>CM053149.1:106392105-116392105 GCA_028571685.1 Heterohyrax brucei | reverse complement strand
TTTAGCATCTTGGGGAGAAAAAAGTATCTTTTTTTTTGAAAGGTAATAGTTTGATCATTTCATTCAAATGTATTTTCTGTTTTGCAGAAACACCATAACAATAAAAACCCAAACCAAACCCACTACTGTCAAGTTGATTCTGACTCTTGGTGATCCTATAGGACAGAGTAGAACTGCTCCATAGAGCTTCCAAGGAGTACCTGGTGGATTTGAACTGCCGGCCTTTTGGTTAGCAGTCATAGCACTTAACCACTTAACCACCACGCCACCAGGTTTCCACTGTAACAGTGGTGTTTGCTTTATTGTGTAGTGTGATCTGTATGGAGCCCCAGCGGTGCAGCAGTTAAGAGCTACGGCAGGTTCTGGCCGCTGACAAAAAAGTCATCAGTTCAGATCCACCAGCGCCTCCTTGGAAATCCTATGAAGCAGTTCTGTTTTGCCCTGTAAGGTTGCTGTGAGTTGGAATCAACTCAGCGGCATCCGATGTACACTTTACACAGATGGATGAAATAAGACAACAGGAGTCCTTGTGAAATCTTATAGAAAAGACCAGACAGAGAAAAAGAGGAACATTCCTTTGCCCTGTGAATTAAGAATCTGGGAACGTTAATTTTCTAATACACTGATCTGGAAGCAAACTCTGGAGGTTTGTCCTGGACCATTTCACTCAGGAAGGACTAAACCAACAGCTGACATAGGGGATAGAATGTACATCAGATATGAGAGTGAAACAATTTGTTGCCTTTAAAAGTTGTCAGTCTGATAACTATTATATTTATAATTGGACTCACTTTTCTAGCTGTTGTATCTAACTTTTTTTTTTCCTTGCTATTGTATCATTGCATTCATCCTAAACATATCAGTAAAAGTAGCTGCTTTATTTTTCTAAAATGTTGAAATTTAATAATATTAAAATAATAAAACCATGGTTTAAACTGCATTGGGTTTTGTGTAGGTTTTTAGACCTGCTACTTGTTTGGTGACTGGAATAAAGAAAGTAAAAAAAAAAACCCAAACAATTGTTGCTGAGTTGATTCGGACTCATAGAGACCCTACAGGACAAAGTAGAGCTGCCTCATAGAGTTTCCAAAGAGTGCCTGGCGGATTTGAACTGCTGACATTCTGCTTAGCCCTTAACAACTGTGCTTAACTAGGGTTTCCAAGGGGGAGGGAATTATATAGAGTAAGAAGGATTTAGTATTTTTACCACTTAGCCTGCTAGAAAAATGTTTGAAATATTGTTTTTACCTTCTTATGTATAAAAAGGAAACTCTGGTGGGATAGTGGTTAAGTGCTACATTTGCAGGTCAGCAGTTCGGATCTATTAGGTGCTCCTTGGGAACTTTACAGGACACCTCTACTCTCTCTTACAGGGTTGCTATAACTTAAAATCGGCTTGACAGCAGTGGATTTGGTTTTTTGGTTTATATAGAAAAAAGCTGAGGCCCAGAGTTTTTTCAGGTCTTCAGCTACTTTGAAGAGCAAAAATACTTTGCTGTTTTAAAAAATAAAAACATGACTAATTTCATATTTATAAATACATATATAAATGTACCCTATGTATAGCAACAGATTGGGTTATATTTTTATTACCAGTGAGTTTAATTCAATTTTAAATGAATGCATTAAACATTGATATCTAAATTATAATTTTGGCAGCATTTTATATATTCATAGAATGTATAGAAAATCTCTATGTTTCTTGCACTTGTTTTATATTCTGTAGTACATCAACTGGTTAATTCTCCTACCTCCCCGCCTCTTGCCAATAAATGTTTCTTTTTTCTAACCTGCATTCTAAAGACTCAAAACTTCTGGGGGTTGAAATTTGGGAGATCTATAGCCAGGAGGTGAAGAAGTATGTTCGGATCTTCCAGTCTGGAGGCATTTTCCTCTGGAAATATTAGATAATATGGATAGATTCTATGTTACTGTTAGTCCTAAAAGTAAGGTACACGATGTCTGTAGTCTAGTCTACAAGCCAGACCAGGCTGTGTGGTGTTTTTGTGGAAAAGTGAATTTGAAGTCCCAGATAATTGTCTTAGACACCTAGTTTTATGAGAACCACTTATATATATTTACCAAAAACCACTACAAATAATATGATTCATTATAAAAATGTTGAAGGAGACATCACAAAGAACAAGTGCCGATGATACTTTGAGAGTGCACAGTGCACACAAAACAGAATCTTGTGTTACTTGACTTCTGTTGTCTGTCTTCTTTAATAGGAATGTGACTGTAAAGTTTCTGAGATTATGATGAGAAACGTTATGATCTCTAAAACATAGGGTAGTTCTATAATACAATGTTGGCAAAGCTGCTTTGAACATTCTGAAGTACTATGTAAATTGAAAGTTGTTAAAAAAAAAAAACCTGCAATGGAAAAAGAAAGTATCATTAAAATGCCAAAGAAGTACTTAAATTCTCCAGATTATAGGTGGAAGAAGCTAAAACAAGTGAGCACTTTAACTAATATTTAGTGAGTGCTTATTCATGAAGAACATGACAAACGACCTTCCCAAAGATACATAGAACATCATTCTCAGAGGCAGGATAAAAGTCACTACCAAATCCACCTCCGTAAATCATAAAAGAAGTGATGAATTTTAGAGTCCTTTCTGCATGAACTATGTAACTTGAAGTTTTGGATCAAATTTTAATGAAAAATTTAACTTCATTAAAAAATTAGGTGTGTTAAAAATAAACTTGGATCTGGCCTTTACATAGTATAACCAGGAGAATTTTGTGATACTTGGGAAATTGTTTTTCTAGTAAATCTAAACAGACTAAAACATTGTCTTCAGACTTACTTGTAAAATGACTCATCAAAATCATTTCTTCCAGTTTTGTCCTCCCTGGAAGCAGCTATTTTTCTTGTCCAGCTTATTGCATTTTTCTATTTCTGTCATTCTTTTCAGAGACAGTGTTGTAGAGCCAGGTAGTTGACTCTCTATTCTTACTGTATCTAATGTTCAGTTTTTTATTAACATTTTCATGATGTGCCACCATAATTTAAATTTTCTCTTTTATTAAAAAAACTTTTAGACCTTTTTGTTTTGCTTATTTTCTACTATATATTTGTACATACATAATAACATTCATACATTTATATTTACGTAGAGGGACTGAGGAATTACTTTCCTTTGACAAATGTTGTAATATTTGACAGACACAAAGTCAGCATTTTTTTTTTCAAAGTTAATTTAAGCTCAAAGCGGTGATTAGCTGCCTTTCATCTCATATGTTCTTTAACTTAACACGTCCTTGTATAACACGTGGAAAGCCTGGTGGTGTAGTGGTTAAATACTACAGCTTATAACCAAAGGATCAGCAGTTCAAATCCACCAGATGCTCCTTGGAAACCTTATGGGGTAGTTCTGCTCTGTACTGTAGGATCGCTGTGAGTTGGAATTGGTTAGCTGGCAGCGGGTTTTGTTTTGTTTCTAATAACATGTGAGTACTCGTATGCCCAGTCATTATTTTGAGTACTCTCCAAATATTAATTCATTTAATCCTCAAAACTGTCTTATAATGTACCCAAACTAAAGCCATTGTCATTGAGTTGATTCTGACTCCTAGTCATAGGATAAAATAGAACTGGCCCATGTTTTCCAAGGAGCACCTGGTAGAATCAAACTGCCAACCTTTTGGTTAGCAGCTGTAGGTGGCTCTTAACTACGATACCGTCGGGGTGTCCTCTTACAAGATGAAACCAAACTAAACCCACTGCCGTTGAATTGATGTTGACTCATAGTGGCTCTATAGGACAGAGTAGAACTGCCCCATGGAGTTTCCAAGGAACACCTGGTGGAATTGAACTGCCGACCTTCTGTTTAGCAGTCGTAACACTTAACCACTATACCAGCAGGG
Organism: Heterohyrax brucei; assembly: GCA_028571685.1. Lineage (NCBI taxonomy): Eukaryota > Metazoa > Chordata > Mammalia > Hyracoidea > Procaviidae > Heterohyrax > Heterohyrax brucei. The sequence continues at coordinate 116,388,232 of CM053149.1, read as the reverse complement.
TTTCCTCTTACAAGATAGGTAGTGTAATTATGCTCATTTTATGGATGAGAAAACCAAGGCACGACAAGTGAGAGGCACAGCTGGCCAAAAAAAAAAAAAAACTGTTAATTCTGACTCAAGTGTTTTTTTGGCCACTTAGCTTTACTGCTGATCTGCCTTTGTTATTTTCCTTTTGAGAGAATCTTCTTGTATTTCTCTTTTTCAGAGTTAGTTACTCCCAGGTAGTGTAGACAACAGAGGTTGGGGGTATTGGGGCTTGATGATAGTGGTGGTATTGGGGCTGCCCTGGACTAGTGACTCACCCGAACCAATCGGAGAAAACGTATTCTAACCGCTAGAGTAAAAGGTTAAGTTTGGGGGCTTTGGTGAGTGGAGCTACCTATAATGCATCTCTGTATCCCCCTACTAAATGCAGAAATTATTGAACAATATCATTAATATCACATGCAAGTAAACTTTTGCTGAAGATCATTCAAAAGCAGTTGCAGCAGTATATCCACAGGAGCTGCCAGAAATTCAAGCCAGATTCAGGAGAGGCTATAGAACCAGGGATGTTGTTGCTGATGTGAGGTGAATCTTGGTTGAAAGCAGAGAATACCAAAAAAAAGGTGTTTATCTGTGTTTTATTGACTACACAAAGGTATTCAACAGTGTGGAGCACAGCAAATTATGGATAGCTTTGCAAAGAATGGAAATTCCAGAACACTTCATTGTGCCCATGCAGAACCTGTATACAGACTGAGAGGCAGTTGTTCGCACAGAACAAGGGCTACTGTGTGGTTTAAAGTGAAGAAAGGTATGCATCAGGGTTGTATCCTTTCACTACACTTAATCTGTATGCTGAACAAGTAATTAGAGAAGCCGGTCTAAGATGTAAAGAAGAATGGGACGTTAGGATTGGAGGAAGACTAACAACCTGCCTTATGCAGATGACACAACCTTGCTTGCTGAAAGTGAAAAGGACTTGAAGCACTTACTGATGAAGATCAGAGACTACAGACTTAGGTATGGATTGCACTACAGCATAAAGAAAACAAAACTCCTCACAGCTGGACCAGTAAGCAACATTGTGCTAAAGGGAGAAACGATTGGTATTGTCAAGGATTTCATTTTACCTGGATCCATGGTCAACACCCAGGGAAGCAGCTGTCGGGAAGTCAAACCACACATTGTTTTGGGCAAATCTGCTGCAAAATGCCTCTTTCAAGTGTTAAAAGGCAGAGATATCACTCTGAGGACTAAGGTGCATCTGACCCAAGCCATGATGTTGTCAGTGTCCTCATATGCATGTGGAAAGCTGGGCAAGTGAATAAGGAAGAGCGAAGTATTGATGCCTTTGAATTACAGTGTTTTTGAAGAATATCGAATATATCGTGGACTGCCAAAAGAATGAACAAATCTATTTTGGAAGAAGTATAGCCAGAGTGTTCCTGAGAAGCAAGGGTGGAAAGACTTCATCTCTCATACTTTACATATGCTATCAGGAGGGACCAGTCCCTGGAGAAGGACATTGTGCGGGTAAAGTAGAAGGTTAACAAAGGAGAAGACCTTCAATGAGATGGACTGATGCATTGACTACAACTGTGGGCTCAAGCACAACAAAGAGCTGAGGGTGGTGCAGGAGCAAGCGGTGTTTCATTCTTCTGTCTGTAGGGTTGCTGTTAGTTGGAACCAGTTCAGCAGCACCTGACAGCAGTATCCCCCTGTACCTAGCACAGTGCTTGACAGTAACGAGTCCTTAGTAAATAATTTATTGAATGGAATCAACTAATTCTGGTCCCTTCACTGGATTATTTCACATCACTGAGCCTCAGTTTCCGTTTCTATGAAGTAGGATAGTAGTTTCAGTCAGGGATTCAATGCATTAATGCAGGTAAGTAATCCTTGTAAAATTTAAAGCACTATTTGCGTGTAAATGATAAAATATTTAAAAGGCTGTTTTTCAGATGAGCCTAAATATTAACACTTGAATGGGTAATAGTTTATAAGAAGACATATTTTCACCCACAAAGGTATGCATGTGGTTTTTTTTTTAATGAAAAATAGCTGATTATTGTTTGGCAGGAGCCCTGGTTGCACAGTAGTTAAAGTGCTGAGCTGCTAGCTGAAAGTTCCAGAGGTTTGAACCAGTCAGCTGCTGTGCGGGAGAGAAATCTGACAGTCGGCATCTGTCAAGATTTACAGCAGTCTTAGAAACCCTATGGGGCAGTTCCACTCTGTCCTACAGTGTTGGCTATGAGTTGGTATCCATTCCATAGCCAACAGTTTGAATTTTTAATTATTATTATTTAAATTTTTTTCTGAATTGACCCTTGGGAAAAAAGAGTTGCTTCTTATTGTGTTAAAGTACATTTAAATTCTAGAGGTATTGACGTGGAGACTTGTAGCTCTACCTAACAGAAGTAAACAAAGATAGCTTTAGGGGTTATAAGAGCTCTTTGATGATGTTACTCTTCTGCTCAAGGAGCTTGTACTTTCAGTTTCTCTGAAAAGGTTTGATTTTTGTTGTTATGGGAAAGAGAAACTTGGATACACCAGGAGGTTCCCTTTTTCATCAGAAGAATCTAAGCAAAAGCTCAGTTTTGCTTACCTTGCCATCAGTGATGTTGACAAAATGTTGGCATTCTAGTTGCTACAGTGGCTTATCTTGAAATTCAAGTTAGTATTGTGATGTTTACCTTTGGGGGCCATTTATATGGTTGGACATTTTCTCAGTGTAGGCACTGCAGTCTTCTGGAATCCATTCAAGTCTAAAATATTCTAATTACCGCCATAGGGTAAAGTGGGTGAAACTGTTTGCCTAACCTGTGGTGGGACTGTAGTGGGTCTTTACATTTAAACTTGATGCCTGGGTTTTTTTTTTTTCTTACTAGAACTATTTTTTAAATGAGATGTCATCACCCTTGCGGTTGTATCTGAATTAGAATTCTGTTCCTTATTTCCAGTTTTTCCTTCTGCATGCAATTTAATACCTCAAGTGGACACAGCCTTCCAGGGCTCATGGAAAAATCTCTATGTAGACAAATGTGACCTAGGATATAGTGGTAAATTCAGTTTTCTTTACCTGTTTGTGTTTTCACAATAGTTTCATAACACACACTAGTATATTTGTCATATAGTAAGAACATAATTACATTTCTCTAGCTAGGTTTTCATACTCAGTAAACGTACTGAAAGGTAGCTTGCATTGTCTTTGTTTGCACACAGAGCTAGGACTGGCAGTAAGGGAGTAGCTCCTCAGGAATCTTTTTGGATTATAATCTATTCAGATCCTCCTTTTTTTCATACAGGCACTTCCTACTTTTCACTTGTTACTGGCCACTTTAAGAAGACTCACATCATTTTGCGTTTCGTCAGCCTCCAAATCAGCTGTTAGCATATCCCATACTGTAGAACCTAGTTTCATAATTTCTCTGGGAATTTGATTTTAAAATACAGTTAAAAACTATTTAAAATGTGTGAGCAACAGCATCAGAACACAGCAATAACAAAAATAAAGCTAACACCTGTTTTGATTTCTTTCTGATGGAGACTAGTTCTGTGGCACTCTGATAGAGTGCAAACCTCCAGCTCCTGACTGTGTCTTTTCTTACCACCAGAGGGCTAGGGTTAACTGAGCTAAGTCTGTGTTTTCCTTCGCTATTAATGGGAAAACCAGTTGCCATGGAGTTGATTCCTACTCACGGCAACCCCAGGGGAGTCAAAGTAGTGTGCTCCATAGGGTTTTCAATGTCTGGCTCTAAAAAAAAGCCCCTGTTTTTTGTTTTTTGTTTTTTTCTTTCCAGATTTTAAACAAACTCTACAGACCTCTCTGCAGTGTTTTGCTTTTTGGGATTCAACTTATTTCCCAGGATGTTTATGCTTGCAAATATCCCAAGAAATCGAATTCAAATCCAAAATCTTTTAATTTTGTATTCAAATTACCTTCAAAGGATAACGTGTAAGAACCTGTCTGTCTCGCCTGTAGTGGAAATGACAAGAGTTGAATTTATGGCCAAAGCCAAGTGCAATATCTGGCTTTTTAAAATTATTGGAAATGTCAAAAATGGTGTCATTCAGAAAACAACAACTTTTATGTTTGTATCTGACTAAAATTCTGTCCATCATTACAATTTTTGTTTTTGTGTATAAAATTTAACTACCATGCCACCAAATTTCCCCATTCTGTGTAAAATTTCATACCTTTAATTGCATATAATGTAAATATTTTTTATATATCTTTATGAACCTTTGGCATTTTAAAAATCACAACAGTGAAAGCTGCAAAAATAGAGAAGCATTTCAGTGAATGTTTATAATCTCTAGGCTAATTTACTTCAAAGATTAAGGAATGTATGTGATTTAGTGATTTTCTCAGCATAAAGTAAGAAAAAATGTGGACGTAGACAGGGAAAGTTACCATTACTTAATAAAGACACCCTTAAAGGTATTTAAGCTGGAGATAGAAAACCAAAAGAGAAGAACACATTCTGCATCCCTTAAGCTGAAAGAACTGAAGAAAAAAATTCAAGTTTTGGGCTGCAGTAGTGAAGGATTCTGCAGGAAAAATGTTAAACAACTCAGGAAGCATCAAAAGAAGATGGAAGGAAGACACAAAGTCATTATACCAGAAATAACAGGTCGATGTTCAACCGTTTGAAGAGGTAGCATATGATCAGGCATCAGTGGTACTGAAGGGAGAAGTTGAAGCTGCATTAAAGGCATTGGCAAAAAACAAGGCCCCAGGAATTGATGGAATATCAGTAGAGGTGTTTCAACAAACAGATGCAGCACAGGAAGTGCTCGTTTGTCTATGCCCAGAAACTTCGAGAACAGCTACCCCGCCAACCGACTGGAAGAGATCCATCATATTTATGCCTGTGCACAAGAAAGGTGATCCAGCTGAATACAGAAATTATCAAACTATCATAAATATGACACGCAAGTAAAATTTTTCTAAAGATCATCCAGAGGCAACTGCAGCAGTATATTGACAGGGAACTGCCAGAAATTCAAGCTGGATTCAGAAGAGGATGTGGAACCGGGGCTATCATTGCTAATGTCAGATGGATCTTGTCTGAGAGCAGGGAGTACCAAAAAGATGTTTACCTGTGTTTCATTGACTATGCAAAGGCATTCGACTGTGTGGATCATAACAAATTATGGCTAGCATTGCAAAGAATGACAATTCCAGAACACTTAATTGTGCTCTTAAGGAATCCGTATATGGATCAAGAGGCAGTTGTGCAAACAGAACAAGGGGACACTGTGTAGTTAAAAGTCAAGAAAGGTGTGCATCAGGGTTGTATCCTTTTGTGGTACTTTTTCAGTCTGTATGCTGAGCAAATAATTCAAGAAGCTGGACTATATGAAGAAGAATGAGGCATCAGATTGGAGGAGGACTCATTAACAACTTGGGTTAAACAGGTGATGCAGCCCTGTTTGCTGGCAGTGAGGAGGATCTGAAACACTTACCGATGAAAATCAAAGACCATAGCCTTCAGTATGGACTGCCCCTCAACATCAAGAAAACAAAAATCCTCGCAACTGGACCAGTAAGCAACATCATGATAAATGGAGAAAGGATTGAGGTTGTCAAGGATTTCATTTTACTTAGTTCCACAATCAGTGCCCGTGGAAGCAGCAGTCAAGAAATCAAAAGATGCATGGCGTTGGAGAAATCTGCTGCCGAGGACCTCTTGAAAGTACGGAAAAGTAAATACGTCACCTTGCAGGCTAAGGTATATCTGACCCAAGCTATGGTATTTCAGTAGCATAATATGCATGTGGAAGTTGAGTGATGGCTAAGGAAGACAGAAGAAGGATTGACACCTTTGAATTGTGGTGCTGGAGAAGAACATTGAATGTACCATGGACTGCTGAAAGAACAAATCGATGTGTTTTGGAAGAAGTACAACCAGAGTGCTCCTTGGGAGCAAAGATGGTGAGACTGGTCTTAAATACGTTGGACATGTTGTCAGGAGGGATCTGTCCCTGGAGAGGGAGGGTCAGTGAAAAAAGAGGAAGACCCTCAATGACAGAGATTGATAACAGCGCTGCAATGATGAGCTTAAGCTTAAAAACAGTTGTGGGCATGGTGGGAGACCAGGCAGTGTTTCATTCTGTTGTGCATAGGGTGGCTATGAGTTGGAATGACAGGACATCACTCAACAACAACAAAGATATTTAGCAAGTGGAGTTGTAGTAAAATAGAAATGTTACATTTTAGGAAGAAGAAAAAGCTGAAGGAAACATTATGGTAAAAGTATGTGCTTTATGGTTAGACTACCTGCCCTGTTGTTAGTCTTTGTGACCTTCAGCAAATTAACATTGCTAAGTCTTTATTTCCTTATTTTGTCAAGCATGTTAATACCTCATAAAATTGCTGTTTGGGTTAAATGGGATGATACATGTTAATGCACCTACTACTGTCCCTGGAACATAGCATAGTGAATATTGTCTGTTTCGTCCAAAGATGTGATGTTATAATTGATTCTCGTTCATTCAGGAGAGTCTCCTTCTGGAAAGAGGAGACTGAACATATTATTAAGACTGCCTGTGTTAAGTCTCCCAATACCAAGTGTGCAGTATTTTCATGATGTCATAACTATAAAGAGAATGTTTAGAAAATATATTTCTTTAGTAATAGCTAAACTTGATTGCTTACTGAATGCCAGTAGAAGTCTAAGTGCTTTTGCGTGTTAACTCACTTATTCCTTTCAACTAGTATGTTATTACCACAATATAATGGGTTTTGGAAACTAAGGAAGAAAGCTTATGTAACTCTGCTGAAGTTTACACAGCTATTAAGAGGTGGAGCTAGGCTCCCAAACCAGGCAGGCTAGCTCTAAAATACGCATTGTGCGTTACTTATCTAAATGGCTAAAACAGTTTTTGCATATATTTATACCAGTGTTGTTTTCTATAATTAATGTGTAAAAACATTTGGGGTGTACGTTATTCTTACTCTACCTTTAAAAACACACCCCTCCAAATGATTGTTACTGTTAATGTAATTGAGTTAATTATTTGGGGATTTTAGTTTCTGATAGAATAAACACTTTCAATAGGAATGTTTAGTTAGAAAGCTAACAAGATGTTTAGGTGCTAAAGAAACCAGTCATAAAAGTAGATGTGACTCTTTTAAAATTACTTTATTACCATTATGTTTTCAAATATAAATACAATAAACAATAATATAATCTATAATCAAAAACGGAAACCTTGGTGGCATAGTGGTTGAGTGTTATGGCTGCTAATCAGAAGATTGGCAGTTCATATCCACCAAATGCTGCTTGGAAATTCTATGGGGCAGTTCTCCTCTGTCCTCTAGTGTCGCTATGAGCTGGACTGACTCGACAGCAGTGGGTTTGGTTTTGGGGTTTTTCATAAATCATGGAATCAATACATTTTGTTAAACCCACAAAGCCAAGCTTTCAGAATTTTTCTTTGCAGTTTGTAAGAGAGGAGTGCCTCGGACACCATCAGTGGTTTTGTTTGACGGATGACTTTTGTGTGTTTGAATTTGTTGCAGCCGTGCTACAGTGCTGCTCCCCTTCTACCCACATGGACGCGCTCAATAGTTGTGTCACTCCCACTGCCTCCCCCTATGCGCACTGCAACTACTTCCAGGTAAGAGTGGTGGAACATGGGCACATTCTGTGTTTCACGTGCAGAATTTCAAAGTGGAAGTTTTATGTTCATGACTAAAGGCAAGCTTTGGATTGTGGGCTCAGTTTACTCATTGCTTAAAAAAAGAGAGAGTTGATGTAAATGATCTCTGAGGGTTTATCTTGGCCTGCACTGTCCAGTACAGTATCCATGAACCACATATGATTATTTACACTTGAACTAGTTAAAGTTCAGTAAAGCTAGAAAGTAACTCCTCTGTTACACTAGCCACATTTCAAGAGCTCAATAGTCTCGTAGGGCTAGTGTCTACCATTCTGTACGGCACAAAGAAAGGATATTTCATCATTGCCAGAGATTATTTTGAATGGTGCTGTTATAGGCTTCTCTATGTTAAAATGAATATCAGATAAACTTTAAAAGTTACCAAGTTGGTACAGATAATTAGACCATTTTTTTCTAAAGGGGAAAGTAAAAATGATGTAAAACATTAGGAATGTAAATAAATGGTGCCTTTCAACCTTAGTCCCCATGTTGTAAACAGTGCTGTAAATATCTTCTCATTATTTATTAGGAGACAGCTGCTTTGGTTTAAATATTTTATACTGCTATTTCTAGGATAAGATTAAATTCCATGTTTGTATTTTCATGGTTTAATTGCTTAAAGATTGAAATTATGCATTTGTTTTGGATATTGTTTAGCTGAGAGTTTCAGTTCTTGATAATTATTTTACTGGTAGCATTAAGGTACTCAAAAGAATATTTTTTTCTTTGGAGAAAATCTGCACAACCAGTGAAGCATGTATACAGGTGGTCTCTGACTTATGATGTATTCGAGTTAGAACAAACTGTGCTTACATGGTTGTCTGGTTTTTCTTTTGTACTTCTTTTGTTAGTAACGTGCAGTGTTGCAGCACATAATTTGCTGATACTATCATTTTTATGCCAAACCCGAAGAGAAATAAAGATCAGGTTTATAAAGATACTGGTAATAAAACGCAATAATCATGCAAACTGAAAAAAAAAAAAGAGATATTCACCTTACATCAGAGCTGACTTAAAATGACAGAGTCGTTGGAGTAGAACTTTGTCGTAGTTGTGGACTACCTGTACATAGAGGTGTTTACTTCAAAGAAATGGGTCACGTAGCTGTGAAAAAATGGCTCACTCAGGTTGTGATGGCTGGTGGATCTCTCATCCATGGGTTAGCCTGCAGCTGAAAATCTCCACTCACTCACATGGCTGCACGGACTGCTGAATCCAAAATCTACAGGAGGCAGCAGGCTGAGGACTTCTGCAGGCTTAGTGCCAAGAACCAGAAGTCAGTCAGTGGGCGGAGTGCAAAGTTGAGAGAGGGAAGTGCCAGAAAATCCACTTATATATTGGAAGCAAGCCACACCCCCCTGGGAAACTCCCCTTTCAACTGATTGGCTCCTCATATCAGATCACAGAAGAGAAGGTAATTGCATGGTGTCTGCTGAATCACTGAGAATTATAGCGTATCCAAATCGACACATAACATTAAACCATCACAGAAGTCAAATTATAATCAGGCTGTTGTATGAAGCGCATAGACTCAGATTAAGGGATTTAGATGAACTTTTTTTTTAATTTTACTGTACTCTAGATGAGAGTTTACCTTTAGTTTTTCATTCAAAAATGTACAAAGTGTTTTTTGACATTGGTTGCAGTCTCTTCAGTGTGTCAGCCTTCTCCCAATTTCCCTTCATCCTCTTGTTTCACATGTCCATTTGTCCAGTTCTGTTGTCCCTTCCTGCCTTCTCATTTTTTTTTTTCTTTTGGGTAGGTGTTCCCCTGCCCTCATATACTTGACTTAAGAAGCACATTCTTCACATGTGCTGTTGTTTGCTTTATAGGCCTGTCTAATCTTTGCCTACAAGTGGACTTCAGGAGTGGCTTCAGTTCTAAGTTAGCAGAGTGTCCAGGACCCATAGATTGACATTTTTAATAGCAGATAACAGACATAATAGTCCAGTCTATTTATCATCATCACAGAGACACACCTAGCACACAAATTACGTGCTCTTGTTTGTCGCTCTGAATCAGTGTCAGATTAAAGCATACAAGGGCCTAAACACAGATAATCTATGATACTCTCTTCTCTGCTTACACATTCAAACTGCATATATGAGTTGTACACACGCACACACGTATGTGTGTTAGCTATCTATGATATAAAGTGCAACTGTAGTATTAACAATTGAATGCAAAAGTGGTGTATGCCATTTTAGTGGAATGAGATGAACTGTTTTTTAAAATTTTTAGTGGATGAATATAGCAAGAGTTAGATTTGACAGCCGACCCTACTGCTTGTTTATTAGAAGCCAGTTTATTAGAAAGGAATAGTATATTCCCATATTCCCAAGAAACCTGCTGAGAAAAGGAGTTTCAGTTACATGGGAGGGGATCACAGGAGACAGATCTCAAGAAAGATATTAAAGTGGTAGACGCTGTGTAGCTTAAACAACCTTGCATGTGGGCACCCTCCTGAGCCCACGTGAACTTTATTACAACCTTGCATGTGGGCACCTTCCTCAGTCTATGTGAACTTTATTACAACTTTGCATGTGGGCACCTCCTGAGCCTATGTGAACTTTATTACAGCCTTGGATATGAGCACCTTCCTGAGCTTACATGAACTTTATATCCAGCCAGCACATTCTTATCCTGTGGAGCTGGTATCAGTTTCATTTAGTGCCCTACCAGCTCCCTCCCGCTATAGCACTTGTTTTCCCTTGTGTCATTTCTGCTTGGTGTCTATCAGTCCTTGCTTTAGCCAATCAGGGCCTCTATTTTGTTGATGCTCTAAGGACATGCTTATTGGGTAATCTGTCTCTGTGCAATGAACTGTGTTTTAGAGAATATATCTGAAGATATAAATCTGAAAGTGAGAGCTATTTCAAACCTTTTATCACTAAAAATAATCTCAGGAACCAAAGGACATTCGATATTCATCCATTTTTGCCCCACATCATTTGGACCAGAGTATCGGTACCTCCCTCTGAAGCACTGATGGACTTGTGAACACCCTGTGTTTGAAATTTCCTTCCTGATGCCTGCATTTGTAAGACAATATATAATAGATACAAGTAATATCTTTTGCCTGTCAACTTTATGGAAGGATATGGTACATAGACATTCTTATCAGTAAATAGGTATTTAGGTACTGCAATTTTGTGATTTTATATACTCTGACTCTGAGAATTATTGGTCCATTCCAGTGTTAACATGTGGCATACTGGTTGGCATGTAATAGATGCTAAGTAAATGTTAATGAAAAATAGGTTGCTGTTCATTGTTCTTAGTGAGCTTTAGTTTAAGGTTAATCTATTTATATTTAGCTTTCAATGACCTAAATGTTGTTATGTTCCTCTTTAATTTCATATTTGATTTTTTATCCAAACAGTCCTATTTTCTTTTTTTCCCAGAATCCTCCAATGCAGTCCTCCTATCCAGTTGAATTTCTGCCTTCTAATTGGCCTTGCAGTGCTACTGATGAAAATAAAAAGACAGAAGTAAACCTAGAGGCTGTCTTTCAGATAGTAGATGAGTTGCATTCCTCCCCTAAGTTGGAGATGGTAAAGGTGGAGCCTGTTGAGAATCAGTGCCCAACATCTCAGTCTAACCGAGGCCAACATATCCTAGCTAATTCAAACAACAGCAATCCATCTTCTACAAGTCAGGCTAGTCAGCTGGAGCCACTTACGCCTGTAGGTTCAGATATTACATCTTTTGTGGTTGGAACAGAACAAGCAATTACCTGCTCTCTGCCGCAGTCACCTGAGTACATATATACCATCCACACAGCTCAGCCTGTTGAAAATACCACACTGCAGGACTCTGCCACCATCCAGCAAGCTCACGTCAAACTGAAGGATCAGCTAAGTCATAATCCATCTCCGTCTTCGGTTGTGTTTGTGCAAGAAGGGCTACCATTCAACACACACCAGGTAAGGGGGGAAATGATGATAAAGCCAAAAGTACTTGCTCCGTCTTGCTCAAGACTGTCTAGTGGGCAACCCATTCAGATTTTGTTGGGGTTTAATACCAGCTGACTATGCTTTCCAAAAGAATTACATCCCAGTGATTCAGCACAAAAGATTTAGAAAGAAATTAGCTTCCTCTCCGGGCACCCTCTCTCTCTCTTGTGGTCTGAAGTCAACTTCAAGAGAGTCAGTCTGATTGAGCATTGTAGCATAAAGTTCATTTTCATGTTCAAAGCATTGTTTGAGTTCTGCTCTGTATCTTAGTTTGGATGGACTAGGTGTTCCTGGCTAATATAATCCTGCTACTTAGAAGGATAGTTTATTTGACAGATAATAATAGGACCTTTCTAGCCATTTGTGGCACAAAGGTGAGGAGATAGTTGGAGAGTTTTTCTTGTAGCATCATTGAACTCTAATATGACTTGTGAGCGCACTGTGTTTGACATTTTCTTACCAATATCAGCATTTGTAAATCAGCACTCTATAGGTTTAGGAGAGGGAGAGGCTAATTCCTTGGTTGATGCTGGTTGTGACCAGAATTTTTTTTCCCCTAAATTCTATTTATTTTGTTCTTATTGTTGAGAATATACACAGGACACACACCAGTGTGGTAGTTTCTGCGTGTACAGTTCAGTGACACTGATCCCCTTCTTCGAGAGTTGTGCAGACCTTCTCACCCTCCTTTTGGAGTGGTTCCTACCTCATTGCCATAAACTCACTGCCTCCCCAGGGTCCCCGTCTAAACTTAATGAGTTGCAGTTGTCCATTTGACCCCACATGGTAGTTCTTAAATGTTCAAGGCAGTTAAACTATTATTTTTCACATTCAGTTGAAAATTAGCTAATCTTGGCTCAAAAGTACATCAAATGAAAACCTTTTTTTTCTGAATTCATCTAACAAGTACTTTTTCCTACTTTTAATTTTTTTTTTTGTTCTTAACCTGATTTTTTTGTTGTTGTTAACAAAACTAAAAATCTCTTCTGTGTTTGAGTTTTTCCAGTGTAAGTTTTTGGCAGACTTTTTAGCTCTAATTTTAGATTCAAATAACTCAAGGCTTCTATCTTCTCTTGTGTTTTTTGAGCCTTGGTATTAATTCTCAGTATATTATATGTTAAGATAATGTTGTGAATTCAGTAGACCATTGTGTTTCAGATGCTTTGGAAAGAACTCTAGAGTTATCTTTGTTCCTCCATAGTCATGGCCAGAAATCTTAGATTTCATACTTTAAAATTGCTTTTCTATACATGGTTATTTGTTCTTTAATAAATATTGAACACTACAACTCTTGAAAGCTATTTTTTTTAACTTTTAGCTTCATTTCATTACACAGTTTTATTTTAAAATAATAAAGAAATAGAGTATTGTAGACGTTGGCCACCTTGGGATAGGGATTTCATATTTCCAAAAAACCTTGAAAAGATTCAAAGAAACTCATATATGCTAAACAGGGCAGATCTGATTCTGTAGGGGCTCAAACATGTACAATTTTGAGGTGCTTTTTGAGACAAAGAGTACCAAATAGGTACACTAAAAGGCCTGTGCCCAGGTATAGGTGTTCCAGTACCACTGACAGGAGAGGAAGTGTAATGACGGAATGGCAGAGTGGAACAGATAGTGGTCTCACCCAGTCGTGAACAGAATATCTTAGTTTTGTAAATTTTACAAAAACCGAACAACAACAAAAGCAACCCAACCAGCTTTATGATAATTCTTCCTCTGATTGTACGTAAATGTTTTAGATCCAGGCACATTTCAGTGGTTTGTGTATGGGGAAATATACATCTTACTATGAATCAAAGGTAGTATCATTCATAAGGACGATAAGCTTCATAAGCGTGTTGTTGGGCCATGTGTCTATAGTAAGAACTCTGATGAAATATCTTAACTTTCAGTAGAGTATTTTGAGGATAATCTCAGAATAATGAGTGGGTTTAATATTTTAGGTGGATACCAGTATAAAATGCCAGACCAATCCACCTGAGAATATCTTGCCTTCAGAACAGATGGGATTCCTTATTTCAGAATTGGGGTCTGCTAGCAAGCCTAGTAAAGACGCAGGTTTATCCACTCCAGCCAGATACAGAGAGCGAAGAAGCAACTCACAGCAAGGAAAGTCCCCTGGTAAGAATGATTGTACTATAGAATGCTAGAAGTAGAAGCAAGGTGTAGAATGAATGGCTGAATGACAGTTTATCCAGGTCTTCATTTACTGTTTATAATTGTGTTAGACCTATCACATTGCTACTTTACTTAATGGTAATGTTAACCCTATGTATTTTTTAATTATCCTTTTAAAGTAGGTTAGAGTTACTTTCTAATGTTGCATGTAGAATTTGAGCTTTCAAAAAGAACAGACTAAGAAAAAGCAAAGGAAGTTGGGTTATTTAACTTGGAGAAGGGAAGATTAAAGAGTAATTTAATAACTGTCTTCAGATGCCACAGACTTTGTAATTATAGATATACTTGTTCTCTTACCAACATACTGTAGGATGAGAGGGAGTGAGCTTAAATTGTGGCAGGAAAAAATTAAAATACACATTAGAGACATTATTCTGAGTGCACTGTAAAGACAATGTAAAGTATGGCTCTGTATCAGTGGGATTATCAAGGTTTGTAGGAATTGAGAAGAAGTGCTTGTTTTAGGTACCCATGGAAATTGGACAAAATAATATATAATACATATATTATTGTGCTTTAAGTGAGTTTACTATCCAAGTCAACTGACCATATAAAACCCCACACTCGCACAGCTATCCAACTCCAGCTGCTCTCCCACCTTGTGATAGCACCCTTCTACTTTCCACCCCTGACTGCCCGTGACCATTCAGCCAGCTCCTGTCCCCTTCCACCCTCTCGTCTCACTTCTGGGCAAGAGCTACACAGACAGCCTTGTGTATCTGTTTAAGCCAAGAAACACATTCTTTGCCAGCATCAGTCTATGACTTACAGTCCAATCCAGTCTTTGAATAGTTGCTTGGGTATCGTTTTAAGCTCTGAGCTAACAGAGAGCCTGGGGACCATATCCAGTCTGATGGACAGTCAAGTGTGGTCTTTTAATAGAGTTCTATTCGGCACCCCCACTTTTCTCCTGCATCAGAGATGTGGTGTGTTTCCTATGAGGGCAGTCATTGGTGGTGGCTGGGCACCATCTAATTCTTCTTGTCCTGTGTTGATGTAATCTCATAGGGCACCTTCTGTCTCCTGGTCTCACGTTTTCCTCATGTCTTTGATGCCCTTCATTTTCCTCTCCTTCAGGTGGCTTGGTGCTATTTACATGACTGTTGGCTAGCTTTTAAGATGCCAGATGCCATGCACCAAATTGGTATTGATATGTAGAAGATATTCTTAAAAAACAAACAAACAAAAAACTTCGGCCAATTAGCCTATATGTCTCCTCGAACTATGGTTCCCAGACCCCTGTCACTGCTGCTCTGTGCTTTAAAATGTTGGGTTGTATTTAGGAAAGCTTTTCATTTGGGATATAGTCCAGCTGTGCTAACTAATCTCCCTTCTTCTGCATGCTGTTACAGCCTTGACATAACCTAATTCTTGTTGACTGTCTAATCTATGAATACCCCACTCCCTCCTTCCGCACCCCTGTAATCAAAGATTATTTTCTTCCATGCTTAAACCTTTTCTTGAGTCTTTATAATAGTGATCTCATATAGTATTTGGCCTTTGGGGGTTGACTAATTTCATGCAGCATAATGACTTTGAGATGACTCCATGTTATGATGTGTTTCGTAAGATCATCATTGTTCTTCATCATTGTGTAGTATTCTGTGTGTGAATATACAATAGTTTATCCCTTTATCTGTTGATGAGCACCTAGGTTGATTCCATCTTTTTGCTATTGTGGACAGTGCTGCAATAAATATTAATGTGCATTTACCTGTTTGTGTGACAGCACTTGTTTCTCTAGGATATATTCCAAGAAGTGTGATTGCTGAGTCACATGTTATTTCCATTTCTAACTTTTAAAGAAAGTGCCAAATTGAACTCCAGAGTAGTTGTACCATTTTACATTCCTACCAGCAGTACAGAAGAGTTCCAGTGTCTCTACAGCCTTTCCAACATTTATTATTTTTTGTTTTTTGGATTAATGCCAGCCTTGTTGAGTTGGGATCATATCTCATTTGTAGCTTTGATTTGGATTTCTGCAATGGCTAATGATCGTAAGCATTTCCTTGTGTATCTGTTAGCCACCTGGGTGTCTCCTTTGGTGAAGTGTCTGTTCATATCTTTGCCCACTGTTTAACTGGGTTGTTGTCTTTTTCTTGTTGAGGTTTTGCAGTACCTTGTAGACAGTGGAGATTAGATGTTGGTCAGATTTGTGGTAGCTCAAAATTTTTTTCTGATCTGTAGGTAGTCTTCTTACTCTTTTGGTGAAGGCTTTGGATGAGCATAAGTGTTTGCTTTTTAGGGGTTCCAAGTTATCTATTTTCTCTGGTGTTTGTGGATTGTTGGTAATATTCTGTGGTCTGTTTATGCCATGTATGAGGGCTCCCAGCATTGCCCCAGTTTTTGATTCCATGATCTTTATTGTTTTGGATTTTGTATTTAGGTCTTTAACCCATTTTGAGTTAGTTTTTGTGAGATATGGATCTTGTTTCATTTTTTTACAGATGCATGTCCAGTTGTGCCAATACCATTTGTTAGAGAGACTCTTTTCCCCAGTTTATGGACTTTGGACCTTTGTCAAACCTCAGCTACTCATAGATAGGTGATGTTTTATCTATATTCTCAATTCTGTTCCATTGGTCTATGTACCTACTTTTACACCAGTACCAGGTTGTTTGGACCCCCAGAGCAGTTTAATAGGTTCTAAAGTCAGGTAATGTGAGGCCTCCCATTATGTTTTCCTTCAATAATGCTTTATTTATCTGGGGCTTCTTCCCTTTCCATGTGAAGTTGGTGATTTGATTCTCCATCTCATTAAAAAATACCATTGGAAATTGTATTGGGATTACATTTTAAGTATAGATCACTTTGGATAGAATAGACATTGCCACGATGTTAAGTATCCCTATCCATGAGCAAGGTAGGTTTCTCCACTTACTTAGGTCTCTTTTGGTTTCTTGTGGTAGAGTTCTGTAATTTTCTTTGTATAAGTCTTTTACATCTCTGGTTAGATGTATTCCTAAATATTTTATCTTCTTGGGGACAATTGTAAATGATACTGATTTGGTGATTTCCTCTTTGAGGGTCTCTTTGTTAGGGTAGAGGAATCCTACTGATTTATGTATGTGTATCTCATATCCTGATACTTTGCTGAACTCCAGTAGGTTTTTGGTGGATTCTTTCGGGTTTTCTGTGTAAAAGGTTACGTCATCTGCAAATAGAGATACTTTTACTTCCTTTTTTAAAAATTGTGATTAAGTAAAAGTATACAGTCCAAATTAATTTTGCATGCCTGCCTATCTGCAGCCCCCTCTGCTCTCCTTGCCTGGTGACAGCACACTCCTCCCTTTCATTCAATACTTGTATCCTGTTAACAATCTCCTGTCCTCCTCTCAATCCTCTTCTCTCCAGTCTAGAAAGAGACCAGGAGGACAGCATCCTGTAAATGCATAGAATCATAAACTGCACACACCATATGGTCACATTGTGTCCCCGAGCCTAGTCCATTTTTGTCTGAAAAATTGGCCTCAGTAGTGTTTTTGGACAGGGGCAGCAGCAGGTCTAGGGGCCATGCTCCCAGGGGATCCCCCAGGCTGTTGGACTGTCAGTTGTTGTCTTTTAGTAGAGTTCTTGAGCTGCACCCCTCTTTTTATTGTGTCGTGACAGGGACTCAACATTGTGTGCCCCATCACAGCTGTCTTTGGTGGTGGCCAGGCATCGTCTGGTTCTTCTGGTCACATGTTGATACAGCCTCCCATTCACGTGGATCCTTCTGTCTCCTGAGCTGTTTCAACCTCATGTATTTGTTGTTCTCAGTGATCATCTGTTCTGGATGAGTTGGGACCATTTCATGTACCTCAGATGGCAGCTTGCTAGCTTTTAAGACCCCAGATGCCACTCATCAACATGGGGGGCAGAAGACTCTCTTAGCAATAGTCTGGTTGCACCAATTGGCTGTGATGTCCCCCGAGAGCATGATCCCCATGTCCCGCCCCTGCTACTCCATCCTTGCACTACTAGGTTGAGATTAGGAGAGCTTTCAGTTTATGGTGAAGTCCAGTTAAGTTGATCTACTTTCTACTGTGTGCTGTCACTGCTTTCACCTAACCAAATTTCTATCAGCTATCTGATCTGTGGCCAACCCTCTCTACCCCTGTCCCTTTTAGCCATCAGAGTCTTTTCTTCTGTACACTAAGTCTATTTTTAAGTCCTTATAGTAGGGAGCTCATCAATATTTGTCCTTTTGCCACTGACTGATTTCACTCAACATAGTGTCTTCCTGCCAGTTGAAACCAGATTATGAGCTGCTTCCTAAAATTATCATTGTACTTTATTATTACATAGTGTTCCATTGAGCATATGTACCATAGTTTGTTTGTCCATTCATTTGTTGATGGGCATTGGGGTTGGTTCCATCTTTTTGCTATTGTGGACTGTGCTGCAATAAACATTTGAGTGCATGTATCTGTTCGTGTGACAGCCTTTGTTTCTATAGGATATATTCTGAGCAGTGGGATTACTGGATCAAATGGTAGAGATACTTTTACTTCTTCCTTGCCAATTTGGAAGCCCTCTATTTCTTTATCTTGCCTGATTGCTCTGGCTAGAACTTCCAGGACAATGTTGAATAAAAATGGTGACAATAGGCATCCTTATCAAGTTCCTGCTCTCAGTGGGAGTGCTTTCAGACTCTCTCCATTTAGGATGATATTGGCTGTTGGCTTTGCATGCATAGATGCACTTTATTATGTTCAGGAATTTCCCTTGTATTCCTATTTTGTTAAGAGTTTTTAGCATGAATGGATGTTGGACTTTGTCAAATGCCTTTTCTGCATTAATTGATAAAATCAAATGGTTCTTGTTTTCTATTTATGTGGTTGATGACTTAATTGTTTTTCTAACATTGAACATCCTTGGTATGAATCCCACCTGGTCATAGGGAATTAATTTTTTTTACGTATTGTTGAATTTTATTGGCTAGAATTTTGTTTAGAATTTTTACATTAGGTTCATGAGAGGGATTGGTCTGTAATTTTCCATTTTTGTGCTATCGTTACTTGGTTTGGGTATCAGGGTTAAGCTGGCTTCATAGAATGAGTTTAGGAGTATTCTATCCTTCTCTGTGCCCTGGAATACCTTTAATAATAGTGGTATTAACTTTTCTCTAAAGGTTTAGTAGAATTCTCCAGTGAAGCCATAAGGGCCATGCCCTTTCTTAGTTAGGGGTTTTTTAGTTACCTTTGCAATCTCTTAATTTGTGATAGGTTTATTTAGCTGTTCTACTTCAGTTTGTGCTAGTTTTGGTAGGTGATGTGTTTCTAGAAATTTGTCCATTCTAGGTTTTCAAATTTAATATAGTTTATCATAGTATTCTGTTACGATTCTTTTAATTTCAGTTGGATTGGTTGTAATATGGCCCATCTTGTTTCTTATTTGAGTTACTTGCTTCCTCTCCTGGTTTTCTTTTGTCAGTTTGGGCAGTGGTTTATCAGTTTTGTTGATCTTTTGGCAGAAAAAAAGCAGCTTTTGCTCTTGTGGACTCTTTCAATTTTTTTGTTTTCTGATTTGTTTAGTTCTGCTCTAATCTGTATAGTTTGCTTTCTTCTGGTGCATGAGGAGTTCTTTTGCTGCTCTCTTTCCACTTGTTTGAATTATAGGGTTAATTCTTTGGTTTGAGCCTTTCTTCTTTCTGGATGTATGCATTTATTGAGATAAATTGACCTCTGAGCACAGCTTTTGTTGCATCCCATAGGTTCTGGTAGGATATGTTTCCATTCTCATTTTACTCTATGAATTTCTTTATGCCGTCTGTTTTAGTCATTTGGTACTGCTCTGACAGGAATACCACAACTGGATGGTGTTAGTAAATAAAAGTTTATTCTTACATGGTCCAGTAGGCTGCAAGTCTAAATTCAGAATGTCCACTCCAGGGGAAATGTTTTCCCTCTGTCAGCTCTGGAGGGAAGGTTCTTGTGTTGCATCAGTCTTTGGTCAGGAAGCATTTTGGTGCAGGTCTGAAGGCTGTGCTCTACTCCCGGTGCTGCTTTCTTGATGATATGAGATTCCCAAGTGTTTCTGCCAGCTTCTCTCCTTTTTATCTCAAGAGACTGCCTCAAGGCACAAAACAAACTCATACCACCAACACAACGGCTGCCCATCCACCCTCAGTAGCATCATAGAGGCATACCAGGAACCTGGCCCAGCCAGATTGCTACAGATTTCTTTGGGCACATGATTCAATCCATGACACCATCCTTGATTTCTTCTATAACTCAGTCATTTTTAAGCAAGGTGTTGTTTGGTTTCCATGTGTTTGATTCCCCCACCCCCTTTTTTTATGTTACTGATTTTTGCTTTATGGCTCATGGTCTGAAAAGATACTTTATAATATTTCACTACTTTGAATTTTGTTCAAGATTGCTTTGTGGCCTAACATATGGTCACTTCTGGAGAATGTTTCATGTGCACTGGAAAAGAAAGTATACTTGGGTGCTACTGGGTGGAGTGTTCTGTCTATGTCTGTAAGGTCAAGATGGTTGATTGTGGCTTTTAGATCTTCTGTGTCTTTATGGAGCTTTTTTCTAGATGTTCTGTCCTTCACTGAGAGTGGTGTGTTGAAGTGTCCTACTATTTTGTGGAGCTGTATATTTTTCTTTCCAG
Source organism: Heterohyrax brucei (assembly GCA_028571685.1). Lineage (NCBI taxonomy): Eukaryota > Metazoa > Chordata > Mammalia > Hyracoidea > Procaviidae > Heterohyrax > Heterohyrax brucei. The sequence goes on along the minus strand of CM053149.1, from coordinate 116,367,836 downwards.
TGCAGTTAGTGTTTGTTCTATGTATTTTGGAGCCCTGTTGCTGGTGTGTAGATATTTAATATGGTTATGTCCTTTTGGAGTATTGACCTCTTAATCATTATAATGTCCTTTCTTATCCAATGTGATGGGTTTTACTTTTAAGTCTGTTTTATTAAGGATTACTATTGCTGCTCCTATTCTTTTTTGAATATTGTTAGCTTGATATATTTTTTCCATCCTTTGAGTTTTAGTTTGTTCATGTCTTTGAGTCTAAGGTGTGTCTTATGTAGGCAGTGTATAGATGGGTCATATTTTTTTATTCAGTCTGTCACTCTCCATCTCTTTATTGGTACATTTAGCCCATTTACATTCAACATAATTGCTGATAGGTAGAAACTTCGTGTTGTCATTTTGATGCCTTTTTTTGCATGTTACCGACTATTTCTTTATTCCATTTAATTTTATATGCTAAATCCTTTTTTCCGTATGTGTTTTCTTTTCATCTTTTTCAGTGTTGATTGTTTTATATTTGCTGAGACTTTATTTTTCTTATTTTTTATTGTGACACATAGGAATGATAGTTTCCTTTGTGGTTACCTTAATATTTACCCCTATTTTTCTAAATTTAAACTAGTCTTTAAGGTCTTTTTATTGTTTTGACTTCTTCTTTGTATGAAAGATCTATGACTAGATTTTCTTTTGAGTTTCTCTGTTTTGTAATAATGTTTATATAATGATATTGCTATTTCCCTATTCTCAGTGTTTTGCCTATGATTATTCTGTGATTTCCTTGTTTGAGTTGATATCCAATTGCTCTGTTTTGTGTTATGGTCTTGGGTTGTTACCTGGTGTTACTGATTTTCTAACCAAAAGACTCCCTTTAGTATTTCTTGTAATTGTGGTTTGCTTTTCACAAATTCCCTAAATTTCTGTTTAGTTGGAAAGTCCTAATTTTGCCATCATATTTGAGAGAATGTTTTGCTGGATATATAATTCTTGGTCAGTAATTTTTTCCCCTCAGGGCTTTGTATTGTGTCATCCTATTGCCTTCTTGCCAACATGTGTCTGCTGAGTAATACAAGCTTAGTCTTACTGATTCTCCTTCATAGGTTATTTGTTGTTTATCACTAGCCACCTTTGAAAGTGTCTCATTATCTCTAATTTTGGCAAGTTTGATTATAATATGCCTTGGTGTCTTCTTTTAGCATCTACCATGTGTGGAGTTCTATGAGCATCCTGGATAGATATCATTTTAGTCGTCTAGTGCTGCTCTAACAGAAATACCAAAAATGGACGGTTTTAGCAAATAAAAGTATATTCTTACACAGTCCAGGAGGCTGTAAGGCAGAATTCAGGGTGTCTGCTCTAGAGGTAGGCTTTCCCTGTCGGAGATCTGGAGGAAAGTCCTTGTGTTGCATCAGTCTTTGGTTAGGGAGGATCTTGGCAAAGGAACCTAAGGTCTGAAGGACATGTTCTACTCCAAGTACTGCTTTCTTGATGGTGTGAGGTTCCCCGTTCTCTACTTGCTTCCCTCTCTTGTATCTTCTGAAGGAAGAAAGGATAAAAGGTGATACAAGCCACACTCCAGGGAAACTCCCTTAGCAAGGGTATTGCAGTCCTACCCTGATTCTCTTTTAACATAGTCATTCTGTCTGTTAACCACAAGCAGAGATTAGGATGTATAACAGGAGGATCACAAATTGTTAGGAATGATGGCCCAGCTGAATAGCTACACACAGTTTTTGCGGGACACAGTTCAATGCATGACAGATATCTTCTTATCTTTGATGATATCAGGGAAGTTTTCTGTCAACAAATCTTTGACAATTCTTTCCGTATTCTCCATTATCTATTCTTTTACTCCAATCACGGATACAGTATTCTTCTTCAAAAATTCTCATGTAATTCTTAGTGTCTCTTGATTTTTTAAAATTCTCGTATCTGATTTTTCCTCAAATATTTTGATGTCATGTGCTTTATCTTCAGTCTCACTACTTTGGGCTTCTGTTGCCTCAGTTCTACACCTTTGGCTCTCTGTTGAGTTGTCTAATTCTGTAATATTATTACTAGTTTTCTGAATTTCTAGTTTCTGCTGCTGTATGCTTTCTTCCAGCTTGTTCACTTTGTCGTTACGCTGTGCTGCATTTTGCCTCATCTCCTTCCTCATCTCTTACAGAGTTCTAAATATTAATCTTTTGTATTCTGCCTCTGATAATTCCAGGAAGTTTTCTTCCTTTGGAAAATGTGATTCTAGGTTGTGGGAACTTTGAAGAAAACATCGTCGCTTCTAAGTGATTGGAAATTGACTGCTGTCTCTAAGCTATCAGTAAATTCTCTTTATTTTATTCACCTAGCGTGTTTTGGCTTCTTGTTTTTAAATGTCAAAATAGACTGGTTGTATGTGATAATTTGGTTACTGTTGTTTTTGAAGTTCTGATGTCCTGTCACCAGATGGTTAGAGGTATTACTAGACATGGGAGCCCAAGAGTCTGTCTGTTTACTTTTCAGGAGTCCAGGTAGTCAGTCACCACATGTGTGGTGCAGGCTGTGGCTTACTGTCCTAGATGGGAAGGGGTGATTGGCATAGGCACTAGTGTCTGGCTGCAGCTACTAAGAAAGGCAGGGAATTAATAGCTGTCCCTGAGTGTCTGTGAAGATGATGTGTCTGTTTATGTCTGAATCTAGGTGAAGAAACAATTTCTGCCCTGATTTTCTAGCTTAGGGGAGCTGGAAGAATTTTTTCTTACTTCTTCCCCTAGCTTGTTAAATTGTTCCTCCTCTGAGTCTCAGAGAATGGCTCAGGGTAGTCTTAAGGAGTCCTACTTTCAGCTCAGTTAATGTTGTCGGACTCTAGTGCTTGGCACAGTGCAGGGAACGGAGGGGGTGCACTGGGAGAAGGGAGATAATCCTATCTAGAAGGAAAGAATTAGATCCACGTACTGTAGCTTAGGAAACCCTGCTGGCGTAATGGTTAAGTGTTACAGCTGCTAACCAAAAGGTCGGCAGTTGGAATCCACTAGGCACTCCTTGGAAACTCTATAGGGCAGTTCTGCTGTGTCCTACTGGGTTGCTAGGAGTTGGAATCAGCTTGATGGCAGTGGGTTTGGTTTTATGAGTTTTGGTAGCTTACATGCAGAAATGGAGCTTTCAGTAATCTGGTGCTATTTCGCACTGGTTCCGGAAGTGTGAGTAGGCCCTCTAGGCAACTTTTCCTGCTGAGTAACATCCACCCCTCAGCTCTTCACAGTGACCGCAGTTGTATCTGAGCAGGTCAGATCTGTGGAATCCTATGTATTTCTGGCACTGCTGTCCCTTCCCCATTGCTCAGTCCAGTCTCTCAGCTTTCTCTTTGATGTTCTGAGCTCCTAAGATGTCATATATACTGGATTCATTTGTTCTTTTGGGTCTTTGTTGTTAGAGGGGTCATGGGAAGACTCTGTCTACTCTGCCATCTTGTCCCTGCCTCACAAGATAATATTTTTTGAAGAAAATAATGGTATTTAATAAAACATGTTTCTTACATAGTCAAAAAATAAATTGACAAACTTATTGATGGACAACTTTAATATCCTCAAGTTATATACATGTCAGATGTGTGCATTGAAGGCACAAGTAATGGAGTCAAACAACTGTTTTTAAAAAATAGTGTTTTATTGTGTTTTTGGTGAAAGTATACTTGGCAGGTTAGAGTCCTCTTTGACATTTCCCATTCAGACTGTTCAGTATCGTTAGTTACGTTTTTTTATAACGTGTCAGCATTTTCTTTCATTGTGTTCCGGTTGTTCCATTTCTAGTCTTCCTGGAGTACTCTAGTCTCCCTTCCCTGTTATCTTCTCATCTTTGCTTTAGAGTATATATTGACCTTTTGGTCTCATTCGAATGATTTTTAAGTACAGCATAGATCTTACGGGTAATATCCTTTATTATGTGTGCCACTCTGTTGCTTCACTGAAAGGGATAGATTTGGTTCAAGGTTTAGAGAGCCTCGGGGTGATAATCTCAGGGAGTCCTCTGGTCTATACTGGTCCAGCCAGTATGATTTTAACTTACTTTTTTAATAATTTGATTTTTGTTTCACGTTTTTCTCCTGTTCTGTCTGGGGCCATCTGTTGTGACCTATCTTAAGCTATAAAAATTTAGAATACATTGAGACCTTCTGTGAGAATTTCTCTCAGACAAGTAAACTGATAGTGATATGATCAAGATGTGACTTGGACTCACAGGATTCCTTCTGTGCTTCATGAAATAAAGGAAGCCAAGCCAAGTGCCACTGAGTCAGATCTGAAATAAAGGAAAGCACGTTTTTAATGAAAGAGAAGGTAGGAATGCTTATTAGATAAGTAGAAATGATTTAAAAATAAAAGTTATAGAAATGAAAATATAAAAAATTCATTGGACAATGGATTTGCCAAAGGAAAGACTCAGTAAACATGAAGGTAATCAATAAAAACCATCCAATCTGAAGAATAAAGAGAAAAGAAATTGAGAAATGATGAACAAAATTTCAGGGACATGTGGAACAGTATTAAAAAGCTAACATATGGATTATTGGAACCCCAGAAGGAAAGTACAAGGAGACTGGTGCAGAAAAATATATTTGAAGGAAGAAAAAAAAGACAAAGAAAACAAGTGGTGGTTGACTTAAGTTAAACTAATTAAAATGTGTATCTGTGGTCTAAAATTCCAATTAAAAGTCAGAGATTGCTAGGATGGATAAAAAAACTAAGCTTCTACTATATGCTGTTTACAAGAGACATGTAGGTAGTATGGCTGTTTTAATAGTAGATAAAATAGATTTGATGACAGGGTGTTACCAAAGATGAAGAGGGTCGTTTAATAATTCTAAAAGGAACAATTCATCAGGAAAGCATTTTAATTATCGTTGTGTATGTATATAGTAATAGAGCCTTAAAACATATGAGGTAAAATTTGACAAAAATTTAATGGAGAAACAGATAATTCCACAATTATAATAGGATATTTTTGCTACCCTTTTTTTAAATTGTACTTTAGATGAAGTTTCACAGAACAAAATAGTTTCTCATTAAACAGCACACATTCTATTTTATGACATTTACTAACAAACCCACAACAGGCCAACAGTCTGCCTCCTCAGCCCTAGGTTCTCCACTACCAGCTTTCCTGTCTCATCCTGACCTTTGGTCCTTCCCTTTGGGCCAGCATGCCCTTTCCGTCTCGTTTTGTTTTATGAGCCTCTCCAGTCTTTGGCTATAGGGTGAACCTTGGGAGTGACTTTATTACTCAAATGAATGACTGTCCAGGGGCCATACTCTCAGGGTGTCTCCAGTTTCTGTCAAGTCAGGAAGTCTGTTCTTTCTTTTTGAGGTAGAATTTTGTTCTGCACTTTTCTCCAGCTCTCTCTAGGACCCTCTGTTGTGATTCCTGTCAGAGCAGTCAGTGGTGGTAGCTGGGCACCATCTAGTTGTTCTGGATTCATTCTGGTGGAGGCTGTTGTAGATATGGTCCATTAGTCCTTTGGACTGATCTTTCCCATGTGTAATCAGTTTTCTTCATTCCTCCTTACTCCCAAATATTAAGGCCACTGAACTATTCTAGATGGCTGCTCACATGGTTTGAAGACCTCAGCCACCACCCACCTAAGTAGAATGTACATTTCCTTCGTAAACTATGTCATGCCATTTGAGCTAGGTGTTTCCTGAGATCATGGTCCCAACAGCCCCTCATCCCAGCAATTCAATCCCTAATGGAGTTTGGATGGTTCTATGGAACTTCCATGACCTTGCCTTGTACAAGTTGTGCTGTTTTCCCTAATATGTGCTATCTTTCCCTTCACCAAATTTACTGTTTGCTTAGTGTTTTTCCGTCTCCATTCTGTCTGTCTCTGGTAGCCATCAAATACTGTTTCTTTTTTTCATGTAAACCTTTTCATGAATTTTTACAGTAGTGATTTCATACAATATTTATTCTTTTGTGATTGACTTGACTCACCATAATACCCTCCAGTTTCCTTCATGTTATGAGATGCTTTACAGATTCATCCTTCTTCCTTGTTGTGTAATACTCCACTGTGTGTATGCACCGCAGTTTGTTTGTCCATTCATCTGTCGGTGGGCATCCAGGTTGTTTCCAACTCCTTGGAATCAACATGGGAGTCCATGTGTCTTATAATAGTATATTTTAACACCCCTCTTTAAGCAGTTGATAGAATAACTAAACAAAGTATCAGTGAAGACATAGAAAATCTGAGCAACATAATCAACTGTCTTAATATAACTGGCATTTACAGAACACTGCACCTAACAACTGCAGAATACACATTATTTTGACCAAGTAGATGATACACTGGTCCGTAAAACAAGTCTCAATAAATGTAAAAGGCTCAAAAGCCTACAAAGTGTGTTGTCTAACTACAAGAGAATTAAGTTAGAAATTAATAGAGTAACTAGAGAACCCCCAGTATCTGAAAATTATATAACACACTTGTAAATAATCCATGAATCAAAAACAGAATCACAATGAAAACACGAAAATTTATTGAACAGAATGACATGAAAATAAAACATCAGAATTTGTAGGATATGACTAAAACAGTGTTTAGAGGGAAATAGAACTTTAAATGCTAATATAAGAGAAGAAGTAAGATCTAAAACCAATGACTAAAAACTACAAAATATAGAGAAGATTAACAAGTGCAAAAACTAATTCTTTGGCAGTAGCAACAAAACTGAAAACCTTCAGCTAGGCTGATCAAGATAAAAAAGAACTCATATAGTAACTATCAAGAATGAAAAAAGAGGTTATCATCTCAGAATCTCTACATATTCCAAGGAGAAGAAAATACTCTTGAGTAATTTTATTTTAATGAACAAGACAACTTAAATAGAATGGACACTTTTTTTTTTTTAAAATTGTGATTGAGCGAAAGTGTACAATCCAGTATAAATTTTCATGCCCGTCTCTGTGCAGCTCCAGCCCCTCTCCCTGCCGGGTGACAGCACACTCCTTCTATCCGTTATATACATGTCACATCCTCCTAACAATCTCCTGTCCCCTCCTCTCCACCTTCTTCAAGAGGCCCACTGGGCGACATTCTATAGATGCATAGAACCGTAAAGTGCACACATGATATGGTCACTCTGTGTCACCAAGTACAATCCATTCCTGTCTGAAGAGTTGAACTCAGTAATGATTTGTGGACAGGGCCAGCATCAAGACCAGGGGCTACGCTCCCAGGGGAACCCTGAGGCCCCTGGACCATCAGTTGAGGTTTTTTAGTGGAGTTATCAGGTTGCACCACTTTTTATTTTTATGTTGCCAGTGAGGCTCATCTTTGTGAGCACCATCACAGTTGTTCCTGGTGGTGTCCAGGCACCGTCTTGTTCCTCTGGTCATGTGTTGATGTAATCACCCACGCACATGGGTCTCCCTGGGTTCTGGGTTCTCTTTCCCCCACGTAATTTTGGTCCTTAGTGATCATCCATTCCTCTTGAGTTGGGACCATGTGGTGTACTTCAGATGGCAGCTTGTTAGCTTTTAAGACCCCAGATGCCACTCACCAATATAGGGTGCAGAAGATTCTCTTAGCAATACATTAGTTATGTCAGTTGGCCTCAATGTCCCCTAAGAGCATGGTCCCCAGACCCCTGCCCCTCCTGCTCTGTCCTTGCAGGATTGGGTTAAGTTTGGAGGAGTATTCATGTTATGTTGAAGTCCAGTTAAATTGATCTTCTTTCTAATGTGTGCTGTCACTGATTTTACCAAACCAAATTTCTGTCAACTATCTAATCTATAACCAACCTTCACCCTCTCTCCCTCCCCACCCTTGCAGCTATCAAAAGAGTCTTCTATACATGAGTCTATTTTTAAGTTTTTATCATAGGGTCTCATATAATATTTGTCTGTTTGTCACTGACTACTTTCACTCAACATAATGTCTTCCAGTTGAAACCAGGTGATGAGATGCTTCCTAAAATCATCATTGTTCTTTATCATTGCATAGTGTTCCACTGAGTATATATACCGTAGTTTATTTATCCATTCCTCTGTTGTTGGGCATCTGGGTTGATTCTATGTCTTTGTTGTTGTGGACTGTGCTACAATAAACATTTGTGTGCATGTATCTGTTGGTGTGAATGCCCTTAATTCTGTAGGATATATTCCAAGCAGTGGAATCACTGGATCAAATGGTATATCTGTGTCCATCTTTTTAAGGAAGCACCAGATTGCTTTCCAGAGAGGTTGTACCATTTTGCAATCCCACCAACAGTGTAGGAGAGTACCAGTTTCTCCACTGCCTCTCCAGTATTTGTTGTTTTGTGTTTTTTGGATTATGACCAACCTTATGGGGGTGAGATGATATCTCATTTTAGTTTTGAACTGAATTTCTTTAGTAGCTAATGATCACGAGCATTTCTACATGTGTCTTTTGGCTGCCTGGATCTCCTCTTTAGAGAAGTGTCTGTCCGTCTCCTTTGCCCATCACTTAATTGGATTATTTATTCTTTTCTTATTGATATTTTGTAGTATCTTACAGATTATGGAGATCAGATGTTGGTCTGACATATAGTTGCCAAATATTTTTTTCCTATTCTGTAGGTGGTCTTTTATTTCTTTGATAAAGTCTTTGGATGAGCAAAAGTGTTTTATTCTTAATAGTTTAGAATGGACACATTTCTTGTGAAACAAAGCAACAACAACAGAAAAAAAACTTATACCAAAATTCACACAAGAACAGAAAATAGAAATAGCCTTATATCTACTAAAGAAACTAAATTTGTCATCAAAAACCTTTCCCAAAAGAAAACTCCAGTCAAAATGCAACATTTGATGGGTTTTTAAATGTTGATGTTATTCACTGAATAACCAGTAAAGGAGAAACTGTATGACCATTTCAGGATACCAAATTCAACACTTATAGTAGGGGGGAAAAAAACTCTCAACAAACCAGGAATAGTAAGAAATTCCTCAAATTGATAAAAAAAATGTCTGTGGAATAGGGATAGCTAAGATTATAATTGATGGTGAAAAACTAACTTGTGTCCCCCAAAGATCAAGAAGAAGACAAGGATGCCCACTGTCACCACTTGCATTCAGCATTGTACTGGAGGGCCTAGACATTGCAATAAAACAAGAGAAAGAAATAAAAGGCTTAAATATTGGAAAGAAGAAGTGAAATTGTATTTGCAGGTGATATAGTTATTTATGTAGAAAATTCTGGGGAATCTATGAAACAACTACCAGAGCTAATAAATGAATTTAGCAGGGTTGCAGAATACAGTGTTAACATATAAAATCACTATTATCCCTGTAAAGAAGCAGCACACAGTTTGAAAAGGAAAATTCAGATAGCACCAAAACAAAAGGTACCTTGAGATAAATGAAACAAAAAATGTTCAAGACCTTTATACTGAAAATGACAAGACTTTACAGAGGAACAAAAAAGGTTTAAATGAATAGATACACTATGTTCATGGATTAGAAGACCAAATACTGTTCAAATAACAGTTCTTCCCAAATTGACTATAAATTCAATGTTATCCTATCCAAACTTCCAGCACATTTTTTATTTTGAATTCAAGCTTATTCTAAAGTTTAAAAGGGAAATGCAAAGGATGTAGAGTAGCCAAAACAGTTTTTTTATTTGAAGAAAGGAAAAAATGCGTACGTATTATTTTTGATGGCAATGACAAATTTTCCCTTATTTTTGAGCAAGAGACCCTGCATTATTATTTTGCACTGATGTCCACAGTGTAGCCAGCCCTGAACCAGTTCCATTTGTACTTCTAACTTCACTGTCTCTATTTTTTTTTTGTTCTATTGTACTTCAGATGAAGATTTACAGAACAAACTGTTTTCTCATTAAACAGTGCACATTATTTTCTGACGGTGGTTAACAACTTCACAATATGTTGACGTTCTCCCTTCTCTACCTTGGGTTCTCTGTTAGCAGTTTTCTTGTTTCCTCCTACCTTCCAGTCCTTACTGCTAGGCTGATAAGCCCCTTAAGTCTTATTTTGTTTTATGGACCTCTTCAGTCTTCAGCTGACGGAGTGATTTCATTCCTGAGCTGAAAGGATTTAAGGGTTATTGTCTCATTTTAGTTGAATGTATGTCATAGTTGGTAGAACAAACCCAGCTCACTGGCAAGCTATCTTTATCCCAAATGAAAGTTGAAGATTCTTTTTAGTTATTCAAAGACTGAGAGACTGTGAGTGTATTTTACATGTATTTATTACCTGGTAAATAAGCTTCCCATTTGTGCTGAGTAACATTTCGAGCACATTCATCACATTCAAATACTCACTGTGAAGTTATTGGTATTCTCTGCCAGGCATCTCTAGCAGATATGCTCAGGTGGGTAACATGAAATACAGATTGTGGCCACGTTTTTGTTGTGGTTAACCTGTTCTAGCTACATCATCATGTGCACTGTTTCAAGTATAAACCACCCTCTTTCAACACCTAATTCCTTAGATTATTTTTAAAATTTTCATTTCATTACATGCTCCTTAAAGAACCTGAAAATGTGGAGAAGTTAAAAGAAGGGCAAAAAGTCATCCAGTCACAGTTAAACTTTAATATTTTCGTTGATGTCCCTAGAGTTGTTTTTCTTCTATGCATAACAGAACAAAAATCCAGGCTGCAGAGTGGAAGAAGACACACCCAGCAGAAGACTTGTACTGGGAGGTATAAAGAACCCCCAGAAATCAACAAGAAAAAGATAGCTCCATCCAAAAAAAGTGCAGAAGGCCTTTAACAAAAGAGAGTATTCAGAGGGCAGCAAGGACATGAGAGGAGCTCAGCATCAGTCATCATCAGAGAAGTGTATTAAAGCTGCACTAAAATAGGTGTACCACCCACACCAGAGGGGCTAAAATTTAACACACTGTTGGTTTCAAATGTTGATGAGAATTTGGAACCACTGGAATTCTTCTGCTGTGCTGGTCAGAGTGAAAATCTCTACAACTGCTTTACTTTTTAACTGTGGTAAATATATATGTAAAAAAAAAAAAAGGAAGAAAGTCTGACATTTTTTACATGTACAATTCCTTAACAGAACCTCCATGCCCCCTGTCAGTGATTCCCCTTATTCACCTCCCTTGTACACTTGGTAACAACTAAGAAGCTTTGGTCTCCTTTTTGTCCTTTGGCTTACTTTACTTGCATAACATTTTTAAGGCAAAACCATTTTAAAAAGAAAAAGTGGGAGATTTGACCTAACTTTAAGGCTTACTATAAAATTACAGTAAGCAAAATAATTGGTGTTTGCAAAAAGATAGACATATAGATCAAGGAAATAGACTATGAAGTCCAGAAATAGATCCACGCATATATAAATCTATTGTTGAATTGACTTGGCAACAAAGGTGCCCTGGCAATTCAGTGGGGAAAAGAAAATCTTTTCAGCAAATGTTGCAGAATCAATTCAATGTTTATACATCAAAAAACCCAAAAAACAAGTTGACTCCCTACCTCACACCATACATAAAATTTAACTCCAAATTGATCACAGACCTAAATGAAACACCTGAAACTTCTAGGAAAAACGTAAGACCAAGACTTTATGACCTTGAGGTAGACAAAGATTTCATAGGAAAGAGTACAAAAAGTATGGGAGATTTTGATAAAAACCAGATTTCATAAAAATTTAAAACTTTTGGTCTTTGAAAGACACCATTAAGAAAATGAAAAGGCAAGCCAGAGGCTAGGAGACAGTATTAAGAACACATATGTTAGATGAAGGATTTGTATCCATAAATAGAGCTCTTACAAGTCAGGTAAAAAATGGGCAAAAGACTTAAACAGACATTTCACAAAAGAAGATAAGCATCTTGCCAGTAAGTACATGAAAACAAGTTTAGCATCATTAATTATCAGGGAAGTGCAAATTCTAACTGTAGTTAGGTAACCACCACACACATGTTAGCGTGATTAAAATTGAAAGGAAAAAATAACCATGCGAAGTGTTGCTGATGTGATACCCCTGGAACGCATGCGCTGCTTTGTTTTTAATTTCTTTTGAGTGCATTCCTCCTCAGGTTACCCCATGTGTTACAGAGTAGCACTGCTCCCTAGGACATTCCTGGCTGTAATCTTTATGGAAGCACATTGCCACACCTTCTCTTCAAGGTACTGCTGGGTGGGTGTAAAGTGCTAGCCTCCAGGTTGGTAGCCAAATGCACACCGTTTGTGCCTTCAGGGACTTCACAAGGATAACTACTTTGGGAAACAGTAGGGCAGTTTCTTAAAATGTTAAACATACACCCACCCCACAACCCAGCCCTTCCACTCTTAGGTAGTTACCCAAGAAAAACAAAGCCCTTGGAAGCAATTCAACATGTGTATCACAGGAATGGATAAAGAAATGACAGTATATCCATACACTAGAATACTACCCTGGGATTAAAAGGAACACAGTTTTGACACATACTTCAAGTTGGGGTATTGAAGCAGTTGTATTCGTGCCCCCAAGTTCCTGAACCTTCATCAGTTTAGGTTATTGGCCACAGGCAGAGAACACTCTTAGCAGAGCTCTATTCCTTTCCATCTCAGTGTACACACACTGACTACTCTAGTCTGGGTTCATCTCCTCTTTCAGGACTTTGCCCAGTGTTAAGAAAGAGTCAACATGTGAATTTTGTCAGTCTTTCCCCTGTCGTTAGGTGCCTCCTTGGCGTGTGGTCTGGCTTCCGGGATATTCCAAGCAACACATTTGCTGAATGTTTTGACACGGATAATAAAGAGAGCCAGCATTTTAAACCTCCACTGCCTGGGTGCTAACTACCTGCTGCTTGCTAATTTAATACTATAAACTTTAGTTTGAGTTACTGCTGCAGGGCACATCTAAATACCAAATTCTGCATTAGTTAGGCTACTGTAACAAGAAAACAAACAAGAGTGGCTTAAACAAGAGAGAAGTTTAATTTTCTCCCACTTTACAGCCTGAATGCAGGCTGTTCAGAGCTGATGTGGCAGCTTAACTTCTTCCTGCCACCCCTCAGGTGTTTCATGGTTAAAGACAGCTCAACACTACACCCACATATCACCCAGAAGGCTTCTATAAATATCCCTCCCTTTTATGAGCATAATCATCACTTAGACTCACTTGTCTGTGACCCAAACTTGATGACATGGTCAGACTAGCTGCTGGGGAGCTAGGAAATGTAGTCTCTAGCTAGGGTCATTGGTCTGTTTGCAGCAATACCATGATGGAAAAAAAGAGCATAAATATTAGGAGACAAATAAGTCTCTGCCACATGGACTAAGAGTGAACATTTACAAAAGAAAATTCTATTCAGAATACGTGAGAGCTCCCTACAAATCAGTAAGAAAAAGACACCGGAATAAAAATAAAATTATATGAATGTGCAGTTCATATACAAATGATCAGTGTACCCCCCCCAAAAAACCCACCGCCATTGAGTCAATTCCAACTCATAGTGACTGTAGGTCAGAGTAGAACTGCCCCATAGAATTTCCAAGGAGCACCTGGTGAGTTTGAACTGCAGGTCTTTTAGTTAGCAGACACAGCTTTTAACCACTGCCTCACCGGGGCTTCCAGGTGATCAATAGCAAGTGCAATATCTTTAACCCTTCTAGTAATGAGAAATGAACATTGAATCAACCAGAATTTTTTTTCCTCAGTCCGGTCGGCCAAACTTCAGTTATTGATAACATCCAGGTTTGAGAAGGATGTAGGGAAAAAGGAACCTCCTATAAAGTGTAGTTGGACTATAGATTTGTATAGCCTTTTGGAGGGTAATTTGGTATTATCTATAAAGTGTTCATACCCTTTGACCCAGTAATTCCATTTCGAGGCATCTCTCCCACAGAAATAATGTGTTTTCCCAAAAGTATTTAAAAGAAATTGCTTCATTAGAGTGCTATTTCTAATAGCAAAACTTTGGAAAAAGTGTAATACCTGACTGTAGGGAGCTAGATAAACTATGAGATAAATTAATACAGTGAAATACTATGCAACTATTTAAGAAGGTAAAGTAGCTGGATGAATTCTGACCTGGAAAGAAGGGAAGTGTTTCTAGTATGTTAAGTGAATAAAGCAGGTTACAGCAAAGTATGTCTAGTACAAACCTCTTTCTGAAGAGGAAGGAAGGTGCATGCTATGTAATTATAGGGGTGAAATGTCCAAAAGAATATAAAACTACAAAGATAGCTCTTTGAAGATAGAGTTGGAAATGCAGAGGGGTGTTTTTACTTAATTTCTATATACTTCTACACAATAATGGGAGGATTGAGAATTTTCACTATCTTTCTGTATTTTTTATTTTTAAAATTGAAAAATAAACCACTAAAACTAGCTTACAGTGTTTCTATAGCATGACTATAAGAGGCTCAAATAATAAGAACAAGCAATTTACAGAGGGTATTCTCTTTTAATATTTTTGTCATACCCCATATAGTAACCTGACTTGGGGGGTTTAGCTATCTATGACTGACTCAGGTTAGCCTTATCCCAAATCAAAAATTCTTTTCTAAGACATCTGAGAATTTCTGGGACTCATGAAACAAACAAAAACCTATTGCTGTCAAGGGGATTCTAACTCATAGCGACTCTATAGGACAAAGTAGAACTGGACTGTAGGATTTTCAAAGAGTCACTAGTGGATGTGAACTGCTGACCCCTTGATTAGCAGCTGAGCTCTTAACTGTGGGGACATCAGGGCTTCATAGGAGGGTTTTATTTTTTAGTTACTGCTTCACACACACACACAAAAAAATCCTGGTGACTTTCTGGTTCTGAGCTACAGCTGTTACCCAAAAGTTTGGCAATGCAGATCTGCCAGGTGTTCTTTGGAAACTCAATGGGGTCGCTGTGAGGTGGAATCAACTCAGTGACTGTGAGTTTGACTTTGGGTTTTACTTCTCTATAATAGCAGACTTGTCCATTTCTAGAACTGTTCACCGTGGTCTTTTCTCTGCCATATCAGTTGCAGAACTTAGCCACCTTTCTTTGGTTCCTCCTCCCTCTCAAACACTTAGACCAGGTATTTTGTATGTGTAGCACACTTTTCTCAAGACTTGGGAAGGTGGAAAGGATTTAAAATACAGCAAATAATTTTAAATGAGATCTTGCACTCGTCAGTATGAGCTCCTGCCGTGTTTTTTGCACAGTTTTTCCTTTTCTTCTCTGGTCTTTTTTAAATCTCTCCTGCAGACCCTGAACTCCTGTGTCTTACTTAGGCAGGAAAAGTCGTTGTTGTTAGGTGCTGTCTAGTCAGTGCCAACTCCCAGTGACCCCGTGTACAACAGTATGAAGCACTGCCCAGTCCTGTGCCATTGGTTAACACATCCTGTTGGCATCGTCCTGTTTTTCACTGACCCTCTCCTTTACCAAGCGTGATGTTCTTCTCCAGGGACTGGTTCTTCCTGACAGCATGTCCAAAGTACTTGAGACAAAGTCTCGCCATCTTCGTGTCTAAGGAGCCTTCCGGCTGTACTCTTTCCAAGACAGATTTGTTCATTTTTCTGGTAGTCTATGGTATATTCAATATTCTTCACCAGCACCATAATTCAAAGGCATCCATTCTTCTTCAGATTAAATACCTTCTTTATTTCCTAATGTCCTTGAAGCTTATCTTCCCCACCCGAAGCAATCTATCAAGGTCCATTCCTCAACAAACATATTCACTTCCCTAAAAACTGTTAAAGTAATTTCTGCTGTTTCACTATATATTGTGGTTGTAAGTGTAGCTGATAAAATAATTAGCTCATAAATTCTTTATAAATTTATCTTGCTGGTTTTTTTTCAAAGTAAAGCCGTATGTTTTGGTCTATGGTTTTGATAGATTGGTCTTAATTGACCTTGACTTCCTGATATGAAACATAAGAGTTATGAAATGCTGGCATTATTCTGATGGATAATCATGTTTTCACCGTATTAGAGGTAGGGGACAAATGACTTTTGATTAAGCTAGAACTTCTTTGCTGAAAAGTTAGCTTTTATAATTAGAGTGTAAGCAGAAATATAGTTCATGAAGTGTATTATTCTTTCCTGCTGGAACGTAGCCTAATAGTCTGTGAGAATATGGCTATATATGTGATTCTGTGTTGTTAAGACAACTTAACCAGAGTTAGTGTAAGATTTATATACTGCTAGAGACAGTACATCATGGTGGATAGGAAGAAAGCTTTTAGTTTTTAGTGTTAGAGAAACATAAAATATGTGTGACCTTGGACATGTGTATTGAAGTTTACAGAGCCTCAGTTCCCTTACCTGTAAAATGAAGAAAATAATGACATAAACCCATAAATGGTTTAGTACGGTGCCTGGTACAGAATAGTCAGTACATGATAACCATTATTTTTTTCTGATAGTTATTATCCTTACGTTTGTTACCACTTAGCACTTCTCTCATAATTGGTCTTCATATTCACATAGGCTGTCAGTGTTCCCAGCAGTCCTATGTCTCCTGCTGCTGTTAGGTGCCATCGAGTCGGTTCTGACTCATAGAGACCCTATAAACAACAGAACGAAACACTGCCTGGTCTTGTGCTATGTCCATAATCATCTTTATGCTGAAGCCCATTGCGGCCACTGTGTCAGGCCATCTCCTTGAGGGTCTTCCTCTTTTTTGCTGACCCTCCACTCTACCAAGTGTGATTTCCTTCTCTAGGGACCAATCTTTCCTGACAACATTTCCAAAATATGTAAGACTCAGTCTTGCCGTCTTCACTTCCAAGGAGCACTTTGGTTGTACTTCAACCAGAATGGATCTGTTTGTTCTTTTGGTGGTCCGTGGTACATTCAACATTTTTCTCCAACACCACAATTCAAAGGCATCAATTTTTCTGTCTTCTTTGTTCATGGTCCAGCTTTCACATGCATATGATTCAGTTGAAAATACCATGGCTTGGGTCAGACGCATTTTAGTCTTCAAGGTGGCATCCTTACTTTTGAATACTTTAAAGAGGTCCTGTGCAGCAAATTTTTCCCATATGCAGTGTGCCTTTTGATTTCTTGACTGCTACTTCCATGGGTGTTTATTGTGGACCCAACCTCAGTCCTTTCTCCATTTATGACAATATTGCTTCCTTGTCCAGTTGTGAGGATTTTTGTTTTCCATAATATTTCCTAGAGGCATATATTCTCCGTTCCCCAAAACCACTCTAGCATGTATTTTCCTCTCTGCCTTGAACTTCCAACAGCTCCTCCTCCTTTCCTTCTCAGCTATAACCCTGTGTGTTAGTCTTCGAGTGCTGCTATAACAGAAGTACCACAAGTGGATAGCTTTCACAAATTTATTTCCTCACAGTAAAGTAGGCTTAAAGTCCGAATTTGAGACATGAATTCCAGGGGAAGTCAGTCTTTCTCTGTCAGCTTTGGTGGAAGGCCCTTGTCTTCAGTCTTCTCCTAGTTGGGGAGCTTCTCAAGCTCAGGGACCTGAGGTCCAGAGGACATGCTGTGCTGTGTGTGGTTCTTTCTTGGTGGTAGGAAATCCTCATGTCTCTCTGCTCCCTTCTCTCTTTTATATCTCAGAAGAGATTGGCTTCAGACACTATCCAATCTTTTGTATACCTGCCCATCAGTGTAACTACTGTTAATCCATCTTGTTAAATCATAGTGATAAAATTTACAACATGATGAACAATCATGCAATACAGGGAATTACTGGTCAGCTAAATGGATGGACACATTTTTGGGGGGCCATAATTCAATCCATGATAACATGTTTCTTCTTTTACTGAAAAATAAAAGCTTTCATGCCTTTCTATCAACAGATCTATCCATCTGCCTCTGGTTGTAGCACTGCACTCTGCCTTCCCTCCTGTCTCAATGGAAAAAGGGCCATCCTTCCATCTGTGTGCGGGATCCCATCCCCTTCTGTGTGCTCACAGACTTAGCACCTACAATTATCCCCCTCAGTCCTGAATAAGCACATGTTACCTTTTATTCCCATCCACATATAAACATGCTGTCATAGCTCCTGTGTTAAAAAATATATATCTGTCTTTCACTCTTCCTGTATTTGTATTCCCATCTAGTTACTGCTCCATTTCTGAGCTCTTCTTATGCTCATTTCAACTACTCCAGCCAGGTTTTCAGTCCTGCTACTCAACTAGAACGCTTTTGTCAAGATTTCCAGTTTCTGCCACATTGCCGAACCCAACAGGCAGTTCTCAGACCCCGTCCTAACTTGATCAAGCTAGAACTCAAGAACATTTGAACAGCTGACACTTCAAACTTCCTGAAATACTTTCTTCACTTGGCTTCTGGAACATCACCCTTTTCTGGTTTCCCTTCAGCCTCACTGGCCACTCCATAGTTTCTTTTACTGACTCCTTTTAATACAAGGATTCTGACTTGTAAATATTGATGAGACCCAGAACTCAGTGTGTGTATCTCTTCTCTCTTTCTCTTCAGTGCCTTAGAGATCATAACCGATTCTTTTTATTAATCATTATTGTCATCTCTTTATAGTGCTGACTCATAAACTGGCACCTCAAGTCTCAGTGTTTTCTGAACTTCAGACTTGTCTTAGTTATCTAGGGCTGCTGTAACAGAAATACCTCAAGTGGATAGGTTTAACAAAGAAAAATTGATTCTCTCACAGTCTAGGAGGTTAGAAGTCCAAATTCAGGGTGCCAGCTCCAAGAGAAGGTTCTCTCTTGTTGGCCCTGGGGTACAGTGCTTGTCATCAATCTTCCTGTGCTCTAGAAGCTTCTCAGTACAGGGACTCTGTGTCCAAAAGGTGCAGTCTTCTCCTGGTTCTTCATTCTTGGTAGCATGAAGTCTCCATACGTCTCTGCTTACTTTTTCCTTTTGTATCTCGAAAGAGATTGAATCAAGATCCAAGTTGATCTTGTAGACTGACTCTTGTTTCGTTAACATAGCTGCCTCTAATCCTGACTCATTAGCGTCATAGAGACAGGATTTACAACATATAGGAAAGTCACATCAGATGACTGAATGGGGGACAGTCACACAATATGGGGACTCGTGGCCTAAAATTATTAACATGTTTTTTTGGGGAGATACAATTCAACTCATGACATTCTACCTTTGGCCCCCCTGAAAAAAAAAATTTCTGTCCTCGCCACATGAAGACACATTCATTCCATAACAGAATAACAGCAAGTCAGCAGAACGCATTAATCCTGACAGCTTGTAAATAATCCTGTGTTTTGTGAGACTATTTACAGAATGGCCCTACCCTTCACACTCTAGGTGTTGGCTGCACTCTCTGGGTTCTGAGTGGAGCCCCCTCAGTCCTGGGCTTTAGCTCTGCCTTCCAGGCTTGCTATAATGGTAACTCTGTTGCCTCAAATTTGGGTGGCCCCATTCACCTGGTCCATCTGAGTGGCAGCTGCACGCTTTGAGGCCTCAGAGATTTTGGTCCTATCCTTTGAGACTGAGACAGCTCTGCTTCCTCTGTTCCTTGCCTCTTCAGTTTCTGTTTCGTGTCACTTGGCCTCTTGACCCCTCAGGCCTCACTGCCCACATCTAACCTGCTGGGGCAGGCATTCCAAATCTCTGTGGCTTCACCAGTCAGTGCCTGGAGGTATACCTCTATGCCAGTAAACTTTTCTGAGAAGGCAGTCAACTCTTTTACTCTGCAGGGCAGCAAGCCTAACTCTACTACTTAAGTGCTCAGAGGCACCGCACTCTGCCAGGAAGCCTCCTGGGCAAACCATTCACTTCCCTCGCTCCAAGGGTTGGCTCCAGCACTGACTTACAGTGGTCACCTGGTTCTGCTGCTGCTGGTTTGTTGCTGCTGCTTCTTGCTGTCTCTACTGTCTCTAATGTAACAGCTTTCCACACTTCCTTCAAGTCCTGACTAGAATTGTGTTTGATGTCCATAATTCCACGATTGTCTCTTCAAGGTAATCAGAAAACTCTTTCAGCTTCTGTCTAGTCACAGTTTCAAAACTACTACTACATTTTAGGTTGTCTATTAGAACAGCACCCCACTCCTGGTACCAGATTCTTTCTTGGTTATCTAGGGATCCTGTAACAAAAATACCACAACTGGATGACTTTAACAAGGAAAATTTATTCTCTCACAGTATGGGAGGCTAGAAGTCCAAAGTCAGGGTGCCAGTTCTCGGAGAAGTCTCTTTCTCTCTCTCTGTAGTCTCTGAAGGAAGGCTCTTGTCATCAGTCTTGCCCTGTTCTAGGAGCTTTCCACACAGAAACCTAAAGTTCAAAGTGTACATTGTGCTCCTGTTGCCTTGATAGTATGAAGTCCCTCATTTCTCTGCTCAGTTCTTCCTTGTATATCCCTAGAGAGATTTGTTTAAAACACAATCTAATCTTGTCGATTCCTGCCTCATTGACATAACTTCCACGAATTTCATCTCATTAGTGTCACAGAGACAGGATTGACAACACATGAGAAAATCAGATCAGATGACAAAAGGATGGACAGTCACATAATGCTGCGAATGGTGGCCTAGCCAAAATGATACACATATTTTTGGGGGTCACAATTCAATCCTTGATGTTTGTATAGCCTGTTGCCTATGCTGCATCTTTATTTGAATATCCCATAGGTATCTGAAACTTAACATATTCTACCCTTCCCCAGTTTTAATTACCTCAGGAAATAGTGCTTGTAGTCGTATCTAGTCAGTCACTAATCTTGAAGTCTCCCTTGGCTTCCTTTCTCATACCCGACATCCAGTCTATCAGCAAATCCTGTCAGTTCTGTCTCAGTGTGGAGTCTGGATACAGCCATCTCTTACCATCTTTCCATGTTATCACTATAGTCCAAGCCACTGTTGTCTCTTTCCCAGACAACTGTAATAACATCATAGCTAATATTCTTGCTTCCCCTCCAGTCTTTTTTCCACACAAAAATTAGAGTCATCCTTTTAAAAACTGTAGTTATTTCACTGTTTAAGATTCTCTAGTAGTATTCCATCACATCTAGAGTAAAATCTGAAAATCCTTTCTATGGTCTGTAAGACACTAAATGATTTGGTTACTGGCAACCTCCAGGACTTCCTCTCCTGCCACCCTTCATCTCCTTCATCTGTTCCAGGCACGCAATCTCTTTGCCATTCTTTGAACGTATTCCTGCCTTCACACGTGCTCTCTCTGCCTGAAGTGTTTTCCGTCAAGATATTTGCATGGCTTGCTCTTTCATTCAGTTCTCTACTCAAAGGCCAGTTTATCATAGAAAACTTCCTGGCCACACTATCTGAAAGAATGTTCTATTCCTGTGTTCTTCCCTCTCTCAATCCCTATTTCTTATCCCTCTTTGTTTTTCTTCTTTAGTGCTTATCACTACTTGACCTTTTCTATTAATTATTTCTCTCTGTTTCCAGAAGGTGGATTCCGCAAGGACAAGGACTTTGTTTGGTTCGTTGTATTTCCAGCACCTAGAAGACTACCATTCAGTATTTGCTCAGTAGATGAATGAATGAATTCCTTCTTTTCCTCTGTCAGATATCTTCTTATTTTACTGATGGACTTTTAAAAGAATTCTCAAAAAAAAAAAAGGTAGTCTCTTAATTAGCCACCAAAAGGTAAGGTTTGATCATTTAGGGAGTCAGCCACCCCTCAGGTTTCTTTCAGCAGGTACTTATTGAACAACTGCCATGGCCTAGTTACTGTGCTAGGAGTAATAGAGTTACATAATTAGTGGCCTTTAGTTGCGTTCTGCCAGAAACGAGGACAGTGTATTACTTACTAATGATACTATCCATATCTCATTACCATGATCTGACACTGAATTCAGTTAGTATGAATTGAGTTTGTTTTTCTGTAGCCATTTCTTCTCCCTTCTTTTTATTCAAATTGATAGGAAAAAGCAACTTTTTTTTCTAAGTGACATTCACATAACAAAATTAGTCATCTTGAAGTAATTCAGTATTTTTGCAATACTGTATAGTTACCAACTCTATCTAGTACCGAACTATTTTCTTCACCCCAAAAGAAAATCCCATACCCATTAAGCAGTTGCACCGTATCCCCTTCTCTCTCCAGCCCTTGGCAATCTCCAGTCTGTGTTCTGTCTCTGAATTTCCTTATTCACTTACATGGGATCATACAACATGTGACTGTTTATGTCTGGGGCTTCTTTCACTTAGCATAATGTTTTCGAGGTTCATCCACACTGTAGCATGTATCATACTTCATTCTGTTCTATGGCTGAATAATATTCCATGATGTACCACAATTTGTTTACCTGTTCATCCCGTTGATGAATATTTCGGCTGTTTTTACCTTATGGCTGGTATGAGAAGTGCTGCTGAGAGCATGCATGTACATGTATTTGAGTTCTTTTGGATATATACCTAGGAACAGAATTGTTGGGTCATGTGCTAATTCTGTGTTTAAAATTTTGAGAAACCACCACTGTTTTTTATGTTGTGGAATTATTTTACATTCTCATCAGCAGTCTACAGGTGTTCTAGTTTTTCCACATACATGCTAGCTTTAGTTGGTTTTCATTAGGTTTTTTATTGTAAAGAACATAAAAATTTGCCATTCTAATAATTTTTAAGGACACAAGTGAATGACACAAATTACATTCTTAGTATTGTACAACCAGTACCACTATGTATTCCCATGACTTTTTCATCATCCTAAACAGAAGCTTTGTACAGTGAGCAACAACTCCCCACTCCCCACCCCTCCCCTGCCCTTCCTTCCCCCAGGAAGCTCTAATTTACTATCTGTCACTACAGATTTGCTTGTCCTAGATATTTTTATATAAATGAAATCAATACAATATTTGTCATTTTGTGTCTGGGTTGTTTCATTTAACATGCTTTCAAGGTTCATCTGCCTTGTAGCCTGTGTTGTTGTGAGTTGCTGTGGGGTCATATTTCTAATTCTGCATGTTCGCCTGTGTGTAACTATTTGGTGAACCGCCACCGTCCTGTTTTCCACAACGGCTAAGCCATTTTACATTAACACCAACAATAGATGAGCATTCCAGCTTTCTCACATTCTCTCTAGTGTCTGTTATTTTCTGTTTTTGTTTTTGTCTTTTTAATTATAGTCATCCTAGTGGGTAGAAAGCAGCTCTTCACTGTGGTTTCGATTTGCATTTTCCTAAAGTCTGATGGGAAATCCGGGTGGTATAGTGGTTAAGTGCTAGGTCTGCTAACCAAAAGGTCGTCAGTGCAAGTCACCAGATGCTCCTTAGAAACTCTATGGGGCAGTTCTACTCTGTCTTACAGGGTCACTATGAGTTGGAGTTGACTCCACAGCAGTGAAGTATTTTTTTTTTTTAATGTCTAGTGGGACCTCTGGTGGCCCAGTGGCTAAGACCTTGGCTGCTAACCAGGTGGTCAGCAGTTCAAATTCACCACCTACTCTTTGGAAACCACATGGGGCAGTTCTACTCTCTCCTATAGGGTTGCTGTGAGTCAGCATCACCTCAACAGCAGCAGTTTAATATCTGGTGATGTAGAGCATCTTTTCATGTGTTTTTGACCATTTGTGTATGTTTTTGGAGAAGATATATATAACTTTGTTAAGAACTGCAATAACAGTATTCGACTTGATACCTTCTGTTTTGGTTAAATTTCTTTTGATTATATCCCTAGTATGTGCTATCAGAACAGGAATTAATGAACTATGGCCCATGAGCCAAATCTGGCTTGCTGCCTATTTTTATATGGCCTGAAAGCTAGGAATGGTTTTTACATTTTCATCTGGTTGTGGGGAAAATTAAAAGAAGAATATTTCATGATGTGAAAATTACTGAAATTCAAGATTCAATGTCTATAAATAAATTTTACTGGGGCACACAGCCACCCCCATTTGCCTACGTGTTGTCTGTGGCTGTTTTCATGCAGTGAAGCAGAGTTGAGCAGTTGCAGCAGAAACCATCTCACATGCAGTGCTTAAAATATTTACTCTCTGACTGTTTATAGAAAAGATTTGCAAACCCTGTATTAGGAAGTCCTTGTTCTTAGCTTTTGATCTTTCCCAACCTTGAACATTGATGGCCAGAGAAACCCTTAAGAGAATAAGGAGAGATACTCATTGTGGGAAGAACTCAAAATTGAGTATCATTCAGTTTGGTTCTGACAGATGACCAGATGTTTTACTTGATAGATCCTAAACTCAAAAGTTTTAAAGTATTATTGATAAGGAACCAAGTATAAAATTCCTAAGCTATTACTTAGAATTTCAGCTGTCACTCTACTAAGAGTGTCTCCCAACAAGAAGATTCCAACTCTCACAATACATTATGGTGAACATAAGAGAATTTTATTAAATGATCAAGTCTGAACAAGTAGTGATTACTTACTTTAACATTGTCTTTCTGAAGGCAATGCCTTTTCATATTTCTGCAACTCACCTACCTATCCTTAATCAAAAAAAAAAAAAAAAAATCAAAACAACCAGCCGAACCCACTGCCATTGGGTCAAGTCTGGTTGACAGTCACCCTGTTGTTGTGGAGTGGACCTGCTCCATAGGGTTTTCTTGCCTGTAATCTCTGTGGAAGTGGATTGCCAGGTCTTTCTTCTGAGGCACTGCAAGGTGGATTCACACTGCCAGCCTTTAGGTTAGCAGTCAGGTGCCTACTGTATACATCGGCAGGGACCCTACCTATCCTCCTGACAGGGAGGAAGTGAATTTTCACTGGTGTGTGGTATTTGACTTTGAGCCTTTTGACACTTCTTACTTTTTTACTTGTAATAAAAGGCAGTTTAAAGGAAAAGAGGCTTTTCCCACACCACTGAAAGAAGAGAAACTTGAACTTGTATTGGTCCCTTGTGACTAACAACAAGGCTGCATCTGGGGGCTTTAGAATAACAGGAATGCTCTGAAATGAGAATCTTATGGGACAACATAATCTGAAAACCAGGTGTTTAGGTGAGACACAGACAACTTGTTCTTCTGATCTGAAGACTTGACTGCACAGCTCTACTGTCTGAGAGGCCAAGACTGAGTAAACAGTTCTCCTTTCTTTCTAGATCTCCATCTGCTGGTGGACGTGGCCTGCAAGCAGGAGCACTTTCCGAAGGAAGAAGAGTGAAAGGAGAGAGGGACGGGTGACAGATGTGACATTGTGCACCAGCTGCAGCTGGAGGCAGATTAACCTTGCACATGACACACTGTTGGGATTTTTTTTCAGTTGCGTTAAGCAAAAAAAAAAAAAAAAAAAAAAAAAAAAATTTTTTTTTTTTGGTTTGTTAATTGAGAATTTTGTTTAATTGAGAATTGGGGATTTGGTATTTTCTAGAGCTGTTCCAGTTCAGACTGTTTACCTTGATAAACTACTAAACACCTAGCAGCTGCGTTTCTTTGATGCCCACATCCCTTTTGAAGGAGAAATCCTGGCCTTCTGTTAGAGTCAAGAAACCACTAAAACTGCCACATCCTGCAGCCGTAGTCCTGGAGAAGGACGTGTGTATGTGTGCTGCTCTGTCATCGTGCAGCTGTCAAACTGTAGTCAGCACAGCTCCAGTGGGGAGCTCAGGCTGTTTCAAGTCACAGTGTGAGTCTTTTAAAGAAGATTGTGTGAGAAACAAAGGCATATGAGGTCACCAAGATCACAGATCTAACCGGGGCCGGGGTTCCAGGAAAGAAACTCTGGGAAAGAGCTAATTCTCTAAGAGATTAACCAGGAAATGCTTTTACTTTCTAACCCAGCATTCTGTTGCAAGAGCAAGTTCTCTGGACATGGGTTTCTGGACCCTGATTCTTCCTTATTAATGGGAAAATTCTTCTGTTTTCATATCTTTCTTTAATTTTCATGATATATTATCATAAATGGTAAAAAGTTTTTGTTAATATGTCACTTATTTAAATGTCTTCTAAAGAGAAGTCTTTAACTTGTTTAATATATTTATAAATGCTGGTAGATTTAAAGGTTTCAAAGCTGTATATTTTTTATTAATATTGCAGGATACAAGGAAAAAGGATGCATATGTAATATTTTTAATGTAAAGGAAAAGTACAATTTATGAACAAAAACATTAAGGGATTTAACAGGATTTTCTGACTTTATATTTTTACATTCAGTAAGTGTGAATCCTCATCTATATAAGATATTTTGTACAAATTTTGAGCAAAAACTGGATTGGCAGTCATTTAGAGGAAGCTACACCTCTGATTTTTTAATATTTGATATCTGGTGTAAGCTTCTGAGCCAATTTTGGTTAGCAGGATACACGATAACATTTTTATTTTATCCCAGCTGTAGGATTCTGAATTGGAGGAACCGGATTGCAGGGCTAGTTTTCAGGTTCAGCTCACCAGAGAGAGATCTTGAATGTCCAGCTTCTGTAGTTGATCCCTCACTTGCTCATCTCATGACAACAAGAATCTTTTTAAGTCTCCTAAAGTGATTAGAACTTTCTTACTGGATTTTGCCTCAGTTTTTCTAATAAGCATTTTCGTAAACAAAGGAAATCCTGAAGCTGACTAAAAAGCAAAGGCACTTAGTGATGTGACAAAAGCACCATGCTAGCCACTGTGGGTGTAAGGTGATGCATTTCTTAAGTTGCAGTGTGCCTTCCCAGTGATGTTAAGCCTTACAAGTGTTATGAAGATCTGTTTCTTTTAGAAAAGGTGAGCTCTGCACTGGTCTACAATGGCTCAATTTAGATATAAAAACAGGTTCCAAAAAGCGGCTTGTCTGGTCCCTCTGATCGGACAAGGTTTAAAAGATGAAAAAATGTTCAAGACTACTACTACATCATTTGGCAGAGTATGTAAGAAGAGACTCAGTTTTCAAATGAATGAACTTTGTCTTTTTTCTGTCCTGTTTAAAAGCTGATATACTTTGTAGGGGATGCTGATTCCTTTAAATGTGCCTTTCTTGACTTTATGCTGAAAGAGATAAGATCTTTTGAGGAACATGTGTCAAGGAGGAATTTTGGCATACGTTGAATGGTTTTAAGGCTTAATTAATGAAATGCTTTAATCAGCTTTTCAAACTTTTTTGTATATGAATGCAAGAGACCAAGGAGCTGGATCTCCCACTGTACACACACACCTATCAACTGGTTCCTGTCAACTGAAGCTATCGTCACTGACTTGGGCAAAATAACAAAAATGAAATAAAATCTTTGTGTAAATTCACCAGTAGGGTCTGACATATACTAACAAGGTTCCTATCTAGTACCTCAGTGTTTCAGCACCTGAGCACCAATAAATTTCAGTCAGTCAACAATAAAGTGAATATTCCATCTAGACTTGTTGTCTTGCTTGTTTTTACTGTTTGATTGGTGAACAATAAATAATCATTATGACATTAATCATAATACCCGTTAATCTAATCTGACTCATAGAGACCCTATAGAGCAGAGCAGAACTGCCCCATAGGGTTTCCAAGGAGCACCTGGTGGATTTGAATTACTGATCTCTTGGTTAGCTACCATAGCTTGTAACCACTACACCATCAGGCTTTCCAAAAACTAAACTCATTGCCTTTGAGTTGACCGCTCCATAGGGTTTCCAAGAAGTGCCTAGTGGATTTGAACTGCTGACCTTTTGGTAGCCACCATAGCTGTTAACCGCTATGCCACCAGGGTTTCTTTAAGCATAACAGTGAAGTTTAAAAGAGGATTTACTCTGTTTTTCAAAGAACTAACTTAAAATGTACCGTGGCTCCCACTCTCTCCCTCTCACCCCCATTTGCACTTGAGCAGAGCTGGAATCTTTTAAAATGCCTTTAAGGATAAGGATAGTTCTAGGACATATTTTACAGAAACCTAGTTTTTTGAGAAAGGATGAATGGTTTTCAGTAATCTAGATGTGAAAGTAGATCCTGGAGGATTATCTGTTTCATGTAAGATTAGGGAGCAGGTGTCAGTATATCTCCAAAACTTTGAAGCTGAAGAAAAGTTTTCTTTGCTTCTCAATTCTGATGACCTAAATAAACATAGTGTATCATTAAACTATACAGAGCTGCTTTGTTTGATCCTGAGAATTACAGACTCCGCAGGCTGATGATACATGTCATCATCATTCCAATATCTTGGAGTTTTCTTCAAAAGAAAACAACCTCATCTGTGACTTTCTTCCTTCGTTCATCTGTTTTCTTTTGGGTGCTTAATATTGGGTTTGGTCTCAATTCATTTGTATGTTTCAAGCATGAATAGGTAAGGTAAAGTCCATCTGTAGGTTACTTTTTGTTTAGTATCATTTTAAAGATATTTATTACACTTACTGTAGATATGCGAGATCTGACAATTACATCTGTGAACTTAATTGTTGCAAGTGCTGCATACCTCATTGCTGAATATCACAACAATTGCCTTCGAAGTACTCCGCTTGGGAAGCTATGCACTGATGCCAGCATCTAGTCCACTCTTCAAAGCAACTTTGGAACTCTTTCTGGAATGGCCATTGCACTTGGTGGCATGGTGGCAAGTCCACAAACTGAATTGTACAGTTGTCCGTTAGGGAGTTTTTAGCCGGTAAACAACTATTTGTATTGTTGGAACACCCACCCTGCTCATCTGATCTGGCCCCCAATGACTTTTTTCTTTACCCAAAGGCAAAGGAAATATTGAAAGGAGGACATTTTGATGACATTCAGGACATCAAGGATGACGACAGCTCTGATGGCCATTCCAGAAAAAGAATTCCAAAATTGCTTTGAAGGGTGGACTAGGCGCTGGCATTGGTGCACAGCTTCCCAAGGGGAGCATTTTGAAGGTGACTGTAGTGCTAGTCAGCAATGAAGTATGTAGTTGTTTTTCTAAGATGAGTTCCTGAACTTAACTGGCAGTCCTCGTATAGTAATATATAATTTGCATTATTTATATTGTACCATTAGGTGGTACATACAAAAGTGTAAAACTGTAGCAGATTTTCAAGACTTTGAAAGAATTAGAACTCTATTTCTGTCTTTTAAGAAAGGAGGTACAAAAAAATCTGTACAATTGCATTACATACTTAAGGTCTAAACAAGAGAGAAAATGCCATTAGGATTTTACTTTAGAGTTTATCTCCTTTTCTGTATTCGTTATTGTATCTAAAATTGAAACTATCACCTTAAGGTTTCTATAGGAAGAAATGTTAAAGGTTAATAGATTTACTCATAATTTTTGCTTTCAGAGTTATGCAGTTTCATCCTTACAAGCACCTACGATGCAAACTGTCCACATTCTACAGTTGATCAAACAGATTTATTTGTACAATTTTGAAAGATTACTGACAGCAATTGAAAAAAACGCAATGTCTGGCCACAGTCAAATTTAATTAGGTAAACCTGAAAACTCAAATTCTAGAAACTTACAGTAGAAACGTTTGCATTATTTCTAATGACAAGGTTGTTAGAAGGGTTAGAGTTCATGAAGGTGCTTATTAGTCAATAACTAGGTTTCCTTTTGCCTACACTCCTTAAGCATTTTTGACCTCTTGGCTCAGGTTTATGGCATAGACTTACTTGCAGTCTTAGGTGGAGAACATAGGTCTGATCCATAATATTATTTCACCCCTTAAAAACGTGAGAATAACAGTTGAATGCCCGACCTCTCAGACACCAACCTGATCTGAAAGCTCCACGCAGGCACAGTTTAGAAAAGGCTACTGAATTTAAATTAGTAAGTACGGAAGAATAGCTGGGCATAAAGTAGAGGCCTTCCCAGGGTAGCAGTCATGAGACCGAAATAGGTAACTACCTACAGCGCAGCATCCCTTTATTCTGACGTTCGGTCCTGTACGGACGCTAAAATCTCTCTGAACTTATAAAAAATTGTGTCCCAGTCTTTTATCTTCTGGGTTTCCCTTTTTAAAAACAAAAAAACGGTTTCCATCTATCACCGTCTATGCTATACTGGGTGCAGAATCCGCTTAGAGCTCTGCTTACAGCTCTGCTGTAACACGTGGTGGCTTGCTGACTCCGAGCAAGGTGTTGAGCATGAAATCGGATGCAGTTCGTCTGTGGCTCGATAGAGGGAGCAGAGGAGCCGAGAGAGAGGAGAGCGACGGAGCGAGTCCGGGTAAGCGAGTGCGCGCTCCCGAGCCGGTGCCCGGGGCAGCCAGGAGGAGGAGGGGCGGCTGGGGGTGGCTGCTGCTCCACCCTCACTTTGTGTCAGCAGGTAGAGAGCGTGATTGCAGTCCCAGGGGAGGGAGTCGGAGCTAGAACACCAATTACAAACCACAGGCTTCCTCCTCTAGGGAGAAGCACTCGAGTCCTTCCGAACTTTCCAAGCCCATCCATGATTCAGAGACCTTGCCTTCTCCCTCTGGGATTTTCTGTGCTCCTGGTAGTGAATGGTTGCTGGGGTGTTTGCTCCTTCTTTTCTCTTTTCAAGACTTGATCATTTTATATGCTGTTCGGGGGACAGAAAGAACTTCTATTAGAAAGGAGATTTCAGAAATGGTTTTGGAGCCTCTATAAGCATTTCTAGAATTCTTGGGGACAGTAGCTCTCATCCTGGAGTAAGTTTCTGCCTCTGACCTGCTTGGATTATTTCTTCAGGCTGCGGAATTTCTCGGCACCTACCTGCAGTGTGGGGCCCTTGGTTTGGTTGCAGAGTAAGAAGGTGGAAGAATGAACTGTATTTGATTAAGCAGTTGAAACTTTTTTTTTTTTTTGAGCAGGATCTATAAAAGCATAATTGAATTTGTTTCACCCCCGTGGATTCCAGTGGGCCCGACAGCGCAACAGGTTTGCAGTTTTCTTTTGAAATTTTTATTTCCCCTCTTCCTCAGCAAAAGAATCTATATAGTAGGTTCATGTTCAGTTACTTCGCTTTTCAGCACTTGCTCTGAAGACTTTATGCGATTTTTTTTTTTTTTTCTTTTTTACCTTCTAAACACAGCAGGTTTTGTGGAGGAAGTGCATTTGTATTTACGGAGGGGTGCACATTTTAAAATCTTGCTCTGGACTTCTACAAAGATCCAAATTCTCAAACGTGCCTAGAAATAGCACAGCATTACTCTCCTCAGGCTGATTTCTACTTTTTGAGGGTGCTCAGCTCAGAGCCTGTGACTAATCACCTCGCTACCCCTACCTTTTATTCTCCACCTCCTCAAGGAATTTGAAAACGTGTTAGGAATAGTCCTTTGTTTTTCTTATGAACCTAGAAAATTACAGATTATGAGCTCTGGATACTAGTTTCTTTCCAAAAGCATCTCATGGGAAATCAAAAGGCTTGGCATTCTCAAGCTGGAGAATAAAAGCTGGACTCCCTAAGAGAGAGGAAAATGGAGACAGAAATGTGACTTTTAACTGGAAAAAATAATTGGAAGGCTAACCTTTTCAAATGCCCTCCTAATGATGAAAGTTGGAAGAAATTTCGAAGTTCAGGATTATAAAATGTGAAGATGTACACATTTAGCACCTACTTTACAGGCAGATCTGGTAGAACCCCCCAAATTATAGTATGTCAAACTTCATGAAAATTGTATGCATTCATTGGGCCTCTTGGCTACACTGAAATACAGTTTCATGTGGAAACTTTTCTGAATATATGTTGTAGCGTCTTTGGACATACCTCAAGATGTGGCCTGAAGTTTTGTTTTATTATTTTTCTCCTCCCCTCATGTAAAAAAAAATTCTCCTTGAGATCTTTAGTCATTACCGTTAGCAAATTCTGTTGACTTGGAGAAGGTTGTCTCCTCTCTGAGCTGTAGCTCTTTGCACTCAACCTGGAGGCATGGCCCTAGCTGTTCATTTTGCCCTGTTCTGTTCATGAACACTGGATTTGGTGGCCTTGCCACTTGTACATATGGAAGACCAGCACCGTGTGATCTGACTTAAAAATTCGTTATGTGACAGTCAACCTCAATCAAAGCTGGAAGTTCCAAAGGGAAGTTGTGATCTCTTTACTTATATGGGTAAAGATGGGAGAAAATGACATACCTGCAACAGAAGTGGGCTGAAAACACTCTCTTCTCCGCCCCATCAGGACTGACACCTGTTCTTGGGAATATACTTTAGAAAAAGGGCCAAAATTACAACTTGGCTTTCTGAAACTGAAGCATAACATTCTTTCTCCCTCCATCTGTCCGGATCTGAGAACCTGCATTGGGTAGTAGCTGGTGGAAGCAGTATGTATGGCCGAAGTGCACTGCAGCTGGTAGCATGAGTGGTGGCCACCAGCTGCAGCTGGTTGCCCTCTGGCCCTGGCTGCTGATGGCTGCCCTGCAGGCAGGCTTTGGACGCACAGGACCAGCGCTGGCAGCAGCAGTGGAGTCTGAAAGATCAGTGGAGCAGAAAGCTATCATCAGAGTGATCCCCTTGAAAATGGACCCCACGGGAAAATTGAATCTCACTTTGGAAGGTGTGTTTGCTGGTGTGGCTGAAATAACTCCAGCAGAAGGAAAACTAATGCAGGTGAGGATACCTTGACTGTGTTTCACTTTCCATCTGTTTGGCATATGCTTTTCTTCTTTTGCCTTCCAAAGCGAATCCCATACAAGGGCTTCTGCTGCTTAGCTTTCTGTTTGTTCTTCTTCTTCTTTTTTAATAATAATAATAACATAGTGACTTACTGGTGTTCTAAATCAAATTCTTAATTTATGCTCAAGAGGAAACATACAAATCCTATATACTTTAGAAGGTTGTCTGCTTACTTCTAATTCTGGTATTAAATTGCTTTTTTGTATACCCATATTAAGATTTTTCTTTGTAAGTGACTATTCTGGACACTTTTTTCACAGAGAAAACGCATAGGCTTGCATTTAATTGACCTGAGGATTGTACACGTTCTGTTCAGATTTGAAGTGAGCAAGAAGGAGGTTGGTTTTAATGGTGAGCAGCACCCTGAAATTCTGGAATGTCTCTGGAGAGCACATTTGATTACTGTGTCACTTTGAAGATTCAGTCAAGCTTGAATGTCATGGCTGGCCCTACACCATGTGTGGCACCCTGTTGCTAGCATCTAGAACGGAGAGGAACGGATTACAAAGTGGACACAAGCTGTAAAAACGGCCTCCGGATCCCTCTGGTCTTGTCCACATGTAATTTTGTTATTTTTAAGACTTTGAAATTTAGCGTCTCTCTTTACTGACCCACACACTTTTTTCAGAACTGTTTTCTTAGGCTTTTAGGCTGTGAATTTTGCCTATAACTCATTCATAGCCTACCCTTTCATGTGCTGAATTTATGAACTGACTGGAGCCATAACGTAATAGACCAGTTTCACATTGCCTATGGTGAAGACAGAGCCTAGAGGGCTGAACCTTTTTAATGTGGTCTTCTAGCGGCTGACTCCATAAAATTATGGTGCTTATTGACCAAAATTTTTTTTTATAAAGGGACACTTGCTGTAGATCTTGGACTCACGTTAAAATGTGTGATCTACCTCAGCATCCAAGCTCAGATTTTTATTTTGTGATGTGAGCAAAGCCAAAGTATTGTGTGAGTTAAGCCTCTACTCAGAGAAAGAAGGGGTGGAGGGAAATGAAACATTATAGATCGCTCTTTTCCAAACATGCTATGGATTATGTATGTATGTGGTTTAGCAGTTCTTCACAATCACTGCTTAGGTGTTTTGAAGCTGAATCACTGAAGTGGAAGAAGAATTGGGTGAAATGGAAGGCTGTTATATAGAAGAATAATTGGGAAAGAAGGATATATCTGAAAAATGGTGTAAATTTTGATAAGGAGAAACCTGTTGCTTAATTTGGACTCAGAAATGAAGTTAAACCCTCCGCTGTCAGGTCAATTTCTGATTCGTAGTGACCAGGAATTCTCAAAAGTTGAAATCATAAATTATCTTGAATGCAGCAATTGGAAAGGAGATTTTCCTTTCTAACCTTGCCTAGTTAATACCCTGGAGCATGAAGTGTGAGCTCCATTTTAATTTTTTACCCTAAGTAATTTTACTCTAGCGCCGTATTTTGATATCTGTGAAGTCTTAGGGAGCTGCACGAAATTTTCACTTTAATGATGTCCTGTAGCAGCATGTTGGGTGGATTAATTATATGCTATCTAAAATAATTCCTCTTTTACTTTAAATTTGTTGTTTTCTGTTACCATAAAGCTCTGCATAAAATTCATGAGTTTGCATAAAGGACAGAGTTTAAGTAAGAGGCACCAGCTGACCTTCTCTTTGTGTCATTTCATTGGTTTATCAGTCTTTATCAACATTTTCTTTCTTCTCTTATTCTGCCCTTTTTCTCACTGTAAAACTTGCTTTTTTTAACTGTTAACTTCATTAACTATTTGTATACTTGAAGTATTATTTTTTTACTTTGTAAAGAACTTTCAAAGGCAGTTTCATTGTATCTAATTATTTAACAAGACTGTTTGGGCTGTATAGTAAATAGTTTTGCGGGGTTGGCAGTTTCCAGTTTATTTTCACCTTTTCTGTTCTCATAGGCTACTTCTGTCCACATGGGCTTAATAAATTGGTACACTGGTCAAGTATTAATCTCTGGAGATTTTAAACATTGGCCCTGTTTCGTTGCTTATTAATTTTTAATCCACAAGAGTTACTAACTTTTCTTAAATCTTTTATGAGAGACTTTAATTTTCTTTTTAAAAATTTAATCTTCTGAATTACGTGCATCAGTTCTTTTTCATCTGTTAGTTGAGTAACTCATTCAGAGAATTCCAGCACGTTAGGGACACATGGCTTACACTTCTAGAATCCATGCTGTTTGTTCCTTATCAGATTGCGCTACAAGTCAGATGTACTCAGCTGTGATTAACTAAGTCTTCCATTTAACTGAAGCTGTTGTGTCTCCTAGAGCTGTACTCTTTTGCACTGTATTTTCTTGGTATGCAGCCCTACCATACTGTCACAAACCTAAAGACTATTGTCTCTGCTGATTTTGAACAATTTGGGATAAGTCTAGATATCTTTCTGTCTGTGAACTGCTGGAGCTGCCCTTTAAGATTGCCTCAAACCATCCAGTCAAGTCTTTGTAAAACTGGGGGTGCTATGCCTTGGGAAGCGTGAAGGTATAAGGACAGTAATTTAAAAAAAATAATAATCTGTGCTTTCTAAAATTTCCAGAGAATTTCAGGAAATCAAATATTGCTTTACATTTTGCTCTAGTAATTCAGGGTGTGTGTGATTTCATAAGAACCAAATTAACTGGACTTTCATTTGCATTATAATTTTAATATTCCTTAGATAGAGGGAAACGTTCCTTGACAATGTGCCCACAATCTATTTAGTAATAGAATAGACCATAGCATTGTTTCTAAAATAATGTTACTTGTCTCGGCTTCATCTGGTGACTATCCAAAGACCTGAAGGCAAGACCATAACGCATTTTTGTCCTGATACTGATCCCTCATCTTTGCACTTAGTTTTCTTTGTGGCAGCAGTAATATCTGTTTTAGAAGATATGCTCAAAATTTTGAATTGTAATATCTTTAAGAGTACTAGAAGTAAAACGAAAGAGGAAATGCTCTATTTTCTTCTATTTCTCAAGTTCTTTCCATTTCAAAGCTTCCCGTCTTAGCCCTGATTAAGTTACATTGATCAAATGATATTGTTCCCTTTCCATTTTGTCTAAGAGCTCCTTGTTTATGCTATCACTTCACATCACATTACAGGTTTGCCATTGTCTTTAAAGTGTTTAATTCTTAGATTTCCCTTATATTTGCCAAAATCCTTGTCTCTTCCTCTCCTCTGATTTCCTCCTATCATTTGTCTGTTTCTGTGTCTTCCTTTTAGTTTTTATATATATGTGAAATAACCTTGTCCTGCTGTTCATTTAAGTGTACCCTTATTTGCCATGAAAGGTTCATGTCAATGAAATGGACTTAGTCTTCTAATTAGGTGGCAGTGAATGATAAAGAGAACTAAATGATAATGATTATAACTTCTTACTGTTTTGTTTTTCTTTTGAATATATTCTCCTGGTTTATACCATTGTAGATAGAAAATATACAAGTGCTAGGCATTGTCTGCTTTTCAGCTTCCTGGTTTGTTTACCTCTTATTGTTTCTTGTGTATTTATACTAGCTATCGTGTTGTTATTGCTGCCATATCAAAAAATAGTGGGTGATAGTTTCTTTTCAGCCTGTGTTACGCATTTATAAACATTGCTTAGAGGAACAACTCAAAGCTAACTTTTCTTCTAGAGCAAAAGAGCAAGAGGCTTGTAGTGTGACGCAAGTAGGTCGCCACTTCTTTAACTGTCGCGCAGGTCCTGCTCAGCTGGTTGTCCTGGATTTTCCTCAATTCCCAGGTGGAGTTATGATCAGGCTTAGAATACACCGCCCTGAGGCTTCAGACGTGCAATGGGGATAATGGTAGTTTAGCGTTTGGCTAGTAGCAGCGAACACCTCCTGGACAAATCTCCTTCTGCATGGTGTCTCCACTCGCCTCTTAGTTTTCTCTATTAGTCAACAAGTAATTAGCTTGTCTTTGCATTTTGACTTTATTTGTAGTTAGGGCCTGAAATGAGTTTTTTTGAGGGGAGGGAAGAGAAAACTTGAATTAGCCAAAGTCAGAGAGGCAGCACTGTATAGCAAAGCATAGCTGAGTTCTGACTCTGCCACTAAGAAGCTGTGTGATTTGGGGCAAGCCGGTTTACCTGTCTAGGCTTTAGATTCCCTGTCTGTAAAACAAGGGATGGAAATATAACAGCCACCAAGCATGTGCTGTGCACTTACCTCACTGAATCCTCGCAATAATTCTGAGAGAAGTGCCGTGAGTCCACTTCTGCTGAGTCAAGTCCAACTCAGGACAGTATTTGTATTTTCACGTTTTAAAGATAAGGACCAAGGCTCAAAGCATTAATATCTGCCAAGGCCATGTGGCTAGTAAGTGACATAGCTAAAACTTGAAAGCCAGAGCTTGGGCTTTTTCTGC
Source organism: Heterohyrax brucei (assembly GCA_028571685.1). Classification (NCBI taxonomy): domain Eukaryota; kingdom Metazoa; phylum Chordata; class Mammalia; order Hyracoidea; family Procaviidae; genus Heterohyrax; species Heterohyrax brucei. The sequence continues at coordinate 116,331,208 of CM053149.1, read as the reverse complement.
GTTAAAATTCTGTGTATCCAAGATTGTCAAGGACAATCCAGTGTAAGCTTGGTATAAATGCTAGTTTATTTCCAGAATAGAAAAGAATGAAAGAAGATGAGTATAATTCTCTGAGGGTGATCCAGAATATACAGTATTCTGCTAACTTCTAATAATCTCTGTGTTCTGGTTCTCTCATGTTGTGTTTCATTTGCACAGATATTTATAAATCAGAATGTTTATTTACCTACTATCTCTGTTTGAGTAGAACAGCTTTCATTACCTCTCTCTTCATGTTAAAGCAGTTTATGGTAAGTTTAGCTAAATATACCCCAAAACCAGTCCCACTGCTGTCCAGGTGACTGTGACTGATAGCTACCCTGCAAGACAGAGTATAGCTGCTCTGTAGGATTTCCAGGATTATAATCCTTACAGAAGCAGACTCCCACCTCTTTGCCCCACAGAGCAGCAGGTGGGCTCAAACTGTCAGCATTTCAGTTAGCAGCCAAGGGCTTCACTACTGTGCCACTGAGCCTCCTTATCTAGTGGAGGAACCTGAGATCAGCTTTGGCACAGCCTGCATTTCACTGACTGTTCAAGTCAGAGTTCCTTAGAAGCAGAGATTTCAAAGTAGATTTTGCTCTGAGGTCAACCCTTAAAAGAAGTGCAGAGTAAATATTCAAGGTACAGTCAACACTCATTTATGCTAATAGAGTCACAGAAAATCCAATTAATTTTTAATTGACTTTAGAATGTAATCAGAATCACACCATCAGATACTCCTGGGTTGTGCAAACGTTCTTAGGTGCTTGCCTTCTCCATCCAGTCCCAACTCAGAGCTTTCTCGACTTGGCTTTATTATTGAAGTCTGGCACCCAAAAGAGAGAAGGAAGCTATAGAATGTTTTTAATGATGACTTTTCAAGTGAGGAGGGTATAAGCACTTATAAACAATATAACAGTGTCATGTTTTGTGTTGAAATCCAGCAAAAAATTTGAAAATTCAAATTCATAAATCTCTGTGGTTAGGAGGCAAGGAGCTAAGCCCCTGGCTATGCAACTGTCAGGCTATTTCGTGTTTGTTTAGCTTAATTCTGGGGTTGGCATTTGTTTTTTGTGTGTGTATGTGTATGTTTGCATGTGTTCATGTGTGCACATGCATGGTAACTTATCTAAGAATTAGCCATAGTTTTTTTTGTTTTTTTTTTTTGAAGAAAAAAGCTTTTACGTTTTGTTCACTACAGAGAGTTTTTTGGAACTTTTTCTTTTATTCCTTTCAAATTGCTGAGTGGAGTCAAAGGAAAAAAGTTATAAATGATCAATGCACTGTTGTTACAAACGTCCTATCAGGAATCAGAATTAGTAGCCATATACTGTTACTGAAGAATGTGATAATGATGTTACATTGAATGTCTATAGTAGGTTTCATCCAAGAAGCTTAAAATGATTCATATATAGCTATAAGTCAGGTAAGCTCAAGCAGAATTTATTTCTGTTTTACAGAAAAGCACATATACTGGGGGAGAGAAAACAAAGTGTGCAGTGGTGAACCCAGTCTGCTTTGCAGGAGATAGAAGAATAAATCCAATTTTTTAAGATGTCCAGTATAGATTTCTCGGGGTCAATTCTACTGAGTAGAAATCCTAAAAAGCCAGCATGTCAACAGCTGTGATAGCTTGCATTTGGATTTAGGTTGCTCAATATGGTAATTAAGTCAAAAGAATATTGGTAAAACAGTATGCCCCAAAACCCTATGAGCTAATGCTCTGACCTGCGTTCACTGTGCTGTCAACAGTTGTTACCAGAGTAACAGGTGACGTCTCCGTGTGATCTGGCTGGCCTCTCTGCCGTCTGCTACCTCTCCCCATCACTCAACTCCAGCCACTGTGGCCTCTTTGCTGTCCTGCAATCAGAGTAGACATAGAGCCATTCCATTTTATAGTCCCACAGCCTGAAATACTTCCATCCCAGATGCCTGCTTCCCTTGCCCCCTAAGGTCACCCCCAGGTGTCTAACATATATGCAGTGTCATTGAAGCCTTTCTAGACCATCTTTTCCTAAAGGACACTATGTTCTTTTGCCAACTCCTGTTTCCTTTCCCTGCTTTATTTTTCTTCATCAACTTAATAACATGTGACATGTTTTATCATTGTCTCTGGCCCCTCAGTAGACTATGAGCTCTATGAAAGCAAGAATTTTATCTTTAGTTCAAAATTGTATCACTGGGGCTAACACTGTGCCTCAGACATAGTTGTTAGTTGCCACTGAGTCAGTCCCACCTCAAGGTGACCCTAGGTGTGCAGAGTAGAGCTGCTCCAGAGGGTGTTCGAGAGTGGGACCTTTTGGAAGCAGATGACCAGATGTGTCTTCTGAGGGATCTGTGGGTGGGTTCAGACCCTAAACTTTCTGGCTAGTAGTTGAGTGCTTAATGGTTTGTGCCATACAGGGACTCCTCAGACATAGCAGGAACTCAAAACATATTTATTGAAGGACTCTAGAGACAACATTACAGTGGTGCTGAGTAATGCTGGTAGCTGAGAGAGAACTCAAGGATGAAACCTTTATTTTTTTCTCTCTCTCTTTGTTTTAAATTATGACTGAGTGAAAATGTACATTCGCATATAAATTTACATGCCCACCTGTATGCAGCTTGCACTGCGCTCCTTGCCCGGTGACAGCACACTATTCCTCTCTGCTTCATACATGTCTCATCCTCCCAACAGTCTCCTTTCCCCTCCTCTCCACCCACTCTCCTTACTCCAGGCAGAGGTCTGCAGGATATCCTGTAGATGCACAGAACCATACAGTGTATCCAATATATGGTCACTCTGCATCACCAAGTCCAATCCACTGGTGTCTGAAGAATGAACCTTCATTATGATTTATGGGCAAGGGCAGCATCAGGGCCAGGGGCCATGCTCCCAGGGGAACCCCGAAGCTGCTGGACTATCAATTGCGGTCTTTTAGTGGAGATCTCAGGGTGCACCCCTTTTTATTCTTGTGTTGCCAGTGAGACTCAACTTAGTGAGCTCTGTCGTGACTATCACTGGTGGTGGCCGGGCACCATCCGGTTCTCCCCGTCCCAAGTCTATGTAGGCACATGAGTGGGTCTCTCTGTCTTCTGGGTTGTCTTTACCCCATGTCATTTTGGTCCTCGGTCAGCATCTGTTCCTGCTGAGTTGGGACCATTTGCTGTGCCCTCAGATGGCAGCTTGGCAGCTTTTAAGACCCCAGATGCCACTAACCAATGTGAGGTGCAGAGAGCCCTCTTAGCAAAATGCTAGTTGTGCCAGTTGGCCTCGATTTCGCCTAAGAGCTTGGTCCCCTGCCCCCTGCCCCAGCTACTCTATCCTTGCAATATTGGGTTAAGATGGAAGGAGTATTCAAGTTATGTTGAAGTCCACTTAATATTGTTTTGTTTCTAATGTGTACTATCACCAATTTCACCCAACCAAATTTCTATCAACTATTTAATCTAAACCCTACCCCCCTGGCCCTCCCTCCCTCCCCTCCCTTGCAGCCGTCAAAGAGTCTTTTCTTCTATACATAGAAGTCTATTTTTGAGATCTTATCATAGAGGTCTCATACAATATTTGTCCTTTTGTCGCTGACTACTTTCACTCAACATAATGTCTTCCAGTTGAAACCAGGTTATGTTTCCTGGAATCATCATTATTCTTTATCATTGCATAGTGCTTCATTGAGTATATGTACCACAGTTTACATATCCATTCCTCTGTTGTTGGGCATCTGGGTTGATTCCATCTTTTTGCTATTGTGGACTGGGCTGTGGTAAACATTCTTGTGCACGTGTAAGGATGAAACCTTTATTAATCTCATCACAGTTTTAAGTATATTATGAGGTCATTTATGTCAAAGTTTGACATAGCATGTCATATTCCTTTATGCTTCTAACTTACAGCAGTGTCTTCTTGATTTTTATTCAAAAATGGTAAACATGGCTGAAACCATGTGTTGGAGCTGCTCCTGTATGTAGTATTTGTTTAGTCTAATAACTTGGTCCTTCCCTTTTAGGAAATTCTGGTGTTCTAAAAAAGATTTATTAAGGTTTTTGAGTTTGAATCTTTGATTTTAGGATCTGTCCGAAGGACTTCACCTTCTTAGTCCTTAAACTCATGATTCCCATTTCTGGTTTTAAAATACCCTAAAGCAGGGTTTTTTAATGTGTGTGTGTGTGAGATAGACTGCTTTGAGAATGGGATGAAAGTTGTTGAACACGTGCACAAAATACTCATATGTACTTGGTGTACACAATATTGCAAAACGTTGCCATGAGTTGAGAGAGCTCCTGAGGTACACGTAGGGAGCTAAGGGCTCCCCATTAAGAACTATGTCCTAACAAGAGGCCATAGAAAAGCTTGATCTGATCACTACAAGTTAGATGATCTTGGTTGAGTCAAGTACCTAAAATCGACCTTTGTTTCCTCTTCTATAAAAATGAGTATAAATGCATTTGTCCTTTACTGTCTCTGTTGCAAGGATTAAATAAGATTTTGAAAAATTGTAAAGTGCAATATCGTGATATTATAATAGGTACTTTAAATTCTTTGAATGAAAAAATACATAATTCAAAGTTAAAACTGCTGTCATAAAATAACCTGAATTATTTCAGGAAATGAAACTGCATTCTTAAAATTAATCTGCCCTCAGTTTGTGTAAATTTTAAAATATTGGTATGCATTATTGGAAGTGTTAAACAGACAGTAATTTTGATGCTATCATAAGAAGGTTGGTCTTAGGAGAAGGAACTCCAAAAGTGAAAACTGATTGTCTGACAAAGATCTGCTTTACAGTAAAGAATTTGTTTTCTGCAAATACTAAATAAAACTGCACCAGTTCAAGAAATGCTTACAACCGTTTAGTATAGTGATTTCACTGAAAGACAAAAGTAAAGGACAGTTGACAAACTGGTTTTAAGTAGAACAGTTGTGCGTCTTTGTGTCTATTTGGTTACTAAATTCAGAGAAGAGATGTGTAAAACAAACCTTAGCCTTGATTACTTTGTCTCTGTCTGGTGTCTACCTTTTAACCTTCATAAGGCCCCCGAAGATCCTACTTGCTTCAGTGAGAAACACTGTATCTCGTTTTTTTAACTGTAAGATTTGCTGTTGAATGTTTTGCTTGTTGTTTTTTAAATAGCTATAGATTACTTTATACGCCCTTACTGGGGTCAACATGAGGCAGAATCGACTCCATGGCAACTGTTTTTTTATTTTTATCTGGGTTCTAAACAACATTACAGTTCATGGGTAAATTTGGTTTTATTTTGTTCTTTGCTTTTTAATATTTTCAAATGTTTAAATCACAAATTCAGAAACACTAAAATAATCAAAATGACTTAAAAGATAGTTTTTTTAAAAAAAAATAAGTTCTAAACACAAAGGCCTATTTTCTTCCTAGAGTTAGAAAATTAGATTATTTAGAAATTCTGATCCCTGTATCTAATGCAGTGGCAGTTGTTTAAGATGGCAATAGAACTGTGTTCAAAACCACTTTTTTTTAACGATTTAGATTGCTTGTGTTATGACAGAAATTGACTGTAAAATAATTGTAAATTTAAATACATTTCCCTGATTATGTACCTATCGATTTTATGCATATAAATTTATTAAAAGAGAAATACAGTTGCTACTGTTATTTTTGTAGAAAGCCTTATGTCTCATGCCTATGAATCTTGCCAGTGCCTAAAAAGTGATTGCAGATTCCCATCCTTTTTTTAATTTTTAAAACATTTTCTACAATCTTGCAGACTGTCCACTGTTATGAGTCAGGTTTCATATGCTGTCATATGTCTCTATTTAGAATCATATTAATTATCTGGTTTTAACATTCTTTTTGCCAAATGTGTTACTTTTATTCTTGGCTATATCCTAGAATTAATTGCTATTCGGATTTCCATTCTTAGGGTAAAATACACCTTTAGCAAGGGGTAGAAAATTCCATTTGTGAAGTATAATCATCAGATTTCAAGCTAGAAAAAGCACCAATCCAGTCTTTTCACCTTACAAGGTAAAAAAACGGACTCAGAGAATGTAGTGGCTCACCAAAGAGCTGTCAATCCTTTGCTGTATCTTCTACGCTGACATTTTCATACAATGTATTTTTTTTTATCTTAAACTTTTTGGGGTCCTTGCAGGGAGATTGAGACGATGTTGGCAGAGATCTTCCCCTGAACACCCCATTGCCAGCCAAGTCCCCTCGAGTGGGATCCGACTCATGGCGACCCTAGGGGCCAGGGTAGAACCGAGCCCCAGAGTATTCAAGGAGCGCCTGGTGGATTTGAACTGCCGACCTTTAGGAAGATATTATAGATCTCTTTCTTCTTCGGTACCTAGCTAACTAGAAGCCAAAGAGCCTTAGTGGTGCAGTGGTTAAAAAGATTGACTGCTAACTGAAAGGTCAGTGGTTCAAAACCACCTCTGGCTCCCCCAGAGAAAAATGTGGCTAGTCTGGTTCCATAGATTTGCAGCCTTGGAAACTCCATGAGGTTACTGTGAGTCGGGATGGACTTGATGGCAGTGGATAACTAGAAGCCATAGTTTAAAACGAATCAACAGCAATAAAATAACTTGCTACCGCTTAGTGTTACTTTACATGGTGCGTGTGTCGTTTATTCTGCCGTGGAATCGTAGTGCAGACACTAGGGGGCTTGTAGACCCGGGACCATCCCTCCAAAGCAGTGGAGGTTCTTTGTGAGGCCTAGGCTGAGAATTGTTCGGACTGCAGGGGCCGCACTGGATTCTTGCCAGGTCTTACACTGTGGCTACACCTGGTCTACCTCCTGGTGTTGAAGAGGTAGAGAAGATGCAATGGACGCCATGACCCAGGCAGCATCTGTGAATTGTCTGCTGTGTGCCGTGGAGCCCTGCTGGCTAGTCGTTAAGAGTTCGGCTGCTAACCCAAAGGTCAGCAGTTTGAATCCACCCTCCGCTCCGTAGAAGCCCTAGGCGGCAGGTGTACTCGTCACATGGGATTGCCGTGAGTCCGAATCAGCTCCCCTGTAAGGAGTCGTGGGTGTACCAGATACTGCGCTAGGTACTCGAGGAATTCAAAGAGTGGCGGATGAAACGGAGGCGCTATGCGATGAGCTGGAAACCAGCGGTGCAGGCTCGAATGCATTCCAGAGAGCCGGTTTTCCTTTTCTCAGGAGTCCTGCAAATGACTGTGGTATTTCTGTCTCAGCCTCTCCTGTGGCTGAAGAGAAAACAAACAAACAAACAAACAAACAAACGTTAAAGTGCCTCACCTATTCAAGCAGCTTAAAGCTAGAAGGTAGCTACAACCCCAACAGTCTACCTTCAAACTTGTCACCATTGTCAGTTAAATACAGGTTATTGTGTCCCCATGTGTATCATTTTCTTTAGTTCAAATGACTGGACACTATGGCTTTCTTTTTAAATTGCTCACTGACTTTCTAAAATGTGCAAGAAGGTCCTGTTAAATTGGAGTCGAGTTAAAACAAAGTTGAGTTTTTAAGAGAAGAATTCAGTATATTGGAAATTCCACTTGTACTAATAATCTCAATAGCACGGTTTTAATTCCTCATAAACTGTATAGATCCTTCAGGTAGAAGGTGAAAGGGATTTGAATGTTATCTCTATTTAGCAAAATTTGTTTCTAATACCAAGTTGTCTTTTTTCATTATTGACCCTAGTCAATAATGAAATATCTGTTATTCCTTTTCTCTAAAATTTGTTGGTTTCAGTATAATATGCAGGAACACAGAGACCAACTCAGAAAAATATGTGTGTCAGCTATGACAACTTTAGGTTATTCTCTGCTCTAAAATTAGCAAGCTGTTACATTGTCTGTATTTTTATCATTGCTAGATATTATTTAGAACTATTCCATTGCTCCCTTTGAGTGTATGAAAAGTCCATAGCTGCCTCAGAATCATTTAAACAGTAACTAGGCAAGTCACCTAACATTTTATCTGCTGGGACGGGATTGGTGGGGTGATTCAATCATCTTTGAGGTCCTTTCTAGCTCTAAACTTTTAGAATCTGTGCCTAGTCTAGAAAGAAGGCTGTGGTAGCTGTTATTACACTAAAAGATCATACAGCCTGTCTATTTTTTTTCTTTTCCCTGAGATAAGATTTGCTTGGTAAATAGTACAAAAACAGATCTGACCTATTAAAGTTACATAACAAAGTGGTAGCAGAATTAATTATCAGACTCAGCATCAGACATTCCAGTTAACACACACACAAAACTTTCTTTGGGTACGTATTCATATTTTGAAAGCTGCAGTAGGTTGAGGATTCTAAGGCCTTTACCAAAGGCCATCCCAGTGACCCAACCACACTGAATGCAATCACTAATCTAACACCTTAGTGAACCTGAACTTCTGGGAAGGGCTGGAAAAGCCCGAGATAATCTAGAGCCAGTCTGGGTCTTAGTAGTAAAAGGAGAATGACAAGACCTCTGCGGAACCATGAATAATTTAATGCAGCTAATCCTAAAAATACTTTGTTAAGTTGAATTATTTAGATAAGCTAGATAATTGCACCAGAAGTAAGATTTCAGCAAAGCTGCTGGTAGGTGTTCAGGGAAACAGCTGCAGTCCAGAGGTAGGTAAGTGTCTGGAGACATCTGGGAGGAGTGGAAATGGGGCCATCTGATTAGTAACTATGCCTTGCCATTAAGCCGTGACTTTCTGCATTTCTGTATCCTCAGAGTTGGAAAACTTCCGCTGGCACAAAAAAGAAGGGCCACCGTGCGATTGCTGAGGGCCTTACCAGAGACACAAAAACTCCTTCTCAGGGGCCTTGGGCAGAGGCAGCTTGTACGGGCAGGCCCGCTCTGCTCAGAGACTGGGAATCAGATTCTTTCCCCCAGGGGGTTTCCAACTAGTTTGCACTTCAGAAAACCTTTTTCTTTCTCCTGCTGTTCACGCCCTGCAAAGAATTTTCTTCCAACCAAAGAAATTGTTTTATAATCAAAGATCCTTGTCCTTAGTTGTTGGACATCAAAGAAAGTTTGGATGAGGCTGGGGGATTATATGAGTGCTTAGAATTTATTTTGAATGCAAACTTCCAACATTAGCAAGCCCCCCAAAGAATGCACTTGTCTCAGAGCTGGGAGAGAGCCTAATGTGACTGTCTTCTTCCTCAGTTGGATGTGCCCCAGCAAGATATAGCTGTGTTGAGTAGCTCTACCTGGAATTATGTTGTGTTTGGTTCTTGAGTTGCAGACTCACTGGAAGAGCTTCCCTACCCCATCAGCCCTTTTAAAACTTGATGGACGCTTCAAATACCATGATAAACTTGAAACAGCATCAGCAAAACTTAACTTTCAATATTTCAACTCCCGGGAATTTGGGGCTTCTCCCAGGGCGATTGATGAGATCACCTGATGTTAGGAGCCACATTCCGTGCATTCTCTGATGTCTCTGAGGTGTTGATGATATCATATTCTCCCACAAAGGAAAACCTCAGCACCCTGAGGGCCTGAATTTAGGTCTTGGCAGATAAATGAAGGAAGGACTTTTGGATTTAAACTGATTGAGTCAAGCGTAAAGAGGCGCAGCCACCCTAAGTAGCTTCACAGCCTCATCCCTGGGGCCTGCATAGATCATTTATCATTTTATAAGAAATTATTTTCTAGGTAGGAGCAATGATTCATTTTTGTGTGTGTTTAAAAACTGTTGTTATAGAGAATATACACAGCAGGATATGTATACTAATTCAATACTTTCTACATGTACAATTCAGTGGCATTGATTACATTTTAGAACAGTGATTCATTTAATTTTTCTTGCACTTGGGGATAATTATAGGGCATTGATCTCAGGGACACCATGAGATCCGACTTGACGGCACTTGGCTTGGCTTGGCTCAGAGGCTGACTCTTTTAAATGGTCTGTGAATTCATGAACTTTTCCAAACTTTTCTGGAACCTATTTGTAGATTACCTAGCTTTCTTTCCTAGAACAGATTAACAACAACAAAAACAAGAATTAAGAAACATGACATGACGGATGGGACAGATTTAGGCAGAATTATGCCCTGGGCAGAGTACATTCTTGTTATTTTAATGTTGACTGTGGTTATGAACAGAAGAGAGTATTTGCTCTAGAAGACTTCCAAACTCTTCCTATCCCTTCATCGTGACCACAAAGTAGTGGTTGGAAATAGAATTCCAAGAACACCAAAAATGCTCAGAATTTTCCAATCGTGTTGGCTCTAGTGCCTCCACAAGGATTCTTTGAGCCCTCTTCCTCATAGCCTTCTTATGGCATCCTTGAGGTTAGGAGCGGACATCATCCATCACAAAGGCTTGTCCCAAAGACAGACCTGGTAAAAATTTCAATTGTCTGTCTGCTGCCACCGGCAGTCCTTCATATCTTTACTTTGCTCTGACTATGCAATAGTTTTTAAGAGAAAGAGAATCCCTTTTGTAATAATGTCCAACGGACCATGCCAACCAAATTTTAAAAACACACCAATTTGTGTTTAGGAGGCCCTAGTGGTGTAGTGGTTAAGAGCTATGTCTGCCAACTCAAAGTTCAGCAGTTCAAATCTACCAGGTGCCCCCTGGAAACTACGGGGCCGTTCTACTCTGCCCTTTAGGGTTGCTGTGAGTCAGAACTGACTGGATGGCAAGAGGTTCGGTTGGGGTTTAGTTTGTCTTAATTAGGAAGGTAATGCAGGATCTACAAAGCAGGCCAAATCTATCAAAGATTCCACTCAGCAGTGTTAACTTGCTCATGGTAGTCCTAGACTGATATTCAATTACAGTTTTGTTTGTTTAACACTGGGAATGTAGGAGTAAAGGTCGCTGACATGTTAGGGTGTTCCTGTGGTTTATCTAAGGGAATATCCAATACTGCCAAGTCAGTTCCCACTCGTAGTGACCCGAGTAGGACTGCCCCATAGGGTTTCCAGGGTCTCAATCTTTGCAGAAGCAGACTGCTACATCTTTCTCCAGTGCAGCGGCTGGTGAGTTCAAACCACTGACCTTTTAGTTAGCAGTCAAACACTTAATTACTGTACCACCAGGGCTCCTGTATCGGGGACTTGGGACTTGAAGTAAGAGCTCAACCCACAACTGACCTTTAATTTTTGTAATCTTATTTATCCTGAGTTGTTGTAGTTTTGAATAGATTAATATTATATAAAATGACCTGTTTATTCAAGCAATATCAATCTTCCAGGTATGAAACAGGATTTGGCATTTTGTCTCCATTTTTATTGTTTTGGTTTCTAAAAGGAAGTTTGAATTCGAGCCTGTCTGGCAGAGTTCCGTACATCTACCAAACCACCTGTCCTGGCGAGACAATAGAATCAAAAGTCAAGTTCTTTATGACCGCACCTGCTTTGTAAGCTCTGCCAGAAGATCTGATTTTCTCCAGTAGTCAAACTCTACCCAGAAACTATAGTGCTTGACACCCCAAAAGCGGGTACATACACCCCAAAACTTGTCTGTCCTAGTTTCAGGAGAACTGGTACTAGTTTTGCCATTGACTTGTAGGCTGATCTTTCTGCATGACCTTCAACGATTATTTTGCTGCTTATCATGTGCAGGCGATGTTACTCTCTGGTTTCCAAGACTGTTGTCTTGGATGTCTATGAAGGATAGTGAATCACTCAGTAATTAATTGTTTGAAAAACACTTCTTGCAGCTGCCTTGTGCAATTACACATCCAGTGATCGTGAAGGTGAGTGTGATCAGCCCCAGAGAGATCAGGACCCTCTCTCTGAGTCAGAGTGCCTTGCAAAGTTTCCAGGGGTGAGAAGCTCCCATTCACTTAAGCCACTGGATGAATGTCCCCTGATTAGGCAGCTGTTTTGGAGGCAATTTGATTTTCTTGATGAGGACTTTTTTTGTTTTTGAATTATCAGTTTTTCTTGGGTTCCTTCAGGGCAGAATTACTTCATTATCCTCAGGCTTTATGTATAATTGGAGGCCTGCTAGCTTAAGAACATAATTTCTATCACCAATCAAATAATTGTATATATTGTGCCTGCCAAAGGGTGCTCTTTGCATAGTGTCACATGTGATGATACAATGTGATAATGAGGCACAAAGGACCTTCTGAGATGAGTGGTAACATCCTGCCATGAGAAGAGCTCTCAGTGAACTTATATTTTAATCTCAGGTCTGACCCTTCTCAGCTTTATGATTATAAGGAAAATGACTTAGCTTCTTTGAGCCTGTATCCTCACAAGAAAAACAGGGGTAATCATAAATGGCCTGCCTACCTAAAATGAAATAATATGTGTGAATGATCTTTGAAAATTGTAAATGTGTTATTATTAATAATAGTGATTAGACTTGAGCTCCTCCTTATTCATCTGCTTTCTGTAAGAAGTATTAAACATGAAGTTTATTGATTTAGGCTCAGTTAACCTGTTTGAATTCAATTTGACGTTAGCCTAAACAACTCACCAAGGCTATATCTATTTTTGATGCAGCTAAACTGTGAAGAGTTTGGCTGCTAACCAAAAGTCCACAGTTCGAGTCCACCAGGTGCTCCTTGGAAACCCTCTGGAGCAGTTCTGTTCGGTCCTAGGAAGGCACTGTGAGTCAGAATCAACCCCAGGGCAATGTTTTTTTTGTTTTTTTTTTTCTTTTGGTCAGTTGAAAAAGAGAAAGCTTGACTTCAAAAATTTGTGAGCCAGAGGGCTGATTAAATGTTGCCATAATGTCACACAAGGAGTCTTGGTGGCTTAGAGAAGGACTAACACTAAGTTCCAGGGCAAGAACTTCACTGCTGTCACTGCCTTGCTTGTGCTCTCCCTGGACCTTCCTACACGTGGCTGCTCTGCACCGACTGCTAAGCCCATCCGTTAGCTTCCTTCTGTGATCACTGATGCAAAACAGTTGTATTTTGTGTTTTTCTTTCTCAGAGTCTGAGAGACGCTAGAACCACATGTCTCACTCTTAAATGCCACCTCTTTTTGAAGTATTGGCACAGACGAGTACTGCTGCCCTTAAACAGTTGCTCCAAATGGTGACGTTTCAGCTTCATGTTCACCTTTGCAGTTGTGTTGCTACAGGCTGGGAGGGAAGGAGTTCAGGATTGTCAAGGAGACTGCTTGACCAGGTCGTTATACTCTGGGCTGGGCTGATCCCAACACGTAGTTCTTTGAAGCCCAGCTGGATAAGATTCTATAGCCAGCTTGGGAATTATCCCACAAGGCCCTGGGGCTCCCAGCTCCCTCCTGAGGAGTGCTGGGTCGGAAGGAGAACGAAGCATGCTCTACCAGGGGGGTGCTAGCCGCAGCACCTGTCCTTACGGCGCTGACGTCCCCTGCAGGTAAAGACCGTCTCAGAGGCTGATGTTCTGCAGTGTGGAAGTCTGTGTTCACCGTTTGGCAACTTCCCTGGAGATTTCTCAATTTGAAATCTCCCCCCGCCCACCATAGGTAAATAATGGTATAAAGGTAATTATGGGTGTCTTCATCTTTTCTACTTATCCTGTCCCTGTTTTGATTAAAGGCATATAGCTTATAGCTCTTTTAGAAGCAAACTCAATTAATGTATTTATCCTTTTAACACTTTTGTGGTATTATAACCTGTTTCAATCACCAGTACAACACTGGGTGTCAGAAGTGTGTGTGTGGGTGTGTGGGTGTGGGTGTGGGTGTGGGTGTGTGTGTTAGAGAGGGGGAGATATTTTCCTTTTCATTGATTTTGGGAGTAGTCTTTCTCTCTGAAGGGACTTCTTGGGAAAAACTGTTTTCTTCCCAAGCCTTAATAAAGATTAGTGGAGATTCTGCAGAGCACTTGAAACTCTTTGAAATCAAGGCAGGGGCAAACACTCAGTGTTACCGTCGTTACCATTAAAAAGGAAAGCCCGGCATGTGATGTCTTGGGTCACTTCCAGCGGCCTTGTCTGATGTTCATGGTTCTTTTTTCGACCTTTAGCTCTTGATATCTTTATACATTTATTGAGGCCATTGGACAAAGTCTTGAGATCCTAAAAACGGTGTTGAGAATGAAATGACTGTTAGCCTTTATTTCTACGGCATGGAGTTTCTGAAAATGGGCTTTAAGTCAACAGCTCAGGTTTCTTTCTTTGGATGCCCTGTTGCCTTAGTTTGGCAGGCTAGGTATCAAGACGGTTAATTAGTATCTGAATTTTTATTTCCAGTTCTGGCCCTGACTTTTATTGTTGTTAGTTGCTGTTGAGTTGGTTCCTGACTATGGCGACCTCGTGCACATGGACTGTGGTGAAGTGTATGGTTTTCATTGGCTGATTTTCAGAGTAGGTCACCACGCCTTTCATCTTAGTCTGGAATCTCCTCTGAAACCTGGTCAGCATCCTAGGAATACTCAAGATTCCACTGACACACACGTGTTGGCTGTTCTCCCCTGTGAAAAGCGAGAGACTTCTACTACTGAAGCAAAACCAGAGATATATAGGAAAAATTTCATCAAATGGAGTAAATACTACATTAACTGGAATTTTTTCTGCACTAGGTGTATGAGCTAGATGTAAATTAAAAGAAAGAAGCAGATATGAAGGATCTAAAAACAAATAATATAGGAACTCCTCAGGGGGACTGTAAGTTCAGTCCAGTCTCCTGTACTTGAGTATGTAAATTATTTCATGCTAAAAATGACTGTAATTGTATCCTTGTAGTGTTATAAAAGGTGAATTGGTGGGGTAGTTGTTAAGCCTTAAGGCTGCTAACCAAAAGACTGCAATTCAAATCCACAGGGTGCTCTTTACTCTTGGGGCAGTTTTACTCTGTCCTTTAGGGTTCTTATGAGCTGGAATCTATTGACAATGGGCTTGGTTTTGGTTTAGTGTTACAAGATACCAAATAAAGGCTAAATTATGTTCAATGTAAATGAATTTAGGTAGGAATATATACTAATGGGTTTTATAATGAGTTTTAATGATACGTTAAACATTTAAATGTACTAAATGTCTTTTTAATGCATTTAAAAAGACTTTCTAGTCTTTGGAAAGCTAAATAAACAACACACTTTCATTACACACCTTTTATATTCAACAGCCTGGTCTAATTAGAATATCCTATTCCCTGACTGGCAGGTCTGTTTTGAGAATCAGGTAGAATGATTCCTTACATATTTTGAAAAAATGTTGCTGGTTTTTCCTTTTGAGTTTATGTGCTGTGTATATTGCTTTGTTTAAAAAAATAAAAATAAAGAAGGAGAGGATTAGGCATAATTTATAATCCTAGTTGATGAATTGTTAATTTTAGATTTTAAGTGTTTATCTTATAATAAAGATTGCCTACACACACACATGTGCACACACACACACAAATGCACACACATTTTTTCCCTTTTTCAATAGAGTTTATTTTTCTAGTCTCACCCTAATTTGCATGGCTGCATCCACATATTTTTTTATTTTTAAGCTTAACTTTCGCCAAATGCAAGCAAACAGGAGGAAAAAAAAAAGAAAGAAAACAAAGAAAATTTGAGCCTTTCAATTAGAACCAAAGAAATAAGATGTTGAAGATGAGGGTGGTATAGGTCATGCCAACCACTGGTTGAAAAATTACTCTAAATTAGAATTATATTTCATTTTTATATATTTCATTTATATATGTATATATTTATATATATATTTATATGTATACATTTATATATATACATTATATCTATATACATTTCATTTATATATATATGTATAAAACAACATTTTCCAATTCAACACATTTAGTTTTATACAAAAGCTATCACTATGGTGGTTTTATGTGTGTGTATGTGTGTAGACACATGAAGGATTCAAAATGAGTATTTAGAATAAATACAAGATAGAACACCACACACACAAAAAAAAACCCATGGCCGTCAAGTCAGGTCCGACTCATAGTGACCTTAGATGTAAGGGTAGAACTGCCCCATAGAGTTTCCAAGAAGCACCTGGTGGTTTTGAACTACTGACCTTTTGGTTAGTAGACAGAGCACTTAACGGATTGAACACAAAAGATCAAAAATAAATATTTAGATTGGAAATACATATGCTTCCTATGTATATTCTAAGTATTCATTATCAATCTTTTAAAGCTACTTCCTCTAGCAAACCTTGGGCCTGTCTGTCAGATAACTGCTTTTGGAGATCCCGAAGCCAAATCAATCATCTGGCCTTGAAATTTGGACTATTGAGAGGATGGTCACATGCAAAATGAATAACCTTAGCACGGTTCTAACTCTGTTCTTTTCCTCTAAGGTCCCTCTTCTGTCCATAATTTTAGTTAATTTCACTTCGCAGGAAACTCTGAAGTCTAACCTCTTCACAAAGTGACTGCTTTCTTTCTATCTGAGCCTTATCTAAAATTCATCCGGTTTCTCTGTCTTGTGAAGTTCTGCTTGTTCATCTCTCCACTTGGGTTGGCTCTCTATCCTTAAGAATTTCAGCCTACATAATAGTCCTTCTGTCTCTCACTTTAATTTTGGGGTCAGCTAAAAACCTGTGCTCACCCTCAAATCAAATGTCTCTTCTCACTGTGAAAATGTGTTATCATTTTAGATTCTTCTTTCTCTGTTGGTCTAACTCTGATGGGGATTTTGATGACTGGGCCTGTGCCCATCCGTGCCAAGTGCTGCACCAGGTTCCCTGTCCACAGTCAATGGATGTTCTAATGAATCATCATTTTGTTGAGTAAGTCTATGTGTTGCTGCCACTGTTCATTGGGAGGCAGTTTTCTGCAGACTGCACGAACAGGCAACAGCGTGCCACGTTATGTACCGACAGCATCAGCATAACCTTCCCATCCAAGAAAGATCCATTTTTCGTCATATCAAATGGAAGGTTAGATTTTAAAGAAAACTACACGATACAGAAAATGAAAGAGAAGAACTGAAATCACAGCATCTGTGGTTTACTCAGTCCTTAATGGTAAGGCAGCTTCCTAGAGGATTTTATGTAATACGTTGATGAAATGTTTATGGTCATCCCTTTGCAGTTTGTTTAGAAAGTAGTTTCTAGGCAGCAGTCCCTGAATCTTCCAGAAAACTTTTAGTATAAAAACCATATTTACTTTCTGTCACCTGCAGAACCAGTCATATCTTTTTTTTTTTCTTCTTCTTCTTCCCAGTTCATTTAACACGTGCTTTTTATGGTAAGGGAATAAGTTACATGATCTTTCTTCCAGAAGAATATTTTTCAAATTTTTGTGTTTCGTGGCTTTCGTATTTCACTGCCATGTAGGTTTACTTGTCAGGGAACTGTAACTATCTCTAGCAGTTCAAGTATGTACAGTAATAAACTGTCTTTATAAAGAAGGAGTAACTTCACAGCTCTTGCTGTCATAGCAGGATACATCTTAGCATGGAGATCTAGACTGCTGACTAAAACCAAATGTGTTAAGCAGGGGACTTCACATGACATCACGCTGGACAATGCTCTGTCTGTGATCCTGGAATAAGAGAAGCATGCTGTAACAGACAGTTTGGTTCTGTTGAAGTCATTGCCTTGCATTTCTTTCTCCAAAGGAATTCTGGGTCCTATGTAATATTTGCTAGTTTTGCTAGGCCACCACTTATCTGTCAGTTTGTTATATACTGTGGTGGCTTGTATGTCCTGCTAGAAGCTGTTCTACTGGTATTTCAGATAACAGCAGGGTTACCCATGGTGGACAGGTTTCAGATGCGCTTCAAACTGAAACAGGCTGGGAAGAAGGACCTGGCCGTTGACTTCTGAAAAAATTGGCCAGTGAAAAATATTTTGGATAACTGTGGAACATTGTCTGATATAGTGGCAGAAGATGAGCTCCTCAGGTTGGAAGACTCTCAAAATACAACTGAGAAAGAGCTGCCTCCTCGAGCAGAGTTGAACTTAATAATGTAGATGGAATGAAACTTGTTGGATCTTCATTTGCTGATATGGCATAATGCAAATTGAGAAGAAAACACTGCAGATATCTATTAATAATCAGAATATGGAATGTCCAAAGTATGAATCTCTAGGAACATTAGGAATTGTCAAAAATGTAATGACATGCATGAAGGTTAATATTTTAGACATTGGTGAGCTATAAAGGACTGATATTGGCCACTTTTAATCAGACAGCCATGTGGTCTGTTGTGCTGGGAATGACAAATTGAAAATGATGTTGCATTCAATATACCCACAAGGAAGAGCAGTTAATACAACCATCACTCAAATTTAGATACCAACTAATAATACCAAAGGTCAAGAAAATTGAAGATTTTTACTCATTTCTGCAGTCTGAAATTGATTGAACTTGCAATCAAGATGCATTGACAATTACTGGTGATTGGAATACAAAAGTTGGAAACAAAGAGGGATCATATTTGGAAAATATGGCCTTGGTGATAGTTAGAAACAATGCGGGAGATTGTGCAATAGGATTTTGTGAGATCAGCTGCTTAATTATTGGAAATACCTTTTTCAGCAACACAGATTGTAGCTATACATGTGGACCTCACAGGACGTAATATATAGGAATCAAACCAGCTATGTCCATGGAGAGAGACTATGGAGAAGCTCAGTGTCATCAGTCAGAACAAGGCCAGGGGCCAACTGCAGAATAGACCCTCAGTTGTTCATATGCAAGTTCAGGTTTAAGCTGAAGAAAATTAAAACAGGTCCATGAGAGCTAAAGTATGACGGTGAGGAGATTCCACCTGAATTTAGAGACTGTCTCAAGTACAGATATGAGGCTGAGAAAAAGACGTGGTGGCCGCATCAAACCTCCTAACGTCCAGAAGGAGACAGGGGGTCCTCATCAGCATCGGTAGCCAAGTCTGATTCCTATGAGGTAGATGTCAGATGTCCTCCCTCCAACCTTTTTTCTAGTTTTAGCACGAGCTGTCCCTCCTACAACATTCTCTCCTTCTCTGCTGCCCTTGATAATTCCTTGCAGTGGCCACACTGGGCACACAGACAATGCTCATGATTATGGAATTGCTGAGAAAAGTAATAAGTTGCAGTTGAGGTCAGAAACAACTCAGGACACAATTCTTTGATCAGGATGGGCTCTTCTCAGGCACACCCACAGATAGGCCTCTGTCTCTGACCCTCAGCTCCTCAATATCTTAAGCTATCGGCCTAGCCTCTGCCCTGCTCAGGCAAGCGTTACAAATCTCTCTAACTTTACCGAATGCTGGGGGGCACTCCACTTCACCAGGAAGCCTTTATCTGAAGACGCTGAGCTCTCTCACTCCATGGGTCAGCCAACTTAACTCTGCCAAAAAATGCCCAGGGGCACCCTACTCTTCTAGGAAGCCTCCTACCCAAAGTTGCTCAGCTCTCTTCGCTCTGTAGGTTGGCCAACCCACTGTAGCCACTTTACTCTGTGGGCTGGGAAGTCTACCACACAGTCTTGTGGTTCTCCACTACGCTTGTCGACACTTTTCACCATCTAATGCATTCTCCAGTGTTACAGCTGTTTTCTAGGTCTAAAAGTTTCTTAGCACAGGGATCCCCAATCTAGAGAACACACTCCACTCCTAACTCTTCTTGTTGGTGGTGGTATGTTCCCCCCTCCCACCCGCCAGCCCTTACTAGCTTCTTTCTCCTTTTATCTCTTGTAAGATAAAAGATATGACTCAGGTAAAGGCGTGACTTGAATAAGGGTGGTGACTAGGGTAAAGGTGGTGACTTGAGTTACACCCCACAGTAAGTCAGTGACTCAGGATAGATCCTACCTCAATTCTGCTCATTAACATAATGGACAACTCACTCCAAAGTAGCTTCAATTTATAACACATCACAAAACAGAGGATAATTACATCAGATCACAAGTAGGAGGATGATGGTATCATGACCTAACTGCCAAATTGCATCACTACATAACTAACTGCCAAATCACGGAAAATCATGGACCAGCCAAATTAACATATTACCTTATCCATCGTAGATTCCATCTACTTTATCTGCATGCTTCTACCCAGTCACTGCGTGGGAGTCACAGAGACTATAGCTAGATAGGCCATGTTATGTAATTCACTGCACTGCAGACACATTGAATACTAGTGACCCAAGACCAAATGAGTTGTCGGATGACATCAAGGACATCATACATGAAGAAAGCAAAAGGTCATTAAGAAGACAGAAAAAAAAGAGAGACTCTGAAACTTGCTCTTGAATGTAGAACAGCCACAGCAAATGGAAGAAATGATGAAGTAAAAGAGCTGAACAGATTTGAAAAGGCAGCTCAAGAAGACAAAGTTAAGTATTATAATGAAATGTGCAAAGACGTGGTGTTAGAAATGCAAAGGGAAGAACATACTTGGCATTTTTCAAGCTGAAGGAACTGAAGAAAATATTCAAGCCCTCAGTGGAAATATTGAAGGATATTACAGGCAAAAAAAAAAAAAAAAAAATTGAACAATGCAGGAAGCATCAAAAGAAGATCAAAGGAATACACAGAGTCACTATACCAAAAAGAAGTGGTAGATGGTCAGCCATTTCCAGAGGTAGCATGTGACCAACAGTGCTGGAGAAAGAGGTCCAAGCTGCACTGAAGGCACTGGTGAAAAACAGAACTGTAGGGATTGATGGAATGCCAAGTGAGATATTTTGACAAACAGATGCAATGCTGGAAGTGCTCGTGTGTCTATGTCAAGAAATTTGGAAGACAACTACCTGGCCAACTGACTAGAAGAGATACATATATTTAACTATCTCAAAGAAAAGTGATCCAACAGAAAGTGGAAATTATTGAACAATATCATTAATACCACACACAAGTAAAATTACACAGGAGACAATTCAAAAAGAGTTGCAGCAGTACATCGATGGAGAGCTGCCAGAAATTCAAGCTAGATTCAGAAGAGGACATGGATGCAGGGACAGCATTGCTGATGTGGTATGGATCTTGGCTGAAAGCGAAGAATACCACAAAGCTGTTTAGCTGTGTTTTCTTGACTATGCAGAGGCATTCACTGTATGAGCCATGACAAATCACGGATAGCATTGCAAAGAATGGGGATTCTGGAACACTTTATTGTGCTCCTGGGGAACCTGTGCATACATGGAGAAGCAGTCAGTTCTGACTGAACAGGGAGATACGTGTGGTTTAAAACCAGGAAGCTGTTCATCAGGATTTTTACCCTCCCATCATTCTTAGTCTGTATGCTGAGCATGTATTCCTAGATCCTGGAGTATATGAAGAGGAATGTGGGCATCAGGGCTGGAGGAAGACTCATTAACAGCTTGTATTATGCAGATGACACCAAGCAAACTTTGCTTGCTGAAAGTGAGGTGGATTTGAAGTACTTACTGATGAAGATCGAAGATCAAAGGTCACAGCCCTCAGTATGGATTACACCTCAACGGAAAGAAAAAAACCCTCACAGCTCAACCACTAAGCAATGTAATGATAAATGGGGAAATTGTTGAAGTTGGTAAGAATTTCATTTTTCTTGGGTCCACAATCAACACCCATGGGAACAGCAGTCGAGAAATCAAACAATATTATTGCTTTGGGCAAATCTATTGCAGAAGACTTCTTTAAAATGTTACTAAGCTCACTTTGAGAACTAAAGATGCCTGATTCAAGCTGTGATGTTTTCTGTTGCCTAATATCCTTACAAAGGCTGGGCTATGAATAAGGAAGACTGAAGTATTGATGCCTTTAAATTATGATGTTGGTGAAGAATATTGAATGTAAAGAACAAATAAATCTGCCTTGGAAAAAGTATAGCCAGAATGCTCTTTAGAAGAAAAGTGACGAAACTTGGTCTCACGTACTTTGGACATCAGGAGGGAACAGTTCATGGAGAAGGACATCATGCTTGGTAAAGTAGAGAGCCATCAGAAGAGAGGAAGGCCTTCCAGAAGATGGATTGACACTATGTCCGCCTCGGGGTGCTCAAACGCAACAAGGATTGTGAGGATGGGTGCGTGACCGGGCAGTTGTTTAATTCTCTTGTACGGAGTGTCACTGTGAGTTGGAACTGACTCAAAAGTTCCTAATGACAACAATTTTGCTGGGTACTGAAAGGAAAAAGAGGTTGTAATAGTAATCTCAGGTAGAAGAAAATCAGTATTTCTTATCTATTTTCCACATATTGTCAATCTGTCCAAGCAAACCTATTATATGAGAAACCGATAAGGAACTTTGCTTTCCTCTTGATCTCTGTGCCTGCACAGCACCATGCTGCACTTTGGAGAACCCTGAGGCAGAGGTTTAGCTCTCTAGATAAGGTGGAGTATGTGTAAAATAGCCAAACCATTGTGCCTCCCTGGGTTTTCACAATCCTGAAAGTGAGAGGAGCTGGGAGGATGAAAGCAGGGCTGTTCTTTTGCCCCTCAAGAGTCCTAAAGTTCAAAGACACAGCTGGTGTTTCAGTGGAGCCAGTGCGTCTGGAGCAGCCCCCGACCCTGGAGAGGTACCAGTTACACTACACCCATTCCTATTGTCATCCTCTGAAGCCTTCGTCTAGGTGGCCCTGGCCCTTTCCTGTGAATCATCTCCTTAAGGCCTTCTATCCTTTTGTTGGCCGGCTTTGAATTTCTTGTGTATTAATCTCCTCGACGAAGTGAAGACTCTAAGCAGCAGATGGTAAGCAGTCCAGGTGTACTCTCAGCAGCACTGTGTGAGGAAGGTTTTGGACTGTTTTGTGTCTGCATATTTCAGAACTGCAGTGATGTGACAGTTGATTTCTTCTATTTCCCCAGTAACTTCCTACATTATTTCTCTGCATTTGTATCATACTGAATGCATTGTTTTCATTCATTCTATCTGGCAGCTGATAACCACGTGTACAGAGAGTCTAGAGACATTCTCTTTTCTTTTTTGATGCTGTTTTTCTAAGGGTATAAGGCTGAATTCTAAGGGATTAGCAGACATTTTTTCCTAAAATTCTCCACCAGCTGATACAAGGTTTCCTTTTGTAGTTTTACCTCTGAAGCTTGGCATTGACTGTTCTCTTATTTCTCTTTGTACAGTTCCAGCCCAACCGAGATCTCTATTTACATGCTAAAAATCAAACTGAATTCTCCTCTTTCCCTGAGAGAGACGAGTATCCCCAGTAGATGAGAGTCTGGGGAATGTTGGAAGCGCTTTCCTGAAGCAACCCAACAATATTCAACTGTGTTTCTGCTAGGGCCATAGTGCAAATAAATAAATGCACGTGGGTTGTGGTCTGCTGTGGAAAATATAAAGCATTACAATAAAACTCCAAAAGCAGATCAGTCTGTTTTTTGACCTCCACTGTAATCAAAACAGTCATGTTAAGTTCATCTCCTTTTCAATGTAGAGGGCCTAAAGAATAGTGTTTTCGTGTGAGGGCCCGTCCCCCACCACACAGGCCAGGCCACCAGCTGTGCCCTGGTGGCAGCATTACCTAGCAAGTTAGGGCAAGAGAGTAAAACCACCATGCTCAATTGAAGCTGCAAAGGAAATTCAGGGGAACACAATGTAACACTGATGATTATATTCAAACACGAGATAAAAGAGCAGGAGCTGTATGCACTCTCCCCATCTTTTCTTGCGAGCACGTTTCCTCATATCAGGCCATTTTGGAAATAATGAAGCCGTATCACTCTTCCTTAGATTTTAAAAAGGACTCCTGGGAGCACAGTGGTTAAGCACTTGGCAGCTAGCCAAGAGGTCAGTGGTTTGAACCCATGAGCTGCTCCACGGGAAAAAGATATGGCAGTCTGCTTCCTGAAGAATGTACAGCCTTGGACATCGATGGGGCAGATCTCCTCTGTCCTGTAAGGTTGCTATGAGTTGGAATTGACTGAATAGCATTGGGTTTATTGTTTTTTTGGTTGATTTGAAGACAAGTGTTCTCCTTTGAGAAAGTTACTGCAATACTCTTGCTATGAATGTATAACTGTGTTACATTTTTATTTTTGTTTATTTTAGATTTATAGGTCTTTGTTATAGGAATTGTCATTTATTCTACTTTCCAGTGTACCAGAGGTCATTTGGTATTTAATAAACTGTGAAAACTTCTACTGTCTTCTTTGGAATCCATAAGTTATCCTATAATTAAATAATAGCTAAGACTCAGTGTTCCCTGGCTTGAATGCTCTTCGGTATTTGCTATCTCCAGAAAGCCTTTCCAGCATTCTTGGTGTGAATTCTGTTTTATCGTCACTAGCTAGGCAGTTCTCCATTATGTCTCATAATTAATACGCAGTAAGTCTCTGTGTGGAAAGCCTCTTGATAATGCTCAAACAGATGGTATTCGGCCTACTGGGACTCACCCCAAGAAAAAGGTGTCTTCTTAGCTCCTCCTAACTTGATTTACTATCACTTTTGAAATCTCATCTATCCTGATCCTGAACTGATCTTCGTTTTCAACTTGTACATGGTCCTGGGCAAAACTGGTACCCTTTTTTCCCTCCCCTGTCTGCGGCCCCGTAATAGTAAGTCCCTTATCCCAGACCTGTCGTCTGAGGGGCTGCTGTGTCATGTGGTCGTAGAGATGACTGTTTCTTCTCAAGGGTCTGTTTCCCTACCCCCATTCTCCTCTAGCTGGCAGCTGTGAAGGCTCTCACCCACACCTCCTACACTGCTCAGAAAGGAATGTCTTCTCCTGGCCTCACGGCTGACCTTGACCCCTTCTCAGTCCTGGGCAGTCCTGGAAACTCAGCCCCCTCAGCAACATCCAATTCATGGCTGATACTCTGACTTTCTTGCTGGCTGTGGCCTCAGGAGAGAGGGAGCACATTCTGAACACTCCTCCTTTTGTGTCGGCATCTCTGTGAGGTGCTCTGGAAGGACTCCAGCGAGGCATGGAAGGGCTCTTTGATAATATCTGACGGGTGGGTAAGAATTTCGGGCACCTGGCCAAAATACACATTGCCTGTAATCGTTAACTCAGTCTGTAAACAGTTCAAACAGCACTGAGAGGCCGTCAGTTATTACATTAGAAGAAGCCTTTCATCTCTCTTGCTCAGAAGCCAGGAGTCCAGCACTGGCCCCCACTGCTGGCCATTGGAGCCATGGTGCTGCGTGTGCAGACCAAAGCCCAACACACAGAGGGACATAACAACAGAACCTGCCCTGAATGACGGACACTTTCCAACCTGAAGCATTGAAGCAGTAACTGCATATTAGTTTCCTTTTGTTCTGTATCTGGCTGATGCTGAAAGGCCAAAAAAAAAAAAAAAGAGGAAGGGGGAGAGTCTGACCAGCAATAAGCGATGGAAATTGGACATTTCATTTTTCACCTGTGTTTTCCTACTTATACTCATGTTCAGAAAACTTTTCAATCTCAGTACTCACTCTTTCATTTTGCCCCTTGACTCAAAATTGCTTCTTTCTCTCTAAGTTTGGTCCCCAGTGTACTCCCTGTCCTCAGTTAGCTTAATAGTTACTCTGTATTATCAGTCCGTAAGTGCAAAGCACAATGCAGAGTCCTGGAAAGAAACCAAAGAAACATAAGATAACAAGCATTCTTGCCCTCAAGATGCTCACTGAGACCTTAAGATAATACCGGATACACACTAAAGATACCCACCACCATCACGAAAAAAACAAACATACTGCCATCTAGTTGATTCCGACTCGTAGTAACCCAGTAGGACAGAGTAGAACTGCTCCAGAGTTTCCAAGGAGTGCCAGGCAGATTTGAACTGCTGACCTTATGGTTAGCAAACATAGCTCTTAAACACTGTGCCACCAGGGTTTCCCAGCTACCACCAGAAGATGCTACGTTAAGTGCCAAATAAGGTACACCGTGAGTTTCTACAGGAGTTCCGAGTAAGGAGAGGGTATGTGCAGGGGTGCCTAGGGAAGCTCCTTTCTAATGCTATGAAAAAGAGAAACAACTTTCTGCAGTACCTTTTTTTTAAGCTTCTTTTCTCTCATGTTTGTTATCCATTTTGTTCTGCTTTTTCATTAAATTACTAATTTTGCCAGGCGCATATTGAGTGCTCCAGGCACTTAGTAAATGGAATCATGAGACATCTTTTAGAAATTTTTGGATGAGTGAGAACCTTGCAGAGGTGGAATTATGAAAGCTACCTTCCCACGGAATATTCTGTTATTAAAAGATGGAGTATGAAAACCAAGCACAACTTATCCTAAGCACTGTGACTGCAGAAGACTCTTTTTATGGTGAACATTCTTAAAGATGTTCAGCTTGGTTTCAAGGCCACTGGTGTTGGAGCAGTGGGTTGAGTGAGTTCGCTGTAACACAGGGACAGAATTCAGATTAGGCCAACTGTTCTTAAATAAACATGTGAAATGAAATCCTATACTCACCAGGATTCACGGGGAATCTCCAAGTCCCAGATTGTGCCCCTTACACCAGAACCTGAATAATAATAATAATAATAATAATCTTATCATTTTTCCTGTTCTCTTCAACTGAAGCGAAGTGACAGAGCCATGAGACATTCTTCCGGGGAGGGGTGGTGGTGGTGGTGGAAGAGACTGTCCTGTATAATTTAGTTGACTAGGGTCTTCATAACTGATTACTTAGAAAGCTCACATCTCATGCTTCCAGTTTTCCTTGTCTTGTTTTCCATTTTGCTTGGCTCTCAGGGTCACCTTTTCATTCCCTGTACATGTTTTGGATTTGGATTTTGCCTCTTTCCCACCATCCAGGCTTTCGTTGCTGACTCTAAATGTAGCTGTGGAGGAGCTCAGATAAGAGAAAAGAGAAGGCATGGCTAGAGGATGTGCACCGGTGCGCTCTGCTCCTGGCTGTCCAGGCTGCCGAGGGTGAGCACAGCACTGCAATATATCCTTTTTTCAACCTAAGACAACTAGTGTGTTCCCATACTTCGTGGAAAAAGCAGCTCAATCTCCTTAAAAAAAAAAAGAGAGAGAAAGAGATTCTTTAGAAGAACACGGGCAGTAAAGCAAACAAAATCAAGTTTCTTTGCCATTTGCCCAGCATTGTTATTTGTTCATGGTAAACAGGAGAGTGGTTATTTGAAAACCTGAGTTAGATCATATTTATATAGCAGAGTTGTAGAAGCAGAGGATAAGGTACCTGTACAAAGAAGCTTTGAGGCAAGCTCTCTGATCCACCCAATCCAACGCTCTGGTTATTTTGAGGTCATACACAGGTTAATATGATGAGGACACGATGGAGGAAGAGCACGTTCTTCTACCTGAATGTGTTCTGTCTTTTGGGAAATGATCAGTGTTGGATTTTGACTTCCCACACCAGTTTGCTTTCCTTTCACATGAAATCAGGTCACTGAAGTCTCTAGAATTGCTTTGATCCCTCCAAATCAGTGATTCCCAAACTTTAGTGTGTGTCAGAATCAGTTCTAGGAATCTTATTAAAACGCAGATTGCTGGGGTCTACCACAGAGGGGAGTCCTACTAGCATACTGGTTAAGAGCTTGGCTGCTAACCAAAAGGTTGGCAGTTCAAATCCACCCACCCTTCTTGCGAAACTCTATGGGGCAGTTCTGCTCTGTCCTGGAGAATCACTATGACTTGAAACTGACTTGGTGGCACCTAACAACAACAACGACTCCCAGAGGTTCTGATTCAGGCCTGAAGATTTGCATTTCTATTAAGTTTCCATCAATGCCACCTGTCTGAGGACCATGGTTTGAGAAACAGTTCTCAAGGTTACCACCTACTTTATAACCATAATGACTTTAGTGGGTGTCAGTAACCTTCATGTGACCAGAGCATCCGCCAGAGTTGAAGTGATTATGACATTAGTGTCTGAAAGTGAGCACTTGGTTATAGGAGATTTAGTCTTGTTTGCAGAGATTAAGTACAACTCATAGGTCAACGCCCTCGCTGGTGGCCTAGAGGGTAGGCCTGGACTACAGGCCATGGAGCAATGGCTTCTTCGTGTTTTCAAGCCACAGACTCTCAGGTGGGAATATCCCTTTGGCAAAGCTGTTAGCTGGGCTGCAGAACAATGTGACATAATGAGAATATAACCAAGGCTCTTGGTTAGTTTCTATGTCATCTACAAAGAGAAGAACTCAAAGTTCTCTTGCCTTCACAGATTCTCTTTTTTTTTTTCTCTCCACCTTCCTGAGCTACAGAACCTCTTCGACTGTACATTAGATTATTTTAGAAGCCATATAAGTTGAGTTTCACTCTGGTATGGCAGACTGCACAGTGTCGTTCCTTCCAGATTTATTTTAACAGGGCCATCCCAAGTGAACCAAGAACCAGAACTCCACTTTCAAGGTAACAGTTACAAGGAGAAAGGATGAATCAAAGAAATGATTAAGGAAGTGCTGAAAAGACTTGCTGACGGATTGGATAACAGTGACGAAGGAAAGGGAGGCATCCCAGAGCTGGAGAACTGAGGGAAAGCTCCTGCATGAACCAAAACGGGAAGACAGGAAAGAGAAGCTAGTCTTGATGAAGGGAAATTTAAGTCAGTCTTAGGAATGCTGAATTCGCAATGAGTATTTAAATCCCACAGGCATTGTGAAATAAGAAGTGGCATTTGAGTACAAAGGTAGGGCAGAAGATACAGATTTCCCCAAAATATATGTATCTTCAGATGTAGTACTATCGAGGTAGTGTTTTAAACATTGATTTTAATATATGAAACACTTGGGAAAAGTTTAAATGGTTACATAAATGAAATATCTTGAAAGTGGTACTGTGCCGTCCTCATGATCGTTGGCACGTCTGAGTCTGTTATTGTGGTGAGTGTCTCAGTACATCTTCTGGAGCGTTCCCCTCATTTTCACTGACTCTACTTTATCAAACATGATGTCCTTTTCTAGAGGTTGATCTTTCCTAATGATGTGTCCACATACACCATGTTTATTTAAGATCTATTTCTCCTCCTTGTACGTGGAGGACTTGAGGGAAACTGATCAACAACCCTATTTATGCTCTCGCCTTTCCCATGTTCTTCTCAAGCCTGTAATGAGACAGTTCCAGAAATGCATTTAACAATACCAGTAGACCAGCAAAGGGTTTACTCCTGTGGTTATTTTTCTCTGATTCCAATTTTGTCCTCCTTAAGGGCTATGTTAGGGTCTCTCTCCTCCACATAGCCCACGTAATATGGCTAGACCACCTAATGCAGTACTCACTACTGTACCACTTTATACCACCGTCTAGTTTGTGTGTAAATATGTGTGTTAACTCCCCAGTGAAACTTACTGCTGTGCAAGAATGAACATAATTTTGAGAAGAGGATAAGTGATCTTAAGTATTTTCCAACTTAGAGGACATATTTCAGGTCCATTCTGATGTATCCATGGGGAAAGCCTCCGTGTGTGCCCAGCCAGTAGGTTAATCACATCAAATGGGTCCCAGTGTCTTGACAAGGAACATTCAAGACCCGTTGATCTTCCTTGTTTCAAAGGGCTGAGAAAGGAAACCGTAGCAGCTATTATTCTAGGAAGTAAGATGGTTCCAGAGACAGACTGATGGTGCCCAGGCAAAGAATCAACTTGCTGACCAACACCAGCTGCACTGCTTAGCTATTTGGCTGGGAAGGGGATTTAGCCTCTGAAACATTTCAGGTAGGTCTTAGACTAGTAGTTAGATAGACTGCTTCTTTCTGAGGTAAGCCTACCTAAAGGCAGAAGCATGGCTGATGACTGGCTGATTATTCCTGCCCCATGAGAACCCATTTACAGGCATCTGCATGGAGGAACCTACCTGAACAAATATTAAGAAGAAGAAAAAGAAAGTTCCCAGGACCTAAGTAGAGTCACTGTGTCAACAGTAATCTCAGATAAAGTGGTGTTTATGGAGTAGGGTGTGTGGGGAGGGGGAGAATCAGTGCCCTGGTGGTTGGTGATTCAGAAATTGGGGCCACATTATATGGTGCTAGGAAGCCACCTTGTACTCCAGCCACTCCACAGTGGCTGATGTCATGTGATTACCCGTTTGCCAGCTGGGCCAAGAGGAAATATACTGGATGAAAGCCAGAGTAAGGTATAGTCACCTCTTACCTGAGCCGTAATTCAGAACCTATGAGACCAAGAGGCTTTCTGGATCTCCATCAATGAAGCCATTGTGACTGTTAACCTAATAGAGGTTGGCTTATATTGTTACCTTGCATATGCTGTCATCTAAATGTATTCAGATGGGTTTCCATGGCTTATATAAGTTGTCAAATCATGATATCTCAAGCAGGAGCAGGGTCCAGACAATTCCTGTTAGCTGAACTAGGACTGATTGAATCCCAAACTGAGTCAGCTTCTCTGTTAAACTATTTGAAATTCTGGTATCCCTCCAGAGATTGTTTCTAAAGAGCACTCAGTATGAAGTATGAATCACAAATAAATGGACTCTTGGGAGACCAAAGGCCCAAGCTTTTAATATTAATTCAGCGTACATTTATTTCTTGCATGTTACATTAGGGTGCATGCTATGTGGGATATAAAGAAACCTCTGTCCTCAATTCAGTAGGTAAAAATGTGAGAAAGAAGGAAAAAAGTGCCAGACCATAGATATATACAAGGTGTTTGAGGCATTTAAGATGAAGTGAGATGATTCACGAAACAGGTAGCATATAGATCTGCCCTTGATGGATATGTAGCATTTTAATAAGTCGTAGGATAGTAGTAATAGGCATTGCAAAAGAATGTGAGAATAATGAGTAATGCAGTTTGGTTTGCAGAAATAATACATTTAGGAAAGAAGTGGATGCTAATGCTGAAAAAGCAGTGGGGAAGACAAAGGTAATTAATACTTACTGAGTGCCTACTATGTACAGGAACTGCTGGTACTCTGTGTTATTTCATTTAGTCTCTTGGGTGAGTGGTGTCCATATTTTTTTACCATGAGGAAACCAAGACTGGATAGGTTAGGTTACCCACTCATAGTCACAGATTGTAAGTGGCAGAGTCGAACTGTGAAGCAAAGCTGTTGGAACAAAGCTGTGAAACAAAGTCAGTACAGGACACCGAGGCCCTGATTTAACAGTCTAAGGAAGTTTAAATTTAATTCAGAAGGCAGTGGAGAGCCACTGATAGTGTTGGAAAAGGACGGTGATATCATCAGTGCTGTATTTAAGAAGATTAATTTACAGCGATAAATTGAGAGCGTTAGAATAGGGAGAGACTGAAGACTAGTTAGAAGTTGACTGTAATGATTCAGATTCCAGAGACATGGGAGAAGTAGATTCCCAAGGATGAGTTTAAGTGACTGGATATATGAAGGAGGAATCATAATGACTCTGAAGGGCTCATCCTAAGTCTCTAGGAAAATGCTGGCACCATTATCAAAAGTGGGTAAGGTAAGAGGGGTTACTAGTTCAAGGTGGAGTTCAGGGAGAAGATGACAACATTGTTATATTTGACTTTGGATGCCAGTAGGACTGCAGAGGAATGATGTCTGACAGGCGTTCTGAAGTGGAGGAAAGTATCCCTTGGGAGACAAATCTGGGCATCATCACTGGAGACACTGGGGTGATAACCCTAGAAAGAGATCAGAGCATATACCCTTAGGAAACCACATATTTAAATGAGAAGGAGATGCACAGATGAAAAAGGAAGAGGAAACAAATGAGGGACAGTTGGAGAAGCAGAAAAGCTAGCATAGCGTTATGTGATGGACCTTGGAGGAGACGCATGTCAAGAATGGGTATTCAATGAGTCAGAAGTGATTTAGGGGTATTTGTGTTGCTTTAGCATCAATCCCTTAGGAAATAACTGGTGCCATTAGTTCAAATACATGCTTTTTTTCTTTCTGCTTTCAACTTTGTGATGGAGGTCATCAGGCAATCAGGAGAACTGTTTGCCTAATAAAGATGTGTTTGGTGGTCGCACTTTTCTTTTTATTGTGATTAAGTGAAAATATACAATCCGAATCAATTTTGCATGCCTGCCTATCTACAGCTTTTCTGCTCTCCTTGCTCTGTGACAGCACACTTCTCCTTTTCATTTTATACTTGTCATATCCTCTTAACATGCTGCTGCCCCCGCCTCTCCACTCTTTTCTCTCATCTAGAACCATAAAGCGTACCCACCATATGGTCACATTGTATGCCCAGGTCTAGTCCATTTTCGTCTGAAGAGTTGACCTCAGTAGTGTTTTCTACACAGTGGCAGCAGCAGGTTTGGGGCCATGCTCCCAGGGGATCCCCTGCGCTGTCGGACCATCAGTTGTGGTCTTTTAGTAGAGTTCTTGAGCTGCACCCCTCTTTTTCTCATGTTGCCACAGGAACTCAACATTGTGTGCCCCATCACATCTGTTGGTGGTGGTGGCTGGGCACCATCTGGTCACATGTTGCTACAGTCTCCCATGACATAGGTCCTTCAGTCTCCTGGGCTCTTTTTGCGTCGTGTCTTTGGTGTTCTCGGTGATCATCTATTCCAGCCGAGTTGGGATCATTTGGTGTGCCTCAGATGGCAGCTTGTTAGCTTTTAAGTTTCCAGACACCACTCACCAGTATGGGGTGCAGAAGACTCTCTCAGCAATAGGCTAGTTATGCCAACTGACCTTGAGTTGATCACATTTTTTGAGCTAGTGAGAGCTCTCAATTTTACTGCCAGCAAAATACAGTAAAATTTTGAAGTCTTGCACTAATAGTCCCCAGGACCTCCCCTAAATCACTGGAAGTATAGTTCCCAAGAATGCTCTTGTGATTTCAGTGCGTCTGTTCTTTCACTCTGTGCCTCTTCCCGCGGTCCCTCAAGTCTCCCCTCAAGTCGCCCTTCATTAGACTGAGTACGTGAACTCCAGGGCCAGAATGCAGGAGTCCAGGTCACAAGCAGTGTGCACTGTGTGGTCTCTTCCAGCTTTGGTTGCCTAATTTGTGAAATGCGTGGGTCTAATAAAGGGAGAATAAAATACTAATGAAGGACTATAAAGCACTTTGGTAATATAAAATGTAACAGCAAAGCTGAATAATAGTCTTAATTTAGGGTAAAGGGTTCCATTAGCAAGAATAAAAATAAAAAGGACAAAGGGTAGTGTTGCTTTGTGACTCGATAACAGTGTACAAATCAAAAGTGCCGCGATTGATCCCCATTACCCTGTGAACTCTCAACCCAGGAATCTGGCTCCCTTCCCTAACTCTCTAAGTACTTTCCTTACCCATTCGGTCTGGTGATGGCACCTCCCAGAATCTCCTGACAAATGCAAACAGGAACTTCTAGTCCGCAGAGCCAGCTGAATCATGGAGAAGATTCCTCTGCCATTTATCAGCACTTGGATGATCTTCTTGTATCTCTTACCATCTGTATTTGTGAGAAAAAATAGAGGTTAGGGAGCAACACAAAGAATTCACAGTTGACAAAGGGCAAGTCAGGGGATGTTTGGAACAGTTGAATGTACAGCCCCGTTGAGCTGGAGGTGGCCGTCATCCTCAGGGAGAGGGACTGGAGTAGAAAGCTGATCAGGCTCCTGGGAAGCTGAAATAAAGGAAGGGCGGTGGTGTCAAATGGCTCATAGCTCCTCTACTGAAGTCTTTCAAGCTTGCGTTTCAGACACATCATGTTTTCATGGTATAAAGGACAAGAAATGGAATTCATTTGTTATTATACTAAATAAAGAAGAAGAAGACTGATTTTTAGGAGTGAGTCAGTTCTGAAGTTTTTCCCCAGAACTTTTCCTTGCAGCTCACTGGGCCAACTTCTCATAATGTCTTGACAGGAAGTGAAATTCACTCTGCCAACTCTAAAGCTGTAGGGGGACAAGAGTTTCTTTGAGTCAATATGACAAGGGCAAAAAAAAAAAAAAAATCACAGATGTCTCTAAATGGTTTCTGCCCTGAGAGAGAGTCACATCAAGTTGAGAAGCTAGACTCAGAGGCCCCAAATGACAAGAGGGCCACTTGTAAAGCACGATAGCAAGAGCAAGTGAGTCTCCCCACTTCTTTGTTCCCCATCCTAATATTTATGTGTTGTGTTCCGTGAATTTACATTCTCTTGTAAGTTGTTGGACAGCTGTCCTTAAGGCTCCTCTGTGTGTGTGTGTGCGCACACGCACGTGTGTGCATGTGCTGGAGATCTGCCATCCGATTTTTATTTCCCGAGAGCAAGAACCATTGCTTTTTTTTTGGTCTTCTCTCCACCATTAGGGATCATGTTTGATTCTGTACACTGTAACTGAGGGGAGACCGTAAGAGAGTAACTGGGGATGGGTTATTAAACAGGAAGATTCTTCTGAAAGGAGTGAATTTCAGTCAGACCTATGGAAAGAGAATTTGGCATGATGGTAAAAAGGAAGGAAAAGAACTTTCCCTTGCTAAGAAGTCAAAATACTATAGAGCTTACTTTAAAACTTAAGCTTACAGACAGTATAGTTACACACCACGTAATGCCCATTCAGGCAACATCTGACCACACAAAAACCTGTGGTCCCATTAAGTTGTAATAGAATATGGAAACCCAGATCAGAGAATGGGGTGTAGCAGATATAACTGGACATGGTGAATACAACAGCTTCCTTCGCCCAGCACGTGTGTCTCACGTCTCTTGTATAAAAATCACTTGCACTGTCAGGCCTATATAATGGTACAGTGCATATATAATGGCACAGTTCATATATAATCTCTAACACATATGTCTTGATAGTAATGATAAACACCTATGTTACGGGCTTATATGTGAGCTGCACTGTGCTTTCTGCCATTATTTTAATGTGAAGTTTTCCTACCTGCAAATAAAAATTTTACTGTTGAACACTTTGTACTTGGACTCACAGGCAGCAGCACTCAGTATTGGGTATTGTCGCATTATCTCTCTGTTTAATTTTCTTTTGAATTTATTACCATGAAAGACATGCCTCCGAAACACAGCAAGCCCAGCGCTAGTGCGGACAGCAGTGAGAGGCAGAGGAAAGACATTGATCTGGAATGAAACAAAAGGTTATTAACACAGAGGTGGAAAATCAGTGAATGTCACTTGCAATTTAGGCGTGTCACACAATGTCCAAATTACATAATGTCCTATTTCATGAAACATTGTCGACATTAAGCAATGCATGACTATGTATAGAAGGTCTCTAAAGAGAAATCAGAGATCTGAAAAGTCATGTCCTGATCAAATGATAAGGCAAACAACAGATTTATTTTATCTCATTTTTTGAAACAGATGATTCAACGTGCATTTTTTTCTGAACTTCTATTGTGAGTTTAGTATGATGGTATGCGATGAATAAGACCTAGTCCTTGACTTCAAGAGCTCAGGGGCTACTTTGCAGGAAGGAGGAAAGAACTGATATTTTATTGAACATCCCCTAAGAACTAGGTATTCTGCTGGAAGAAATGAGTAAGAGGGTGGGTCATGGGGAACACTGGTTGATATAACCAGCAGAAAGAGGTACTGTCCTGGAAGATTTTCAACAAGCTGGGTTTAGGGAAATGTATGGAGGAAAAGACTTAATTCTGGGGACGGAGGACTAGTCAGAAGATTGGGGAGGGCCCCACTTTGGGCTGGGCTGAGAGTAGAGGACAAAAAGGCACAGAGCTATGGGGCTGAAATTTTGCAGTCTTTGATGGGGAAAGGAGAGATACCACTTTCATTCTCTGTAGAGCCAAGGAGAAAGGAAAAGGTCCATGGGAAGAAAGAGGAGAGAAAAAATAAAAGGAATTTGGTAAAGAATCAAACTACTTTCTCATCTCGTATTTTCTGTAAGACTTCTTTAAGGGCAAGGACAGTCTTTTTCTGGTTTCCTTCTCTGTAGTGACTAGAATTCTACCATAAAGAGTCACTTACATATTTCACTCTTTAATTTCTAGAAGCTCAAGAGATGCTGCTATTAGGAATTACTAAAATGTGCAGAGGATGGAAATAGCAAGTGAGAGCAATGCCAAGATATCCAGGCACCGTCCATAGCAACCCAGTGAAATGCTGAGCCTAAAACGACCATTGCCCCCAGCCTTTCATAGCACCGTCTCCCACTTTTTCTTTTATCCCCTGCCTGGAAGGCTGCACCATGGGTGGGAATAAAACTCTCCTCTCCTCTTGCATCCAGGCAGCTGCCAGCAGTCTGTTTGCCTTGTTCTTTGCTGGCAAATCATTAAACAGTCCCCCCAATGCAGGCCTCTTCCCCAGGGCCACCCCATGGACAGAGACTCAGAGCTGTGGTCAAAATGCTGTCAGCAGTCAGGCCGCGGCACTTGGGCTCTCTCCAATACAAGCCTCTCCTGGCCGCTGTCTCTTCTGAACAGAAGCCTCCTTGGCCTGATCTCAACCCCCTAGTGGCTTCTGAGGAGAGACTCTGAGCATCTGAGTTGGCTGGTGGCTTGAATAATTTTGTCCTTACCTTCCTGCTGTAGTTTCCAAGTGCAGCTACCCGTGTGTCTCCTCTGTTGTTTCTCTACTGAAGCACAGACTCATCCTCCACATTTTCTCCACTTTCCAATACAAATACGATACTGAATGTTATTGCCCAGGAGCTGAGGACTGGGATCGGCAAAGCAAACCCCGTAGCTTCACGTCATGTCTACTCACAGTTTAACAAAGGGAAACTTAAGCAAAGAAAGACTGTTGAGCTAGCCTGTTTGGATACAGTATCTGCCCTTAAAGGACTTCAAGCATTGGGACCAGCCAGTCTTCGCAGATAGCAGTTTGGAGGAAAGTTTGCAAGGCAACTTTCAATCCCTAAAGTCTCTGAGCAAGGAGACAAGGCCTGAGGACCTTAAGTGCCTGTGACAGAAGCAGATGGTGTGACACTCCAGCAATGAAATCCTCAAAGGTAGCCATACTGGACCAGCTCTGCTGGTAGTCTGGATGAGCCTCCAGGATATCTAATAATCTGGTTTCCTCAAGTTTTATTTCTTTGGTCTTTTTTCGCAAGGACTACCTGGCTTTAGTCTTTGGTCTTTGAAGCATTAATATCTTAACCTAAATAATTACCTAAAAACAAACACTACCTGCTTCCAGAAGGTTTCTAAATTCCTGCCATCTCTGGCATGAGTTTGGCGGAAATGAGAACAGCAGGATCACAGAGTGGACTGGGTCAAGGCTGTTTGCAAACAGCACATTAGGTTAAGTTTGAAAGTTCAGTTACCTACTTCACTATGGTTAAGAGTTAAGGCTGGGCCTCCGATGGTCCGTGGCCAAAGCTTCCTCAGACACCTATTCTGGAAATGTGATAAGTGTGATTCTGTGACCTGTGTCAAGACTTTGACCTTCCTGCAGAGGGCCTATTTGGCCAACAAACCCAAATCAAACCAATACTCTCTGCCACCCAAAGACTTTTAGAAAAGACCTAACCTGTTGCCATCAAGCCCATTCAGACTCATAGTGACATCGGAACCACCTTTCAGGGTTTCCAGTGGGTGTCTGTTGGGTTTGAAATGCTGACCTTTTGGTTAGGAATCAAACTCTCAACCAGGACCTAGCTAAATGAGGGGCCTGGAAGGCCGTATCCTCTAGGGTGGATATCAGGCAAGGCAGCAGGATGTCCCTGGGACAGTGGTCACTAACTGAGGGGCCAAGCATAGCTAACCTTCCAGAACCTCTCTGTAGGATTCTTAGATGGTTGAACTGCAAGTGCCTTAACTGGTGGGAGAATGAGTGCAAACCAAAGGATTGGAGTGCCTTCTAAGGTCTTGACCTTTATGAGCCTCAGAACTTGATGCCCTGTTTTATAGTCTTCTTTCCAACGGGCCCTGGTGTAACTAAAACGTTTGTTAGGCTCCCTCTGCTTTGCTTCTGACTTCATGAGTAGCCTCCCAGTGAGCCTGTAATTAGAGGTCATTCTGGGCTGAATCGGGATGAAACCTATTTCTCTGTGGGGATATAGTGGTGAAAAATCTCTACCTCTTGTGTGGCTCAGATTTTCTGCTCCTTGTCCAGTTACTGCCGAGTAGTCTACCATGATGCCAGTTTATTTCAAAAGCAGCTCAGATGGATAGCTCTTAATTCTTCTTTCTCCAACCTTTCTTCTTCCTGCTTATGGCTCTGCTTATGACCCAGTGAACCACCAAAGATGCCAGACAGAATCTGGGGTCAGGAAAACTCCACCAGGAGAGTCATTTAAGGAAAAAGGTCCAGTTACATCATGGAGCTTGGACATGATCTGAGATGAGGATAGGTAAATTTTACAATTGATAATTGTAGTCTTTAATATGAGCTGAGGGAGTGAGGAAATGGTAGTCTGGCTTAACGGCTGTTATTTAGGTCTGAGATTCTGTGACCTCTGGTTTCAGGACATACCTTTCTCATCCTAAAGAAACATGGACTGTTCCCTAGGAAAGCATCTCTGAGCAGCTTCTGGGTCTGGCTTCCTTGTTGTGGCTAGGAGAAGAGATGAGATAAGCCATAGGGGATAGAGGACTGCAGCTGGGGGACAGAAAGAGCATATGTCTAGAGGCAGCAGGTCAGCTTCTGTCTGTACTTTATGA
This sequence comes from Heterohyrax brucei, assembly GCA_028571685.1. NCBI lineage: Eukaryota > Metazoa > Chordata > Mammalia > Hyracoidea > Procaviidae > Heterohyrax > Heterohyrax brucei. Next base: position 116,293,094 of record CM053149.1, on the reverse strand, counting down.
TTCAAGTTTGGAAATTCTAGAAATGGGGTCCTAAGGCCTTCTGCCACTGTCCCATGTAGGGTAATACCTGGCTGATGTTTATTGTTCTACACAGATCATTTCTCCAGCATGTTTACCTGGAACTAGGACAGTGGAGTAGAGTACAGGGATTGAATTTAGAGGATGTGGGGTTTTGCCTCCACCTCCTTAACTAGTTGAGCCCTGAGCAATCTGTAACCTGAGTCCTATCTTTTTACAAAAGCAAGATTTTAAGATTCCTTACAGGTATGAACCAGGTTCACAGCTTTTATTCTCTAAACTCTGTGGCAACTGGATTCACCAAATACTGAGAACCTACTATATCAAAGCCCTAAACTGGACCTTTGATTAGCTCAGTTGTTCCCCTCACACCCTGCCACCCTGATTTCAACTAGATTCTGACGCATCATTTCAGTTCTTTTGTGGGTGTCCCTCTTGGCCACCAGCACCGCGGTCTGTCTGAAAAGATTTTCTGGATCCAGAAACACTGGAGAACTCTGCTATCCTCTGCTAGTTCACATCTATCAGTTGGCCTCAAGTTACGCATCTCTCTCCCCACCTACTTTATTTTCCTTTGTACCTCAAAAATTACACAATTAAGCAGGGATATATTTCCCTTGTTAAAAAAGATGATAGTAACAAAAAAAAAAAAAAAAGGAAAAAATTCCCCTTGACAGTTTCCCAGCCTCCCAGAGTAATTCATTAGGAAACTCAGACACTCCAAAGAGATAGCAACAGGTCAAGGTCAGGATGGGAATTAGGCCTAGGAATTTCTAAATCCTAGATTAAACACAATCATCTTTAGGATCTAATCCATAGATGTGAGCATAACACCAAAAAATCAAACCCGTTGCCTTCGAGTGAGTTCTGACCCTACAGGACAGAGTAGAACTGCCACATAGGATTTCCAAGGAGCAGCTAGTAGGTTCAGACGGTCAACTTTTGGTTAACAGCTGTACTCTTAACCACTCTGCTACCCGAGTTTCCAGAACTGAGCATAGCCCTTCTTTTAAAAAAGGGCAAGGTGACCAAATGGGCCTCAGTGGCGATTATTGTGGTGTTGGTACGAGGAAGCAGCAACTTCAGGCCTATCTGTCTTTTCTCTCAGGAGCTTACTTTATGATGCTGGTGTGTCTTGCTGCCTGAGATAAAAGTCAGGTAGTTGTAAGTTCAGGTAATGGAGGTTGCACAGGAGAGGATGATTATAAAATCTGAAAAGAGGAAGTAGGGAGAAGGGTGCCTTTGATGCCTGGCCAAATGTTCCTGATTACAAAGGCAAAACTGTAGCAGGCAGTAAAGTTTCCTGTCCAAGGCCTGGGTGAAGGTCTGTATGTGGAATCAGAGAACCAAGAGATTATTGCAGCAGAGGTGGGGGAGGAGTTGGCTGGGAAACAGAAGACGGTAAAGAATTGCTTGCAAAAGCACACACCCCAAGTGGAGGAGACCTTGTGGATAAAGTAAGACTAGCTTTAAGTTCGGGGCTCAGTTGAGCCCTGGAATGCCCTTTGTGAGGAGGTAATGAGATCACATGGCCTCCTGCATGGGAAGGAGGCAGGCTGAGAACTGGACGAGCTTGTTCAGTGGGGTTTAGAGGACTGAGCCCAGGAGGGAAGTGACCGTGGATAATGAGCTGTCCCAGACTGCGCCTGTGGCACGCTGGCCTTCGGAGGCACTGCTGATGATCGCCAAGGGAGGATGGAGTCAGAAAGGGCTTTGTCTCTTCCAGGAATGAGCCGGGATTTTATTACTGCAGATGCAACAATAAAAACAGGTGCCGCTTAATGAGCACTTATTGGGTGTCGAGGACCTTCAGGGTCTGTGCTGGGTACTTTGATCCAGTATCTCCAGTCTTCGTGATCATCAGGAGGCCTTTATGTCCCTGTTCTACAGTTGAGAAGTACTAAGCTCAGAAAATTCAGTAACTTACCCAAGGTCACACAGGTGAAAAGTGATAGAGTCATCATTTGAACATAGGTCTGTCTTGAGAAGGCAGGAGGAAAACAACAGAGAGATCAAGAATAGACTCAAGAGAATGAAGTAAAATGCACACCACCAAGCAGCAGTCCACATGGCTTTACATACCCAGTGCTGTTGAGTCAATTCCGACTCTTAGTCACCTTACAGGACAGAGTTAAAACTGCCCCATACAGTTTCCAAGGACCACCTGGCAGATTTGAACTGCTGACCTTTTGGTTAGCAGACATAGCTCTTAACCACTACGCCACCAGGGTTTCCTGCCTTTACATAGAGGTATGAAATGTGTATGTGCAGGGTGGCCCAAACCCTGAGAACAAGCTCCTCTTGATTTGTCTCTCATGGAAGGTTTTGGGCTAGGGCATCCCAACTCCTGTCCTTTCAGGAAGACACAACACCAAGCTCCAGGAACCCCTCCACCACGGGGGTTTTGGGCTTTCATCCATTCTGCAGCACCTTCCGCAGCTCCACTGCCTTCCTGGTTTCTCTTGTTCCTCTCCTGATGTCACTGAGCAGACTGGTGTCCCAGTGTGGAAATGATGTTTGCATCTGTGTTATAGGAGAACTTGCAGCCCAAGGAAGCAGATGCATTTGTGTCTGTCTTCTTCTCAAGGAACTCCTTTCCAGATGAAAATTCCCTCTATGAGGGGGCAAAGACAGCCTCTGTGATATACCCCAAAGAAGGCTAACACTGTTAGAAGATAAACGCTGACAAGTAATAAACAGAGTTTTGGTTTGAATGACCTTTGGGATGGATAAAATTATTAGTTTTATTTCGGACATGATGGATTTGAGGGATATCCTGTATAGTTCTTCAAGCAGAAATATCCAAGGGCCTGCTAGACATATGGACCTGGAGTTTACAAGAGGACCAGGCTGCATACATGTAATCAATAGCAGCTATGTGGAAACATTGGCTGAGATCACCCAGGGAGAACACATAGAATGAAAAGAAAACAGGCCCTGACACAGATTCATAGGGGTCACCACCAATTCAGGGCTCACGTGTGAGCCCTTATGCTTCAGAAACTGTAATGAGGAAAATAAATTTTCTTGGGCATGGGTTTGAGGAAGATATGTTTTCAAAGTCAAGTGGAAATTATTCTTGAACTGTTTGCTTTTTTTTTTTTTTTAATCTTCTCTTACTACTTCTTTAAGGAGCCCTGGTAGCACAGTGGTTAAAGAGCTTGGCTGCTAATCAAAAGGTCAGTGGTTCAAATCCACCAGCCACTCCTTGGAAACCCTGTGCGGCAGTTTTGCTCTGACCTGTAGGGTTGCTATGAGTCAGAGTTGACTAATAATGGCAATGGGGGATTACTTTACATTTCTGCTGATCTCTGACACTAGTGTGTGACCTTGGGCTTCCTACTCTCAGTGCTTCGGTTTCCTTATCTTTAAAACGGGAAAATCATGTCTACCTCTAGGCTTGTTATAAAGATACAAGGAGTTAATACACAAAAGTGTTTAGAACTATCGTTAGCCCATGATGTTTACTCACTGAATGTAGATAAATTATCATTGCCATCATCATCATTACTAGGATGGATGATGGACAGTTGACTCTGTTCATGTCGAGTTACATGACCATTAAGAGAGAGTCAGACAGAGCTGGGCTCTAGTCTTGTGTAGCCTTGTCTTCTCTAGGTCTCAAGCTTCTTTAAAAGGACATGGTAACATCTACTTTGTAGAAAAATAAGACGAAAGCTCGTAGCATAGTGCCTGGCACGCGTTTACTTAGGATTAGTTTCTTCCCCTCCTCCCTTCCATAGTAGTTCAGGACCAGGGAGGTCTGGTGACTGTCACCAAATTTGTTCCACCTCTATCTAATCAGAGGCACCCTACAATATAGTGCCACTATCTATTAGGAAACCGTGGTGGTGCAGTGGTTAAGCCCTATGGCTGCTAACTAAAAGGTTGGCAGTTCATAGCTACCAGGTGCTCCTTGGAAACGCTGTAGAGCTGTCTACTCTGTCCTATAGGGTTGCTAGGAGTAGGAATCAACTCGACGGCAATGCGTTTGGGTTTGGTACCTATTGACACTGATTCCAGCTGCTAAGGTCTGGGTTGAAATCCTCCTCTAAAAGCAATCCTTCTCTCCAGAGCGACTTTCCTTCTCCCCCAGCTGACCTTGTGGACAATGAGAGGTGTTGTGGAGTCATCAGGAGAAAGCTGGACCCCACGGTAGAGCATAGGGAACAAGTGAAGCGGTAGACTTCGGGGCTGCAATTGGTCCTTGAAAGAAGGTTTCACCTGTTTTGCTCTGTTGGTGCAGACTCCTCAGTAGAATGTCCTCTGTAGTCACAGAGGGGTCCTCTCAAGTGCAAATCTTCCGTTCCTGCTCCATGGCCTGACTCCTGCAGGGCTTGTCAAATGTGTCTCCTCTGTCTCAGGCTAGGCCGAACTGCCTGTAGGTCCCTCCAGCCTCGTGCCTCTCGTCCTTGGCACAGACGGCTTCCTCTGCCAGGAATGCTGCCTTCCTCCCCCCACCACACACATTCTTAGTCTACTTAGTGAGCACATACCTATTCAGGCTCCAAGGAAATTCTAAACCTCACTGCCCTCCCAGCCAGAATTGTTAATCCCCCTTCTCTTGCCTTCCCATAGACCTTTGAACAAATCTGTATCAAACCATCGCAGTACACTGTGTGTCTCCTTTAAGGAAGGGAGCCTATCATAACAATCCTTGAATCCTCACTGCATTGTACAGTGTCTGGCACCAAGTAGGCCTTCACTGCTGATAGAACGAATAAATGAATAGATACTTGGTTAGATGGATGAACAGATTGGCAGACAGATAGAACTTGTTGAGAGAGGGGCTACAACTCCACGGAAGGAGACCATCCCCCAACCTTACACTCCCACCTTCCTTGAGGGGCAAGGAGTGCGCACGAAATTTCTGTTACCATCAGACTGGTGGTCCTTGAATTCTAGGAGCAAGAATGAAGCTCCCTCCCACTTCAGTATCCCATGATCAAAGATTTTTATTCATAAGGATATAATTCAAAGCAAGGTAGTGAATATTTATTGAGAACCTACTATGTTCAAGGGACTGCAGTGATATAGTGAGAGGAAATAACCTGAAATTGCTTTCAGAAAGTGGTTGTGCTTTTCAACTGATTGTTGTAATTGTTGCCAATAAGCTGTACACTTATAAAAAGTTGAGTTGGTGTAATTGGTGTGATAGATGTATTTACAACAATGACCAGAAAAGGAAAAAAAGTAACTGCTGAGCTGTTTGTGTACAGCCAAACACCTCATGGGGCTTGGTTCTTTGGTTTGGAGGTTTAGGGTTATGGTTTCACGGGACAGTCCAGTTACTTGGTGTTTTAGTCAACTAGTGCTGCTCTAACAGAAATATCACGAAGTGGATGGCTTTAACAAAGGCAAGTTTATTCTTACACAGTCCGGTAGTCTGTAAGTCCATATTCTGGATGTCCGCTCCAGGAGAAGCCTTTCCCCCTTGTCGGCTCTGGAGGAAAGTGCGGTATTGTATCAGTCTGTCCAGGGAGCGTCTTGCCTCAGGAATCTCGGGTCTGAAGGACGCGCTCTTCTCCCGGTGCTGCTCTCTTGATGGTGTGAGGTTCCCAATTCTCTGCTTGCTTCCGTTTCCTTTTATCTCTTGCAGGATGAAAGGATTAAGGGTGGTGCAAGCCATACTCCAGGGAAACTCCCTTTACAATGGAGCAGGAAGGTGATCCTATGAATGGATTTACAGTCCCACCTAATCCTTTAACATACAGTATAGCAAAAGCACAAAATGGAGGACAATCGTAGAATACAGGGAGTCATGGCCCAGCCACATGGCTACACAAATTTTGGGGGGACACAATTCAGCCCTTGATACTTGGCCTAATTACGTATTTAATGCTTTTATTCTACTTCTTAGTTCACCGCATAGGGCCAGGGTCTTAAAAGCTTGCAGGTGGCCAACCAAGTCCCAACAGTTGGTCTCTATTCACCTGGGGCAACAGATAAAGGAGAGATAGGAACAAGAAGAAGATATGGGATGTGTGGCTAGTGGCCTCCATGAACAACTGCTTTCTTGGCCATGAGACCAGAAGAACTGGATGGTGTCCAGCTGCCATTACTGAACATTCTGATCAAAGATTGTGTAGAAAAATACCGATCAAAAGGGGGAAAGTGCAGAACAAGTACAAACCAAGAAGGAAAATGCAGAACAGAATTTCAAATTCTTCTGGACTCTAGACTTTCTGGAGTCATGGAGAGTGAATGGATGCCCCATACTATTACCCTGGAATAATCTTTCAGTTTTGAACAAAAAATATCCCCTGAAATCATCTGAAAACCAAACAATAGCTTAGCTTAAGTAGTAAAAAAATGTCTGCCTTAAGCATCATGCTCTTTTAAGAACTATCTGTATGGGACCAAATTGTGGCAGCCTCAGAAGATTGGACAGGAATGTTCCGAGGGCAGTGAGTTTATGTTAATGAGGGAGAAACAACTCAAAAAAAGGAGAGTGAGATTGGGTATACAACTGAAAGAACATAATCAGAATTCAACAGAAACTGTTGAATTAGTATGTGTTTTGCTGTGTATATTCTCAACAACAAAATAAAAGTTAAAGAAAAAAATGGATGTGTTTTAAACTCATGATTGCCTTTACCATCCTCATCAGCATCTTCCTAAGTTCAAGGTTCTCTGTCCCTCTTCTCATGGTTCCCTCTGTAGGTCCCTGAAACTGCAGCAGCAGTGTAGATGGAAGCATGGACAACTCTCTAGTAGGATGTCCTACTTGCCGAGATCCACGGGGGTCCCTGGCCTGTAGGACTATGCTAGTAAATCATACTTTGTTCTCCCAGCCCTTGGACTTTTTATTCAGGGAGAAGAAAATTCAGAGTATTAGAATCATCTTGAATGAACACAGAGTGTATAGGAGGGCTGCTGCAGCTCTTTGGTGACAGAGGAAGAGGGCCATGGGTCATGTTAGCACCCACCTCTTGGGCCCGGTTCTTCTTTCACTATGGCTCAGCACCAGATGGACTCAGAAGCACAGCATCTTGGCCTGAACCTGCCATACCCTCAGAACCTCTGCTGAGCCCAGAGCAGATGGGCTGAGCTGGTTCTGTCCCCACTACACACTTCCTAGGGGCAGGATGAGCTCCCCACAATCATGTGCCTCAAGCTTCAGTCCTATCCTGGCCTCATCCAAAACTAATCTGTTTCCTCTGTCACCGTCCTGCTTGTGCCAACATGGGCAGAGGGCAGAACCTGTATTATCCCATTTACTTTTTCACAACAGTCAAGAAAGCTGGATATTCAAGGGGCAAGGCAACACTGAGTGAGAAGGCCCTAGCCACGCAGGAGATGGGAGTCTACAGGCAAGTGGCCACCTAGGGACGTCCCAAGGAGGCAGGAGGCTCCTGTATTCACCCAGGAGTAAACAGAGGAAGGATGAGATTCTGAAGGTGCTGATACAGGAGCACGTGGCTGTTCTCTTAGCATGGGGGCTTGGAAGCAGGTAGAAGGATCAGGAGGTGAGAGAGGCAGAAACCAGGAGAGGGGCCCTCTACATTGGCAAGTTTGGAAAACCAGTGCTTGAAGGTTGTTGGTACTACTTTGTAGCAGGCTGTTCATTTAAGCCTCCACTTCCCTGAATCCTTGGTGCCAGAACCACTGAAAGGAGGAAGAACGGTGACTAGCTTATGCTGAGCCAATACACTAATCAGTCTTACTCTCCCATGGCACCCAGAAGCCTGCCTGCCACCTGCCCAGCATGGCACAGGAGAGTTTGACGGTCATAGCTCCCACCTTTTGCTCGCTGGAGCCTGCTTAACGTAAGTTCTCTCTTTGTCTCTCTGCAGTCCCACCCACTGTACCTATGCAATGCCAGCGATGATGACAATCTGGAGCCTGGATTCATCAGCATCGTCAAGCTGGAAAGTCCCCGGCGGGCCCCCCGACCCTGTCTGTCCCTGGCTAGCAAGGTAGTTTCCCCCTTGAACCTCCCTTCACACACATTGAACTTTCCCTAGCTCTAGCTGGGAGAGGCCCCTGTGCTCTCTGCCACCTTGTACCCCATGATTGATGGGCCCAACTCACTCCAGTTTCCTGTCCCATGACTGGGCTGAGCAAGGTGGAAATTCACATCTCTGTTCTTTCAGCACCAAAGAACTACCAGCAGTACCTTTTTATTTGTTTGATATTTAAATAAATCTATAAGTGGATATACATACACACATAGCAAGACATACACCAGTTCAGTAACTTCTATGTGTACAATTCAGTGCACTGATTACAGCCTTTAATTGGTACAACCATTCTCACCCTTGTTTTCCAGATTGTTCCATCACCATTAACATAAACCTACTGCCCTCTAAGCTTCCCTCTAACCTTTCGAGTTGCTTTGTTGTCAGCTTGACCCTGTACAGATAGTTACCTAAAAGAGCACAACCAGCAGAACCTTTTGACTTTCATCTAGGGCATGAATTTCACCCTCCCCCATCATTAAAATTTCCTAAACCCCTTCCCCTGCCCAGTACCAGAGCAAGACGGAGGTCTGTTAGAGGGGTCTCTTGTCCTTCAGAAATGTTGACTGAGCTCTGTGCAAGGACAGCAGAAACAGATGTCGTTGCCTTTACCCTCTTGCTCTGAGATTACAAACTGGTGGCCCATGAGCTGGCCTTTATCTAGCCCTCACGATGGTATTCAAAATTTAAGCGAATTGCCAAGTTGAAAAATGGAAAATTTTGTATAAAAATTCAGATTTCCAGTTTCTCTGGAAGAAAAGTCAGAAGCTGTGGCAGCACTTGCCCCACATTTCACAGGATAAAGATGACAGTGGCTGAGCAACAGCTGCCCCCTTTCCGCAGACCTGTGCCCCCGTTTGCCACACCCCCGCCTGGGCCGCCCCCGTTTGCCACGCCCCTGTTTGCCATGCCCGCCTGCCATGCCCCCCGTTTACCACGCCCCCCGCCTGGCCCGCCCCGCCTGCCACGCCCCCGTTTGCCACGCCCCGTTTGCCACGCCCCGCCTGCCACGCCCCCGTTTGCCACGCCCCGCCTGCCACGCCCCCGTTTGCCACGCTCCCCCGGCCCACCTTCCTCACTTCCATCACTGCTCATGCCCAGCAGATAATTGCAGGGATCACCATTGCTTCAACCAGCAGTAACAGTTACCGTTTTCTGTGTGCTTCCCACGTACCAGGCGGAATGTGGGACAGATTCTTTATCTGTTTTCATTTACTTTCCTACAGCAGTCAGGAAAGCTAGACATTCTTATTCTCCATGGAACATATGAAACAAATGAGGAGCAGAAAGACCGAATTAATTCCCCAAGACGACACAGCTAGTGGAGCTGAGATTTGAGCCCAATCACATCCAATTCTAAAACCTGAGTTTTAAAACTGTTCAGTTGTCTCTATGCTAGCTGGGAAGCCTGGGAAAAGGTTCTTTCGGTGATGTAAAGCCAGAGTGTTATCAGATTGCTTGTGGCACAGAGAGGTGTGCTTGGGCGAGAGGCTGGGAAAAAGGTGAGGGTTCCAGTGACTGATGCCCCACAGGGGTGGTGGCCCTTGAATTGGCTCACAGTACTCCTAAATCCAGGGGTGGTGAAAAAGGTGTGACACCCGGAACCCGTGTGGGTGCTCACTGTACTGAAGTTCAGATCCCTGGGAGATTTGATCCTCCTGAGGGCTGCGGGGATGAGCAACAATCCTCCAGGAGATACATGGCCTCTCACCCTCCTGCTCAGTATTTTTCAGGGTCCTGGTCACCTGTCAGGCAAGGATGTGGGCAGGACTCTGAATGTTGTGGCCACAGGTAGATGAAGATATTCTCCCAGCCTGGCCACGCTGATGCAGAAGGGGGCCTCGGGGGAGATGGGAATTGGGGACCAGGGCAGAGGGGCTGAAGAACAATAGCATCTCTACCGTGCTCACAAGGGTCCTCACTAGCAACAGGATTTTGTTAGGTGGACGCTTCCTTGCCTCTGGAGATTTCTTTCCCCTTGCTTTTCAAAATATGAGACGCATCATATTCATTTATTCATTTGTCAGAGAGATTCTCAGTGCGTGCTCCGCCCTGCTGGTGCGTGTACGTGTGTGTGTGACTGTGACTGAGTGTGTATATGGTGTGTGTGTGATAGGGGAAAGGTTCCTCTGTGGCAGTGCATAAATTCATGTATGTGTGAGCACATGGGGAACTCTAGGGACATATGCACACGTATCTGTTTTCGTGCCCTTCAGGAGACCACACTCCTGTAGGACAGAGATACGTACACAAACACTGTGAAGCAAGAACCGTGTGGTCAGTGCCTTTTGTGCCTTTGTTTCATCATCATTGAATGGCACTTTTATCTCCCCCCAGTGATTATGATGAGGGTCACAATGATGTACGTGGAGAGTGTAACAGTGCCTGGGCTAAAGCCAAAACCCATTAGGCGTCTGGAAGAAGTATAGAGAGTATTGCAAACTCTGATATCGTAATGGCTAAGAGTGATGTCTGCTAACCGAAAGGTTGACAGTTCAAATTTGCCAGATGCTCCTTGGAAACTCTATGGAGCAGTTCTACCCTGTTCTGTAGTGCCACTCTGAGTTGGAATCCACTTGACAGCAGTGGGTTATGCTGATTACTGCCCGGTGACCCTCTTTCATAAGTTCATGCCCATACCACGCCCCCTTTGCATGTACTCCTACCTAGACCCCTTCTTACAAGGCTTCTCTCTCACTGCTCTAGGAACTACTATGGCCCCAAGCTCACAGTGCCTTCCAGAAGGCTAGGCCCAAGCCTTCTCTCTGGTCTGCACTATGACCTAAGCAAGTAGCTCCTAGATCAGAGGAGGTCTTGCAGGTCTCACAGGGTAATAATGTGAGCTACTTCTAATATTCCAGAAGTCCCACAGGCCTAACTCAAGTACCCATCTTCTCTCTCGATGGGAATTCTGTTAGTTCGATGTATAATAGAAATTATCTCCTAAGGAGGTTAATTGTTATGTTGCAAATATAGTTTGGTAGGATAGGGACAATGAGAAGTGGAGGGAAAACGTGGGGTCTTTAGTGAGGAAAAATTTGAGAACCATTGAGCTAACACTGACCTGCAACCATGTCTGTTCTGGCTTTTCCCATTAACGTCCTCAGTGCTGTCAGCATTAATGGAGCTGGGGCTCTCGAGCCAGACAGCCCTGGGTTTGAAGCCTGGCTCCTCCACTGCCACTCAGTGTGACCAGGGCCATTTCAACTAACCTCTCGGAGCCTCCATTCCCACTTCTGTAAAAGGTGAATCTTAATGGGACTTACATCATTAGACAGTTATGAGGAATTAATGAGACATTACAAATGAAAGCTCTTAGTCCTATGCCAAACACATAGCAATTGCTCAATAAATGGTTGAAACTATTGTTGCTATCCCCACTGGCATTGTCGTCCTCCGCAACAAGGCCCTCCACCCCATTTGTTAACTCTTTTGGTCTTCCCTGAAACCCCCACCATGAATCTTTTGGCTTCCTCCGTTCTTATCTCTGTCACCTGATCTAAACCAAAAACTCACTGCTGTCAAGTCTGCTCTGACTTCATAGCAACCTCATAGGGTTTTCAAGGCTGTAAATCTCTACAGAAGCAAACTGCCATGAATTTCTCCCACAGAGTGGCTGATAGTTTCAAACTGCCAACCTGTTGTTTAGCACCCTAGCTCCTAACCACTACCCTACCAGGTCTTCTCCCCACCCTGTTTTGTCACCAAAATCAGTTTCTCTTTGCCTGTTAACAACTCCACAGCCATCGGAAACCCTGGTGGCATAGTGGGTCAAGTGCTACATCTGCTAACCAAAAGGTTGGCAGTTCAAATCTGCCAGGTGCTCCTTGGAAACTCTATGGGGCAGTTCTACTCTGACCTCTAAGGTCACTTTGAGTTGGACCTGACTTGACAACAGCAGGTTTGGGTTTGGTTTCCACAACCATTTTCTAATAAGCCAAGCCCTTTTCACCACATACCTGCATTAGTGCCATAACCTTGGACATGCTGAGAGGAACTGTCTCATGAGCCAAGCGGATGGGTACATGTCTTGCCTCTTATCTGGAGACCACCACCTGGTGGTTAAGAGCTGCATTTTGGAGGCCATGGAGACCCCATGGGGGCAGTTCTAGTCTGTTCTACTCTGTCCTGTAGAGTTGCTCAAAAGCAATGGGTTTGTTTGTTTTTTTTTTTTCGGAGCCTCAGTTTCCCCAACTCAAAAGTCGGGTTAGCAACTGTCTTGTAGAGGTGTGAGGAGTAAGTGAAATCATGTATACAAAGCACATGGTAATATAATATATTATATATTATAATATAATATAATTTGTATTTAAAGAACATTTACTCTGTGTCAAACACTGTTTTTGATTATTTTTGTTGCTGAGAATACACAGCAGAGCATATACCAATCTCTACATTTCTACATGTACAATTCAGTGACACTCATTATGTTCTTTGAGTCGCACAGTTATTCTCTCCTCTTTTTCTGAGTTGTTCCTCCGCTATAGATATAAACTCATTGCTTCCTAAGGTTCCTATCTGATCTTTCAAGTGGCTGTTGTTAATTTGATCCTATGTAGACAGATCTTAAAAGAATTTAGTGCTCAAGGCAGACATTCTTGACTATTTAAACTAAACTGCTATTTGGTTTTAAGAAGACTTCAGGAGATATTTTTGCTTGAAGGTTTAAAGATGATCCCAAGGCAATACTTTTTGGGGTTCATCTAGCCACCATGGTTCCAGAAAGTCTAGAGTCTATGAAAATTTGAAATTCTTTTGAATATTTCTCCCTTTTGGAGAGGGATTCTTCTATAGAATCTTTGATCAAAATATTTAATAGTGCTAGCTGGGCACCATTCAGTTCTTCTGGTCTCATGGCAGAGTAGTTGATCACGGAAGCCATGAGGCACACATTCCATATCCTCCTCCTCCTCCTGACTGTTGTTTCTCCAAGTAAACAAACCACTTGTTGTGCCTTGCAAGCTTTTAAGATCCCAGGCATTTACTATGCAGCAAAGCAGGATGTAGAAAAGAAACACTAGATACATTATTAAGCTGATGAATTGGGGTGCTTCTAAAACCTTGACCCTAATCCTTCAAAGCAATGAACAAAATGCCATGAAAGGGTTTGGTTGTGTATAAGCAGCCTCAGCATTGTTGTAAATACATCTATCCCATAACTTAAGCCAATTCAACTTTTTACAGACGTACAAATTATTGATAGCAAGCCAAGTGATGTTATAAACACTTTGAATGGATTAATTTGTTTAGTCCTCACAACAACACTGTGCAATAGGTGCTATTATTTATTCCCAGTTTATGTAAGTGACTTTCCCAGAGTCTGATAGCTAATAGTTGGTAGCAGAGTCAGGATTCAAACTCAGGCCGTCTGGGCAAGGTGGGTTACATCATTTCTCCTGTTGCTTACAAGCTCTGATGAATCCCACCTCTTCTAATGAATCTTTCCTGACCGTCACAGCCCAGCTGGCCCAGTAGGGCGCAACCCCAGCAGTTGGGGTACCTGCTGAGGCTTTCCACTCTGCTAGGCCTAGGCTTCACAGAGGTGCCTCAGAGGAGGGGAAAGCAGAGAAGCCTTCCTGTCTCCAACCCCCCTGCAACCTGAGCTGCCTCACTTTTATCTGTTTTATGTTTTTATTTGATTGGCATCAGATTCACTGTGTCTAGGGAGGGGTAGAATAGAAGGAAAGGCTTTCCGAGCTTAAAAAAAAATAAGAGGTTTGGAAACTACTAGTCTGTGCCACTCATTTGCACCATAGAATATTGTTATCATTATAATAGATTATGAGCTGTTCTGGAGGGTCTGGCCTTCACAGGCTTGGTGCCCTGAGCACCAAAAACCAAACCCGTTGCTAGTGAGTTGATTCTGACTCATAATGACCCTGTAGGACAGAGGAGAACTGCCCCATGTAGTTTCCAAGAGCACCCAGTAGATCTGAACTGCTGACTTTTTGGTTCGCAGCTGTAGCTAGCTCTTAACCACTATGCCACCAGGGTTTCCATGGCACGGTGGGTGCTAAGTAAATCTTTGATGAGCAGGAGACATACAGAGATTATCACTGTGGCCTGGGGAGGAAAAATGAAGAGTGCAGCAGCTGTCTGGAGAGCCTGGAGAGCCTGGAGAGTCAGAGGCTGGGTCTTAGCTCCCTTGCCCTGTTCTCTTTGTAATAGCTCGTGTTGCCGGAGGTCAGAGTACAGCTTTGATTGCTGCCCCTAGTGGGCTGGCTGACTCTTTAACGGCTCCCCCAGAAGGGAGGTTTCTGGATCTTCTTTCTAAAGTCCCAATCTTCCCATCCCAAGGGCCCGCCCTCGCTCTGCCTTCCAGTCTTGGAGGTCTCAGTTCCTGGAGAAGAGCTTCTTTCTCTCACTCCCTCCTACTCCCCTGAATGCAGGTGGGCAGGAGGCACACATAGCTCCAGATTGGCTGCCATCTGTCCCCAAATCTTTACCTTTTATTCCTAGACTTCTGGCTACAGGAACCTACTGCCTGAAAGTCCTGTTTGTTTCCCCTATTGGCCAACTCTCTGGGCCCTTTGATCACTTTTACAGCTTTATAATTATGGGCTGTAATGGGCTGGAGTGTTTGAATGTCACAGTAATTACTTTCCACTGTTCCTACCCCAGTCCTTCAAAGGGTGGAGAATTGAGAAACTCTACAGAAAAGGAAGCCTTTGCCCTCCCCTCCTTCTCTTCCAGGCCAGGTTGGATCGAGGGTCTTGTTCTGGGGAATAGAAAACCCAGGGTCATGGCGATGGCAGGACCCAAGAGTCCCGATTCAGTGACCACTGTAGTGATTTCCTGCAACCCTCCAGCCAAGTCCTTGGACTATGAGATGACCTGTTGAATTCCCCTTTCTTTTTCCTCTGCTACTGTTTGTCCACCCCTGCTTAGATGGCTCTGACAATTGGAGAGCCTCTATTTGCCTAGGGTGGCCTAGGTCGGGTAGACTTACTGGGAAGAAACAGTGGTGGGGAAGATGGAGGCTGTGACCTCTCAGTCTCCTCAGTTCCCTTCTGGAGTCCTGTGAATTTCCAGTCAATCAGTCTAGTGAGCCCTGGGCCTGGGCCCAGCCTGGGTGGAGGTAGAGGCCCAATCCAGCTCCCAAGGGAGGCAAAAACAAAACAAAACATGCTATTGAGTCGATTCTGACATATAGCAACCCTAAAGGACAGAGGTGAGGTGTCCCATAGGGTTTCCAAGGAGCACCTGGTGGAATTTGAACTTCTGATCTTTTGGCTAGCAGCTATAGTTCTTCACCTCTGCAGGAAGCAGGGAAAAGGGAATTTACTTTCCTGACCAAAATATAGAGGGTCTCCACTACCCTCCCAGGGCGGCCCTGCCTCCGGGGTAGTGGGTTCTGAGGGGCCATTGGCCACAACCCACCCGGGGAGTGGGAACAGGAGCAGGAGCCGCAGGAGCTGCAGGAGCCGCAGGAGCAGGGAGCCGCTCCCTGGCCTGCCCCAACAGGCTCTTCCTGGGACGGAGAGATCAAAGCCCTGGGAGTGTGAGTAAGCTGGTACTGGCTTCTCTTCCTGCCACCACCACCACCGGCAGCCGGATTAACTCCTTCACTGCCTGGAGGAAGGCCTGAAGACTCAGCGGGGGCCCTGAGGGTGTGAGCCTTTGCTCCGGAAAGGAAGGCTAGAGAGTGGCCTCCGCGAGGGGATGGCAGCACCCTGGGAGTAGCTCACTCCCCATGTGGTCTGTTGGCTGTAGCCACTGGGCCTCCACCCTACCCGCAGCTCATATCTCGCTTCTTCTAACCTCACACACAAATCCCTAGATTCCTGCTGCTGCTTTTCTCCAGACTCTGCTCTCTGCTCTGCCTGGCCAGCTGTGTTCTATTTCCCCAAGCCAGCACTACTTGGAGACTCTCTGCCTGTTGGCCCTAGGCACAGAGTTGTGTCCTTGTAGGAACAGCCCCTCTGGTCCCTCCCACCCGAGTTTCTAAGAGAGATGATGAAGAGATAAAGCATGGCACCGGGACTCCTTGAAGTTACCTCCAGCAGGAGCCAGAGAGCGAGCTGGCAAACTAGAGTGTGCAGGGAGAGCCTGCCGAGGAGATGGGTTGAGACTGGGCTCTGCCGTGGAGGCCTTAGGTGAGAGCAGCATCCCAGGCTCTTGGAACTTCACCTGAGCTGGGGGGAAGCCCCACAGACTCCTCTTGTCAGGCAGGGCCAGTCCTTGAAAAGCCCAGCACTGTTCTGAAGGAGCTCTCTTCCTCTCCATCTCTGTTCCAGGGACTGATCACTCTCTGCTCCCTGGGGGATGCTGGTCTCTCTCTACTCTCTGTTCTCACACCTCTTAGCCAGGGTGGACTGATGGAACCATCGGGACAGAGACTGTTCTTATTTTCTTTGGCCCTAGAGTCTAGTCCACCACCTGGCACCCAGAAAACTCTTGTTAAGGTTTGTGCCATTACAAAATGAAGGGCTGAATGCTGTCCTTGGAAGGTAATGGGACCTTGGTGAGCTCGGGGACAGGGTAAGGGGATCGTCATCCCACTAACTCCTTTGCGTGTGTGTATGTGACTTACAGAGTTCCCGTGTATCAAAAATCCCAGGAAGGGGTGGATGTGAGTATGGGTGAGGCTGGGGCATGGATGTCCCCAGCCAAACCTCTGTGGTGTGTCCCTGCAGGCCCGGATGGCGGGTGAGCGAGGAGCCAGTGCTGTCCTCTTTGACATCACTGAGGATCGAGCCGCTGCTGAACAGGTACCCAGGGACCTCAGGGTGTTTGAGGAGGGGCGAGGTGGGGGAAAGTTGATCCTAATGGGAAGGGAGAAGTCAGGACGCAGCAGTCCCTTAGGACACTGTTCCTTCTGCAGCTGCAGCAACCCCTGGGGCTGACTTGGCCAGTGGTGTTGATCTGGGGCAATGATGCTGAGAAGCTGATGGAGTTTGTTTATAAGAACCGGAAGGCCCACGTGAGGATTGAGCTGAAGGAGCCTCCGGCCTGGGTAAGCACAGCCAACCTCCAGACCCTCCCCACCACCTGCTGTCACCTCCACTGTTATCCTGTGGAAACTCCCACCCAAAACCCTTAGGTGCCTGCAGCTGATAGAAACCTTAGAAATTGCCTGTCTCAAGAAAGAGAGGGAAAGCTCTTTCAGAAATCCAGCTGAGTGCCTCCCAACAGATTAGTCCAGATGAGTTCTAAAGTGTGTTTAAGTGCTGTAGCTCTCTGGTGTGGAGTAGCAGAGACAGAATGAAACCCTGACCTTGAACCCTGGCTGGTGTTCTCCGCTCAGCCAGCTGCTCAGCGAGTAACTTCCACTTGCAGAGGGATCCTCTCCCACTTTTTCCCAGGCACCTGGGTTTTCAGATAGTATCTCTAACAGCTGACATCTGGAACGCTCTCTCCTATGAGTGCCTCTGGACAGAGAGGGACCACCTAATCCTGCAGCCCCTATGTGGAAAGCCCAGGGAGATGCCCAGCTCTCTGCGTGGCTCCTGGGCTCTTGTGTTTCCTTCCAGATGGGCACAGATGGGCCCAACTCCCTCGAGAGCTATGACCCTTTTCCTCTCTGCCTGTTTCCCCAGCCAGATTACGATGTGTGGATCCTCCTGACGGTGGTGGGCACCATCTTTGTGGTCATCCTGGCTTCTGTGCTGCGCATTAGGTGCCGCCCACGCCACAGCAGGCCGGTGAGCAGCGGGGGCTCCCTGGTGGTGGCGGGGTGTGTGTGTCTGTGGCCGGGGTGGAAGGAGGCAGGGGGCGTGAGGAAGGAGGGCGCCTTTGTGCCCACAAAATAGTTTACCTCCAAGTAGTCCTGCATCTGTAAATTGCCAGCTGCCTCTCCCCATAGGCTTGCTCATGTGTTCATTCATTCAGCAAACATACCGAGTTCCTGTTAGATGCCAGGCACTGCTCTAGGTGGGGATGCAGCAGGGATTAAAAGGGAATCCCTCAAGAAGACAGACAGTAAACGAAGCAAATAAGTGAAATGTATAGTCTTTTGACTGCTGGTTAGGTGCTGGGGAGACAAGTAAAGGAGGAGAAAGGGGAGAAGTACAAGAGGCACAGGATTAGTTTTTAAAGGCACAGCCTCATTGAGAAGATGACATCAGAGCCAAGATTCCAACTACACGCATGTGACAGAGTGATCTGTGCAAATCTCTGGGGAGAAAGTAGCTGAAGCAGGGAGAAGAGTTAAGTACAAAGGCCTGGAGGCAGAGTGTGCCGGATGTGCTTGAGGAGGAGCAGGAAGTGGCGAGATTGGGGCTGAACGAGGGGAAGGAGATGAGGACAGAGTGCTCGTGCAGCCAAGTTCTATCAGACTTTTGGGGCCACTGCCAGGACTTTGTTTTTCACTCTGGATGAAATGGGAGCCATTTGAAGGGCGTTCAGCAGAAGGAATGATATGGCTTGACTTGAGTTTGACCACACTAACTCTCACTTCTGTAAAGAGAATGGGCTACAGGGATGCAAGGTTGGGAACAGAGGAAGCCCAATAAGAGGCCAGTGTAGGAATCCAGGTGACAGTAGCGGTAGCCTGGATTAAGGTGGTAACAGTAAAACCAAAAAACAAACGCACCTCCATCAAGTCAATTCCAACTCACAGCAACCCTATAGAACAGAGCAGAGCTGCTCCATATTTCCAAGGAGGACCTGATGGATTTGAATGGCCGACTTTTTATAACACATAGCCTCTATGTCTCTACAGTTTCTGGTAACAGTAAAGGTGGTGAGAAATAGATTCTGGGTATATTTCGAAGGTAAAACCAAAAGGTTTACTAATGGATTGACTGTGGGGTATGAGAGAAAGGGGAGAAGATTGCAGTGAAGATTTTTGGTCTGAAATTGAAAGAATGAGATCTCTGTTTACTGAGAAGGGGAAGCTTGAGGAGGATAGGTGTGTGGTTGGGTGGTCTGACCTGCCTCTTAGACATCCAGGTTGAGATGTCAAGCAGGCAATTGGACAAAAAGTTTCTCTCATCAGTCGTCAATGGCGAGAAAGTGTGATGGTGTGAGCTAAGGGTGGGGTCAGGACATTGGCCTGATTGGTAGAGGCACATGTGTGTTCCAACAAGATAAACTCCCAGAGATACTTAACTGGCCAGGTGAACTGACTGGGTGTCTGGGAACCAAGCTGGCTCTTTGCTAAAGGAAGGAAAGGCCTTGCCCCATTCTGAGTCCTACCCCGCTTCCCAGGAACCTCTTCAGCAGCGAACAGCCTGGGCCATCAGCCAGCTGGCTACCAGGAGGTACCAAGCCAACTGCAGGAGGGCCCGAGGTGAATGGCCGGACTCAGGTAGCAGCTGCAGCTCAGCCCCTGTGTGTGCCATCTGCCTGGAGGAGTTCTCGGAGGGGCAGGTAAGGCAGGGTTAGGGGTTCATTTCCATGACCAGCCTGGAAAGAATGAATGCAGTTTTGGGAGGGGGCACTTAGGGCTGTCCTGTCTGCCTCTATATCCTATGTATCCTGCATTGGGCAGAGGTAGGGGAGAGCCCTGGGGCTTTAGTTATTGTCCTGGCCTGGAAAAAGAGAACTGTTTGTTGTTTGACGAGGGTATACCACAGGCAGACACATTGTCTCATGTTAGACTCATGACAGTAAGGGGTCAGGCAGATTCAATTTTTATCCTTGTTTTACCAGAAAAAAATCACATGTTAAGAAACTTGCCCAGGGTCATATTGCTAATTGACAAAATCGAGGCCTACCTGACGCTGAAGCTCCTAGCTTTTCTGTTCTACCATGAGGTCTCCTACAAACAAATGACAGAAATAGAGAAAGGCCAAAGGGAGTCAGGGGATCGCTTGATTGCTGATCACTCCTGGAGCTGGAGCTACCTTTGGTTTGCCCTTGTTTTCTCCAGGAGCTACGGGTCATTTCCTGCCTCCACGAGTTCCACCGCACCTGCGTGGACCCCTGGTTACATCAGCATCGGACCTGCCCTCTTTGCATGTTCAACATCGTAGGTAGGAGGTGGGCCAGAGACTCCCACGTAGACAGACAGATGGGTCGAGAACATGGCTTCTCGCTGGGAAAGGGCTGCTGCCTTGAACCTGCAGAGACAGCAGAGCTGCCACTGCCACTGTTTATGTTATACGCTGCTTAAGAGTGCCTCATCGGAGGGGGGAGCCATTCCTACTGTAGACAGACACCCTTATGATTTTATTCATTGTGCATTAAGGGAAAGTTTACCACTGAGGTCACATGACACTAATTGCTTTCTCTGCCGTGTGACAGCACACTTCTCCTCTCTGCTCTGTATTTCTTATGTCCCTTCAACCAGCTCCTGTACCCCTCTGCCTTCCCATCTCACCTGTGGGCAGGAGCTGCTCAGTTAGGCTCATATATCTACTTGGGCCAAGAAGCACACTTTTCACCAGTATCATTTTAAGGCACTTATGTTATTTTTAAAATGTTATTTGGATTTTTTATTTTATTTTTTTTATTTAACATGACTGAGTGAAAATGTACATTCCCGTATAAATTTACATGCCCACCTGTATGCAGCTTCCACTGCTCTCCCTGCCTGGTGACAGCACACTATTCCTCTCTGCTCCATACATGTCTCATCCTCCCAACAGCCTCCTTTCCCCTCCTCTCCACCCACTCTCCTTCCTCCAGCCAGAGGTCAGCAGGATGATATCCTATAGATGCATAGAACCATAAAGTGCATCCAATATATGGTCATTCTGCATTGCCAAGTCCAGTCCATTCCTGTCCAAAGAGTGGACCTTCGTTATAATTTATGGGAAAGGGCAGCATCTGGGCCGGGGGCCATGCTCTCAGGAGAACCCCGAAACCGCTGGACCATCAATTGAGGTCTTTTAGTGGAGATCCCAGGATGCACCCCCTCTCATTCCTGTGCTGCCAGTGAGACTCCTCTCTGTGAGCCCCACCGTGGCTATCACTGGTGGTGGCCGGGCACCATTGGTTCCTCCGGTCCCAAGTCGATGTAGGCACCCACTCTTGTGGGTCTCTCTGTCTTCTAGGTTGTCCTTAGCCCATGTCATTTTGGTCCTCGGTGAGCATCCGTTCCTGCTGAGTTGGGACCATTTGCTGTGTCCTTGGATGGCAGCTTGGCAGCTTTTAAGACCCCAGACGCCACTCACCAATGTGGGGTGCAGAGAGCTCTCTTAGCAAAACGCTAGTTGTGCCAGTTGGCCTGGAATTCGCCTAAGAGCATGGTCCCCCGCCCCCTGCCCCAGCTACTCTGTCCCTGCAATGTTGGGTTAAGATGGAAGGAGTACTCATGTTACGTTTAAGTCCACTTAATGTTGTTCTTGTTTCTAATGTGTGCTATCACCGCTTTCACCCAACCAGATTTCTAGCAACTATCTAAACTAAACCCTCCCCGCCCCTTGCAGCTGTCAAAGAGTCTTTTCTTCTATACACAAGTCTGTTTTTGAGATCTTATCGTAGAGGTCTCATACAGTATTTGTCCTTTTGTCACTGACTACTTTCACTCAGCACAATGTCTTCCAGTTGAAACCAGGTTAGGAGATGTTTCCTGGAATCATCATTATTGTTTATCATTGCATAGTGCTCCATTGAGTATATGTGCCATAGTTTACCTATCCAATCTTCTGTTGTTGGGCATCTGGGTTGATTCCATCTTTTTGCTATCATGGACTGTGCTGCGATAAACATTCTTGTGCATATGTCTGTCGGTGTGAAAGGACTTGATTCTGTAGGATATATTCCAAGTAGTGGAATTACTGGGTCAAATGGTATATCAATATCTATTTTTTTAAGGAAGTGCCAGATTGCTTTCCAAAGAGGCTGGACCATTTTGCAACCCCACCAACAGTGTAGGAGGGTTCCACTTTCTCCACAGCCTCTCCAGCATTTGTTGTTTTGTGTTTTCTGGATCATGGCCAATCTTGCTGGGGTAAAATTATTTGGATTTTTATGATAACTTTGTTGATTCTAAATTTGGGGTATGTGCATATTTATTATTCTTATTTTCTGGCAGTAATATTCTAATGAAATCACTATGACAGTTTTCTGAAGGGTGAAAGTGGAGTATCTGGGAGGGGCAGTATGGTCGAGCAGTGGCCCTAAGTGAGAGAGCCCTGGATGGCTGGTGGTTGTACAGGAACTGACACATATAACGGAACTTCCAGGACAGACAGACTTAACTGGAGGGAGGGAGGAAGGGAGTCCCAGGGCACATGCAGGTTAGGGGTGTCCTTGGCCCCCCGAACTCCGCCTGATCTCATAGGCCACACAGGATTGAATAGGTTAGCTCTTAGCCCCACCTTTCCAAATGTGTCCTCTATAGATTTGTGGAGTCTGACACTCATGCTGTTTGTTCTTTTTTCCAGAGGGAGATTCATTTTCCCAGCCCATGGGACACTCACGACCTTACCAGGAACCAGGCAGGAGACTTCACCTCATTCACCAGCATCCCGGTCATGCCCACTATCACTTCCCTGCTGCGTACCTGCTGGGCCCTTCACAGAACTCGGCCCGGCCCCCACGGCCCCCTCGACCCCCACGGCCCCCAAGACCTGGTCCCTTCCTGCCATCCCAAGAGCCAGCCACAGGTCCTCGGCACCACCGTCTCCCCAGAGCAGCACATCCCAGGCCTCCAGGGGAGCAACAGCGCCTGGCTGTGGCCCAGCTCCCCCATGCGCAGAGCTGGGGGCTGAGCCGGCTCCGATGCACTGCACAGCACCCTGCCACTTGCCCAGTTCTCCCACGCCGGGCCAGGCCTCACGACAGCAGTGGGTCTGGGGAAAGCTACTGCACAGAACGCAGTGGCTACCTGGCGGACGGGCCAGCCAGTGACTCTAGCTCGGGGCCCTGTCATGGCTCCTCCAGTGATTCAGTGGTCAACTGTACAGACATCAGCCTGCAGGGCATCCACGGCAGCAGTTCTACCTTCCGCAGCTCCCTTAGCAGTGACTTTGACCCCTTGGTCTACTGTAGCCCTGAAGGGGAGCCCCAAAGGGAGGAGACACATGTCAGTGTGACCTCTCGTCCCCGGTCCTTGGACTCGGTGGTACCCTCAGGGGAAACCCAGGTCTCCAGCCATATCCACTACCACCGGCACCGTCACCACCACTACAAAAAGCGATTCCAGTGGCATGGCAGGAAGGCTGGCCCAGAATCTGGGCCCTCCCAGTCCAGACCTGGTATTCCTCAGACACAGCTCCAGCTGGAGCCACCTTCTCCTGGTGAGCAAGCCACCAGGTCTAGCCCACCACCCCCTTCAGGCCAGCTCCCCAGCCCACAATGGCCTACAACCCTAACGGAGCCAGCCCCTGGCCCAGTTGAAGCCTCCAGCTCCAGCCCCATTCCCAGCAACCTTTTCAGCTTGCAGAAATCAAGCCACCCTGCCCGACACCCACAGAAGAAACGGCGGGGGGGTCTCTCAGAGCCCACCCTAGTCTCTCGGCCCCAGGACTTGACTGGACACTCAACTTGCCAGCTGTTTCCCCACTGTGGCCCCAATCTGCCATACCCGTGGTCCCCAGAGGCCCACCCATTGATCTTTGGACATTTGGGCCTGGAGAGAAGGCTTCTACCAGAAACCTCGGGTCCTTGCTACTCAGGTTCACAGCCAGTGTGGTTGTGTCTGACTTCACGCCGGCCCCTAGGGCCACACCCGCCTGAGGAGGGATCTTCCGAATGGAGTCCTGGCACCGCAGAGAGCAGGCCATGCCCTTACCCACACTGCCAAGTGCTGCCAGCACAGCCTGGTGAGTTTTCAAGGAATGTGCGCGTCATCGTCAGCCAACAAGGATTTGACAGACACTGAGGAGGATACGGCAGGGGCAGCATTCAGATTATTGAGTAACTGGCACAGAGAGGTTTCAGAGAGGCATTTGGGCTGGTTGGAGCAATTCAAATACACGTGTGTCAACATTTTAACAATTTGTACAGCCAGACCCAGGGTGTACAGCTCAACATGAGCTCCAAATTCAAAGAAAGTTGGGGAGTGTCCACTGCCCTTCAGGACAGGATGATCTTATGAGAGAAATCATTGCAGACAACCATAGTACTAGGCCATAGAAAAACTGTGTGAACAATGCAGAGAGAGAAAGAGGTCACAGGTGGCTCCTGGCTGTCCTGCAGATCCTCAGGTCTTCTCCTGTTCCTATGGGACAGGGAACAAGAAGGCTTCCCTCCCAAGCACTCTTGTTAATAAAATCAGCCACATTTTCTTGGGGGCCCAGTATGTCTCTGTGGCTGTCTCACAGCCAGTGGTGTTGGGGTTTTTTTTTTTTTAAATTGTGCTTTAGGTAAGAGTTTATAGGTGTAGTTAATTTCTCATGCAAGTATTTATATACATACTGTTATATGACCTTAGTTGCAGTCGCTGTAATGTGACAGTATACTACCCAGCCTTTCCACCCAGGTTTCCCTTGTCTCAGTGATGGTAATTTAAATTCTTAACTTTATTTGCCCCAATATTCCTCTTCTCCTTCCAGAGCCCTCTACCTCCTACACTCTTCCTGTCTTCTTCCATTCTGTGGATGACACACCTTTCTGCCTACAGCCATTATAAGAAAGACCCCATTCACACCTAAAGGGCACCCAAAGGTCCTGAAATATAAGGCTTCATGGTCTAGGAATTCTGCAGGCAGAACTTGAGAGATGTTATCATTCATTTACTTCTCCGCTCGTTCCCTTCCTTGTCTTGCACTTATTACATTTATTGTATGCTTGCTGTGTGCTGGGCTCCAGGCTAAGTTTTGAGTATACAGAGATGAAAATATACGGAACTTGCCAACTAGGAGATGGGGGAGACAGACAGGCATGCAGAGAGAGTAGGAAGATAATTGCTTTCAGAGAGTTATGCATTTGCAAGCTTTGGCCATGGAATCATCATTCCAGCTGGACCCTGTTGTGTGCCCTGGTGTGTGTATTTCTGGGTACAGATTGCCACCTCGCCTGTGTCTCAAGCTCAGAACTAGACTTAGTGCTTCCTTTTTCCCTGCTCATTATACCCAGTCAGTGCCAGGTTCTGTTCACTACATTTCTGCTTACCTCTGTCATGTTCTTCCCGACCCCAGCACCTACGGCCTCTGCCATTGTCTCAGGTGTATTCTAAACGCCAAGCAGCAACCACTAACTCTTCCCCTGCCTTAGGCATGGGTATAAATGGTGGGGACTGCGCATTGAGTTTTGTGACTGGAAAGATGTGCAGTACAGCTGCTCAGCTGCCCTGCTGTCCTGCTGCTGCTCTTCCTTACACTCAACTGTCCAGAGAGCTTCAACTGTTCTATTTGGAGCACGGTAAGGAAAAATCCAACTAATCTTGGCCTTCAAGGCCCCAGTACCGGCTAGCCCCACTGCTCCTTCCCAACCTTCCTTTTTACAGTTTCCCGTGCTTCACTCTACTGGAATAGACTCAGAAGCATGGCTTAGTGCTTTTACTCTACCCTAGGCTTTAGCCAAACTGAGTAAACTCTTCTGCAGTTCTGCAGCTCAGAGTATCTTGCTGCCTTCCCTGAGTCCCATAAATCTAATTTCTACCTATTCCTGCAGGCCCAGCTCCTTTGTCTAATTCTGGGAAGGCTTTCCTGGATGCTCCAGTTGGACACAGTCGCTCCCCTTCTTCGTTGTCCATTAGGACCCCCACCCTACCCCTCTTGTATAATAGCTATTTGCATGGACACCTGCTCTCCTACAAAGTTGTTAGCTCCCTGCTGATTCTTTTTGCACTTTTATTTGCTACATGGGAGCAGGCTCAACGGCAATGAGGTTTTTCGGCAATGAGGTTTTTCAGGGGGTGGGAGTAGCAGGCCAGACTTACAAGAATGCTCAATAGATATTTATTAGCTGAATGCATGGATAGTATTAGGAACACATTGATTCTACAGATGTTTCCCTTCTCTACATTTGTTTTGTCTACTCTGTGTCCCAACTGGGGTCCGTCTCAGCGCTCGATCTAATCACCCTTTCTTTCCTTGTAGCGCCCTTTCAGCAACACTCTCCCACAGATGGGAGAAGCAAGAGTCTAGCCTGACCCTCGGTGACCTCTCTCCTCTCTCTGAATGCAGGCTCTGAGGAGGAGCTGGAAGAACTGTGTGAACAGGCCGTGTGAGATGTTCAGTTCTGGCTCCAATCAAGACAGTGCTCTGCATGACTCAGAGCCCTACCTGGCAGAGTCCTGCTTCTGGGAGAAGAAAGGACCTCAGCAAACACCTCTCTTTTGCCATACTTCCTGGAACCAGTGGAAGAGGAGTGGTCGTGGTGGTGGGGTGGGGTACTGTTTCTTGCTCCCAGCTATGGGGTGATGGTTTCCCCCGTTGACCACAGAACATACACATACCCTAGAGCAGCCAAGTCTGAGTCCAGTCAGACAGCCAGTGCCCATGAGTGGACTGGCTCCCTTGAAAAGTGTGTTTTTTGAGGGCAGGACACTAGGTATGAGAAACTAGGGTGTTACAAAGATGCTGCTCCCTGTGCCAGCCCCCATGGTCTCGATCATTCTAGGCCTCAAGGTCTTACCAACCATTGAGTCTAGCTGGCTGCATGACCCTTTTCCACCCCTTCTGCTGAGCCCTGGCCACCTGCGCTGGCCCTCCCGGGAAAGGCTGTCACTGGGAGACTGCATCAGGGGCATCCCTCTCTCTGTCACTTTCTTTCTTTGAAAAAGGACCAGGGTCATAGGTGAGCCCTGAAAAGGGGGTTCTCTGCAGCTTCTCCAGGCAGTGCTTCCCGTGGTGCATAGGGAGGATTTTTCCCCATCCTTCAATTGTGAAATCCACTATTAAGTCAGAGGGAAACCAGGGCATGATGTTCTGTCCCTCAGGCGGGTACAACAGCTTGAGGAACTTGGAATGAAGTCTTGGATCATCAGACTGCCTTGTCACCCCTGCACGTCCAGCTCCCCTGGAGGCTGTAGGTGGAGTTGGGGTGGGAAGGGAATGAATCTCCTTGGCGCTCTCTTGTCTCAAAGTCCTAAAGCAGGTGGACAGGAGAGGGCTTCTGAGGGACTTCATCTGGAAAAGAGGATGGAATGAAGGCAGAAAAGGCAGAATTACAGCTGAGCAGGAAGAGGGAGCAAAGGAGAACAAAGGAAAAGCAAATGGGGGGCCGTTGATTTGGCAGGGCCCAGAGGCCTAGCTCCTTAGTATAAGCCATACAGTTAGGGAGTCACAGGGAGCAGGCACGTGAGACTGGAGGTGGAGCAAGAAGTCTGGCCTGGGCAGCTGGTACCCGAGTGGGCAAAGACTGAGGGGTCTCCCTAGGGTGACATTCACTCCAGGGCAGCCTGATCATTGCTGGCCCCTCAGGTATTATCCCATTTGGAATGTGAATGTGGGGGCATAGTGGGCACACTGCCCCTACCTGGGAGCTTTCTTTCCTCAATCAGTGAGGAGACTAGCACCTAGGCACCCACATGGGTATTTATATCTGAACCAGACAGAAAGACGCTTGAATCAGGCACTATGTTGAGAAATGTATTTATTTGCTAATATATTTATCCACAATCTGGTCTTGTGGTTTTGTTCTCTTAAACAACTGTCTCCTTCTACCTTGACAGGAATATATTGTTTCTGGTATCAGGGGCTAGGCTCTGATTCACACAAGGATAGGGTGGAGTGGTGGGCATGGCAGCAGGCACGGCTCGGCACAGCTTAGTGAGACAAGAGAGGGAGGGAGCACGACTGGATTCTTTTCATGCTAAGGCTGTTAGAGATCTTTATTATTATTATGGTACTATTTACTTTGTACTTTAATGTACAATGCTTCACTGACTTGTTTTGTGACCATGGGCCAAGTACTGTATCACTCACTTTTCCATCCATAAGACAAGCCCTCTTCAGAGTTGTAAGACTCACATGAGATACTAGCAAGTGAACACATTCCCAAGTGGAAGGTTACTATTCACTGATAGAGAACATCTAAACCACAGTTACAGAACCCTTCTGAACACAGCATGGAAGGGGCAACAAGAGGCAGGCCTGGCCTTTAGGTAAACTGTTTTCAGTTACAAGGCCTAGTTGGGAGAACACAACTCAAGGGCCTGAAACTCTTTATTTGTACCTCAAAGTTCCAGTGCTGATAAATATGATTTTGGCTCTGCCTTTGCACAGGACTATTGTGAGCATCAAGAAAATGCCATAAGGCCAGGAAAAGCCTTGGCTATCTTCCCACAAAGCATGGTCTCCCATTCAGCTTCTCTTCTTGTTACAGGAAGTAGCTGCCTGGTGTCTAGTTTTAACCAGAAAGTAAGGCATTTATTTTGCTTCCTACAGGAAGAGAATGGGAAAACAACAACAACAAAAAAATTAAAGGACACCTAATCCCCTGAAGATGTTAGGAACTGTGTCTAAATGCTAAAAGCCCCACAAAGTATAATTCACCAGCTGGAAAGGGTAAACACACATAAGCCAAGCCAGCCAAGTGCCGTCGAGTCGGATCCGACTCACGGCGACCCTAGGGGCCAGGCAACCCAAACCCACTGCAGTGGAGTCACTTCTGATTCACAGCGACTCTCTAGGACAGCAGAGGCCTGTCCCATAGAATTTCCAAGGAGCGCCTAGCGGATCTGAACTGCCGACCTTCTGGTTAGCAGCAGCAGCCCTTAACCACTACGCCATCACGGTTTCCAACATACATAAAGAACTTCTAAAATAATAAAATATGCGTTACCCCCTCACCCGCCACCCCCCTGCTGTCGCCGTGTCGCAGACCAAGATCCCTGCGGAGGGCAAACGGAAACCCTATAGCGCGGCGGCAGTTAGGCG
The DNA here is from genome assembly GCA_028571685.1 of Heterohyrax brucei. Taxonomy (NCBI): domain Eukaryota; kingdom Metazoa; phylum Chordata; class Mammalia; order Hyracoidea; family Procaviidae; genus Heterohyrax; species Heterohyrax brucei. The sequence goes on along the minus strand of CM053149.1, from coordinate 116,264,455 downwards.
GGGGGGTGGGGCTGTGCCTGGTTTGTTTTCAGTCTCTGCGGAGATAATCCAGAGGAAGATGGTGCCCTCTTTACCCTGCGCTTTTGAAACAGGAAGACAAAAGGAATCTCGCCTACGATCTAGGATCCTCTTAAGGGGCCCGGAGGCCTGGTGCCAGCGGCCTAGATCAAATGGCCCGCGCCGGCGGGATCTCGCGCAGGCGCCGGCCGCGCCCCCCGCCCCGCCCCCACGGGATCTCGCTGACGGGCCCAGTGGCCGCTTCGGCCACCGTCTCCGCCTCGCCCTCGCGCCGGCCCAGGTGGCGGGAGCGCGCGCCAGGCCAGGTGACTCTGAGCTGGCCCCGCCTCCCTGGTGGGAGAGACCAACTCGTAAGACGCGGGGGAGGGAAGTGGAGGGAGAGGCGGGGCCGACGCTCACACGCCGGAAGAGGAAGTCCACGGCACGCAGCGCGAGGACTGGTGGGCATTCTGGGTAATTTGCTGTTTACTTCCTGCGAGTGAGGAGTCCTAGGCAGAAGCCTGAACTTCTGTTCTCCCTATCTGAGACGATGGCCTTGGAGACGGTGCCGAAGGATCTGCGGCATTTGCGGGCCTGTTTGCTGTGTTCGCTGGTCAAGGTGTGCGTCGGGGATCTGGTTGTGGGAGCGCTGGGGGACCAGGCTGGGGGAAAGACGATGACTGAAACGGGGCTGGAGTACTGAAAAGTTGAGGATTCGGGAGGTGGCTGGGGAAGTGGGAAGTCACAGAAGGCTGTTGTTGACGTTGCTATGGACGGGAGCAGGCCTTGTAGCCAAGGACTTACAGCCAAAAACAAACCCGTTGCTGTCCACTTAGCGACTGTAGAGGGCAGAATAGAACTGCCCCATAGGGTTTCCAAAGAGAGGATGGCGAATTCAAACTGCCAAGCTTTTGGTTAGCAGCGAGCTTTTAGCTGCTGCATCACCAGGGCTCCTTCAAGGGCATAAAACCATAAACCAAACCAGTTGGCGGTAAAGTTAGTTCCAGCTCTCAGTGTCCCCGTAGGACAGGGTAGAACTGCTCCACAGAGTTTCCAGGCAGCATCTGGTGGATTCGAACTGCCATCCTTTTGGTTAGCAGCCGTAGTAGTTAACCACTACAACCACCAGGGTTTCCAAGCCAAGGGCATAGGCATTTTTAAATACCATTGGGTCTTTAGCTCTTAGCACAGACCTAACCCTTAACAGATGTTCAGTGAACTTAATTGAAGCCGAAGAACACTGGGAGATCTGCAGCTGCAAGAATAGTTGGAGAAGGTGCCTAACCCAGAGGAAGTTAAGGTAGAGAATAAATAGAACAGAACTGGAAACAAGAGGGAAATAAGTGTGAGGGGAGAATTTAGGAATGAAGTTTTGGGAGTGATAGGCAGGAAACCAGATGAGAGACAGCCAACCAAAGGAATCAGTATTGAAAAAGCTACCTTTCTGTGTGGGTAACAGAGGCTGTTTCTTTTTTGTTTTTCAAGACAATAGATCAGTTTGAATATGATGGCTGTGATAATTGTGATGCATACCTACAGATGAAGGGTAACCGAGAGATGGTCTATGATTGCACCAGCTCTTCCTTTGATGGGTAAGCTCCTTCAGATTCCCTTCATTCACTTCTGTATTGCCTTTCCCTTCCCCAGCGAGTAAAGGTGGGGCAGGTTTTTGAGACCACAGTCATATAGTTACATATTCAGTGCTTCCTCCTAGTCTTGCCACTTCTAGTACAGTAGTCACATATGATGTAAGAGTAACCATACACTAGGGATAAGCCGTAAGTATACAAAGACTTGTTAGGTACTGTTGAGTCGGTTCTGAGTCATAGGACCCTGTGTACCACAGAATGAAACACTGTCCAGTCCTGCACCATGCTCACAGTCATTGATAAAGCTGGAGCCCGTTGTAGCAGCCACTACGTCAATCTGTCTTGCTGAGGGTCTTCCCCTTCCTGCTGATCCACTACCAAGCATAATGTTCGTCTCCAGAGACTGATCCCTCCTGACAACATGTCCGAAGCATGGAAGACATCATCTTGTCATCCTTGCTTCTGAAGAGCATTCACTTTATACTTGTTTACTCTTTGGGCAGTCCAGTGTATATTTGGTATTCTTCACCAACACCACAGTTCAAAGGTGTCACTTTTTTAATCTTACTTATTGATTGTCCAGCTTTCTCATACCGGTGATGCATTTGAAAATACCATGGCTTGGGTGAGGGCCACCTCAGTTTTCAAGGTGATGTTTGTGCATTTCAACATTTCAAAAAGGCCTTCACAGCAGATGTTCCCCATGAAGTGCATCTCTTGATTTATTAACTGCTGTTTCCACGGCTGTTGATTGTGGATCCCAGTAAAATGAAATCCTGGACAACCTCAGTTTTTCCCCCATTTATCATGATGTTGCTTACTGGTCCAGTTGGGATTTCGGGGTGGTTTTATGTTGAGGTGAATCCATGATGAAGACAGTGGTCTTTGACCTTCGTCAGTGAGTGCTTCAAGTCCTCTTCACTTTTAGCAAGAAGATTGTGTCATCTACATAACACAGCTTGTTAATGAGTCTTCCTCCAATTCTCATGCCCTGTTCTTTGTGTAGTCCGTCTCCTTAGGTTATTTGCTTAGCATAAAGATGGAATAAGTAAGATGAAAGTACATGCCCTATGCACATCTTCCCTGACTTTAAACCACTCAGTATCCCCTTGTTTGGTCTGGAGAACTGCCTGTTGATCTGTGTGTAGGTTTGTCAAGAGTACAGTTAAAAAGACCTTGACGGCACTTGGCTTGGCTTGGCTGGATGAGAGAAAGAATGAAGTGTCTTGGGCTCTTTTTTTTTTTTGGTAATAATTGGGTGTTGAAATGGTAACGTTTTAGTTGTATTGGGTTAACTATTGTTGATGTTAATTTTATCTTTTTGTCTATTTTTTAAAACATGACTACTAGAAAATTTTCCATGGTATAGTTTTCATTATATTTTTACTGGGCATTGCATCACTTCACTGACATCTCCTTGATGATGGGGACTGTGTTTATCTTGTGTATACTACCTAACACAGGGCTTGAAAAGTGGTAGGTGCTTAACAAATGATGATTGCATAAAGCTCCTTTTTGGAAATGAGGGGATGCTGAAGTATACCAGTGGTAGATTATTGCTCTGCAGCTGATGTGTTTAGGTGTTTCTAAGAGCCCCTGTAAAGTTTTCCTTGTTTCCCCCCGCCCCCAAGATTGTCTAGTGGGAAAAAGAAAAATGAGAGAGATCTAAGTGGCCAGGTCTTACTTCCCCAGGGAAGGAACCAGAGAGCAGTATGCTTTGAGGGGTTAACCCATTGCCATCAAATTGATTCTAACTCACAGTGCCCTCATATGACAGAGAACTATCCCATAGGTTTACAAGACTGTAATATTTACAGAGGAAGCCTGGTGGCACAGTGGTGAAGAGCTTGGCTGCTAACCAAAAGGTTGACAGTTCGAATCCACAAGCTGCTCCTTGGGAACACTGTGGGGCAGTTCTTCACTGTCCTGTAGGGTTGCTGTGAGTCAGAATTGACTCAGTGGTAGTGGGTTTGCTTTTGGTTTTGGAATTGTACAGAAGCAGACTGCCACATCTTTGTGTCACAGCGGCAGGTGGATTTGAAATGCTGACCTTTTGGTTAGCAGTTGAGAGCTTAACCACTGTGCCACTAGGCTCCCTTCCTTGAGGGCAGAAGGTACTACTAAGTTTCATTAGCTTTTCGGTTATTTTAGATTTTAGGCTTTGTTCATTGTTAGCACTGAATAGTGTAGTACAGTGTTGTTATTACGGTGTGTTTTTTGTTTTTTGTTTTTTCCGTGGAATTCTTGCATTTAACAGAGTTTCCCACTTTTATCCTCTGCTTGATCTGGATAGGCTTGGGAGCATGTCGAAATTGAGCTCCTTCAAGCCTGGGACTGTCTTTCTCTTGTTTACCAGTATATCCAGTGGCTGGCACATGAGAGTAATTAACAAATTGCTAATAAATGAATTAAAGTAAATAGTAATAATAACTAATGATGGATGGATAGTTAGGTCATATGGCAGGTTTTTGTAGAGCATGAAGAATCATGCCTTCTTAGAAGATTAGAGATCTAGACTAACTCTGTTGTTTGACAGATAGGAAATCTGTCCCTTCACAGCCTGGGAGTAGGTGTGACTTTTTTAGTCATACATTGAGTGGCAGAAGTTAGAATCTATATGTTAATAACAGTTGCTAGGATATTCAGCAGTTAGCCGTGGCATACACTGTGCTGAGTGGTTAATGTGCATTACCTAGTTTGATATTCATAAAATCCACACGCCTGTTGTGTTATCACTATCTTTGTTTTACTAAGTATAAGCATATAATACTAAGTGTTGTAAGTATATAATACTAAGTATTATAAGTATATAGTACTAAGTATATTTCAGTTAAACTGAAGTGTAAAGCAATTGCACTTTGCTCAAGGTCACTTAGCCTGAAGGTAGTTGTAGCTGGGATTCAGTACAGTCTGTGCTCTAAGTCTTGCAGCAGTGCTGCCTCCCGTATGTAGTAAAAGGGCTGCTATGTAACTGCTGTGAGAGATGTCTACAGTGAGATTCCTATTATTAAGGAAGAAACACGGTAAAGCTTTGTATATTGAGGTTTTAAGAATGAACAGATCAAATGCTAAAGAAGATCAGAGGAGGGCTCAATGATCTCAGAGTGGAGGAGCATATTAACCAGGATGCTTGAGGAGACTGAGATGAGAGAGAAGTAGAAGGAACATTACTTGAGGCTAGGAGGATGGCCTGGAGATGTGCCTAATCACAGTGTGGCTATGGCCACGGTCTTGTAACTCCTGCCAAATGACTGGGTGGGACCATGCAGATGAGGTGCTTGTGGCCCACCAAAGAGGTGGATACTTGCTAGTAATGCAAAGAAGTCTGAGGCACACTTTGGGGAGAAGATGGTGGGAGCATGCAGATAAAGTATGTGGAGGGAATTGGTCAGTTTTCAGTGTTGCTGTCTCAAGAGGCTTAAAATGATCCATCACCGTGGAGGCAGTGGGGGAGGGGCAGGGTTGCACCACCACCAAGAAGGAGAGATGAGAATGGAGCACTTCCTTTGGACCTGGGGTCCCTTTGCTGAGAACTTCCTAGACCAGAAGACAGCTATAACACCAGAGATGACACAGGACAGCAAGAAGCAATGACAGAGAAACAGCTGTAACAGGACCAGTAGACATACTTGAGACAGCACATTGGGCTTCCTGGCCTATGGAGCAAAGTGATGATAGGGAATGTGCTGACCCCTAGAACAGGAAAGCTGAGAGTGTCTTCAGTAGAAGGCTTGCTGGCCAGGTTGCCTGCCTTTGGGCATGCAGTGGAGCCAGGCTTGCTGACCCCTGGAGTGAGAGAGCTGAGCACCTTCAGCCTGAGGCTTATTGGTGGAGTGGGACACTTACTGGTAAAGCTAAGGAGCTTTGTAACCCTTGCCTGACCAGGGCAGAGGTCAGGGTGCAGGGGCTGAGGACCTGAGAGAGGCCTGGCTATGGATGCAGCTGAGAAGAGGCTGTCCTAATTGAGGGTATCCTTCCTGATCCTGAATTTTAACTTGTAAAAAAAAAAAACCCATTGCTATCAAGTGGATTCTGACTTACAGTGACCCTACAGAACAGGGTAGAATTGCCGCACAGGAAATAGACTTCCACATCTTTCTCCTGTGTACTTCCGTAATGAACCGTCATAACTATGACTATGGACTGTGAGTTCTGTGTGGTCTTCGCAAAGAATTATTGAACCCAATAGAGAAGTAGTGCTACGGGAGCATTAGCTGGTGTCAGAACTGGTAGAAAGGTTGGGGGGTGGAGGAATGTCAGTCCCCTACCTCAGAGGAATGACGCTGATGGTGAGCCTCCTCCCTCGTCAAGTTACAAGAGGTCAGATGCGCCCGCCAAACCATTTTTATCCCAGATGAGTCTGCAGGGCCAGGGTGCTGGTGTTACCCTACTTGCCACCCCTAGAGGTCAGGTTCCTTCCACTGGAAGGATGCAGCTGAGAATGTAGGATCTGGGTGGAAAAAGGGGTCTCCCAAGTAAGAATCCAAGATTGCGGTTAAGAGAAGATGGAATGGGTATTGAACAGGCAGTCGACCAGTGTCAGTGCCTAGAACAGAACCATGGAGGCAGTCCGCAGGCATTTGATTGCTTGAATGAATGACAGAAATGACTTCTGAAAGCCCATCATGTTGACCTGTCTTACACAGGTTGTGGACTTCCAGCCCTTAAGGACCCTTACCCTTGCCAGTGCTCTAGAATCAAAGTTACCCTGGGAAGGACTATTAGCATAAGAAGGGCTGATGCTTGTTTAGCAGATAGTCTGTACCAGGCTCTGTGCTGGGTCTTTTTCATGTACTGTCTCAACCTTTGATGAAATTCTGAGAAAATGTCCTATGTGCTTCAGGCTGCACAGCACATTAGAGGCAGAGCTTGCCAGCAGACACTCAGCAATCCTTGGCTTTTCCCAGGTTTCGCCTCCCAGAGCTGTTGTGCTGGCTGCAAAGAGAGTAAAGAGGGCACGTCCCTCTCTCTGTGTCTCTGACAGGAGGAAGCTCAGCCTGACTCTCTTACTCTTCTCTTCCCAGAATCATCGCAATGATGAGTCCGGAGGACAGCTGGGTCTCCAAGTGGCAGCGAGTCAGTAAGTCTCTCCGTTTCTCCTTATCGTGGATTAGCTGTTGCTGTCCCTCAGGTGCGGCAGTGGAATTCTTCATACAGTGGGGTGGGCAGCTTCGGGGTGGGCAGTGGTTGTAGGAAAGGCAAGAAAGTGATATGCTGGGTCCTTCCAAGAGACATGACCGTTCTTAGAGTTGCAGCACTTCTTTCATCTTGAGCTTGAGCTTCCATTTGGTCCTTAGCCATAACCCATTCCAACTACAGTCTTCTTTTTTCATTCTTAGGTAACTTTAAGCCAGGTGTGTATGCTGTGTCAGTTACTGGTCGCCTGCCCCAAGGTAATAATAATAATTGTAATAAGCTAGTGTTCGTTTACTGTACCAACCACTGCAGAAACCGTTTATCTGAGTGACTACCCGTGTCACACTCTGTAAGGCTCTTCATTTCACAAGGAAGGGAACCAGGGCCCAGAGAGGTTCAGTAATTTGCCCAAGATCACCTGGGTAGTATGTGAGGAGCCAGAATATGAACTCAGGCATTCTGATTTCAGAATCCTTGCTTGTGATGACTACAGTGTGTCCTCCTTTTCCTTCTCATTCTGACCAAGTTAGTGTTTGCTGTGCACTTGCATGGGATCTGGATAGGAAAGGTGGCCCCCCAAATAAGTGTCTAGGATTGTTGCCAAGAGAAGAGGGAATGGGTGTTGAGTAGCCATTCAACAGGTGTCAGTGGTTAAAACAGAACTGACGTGTGCAGTCAGCAACCTTCAGTGGTGAGCTAACTGAGGAGGACTTGACAAGTGGTCTGGAGGCTCCACTATGCTTAGAGCCCTCCTGCCCAAAGTGACAGCTGAGAAGCCTTTCTTATCCATCTGAATATCCTTCCCTCATGGAGCTGGTTTTTTTTCTGCCACAGGAATTGTGCGGGAACTCAAGAGTCGAGGAGTGGCCTACAAATCCAGAGACACAGCTATAAAGACCTAGCAAGAACAGTATTGTCAGCATCTTTGTGTCCCATCTCCTGCCTCGTGGAACTAAACAAGCTGAACTTCAAATCCTCCCACCCTCCAGCTCTGAGACTCAGCAGATTGTTGAAAGAGCAGCACAGTGGGCCCTTGGACCCTTTTACCCTCTTTGGACTACTGGTGGAGGGGGCAGGGGTTTGGGTTGCTAGGTTAACAGAGACTGAGTTGAGGAAGGAGTAGGGTGCTGCATTTCCTGTGCACAGCCCAGGCCTGCTCCTTTCCCCATTGGCAGAACTCTGTAGGCCAAATGCCAATAAACATGAGCCCCCAAGGAAAGTTCTGTAGCCTGTAACACATGTCTTGCTTCCGTCTCCGTTTCTCTTGCTTGGGCACAGAAGTGTCACGGCTGGCTCTGCAAGCACCCTCAGAGCAGCTGCGGTGTGCTCCCGTCTACTACTCTGTGAGCCCCAGAGTTTAACCTCTAGTGGGCTTCCATGTGTCTCATTTGGAAGGTCACTGTCCTGAACTAGGTAACATCCTCGGCCTGGTAGCCCTGGTGTCCAGCACTTGTGTCCTTCCTGTGCTCTAGACCTGGCTCAGCAAGTGAACTCCTGAGGTGTTCGAGTGTTCTTTGTCCCTTGACCATGTCAAAGAGTTCTTTTTCTCCTCTGATTTCTCCCACATGACCTAGGTCCGCAGCCCTTAGTTGGATGCTGGTCTTTATCTGGTGTGCTTGTATAGTAGCCACAGGGGTCACATTATTGGCTAAGGTGAGTTACTTGTTTGAGAATTAAAAAATCACTGTAAATTCTCATTTAAATTCTTACAAAATCCTCAGTTTGTCCATTTTGATTTCTCTAATTTTCTATCTGTAAAATGGGGACGATTATACCCTGCCTAGTCACCTCAGGGCTGTGATTCTACAAATTAAGCAATGTGAACATTCTTAAGTCCTATAAAAGGTAAAATTCATTTCTCTGTTTCTCTCTCTCTCTGAATATATACACACACACGTATATATATATAGTCAACCAAAGTAGTAGGGGGAAATACACCCAGAGCCACAGCAGGATGAGCTCTGACTCATTAACAGAGGTACATAACCTGCAGTGGGCTTTCTTTCCACCTGGTGTAGCTAGTGAGTTGGTTTCTCACGTTACCTGTGGCCTGGAGTGTGTGTAGAGGGGAGAGAAGTGCCCTCTTACCTGCTTTAGTGGGAAGAAAGCTGGGACTGGTCTGGGCTGCTGATGCTGCTTCCCACAGGTCCTCAAACTGGGCCTGTGCTCTCTAGTGCAGCTAAGCACTGTTAACCCCAGTTTAAAACTGAATTTCAAGGATTTTCTCAGCTCAGCAAACTCAGAGCTCCCGGGGTGATGGTTCCTGTTGAATACCAAAAAAATCAGGCCATGTGAGTTGCCTTTGAGTCGATTCTGACTCATAGTGACTCGATAAGACAGAGAGGAATTGCCCTGTGGGGTTTCCAGGACAACTAGATGGTGGAGTCGAACTGCCTACCTTTTGGGTAGACTCGACGGCACTTGGCTTTTTGGCTGTCTCTTAACCATTGTACTGCCAGAAAAACCGACTGCCATAGAGGCGATTCGGGGACCCCATGGAGTTTCCAGTGAGTGCCTGGTGGGCTTAAACTATGGGCTGGTTTAAATTTCAATCTGAAAGGAGCCTTGGGAAACAGCCCCACCAGGCAGGAGCTTACATCCTGGAGGGAAGAAGTGGGTTTCAGCAAGAGTGCCTGAGCTGTCCAGCCAACACCCAACTTTCACTGGCCTTCTCAAAAAGTCCCTTGGAAAGCCCCAGCTGCTGTCCTGTGTGTCTGACCCGGACGTGGCTGCTTGGCGAGAATGGAAACAGTTGTGGGGGGAGGGAAGGCAAGCGTTGCTGTGCACAAAATAACCACACGCAGGCTGCCTCGGTCCCACAACTGGGCTGGGGCCCTAACTGTCAGTCTCGCAGGAAGCGAAAGACAGGCTCCAGTGGTCATGGGGGAGGGTGGCCTGTTGTAGTGACATCTGGATTCCACCAACTCGATGAGCCAAATGGGCACTACCTGAGTTAGCTTGCCTTCTCTGGTCCTTGCGGCGCTGTGTGGTGGCACTCAGTAGCTGAGACAGAAGCAGTGAAAACAAGGTATAGAGTCTAGTTCCCCAAAGGGAGTCCAAAGAAGCTGAGACGGAGACTGTGGGTTCCTGAGTCTTTGGGAATGAGTGGTCCAGTACTGGTACCGGCCCACATTGAGCAGCCGTCGTGGACCATGTTCTTGCTGATTGTGCCTGTCAAAGATTCAGCCCACTTTGTCTGCTGAGGTTCAGAATCTATCCTGGATCTTAAAGGTTCTTGATCAGTAGTTGAGCTTCTCGGCTTCCGTGGAGCAAGGCATCTCTGTGGTTCAGTCAAGACAGATTCAAGTCAGAGAAGAGAGCGGTGGCCCAGCTGTCTTCCCTAGCCTACTTATTCCGCATGCTCGACTCCCTGCCCACCACCTGCTGTGAGTCTAGAGCCTCTTTTCCCAAAACTGGATAAGGAACAGCATTTGAGTGAACATAGTCTGCAGCCCAAGGCAGAGACTAGAAGCTGATAAGCAAGGGTCAGAGTGTTCTGGGCTTAAAGGGTGTCTTAGTTATCTAGTGCTACTATCACAAGCATCAGAAGTGGAGACTTTAACGAAGAGAACTGTGTTCTCTCACAAGCCAGGAGGCTAGGAGTACAAATTCCAGGCCCCAGCTCCAGGGGAAGGTTTCTCTGTTGGCTCTCGGGGAAGTTCCATCTGTCTTTCCCTGGATCTAGGGGCTTCTCAGCACAGGCACCCCAGAACCAGAGGGCATGCTCTGCTCCATTTCTTTGTTCTTGATGGGAGGAGGGCCATCTTCCCCCCTGCTGGCTTCTTTGTAAGACAAAGGGTGATGCAGGCCACATTCGGGGCAAATGCCCCTTAGAGCAGAAGTTGGACCTGAATAAGGGGGTTGACCCTACCTCATCTTCTTTAACAAAGCACAACTTTGCCTCGTTAGCCACAGGCAGAGATTAAGATTTACAGCACACAGGATGGTTACATCAGATCCCCAAAAAGAGGACAACCACACAACACAGGGCATCATGGCCTAGCCAAATTGGCATGTACCTCGGGGGGACACAGTTTAATCCATGTTATCAGGGAGCAGTTTCTCCAAGAACATTAGAGATGGGCTGATGAAGATGCATCCTGAGTCCACCAGGTTTGCGGACTGAAATTTTGCTCTTCTTGGCATAGCTACTACCTTTTCCCTCTCAGCCTTTGCTACAGTCCGCTATTCCGTCCTGAGCCCCATCCCAGACTCCAGATCTATGTGTCTATGTGTGACAGGTAATGTCTAGGAACAGATGAGGATCTTAGTTTGGAAGTCCAGGTAATGTTTGTCAATAATGCCTTTCTTTAAGTAGCATTTTACAACTCTGGCCCCTAGGGTTGCCATGGGTTGGATCCAATGCGACCGCACTGGGTTTACGACTTGAAAATGATGGAATCCTCACAAAACCCCTGTGCCACAGTTGCCACCCTTATTTTGTGATGAAGAGGCTCGAAGAACTAAAGTGATTTAATGAAGTAGCCCTGACTCCAGAAGCACGTTGCTCATACCCTGTGGGGGCTGCTGGACTGTATCTGACATTATCTCCATCCACCCACAGCAGGTTTGCTCCCTTTACGCACCCATAAACCAGAAAACGTAAAGCAGAACCGTCAGCTTACTGCGGAGTGAAAGTTACATGTCTCTATACGTTGTGAGCCTCACTCACCACCTACATCTGTAGCCCCCCGAGTTTAAAATTAGCTTTAGGAAAGGGAGGCAGCAAAGATAAGCGGCTCAGGGAGGAGAACCTCAAGATTCACTCAGGGTCCTTGTGCAGGAGACCAGGAAGCTGGTCCAGCCTTTCTCCAGCTTCCACCCAGCTGCATCTGCTGCTCCAGCAGCTCTTTGGCACCCACTCACGTGTTCCCCCAGCTGCCAAGCTCTTCTTTTCCTCACTCACCTGCCGCCGGCCCCTCCTTAACCCTCCCATCTGCAGCCTGGGTATGGCAGCTTTATACCCCACTGAGGCACTGACACTCAACATCTGTGGGCGATGAAAACACATGTATTTAGGTGGAGAATCTGCCTCCCTCCCTCACTAGGGCTGTGACTTCCAAGTTACTTAATTTCTAAGTTCTATCTATAAAACACAGTGTACACAGCTACAATGTTAAATGTCAGGTCAGTGGTTACTCCGGTAAAGGCTGGGGGTGAAAGAGGGCATGAAGGGAACCTAGAGCGCTGGTTGTGTTCTGTTTCTTGATCTGGTTACATGGGTTGCTTCACTTTCTGAAAATATATTGAGCTATACACTTATAAATTTTTCACTTTTTTCTGTTTGTATGTTGTACTTCAAATAAAAAGTTCCTGCCTTAGAGTAGTTGCAAAAATCAAATACATTAGATAAAAGCACCTTAGTCTTCAAGGTAACATCTTTGTTTCCTAGCAATTTGAAGAGGTCTCTGGCAGCAGACTTGCCTAGTGCCATACATCATTTGATTTTTTTGTCTGCTGATTGGAAGAAACACAGACAGAATGCTCCTTAGAAAGAAGTGAGGATGCTGAGACTTCATCTCCCATACTTTGGACATGTTATCAGGAGGGACCAGTTCCTGGAGAGGGCCATCATGCTTAGTAAATTAGAGAGTCAGTGAAAAAAGAATACCCTCAGTGAGACAGGTTGGCGCAGTGACTGCAACGATAACCTCACACAGCACTGACTGTAAGGATGGCCCAGGAGCATGTAGGGTTGGCATGTAGGATTGGCATGTAGGGTTGGTATGTAGGGTTGGTATGCCTTAGAACCAGCTCCACAGCACCCAACATGAATAATGACAGATGAAAGCAATCTGAGAGCTGTAAACTACCAAGTGTGTGAGAGGGATTGTCACTACTCAAAATCGTAAGATCCTAGTTTGTGGCAGGAATTTCATCCCTTTGGCTTTATTGGGCAGTAGACATTTCCTGTGCATAAATAAACCAGAATGAAACACTTCCCTTCAGGCACCAAGGCTTGTTTATTTTCTTCTCTCATTGGGTAGTATTGTTTATGTGCCTTCTTGTTATTTGGACATAAGATTCTGAATGTAATTTAACTTCTGGTTCTTTCAAAGTCATTGTTCTAAACCTCCATTTTTGTACCATGTAATAAGATGGTTCTGGGGCTGACTTCAAGTCAGCCCGTCAGCCGCTTCTGCTGCTTGCGTGCACCTGTCCTTCCAGTCTTCTGAGCTAGGAAAACAGACAGCCTCTTTTATAAAAATTGCTGTCAAGTCAGTCAGTGTGGCTGGGATTCAAGAGAAACATGTGTGGCTGCCTGCTGAGCACTGGGACTCAGAGGCCTTCACCTGCGGGAGGTTGAGGACCGAGGACTGAAGCTGGTAGGGAGAGTAAAGGCAGACCCCAGCACACTAGGGCTGGGAAAGTCCCTTTCTGAGGTGAGAGGACTGAGCCCCAGAAGGTTTGGTGACAGTGATATCAAGAGGGGGTCACTGTGACTTCATGTGCCCTATGCGCCTGGCTCAGCATCTTTGGCCTACAGAAGCTTGCTTCCCTCTGTCTTAGAATCCCAGGAAGCAGGAACTGAGGGTGCAGAAAACCACCCTGTGCGGCTGACACGAAGATGCAGACTCTCTGAGAGATACTTTAGAGAACATCTCCCCTCCACGCCCAGGCACCGCCTCCATTTTCAACACTCGCTGTCAGGGTGGAGGACGGACATAGTGTCTCACAGACAAATAACTTGAAGGCTAAGGAGCTTTTCTAGGGGGTCCATCCCACAGCAGTGGGCTTCCCTGGGTAATCGGAGGCCTGGCTCTGTAAAAAGGTACGGAGCAGGCAGGCCCGTTTGGAGAGCTCCTGTGTGCTTCTGTCTGCTGCGGCTGCTTCCTGCCTTTGCCCCCTCCTTCCCGCAAACTGAGTTTGAAGGAAGGTAAGGAGAAGCTTCAGAGCCAGAGTAAGGGGGTCCCAGCTTCTCTCCAGAACGGGATCCTTGTTCCTTCTCCCCTAAATCCATCAACTCCACCCTTTCAACCCTTTCCCTATTCCAGAAAATACCTGGAAGGAAATGAGTGCTCTAGGGCCACTAGCCGGAAGTAGGAGTTTAACTGTCACCTCACCCCTGGGAGCTTGAGTAGCAGAAGGCAAGGGGAAATAAAAGTCCATGCTTGGAAGGGAGAAGATGAATACGGAGAGGAGGTGGTGCAGCCATCTCCCAGCCTTCCTCCAGGGCCTGTGGTCTGTGTCAGGGCCCACGAGGCCCAAGGCAAAGGAGCCACCACAGACCCTAGGGGAAGGCAGCAGTCACCCCCACCCTGTGTGGGCAGCGGCGGCACTGTCTTTGGGCAGCTGAGTGGGCTCATGTCCTCATCCCTGCACCCCAGGGGAGCAAGGAGCTGAGGGGTGGCGTCTGGAATGGCAAGTTGGGGCCTGGAATGGCTAAGCCTGGCCGGGGAAGATGGGGAGCCTGGGGGGCGCAGGTGAGAAGGTCAAGGGAGACAGATGTCTGGGCAATGAGCCTGTGGAGAGCAGGTACCGGTCTTCTCTGCTTCGGAGCAGGAGGGCCTCAGTTTAGATTGGGAGGCTCCTCTGCCCACCACTGCTTCTCTCCCTCCTTGTAGACCCCTCTGAGGGCCAGACTTGTGAGCCACACGGTGTTCTCACAAAGAGATCCTTCACAGCAACTGGGAGACAGGACTATGAAGGAGAAGCGGCAGGCCAACACTTGCTTCTACAGTAATAATCAATTATGAGGGTATGGCAATTTCTAGCCTCAAAACTGGCCATCTCCATGATTGCATCTGGTCCTCAGAGCCACCCTGTGAGGCACTGTTGTTCCCCTTGCACAGATGAGAAAACTGAGTGGCAGTTACATCACTTGCCCGAGGTCAGTGGCCAGCAGAGGCTGCACTGGGGTTTCAGCTCAGCCCTTTCCCCTTGCATAACACTGCTGTCATTACGCAGCCTCCGTTTGTTCTGCTGGGACAGATGCAAGCTAGGGCACTAAATGGAGCAGGGGTGAGGGAGTTGGGGGTCTTCCGTCTGCCCCTTTGGGCCCCAGTCTGCTGGTAGAACTCTGGCAGTGGTGGTGGTAGGTCTCCAACCTCAGCCCCCAAGGCTCTGGTGGTGAGGGCTTCAACACCTTCTGTGCTCTTTCACCCCCTCTTCTCAGAGGGCCTAAGCTTCCTCCCCCCCCAGCCCCCACCCTGCTTTTGCCTCTCTGGGAGCCACAGCCCCATGACGTGGCTGCCGGTGCCCCATTGGCCGGCCTGGGAGCATTTGTCCTTATTTGGCCAGGCGGCTCCAGGCCGATCTCTGCTCCAGCCCAGCCCCCGCGGGCTCCTCTCTCTCACTTCGTCTTTTTGAGGTTTAGCTCTGGGGCCCAGGCGGGTGTCGCTTTAAACGCACTTTCTGGTTGAGTCAGTTTGTAACGGCTACAGTGCTGCTGCTGGGGGCTCCCAGCCTTTGAGTCCCACCCTCCCCCATCTGACTGCTTAACAGGCTCAGGGGGAAGGGGCTAGGGTGACGAAGCTGTTGGAGAGATTCTGAAGACAACTTGGTTGCCCATTTTGACTCCCCAACTCCCCACCCATGTGCCTGGAGGCTGGAGAGTCTGCTTTGAGTCCCTCCCACTGCCATTTCCAGCACCCACCTCTCCTGGTTGGTTCCCGAGTGCTGGGTGCCCTGTGTGGAGGAGTCCCTCCCTGCTTGCCAGACCTGGTCCTTCTGAGGCTCTGTGCATTGTGCTCTCTTGGAGATGGGAAGGGGATGCATACTGGTGGCCTGATTTTCAGGAAGGTGAAACAGCCTTGCTGAGCTTCTGGTTCCTTGTCTCTGAGACAGGGATACCACTGTTGACCTCACAGGGGCAGCATGATGAACGAATGAGATTCAGACGTGAGCATGCTTTGTCAAGTTCTCTTAAGATTTCTCGGAGTATCTGCTGCCCTCTGCCCCACTGTGTGCGGAACACAGAGGTGAATGCGGAGGGTGAAGAAGGGAGGCCAGATGGGTCAGGAACATGTCCTCACTGAGCCCTCTGGCCTTCCCATCCCTCACCTGCTGCTTTTCCTGTCACCCCTGAGAATCCCCTAGGCCCTTGTGCTTTGTTTTCAGTGCGGGTAACAGGCAGGATCCTCCAAAGGGTACCTTCATAACTACCCGGGCTTCTCTGAGTTAATGGACCATCTGACCTCGAGCCAACTGGGAAAACCCAAGGGATGCCTATGGCTGAGCAGGCCTAGAACACAGGCTGCTTCTTCCTCCTCCCAGGTCCCCAGGCAGATGCCCCACTGCTCTTGAGGGCTTCCTAGAGCGTAGTCACGTCGTTTGGTCAACTCTCTCCCTAATTTTACAGATGAAGAAACAAAGGCCGGAGGTTGTGTTCAGTTACTGGCCCAAAGATACACTGCAAGTGCCGCAGGGCAGGGGTTAGGCCTCCGGTCTCCTGTCTCCTGGCCCTGTCTGGTTATTGGCTGTATGAAGGTGGCTTGATGAGAAACTATGGTGGGTCCTAGGCGGAACTCTCTGTTCAATCCCAGGTCTCATAACATACAAAATTTATGTGTAGCAGTTAAAACTGGAGCAGGTACAGTTGTGTAAGTTATACAGGGCACCTATTCGTGGATACAGTTAGGAATGGCTTTCTGTCATGTTCCTGCTCCTAGCCCCTGGGGGTGCCAGCAGAGACAGAAACTCCCAGGATCCCCTGGGATGCTGCTAAGCGTCACTGGCCACCCCCACAGCTCTGGTCGGGGTGGCCATCTCCTTCCTCTCACCTACACCCCTTCCCTGCCCAGCCCATCCTGTCTCTTCCCAGTTGATGTGGAAAGAACCCTGAACTTAGCCCTAGCTTGCTTGGTGACCTCAAGCTGCTGACTGCTTCTCCCTGGGCTTGGAGCTCAATTTCCTGACTCAGGACCTGAAAACAGTCTTGTCCCACTTTGTGGCTTGGACATCTTTGGATACTTATGATCCCAGGAAAGCTGAGCTAAAGCCCTGTCCCACAGTACAGGTGGCCTCCCACCACCAGACAGAGGAGAACAGGAAATTATGAAGTTAAATCAGAGGACCTCTGGGCAGTGCAGGCAGGAGCTGGGGCCCCAAGTGCTTGTCCACTCTCTTTGCCTGAAGCTTCTCAGTCCCCCTTGTGCTCCGATGATTCAGGGGATCTGCCTAGGTGCCAAGGTGATCCCTCCAGGGATGTGGCTGTCTTGGGTTCTCAGGCACCTTCCTGTCTCCACTTGCTTCCCTTGGCTGGTCCCTTTAGCGAGGGTGAAGAAGTCTTCTAATATTTGGGCTTACTCCCAGTCAGTATTATCAGCCCTATCTCATAGTGATGGGCTGAGCCCCTTGCTGCTTTATTTCCCTGCCTGGTGGCCAGGACAGTACCCGCTGCCTCCCTCCTCCCCCAGCCCCCAACACCAGCTCCCTGGAGGCCAGGCCCACTCCGCCTTGTTGCCTTCCTGTTTGTAAGTGGTTAAGTCCTGTGGCTTCTGTCTTGTTGTCTCCTTGCAAGGCAGGTTATCTGAGCTGCCATCTCTGCCTGCTGAGGGCCCAGGCCTGTGCAGCTGGAGGGGAAGCCTTGGTTTTCTCTGCCCTCATGTGCCTCTCCACCTTTTTGACCTGGTCTCCCTCATGGGCTTCAGGGTGTTAAAGACCACTTCTCCCCCTTTCAAACACTTCTCCCTCTTTCTCTTCATTGGCCACTCAGCTTCCACCCTCGCCTTCCAAACCTCCTCCCCCTATACTCATTTCACGTACTCATACATTCATTTCATTCTGGAGCCTTCTCTGACGGGCCCCTGTGACTCTGAGGTTGCTACCCCAGCACCCACAAGTCCAGTCTTGTGGGCCTTATCAGTCCCACTAGGATGAATGTGAGCTCATTGTTATTACTCGGTACGGTGTGGGTGGGTATGTGGGACATAGGTGTGTTTCACTTTGCCCCTCTGAGCTAGGCTCCCTCAGGGTAGCAGCCGGGTATCCCTGTCAGAATTGAAGCTTTAGGTCCGAGGGCACTCTCTCACACCCATACGCTGTCCTGCACCTTGCTCATCAGATGGAGAGCACCACAGGACATGTCCTGCGTCCTTTTCTCCCTCGTCTCACCCTTACTTGTCCACAGCCTCAGTTTGGCTCACAACTCGGCTTGCCCCTGAGGTCGGTGAGGTAGGGGTGGAAGTTAGGGATTGACAGCCTGGAGCCCAGGTCCTCTCAGCCTCACCTCTCTTACCTGGTAAAAGATTGTTCCCATATTCTGTCTATTGACAGCTGCCCTCATCTCTGCTCCTTGTCCTAGTCCCTACAGCCCTTCCACATCACCTCCGAGAGAGAATCAGATCTCTGGAACCAGAAAAGACCTTGAAGGACACGTTATAGCTGAGTCCCAGTGAGCTGAGATTGTCCAGGGAGGGCCTGGCTGGGACAACAACTACCACCAAAGGGACAGAATTTGAAGTGTCAACTCAAACTCTCTTCCACAAGAAAGCACCAAAATCTCTCTTCTCAGCTACCATCAAGGTTTGAGTTTCTTTCATCCCCTGGAATTCTGGCAACAGACAACTTTGGGGGCAGGAATGAGAGACCTCTCTTACCGAGAGACCTGCATTCTGAACTGTCCACTCTAGCACCAGTCCAGTTCCCAAGTGGCGCTTCTTGTGAGAGGAGTGTGTGGCATGCACAGCAGGTCTTCCTCTCTAGATGTAGCTGCAAATCTGAGCTGGGCATGTCCCTGAAAGTGTGTCTGTGTGACTCTTAGCCTGCTGTTCCTTTCTGAAAGGAGGCCGGGATCTTCAGAGTCGCTTAGAGAGGCTAGTGTGTACGTGGGTTCAGGTCTGGGTGTGCTTGTAACATGCTTGCACTCTGGCATTCACCACATCCACTGTCAGGCGCCTGTCAGTCATGCAGGACCGTGGTACGGTGGTGCCAGCTGACAGCAGGCCTTCCAGTCCTGTACCCCCATACCACAGTCAGCTGTATGGGTGTCCCGCACACCACACACCCCTTCTTACTAAGCTCATCTCTGGGTTGTTCTTACTGTTTCTGTGTCCCTTCTCTTGTCCTTGATTTTGTTCTTCTCTCCATCTCTGGCTCTGTCCTATTTTTCCTTGTTTGATGCCCAGCAGAGTTGAGAATCATCTCAGGATCCAGTGAGAAGTGCAGGATGCCAGGACCTCAAGACCCCGGTGGCTAGGCCTCCTCAGTTCCACCCTTCTTCAACTCCAGCCTCACGGTGGGAGCTAGCAAAATTTCCAGCCCGTCCACAAACTCCTTCACCCCAGAAACAGTGTGGATGAAGAGACTGGGCCTTGGTCTTTCTCCTAACACACACACACACACACACACACACACACACACACACACACACACACACACACACACACATATCCGCATGCAACAGTGGTGGTCTTTGGCCTTAAAGACAGACAGAGGAAAAGCATCCTCTGTATCCCTGTGGTTGAAGGGGAGCAAAGGCACCAGCTACCCTACTGAAGGCAGAAGAAGGCCTGGGCTGGAAACTGTGGGAGCGATGAAGATTCTCAGGGACCAGCTCACTAGCGCGGGGTCTATGGCAGAACTAGCCTGGAAACTAGGCCCTCTGGCTTCCAGTCTGTGACTGTCCCTTACTGGGCAGACCACCTCTGCGGTGAAGGCTATATACAGGCATCTTAAGTGGGGTGGTGGGGGGAGTAGATGCCTTAGAAGGAGGGGCCCTGAGGGTGGGGGTCTAGGAACCCAGGTTACTGCACAATTTTGATATTCTTATCCTCTTATCGCCTTGGGCAGCCACTTCCCCTCCACCCAGGGTCAGAGGCAGGAGAGGTCTCTTAAAGGAGCACTGCCTCATTTCTGACCAGCTGGCCCTACAAGGCTGTCCTTCTCACCACTGTCTTCAGACCCTGGGGATAGAGGCCCTGTTCCCCCTTCTCTGTCTCACTTTAGAAGTCTGAGGGTAGATAACAATCCTCCAGGCTAATGGCCCCCTTCCTGAAGGGAGAAGTGTGGGGTGAACTCCCTCCCTACTGAGTACCATGCCAATCTTCTTTAGGCCCTGAAATCTGTGTGGGCCTGTTTCTTCATA
This sequence comes from Heterohyrax brucei, assembly GCA_028571685.1. Taxonomy (NCBI): domain Eukaryota; kingdom Metazoa; phylum Chordata; class Mammalia; order Hyracoidea; family Procaviidae; genus Heterohyrax; species Heterohyrax brucei. The sequence goes on along the minus strand of CM053149.1, from coordinate 116,244,706 downwards.
GGGGATGTGGAGAAGGGGCCCATGGCCTTCTGGGAAGGAGTCACTGGTGCTTCTCACCCCTTGGACCTCCCCTGAGCTATCCTTCTTGATTGCAGAACCAATCCTACTGAGGGGCTTGTTGAACCCTGGGGAAAAGGACATCTGAGTCCCAGCCCATCCTAGGTCCCCTGCACAGACCCACACCCAGTTCCCCTCCCCATGGGGCCTGGGCTAGGCAGCTTCCTGCCTTCCTCATGGGGAACGCGGGGGTGTCTTGCAGGTGGGTGGGCCCATGCCCACATCCTATGGCCGCCAGAACCTCCCCTCAGAGTGCAGCCTCTTTTTTTTCTTCTTTTTCCCAAGCCCCCTTTCTCTCCTGCCCCCACAGCACCCACCTGCTTAGGACCTTTGTCCTCACCACTGCTCTGCCCTGTCTCTCTGTCCCTACAGACCCTGAAGGAAGAAACCCCAGCCTAGTGCTAACAGGCCCAAGTTTAAGCTCCTATACTGTGCTAAGCATCCTCCAGGCCAGGCCTGGTCTCCTGCAGGGTTGGGTGGCCAAGGCAGAGGTGAATCTTTTGGGGCTGGAGGAGGGGTGGATCTGTGGCTGCTAACGGCAGGAATATTGTGGCACTGGCCTGGGCCTCCACTTCTTGCCTCTGTACTTTGGTGGCCTCTCTAGGGCATGCACAGAGGAGCCATGGCCTGGTCTGAACACCATTGTTGTCTGGAAGGTAAGGGAGTTTTTCAGGCTGGGATCAATGGGGATGGGGCTCAGAGAGAGGGTCTTTTCTCCTGCTGCAACTCAGGACTCGATGTTTTGGACACTCCTCAAAGGCCCTGGCAGATGGCCTTGTCTCCTGGGGTCACCTCCAACGTCCTAGGCCAGTCCAAGACTCTAGAATCATTCCCTGGAGCTGGTGCCATCAGGGGAAGGGCAGGCCTGTGAGCCCGGAAGCCACCTGCCTAGGACTTGTGAGATGGTCCCTTTGGGCCTCCTCCCGCCAATACCCAGGCCTGTCTTTGGTTTCCTGTCAGTCTGTCCTCCTCCCCAGGGAGGGGAGGGGCGTGCTAATCTGCGCTGCGGTGTAGAGGCGGGCTCCAAGTCCGTTGGGCGCCCTGAGATCTGGCCCACGTGGCCTTGGGGTTATAAGCCCTGCCCTCCCTGAGGGGGACCCCACTTCAGAGCCTGGAGCACAGGGCTTGCTTCCCTCAACCCCGCAGCATCAGGTAAGATCACAGCCTTCACTTCAACTCCAGCCTGAACCTTCACTTCAACCCCAGCTGTGGGGCTCCTTAATTCTGGGCCTTAGAGCAGAGGAGGGGCTTGGGTTATGGGCTCTGGGTGGAGATGCTTAGAGGAGGGGGTTGGGAGTTTGGGTCCAAAGCTTACTAGCAAAACTTGAGGCAAAGGCAGAATAACCCTCATATCTACCTGTCTTTATCGTGGGACCATTCCTCAAAAACCTAGGTCTTGACGTTCTGGGTCTCGACTGCCTAGGTCTTGACTTCCCTCTAGACAAGGAAGGCAAAAATGGCTCCCGGCCTCCAAATGAGGAAAGAGGTGTCCAAGGCTCTGTAGGAGGAGGGCCAGAGAGCAGGGTGGGGGTGGTGAAGAGTTGTCACAGGCTGAAACGCAGGGCGTGGTATCAGCAGGGAGCCAAGTGTCTCCTTCTGCCCAACATGGCCACCAAGCCCTTCGCCACACCCTTGGGTCCTGCCTGGGAAGCAGCCGGGCAGTCAGAGACCCCGGGCTGTGGACTGGTGGGGAGGCTGGGGACCCAGCCTTGGGGAAGAACTGTGGCTGCCTTGGGTGGACACGAGAGGGCAGGCAGTGAGGTTAAGAGGGGTCAGCCAGGGAGTTGAAGAACGGGCACTGCATGCAGGGAGGCCTCTAGAATAGCTGAGCTCTACACCTGAATGTCCCCAGAAGTGGGGGGATGGGGTAGAGCCTCAGGGGGAGGGGAAGAGGGAACCAAAGAGGAAGTGGGGGGAGGGAGGTAGAGGAGGCAAGGTCTGGCGCCATGCTGAGTCACCGCCCACAAGGCCCAGGGCGGGCCCTCTGGGGCCAAGGGGCATGGTGGGGGGATCTTAGGAAGCCAAGGGGAGGGCTGGGGGTCTCTGGAAACAGGAATCTGGAGGAGCGGGCAGCCTGAAGAGCACATGCAGATGGACAGACAGACAGTGCAGTCACCCATAAAGTAGAAAGCACTACTAACAGCACTGGAGGGTGTAGTGTTTCCTACTTTATGGATGAGTGTACTGTGGGCTTCGGAGACCACACCACCGCCCGCCACCGCCCACCACCATCCTCATCAATGCTCAGGACCACATGTAACAGGTGAGCAGCCCTCCCAGAACCCCAGGCTTCCACTGCCCCCAGTTGTGCTGTCCTTGCTGGTTCCTGCCAACTAGAAAGGGAACACACTACATCAGCGCCTCTGCTGCCCTGAAGTCTGGGGGCGGGTATGAGAAGGACTGGACCATGTGGACCCCTGATGCAGCTGCGGAAAGAATGAGAATGAGGGCCCAGCTGCAAGCGGACAAATGCCGGGACGGGAAAGAGGCCGGAGAGGGGGGTAGATGGAGGGCAATGGGTGGTGGCACCAGGGTGCCCACACTAATAAAGAATGGACCGTTTCTCTTTTGTCTGAGATTCTGTTGCTTGGGGGAGCTGTATGGGGTTAGCAGGCACATGGATGGGATGGGGGCACACAGAAGCCAGAAGGGAGAATCACTCCCATTCTCCCAAGGACATGCAATGGTTAAGAGCTTGGTTCTTGGCTGACAGTTTGAATTTTATCGTCTAATCCTTGGAAACCCTATGAAGCAGTTCTAGTCTATCCTGTAGGGTCGCTATGAGTGGGAACTGACTCAGCAGTAATGGGTATGAGACCAGAAAGGTCCCTAGTGGCACAAATGATTCGCCCTTGACTACTAACCTAAAGGTTGGTGGTTTGAACCCACCCATCTGCCAAGGGGCTTCCGTAAAGACTACAGCCCAGAAAACTGTCCAGTCATTCTACTCTGTAACCACCGAACTGCCGTGAGTCACAATGTACTCCAAGGCATTTTTTTTTCCTAATGAAACTACAAGAGGTCTCAACAGGGGAGGGAAGGACCGGAACCACTGCAGGGAGGATCTCATGACCATCAGAGGAAAGGTGACAGCACCTGGAGGGGCGGTGTTACGAGGGGCCCTCCCACCTCTTCCCACAGCTCTGGCCCTGCCCTGCCCTCCACTTTTTCTCCACCCCTCCAAACTGAAGGCTGCCTCAAAGTCTAGGGGTGCTCTGTGGTATAAGAATTGGTCATGAGGGTACTACAGCACATACCCAAAACATCTTGTACATAGACTAGGGCACAGATAGCGATGTGCAGAGTATACACACACATTCCAGCACACACATGCTGCCTTGACCTACAGAGCCCCCCATGCATACTATTAGAACACAGTATAGTGACATAGATACATATGTGACATGGCTGTCATGTCACACAATGACACATAGGGCTATACATACACCGAGGCGCATACATATTCAACAGTACATGCAATGATACAAAAATGATACATCAATGACATACAAACAGACACACACAGAACATCCAAATACATAATGGTGACATTCACACAACAAACACAGTGGTTCTGTACATACGCTTACTGATAGATTTACACATATATAAACTACAAAGTTACACACATACAATACATAATGAAATTTACTCAGTCATGCAAATATGTTTAATGACAAAAATACACATACACATAATGGCTCTCATATCACGATGTGTGCTATAATTTATAAATTTATGCAATGATAGCCTTGCACACATACAACATCATACACAAAAAACCAAACCAAACCCACTGCCATTGAGTCGATTCCAACTCAGCGACACTATAGGTCAGTAGAAATGCCCCACAGAGTTTCCAAGGAGCACCTGGTGGATTTGGACTTCTGAACTTTGGTTAGCAGATGTAGCACTTTGCTACTACACCACCAAGGTTTCCATCATACATAAAGACATTGGCAAATAGACACACACAGTGACACACATGGAAACATGCATACATATACAGCCAGTGAGACCTGTGGACACCTAACAGCACCTGTATATACAATGGCCCCGCATATATATGCTTAAGTATAAATCTATGTATTCTATAAATATATATTCTGCAATGATATAAATATATGCATTCTATAACGCATACTATATACACACATTCATAGAATGGCAAGCACGTACACCTTGACATAAACATCAGCAACACACATCTTGTAGTGGTGTGCATATTGAGCTACACACTGCTTTAGAGAAGTAAGGCCGTAGCCTCCTCTTCATGCGTCTCCCACTGTTTCATCCGCTGCTGCCTGGGTTGGAATCCAGTTAGGGGCCCTCTGGTTTGGTGCCGCTGCTATTCCCCGGGGCCGCCACACGAGGGCCCCAACCTTGGCTGGGACTGGCTTGTCTGCTGACAGTGTCCAGGTTCCTGAGGGGCTAGGGGCTACCTCCTCACAACCTCTCCCAATACCCTTGTCTCTAAGGACTCGGTCTAGGCCCTTGCCCTTACACACAGGTTGACTCATAAGTGGGTAAGTTCCCAGGTTCCTGTTCTAAAAAGCTATTTTCTCACCGCCAAAAGGCCTAAGGCTAGAGAGAACTTTCAGACAGGGGTAAAGCCAGCTCCAAAGGCCATGTGGTGTCCTCTGCTGGCCAGAGAAAGCCAGGTGGCACCCAAACGCAGCCTGCCAGGAATTCTGAAAGCAATTCTCCCACACTCTTTCTACTCGTCTCTTTGCTTCTGTCTTTCTGTTTTCATCCTCTCGATTTCTCCAACTCCCTCCTTGTCTCGTCTCAAATCCTGTCTTTTCTATCCCTATTCATCTTCATGGCTGGATGTCTGTCTGTCTGTCGTGCCATCTCCTCGCTTTGGGCTGGGCCCCGGGATGTGGGGCGAGCTGCCTGCAGTCTCCTTGCCTCTGCACTCTGCGAAGTGTGAGGGCATGTGGGGACGAGGGGCGGAAGGCCACATATAGGGGGCGCTGGGCCGGGACCCCAACGAGGAACCTGCTTTTCCCTCTGTCCAGACCCTACCAGCTGGTCCAGCCTACCAGTCCAGCGCCATCGCCATGGAAACCAGCAGCTGACTTCCTATTGGTGGGCGGGAAGAGGAGGAGGAGGAGGAGGAGGAGGAGGAGGAGGGGGCAGGAAGGGCTGGTTCACCCCCTACTCGCCCCCTATTCTGAGGCTCAGCCCTCCTCCGCGCCCACCAAATCGAGTTTCCGGGGCTGTAGCGGACCCTTGCAGTCCCTAGAGCCGAGTCCAGAGGGGCAGAGACTATGAGGCAAGCAGCCCATCGACCCAGGCCTCCTTAGGACAGCCCGGCCGCCCAGCCAGCAGCAGCAGCCGATGGAGGAGCGGAGATAAAGGACCACAGCGCACCACTGGGGACCACCCCTAGCAGCTCATGCGGACCCTCGTCAGGCTGAGGGATGGCCAGATTCACAGATGCTGATGGACACGCAGTAACACTGATGCACACAGCTGCACAACAGTGACATATTCAGATACAACCAGGAATAGCATTGCATGCTGCCACAGCTCTGCAATACAGACACCCCCTCACACACACAGAAACAACTGGTAACTCTGACACTGGCACAGACAGTGACATACAGCACCCCTCAACACACACAAGGGGGGCACTCATCCTCCAAACACAGACAACACTGACCTGCACAGACAGACCTGGAGACACACACCATCACCCTCACCTAGGGGCCGCCGTTGGTGGCCTCTGCATACCTACCCTGCCCCCACGGGGACACCCTCCCTTCACACAGTCATACAGCCACGAGCAAACATAGCTTGCATCCCCCTGGATCCAGCTCCCACAGCCTTGATTCTTTCTGCAGCCTCCCACGGTGGGTGGGGAAGAGCTTAGCCAACCTTGGATGGAGCATCGGTGAAACCAAGAGCTCAGAAGGGACAGGGTCTGGTCTGGCATAACCCTCGCCAGCCTCTCCACTTGGCTGGGTGATGTCCCCCAGCTCAGGTCCTGGGGCCCCTTGGCAGTACCATGGAGCAACTGACATCCCTCCCACGATCTGGGGACCTCGGAGCCATGGAGCCGTGGGCACTGCCTGTTTGGGAGAGCTGGACTCCAGGACAGGGTGGCCAGCCTGGAGGCACAGCGCCAAGCATTGCTGATACGCCGGCAGCTCCGCAGGTTGGGAAACTGAGGCCTGGGGAGAGCTTAGAGTTGGAGGGTGCTAAGCCCCCTGGGCCTGTGGAAGACACTGACTCTGCAAGGGCATTGGTTGGGCTGCCCATCGCAGGGCAGCAAGCAGAGAGCCCTGGATCCAGCTGCCCAAAGGTGGAGGATGAAGCGGCGGCATCTTTCCCGAAGGTAGGGGCTACGGAGGGCAGAGTCTTTGAGGTGGGGGCTTCTCATCATGCCCTCCAGCACACAGCTGGGCGGGATGTACAACTGCTTTTCCTTTCCTTTGATCTGTCTCTGTCTGTGAGTCTGTCTCTGTGACTATCTGTCCTCCTTTCTCTGGGCACTAGTCTCAGTGGCTCCATTTTTTGCCATCTGCTTGTCATTCTGACTCCCCCTTGCTTGTCTGTCAACATCTGGCCCTGCCCCCGCCTCCTCCCCGTGTCTGTCTCTTTCTTTCTAACAGTCTGTCTGTCTGTGTTTCCATAAGTCTGTCTGTCTGTCCTTGGAGGCTGAGGATACTAGAGGTGTGTGGAGATGTACGATGGAATCAGAGTCCAGAGGAAACAGATTTAGGGAAGGGGCTCAGGGCTGGTCTGAGCAAGGTTTGAGAGAGGGAGAGCCAAATTTGGGATGGATTTGAATAGTCTCCTGTAGCAGACAGAGGGACCAGGACTTTGGGAGGGTAGGGGACACAGAGGCTGTGAGGAGCCTGGAGGGGGATGGGATGGGAGCTTGAACTGGCATTTCCAGGAGAAGGAGAAGATGGGCAATAGGGCAAAGACTAAGGGAATAGCAGGGAGGATCCCAGACTGGGGACTAAGCACAGTCTTCTCCTGGATCTCCTTCGGTTCCTCTCCGAAGGCCTGGAAAATGTGGGGGAGAACATTCCTGCCTCTCTCTGCCCCCTTCACTGTGCTCAGGGAATGCTGCCAGAGAGGGCCATGCTGGAGAGGGTGGGCTCCTGAGGCTGGGTGCACCTTCCTTTCCATGCCAGGTCAAGGTGAACATAGGTTTGGGGGACAGACCCAATCTGGAGCTGCTGAGGGCTTTGGGGGAGATGCAACAGCGCTGTGCCATCCTGAAGGAGGAAAACCAGATGCTGGTGAGAGGTGGGGAGTGGAGCCTGGGGAGGGCAGGCTCAGTCATCCTGGTTTTCTGCCTCAGTGCCCTCCCTACCCCACATACATCCGGCCACCTGGAGGGGACACAGTCCCTAGATCCAAGAGGGTGAACCCTTGCCTTGAGTTGCTATGAGCCCCGGACTCTAGCCCAGGCGCTGGGCAGTTGGGATGGGGTCTGGGATGCTTCCCACATGCATCCCATTTCTGCCTGACCCTTATCAGAGAAAGAGCAGCTTCCCTGAGACGGAGGAGAAGGTGCGGAGGCTCAAGAGGAAGAATGCCGAGCTGGCAGTCATTGCCAAGCGCCTGGAGGAGAGGGCCCGGAAGCTGCAGGAGACTAACCTGAGGGTGGTGAGGCTAGGAGGCCGCTGGATGAGGGCTGGGTGACCGGGGTGGAGGGGATCCAGGGCTGACTGTGAGCGGCTGTGGCTCAGAATTCAGATTCTTAACACCCAGGAAAGCAGAGACCCAGGGGCTGAGGTGTAAGAAAAGCAGAGGGTGGCCAGTTTGGGAAGCTAAGGGTTTCTGGAGCGACAGGAGGAAGGAAAGAGCTGGCAGGGGAGGCTTCAGAACAGGCAGGGAGCAGAATTCTGGATTACCACGTGCCGGTGCTGGCTGCAGCCTCCACTGAGCTCATCTCAGGGTGCAGAGCTGGTGGGGGCAGGGATGAAGACCCATCAGAGTTGACAGCCCAGAATTAGCGGCAAGCTTTGGGCCTAAACTAGGGTATGAACTGAACCCTTTCATCTCTGGGGACTGCCGCGACGAGGTCAAATGAGGCCACTGGTCCACTGAGGACCCCAGACACGGGGTGGAAGCAGGAGGCCACACTTCCAGGTTTTTATCCCAGCCCCTCTTTTGGGAGGAGCCGAGGAGTGGGTGAAAGGTCCTAGCCCTTCAGTGATGACCGTTGGCCTTACCCCTCCTCTGGCCAGGTGAGTGCCCCGTTGCCCCGCCCAGGGGACAGTCTGGAGTTGTGCCGGAAGGCCCTGGCCCGCCAGCGTGCCCAGGACCTCAGTGAAACAGCCAGCGCCCTGCTGGCCAAGGACAAGCAGATTGCTGCCCTGCAGCGAGAGTGCAGGGAGCTGCAGGCCAGGCTCACCCTGGCGGGCAAGGTGCGACAGGGCCCTGGTCACCCCTTGCAGCTCAGCCTCACAGAGCAGCCAGTCTGCCTGCCAGAAGGGTGGGATGTGGATGAGATGTTAATAAGATGCAAATGAGGCGGGTAGGTGAAGGCTGCTGGGGAGTAGGTTCCCCGGGCAACGGCCCAGGTAGGAGCCAGGAGGAGTCTCAACTGAAAGGGGTGGAGCCATCCATGAGTCCCATACCTGGAAATCTCTATGCTCCAGGCTTGAGGCTGTGCGCCAGTGGGCTTGGCTTTTTGAATTCACACGTATCTCACACTTGCGTAAAGGGTTGTTCACAAGGCATTTCGCACAGGGCCGGGCACATCGTGCGTGCCCAGCAAATGAGTTACTATTCCCGTGGATGTCTGTACATGCGCTAGCGGAAGCATGTGGTGGTGTACGCACGCACATATGGCCAGGCATGTACGCATGCATGCGAGGATATGCACGTTCCCCAGCACCCGAGCCCCTCCAGCAAGGTAGAAGGGGTACTTTCCTGGGGGAACGAGTGGGGTGAATGGCGGCTAAGCTTGACTCCACTCCGCGTCTCCCTACCCCAGGAAGGCCCCCAGTGGCTTCACGTGCGGGACTTCGACCGGCTCTTGCGCGAGTCCCAGCGGGAGGTGCTGCGGCTGCAAAGGCAGATCGCGCTGCGCAACCAGCGAGAGCCGCCGCCGCTGCCCAGGCCCCCAGCCTCCGCTATCCGGGCCCCAGCAGGGGCGCCCGCACCTGGGGCCCCGGGAGAGGTGAGCGTATGCGCCTGGGCAGGTGTATGGGTGTGAGTAGACGAGGGGTGGGGGTAGCTCTGGACTCTTCCCCTGCATCGCGCTCAGAGCCCCGAGGACCTGGCGATGGATGAGTACTCCGAAGGGCTGGGGAGCTCGCCCGACCTCGGGGGAGCAGGTTTCTCTCCATCCCTCCCGCGGTCCTACCTGCGCTGCGCCCGCCTTGGGCATCCAGGGTTCCGCCCTCCGCGGGCCTGCGCCCCGCGGGGCCCGCCCCACCGCCCCTGCCGCGCCGCCAGTGGTACCGCCCGGCAGCAAATCCTCCGTTGCCCTAGCAGCCGTCCCGGGCCCAGCCCGCGCCGCCTCCTCCAGCCGCCGCCGTAGCGCGGGGACGCCCCTTTCAGCACCCGCCGGGCTGGCCAGGCCCGCCCCCTGTTTCTTGGGTGGGCGGCCGTGCGTCCTCCCAGCTCCAGGTACGGTGACCACCACTGGGCCTGCGGCTTCGGCAGCTCCTGTCCCGAGAACCTGGGACACCAATGCGGGCCTCAGAACTTAAGGGGCCTGGTCCTCTCTGCTGGGCAGCATCTAGGTCTGCCTTCTTGGGGAAGAGGGATGGGAGGTGGGGCTCCATAGCAACCACGGCCCTGCGATATTGGGTGCATGTCTCTCTGATTTTGCCCCTCTGTGTGGCCCAGTAAGGGGAAATGTACCCTCCATCAGGACCTGTCCACCTCTCAAATTCTGCAGCAATAAATGGGAGGTGGAACAGGGTGGGCTTGAGGGAAGCCAGGAGGAGGGTCTGGCCAGGGGTGCCCTGCTCTAGGCAGGCCCAGATTTGGATGCTTTGGAACCCCGGCTGTAGAAACACCTCTGTGTCCCCTGGGCCTAGGCAGCCTCCGAAATCTCTGCCACTGAAGGGCACTTAGGACAGTTATTGAGTGCAGAGTGGGGCTGGCTGCTGCAAGCTAAAAAAGGAAAGCTTTGGCCTGGATAAGGGACCTGCTTCCCAGAACTCACGTGGGTCTCAGGATCTCAAAGCAGTCATGACTTGGGACACAGGGGTCTGGCCTCTGCTTCCATATCAACTGGAAATGATGAAAGGGTGTGGGCAGACAGCTCCCCACTCCTGGGTGGGATCTCATTGTTTTGTATGAGATGAGATGGGACCCTCCCAGGGACAAGCTGGGCTGGGGCAGGCTGCCTTGGGGTCCTGTACTCAGTGCCAGTCCCGTACCCCTGGGCATTGCAGGCCACACCCCAAGAGGATGTGGACATCCCACAGGTGGTCGTAGGGGAGCTCGAGAAACCACAGAGGGTGCAGCAGCTGGTAAGTGCCCAGACCAAGGGCTGCATGGGACATGCAATGGGCAGATTGGCCCTTCCACCTTACCTGCTGGGTTCTGGTCCCACAGGAGTCAGAGCTCAGCAAGAAGCGGAAGAAATGCCAGAACCTGGAGCAGGAAGCCCGGAAGAAGCAGAGGCGATGTGAGGAGCTGGTGAGCTCCTGAGGGCCCAACGGACAGCAACTCATTCCCCTGGGCCAGCAAGGTGGTGGGCTTCTGCTCAGCTCTGCTTTCGTCCCTCCTACCCCAAGAAACCACCTTCCTTCTCACTCTGTGGGCTCTCCTGTTCTGTCTGATGCAGGTGTCAGGTGGAGGAGAAAAGGGTCTTGACTTGGTGACAGGGTCCTCTGTGTGGGTGTGTGGCCTTTCCCCAGTATGCCTCTGCCCCCTTAGGAACTGCAACTGAGGGAAGCCCAGAATGAGAATGCCCGCCTTGTGGAAGAGAACTCTCGGCTCAGTGGGAAGGCCACAGAGAAGGAGCAGGTACTAGCTCTCCTGCCAGGGACACAGCCCCCAGGGAGAGACTTCCGTCACCCCCTAGCTGGGCTAAGCTACGAAGGATACTCTTCCCCTTCATGAGGGAGCCCATGGGATAAATCTAGCATACCCAGATTCCCCTCCTGCTTGTACCACCAGGTGGAGTGGGAGAATGTGGAGCTGAGGGGCCAGCTCCTGGGGGTGACCGAGGAGAGAGACTCAGCCCTTCGCAAGAGCCAGGGCTTGCAGAGCAAGCTGGAGAGCCTGGAGCAGGTGCTGCAGGTAAGGGGACTGTGTAGGTGACAGAGAGGGTATTGGTGCCCGGCACGTGGAGAAAATGGGACCGTGGAATATATCCGTCTGTAACTCAGAGGTCCAGTCCTGGGACCATCACCCTCTTGTTGTCTGTGACCTTAGTCTAGCCTCATCCTTTCTCTGGCCTCTGTTTCCTTTGTCACAGAGGGTGACAGACAGTGTCTGCGTGTCCTTCCTCTTAGATCTTCTGTAGAAATGGAGGAGTGGAGGCTCTAGCCTTGACCTCAAGTCTTGTGTTTCAGCACATGCGGGAGGTGGCCCAGCGGCGACAGCAGCTGGAGGTGGAACATGAGCAGGCTCGGCTCAGCCTGCAAGAGAAGCAGGAGGAGGTCCGGAGGCTGCAGCAGGTGGGAACAGTGCCTCTTGGGGTACAGGACAGGTGTATAGGCTGCTGGACCACAGCTTAGTCATCCACTCATCCAACAAGCATTTACTGAGCATTTGTCATGTGCCAGGGACTGTGCTAGCACTGGGGAGACAGGGGAGACAGTGGTACACAAAGACAAGGTTCCCAAGCAATCTGTGAATAACTGGATTCAGGAATGAGATGATGTCAGACACTGACAAGTGCAGTGGAGGAAGTGAACAAGGTGCTATGACACAGAGGGACTAAGATGGCATGAGATGGGCCACTTCAGAGAAGGCCCCTCTGAGGAGGTGACAAGTGAGCTAATCCCTTCAGGGCAAGAAGGAGCCATCCAGGAGAGCTACAGGAAGAGCACTTCAGGAAGAGGGCCTGTGCAAATGCCCTGTGGTAGAAAGAGCTTGGAGTGTCCTGGAACAGCGTGGCTGGAATATAGTTAGATGGACGGAAGAGAAGAAATTGGCAAGAGTTAGATCATGTTGGGCTTAAAAGCCATGAAATAATTTGGGTGTTTTGTTCTGTGAGCAGTTAGAAGGGGAGTGACGTGATCCTAGTTTTGGAAGAGCACTCTGAGGGCAGCATGGAGGATGGAAGTGGGAGTTGGCATGAAGGTGGGCTATCGGATGTCGGCAGGCTGTGGTTACAGCGATCCAGATAGGAGATGATGGTATTCCAGACCAGAGCGAGCCCATGGAAGTGGAAACAAGGAGATGGATTTGGAATGTATTTTGGAGATACAGTTGGCAAGATAACACTGTGGGAGTTAAGTCCCTGCTTTGTCACCCTGTCTGAGGAAAAGGCTGAGGTTTGGGGATTACGCACCCTGATGGGAGATGAGGTGTAGAGTATAAAGCAGGTCCAACGCCAGGCCCTGGGAGCCCCTAACATTCACAAGGAGCAGATGAGGTAAAGCAGTCCTAAGAAGCTGAGAAGAAGCGTCTAGAGAGGTGGGAGAGAAGCCAGGAGGGTGGCTGTCCTAGACTGAGAGGAACAGTCCCAGGCTGCACCTCTCCTTGACCCCATTGCCTTGTGGCCTAAGGTATGGCCAAGGGTTGGGTGTTGGGTGAGGAGAGCCCCTCGGCCTCCTGCTTCCAGTCCCCTTTCCTTCTCCCCCTCCCCTCCTTTCTCACCCTTCTTCCTCCTATCCGCTCCCCCTCGCACCTCCCTCTGCCTGACCCTTCCCCTCTAGCATCTTGCCTCCTCCCACCTATAGGCCCAGGCAGAAGCCAAGCGGGAACATGAAGGAGCCGTGCAGCTGCTCGAGGTAAGGTCCCTGGGGATGGCCACCAGCTCCACTGCTTGGGGGAAAGGCAGAGAACTTCAAATAAAGCTGGAATGGATTGTGTGTATGTTTGTGTGAGGGAGGGTGTAGGGCTTCAGGACAGGCCCTTAAACCCCTCTGGGACCTGGGGAATTCCCTCCACCATTGGCCGATTTCTCAGGCTGGGACATAGCTTGGACATGGCTGGGGCAGGGGGTATGGTTCCCTTTGCAACCTACAGCCAAGAGGTGGCCTTTACCTAAAATTACACTTCTGTTTAGGAACTTCTCAGTTATTCCAGGGAGGCTGCTGGCTGGTGATGTGGTCCACTTAGGCCCCACTCTTTTTTTTTTCCCCCTCTCTGGATTAATGATCTACAGACTAGGAGGGGTTCTCACCTCTCTTCTGTACTTTCCTTTCCTGCTACAGTCTACCTTGGATTCCATGCAGGTACAACCTCCTTGTCCTTCTGTCCCTCAGCCTCCCCGGGTACCCCCTCCTCCATACCTCTCCAGGCTGGCTGAGCTCCTTCTCATCCCTTAGAGCCCAAGCACTCCCAACTATCATGTCCAACAGAGGAGGGTGGCAGATCTGCAAATCTTTAGATGGCCTGGGTCCCAACAGGACACATGGGCCCATCCCCTTGTTTCAGACCTGCTCCTGTGCCTGGCAGACATGGGGTCTTCCCTTCCCCAAGACTGAGCCATTCAGATCATGAGGAAGTTCACCATCAGTCTAACTCATGATTCTCCTGATACTGACAAGGACTGGGACTCTCCTAATACCTAAGACAGATTCTTGGAACTGGCCTGTTCCCATCGCAGACATGTCCCTAGATCCCTTGTGGTGTCTCTTGCCCCATCTCCATGAGAGCAGGGATTTGTGTTGCTGACTGTGGGAAGGTGATGAATGACAGGACTGAGAAACTCCCCAGGTGATACTGGTGGTGGTTATGGGGGTGGGAGTCATAGCTTTTGGCCTAGAAAGCAGCTGGAGGAAGTGCAGCCGGCCTGGGGCCGAGGGTGCAGAGAAAGTCTGAGGCAGGCCTTGGCTCTGGAGAAGGGTTGGGGATGAAGATGTGACACAGCTACAGGACTTCTTGCTGTGCTCAAACCCATAAGGGGCAGAGGGGCAGCTGGGCCAAGAAGTGGGCTCCAGGTATGAGAGTCACGTGCCTGTGATCTGAGCCCCTGTGGGCTGTTTGGAGATGGCACGGGCTGGGACTAGGCACGTTTCCTGGGCTCTGGGCTCATGGTAGATCTTGGCCCAGGCCCGGGTCCGAGACCTTGAGGAGCAGTGCCGCAGCCAAACGGAGCGATTCAGCCTCTTGGCACAGGAGCTCCAGGCCTTCCGCCTGCACCCTGGCCCCTTGGATCTGCTTACCTCTGCCCTGGGCTGCAGCGCCCCTGGGGACTGCTTGCCACCCCCTTGTTGCTGCTCCACCCCCCAGTCCTGCCGGGGGTCCAGCTCCAAAGGTAAGGTGGATCCTAGTGACACTGGCCTGGCATTTCCAGCACTGGGGCTTGTGGAAAGGTAGGCAGCTATTGTGCAGAGCAGGAATTCAGGGTCAGAGAAGGCTAGCGGTTCACCGAAAGTCACACAGCAAGTTAGAGGCATGTCTGACTAGAACCAGGCTCTGATGGGGAGAAATAGAGCCCAATAGGGTGACTGTCCCTGGGTCTGGGCCCAGACATCTCAGGCCACTGCTCCCCTTCTTCCAACAAGACCTAAGTGGTCATAGCTGGGAGTTGGGCACTAGGAACTGGTAGCAGGTGGATGGGCTTGGAAGTCAGTTGGACTTGCTGGTCCTAGTTCGTGTGACTTGATAGTTGATGGGTCATAGTTTCGTAACCTTTAAGCCAGGAATAATTAAACATACCTCACCAGACTGCTGTGAGGGTCATTTGAAATCATGTATGCAAATCACACATAGCTGACAATTAGCAAGCCCCTTCACGAAATATTTCCCTTCTTGCAAGGAAACCTGGTTATGGAGGGCTTGACCCTCATGTCCAAGAAGCCCTACCCCATCTCCCTGGTCCCTCCTCAGGCCACAGACCCCCAGCCCATGTGCCATCTTCTCTTTAGACCTTGACCTCCCACCGGGCTCTCCAGGGCGTTGTACCCCCAAATCTTCTGAACTTGCTTCTGCTGCCCTTGCTGGAGCCCCTCGAAGGACAGCCAAGAAGGCAGAGTCTCTTTCTGACTCCTCTCGCTCAGAGACCGTCCACAACAGCCCCAGGTCCTGCCCTACACCTGAGGTCAGTGCTGGAGTGGGGCAGGAACTTGGAGTTCTGGTCCTGCTTTGTGAAAGGAGGAAGGGGAAGGTCTGCCTTGACATCTCGGGGCCCCAGGGCTTGGGTTCCAGACTGGGAAGTGAAGACAGACCTGGGGAGAGAAAGAGCTTCAATTCTTCCTTGTGTGTGCTATCCCTGCTCTCCAGGGCCATGTGGCCCCACCCCTCCGGGGCTCAGGGAGGCCCTGAAGTCCTGGGCTAGGTGGAGGGAGACACTTTGGCACCAGGATCCACTTAATGAGACCGTTCGTAAGAGCGTCAGTGGCAGAAACAGGTGGTTGTGCGAAAGGGCACCGATTTGAGGATTCAGATCCCAGCTTTGTTTTAGGTGACTGCCAGTCCTTCCCCAGCTTTGGTTCCTTATCTGAATATTTGAGCTAATGAAATCTGTCTTGTCAAGTTCTGAGGATAACAGAAGATACAAGGAAGCATCTCAGTACAGAAGAGAAGTAGATACTTACCACGTGACAGCTGTCATTGTACTTTCTAGAGCATCAGTCACAGGTCTTCTGGTCCCCTGAGCCCTCTCTGTCCTCCTAAACCCCAGAGTGAGGGGGCAGGTCTGGAGCAGCCCTGCTGCCCTGCCAGGCCAAGGCGATACACGGCCGCATCGGGCCTCTACTGCCCCCTGGTGTGATGGAAGGAGAATGCTGGATCTGGCTGCCATCATGGAGGGCTGTCCCTGTCTACCCCTTGGTCCCTTCGGCTTTGGCTTTGGTAGACAGGAAAAGATTGTCCTGCAAGCTGACCCCAGAAATCTGAACCAGGGCAGGAGAAGCAGGGGTGTCCCCAGGCATGGACCAGACAAGTGGACCAGAAGTTCCGAGTTCCAGGGCTGAACCACAGAAGCACTGTCATGGGGCGAGAGACAGGAACTTCGCCAGCTCCCTCTGCCCCTTCTCCAGCTCTTTCTGTTGAGTTGCTCTACTGCATGTCACCCTGAGGAGCCACACTGCCTCTGGACACCCATCCCCATACTAGCTGCAGCCTGGCTGTCTCTCAGCTGGCTTGGGGCAGTAGGGGCCAGGGCTCTGTAAGAGTTCTGGCTTACCCTCCTCTCCCTGCCTAGGGCATGAAGCTGGGTGTGCCAGGCCCTGCTGGTTCCAGTACTGATTTAGGAACTGTCACGTGGTCCTTGCTGCTGACCTCATCCACCATGTGCTCACTTTCCCTTCTCCCAGGCCACTGCTCCTCCTCTGGCTCAGCCTGGCAACCTACTTTTCCTTTGGCCCTAGGCCCTAGAAACAACCAGCCCTTTCTGTTTGTCCCCAGGTGGACACAGCCAGTGAGGTGGAAGAGCTGGAGACAGACAGTGTCTCTCTGCTCCCAGCAGCCCCAGAGGGTACCCGGGGAGGAGCCAAGATCCAGGTCTTCCTAGCACGCTACAGGTAGGCCCCAGCCCGTAGGGTGTGTAGGGGAGGGACCAGGTGATAGAGATGGGAGGTCCCTATAGGGATCCCAGTTAGATAAGTCCTCTTAGCCTAGTTGGGCCAAGGTGGCACCATAAATGTTCTGCTTTGCTAAAGGCGGACAACCACATGCCCATAAAGGCCTGATATTGCGGGCGAGAGAAGACAGGATAAGGAGGTGGGATGTAGTCACTGCTTCCTACTTCTCTTGCTTCCATCAATAGCTACAACCCCTTTGAGGGTCCCAATGAGAATCCAGAGGCAGAGCTTCCACTCACTGCAGGCGAGTACATCTACATTTATGGCGACATGGACGAGGATGGCTTTTTTGAAGGTAGGAAGGTAGTGGCAGTCACTATATGCCTTCCCCTGCCTTTAAGCCCGTGTTCCCAAAAACCTCCATCTGTCCGCAGTCTCTCCTCAGCGTGCTCAGCCCACCATACTGTTTTAGACTCAGCTAAAAGGTCTCTAGAGACCTCAGCACCCAGTGGGGAAAGGGACAGAAAGCGGCCTGGGAAAGGAGGCAACTAGGCTGTCTATGGATCTGGCCCCAGACAAGGCAAGACAGGGCATTCTCACAGTTTCGGTGACAACAGAGTGTCACAGGTGGTGCTCAGTGACACTTGAAGTCAGCATGGAGCATGCTAGGCTTTGATGCTGGGCTCCAGTTGGGTATGGGGAGGAGGAATCAGGGTGCAGACCCCAGGAAGGAGTGTTTGGAAGTGGTCAGCAGTTGTCAGGGCTCAGGCACAGGCTGAGCCTCAGGGCACTTTCCTAGTTCCAGCTGGGAGCCTGAGGGTTCATCGGGCAATGCCCCATTGCAGAGACAGGGCAACAGGGCAGGGCATGCAGAAGAAATGGCTGTGGGAGATCCTCCCCGGTGGACCCGGCCTGGGCATCGGGCTCCGTTGTTCACCAGAGGGGAGGGCACTGTGTGAAGACTGGAATGAGATGTGGACTGGGGCAGGGCAAGGGCCATAAGGAGGTAATGATGACAGGTATACCTGTGTGTACCCCTGAAACCTTGGGGCTTGTGAGTCCTGGCCTTCAGAACCTGTTCAGCTCCTTTTCTCTGGGCCTATGCCTGTTATTTGCATGGCTGCCTGGCTTGCTCTTGCCCTCTCTGGCTGTGGGGCCTGAACAGTTAAACTTGCATAGCTCTGGACTGCAGAGCTAGATTGTGTAGCTATTTGTATGCTATTTTTGTGAAAAACAAAAGAAAAGCAGTGTCTGGGGAAGGGAGGCAAGACAAACCTAAATATTAACTCATCACAGTTGACTAGAATTGGAACTATACAATCTGGGGTGGAAACCTACCCTGAAACAGAGGAACCTGGTCAACGTTTAGGTAAGTGCTTCACCTCCGTGGGCTCCCTCCTGGACTGGCCAGGCTGCAGCCTTGCAGGGTTGTAGATCAGCTTTGTGTCCAGGCGCCTACCTTTAATCTCTCTTCCTTGTTTGATCTCACAAGACTTAAGAGCTGCTGTAATGAATCACCACAAGTCTAGTGGTTTAGTGAGTATGCACAATCAAGGTGTTAGCAGGGCTTTGTTCCCTCCAAAGGCCCCAGGGGTGAGTCCTTTCCTTGTCTCTTCCAACATCTAGATGCTCCCATGTTCTTGGCTTGCAGCTGCATCACTCCAGTCCCTGTGCCTCTGTGGTCACATTGCCTCCTCTGTTTCTCTTAGTGTCTCTTGTTTCTTATAAAGGCGTTTGTCACTAGATTGAGGGTCCACCTGGATAAGCCAAGATAGTCTTATTTGTAGGTCCTTTGCTTAATGGTACCTGCAAAGGTCCTTTGCCAGAGGCCAGCCTCAACAGGGTCCGGGATCACGAAGGGATGGGTGGCGTCAGTGAAGAAATGAGACTCAGACAACCAGGAATCTGGAGGTCAGCAGCCTGTTAAGGCCTGTCTGTCTTTATTTTTTATACAATCAATGAGGTGACCTGATTTTCACCCTGCTCTTTGACCACGTAAGCTGTTGGCTAGTAAGGAACTGATACCTCGCGGTCTCTTTTCATGTTAATCATTAGGGCCCTCTAGGTAATGGCCTGAGACAAGTGTATTGCGATTATAATTAACAGTGAAAACAAAGCTATGCCTTGAGCTCAATCAGCTCTATCTATGCCTAGAGGTCAAAGGTGCAGGAAAAGGGGTAGACTCATCCAAAGGTTATTATCTGGCTGTCTCTATTTGTTCCTCCTTTGCTCTTATTTTATCTCTTCCTGTGGGTACAGTAAGCGCCTACTGTCCCTCACCCTATGCCTCTCTTAAGCTCTTCTAAGAAGGATATTTCTTTAGTGTTTACTCATTTACCATACCAATTATAATAAACGTGGGAGTCTATCCATCTTCCTGATGCAGGGAGTGGGATGTCTATATCTAAGGGCTATGCGGGGTTTGTCCCTGGGGAGTTTCCCAGGGCCTTCCTGCAATCTTGTATTTCAAATGTGGAGGGGGATGTGCAGTTGGGGGAAACCAGCGGGGCCGGGCTAGCCTCTGCGTTCCCGGGCTGGGCATGCTGTGTCAGGATTCATTAAGCCGAGGGGGTTGTAAAGCCCTTCTTAAAAGGCATCTTCCTTAATCTTTGTGCCAGGAGATGAGAGGGTACTTTTGAGGAAGGTTTAATTAGGATGCAAAATATTATCAGGGAGAGTACAGCCAAAAATATGCCAAGGGTGAGATGCCTCTGCCTGCCATCACATAGGCGTGTAGCTTTGCTTACAGGGGCTTCTGTGGGTGATGGGCCTTGGCAGTCCTTTTCCCAAAGAAGTTTCCATTCATGGGTATTGGGGATTAGGATGTGGACATATCTTTTAGGGGCCACCATTCACCCACTACAGTGTTTTTATTATCTAATTTATTGAGTGTCTATTTAAACAATTTTTTTTTCTTCGAGATTCCTTACTTCCTCTCTTGGCATAAGCAGAGTGAGAGGGGAAAGAAAATACTTATTATCAGGGAAATTCCCAGATGCTGGTACAGCTAAGACTTGCTTTGACTCCCCTTTCAGCCCTCGATGGTGCTATGCTTCCTGTCTTGGTGATTCCCTGGGTTTTTTATCCTCCCTTGAAATTGGCTGTGACGTGACGTGCTGTGTGCCAGCTTCCTTCTTCCTTGACATCCCTCAGACAAACAACTACCATCAGTGTCTTCAACAATTCTATTGTCAGCTCCTCAGAGATGCTGACACGAGGTACCAACCCTCACCGCTGGTTGTAGCCTGGGGTGGCTGCCAGGTCACACTTACAACACAGAGGCGTGCCATGGGTCCTAATCCCTTCCAGAACCCACAAGTGACTCTTCTCTGGCATTCGCCTGTCTCATCTCTAGAGATTTCTTCCTCTCCCTGACAAGGTGGTTGCTCCCCTTGCTCTTGTAGATGTCTGTTTTCCATACAGGAAGCTGAAGGGCACCCCCCACTACTCCTCAGGTCTGTAAAACCCACCACGGGAGCTTCAGAGTCGGTATAATTGGGTTTCTCATCTCGGCCTGCTTCCTTTTTCCCAAATGTTTAATATCAAAATTTTCAAATGTATACCCACTGCTGTCTAGTTGATGCCAACTCATAGTGCCCCTCTAGGACAAAGTAGAACTGCTCCGTAGAGTTTCCAAGGAGTGCCTGGTGGATTTGAACTGCTGACCTTTTGGTTAGTAGTCATAGCACTTACCCACTTTGCCACCAGGATTTCTTTCAAATATATAGACAAGTTAAACAGTGCAATAAACACCTCTATACTCATAACCTAGATTCAACAATTGTTACCATTGTGTCATACTTGCTTTCTCCATACATAGATTTTTAAAAAAAGATTTGAAAGCAACTTGGAGACGTTTTGAGTTTTATCTATAAAGACTTCGACCTGCATCTCCTGAGAATGCAGACATTCTCCCACATCCTTGTAGCATCGTCGTTACTTGGCAGCCTGTTAGAAACACGGAATCTTAACCCCATCTGGCCAAAAAACCCAGTGTGTCACATCGAATGTGACTCATAGTGACCCTCTAGGACACAGTAGAACTGCCCCATAAGGTTTCTAAGGAGTGGCTGGCATTTTCCAACTGCCTATCTCTTGGTTAGTAGCCAAACACTTAACTGCTACGCCACCAGGGCTCCCAATCCTCGCAACCCAAACCCAAATCCAACCCAGTGCTGCTGAGCCTAGGGTTGCTGCGAGTTGGAATCAACGGCAGTGGGTTTAGTTTTGGGTTGGGCATCCCTGGGTAGCACCGATAGTTGAGCACTTGACTACTCAGCAGTTGGTGGTTCAGAAGGAAGGTCTGGCACCCTGTTTCTGAACAGTCACAGGCTTGAAAACCCTACAGAGTAGTTCTACTCTGTAACACGTGGGTTGCCGTGGGCGGGAATTGACTTACTGGTTGGTTTGTTTTTGATCTTATGTGGCCGCAGTACCGATAGCATACCTTATTATCATGCTCATTCAAAGTAACAATAACTCCCTAATCCTGATTTTGATGGCTTTGGTCCTTTAAAAGCCCTGACAGGTGAGTATTGACTGAAATCAAATGACTGAGATCATCCACTGACGATTGTTTAAATGAATTTAATGGATGGATTTTTCTCTGCCTCTTCTCTGACTCCCCTCCCTGTTCTCCTCTGCCCTCCATCTGTCAGGGGAGCTCATGGATGGCCGAAGGGGCTTGGTCCCCTCCAATTTTGTAGAGCGTGTGTCCGATGACGACCTCCTGACCTCTCTCCCTCCTGAGCTGGCCGATTTGTCACATAGCTCTGGCCCTGAACTCAGCTTCTTGAGTGGAGGTGGGCGTGGCAGCAGCAGTGAGGGCCAGAGCAGCGGGAGGCAGAGCCAACCTGCACCAGAGGAAGAGGATGCAGGCGATGAGCTCAGCCTGAGCCCCCCGCCAGATGGCCTCAGCGAGACCCCCGCTGTGCCTTACCCTCGCCACCTGGTGGTCCTCAAACAGCTCGTCCATAGCCTGGTGCTAGCTTGGGAGCCACCCGCTGGGCAAGTGGAGCTGCACGGCTACCATATCTGCGTGAATGGGGAGCTGCGTCAAGCCCTGGCGCCTGGGGCACCCCTCAAGGCCGTGCTTGAGAACCTGGACCTTCAGAGTGGGCTCCTCCATGTTTCTGTCCGGGCCCTCACTAGCCGTGGCAGCTCTGACCCCCTGCGCTGTTGCCTGGCTGTGGGCGCCCGGGCTGGGGTGGGGCCTAGCCAGCTGCGGGTCCATCGACTGACAGCCACGTCTGCTGAGATCACCTGGGTGCCCAGCAATAGTAACTTGGCCCATGCCATCTACCTCAATGGGGAAGAGTGCCTGCCTGCCCACCCCAGCACCTACTGGGCCACTTTCTGCAACCTGCAGCCTGGCACACCCTACCAGGCCCGAGTAGAGGCTCAGCTCCCACCCGGAGGGTCTTGGGAACCAGGCTGGGAAAGGACAGAGCAGAGGTCTGCTACCCTGCAATTCACCACTCTCCCAGCAGGTGTGCAGGCCAGAGCACTGGGAGATAAGGCCGGGAGGCGCGCTGTCTGTACTACCGGGGGGTGGGTGATGGTGGAAGAGGTGGGGTCTTGCTCTTTGCATCTTCAGGGATTTGGCAGATTGGGCTGGTATTCCTGGTGGGTGGTCTCCTCCATTACAGGATCTGGTACCCCTTCACCCCCAGGCCCACCTGATGCCCCGCTGGATGTACAGATTGAGCCGGGACCCTCTCCTGGAATCTTGATCATCAGCTGGCTCCCAGTCACCATTGATGTTGCTGGCTCGTCCAATGGTGTCCGGGTCACAGGTTATGCCATCTATGCGGACGGGCAGAAGGTACAGCCCAGCTGCCGCACCCACCTGTACCTTGGGAGCAGGACATGGCTCCCTCCTTGCCATGTCTCTGTGGCCTGTCACAGAGGTGCCCAGCCCTGGCATTTGAGCACTATATAGTGGATTGGCTAAGAGCATGGGCTTTGGCATCAGGTGACTGGGTTTTGAAAACTGCCCCACCACTAGTGGTCAGGAGACTGAGATGAGACAAGGCCTGCAAAGGGCTTAGTCTGGTGGTGTAATGGCATAATGGTAGCCTCCCTGTTGTCCTTGTCTCCCTGCACTTGGCTGTCTCAGGCTCCCTTTACCGCCCTCTCCTCCCTCCCTGCAGATTATGGAGGTGGCCTCGCCAACAGCAGGCAGCGTGCTGGTAGAGTTGTCCCAACTGCAGCTGCTGCGGGTATGCCGGGAGGTGGCCGTACGCACCATGTCACCCCACGGCGAGTCAGCTGACTCCATCCCGGCCCCCATCGCCCCAGCTCTGGCTCTGGTCTGCCAGCCAGCCGAGGTCTCCTGCACATCCCCTCAACCAGGCTCGGAGGCCAGACCACCCCTTGCTGCAGCCTCCTCAAGGCCTGGAGACCCCAGCAGTCCCCTCCAGCACCCTGTCCCCCATGGAACTCGAGAGGCCCCTGGAGCCCCCCCAGCAGGCCCTCCCAGTGAGGCATCAAGAGCATCCCAAGAGGAGCCTCCAGCGTCCTGCACCCAGGTACCCTGGGCTCGAGGGCAGGAAGTGTGGGCAGGGCCTGGCAGCAGAGCTGGGGCCTCCCCCTCAGTGCCTGCCATTCCAGGGGGGAGCCGGCTTGGCCGTGCTAGGCACCTTGGAGGAAAGCAGGGCCAGTGCGCCAGCTATGGGTGACAGAGGCTCTGGCCCTGTGGCTCCTGAATTGGCACAGGAAGAATGGAGCACAAGAGAGGCCTGCTTGCTGTCAAATTCCACCCAGGGAGCCCTGGCCCAGGGGTTGCCATGCACTGAGACCAGCAGAGGAGACGCAGGGTCTGGGCTTCAGGCCCGGGCTGAGGTATGGGGAGATAACAGTGTCACCTCCAAGAATCACGCCACCTCCCTTCCTCCTGCCATCAAAATCCGGTTGGTCTTTCCCTTGTTTTCTCTTATGGTCTGTGCTGTGTGTGTTTGTCACATTTTTCTCCTGAGGTCTCTGTTTTCCATACTCCTCTTGAGCTCTCCTGTCTAGAGATTCAGGAGGGCTCCCCTGCCATCTGCACACCCCCCCATCGGGGCACGGCCCTCCTTCCATCTTCCCTCCCAGATGGGGTTGACCCTGCCTAGACCCTTGACGCCCCTCGCTGGCCCTCCCATTGTGCCTCCCTTGTCTGCCTCTTACAGAGAGAAGACCCAGCAGAGCTCGGGGTCTGTTCAGTAAACTCCCTTGTGGAGCACGGCCACAGCCCAGACCTGTCAGACATCCAGGAGGAGGAAGAGGAAGAGGAGGAGGCAGCAATGGGTTCCAGGCCTTGCTCTTTCCAGAAGCAGGTTGCTGGCGACAGCATCAAGGAGAACGGGGCCAAGGTAACGGGGTGAGGCAGGATTGGTGGGCTCCAGACCTTGGTGTCCAGGGCCCTTCAGCCTGTGTCAGCAGCTGCCCCAGCCACCACTTAGTGCCAGCAACATTCTAGGTGTGTGGCCTGGGTCTTGTGCCAAGCAGCAGGTGTCAGGTGGCTCAGGATCAGCCTCTGGCTTCCTGGGAAGAACAAAGAGATGGGAAACCCTTCCTGTATCCCCTTCTGCCTGATGTCATGCACACCGGCTAGAGGGAGCCTTGGGTTTGGAGCTCTTGAGTTTAGGGGGACTCACTGCTCTTGCAGCTGCATCCTTTTCCCTCTGTGTCTCTCTTGGGGTGACATCCTGGGATGTGTCCCTTAGTTCTTCCTCTGGCTCTGTCCTGGTGACTTTGGGCAAGCCCCTCTCCCTCTGGGTCCTTACCTGCAGTGGGGAAGTTCTGTGGAGGAATGGGGAGAGAGTCCTGGAGGAAGCTGACGGCGGGCTGTGGGAGTGGTCCCCACCGCTGCCCTCATTTAAAGGCAAAAGTCACACCTCTGTCCTCTTCCCCACGGACCTGTCCTCCTGTTACTCCGCACCGCTGCCCCAGCCCCAGCCCCAGCCAGACTCCTCCTGTGAGACTGACAGCGACGAGGAGATTTTGGAGCAGATCCTGGAGCTGCCCCTTCAGCAGTTCTGCAGCAAGAAGCTCTTCAGTATACCCGAGGAGGAGGAGGAGGAGGAGGAGGCCGAGGACCAGCTGGAGGTGGAGGAGCCCGGGGTGGGCCGTTCTTCCCCAGGCCCTGGCCTGCCTGAGCCGACGTTGCTGAGGCCAGCCTGTGACAGTGCTTGGCTCCAAGGACCTGGCCTGTGTCCCTTGTCTCCTGAGGTCTCCAGAGCTGGGGACCACCTAGAGGAAATGCCTGGACTAGTTGGTGGAAGCAGCCGGAGGAGAGGATGTGGCACCCTGGAGAAGCCACCAAACCGCAGGCGATCCCCAGACCCCCGTGAACACTGCAGTCGACTTCTTGGCAACGGCGGGCCCCAATCCTCAGGACGACCAGGCCCCACACGGGAGAGGGGCGGCACCCTTGTGGGTGAGGGGACCAGGGCTGGACCAGAGGCTGTTGGGAAAGGGCGCCCAGCCCTCTCCCGGAGATGCTCCCGTGGCCGGGCCCCAGAATCTGGCCTGGCCAGCTGCCTGTCCCCGAAGTGCTTGGAAATCAGCATTGAGTACGATTCTGAGGACGAGCAGGAGGCAGGCAGCGGGGGTGTCAGCGTCACCAGTTCCTGCTACCCCGGAGGAGGGGAAGCCTGGGGCATGGCATCCATAGGACGGCCCAGGGGGCCTCTGAAGGTCAATTCAGCCCCTACCCCCTACCTGCGCTCCCCAGCCTGGGAGAAAGGGGAAACAGAGCACAGAGGCCGCAGTGCAACGGGCAGAGCCAAGGAGCCACCTTCCTGGGTCCGTGCCCACTCCCCCTCTGGGCAGCTCCCCGCCTGCTGCCGCCTGGTGGCCCTGCTTGCTGCTCACGAGAGCCACTCCCATTCCACGCTGCCACCTCCATCAGAAGAGGTGGGGTGGGGCCTCTGGGCTCACTCACCTGCCTTCTCCCACCCACATTCCACCGCTTTGCTGCTTCTGCGGAACAGAACTGGGATGCACATTATTCTGTTGCCACTGGTTGCCAGTTGCTGCCAGCCAGCCCGCCCCCTGCCTTCGGGCAAGGTGGTGCTGCCCTTGGCTTAGCTAGTCACATCTTCAGGACACTGACTGATGCCATATCCAACATCACCAATCTTGACAGGAGGTGCTTCTTCCAAACACTCCTCTGCAAACTCTGATACCTAAGCTTAGTCCCCTCTCCTGCACTCATCTACGTGGGGGCTGGGCCTGGGACCTTTCTCCCTGCCCTCCCCAGCCCCCATGGAGTGTCTGACACCTCCAGCGAGGTGGGACCAAGGCTCCAGAGAAGAATGCTGTGTCCCTGCTCTGCCATACTGCTTATGCTGGAGGGGCAGAGCTGGGGAGCAGGTGCAGATTCTGACTCTTTGATGTGCCCACCGGAAGGACAGTGTGTCACTTCTGCTGTCTGTTGCCCTCTCTTTCCAGATGACAGAGACAGAGGACCCCAGAGGGCAGGACAGCTTTGGGCGGAGGGGTCCAATGCGGAGAGGGACCCGGGCCCCCAGGCCAGGCTCCAGCGAACTGGGTGAGCATCTAATGGAAACTGGACTGGATGTGAGGGGCCTCTCATGACTTCTTGGCCAGCACTCACTGAGATGCTGCTCTCTGTCCTCAGCCCCTCCAAGGAGCCCTCCAGAAGAAACTCGAGCCTCCCAGGACCTACCTATCCGGCTCTTTGTGGCTCTCTTTGACTACGACCCCCTGTCAATGTCACCCAACCCTGATGCCGGAGAAGAGGAGCTCCCCTTCCGGGAGGGGCAGATCCTGAAGGTGACTGACTTATGACTGGGCTCAGCTCCCAAATCCAGCTGGCAGCCTTCCCTCTTCCCCCAATTTCTACCTGGGAGTATCAGCATCAGGGCTGAGGACACTGCTTCTAGAGCCAGGTGTTGGGTATGTGGGATCCTGGTTCCACTGCTTCTAGCTGGGAAACCTTGGGTAGATAACCTAACCCCTCTGTGCCTCTGTTTCCTCACTGGTGAAAATGGGGCCAAATGTTAGTACCTGTCTGGCAGCGCTGTTTGAGGATTAAATGACTCTACATCCATAAAGCCCTTGAACTTCCTGATACATAGTTAACACAGTAGAACTGTTTGCTGCTGTTAGCATGATTTTTGGCTCTTCCTGGGAAACCCTGGTGGCATAGTGGGTTCAGTGCTACATCTGCTAACCAAAAGGTCAGCAGTTCAAATCTACCAGGTGCTCCTTGGAAACTATGGGGCAGTTCTTCTCTGACCTGTAGAGTTGTTATGAGTCATATCCAACTCGATGGCATTCGGGTTTGCAAGTATTTATTGCAGGCTTTTTGCTGTTGTTCCAGGGTTAGCAAGATCAGGTCTGGGGTGGGCTGGGGGAATGGACATGTGGACAGCAGGTGATGATACTACAGAATAGGGCCTTTCCCTTTTAGCCCTCCAATCTTCATTTTTTAGTGTTTTCCCCTATTTTCTGTTCCATGGCTCGTCAAAGAGTGGCCACTGTCCTGCAGCCCCGAGCATGAGGCTGCTGGGGTTCAGGGCCTGGAGGCACAGAGGGGCAGCTAGAATAGCCTCCTAAAACCAATGGTCTTGGCCTCCAGGTGTTTGGGGACAAGGATGCTGATGGTTTCTACCGAGGCGAAGGTGTGGGACGGATAGGCTACATCCCCTGCAACATGGTGGCGGAAGTGGCTGTGGACAGCCCTGCCGGCAGGCAGCAGCTGCTTGAACAGGGTTACTTGTCCCCAGACGTCCTTGTTGAGGGCTCAGGTATGATCTGCAGCTATCCCTCACCCACCTCCCACCACCTTGTTCCAACCTAGCCCCATACCTGAGGGCTTTGTATGGGTGGGGTAGCCAGGGTCCCTCGTTTATCCAGCACCCAGCAGAGCCTTCAGGGCCCTGTAGAGACTATGGAAAGTGTGCCCTTGATGTGGGCATACCAGGTAGCTTGGGAGTCTATTTTGGAGGGCTGGGCATGTTCAGAACCCTCCCCATGTGTTTTGGGTGCTTGATGCTAGGAGGGGCTCTGAGCTGACTCAGCTCACGGAGGAGACTCCGAGCCACTGTCCTGATCCCCACCTCCCCTGTCTCACTTTCTGTCTGACACCCACTTGCCTTCCTGGATCTGGGAATGGTCCCTTTGTGTATTCCACAGCCCGCACAGCTGGGCCTCCCCCCAAGCCCCGCCGCTCCAAGAAAGGTAGGTGGGACTCCTCTTCACCTCAGGCTGAGGGTGGCACTGCTGGGCTCTCTGGGGGAGGTATGCAGGGTTTGTGGCAGGTAAAGGGCATCAGGGCAGACCTTCCCCCATTTCCTGCCACCCACTGCGGGGCCTGAAGCCCGATGGGGCTTTGGGGTGGTTGGCCAGAACCTCTACTCCAAAGACTCCCAGGTTGGGAATTCTGCGCAACCCAAGCATGTTCTTATCCTCCTTTGGCCTCAGTTTACCACCAAAGCGGGTATATGTGCTCCCTGAGTGTCTTCCCCCCTGTATCCTTTGTGGGAGGATGAGCACCCTGTCCGCCCTGCACCACCCCAGCCTGGGATGTGGCAGGAAGTGAGGGTCCAGGCTCACAGTGTGCTCTCTCCACAGCTGAGTCTGAAGGCTCAGTCCAGCCCTGTACAGGTGAGGCCATGCCTGGGCGGAGGAGACTGGGCAAAGAGATGGGACCGGCAGCTCCTCTGTCCTTTCTCTGGAAACTACAATTAGTGGGGAGGGGTGGTGCTGAATGGGGGTCAGTAGGTCTCTAGCTCAGAGGACAAGGTGGGGTAGAGTGGAGTCTAGAGAGCCTATTAAGTGTTCTCTCCCTTCCCCCACAGGCCCCCCTAAGCTGGTCTCCGCTGGCCTGAAAGCTCCCCGCCTCATGGTGGCAGCATTTGACTACAACCCCCGGGAGAACTCCCCCAACCTGGATGTGGAGGTGTGGGTCCTCAGACAGAGCCCCCTCCAGGGGATGGCTGGGCCTCCTAGGGCCTGACAGCTGCCGTTGATCTCTCCACAGGCAGAGCTGCCATTCCAAGCAGGGGACGTCATTACTGTGTTTGGGAGCATGGACGATGATGGCTTCTACTATGTGAGAACATGGGGGGTGGTGCACTGCACCTCGCCCCGCCGCCCCAGCCTCTTCACAGAGGGTGCTGAGGAATGATGGGAGCGGGCAAGGGTTCCTGACAAAAGCCTGGTGCAGTCATTGAGGTCACTTTTCTTGGCAATGATGGTCCCTCAGGGGCTTCAGGATCTATGGGTCAGGGCTGGGAGGCCCTGGCGGGGAGAGAGTCCAACTTCTTCCCTGGCCTTGGTCTCACCTGCATTTCCTACCCAGGGGGAACTGAATGGACAAAGGGGTCTTGTTCCATCCAACTTCCTGGAGAGTCCTGGGCCTGAGGCAGGTGGCCTGGACAGGGAGCCTGGGATAGCCCCGGCCGAGAATCAGGTCAGTAAGAAGCTGGGCTAGCTGCTGAGCACTGTGGTCTCTTCCCCACTGGGCTGGTGGAAGACTGTGACAGTGTCGTGGGAGCAGGCAGCTAGGGCACTAAGACAGGTGAACACTGCCCCGAGGGAGAAAGAAGCTGCTGAGTTACGACTGGTGTGTCACCGGCAGGGGCAGTTCCCACCCAGTAGCTGGGAACTGGGGTACACGTGCCTCTGTCTGCGGAGGGGTGATAGCTGCTATGTTGACCTTTTGGCCATTGACCTCCCTGTCCACACCCTGGGCTGATGCCGTGCGGGGGTGAGGGACACCCGGGGAAAAGGCTCTTCTTGGTTCCCCATACGTTTAGCCAGTCATAGTGCCCGTGTCAGGCCTTCCCTCCTTGATGCATCTGTCTTCCAGGTGCCATACCCGTCTGTGTCCTCAGACTTTCAAAGCCAATTATCCAGCAAGTCCTGAATTCCTGGGTTCCTGTTCTTAGAGCTTGCCTCTTCTTGATTATCCAGCAAGTCCTGAATTCCTGGGTTCCTGTTCTTAGAGCTTGCCTCTTCTTGCCGTAGGTGGGGTAAAAATGAAGCCTCCAGCCTCAAAGGGCTGTAAGAGGCAGAGGGAGCCAGGCCGTAACCGGGTCGCCGTGGGCTTCCACCTGCGCTAGTCCAGATGCAGGAGTACTGTGGAGGACAGGCCCCTGTGGCCTGGGTGACTGGGTGGAGAGGGCTGGGTCTGTCAGTAACCCATCTCCTCTCTTTGTTCCCTGTTCTCAGAGAACAAGGAGGAGACGAGTCCAGTGCTAGATGGAGATACATAAATGTAGAGAAAGCAACATGTAAGTGGAGGGACTGCCTCCTCCATCCCATGCAGTCGCCCACCCCCCACTGCACCATAAGCAGACAGTGCTCCTTTGGCTCAGACACCCGAGCCCAGCTGGCTGTTTGGTTTGCTCCCAGGAAGTGGGGGAGGGAGGTGTTGCGTGGAGCCAGACTTGGGTGTAGGATCATTCGCCATCTCCTCTCTGCTCCATTTGCCTTGCCTTAACCATGGGCAGTACCAGCTGTTCTCCTAGTATGTGATGTCCATATTAGCTGACTTCTCATATTCCATAACATATGCAGCTTATGGAACATTATGTGATATACATGTTGCGTCTCATCAATGGTAGTATAATATTGTGATTATTATTGGTGATAGATAACGCTGTAATGTCACCAGTAATAACGATAATCTCCCCATCCTTGTCTTTTGCATCATGATCTTTCTGGGTGATCAGATGTTCAGTTTTACTTCCAACTCTCAATTTTCTCTACTTTGGCGGGGTAGAAGGGAGAGCTCAGGTAATTGGAACCCATAGATAACCCCAAAGCATGCTTCTCTAGGGCTCAGAGACTCCCTCCTTTTGTTTCTCCAACAACCCTTCCCAACTGGGCATACCGGAAAAGGGCCCCTAGGCAGGAGTAGGAAGGATCTGGGGGCTTTCCAGCCTGGCCCTGGAGCCCTGGTTGGTTGACGGTAGATGCACAGACCTCTTTGTGGGCAGGCCTCCCTACATCACCCAGGGCTTTGGGTAGGTAGGCCCCAGGCTGTGCTTCCATTTCCCTGTCTCTGGTTTGGGCCCCGTGGTTGGCTCTGGTTGGGAGGCTGCCATCCTCTGGGCAGCCAGCAAGAGTTTGAGGAGAGGAAGAGGCCCCACGAGCTGGCCAAGGCCTGACATAGGAGGTCGCATGGGAATGTTGGTCCGGGGAGGCTGCCTGGTGGCTCCCCTCGTCACCAACTCCTGGCCCTTAGGCCACCGATGATCACTGTCTGGGTGGATCTGAGGTTGAGAGTACAGCCCAGGGCAGCAGATGAGTCTAGTAGGAGACTGAACTCTGGAGAAGGAGATGCTGAGACAGGAGAGGGCTGGATGCGGCTGTCTCTGGAGCTTGTGGAGGTGGCTGAGTGATGCAGATGCAGCTAACTGTGAGTCCCCTCCTGTCCCAGGCTCCTTGCTGTCCTGTCAGGGGCCATTCAGGGAGACCTCTCCCAGTGGAGTGGAGGGAGCACTGGCTCCTTTCCCTGCAGGCCTCTGGCTGGGCACGGCTGCTTTTTGGCGCCACCTGTAGGGTGCTGTTGGAAGTGCCTCTACTGGAGGGGACGCAGCTGCTTCTAAGCGATCTTGGACCTTGCCTCCCTTGGCTGGGAGTAGAACTTGCAGGAAGTGGGAGGCTATCCCCAGCGCTGGGCTCCGGAACTCTTGTGTGATGTCAGTCAGTGCCCCGTAGTGTGTCCCAGAGGCTTGCCTGGTGTCACAGGTGAACAGAATGCAGCACTGTATCCGCATCTGGTTGGCTCTCTGTGCCATGTTTCCTGTGCTCATCCCACTGTTCCATCTGTCTGTGCTCTGTGTAGGGGCAGTGGTAGCATGGGGTTGTGGGGGCTCGGGCTCTCCCCTTGATTTGAGAAGGTAGAAGCCTACAAGTACCTGAGGTTGTGAGAGGGAAAAGGGCAGGCCCTGACCTTGCTCCTTTTCTCTCCTGTTCCAGCACTGGGCCAGCACAACACCTGGGTCTCCAGCACCCCCAGGCTGGCCCTGTGCCCCCAGCCCTGGCAACCCCTCCAGGACTGAACTGGGGGAGCCACAGGGTACAAGCGAGAAGATGCGGGGTCTCCTCTCCAAGGGGAAGCAGCTCCTCAGGAAACTGGGCTCTGGGAAGAAGGAGTGAAACTGGCTCATTCTGCAGGCAGAAGTGGCCCTGTGAGGCTCCCAGAGACCCTGGAAATCTGTCCTCACTGGGCAGAGAAGGCTCCAGACTGGAGTCAGGCCTCTAGTTTTAAAGAGTTAACACTGTGGCGCTTGGATGGGAATCAAGAGACCTGGTGAAGGTCAGAGCTAGATGGGTCCTTAGGAGTGAATCCTCTTGATGGGCACCTTCCTTTTACCAGAAGGGAAACTGAGGCCCCAAAGAGAAAGTATCTTGGCCGAGATCTCCACGCCAGTCACAGAGCCAGGACTGTATGTAGGGCTCCTGGCTGCTAGTCTAGTGCTTTCTTCACCACACTAGGCCAGGTCCTTTCTGGGTCCTCACCACTCCCATGGTGGGGAGCCTGGGGGAGAATAGGCCTGTCCCTCTGATAGCTCTGGCTATCCTGAGCACGTCTTCCCTCCCCTGAAGGAAAGTTTGCACTGGATTCTCCCCAGCCCCACTTCCCATCCCTCACCCCCGGGCAGGAGGGGCAGATCCGTGTATATATGTACATACCCAGTGCCTCAGCCCAGCCTCCTCCATCTCGCTTCCACCGTGCAGGCCCCAGGAAGGAGAATGGCCATGCCAAAGTGGGCCGACCCCGCCCCGTAGTGCTCCACCCCACCCTGCTGGCCCAATCTCTGGGCCCCTTGTATGTTCCCACCCCAAAGGCATAGGGGCCCGTGGGCAGAGAGCAGGTGTTGGGTTTGCCTTATTTTGCTCATCGGGTTCAAGTTCTTGTTTGCATCCTTTTCCTCTGACCTACGTTGGAGTCTGGGGCCTGGAGGAAGGACAGACATGAAGCTATTTTCATACATTCCGTGTTTAGAGTGGGGTCAGGGGTTTCCCACCTTTACCCTAACCACCCCACCCCCACCCTGTGGCTGGGTGAGTGTCTCTATGCATGTTTCATTTGCTGTGGTGGGAGATTGTTTGACTGAACCCCTGCCTCTACCCTGGTCCCAGGGGTGTGGAATGGTGGGAGCATTTGTTTAAAAAGATGTTTTATTATAATAAAGTCTATTTTCACAAAATCTATGCTGGACCCTATCTGGACCAAAGGACTCTTTGGAGGGATGACTCATAGTAGGCTTTGAACACAACTTCAAAACCCAGAGGTGACATTGGAGGGGCAGCTGAGGCAAACACAGTTCAGCACCCAGAGGACCAAGCAGCTCTTGAGTTCTCTTCCCAGGAAGAAGGTGTAGCAGCTTCCTGAGCTCCTGGTTGCAGGGCCAGGTGTTTGGAGTTGGGACAGAACAGTAGAGGGACAAAAAGACCTGGGGCAGGGGAAGAGAAGGCATCTGTTTCAATAGCTGAGTGCACTCAGGCAGCAGTCTTCCCCTGTACCAGATCCATAGGTATCATAGATAGAAGCAGAACAGAACACACACCACACGTAGTTCCCCTTGAAAACAAGGGAGATTCTCAGTAGGCTAGAAATAGGATTCCAGAGTAGACAGAAAAGAGTTGGGAGATCATATTCAGAAAGCACGGGGCAGGGTACTTGAGGGATTATTCTGTTAGGTGCTGTTCTATGCCCAGCACTGGGGAAACAAAGCAGAAAAGACCCCAGAGGACACTGGTCCGTGATTAGTTGAGTTTTCTAGGGGGAGCAGTTAAGTTGATTGACTGCTGGACATTCTTCTTCTCCCCATGGATCAAGGGGCAAAGATGGGAGGACCTGCCTTTAGATAAGGGCAGTTGGGGCGGCAGTTTCCATCAGAGACCAAGTGGCACTCAGGTGGCCGGCAACACCTGGCAGAAACAAGAAGCATTAATGCCTAGGTAAAGAGTCTCATGATTACAGCATACTGTGCCCCCCCCCCAGTGAAAACCCTCCAAGTTACGGCAACAATCTCACCCAGCTGTCCAACAGGGACTTTTAGCTAAGTTGGGGACCCAAGCAAGACTCACCAAAGGTTTGTGGAAAGCCAGCTCCGTTTGAGACAGATGACCAACTTGAATGGATAAGTATATACCTGAGTATATGTGGCTGTATTTATTATATTTGGCAAGATCATGGAAGGAATCACACTCGTGAAACGTGAATAGTTATGAAAAAGATCCTAGTTGAGATAAACGAAACAAAAAAATTTAATTGTATGTTCTTGTTAAAAAGGAACTCAGTATAGCAGAACAGATCCAAAATTCTCAAAAAAGTCCAGACTTGCTGAATCAGTTGAGACCAGAGGACTCCCTGAGCTCATCAACTTGAGATATTTTTTAAAACTTCCACTGAAGTTATCCTGGGAGATCACCTTTTAGTGTAATGACAGTGGCACTCAAAATAAAGGACATTACCTGTCAGTACTAAAAAAAAGAAAATCTATGTGAGACCCAAAAGTCAATATTTACTCTACAGCAAAGGTAAGAAAACAAAGGGGAACAGAAACTAGCCTTGGAAACAGAACAGCCAGAACCCAAAGAGAATGTTGTACACTGTGGAAAACGTACTAATGTTACTAAGCAGTTTGTACAGAAATTGTCAAACGGGAACCTAATTTATGTGTCAACTTTTACCCAAAACACAAATATTATTTTAAAAAGAGGAACTCAGTATGTTAGTGAAAAGCATACAGTTTATATCTGAAAAGCATGCTATGTTGTTAGATGCTGTCAGTCAGTGACAACTCCTAATGACCCTGTGTACAACAGAACAAAACACCGCCTGGTCCTGCACTGTCCTTGTAATTGTTGCTATGTTGGAGCCTGTTACTGCAGACGCAGTGTCAATCTACTTGGCCAAGCATGACATCCTTCTCCAGGAACTGATTCCTCCTAAAAATATGTCCAAAGGACATGAGATGAAGTCTGAGCATCTTTGCTTCTAAGGAGCATTCTGACTGCACTTCCAAAGCAGATTTGTTCATTCTTCTAGCAGTCCACGGTATATTAATATCCTTCACCAACACTTCCAGTAATACATCCGTCAGTTAAAACATACTAGTTGGTATTCCATCGTTTCTGGAGCCTTGTTTTTTTGCCACTGCTTTCACCACACCTTGGATTTCTTTCATCAGTATCATCAATTCTTGATTACATGCTACTTCTGAAATGGTTGGATGTTAAATCACTTCTTTTTAGTACACTGACTGTGTATTTTTTCCAATTCTTTTGATGCTTAACATGTTTGACATGGTTGGAATTGTGTCCCCCCAAAAATGTGTGCAGCCACGTGCCTGGGATATGGTTCCCAGTATCTTGGGACTGTCCTCCATTGTGTGGTTTTGCTAACCTGTATGTTAAAGAATTAGGGTGGGGCTGTGAATTCCTGCTGTGGGGGGAGTTTCCCTGGAGTATGGCTTGCCCCACCCTTAATGCTTTTAGCTTGCAAGGAATAAAAGGAAAAAGAAACAAAGGACAATTTGAGAACCTTGCTACCATCAAGCAAGCAACACCGGGAGCGGAGCGCGTCCTTCAGACCAGAGGTTCTTGCGTGAGGATGCTCCCTGGACAAAGACTGATACAATACCGGACTTGCCTCCAGAGCCGACAAGGGGAAAGTCTTTCCCTGGAGCAGACACCCTGAATATGGACTTGCAACCTACCGGACTGTGTAAGAATAAATCTTTCTTTGTTAAAGCCATCCACTCTGTGGTATTTCTGTTAGAGCAGCCTAGCTGACTAAAACAATGTTGTTTAATTTTTGCACAGGGAATGCTTCAACATTGCAACCTGAGGCTTGAATTTTTTCTTCACTCCTTTCAGCTTGAGAGATGCTGATCATGTTCCTCTCCTTTCCTTTTCTAACTCCAAGTCTTTGCACATTTCATTATAATACTTTGTCTTCTTGTGCTGCCCATTAAAATCTTCTGTTCAGAGCTCCTGGTCTTTTCAGAATAATAATACTGAACTTCTCTATCATCTCTCTCCACACATGACATTGATTTGATTTCTGTATATTCCATCCAGAA
Source organism: Heterohyrax brucei (assembly GCA_028571685.1). Lineage (NCBI taxonomy): Eukaryota > Metazoa > Chordata > Mammalia > Hyracoidea > Procaviidae > Heterohyrax > Heterohyrax brucei. The sequence continues at coordinate 116,209,017 of CM053149.1, read as the reverse complement.
ATCAATGTATACAAGGTACTGCTTATGTTGTTGAAAAAAGATATGTCTAATGAATAAGGCATCTGTCTTGTAAAATTCTACCACAAAGACCACATTTTCTATGTACCAATTCTTTGTTTCCACCTTTACCGTTATAATTACCAGTAATTATCAATGCCTCTTGATTGCATGTTTGATCAATTTCAGACTGCAGAAGTTAGTAAAAACCTTCAATTTCTTTGGCATTAGTGGCTGGCACATAAATTTGAATAACAGTCTTATTAACAGATCTTCCTTGGAGGTTTATGAGTATCATGCTATCATTGACAGTATTATATTTCACTATATATCTAGAAATGTTCTTTTCAACAGTGAATGCAATACCATTCTTCTTCAGTTTGTCATTATTGGCATAATAGACCCTTTGACTGTCTGATTCAAAATGACCAACCCCAGTCCATTTCAGCTTGCTAATGCCTAGGGTACTGATCTTCAAGTATTTCACCTCACTTTTGACAACTTCCAATTTTCCTTGATTCATACTTTGTGCATTCCACCTTCTGATTATCAGTGACGTTTGCAGCTGTTTCGTCTCATGTTGAATCTTACCACATCAGCAAATGAAGGACCCCAAAGCTTTACCACATCTGTGTCATTAAGGTTGCCTCTTCTTTGAGAAAGCAGCTCATTCTCTGTTGTATTTTGAGGACCTTCCAACTGGACAGGCTCCTTTTTTGGCACTGTGTCAGACTATGTTCTGCTTGTGGTCACTGGCCAGCTGTCAGAAGTAAACTGCCAGGTCCTTTTTCCCAGTCTGCTGTAGCCTAGAAGCGCCACTGAAACCTGTCTACCATGGGTGACCCTGCTGGTGTTTGCAATACTGATGGCATAGCTTCCAGCATCACAGGAACAAACAAGCCACCACAGCATGAGCCTGGAGTTGGAGGCTGATTCCATACTGCTACCAAACCACTGGCCTTGGCAGAGACAATGGAATCAAAAGTCAGCTTCTTCATGACAGCGCATGTAAGCTGTACAAGACCTGATTTTCTCCCATAGCTGAACTCTGCCCAGCAGCTACAGTACTGGGTAACAAAAAGTGGGTGCATATGCCCAAATCTTGGGTGTTCTAGTTTCAGCAGAGCAAGTACTAGTCATCTGTGAGCATTAAGATGATGCATCAGTGCGGCTGGGCCACAATTCTCAGTGGTTTGGCAGTTACGATGTGGTTTGGCAGTCGCATGACGATATGTGATCACTTCCATAATGAGATTTGCTGTAAGTAGTCAGTTGAAAGGGAATTACCTAGGAAGTGTGGCCTACATCAAATGTAAGTGGACCCTCTAGCAAGGCTCCCAGGCTTTTGCTCGCTCTGGATCCTGCAGCTGGCTCTTGTAGATCTGACCTCTAGCTCCTGAGACTTCAGCTAGCAGTTTATCTGTCATCTTGCCTGCTGATCTTGGGATTCATAGAGTTTTGCAACTCGTAAGGAAAAGCCCTGCTGTCTGACCTACCCATCTTCAGCTCGCCAGCTGCTGTGGCTACAAGAATTGGGAGAGGCCTCTATCTAGACCCACAGATGTGGCACATTCCAACTTCTGTAGACTCACGAGCTATTTCCTTAATGTAAATCTCTCTCTGTATATACCCTTTATGGGTTTTGTTTCTCTAGAGAACCCAGCCTAAGACGTTATCTCATTGACTTTTAGGCGAATATTTCTACATGGCACATAGTTATTTTACTACTTATTAAAGCTAGGAGATGTTACTTTCTGGTTCACCTGGTTTTCAAGACTTTCATGAGGGTCTATGAATGATAATGAATCTTTTGATTATTTATTATTTGAAAAACACTTCTCATGGCTGCCTTTGTGCAGTTATGCATCCTGTGATCGGGAAGGTGAGTGTGATCTGCCCCAAAGAGATCAGGAACCTCTTTCTGAGTCAGAGCACCACGCAGTGAAAAGCCACCATTCACTCAAGCAACTGGATCAATCTCTGGTTAGGCAGTTGTTTTGGTGGCAATTGTGTTTCCTTAATGGGGACTTTTTTCTTTTTGAATTATCAGTTTTTCTTGAGTTCCTTCAGGAAAGAAATATTTCATCATCTTCAGACTTGAGGTATAATTGGAGACCTGCTGACTTAAGAACATAATTTCTATCACCAATGAACTAACTGAATATAATATGCTCAATGAAGGGTGTTCTTTGCACAGTATTCACATGTAATGATGAGACACAAAAGACCTCCTAAAATGAGTGGTAATACCTTACAGTGAAAAACTCAGTGCAATAATATACCACATTATATCAAATCTCAGTAAATTTGCATTTTATTCTCAAATCTGATCCTTCTTAGCTTTATGACTTTAAGAAAAATTGTTTAACCTCTTTGAAACTGTGTCCCCATGAGAAAAATGGAGATGATAGTAATAAATGGCCTGTCTACCTGAAATGAAGTTAAGTATAATGATCTTTGAAAATTGTAAGTATAAGGTATTACTATTAACAGTAATTAGATGAGCACTTCATTATTCATCTACTTACTGTAAAAAATATTAGGTGTGAGGGATGTTGATTTAGGCTTAGTAACCTATTTGAATTCAACTTGACATTGGCCTAAAAAACTTACCAACTCTACTTGCAGTTTTTATGTTACTAAGGAGACAAAGCTTCGCTTCAAAAATCTGTGTCAAAGAGCTGTTTAAATGCTGCCGTAATGTTGCCCAAGTAGCCTTGGTGGCTTAGAGAATGACCAACAGTATATAAGCTCTCGGGTGAGAACTTCAGTCCTGCTGTTGCCTCGCTGGTGCCGTGGTGAATCACCTGCCCTCCCTGGACCTTTGTATGTGCAGCTGCCCGTACTGGCAAGCCCACCCGTTAGCTTCTTTCCATGATTGCTGAGATGCCACTGACACGAAACAGCTGCTTCCAAGTTTTTACTTCTCAAAGTCTCAGGGACCTGAGGACCATATATCTTGCTCTTCAATACCACTCCCTTTCTGAAATGTTGGTGTATATAAGCACTGCTACCCTTAAACAGTTGTTTAAAATGGTGACACTTCACTTCAGGCACAGCTTTGCAATTGTGTTTCTATGGCCTGGGAGGGAGGGAGTTCAGGGTTGTAAAGGGGACTGATTTACCCAGTCCATCATACTCTGGGCTGGGCTGGTCCCAGCACGTAGTTCTCAGCCCAGCTGGTAAGATCCCATAGCCAGCTTGGGAATTATCCCACAAGGCCCTGGGGCTCCCAGCTCCCTCCTGAGGAGTGCTGGGTCGGAAGGAGAACGAAGCGTGCTCTCCCAGGGGGTGCTAGCCGCAGCACCTGTCCTTACGGCGCCGACGTCCCCTGCAGGTAAAGACCGTCTCAGAGGCTGATGTTCTGCAGTGTGGAAGTCTGTGTTCACTGTTCAGCAACTTCACCAATTTGAAATCTGCCCCTGCCCCCATAGGTAAATAATGGGATAAAGGTAATTATGAGTTTCTTCATCTTTTCTACTTACCCTGTCCTTATTATGACTATGTGCACACAGCTTGTAACTCTTTTACAAGCAGACTCAATTATCGCCCTTAGCCTTTCAACACTCGTGTGCTGTTATAAAGAATTTCAACTGTGAGCGCAACACGGTGGGCGTCAGCAGAAAAGTGTGTGTGGAGGCGAGGGGGTGTGATAGACAGGAAGAAATGTTTTCCTTTTTACCGATTTTGTGAAGAGACCTTCGTCTCTAAAGGCATTTCTTGGGCAAAACAGTTTTATTTCCAGGCATAAGGAAGATTAGTGAGACATGTCTGCAAAGCATTTGAAGATCTTTGAGATAAAGGTAGGGATAAACAGTGTCCTGTGAGTTTGGGATCACTCCCAGCAGCCTTGTTTATCTTGACTTCTTGATATCATTGTACATTTATTAAGGCTGTTGAACAAAGTCTTGAGATTTTAACTACACAGCATTAAGAATGAGCAACTGCTGGCCTTCACTGCTATGGGATGGACTTTCTGAGAATGTGCTGACAGTGATCACTTCAGCTTTCTTTACTTTGTTTTAAGTACCTTGAAGTAATGTATGATAATGATCTTTGAAAATTGTAAATATAAGGTATTATTATTATTAATAGTAGTTAGGTGAGCACTTCCTTACTCCTCTACTTACTGTAAAAAATATTATTAAATGTGAGGGAGGTTGATTTAGACTTAGTAACCTATTTGAATTCAACTTGCCATTGCCCTAAAAAAACTTGGCAATCTCGGTGGCAGGAAGTTTAATTAGTATCTGAATTTTATATTCACTTCTATTCCTTACTTTTATTGTCACTAGGGGCTGCTGAGTTGGCCCCTCGCTCATGGAGACCCCATGCACATTCTGTGATCCGTGAGATTTTCGTTGGCTGAATTTTAGAAGCAAGATCACCAAGTCTTTCACTGTAGTCTGGAAGCTCATTAATGAATAAAAGATAATAAATCAGTGTAATGTATTTAGGCAGGAAAGTGCACAACTACATTTTATAAAGCATTTTAACAGTACAGATTGAATTTAAAAAACCCTAGGGGTGTAGTGGTTAAGTGTTATGGCTGTTAACCAAAAGACTGGCAGTTCGAATCTACCAGGCACTCCTTGGAAACTCTATGAGGCAGTACTATGCTGTCCTAAAGGGTCACTATGAGTCAATATTGACTTGATGGCAGCAGGTTTGTTTTTTTGGTTTTGCTAGTCCTTGGAAGTCTAAATAAATTACAAACTTTTACTGTATGCTTTCTGTATTCAAGGAACTGTGCCAGCTAGGATATCCTAATCCCTGATTTGCAGCTGTATTTTAGAACCAGAATTATCTCTCAGATATTTTTATAAAATACTGCTTTTTTTCTTTTTGAGCTTACGGGGTTTGTGTGTTGTTCTGTTAAAGAGGGGGGATACATTCTTTATGGTCCTAGTTGATGTGCTATTTGTTTTAGATTTCAGGTGGCTATCCTACAATATGCTTGGCTCATACACACATGCATATACACACACAGATTTCTCCACTCTAATTTTTCAATTGAGTTTATGTTTTTCAGTTCCATCCCAACTTTGCATGCCTACACCAACATATTTTTTATTTCTGATCTTAGATTTCACCAACTAAAGGCAAACCAGAAAAAAACAAAACTTGAGTCTTTCCACCAGGATCATAAGAAATAAGAATCTGAAATGTTCATGGTATAGATCATACCAACAACTGATAAAAAATTATTTTAAATCAGCATCATGTTTAGTTGGGTTTTTTTTATTTTTTATTTAACAAGACTGAGTGAAAATGTACATTCCTGTATAAATTTACATGCCCACCTATATGCAGCTTCCACTGCTCTCCCTGCCCAGTGACAGCACACTATTCCTCTCCGTCCATACGTCTCATCCTCCCAATAGTCTCCTTTCCCCTCCTTTCTACCCACTCTCCTTCCTCCAGCCAGAGGTCAGCAGGATGATATCAGCATCATGTTTAGTTTTTGGATGTTGTTGTACATATATATATATATACATATATAAAATCCAGCATTTTCCAATTCAATACCTATTTAGTTTTATATAAGGGCAGTCACCATGAAATTAAGGTCGTTTTGAGTATATGTGCATATGTGTGTGTGTGTGTGTGTGTACACATAAAAGACTGAAAGTGAATGTTTAGATTAACATAAACAGGATTAAACATATAAAGGATAAAAAATATCTGAATTGGAAAGGAAGATGTAAAACTGTCTGTATTCATAGATGATATGAGCCTGTATGCATAAAGAAGAAACCCTGGTGGTGTAGTGCTTAAGTGCTACAGCTGCTAAACAAGAGGGTGGCAGTTCAAATCCACCAGAAGCTCTTTGGAAACTCTACGGGGCTGTTCTACTCTGTCTACAGGATCACTGTGAGTTGGAATCAACTCAATGGCAGGGGTTTTTGGTTTTTTATTCATAAAGAACCCCAAAGTTTCCACAAGAAAACTACTGGAACCAACAGAAAATTCAGCAGAGTGGCAGGATACAAGATTGGCATACAAAAAACAGTTGGATTCTTATACAGTAACCGAGAGAATTTAGAAAAGGAAATCAGTGAAATAATGCCATTTATAATAGCCTCTAAAAACATAAAATATGAATAAATACCACAGGATGTAAAAGACCTATACAGGGAGAACTATAAAATACTATTGCAAGAAACCAAGAGTCCTACGTTAATGGAAAAACTTGTCACGCTCATGGACAGGAAGAGTCAACATTGTGAAAATGTCAATTCTACCCAAAGCAATTTACAGATACAATCTAATTCCAATCCAAACCTCAGTCCAGCAGCATTCTTTAACAAGAAGGAAAAACTAAGCACCAACTTTATGTGAAAAGGAATGAGGCCAGATAAGCGAAGCATTGTGAAAGAAAAAGAATGGAGCAGGAGGCCTAATACTATCTGATCTCAGAACCTGCTATATAGTTGTGGTGGTGAAAACAGTCTGTTACTGGTACAGCTGCAGAAACACAGATCAGTGCAACAGATTCAAGAACCCAGATATAAATCCATCCCCTGTGATCAGCTGATCTTTGGCAAAGGACCAAAGTCCATCAAATGAGGAAAAGACAATCTTTTTAACAAGTGGTGTTGGCAAATGGGATGTCTATCTGTAAAAAAAAATGAAACAGGACTCACTATCTCACACCATACACAAAATCTAACTCAAAATGGATCAAAAACCTAAAATAATAAAGATCGTGGAAGACAGAACAGGGACAATGCTAGGAGTCCTAATATGTGGCCTAAAAACAGTACAAACCATAACTAACAATGCACAAATACCAGAACAGAAATTAGATAACCAGGAGCTCCTAAAAATTAGACACTTGTGCTCATCAAAAAACTTCACCAAAAGAGTAAAAAGAGAACCTACAGACTGGGAAAGAAGTTTTGGCTACAACGTATCTGGCAAGGGTCTAAAGTTTATAGAGTCCTTCAACACCTCAACAACCAAAAGACAACTAATCCAATTTTAAAAGTGGTCAAAGCATATGAACAGACACTTCACCCAGGAAGACATTCAGGACATGTTCATGATCACAAGTCAAGACTGAAATGCAGCAGCATCTCACCCTGACGTCGTGGGCGCTGAGAAAAATAAATACATAGCAAATGTTGGAGAGGTTTTGAGGGGACTGGGACTCCCTGCTGGTAGGGACGTAAAACGGCACAACCACAATGGAAGACGATACGGCAGCTCTTTCAAATACAAAACCCAGAAATACCGTCAAGTCCAGCAAACCAACTCCTAGGATTTATCTTAGAGGAATAAGAACCATCATGGGAATAAACATAGGCACACCCATGTTCATTACAGCCTTATTCCCAACAGTAAAGAGAGGGAAACAACCTAAGTGCCCATCCACAGACAAGTGTATAACTAACTGTGGTATATACACATAATGGAATACTAAGTAACAATAAAGAATAATGGTGAATTCCAAAAGTGCCCCACAATCTTGATAAACCTATAGGACATTATGCTGAGTGAAGTAAGTCAATTACAAAAGGACAAATATTGTATGAGACCAGTATTTAAAAATCAAGAAGAGTTCACACACAGAAACAAACAGCAAACAATCTTTGATGACTATGAGAGAAGGAGGGCAGAGAGCGGGGAGGAACTAACCAGAGTAGACAAGTGTTAGCTCTGGCGAAGAGAAAGACAATACACAGCAGAGAGGAAGTCAGCACAACTTGATGTCAGGAAAATTACAGAAGCTTAGAGACATCCAAACACTGTGAGGGCTGGGGACCGTGGTCTCAGGGACATCTGTGTCGACTGGTGTAACATAGCTGTCAAAGAAAATGGTCTACACCCTATTTTTGTGAGTAGCATCTGGGGCCTTAAAAACTCGTCAGCAGCCATCTAAGACCCATCTATTGGCCTTATCCTATTTATAGCAAAGGACAGTGAAGACAACCAAAGACACAGGGAAAATATTGATCCAAAGGACTAATGGACCGTGTGAACAACAGCCTCCGTTGGTCTGAGTCCAGACAAACTAGATGGTGTCCAGCTACCACTAATGATAATTGTGAGAGGGATCGCAGTAGATGCAGAGGGGAAAGAAACAACTAAAACAAAATTCAAATTCACAAAAAAAAAAAAAAAAAAAAAACACCAGTTTTACTGGTCTGACAGAGACTAGAGGAATCCTCAGAATATGGCACCCAGACATTCTGCTAACTCAGAACTGAAGCCACTTCTGAGTCCACCTTTAGCCAGACATTAGACAGACCTAGAAAAGAAACAATAACACAGGTGAGGAACATGCTTCATCATTCAATCAACTACATGAGACTAAATGGGCAACACCTGCCCCAAAGCGCAGACAAGACAGAAAGGGACAGGAAAAGTAGAGAAAAGGACAAAGGGAACCTGTGGTGTAAGGGCAAAGGAGGAGAGGGGAGACACATGTTGGGGAATCCAACCCATGTCACAAAACAATCTGTGTGTCAATTTTTGAGGGAGAAACTAATTTGTGCTGTCAACATTCACCTAAAGCATAATTTTTTAAAAAAGACTCTTAAAATAAAGATAAAAAATAAATATTTAGATTGAAAAGTGTGTGTATGTCCAATACATAATCTAAACACTCATTTTTAATCTTTTAAACCTTGGACCAGTCTCTCAGATAACGCTTTTGGAGATCCTGAAGCCAAATGAATCATCTGGCCTTTGAAATGTGGCCTATTGAAAGGATGGTCACAAGGAAAACAAATTACCTTAGCACAGTTCTCACTCTTTATTCTTTTCTTTCAAATTCCCTCTATCCATTTGTAATTTTAATTTTACTTAGCAGAAAATTATCAACTCTTAACTCTTCTTGAAGTGACTTATTGCAGCCTTGTCTGAAATTGTTAGATTGGATCTGAATTTCTCTGTCCTGTGAAATTCTGCTTGTTCATCTCTGCTCACTTGTGTCGGCTGTCTCCGTCCTTAAGAACTTCAGCCTACATAGTGGTCCTTCTGTCTCTCACTTTAATTTTGGGGTCAACTAAAAATCTGTGCTTACCCTCAAATCAAATGTCTCCTCTCATTGTGAAAACTCGTCTCCATTTTGGATCCTCCTTTCTCTGTTGGTCTAACTCTGATGGGGATTTTGATGACTTGGCCTGTGCCCTTCCATGCCAAGCACTGCACCAGGTTCCCTGTCCACATTCAATAGATGTTCTAATGAACCATCATTTGGTTGAGGAAGTCAGTGTGCTTCTGCCGTTGTTTACTGGGAAGCAGTTTTCTGCAGACTGCACGGACAGGCAACAGCGTGCCACGTTATGTACCGACAGTATCAGCATAACCTTCCCATCCAAGAAAGATCCATTTTTCTTCATATCAAATGGAAGGTTAGATTTTAGAGAAAACTGCACAATATAGAAAATGAAAGAGAAGAACTGAAATCATAGCATCTGTGGTTTTCTCTGTTCCTAATGGTAAGGCAGCTTCCCAGAGGATTTTATTGTAACACTTTGATGAAATGTTTACTGTCATCCTTTTGCAGTTTGTTTAGAAAGTACTTTCTAAGCAGCAGTCTCTGAATCATCTAGAAAACTTTTAGTAGAAAAACCACATTCTTTCTCTCAAGCGGTGGACCCAGTCGTATCCCGCCCCCCACCCAGCTTGTTTAACATTTGATCTTTATGATGAAGGACTAGGTTACATGACCTTTCTTTCACAAGATTAGTCTTCAGGTTTTTGTGTTTCATAGCTTTCTGATTTCACTGCCATGGTAGATTTACTTGGCAGGGAACTGTGACTCTAGCAGTTCAAGTGCACACAATAATGAACTGTCTTTATTAAGACGGAATAACTTCACAACTCTTGCTATGGTAGCAAGACACATCTTAGCATGCATCTAGACTGCTGACCAAAACCAAATACGGTAAGCAGGGGACTTCACACCACATCAGATCACTTCACATGGACAGTGCACCTTCTACGATCTTTGGTAAGTAGGGCACACTATGCCAGACAATTTGGATCTCTCGAAGCCGTTGTCTTGTGTTTTTTTTCCCTAAAGGAATTTTAGGTCCTGTTTAGTATTTGCTAGTCCTCTTAAAACTGGAACATCCAAATTTTAGGGTCTGTGTACTCACCTTTTCGGGCATCAAGTGTTATGTTTTGTGGGTAGAGTTAGCTATAGAAGAAAATCAGATCTTCTGTCGGAGCTTACACAGCGGGTGCAGTCTTGAAGAACTTGACTTTTGGTTCTACTGTCTCTGTTAGGACAGGTGGTTTGGTAAAAGTATGGATTTCTGCCAAACAGCCTTCAACTCAAACTTGTCTTCTGAAAGCAAAACATTAAACATGAGGGGGTGGGGGAGGAAGAAGACAAATCATATTTCAGATCCTGAAGATTGATATTGCTGGAAAAACTAAAGCATTTTATGCAATAAAATTAGTTTGATTTAAATGTGCATTACCTCCACCACTTACCTGTCTGTGTGTCATACGGTGGTGGCCAGCATATTGCTGTGACGCTGGAAGCTATGCCACCTATGTTTTGAATATCAGCAAGGTCACCCATGACAAACGTGTTTCAGTGCAGCTTCCAGGCTAAGACAGAGTAGGAAAAGTCTCTGGCTATCTGCTTCTGACAAAATTGGCTAGTGAAAACATTATGGATAGCAGTGGAACATTGTCTAGTCTACTGCTAGAGGATGAATCCCCCCCAAAAAACGACAACAATGCCCCAAACCCAAAGTCATTGTTGTAGAGTCAATTCTGACTCATAGCTACCCTATAGGCCAGAGTAGAACTTCCCCATCAGGTTTCCAAGGAACACCTGGTGATTTTGAACTACTAACTTTTTGGTTAATAGCCATAGCACTTAACCACTAAGCAACCAGGGTCCATCTCAGGTTGGAAGGCACTGAAAATATGACTGGGGAAGTGCTGCCTCTTCAAAGTAAAGTTGACCTTGATGATGCAGCTGGAAGAATGCTTTCAGGATCTTTACCTGTTGATGTGGCAAGACTCAAAATGAGAAGAAACAGCTGCAAAAAATCCACTAATAATCAGAAGGTGGATGTACAAAGTATGTATCAAGGAAAATTGGAACTCATCAAAAATGAAATGGAATGCTTGAAGATCAATATCCTAGGCTCAAGTGGCCATTGACCATTTTGAATTGGACAATGACATGGTCTACTATGCCAGGAGTGACAAAATGAACAGGAACAGCATCACATTGATTGTCAAAAAGAACGTTTCAAGGTCAATCTTAATAAAATAGGATGCTGTCAGTGGTAACACGATATCCCTGTGCCTACAAGGAAAACCAGTACTCAAATTTAGACATCAACTGCTAACATCAAAGATGAAAAAATTGAAGACTTTTGTAAACCAACTTCTGCAGTCTAAACTTCATCAGGCATGCAATCAAGACGAAGAGCTTTAGATGATCTCTTTCTTGCTTCTGAAGTCAAACTGGAGAGTTTTCTGCTAAAACCTGAGGAACAATTATAGTATACTCACCCTTGACTGATTAGTGCTTCATGTATGTTTTTTGTCTGCAATCTGCTTGCTTCTGCTTGTTTCCAAAGACTTTAAGTAGCCACTCCTTGCATTCTTTCCAGGATTTATAGCTGCATTCATTGGGAGAGATAATGAGGAGTGTGCTTATTCCATCTCACCTGAAACTGGAATCCCTTGCTACTGGGATTTTCATTGGAATGACTCTGAGTCTACTGATCAACTTGGAGAGTATTGACATCTTAACAGTATTGTCTTCTAACTTGTGAGCAAAGTGTATCACTCCATTTCATTAAGTCTTTAATTTTTCTTAGTAATGTTTTATAGTTTTCAATGTAGGTCTTGCACATCTTTTTTAAGTATTTCATATTTTTTATGCAATGGTAAGTGGTATTGTTATATTAAATATCGATGTCTTACTGTCTGTTACTAGGACTTGATTTTGTATTTTGGCCTTGTATACTGAAAACTTGCTAACTCACTTATTAGTTCCAGTAACTTTTTTGGTAGATTCACTAGCACAGTGTACACCTATGATCATGTCATATGTAAATAGACAGTTTTACTTCTTTTCAAATTTTGATGTCTGTTTTAGTCTGGTAGTGCTGCTCTAACAGAAATACCACAGAGTGATTTTAACAAAGGAAGGTTTATTTTTACACAGCCTGGTAGGCTGCGAGTCCAAATTCAGGATGCCCACTCCAGGGAAGGTTTTCCCAATTGTCAGCTCTGGAGGAAAGTCAGGTATTGCCATCAGTATTTGTCCAGGGAGCATCTTGGTGCAGGAACCTCAGGTCTGAAGGACACGCTCTTCTCCCGGTGCTGTTTTCTTGGTGGTGTGAGGTTCCCAATTCTCTGCCTGTCTCTCCTTCCTGTTATTTCTTTCAGGGTGTAAGGATTAAGGGTGGGGCAAGCCATACTCCAGGGAAACTTCCTTTACAGTGGAGCAGGGAGGTGATCTTCTGAAGGGATTTACAGGCTCACCCTAATCTTTTAACACACAACCCAGCAAAACACAAAATGGGGGACAACTGTGGAATACAGGGAATCATAGCCCAATAAATGGCTACACATATTTTGGGGGGGACACAATTTAATCCATGGCAATGTCTTTTTTCTTAACTCATTGTGCTGACTACAGCTTCCAGCTGAACAGAAATTGCAAGAGTGACTATTTTTGCCTCGTTCCTGATCTCAGGGGGAGGACACTCAGTCTTTCACCTTTAAGAGTGACATTAGTAATGCATTTTTTAGTATATGCTCTTTCCAAAGGTGAAGAAGTTCCCTTCTATTTTTTGCATAAAGTTCTGTTGTTGTTCCTCTTTTTTTTTTTTTAAAATTGGAAATGGATATTGGATTTTCTCAAACGTTCTGCATTTAATGAAAGATCCTATGATTTTTCTGTCTTAGTTTCAGCAAGTTTTGTTGATGAATTTCCAAATAGTAAACTAACCTTACTTTATGGGACAAGTCCCGCTTGGTCATGGCCTAGGAGGATGAAATCCTATTCCCTACCATACGTCCTTCTCTCCACCGCCCCTGCCCCCACCCCTGTTGCTGACTTGGGGAGTCTGTGGGAGATGAAGAGACGGGGGAGGTGAGGATGGTGGACACTCCAGCCCTAGAGTGGAGAGACTTTAGGGTTATAATCTGGCTCTCTATATTCCACATTTCCTCCCTATCCTCAGCCAAGGAACCTCACCCATTAGGGACTCTCCATGTACCTGCATCCATGCAAGAACTGCCCCATAGATTATAACATTATAGCTCTCAGGGCAGAAGAATGGACCAGCTGCTTCCACAACTTATCCTGGCCAGAGTCCAGAGCTGCTGTAGAACATCCCTGCCTAAAAGTGATACTGGCTTTCAGGTGCTGTTTTTCTGCTTCACAGTTATTACAAGATAGGAGTTGATCTGACAAGGGTAATGTGGTACAGAGAGGAAGGCATGACTGGAAAGTTTCCCAGCCCTCATGGAGGTGCCTGGCTCTGCCGTGCTTCCTTCTGCTGTGTTTCCCTAATCAGGTCCCGGCCTCCTTCTGTCTCCCTAGGGACTTCCCAGAGTTCTTGCTCTTTCTGGTCACCAGCAACTTCTCCCCACTTCCATGGCGTCTCCAGGGTTGGGTTTAGCAGACGGATCTTGAAACCCATGTTAATTCTACTTTGCTTAAAATAGGAGATAATATCTGTATTGCATGAATTAGAAGTCTTTTTGTAACAGAAAGTTTAACAGCAATACTAGACACACAAGGCTAATGGAGCAATATCTTCCAAGTGCAGAAGGGAAAGAAATTTGAAACTTGAATTTTACACTTAATCAATTATCAGCCACAATACCGAAGGCTCCAACAGAAGAAACACTTCTAAAAGCAACATAAATCAATTCAGTCACTTCAGTCTTTGTTAGTGGTTAACCTTCTATTAAGAAGCCAATGCAAATGTAATCCAAAACCGTAAATTAAGTAATATGAAATAAAATTTGCTACTTTGGGAAATTAGGATAAAGGGAAAGATTTTCAGTTATTTCAAGATAAAATTATTATGTTCTGGATGTAAAACTTTCAGAAAGAAAGGACTGAATGTAAAGTAAAAGTTCCCTTTTCAGTCCTCTCACTGTCAACCCTCGGAGACAACCACTGTTAACAGGCTTCTGTGTATACTCCCTATATTTTATGTGCATATAAAATACTTGTGTTTTGCATGGATTGGATCATTCTGTATACAATGTTTCTACAGCCTTGAGTATATCCCACCTGAATCTAGAGACCATCTCGAGAACAGATCAGATGCCTTGAACACTAGTGATCAAAGACCAGACGAGTTGTAGAATGACATCAAGGGACATGACACATGAAGAAAGTAAGAGGTCGGTACAAAGACAAGAAAGAAAGAGCATACCACAATGGATGTCACAAGAGACGCTGAAACTAGCTCTGTTTGCTAAAGCAAACAGAAAAAATGATGGAGTAGCTAACCTGAAGAGAAGATTTCAAAGGGCAGTTGGAGAAGGCAAAGAAAAGTATTTGAGTGACATGTGCAAGCCTGGAGTTAGAAAACCAAAAAAAGGAAGAACACACTCAGTATTTTGCAAGCCAAAAGAACTGAAGAAAAAAATTCAAGTCTTGAATAGCAATAGTGAAAGATTCTATGTGTAAAATACTGAACAATGCAGGAAGAATCAAAAGAAGGTAGAAGAAATACACAGAGTCACTGTGCTAAACAGAGTTGATCGCTTTCATTTATTCCCAGAGGTAGCGTATATCAAGAACTGGTGACCCTGAAGGAAGAAGACTAACTTGCCCTGAAGGTGTTGGTGAAAAGCAAGGCCTCAAGAACTGACTGAACGCTAACTGAGGTGTTTCAACAAACAGATTCAGCGTTGGATGTACTCACTCATCTACGACAAGCAATTTGGAAGACAGCTACCTGGCCAACCAACCGGAAGAGATCCAAGTGTGTGTCCATTCCAAAGAAAGGTGAATCAACTGAATGTGGAAAGCACTTAACAATATCATGAAGAGCACATGAAAGTAAAATTTTACCACAGAGCTTTCAAAACAGGTGCAGCTGTACACTGACAGGAAACTTCCAGAAATTCAAACCAGATTCAGAAGAGGATGAGCAATGAGAGATATCATTGCTGATTTCAGATGGATCCTGGCTGAAAGCAGAATACCAGAAAGATGTTTATCCATGTTTCCTTGGTTATGCAAAGGCATTTGACTGGGTGGATTGTAGCAAATTATGGATAACATTGCTAAGAATGGAAATTCCAGAACACTTAATTGTGCTCATGAAGAACCTGTACATAGACCAAGAATCAGTCAGCCAAATAGAACAAGGGGATACTGTGGTGTTTACAGTCAAGACAGGTGTACATCAGGGTTGTAGCCTTTCACCACACTTAATTTGTATGCTGGGCAAAGAATACCGGAAGCTGGACTGTATGAAGGAGAACATGACATCAGGAGTGGAGAAAACTCATTAACAACCTGTGACATGCAGATGACTCGACCTTGCTTGGTGAAAGTAACGAAGATTTAAAGCACTTACTGATGAAGGTCAAAGACTACAGATTTCGGTATGAATTATACCTCAACATAAAAAAAAAAACTAAAATCCTCACAACTGTACCAATAAGCAATATCATGACAAACTGAGAAAAGATTGAAGTTGACCAAAACCAAACTTGTTGCCGTTGATTGAGACTCACAGTGACCCTATAGCACAGAGTAGAACTGCCCCATAGCGTTTCCAAGGAGCAACCGATGGATTTGAACTGCCAGTCTCTTGGTTAGCAGCTGTAGCACTTAGCCACTATGCCACCAGGGTTCTGTTTTACTTAGATCCACAGTCAGCACCGGTGGCAGCAGCAGTCAAGAAACCAGACAGTGCATTGCATTGGGCAAATCTGCTGCAAAAGGCCTCCTGAAACTTTTAAAAGACCAAGATGTCACTTTAAGGACTAAGATGTGTCTGACCCAGTCCGCCATGTTTTCAACCACCTCGTATGCATGTGAAAGCTGGGCAGTGAATCGGGAAAACTGAAGAACTGATACCTTGGAATTACGGTTTGGTGAAGAATATTAAATATGCCATGGATTGCTAAAAAAAGGAATACATCTTGGAAGAAGTACAGCCAGAATACTCCTCCGAAGCAAAAATGGTGAGATGACATCTCACACACTTTGGACAGAGCTTCAGGGGGCATCAGTCCCTGGAGGAGACCATCGTGGTTGGTAAAGCAGAGGAAAGCGAAAAAGTGAGACAGGGCGGTGCTGTGGCTGCAACAGTGGGCTCAGGGACACGGCAACGATCACGGGGACGGAGCAGGGCCAGACAGTGTTTGTTCTGTTGTAGGAGGGGCACGATGACGTGGAACAACTGACTAGATGGCACCTAACAACAATAGCAACAACAGGCAGGGTTTTTTTGTTTGTTTGTTTTGCAAGGTAGTTTTCCTTGTTGCTACATATAGACCTGCTCCTGTTAGTTTTAAATGCTGCGTAAAATGCAGTTCTGTGTGTCTCCCATATGTGGCGAGTTTATTTAGTTTTTTCAATTGTACTTCAGATGAAGGTTTACAGAACAAAATAGGTTTTTATTAACAATTTGTACACATATTGTTTTGTGACTCTGGCTGCCAGTACCTGATCAGTTAGAGCTCCCCCCATCTCCATCTTGGGTTTCCTGGTACCAGCTTTCCTGTCCCCTCCTGTCTTCTCACCCTTGTCCCTGCGCTGATGTGTCCACTTGGCCTCATTTTGTCTTGTGGGCCTCTCTAATCTTTGGCCAAAGGATGAATCACAGGAATGACTTCCTTCCTGAGCTGTGAGGGTGTCTGGGGGCTATATTCTCAGGGTTTCTCTGGTCTCTGTCAGGTCGTCAAGTCTGTGTGTGTGTGTGAGAGACAGATAGATGGATTGAACTCTGTCCCCGCAAAAACGTGTGTAGCAATTTGACTGGGCCGTGATTCCTGATATTTTATGATTGTCCCCCATTTTGTGATTTTCCTATGCTGTGTGTTAAACAGGATTAGGGTGGGACTGTAAATCCCTTCCTAAGGTCCCCTGCCTGCTCCGTGGTAAAGGGAGTTTCCTTGGAGCCTGGCTTGCTCCACCTTTTATGCTTTCATTGTACAAGGTATAAAAGGAAAGAGAGGCAAGCAGAGAGTTGGGAACCTCACGCCATCAAAAGAGCAGCACCCGGAGAAGAGCGCATCCTTCAGACCTGAGGCTCCTGCACCAGAGCTGCTCCCTGACCAAAGACTGATGCGGCACCAGGCCTTTCCTCCACAGCTGCCGGAGGGAAAGCCCTTCCCAGAGCCGACACCCTGACTGCGGACTTGCAACCTGCTGGACTGTGTAAGAATAAGCTTTTCTTTGCTAAAGCCACCCTCTTTGTGGTATTTCTGTTAGAATAGCACTAGCTCACAAAAGCAATGTGTGAGTTAGAACTTTGTTCTACATCTTTCTCCAGCTCTGTCCGGGACCCTCAACCGTGTGCCCTGTCGGGGTAGCAGTACCGTCTAGCAGCGCTGGGCTCAGTCTAGTGGAGGCTGTAGAGCGTGGGCTCCACTAGCCGCTTGGACCAGTCTTTCCCTTGTGTCTTTGATTTTCTTCATTCTTCCTGAGGCAAATTTTTTTGAATATTTGTTTCTGTTTTTTTTTTTGTTGTTGTTGTTGCAAATAAAGTTGAAAGGAACACCTTTGTGCATATGTCTTTATATTTTCCTAGAAATGCATGTGAAGGATAAATTCCTACCTGGAAGTAAAATTGCTGAGACAGAGCACATGTATGTTGGAAATTCAACTGAGGTTGTCAAATTGCCATCCTGTGAGCAGGGTGCAAGTTACCCTTATTTTTCTATATCCTGACTGGCACTGGGTTTTATCAGTCTTTTTAAAATTTTAATCTGATTAGTAAAATACATTGTTGCACTGCTCTGAGCTTAATGATTTTCAGTGTTAGTTTCATTTGCAGAACTTTGGTTCACGGAAGCTTACAGATTTCTCCCCAGCCACCATAAGGGACCTGAGTGACAATAAAGCACTTGTGTATTCATGGAATGTAATTTGTCTTGGCATACTACCCAACACAAATTTGAAAACCGTTATTTGAAACTAACAAAACTTGAATGCTTAGTCTTCTTAAAAATTACATCTTCATTTGACAGAGGGTGCAACATTTCCAGGTTGGTGGATTAGAAATATACAATGTGTTTCAGATCTATGAATGTATCTTCAAAGGAGAAATGAAAGAACAACATTGTCTTTAAAAATGTTTATCTTGAATACATGTAAGGAAAAGAAAATCCTAGTAAGAAAGACAAAGCACTTAGGTTCAAGCCTAACAAGAAATATGAAGTTCTTTATGGATAAAAAATAACATTTCAGAGACAGATATACAAGAAGACTTAAATAAACGGAGTAATATACCATTTACTCAAGAATTTAAACTCCATGAGGGCAAGTGACTTGTTAATTGCTATAATCCTTCATTACGCAGAACAGGGTGGGCACAACTGCTGCTCAGGCAACGTATGTTGAATAAATGAGTGTACACAGATGGGCAGATTTAATGTCATAAGGATGTTACTTGCCACCAAGTTTATGCACAAATTCAACACAGTATCAATAAAAATCTCAACAGGATTTCTCATGGTACTAGAGAAATATTCCACAATGTGTAAGGAAAAGAAGAATGAGGCAGGGGAATTTTTCTTATCAGAAATCAAAACATATTAGAAAGCTGTGCTAATTGCAACAGTGATGTATCGACCCTGGAACTGACAAAACAATCAACAGATTAATAGAACAGAATAACCTAGAAGCACACACATACACACACACATTTCTGATAAGCGATGAAAATAGTTTCTTAGCTCAGTGGAGAAATGACATTAACAAATTAAAGAAATTGGGACAAGTGCTTATCCATTTGGAAGAAAATCAAGTTCAATTCCTACCTTACATTATGTCTTAGTTATCTAGTGCTACTATAATAGAAATATCACAAGTGGATAGTAGTCAAGAAGAGATATTTATTTTCTCACAGTTTACGAGGCTGGGACTCCTCATACAGGGTGCTGGCTCTAGAGGAAGGCTTTCTTTCTCTGTGGGCTCTGGGAGAAAGTCCTTGTCTCTTTTCAGCCTCTGCTTATTGATGGGAAACCCTGGGGGTGTAGTGGTGAAGTATTATGTCTGCTAACCAAAAGGTCCACAATTCAAATCCACCAGATGCTCCTTGGAAGCTATGTGTTGGAATCGACTCAGTGGAAATGGGTTTGGTTTATTCTTTGATGATCGTGTTGATCTTGATGCGAATGGGCATCTGTCTTCTCCAGTCTCTGCTTGCTTCCTTATTTAATCTATCCTTTTATATTTTAAAAGAGATTGGCTTAAGACACACCCTACACTAACACTCCCTCATTAACATTACAAAGAAAACCTATTCCCAAGTGAGATTATAACCACAGGTACAGGGGTTAGCATTTACAATATGTATTTTGAGGGAGACACAATTCAATCCATAACACAGTATTTGTGAAGATAGATTGCAGGTAAATAAGAAACTTAAATGTGGATGGAAAAAAAAAGACGAGTATTAAGGTATTAGAAAAACACATGGTGGGAAAATGTGTTCACTATCTTGAAGAAAGGAAGGGCCTCTTACACAAGTTCAAAAAGCAAAACATAAGGAGGAGAAGACTGATCAACTTACCATCTCAAAATTAAGATACCATGAAAGTCATAAATGAAGTGACAGATGGGAAAAAATATTTGCCACAAGCATGATAGCTGAAGGGTTGATGTTTATCCAAAATATATAAATATTACAAATCAGTAAAGAGAGTGACAATTAAGTAGAGAAAGGGACAAAAGCCAACCCAGGGAATTCACAGAAGAGATAATACAAATGAAAAGATGCTCAACTTACTTTTAATCAGGGAAACACAAATTAAGCCAACAATGTGACGCCATTCTTTGCTCATGAGATTTTTACAAAGCTTGGAGGGAAATTTTGCAGTATCTATTAAAATTTTAAAAATGCACAATTTTAAAAATGCACAAATTTAAAAAATGTCATCCACTTCATCTTTATATTGGCAGATCTTCATGTGTGCACAAGGAGGCATCCTGCTGCATTGCTTTTTCTTTTTTTTTATAGTGGTAAATAAGAGGACTGCCAATTAAGTTTGCAAACTCATTCTAGAAAAAGTGCTGCATATCTCATTGTTGAATATCATTACAGTCACCTTCAAAGTACCCCCCTTGGGAAGCTATGCACCAAATCCAGCAGCTAGTCCACCCTTCAAAGCAATTTTGGAACTCTTTTTCTGGAATGGCTATCAGAGCTGTCATTGTGTTACCCCTGATGTCCTGAAAGTCATCCGAATGTCTTCCTTTCAAAATATCCTATCTCTCTGGGTAAAGAAAAAAGTCACTGGGGTTGAGCTCAGGTGAGTAGGGAGGGTGTTCCAATACAGTTATTTGTTTACTGGCTAAAAACTCCCTCACAGACAACTATACATTAAGTTCGCAAACTTGCCATGGTGCCGCTGTGAGCATCAGCCATTCCAGAAAGAGCTCCAAAAGTGCTTTGAAGGATGGTCAGGATGCTGGTGCCGGTGCATAGCTTCCCAAAGGGAGTACTTCGAAGGTGACTCTAGTGATATTCAGCACTTAGAACAATTAAGTCTGTGGACTTTCTTCTCAGACCTCATATATATGTAACAAAAAATTCCATTTACTGTGCAGTTCTTCAACATTAATACTGCTCATCATGTTGTTCAACTACAACCACTACCTTTTCCAGATGTTTCGATCACTTTGACAGAAGCTCAGTGTCCCCTAGCCCCCCTGCCCCTGCCACACTGGCTCATGCTCATAAACTTTGGTTTCCACACACTTAACGTTTTCTAGATATTCAACTTAAGTCGGATTATACAATATTTGTCTTTTTCCAACTAACTTATTTCACTTGGCGTGTTTTGATGCATTTTTAAAAATATCTTATTGCATTTTCAGTGAAAATGTACATAGGAATTAGGTTCTCATCGCACGATTCCTATACATACTGTTCGTTATAATGTTTTATTTTGTCTTCTCAAACCACCCTTTGAAATCTTCTTTTCACTCTTTGACTTCATCATTTCTTTTATTTGCTTTAGCTACTCTACGTTCAAGAGCAAGTTTCAGAGTTTCTTTTGACATCTGTTTTGGTCTTTCGTATCTTTTTAAAGATCTTTTGCATTCTTCATGTTTGATGTTATTGATACTGTCCTACAACTCATCTGGTCTTTGGTCATTTGTGTTCACGCATCACATCTGTTCTTGAGATAGTCTCTACATACAGGTGGACTAAATTTAAGGTCATATTTTGGCTCTCACTGACTTTTTAAAATTTTGTTCAGCTTCAACAGGAACTTGGATGTGAATAATTAATGATCTGTTCCACAGTTGGCCCCTAGCCTTGTTCTGAGTGATGATATTGAGTGTTTGTCTTTCCACAGATTTAGTCAATTTGATGCCCATATATTCCATCTGACAAGGTCTACATCTATTTGATGAAAAAAGGTATCTGCAATGGAGAAGTTGTTGGTCTTGCAAAACTCTATCATGTGATCTCTAGTGTTGTTTCTATCACCAAGGCCGTATTTTCCAACTACCAATCTTTCTTTGTGCAAAAACCTAGAGTTAGGAAATCAAGAGGGAAGAACACACTCAGCATTTCTCAGGTTGAAAGAGCTGAATTAAAAATTCAAGCCTCGAGATGTACTTTTGGAAAATTCTACGGAGAAGATACTGAATGACATAGGAAGCATCAAAAGAAGACGGAAGAAATACACAGAGTCACTGCACCAAAAAGAATTGGTTGACATTCAACCATTTCAGGAGGTAACATGTGATCAAGAACCAATAATAGTAAAGAAAGAAGCCCAGGATACCACGAAAGGGGATAGGGAAAAACAAGGCCCCAGAAATTGACTGAATACTAAGTGAGATGTTTCAACAAATAGATGCAGTGCTGGAAAGGCTCACACATTTATGTCAAGAAATTTGGAAGACAGCTTCCTGGCCAACTGCCTGGAAGAGATCCAGATTTGTGCCTATTCCAAAGAAAAGAGATTTAAGAGAATTCAGAAATTATGGAACAGTATCATTACTATCAAACATAAGTAGAGTTTTGTTGAAGATCATTCAAAAGCAGTTGTGGCAGTACGTCAGCAGAGAACTGACAGTCAAACTAGACTGAGAAGAAGAGGAGTAACAGGGCATATCGTTGCTAACGTCAGAGGGATCCTGGCTGAAAGCAGAGAATACCACAAAGCTGTGTATCTGTTTTATTGACTATGCAGAGGCCCTCAAGCATGTGGATATTTCTTTTTTCTTTTTTTTTATTTAATATGACTGAGTGAAAATGTACATTCCCATATACATAATGCAGCTTCCACTGCTCTCCCTGACTGGTGACAGCACACTATTCCTCTCTGCTCCATGCATGTCCCATCCTCCCAACAGTCTCCTTTCCCCTCCTCTCCACCCACTCTCCTTCCTCTAGCCTGAGGTCAGCAGGATGATATCCTATAGATGCATAGAACCATAAAGTGCATTCAATATATGGTCACTCTGCATCGCCAAGTCCAATCCATTCGTGTCCGAAGAGTGGACCTTCTTTATGATGTATGGGCAAGGGCAGCATCAGGGCCAGAGGCCATGTTCCCAGGGGAACCCCAAAACCTCTGGACCATCAGTTGAGGTCTTTTAGTGGAGATCTCAGGATGCACCCCTTTTTATTCTTGTGTTGCCAGTGAGATTCAACTCAGTGAGCTCCATTGCAGCTATCACTGGTGCTGGCTGGGCTGCCAAGCTGCCATCTGAGGGTACAGCAAATGGTCCCAACTTAGCAGGAACGGATGATCACCAAGGCCCATAATGACACGGAGTAAAGAGAATCCAGAAGACAGAGAGACCTACGTGAGTGGATGTCTACATCGACTTGTAACCAGAAGAACCAGATGGTGCCCGGCCACTACCAGTGATAGCCACGATGGAGCTCGCAAAGCTGAGTCTCACTGGCAACACAAGTATAAATAGGGGTGCACCCTGAGATCTCCACTAAAAGACCGCAATTGATGGTCCAGGGGCCTCAGAGTTCTCCTGGGAGCAGCGCCCCTGGCCCTGAGACTGCCCCTGTCCATAAAACATAACGAAGCTGAACTTTTCAGACAGCAATGGGTTGGACTTGGTGATGCAGACTGACCATATTGTTTGGGCACTTTATGGTTCTAGGCATCTGTAGGAGGTCGTCCTGTTGACCTCCTACTGGAGGAAGGGGAATGGGTGGAGAGCAGAAGATAGGAGACTGTTGGGAAGATAAGACATGTATGGAGCAGAGAGGAAGAGTGTGCTGTCACAGTGCAGGCAGAACAGTGGAAGCTGCATGTAGGTCAACATGCAAATTTATGTGGGAATGTACATTTTCATTCAATCATAATAAAAAAAAGAACTTGAGTTTTGTTCTACATTTTTCTCCCATTCTATCCATGATCCTCTATGAGTCCCTGGTGGGGTGGTTGATAGTGATAACTGGGCACCATCTAGTTCTTCTGGCCTCAAGGTAGGTGGTATCATTGTGTAGACTACTCATTCTGTAGACTACCTTATTCTTTGAGTGTTTGGTTTCCTTCTTTCTCTTCTGCTCTGGATGAATAGACACTAATAGGACACTAATAGTTGTATATTAGGCGCCAGTTTGAAAGCTTTTAAGATCCCAGATACTATTCACCAAATTAGGAGGTAGACCATTGTCTTTACGGACGATATTAGGTCAGTTGACTGAGTTGCTCCCATGAGACTATGGTCCTAAGCCCTCAAACTCCATAGACCAATCCCAGGAGGTATTTAGTTATGTCTAGGAAGTATCCATAAATATGCGTCCTATGTGCTTTATTTTATACTTGAAAATGCAAGATTCATTGTTTTTAGCAGTGAAAATTTTGAGACAATGTCACTGTTCAGTCAACATCCATCAACAGAGGTTGGCGACTTGATGAAGGCCCAACCAAAGAATAACCCCACTGCTGGAGAGTCATGTACAACTAATAGCGACCCTAGAGGTCAGAGTAGAACTGCCCCATGGAGTTTCCAAGGAACGCCTGGTGAATTTGAACTGCAGATGTAGCACTTAACCCACTACGAACCAAGGGATACTATGTAATATTTAAAAAGAGTATACTAGTCCTCTAAGAAGCTCCCTGGGTGGTGCAAACAGTTCACCGTTGACTACTAACCTAAAGGTTGGTGGTTAGAACCCACACAGCAGTGCCACGTAAGAAAGGTCTGGCAACCTATTTCCATAATGATTATAGCCAAGAAAACTCTATGGAGCCAACCACAACAACAACAAAAAAGCAAAACCCACTGCTATCGAGTTACATCCCAACTCATAGTGACCCTAGAGATCAGAGTAGAACTGCCCCATAGAGTTCCTAAGGAGTGGCTGGTGGATTTGAACTGCCAATTTGGTTAGCAGATGTAACACTTAACCCAGTGCGCCACCAGGGTTTACTCTATGGAGGACAAAATTCAAATTCACAAAAGAAAGACCAGACTTGCTGGTCTGACAGAGACTGCAGAAACCCCAAAAGTATGACCTTGGGCACCCTTTTAACTCAGTACTGACTTCACTCCGGAGGTTCACACTTCAGCCACAAATTAGACAGCTCTAAAAGGCAAACAGTAACACAGATGAGGAATGTGCTTCATAGTTTAATAATGTACATGAGACCAAATGGGCACACCAGTCCAAAAGCAAAAAGGAGAAGGCAGGAAAGGACAGGAAAACTGGACAAACGGAGACAGGGAACCAGGGGTGGAGAAGGGGAAAGTATTAGTATGTCGCAGGGCTGCCAGTCAATGTCCCCAAACAGTTGGTGTATTAACTTGTTTAGTGAAAAACTGATTTGCTCTGCAAACTTTCACCAAAAGCACAATAAAAACAAAAACAAAGCCCACGGAGCAATTTTACTTGGTAACACACGCTATTACCGTGAGGCAAGATCGACTTTCAGACAAGGAGCTAGCCCTCTGAGCAGCACGAGTAGATCTCCAAGACAATGCTGTTTAGTGACAGAAACACATGGGATAACAGCGTGTTTTGTGTGATGCCATATATATATATATAAAGTATCCACGTATTTCCCACAAATCCATATATATGAATGAATGTAAAACAAAAGGTTTGGAAGGACAGATGCAGAATAGGATAACAGGGTTTGTGTATAAGAGGTAAGTGGCACTCCTCGCATCGTGCTGTGATCCAACAACTTTGCGCCTGTACCCAAGGGAGCTGCAGTTGATGCTTGCAGCCATCGGGTGTTAAGCCTGTGTGGATTGTTGGGACAAAGGAAGATGTTCTGGAAGCTTTTCTGGGTGCCCAGCCTTGAAGAGGTGAGTGAACGCAACACAGCGCAGACACGGTCAGGTGTAGAGGCCGTTTGGAAGAAGTGGCAACAAAATTCCCCTGAAAAGAGGATTCAGAAAAGGTTAGTAAGTTGTTGCAGATTGAATTGTGTCCCCTCCCCTGGAAAAAAAAAAATGTGTCAGCTTCACCAGGCAGACTAGGCTGTGATTCCCAGTGCTGTGTAATTGTTTACCAATTTGTTATCTGATGTGATTTTCCTTTATGTTGTAAATCACACCACTATGATGTAATGAGACAGGATTAGAGGCAATTGTGTTAATAAGACTCTAGAACCTGCAAGATAGGGTTGTATTTTGAGTCAATCTCTTTTGAAATCAAAAAGAGAAAAGCAAGCATCGAGGAGAGGGACCTCAGGCCACCAAGAAAGCAGAGCCAGGAGCAGAGTGTATCCCTTCAATCCAGGGTCCCTGCACCTGAAAATCTTGTAGGCCGGTGAAGACTGATGACAAGGACCTTCCTCCAGAACCAAAAGAGAAAGAAAGCTTCCCCTGGAGCTGGCACCCTGAACTTGGACTTTAGCCTCCTCAACTGTCAGAGGCAAAAAAAAAAAAAGAGAAAACAAATAAATGAAAAGGACTGGAAATGGGGATGGTGCTGTAACCTAATCTAAAGGGAGCTTGAATCTAATCCGTAATATTTTCATTTTAGGCAGACTATATCCAGCTATTGCTTTTATCATTCAAAATTAATTTTTGAAATTTTAATGCAAGAGAAAACAAGGTCTACATGCTGGGAGCAACTGACACGTGTGAGGCGTCACTGCCCTATGTCCTTCCCAGCTTCTGTAGCCTGCAGGGACACCTTCTCTCCAACCACAGACACAGGAAATCTGGCTGTTAATTCCAACTGAACTGTGTCCTCCACAGCATTAAGAAAGACAAAGCTATTTTGCAATCAGTAGTGGAGAGGGCCCGTTATCCCACAGGCAGTTGGACTTCACCTTGGAGGTAGCGTGTTTGGAAAAGGTAAGTGGAGACAAGTGAGTGCTGTGCGTGTTTTTGTGAGTGTGCACTTGCAGGGTGGAGGGTCCTTCAAGTGACTATAGCCTCTGACATGTCGTGGTTTCAGCAGTGACCCCCCAGAGGCCGTCTCTGGGATGGGGAGCTGGAGGGCAACTTGTGGGACAAGTCTCCTTTGGACTGTCTCCTCTGAGAACCATATTCTCCTTCTGATTCACAGATAGCCACTACCCATGGTCACATATAGCAAGTCACCAGCAGAGCAAGGCTGAAAGAATGGTTTCTCTCCTGGGCCCCCAGGCTCTGCTTTCCAGCAGGTGATAGGATCTTAGGGTACATTGGAAAGGTGTCCCACAGGAGGTAACTTCCCCTCTTCCTGGGCCAATGTGTGATCTGGGCATAAGAGGTCACAGTGATGGCAAGAAGTGGGGTGCAGGTGGGAGGTGTGGCTAGACCAAGACAGTACACGGGAACTGTGGTTGTATCAAACTCTCTCAACCGCCCTGAACTTGTCCCACAGAGGCCCTGGGTGAATCACCCAACTGACACAACCACCGACAGCCCTGCTCTCTCCTGTTTCCTGAAATGCAGGAGCAGACGGTGGGGATGTAGGGTCAGCCCCCTACCAAAAGCCAAGAAAGAAGGGGAGGATAGAGGAAGTTAGCTTGGTCTGGAGCCTCTAGCCCTCAGGATCCTCCTTCCTGTGAAGTGCAACGGTCTACGGCCAGATTTCCTGCCCCTTCAGACCTTGACAAAATCGGGGGCTACCCATCACAGTTGGTCCCAGGGACAGAGTACTATTGGGATGGTTCCTTGAGCTTGATTAAAAACCAAACCCAACCCACTGCTGTCAAGTCAATTCTGACTCATAGCAACCCTACAGGACAGAGTAGAACTGCTCCAGTTTCCAAGGAGTGTCTGGTGGATTTGAACTGCTGGCCTTTTGGTGAGCAGTCGCAGCACTTAACCACTACACCACCAGGGTTCCAGATTGTTCCCCCTCCCCTAGTTCCAAGGCCGTGCCATTCCCCCGTCTTTCCTTTCAAAAAACCCCTGGAGGCTCAGTGTATCCGGAACTCCGGAGGCGGGTTAGCTGGCAGCACCCTCTGGTGACAGCACTAGTTTAGACACACAATGGGGAGCTGAGAAACACTGAATCAAGGGTGCTGAGTTCAAGGGCTGGGGACAACTCTGGCTCCTCCTTTCCTGCCACTCTTCCCCACATCATGGATCCTCCCTGTGCACCTCAGCCTCCGGTGGTTGTTGCCCCTAGGTGTCTTCGGGTTTATTTTTCATTCACAGCAACCTCCTGTCACAGAGCAGAAATGCCCCGTAGGGTTTGGGGGAGGAGAATTCAGTCTCTCGGGGTGGGCCTCCCTCTGCCCCACCCCTCCTTCCAGCTTGGAAGACATAAAAGCCCAGACTCAGTGAAGAGGTGTTGCCCATAGGAGGTGAGCTTCAGAGGTGGAGTCACTGGGGCTGAATGACTGTGGCTGGTAGCAGTGGGCACTGTGGACCCTTCCCTTAGTAAGTTCTGGCCTCCATGCACAGACCAGGCTGGGTGAGGTAGGAGGCCAGGAGACGGATGGTGGCTCTGGTTTGGGGACATTGACTGCTGGTGCTCTTGTTGCAGAGATGAAGCTGCTCCTGGCCCTCGCAGGGCTCTTGGCCAGTCTGGCCATGTCCCCACCCTCTGAGGGCACTGCTCCAGGTAACAGCCCAGAAAGGAGGGAGAAGGTGGTTGTTGGATTGGTTATGAGTCCCAGGGACTCATCTCCTCAACAAAGGCCTCCGTGCATCCAGGGTCTGGGTGGTAGACTGGGGGTCCATCCTGACCTCATGACCCCTGCTCTGGGTAGCTACCCTGAGGGAGGTGGAGACCTCATTGGTGCTAAACTGCATGGAGGAGGCCAAGCAGATGGTGGACAAGGCTTACAAGGAGCGGCGGCAAAGGTGAGGGCACTGGCACTGCCCAGCTCTGGGCACGGCTGCTCCAGGGCCTTTTAGAGCAGGAATAGGCAATGGAGCCTGTGTGGTGGTGCCAGGGGTCTGTGAGGGGAGGCTGGGCTGAGAGCTGCATCAGAGGATGCTCTGTCAGCCTGTCAGGCCTTGTCTGTCTGGGCGTGGGAACATCTTCAAAACCACCCCTTCCACGGCCTTGCCTGTGTCTTGACATTCAGACCCTGTGTATAGAAAAACTGGGGTCTGTTGGTGCTGTCCTGAGAGTCCACCCCCTCATCGCGCTGGGGTGGCTGAGTGTGCCAGGACCCTTCTGCAGCTCTCACCAGTCCCTTCTCCGAGCAGCATCAAGCAGCGACTTCGCAGCGGCCTGGCCAGTCCCATGGAACTCCTATCCTACTTCAAGCAGCCAGTGGCTGCCACCAGGAGCGCTGTGAGGGCCGCAGACTACCTGCACGTGGCCTTAAGCCTGCTGGAGGGGAAGCTGCGGCCCCTCTGGCGGAGGCCCTTCAATGTCTCTGGTACTGTTGCCACCTCCCACCCCAGCCCCATGCTCACTGCTGGCCCTGTCTAGTGACCCCAGCCCTCTCCCACCATCCCGCCAATTCCTCACTCCGGGAAATTTCCGGGGCTTCGTGGCATCCCTTCCTAGTGCTCAGACTGGATCCCACCTGGGTCTCTGAGGTCCCCAGCCTCCCACGGCCAAGTTAGGGAGTTGCGTTGTGGGAGGACTCAGCTCCCTCCCACACCTTCTCCTGGCCGGCAGACGTGCTGTCGCCGTCCCAGCTGAGCCTGCTCTGGAAGTCCAGCGGCTGTGCCTACCAGGATGTGAGGATGACCTGCCCAGAGAATGACAGCTACCGCACCATCACTGGGATGTGTAACAACAGGTAGGGCGGAGGCCTTGGGGTCCACGGTCCGGCCGCGGCACCCTGTCCCCTCCATGCTGAAAGCCGTGTCATCCCCTGCAGGCGCAGGCCCACGCTGGGTGCCTCGAACCGCGCCTTTGTGCGCTGGCTGCCCGCAGAGTACGAAGACGGCGTCTCTCGGCCCTACGGCTGGACGCCTCAGATCAAGCGAGCCGGCTTCACGGTCCCGCTGGTGAGCGCTGGCTGGCGGAGGGTACCAGGCTGGTCCCCAGACCTCGTGAGGGCCTGGCCGCCACCGGACGTACTGTCCCCCCGCAGGCTCGTGAGGTCTCCAACAAGATTGTGCGTTTTACGGAGCAGCTGACACCGGACCAGGAGCGCTCACTCATGTTCATGCAGTGGGGCCAGCTGCTCGACCACGACCTGGACTTCACCCCTGAACCGGCCGCCCGGGTCGCCTTCGTCAGTGGCCTCAACTGTGAGACCAGCTGCCTGCAGCAGGAGCCCTGCTTCCCCCTCAAGGTGCTGCCTCCTTCCCGCCACCCACGCCTGCTGCTCCTGCAAGCAACCAGGTTTCCTCTGCAGCCCCCAAAGAGTGAGAGCGTCGCTGCCCACCCATCCCCTCGGGTTCAGAATCAATGCTTGCCTCCTTACCCACCCAGCAACCAGCCAGGAGCCCCCATTCCTCACTGCCTCATCCAGGCGCGAGTAGCAGCAGGCTCTTGGGAAGGCTGGGGGGAAACTTCTAGGGTAGGGGTACTTCCCAGGGTCCTAAATCTCTGAGTGTAGGTGCCCCTATGCTCACTCCTGTTTCTCTTCTTCGGAAGGGTGCCTTCTTCCACTCCCACGTTTTCCAGAACAGAATCGCCGCGTCCGGGTGATGAGCTGGGTGGGAGTGGTGGGTCTGCACGTGCTCAGATGGGAAAGAGGGCTAGGAGGCAAGGAGAGCCAGAGGGGAGGGACAGGAGAGACGGGACGACAGAAGAGACGGAGAGAAAGAGACTAGAGAGAGACAGCAGCGCGAGGCGACAGAGAGGGGAAGAAGGGAGAGGTAGAGGGAAAGGGCGGGGAAGACAGAGACCGGGCGAAGGAAGTGAGGAGGTCAGGTGAGAATGCAAGGAGACCTGTGGAACACAGAGGGGAGGGAAAAAGGAGAAAGTTTAGTGGCAAGGAGTCCTAGGATGCCGCCTCCCCTCAGTTCGTCTCCCCAGGGGCAGACACTCCACATTCCCCCATTCAGTGTTCTGGTATTACTTCTGAAGCTCAGAGGTACCTGTTGGTGGAGCCGCAGGCAGTGATTACGTGGGGGCCTCTGAAAGGCCTTCCAACAGGCTGAGGGGACCAGAGGTCGGGGACCCCTGCTTTGAGGTCTGAGTCTCCCTTTCTGGCTCCGGGCCTCGTGTGCCATTTCCCAGGCGGGATCAAGGTCCTCAGGAGCACGGGCAGGGGAAGAGTTGCTCCTGACACTTCCCAGCACTTGGTGAGGGGGGTGGCCTCCCTCTGTGCCACAGATTCCGCCCAATGACCCCCGAATCAGGAATCAGCGTGACTGCCTCCCATTCTTCCGCTCTTGTCCTGCCTGCACCGCGGGCAACATCACCATCCGCAACCAGATCAATGCTCTCACCTCCTTTGTGGACGCCAGCATGGTGTATGGCAGTGAGGACCCCTTGGGCAGGAATCTGCGCAACCTGACCAATCAGCTGGGACTGCTAAAAGTCAATGACCGCTACAAGGACAATGGCCGGGCTCTGCTGCCCTTCGATAACCTGCACGACGATCCCTGCCTCCTCACCAACCGATCAGTGCGCATACCCTGCTTCCTGGCAGGTCAGCCCCGGGGCGGAGGGGTGGGGGCTCAGGGAATGTGCCCTGCTGGAGTCTCAGCCAGCCTGCTGTGAGAGGGATGTGGGCTTGCATTTCAAGAGATTCCATCCTCACCAGCTTTGTGATATTAATCAGTTGCCTTGGTGACAGGTTGGATGGAGCCCGAAAGGCCAAAAATAAAGATAAAATCCCAAGAAGGAGACATAGCGATGGCTGAGAAGGCTCTGTCCATCTGTCCACCACTTTTTCTATCTGTTTTCTTCTCTGCGCTCTGGGGCAGAAGAGTGACATCCCTCAGGAGCAGGGAACTAGACGGACAGACAGCAGCGAGACACCATCATGCTCCAGAACTATGTTATCCAGTAGGGTAACCGCTGGCCCCATGTAGCTGCGTAAATTTAAAGAAAAAAACTCAGTTCCTTAGTTGTACTAGCCATATTTCAAGTGTTTAACAGCTTCGCATGGCTATGGCTCCCATATTGGGAGTGCAGATGTAGAATGTTTTCATCATTGCAGAAGCTTCTGGAATATCACTCCTGCTCATATTAATTAACTTTTAAAAGAGAGGGTGGGATCTTAAATTTAAAGAACTTGTAGCCCCGGTATATAGATGGGGTGGTGATGGTGGTCAGGCCTGGAAATTTTCCATTGTTTTTAAATGTAAGCCCAATAGAGGCTCTTCCCCCTGCCTATACTTTCACTCCACCAGGGGAAGAGAACGGAGGTTAGTGCCAGCTGGGAGGGATCATCAAGGACAGTGCCAATGTGAACTTACTAGGATGGGAATGACTTCCCACTGGTCTGTCCCCACCAACACCCCTCTGTTCCCAGGGAAGCAAGGAGACTCTCCCCCGCTGGCTAGGGCTCCTTACCTGGTCTAGGACTGGCAGTCAGAGGTGGCTGATGTTCAGGGGGCGGATGAGAGGGACAGACCTGAATCCTCATGACTTTTGGATGTCCGTGGGATAGGGAAGCTGCTGTCAGAGAATTTCCTTTTCACCAGCCTCCAGATTGGGTTAGGAATGAATCTAGAGTCCTTTTGAAGTAGACGTGGTCCTAGCTGTCTTGTCCCTCCAGGAAAGGGTTTGTGAAGGACTAAAGGGATCAGTGGTGTCTCTTAGTTCTCTTGAGTAGAGGGGTTCAAGTGTGGACTCCAAATGTCCTGTGCCCTAGCCCCCTCCCCCAGGGCTATCTACACAATCAGCATGGAGTTAGGGTGGAGATGGCAACTCTAATCAGATGAGGGTGGCTTTCTCAAGTCCTGTGTTAAGAACGATTCTGAAGCTCATTCACTTTAACAGGAGAAAGTGCTGCGATCCATTAGTTACATCTGATGTGAGAATGGAAATAAGGAGTGCCAGTATGCCTGCTACTTTTGGGGCTTCCCTCCAGTTAACCAGAAAATGTTTGTGGATCCCCTACTCTGTACCAGGCACTATGTTAAACACTGTATGTCTATATATGTGCTGGGAAGGAGTTCAGATCCAAAAATGTGCAAGCCATAATCCTTGTCCTTGTCCTCAAGGATCTCCAAGCTTCGGGTCTGCTAAGGTGGTAAGTCCTGTATCAGATGTGGTGGCCAACAAATGCGCATTTCCAGCCAGCAGTGACACGGACCAGAAGAAGCCTATTGTGGCAGAAGGAACATCAGGGGCAGCCCCCCCAGAGGGGCACAGCATGGGAGATGAATGGAAAGGAGGGGGCGGGTGGGTGGCACTTTAGGTCTTGGCTGGGGAGGGAGTTTCAGTGGAACAAGTACTTTCTGGGACAGAGATCTTAGGAATCACAGTGGCTTTTGCTTCCTTAAGGGGACTCTCGCTCAAGTGAGATGCCAGAGCTCACCTCCATGCATACCCTCTTTTTGCGGGAGCACAACCGGCTGGCCACACAGCTCAAGCGCCTGAATCCCTCCTGGAGTGGAGAGAAACTCTACCAGGAAGCCCGGAAGATTGTGGGTGCCATGGTACAGGTAGGCAGTCCTGAGTGTCAGTGATGGCAGGGGGAGAGGAGGGAGGGTTAGATAGACTGGGAATCCAGACCAGCCTCCCTGCAGCCTCCTAGCCACGTGACCTTAGGTAAGTTACTTAAGCCTCTTGAGCCTCGGTTTCTTCATCCATGATGCTGTAAAACTTATGAAAACACCTAGCAGGTGTTAGGTACCTAACAAAGGTTACTTTCCTTTCCTCCCGTTGTTGGGCTTGTTCCTGTTTCTTTTTTCCTGTGTGTCAAGGATTGGTGCTGGGAGGGTTAAATGGTGGGTCTGATGTATCTATTGCATCAAAGCTGTTCAGCAAATGCTTCTCCTTCTGTGACTTTAGGGTTGGTATTGGCTCCGCCACCCACTCAGCCCTTCATCCACCTTAGCCTCATTTGTGCCTGGGACAGTGGTCCTGGCTTACTGTCTCTGCCTTTGATACGTCGGTGTCCTCACTGTCTCCCCAGACACAAACACACACAGATACACACGAACTTTTTAGTACTCCTTGACTCTGGAGGAAGAATGAGTTGCAGGTGCCAAGAGTAAGTTTTTGATTTGCACTGAGAATTTAAGTGAGATTCATCTAAGCTTCAGAGAAAATTCTTGATTCTAGAATCTAGAGTGAAGCTGTTTTACATCTTCCCTTTTCACTAGGGTAAATCAAAGAAGGTTGACCCTTCTTTCCTTCCTGCTCCATCCCTTCCGTAAAGATATATTGAGTCCTACTGTGAGCCCTCCAGGCACTTAGAATAGGAGAAATGAGATATTAATAACTCAAGGGCAAAGAAACAATTGTAATGCTAAGAAAGTGTTTTGTTGTTTAATCTTCTAAGGCAACTGGAGTTTGAACTCACCAAGTGCTCTTTGGAAATTCTGTGGGGCAGTTCTACTTTGTCTTATAGGGTCACTATGAATCAGAAATCAACTCAAAAGCAATGGGTTAAGGCAACAGGAAGGAACTCTGGTGGGGCAATGGTTAAGTGCTAATCAAAAGGTCAGCAGTTTGTACTTACAAGCATTTAGCAGGAGGAAAAGACCTGGCAATCTGCTTTCAAAACAAAAACAAGAACAAAAACAAAACTTACTGCTGCCAAGTCGATTTTGACTCATGGCCACCCTATAGGATAAAGTAGAACTGCTCCATAGGGTTTCCAAGGTTGTAACCCTTACAAAAGCTGACTGTACATCTTTCTTCTGCAGAGTGGCTGGTGGGTTTGAACTGCTGAACTTTCAGTGAGCAGCCAAGCGCTTAACCATTGCTCCACCAGGACTCCTTCTCGCAAAAATTACAACCTAGGAAAAGGCACACAACAACAAGGCACTGGGCAGTGTAAACCAAACCCACTGATGTCAAGTCAATTCTGACTCATAGCTACCCTATGAGAACTGCCCTACAAGGTTCCTGGGAAGTAACTGGTAGATTCAAACTGCTGACCTTTTGGTTAGCAGCTGAGCTCTTAACCACTGTACCACCCGGGCTCCAAAGGGCAGTATAATCATCCTTAATTTATGTTTGAAGAACTGGGACTTAGAGAAGTTAGTAACTGGACCAAGATCACACTGCCT
Source organism: Heterohyrax brucei (assembly GCA_028571685.1). NCBI lineage: Eukaryota > Metazoa > Chordata > Mammalia > Hyracoidea > Procaviidae > Heterohyrax > Heterohyrax brucei. The sequence goes on along the minus strand of CM053149.1, from coordinate 116,174,384 downwards.
TGGTCACCCAGCCAGCAGTAGTACTGTAGGGCTGGAATCTGTGGGAGGCAATTCCCTGAAGGGTCGAATGGAAGGGGATCCTCAGCCAGGGGTAGGTGAGGCTCTGCAAGGAGTGGGAAGTGCTGAGCGGAGAGCTACTCTGAGTGTCTTTCCTGTAGATCATCACGTACCGGGACTACTTGCCTCTGGTGCTGGGGCCACAAGCCATGCGGAAGTACCTGCCTCGGTACAGCGGCTACAACGAGTCTGTGGACCCTCGCATTGCCAACGTCTTCACTAATGCCTTTCGCTACGGTCACACCCTCATCCAGCCCTTCATGTTCCGTCTGAACCGTCAGTACCGCCTCATCAGCCGTGTCCCGCTTAGCGAGGTCTTTTTTGCCACTTGGAGGGTTGTACTGGAAGGTGAGCGCAGCCTGGGCCAGGACGGACTGGCAAAGGAGGGTGGGGTGGGGTGCGCTTGAATGCAGGAAGTCAGGGTGGGGAGGAATTCTCTTTCCTTCTGTCTTTGAGGATCTGATCTGACTTTCCAATCTCTGTTCCCCTGACAGCTTTCTTGTCTGATAATAAAAGCTCTTTGAGGGTAGGTATGTAGGTGACTCTCATGGAGAGCTGGTTCCTTCCTATGTGTTGTTATTCTTCATGACCTAAAAGGTCAAATGCTGGGGGCATCCCAGCTTTTCAAGTCTGAATGGCCGAAATCCGTGATTCTTCAGTGCCCTTGGTTCCTGCGGTGCTGGTGAGGTGCCCGCCGGGGCCCCCTTGGCACCCGGAGCGGCATTTGTACAGCCCTCTTTGTCAGTCTCCACCCAGCCCTGGGCTTCTCCTGGACTCCAGCCTGAACCAGGTTCTTCCCCAAGTTTGCCCTTCTTGACCCCAGGTGGCATTGACCCCATCCTCCGGGGCCTCATGGCCACCCCTGCCAAGCTGAATCGCCAGAACCAAATCGTGGTGGATGAGATCCGGGATCGGTTGTTCAAGCAGGTCATGAGGATTGGGCTGGACTTGCCAGCTCTGAACATGCAGCGCAGCCGGGACCATGGCCTTCCAGGTGAGGGGCAGCAGGAGTCCCCTATTTCACCCCACCCTACCTCCCAGCAGCAGTACAGTTGGGGAAAGAGGGAGATGGTTAAAGTTTGTCTGCTGGGCTCCCAACTCCCCTTTCCATTGTAGGGTATCTGCCCCCACCAGTGCCCATAGCTGCCCCAGGCTTTCCCCCCAGCCCCAATACCGTGCTCTCAAGAAGTGACGTGAGGTCAGGCCCCTACCCCTCCTAGGGCCCACTGGGTCAGTTCTCAGGTTTTCCTGGCCTTCTTTGCGTTGTTATAACCCTCAGTCTCGGAGCATTACAGTATTAATAGCAAGCCCCCTGCAGTCTGAAAATCTGTCTCCATAATTTCATTTTGATTCATTTTACATGACCTCTGAGAAGATATTTTTGTCATCTCCATTTTGCTCACGTGGAAGCAAGGATTGGAGAGATTCAGAACCTGCCCAGGTTCTCCCAGCCAAGCCAGCCGCAGAGCTGGGATTTGAACCCAGATGGCCCTGATCCCCAAAACCTGTGCTGCCTCATGGGCCAGCCTGCATGTGGCTGAGCCTTCTACACCCACTTCATTCCTCTCAGGTCAGAGAGACATCTATTGGGCTGCTCCAGAGAGAGACAACAGAGGTCCCCATTCTTGTAATTAGCAAGAGTTAATGACAATTTAGGGTTTGTTTTAGAGTGGGAGGGCAAGGACAAGACAGAGAGGGTCCTGGAGAAGCCCAGCTGCTACCCTTGACCTGAGTCAAGGGCTCAGGGTTCCTTAGGAGCTCATAGGCTGGGACAAGCTCCTCTGTGCCCCTCTTCTTTGTGAACCTCCATGGATGACCTTAATGTGTTGGGAAGGTGGGTTTTCTGAGTCAATGACATATATGTGAATCTCCCTCAGCTGTTCCCAGTGATCTCCCACCTTGCAGAAGAGAGACATACATACCCACAGCCCACTTCCCCTCCCTTCTTCACACAGGGTACAATGCCTGGAGGCGCTTCTGTGGGCTCCCGCAGCCCACAACGGTGGGCGAACTGGCCACTGTGATGAAGAACCTGGAACTGGCTCGGAAGCTGATGGCCCAGTATGGCACGCCTGACAACATTGACATCTGGATGGGTGGTGTGGCTGAGCCCCTGGAACCCAGGGGCCGTGTGGGCCTACTCCTCGCCTGTATCATTGGGACCCAGTTCAGGAAGCTCCGGGATGGTGACAGGTAAGGAGGTGGCTCAAGTTCACTGTGTGTCCATGGGCATGTTCCCGAACTTCTCAGGGCCCCAGCACCCCTCTTCCTGTTGAAGGAAGGGGCTAGAAGGAATCTGTGATTCCCTGGTATGTTCCAAGGCCATCGCTAATGTGTTCTGAATCTGTTAGGGCCACAGCAAGGAGGGATCTGGGCCACTGGTTGTGATGACGCCTGCCCCTCTTAACTAGTTTGGATGCGTCCCTTGTTTTCCCACAGTTCCTCCCAGTATAGTCTCATCATGGCCCTGACATCTGTTCTAATTCCCACCTAGCCTATATTGCACCTTTGGGAAACTTAGGAAAAGGCGTTCCTCTCTGTGTGGACAAGCCATAAGCCATGCACAAGAGTCTCTCCCCTGCTCCTACCCTACTGGATACAGCCCTGGGTGGGGCATAAGGCTTGGTGAACCAGTATGTGCCAGTAGCATCCGTGGTGCCGGAGACCACTGGGGTGGGGTCACGGAGGTGGCAGCTGTGCCTCACTCTGTATTGGAAGTAGGGTTGTACTTGTTTGAAGAACGGGGTGGGTGGATGTCTGTTTGTGACCTCCTGAGCCGAGGAAGCAGCGCAAGCCCTCTGACACCCACCTAGCCCAGGCTATTCTCAGTCAGTACCCATGCTGTTCCTGTGCAGGTTTTGGTGGGAGAACAAGGGTGTATTCACCACACAGCAGCGGCAGGCCCTGGCGAAGATCTCCCTGCCCCGTATCATCTGTGACAATACAGGCATCACTACTGTTTCTAAAAACAACATCTTCATGTCCAAAATGTTCCCCCGGGACTTTGTCAACTGCACTACACTCCCTGCTTTGGACCTAGCACCGTGGAGGCAGAGTGCCTAGGGGCTGGGTAAGGGGATGCAACGTGCAAGGCAGGGTAAGCATGCCTGGCTAGCCAGTTTGAAACTCAGAGATCTCCCATCCCCAAGGCAGAGCTCAACCCTGTTCTAATTGTCAGCCGAGAAAGGCGGATGACCAGACATGCATTCATGTGTGAGTGTGTGTATGATGTACATAGGTTGGCATTTCACATGTGTGTTGTTAGTGAACGTGGTGGTATTTTGTGTGCTGCATACAAGGTCTGACAATTAAGTTCGTGAACTTAGCTGTTCTAAGTGCTACATATCTCACTGCTGAATATCACTACGATCACCTTCGAAGTACTTCCTTGGGAAGCTATGAACCAATCCCAATGCCTAGTCCATACTTCAAAGCAATTGTGGAACTCTTTCTGGAATGGCCATTGCGTACGGTGCAAAGTGACAAGTTTGTGAACTTAATTGTAAAGTTGTCTGTGAGGGAGTTTTTAGCCAGTAAACAAAAAGTGGCATTGGAACACCCTCCCTACTCACCTGTTCTGGCCCCCAGTGACTTTCTTCTTTACCCAAAGATAAAGGTAATATGAAAGTAACACATTTTGATGACATTCAGGACATCAAGGGTAATATGATGATAGCTGATGGCCATTCCAGAAAAAGAGTTCCAAAATTTCTATGAAGGGGCTGGCATTAGTGCATAGCTTCCCAAGGGGTGTACTTTGAAGGTTACCATGGTGATATTCACCAAAGAAGTACAGAGCCCTTTTTCTGGGATGAGTTCTCAAACTTAATTGGCAGTCCTCATTTGTGCATAGTTTATGGGAGTAAAAGCTTGCTGTTCACATGAATATTTGATATATGGAAAGTAGCAGAACAGACTGATGAAGAGTGCAAGCTCAGGTACCATATTGCCCAGGCTCAAATCCTGGCTCTTTGGCTTACTGGCTATGTGGTCTTGGGCAAATAACTCAACTTGGCCAGGCCTGAGTTTTGTCTCTTGTAAATGACAGCTATTACAGTTCCTTAGAGAACATGTTTGCATCATCTAGTTCTCCATTTAGGAGGCCCTGGCTGGTGCAAATGGTTAGCATACTTGGCTGTTAACCCAAAGGTTGGTGCTTTGAGTCCACCCAGAGGTGCCTCAGAAGAAAGATCTGAAGATCTGCTTCTGAAAACACAGCCACTGGAAACCCTATGGAGTGGTTCATGGGGTTGCCATGAGTCAGGACTCACTCCCTGACAACTGATTAGTTTTTATGTATTGAGCCCTACTATGTGCCAGGCACTGTGCTAGGCCCAGGAAACATACAGAAGTAACAAAGACATCATTTATGCCCTCCTGGGGCTTGCATATTGGCCATGTCTTGACTATGAGAGTTGAACAAGTAAGCCCTGGGGTGTGACCCATAGCAGTTGGTCTGAGTGGTGGTCGAGTCAGGGGTCCAGGAGAGCTGGACTCAGTCCCTGGCCTCCCTTTCTGCCCTTACCCCGCTCTCTTGCTGTCCACAGGAGCCTGCCTGGAGAGGAACAGCCCTTCCATACTACTGGTTTGTACCTGATGTTCATGACAATAAAGTATGCTGACGAGGATCTCAACTGTCTGATTCACGTGGGACTGGAGCCTCAGCAGGAGCTCCCTCTGGGCTCTGAGCCCTGAGCCAGTGTGCTCTGTGTCTCATGGCCCCGTACATTGGGGAGCCCACTTTGGCCTTTCCATAAGTGGAGGACAGCTGGTTTCTAGAAGCCTTGGGGTTCGGCCAAGCTGAACAGACCCTCCTGCGTGACCTCCCACCTATACAACATTGGAGAAAAGGAACTGGGGTAACCCAGACCCGACGTTCATTCATTGTTCCAGCAAACATTTGCTTACACACTGTGTCAGACCCTGGGCCTTACATGCTGGGAAATCAAGGGGGCAAGATACTGTCCTGCCCTCGAGATTTTCATAGTCCAGTGGGACAGAAAACAGAAGTGCATTGGGCAAGTGAGCCCTCCCCAGGCATCTCTGCATCCTACATCCCTGTAGCCCAGTCTAGTGTCTCAGGGCTTCTGAGACTACAGAACCTGTTCACTCTGGCTTCACATGGCCAGGTTCCCAGAGCAGGGACAGTGATGGCTGGGCACAGGGGAAGGACAGGGCCAGCACTGGTGGCAGGTGGAGTGGGTGGAAGAAGTGTGTTTTTCTAATAGTCTTGCCTGGAACTTGAGTCTGGCCCCTTTGTCTGACTGGTAGGCTTCTCTCCCTCTCTTTCCCTCCCATTTCCCCACATACAGGGAGGGAAGACCTGCTGCTGGAAGCCTGGTGTGTAGGATGATGGGGTGTAGTGTACCCGAAGGGGACCTAGGTAATGTTAAGACCTCACTGTGATGAGATGCAGGATAAATCCTATCCACCTTGATTTCACTGTCAGAGAGGTCCTCAGAGAGGCCATGTAGTAGTGGGTGCCAGATCTGCTGGCTCCCTAGACCCTTCCCACAAGACGGCTAAGTGTCTCCCACCACCACCCACCAGGCAGGGGACCTGGAAGCCTCGGCCTGATGAACTTACCCAGAGGGTCATTTTCAAAGACAAACTTGTGGGTGTTCACTAGGTATCAACATAAGGAATATAATGCAACTTGCCCTGGTGACATAGTACTTAAGGGCTTAGCTGCTACTCAGAAGGTTGGTAGTTTGAACCCTCCTGTCATTCATGGGAGAAAGCAGTGGCGTTCTGCTTCCGTAAAGACTGCAGCCGTGAAAGTGCTATGGGGCAGTTCTGTTCTGTCCTACTGGGTCACAGTGAGTCAGAATTAACTTGATGGCAATGAGTTTGGCTTTGGTGTTTTTGCCCCTTCAGAAGCCTTACAGGCTCCAAGAAACATCCTAAAAGAAGAAGATGTTTCCCAGAAAGTCCTTGGGATGGAACATTCATTTTGGTTACAGTGGGATCCCAGTCAGGTTTTCCTTCTTGTTTTGCATCTTGACACCATCACCTGTAATCCCACCCATAGCCCTTCTCATGCTAGGCCAAGGCCACTGCCCCATCCTCTCCTTTGAGAGCTCTTTGAAATCCCACCAAACCATGCTTGCTTACCCACAGATCGCATGCATACGGCATCTGGTAAAGCGCATCTGGACTACAAACATTCAGTTACTTATTTGGTGGTCATTCCAAAGCCTGGCTTCTGGAAAGGAGCAGCGTCATGGCCAGCCTTTTTAGTTACTCGGCAAATGTTTATTGAACACTTACTGTGTGCTAAGAACCATGCTGGGGACCATGGGGGACACTCAGGAGTAGGCAGAGGTCCCTGCCTCAAGGAGCTGACAATCTCCCACAAGATAACGGGACAGAGACCACAGCTTTAGCCTTAGCCTCAGCCAAAGCTTGCTCGGGGACAGGAATGGCCACGTCTAGCTAGATTGGAAGGGCATGCCAGAAGGTGTCAGTCTTTTCAGAGAGGACAACTTCCATAGGCAGAGAAGACAGGGATGGGAGCAGGGGGAGCAAAGTGGAGAAGTTGAAAATGTTGAGGCGCCTGCACCTGGGTGTGAGGGAGGCATCCACCTGGTGCCTTAGGGAGCCCTGGCTGGAAAGCTCAGCTGGCACATTCCTTAGATGTGGAACTCTAAGGCACCAGGTCATTGAACTTGCTAAAAATGGCATCTTGGACCAGAGTGGCTTTACTGTGCCACGTAGAAGGCTGCGGTGCCCAGGCCCCTAATTCTCCACCGATGCCCAGGGTGAGAGGTCCAGTTTATCAATGGCTGAGCACTCCACAAAGTCTTGGGGGTAGCTGTTCGCCCGGAATGGGTCCAGAGGGACCTTGGTGATGTGGGTGTTGTCACAGATGAGGCGTGAGACGGACACTTTCTGCAGCGCATCCTGCTGCTTCTTGGTGAAGACCTCAGGGTTCTCCCACCAGAACCTGTGGAGATGGAACCGTCTATCCAAATGGCCCAGAGGCAGTTCCTGCCCTACTTACCAGAGGGAAAGAGAGTACCTAACAGGGCCTTTGGGTATCCTGGTGTAGATTCTACTCAAGGTGGCCTGGGTATCACCCCAGTGATTACCAACCAGCCAGAGATCCCTTTTATCCCAGTCTTGGGAAGACAGAGGGGTCAGCATCACCAAGGGGATGATGAGAGCAGTGAGGAAGGAAGTCACAGGGGATGGAAGAAAGCCCCTCTCATGCTGCAGCCTACAGTTGGCTCTTATACAGGATGAAAACTGGGACAGCCACCTTAGAGAAAGGGTCCACCGGCCCTCCCTGGCCAAGCCTGCAAATTATACCTGTCCCCATCACGGATCTTCTGGAACTGCTTCCCCAAGAGACAGGCCAGGAGAGGCCCCACCCGGCCTCCTGCGATCATGGGCTCAGCAATGGCCCCCAGCCAGAAATCGATATTGTCAGGCGTCCCATAGAGAGCTAGTAACTTCTTGGCTAGCATCTTATTCTTTAGCACAGTGCCCAGCTCCTCTGTTGTCTTGGGTTGGGACAGGCCACAGAAGCCTCTCCAGGAGTTGTACCCTAAGGTGGGGAGGCCGAGGCTGTGTCACCCCAAGGACTCCCTGCCCACACCCCCTCTTAGAGATACAACCATTCCAGCTTCATCAGCCCTAGGAAATCCAGGCTCTCAGAATTCTAGGATTAGGGAGGCAGTGATCCATTGTTTATACCTTTGGCACTTTGGTCTCTAGAGGGCTAGATGACATGAGGGCTTACCGTGGGTCCAGCCATGCTTCTAAGCACATTACAAATACTGTCCACTGAAAAACAGATGCTAAATAAGTTCCCAGAGTTAATATAACCAGTAAGTGGCACTGCTCACCTTTGAACTCGGGTAGTCTGGCTCAATTACTACATTAAATTGTCTTTCATGGGCACCAAAGGCCCAACAGTCATTTATTTCTTCCTATTCTCCTTAGATGTTTTTGGGGGGGGGTGGGTGGGTAGCTTTTAAACTGGCTTTACAAGCTAGTTGTTGTTTCCCTTTTCATCTGAGGCATTCTGAGATACTGCCAGCTCTGTTCTCTTGTCTCTCTGCACTGGGGAGAACAGAAGACTCCATCTCACAGGTGAGCACAGTGAGTTTTAAAAACTAGACTCTCTATCCTCTGTTAGAACAGAACAGGTCCTCAGGATTAGAGGAGGGAGTCCCCAGGAGCCCCTAAAGTGGCCACAAGCACTGCAGGATTGGGTCAGTCCCGAGTCACTCACCAGGCAGCCCGTGGTCCCGGCCCCGTTGTATGTTGATGGCAGCCAGGTCATGGCCATGAATGTTATAGGGTGGCTGGAAGAGCTTGTTGCGTAGCTCCCCTGTCATCATTTTATTCTGGTTCATCAACTTGGACTTCTTTGCCAGCAGGCCCCGTACCAGAGGGTCAATCCCACCTGCAGAAAAGTCCCAGAGGCCATCGTGAGAGTGGAGACGTCTTCCACTGTTGGCCCCTCCCTCCACCAGACAGTGTGTCTCAGGTGAAAGGACCAGCTGAAATGTCAGCCTGGAAGCAGGGAAAGAAGCATGCATTGCAGCCTTCAGGGAGTGGTACGGGGAGAGGGCAGCCCAGCTCTCTGGAAGGGTTATTCATGGGATGATGTCATGAATTTAAGCTTCAGGATTTTCTCCAAGCTGTAGTTCATGGAGTCAGTTCCTTCTCCTTCCCTAAGTTCCCCAGAGGAACAGTGCTGCATGCAGGGATAGCTTACAAGGTCAGACAGGTCCATGAACTTTAGTTGGTCTAAGTGCTAAGTACCTCACTGCTGAATATCACTGAGGTCAACTTTGAAGTACCCCCTTGGGAAGCTATGCTCCAGTGCCAGCATTTAGTCCATCCTTCAAAGCAATTTTGGAACTCTTTGTGGAATGGCCATTGTGCACAATGGTGCAGTGGCAAGTTCATAAACTTCATTGTATAGTTGTCTGTGGGGGAGGTTTTACTCAGTAAACAAATAACTGTATTGGAACACCCTCCCTATTGAGTTGATCTAGTCCCCAATGACTTTTTTCTTTACCTAAAGACAAAAGAAATACTGAAACAAAGACATTTTGATGACATTCAGGCCATTGATGACAGCTTTGATAGCCATTCCAGAAGACAGTTCCAAAATTACTTTGGAGGGTGAACTGGGTGCTGGCATCGGGACAGAGCTTTTCAAGGGGAGTACTTCAAAGGTGACCACAGCGATATTCAGGAATGAGGTGTGTAGCATTCTTTCTAGAATGAGTTTGCAAACTTAATGGCAGTCCTCATAAGTCTTTAGGAAGTGGCCCTGAGCTGTGAGGCCTTGAGTAAAGCACATCTCAGCCCAGCCCACCCCAAGCTAAAGGAGAGCTGCGTCCAGACACCTAGTGGTGTTAGAAGGCTAGAGGAGAACAGAAAAGAACAACCGATGGATTCTTTCTACAAGGGTTACAGAAGCGTAGGGCAGGGAAAGAAGGTAGGAACTTCCCAGCCACTTTAGAAGACAGAAGGAGGAAAGACGTAAGTAATATTTACTGACTGCTTTCTGTGTCAGGAATGCTTGTACAGTGCTCTGCACAAGTATCTCATCTGATTATTTTGGCTTTCCTAGTGAGGTAGCTACCGTTATTGTCCTCATTTACAGATGAGGAAGTTGAGACTCAGGGAGGTGAATTCGCTGCCCAGGGTCACCCAGGAAATGCTTGGAGTCTGAGTTCCTAGCCAGGTTTCCAGAGAAGCAGACTGGAGAATGAGAGGGCCAGGTGACAGCACTTCCCTGAGTGGACTTACCATCTTTGACTATTCTCCAGGTGTTGAAGAAGAGCGTGTGCAGGGGGAGCTCTGCTTCTGGGCCCCATGGTTGATAGTTCTCATCCAGGCGGGACATGGTTGAGGGGATCTCTAAGTGGCCAAAGCGGAAGGCAAAGGTGAAGATGTTGGAAATCCGGGGGTCCACAGATTCGTTGTAGCCTGTGTATGGAGGGATCCTCTTCTGCATCTCATCACCCAGCACAATGGGCAGATAGTCCCTAAAGGTGACAATCTGCAGGGAGAAACAAGCCACATGAAAGAGCCTGAGAAGGCTTCAGTCTGTGTAGAGGGAGGTTGGTGGGGAGCTATTGCCAAGAGAATTGAGAAGTCACAAATCAAGGATGGCAACTGGATAGCATATGGGCAAGCTTCCCTTCGTATGACTGTGGCAGACATTGCTAGTTGATCATGATATTTTTTTTCTGCTTATCTGTCAGGATTTGTCTAAAATAGATGTTACTTGGATGTGGCAGATGAAATGCACTCTTTGCCATCTTTGCTCTAAGTTTATGACCTTAATGCTCACGTGGCAGTACTTGTGTGTCATGTTAACTCAGTAATGGTGTGTTATTAGGCTGAAGACTTAATATATAGCTGCCAAAGCCAAAGCCAAGTGCCGTATATAGCTATAGCAATCAAATAGTGTGGTACTGTTGGAAGAATACACATATAGAAGAGATAACTCCAAATAGAGTTGCACAAATATGCTCAGTAGATATTTGACAAATGAGCAAAAGCAATTCAGTGAGGGAGGGACAGCCTTACAATGAGTGGTACTGGAGCAACTGGCCATCCATAGGCAGAAAAGAACCGAGACACAAAACTCACACTTTAAACAAATATTAATGTTAAATATAAAACACAGAATTATAAAACTTCTACAAAAAGCATAAGAGAAAAGATTTGGAATTTAGGGATAAGTGAAGAATTCTGAGACTGGACACCAAAAGCAAAATCTGTAAAAGAAGATACTATTAAATTGAACTTTACCAAAATTAAAGACTCTTATTCTACAAAAAGCCCTGGTAAGAGGATGGAAAGACAAAATAGAGAGTAGAAGAAAATATTTTCAAATCACATATCTGACAAAGGACTTGTGTCTAGAATAAATAAAGAATTCTCACAACTCTATGTTCAAAAGCAATCTTTTGCCCAATTTGAAAATGGACAAAAGATATGAATAGGTATTTCTTTGATATGGCTTGTCTTGGCTTTGGCTTCTTTGATATACAGATATATCAACAATATACAAGTATATCAGACGTACGGATGGTAATAAGCATGTGAAAAGATGTAAATCATTATTAGCTATTAGAAGAATTCAGATTAGAACCACAATTTATCACTACACATCTATCAAAATAGCTGAAATAAAAAATAATGTTTATATCAAATGTTGATGAGGATGCTGAGTGCAGCACAGTGAATTACTTACTATGGCCTTTCTAGCCACAGCCTTTGTAACTCCCACCAAATGGCTGGGTGGGGCTATGCATATGAGGTGCTTGTGGTCCACAGAGGGGATTGGATAGTTTACCAATAATGTAAATAAACTGCATGGCACCTTTGTAGGGGTGGAGCCATGCAAACTAGGAGTATGGAACCATAATGAGGGAATTGGTCAGATTTGCCATCCTGGTAGGCTTAAAAGAGAGTCAATCCCAAAGCACAGAGGGGAACCCGCTACCACCAAGAAAGAAGAGCCAGGAGTGGACCACATCCTCCGGCTCCAGGATATCTGCACTGGGAACGTCCTGTACCCACAAGACAGAGACAGCTGCGACACTGGAGATGGTGAGAGACGGTAAGGAGCAGAAGCGGTAGAACCAGGAGACAGCACAATGGGCTTCTCAGCCCTTAGAGTGACAAAGCTGAGTGCCTTCGGGCAGGAGTCTTCCTGGTGGAGTAGGGTGCCTCTTGGCGCTCACTAAATGAGAGAGCTAATGACCTTTGGGTGAGGCTTCTTTGTGGAGTGCGGTGCCTCCAGACCCCTGTTGGCAGAGTTAAAAGAGCTGTCTAGCTCTTCCTCAGGCAAGGCAGAGGCTGAGGGGCCAGAGAGAGACATGCCTGTGGGCATGGCCGACACAAGGCTGTCCTCACAGAACTGCATACTGAGTCGTTCCTGAACGTGGATTATAACCTGCTCCTTCCCTGATAGGAGCCCTGGACAGAGTGGTTAAGCGTCTGACTACTAACCAAAAGGTCAGCAGTTTGAATCCACCAGCTGCTTCGTGAAACCCTGCGTGGCAGTTCTACTCAGTCCTCTAGGGTTACTCTGAGTCAGCATCAACTCAACACCAATGAGTTTTTTGTTTTTGCTTACTTTCCCAGAAAACCCCGTAATTGTGAGTATTGCCTGTGGGGTCTGTGTGGCTGTTGCAACAAATGATGAAACCCACCAAAGACGCAGAGAGTGCTGTGGCAGAATGGTTGGAGTCAGAATTTGTAAAGAGGTTGGAAGGTAGAGATATGTCTGACTTTCACCTCATGGGAATCAGCCTTGGGCTGTTAATGTTGATTCTTACTTCGCCTTGTGAAGTCAGAGGAGGTCAGACATCCCATCACGCCATTTTTACACGGAGAAATTGTGCCGTTTGTACACTCATGTCGGGAGGGGGATGTAAAACGGTACCAACTCAAACCAAACCCATTCCTGTCAAGTTGATTTCAGCGCATGGTGATCCTTTGGGCAGAGCAGAACTGTCTCTTAGGGTTTCCAAGGAGTAGTTGGTGGGTTTGAACTGTTGACCTTTTGGTTAGAGCCAACGTCTTAACAACTACACCACCAGAGTACAGCCAGTCTGAAAAGTAGTTTGGTGATTCTTTTAAAACTGAAAATGTACTTACCACGTGGACCAGCAATGCACTCTTGGGCATGTATTGTAGAGAAATGCGAACTTATTTTCATATGGAAATATGTACATAAATGTTACAGGTGTTTTATTCACAACAGCCAGAACCTAAAAACTACCTGTTTAAACAAACCACAGTACATCCATGCCAACAACAAAAAGGAATGAACTATTGATAAATGAGGTGTCATGGATGAACCTCAAGGAAATTATGCTGAATGAAAGAAAGCCAATCTCAAGAGGATATACTGTGCAGGGTTGCATTTATACACCGCTCATAAAATAATTTACCATAGAGATGGAGCAGTTCTACTCTGTAACACATGAAGTTGCTGTGAATTGGAACTGACTCGATAGCTACCAGTTTGGGTTTTGTGTTTAGCGATGGAGAACAGATTAGTGGTAGCCAGGGACTAGGGATGAGGAGTGTGGGGGACATGACAGCTCAAAGGAGGAGCATGACAGAGTCCTGTGGTACAGGTGTAGTCAAGTTCCTTTACTGTGGCAGAGAGACAGAGAGGCAGAGAGACAAGAGGCCAGGTGATAAAAACACCCTGCACCTTATGCTCACATTCTTCTTCCTTAGCACACACGGTGATTTGAGTAACAAGTTCCTTGTTGGTTCTTTCCTTGTTCCTTTTAAATTGTTCTTCCAAGAAACCAGGTGCGAATTTGATGTGCAGTTTGAACAAGAGGTGATTATTACCTGACCTTCCACCAGGAGCAGCAGCGAGCTGAGACCAGCTGGGAGATTCAAACCAGGCCTTGGACGCAAGGCCCGTACTGAGCATGCGCAGCAGTGCTAAAGCAACTGCGTCTTGTGAACCACGCAGGTACCTCATGAATATACATAATCTGATTACCATAGCCCCACACTTATTAAGAAAAGGAAAAAAACAGTGCCATCGAGTCATTTCCGACTCACAGTGACCCTAGAGGTCAGAATAGAACGGCCCCATAGAGTTTCCAAAGAGTGCATGGCAGATCTGAATGGCCAACGTTTTGCTTAGCGGCCTAGTGCTTAACCCCTAGCTCACCAGGCTTTCTGTATAAGCTCCTACTTACCTACCCGAGACGAGTCAGTCTTTTGGAGAGGCTCAGTGCCCTGCTGACTCCTACTTGTCACATGTGAGATAAACTTGCCAAAATTACTACCATCTCTGTCTTCCTCATGTATTGTTAACTGGGGAAGGACAAGGACCCTTTGTGTCAATTGGACATTGGTAACAATTCCGCCTACACAAATTAAAAACTGAGGAAAGAAGTTCCACTAAGCTTCCAGGTATATGTAAGAAGGGTGTCAGGCAATGCAGACCAAGATCCACTGGTATCAGCAGTGGTTACAGGAAGCTCCCTGTTGCTGTCCTGTCAGACATGAAAGCATCAGTGACAAAACTGGGCAAAGCTATCCATACACGTAGCCCTGATGGTACAATTGTTAAGAGCTCAGCTGCTAACCACAAGGTTGGCAGTTCAAATCTACCAGCTGCTCCTGGGAAACCCTGTACGACAGTTCCACTTTGTCTCATAGGGTCACAGTGAGTTGAAACTGACATAATGGTAGTGAGTTTGGTTTGGTTTCTGCACACAGGCGCGCACATACACACACGCCGTGATTACATATATAACTGATGAAGTTCTGTGGTTTGCGTCAATGCTAACTTCCTGATTTTGCTATTGTGTTATAGTTACACCAGATGTTTCCATTGGAGGCGGCTGGATGAAAGGTACATGAGACATCCTTGTGCTTTTTTTTTTTTGCGACTTCCTGTGGATTTACAAAAAACCACTGCCATCGAGTCACTCTGACTCATGATGACTCTAGAGGTCAGAGTATAACTGCCCCATAGAGTTTCCAAGGAGCACCTAGTGGGTTTGAACTGTCAACCTCTCGGTTAACAGACATAGCACTTAGCTACGACATCACCAGGGTTTCCGTGGATGGATTTATAATAATTTAAAAATAAAATGTTTTTAAGGTGTGTGCATGGTTAACACCAATGTTGCAATCTTTCCAGTCTCTTCTGGTTAATCAGCCAATCAACAGCATCAGTTGACTATGCCCATGACATGTGGATTAGGTGTCAAGCCAGCTAAGTGCCGTCGAGTCGGATCTGACTCGTAGAGAATTATTAAAGAAGAGTATCAAATAAAAATAACTACTATGTGATACTTCCAGGAAGAATGGCACCTACAGTCCTAGCAATAGGACCGGGGCAGGGACATCAAAGTGACTGACCCATTAGTGCCTCCCTAAGGTGCTGAATCCAGGGATTCATTCATTTTGGGACACAAAAGCTAAAGAAAGGGAAGGATGGGAAGGTTTAAAAGAATGAGACAATAGGAGGGAAGCAGTAGAGGAGAACAGGAGGGAAATGGAGGAGTTGAAAACAAAGTGGTAACTGGATGTGTGACAGTGAGCCAAGGCTGAGCTGGGAGCCAGAGCCAGCCAGTGTGCGAGCGCATCTCATGTCTCCTTTACCTGCATGAAGGCTCCCAGGATCTTCCGGGATTCCTGGTAGAGTGTCTCTCCGTCCCAGTGGGGATTGAGTACCTTTAGTTCTCTGGCTACCCGGTTGTGCTCTCGAAGGAAGAGGGTGTGGGAAGCGGCCAGCAGGATCTGCTCAGAGGCTCGAGAATCTCCTAGGAGGCAGGAAGGCAGGAAGATGGGTCTTCCCTGAGCAGCCCAGAAGCCAGTAACCTACCCAGTGAATAATGATGCTCCCAAGGAACCCCCTCTCCTAAGCACCTCCTTCCAGTTAACTTAAGGGAAGTCACATGGAACAGAGGGATACGGTGGGGAATGCTAGGCTTGAATTCCAGCACTGCCACTTCCCAGCTGTGTGATCTTGGGCAAGTTATGTGGCATTTCTGAGCCTTAGTGAACTTATCTGTGACAATGAGGCCTGTGTGACAGGATTACAGTAAAGGTGACATATTAAAAAACACAATTTTTACTAACTTTAATCCCAACTGCTTTTAAGAAAACCCCAATCCATTGCCATCAAGCTGATTCCAGCTCTTAGGGACCCATAGGACAGAGTAGAACTGTCCCATAGGGTTTCCTAGGCTGGTAGGTTTCTGTGGGCAGCCTAGCACCTAACCACTGTACTACCAAACCTCCGTTCACAAACAGAGAAAGGGCTCTTTGTTTTTTTTGAACAAATTTGAAGGTTTAGGGGATGTGGGTTTGAGGTTAGGCTCCTGCGTAGGGCTGAACTCCTCTGTGGACTAAGAAGAAAAAGATCTGGAGCTGGGAGACAAGCTGGGAGACAGGGTGGGAAAAGCAAAGAAGCAGAGGGAGCCCACAGAAACAACGGAAACCGACACGTTCCTCTCATCATTAGAAGGGTCTGTTAACCTCACAGATGCTTGGGCTTAGGGGATATTTTTGTGAACAAAGGCAGGGGCTTGGTCTTGTGTTTGGATTGGGGTGAAGTACGTGTGGACACCGAATCAAGACAGCTCTTAAGAGATCCTGGACCAGACTTCTGCCATGTGTCAGTGGCCAGAGGGTTTATCCAGGAACAGTGGCTAGTTGGAGGAGGAAAGGTCTCCAGAAGCCAAGGGCAGAGGGGACCAGAAGGGCATAAGTTCCTGAAATAAACAGAATTGAGAGTTCTTCGGTAGTTTACCACATGGAGATGGGGCTTGGTACCAAGTTTATAGAAAGCCTTAAAAATGCATTCGTCTTAATCTAGAAAGTGCCTCTCCAGGAATTGTATTAATGAATTAATTACAAATGAGCACAAAGATTTATCAGCAAGGATGGTCAATTACTTCAAAACAATCAAGAAAACCCAGAAAAATTAGAAATAGCCTGTTGTTATTGTGTGTTCTTCAGCTGATTGACCCACAGCAACCCTATGGATAACTGTAGAGCTGCCTATAGGGTTTCCTAGGCTGTAGTTTTTATGGGAGCAGATCACTGGGTCTTTTCTCCCTTGGAGCTGCTGGTGGATTCGAACTGCCTAGATTTTGGTTAGTGGCCAAGCGCTTAACCAATGAACCACCATGGATTCTTAGAAATATCTACTGTGTACCCAGATAGGACCCAGTAAAATACATTCTGTAATACCAGGCAGCTGTTAAAAATCATGTCATAGAAGAACACTTAGTAACATGGCATATATTAAGTGAAGAATTAAATTATACAGCATTGTTTATAGTATGATTTTAGCTACATTAAAAAGTGTAGTTATATGTATGATAGGGAAAAAGAATACTGGAAAGATGCATGCATTGAATTGTGTCCTCCCAAAATGTGTTGCAAATCCTAACCCCATATTTGTGGTTGAAATCCCATTTGGGAATAGGATTTTCTTTGTTTATGTTAATGAGGCCATGTAGTGCAGAGTGTGTTTTAAGCCAATCACTTCTACAGTGTAAAACGAGTATATTAGGCACTGAGAACCAGGCAGACATGGGGGAAAACAGACATCAGGCCACATGAAGACCTCCATGGAACCAAGCGATAGACCCTAAAAGGAGACAAGGACCTTTCCCTCAGAGCTGACAGTGGAAGCCTTCCCCTAGAGCCGGGGCCTGGAATTTGAACCTGTAGGCTCCTGAGCTGTGAGAAAACAGATTTCTGGTTGTTAAGACCACCTGCTCACCTTTCTGGTATAGCAGTGCTATGTGGTCATGGGTTGAATGTGTTCCCTAAAAAATCTGTAACAATCTGGCTGCGCCATAATTCCTGGTATTGTGTTATGTTCCTCCGGGTTGTGGAGCAAGAGTCAATGTGGAAGTTTGTTTTGTGCCTTAAGGTGGTCTCTTGAGCTATAAAAGGAAAAATCTGGTGGAGAGATTTGGGAACCTCACACCATCAGGAAAGCGGCACTGGGAGTAGAGCATGTCCTTCAGAACTGAGATTCCTGTGCCAAGATGCTCCCTGAACAAAGACTGACGCAGCACAAGGACTTTCCTCCAGAACCAACAATTCAGAGATTCTGACTTGTAGCTTACTGGGCTGTGTAAGAATAAACGTTTCTCTTTTAAAAAGCCATCCCCTTTGTGGTATTTCTGTTAGAGCAGTGCTAGCTGACTAAAACAGTTGTGGAATTATGTGTAGTTATTATTTTTTTACTGCATTTCTGGACCTCCCTAAGTTTTGTCATTTTTGCAGTGAACACATGTCCTTATTCTGTATTCATCTGGGTCCTTCTGCCAGTCTGTACCAGTGCCAGGGGCAGTGATGGCTTGGTGAGTACTCTTCCAGAAAGATGATGGCAAAGACCCCCACAGAAGTTGCCTAGTGGCCTTGTGAAGTTTGGGGTCTCCCCTTGTCTGTGGGCCCCTCTATTCCCGACATGGACTTACCTGCTAGGAAGCAGGGCACTCTGGCCGTGGTGTTGATGAATTCGCAGGGGCTGGGCTTCTTGCTGACGTAGGGCAGGTAGGGCAGCCCATGGTCAGACACTTCCTGGTTGATGGCCAGGAGGCCCAGGGGGCTGCTGAGGTTACGGAGGCGGCTGGCCAGACTCGGCTCCGACCCGTACAATAAGCTGGCATCCAGGAAGGAGGTGAGAGCGTTGACCTGCTCTCGGGTCAGGGACTTGTAAGGTGGTGTGGGGCAGATGAAGCCAGCTCGGAAGAATGGCAAGCACTTCCCTTGAGTCTTCACCTTGGGGTCTTTGGGTGGGAACTGCGGATATTTGGGGTGGGTGACTGGGGAGGGATGGCACAGCTGGCCCCTGGGAACCTCTCTCCAGCTGAATCTGGATGCAGCTGGCAAAGATGCTGATGGTACCCTTCTGGGACCCTAGTAACAGACACTTCCTGCTGACACCATACATCCCGTGCCCACACAATCCTGAAGTTCATTACTGTGTAAGAGAACTGAGGGGATTGTTTTGTCTTTCACAGTTTGGCTCTGAAGTTTTGGTGGGATGGAGCCTGAGATCCCTGCATAGGAAAGCTGGGCATGAGATGAGAAAAGGGTTTGTTAACAATTACTACTAATAATTTATTTATTTTGCAAGTACTGTGTCAAGCATTATGCCAATTTTATCTCACTTTGGTCCTCACAAAATCCTACAAGGCAAACAACTCATCCCATTTTCCAAGTCAGAAAATGGAGCCTTAGAAAGGCTACGTAACTTGCCCAAGGACTTACAAACTGGAAAGAAAAGATGTAGAATTCAGATCCAGATTGGCCTCACTCCATAGAGCATGCTTTCTGCCACAGCACATAGCCTTGACTTGTGGATTGAATGTGTAAACAACTCTCTGACTGTAAAATCCATGAATACTAAGAAAAGGTGCACCATTGCAAATTTCTCTCCCTGCTGGAAATTCCCACAAGTCCCTGCTGGTGCCTTCTGCCTGCCATCCATCAAATTTCAGCTCTTTCTGGGAAGAGCTTTCCTTGACCCTTTGGATGACTTACAGCATCTTTCCACAGACTTTATTGTGTGCAAGCCAAATCTCCTGGGGATCGTGGTAAAATGTGGATTCTGTTTCTGAATGTCTAGGTGGACATTGGGGTTTGCATTTCTAATAAGCCCCCTCCAAGTGATGTCAATGCTACTGAGCTGTGAGCTTAGGTGACCCTCCCCAGAGCTTCCTGATCTTGTCATTAGTGGTCTGCTTGTTCATTCATTTCTCCCACTGGCCTTTTGTCACTGGGCAAGAATAGTGTCTCATTCATCCTTGAATTCTCAATGCTTAGTGCACTGCCTGCCACGAACCGATGACCAGTGTCTATTTACTGAATGAATGGGCGAGTTAGGGTTAGGAAGCTAGCCAGCATCCACCAACAGATCCCGGCTGACAGGTAGGGCAGGTCTGCTACATCAGGGCAGGGAAGGAGCTTGTCCAGGATCACCACCTAGCCAAAGGGACCTACCATGATGGGGAAATAGTTGTCCCCCTGGATACAGTGTTCATCACCCTGGACCTGGGAGTGCTCACTACTTCCCAGCTCAGTGTCGGGGGAGAAGTCCAGGTCATGGTCCACAATTTGACCCCACTGCATGAAGAGCAGAGATGTTTTTTCATCCAGAACACCTTCTTCATTCAAATAGCCAAGAATCTTATTGGATACCTCTCTGGCCTACAGTTGGAAAGAGAAGGATTACAAGAAAAGGCGTTTTGAGGATTTAGATTCAACTATGATTTATTGAATATCTATGATGTGATGGGGACACTGAATTCCCATAAATTCCTATAAAGACATTTTGTGAGGTGGATGGGATTACTCCCACTTTACAGAATGAGACTGAGTCTCAGAGAGCTGAAATGACCTCTCCCAGGCCCTGCAGCTATGAAGAGATAAGAGGTAGGATTGAAATCAGGTCTATGTGGCTTCTAAGGCCAGTGCTGTCTGCACTGCGGAGAGGGAAAGGAAAGGCAGGCGACCTTCAAGTGTTAAGGAGATGCCAGGTGTCCAAGAGCGGGAGAGGGGCTTTGAGTATGGGCTGCCAACTCCGATGAGGTTAACAGCCAGGATCTCCAGGCAAACAACAGCTGATGCACTCCGGGAGGGCTGGGGCACGGTAAGCACCAGTAGGATGGGGCAAGAAGGCCATCTGCCTGGGAGACCCCAGGGTACCTGACCTGCCTGCCGGCAGCTGGGACTCGACCACCAGGAGGCTGGAGTCCAAGCCTCCGGGCTCTGCTTCCCTCTAGTGGTGCGTTGGGGAACAGCACCAGAGTATGGGTCTGAATCCCCAGCTTTCGCCTGCGGCGGCTCCTCCGCCCGGCGCTTGCACGCTTGTTTCTTTTCCCTTTGGTGTGTGTTTGGAGAGTGCATTCCCTCCCCTGTGACCCCACCCTCCGCCCCCAGTACTCGCGGGCTCGCCCTCACTCCGCTCTCACCAGCGGCAGAGGAAAGCCGTTCCGAGTCTTGCCCGGCGTCCACCCAAAGGGGAGGCAGAGCCCGTCCTCGTACTCGGCGGGCAGCCAGCGCGCCAGCGCCCTGTTGGCGGCTCCCAGCGCCGTGTTCTTCCTGAAACGCAGGAGGAGCTGCCCTCAGTCTCCGCCTTCCGCCCGGGGCTGGCTTCTCCGGGGAGCCCCAGCTGGCCCTGGGAGGACCGGGGAGCCTGTGTCCTAGGGAAAGGGGACGCGGAGGAGATGCCTTTCAAATGTGGGGTTTTAGAATTATTCCCATACACTGGGTAACGGGGCCGCTTCCAGCGGGTTACAGTGTTCTCACGGGGACGGCTGGAGATGTGGAATCTTTAGAAGCTGGGGAAGTTGGGGAAGGATTTCGATACAACAGATTCCGATGGGAAGCAAATCTGAGAGGGCAAGGCAGCGGGAATTCTGCCTGGAATGCCCGAGTAGCAAAGGGCCTACCTAGACTGGCAGGTGGGCTGGGCTGGGCTGGGCTAGGGCTGGGCGCCTACTTCTGCCCAGTCACCTGTTATTACAGTCTCCCGTGATGGTGCGATAAGGGCTGTACTTGCTGCACTTGACCGAAGAGGCAGGGGGACCGCATCCGACTTCATGAAAGAGGAAAGTCAGGTATTGACTCGGGCCTGAAACAGAGTTAAGTTATTTCTATCCGCAGAGGTGGGAGGAAATTGACACCAGAGATGGCCTCATGCTATTTCAGCCCCATGTTCCCCAGGACAGGTTGGAAAGCTTATCTTCTGTGACATAATCCTCATAAATCCCCGGACACAGGTGGCTTAGATGCTATCTTCCTTCCCTGTCTGCCAGTATACCTGGTGACACTGTGGTTTGGGACAAAAGGTCCCATGTTTATTGACTTGAGCACTTCCTCTGTACAGTGGCTTTGAGAGAGAATTATACAAAGAGCACTCATGTCCTCTCATTGGGAGTTTGCAAGGTCACCTTGTTGAGTCTGAGTAGAAAAGAGTGTTGGACTAGACATCCTCTAAGCTGCTTCTCACTCTACTGGTCTATGATTCTAAGAAGGGAGAGACAGGGAATATAGCTTTCGGCGGCCTCTGCTCTGTCTTGCAAGGTCCCCAAGTGATGCAAATGGTTTGTGTTTGTCCAGTAACCTATAGTTTGGAAGTTTGAACCCACTCCAGCAGTGCTGCAGAAGAAAAGCCTGGTTCCATAAAGATTACAGCCAAGAAAACTCTAAGGACCAGTTCTGCTTTGTTACATGTGGTCACCATGAGTTGAAATTGCCTCAACAGCAACTTTTTTTTTCCCCTCTCTCTCTGTCCTGCAGGAAGGTGTCCCCTTCCTGCCATCAGAGGCCAGGGTTTTCTGTACCTGTGACATTGGTCCAGGCTGAGCTCTGCCTTAGTCTTGTTAAGGCCTCCTCCCACACCTGTCCTTTGCGGATAGCCATGCGGGTCTGGCCTTTAGCATGCTTGAGATATGCTAAGAGCTGTCGGGTGGTGGGAGACTTGGAGCTCATGGAGATCTTCAGCCTGCAATGGACAGCAATGGGGAGGTTCGTGACGGGACCCCTCAGCTCCCAGCCTGTAGAAGAGAGTTTGTGTCAGGTAGCTTGTGTCTAAGAGGCCCGATGGCATGTGTGGGCCACAGGTAGGAGACAAATACTTGTTGTGCTTTCCAGTTCTTTTGTTCGTTTCTGTTTAACGCTTCTGGAAGACTCTTCTGGGAAGAGGAAATTACTGAGTGTCTTGAGGCTGTCTTAGGTATACTCCTGAGGGAAGACAGGTAGATGCTTCCTGGATCTGAATCACAGAGTTGTAGCAGGGCTGGCTGTGTTAGTCAACTGGGGCAACTTTAAAAACACACACGGGACTTACTGAGTCAGACTTGGGAAGCCCCAGACATAAGCTGGGAGCTCCTCAAGTCTTGTGGGCTGATAACTAGAAGAATAAAGTGTATATGCGCCTTCTACCTGTGAAACCACCCTTAACTGTTTCTGGGCCTAGAGGCAGTGGCGAGTTTGTGTAGATATGGCACACATTGGCTGTGGGCGGTAGCATCCAGCTTACTGCTGACCCTACCTTCAGTGAACTATCTAGCCTTTTTATTCCTTAATTTCCCACATGTAGAATGGAAAGTTAAACCTCTTCTATTAAGATGTTTGTGACAACATGGAGATGACTGAGGGCAGAGTATTGTCAGAAAAGTCCCTCCATGTGGACTTTCTATTCTCTCACTGTGCCTCAGTTTCCACGTGTGGGAGATAAGAGGGCTTGTTGCAGTGGTGAAGCACTCAACTGCTAACCAAAAGGTCAATGGTTCAAACCCACTAGCCACTCCATGTGAGAAAGACGTCGCAATCTGCTTCTGTAACAATTACTGGAAAGGCAGTTCTGCTGTGTCCTCCGGGGTCACCATGAGTCAGAATCGACATGACGGCAGTGAGTTTGGGTTTGGCGGGCAGCACAAACTGCACTCGATTACTAAGCTAAAGGTTGGCAGTTTGAACCTACTCAGCTGCACCACGGAGGAAAGGCCTGGTGATCTGTTTCTGTTAAGATTACAGCCAAGACAATCCTGTGGAGGAGTTTTTTTCTGCAACACATGAGTTGGAATCGACTTAATGGCAGCACAGTTTTTGTTCTAGTGAGATGATCTCTGGGGTGTTCTGAAATACTGTCTTCTCACAAAAGCAACCTTGTTTTGAGGTGCAGTTGATTGGCTTCAACACACGGCCTGTTACTACAGGTCAGGTCATTAAGTCTGGATTGAAAGTAAGGTGTCCCAGCCTCAGGGGCTACCTGAGTGAGCAGACCAGCCACAAGGAGGACTCTGATGACTGGGCTGTAGTGAGAGGCCCACCACCTCCTAACCCCCACCTCAATAAAAAAGGAACCCAAGAAAACAGGCCATTTTGGTTTTTGCTGCTTTTGCAAGAGATAGCATGGCCTAGTGGCCTAGACCGCTTCACTGTCCAGTATACCAGCCACTAGCCATGTGTGACTATTTAAGTTGAAATTCATTAGAATTAATAAAATTAAAAATTCAGTTCCTCAATTGCACTGCCATATTTCAAGCACTCAGTGGTCACCTGTAACTAATGACTGCTACACTGGACAACGCAGAGATAGAACATTTTCACCTTCGCAGAAAGTTCTCTCGGACAGTGCTGGCCTAGAGTTTAGACCTAGAGCTAAAGAGACTCAGTTTTAAATGTGTTCTACCAGGATTGTCTTCAGTTATATGACCTCGTGGTGACCTGCCTCTCATCTATGAACTGGAACGCATCGTATGACTGACATCAGTGACTCAGAGTGTGAACTCTGGAACAGATTAGCAGGGTTTGACTTCCACTTGCCACTTTGAGCAAGTTACTCAACCTATCTAGCACAGTTTCCTTATCTGTAAGATGAGGTGATACTAATCTTAGGGCGAACCGTGGCATTTGATAATTTTTGCTTCAAAAAATAGCTGGGACTTTGATCTAACACTTTTTTTTACAGATTGAATAGAGACACCCCCCCAAATATGATTTGTAATCCCAACCACTATACCTATGGGTGGACCCCTGATGAGCTCAGTGGTTAAGAATCTGGCTGCTAACCATAAGGTCAGTAGTTCAAATCCACTCAACACTCCCTGGAAACCCCATGGGGTGGTTTTGCTCTGTCCTGTAGGTTCACTATGTGTTGGAATGGACTTGACAGTAACAGAAATGAGTTTGCTTTTCTATACCTGTGGATGTAATCCCACTTGGAAATGGGGTTTTCTTTGTTACATTAATGAGGTCATGTCAGTATAGGGTATGTCTTAAACTTATTCACTTCTGGGATATAAAATGAGTGGATTAGATACAGAAATGAACTCAAATGCAGGGAAGGGTAGAGGGGAGCCAGAGGCCACATGAAGGCCACCAGGGAGCTGAGGAATGCCGGGGCTACAGAAGCTGAGACCAGGATCTCCACCCCAGCTGACAGAAAGAGGGCCTTTCCCTAGAACCGGTATCCTGAATTTGGACTGCTAGCCTCCTAAACTGTGAGAAAGTAGATTTCTACCATCCATTTGTGGTATTTCTGCTGCAGCAGCACTAGGAAACTAAGACACACTTCCCAGCACTGTTGGGAGGAGTGAAGGTGAAGCAGCCTGAGCTCTAGGGGCACAGGATAAGCACTTGCCGCCACCAGGACCTGCAGGGGTCAATACAGGAAAGTTTAGAGCAATGCCTCCCCTACCCAGAACACTGGGAGGTGAGTTGCCAGGTTTCCCCAGGCTCAATCTGAAAGATCCCCTTTGGGTATTCTAGGCTCCTTCCTTCCCCCTGGGCCCTGGGATTTCCACCTGAGTATTGACTCACCAGGGACTTACCTCCTGCTTGGCCTCAGGGATGGGCTATCCCGGAGCCCCAGGCCTTTGAGGGGCTCACTGATCATCCCCACTGCCTCCACCCTAACCCGAGCCACCATGTCCCCACCTGAACCCCTGCAGTAGCCTCTGCCTGGGCTCCCTGCCTCGTCTCAGGTTTCCTTCCTATCCATTCTCTGCACGGATGCTGGGGTGATCTATTTAGAATAAGAATCAGAACACACCCTTGCCCTAGTTAAAGCTCTGCAGGGCCTTACCCTGGGATGAAGCCGGAGAACCGGACGTCTCTACCGCAGCTCCGTTGTTTCCTGAGCACCCCAGCTCTTCCTCACCTGGAGGCTTTGCCTTTACTGTTCCAGGACCTGGAGTGCCAGCTGAAGACTGGTTTCCTCTCCCCCTCTAGCAGGCTTCCCTGACCTCTTGCCTAGAGGGGTATCCCTTGTTCTATTTCCACCATTGTCCTTATTGCAAGAGGTTGGATTATTAGTTTATATACTTGAGTAACCATTATTAAAATGTGACTCTATTTCTAAAAAAAAAAAACAACAAAAAACTAAACCCACTGTCAGCAAGTTGATACTACTGGCTAACAGTGACCCTAAAGGACAGAGCAGTACTGCCCCATAGAGAATATACCACCAGAGTTTCCTTCTGTCACTTGGAGGCCCCTAAATCCAAGACATAAACAAATGTGCCCACATTACAAAGCTGGGCACTCGTCTTCATTCCCCACCCTGCAAGACTTGCAAAGGAGGTAGATTTTGTGACTTTTTTTCTCTCTCCTATCTTGAGATTATCAAAGAATTAAAGCAAAGATGAAGGACTTCATCTGGAGATAACTGCTGAAACGCTAGGTCTTTCCTCACCCCAATCTCCAGTGCAGAGCCTCCCTTCACTTCTGTTTTAGTCCAAAGAATCCTCCAAGGGCTGACCACTGAGGAGGGCTTGGTGTGTGCCCCGGAGTCTTGGCTGGACTTTGATAACCCGAAAAACCTAATATGGAGGTGGCTAGACTGCAGAAAAGTCCTCTGCAGCTTGCTTGGCCTGCCTCAAAAGTTTTGCCTCAGAATTCCAGCCCCATTGCTTGGCTGCCCCCACCATTTTTGCACTACGGTACCAGTTTCTTTGCTTGGCCAGCCTCGCAGTTTTGCATTAAAATTGCAGTTCCTGTGCTTGGCCTGCCCAGCAAAAATCCTGCCACCTTTGTGATATGATTAAGAATGATTGTTGACATAACTTGTACAATCTCCTTACTGTAAACTCCTTAAAAATAACTTCTTTTCCATCTCTGGTTGCAGTCTTGGGAGTAGCAGTCCCATCTGCTTCCTTTCCTGATACAATGTACTAACGGCATCTTTCCACTCTGCCACTTCAGTCTCTTATTTATTGGCCAATACAAGTCATGCAGAGCAAAACCTGAGGTTTCCACTTGGTAACCAAGTCTGTTGCCATTGAGTTATTCCAGATCTTATCCTACAAGATAGGGTAGAACTGCCACGTAGGGTTAGCGCTCAGCTGCCAAACTGAAAGGTTGGAGGTTGGTGGGTTACCCAATAGACGAGGTAAGCATGGTGTTTACCTTGCTTACCAAATCATCTGTAGTGAACAATTTCACTTTTTTTTCCCTACCGTATCAAAAGTCCTACTTCTAGGTATGACTGGCATCTGTCTCTCTCCCAAATCCATGGCATCTTTCTACAGAATCAAAGCGTTTTTTTAAGTTTATAATCTCCAACAGGAGCAGATGACCCAGAAAGCAAGGTAAGCAACAGCTTACTTGTGTTTACTTATGATTTATACTTAACAAGTTCACATGGGTTTTACCACATTTCTGAAACTGTGAGTGTGTTCACTACAGCTTAGGTAAGCAAGGTAAGCCCTGTGCTTACTTTGTCTGTTGGATAATCTGCCCCTCATGCATACTCACCAGCTGCTCTCTGAGTGAAGACTGTAGCAGTTTGCGTCTACAAAGATTAACCAAACCAAACTCAAACCCAAGTCCACTGCCATCATGTTGATTCTGACTCATAGTGACCCTATAGGACAGAGTAGAACTGCTCCATAGAGTTTCCAAGAAGCGCCTGGCGGGATTTGCACTGCTGACTTTCTGGTTAGCAGATGTAGCACTTAACCACTATGCCACCAGGTTTTTGCCTACAGGGCAGTTATACTCTGTCATATAGGGTCGCCAGGGGTAGGAGATGACAGTAATGGGTTTTTCTCTTTTTAGTCATATTGACTCTGTGAAAAAAGTCACTATTGACTTAATTCATTAATTGAATGAATGAATGAATTTCTGAGACTCTGGATTATATGACCTTAGGAAGCATTCAGACACATGGCGGAAAGTTCTTACAGGATTTACAGCAGATGTCCTCTCAAGGTAATCTACAGGATTTTAAGAGTTGTGGGCTGTTGCTCTTACACATACTTGACAGGGTGTGGAAGGGTGAGCTTTATAATTGCTTTGGATCATTGGCTTGTCAGCACTGACCTGGCAGTGCCTGTCACGAGCAAGAAGCCTGTGGTGGGAAGTATGTGCATGCGTGTGTCTCACGTACCTGGTTCGAGAATCTAGGAAGGCCTTGTTGACTTCGACCTTGACCTGACTCACAGTGTCGGAGATGGCAGCAGCTACGGTGGTCTGGGCTTGGAATGGGAGAAGTAGAGGACAGGATATCACTGTGTGACTTTGAGATGCCCCTGTGCCCCATCACTCCCACCCCTCAAATCTGAGAAGGCTGAAGATCAAGATTAGGAAACTTTCACAACAATTCCAATGCTCTAGGGAAAACAGCACAGAACAGGAAGAATATTTGATAAGCTGTTGTAATTGCTCATCAGCATTCCATTAGAATACAGAGTGATGGGTCTAAGAGGGTAACCACTCAGGTTGGCTCAGCTACTGAGCAGAGAGGGTTTGGCTGGCTTCTGGTGGGATGGTCTCACGGATCCCTAGGCGAGTCCATCAGGGAGCTTAGCTGATGACCAGGACCCTGCAGTAGGTAAGGGGATGGCATAAGGGTAGAGGTAGGACTTCTGATTTTACTTGTATCAGGTCTGGAAAGTGGGGGACAGGATATATGCTTTAAATAGGGGGAATATAGTGGATTGAATTGGTATCTTCCCAAAATTCACGTTCATCCAGAACCTCACAGTGGGATCTTATTTGGAATCAGGGTCTTTGCAGATATAGTCAGCTACGATGAGGTCATCCTGGATTACAGTGGGCCCTAAGCCAATGACTAGGGTCTTTATAAGAAAAGGAAAGGACACACAGACATGCACGGAGAAGGCCACGTGACAGTGGAGGGAAGGACTGGAGTGATACAGCTTTCAGTCAAGGAACACCAAGGATGGTTGGGAGTCACCAGCAGCTAGGAAAAGGCAGGAAAGACCTTGTCTGTAGACTTTTGAGAGAGGGCAACCCTGCCAATACCTTGGTTTTGGACTTCGGGTTTCCTAAACTATGAGGGAATGCATTTCCATTGTGTGAGCCACCCAGTTTAGGGTCCTTTGTTTGGGCAGCCACAGGGAGCTAAAACAGGAGATACTTACCACTTTGGGCAGATACTGCTGCCTGGAGCAAGGTCAGAGATGCCAGGAGGGCTGGGAGATGGAGAAGGACCCTCATCACTGAAATGAGACCCAGGTTCATCTTTGTGAGCCCCAGTGGCAGCAGTAGGCTGCCGAATCACAGGAAGGGGATAGTAAAACAGGGAAAGCCCAGGAATACCACTCACTCTAACAATGGAATGCCAAAACCAAACCCAGTGCTGTCCAGTTGATTCCAATTCACGATGACACTTCAGGGCAAACTAGAGCTGCCCCAGAGAGTTCCCAAGGAGCGCCTGCCTGGTAGATTCGAACCGCCTACATTTTAGTTAACACACCAAAAGGTCTTAACCACTATACCACCAAGGTTTCCAACACTGGGATAAAGAAATAGACCTTATACAACAAAGAAGCATTCACTGCAAGCCCAGCCCTCAGTGTGCACTGGAAGAGATGTTAAGTGCTGGTGGTGGAAGGGAAAAGACGCAGGCTTCGGAGGGAGGTGGCACTGGGTTCTAGTTCTGCACTTATCTAACTATCCCCCATGGCTTTGCATGGGTTACTTTTTCCGGGCCACTTGCCTGCTGAGTGACAGGCTCAGACCAAGTGATCCATGATGTCTGATTCTGCTGTGACAGTCTGTAACTCTTGAAATGCTGCTACTGACCTTGTCACAGGTTTGAGAAATGCTGTCACCAAACCTGGAACATGTCTTTGGAGTCCCCTCGCTATTTCTACGCAGGATGTATTGCTCCCTGCCGGCCAGCTGCCCTGATCCAACAGCAGGGGCCTGTGCTAAGAGGCAGACTCTTGGCTCTCTCTCTGTGGAAACCTGACAGGGACCTTCATCTCCCCTCAAAGAGCCAGTTTGGTGGGAGAGCAGGAGTGACAGTTGCGAGAGAGTTCGGAGTATCCTGAGTGCATTGTGGTGTCCAAGGCTACCTGGAGGTATTCCAGCTGTTAGATTAGCCCTCCAGCAGGACTGTTAACCCAGGGCCAAAATCATCTGGGCTAAAATGTATGCAGCTTTGTTTTCTGATGAAGGGCTTTGGGACTTCGAGTGTCCACTGGACTTGGTGGCGTACACCCAGAATGTCTTTTGAGAAGATTCTAGGGTTTCACCCTCCATCTCTGCCTAAAGATCCCCTGAGAGAAATCATAATCTTGGAGCTTTGCCTGACAGACTATTGGCCACTCTCCTCTAGACACTCCCCGGACCAGAGAAAGAGAGGAAGCCCTGAGGGACACAAATCCCTGGGCTGACTTGCCTGGTCTGTAGGGAGGAAGGGTGTGGGAAAGAGAGGAGAGCCAGGCAAACACAAGGTCATGCCTCTGGAAAAGGATGTCCAAAAAGGATCTTGGAGGGACTCTGTCTGCAGCCCGTGCTGGGCAGGACAATGGGCAGAGCATGCGGCTCACAGTTAAGAGACCAACAAGAAGCTTCTGTGGTTCTTGGGTATTTATCCACGTTCTTATTCTCCTGGTCAGTACAGAAACCATTTCCCAAACTCTTTGGTTTGCGTTAGAATCTGGAGGCTACCTGGGGGCATGGAGCACTAACCTGAAACAGAGCCACCGCCTCTGCCCCTCAAATGCCAGGCTACTCCACAATCCTGTGTTTCTAATGCCTTTCCCTATGTCTTTTCTCTCCACCTGATAAACTCCTACTCATTCATCAAAACCCAGACCAAATGCCACCTCCTCTGTGAAGTTTATTAAATTTCTCCAGGCAAAGTTAAGTCACTCTTTCCACATCCTTCCACAGTATTTTGGTAACATCTCATATTGCTATTGTCATGTCTCTTTCCCCTTCCAGACTATGTGCTCCTCAGCGATCACATCTTATTTACTCACATTTTCTCAGCACTGAAACCCTGGTGGTGTGGTGGTTAAGAGTTACAGCAGTTTAAATCCACCAGGCACTCACTGGAAACTCTATGGGGTAACTCTGCTCTGTCCTACAGTGTTGCTATGAGTCAAAATTGACTTGATTGCAATGGTTTTTTTGGCTTAAGCACAGTGCTGATGTATAACAGGTGCTGGGTATATGCTAAATAAATGGAACACCTGGAGCAGAACAGCTCAGCTTCCTGAGGTTGGTAGAGGGAGAGAGTGATGCTGGTCCTTTGGTAGGCTTCTCACACTTGACTGTGCCTCCTAATTGCTGAGGAATCTTGTTAAATGCAGATTCTGACTCAGTAGGTCATGGAAGGAGCCTGAGAATCTGCATGTTAAAAAGTTCCCAGGTATTACCAAAGTTGCAGGTCTGCAGACCACACTCCGGCTACTGAGACCATCCGGTGCTTGGTGTGCAGGGAGGCTGGAAGATGGCCTGGGAAGGGAAAGAGCCAGCAGGATCTTTTTTCTAGAATGGAGACCTCTCCATTGACGATAGTGGGATGAGCCGATAGGGGGGTCAACAAATCCCATCACTCCTGACAATGCTCTGTTTGGTCTTTTTAGCAACCCCAGGATGAAGAGAAGAATGGAGAGGAGTTAGCATTCCTCTGCAGCAAGAACAGTCTTCCACCTTAGCCCCAGCATTTGGGACTCCTGATCATATAAAACACAATATAATTCAACAATTCCATCCACCCAAAGTGAAGCCCACTGAGTACTGCTGCAATTCATACACTTGATTGAGGGCCAGGGGTCTAAGAGCATTTAAGACTCAAGTTCAAGGCTAATTAGATGTTCAGACCTGAGGCGGGTAGCAGACACGAGGGGCTGGAAATGAGATGCAGCTAGGAGCTTAGAGAATACCTGGGAACACCAAATTTCCACCCAATGGAGAGGTCATGTGGTATCACACCAGTCTGACACCATTACTGTCTTCCTCCCTCTTTTGGTGTGGCCCTGGACAGGTGACATCTCTTCCCTAGCTTCGGTTTCTACACTTAGATGAGAGATGTGTATGGTGCCATCCAGCCCAAAGGCTCAGTTTTCAGGCACACACACCAAAAAAAGCCTTCTTGCCTCAATGAATGCAGTCATGTTCTCTCACACTAAATAGGAACCAGCTCTGGAGCCAGAATCTGGAACCAGAAAATACCTGATGAAAGCGAGTTCAGATCCAACTGTAGGATTTCTGAGAAGGCTTTAGGAAATTTCATCAGTAACTTTGCAGAAAACAGGAAAACGCAAGAGTCTTACCTGCCAAATGCTTCCTGTGGCCTCTTGTGGTAGACTGGGGAGTTGCTCAGCCTGCAGGAGCTGGTCTTTTATACCTACTGGCAAGAAATTATTTATGGGAAAGGCCCAGGAAGAAAGACGTAAGGGGCTGATGCACTGTGGAGGAGAAACTCGGGTTCAGCAGGAAACATCCAGTGACTCCTGGCAGATGCCCCTGGAAATTGCAGAATGGCAGTGATTGGCTGGTGCATCGCTGAGCGATTCTCAGGCTTCCTGTTTTCCATGTGAAACTCACAGTCTTGCTCATCTTGAAAGGCAAAACTCCAAGACCAGAGTGTACCTGGCCCTCAGACACCTTCATGGGATCTAAATAGCTCTTAAAATTAGAACCACTCGTGTAATCACGGCCCTCAGGTCCCTCTTGTGGCTTTCACCCAATCCATAATGGAGCCAATGGACTCATCGTTTGAATTTACAGTGATCAGAAAATATTTACCTTTTACCCTCAAATTTTGTCTTTTTTTTTCTTTCTTTCTTTTTCTGCCACAGGGAGATGGCAAGAGCCCTGTCCTTGTCAGCAGAATAGTGGGTTCCAGTCCTGTTTCTCACTCACCCGCTGCCTGATCCTATACAAGTCACCTCACCTTCTTCTGGTGCCTCAAATTTTTCCACTTGTAGAATCAGTGGTTGGTTTAGATGATTATTATGACTCTATGACTTTATGGCCTTCCAGACGGTGGCCAGTGGTGGAAAAGAAAACCAATAATATCCTGAAAAGCATTGATTTAAAGTATAATGTGATATACCATTCCTACCTCAGAGATTTTGAAAAATTCAAGTTCATTTGATCCATACAGGAGGGAAGCAGGAAGATCCAGAGGAAAAAAAAATTACAAAAATGTATTTTACAGACAGTTGAAAACATAATCCATTTAAGGAATTATAGTTTAAGGTGGAAACACTCCAGGTGACTGTCAGAAATTCATCAACCAAACACCTAGCTCCTTGGTTTACCTCAGACAAAGTACTGTTGGTTTGCTGCAGCCAGTGGAAGGGAATGAAAAGGTGTTTCTCTTGCAACGCTCCAGGCAACTGCACCAGGTGCCTCCAAAGACGGAAGCTGTCCATGAAATGCAAATGAGGGACTAAGGCAGCCCTTCTTTTCTTTGAAATACATTTTAGCTCCATAGCCAAGCACTATTTTTCTTTGACCTTTCCCTGAACTCTGGAGCATGCTTCAGGATTTATTGCTTTATGGGTACAAGGTGTCCTGTCTTTAGAAGGATCTTGACTTAGTTGATCCCAAATGATTTCAAGATAGAACTTCCTTCTAGAAGACCCTTTGGGATAACACTGTCTTCGTGTGTGCAATAGCCAACGAGATGCTGGAATCACAGTAGTGGTAAAGTGCAGGTCTTCTTTATCCTGCTCTTCATCATGTTATGACAGGATGTGATATGACCTGGCTTTGACTTTTTGTAATGGGCAGGGATGGGGCAGTATCGGTTTCAGCCTAGTATGGCCCTTTCTTTGATCACAGCATGAGGCATATCTGAAGGCAGCCATAGTTGTCCCCAACTGTCTACTTGCTTCTCTTCCCTTTATATCCCAAGAGACTGCCTCAAGACACAATACAATCTTACTTATTGAGTCCTGCCTCACTAATACAACCACCACCATCCTCCCTCGTTGATATCACACTGGCAGGATTTATGGGAAAATCATACATGCTGGGAATCAGGGCTTATCCAAATTGCTACTCAAGTTTTCTTTTTCATCCTGCTTTAAGTGAAATTTTATGATCCAAGTCACTTTGCCGTGTAACAGCCCCCTCCCTCGACACTGTTATGCAACTCTAGCTGCTCTCCCTACCCTGTGACAGCACACTCTTCCTTCCCACCCTGAATTTCCTGTACCCGTTCAACGAACTCCTGTCCCCTCCTCTCTATCCTTCCATCTCACCACTGGACAGGAGCTGCTCCAACAGCCTGATGTATATATTTAAGTCAAGAAGCACCCTTTTCACCAGTATCAATCTCTGTCACATAGTCCAGTCCAGTCTTCATCTGCTTCATCTGGTTTCAGCTCTGAGCCACCAGAGATTCTGGGGGCCACGTCCTCGGGGGACCCTCTAGGCTGTTGGACTGTTACCTGCGGTATAGCCAATACTAGGACAGGTGTGATGTGAGTGATGAAGAAGTTTATTTGTGTACCAACATACAAGGGACAGGAGGAATTGAGTCCTCAGAGCCAGTCTGCCTTCTTTGGTGAGGCTGAGGGGTTTTGTTGAGTAGGAAAGGGTTCAAATTTAGGGAAGGGTGTTGGAAGAACGTGGGAAATTCGTGGAGGGAGTCTGGAGATAGGTCTGGAGCCTGTAGGGGGACTATACAGAAAGAGGCATCTGGGGTCCAGAGGAGATGGGCATCTGGAGTCTGGAAGGGGTTCTATCCAGAGATCTTCCAAGGTTGTTATCTGTGCGGGAGGCTCCGTGACTGGTACCTCCACCTGTTTTGATGATTTGGGGAGAACCTGAAACAAACCAGCTGTAAAGATTTTGTCTCCATGACTGCATCACCTCTCCTCCTCACAGTCTTGGTGGGTCCCAAGTTAATGTGTAATCCTCCTGGGTCTAAGTAGAGTGAGGAAGCCAGGACTTAAAAACAAAAACAAAAACAAAAAAAATACCAACTGGTATACATGGAAAGAAATGGAGTAAGTCTTATTTGGTTCTTTATGCCACCTACTTCACGACCATCAAGACTGGTCTTTTAATAGAGTCCTGGTTCTGCACTCCGTTTTTCTCCCGCTATATCAAGAATTCTACATTGGGTTCTCCGTCAGAGCAGTTGTTAGCGGTAGCCAGGCACCATCTACTTTGTCTGGTTTCATGTTGATATAGTCTCTCAATCACAGGGCCTTCTGTCTCCTGGGCTCGTTTTTTTTTTTTTAATGTCCTTCATTCTCCTCCACCCTGGGTGGATTTGAAGTTGGTGGCATGAAGAACTAAACAGAATTCCATTTCTTTCCACATCCACCTGTTTTTCTTCAAGTCCCTGGCTTCCTAACACTCTTTAGCTCCAGGGAAGTGAAGCAAATGTCACAAAGATAAAATCTTCACAGCCATCAAAACAGATGGAGTTGCCAGTCACAAACCCACTGCCCAGATAACCACCACTGAGAACCTCCAGACAGACAAACCCAGCCCCCTCAGTTCCAGATGCATACCCCCTGTGGACACCAGATGCCTGTCTCCAGATAGCCCTTTTCTGGGACACCGGACGGACGCCCATCTCAGCCTCCACCTGCAAATTGCCCACAGTCTTCCATCCCTCACACCTGATGTTTACTGTTAGCCAGCCACTAAAAACCTCCATCCTAACTGACGAAGACAGACAGGTTCTGAGAACCCAATAACCTGTGTCCCTTGTATATCCATATAGAAAATAAACCCCCTGATTATCCACCTCACTCCTGTTGCACTACTGCCTTGGTGGCAGGCAGCATGGATTTATGTTTTATTGTAACAAAACTGGGGGCTCATCTGGCGCGTGCCACTTGCATCTCAGTGGCCCTGTGGTAGAGCCTGGGACTGATTGGCAACTATCCTAGTGAGCAGCTGTAGGAGGTTACATTTACCTCTGGGATAACATTGATCCATCTTGGGCCCACCATGGCACCCCTGGTCCCAAGCCATGTTTTTTCATGAGGTGAGTAATCAAGGGTTTTTGGAAAACCTGTGAGGTATGAGTCTGCACTTCCTCGTCTTGCTGTGCTCAGGGCCTGAATGGTAAGGTAGACCAAGGGGAGATCCGTGTGGAGTCTGGAGCCGACCTGTGCCTTGGATGTTTCCTGGGGAGAGTAGAGCCTCAGATGTTCCTGAGGTAAGCCGCTCTCCAGATGTCTCCAGCGGTGAACAGCACTTTAGATGTTCCTGGAGTGCGCTTCGGACACCCAACTCCACAAGCAGCATCATTGGAAAGACTCCGGGTGGGCCATAGGGTCTTGGTGTGTGAGTGCAAGCCCTTCCTTGTTGTTTCAGCAGTTGAGAGAGAGAAAGACAGGGAGAGGGAGAGACAGAGAAAGAGCGAAAGAGACAGAGAGGCTGGCTGTGTGTGTTTGGTAGAGTGAATGCGGATTAGCATAGCTTCATGTTTGTGTCACCACAACAGCCCTTGTGAGAACTTGAGAGAGCTTAGAAATGTCTTCCTCATTGTTGTGCTAATCCATATGTGCACAAGCCACCCTTTCAGGTTCTAGCACACTTGAGAATGGTTCGATCACTGTAGGACCTAGGCACCAGAAACTGGAGAAGATCTGGTGTGCTTCAAGGTTTTGGAAGAGTGCCCTAGGGGAGCTGAAGCCAAAAGATTAGAATATAGGTGTCATGGATTGAATTGTGTCCCCCCAAAAATACGTGTAGCTGTGTGGCTGGGCCATGATTCCCAGTGTTTTGTGATTGTTCTCTATTTTGTGATTTTCCTAAACTGTAGGTTAAAGGATTAGGTTGGGACTGTAAATCCCATCATAGGATCACCTCCCTGCTCCACTGTAAAGGAAGTTTCCCCAGAGTATGGCTTGCCCCACTCTTAAACCTTTCATCCTACAAGAGACAAAAGGAAAGAGAAACAAGCAGAGAATTGGGAACCTCACACCATCAAGCAAGCACTAGGAGAAGAGCAGGTCCTTCAGACCTGAGGTTCTTGTGCCAAGATGCTCCCTGGACAAAGACTGATGCAATACTGAACTTTCTTTCAGAGCTGACAAGAGGGAAAGCCTTCCCCTGGAGTGGAAATCCTGAATTTGGCCTTACAGCCTACCAGACTGTGTAAGAATAAACCTTCCTTTGTTAAAGCCATCCACTCAGTGGTATTTCTGTTAGAGCAGCACTAGCTGTCTAAAACAATAGGGAAATAGTTAGTTCTCATTAGAAGGGGAGTCACTTTTTAGATAAATCGTGAGCACTTCCCAGAAAGTGAAAAAAAGATAATATTTTTATCCAACAATATACAGCCTCAGTATTCACTAAGAGATCAGGAACATATGGTCCCAGATTAGATCACAGAATTGCCTCTCCCTCTGCAGTATGTGGCAAGATTGCCCCACTCCAACTGAAGGACCTTGCTGCCACCAAATCTCTTTTGCTATTTAGGGGCAGTGGTACCAATACCACTCTTAAAAGGACCACAGCCCCATTTCTATCCCCTTCGTTTTTACATTTCACACTGGCCTTCTGTCTGGCCACCCGTTTTTCAACCCTGTATTATTTTTGTGAAGTTTGTTCAGTTGTGGGGGCCCCAGGTTTGTAATTTTCTGTGAAAAGTGTCTGAGAGATTGTGTTATTCTTGTAGGCTGAGTGTTTGTTGTGTGTGTAAAACTTCTGAGCCACACATTTCACTAATTCAATCTCTGAATTGTTTTTTTTTCTAATGTCTTATTTACCATCTCTGTTTTTGTAAAGCAATGTTTGCTTGTTAATGTTTCTTGTGTGTCTGCGTTTTATAAGTCTTGTCCAGACTACTCTGTCTTGTCATTGCCTGTGTAGGCTTTACCTGTAATGAGACGCCCTCACCCAGACTAATTTTAAAATATTTCTTGTTTAAATTCTTTGAAACAGACAACTTGTTTGGTGGGTCAGAAGAGATCTAAAGTTATACACAAAGACTGCCATTTAAGTTTGTGAACTCATCCTAGAAAAAGTACTCCATACCTCATTGCTGAATATCACTACAGTAACCTTCAAAGTACTCCCCTTGGGAAGCTACGCACCAATGCCAGCACTTAGTCCACTTTTCAAAGCAATTTTGGAACTTTTTTTCTGCAATGGTCATCAGAGCTGTTGTCATATTACCTCTGAAGTCCTGAATGTCATGAAAATGTCTTCTTTTCAATATTTCCTTTATCTTTGGGTAAAGATAAAAGTCATTGGGTGCCAGATCAGGTGAATAGGTAGGGTGTTCCAATACAGCTATTTGTTTACTGGCTAAAGATTCCCTCACAGATGACTTTACAATTAAGTTTGCAAACTTGCCACTGTGCCACTGCATGCAATGGTCATTCCAGAAAGAGTTCCAAAATTGCTCCGAAGTGTGGACTAGGTGCTGGCATCGGTGCACAACTTCCTAAGGGGAGCACTTTGAAGATGACTGTAGTGATATTCATCAATGAGGTATGTAGCACTTAGAACAATCCAGCTTGTGGACTTAATTGTCAAACCTCATATATATCAATGTATATAGCTAGAAATATATCAGTGAACTGGTCAGTTGAGCAGAGACTCTGTGATTTCCAAAGCCAATGTTCTAACTAGAAAACTCAAGTTATTTACCTATGAACTTACTTTTATGCTATTTAGGTATTTAGAGACTTGGTAATTTTGGTGTCTATATAACCTGTATGTATCCTGACTATGTGGTATTATGCCTCAAGATTATTATACATGGTGTCTGAAGTTCTTTAAAAATACAGTCAATTGTTACATTTGGAAATATTATTGTCTAAAATTTTTTCTAACAGATTTAATTTTGCCTATACATTTTGCTTGTAATTAACTTCTATCACTATCAAGAGTAATTATTTTTATTAATCATGGTCAAGTTTTGTCAGTCACAGTTTTTTTGCTAGTTTTCTGAAAACAACCAGAGCATTTGACCAAAAAGACATAAAATTTATGACAGGGACTATGACTCAAGATATCCAAAATTCTTAAGCAGAACCTAATAACCTCACAGACTGCAGCTGATCCAGAATTGGGTGAAACAAAAAATGACTGCATAAGACTGCATAAACTGAGTAAATGAAAATGCACTATGGGTTTTAAGTGGAAATACTGCTGATGTTTTAAGGATCTACTTTTTACTTGGCTTTTTTTACACACAAGAATTTATTTTCCTTTCTCCTAAATTATTTAACTAATTGGTTTAGATATTACAGTTCTTCAATTAAAAAATTCCTGTTGATGAGTCCCCCTGGCAACACAAGAATAAAAAGAGGTGCACCCTGAGATCTCCATTAAAAGGCAATTGACGGGCCTCGGAGTTCTCCTGGGAGTATGGCCCATGGCTCTGATGCTGCTCATGTCCATAAATCATAATGGAGGTCAACTCTCAGATAGGAATCAATTGGACTTGGCAACGCAGAGTGATCACATCATGTGCACACTTTATGGTTCTATGCATCTATAGGATGTCGTCCTGCTGACCTCTTACTGGAGGAAGGGGAGTGGGTGGAGAGAAGGGGATAGGAGTTTGTAGTGAGGATAAGACATGTATGGAGCAGAGAGGAAGAGTATTCTGTCACGGGGCAGGAAGAGCAGTGGGAGCTGCATACAGAGGGGCATGCAAATGTATATGGGAATGCACATTTTCATTCAATCATTAAAAAAAACGGGGGGCGGAGTCAAGATGGCGGACTAAGCACACATCTCCTTATATCCCTCTGGAAACCAAGACCTGAAGTGAAAATCAAATGGAGCCTTGTGATCACCTAATCAGCCCCAGGACACGGCACAGGTCTGTTACTTTGGACTTCCTACCACTGAGCAAAAAACCTCCTCTCTTTCACTGACCCCCACTCCTGGCTAGTCCTCTCACGGACTGAAGGTAAATGCACCATTTTGACTTTTTTTTCCTCTGTCTTGGCCGATGGGCGGAGCGGGCTCTTGCCTAGCAGCTAGACTCAGACGCGCTGCTGGGGGGATAGACAGGCGAAATTCCCATATTTTGAGAGCCAGGCTTAGGACTCTGTTAACCTAGCCACTTTCAGCCTGTCCGTTTATCTTTGCCACAGCGGGTTTGTATGGAATTTCGCAGTCAGTGTGCGGGACACCATGTTGGTACAGAGATTTTAGTGGGACCTAATTCTTAGCCTGGGAGCCAGCGCCTGCAAACAGAACAGCGCTTCTCCGACAGAAAAGCAGTAATTTTACACAGTGCTGCCTACGTTGGGGGCCCTGCAACAGAAGCAGAGGAATCACTACTTCTGGGCACCTTTAGCCCCTCTATCTGCTGCCTGTGTGGAGGACGCCATCTTGGATATGGTGGCCGCAGCTGGACCTATTTCTTAGCTTGGGAGCCAGAGCCTGCCCACAGGAGAGCACTTTTCTATCAGAAAAGCAGTACTCTACACAGTGTCAGCTAAGGCTAGGCCCTGTCAGCAGAAGCCAACAGGGCAGTAGCATTGCTGTATTTTGAGCTAGTTTGTATCATCTAGGGTTAGATATAGTGATGTTTACTTTGCCAGTTGAGAAGAGGGACTTTTACACCTGAAAACCTGACTGACTTGGGAAGTGGTCAGATACCTTTTGCTTTACATTTTAAGACAGCCTAGAGAAACACCTGCAGTCCATCCTCACAGTATCTCTTTCAGTCTCTACTTACTCACATGGGACCCAAAAAGCAACAGAACTTATGGCAAAGAAGAAATCACCCATGGCTTCAGAAGGCTCCCAAACAAAGCAACCAAGGAGTTTTCTAGATGAGGACACTTTTATGAAAGCATCAGAAAGTGAATACAAAATGATTATATACAGAGCCCTTCTAGACCTTATACAAAATGCAGCAGAACAAAAGGAAAAATTAAGCAAGTTGTTCGATCTGATGGAACACCAGTACTCTGAAATCCAACAGATCAAGAACAAAATGAAAGACATAGAAACTTCTATGCAAAGCCAAGAAAGCAGAATGGAACAAATAGAAAAAAGAATTTCTGACTTGGAAGACAGTTACTGACACCAGCGTCTACGAGCAGAAATCAGAAAAAAGAAACAAGAAAAATGAAGAAACATTAAGAAGCATGAGGGACTCTATTAAGAGGAACAACCTTCGATTAATTGGAGTCTCTGAACAGGGTGAGACATCTGAGAACACAGAGAGTATTGTTGCTGAGCTGCTGACAGAAAACTTCCCAGAAATCATGAAGGAAGAGAATATAGACATCTCAGATGCAAATTGTGCACCACCCAATATAGATCTCAAAAGAAAGACACCAAGACATATTATAATCAAGCTTAACAAAATGAAACATAAGCAGCAACTCTTAAAGGCAACAAGACTCAAAGCAAAGCTAACATTCAGGGGGAAACCCTGTAGGCTCTCTTCAGATTTCTCAGCTGGTATAGAGACAGTGGCATGACACATTCAAAGACTTGAAGGAGAAGAACTTCCAACCAAGAATTATATATCCTTCAAAACTATCTTTGGAATACAAAAATGAAATTAAGACATTCCCAGATAAACAGAAACTCAAAGACTTTGTAAAAATCAAACTAAAACTACAAGAAATACTGAAAGAAGTTCTTGGCTCTGGCTTAGAAGAATGAAACCATTAACTTTATATTTTAGAAAGAAACACTACTCAAAACTCTACTCTTTTAGGGAAGGTTCCAAAGTCAAGCACAGCTTCAATATGGAAGGAAGCAATCCAGTGATCATCACGAAAACTATGATGCCATCATATTAAAAAGAGGGATGTACTACAGTTGTTATAGTCCTTCCAGATGGAGAGGAAGATGACAAGAATGGTCGTAATTAAAATTGGGTTTATATATAGTTTATTAAGGGGGATCATAGGGGCAGCTGTAAAGCACAACAAAGATGTATCATACCATTTCAAGAAATGTAACACAGGAGTCTCAACAACTACAAAACTGAAAAAAGGTGAAAAAGGTGAAAAATCTGAAAAAGGTGAAAAATCAACTCACAGAAAAGAATGTCCCAGACCAGACTAATAAGAACAACAGAGAAATCATCAACATAAAAATAAACATATCACAATGGCAGCAGTGAACACATACCTATCAATAATTACATTGAATGTGAATGGACTGAATGCTCCAGTAAAGAGACATTGAGTGACATCTTGGATCAAAAGACATTATCCATCCATATGTTGCCTACAAGAAACTCACTTGAGACCTAAAGATAAGAACAAACTGAAAATTAAAGGATGGAAGAATATATATCAAGCTAACAATGAACAAAGAAGAGCAGAGGTGGCAATTCTAATCTCAGACAAAATCAATTTTAATGTCAAATCCACCATCGTGGACAAAGATGGACACTATTCATTGCTGAAAGGTTCAGTACACAAGCAAGACTTAACTATATTAAATATTTATGCATCTAATATCAGAGCACCTAAATATGTCGAAGAAACACTGACTACACTCAAAAGAGAATTAGATGACTCCACAATAATAGTGGGAGACTTCGACACTCCACTCTTAATACTGGACAGATCATCTAGAAAAAAGCTCAGTAAAGATACAGAAGACCTCATTGACACAATTAACCAACTAAACCTCATTGATATATACAGAACTTTCCACCCATCAGCAGACAACCACACCTTCTTGTCCAGTGCACATGGAACATCTCCAGAATTGACCATGTGTTAGGCCATAATGCAATGCTCAACAAAATCCATACCATTGAATTACTGCAAAGCACCTTCTCAGATCATAAAGCCATAAAAGTTGAAATCAATAGCAGAAAAAACATAGATAGAAAGTGGAACTCTTGGAAACTGAACAACATCTTGCTCAAAAAAACATGAGTTATGGAGGAAATCAAGGATGAAATAAAGACATTCATGGCTTCCAATGAGAACAAAAACACTTCCTACCAGAACCTATGGGATACAACCAAAGCAGTGCTCAGAGGTCTGTTTATCTCCATAAATGCACACATCTGGAAGGAAGAAAGAAACCAAATCAAGGAACTAACTCTACAGCTTGAACAAGTAGAAAGAGAACAACAGAGGAATCCCTCAGGCACCAGAAGAAACGAGATCATAAAGATTAGAGCAGAGCTAAATGAATTAGAGAGTAGAAAAACAATTGAAAAAACTGAAAAGACCGAAAGGTGGTTTTTGAAAAGATCAACAAAATTGACAAACCACTGGCTAAACTTACTAAAGAAAAGCAGGAAAGGAAAGAAATAACCCGAATTAGAAATGAGAGGGGAGTTGTCACCACAGATGCAACAGAAATCAAAAATATTATAACAGAATACTGTGAAAGACTGTACTCTAACAAATTTGAAAACCTAAAGGAAATGGACAAATTACTTGACTCATACCACTTACCTAAATTATCACAACGTGAAGCAGAACGACTTAAACCCATCACAAAGGAAGGGATTGAAAATGTCATCAAAACACTGCCAACCAAAAAAAGCCCGGATCCAGATGGCTTCACTGCAGAATTCTACCAAGCATTTAGAGAAGAGGTATCTCCAATACTACTGAGACTATTTCACAGTATAGAAAGGGACAGAGTACTCCCAAACTTATTCTATGAAGCCAGCATAACCCTAATACCAAAGCCAGGGAAAGACCCAACAAAGAAGGAGAACTATAGACTGATATCACTCATGAATGTAGATGCAAAAATCTTCAACAAAATTCTTGCCAACAGAATACAACAACATATCAAGAAAATAATCCATCATGACCAAGTGGGATTCATACCAGGGATGCAAGGCTGGTTCACCATCAGAAAAACAATCAATATGATTAACCACATAAATAACACAAAAGACAAGGATCACCTGATCTTGTCCATTGATGCAGAAAAGGCATTTGATAAAGTCCAACACCCATTCATGCTGAAAACTCTTAGCAAAATGTGCATAGACGGCAAATTCCTCAACACAATAAGAGCCATTTATACAAAGCCAATTGCCCATGTCATCCTGAATGGAGAGAGACTGAAAGACTTTCCCTTGAGATCAGGAACTAGACAAGGATGCCCACTATCACCTCTTCTATTTAACATTGTACTAGAAGTTCTAGCCAGAGCAATTAGACAAGACCAAGAAATAAAGGGCATGTGCATCAACAAAGAGGAAGTTAAAATCTCCCTGTTTGCAGGTGACATGATTGTATATCCAGAGAACCCCAAGGAATCTATAAGTAAACTATTCAAACTGATAGAAGAGTTTGACAAAGTCTCAGGATACAAGATAAACATAAGTAAATCAGTAGGATTCCTTTATACCAACAACGAGACTGTTAAGGAAGAAATTATCAAATCATTGCCATTTACTATAGCCCCTAAGAAGATAAAGTACATAG
Organism: Heterohyrax brucei; assembly: GCA_028571685.1. Lineage (NCBI taxonomy): Eukaryota > Metazoa > Chordata > Mammalia > Hyracoidea > Procaviidae > Heterohyrax > Heterohyrax brucei. The sequence goes on along the minus strand of CM053149.1, from coordinate 116,130,735 downwards.
GAATTAACCTAACCAGAGGCATAACAGACCTTTACAAAGAGAACTACAAGCCCTTACTACAAGAAACTAAGAGAGACTTAGATAAATGGAAAAACCTACCCTGCTCATGGATAGGAAGACTTAACATTGTGAAAATGTCTATTTTACCCAAAGCAATCTATTTATATAATGCAATCCCAACACAAGTTCCAGCATCATTTTTTAATGAGATGGAGGAACAAATCACCAATTTTGTTTGGAAAGGAAAGAAGCCTCGGATAAGTAAGGTACTACTAAAGAAGAAGAACACACTGGGAGGCCTCTCATTACCCGACCTTAGAACATACTACACCGCCACAGTGGTCAAAACAGCCTGGTACTGGTACGAGAACAGACAGATGGATCAATGGAACAGAATTGAGACCCCAGAGATGATACCATCTGCCTATGAACTGTTGATATTAGACAAAGGCCCTAAGACATTAAAATGGAGTAAAAACAGTATCTTCAACAAATGGTGCTGGCAAAATTGGATATCCACCTGCAATAAACTGAATCAAGATCCATATCTTACACCTTATACAAAAACCAACTCCAACTGGATAGAAGATCTAAATGTCAAACCTAAAATGATAAAGCTCATCCAAGAAAAGGTAGGAACAACAATGGAAGTTTTAATACACAATGTGGACAGACTCCAAAATCTGTTAAACAGATCACAAGCAACAGAAAAGAAAATAGATAAATGGGAACTATTAAGAATCAAACACTTTTGCTCATCCAAAGACTTTATTAATAGAATTAAAAGAACATCCACAGAATGGGAAAAAATATTTGGCAACTCTATGTCAGACCGACGCCTGATCCCCATAATCTATAAAATACTACAAAATATCAATAAGAAGAAGATAAGTCATCCAATCAAGCGATGGGCAAAGGAGATGGACAGACATTTCACTAAAGAGGAGATCCAGGCAGCCGAAATACACATGTGGACATGTTCACAATCTTTAGTTATTACAGAAATTCAAATCAAGACAACAATGAGATACCATCTCACCCCAAGAAGATTGGCCATGATCCAAAAAACACAAAACAACAAATGCTGGAGAGGCTGTGGAGAAAGTGGAACCCTCCTACACTGTTGGTGGGGTTGCAAAATGGTCCAGCCTCTTTGGAAAGCAATCTGGCACTTACTTAAAAAAATGGATATTGACATACCATTTGACCCAGTAATCCACTACTTGGAATATATCCTACAGAATCAAGGCCTTTCACACCAACGGACACAGGTACAAGAATGTTTATCGCAGCACAGTCCACAATAGCAAAAAGATGGAATCAACCCAGATGCCCAACAACAGAAGAATGGATAGGTAAACTATGGTACATATACTCAATGGAACACTACGCAATGATAAAGAATAACGATGAATCCAGGAAACATCTCATGACCTGGTTTCAACTGGAAGACATTATGTTGAGTGAAAGTAGTCAGCGACAAAAGGACAAATATTGCACGAGACCTCTACAATAAGATCTGAAAAACAAACTTGTATATAGAAGAAGACTCTTTGACTGCTGCAAGGGAGGGGAGGAAGAGAGGGTGAGGAGGGGAGAATTTAGATTAGATAGTTGCTAGAAATCTGGTTGGGTGAAATCAGTGACAGCACACATTAGAAACAAGAACAATATTAAGTGGACTTCAGCATAACTTGAGTACTCCTTCCATCTTAACCCAATATTGCAAGGATAGAGTAGCTGGGGCAGGGGGCGGGGGACCATGCTCTTAGGCGAAATTGAGGCCAATTGGCACAACTAGCATTTTGCTATGAGAGCTATCTGCACCCAACATTGGTGGGTGGCTTCTGGGGTCTTAAAAGCTACCAAGCTGCCATCCGAGGACACAGCAAATGGTCCCAACTCAGCAGGAACGGATGCTCACCGAGGACCAAAATGACATGGGCTAGGGACAACCTAGAAGACAGAGAGACCCACAGGAGTGGGTGCCTACATCGACTTGGGACCAGAAGAACTGAGTGGTGCCGGGCCACCACCAGTGACAGTCACGATGGAGCTCACAGAAATGAGTCTCACTGGCAACACAAGAATATAAAGGGGTGCGTCCTGAGATCTCCACTAAAAGACCTCAGTTGATGGTCCAGCGGTTTCGGGGTTCTCCTGAGAGCATGGCCCCTGGCCCTGATGCTGCCCTTGCCCATAAATCATAACGAAGGTCCACTCTTCAGACACGAATGGATTGGACTTGGCAATGCAGAGTGACCGTATATTGGATGCACTTTATGGTTCTGTGCATCTATAGGATATCATCCTGCTGACCTCTGGCTGGAGGAAGGAGAGTTGGTGGAGAGAAGGGGAAAGGAGGCTGTTGGGAGGATGAGGCTTGTATGGAGCAGAGAGGAATAGTGTGCTGTCACTGGGCGGGGAGAGCAGTGGAAGCTGCATATAGGTGGGCATGTAAATTTATACGGGAATCTACATTTTCACTCAGTCATATTAAATTAAAAAAAAAAACAAACTCCCATTGGTAAACTTCAAAAAGTTAATAAATAATATAACCAGAGAAGTGTCTAGAATTTTAGCTATGATTTTAGAAATTAGAATAACATTAGATTTCCTGTTCTATTAAGAAACAGTTTGAGTCTTAACAGATGAATGTTGTTGTATTTATATTAATATGGAATCTGAGGTTTTACAGAATGCAGTGGATACTGAGATGCATGAAAAGCAGTTTCTGATGTTACTTATACATAAACACCTCATGAGATTTGTCTCTTTGTTCAAAGACCTTAAGGTCAGTTTCATTGGTTATTTCAGAAAATTGGCCTAATACTGTTAGTGTTTTTATTCTTCTACTTCCTACTTCACTGTATGATACCTAAGATCTTAAAAACCTGATAGTGTTCAATTACCATTCATTAAACATTTTTGATCGAAGATTTTGTAATAAGACCATGATCCAAAAGAGTGAATCATGAAAGATACATATAATTCTTCCAAGATTTATATTTCTCACTTTCGCAGAAATTGAGGTAACCTACACAGGCTACTGACTTTAGATATCTTTTTAACTATGAGCTTTAGACAAAACTAGTTCCTGAAGCCAATTAAGTGAACTAATGATCCAGATAAACTGGTAAAAAAAGAAAACAAAACCCTATCAAGACCCAGACCTAAGGATCAAATGTCTTATTAAAATCAGAAGAGAGTAAAGACTCACTCTCAAACCCCCTTTTCAGTTAGGAACCTGAAGACAAGACACTGTTTTTTTTCACTAGACTCACTAAATCTTTAACAATATACCATTACTAACTCTGAAATTAGAGAAAGGAAAGCCATATGGCCACACATCTTATATCACAGTCCACATCAGACATAAGACAAAAATTACAAAAGCTTTAGGCAGCCTCAAACCCCACTCTCCTGACTTCAAGATGTTTAATAACAGAGATTTTGGCAGCAAGGGAAAAAGACTTTTTGAAAAAGAAGACTCAGTTGGTAGCTGTAGCTCTCCAAAGTTCACCTTGAGATAATCCAGCTGGACTTCAGAGATCAGGACTTGACCACAACCAATGCAGGTACTGTAAAAAATGAGGCAACTGGAAGGCAGCGTCCTGAGTGCCCTAAACAGGATGCCCAGTTGATCACCCCCTCACCCCTACCAAAGGCTTACAGGGACAGGCCCTCCTGAAAGGAAGATGACTCCTCCAAAAGAGGGGTCTAACGAGACCGACCACGGACAGGGCCTTGAGACTCGCTATCATGGATTGAACTGTGTCCCCCCAAAAAATCTTTGTAGCCAATTTAGCTAGGCAGTGATTCCCAGCATTGTGTGTTGTTCCTCCATGCTGTAATCCTGCCTCCATGAAGTTAAAGGTAAGGAGACTGAATTTCCCTTAGTCATGAGAGCCACTTGCACTACCTTAAATAACCCAGTGGACCCACTTTCCAAGCAGGAAAAGTTTACTGTTGTGTCTGATGGGATCATAATTGGTAAGACATTCCTTTCTATGTGTCCTCAAATTCCTTGTTGTTTTACTAAGTAAATTGGGGACACAAAATGCATTTATATATACCAAAAGGAATTCTCATTCGGGTTATGTCAGAAGTTTGAGGTGTTACCATACCAGAAAAAGTTATGTTATTGTAAACCAGAATACTATCACCAAAGCTAAAACACTACACACAGGCTTACTGCTTTATTTAAGGAAACTTGTCCGTCATACACACACAGCTCTGTTACTAAATCAGATTTTCTAAAAAAAAGAAAAAGAAAAAAAGAAACCAAACCCACTGAAGTGGAGTTGATTCCAACTCATAATGACCCTACAGGACAGAGCAGAACTGCTCTATATAGTTTCCAAGAAGCAAAGTAAGGATTTGAACTGCTTTTTGATTAGCAGAAGTAGCATTTAACCACTATGTCACCAGGGTTTCTGAAATCAGATTTTAGAATCCTGTAAAATAACTGGCTCTAACACCGCCGTCTGAAGATTTGGTCCTCTATTGTCACTCTGCACAGTCTTTCCCGGTAGCTCCATCTGTGGTAAGACTGAGGAGAATTAATATTCATATCTCCCAGGTTACAACAGTTCCAAGTAGGTTAATGACATTCCCTGGGTTCTAACTGATACCCAGTAATGGTCATCCTAGCCCTTAGAATTCTTTAGCAAAGTGAGCAAGAGATTTCCACCCTGATAGGCAACCTACATCCCTTTTCAGCATGAAGCAGATACAGAAAAAGGGAGCTCCATGCACGTTCGCATAAACAGTTATGAGTAGGAAATCTCTCAGTGGGGAACTGAGACAGGCCGAGTAGTCTGTGGGAAAACATACCATAGGAGCCCTGCGGAAAATGCAATAACTCTTTTAAATAAACAATAAGACAAGGAGATTGAGGGCCTCTGTAAAAGTGTGATCTGAAACTGTCAACAAACAATAAGAGATTAAAAAGAAAAAATCCAATGATTAGCCACATTCTGGGACAGTGAGACAAGTTCCCCACCAATTGTGTAAACTTCCTCAGAGTTGCTTTTCAGCTAGAACAAACTCTGGAGAAAGGCACAAAAAGTCCCACTTCATCCACCATGTGACCTTCCAACAGGGGCCGAGAAAGACCAGAGAGCTGAAGGAGTAGACTGGACTACAGCCAGACAATGCACCCCAGTGATGCCCACCCCCTCCCCCTGGGAGCCACGGCAACAATCTGTTACTTGCTCCAAGAAGTGAAAAATTCACTCTGGGACATCAAGCCTGGAACCATCCTGCTCTGGGTGATCAACTCCCTTTGATTGTCTAATTCACCCCAGAGTAAGTGGTGATCATCCCTTTCGAGATCTTTTTTCAACTTTTCCTTGATATAATTGCCATTTACCTGCTCCTTACCTTTTTTCCTTCAACAATAACATCCCACCTAAACCTGAGGGAAATTTTTCTCTATGCACTCCACCCAGACACACATTTCTGGGTGGTAGAATGCCCTATTCCATGAGTATCGCCCCCTCCCCCAATAAACCCACTAGCATAGAGACGATTCCGACTCATAGCAACTCTATAGGTTAGAGTAGAACCTTCCAGTAGTTTCCAAGGAGCACCTGGTAGATTCAAACTGCCAGCTTTACAGTTAGCAGATATACTACTTACCCACTATGCCACCAGGACTTCCACGAGCACAGTCCTAGCCAAAAACCTACACCATTGACATGGGCAACACAGTACCTAAATGGCACAGACTTTGTAGGACAATGTACTCTGAGATTCCTAGCTTTTCCAGCCCAGGTCCACTCAAACTCCACCCTATCTATCCACAACCATCTCTGGGGAAGACAAGATGAAGAAGGTTATGATCCCATTCTTGAGAAATGCGGATTTGGGTGGTGGTTCCTAAAAACAGTAATACCTGGCTTAAGTATGTACCAGATGGAAACAGCCATAAAAAACTTATCTGACACCACACACCTCCTGGGCTGTGGGACTGCAAAGGCACTAAAGCACAATAAGCTCCCTTAACTCATTAGCAGAGGTGATTTTAGACAACCATTTGGTGCTGGATTTCCTATTAGCAAAGATGGGTGGGATCTGCACCATTATTAAGACTTGTTGCATACGGATAAATACTTCAGAGGAGGTAAAAGTTAGTCTAGAAGAAATTCACAAAGTTTCAGAACGGACCTGGCCCATCCCTGAAGCTTTGGGACCGTGGGGATTGTCCTCAGGATTGCTTCCATCGATGGGGTCATGGCTGGGTCCCTTTGTGACCATAATCATAGCAGTTTGTGTGGTGTGTCTTTCTGGGCCCTATCTCTTTTTTTTTTTTTTTAGCTGCATAGTATACTTTATTGATGGTACACGACACAGTTACACTAAGCCCCACCCCTCTTCTTCAGGGAGTATGGATGGAAACCACAGAGGATGGGAGATTCTCAGTGTGTTAAGTTGGGGCAAGGGCTCCCCAGCAGCTGAAAGGGCCTCTTCTCTTCCTCTAGTTCTATTGCTGGGGCTGGTAGTCCAGAGCGTTCTTACTCCTTGGAGGCCATGTGGACCATAAGGTTCACCACTCTGTTGCTGTAGCCAAATTCATTGTCATACCAAGAGATGAGCTTGACAAAGTGGTCATGGAGGGCAATGCCAGCCCCAGCATCAAAGGTGGAAGAGTGAGTATCACTGTTAAAGTCACAGGAGACAACCTGGTCCTCAGTGTAGCCCAGAATGCCCTTTAGGGGACCCTCTGATGCCTGCTTCACCACCTTCTTGATGTCATCATATTTGGCAGCTTTCTCTAGACGGCAGGTCAGATCCACCACTGACACATTGGGGGTAGGGACACGGAAGGCCATGCCAGTGAGCTTCCCATTCAGCTCAGGGATGACCTTGCCCACAGCCTTGACAGCACCAGTAGATGCAGGGATGATGTTCTGGGCAGCCCCGTGGCCATCGCGCCACAGTTTCCCAAAGGGGCCATCCACAGTCTTCTGGGTGGCAGTGATGGCATGGACTGTGGTCATGAGTCCCTCCACAATGCCAAAGTTGTCATGGATGACCTTGGCTAAGGGGGCCAAGCAGTTAGTAGTGCAGGAGGCATTGCTGACAATCTTGAGGGACTTGTCATACTTCTCATGGTTCACGCCCATCACAAACATGCGGGCATCGGCAGAAGGGGCAGAGATGATCACCCTCTTGGCACCACCCTTCAAGTGAGCCCCAGCCTTCACCATGGTTGTAAAGATGCCAGTAGGTTCCACAACATGCTCAGCACCAGCATCACCCCACTTGATGCTGGCGGGATCTTGCTCCTGGAAGATAGTGATGTGCTTCCCATTGATGGCAAGCTTTCTGTTCTCAGCCTTGACGGTGCCATGGAACTTGCCGTGAGTGGAATCATACTGGAACATGTAGACCATGTAGTGGAGTTCAATGAAGGGGTCATTGATGGCAACAATGTCCACTTTGCCAGAGTTAAAAGCAGCTCTGGTGACCAGGCGTCCAATACAGCCAAACCCATTCACTCTGACCTTCACCATCATGTCTCAGGGATGTGGCTGCTCGATACCGAGGAGCAGAGAGCCCCTATCTCTTAAAGATTCTAACAAGGGGGTCTACACAGATTTTACAAGCAGGAGAACTTTTTGTAATAAATACCCCAAACACTTCCCAACATAGTGCTCGCTATCAAATTCACCAAGACAGAATTCCTTTCCACTGTGGACAACTCCTGAAGCCCCACTGCTAAAACAACAACCCAGATCAGCAGAAAGCAGCCAGAAAGAGTCGACACTCAGTTTCCCATGACTGTGAAAGCTACTTGAAAAGAGGGGACTGAAGGATTGAAGTAGCTGGCATAAAGAACTAAACAGAACTCATTCCTTTTCTTTCTGTGAATACCTGTTAAGGTCCTGGCTTCCCAGCATTACCTAGCTCCAGGGAAGTGAAACACCAGCCACAGAGATAAAATCTTTACAGCTGTTTTGTTTTAGGATCATTAAAACACACAGAGGTGCCAGTGGTTAACCCCCTGCCCAAACAACCTCCACTGAGAACCTCCTGATGGGACCTCCACCCACAGTTCCAGATGCGTGTCTCCTACTGACCCCAGATGCTTACTTCCAAATGGACTTCCCCCACCCCCAGGCTCCAGATGCCTATCTCTGGATAGATCTCCTCTGGGGTGCCAGACACCCACTTCAGGACTTCCCCTCCCACATTCTTCCATCCCTCACACCTAATGTTTACCCTTAGCTACTGTCCCCCAAAACCCAGCCTGACTGAAAAAGGTGGACAGGCTCCGAGGACCTGATTCTCTCTGTCCCTTGTAAGTCTTGGTTATCCACCTTACCCCTGTCTCAGGATTGGCTTTTCAGCCAGCAACATGGATCCGTGTTTTATGGTAACAGACCAAGATCAATTGATGCAATTTATGCCAGCTATTTCAATCCTTCAGTCCCCTCTTTTCAAGTAGCTTTCACAGTCATGGGAAACTGAGTGTCGACTCTTTCTGGCTGCTTTCTGCTGATCTGGGTTGTTGTTTTAGCAGTGGGGCTTCGGGAGTTGTCCACAGTGGAAAGGAATTCTGTCTTGGTGAATTTGATAGCGAGCACTATGTTGGGAAGTGTTTGGGGTATTTATTACAGACGGCAGCTTGCTAGCGTTTAAGACCAAGAAACCACTTACCAAAGTAGGATACAGAACCTTTTCTTTAAAAACAACAACAACAACAAACTTAAGTTATGCCAGTTGACCTAGATGTCCCCTGAAACCGTGGTCTCTAGATCCCTGCCACTGCTATTCTGTCCTTTGAAATGTTGGGTTGTGTTTAGGAAACCTCATAGCGTTTGGTGTAGTCTAGCACTGTTAATCTTCCTTCCACTGTATTCTGTCACTCCCTTCACCTAACCCAATTTCTATCCACTATCTAATCTACTGATACCTTTCCTCCTTTCCCTTGTAACCATCAAAGATTATTTTCTTCTATTCTTAAACCTTTTCTTGAGTCTTTGTCATAGTCACCTCATACAACATTTGTCCTTTTGTGACTAATTTCACTCAGCATACTGTCTTCTAGGCGACTCCATGTTATCAGATGTTTTCCTAGATCATCGTTGCTTTTTATCATTGAGTAGTATTCCATTGTGTGAATTTATACCATAGTTTGTTGGTCCATTCATCTGCTGATGGGCACCTAGGTTGATTTCCTCTTTTTGCTATTGTAGATAGAGCTGCAATAAACATTTAGTCTGCATGTGCCTATTTGTGTGACCGCCCTTATTTCTCTAGGATACATTCCAAACAGTGGGAATGCTGGATCACTTGGTGTTTCTATTTCTAGCTTTTTAAGAAAGTGCCAAATCAATTTCCAAAGTGGTTGTACCATTCTGCACTCACACAGCTGTCCATACACATTTTTGGGGGGGACATAGTTCAATCCACGACAGTTCCTGACTACCCACATGACAAAATCTTAGCCAATGTGCAGTACTGCCTATCCTCTTATTGCTTCCAGCTTTATCATAAGTCATTTCCCTACCCAAATTCTTTATTCCAGCCAAATTAACCTGTTTGTTTTTTCCCAGCATGCCATGTACCTTCCTGTGTCTGCATTTGATTGCCCTCCCTTTCCTGTCCAAGTCCAAGATCTAGCTCATCTCGGTGAGGTCTTCACTATCTCCCAAGCTCCAGAAAGCATTATATATTGGTATTCCTTTTTAACCCTTTGCTTTTCCTATCTATCATCTCTTTGTTCCTTTTTCTTGTTTTCCAAATTAGATCATAAACCCCTCAAGATCTACAAACTACATTGGGCAATAAGTAATATTTGTTGGATGATAAAGATGATGATCCTTGTTGTTTTACTCAGCTAGGGCTGCTCTAACAGAAATACAACAGTGGATGTCTTTAACAAAGGAAGGTTTATTCTTACACAGTCTGGTAGGTTACAAGTCCCAATTCAGGATGCCCACTCCAGGGGAAGGCTTTCCCCTTGTCAGTTTTGGAGGAAAGTCTGGTATTGCATCAGTCTTTTTCCAGGGAGCATCTTGGCACAGGAACCTCAGGTCTGAAGATGTGCTCTTCTCCCGGTGCTGCTTCCTTGATAGTATGAGGTTCCCGATTCTCTCCCTGCTTCCCTTTCCTTTTATTTCTTGCAGGATGAAAGGATTAAGGCCATACTCTTGGGAAACTCTCTTTATGGTGCAGCAGGGTGGTGATCTTAAAAAGGGATTTACAGTTCCACATATAGAATAGGAAAACCACAAAATGGAAGACAATCTCAAGATACTGGGAATCACAGGCCAGCCATGTGGCTACACATTTTTAGGGGTACACAATTCAATCCATGACACAGGCATTAAAAATTACGTTGGCTTGTCTCAGTCTTTAAAGTGCGAGTTCCTGATTGTTGATTCTACAGCTACTTCTGGAAACTGTTTTGTAGCTTCATCGAAATAGATAGCTATATGAAGTGTAACTCTCACTACCGTTGTTATTGAGTTGATTTCAGCTCTAAATGACCCTATAGAATACAAGCTGTCCTACAGAGTTTCCAAGGCTGTAAGCTTTACTTTAAAAAATTATTTTTTATTGTGCTTTCAGTGAAAGCTTACAATTCAAGTCAGTTTCTCATACAAAAACTTATACACACAGTGTTACATGACCCCAGTTGTTCTGCCTACAATGTGACTGCACACTTTTCCTCTCTACCTCGTGTTTCCCATGGTCGTTCAACCAGCTCTTCTGCATTCTCATCTTGCCTCCAGACAGGAGCTGCCCATTTAGTCTCATGTATCTACTTGAGCCAAGAAGCACACTTCACGAGGATCATTTTATGTCTGATAGTTCAATCTAACCTTTGTCTAAAGAATTAGCTCTGGAGTGTGCTTTCACCGGGCAGGGAGAGCAGTAGAAGCTGCATATAGGTGGGCATGTAAATTTATACGGGAATGTACATTTTCACTCAGTTATATTAAAAAAAAATTAAAAAAAAAAAAGAATTAGCTCTGGGAAAGGTTGCCGAAGCCTGTCACCCACAAAAGCCCCTGTGAACAGTCACAAGCTTATGTGATGACAGGTGGAGGTATTTCACCCGTGACGTATTTCTGGCCACACTCTCCTTGATAATATTTTGCAACCTAGTCAAACCTTCCTCAAAAATACACCCTCCTCTCCCAGCACGAGGATCAAGGCAGATGCCTTCTAAGAGGGGCTTTACGACCCCCTCGGCTTATGAAATAATATAGGGGAAAACCTGACCGGGAACTCCTAGAGAAAAGAGCTCGGAGGAATGAATTCCAATGCAGCACGCCCCACCTGAGAGCACTGAGGCCGGCCCAATCCCACTGGCTTCTCCCAACTGCACATCCCCCTTCACAGATGATAAGCAGATTGCAGGAAGGCCCTGGGAGGCTCCCCAGGGATGGCCCCCGACCAACTCTTAGAAATGAACATTCCACTCCTCGCATCGGGAAGACAGATAGGCTCCCAAGTTTATTGTGTTTGGTATGGCAAATAGACAAATACTAAAGAAATACCCTTCTTAGAACAGTTTAAGAGAAGCTTAGAGTGGAAGACGGTGGACACTCATTGTCCCCACAGGAAGAGATAAGAAAGAGCAAAGAAGGAACAAATAGAGACTGTCAGAGTATAACTTTTTAAGATGAGTTTATTCTCTTTTCCTGCACCTTTGACCTCGAGGCATAGGAAGAGTTAATAGAATTCCAGGATTAGCCTTGCTCCAATTGTTGATTATAATCACAATATACTGGTCTCGAACCATTATTTAGAGGGCCCTAATGATTAATGTGAAAAAGGACTACAAGGTATCGATTCTTTACTAGCCAACAGAAAGGACCCTAATAATTAACATGAAAAGAGACCACTGTCTCAGGTCATTATTTAGAAGACCCTAATGATTAACATGAACACAGACCACGAGGTATCCACTTCTTGCTAGCCAATCGCTTACGTGTTCCCGAAACCCTGCTGGGGCTGGCTCCCAGCAGAAGGTTTTTGTTCTGGGCTAACACAGAGTCTGGAGGCCACGTCTTATGGTGTCTCTCCAGTTTCAGTCATCAGGTTTGGTCTTTTTGCTAGAATTTGAGTTCTGCATCCCATTTTTCTGCTGCTCCATCAGGGACTCTCTCTCACATTCCCAGTTAGGCTGGTCATTGGTGGTAGCCAGGCAGCCTTATGCAGTCTCAGGCTGATGGAGCCTCTGGTTTATGAGCCCCTTTCTGTCTCTGGGACTCACATTATCCTTGTGTCTTTGGTATTGTTCATTTTCCTTTGCTCCAGATTTGTTGGGACCAATTGATGCATCTTAGATGGCCACTTGCTATCTTTTAAGACCCCAGACAACAAGGTTGTAATCGTCATGGAAGCTGACTGCCACATCTGTCTCCCACAGAGTGGCTGGTTGGTTCGAGCCACTGACCTCCCTCTTAGTAGACAAATGCTTAACCACTGCACCATCAAGCCTCCCTAAGTGTAGCTAGAGGGCATATGTTCTGGATTTTTCTCTTCCATTGTCCCCAACCTAGAACCTTACAGCTCATCACAAGCTGTACAGAAATCGAGTCAGGAGGTCATGAAGAAAATTGTAGTTTTGGTCCATTTACAGTTGAGAGAAGACAGCAGCTTGAGCCACTCTTTTCAACCTTAAGATGGAACTTCAGAACATGTTCTCCAGAAGTCTGAAGAGTCTTTCAGAAGCAATAGAACAAATTCTGCAACCAGTCTTTCCAGATTGCAAGACTGAGGCTGGAGTTCTAAATGGATATCTCGGAGAAGACATCTGGGAGGCAGCTCCCTGCTGACTAACCTCTGCCCTTGCCCCTTGTTGGCACCAGGGTGTGCGCTAATGCGGACTCTCTGTGAATGATTGAACTTCCCTTTGGCCTCCACCCAGATGATCTGGAGGTGCAGGAGGGCAACAGATGCCCTGAAGTTGTGGTGGAGGCTGGAATGGGGTGAGGCACTCCAGCTGATTCTGTGACGGAGTCCCTTCCATCCTCGTGAGAACCTGGCTGGGGTTATGTAGTCATTTGCCTATGACTCTTGCCACAGTGCTAAAAAAGGTACAGGGAAAGGATGTGAAAGAATGTTTGCTGTCCTGCCCTCTTGTTCTTTTTGAAAAATAAATATAGTTGACCTTCGGTATCTGCAGGATCCACCTCCGTGGCTTCTGCATCTGCACAGTCAGCCAACCATGGATTGAAGATACTGGGGGAAGGGGAGAAGTTCCAAAACTCAAAGCTTGAATTTGCCAGATGGTGAGCACTACACTGAACCCACTCGAATGTAGGGATGTGTAGGGCATCCCACCATTTCCCAGATCCTCAGTGTCTCCAGCACTCACTGTTTGAGCACTGTTTACCTAGGTCTTGTCTGTTCACTACTTAACATTGTGTGCATCCTTTGGTTCTGTGAAGAAATGGCTCCCAAAACCAAATGAAGTGGTCGAAGCAATCCCTCGAGGCCTAAGTGTAAGGGTTTGAGGAGAGTGAGAGGAAGGAGTTTAAGGTTAGTAGGGCTAGCTGCCTAGCTCTGGGAAACATGACAAGCTCTGGGGCTTGAAGATACTAGGTGAATCGGCACCAGCTGATGCCCAGGCCAAGTCAGCATTCCCAGAAGAGCTCAAGAAATTCATAGACTCCAGGACCAAATTGCTGGGCTGAGGACTGTGAGGACCATGGTCTCCAGGAACATCTAGCTCAATTGATGTAACATAGTTTATAAAGAAAATGTTTTACATTCTACTTTGGTGAGGAGCATCTGGGATTTCAAAAGCGTGTGAGAGGCCATCTAAGATTCTCCACTGCTCTCACCCCATCTGGAGCAAGAAATGTTCTTTTTCCAGATATCAACATAGCTCTCATTCTCACCAGCATCTTCAGGTATTGACTTGAATATACCACTGTTTCTTGATTTCCCTTAAAAAAGTTTCAAGCCCTTCTTCTACTATGGAAACCCTGGTGGTGTAGTGGGTCAAGTGCTTCATCTGCTAATCAAAACAGTTAGCAGTTCAAATCCGCCAGGCACTCCTTGGAAACTCTGTGGGGCAGTTGTACTCCAACCTGTAGGATCGTTACGAGTCAGACCCAACTTGACGGCAGTGGGTTTGGTTTGGTTTTGGTCTCCTCATACAGTTCTTATCCTCCTTTCTTGCTTTATTTTTTTTTATCGTGGGAACTTATACTGTATGCTTTACTTTTCTTTTTTGAATACTTTTTGTTTCCCCTGAACATGATATAAACTCTATGAGGTCAGAGATTGTTTACTCTACTGCTTATTCCCAGGGCTTAACACTGTGCCTGGCAAATAGAAGGCCATCAGTAAATATTTGCTGAATGAAGCAATTAAGTGAATAAACTAATGAAGTGTGGGACAAAGTTGTAGCTGCTTCCTCTTAGGACTGTTGAAAATCTTTGTGCAAGCTATTTGCATCACTACCTATTTTCAACCCCCAAAGTTGGAGCCAAATAATTCTTTTGAGATTATAACCAAAACCTTGACACAAAATTATTGTGTAGACATAAATATGGATTTTCAACAAATCACTGCTGATTTTGCAAAAGTCAGTAAACAGTAATGGGTCTGAACTTGAACAAATCCTATAGGTAGAAGAAAGTTCTTGAAATAAGGGAGAAAGCTGACTACTTAGAAACAATTTCTTTGTTATTTACAGGAGAGGGAGATGCATAGGAGGTGAATTTTACATGTTCTGGATATCTAAAATGTTAAAAAGTCTTTTTGAAGAAGAGATCCATAGGAGGCAATATCATCAGAGTTTTACTATTCAAAACATTTCTATCGCCCCAAGTCTTGACACATCACTGGAGAGAGGTGGGCTAACCTGTTGGGACATGATGTAGGAGGAATGAGATGGCCCAAGATAAAAGCAATTAAAATTTTCAGAAGCGTGTATGTTTCTTGGGAAAGACGCATTTTAGATCTGCCTAGACCATGTAAGTGAACTGCTTCAGAGGCTGACCTGTGTATTGCTGACCTACTATAGTCACCCTCTGACTCTGGTGGAAACCCCGGTGGCATAATGGTTAAGTGCTACATCTTGATTTGATGGCAGTGAGTATTACTGGGTTTGGTGGTATAGTAACTGTTTTGCATATAATTATGTCAGATTGACCTTGTTATAGGATTGTTTTTAACACTAAACTACTGATGCAGGCTCCACCACCTTCTCGTCTATTGTTTGTGCGATAGTGTTATCTACAAGGTCTGACAGTTAAGTTCACAAACTTGCTGCAAACTTACGTTGGCAGCACTGTACAAACAATCTGGTAAGGTTTCATAACCTCAGTGTATCAGTATCTCACAGCTGTGCTCATGTTGATGTGTGGTGGTGTCTTGCTGAATCGCGTTCGTTATTGTTGTTGCATGTTTTTGTGTGCCCTAGCAAGAATTTCAGAGCTTGAATTAGAGCAAAGAACAAACACTGAATTTCTTGTTAAACTTAGCAAGAGTGGAAGTGAAACCAGGGACACGTTAGTCCAAATTTACAGGGATAATGCCATGACGTAAGCGGCAGTGTACAAATGGATTAAACATTTTTCTGAGGGGAGAGAAAGCATCACTGATGAACGGGGGTCAGGGTGGCCAGTAACGAGCAGAACTGATGAAAACATAGCAAAAATTCGATGAATTGTGCATCAAGATCATTGGTTGCCTGTGAGAAGCACAGCTGACCAAGTAAGCACTGACAGAGAAACAGGAAAATCTTTTATTATGATGATGATGATGATTGAGAGAAAATATACAACAGGAAAATCTTACCTGAAAATTTTGGCATGAGGTGTGTACAAAAATATCCCCGAAGGAGCTCACTGATGAACAAAAGCAAAGGAGAATAAAAGTTTGCCAAGACCTTTTGGAGAGGCAAGATGATGTTTTGGGCTGTGTTATTGCTGGATGAAAACTATGTGTACCAATATGACCCTGAAACAAAGCATCAAACTTCACAGTGGAAGTCAGCCAATTATCCACAACCAAAAAAGTTTTCTCTGTCCAAATCGAGTCAAAGCAATGTTGTCAACCTTTTTGGTATCGGAGGGATTGTTCATTATGAATTTGTACCAACTGGACAGTTAGCCAATTTTACTCTTCACAAGTGCTGAAAAGGCTGCATGAAAAAGATAAAAACGACCTGAACTTTTGCCAACAACTCATGGCTCATGCATTGCAATAGTCACCAGCTCACACAGCGCTGTGAGGGAGTTTTTAGCCAGTAAGCAAGTAACTGCATTGGAACACCCTTCTTGCTCCCTGATCTTGCCCCCAATGACTTTTTTCCTTACCCAAGGATAAAGGAAAGACATTTTGATGACATCAAGGTAATGTGATGACAATTCTGATGGCCATTCCAGAAAAAAGTTCCAAAATTGCTTTGAAGGGTGGTAGCTTCCCAAGGGGAATACTTTGAAGGTGACCATAGTGATATTCAGCAATGAGGTATGTAGCACTTTTTCTAGGATGAGTTCATGAACTTAATTATTATACCTCATATTTACAGCTTTAAATAGAAAAATTAGAGTGACTATTTCTTAGGAACTAGTCTTCTGTCTCTATGGTTTCATCTGTTGAAATAATTATTCCCAGGTTGGAAACTCTATGCTCTTATGGAACGCATCAGTAGATGAAAGGCTGCGAGGCATGTGGAAGGTTTCAGGCCTCAGAATCCAGACAAATATGAGTTAGAATCTAGGCTCCTTCACAATTTACTAGTAGTTCAATTTTAACAAGCCTACCCTAACTTCATCAAGTTAAATAGGAATGACAATACCTACTTGAGGGATTTCTAAAAAGACGCTTTGCATAGGAACAACTCAAACCAAGGGCCCAAACTATATTACTTCCTGCCGCCCCGCCCCCGCCACCAACACATGGCAACTCCATGCATTTCAGAGTAGAACTGCACTCCATAGGGTTTTCAACGGCTGTACTCTTAAAAGGAGCCATGGTAGTGCAGTGGTTACTCTTCTAGCTAAAGGTCAGTGCTTTGAAGCCATCAGTCACTCCATGTAAAAAAGATGTAGCAATCTGCCTCTTTAAAGATTATCCCATTGGAAACTCCACGGGGGACATTTCTTGCTGTATTTTGTAGGGCTGCCATGAGTCAGAATCTAGTCAAAGGCAAAGGATTTGGTTTGACTGGTCTATTATTATGAGGAGTACTTGGTGTTCCCATTGGCACGAGATTTCTGAGTTCAGGGGACAATTACTTAGTCTGTTGGTGGAGTGGCAGATGTCAAAGACCGGTAAGTGCTGACGTCCCCAAGGTGTCAGGGAGCCAGACTTGAGTCAGTGGTGTGCCCTCCCTCCTTGAGATTGCAATGAAGCACGACTTGTGAAGTGGCACTTTATTGGCCTTTCAGGAGGCCAGTGCAGTTTTTAAAATGGCCAAACACACACAGGGAAAACCAATTCAATAATAACATCTTTTCCTGCCTGTTAACTTCCTTGTTTACTCTTTCTCCAGCTTAGTGAAGACTAACACAGCGACTAATGAATCTCTTAGCGCTTGCTTTTTCTTCCAAGAATATATTTTTGTGCCTCAGTGATGCCACCACCTCCTCCACTACATGAAATGACCACGGTGAGCGGTCATTGCGTCCGGCCGGCAGCAGCGGGAACAGCGGATTGCGCGCGCAGCGCCTCCTCCTCAACCGCCCGGTCCCAGCATCTCGGTTGCCAGGGGAACCAGGGGCGGCGCACTTTCCGGCGCCGTCGCGGCGCGGCACAGCTGTCATGGCGGAGCACGTTTGGAGCACCGACACCGGGGAGGCCGTGTACCGCTCCCGGGACCCCGTGCGCAACTTGCGCCTCCGGTAGTAGCACCGCTCCAGTCCCAGGCCCTCATGCTTTTATCCCTTCCGATAACTCGAGATTAGACTGGATGTTCTGAGGTCTCCGCTTGGCTTGCGATTCTCACCACATCCTTCTTGGTCTTCCCACGTCTCGTGCAATACGCGAAACCCCCAGCCACCCTGAGCTTCCCAGCACTCTTTCCAACCCTATGCAAGTCCTGTCCAGTCTCCGTACTTCCCAAATTCTTCGGCGCCGTGGATCCTCCATACAGCCTCGTAGCCCCACCGTTTCCCTCGGGGCTCCAGGCCTCACCCCTTAGTCTTCTGCACCTAGCACGCCTTGGCAGCCCACTGCTCTGCGCTTAACTTTCTGTATCCATGCTCTGTGTTTGTCTCCCGGTTCAGGGCCCTGTAACGCGTATTTTGGACGTCTCTTTTCTTGACAGAGTCCACCTGCAAAGAATAACATCAAGCAACTTTCTCCATTACCAGCCTGCTACCCAGCCCGGGAAGGACCTCATAGACTTGGCCACTTTTAGGCCTCATCCAACCACCAGTGGGTGTCACGTGGTGACAGGGGCCTCCTCTGGGGACCTGGGATGGTGGACTTGTCTCTTAAGACAGTGTAGACCCAGGTCTACTTTTTGACGGCTGATTTACGGAGGAGGAAAATACAGAGCCATTGTGTTTTCTGTCAAGGTTCTAAAGCCAGTATTTGGAGCCAAGCAGTTTTAGCCACTATGTTCTGTTGTGTATAAAAATTGAGTAAGACGTGATTCCTGCCATCCAGATAGTGATCTGAGTTGTGGCCATCTGTAGTGAAGTGGCAAATACCTTAGTTTTGATGTTACAGATTTGCCTGGCAGCCTAAATATCATTTGTGGTACTTTTTTCCTTAAAAAAAAAAGCCCCAACGCTAAATGCATGTATAAACTGTTTTAAAGTTGAAGACTAGTAGACAAATGTACACATTAACATACACTGTGCTCTTGTGATTTTTCTTGTGCGGGGTGCCAAAAGAGTGAGGAGGGAGGGGAGTGTGTTTGTGTTAGGTGACTAGTCCCTGTGCTTCTGATCAAAAATATTCCTGTGCAAGAGTGTGGGCTGGTGGGTGTTGAACCGTCTCTCTGAAAAAGAAATACTTAGCCTGGAGTGGTTTAGGTTTTGTTCTTTAAAAAGAAAATCAGTGTTCTTCCTTCCTTAACCTCTTAAAGGCTACAGAGTCTGTGCTTCTAAATGTATCATTCAGGATTCCTTTCTAGCAAATGCAGGCTGTTGAGATTGAGGAAGGGCCATTCAGTCTGTATATAAATTTTAGTCCCTGACACTGACTTGGAAACCCTGGTGGCATAGTGGTTAAGTCCTACGTCTGCTAACCAAAAGTTCAGCAGTTCAAATCTGCCAGGAGCTCCTTGGAAACTCTATGGAGCAGTTCTGCCTGGTCTGTAGGGTTGCTGTTAGTTAGAATCGACTCAGTGGCATGGGGTTTGGTTTGGGGTTTGGACACTGCCTTAGATTTAATAACACCTAGAAGGTACAACTGCTTTTTATTTGAATTAGAATAATGGTTAAGATTTCTTGAGTTCTAATCCTGATTTCTGCACATACTAACCAGAGCACATATTCAGCCTCTCTAGTTTCTGTTAGAGTTGACTGCTTCATAAATCACTGAACTCCACCTGGCTTTGTGGCAAGTGAAAGAGCAGAGGCTTTAGTTATAACCAACAACAGTGGCATTGGTTTGACTCAAGTAGGTGACTCATTCTGTTGTCTTTGAAGGTGGACATCGTCCAGATGAAGATGAAGAGGAGGAAGTTGTGATTGGATGGCAGGAGAAGCTCTTTAGCCAGGTGAACCAGTGTCACATGTCAGCTCAGCCTCCTTTCACCTGGCCCGTCTCCACCTGGCTGGCAGTGGGGAGAGATTTCCATCTTTGAAAGAGACTGCTACTAACAGGTCTCCCCAGGCCAGGGCTTTACTGACAGCCTCACTTCACTAATTTTAAACAGTGTTTCCCTGAGCATCTTTGTATTACATCTCACCTGATTCTCTGTTTCCTCAAATCAGATTTTTGGAAGCCAAATATCTGGATTAAAATACTATTTTGAAGATCATTGATGCATACATCCAAAGTGATTTCCAGAAAGGGTGTACTAGTGTATACTGTCTCCTGTTGTGTTTACTGGGTCAAATTCTGTCTGCTACTAAGTTTTATGATCGCGGGTACAGGCCATCTGTAGCAGAAGAGTTGCACTGGAACATCACCCTGGTTTCCTTTTTGGACTCTCCTGCCCTCCATCATGGAAACCCTGGTTGCCTAATGGTTAGGAGCTACATCTACTAACCAAGAAGTCGGCAGTTCAGGCCAGCCAGGCACTCGTGGAAACTCTGGGGCAGTTCTGCCTATAGTGTTGCTATGAGTTGGAATTGACTCATTGGCAAGGGGTTTGGTTTGGTTTGGCTTTTGTCCTATTAGCTTAGGTAAACGAGAGCTGATTCTGCAAACATGCCAGAAAGGATCAATTCTGTAGAAATAATTTGATTAAAAAGTTATAGGAACAAAAATTTGAAGTGTCCTCAGTGTATCTCTGTTTCCTTGTGGTGACCTCAGTTTGAGGTAGATTTGTACCAGAATGAAGCAGCCTGTCAGAGCCCTTTGGATCATCAGTACCGTCAAGAGATCCTGAAGCTGGAGGATTCAGGTGGCAGGAAGAACCGGCGAATCTTTACCTATACTGACTCTGATAGATACACCAACTTGGAAGAGGTATTGTTCTTTCTGGGGTTCCTTAGCTGTGTTCTTGCACATTGCCTCACCTAGCTTTCTGGCCCCAGTGGGTTCTGCATGCTAAATCACAAGTTGGCTAAGGGCAGATAGGTAGACTTTCCAGAGCTCCTGTGTGCTGCTGGTGGGCACACTGAAGTAGAGGACACAGTCTGTAGGTGGTACGGCTGATGCTCCCAGGGTCTGGAGGAGCTAACAGGGACCAGTGTCTTTAGTGATAGCCTCTGTAGACTACCAACAGAAGCAGCAGCCACCGGACTTGAATTCTAACTTGAGTCATAAAGTGAGACAGGTAAGTGGCATCTGGAATAACCGAGATAAACTTCACCAAGGTATTCAGCCAAATACCTGAGTGTGTGGGTCTGGAGAGGAATTCAGTAAGGCTACAGGGGATGGCTTATGTCTGCAGTTTGTCTGTGTTAGTGTACCCTTGTGGATTTGTTTCATATTTTTTCAGTCACCGAATGATATATTCTGTCTTCTCAGGGAGATTTTAAGCTCCTTGAGGGTACAGCCTACATCTTGTGATTTTTTTCTCTGTGACCTTGGACAGCTCTGCAGAGAACACGCATTACATGACTGTTTTTTAAAGATGGGCGTGCTTTTGTTTGGAGAGCTGTGTGTTGGAGGCACGTAGAATTTGGGTTGTTCTGTTTTGGAAAAGCAGATGAAAATGCAGGTAGTGCTTTAGTAACCATATGAGGATTTTCCCCTGAAGACTTTTATCTCTTTGGGCACCTTTCAACCAGCCACCTAATTAAACTTCAGCATCTACCAGGCAAACTCACCCAAGTTTTTATAAGTATGTGCTCAGGGAATGTTAGGCTGGTTTTAATATTAATGTATATAGACCCATTTCTGCAGGATAATAAGCTGCCAAAATCTTAGGGAAAGCCAAGGCCTAGAGGAGCTTTCTTTGGGTTATTTGGGCCACTGCTTTCCTCCACTAGCATAAGTTATTTTGAGGTGGCTATACCTGTTAGTTGAGGTCACAGATGAGGTTTCAGAAGAAAAACTTTCCCTCTGGAACTCATTTGGTTCCTTGGGATCCTGATCAGGTGGGTCACACAGGGCTGCTATCTTTCCTTAGCACTGTCAGAAGATGACCACCGCAACCAATGAGGTACCATCTTTCTTGGTCGAGCGGATGGCAAATGTCAGACGGCGGCGGCAGGACAGAAGAGGGATGTGAGTGCGAGTGTGTGTGGGCGCAGGGGTCGGGGTCTTTGTGGTCCCGCAGTGCTGGTGTTGTCCAGATGTCTGCTGCCTCAAGCTTCCCATTCTGCAATGGGCCTCCGCCTGGAGTGCAGTCTTCACAGGGTGCTGGAGAAGTGACCTTTTCTACGATGTCTCCCAGGGAGGGTGGCATCCTCAAGTCACGCATCGTCACCTGGGAACCCTCGGAAGAGTTCATCAGGAGCAACCATGTCATTAACACGCCTCTTCAGACAATGTACATCATGGCAGACCTGGGGCCCTATGGAAAGTGAGTGACACTTCCTACCACCCCTCTTCTCACAGTGACCAGCTCTTTCCTCTTAGAGTCATCACCACACACATGAGAGAGAAGGACTTTTTCTTCTTAGTTGTACTTGGCAGAAAGTTTTCTGCTGTGACAGTTCTTACAGCAGATTCTCTGTCCTCCCTGCTACTGTGGGCTGACTACCTCTTCTTTCCCTGGAAGTGGGACCTGGGGTACTGAACTTGGGTGTTGATTTCCTGGTTTCTAGGCTTGGCTATAAGAAGTATGAACAGGTCCTGTGTACTCTGAAGGTGGACAGCAATGGTGTGATCACAGTAAAACCTGACTTCACTGGCCTCAAAGGACCCTACAGGTGAGGAAAAGAAGAGTGGCCCGTAGGGAAGGGGTAGACACTGACAGTCCTTCACTTCCTGCTCCTGGCTGCTGACATTCTTCAGAAGCCCTTCATATGCCTTAACTTTTAAATTCCCAGTCAATGATTCACATTCCGTCCTGGGTCATAGGCCCTTAGGAAGCTGGCTGTCAGCAAACGTGCATCTAGACGAAGGTGGCGATGATGATAACCTTAGTATGCAGTTAAGTGAAAATAACTGTCTGGGCTGCTGAATGTAGGGACTGACCAGAATGGGGTGAGGTGGACTCAGACCAGGTTTCTTCCTCCAGGCTAACTCTGCCTCCTCCGCTTGTCTTAGAATAACAGGACCATAAATTAGAAATCATCTAGACCAGTTTGCCCATTTCTCAAGTGAAATAACTGGGTGCGAGGCATGTTGTGCCTTAGCCTGTCACAGTGACTTTGGGGCAGAGATGGGTCCAGCCCCCAGGCTTTACCATTTTGTTTCCCTCTCCTGGTCATCAGCAGAGCCATCTGCATCATATATTTCAAGCAAGGTATATGATTCATGATGATTAATCCTGGGCTAGAAGCTGGAGGACACTGTCTCTAATGATCAGGGTTCATCCTTTCATGACTTTGACCTTACAGAATCGAGATGGAGGGGGAGAAGCAGGAGCTGTGGAAGTATACGGTCGATAATGTGTCCTCGCTCGCACAGCCAGAGGAGGAGGAACGGGAGCAGCGTGTGTTCAAGGATGTAAGAGCTGGTTCGTTCCAAAGACCGGGGGGACCAGCCTGTGCCTGGGAGCTGACACGGTGGCTGAGGTGGATGCCAGCAATTGGCAAGGAAAATCTTGCTCTTATAGCCCTCTCCCATTCTAGGAAGCACTGTTGACATATGAGGCAGCAGTTTTTCTTCATGTTATGCCATAATAGTAATAATTACTGAAATTTCTCATGCTGTGTTCTAGGCATGTAACATAACTAATGTCCTTTAGACCTTAGCAACAGCCCTGTGAGGCAGATACTATTGTTATTACTAATTTGTAAGTGAGGAAATGAGATTTGAGATTGAGAGATGAAGTCGTTTTCCTAAGGTTGCACAGCTTACAAGTGCTAGGGCCAGGAGTTGGCCCCAGACCAGCTGACTCCAGAGTCCCTATCCTTCACTTCAAAATGCCTGTGGCCCGGATGCTTAAGTCTTCCACACTCTGTGGCGTTTCGCACTGCCACCGCTCTTCTGCATGCCGGGCTGGCGTGCTGGGCTGGCGTGGCTGACGTCTTGACTTTTGGTTTGGTTGGTTTCCTCAGCTTTATGGCCGGCACAAGGAGTATCTCAGCAGCCTCGTGGGCACTGACTTTGAGATGGTGAGTCCCTTGGCTTCCTGAAGCTCTGTGAGCTGTGCATGGCCAGCGCATTCTGACCGTGGATGAGCGATAGTGCCTCTCCTGTAGGTCCCCGACACATACTCTTCAGTGTAAAGAAGAAACCAAGGCGTAGCGTGTATAGACCTGGTTACATGTTTTAAAAAGTTGTATGTTGATAAAGAACTGGTAATAACAGAAAAAGGTCTGAACATGTATGTGTGCTAGTAGGGAATTTTCTCTGGGCGTGGTTGGTAGCTGGGTGTTGGGTTGTGAGGGGGATGTGTAAAATATTTTTAATTTTTATTCTCTAGTTAGTTTTGAATTTTTATCAGTGGTAATGTCTACCTATAGTACTTCATAATTAATTCTAAAAGAGAAAGATGGCTTCTTCATGCTTCATGTGAATATTTTTTCTTAAGTGCCTTATAGAAAGGGAAAGGCTGTCTTTGGTCAAATATTTTGGCTCTTAAAAAGCAGAACAGTTTAGGTCAGTTATTCTATGGTCGTGTTCTTTGTCTTTCTTCATTCCAGAGATTCCATTTCTAGATCTAGAAATAAAGATAGACTTATTTGCCAGTCTCTTCTCTTTGTAAAAAATTAATTTTTAGTATTTTTGTATTGCATAAGCAAAAGACATTCAGAGTTAAAAAGTTAGATGACAGGCAAATGACCCTGGCTTCTTGACCTCAGCCATCTAAGCTTTCTACTGTACTCCAAAAGGTAGCCATTATTGGCACCTTGGCTATTAGAAATTTCCCATGACTGTATTGCCCTCCCTGCTGTTTGAATTACAGACTTTTCCCTTATGTTGTCAGTTTTAGAAATGCAGGAAGTGAATCTGTGGAGAAGTGGCGGGAGCAGGTGGGAAGTGGGTGCAATAGTACAGATAGTACTCCTGGGGTAGCATTTGAAGCTTTTCGGGCCAATAGCCGTGTCCTCTAGGAAGGGCTCCTAAGTTGGGTCCACCCTTCTGTGTGGGCTCCATAGGGCAGCCTGGTCCAGGGCCTGCCCTCTACCCTCCTGAGAATGGCAGCAGCTTCTAGGAATCCCCTCCCCACTGGTCCAGAGGCAGGCTTGGGCTTGGTGGAGGGGCTGGAGGAGACGTGCTGTTGCCCCCGGACCTCCACTCTTGTCCCCCTTCTTTCCACCTAGACTGTCCCAGGTGCGCTCCGGCTGTTTGTAAACGGAGAGGTCGGTGAGTGTCTCTTCAGACTGGGTCTTCTGGTGCTGGGCAAGTGTATAGAAGAGCTGTGAAATTATCTACTCCCAGCCCCTACCCCAGCAGGTGCCTTGGGCTGTCTGCTTTACATGGAACTTGGACACAATTCTTTCCTGGAAACATGGTGGGTCCTTGGCACTTGAGAGACTTGCTTCCAGGAGAGTATAGGCTCCTCAGTACTGGGTTGGGTGCCAAGGGTGGTAGAGGAATAAGTTGAAATTGTTTCCTGTTCTCTCTCTTAGTGTCAGCCCAAGGCTATGAGTATGACAATCTCTACGTCCACTTCTTTGTGGAATTGCCAGCCAGTAAGTAAGATGCACAAATTTCTGTTTTTTTACCTGTCCTGACAGTTTTCCAGAGACACCCAGTCAGGCTTCCTTCGTCCCTGCTCTGCTAAAACTGTTACTCTTCTCCAGGTCGTTTGTCACTTCTGTGTTGCCTAATCCAGTGGGACGTCTGTGCTTTCATCTCTCAGAAGCCTTGGACCCAGCTAACTTTTCTTCCTTGAAACTCGTCTCTTGCCTTCTAGCCCCATACCCCTTTCTCATCTTATGACTTTGGTGGCATGTGAGGGTCCTTGGCTGGCTCCTCCTCTTCAGTGGGTCTTAAAATATTATCCAAGACTGAGCCTAGTCCTTCTGTTACTCTGTCTGCAGTCTTCCTAGGGGATTCTATCCAGTCCCATGGCGTTAAACACCATTTCTGCTTCTTTGACTCCCAGGTGTCTCTCTTAGCCTTGACCTTTCCTCTGAACTCCAGACACATGCAGTTACCCTCGTTGACATCTCTGTCGAACATAACCAGTCGGAACTCTCACTTCCATCTCTTCCCTCAGACCTTCCCTCCCTGTTCTTCTCTGTCGGTAGAAAGGCAACATCATCTGCTTACTTAGTGATGCCAAAACCTAGCAGACGTGTTCCTTTGATTCCTCACTTGTCTAGGTCCCTATGGCCAGTCAGCCCAGCAGCAAGCCTGTTAGCGCAGTCTTCAAAAGCTGTCGTATGTCCCTCTGTTCCTCTCACACCCAGGACCAGGCCACCATCATCTCTTGCTTAGGCCAGTGCGTTAAGTTTCTGACTGTCCTCTTCCTATTTTGTCCCCTTTACAGTCCATTTGACAGACACCTTGTGGCCACATGGAGCCCTTAACAATGTAAACTCGTTGTGCATCTTGGGCTG
Organism: Heterohyrax brucei; assembly: GCA_028571685.1. NCBI lineage: Eukaryota > Metazoa > Chordata > Mammalia > Hyracoidea > Procaviidae > Heterohyrax > Heterohyrax brucei. Next base: position 116,104,555 of record CM053149.1, on the reverse strand, counting down.
AAACAGCTTCTCCTCCCCCTTAGAGTAAAATCTGGACTCCTTCTGCAGACTGAGCTGGCTGCTACCTCTCTTTACAATAATCCAGCCACACTTTCTAATCTTGAGCATGCCAAGTTCATTCCTACCTAAGGCTCTTTGCAAGATCATTTCCTTTGCCAGAAATCCTTTCCTTGATTCTTAGCTTATCCTTCTTGATTCTTAGCTCTTGGTTTAAATATCATTTCTCAGAGAGGCCTCCTCCAACCACCCAGTCTGGATCAGCATCTCAAGTCACTCAGTCCCTTCACCCATTGTATTTTTAGTGTAGTATTTGTCACTACCTGGTGGTTTCTTGTTAGTTTACCAGTTGTCTTGTCTTCCCCCACCAGAATGTTAATACCGTAAGAGACTGGGATCTTTTCTGACTGATCACCAAGGAATCCCCACTGCCTGGTGGTACTGCATAGAAATTCTGAAAAAGCCAAATCCACTGTCATCGAGTAAATTCTGACTCGTAGAAACCCAATAGAACAGAGTAGAACTGCCCCATAGAATTTCCAGGGAACACCATACAGATTCAAACTGCTGACATTTGGTTAGCAGCCATAGTACTTAACCACTACACCACCAGGGTTTCCAGTAGAAACTCAGTAAATGTCAAATGATTGAGTGAATGAATTAATAAATAAAAGAATTTTGCCTTTTTCTCTGCTGCTTGCCCTCCTCCCAGGTGAACTTACTATATCTGGTCTTGGCTTTCAGACTGGTCAAGCCCAGCGTTCCAGCAGCTTTCAGGAATAACACAGACTTGTGCCACCAAATTCCTGGGAATGGTATGGAGGGCAAGAGGGTGTATCCGGAGGGAGCAGACATCAACTCCTGGCTTTTCAGGCCAATAGCCATGTCCTCTAGGGAGGGCTCCTAAGTTGCGTCCACCCTTCTGTGTGGGCTCTGTAGGGCAGCCTGGTCCAGGGCCCACCCTCTACCCTCCTGGGAATGGCAGCAGCGACTAGGAGTCCCCTTCCCACTTATCCTCTTACTTCCTGCCTGAGCTGTCTTTTCCTTTTTCCCTTGTGAAGGTGACCTTGTCACTGGACAGAGGGAGAACATATTCCAAGTGAAGCCTTGCCCATGGCATGACACCAACTATAAAATAACAACTCTCTCTTTTAGGACAGGGTGGCGTATTTCTCGTACCCATTCACATTTGAGGCCTCCTTCCTCCATGAGGATGAGACTGCTGGTGAGTCAGTCAGCAGCTAACCCTAGGCCTTGGTTGTCCTCAGCCAGTGCCCCTCTTGGTGACTTCTCCTGTGACCTGGCTGCTGCTCCCCCTTGTTCACAGATGCTCTCCTGGAGTGGCCTGTGCTCTACTGTGAAGTCCTCTCGCTGGACTTCTGGCAGAGGTATCGTGTGGAAGGCTACGGAGCCGTGGTGCTGCCTGCCACCCCAGGTAACGTCCTGTCCCTGGCCTTCGTATGGTCACATGCTTTTGCCCCCAGGACAAGACTAATACTTCTAAAAGATTAGACTGCTTCAGATGAGGAGTAGGGGTAATGAAGAATAAGAAGCAACTAACTTGAAAGATCCCGTGTTCCTTTGAAGAATTTCTTTCTACCTCCATGGGAGATGGCTGAGTGAAATTTGGAACTAACTAGACCTACTTTTCTGAAGCTGAGGCAGCATGAGAATCTGTACTGTCTTCCCCATGTTCCTCTGATTTGTCTTATAGCCTTAAAGGTGAAGCCATGTGGCAAAATGGGCTTTCTACATACATATATTGAATGAAGCAGCGTTCGTTCTGAAGTAATATCAGCTGTGTTTTTTTGTGTGCCAGCCATTGTGCTGAGTGCATCTCATTTAATTTTCTCACCCACTCTGTGAGGTGTAGGTGGTGGTGGTATTTCTGTTTTACTAGATGAGGAAAAGGAGGTTCAGAAAGGTTAAGAAACTCATCTTCAGTACACAGGTAATAACTGGCAGAGCTGAGATATGAATTTGTGTCTGATTGATTTCAAGACGAAGTCTCTTAACCACCATGATAACTTTCACCAGAACCCAGGTCCTCAGCCGGCCAGGGGTAAGGAGCCCTGGTCGCTCAGGGGTTAAATACTTGGCTGCTAACTGCAGGGTTGGCAGTTTCAGCCTACCAGCTGCTCTGTGGGAGAAAGATGTGCTAGTCTGCTTCCACAAAGATTAACCCCCCAAAACCCCAAACCCGCTACCACTGTGTTGATTCAAACCATGCGACCCTAACCAGAGGGCAAAGTAGTGCTGCCCCCTAGAGTTTCCAAGGGGCGCCTGGTGGATTTGAACTGCTGATCTTGTGCTTAGTAGCTGTCACACTTAACCACGATGCCACCAGGGTTTCCTCCGTAAAGATTACACCCCTGGGAACCCTATGGGACAGTTCTACTCTATGGGTCACTGAGTTGGAATCAACTTGGTGGCAGTGGCTTTGGGTTTTTGGTATGCCAGGTCGTTGCTGGGAGGCAGGAAGGAGCAAGTACTTCTTCTGGACCTGGCTCCCATTTCCTGCCCCTTACATAGGCTCACACACCCTGACCGTCTCTACGTGGAGACCCATGGAGCTGGGCACAAGAGCGGAGCTCAGGAGGTTTTTCATTGGTGGCTCTCTGGAACTGGAGGACCTCTCCTATGTGCGGATACCAGGAACCTTTAAGGTGACTTTTATATCTGCGGTGACTCCTTGCTGGGACCTTAGATACCCGTCTTCTACTGTGTGGCAAGTGGGATCTGGGCTAAGACCCCTTAGTTGCTCACTGCTTCAGTGTTACTTAGCCTCTTCCTTCCTGTGGCTTAAGCTGGTAATCCTGGCCATGTTTTGATCCAGGTACAAATATTTACATTATTTTGGAGATATCTGGAAAATAATGTACTTAGAGATTTCCTGCTGTCTTCCTCAGAATAACTGGCTCTTTCTTCCATCCCTTCACCGATAGCCATGATAATCAAAAATGGAGAGGTTTGGCAGGAAGCTTGTAAGACAACGTATCCTCAGATGAGGCTGCAGTGTTCCTTGCCTTAGAGCTAGAAGCCAGATTTTAGCTTTGAGGTGATGGGTCTGGATGGTAGAATGAGGTTTCTCTGGCAGAACTGTTCCCAAAAGAATGGGAGTAAGAGTGGAGGGAGCCCAGCAGGGTACCTGAGGCCTAGAGACTGTGGAAACCTGATGCTGTCCAGAGGCATGGGGGGAGGGGGAGCATTGCCCCTGGACGGAAGTCCAAGAGGGCACCAGACAAGGCACAGATTGACATTCTGCAGTGCCACAGATATGAAAGGCACTGACTGAGGCAGCCAGATAAGACGGGATAAAGAGTTTCTGCTGATGTGTTGCCACTGTCAATGTTTATTCATCTTGAGATTGGTGGGGATGGGGCAGGAGGCAACTTAAAGATGGCCCCGGGGTGCTCTAGCTAGCAGGTTGCAACTTAGAGGTGGCCCTGGGCACTCGTTACCCTCACTGCGCCTCTTACTCTGTCTCAACTTTTCCCACAGGGGGAGCGTCTGAGCCGCTTCGGATTCCGTACAAAGACCACTGGCAGCGTCACCTTCCGCTTCCACTGTCTGCAGCAGTCTAGGTCAGTGGCCCTGGCCCGCTGCCCTGCTGCTCCTTATCCCTGAGGGAGAGGAGTGGCTGTGACCATGTGGTGGGCTCCCTTGCAGGGCCTTCATGGAGTCTAGCTCCCTCCGGAAAAGGATGCGGAGTGTCCTGGACCATCTGGAAGGATTTAGCCAGCAGAGCTCCGTTCACAATGTGCTGGGTAGGTTCCCCTTCTCCTAGCTGGCCACCAGGGCCAGGGCAGGCCGTGCTGCTGCCCCACCACAGTAGCTGACAGCTGTTTCTGCTTCCCTTGTAGAGGCCTTCCATCGAGCCCGACGCCGCATGCAGGAGGCCCGTGAAAGTCTTCCCCAGGACCTAGTGAGCCCCTCTGGAACCATGGTCTCCTAGCTCCCTGCAACCATGGCCCACAGGGGAAGGGGAAAGACTAGTTGATTTCTGAAGCCGATGCTGTCCAGCCTCTTTGTCCTGCTAGAGACCACAATTACCTTCTGAGAACTGAGAGCTGAGTCGTACCCAGGCTAGCTGCTCTGCGCTCAGCAGGCTCCTCACTGCTACAGGAGGCTAAGCCAGAGACCCTGTGGTACCCATCTCCTCCTAGTCAGCTGTGGAAATGGGTGTCACAGCAAGGCAGGCTCTGTGGTCAAAACTAGCTACTTCTGTCCCCAACACGGATTCTCTGCTGGCCTCTCTCACAGTCCCAGTAGCAGACAGGGCTGCAAATGTTTCCCGGCCCACAATCTTCTTTAACAATGGAGGCCTCCGAAAGGAGAGGAAGATGACAGAGGCCCGGGAGTCTAGCCTCCTGTTTACAGGGTAGCTTAGTTATTGCTTGGAGCTTGTAAGGTTTGAGACACAACTTATTTCTGGAATACCTGGAGGCTGAAGTCAGTGCCCAGTTCTTCTGCGACCTTGGTGGTATTTTTAATTGTGTTTTGTGTACATAAATGTTGTTATACTGACTGATGTCCTATTGACTGCCTCTCAGCTCAGATTGCTGATGTGGCTGAGGACTTTCCTCTGCTGTTTCCCTTCTCTGCCTTGTCCCACTCTAGAGTGTTTCTTTCTGCTCTCGTGATTGCACTCCAAGGAGACGCTTAGGGATGAGTGCCAGCTTCTGCCTTAGCAATACTCCCCTTAAGCATCTGGAGCAGAGCGTGAGCAGGTGACACCCTCCCTGACCCAACAAAAGTAGGGCAGGCCCTGCTCTCAGCAGCACTTCTTGGTAGAAGCAGAGAAACAGCCCAGCCTGTAGGCTCAGGAGGACTGTGGAGTGGCTATGGGCTGGGCTGATGTGGTGTCACAGTCATTGGGTGCCAGCTGGGAAACAGAAGAGAGTGACTGCAAACCATCCAGCTGACTCTTCTTGCCTGGGTTTCAAGACCTTGCTTTGCACCTGGAATTGATTCATAACCTAACCCCTAAGAAGCTCCCAAGGGGTGGGTCCATTGCTGGTAGGACTCCAGCTGTTGCTTCCAGCCAAAGAACTCGACTCTGTAGCCAGCAAAAGCATCTGCAAGATATGGTTGCTCTGGGGGAGAAGAAAGCCTTGTGATCTTTCCCAGGTGCTCTTGTCTCCAGAGGTTGGAGGCTTGGGATGGACTCCTGTGAAGACAAAGCAGAACTGGCTAAGTGAGGAACCTGGGGGGAGATGTGAAATGGAGCTGTTTTAGTGTGGAGGTGACCAGGCATAGGTGAGCGGGACCCTTCCTAATTGTTCCCCAAAGCCCTCGGCCCTAGGATTAACTATCAGCCCAGAAGCTAGCACCCTGGGAAGTCATTATCCTTAAGGCAAGTCTTATGGTCTCTACTCAGAGCCGTAGGAGGACTCAGCTGTCCCGCCTGGAGGAGCGGAAGGATGTGAGGATGCCCCCGCCCGGGGCTGCTGGAGGAGGGCCTCTCTTTACCTGCAGAGACTCCTGTGCCTCGCCAGGCTGACAGTTCCAACCTGGAGATGTGGCTGCAGCTCACGAAGCCCCAGGGGTAGATGTTGGCCTTGAAGATGTCCCTCTGGACATCATCACACAGTGGTGATACCAGTATTGTCACACACAATTCGAGACAAGGAAACCTGTTCAGGGCTCTGCGCTGTCTGTTGGTGAAAACACCCAGTTTTTCCCACCAGAACCTACCAAGACATCAAAGAGATTTGGGTGAAAGTTGGGAAGGAATTACCTTAAAAATGCATACCTGTTGGGTGCCAGGTACTTTACATTACTTCATTCCATTGTCACAAAATTCCTGCAGAACAGTTGGTCCCGTTTCGTAAATGTAGAAACAGTTCAGTGATGAACTAAATACCAAAAAAACCCCACTGCGTCAGTTTGATTTTGACTCATAGTGACCCTAGAGGACAGAGAACTGCCCTGTAGAGTTTCCAGGGAGCAACTGGTGGATTTGAACTACCAGCCTTTTGGTTAGCAGCCATAGCATGTACCCACTATACCACCAGGGTTTCCATGAAGTAGATAAACCAGTATTAAATGTACGGTATTAGAATGGCCAGGGCTGGACTTGAACCTCGGTTGTGGTTATTGGGTGCTGTTGAGCCAGTTCCATCTACTAGTGACGCTGTGTGCAACAGAACAAAACACTCCCCAGTCCTCTGCTGTCCTCACTAACCCAGGTTAGTATCAAAAAATGAGGAGTCAGGTCTTAAACCACAAACTTATTGAAGGGATACCAGGTTTAGCCTTTTTGGTCCATGCTTTCTGGAATCTGTTAGCCTGGAATAGCTAGGCTGCAAATTCTGTCTCCTGGGTTAAAGGTGACTGCGGCTCAGTGTAGTGGTAACGCTCCTGTGACCAATCTTCAGGGAGCCTCCTGGTTTGAGATCCTCGGAACTTGGAAGAAGTGAAGCTAAAAAGAACAGTTTTCCCCATTCTAGTGCGTTCTGTCAGACCTCTGTGGCACTCTTCTTTTAGGGTAATGCCACTTGCTTACCTGTCACCATCTCGGGCTCTTCTAGACTGATTTTCAAAAAGGCTAGAAGAGGCTCGAGGCCCCTCTCGAGCCCCTTGCGAAAGAGGCTCTGTGATGGCACTGATCCAGATGTCAGTATTGTCAGATGTCCCATACAGATTCAGGAACGTCCTTGCCAAATTCTAGTTTTTCAGCACCCGGCTAAGTTGTGCCAAATTCTGGGCCTGGGAGAGCCTGCAGAAGCGCCTTCAAGTGTTGTACCCAGAAGGGGGAGGGCGGGAGACGCAGTTCTGGTCCCATCCCTGCTGACCTTCCCTTAGCTGTTCTCCACGAGTTTTTCTGGGCAAAAGCTCAGGGGTCAGTCAATATTGGGCAGGAACAATATGGTCCCTGGTGGCAGAAGAGGCCCTGAACCTTCCAAGGAACAAGGCACTGTCTGATTTTAAATGTACAGCTATGCTTTGTGTGCATCAAACTGCAGAATGGGTCCTAGTGTAAAAAGCTGTTGTGACTGAAACTCATAACCACAGATCTGACATTTGATGAGACTGTCCTCGGGCCCATGTAGGACAGTACTGAGGACAGAGAAGGACTTTCCATCAAGGTCTGTAGAAGGAATGAAGGAACAGATGAATAAATAAGTGAACAGTAAGTGAAGAGCATAGAATAAGGTTCATCTACTCAGAGAAGAAGCTGAATACGGAATGACTCCATTTATCAAAGGCCCAGAACAGGCAGATGTAGAGACAGAAAACGGATTGTTTGCCTAGGACTCGGGTGCGGAACGACTGCTGTGATGAGGTTTCTTTAGGGGGTTATGAAAGTGTTCTAGATTACATTGATTGCTGTACCACTCAGCAGATACACTAAAACTGTTGAATGGTAAGTGTCAAACAGGTAGACTTCAGAATAGTGCAAGAAATCTCTGTTTGTCTTGTTTTTAGTTTCTTCCCAGAATTTCCAAAGATCACTCATACTGACTTCTAAAGCATCAGGATCCCACACCAGGGCCAAGCCATGTGGTAGGAGGAGATAGCCTTGCCATAACCTCAAGAAACACTAGCCCGGCATCATCCATTGAACTACAACTCACACTGTCCCCCAGCTGGACAGGGGAAAACCATCTAACGTACGATCACTCAGCATGGTTACTGAGGATCCACAGGACACCTCAGTGAGGTACTTTGTTACCTACATTTTACCGGCAGATTATTTCCTGAGGTTGGAAACAGAAGACTTCCAAGACCATGGTACTAAGTGAAGGTCAAACCGTATATTCCAATTCCAGTTGTGGTTTTGGACTTGGGAAGGGATTAGAGGAGACCAAGAGAACTAGTATCAGGATAGTATTTCTGGGACAGAAACGTTGGGGGGAACAGACAACAACCTTACTTGGCCACCCTGGGACCGCCAGAGCTCCTTAGCTGTCACCCAAGTGCAGGCAAGGAAGAGACAGGTGTATTCAGTGAGCATCTGCTGTGGCTGCTGGCTGCCTTTTAGATGCAGGAAATCCCTCACTCCTTTGTTCATGTCCAAATGTCAACTGAGGACAATGGGACTCTGGGTCTTCTCTAAACAGGGAAGCAGGAAGGGGGCAGAGAGAAGGAGGATCAAGGCAGTGACCAAAGCCTTCCTCTACAATAGACTGAGCAGGGGACAGAAAGGGGAAAACTTGAATTTAAATTTTGCAACTTCCTAGTTATATGATCTTGGGGAAATTACTAAATGTCTTTGAGCTTATTTCCTTATTTATAAATAATACTGTTGTATCCGCTTCTCAGGGTAATTTGGAGGACTACCAAAGACCAAACCCATTGCTGTCAAATCAGTTGTGACTCATAGTGACCTTATTAAAAAATAATTCCACTGTCATCAAGTCGATTCCAATTCATAGCGCCCCTATAGGTCAGAGTAGAAGTGCCCTATATGGTTTCCAAGGAGTGCCTGGTGGATTTGAACTGTGCTGACCGTGGAGTTAGCACCTGTAGCTCTTAACCATTTCATCACCAGGGTTTCCAACTTACCGTATAGATGAGTTAATATTTATGAAAGTACCTAACAAAGGACCTGGTGCATTAAAAAAAAAAAAAAAAAAAAAAAACAAAAAAACCCTCACTGCCGTCAAGTCAATTCTGACTCATAGTAACCCTATAGGACACAGTAGAACTGCTCCACAGAGTTTCAGAGGAGCACCTAGCAGATTCAAACTGCCGACCTTTTGGTTGGCAGTCATAGCACTTAACCACTGTGACACCAGGGTTTCTGCCTGGTGCGTAGTAGATGCTTATAAAGAGTAATTTTTCTTCTTTCCTGAACATTTGTGTTCTTACTCAGCAGCCAATTCCTTAATTTTATTCTATCTGTTACCAGCCTCAAAGGTTTTGCTTTTCTTCCCTTAGAGCAGGTAGCCAGTTTCTCTAGCCCTGGAATTTTAGCCTACCTCCTTGGCACTTGCCCAGAAGTGGAGAATGAAGCCACCCAATTCAGTGCTGTCAAGTCGATTCTGACTCATAGGGACCCTGTAAGACAGAGTAGAACTGCTCCCTAGGGTTTCCAAGGAGCACCGGGCGGATTCAAACTGCCCACCTTTAGGTTAGCAGACATAGCACTTAACCACTGTACCATCTGGTAGTGGTAGTAGTGGCCTAATGATGAAGTGCTACATCTACTAATCAAAAGGTGGGCAGTTGAAATCTGCCAGGCATTCCTTGGAAACTATTATAGAGTGGTTCCACTCTGTCCTATAGGATTGCTAGGAGCTGGAATTGACTTGATGGCAGTGGGTGTAAAGAATGGAGCAGTTCTTTAAAATCTCCCGTTCTTGTCTAGTACTTGTAAAGTCTTGATTGCCTTTTGTCAGCTCCAGTGGTTACATCTTGGTTGTGGAGTACCGTAAAGCTGGGCACCCTACAGTGGATGGGGAAAGCTTGGCAGGAGAGCACAGGGGTGCTCCTGGGAAGCTCTGCTGCATCGGCCTCTGCTTGCATGGCCCTGAACCTCTGCACGTCCTGCACCACCCCAGTCAGAAAGGAGATACCCACCAAGCAGCCCGGCTGGAACTAGGCCTGGAAGCAGGGCTGGTGGCTCCCTCACCTGGGAGGCCGTGGTCCCGGCTGCGCTGCATGTTGAGAGGCGCCAGACCCAGCCCGGTCCTTCTCAGTTGGACAAACAGTGGGTCCTGGAACTGATCCACCATCATGGAATCTTGGCGGTTCAGCTTGGCAGGGGTGGCCAGGAGGCCTTGGAGGAGGGGATCGATGCCATGTGGTGGCAGGAGGGTAAGCATCACAGGTTACACCAGCTTTCCGGAATCCCAGTGGAGTCACCCCAGGATGATGCCGTGCTGAGCTTGCGCAGAGCTGGGCAAGCCAGTTGCTTATATTCTGTGTGTGTCAGGAAACAGGCTGGGTGGACATGAAGGGAGTTGGAGCAGGAAGGGAAAGGCATTGCCCCCACTTCTTGAAGGAAGGGAAGGAAGGCTCCCTCCATGTCTACAGCCTGCCAGTCTGACAGAAGTCTGGCTTTGGTCCTCTTTTATATAAGTTATTTCATCGCTAAGAGGTGGGAGACCCATGACTAAGAGTTCTGCTGTCATCTGCTTTCTCCTTACTGGTTCAGTGAGATGATTAGCCAATGCCTGAGCAGCAGCCTGGCCTTCTGGGAGAAAGCTTGCCTTATGTGGGGGAGGGTGTAACTCCACCCTCCCTCCAGTCCCACCCCCATCTGTCTCTGAAAAACCTGGTCACCTTCATATATGACTCACCAGCTGACAAAGAAGGCAGAGCTAAGTGGGCCATGGGAATTGGGTGACAAAGGCCAGTACTGGCTGTCAAGGCAGAAGAAGAAGGGCTGGAGCATGGTGTGGCCAAAGTGGAAGGCCATGGTGAAGACATTGGGTCCACAGGGGTCCACAGTGGGACAGTATCCCCGGTAGGGACCCAGTGTTCTCCTGGCCTGGGCCTCCCCCAGGACCAAGTGTAGAAGGTCTCGGTAGGTGATGATCTGGAAGAGAAGACAGCGGAGCAACATTATCTTAGTGGCTGCCCACCCCGCTCCCTCATGTGGACAGACTTTTGCTTTTCAAAGTGCTGACAGACGTATTCTCTATTGTCATTATGTTGGATGTGGCAATGTCAACTTCTCGTTGACTGTTGGAGACACTGAAGCCCAGAGAGGCTGAAGTGGACAGGACCATACCACTAGGTGTCCAGTTCTGAGCTACAAGCAAACATGGGGATGAATGTCAGATCTCAGGTACACCTAATCTCCCAGACCCTCAAGGATGTATCAAGGAAGGCTGGAGTCACACCCTGTTTCTTGTACTAGATTACCCTCTGGGAGAAGCTGGACACAGGGCCCCCTACCTAGACCACGGCCCCCGCTATCCTCCGATCCTTGTTGTACAGCTGGCCTCTGCTCCACCGGGGGTTGACGTGCTTCAGCTCAGTGGCCAGTCTCTTGTGTTCTTGCACAAAAAGGGTGTGCCTGTCTGCCAGTTTGGGGGTTTCAATGGATCATCGAGTGTCACCTTGAAAACCCCAAATGCACAGTCATTACAGCCCTTTCAGGAGAAATTTCCTTCTGCTAAGGTGCTGTGATGGTGCAGTGGTTAAGTACTTGACTACTAACCAAAAGGCTGACAGCTCAGACCCACTCAGAGGTGCCTTGGGAGATGGGCCTGACAGTCTGCTTCTGAAAATTGCAGCCTGGAAAACCCTACGGAGCAGTTCTACTCTGTACACGTGAGGTCCACACCGGTCAGAGTTGACTCAGCCACAGCCAACAGCATCATACAGGTGGTAAGTCTCTTGGTGCTGGCAAGATTCAAGAGAGCAGAGCTGGTCACACACAGGGACTGTGTAAAGGGGGTCCTTCCAGCTTACTGACTGTATGCTGACGACTCACAGACCTGTGCCTGCGGTCTGCCTAATCCTGGAGTCTGAGGCCACTGACCACCGTGGTGCCTCCTCCCAGAGCTCAGGGACCAGCATTGCCTGAGAGGACATGCCTGTTGCCCACGTCTGACCTGCCAGGAAGCAAGGGATACACACTGCACGGTTGGTGAAGAGATGGGTTCTCCTGCAAGTTGTTGAAGGGCAGCAGAGCCTGGCCGTTGTCCTGGAACTGCTGGTTGACGGCCATCAGCCCCAGGTAGTTGGTCCTGTTTCAGAGCCACAGGGCAAGGGTGACTTCGCTGCCGTATCCCATGCTAGCATCCACAAAGGAAGTGAGTGCGTTGATCTGTTCGTGAACTTTAGTCTTGTTTTGGGGGGCACATGGGTGCCAAGTGAAAGAAGGGGATGCAGGTGCTGGTTCTTGATGTGGGGCTCATTGGGCTTGATCTGCAGTGGAAAAACAGGCACAGCAGTAGGCTCACTCCTTCTGGCCATTCCCTATCTGCCTTGGAACTTTGCTTAAAACCCCCTCCTCCTGGAAGCCTTCCTTGACTCACCCTGAGTGTTTTAGCACTTTGTTTCATGGAATCATTGGAAAGCTAGAAATGAATGAGGCCTTTGAGATGATTTAGATCCTCATTTTACGCATCGGGAAACTGAGACTCCAAGAGAGGAAGCAACATCTAGTTAGTGGGAGAATTGGGACTAGAATCTGGTTCTCCTGACATTTGAGTTTGTGCTCCTTTAATTTAGTTCAATTTCACAGACATTTCCTAAGCACATTTCTGTGCTGCGTGCTTGGACACTATGAAGTTCAACAACACCTAGTTCAGGTTGCAGGCAGCTGACAGATCAATGAAAGCAGACATATACATAGAGTTATGTGACTATAAAGGGAGATGCATTAGCAATGCTTAATCTAAACACCAACAGCTAAATAAAAGTGTAGTGGGAAGGCTCCTCAGAAGTGGCACCCCCCACGCAGGATTTGAGGAGTACTTAAGGTTTCTTTAGAGAGGCCCAGACATACCACTCTTTATGAATGTTGCCTTTCCACCTGTGTATGTGAAGGTGTGTATGTTTGCATGTGGGTCCAGTATTCCCAGCAGAGACCCAACTGCTTTAGATTTCCTCTTTTCTTCCCACCTGCTCACCGCACACTGGCATCTCAGCCCAAAGAACAGAGGACTTCTTACAATGAATCCCAGGTGCTTGTGAGAACTGCCCACCTTGGGCCACCCCAGGAAAGAGAAAGACAGAAGCTAAGAGACCCTAAGGACCCCCAAAACAAGAGTCCAGAGACTGTCTCTGCTGGAATCAGACCCATGGGTTAAGGCCTGTCTCACTTGTGTCCCCATTTATAAAGCTTACATTGAACCTGCTGGTAGATTGTTCCACCCTTGAATCCTCAACCCCAGACATGCACAGAATGGGAAACCCATGACAGGCTGGGCACCAAAAGACTAGTTACAGAGTGCTGTTGCTGGTGTCTCGCTCTTATACCCAGACCCACAGATACCTCTTGAAGAATGGTGCTTCTGTCTTTGGGATCCCTGCTCCCAGCTCTCTGTCTGGGGGAGAGGCCACATCAGCGGTCTGGGAAAGTTGGCTGGGGTACCTTGATGGGAAAGCAGGAGGGCAGCTGGGTGCAGGTCCTCTCACAGTCAACACCCTCAGAGAAGGCTACTCTGGCTGGGGACTCGGGAGAAGTCCAGGTTGTGGTCGACGAACTGGCCCCACTGCGTGAACATGAGGCCACAATCCAAGGACAGCCTCTGGCTCGGGAAGTGCACAGTCAGGTTGGAGACAACCCAGACCTGGTGGGGAGATGAAACCAACACAGGATATGGGCTTCCTGAACCCAGCAAGGACAGCCCAGGACTTGGGAAGCAGCTTCCCCTGCTGGAGAGAACACATGCTCTCTCTTCTGCCCTCCCCCACACCCGTTCCCTGTTTGGCTCCTGGAGATGTAGCCGTCTCCTGTTGTGGCTGTTATTCTTAGAAGGATGGTCCCTGGCCCCAGTTCTGAGGGTCTGAGGAGTAAAGAGAAGGGAGGGACCAGGTTAGCTGGTCTAGATCCCACCAACTATTTCAGAGAACTAAGCAGATCAAATTGATCCACTTATGACAAAATAGATAACTCTGTGATTGAATTGACAGATATGTGGAAGGATTGATAGGTAATGGATGATAGATATTAAAAATAGGGTAGATGGATAGAAGGATTAACAGAAGAAAAATGAATAGATGTTCGTAGATGGGTAGATGATAGATTATTATGTTGATGTATCAATAGAAACTTGATCTGATTACAGTAGATCAATAGATACAGTTAGATAAGGTATATCAACAATTGCTGCCATTGAATAATTGCAACTCACAGTGACTCCATAGGACAAGGTAGAGCTGCCCCATAGGATTTTCAGGACCCAATGGTGGATTTGAATGGCCAACTTTTTGGTTAGCAATCTGAACTCTTAACTACTGTGCCCCAGGGCTCCAGATAAAGTATACAGACCAAAACCAAGCCCATTGCTATTGAGTCAATTCACACTCATAGTGACTCTGTGGGACAGAGTAGAATTGCCCCATAGAGTTTCCAGGGAGCACCTGGTGGATTCGAACTGACTACCTTATGGTTAGCAGCCTGAGCTTTTAAATATTACAGCACCAAGGTTTCCAGTAAAGTCTATCTCTTTATATTTAGTGAGATACTTTGACATTAATTCTTACAGAAAAGTAATAATAATATTGTAATAGTGAACAGGAATAGATCACGTCCTATATGACCGTTTACTCCCACTGCTGTCAAGCCATTTCTGAATCATAGCAACCCCCTAGGGTTCCCAAGGCCATAAATCTCCATGGAAGCACATTGCTGCATCATTTTCTTAAGATACCAACAGTGGTTTGGACTGCCAACTTTCTACCTGTTCCCTTTCTACACATTTTGCTTGTTTCCCCTTAAAGCAAGGAGCAACTTTCTATAGTCCTGGAATTTTAGCCTGCCTCCTTGGAACTTACCAAGTAGTGGAGAATGAAGCCACGGAACCCAGTGCTGATGAGTGAATGCTGACTCATAGCAACCCTATAGGCCACAGTAGAACTGCTTCCTAGAGTTTCCAAGGAGTGCCTGGTGGATTCAAACTGCCAACCGTTTGTTAGCAGACGTAGCACTTAACCACTACACCACCTGGTTAGCAGTTAGTTGCTTTAACCACTGCGTCACCAGGGTTCCTTATGGCTGTTTATCCTAAGTTGTTTATTTAATATTCACACCAGCTCTATGAGGTAAGTACTGTCTTGCTGCCATTTTACAGATGAAGAAACTGAGGCTCAGAAAGCTCTATTACCTGTCCAGAGTTGCCCAGCTGGTCAATGATAGAGCCTGTATTGGAGCCTGCCTAACTGACTCTGGGGCCCTGTAGCACAGTGGTTATGTACTCAGCTGCTAACCAAAAGATCGGCAGTTCAAATCCACCAACCACACGTGGGAAAACCTAAGGAGCAGTACTAGTCTGTCCTGTAGGGTCACCATGAATTGGAATCGGCCTGTGGCAGTGGGTTTGAGTTCTTTTTGTTTTAGTGGACTCTGGACTGAATTTTGAAGAGATCAAGCATCCTCCAGACCCTCAATGTAGACCCTGATTGCTGACCTACAAGAGGGAGGAGGAAGCTGTTGCATCTCTTGCTGGGGTCCAGCCGAAGAGGAGTGACAGCCCATCCTTATACTGGGCTGCCAGCCGGCGGGCCAGGGCCTGGTTGGACGCCCCCAGCAAGGGTCTCCTCCTGCAGCAGAATGTGGGCTAAGGTTAGTAGGGCTCAGGGCCTGGGGCCAGCTCAGCACTGGGAAGAGGGCAGGGGGAGGGAGGGAGGATTCTGGGTTGGGTGCAGCCCCTGGCACTACCCACTTGTTGCATCGCCTGGGGGTGGTTTGGTACTTGTCACTGCATTTCTCATCCTTGTCCTGGGGAGCACAGTCACTGGCTTGGGACAGCAGCCTAAGCAGGGGTTCTGTGAGCAAATCTGGGGGTGGGTCAGGTGGACGGAGTCCTAGACTTAGAGTCCCCAGAGCTCTGGCTCCTTGCTGAGCTGGCCTGTCTAAGAACTCCAGCCCTTCACCCTCTTCCCTCCCCAAACTCCAGGACTGTGCACCCTGCCTCTCCCTCCTGGCTTCCTTCTCCTCCTAGGCCGGGGGAGGCCCCAGGGCTCAGTGGGGAGCACAGTACTGGTAACACTGAAGGGCTTGGACCCCTGGGATTGGAACTTCTCCGCCAGCAGCCCCAAGGCTGCGTGCATATAGTCAGCAGCCCGGACAGCTGTCCTGGTGGCTGCTACTGGCTGCTTGAAGTAGGAGATCCATGGGGCTGGCCGAGCCACTCTGAAGGCACTGCTTGATGCCACACGGGAGAGGGAGGGTGAGTGCTGGAGAGGGGTGCAGAGCCACCAGGCGAGCCCCAGCCCAGAGGTGGGCCACCAGACAGTGCAGACACACAAGATGGAGCAAGGGGTGTCTCTCTACAGTGGGTGCCCCATGGTGCCCAGGGTAGGGCAGTAGTGAGATGGAGCCCACCCTCTGAAGGATCCTCTCAGGCACCGTGCAGCCCGGGGCCCAGGCCCACCTCTTCTGCATGTGATGGTGTGTCCACCATCAGCTTGGCCTCTGCGATGCTGTCCTTTATGACTGAGGTCTCCACTACCCTGGGGACGGCTGCTTGGGAGCATGAGGGCTCAAGGTCCAGAAAAGCCACAGGCCCCCCATGCCCCCAGCACCTCTCCCTTCCTCCCCCTCACACCCACCCTCCTTAGTTTTCCAAGGGACTGTTACCTGGGGCTACACTGTCACAGGGCTGGGGGAAGGCCAGTGTGGCCAGAATCCCTGCCACGGCCAGGAGCAGCTTCATCCCTGCGAAAAGACCCCTAGTCAAAGCTGGGTCAGCCACTGACACCCACAGCCTGTGCCTGCTGGGGTCCCAGTTTCCGTCTCTCCCAGGGACCCCTGGGCTGACCCCTCCAGCTCTTTTCTGGGAGCAGCCTGGAAAGGGACTTTTATAGCCCATCTGAGGCAGACAGGCAGAAGTTCTGCTCCTTTAGGTGGGGCCCTGGGACTTCCCTCTAGTTATCATGGGGGCTATGAGAATGACGTCCCCTCCCACCCCACCGCTTCTCAGCCTGCAGGCATTCTTTCCTCCATCCATTACCCTCAGGCTTTGTGATAACTACAGGAATTGACAAGAAGAAATATTGGGGTCCTGGCTGTGAATAGACCCTCAGCCTCAGTTTCCTCATCAATGAAATGGGGTGGCTGCCTCTCTTCAGATACTAGATACAAGAAAGGTGTGAAAGCGCTCTGTAAACTGTACCCTGAGGTGTAAATGCTGGCTTAGGTTCTATGAAGGGGCCATGAAGGAGCCCTGGTGGCCCGGTGGTTAAGTGCTAGACTGCTAACTGAGGTTGTGGTTTGAACCTGTGGCCGATCCACAGGAGCAACATGTACAGTCTGCTTCCAGAAGGATTTACAGCCTTGGAAACTCATGGGACCACTCTGTTCTGTCCTGTGGGGTCACTCTGAGTGGGGTCCAATTTGATAGCAGGGGTTTATGGATGAGCTATGACAGGCACCCAGATGGTGTGAACAGTTAAGTGCTTGACGGCTAGCCCGGAGGCTGGAGGTTCCAACACAACTGTGGGTGCCTTGGGAGACAGGCCTGGCGACCTAGGTCGTAGACGTTGTGGCCTTGAAAACCCTGTGGAGCAGTTCTCTGCTTACATGGGGTGGCCATAAATTGGAATTGACTCAGCACCACCAACACGATGGCAGTGAGCCACAAGGCGTAGCCTAACCACCTGATCTCACTTGGCACCCTGCCTTCAAGTCCCCCAGTGTGCCTCACCCCTCACCCCACCCCACTTTTCCGCTTTCCCTGTGGACCCACCACCTCCTAGCATCTGTAGAATTCACTATGTGCTGTGCTTAGTGTCCCTTGTGTCTCTTCTCCAAGGTGGAGGTCTTTGCTGGGGAGCTCACAGGTGTATTTCTCACAGGACCTAGTGCCTGGAACACGGGTGTCACTCAATGAACACTGACTAGATGATGGAGGGACAGAGTGCCTGGCCTGCCACCAATTAGCTGTGTTGCCATGGCCAAGTCACTTCTTTCTAGGACTCAGTTTTCCTATTCCTAAAATAAACCCTGAGACAGATGTTTGGGAAAGCTCCTTCCTTGCCCCAGGGCGTATGGGCCATGTCCCTCTTCCTGTTGTGTCCCCACTCCTCACCGCATACCCGGTGTAAGCTCTGGCCTTCAGTAGGTGCTCGATAAGCGTGTGCTGAGTGGATGAATGATGCATGTCTATGATTCTGTCCCTCTTGCTCAGCCTTCGATCCTGCCAGCTCTAAGTGGGGAGAGAGGGTGGCTCAATGGTTGAGGCATAACCTGGAAGTGAAATGAAGGGGTCACCTCTTGGGGCCATTTGGGGGAGCTGTTTGGAGGACTCAGTGAGATAGTATGGGACAAGCAGCCAGCAGGACGACCCCCTATAGCAGACCCCCAGGAAAGCCATGGTCCTGCCTTAGACTTGGTGTTTCTCCTATGTTACTTCAGTGGTTACTCAGTGGGAGGTCTAAACGCTGAGTTTCTGCCAGACTTGCTTAGGACTCTCTTGAGAGGTGGCTTACAGCAGTGGGGCCAGACCACCCTGGGTTTGATTTGGCTCTGTCACCAGCCGTGCCAGTTGGGTGAATGTGCATTTCCACATTGTAAGTGTAGGGGACCATGCTCTTTCCCCTCTCCTGGCTTTCCTCCTGTGGTCTCCTGGACGGGATAGAACCAGTGGAGCATGGTGATGCCCAGCAGAAGATTAGCCAACGGTCCCAGTGAACATGGTGCTGCCCTTGCTCATCAGCCATCTGCAGCAAACAAGTTCACTTTTTTTCACCACATCCAAGATTTTGCTTCCAGGAATGACTGGCATCTGGCTCTCTCCCAGCCCCGCAGCATCCTCCCACAGAGCTGAAGTCTCTTCAAAGTTACAGTCCCTGACAGGGACAGATGACCCAGTAAGCAAGGTAAGCATGCGCTTCCTCTCTAACACGTAGTGAGCCATTGCACATGGGTTTCACCACGTGTGGTACCCAACCGCATCCCAGACAGCTTGGAGAACCTGTGCTCGTCTTCTCAGACAGCTCGAGCATCCCTGTGCCTGGCAGCCTGCCTGTGCTTGCCCTTCTCCAGATGGAGACTTCCATGCTGTCTTCAGTGCAGACCCTGTGCCTTCTCCAGACTCCCAGGAGGACTCTTCACAGTGTCCTTGTCTACTGCTCTGAATCCCCCACCTCCTCCCTACACCCCAAGCCCAGCACAGCCTCTCCTTCCACATCACTGGCCTTGACGGTTGCTCTGGAAACAGCTGCTTCAGCAATCCCTTCTACAAGCTCCAGCTGCAGGCCTGGGCCCTTTTGATCTTATCTCTTTATTTTCTGCAGAGGTCCCTCTCTGGGGACAGGGGTGCCTGGGATGAAAAGTTGCTGTATGGTAGCTGAAAGCACACTGGAGTCCTTGTCTGGCTTACTGTGTGACTTCGGGTAAATCACAGCACCCCTGGACCTCAGTTTCCAAATCTGTGAGAGGGAGACAGTGCTCCCTATAAAGAAGAGAGCATCTGAAAATTGTAGAGTGCTCCCCAAGAAGCCCAGGTGGTGCAGTGGTTAAGTGGTTAGCTGAACCCGCAGCTCCACTGAGGAGAGATGGGGCAGTCTGCTTCCGTGAAGATTGCAGTAGCCTTGGAAAACCTAGGGGGATTCTGCCCTGTCCTATGGGGTCATTATGAGTGAGAACTGACTCAATAATAATGGGTTTATGGAGAGTGCTCCTCAAACACGCTTCGGCCAGTCCTGGCCCTTACAAAGTGTTATGGATTGAGTCTGTGCCCCCACTCCATGTGTGTTATCGATTTGGCTCAGCCATGAGTCCCAACATGGTGTGACTCCTCCCATGTGTTGTGAATCCTACCTCTGTGACGTTGATGAGGGAGAATGAACAGGAGTTGTGTTGATGAGACAGGCCTCAAGCTAAGGGAGAGAAGTGAGCAGAGTCGAGAACTTCATGCCACCAAGAGAGGAGCACTAAGTGCAATGTACCTCCTCTGGACCTGAGTTTCCTGTGCCAGGACGCTGTCACTGAATTTGCACTCTTAGCCTACTGGACCATGATAATTTCTCTCACTGAATGGACTTGTAGCTTAAAAATGGATTTGTGGCTCACTGAACAATGTCAATAAAAATTTCTCGAAGCTGTCCACTCGTGATATCTTCTGCTGGAGCAGTACCAAGTGACTGAAACACAAAGCCAGAGCCTCAGTGGCTGGAAACTGGACTGGGTATGCATAACCTAGGGGGTGCTCTCTCCAGGGTCCCTGGCACTCAGAAGATTCTAATGCTTCAGCAACAGTGAGTTGATGAAGGGTTTTGCTACAGCTGTGGGCTGCTGTGGGTTATTGGCACAAGCCTGAGACAAACCCCGGGGTCTAGACCCAGCCCTGCTATGTTAGCTGGTCTCCCAGGGATTTTGACCTATTAACTATTTAAGGTAGTGGTGAAAGGCAAGCAGATGGGAGAAAACCACTGAGCGGCTCTGGAATAGGGCTGGAAATCCTCAACCTATACACCCAGACTGGAGGGTAGTCCCCAGGACCCCAACTGGGCCAGTTATTTGGGGTGGGAGTAAGAGTATAGAAGCAGGGCCTGCCACCTAACTGTCGTGTTCCCTGGGGCTAGCTGCCCCTTCAGCCTAACTTCTGCTTCCCCCCAAAGGACCTACCCCTAGGTGCAGACACCTTCTCTCTACTTCCAGGCCAACACCGATTCTTCAGGAAGCTTCTCCCACCCCTCCTGGCTCCATCTGGATGGCTGTCTTTCCACTGGCTAGGCTGGGCGCCCCAGCCACAGCTCTTACCACCTGGAAGCTCGGGGAGTGGGTGCTGGCACTGAGAACTGGGGTGTGGAGTAAGGCCCACCTGGATTCCAATTCCAGCACCACCAACCACTGAGACAGGCTACTCACCGTCTCAGAGCCCACCTGCCAAACAGAGGACATTACTGCCCACACCCTATAGAGTCACTAGGAGAATGAATGTAGGATTCTACCACAGTGGCTGCTCTGCAACAGGTGTGCAACCGTGCTGTCTGGATAAACCTTGCTGTTCTGTTGTGTGTCGTTACCCACTCTGCTGAGTTCCCTTAGGACTCTCCACAGGGCCATCAGCTGGAGGGGCAAGAGCAAAGAGTTCAAGGCTGGGCACCCAGAAGGGATTGTTTAGACTGGTTCTCTGAACCTCCTGCTCATGCTGGAGGGGGGACGTCATCAGCCAGGGCAGGCCATGGAAACAGTGTACCACAGTGATGGAGGGAGAGGTCCCCAGGGTCTTCAACCCAAGCCCCCATTCACCCCCTTCCACTGCAGCCATACCATGTCCATTTGTCACCCATGGCAGTTTCAATACCTAGCACAGTGCCTGTCAGAGACGTACTAAATATTTGTGGAATAGATACATTCATCATGATTTTGCCTGCCACTTTCGTAAGGGTCAGGGAACCAGTTTTTACCTGTGCATCTATAAGGACCTGGGGTCTTTTGTCAGGGAAGTTGTTCTCTCTGGACCAGGACATGTCACAGGCCCAGGCTTGCTCACCTGCGGCCCAGACCCTGTGCCACTAATAAGGCATCTTTCAGCTACAATACCCAAAAGCCTTCCCTCCAAGCCACCTCTGGCCACCTCAAAACCTCAGCCTTCTGTAACCACTTTCATAAGAACCGTCTACCAAAAACGGTGGAGCTGCTGGCCACAGGCCTGGTTGGATCTCTTTATCTGCTCGTTTCCAACAGCCCCCAGCTGGGGTGGATCAGGACTCAGGGCCCTGGTAGGCCTGCTCCTGCTTCCAAGGGTACTTGGGAACGGGATTCCTGACACTATATTCATGACAAGAACGTTGATGTCTGCAGGAGAAGCAGCTTGGCTTAAAGTGCAATGGCTCGGTTGCTGTGCCAGAGGCTGGGGCTGTGCTAGGAGTGTGTGCACGTGTGCATGCGTGTGAATGTGTGTGTTCCAGAGCTGAGGACTCACCTCCTGAGGGACACAGCTCTGCGGGCTCTGTCTGTGGTAAGGCTGGTTGAAAAATTTTAGTCTGGGGCCTTGGAGAACTGATTGACCTGGGACCACAGTGCTACCCTTGATTGACTGTGTGACCTTGGGCTTGACCTCTCTGTTCTGCCAAGGAAGTCAACAAATGACAGGAGGGCTCAGGAAGAAAGAAGGATCTTTGGCAAGCACCTGAAGATACCACAAGTCCAAGGAGGGTCAGCTGAGGGCAAGCCCCCCTCTCCTCATTCCTCTCCTCTTTGGCCTTGTGTGACAGTTGGTATCTTACCTACTTCATCAGACTGAGCACACTCAGGGTTAGGGTTTAGCCTTAAGAAAAAGCAGACCGTGCTTTGACGCAATGATATAATGAATGAGAGGGCTCAGTGGGGCATACAACCTACAACTCACTGTTTGCACCTGGCTGCTTGCACCTGTGGGGTTATTGCAGCTGAGGCTGTTGGGTCCCGCAGAGGAAGGCTACATACATAGAGAGTGTTAAAACTATCTGTCACAGAAAAATTTTTCTTTTTCTTTTTTCTTAAAAACCTAAGTTGCTGGAATATACCCCAGAAAAATAAACAAAACCAAACCCACTTGCCATCGAGTCGGGTCTGACTCATAGCGACCCTAGAGGTCAGAGTAGAACTGCCCATAGAGTTTCCAAAGAGCACCTGGCAGGTTTGAACTGCCGACCTTTTGGTTAGCAGATGTAGGACTTACCCCACTACACCACCAGATACACGGTCACCAATGTTTACTGCAGCTCTCTCAACAACAGCCAGAAGATAGAAGCAACCTATGTGTCCATCAACAGCCAAATGGTTAAACAAACTATGGTATATACATACAATGGAATACTACTCAACGAGAAGAAGCAGTGATGGCTTAGAGAAATACCTGACAGTCTAGGACCTTCTGGAGGACACTGTGCTGAGGGAAATTAGCCAGACACAAAAGGACAAATATTATGTGAGACCATTAATATAAGGATGCAACAAATCGTTTAGCACATAAGAAATCAATTACTGGCAGTTACAAGGATGCGGAAAGAGGGAGAGGGATTTCTACAAATTAGAGGTTAGTGCTGGGATTGGGTATAGGTATGGCAGCAAGTAATAGAAAGGAGCCCACTATGGCTCCATTCCAACACAGAACTGCTCCCCAAATGCAGTCTGCTTCTTTGGAGGGACAGAATAACAGGATCTGGAGTCAAGGGACCATGCTCTCAAGGGACATCTAGACTAATTGGCATGCTCAAGTTCTTTTTGTTGTTGTTCTTTTTCTTTTCTCTTTTTTTCTTAAGAAAATATTCTGCATACCACTTGGGTGAGTGGTGTCTGGGGTCTTAAAAGCTAACAAGCTGCCATCTAATAAGCATCAGCTGGTTCCAACACGCCTGAACCAGGAGTAAACAGTGCACATGAAGGTCATGAAGAAATCATGAACCTACCAGGTAGAAGCAGCCATATGAGTCAGAGTCGGCCTCAGTATGGGACCTGAAGACTTTGATGGTGCCCAGACACCACCAATGACCGCTCAGAGGGGGTGCAAGAAAATGTTATTCATGCCACTTAGGTGAGTGACATCTGGGGTCTTACAAGCTAACAAGCTGCCATCTAAGTCGTACCAACTGGTCCCAATCCACCTGGACCAGAGCTAAATGGAGGACATCAAGGACAGGAGGAAAGCGTGAGCCCAGCTGATGGAAGGTGCCGTATAATCCAGAGACTACTTTAACATGGGACCGGAAGAATCAAGTGGTGTCCGGCCACCACCAGTGACTGCCAGGGTGGGGTGCACAGTACAGAGCCCCCCATGTGGCAGGAGAAGCATAAGAGTGCAGAAGTAGAGTGCTACCAAAGGACCACAACTGATGGTCTGTCCGCCTGGAGGGCCTCCGGGAGCACGACCCCTGGACTCTCTAACCCCAAACCACATCCAGCACCAACACCAGCTCCCCACACAAAGACTCAACTGGACTGTATAAGACTTGCAGTGATCCTGGCACCAAACAACCTTATGAACTTAAGTAAATACACAGGGGCTGTCCAAGAAGCTCACTACCGGAGGCAAGAAAGTAGTGCAGTGGGGGAGGGACAGGTCTTGATCAAATGGGCATGAGAATTTCCGGAGAAGGGGGAGTATGCTGTCCCTGGAGGGTGGGCAAGTAACTGGAGAGCAGGTAAAGCAGAATACTGGTGTCAGTACTTAAATCACAATAAAAATTATTTTTTTCAAAAAAGAAAAACCTAAATTGCTTAATTTAAAAACTCATTCACTTCTCCACCACCCTGCAAACTATGAAAAGAGAAGACACAGTAGCTTTCTCTACTTTACAAACAGGAAGACAAAGCCAAAGAGAAGTGACCTACCCATTGTCACCCTTTTTTACAAACCAACCAGCGCATCCCTAGTCTCTTCACTCCTGCCTGCATCTCCTGGTTCCTCAGGGTGTAGATCATGGGGTTGAGCATTGGGGTCATGACCGTGTGGCTGATAGACACAGCTTTGTCCATGAAGAATGGGGTGAAGGGACGAGCGTAGAGGTAAATACTTGGAATGAAGATCATAGACACCACAATGATGTGGGTGGTACAGGTATATGCTGCCTTCCTCCTCGCCATCCCTGAGTGGGACCTCAGCATCACCAGGATGATTGAGTAGGAGATCAGGAGGAGGAAGAACCAAATGACATCCAGCATCCCACTGTTGGAGATCATGAGGAACTCCAAGATGGCAATGTCAGTGCAGGCCAGTCTCAGTACTTGAGGAACATCGCAGTAGAAGTTGTCCAGCACATTGGGGCCGCAGAAAGGGAGTGGGAGCATCAGAGCCAGTTGGACAATGGAATGAAGGAAGCCTCCCACCCAGGCAGCCACGACCAGCCCCACACAGAGCTGAGTGTTGATGATGGTGGTATAGTGGAGGGGGCGGGAGATGGCAACGAGGCGGTCACAGGCCATCACTGAGAGGAAGAAGACCAAGGCACCTCCAAGAAAGTGGAAGAAGAAGATCTGGGCCATGCAGCCCTGGTAGGAGATGGTCTTGTTCTCAGAAAGGAAGTCTACCAGCATCTTTGGGGCAGTGACTGAGGAGAAAGAGAGGTCTATGACAGCCAAATTTTGGAGCAAAAAGTACATGGGTGTGTGGAGCCGGCCATCAAAGGTCACCGTGACCATGATGAGAAGGTTTCCCACCACAGTGGTGATGTAGACAAGCAGAAACACCAGAAACAGGAAAAGCTGAAGCTCCCACGTTTGTGAGAGCCCCATGAAGACAAATTCTGATACCCAAGTGACGTTCCCTGGATCCATTGTGTTTTCTCCATGCACCTAAAGAAAATAAGCCACAGATAGAGATGTATGAAGTTGCTACTTGTCCTTTTGTGGCTTGGGGGCTCAGAATGGATTTGCCCGGATCCATATGATGGGCATCCTCTCGGGCAGATCACAAAACAGATGTAGATTAGTGACCCTGTCTTTGGAGAGTTTATATGATATACATTCCCAAGATATTTTAAAGCCATCCAGAAGCACATGCAACCTGAGGTCAAGATAAATACGAAAGTAGAGAAGAAGACGGAAGGGGAAAGACAAAGGGTGACAAGGAGAGTATGTAGCACATGCTCAGTAAATGTTCGCCCAGTTGATATTTTAATTAGTTAATTGATTAAGTGAACTTCAATATGTGGAGAATTATTTTATCATTGTAAAAATATATGTAACAGAACATTTGCCAATTTAGCAGTTTTTGTGTGTACAATTTAGTGACTTCGATTACATATGTGAATCATGAACCATCCCCAACACCTACTGCCAAATCTGTGTTACCAGGAACAGAAACTCAGTGCTTCCTAAGCAATGTTTCCCCCTCTGCCCCTGCTAACTGCTAACAAACTTTGGTTTCCATATGTTTTTCTTTTGCATCATAATTCATATGTCATGCAACATTTGTCATTTTATGATGGACTCGCTTCACCTAGAACAATGTTTTCAAGGATTGTACACATTGTAGTGTGTATCGAGACTTCATTTCTTTTTATGGCTGAGTAATATTTAGCTACATATATATCCATCATTTGCTGATGGACATTTAGGTAGTCATAGGAATTTTGGAGTGATTTTCTCTATCCTTTGGTCTTTAAACCATAAAGCCAGTTTTATGCTTGGTGCTAAAAATATTGGTTTCCACATACCATCTAAGGCAGATGTTTTCAACAGCGTGTTCCCCTGCACTACCTTCCAGTGCTGTCTTCACATTTTATACTTCCTACCACGAAGTCACTGGCACCTGTTTATCCCACCCAGACTCCAGCAGGTGTTGGCAGGATCCTATTTACAGTGGACTGTCCTCTTACCTCTATTCAGTCCAGAATGGGAGACGAGACTTCTTACATCATTCTGGGGGTCCTTTCCACACACCTTCAGTTTCTGGCCCCCAGCCACACCTCACCTACACTACTTTTGGGTATGAGCCTGGGGAAGGGGGAACATTCTCAGAAAGATGTTATTGGACTGACCTCAGGATGCAACAGAGGTGATTCCCACTGGGGACAAGGGAACAATGGGAGTTGTTAAAAAGTTTCTAAGTGTCTCAAAAACACTTGGGATTCAAAAGCACCAAGGACATTGAAACTTGTATACATTCATGGACTGTAGGGTTAACAACAGGCCAAGATCAGAAATCACAAGAGTCACTTCAGAAGAACACATTCTCTGACAGTTCTGAAAGAAGTCATTTCCTGGAACAATAGTTGTCAGATTTCAGACGCGCTAGTGTCCCAGGGAGGGCTTGTTAACAGAAGTGCGGACAGCCAACACAGAGTTTCTCATTCACTGGGCTTGGGGTGAAATCCAAGAATCTGCATTTCTGACAAGTAGGCAAGTGGTACTGATGCCACTTGTCTGGGGACCACGTTTGAGAACCACTGACTGAGTTTCATGCTTCTCAGTTTGCTCATCAACAAAATGGGCTGTGGGAGGAATAAACATACGGTATGGTATTCCCTCTCATGGCATCATCAAGATAACTAATGTGATTTCTCTCTCCTTTTTTTTTTTAAACTGAAAATGTTTGTATATTAAGCTGAATACAACATAAATCCTATCCTTCATTTTACTAGCTGGACCCCAATACAGCTTCTCTATTTATATCCAATTCTATGCTTTTAACGTTTATAAATTGCT
Source organism: Heterohyrax brucei (assembly GCA_028571685.1). Taxonomy (NCBI): domain Eukaryota; kingdom Metazoa; phylum Chordata; class Mammalia; order Hyracoidea; family Procaviidae; genus Heterohyrax; species Heterohyrax brucei. Next base: position 116,077,851 of record CM053149.1, on the reverse strand, counting down.
AGTGCTGTTTATATGTCAACTACTACTCAATGAAATCTTCCCTTTCGTACAAAGACTGGTGCATATTTTCTCATTAGAAGAAATTGATCTAAAATGGAGTTAACTGGTGTTGTAACCTGAGTGAGCTATAAAAATGTGTGATTTCTTAGTACTCTCTGATTATCATGGAGTTTCTGTTTGGTTTGAGTTCTTTCACTCCAAATGTTTATGCTTAGCAAAACAAAATGTGGATGAAGTGTAAAATAAAAATGCTATGTGAAATTCTGATTCCTCCAAATATGAGAGACATGGATTTTAAAACACTAATCCTACCTCATATTTAGAGCTTTAGTTCATTTTAAATGTAGTCACTTGGAAAATAAGCCTGGGTTGAACTGGGGAAGGGACAGGCCTTGAGTGTCACCAGGCATTTGAGGCAGGTCTCTGATGTGAAAGGCCAAAAATAGGATAAGCATAAAAATGAATGGAAAGAAAATAGATGTGACACAGGAAACAGAAAAACAGTTCTATAAAATCTCTAGTTCACATAATTAGTATCTTTTGAGAAAAGCGTGAAGCCAGATCTGTAAAATAAGAATAGAGTTGCATTAAAAATTAGAGTATAAGACAAATTTAACTAGAGAGACAAGAGACCTTTACAAGACCTTACTATAAGAAACTAAGAGAAACTTACATAAATGGAGAAACCTACCCCGCTCATGGATAGGAAGACAACATTGTGAAAACGTCTATTTTACCCAAAGAAATCTACCTATAGAATGCAATGCCAATACAAATTCCAGTGAAATTTTTTAATGAGATGCAGAAACAAACCATCAGCTTTGTTTGGAAACAGAAGGAACCCCGGATAAGTAAAGCACTACTGAAGAACACACTGGGAGGCCTCTCACTACCCGGCTTTAGAACATATCACACTGCCACAGTTATCAAAATAGCCTGGTACCGGAACAAAAAGAGACATATAGACCAATGGAACAGAGTTGAGATCCAAAAGATGCCACCATCCTCCCATGAACAGTTGATATACAAAGAAGGCCCTAAGATTCTAAACTGGGGTAAAAATAGCCTTTTTAACAAACAGTGCTGGCAAAATTGGATATACATCTGAAAAAAAATTGAAACAAGACCCATATCTCACGCCTTATACAAAAACCAACTCAAATTGGATAAAAGACCTAAATACCAAATCTAAAACAATAAAGCTCATCCAAAAAAAAATAGGATCAACAATGGAAGTTACAATACACAACGTAGACAAGCTTCAAAATCCATCAAACAAAGCATGATCAACAGAAGAGAAAATAGATAAATGGGAACTACTAAGAATCAAACACTTTTGCTCATCCAAAGACTTTATCAAAAGAATTAAAAGACCACTTACAGAATGGGAAAAAATACTTGGCAACTATGTGTCAGACTGATATCTGATCTCCATAATCTACAAGGTACTACAAAATATCAACAAGAAAAGGATAAATAATCCAATTAGGCAACGGACAGAGGAGATGGACAGACACGTCTCTAAAGAGGAGATCCAGGCAGCCAAAAAACACATGTGGACATGCTCACGATCATTAGCTATTAAAGAAATTCAAATCAAAACTACAATGAGATATCGTCTCACCCCAACAAGGTTGTCCATAATCCACAAAACACAAAACAACAAACACTGGAGAGGCTGTGGAGAAATTGGAACTCTCCTACACTGCTGGTGGGATTGCAAAATGGTACAACCTCTTTGGAAAGCAATCTAGCAAGCTGGAAATAGATATACCATTTGACCCAGTAACCCCACTGCTTGGAATATATCCTACAAAAGTAAGGATGTTCACACAGATACATGCACACGAATGTTTATTGCAGCACAGTCCACAACAGCAAAAAGATGAAATCAACCCAGATGCCCAATAACAGATGAATGGATAAACTATGGTATATATACTCAGTGGAACCCTATGCAATGATAAAGATCAATGATGATTTTTGTAAGCATCTCATAACTTGGTTTCAATTGGAAGATATTATGTTGAGTGAAATTAGTCAGCAGCACAAGGACAAATACTGTATGAGATCCCTACAATAATGTCTTAAAAGCAGACTCATGTACAGAAAAAAAAGACTGAGCTGTAAGTGAGGGCAGGGAGGGAGGGATGGAGGAAGAGGGTTGGTTATAGATTAGATAGTTGATAGAAATTTGGTTGGGTCAAATCAGTGACAGCACACTCTAGAAAGAAGATCAGCTTAACTGGACTTCAACATAACATGAATACGTTTCCAATCTTAACCCAGTATTGCAAGGACAGAGTAGCAGGGGTGGGGGCCAAGGGACCATGCTGTCAGGGGACGTCGAGGGTAGTTGGCATAACTAGTGTATTGCTAAGAGAGTCTTCTCTACCCCATACTGGTGAGTGGTGTCTGGGGTCTTAAAAGCTAGCAAGCTGCCATCTGAGGTACACCAAATTGTCCCAACTCAGCAGGAACAGATGATCACCAAGGGCCAAAATGACATGGGGAAAGAGAATCCAGAAGACAGAAAGACCCACGTGAATGGGTAACTACATGAACATGTGACCAGAAGAACCAGATGGTGCCTGGCCACTACCAGTGACAGCCTTGATGGGGCTCACAAAGTTGAGTTTCAGTGACAACACAAGAATAAAAAGTGGTGTACTCTGAGAACTCCACTAAAAGACTGCAACTGATGGTCTGAAGGCCTTGGGGTTCCCTTGGGAACCCTTAGTCCTGACACTGCTCCTGTCCATAAATCATTAGTACCTCACAATGCCTCAGACAGGAATAGATTGGACTTAGTGACACAGAGTGACCATATGATGTGTGCACTTTATGGTTCTATGCATCTACATGATGTTGTCCTACTGGCCTCTTACTAGAGTAGAAAGTGTGGAGAATAAGGGACGACAGAAGATTGTTAAGAGGATACGACATGTATATAACAGAAAGGAGAAGTGTGCTGTCACCAGGCAAAGAGAGCACTAGGAACTGCGCATAGGCAGGCACGCGAATTTAAACTGGATTGTAAACTTTCACTCAATTACAATAAATTAAAAAAAAAATACATGAAGAAAAAAATTAGAGTGCAAGAAAGAGCTCTTTAAAGGAAATTCAATAGAGGGGCTCGAAGATGAAATTGAGGAAATCTCCTTGAAGTGTAAAACAAAAACATAGTGTGAATAGGATGTCTTTGGATGGGGGGAGCCAGCCTAGATTATTAGAGTGGTGGTTTCCCCTCCCAGGAGTTTCCTGTTGTGAGTGTTGGAGCAAAGTGAAGAGAGCATCCGCACAGAGACATGTCTTGATATAGGGAGTCAGAGCTCCAGAGGGGCGAGAAGGACCACCACATGGGGGTGCAGTCTGGCACTGGGAAACAGGGTGAGGTGGGTACCTACACAGGGGGATGTCCTGCTGTGGGGTGTCAGAGCATGAGGAGAGTAAGAAGGGTGACTCAGCAGGGTGGGTGGCCCAGAGCGAAATACCAAACACTGAGGGTGGTATCTAGCGAGGGGTAAAGATCGGATACACAGCAAAAATAGTAAACCCACTGCTGTCAAGTCAACACATTGTGACCTCACAGGGTTTCCAAGGCTGTGGATATCTTTGGAAGCAGACTGCCACAGCTTTCTCCCACAGAGTGGTGGCTGGTAGTTTATAAACACTGACCTTTAGATTAGCAGTTGCTTTCCTTAACCAGTACACCACCAGGGCTCTTTAGGATGTATAGGGGGAGATCAATCAAGTAATATATAATGGGAATATATATATAAGTATATAGTTGGTCAGGTTCCTCAGAGAGAAGAGTTGCAAGTGTGGAAAATGAGAAACTACAATGAACTCTGTGATGCTGGATTAGAATTGGAATCAGTGCAAATGCATGTTTTTTACTATATATATATATGTATATATATATATAAAGAAAAAATATGGATGTAATGTATGTGTGTACCCTGTGCATGTGTGTCTATACACACACACACACAGGGAGTAGCAACACCCTTATAACAATGAGCACACTTAGTATTAAGATGTTGGCTTCTAAACACCACACTCCATTAAAAGGAAATAAGGAGATTTAGAGAAATCTTCATTCAAGATTGTGCCAGAAAGTTAGGAACTGATTAAAGAATAAAAAGAACATAGAATCCAGCTTGAAGAGATTTCACTGGATACATTCATGACAAATTGAGCTTCAAAATGCATAAGGGTAATAGATTATAACTAAATGAATAAAAGAGGAAAACACAAGACTATATAGATAGAAAAGAATACACTCCAAGTTTGATAAAGGACTAGATATTGACATTATCTCAAAGCATTTCCCTACAAAATATTTGCTAATAACCAGCTTGGTCGACTAATCAAACTAAGTACCATCAGTAACAGGACAATGCAAAATCATGTATACCTCAACAGATGCAGTGAGAACACAGTATGACTTCTGTGATATCCCTGACAAAAATATATCGCCCAAATCTAACACCATACGGGACATCAGAAAAACCCAAGTTGAAGGACATTCTAGAAAGTAACTGGCCTGGAATCTTTGACAGCGCTAAGGTCATCAAAGTCAAGGAGAAACTCTTCCAGACCAAAGAAATCTAAAGAGACTGGACAACTAAATACAACATGTGATTCTAAACTACATTATTTTTCTATAAAACACTTTCTTGGGACATTTGGCAAAAGCTGAATAGGGACTAAGGACTAGACAGTGTCTTAGTTACCAGGGGTTGCTATACCAGCAATACTACAAGTGCACAGCTTTAACAAAGAAAAATTAATTTTCTCAGAGTCTAGTAAGCTGGAAGTCCAAATTTAGCAGGTCATGTCCAGGAGAATGCTCTTTCTTGGTGGACTCTGCAGAAATGTCTTTGTCATCAATCTTGCCCTGAACTAGGAATTTCTCTGTGCAGGACCCAGCGTCCCAGGGATGTGCTGTGCTCCTAGTGCTTCTGGGTGCGTGAGGTCCCATGTCTCTCCCTTTACTTCTCTCTTTTATATCTCAGAAGAGATTGGCATAAAGCATTATCTCATCTTGCAGATTTCATTAATCTATGTAACTGCCACCGATCCATCTCATCAACATCACAGTGATAGGATTTACAACAGACAGGGAAGTCACATCAGATGACAAAATGGCAGACAATCATCCAAGACTGGGAATCATGACCTAGCCAAGTTGACAGATGTTTGGGGGGACACAATTCAATCCATGACAGATGGTAACAATGTATTGCTACTGTATTAATTTTGATGACTGTAAAAGAGCAATATAGGAAAATATTTTTGTAGACAATGCACACAGAAATATTACAGAATGGAGAAGCATCAAGTTGACAACTTACCCTCAGTCACTCGGGAAAGAAGTTCCTTATATTGTACTTGCAAATTTGCTATCAGTTAGAGGCTGTGTTTTAGTCACCTGGTGCTGCTCTGACACATAAAGTGGATGGCTTTAACAAAGAAAAGTTTATTCTTACACAGTTCAGGATGTTTGTTCCAGGGGAAGGCTTTCCTTTCATCAGTTCTGGAGGAAAGTCCTTGTGTTGCGTCAGTCTTTGGTCAGAGAGCACTTTGGGGCAGGAAACTTCAGGTCTGACGGATGCGCTCTTCTCCCAGTGCTGCTTTCTTAATGGTATGAGGTTCCCACTCTGCTTGCTTCCATTTTCTTTTATCTCTTGTAGGATAAAAGCTGGTGCAAGCCACACTCCAGGGAAACTCCCTTTACAATAGAGGAAGGGATTTACAGTCCCAACCCTAATTCTCTTTAAAATACAGCATGGGAAAATCACAAATGGGAGGCAATCATAAATATTGGGAATGATGGCCCAGCCAAATGGTTACACACATTTTAGGAGGGGGGACACAGTTCAATCCATGACAGTCTGTTTCCAAAACCTTAAAAGAACTGTGTAGAAGAATGTCTTTCTGTCCTGTGGATAAGAACTAATTTTAAAAACTAAATTCTAGAAAGAACCTATAATAAAACAAAAGGTGATACAGCTGACCACGTCAAAATTAACACCAAAGAACAAAGATAAACTATCAACTGAAAGAAGATATTGTAATACATGTAACTGAGAATAGATCAGGAACCAAATTACACTGGAATGGCCTCATGGTGACAGAAAACTGCCCACTAGGAGGAGAGGGAGGGTGTGATTTCCAATGGCCATGTGAACATATCTTTCCGGTTTCTTTTCTTATTGTGGTAAATATACATGTAACAGAACATCTGCCATTCCCACATTGCTACCATGGGAGTGTTAGAATGTCATTAGAAATCTCAGCCACCAATGAAAACATTTCCCTTTGCTTCCTGAAAAACTGTCTCAAGAGTCATTCACTTCCCTTACCACATTCACAACACAGTTACGTGAGGGAAAACATAATTGCTTTCTCCACTTTACAAACAGAAAGATAAAGCCGAAGAAAAGTGACCTACCCATTGTCACCCCTTTTTACAAACCAACCAGCGCATCCCTAATCTCTTCACTCCTGCCTGCATCTCCTGGTTCCTCAGGGTGTAGATCATGGGGTTGAGCATTGGGGTCATGACCGTGTGGCTGATAGACACAGCTTTGTCCATGGAGAATGGGGTGAAGGGACGAGCGTAGAGATAAATACTTGGAATGAAGACCATAGAAACAACAATGATGTGGGTGGTGCAGGTAGACGCTGCCTTCTTCCTTGCTTCTTCTGAATGGAACCTCAGCATCACCAGAATGCCTAAGTAAGAAGTCAGAAGTAGAAGGAACCAAATAACATCCAGCATCCCACTGTTGCAAATCATGAAGCGCTCAAAGGTGGAAGTCTCGGCACAGGCCAGTCTCAGGACTTGAGGAACATCACAGTAGAAGTTATCCAGGATGTTGGGGCCACAGAAGGGAAGGGGGAGCATCACAACCAGCTGGGAAATGGAATGAACAAAGCCTACAACCCAGGCAGTCACTACCAGCCCCACACAGAGCTGTGTATTCATGATGGTGACGTAGTGGAGGGGGCGGGAGATGGCAACGAGGCGGTCATAAGCCATCACTGAGAGGAAGAAAACCATGGCACCTCCAAGAAAGTGAAAGAAGAAGATCTGGGCCATGCAGCCCTGGTAGGAGATGGTTTTGTTCTCAGAAAGAAAGTCTATCAGCATCTTTGGGGCAGTGACTGAAGAGAAACTAAGATCTAAGACAGCTAGGTTACGGAGTAGAAAATACATGGGAGTGTGGAGCCGGAAGTCACGGGTCACTGTGATCACAATAAGGAGATTTCCCACAATGGTTGTGACATAGACAAACAGAAACACCAGAAAGAGAAAACGTTGGAGTGCTTGAGTCTGTGAGAATCCCAAGAAGACAAATTCCGATACCCAAGTGAGGTTCCCTTGATCCATGATATTTTCTCCATGCACTGAAGGAAAATAAGCCACAGACATAGATGCATAAAATCACTACTTGAGATTTTAGTGCTCAGATGCTCAGAACTGATTCATCCAGGTTCATATGATAGACATCTTCATGGAGAGGTCATAATAAAAGTGTTGATTAATTACCCTATCTGGGATAGTTTACAAATTGGGAGCCGGAATATACATAACTTAAAGCCACTCAGAAGTGTACTGTGTAACCTACCTCCACGAATTCAGAGTAACGTAGCAGAAAGATGCTTGGAGTCAGATGATCTAGATGCAAATATCAGGTCTTCCATTTCCAGCAACTTAACCTTGAGCAAACACTTAAATTTTCTCAGTCTCAGTTTCAACATCTATAAGGTGGAAACAGAATTGCTTTCTTTATAGAGTTGATTTGGGGCTAAAAAAGAAGACATACACAAAATTTCTAGATCAGTGCCTGGAAAAACAAATGGTAATCACCTTTCTATCTCTGAAGTCTTCTAATCCAAACACATCTTATTTTCTTCCAATCACTAATAAGCTTTGTACCAATAATTTTTCAAATAGCAGTTATAACATTAATGAACATTGCATTTTTCTAAGTTTTTTCCTCCATAATTCAACCATAATCTCTTAATGGTGGAGATCTGGATTTACAATTACAAGTGCCTATCCTTGCCCATGATCAATACTCAGTAAATACGGGTCTTGACTCTGCTCAGTGAGTGAATACTTACCAGGTGGGCAAGTCAGTCCAAGTGAGCCTCTGGACATGGAAGAATACTGAGCTTTCCAGTGGACCTTCTCAATGTAAGTGGCTCCTTACTGGGTGAGGCCAGAATGCACGTGGTGTGTTTGATAAGAGAGAAAAGGGAGAGAGATTTATTAGAACAATAAATAGATGATACGTGTTGTTTGATGGTGACTGAGAGTTTTTCTGAAAGGGACAATGTTACTGAATCTAAGGGTAGAAGACAAAAGAAGATGTTGAAACATGAGAAATAGACGGAGACTAAGTAGAAATGATGGAGGAATAGAGCAAGTGAAGGAAGGGAAATGGGAAGTGGGAAGACAAGGATGGCATCAAAGATGGAGAGGGAGAGATAAAAGGTGACAAGGAGAGGGGATAGCATGCCTTCCAGTTTCTCTGTCCTGCCTTAAGCCCTCATCCTTTCTCACCTGGACTGTGAATACTATTATCTGTCAGAAACTACCCCATTCTAGTATTTTGCTTCTATTTGTTTCCACTCCAGTTCATCTTCTATCCTGCTGCCAAGGAGACCTTTCTAAATTCAGATCTGATCAGGTCTCTCCACCACTTACAGTCCTCCAGTGACTGCTCACTAGTGCTACTTGGGAGCCACGTCAAATGCTGTGGATTAAATCAGAACCGCAAAACATACCTACGTGCATGCATCACTCCCACAGCATGTCACACAAGGCAATAGAACATGGTCTCCATCCACCTTTCTAATCAGTATTCCTGCCACCCAAGTACCAATTACACTGTTTAAGGAATTAACAACTTCTCTCATATGCTGTATATTTGACTATTTCCATATCTTTGGGTTATTAGCTCTGTTTTCTAAAACTCCACTACCACCTCCACTGAGAAGCACTCAGATATCTTTTTGTGACTCTTTCCCCATTTCTCCTGCACAGAATTAATTCCTCACTTTTCTGGATTCTTGTATTTTATTTTACAACTTATATAATTTTATAATGTATAATTCTTGTATTTATATTTTATAAATAATACTTCTCTTGCAACATTTATTCTTTGCCTTTTCCATCACTCTCTCCCCCAACTAGATTGCAAACTCATTAATATAAGACAACAACCTAGGGCACCAATTTATCAGTTGCTCAAAAAGTATTTGCGAGTTTAATGCATTAAGTAGATAATTATACGACCTTCATTAGATGGATAATTTGGGAGTGAGTTTGCTTATGGTTTGCTCTCATCACCTCTCTAAATCCTCAGGCAGGTTCTACGCTTGGTTGTTAAAAGCTGCTTTTCACATGTGACCTTGTGGCAGCATTTTCAAGAGGACATTCCCCTTTGCGTTACTTCTTGATGCTCTCCTCGCACTTTGAACCTACTATGATCAGGTTTACATCCAGTTTCTGTTCCTCCCACCCTCCAGCAGGTGTTGCATGATCCTTCTTAGAGCGAATTCCTCTCCAGGTGAAGAAGCCTGGGTCTCTCACGTCCCTTTAGTCCAGAATGGGAGGGAGAAAGCCTTGAGTCTTACATATTTTTGGAGCTCCTTTCCCCCACAGTTTCACAGTTTTCCAGCCCCTGCCCATACCTCAGTGCACTACAATGGGAATGACCCTAGAGATGAAAAACATATCCTCAGAGACATGCTGCTGGACCGGGCTCAGGACACAGAGCTAGGCTGGTTACCACTGGGGGCAAGGGAGCAATGGGAGTTGTTAACAGGTTTCTAAATTTCTTTTAAATATAAACACTTTGAGACACCTGCCTTGGGAGCCAAAGTCATCAAGAACATCAAAAAATTTTACAGATTTGGGGAGTATAGAATTAGCAGGCCAAGATCCAAAAGGACAAGAGTCACATCATAGAGAAAAACTTGAACAGTATTTCAAATTAAAACAGAGAGGTTTATTAACGGTTTAAAACAATTGCAATTGCAGAACTACACATGAAGCCAACTGAAAATGGGACCAGGTACTCCCAGGTAGTTTGGTTATACAAGTATTATTCTGGGGTAAAAAAGAGGAACCAAACCATAGGGAGGGTAATTATGGGAACATCAATGAATATTGTAATACCCACACTCTGACTGGTTTCTGATTATTACTAATATAGTTAGTAATTACAAGTAGTTTCACAGGATGCTGAGATCATGCTCACAAGGTGTTTACATGTATTTTCTTTCTCTTGCAAAAATGCTGTGTTGCCAGTGGCACCCAGACAGCCCTGTTCCTGAGTAAGTGTGCTTTAGGAGTGCAGATGGCCGTTTGGTCAAGATCCCTCAAAGCATATGTTTTCACATCCTGGTTTTGACCACCAAGGAAAAACATGTGTTTTTTCCCCTCAAAAACATAACTGTTAGTCTAGATCTCCAGATTAAAATTAGATAGCATGGTCAACATGTTATGTCTCTGTCTCATGAACTGCACTGAAAATTTTCTTTACCTAAAATAGCTGTTTAAAAGAAATGAGCTGTCTGGGAGTTTTAGAAGAACTCATATTTTAGCAGTAATTCTCACCCTTGCTAGTGCATCCAAACCACCTGAAGGGCTTGTTAAAAGAATTGTTGCGTTGCCTCAGTAGGTCGAGGGTAAGACCAAGGACCTGCATTTGCAACAAGTTCTCAGATAACACTGATACCTTGTTCTGGGAATCACACGTTGACAGCCACCCATTTCCCTGTGTCACAGTACTGTCTGCTCTTCAGCACGATGGACCATTTTCTCTCCTAGAGTCCATCAAGATATTGGCTAGCTTTTTTCTTCTCCTTCTTCTTTTGTTAGAACTGAACTGATCATTACTAAGACAGAGCCACTGGTGGAAAAATGTTTATATACTGCACTAGAAATCAAATATCCTGTAAACTCTGTCCTTTGTTTTGCCAACTACACTCCAAGATTGGTCCCCCACCCCTATGCAGTTCTTCCTGAACCATCTATATAAGTGCCAGCACTATTTTATGCACAATATTTCTTCCTTTTATACAACAATTGATACAGGAAGCGTGTATATTTTCTCATGATGAAAAACTAACCAGAAATGGAATTAATTGGCGTTGTAACCTGGTTAAGATATACTAACTGTGATTTCATGAAGCTCACTGATCTACGTAGGGTTTTCAGGTTGGTCTGAATTCTTTCATTGTACATGTTTATACCTGGGAAAACAAAGTGCCTACTGTGGATAAAAACACACTGTGATCCTCTTTCACTTAAAATAGATACAGATTTCTTTGTTTAAAGACTAATTATTCACAACATTTAGGGCTTTAATCAATTTTAAAATTGAGCCAGTTGGGCAAGTAGTTTCTGTTGATGATAGGGAAGGGAACAAGCTTTGTCAATCTCATCATCTGTCAGATGATTTTGAGTTACCTGTATTAATTATTTCTGATTCTGATCTGGAGCCCTAGTGACTCAGCAGGTAAGAGCTTGGCTCCTAACCAAAAGATCAACAGCACAAATCCACCAGCTGCTCCTTGAAAACTCAGTGGGGCAGTTGAACTCTGTCCTATAGGGTAACTATGAGTCAGAATCAACTCAACGGCAATGGGTTTGGTTTTTTGGTTTTAAGAAAAATGTGGTATATTTCAGCTTATATATTTCTTCTGTCAAGGCATATGTGGTTCTGTAAAATATCTACCAGACCTCGTCTCTTCACTGTGCCCAGTAGCCAACATGATGACTTCCTAAGTGGTAGTAATGGGATAATTATGCTAAATAGTCAGGGAAGACTGAGATGATAAAATTATTTCCCTATGGACCACATTTCTAAGAGAATAAATGCTTTGTTGTATATATAACATAGTTTCAATAAGAGCTGTCTTAAATGTATAATATCCCACAGATATAGCTGTATTCATTTAAATGGGGGGGGCATTTCTCCTCAAGAAGAACTGGTAGTGCACTGTTTAAAGTGCTCAGCCACCAACTAAAAGATAGGTGGTTAGAATCCACTACTCCTTGGGAAAACGGTGTGGCAGATTGCTGCCATAGTGATTTACAGCCTTGAAAACCAGGGTCACAAGGAGTTGGAATCAATGTAACAGCAGTAGATTTGGTTTGGCTGTTTCTCAACAAACTCAGTTAAGAAGCAAGCAACATTTTTATGGAACGATGATATATTAATCTGTTGAAACTTTACTTCTATTTATTCCCTTTGGGTCAATGTTATAGATTATAAATAGTCTCTCTGTGCTTTATGCACCCTGCGGAATTGACATTATTGATCACATGAGAGCAAACATTTCATAAATTTTAAAATATGGCCCAATACAACTTTTTTAAATTGAACTAATAAATGTCTTCCAGTTATAAAAGAGCAAAGATTTCCTCCTTTTATCTTCCTTGCTTGAAACAGAAATTCCGTTTTCAGTGACACTGAGAGGCACCTATAACCAAGATCACAGGATCTGAAGAAGGACTTTCAAGTGCTATAAAAGGAGAGACAGGCTGTTGCCCATGACAACTCTAGGACAATGCTGGTAGAACAAGGTTCCAAAGTAGGTGGTACATGATGAAGGATAAACCACTCACCTTTGTCTGAGTGAACAGGATTGGTGGACACAGACTGGATTCAGGAACTTTCCTAAGTCTCATTTAATACTAAAAAGGGGCATGAGAGGCTGGGATCATTACTCCATATTTATAACTGCAAACTCCAGTGATATAGTGGAGAAAATGTGGGCTGTGGGTACCCCTACAGCTGCCACTCTTCATCAGCTGAAGAGAATTTCTATACACACACAAATAGACACAGCTGTATCATTCAACCCTGCACTGGAAGCCAAGGAGAGTTCCTATTAATCCACATAATTTCTTGACTCTTCTTCATCACTACCACTTTTTTCTCTCTTTTTATTTTTACAGATAGCTGGTCACCAAAAAAAATCTATTATTTCAAGGTTATGCAATAATTTAAAAGAACCTAGCAATGACTCATGGTGTCTGGCTTTGGCTGGCTAGCAATGATTCTGTAAGAAGAAAAGACAGAAAGAAAGCAGGTAAAGAACTCATAAATGGAAATTCTTTTACTGCAACAGAGAAGAAAGAATTTAATTGAAGAGTTTTCCAGGAATGTAAAAAATCGCAGGGAGAAAAAAATGAATCAAATTTCTGTATATCAAGAGCTCAAAGCAGAGTTATACGGTAATACAAAAGCAGAGATGAAAAAGTGAACTGATAGATGTCAGGTAAGAAGAATAGGAAAAAAATCAAATCATCAGAAAAAATGGAAACAACGAAAACAAGACTCTTGTTAGTTGCCATCAAGTCAATTTCAACTGAAGTACAGTAAGGTACTTTGAAGGCAGGCTTAGAAGAACTGAACAAAATGAAAAGGAAAAGAACAAAAAAATTGAAAAGGGTTAGTAAGAAGTGTGTGTGGGTTAAATACACATAAAGAATATTGGTTGTGTTAATAACTGGATATCCTCGAAGATATGTAAATCATGAGAACAGAAAAATAGTTGAAGATGTAACTCGAGAAAACTTTCCTGAAAAATGGAATCAATAGATTGAGAGAGAACACTATATACCAAGAAAAATTGATAAATATCAACTAATGCTAAAACATAACCTGGTAAAGTAACAGAACTCCAGATATAAAGAAACTTATGAGCTGCCATCAAAAAAGATGAAGTTACCTATAAGGAAAAAGATAATCAGGCTGCCTCCAAACTTCTCAACAGCATATTAATTCCTGGAAAACAAAACCTCCAAAGACCCAGCATAAACAAAAGTATGATCCAAAGATGGTTACTCAAATTGTCATTTATATATAAAGTCAACAAACAACTGTAACAAATTTGAAAACCTGGAGGAAATGGGCAAATTTCTTGATTCGTATCACCTACCAAAATTATCACAAGGTGAAACAGAACAACTTAATAAACCCATCACAAAGAAAGAGGTTGAAAAGGTCATAAAAAAACTACCAACAAGAAAAAGCCTGGGCCCAGATGGCTTCTCTGCAGAATTCTATCAAGCTTTTTGAGGAGAGTTATCTCCAGTACTACTGAGACTATTTCACAGTATAGAAAGGGATGGAATACTCCCAAATTCATTCTATGAAGCCAGCATAATCCTGGTACCAAAGACAGGGAAAGACTGAACCAAAAAGGAGAACTACAGACCGATATCACTTATGAATCTAGGTGCAAAGATCTTCAACAAAATCCTTGCCAATAGAATACAACAACATATTAAAAAAATAATCCATCATGACCAAGTTAGATTCATACCAGAGATGCAAGGCTGGTTCAGCATCAGAAAAATAATTACTGTGATCAACCACATAAATAACACAAAAGACAAGAATCACCTGATTTTGTCTATTGATGTAGAAAAGGCATTTGATAAAGTCAAACACCTGTTCATGCTAAATAGTCTCAGCAAAATAGGAATAGGCGGCAAATTCCTCATTGCAATAAGGGCCATTTATACAAAACCTACTGCCTACATCATCCCGAATAGAGAGAGACTGAAACAGTTTCCCCTGAGAACAGGAACTAGACAGGGATGCCCACTCTCACCTCTCCTATTCGACATTGTACTAGAAGTTCTAGTCAGAGCAATTAGACAAGACCAAGACACAAAGGGTCTACATCAGCAAAAGAGAAGTAAAAATTTCCCTATTTGCAGATGATATGATTGTATAATCCTAAAGAATCCATAAGTAAACTACTCAGACTGATAGAAGAGTTCAGCAAAGTCTCAGGATACAAGATAAACATAAGTAAATCAGTAGAATTCCTTTATACCAACAACGAGATTATTAATGAAGAAATCACCAAATCAATACCATTTACTATAGCCCCCAAGAAGATAAAATATCTAGGAATAAATCTAACCAGAGAAATAACAGACCTTTACAAAGAGAACTACAAGCCCTTACTACAGGAAACTAACAGAGACTTAGATAAATGGAGAAACCTACCCTGCTCATGGATAGGAAGACTTAACATAGTGAAAATGCCTGTTTTCCCTAAAACAATCTACTTATATAACACAATCCCAGTACAAATTCCAGTGACTTTTAATGAGATGGAAAAGCAAATTATCGACTTTATGTGGAAAGGGAAGAAGCCCAGGATAAGTAAAGCACTACTGAGGAAGAAGAACACACTGAGAGGCCTCTCACTACCTAACTTTAGACTGCCACAGTAGTGAAAACAGCCTGGTACTGGTACAAAAAGAGACAGATAGATCAATGGAATAGAATTGAGACCCCAGAGATGACACCATCTTCCTACGAACAATTGATATTCGACAAAGGTCCTAAGACATTAAACTGGGGAGAAAATAATCTCTTCAACAAATGGTGCTGGCAAAATTGGATATCTATCTGCAAAAACCCGTATCTTACACCTTATACAAAAACCAACTCAAACTGGATGCCAGCCAGCCAAGTGCCATTG
Organism: Heterohyrax brucei; assembly: GCA_028571685.1. NCBI lineage: Eukaryota > Metazoa > Chordata > Mammalia > Hyracoidea > Procaviidae > Heterohyrax > Heterohyrax brucei. Next base: position 116,062,311 of record CM053149.1, on the reverse strand, counting down.
AGTCAGATCCGACTAGATAAAAGACCTGAATATCAAATCTAAAATGATAAAGCTCATCTAAGAAAAAGTAGGAACAACAATGGACGTTTTAATACACAATCTAGACAGACTTCAAAATCTGTCAAACAAACCACAAACCACAGGAAAGAAAATAGATAAATGAAAACTGTTAAGAATCAAACACTTCTGCTCATCCAAAGACTTTATTAATAGAATTAAAAGGCCACCTACAGAATGGGAAAAAATATTTGGCAACACTATGTCAGACTGACACCTAATCTCCATAATCTACAAAGTGCTACAAAATATCACTAGGGAAAAGGTAAATCATCCCATTAAGCGACAAGCAAAGGAGGTGGACAGACACTTCTCTAAAGAGGAGATCCAGGCAGCCAAAGAACACATGCGGACCTGCTCTCGATCATTAGCTATTAAAGAAATTCAAATCAAAATGACAATGAGATGCCATCTCACCCCAACAAGTTTGACCATGATCCAAAAAAACACACAAAACAAATGCTGCAGAGGCTGTGGATAAATTGGAACTGTCCTACACTGTTGGTGGGATTGCAAAATGATGCAACCTCTTTGGAAAGCAATCTGGCGCTTCCTTAAAAGGCTGAATCTAGATATATCATTTGACTCAGTAATTCCACAGCTCGGAATATATCCTACAGGAAGCAAGGCCATTCACACCAACTGATACACGCACACGAATGTTCATCACAGCACAGTCCACAATAGCAAAAAGATGGAATCAACCCAGATGCCCAACAACAGACAAATGGATAGGTAAACTATGGTATATGTACTCAACAGAACATTATGCAATGATAAAGAACAATGATGATTTTAGGAAACATCTCCTAACCTGGTTTCAATTGGAGGACATTATGTTGAGTGGAAGTAGTCAGTGACAAAAGGACAAATATCGTATGAGACCCCTACGATAAGAACTTAAAAACAGACTTATGCATAGAAGAAAAGACCCTTTGACGGCTACGAGGGAGGGAAGGGAGGGAGAGCAAGGGAGAAAGGTTTAGATTAGATAGTTGATAGAAACTTGGTTGGGTGAAATCTGGGACAACACACATTAGAAAGAAGATCAATATTAACTGGACTTGAACGTAACATGATTACTCCTCCCATCTTAATCCAATATTACAAGGACAGAGTAGCTGGGGCAGGGGTTCGGGGGCCATACTTTCAGGGGAAATTAAGGACAACTGGCACAACTAGCATTTTGCAAAGAGATCCCTCTGCAACCCACATTGGTGAGTGGAGTCTGGGATCATAAAAAGCTGTCAAGCTGCTATCTGAGGGTACAGCAAATGGTCCCAACTTAATAGGAATGGGTGATCACCAAAGACCAAAACAATATGAGAGGCGGAGAACCCAGAAGTCAGAGAGACCCACGTGAGTGGTTGACTACGTTGACTTGTGACCGGAAGAACTGGATGGTGCCCGACCACCACCAGTGACAGCCGTGATGGACCTCACAAAGTTGAGTCTCACAGGCAACGCAAGAATAAAAAAGGGATGCACCTTGAGTTCTCCATTAAAAGACCACAACCGATGGTCCACGGACCTCGGAGTTCACCTGGGAGCATAGTTCCAGTCCCTGATGCTGCCCCTGTCCACAAGTCATAATGGAGGTCAACTCTCTGACAGGAATGGATTGGACTTGGCGACACAGTGAGCATATCGTGTATGCACCTTATGGTTCTATGCATCTATAGGATGTCATCCTGTTGACCTCTTACAGGAGGAAGGGGAGTGGGTGGAGAGGAAGGGATAGGAGGTTGTTGGGAGGAAAAGACATGTATGGAGCAGAAAGGAGAAGTGTGTTGTAGCTGGGCAGGCGAACAGTGGGGGCTGCATATAGGTGGACATGTAAATCTATATGGGAAGGTACACTTTCATTTAATCACAATAAAAAAGAAAAAAAAAAAGATACCAGGACTGGCTTAATATGTGCCTCATATGGCTATGTATTCTTATATGGAAGGTAGGCCATTTTACTAATTCGAATGCAAATAATGAGTCTTATACCTGGGCTTTATCCTGTTTCTATGGTTGGACTATGACAGGTCAGTGTACCTTCGGCCATGTGAGAATCCCTTTAGACATTCATTCTTACAGTGACAGTTTACACTGATAGACCACTTGAAATTATTAAAAAGGGAGACAGTAAAATGGTCAAGAGACAAGCAAGGGAGAGGTGGAGGGAAACCGTTAAAGGCATTCCTTGGTATAGGTTATAGATTTTGAGGATATTCTTCTCTTGCTATCAAGGAAGCTACTTAGAACACCCTATCTACAACGTGTCCAGAAACATGGAGGATACAGCAGATGACATTGCCAGTGCTATGACTCCTCAAAATACATCACTGAGCTCACCTCTACAGTAGTTTTGGATAGTTAAATTGTCCTAGATTTCCTGTTAGCCCAGCAAGGAGTGTCTGTGCCATAGTTAACACTGCTTGCTACACCTGGATTAACGCCCTGGGTGGCAGGGGGGTAAATACTAAATTAATTCTCCAGGAGGCTACTTGGCTCCATATATCTCCCCCTTCAGATTCCCCATTTATACATATTTTCAACTGGTTACCTTCAGGCAAGGATCATGGATTAAGTCTATGTTTTCAATGGGATTAATAATATTCATTGCCATCGTAATACATAGGGACAGTTAAATGTATAAAACTTGACAAATGCCGTTACCCAAAAGATCCATTTAATGTGTATGAAAATAATAATGTATATTGATAGTACTTTTATTTCAGATGGAGATATGGTGGCAAAATTTTAAGAACTCAGCTGTTAACCAAAATATTGGCAGTTCACAATTGGCACAACCAGCATTTTGCTAATGAGGACTCTCCGCACCCCACATTGGTGAGTGGAGTCTGGGGTCTTAAAAGCTGCCAAGTTGCCATCTGAGGGTACAGCAAATGGTCCCAACTCAGCAGGAACGGTTGATGACCGAGGTCCATAACGACATGGGGGAAACAGAATCCAGAAGACAGAGAGACCCACGTGGGTGGGTGTCTACATCGACTTGTGAGCAGAAGAACCAGATGGTGACTGGCCACCACCAGTGATAGCCATGATGGAGCTCACAATGTTGAGTCTCACTGGCAACACAAGAATAAATATGAGTGCACCCTGAGATTTCCACTAAAGACCACAATCGATGGTCCAGGGGCTTCGGGGTTCCCCTGGGAGTATGGCCCCTGGCTCTGATGCTGCCCTGTCCATAAATCATAATGAAGGTCAACTCTTCGGACAGCAATGGATTGGACTTGGGAACCCAGAGTGACCATATTTTGTGGGCACTTTATGGTTCTAGGCTTCTGTAGGCTGTTCTCCTGCTGACCTCATACTGGAGGAAGGGGAGTGGGTGGAGAGGAGGAGATAGGAGAATGTTGGTAGGATAGGACATGTGTGGAGCAGAGAGGAAGAGTGTGCTGTCACCGTGCAGGGAGAGCAGTGGAAGCTGCATATAGGTGAGCATGCAAATTTATATGGGAATTTACATTTTCATTCAATCATAATAAAATACATATATATGTATATATATATATATATAGGCAGTTCAAATCCACCAGTAGCTCCTTGGAAACCATACAAAGCAATCCTGCTTGTGCTCTATGGTTGTCCATGAGTCAGAATTGACTCAGTGGCAAAGGGTTTTGTGTTTCAAATGAACTTGAGCCCACTTTTTGAACAAGTCATTAGATGTCAGATTATTCCTGTAATGTAGCCTGCCCTGCACTAACTCTCAAGTAATCAAACCACAAAAGCAAGAGGCTAAAGTTACAGCATGATGAAGATGTCAAATAGTGCCCAGCTGTGTTTTCAAAATGTTCTGTTGCTGTTGATAGTTTGAGTTCGTTTTTCTTGAATCTACAGCCTGTGTTCCTGGAAGCAGCAGTCAGGAGACTAAACAATATGTTGCATTTGGACAAATATGCTGCAAAAGAGCTTTATGAAATGTTAAAAATTGGGGATTTCACAATGGGGACTTAGAGGCAGTTAGCCTACGCATGTGGTCACCTCACATGCATGTGTCTGATGAATGATAAATAAGGAAACCAGAGAAAAAAATGACACATTTGTATTAGGGTAGTGGTGAAGAATATGGAGTGTGCTGTGGACTACCAGAAGAGCAAATAAATCTACCTTGAAAGAAGTGCCATGCAAGTGTTCACTGTGATGTGCATGGAATCAGTAATAGGTCAGCATCAATTCGATAGCACTTGACAATAATAACCTTCTCACATGTGTAGCACCTAAGGTCTTAAAGATGTGTTACATAAGCAACCATCTAGAACAAATATGTGCTCAAAATTCATGCAAAAGAAAGCCCTCTTTCAGAGTAGTGATTAGGGAACTGATCAAAGAATTTCTCTTGAAATCCTTGATCAAAAGGAGGAAGTGTGTAAGGAGGGGAAATTTTAAAAATTGAAGTACCTGGTAAGATCTGAAATGGCCAGTGTGAGGTCTGAGGTGGCCAGTGTGAGGTCTGAGGTGGCCAGTGTGAGTATTAGGTGTAATTTCTTCTTTGCTCATTCAGTTTTCACCCTAGCAGCAGCTATGTTCTGTACTACTTCTAAGAGAGGAATATCCAGTTATGATGGTGTAACTACACTGTGTCCCCTTCCTGTCACATACCCATGTAATTCCTATAATATAATCAATATGACAAAGAAACTTAAGCCAATTGCCTTACAGAGTTTGCATTACAGGATGTCCTCGCTTATGAGTTTCACCACAGGAATTGCTGCCTTACAATTTACTGGCACAGGAAATACTACCTTAAAATGACCTGCCACCATCAAGTAATGGTTTTGAATGAACTAAGTTTGCAAATATCATTCAAGCAATGTGTGTCACATCCACTATTTCCCTTTTTAAGAAAAATCACTACTCAGTTACCATTTTGGATTACTGGATTCTATCACATGGAGTTCAGCCTATTCCCACCTAAAGCTGTCACTTTTCTATCAATAAATCTCTAAATTTTACATTTAGGATGTGTATGGTCACTCTATGACAAATTTCATCCATATCTCATACTTTTAATCTTGAAGCCGGAGGAACCGTTTTCTACCACTTACTTGTTACTCACCATTGAGCAAGTCACTTTCTCTGAGTCTCAGTTTTCTCCTCTATAGTATGGTTAGTTGAAATAACTATGTATATATATATATATATATGTAGATATATGTACATATATATATACATATACACATATATACATATACACATATATACATATACACATATATACATATATATAGATATATGTAGATATATATATATACATATATCTACACACATGTACACTGTCAGTTGTATGACTTTTATTCCAGGGATAGAATGATTAATCAGAGGAAGGCAGAAGAAAAGAGGAACAAAAAAATTTATGCAATAGCTTCTTAGCTTTGGATTAATATTATACATGGCCTAATAAGTAAAGAGATGAAGCTATGAAAGTGCCTACTACAGTGCCTAACACAAGAATAGGTTCTCAATGTATATTAGTTCAATCTGAAGTATCATACTCTATAGATTTATCTCCATTTTTCAGATGCAAAAACACAAACCCAGCAAGATTTATCATTTAAACTCATCTATTTAAAGTTCACTCTCTGTTAAAAATCACCAAGTGTCTGCCTAATCTCTTCATGGCTAATTTCATCTCTTGGTTCCTCAGGGTGTAGATCATGGGGTTGAGCATGGGGGTAAGGACTGTGTAGCTGACGGACACAGCCTTGTCCGTGGGGAAGGGGGTGAAGGGCCGGGAGTAGACATAGATACAGGGAATAAAGATCATGGACACCACAATGATGTGGGTGGTACAGGTGGAGGCTGCCTTCCTCTTTGCCTGCCCGGAATGGGATCTCAGCATCACCAGGATGATAGTGTAAGAGACAAGAAGGAGGATGAACCAGATGAGGACCAGCATCCCACTGTTGGAGATCATGAGGAACTCCAGGAGGGATGTGTCCGTACAGGCCAGTCTCAGTACTTGAGGAACATCACAGTAGAAGTTGTCCAGCACATTGGGACCACAGAAAGGGAGTGGGAGCATCAGAGCCAGTTGGACAATGGAATGGAGAAAGCCTCCCACCCAGGCAGCCACGACCAGCCCCACACAGAGCTGAGTGTTCATGATGGTGACGTAGCGGAGGGGCCGGGAGATGGCTATGTAGCGGTCATAGGCCATCACTGAGAGGAAGAAGACAGTCCCACCTCCCAAGAGGTGGAAGAAGAAGATCTGAGCCATGCAGCCCTGGTAGGAGATGGTCTTGGTCTCAGAAAGGAAGTTGACCAGCATCTTTGGGGTAGTAACTGAAGAGAAACAGAGGTCTATGACAGCCAGATTTTGGAGCAGAAAATACATGGGTGTGTGGAGTCGGGAGTCCAAGGTCACTGTGACCACAATGAGGAGATTTCCCACGACGGTGGTGACATAGACAAACAAGAACACCAGGAACAGGAAATTCTGGAGCTCCAGTGTCTGTGAGAATCCTAAGAGGAGAAATTCTGACACCTGTGTGATGTTCTGTGGTCCCATGGGATACTCCCTGCAGAACTAGAGAGAAACAATGCAAAACAAAAGTCATGAAATCCAATCACTTTCCCTTTAAGCATCAGGAGTGAGTTGATCGAATTCATTCTTTAGTGCCATCCCAAGACGCAGCTTAGGACAGACTTCCATAGGGATAAATTCATCTTCAATGCTCCTTCTGTCTTACATCTCTAATCACACTATACATTGTATTAAAGGCATTTATGAGTAAGTCTTTCCTTTTTCGGACCTTTGGTCCTTGTCCACAGGTTCCATGCTGCTGTACCCAACACAGTGCCTTGTGAACTGCAATCACTCCACAAACCTAGTCAAACAACCGATAAATGAATAAACAGGCCAACAAGTGCCTGTGGCTTTGAAACATTACCAGGTGAGTCAAAAATTCTTGAGAGAATTGTGGTCACAGAGAGATTGTAGAGACTAACCCACCCACTGCTGTCTAGTTGATTCCAACTGATAGTGACCCTATAGAACAGAGTAGAATTGCTCCAAAGAGTTTTCAAGGAATGCCTGGTGGACTTGAACCTCTGACTTTTTGGTTAGCAGATGTGGCACTTAGCCACTGCACCACCAAGGTTTTCATAGAGACTGTTTCAGATAAATAGATACTTTCTCACGGTAAAGAATTGAGGGGCTGCATGTGGGTCATTGCTAAAAGGAAAACAGGTTTATTAGGAGAAATTTTCATGTACAAGCCCAGATGCCGTAGTGAAGTAAAACAACCAAAGATATTAGCTGTAGTAAAGGTGGAATGGTCAATACTTTTTAAACTGTTCAGCATACACACCTCTCTAGTGGCATTTGTTGCCAAGAGGCCACCCACAGGGATAACTCCAAGCAGTCATCAAAGCAGCCCAGACAGATGCAGGGCTTTTATTTTGAACTTTCACATTTTCTAATAAAAGTTTGCTGTGAATTTTCTATTGTATCTGTAGTTTTCCTAGACGATCTTTGGGAGGCTTTTAAGAAAACATATTAGATTTGCAAAACGTATGGAAAACAGAGGATAGGAGGGTATTTTTCTTTAATTCAGTAAATGAAACTTCCAGAACACATTCGCTTGAAAAATAAACTGAGTTCTTCGACATTTAAATAATTTGATCGGCTTACACTTTTCCTGAATTGTGTTCTCTAAAGTTCAGGAAAAATTGCCTTGAAGCTTCACCCTACAAAGACAGTATAGAATAGAAAAATTTCCCCTCCCTGATTTCCACCTGATATTCACAACAGTAGCCACAATTGTGCTGGTGGTGTGTGTGTGTGTGTGTGTGAGAGAGAGAGAGAGAGAAATGTATGCGTAACAAGACATTTGTCATTTCAACAATCTTCACATGCACAATTCAGTGATATTGTTTGTATGTATCATGCCTGAGCATCACCATTATCTATTTTCCAACTTTGCCATCAGTCTTAACAGAAGCTTGGAGTTTTCTTTTCCAAGGGAATTAAATTCAACGAATAAAAAAAGATCTGTATGAAATTTTATAGACAATTACAAAGCAGATTGATTTCAAAAAGAATCTGTGAGGATTACAGTGCTCACAATATGGCCATGTTTATATAAAGTTCACACTTATTCTCAACTATCTGAGTAAAAACAATGCTCCAGGAAGATGAATTCTCTATTCTGTGGCATTTCTGTCCCCAAACACGGGACCGGTCAAGAAACGTCACCACAGGCAAGTGAGAACCCTTCCATTGTATCACCAAGCTCTCTAGCCAGGAGATTATGAGGCCAAGCATGATTAGAATGGCCTTCTCTCCACACACCAGAGCAGGAAGCGCTGAGACAAAGCAAGAGTGGAGTACACACTTCCTGGGCATTGCTGGCGCAGCTCCAAAATGGGTGATGTTCTCTCTCTTATTTTATGTTCTCCCTCTTATTTTATGTTCTTTCTCTACTACATGGTGTCACGCTGTTAGACTGGTGGGCAGGCAAGATTAACATCATGGTTTGGGCCTCTCTGAGAAAGCTCTGGATCCCTGACCCTTCACTCCCAACCCCAGCTCTCCAACCTAATCACTGATCCTGAAGTGCCAGGAGCATAGCTTCATTATTTTGTATCAAAACCCACATCCCTGTTAAGATTATAGCCACTGCACACTTTTAAAAACCCTTATTACACTGAAAGCTTTACAGATAGATGAAGGGACATGATGTTTTCCCCTTGATTTAAGATATTCTGTTAGAAGTGTGTTCCTGGTGGGAGCACAGTAATAGGGAGGAAAATTGACAACCTGTTGTTAAGAAGGGTGATGGATGAGTACATGGAAGTCCATTATACTATTTTCCCTGCTTTGTGGGTATATAAAAATTTCCATGATAAAAAAAGCAGGATTAGCAATCTCAGAGGCACTCTAGTTTTGATTCTGGTATTTCTGTATTACTTTGAGTACTTTTCCTCTGAGTGAACTACCCGTCAATGCTGATGGAAGGAAAGAAACTGAAAACAAAATAACGTGTGAGGGAATCTTATCATCTAGAAACCCATTCAGATAGTATTTAGTTCTTACCAATGCATATAAAATTTATTTACAATATACCAAATACGAAAATTTCACAAAAAGAAAAGCATACCATCATCACCATTCACAGATACTTAGTAACATTCTTAGCTGATGACAGCAATTTACCCGTTCATTGCAAACAAATTTCCATCCTTTACTGAGAGTCAATTATGATTATGAGAGATCTGATAGTCACAAAAACCTGAGGGAAGAGAGAAAGGCAGCAATGATGGGAGCAGTTACTGTCCAACATAAGAAAAGTCAAACGACGTAAAACTTCTCTTTGAAAAATGCTCACAGTTTCTTATTGCCTCTGGAAAAATAATTCAAATGTATCCAGAATTGGACCAGATCATCCAATAAGTTAAGATTAAAATAATAAGGCCTCATTCATTTTTTAAAGTATCACATTGACAAAAGTAGCTTTTTTTTATGTTATGATACTTAAGAAATACGTGTATCACCGGAAGTATAGCCTTTTTAGAAACCCGTTGGAAATATGTAACAAATCTAGAAATTGTTGATACTCTCTGTCCCAGTGATTTATCTCTTATAAAGTTGTCATAAGGAAACAATCCAAACTATTTTAAAAAACAAATATTTAAAGGTGTTCATCACAGTATTAGTGTAATATTGATAAATTGGTAACAATGTAAATGCACAACTATGACAAATTGGTATAATAAGTATATACCTCCATGTGATAACTAAAACATTAGTTAAGCAATGAAGTCATAACATCCTTAAAAATGTTTAATTATATGGAATCCTGCTTTACCTTATAGTGGTTTTGCTTTAAAGAGGAAACTTATAAAACATTTTGTTAAAATGTTATAAACTTCAGAAGAAAAAGATGGAATGTCTCTAACATCAAAATGTTATTAACAAGGTTCATAGTGGCTATCTCTGATGAGACTGATGGAATATATATATATATACATATATTTATACACATAGGTTTGTATGCATATATTTTATGATTCAGCTTGCGTGAAATATCTAAAACGAACGAGCATACAGACACCTGAGTTTATTGGTAGTTACCAGGGGCAGGCAGGAAGGAGGGAAAAGGTGACTCATCTGTTAGGGGACATCGCGTTTCTGTTTAACAGTGACAGAAATGCTTGAGAGTGGATAATGGTGATGGCTGTACAGCATGGTGAGCACAAATGTCACCAAATTAAACAGATAAAGAGTGTTGAAAAGACAAATGTTGTTAAATAAAAAAACAAAAGTCTTACAATGACACTAAAAAAGGAAAAGACAAGGGCTGACAAACTTCTCCATGTTGCTCACTGTCAGCGCTCTCCAGGACTTGGGGTGGCCCTGATGTGGAAGGGGAAGAGCTCAGGGAAGCGGACACCTCAGAACACAGAGGGGAGCGGAGAGTGGGGAGGAGGAAAGGAGACAGGGCTGGTAAAAAGAAAAAAGCTTCTCCCTCCGAAAAAGGGAAGATAGCGATCCCCAACATCATCACCTACCTCCCACCCGAGGTAGCCAACGAGACTTAGGGCCTCCCATATTCTAGGCCACACTTCTCCTGCAGCCCCATCCTGCTCCTGGCTAGGAACACATTTAGGGTTGTCCTTAAGGGAAGGGACATTCCCGGGAGGGAGAAAATTTAGGCTGAATTCATGAAATCAAGCTCAGCCTAGGCTGCTGAGGGCAAAGGAGCCTACGGGAGTTATTAAAAAGTTGTGAGCTGTTGCATCAGATGCGTATAATCATTGAGAGAGTGTCTTGGGGCTAAACACTGCACAGGTTTGAACATGGGATCAAGACACAGAAGGCTGAGCATTCACAAGGGAGATGAATTCCTTGGGAGGTTTAGGAAAGAGCCAAACCCCTTGAGGGTCACACCAAGAACAGTGCAAGGCGTCCACCCTTCCTACCACCACTATAGTTGGCAAAGTGATCTGTGCCTAGTAGGTCGTCTGCATTACCCCCTCTGTAGAGTAAATCCCAAAGCTTTATTCATGCACACTATCGTTAAAATACCTCTTACCTCAATCGCTGTTCTTCTTACCTTGCTGTAACTACAGTGATCTTCTCAAAATAAACTGAGGTCATCCTTAAGCCCCTATTTAAAGTACTGTGGGGCTTCACACTACATTCAGTATAAAAATAGATTTCCTTAGTGTGGCCTGGTCGCTACCTGCTTCATCTGCCTCCTCTTGCAACACCCTCTTGCTTTCTGTTTTTGTAAATTTCATATTTATGGAATCTTGCAATGCGTGACTGTTTGTGTCTGCCTTACTCAAGCCGTGGTATTTTCAGTTATCTCCTATATATATGAAAGCTGGACAATGAATGAAAAAGACTGAAGAAGAACTGGCAACTTTGAATTGGGATGCTGGAGAGTAATACTGAATGTACCATGAACTGCCAAAACAATGACCAAATCTGCCTTGAAAGAAGTACAACCAGAATGCTTCTTAGAAGCAACGGTGGTAAAACTATGTCTCACTTAGTTTGGACATGTTCTCAGGAGGGATCAATGCCTGGAGAAGGACATCATCATTGGCAGATGGTCAGTGAAAAAAAGGAAGACCCTCAATGAGATGGGATGCCACAGTGGCTGCAACAATGAGCTCAAGTGTAACAACAGTTGTGGGCCTGGTGCAGGACTGGGCAGTGTTTCATTCTATTGTACATGGAGTTGCTATGAGTTGGATCACTCATCAGCAATGGATTTTTTTTTTACATGATTATGTGTTTTCTGCCTTTTATTCCATTGATATAACATTGTTGGGTGCCATTGAGTCAATTCTGACTCATAGCAACCCCATTTGACAGAATAGAATGGCACTATAGGATTTTCTTCAACACACAGTCTGACAAGTCCACAAACTTAATTGTTCTAAGCGCTACGTACGTCACTGCTGAATATCACTACAGTCACCTTTGAAATACTCCTCTTGAGAAGCTACGCACTGAAGTCAGCACTTAGTCCACCCTTTAGAGCAGTTTTTGGAATTCTTTCTGTGGCATGGTGGCAGGTTTGCAAACTTAATTTTATAATTGTCTGTGAGGGAGTTTTTAGCCAGTAAACAAATAACTGTATTGGATCACTGTCTGCTCTCACCTGATCTGGCCCAGTGACTTTTTTTCTTTACATTTTGATATTCACGATATCAAGGGTAATCCAATGACAGCTCTCATGGCCATTGCAGAAAATGTCCAAAATTGCTCTGAAAGGTCGACGAGGCACTGGCATCGGTGCACAGCTTCCCAAGGGGAGGACTTCAAAGGTGACCTTAGTGATGGTCAGCAATGAGGTATATAGCACTTTTTCTAGGATGAGTTCATGAATTTAAATGGCAGTCCTTGTATCAGACAAAGTTCCACTGCTGTCCATAAGATTTTTACTGGCTAATTCTTTTTTAGAAGTAGATTTACAAGTTCTTCCTAATCTGCCTTAGTCTACAAGCTCTGCTGAAACCTGTCCACTATGGGTGACCTGCCTGGTATTTGAAATGTGGGTGACATAGCTTCCGGCAACATGGGAGCTACCACAATACAAGAAAATTATCCACCTTGTCAGTCAGCATTTCATTCATCCTGAGAGGTGGTGTTAGCATACTCCTAGCTCAGAGGAAGATTCAACCAAATAACTGTTCCTAGATTCATACTTAGCCATGACATGATATAGCTGACATTCTTACTTATTTTTTGAGAATTTTTTCTTTTTTTTATTATGATTGAATGAAAATGTACATTCCCATATAAATTTGTATGTTGACCTACATTCAGCTTCCACTGCTCTCCCTGCACAGTGACAGTACACTCTTCCTCTCTGTTCCATACATGACTTACCTTCCCAACAGTCTCCTGTCTTCTGCTCTCCACCCATTCCCCTCCTATATATGCCTAGAACCATAAAGTGCCCAGACAATACGGTCACTCTGTGTCACCAAGTCTAATCCATTGCTATCTGAAAAGTTGACCTTCATTATGATTTATGGACAGGGGTAGCCTCAGGGCCAGGGGCGCTGCTCCCAGGAGAACTCTGAGGCCTCTGGACCATCAATTGTGATCTTTTAGTGGAGATCTCAGGGTGCACCCCTATTTATACTTGTATTGCCAGTGAGACTCAACTTTGTGAGCTCCATCATGGCGATCACTGGTGGTGATCGGGCACCATCTGGTTCTTCTGGTCACAAGTCAGTGTAGACATCCACTCATGTGGGTCTCTCTGTCTTCTGGATTCTCTTTCCCCTATGTCGTCATGGACCTTGGTGACCACCTGTTCTTGCTGAGTTGCGACCATTTGCTGTACCCTCAGATGGCAGCTTTTAAGACCCCAGATGCCACTCAGCAACGTGGGGTGCAGAGAGACCTCATTAGCAAAACACTGGTTGTGCCACTTGGCCTCAATGTCTGTCCCCTGAGAGTACAGTCCCCGACCCCCCCACCCCCACTACTCTGTCTTTGCAGTATTGGGTTAAGATAGGAGGAGTACACAAGTTGTGTTAAAGTCTTGTTAATATTGATCTTCTTACTAATGTGTGCTGTCACCAGTTTCACTCAACCAAATTTCTAACAACTATCTAATCTAAACCCTCCCCCTCCCCCTCCTGCCCTCCCTACCCTGGCAGCCGTGAAAGAGTCTTTTCTGTTATGAATGGGTCTGCTTTTAAGTTCTTATCGTAGGGGTCTCATACAATCTTTGTCCTTCTGTCGCTGACTACTTCCACTCAACATAATGTCCTCCAGCTGAAACCAGGTTAGGAAATGTTTCCTGCAATCACCGTTGTTCTTTATCATTGCATAGTGTTCCATTGAGTATATACACCATAGTTTACCTATCCATTCCTCTGTTGTTGGGCATTTAGGTTGATTCCATCTTTTTGCTATCGTGGACTGTGCTGTGATGAACATTCGTGTGCATGTATCAGTTGGTGTGAATGGCCTTGATTTTGTAGGATATATTCCAAGCAGTGGAATTACTGGGTCAAACAGTGTATCTATATCTGTTATCTTAAGGTAGCGCCAGATTGCTTTCTAAAGAGGTTGCACCATTTTGCAACCCCACCAACAGTGTAGAAGAGTTCCAATCTCTCCACAGCCTCTCCAGCATTTGTTGTTTTGCATTTTTTGGATCATGGCCAACCTTGTTGGGGTGAGGCGGTATCTTATTGTCATTTTGATTTGAATTTCTTTAATAGCTAATGATCGTGAGCATGTCTGCATGTGTTTTTTGGATGCCTGGATGTTTTCTCTAGAGAAATGTCTGTCCATCTCCTTTGCCCATCGCTTCATTGGATCATTTATCTTTTTCTTATTGATGTTTTGTAGTACCTTATAGATTATGGAGATCAGGCATCAGTCTGACATAGAGTTGCCAAATATTTTTTCCCATTCTGTAGGTGGCCTTTTAATTCTATTAATAAAGTCTTTGGATGTGCAAAAGTGACTGATTCTTATTAGTTCCCATTTATCTATTTTCTCTTCTGTTGTTTGTGGTTTGCTTGACAGATTTTGAAGTCTGTCTGCATTGTGTATTAAACCTTCCATTGTTGTTCCTACTTTCTCCTGGATGAGCTTTATCATTTTAGATTTGATATTTAAGTCTTTTATCCAGTTTGAGTTGGTTTTTGTATAAGGTATAAAATATGGGTCTCGTTTTAATTTAGTGCAGATGGGCATCCAGTTTTCCCAACACCATTTGTTGAAGAGAGAAAATTCTTAAATTCAGGAATCATCAATCCATTCATCTTGCAGGATGAAGTATAGAAAAGCATTGCCCAAGTATGGCACCTTCCTGTTGGATAATGGTGTCCCACAGTCCCTAAAGAAGCCACATCTGGTAGCACTCATGGACTCTTTTCCATGTGTTCCTCAGAATTTAATGGTCTTCCATCTGAAAAATCACCTTGAAGTAAAGCAGAGACACTTAGTAGCTACAAGAATACAAGACACGTGTTAACCACAGAACAATCATTTAAGGAGGCTAGAAGTCCAGATTCAGAGCATCAACTCTGTCAGAAGAGTTTCTCTGTCATTTCTGGAGAAAGATATTTGTCTCTTCTGAGCTTCTGCTCTTGGCTGATCTTCATGCACCTTGGTGTTTTTTCTCTTCCCCCATTTTTGCTTCAAGCTGCAACATTAAAGAATTCTGGGAGGAAAAAATATAGAATGATTCAGGAAGGATCAAGAGAAGATGGGAAGAATACATAGAGTCACTATAGCAAAAAGAATTGGTTGGTTTTCAACTGTTTCAAGACATACTATATAATCAAAAACTGACGGCCCTGAAGGAAGAAGTCCAAGCTGCATGAAGGTACTGGTGAAAAACAAGGCTTCAGGAGTAACAGAATATCAGTTGAAGTGCTCACTCGTCTATGCCAAGAAATTTGGAAGACAATCACCAGGTCTGCTAACTAGAAAAGATCCATATTTTTGACCATTCCAAAAGACAATCCAACAGAATGCAGAAATTACCAAGTAATATCATTAATAACACATGCAAATAAAGTATTGCTTAAGATCATTCAAAAACACCTGCAGCAGCACATCGACAGAGAACTGCCACAAATTCAAGCCAGATTCAAAAAGGGATGTGGAACGAGGTGGACAATGAGTCAGGAGAGCTGAAGAAGAATTGATGGCTTTGAATTGTGATATTCACAAAGAATATCGAATACTGTGGGCTGCCAGAAGAATGAACAAGTCTTTCTTGGAAGAAGTACAGCCAGGTGACTCCTTGGAAGTTACGAAGGTGAGACATCGTCTCACAAACTTTGGAAATGTTATCAGGAGTTACTGGTCCCTAGAGGAGGATGTCATGCTTGGTAAAGCAAAAGGTCAGCAAAAAAGAGGAAGACTATTGACAAGTTGAACTCACAGAGCAGCTACAACAAGGTTGTGTCTTTTGTCTTCGTCAGTAAGTGCTTCAAATCCTCTTCACTTTCAGCAAGCAAGGTTGTACATCTGCATATCTCAGGTTGTTAATGAGTCTTCCTCCAATTCGGATGCCATATTCTTCATACAGTCCATCTTCTCAGATTGTGTGCTCGGCATACAGATTGAAAAAGTATGGTGAAAGGATACAACCCTGATGCACACAGTCCCTGACTTTCAATAGTGCAGTAACCCCTTGTTCCGTTCAAACAACTGCCTCTTGATCAATGTACATGGTCCTCATGAGAACAGTTGAGTTTCCTGGAATTCCCATTCTTCACAATGTTATTCATAGTTTGTCATGATCCACATAGTTGAATGCATTTGCATAGTCGGTAAAACACAGGTAAACATCTTTCCGGTATTCTCTGGTTTCAGCCAGGATCCATCTGACATCAGCAAAGATATTTCTGCTTCCACATTCCCTTCTGAATATGGCTTGAAGTTTAGTCAATGTACTGCTGCAACCACTTTTTTTTCTTGTTTGCATATATATATATATATATTTTACTGATTGAATGAAAATGTACATTCCCATATAAATTTGCATGCCTACCTATATGCAGCTTCCACTGCTCACCCTGCCCGCTGACAGCACACTCTTCCTCTCTGTTCTATACGTGTTCCATCCTCCCAACAGTTTCCTTTCCCTTCCTCTCCACCCACCCCCCCTTCCTCCAGTAAGAGGTCAGCAGGATGATATCCTATAGATTCATAGAATCATAAAGTGCACCCAAGATATGGTCATTCTGCTGCAACCACTTTCGAATGATCATCGGCAACATTTTACTTGTGTGTGATGTTAATGATGTTTTTTGATAATTTCCACAGTAAATGGGATCACCTTTTGGGGGGAATAGTCATAAACATAGATTTCTTTCAGTTGGTTGGCCAGGTAGCTGTGTTCCAAATTTGGGGGCAGAGATGAGTATTTGACAGCACTGCACCCATTTGTTGAAACATCTCAGCTGATATTCTGTCAATCCTCAGAGTCTTTTTTTCACCAATGCTTTCAGTGCAACTCAGACTTCTTCCTTCAGTATCTTTGGATCCTGGTCATGTGGTACCTCCTGAAGTGTTGAATGTTGACAAATTCTTTTGGGCATAGTGAGCCTATGTATTCATTCCATCTTCTTTTGATGCTTCCTGAGCCATTTAATATTTTCCCCACAGAATCCTTCAGTATTGCAACTCCAGACTTGAATTTTTTCTTCAGTTCTTTTCAGCTTGAGAAATGCAAAATGTATTCTTCCCTTTTGCTTTTCCATCTCCAGATCTTTATCTACATCATTATAATACTTTGTCTTCTCAAGCTGCCCTTTGGAACCTTCTGTTCAGTTCTTTTGTTTCATCATTTCTTCCTTTTGCTTTAACTACTCAACTTTTAAGAGCATGTTTTAGAGTCTCTTCTGACATCTATTTTGGTCTTTTCTTTCTGTCCTGTCATTTTAACAACCTCTCACTTTCTTCGTGTATTATGTTGTTAATATCTTCCATAACTCATCTGGTCTTTGATGAGTTTACCGCATCAAACCTGATCTTGAGATAGTCTGTAAGTTCAGGCGGTGTATACTCAAGGTTGTACTTCGACTGTCTGTCATATACCCATGTAATTGCCCACACTGTAACCACTCTAAGGGATATATGCCCTTTTAAGTCAATTGCTTTACAGGGCTGCATTACAGGAAATTCTGCCTGATGAGTTCCACTACAGGAATTCCTCCCATAAAATGATCTACTCCCAATCAAGTAATGTCTTTCAATTATCTAAGCCTGTAATTACTAGTCAAGTAATATCTTTTGATGGTCTAGTTTGTAACTATCAATCAAGTATTTTGTTTCATATCCATTGTCCCACCCTTATAAAACATCATGGCTGAATTGCCATTTTGGGTTACTGAATTCTTACACTTGGAGTTCAGTCTATTCCCAACTTGAGCTGTTTCTCTTCTTTCAGTAAATCTCTCAATTTTACATTAGAGTATTAATCTATGACATATAATGGCATAGTTAGCAGGATATTGAAGAAATATTGGCTTTCACGTTCCGGAGAAGTTGCAGAACAAATGCTCCCTGGTACCAGCAAGGACCCGTTGTGCCTATAACCATTTATCAAGTTGTCCAGGTTTACTGGATATAAGCCTCTCAGATCAAAGCCTCCACTTATTGTGGAGTTGGCTCTTTGAGAGATTTATTTGCTATCTTTTCTCTATACTTTCCATTTTCCACTCATATCCTGAGCATCTCACTAGCTTCATTGCTAAATTAAATTTGGTGGGATAGCCATTTCAGGACCAGTCTGTTTTACTGAACTCCCTTTTCTTTCTGGCATACTGTAAGATTTTTGTGCACCTCTAGGACTCTGATATTTGCAAATTTCTCCATAAGATGGGGGATGTCGTGTCAGAGACTGAAGTAGGACTCCCTAAGGAACCCCTGCCGATTATATGACAAAGCATTATGGCCCCAGTTCAGTCTTATATTTAAGCCATGCACTCACTGAGGGGAATTTAAAAAACCAGTGGCCTGTGTGGGAGTCATTTCAGTTAACTAAGCCAAACTTGCTGCACAGCAAATTGGAGGCTAATGTTTACAAATAAAACTAAAGCCACTGGAGTCATTTTTAATTGGTACTTGGAAGCTTCCAAACAAAATTACAATAACACATTCACTTCCTTGCAGGAAACTGTTTCAAAACAAGCTAAACAAATTTAAAAATGACAGTGTCAGAGCTCTGCAACCTCAGTGACTATCTACCCACTAGCATCCCCTATTTCCTTCTTCTCCCAGAATGGCTTCCTTCCTTAAAATAGGTCTTGTTTCCAAAATTATTCCCTCCTCCAAAGTGGCTCCTGTTCTCAAAATGCCTCTCTTTCCCAAAATAGCTCCATTTCTCAAAACGGCTCCTTCTCCCAAATTCTCTCTAACCCAGATTTGTTCTCCTTCACAAAATGGTGATGTCCTCAGTGTCTGTAGCCCAACCCCAGGCTCTGAAACCCTGCTCCTCTAGTTTCCCTCTGCCTTTCAGCAGTTACCCTCCTGTACTAACCTCCACCTATCTACTCCAAAGAAAACCTCTTTAATGAACTTCTGTATTATCTCAAGGAATTTCTAGAAGCATGAAACCCATTTGTAAAATGCCTTTTAAAATTAAATGTCCTGTAGAGGCTCAGAAACCACTACGAGTTACTTTTGCCCACTGGTCAGAAATGGCATTTTGCACTATTACTAGGGAATTTCCTAACCCTCATAAACAGCCACATAAACTCATTCAGGAATTGAGAATCTTGGCTGATACTTATGAATTTGGTCTGACAGATTTATATAATAATAAATTCACTGATAAAGCCTGATGGCACTCAAAAGCATGTGGAAAAGGCCCAGCGGAAAATGCCTGCAGAATCCCTAACCACCCAGCCTAACATTCTTGGCACGCAAATAACTGCATACGCCGAAGCTGTTGTCACAAACCTAACTGAAGCTATCCCAAAGGTTTCTCCTCCCAAAAAATAAATTGGACCAAAGCTCAGAATTGCAAACAAAACGAAAATGTTTATAATTATGGGGATCATTTGACTAAACTTTTTCAAGAACACAGGCTGGAAGCATTAGGATCCCACATTGCTTTCAATTCCCTTTTAGTCAATGACCTCAATCTGGAGCTTGCTGTGTTAGTCAAACCCCACAAACTAAATTGAGAAAATGAAGATATGTCACAGTTAACCGCTCTAGCCTATAAGTTATCTCAAACTCTTAAGCAACAGGCTAGAAACAGAGAACTAAAGCTAAACAAAATCAACCTATGGCCCCACAGATAGTAATTACACCCAGTCTCAGAATAATTTCCACACTCGGAACAGGTTCACCCAACGTACAGGTAGACTAGATCCAGTAACTTGCCTCTTATTTGTTACTACTGTAAGAAGCCTGGATGTTTTAATAGGGAATGCTTAAAACTAAAATATAAACTGAGAAACTTAACATGAGAGATAGCTCAGAAGCAAATAGAAAGAAAGAACTCAAGGGGGAAATCAGGAGCTTTTCTTTTGGTAGCCCTGAACTCTCGTGGAGAAGCTACTATTCAAATAAATAGAGAACCATGTAAGTTTTTAATTAATGCAGACATTACCTTATCTTCAAGAAACCCCATAAAACTTACAAAAGTCTTTGCCCATAAGTAGTAAAACTTCAAGAGTCACAGGAATTACTAATCAAGAACAGTTTTTAACCCATTATCAACCTATTTCTCTCTCTTTAGGTCCTACAGAGGACATACACCCATTTTCATTCAGTTTACTTTAGTCCAATAAATTTATCATAAAGACATCTGTTGTTCAAGTACAATTGCCAAACAAAATTTTCAGGAACAAGAAAAATATTATTATATTTACCTGAAGACAATCAACAGGAAGACTCTATGATAGAAAATATTTTAAATGAAGAAGCTTCTTAACCGTTTACAAGCACTCAGCTTACCTCCACAAGAGGGTCATTCTCCTACTTAATCAAATCCTGTGGAATGTCTTTTCTGTACCTGAAAGTTCATGGGCAATTACTTCTACAGATGGTGATCAGGCCCTATCAGCTGAATCAATTGAGACTGAGATAAATACCTGTAAACCCTTATCTAAAATTTCTCGACATGCTTTAAAACAAGAACCTAAGGAAGGTCTTATTCATATAAATCAAGACTTTGGCTAAAGGCTTAGTAATCCTTCGAACAAGTCTTTGTAACACTATAGTTTTCCCTCTTAAGAAACCCAACAATCGGGGCTGGGGATTTGTACACGAATTGAATGCTATTAACCATATAGGATCGCCATGAGTCGGATCCGACTCGACGGCCCTTGGCTTGGCAGTTTCAAGATTCCCCATAGCCGCTAACCCTCACCTGTTCCTTTCCAATGCGCCCCTGAAGAGACTTACATTACCGTAGTTGATCTTTGCAGTGCTTTTTTTTTTTTTTTTTTAGCATTCCAATCTATCTGGGCAGAGGATCAGTGATTTAACTGGGCTATCATGCCTCAAGGATTTACCAGGTCTTCCACCTGTTTTTCTCAACTCACACACAGGTATACATATTTTACAGTTCACTCGGAGATCTGCATTATTACAAGACGTGGATGTGGATGATTCAGCGGTCTGCTCTAACCCTTCAACAAGCATGTCTTACTGATAGCATCCTGTTGTTACCACATTTGACCACAAGAGGTCACAATTACAGTTAGCCCAACATTTTAAAAAATACTTGAGACATATTATTTCAGAAAAGGATTCACTATGACCCTGAAAGAAAAGAGACCATCTTAGCACATCCTATCCCTGCTACTAAGAAAAAGTGAAGAGGATTCCTAGGACTCTGTGGCTATTGCAGAACTCGGATACCCAATTTTTCTCTGCTGGTTCAACTTTTTTAGCATTATGTAAAGAGTTCATCGCCTTGCCCGTTCCGGTGTTTTAGGGACGGCCAAAATACCATCAGTCAATTAAAAGAACCATTAATTAATACCCCTTCTCTAGCTTTTCCTAATTATAATTTAGACTTTTCAGCTTTAATCTACAAGATTTCTGTGAATGCCCTAGGAGCCCTCACTCAAAAGACACAGAGGACAACTGAGACTCATCGGTTGTTACAGCATCGATCTGGACCCCACTGCAAGGGCTCACCTCACTTGACTCAGAGAAGTTACTGCTAAACTAGTGGAGACCACAACAGATACTGTGTTAAGAAATTTTCTTAATGTTTACGTCTCTCATAACCTATAAACCACAGTTAGAAGGTTCTTTTTTTGGCTACCTCTAATATTCAGTCAGATACTGTAATCTCTCTGAATCTAGCTGCATTATTACTTTTACCTAATAATGATGACCATCTACCCCATGATTACTTAAATCTTACTGAATAGCCTTTGTCACCTAGATCAGATTTACAAATCAAATCCTGATTTAGTTCTACTTGTTGACAGGTTATATTTAACATATGAATCTATCAGCTCTCACTACCAGAGAGGATACGTCATAGCTACGCTTCCTAAAGTTGCTTCAACTCATCAAGCTGAATTAACTGCGCTTTTAAAAGGCTTCCAAACAAGCATCTTGAAAATAGTACCTATTTTATAGGCTCTAGGTATGTTTTTGCAGTTGCTCACGATTTTTACATGTCATGGAAACAAGGAGGGTTCCTACCTTCTTCTGAGACCCAAATTAAAATGACCCCTTAGTAGCAAAAAACTTCACAGCCCATTTGACCCAGTAATTCCACTACTTGGCATATATCCTACAGATTCAAGGCCTTTCACACCAACGGACACACGCACCAGAATGTTTACCGCAGCACAGTCCACGATAGCAAAAAGATGGAATCAACCCAGATGCCCAACAACAGAAGAATGGATAGGTAAACTATGGTACATATACTCAATGGAGCACTACGCAATGATGAAGAACAACGATGACTCCAGGAAACATCTCCTAACCTGGTTTCAACTGGAAGACATTATGTTGAGTGAAAGTAGTCAGCGACAAAGGGACAAATACTGTATGACACCTCTACGATAAGACCTCAAAAACAGACTTGTGTATAGAAGAAAAGACTCTTTGACAGCTGCAAGGGAGGGGAGGGAAGGACGGTGAAGAGGGGAGGGCTTAGTATAGATAGTTACTAGAAATCTAGTTGGGAGAAAGCGGTGATAGCACACATTAGAAACAAGAACAACATTAAGTGGACTTCAGCATAACTTGAGTACTCCTTCCATCTTGACTCAATACTGCAAGGATAGAGTAGCTGGGGCAGGGGGCGGGGGACCATGCTCTTAGGTGAATTCCAGGCCAATTGGCACAACTAGCATTTTGCTAAGAGAGCTCTCTGCACCCCACATTGGTGAGTGGCGTCTGGGGTCTTAAAAGCTGCCAAGCTGCCATCCGAGGACACAGCAAATGGTCCCAACTCAGCAGGAACGGATGTTCACCGAGGACCAAAATGACATGCAGTAAAGACAACCGAGAAGACAGAGAGACCCACAAGAGTGGGTGCCTACATCGACTTGGGACTGGAAGAACCGGATGGCGCCCGGCCACCACCAGTGATAGCCACGATGGAGCTCACAGAGAGGAGTCTCACTGGCAACACAAGAATAAAAAGGGGTGCATCATGAGATCTCCACTAAAGGACCTCAATTGATGGTCCAGCGGTTTTGGGGTTCCTCTGAGAACATGGCCCCCAGCCCTGATGCTGCCCTTTCCCATAAATTATAACAAAGGTCCACTCTTTGGACAGGAATGGATTGGCCTTGGCAATGCAGAGTGACCATATATTAGAAGCACTTTGTGATTCTATACATCTGCAGGATATCATCTTGCTGACCTCTGGCTGGAGGAAGGGGAGTGGACGGACAGGCGGGGAAAGGAGACTGTTGGGAGGGTGAGACATGTATGGAGCAGAGAGGAATAGTGTGCAGTCACCGGACAGAGAGAGCAGTGGAAGCTGCATATAGGTGGGCATGT
The DNA here is from genome assembly GCA_028571685.1 of Heterohyrax brucei. NCBI lineage: Eukaryota > Metazoa > Chordata > Mammalia > Hyracoidea > Procaviidae > Heterohyrax > Heterohyrax brucei. Next base: position 116,038,796 of record CM053149.1, on the reverse strand, counting down.
AAATTTTTACGTGAATGTACATTTTCACTCAGTTATGTTAAATTAAAAAAAAAAAACTTGACAGCCTTTTTATTCCCCTCTGAGACTGCTGTAATTAAAATTCAGGCCCACCCACCCAAAAGAGTTCCGTGAAGGGAATCACTTAGTTGAGAGAGCAGCTAAACACACTGCTTCCCAATCACCCTTTAAAGACACTGCCCACATTCATGACCACAGTAATTCCACTTGTGATAGGGATGAAAAGGAAGGAATAGGTAATAATAAAAAACAGTTAAAAAAAAAAAAACCGAAAAAACTCACTGATGTCAAGTTAGGTCCAACTCACAGCAATCAGAGTGGAACTGCCCCACAGAGTTTCCAAGGAGCACCTGGCAGATTTGAGCTCCCGACCTTTCGGCTAGTAGAAGTAGCACTTAACCCACCAGGGTTCCCATAGCAGTTAGGACACCTGTAAATACCACATCAGTGAAATGCAGCCACCTACAATTTGACCTGAAGGAAATTTCAGCATCACCAGTAATTAGCCTTCACAGAGATTGGCAAATGGGAATAGGCTGACTGTCATCAAGATTCAACCACTGGAAAGTGGATCAGGCCTAATAAAAAGCCTGTCTTGTCAGAATGCTTACCTCACATGTTCCTATTAGAAGTTACTGGTGTGGTAACAGGAATAATGGCAAATGAAGTATTTAGGGCTTTAGAAGCCATTGGTGGGGACATTTCTCTGTTCTATAAATTATGTTTTTTCTCACAGTTTTATAAATCACACCTTCCTGCCCTTGTGTCAATCCCGCCAGTGTTCCTCCCAAGTTTTAGCAGTTATGTATGGTCCCTTACACGGTGGAACTGTTTCAGATGATAAGCAACCTTTTAACATGCTTGCAGGGAATCCCTCTAGGCCTGAGGGAATTGCCTTAGAGGATTTATTTGAACATCAGGAATCGGCCCCACATGATAAAGTTGAAAAATGGAAGAAGCATGGTTGCTGTCGATGCCCCACACCTGGAGTACGGATGGATCCCAATCAGAACTCAGTTCTCCCCTGCAGTCCCCTGTACCGGAGACACTGCACAATGAACATCCATTTGGAAAAAGATAAGATAACTAAATATTTAAAGAAATATTGTGGGAGGTATTTTATGAAGCCACTGAACCAGTGGCTTCCCAGTGTTCAATTTGCTCCCAATTTAATTCAGATAAATCTCCACCTGGGAGATTTCCCTGGGCTTCAAGACCAAAGTTCACACGGCAGATTGATTTTACCCAACTTCCACCTTCCAGTGTCGACAAGTTTGTAGCAGTAACGATTTATAGATTTTCTCACTGGCTGGAAGCTTTCCCCAGTCATCAAGCTACCGCTGCATCTCTGGCTAAGAAATTTCTTGAGAACACTATTCCCACTTAGAGAGCCCCAAAGGTCCTTTGTAGTGACCAAGGTAAATAGGTAAGGAAATTATACAATCTTCCCCATTTTTCAAAGACTTCATTGTCCTTATCACCCTCAAGCCTCTGGTCTAGTTGAAATAACTGACGATATAATAAAAATTCAACTAGTCAAACTTTCCGAATCTTTATAATTGCCTCCGACTAAGGTGCGGACTCTCAGCAAGACGGATTACTGCAGCGGCTGCCACAACGGGCCTCTGCGTAAAGACGATTGTGGACATGGCACAAGACTGGCCAGTGTCTTGTTCTGTTGTGCATAGGATTGCTGTGAGTCAGAACGGACTCGACGGCACCTAACAACAGGGTTCTGCCACTGGCCCTTTTAAATTTAAGAACTGCTCTGTTTTGGACCTCACAAATAGACTCCTTGTGAAATTATCACTACATGGCCAAGGGCCCTACCCTATCAGGCAACATGCCCTAATTCAGATTACTTCAGTGTTGTTAATCTTTGGTCCAACATGCTAAAGAACATGTCCCACAGGTTAAGGAAATTTGGACAATTAAAAGCTAGGTACATGTAAATTGCCTAACATCTAATCCGGAGATCATGTTTTCTGGAAAAGACACCAAATTAAACGATTCTTCCAAATTTGGATGGAAAGACCTTATTTGACCCTTCTCACTAATCCATGTGCTGATAAATTAAGGGAGTTAAGTCTTGGACTCATTTAATCGCAGCTGAAGAATCCCCACCTCCCAAGTGACTTCTGTACTTCATGAAGCTTTGAAATTAAAAGTCACATATGGCTGGGAAGAGAAGCAGACGTGGGTGGGGTACACTGATTTCCCAAGATCTTCAGACCTGACTTGAAACTGCCTATGAAACCTACAGTAAAAGTTGGACTGGTTGCTTTTTCTTTATCATTTTTGTATCTTCATATTATTAAGTGTTATACATGATTGCAGATTTATACCCTGGTATTTTAGCGATTATATTACACCAATTGATATCTTTGAAATAAATTGCTTAAACGAGAGATTTAACTCTTTTAGAATTTTTCTCAGTCAACGCGATCAAAGTTTCAGTTGTGGGTATTTGGATGATTTTTAATCATCTGACTCTTGTAGCGCACTTTCTAACGATTGTAGGCTTTGCTTTTTTGTTTTCTTTATTTTTTTTTTACTTAATTTGAAATTATAGTTTGCCTTTCTTTTGCAATAGCTTTTTGTTTTGTAAACTTAGATTTTTAGAATGCAAAAAGTTTAGCTGTAAAGGTTACTAAAAACTTGTTTTCTGATTATCCTAATCCTTTTTATTGTCATTGGACTTCAACTATGGAGTACTATTTCTAATTTTAATATTTTACTCTTCCCCTGAAAACCCAAACTTCTTTCTAAAACATTAATTTTAAAGAATAGTTTATTTTTTTGTCACTATTAGTTGTATACCAGCAGCCTTTGGGTTTTGGGGTGATTGTATTTCTCCACTACAAAGCCCTTCTTCAACTTCCTGCCTCAATTGCTATTCATCACAGCTCCCATTAATCCTTGGCATAAGAATGCCTTTGTTAGACTCACCTAGGTAGTTGTAAGATCCAAAAATCTGACTGAAGGCTGCCTCTGTCACCCTTTGCCCAAAACTGTGCATTAGAATGCAGATTCATTAGCTACTACCAAAGCTGATTATACTGAACTGTCTTTGTCCCCCAGCTACATCAATTTTAATGTCACCTATAGGTGAACCATAGATGTGATGCTGTGGCATCCTCCTGAGCTACCAATTCAACCTTGAGTTCCATGTTGCAATTTAACTCAGATTAAAGTTAAAGAGTGTTCCAAAATATCCTTGATCTTTTGTTCAGTTTATAAGAATGAGCCATTAACTTCATATAATGCCACTCCCACATACTGGAACATGGCTTTTTCAGGAAGTTTAACAGAATGTCTACAGTGATGTAAAAGGTCTTCGATGTCCAGACATGGAATTGGCTAAGGTTAGCATGACTGTCTATTTGCAACAAAATCCTTGACAGAGCAATGGCTTGAACAGACAAATCAGCTGTCTCTCTCCCTGGTGAAGACACCAGAATTGGCATAATATGTGCCCCATGTGGGTATATATTCTTATGTAAAGGATCAAGGTAGCCCACTTTTACTAACTGAAAACCAAGTAATGAGTCCTATGCCTGGGCTTTATCCTGTTTGGATGCCTGAAATATTACAGGCCAAAGTACCTTAGGCCACGTGAGAATATCTTTAGACCTCCGTTCTTACAATGAGAGTTTACATTGGACTGAGCACTTGGAGCTGTTAGAAAGGAGGGATAAACAGTCAGGAGATGAGGAGGGAGAGATGAAGGGGACCCCTTAAAAGAGTGCCATGGTTTAGGTTATAGTTCTTTAAGGATATTCTTCCTTAGTGTGAACTAAGAGATTTAGAAGGCACCATCCATAGAGTATCAAGGACCATGGAGGGAATAGCAGATGATGTTGTCAGTGCTGTAACTGCTAAAGGGAGATCACTGTGCTCATTTGTCGAAGTGATTTTGAATGATCTAACTGTCCTAGATTTTCTGTTAGCCCAGCAAAAAGGAGATGTCTGTGCTCTAGCTAATACCTCTTGCTGCATCTGGATTAACGTCCCAGGAGAGGTGTTACAAGACATTACATTAATTCCCCAGAAGGCTCCTTGGCTCCACATAGCTTCACCCTCAGACTCGTTTTTTAGATATTTTGAGCTGGCTACCCTTCAGGTGTTAGATCATGGATTAAGTCTGTACTGTCAACTGAATTTACACTCATTGTCACTGTAATAAACATAGAATTGTTAAATGCCATGTGAAACTTTTGACAAATCCTGTTACCCACAAGACCTACTTAATGGCTATGAAAAGAATAATGTACATCAACAGTACTTATATTTCAAATGGACTCAAGCCCGCTCCTTGAGTAAGCCATGAGATATCAAGTTATTTCCCTAACAAGTAACAAAATTGCAGGAGCAAGAGGCTAAAGCTATGGCATGGTGAAGACTTCAAATAGCACCCAACGACCTTTTCAGAGTGTCCTGCTGATATTTATAGTTTGATTTTATTTTGGCTCTATGTTCAGTGTCCCCTGAAAAGCAATCAGAAGATTAAACCACTTGTTGCATTTGGACAAATCTGCTGCAAAAGATCTTCCTGAAAAGTTAAAAATTAGGAATGCCACACTGAGGACTGGGGTGCACTGGACCTGGGCTATAATATTGGCAGTCATCTAATGCGTATGTGACTGTTGGATACAGCATACGGAAGACCAAAGAATAATTGATACCACTGTACTAGGTGTTAGCAAAGAAATGCTGAATGTGCTATGGACTGCTAGAACAGCAAACAAATCTGTCTTGAAAGAAGTGTCATGTATGGGGTTTCTTCTGTTGTGCAGAGAGTCACTATAAGTTGGAGCCGACTCAATGGCCCCTAAAAAATGATAACAACCTTCTCACAGGCATAGAACCCAAGGTCTTAAGGGTATGTTAAATAAGTAACCACAGAAGAAGCATATGTTCAAAGTCCGTTGGGAAGAAAGACTCCTTTCAGGATAGCAGTTAGTGAGCTGATTGAAAAATTTCTCTCAAAATCCTGGACCAAAAGAAGGTCATGAGTAAGGGACTTTTTTTAAAAAAAAATTAAGGAACCTGATAAGATCTGAAATAGCAAGTTTGAGATTAGGTACGACTGTGTGTTTGCTGGTTTTGTTTTCACCCTAATTGCAGCCATCTTCTGTACTGTTTCTAAGAGAAGAATGTCTGGTAGCGATGTAGCTATGCTGAGATCACTCCCTGTCACATACCTGTGCAATTGCTACATTGTAACTAGTTAGATAACGAGATGTATATACTTTTAAGCCAACTGCCTTACAGAGCTTGAATTACAGAAAGCCCTGCCAGCGCCACCACAGCGATTTCTACCCTACAAGTTCCTGCCACAAGAAGTTCTGCCTTAAAATGATCTACCACCGATCAAGCAATGAGTTTCAATGATCTAAGCTTGTAATTACAGATCAAGTAATGCTTTCTTATAATCTAAGTTTGTAAATACCAATCAAGTAACTTATTTCATATCCGTTGTTCCCCTCTTATAAAACATCACTGCTGGGTTATTATTTTGAATTACTTAATTCCTCTACCTGGAGTCTAATCTGTTCCCAACTTTGTCTCTTTTCTTTCAGTAAATCTCTCAATTTTAAACTAATTGGAGAACATATAGTTATTCTGTGACAAATGTCATCCACATCTTATGCTTCTAGGCTTAGAGTCAGCAGAACAAGATTCTATCACTCACTTGTTCACCACTGAGCAAGTTACTTTCTTAAGTCTCAGTTTTCTCATTTATAAAATTATCAAATTGAAATAATAATGTATCTACTGTCAGTTTTATGACTTTTATTTTTGGAATGGAATGGAATGGTTACTGGGAGAGAAAAGGAACAAAGAACTCCACCATTTTATCAGCTCTGGATCAATATTCTGCAAGGCCTGATAATTAATCAGATAAAGATGTGAAAGTGCCTGATACAGTGCCTCACACAGAAATAAGACCCCAATACATATTAGTGTAATCTGAAGTATAATACTCTAAAGAGTTCACTCCATTCTTCAGATGGGAAAACGCAAATCCAGCAAGATTTGTCATTTAAACTCATCTATTTAAAGTTCACTCTCTGTTAAAAATCACCAAGTGTCTGCCTAATCTCTTCATGGCTAATTTCATCTCTTGGTTCCTCAGGGTGTAGATCATGGGGTTGAGCATGGGGGTAAGGACTGTGTAGCTGACGGACACAGCCTTGTCCGTGGGGAAGGGGGTGAAGGGCCGGGAGTAGACATAGATACAGGGAACAAAGATCATGGACACCACAATGATGTGGGTGGTACAGGTGGAGGCTGCCTTCCTCTTTGCCTGCCCGGAATGGGATCTCAGCATCACCAGGATGATAGTGTAAGAGACAAGAAGGAGGATGAACCAGATGAGGACCAGCATCCCACTGTTGGAGATCATGAGGAACTCCAGGAGGGATGTGTCCGTACAGGCCAGTCTCAGTACTTGAGGAACATCACAGTAGAAGTTGTCCAGCACATTGGGACCACAGAAAGGGAGTGGGAGCATCAGAGCCAGTTGGACAATGGAATGAAGGAAGCCTCCCACCCAGGCAGCCACGACCAGCCCCACACAGAGCTGAGTGTTCATGATGGTGACGTAGCGGAGGGGCCGGGAGATGGCTATGTAGCGGTCATAGGCCATCACTGAGAGGAAGACAGTCCCACCTCCCAAGAGGTGGAAGAAGAAGATCTGAGCCATGCAGCCCTGGTAGGAGATGGTCTTGGTCTCAGAAAGGAAGCTGACCAGCATCTTTGGGGAGGTGACTGTGGAGTAGCAGAGGTCTATGACAGCCAGATTTCGGAGCAGAAAATACATGGGTGTGTGGAGCCGGGAGTCCAAGGTCACTGTGACCATGATGAGGAGATTTCCCACAACAGTGGTGATATAGACAATCAAGAACACCAGGAACAGGACACTCTGGAGCTCCGGTGTCTGTGAGAATCCTAAGAGGACAAACTCTGACACTTGTGTGATGTTCTGTGGTGCCATTGGATCTTCCCCACACAGCTAGAGAGAAACAATGCAGAACAAAAATCGTGAAATTCAATTGCTTTCTCTTTAAGCAGCAAGACTGAGTTGTTAAATTTCATTGTTTAGAAAACAAAAAACTTAAATTAGCTAAAAAAAAAAAATTCATTGTTTAGTACCACCACAAGATGCAGTTTAGGAAAGACTTCCATGGGGATAAATTCATCTTCAATGCTCCTCTGTCTTAACATCTCTAATCCCACTATACTGGTACTAAAGGCATTTGTGAGTAAGTCTTTCCTTCTCTGGACCTTTGGTCCTTGTCCACAGGTTCCATGTTGCTGTGCCCAAAATAGTGCCTTGTGAACTGCAATCACTCCACAATAAATGAATAAACAGGCCAACAAATGTTTGTGACTGTGAAATATTATCCAGCTGTATGCATAAATCTTGAAAGATTTTAGAGACTAACAGTTTTAGATAAACAAATAGATATTTCCTCACAGTGAAGGTTTGAGGGACAGCATGTGGGTCATTGCTGAAGGAAGAGACAGGTTTGTTAGAAGAAATTTTCATGTACAAGTTCAGAGGCCAAAGACAAGAAAAACCACAGATGGTGTTGACCGTAGTGAAACTGGGATGGTCAATACTTCTCAAACTGTCCAGCACACACACCTCTCTAGTGGCACTTGTTGCCACTAGAGGCCATCCACAGGGGTAACTCTAAGCAGCCTGGACAAACGTAAATTTTTTTGAATGTTCATGTTTTCTAATAAAAGTTTGCTGTGAATTTTCTATTATATCTGTAGTATTCTTAGATGATCCTTGGGAAGCTTTTAAGAAAATATATTGGATTTGCAAAACTTACAGAAAATAGAAGACGAGGGAATATTTTTCTTTAACTCAGTACATGAAAGTTCTAGAACACATTCACTAAATTTCAGGAAATATTGCCTTGAAGCTCCACTCTGCAAAGACCATATAGCATGAAAAGATCTTGCCTCCCTCATTCCCACCTGATACACAGAAGGGCAGCCACAACTGCACTGATGCTTCGTGTGTGTGTTAAGTTTGTGATAAATATATACGTGACGTATTTGTGGGGGCTTTGGGGGTTTTTTTGGTCACTTCAACAGTCTTCAGCTGCACAACTCAGTGACATAGTGTTCATGCTTGGCATCCGTCACCATTACCTATTTCCGAATTTTTCCATCACTCTTAACACAAGCACAGAGTTCTTTCTTCCAAGGGAATTAACTTCAGTGTCTATAAAAAGACCTCTATCAACTTCTATACACAAATATAAAGCAGATTTATCTTGAAAAAAATCTATGATGGATTACAGCCCTCAAAACATCACTGTTTTTATCTTTATGTAAAGCTCATACTTACCCTCCAGCATCTGTGGAAAAACAATGCCCCAGGAAGATGTATTCTTTATTCTGTGGTGTTACTGATCTCCAGCATTTGAGAAACGTGACCATGAGCAGGGGAGAGGCTCTCTGTTATATCAACAGGCTCTTCGGCCAGGAAATGCGATGAAGCATAGTTAGAGTGGCCTTCTCCCCACGCACTAAAGCAAGAAGCCCAGAGGCAAGCCAAGAGTGGAGCGGACGCTTCCAGAACATTGCTGGAGCACTCCCTGAGTGGAAGTAGCAGGCTTTGTCTCCAGCCTTGTGTCCTTTTTCTACTACATAGTGTCAAGGTTAAATTAGTGGGCAAGTAGTTTAAACAGCACTGGCTTTGGCCTTTCTGAGAAAGCTGTGGACCCTGACACCAATCCTCCAACTCAATCACTGATTCCTAAATGCCAGTATCATAGTTGAATTATCTTGTATCAAGACCCTTATCTCTATTCAGATTACAAACACTCTGCACTTTAAAAAGCCCTTATCACTTAGAGATGCATCTTGAAAGCTTTACAAACGTGTGAAAGGATGTAACACCTTAGCCTTGACTTAAGATACCCTATTAAGAGTATGTGCATGTGGGGACTGGGAATGTGAAGGAAAATTGGCAACCTATTGGTTAGAAGGGTGATGGATATGTACATTAAAGTTTGTTATACTGTTCTCCCTGCTTTGCAGGTACTTAAAATTTTCCATGATAAAAAGAGCTGGTAGAAAGATAAAAGCTTCTCCCTCCGAAAAAGGGAAGATAGAGATCCCCAACATCATCACCTACCTCCCACCCGAGGTAGCCAACGAGACTTAGGGCCTCCCATATTCTAGGCCACACTTCTCCTGCAGCCCCATCCTGCTCCTGGCTAGGAACACATTTAGGGTTGTCCTTAAGGGAAGAGACATTCCCGGGAGGGGAAAAATTTAGGCTGAATTCATGAAATCAAGCTCAGCCCAGGCTGCTGAGGGCAAAGGAGCCAACGGGAGTTATTAAAAAGTTGTGAGCCGTTGCATCAGATGCGTATAATCATTGAGAGAGTGTCTTGGGGTTAAACACTGCACAGGTTTGAACATGGGATCAAGACACAGAAGGCTGAGTGTCCACAAGGGAGATGAATTCCTTGGGAGGTTTAGGAAAGAGCCAAACTCTTTGAGGGTCACACCAAGGACAGTGCAAGGCCTCCACCCTCTGCTACCACCGTGGTAGTTGGCTAAGTGATCTGTGCCTAGTACGTGGTCTGGGTCACCACCTTTGCAGAGAAAACTCCGAAGTCTTTTTTATGCAGACTATTGCTAAAACACCTCTTAACCCACTCTGATCTTCTCACCTCACTGTACCCACAATGATCTTTTGAAAATAAGTAGGCTGAGGTTACCCTTAAGCCCCTGTTTAAAGCACTGTGGGGTTTCATGCTGCACTCAATGCACAAACAGATTTCCTTACTGTATCCTGAAACACCCGTGAGGCCTGGTCCCTATCTGCTCCATCTGCCTCCTCTTGCAGTACTCTCTTGACTTCTGTTTCTATAGGCTTGGCTTTCGTAAATATTTCGTATGAACAGAGTCATGCCATATACAACCTTTGACATCTGACTTTGTTCACTTAGAATAATATATTCAAGATTCATCCGCGTGTAGCATGCAATAGAACTTCATTCCTTCTTACGGCTGAATAGTAATTCATCGTATGGTTGTACCACAGTTTGTTTATGTGTTAATCTATTGATAGAGAATTTGGTTGTTTTCTAGCTATTAGCTATTGTGAAGAATGCTGCAACAAAGATTGGCATACAAGTATTGACTTAAGTCTCTGTTTTCAGTTTTGGGGGGTGTATACCTAAAAGTAGAAATCCTTGGTCATATGGCAATTATACATTTAACTTTTTGAAGAATTGCCAGATGGTGTTCACTGCAGCTTCACAATTTATAATTCCACCAGCAATGTAGGAATGTTCCAATTTCTCCACATCCTTAATAACTCCTGTGATTTTGTAGGTGCCTTTTATTGAGTTCATAAAGTTCTTTTCTATCACTAACCTGTTGAGTACTTTTGTCGTTAAAGGGTGTTGGATTTTGATAAATGTTTTTCTCTATGTATTGACACAGTGAGGAAGCCCTGGTAGCACAGGGTTAAAGGCTGGTAGTTTGAACTCACCAGCAGTTATGTGGCAGTCTGCTCCCATAAAGTTGACAGCCTTGAGGTCCAGGATCTTAAAAGCCAACAAGCTGCCATCTGAGGAACATCAATTGGTCCCAAGCCACCTGGAAGAGATGACAACTGAGAATGTCAAAGACACAAAGAAAAATGAGCCCAGGAGACAGAAGGACCTGTGCAACTGAGAGACTACATCAGCACGAGACCAGAAGGACCAAATGGTGTCTGGCTAGCACCAAAGACGGACTTGCCAGGAGACACAATGTAGAGTTCCTGACATAACATGAGAAAAAGGGATGTGCAGATCAAGAACTGTACTAAAAGACCAGAATTGATGGTTTGACAACCTGGAGAGTCCTCTGCAAGCATGGTCCCTAGGCTTGCTGCTGCTGCTCCAGACCTGACACCACTACTGAGGTCAACATTTCAGACTAGGAATGGCCTGGACTCGGTGACACAGAGTGAGCATGTGATATGTGTACTTTATGGTTTTATACATATATAGAAGGCTGTCCTACTGGTCTCTTTCTAGAGAAGAGAGAAGAGGGTGGAAAGGAGGGGACATGTGTTCATTGGGAGGGTGCAAGTAGTGAACAGTGAAAAGGAGGAGTGTGCTGTCACAGGGTGGGAAAAACAGAGAGTTGTAGAGAGGGGAGTATGCAAAATTAACTTAGATTGCATACTTTCACTTAATCATAATAAAAAAAAATTTTTGAAAATCCCAAGGGATAGTTCTACTCCTATAGAGCATATAGTTACCCCCCACAGCCCTAAAGAGTCATTATGAGTCAGAATAGACTCAACAGCAATAGGTTTGATTTTTTTTTAAATGACTCTTTGATTTCTGCTTTTTATTCTACTGATGTGTTGTTGTTGTTGTTGGGTGCCACTGAGTCAATTCTGACTCATAATAAAAAACAAGAAAACCCAAACCCAGTGCCGCTGAGTTGATTCCAACTCATAGTGACCCTATAGGTCAAAGTAGAACTGCCCCATAGAATTTCCAAGGAGTGCCTGGTGGATTTGAACTGCAGACGTTTTTGTTAGCAGGCATAGCACTAAACCACCATGCCATGAGGGGTTCCATTCTAACTCATAGCAACCCCATATAACAAAAAGAACTGCCCTACAGGGTTTTCTTTACTATTTTATTTCAATGTTGCAACTTAAGCCTGAATTTTTTCCTTAGTTATTTCAGCATGAGAAATGGCCAAGTATGTTTTCTAACTCCAGGTCTTTGCACATTTAATTGTATCAGGTCTGACAATTAAGTCCACAAACTTAATTGTTCTAAGTGCTACATACCTCATTGCTGAATAGCACTATGATCGCCTTTGAAGTACTCCACTGCGGAGGTATGCACCGATGCTGATGCCTAGTATACCCTTCAAAGTAATTTTGGAACTCTTTCTGGAATGGCCAGTGTGCACAGTGGCATGGTGGCAAGTTCATGAACTTAATTGCATAGTTGTCTGTGAGGGAGTTTTTAGTCAGTAAACAAATAACCGTATTGGAACACCCTACCTAATCACCTGATGTGGCCCCCAGTGACTTTTTTCTTTACCCAAAGATAAAAGAAATATCAAAAGGAAGACATTTTGATGCCATTCAGGACATCAAGCGTAATACAACAGCTCCGATAGTCATTCCAGAGAAAAAGTTCTAAAATTGCTTTGAAGGTTGGACTAGTCCCTGGCATTGGTGCATAGCTTCCCAAGGGGAATACTTCAAAAGCGGCCAAGTGATATTCATCAATGAGGTATATAGCACTTTTTCTAGGATGAGTTCATGAACTTAATAGGGAGTCCTTGTAATACTTTGTCTTTCTGAGCCACTCTTTGGAATCTTCTATTCAGCTCTTTTGCTTCATTATTTCTTGCATCCACTTTAACTACTGAAGAGCAAGTTTCAGAGCCTCTTCTGACATCCATTTGGACTTTTTCCTTCTTTTACTATCTTTTTAATAACCTTTTGTTTTCTCCATGTGCAATACCCTTGATGTCAGCCCATAACTCATCTACTCTTCAGTCACTGGTGTTGAGAGCATCAAATCATCCCCGTACAGGGATTGGGGGACCATGTTTTCAGGAGACATCCATGTCCATTGGCATAACTGCTCTTTTTGTAAGGGAGTCTTCTGTACCCCATCTCAGTGAATAGCATCTGAGGTCTTAAAGGCCAGCAAGCTGCCATCTGAGGAACATCCATTGGTCCCAATCCACCTGGAACAGATGAAGACTGAGAACATCAAAGACGTGAGTTAAAATGAGCCCAGGAGACAAAAGGACCTGTATGACTGGGAGACGACATCAGCAAAAGACCAGAAGAACCTGATGCCACCAAAGACAGCCTTAACAGGGAACACAATGTAGAGTCCCTGACATAGCATGAGAAAAAGAGGTGTGCAGATCAAGAACTCTATTGAAAGACCAGAACTGATGGTCTGACAGCCTAGAGGGTCCCCAAGAACATGACCCCTAGACTTTCTGATAACCCAGACCTGAAACCAGTAGTGAAGCCAACACTTCAGACAAAGAATGGACTGGTCATGGGGACACAGAACAATGCATGTGGTGGGTGTACTTTTTGGTTTTATATATATATATATATATATGAGGCTGTCCTACTTGTTTTTTTCTGTAGGGGAGAGGAGAGGGTGCAGAGGAGGGGACAAATGTTGGTTGAGCAGATACTGGGGGTAAAGAGTGAAAAAGAAGAGTGTGCTGCCGCAGGGTGAGAAGATCACGTAGAGTTGGCAGAGAGGTGGGTATGGAAAATTGACTTGAATTGTAAACTTTCAGTTAACCACAATAAAAAAAATTAAAGGAAAAAAATTAACTCTCATAATCAGCAAAGACTATTTTCTTCTGTGTTTAAACCTTTTCTTGAGTTGTTACAGTACTTAATAGAACTTAATAGGTTTCATGCAATGTGTATGTAAGTCATACTTTGGCTTTCATGGACTTGTTTTGATTTCTTCAGCTTCAAGTTGAAGTTACAAATGAGCAATGGATAGTCTGTTCCACAGCCAGTCCCTAGCCTTGTTCTAACTGATGGTATGGAGCTTCTCTATCTTCTCTTCCACAGATGTAGTTGATTTGATTCCTCTGTTTTCCATTCAGTGAGGTACATGTGTGAAGTCACCACTCACGTTGTTGAAAAGAGACATTTGCCATGCATAAGCCTTTGGACTTGCAAAGTTCTATCATGCCATCTCTGGCATCATTTCTACCACCAAGACCATGTTTCCCAATTACTGATCCTTCTTTGTTTTCAACTTTTGCATTCCAACACCAGTAATTATCAATGCATCTTGATTGCTTGTTTGATCAACTTCAGACTGCAGAGGTTAGTAAAAATCTTTAATTTATTCATTTTTGGCTTTAGTGGTTGGTGTGTAAATTTTGATAATAGTCATATTAACTGGTCTTCATTGTAGGCATGTATTATCCTATTGCTGATAGCATTGTACTTCATGATAGATCTTGAAAAGTTCCTTTTGATCAGGAATGTAATGCCATGTTTCTTCAACTTGTCATTCTGGCATAGCAGATTGTATGATCATCCCGTTCAAAATGACCAATACCAATCCATTTCAGCTCACTAATGTCTAAGATACCAATTTCTATGAGTTCTATTTCATTTCCTTAATTCATACTTCATACAGCTCCCAGTTTTCCTTAATTCATACTTCATACATTCCAAGTACCAATTATTACTGGAAATTTACAACTGTTTCTTCTCATTTTGAGTCATACCACATCAGCCAACGAAGTCCCCAAAGTCCTACTCCATCAAGCTTATTACAGTCAACTCTGCTTTGAGGAGGCAGCTCTTCCTGTTTGTATTTTAAGTGTCTTCCAACCTGAAGGTCTCACCTTCCGGCACTGTATCAGACAGAGTTCCACTACTATCCATAAGGTTTTCATTAGCCAATTCTTCTTCTTTTTTTTTTTTTTTAGAAATAGATCTCCAGGCCTTTCTTCCCAGTCTGTGTTAGTCTGGAAACTCAACTGAAACCTGTCTTTATAATGTGACAGCACAGTTCTCCTCTCCACCCTGCAGTTCTCCTGTTCATTCAGCCAGCTCCTGTCCCTTTCTGCCTTTTCCTCTTGCCTCCAGACAGGAGCTTCCCTTTTAGAGTCGTGTATCCACCTGAGCTAAGAAACACACTCTTCACCGGTATCTTTTATGTCTCATAGTCCAATATAATCTTTGTCTGAAGAGCTGGCTTCAGGAATGGTTTTAGTTTAGGGCTAAGAGAGTCCGGGGATCATGCCTTCAGGGGTCCTTCAGTCTCAGTCAAACCAGTAAACCAAAACCAAACAAACCATTATTGATGAGTTGATTCTGACTCACAGTGACCCTGTAAGACAGAGTAGAACTGCCCCATAGTTTCCAAGGAACATCTGGTGGATTTGAACTGCTGACCTTTTGGTCAGTCTCAGGCTGATGGAATGTCTTCTTTACATGGTTCTTTCTGTCCTTAGGCTCATATTTTCCTTGTGTCTTTGGTGTTCTTCATTCTTCTTTGCTCCAGGTGGATTGAGACCAACTGATGCATCTTAGATAGCTGCTTGCTATTTTTAATACCCTAGATGCCACTCACCAAAGTGGGATACAGAACATTTTCTTAAACTTTATTATGCCAGTTGACCTAGATGACCCCAAAACCGTGGTTTCCAGACCCCACTCCTGCTACTCTGTCCCTAGAAGTATTTGGTTGTATTCAGGAAACTTCTGAGCTTTTGGTTTAGTCCAGTTATGCTAACTTCCTTGTATTGTGTGCTATCCATCCCTTCAACTAAAATAATTCTTGTCTACTATCTAGTTAGTGAATATCCTTCTCCCTCCCTTTTCACCCTCATAACCATCAAAGAATGTTTTCTTCTGTGTTTAAACCTTTTCTTGAGTTCTTATAATCATGGTCTCATACAATATTTATCCTTTGTGACTAATCTCACTCAGCATAATTCCTTCCAGACTCATCCATGTTATGAGATGTTTCACAGATTCTTTACTGTTGCATAATATTCCATTGTGTGAATATACCATAACCTTTGTCTATCCTTTCATCCAGTGATAGGCACCTAGGTAGTTTCCATCTTTCTGCTATTGCAAATAGTGTCATAATGAACACAGGTGTGTATATGTATATTTGTGTGAGAACTCTTATTTCTCTAAGATATATTGTAAAGAATACGATTGCTGGATCATATGGTACTTCTATTTCTAGCTTTTCAAGGAAGTGCAGCATCAGTTTCCTATGTGATTGTACCATTTTGCATTCCCATCAGCAGTGTATAAGTGTTCCAGTCTCTCCACAACCTCTCCAACATTTATTATTTTGTGTTTCTTGGATTAACACTAGACTTGTTGGGGAGAGATGTTATCTCACTTTGATTTGCATTTCTCTAATGGTTAACGATCATAAGCATTTCCTCATGTGTCTGTTAGCTGCCTAAATGCCTTCTTTGGTAAAATGTCTGTTCACATCCTTCTCCTGTTTTTTAATTGGCTTATTTGTATTTTTCTTGTTGAGTTTTTGTGGTATTGTGTAGATTTTAGAGATTAGATGCTGATCAGGTTTGTCATAGTGAAATTTTTTTTTTTTTTTCCTAAACTGTAAATTGTCTGTTTACTTTTTTGGTGAAGTCTTTGGATGAGCAAAAGTGTTTGATTTTTAGAAGCTCCCAGTTATCTAGTTTCTCTTCTGGTGTTTGTGCATTGTTAGTTATGTTTTACATTCTGTTTATGCCATGTATTAGGGCTGCTAGCATTGTCCCTGTTTTTTCTTACATGATCTTTATTCTTTTAGATTTTATATTGAGGTCCTTGATCTGTTTTGAGTTAATTTTTGTGCATGGTGGATATTTTTTGCAGATGGATATCCAGGTATGCCAGCCCTGTTTGTTATAGAGACTGTCTTTTCCCCAATTAATAGACTTTGGGCTTTTGTCAAATATCAGCTGCCCATAGGTGGATGAATTTACATCTCGATTTTCATTTCTGTTTTGGTGGTCCATGTATCTGTTGTTGTCTGAGTACCAGGCTGATGTGACTACCACGTAGGTGTCTTAATCATGTAGCGCTGCTATAACAGAGATACACAAGTAGATGCTTTAAAAAGAGAAATTTTAGGGGGGTAGAGTCAAGGTGGCAGACTAAGCACATGTCTCCCTATGTCCCCTAGAAACCAAGACCTGAAGTGACAATCAAATGGAGCCTCTGATCACCTAATCAGCCCCAGGACACGGCATACAGCTGTTAATTTGGACTTCATATCACTCAGCGAAAAACCTCCTCTCTTTTGCTGACTCCTGCTCCTGGCTAGCCCTGGCTCTCACAGACTGAAGGTAAACACACCATTTTGACTTTTGTTTTCTCTATCTTGGCCAGCGGGAGGAGTTGGGTCTTGCCTGGCGGCTAGACTCAGACGCACTGAGCGGGGATAGGCGGACGAAATTCCCATGTTTTGAGAGCCAGGCTTAGGACTCTGTTAATCTAGCCACTTCGGGCCTGTCTTTTCATCATTGCCCTGGTGGAGTTTGTACAGAACCGCAATGCCATGTTGGATATGGAGATTTTAGTGGAATCTAATTCTTAGTATGGGAGCCAGCAACTGCAAACAGGACAGCACTTCTCCAACAGAAAAGCAGTAATTTGCACAGTGCTGCCTAAGGTGGGGGCCTTGCAACAGAAGCAGAGGAATCACTACCTCCTGGCACCTTTAGCCCTCTATCTGCTGCCTGTGTGGAGGGCGCTATCTTGGATACGGTGGCCACAACTGGACCTAATTCTTAGTTTGGGAGCCAGAGCCTGCCCACAGGAGAGTGCTTTGCTACCAGAAAAGCAGTATTTGACACAGTGTCACCTAAAGTTGGGCCCTGTCAGCAGAGGCCAACAGGGCAGTAGCATTTCTGTATTCTGAACTAGTTTGTATCATCTTGGGTTGGATATAGAGGTGCTTACTTTGCCAGTTGGGAAGAGGAACCTCTAAGCCTGAAAACCTGACTGACTTGGGAAGTGGTCAGATACCTTTTGCTTACATTTGAAGACAGCCTAGAGAAACATCTGCAGTCCATCCTCACAGTATCTCTTCTAGCCTCTACTAACTCACATGGGACCCAAAAAGCAATAGACACTTGTGGAATACAAGAAATCACCCATGGCTTCAGAAGGCTCCCAAACAAAGCAACCAAGGAACTTTCCAGATGAAGAAATTTTTATGAAAGCACCAGAAAGTGAATACAAAATGATTATGTACAGAGCCCTTCTAGACCTTATACAAAATGCAACAGAACAAAATGAAAAATTAAACAAGCTGTTCAATCTGGTGGAACACCAGTACTCTGAAATCCAACAGATCAAGAACAAAATCAAAGACACAGAAATTTCCATGGAAAGGCAAGAAAACAGAATGGAACAAATAGAAAAAGAATTTCTGGCTTGGAAGACAGAGCTACTGATGCCAGTGTCTATGAGCAGAAATCAGACAAAAGAAACAAGAAAAATGAAGAAGCACTAAGAAGCATGTGGGACTCTATTAAGAGGAACAACTTTCGATTAATTGGAGTCCCTGAAGAGAGTGAGACACCTGAGAACACAGAGAGTATCGTTGCTGAGCTGCTGACAGAAAACTTCCCAGAAATCATGAAGGAAGAGAATATAGACATCTCAGATGCAAATTGTACACCACCCAATATAGATCTCAAAAGAAAGACACCAAGACATACTATAATCAAGCTTAACAAAATGAAACATAAGCAGCAACTGTTAAAGGCAGCAAGACTCAAAGAAAAACTAACATTCAGAGTGAAACTCTGTAGGCTCTCTTTAGATTTCTCAGCAGAAACCATGCTGACACAGAGACAGTGGCATGACACATTCAAAGCCTTGAAGGAGAAGAACTTCCAACCAAGAATTATATGTCCTGTTAAACTATCTTTGGAATATGAAAATGAAATTAAGACATTCCCAGATAAACAGAAACTCAAAGACTTTGTAAAAATCAAACTAAAACTACAAGAAATACTGAAAGAAGTTCTTGGCTCTGGCTTAGAAGAACAAAACCACTAACTTTATATTTTAGAACCACATGCTACTAAAAACTCTGCTCAGTTAGGGAAGGCTCCAAAGTCAATCACAACTTTAATACAGAAAGAAGCAATCCAGTGATCATCATGAAAACTATGGTGTCATCATATTAAAAAGACGGATGTACTACAGTCGTTATAGTCCTTCCAGATGGAAAGGAAGATGGCAAGACTGGTCATAATTAAAATTGGGTTTATATATACTTTATTAAGGGGGATCATAGGGGCAGCTGTAAAGCACAACAAAGATGTATCATACCATTTCAAGAAATGTAACACAGGAGTCTCAACAATTACAAAAACAGCTCTGAAAAAGGTGAAAAATCAACTCACAAAAAAGAATGTCCCAGAACAGACTAATAAGAACAACAGAGAAAACATCAACACAAAAATAAACGTATCACAGTGGCAGCACTGAACACATACCTATCAATAATTACATTGACTGTGAATGGACTGAATGCTCCAGTAAAGAGACATCGAGTGACATCTTGGATCAAAAGACATGACCTCTCCATATGTTGTCTACAAGAAACTCACTTGAGACCTAAAGATAGGAATAAACTGAAAATTAAAGGATGGAAGAATATATATCAAGCTAACAATGAACAAAGAAGAGCAGGGGTGGCAATTCTAATCTCAGACAAAATCAATTTTAATGTAAAAACCACCATTGTGGACAAAGATGGACACTATTTATTGCTGAAAGTTTCAGTACACAAGCAAGACTTAACTATATTAAATATTTATGCACCTAATATCGGAGCACCTAAGTACATCGAAGAAACACTGACTACACTCAAAAAAGAGTTAGATCACTCCACAATAATAGTGGGAGACTTCAACACTCCACTCTCAATACTGGACAGATCATCTAGAAAAAACCTCAGTAAAGATACAGAAGACCTCACTGACACAATTAACCAACTAAACCTCATCAATACGTACAGAATTTTCCACCCATCAGCAGACAACTACACCTTCTTCTCCAGTGCACATAGAACATTATCCAGAATTGACCATGTGTTAGGACATAATGCAATTCTCAACAAAATCCATACCATTGAATTACTGCAAAGCATCTTCTCAGATCATAAAGCCATAAAAGTTGAAATCAATAGCAGAAAAAACATAGATAGAAAGTGAAACTCTTGGAAACCGAACAACATCTTGCTCAAAAAACCATGGGTTATAGAGGAAATCAAGGATGAAATAAAGAAATTCATGGCTTCCAATGAGAATGAAAACACCTCCTACCAGAACCTATGGGATACAGCCAAAGCAGTGCTCAGAGGTCTGTTTATTTCCATAAATGCACACATCTGGAAGAAAGAAAGAAACCAAATCAAGGAACCAAACCTACAGCTTGAGCAAGTAGAGAGACAACAACAGAGGAACCCCTCAGGCACCAGAAGAAACCAGATCATAAGGATGAGAGCAGAGCTAAATGAATTAAAGAATAGAAAAACAATTGAACAAATTGAGAAGACCAAAAGCTGGTTTTTTTTTAAAAGATCAACAAAATTGACAAACTACTGGCTAAACTTACTAAAGAAAAGCAGGAAAAGAAACAAATAACCCAAATTAGAAATGAGAGGGGAGTTGTCACCACAGATGCAACAGAAATAAAAAATATCATAACAGAATACTGTGAAAGACTGTACTCTAACAAATTTGAAAACCTAGAGGAAAAGGACAAATTCCTTGATTCATACCACCTACCCAAATTATCACAACGTGAAGCAGAACAACTTAATAAATGTGTCACAAAGGAAGACATTGAAAATGTCATCAAAACACTGCCAACCAAAAAAGTCCGGGCCCAGATGGCTTCACTGCAGAATTCTACCAAGCATTTAGAGAAGAGGTATCTCCAATACTACTGAGACTATTTCACAGTATAGAGACGGAGTACTCCCAAACTCATTCTATGAAGCCAGCATAACCCTGATACCAAAGCCAGGGAAAGACCCAACAAAGAAGGAGAACTACAGACCGATATCACTCATGAATCTAGATGCAAAAATCTTCAACAAAATTCTTGCCAATAGAATACAACAGCATATCAATAAAATAATCCATCCTGACCAAGTGGGATTCATA
Organism: Heterohyrax brucei; assembly: GCA_028571685.1. Classification (NCBI taxonomy): domain Eukaryota; kingdom Metazoa; phylum Chordata; class Mammalia; order Hyracoidea; family Procaviidae; genus Heterohyrax; species Heterohyrax brucei. The sequence goes on along the minus strand of CM053149.1, from coordinate 116,018,045 downwards.
CCAGGGATGCAAGGCTGGTTTAACATCAGAAAAACAATTAATGTGATTAACCACATAAATAACACAAAAGACAAGGATCACCTGATTTTGTCCATTGATGGAGAAAAGGCATTTGATAAAGTCCAACACCCATTCATGCTAAAAACTCTTAGCAAAATAGGCACAGATAGAAAATTCCTGAACGCAATAAGGGCCATTTATACAAAGCCAATTGCCTATGCCATCCTGAATGGAGAGAGACTGAAAGACTTTCCTTGAGAACAGGAACTAGACAAAGATGCCCACTCTAACCTCTCCTATTCAACACTGTACTAGAAGTTCTAGCCAGAGCAATTAGACAAGACCAAGAAATAAAGGGCAACTGCATTGGCAAAGAAGTCAAAATCTCCCTGTTTGCAGATGATACGATTGTATATGCAGAGAATCCCAAAGAACCTATTAGTAAACTACTCAGACTGATAGAAGAGTTCAGCAAAGTCTCAGGATACAAGATAAGCATAAGTAAATCAGTAGGATTCCTTTACACCAACAATGAGACTGTTAATGAAGAAATCATCAAATCAATACCATTTACTATAGCCCCTAAGAAGATAAAGTACCTAGGGATTAATTTAACCAGAGAAATAACAGACCTTTACAAAGAGAACTACAAGCCCTTACTACAAGAAACTAAGAGAGACTTAGATAAATGGAAAAACTTACACTGCTCATGGATAGGAAGACTTAACATTGTGAAAATGTCTATTTTACCCAAAACAATCTACTTATATAATGCAATCCCAGTACAAGGTCCAGCGTCATTTTTTAATGAGATGGAGAAACAAATCATCAATTTTGTTTGGAAAGGGAAGAAGCCTCGGATAAGTAAGGTACTACTAAAGAAGAAGAACACACTGGGAGGCCTCTCATTACCTGACCTTAGAACATACGACACTGCCACAGTGGTCTAAACAGCCTGGTACTGGTACAAGAACAGACAAGATCGATCAATGGAACAGAACTGAGACCCCAGAGATGACACCATCTGCCTATGAACAGTTGATATTCAACAAAGGCCCTAAGATATTAAACTGGGGTAAAAACAGTATCTTCAACAAATGGTGCTGGCAAAATTGGATATCCATCTGCAATAAACTGAAACAAGATCCATATCTTACACCTTATACAAAAACCAACTCCAACTGGATAAAAAACCTAAAAACCAAACCTAATACGATAAAGCTCATCCAGGAAAAGGTAGGAACAATGGAAGTTTTAACACACAATGTGGACAGACTCCAAAATCTGTCAAACAAACTACAAACAACAGAAGAGAAAATAGATAAATGGGAATTATTAAGAATGAAACAATTTTGTTCATCCAAAGACTTTATTAATAGAATTAAAAGGGCACCTACAGAATGGGAAAAAATATTTGGCAACTCTATGTCAGACTGACACCTGATCTCCATAATCTATAAGATATTACAAAATATCAATAAGAAGATAAATCATCCAATTAAGAGATGGGCAAAGGAGATGGACAGACATTTCTCTAAAGAGGAGATCCAGGAAGCCAAAAAACACATGCGGGCATGTTCACGATCTTTAGTTATTAAAGAAATTCAAATCTAGACTACAATGAGATACAATCTCACCCCGGCAAGGTTGGCCATGATCCAAAAAATGCAAAACAACAAATGCTGGAGAGGCTGTGGAGAAAGTGGAACTCTCCTACACTGTTGGTGGGGTTGCAAAATGGCCCAGCCTCTTTGGAAAGCAATCTGGCACTTCCTTAAAAAAATAGATATAGATATACCATTTGACCCACTAATTCCACTACTTGGAATATATCCTACAGAATCAAGGCCTTTCACACCAACAGACACATGCACAAGAATGTTTATCGCAGCACAGTCCACAATAGCAAAAAGATAAAATCAACCCAGATGCCCAACAACAGAAGAATGGATAGGTAAACTATGGTATATATACTCAGTGGAGCACTACGCAATGATAAGGAATAATGATGATTCCAGGAAACATCTCATAACCTGGTTTCAACTGGAAGACATTATGTTGAGTGAAAGTAGTCAGCGACAAAAGGACAAATATCATATGAGACCTCTACAATAAGATCTCAAAAACAGACTTGTGTATAGAAGAAAAGACTCTTTGACAGCTGCAAGGGAGGGGAGGGTTTAGATTAGATAGTTGCTAGCAGTCTGGTTCAGTGAAATCAGTGATAGCACACATTAGAAATAAGAACAATATTAAGTGGACTTCAGCATAACTTCAATACTCCTTCCATCTTAACCCAATATTACAAGGACAGAGTAGCTGGGATAGGGGCCAGGGGACCATGCTTTCAGGTGAAATAGAGGTGATTTGGCACAACTAGCGTTTTGCTAAGAGGGTTCTCTGCACCCCACATTGATGAGTGGCATCTAAGGTCTTAGAAGCTGCCAAGCGGCCATCCGAGGGCACAGCAAATGGTTCCAACTCAACAGGAACGGATGCTCACTGAGGACCAAAATGACATGGGGCAAAGACAACCCAGGAGATAGAGAGACCCACACGAGTGGGTGCCTACATCTACGTGGGACCAGAAGAAGTGGATGGTGCCCGGCCAGCAGCAGTGATAGCCACGATGGAGCTCACAGAGTTGAGTCTCACTGGCAACACAAGAATAAATAGGGGTGCATTCTGAGATCTCCACTAAAAGACTTCAGTTGATGATCCAGTGGTTTCAGGGTTCCCCTGGGAGCATGGCCCCTGGCCCTGATGCTGCCCTTGCCCATAAATCATAACAAAGGTCCACTCTTGGGACATGAATGGATTGGACTTGGCGATGCAGAGTGACCATATATTGGATGCACTTTATGGTTCTATGCATCTATAGGATATCCTGCTGACCTCTGGCTGGAGGAAGGAGAGTGGGTGGAGAGGAGGGGAAAGGTGACTGTTGGGAGGATGAGACATGTATGGAGCAGATAGGAATAGTGTGCTGTCACCGGACAGGGAGAGCAGTGGAAGCTGCATACAGGTGGGCATGTAAATTTATACAGGAATGTACAGTTTCACTCAGTCATATGAAAGAAAAAAGAAAAACAGTAGTTTTATTCTGTCACTGTCTAATAGGCTACAAGTCCAAATTCAGGGCGTTAGATCCAGATCAAGACTTTCTCTGTTGGCTCTGGAAGAAGGTCCTTACAGTCAATATTCCTTTGAACTGTGAGCTTCTGGGGCTCAGGGACCCCAGGTCCTATTCCAAAGGACACAATCTATTCTCAGCACCACTTCTTGGTGGTATGAGACCCCCAAATCTCTCTGCCAGCTTCTTTCTTTAATATCTCAAGAGATTGCTTCAGGACACAATCTAATCTTACACACTGAGTCCTGCTGCACCAATGCAACTGCTCCCCATCCTCCCTCATTACATCATATAAGCAGGCTTTACAATATATACGAACACCACACAATATCAGAAATCACAGCCCAGCCAAGTTGCACACACGTTTTGGGGGGAACACAGTTCAATCCGTGACAGTTCAGTCGGTTCTAAAACCCGGTGTCACACCTCCCACTTTGTTCATCTTCAGTATTGCTTTACTTATCCAGGACCTCTCTCTTTTCTATGAGAAGTTGATGACTTGTTTCTCCATCTCAAAAAAAATGCCATTGGAATTTGGACCAAAATTTCATTGTATCACTTTGGGAAGAACAGACATTTTCAAAGTGTTGAGTCTTGCTTTCTGTGAACAAAGTATGTTTTTCCACTTATGTAGGTCCTTTTTGGTTTCTTGCAATAATGTCTTGTAGTTTTCTTTATATAGGTCTTTTATGTCTCTGATTAGATTTATTCCTAACATTTTGTCTTCTTGGGGGCTGTTATAAATGATATTGATTTGATGATTTCCTCTTTGACATTCTTTTTGTTAGCGTAGAGGAATCCACCTGATTCTTGTGTGTTTATCATGTGTCCTGATACTTGGATGAACTCTTCTATTAATTCCAGTAGTTTTCTGGTGGGTCTTTAGGGTTTTCTGTGTATTTGATCATATTGTCTGCAAACAGAGATAGTTTAATTCTTCCTTATCAACTTAGATGCCCTTTAATTCTTTTTCTAACCTAACTGCTTGGGCTAGGACCTCCAACACCATGCTGAGTAAGAGCAGTGAGAAAGGAAATCCTTATCTGGTTCCCATTCTCAAGAGGAATGCTTTCAGACTCTCCCTAGGATGATGCTAGCTGTTAGCTTTGTATAAGTGTCCTTTATTATGTTGAAGAATTTCTCTTATCTTCCTATTTTGCTGAGAGTTTTTATCATGAATAGATGTTGGACTTTGTCAGATGCCTTTTCTGTATCAACTGATAAGATCACGTGGATTTTGTCTTTTGTTTTATTTGTATAACGAGTTATATTGATTGTTTTTCTAACATTAAACCATCACTGCATATATGGTATGAATCTGACTTGGTCATAGTGATTTTTTTTTTTTTTTAATGTGTCACGGATTGAATTATATCCCCTAAAAAATTTGACTGGGCCAGGATTCTCATTATTATGTGGTTGGCCTTTATTTTGTTATAGTAATTTTTGTGTGTATTGTAAGCCTAATCCTTGCCTGTAGTTAATGGGACAAGATTGTATTATGTTAAAGACGATTAGAGTGGGACTATAATACCATTACTAAGGTCACATTTTTGATCCAATGTAAAAACAGTTCCCCTGGGATCTGATGTGCACCACCTTTTATCTTATAAGAGATAAAAAGGTAAAGGGAGCAAGCAGAGAGCTGGGAACGTCATACCACAAAAGAAGCAGTGCCAGGAGCAGAGCACGTGCTTTGGACCCAGAGTCTCTGCACCTGAGAAGCTCCTCAACCAAGAGGAAGACTGAGGACAAGTATCTTCCTCCCAAAAAAATGAAACTGAACTCATTGCCATTGAGTCAACTCCAACTCATAGTGACCCTATAGGACAGAGTAGAACTGCTCCATAGAGTTTCCAAGGAGCACCTGGTGGATTTGAACTGCCAATCTTTTGGTTAGCAAACTTAGCATTGAACAACGGTACCACCAGGGGCTGAGAAAGAAAGAAAGCTTTCCCCTGGAACTGAAAAGCTTAACTTGGACTTTTAGCCCACTTTACTATGAGGAAATAAATTTCTCGTTGTAGAAGTTATCCACTTTTGATATTTCTGTTGCAGCAGTAATAGATGGCCAACACAATATGTTGTTTAATTCTATTGGCTAGAATTTTGTTGAGGATTTTTGCGTCTAAGTTCATGAGGGATATTGATCTATAATTTTACTTTTTTCTGGTGTCTTTAACTGGTTTTGGTATCAGGGTTATGCTGGCTTCATAGAATGAGTTTGGGAGTATTCTATCTTTTCTATGCTGTGAAATACCTTTAGTAGCAACAGTGTTAACTCTTCTCTGAAAGTTTGGTAGAATTCTCTGGCGTAGTGACCAGGGTCAGGAATTTTTTTTTTTGTCGGCAGTTTTTAAATTATCTTTTATTCTCTTCTTTTGTGATAGATTTATTGTTGTTCTACCTCTGCTTGTGTTAGTTTAATAGGTAGTGTATGTCTAGAAGTTTTTCCACTTCCTCTAGGTTTTCAAATTTGTTTGAGTACAATTTTTCATGCTATTCTGTTATGGTTGTTTTCATTTCAGTTGAGTCTGTTGTGAATTGCTCATGTCATTTCTTGTTCAGGTTATTTGCTTCCTCTCCTGCTTGGCTTTTGTTGAGTCAATGATTTCTCAATTTTGTTGATCCTTTCAAAGAACCAGCTTTTGGTTTATTAACTCTTTCAATGGTTTCTCTATTCTCTATTTCATTTCCTTCTGCTGTAACTTTTATTATTTGCTTTCTTCTGCTGCCTAAGGGCTTCTTTTCCTACTGTTTTTCTGTTTGTTTGGGCTGTAAGGTTAATGCTTTGATTTGGGCTCTTTCTTCTGAATGCAGGCATTTTTTGAAATAAATTGACCTCTGAGCACCGCTTTTGCTGTGTCCCAAATGTTCTGGTAGGATGTGTTTTCATTCACATTTGATTCTGTGAATCCCTTTATTCTATCCTTAATGTCTTTTATAACCCAGTAGTTTTAGAGAAAGGTGTCGAGTTTCTATGTTTTGTTTTGTCCTTGCTTTTTCTGTTATCTATTTCTACTTCTATGATTTTGTGTTCAGAAAAGATGCTTTGTAATATTTTGATGCTTTGAACTCTATTAAGACTTGCTTTATAGCCTAATATGTGATCTATTCTGGAAAATGTTTCATGTGTGTTGGAAAAATCAAGGATGCTTGGCTGTTCTTGGGTGGAATGTTCAGTATATTTCTATGAGGTCAAGTTAGTTGACTGTGGTAGTTAGATCTTCTGTGTCTTTATTGAGTGTCTTAGGGAAATAACGCAAGTGGATTCCTTCAACAAAGAGAAATTTATTTCTTCACAGTCCAGTTGTCTGTAAATCCAAATTCAGAAAATCAGCTCCAGGGAAAGTCTTTCTCTCTGTGTTGGCTCTGGAGGAAGGCCCTTGTGATGCATCAGCCTTCCCTTGGTCTGGGAGCATTTCAACACAGGACTTCAGGACCAAAGATACACTCTACTTCTGGTGCTGCTTCCTAGGTGGTGAGAGATCCTGTGTCTTTCTGCTCACTTTGCTCTTTTATATCTCAAAAGAGACCAAGTTGAACACTATCAAATCAGTAGATCTTATCAATAAAACTGCTGCTAATCCACTGTATTAAATCATAGTGATAGAATTTACAATGCATAGGAAAATCCCATCATATGACAGAATGATAGATAATCATACAATACCAAGCACTACAGCCCAACCAGATGCACACATTTTTGGGCAGATGTAACTCAATCCGTTACATTGAAATTCTTTCTGGGTGTTCTGTCCTTCACTGAAAGTGGGTATGTTGAAGTCTGCCGTTTTTGTTGTGGAGCTATCTATCTCTCTTTTCAATGCTGTTAAAGTTGATTTTATGTATTTTGGAGCCCTGACATTGGAAGCATAAATATTTATTATGGTTATGTCCTCCTGGTGTTCTGACCCTTTAATCATTATATACTATTCTTCCTTACCCTTTGTAGTGGATTTTACTTTACAGTCTGTTTTGTCAGAGATTAATATTGCCATCCCTGCTCTTTTTTGATTGTTGTTTGCTTGATGTGTATTTATTCCATCTTTTGAATTTTAGTTTGTCTTTAAGTCTAAGATTCATGTCTAGTAGGCAGCATATAAACAGATCATGTTTTGTGTTTTTTTAAATCCGTTCTACCCTCTGTCTATATTTATTGATGCATTTAGTCCATTTACATTCAGCATTCATTTTTGATAGATAAGTGTTTAGTGTTGTCATTTTGATTTCTTTTTTGTTCATTGTTGACAGTTTCTTTATTCCACTTAGTTTTCTGTGCTGAGTCGTTTTTCTTTATGCATTTTCTGTTCATCTTTTTTCATCTTTGTTGGTTTTGTATTTGCTGAGTCTTTACATTTTTCTTGTTTTTTTTTTACTTTGATATGTAGGTGTGTTATCTTTATATTTACCCCTACTTTTCTAAGTTTAGACCAGCCCATTGTTTCTTTATCTCACCTTGACTTCCTTTCCATATAAGAGATCTTTGGCTACATTTTTAGTCTCTCTTTTTTGATTTAAGATGTTGTCATCTTTTACATAATCACATTTGTCAGTTCTCTTGTTTTCAGTGTTTTAGCTTTGATTTATTTTTATGATTTCCCTACCTAGGTTCATATTTGGTTACTCTGTCCTGCTTTTCAATCTTCAGCTGTTGTTTGATGTTACTGGTTTTCTAACTAAAGGACCCCTTTAGTATTTCTTATAACTTTGGTTTGATTTTTGCAAATTCTGATTTATCTCTTAATGCCCTAATTTCATCATCATATTTGAGAGATAGTTGTCCTGGATATATAATTCTTGGTTGGCAATTTTTTTTCCTTCAAGGCTTTATATAGTCTCATTGACTTCTTGCTTGCATGGTTTCTTCTAAGTAGTCCAAGCCTTGTTGCTCTTCTTTGTAGATGACTATTTGTTTATCCCTAACCACTCTTAAAAGTCTCTATCTTTGGTTTTGGCAAGTTTGATTACAAGGTCTTGGTGACTTTCTTTTAGAATCTACTTTGTGTGGAGGTCAATAAGCATCTTGGATAGACATCTTCTCATCATTAGCAATATCAGGGAAGTTTTCTGTCAACAAATCTTCAACATTTCTCTCTGTATTTTCTCCAACCCCCCATTCTGGTACTCCAATCACTGTAGTTTATTCCTCTTAATAGAGTTCCACATAGTTCTTAGAGTTTCTTTTTCTTTTTTTAAATTCTGCTATCTAATTTTTCCTCAAATATGTTCGTGTCCAGTATTTTGCCTTCAATCTCACTAATTCTGACTTCCATTTCTTCAGTTTGGCTCCTATGACTTTTTATTGAGTTGTGTAACTCTGAAAGTTTATTGTTAGTCTTCTGAGTTTCTGTTTGCTGCCTGTCCATGGATTGTTGCTGCTGGTTCAATTTACCATTATGCTTGTCACTAATCTTCTTAAGTTCCTATACTACTTTATTCACTTCTTGGCTTGTTCTACTTTTTGCCTAATCTCTTTTAGAACTCCATTTATTAATCTTTTGTATTCTGCCTCTTGCAATTCCAGGAAATGCTCTTCATCTGGAGGATTCCTTGGTTCTTTGTTCTAAGAGCTTACTAAAGCTATCATGGTCTGCTGTTTATGTTATCTGGTGATGGCTGTTGTCTCCAGGCCATCAATAAGTTATTGTATTTATTTATTTTGTGTTTGCTTACTGTGTCCTAGCTTCTTGTTTTGTTTTATTTTTATATGCTCAAATAGGCTCCTCATGTAACCTACTTTAATTATTACCTCCTTTGAAGCTCTAACATCCTGTCACCAGATGTGAGCACAAGATTCTGTTTACTTTCTTATGTGAATTGAGCTCAGATGTCCAGGTAGTTGGTCACCGAATGTGTGGTGTGGGCCCTCACCTACAGTCCTAGACAAGTAGGGGTGATTGGTGTAGACACAAGTATCTGGCTGTTATAGCGGGTCACATGCTAAGCAAGGCAAGGGGCTGACAACAGCCCCTCAGTGTTGGTGAGGAAAGTGTATCCCTGTTACCTAGATCATATAGATAAGTGAGTTTTGCAGTTAGGCTATGAGCACCCAGTGCTGTTGGCTGTAAGGATGGGAAGCCATCACTTATTCTTTCATGCCTGTTGTGGGTGGCTAGATGACATGGATGTAACCACCAGTGCTCCAACCCGTGATGTGATTAGGTGCTTAATAGGCAGAGGAGTGTCAAATGTCATAAATCTGCCTCTCCACCATATAACTGAAATAATTGGAGTTAGACTTTAGGTATATACATCTTTGTACTGTGCTAATGAAGACCTATACCGCTGAAGTGGGCCCACACAAGTCTATGTAAGAGTAAGAGACATTCAAAGTCCAGGGAGCCTTATTTCTGAGCCTAGGCAAAGGAGCTGTTTCTGCCCTTAGTTCCTGGCTTAGGGTAACCGATAGGTTTTTTTCTTGTTCCCTCTCCAAGGCCAGGAAAATGTCTCAGGGCACATAACGGGTTCTACTTCCAGCCCAGGGGCTGGCAACTACTAAGGCCACTCAGACCCAGTGGAGAACAGGAAGAGGGTAGGGTAAATTGAGGAGAGGTTCATCCTAAAGAGATGGGTTTTTTTATCTGTGCAGGAGGTTAGATGCATGTACTTATCTTTTGCCAACTGAGCACCGCATTTCGCTGATTCTGGAGGTGTGAGTAGACTCTCTGCCACTCTATCTCTCCCAGCGTGGAAACTGCATCCCAAACACCACTGCTTATGTCACTATAAATGTCAGCAGATCCAGTCTGCAAAGTGTCACTTCCCACCAGGTCAGGCCTGACAACTCTGCTGATTCTAGACTGTCTCTCCCTCCTCATTCCACTCAGTTGAGTTTCTCAACTTACCTTTGATGTTCAGGGCTCCTAGATTGTTACATGTATTCAATTCAATTGCTTTTGGGGGGTCTTTGTTGTAAGAGGAACTGAAGGAGTTGTGTAACTACACTGCCATCATGGCCCCATCTCTTGTATAATTCTTTTTATGTGTTGCTGAATTTGGCTTGTCAGTATTTTTTTGAGGACTTTTGTGCCCATAGTCATAAGAGACATTGGTTTGTAGTTTCCTTGTGATGCCTTTGTCTAGTTTTGGTGTCAGCATGATACTGGTCCCATAAAATGATTTGAGAAGTATTCGCTCTCTATATTTTAGAATGGTTTGAGAAGCCTTAATGTTAAGTCTTCTTAAACATTTGATCGAATTCTCCAGTAAGGCCATCTGATCTTGAGCTTTTTTGTATTGGAAGTTTTTGATTACTGATTCTTTTTCTTTACTTATTACAGCCTATTGAGGTGTTACTTTTATTCTTGAGTCAGTTTTGGAAGTTTGCATGCATTTCTAGGAATTTTTCTATTTTTTCTAGGTAATCTAATGATGTACATTTGTTCATAATATTTCCTTATAATGGTTTTTATTTCTCTAAAATTGATAGTAATATCTCCACTTTCATTTTTGACTTCAGTAATTTTAATCTTTTCTCTCTTTTGCTTTATCACTCTAGTTAAAGGCTTGTCGGTTTTGTTCTCCCCCCACCAAAAGAACTGACTTGTGATCTCATTTGTTCTCTATTTTTTATTTTATTCTCTGTTTCACTTACATCCACCCTAATCTTTATTGTTTTTCTCCTTCTACTAGTTCACAATCTCCTTTTATTAGATTATGAATAAAGTGCAGGACTGGGCTACATTCCATTCTGTTACACATAAGGTTATTATGAATCAGAGCCTACTCAATGGATGGCAATGTACTACAAAATTAATGGGTTTGAGTTTAGTTTGAGCTCCCTCAAGGTATAAAGTAAGGAGTGAGATCTGTCTTCTTTTATATGTAGGCATTTAGAGCTGTGAGTTTCCCTCTGAACACTGCTTTTACTGCCTCCTGTAGGCTCTGGTGTATAGTGTTTTCATTTTCATTCACCTTAAAGTATTTTCTAATTTCCCTTGTGAATCTTCTTTGACTCATTGACTGATTAATAGTGTGTTGTTTAATTTACATATATTTTGGAATCTTCTAGATTTACTCTGTTAATCCATTTTTAGTTTCATTCCATTATGATTGGAGAAGCTATGTTGTGTGAATACAACCTTTTAAATTTGATTGAGATTTGTTTTGTGGTCAAACATATGATCTGTCTCAAAGAATGTTCCATGTGTACCTGAGAAGAAAGTACATTCTACTGTTGTTGGATGGAAGTTCTATATGTCTATGGTTTACAGTATTATACAAGACATGTATTTCCTTGCTGATATTCATTATTAAAAATGGGATATTTATGTCTCCAATTATTATTGTGAAACTATTTCTTCCTTCAGTACTGTCAACTTTTGCTGCATGTATTCTGGGGCTCTGTTGTTATGTGTATATATGTTTATAACTGCTCTATCTTTCTGATGGACTGGTCCTTTTATCAGTATGAAATGTCCTTCTGTGTCTCTGGTAACAATTTTTTACTGAAAGTTTATTTTGTCTGAGATCATGAACTATATTTTTACATCTTTTCAATCTACTTATGTCTTTGGATAAAAAAAATATGAGTCTTTTGTACAGCCTGGAGCATCCCCTGGAAGCATGGTCCCTAGACCTGCTGCTGTACCTGACCAGAAACCAGTAACAAGTCAACTCTTCATACATGAAATGACTGGACTCAGGGACACAGCGTGATGCTGGAGGTTGCCCTACTGGTCTCTTTCTAGATGGGAGAGGAGAGGGTGAAAGGAGTACAGATGCTTGTTAGGTCACTGGATATATAGACTGAAAGGAGGAGTGTGCTGTCAGCAGGTAGGTAGAGCAGAGGGAGCTGCAGGTAGGTGGACATACAAAACCAATTTGGATTGTATGCTTTCACTTAATCACAATAAAAAAGAAAAAAGTGAGTCTGTGGTAGACACCTTAGAGTCGCACTTTGTTTTTCCAATCTATTTTGCCACTCTGTGTTTTAATTGAGGTATTTGATTCATTTACATTTAATATAATTATTATTAAAAAAACACTCTTTGAGACATGTGTGGAGCAGAGAGGAATAGTGCGCAGTCACCGGACAGGGAGAGCAGTGGAAGCTGCATATAGGGGGGCATGTAAATTTACATGTGAATGTACATTTTTACTCAGTTATGCTAAATAAAAAAAAAAAACACTCTTGTCATTTAGCTATCTGTTAGCAATATATGCTATAAATCTATCTATCTTAATCTATTTATTAACCATCTTATGTTTGTTTTTTCCTCAATTCCTTCATTACTGCTATCTTTTGTGTTTAATGGATTTTTTAATGTATCATTTTTATTCTTTTCTGATTTATTATACTTTATATTTTGTAGACTATGGCCCCAGACATTCTGCTAACTCAGAACTGAAGACTCTCCTGAAGTCCACCTTTCTGCCACAGTTTAGATAAACCTATAAAACAAATAATAACACCCATTAATAATGTGCTTCTTAGTTCAGTCTAGTATATGAGACCAAATATGCAGCACCTGCCCAAAAGGACAGATAAGAAGGTAGGAAGGGACAAAAATCCTGAACAAATGGACACAGGGAACCTGAAGTATAAAGGGAAAAGAGAAGGGTGCCAACACATTGAGAGGACTGCAACCAATGTCACAAAGCAGTTTATGTATAAATTTTGGAGTGAGAAATTAATTTGCACTGTAAAGTTTCACCTAAAACACAGTAAATTGTTTTTAAAAATTCACTGAATTGGCTTAATAGCAGGACAGAGATGACAGAGGAAAAAGTTAGTGTACTTAAAAGACAAGTGAGTAGAGATCACCCGATCTGAAAACAGAGAAAAAAGATGACAGCCATGACTCAGAGTCCACACACGGTCATAGTTCACCTGGGATACAACGCATCTGGGCCCGATGATCTGGGATCACCATCTTCCCACCTCCCAGGGCCTCTATTTGTCCCTGGTGTATGGGTGTGTTTCACTGTTTTCCCTTTCCTTTTTAAGTGTCACCCATTTCTTGAAGTAGCTGAGAGTTAACAGGATCTCAAGAGCTCACTAAAAATCCCCACTGGAAACTGACTCACTCCTCTACCCCAAATAGAAGGTCAGGGCCCGAGGGAGGTCTAAAAGCTAGTTCATCCATCTCTCCTGGGGTTTTCAAACTTTCAGTGGAAACCCTGGGCAGAGAGCCATGGCCACTGCTGCTAATAAGGCTCGATGGAACCACTTTAAAAGTTGTTTTGTTCAAAAACACTGGAAGCAAATATCCAGATCTCAGCAACAAACGCATTAAGGGATGTAGGGCTCTGGGTGCTTTATTGGGTTTTGGGTGGTTTATCGTCTTCCTTTCTGTGTTATTTTGGTATGTCATACCTGGCCTGTTTGGGAAGTTCAGTAAGTTTTTGTTAAAGACAGAATAAATAATTTAAAATAAAATTTGCATAAATAAAAGTTATTCTCCATGAAGAGTTAGAGAGCAATGAGAGGTATGGTAGGGCACACCTCTGTGTTCAACACAATATAAAAGTAAAACATACAGTCTGCCTTTAAGGAAGTCACGGTCTGGTGGGGAAGACGAGACAGACCTAGAACGCAACAACGCACTGTAGAGAGAAAAGGACGCTATCAGAGGAATGCTTAAAGGCTAAAGGGCTAGACAACTAACCTTGTGGAGAAAGGAAGGAAAAGCTTCCCAAACGGAATGACCTTTGAACAAAAAGTAGGCGTTTTAGGCAGACAGTGGTGGGAAAAATGTGTTTCCAACAGGGAGAACAGAGCGCAGACATGAAATGATCCAGCATATGCCCCAGGAAGCCCGAATGCCCCAGCAAGGCTGGAGCACAGAGGACATGGCAGAGATGAGATGAGGGTAGAAAAGAGCAGGCATCAGACTGTGAAGAGCTTTGAGAAATGAGGTTAATGATCTTAGATTTTATCTTTCAGGACATGAGCAGCCCATGGAGAACATTATGCAGGAAAATGACCTAGAAAACATGACCATGCTGGCAACAAGGAAGATGGGAAAAGGGAGAGTTGAGAAACCAGACTCCGAGGGAGCAGCTTGTTCATTTATCCAGACCTCATCTTGTTTCAGAAAAGACTTAATGAGAGTATTTAAGGGCCAATAGAATTCTGTCTAAGCTTCCCATCCTTTAAAGACGTGAAGCAGGAGAAGACAAAGGGAAAATAAGATGGGAGATTTGAGAGAGGTAGAGAAGCAGGTAAGTAAGAAAAATCATGGAATGAAAGCTGATGAGCTCTGACTCAGTGGCTCGGTAATATCGAGACACATGCTCAAAGACTCTGGGATGTTCTTGGCCTTTCCCTCATGATTCAAAATGGTTTTCCCAGCTTTGCTCACCGCCAGTGTTCTCACAGAGCTTCCTTCTCACAGTTTTTATCCTTCTGCACCTCTTACCTGTAGTCATGGAGGAGAAATCTTCCCCTAAAACACTCCAGTAAGCATTCCTACATCTTATTCATCATGACTGGATTGGTTACTGGATTACTCCTAGCTACCAGGAACATCTATACCTGGCTTTTCCAGACGTTTTGGTAAGAGACGAGCCAGGAAGAAAGGGTTCAGAACCGCTGGTGGGTCTCACAGTGTCAGCCACGTTCTTATAAAACTCTCTGCAATAGGGATATATCTGACTGGTCAGAAGAGAATCTTGGCAGTGATGCAAAGTTTGTCTTGTACAAATAACTTTCTTATAATGCTAGAGGTCACAAGCTGTAGTAGAGGTAATATAAATGAGAAAAGAACAAAGATGGGAATGTAACTGTGTAAAATGAAAACTCTAGCATCTAACCCAAAGATAAGAAATTAAAGTTTTCCCTTAGTGAAACAGCAACCCCTCAAAAAAAAAAAAAAGATCTCCACGTGTTGACACGTGAACATCTTTCACTGAATTGCTGACTCCTTGCTTGATCCCCTAAAAGGAAGTCCATTAGATAAAACCCTATCCATATGGAGAAATTGCAATTAACATTTCAGTGCCCTATTCCTAAATGGGAGAAGTCATGGTGGCACAGTGGTTAGACACTCAGCTGCTATTAAAACCCACCAGCAGCCCCACAGGAGAAAGATACAAGTATGACAGTCTGCTACGGTAAGGTTTACAGCCTTGGAGACCCTGTAGGGGAGTTCTACTCTGTCCTAAAACATCACTGTAAGTCAGAATTGTTAAAAAAAAAAAATCTTCAATATCTTCATCTTCGGATAGCAATGGATTAACTAGTAAACACAGTATGCACTGACTTACAGTAAAAAGGTGCCATGGATTTAATCACACTTATTTACTAACTGGTAGTGCACAGTTTTCGAAAAACAGGTGAAATTGTGACTACAGATTAGTAAATAAGCCAAATTAAACCGCTGCTTAACATCTTACTGAACAATCTGTCTCTGTTTTTCATTAACGGTTGGTTCATAAATTTGAATAACAGTTACATTAAATGATCTTCTTTTTAGGCATATGGATATTATTCTGTCACTGACAGTGTCATATTTCAGGATAAAACCAAACCCATTGCTGTGGAGTCAATTCTAACTCATAGCGACCCTACAGGACAGAGCAGAACTGCCGCATAGAGTTTCCACCTGGTGGAACACCTGGTGGATTCGAGCTGCAGACCCTTTGGTTAACAGCCATTGCTCCTAACTAATTATGCCACCAGGGTTTCCATTTCAGGATAGATCTGCAAATACTCTTTTTGATAATGAACGTAGTGCTGTTCCTCCTCAATACATCATTCCTGATGTAGTACGCCATAGGACCATCCAATTTAAAATTGCTAACACCATTCCATTTTAGCTCACTAATCCCTAGGATACTGATCTTCAAGTGTTCCATTTCACTTTTTACAAAGTCTAATTTTCCTTGACTCATACTTCATACATTCTATGTTTCAATTATTAACGGATGTTTACAGCTATTTTGTCTCATTTTGTCATGCCACATCAGCAAAGGAAGGTCTCAAAAGCTTTACTCCATTTATGCCATTAAGGTCAAGTCTACTCTGAAAAGGCAGCTCATCTCCAATTGCATTTTTAGTACTTTCCAGCCAGAGAGGCTCATCTTCCAGCATTACATCAGATACAGTTTCAGTACTACTCATTAGGGTTTCACTGGCCAATTTGTCCAAAAGTAGACCACACAGTTTCTTCTTCCTCATTTGCCTTAGTCTGGAAGCTCTGCTGAAACCCGCCCACCATGGGTGACCCTGCTGGTGTTTGAATTACTGATGGCATAGCTTCTGGCATCATGACACCCATAAGCTACCACATTTGAACAAACTGACAGACAAGTGCTGGAGTTTATGTATGTTTGAACAAAATTAATATTACTATGTAAACCAATTTAATAAACCAAATTAATGTTATATAAAATATCCCAGCAATATCAATCTTCAGGGTATGAAAGGGGATTTGGCATTTTGTTTCCAATTTTAATGTTTTGTTTCCAAAGATATGTCTGAGATGGAGCTCACCCGGCAAGGTGCCATATTTCTACTAAACCATCTGTCCTGGCAGAGGCAATAGAATCACAAATCATCTTCCTCATGACTACATCTGCTTAGTAGTGTCTACTGGAGGATCTGACTTGCTCTTCCCCATAGCCAAACTCTACCCCCAAACGGCAGTTCTTGGCACCCAAAAAGTGGGTACACACACTCAAAAACTTGGCTGTCCCAGTTTCAGGAGGAAAAACCCTGTTGCTGTCAAGTTGACCCTATAGTACAGAGTAGAACTGCCCCATAGGGTTTCCAAGGAGTAGCTTGTAGATTCAAATAGCCTTTGGTTAGAAGCTGTTTTAGTCAGCTAGTGCTACTTTAACAGATACCACAGAGCAGATGGCTTTAGCAAAGACAAGTTTATTCTTACAAAGTCTGGTAGGCTACACATCCAAATTCAGGGTGTCCACTCCAGGCGAAGGCTTTCCGTCTATTGGCTCTGGAGGAAAATCCTTGTGTTATATCAGCCTTTGGTCAGGGAGCATCTTGGCATAGGAACCTCACAGTAGTAGTGATACAAGAGTGCTTCTCGCTGGCTTTATTTCCAAGAGTTTCAGTTGCTTGGCGGACATTTCTCACTCTTCTTTATTAAGTCTTGGGAAGAAACAGTTTTCCCCAAGAGTGCCCTCAGAGAAGAAGGACTGCTCCCAAAATCAATAAAAAGGAAAACATCTGCCTCTCTCTACTACACCCTCTCCCCACCACACACACACACTTCTGACCCCCACTGTGTTTGTTGCACTGGTGATTGAAGTGACTTAGAATACCATAAAAGTGTTGAAAAGATAAATATGGTAATTGAGTTTGCTTCCAAAAGAGTTATAAACTGTGTATGTTCAATTGTAATAGGGAACAGATAGGCAGAAAAGATGAAGACACCTATAATTATCTTTATCCCATTATTTACCTATGCGGGGCAGGGGCAGATTTCAAATTGGTGCTGCAGAACATCAGCCTCTGAGATGGTCTTTACCCGAAGGGGACGTCAGCGCCGTAAGGACAGGTGCTGCGGCTAGCACCCCCCTGGTAGAGCACGCTTCGTTCTCATTCCGATCCAGCACTCCTCAGGAGGGAACTGGGAGCCCCAGGGCCTTGTGGGATAATTCCCAAGCTGGCTATGGGATCTTATCAGCTGGGCTTCAAAGAACTGCATGCTGGGACCAGCCCAGCCCGAGTATGATGGACTGGATAAATCAGTCCCCTTTACAACCCTGAACTCCTTCCTTCCCAGCCATTAGAAACATGGTTGCAAAGTTGTACAGGAAGCTGAAGAGTCATCATTTTGAACAATTGTTTAAGGGCAGCAGTACTTATATGTGCCTACATTTCAAAAAAGGGTGGCATTTAAGAGGTATGTGGTTCTAGGGTCCCTCAGATTTTGAGAAGTAAACACTTAGAAAGTAGCTATTTTGTGTCAGAGAAGTTCTCACCCCAGAGCTTATACATTGTCGGTCATTATCTAAGCCAGCAAGTTAACATTATGCTAGCATTTAATCAGTCCTTTGGCTCACAAAATTTTGAAGCTAAGCTTTATCTCTTTAGTGACATAAAAAATGCAAGTAGCCTTCCTAAGTTTTAGGCTAGTATCAAATTGAAATTAAATAGGCTAAGTGAGCCAAAATAAATCAACCCTCACGCTTCATATTTCTTAAAGTCAGTAGATAAATAAGGGGTGCTCAGGTCTAATCACTGCTAATAAAAATGCTTATATTCATCATTTTCAAAGGTCATTCTCATTATTTCATTTCAGGTAGGCAGGTCATTTATTACTATTACCCCCATTTTTCTTGTAAGGACACAGGATCAAAGAAACTAAGCAATTTTTCTTTTAATCATAAAGCTGGGAAGGGTCAGAGCTGAGATTGAAATACAAGTTCACTGAAAGCTCTTCTCCCTGCAAGATATTACCAGTCATTTCACAAGGTCTTTTGTGCCTTACTGTCATATTGCATTATCTCATCTGAATACTGTGCAAATAGCACCCTTTGGTGGGAACAATATATACAATTATTTGATTGGTGATAGAAATTATATTCTTAAGCCAGCAGCCTCCAATTATACATAAAGTCTGAGGATAATGAAGTAATTCTGCACTGTAGGAACCCAAGAAAAACCGATAATGCAAAAAGAAAAAAGTCCTCATCAAGAAAATCAAATTGTCTCTCAAACAGCTGCCTAATTAAAGAACATTCATCTGGTGGCTTGAGTGAATGAGAGCTTCTTATCCCTGGAAACCTTGTATGGCGCTCTGACTCAGAGAGAGGGCCTGATCTCTTTGGGGCTGATCACATTCGTCTTCACAATCACTGAATGTGCAATTGCACAAGGCAGCCATGAGAAGTGTTTTTCAAATAATAAATTATTGAGTGATTCATTATCATTCATAGACCCTCACAACAGTCTTGAAACCCAGGTGAAACAGAGAGTAACATCTCCTGCACTTGATAAGGAGTAAAATAATTGTTGAAGGTCATGCAAAAGATCAGCCTAGAAGTCAATGGGAGAACTAGTACTAGTCCTCCTGAAAGTGGGACAGCCAAGTTTTAAGGTGTATGTATCCACTCTCGGGGTGCTAAGTACTACTACCATTTGAAGGTAAAGTTTGCCTATGGGGAGAAACCAGATTTTCTGGCAGAGCTTACAAAGTGAGTACAGTCACAAAGAATTTGCCCTTTGATTCCATTGTCTCTGGGACTGGTGGTTTGGTAGATGTATGAAATCCTGCCAGACAGGCTCCAACTCCGACTTTCCTTTAGAAAATAAAACATTAAGAAAGAAACAAAATGCCAAGTCCTGTTTCATATCTTGAAGATTAATATTGCTTGAAAAGGTAGGACATTTTATATACCAATAGTAATTTGATTCGAGCATGCATGAACTCCACCACTTACCTGTCAGTTTATTGTACTGTGATGGCTTACATGTTGTGATGCTGGAAGCTATGGCACCGGCACTTTGTGTGTGTCTGTGTGTGTGATTGAGTGAAAGTATACAATCCAAATTAAATTTGCATGCCTGCCTATCTAAAGCTCCTTCTGCTCTCCTTGTCTGGTGACAGCCCACTCCTCCGTTTTGTTCTATGTGTCATATCCTCTTAACAATCTTACATCCTTTCCTTTCCACCCTCTCCTCTCCCTTCTAGTAATAGGCCAGAAGGATAACATCCTACAGAAGCATAGAACTATAAAGTATACACTATAAAGTCAAGCTCCTTGTGGCTGTACTTGCTTAGTAAGCTCTTCCAGAATATCTGATTTTTCCCCATAGCCAAACTTTATCCCCAAACGGTAGTACTTAGCACCCCAAAAGTGGATACATACATCCCAAAGCTGAAGTGGTCCTTGGTCTTCATCAGTAAAAGCCTCAAATGTTTTTCATTTCCAGCAAGTAAGGTGGTGTCATCTGCATAACGCAGGTTGTTAACGAGTCGTCCTCCAGTCCTGATGCCTTGTCCTACATATAATCCATCTTCTCAGATTAGTTGCTTGGCATACAGATTAAAATGTACGGTGAAAGGATACAACCCTGACGCACGCCTTTCCTGACTTTAAACTATGCATTGTCCCCTTGTTCTGTTTGCACAACTGCCTCTTGATCTGTACACAGATTCTTTAAGAGCACAACTAGATGTTCTGGAATTCTCATTCTCTGCAACACTAGCCATAATTTAGTATGATCCATACAGTTGAATGCTTTTGTGTAGTTGATGAAACACAAGTGAACATCTTGCCAGTATTCTTTGCTTTCCGTCAAGATCCATCTGACATCAGCAGCGATATCCCTGGTTCCATGTCCCTTTCTGAACCCAGTTTGAATTTCTGGCAGTTGCTTGTCGATATATTGTTGTACTTGCTTTTGAATGATCTTGAGCCGAATTTTGCTTGCATGTGATATCAACGATATTGTTCGGTAATTTCCACATTCAGTTGGATCACCTTTCTTTGGAATGGGCATAAATGGATCTCTTCCAGTCAGTTGGCCAGGTAGCTGTCCTCCAAATTTCTTGGCACCCTTAATAATAGGAATGTGGAAAGTATGAAAGATGAATCAAGGAAAATTAGAAGTTGTCAGAAACAAGGTGGAATACTTGAAGACGGATATCCTAGGTATTAGTGAATTGGGATAGACTGGTATTGATTGTTTAAAATCAGAAAGTCTTATGATCCACAATGCCAGATGTCTTAGTTATCTAGCTAAAACAGAAATATCATAAGCGAATTGTCTTAACAAAGAGAAAGTTATTCTTTCACTGTCTAAGAGGCTGGAGGTCTGGCTTCAGGGTGCCAGCTGTAGTGGAAGTCTTTCTCTCGCCATCAGCTCTGGAGGAAACTCTTTGTCATCAATCTTCCCCTGGTCTAGTAACTTCTCAGCGCAGACACCTGGGGTCCAAAAGATGTACCCTGCTCCTGGCATTGCTTTCTGGTTGAGGTCCCCTGTCTCTCTGCTCTCCTTTCTCTTTTATATTTCAAAAGAGATTGACTTAAAACACAACATAATCTAATCTTATGGATTGAGTTCTGCCTCATTAACATAATTGTCTGTAGTCCTGTCCCACTGACACCATTGAGGTAGGGTTTACAACACATAAGAAAATCATATCAAAAGGATGAACAACCACACAATATGGGAATCGTAGCCTAGCCACGTTGACACATGTTTTTGGGAACCCGATTCCATCTATGACACCAGGAATGATAAATTTGTTGCATTCATTGTTAAAAAGAACATTTTAAAATCTGTTCTGAAGTTTGAAACTGTCAGTAATAGGATAATACCCCATATGCCTACAAAGAAGACCAGTTAACAAGGCTATTATTCAAATTTACACACCAGTCACTAACGCCGAAGATACTGAAGATTTTTACCAACTTTTGCAATCTGAAAATGATCAAACATATATATAATCAAGCTAAAGAGCATTATGAGACCTCTTCCTTGTTCTTCAAGTCAAACCAGAGTTTTCTGCTGAGGCTCTGTCTGTGCCTGAGGCTCTGTCTGTCCCTGCCTATGTCCACTTTGGGTTTTAGGCACCATTGAATTTGGGCTGGGGGATATCAGAGGAAAAATTATGGTAAACTCACTGCTAGTTGGCTGATACTTTGTATACAAGGTCTCACAATTAAGTTTGCCAACTAATCCTAGAAAAAGTGCTACATGCTTCATTGCTGGCTATCACTACAGTCACCTTCATAGTCCCCCCCCCCCGTGGGAATCTATGCACTGATGCCAGCGCCTAGTCCACCCTTCAAAGCAATTTTGAAACTCTTTCTCAGGAATGGCCATCAGAGCTGTCTTATTATCCTTGATATGCTGAATGTCATCTAAGTGTCTTCTTTTCAATATCTCCTTTATCTTCAGGTAAAGAAAATTCACTGGGAACCAGATCAAATGAGTAGAGAAGGTGTTCCAATACGTTATTTGTTGACTGCCTAAAAACTTCCTCACAGTCAACTATACAGTTAAGTTCACAAATCTGCCACCATGCCGCCTTGCTCAGTGGCCATTCCAGAAAACAGTTACAAAATTGCTTTGAAGCATGGACTAGGCACTGATGTCAGTGCATGGCTTTCCCAAAGGGAGTACTCAAAGGTCACCATAGTGATATTCAGCGATGAGATACATAGCACCTAGAACAACTAAGTCTGCAGACTTCGTATGTTCTTCATCCTCAGTCTACTTGCTTCTGCTTCCCTCCAGAATCTTTAAAAAGATACACCTTGCTTTCTGCCCAGGATTTATAGCTATACTAACTGGTGGTGACAGAAAATATACTTATTCTACCTCACTTGGAACTAGAACCTCTCCCTACCGGGATTTTGATTGAAATGACATTGAATCTGTCGATCAATTTGGAAAGAATTGACATCTTAATAATATTAAGTCTTCTGCCCTGTTAGCAAAGTGTATCTCTCTATTTACGTCATCTTTAATATTTTTCTAAGGCAATGTTTTATAGTTTTCAATAGAGATCTTGCACATTTTTGTCAGATATATTCCTAAATGTTTCATTTTTTAGTGCAATTATCAGCAATGTTGCATCAAATATCAATTTCTGATTACTGCTAGGATATAGAAACACAAATTATTTTGTATTTCGGCCTGGTGTATGGCAAGTGTGCTAAAGTCATTAGTTGTGGTAACTTTTTTGTAGATTGCTTAGAATTCTCTACATGTGTTTTTACTTCTTTTCAAATCTTGATGTCTTTTATTTCCTCTTCTTGCCTCATTGTACTGGACAGAACCTCCAGTACAATTTCCAGCTAAATAGAAATGGCAAGCATGAACATTCGTGCCTTATTCCTGATCTTAAGTAGAAACGATTCAGTCTTTCACTCTTAAACGTGACATTAGTGATTTTTTTTTTTTTGGTAGATTTGCTTTATAGGGCTGAAGAAGTCCACCTAGTTTGTAGATGATGTTGTTATTGCTATTGAGTTTGGTTTTTTGTTTGTTTTTTCTTTTAATCAGGAATTAGTGTCTGATTTTGTCAAGTGCTCTGCATTTAATGAGAAATCATATGATTATTCTTTCTTATTTATGACCAATTTTGTTGACTGGTTTTCACGTATTAAACTTCCCTTACTATCCTGGACAGTTTCCATTTTGTCATGGCCTGAAAGGGTGAAAGCCTATTCCCTAGCATTCATTGCTCTCATTGACTTGGGGAATGCGTGGGAGGCAAGCAGATGGGGTAAGCAAGGATGGTGGACAACTCAGGCCCTAGAGTGGGGAGACTTCAGGGTTATGATCTGGGTCTATCCACTCCCCATTTCCTCCGTATCCTCAGCCAGAGAAACCTTACCCATTAGGGACTCTCCATGTACCTGTATTCATAGGTCATAATATTACAGCCTTCAGGGCAGAGGAATAGACCTGTTCCCTCTATGACTTACCCTGGCAGGAGTCCAGCCCTGTTGTATAACATCCCCACCCAAAACTGTTATTGGCCTTGAGGTGCTATTTTCCTGATTTGCATTTATTGTGTTTATTACAGGATAGACACTGATCTGATGAGGAAAACATGGTGCAGAGGAGAGGCCAGGACTAGAAGGCTTTCCCAGCCCTCAGGGAGGCACCTGGCTCTGCCCTGCATTCCTCTGACTATGTTTCCCCAGCCAAGCCCCTGTCTCTCTCTGTCTCCCTAAGGGTTTCTCAGAGTTCTTACTGTTTTCACCAGCAGTATACTTATTCCCAGCAACTTCCCTCTCCCTTCCATGGCATATCAAGGGTCTCGCTTGACAGATGGATATTGAAGCCCATGTTAATTCTGCTTCGCTTGAAATAAGAGTTAATATCTGTATTTCATGAACTGGAAGTCTCTTTGTAACAGCAATACTAGATATATGAAGCTATGGAGCAGTAGCTTCCAAGTGCAGAAGGGAGAGAAACTTGCAACTTGAATTCTACACCTCTCCATGCTATCCAAGGTTCCAAAAGAGGAAACACTCACTTCCAAATGCTACATATGTCATTTCTGTCATTCAGTCTTTGTCAGTGGTTAACACTGTATTAGGAAACCAAAGTTGAGTGTAATCCAAAATCATGGATTAACTAAAATGACATGAGATTTGCTAATTTGGGGGACTGGGATAACAGGAAAGATCATCGGTTCTTTCATAATAAAATTACTATATTCTAATTACAAAACTTTCAAACACGTGGGGCTGAACATGAAGTAAAAGTCTCCTTCCTAGCCCTTCTGGTTCCAATCCCCAGAGACAACCACTGTCAACAGGCTTTTGTGCCTGCTCCCAGAATTTTCTACACAAATAAAATATTTGTTGTGCATGAATTGGATCATGCTGTATATAATGTTTTGTAAATACTTTTGCAGCATATTTTTTCCATATTTCTACATATAGCTCTCCTCATTAGTTTTAAAGGATTCATGAAATATTATTATGTGGTCTACTATATGTGGTACTTGGCTTGGCTATATGTGGTAAGACTTTTTGATGGACATTTGTTTTCAGGATTTTTTGTTGTTGTAAATAACGCTGAGTGAATGCCCTTACATATGTATGCTTATATTTTTCTGAGAATGCAACTGAAAGATAAATTCCTACCTGGAAATAGAATTACTGAGTCACCAAAGTTACGTTATAGATTTGACTGAGCTTGCCTAATAGCCATCCCATGGGCATGAAGCCAATCTACACTTCTTTTTCTACAGCCTAAACTGCACTGGGTTTTATTCGTCTTTTTTATTTTAACTGATCTGATTGGTAAAAGATACCATTGAGTTGTTTAAATTTGAGGGTTTTTTTAATGTCATTTGTAGAATACTGGCTCATAGAAGCATACTCTTTTCTCCTCAATAACCACAAGGGGACTTACTGAATAACCATGAAGCATTTGTATCATTGTGGAATTTAATTTATCTTAACTTTTACAATACAGCCCAACACAAATACGAAAACCATCATTTGAATCCAACAAAACTTGAATGTTCATTCTTCTTAAAAATTATATCTTCTTCATCTAATTGTGGCTACAGCCTTTCCAGAATGGTGGCTTAAACAGGTTCAGTGCTTTTGATATCTATGAATTAACCTTCGAAGGAGAACTGAAAGAAAAATAGTATGCCAGAAAAAAAATTTTGTCTTTAAAAACACCTTAAATAATTTTAAGGAAAAGAAAATCCTGATAAGATTTTCCAGTTTCCATGGAGAATCTTAATAAAAAAAATTATATGTATTCTTCAACAAGTAAGTACTTAGGAACAATCCTAAGAAGAAATGTAAAGCTCTTTATGGATACAAAATAATATTTCAGTGAAGGATATAAAAGACAGTGTACATAAATGGAATAATATACCACATTGTTCTGGAATGTAAGACTCCATGAGTGCAAGCAATGTATTAATTACTGTATTTCTTCATTAGCAGGAACAAGGTGGGCTCATAGAAGGTGCTCAGGCCACTGATGTTGAATAAGTGCGTGTACAGAGATGGGAAGACTGAATATCATTAAGATGCTACCACCAAATTTATGTACAAGTTGAATGCAACATCAATTAAAATCTCAACAGGATTTCTCACAGAACTAGGCAAATATTCCAAAATTCACAAAAAATAAATGTTACAATATCAAAGAGTCTTTCAAAAAAGAAGAATACGGATAGAGAATTTGTCTTGTCAGAAATCAAAACACATTCGAAAGCTAAGCTAATTGCAATGGTGAAGTACTAACATAGGAAACAACAAAATAACCATCGGATTAACAGGATAGAATAATCTAGACACATACACACATTTCTAGTTATGAAAATCGCATCATACATGCATTTCTGATAAATAACTTAAATTATCACAATTCAGCAGAGAAATGACAGATTGTTCAATTAAAGGAATTGAGATAATTGATTATCTACTTGGAAAAAATACAGTTAGATTCCTACCTTACACCACGTCTTAGTTACCTAGTGCTGCTGTAACAGAAATACCACAAGTGAGTGGTTTTAGAAAACAGAGGCTTATTTTCTCACAGTTTAAGAAGCTACAAGTCTGAATTCAGGGTGATAGCTCTGAAGGAAGGTCTTGTCTCTCTGTGGGCTCTGGGGAAAGCCTTCCTTTTCAGCCTCTGCTCTTCAGTGATCATGGTGATCTCTATGCGGCATGACATCTATGTTCCCCCATCTCTGCTTGCTTCCTTGTTTACTGCTCTTTAGTATCTTAAGAGAGGTTGACTTAAGACACAAGCTATACTTCCTCCTTAACAAAACAAAGAAAACTCACCCCAAATGGGGTTATAATGACAGCTATGAGGTAAGATTTAAAATACATATTTTGGGGGAGACATAATTCAATCCATAACACACTATTTGTGAAAGTAAAATCCAGGTTGATTAGTTATTTAAATGTGAAAAAAAAAAAAGCAAAGTATTAAGGTATTAGAAGAACATATGGGAAAACATGTTTGTAATCCTGAAGAAGGGAAGGTCTTCTTAAACAAGTCCAAAAACCAAAATATATGAAGACTGATCATTTTACCACCTCAAAATTAAGACACCATAAAAATCAACTTTGTAGTTTAATATATATGTGAGACTGTCCAAATGGTTTGTCTTTAGAAGGTAGAGGAGAGGGTGGAGAAGAGGGGACAAGAATTGGTTGAGTGGATACTGGAAGTAAAGAGTGGAAAAACAGAGTGTGCTGTCACAGGTTGAGGAGAGCAAATAGAGTTGCAGAGAGACAAGTGCTCGGGGTTTTATATGGAAAATTGACTGGGATTGTAGATTTTCACTTAATCAAAATTTTAAAAATTTCAAAATGGAAAACTAAAAATTAAGACACCACAAAAATCATCAATGAAAAATGACAGACTGGAAAAAATATTTGTGCCATACATAATAGTGGGAGGATTAATTTTTACCCATAATATCTAAACAATTGTTAAAAATCAGTAAAGAGAGTGACAACCCAACAGAAAAATGGACAAAACCCAAACCCAGGGAATTTACAGAAGAGGTAGTAAAAATTAAAAGATGCTCAACTTCATTCTTAATTACAGGACTATAAATTAAATCAGTACTGTGACTCCATTCCTGAGCTTATGATGCTCAGGTGAAATTTTTACAAAGTTTGGAGAACAGTTTGGCAAATTTCAATTAAAAAGTTTTAAATGCACAAAACCTGTGAGCCACTTCATCTTTTCCTGGTAAACCTTTATGTGTGCACACAAGGCAGTATCTTGCTGCATTGTTTATTCTTTTTTTTCCAGAAAATATACATTAACAAAAATATCTATTTTAACATCATACTTGTACAGATCACTGACATTAATCACATTCATCATGTTGTTCATTCATGACCATTATCTTTTTCCATGTTTTTCCATCATCTTGTGGATTCTCTATCCATGTAGATATCCGGATCCTTTGTCCTGCCATGCATCCTTGAGTATATATTTGATGCTATTGATTTTCTAGTTGAAGAACTTCCTTCAGTGTCTATTGTAATTTTGGTTTGGTTTTTGCGAATTCTCTAAAGCCTCTGTTTATGAGGAAATGTCCTAATTTCACTGTCATATTTGAGAAACAATTTTGTGGGATGCGTAATTCTTGACTGGTTCTTTTTTTTTTTTATCTTCAAGGCTTTGTATGTCATTCCACTGCCTTACTGCCAGCATGGTTTAGTCAGAATTATTTTTTGTTTAAGCTTAGCTGCCTTTAAAAACTCTTCTTATTTTTAGTTTTACTAAGTTTGATTATAATATGTCTTTGTGTCTTTCTTTTGGGATCTACCTTGTGTGGAGTTCGGTGAGCATCTTGAATAGATACCTTCTCATCTTTCA
This sequence comes from Heterohyrax brucei, assembly GCA_028571685.1. Lineage (NCBI taxonomy): Eukaryota > Metazoa > Chordata > Mammalia > Hyracoidea > Procaviidae > Heterohyrax > Heterohyrax brucei. The sequence continues at coordinate 115,990,152 of CM053149.1, read as the reverse complement.
TGATAACAGGTAAGTTTTCTGTCAATGTATCTTCAAAAATTCTCTCTACATTTTCTGTTATCTGCCTCCCACCAATCTGGTACTTCAATCGTTCATAAATTATTTCTCTTGATAGAGTCACACATAACTCATAGTGATTCCTTTTTTTTTTAATTCTTTTATTTGATTTTTCTTTGTATGTGCTGGTGTCAGTTGCTTTATTTTCAGCCTCAGTAATTCTTCATTCCATTGCCTCAGTCCTGCTGTGTTGAATGTCTACGAAGTTGTCAAATTCTGTAATTTTATTGCTAATATGCTGAATTTCAGTAGTTGTTGCTCAAGTTTAATTTTTCATTATCCTTTGTTGCACTTTGCCTAATCTCCTTCCTGATGTCTTGAAGATCTCTGAACATTATTCCTTTGTATTCTACCTCTGATAATTGCAGGAAGTCTCCTTCATCTGGAAAACTTTTTGATTCTTTGCTTTGGGAGTTTTCTGAAGCCATATGTGGTCCACTTCTTTAGAAATTGATCATTATCTCCAAGTCATCAGAAACTTGTTTTAATATATTTGTTTGGTTATTATGTTCTTATTATATACATATATGCACTTATATATATTATACACTTATATGTATATATAATGCTCTTTTATATATATATACATTAAAGCATATCATTTATATGCATATACACATACATTAGAGCATACTAACCAAACAAAAAATATATACATATATATATATATATACTTTTATTTTTTAATTCAGTTTCTGTGTGTCTAGTTTGGTCATTTCAGCTAGTTTGATTATTGCAATCTTAGAAACTCCAACGCCTTGTCACTAGATGTTTAGAAATGTTAGCATGCTGAGAAAGGTAGGGGGAGTTGCTGGCTCAAGGGAGACAGAAAAGCTTTTTTTCTTTCCTTCCCCTTGTTTCCCTCTCCAAGTATGGGAGAATAGCTCAGGACACATGTGTAAGATGTCCCACTTCTGGCCCAGGTAGCATCAGAGTTTAGCACCAGGTGCAGAGAAGAGAAGGGAGGGGAAAGGGAGAAAAGTTTAAATGCACAAGAGTTCACAAGCACTTAGCTTACGATGCTCCGGTGAAAGTCTTCTGCAATTCTGTATGTGCAACTGTCCAAAGTTCAGCTTCCTCACTGAGAAAGACATGAGCCACTCACAGCACTGCTGCTCAGTTCAGCCACTTGCTGCCACAGTGCCACAGCTCTGCTTGGCTGGCTGCAGCAGCTCCCTCTGTGGTGTGTGGATTTAATTCTGGCCAAAGTAGTTGCTTTTGGACCTGCTATCACCCAGTCTGTTCTCTCAGTTTTCTGCCTGGCTCCTAGAAAGTCCTATATAATCCATTCAGTTGTTTTGCTGGTTCTTTGTTGTTAGAGTGACCAGAGAATATGTGTTACTCAATTCTCTTCCAGGTTTTTCTATCATCTTTAACAGAGGCTCAGTGCCCCCTAGTCCTCCTTCTCACTCTCTTTTGCCCATGCTGGTAATCACTAATAGATTTTGGTCTCTACACACTTGCCTATTCTAGATATTCCATTTAAGTGGAATTATATGATATGTTCGATGCCCATGGAACATCAAAAGATGTTGGGGAAATCTGCTGCAAAAGACCTCTTTAAAGTGTTAAAAAGTAAAGATGTTACCTTGAAAACTAAGGTGCACCTGACCCAAGCCATGATATTTTCAATCTACTATGATTGTGAAAGCTGCACAATGAAAAAGGAAGATGGAAGAAGAATTAACACCTTTGAATTGTGATATTGGAGAAGAATACTGAATGAACCAAGGACTGGCAAAAGAACAAACAGATCTGTTCTGGAAGAAGTACAGCCAATGTGCTTCTTGAAAGCAAAGATGGAGAAACCGTGGCTTACATGCTTTGAACCTGTTGTCGGGAGGGATCAATCCCTGGAGAAGGACATCATGCTTGGTAGCGTGGAGGGTCAGTGAAACAGACGAAGACTCTCAATGAAGCGGATTGACACAGTGGCTGTAACAAGGGACTTAAGCACCAAAACAACTGTGGGCATGGCACAAGATCACGCAGCATTTTTTCCTGTTGTGCATAGAGTTGCCATGAGTTGGAACTGATTCGACAGCACCTAGCAACAACAACAACAACAACATACGATATGTGTCCTTTTCTGACTGACCTATTTCACTTACTGTGTTTTTCTGCATTGTTTTCAGCAGTAAAAATTTGGAGACAATGTCAGTGTGCAGTCAACATCTATCAGTAGGAGAGTGGCCATCTGATAGAAGTATAGCTCAATGACCCAACCCAGGAATACTTTGTAATATTTGAAAAAGAGTACACTGGCCCTCTAAGAGGTCCCTAGGTGGTGTGAACAGTTCACACTTGACTGCTAACCTAAAGGGTAATGGTTCTAAGCCACTCAGCAGTGCCATGTAAGAGAGGCCTAGCGATCTGCTTCCATAAAGATCAAAGTGAAAAGCACCCCACTGAGCAGTTCTACTCTGTAACACTTAGAGGTCACCATGAGTCAAGATCAACTACCCAGCAATGGGTTAGCCCTCTGAACAACACAGGAGTAGGCCTCCAGTATATGCTACTAAGTGAAAGAAGCACTTTGGAGAAGAGTGTGTATTGCGTGATGCCATTTATGGACAAAAAAGGAAAAAGAGTACCACATATTTCCCACAGATCCATATGTATGAATGCACGTAAAGCAAAAGATTTGGAAAGACAGGCACAAAAACAACACAGGGCTCGTATATAGAATAAATGAAGGCGACTGGACTTGAGGGTGTACTATAACCTAATCTAAAGGGACATTTAATCTAATCTGTAATAATTTAATATTATGCAGGATAAATCTAGCTACTGCTTACACAACTTAAAATTAGATTTTTAGATTTTAAAGTGACAGAAACAAGGTATACACGCTGGTCGCAACTGACATGTCTGAGGAGTCACTACCAATGCCCTCCCTGGCTTCTATAGCCTGTAGAGGCACCTTCTCCCTAATGACGCACATGGGAAATCTGGCTATAATTTCAACTGAATTGTGTCTCTAACAGCATTAAGAAACAGTAAGCTGTTTTGCCATCAGTAACAGAGAGGGCCTGTTATCCACAGGCAGTTGGACTTCACCCTGGGTGTAAGGGATGTTTGAGAAAGGTACTTGCAGACAAGGGAGTTCTGTGTGTATTTTTTGAGTGTGTATGTGTCAGGTATAGGAACATTCAAGTGACTATGGCATCTGAGATGTAGTGGTTTCAGCAGCAGTGACCCCTAGAGGCTGCCTCCGGGATGGCGAGCTGGAGGATAACTTCTGAGAATAGCTTCCTTTGGACTATTTCCTCTGAGAGCCATATTCTATTTCCGATTTACAAAGAGCCACTGTGTGTGGTCACACGCAGCAAGTCATCGGCTGGAAATAACGTCTCCTCTGTCATGGACCCCTAGCCTCTGCTTGCCAACAGGTGAAGGGATATCTGGGCATACTGGGAAGATGTCCCATATGAGGTGATTTCCCTTCTTCCTTGGCCAAAGTATCGTCTAGGCATAGGAGGTAAAACGAAGGTAAGAACGTAGCTGGAGGTGGAGGTAGAAGATGTGGCTAGCCTAAAACAGGAAACGGGAGTAAATGGGAGTCATGGTTGGCACATGCCCAGTCTCTAGAGCACCCTGGAAGGTGGACAAACACAGTCGTAAGCCATGGGGTACTTTTCATACCTAAGAACAAAAGCCTCTTTACCAGCCTTCCTCGGAGAGAAACCTCCTCTTCTACTTCACAACGATCCTGACGTTTAAGCCGAGTCTGCACATCCACCCTGGACTGCGTCACCCAGATGACCACAGCCACAATCAGCTCTGCTCTTTTCCGTTTCCTGAAATCCAGGAGCATATGGTGGGGATGTGGGGACAGCCCCCTACCAAAAGCCAAGAAGCAAGGGGTCACTGGGGAGTACAGAGGAAATTACCTCGATCCTGAGCCTCTAATCCTCAGGATCCTCTGTCCTGTGAAGCACAATGGTACGAAATATCTAGAATAGGCAAATGTATAGAGACCAGAATTTATGAGTGGTTGCTAGTGGCCAGGGAAAAGTGAGACTGAGATGTTACCGCCTGAGGGGTTCTGAGCTTCTCTTTGGGGTGATGAGAAACGTTTGGAAATAGAGTGGTGACAGGAGCACAACATGGTGAATGTAATTTATGTCATTGAATTGTATGCTTAAAAAGAGTTAAAATGTCAAACTGATTGTTATACATATTTTACCACAGTAAAAATTTAAAAAGCATTGGATCATGGTTTAACTGGAACCATTTTTATAATGCCACAAAAGTTATTATTTTTACAATCAAAACCTAGGTTTGACAAATACAGTACTTCTGAGTGACAGAGTAGTATCGTTTCTTGCTTTCCCTTTTAAACTTTTCCACATTAATTAATTTTTATAATAATTATGTATCATTTTATTAAAACATCAAGTCACTACTCTTGATAATAAAAAGAAGAAATACATGGGCTCTTCAGAATGACCGATATCATTTCACTTGAACCATCTTGATATTACTCTGCCAGTCTCGTCCATATTCATGCCCTTTTGCATAGCTTGGTGGATAAAGTTTTTCACATTCTTCAGTTTGTCAGTATTTTAACCACACACCAATATTTTAATACTATGTTAAACCATGGAAACTTGGTGGCCCAATAATTAACAACTTGGCTGCTAACCAAAAGGTTGGTAGTGTGAATCCACTAGATACTGCTTGGGGACTACATGGGGAAGTTCTGTTCTGTCCTGTAGGGTCACTGTGAGTTGGAACTGACTCAATAGCAGGTAATAACAGTATGTCAAACCAAAGACTGTGGCAGTCTGTTGTGTCTGTGCTTTCTAATGGCCTTTATAATTTTTGTGCTCTCTCTACATACACAAACATATACACACACACATGGTCTGACAATTAAGTTCACAAGCTCATCCTAGAGAAAGTGCTACATACTTCATTGCTAAATATCAGTACAGTCACCTTTGAAGTACTCCCCTTGGGAAGCTATGCACCAATGACAGCATCTAGTCTACCCTTCAAAGCAATTTTGAAATTCTTTTTCTGGAATGGCACATCTTCGAGGGCCAGATCAGGTGAGTAGGGAAGATGTTTCAACAGAGCTATTTGTTTACTGGCTAAAAACTCCCTCATAGGCAACTACACAATTAAGTTCTTGAACTTGCCACCATGCCACCATGCACAATGGCCATTCCAGAAAGAGTTCTAAAATTGCTTTGAAGGGTCGACTAGGCAGTGGCACTGGTGCATAGCTTCCCAAGGGGAATACCTTGAAGGTGACCATAACACTATTCAGCAATGAGTCATGTAGCAATCAGAACAGTTAAGTTTGTAGATTTAATTGTGGGACCTCATTGTGTGTGTGTGTGTGTGTGTGTGTGTGTGTGTGTGTGTGTAAGTTTGTTGCTGCCAAGTCAATTCTGACCCATAGCGACCCTATAAGACAGAGTAGAGCTGCCCTATAGAGTTTCCAAGGACAACCTTGTGAATTTGAACTTACAACATTTTGGTTAACAGTTGTAGCACTTAACCACTAAGCCACAGTGGGCAGGAGTCACTGGTGTCCTTAAATGGGAGGGGTAAGAGTTGTCATCAAGTCAGTGCCAACTCACAGTGGATATATAGGAAAGAGTAGAGTTACACCATAGGGTTTCCAAAGAGTGGCCTGTGGATTTGAACTGCCAGTCTTTTGGTTCGCAGCCAAGTTCTTAACCATTGCACCACTAGCACTCTGGGTTAAAAGAAACAGCCATGTCCCATGGCGATAAAATTCAGGACCAAGGACAGTGGACTAAGGGCCATGGATGCCCACAGCCATGCTCCCACCCTCACTCTGCTGTCAAAGCTAGTGAGTACCTTTTGGATGGAATGCGCTGTCTTCCTCCAATACAGACTTAGAAAATTCTTCTCAGCAAGATTCTAAGCCCCTGTTTCATGGTGTGTGGCTGGTGTCCATGAGCACAACATTGCATGTTATCCGAATGAGGGCTGCTTGCTGCCTGTGTATCTAGGTGGGAAGCATAGGCTAGTACAATTCTATTTGTTTTGTTCCATTACAATTCTGTGCCATTTATTTATCTATCAATCTTTTTCTCCCTTGCCAGATTTCGATCACTCTCTCTAGAACCCTGAACTCATTTTAGGCTCTGCTCTCCTGTGAGTATATTCTTAGACCTTAGTACCTAACACTGCAGATTTTGTACTGTGCATATCAAAACTCTTCCAACTCCAGCCTCAATCCCTACTCCGTAGACAAATACAAGCATCTTGAAGGAGAAAATTGCTTTTCCCTTTGGCTGCTCTCGCGTACCTAGTGTGGTGTCTGGCTCGTAGCAGTGTCTCAGTAAATGGATGAATCAGGGAGAACATAAGCTCCATGAGGGAAGGCACTTTTGACCATTTTTTCACCTGGTAAGCACTTGATAAATATTACTGAGTTGATTAATTTACTACAGCAAAGGGTTATAGCTAAGTGCTCATTAATTCATTCAAGAAATATTTATTAAACACCTCTCATGGGACATGCACTGTGAATATTGTGGGATTAAGAGCTGTTGAGTTGACTTTTGACTCGTGGCAACCCAAAGGAGCCTGGTGGTGCAATGGTTAAGCGGTCAGCTGCTCACTGAAAGATTCTAATTCATCCAGCAGCTGTATGGGGAAAAAGACCTGGTGACCTGCTTCTCTAAAGATTATGGCCTAGAAACCTCTAGAGGGTTTTCTCTCCCACTTTGTGTCACTATGAGACTAGGAATATAACAGACAAAAATCCCTGCCCTTTTGAAACTTAACATTGTACTGGAGGAGACAGATAAGAAACAATATACAGAGAAACCTAATATAATTTAGGGTAGAAAGTGCTATAAACAAACAAACAAAAGGCAATGATGAATAGAGGTCATTACTTTAGATACTGTGACCAGTAAAGGTTTCTCTGAGAGACTCCGTTTGAGCAGAAACCTGAATAAAGTGAGGGAAAGTCTGAGGCAAAAACTGGGGGAAGAGTGTTCCTTGCAGGACAAGTGCCTGGGGCTGAAGTGAACTCTTTGTGTGTGAAGAATCACATTATGGCAGTGGCTACTGAGAGAAAATGAGAGTGGTAAACAAAAATCTCATATATGTTAGTATTTAGAGCCACTCTGAACCACGTGAAAAAGCATGAGAAATATAAAGTCTCTCTTCTATCCATGCTCCTAGCCACTCATTTCCCTTCCTGATGGGCAACTAATGTCATCGGTTTCCTGGGCATATATGAACAAATACATACATTTATATATTAATTTCCTCCTTTTACATAGTAGTAGTATATTATGCACTGTTCTCTACTGTGCTCTTTGCATTTAACAATGTATTTTGAGAATCTTCCTAAATGTTTTGATTACAGTGATGTACATTGTGAGAATGTTATGTAATCTATTTAACCAGTCCTCTACCGGTGGACCTTTATATTTTCAATATTTTGGTGCAAGGAAAAACCTACTACAGGCCTTTAGACATAACAACAAGACTGTGGAGTAAGATCAATCATGGTTCGAATTCTGATTTTTATTGGAAGTTATGTGGCTTTGAACAAGCTCTTTTGGCTCTCTGTGCCTGTTTTATAGTGATAACACGGTATGACAACCTTTCAGGGAGGATCAAATGAGAAAATACGTGTAAAGCATTTAGCACAAGGCCTGACCCAAAACAGTAATAATGTCCACAGTAGCCACCATATACTGAGTATTTGCTATGTTATGGACTCTGTGCTGACAGCTCATGTTATCTCACTCCATTCTCATAGCTTCTCTACAAGGTCTGGGCTATTATTTTCACGTTTATCAAAAAGTAACTGAGAGGTTAACCAATTTGTCCCTGCTTTGGATTGAATTGTGCCCCCCCCCCCAAAAGCTGTGTAAGCTAGAGTAGGTCGTGATTCCCAATACTGTGTTATGGTCTGTCATTTTGTCATCTGATCGGATTGTCCTTCATTGTAAATCCTTGTGATGTTAACGGGAGCCCAGGTGGCACGGTGGTTAAGAGCTTGGCTGCTAACTAAAAAGTCAGCCATTCAAACTCACCAGTCACTTTCTTGGAAACAATGGGGGCAGATCTACTCTGTCTTATAGGGTCACCAAAAATGAGAATCACGGCAATGGTGTTTTTTTTAATGATGTTAATGAGGCAAGATTAGAAGCAGTTATGTTAATGAGACAGAACTCAATCTACAAGATTAGTTTATATTTTAGGTCAGTCTCTTTTGAGATATAAAAGAGATAAGCAAGCAGAGAGATAGGAAGACTTCATTACCCCTAAGCAAGAAGAGTCACGAGTAAGCACATCCTTTGGACACAGGGTCCCTGTGCTGAGCGGCTCCTAGATCAGGGGAAGACAGATAACGAGTATTTTTCCCCAGAGTCAACAAGCAGAGAAAGCCTTCCCCCAGAACTGACATCCTAAATTTGGACTTTTAGTCCTCTAGATGTAAGAAAATAAAAGTCTACTTGTTAATACTGTGGCATTTCTGTCATTACAGTGCTAGACAATTTAAGATAATCCCTCAGCTCAACAGCAGCAGGATGGATTAAAATCCATGGCTTCCTGACATCAGTGCTCTGCTCTGAACCGTGACATCCATCTGGTGGTGTTCAGCAAGCACAGCTGTATCACCACCATCACTGTCACAGTCACCATCACCGTCACCATCATCATTGGAAAGTCTCTGCATGATTTTTTTAGGCCCAACTATAGGGAGTTACAAAGGCTTTCCCTGGCAGCTTCCCTGAGTAAAGCTTCCCCCCGACATCTGACTTGGCATATAACCAACGCATTTCAGTCTCTGAAGGATACTGCAGTCAAGGACTCAGGTCTCCCTGGCTGGACACTTCCTTATGCATCTACATTCCCAGCCTGGGTGTCCCCAGCAGAACTCTTCCTCAGGAGCCTCTGCCAAAACCTCCTTACAAGGGGAAGAAGCACATGTTCCCAGCTATGGTTGAACCACCTGATGCTCTGTCTTCTTGTTTCATCTCCCACACTGTAAATACATGTCTTTTTCATAGTATACTTAGTACCATGTTTTCTACTTTTTTGTGCTTTGTTGGTGATTATACTGTTTAAAAATGTCCTCAAGCACAATACTGAAGGGTTGTCTAGTTTTCCTGAGGTGAGAAGATTGTGTTGTTGTGCCTCATGGAAAAAATACCTGCGTTAGATAACCTTTATTCAGGCATGAATTATTCTGCTGCTGATGTTAATGGATAAACAATACACATTAAATAGGGTGTCTTTAAACAGGGTCACTATGAGTTAGAATTCACTTCACAGCAGTGGGTTCAGTTTGTTGTTTTTTTTTTTTTAACTGAAATACACACAGAACAAGGTTATGTATTGAACAGTTGATAAATAGGGTATGACTAGAAATTCAGATTCTCAGCAGGGATTCAGACTGGCATGAGCTAGTTGGAAGCCCTGCTGGAAGTTCACAGGAACCTAATCCTTATTTCCTCTAGGAACAATGGCTCAGTATTTACTACAGAACAGAACTACTGCAAATAACAGGAATTGACTATATGAGGTCTGACAAGTCTACCAACTAAATTGTTCCAAGTGCTACATACCTCATTGCTGAGTATTACTATGGTCACCTTCAAAGTACTCCCCTTGGGAAGATATTCACCAATGCCACTGCCTAGTCCACCCTTCAAAGCAATTTTGGAACTCTGTCTGGAATGGTTATTGCACAAGTGGCCTGGTGGACTGGTGAACTGAATTGTATAGTTGTCTATGAGGGAGTTTTTAGGCAGTAAACAAATAACTGTATTGGAACACCCTCTTTACTCACCTAATCTGGCCCCCAGTGACTTTTTTTTACCTGAAGATAAAGGAAACAATGAAAGGAGGACATTTTGATGACATTCAGGACATCAAGAGTAATACAAATACAGCTCTGATGGCCATTCCAAAAAAAAGAGTTCCAAAATTACTTTGAAGGGTGGATTAGGTGCTGGCATCAGTGCATAGCTGCCCAAGGGGAGTACTTTGAAGGTGACCATATTGATATTCAGCAATAAGGTGTGTAGCACTTTTCCTAGAATGAGTTCACAAACTTGATGAGCAGTCCTCATATATCTGTATTTGTGATATTTAAGATTGCGTGTCATCTTGGGTGGGTCATTATTCTCAATGTTCAGATGTGATCATTCCCATGATGGGATCTGCTGTGAGTAGCCAATCATTTGAAAGGAATTTCCTTGGGTGTATGGCCTGCATCAGAATATAAGACATGCTGACTTTTTGCTTGCTCTGGATCTTAACAGCTGCCTCCTGTTCATCTGACCTCTGGTTCTTGAGACTTAACCTGTCAGTTTATCTGCCAGTCTTGGGATTTATTGATCTTCACAGCCTGTGAGCAGATCCCAGCTCTCCGACCTACTGTTCTTGGGTTCACCAGTCCCTGCAGCTACAAGAATCAGAAGCCTCTATACTAATCCATGAACTTGGAACATTCCAGCTTCTACAATCACATGAGCCATTTCTTTCATATAAATCTCTCTGTATGTGTATTTATATGCTTTATTGGTTTTATGTCTCTAGAGAACTCAGCCTAAGGCAGTATTCAGTACCATCATCTGTCCTCCCACACCCAATCCCTGCTATGTTGACCCCTGGAGCTATGTTCTGGATCCTTCTTGACACCCTCCCACCACCCTTTCCCCATACAAAACCCCCGTACGAAACCTTTTGCTGTTGAGTGAATTTAGGTGCATGGAAACTCCGTGTGTTACAGAGTAGAAACGCTCCATAGGGTTTTCTTGGTTGTACTCTTTGTGGAAGCAGACAGCCAGGTGTTTCTCTCATAGCGCTTCTGGTGGCTTTGAGCTGCCAGCTTTCATATTAGTAATGAAGTGCAAACTGTCTGTGCCCCCTTTGGGCGTTCCCCAGGGGTGTCAGTGCTAAAAGGAAGATCCCAGCATGCTGAGATGGAGTGAAAGGACAGTCCAGGGCTAGACCCAGAGGGGACCAAAGCCACTTCAAAGAATCCCAAATAGATTGGCTTTGGCTAAATTACAGAGAGAATGAACATGGGTCATGAGAAAATGGTTAGAATGAAATCATGGATGGCCTGGAAGGCCAGGAAAAATGAGTTTTAGCTTTTATTCAGCAAAAAACCAGAAGCCACTTGTCATGGATTGAGTTATATCCCCCCCAAAATATCTGTCAACTTGGCTGAGCCTTGATTTCCAGTATTGTGTGATGGTCCACCATTTTGTCACCTGATATGATTTTCCTGTTTGGTAAAGCCAACCTCTATATTAATGGGGTAGGATTAGATGCAGTTACGTTAGTCAGGCAAGACTCAGTCTACAAGATTAGATTGTATTTTAAGGCAATCTCTTTTGAGACACAAAAAAAAAACAGAGTGGAGAAACAGGGTGACCTCATACCCTCAAGAAAGAAGAGCCAGGAGAATAGTGCATCCTTTAGATCCTGTGCTGAGAAGATCCTTGACCAGGGAAAAGATTGATGACAAGGACCTTCCTCCAGAACTGACAGAGAGACAAAGACTTTCCCTGGAGCTGATGCTCTGACTTTGGACTTTTAGCCTACTAGACTGTGAAAGAATACACTTCTGTTTCTTGGAGCCATCTACCTCTGGTATTCCAGTTTTAGAAGCACAAGATAAGTAAGACAACACTGAAGGACTGAGGGGAAAGGGTGCCATCAGATGCAGGCCTCTCGGGGGTCCATATGACTTTAGCCTGAGGGAAAGACGGATAGGGAAATCACGGAGGTGGGGAGGCTTTCGGATAGCTCAGGTGGGAGTAAGGCAGCAGCAGGGTGAGTGGGCACTGCCCAACCAATAAGCAAATTGGATGGGCGCAAAGGTCATTAGTACCTGGTAACTCCCCTATACAGAGACACTGACACACAGTTGCCTCCTTCGCAGTTTTGAAGAAGGGGCCCTTATGTTTGGGGGAGGGTGGTGAGAGGGTTTCAGGAAGGATCCAAAGCGTGGGCAGCTCCAGGAGACATCACACCATGACCTGGGGGTTCTTTAACCTCTCTGAGACTCAGCTTATCTGTAAAATGCTACCTTCAGGCTTGTGGTGAGGATTTAAGTGAAATAATAATAGCCATTATAAGTTCATTGCGTGAATGGCTACACATCCTTACCCTCCTGTATCTGTGCCCTTGTAATATGAAGTCTGGCAGTTACGTCCACCAACTAAATTGTTCTGAGCACTAAATACCTCATTGCTGAATATCACTATGGTCACCTACGAAGTACCCCCCTTGGGAAGCTATGCACCGATGCCAGCACCTAGTCCGCCCTTCAAAGCAATTTTGGAACTCTTTCTGGAATGGCCGTTGTGCACAGTGGCATGTGGAAAGTTCGCAAACTTAATTGTATAGTTGTCTGTGAGGGAGTTTTTAGCCAGTCAACAAATAACTCCCTCCTCACCTGATCTGGCCCCCAAGGACTTTTTTCTTTACTCTAAGATAAAGTAAATATTGAAAGACGACATTTTGCCAACATTCAGGACATCAAGGGTAATACAACGACACCTCTGATGGCCATTCCAGGAAGAGTTCTAAAATTGCTTTGAAGGGTGGACTAGGCACTGGTGTTGGTGCATAGCTTCCCAAGGGGAGTACTTCGAAGGTGACGGCAGTGATATTTAGCAATGAGGTATGGAGTACTTTTTCTAGGATTAGTCGCGAACTTAATCAGCAGCCCTCTTGTGACTGTAGCTCCTTTCATCAAGAAGTGGAGTCTATTTCCCCTCTTCTTGAATCTGGATTGCTGACTTGGTTTGGCCAACGGGAGAACAGCAAACACGACGCAAAAACAGACTTGAAATGTGCTTGTGAACAGGGCCTTACCCTCTCACTCTCTGGGAACCCAGCTGTCCTGGGGACAAGACCAGGGTAAAAGACACTGTCTCAGTTGCCTTCATCTCCGCCGTCAACAGCCCGCCAATTCCCAGGAAGCAGCGCCACCTAGCGGACCACCAGGTGACTGCAGACCTGTGAGTTAACCCAGCCAAGGCGGGTCAGAAGACCGGCCCAATTTCAAACGCTAACGGAGAAATCATGAACAAATAAACGGTGGTTGTTTTAGCCACTAAATTTTAAGCGTTTTGTTAACACAGCAAAATCTGGTAGATAAATCTATGCTTCTGCTCAGAGTAAAGTAACGGGAATGAGATTTATCTTCTAGTCTAAAACAACCAAAATCACCAAGCAACACTGCATGAGGGTCAGGATTACCCCGGCTTGGCTGCTCTATGTTTGGCTGATGTATCAAGTGGCAGGGCGGGGCCCGTGGTGGCTTCCCGCCCCTCAGCTCTCATCTCTCCACCTTCTACCACCTACTGCCTGCCTGTCTGCTCTCCTAGCCAGCAGGAGCCGGCAATTCCTGCTCTCTTCCACGTCTGGTTCCTGGACTTGAACCTGCAGGTGTTGCAGTCATCAGCCCTTACAGCCAGCTCTTGAGACTCCTGTTCCCTGGCCTGCCTATCCTGGGTTCACTAGCTTCTGCAGCTTGGTCTCGCAGCCAGATTGGGATCCCCTGACCTACACAACCGGTGATCTAGAAGTCTGATCTCCAACCTGCTGACCTTGGATTCACCAGCTTCCGTGGCCACGTGAGGCTTGTGCCAGGACTTGGGACGTTCAGCTTCTGCAATTGCATGAGATATTTCCTTATATGTAAATCTTTCCTTGTGTTACTGGTTTTGCTTCCCTAGAAAACCTAAGACACTCTGGATAGCAGGTGAGTAATGAAGGCTGGCAATCAGTGAGAGATGGTAAAATAATGATGTGAACTCTATGATCACCATAGCTTACTGCCTGAACAGTCTCCAGCCTGTGTTGCAGGTAGAGAGAAACCAGATGGAGCCCAGGGGACACCTGAGTGGAGAAGACAGAGCTGAGAGTTCAGAAGGCCAGAGTTCTCAGGACAGAGCTACACAGAAAGACAACCCCAGAGACCTACAGAGGGTCTCCCTGAGTATCCAGCAGAGTACTTACCAACGCAAGAGCATGAGCAAACTACCTGAAGCTGGGGAAAGAACCATCTAGAAGGATTAGATAACAATGTATATAGCACTTCCACAAAAAAAAAGGAGTAGTGACTGTGGCCACCAGCCAGACTGCAAAAACTTGTAATTCATGGGCATTGAGTAGAATAGGAAAGTTATGGCTCACTGGTAGGGAATAACAAGTCTTAGAGCGCTGTTCCAAGCTTGCCTAGTAAATCAAGACCTGAAAGGATCAGACTGTATTCAAATAACTGCATCCCAGAAAATTTAACTAATAGGGTAACTAAAACTTATGCTTATTATAGTTGAGCAACTTTGCATATCCCCAAATCTGTTTGCTTTGAGTAAATTCTGACTTACAGCAACCCTACAGGATAGAGTAGAACTGTTCCTAAAGGGTTTTCAAGGAGCAGCTGGTGAATTCAGTACTGCCAACATTTTGGTTAGCAGCCAATTCTCAACCACTATGCCATGATGGCCAACTTTACACATACCTAAGGATTTTATATGTATTACCATATTTATTTGCAATAACCCTTTCAAATGGGTGCTATCATTGTCTACACTGAACAGATGATAAAGGTTACGCTAATAAATACAAAGTACACAGCACATCGCATGTTCGGTAGCTGTTACTTCTCTCAACTCCTCACTTGTTTCCCGCAGCCACCAACAACCCAATGATTTTTCCCAAGTTGCACATCCATTACATGGAGACTATGGCTCAGAAAGCCAAAATCTTCAGTTTTTAGGACGCAAGTGGTCTGCCTGCCTGGAAAGAGTCCTGAACAGAGAGTCAGCAATGCTGGTTCCGATCCCGGCTCTGCCACTAACTGGCAGCGTGACCTGGAGCCAGTCTTCGCTTCTCTGATCCTGATTCAGGCATCTCAATGTGAAGGAAAAGCAGTCCAGATCTCCTCAAAACCTTCTCGTGCTATTATGTTTCTTGATATGGTATGTTGCTTCTCTATTGTGCTTTCCAGCTGCGCCTATGATCTCGCTTAATAAACTATATATACAAACCCAATTTTGATCAAAACCTTCTCATTCTAGAAGGAGAGAAGCTGCAACCACCCTCGGGCTAAAATTCTAATGGTGGGAGGTGGCAGAATAGCCTGCACACACCCCACTCTCCACGTATCCGTCCCCTGCCCACCCCCCCGTACTCCCCTAAGCGGTCCCCCACCTGCCTCAGTAGGAGTTTTAACACCCGACAGTTTTCTCTCCCGTCCGGCTCCAGTTCAGCGTTACGCATCTCCACCAGCAGATGGCGCTGCTTCCCTGACAGGATTCAACTACAGCACATTCATGCAATGCTTGATGGTTGAGCTCCTACTGTGTACAAAGCATTGCGCTGAGCAGAAAACGAGCACAAAGGCCATTGAGATTTGAATCTTCCTTTCCAGAACCTTGCACTCTAGCCACAAAAGACCAGTGATAATATGACATTAAAACAGAACAGGGGCTTTGCAGAAGGAAGAAACTTTTATCACAAATTGCTGGGCACTGGTGCAGATCACAGGCTTTACACAAATCACCCCCTTTCTTGCCAGCCATCCTTTGTTCTTTCCCGCAATTTTATTGTCATTGACCCTTTTAAAAAACCAAAGGCTCTAATACTCAGCAATGATAAATGTGCTGATTAGGTGTTCAGCAAGTATTGATTTGATTTCCACTTCTCTATAGCCTTCACAGCACTGGGCACTTGATCAATGATCGGTAAAAGTCTGCTGACTGGTTGCTCATTGATTGGACTGGAGATAGAGACTGAATGTCTAAGCCATAGTGGCAGGAACCAAGAGAGCACTGAATGCCACACACTGCAACTCCTTTGATGAAATATGAGGCCCAAAGACAGAGAGGAAGAAAAACTATGTGGCACAAAGCCAGTGCTGGCCAAACACCTGTTGAATTAATAAATGTAGGGTTCTTGCCGACAACATCACTTAATCCACAAGGTGGGAGTCTTTATCTTCTTTATCCCCACTCTACAGATGTTCAAAACTTAAGGCTGTCACAACATACTGGGTGAACCACATTATGATTTAAAAGTACACTGTGACCTACCCCAAAGGATAATAGTTTGTATTTCTCTTATTCTTGATAATTTGTCACACTTTTTCATTTATGTTAATCCTTAGAGGAACCGTGTGTGGTATTATTATCCCTAATTTACAGAAGAGGAAACTGAGTTTTAGCAAGATCGTCCACCCTTGAGTATGTAACTGCTCAGGGTCAAATCAGAAGGGGAAGTCCAGAGCATCTGATCTGCAGCTCTTCCCCTTCGCCAGTTTATTTGTAACTGGGGTATTCTTTGGGGTACAAGAATTCACTAAATGCTTATTTTGTGTTTTCACCTGATAACTTTTCTTAGTGGATTCTGGATGGCTGCCTTAAAACTAAGAGCTGCCTCCCCATTTTAGTGTCCCTGCTAATGTTTACTGGTAGCTTTGGCTGCTTTAATTATTCAGAGCTAACGAGGGGGAAAAAAAACCAGTAGAGATAGACCTGATACCTAAATGATGAGCTCACACTACACACAGGCCAAATGACACCAAGACACATTGTTTGAAGGGAAAATTTGTAGGGGTTGAAACAAAGGCAAGTGAGGGGAGAAGTGCTGATTCACCAGGCTCACTCCAGTACAGAATGTCCATGTTAAAAGAGCCATGCTGTGGCTGGAGGGCACTTGTTCCTGGTGGGAGATGTGACTTATACTCAGAAAAAAGGTGCGGAACTACATCAGTATTACTTGAATTTTACAGATGTTGTAACTGTGTATTGAATTTGTAAATTTGCTTTTGGTTTCATAGTCATATAAGAGCTATAGGCATACATGCATGCCTGCTTTTATGCTTATGCATTTTGATACATAGCAACCTGCAGAGGAACTGTCCCATAGAGTTCCAAGGAGCACTAGGTGGATTCAAAATGCTGACTCTTTGGTTACCAGATGTAGCACTTAACCATTATGCCACCAGGGTTTCCCCTATAGGCTATAGTACCCAGTTATTCAATCAAACACTAACTAACCTAGGTGTTTCCGCGAAGGTATTTTATAGTTGTGATTAACATCCACCATCTGTTGATTTATGTAAAGGAAAGTATCCTGAATGATGGGTGGAGGAGCAGGAGGCCTGACTCAATCCATCTAAAGGCTTTAATAAAACAGAAGTGAAGTTTCCCTGAAGAAAAAGAAATCCTCCCCATTGAGTGGAATCCGACTCGATGGTGCTTGGCTTGGCCCCCCTGGAAGAGTGTTGTCAGCTCCTGCCCCAGTGTCCTGTCAGCCTTCCTGACAGCCTGCGCTATAGACTTGGCCTTTGCCAGTTCAGCTCCTACAATAGTGTAAGCCAATTCTTTTCAACAAATCTCTATCTTTATCTATA
The DNA here is from genome assembly GCA_028571685.1 of Heterohyrax brucei. Lineage (NCBI taxonomy): Eukaryota > Metazoa > Chordata > Mammalia > Hyracoidea > Procaviidae > Heterohyrax > Heterohyrax brucei. The sequence continues at coordinate 115,972,697 of CM053149.1, read as the reverse complement.
CATTAACTATATGACATCTATCTGTCCATCCATCAGCTCCACTGGTTGTGTTTCTCCAGTGGAACCGTGACTGATATGCTGATATGTGACCTGAGTCCTGCATGTCTTTAAAGTCAGAGCTTATCTTTGACCCAAAAGCGATCATTTGGAGACAGTGATGACTGCACACATAGTGAACATGAATGTGACTAAACTGTACACATATCAATGGTTGCAATGGCAAATACAGATAGATCAAAAATCTAAAACCAAACCCATCGCCATCGAGTCGATTTTGACTGATAGCAACTCTGTACGACACAGCAGGGCAGAACTGTCCCACGAGGTTTCCAAGGAGTGGCTAGTGGATTTGAACTATCAGCTTTCTGGTAATAGAGCTCTTAACCACTGTGCCATCAGGCCTCCATATTACCCGCTATATTCACCAGGCATGGCCCCAAAACTTCTGGGCAAATCCCAAGAGTTCAAAAGATCATTCTGATGAGAGAGCCAAGCAGACACGTGGGGCAGCACTACTAAAACAATGTTCTGTCTTTCATGTTTATTAAACTATTTGCAATACATTGGAATATTATACAACCTCTTAAAAACATGCTTATGTCAGTTATCTCTGAAAGAAGGCACAAAATCTGCTAACATTGTTTCTAGGACAGGAAATGTGGTAGCTGGAAAGGCGGGGCGGGAGAATCTTCACTTTTTGAGCTTTGGAACACTGAATCATATGAATGCGTCATGTAGATTAGGGGTCAGCAAACTACATTTCATAGGTCCTATCTGGCTTATTGTCTAAATTCTAGTAGTACACATGCACATCCATTTGTATCTTTTACAGTACAAGGGCAATGCCAAGTAGCTACAACAGAGATCCTATGGCCCACAAACCCTAAAATATTTACTACTTGGCCCTAATCTAGATTTAAAACAATAGAAAAATTACTATCAAAAAATGAAGCTGTCCCAGGGGAACTGAAAACATATATCCACACAAAAACTGGACACAAGTGTTCATAGAAGTATTCTTCATAATAGCCAAAAAGCAGAAACAACCTAAATGTCTGTTAACTGATTAATAAACAAAATGTGGTATATTCATGCCATGGGATATTATTTGGCCAGAAAAAGGAATGAAGTAGTGATCAGTGTTACAACACTTGAAAACATTGTTCTAAGGGAAAGAAATCAGACATAAAATACTACACATTATATGATTCCATTTACATGAAATGTCTGGAATAGGTAAATTCAGAGAGACAGAAGATTAATAGTTGTTGGTGGCAGGAGAAAAAGGAAATGGGAATTAACTGCAAATTGGACAGAGTACCCCAGGAACAGTAGGGGATTCAGCACCTAGTGGTGAACAGACCCCTCTGCCACATCAAACCAGGACCAGTCCTAACCTGGGCTTCAGGAGACCATGTCCCTAAATCCCAGTTGTCCCAAACCATACATATGACCTGATTCAGCCTCTTCCACTGTCTAGTCCTTAACCATCTCCTCTGTAGTATAGGTGCCAAGTGGGCAGAGAATGAGAAGGGAATGTAAAGAGGTATTTGGGGGTCCTGACTTTCTGGAATCCTTTGTTCTTTCCCCCAATTTTATTACCATTGACCAATAATTTTCACCTTCTTTTTCGTCCTTTGCTTCTCCATCATCATGCCTTTCCAATTTCAAAGCATTATTGAAATGATTATCCTCATCTTACAGATGAGGCTGACAGAGGTCAAGCAACTTGCCCAAATTCATACAGAAGATAGTGGTAGGGCTGGGACTCAACCCTGGGTCTTCTGTTGTGAAATCCTGTGTTCTGTTCATACCACCACACTGTCTGCATGTCTGGCCAAGATCTAGACATGTCCAGAAGCCTCACCGCCAACATGACACACCTTAGTTTGGACAAAGAGGGTGGGGAAGCACCAGGGACCTGGAGCTCCACTGGTTCTTGTTTCTTATGAACCTCCCTATACTGGCATAGCAGTGTGGGTAGGACTACGCATTCACATTGCTGTGGCCCATATATACCACAAAGATATACATACAGATACACCTGACCTCTTGACAGATGGCTTCTTTATTAGCTTGCTGGTGAGGAAGTTGTGCCTTTAGTCCAGGCGAGGCCTGAGAGGTCAGAACTCCAGGAGTCTTCACTCTCTTCTAAGTCTAGAAGGTTATGACCCCTCCCCACAAGTCCCCAAGAAGGGGGAACTCCTTAATCTTTGGGAGAGGGAGGAGCAGTGAGAAAGGACAAGGAAATTTCTCTCCCTGACTTTGCAAAACAGGAGCCCCAGGGGGGATGTCACTAGAACCAGAAATCCACTCCTGAACTCCAAGTTGGGCCTGAATCTCAAGGAATGTCAGTGAGATTGACAAACCCAGATAAGCCCTGGGGAATCACCATGCCTGAACTTTGACATCACCCACCTTGATGCAGTTTGCTTATCTACAAGTGTGGCTAATGGCTGCTGAGTCTAGCTCAGAGGGGTGCTTTGAGGTTTTAACGGCATAAATAAATACAAAATACTTTAAAAATAAAACATGCTTTATGAAACCACTATTTCATTCTTCTACAGTTAGCCAGAAAGGGGGATTTACGGCTTGAACACACTGGGGGGTTTCTTGCTCCCACTTCTTTCCAGGAAGCAGGTGGGAGTCCAATCAAAAGCAGAAGTCTCTTCAGGAAAGGCCAGGCTGTCCTGGTCAGAGGCTACTCCTGCTTGAATGAATGACCACTCAATGCATAGCACTTTCTACAGGACACACGTCCTTCTCTGTGCTTGGGAGAAGTGAACAAAACAAAAAAGTTCCTCTCATGAAGCTTATAGTCTAGTTGTTTGAAACCAATAATAAAATAACATATCCAGTGTTGACAGGTGCTAAGGTTGACAGTGATAGGGTAAAGGTATTACTTCATACAGGAGGTCACGTCAGAAGGCTCCTCTCGGTAGTAGGATGTTTGAGCAGATGCCCAAATGAAGTGAGGGGACATATGGAGGATAGCCACACCATAGACCCAGGCTAGAGGGAGACACAAAACAGAGGCAAAGTCCCTTCACGCTGGTTATTCTTACTCTCCACACCCCCACCTTAGGTTTCCTTCTCCAGCCCCTGCCTTCTGCTACAGACTACTCTGCCACGCCATCTGCCTCTTGGTCAGGTTCAGCCAAAGCAAAGCCCCAGAAGATGGGAGAAAAGGATACGAGATGAACATACTGATGCTGCCCACTCACTCAGCATGGTCACCATTCTGGCAGTGGCTGCATCCCTCCGTACCGTATCCACCTACCGCAGCCCAAACTTCATCTAGTCCCGGTCAAGCAGTCACCACCTATCTCTCCCTCTTCACCTCCTAGCCCCTCCTCAGACCCACCCAAGCTAAGCACTGCACAACTCCAGAGCAGAGGGCCAGGCAAGCAGGTAGGGACCAGTGGCCAGGGGACGGTTTTTCCATACCGCCCCCCCCCCCCCACTCCTGGGCCCCAGAGAGGAAAGCCCTACCCTCCAGGAAACCTTGCAGGATCCATTTCCCAAACGAGCACTGTGCACCTACCTGTGCAGAAGTGTTCTGTCCATAGTTGCCACTTGAATTGCCTAGAGATACCTTTATAGATGAAATGTGGATTGTGGTGTCACTCTCCTCCCCCAAGGCTCCAGCTGTGTCAAAATATTCATACCAGTAAAGGCAGGAACAGAAGTTCGGGTTCTCAAGTCCTTCATCTTACTCCTCAGGAACTCACTACCTTAGAAGGTAGTCTTTTCCCTGAAATCCAGCCCTCCAAAGTCCTGAGAACCCTACTTACCCATCTACAACACTTAATAGCTCATTGCCTGATCTATTTCCTTGATAGCACATTATCACTACTGGAAAAAGGCTTATCAATACACATGCATCTACCCCACCTGCTAGAAAAGTGCAAGCCACATCTGGAAATTTGCTGCATTCTCCTGTGTGACCAACACCCAAGGCTCAAACACATGAGGAATTCAATCAGCGTTTCTAAGTGAGCAAATGGTAACAGAAATAAGGACAAAGCACCTCTGCTCCCTAGACTTCCACACACATTGGGGTCACAAGGCCAGATTCCAATGGCTTAGGCTCAGGTTTGGCAGATACCCTCAAAAAGGCCTCAGTAGTACTGCAGGTGTGTATAGGGCACAGCCTAGTGGAACAACCAGGATAACCTGGAGTCCAAGAATCAAGTGCCACAAGAAGAGGTTCCACCTTGAATACCCCCAGCTTTACAATTTGAGTGACCCTAACAGGACTTAGCTAATGGTTAGCCTCAGAGCTCTGAAGTGTGGAATGGGAGGGCTACTGGCTAATGGCTCTAGACAGCCAAGCTCTTCTAGATCCAGGAAGGAATCTGAAAAGACAACAGCTGATATACCTAAGACCCAAACTGTGGCTCATTTGGCCATCTTCAACAGGGAGGGGAAGACTAAGGAGTCCTTGTGGGCAAGTGTTGCTGGTTAGAAGTTCTCCCCCACTTCAGGGGCTCAAACCTAGACCTTACAACTACGTGCCGATTCAGACCAATCAGTACCTCTGCTTTGTCTGACCTCTTCAACCCCCACTGTAGTCCACCTTAGGTACCCTCAAGCCCCACCCATGGTGTAGCGGTACTGCACCAAACCAATCCCTTTACCCCGAAAGAAACCCACACAGCTCACAAGTGCATCAATCGACCTTTAATGTCCCAAAGAGGCGTGGATGCAGAGCATAGTAGATGTGGCGGGGTCTTGGCCCCCGCTCCAGAAATGAGGGAGAGATGAACACAAACCAGACACTTCCAACTGGCCACACAAGTCTGGGAGGGAAGGGGGAAACACGGATTTGGACAGTCATAAAAAAATAAAACAAAATCTAAAAACCAAGCACTCAATCTACCACAGACAGTGCCCACTGAGGGGTTGGATACAGGGAACTCAGTCACTGCCTCAGTTCCCACTCTCCCCTGCTAGCATCGAAAAGCAAGCTCAGCACACTAAGAGCTTGGGGGAAGGGATGTTCTTCTGCTCTCCAACAGCCCCAAAGATGGACTTTAAAAAAAAACAAAACAGCTGGATCCCCCATCCCCTCCAGTGTCAACCCTACAGACAAGAATTTTTAACATGACTCATGAGAATCAGCAACTGACCTCCCACTCCAGCCCTGTTTCATCAACAAACAAGGTTTCTCCCTAATTCTCCTTGGAATTTCTTCTCACTAGCGGCCCTGCTCCACCTCGAGATACCTGGCTTTATCATAGCAAGACTGACCTCCTAAGTCCCTTAAAGCCCTTCTTAGGCCCTTTAGCATTTCTACATCTACCTTCTACCAGAGGTTCCAACCACCCAGTCACTTTCCGTCTCCACCAGAAATGGCAGCACAATCATCTCTTCCCAGGTTGTTCTCCTAAAGCCTTCACAGGGAGCAGATGGCCAGAGGGCCAACAGAGGATCTGGCTTAGGTGGCTGAGAGAGGTGACACCGGTCTTCACCCCCAGAACAGACACCTCCAGAGGTTCTTAACAAAGGTCCACTTAGAATTGCTTCCTTCCCTACCTACGAGACCCTGAAGATTCCATACTGTCCTGCTCCTCCCTCCCTCCCCTATACCCTCATCCAACACACACATATACGTATACACATACACATACACACACAGAGAAGAGAATCAAGGGAAACATTGATTTGGTTTGACTGCTAAAACCTAACTAAGGAACTACAGTCACCAGAAATTCCCTTCCCAGCTAGCCAACAGGGGCTGCTCTAAGAGAACTCCAGAGGAATGAGAAAACCAAGGGCTAAGCAGGGAGCAGACAGGAAAGAAAAGAGAATGAAAAGAAAAAAACTGAGCTAATCCTACTCCCAACATCCTCTTAGCATGAGCACTGGCAGGAAGAATAAAAGGTAACCCACGAAGCCACAGCCCTTACTTAGAAATTCTTCTGACAAAAGACAGCAAGACAAGTCTGCTCCCCACTCCCACACGCCACAGACAAACACTTCTCAGGGCCTCTTGAAGAATCCACCCCCCATCCCGCCCCCTGCCCCAAGTCATAGAATCACAGTTCAGTGGAATAGTCTCCCTGGTACTATAGCAAACCCCCACTCCTTCCTCTCCCTCTCTCCTTACCAACCCTAACACCGTCCCCCGCAGCCTCCCTGGTCTCCCACAGCAGCATCCACCACCAGGAAGAAGCAGCTGCACAGTTTTAGTTCCACCTCCAGAGACCTATTTCTTTTCCTTAGCCATCCTAGTCTTAGGGGCTTTGTTGAGGGATTTTCATTTTGTATAGGGAGAGAAAGAGAAAAGGGAGGGATAGGGAGAGATTTCCTAGTGCAATACAACCAAAAAAAAAAAAAAAAAAATTTAAAGTCTTGAAAACTAAACATAAAGCAGCCTTCTTCCCCAGGCAACTAAACAGAAAGGAGTTTGGTTTTGTTTACTGCGACATACACATGAAATCGAGTATACAGTCCATGCAGTAGCACAGCCATTGGAGAGGACATCCTGATGCTGGCCCCCAGTGCAAAACAGTCCCAGCAACGCCGCCTGCTTGCCATCGCTGCCACCGCTGCCACTGATGCCTTCACGTGGCCACCTAGCCTGACTTGAAGAGGAGGATTGCAACTTGACCCAAGTAAAAATAGATGAAGTGCTTTGTCTCGTGTGTGACGTAGCTGCCAAAATTTCGGCCCACGATACAATGCCAGGTAGGGTTATATTTCTTGTCAAATTCCTAAAAGAAGAGTGCAAGGGAGAGAAAAACTGATTAGGAAAGCTGAAGGATGAGAACTCAGAATGCGATTCTCTCCCTATAAGTCTACCACTAATACCCATTTATATGTTACTGTCCCCAACCCCCTCCAGCCTATGACCTCAGCTCCCTGATCTTCAGGAGCTCAGGTTCTAAGTCTGGCTAGGATACTCCTGCCCTCATTAATAATGTAACATCACAAAGGCTCCATTATTTCTCTCCAATGAGCCTCTAGCACTTTACACTCCATCATCTCTTTTCTCTCTCACCACTTCACTCCTACCCACCATCCCACTAGGCCACTCTGTGATTTCAGGGAGCGGCCAGTGGAACAAAAGACCACTCTAACATTACACAGTACAGATATACACAGGGAGCAAGCCTCCCTCACCCACTGCACCCCTATTACTAAACCAAAAACCAAGACATGACAGGGAAACGAGCAACAGACATCAAGAAAACTAGAAAGTTCTGTGTAACTCAATCCAGGTACCTTGTGTGCCGTAAGGACCTCAAACGTAAGATCAAGACAATCTCCTTACTTTTCTCAGGGGCAGAAGCTCAGCATCAAAACCAGCCAGAAATCCTGGAGACCTCACGAGACAGGTCATTCTCTGCCACTTGTGGATGCAGCAGGGAACATATGGCTCAGGTCTAGATGTATCCTGCCAGAGCCATGCAAGAGCAACAGCCTACCCCACCCCTCACAGGCCATTCACGCTGCCGACCTTGGGGCTCTATACCCTAGGTGTTTAACACATAATCTGCCCAGCTCCTAACAAACCTCATACTAAGACTCCTAGAAGGAGACAGTAGAAAGGGTACTGGTCCTCAAACCCAACTGTAGTCCTGGTGCAAGACTGTGTAACCAAACCAAACCAGACCCACAGATGAGTCATCTCTGACTCACAGCAACCCTACAGGACAGTAAAAGTGCTCCACAGGATTTCCAAGGAGCAACTGGTAGATTCAAACTGCTGCCTTCTTAATCACTGAGCCACCAAGCCTCCTAAACACAACAGAACAGTGAATTCCTTAGGTCTTTTTCATCATGAACAAAACTAGATGACTGGATCAAATGATCTAAAGGTTCTTTCAGCTGAGTCTATGACTCCAGATTCTCAAACTACATAAGACAGCAAGGCCATCAATCAGCAAGGAACTGGCACCCCTAGTAGTCTCACTTGACTCTGCACACACAAGAATTCCAGAGTCTCTTCTTCTCAGTTTTGTAAAATCCAAGGAGATCCCACTCCTTCCATAGAGCTTTGTGTTACCACTTCACACACCCTTCTTGAGATGCCAGAGCCGAGAATGTCAAGAGTCTCCTTGCAATGGGCAGGAGTCCTGGCCTGGAATCAAGGGGCCTAGATCCCACTTTCCACTGCTGAACTCAGCTACTTCCACACTGGATATCTGAACAGATGAGATCTGTTCACAGCCATGCAAAAGCAATAGCCCACCCCGCCCCTCACGGGCCACCAGTGCTGCCAACCCTGGGGCTCTACCCCCTAAGGTGGTTAACACACAAGATCTGAACAGATCTCATCTGTTCAAATATCCCTGATCTTCATTTTGGATAGTTCTAAACCGAGCCACCTAATTACCTGTGAATACACATATACACACTAACAGAACTCCTACAAAGAACTCCCAAGCTAATGCTTTAGCATGTAAGAATCACCCCCTACTGTGTCTGCTTTGCAAGTTCCTAGAGTTTACTACGTCCCCAGCTACCAATCACTCACGAATTTTTCAGGAACTACATCAATTATCTCAATATCGTTCATCTATTAAAGATAAACAAGATTATTTATTCAAGCTCATCCTCTTCTTAAAAATGTAGAAAGAAAGCAATGACGTAATACCTGGGAATATTTTTTAAGACAAGGACAAGAAAATCCCCTACATGATGAGTTATTATAGGTATACCCCACTTCAAATGATAATTGCCTTAAAATCTGCATGTGATCTGTTCAAATATCCTTGATCTTCATTTTGGATAGTTCTGAAATGAGCCATTTATATTTTATCCCAAAGTTTTTCTGCATGGTCTCACCCTTCTCTGATGCCTTACAGTCACATAATTCTCTGTGAACACACACCAGTAGAGCTCCTACAAAGAACTCCCAAGGGGAATGCTTTGGCAGGTAACAGTCACCCCCTAATGTGTCTGCTTTACAAGTTCCTAGGGTTTTGTCTGCATGGCACAAATCTGCTTTACTACGTCCCCAGCTACTACATCCATACACCCAAGAATTTTTCAGGGACCAATCTATCACCTCAGTATTGTTCATCTATTTAAAAAGAAAAAGAAATCATTTATTCAAGCCCATGTTCTTCTTAAAAACGTGAAAGGGATGATTAACACCAGTGAATGCTTTGACAAGTAAGACTCATTGCCAAATGTCTGCTTTGCAAGTTCTTAGGGTTTTGCCCCCAGCTCCACCCTCCCCTGGGTCACATCTCAGCTATCTACCCCTCAACCCCAAGCCACCAGCCAAAGCTCTCCCAGCATACCTTCTTGATATAGGCAGCAATGTCCTTCTCTATGTTGTACTTCTCCATGGCCTGCGTGGCGCAGTCAACAGCATCCTGTTGCATGTCCTCAGACATGTCTGCGTTCTTGATCACTGCCTTCCGGTCAGACATCGTGACACTGCAGAAGGAACAGAGAAGTGAGGCTGGTAGCCCAAGGTCCGGACAACAAAAGCCATCTCCCAGGTTTGGGGCCTCCACGGGAGACTGGAATGCAGGAGGCAAGAACAGCAGAAAACAGACATGAGGCAACAGACATGTTCCTAAGCTTTTACCAGAGACTTCATCCCACCCCTGGGAAATTCAGAGCAAATAGTAAAAAAGATACAATTAGTTCTTATCATCTATAAAATGACATAGGTTCTTCCAGCTCTAAGTTTATCTATTTCCAATATTCTGAACAGCAGCACTGACAGTCAACATAATAATATAGCTATCACTTGGTGTGTCCTTGGGCAAGTTTCTTAACCTTCTCTATGCTTCTGTGTTATCTGTAAATCGTTGATCACAGCACTGTCCTGAAGTGGCATACGTGACACCGTAACACAGTACGGCCTTGATTAAATGGCCACTAAGACATTACTGTTACATCAATGAAAAGATAAACTCCTACAGGAGTTGACGGAAAGTGAGCAAGAAAATTCCTACAGGAATCAGAAGGGCGGGGTTCTGGTTCTGACTCTGAACTCTGTGGCAGAACTGACTAGTGCCAACAGGCTATATGGCCTGTAAATGTTAAAATACTTTCTATCTGGACCGTTAGAGAACCATGTTGCTAAGCACCTCTGTACAAAGAGAGATAGGAAAGACTCCAGGCCACCAATTCCCAGTGGTGACAGAAATGACAGTAATTATACTTTCTCTTAAGTACCCATGGCAGAGATACTCCTCAGCAGAGGCAAGGCTGAGAAGGCAGCCTCAAATCTGGGCAGTCAATCAATTGCACATGCCATTCTATCTCTGTCCCATCCTTTCCTCTGCTTTCTTCATCTCTTCACCACACTTAAAGTTCACTCTAATATTTAAAGCCCTACATTTTAGTCCCAGCTCCAAAACTGATTCATCATTTCCCTGGTTGCTTCCTCACGTCAAATTTATTTGTTCATTCAAAGGCCACTGACCTACTAAGGTAACAGCATTATTGTAACAGCCTATCTTACTTTCCTCACAGAAATGCAGAAGCATTCTTTTCCCTAAACAAAAACATAGACTTGAGAGAAATACAGCACTAGAGATTAAAATCAAAAATGGTGCCAAATAAAGGTGAAGAATTGTTGGTTTGTTTTTTAACAGCCACATTTCATATCCCTCTTATCAGGACCATGGCATTCACGCTGTGGCAACCAGAATTCTGACCTTGCATGCTTCCTTCCTGAAAGGAATTCCAAGAGAGCCGGCTGGGATCTGCCTAGCAATCTGTAGCATGCAAGGTGCTTTGCAGGAGCAGAGGGGATGAGTTGCAAAATCCTGCCCTCTGTCCTTGACCACAGCCCCATCACGGACAACAGCAACAATCCCCCAAGTTTCACCCTCGAAGTGTCACTCTGTGGCCCAGCCCAGTAAGGAAGAGACGGTCTCATCCTAGCTCTCTATCTGCAACAAGGAGCCTGCCTGCTTGAAGAGAAATCCCCAGTATTGTTCCAGGTTTCCCCCTGAATTCATGCTAGCCCGTGTGCCAGATGGGCTGTAAAGAAGGCAGAACTCACTACTCCAGCCTTTACCAAATGCAGAGCACACACATGACAGCCACCAGTCGGGCAGCTCTTGACTATATCCATGACACCTCCACTGGCCCTGTCAGACTAAGCAAGCAGGGCAAGCCCACTTCAGGAGACGCTGCCAGAGCCGAAGGGTTAGTGGGCCAGAACCCCCGCCATCACACGAGGAAGAGGGGCTCTCTGACACAGCCGAGAGGAAAAGTCAGAGGCTCAAGAAAAGGCTGTGAGCACCACCCAGTGCGGAGGAAAGGTCAGCAGAACCTCATTCAAGACCTGATTAGCTAAATGACCTTGGGTGAGGCAGCATCTTCATTTTTAAAACCAGCGTTTGAAACGAGATCAATGGGGCAACCTCAGTGGGTTAGAGCAAAGGTTGAACAGCAGCGCCAAGGATAACGTTCTGATATTACAACGATAATGTTCTGATGTTACAAGGATAACGTTCTGATATTCCAAGGATATTTGTATGTGTAGAAAGCTAGTGTCACCTGGTGGTCTACTCCAGGTTACCACTAGGAAAGGGGGCACTGTATACAAACTCGGGTGGGGGTGGGGTCTGGTTACAGACGACAAGACGAAGGTATGAATCTGGCAGGGTTCTGCCGGTAAGCTCACCTGCTCCACTGCCTCATCCCCAAAGTCCAAAGGAGCAACTTTGAAATAGTAATGAAAAACCACCTTACTCTCCAAGAGAGAGTCTGCAGTTACATAATGTCGGTCTTGTGACTACAATGCCACGATTCTTCACCCCTAGCCCCTAGGCGTCTGAGAGATGCACCCCAGACACCTCTGTCCAAGGTGCCAGCGAGAAAAAGACAGGGAGGTGCCCAACCTAGTCCCTCCCTTCTGTGGGGGGGGAAAAAAAAAAGGATCGGTGCCTCTGGACAGAAGGATGGCTGAGGGCCCCAGGCCAGCCACCTCAGTCACGAGCGAGGTGCTCCTTCGAAAAGCCAAAAGGGCACCCTAGGACAGCTCCCAGATATTCGACAAGAAAGACTATGCCTCCAAAGACAAGGACCGCCCCTCTCCCCGAAACACACACACGAAGCGTCTATCTTCCCCTTCAGATCTCCAAGGCAGCCAGTTCCCTCCCCCACGCCCGTCCTCCGGAGCGCTGCGGGCCGAAGGCCGGCACCTGGGGAACGAGAGCATCCAGATCCCCACCTCCAGCCGCACCGCCCCGCCAAGTCCGCAGCCCCGGCCGGTCAGTCGCCCTCCCCCACCCGGCCTGGAACAGCGCCGGAGTGACTGGGCGTCCTCGCCGCAAGAAGGACGCCCCAGAGGGTGGCGACGGTGGCGGCAGAAGGAGCCGCGTCACGCCCGAGCCCTCTCCACCCCCTCTCCCTCGGCCTCAAACACCAGAGGCCTCCACGCAGCGCAGGGTGACTCCCGGGGGGACCGGGAGCGGCACCTCCGCAACCCCGGGCCTCCAGCAGCGCCACGAGGGTCACGAGAGCAGAGGCAGCACGGCCGAGGCTGCACCAGGCGGGAGGGGTGCTGCGCTGCTGGAGCGGCCGACACCGAGGGCAGCGGAACAAGCGCCACTCCAGGCCTCTGGTCCCGCCCGGGCCAGGCACAGGAGCAGGGAGGCCGCACGGCCCCTGCGGGTAAGCCCCGGACGCGTGGGGCGGCACGCGACAGCAGAAACCGCCGCCCCAATGACGCCCCCGCCCACCGCTCACCTTCAAGGAGGCGAGTCCGCACAGGGCCCCGGGGGAAGAGCGATGGCCTCAGGCAGAGCGTGGGCAGGGGCGGTGTCCCCTGGGCTCCTCCTGCAGCAGCCCCCGCCGCCGCGGTCTCCGGCTCCCGCAGCCCCAGGCCGCGCACGCTGCCGCCGCCCGCCCTTGGAGCTTCCCTGGCCGCTCGCGCTCCGCCTGGCGCCCGCCGGCCCGCCCGTCTGCTCCGCACTCGCACCTCGCAGCTCCGCTCAGCTCTAACGCTGAGCCCCACTGGCGCGCGGCCCCTGAAATAGCGCCCCGCCTCCGCCCCCCCGCTGCGCGCGCCGCCGCCCGCGCTCGCCATTGGCTGCGCCAGCCAGGCCCCGCACTGCGGGCTTCTCCCCGCGCCGCTCTCGCCCCACATCTTGTTTCCTCCCACAATGCCTCGGGGCTGAGGGAGGGGGTGGGGAGGGAAAGTTGGAAGGGGTGGGGGGAGGGAGAGATGGCCTTAAAAGAAGGAAAGAATGCAGGCCGTTCAAACCAAGGCTGGAGAGTCCAGGCCTAATAAAGGCATCAAGGCAGTAGGCCCATGGAAAGAGGGTGGAGAGTGGAGACCCCAATTCCAAAGAGAAAAAAGAGAGATGGAAATTTTAGACCCAGGATACAGATGGGGAAGACATGGAAGGTGATCCCAACCTTGGGCAAAGGAAAAGGAAAGGGAAGGGCTCAAGTCACCAACTTTAAAGAGGAGACAGAAGGAGAGGGACAACGCACAGGGAGGAGAGGAACAGGCAGCCCTATGGAGAGATAAAAGCATAAGAGCTTTCCTGGGGGAAAAAGGGTCCCTTTTCTCTCCAGTTCAGCCATTGTTGCTAAGCCTTAAGGCCCAGGAACTAAGCTACCAGCTGGGGCTGAGCAGACCCTAGGCCACCCAGGCCGCTGCTGTCCTTGGGCGGTATAGATGAGAATAAACCATTTCCTGTCAGTCTGTGCTTGCTCAGGGCCTGGGTTTCTGCCCTAACCTGTGAGATTGCAGGGGGAGTGAATAAACCCTCTAGAGCCATGAGGAGCCTTAAAAACCAACCTTCCCCATATCCTTCACTTACTAAATAGGGAGCAGAGGTATAGAAAGGGAAGAGTCCTTGCCACATTGCCACAGGTCAGCCTAGACTGGGCTCAAAAGCGATGCTTCTGGGCAGCAGTTGTGGTGAGTATGCCTGTGTCCATATGTGTCACTGGGAAAGTGCCTGTCCCCTCGACCCATCCCCAGAAAAGAACAGGAAATATCCGGGGGGGTTTCCTTCTGAGGCTGTTTCATACAGAAAATGTCTACCTAGAAGAGTCATGAGAATCCTTATTGGAATCTTGGCCACTGAATGGAGTCTGAGGAACTGTCAGGGTAGTCATTATTCCCACCTTTCTCCTTTACTCACTCAAGCCATGATCAGACTTGCTCTGTCCCTGGCATGCTCTGGTTAGAGACATCATAAGTTAGTGCTCATTATGTGTCAAGGGAAACCTGAAAAGTTGTCCCCTCCTTGATTCTCCTTTTCAAACCTCAGTCATCTCCTGGCTACAATGAAGGGGATTTTGGAGAAAAAGGGAAGGCCTGGGGTATCTGCTCATACCCAAAGGTATTCTCATTATCAGCCTGGATGTTAATAAATATAGCAGATAGAGTGCATGGAGGGAGGGAGAGAAGAGGAAGGATGGTTTACCCACCTAGTGTTCGTGGAGATCTAATCTTAAGAATTTCTGTGAAAAAGGCAGTTCCCTGTTTTTCCAGTGATCATCCGCTTCCACCCCTTCTTCAGGACCTGAAGGTCACTGCCATGTATGGTTGTACAGGTTGTTTACTGCACAAAGCCATCCAAACAAGGAGGCAAGTAGGGGGCTAAAACATAGCCTGCACTCTGCTTGCCAAGCTGTGTACCTTGGTCCAGGCAGTGTCCAGCTAGAGATATGTGGCCTTTTTGAGTGTTCACAAAGGTGACTATGAGCTAATGATGGCTCTTCAAAAGTCATGTTGCCAGGGCGTTACTCCTCCCTTTCCCTGGTCTCTTTTCCTGGAGTGGCAAAAGCCACTGATTTCCAGTCCTGGGCTGTGGTGAAATGGGGATGAGGACACAGAATACTTCACCTAACGGGGAGTCAGAGCCAAGACTTCTGACTTTCACGAAATGTGGGTAACATGTGTAATGTGTGCATGTGTGTGTGTGTGATAAGGATTAACCTCTATAGGGTATCAGGGACTTGCTAACAAGTTTAGAGATGATATAATATTTATGCTGCCATCTCTCTGGCCGCCTCCATTCTAAATGTTTTAGATTTATTATTGTATTCGATCCCAGGAATAATCTTTTGAAGTGAGTCTGTTACTCTGCCGTTATATGAGTCTGTTACTCTGATTTATACAGATACAGGAGCCCTGTAATGCTGTGGTTTAGATAGGACTTGGCTGCTAACCAAAGTTGGCAGTTTGAATCTATCAGCTGTAACTCAGAAATTCTGTGGGGCAGTTCTACTCTGTCCTGTGTAGCCGTGAAGCTGAATCAGCTTGTTGCCGAGGAGTTTGATTTGACTTACGCAGGTATAAACCCTGGTAGCGCACTGATTTAGCACTCAGACTTCTAACCAAAAGGTCAACAGTTCAGATCTACCAGGAACTCCTTGGAAACCCTATGCAGCGTTTCTATTCTGTGCTACAGGGTCACTATGAGTCGGAATCAACTCCATAGCAACGGGTTTGTTTTTTTATTCAGATACGGGATACTAAGAGAAGTTCAGTAACTTGCCCCAAATTGCCCACATTGGTGGTAGGATTCGACCCCGGACTGTTTCCAATGCCTGCTCTCTAAGCCGTTGTATCATACTACTTTGTAACAGAGAAAAGAGGGAGAAAAGTATAAACCAGGCATTTGGCTCACTCTCCAAATTATATCAGCGTTTCCTAAACTTGCCTGACTGCAAAGCTCTTTTCTATCCAAACATTTATTAACATTTTCAGAAGCTACTATTCCACAGGACATAGTTTGGGAAACTTGTACTATGCTAATTACTGCTATTTATGTAAAACACTTACTATTTAGGATAATTACCGTGCAACATAGTAACTTATAATTAATATGTCGGCATAACTTGGTGGACGATTTTATTTGATATTGCTGTGCTGTTCATGATTACCTAGTTTTCTGTTGCCCAGATAGCAGAGAATGTCTTTTGACTGAAAAATCAGAGGGACTGTTTCTGGTTTTTGTCTCTTTTGTGGACTCCGGCTACTCCTTAAACAGGGCACCGTGCTTGCGTCAGGAAACCCTGGTGGCATAGTGGGTTAAGTGCTAACCGAAAGGTCGATAGTTCGAATCCACCAGGCACTCCTTGGAAACTCTATGGAGCAGTTCTGCTCTGACTTTAGGGTTGCTATGAGTTGGACCCAACTCAACAGCAGTGCATTTGGTTTGTGTGTATGTGTGCGCTTGGGTCACTGGCCAGTCCTGCTTTTACCATGATTTGGCCCTGATAATTCCCTAATAAAGTTTCTGGCCCAGACTTCCCCAATGTGGAAAATCACTTTGGCCTCATCGTGTACAAACAGATAGATATAAAGCCTGGTGGTTAAGAGCACTGGCCCTGGAATCACGAGGTCTAGTATCTAATCACCCTCTAACATTCTACCAGCGGTGTAGGTCTGCCCAAGCTATTCAGCGTTACGAAGTTTCCTTTGTGTTATCTATAACTGGGCAGTATTATGATAGTAATATCTACTTCCTGAGAGTCCTGAGAAAATACATGAAAAACTCTTGGCAAGGTGCCTGGTTCATCAAGTAATTAATAAATGTTGGCCATCATCAGCATCTCCCTCCCAGACTTCTTTTCTTTCTCTGTGTTTCTTATTTCAGTTCGTGTCCACCCAGGCACCAAGCCAGAAACCTGGAAGCCCCCTGGATGTGTGTCTCTCTGTCTCCACTGCCCACCTCCTGGCTGTTTCTCCAGCCCACTGTCTATATCCTTATGAAGACCTTGTATCAGGCATGCATTGTCTCCTCCACTTGGTTCTCGGCTTCCAGTCTTGGCTCCCCAAACCTCCCCAAATCCACTCTACAGTGATCTATCTAAAATGCAGATCTCCCCAGGCACTTCCTTCTTCCCTGCTCAGAATAAAGACCGTGCTCTTAACGTCATTTACCCTTTCACCTCTGCACACCAGCTCCTCCCCTTACCCCCACACTCCCGCTTCCCAGTGTGCGCCTTCTGCGGTAATAACATTGTCAACTGCCTGCCCATTCCCCCACACCCAGATTCCACACCTTTGTTGGTGTGGTACTCTTGCTTGTGAGACTGATTGCTTTCTTTCTTGGCTAACTCCTTTGCATTTTTGCTCTCTTCTCTAGGAAACCTTCCCTGAGTCCCCGGTGGGTGCATGCATTCTTTTACAGTTATTCCTGATCCTATCAAGCGTGTCAGTCTTACATTTGTCCATGGTTCCTTGCAGACAAGAAGCATATCTTAATTTATATGTGGACCACAGATCCTAACAGTTGGGGGGACATGAGAAGTTAAATATTGATTAAATTGATCATGCCTATTCATGGCTGAAAAACACAACTCGGAAGAATTTTATTTCTTCTCGTCTCCATCCAAGCATGTGTTCCAAGAGAACAAGGTCCAGTCTCCCCTGTCTCTCTTCCAGAACCAGCAACACTTGCTGTTTACTCTGGCTCTTCCTGCCCAGATCAAGTTGCCAGGCTAAGGTAAATCATTGTCAGCCCTGGGGAAAGTACAGGCCTGACCCTGCCTTTGTTTTCCTGAGCAAACTCTGCTGAATCCTTCGCTGACATCCCTACACCTTACTGGTAGAGATAACCAAGGACTCTCCAACCCTAGCTGACTTGAGTCACCCAGAGAAGAGAGACTGTGTAGGTTAACAGAGGTCATTTCAGCAAGCCCTTTATCCACTGACCTTTGGGAATTCTGGGAGATTGAAGAAGGGTAGGAAACATACACACACACACACACACACACACACACACACGGACACTCCCACTGCAGTGAAAACCCTGGCACCAGTCCCTGCTGCCAAGTCCCCGTGGGGTACTTGAGGAAGAAAGCAACATGATTTCAACTATGGGAATCTTCCCCAAGTCCATTGCTAATTTCTTGGGTAGCTTTACAAAACAAATTCTTCTAGGTAACAATTTACTAAGCCCTAAATATTGTCTCTTCTCTTCCTCAAGCCACCTGAAACAGAGGGCAGGCCAGTGTCAACAATGTGATTATGAGGTGGTGAGATGAGCACTGAACTAGGAGTCAGAGGAGAAATCGTAATGTCAGTTACCTAATGCCTAACACCGCTATCTGTGTATGCCATCAGCCAAATCATTTAACCTCCCAGAATCTCCATTTTTTTTCACTGGAATTATCTGTAACTTCCTTGTCAGCCCCTAAATCCACAATTCTGACTTCAATACCCCATCGCCGTGTGGATCAGAGAGGTTTCTCAGGTTGGGAACTTCTATCTTTAGCCAAGGTCAAATGCTCCCTTTTCTGGTCCTTCTCTCTGATCCACTCAGCCAGAATTCAGAGAGCATTGCTCAGTCCTCCTACCACTCACTGAGTGTCATTTTCATCAGCTTTGTTCCCCCAAGTAATAAAGGACTTCAGCATAGTTGGGATTCAATGAATGTTGAGAGCTTCAATGAAAATAAGTAAACGGTCACCAGTCAGGCAAATCAGCTGTGTTTTTCGTGAGTCACCCACTCCCTCTCTATTCAAATTCCCAAAGAAGGTATCTAGTCAGATTAGTTGGATCAAATGTCCACGTCTTGACCACGGCAAGGCATCCTGACTGACAGAGCTTCTGAGATTGAGAGAGAAACAGCTGACAGGAGGAAGATTGGCATGCTGTTCCAAGAATCTGGAGAGCAGGACTGAACAGACAGAGACCTCTGATGTCTGCTCTCTGGAAGAATCTCCAGAGGAGGGCAAGATTGTTTGTGAGCAAGATCCTTGTACCCCCTGTCAGAAGAACTGACAGTATGCTCTTCTGCCTTCACTGCCCTAGAGTAGCAGGGAGAATAGCCGGGTGAGGGCTAGAGAAAGACAGCTGCATGACTTTGCCTTCCTTTATTTTTTTTCTTTCTTGTCTTCTTTTTTTTAAGGAAAATTTTGCCTATGCTAAGCATTTTGAGATATATTCAGGATAACAGGAAACTGGGTTTTGGATCTTTGCATTAGGAAAATGGAGGTCCAGCTTACATTGTGGTATGATAAGATCTGTCTCTCTGTGAGTATGTGTGTGTGTGTGAGTTTGGTAGAGATGTAATTCACGTAGCATAAAATTCACCTTTCTAAAGTATACAGCTCAGTGGCTCTTAGTATAATCAGAGTTGTGCAACCATCACCACTAATTCCAGACCATTTTCAACACCTCAGAAAGAAACTCCATACCAATGTATAGTCGTTCCTTATTTCACCTACCCACTAACTCTAGGCAACTACTTCCTATCTCTACAGATTTGCCATTTCCAGATATTACATATAAATGGAATCATGCAATATATAGTCTGTTCTGACTCACTTGTTTCCCTTAGCATAATGTTTTCAACATTTTTCCCTGTTGTATTTATCAGTACTTTATTTCTTTTTACTGCCAGATAAAATATCATTGTATGAGTACACTGCATTTTGTTATACATTTGCCAATGGATAGACATTTGAGCTGTTCCCATTTTGAGGGATGTGATGGCAATGCATCTGTGAGCATTTGTGTCTAAGGTTTTGTGTGGACATATCTTTCATTTACTCTGGGCATATACTTACAAGTAATTGCTGGGTCATATAACTCTGCATTTAACCTTTTGAGTAACTGCCAGACTGCTTTCCAAAGTGGCTGCCCTATTTTACATTACCATCAGCAGCATATAAAGGTTCCAATCATCACATCCTTGACAACAATGTTATTGTCTGTCTGCCTGGTTGTAGCCATCCTAGTGGGTGTCAGGTGGTATCTCCTTGTGGTTTTGATCTGCATTTCTCTGAAGCCTAATAATGCTGAGCTTCTTTTCATTTACTTATTCTCTTTTTATACTTTCTTTGGAGAAACATCTGTTCAGATACCTTTCCTATTTTTACATTGGGTTATTTGTCTTATTGAGTTGTAAGAATTCCTTTTATCAAAGATATGACATGCAAATATATTCTCACATTCTGTGGGTCATCTTTTTACTATCTAGATATTGTCCTTGAAAGCTCAAAATTTTGAAAATTTTTATGGAGTCCAGTTTGTCTACATTTCCTTTTGTAACTTAGGCTTTTTATGTCATATTCAAGAAATATTTGCCTAACCCAAGATAACAGAGACTTTCTGTTAGGTTTTTTACTAAGAGTTTTATGATTTTAGCTCTTACATTTTGATCTATGATACATGTTGAACTAATTTTTGAGCACGGTGTAAAGTAGATTCCAACTTCATTGTTTTGCATGTGGATGTCTAGTTGTTTCATACCACTGAAAAGATTATTCTTTTATCCATTGAAATATTTTGGTACCCTTGTTGAAAACAACTGATGAAACTATGGATTTATTTGTGAACTCTTAATTCTATTCCACTGATCTATATGTATATCCTTATGCCATTGCCGTACTATCTTGATTACTGTAGCTTGATAGTAAGTTTTGAAATCTGGAAGTGTGAATCTTCCAACTTTTTCTTCTTTCAAGAACGTGTTGATCATTTGGAGTCCCTTGCATCTCTTTATGAATTTTAGAATCAACTTATCAATTTCTTTAAATAAGACAGCTGGAATTTTTACAGAGATTATGTTGAATCTATAGGTCAGTTTGGGAAATATAGAAAATCTTAATAATAAAAGATCTGCTCTGGCCTCTAGGGTCTCCATGAGTCAGATCTCACTCGACAGCACTTGGCTTGGCTCTAAAAAGGATGTCCTATTTCTGACAGCTCACAGCAGTGATATTTTTGAAGCTATAACAGACATATTTGTCACGTTTTTTTGGTTAGTCTTAACAAGTAGCCATGAAAAGTTACATGATTCCACAACACATAGAAATTATTAAAGTTTATTATCAAAATGGGTGATCTGTTCACCAAATATTCTGTGTTAGGCCAAATTTACAATGCGTATAATCATCCCACCAAGAAACGGTATGACATTTAATCAAAAAATTTGAGACAACTGAGTCTGTTGCCAATCTGTGTGTCAGTGAACCACATGTTCCAGTGAAAACATCGCCACCATTGGTGAGTGTAAGCGAGAATCCATCCCAATCAATTTATCCCCAAACACAAGAACCAGCCTTTTATGGACCACAATTTGGCAGATTTTGCATCTGGACTTGAAGCTTTACCCTTACAAAATTGTTTTAACTCAAGAGCTGAAATCCAACAACCATAGATTGCACTGTACATTTGCTGACTGGGCTCTGGAGCAATTGGAAGTTGATCCCACTTTGGGCAGAAAAAATCGTCTTCATTTTTAAATAAAAGATTTTGTTAACAAACAAACTTGCCACATTTGGAAGAATAAGACACTAATGGAGATACAAGAACATCCACTTCATCCCAAAGATGTTACTGGTTAGTGTGGATTTTGATCCAATGGAATTGTTAATTGTTGGCCCTTATCTTTTCCAAGATGAATGAGGAGAGGCTGTGACTGTCAATGGTGAAAGATGTTGGGCTATGATAACTGATTATTTTTGGCCCCATTTAGAGGGTGTTGCAGCAGCCATCTACCTGAAGTTCTTTTCCACACATAATGCCATCAAATGTACTTCAAAATAATAAGACAGTTAAAATGGTATCATTTACACATCTTGTTTTATTCATGTTCAAAGATAGGACACCCTATATTGAAGACCCATTGCTAAGTCTTTCCATTTATTTAGGTCTTTAATTTCTTTCAGTGATGTTTTATAATTTTTGGTATATGTTTTCAATGTATTTTGTTAAATTTATTCCTGTTTTATTATTCTTGATGCTGTTATAAATATAGTTGTTTTATATTCAAATTTTCATTGCTACTTGTACATATAACTGATTTTTGTGTATTAATTGTATAACCTAGGAACCCTGTTGGTGTAGTGGCTAATTGCTACATCTGCTAACCACGTGGTTAGCAGTTCAGATCCACCAGGTGCTCCTTGGAAACTCTGTGAGGGCAGTTCTACTCGGTCTTATAGGGTTGCTAAGAGTTGGAATCAAATTGATGGCAGCAGATTTGTTTTTGACTTTTGAACTCATTTGGCTAGTAGTGTTGAGGATTTTTCACCTATATTCATAAGAGATTTGGGTATACAGTTTTGATGTTTTTGTCTCATTTTGCTATCTGGATAATGCTGGCCTTGTGGAATTCTATATTTTGGAAGCATTTGTGAAGGAATGGCATTAATTTTTTAAGTATTTGGTGGAATTCAGCATGAAGCCATTGGAGCCTCTGCTTTTCTTTGTGAAAAGTTTTAAAAGTATTTCGATCTCTGTATCTGTTGTAGGTTTACTCAGATGATCCGTTTCTTCTTGAGTTAGTTTTAGCAGTCTGTGTATTTCTAAAAGGTTTTCCATTTCATCAAAGTTCTTTAATGCATTGGTATACAGTTGCTCATAGTATTCCTTACAAACCTTTTTCTTTTCTGTAGAGTCAATAGTATTGTCCCTTCTTTCATTCTTGAATTTAGTAATTTTAATCTTCTTTTTTTGATGGTCAGTCTAGCTAAAGGCCTGTCCATTTTGTTCATCCTTTTAAAGGGCCTACTTTTTGTGTCACTGATTTTTTTTTCCCCCTCTATTCCTTTTCTGTTAAGAAGGTAATTCTTCAGTGTGGAGATAATATAAGCTCCTTAGAGTCAGCGGAAGATCAGAACAGGGCTGTCTCTTTGAGAAGCTGAATTGAAACTCAACTCCTTATCTGTTTTCCTCTAAATGGCTTCTGTGTTTCAGTGTCTTCCTCATTTCATCTACCCCTGGAGTGATATGTCAAAAAATACCAAGACTATACTCTTGAAGGCTATCAGGGACAATTTCATTAAACCCACAAATATTTATTAAACTTCAAAAGGCTCTTTGGAAGCCACCAAGGGGGATGAGAATGAGAAGCAAGAAGTATCTTTAGATTTCTCTAAGCTCATAGTGTAGCTGGAAAGGCACGCATGTATACCACCAACTTCAGCACAAGTCAGACTACAACAGGAGCTGACTGAGGCTGAAGAGAACACTGTGGGGGTATGGATGGGGCCATAATCTGTAAGACTCAGGAAACAGAAGAGTTTACATTTGGAGTATAGGTAGATTTGGGGTGAAGAGAAGGAAGAGAGAAGATTCTTCAGTCAGAGAGAAGCACAGGAGCCAAGGGAGGGAATGGTAGGAAGCCAGGTCTGGCAGAGACACAGTGTGCTGGGGAAAGGAACAGACTGGACAGAAAAACTGGAGCCAGACTCTAGGAGGACCTGAGGACATGCTAAGGAGTTAGAGCTTTGTCTTAAAGTAACTAGGAGCCCAGTGAAGGGTCCTGAAAAGGAGGATGACATGACTAGTCTTCTTTGGAATTTGAGATCACAGCAGAGCCCTAAACCGGCTTTCCCAAGCTCTTTGGAGCTAGCAGAGATAGTTGCCTTCACCGCTGTTGACCGCTCCTTCCTTGGAACTCTCTCTCCTGTAGGCTTCTGTGGAACAGCACTTCCCTGGTCTCCCTTTTACTTCTCTGGCTGCTCTCAATTTCCTTAGCAGATTCTATTTCCTCTGCCCATGCCTTGAATGGTGGTGTTCCTCAGAATTCTGTTTTAGGTCTTGTTCCACCAGGTCACTTTCGTTTGGAGATATTATATGTTGTTGTGGCTTCAGTGACCAACCGTGGGCTGAAAATTGTCAAATGTACCCTTTCCAGAGCGTTCTTAGGCCCTCCTACAGTGCAGACCATGATGTACCCTTTCTAGGCCTTTCTTCTTAGCTTTAGACTCATCAGATCCAGCTACCAATTGTAATTCCACTTAAATGCTGGTCTAATTCATTGGAATAGGTCTAGTCACAAATAAAAGAAATACCCCAAGTGAAATGGAGCATGAGATAATAGTTTTTCTTTCAGATAAAAGGAATCCAGAGGTACTAAGTTCTGGTCCGATATGATGGCTCCCCATTGTCAGCGTCTCAGTATCTTTCCGTCCTGTTATTCTGCCATCCTTAGTCCTCGGCTTTCACCTCATGGTCCAAGATAATGTCTCAGGCTAGAGCAGGAAGGACAAGCAGTGAAAGACATGCCTTCTCTCTTCAAAGGCACTTCCTATGTGTGCCTATGTCCCCTGGGCCAGAACTTGGACACAATGCCACACATGGCTATGAGGGAGACTGAATGACCTGGCCTTTGTTTTGAATAGCCTTGTAGGGGAGAACAGATACTAAATACCAGCTTTTCCATAGAATTCAACACATCTAAAACAGCACTCATCATTTCCACCCCTCTCTGTCCATTCTCCCCCAGATCTCCTCTCCTGACTTCACCATCTCGGGACAGCCCAACATCCACCCAGTTGTCCATATCAGAAACCTGGGTGTCACAGCTTTGAAATCCATCCTTTATCTCCAAGTTGCTATCATCTTCAAGTCAGCTGCAGCAGTTTCCCCTCTGATGCCCTGCCTCCAGTCTTGCTGTCCTCAGATATATTTCCTGGACTAGCTGCTAGTCACATGGACTACCAAGCACCCAAAAGGTAACCTAGTCCAAAATGAGATGTGCTGTAAATATAAAGTACACAATAGATTTTGAAGGCTTAATTTAAAAAAATTATGTAAAATATCTCGATAAATTTTATATTGAGTATTTATTAAAATGATATTTTAATTGTTGTTTTTAGGTGCCACTGAATCTGTTCCAGCTCATAGTGACCTTATATACAACAGAAGAAAACATCGCCCAGTCTTGTGCCATTCTTCATCATTGTTATGCTTGAGCCCATCTTTGCAGCCACTGTGTCAGTCCATCTCAGTGAAGCTCTTCCTCATTTTCACTGACCCTCTCTCTACTTTACCAAACTTGATGTCCTTCTCCAGGGACTGGTCCCTCCTGATAACCTGTCCAAAGCACTTGAAATAAACTCTCACTATCCTTGCTTCTAAAGAACATTCTGGCTGTACTTCTTTCAGACAGACTTGTTCATTCTTCTGGAAATCCATGATATATTCAATATTCTTCACTAACCATAATTCAAAGGCATCAATTCTTTTTCAGTCTTCCTTGTTCATTGTCCAGCTTTTGCATGCATATGAGGCAAATGAAAATACCATGGCCTGGGCCAGATGTATCCTAGACCTCAAAGTGATTATTTTAGTATATTGATTAAATAAAATATACTAGTTAATATTAATTTCAACTATTTCTAGTGTCACATATGGCTTGAGTTTGTGGGTCCCATTATATTTCCATTGAACAGCTCACTCTCTTCCACATTAATAGCCAAAACAATCTTTCAGAAAGACAAATGTGAACACTCCATTCATCTTAAAAGCTTTCAGTGCCTTACCAGTACCTTTAGGGTAAAGTTCATTCTAATCAGTAACTAGTTGCCAGTGAGTCACCTCTGACTCACGGCAACTCCGTGTCTGTCAAAGTAGAATTGTGCCCCAAAGAGTTTTCAGTGAATGACTTCTCTGGACGTAGATCTTCAGGTCTTTCGACCAAGACTCCTCTGAGTAGATCCAAAGCACTAACCTTTTGGTTAGCAACAAGTATGTTAACCATTTCCAGCATCTAGAGACACCAAAGCTCGTTCTAACATGATTTTCAAGCCTTTATGACCTGTCCAGCCTCACCCTCCACCCTCATCTTTCTAGCCTCACCTTCGACCCATTCCTTTCCCCATGAGGCCTTCCCCCAACCACCTGTTTCTCTGAGTTACCATTTCTTTTGTATCTTGTTCCAACCCACCCCATCTCACTACATAACCATGCAGCACGTAACTAAGTCCATTTCCAGTGTGATGAAACCTTACCTGTGTTGTTCAGTGTTGTATCTCTAGCACTATAGCAAAGACTGGCATGTAGTCACTAGTCATAAATATTAATTGAATAAAGGAATGTATTAATGAGTGACTCACCCCAAACTCAGATAGACAAGCTTCAGACAGAAAGTAGGACTGGATTATTTGGCTTCTAAGGCTCAAAGAAATAGCTACTTAGTGATCATTAGGCTTCCAGTTTGGAAGGTGAGGCAAAGAGGAACTTGTAACGCATGGTCCCCTGCTTCAGGTCTGCATAGGCCCATTCAGGGCACTAGACAACCACAGTCCTCTCCTCCTCCCCCAAAAAGGTAAACAGCACTTTCTGTTCTCCCAGAATGGCATCCTGGTGTGTGTGCCAACATTTCAGAGAAAGACCTATGTTGAAGACTCTTGCTAGAGACAAGTTTCCTCCTAGATGGGAGGGAGGGTGGGGAGGAATGGAGAAGGAGGAGATCAGGAGGAGACAGAGCAAGGAGGTCGCTTGTTTGTCAGTTGCTGTTTACCTAGCACCAGGACAATTGATGTGCATGTTGCTAATGAGTGTTATCTTGTGGGGGAGAGTTCCTTCCAGGAGGCAAAAGGTGTAGGAAATGAAGGGTGGGGACCCAGGACAGAAGAAGGAAAAGAACTTGGCATCAAGACCCCAGAGTGGGAATTTCTGGTACTCTTAGTTTATGTACTGCTTCTGTGGCAACAACAAAAGCCACAAGTGGGTGACTTGAAAGAAGAGCAATTGATTGTCTTACAGTTTGTGAGGCCAGGAGTCCGAATTCAGAGTGTCCCTTGCTCTTCCTCTGTGGGCTTTCAGTAACTCCAGGCATTTCTTGGCATTCACTGGCTGCTTGTAGGTTTTTATCCACCCAGTTTTCTCCCCACCTCTCACCCCCACACCCTCGTGTATCTCTCTGTCTTCCTTTTTGTAAGAGACCATTCAGAAGGCAGAAGGTTCAGGACCCATTCTACTTTGGTAAAGGTGCCCTGGTGGTGCAATGGTTAAGTGCTTAGTTGCTAACTGAAATATTGATGGTTTGAATCCACCCAGTGGTTCTGTAGGAGAAAGACTTTGCAATCTGCTTCTGTGAAGATTAAAAAACCCATTAAACCCCCGGCCCTGATGCTGCCCGTTCCCATAAATTATAACAAAGGTCCACTCTTTGGACAGGAATGGAAGGGACTTGGCAATGCAGAGTAACCGTATGTTGGAAGCACTGTATGGTTCTGTACATCTATAGGATATCATCTTGCTGACCTCTGGCTGGAGGAAGGGGAGTGGACAGAGAGGAGGGGAAAGGAGACTGTTGGGAGGATGAGACATGTATGGAGCAGAGAGGAATAGTGTGCAGTCACCAGACAGGGAGAGCAGTGGAAGCTGCATATAGGGGGGCATGTAAATTTTCATGTGAATGTATATTTTATGTTAAATAAAAAAAAAAAAAACCATTAAAACCAATTGCTGTTGAGTTGATTTCCACTCAAAGCAACCCTATAGGACAGAGTAGAACTGCCCTGTAGAGTTTCCAAGGAGTGTCTCATGGATTTGAACTGATTGACTGGATGGCACCTAACAACAATCACTCTAGTATGACCTCATTTACCTAACATAAGAAAAATCATATTGTCAAGCAGAGCCATATTCACAGGTACCAAAGTTGGGACTTCAACACTGGAGGACACAAATCAGTCCGTAGCAGGCACTGTTGCTAAATTACTGTGTGAACAGAAACAACTTATGCAACCTCTCTGGACCTCACTTCCTCATCTGTAGTAACAAGAATCTCTGCTTCTGTACTTCTAGAAGAACTGTTGTAAGAATGGAAGGATATCATAGGGGTAAGCTTTGAAAATACAAAAATTGTAGTAAAAGTAGCATGTAAAGTCAAGGGTTTTCATGCTGGTGTTTGGCCCAGGCAGAGGATGAACATCTAACTGGGGGGTTGAAGCTGGAAGTCCTCCTTCTCTCAACAAAGACTTGATTAACTGAGGCAGGGCGGGAAACTGGCCTCCCATCCATGACTTGAAAGTCTGGTCTGCTTGCTGCAAACTTTGAGCCAGAAGGCAGTGTCCTGAACAGAGTTTTAGAGAAAGTGGGCCCCTCCAGGGAATCTCAGGGCCCTGGAAGAAGTTCTGCTTGCTGCTTTGACACACTTAGGCATGAGTGAACACATATGTACACACGCCATGCACATGGCCTTTGCAGAAGAGAGTCTTATAACAAGTCCTGTGCACAGTTCCTCATGCCCTGCAACCTCCTATTCCCGCTTCTCAAGTTGGAAAAGCTCTCAATGGATGGCCACTATCCTTCACCCAGCCCAAGACCACCTGTCCATGGCCACTCCACAGGGGACCCCTGATCCCAAATGGTCTAGCACAGAAAAGGTGACTAGATTCCCGTCTGTCCTACTGAGAGTAGTCTTAAAGGCAGGACACACGCAGGCAGCCTTCATTCTTAAGGCAGGCCCTGCACCTGGCCAAGCAATTGCTCCATGGTTTTGTTTTCCTTACCTCTCTTTTCCTTTCACAGCCGTGTCACATCACACAAAGCAATCAGTAGTACTTGCAGTTCTCAGCCCAGAGAATTGAAAACACACCTCCCAGCATGCTGCCAGCAGCAGCCAGTGCGAGAGGATCTGTAATTACAGACATGCAGGGCTTTGCGTTCCTGTTCTCACCTATCTAGGCAATGCTTCTGTTCCCTTCGTTTCCCGTGGTGCCTCTAAAAAGCTGAGGTCCTTCAGGAAAGTGCATTCTAATGCCCTGCTCCACCTGGGGCAGACACCAGACCTTGCTACAATTCACCCCATTCAGCTATGCATCCATTCCTTCATTCAAAACACTTTCGATCGACCCCTGCCGTGTGCTAGCACTAGGCCTGTTACTGGGGACGTACTCAGTGTGACCCAACATTTACTTTTGAAGAATTCACAGTCAGTAAGGAAAAAAGTATGTGATTTAATAAGTTCAAGAAGCACAAAGGGATGTGTGAAAAGGAAAGCACATATAAAATCTCAGACAAGAGAAAGATAATTGTGGAAAAAATAACTTTCCGGAGAGGCAATAAAGTGCAGTGGCTAAGTGTGTAGACTCAGGAGAAGTTGGGTGGAGGGTGAATAAGTCCAGGCAAGGCTGGTCAGCTCAGCTCAGAGCCACTGTCACTAGCTGTTTTCCTTGAGTTACACAGAATGGCCTCAATCCTGTTTTGAGGTGGGACAGACTGACAGCGTAGACTCCCTCAAGTGCAAAACAAAGGAGAAGCTCTGTAGGGAGACTACAAAAGGGGGCAAGGTCTCCAAGAATGATTGCTAGCCCGGGGACATGCCAAACCTAGGTGAAGGAGGAGGAGAGACTAAGGATTCAGGGCTCATTTCAAGTAAGAGGGGCCAGATTGGGAGGCAACATGATACAGTGGAAAGAGTGCTTGTCCAGGGGCTGGTAGGGGGCCAGAGGGCTTGATTCTGGTCCAAGTTGTGCCTCTCACTGTTTGCAGGTCTAGGGAAATCACTTCTCATTGGGCCGGTTCTTCAGTAAAGCAAAAGGGTTTGGCTGCACTGATCTCATAGGCCTTTTACATCCCCAAAATCTTACATATGTATTGGAATTAATTACTGCCTGTGGTCTCAGAATTTGGGGTAATGAAGTGTGGCCTGACTGTTGGAAGGGACACAGAACAGACAGGCCAGAAAAGGGAGAAACTAGAGGGGTATTCTGAGCCCCCTACGTTGAGGGTCCTGTGTGCAGGAAAGAAGGCTGCAGAACAGATAGGGAAAGGAGAATGGGGCAGGGATGGGGCAGGGGGATGGAGTAGGTTGTAGGGGATGGGGATGAGGAGGGGCAGTAGGTGCCTGTCTGACTTACTGACATCTCCTAGAGCAAAAGAAGTTAACTAGTGAGAGGTTTCTTCTCCCAAGTCCAGTTACCTCAGTGCTATGGAAAAGCTGCGTTATAATCGATAGCCTCATTAATAAGTAAAGAGTCAAGGCATCCTGTCTCCAGTTCAGGGCTGCTTTAGGAAAATCCAACCTCGACCTACTTCTTTTGGTCCATTCTGAATGCCCACAGAGGCCTCCAGAGGGAAGTAACTCTTACAGGTCATTTTGTGCATACCCCTACCAATGGGCTACCCTGCCATGTACCCTTTCCAAGGAGGTCCACAGACTGGGGAGGGTGCCCCTTCCACTTACTCCACCAGGAAGTCCTCCTTCTCCTGCTTGTCTCCTTTCTTCTAGACCCCTGGGATCCTCTTACAGGCTGAACAGCACTCACATCCTTCAGCTGTTGTTACCTTTTCTCCCTTACCCCTAGGAAACTCTCTCATCTCAGCTCTTCACATCTCACCTCTCCTGAACTCTTGCATTTTTTCTGACCACCACTCATCACCAAGCAATCAATGAAAGGAGAGAGATAGTTGCTCCCCCTCCTCTGGGGTCTCCCCACTATACCCACCTCTCAGACATTGTAAATGAACCCTTCACACTCTGATACAATAAATGCATTTCTGGGAGAAACAGACAAAAACAGTCTTTATAACTCATTTTACATAACAAACATGGGCCAGCAAGTTAACTATCAGACATTTCCTTCTCCTCTGTAACTTGTAGGACAGCATTGGTGATATCTTTCCCACAGGAAAAAGTAAATCTCTGAGAACCAAGTTGAATATTTTGGCCCACAAAAGACCAAGATGGCAGCTGGCTGCACATGGTGATGGAAACTACCTTCTGGATGCCTTGAAATAGGTTAGGTCTGTCCTCTGCTTTCGTGTCTCTGTCTCCCCTTCACCTCCCTAGCTTGGGCAGAGGACACTCCTAAGCCTAAGAATTTGTAAGGGCCACTTGGGTAATTAGCACAAAGAAAGGAGTTGTTGGATACTAATAGTCTTCTTTGTTCATAACGGTTGATCATCATTTTCCAGTTGACCCCTGGGAACTGAACATCTCTTTAATTAAAGGTCTTTATCTAGAAGATACTGTATCCCTGCTTTTTCTGCTCCTTAAATTTTAGAATATTCTATTCCGTCTGAGTTATCCTGGGCAGAGTTTTAGCCCCAGTTTCCCAGCCCCTACAGGGAGTCCCTCCTGTCATCGGCCATTATCAGGAGGAAACAGCTAAAGGGGTGACTCTCTAATCAACACACCCACAATGCTTCCCAGCACACACGAGCAAAACAGTGTTGTTTTGAGATATCTACACTGCAATTTCTTCTGTCTAGTACTGATAATTGGGGTCTGATTGTCCAAAGAAGGAATGCAAGCTTAGGGAATAATCAGTAATTCAGGCTCCTAGCACTGATTTGGCCCTCTCTCAACTGATAGGAAGTAGATGCGGCTGCCCAGGGGATGCTTGGTCTGCAACCTCCTCAAAAAGTAGGGTGGCCCAGTGCCCTAGTTTAGTGAGTTTGTAAAGCTAGTAAATAATTTGCAAGGCTGCATTAATTAATCCTCCAAATTTGGGGATATGTCATAGCAATGGCCTTCCTACTCTAGAAACAAACCAAAATCAGACTCATGGCCATCAAGTCCATGCTGACTCATAATAACTCTATAGAACACAGTAGTACTGCTCCATAGAGTTTCCAAGGAGTACCTGGTGGATTTGAATTGCCAATCTTTTGGTTAGCAAACATAGCACTTAAACACTATGCTATCAAGCTTTCTTCCTACTGTAGAATGCTCCCCCGCCCCCAAATCTACTGCCATCAAATCAATTCCTACTCACAGAGACCCTATAGGTCAGAGTAGAACTGCTCCATAGTGTTTCCAAGGGGTACCTGGCAGATTTGAATGGCCACCTTTTGGTTAGCAGATATAGCATTTAACTACTACACCAACAGGGTTTCCTCCTGCTCTAGGAAGAGGCTATTAATTCCCCCCACCCATCTTCAGTTATAGCTTGTAAAGCCAAAAGGGTCTTCATGAAATTATTTGGTCCAAATAGCTAAAACAAAGTTGAAATAGATGAACGAAGTAGGAGAGCTTACAATTCCTGATTTTAAAACACTCTGTACAGCTGTGGTAACCAAAACAGCGTGGTACCAGCATGACAAACAGGCACTTAGACTGATGGAATAGAAGTGAGAGCCCCAAAATAAATTCACACATATATGGTCAACTAATTTTTGACAAGGGTGCTAAGTCCATTCAATGGGGACTTT
Organism: Heterohyrax brucei; assembly: GCA_028571685.1. Lineage (NCBI taxonomy): Eukaryota > Metazoa > Chordata > Mammalia > Hyracoidea > Procaviidae > Heterohyrax > Heterohyrax brucei. The sequence goes on along the minus strand of CM053149.1, from coordinate 115,940,893 downwards.
GATTTCAACACACAGAAAAATGAAACAGGATCCATGCCTCACACCACACACAAAAACAAATTCAAAATGGATTAAGGACCTAAAAGTACAAAGCAAAATCATAAAATTCTTAGAGAACTATGCAGGCACAACACTGTCAGGCCTAGTTTTCGACACAGATTTTCTAGCATAACAATAAAAACACAAATAGCAAAAGATGAAATAAATGACACTTCATAAAAATAAAAAACTTTTGTTCATAAAAAGAATTTTATCAAAAAAATGAAAGAAAGCTGCTGCCACTGTCCATAAACCATAATGAAAGTCAGCTTTTCAGATAGCAATGGATTCTACTTGGTGATGCAGAGTGACCGTATCTTGTGGGAACTTTATGATTCTGTGCGTCTATAGGATGTGATCCTGCTGACTTCTTACTGCAGGAAGGGGAATGGGTGGAGAGGAGGGGATAGGAGACTGTTGGAAGGATAGGACATACAGAGCAGAGAGGTAGGGTGTGCTGTCACTGGGCAGGGAGAGCAGTGGGAGCTGCATATAGGTGAGCATGCGAATTTATATGTGAATGTACCTTTTCATTCAATCATAATAAAAAAGCAAAGAAAAGAAAACCTACTGGAGGGGAATGAAAAAAAGCTACTGACTGGGAGAATATCTTCAGAAACCATATATCCAACAAGAATCTAATAACCAAAATGTGTATAAAACTCCAACAACTTAACAAGAAAAAGAACCCAATCGTAAAACAGGCAAAGGTTATTTCACCCAATGGGAATAGACATTTCACCAAAGAGGACATTCAAATGGTCACCTAATAAATGAAAAAATGTCAGCATAGTTAGCCATCAGAGAGATGCAAATCAAAACTGTGATGAGATATCATTTCACTAGGATGGTTAAAAATAACAAAAGAAAAATTAACTACTGTCGGTGAGGATATGGGGAAATTGGAACCCTTACCTGTTGTTGGTGGGAATGCAATGGCTAGAATTGTGGAAAACAGTGTGGTTGTTCCTCAAAAATTAAAAACAGTACTACCCAGCAATTCTACTCCTAGGTATATATACACAAAAGCCTTGAAACAGGGACTCAAACGGAGACTTGTACATCAAAATTCAGTGCAGCACTATATCTAGGAAATAACCTAGATGTCCATGAGTAGATAAACAAAATGTGATACAGACATACAATGCAATACTACTCAATCAGTAGGAGAACTGAAGTCTTGATACATGTTACAGTATGGATGGAGTTGGAAGACAATATGCTGAGTGACATAAGTCAATCACAAAGGACAAATATTGTATGTCCCCACTTATATAAAAAAGACAAAACAAATATATAGAGACTAAAGTTTACTAGTGGCTACCAGGGGTGGAAGGGAGGGAAAAAAGAGGGGTTAACAGTGATAGAAAAATTGAATTGATCAAGGATAGAGTTGCATAGCTGATTATTATAATTGCTATCAATAAGTTGTACATATGTAAAGAGTTGAATCAGCAGAAGTTGTGTGACATATTTACAACAATGACAAAAAGAGTAGCTGTGAGGCTTATGTACAACCAAACACCTCATAAGATCTGGTTCTCTGGTTTGGAGGTTTAAGGTCATGGCGTCATGGGACATCCCAGTTAATTGGCCTGATAATGTGTAGTGTTTCTCTTCTACCTTCAGTTTGTTTTACAGTTTCTGGGGTATTAAAAGTTTGTAAGACATCATCCAAGGCACAACACTGGTCTCAATTCACCTGGATCAACAGAGAAGGAGTCAGGAAAAGGAGGAGGATATGTAATATGTGACTAATTGTGTCCATGAAGAGCTGCTTCCTTTCTCATGAGACCAGAAGAACTGGACGGTATCCAGCTACCATCACTGAACATTGTGATAAAAGATTCTATAGTAGAATCCTGAAATCAAACTGGGGAAAATGCAGAAAGAATTTTCTGCATGGACTCTAGATTTTCTGGAGCCAGGGAGAGTGGGTGCACCCCTGACATCATTGCCCTGAGACAATTTTTAACCTTAAATCAAAAAATCTCCTGAAATCTGGGGATAACAGTTTCAACTGGCATAAGTAAGTTGTGTTTTCTTTTTAAGAAAATGTTCTGCATCCCATTTCGGTGAGTGGTGTCTGGGGTCTTAAAAGCTAGCAAGCTCCATCTAAGGAGCACCAATTGGCCCCAATCCACACGGAGCAGAGGAAAACAAAGGACATCAAAGACATGAGGAAACTATGAGCCCAGAGACAGAAAGAGCCATAGGATCAGGAGATTACATCAGCATGAGACCGGAAGAACTAGATGGTGCCTGGCCACCATCAAAGACTGCCCTGACAGGGAACACAGTGCAGATTCATTCACTCAGTGGGCAAAAAATGGGGGTGCATAACTACAACTCTATTAAAAGACCAGACGTGATGGTCCAACACCCTAGAGGGTCCCCTGAGGACATGGCCCCTGGACTCCCTGCTAGCTCAGCTGATACGAGTACTGAAGTCAACTCTTTAGACAAAGATTGGACTGGACTATAAGGCATAGAGTGATGCTGAAGTGAAGTGTGTGCTTCTTGGCTTAAATATATACATGAGGCTGCCCTGTCCAGAGGGGAGATGGGAAGGTGCAGAGGAAGGGAGAGGATTTGATTAAATGAATATGGGAAGTACAGAGTAGAAAGTAGGAGTGCACTGTCACAGGATGGGGAGACCAGCGAGAGTTGCATAGAAGTATGAACTCTTTTTCTGGAATGGCCATCAGAGCTGTCATCATATTTTCCTTAATGTCCTGAATGTCATAAAAATGTCTTTCTTTCAATATTTCCTTTATCTTTGGGTAAATAAAAAAGTCACTGGGGGTAAAAAAAAAAAAAAAAGTCACTGGGGGTAAAGAAAAAAGTCATCAGGTAAGTAGGGAGGGTGTTCCAAGCTAAAAACTCCGTCACAGACAACTATACGATAACTTGCTATACGGCAAGTTAACTTGAATTGTGAACCTACACTTTAAGCCCAATAAAATATGAAAAAATGTATGTTTGTGTGTGTGTATACATACATATCTTGCGAAGTCATGCTACCAAGCAATAGTTTAGCTTTACTATTAAAAACGGTCTGCCTTGAGCATTATGCTCTTTTAAGAACTGTGTGAGATCCTTACAGAGCAAAGGGTTTATGTTAATAGAAGAGCAATGGCTCTGAATAGGTGGGTGAGGATGGTTGCACAACTTGAGGACTGCAATCAGTGTCACCAAATTATATACAAATAAACTGTTGGTGTATGATGTCTCATAGTTCAGCTGGTGAAGTCATCCTAGAAAATGTACTACATACCTCATTGCTGAATATCACTATGGTCACCTTCAGAGCTCCCCCCTTGGAAAGCTATGCACTGATTGCTGGTACCTAGTTCTGCTTTCAAAGCAACTCTTGAACTCTTTTTTTTGGAATAACCATCAGCTGTCATCGTATTACCCTTGATGTCCTGAATGTCATCAAAATATCTTCCTTTCAATATTTCCTTTATCTACGGGTAAAGAAAAAAGTCACTGAGAGCCAGATCGAGTGAATAGGTAGGGTTTTCCAATACAGTTATTTGTTTACTGACTAAAAACTCCCTCACAGACTAGACAATTAAGTTTGCAAACTTGGCCCTGTGCCACCGTGTGCAATGGCCATTCCAGAAAGAGTTCTACAATTGCTTTGAAGGGTAGACTAGGTGCTGGCATTCATGCATAGCTTCCCAGGGGGAGTACTTCAAAGGTGACTGTAGTAATATTCACCAATGAGGTATGTAGCACTCAGAACAATTAATTTTTCTGTCCACATTCTCAACAACAACAAGATGAGTAAAACATAGAAAAGAAACTATTTGATCCTAGCCTTGTTCTTTGAGGAGCCCCCAAGTCCCAGCCCCAAAGTGACAGGCCCTGGCTCACATGCAGGGGTCCAGCCTTATCTTCCTGGCTCTACTCACAGTGCAGACTGGGGCTGGCACTCAGCAAACGGATTGTGGCTGTCACTAGTGAGGAACTGGCAGCAGACACAGCAGACTCTGTTTTCATTGCAAGCTAAGGGTAACCAGAGGAAGCTGAGAATTCCTCTGTTCTGCCTTGGTCGACGTTGGAGGAGGGGAGTAAAAGGAGGAGAGAAGGCAAGACCAGGGGATCTCACTGCAAAGGAGGAACTCCTTTCTTCTAGGATGAAGAGGTAGTGCAGACCAGAGACGGAAGACAAGACAACATCAGAGCTCCAGTGACTCCCTGCAATAGATGTCAGGAGCCTAGGTCACCTATATGCGTCTGCTTAGGAGGACTCATGGTGATGGCTGTTGGTGTTAATTGCCCTTGGATTAATTCTATCTCCTGGTGACTTCCTGTGTGCAGGGTAGAACTGCTCCATAGGGTTTTCAAGGCTGTGACCTTTCAGAAGCAGATTGCTAGTCCTGCCTTCCAAAGCACCTCTGGGTCTGTTTTAAATGCCAACCTTTTGGCTAGCAGTTGAGTGTTTCACCATCTGTGCCACCCAGAGACTCCTTGGTGGTGGCTGATACTTGCTAAATTCTAGCTCTGTGTCAGACACTGGGCTTAGAGCTCAATTCTGTAAGTGTGGCTTAAGCACCCCACGATTGGGTTCAAGCCCCAACTTTGCTACTCACTAATGCTGTGACCTCGGTAAGTTAATTAACCTCTCTGTATACTTAATGTATACGCCATTAACAAGCCGGGAATAACAATAGTACCTACCTGATAGAGTTATCTGAAGATTAAGCACATTCATGTACTTAAAGGTCTTGAAACAGTGTCTGCTATGTAATAAGCAGTAGGTGAGGTTTTGCCATTACTACTTTTGGAATCCTCACACAAAGCTGTAAAGTAGACATTATGGCCAACCCGCTCAAGCTCAAAGAGATCAAATGACTTGACCAAGGTCTCAAGTGTGTGTCTAACTTACAGAGCATGAATGCCCTCTCTAACTATCCTTCTGGGAAGAGGAAACAGATTCTGAAGCCCCTAGCCAGGGCCATTCCAGTTTGGCAAGCCCACAGCCACTTAATCAACATAGGTGGATCTCCATCCCGCCTCTGAGCCCTGGCACACCTCATCTCTCTGGCTTCAGGGCCCAGCCAGCAGTTCCCAGCCACTGGCTCTAGCAGCACCCAGAGCTGGGACCCTCCCAGAGCCTACGCCACTGACTCCAAGCCTCCTACCACAGCTTCCCTTTCCCTCCCTCCTGCAAGATGCCTGCTGCTGACACAGGAGGGACCCTTTCATTTTTGGATAAACAGACTGTGGCTCTGGCCCAGGCCTCTGCCAGCTTGCTCCGCACCCCGCTGCCGCCTGCCTCCTCCCCACCCCCCTCAATCCGCAGTGCACAGTTGCTCTGTTCTCTTGCCAACTTGGCAGCTCGTCTCTGCTGTTACTATCAACACCTCTGAGGGAAAAGGGAGAGGAGTCGGCTCTGATCGCCTGGTGCACCACCCAAGCAGCAAATTCTTGCAGAAGCCAGGCCTGGAATGTCTCCCAGGCTCCTAAGGGAGGGGGAGGTGGGACCTGTGATGCTGGGGGCAGGTACAGCAGAGGAGCAGCCCTGGTTGCAAACCAACCTCCCAGCAGAGCTGCTGGGCCTGGCCAGGCTGCAAGTCCCCCTGGAGCTGGTGGCTGTGACAGCAAGCTCTCTGAGAGCGCCAGGAAGGGGCCTCAGAGGCCTTGCAGGCCAAAGAAGAGAGGGCTGGGGTGTCTCAGTCTCCCCTCAGCTCTTGCCACAGTCCCCAGTGTGGTCATCAGCTCCAGTTCCCAAGATGGCTGGCTGCGGTGGGGTGGTCTATGGCCAGGGTTGAGCAAACAAGTCTTTTCCTCTCCAGACTGTGAGCTCCACGACATATGCGTTGTACCTTCTCTCCTCCGTCAACCTTGGCTCCTTGTTCCTGGAGCCCTTGCCTTACCTATCACATTTCACTGGGAGGCCCTAAGGAAACACACTTTCTCTACTAGATGGAAATTTCCCATAAACAGATATAGCCTCTTGTTCCCCCTGCACCCCACCCCCTCCCTTGGCTCCATAATGTAGCTGACACCATTTAGAGTTCAAGTATTTGCCCTCAAGCAAAGCCTGTCCTCAGCGCAGGGTCTGTGGCCAGTCATCTACCCCTTAAAGGGCCCAAGAGTGGTCGCTATGCAACCTTTGGGGGGCAGGTAAGGGGAGTTGGAAGGTCTTTCCAGCTCACCTCTTATCAAGGGAAAACCTTTTTTCCCAGCTCAGGGCTTCGTCATTTGCCAGTAGGAGACGTGGTTCAGGAAAGCTTTCAGGTCCCTTACCATTCTGGCACCGAGTCTGCTGAGGGATGTGACAGCAAGCTCCCCGCTCTGAGCGAGGCTGTGAAGCAGAAATAAGCCTGTGTGCCTCACGGTGATGAAGACATACAGATGGAGAGTATAAATTAGGTGCGCAGTCCTAACCCACCTAGCACTCCATGGGAGAAAGACCTGGCAATTTGTTCCCATCAAGAGTATGGCCTAGGAAACCCAATGAGGTGGTTCCGCTCAGTTACGTGGGGTTGCTCTGAATCAGAGCTGACTGGACAACACCCAATACCAATGGGGCTGTGCCAGCATTGAAAATCAGCGTGTTTCCCTTCCTTGCCTCCTTCCTTCCCACCTGCCTTTTCTCTTTCCTTTCTCTTTCCTCCCTCTAGAAATCTTTTTCCCAGATCAAAAATTGATCCTAAGATCGCCTCTCCTCCCCGTTCCAGAAACCTAGAAACCCACCAGGAGAGAAACAACTGCCTTCCTGATAAGAGCTGCACAAGCCCCAGAAGGCCAGCTGACTCTCCAGGGACTAGGCAACCGGAAAGGAGGCCTCATTCAGTTGGCCAGGATGTAAATAAGCCACCAGAAGATGCTCCATTCTGCACTGCACCTGTGAGCATCCTTGGATGAAGCTCTGTCAGCATTTCTATGACAAATTCATATTTCCAGATGCCTCTCTTCCAGCTTGAAGAGTGCCTTGTGGTGAGATCTGACACTGAAAATCCTTTCATATTTTTTTCCCTTGAAAAGTTTGCATGCTTCAAAAATCGACATGCTAGTTCGACGTGTTTGCTCTTCATTTTGAGAGTTGTGTGGGTATTATATCTGTGTGGTTTGTTTATAAGCATCCACGTGATATACATGCAGGCAGCCCCACAAAGCAGAGCTGTCACAGCAAATAGGAGTACACAACCCCACCCCTACCCACCCGTCATAAGACGTCTCACCTTCCCCAAACATCTCCTGCATTCGTTCATCTTCCTGTCTGAAACCTGAAATTCCACCGTTAGACACTTGCTACTTTTGAAGATCAAGGATTGCCCAGCCACCCCTAAGAGTCTGCTGTATCAACCCCTGAAGGGTCTAACTCTTTAAACCCATACCACATGATGAGGGATTAGCAGAAGGCCCATGAGTCATCAGGAAGGATGGCTAAAGGCAGAAAGAACCCTAAAAGACAAGATGAGAGGCACCCAAAATATTACTTGTTACCCTGGTGGTATATTGGTTAAGTACTACAGCTGCTAACTAAAAAGGTCGGCAATTCAAATCCACCAGGCACTCCTTGGAATCTCTGTAAAGCAGTTCTACTCTGTCCTATATGGTCACTATGAGTTGGGATTGACTCGACGGCAATTTTTTTTATTTATTTCACAGATTTGCTAGACCTACTTATGGGAGTCACACACACACACACACACACACACACACACTCTCTCTCTCTCTCTCACACACAGCTCTTGTTTTAATTTTTATTTTTTATTAAGATTGAGTGAAAATGTACATTCCCATATAAATTTGCATGCCCACCTATATGCAGCTTCCACTGCTCTCCCTGCCTGGTGACAGCACACTCTTCTTCTCTGCTCCCTACATGTCCCATCCTCCCAACAGTCTGCTTTCCCCTCCTCTCCACCCACTCCCCTTCCTCCAGTAAGAGGTCAGCAGGATGATATCCTATAGATGCATACAACCATAAAGCGCATCCAAGATATGGTCACTCTGCATTGCCAAGTCCAGTCCATTTCTGTCCAAAGAGTGGAACTTCATTTTGATTTATGTGCAGGGGCAGCATCAGGGCCAGGGGCCATGCTCCCAGGGGAACCCCAAACCCCTGGACCATCAATTGTGGTCTTTTAGTGGAGATTTCAAGGTGCATCCCTATTTTTTTCTTGTGTTGCCAGTGAGACTCAACTTTGTGAGTTCCATTGCAGCTATCACTGGTGGTGGCCGGGTACCATCTAGTTCTTCAGGTCAGAAGTCGATGTAGACACCCACTCATGTGGATCTCTGCACACACAGCTCTTTACATAGAACAGTTGTCCCCAAAATCTAAGTTGTCAAAAGATTCACCTGGGTGCTTCAAAAAATGCTTCCAGAAAGATCCCACCCCAGACATACTGTGTCAGAATTTCCAGGACTGGAGCTAAGCAAAAGACTCTGCATTTTTAAAAAGTATCCAAGGTGCTGCTGGTGACACCCAAGTTAGAAACCACTTACACAGGGGATAGAGCTCCAGAAGAAGAAACAGAGCACATGCATTTGGGTTGTAGCATCACCATTTATGGAGGGACTCTGGGTGCTTTACTCTGCAGACCTGTGAAACATGTGAGACCCAACTCCAGTGGCCTTTACGCAAACCAAACGGGCCGTGGTGGAAATGCCTTTTGAAAACCATCGGAGCGTGTGAATGTCCATCGACAGCCCATCTCCACACATGGCATGTAGCAGACACTGGTGTCCACGTACCTGCGTTTCCTACAGACAAGCCAGGTCTCCTCTTTGGCGTTCCCCTTTCCCTAATCTCATGGCTTTCTTCGCCTCCTGATGGGCTGTCTTGCTTCTGCACCTGTTTCTTGCTGTCCTCACCCAACAGCTTGGCACAGTCTCTGATCATTAAAAAAAGGATTAAAAAAAAAAAAATTTGGTGTGTTCAACTACAATATATCATCTCTCAGATGCTCATCTCTTTGGGTAGGTAAGAAGGAAGAGAGTCATCTCTCCTGTTTCATGACAAGAGGAAACTCAGGCTGGTGGGTTCAGAGGGCTTTATACCATTTAAGAAGTCCCTGGGTGACACAAATAGTTAAGTGCTTAGCTGCTGTCCGAAAGGTTGGTGGTTCAAGTCTACCACGGGTTGCCTCAGAAGGAAGACTTGGCAATTGATTTCTTAAAATGCAGACATTTGAAAACTCTGTTGAGTGTAGTTCTACTATGACACCCATAGGGTCACCCTGAGTCATAATCAAAAGGAACTTTTAATGTCATTTAAACATAAAACATTCTTTCTTACATTCTAAGAATCTTACCAGTGAAAATGTATCTGCAAAAGCCTATGTTCATTTCCAGGGTTTCATGGATTCTGTTACACCTTTCCATGGGTGACCAAGGAGTCCCCAGTAAAGAACTTTTGCCCCTCATGGATCTGGCAGCCCAAGCCCTCACTCCAGAGACACACGTACTAGCATGTTATGGATTGAATTGTGTCCTCCGAAAAACATAGGCAGCAATTTGGCTAGGCCACGGGTCCCAGTATTGTACAGTGTTTCTATAAGCTGTAAATCCTGCCTCTATGATATTAACGAGGTAGTACGGGCAACAGTTGTCTTGGTGGGGCAGGACTTCATGTATAAGATTGTATTGTGTCTTGCAGCAGTCTCTTGGAGTATAAAGGAAAGGGTAACCAGCAGAGAGTTTGGGGACCTCATACCACCAAGAAAGAAGCAATGCTGGAGGCAGACTGCATCCTTTGGAAAGGACCTGGGATCCCTGTGCCTCAGAAGCTCCCAGTCCAGAGGAAGTGTGACAACAGGGACTTTCCTCCAAAGCCAACAGAGAAAGCCTTCCCCTGGAGCTGATGTCCTGAATTCGAACTTGTAGCCTATTGGACTGTGGTAAATGAAATTTTTCTTTTTAAAGCCATCCCCTCCATCCAATTAAGCGATGGGCAAAGGAGATGGACATACACTTCACCAAAGAGGAGATCAAGGCAGCCAAAAAACACATGCGTACATGTTCACGATCTTTAGTTATTAAAGAAATTCAAATCGAGACAACAATGAGATAGCATCTCACCCCAACAAGATTGGCCATGATCCAGAAAACACAAAACAACAAATGCTGGAGAGGCTGTGAAGAAAGTGGAACCCTCCTACACTGTTGGTGGGGTTGCAAAATGGTCCAACCTCTTTGGAAGGCAATCTGGCGCTTCCTTAAAAAAAAATGGATATCGATATACCATTTGACCCAGTAATTCCACTACTTGGAATATATCCTACAGATTCAAGGCCTTTCACACCAACGGACACATGCACCAGAATGTTTATCGCAGCACAGTCCATGATAGCAAAAAGATGGAATCAACCCAGATGCCCAACAATAGAAGAATGGATAGGTAAACTATGGTACATATACTCAATGGAGCACTACGCAATGATAAAGAATAACAATGATTCCAGGAAACATCTCCTAACCTGGTTTCAACTGGAAGACATTATGTTGAGTGAAAGCAGTCAGCAACCAAGGGACAAATACTATATGAGACCTCTATGATAAGACCTCAAAAACAGACTTGTGTATAGAAGAAAAGACTCTTCGACAGCTGCAAGGGAGGGGAGAGAGGGAGGGTTGGTGAGGAGGGTTTAGTTTAGATAGTTACTAGAAATCTAGTTGGGAGAAAGCGGTGATGGCACACATTAGAAACAAGAACAACATTAAGTGGACTTCAGCATAACTTGAGTACTCCTTCCATCTTGACCTAATACTGCAAGGATAGAGTAGCTGGGGCAGGGGGCAGGAGACCATGCTCTTAGGCAAATTCCAGGCCAATTGGCACAACTAGCGTTTTGCTAAGAGAGCTCTCTGCACCCCACATTGGTGAGTGGCATCTGGGGTCTTAAAAGCTGCCAAGCTGCCATCCGAGGACACAGCAAGTGGTCCCAACTCAGCAGGAACGGATGCTCACCGAGGACCAAAATGACATGGGCTAAGGACAACCTAGAAGACAGAGAGATCCACAAGAGTGGGTGCCTACACTGACTTGGGACCGGAAGAACCAGATGGTGCCCGGCCACCACCAGTGATAGCCACGATGGAGCTCACAGAGAGGAGTCTCACTGGCAACACAAGAATAAAAAGGGGTGCATCATGAGATCTCCACTAAAAGACCTCGATTGATGGTCCAGAGGTTTTGGGGTTCCTCTGAGGGCATGGCCCCCGGCCCTGATGCTGCCCTTTCCCATAAATTATAACAAAGGTCCACTCTTTGGACAGGAATGGATTGGCCTTGGCAATGCAGAGTGACCATATATTGGAAGCACTTTGTGGTTCTATACATCTATAGGATATCATCTTGCTGACCTCTGGCTGGAGGAAGGGGAGTGGACGGAGAGGAGGGGAAAGGAGGCTGTTGGGAGGATGAGACAGGTATGGAGCAGAGAGGAATAGTGTGCTGTCACCGGACAGGGAGAGCAGTGGAAGCTACATATAGGGGGGCATGTAAATTTATACGTGAATGTACATTTTCACTCAGTTATGTTAAATAAAAATAAAAAAAAGAGCCATCCTCTTGTGTTATCTCTGTTACAGCAGCACCAGATGACTAAGACACAGGATGTGAAGCATTCTTTCAGCCTTGTCTTTGCTGGGTGACTGAATCATCATCCCTACCTCAAAAGCTGCAAGATGAACTTGATCTCCCTCCCTTCCCTTTCTAAGAGGGCTAAAACGCAGTGACACAGTAACACATCACTTGTACCAGGACAGAATCCAGCCAGGCCTCCCTGGCCTCAAGCCTGCAGCACGGAGAGTCTGAGCTGCCGTGAGGTATCACGATGACTGGTGGGTATTATCACCATCACCGAAAACCCAGCTGCAACTGGCTGACATAGTCACAGGAACATATTGGTCCATGACCATTAAAACATTCAAGGTGGGGTGGCAAGGTCCCACCCAATGCTGATTCTCTCCACTCTGTCTTTCATGGTGTTCAAGTTCATCCTAAGACTCTCAGCCCTTAAGGTTGCAACACGGTTACCAGCAGCAAGGAAACTGTTTGTGCCTCTGTTCAGTGTCAGGAGAAAGAGCAGGCAGCGTTTTCTTTTCCTTTTTTACAGTCCCCCTGGAAGAAAGTAGATGCTTCTTTCTACAACTCCTCAATATTTCCCCATAGCTCATCAATTAGGAACCAATTAGGAATCATTCCATCCCCATCAGGGCCAGCTTCTGAAACTGAGGTCCTTCCTTGCTGATACAGGTCACATCTCGGTGCCCAGAACGCCATGTCCTGGGACTTAGCCTCCCACCTCAGTGCAGTAAATTGTTTAGAAACTGCACTCACAAACGAAGTAAGGACTGAAATCATTTTGTAAATGCTCAGACTCAAACTTGGTTTCCCCCAGGGTCTTTGTAAAAGCGTGAACGTTGCAAGCTAAGCTGTCTCAGTAAGGAAAGAGAAGGATTTTCACTTCCTATAAAGAAAAGGAAGCAGAATGGACAGGCAGCTTAGCGGAGCAGAATGCAAGCAAGCCACAGAGGGAGTCGGAGACCTTAGCTATGCTTCCTTTCCCTTTAGGCAACCTGCTGAGTGATCATGAAAAACTTGTTTATCTTCATGGCCTCAGTACAAAGAGTAAGAGGATCATTCCTCCCCACTTCATAGGAATCTTTGGGTAAGGTCATGACTGTTGAGAAGGAAGCTAAGTCTTCAAATGATTCTACGCTTGTATGCTACCACATAGAAGATAGTGTGGTGTGCTGAGTGGCTGGCTTCTGGTCACCCCTAATTACCAGAGCCATTCAGAAAGTCTTTTAGTGTAACCCCAGGAAAACCAGGGGCCCCATGTGGCCCAGACACTGCCTGGAGTCTCCTGTAGAGAAACACAGTTCAGCAACTGAAAGTAATTTTGAAAGGAATTCCCATTACTTACCTCTTCTGAAGAGATACACTTTGCAACATTTTCAAAAGCCTGATCTCTCCCTGACTCTCTCACACGGTAGCCACTCAAAGACCTTGTACTTGCAGAAAGCTCCCATTCTCTCTCCAGCATCCAAATGCCTTCCTCTTTCAAAACCCACTGCCCACTGAGTCAATTCCGGCTCATGGTGACATAAGACAGAATAGAGCTGCCCCATAGAGTTTCCAAGGAGTACCCAGTGGGATTCGAACTGCCAGTCTTTTGGTTAGCAGCCGTAGCACTTCCCCATTACACCCGCCTTGCTCTAGGATCCAAGAAACCTCCTGTGTCAGGCCCTCCCCCTCTTTTTCCAATTTGTCTCGCCACCTATTCTCCTAACTCTGCAGCCCAGAAGGCCTGGCTGTCAGACTTGTTAGGTCAGAACTCTCCTTACCATACTCCCGTTTCAATAAATCTTGTCCATGTCTCATAAATGTCATTGAGGAACAGACCTTGTCTCACATGTAAAAAAGATCACTGCGCATTCCTGAAGTACGAAATTGGCTGTAGTTGTTTTTGCAGAACTGGGACAGGGGACCATGACCGTCCATATTGAGAACATCGCCTTCTAAAAGCTTCTCTTTGACTCCTAGAGTTGTCATTCTGAACATGTCTGCAGGATATTCTCGTTTGCCCCCCAAGCTTCACTCTTCAATCTTCTCCATCCTGCTCTGGGATCCAAGTGGCCAACCTGTGTGGTCTACACCAGGATGCTCCCTTCCTCTCTATTTTCTGGTTGGTTTTGGTCAATGGGAGGCATTGAAAAGAGACAGAAAGGAGCAGTAGGTGAAGATATTTCTTTTTCCAGCATCATCCCTGCTGCGCTGATGGTTGGCTGAGGCTCTTGTCCCAGAGTGGGGCTGTGGTCACTGCTCCCACGTGTCCCTTCAGCCTAGAGGTAGTAATGAGTCCCTGTTCCTGGTCCCTGAGTGCTTCCCCACTTTTTGCTGGTCCCCTAAACCCTGTGAACAGCCTTTTTTAAACTCACCTTGCTACCCTAAGTGGCAAGATCCTGGCTGATCCAGTGTCCCAGGACCTTTCCATTTTTGTCACCTATTGAGTCTCACCTTATCCTTGTAAAATAGGGAAGGGTACAAGGAAAAATTACATTCTTATTTGTGAAGGTTCTGGTATGGGAAACTTTCAAAAAATTCAGGCAAATGTCAAAAGCCACTAGTTCTGGCCAAGTTAGAGATTCAATCAGTAAACGAAAAACAGTGCCTCTGTGAAAAGCTAGGTGAAAAAGTTCTTATCACCATCGTCATCTAACCGCTGGTCTGACCACTATGACGAGCTGGGAACTGCTAAAATTCAAAGTAGGGCTTTGTTGAACTATTCAATCATCCTGCCTTTATGCTGACCATAACCAGACCAAAAAAGATCAAGAAAACCTGCAGAAAGCTAAGTCAGTGATCAATATGACTTGAGTGATTCTGGAAAAACCTCTTTCATTCTCAAAACTCTACTCCCTCCCATTTCTGTTTCACGCTTGATTAGGGTTCAATCCTATCTGTCCATATCTGAAATCTCACTAGTAGAGAGTCATGGTTCTCCTTTAGGACAAATAGAAATACCGTTTCCTGAAAGGAGTAATTTAGTTACTTTTGTTCACTATTTCCATTAACAGAAGGCACTGTGCTAAGCACTGGGTAATGTCATCTTATCAGCTGTCCTTGATCATGAGTAAGAGAAACCACTGAGAGATGGGAGGATGTATGCCCCCAAAGGGTGAAAGTCAGAGGCAGACTCTGCCTTTACTCATCCTGGGGAGAAGCTCTGGGCTAGAGATATAAATTAGGGGTCTGCAACAGATGGATGGCATTTGAGGCCACGAGACTAGATAAAGTCACCCTGAGGAAGTGTGTCTTAGTCATCTAGTGCTGCTATAACAGAGATTGGCTTTAACAAAGAGAAATTTATTCTCTCACAGTTTAGGAGGCTCAAAGTCCAAATTCAGGGTGCCAGCTCCAGAAGAAACCTTTCTCTTTGTGTTGGCTCTGGAGTAAAGTGCTTGTCATTCATCTGCTCCTAGCACTACTTTCTTGGTGGTATGAGGCTTATGCCTGTTTGTTTCCAGCTTTTATATCTCAGCAGAGATTGGCTAAAGACACTATCTAATCTTGTAGATTGAGTCCTGCCTCATTAATCTAAATGCCTCTAATCCTACCTCACTAACGTTGTAGCAGCCGGATTTATAACACATAGGAAAATAATGCCAGATAACAAATGCCGGACAATTACACAATACTGGGAAGCATAGCCTAGCCAAGTTGACACACATTTTGGGAGGACACAATTCAATCCATAACAGAAAGTGAGGTAATTGGAGAAGAATGTAGAGCCAAGGACATTTTTTTTTTTAAAAAGATGAGTTATTATATTCTACTAGTATACTGATGTGGGCCCTGGTAGTGCAGTGGTTAAGAGCTCAGGCTACTAACCAAAAGGTTGTTCTTGTTGTTAGTGCCATCGAGTTGATTCTGACTCGCAGAGACCCCATGCACAACAGAACGAGACACTGCCCCTTCCTGCTCCATTTCCACAATGGATGTTTGCAGCTGTGTCTTCTCATGTTGAGTCGCACCACATCAACAAATGAAGGTCCCAAAGGCTTTACTCCATCCACTTCATTAAGGTTGACTCTACTTTGAGGAGGCAGCTCTTCCCTAGTCATCTTTTGGGTGCCTTCCAACCTGGAGGCCTCATTTTCCAGCACCCTATCTGACAACATTGCATTGCAATTCATAAGGTTTTCACTGGTTAATTCTTTTCAGAAGTAGACTGCCGGATCCTTCTTTCTAGTCTGCCTTTGCTGGAAGCTCAGCTGAAACTTGTCTGCCATGGGTGACCCTGCTGGTATCTGAATACCAGTGGCATAGCTTCCAGTATCACAGCAACAAACAAGCCCCCACGGTAAGGGAAACTGACAGACAAGTGCGGGAACCAAAAGGTAGGCAGTTCAAATCCATCAGCCACTCTTTGGAAACTCTATGGAGCAGTTCTACTCTACAGGTTTTAGAGTATACTGATGGGGATGATCCACTTCTGAAAGAAAATTTGACCATGAGGACAAGAGAAAGGACAATTGCTGGAGCAATGGCTTTTAACAAGCAAAAAGGGAAAGGACCCAGTGGGCAATGGAAGGAGCTGGCCTTGGCTAGACTCATGAACAGTCCACTCATCATAAGAGGAAGGAAGGCAGAATATATGGGTGTGGATTCCAGGAGGCTGGCATTTTTGGTGGTAAGAGAATGAGGATGTTTTCCTTTGGTCTCTTTTATGTTGCTGGCCAAAAGTGAGAAGGAGAAGAGCTTGTTTGCAGGGCTAAGAAGAGAGGAGGTGTGATACAGTTCAGTTACAAGGAGAAGAAGAGTGACTTGACTAAGGAAGAGATTATAGAATAGTTGGGCAACCTATAGTTCCCTGAGGTCAGTGATCATGAATTTAAGGTGAGATGCTTCTGCACAGATATGTGTTTTTCTGCAGCTACATTCAGCAACTAAAATGTAAATAGACAAAAGTGAGATATAATCATTGTTGGGTTTTTTGCTATGCCTGTAGGTTGGTGTAAGGGGAGAATGATAGTTATCTATTACCCTAAAACAGTCCTTAAAACAATGAACATTTATGACCACATAGTTGCTGTGGGTGGGAGTTCAGAAGTAGCTTGGCTGATGTGAGGTCTCTCATGAGGTTTCAAGAGCCCTGGTGGTAGACAGGTTAAGCCCTTTACTGCTAACCAAAAGGTTGATGATTTGAATCCACTAGCTATTCAGTAGGACAGAGATGTGGCACTCCACTTTTGTGAAGATTTCAACCTTGGAAACCCTATGAGACACTTCTACTCTGTTCTTTATGGTCACTATAAGTCAGAGTCAAATCAACAACCTGGCATTTTTAACCAGTCATAAAGTGTTCTTTTAGTCAGCTAGTGCTACTCTAACAGAAATACCAAGAGTGGATGGCTTTAACAAAGGAAAGTTTATTCTTATACAGTCTGGTAGGCTACAAGTCCCAACTCAGGATGTCTGCTCTAGGGGAAGGCATTCCCCCTTGATAGCTCTGGAGGAAAGTCCTTGTGTTGCATCAGTCTTTGTCCAGGGAACATCTTGGCACAGGAACTTCAGGTCTGAAGGACATGCTCTTCTCCCAATGTTGCTTTCTTGATGGGGTGAGGTTCTCAATTCTCTGCTTGCTTCCCTTTCCTTGTCTCTCTTGTAGGATGAAAGGATTAAGGGTGGTACAAGTCATACTCCAGGGAAATTCTCTTCACAGTGGAGCAGAGAGGTGATCTTATGCAGGGGTTTATAGTCCCACCCTAATCCTTTAACATACAGCATAGGAAAATCACAAAACGGAGGACAATCATAGAATAGAGGGAATCCTGGCCCAGGTGTTATGTATTGAACAGTGTACCCCAGTAAAATGTGTGCCAGTTTGGCTAGGCCCTGATTCCCACTGTTATGTTATTGTCCACCATTGTGTCATCTGATGTGATGTTCCTGTGTGCCGTAAAGCCCACCTCTGTGATGTTAAGGAGGCAGGGTTAACCTGTCACCAGTTGATTCCAACTCACAGTGACCCTACAGGACAGAGTAGAACTGGCCCCATAGTTTCCAAGGAGCACCTGATGGGCTTGAACTTCCAGCTGTTTGGTGAGCAGCCGTAGCATTTAACCTGGTTCTGGAGACAGCATTAGATGCAGTTATACTAATGAGGTAGGACTCAATCTACAAGATTAGGTTGTATCTCGAGTCAATGTCTTTTGAGACATAGAAGAGAGAAGTGAGCAGAAAGACATGGATCTCATATAACTAAAAGAAAAATAGTACCAGGAACACAGCACATCCTTGGGCCCAGGATCCCTAAGCATAAAATCTCCTAGACCAAGGAAAGATTGATGACAAGGACCTTCCTCCAAAATTGACAGAGAGAGAAAGCCTTCCCTTAGAGCTGATACTCTGAAGTTGGACTCTGAGCCAACTAGACTGTGAGAAAATCAACTTCTGCTTTTAAAGCCATCCAGTTACAGTGTTTCTGTTACAGCGGTAGTAGATAATGAAGACATGAGCTTCAGGCAAGAGGTCAACCAAAGCCTGACTCATCTCTTTGGGAGAGGATTATTTAAGCCTAAAATACAGGACTCTGGACATAAACAAGTTGTGAGCAGTACAAAAAGAGAGCTGAAGTGATTTGCCTAAACATCAAGAGAAATTTATTTCATTTGTTTCTTCATATTTCCTGGGAGGAAATTTTAGATTGTCTGCAGTTTGAACATTACAAAACTGTCACTAACCAATTCTCTTGCTGTGCCCAAAACTTTGACAATGTCTATATAATTATTTTATTGTGGCCAGATTCTAAAATACAGAATTATTTGGTCAAAGGGCTTGGATTCTTAAAGACATCTGATACCTGGTACCAAATTTTCCTCCACAATGACTGGGATTGATTGTATTTATGCCAGCTCTCAGGGAGAGTGTTGGTTTCCCAGGATATGTTTTTTAAACCTTTGTCAATGAGGTGAAAGCTGCTTTAGTTTGTGTTTTAATGTTACCAACGAGTTTGTACTTTTCTCTCTATGTATTTATTGGAGGACTGCCTTCCCACAGACCTTAGTTTTTCTTCTGTCTAGTGCTTCCCATCTCTCTGATGAGCAAAGCCCCACCCTGCCTTTTCAAACTCCAGTGGTTTACTCACCACAACCCCTCCTAGGGTGATCAACTTGTCCTGGTTTACCTGAGACTATCTTGGTCTTAATAAAACAAACTCTTGCATCCTAGAAGCAAACCCCCTCAGTCATCCTCAAGCAAAACCAGGACAGTTGGTCACCTTCCCTCTGGGCTATAGATTCTTCACCAGTACAATGGGATCAGACGCCCTCTCTCATCCCTCCCAGTTCTTGATTCATTCCTTCCACAAATAGTACTAAGCTCTGGACAGACATTCTGGAAGGAGGGCGTTAACAACTGAATTGAGTCTCCCAGAAAATATGTATTGAAGTCCAGGCTCCTGTGCTGTTGTACCAGAGCAGGGAGGGTCCTAAAAGTAATCACTTCTGAGGTATAAAAAGAGCAGAACCAACACACAAACACAGGAGAATGAGACACCCTGAGAGGATCCATCTACAAGTAAAAGAATGTCAATGACCCCTGCTAGATGCCAGAAACTAGGAGAGAAGTCACAGAGAGAAATGACTTGGTCAGGACCCTGGTTTGGACTTTTAGCCCCCAGAACTCTAAGGAAGTAACTGTCTGTTAAAGTCCCCCATATGTGGTATTTCTGTTAAGGCAGTGCTAGTAGACTAAGGGAGTCCCTGAATGCCAGAAACAGTTAAGCACTCAACGACTAGCTGAAAGGTTAGAGGTTCATACTTACCCCGAGATGCCTCAGAAGACAAACCTGGAGATCTACCTCTGAAAAGCCACAGCTATGAAAACCCTATGGAGAAGTCCTGCTCTGCACACATGGTGTCACCGTGAGTTGAGAGCAACTTGACGGCAACCAACGTCAGTAAACGAAGACAAGAGGCATCAGGACTTCCTCAGCGAACAGGACCCAAGAGTCCCTGATGTCCCCCTGATAGGACCTCGGAGGCATGCTTTCACTCATTTTCAGCCAAAGCCTTAAAGTGATTGGCTGACAGCAAACAAAGAAGCCCTAATGGAGGAGTAGGAAGAATGGTCCCAGGGTGCATTTGAAGGAAGTTAGATGCCAAGAAAAACAAGAGAACGATTAGAACAAAAGACAAACTTGATTTATTTTGAAGTTTGGCCAGCGGTCAACCTGTCCACAGTTAAGTCCAGAAACAGTTAACAGTGTACATTGTCCTCAGAACCAGAGGCAGGTGTGCGGCCATCTGAAGCTGACTCTCCGCTCCACCTCTTCCAGGTTCCCAAAAAACCCAAGCCCACTGCCACCAAGTCAATTCTGACTCATAGCAACCCTAGAGGTCAAGGTAGAACTGCCCCCTAGAGTTTCCAAGTACTGCCTGGTGGATTTGAACTGCTGACCTTTCGGTAATAATTATAATAATTCACTAACAACCTGTGCTACACAGATGACACAACCTTACTTGCTCAGAGTGAAGAGGGACTTGAAACACTTACTGACCAAGATCACAGACTGTAGCCTTCAACATGGGTTATACCTCAAAATAAAGAAAACAAAAATCCTCACAACTAGATGATGATAAATTATGATAAATGGAGAAAATATCAAAGTTGAGGATTTCGTCTTGCTTGGATCCACAGTCAACGCCCATGAAAGCAGCAGTTGAGAAATCAAACAATATAATGAATCAGCCAAATCTGCTGCCAAAGGTCTTTCTAAAGCATTAAAAAAGCAAAGATGTCACTTTGAGGACTAAGGCGCAACTGATCCAAGCCGTGTATTTTCTTCTTGGTTTAAGGGTTTTTGTTTGTTTGTTTGTTTTATTGTAATTAAGTGAAAGTATACAACCCAAATTGGTTTTGCATGTCCACCTATCTGGAGCTCCTTCTGCTCTCCCCACCCAATGACAGCACACTCCACCTTTCCAATCCATACTTCTAGTGTCCCCTCAACAAGCATCTGTCCCCTCCTCTCCACCCTCTTCTTTTCCATCTAGAAAGAGACCAATAGGACTGCCTCTTGTAAATGCACAGGACCATAAAGCATGCATGCCATATGGTCACACTGTGTCTCTGAGTCCAGACCAGTCTTGTCTGAAGAGCTGACCTCATTACTGGTTTCTGGTCAGGAACAGCAGCAGATCTAGGGGCCACGTTCCCAGGGGATCCTCCAGGCTGTCAGACCATCAGTTCAGGTCTTTTAGAAGAGTTCTTGGGCTCTACCCCTTCGAGACTCTACATTGTGTCCCCCATCATGGCAGTCATTGACGGTGACCGGGCACCATCTGACTCTTCTGGTCTCATGTTGATACAGTCTCCCATTCCTGTGGGTCCTTCTGTCACCTGAGCTCTTTTTTCCTTGTGCCTTTGGCATTCTCAGTGATCATCTGTTCCAGATGAGTTGGGACCATTTGGTGTACCTCAGATGGCAGCTTGCTAGCTTTTAAGATGCCAGATGCCACCCACCAATATGGGGTGTAGAAGATTCTCAGTAACAGACTAGTTATGCCAATTGTCAAATCACATATTTTCAGTTGTCTCACTGCATGCAAAAGCTGGGCAATGAATAGGGAAGGCTGAAGAAGAATTAATACCTTTGAATTATGATATTGATGTAGAATATTGAATATACCATGGACTGCCAGAAGAACAAACAACAAATCTGTCTTAGGAAAAAGTACAACCAGAATGCTCTTTGGAAGAGAAGATGACAAGACTTCACTTACTCTGGACATACTATCAGGAGGGATCAGTCCCTGGAGAAGGATGTCATGTTTGGTAAATCAGAGGGTCAACCAAAAAAGAGGAAGATCCTCAATGACATGAGTTAACACAGCGGCTGCCACAGCGGGCTCAAACACAGCAACAATTGTAAGGATGGTGCAGAACTGGCCAGTGTTTTTTCTGTTGCACATAAGGTAACCATGAGTTGGAACTGACTTTATGGCACCTAACAACAACTTCAAACATCCCTTTTACTGGTCCAGATTTACATCTCCCAAGGTTGTGAAATGGTTCCTCTCCCTGAAACATCCTCTAGCAATGTACATTCCCGGAGATCTTTTATACAGAGCAAGCACTTTTGTGTGCCACATTATTGAAAGGCAGAAAATAAATTTCACAGTGCCCAAAAAAGAGCCTCAGAGAGAGACAGCCAAGGACACAATGCTGTCCAAAACCTCTCTGGTCACTGCCACACTCAAGTGGATCTGCTGTTTTAATTCTAACCAAGAGACTGTTGGGAAGGCTGTGAACTCACGGAAGGCAAGAACCAGGTGCTGGCTCCGGCGGCTCCTGCAGCGCTGAGCACAGAGCCGTGCACACAGTAGGAGTGAACGCTGGCTAGACTAAGAGGGCCCAGCACGCAGGAGAGCGAGCGGGAGGGGGAGGAGGAAGCCAGAGCTGCAGGCTGTGTGCAAGTGCTCGTGAAAAGCCTGACAGACCTCTAACGAGAGCTAAACCGCAAGCGGGCTGTGATTGCTCATTGTGTTTGGTTATAATTAGCAGTGATTCTGCGATGGCAAGCAGGCAGCAAGCCGGAGCCAGGCTGGGGAAGGGCTGCCACCCCCGCAGCCACCAGCCTCTGGTCCCAGAGCTGCAAATCCTGGGCTCCTTCCGTGTGCTGCGCCTGGCCCTGCCTGTCCTGCACCCACAGATGGGCCTGTGGCAGGCAGACCTAAGCACTGACACGGGGCCAACGGCACACCCCATTCTAGGCCAAAGGGGAACAGTGTGTTGTGTGATTGGATGGAAACATTGGCTGGAAAATTGGGCACACCTGGGTCTGAGATCAAGTTTTGTGTGCAGTTAAATGTTACGTGACCTCAAACTAAAACTCAAGTTGATTCTTATTCTTAGAGATCCTATGTGTTAAAGAGTAGAACTGTTCCATGGGGTTTTCTTGGGCTCGGTCTTTATGGACAGGAAACCGGTGGCACTTAACCAACACTTTGCCAACTGAACAGTCAACAATTCAAACCTACCAGTGGCTTTGTGGGAGAAAGAAAACCTTGCAGCTGCTCCTGAAAAGATAACAACCCTATGGAGCAGTTCTACTCTGTCATATTGGGTTAATATTGGTCCAAATCAACTGGACTGCACACCAGAGCAACAACAATCCGTACGGAAGCAGATAACAAGGGCTCACTTCTATGAAGCCACTGAATGGATTCGAACCACCAACCTTTTGGTTAGAAGTCAGATGCAACTATTTGCACCACCTAGAGACCTTGATGTGACTTTAAGCAAGTTATTTAAGCTCTTGAGCCTCAGTTTCCTCATCAGTAAAATGGGGACAGTAATAATAGCTCTCATTTTCCTTGCAGGGTGTGGTGAGGCTTGAAAGAGACAAGTCATTGAAGGCTCTTGGCAGAGGGCCTGGCACTCAGTTCCCGGTGGCTGCAAAAGTGGAGGTCGTTGGAAATGAGCTTCTGCTCACTTCCTTCTGCACCGTTTGTCTCATCTTCTCGGTCAGGCTCCTCCCCATAGCACTTAGCATCCTGCCACTCTTTTCTCCTTCCCAACCCAACCAGCTCCTGGGGACGGTCTGCTGTAGCACTTGCAGTATCCCTGTGAACACATGTAACTATGTGAACCCTCCTAGGAAAGTGATGTCAAACTTTTTTGACCGTGACCCACAGGACAAAACAGGTTTACATAGTGACCCAGGACACTTGTACATACAGACAAAACTGAAGCCAAAGTTTCGTGAAACAATACTTACCCAAACCAAGTATGATGCATTCCAGTATATTCTGTTCTCTTCCCTACTCTCTTCTTTTTTACTTTCTTTTATTAAAATCATTTTGAAGTTTTGCCAAAGGTCAGGACCCATTAAGTTGGTTTCATGACCCAGCAGTGAATGGAGACTGCTGGTATGAGAAGCAGTGTCTCAGGAGGAAGGGATCAGTTAACTTTTCATCTCCCATTACAGAATAAAGCCTCTGCCCCTGTTAAAGGTTTTCTTTTCTTTTTTTTTTTTTCAGTCAGGAAACTGGAGGGAGACAGAATTCTGCAAAGCTAGCTAGAAGCTTTTCTATGAAGCTTCATATCCACTTCTGAAGCTTAAAGGTAGAAACAAGTTTGACTCTCAATTCATGATGAGGTTGGTTTTGCATAAGTTTTGGGGACCTGGGAATCAAGCTATTCCCCCGATGCAGGGAGGTCAGCCATCCTTTGCTGGTATACCAACCTGTACGGTAGCTTTTCCTTTAGCTGGAATTCCAGCAAATCCAAACGCTCCTCTGCCTAGGTACCAGAGAAGGGCGAGATTTATGTAGACTCAGCTGGGCAGGAAATGCTCTGAGCTAGAACTGTATTTACAGTTTTTTTTCATAACAAAATCACAGCACGTGTCCTCACAAGTACTTATGAGGACAATAGGATAAAGTATTTAGAACTGAACTGGAAAGTCACCAGCTTGGGAACAACAGTTACCAGGAGAAATGGAGAATCTGATGCCAAGAGAGTCAGAAGGAGGAAAATGTCTCCCTCATTATGCATCCGAGGGGCAGGAGTTTTGGTCTTCCAGAACTTTCTATTGCAATGCTAATATCCTCCAAGTTGTTCTATTATTAAATATTTCAGTGGATTGGTAGGAAGACTGGATCCAGAGCTGGTTAAAAGGACAAAGTTAGAGACAGGTAAAGGAAGTGGGAAGCCTCCAAAGTATCTTATAATTTTGTTTGCAGCTGTTTGGGCTCCCAGCTGCTTGCCCATCCTGATGTGTTCCAATGATCCCTCCAGCCCAACAAGCTGTAGTGTCCTCAGCCAGCTCTGCCACTAACAACTTGACAATGGCCAAAAGTGGCTGTTGTTATTAAGGAATGAAGAGCAACTGGACTGCTCTTTTTCACTGGGCTGTGTACTTCGTGGATCATTTCCACGTAAGAGTGATATGGTTGTATCTTTGTCATTTGGAAGTTCAAATGTTGGTATTCCTCCCTAGATTGTAGCCCAGATTTCTAAAGCTCCGATAGGAGACCAATCTGTGGACAAGCCTCAGGACACCCTCCTCAAATATTCCCACCACACATTTTCTTCTATTTTCAGCCCTAGTCCTATATACTACCCACTTCCATAAATGACGTAGTACACATAGTTTGTGGTAACTGTCTTCTCCAGCCTTGGGCTTTCTGAGTCCCTCAGAGTAATCAGAGTGGTGCCACACAAAAGGTGTTGATTCCAGCATACACTCAAGGGCTTGCTTTGGGCCCATGGGGACAAAGAAGTGAGGGGAACAGCTCTGAGACATTTGTCCCCATAAATGCTAAGAAGAAAGAGTGAGAGGAGGTGGGCTAACCTCTCAAGACCTCTTTCCTCTTTTTTTATTATGACTGAGTGAAAATGTACACTCCTGTATAAATCTACATGCCCACCTATATGCAGCTTCCACTGCTCTCCCTGCCCAGTGACAGCACACTATTGCTCTCAGCTCCATACATGTCTCATCCTCCCAATAGTCTCCTTCCCCCTCCTCTCCACCCACTCTCCTTCCTCCAGCCAGAGGTCAGCAGGATGATATCCTATAGATGCATAGAACCACAAAGTGCATCCAATATATGGTCACTCTGCATCGTCAAGTCCAATCTGTTCATGTACGTCTTTCAATCTCTAGAGCTATCACGCAATCCCAGCCCAGTGGTGGCCCGCAGACCCCAATCTCACAGCCAGAAAACTCAAAATCCCTTTAATGATTTACCCAATTACTTTGTTTCCAAGCTCTGATTCCACTCTTCCTTGGCCCTGTACCTTACAAAAGCAATGCCTTTAATTAAAATCCACAACTGCTGTTGCTTTCTGCCATCTGCCTCCTTTGCCCACTTGTTTCTTATGTCTATGTTTCTGGGAGTCTAATTGTGATTAAATTACAGGGTAATACTAATAGAGGGGTGAGAACCCAGCTAATGGCTCACTGTTCCACCAAGCAACAATTGTAGTAATCACAAGCCAAAGGCTCCCGTGCATTAGCTGCAGGCTGCTGGGGTTTCCTGGCCCACGCTCCCTCCACACCCCTGTCTGAGCAAGTGAATACAGTTCACAGGGCAAACTGAAAACCCAGAGGCAAGTGAGAGTGAAAAAGACATTACTGAAACACTAAAAGGGGCAGTCAGAAAACTTTCAGGAATAAGGATTCGAGTCACAGCAAAAGCAGAAGCAAAGAGAATTAAGTTCAAGATTTCAAAAATATCTTGAAAAATGAAACTAAATAATCACACAAATTATTAAAGGGACTTTGGCTGGGATTTCTTGGGATGTGGTGAGGTATGGGCAGTATCGGTCCTCCACTCAGCTTGTCCAAATTCTGTATGACGAAGGGCACTTGTGAAATAAACAAGTCACTCTGCAGAGAAAATCCAAGCCTACCAACACTCTCAACAGTCACATGCCAGCAGCACCACAGTTCTGTCCCCTCACCTGTGCTAGACGTGGCACAGAAGAAAGATAACGTGACGTGGTCCCTGACTTCAAGGGCCGCACGGTCTGAGATGGGCTAATAAGTAGAGCCTAAGTATAAGTATCCATTCCTGACATCTGTGACCCACTTTTCCATTTAGAAAGCACCTCACAGGATCTAATCTATAGGGAACACTGTTGTAGGTTGCCACTGAGTTGGCGCTGGCTCGTGAAGACCTTAAGTCTGCCAAGTGACCTGTGCCATTTTGAAGACTCTTGGTTTATTTGAGCCTGTTGCTATAGTTACTGTGTCAGTCCCTCTCACTGAGGGTTTCCCTCCTTTTCACGGACTTTCTGCTTTACCAACATGATGTTCCTTTGGGGGAACGTGAAGAAAGCTATTCTCATTCTACAAATGTGGAATCTGAGGCTCAGAGAGGTGCAGGGACTTGCTCAACATCATGTAACTTGGAAGTTTCTGAATCCCTGTGGCTCTTGCCCTCTCCTGCAGGGAGTCACCAGGAATGTTTCAGTTTGCTCTTAAAGAAGTCTCTCCTTGTCACTGTTGCACCATCTGCACCAACCCTGGAGATATTTAAAGCAGGAAGAACTCTAGGGTTGGGGGACCATATGGGAATACCCCAAGTTCTTACAGAGTTTGGTTGAAACATGGTTCTATTTTCATTTAGAATTGCCACTCCCACCCTGAACTCAGACTTGGATCCCTAAGGGCCTGGGCTGGGGGAGAAATCCAAACGGCAGATATCATCTTGTGCCTGAATAATAGAAACACAAGCCATATTAGTGTTCAGATGTAGAAAATGGGAGCATTGGAGCTCAAAACATGTTGTAAATCAAGTGTAAGCAGATGTTAAAATTGAATCACAATATATACCAAATTCCAAATTAAAGTGCTAAACCGAGAAACCAAATCCACTGCCATCAAGTCAATTCCAACTCATAGTGACCCTGTAGGACAGGGTGGAAGTACACCATAGTTTCCAAGGAGGGCCTGGTGGATACGAACTGCCAATCTTTAGGTTAGCAGCCATAGCACTTAATCACTATGCTACCAGGTGAAATGCTAGACCAGGACTAAAAAGTGGCTGTCTTAGTCAATTGGTACTGCTGTAACAAAAACAAGACAAGTGGATGGTTTTAACAAAGAGAAGTTTTATTCCATCACAGTCCCAGTGGGTAACAAGTCCAAATTTAGGACATCAGCTCCAGGAGGACATCTTTCTCTGCTGGCTCTGCAGGTCCTTATCCCCAGTCTTCCCCTGGACTGAGAGCTTCTGAGATGCAGGGACTCCAGGTCCCAAAGACGTGCTCTGCTCTGACATTGCTTCTTTCCTGATGGTTTGAGGTCCCCAACTCTCTGCTTCCTTCCCTTTCATGTGTCAGATAAGAGGTGATGTAATCCACATTCCGGGGAAACTCCCTTAGTAAGCATATTATAGTTCCCACCCTAAATCCTCTTTAACATAAAGGAGTCTATTAAACATAAGCAGAGATTAGGATTTACAGCATAGGCAAACCACAAAAGGGAGGATAATCACACAATATTGGGTATCAGCGCCCAGCCAGATTGCTGCATACCTTTTTGGGGGGACACAATTCAATCCATAACAATAGTCAAGAATATTTAAGGTACAAAAGAGTAAAGGGGAAAATTTTAGATGAGAATGTCTTTGGAGAGAGCTGAGCTATGAGTCCCACCCCACCGTACATCATTCAGAGATTTCAAGCCTGGGAAATCAAAGTGGCCAGAGGCACAGAGGCATGGGCCATCAGTAAGAGAAAGAAAACTGGTCTGGGATGGTCAGAGATTCTGCCCAAGAGAGGTCACCCAGAGGGGCAAAGAGACATCAGTCAAGAGAAGCTGGACATGTGGCTAGATTCCTAGGAATGGAGGAAAGAGTAAGTGATGAGTCAGAAGAAGGTGCATCATCTGAACCGGGGGAACTTCAGATTAGAGACCCCCAGCAAGAAGGGGGGCAGATATAAAGCACCCACAACTGTGTCCACAAGAAAGAGTCTGCTTTAATCATCTGCCAGGTCCCAAGAGCACCAGTGTCAGATCTCCATGCCAGAACCAGTCAATGGGGAACTTCCCTGCTCCTTCCCACTCCAACTCTGTGAAGATCAAAAACTACAGTTAAAAAAACAGTCTCAGCAGATTCCAGAAGGCTGATATGTTATTAGACATGATCATTTTCTGTAATTTATCTCATTTCATATAATAACAAAGATAGTTAAGAATCTTTAGGAAAAAAAAAGAGAGGAACGACAGAAGTATTATCCTTCTGTAAGTGTTCAAGCTGAGCTGAAGGAGAAAAGTATCAATTTTACATCACATTTGGAGTTTTAATTATTAGATAGTTCTGAACATTCTAATCACTAAGTTGACCCTGTGTTTGGACTTTAGGTGACTAAAGCCAAAATCCACTGCCGACCCTACAGACAGGGTGGAACTGCCCCATGGAGCTTCTGAGGAGCACCAGGTGGATTTGAAGTGCAGGCCCTCGGGTTAGCAGCTGTAGCAGCTAACTACTACACCGCCAGGGTTTCCACAGCTGGCGAAAAGAGACTAAGTAAGCCTGTGCTTTCTTACTGGGTAATCAGTCCCTGCCCTGCTCCGTCCCCATGCTCCGGTGGTAGGCTCTCTGGAGAAGACAAATCAATGAGACAGAGAGCTGATTTGAAGGAAAGCATTCATTCAATCAAGAGCGGGTCTGCTTCTGCAGGGTAGAGCTGGGCACAATGTTCTCATCCATAGCTTGGCCCTGGCCACAGTCTGCAGCTGGTGGGACTACATCCAGTCTGTTCTGAGGATGCTGTGAGACCCTGAGCCTCCATCAGCAATCCCTAGACAGGAGAAAGAAAAATTACACAGCACAGCCTTGGCCCAGGAAGAGCCATTAGCTCAGAGTCTGCTCCAGGTGGCCACAGGGGCTGAGGAGTGGGGGGAGGGGTGGTTGAGCAGGTGGTGCCACTTGCTGCTTTGTTCACAATGTACCATCCACAGTCCTCTCTGTAGATATTAGTTCCTGGGGTAAAGTGGAATCACTTTGGCTGGAAGCAAGCAGGTGGCAAAGTGAAGATGGAAATGGACCTTCTGTAAATCACTAAAGGTAGTTTAGAGGGCATGCTTTTGGAAGACAGCCAACCTGTTTACCAGGCATGTCCTAGCAAGTCTCAATTCTAGTTGAACATCAGACTGCTGGCACTCTCTCTCTCTCTCTCTCTCATGCACACACAGTCATGCATCCAGCACTGGGAAGTAAAACAATGAAAAAGCTAAGATTGGAACCCAGGGTCTCCAGCAAGTGCCTTTCCACTGCAGCAGCTTCCTCACTGGCCTCACTGCATCAAAAATACTTCACTGTCCAGTGGACACCAGTTCACAGTATCCACATGTGCATCAGAGGAGAGCTGTGCTCTACAGGGTTTTCCACGATTTTTTGGAAGTAGATACCCAGACTTTTCTTTCAAGGTACCTCTAGGCTGACTCAAACCTCCAAAGTTCTGTTCAGCAGCCAGGCATATTAACCATTTGAACCGCCCAGAGACCCTGTCTCCAAAATATCCCTTCCTCAAATGTAGCCTGCCCACACTACCAGCCAAATATCCCTGAATCCCTATTTTGACTTTGGTTCTTTCTCAGCCATGAATCTTCCCACATTCTCCATTACCTATAGGCTCTACTAGCCCAAATCCTGGAAGGGCTTTCAAATCACATTCCCTTTCAGTCTTGTCTCTCTCCCTTTCCTTCCACACAATCCTTCTTTTTCCATAGCTATGCTGCTCTATGTACTGGCTCCTGCTGGCACACTGGGTAAGAGCTCAGCTACTAACCAAAAGGTAGGCAATTCAAGACCACCGGCTGCTCCTTCAGAAAGCCTATAGGACAGTTCTACTCTGTCCTACAGGGTTGCTAGGAGTTGGAACTGATGAAAAAGCAACAGATTTGAAAAGCATTTTATACTTTCCTCCCAACCTGCTTACAGCTTTCTGCCGGTTTTTGGAACTCCCTAAGCCTTAGCTATGTGGGGCCAAGGAATTAGCAGACTGAAAACCAAATACTCAGCCTCTGCCTCTGCCTTTCTCCAGCCACAGTACTCTCCACTTAAGTCTCTAGACCTCATTTCTTTTGTCATATTAAGTATTAGATTGGAGAAATTTGAAGGAATTACCCAGCTCAAAAGTTCTATGATTCTTTCCCCATCCCTTCCGTTAACCCTGCTTTTAAACTAACTCTTGCCTATGTTGTAAGTGGGAAAAAAAAGGTCACAAAGTTTAGTAAAGCAAAAAGAAAGTTTAATTCAGCATATACTCAAAAAGGCAAAAGTAGGAAAAAGAGAAAAGCATGCTGCCAGTCATGTCTGCCTACTCCAAGGACTATTACAGAATAAACAAGAACGGGAAAACACATAAGCCTGCTGCTAGAGCCGTGTCTGGCCACACCCAGGGATTACACAATAGGCAACAGGAACAGGAGGAGCATGCTGCCACAGCCTTGTCTGCTTGAGGCCAAGGAGCTATTACAGGATGACCAATGTATAGATTAACATGATGAAGTGAGGAAAATCACTGAAAGCTTTGTCTTTTCACAGCTTGGCTGCATTTTGAATTGCTGTCTTTCTTAACAATCATTGGTACAGATTTCAGTAATCATGGGAGAGTTCACTGGTCTGACCAATTTTTATTCACTAAATGCTAATAGAAAAATAGTGTTTTGTTTGATGTGGCTTACATGAAAGGTTACCTAAAAGATATTTTCCAACATTATTTTAGCAGTTGTTTTATGCCTCAAGGCCTGGTTGATGGGCCCTTGTGAGTGAGTCCTTTTGAGGTCACCTCCAGCTGGGTCACATTCTGTATGCTTAAGGACAAGGAACAATGTCCCAATATTACTTTCCAAATCACCTCTCAAGTAATTTTCAGGCCCATGTGCCCTAGACCCTATGACACGCCACTGCGTCTCTTTGGTTACCCTTTTAGCATTTTCTCTCTTTTTGTCCTCAACAAAAATGGAGTTGCTTTGGACCGGAAGAACCGGATGGTGCCCGGCCACCACCAGTGATAGCCATGACGGAGCTCACAGAGAGGAACCTCACTGGCAACACAAGAATAAAAAGAGGTGCATCATGAGATCTCCACTAAAAGACCTCCATTGATGGTCCAGCGGTTTTGGGGTTCCTCTGAGAGCATGGCCCCCTTCCCTGATGCTGCCCTCTCCCATAAATTATAACAAAGGTCCACTCTTTGGACAGGAATGGATTGGACCTGGCAATGCAGAGTGACCATATATTGGAAGCACTTTATGGTCCTATACATCTATAGGATATCATCTTGCTGACCTCTGGCTGGAGGAAGGGGAGTGGACGGAGAGGAGGGGAAAGGAGACGGCTGGGAGGATGAGACATGTATGGAGCAGAGAGGAATAGTGTGCAGTCACCGGACAGGGAGAGCAGTGGAAGCTGCATATAGGGGGGCATGTAAATTTACATGTGAATGTACATTGTCACTCAGTTATGTTAAATCAAAATAAAAAAAAAAATGGAGTTGCTTTGCTTTTGCAAGCATCTCTAAAAACAAACGAAGCTCTTCTTTTTTCAGTATCCCTGGGTCCCAGTATCTGTGTTTTCATGGCAAACTTGTCTTGAAGCAGTGCTGAGAATTCCACAGATTTTTCTATCCAAGCTTAAACTGGACACAAGATTCTAGGTTCAACTGGGGCCGCAGGAACAGAATTCTAAAGGACTGTGAAGGCAAAGGGTTAGTTGCAACGACATGTTTAGAGCCCAAACCAGACTGAAATTACAGCGCTTAGAAAAGGCTAGAGACTTCTGCATTACAAGCACCTAGCCAAGTGATGTTATGGTTGCCTGCTTGTCTGCTATTGGGACCCACTCTGGAAATAGAGTATCAAAGTACCCATCCTTTCCAATCGTAAGCCCATTTGAGGACCCCCACTCAGATGAATATAGGATCGTCAGAATGGACATTAATCCTTAGAGACGCAAGCATCTGCATCAAGAACAAGGCACCCCCAAGTACCAACCCTAAAGAGTTGTTTGCTAGCTGAATGACTTTGGGTTTATAGTCTTAACCTCTCTGTGCCCACTTATCTATGCAACAGGAAATAATGATAGGGTTATCATGAAGGTTAAATAATGCACATGAAGCCCTTAGCACAATGCTCATCACTGGTTGTTTATATGACAATAAGGGGAGTGGCTCTAGAGGGAAGGGTTGGGCAGTGAGAGTACCAGTAGGGAGAACACAGGGCCACGGTTCTGATCCCAAGCACCTCCCCTTAAGATCAATGCTAATAAAAAGTTGGAGGTAACATACAGGCAGCACTATGATCAGTTACCATAAATGTCCATTATAAAAGAGTTCATACATTCCAGGTATCAGTCGCAGTGAAGTCAACTGTGACACAGAACTGTGCCCCACGGATTTCTCATAAGCAAATCACTGTGCCTGGGAGACTTGCACCACCTGTCTTTTGGTTACCAGCAAGGACATTGTTTGCACCACCCAGGGACTCCATATACTCTAGATACAAGTCCCTTATTAGAGAGAGGTACAATGTGCAAACATTTTCTCCCATTCTGTAGGTGTATTTCCATTTGTGGGTTGACTTGTCCTTAAAAGCATACTTTTTTTTTTTTCAATTTTGATCAAGTCCAATTTATCCTTTTTGTTATTGTTACTTGTGCTTCTAGTGTCCTAAAAAACTGTTGCCTCATCCAAGGTCATGAAGGTTATGATTTGTTTCTCCAGATGTTCTGTTGATATGTGGCAATGTTTGGATGAATTATACAGACAGAATAAGTTATGGTATCTTTATTGCATAACATTTATTTTTCTTGCCTTTATCTCAACAAAATCACTAATTATGTCATTATAGTGCAGTTTTTTTTTTTTTTAATTAACTGTGTCTCCCTCCGATGGTATTCATCTAAAGGAAAGTGTTTTAGTTATCTGGTACCACTCTAACAGAAATACCACAAAGTGGGGGGCTTTAACAAAGAAAAGTTTATTCTTACACAGCCCAGTAGGTCACAAGTTCACATTCAGGGTGCCCGCTCCAGGCAAAGGGCTTTCCCTCTGTCAGCTCTGGAGGCCAGTCCTTGTGTTGCACCAGTCTTTGGTCAGGGAGCATCTTGGTGCGGGAACCTCGGGTCTGAAGGACGAGGTCTTCTCCTGGTGCTGCTTCTGGATGGTATGAGGTTCCCAATTCTCTGCTTGCTTTCCTTTGCTTTCATCTCTTGTAGGGTGAAAGGATAAAGGGTGCTACAAGCCATACTCAAGGAAAACTCCCTTTATAGTAAAGCAGGGAGATAACTTTGGGAAGG
The DNA here is from genome assembly GCA_028571685.1 of Heterohyrax brucei. Classification (NCBI taxonomy): domain Eukaryota; kingdom Metazoa; phylum Chordata; class Mammalia; order Hyracoidea; family Procaviidae; genus Heterohyrax; species Heterohyrax brucei. The sequence continues at coordinate 115,907,551 of CM053149.1, read as the reverse complement.
GATTTACAGGCCCACTCTAATCCTTTTTAACATACAACACAGGAAAATCACAAAATGGAGGACAATCATAAAATATTGGGAACTCTGATCCAGCCAAATGGCTACGAACATTTTGGGGCGGACACAGTTCAATCTATGACAGAAGGGTCTGTTTACTAAAAAGGCCAGACTTGACTATCCAACAGATTGGGGAGTCCCTCTTAGATATGGCCCCCGGACTCTCTGTTAGCCCAGAACTGAAACCTTTCCTGAAGCCAACTCTCCAGACAAGGACTGGACCTAAAATGATACTGCCAAACAGTGAGCTTCTTGGCTGAAGTGGATACATGAGACCAGCTGGACAGCTCCTGTCCAGAGGCGAGATGGGACAGCAGAGGGGGACAGGAGCTGGCTGAATGGACACAGGAGATACAGAGTGACAGCGGGGAGTGCTGTCACAGTGAGGAGAGCACAGCAGTATGCGTTTTGTATGATAAGTTGACTTGGATTGTAAACTTTCACTTAAAGCACAATAAAATATTTTTTAAAATAATAATAAAGGAAGAACTGACAAACTATGTACAGCCCACTGGCCAAATCTAGCCAGCTGCCTGTTTTAGTAAGTGAAGATTAATCGGCACCCAGACACATTCATTTATTTCCTTATTGTCTCTGGCAGCTTTAGCACTACAACTCGCAGTAGAGATCACAGGCCTATTAAGCCACCAAATATTTGCTATCTAGCACTTTACAGGAAGCCCTGGTGGCAAAGCCCTTTACAGAAAAGATTTTTCAACCCTTAATCAAAAGGATTAAAAACAAAGCAGAGGGAACTCTGTCCTTGAAATTCAGGGAGGTCATTGAGATGACTTCTCCTTCAGGGAGGTCATTTTATCCAATGATCAGAACTGCCATCAGCTGAAAACAGCCTGGTAGGCCCCACCTGGTATAACCATAAATAACTTTAAGCTTGTCTTCCCCACCCTCCTGACTGACAGCTCTTCCCTTATCAAAATCTTGACCATAAACAAACCTTAGCCCTTCCCCTCCTAATTAACACTTCTTCTTTATTTAGACCATAAGTCCCTTAACCAGAATTTCTTGCTATCCTTTTCTTTTGTTATCAAACCATAAATCCCCTCATCCCACACGACCTCATTGAAACTTTAAAACTATAAAAAATCTGCCCTACTAGAGAGGGGTGGGCTGAATCACTCTTGATTCAGACCCTACTCTCTTTCTCTTCCAATAAACTTCACTGGACCCTCAGACTGGTGTGTCTCTGCCTCTGTTTTGGGTCGCCCTCTCCCCAACAAAAACGTAATTTTATTTGAAATGCAAACTCTTAGTCAGCTAATGCTGCTTTGACAGAAATACTACACAAGTGGATGGCTTTAAAAAGAGAAACTTTGTCACAGTCCAGCAGGCTAAAAGTCCAAATTCAGGGTATCAGTTCCAGGGGAAGGCTTTCTCTGCTGGCTCTGGAAGAAGGTCCTTGTCATCAGTCTCTCCACAACCAGCTCCTGGCACTGTTTCTTGGTGGCAATCTCAGCTTGCTTTGCTTTCCTTTTATCTCTCGTAGGATAAAAGGTAGTGTGAGCCACACTCCAGGGAAACTCACTTAGTTAGGGTGTTGCTGTCCCACCCAATTCCTCTTTTAATATAATTCTATCCATTAACTATAGGCAGAGATTAGGATTTACAGGACAATCACAAAATACTGGGAATCACAGCCCAGTCAGATTGCTACACACATTTTTGGGGGAATACAACTCAACTCATGACACACACAATTTAAATATTTTTTAAAAATGTAGATTAAATGACAAGTATTGAAAAATACATGGGGGAAAGATGTGGCAGTCTATTTCTGTAAAGACTGCAGCCTTGGAAACCTCCTGGGGCAGACCTACTCTATGCTACAGGGCCACTGTAAGTTGGAACTCACTTGAGAGCAGTAAGCTTGGTTTTGGTTTACTGAAAAAGTGTAATTACTTCCATGTTTAAAAATGTAGTCTTCTCAAAACTAAAAATTGTTCTGTAGCAGGTAGAAGACAAGTTCAGCCCACAGAGCAGAAAACACCTGGAACACCACCTTGTTTGTAGAGGAAGAGGCTATTTATTAGCTAGCAGTGTGGCGGATGGACTCAAGGCTGAAAAATAGCCACGCACCCCGTTCCATTATTAGACATGTCTATTTATACATTTTTCCAAGAAAGCAGACAAAGCAATTTCCATATATTCTCTTAATCAGCAGTTACAGGTATACAGATTTTCATATTGTATTCCTATTGGTCCAGCATACTTAAAGAGGCACTAGATAAGCAGTTAGCATTAAGCTACATGGGAAGAAGCTACCCTCTTTAGAAACTGGGCTTATCAAAGATTTGTATGGTGGAGGGGAGCATCCTGGGCTGGCGCCGGAGAGAGAAGCATCTGGACTTTTACCTTCTCCTTAGAAACTGAGCTTATCTCAGAATTTCTATGGGGGGCAGGGAGCAGGGGAGCTCGTATCTGACGCCCCAACCCTGATTTAGGCATCAGGCAGAAAGAAGTCATTGATTCGAATAGGGTTTGGGAAGTTCCTCACAAAGCAAACTGGTGCCTTCTTATCTAAACAGTGTAACAATGGCTACCTCCTCAGGTGAACTCACCTTTCAAGGAGGAAAGTACGTAGGCGTGGGTGTGGGTGCAGAGGTCACATTCAACAGGCCAGGGCCATCATGTTCAAGGGTCTGATCTTATGCATTACAGCCGTTTTCGGCTGTTTACAATCACTCATTCGCAGGCTCACAAGCCCTGCACCGTAAGAGAAATTGTTTTAGATTGCACGGTGTTCCTCGGTTGCTAATGGGTATGAACCATGACTGGAATTTAAAGCAAGAGAAGGGAAGCTTGGCAGTGCTAGGAAACAATGCTTCCTTAAGCAAGGATCTATTGCCATCGTTCCTCTATGCGAGGAAGGATTTGACAAGTTAGTCTTTTGTCTTACCTCAGCCCCACTGCCACTCAAATCCAAAGCAGTCTGTCTCCAATACAAGCAGCAAGACGGTCCGTTCTGTTTCACAGATACTGGGCACGAGCCGTGGTGAATCATTGCCCTGGGGCCTGAAGAGTGTCCATCCTTGAGGATGGCAGGCTGTGCTGTGTCAGTACTGGGCATAGGATCCAGAGTGATGGAGACACCTACGTTTTTAAAATAGATGTGTCTTTGTGATACGAGATCCTGCAAAGCACTGGACCCATGGCAGGAGCCTCTCTTGCCACTATCTAATGGTGGTATTTCTAGCACTCTAAGGAATTCAGTTGGAATCAACTCCATGGCAGTGGGTTTGTCTTTTTGGCTTAAGAAATTTGCTGCAAAAGACTTCTTCTAAGTGTTAAAAAAGGTGTGCCTGACCCCAGCCCTCATGCTTTCAATTGTCTCCTAGGCACAGAAAAGGGAGACAGTGAATAAGACAGACCAAAGAATTGAAGGCTTTGAAGTGCGGTGTTGGTGAAGGATACTGAATAGACTCCGGACTGCCGAAAGAATGAACAAATCTGTATTGGAAGAAGTGCGGCCAGAATGCTCCTTAGAAGCAAAGATAGTGAGACTATGTCTCCCATACGTTGGACATGTTATAAGGAGGGATCAGTCCCTGGAGAAAGACATTGTGTTTGCTGGAGTCAGCAAAAAAGAGGAAGCCCCTCAGTGGCTGCAACAGTGGGCTCAAGCATGACAGTGATTCTGAGGATGGTGCAGGACTGGGCCGTGTTTGGTTCTGTTGCCCACAGAATCACTGTGAATTGGAGTCAACTCAACAGCACCCAACAACAACAAGAAGGAGTTAGGAGCTGCCAGGTGACAAAAATGGTTATGTGCTCAACTACTAACTCAAAGTTTGGTGGTCTGAACACACCCAGAGCACCTCTGAAGAAAGGTTTGGCTGATCTTCTTCAGAAGACAATAACTGTTTTTTTTTGTTTGTTTGCAGAGTTGGCATGAAAATCTGGGGTTTAGGTAGAACCACCTTGCAAATAGTAACTGAGGACCAGAATCAGCATCCAGAATATTTTACTGTAATTCAAATTTTTAACTCTATTGTGGACCTCAGTCTCTAAGTAAGCTTAGTTGGTTGGCTTCTCTTCAATAAGAGATTGTGTAATTCTATAAAGTAGATGCTTGAAATGTTTTAGAAAATTGAAAAGATATTTTAACGTATTTACCCATATTAGAAATGATACTTTAAATTTTTTACTGTTAGAGTACTACACAGAACAGTTCCACCACCCAAAAAATTCCTGTGTGATTGACCTATTCAACTCTCTCTCTCAAACTGTAAGCATGGGCAGGCCACTACAGTAGGAGGAAATAGCTACAGTCTTTTTTGCTTTTGTCAAGTTGACCTTTTCCAAAGGTTCTACCTCCCATTTCCTGTGCTAGCTCTACCAACCTAGTTACCTAGGCCCTTTGGGGGAGTCCATTCGTTCTTTAGAGTGCTCAGGTTTTTATGGTACTTCTGTGACTCTGCCAGCTTGCCAAGTCACCAACCACTTCTCCCTTCATTTGCTACTTTTCCTGTCCTGTAGTTCAAGGCTTCACACGTCTTCTAGTTTCATCAAAGATAGTTTATATTTCACTGTTTTTAAAAAATATTTTATTGTGCTTTAAGTGAAAGCTTACAATCCAAATCAATTTCCCATAAAAACTCTGCACACACATCACTATGCAGCTCTAACTGCTCTCTACCCCCGTTCCCATAACGGCACACTCCTTCCTTCTTTCCTCCTAGACTCTCCATATCCATTCAACCCATTCCTGTCCCCACTCCTGTGCCCCTCCACCTTCTCATACCACTTCTGGAAAAGACCTGCTCAGAGAGCCTCAAGTATGTATTTCAGCCAAGAAACCACGCTTCGGCAGCATCACTCTGAATTATAATCCAGTCCAGTCTTCCTCATACAAGTTGGCTTTCCTACTAGTTTCAGCTCTGGGCTAACAGTCTGGAGGCCATGTCTCCAGGGACTCTCCAGTCTGATGGGCCATCAAGTTTGATCTTTTAACAGATTTCTAGTTCTGCACATCCATTTTTCTCCTACCACATCAGGGACTTTACAGTGTGTTTCCTGTCAGGACCATCACTGGTGGTGGCTAGGTACCACCTGGTTCTTCTGGCCCAATGTTGATGTAGTCTCTGAATCACATGGCACCTTCTGTCTCCTGAGTTCATATTTTTCTCATGTCATTAATGTCCCTCATTTTCCTCTGGTCCAGGTAGACTGATGCTACTTATATGGCCACTTGCTAGCTTTTAAGAGCCAGACACCACTCACCAAAATGGTAAGCAGAACATTTTCTTTTAAAAAAACTTAGGTATGCCAGTTAGCCTAAATGTCTCCTGAAACCATGGTTGCCGGACCCCTGGCCCTGCTATTCTGTCCTACAAAATGTTTGGTTGTATTTAGTTTTCCTGTGTCTTTTCAGATGAGAATGAGGTAGAAATATCTTTACTGTGCCATCTTGAAATCTGAAGTCTTCTAGAATCATGTTTTGTTTTAAATGTTTGGTTGATATCTGCAATTCTAATCTGAAAAGTTGAAGAGAACACAGTTAATTTTCTAAATAGAATTTTATAGTTATTGAATTGGTAGTGTTATAGTGCTTAGGAAAATTCTCTTTAAATTTGATTTATATGATGGCCATAAGTGCTAAATATGGGTGCCATTTTCCATACACTTGTGCTGCTAGGGTACTGTGTGTAAAGCAGGTTACCCTGACTAGAGGTACTGGTGTCCCGTACAACAAACTACACAACCTTCAGCTGCAGACAACCACTGCTTAATATTTACAACCAGCAGCAATAATGCCTACAATGGATGCCTCCGACCTCAACTGTCAGGGGAAGTGCCATCTCTCCTTTCCCATTTGCATAGTACTTACTGTGTATGCCCAGTTGCTTATAACTGATGCGCTAGGAATTGAGCTGAAGGGTATGACAGATCAGGATCATCAATCAAAAACCAAGACATAAAAATGATAGTATCAAAAAATTCAAAACTCAAGCATCAAAATGTATTTACAGAACAACTTGGAGTGCCTGTGCTGGGCATTAGTGGCTGAAATTTTTTTAAGTCATAGTACCTTTCTTCATGGGGGTTTCACATTACTTAAAGAATCACAACATACTCACGAGCAATAATTACTAATAAGACAGACGTAGTATATTTGTAATCATTTTAAACATTTAATGAAATTTGATGAACTACTTACAGAATAGCACTAAACATTTCAGGATTTATTCTTTTCAATGTAAGCATTAGATAATCACTAACCAGTGAACAAATAAAAACGATGGATCTTATTTTTTAATACAACATACGACTAGATTAGCAAGTACTGGTATTATTAACATGAGCTTGAAGACCTAAGACAAACTACATTTTAAAACTTGAGAGTTTTGCTACATTGAATAGCAATTAAAACATAAATAACTATAAATAATATTTCATCCCACAATAGTAACTATAAACACTACTCTCCTGAAAAAAGTGCCCCCCCCTTAGACATTAAAAATAAACTTCCATTTAACATTCTATCTCTAGCACCTGGAGAGTGCTCATGGAAATTTGTTAAATGAATGTGTGAGCAGCAACAGTGAGAGAGGATTTTATCATCACAATTTTCATGAGGAGGAAAATGACGTTCAGAAAGCTGAACGACATCAGTGGTCTCTAAAGTTGTGCATCTAAGTGGTATGTGAGACAAGGTACCTTACTTCTTTTTTATCAAATGTCTTATTATGCATACAATATAATCATATAGAAGTCATGTATGTAATACATAGCCAAGCCAAGTGCCATCGAGTCGGATCCAACTCATGGCAAACCTAGGGGCCAGGGTAGAAGTGACCCCCAGAGTATTCAAGGAGCACCTGATGGATCTGAACTGCAGACCCTGTGGTTAGCAAAATGTCCATATATCAGGGGTTTGTGCTCAAAAGTGTTTTTACTGATGAGGTGTTCCTGTTTCAAAGAAGTTTGTAGGCTGCTGTACTAAACCAAAGGCAAGTTGTCCTGGGAAGCTATTATCATTTCTTTAACTTTTTGAGCCACTGAAGTTTAGTCTAGGGCCTGCAAGAGAGGGAGCAGTTAACACATGTTCTGAATCAGAACAAATACAAAAGCAGTGAATAAGACATTAACTAAAAGGCCCAGGATAATACAACTAGTAAGTAGGTATCAGGATTCAAATTCCGATCTGCTTAACAAACACCAAAAACTAACTTGTACTTTTCCAAAAATAGGCTGCTGCTCAGCACACACAACAGATTAGCAAGGGGGAACCTGAGAAATTTTTCCAATTAGTTGGCTGTTTAAAAACACGTAAACAACACACAATCAACAGAGAAAATCATTACATTAATTAGAAGGCTTCATCATCCTGTCAGCCTTTCCACTAGGGAGACATTCTTCAGAAGGGCAGAAAGGCAAAAAGCTGTACCACATTTCCTCCAGTTATGAATTCAGGTCATATCAAAGGTTGCATTTTGTGTGGAGGGACATGTCTGTTTCTGTGTGTGATATATAAAGGGAATTTCCCAACTTGTTTTTCAGCAAACATTGCATCTCCCCTTCCAAAACTGAAAAAAACAAAAAAATTAAGTTAAGCAAGAACTTCAACCTCCTTTTCCTCTCTACTATTTATCCACAATATCAAATTACTCACAAGATAGACTGACTTGAATTTCACCTCTTATTCAGTCCTCCAAAGAACAGTAAAGTGGATCAAAGTCTGAATTACATTCATTAGAAAACCAAGTGCATGGGTGTTCACAACTAAGTGTCCTCTCAATAAAAAGAACCACTCCTAACTGTTGAGAACCTCAGTGTCCAGGGCATGCTGTGAATAGTTGATTTCATTTAATCTTCACAACACCCTACAGGGTACTATTAATATCCCCATTTTATAGTCGAAGAAACAGGGGTGAAGGCAATTAAGAGAGTTAAGATCACACAGCTGGTAAGTGGTAGTTGGGTGGTGTACGCTATCACGTCGATTTCTACTCATAGCGACCACATATGACAGAGTAGAACTGCCCTGTAGGGTTTCCCAGGCTGAAATCTTTATGCAAGCACATCAAGAGGTCTTGTCTCCCAGGGAGCTACTGGTGAGTTCAAACCACTGACCTTTTAGTTAGCAGCCGAGTGCTTAACTGCCATGCCATCTGAGTCTCTTACAGTAAGTGAGATCAAAATCCATTGCCTCAAGTCAACTCTGACTTAGTCATTCTAGTAGAACTGCCCCATAGGGTTTCCAAGGACTGGTTGCTGGATTCAAACTGCCAACTTTTGGGTTAACAGCCAGGCAAAATCTGTTCTGTTCAAAGCCTTCTTTCTACCACACCACACCATTCTGCCTTTAAGTAGATCCAGATCCCAGAGTGGTAAGTGTTGGCCTGTGGTTACCAACGAGTAACATAAGCAAGAAGTAAACCTCTTATTACCCCAGTGACATTTTGTAGGTTGTTTGTTACAGTGGCCTAACCTAGAAACCATACTTAGTGAAAGCCTCTCTTACTCTATACCACCCAAACACAAGTACTGACAGTTGTTTAGACCAGGGCTCAAACTAGTAGAGCAGTGGTTTTCAAAACTGATTATACAAAAGAATCATCTGGGGATCTCCTGAAAACATTGGGGTGGAAATGCAAATTCCCAGCTGGGGTTCAAACCAGAACAAGCCAGTCTAAAGCCCTGATTTAGACAAAGGCTCAAGTATGAACAAAGCTCTGCAGGAAAGACTGAATCTGTTGAGGCATGGCTTTGGCATTCAAATAATCAGATACAAGTTCCTGCATAAATATCTGGAGAAACAGATGTTCTTAAAGCCCAGTGCCGTTGAGTTGGATCCGACTCATGGCCTGAGTAGAACTGCCCCCTAGAGTAAGTATTCAAGCACCACCTGGGGGATTTGAACTGCTGACCTTTTGGTTAGCAGTGGTAGCACTTAATCGACTACACTAACACGGTTTCCCAGATTTTCTTAAAGGTAGATAATTTTAAGAGCACGTTGTGTGATATGAAAAACCAAGTCCATTGTTGTTGAGTCAATTCCCACTTAATAGCAACTCTATAGGAGACAGTAAGAACCTCCCCTAGAGGGTTTCCAAGAACGTAGTCTTTACAGAAGCAGATTGCCACACCTTTCTCCCATGGAGTTGCCAGTGGGTTCCAACTGCTGATCTCTCAGTTAGCAGCTGAACACTCAACCACTGCACCACCAAGGTTCCTTAAAATTTAACTAGATCTCCCTATATTCACATGAGTATACGCAAACTAAGGATGCGAGGTATATGAAGTCCAACAATTAAGTCTGTGAACTTAATTGTTCTAAGAGCTCTATACGCCATTACTGAATTCCACTTCAGTCACCTTCGAAATACTTCCCTTGGAAAGCTATGCACCGACGCCAGCACCTAGTCCACCCTTTAAAGCAATTTTGGAACTCTTTCTGGAATGGCCATTGAACAGAGGCACAGTGGCAAGTTTTCAAACTTAACTGTATAGCTGTGCGTCAGGGAGTTTTTAGCCAGTAAACAACTATACTGGAACATCCTCCCTACTCACCTGATCTGCCCCCAATGACTTTTTTTTACCCAAAGATAAAGGAAATACTGAAAGAAAGACACATTGATGACATTCAGGACATCAAGGGTAATGTGACAGCTCTGATGGCCATTCCAGAAAGAGTTCCAAAACTGCTACTTCTAAGGTGACCATAGTGATAGTCAGCAATAAGGTATGTAGCACTTTTCTAGGATGAGTTCGTAAACTTAATTGGCAGACCTCGTATTTTAACCTGAAGTGATTTAGCAAAGCTGGGAAAAAACATTTTAAGGTGATAAGCAGTTATTCTATCTATAGAAGTGGAAGACCTGAATAATCCCTTCAGAGTAGATTATTTCCTTTGTTTTACCAAAGGTGCCCAAAAGGGCTCTTTAGTTACACAAATTTAAAGCAACATTTATTTACTCTTCTTGAGGAAAACTACAAAGAAAGCCTTTCCCTGAATGCAGGTATTTTACACTGAAAAGCTGAATATATTACTTGAGCATATTAGTTGCTTTTGGTGAAAACATGTTACGCTGCTTCAGAATTATTGTCAGGGGTTAGGAATGTAAACACACAAGTATTTTTTATTGTGCAGCAGGTGCAAGTTCAGATAGCACCTCAGTTTCCCATTGGACAGTTTGTATACAAAGTGTTCCATGACACTGGTTCCTTTCCTCACAAGGTACCTGCCTTCTCCCCATTTCTGTCCTGCTTTCCCTTTTTCCTTTAGTTTCCTTTTATCCTGGGTTGCTACCCCTTCTTGCTTTCTCATCTTTGCTTTCGGACAAATGTTGCCCTTTTCATCTCCTATAAAAGATTGTCCTTAAGAAACACATTCCTCTCAGGTGTTGTCTGTTTTATATGCTGTCTATGAGTTGGCTAATGGGTGGTCTCTGGTAATGACTTCAGTTCCAGTTCAGAGCCATATATCTTGGGAGGTTCCTCCAGTTAGACCAGAAAGTCTGGTCTCTTGAGAAATTATTTCGTATCTTTGTAGACATACAGATATGTTTTTTTAGAGAGATACATATTACTGTTTAACCTTGTTTACTGAAATTGCTCAGTGAATATTCTTTAATGCTTGGGTATTTGATGCTTTCATATTGTCATTTTGAAGCTTTGGTTTGAGTATTATCCTAATCTTCCATACCTTTCAGACCCTAAGATTCAGGAGATGACAGAAAAGAATTTTAGACTTGGTTTTTACCACTTTAGAGGAACCTGATCTGGAAATGGAAAAGTACAGAATCAGGTTTGGCTGGCAAAGTTCAGCCCTAACTATAAATTCCTACCTACATGTGGTATCAAGTATGAACAATCCAGACTTCGGAAAACGTATCGATGTTGACCTCTTACAATCTGCTAAGATAGTTCTGTTCAGGACTGTGGAAGAGGTTATTATATCCCTGCAGGAGAGGAGATTCCTATATAGGCAGACATTCCCACTGTCAGCCATCCTAGGGAACATAGATCCTAAGGCAGGAAATGGTGTCTCAGAGCAAAGGAAGGAATTTCTTTCTCCCATGGAGTCGATTCTAGAGAGTAGAAGCTGAGTGGCTCCTGGACACTTACTTACAGGCAGATGGGGAGCCAGGCAGGGAAGACCCTGGGATATGAGACGACCGCAGTATCTATACCCCACAGGCCAGCACTGTGGTCTCAGCCTAGCCTGAAAATGAGGGATTCCAGAATTACAGAAAATAATCTGCAAATTTTGTAAATTTCATCAGCAAATTCCATAGCTGAGAGAATATAAATATTTATTTTAAACAAAAACTGTTAAGGATTCTTTGGGCATAACATTACTTCAATGAGAGAACAGTTACAGAAACTAGCATTCTTGTAATCACTGGCCAGTTCTGAGTCAACTAACCTACAAAGAATGTAATCATTTGGAGCAGAGTACACCCCTCTCCCAGGCCTGGTAGCTGGCCAAGGGGAACATGTTTCTACCAGCTCCCAGTACCTATCACTGAACAATAACAATGGCACCTAGTGTATTACCTATGCTTTACAAAACTAATATCATGATATTAAAAATAAAACAAACTTACTGCCATCAAGTCGATTCCAATTCATAGCAACCCTAAAGGACAGAGCAGAGCTGTTCCATAAGTTTTCCAAGGAGCAGATGGTACATTCAAACTGCCGACTTTTTGTTCGCTCTTAACCACTGAACCACCAGCACTCTGGCAATATAAGATGTTCCCCATGACAAAAACATCTACCAGAGGAAGGGATCATGACAACAGTGAACATTTGAGTTGGACTAAGCAAAAATTACATAAATAGGTCATTATTTTCCTTTCAGTCAGCAGCTGGCTAGCTTTTTCTGTTGAGTGCTAGACAGCAAATATTACCTAACAATTTTAGGCTTGCTGTCATACCTGCTCAGCTCTACCATTGTAGCAGCAGGAAAGCAGCCTTATACAGTATATAAATGAATGGGTACAGCTATGTTCCAGTAAAACTTATGTTTGGACACTGACACTTGTTTTTCATATAATTTTCATGTGTCACACAACATTCTTCTTCTTCTTCTTTTTACAGTCATTTAAAAATTATTCTTAGCTCACAGATCTTACAAAAACAGGCCATGGGCCGGATTTGGCCAGCAACTGCTAACCCTTTGCTGTAGGTCTTATCAGCTCTGCAAGTAAACATAGCAAAGTAGCGGTGAGAGTTTTCAACTCACTTAATCTGGGGTTCATTTTAAAACAATAAAGAGAAATTAGTTGTGCTGTCAAAATTTCAAATATAATTCATTGAAATTAATTTTCCACCATACTTAGTAGCAGTATTAACATATAACTCTATTACAACTAATAACAGCTCACACTGAAATAAGACTCATGATAAAGGTTAATTTAAAAAAATAGCATTGTTAACAAATAACTGTACTTGCCATATTGTTAATATACTGCCTTAAATAGGTACTTATTCCAGTTAGAAAACATATGAATTGGAGTTCTGATTTTTAAATGAAAGAAATAAGCAGAAAGAGGGATAGAGGAGGATACAGTAGAATAGGAATAGGAAGACCTCATGAAAATACATGTGTTGGTGTCAGCTGCATACTTTACCCTGACAGTGATTACCTGGAGAAAAAAACAACTTCAAAGACTTAATTACCAAAGAAATTGAAATCACAAGACTCAGTTTTTCAGTGATTTGCTTAATACTTAAAATCAGTTTGAGTCCACCAGCCATTCCTTGGAAATCCTATGGGGGCAGCTCAACCCTGTCCTACATGGTCTCTGTGAGTTGGAACAAACGAATATTGAATTAAAAGTATTTTAAAAGTTTCTTTTTCAAGAAGTAACAGTGTTAAGCACCAGGGTTTCCTTAAATTGGACAGAAGAGCATAAACCAAAGGAAACCAACAGTCTTCTAATTTTTCTGGCGTGTAAATGTCTTCAAATTAAAAGCACCTGTGAGGTTCAGTCTCTAGAGGACATCATGCTTGGCAGAGGGTCTGTGAAAAAGAGGAAGACTATCAATGAGACTGGCTGACACGGTGGCTAGCTATGACAAGTGGCTCAAGCAGGACAAGGAGTGTGAGAATGGAGCAGGAACAGGCAGTGTTTTCCTTCTGTTGTACACAGAGCTGCTATGAGCTGGAACCAACTCAACAGCACCTAACAAAACGTTTAAATCACTTCAATTATCACTCAATATTAATCAAGATGGGCCTGAATACTTGTAAACCAGTGGATAAAAACTAGAACAGAAAGAAATATGTGCTCAGTAAATAACTGTTAAATGAAGTAATAAGTACCTGATATGGCCAAAAACATTTTTTAAACTCTCTTCTGCTGCTGACTGAATGAACAGTACTAGAAACTTAATTAAAAACAAACTAACAAACAAACAAAAAACCCAACCCATTGCCGTCACATTAGAGTGAAAAAACTCGAGTCCATTCCAACTCATAGGAATCCTATAGGACAGAGTAGAACTGCTCCATAAAGTTTCCAACGAGCGCCTGGTGGATTTATACCACCAACTTTTTGGTTAGCAAACTCAACTACTATACATCACTAGGGTTCCCAGAAACTGAAGACATTTGTTGACATGCTGCCCTTTTGGTCAGCCTCTTTTTGTTAAAAAAAATTTGGATTCTTCTTTTTTATTAAAACCTCAATTTCAAAAATACTGAAGGGCAGCCTAAAGGACAGACAATTTATCATTTCCTCTAAAACTTTCAGATGTTCCTTCACGTTTTTATAGCGACAGGCCCTTTTACGAATGACCAAAATTTCATATCCTCTCACCTGAAAAAAAAAGTATACATACACATAATTCTGGAAATCATCACAGGAGTTCAAAGACTAATGAAGATCCTTTATAGCTCTGTAGATTCTCAGTCTATAGAGGATCTACAGACCCAGAGTGAGGATTCCTGATCAAAGTATTTCAAACTAAAGTTATATTTTCAGATCATTGACAGACATTTAAACCAAGAAAACATGGGCTTTTCCTGCACAACTAGTCCATTTTTATCTTAAAGGGACTTGGGTTTTGAAAATAATGGTCTTCCCTTGTTTACTGTGGCTTCTAGGAGGGCCAGTGTGAAATTTGTTGTGCATCTGCAGACATCGTGTGTACTAACCTCATCCAGAACTTCATCTTAATCCTCCACCCTCTTGTTTTCCCACTCCCCTGATTTCTTTATCCAGTTTTAATAATGCTTTATGGTATCTCTGTAAGCAGAATTGTGTCCTTGGGAAGATGAGCTGTTATAAATAAATATATATGAAGATGCTTTGGCTTAATCTGTAAAAGCAGAGTGCAGACATATTTTAGCATATTTATGACCGTAGAGTTTTTTTATATTTGAGTCTATTTCCAACCTTCTTAAAAGCCCAACATTTCATATAAAAATCCAGATTTCAGAAGTCTGTAGAAAAAAGTAAAAATTTATTTCCCTGAACTAGCCCAGGAGCGGGATCCCAGTCCCGGCACGTGCGGTCTCCACCGGTCACAGCTCTCACTTACATCACCTATGAGGCCTGGGAACGAGTTCAAAAGCTTCGCATAAAATGAACTCGTGGGGGAAACTTCCGAAAACAGGACTAACTTCAAGATTTTACAAACACAAATCCCCTTCCTTTCCTGCTCCATGAAAGGAGTAGCAGAGACGACGAGCACAATTAATTCTGCAAGTGCTCACGAGCCTAGCTTCCCCACCGCCAGGCCCAGCCAACAAGCCATCAGTGAGAGGCGGGACGGCGGTTGACACACATTTCCCGGTCGGCAGACACTACCCGTGACTGATTCGAGTACGACCTGCCACCTACCGCCTCTAACACTTGGCGTGTTGAATTAAGCGCTGAGAAGTTAAGTTCTGAACCGAGGATGGAACAGTACTTAATGAAGAATATTTACTAAAGAATCTGGACCGCATAACCCATGGCCTATTCGCAAGAACGGAGAGTGAAGGAAAGGCTACGCCCCAGATACCTACTGAATCCCCAACATCGCAATTCCGGGACTAGGGACATTTTAGCTCCTGTTTCCGGAAAGCTGGCCGGTCCCTCCCCCTTGACCCCGCCTCTGGGAGTCTTTCCCGCCAAAGGCCGTTATCATTGCGGAGCATTGTGGGACAAGACTCTAGAGTAGGTTTCAGCGAGTTGTGGCAAGGCGCCGAAATGCTTCAGAAGCTTATTCCTGAAAACGCTGACTGTCTTTGGCAACCTGACAGACATCAATAGCCCCTTTAACGAGAGTTGTGTATTTAATTTTTATCACACGACTGATCACTCCGTTAACATACCGTTCCGCAGGTGGGGACCACAAGGAACTTCTTTCTCTTCGTGCGGAGGATCACGTCGCGTGTGCGTATGCGTCTATTCAGCTGCGTCCGTTACGCACTTGCGCGTGCGTATGAGATCGAATAGCCGCTTCCCACCGCTTCTCTTCCTCTCTCTGCCCCCCATATCCGTGCGCCGAGCAGATAAAGGCGCCATTTTGGAGGGGCAGCGGGAGACGTGGTGTCGCTGCGGGCTCGCTCTGTGGTGCGCTAAGCTTGGTGGGAAGGCCTGTTCTCGAGTCCGCGCTTTTCGTCGCCGCCATGTCGGGAGGTGGTGTGATTCGTGGCCCGGCAGGGAACAACGATTGTCGCATCTATGTGGGTAACTTACCTCCAGACATCCGAACCAAGGACATTGAGGACGTGTTCTACAAATACGGCGCTATCCGCGACATCGATCTCAAGAATCGTCGCGGGGGACCGCCATTCGCCTTCGTTGAGTTCGAGGACCCGCGGTGAGGCGGCATTAGGCTTGCAGTTTTAAAGGAATAGGTTAAGGTAGTTAGGGGACGCTGTTTGACGGGGGTGAGGCGCTATGGCCCATGCAGGAGTTAAGGAGTTAAGTCGGCGTGGCTTCTCTGGAGGTTGGGCCCATCGGACATCTCTGGAACTGATTCTCGGGCTTGGAGCGGGAAACTGAGGCGCCAAGGCCCCTTGGAATTGTCGGGAGTTTGGCGTGCTTTTGAGTGGGGGAGGGGCCATTCCTATTATGTAGCGCATGTGGGCTCATTTGCCCTCGGTGCGCATGTGCGGGGCGCCGCTGCGTCCCCACTGAGGTTTTCCTTTCCCCTTCCCCTCCCTTTTCTCATGTCTTTTGCTTTCTGTGATCACGCAGAGACGCGGAAGACGCAGTGTACGGTCGCGATGGCTATGATTACGATGGGTATCGTCTGCGAGTGGAGTTTCCTCGCAGCGGCCGTGGCACTGGCCGAGGCGGCGGCGGCGGTGGAGGCGGTGGAGCTCCCCGAGGCCGCTATGGCCCACCATCCAGGCGGTCTGAAAACAGAGTGGTTGTCTCTGGTGAGTTCTCTGATTTTATGGGTTCGTAGGAAACAAGTCAGAAAGTCTCCTTGCATGGCTGGTTTGATAGTTGCAAGTTTTATGAATTAATAGGTACATATAGTTTTAATGGATATCTGGCAGATGAAGTTGCAGCACTGAAATGTAAAGATCATTAACTTACAGATAATTTTGGATTCAAGATTCTAGACTGCTTCTGTTATTAAGTTTTGTAGCATACGCTGGAAGTTTAATGTGAAATTTGGGATACCTGGTATTTAAAAGTCAAAAATCACTTTCTAGGACTGCCTCCAAGTGGAAGCTGGCAAGATTTGAAGGATCACATGCGTGAAGCAGGTGATGTATGTTATGCTGATGTTTACCGAGATGGCACTGGTGTCGTGGAGTTTGTACGGAAAGAAGATATGACCTATGCAGTTCGAAAACTGGATAACACTAAGTTTAGATCTCATGAGGTAGGTTATACGCTTAATTTTTTTCTTTGGCCAGAAATGGATACAGTGGTCTTAAACAGTGGAATTTGAAGGTAAGGATTCAGGCAAGGGTGTCCAAGTAAAGAAGTACCAGATTTCTGGTATTAAGTTACATTGTATTCATTCAGAATGCCTGAAGACAGGTAAAAACTTAGATCTTTCAATCGAAAGTTCTGTCTATCCAATAGGGAGAAACTGCCTACATCCGGGTTAAAGTTGATGGGCCCAGAAGTCCAAGTTACGGAAGATCTCGATCTCGAAGCCGTAGTCGTAGCAGGAGCCGTAGCAGGAGCAACAGCAGGAGTCGCAGTTACTCCCCAAGGAGAAGCAGAGGATCACCACGCTATTCTCCCCGTCATAGCAGATCTCGTTCTCGTACATAAGATGATTGGTGACACTTTTTGTAGAACCTATGTTGTATACAGTTTTCCTTTATTCAGTACAATCTTTTCATTTTTTAATTCAAACTGTTTTGTTCAGAATGGGCTCAAGTGTTGAATTGCATTCTTGTGTAATATCCCCTTGCTCCTAACATCTACATTCCCCTCATGTCTTTGGTAAATTGTATTTTAAGTGATGTCATAGACAGGATTGTTTAAATTTAGTTAATTCTCCATGCTCTTCAGACTGTGATACTGTGTAAATGTCTATTTGCTCTGGTTTGTGTGAACTGGGATGTTGGGGGATGTTTGTGGTTATCTTACCTGGGGAAGTTCTTATGTTTATCTTGCCTTTTCATGTGTCTTTCTGTAGACATATCTGAAGAGATGGATTAAGAATGCTTTGGATTAAGGATTGTGGAGCACATTTCAATCATTTTAGGATTGTCAAAAGGAGGATTGAGGAGGATCAGATCAATAATGGAGGCAATGGTATGACTCCAAGTGCTATTGTCACAGATGAAATTGGCAGTATTGACCTTATACTAAAAGACAAGGGTTAAAAATGATTTATATGCATCTACCTTAAAATACTTGAAAACATCTTAAGCAGTTACTTGTAGCTACAATTGTTTTGTTGTTTATACCTTGGCAATTGTGGCAAAATTACATTGCCCGTTTTGTTACAAATTTATTTTGCTCCTTTCCCCCCCTTTTTTGTTTTAATAGGGACTAATGTGGGAAGAACTGGCTAATTTGTCATAGTGCTTAGTTACAACTGTTAATGTGTGACCTGCTGTTGGTGTACATGTGGGTACAAGGTGTCTTTGATTCCAACTGGATAGAGTATAATATCAATACTGCTAAGTCTGCATGTCCTCTGTGTGACTGATAAAGCATTGCTATTTCATTTTTTTTTTTTAAGACAAAATGAAAGCAAAATATAGAATTCCAGAGTATTGGTGTAGATAATTTAGGTTGGGAATACTTGGTCTCACCTCCCCTGTGTAAACTAATGTTCATAATTGACTCCTGTTTAAAACATTTTAATTTACAAATTAAATTGCAGGTGGGAGCATTATTTAGTTTAGACTTAGGTGTGGGTAGCAGTACCAGTAAGCTTTTCAACTACATAACTTTTTGCAACCACAAAACCTGTAATACGCTGTACAGTAACAAGTGTTGGCATTATCAGTTGAACTGTAAATAAGAAATGCTTCTTCCAATTAGTCTCTATAGTGATTAAGTTTCTAAAATTTACTGAACACCATTCAGAAACTTGTTTTGGGGAATTTGATAGTTATTGATGTACATCTGTTAAACTGATGACAGACATAACTCATCATTCCCCAGAAACCTTTTTTGATTACAGTATCTAACACTTTGCCTCCTCTTTTTTGGTTTTGCTGGTTATAAAGGTTTGGATTGGAGAGGGCTCACTGGATCCCAATCCTTGGAGCTGGATCATTGGATTCAAATCATAATGTGGATAGGATAGGGAGGATGAATTACAAGGATTCATGGAGCGGGATCAGATTACCAGGAACATAGGAGTGGATTCCTGCCCCAACCAAACCGCATTCGTGTGGATTTTTTTTTTCTTTTTATTCAACTTAATTGGCTATTCCAAAGATTTTTCTTTTTCCTATTTTTGACGATTGGAGCCCTTAAGATGCACGATGGAATTGTATTTTGCAATTTTTGGTAAAAGGAGCAAAGCGAGGACGTGGAGATAAACGCTGGAGCAATCTCCTTGGAAGGATTCAGCACGAGTAGATGGTAACATTTAAAGGGGAAAAGGGGGGGTTTGTTTAATAGTAAATAGTAAGTCACTTCTAAATTTAAAGAAAACAAAATTGGAGTTGAAGAATAAGTAGGTTTGCAATTGGCTATTGCCGTTTTTCTTTGAAAAAAATAAACATTTTTTTTAAAAACTATGCATGGTTGTCCTTTTTCCTCTTCATGTAAGGTGATTTTAAGTGGGTGACTAGTTTTACCAGTTTCATACTTGAAATTAGTGAGTAAGATGAGGTCTGAAGCTATGTTAGTAAATTAAAGGTTTTTGAAAGGCAGTCTGTAATAAGTGGTGTTCAGACACCTTTACTGTTGCTTGTTCAAGTCTTCAGGGAAAGGTAAGAAAAGGTAGGAATAAGACATTGATGTAGATGGGGGGCGGTCTTGTGTCTGAAAGATAAACTGATAGAAGTAAAGACTTAAAAGTGCTAATCGTGGGTGATCATCTACACAGTGGAGGCATTTGTGTAAGATCAGTGACTAGCAAGTTAATGTTAACTTGGAGATAGTTTGAGATTCTCCATGAAACTTAATCTGAAAAAGTTGGTAAGTGTTAGTTGTTAATTCAGCATAGGTCTCTGAGTCATTAGCAGAAGTCACTTTCTGTGTGTGGGTCATTAATAAAAAGCTGATCTTTGAGGGTTTTGCCTTGTAAGCCCTTCTGAAGCATAAGGAATTGTATCCAAAACACACCAAAGCAGTGATACCTTGTGGTTGGTTTTGTATCTGTACTAGGCACCTTACTGCTGAGTTTTCAGATGGTTTAGGGTGTGGAATGAGAGTTCTACCTGAAATTCTTGCCTTTGTGATACCCAGGTAGTCACCACTAAGCTGCTCTCGTATCCACGAAGAATCACTGAATTTTAACATTTCCCTTATTTACTCATAGTCAAATCTTAGATTTAGCATTGCTGAGATGACAGTTTCAAACTCAGGTAAATCAAAATTAATCTTGGAAATGAGCCCCAGGAAAAATTTTAAGTCAGCCAGTATATGTATGTGAATCTTGTGAAATGTGTCAGGAGGAAAAGATGGAGGAGGAAGTTTTCTATTACTGATTTAAGAAGTCAGTGATAACTGAAGAAGCAGAAGAACTTAACAGAATTCAAAATTTCATGTGATACTCTTAAGCATCTTTCAGAAGGGCTAAAGGAATAATGGGAAAATTAATGTGACTCAGATGGGTTATTTGTGTTCATTGAGTGTTTTAGAAACAGCTAAAAATGATCTTCAGTCATCAAGATTAAGTGTATTTAAGCTAAATTGAAGGATAACACATAATAAAAATTTAATAGTCCCCAGACCCAGGTTAAAATAGGAAGGACTGCCTGATAAACAGTTTAGCCTGTTTCAAGATTAGAGAACCTAATGCATGTTTTATGAAGCATAAAGAAATAATAGATTCTGTACAGAAAGTGACTAGCCTGCTCCTCAGTAGTCTCAGGAAATGGACCATAGTTTTCTGCTCATTGGGAGCTATTGAAATCTTGGCCTTTTCAAACTGAAAGCTGGCTACAAAAGTTTTTCCCCTTTTTATGTTCTTTAGAGTATTTTAGGGAGCCTATAATTAGTTATTTTCTAACGAAGGAGAAACTTAAGTCTTTAAGAAGCAAGTATTTTTCATAACATCAGATTGAATAACCCATCTTGCTGTTCAGCCCACATAACTTCTGGAAGCAAAAGGTAAGACTTTGACTCATTTTCTGATTCCTAATTGTTTGGGATCTGAATTTTAAAGCTAAGTTTATTTTAAAAATAATGTTGGGAATGTGAACAGGTTCCCTATATACTAAACGTATTCTCTAAATCTAATTTTGAATGTGCATAGTGCTTAACCTCTGTGATTTTGGAATCTTCATTTTGGAGTTGTCAAACGTATTTTGGTCATTAGGACTGGTATTTTCAGATTTCTGTGAGCAAAGGGAGTTCTTTATGTGTGCCTTTTTTGCTTTGTGTATGAAAATTGTAATGTAAGTTGTGTGTTACGTATCAAGTATTTAAAGGAGAGATGCTTTTTAATTCAACTGAGGTAATGCAATTGCCTTGTGGTTTAACCTATTTCTATTATAATACAGAGTGTGAAGATTCACAATCTCTTTATCTGCTGTTGTGAACTTCAGCAAATTAAGGCAGATTTTTTTTCTTGTTGAATTAATTAAGTGTGCACCTGACCAGAATTGGTGTCTCTGTTTTGCACTTAACTATGATTAGCCTATTTTGCTGCAGAAATACATGTTTCATTACACCACTGCTGCTGACATTGCTGAGGTTGTTGCATAATACAGGGTATATACAAAGTGCAGACAACTCTGAATTTCAGATAACACCTGCCCTCTGTAGTTCCGATAGGGGATTGCAGAATTGTGTGGGAATACCCTGGGCTGACGCTTAAGTATGTATCTTGGTTGTATGTGTAAAAACAAAACGGTGAACATGGATTCATTATTGGAATTTAAGTTACCCATCTTTTTAGGCTGAAGCAGTCACACAGCAAAAGGGGTAGGACTCACATTTTTTATTTTGTTAGGTCTGGTGGACCTACAAAAGTTGGACTCCTGAAGGAAGTACTCAACCATCCTAAGATAGTGGAATATGTCATGTTCTTTTGTGGGGAATAGTGGTTTCAGTACTTGCAGGAATATTGACCAGTCTGATTTTAGAGGAAAAGCTGGGATTGGCATAAAGAGATGATAGGTAATCTCTATGCATAACATCATGTAAACATGGGCTCATGAAGTTACACTATACATAAAGGAGCATCTGTTCCTGTGGTTCAGAACTTGACTAGCTTTGAAAGCTGTCTGAAGGTGGTTGTGAGGTTGTGGGGACTGAGGGAAGAACTTTCTACTAGGAAAATCACAAGTGCTTAATAGTTGTTAGGCTAGGTTTTTGAGGAAGAAAAGAGTCGTAAATTTTCATATACCATCTACGTAAACCAAAACATGAAACAAAACTGGGTGTTTGGCCTTAGGTTTTGAAAAATACAAAGGAGGTGTACTCAAGCATCAGGTTAAGGGGGGGAAAGTGGCACCAGTACAGCTTAAGAAGTCCCCTAATGACACTAGACAAAGGAGAGATGATTTCTGCTGTCAACAAGAAGACAGTGGAAATTAAGACCTTTCTTGGGCTACTGGATCACTAAAAAAAAACGGAACGCACTGCCACTGAGTTGACTGAGACTCAGTGACCTTGAAATTTTTAAACAGTGTGTAGTGTCAAATGTTTGATGAAGTACATACAAAGTTAATATAGTCCATTACTCCAGTGAAGTAAATGCTTTAAGAAATTATTTAACCACTAGAGGGAGGTATATGATACAAAACGAGATAATTAAATTGGTGAATGGAGGTAGAGACCCAACTATCTTAATCCTTTATACCAGTTTCAGAATTACAGGATTTTGATGGTTTCCTTCGTGTAATTTTGCTTCTTACCTGCCATCTGTTAGGCAAAATTTTTTAAGCTTCTGTTCCATGTAAGTTTCAAATAGAGGCTATCTCATGAGCACTGCTAAATCAGGAAGAATGTCTGGATTCTGGGACTTTAGACAAAAGCTTGCGCTGTGAATCTGCTTGTTTTCTGCCTGTCTTGTACATCTCCGGATGTGAATAGTAAAGCCAAGAATAAGAAATAGAAGAAACTAAAAATTTTTCAGACAATTGTTTTTATGCTTAAAATAATTTTAGGAGTGGTCAGTATCTTGACATCCTGCGAAGCTTTTTGATAATGTATTTGTCTTAAAACCCTACATGTTTGTCAAATGAGCTGTCTGTGTTCTATATCTGTATCTATATATTAGGCACAAAGTCTGTCATGATCGAAAAGTTAATACAGTTGTCTTGATGTGTTAATGCCCTTTTATTTTCAAAAGAGTAACTGGACATGTTGGGAATTAACACTAGAGCATTTGTCATTTCGATCTCTTTTCCCTCATCTTCACATACGACTTCGTCTCCTGTTGAAAGTGTAAATTTCCACTAAGAATCATGTATTAACAAGGCTAGCTGAATTTAGTCATGGAAGTAGATAGATATGGAAACACTTCTAAAAATGAGTGTTTAAGCTTGTCTATTTGGAGCCTTACATGTAACAAAGTGAAGCTGTAGAGATAGTTGCTGACTGCTTGCTTCAAAGTGTATTGAGAGCACTGGATTAAGATGGTTCTTACCCCTAAACATGTTAGCTTTTGTGTCTTTTAAGTTGTGAAAAGACACTCTGAAGTCACAAACTGTACAAATGAAAATGCAGAATTCCCTTTGAAAAACAAGGGCTACACTTTGATGTGATTGGTCAAATGTCAGAAGACAGCACAATTGTTCCTTGAGTGGTAGGTGTTACGAGAGTCCTTACATGTTTGGGATACACTTACAGGCCGGAACATTTACTCGGGTCCAATACATTGGAATGGACCACAGCATTTATAAACAGGGAACCTACAGCCTTTAAATAGGTCTAGGAAGCCTTGGACTGAATTTCTTATACCCTCACAGAGCCAAGCTTAAAACTTTCAGCTAAATTACTAAACCAAGTGTGACATCTGCTACTAGAAATGTAAACATTGGTTAGTACTAGCACATTACAACAAAGAAAACTAAAAGTTGTTCCTTGTCTCAAAACTAGTTCTTCAAAATGCCTCTTGGATTTGTCTCCATCTCTACTTGCCATACTAGTATCCTTGTCTGTGTACCCAAATACATTACTAAAGTGTTCTAGCTGGTTTTCTGACTCCTGTCATCCTGGCCGTACTGTAAATTGTTCAAGTCTGGTCTTCTAAAACATGAACCATGTCACTCCAGCAATATAAATCAATGATGGGTTATATTCTGCCTTTGTAATTTATCAGAATCCTCAATCACGTCTTTCCTTGTTCTGGTTGACCTGGTGAATACTTCTCTGACTGTGCTCATTTTTACTTGCAATCTTTCCACAATGTATCTTATGGATGCTTTGTATTTGTTAATTTTTTTGTACCTGATGTATTTTTTGTAATATTTGTATTCCCCGATGAGCCAAATGGCAATGCTAACACAGTTTAATAAATGTTGATTGGCAAAAGATGGGAAGAAGTTAATACTCCTTAAGTCTTGCTTCACGAACTGTTGACTAGGTGGATTATTAGAGAATGTATTTGAATTCTCAAAATTGTATCAAATAATGTCTTCAAGGCCATGAAGCCAGGAAATGTGAATTAAAATGTTAGCCTCGTGTGAAGTATAATTGGAAAGTAAATGTCCGAAAAGAAAGTTGTTTTGTGGTAAACTGCACACTTTAATCTAGATTATGAAGAATCCATGCCACTGTTTATTGAAAGATGAGAGCAGCCCCCTCCAGCTGCTGCTTTCTGGGTCTTTGTTTTTCCCTAAAATTCTTTCAGAGAAAGCTTTGAGTTGCCTCTAAATTGTGTGGCGCTTCCACAGTGAGGATCACTGCAGATTTCTCATAAGGGTTGAATCAGCTTTCTCAGGAGTTATCCATAAAGATTTGTTTAGAGTGAAAAGGACTGAAGAGCCAATTTCTCTGAGTCAGGGAGGAGTTGTAAAGAGGACTTGTAAAACTCTGACTTTGGTCTCTAAGCTGATAGGGGATCAATTCTGATTGATGAGGTCAGGTGCTCCTGCATGCATGTATTTAACACACTGCCCTGCTCCCCCAAATCCTGCAGTTATCTGTATTAAAAATTCTACCCATTCATGATCAGCTGAAGACTAGTTCAAGCATTGTTGGACTAGTTGCATTCTGTGTAGCTTTTATTCAGTATGTTCATCATATGGTGCATCACGTATAATGCACACACGTTGCCTTTGAACTACTTTGGAGGCACTTTGTGAATTTGTTCTAGTTCCCATGACTCCATCCTACCCTAGTATGGCAGTTGTGCACACCTTACATATTTATGGATGAATAAACATTCTAACAGAATCCTAGGTAGTGTGCTGCGTTGTTTAGATCTGAAGTACAGTGTATTCATTCAGGTTGGGCTTACTCCCAGAGTACTGATAGCAGGGCTTCATGGCCTTTCTCCCTTTTAACCATGGAAATTGGAGGGGAAAATGCTTGCAAGGCCTGGCCATTTTTGGCAGTTTGCTGTTTGCAGAATGCTTTGACTCATTTTGATTCTGGAAAGGTATTTGCCTCAATCTGCAGCTTGAAGAAGTAGACTTAGAGATAATATTGTAGCAGGGCCAAAACTTTAAATCAGATTACATTGCTTTTTGGAATGGGGAGGTTCAGGGGGAGGACAGTATGGTTGAAGTGATGTGTGGTAAACAACACTTGTAATACCTGTCTGATGCCACCAGGGTGTCCCATGGTGCCATCTTGGGTTCATGTTCTTATCCTGGGAGCTGGGGGCTGTTCCAAAGCAGGAGTTATAATGCTGGTCACAGACACTGGCCCAGAGCCCAGCAGCAAGAAAATGTATGTGCCTAGCTTCCTGGCTGTCCAGTGTACAGTGCACAGCCATCCTTCAGACAAGCGGCTTGATTTCCTCATTGGAAGAGATCCTCAAGAATAGCCTCTGGTGACTAGTTCAGTTCCCAGCGATTGTTTAATAGGTGCTCGATTGTTTAATAGGTGCTTTCGGTAAGTGTTGACTGGAATAGCAAACTACATGACAGTTACAAGATACTTATACACATGAGTCTAAGGAGACTCCCTGTTAGGTCTTGTTCTGCCTTCAGGCGTACTGAATCCATCCTGAACATGTGAGTTGCTGAGGTATCCTCACTGACCTTTTAAAATCTTTGTCACTTGAGGGATTCTCAGCACAGCCTGAGCTGTAGCTACACTGTTGTTCATCTGGTAAACTTAGGTATCAGGACCCTTACATTTTTAAGAGTAGCGACAGCAATGATTTGGGATGTTGAGCTTGTTTAAGTGTACTGTATATGAAGGTTTACAGGACAAAGTACTTATTAAACAGTACATGTATGATGATACTAAGCCCACAACAGGTCAATTTTCTTCTACTGAACAGCTTTTCTGCCCTTCTTATCCTTGCTCCATGGGCTGGTGAGCCTCTAAGTCTTGTCATGTTTTGTGGGCATGTCCAGTATTTGGCCAAAAGGTGAACTGAAGGAGTGTCCAGGGCCATACTCTTATGGTTTCTGCAATCTCTTAATAGGCCAACTGTTCCTAGGAAGCCATCTCTAAGAGATTTTGTGTATCTCATAAATCTAGCTTTAATACATTAATCAAGACATTTCTTAAGTATGTGAACAATGAGCATACAATGTCATTCCATCTAAATTGCCAACTACTGAAAGGCAGAAACTATTTCAACCCCCACAAAGCTTAGTTTCGGGCTCTCCTTATACCTGGCTCTCAGTATTTTCACTGGCTTGGATTGACTCTTTGCCATCTGCTCTGAATATTCATTGCTGAAAGGAGGGAGAGAAGGTGAAAGGATGGGGCAGGGGAAGCTGGTGAAGTTAGAGGAAACAGCTAGGACTGAAGGGATGAGGTGGGAGTTGAGTACAATTACTAAAAAAGCCAACACTAGAGAGGGCAGTTTCAGGCCCCGGGGGTAGGAGGCTAGTTAAACCTTGGTCAGCTGAGTAGAGTCTTAGTGTTCTGTGAGAGACTTTTTTTTTTTCAAAAATCTCAAGTCTCTCAAATGGACCTGCCTGTCTTGTATTGTTTAAATTGTTAAGCGAATCAAAATCTATCCTGCCTTCTAGGAATTCTGGGCCTCTTCTGGCCTACAGATAGCTTGCTGCCTTTGCTGAGACAACCAAGAGTGAAGTGCTTCAAGTAGCATTTGTGGATAGTAGGTAAGCTTGATGTGTTACAGCTTCAATCAATTCTGAATGCAGCAGCTGTCTCCATGTACAGTTTCAGCATCCAGCCCACCAGGTCTCTATCCCCTTTTATGCCTGGACCAAATGACTGAATAGTTTTATGTAGCTTCTAGTAAAGAGATTTCTTGGGATCCAGAAACATAAAGGAGCTAATACCCTCTCCCACGTGGAGCCATAGCCAGATCCCTTGCTGTCTAGGCCTTGTGTTGCCATTGTTTCGGGGAATGGAGTAGCCTTCCCAAAGCATAGTGTAGCTAGTCTTGAGATGTCACATTAGTGTCTTCGGTCACCACTGTGAACATCTCAGCCAGGGAACATACTGTATAAGTTGCTCAACACCTGTCTCATTGTTCCTGTCACTGCCAAGAACAGCAGGAGGAGGGGGTGGTAGGCCGTCAGTTGAACATGGAAAAACCTCAATGAGACTTTTTTTTTTAAATCTAAGATAATGGAAGGGGGGAAGAGTACTGGCTCAGAGAGCCATAAAATCTGCATGTATTTGTATGCTCTTTGGATACTTGTGAGACACTATTTTTCCTGAACTCGGGGCTACCTCCAAATCTGGCATTAAGAAGAAACAGATGTTTGTATTGGAGCTTGAGTAAAGGAGAGTATTCACTTGTTACATAGAGGTTTTTCCTTGCCTGTCCACAAGAACATTTGGGCAAGCATTAATAAAGCGTATTGTCTTCTGTCTCGCACATAAACTGCATTTTGAGGTTCCCTGGCAATGAACATAGGTGGCACAGTGCTGCTTGGTATTACTACATAGTTCTTTTAAGTACAGGTAGTCCTGGACTTATGTGTTGGAGTGATGAAGAACCACACTTAAAAAAACTTTTTCTTTCTGGCATATCTTGTCACAAGTAATGTGACCAAGAGGTAGTCCTTAGAACTGACTTTTGTCAGAATCATCAGGACACACCTGGGACTACCTGTAGTGGAGTGAATGGACTTGATGTACAGGCGGTAGACACTGAAGAGCTTTACCACTGTGCCAACAGAACTATGTAAGGATTGATGTTCTAGATTGTGTGATGGTATGACTAAGTTAAACTGCGCAGTTCAGGCCCAATTTTGTGTGACCTGCAGAGTAACAACTTTTTTCAAGCTCAGCCAATACCCTAGACCTGGGCATCTGAGGGCAGTGAAGAACAGGTGTCCAAAGGAGAAATATTGGTGCCTGGGAATGTTTTCCAGATGTAGAGAATTTCTTAACTTGGTTTATTTTTAACCTGTTTCAGTTTTTTCACTTCTTGCCACTGATGCTATTTGGCTTACTGTTGCCTTCTGTCAGCCATTCAGGGAGTTGGAAAATGGAAATAATTATTACTCCAATACCTTATAGCTGAAACAGATTTAATACTGGTTTTTGGCAGCTCACTTCAGGAGGAGTTAAGGTGGTATGTTTCTGTGGCTTGGCAGTCATTTATGGAGTCCGGTATGTGACCCTTCTTTAGAAACAGTAATGTTTAGGGATCCCTCAATCACTGGCTGAATTTAATACCTTTTAGGGAGAATGGGTATGTTTTTTCCTATCCTTCGGTTTCTGTGAAATATTTAGGAAAAATAAATTGGGTGTTTCCCCTTGCTGTCTTACCACGTTGAAACAGAAATGACTGGTAATGACAGTTTAGGTGGTACTGAAACACAAACCCAACTTTTGACCACCTGGGCCACAGGCAGGAGGCTTAAGACCATAGTGTGGTCACTGAGTTCCGGGGGTAGGGATTACTTCTGTTTTCCTCACCAGAGACTTTTGTTGTTGTTCACCTTGGTCTAGTAGAGTGCCTCTGTTTCTTGTCCAGTTTCATCAAAGGGTCACATTTGTGTTTATCTAGTGCCTTTTGGTTTTTATAAGCATTGCAGATTTGTTGTCAGTTCTTTTTTGCCTGAAAGATTGATGTGCCGTTTTTCTTGTAACTTGTCAGTGGAAGTGTTTTCAAAGCAGATACTCTTCACTGAAAGTTTGGATTTGGTTTGTTGAGCAATCTTACCTGAGGATGTGGTAACAGACTATAGCAAAGAGGTTTCTATTCCTAGGATTCTATGGCTGTAATCTCAATCTTTAATGTACTCAGGACTTGAAAATCTCCAGAATAATATGAAAATACACTGTTACTTTCAATGTTTGCTAGAAGCTGTGTTTAGAGAAACAAAGATCTTAATAGGCATCTTCCTTTGTCTTGTGTCTTTAGCTCTCTGGACATTCACCCTAGGGCTCTTTGAAGGAGAGAGAGGTGGGGGTGGAGAGGCAAAATTTGTCCCTTTGAGAGAGAGGGAATAATTAGCAGGCTTAGAATTGGTATGCAGAGTTCGAGTCCTACAGTTAATTTAGAAACACTGGACAGCACCTATACAACCATCTGCTTATAACCTGTTAAATACCAAATTCAGGAAATGTTCTCAGCATCTTACATACAAGTTTTCTTATTTAACCCGTGGATCACACCTGTGAAATAGGTATTTTGTCTTCCTTTTCCAGATGAGGAAACTGAAGCCCTGGGAGGTTAAGGGACAGATCATACCTACAACCTGGGAGGGGAGGAATAGCTACAAGGACACCGTATTTTATTCTTAGACACTCAGCATTTCAAGTATCCTATCTGAAGTTAACATTTGATTCACTTGGGTTTTTCTTCTTTAACAATAATCAAGTCTTTAGACTTCCACACCCTCTTGACCATACCCCAGTATGGTCTGTGGAAACTGGCTTGAGGGGATTGATTTTGCTTGTGGCTGGGGATTCTAGAGTCTGATCTGACTGATTTCATTATATTCCTCATAAGAGGTTGGAGGTGATTACTTTTGAGTACTTAGTCCAAATTTTTGGATACTTTTCCTCTGGAAACTATCCTAGTGTTGAAAATTTTATTTTTAGGGGAGAGTTTGGAAACTGGTGGCATAATGGTTAAGTGATCTGGCACTAACCAAAAGGTCAGCAGTTCAAATCCTGTAGGCAGTCCTTGGAAGCTCTATGGGGTGGTCCTACTCTGTCCTATAGGGTCGCTGTGAGTTGGAATCGACTTGAAGGCATTGGCTTTTGGGGAAAAGTAAGGAGTTCTGGTTTTGTCTTCTGGATAAAGATAAAATGAGCCATTTTCTGTAAGAAAAAGGATACTTGAGAATTTGAGCTTTTCAGTAAGAATCGGCTGGTTTTTACTTGACCTCTACTTCCTGTTAATGGGGAAAACCCCTCCTCAGAGGCGCTGTGATAAAGATTGCTGGGGAAGGATTTCAAGATCCCAGGATTAGATGCTCAGGAGAGTCCAGCAATACTGTCATTAGAATAGTGACTTTCATTAAATACTCATTTTCATCATCTTGAAGCTTCATTTTTACCACAGTTTGAAAGGCAGTACTTAAGGATGAGAGAATACACAGGGCAAAAAGAAGACTGACGATACAAACTACAGACCCACTGGGGTGAATGCGTTAAGCAGGGAAAGAAGAGGAGACTTTCCATTGAATGGAAAGAAAAATTGAGTGCCCAACGTGGAGCAAGAACATAAAGATTTTTGTTTACCTGGTTAATCCTTAAGATTTACATCTTGATGCCCTTACAATGCAGGAATATATAAATTTAGACTTCGTGAACCATTTTTTTTTTCCTTGCCATAAGAAACTCTTAGGATAGGCATTTGTAAGAGGCATAGTTGCGTAGTGGTTAAGTGCTATATCTGCTAACCAACAGGTCAGCAGTTCAAATCCTGCAGGCACTCCTTGAAAACTCCATGGGGCAGTTCTACTATGGCCTAGATAGGGTTGCTATGAGTCAGAATCGACTCAATGGCACTGTGTTTTTTTGTTGTTGTCTAGGACTATTCCTACAGTTTACCTGAGAAATGTATTAGAAACTCGTTTCCTGTCCCCTCCTGCTTTAGGCTGAAGGTTCCCTGTGTTAATCTGCTACTGATCCAAACTGCAGAACTTCTCATTCATCTCCAAGGCTTCCAGGGAGTATCCAGTGGAGAATCATCTCTAAAAGGAATCAGAGCAGCACATACCAGCCCCTTCATCCCTGTTGACTGAGGGAAGAAAAGAGTGGGAAAAGGGTATATATGTGTAATGGATGGAAAGCAAACTGTCAAAATTAGTCCACTTCTTCAGTGTCTGTTAACCAATAGGGCAACCATCTTTTGGTGTGTGTATGGAGATAGTTGGAGGTTGTGACTCAGTAAAATGTGTTGGTAAAGGAATGAATGGATGGGGATGAAATAACATGGCTATGGAAAGATAGTCTTGAAATAGCGTGGCTATCTGAAGAATTTGCTTGTTTATAAAAATACCAGTAATACAACCTGCCCCCTCATTTCCCACCACAGGAGACTTCTTGGACTAGAGGCACTTGTTTAATAATAGCTTGTCTCTGATATTCCCGGTAGCCACCTCTATGTGAGAAAAGGATAAAAACATTCAGAACTCATCCTAAGGCTCATCTACAAAGTTCCAGTAGCAGTGACGCCTACATGGAAGACTTAGAACTGCACACAGGCTGGGGTCACCTCAGTGACATTCCCTGACACTTTGCAGCCAAAAGTTCCATTTTGTTTTGAGGGATGAAGAAGAAAACAGGCTGTTCTAAAGGACTAACTTTGTTTATGCTTTGTAGTTTGTTTTAATTGTGTGGATGGGTGTGTTTGGGGGGGCAGGAGAGGAGGGTGTGACTTCGGGTAGAATTTCACGTGTACTACTGAATGAGGGGAGGATGGGGAGGCTCAGCCCATAACACAAGAATAACCCAGTGATACCTCCACACGTGGGAAGGCTTTCCTTCCACACTAGGAGGATCTGAGGCTGCACCCCAGTGGGATTCCCTGCTTGAGTTGGAAGGCCACACTCGGTGGGAGATACACATCATAGTGGTGTTAGGTAGCCATGGATGAAAATACCAGAGGGAACAGACACTGAGATTGAAGGGGGTTCCCCCAATTTGGAGATCAGAGCTATACTGTGCAGAAGGGACTGGAGAGCCCTGTCATCGCCGTGGCCTGTGTCCTCTACTGAGGGTCTAATAGGCATGCGATGCTGTCAGTCACTGTGTCTGAGTCACAGAAATAGCCTGGCTGTGCCCAGCGGACCAGCGCCAGATCCTGGCGTCCTCCATCTTCTCCTGAGCTCCCCCTGCTCCAGCTGCCTGAGCCACGGACCGCAGCACCACACACCCCCGCGGGGGGGGACACCGCGGTCCATCCCCGCCCCCGGCCCCACCCCAGTCCCCCCGCGGGGGCGCTGACCCCACCGCCGGCTGGCACTGGCTGAGCTCTGAGGAGGCCAGCCGGCAGCTACGACGCCCAGTAGGGGTCCCGGCAAGTGGGGGCGGTGGCGGCCGGGCTGGGGCTCCCCCCCCGCCCGCGCTCGCCGCCGCGGTGGTGCGTCCCGGAGGTTACCGGAAGTGGCCGCGCTCGGCGCTGCCATGTTGAGGAGCCGCCGCTGCCGCTGCCGCCGCCGCCGACGCCGCTTTGTTGTCGCCTCCTCCGGCTGAGGAGGCTCCCCGAGCGGGGGGAGTGGGGAGGAGGGGGGTCGGCCGCCGCAGCCATGGAGGCCAACTGGACCGCGTTCCTGTTCCAGGTACTGGGGGCCCCCCCGGGGGGGTACGGGGGGGACAGGGGGGCCGGGCCCCGGGCTGGCGGGCGGGAGGGTGCTCCTCCTCCCCTCCCTCCCGGCTCCGCTCTCCGGCCCGGCCTTAATCCCCCTTTGTTTTTCCGCCCGCCAGCTCCGGAGGAGCGGGGCTGCTGAGGTGAAAGAAGGCGGCCTCACGGGGTGCGGGGGAGAGAGCAGGCCTCGGGGTGAGCCCCGGGCCCCCCCCAGCACACTCACGCACACACACACACCCTTCCCTCCTGCTCTGAAGCGGAAGGGAGGAGGCCGGTCGCTGTCACCGCCAGAGAAAGGAGGGCGCCGGGCCGCTGGATAGGCTAGCGCGGCCCGCTCGGCCACGGCGCGTCCACCCCGGGGCCGCACCGTGCTGTGAGGGGTCCCCAAGTCCTAGTCTTGAGTCTCCTTCCTTACCTACCCCCATAATTCATCCATCTTTCGCTTTTCTTCCTTTTTCACCTTCTCCTCCTCTCCGTTTTTTGTTGACTTTCTGAACACCCCTATCCTAGCAAATAGCGGGCATCCTGGGTTCCCCGCCACTCCCCCTTCCCGCCGCCCCCCCCTCCGTGTTTACCCCTTTGGGGTGTGTTGTGTGTATGCCTTCTCCAAACTTTCTCGCTGATTTCCGATTTTCCTTCCCAAACCTCAGCTGAGCTTTGGCAGCTGACATCCTGCCCCTCTGTCCAGCTCTCCCGCGGTCCCATTCAGCCCGGGGAATCCCCCAGCAGATCCCGGACAAGGGGTGGGGGCAGGGAAACGCGAGGTGCCAGGACTCCGGAGGCCGGACCATTCCAGTAGCATTTTGCTCTCCTGTCGCACCTCAAAAGTCTTCTCCACCCAAGTAGGGGAGACGGAGAGTGGAGAGAGCAAACCAAGTCCGCTTACAAAGCCCCCAGATGAGTCACCCGCTGGGGTGTTGGTCTGCGCTTTTTGCAAGTATCTTGAAAGTGACTGTGGCCGATAGGTTTAGCAGTCCTCTTGCTCGCTTACTGTAGCTGAAGGACCCCTGTGTGGAAGACTTGGGCTAGAACTTTTTTTTTCTTGTTTTGGTTTCTATTTTAAACGAAGCACTTTTTAATGGGCAGTAGTGATGAGCTCACGGGGACACTTCCGAACCGGAGGAGGTTAGGAAGCTCGTCGTGTAAGTGCATTCTTCCCGCCTCTCCGGGTTATTTTCCTTCTCTGAATAACTTCTTGAAACCCCACACGCGTCGTTTGGGCGCTTGAGGCCATTTAGAACCAACCAGGAACGGATGCACAATTTTCAAAATAGTGTTCTCCCAGCTACTCTAACTGTCCCAATGGAGTTAATATAGGGAATTGGAGATTTCAAACATGACCTTTTGTGTAGACTGGTTTTATTATTTTAAAACATATATTCTTTCCAATGTGAGTAATTGGATTTTTAAGTAGTTGCTGAAATATATTCAGGCTACTTAAAATCAACGACATTCAAAATTATGGAACTCATAAACTTCTCTTAACTCATTCTGATCCTGATATTATTATGCTTCAGTGTGATGAGTCAACTTCAGTTGAATTGAAAAAGAAGTGAGACATAACTAGCTGGTATCCAGGTTGCTGTAAAGGTGGCACCTACCATCTTTAACAAAATTTTCAAATGGTCATTTATAAAAAGATGGAATTAATGGACCTCTGAAGAGATTTTCCTGTGACGAATGATTTAAATTTGCCATATGAGACGTGATGTGTATAAACTTAATGGAGCATGAAAAATAAAGAGTTATTTGCATAAAGGAAGAACCCGTAATCTTTGGAAAGCTAATAGAAGAATCGTTTGGACTTTTTTTTTAATCCATCCCTGGATAAAGCAAATGCCAAGCATTTGTTGACCAATTCTTAAATTAGACTTTATATTATTTAATGTTTTTCAACTGTTAAAATCTTTCTGTTTTTTAAACTTGATGGTAAAGCGTGAAAACTAACATTTGATCCTGGGCTCAGCAATGTGTGCATTGAAAATTGTTGGAAAACGTATAACTTAGAACCAAAGACAGTTGAATGGGTGAAGTGACTGTTTCAGTCTTTTCTATGGAAAGGTGTGAGTAGACTTAATCAATTATGATTTTACATAATTTTCACTGGGGAAATGGAGAAGTAAACTCTATTTGTTTCCTGGAACATCCTATTGAATTTAAAAGAGTTTAGCACCACCTTGCTTTCCAGATAACGTGGTGGAAAGGGAAAGCCATAGCTGTTAAAATGTTTGATGGATGATTCTCCTAACAGGACATTCAAGATATGACTCACCGATGCTAATTTGTTGCAGTACAAAATCTTTTACCCTCTGGCGCTGGAGATTTCATGGTGCCATATCCAACCACCCTGGGTGGTGAAATAACATTTCTGTGTTGATTTGCCAGCCCAAAAAAAGGCAAGTTTGTTGGGCAGGGTTAAAACACCTTGCAGTTGAAAGAGCTGAGAGAGAATTGAAACTCTGATTTAATGATGCTAATCAAATAAAAGCCTGCACAGAAGTTATATTTTAAAAATAAATTACTTTACTGAAGGCAGACTCTGGTTGTTACTTTATTCTGTGTCTCCCTAGAGAACAAGTTGGGAAAACTCAGTTCCCCTCTTAGAAGCCTTCATGTAGAAGTGTGGGGTCCTAGGAATCCTCAGAGGATGATTTCTGTAGTGATCAAGGGACTCTACAACATTTCACCCAAGACGCAGGGAGCTGGTGTGAACCTCATGTGAGAGTGAGCGTCAGCAGTGATGTAAAAATACTTTAGTTGCCACAGACATCTGAATTGGTAAAATGGCAGTAAGTGCTTTTAGTACTCTATTGCACTAATAGTTGTTTAGAATTGAAGAATACCTCTAAACGCTGTTAAGTCTGCACTTTGTCCAGAAGATTTGCATTTCCTATAATCTGATCTGTTAGTCTTTGAAGTTGTTATGTGTTACCTTCAGCTACTAACAGTTTGTATATTGTATGGAAACTTGAGTCTCCTACAGCTAGGTTGGAGAAGGAATAAAATTAGAGTTCAGATTCTGTGAAGTTTCTACTACAGTCACCTGGATAGGCAACTGACAGTTATAGGAGCTCCATAAATTAAAAGTGGACTGTAAATTTATTATGATCACCTAAGTTCAAAAAGCTACTCATAAGTAAGCACATAATTTCTAGGAGTATTTTCAGGACTCAAAATGAAGTAAAAGTGCAAAGTTGAAACTGATAACTGTGGATACCACGCCACCTAATCATTTAGGCAAGCTTAGTTGCAGGCTTAGCTGTTGTACTGCCATCAAGTAAAACATGACCAGTGTGTGATCGAGTTCTTATCCATGGGAACATCAATGTATGTGTGCCTGTATGTATGTCCATCCATGTTTTTCTGTCCGTAATTTAGTTGTAAGACTTGTCATTATAGGGTAAGAAGGGTTAATGAGTACCTGAAATGTCTAAGATGCTAGAGAAGGACTCCTAGGATGTTGTATGCTTAAAATATTTGAAACTCTTAACCTGTGAGTGCGTAATCCTTTTAGGATTACAAAACTCAAGTTTAGAGGTTTAGGCTCACTATCAAGAGTTTAAAAAATAATATTGGTAAAGAACAACATTAGAAGGAATATTTTCCATCATTTTCTGAATGTTTATCAGTGTGAAAGTGTGGAGAATTTGGAAAAAATTAAATCCAAGGAGTATAAAACCAAAACCGACTGCCATCGAGTCAGTTTTGGCTTATAGCTCTTTAGGACGGAGTAGAACTGCCACCACAGTTTCCAAGGAGCACCTGGTGGATTCGAACTGCTGACTTTTTGGTTAGCAGGCTTAGCTCTCAGACGCTATACCACCAGGGTAGTGTAAGTATTCGTAAATATCAAGAACCTGAAATTTTGGTTTTGGCGCAGCTAAGGAAAATGCCCATACAGTGTCCATCCCCCAGTTTGGGGAGTGGAAAAGCACATTGTAACTGCAGATGTCTGATAACTTTAAGGAAACGTACAACTGCTGGAACAGGATGAACATAAAGGGATTTTAAATAGAATTTTGCTTTGTTTTTCTTGTTAGTCTCTCTTTGAGCATTTAAGGCTTGAACAGATATGCTAGAGGACACCAACTTCTAGTGTAGGATTAAATGAACAGAAACAACAGATGGGTGTTTTGCTATGGGCTGCTTTTGCAGATGCCTTCCAGGTCAATTAATAGCAGATTTCCCATCAACCAAATATTTTAGTCAAGTTAAGTGAAAACTTTAAAAAGAAACTACTAGCGTGTGTATTCAGAGCAGTAGATTCTTAACGTAGGTACAGTCCCCTCACTGAATCACTGAGAGTTTTCTGATGGAAAAGTAGAGACTTTTCCTTTCCTAGGTAATAGACAAGTAGAATGATTATGCCATTGTATGTGTGTGTATGCTTGTGTGTTACTACAGTAAACTACTGCTAAATAAGTTGGGAGTGTTATTTTCAGCACTGACAAACTAGTGCATACTGGTTTCATCAGCTGGTTATGTCCCTTGTGAACCAGGTTGATGTATAGTTCAGTCAGCTGTCTGAAAGCAAGATCTCCATCAGCAACTTAGTCAAAAAGTTTTGTGTTTGCACAGTGGTGTTTTAAATATTTTGTATTAGGAACCGAGAGTAACTTGGTGGTTGCTGGATCGCTGTTGCAGAGAGTTATCTCACAGGCTCTTTGACTGCTGCTTCTGGTCTCTATTGTCTGGAGCATGCTAAATTTTGAAGGTCATTGTGAGAGGCTGAGTTTCTGAAGTGTGAATGTTTGGTTTTAGGCCCATGAAGCCTCCCATCACCAACAGCAGGCAGCACAGAACAGCTTGCTGCCCCTCCTGAGCTCTGCTGTGGAGCCCCCTGATCAGAAACCATTGCTTCCAATACCATTAAATCAGAAACCTCAGGCTGCAACAGAAACATTAAAGGATGCCATTGGGATTAAAAAAGAAAAACCTAAAACTTCATTTGTATGCACTTACTGCAGTAAAGCTTTCAGGGACAGCTATCATTTGAGGCGCCACGAGTCCTGCCATACAGGGATCAAGTTGGTATCCCAGCGAAAGAAAACTCCCACAACAGTGGTTCCCCTTATCTCCACCATCGCTGGGGACAACAGCCGAACTTCGTTGGTCTCAACCATTGCAGGCATCTTGTCAACAGTCACTACATCTTCCTCGGGCACTAACCCCAGCAGCAGTGCCAGCACCACAGCTATGCCTGTGACCCAGTCTGTCAAGAAACCCAGTAAGCCTGTCAAGAAGAACCATGCTTGTGAGATGTGTGGGAAGGCCTTCCGAGACGTGTACCACCTCAATCGGCACAAGCTCTCCCATTCGGACGAAAAGCCTTTCGAATGTCCTGTTTGTAATCAGCGCTTCAAGAGGAAGGACCGGATGACTTACCATGTGAGGTCTCATGAAGGAGGCATCACCAAACCCTATACTTGCAGTGTTTGTGGGAAAGGCTTCTCGAGGTACTGCATTTTGCTTTGCTTTTTAAAATTACGGTAACAGTGAAACTTCAGGTTTATTTCCATGTTATCTTGAAGGTTTATGTTGAGAAAAGATGTGGGCAGGCCTGTGTTATTAGAAGCAATTTGTGATAAAGAAGTATCATGTCTCCAGGTTTAATTCTAGTTTGGTATGGTTGACAAGTGGTGATATAGTGACCTAACTTACTACTTTATTTAAGTAGTGCCTTGGTGGACTCAAGCCTTCATTTGGCACAGGGTTACTTATCGCTGCAAAACCACTGGTCTCCAGTTCAGTTTGGTGACTAGATAGGAGGTTCACTGTCTGTGCAAACCAAAGGAACTTAACTTCCTGAAAGTTGAGGTGACTTGAGAGACGCTCGATAAAACTTTCAGAGGAATGTTGTCCATTTCTTCTGTGGCGGGAACTAGAATTTCACTAATTACTGTTTTTAAAAGCTTTTGAAGTTAATGTAGTAGCAGCTATTTCTGGCAAGTGTTAGGATTAAAAGTGTGCATATTTTATAATTGTAAAGAACCAAGACCTAATGTGATTTGATATTGACTAGAAGAGAAAATGAACAGGTAAAGGAATAAGACTTCTTTTCTTATGGTAAGAGAGGTAAGGAGGCTTGTACTGGGGGGAGGGGGAGTTAGTAATTCTGCTAGCTTTCTTTAAAATGCTCCCCAAACCTGCCAATCATGTAAGCATCACAGTAAGTAGCATTTCTGAGTGTGTTCCATTACATCTTCTGTTGAAACTCTCTCTTTCACAGGCCTGACCACTTAAGCTGTCACGTAAAACATGTCCATTCAACAGAAAGACCCTTCAAATGCCAAGTAAGAGTTAAAATGACTTATCCTTAGTGTAGCACTTAATGCACATTATCCAGAAGGTCTGAGCCAGTCAAATCTCACAGTTCTTGAATAATCTTAAAATCACTGATTTGAGTAAATGTGGTCCATTTGGATTTCAGTTTTAGTATGAATGACAGCTTCTCTTTCTATGAGGCAAGATCATTTAAAAATTCAAATGTATTGTTTTTTGTAAGCTACCCTTCCTTTCCTTGGGCAACAAAATTTTTCTTGGTGGGGGAATTACAGTCTTAAAAGGTCATTATGTATCTGAAATAAAGAATGAAGTGCTTTGAATTTCTTGGTTGATGGTTGAGGTTGTTTCAGTTGTACTAGGAGAAAAACCTAATTTTCTCCCAAGTGTTACAACTTAATGAATTCATATCTGCTATTGTCAAATTAGAGCATTTTCTACTTTGAAAATCTGTTAATGATTTCATTTGGTATAAGTTGCAACAAAGAAATGATTAAGGGTTTTGCCAAGTCAAAGGACTTTTTTAGGCATTGGTAATCCTAGTTTGTTGCTGGAGGTCTTTTTGTGCTCCTTTTAGTTGGGTTTGTTAATGACTGATCTTGTTAAGTAAATGATTAGAATTCTAAGAAAAATCCAGCTGAAGGGAGGAAGCTAATGTTGATTGAGTAAGGACTTGCTGCATGCCAGGCCTTGGGCCAGGCTCTTCATCCAGTAGCAATCCTATGAGGTAGGTATCACTGTCCCCATTTTACAGATGAAGAAACAGATTTAGAGAGGTTGACTAATTCGTTTACAGTTACACTGTTTAGTAAATTGTAGCACTGGATTTAACCCCAGGTTTCACTGACTATGCAGCTCCCATCTTCTCACTATTCTATGTAGTATTTTGTCTTCTACTGAAATTGAAGTGTCTAAAATTCACCAGGTGTTTTAAAAATTAGGATTCTGGGTAACATACGAAATTAAAATTCCAATAGCTCTGTCTGCTTGCTGATGTGGATAGGGTAATGCATAGAATATAACATATATTAAAATGAGTAGAACAGGATAGTCTATATTTAAAAAAAGTTTTCCTCCCTCATGCAGACATGCACTGCTGCCTTTGCCACCAAAGACAGACTGCGGACACACATGGTGCGCCACGAAGGCAAGGTATCGTGTAATATCTGTGGGAAACTTCTGAGTGCAGCATATATCACCAGCCACTTAAAGACACATGGGCAGAGCCAAAGTATCAACTGTAATACATGTAAACAAGGCATCAATAAAAGTAGGTGACTCTTCACATTTGTTTTGCATTTCAAATTGATGAAATCTAGCTGTTTTATGATATGTCAGAGCTATTTTCACTATGCTGCCTGGACTAGGTTAATGTCCATCTTACATGTTGCCTCCTATTCCTGAAGTGTGCAAACACACATCAGTGGGAAGAGTACATTAATGTCAGAAATATGCTTCACGTGTGTCTACATAAACTGCGATAAACTCTACACTGTTCTTGACTGCTAATTAATACCCATGTTAGAAGAGCAAGAGTTCCTCACAGCTGTTTTTCAGTGTGTCTCTTCTGTGGGATTTGAATAAAAAGCTCTACTGTGTTGGAATTGACACTGCAAAAACAAAATAGGAAGCTA
Organism: Heterohyrax brucei; assembly: GCA_028571685.1. NCBI lineage: Eukaryota > Metazoa > Chordata > Mammalia > Hyracoidea > Procaviidae > Heterohyrax > Heterohyrax brucei. The sequence continues at coordinate 115,867,187 of CM053149.1, read as the reverse complement.
TTCCTTATGGTAGGCAATTTTGATTATATTTAAAGTTAGGAAGACTCTTAAATATTACTGTCTACTAATCCTTGATTGTATTAATAACATGTTCTTAATAATAACCTTAAAGCTGAAAGGAGTATTAGTAAGTTTGCTTTCCAGACCCAAAATCTGTAGAGAGGTGGTGTATATCGTATCCATTTGAAGGCTTAAATTCAGAATAGAAGATAGAATGTTCCAGAACTTGTGGGTGAAGCTTAATACTTTAATTTACCCAGGCTGCTGCTTTTATGATTTCCTATCTACTAGAAAAAATCATTTTTTTAATTTTGTGTTCCATTATATATGTACTTTACACCAGAAACCTCAAATTCCCACAAAGTAGGTAGCCAAAGTGGGTGAGAAAGAAACCTTAATGAGTTTTAATCTCATCTGTTTTGCTTCTTTGTTAAGTACATTGGGTTTATTTAGCATGTTGAATTTTGTTAACGTAAAAAAATTTAGTTTACATCCTTGTAGTCAAGCAAGTATAGTGGATATTTTGATGAACATATTGATTGGTCCACGATAATATTTCCCAACTTCCATTTTAAAAAGACTTTTGATTTTTAATAAATACAGCAGAAACCTCTCTTTTATACTGGTTTTCCCTGACTCTCTAGACACTTCATTAATTCATCTACCGTGACTAATACAAATACAAGCAGCAAACAGATGCACTGTAGTAAGATCTATCAAGTCAAATGAGAAAGTTCTCAGAAGCATGAGGAGTCAAAGTATCTAAGTTTTGGGATTTTGAAAAAATGGCCACACTTTTGCAAGGTAAATTTAGTATTTCTGGTTTGTCTTTGGAGTAGCATGCATGAGTGAAGAGACCAGCAACCAGAAGCAGCAGCAGCAGCAGCAGCAGCAGCAGCAGCAGCAGCAACATGTGACAAGCTGGCCAGGGAAGCAGGTAGAGACACTGAGACTGTGGGAAGAAGCTGTCAAAGCGAGGAAGAAAGGTAAGAAGGGACTTGGCAGTGGTCAGGGTAGTGCTAGGGGTCCGCTGTAGCTTAGCGGACCAAGTGATCAAAGTAGAGAAGCTAGAGCTGTGTGGAAGCATACACATACTGTGTGCTGGGAAGTGTCTGATAAAGTTCAGTTCCTAGCAAGAAAGCTTCTCAGTACTTCTTAGCATGTTCTTCCTTTTGATTTTATTATCAATTGGAAATAAATTTGGTCCTCTGCCTTGTTCAGAGTTCCATTTTTCTTGTTCATTTTGTTGTCAGTATTCATGCTCCTTTTTTGTTTTCACAGTATTCTGCTTTTAGAGGTAGATGAAATATCATCCTTGTGTGTGTATAAGTGCCCCTTTTAATAGTGTGGTGTTTTGCTGCTCCAGTGCCCTTTCTGCACTGTATTATTTAATACACTTTTTAGACTCTTACAGGACTGACTTCTTTCCTTTTGGTTTCATCCTTCCTTTCCCCTGTCATAGCTTAACATATGTGCTTGTGCTGTTAGGGACCCAGTCCACTGTAACTGTTACAGAAATTGGGAATGGTTTGCTTTTCTCTCTTGTATGTCTTACACAGAATCAGTTGAGATGTCAGTTTTCAACATAGCTTTTCAGCTTACTGGTTGGAGCTTTGACTTCTGGACTGTTGTGTAGCCATTTGAAATAAGTCATTTTGTCAATATATCCTCAGCCATAAGACAGATTACTAAATTCCTTCTTTATTCTTCTCCTGCCATGCCTTATTTAAATTCATAAGGAAGCTTCTGCATGTAGGCAGGTCTGTAATTCCTTTACTGTGTTGTTCCTTCATCTTTTGATTTTATGTAGTGTGGTTGTTCACTTCCTCAGATTCCTTCTAAATAACAATGTTTGGATAAACGTAAAAGGAATAGCATTCTTTTTCATACATCTACTGGTACTGGAGGAAAAGAATAAGGCAATCTAGATAAGCTTTCTACCCTTCTTCAGGGACTGCTCATTTCTGTCTTCCAATTGAAGAGTTTTTTGTAATTTTGATACAAGTTTTTGTAAGTGTTATGTAAATTACTTACTGAGCTGAAATGGTATTGTAGAGAATGTTTTACTTGGAGGAAGAGTAAACAGTTTTTAACTAAGTCACAGTATTGTTAGATTGAGAATAAAGTGTGTGGGGCGGGGGGGCCGGCGGTGGACCTAGACAGAGGCAGGCTGCATGCAACCAAGAATAAAAACGCCGGTGGTGAAAGCTGAGGATACTGTCCTTAGCAGTGCTACCATCACCTCAAATGACAGTTGGCTTTCTCTCTGGCTCTTTCTTTTTTCAGTACTTTTCTATTTGGTATTGTATTTCACTTTGCTTGCACAATAAGACTCAATTGTTTAGCTCATCTTCTGACCTTCGTGAAACAATATGCTATTGTATTCCTGTTTGTAGCATGAATCTCTCTGGAAATGACCACTGAAGTTAGCATCCTCTGTATACAAGTTAGTAAACTTCACATCTTGAAGGAGAGAAGGCTCCTGACTTGAAAACTGAAACTTCAATCAGCAATATCCCTTTAAATTATCAGACCTAATGTTAGAGTAAGATAATCAGATCTCAGTCTGAATCATCATCCAGGGAGCTTTTTAAAATACAGATTTCTCAGGTACCATCTAAATTTCACCATTGAGTCTCCTGAAAATCCTTTTTTCTTTTCTTTTTCTTTTTTTTAAAAAAGCTCTCTAGATAAATGATTTTGATCATCAGCCAGATTTGGGAATACTTGATAATAGAGTATTTGCCAAACTTATGTTGCCCAAGGGGGGGCTTCCTGTTGACTGTTTAATGACTCAGAGGCCCATCTGAGATGATTTGACCCCATGTAGGAGTGGGCAGACCATCTTTAGTCTCAAATTGAATTCTCCCTTTGAACAGCCAAGTCACAGCCAGCCCACGCATTTGTCTCAATAGTTTTTTTTCTTTTTGCAAACCAACAGGTGGTGGTGAATTTTGTTTCAGGATAGGGGTGTGGGTATCACTTTTGAAGGACATTAAGAGGTCCCAGACTTGGCTGGATAAGTCACTGCTGGGTCTCCTTGCCTAGTTATACCTCCTTGGGGTACTTCATGGTGTGTCATATGTGCAATTATACTAGACATAAACTTACGGGATTGTGTTAACCAGAAAGAAAAGAGGAAATAGGAGTGGGAGGAGAACATAAAGCTCTTAAGGAGTATTTTTTTTTTCTTAACATCATTAAGAGAAATAACCAGAAACAACAGGGTTATTCAGTGAGAATAGTTTTTCTAAGACTGAAATAAGAAGGTGATAATACAATGCGTCTCAGTCCCTAATTATGAATTTTTAAAACCTTAACATGGCGTCACCTCTGAGAGTCCTATAGAACACCTACCATTGAGTATGTACACTTCTCTCTGATAGTTATAGTGTCTCTTTTGAGAAGATTTCTGTGATGATATGTTACAGTGTAATCATCAGCTCAACTCTGTGTAAACAAGCTCTTTTCTCCTGCTGGTAGTTGGCTCTTCCCAAGAGACTGTTCAGAATTCAGAAGAACTGCATGGAGTAGTGGTAGGACTCCTTAGCCCTACTTGGTATCCTTGTCCCCTTCCCCCTAGAGTGCCTTGCAGAAGCTAACTGATCTTTCCAGCATCACTGTGAGGTAGGTAAGTAAATCTGAACTTGAAACCAAAGTGCAAGGCCAACCAAGTCATCTCAGTTCTTGGAGGAGGTACAGAATTAGGTAGAAGACTCACACATGAGGGTTTTTGGCCCCCAGTCTTGTACTCAGAAGGCTCCTCCCTTCCTGTTGACCACTTGATTGAAAACTAATTTAATCATATGTTATGTCCTTTTTAATTAAAAGAAGTTGATTCAGAAACTTTGTGAATTTTCTTCTCTGTTTTAAGAATCTAAAGGCTCTTTTGTCTTCTTATTTTAGAAGCTGCTAACCTGTGCCAAACCTCCACGGCTGCTACAACACCTGTGACTCTAACTACTCCGTTTAATATAACGTCCTCTGTGTCATCTGGGACTATGTCAAACCCAGTCACGGTAGCAGCTGCAATGAGCATGAGAAGTCCAGTAAATGTTTCAAGTGCAGTTAACATAACCAGCCCAATGAACATAGGGCATCCTGTAACTATCACCAGTCCATTATCCATGACTTCTCCTTTAACACTTACTACCCCAGTCAACCTCCCCACCCCAGTCACTGCCCCAGTGAATATAGCACATCCTGTCACGATCACATCTCCAATGAACTTGCCCACACCTATGACATTAGCTGCTCCTCTCAATATAGCAATGAGACCTGTAGAGAGCATGCCTTTCTTGCCCCAAGCTTTGCCTACATCACCGCCTTGGTAAACAGTATTAGAAAAGCAAAATGCGAGTTTAAAGTAAATATTTACCAGCAACTTATTTTTAGTTCGTTAAAGCAGAAACTAAATTATGGTATTGGGAGGTTTCGTCACCTTAGCTAATGAAGAGTGGGGCAGCATTTCTCTCCAGCTTGGCTGGAGTTATTCAGAGTAGGGTGTGTAGGTAACTTACCACTGGACCACTTTAGCTTAATCTGGAATTCCTTTGAGTTCACAGCATTGCTTAAACAAGATAGTAGTTGGCAAGATGAAATGCCAGAATTAAAGTCAATCATGAAAAAGTAAAACCCATTTCAGAATAAAACAAAAAGAGCATTACTGTTTATTCCAAGAAATCACTTTACTATAAACACTAGCAGAACTCTTCTCCCTGTACAAGGTGGATACTGATTTTAACTTGAAGTCCTAAATCCACAGATTGAGAGCTAGTGTAGAATCATTTGTGCTTATTGTTTTTATGAGTAAATACATGCATTGTCATAATAAAATGCATTTCAGAGAATATGCATTTTACCTTTGGGAATATGTTAATTTCAGGCAGCATTCCCTATGGGAAAGGTGATACCAGCTCTGATATGCAAAGCATATGATAATTTATCATTCTAACTTCAACATATAATAGGGATTGTGACCTGATATTTGGAGATGTAAATATTGTTCAGCATATTAATCCTGATGGAATATAGCACTGTAGTTGACTTTTTAAAAAAAGTTTAAAAAGGAAAAAAAAAAGAAGAAGAACCCAACCAAAATATACAAATCGTGTTTTGGTAAGAAAAGACCGCAGATGACAGAGTCAAGTGTGTGGACAGGTAGGCTTCTCACAAATGGAAGCCAGTGGGACTCCTCCTTAGGAGCCCAGGGATACTTTGGAACAGTTAAAATACATTGCTTTAAATTGGAAGACGCTGGAGGCACTGGGATGTGATAAGCCCCCCCTCTCCCAATCAGAGCCTGTTAAATGTTACAACAGGGACAGATGTGTTAGTTACTCACTAGAGTTTATGTCTTATATTAAATTGTATACAGTTTTTATTCTAACCACTAACTAGGTAGTATGCCCCTTCAGAACAAGCAGCGTGTGTCTTTATTTTTTAATTTTTCCTTTTGTTTCTTAATCAAGTATTGTGCAGATTTGTTCAACTCTGTAAATATGGACATCACTTTTTTTTTTCCTTGTTTGAGAAAACACTTGTATCAGCTTTGTGATATTTTTAGGGAGATAGCTGTCTGCACTCCCTCTGGAAACCCAGCAATGATCGTGCACGTTGAGACATGTGCTTTTTCTTTCTTAGCAGGATATTTTATCTCTGTACATAAAGTAGTAACCAAAATATAGGGAAACAGATACTCTTATACCATCATGCCACACATCGTTGTTAAAACTTTGTGTTCAAAAAGCAGAAACAACTACAACCAAGACGCTGTGATTTTTTTTTTTAAGTTTCAATGTTTTTGTTTTGTTTTTTTCCTTTTTTAATATTGCAGTTAACAGAAATGGAAATTAGTTGTTAATCTTGCAGAATGCTTGCAGGACTATCAAACTGGATGACTTCCGTTTATACCCCACTGTATCAGTTCAAGCATCAAAATACCTTGCATCTGAGGCAGACTTCCTACATCAGGGACAGGTATCTGTGTGTCATTATACGAAACAGTTCTAGGGGGTTGAACTACATAGTAAAAAAATAAAATAAATAGTACTTAGTGTAAAATAATTTTATAAATGATCTTTTGTACTTTAGGACATTAAATTGTACAACTTTTGTATATATAAAAACTTAGGAACTTTCTGTTTAGCAGGAAGGCAACACATTCCTACACTTTTAATGTATATGTTTGTTATAATGTCCATGTAAACATGCCCTATGTTTGTGCCTTTTAATTAGTTTGTCTCAATAAACAAAATGTAGAGAAAAATATGTACTATGACTTTGTTACAACTGTTCTTATCCACAGTACAAAGATGGTTTGTTTTTAATATGTAGAGCATTATGTGTGGACTACTGGAAGGACTCGCATAGGGAAGGGCCATACATGGCTCTGCTGGGGCCTGGATTGGGTGGGCAGTGGCTGTATTAGCCCCAGGACCTGGTTCTGGTTCTGTCTGCTGGAATTGTTCATCTCTCCCAAGGCTGGGCTGGCAGTCTTGATCATCCACAGTTTAGACAGTCCAGGCTTTCTCCACAGGGGTCCAGGGAGCAGTCCCCAATGGGGGCAGGTGTGGATCCTACCCCCAGGCTAGAGTGTGGTCTTCAGAACCCTGAAAGTATTAGTTCTTTTTTTTTTTAAGAAAAAAAAAAGAAGAAGAAGAAGAAATTTACTAGAAATGATTGTTTTATCAATTCATTGTATAATAAACAGGAGTGAGACTTCATTGTATGACTTCAGTTAAAATGCTATTTTGTATGCATCGTTTATTCACTTAAGAAGCTTGTCTGCAATAATAAAGCCACGTTGTGTCTTTTGGAGGGGGAGAGTTGATGACAAAATGGGGGTGAGGGCAGGCCACTGAAAGATGTGTGGGTGAGTTATATGGTAAAATTCTCCTGTGTCTTGGAACTGGAATTAATTGAGTCTTGATGCTGATGAACTGATTCAACCAGGTGTTGAAAGCACGATGACCATTGGTCTTCAAAAAGTCAGTATGTTTTTCTCTTCTGGTTGTAACCTGGTTGAGCTTCCCATTTATCAGATTGGCAGCTATACAGTTGTATTAGATAATCTTCAAATTTGAAATTCAGCCTGTTAATGCTCGGGCTCGCCGCTTGGCCTGCATTTGCCTTTATTGTGTATCCATTTCCCTCCTAAGGTGTGCTCCTAAATGAAGGTTTCTGTGTAAGCAGATGATGATTTTACTTGTCAATACCAGCACTGTATTACTAACATGCAAAATACTGCAGATTTATTTTGACAAATTAAAGTTAACCAGTCACAAATGTTAATGGATTGCTTTATACCTTAGAAGTTTCACTAGTTCACTATGAAATTTTGGAAGCACTGCTTCTCCAGGTGTACACTGTCAGTACTGGGGTGGAGAAAGGTAAAGGACTGGTTGTCGGGCTGGTTGGTATCAAGATACACCGGAGACAGGGAGGGTGGAAGGGCAGGGAAGCACTCCTGCCAAATAGCTGTTCAAAGTCAGGAAGCCAGGCCCTGCCTTACCAAAAAGAAAGATGGATTTAGGACATTGCTCCTCATGCCCTAGGACCAAGTTTCTTACCTGAAAAAGGTTGAATGTTTGCCCATTTGGCTAGATTTCATCAGATGTTACCAAGTCCCCACAATGTGCCAGGCACTGTTAGTAAAGGGGATGTAGAGGCGATGAAAGCTCTTAGGGCAGATATGACAGGTACCCAACTAAGAGTATCACCAGACAGCAAATCAAGATGAACCTACTTTGCCCATCAGTGAAACATTTTTGATACCTGCATATTTTTTGTATAGAATTGTGGATTTTCAAACTTCTTCTAATAGTTGCTTTAGTCCCCTTATTGACTGAAAATAGCTGGAGTGGGGAGTGTCCCTTCTGCTTTTGTCTGGGAACAAGAGAAACGTTATTTCACTGAGTTGATAGTTAAATGTTTCTAGTCCTGGCTGTTCCTATGTCTCTTCTCAAGGAACTGCAGTTCGGCCCTTTCTGGAGGCCTGGGTTTAGGATATAGAGTAGGGTGGAGGTCTTCCTATGGTATTGTCAAGTCATTAGACATAAAAACAGCCTAATCTGTGCATGGAATATTAATCACTTTCCCCTCCCTGCCCTAGTCCCTCTGACTTTGATTCTTGCACCGTTTCTATTTCTTCCTTAAAGCACCTTGTACCCTGAAAGAATGTCATTTGGGCCTATAAATCTCCCCCACGAGTGGCCTGGCTTAGCAGATTGCCGGATAATCTCTCTTGCCTTATAAAAGTAGGGGCATTCAGGGCTGAAGGGTGACTGCATTGGGGCGTTAATCTGGGCTGCAGCTTCTCCTGGCCACACGTCTTTGGGCAATTGAAAGATTTTGTTCCCAAGAAAGGAATGGAGGGTCAAGGGCTTTGGTTTGGATCTTCGTGTGATCCACCTGCCTCTTTGGACTTACTCAGCAGGGGTTGGCTAGTTAGCTTTCCCTTTCCCAAGATAGCCATGAGCAAGTCTTGGGCCTGGGCCATGAGGGCCAAGTACACTTGGCTTTGTAAATACTATTTTGTTGTAGTAAGGATTTTCATACTTCAAATGTTTGTCACCAGTGACTTGCATCATAATTTCAGAAATGTTCTTCATCCCTAATTATCTTTAAATCAACATTCCACCTGCCTGCCCACCCCTCAATATTCCCTTGAAGAGTGTAGAAGACAAGAACTTCAAATCACTTTTATTAATTGGAGCAAATCCTTTCTAATGTATATTAAAAAGCCACTGCTATCAAGTCTGTTCTGACTCATAGCAACCCTATAGGACAGAGTAGAAGTCCCCCATAGAATTTCCAAGAAGGAGCTGATAGATTCGATATAACTGCCAGCCACAAAGGAAAAAAAGGTGTTTTTGTAAATTCACATTATTGTTCATGGAGTTTTCTGCAAGTCAGGCCCACCTGCATTGACTGTGTCAACCCTGTTATCTGAATGCTACCTTTCCCTAAACACCTCCATAAAAATGGAGCAAGAACTGTTAGGCTAAAGATGGACACATGAAGCAAATGTTCTGTCCATAAGCTATTCCTCTGACGTGACAGCTGGAGACAATGTGAAGACCCAAGGTAGTGGAAGAAGCATCCTTCCATGACTGGCCCAGCAGCTTCTATGTGGCAGTCTGGTTCAAGGTTAGGGGCAAATGTGCCAATTCTAGCAGTTATTCAGGGAGAGGACAGCCAGCCTTGGAGACTGGGACGAAAGGCAGCTGGGGCAGTTGGGAGCCACCACAGCCTTTTCTACCCCTGCCTCTACAAAGTCAGTCCAAACTCCACTCAGATGCACAGTTTGAAGGAGTGTGGATCACCAAGGCCCTGGCTTGTGAGCCAAGAAATTCCACCTTTGTTTGTGGTGGGCAAAGAACCAGGGAGAAATCAACCTTGAAGATGTATATGAGAAAGAAAGGGGTAAACTGAGAGGAGAAGACAGATTTAGAAAGAAGCAGAGAGAGATTAAGGAGAAATATTTTTGTGCCTCCTGTGGTGTAACCCCTAGGCTGATTCCCTGCCCTCTCTTCCCCACACACCTTCCCTGGGCTGGGCATGACTACTCAGAGGAGTCGGAGACAGTCTGCCAGTCCAAACCAGCTGTGATCATTTCAGCTTCAGTGAACAGAAAAGGTTCAGAGAGGAACAGTTTCAGCCAGGAAGGGACAAAATCAATAGCTGATGAAACAGGCAAGATTCAAGTGATTACCTGGAAGCCCCTATAGCTCAGTGATGGAGTCACTCCCCTTCAGCCAAAGATGAGACAAGTCCATGACTAAAGGGGCACACCAGCCCAGGGGCAAGAATAAGAAGGCAGGAGAGGGCACGAAAGCTGGTAATAGAGAATGCAAGGTCAAGGGGGGAGACTGTGGATATGTAGAGTTGTTAACCAAGGTCATAAACTATTAACTAGTTAGTGAGAAACTAGTTCTGTAAACTTCAAAGAAGAATTTTAAAAAAGATTCAAGTGATTAGAAGGGGGTTCCCCACCTGTGCAGAATGGATCCATGGGCCACTCCCATTTGAAACTGGGCAGGGGCCACCCCTCCCAGAAATCTCAGTTCCATCCAAGCGAGCAGACCCTGATCTCAGCGCAACCCTGTCCAAATGTATGAAATAAAAAAAAAGGGAAAGGGGGCTTTGGATTGGAGGAGAGAGAAAAGAGACAGTCTTTGCATATGCTGTTCCCCTGGGTGGGCCTAGAATGCCCTCCCTACCCTAAATCCTCCAACAGTCTCTCTCGTGAACTCCCTTCTCCTTCCACTTTTTTTTCCAGTTGTCATCAAGTCAGTTCCATCTCATGGTGATCCATGTGTTTCAGGGTAGAAAACCCGTAGACATCCACCAAAGTCTAACTTAAACTTTGGTCACTCTGAATCTTTATTCTATCAAGCGGTTCTTTCCTCCCTGGTGCAATACTGATTATAACTGCATTTCTGCCTTCCTTACCATGCTAACTACGAGGACCCAGTCCTCAGCTTATACTCCTCATTGCCTACAGCTTTGCCTTACAGAATAGACACCTGTTGGAACTGATATTCACAAACTTCTCTAGCTTCCCTTCTCTGAGGAACTGGACTGCGTCTACCTTGATTTTGATTGCTCCCAACTTTCCTTACTAAAGAGCCACGTGAGAAGGAAGTCCCTGCCCTTGAACACTTGGGGAGAGCAAAAGATACTCCGGTCCTTGGAAGTTTAGGATAGAGGACAGAGTAGGGCCCTGACCCCCCCCCCCCACCAGAAGCCAGCCCTCACTCCTTGGTCAGGAACACAGGAAGGAGCTGTCTGGTCTTTCTCAAGCTGACCACCACTGATTTCTATCAGATGCTAAACAGCCCATGCAAGAGGGTTGGCAGTCTGGGCATGAGCAAGTGCTGTGCCCATTAACGACACGTATTTTAAGAGCTCTGTTGTCTTCCTACTTCCCCAGGGAATTTAGGGCATACATGGACAGCTGGATTAGTTCAACTGAAGAAAACTAATGAAAAGATTATAGTTTGCCTCAGTCTATGCCAAGATAAAATTCATATGTTTGCTGAGTTCTAAATATTTTGCCACATCCCCTAAATCTCTGGTTCCAAATTAGTGAACCATGCTAGCCCATGGCTTGGCTGATTTTCTCCTGCCTCCTTGAGTTGGATCCAATGTCCAGGGGGGCTGACACACAACACGGAATCAAGCATCAGGACCAGAATCAGCAGCAAGTAACAAGGTTGTAAGAAGAGCCTCCAGAGGGTCCAGAGCTGGGGAGGGAAATCAGCAGAAAGCACTGCTAGAAGGCTCTGTAATACCAGGTTGTCATTAAGAGCAGATCCTTGGAATGGGATGGGCCTGGGTGTAACTCCAGACTCTACCACTTGGAGTTGCATGACCTTGGGTGTATAAAAAGGTATGTCACCTTTTTAGCCTCAGTTTCCTTAGCTGTAAAATAAGAATAATAATAGTTCCAACCAGGTACAATTTTTATGAAGACCTAATTCATAAAAGGTGCTTAGCCTAGAACCTGGTACAGAGAAAAAGAAAAAAACAAGCCCGCTGCTGTCAAGTCGATTCCAACCCATGTTGAATCTACAGGACAGAGCAGAACTGCTCCATAGTTTCCAAGGAGCGCCTGGCGGATTTCAACTGCCGACCTTTCGGTTAGCAGATGTAGCACTTAGCAACTATGCCACCAGAGTTTCCATACAGAGAAAAGGGCCTCAAATTCAGTGCATCCCAAACTGAACTATGTTCCCTCTACCTGTTTCTTGATACCTAGTTCAGTAGTGGTGGCTCACTTCGCTCAGTCACCAACTCCATTCTCTGCAAGACCTTCAAAGGAACCTAATGCCTGTCTGCACTGTATCTCCAATTCACACACCGAGATTTGGGGATCCACCATGGGAACCAGAGCCTCATCCCAGGAATGAGAAATCCAGATGGAAGGCACATGACCGGAGAAGCCCCCAATTAGGTCTGACAAAGAAGGGTTCAGGTTAGACCTAGAGACAAATCCAGGCTGGAAGACCTGGGAAAAGTGGCGAGATATGTGCCCTGCTAGCGAAGGTCACCCTGTAGGGAAGTTGTTCCATCTGGTTCAAGTTCTTCATTCTTCCACATACACTACATCCAGAGAAGGCAACCCTGCCATTTCACCCTGCAAATTGACCACCCTCACCATTGGGGCGTTAGCTCTTAATAGCTAGCTAAAAGCCTGACCCAGTTTTGACCTCCTCTCTCCTTCCCAAGAGGAAAAGGGGGTGTCACCACCTACCCAGGTAGGATGGGAGACGGAAGCCAGACATCTTTCTCACTCCTGAGTCAGCCTTAAATCAGCTCCACCTCCTCTCCCTAAGGCGACCCGACTCAAGGGATCGGAGGAGGCACGAGGAGGGCAAGGCAAAGGCAGTTTGGCCATGACTGGATCAGTTAACCTGCTCCGGTGCCCAGACTGTTAGGCCTGGCATTTGATGCCTTCCGCCATTGACCTAAGGGACACTTAGGAGTTGCATGACCTTGGGTACCTCCTCTCAGCCTTTTTTTAGAGTCAGAGTTGGCGCTGGTGGCTAGCCAAGGCAAACAACTATCGGGTGTGCCGGCCCCGCCCCAACCAGAGCATTACCAACCTGGGATTGGTTGATATATCCTGCATTCTGATTGGTCGGTGTAGGTCAAGGCGCTTCTTCCCTCTGGGCAAAGCTCCTCTCCTGCTGGAGCTTCTGTTCCAAGTCCTTTTCGTTGTTCTGTACTGCACAGCAGTGATCTCTATGCGAATAGACAAATTTCAGGTCTGTGGTTTCCGTAGATGGCATGTCCCCGAATACAGTGCTGTCCCCCTAAGAACGGCAGAATCCTTGACCCAAAGCACACTTGGAGAGTGAATGGGAAAAACCTTCCAGGAAACTGCAGAGGCTTGCAAATCTAGGCGAGGCCAGTTTATCCCGGGAGGCTCTCTGCCGAATTACCTTTCAGAAAACCCACTTTTGCCCACACTGGTTCTTTCTACATCTACACGTACTTTTTACATTTCCTTGCCTGTGACCAAGCTATTCCATAGCTTCGAAGGCTTTTTCCTTCTTTATATGTGCCTTTATTGTTATTATGATTTTAACTTAGATACTTGTGCTTACCAGGGACCCCTGGGAGAAAAGTTGATTGCAGGACTCCAGAAGAGAAAATACAAAATGAGCCTACAAGAGTTTCTAAAAATCTGTATTTGGAAATAATTTCAAGCTTAACAAAAGTTGCAAAAATAAAAATAGAACAAGAAACACCCAAATTCATCTATTACTGACATTTTTTCCCACTTGCTTTATCATTTGGACTTTACATCTTTTTTTTTTTTTTCTGAAACATTCAAGGGTTTCATATATCATGGCCCTTACTCCTAAAGACTACTGGATGTGTTTCCTAGAGACAGGATGTACCACGGCATAGTTATCAACTTTATAAGCTTATATTTACATGATAATTTTATTTAATCTACTGTCCATAATCCAACTGTGTCACTTGATTGAATAAAATCAAATCTATTAAGTCAAATTTATTTCAAAATTAAATAAAAAAATTTATTTAAAATCTAATTTTGTATTACATTTTCCCCCCGCCAGTACAGGAGCTAGTCTAGGGTCAGATAATACATTTAGTTGTTGTGTCTCTATACCGTCCTTAAATCTGGAACATTTACATGTTGTTCTCATTAAGAGTCAACTCACAGTAACCCTATGTACAAAAGAATAAAACACTGCGTAGTCCTGCCCCATGACCTCAGTCATTGTTGTGTTTGAGCCCACTGCTGTGCCCACTGTGTCAATCTTTTCTGTTGGGGTGTTCCTCTTTTTAGCTGACCCTCTACTTTACTAAGCATGATGTCTTTCTCCAGGGGCTGCTTCATCCCTCCCGACAATGTGTACAAAGTATATAAGACATAGTCTTGCCATCCTTGCCTGTAAGGAGCACCCTGATTGTATTTCTTCTGAGATAGGTCAGTATTTTAGTTAGCTAGTGCTACTCTAACAGAAATACCACAAGTAGATGGCTTTAACAATGGAAAGTTTATTCTTACACAGTCCAGTAGGCTACAAGTTCAAATTCAGGATGTCCACTCCAGGGAAAAGCTTTCCCCCTTGTCACATCTGATATTGCATTAGTCTGATATTGCATTAGTCTTTGTCCAGGGAGCATCTTGGCACAGGAACCTCAGGTCTGAAAGATGCACTGTTCTTCCGGTGCTCCTTTCTTGATGGTGTGATGTTCCACACTCTCTGCTTGCTTCCCTTTTCTTTTACCTCTTGTACAATGAAAGGATAAAGGTGGCCCAAGCCATACTCCAAGGAAACTCCCTTTCCAGTGGAGCAGGGAGGTGATCCTATGAAGGGATTCACAGTCCCACCCTAATGCTTTAACATACAGCATAAGAAAATCACATCAGGTAAGGAGGCTAACAGCATCAGGAAGGCAGGAAACAGCATGACATAATGCAGATAACAGCGTCAGGCAAGGAGGGTAACACCGTCAGGTAAGGAGGATGCCAAGACCCCCAGGTCTCCAGGAAAGGCAGATGTGAAGTCTCTAGCAAATGATGTGAAGCAAGTATGACACTTGCTAAAATCAAGGTGTAAGCTAAGGGCTCTGGTGCTGTGCAGGGAGAAAGGGGATAATTGCAATGGAAGAAGAGGCTAAAGAGGCCAGTTGAGCTGTACCTTGACAGTAAACTAAGGCTGGAAAGGGAAGGAGAGAGTCCCATCTTCTTTGAGCAAGTCCTTACTTTCTAGTGCAAAGAGACATTTCAACCATCACAGCAAAGGCTGCATCAGGCAAGAATCATCAGTGGATCATAAATCTACAGGAACTTTTGTTAATATATATTTTATTGCGCTTCAGAGTGAAAACCACAATCCAATTCAACACATTACACAAAAACCTGCACACACATCCCGATGCAACTCCAGCCACCTTCCCTACCCTGTGACAGCACACTCTCTGCTTCTACCCTGAACTTCCCAAACTTACTGCCATCAAGTCAGTTCTGACTCACAGCTAACCTATAGGACACAGCAGAACCATCCCACAGGGATTCCAAGGAGTGCCTGGTGGATTTGAACTGCTGACCCTTTGGTTAGCAGCCAAATGCTTCACCCTTATGGCACTGGGATTTCCTAAGCAGGTGAAATCAAATATAATTATAAAAGAACATTATCTGTGTTCAGCCTTCTCTCAATAATTAATGATCTTGAAGGCTAAATATATGCATGAAACCCACTGCGCCCCAAGCTGATACCAAGTTCTTAACCACTGCACCACCAGGGCTCCAAAATATAGGCACTTTGTCCTGTTTTTGCTATGGTCTAGCTGGAAGCCACCATTTCCAAGCCAGACCCCAAAAGCTGTTCACCAGGTGAGACATCACAGGTAATAATACACACACCCTTTTGTTTGCACTCAGCATACCCAGAATATTAACAGAAGGCTGTCATTATCTTCTAATTTATTCTGTGGGACAGCAAGTATTCTTAGGGGGTTCTAGCATGACACTGGGTGGTAGCATGTCTGGAACAAGGACAGAACCTAGAAAGACCTGGAATGTAGGTTAAAGGCAAACTGGGAAGGTCCCCTCAGAGATTTAAAATTTCATTTTCCCAGCAACAGGGAGTCAAACATGAGTTTTCAACAGGGGACAGCCATCCTCAGTGCATATTATAGAGAAATAACTGCTAGCACTGCGGATGGATTGATAGGCCAGAGTGTGGTGGCCGGCCTGAACTAGGGAACAGAGCCGTGGGGACAGAGGCAAGACAGATACAGAGAATTTAAGAAGTAGAAAGACCTGAGTTCAACTAGGAGTTTGAATGTCCAAGAGGAAGAAGGCAGCCCAAGTTTTCAGCTCAGGTGAATGGGAAGTACCCTTACCCAGAACAGAGAATTCTGACAAAGGACAATTTGGAGATGATGGTGCCAGACCTGTCATGCTGAAGGTAAGGTAGCTGTGGCATAGCCTGTCCAATGGCAGCTATACATTCCACGCAATGGGCTCAAGAGAGGTAGAGGGGTGTAGATATAAGTATAGATTTGAGAGTCATCAGCACAGTTCATCTGGGCATAGTTGCAGTAATATTATTTAAAACAATTCTAGCATTTATTGAACATTTTAGGTGCCAGGCACCATTCTGGGCACTTCATGTGTATTGCTTTGCCTAAATCCCACTACAATCCCTTGTGGTAGGCATTATGGCTAACGGCAAGTATAGATGAGGAGACTGAAGCATGAAGTCTTACTCACAGGCACCTGGATATGACCGGTCCCAAACCATACAGATTCCAAGTAGAGCAGTCAGAAATCACTATCCTCTCTACTGTATTCCTTTTGTAAGAATATCTGAGAAGAAGGGTTTGTGGGCTGGAATGGGAATGAGTATAAGGGTGAGGGGAGGTGTAGGAAAGAGGTGCCCATGAGTCGAGGTGAGTGGTGCTTTCCATTGAGAGCTGCCCATGGAATGATAGGGTCAAAAGCCAAATAATTGCAGGAGGCTAAAGACTGAATAGGGTTTGAGGATGTGGAGAGATGAATATGGCTTATTTTTAGAGGAAATTTATTGATGACTAGAGAAGAGATAAACAGAGCAATAGCTTGAGGGCAGGGCAGGGCTGGGGAAAGATTTCCCTAGAAAACCAAAACCAAACCCATCACTGTCAAGTCCATTCTGAGACTCACAATGACTCTATAGGACACAGCAGAACTGCTCCATGGAGTTTCCAAGGAGTGCCTGGTGGACCCAAAACTTGGTTAGCAGACTGAGTTCTTAGCCACTACATCACCAGCATTTCCGTTTTTTTGGAAGAGGGTATTTTCTAGTGTTTGCAGGTGTGAAGCAGACAGAGGGGGAGAAAGAAGTATTGATAGAGTCTCCAGAAATAGGCAGGAGAGGTGGGCTTAAAGCAAAAGGGACATCTCATCCTCTGAGAAGATAAGAGTGTCCTTAACCAAGGCAAGAACGAAGGGAGAAAGAGCTAGAATCTGATATCCTATAGAGTACAGGGGAGTGGCAAGAGGCCTGAGGCTTCCAGCCACTGACCCAGAGGTCTGCTACCAAAGTCTGAGAAGAGTGCTTCACATAGCGTCCACTACAGTGATTGGTTTTATTTGAATAATGGAACAATAACACACTAAAACATTTATGAGAATCCAGAGGCCAGTAGAAAAACCAAGAAATCTTCAAATTTGCAAATTCAAAGCCAAGGTGACAGAGAAGAGCTGTAGAGGAATCCTATCAGCAGGGACGTAGCAGATTAACGGCACTGTCGGTAAATATA
The DNA here is from genome assembly GCA_028571685.1 of Heterohyrax brucei. NCBI lineage: Eukaryota > Metazoa > Chordata > Mammalia > Hyracoidea > Procaviidae > Heterohyrax > Heterohyrax brucei. The sequence continues at coordinate 115,849,892 of CM053149.1, read as the reverse complement.
AGGTAACACACTTGATAACATAATCTAGACTCTACTCCCGAGGAAGGTAAATCCTGAACTCTGTTCCAACTCAGGAAGTTAGCACAGAAGCATGGGTCATTCCTGCTGGATTAAGGGTCTCTAACCTATGTCTAAACCCTGGTGGCTTAGTGGTTAAGAGCTGTGGCTGCTACCCAAAAGGTCAGCAGTTTGAATCCACCAAGTACCCCTTGAAAATCATACGGGGCAGTTGTGCTCTTTTAGGGTCGCTATGAGTCAGAATCGACTCAACGGGAATGTTTTTTTAACCTATGTCTAGGAGACCCTAGGTGGTGCAAAGGGTTAATGTGCTTGGTTACTAAGGGAAAAACTGGGGATTTGAGTCCACCCAGAGACACCTCTCCTGGAGATCTACTTCTAAAAAACTAGGCATTGAAAATCCTGTGGAGCACAGTTCTACTCTGATACACATAAGGTTGTCATGAGTCAGAACCCGCTTGGCATCTGGCTTTAACCTGGGGTCCAGGGACCACCTGCTGGGAGTGTGAGGGCTGCCTAGCATAGATAGGCCAGAGTGAAGGAAGGAACACAGGTGGGAGAGAAGTGGTCTTCAGAGGGATCTGGGAACTGCAGTCCTGCAGCTCTGCTCAGCACACTGTTGCCTTGGCAACCAAATGTTGGGCATCCAAGGGGGGCTACTATTCTGAGGTTTCTCCCCTTTGAAGGTTCCCAGCTTGCTGGGGAAACTTACTCCTGACACGCAAATGATGGAAACACACTGGTGTCTGAGGCACTCTAGCTGGCAATTTTTACCATCAGCTGTCTCTAGGGCTGAGGACCTTCATCTGTCTCAGCATGAGGCTTGTGGATTGCAAGCCCTCAACAGGAGAGGAGAGGGGGCCGTTCCCCGGGTTCTGGTCTAGATGGGCAAGTGGCTCGTGGCAAGCTTTTTCAGAAGGTGCCGACCTCTGTCAATTGGCCTGAGGCAGAGCTGGAATTGCACTCTGGACTCCACCTCCCTCAGATGCCCTAGGCAGCTCCTCTTCAGAGAAGGTACTTAGCAGTCACCCCCAAATGGGAATGTGAAACCAAACCATGTGGAAAGAATAACCAAAGTCGATTTCCCATTTATTTAAATAAATTACTGCTGTGGAAAATCTTTCCAGGGCTCAGAGCCCCTGAAATGATCAGGGATGGTTGGGGGAGGGGTAAGAGAGGGACAGCAGGTGGTTTCTAATGGGGTGAACGTTTGTATCCTTGATTTCCTACCTCCTTTCCGACTCCGCAGACCTCAGCATTTTATTTCTCTTCCTTTCAAGGGTCCTAACTCTCAGGGAGGCGCCCCCTCCCTCGCATTTCAGGTATCCCAAGTCCCAGATGAGCATCCACATTCTGCAGCGCTACCCTACGTTCTGGGTTCATCTGCAACCTCTTGGGACCGCTCTGCTCCTCAATTCCGCTTCAGATAGAGGTCTAGGGTCTCCCTGCCCCACCCCCTTCAGGCTGCCCTTTCAGGAGCTGCTTCCGGAGTTGGTAGGGACAGGACGCCCCGCGCCCTCATCGGCCCGACAGAAGGCTCCCCGCTTCTGTCCTCCTGCCCTCAAGCCGGGGAGTCACAACGGTTGGCGTTGGGGTGACACGGGGTGGGTGTTTCCTTATCTGCACTCGGTGCCCACCGCCCCTCCCCGCCGCCCCTGGGCTGGCTTCCGGACCCCAATTCAGCCTCCCTCGGAGTGGAGCCTAGGGAGAGGGTCTAGGGGTGCCTGAGCCTGCCCCCCCCCGCCGCCCGCAGCCCGCTCCTCCCCGCGCGGCCCCACTTGTGGGCCCCGCCGGCGGCCGCGCAGGGACAGCTGCATTTCTCGTCGTCCGCCGCTAGGAAGCTGGCCTTGCCTCGCATTCTCCGCCTCCCACGCCCAGCCGCCGCCGAGCCGGGCCTGCCGCCGCCGCCGCCGCCGCCGCGGGCTCGCGCCCCTCCCCCAGCCCGGCCGGCCGACCGCCCCGCGGGGAGCGGACGCGCGTGGCGCTGCTCGGTAAGATTATCCTCCCCTCCCGGCGCTGAGCCCGCCGGGCGCCCCGCGCGCGGTCCCGGCCGGCCCAGCGGCCCCACCTTCTCGGGACCGAGCGCCAAGGTGCCGCCGGGAGGGCCGGGCCGTCGCGAGTTTGATTCCCGGTCCTGCAGCCGCGGTTCCCGGGAGCCTGCGCCGCCCGCCGCGTGCGGAAGGTCCAGTCCCTCCCTTTCTTCCCGAGCCTGCAGCGCATCGAGGCCCTGGCTCGAGGGGCGTGCGGATATCTGGGGGGCTGGGCGCGGGGCCGCGGGATTAGAGGGTGGTCGCAGGCGGCGGGCGCCAGGCGTGGAAGCGAGGCCTCCGAGAGCTGCGCCGCCCTGAGCCCCTTCTCCGGCCGCTCCCCCTTTTGTGTGTGCGCCCCTCTCCATTTTGCTCAGGCCTGGGGGCGCTGGCTGGGCAGCGTCGGGCAGGCAGGGGTGCCTGCTGGGAGCAGAGTTCCTTTTAGGGGGAGGGGAGCTTTGCTTCCTGCCCCCGCGGATGTCATAGATCGGCGCAGCCTCTCCTAGTTCCACCCCATCTCCTGAGAGCTGCATCTCCCAGCCGCGCGACCAGAAAAGTTCCGAACGCTCTGTCCCCGCTGTTGCTCCCCCGCCCCTCCAGCACCAGGTGCCCCGGGTGCGAAACTCCAGGGATTGGTGTGTGCCTTTATCCATTCTTTTCTCTGCGTTTTCTGCTTTGTATTGTTGCCCTACCCTTAGCACTGGCTTGTCCATTTCAATTATCCTTTAAAAAAAAAAAAGTTTTATCTCCAGACAATTTGTGCTGAAATGAAAAGAGCTGGAAAGGGGTTTCTGTTAGGCAGGAGGAGAGGTGTGGGTTTAGGGTTTCCTCTCTCTCTCTCTTTTTAATTTTGGTGAGAATGAAGGGTCAGGGAGATAAACAGGAGTTTAGGAGTAAGAGGTCCTAGAGGTGAGGCAAGATACTGAAAATTAGCCATTTCACCCCCCACCTTGCCCTCAGAGGCAGGAGCTTCATGGATCAACTTTGGCCAAGGGAGAGGGACTCAAGGAGACATTCTGGACCCATCATTCCTGTTCTTTGCCAGGCTTGCTCCTCTGTAGTATCGCCTAGGAGTGTTAGCCAGGTGTGCCTGAAAGAGGTGAAGGCCACCTGGAGTGTGCTGATGGAAGCTGGCCCCTGTGGAATGAGGATAAAGTTTGATCCTGTCTGTTCTTGGAGGTGGATGCATTTGGGATCTGGACATCAATGCAGTGTGATGACTTTCTCTGGGATGAAGAGACTTTGCTAGGAGAGGCCTAGGTCACACCCCTGGGAAGCTGGAGGGTGTGTGTAGGAGGCATGGGTTTGTCCTCCACTCTCTGTAGGTGGCAAGAGCTAGAGACAAGAGAACGGGGGTGCTGCTGAACACACCTAGGTGCATCGTGAATGGGAGGGAGATCCCAGATGGCTAGGATGGGCCAGGGGTCGTAATGGGACTGGGGGAGGACTTGGGGCTCCAGGTTGGGGTCATGGGTCCCTTTGGGAATCTGGTGAGATTGAGAACTCCTTCTTTTCTTGGAAACATCAGTGTGTACAGTGACACCTTTTGTGTTCAGTGCTGTGAATTAATAGACTCCCTTGGAACCAGGACCACCGTTAAGACCCCTGCTCACGAGTGTGTGATTCAGAACAGTTCTCTCTGACAGGTCAGGGACTAATTCCAGGGGGTCAAGAACAGACTTCTTGGAAAAGGTCTTTTCTCATGACCTGCTGTGCAGCTCTGGGCTTGTGGCCATGGGGACCTGGAAATTCTGGGCATGGATTTTCTGGTGTCTCAGTGGATGTGAGAGCCAGGCCCTTTGAGAGTCCCAGCTCACTCTTGGGAACATGGGGTTCAGGTGGGAGGTGATGCTTCAGAGGGGAATGTGTTGCAGAAGCGCCTCCTCTTGATGAGGCATTGGGGCAGCATTGTCAGAGACTGAAGTCTGGGTATTGTAGATTGTTTAGACCCCTGTGAGCTCTAAAAGGCTCGTGGTGGGCAGAGGGGTTGGCTGTCACCTTCCCCAGTGCAGCCGCAGGAGGCCTGGCCCATCGTTTGTTGCTTATCCACAGTTCACTGGGCCGTGAGCTGCTGCTCAGGTGTTGTAGTCCCAGGGCTTGTTGGGGATCTAGAAGAGACTTTGCTAGGACTGTCATTTGTGACTTCCATGCCTTGGTGCTAAGAGGCCCTCCTTAGATTCAAGACCCCCCAGAGAACTGTGGCTTATGGGAGTTTTTCTTTTAAACTAGCAAGTACAGTGTTGGGCAGTCACCTGTGTGGCACCCTTCAGTGTTTCCTACCTTTACTCTGCCTTGATGGATGCAGTAGCAGCATTGGGAGGACTGTTGTTGGGACTTGGGGACAGGAAGCTGGTGGTCATACAGGGGTCATCTCTGCCTCTGACTATCCAGGATGACTGCAGCAGGTCCTCCGTGTTGCTAATTCTTAATAGTTACAGGGCGTAGGAGCCATTCAGGGCTTGGAGATGCTGTGGGCCAGTGGTATGCAAGAACTCTTGTGGCCCTAAGTGTAGAAGGTTCATCTTCTGTTTCAGTCAGCTAGTGCTGCTCTAAGAGAAATACTGCACAAATGGTTAGTTTTAGAAAGAAAAGTTTATTTTTACACAGTCCAGTAGGTTACAAGTTTGAATTCAGGATGTCTGCTCCAGGGGAAGGCTTTCCCTCTGTCAACTCTGGAAGAAAGTCAGTCTTTGGTCAGGGAGCATTTTCGCGCAGGAGCGTGAGGTCTGAAGGATGTGATCTCCTCCCAATGCTGCTTTTGTAATGGTGTGAGGTACTCTTCCTTTCTCTTCCTTTTATCTGGTGTAGGATGAAATCCTAAAGGGTGGTGCAAGCCAAGCTCCAGGGAAACTCCCTTAGCAAGGGTGTTGCAGTCCCACCCTAATCCTCTTGTAACATAATCATCCTATCTATTAGCCACAGGCAGAGATTAGGATGTGTAGCTTAAAAAAAAAAAAAAAATCACAGAATAGTGGGAATGATGGCCCAGCCAAATGGCTACATGTTTCTGGGGGGACACAGTTTAATCCTCAGTGACCAAAATTTACCTGCCTGTTGTGGGTCTACCTGCCACAGGTTGGTGAGTCTAGTATGTAGTCCTGTTGGCTCAGTGAGTGTGTTTCTCATCTCGTCTGCTTCCAGTATCCTAATAAGTGTACTACTGATATGTCAGAGTAGTATAACAAGCTCCTAAAAATCCATCTGTTCTTCTCTTTAAGACATGTCATAAATGGGAAATGTGATAACTGCTTATAAACATAAACTCCCTTCTCATAAAATGTGACTGTTTTGTTTCTGTTATGGCAGCATCCAGGGATTTTGAGGAATGATCAGTGTCATAGAGTCTTTCGATCTCCATGGTCTGACCACCCCCCAACCCATGAGGCAACCCAACTACAGTGCCCGTTTCTACCAAAACAGAGATTAACGCTGTGGGAGCTGAAGTTAGGCCTCCCCAGTTAGAATCTCAACTTGCTACCTTACTATGATTTTGGGAGTCACCTATCTTTTAGTGTCCCAGGTTCTTATCTTTAGGAAGAGTTAAAGGAGATAAGGCAGGTATGTCAGAAAGAGAGTGAGCTTTCCCTGCATTTAAAAACAGCAAGAAACCAGTTGCTATGAAATCAGAATTGACTCATGGTGTGTATCAGAATGGACCTGTGCTATGTAGGGATGTCATAGCTGATTTTTTTAGAAGTAGATGGCCAGATCTTTAATTCCAGGTCTGAGTTCACTCAGACCTCTCAACTTCTGGTTAGCTGCTGAGGGTGTTAACCAAGTTTACACAACCGAGGACTCCCGTTTCTACATGGACACTGTCATTCTTACCCTCATCAATGCTATTATTATTTCTGCACAAGAGTGCTAAAGCTCCCAGGCTTATTATTACCAGGTTAACCCCTTGGTAAAAGCTATAGAGGCTGAGGCTGGCTGTGGGAGAGCTGTGAGGGGCAGGGTGAGACTCTTGAATCACAGCAGAGGAGACTGCATAGTGGGGAAGGGCTAAAATATCAGAGGTGACAGCTGAGCAGAGTCCGGGGGCTGAGTGACTCAGCATTTGTGGTCCTGCTGTTATGGCACCAACTGACAGTCATTGTCTTTGGGGATTTTGCACTATAAACTGGGGGCAGGAGTGGGGAGGATGAACCAGTGAGGAGGCTCGAATGGCTTTTTCTGTTGATGTTAACATCAGTCACCAGAGGAGCACGGCAAGAGGAGGCCTAGAGGAGGAGGGCCTGATGGGAAGGGATTTAGAGGCTTTGGTTGAGGCCCCATCCCAAGTGCTTTACATGGGTCAACTCTCTGAATCCTCATACTGCCATGTGAGATTTAGAGCCATTTTTCAAATATGGAAATGGATATGCAGGAGATATAAAGAAGTTAAATAATTTGTTCAAGATTACATGGCTAGAAAGTGGCACAGTGGGATTTGAACCCAAGAAGGTTGGCTGCAGACCACACACCCTAAAGGAATTCTCAGAGAGACCCTTTGATCTGCGAGAAGGAGGTGGGGAGAGGAAGGGATCTACGGTGCTCTGTTCACAAGGTTGCCAGTGCACAGTCCAGGCATCATGGGAACATGTTGGGAGGGCTCCACTTAGCGAAATAGTCTGAGAACCGCTGGCCAAGTGCCAGGCATTACTGGGATCTAACCCAGAACACAAAGGTCACTAAGGCATGGACCCTGTCCTCAAGATGCCCACAGTCTAGTAGGGGCGCAGACTTGTAAGCCGGGAATTACAGTTGCTATGGCAAGTGCTGTGATAAGACAAAGCACTGCAGAGGGGTGAGCTTGGCCACCCAGAGGAAGACTTGAGGCAGGGAAGGCTTCTTGGAGGAGGAAGCCCTTCAGCTGAATAACGATGAAGATGGCTTCATCTCCTGTGTTTTTGGTCCGGCCATGGGATGAACCAAGTGGCCAACATGTGGATATCAGAGGAGGGTCACATCTTCTGAGTCATGCAGCTCCCTTGCAGGGTGAAGCGGGAACTGGGAAGTGTGGTCAGCTTCCTTGACGCGCTTGTGGTTTTTAATAGCCAAAAATCACTGTTAACGACTGTAGTGCCTGCAGTGAACATGCTGAAGAAATAAAAATCTCGTAAGAGTTATTGCTCAGAATGGTGATTCACTCCTGACTCTCTGTACTTAGAACCAGAGGCAAATGAATTTGAACTGCGGAGGAAGGACTCAAAGAAGGTATGAGAAAAGCATTCCAGATAGGATGTGACATCTTAAGTTAGAATGAGTGACTCATAGGAGTACTTGGAGGGGAATGGCTTCCTCTGAAGGTCTTGGGAAATGGGAAGAGTTTGTCTTTGTCATTTAAGACGTTTCATCCAGAAACAGGATGATGAAATAGAGGCCCCAGAAATGCATGTCACATCAGTGCTAGGAATGGGTCAGAAGAGCTGGAATTTTTGAGCTCAGCCTAGAAGGTTGCTCCACTCTGGCTAAGCCTTCATTTTACCCTGGAGGTGATTGAAGATTGTCCAGGGAGGTTGGCCTGCTCATCCAATAATGAAATACAGACTGCATCAGCAAAAATCCTCTGCCCAACAGCTGGGCCTGTCGTCTTGCACTGACCCTGATCAGTGGGGACGCTTACTGGGAGTGACCCACAGCCCTACAGGATGGGGTCCAAGCCTTCTAAGGATTGCTGCAGGCAACCAGGAGGCAGTTGGCCACTTCTCTAGCATTAGAATCAGAGGAGGCACCAGCTCCCATCTGCAGTTCTGAAACTGACCAGTGAGTCTTACTCACCCTGTTGCCCAATTGCTTAGAAGAGCTTCGTGCACACACAAGGTCCTCCCGGGGTAGCCTCTGCTAGCTAAGTAAGGTGACCCAGAAGTCGTTCCTCTGACAGGAACACTTGTTGGGGCAGTGCATTTACCCTTCAGATTCAGTCTTGCTTAAGCCAACAATAGCGTAATTTCCTAATAGGCCAGCACCAGAGAGAGAAGGCCCCAAATTGTGCTGGGGGCAAGGCGGAGCTGAGCAAAATGTGGTGTGGGATTTTTCTTAAAATTTATAATTACTTGAAAGGTCCTCAAGGGCTGACATTCTCTTTGCTTAAAAATGGCCTTTGCTTTTTTGTTTACTTGCTTTTAATCCTAGCACAGACGTCAAGGCTGCATTTTTAAGTTGAGGAGAGGCATACAGTGTAACTGAATCCGAACTGTATTCAGCGAGATGGCTGCAGAGCTCTCAGAAGAGAACAAGGCTTGCTCTCAGGAGGAAATCTGATTAAAATTGAGCCAAATATGAACTGATGCTGGACAATGAACTTTAGTTCCTGGGGTGAATTTAAATCGACTTGTGCAAATTAAAGAGAAGCAACAGCATCTGGAAACATGATGGCAAGGACTGCTTCCTCCTCTAACCCCGTCATTCCCTGGTCATTAAGGAAGGTTTCTGTTTGAGCCGGCCACCTGCAAAGCTGTATTTTGTCCCTGGAGACCATCAGGCTGGCCTTGTGGAGCTGTGCTGAGAAGAGGATGCTCTGTGGTCATGTAGGGTGATAGTGCAGGAAATGATTTCACTGTGTGCAGGTCTGAGATTCCTTTCAGTTTCAGGCTGTACCAGGAGCTGAGAGCAAGTGAGCTAGAGAGAGGGAGCGAGTCTGAGAGAGTAGGGGGGTAGGCTGGGAGAGCGTCTCACCATTGGCTGGTGTCTGATGGCAAGGTGGGTGTGCGGAGAACTGTGCGCAGCCCTGGGGGAGGAGGAAGTTGAGTCAGAGGTGGAGACCAGAAGGCAGCGCTTGAATGCTCACATACCTGGAGACCAGGACCGGTGATGAGAGAGGGAGCCTATGAGGATATCAGGAGGTGTGCACACGGTAAAGCTGTCTGCCGTAGGGAAGCTGTAAAACCGCAGCTGACCTGGTGAGGTGGATTTTCCATGAGCAGGTGTAGACCTGCAAGGAAAGTGTGGGTTAGGTACGTCACAGGGTCAACATATCTTGAAGAATGGTCCCTGCTTGCAGCATTTTGTTGACACTGGACTCTTCCCAACCCCCCCAAGTCTAATTAAAGTTTGCAAGCTGATAGTTGCAGATGTGCAGACCATTGCGTGTTGGTGCACCCCCTAAGAAGCACAAGCTGTTGTTTTTCCCGAGATGGTTTGGGCCAGCCTGGCTGTTTCACAGGGCATTATTACTCTAGCAGGTCAGCACTCTCCCGTGTCTGGACCTGACTGGGGTGTCCACACATGCTGCAATTCCAGCCTAGCAGCACTTAAGCATGGTGGCATTTTATTTCTCAAAGTCATAAATTCATGTTATTTGGACAAGAGAGAATCACAGAATTTTAAGGTTGGAAAGGATTTTGAAGTCCATCCAGTCTGCTCCTAGAGGAATTTGTGGTCCTAGGTTGTCACATAGCTTGGAAAGACCAGTGGTATGTGGTTGAGAACAGACTGCCTGTACGTGACTCCAGCCTCTGCTTAGTAACTGCTGTGTGCGTGGGGCAAGTTGCTCAAGCTCTCTGAGTCTTCATGACCTGATCTCTGCGGTGGGGATAGTACCATTACCTAATAGTTACTTCAAAAAAACCCAAACTCACTGCGGTCAAGTCAATTCTGACTCATAGCTACCCTATAGACAGAGTAGGAATGTTCCACAGGGTTTCCAAGAAACACCTGGCAGATTTGAACTGCCAGTCTTTTGGTTAACAGCCATAGGACTTGACCACTATGACACCAGGGTTTCCTAATGAGGATCAGATACGTTAGTGCTTATTAAGCCCTTAGCACAATGCTTGGCATATTATAAGCTCTTGATAAATGTTAGCTGCTGCTGTTGTTAGTGTTTTTTCCCTGTGGAATTCCATAAGGAAAGAGCCAGCATTAGAATGCAGAATGCTGTTTATTCCTAGTTCTCTCCAGCATGGCCATAGGGTGATTTCATCACAGTCTTAAAATGAAGAACATCGATGGAAGTTCTTGAGCAGAACATCCCTAATGAAGGTTCACAGTGGAGCTAGAGAAGATGGGCCTAGCGCATTTACTAGATACCTGGGGCATGGGAGTGTGTGTTTGCCAAATCATCTCTTCCTACAAATATCTCTTACCAGTGCTTAGACATTTCCTAAATACCAGATTGGTTGCCTCTCCTGGAAAGGTTGCGGTGTTTTTTAGACGTTATTTTGTTGATGCGTTCTGTTCAAACTGGAAACAGCTATTTCAGTGAGTAGCGGTGGCGAAGCAGACTTTTGGGTGTAATGGAAATATTTCCGTAGCCTGGCTGCGATTTATCAAGGGTGAAGACAGTACAGATGTTTGTGAAACGATGGGCTTGGCAGAAGCCCACGTGTGTTAAGCCGTGCCTGCACAGATGCATTCCCACATGATTTGCATTGACCCTTTTGCAATTGTTGACAGACTGGAATCCTCCCAAAGCAGATGTCTTAGTCAGAAGTGTGGTTGAGGCCAGCAAGAGCCTCGGCCTTGAGGGGACTTGTGACACCTTTGACAGGCTGGCACCCTCTGGCTTCTTCTAAGGCTGCTTTGCTGTGTTTCCTTGGGCAACGAAAATGAATAGAAATTAATTTTGTTCTGGACTCTTGTAACCTCCCTTGAGATAACTGGCACTCCTTAGGGGATACAGAATCGAAATCTGTCTTCAGTGCTTGTCCACAGAACATCTCAAATTTTCATGTTTTAGGAAGACAGCGTGTTCAAGTGTAAAATGTGTTGAGTGTGTGATTTGGAAACAGAGACCAGAGTTCCAGTTCCTGCTTTGCCATCAGTTGGCTGTGTCATCCTGAACAGGTCACTTAACTTCTGAAGTTGTGCTTTTCTTAGGTGGGGCACACAGTTAAGCACTTGACTGTCAGCTGTCTGAACTGACAGTTCAAAGCTACCCAAAGAAGCCTTGGAAGACAGGCCTGGTGATCTGTTGCTGAAAGGTCCTAGCTGTGAGAAACTTCTGAAGCAGTCCTCTGCACACGTGGGATTAGCATGAGTTGGAACTGATTTGATAGCAACTAACAACAGTTATAGCCACCACAACAAACAGCTTTTGAATACATCTGTTAAGTTGAGCTGGTAATACTAATCCCCACTGCATAAGAACATAGTGTATAAGTCATATGGCTGCTCATCAATAGGTTGGCAGTTCAAATCCACCAAGCACTCCTTGGAGACTCTATGGGAAACCTCTGCTCTGTCCTCTAGGGTCACTGTGAGTTAGAATTGACTCAGTGGCAGTGGGTTTGGGGTTTGGGGTTTACTGCACAGGCAAAGAGCCCTGGTGGTTCAGCGGTTAAGCACTTGGCTGCCAACTGGAAGGTTTCTGGTTCGTAACCACCAGCTGCTTCACCGGAGAAAGATGTGGCATTCTGCTTCTGTAGTGGTTTACAGCCTTGCCGGTGCTGTGGGTGCGGTTTTGCCCTGTCCTGCGGGATCACTGTGAGTTGCAAGCAACTTGATGGCAATGATAATAAGTATACTGTACAAGATTGTTGTGATGGTTAAAGAAGAATAATAAAACACAGTTACCATTAAGTGGATTCCAACTCACAGTGACCCTGTATGTGCTAGAGTAAAAGTGTGCCTCATTAAAGTTTTCAGTGGCTGAGTTTTTGGAAGTAGTTCACCAGGCTTTTCTTCCAAAGAGTCTGTGGATGGACTTGAACTTGGAAGATCATTCTGCTTCTAGAGGAATTTGTGGTCCTAGGTTGTTAAGCACCTTTTCATTAGCAACTAAGTATGTTAATAGCCAAAGACTCTTAAACAATAATAGCTAACATTTATTGAGTACTTACTACTGCATGTGGGGCATTTTCTAAGTAAGCATGTTAAGAGTATTAATTAACCCTCTGAGCTAGTATTCTCTCCACTTTACCTGTAATGAGACTGGAGCACAGAGGGTTAGGTTAACTTGCCCAGGGTCACACAAATAGGTTGAGGAGCTAGGCCCAGAACTCAGAGAGCCAGACTGCTGAGTCTGTTGACCTTGTTTACACAAGTACTTTTTAACTTGCGGTGTTGTGATTCTTACTCTTTGACTGTTTCTCATTTACAAGCTGAGGAAGGGATGAACCGAGCCTGGAGGTAGATTAAGTGTACGGATCACAGTGCTGGAAAGAATGAGACAGAGCACATGAGATCTGTTTTTGGAGTTACAGGGAAACAGCTGTGTCTAACTTTGGGACAGAGCTGTGGAGATCTGGCAGGGACAGAGAAGGACATTTTCTGGATGGATTTTACAGTCTGCCATGAGGGGCTGTGCTGTCTGTGGATTTAAGAGCCATGTCTCTTTTCTGTCCTAACACAGTTTGGAAGCCTGCCCTTAAACCCTAAGTCAGCCCTCAACTGTAACAGAAACCCCAAGTCAGCCCTCAGCTGTGACAGTCTTAGAAACTTGGAAAACTGCCAAGGATAGTGAAGGATGAGATTTTTAGTGGAATTTCTGCTTCATTAACACTTTTCTACCAAGTGTAAGTGGAAGATGAGCCAGGGAGTGGCTTGTGTTCAAGGGAGAAAGGATTGGGAGATTGGGTGATTTCACTTTTTCTTGGGAGTTAACATAACAAGAGAAGGAATCATTCTGTTAACATTCATCCTGGAAGAGACAAAAGAGAGTAGAGAGCAAGATGGCATTTGATTGCAGCCAGCAGCTTCTATGCTGGTCTTCCAGGGCAGACGCCAGGCCTGGCACATAGGGCCTTGGTGGTTTGTGCCAAGGGTAAGGTCCTTCCGTGGGCCTGGGACCCTCCTGCCGCTGCCTCCCTCAGGCCTCTCCACCCTTGTTAGGTTCTAGAACTGAGGCCTTAAAGGGAAGTGAGTAGAGGATGTGTGGCAGGTGTCCTTGGAAACAAACCACCAATATGACTGTTTTAAAGGACCCCCGCCTGCCAGCCAAAAAAAAGCCACTGCCTTGGAGTCGGGTCTGACTCATAGCGACCCTAGAGGTCAGAGTAGAACTGTCCCATAGAGTTTCTGAGGGTGGATTTGAATTACCGACCTTTTGGTTAGCATCTAACTAGCACTTAACCACTATGCCACTATGGTTTCCGTTTTAAAGGCATTGACATAAAAATTCACTACAGAATAATATTAGGGACTTCAGAAACAGCATTTGACCATCAGAAATGTGACTGGCCCTCGTATACCACCCCCCGCTGCATCCCCATGAAAATGGCACGGGTCCTCTCTGCTGCTGCCTGGTGGCTGAGACCTTGTGGAGATACCTTGCTTCCTTCTGGGACTCCAGGTGTGAGCCTTCTGTGTGTGAGCTCTCCCAGCTTCTTGGCCTCACTCATGAGCTGCCGTTTCCCAAAGGCGTTGCTTTTCTCTTGGATGCCCATTTGTGTCCATTTATTTGCCTTGGTGTCCTCCCTGCACCTAACTGTCGTCAGCAGCTCCTGTTATGGCTTCCATTTGTAAGAGGATCCACTCCGTGCCAGGCTTTCATTTTTGCCTTTTTTGGGGTGCTAAAATATACACAAAATTTGCCATTTTAACCGTGTTTAAACGTGCATTTCATTGGTGTTAATTGCATTTACCATGTTTTGCAACCATCACCACTATTTCCCAATCGTTGCATCTCTTTCTGTCCAGGCATTTTACTTAATGTAATTTAATGTAGTCCTTATATCAACCCTGGGAACCAGGTGTAACTATCTTTTCAGATGTGAGAATGAGGGGTAAAGTAACTTTGTCTCAGATTGCTATATAGCCAGTTATCAGGCTGGGGGTGTTTTTTGTTTTTCTTTTTATTTTGGAGTGTTTTTCAAACTTGACAAAAGTAAAGAGACTAGTATGGTAAACTCACGTGTGCGTGCATCACCAAACCTCTCTTATTATGGGGAAGCCCTGGCTATAGCAATTAGGTAGAATACAGTAGATACTTTTGTGTGAGCTAGAAGGTACCTGCGTTGGCCATCTAGTGCTGCTATAACATAAATACCAGAAATGGATGGCTTTAATGAACAGAAATTTATTCTCCTGCAGTCTAGTAGGCTGAAGACCAAATTTAGGCTGTCAGCTCCAGGGAAAGCTTTCTCTCTGTCACCTTTGGAGGAAGGTCCTTGTCGTCAGTCTTTCCCTGGCTGACGAGTGCCTCTGGCACAGGGCCTCCAAGTACAAGGGATGAGTTCTGTTCCCAGTGTTGCTTTCTTGGTGGTATGAAGTCCCCGTGTGTCTTTGCTCACTTCTATCTTTTATATAAGACATTAGTTTAGGACAGTAGTCTTGTAGATCTCATTAATATAACTGCTACTGATCCATCTCATTACATCATTATGATAGGATTCACGACACATAAAGTCACATCAAATGACAGAATGGTAGAGAGTCACACAATACTTGAAATCATGGCCTAGCCATGTTAACACATATTTTGGGGGGACTCAGTTTAATCCGTGCCAGTACACTTTTTCCAAGGTGCACAGCTTGCTCAGCAGGAGTAGACTGGATTCCAGCCCCCTTCTTTCTCCCTTCACCTTGTGTGGTGACTGGCCTGCCCAACTGTGTATGGTAGCCGTGCCTTCCTAACTTTCCCTCTCCTTGTCTAGATTTTGGCACAAAAAAAAGAGACTGTAGCCTAACACCAGTTCCCAACAGAGTGATGGTTTCTTTGACTCTTAGCTAGGTGGGATGGGGAAGAAAAGCTTGGTCACTGGGGTTTGGGGACTAAAATAAATTAAGCAGTAAAATGATTCTCAGAGGTGGTCCATGTGCTATAGAATTGAGTGAAGCCAAATGAGCTAGGTCTTGTGCTATTCCTGTTTTTGCCAGCTGCCTGCTGCTGCTCCTTGTTCTGTTCTGTGTCCAGGGCCAGGGAAGCATTTATCTGCAGCCACAAAGCTGGCAGGAGGGGAGCTGGTAGAGCGCAGGGTATGAAAGTCTGGTATGAACTCATCCTTGGCTGCCATCCTCCTTGAGTCACTGGGACAAGGTGTCTTTGCTTCTTGGTGGTTCAGATCTTGTCAGGACTCAGTTTACCCAGAGAATGCGTGGAAGCTCCTGCTTTCATACCTGTGAAACTATTCCTTTTAGTCTCAGGTAGAACCTGTTAGTCCCCAGATAGAGAGCTTCCTGAGGATAAGAACTGGGTTTTTTTTCTGCTGCTGTGTCCTTATACCCATTACTACATGTGCTGTTGATGCTCTGAAAATACTAGTTAAATGAATGAACAGCAGCAGCATCCTGCAGACCAGAGACATGTGCCAAAGAGTGTGAGTTGAATCATTTTTGTGCTTCAGTCAGGAGACTCTAGAGTATGGTGAAGTAATAGGCCAACCCTGTCACCTCAGTGGTTTGACACAATCTAGGTTTATTTTGTGCTTGTGGAAAGCCTCATGTGAGTTTAGGCCACCCTTCTTTGTGGACTTGTCAGCTAGCATATGGAGACTTCACATTGCCTTGGCAGGGGAAGAGAGATGAAGGCAGTGTCTGGACTTTTAGCTGGGTTGTCAAGGAACTGACACCCGTTACCTCAATTTACATTTCATTGGACAGAACTAGTCATGTGGTCTAAATGAACTGCAAGGAAGGCTGGGAAATGTAGAGGAGCAAAGGGGTATGTGGTGGCGGAGCCCTGGTGGGGTCACTGGGAGTTGGGATCAACTCGATGGTAATGGGTTTGGTTTAGGTATAGGTTTGCTAAGGAGCCCTGGTGGCACAGTGGTTGAAAGCAATCATCTGCTAACCAGAAAGTTGGCTCCATGGGAGAAAGGTGTGGCAGTCTGCTTCTATAAGATTTACAGCCTAGGAAACTCTGTGGGGTCAATATAAGTTGTAGTTGACTCAATGGCAGTTGGTTTTGGGGAATAGCAGTGCTTGCATGGTACAGATGGTTACATGCTTGACTACTGACTCTGAAAGGTTAGCTGTTTGAACCCACCTGTAGGCTCCTCAGAAAAGAGGCGTGGCAGTCCGCTTCCAAAAAGTCACAGCCTTGAAAACCCTGTAGAGTGTAGTTCTGCTCTGCAAGCACGCAGGGTCGTGATGAGTCGGAATCAACTTGATAGCAACTGTGCTTTTGGTTTTGTTTTTGTGTCTCCATTACATTGAAGTTCCCTACAAGATAACTTTGTGTTTCTTGTCCCTGACTTTAGTCCACTGGAGTGCGTGTGGCTGAATCAGTTACCCACAGTCATCCTTTTTTACAGTTACGGAAAGAGATCACCCGTCACCTAACTTAATCCAGAGAAGGAGGTATGAGGCAGCACTGAAGGACAGTCACATGATAGGTATTATAGTCATCTAGTGCTGCTGTAGCAGAAATACTGCCACTGGATAACATTAATGAAAGAACTTTATTCTCTTACAGTGTAGGACACCAGAAGTCCAAATTCAGGGTGCCAGCTCTAGTGAAAAGCTTTTACTGTCTGCCCACTTTGGAGGAAGGTCTTGCCATCAGTCTTCCTTGGTCAAGGAGTTTCTCAGCTCAGGGACCCAGGGCCTGAGGGATGCACTGTTCTTCTGGCTCTTGCCTTGGTGGTATGAGGCTCCATGTCTCTGCTCACTTCTCTCTATTATAGCTCAACAAAGATTGACTTAAAATACAACCTAATCTTGCAGATTGAGTCCTGCCTGGTTAACATAACTGCCTCTAACCAACCTCATTAACACCCTGGAAGTGGGATTTATAACATGTAAGAAATTCACATCATGAGAGAGTGGTAGACAGTCACACGATACTGGGAATGAGGGCCTAGCCTAGTTGACACATTTTTGGGGGATACAGTTCAGTCCACGACAGCAGGGATTTTTAACCTCTCTTTTAATCACATGTTGATCATGTGACAGTATTTAATCACTACCTCTCAAAGCTTCTTTCCTCTGTGAAAGAAGAATAATTGTGGCAGCCCATCTTTAGTTCAGGCTCTGCTGATGGTAAGTAGTAGAAGCCAGCTTGAAATCATTGAAGCCTGAAGGGGAATCGAAGAATTACAGGCAGGAAATACAGTTGGGCCCCCCAATACCTGGAGTTAAGGCTGCCTGCAGTGTGTCTGCTGAGTGCACGGGCAGGATGCCATTGCTTCTGTGGACCTGTGCTAGGCATCACGGCCCCTCAGCTCTTGCTATACCAGTTGTCATTCCAGGAGCCATCAGAGACTGACTAGGGGCTCTGCATCTTGATTCAGATTCTCTCCTGGGGGAGAGAATCTCATTGGCTCATTTGGATCAGCCATCTACCATTGGTCCAATCAGCTATGGCCAGGAGGACATGGATGTGTGGTACCAGTTTGGTGGCTTGGGCCCTTCCTTGTGAATGAGGGTGAGGCAGTCCTCAGAGAATGGGTGTGGCCTGGGCAGACACCTCAGAAAAGGTGCCCAGACTTACTAGTTCAAGGAATATTGATTGACTAATGTCTGTAAAAATGCTTTGAGAATTGTAAGTGCTCCTCTAAGTGTGAACTGACATGTTGGGATGGTATGGCATTGGGATTTCTCCTTAGGAACTGTCATAGTGGCACTACCCTGAAGGGGGATGGGAATGACTATAACACTGTGAGAGAGCATTGAAAAGTCGGGGTGGTAGCAGGGATGCTGATTATGGACGGTCGTGGAGCAGGGATGGGAAGGAGTGAACAAGGCCAGCATGAGGCATTGCCAGGGCTTAAGGTAGGTTTATAGGCCATGTGACCTTAACATTGTGGGAGAGAGTAAGTGTGTATCCCTGGCTTGCATACAAACAGATGCTGCTGGAGCTAACCAGGTGGACAGGATGTTCAGATACTTAGCACTTCAGTCCTTGTCCTGGTACGGCCCCTACCTTGTTGGGTAACTATGAGTGAGACATTTCACTGTCCGTGAAATAATTAGTTCTGCTTTTTGAAGATTCTTAGTGTGCATATACATCTCTGTAATGTAGTGGTTATGATGTGGAGTCTGGAATTAGATAGCTGTATTTGTTCTTGTGACTTAACCTTCTTGAGTCTGTCACTCGGTTTATGAAATCAGGATATTAGCGGTACCTATCTCAGATGGTTACTGTGAAGACTACATGAAATGAGTGCCCTATGGAATATTAACAGAAGCCAGCAAACCCAGACCAAATCCATTGTCATCATATGAATGCCAACTCACAGCAACCTTGTAGGACAGTGGAACTGCCCCGCAGGGTTTCCAAGGCTGTATATAAGTTTTTACAGAGGCGGGCTCCCCTGTTTTTATCCTGCAGAGCAGCTGGTAAGTTGGAACCACAGACCTGTTGGTTAGTAGTTGAGTACTTAACCACTGCAGAACCAGGGCTTCTAATAGAAGCTAAGGCCAGACAAATGCCAGGGACCTATGACTGGATGTAGTAGGACTGTGTACCCAGGCTCTTTAAATGAACATGGACGGCTCTCAGGGGGCTCAAGGGAGTTGAAAGAAAAAGTCATAAGAGAACTAGGAATCTGGAGGGGTCTAGGGAGGGATGAGGAGACTGCTGACAGAGACGGTTCTCCACCAAGGTGAGCTGACATTAAGGTGAAACTGAGTAGCTTCCTTCAGTGTAGATAGCACTGCAACAACCGCATGTGAAAAAAAAGACCCAGCCCCTGGGAAGCTGCCCCACCGTCCTCTCCCTGCCTCATCTGCTCGTGGGCCATGTTAGCTGAGGCCTCTCCGGTATTTGGAACCATAGGGTTCATCAGAACCCCAGGCACTCAGTGGCTTCTTTTTTTCAATTCTGGAGCAGCTGCTTGGGAGGCCTTTATAGCTCTGTGTGTAAAATCAGTCTCAGGTTTGGGATTGGGGTGCATCCTGTTGTGAAGCACAGGTCCCTGAGAGTTAAAAAACTAAGAAGCCCTTCTGACCACAGAGCTGTTTGAAGACTGAATTATTCAGAGAATCTCCTCCCACTGGTTTCTCCTGGGGGAAGGGCCAAAGGAGGATTGTGGAGTCAGGGTGGGCTGATGGGGTAGATGGGGAGAGGGTTCCAGAACTCAGGAGCCTGGGGAGCAGGCACTCCTAGGCCTCAGCCAGCTGCGTTTGTCCCTGGGCCTCCGTTCTCTGTGGCTTTATGCACCACACAGGCCCGCCAGGTTCAGGCTGAGGCCAGAGCACAACCCCTCCCTTTCCTCTCTCTGCCTGATTTGGCTTGGCTACGGGACATGGTGATAATGAATTACATAAATAAGTAATTCCTATTAGCGGACAGCGGCCACAGGCAGAGGAGACAGGGCAGCAACCAGGAGGTGGGTGTGGACCTGGCAGAGCTGTTTCCCTCAGGGGAGCTGGTTCCTCCCTGAGCAGGGAGAGCAGGCCTGGGGATGTTGCTGGGACCTGCTCTCCAGAGCCCCACAGGGAGACGACTGCCTGGCCTTCGCTGAAAGGAGTCTTAATAATCCTCTTTCATTCTCTTCAGGATTATGTTTTCAGCGAGGGACTTGGTGGAAATCAGTGCTTTCAGCAGCTGCTGGGGCCCAGGAGGGGTGTTTTGCCTGTGGGGTTCCCTAGAAGAGGGTGAGGGTAGGTGTCCACACTGAGGCCTGTTCCCAGCCGGGCAGTGCGTGCCTGGCTGCCAAGGTGGACTGTGGCCATGGCAACCTCAGCCGCAGCCCAGGATAAACACGCTTTCTGAGGGGGCCTTGTTCCCTGTGGAGGCCCTTCATTGGAGCCTGCTAGGGCTTTTCAAACCTGGCTGAGGAAAGGGAGGGCAGTAGGGATGGGGTGGGCCTGTTTGTGAGGAAATGTCACGCCTGGTTCTCCCCTCCCCTGGGCCTCAGGCTTGTTTCCTGGAGGCCTCATTTCCAAAGCTCCTCCTTCTGGAGAATGAAAAGAAGCATAAGCACCAGGAATGCCTTCAGTTTCTAGGCAACAGTGTGTGTGTGTGTGTGTGTGTGTGTGTGTGTGTGACCGTGTGAGTGTTATTGGGGAGCAGGAAGGAAGCTTGCAAAAAATCACTACTACCACTGGCCACCGTAGAGTGGAAGGCCTCACTATCCTGGAAAGATGTCAGGACAGACAGCAAGCTGGCCAAGGCCACCTGAAACATATTTTAGTGCTGCTGTAACACAAATACCATAAGTGAATGGATTTAACAAAGAGAATTTATTTTCTCACAGAAAAGTAGGCTAAAAGTCCAAATTCAGAGTGTCAGCTCCTGGGGAGGTCTTTCTCTGTTGGCCTGGAGGAAGGTCCTTTGTCATCAATCTTCCGCTGAACTGGGAGCTTCTGAGGCCAGGGACCCTGGATCCAAAGGATGTGCTCTGCTCCCAGCACTGCCGCTTTCCTGATGGTATGAGGTCCCCAGTCTCTCTGGCAGCTTCCTTCTTTTATATCCCAAGAGATTACTTCAAGGACAACACAGTCTTGTAGGTTGAGTCCTGCCTCACTAACACAACCACTGCGCCTTCTGCCTCACTGCCACCCTAGAAGCAAGATTTGTAATATATAGGAACATTGCACAATACCAGGAATCATGGCCTAGCCAAATTGCTACATACCTTTTTGGGGGAACACAATTCAATCTGTGACAGGCATGCTGCTTATCTTGTTGGCAATGAATATCAAATCAGTAAAATCTCAAAATACTAAATCAGTCATTAAATTTAATAAATGTAATCACTTTGAAGAAGTTGCACTGAGATGTTTTAGCCCGTGAATTTTAGTGATAAAGCTGATCCTGGGACCAAAAGTGGCCTTTGCTGTCTTCGGAGGAGCTTGGTCCCTAGATTCCTCTTTCATTTTGTCTTTAAGCTGGGCTAAATATAAAAACATAGGATGGCCAGTCTGCTTTTAAGCCCCTGGATCACTTACAAGGTATTCTGTAGGTTTTTGTTAGTAAGTGAATGATAAATGCACTTCCACTTCTTAGGAAAGATAGGGATTTATATCCAGATAGTCTCCCTTGATGCCATGTTGCTTTTTAGCCTTGTCTGAGAAGATGGTGTGTGGGCTCATCCTTAGGTGTGGGGAGAAGGGGGGATGGGAGATAGACCTCTGTCAGCCATGTCTCTAAGATGCTCCTGGAGATCCCTGAGGAAGCTGCTGGAAGAAGATCCCAGCCCAGGTGTGTGGCTCAGAAAGGACTTCATTCTTGGCCTGAGTTTATCACTGTGATCTTGAGGAAAAGGGCATCCAGTCTGATAGACTGGAACATTTGTATTGCTGAGGACCCTAGCCTCACATATCATTGTGGTCAGGGTGGGTGGGGCTCAGTAAACTTGTATACACACAGGATAGCATCCTGGCCACTCAACAAAGTTCCTCATGCCACAGGAAAGGCATATTGGGGTCTCATTCAGAGGTCGAATATTCAGAGGTCGAATACTGGGACCAAAATCAGGTGACTGACGTTCTCTTGGGTCCCCATCTCTTCTGTTCTCTTCCCTTTAGAAGTTAAGAAGGTTGTAGTTTCTTCCTTGGCATATACTGTTGAATTTGAAGGAGATAGTGCTATTTAGGAAAGCCTGGTGTGTAGTGGTTAAGTGCTGTATCTGCTAACCAAAAGGTCGGCAGTTCGAATCCACCAGGCACTCCTTGGAAACTCTGTGGGGCAGTTTGAATCCACCAGGACACCTTGGAAACCCTACTCTGCCTATTAGGGTCGCTATGAGTTGAAATTGACTCGATGGCGCTGGGTTTGGTTTTTGGTTTTTAGTGCTACTTAAAGTAGCTTCTTTGCCTGAGGAAACCCTAGTGGTGTAGTGGTTAAGTGTTAGGCTGCTAGCCAAAAAGGCCAGCAGTTCATACCCACCAGGAGCTCCTTGGAAACTCTGCGGGGCAGTTCTGCTCTATCCTATACGTCACTGTGAGTAGGAATCAACTTGATGACAGTGGGTTCTGTGTTTTTTCTTTGCCTAAAGTTGTGGTGGTGGGGGCTCATTAACTTTTTACATTAGTTTGATTAGCATAAAATATTGAGAAACCCCACTGTGTGGGCCTTTGTGGGCAGAGGGAAAAAAATAAGACGTGGTTAATGTTTCTGGAGAGATTTGGTCTAATGGGGAAACCAACCAGCAGATTAAAAGAACATGGCTGTTAGCTGCTGTCCATCTGGCCTGCAACTCCTGGTAACCTGTGTGTGAGAGAGGAGAACCGCGCCGCAGGGTCTTTTTGGCTGTAATCGTCACAGAAGCAGATCGCCCGGCCTTTCTTTCTTGGAGCCAGTGGTGTGTTCTGACCACCAACCTCTTGGTTATCAGTCTATTGCAAATCACTTGTGCCACCCGGGCTCCTTAAAAGAGTGTTAAGGCCCTGTCAAGTGACAGACCTTCTTGTTTGCTTATAAAATCTTAGACCAGTGCAAGAGCTCTAAAATGTCAAGAAAATAGCTTTTGTTAAGTGTGTGGTTCTCCATCCCGTTGTTTATTGGAGTCACTGAGTACCCCTCGCAGTGATTCTCTGATTGTGGGATGGGTCCAGGGATGGATTAGCCATCAAGCAAGGTAAGCACGTTGGTTACCAGATCATCTGTGGTGAAACTTCACCACAGATGAGTAAAGCATGAATAAACCTGTGCTTACCTTGACCGCTGTGTCATCCTCTCCTTTCAGGGATGGTAAATTTCAAAAAGAGACTTGGATTTGGTAGGAAGGTGCTGTGGGGTCGAAAGAGAGACAGGTACCAGCCGTATTTAGAAGCAGAGTCGTTGATGTAGTGAAAAAATGTCAAAACTGCTCATGATAGATAGTCTGGTAAGCAAGGAAAGTACTGTGCTTAACTTTGCCTGTTGGATAATCCATCCTTTGGTGGAGCCCAGGTAGCGATGACTTTGATAAGTTCCCCAGGCATTTCTGATGGCAGCCAGGTTGAGAACCATCCCACCAGTGTAGTGGGTTACAAATGGGAGCAGCTTTGTCCAGAGGAGATGTGTGTCTGCAAAGATTTTCTATTGTCGCCACTGGGGTTGGTAGTATTAGTGGCATCAAGAGGGTAGAGGCCAGAGATGCTGCTAAATTTCCTACAGCGCATAGGACATCCGCTACAACAAAGAATAATCTGGCCTCAAATGTCAGTAGTATTGAGGTTGAGAAGCCCTGTAGTAATAATGTCTGGATCAGAGCTTTTGGAGATCTGCTTTAAAGCAGAATTCTGAGAGAGGGAAGGACGTGGCTGGTTGAGTAGAGAGCTTGTAGTTTGTGAATGGTACATGACAGGGTTTGGAGGTCAGAGAATGGGATTTGGTTTTTGAAAAGGAGAAAGAGGCTCATGGTTTCGTGAGAGACATCTGAGATCCCGAGGGGACTTTGAGCCTGATGCTCCTGGAAGATGCTTGCATCTTGCTGAGACTTAAAAACTATGCCACCAAGTCACTAATCACACACTTGGCTGCTACAGCAAATCAAATTACTATTCATGTTCCTAAACCCCTCCGTACTTGCCCTTACTGTACTTGCGGAGGGCCGATAACTAACTTTGTGGTTGGTCTGGGGACCTGCTTTCCCTCACCCTGGTCTAGAGCCCCACCTGTCTTTGGAGTCAGATAGACCCAGGTTTGAGCAGTGGGGTCAGCAGGGTTGGTGTCACCCAGGGCAGTAACTCATGGCATCCCCTCCCCCATGCTAATTGGTACAGTATTGTAGTTGAAACACCAGAAAACTGGACAGAATCAGTGGCTGTAGAAACACTGGAAGTGACAAAGGCAGCAGCAGTTGTGGCGTCTTGATTTGTAATTGGGTAATGACAGAGTTCAAAAAATACACACACTAACGAGTTCTAGCCTTGTAGGTATATTGATACATGTAAACTGGGCTTATAAAATTTTTTGTTACTGTCATAACTACAGGAATATTTTTATAAAAAGTGATAAATTTCTGCTGAAACACTGCACAGGAGTTTTATGGACAGTCATGTTGGTGTCACCCCCTCTGACAATGTTACCTGGTGTGGCCTGCAGCCCCCGCACTGCCCCTAGGGATGTCACTGGGTTTGAGTCCTGGCTTTGTCCGTTATTAGCTGTGTGTTCCTGGGCAGTTGCTTACCCTCTCTGAGCCTTAGCTTTTTTGTTTGTAAACCAGAGATAATAATGCCTTTTCTTCACTGGGGTGGGGTGAAGATTAAACAAGATAAAGCATGGATAAAGAATGAAGCCCAGCACACAGGATAAGTGCCTGATGATACTGGCTGTCTCATGTTGGCAGGGTCCCTGCTGTTATGATTTTGCTGCCTCTGAGCATCTGAAAATGAAGACAGTGCTCTGAATTAAGCAGCATCCTTGTTATGTAGACAGATGATTGTCTTCAAAACTGTACCACATTAGTTTGGAACAGAAACTCTCCCCTCCCCCTCCCCCCATTTGGTAAATTCTGTTTATTTGGGACTGTCCAGTAATGACTTTTCTTCTAGGTAGATCCAGGCAAGCCTCAGGATCTGAACTGGGACAGTGTTAAAACCTGTTTTGAGGCTGGGAAGAAGTAATAAACAGTGTAGGAAATCCCTTAATCCTTCAGGGCCTGGCTGTTAGCTTTTCCCCTCCCTTTCCTCCCCTGTACTGTATCTTTTGGACTCCCAAGGAGGCAGGGTGCATTTGCAGTTCCAGGTTGCCTCCGATTTTTAGACTCTCAGCGTATCCTTTCTTTCTGGAGAAGTTTCAGCTGCCCTTTTGGCTTTCTCTTGAGAGCAAGGAAATGAAGCGAAAAACCAGGGGCCTCAGGTCAGATCTGTGTTTTACAATCATCTCGGCCAGGCATTGGAGTATTTGTTGTCTTATGGTTCTCAACCTTTTTGGGTTCTAGAAACTTTGATAACCTAAAGAAAACTTTGGCAGATACACACACTCGTCGCTGCTTTCTGAACAGGCATGTACAGAGAAATGTGTTAAATTGTGGATTCAGTTTCATACGGACGTTACAGAAACTGGCTCTGGAATCTTGGCTGAGAACCTTTTTCTGGGTCCTAAGTTCCCTAGGGTTTGTGTCTAGTTTATAGTGAATATCTGAATGAATTAAGGGAAAATGCACAGGCTTTGAAGCCAGTGCTACCTCCAGTCTTTCCTCTGCTGACTTGCTACCTTGTTGAACTTGAATAAGTTACTTCTCTGCTCTAAAACTCACTTTCTGTGTCTATACAGTCAGGATAAGAATAGTGCCTACCTCACAGGGTAGTAAAAATAAAAAACCCAAAACTGTTACCTGTTGAGTCGTTTCCTACTTACGGTGACCCTACAGGACAGAGTAGAACTGCCCCATAGAGTTTCCAAGGAGCACCTGGTAGATTCAGACTGCCTACCTTTTGGTTAGCAGCTGTGACTCTTAACTACTGGGCCACTGGGGGTGAGGCAATACTTATAAAACACTTAGGCTGCATTATTTGTTGTTGTTTAGCCTGTAGAATGTCCCCTTGCCCTCTGATGGCTCCCACCTAGGTAACGAGCTCTTGCATGGTCCTTGATTTAGAACAAGAAGTAGTTGGGCTGGGAAAGTAAAGTGTGGAGAGCGGGTCCCTCACCCTACAGCTTGGGAGACTCAGCTGCTTGAGGTCTGTAGACCAGCTGCTCCTGTTCAGTAATCTCTGCGCACTGTTGTTGGTTTTGGCCCCAGGAGTGGAGATTCCTACCCTTGGGAGCACCCCTGAAACTAGATGCCCCAACCCAGAGGGTATGAGAGGGAGGGAGGCTTCAGTGAAGGGTGGAGGAGTGGCCTTTTTTACTCTCCTTCATTAATTCTGGTGCTCTAGCTGTCTGGGCTTTCTGCAGCCCTGGTAATTAGCAGGAGTGTTTAATGGGGGTCAGGGCGGTGGTAGGGTGTGCAGGGAGCTGGTGGGGTTGGTTGCCAGGAGGAGGAAATGCTTCTTGGCCCGGCTTGGAACCAGGGCTTTGCCTCTTGCTGCCAAGACCCTCCTGCCCCTTCCCCTCTTTTAAGGGAGCTGCCCGGAAACCCATAGCCACCGTGTTAGAGCCCTGACTCTGGCTCAGCTGTTCTGTGAGAATGACGGGGAGCTGGAGGATTCCAAACATTGGCCCCCACCAGGCCCTTAATTGCATTAACGCATAAAGCCACAGTGCTGGCTGGGTGCTTAGGGTGCATCCCTGGCTGTCCCTGGGAACAATCGTGGTTCTGTTCTCATGGCCTGTTTTCCCCCAGCTGCGCCTCCCTTTCATCCCAGCCTCGTTCCCAGGGGCTCAGGACTCATTCCCAGGAGGGTGGAAGCTGGGTTCTAACCTCTTTTCTTGCCTGGTTTTGTTTATTCCTCTCTTTCCCCTTTCCCTCTGTGACTCATTTCTTTTCCCTTCTGGTGGGGGTTCTAGTGTGGCACACAGCCTCTGAAACCCATTTTATATGTTCTGGAAGTAGCCCCATCCTTTGTGGCCCTGAGGGCAGGACCAGAATCCTATTTTAAAGTATATGGGTGAGTGTTTTAAAAACAAAATTAATGTGCTTCTAATTTGTATGCTGTCATGAAAGGGCAGCAAAACCACCCCCACTTATAATGACAGCTGGTTAATCACACCACACCTTCTGTTTGCTTAGTACTTGGCGGTTTCCAGACGTCTTTTCCCATAAATTTCTTGTTGGTCTGTGAACATCTTTATGAAGTTGCTAAGATGGGTATCCTGCCCACGTCTTTTGAGAAGTGGAAGGGGCTTCCCCTCAGCCCGGCAACTTGCGTGCTGCAGAACAGGGACAAGACCTCAGGTCTGACTCCTAGGCCAGTGCTCTTGCCTTTCCCTTACGCCGTAAGTGTCTCAGCCAGAATGCCAGCAGCCAGAGGACATCCAGGAGGGCACCTTCAGTGAGGGTGGGTTTGAGCT
Source organism: Heterohyrax brucei (assembly GCA_028571685.1). Taxonomy (NCBI): domain Eukaryota; kingdom Metazoa; phylum Chordata; class Mammalia; order Hyracoidea; family Procaviidae; genus Heterohyrax; species Heterohyrax brucei. The sequence continues at coordinate 115,823,216 of CM053149.1, read as the reverse complement.
CCTGCCACCAGCCAAGTGCCCTCGAGGACTTGCATTTCTTTATCTGTCCACTTGACTCTGACTCTGCCCCTCCACAGCTTCAAGGGAAGAGGACGTCAGTTTTTTCCATTTAGTGCTGAACTGTTCCTGACACATGCTTTTAGGTCTTTAAAATCTCCAGGGAAGGAAATTCTCGAGCCCTCTCCATATTCCAGTGTCTTTCAGCCCCTGACACCCAACACAGGCCTCCTGATGGAATGACGAGGACTTCTCTGGAAGCAGAACCTGTTGAAGCTCGTCTCTGGACCTGGTGCGTCCACACCAAGCGGGGCCAAGTATCAGGTGTGCAGCCTCAGTCAGTTCCTCAGCTGTCTCTGGGCCCAGCCACAAGGCATCAGAGCACAGGCTGCTGGGTAAATGCCTGGGCTCCTAGGAGGATCTTTGCTTGCAAAACCAGGCTTGGTTCAGGCTGCACAGTTTCTGTAATTAATGTTTTGGCGACAGCTGGAGTGAGTCCTTCCTTTTAACCTCCCTCCTCCTTCACATTTGCACATGGCTTAGAGACCAGACATTCTCACTCATACTGGCATTTCCAGGGGGTTTTGGAGCCCCATATGGTGAAGCTCATTGCGTTTTAGATTCTTTGCTGGAGGGTGGCGGGCGTGGGCACCAGACTCCCGGCAGCAGAGGCAGCAGCTGTCTCCTGCTTTGTGACCTGGGGCAGAGCACCTGACCAGACTGTTTCTCGCTTTGGCATCTTGCACCAAAATCCTTTAGAGCACTCTAAGGGCTATGAGCTTTCCGTTCCATCCCCTGCAGAGTTTCAGCCCCTCAGGAAGAATCCCGTACTGTGGTCTCAGGTGTGACCACAGCAGCCCAGGGGTGCCTCTGGATTGCCACTATGCTTGTCTTGTTTCACTGCTGTGGGCTTATACCATATCCAGCAGGTCTTCATTCTGACTTCTCAGACACATTAATTTTAGTTTTAGTGAGAATGTGTGCTTCTTGTTCCTGTGTAGTTTACATGCTCATTAGAGAAAAACTGGAAAACACTTAATTTCCAGTAAAAATTGATCATTCTGACAGTTTAAAATGTTGCCCCTAATAACATCTGATTGTATTTCCCTCTGTTCTCTCTTTCTGATGCATATAGGTTTTTAAAAAACAGTTGTGATCTTACTGATTATATACTTCTGATTTTATACTTTCTGTTCTTTCCTATTTTTTTGTACTATTACATAATGTAAAAATGGCCTGGGGATAGAGTCTAACCTCCCCTCAGTTCACAAGGGTGGAGAGACTCAAGATCAACAGCCTAAGGCTGATTCCCATCTGGTGGGGCTCAGACTTGCCTCCTCTCTTCCTTCTTTACCATCACCTTTTCACTCTTCTTCAGCATCCACCCAACCTAATACTTGTACCCTCCTCTCCACCCTTTCCTTGCCCTTCTAAGAAGAAACCAGTAGGACAGCCTCATGTATACATTAAACCGTAAAATACACACACCACCTGGAAGTCCAGTCCAGTGTTTGAAGTGTTTGCTTCATAATGAGTATTTTGAGTGAAACCATGTGGTTTCAAAACACAAGCGACTGTATAATATTTTCTCCAGGGGCCATACCCATGCCTGCTTGTGCGTTTCTCTGTCATTGACCACCCTCTTCCGGACACATCGTTATTTTAAGCCTTAGAATTTAATGGAGCATGAAAGTTAGGAGCCATTTGTTTTACTTCCATTGGTCTAGTAATCCAGAGGTAGGGCCGCTGCCGGGCCACTGGCTTTATCCCATGGGAGGATCCTTCCTCCAGAGGCTCTCGGTATTGGGCTTGGAGGTGCTGTTCACCCTTTTCCAGACGGACTGGAAGCTGAGTACCTTACTGAGAAACCCGAAATGTTAGGATAGACACCAATCTTTTCTGTCATTGTTAATCACAGTTCTGGTAATGGTAATGGTTAATGGTAATAAGCATCATTTGTTGTTCTTGGAGAACCAAAGCCACTTCTGGTTCTGTTAATTTATACACCTTCTTTTCTGGCCCAGTGAAAAGGTAAGTTGAGGCACAGGAAGATTTCAGAGTTTTGACGAGCAATGAAAAAAAGTAGGAAGAATCGAATAGGTTTGGATTCCAATCCTGACTCTGCTCCTTTAGAAGTTCGCTTGTCACTTAGTCACTGAGCCTCAGTTTCGTCATCTGTAAAATGAAGACAGTAACTCTTAACTTGCAGAGTTGATACAGAGCTCCAGTGAGATTATCTTTGTGAAATCTCCTGGCCTCATATGCATGAGAAAGCTGAATAATGAATGAGGAAGATTGAAGAACTGACGCTTTTTAGTTATGGTATCAGCCAAGAATATGGAATATACCATGGACTGCCAGAGGAACAAACAGATCTGTCTTGGAAGGAGTACAGCCAGAATGTTCTTTAGATGTGAAGATGATGAGACTCCATCTCACATACTTTGGATGTGTTACGAGAAGCAGCCAGTCCCTGGAGAAGAGCATCATGTTTGGTAAGAGGCTCAGCAAAAAAAGAGGAAGACTGTCAGTAAAGTGGATTGACACAGTAGCTGCAGGGATTGGCTCAAACACAGCAAGAATTGTAGGCACGACGCAGGACCTGGCAGTGTTTTATTCTGTTGTATATAGGGTCGCTGTGAGTTGGATCCAAACTCGGTGGCACCTAAAAACAACACATAGCAGGTTCCCAGGGTTTGTTGTTTTTTTATGTTGTTCAGTGTCACAAAATGCAGCCATTTCAAGACCAGAAGGGGCCCTCCCGCCCAGCTCTCTCCCTGCTCATGTTTACCTGGACCCTTCAACAGAGGGCTCATCTAGCCAACTTGAGGCAGGATGCTCTCTTGCTTGGCCCATCAGAAGAATCTAACTGACTGGAATTCTTTTGTTTTCAGTTCCTCCTGCCTGGGGACACTCTGCCAAGTCTGGCCAGGCTCTCTTACACGCTCATCAGAGTGAAAGTAATGAGGGCCTGTTCCTTCTGGCTTCCCCCTTGGGCAACCTTGAGAGCACAGCTCCCCACAAATGCAGGGTGTGGCATTGTGATTAATTTACTAACATTTCTGTGGCCATACTTGTCTGGAGGCTCTTGCTGGGACCCCCCAAAACAAGAGAAAACAAAGAGAAAGTCATCCCGGACAAGCTTTGACTCTGAGTTCTTGTCCCAGTCTGAGGAGGCTGTGAATTGACATCTTGCTGAACAGAGTCAACCTTTGAAGACTATCCAGGGAAACAATCTTACAGCCATTCCAGCCATCTGCCAAAGACCTTTGAGTTTTAGATGCCACACCTCCTGAGGCTATGGAATAGTAGTGTCAGAATTACCTGGGAGCTAGTTGGAAATGAAGACTCTTGAGGTATGTTGGCTGAGAATGGAACCCAGGTATCTTGTATACACTGCCACCCACCAAAACCACTACCATGGAGTCAGTTCTGACTTACAGCGACTCTGGGGTCCTAGTAGAACTGCCCCATAGAGTTTCCAATGAGCGCTTGGCGGATTTGAATTGCTGACCTTTTGGTTAGCAGACATAGCAGTTCACCAACAACACCACTAGGGTTTCCAGGTATCCCATGTAGAAGGTAAGAATTCTGCCACTAGAATTCTCACCTGCTACTAGAATACTCACCCGCCACTGAGCCAGAATCTGCATTCCTAGCAAGTTCCCAGGAGGAATCACGTGAGCATCTTGTTAAAATGTAGATTCCTGTTCAGTATTTCTGGGGTGAAAATGCAAGTTGTCAGCAGGGAACTTGTTGGAAATGCAAACTGTCCGCAGGGGTTTGAGCCTGAATGAACCTGTGCAAAGTCCTGACTTAGATCACAGTGCTTACCCACCGGTGCACGTTAGAATCACACCGAGAGCTTTGAAAAAAATCAACTAATTCCCCAGGTTTCACTCCAAGACCAGTGAATCGGAGTCTCTGAGGGCAAGACCTGGGTATTAGAAAGTTTCCTAGGTGGTTCTAGGAGTGGAGACCTGATTGGGACTCCTGTGTTCAGGATGGGTGGTCCCAAGTGATAATGATCGTGACGTAGCAACTTCACTTTGTTGAGCTCTCAGTGTTTCAAATCCACCAGGTGCTCCTTGGAAACCCTGTGGGACAGTTCTGACCTATAGGGTTGCTACAAGTTGGAATTGATTCGATGGCAATGTTTTTTTTTCTTTTTTTGGTTAATGTGTGCTGATGACTTCATCCTTACCTGGAATGTTTGTTTTGAACCTGAAAGGTGGCGGTACTGTCACTGTTACTTATGAGGCAGCTGAGGCTCAGAGAGGTGAAGCCAGTCACATAAGGCCACCTCAGCAGTGGTGCTGGGACTCTCAGCTTGGAGGCTTCTTAACCATTCCTTTAGTGTTGCTGGAACTCATAATGGTTTAGATGGGTTCTGGTTCTTGTTGGAAAATCTGGCTGGAGATCTGTTTCTGGCTCAGTTTCAGTGATGCTTTCAGGCTGTGTGGTTTTAGGATTGTCCAGCTTGAGGAGAAGTACCGCTGCTTTTTGTCCTCAGATTCCTGTGTCTCCTAGAAGGCAGGTCAGAAGAAGGCTGACGTCAGTGATGGAAAAACTGCCAGTGAATGGTAGAGAAATCTTAAGGAGAAGAGACTTTGTGAAGGTTGCAGAGAGAGAGCATAGACAGAGGATCCTGGACTTGACAGTCAGAGAGCCTGACCCAGCTCTGTGTACTTTTAACTTGCTGTGGGTTTGAGCAGCTCGCTTTATCCTTCGGCACCTGAAGCCCATGCGTACCAGCTGAGCAAGGGGGATAACATTTGCTGTTTTATCCTGCTCTGCAATTCTGAGTTTGAGGATAAAAGCTGGGAAACAGAGGCACTGGCCAGAAGTGAGCCTGAATCTGCAGACCCCAAGTCTCTAAGCTGCGGGGAAGCAGTGCTTGGCGTGGTTGCTGGCCGGGAGGTAGGAAGCAAAGAAGAACTCAGCAGTGAACGAGCAGTATAGAACATGGAACAGAGCGTCCGAGGAGTTGATCTGAGTTGATGCAAGGCACGGAGAAGCCGGCCCAGAAGCAGAGCACAAAGAAAAGGGGCCAGACGTTGAGAAACACAGCCCTTTCTCTTTGTGTTTTTGGATCAAGTCCAAACCTAACTTCTAAGTTCGAATAAGGCCTTAAAAATCAGCTTGGAGGCTCCCACGGAATCTAAATCCAGGTTACTGTGTGTATCTTCCTTATAAAGTCATGAAATATCTATGTTTAGGGCATGGAGTGAGAGAGGGTGACTGTTTTGCTACTCTTCTCATGCCTCTGCTTTTCAGGCAAACACTCGGCCCTTGCATTGACGCAGAAACCTGCAGTTCAGTAGGGCCTTTTGCATTTTCTAGTAGTCTTGATCCATAGCCTGGGTGCTATGGGGCAGGAAGGGTGTGCAGGGCTCTCTTTATTTCATAGCCAAGGACGCACATGTCCACAGACTCAAAGTGAGAGTCTTAGCAAATTAGGGCCAGAGTCTGGACTCGAGTCGAGGTCTCCTGACTTGGAAGCTCAGTGCGCCTGATGCCTTAACGCTTCCTTGTTGACTTTCTACCTTGCTGTTCTGGGGTCTGAAGCCAGGAAAGCGGCAGCAGCCTTGAATAATACAGTCAGTTGTAAAATAGTCAATTTCGAATGATACGTACTTTTGTCTTAAAACACTTCCCATTTTTTATTCCATGACCAACATACTACTATGTTCTTTTATTAAAAAAAAAATTCAAATGATATAAATAGAAGAGCCTTTCTGAACCACACCAGTCATCGCACTGCTTTGCAGAGGTAGCCACTGATGACAGTTTGATGTGAATCTTCCTTACCCTTTAAAAAAAAAAAAAAGAATTTCTCATGTGTTACTGATGAATTATTATAATCTCCGACCATCTTGCTTGCTTGAATTGCCAGCTGTGTTTGTACATGGAGAAAGCAAACATCCTAATGTAACCTTCAGCAAGATAAAACCAGGGTTGGTAAAGCCGATTGGTGGTTTAGAGCAGTGATTCTCAAGCTTGGATGTGCATGTAAACCACCTGGAGGTTTTCCCAGAATGCAGATTCTGATTCAGCAGGTTTGGAGTAACCTAAACACCAAAGGTACAGCTGTTGAGTCGATTCTGACTTGTAGCAACCCTATAGGTCAGAGTAGAACTGCCCAATAGAGTTTCCAAGGAACACCTGGTGGATTTAAACTGCCAACTTTTTAGTTAGAAGTATGGTTAGTAGTCAGACACGTAGCCATGTGCACCCACCTAGGGATTCCTCACAAAGGCCCACTTGCCCGTCAGTAGCGGAGTGAGCAACAAGGTAAACTATACAACAGGGGTAAGAGTAGTACCTTACTTGTAGGGTGATTGTGAAGACAGCATGAGCTGGGGTCTGTGAAGAACACAGAACAGTGCTTGGTGCTTATTGAATGCTCAATAAACATTATTTATTCTTACCATCTAGACAAATATCACACAGTTGTACAAAACTAAGCAGAATGTGCTTACTGGTTGGCTGCTGTTTGGGGCTGTTTAGGCTGATGTATGTATCTGTTGTTCACGTAACATTATCAAAAACAAAGTTACTCCCAGATTCCAGGCCTGGTGCTTGGTAGCTTCAGCACAGCAGCCTTCTTTCAAGAGCTGTGGGTCTGTCTTGGGGGAAGCCGGAGGCTCTGAAAGTGGCTCTAGGGAAATACAGCAGCAGCCTTCAAATTTTCTTTCTCCTGTACCTGTGAAAAGAGTTTTGAATATCAGTATACCCCCTTACGTGTTTTAAAATTGACAGCCAAGATTTTTTTCATCCTAAATTTAAATAGAAGGCATTTACAGTAAAACTTGCAAAAGCTAGAGCCTATGCAAGGTGAAAACCAGTTATAGAAGGAAAGCTAGAGGATTTTTCACTAATAATGATAGAAAAGTGGTAAGACTGCACTCTGTCGCAGGTGGAAAACCTTCAAGACCTGGAAAAACAAGACAGGTCCTTACAAGTTCTGGCTCTCATGCGTTTTACTGTGTTTTCAGGCTTACTGTATGCCAGATAGCTCACTTCAAATACATTTTTGACAAAGTCTTAAAATGTCAAACTCAGCACATTCATTTATGGGAAATGTCTGCCACATGATCTGATTGCTGATTCCCAATGCTGATCCTCTAGACCAGTCAAACATACTTTGTGTCAGAAAAAGTGTGACTTTTTTTTTCCCAATAATCATGTTAAACAGGTGTCCCTGTGTCCCTTGTTTCCTGATCCTGATCCTAAAATAGGCAGACAAGTTGGTAAGACAGATAAGGTCCTGGTGAAATAAGGCCAGCCCCCTTCTCAGTGTCTTTAGGGAGCTCTCTGTCCTCTTGGGATACTCCCAGCAATGTTGCTTCTCCCTTTGCTTTTGTTTAATGTTTTCTCTCCAGGATTTTGTGCCCCAGGGTGCCACACCAGAGGATAGGAAGGCTGGAGGTGGACTTTTGTAAAGTGTTTAGAAGGATCCTTTTGAAAAGACAAGTGGCAGACTGACTATTCTCTGGCAGAGCAGTTTTAGGAAAGAATGTAATGAGGAGCTCTGGTTGCTCAGTGGTTAAGCACTCAGGCACTAACCAGTAGGTTTGTGGTTCAAGTCCATTTAGGAGCTCTGCACAAGGAAAGATCTGGCTATTGCTCGCATAGAGATTACAGCTACGAAAACTCTGAGGGGCAGTTTACTCTTTTCACTTGGGGGTGACTGTGAGTTGGGATGGAGTTGATGGCCTTCAGTCTAATGTATGGAGTAGTGGGGGATTTGGAGATTGACTCCCTAAAAGCCATCCATGCTCAAACATCCACAGGAGTCTCTGGGTCCTCTCAAGTGTGCAGTGGTGTGAAGACTTCAGAACCACCAGGCTAGAGATGCTGCCTGTGGTTTTCCTCTGTGAATGTTGCATTTCCTACTCCACAGCTTGTGGATCTTTGCACATCTTTACTGTAGCTGGGGCAGAGCTAGACCTTCCCATGGGGTCCTTGATGTCTCGTTGGCCACCTGTCTCGGGTTTCATCCTGTGTCCTCTTAATGCGATGACTGGAGGTTCAGACTATAGTAATAACCACTTATTGCAGAGGAGTTAACTGAGGCCAGAATGGGAGAGTGACTTTGTAGCCACAGAAGTCCAGCTACCCACCCAAGAAAGCTGGCTGACTTTCTCAAGGGAGGCATCCCAAAGCACATAAAACCTTTAGGGGCGGGCCAGGAAAGCTAATCTTCTGAGGCCATCCTTTGCCTCTGACTCAGTCTAGTCACTTAAGTTTTCTGATCCTCATTATCTCTCTCTGTTAAATGGACAAGATGTGGCAATGGGGTTGCCACTCAGCTGGACTGGGAAAATGGTCCACCTAAAGCCTAGGGAGCAGAGTGCATTATTTGAACCTGAGGTCCTTGTGCCTGAGAATCTTGCAGTCAGTGGGGAGATTGACAAGGATCTTCCTACAGAGCCAACAGAGCAGGACTTCCTGTTGAGGTGCTACCCTGAATTTGGACTTTGTAGGGGACTGGATTGTGACAGAATACAAGGTCAAACAATTAAGTTCGCGAACTCATCCTAGAAAAAGTGCTGTATACCTCATTATTGAATGTCACTATGGTCACCTCTGCAGTACTCCCCTTGGGAAGCTGTGCACCAGTGCCCGAATGTAGCCCACCTTTCAGAGCAATTTAGGAACTCCTTTTCTGGTGTATCAGTCAGAGCTGTTGTCAGATAAGGTCTGACAGTTAAGTTCATGAACTCATCCTAGAAAAAGTACTTTCAAGAGTGAACTAAGTGCTGGCATTGGTGCATAGCTCCCGAGGGGAGTACTTCAAAAGTGGTCATAGTGATATTCAGCAGTGAGATATGTAGCACTTTTTCTAGGATGAGTTCATGAGCTTGTCAGACCTTGTACTTTTTACTTTGTTAAAACCATCCACTTGTGCTATTTCTGTGGTAACAGCGCTAGATAACTAAGACAGTTTGATACCAAGAGAGTAGGTGCTACTCTAAAGGGATATCTAAAATGTGGAAACCGTTTTGAAACTGAATGGATAGAAGACTCAGAAGGAACTAAGGAAACTGTTAACATCAAGGAAGTTGCAGATAGTGAGAAACAGTAGCAGTGAATTGGTAATGCAAAACCAGGAGACCAGCATGAGACACGTTGGAGATGACCTGTGGAGCAAGAGAGCTAAATGCCTGTGTGCAGGGGGCTTCCTGGCAGAGTAGGGTACTTTCTGACACTCATTGGTAAAGCTAGGCCTGCTGACCCAAGGTTTCCTGGTGGAGTGGTGTTTTAGTCAGCTAGGGCTGCTCTAACAGAAATACCACAGAGTGGGTGGCTTTAACAAAGGAAGTTTTATTTTTACACAGTCCGGTAGGTTACAAATTTAAACTCAGGGTGTCTGTTCCAAGGGAAGGTTTTCCCCTGATTGGCTCTGGAGGAAAGTCCGATATTGTATCAATCTTTGTCCAGGGAGCATCTTGGTGCAGGTACCTCAGGTCTGAAGGATGTGCTCTTCTCCCGGTGCTGCTTTCTTGATGGTACAAGGTTCCCAATTCTCTGCCTGCTTCTCTTTCCTTTTATCTGTTGGAGGATGAAAGGATTAAGGGTGGGGCAAGCCATACTCCAGGGAAACTCCCTTTACAGTGGAGCAGGAAGGTGATCTTATAAAGGAATTTACAGTCCCACCCTAATCCTTTGACATACAGCATAGGAAAACCACAACATGGAGGACAGTCACAAGATACTGGGAGTCATGGCCCAGCCACATGGCTACACATATTTTTGGGGGGACACAAGTCAATTCATGACAAGTAGGGTACTTTGAACACTCATGGTAGAGCTATAGAGTTTTGGAACACTTGCCCCAGCAGGGCAGATGCAGGTGTGAGACCCCAGCTGAGAGGCCACAGGAAGCAGAAGCTGAATTGGCAAGTGTTTTAGTCAGCTAGGCTGCTCTAACAGAAATACCACAGAGTGGATGGCTTTAACAAAGAAAGATTTATTCTTACACAGTCCGGTAGGTTGCAAGTCCATATTCAGGGTGTCCGCTCCAGGGAAAGACTTTCCCCTTGTCGGCTCTGGAGGCAAGTCCGGTATTGTATCAGTCTTTGTCCAGGGAGCGTCCTCACGCAAGAACCTCTGGTCTGAAGGAGGCGCTCTGCTCCCGGTGCTGCTTGCTTGATGGTAGCGAGGTTCTCCAGTTGTCCTTTGTTTCTTTTTCCTTTTATTCCTTGCAAGCTAAAAACATTAAGGGTGGGGCAAGCCATACTCCAGGGAAACTTCCCCCACAGCAGGAATTCACAGCCCCACCCTAATCCTTTAACATACAGGTTAGCAAAACCACACAATGGAGGACAGTCCCAAGATACTGGGAACCATATCCCAGCCACGTGGCTGCACACATTTTTGGGGGGACACAATTCCAACCATGACATCCCACCCTTTGACAACCCAAAAATCACATCACAAAACATTTAACACATTCATCTCACCATAGCAAAATTATGTCCATCCATATAACAGAAGTCTTAAATCAGTTCCAAGTCCAAAATACAAAAACTCTTCTACATCTGTGAAACTTAGAAGGCATTAACAGGCAACAGGCAAGTCAACAGAACACATTACATTAGCCCTCAGAGCTTTGGAAATACTCTTACATTTTCTGAGACATTCTACACAACAGCAATGCTCTCCAGACTCTAGGTATCGGCCACACTCTCAGGTTTCTGAGTGGAGACCTCCAGCCCCGTGCTACAACTCTGCCTTCAAGGCCCACTTGGACAGAAACTGTCCCATCGGCTTTAGGTGCACCCTAAGCCCAACTGAGTGGCAATTCCACCCTTATGAACACAGCACGCCATGGTTCCACCCTTTCAAACCCCTGAGGTCATGGCCATACCTCTTGAGACTGAGGCAGCTCAGCTTCTCACGCTATCTGCCTCTTCAGCTTCAGCTTCCTATGGCCGCATGGCCGGGGCCTCAGGCCCACATCTGCCCTGCCGGGCAAGTGTTCCAAAGCTCTGTAGCTCCACTGGTTTAAGTGCCCGAAGGCACCCCACTCTTGCTGGAAAGCGTCCTGCCCAAAGGCACTCAACTCTCTCACTCCGTGGGTCAGCAAGGCCAGCTCCACCGATTCAAGTGCCCAGAGGCACCCCGTTCCACGAGGAAAACTCTGCGCAGGCACTGACCTCTCTCGCTCCACGGGTCGGCTCCAGCGCTGCCTCTGGTTCTGCTGCTGCCGCTGCCGCTGCTGCCGGTCCTCTGTTGTTTCTCACCATCTGTGCCTTCTTCGTTCCTTCTGAATCTTCTATCCACTCGCAGTTTCAAAGTGGCTTCCACATTTTAGGTATTTGCTAGAGCAGCACCCCACTCCCACGGTACCAATTCTGTTTTAGTCAGCTAGGCTGCTCTAACAGAAATGCCACAGAGTGGATGGCTTTAACAAAGAAAGATTTATTCTTACACAGTCCGGTAGGTTGCAAGTCCATATTCGGGGTGTCCGCTCCAGGGAAAGACTTTCCCCTTGTCGGCTCTGGAGGAAAGTCTGGTATTGCATCAGTCTTTGTCCAGGGAGTATCCTCATGCAAGAACCTCTGGTCTGAAGGACGTGCTCTGCTCCCGGTGCTGCTTGCTTGATGGTAGCGAGGTTCTCCAGTTGTCCTTTGTTTCTTTTTCCTTTTATTCCTTGCAAGCTAAAAACATTAAGGGTGGGGCAAGCCATACTCCAGGGAAACTTCCCCCACAGCAGGAATTCACAGCCCCACCCTAATCCTTTAACAGACAGGTTAGCAAAACCACACAATGGAGGACAGTCCCAAGATACTGGGAACCATATCCCAGCCACGTGGCTGCACACATTTTTGGGGGGACACAATTCCAACCATGACAGCAAGGAACACAAACTTTGAGCTGCCTCAGTCTCAAAAGGTAGTGCTATGGTCTCAGAGGTCTCTAAGGGTGGAGCCATGGCCTCTGGTGTTTCTAGAGGTGGAGTTACTACTTAGTTGGCCTCGTAAAATGGTGTGTCTAAAGCCAGGGGAGCAGAACATATCCTTTGGGCCTGTGGTCCCTGTGCCTTAGAAGGGGATATGATGACAAGGACCTTCCTCCAGAGCCAGCAAAGAAAGACTTCCCCTGGAGCTGATGCCCTGAATGTGGACTTGTATCCTACTGGATTGTGACAGAATAAATTTCTCTTTGTTAAAGCCCTCTGTTTGTGGTTTTTCTGTTACAGCAGCACTAGCTGACCAAGACAGGCATGATGTGGGCAAGCATTTAGCTTAGTGTTCACAGGCTGCAATATTGAGTGGGCTTGTGTTGGGACCTTGACTTTTCTACATACGACTGGTGTGCTCTTGGGCAAGTTACTTCTCTGCAGCTTGTCAGCAAGTGGGGATAAGAATGGCATCACCCTCACTGGTGGCTGAGAGGATGAATGAGGTACTTGTTCATTTGGTGTCTGGCTCACAATGCATGCTCAGTAAGTATTTATTGCCGTTGTGATCATCCTGTTTTTGGTTCCCTGTGAGAAGTATAGCCAGGAAGCCTCAGTGGAGTGAAGGCCTGGTGGAGATGTTCTGAGGACAGGGGTTGTGTTGGTGCTTGGCACTGTCAGCTTCCAGGATGATAGCATATGCAAGAGATGCTTAATATCTGTCCCTTGATTCTCAGTGAGAGCAAGCCAGGAGGTCCTTATTATTGCCTTGAACCCCTGTCACCTGCTGATCTAATGCAGACATCCTCCTTTGGCCTTCACCCGGGTGCATTGCAAACCTTGCTGCCCTGGTGCGGGTGAGGGCTGCCCCTTTTTCTGTCTCCCCATTTCCGCTCAGCTTCATGACTCTGAGAGTGCCTGCATTGGTGGAGTCTACTCAGGGGTGTCCAGGGCAACCTGAGGGTCCTTGGAAGCCTGCTGCTGCTCAGCTTCCTCTGCTGTTTAAGGTCCCAGTGCCACCTTCTGCCTGGATGACTGGAGACTCAAGCAGTGAGTTCACTCTCTCACCTCTTTGTTTTAAAGCTCTTGTGTCTGTGTTTCTTTAGAGCCATTCCCAACAGATGTCTCCGAAGCAGAGTCCTATTCCCATCACCCTGTCTCTTCCCCTTAGGTGTTTTGTTATCTTTTCTTACAGACTTTCTTTTTTTAAAAAAAATTTGGTGAAAATATATGCAGCCAAAGATACATCATTTCAATGATTCTTACAGACATTTCACTGGAATAGGCAGTTATTTCCTGGGTCTCCTCCTCCTCAACCTCAGAAAAGTAGTGAGTGACACACAACAGGCGTTTCAGTCTACTGTGGGAGTTTGCTGTTTCAAGGAATCCCTTTGTAAATGCAGGAATCTTGTTGTAAAGTGAATGCTTTGCTCAGTCTGGATCTCTCTTCTAGATTTGGGGTTTAGTATCTGTCTCGGAAGAGCCGTGTTGGTGCAGTGATTAAGCACTGGGCTGCTGACCTTCTGCAGAAGGTTAGCAGTTTGAACCCACCAGCCGTTCACTAGGAGAAAGATGTGGCAGTCTGCTTGTGTGAGGGTCACAGCCTTGGAAACCCCAAGGGGCAATTCTGCTCTGTCCTGCAGGGTTGCTGAGAGTCAGAATCCACCCATAGCAGTGGACTTCAGCTGTCTTTCTCAAGAGTGGGCTCCTGGCTAGTTTGCAGGCTTGGAGGGCTATGGAGGGGAAGGTGACTGCTCACCTCGCTCTCTTGTAACTGAAAGGCCTGGGGCACGGCTTCTCCATCTGCTGATCGCCTTTAATCCTTCCACTGTCTTCCTGTCAGGGCTCTGGCCCGCCAACACATCGATCAGGCCAGCCCGGAAGGTGGTAACCGGTTTGTGTTTCTGTGTTTTGTTCCTTTGCTCCACCAATCATGTCTCCATGGAAACAGGTGCAGCCTTTGTGTTGCGTTTGCTGTGGGCAAATCGATGCCGAGTGGGGATTTTGCTCTGCTTTTTATTCCTCTCTCCTATTTGAGATCAAAGGAGGAGGTGGGGGTAGCACAGGGATTGACAGAGAGAGCCTGTGGTGGTCTGGAGAGCCCAGGGTTGGGGAGCTGCAGGCGGCGCTGTAGCTCAGCTCCTGCCCTGGTCTGCCGCGCGTGGTCATGCCTCTTGCATCATGAGGTCATCAGATGGAGCAGAATGTGCAGTGATTTATAAACACTCTCAGTGCCCCTCAACCCACCCCGTTCTCAGAGGCAGCTGTTGGCCACCTGGAGGGGGACTCTGGATGGGAGGAGGGGAGCCGTCTGCAGCTCTGAATCCTTGGAAGGTCCTTGAAGGGTGAAGCCTTTAGACGTCAGGCCCTTGGTTTTTCCTGAAAGGGTGGAGAGTTCGGAAGTTGTGAGGAGACAGGGTTTTGGTAATGGACTTCTTTTACCTTGAGGAAAGCCCACATCTGGATAAATTCTGCCAAGTTTTTATCAACAAGATTTTTCTGTGGTGAAGAGTAAATGCTGTGTTTGATTCCAGCCAGTGAGCAGCCTCTTTTGAAAAGACACATACAAAGACAGGAACCTCTTTAGCCTGAGCCTCTTAGGATACCGCCTCCCAGGCAGATAATAACGTATGGGTAGTACAAATGGTTAGCGCTGTCAGCCGCCAACAGAAAGATTGGGGGTGTGAATGCACCCAGAGGCACCTCAGAAGAGAGGCTTGATGATTTACTTCTGCAGAGTCCTCCTTCGATGAGGCTGGGGCGCACAGGCCTGCTCCGACCGGTGTGGGGTCACTGTGAGTAATTCAGCAGCAACTGGTCGTTGTGTACCAGGTGACAGCACAAGTGTTGGCCAGAGCAGCTGGGGAGCTGCAGATTGCTCTGTATCCTCATGCTGCCCATGGCATTTCATCTCTCCCTGCAAAGAAAGACCAACAGGCAGGGCTGGCTCCGACAGGACAGGGCTTGCTAAGACAAGCACAAAGGGGTCGCTTTCTGCTTGAACTGCTTGCGACAGTTGTCATAGCCATCTCAGTCCCTGCTCATTGGATGAAGTCCGTTCTCCAGTAGGCAAAACAGCAGGCTTTTACCATTAACACAGGCGCTCATTAACTTTCAGAACAGTCACAGTTAACTTCATTGACAAGAGCCACAGACTACAAACTCGGTCAATTCGTTGAAAATACAACTTCACTTTTATATCTGAACCTTCTACCTGTCAGCTGCTTGTTAAATTTAGTGAAGGTTATGTTTAACCTCAGATTCTACCTTGTTTGAAAGCCTCCCTCGAGACGGGAGCTGGAGCTGTTTGTCTGGGGAGCCCTCTGAAGGTGTTAGGTGATGCCCGTGGTGGTCAAGGTCACGCTGTCCGCTCCCCTCCCTGCAGAACGGGCCTGGATGTAGCTGCAGCTTGCAGGGCTCAGCGCTTCAAGGAGATGCTCTGACTCCTCCAAAGTTGAATTTTCCTAGCATCTAAACTAAAACCTAATGTATTCTATTCTGTCTTTAGCAAAAATACAGACTAAAGAGCAAGAATCTTTTACTCAAAACAAGCCCTGGTGGCGCAGTGGTTAAAATTGTTTGGCTATTAACCAGAAGGCTGGTGATTTAAACCTACCAGCTGCCCTGCTGCAGAAAGATGCAGTGGTCTGCTTCCGTAAATATTTACAGCCTGGGAAACCCTATGGGACAAACCCTTGTCCTGTACGGCAGTATTTTAGTCAGCCAGGGCTGCCTAACAGAAATAGCATAGAGTGGATGGCTTTAACAAAGGAAAGTTTATTCTTACACAGTCTGGTAGGCTGCAAGCCCAAATTCAGGATGTCCACTCCAGGGGAAGGCATTCCCCCTTGTCGGCTCTGGAGGAAAGTCTGTTATGGCCTCAATCTCTGTCCAGGGAGCATCCTGGCGCAGGAACCTCAGGTCTGAAGGACGCACTCTTCTCCTGGTGCTGCTTTCTTGATGGTGTGAGGTTCCCAATTCTTGGCTGGCTTCCCTTTTCCTTTTATCTCTTGTAGGATGAAAGGATTAAGGGTGGGGCGGGCCATACTCCAGGGAAACTCCCTTTACAGTGGAGCAGGGAGGTGATCCTATGAAGGGATTTACAGGCCCACCCTAATCTTTAACATACAGCACAGGAAAATCACAAAATGGGGGACAGTCATAGAATACAGGGAGTTATGGCCCAGCCACATGGCTACAACACGTATTTGTGGGGGGACACAATTCAATCCATGACAGGCAGCTGTAAATTGTAGTCTTGATGGCAGTGGGTTTGGTTTTGGTGCCCTTTACTCAGAGATACTTAATAAATCTCTGTATAGCCATGGCCAAGCACTCTCAGCGTTTGAAGGCTGCCTTCTACTCTCCTCTCCTTCCAGCTGAACCATATCTGGGTTTCTTGTTGGTAAAACAGGGAGAATAGTAGCTGCCTCATTGAGTTGGTGTGAAAATTAAAGACTGTGGGATGCCCCTAGCCAAGTGCCTGGCATATGGCTCATTTTCACTTACTGTACTTGATTCTGAATGCATCTTATTTCTTGACAGCTTTTATGTTCAGGGAACACTAATGGCACAGTAGTTGACTGATATGGCTGCAAACCAAAAGGTCAGCAGTTCAAATCCAGCAGACATTCCTTGGAAACTCTCTAGGGCTGTTCTCCTCTGCCCTGTAGGGTTGCTGTGAGTTGGAATTGACTCAACAGTATTTTTTATTTTTTTTAGTGCTACTCGG
Source organism: Heterohyrax brucei (assembly GCA_028571685.1). Taxonomy (NCBI): domain Eukaryota; kingdom Metazoa; phylum Chordata; class Mammalia; order Hyracoidea; family Procaviidae; genus Heterohyrax; species Heterohyrax brucei. Next base: position 115,806,576 of record CM053149.1, on the reverse strand, counting down.
AGTTCCTGCTTGTCTTCTCTGCGTCTTTCCTGAGCTGAGCAACCTGGGCATGTAGAGTGTCTATTTCCGTCACTGGCCTGGTCCTTGTCTCAGAGAGGCCAGCTGGGGCAGGTATGGGCCTCACGGAGACTTGGAACTCTTCTCCTTACCTGGGGGTGTTAAACATGGGAGAGGAAAACCTTCTCAGGTCAAGGCCCTAAGTGTCATTATCCCTGTCCCTGTTCTGAATCAACCTCCAGGAGTCCCCAGGTTGGAACTGCTAACCCCGAGTGAGCTAGTGTCCCTGGTACCTCATCGGAGCAGGTGTCAGCAGAGATAGATTGCTCCTGCCCCTGCGGACAGAAGTTTGGATATGCGTTTCAGCCACAGAGTGAGGTTCTGGAGTCACCGTGACCGTGAACCATAGGGAACAAGGACTTCAGCAGCAGCTTCCTCTCCTCTCCTCCAGGTTTTAACCTTTCTCCGTGTGAACCAGAAATACTATAACAGAGTGGGTTCTCATTCCAGCTCTACGACTGTGGGTGCACTGGTTAACCTCCCTGTGTTTCAGTCTCCTCTCAGGCACACTGCAAACCAAACCAAACCCACTGTCGTCAAGTAGATGTCGACTCACAGAGACCCTATAGAACACAGTAGAACTGCCCCATAGAGTTTCCAAGGAGTGCCTGGCAGATTTGAACTGCTGACCTTTTGGTTAGCAGCTGTATCACCTAACCACTACGCCACCACAGTATAGTGCTAAAAAATATGTACTATAATTTCCTCAGGGTTTGGGAAGATTTGCCAAGGGGAGCCGCTTGATTTCATATTCCTCCCCTCCCTTTCTCCTGGTCAACATAAATAAATAAATGAGTGGCTTGTGTACTCTGTGCTGGGCACTGAGCTAGGTGCTGGGGATACAGAGATGAATGAGACCCCAGTCCTCCAGTTAGACGTGGTCTCTGGGGCCCACTGCTTGGCACACTGACAGTGGTGATACCATATGATGAGTGCTGCCATGTCTGTGACATAGGAGGAAAGAGGGTGTAACAGGCAGAGCTCGTGTGGGGTGTGTACCGAGGAGAGCAGCTGGGAAGACTTCCTGGAGAAGGAGTTGCAATCTGAATCGTGAAAGAAGAGCTGCAGTTAGTTGGTGAGGGTCAGACTGCTGGGGCTTAGAAATTAGGACCAGGTTGGTGTGGTGCCTGGAACAGGGCCATTCATGCACTGGCCCAAGCAGTGGGTCCCTGGAGGACTGGTTGAACCTGCTTAGTGGTGGTTGTTAGGTGCCATCAAGTCAGTGCTGACTCATAGTGGTCCTGTGCACCACACAACGAAACACTGCCTGGTCCTGCCCTGTGCTCACATCGTTGTGACGCTGGAGCCCACTGTTGTAGCCACTGTGTCGGTCCATCTCACTGAGGGTCTTCCTCTTTTCCACTGACCCTGTGCTTTGCCAAGCATAGTATCCTTCTCCAGGGGCTGATCCTTCCTGATGATTATGTCCAAAGTATTTGGCATAGTCTAATCATCCTTGCTTCTAAGGAACATTCTGCTTGTACCTCTTTTAAGACAGATTTGTGTATTCTTTTGGCAGTCCATGGTATATTCAGTATTCTTTGCTAGCACTGCAATTCAAAGGCATCTCTTCTTTGGTCTTCCATATGTAATGTCTGCCTTTTGCGTCTGTGTGATGTGATTGAGAATACCATGACTTGGGTCAGGTATACTATAGTCTTCAAAGTGATATTTTAGCTTTTGAACACTTTAAAGAGGTCATTTGCAGCACTTTTTCACAGTACAGTGCATCTTTTGATTTCTGGACTGCTGCTTCCACAGGCGTAGATTGTGAATCCAAGTAAATGAAGTTCTTGACAACATCAGTCTTTTATCTGTTTGTTGTAATGTTGCTTATTGGACCAGTTTTGAGGATTTCTGTTGTGCTCATGTTTACGGGGTGTAATTCATACTGAAGGCTGTGGTCTTTGACCTTCATCAGTAGGTTGACCTTACTAGGAAGATAGTATTTCCTCTTTTGAACCAAATCTAGGGGGAAGGAGGCAGAAATGAGGGATACTTAGATGTTGACACTCCTCCTGCTCTTAGGTCAGTCTCTGGGTGTCCCTGATGCTTTCTCGGCCTCTGTACCTTCTGCCTGCCCCTGTATTCCTCTTGGATGAAGAGCTGCTACTAAACAGATCCCTTCTCTCAGGTTGTTGCTGTTGTTGTTAGGTGTCATTGAGTCTGTTCCAACTTACAGCAACCCTATGAACAACAGAACAAAACACTGCCTAGTCTTGCACCATACCCACAGTCGTTTTTATACTTAAGCTCATTGTTGCAGCCACTGTGTCAATCCATCTCCTTGAGGGTCTTCCTCTTTTTTGCTGACCCTCCACTCTACCAAGCATGATGTTCTTCTCCAGGGGCTGATCCCTCCGGACAACATGTCCAAAGTATGTAAGACGCAGTCTCGCTATCTTTGCTTCCAAGGAGCGCTCTGGTTGTACTTCTTGCAGAACAGATCTGTTTGTTCTTTTGGCAGTCCGTGGTACATTCAATATTCTTCTCCAGCACAATTCAAAGGCATCTATTCTTCTGTCCTCTTTGTTTATTGTCCAGTTTTTGCATGCATATGATGCAATTGAAAATACCACGGCTTGGGTCAGGTGCACCTTAGTCTTCAAGGTGGTATCTTTACTTTTCAATACTTTAAAAAGGTCTTTGGCAGTAGATTTTCCCAACGCAGTGTGTCTTTTGACTTCTTCAGCTAGTGTCTCTTGATTAGGAATGTCCTGGGATCCCCTGGGGCCTCGGACTTGCTTGAGGTTGTGGGTCTGGGTGCACCCAGCAGGCTGGGATTCAGTAAAGGATCAGGCACCTTATGTTTAAGGAAGTCCCCGCAGATTCCGATGCGCGCCTCTGGGTGAGAATTACTGCTCTGGGGATGCTCTGTCTACAGTGAGGTTTCCCCAGCGTTGGCAGATCTCCTCTGCCTGGTCTCTCTGCTGTTTCTTTCTTTTAGTTTTGTGGAGTGGCAGTGTTGTTGTTGTATTTTCTTGTGGTGAATCTGGAATGACAAAAAACTTGCCCTTTTAACCATTTTTAAGTGTACAATTCACTGACATTATTTGCGTTCACTATGTTGGACACCATCACCAGTATCCATTTCCAAAAATTAATTTTATCACTCCAAACAGCAACTCAGTACTCCTTAACTAGTAACTCCCATTCCCTTTCCTCCCTGGTCCTGGCAATCACCAGGTAACTTTTGTCTGTAGGCCTTGGCCTTTTCTCAGTGGTTCGTGTCAGTAGGATTGTACACTGTTTGTCCTCTCAGGTCTGATGTTTCACTCAGCGTAATACTTTCAGGTTCATCTGTATAATAGCATGTGTTAGAACTTCTTATTGTTTTTAGTCTCTCCTATTTTTCTAAGGGGCCCTGGTAGTGCAGTGGCTAAGAGCTCAGCTGTTAACCAAAAGGTAAGCAGTTTGAATCCAAGAGCCACCCCTTGGAAACCCTGTAGGGCAATTCTGATCTGTCCCCTAGGGTCACTGTGAGTCAGAGTTGACTCAATGGTAGTGGTGGGATTATTTTTGTAAAGGGGATTAGAATATCATCTCATTTTTTGGCTTCACAACTTTTTTTGAGATATTTGGAGATAAGAAATGCAAAAAACTAAAAGATTGCCATCAAATCCGTTCCTGCTCACGGCAGTTCCATGTGTTGCAGAGTAGAACTGCTTCATAGGGTTTTCTTGTCTGTAATCTTTATTGAAGCAGATTGCCAGCATCTTTGAGTGAGTTCAAACCACCAACTTTTAAGTCACTGGTCAAGTGCAAACCTTTTGTGCCTTACGGGGACTTTGTAGATAGTGAAACTGAGATACGGAGAAGCAGATAGTGAAACTGAGACGTAAAGTTGTCCAAGGTACCGGAAAAGTCGCCTTACAGGATTCTAGGTCTCTTCCTCCTGCTAGGCCAAGGGCTTAAGTGTCCAGACCCAGGTGTTAGGAAAAATGGGGCAAGGGTCTGCCCTTTAGACATTGACTGGCTCTTAATTGTGGGGTAGTGTTTTCTGGCCTTCCCCCCATGGCTTCCAGGCCAGTACAATCCAGTGGTTATCTCTAGTTGCTCAGCCTGCTTACCTGGGTGTCTAGTCTCCCAGCAATGTCTGCTCTGAAATCCTGTCCCCAGTGGCTTAGCTGTGGAACAACAGAGCCCATGACTCTCATCATTGGCTACAGGAAGGTGTGACCAGTTCTGTGTGTGCTTGTTGGCAGGTATCAACACTTGAATCTCAGGGTAAGGTTGTGTGTGTGTAAGGGTTTTGAGGACAGGGGAAACACTTGTCTGGCAGTTGGAAGAGATCTCTCACAGAGCCCTTTGTGCAGGCTTTGTGGGTGACTCATGCTATTGTCATTCTTGGCCTCTTGAACACAAGAGATTTTTATCTTGTGCATCCTAATAAATAGTAGGTGCTCAGTACTGGTTTTTGACTGACGGTAAATGAATGAAGGGACTGTTAGAGGTCTGTGTATGAATGTCACTGGAGTGTTTGTGAAAAACAGATTCTGTTTACCTGGGGCATGTACAGTGTCCCCAGGGTAAATTGGAGGACACCAAACAGGTGTCTGCCCGAGTCTCTGCCCTTAAGAGCTAATATAATGGAGGGGACTCAGGACCACATAAGACAGCAGATGACAGAGTGCTACCTTGCCCCCATCATTATGGCCACCACTGGGTTCTAGAGGTGACCTTGAGGAGGAGAGGGATCAGTAGGGACTGCAGTGTGCAGAGGCTGCTTCCTGGAAAAGGCAGGCTGAGCTACGTCTTTTGTTTTTGTTTTTGTTTTTAATTGTATTTTCAAGGAAGGTTTACAGACCAAACTAGTTTCTCGTTAAACACTACCTGTAGTGTTTTATGACTTTGGTTAGCAACCCTATGGCATGTCAGTACTCTCTCTTCTCAACCTTGTGGTCCCCGTTGCCAGCTTTCCTGTCGTCTCCTGCCTTCTAGTCCCTGCCCCTGGGCTGGCGTGCTCCTTTAGTCTTGTTTTGTTTCATGGGCATGTCCAGTCCTCGGCTGGAGGGTGAACTTTGGGAGTGACTTCATTACTGAGCTGAAGGGCTGCCCTGAGGCCACACTCTCAGGGTTTCTGCAGTCTCTGTCAGGCCAGCGAGTCTGGTCTTTCTGAGTTAGTTTTGTTCTACATTTTTCTCCTGCTGTGTCTGTGATGCCCTGTTGTGATCCCTGTTGGAGCAGTGAGTGGGGGTAGCCAGGCACCATCTAGTTGTACTGGACTGGGTCTGCTGGAGGATTGTAGATGTGGTCCGTGTGTCCTTTGAACTAAGGTTTGCATTTTACGTTTAGTTTTCTTCATTCTTCCTCGCTTCTGAAAGAGTAGAACTAGTGGGTATCCTTTATGGCTGTCCACAGGCTTTTAAGACCCCAGACACTACTCAACAAAGTAGAATGTAGAACATTTTCTTTATAAACTATTTTATGGCAAGTGAGGTGAGCTAAGAGCTGAAGGCCTTGTCTGGGAGAACAGAGGGAAGGTCTCACAGTGTAGTCTCCCGACCAGTGGTATCAGAATTGCTTGAGAACTTGTTAACTATGCACATTTGGGGACCCTAGAGCTTGGCTGCTAACCAAAAGATTAGCAGTTGACATCCACCAGCTGCTCCTTGCAGATGCTATGGCAGTTCAACTCTATCCTGTAGGGTTGCTAGAAGTTGTAATCGACTCAACAGCAACAGATTTGGTTTGGTTTTCACCCCAGACCTGGAGCCCTGATGGTGCAGTGGTTAGACACTCAACTGCTAATCAGAAGGTCAACCATTTGAACCCACCAGACACTCTGCAGAACAAAGATTAGGCAGTCTGTTTCCATAAAGATTATAGTCTTAGAAACCTTATGGGGCAGTTCTGTTCTGTCCTACGGGGTTGCTGTAGGACAGCTAACAGCAGTGGGTTTGGTGGTGATTTTTTGGTACCCCAGACCTACTGAGTCAGAAACTCTGGGGGGTGGAGCTCAGCAATGCAGTTTAACAAGCCCTCCAGGTGATTCTGATGCCTCTGAATTGGTGGCTGCTGATACAGAGGAAGGAAATGATGTGATACCTGTATGAGGGACTGAGGAGCTGGACGGTGGAAATCCAGGATATATCGCATTGGTTCTGGGCATGTGGCACCACTGAGCAGTTTCTGTTAACCCGGTGTGGCCCAACGTCCTTCCTCAAGCACGGTAGTGTGTTAATCAAAAGATGAACAAACTTGACTTGTATTATTGAGCTGATATATGGTCAAGTTATCTAAAAGAGGATGTCAGATATTTGGATGGTGTGCAATCTCAGTGCTCACCAGGGGTGCCATTTTCCATGGTATATGCCGCTGGCCATACCAGGTTCATAGGAACTGCCCTGATGGTGCCACATCCCCACAGGGTCTCGTACCATACCTGCCGAACTCTAGTCACACCTGTGGCTGGTAAGTGACCTGACATGTTTTAGATGGGTTATTCTGTTGGTAGTGAAGGGAAAATGTGAGGGAGACCAGCTGGGAGACATCATTAAGAGCATCTGACCTGGGATGGTGGATGGTGGTGGCAGTGGGAGCCTGTCCTCAGAGTGCCAAAAGGGGGCCTGTCAAGTCCAAAGGAGCAGAGAGAGGTCCTGCACTGAAGAAACAAGATGCTGCCTACGTGCTTCTTGATCCTGATCCTAGGTTGTACCCTGTTACTTCTCTGCTAAACCCTTTAAGTCTAAGTATGGTCTGTTAGTTCTGTATGGCCGCTGCAGCAGATACTGAACCCAGTGGAGAGTACAGAGTGCTGTGGGATGGGTGATTGGTGTCAGAATTAGTCCAAAGATTGGAGAGGGCAGGTATGTCTGACTTCTGTCTCACAGGTGTGAGCTTTGGAATTATCTGGAGTCACACTGTCCCCCTGGAAGTTAGGCAGGTTCTGATGCTGATAACCGAAATTTTACAAGCACTCCTAATTCCACTGCCCAGGACAACTATGGATCTGTTGGTGTATTTCCTTCTGGACTTTTCTCTGTGTGATTTTTTCTTCATGTAGCTGAAAGAACACCATGTCAATTTGCACCCTACTTTCTTTGCTTAACAAAACGTCATAAGCATTTCTGGATGTGCTTTCAGGCTCACAGTCTTTTTTTATTGTCACAGAATCCCCTTGTACAGGGTGGCCAGGGTGGTAATGAGGAGGAGGTAACTGAGGTTCAGAGAGAAAACATAACTTGCTGTGTAAGCAGCAGACTGAGGGGAATGTTATAGTCAAACAACCTGTATTCTTTAATACATGAATTGTGGGGAAAAGGAGTGAGAGGGGAAGACCTGGAGATTAAAGTAGGCTTCAAATACAGTGAGCATGATGAAAGTATAGCATCCAGGGATGTACATTTGAGTGATAAAGAAATGCAAGGAAATGAGTATTAGAAAAAGCAGCCTGTGACATGCCGAGAGGGTTTTGGAGTGATTGGCAAAGTTTTATTTCTTGACCTGGGTGGTGGCTGCAAGGGTGTTTGACTTAGGATAATTCACCAAGCTTACTTTTATGTGGTTTTCTGTATCTGTGTTTTGTTTTATTTAAAGAAATAAAGGTCAAAAGGAAACAGAAACTTGCTCAGGGCCCTGTGTGACAGAATCAAGGCTAGAACCCAGGTTCGCAGGTTCCTGCGGTCTTGTTTTTGCTTGTTTTCGTACATCAAGCTTTGGTGAAAGTTCACTCACCTGTCCCTGACTCTCCATCCCACCACTCTGCTGCTTGCCAGTAAAATTGCAGAGTGACAGGCTGTGTGGTCGTGAGGGTGGCTCTGAACCGGGCAGTGTGTCCTTCTGTTGTATACAGGGTCTCTCTGAGTTGGCATTAACTTGACATCTCGTAAAAACAACAGCAGTTCATCTTGGCAGACTTTCAGGAGAGTTGGAGGCAACTTGGGTGATGCTGCTTTGAGTCAAATGGGGAAATTCTTAAGGAAATTGGTTAAGTGTGAAGATGTCTTATGAGGTCTGACAATTAAGTTCAGGAACTTAATTGTTCTAAGTGCTACGTACCTCGTTGTTGAATATCACTATGGTCACCTTCAAAGAATTCTCTTTGGGAAGCTGTGTGCCAATGTCAGTAGCTAGTCCACCCTTCAGAGCAGTTTTGGAACTCTTTCTGGAATGGCCATTGTGCATGATGGCGTAGTGGCAAGTTCATGAACGTAATTGTATAGTTGTCTGTGAGGGAGTTTTAAGCAAATAAACAAATAACTGTATTGGAACACCCTCCCTACTCACCTGGTCTGGGTCCCAGTGACTTTTTTCTTTACCTGAAGATAAAGGAAATATTGAAAGAAGACATCTTGCTGACATTCAGGACTTCAAGAGAAATAACAATGACAGCTCTGATGTCCATTCCAGAGAGAGTTCCAGAATTGCTCTGAAGGGTGGACTAGGTGCTGGCATCGGTGCATAGCTTCCCAAGGTGACCATAGTGATGCTCAACAGTGGTATGTAGCACATTTTCTAGGATGAGTGAGTGAATTGAATTGTCAGACTGTGTACACATACCTGTTGTATGTGGTGCCCGTTGCCTCAGCCTGCTTCTTTCTGGGTAGTTCAAAGATGCAGGCACAGACACCCAGTGGTAACTTGTGTTGTTAGAACCCCTTTCTGCTTATTTCCTTAGCTGGACTCATCAGATTCCTTTGAATGATGTTTTTTTCTTTAATATGCAGTCACCCACACACATACCTCTTGCCCCTCTGGCTCTTTTTTTAAAGGTTGACTCCTTCGCATTGCTTTGGAGGTGTCCCAGGAGGCAGTGCCAGGGGCCGACAAGGACACACTCAGGGGGCAACAGGGAATGAGCCCAGAAGATGCTAAGAACACCCACCCCAGCAAAGCCAGCTTGAGGGGTCGGGTACGGGCTTGTTTAGGGATCTGGTCCTCTGAGACTGGGCCCTGCCAGTGCTGAAATCAAGCTTTTGGCTTCTAGCTTAACTCAGCGTGGGATGTCAGGTTTCACAGGAAACAGGCCAACACTTTGATCTTGGATAAGGCTGAGGGCATCAGTGGTGAAAGCTTTTTTATTTTTTATTTTTGGTTAGTCTGGTTAAAGTGCTTACCCTAGCTCTGAGAAAGGGACTTCACACGTACCTGCTGTCCTGGATGTGTGTGGACCTCAGTCATCCACAGTCCTTGGTCTCCCTCAGATAATTACAGTAAAGTCTGTCCAGTGCTTTATAATACATACTGGTTAATATGATGGCCTTTGGAGCTCTGGCAGCACAGTGGTTAAGAACTGTGGCTGTTAATATGAGATCAGCAGTTCAAGTTCATTGGCCACTCCTTGGAAGTCCTATGGGGCAGTTCTACTCTGTCTAATATGATAGCTGTTGAGATGTGGTAGTGTGACCAAGGAACCAATTGCTTAATTTTGTTTGATTTTAAGTAACATGAATGTAGATTTTTATAGTGACTAGTGGCTATCCTACTGAATGTTCTAGATGCACACTTCTAGAAGAGGTGGGTCTCTTGAGAAGGCCATAGTGGCCAAGTCAGGTGTCCCAGAACTGCCTGTCCGTTCTCTTCCTTACATTCATACATGTGCACCCCCAGCCCCAACTCACTCACTGACGCAAGGAATACCTTGCATGATTCAGGAAGCCCCTGGATGCATGTCCTTTTATAAGAAGTTCACTGTTTAAATATTCTTATCTCTCGCTAGACAGAGCTGCCACTGGCCACAGATACACTCACACGCACAGCTTCTCTTTGTCCCTGCTCAGCTGGAGATAAGGGGAGTGAAACCTCAGGAAACCACACGTCTATCGGGGGCAGTCGTGGCCTCCTTTCCCTGCCCCTCAGCTCTGTTATCTCTCTCCGAGTGCCCAGGCGCCTCCATTGGAAGAAAGAATTGGGTATCAGCTGATGCCTGGTAACTGGCTAGTGGGCACCCTTGTGCAAATAAGGCCTAGTCACGAGGGCCATCAACAGCCAGCCTACCCTGGCAGTTGAGATCTTACTTCCTATTCCAGTTGAACAGCTTGGCTTCCGGAAGATTCAGCCCGTTGGAGACTTTCCCCTTGCCCAGGCAATGGAACACCTGGTGGTGTAATAGTTAAGTGTTAGGGCTACCAACCAAAAGGTTGGCATTTCAAGTCCACCAAGACATCTTGGAAGCTTTGTGGGGCAGTTCCACTCTATCCCATAGGGTTGGGTGTAAGTTGGCATCAACTTGGCAGCAGTGGGGTTTTGTTTGTTTTAGCGCCGGTTGAACATTCCATGGTATTTGTTGAGTGATTTCTCTGCTAGAGAGCCCTCTAGAACAGAGAAACAAAAAACCGTTGCTGTCTGGTTGGTTGATTCTGAGACATGGTGAACCTATGTATGTCGGAGTGGAACTAAACCCCCTAGGGTTTCCACTGGCTGTGACCTTGGGAAGTAGATTGCCAGGTCTTTATCCCAGAGTACCTTGGGGTTGGTTTAAATCGCCAGTCTTTTGACTAACAGCTGAGTTTGTAACCACCTGTGCTCTTCTCTCTCTCAACTTCTGCCCTTCTCTTCTCCCCTCGACTGTGTAGGTGAGCCCTCCCTACCCCTCCTCTCTGCCCAGATTGTCAGCTGCCTGCTTCATTTGCCAGTGTACTAACCTTTAAGAATGGTTTCCTAACGTGTCATACCCCAGCTATTCCAGAAGTCCCAGAAAACATTCTTGTACCGCCATCTCCCCCCAGTCCCGTGGCATGTGTGATTCTGCAGGCCATCTGAGCTAGCCTCGTCAACAGGGGCGTCATTGTCCCTAGGCACTCTGCAGCCTACGAGGACAGAGCCTCTCTGTGCAGGCCAGGATTTCCTGTGTGCCAGTTGCCCTGTCTCGGAACACCCTGCTGGTGCCACCTTCTGCCCAGCAGTTCAGTCACTTCTACGACCAGTACCCCATCCTGCTTTAACGGTATCTTTAAAAAAAAATCTTAATTTCAAACTACAGAAGTAACACATGTGTGTTGTAAAAACTTGGAGGGATGCAGAGGTGCATGAGATGAACAGTGTTAAGTCCCCCGTCACACAGCTCTCCCCCTTAGGTAACTTGCTGCTCAGTGTTGGGTGTATATCCACCCAGGCGTCTTTCTGTAAGTATGCAAATATACGTGTATACACAGAGACACTTCGCAGAAACGGCATGGTGTTTGCTTAGCCCCATAGCCTCATTCTTTATGCCCATCCCTGGCAGCACCTAAGAGCTGCACTGCCTGCTTTCTGATTTGGCAGATGTGCCTTGTATTGCTTACTGAGTGCTGAGAGGCAAGTGGGTGGCTTCCAGTTCCTTGAGCTCACAAACCACTGCAGTTATACTTCATCAGGATCGTGGCCTGTTTGGGGAACGCAAGTGTGGCCTGGCGCTGGGGAGGCCATCCAGCCTAAAACTGCCCTCCCGCCAGCCCCAGCTTTCCCCCAAGTCACTCTCGACTCCCAGGGCAGCTAAACTGAGCTGAACTCTGAGTGTGTTTGTGAAAGAGAGCCACCCACTTGGGCTCTCGAGGCTGACGGTGCAGCCGGGCACACCGTCCCCCACGAGGATGCAGGAGAGAGCCCCACTGAAGGATTTCAAAGCTGTATGGAGGGGTGAGCGGTGGCGCAGGGAGAAGAGAGAGAGAGATTGATTATCTATAAATTAGCACAGGTGGGGCTTCTCTGTGATGGTTATGAGAAGGTGCTTATGGGGCTGCCAAAGCGTAAAGTCCCCTCACATACTTCTTGAAGGAGCCCTGGTGTCACAGTGGTTAGGATGATGTTAGTTGTTCGAACCCACCGGTGGCCCCCCCGGAGAAAAGACCTGGTGGTATGCTTCTGTAAAGATTGCAGCCTAGGAAACCAAGGGGCAGTTCTCCTCTGCCCTGTAGGGTCTCTGAGTCAGAGTTGACACTGTGGCACCTAACAGCAATGCTCCTTGGAAAGATGCAGCTCAGGCCTGGGAAAAAGGCCCCTTTCAAGCCAGGGAGCAGCCTGTCTTTCCTTAACACCTTTTTCTGCAGAGCCTCAGGCAGCTGGTGGAGGAGCACAAAGAGGCCTGGAAAATCCATAAACTGCATAATCAGCCCCTGCATCTTGGCTGCCTGACTCTGTTTATTGCTTCCTGTCCCTGAAAGCCCTTTACAAACAGAGGCGCTTTGAAGGGGGGGGTGAGTGGGACCTGGTGGGTGGCCCGCCTTTGCCAATGTCCCACAACAGGGACTGAGCCAGGCATCTTCCCTAAACAAGACAGATTCCTTTCCACCCCCAGCAGAGCAGGGGAGGGTGGGAACAAGGGCGTCATCTCAGTGTGAGAGGACTCCCCCAAAAGGACAGCGATTCCCTAGAGGGCTGTTCACTTTGTAGTTGACAAAGGACGAGGGTCTCATTTCTGCCAATTTCATTGAAGGCTTGGAGGTTAAGCTCTAATGAGGTGCAGGAGGGAGGCCAGGTAGAATCAGAGCCCCTTGACTGACCTCTGTGGGGTGGGAGGGAAGGAGGGGGCTATTCCTTGATCTAGGCACTGTCCTGGTTCCAAGGGCTTATGGGACATGCCCAAAGGCTGTTTTATTATTTATATTGTTGTTTGGGGTGCAGTGGAGTTGATCCCTGTGGATAGCAACCTCGTGCGACAGAGGAGAAAAGCCCCCTGGAGTTTGTTGCATTGTAATCTGTAGGAGGAACAAATTGCGAGGTCTTTCTGCCGTGGAGTTGCTGGGTGGGTTTGAACCAGCAGCCTTTCGGTTGGTTAGTAGCCAGGTGCTTAACCATTGGTCCACCAGGACTTCTTGTTATTTGTATTATTTTTTTAATACAGATTTTTTCTTTGTCCATGCACTTGTCCCCCTGATCAGAGTACCCTCCCTCCCTCTCACCTTCCCAAGCTTCGTTTTCCCTCCCCTAAAATTAATGAATTCACATCACAGCCTATCCCACTGCAACTGGAGGCTGAGATGTGATTCTTTAGAGAAGAACCTTAGCCCTGAAAGGTGCCCTGTACACTGATTCAGTGCTGCTGGAGATGCCTCTAAGGACTGTTTGTCCTTATTTTCTTTCTGGTAGACACAGGAGGGGCACAGTGACACCTGAAGGGCTGGACGAGGGAAGAGTAGATGCAGAGAGGGGCAGGAAGGCAGCCTTTCCTGAGCTGGGGCTGCTGCCTCCAAGCAGGAGGGATTTCTCCATCTCTTAGACCTAGAGCTCCAGGTAACACACTAACTGGTAGTGCCCTCTCTCCCTCCCTTTGCTTCCTTGCTTGTCTGCTTCTGCTGAGTTTGCCTCATTTAGAAGACTTTTGACCACAAGGCCTTACTTTACCCCTTGAAAGGAACCCTGATGGTGCAGGGCTTAGCTGTTAAATGAATGGTCGGCTGTTCAAACCTACCAGCAACTCTGCAGGAGCAGGAAGTGGTCATCTGATTCCATAAAAATTACAGCCTTGTAAACCCTATGTGGTAGTTCTCCTCTGTCTGGTGGGGTTGCAGTGAGTCAGAATCTGCTCAGCAGCAGTGAATTCGGTTGGGTTTAGGTTTAGGAAGCTTAAGATGAAGAGCTCAGGTGGGACAGTGGTTAAGCACTAGGCTGCTAACCAGAAGGTTAGTAGTTCGACCCCACCAGCCACTCTGCAAGAGAAAGGTGTGACATTATGCTTCCATAAAGGCTGAAAAACCAACCCACTGCCCTTGAGTTGATTGTGACTCATAGCTACACTGTAGACAGAGTAGAACTGCTCCATAGTTTTCCAAGCAGGTCCGGCAGATTTGAACGGCTGACCTTCTGGTTAGCAGCCGTAGCACGTAACCACTGCACCACCAGGGTTTCCTCCACAAAGATTATAGCCTTGGAAACCTCATGGGACAGTTCTCCTCTGTCTTATAGAGTCACTGTGAGTCAGAATCAATTTGATGACAATGGGTTTCTTTTTTGTCTCTATGTTTTGTTGTTGAGAATATGCACAGCATAACATACACCAATTCACCTGTTTCTACATGTACTGTTTAGTGGCACTGATTATATTCCTCAAGTTGTGTACACTTGCTCAGCCACCTTTTCTGAGTTGTTCCTTCCCTGCTAACATAAACTCACTGTGCCCTGAGGCTCCTGTTAATCTTTCAAATTACTGCAGTTAGTTTGGTCTCCTATAGATAGTTCTTAAAAGAGCATAGTGCTCAAGGTAGACTTTTTTTTTTTTTTAAACTAGTTAAGCTAAACTGTTGTTCAGTTTTAAAACGACTTCAGGGGACATTTTTGGTGTAAGGTTTAAAGATCATATCAGGACGGTAGTTTCAGGGATCGTCAACCTTTCATAGCTCCAGAGAATCTGAAGTCTGTGGGGATCTGAAACTGTTCTACATGTCCCCCTCTTTTGATCAGGATTCTTCTGTGGAATCTTTGATCAAAATGTTCAGTAGTGATGGCCAGGCACTCTCCAGTTCTTCTGGCCTCATGGCAGAGGAGGCACTTGTTCCTGGAGGCAGTTAGCCACACATTCCCTATCTCCTTTTCCTGACTCTCCTTTTATTGCTCCAGGTGAATAGAGACCAATTGTTGAGCCTTGGATGGCCCTTTGAGTGTTTATGATCCCAGGCATCGTGCAACGAACTAGAGAGTAGGACAGAAACACTAAATATATTAGTCCAGGTAACTGGGATGGCCCATGAAACCGTGACCTGAAACCTCCAAACCAGGGAATCAAATCCCATGGGGTGTTTGGTTGTACATAAGAAGCCTTAGCAGCTACCTTTTTTTGTCATTGTCATAAATATATGTCACAATTTTTGCCACTTCAATTTTTTACAAGTGTATAGTTTACTGACAGCAAAGGCAGTAATCAGCTGTGCAACCCCTACTCTTAGTCGATGCTATTTTTCCATCTTTTTTTTTTTTTTTTTTTTTTAAGGAGTCTCTGGGTAGCACAGATGGTTAAGCCTGCTGAACCACAAACTGAAAAGCTGGTGGTTGAAACACAGGCCTGGAGATCTGCTTCTAAACGGTCACAGCCTTGAAAACTCGATGGAGCATTTCTGCTGTGCACATGTGCAGTCGCCACGAGAGGGAATCAGCTCAGCTGCAGCTAACAGTAATAGGGAACCTTTCAGAGTCGGTGGGTGGCACAAATGATAAACATGTCCACCACTAACCGAAAGTCTGCCCAGAGGACGAAAGTCCACCCCAAGTCCGCCTCAGAAGACAGGTCTGGAGATCTACCATTGAAACCAGCTGTTGAAAACCCCATGGAACCCAGGCCTACTCTGACATACATGGACGGGGTCATCCTGGGTTGGAGTCAACTCCATGGCAGCTGTTTCTCTTCCTTTTTTAGGAAGCCCTCTGTGATGTAAGAAGCCCACATTCCCTCTGCAGCCCTCCGGGTGTGAGGGGCCACGGCTTGCCTCGGTGGCCACAGGTGGCCTGTCCCAGCATACTTCCACGTGGGAGCTGTGTGTGTCTGAGCCTGTTTTTTCATTGTTCAGTTCTGAGCCTGCGCTACCCTCTCAGCTCCTTCCTGAAAGTGAAATGCTACAGTGCTTGCTCAAGAACAAAGACCCCAAACTCAGCGCTGCATGTTAATGAGTTTCCTATGTGACCACTTCCTCCTGATTCATTTTGGCTACTGCGTGGTGTAGTGGAGGTAGAAACACAACTTGAGGAGAGCCCAGACTGGGGCAAGGAGGCCTTGTTAGGGTGGGCAGAGTCTGCCAAGGTCCCCTCTGCACCTGGGCCTGTGCTGTGGCTAAACTGGGCCACTCATCCCTGAGCTGGGTATACCCGCTACTTCTCCATCACCAGCTGTCATACCACACAGCCACACACTCAGCACAGCTGCTTCGCTCCTGATCCAGCATGGGTGAAGGCAGGCCATGGCCAAGCTGACTTTATGGTCAGGTCCTTTGGAGCCTCAGTTTCCCTCCTTGCCCCGTCAGGCATCATACCATCATTTTAAGTGGGGTGGCAATGTAGTGAGCAGTTGGGAGGGCAGGCTTTGGAGTAAAATTCTGACCTTGCCCATTTCGCACATGTGAGACCTCAAGCAAGTCATTTAGCTTTTCTGTGGCTCCTTTTCCGTATCTACAAAATAACTGTTACTACCTCATAGGGTTGTGAAGATTCCACGAGCTCACATGTGTGTGAAGTACCTGGCACGGCGCCCTCTGCCTTGGGGTGTGTGGAAAGGGTTTGTGGACTTTTCCCAGTACTGTAAACTGTGAAGTGCAGTGCACACATAAGGCATCATCATTTTGGACAGTAGCCTACTCAAAGTGAGAGGACATCTATTTCAGGGTTCTTAAATACTGTGATCAGCAGACCCTCGCTCCAGTCCACAGCTGTTTCCCATTGTACAAGTTGAGTTCTCATTCTTTTTTCTCTTTGTCCTCCTCCGTTTAGTTATTTTGTGTGTGCTCAGAGATTTGTCATACTTAGAGCTAGCATGAATCTGAATTCATCCCTTGTGTGTGGACTCTAGGTCTGGGAATCCCCACAACTCTGCTGTCAAGAACTTACAGGCACTGAAGGATGAGTGACTCTTGTTTGCCACCAATATGCAGTGCCTGAGCTGGATACATTATGTTTCCATGGTGACCATCAAGGAGCCACTGTTAGCTTAGATCCAAGGGGCTCAGCAGTGTCTGTCTGCTTCCAGAAAGTCCTGGCAGCTGCCTCTTCAGTTGTCTTGCTGGTCACTTGAGGACTGTCCCTTAAGTCTGGATCACCCTGCAGTCTGCTTCTCAGCAGAGCCCCCTCACTCCTGTTCTCTGGTGGGCGGCGGGGAGCCCGCTGCCCGTGTACCCCCAGCTGGCTGTTCTTGGTGAAAGGAGTTGCGAGTCTGGGCCTGTGAGGCCACTTGGCAGTGCGTTTGTTTCATGACTGTTGACTGAGATGAAGTGTGCGATCCCAGTGTTTGCGGAATTGTGGTTGGCTCTGGGCTGGGGCTGGAATGAAGGAAATAGATGTTTGGGGGTGGGGGTGGGGGCAGAGATAATCCAAAAGCCATTTGTTTGGGGCCTGAAGCCAGAGATGAGGGCTTCTTGCAGATTTCCTAAATCCACCAGATGGAAACTCTTGAAACTGAATTCAGGCTCTTCCATAGCTGCCAGCCACCTGGGACCTCAGGGCAGATGCAGAGAACATCAGAGGTGAAAGAGGTCTCGGAGATCACTTAGTCTTCCCTGCCTGTTTTTCAGAGGGGAGCCTGAAAAAAGTAAAAGGGCCTGCAGAAGTCAGCCGCTTGGCTGGTTAGTGAGGGTGCTAAAGCCAGAATCCGGGACTCCAGACTGCACCGCCCAGGAAAGCCGTGGTCTTCACACTTTATTGTGCCTCTGAATGACCTGGGCAGCTGGTTAAAATGTAGACCCCCTTCAGGTCACACCCCAGAGATTCAGATTTGATAGTGAATGGTAACTCCTCCTTAGCAGACACCTCTGGCAGGGCTGATGAAGGTGGTGTCCAGGTGTCTCTGAGAAGTGCTGCCTGTAGTACAAACAGCATATGCTTCTTAGACTGATAAGAGAGCATATTTGCATTTTCCAGGACAGGTGAACAGGTGGGCAGGCCAGCAGATGAGCAGGTGGGTATCAGAGATGCAAACAGCTCAGGACACCTGAGTGTGAGGGATTAAACCCAGGCTTTACAATGCTTTTGCAGGTAACTTCGGTGTGTAGTGATCCTTAAACCCATACCTGTCCTTGCCCTGTAAGGCCGTGGTGTTTGAATGTGGCACAGCCCTGGACAATCGCTAGGTCAGACGTGACTCTATGTCGTTATCTGTGAGATGGCTGTGATAATGTAGATAATGTACTGTTTGCGATCCGTTATTGTGAAGATTAAATGACAGGATGCAGGAGAAAGTTTGCCTGGCGCTCAACAGCTGGCAGGTTCTGTGGTCATGCATAATTACTGAGGGGGAGGTGACAACACAGGCCTCTATTGAATGATTTGCTATAAAGGATTTTTGGTGGAAGGGATTCTAGCTAAAAAAACTGTACGGCTCCCTCTGACCCTGCAGGGCTGTTGTCTCAGGACCTCCTTCCCTGGCCTCAGGCCCTCTGCCTCCACCTCTGGCTCCCACACGTGTCCTTGCATCCCTGAAAGGTGTTAGTGATGGGAAGTCAAACTGGCAGGCACTGTTGCTGCCTGTTTCTAGAGAGACGATTGAGCCTACCCTGGAGGCGAAGAAGGCTAGACTTGGGCCGCCTGGAGCTCCTTTCCCTTCCTGTGACTGCCCCAGCCAAGCTCCTGCCCTATTCCTTTGCAGGAGCGAGGTTCTGCAAGATGCCAGTGCCTGGGCCAGAGTGTGCCTGCCGCTTCCTGGTTCTGGCCAGTCTCACTGCACGTCAGGTCAGCTTGACCTCAGTGCTGCAGCGCCAGGTGCTGTAAAAACCATTCTAGGAACAGATGAGGAAGAGAGAGGATTCAGGGTCCTCACCTGGCCCCACCATCCACCTAGAGGGGAGGGACTGGCTTTCAGGGTGGGCTGGGCGAAGGACAAGGGTGCAGTTAGTGCCCCGTCGTGAGTGTGATTATAATAGAAACACAGAGCTCTGGAGGTGTGTGGATGGAAGAATGGAGGGTGTCTGGGTCTGACTGGGAGAGCCTGGGCTGAGCTGATCAGAGGTGTCTGCTAAGGAGTCTGTTGGTACATACGTACACACAAGCCGGGTGTTGAAGTGTTCAGATGTGTGTGCCCACACAAGGAGGGACACAGTGTGTGGCCTCTGTAAGCAGCAGGATGGCCTTTGTGCTGCACAGTCCCCTGCTTCCGGCCCAGAAGTTGTCCAAGATCGGGGTTCAGATCCCAGCTCTGTGGTGCTGAGCGGTGTGACTGTTGGTAACCTGCTTCCTTCTCTCTCTGCCTGAGTGTCGCCATCTGGAACTGAGAGCTTGAGGTTCTTCTTGCCTTCCTAAACGTGGCTGGTTGGCTCAGGGCATGCCTGTGTGGGTTTGTGGGGTCCAGGCAGTGTGAGCCAGTAAGGGTGGTATCAGGTTGGGAGGGGACACTTGGCAGCTGGCCTGGACGCCCCTGGCTGTGGATGGGGAACTTCGCTGTGACACAGACCGCAGGGGTGGGAGGTGAGGAGGAGGGTGCAGCCTGTGGTTGCGGGGATAGCAGGCTCACTGCAAGTGGCTCTAAACAATCCCATCTGCTGTCTGAGCTGGGCCCTTCTCACTTGGGTGGAATTTCTGACGGTGTCCCGCTGCCTGAGGAGGGGTGGCCCTCCCAGTCACAACTGCTGCCTGCTCTTTTGAAGCTCAGCCGTGGCCAACCTCCCCCTCCCCCAGCCTCTGCTCCCAGCCTTGGGCTGCATTCCTTAGCTGCCAGAGGCGGCATTTCTTAGGGGCCGCTCTGCGGGGCTCCTGCTACCCAGGGTCCCTCTTAGAGAGGGCAGGCCCCCCACTGAACCACCTCCTGTCCTCTGGATGGGAATAGGAGGTCTGCCCAGCCCAGGCCAAGGAATTTCCAACCACTTCTCCCCTAGCAAGTTTGCCGGGAGGGACAGGCTATGGCTGGAAAGGGCAGAGGGGCTGTATGCCCAGCTCTCTGCTCTGCCCTCAGGAGTCTCAGCACCCTCTCAGCCTGAGGTCCCAGAGATCCTTGAGAGGACACCTTTGTCCTGCTCATTTGAGGGGGGGGTGGCACTCCAGGCCTGACTCTTGGCCCAGCTGCAGGCTCTGTCCCTGAGAACTGTAAGGCCTAAGCTCAGGATGGCCCAGGACAGTCTTACCAACAACTGCCTCCAGCTGACAGTGCTGAGTGCGGGGTGCTGGGGGCATGCATGTTTCACAAGCCCATTCTTTAAGCCCTCTAGGAACCCCACATGAGAAGGTGCTCGCATTGCTGCTTTACACGTAAGGAAACAAACTTTTGGAGAAATTTTGCCGGCTCAGTAAGCAGCAGGACTAGGGTGTAACTGAGATCTGCCCAGTGCTAACACATTAGTCTGCATGGCATCCATGGTCTCTTACCCCCGGACTCAGCACCAGTGCAAATGCACTTGTGGTCTCCCCTCTATGAGGAGCTTCCTGGCCAGACCCTGACTCTGCTGTACCACAGCCAGCTGTCCATGAAACAGCTATGGTCTTGTCCTCTGTTCTGTCCCTCTTGCCATCACCTGGTGATAGCCTTCAGTCTTCACTGCATCCACTGGAGGTGGGGTGTGCCCTGAGCAGGAGGACTCCAGGGTGCACCCCAGGAGGAGTGGAGCTTGCTTCCCTGTGAGGACGGGGCTGAAGACAGCACCTCGAAGCACTGAGTCACGATTGTAAGGACTGCAAAGGCATTAAAGGCGTGGAGGCTCTGTGGTTTGCTTTGCCCTAGATTTTTCCCATAATCCTCCAGTGGTTAAGAAGAGCTGGGGCTTTAGGGCCAGGCTATCTGGATTCAGATTCTGGCTCTGCCGTAACAGGGACTTTGTTTCCTTATCTGTAAAGGATAAACCATAAAACCAAACCCATTACTGTCAAGTCGATTCCAACTCACAGCAACACTATAGGACAGAGTAGAACTATCCCATAGAGTTTCTGAGGAACACCTGGCAGATTTGAATTGCTAATCTTTTGGTTAGCAGCCATAGCACTGAACCATGATACCACCAGGATTTCCAAAAAGGAGACAACAATGACTTCATGGGAAGATTTCTTGAGATAGTGCGGACCAAGTGCTTAGAAAGGGCATGGAATTAGTTGCTGTTGGACTCAGAGTGATGCTGTGTGTGTACACCAGAATGAGACTTTGCCTGGTCCTGCACAATCACTGCTTTATTCAAGTCCACTGTGTCAGTCACTCTGTCACTCCACCTCATTGAGGGTCATCTTTTTCACTGATCCTCTAAATTACCAAGCAGGACTCCCTTCTCCAGAAACTGATCCCTTCTGATAACACATGTAAAATGAGTGAGTGAAGTTTTTCCATCGTTACTTCTAAGGAGCATTCTGGTTGTGTGACACAGTAAAGTGTGTGTAAGTATTTGCTATAATTACTATTAGAATATAACTCAAGTCTGTTGTAGGTAATATAAGCATACAAAAAATTACTGGCAATACTATCACTTTGGTATTCTGTGTAAGTTACTTGTCTTTTTGAATCTAAATTTAAAAGGTATATATAAGGATCCACAGTGAAGTTCTCTGATCTGTCTTTGTGGTCCAACTCCTCTCCCCAGAGGAAACCAGAGTTATTAGTTTCTTGTGAATCCTTTGAGAGAGTGTGCTTGTATGTTCGCTGGTGCTCTTTCTCTCTACGTATACATGTGTACATGTATTTATATGAATACATATATGTATACTACGATGCACTGTCTCAGTGACTATGCTTGGTGCTGAGTGCCTTGGACTGTTAGGTCTTACAGACCATTTCATGTTAAGTGCATCTAGAAATGCCTTATTTTTGTTTATGTTGTATAGTATTCCATTCTATCTATCTGTATAGACACAGACACACACAGACACACACACACAGTTGCCCCTGACTGCCATTAAGTTGGCTCTCAACTCATAACAATGCCATGTGTTACAGAGTAGAACTGCTTCATGGGGTTTTCTTGGCTACAGACTTTACAGCTGTCTTCTGTAGAGCTGCTGGATGGGTTCGTATCACCAGCCTCTCAGTTAGCAACTGGGCTCAAACTGCTTGCACCTCCCACGCTGTATGGATTCTTATGTATGTATTCCTGTTAGGTGCTGTGAGTCTGTGACAGAATAGAACTAGATGATCACAGTACATCCCATTGGTGGACATTTAGAATGTTTCCCATCTTCTGCTGTTAGATTACTGCAGGGACATCCCTGTCCATTTACCAGGCACATGTACAGCTATATGTGTAGGTAAATTTCACAGAAGTGGAATTCAGGGGTCAGGGAATGAAAGTGTGTGTTAGTGTAAGAGTTGGGGAATGGATTGTGATTTCTTCTCCTGGGGTCCTTTTCTACCCAACCTGAGCAGCCATCCCTAATTCTGGGCCCCTTGACCCAGATTCCCTGGGCATGCTCCGTGATGAATCATTGTCAGGCTGTTTACCTGCCCCAGGGTCCACAGAAGTCTACTACTGCTGCTGCGACCCAGACTTCTGGGCCCAGCCCCAGACCATGCTGGCACAGCCTGTGGAAGGGTGGTCAGCTGGCCTGCCTGCCTCCCTGCCTGCCTGCATGCAGGAGAGGCCCCTCCTGCCCAAGGAGCTGGGCTTGGGCCAGCATGAGCTCATGCCTGGAGCCAACCCAGCCTTGCTGCCAACCCTGCGTCCAAGCTGCCACCAAGCGCCTTCCAGTCTAGACCTTTTCCCTTGGTCCCAGGTACATACACACCCCTGCTGGCTGGGACAGCTAGGTGGGGTGGGGCAGTGGAGTGCAGGCACTGCTAGCACCACCCCCTCTGCACCCCCAAGTGTTTTGGCTGAGCTGGTGGTGTTTGTTGATGGAGAGAGGGATTGTCGGGGAAGTAGTTGTCAGCCAGCTCAGGTAGACATGGAAAACAGTTGGTTGCTCAGGCAACTTAACCACTTTGGCAGGGCAGGAAAAGGCTTTTTTTGTAAGGAGACTGCCATGGTTTTGCGGTTTCTTCCAGAGGAAACTTCACCTGCAGCCTGCTCCTCTCCCGGACAGAACACCAGTCCTAAACCTTCAAGACACCCCGGTACCCCCGGGCCTCTCCAGGGCGACTCTGCCCCTCTAGGTTTGAGTTCAGCTCACTGTTAGTGATGCTACGTGCTGCCTTTGTGCTAGGATCGGAGAGTGTAAAGCAGTGGACAGCCTTGATGGATTCAGCGTGCAGATTCTGGAGTCAGACCTCTTGGGTTTACATTTCAGCTGGGCCACTTAGCCATGTGACTTACATCAAGTTCCTTGACCCTTCTGTGAGTCATGTTTCCATGTATAAAATGAAAATGACAATAATACATATCTTGGAGGGTACAGAGAGTTAGCGTACAGAAGGCATTTGGAATAGTGCCTGGCACGTAATGAAACAGGCAGTAAATGCCAGCTGTTGTTACCATTGTCGCTCTTACCATTATCCCACCAACATGACATGCTACTCATACCTGGGAGCTTCCTCTTGGTTCTTTCCAGCTGGAAGGTGGCAACTTTTATGGCAGCTAGGCTCACTGTTTGGGCCTTAGGAACACAGACAAGCAATGGGGCCCTTAAGGCTGAGACTCTGGGCCTGTCTTGCCAGGGGATTGTCTTATTAACACCTGCTTTGAAGCCTCTTGTCCTCCTCCTTCCTGCAAACTCCCCTTCCTTGGCTACAGATCTGAACACAGAATTTCAGGCAGGAGAGAAAAATTAAAAGCAAAAATGTCTTCTTCAGATTTCAATTTTTTTTTAAAAAAGAATACCCAAACCTTACCCAGACTGGACTCGATGATGAGAGGCCCAGAGGGAGGGCAGTGACAAGGGATGGTTGAGTACACACACTGTGCAACTGCACGCGGCAGCCCTGAGAAGGCAGTGCTGGTCCCAGCCCTCCCCACTCCTGGCAGTCCTGCTGGGTGAGCATAGCAGCCATTCTCGCTGGGTGGCCGTGGGCTTCTTGGTCGCCCTTCTTGCTCCTGGCAAAGGGCCCTGGGCATCCTTCTGTCCGATCCTCATGTTTTACAGATGGAGGTGAGTGGCCCAGAGTTAAGTGGCCAACCCAAAGTCACACAGCAGGGCATGGCAGAGCTGAGTCTGTCTTCTTTTCTGCCCAGCCTGGCCTCTTTCCCAGATGGCAGTACCCGAAGTCCTCTCTGCCCTCCCTGGCCGCCCCAGGGTGGGCACAGGTGTGGCTGTCCAGCAGCTCTGGAGGCCAGAGATGAGACTCACTTTGTGGTAGCCCAGCAGCTGTGGCCGTTTGGGCTGAGTTGATAATTTATGAGCCGAGTTTCCATTAAGCTGTTTCCGCGCCTTGGGCAGGAGCGGGAGGCTCGGCATTTAAAGGTCACCCGGCTTTTGAAGCTGCAGTGACATTAATAGCTTGGGAAGAAAACAAGCCTGTGCAGGGGCAGGAGGACAAGGCGTCTCTGTCAGGGCTGCCCCTCCTCCCCACTGGGCTTTTGGGCACACACTCCCTGAGAGCCTCTCTCTGTCTCTTGCTCTTTCTCCTCCCTTGCTCTTCTTTTCTCCTCCTTCTGAGATGTCTTCAGACCAGGCAGACGTCCCTGCACCCTGCCCCCAACTCATCTGAGGTGACAATTGGACGAAGATGCAGCTGCCTCGGGCCCAGCAGCCTCTCCGTTAACGCTGCCATTACCCACTTGAGGTTTCCCCAGGACTTAACCGCGGTTACACAAGCGTCTCAGGGGTCATATGACCTCATTCTGGCCCTGCTGGCTTTTGCAGCCTGGATTCCTGATGAGACAAAGTAAGCCTGGGCCTTGCCTTCTCTTACGGGAAATGAAAGGGCTGGCAAGCAGGTTGCATCTTGCATGCCAGTTGTAATCACTTGGTAATGGCTTGCCCAGAGTACAGTTTTGAAAAGTGTTCTGAGGCAGTAAGACAATAGCACCTGGATGGATTAGTGATGTCTGCCAAGGACACGAGGTAGAAAGTGTTGGAAGTGAGCCACGGATTTTCCACCTTGGGGCTGAATGGTTTATATATGGTTGTTTCCAACTCTGAGAGCCTTGGATTCTAAGCTCGCTGGGATTAGGTGGTTCCTCTCCCTTTTGGTCAGTCCCAGGGTGGAGGTGGGGCACATGCTTAGTCCTGGGAGAGAAGCTGCTGTTCGCCCTTGCCCTGGGAGCATCCGTGACCTGAACGCTGGGATGCCACCTAGTGGCCTGCCCTGGCGGTGCCGCAGTGCTGGGCCCAGGTCAGAGGAGAAGAGACTGGGAGTCCCTCTGCAGGTGGGGATCATGGCGATCACAGATGGATCACCAGACCCAGGATCTATCCCTTGGGAGTTTTCAGAGGAGGGAGCCAGGGATGTGCAGGGACAGAGTTGGCCTGGCCAGTCCAGTCCCCTGCTTCCAAAGAGCACAGAGTGGCCCCTGGAACGTAGGAAAGTGCTGGTTACTGCGGTCGATCCCTGGTGCCTCAGCACCCGCACCTCCCAAGGCTTCCTGCTATAAACCCCAGCTTCCAGGGTTGGGCCCAGGTTTTCCTAGAGGGCAGAATGGAAGGTCAAGTCCAACCCTGGCGGGGGTCAGCCTGCTTTTTGGAGCTGGTGCAGGCTTGGAAAGGGAGTGACTGGCCTATGTGCCAGGAAGGGGCCCCCAGGCCAGGTGGCAGAAGGCTAACAGTGCCTTAGCCATGTCACTGGGCTACCTTGATCTCAGTTGCTTTGTCTGTAAAATGGGATAATAATATATGCCCATGTATACTTGATAGGTTTGTTTTGAAAAGTAAATGAAAACATAGAAGGGAAAGGACATTGGAAACGAAAAAGCCTGTTCTCTCCCCTCCCCATGCTCCCATTGCTGCAAGCCAAGGAGGGAGGGAAGTAAGGAAAACCCACAGTTACTCCACTCTCTGTCTTTAAGGGCTTAGCCTTGGTTCTCCTGGGGGCAGAGTGGCAGGTCAGGTTACCTTCCCACTCTGCACTATAAGGGATCCAGGGCCCAACCCTGAAAGGCGGGGCTAACAGCAGGAAGCCTTGGGAGATGGTGGGGGCAGGGGGAAAGGGGTCCCAGTCACAGTAAACTCGTGTTTATTCACCTAACGGCTGTCTGTCTGGGTACTACTTTAGGCACCTGGGATATGGCAGTGACTGAAACACAGACTGTGCCCTCATGGAGTTTAAATTCTAGTGGGGAAGATGGTCAGCGACAGCTGGATACAGCCTCTCCCAGGTGTTCCGCTCTGGGAGGAAAACAAAGCAGGATAGAGGCTTAGGGGGCTGGGGCGGGGATGGATGGTGTTGCCTCTCTAATAAGATGAGCCTGGAGCGTCAGAGGAGGGAAGGAGGGAGCTGTGCAGGTTGCGGGGAGCGGGAAGAGCATGGCAGGTAGTGGAAGGAGTAAGTCCAGATGATGTGTGTTTAGCTTGCTGCTGTACTTACAAGGATCCAAGGTGGCCAGTGCAGACAAGAGGGAGGAAGGGAGCTGACAGCAGGTCACAGAGACAGCAAGGACAGGACCACAGGGGGCGAGGTGGGCTGAGGTGAGCTCTGGGTGTATTCCCAAGACATGAGAGCCACTGGGGGGCTTGGAGCAGAAGTAGGTCATGACCTCTATGATGCATTATAGCCTGTAGGGAGGCAAGGGGTGGTAATGGAGGAGGCAGTGAGGAGCAGCCAGATTCTGGATTCTCATGAAGACAATAAAGATACGATTTGCTGCAGACTGTGTGTGGGGTGTAAGAATGAAGACTCTAGAGTCATTGGCCTGAGCCACATGGAGCTGGGGAAGGCTGGGAGGAGTGGGGTGGTTTGGTGGACCTGTTAGTGTTGCAGCTGCTATTAGACATCCAGGTGGAGGCTGCAGGTACCAGGATGTGCCCGCATGGGGTGGAGAGGAGAGTGCACTGGTGAGGTCAGCTGGAGAGAGTAACTCTGGAGCCCGTGTTCAGTGTATGGATGGCATTTAAAGCCACCGGACTGGATAAGATTGCTTGAGGAGTGAGTGTCGTCAGGGAAAAGGTCCAAAGCCAATGCCTGAGTCCATGCCAGCCAGTCTGATTGGTGCTCACAAAGTGCTAGGCACCCATATAAGTTCTGTCACAACACCCCTTCCACGTATGTTGTCCCTATCTTTACAAAGGAGAAAACTGAAGTCTGGGAAGTGAAATAATTTTCCCCAAATCACACAGCCTTACTATTCCCAGTAAGAACAGGAATCCAGGATTCTGGCTGTGAGCTCTCCAGTCCCCATGTGGACTCTCTCTGTGGTCCTGAGGGGCAGGTTCTCCTCATGCCCAGCTGGAATGACCTTGAGCAAGGTCGGGAGAGCAACACTGGAGCGGTTTGCCCACCTCCCTGGGACAGGCCAGCAGTGACTCAGGTCTTGGCTGAGTACACTTGTGCTCGG
Source organism: Heterohyrax brucei (assembly GCA_028571685.1). Lineage (NCBI taxonomy): Eukaryota > Metazoa > Chordata > Mammalia > Hyracoidea > Procaviidae > Heterohyrax > Heterohyrax brucei. The sequence continues at coordinate 115,779,637 of CM053149.1, read as the reverse complement.
AGTGAAGCTTGGCCATTCACTGCACACCCAGGCCTGGATTCCTTTATGGGGAGGTAGAGCCTGCTCTGGGACTGGCTCCCGGGGACCTGGGGGATGACAAGTGTGTGGTTTCTGCTTTCCAATCCCAGGTCACAACAGTGAGTGCAAGAGAGTTGTGAAGTTGGTCTCTAAGAGGTCTGACGGGCTCAATGGGTTTGCTTCTGTTCATTTAGGTTCATTCAGAAGCCAATTAGGTTATCTCCCTTCATTTCTGTGCCAGTGCCCAGCAGCTGGGGATCAGAGAGGTAGAGTGGTTTCCCAAGGATGCAGAGCTAACAAGACCTCCCCCACTTACTGTCTGGTCCTGTTTCCTTTGCTGGAATGTTGGCGCTCCTGAGTCTGGGACACTGGTGGGTGAATTTCTGAGCTCCTTGGCTCTGAGCCCTGCAAGCCTTATGCAGCACTTTTGGCCCTTACAAATAGCACTTCTGCGTTCCTCTCCTGGCCTCTTCATATTGCTGTGTGACTTTGGGCAAGTTACCTAACTTCTCTGAACTTGTCTCCACACCTGTAAAATGGAGACAATAACTCCTATCTGGTGCAGTTGTAATGAAGATTAAATAGGTAAGCACTTGGCACTGTGCCTGGTACCTAGGTTGCCTACCTGCCTTATTAGTTCTCCCATATGCTTTAAATTGCTTTTCATTTGAGCAGTGCTGGTTGCTATGGTTTGGAATCGACTCAACAGCAATAGGTTTGTTTTTTGTTTGCAAAAGGCAGCCTGGCATGGATAATGTAACCCTGAGATCAGTCCTCCCTGCTCCCAGCCACAGCCCGAGACTGTCCCCTGTGAAGTGTGAGCTCTTACAGCCTCACCTGGTGCTAGTTACAGGCAGTCTGCCTTCTGAATCCTTGTAGAGTACTGTGGAAATTGTACTTCTGTCAGTTGAATCCTGTTGGCGAGTCACTATCTCCTCAAGAGCCGCCCTTGGATGGAAAAGTCCAGGCTTTGCCATTATTCATTTTGTGTCTTTGGGCAACTTGCTCCTAGTTGTGGATCTTCTGTCCCCATCTGTAACGAGGAGCAGGATATGGGGCTGCCTTCCAGGTTTTCAGCCTTTCACATGTGTGGCACACGCAGAATGGTGCTGGGCTAAATGGAAGAAGCTAGTTGAGGCACAGTGTCTCCAGCTGCCCAGGCCAGCCAGGTGCCCTACCTCCCTGAGCTGCCAGGATCAGTGTTGCCTTCCAGAGGGCTGAAGAAATTCCAGGGGTTAACATCCAGATGCTAGGGAAGGATCCTCTAGAATACCCCCAACCCACCCTGGGGAGCAGCTTGGTCAGCACATCAACTGCTCCTGGCATCTTTCCCAGGCTTTGGGGGCAGAGATAGCAACAGTGCCGCTGACTGTGGGCCACTCTGCAGTCCCCTTGCTTGGTAAGGCAGAGGGTCAGCGAAAACGTGGAAGACCCTCAAGGAGAAGGGTTGACGCTGTGGCTGCACCCATGGGCTTAAACATAAAGACGACTGTGGGCATGGCACAGGACCCAGCAGTGTTCTGTTCTGCTGGGCATAGGGCCGCTGTGAGTCAGAACCAACTTGGTGGCACCTAACAACAACAGCAGCAGTCCCATAACAGGTAGGCATGGATGAGGGCACCACGTTCCAGGCCCGGGAGAAGAGGAGCTGCACAGGAGCTCCCACAGCTGGGCAGTGGCAGAAGCCAAATTGCAGCCTGGGTCTAACACTGCGTACTCACTGTAAGTGCTTGAGTGCAAGCGTGCCTCTTAGGGGCTCCCCACCACTCAGGCCCCAGAGCCTGGGGGCAAGTCTAAACCAACTCATGGCTGTGGAACTGGTTCTGAGCCACAGGGACCTGAGAGAACAGAGAAGAACTGTCCTGTGGGTTTCCGAGGCTGTAATCTTCCCAGAAGCAGACTGCACATCTTTCTCTCGCAGAGTGGCTGCTAGGATCAAGCTGCTGGCCTTTCAGTTAGCAGCCGAGCACTTAACCACTGTGCCACCAGGGCTCCCGAGGATGGGTCCAGAGGGCTGTTGGATGGAGAAAATGTGGCCTTATTTTCTCCCTTCTTCCTCCTCCAGGATGGGCCAGGTTTTGGCTTTTTTCACAGAGACCACCCTAGGCAAAGTGAGAGGTCCTTTCATCTGTCCTACTGAATTACAGGAGGGGCAGGGAGGTGTTGGTTTTATTCAGCCCATTAACACACCAGGAGTGGCAGACAGTGGCCCAGAGCACTGGCTTGGGGGGGCGGGGCCTGGCCCTAGGGTTTGCATTAGAGGCCTTAAGGACAGGTCTCCAGGATAGATGACAGCTGTCACGATAGAGCTGCCTCTTGGAAGGCATTTTGGCCAAGCTGGGCGGTGTCTTTCTGCCTTCTGATGTGTCAGGTTTGGTGAGAGGTAACTTTTTGTATGTGGTGGGGCAGGCGGGGGTGGATATTGGGGTGTCTGAAGCAAGCTGTGGAAAACCATGTCATACTTGGCTACCTTTCTGTATTCGTTCTCATGACAAAAGTCTTGAAAGGATCGTTTGAGGTTACCCCTCTGTCTCCTTAGGAAATGGCTTTGTCTTTTCTGGGTTGTGACTTGCTCATCTGGGAAGATGTGGGATGGGGGGTTGGGTAATAAATCATACTTCACCCAGACCCCAGAATACTACTTAGGCATTAAGAGTGGTGAAGTAAATGTGTGTGTTCTGACATGGGAAGATGACACAAGATTGTGGCAAGTGGAAAAAACAAGTCATATAGTAGAATTTATGGTTTGGTCCCATTTCAGTAAAGAAAAAAAATATACACATATATATATATGTGTGTATATATATATTTAGTTGCAGGTATACAGAAAACTATCCGACATATATATACATATACACACTAGAATGTCAGCAGGTCTTCTTGGGGGGTGGGAGGAGATTATAATTCTGTAACACCAGTGTCTGAAGACCAGACCTGCCCACACGCTTTCTGGTTTCCCATTCTTGCTTAGAATCTGCTTCTCTGGGATGGGGCAGATGCTTGAAGCCATTGGGGATGGGGGTAGGGGAATTAGAGGGACCGTTTTGAAACTGACGGGACTGGCCTAAAGTGACAGAGAACCATTGGCAGTCATGGGTCTCCTGAACCCCATGTGAGGGAACAGTTTCTCGCTGCTCCTTGTCACGCCTTCCAGCACCTCTGATCTTCCTCTGGTCTCATCTTGCTCATACCCTCAGCTGTTTGTCAAGAACTGTCTCATCTTTCTCACACCATGGCAAGAAAGAGCATCATGCTGATTGGCTCACATGGACATTTGTGTGTCAGCTGTTACAGTTACTGACCCCAAGTCCTAGAAAAGTAGAGACACGTTTGCACCTGCTTCCTCCAGCTTAAACTCGCCTTTGATGGAAGAATCCCTTAAAATAACATTAGCCACTTTGCTACAGTAACAGAAGTGAGAAAGCAAGAACTTGATGTTTTTTAGACTCAGTCCGACCTCAGTTCTGCGTTAACAGAAATTCTACCTCTACAGTGATTTATATGCCTGGTTCTGAGTGGGCTTGGCAACTTCCCGTCACAGATTCAGGTCCCTAATTGTGCTTGATTTCCAGTCTTGTCTGGGGCACACTGGGTTGGGGCTGGGAGCGGGGATTCTGATTGGCTGGGGATGGGGGACTGATTTTGGCTGAGACTGGAACAGAATTTATGATGAATATGATTCCTGAAGACAGCTTTGAGAAGACGGGGGTCCAGAAGAAACTTCCAGGGTATTTTGTTTTAATGCTGAGATCACTCAGCATTCCATAAAAGCAAATCTATGTCTTTGATATAATTAAGAAAAACATCAGCATGACATTGGGATGAGGTGAATCAAGTGTAGGGATTGGCAGGTTGGCAGTGTTCACAAGCCCCTCTGCTTTCCTCTGTTGGGCTGGTGCTGCCCCAGTGCTAAACTGAGTTTAAGGGCCTGACATGAGTTCCCTGAGTGAGAACTGGGCTTCCTCTGTGAGCCTAAAGCTCTCCAGGGATAGAAACTATGTTTCCGGGCAGGAAGCTCCTGGGGACACAGGGGAGTCCTGCCTCTTTGTGTCCCCCAAACTCACCAGGTGGAATTCTACAGTAGTGTACTAGGTGAGCACACTGGACAGTACAACCACCACATTACAGCTGTGACATGGGGAGATGGGACTGGATGGGTGGGAGACTAGAGGGGTGGGACATCCTCCTGTACAGAACCCTCCCCCTTGTCGGCTCCTCAGGAGTTCTTGGTAGTACCTGTAGTGGTTGAGATCAGAGGCTCAGGGTTCATGTTGCCTGGGTTCAAATCCCAGCTTGTCCCCTTATTCAGTATGTGTGCCTCAATTTACCCTTGTGCAAAATGGGAATATTAGCCCTTACCTTGTAGTGTTGTCAGGAGTTATCTGACACAGAATGTTTAGGATAGTGCGTGGCACACAGTAAGCTCCTGATAACTGGTAGCTTCTTGTGTTGGCTCTTTAATTCCAGCAGCTGGAGTAAAAGGAGAATGAACGAATTCTCACCTGGGTGCGGTAGTGGTAAGGGTTGCCCCTGACTGCCCTAATTTCCTAAAAACCACCCTTTGACCTGAGCTTGTCTTGTTGGCCTCCACCCTTGACACTTGTCTCCTGATGTTCCAGGTGGAACCCTCCTTGGAGCTGGCACCAGGATGCCCCAGGGGTGCGGATGACCGGCAGTGCAGCCCCCCATCAGCCCAGGCCTGGATGCCGCCGTCCCTAGAGGACCACTTCCAGAGGGCTGTCTCTGGACACTTGCGAGTAGCTTCCTGACTGGAGACCCGGCTGTCCTGCCTAGCCACCTGAGACAGGGGAGCTGCCGGAGGAAGCGTCCCAAGCCTGCGGCGCAAGCGTTGGATATTGGAGGGAGCTAGGGGAAGGGACCTCACTGCAGACTGGAAACATTTTCCCCAGGCGGCTTCGCAAAATGACCAGCCTTTTCCGCCGGAGCAGCAGTGGTGGGGGCGGGGGTGGGGGCGGCGGTGGCGGCGGAGGCGCACGGGGCGGCGGGGGCAGCGCTGGGGCGGCCACCACGCAGGAGCTCAACAACAGCCGGCCTGCCCGCCAGGTGCGCCGGCTGGAGTTCAACCAGGCCATGGACGACTTCAAGACCATGTTTCCTAACATGGACTATGACATCATTGAGTGCGTCCTGCGCGCCAACAGCGGCGCGGTGGACGCCACCATCGACCAGCTGCTGCAAATGAACCTGGACGGCGGTGGTGGCAGCGTCTATGAAGACAGCTCCGACTCAGAGGACAGTATCCCCCCGGAGGTAGATAGATCACCACCCAGTTCAGCAACTGTGTAGATCTCTTAGAGGACCTGGATTCTACCTTGCCTGGGTTCTAACTAGCAAGGAAACCTTATCCAAGCCAGCCAGCAGCCCTATTTTGTCTGCAGAAACCATGCATTCATTCAACAAATAGTGAACACCTTCTCAGTGGTGTGCCAGGTGCAGTGCTAGACTCTGGGTCAGGCATCATCAAAGCGGCTGGACTTGTTAAAAATGCAGATGCCTGGGCCTTACCCCCAACATACCGAATCTCTGTCTCTGAGTCTGAGACCTTGTGACACATCTGTATTCTTTAAAAAAGGGCTACATTAGCTAAATCAGACCAAGGTGCTTTTCTCACAGAGCTTATAGTTCAGTGGGAAGCAGAGGCAAGAGTTAGGAAGGGACAGCCCTGCATGGTAAATGTGGTGATGGGAGAAGCAGAGGCAGCAGAGGGTGAACAAGAGGCTTCCCAGAGGGAGAGATGGCTCAGAGGAAACCCCGTGAAGAGTGGAGAGGGCCAGGGGACACAGAAAATGGGCCCGCTCACGGACAGGCTGAGAAGTGAAGCCGAACATGGTAGGGAACTGGCAGCAGAAGCCAAGTGGCTGTCGGTATCTTAGAGGAAGAGGAGACAGGGAGTCTTGAGCTTTGTCATTGTCTGCCCCTTGCTTTGCTGGGGGGGGTGGCAGGGAGGGGAGCTGTATCCCTACAGTCCCACCGAGAGGGGCAGTGCACCAGATTTGCCTGTGCAGTCCTTCAGACTGCAGAGTGACGGAAGTGGGAGTGATACCCAAGCAGTCCTGCTCCCCTTCTCCAGGAGGGTGGCTAGGGAAGAGGGGACCATCCATCGCATCAACATCCACCTGCAGGAGCACGCAGATGTCCACACACTTTGACCCCTCAGTACCCACAGTGCTGTGGTACACAGGGGCTTTGGGAGAGGGTCACTGCTTGTGGGGTACTTGAATGTGCAGCCATAGGCAAAATGGAAGGACCCAGCAGGTGGAATTTAACTCTGTTCCTAGTGCTGGGCACTGTCCTAAATGCTTTACATGTATTAGAGCCCTGGCGAGGCAGTGGTCAAAAAGCTTGGCTGCTAACCAAGAAAGGTCAGCAGTTTGAATCCACCAGCCTCTTGGAAACTCTGTGGGGCACTCTCCTCTGCCCTATGGGGACACTGTGGGTAGGAATCGACTCGACTGCAACAAGTTTAGTTTTTTTGGTATTGTTTCCACAAGCTTGGCAAGGTGGCATTATTATTACTCTTATTTACAGTGAGGAAACTGGAACTCAGAGTCTTTAGCCCAGCCCTGCAGACACTGCCTCTTGATCATTCAGTCGTCCTACCGGGCTGACTGCTCTCCATCCCTTGGTGGCTGCTTCCTGGGACTTCTCTTTCCAGGTGGAGGTGAAGCTTTGTGAGGGCAGTGATGTCTGGCTCATCCCTCTGTTACCTGCAGCACTCAGGATGGTTCTGGTGCACAGCAGCAGGCATTCAGGGGATGATTGCGGAATGAATAAATGCTGCTACTGTCTTTGCACAGCTTTACACTGTCTCTTTCTCTGGGAGACCTCTCCTTTGACCTGCCAGTATTAGGTCAGTGGGATGAGTATTGGAAAACTCAGATTTGCTTTGTGGAAAAGAGGGGTAGGGCTGAGGGTGTGTGTGTAGATACAGCCTCTAAGTGTGGGCAGGTCTCAGCAACCTTGGCTCTTTTTACAGGCTCTGTGTACTCTGAGAGTTTAGCAGGTAGATTATCATCTCCCTTTGTCTGTGGCACCCACAGCCCTGCAAGCCACTCTGAGGCTTCACCATCCTCCAGGATGGCCTGCCCTGTGTGCTTCTGTTTTTCAAAGCATCTTGCTTTCCGGGTTGTACCCCATCACAGCAGCCCTCCCTTTGTTTGGCTGGTTCCCTAGCCCCCCACCTTTGGAGCTCTGCCTGGGCCCATTGGCGGCAATTCCTGAGCCACAGGAAAGTGCTTCAGAAAATTTATGAGCAGCAGCTGGAATGACAGTAACTGCTGACTGGAAAGAGGTCCCCTCTTTGGGGGTTGATGGATAGTGTGCTGGCTCGAGGGGTATTCTCAGGATGGAAAAATATCTCCTGTTAGATAAACAGTCCAGGCCCTGCCCTCCAGAACACCTGGCAGACATCCGTCACCCCCACTGAGTTAAACCAGGAGGCCGCAGGACCCCAACCTTCAGTATCCTTAGAACCAGAAGAAGAACCACACTGTGGCTGGTGAGGGCGGGAGGTGGGGCAGGGGGAGGTGGGAGACGAGGCTGGGGTTACTCTCCCTGGAGACGCAGGATCAGCCTTTCTTTCCGGAGCATTCCTGGCCCGCTGCCTGCTGCCTTGGCGTTTCCCAGTCTGGTCCAGGAGGCTCTGCTGAGTGTCTGGTTCCTGCAGCCCCAGGAGGCTGCACAGATGAGCAGGGGCAGCCAGGAGGGGAAGGACCTCCTGGTGTCGCTGTGGAGGGGCCCAGATCAGCAGAAACCCTTCTGTGGCTTTCTTCTGGAAACCAGGCCTGTAGAGCTCTCCTCACCCACCTCCCTCAGCTCAACCTTGGTGGGAGCACCCTAGGTCAGCTACTGAGGAAAGAGAGGGCAGCCTCCAGGAGCTGGTGTCTATGCTGCAGCCTGGAATCTGTTCCCTAGAGCAGAGGGTGCCAGGAAGTGGGGAGCATGGGCTGGGGGACAAGGCAGCAAGTTCTTGTGAGCCCTTTTTCTGTGCTGGCACTGCACCAGGCCCGAGGCACATCACTGAATAGGAGTGAGGGCAGCCGTCTCTCTGCCTGGTTTTCGTCTTGTGGAAATTTGGGTGAGCAGAGCAATGGGATGCAAACAGTTACATCTTCTGCAGAAGCATCTGTTTAAGTACTTTCTGCCTCAAAGGAAAAAACGTTAGAGCATTCCAGGGTGGGAGGCCTCCTTAGAGCAGGCTGGCTATGTTTGCACAAAGTGTGTGTGTGTGCGCGTGCGTGCACATGCTCCTATATGCTTACCACATCTCGCCAGGGTGTCCCTGAGTCTCCGTGTGCCTGGGCATGGCTGGGCTTCGGGCAGAGGTGTGCCAGTACAGCCCGTGCCAGCCCGGGTTTGTGGAGGTGGCGGAGCAGCTGTGACTTCTGCAGATGTTCTTGGGATTTCAGTGTGGGGCCTGGTGACTCGAGGGCTTCTTTCTGGTCTCTGAGCTCTTTGATACCGAGGACCGTCTGAGGGCCCAGCTATGTTCTCTGAGTCTGCAGGAGATGGAAACAGAGCTGTGGGGAGGCGATAAAAGAGAAAAGCAAAAGGCTGCTTGAGGCGTGTAATGTGGGATGTCCTGGTCAGTGACTGTTCCTGTCACAGGTTCCCCTGTGGGCCTCTGGAGAGGAGTCCAGGCAGCAGGAACACCTGCCTTTGCCCAGCCATTGGCCTCTGCTACTCCCCCTTCCTGGCTTTCAGGTGGAGAGGAGTCAGGAGGGAGAGCAGGCATCCTGGACCCCCTCCTTGCTCCCTGAAAATCCAACCTGGGTGTGTGGGCAGTGTGCCAGAAAGAGGGACCTTTGCTGAGGGGACAGGAGACCGTGGTCCAAGTTGAAGACCTCTTTTTAAAACCAGGGTGTAGCTTTTGCCATGTCATTGAGTTTCCTCATCTGTACAATGGGTATAATGATCTATATCCTGCTTCACCAGGTTGTTTGAGGCTAAAGTGAGATGATACATGTGGAAGTATTTTGAGAGAGGATTTGAATGCTGTTTCTTTAGGTGGAAAAAAAACAACAAATTGTTTATTAAAAATTAACACACATACAGAAGAATATACAAGTCAGAAGTATACTGTGTAGTGATTGTTCAGAGTGAACACGGCCATGTTACCAGCACCCAGATCAAGAAGCAACATCAGGGGAGTCTGAAACGCCCTGTACCTCTTCCTGCCCTTCCCCACCCCCACACAGGTCCCCATTGCTTCCTTTTCTATTGTATGTATCTGTTATTTATTTTGCCAGTTGGAACATCGCTTAGATGGGTAATGCTGCTGTGAACATTCTTTTGAGGACGTGTACTTGCGTGCCTGCTGAGTATGTTGGAAGTCAGGGAGGTTCAGATGTAGCCAGGTGTTTAGCTTTAGCAAGTGTGGCCGCACAGTATCCCAGAGTGCTGGTTGTTTCAGTTTACACACCCACCAGCAAGTGCACAAGAGTTGCCTTTCTACACACCCGTGCCTGTACATGGCCTTATTTGAATGTTCTTAAATTCACAGAAATGTCATTCATATTCCTTCTTTGTTGTCTCTGATTTAGATCTTGGAAAGGACTTTAGAGCCTGATAGCTCTGATGAGGAGCCCCCGCCGGTCTACTCGCCCCCAGCCTACCACATGCACATGTTTGACAGGCCTTACCCTCTGGCTCCCCCTACTCCACCTCCCAGGTGAGAATTCCTCTTGTCTCAGAGCACGGGGTGGTGGGTGGAGGGAAAGGGGAATCAAAGTGGGAAGTACAGACACAGCCGATCTTGCAGTATATTATTCCACCAAAAACAGGTCTCTGCTGAAGCCGGAGACACTGCAGCTAGACTCCAAAGAAACTTTTCAGGATGTAAGGGTTGCAAGAACAAACATTTACTAAATTCCTACTGTAGGCTAAGTGCTGTGCTGAATACTACAGAATTAAATAAGGCTCAGCCTCTGCTTCCAGGGAACTTTTGTCAAGTGAGATGTCACAGTGGAAATGACAAAAGCATGGAATGTGTACTGACGTTTTCCCTCTCAGGCCCATGGCAGACGTACTAATCCCTGTGCTCTTGACTGCTGAGTCAAGGCAGACAGTACTAAGCACTGTGCTGAGTCAAGGCAGACAGTACTAACTAATCACCATGCTCGTTCCTGCTGAATTAAAATGGAACCTCCAAATCCTTCCCAACACAGCCCTCCCAGACAGCCATCCTCTGTCGATGGAATGGAAATCTGTTTGCCATACCTGGACTAGGGAATGTTATACAGGATTTTTAAGCATTAGGAAAATGTTTTTTTCTGGAATGATTTGATAACTGGAGGGAGGAGAGAAGTCTGGTAGGTCTCTGGAAACTTCTTCCAGATCAGACTCTGTAATTTAGAAGATTGAAATGAAGCTGGCTGCCAGCAGGGTCTCATAGGTCTCTGAGGTGGCTTGTTTTTATGGACTCTATGGTAGAGGCCAGAGATTCCCTCTTGGTCCTAGAGATGCTTTAAAGTGATTCAGGCCTGGGGTAGTGAAGGTTGAGGGGAGACAATGGGACAGGGGACTTGCCTTAATGAATCCTTCCTTGTGGTGATGTTGGGGAATCTACATTACCATACAGGTGTAAGTAATAATAACATCTGCCGTTTACCAGGCACCCTTCCGGGGCCAGACACTGATGAGGTTCTTTACCCTGCCATCAAATTCGAACCATCTAACAGCTTGTGAGGTAACTGCTGTTGTTATCATCCCCATCTTACAGATGAGGAAACTGAGCCTCAGAGAGGTTTTGTGGCCTCTCGAGGTCTGCAAGTTGAACCCAGATCAGATGGTATTCAAAGGGAATGCTCTTGCCTGCTGGATCCTGTCACTTCCCTAATAATAAAATTATCTGTGGTTGTAGCTTGGGGAACTGAGAGAGTTCTAGAAAGTTCCAGTGGGAAGGGGCAGTGTTTTGAGTCAGGTTTTGAACATAGCTGGGGGCCGTCCCTTATCATAAGCAGTACCAGGAGTTGGCAGGCTCTCCCTGAGCAAGAGGGGGGAGTAGGTGGATGAGTGTGGGGCGGAAGGCTTTGGCAGGCCTTACAGCCTGAGGCTAAATGGCTTCCATTTGGCTTTTTTCTTAACATTCTAAGATACTTTGCAAAAGGTACAGTTTCTATTAGGCAGAGTGATTCTACCTATTTTTCAGAAGGGAAAACTGAGGCCATAAGAGAGACTCTCGGGGTAAACCTGGTGTCGAAGTCCTAGCCACGTCCTCCCTCTCCTCCTCTGGCTTGGTGCTCAGCCCACTGGGGGTGGGGTAGGGCTGGGTGCCAGGGCCAGTGCAGCCCAGTAAGGGGAGACCCAGTGGTAGGCAGCAGGCTGACCTTAGCCTAGACTAAGGCTTAGGAGGCCTAGTTCAGACCCTGTGGATTCCAGACAAGGTGCTGCACTTGCCTGAGCTTCAGGTGCCTGACCCTGCGTCTTAGTTCATCTAGTGCCACTTTAACAGAAATACCACCAGTGGGTGGCTTTAACAACAGAAATTTCATTTCGTTACAGTCCAGGGTTGTTATGAGTCAAAACCGGCTCGATGGCAGTGGGTTTTGGTTTGGTTGGTTTGGTATAGTCCAGTAGGCTAAAAGTCCAAATTGAGGGTGTCAGCTCCAGGAGAATGCTTTCTCTGCTGGCTCTGGAGGAAGGTCCTTGTCGCTGATCTTCCCCTGGACTGGAAGCTTCTCAAGTGCAGGCTCCCCAGTCCTTTCCAAAGAACATGCTCCGCTTCTGGCACTGCTTGCTTTCATGGTGGTATGAGCCCAAATCTCTCTGCTAGCTTCATTCTTTTATGTCTTAAGAAACTGCCTCAAGGTACAACACAGTCTTATGCATTGAGTCCTGCCCCAGCAACACAGCTGCTGCCCATCCTCTCTCATTAATGTCATAAAAATCCATTACCTTCTAATCCATCCAAGTCATAGTGACCCTGTGAGACAGAGAACTGCTTCATAGAGGTTCTGAGGAGCGCCTGGTAGATTCAAACTGCTGCCCTTCATAGCAAGGTTTACAACAGGAGGAATACCATGCAATATCAGGAATTAAGACCTAGTCAAACTTCTACACACATTTTTGTGGGAATACAGTTCAGCCCATGGCACCCTGGAAGTGGCTTTGCTAGGCTAAGGGTAGATGCAGGGAAGGGAACATGAGTTGTGAAGTCAGACAGAATGGACTGTCCTCTCCACCCCTGCCCTTAGCTGTCTCACTTCCGATTCTGCAAGTATCTCTGTTGGTGGCCTTTGGCTTATAACTTAACTTCTCTAAGTTTCACTTGCCTCATCTGTGAAATGGGAGTAGTGGCACTATTGTGAATATTGAACGGGATGTTGTATGCCAGGTATGGACCAGGCTGCTGGGGAGAGAGTGGCCTGAAACAGAGGCAGAGACACACCAATCCAAGGGTCCAGTGAAGTTTATTCAAAGAGGAAGATATTGGGGTCTGAGCAGAGGGTGGCTCAGTCTGCCTTTCCTCAGAAGGGCAAGTTTTTTTTTTTACAGTTGTAAAGTTCCAGTGAGGTAGTATGGAGTGAGGGGGGTTATGGTTCAGTAGGGAAAGAAAGAGAAGAGACATAGCAAGAAATTCTGGTTTAGGGGATTTATGGTCTGATAAGGAAGAAGTGTTGATTAGAAGGGGGAGGGGTAAGGTTTGTTTATAGTCAAGATTTTGATAAGGGAAGGACTTTGATTAGGAGGGTGGTGGTGGCAGGCATAAAGTTATTGATGGTTTTATGGTTATACCAAGTGGGGTATGCCAGGCTGTCTTCAGCTGATGATGGGGTCTGATCATTACATAAGATGACCTCCCTGAATTTCAGGAACTGAGTTCCCCCAGTGATCTTCCTGAATTTCAGGGACAGAGTCCCCTCAACTTCCCACTTTTTGGTTTAAGGATAAAGGGACATCATTGTCTTTCTAGCTACTTCCTGTTGACAAGGGTCATTGGCTTGTCGTAGGGTATGTGGTGAGTTGGGGGGTCCTGTGGCCTCCTGGCATTCTGTAAAGAGGGAAGTCTGTTGGTTATTTTCAGGGAGGCTTTGATATAGATCTTGTCAAGTTTCTCAGAGGAGCAGAAACTGATTCACTTGTTGGTGGTTGAGGTTGTAGACTGACTTCTGGATCAGCTGTGTTACAGCTGTAAACAGGACCAGGGTGAGAGAAGTCCTAAATGAGTAAAACAAGAGGTGTTATAAATGGAAGAAGGAAGGGAAGCCAGTTTTGGAAATTTAGCCGGATATCCCAGTTGCCTCTTCATTGTCTTCATAAATTGGCTCTTTTTTCTGAAAGTTTGTTTAGCTGCTTCTTGGATGAGGCCTGAGTGGTTAACATAGAGCAGCATTCTTCATCTAGAAAGAGACAAGCGCCCCCCTTTTTTGCAGTTAACAGATCTAGAGCACGTCTGTTTTGCAGGGTGAGAGCAGCTGGAGAATCTGTTTGGTTTTGTACTCTTACCAGTTCTTTGGAGATGTCCTCCATGTATTCCTGCAGGTTTTGTGAGAGGAAGTAGAAATAATAGAGTGAGGTGTTTAATTCCCCTGTTCCAGTATCAGTACCCACTGTGACCTCCAGACCAGTCAACAGAGGTATAAGGATGGGAGCTCTTTTTGGCTTGAGGCTTTTACAGGTATAGGTAAGGATTGGTTATGGGGGCCAGTGTCAGTGTTTGAGCGTAAGTAGATTAGAGTTCATGTTCCTGTCCAGTTTGTGGGTAGGCAGGAACGTGCCTGGCTCCTGCAAAGAAAGAAGAGACTGTCTTCTAGGACACATACGCTGACATGTAGAAAGAAGAGGTGGGGGAAATCCTATGATGCCTGTCTGGTGCATGGTTCATTGCTCCAAATTGAAAAGGTGTTGGTAAGGGCTCCCCTTAAAAGGGGTTTATTTTGGAAGGTTGTTGGGAGCAGGTAGGGTATTAATTCAGGGAAAGAGGCTTTGGCTTGGGCAGTAGGCATTCCAGAGGACACACTTTGGAACTGCGGTGGCCTTGAGAAATATACTGATTGAAGAAACATGCCATTGGCTGTGGGGGTAAAGGAATACTACCTTTTGACTTTGTGTCCTTTAGGTGGGGGCTAGTATCTTGATAGTATTGCTGCCCTGGGATCTAGGTGTCCTCGGTTTAGGCCTTCATCTCTTCATTGAATGCAGAAGAGAGATTTTAAGAAAGTTAAGCCCAGGGCTGTTGGTCCTGAGATTCAGGTAGGGGTGTAGGGGAGGGATTGTATGTACCCAACGAAGGTTTGGGATAGTAGTGTAGCTCGACTGGCCATTGGCGGTTGGATAACTTCCTAGGAGAGAGTCTGTTCTGTTGAGAAAGGCAGACCCTTCCTCTTTAGTATAAGTCAAGTGGACAGTGGTGTGTGTCCATGTCTCTCTTGGGGGTGGAAGTGCAGTGTAAGCACTTGGGGAGAGAGACAAACATCCAGCACCTCCGCTATTTAGTGGTGTGATTCAGAAGAGACTAAGTTGGGTTAAGGGTGTTAAGTAGGTAGGGGGAGATACGTATGGAGGCCTTGGTAGAGAGGGAGCTGGCTGTGAAGAATGTAGGGGAATCTGTTTCTGATTACTGGGAGATTTCTTGCCCTGAGTAATCAGTGAATTCACCCTGTAAATGCCATCCCCAAACAAGACAAAGTAAAGTTTCAGGAGTTTCCAATGGGCTGGGTGGAAGCTTAAGATTAGGTAGTAGAATGTTCCCCAGAGATGGTGTGAGAGGGAAAGTATAGAGCTTGTCTTGTGGGTTAGGAGTCCCTCTAGGGCTACAAGGGGATAAAAGTATAAGTATTGGGAGCTGAATATGTTCATCCCTGTTGGATGGATATAGTGTGAAGGCTGTCTGTAGTTTGCTAAGAAGCTCTATGCCTAATAAGGGGCGGGTAGGGCATTTGGGGATTATCAGAAAGGGGTGGGAAAAGTTAAGTGATCTAATTAGCAGGTTAAAGGAGAGGTTTTAAGGGGGGTTGATAGGATTCCATCTATACCAACAATTAGAAATGGAAGAGGAAACCTTGAGAATTCAGGCAACACTGACTGGCCCCCTCATCTAGTAGAAAGGAGATTTGCTTACTGTCAACCTGAAGGCAAACCGGAGGCTCTGTCCATGAGATGCTGATGGTGAGGACCTTAGAGCTCTGCCTTCTCAGTCCTTGGTGGCCAGTCCAAAGAGATCTGGCAAGGTAGACCCTGGTTTGGCCACCGTTTTTGAAGGAGTAGCCACAGACCCAGCAGTCCAAGGATAGTCTTCCTTCCTGTGGCCTTGGAAGCTAGCATGGCTTGGGTGGAGCTCAAAGGTTGGGGCAGAATCAGGCCCAGTGGCCTTCTTTTCCACATTTGAAGCAAAGAGGCTGTGAGGAGTTATGCTGGGGTTTTTATAGGTTGCCAGGCATTCGCCACTTTTTCCTTGAAGGGCTGAGGCCAGCATGGAATATTTTGCCTGCTTTTCCTGGGTAGACTGTTTTTCTGTTATTAAAGATCCTGAAGACCAGTTTTTAAAGATCCCTTGCGGCGGTTGGGGTTCTGGGGACCGTCCTCAAGCTTTTGGGGCTTTTTGTAGATGTCTGAGGTAGACTGGAAAATAAAGCAGGAATTCAGGTAGAATTGTCCCACCTTAGAAGTAAGGTCTAGATTACTATATTTGATTCAGGTTTCTGTGAGACTATTTAGGAAGGTGGCTGGATTTTCATCTGCCTTCTGGGCGATTTAGGTGGGATAGCTTGGCCAGATTGAAAGGAATGTGTACCCAGATGATGCCTTCAGCTGCCGCTACCTCTCAGAGGGGTAAAATGGGCTTGGGGGTGTTGTCCCCTAGACCTAGTGTGTGGAGGTGAAAGGGGATCTGCAGAGTGGTCAGAAGAGGACCTCAAGCGGGTGGTAGGTTGTGGAATGTGAGAAGGGGGAGGGGAGTTCAGCATAGAAGGAGAAAGAATTTCAGAAGAGGAGGGAGAGTTTGCTGGAGCTGAAGGGGGAAGGGAAACACAAGGAGGAGGAGAAGCATGGTCAGAAGGATTGAAATCAGGTTCAGGAAGTGGTGACTTAGATGGTTGAGGTTTTCATTAAAGAGGATTTGGAAACTGGTGCAGGATTGGCAGAGAGAGGGGTGATTACAAAGTGAAAAGAAGGCTTGGATATAAGGGACCTTGAACCACTTGCTGTTGCGATGATAAGGTAGTCTAAATCACAAAGAATATTCCTAGGGTGTCTAGATTATTTAGGAGATGCCCAGTGGGGTGTTCTCGGGGTCTTAGACTGGCTAGTCCCCATAGTGTGGATGGTGAGTAGGAGGAAGAGAGAAGGAAGATTAGTCCTCCCAGGGAGAGGCAGACGTTCCCGCTTCTTACTGGGGACTGGTTCTGATCCCAACTCAATGGCTGGGTGTTCCCTGAGAGTGACGATGGGGGGGCAAGGAACCAATGTTCTAGTGTCCTGAGGGAAGCCTCAACCCAGTCTTGTCCTCTGACTCACCAGTTTTAGACGTCTCTCAGTGTGCTGTTGGTCATTTGGAGTGCTGCCGCAAGAGGCTGAGGAGAGGGAAGACCCTGGAGCTGGTGGTCTTATACACCTCTGTCCCGGGTTTCGGCACCAAAATGCTGGGGAGATAGTGGCTTGAACCAGAGGCAGAGACACACCAGTCCAAAGGTCCAGTGAAGTTTATTCTGAGCCAAGTGTGGCTCAGTCCACTTTTCCCCAATAAGGCAAGTATTTTTATAGTTTTCAAGTTTGCATGTGGTAGTGTGGCGTGAGGGGGTTTATGGTTTGATAAGGAAAGAGAGAAGAGGGGTAGCAAGAAATTCTGGTTAGGGGATCTATGGTCTAATGAGGAAGAAGTGTTGACTAGAAGAAGGCAGGGATAAGGTTTGTGTACGGTCAAGATTCTGATAAGGGAAGAGCTTTGATTAGGAGGGTGGTGGTGGCAGGCATAAAGTTATTTATTGTTTTTATGGTTATACCAGTTGGGGCACACCAGGCACTTTTCAGCTAATGGTGGGGTCTGATCATTAGATAAGACATCCTCCCTGAATCTCGGGGACGGAGTTCCCTCAATGATCTCCCTTAATTTCAGGGACAGAGTTCCCTCAGTGACCTCCTTGAATTTCAGAGACAGAGTTCCCTCATGGACCAGCAATCAGTGCTCCTAGCCCCCTGGCTGGATTAGCTGGCCTGGCCTGGCCCCCTCTCTTAGTTGTTGAGGTGCCTGTGTGACTGCGGAACGGCAGAGTTGGGGAGCATAGGCATTACCTTGTTGGGGCACTGGGAGCAGTCACGGGCCAGGAGTACCCAGAGCTTTGCACACTCTGCCACCTGTGTGCCCCAGACCATGGCCTGGCCCCTGCTGGTCCTCAGTGTCTACTTTTTACCAGAAATCTTACCTGGAAAGTTTGCTTGTGAGGCCTCTCTCAGGTGTGAAGTTCTGTAGTTAAACTGCCAGCAGGAGTGGTTGTCCAAGTTCTACTTTCAAGGTCCAAGGGCAGAGACTCAGGGCCAGGAGATCCTCCCCAGCCAGGATCCCTCCTTCCCCTCCCCCAACCTGTCTTTTCCTCTTTTGGCCTGAATGAAACGCAAAGAGATCCCTCCTTGAAGGCCGCCTGCTGTTTTTCCATTGAAATTACAGCCCTGGGAGTGTTTATTTGCCTCTCCGTTCATTTCTGACATTCCTTTCCCACCACAATGGAGTTGTCAGGGGCTGCCTGTGCTCAGGGCCCGGGCTCAGGCTTGCTTGCGCAACTGTGGACTGACTTCATCTCTGCTGCTGCCCGGGGGCCAGGAGGGGTGCACGGCCTGTTTCCTCTGGGATCACAGCCCAGCTACCAGGTATGCGGGCTGAGGACCCAGGGAGCCTCTTGTTCCCATCTGAGTCTGTTGGTAGGCAGAGGGGTTCCAAGCCCAGTGCCACCGAGTTGATTCTGACACACAGTGACCCCATATACGGTTTCTAAGGCTGTAAAGCTGTACAGAAACGGACTGCCACATCTTTGTCCTGCAGAGAGGCTGGTGGCTTGGAACTGCCGACCTTTCTGTTAGCAGTGATCCCTTAAACACTGTGCCGCCAGGGAAAAAGGGGCTGAAAACAAAAACCACAGTGTCCTAGTCACCAGGTACTACTCTAACAGAAAATACCACGAGTGGAAGGTTTCATGTAGAGAAGCTTTATTGAGACAGTCCAGTAAGCTGCAAATCCATTTACAAACTGAAAGTCCATTCAGTGAGAGAATTTATCACAGTCCGGTAGGCTGAGTCCAAATCCAGCGAGAGCACCTCAGCACAGGAACCTCGGGTCCAAAGGACGTGCTCTGCTCTCGGTGCTTCTCTCTTGGTGTGAGGTTCCCAACTTCCTCTGCTCACTTCTCTCCCTTATATTCCACAAGCTTGAGTCCTGCCTCACTAACACAACTGCAAACCATTCTTCATCATCAGTATCACAGAGGTAGGATTCACAACACGTGGGAGGAAGGGCACCATGTTGGAATGCCAAACCAATTCAAATCAACACATACATTTTTGGGGGGACACAATTCAATCCGTGACACACACTCAGTGCCATCAAGTTGATTCCAACTCCTGGTGACTCTGTAGGACAGAGTAGAACTGCCTCCTACTGTTTCCAAGGAGCATGTGATGGATTTGAACTGGCGACCTTTTAGTTAGCAGGCTGGTTCTTAACCAGTGTGCCACCAGAGTTTCCACCAAAGTGGCTGGAAGGGTCCAGATGTAACTCGGGAGTTTCCCTCCATAGCCTTCGGCAGGGTGGTTGAGTTAGGGGTAGACATCCATGTCCCAGACCAAGACACAGAAGCCCAAGGAAGCCTGGTGACACTGAAGAGGCTTTCTCCTTGCTGTAGCCAGAAGTGGCCTGTGAGTCCTTGAGAGATGGGGCACCCTCTCCCTGCACCTATGGGGCCCTGGGAGAAAAAGGAACCCTCCTACAGAGAAGGCAGTGCTGTGATACAGAAAGACATCTGGCCTAGGAGTGGGAGACCGGGTTAGGGTGGGAGCACTGTGGCTCCCCCCACCAGGGCAAGGGCAAGGAGCCTGGCTGCACTGGGGTTCCCCTGGCTTGGAGTCTGTGCAGAGCTGATCTCCCACCCAGTGCTTAACAGCTTGTTATCCCGTCTGCTGCTGCCCTCCCCTCTCCCTCGCCCCCACCCGGCCACCAGCCTAAAATAGAAAAGGAAAGGAAGTTATTTCCACAGTTAGCAGCCGCCCGGAAAAGCAACCCTCCAGTGAGGGGGCGGGCGGGATTCCTGGAGCTGGAGACCAAATCAAAGCCAGGCGGAGAGCGACCGGCCCACCGCCCCCGCCGCCTGGGCCTCGGCTGCCACTGTGTGCAGATTCACTGAGTCAGTGGAACACGTGTCCTGCGGCTGCCACGCTGCAGGCTGCTGAGGCTTTGCGGGGAGCCCCTGGCTGGCTAGGCTGCCCTTAGAGGGCAGGGCGGGTACCTGAGGGTCAGGGAGGCTGTGTGCCACCCACTCTGTTCTTCTCCTCCCGCTTCTGCACTGTCAACCTCCGCAGAGGTGGAACTTCCTGCAGTTCACACGGGCTGTGCATAGCAGCACCTGAGTGCAGCTTGGCTCTCAGAGAAATCTGGAACCAGGCCCTTCCACTCTTACAGTTCCCTGTGACTTCTCAGAACCCCATTCACACAGTCTCAGGAGGGGCTCCTGAGTGTCTTGGGAGGGAGGTGACAGTTTCTGGATGAAGGAAGCAGTCTCAGAGGGGAAAAGGATCTCACCCAAGACCACTGTGCTGGCCAGGACTGAACCAGGACTGAAACCCAGAGCTGTCCTCCTCTCTCCCTAGTGGACTTCCTCAGTGTCAGTTACCCACACCTCCGCCTCTGCAGCTCCAGCAGACCACCGTAGGCAGGCTAGGCTGTTGGTGGTTAACACATGCGTTCATTTGGCCCATGTGTGTCACTCAGCAGCCATGAACTCGGTGCTGGGAACAGAACAGAGGATATGCTCCCTGCTGATGATAGAAAAACCCAAACCAAACCAAGCCAAACCCACTGCTGTGGGGTTGAATAGACTCACAGTGACCCTATAGACAGAGTAGAGCTGCCCCAGAGAGTTTCCAAGGAAAGCCTGGTAGATTTGAACTGCTGACCTAGCACTTAACCACCAGGGTTAAGGTCATGAACATCTGGCTTGAAATCCACAGCCTCCACATTAGATCCCTCTGGATCCTCCAGATCTGTCCTGGGCCAGGTGTTGGGAGAGCAGTGAATGACCCAGCAGGGCTCCAGCGGAAATGGAAGAGCTGAGCCTGGTACCTGTCAGAGGCCAGATTAAGAAGCGTCTGTAACCGTGGTGCTCGGCCTCTGCGCTGGAGGCAGTGGGGGCTAGGGGAGTTTCTGAGCAGCCGAGTGAATGAAGCAGGATCCCACCTGCCTTAGGATCTGCCCTGATAGGCCAGGAGACCTTCACACCAGTCTGACTGTTCCCTGCTCATTGTCACTCCCGCCCTCAGGATTGACGTGGTGACCACCAGCCCCTCTTCAAGCCAGAGGCGCTATCGTAACTGGAACCCCCCACTGCTAGGCAACCTACCTGATGACTTTCTCCGCATCCTGCCCCAGCAGCTGGACAGCATACAGGTAATGGGACACTTCCCCACCTCCTCTGCCCACCTGTCTGTCTCGCATCTCTGTTTTGCCATCTGAGGCCAGTAGTGTGTGCCAGCCAGTTGTACTTCCTGATTTTGAAGTCCACCCTGAGCTATTTCTGTTGCCCTGGGTTTGTAGGGAAACAACAGTGAACCGAAAACCTCACTTCCTGGCTAGATCTGGTTTCCTGTTCCTTCTAGGGAGGATGACAGCCCTGAGGGGCTCTCTAGTTGCAGCTGCCACTCCAGGCTAGAAGGGGGAGGGGGACGGGGTAGCCACTGGCAGAGGGGTACTTCCCTTCCCTCCCCGTGGAAAAGCATGGGCAGCTTCTCCCCAGATGTTGGCATGTCTTTTCAGGAGACCTGGCAGAGGAGGGAATTTCACTATGAGGTAGCTGGTATAAGGAATCCATTTGTGGACTCTTGGCCACTGGCTGTTGAGTCAGTTCTGACTCATAGAGACCCTATAGACAGAGTAGAACTGCTCCATAGAGCTTCCAAGGAGTGCCTGGCAGATTGGAACTGCCAACCTTTGGGTTAACAGCCATAGTACTTAACCGCTACGCCACCAGGGTTTCCATGGGCTATCAAGCAGTCTGCAAATTACTTTTCAGGACTAGTCAGCATGTCATCAAGGGATGGAGTGGTCCAGGTGAGGAGGAACATCCTTTGTAAGCCCTGGCTGATTCCTTAGCGGAGGACTCTGGCCCTGTATGTTGGGTTTTGGTTGATGCTTAGGCCCCAGAAGGAGATGTAGGCCTTAGGGTGAGGGCGGGATGGGGGGTGGGGTCCCAGGAACAGATGTATGCATATCCAGATGTGCATGGATGTTTTGGATATGCCCATGCTTGCTTTCCCCCTCAGAGTAACCCCGGGGGCCCCAAGCCTGTGAGCAGAGAGGGAAGCCTTGCCCCAGCAGGAGCTGGAGCAGCCCCCCGAGACCAGGAGAGCCGCTGGAAGCAGTACCTGGAGGATGAGAGGATCGCACTCTTCCTGCAGAATGAGGAGTTCATGAAGGAGCTGCAGCGCAATCGTGACTTCCTCCTGGCCCTGGAGAGAGGTGGCCTGCTGCCGGGGGCACTGTGAACACTTCTCTGGGGCTGCAGAGGGGAGCTGATGTTGGCTTTAGTCTGTGAGGTCAGGAGAGGCCAAGGGCACCCGCCACTTTGTGTCCTGGCAAGACATGCTCCCTACGAAGTCATCCATGTGAGAGTCCCAGAATTCTGTCAAGGGGGACCTGGTTCACCAGCCACCCCTTCTTCATGCCAAGGACATCAAGGGAAGAGGACTGCACCCTTGTTCTCCTCTTCCCCTTTGCTCGTCTGCTCTGTGCTGGCCACTGGCCGTTTCGCTGCCTTCCCCCTAGGGATAAGTGAGTGCTGCTCTTCCTTGCAGAGCCCTGTACCTGCAGCTCCTGTGATACTTGACTGGACCCATGGGTGCCACAGGGGACAGGCTCCCTGAGTAGAGCAGGAGCTCTTGAATTTTTTAAAGTGTTTAGGTTGTCTTTGGACCAGAGGGCCTACTTCCCAGCCTGGCTGCCTGGGTGGGAGTGTGCTTAGGGTGGCATGTAGGGAGTGGGCTCTGGGAGATCTGTCTGGAGCCGTGAGGGTCAGTGGGAGTGCCTGTGTGTAACTGGAGGAGCAAGGTGTGCAGGGAGAATACTGGGTAAAAGGGAGAAGGCTGGGGCTGGTCCCAGCTTTGCGGCAAGGGGCTTTTCTTTTCAATGAGGAGGTTGGACTCTGATCTCTCAGGGTCCTTCTCAGTCCCACAACCTGACCTTCCGGAAGCTTGTTAGGGGAGGTAGTACTCTCTGTGGTTATTTGAAAGCTGGGAGGAGATATATGCCTGGATGTGCCTGGGTATGATTCTCAGAGTTTGGTCTCCAACCACCTCCTGATTCTCAGCTCAGTGCATCCCTGGGAGCCCAGGAGCTAATTTCCCTGACTAGAACATGGTCCTTTTCCAGATCGATTGAAATACGAGTCCCAGAAATCCAAGTCCAGCAGTGTGGTTGTCGGAAACGACTTTGGCGTTCCTTCCCCTGCCCCAGGTAACCTTGCCTTCTTGGAGGGGCCCCACAGAGACATCCTGGAGGGCCCAGGGCTTGAGACTCATGTTCCCTTTGTAGATTTGGAACTTGCGGGTAGGGTAAGAATTGGGGGGAGTCCTTTTCTACCCTAAAATAAACTGAGGGTGGGGGCTAGGAGGGTTCTGCCCCACCTTCATGCCAGCATAGTGAGACAGGCGGCCCCTCCTATCAGGAGCCTTAACTTTAAGCCTCTCAGCATGGCTGGGCTGTATGAGCCCACAGATGCCATCGGGCAGCATGGTTTGGCTGAACTCCTCCGAGATACCTGTGCTCCACATAGTGTCCTATGTAGGGGGCAGGGACACAGAGTACAGGGAAGCTGAAAGGCACAGTCTCCGCCCTGGGGGAGCTTCTGGTCTTTTGGGGACTTGGGAGATAGACCTCCAAAAAGCAGGTAGAACAAACCAGCAAAGCTGAGGAAGCCAAAGCCAAGTGCCGTCGAAACACTTGTTAATTATAGCCAATGGATGAAGAGGAAGGACAGGATTCATCTGGAAAGGGATTGTTCGTTCTTTCAGCAGCCGGGATTCTTTGCTGTGTGCCCTGCCTTAGGTATTGAAGGAGAGAATGTTGAGTTTCGGGTACACAGTGGTGAGAGGTAGGAGCCCTGGGCCACTGGGCCAGGTGTTGGGAGGCACAGACTGGAGAGTTGAGCCACAGCTGGGAATGTGAAGTTAAGAGGCCACCAAGGCTCAGCTCCTCCCTGACCCCTGGATTCTGTGGCTGTTTGTGTGTGCACACTGTGACTCTTGCTCAGTTCCCCACTCCCTGGCTGCCTGCCTCAGGGAAAGGCGTAGCTGCTTTTGCCTGGAAGGGACTTTTCATCCTGCAGTGGGTTTGGGGCTGCATTCGGGGAGCAGAGGGATGGGGAGCTCAGCTAATCCCAACATGGAAGAGAGAAAATCCTGAGGAACTGATTTCATAAGCAACAGGCGGGAGCTTAGCTCCCCACCCTCACCCCAGACACCCAGCTGGGAGTATTTAATGAGAGCCTCTTGTCCTTGATCCTGCATTAGCTGAGAATGGATCAAAATGACTGCAAGGGAGACTTAGCAGGCAAGGTGACCCGGAATGAGCTGAATTGCAGGAGGGGGCATTGGGGCTTCAGAAGGGCAGTGAGAGACCCAAGTGGGCACTGAGCAAATGGGGAGGCTGTAGGGGGTAGCTGGGCTGTGACTTTTGAACTAGTCCCATAATCTTTCCTTTTCATCTGATGAGTCAGAAACACAGTGTCTGGGAGGCAGAGGCTGACCCTGGAAGGACAGAAAAGGAAGTCCCCACTGGGGAACTCTTGCTCTCTGCCCGGCATTCCTGTTGCCTCGTTTGACTCTCAGCCATTTAGGACATGGGCTGCTCTGGAGCATGCTGATGACAATTGAACTGCTTGCTCTTGCTCCGGGGAAGCCTTTCTGTATAGGGTCTGGTGATTCTCCTGCATAAATACACCCCCAAGACCAATTTCCAGCCATCTGGGTGATTTCACTGGAATGGAGGTGGGCAGACGATGCGTAGAGCAGAGCAGACTCTAGACTCCAAGGGGAAAGAAGTTCACTAGGGCCTCCCACCCCACCCCGAGTTCTCTCCTTGCTCTGAGTGTCCTTCTAGTTAGTAAAGAAGCTTGTCCTTGGCTTCCTTCCTCAAATGGAAGGGAAGGTCTGATTTAGCCACCTTGGGGACGGCCCCAGGACCCCCCGCCTTGGATGTGTTCTCCCTTTCCAGCCCACTCTCGGAGACCCAAGCTGCCCCACCTCAGCAGGTCTCTCCCTTTCCAGGAACAAGTGAAGCCAACTCTACTGTGTCTGAAGATGCCTTATTCAGGGACAGGCTGAAACACATGGGAAAATGTGAGTCCAGTCCCGTGTCCCCTTGCTTAGCTCTTCAAAGACCAGGCCAGTGGCCTTGTGGGAGGAAGGGAGCCACCCAGAATTTTAAATGCAGTTGACTCTTGGTGCTCTGAAGTGACATTTTAATCACAAGCTGGCTCCCTCAGCCTTCCTACTCCCCTTCCCTGTACAGCTGAGTCTGGATACAAATTAAGTTTTAAATCCTTTTGAGCCAGCTGTCTGCAGAAAAATAATGTGGTCACACACCCCACCCCATGTGTGTTCATGTCCTCTGGAGCTTAAGCA
This sequence comes from Heterohyrax brucei, assembly GCA_028571685.1. Lineage (NCBI taxonomy): Eukaryota > Metazoa > Chordata > Mammalia > Hyracoidea > Procaviidae > Heterohyrax > Heterohyrax brucei. Next base: position 115,754,782 of record CM053149.1, on the reverse strand, counting down.
GGGTACCCAGGTCTGGTGGGGAGGCTCCCGTTAAGCCCACTTCCTACAGAGGCAGGTGGCCGTGGGGTTGGTGACCTCACCCCACAAAGTCCTTCCAGCCTGGCACACCCTCCAATAAACAACATCCCCACCACCACCTCCACACACGGTCGTACACCTGTGTGTGAATGAAACTGCAGTTCTTCCAGGCCTCCTTTCAAGAAAGACCTTCAGTTAGTCAGGGAAATCTCAGAACCAGCTCTAAAGGTGGTGTGGGGAGGGGCAGGAGAGGTGACGGCAGCAAAAAAAGCCAAGATGCATTGCTGTCTGCCATGATTTGCGAAGGAGTACCCGGATCTTGGACTGCCGGCAGTCCCGAGGCTGGCTCCAGGTGGCCTGTGCTGCCCCTGCAGGCAGAGAGGGGACAACAGCCTGGCGCCTCCAGTCCAGGTCCTGCATTCCTGCCTCCCCTCCTCCTGGGCCTCCACGCTGGCCTGTCTTATCTGCCCCCATCCTGCTGTGTACCCTCCTGGACCTGGGGTGCCCCTACGTGGTGCTCTGGACATCGAGAAAACAGCTCATGGGCCTCTCTGCCTGCAGCCACGCGGAGGAAGCTGTTTGAACTCGCCCGGGCCTTCTCTGAGAAGACCAAGATGAGGAAGTCCAAGAGGAAACACTTGTTGAAGCATCAGTCGTATCCCTTCCAGCCTGGGGCTCCTGGGGGGGGTGGAGTCTAAGGGCACCCACATGCCCACTGACCTCCTTCCATAGGCTCTGAAGTTGGCCTACATCCTTTTTATTTTTTTTTCAGTTGTCTGGGCTAATTAGTGTCTTTGGGAGAAAAATGGTTTCTTTCTTCGAAATAACACCCTTCCCCTCATTTCTCTAGTTGAATTGATCCACACATCCTCCCGCCTCCTTGTCTGAGACACACTGGACCTGCTTTCTCACTTCGAGCAGAAATCAGGTTTTCCACATTTTTTTTGAAACTCCTTTCAAACAAGGCCGAGGTTGTTACCAACTGGACAAAGGGAAGAAAGGAGAAAGCGGCTCCTGTATCCCCAGATGGGATGGCGAGGAGCAGTCAGGGGCTGCTCAGGTGACCCCAGTGAAGGGGGTCTTCCACCCTTCAGGGTGAGGAGCCTGGGTAGGGAGGAGTGGACAGGCTGCTGTAGAAGAAGCCTGGTGAGCCTGGGGCAGGAGGAGGATGGGGGGCAGGTGGGACTGGGAAGCCTATGGCGCGCACATTCCGTCAGCTTTCCTGAATGGCCTGGCAGGCTAGGGGCTGCCGCATCTACAGCCAATCTCCTGGATGACATGGAGGGTCACGCCTGTGGTGAGGCCCCGGGCAAGGGAGGTGGGAGGAGCTGGACCCCGACCAGCCTATGGCTGGAGGCCCACAGTTGTATCCACCAGTTGAGGGGAGGGAACACCCAAACTGGGGGACACATCAAGGGTTGGTGGACAGGTGACGCAGAGATATGGGTCATCACCCCCTCTCCACCCTCGCATCCATACTGTCCCCCTTCCTTCCTCGAACCCCTCACAGGGGGTCCCAGTGCGCCTCCACATAGATCTCCAGCTGTAGACAAAGTGCCAGGTATTGTTTCTGGATGGTACTCCTTAGATCCCAAAGGGGCAGACGAGTGTAGCCATGTGGAACGGCCTCAACTCGAGAGCCAACCACCAGGCACGTGTTAGCTCTGGATCCAGAGGCTTTTTAACTTGAACCTAGTTCCTGCCCAAAGGCCAGAGGACCCCTCCTTAGACCCTGCCAGGCCCACAGCTAAACTCTGAGCCTTTCCCACAGAGCAGAGGGGCCCTTTGGTGGACAGAGACCTCCAGAAATGGACTAGAGGGGACTTGGGGACTGTCTGGCTAGGCCAGCTGAACCAGCTCACATTACAGTGAGCAAACAGGTCCAAAAGAGAGGGAAGGAACTCTCCATGGTCTCAGAGCTCCAGGATAGAGCCAGGCCAGCACTCAGGAGTCCTCACCTCCGCTGTGCCCTGCTGCCTCTCCCATCAGATCGACCAGTGCCAACCCCAGAGGGTAGTATGTGCCCCCCCAAGTGGAGGAGGTAGGGTAGTAGGGCCACTACTTTTGCCTGGCCTAGGAGACATGCCTGACTTGGGTGGACGATGAGGCGGCTTCCCTCTGCCTTTCAGATGAAGACTTCCGGGGAAGGCAGCAGGAGGTGTCTAAAGTGGAAGAAGCCCTGAGAGAAGTACAATAAGAGGTGAGCTTTTCACTGTGCCGCCCACGGACTGCCCATCCCACACTCAGGTGTCTTTCCAGGGGTTCAGGAGTTGGGGCTCAGGCAGCTAGGCAGTACAGGTCCTGGGTCTCTTGTAGTCACAGGGACATAAGCTCCTGCATGGAAACTAGTCTTTGCATGTCTTCTTTTAAAAAAGATCTGTTCTTTGACAAAAGATAATCACATACCTGCTTATGCAAGTACATTCTGGAGCAGTGTTCTTGACCTTGAATAGTTTACAGCCCAGTTGAGAAAGCAGTTCAGGACACAAAGCCCTGAGAACATTTTAATTAAACCTGAGGTGGCCTCAGCCCAGTTGCTCACACACACAGAACTCTGTCTGGTTCCCAGCTTGGGTTGGATGGAACCAGCCACAGCCAGATGAGGACAGGCTGGAGCTCTAGGCAGGCTGGTTTCCATCCTCTCCCTGCTCATCCCTCGGGGAGTGAAATGGGGAATGTGATGTCCTTCCCCCAAGTCAGTAGTCTTCCTGCCTGCCCTTCCCCAGCACTGTCCCCTTCCTAGGAGGCAGAATCCATTAGACTTTCAGGTGTAGCAGGGACGGTCCTATTTCAGACTGTGTAGAAATGTTTGGTGCCCTCAGATTTGCAGTGGAGGTGAGAGAAACCAGGGCACAGAGCGCACAGCCAGGAACAAGTAAATGCAAACACTTCTGCCCTCGTGTGCACCTCTGGCCTTCACCGCTGGCCTTCATTGCACCTGTAGTCAGCTCCCTTCCTCCAGCCTTCACCATGCATTTTGAGATGGATTGCATTTCCCGTGGGCCTGCTCACCCACAGGGTTGCACTCCCCCTTCCCACTTCTCTAGAATGCCAGGGGAAATGCCTCCATTCTCACTCGGTGCTGCTGCCATCTTCTCTTAGGTGCTGGTCCCTAGGGAAGATGTGTCCTGTCCAAAGACTGGGACCTTGCTCATCATTTTTTTTTTTCTCCTGAGTCTTCCAGCTGCCCCCCTTTTGGCTCCTGAAGTGTACATCCTCTTCCTCCCCATCTCAAAAACCAGGTCCTTAATTCCAGGTCCTCAGTGTATGCCTTTTATCATCTGGCTTAGCAAAATTTGCATCCTTATTTGTCCACTGCAGTTGGCAGCCTCCTGCCAGCCCTGGGTTGATTCAGGAATGTCACTTGACAGGCATAGGATCTTCTGTCCTGCATCCTGGTGATGCCTGTCATCTTTCCAGAAGCACTGCCCTTCCTTGGTTCCTGTGACCTAGGTATCTGGGGTCTCCTTCCTCTCTCTGCTCTGTATTCTCCCAGTGTCTCTTCACACCCAGTAAATGTCAGCTCTTCCCACTACTCTGCTACGACCCCTTCTCACTCCCCCAGGGCACCACCCTCCTTTTCACAGCATCACCAACACTTCTGTACAGCTGGCTCCCAAATCTGCATCTCCATCTCAGTCGCTCCCAAGTCTGTTCCACGTCCCCAGCTGCACCTCACAATTGTGTTTCTCACCCTGGAAGTTCACTTACTGAAAGCCAGTCAGTGTCTCATGAATCCCCCATCTCAGATCTCCTTATTCCTTCATCACCATCCTTTAAAGTTGCGATGAGTTGGAATCGACTCGATGGCAGCAGGTTTGGTTTTCTGGTTAGCAGACACTATCCAGTGAACAGCTGGTGGTCTCTTTACTGCCCCCCTTGGTTCATCCCATCACCACATCAGCACTTTAGTCTCATGTCCCTCTTGTTTCAGTGGGGCTTCCTGAGTCTTCTGAATCCCTCAGTTATGTGCCCCCACATTCTGGTCCCAACCTGCTCTTCTACCCCTCTGGGTCCTCTTGGCCTAGCTCTTCTGAGATCCTGTCATGTCGTGGAGTGGAACAGGCATTTCCCACCCCTGGGCCCGGGTCCGGCAGCAGCTGCCACCTGGAATTGTATTCTGCTACCTGATCTCTACTTGCCAGAGTTCCTGCCATTCTACAAGTTAGAACATTTCCTGGAGCTTAAATGAGTGGGATGACCCCAGCCAGAGTCCCAAGACTGCCATGAAGTCCTTCCCAGGGAAAGTAGAGGGATACTGTCTTCAGTAGCTTTAGCCCAAGACCATCTGTCCAGGAACCAGTGACCAGGAAAGAGAGCTGGACTCCTATGGTAACCCTTTCTTCCCCAGATGCCAGCATGCTCGCTAGAGATGATCTGACCTGATGGGAGCAGCCGGAGAGCCAAGCCAGCTTCCAGCTCAAGGGCTCAGCTGCAGCCGGACAGATGGTGCTTGAGTTCTGAGGCCCAGTGATTCTCCCACCACAGTCCAGCCCACCACTGCCACTACCACTTTACATGGGGCTTAGAACTTCAGAGCTGCCCCACTGTGATTGGAGGAAGGACCTGGGGCCCCCTAGAGGCAGCAGCCAATCACAGCCTCTTTTGTAGCCAGGCTGTTCTACGGGCAATGAATGGAAATACAGGAACCACCTCTTTTCTTTAAAGAAAAAAAAAAAACAGAAAACAGGGAAAGGTTGGAGTGTGGGAAACGGCAGGGTGACCCAAGAGGCCCTCTGACTTGAAGACGGAATTCCAGTCTCCCTCCTTTTCCCATCTCCCCAACGGGACCGTGGGCACCACCTGACCCCCCCTATTCCTTTTCCAGATCCCTTCTGGGTACCTCGTATTCTTTCTTTCTGTGGCCTTCTGCGTCCCAGCCTTTCTGTGGGGCTGCCGAGCCATCCGCACAGCCCCAGCATGCAGCGCCAGGGGGAAGAGCCCTGGCAGTGACCGGAGCGCTGCGCGCTGAGGAGTGATGGGGCTCACCAGCGAGGGCTGTGACTGCTCGGCCCCGGCCGTTCGACGGCTGGTTTAGAGTACGGCAGGGCCCCAGCAGCCGCTTCATCTAGCAGGGATGGGAGGGTGCCTCTCTTTCCCGGGGCTGGGGGACTCTGACTAGCCATAAGGTCGTCTTTAGCCCGCTGAAAGACAAAAGACAAGTCTGTATGGGGCCCTGGGGTCGTGAAACACCTTCCGACTCTCAGCCGGCCTTTAGGACCCGCTGTCTTCCTCAGGGGTCGGTGGCGTCGGGATCTGGAACGACCCACTCGTGGTGAGAGGGCAGGTGTGAAGGCCAAGCAGCTACAAGTCTGGGTTGGGAGGCCTGGGCAGAGGGGCTGGCCGGGTGCCCCTTGAGAAAAGCAAGAACGTGATCTAAGGAGGGTATCTCCGATCCTGTGAGTGCTTACCCGGCACCGACCACTGCCAATGGGGGGGAGGCTGCTGTGGTTCTGTGGCCCCTCCCCACCTGCCACCTCGAGATGGGGACGCGCTGACCCTGCAGGACAGCTGGGAAGCCCGGATGGGTACAAGGCTTTGGGGGCGCAGAGCATGGGACCTGCTCAGCCTGGTCTGGCTCCTGCGCGAGAGGTTGGGAGCGGGAGCGTTTCTTAGCTGGGCACTGGTGGTCACAAGTCATCCCCAGATCATGAGGGTGCGGCAGAGGTGAAAAGCGAAGCCGCGAGCGCACCGCATCCCGTCAGCCTCGGTTCTGGGTGAAGGCCCTGGCCCGACTCCAGACCGCGGGCTTCTCCCCTCGCGGGCCGCTGAAGGGTACGGAACGCCTCCGCGGGGCATGGCTAAGTTGGGAAGCAGGCGGGTCGAGCTCCGAGCTGCTCGCTGACGGACCCTGGTGGCCCCGGGGCGAGGAGAAGCTTGCCACTGAGAGCTCCAGACAGGCTCTTATGGAGGGGGGAAGGGGTAGAGGAAGAGGAGGGAGCTCTGTGCTGTGGCGCATGGCGGGGAAGTCCCTGTCGCCACGTCTGTGTGTTGCTGTGTTTCGTTTTTTTTTTTTCCTCTCCTACGTGTGGGTTTTGTTTTTGGAGCTGTTTCATAGGCATTCCTGTAATAAAGACTTGGTGTTCTCTTGGTCCTCTGATGTGGCCAGCGATGTGGGCTGGACCCGCCCCGCGGCCCTCTTACCAGCATCGTTTAGTCCTCGGAGCCCAGGGCCTGTGCTTCACCCTCCTTCATTAACTTGCAGGGCGTTCAAGGCCCCGCCTTCTCCCTCTATTACTCAGGAGGTGACACCTGCTCCCAGAACTGCAACTTTGCGGACCCTCTGGCTTGGCCCAGGGCTGTCGCCTTCCTGTTGGCTCCGAGGCAGTAATATGCTTGATGATAGGCAAAGGAAACGCCCCTGGGAAAGCCAGCCCTTGCAAAGTTGCAGACGGGTCACCTCCCTAAATAAACAGCAAGCTTCTGGGTTAACGGTACGACCCAGAGGCCTACCAGGCTGCACAATTCCAGACTTCAAAGGTACTGCCCAGAATCTTCAGTTCGGAAACCTGGCTTCCGTGTCTCCCCAGAGCAGCTGGATTGCCTCCCATGAGGGGAGTAGGGGTGAGGATGGTTGGTGGCTCATTACCACAGGAGGCAGTTCTCGAGGTTAAAAAGTTCTTCCTTAAGGGTTCTGCTCACTTCATCTTGTTGCAGGGATCTCCCAGGCCAAGACTCTGCCCCCCTTGATGCCATGTTTCAACTGAGTCTACCTCCTTCTGGACATACTTGACTCCTGTCCCTCTGGCTTGCCCTCCAAAAAAGTTCTCCAACCATCATGGTCTGGCTGCACCTCCAGCGAGACCTAAAATGGCATACCAGAGACAGCCTGTGATGCCCCAGGTGTGCTGTCTAGAGCTTGGCAAAGAGCAAACTGTGGCCTGACCTCGCTCAGCACAATATTACTGACAGCTACGGACCAGTGTGGCACAACAGTTACGTGCTTGGCTGCTAACCTGAAAGACCAGCCGTTCGAGCCCATCAGGCAGCTCTGCAGAAGACCTGGCAATCTGCTTCAATCTAGATTACAGCCAAGAAAACGCTGTGGGGGCAAGTCTACTCTCACTGGACTCCCTGAGTCAGAATTAACTCCGTAGCACCAGACAACAGCAAAGGGCCAGTATAATTCCTGGAGCATAGCACGAGCACCACCTGGGAACATGTTTAAAATGCAGATTAAGAGGCTAACCCCAGATCTACTGGATTAGAAACCCTAGGGGTGAGGCCCAGCCGCCTGTAGTTCTGATGCATGAGGAAGGCTATTAAGTTGATTCCCACTCATAGAGACCCTATAAGACAGAATAGAACTGCTGAACAGAGTCTCCGGAGGGCGTGGTATTAGGCCAATAGATTACCTAAATAGCTTGGGAGAAAAAAAAATCCTGATAATCAGTACACCATGGACCAAGTAACATCTATGGGGGGAGACAAAGACATCAGTATTTTCTAAAACTCCCCACACAATTTCAAATTTGTAATCAAACTGGAGGACCAGGGCGCTAGGCAGTGTCAGGTGTTTCATATTAGCTCCATTAATTTTGTCCGAGAATGGCTACACGTGATGAAGTGACAGTTCAAGGACGTTATGTAACTTGCCCAAGGCCACAAAATTAGCAAAGGTGTGAAGCCAGAAGGCTTGCCTAGGCAGAACTCAAACCTGTGTCCTGTCCTCTGCACCCTTTGCTGCTCGGTGTGCTGTGTACAGCAGAGCACTGGCATCACCTGAGGGTGTGTTAGAAAGGCACACTCTCAGGCCTCATTCCAGATCTGCTGAATTGGACACTGTGGCATATTTCTTACCCATCCCTCCAGATGACACTGATGCACACTCAAGTCCCAGAACCACAGCTCTGTGCCCTTACTGCGCAAAGTTGGGTCTGTGGACCAAGTGCTTCCGTGTTATCTGGGAATTTGCTAGACACAAAAAACTGTAGGCTCTACCTAGGCCTACTGAATCAAAAGGTGCATTTCAACAAGCTCCCTGGGTGGCTTGTTTTGTCATCTATTGCTGCTTTAACAGAAATACCACAAGTGGGTGGCTTTAAGAAGAGAAATTTTATTCTGTTACAGTCCAATAGGTTACAAGTCCAAATTCACTGCATCAACTCTAGAAGTCTTTCTCTGTTGGCTCTGGAGGACAGTCCTTGTCATCAATCTTTCCCTAGATTGGGAGCCTCTGAGGTGCAGGAACCCCAGGTCCTTTCCAAGGGATGCACTCTGCCCCAGACTTTGCTTCTTGGTACTACGAGGTTTCTAACTCTCAGCGTGCTTCCCTTTCCTTTGTATGCCAAGAGATTACCCCAAGGCACAATACAACCGTACACTTTTGTTCTGCCCCACCAACACAACTGCCACCCATTTTCCCTCATTAAACGTCCTCGAGGCAGCATTTACAGCATATAGGAACATCACACCCTACCAGGAATCAGTGTGCAGCCAAATTGCTATACACATTTTTGGTGGGACACAAAGCAATCCATCACACATGTAACACACCAACTCTGAGAAACAAGGCTCAGAATGCTGGTTCTTGAAGTGCTGCACATTGGGTTTCTTTCTGATTCTTGGGTCCCACTCTCAGGGAATTTGATATAATTGGTTTGGGATTTGACCTGGGAATCAGAGTTTAAAAGATCCAAGGTGATTTTAATATGCAGCATATTTTGAAAACCATACAGCATTTTGCCCATTACTGTAATTGAGACTGAAGGTGATTGTAACCAAAAAGATGGAGAGAGAGAAGAAAAGATTCCCTCCACCAACAGCAGTGCTGAAGATAAAGGCCTACTTGATGATAAACTCCTGATCCCCAGTGAAACAGTGTGTGTAGGACCTGTGAGGGGGACAAGTTGGATCAGATGACCACCATGGAACGGTCATCTATCATCACACATCCTGCTTGTCTGCAAATGCTGGGCTCCTGTCCTCATGGTGACACTCAGCAGATTTATTTCTTGCAAAAGGCCTGGTCCAGCCAGTGCCCCTCCCACTTCACATGCTTTGGTGTCCCCAGGGTGCAGCTCAGCCCCAATCTGAGAGGAGATCTTGAGCTGGGAGAATGCTGTGCCAGGAAGAACTGGGCTAGTTATTATCATTCTGGGGCTTCTCTGTTATGAGACTCAAGACAAAGCACCTGGTTGGAGGAGGGAGTGGGGCAGGAAAGGCAGGAGGAGAATATGGTTTGAGGAAGGCAGACGGGAAAGTATGGGGTGCTGAGAAGGATGGCAGCTGTTCACTGAGTGCTTACCAGTGTGTTGTGTTACTGTCGTGAGCTGCTGTCCAGTTGGCCCTGGCTCACAACGACTCCATGCACAATGGAATGAAATGCTGCCCAGTCGTGCACCATCCCCATGACTGATTCCGGATTGGCCAGTGTTCCACTGTGACCTGCAGGATTTTCACTGGCTGATTTTTGCACATAGATCACCAAACCTTTCTTCCTACTCTATTTTAGTCTGCAAGCTCCCTTGAAACCTGTTCAGCATCACAGAGACATGTTTTACATAATCCTCACAACAATTATATAAAAGCAGTACTATCGCTTCCATTTCACAGATGAGGAAACTGAGGCACAGAGGTGTTAAAATCCTTACTCAACATCACACTCATTAAGCAGTACCATACCTGGATTTGAACCCAGGCAGCTGAACTCCAGAGCCAGGACCTAACGCCTAAGCTATGTATTGGGGAAGGAGCAGGTGGAAAGTCCTAGGACCCTTGATTAGGTGCAATCTGTGGAGCAGAGAAAGAGCCACCTGCTCAAAAACAGCCATAAAGTCCAACGCTGTGCCTGCAACTCTCCATTAGCATTCTTTATCGGGATTTAGAAACAGTCCCTTAGCATTTGCATTAAAAGGCAAATATGCTGCCCAGAGAGAAGCACATGAACTCATTTTACCCATTATCGCAGCACAGATTCATTTGTTGGATAAGCTAGCAGGGCCAGCTGGAGGACACGTTGGAAATTTCTGGGGATGAACGTCTGAAAGGGGCTGTGTGAATCTACTGCCACCTGGTGGCCATCTTGCAGGATTAGCAGTTGCTGGCTGCTAAGAAGGCAAACACCATTTTCTAAGGCCACCAAGCTGTGAGCATCTGGTGGCCTTAGGCCAAAGAGATCTTCACAAGCTCAATTTTTTTTTTTTTTAATTTCCAAAACAAAATACATCTGTATCCTTTTTCCTTGAAGGATCACTAAGTTTAGACAAACTTCAGACCTCACGAAACCAGCATCTACCCTTCCTAGAGAGCAGAGGCCTGGAGTTAAGTCGCACAGCCCCATAGGACAGAATAGAACTGCCCCGTGGAGCTCGCACGCAGTGTCTGGTGGATCCGACCTTTTGGTTAGCAGCTGTAACTTTTAACCATTACACCACCAGATTTTTCTTGAATAAGGAGTCACAATTTTTATCAGGTCAGAAGATTATTCCAGGCATTCTGGAGTCAGAAGTTGGGAGGCTCAGTGCAAACTCAGCACAAGCCTGCCTTGCTCTGACTTTGCTCTTCCAAGTGTGGTCTGTGGGTAGGATGACTGTCCTGGTTTATCCAGGACTGAGTGGTTTCCCAGGCTGCGAATGTTGGTGCTAAAACCAGGAAGGTCCTGGGCCAACTCTGAAGGGATAGTTACCCTCTGCAGACTGGTACAATGGCATCACCTGGAAGCTCACTGGATAAGCAAGGTTCACCTGCTCCAAAGGAGACTGACCTCCCAGGGTGAGGATGAGTTTCTCCACTGCCTGAACTGGATTAGGGGTAAACCAAAAAAAAAAAACAGTGGCCAGCAAGTCAATTCCAGCTCACAGCGACCCTACAGGACAGAGTACAACTGCCACAGAGGGAAGCAGACTGCCACATCTTCCTCCAGGGGAGCATCTGGTAGTTTGAACTGCTGACCTTTCCCTAGCAGTTCAGCACTTAACCACTGTGCTACCGGGATTCCTGGATCAGGGGTGAGGCCACTGTTACTCCTTTCTGTCTCCCCAATAACCAGCATGTGGCACACCACAGTGAGCGAATAATTTTTGAAGAAGTGAAGGAGCGGCCACATGAAAATGCCTTGTACATTGTAAGGGGTGATTCAATCACAGGACATCATTGCTGATAATGGAGGAATCAGAAACCGTGATTAGCATCACTCCTATTTATTGAGCAGTTACTACCCCAGGCACTGTCTTAGGAACTTTGCAGGTCTTAACCCACTGACTCCTCACGATAAGGATGTACAGTGAGTACTAAAATTATCCCCTTTTTATAGATGGCAATGCTGTTACCCTGAAAATTATAAAAACCAAACCCATTGCTGTAGTGTAGATTACAGCTCACAGTGACCCTGTAAGACAGGATAGAATTGCCCCATAGGATCCCAAGGATGTAAATCTTTATGGAGGTAACTGCCATATCCTCCCATGGAGTGACGGGGGGGCAGGTTATGAACCACTGACCTTTTGCTTAGAGCTGAATGCTTTAACCAGTCCTTCAGAAGATTACAGAAGGTATTCGTTTATCAGTGTGGCCCAGCTGACAGCTGGGACAAAATGACTGGGATGCCCAGTGCACAGTGGACCAGTTGTAAGGACTTTTGTTTTCTTTATGTTAAGCTATAATCCATAATGAAGGCTGTGGTCTTTGATCTTCATCAGTAAGTGCTTTGAGTCCTCTTCACTCTCAGCAAGCAAGGTTGTGTCATCTGCATAATACAGATTGTTAATGACTCTTCCTCTAACTCACCAGTGAATTGCTCCCTGATTCTGGCTTTCTGCCACAAGTGAGGGGCAGCATTAACGATTTCACTAGTATGATGGGGGCTTTTGCTCACCAAAGTCACTATAGGGTATGTCCTTCTTCTATTGCTGACAAACTCCGATGCACTCTTTACCTAAGGACACTATTTATAAAGATATAGCAGAATGCAGGGAGCACAGAGATGGCCTAGACCCCATCACTAGTAATGTGGGGGACATAGTTTGTTGTGTTGAGGCCTGACGGGGCAAGGGAAGGAATGGTGACTGGAACCTGGTGACAGGGCTGTGCAGAGTGGCCGCTGGACAGCACCTGTGTCTTTATGTTCCTGGACTGTGCAAGGAGGGAGTCAGGGGAATAATTACCAATCGTCTTCTCTTCCTTCTGTCTGTTTCCTGCCAATGCTTCCTATTGGTGGTACCAACTGGAGTCTGAATGGAAACTGAGGGCAAAGGAACAAGAGGTGCAGCCCACAGAGGTCAGCCTCCTGGGCACAGTCAGGGTAAAGGACAAAGAGTGGGTGTCATGGATTGAATTGTGCCCCCCCCCACGTGTGTTTAACAGTTTTGCTGGCCTGTGATTCCCAGTATTTTGTGAGTGGTCTCTATGTTGTGATTAATAGATAAGATTATGTTAAGGAGGATTAGAGTGGTCTTAGAGCCTTCCCAAAGTCACCTCCCTGCTCCAGTGTAGAGTTTCCCTGGAGAGTGGCTTGTGCAGCCCTTGTGCTAAACCCACTGCCATTGAGTTGATTCCGGCTCATAGTGACCCTCTAGACAGAACAGAACTGCCCCATGGAGTTTCCAAGGGGTGCCTGGCAGATTTGAACTGCCAACCTTCTAGTTAGCAGCCATAGCATGTAAGCACTATGCCACCAGGGTTCCCCCATTTATCCTACAAGAGATAAAAGGAAAGGGAAGCAAGGAGAGAATTAGAGACCTCATACCATCAAGAGAACAGCACCTGGAGCAGAGCATGTCCTTCGGACCTGAGGTTCCTACACCAACACACTCCCTGACCAAAGACAAGACTGCTGCAACATAAGGACCTTCCTCCAGAGTCGACAGAGAGAGAGACTTTTCCCCTGGAGCTGACACCCTGAATTCGGACTTGTAGCCTACTGGAGTGTGTAAGAATAAATTTTTCTTTGTTAAAGCCATCCATTTGTGCTGTTTCTGTTAGAACAGTACCAGGTGACGAAGACAGTGGGTGTGGATCTGGATAAGGAATTGGAAGCCATTGAGCAACAGCATTATCCCATTGACAGCTCAGACTGTGTTTCCTGTCTTCCCCCACGGGAGGGTCTGCTTCTCCAGGACTCAGCACGGGCTCAGGTACGTTCTTGATAAATGCTTGTGGAATGAATAGGTCATTTCCTAAGAAAATAAAACTATAATCTATGGAACAGCATCAAAATGCTGCAGTTCCAGGTGGCAATCGGGGTCACAGGACACAGGCCTGTGGCGATACCATGGCAGCCTTGAGAGTTGTTGGACACAAACTCTAGATATGCTCCGGGCACTGCAGCTGGTGCTTTTGTGGAAAGATCATTTTTACTCTCAGAACAAGCCCATGGAGATAGCAGATGCTGCCATTCACATTTCAACAAATGGGGAAACTGAGGCTGGAGAAGTTATACAACTTGTTCAAGGTGCTAAGATGATCGAGCACATCTACACTGTGACTGAGATGGGGAAGAACAGTGTGATGGAAGGAACGTGGCCTTTGGAGACTCCACAAGCTCAGTCTCCTTACCAATCAGATACTCAGGACATTGCCAACTGCATCAAGGAGTTGAACAATTGATTGGAATAAGCCAGGTTCCTGGAGCTGTGCCCAGCCTTTTGCAGAAGAGAGGCTTCGATTCCTTCTCATGAAGGCAGAAAGTCTCTAATGCCTATTCTCCTGCCTCCAGCTGCCCGATGGCTTTCTCTTGCCTCCTGGGTGTGCACTTCCTGTTGTAAGCTCAGAGGATTTCCAACCAGATCATGTTCCCACAGCCCCCGTGGTCCCCCTACTTGGCTTTCTTTGTCACTGAAGCACTGGATGTGATGGCTGGAAGGGCAAACCTCAAAGGCTCAGCAGAGGAAAAGACTTGCCTGCAATAACCCAGACAGAAAATTCCCACCTTGCAATTCCTCTCTCGGAAGGGCTTTTAAGTCTTTAATTTGGAATCTTTCTGGTTCTTGAGCAGCAGTAACTGAGGTAGCCTACTGGGCTAAGCTGTGGCAGGAGAATGGTACTGTGTCTGTGGTCTGGGCTGGCAGATAGCTGGATTGGGCAGAATTAGAAACTTGTGAGGCCTGGGAAGACTATATTTAGCGCAGGGCATGTTTGCTCTTCTGAAGGCAAAGTCTTCTAGGCCTTCCCAGGACCGGGAGATTGGAGTCTCTGTGGTGGGCCCAGGAGCCAGAGCTGTGCTCTCAATTGTCTGTTGCAGAGGCCAGAGACAGCAGTGAAACCTACCTCAGTGCAGTCCTGGGCCTCCAGACCAGTTTTGCTGACCTCCCTCAGCCCACAGGTCTTTAGCTTTAGGGACAGGTTACCTAGGAGGCATTGTAGGGTCCTAAAAAGAGCCCAGGCTGTATCAGACCAGTTACTTAACCCCTGTGACCCTGAGAGCCCTCTGTAAGGAAGAGAACAACAGCGACCTGCGGACAGGGGTGTGGCTTAAGTGAGAATGCAAACAAGCGGTGAAAGTTCTTCAAACAGTCCCTTCCTCCCCCAGCTCAGCCTCAGGGAGACGGGAAGGAGTCTGGGATGGCTTGAGGCTCGCTCTCGTGTGATTCAAAACATTTCACTGGATTAAAAAAGTTCAAATAGGAGTTCAAACTCTTCATACAAGACTATGGAAACTCGGATGGCTACTGGTTAAGTGCTACGGCTGCTCACTAAAACGCTGGTAGTTGAAATCAACCAAGCTCCTCGGAAACCCTATGAGATAGTTCTGCTTTCTCCCATGGGTTGCTATGAGTCGAAATGGACTGCATGGTAATGGGTTTGGTTTTGGATATATGAGGCTACATAAAAGGGGAAAAAGTCTTTCCCCCCCTTTTTTTCTTCAGTTTCACCCTCAGGTAACTAATGTTTACCGCCTTGTATCCTTCCGCACTGTTTTCTGTTGTCATACAAACACAAATACATGTAGATGTTTTTTATTTAAACAAGTTGGGGTCATATTAAAGCTGTTTTCCGGTAGCCTCCTTTTTCACTTAACCATAAGTCACAGGCAATAATGTAGGTAAATACATACATTCCTTTTAATCGCTGCATAGGATTTCTGGCAGTTCACTATAATCTTCCAGCCATTTCCCATTAGTGGACATTCTTTTTGGTCACTACAAACAAGGCTACAAAGAAGATCCTTGCACCAATATCCTCATGAAATTGTGCTTTAATTTCCTTGGGGTTTTATCCATTCACACCGCTCTGCGGTCTACTGGATTCCGACTTACAGCCGCCCTACAGGACAGAGCAGAACTGGCCAATAGAGTTTCTATCTTTATGGAAGCAGACTGCCACATCTTTCTCCCGCAGAGCGGCTGGTGGGTTGGAACAGCTGACCTTTGGTTAGTCGCCAAGTACTTTAACTACTGCCCCACCAGGGCTCCTTTCTACGGAGTATTTTACCCAAAGTACAATGAGTAGGTCTGCGATAAATTGCGCAGTTCACATTTTAACAATTACCGAGAGTTACTTTTCCCAGACTTCTAAGTTTCCTTCTTGGAAACTGTTTGGATACGTTCACTTTTCAGGCTCCAAGGAGTAAACAGCCTGCAACGCCTCCTGCAGCGAGAATCACGGTTGCTAGCAACATCCCCAGGGCTAAGCGGCTTAGAAGGGAAGCACTGAACAGTCGGGAGGAGAGAGGAGCCTGGAGTCTAGTGTGACCTTGGGCAAGTGACTGCTCCTCCCAGAGCCTCTGTTGCCTTCCGCGTAGGGTCCGTGACTAAGATTAGTCTCGATCTGAGCCTGGATTGGTGCCCTCAAATCCTTGCCTAAATTTCATGGCCTGCTTAGCTCCTTCAGGCCCAGAGGCTGGGGTGCACCCCCACTCTCCCTCATTAACTTCCCTTCACACCCTCCCAGCTTTTGGAGAGTAGCTGGCTCAATACGGTCAGAAAAGGGTGAAGTAACCGCCATAATTAGCGTCTCACCGAGATCGGTCTTCCATTACTCTTGCCCAGTTGGGCTCGCTCTCTCCCTTTTGGTTCGGCTATCGATTTTTCCTGCCTGAACCTGGCGAGTCGTCGTGGAGCGCGCCAGTTCGGCCATCTTTTGCTTTTGCTTGGCTCTGCTCTCGCAGAAGGGCTGTGGTTTAAGCCGAGCGATTCGCAGCTCGGCCAGCAACTTATACCCCTTTTATTTGTTGCTTCCGGTTCCGGTTCCGGTTCCGGTAGCCGTGTGTCGTGTTCTGTCTGAAGCTCGGGTCATGGCTGGGAGCCGCTTGGAAACCGTGGGGAGTATCTTCTCGCGGTGAGTGCTGGAAGCTGGGAGTCCTCAGCGGGTAACGCTCTTCCTTGGGTGGTTCTGAGCCGGATGAGGCATTCTTCCTGGTGCGGGTGTGTGAAACGGCTGAGGCCCTCCCTCCTCCTCTTTTCTGGCTCTGGGTGATTGTGCTTGAAGACGTTTTCCCTTGAATTGCTTATGTGTCACGTTAGCAGTGGAACCTCTTCCCCGAGTGGAGGCGTCCAGGAAGAAGGGAGGAAGGGGCTGATGGGCCCGGCTGAACGGACCTTGCGTTTTCCTAGACAGAATGGGAGGGCGGAATGGGAGTAGGACCCATGGGAGGAGGAAATGGGAGGACTTAACTCCAGAGCATTTTCAGGTTGACTTGGTATAGGAAACGTCTTCTTGTAGATGACTGGCGTTGCTGCCCTCCCGTGTTACAGGTTTTGGACTCGGTGATCTCTCTGATGTTTCAGGCTGTGCTAGGCTGATATTCAGAACTTTTTCCAGGCTGTTGTAACTGACTGACCTTTGTTCTTCTTCCTTCTTTAAGGACTCGGGACCTTATTCGGGCTGGGGTGTTGAAGGAAAAGCCTCTCTGGTTTGACGTATATAACGCCTTTCCCCCGCTGAGGGAGCCGGTCTTCCAGAGAACGCGCTTGCGGTATGGCAAAGCCAAAGCCGAAATCCAGGACATCTTCTACCGCGAGGACCGGATTAGAGTGTGAGTTTATGCAGCCTGTAAGGTGGACGGGAAGCAGCTGAACTTTAGAATGGAAGGCTTAGTTAGCACTCTGGTAGCTTAAATAAGGGGCTTGCCTGGTGGAGAAGATTTTATATATGTAGCTTATACCCCATGATGAGAGAACCAGAGGTTCTGAGAAGAGGAATTTGGAGCCTTGTGACTGAGAGAGGCTGTCGTAATTATAGTTGCCAGTTTTTAAGCACCATCTTTGCGTCTGGCACTGTGCTAAGCCATTTACGGACATTATCCTCTTTAGGCTAGCCTTGCAGGGCAGGTAGCTTTGTCCTCCAGAGGGCTACCAGAATCACAGAGGTTAACTAACTGCCAGGGGCTGCACAGGAGGGCAAGGAACCTGGGAGTCACATCTCTGACTCTAAGCTCTTGTGTGGTCCATCTAGACTGCCTTCTGTAGGAGTGGAGATGGGATCATGGTCTATGGAGCTGTTAGATTGTACCTTTGATGCCGCTTCAGACAGTGTGATTACAAGTTCAAGGGATTTAAAAATGATCATCCCTACGACTTTGGGGGGAAATACTTCATTTCTTTCGTATGTGTTATTTAGCATGTATTTTCTGCTTTATTTTAAAAGTTACACATAATTATAGAAAATTTAAAAAACAGGAAGAGCATAAAGAATAAAGCACAAATCACTGATAATAGTTTGAAGTCAGGCTCTGCTGTTACCAGCTATATGTTATTGGGTAAATTACCCCTGTAAGCTCCAGTTTCTACACATTAAAATATAACAGGAACAGTACTTACTTCTGGGGCTGTAGAGGTTTCCAGAGCTGCGCACAAAGTAAGCCTTCAGTAAATGTTAACCATTGTTTTTGTTGTAAGCACACTGTGACCAGGCCCGATCATGTTCATCCTTGTGACCTCAGTGCCTAGCCTGTTGTGTAGCATGAAAGCTGCTAGTTAGTTGTCTCTTGAATGAAGAAATTAGTGAAGGAAGGATGAACCATGAGGCTGGTAGAGGGAATGAAGGATGAACCATGAGGCTGGTAGAGGGAATGAAGGATGAACCATGAGGCCAGTAGAGGGAGAAAAGAGAAGATTTCTGGGAAAACAGGGATAGGGGCTGTTTGGAGAATGGCTATCAGAGTTTTATTAGCTCCCTCAAACAATTTCTGAAAGATTGGTTTCCACTTCTGAGCCCATGTTTGGCCTCCCTTTCTACATATCTATAGGTCAAAGTTTCTAGGTTCCCAGTAGGTGGTAAATCACTCACTCGCAATTGACAGAAAAAGCCCTGTCGTTCAAATGCTAGTGCTGGTTATTTGTTAGTGTCTGCAATGTGTACAGTTTTTTCTCCTATGTGTTAAAAGATGAGAGATTTATTCCTAACTAAAATTAATGCACATCCCTTATACTTGCTACTGTTCCTTGATGCCAGGAAATTAGTTTTGTAAAATCATTATGTTGTCCACTGAGGTCCAGATACCTTTAGTCTGAGGATCTTTTTTCTCCACAACACTCTTGAGGTAGGAGAAGACAAGTACAGTCCTACATCCCATAACTAATGTCTGTTTGGGCAGTGTCTTACCATATGTGTCCATAGTCCCATAAGTTCAGAAGCTCCAAATGGAGAATGGGACTTAGTAGACATAACCGGACATAGCCGGGAGGGAGCTGCCTCCTCTGTACCTCAGACCAGCTCATACTTGGGAAACCTTTCCTGGGCTTGCCCCAGGCCCCTAGACCTTGTCTTCAGTGAATGGATCTGCAGAGTTGTCTGGGCCTCCAAGGACCTAATGCCTTCCTGAGTGCCCCAGGTCCTTGCTTAAAGGCCCAGTACCTGGCCTCTGCCAGCTCAGCACATGCCTGCGCTGGTGCCCTGACCTCCTACTAGGTGTGGCCACCAACCTGGGCCCAGACAACAGCAAGCAGAACTCTGGCCTTCCTTACCCCTTTGTAGGGACCACTTCGACTATTTCAGTTTCCAGAGAAAATAATACGGTGTTTGCACACCATCCAGATTCCATAATGCCTGTTTCACAGAAAGTATTGGGAATATTAAGTGGCACATGACTGTATGTTTTTACTCTATTTGGAAATTTTACCTAGAGGTATTAAATACTTGTTCACCAACTTTCTGCTCAGCTTCTCTGCATGTACTTGGTGAATATGCTCTCGAGGTTCACTTATTGTGCTCCTACTGTGTGGGCAACAGTGGAATTGGGTGATAGGTCACTGAGGAATGGAGTATTTTACTGCTGCTGCTTTGTGGTTAAATACTACCATTGGTAGTGTTACCTACTGCTGTTGAGTCAGTTCTGGCTCATAGCGACCCTATAGGGTAAGGTAGAACTGCCCTAGGGGTTTTCCAAGGCAATAATCTGCATGGAAGCAGACCGTCACATCTTTCTCTCATGGAGTGGCTGGTTAACTCAAACTGCTGACCTTTTGAAATCGTAAAAGTAGTTGAAGAGAACACGGGCAAATTTGAAAAATAATCTGAGAGGTAAAAACCTTTTTAAGCATGATAGAAAACCTAGAAACCATAAAAGAAAGGATTAAATTTTCTATATGAAAAAATACCATAAGCAAAATTAAAAGACAGCCACCCAAGACAGCCACCAAACTGGGGAAAAAAATTTGCAGCATGTATGATAAAGGGCCAATTTCCAGTTTACTCTGCTCTAAAATTTACTTTTAAATCAATAGGAAAAAGAGGACCAACTGGGTAAAACACATGAGCATTCATGTAATTCACGTACAGGGAAATTCATTTTGTTTCTAACCCTGAAAAGATGTTCAGCCTCTTTCTCTTTTCATAGTATCAGTACAGATGAAAACTAGAATGAGTTATTTTTCATCTATCAAATTTGCAAAGATAAAAAATGTTGAAAAATAAAGTGTTGGCAAGAGTATGGGAAAAGGCACTTCCATTCCTTGCTGATGTGAATGTGAGTTGGTACACTTGCTTTAGAAATCAGTTTGGCAATTTGAAAAGGCAAGTTACATATACATACAGTTTTTGAGCAAAAAATACCGCTTTTAGAAATTTGCTCCACAGACTTATTTACACAGTTGCACTAAAAAGTATACCTGTTGCCATCCAGTCAATTCCAATTCAGAACAACCATGTAGGACAGAATAAAACTTGCCTCATAGAGTTCCAAGGAGCAGCTGGTAGATTTGAACTGTTGACTTTTTGGTTGGCAGCTGAGCTGTTAACCACGATATCACCAGGGCTCCTCTAAAAAGTATAGAGAAGAATATTTGCAGCAGCACTGTTTAGAGTAGCAGAGGTCTGGAAACAATCTCTTCCCACTGATTTCAGATGATTTCTTAAGAGATGCTAAAAAGGCAAGATGTAGAACAGTATAAAATATTGTGCTTTGGGTTAAAAAATGTGGCTGGGGGCAGAGAATGGTATTTGCCTGTATATTGCTAGACTGTTTCTGGATCGGTACACAGAAACTGGTTACTAGTTGCTTCTCAGGAGGGAAACTGGGGTTTTGGGGTGCAGAGGTGGGAGAGAATCTCACTTTTCACTGGATACCCTCTTGTACTGTTTGATGTATTTACCATGTATATGCATTACTTATGAAAAGAAAAGCTGTCAGGCTTAGGATATGTAGGTCATGCTGTACTTACCTCCTCAGGGCTCAACAGTGATTCCCTTTATGCAGTTCTTGGCCATGATCTGTAGTTGGAGATTTAAATTGTGGCACTTGTATTTTCTAGGAAATTTTATTCGGTCTATGGATCTGGTCAAAAAGGTTTTGATCTGTTCAATCCAAACTTCAAATCAACCTGTCAACGGTAAGTGATTTTTATAAGTTCTTGGTTACAGCTTTTTAAGTTTTAAAAAAAAAAAGATCAATTTGAGCAGTTTCATTGAAATCCACTGGAGAAGAAAGATGTCTGTGAGTCACGACTGACTTGACAGCACGGCAGTAACATAGGAAGCTCTGGGAAGGGAGTGCTGGCGGTGGAGCAGTGCTGTTACTGGGCAGCTGTGAGCACACAGGACTAAGATGCGATTCTTGGAACTCAGGTTTGTGGAGAAGTACACTGAGCTCCAGAAACTCGGAGAGACAGATGAAGAAAAACTATTTGTGGAGACAGGAAAGGCTTTATTGGCAGAAGGAGTGATTTTAAGACGACGAGGAGAGGTGAGGACCGTGAGTAATATTAAAATTGCTATTAGAGTGAGTTGTTTGTCAGGGTTCAAGGGTTGGCTTTGTTTCCCCAACTTTGGTCAAATACTGTTAGATTGAATTCTAAGGAATAGACTGGAATTTGTGGTAAGGATTGCCACTTGGAACAAGTGAGTGTCGTTAGGGCTTTTAAAAGGATAGTTTTATAGAGACTGGGCCTGAGATACTAAAGGTAATTGGTGAACTCTGACAGAGTATGCCTCGCCAGGTGGCTTCAGCCATTCCACTGAGTGAAAACGCTAACATTTGTGTGCCATTCCTATATCTTTCTTGAAGCAGCAAGAACACAGTCATGCTTCCCAGAAATCTGAACACACAAGCCTTAAATCCCAAACTGTCCTGGAAGCAAACCAGCCTCAGGAAGTCCCACAGGAGCAGCACGTGGAGGCACCTGAAGAACAGTTGAAAGGCTTTTCGCCTCCCTGAGGGACTTGCATACGGCATGTACGGGCATCCAAACTGTATTCACCAGATGAGTGTTGAACTGTTTTTAACAGCTAAACTGTGTAAATGTTTCTTAATCTCTAAGGCATTATGTTTGCCTGTTCTGAGTTACTATTTCTGGGTTGTCATAAGGCTCAGTATTACGGTTTGAAATAAGCAGTTACATGAACTTTCATGTTAGCAAGCTTTCAAATAAAGAATTCCCTAGCTGCTTATAGAGTAAATGTACTTTGACAATGTAAATAACATGAGACACTTTTATAAATAACATTTGAGTGGGACGACTCCTGAGTAGGTTTCTTGGATTTTTATGTTAGCATATGGGCTGACTACATTCGATTCTCTGATGTGTTTCTTTTCTCTGGATCATCAGATACGTACTTGCACGTACAGTCTGGTTCCTTGGCCATCTTTTTGTGTGTGTACTTTCTCTTTAGAACTGTTTCACCTTGAGAGGCCCAACTGACTGGTGGTTTATAACAAGAGGAAGAACATAATGGTGATGGACACAGGCTTGAACTGTAACTCTAAACTCATGAATTGATTCTGTTGGAGACAGGTTAACATGGGCCCATACATAGGAGGCTGCTCAGTAAATATTTGTTGCATGAATGAGTGAGTAAGTCCTGCTGAAGACTCAATTCAGATGGCATTTCTGTAGGTAACTTGATTGTCAAGAGGGGAGGCATCTACTTGAGATGATGCTTCACCTAGCACCCACCTGCCTTCTGGGTGCTGAGCTGTGCTCCCAAATCCTTATCAACTGTCCTCCCTTACCTTATTTCCATATCTTTTACTGAGTCAATTATACAATCTTTGGAGGATGAAGATTTTGTATTCGTGACTGAGCCAGTTATTTTCAGCTACTAGTAGTAAATTGCCTCAGAAACTTCTTATTTTAAAACACTTAGAGCTTTTCTACACTACTTTCTGTGTACAGTATCTTCTTCTGGAGGCCTGGAAGGGGAGCATCGGCTCTCACAGCCTCATCAAACAAGGTGAATGCTTTTAGCCACAGCAGTGCCCAGCTGTGCAGCTTTCCTCCCGCCTTGTTTGAGGAAGTATGTTTCATCCATTCACAAACGTTAGGCCATGTCAGAGGGCCAAAGACCAGGCCAACCTTGGAAAGACAACCTGACAAGGTAGAAGAGATGATTTCTGTTCCAGAGAAGTGTTGCAGAGTTGTAGCGCATGTGAGTTTTTAAAGGCAATTTCTTAATCACAACAGTGAAAACTTCTTTAAAGAAGTTATTGTGGTGTGGTTTTTAAAATTACATATGCACGTGATTTAAAATGTAAAGGTAAGGAGTCAGTCTCCCGTCCACTCATTTTGTTCCCTCAAGGCCATCACCACTGTTTACTTGTATGGCTTTCCAGAGATATTAGGAGCATGTACATGGGGACACTGCCTTCTGTTCTGTACCTTGTTTTTCCAGTTAGCCTGTAGGGATGCATTATGATTTAACCAGTGTTGGCTGATGACCGTATTGTTCCTGTGTTTTTTTAAAACCCACTGCTGTCAAGTTGACTTAAATTCATTGTGACCCTGTAGAGTTTCCAAAGCTGTACATATTTAAGGAAGTTGATTGCCATGTCTCTCGCAGAGCAGCTCGTGGGTTCAGACTCCTGACTTTTTGGTTAGCAGTTGAGCACTTGAACCACTGTGCCACTAGGGTTCCTTCCAGTGTTGTACTGTGCTGAAAATGAGCCAGTATCACTGTCACGTATGTTCTTAGAAGTGAGATTGCTGAATCAAGGAATAACTCAAATTTTTAATAGCATGGTATTACGTTCTCCATAGAAGTCATGCTAAGTTACAGTCCCCCCCACTGCCAGCAATATGTGAAAAGTCCAGTTTCCCCACAGTGTGCACATCCATGAGTTCTGATCCCCTAAAGTGGACTGACTACACCCCTGGAAGGGAGAGAGACCATCCCTAGAGCAACATCTGCACGGAGGGCGAGAAGCTGCTGTCGCTTACTGGCTTCTTTGGGTTTAGTCTCAGTGATCAAAACGTAGGGGGAAATGTAAAGCTTATTTGGGGAATTTAGAACCTTTCCCACAGTCACTTCCCTACACAATGTTCTTGGAGAGAGTGGACCTTATTCTTGCCTCTGAGGAGCTTAAAATGTAGTTGGGAACACAGGAGTGACTTGCAAAACAATAAGCTGAGCAGGAGTCCTTTTAAACTATCATACAGAGTATGGGAGGCTTGGGAAGCAAGGACAGTACTGGTTTAGTCTACATGGAGACACCTGAGGGGTGGGTAGCACTGCAATGTGCCTGCTGCCTTGTCTGCTAGGATTCTCTTCCCTGCCACCATGGTCCTTAAAAACTACACCTTCATCACCCTTTCAAATGATTGCTTAGAAATCTCACTTAATGTTCAAATCAAGACAAGTCCTGTATGGACAGTGGGTTGGCAGTCATATGGTATGAGCACTTCCATGGTGAGATCTGATAAAAATGTGATCACCGCCGTGATGGGATCTGCTGTGAGTAGCCAGTCACTTGAAAGGGAGTTTCTTTGGGCATGTGGCCTGCACTGAATATAAGTGGATGTTAGGCAAGGCTGGTGGACTTCTGGCTCCTAGAGCTGGCTCGTGTTCATCTGACCTCCTGTTCCTGGGACTTGAGGTAACAGCTTACCTGCGTTTTGTGACAGTCTTGGGAGTTATCAATCTTTGCGGCTTATGAGTGAGACCAGTGCTCTCTGACCCGCTAACGTTGGGTTTGTCAACCTTTGCAGATGTGTGAATCAGGAAAAGGCTCAGTCCTAACCCGTAGGCTTGGGATATTCCAGCCTCTCCAACTGCATGAGAGAGAAATACCTCGGTCTGTTTACCTGATTCACTGGGTTTGCTTCTACAGAGAATCCAGCCTAACACATTTGGTACAGAGAGTCATTCCAGAGTAACAAAATCGTAAAGATGAGTTTTCTCAGTTTCAAGTCTGGTTAGTTTTAAAGATGTTAGTGACTCTGCTTCTGCTAATAGTACAGAGGGCACTGCTAATCCATGGTGTGAGGTAGCAATAAAAGCCTGCAAGATGTCGTCACCGATAGATCAGGTGTTGGTGAAAAGCGAGATTCTGGGTAACTGCATGTACAGTACCTTTCTATAATTTCATCATAATGAGAAATGTAGGGAAGCTGGTTGATTGATCCTACTTCTGCTAGACAAACTGGTGGATAAAAGAGAGAAGCTCAGGGCTTCAGAGTCAAAGCTTAAGTGCCGCATAAATGACTACAAGGTTTCCACTTCTGCATTGAAAGAAAACGTCTTTCTTTTTCTTTTTTTTTGTATTTTTTAAGTTGTGATTAAATGAAAGTGTACAATCCAAATCAGTTTTCCTTTCCTGCCTGTCTACACTACTGCTCTCCTAGCCCCGTGACAGCACACTTCTTTTCATTCTGTACTTGTATCCTCGTAACAAGTTCCTATCCCTTCCTCTCTACCCGCTTCAGCCTTACCTGGAAAGAGGCCAGTAGAACAGCATCCTGTAAATGCACAGAACCATAAAGTACACAGACCATATGGTCAGATTGTGTCCCCGAGTCTAGTTCATTTTTGTCCAGAGAATTGACCTCAATAGTGTTTTCTAGACAGGGGCAGCAGCAGGTCTAGGCGCCATGCTCCCAGGGGGATGCCCTGGGCCGTCCGGCCATCACTTGTGGTCTTCTAGGAGAGTTCTTGAGCTGTACTCCTCTTTTTCTCGTGTTACCACAGGGACTCAGCATTGTGTGACCCGTCACAGCTGTCTTTGGTGGTGGCTGAGCACCATCTGGTTCTTCTGGTCACATGTTGATACAGTATCCCATTCACTTGGTTCCTTCTGTCTCCTGGGCTCTTTTTCCCTCATGTCTTTGTTCTTGGTGATTGTTCCAGATGAGTTGGGACCGTCTGGTGTACCTCAGATGGCAGCTTGCTAGCTCATAAGACCCCTGACACCACTCACCAACATGGGGTGCAGAAGACTGTTTTAGCAAGAGGCCATACTAGTTGACCTCAAAGTACTCCGAGAGCATGGTCCTCAGGCCCCACCCCTGCTGCTCTATTCTTGCAATATTGGGTTGAGATTAAAAGAGCAGAAAACCTTATTTCTTGTAGTAACAGAGCAGATACTGCTGAGAACCAAATCTAGAGTCTTACTGTAAAGGTGGCTGAATTTTAATACTAGCTCAATTGGCAACCTTGGGAGGTGTCTGAAGTTGAAAGGGAGCCCCTTGGCCGGCCCTACTCCATTTTGCTACAAACAGTAGTTAAGACAACCGTGTTATAAACATTAAGTCCTGAGAACTCACTCTCCCCCATCTGTAAGACTTTACCTTGTACTGGTCACAAGTTGCATGGCTATTCTTTCATCTTATGGACATTGATTAATTGTTCTATTTCCTTTCATGTATTGTCTTAAGACCATGGAACTGAATTCACCAGGTGGTTTGGATGATTATCAAGCCCTGGCTTGTTGGAGCCATACAGACCCTCCACAAAGAATATTGTTGAGACATCGAAAGAATTACTTGTGTGCACTGGGAAAAATATTAATCAGTGCCCCCCCATCAACCTATATAACCTCCAGGCTTAGCCTATGCATGCAGGCAAGCTTTGGAGGAGCTAATTCCCCCTTGCCTCTTGTGTGTTGGCACTCAATAAGTGTCCTCGTTTAATCACCTCACCTCCTATCTCAGTATTGACTTTGTGGACAGGTGGCATGGATCCGTGATTGCGTTTACAAAGTTAAAGTGAGGGTATTGATTAGAAGGAAATGGGGTCCTGAAAGTTGGAATGGGGACCTCACAACATCAAGAAAGTAGTTCCAGGAGAAGAATATGTTCTTTGGGCCCTGGGGTCCCTGTGCTGAGAAGCTCCCAGTCCAGGGGAAGATTGATGACAAGGACCTTCCTCCAGAGTGTTCTTCTGGAGCTGATGCCCTGAATTTAGACTTCTAGCCTAGTAGACTCTGAGAGAATAAACTTGTGTTGGTTGAAGCCCTCTGTTTGTGGTGTTTCTGTTACAGCAGCTTCAGAGAACTAAGATAGGTTGAGTGGGACATGGGAAAGTTTTTGAGCCTGGAAGGCACATGGTGAAAGCAACATCAGATTTAAGGAAGATTAACTAGAAAGGTTTGAAAACAATGGGGTTGTGGGGGTGGACTGGGAGGCAGGGAAGAGGAGACTGTCTCAAACCACAGGGGAAGTGGCAATTCCAGAATTCACAGGTGAGGAACAGCAACATTGCTAACCCAGACAGTGATGTAGAACAGATGCTCTTAGGGAAAAGTGCAGCATTCAGG
Organism: Heterohyrax brucei; assembly: GCA_028571685.1. Taxonomy (NCBI): domain Eukaryota; kingdom Metazoa; phylum Chordata; class Mammalia; order Hyracoidea; family Procaviidae; genus Heterohyrax; species Heterohyrax brucei. The sequence goes on along the minus strand of CM053149.1, from coordinate 115,727,922 downwards.
TGGCAGAGATAGGGGACAAGTGTCTGGGAGAGAAAATCACTAGTGCAGGGGTAAGATTTAGAGACAGAGTGAAGTATACAAGGGACAGTGGAGAGACCCAGAATGTTGTGGGCTGGGCTAGGTGAACACTGTCTGTTAATGCTGTCCAGAGGGAGAAAACCAGCAGAGGAACCTGAATTCTCAGGTCTTTTACCAGCTAAATAGCAAGGTTTGCTTAAGTGGTCCTGTCTTAAGGCATTACAGCGTTCTTCGCTTGCCTTTTTTGGGGGTAGACCCACTCTTGGATTGCTTGTTCTTAAAAGGCAAGACCAGTTCTTTTTGTAATCTTGTGTTATACCAAGAGCAGTGTCAAGTTCTCTGATAATGAAAACAGGATTCCAGAATAATCTGTGCCCCCAGAGAACTCCTGATTTTGTCGAAATGATACCTTTCTAAATAAATGATGGTTTGTGACTTAAAAACAATTCAACATTTTTTTTTTTAAGTCATTCAAGTGGAATGGTAAGTCATTCAAATGTGGCATGCTAGATTTTCTAGCCTTATACATCCTGAGTTCTGTACCCAGCCTGAGTGTGCACCAGGCTGGCAGTTCAATTACCTATACCTGCATCCTAACGACCCTATAAGGCAGTAGAACTGTCCCATTGGGTTTCCAGGAGTGCCTGATGGATTCAAGCTGCCACCCTTTTGGTTGGCGGCTGTAGCTTTTAACCACTATGGCACCAGGGTCTCCTGACTACGTAGGGGTTGGGAAATACAACACGGTGTAGTGCTGATGGTACAAGGGACCTGGCATTACCTGATCTAGAGGGAGGTGGAGCTAGGAACAAGATAAGGTGAGTCCTGTAAGGAAGGGGTCAGCTGTTTCTTTGTTCCTGGGCTCTATGCTCCGGAGCTGGAGATTCTGAAAGAGTCTGGAAGTGGGGACCAGCTCTGGCTGCGTTAGGAGGATGTGAGCCTTGGTTAGGAAGAGGTGAGGTCCAGGATGTCTGAGTGGGTGAGCAGGTTCAGTGAGCAACTCAGCTGAGGTCATCTTGGCAGACAGCAAAGGCACCTGCCCTGAGCAAAGCCAGGAGTTGGCTTTCCTGTCACTGCTCAAGCAGGTCTCTGACTGGATACGCCTGGCAATAAAGTGTTTCTGTGTGGATGGTGAACCAGACAGGTGGTTCTTGGTGCAGCATGAAAACCGTTTAAGTTGACTAGGGGAAGCCAGAGGAGGCAGGGAGTTGAGTGTTACGTACTCTATGAAATGCTGCCACCTCTATACAAACTGGCCATCCTTAGAGATTACATAGAGGGTTTTTGTTGAATGCTAGCTGACAGTGAAAATGCATTTGGGGTATAGTTTTACCCTCTATGGGACGCTTTTCCTGGCCTCCAGCCTAAATGTCAGTTACCTGACCTTCTGGTCGCTCAGTTCTTTTAATTAAAAGATGTTTCTAAGCATCCGACTCGACGGCACTTGGCTTTGGCTAAGCAGCCTCCAGTAGTGGCCTATTTATTATTTATCAAGCAGTTTCCTTCCAGCAGTTAGTGAAAGGTCAGCAGCTTCAACGGGTGCTTTGTTTTTGGTGAGCAGCTTAGATGAAAAAGATTTACAATCCATCTCTGCTCCCTCCTGTTTGCTTATGGGCAGGACACTGTTTAATAGGTACTGTGGCATTTAGGACCGCAGACCTCGGAAGCATGCAGAAAAGTGCATGTGGGTCCCTTGCTGCCGAATACTTCTGCAAAGTAAACATGAGGTTGTGATTATGGTTAATAATGAGATATTGATTGTTCGAAAATGTCACTGCCTGGAACGTTGGCTTTGGCACCGGTAGGTGGCGCTGTATTCTCATGCTGGTCCGCTACAATCGTTTTGTTTCCTTGCCCTGGGGTACTTACCTTTCAAGGTTGACTAGTGTCCTTGTAAAATAACCTTTTGGCTGAGATTTAGGAAGCTGAGGTCCTGGGGTGCTGTCAGACTGGGATGGAGGTGGGAGGCGAGAGGCTGCAGTACAATGACAAAGGCCTTCAGGGGAACTAGTTCCGTTTGCACTGCAATAGGAGCGAGCCTATTGAGTGCTGAGCCCCTGGAGACTGCCTGGAGCAGCACTTCTTAAAATCCTCAGTTCAGTGACAGTCTGACTTTGCGGGGGCGGGGGGGGGGGACAGAGAGAGTGGTGCATGCAGGGAGGCAGTGCAGAGTAGTGGAGAAATCCAGGTCTGGGAGAGAACAGCCCGGGTTTGAAGCTCTGATCTATTGCTTGTTGTGTGACATTAAGGAAGTCAGGGAAAAACTAGTACCTCAGTGTCCTTATCTGTAAACAGAAAAATACCATCAGCCTCACCACGTTGTCACAACGGTTATATGAGAACATAAAGTTCAACCCTGAAAAGGTCTAGGAGGCTGTAAGCAACTGTTGATTCCCACTAGGTGGGGAGGATTGTCACATGAGGTTAAAATGCAGGAGAAACAACAAAAATGGTGTCTTGTCCTTTTGTATCCCGTGACTTTCCCGTTTGCAAAAGGAGTGGTGTAGGGGTGTCAGACCTTGTCATATAACACCTGTCAGGGAGAATGTCCATCAGCATCACCATCAGCCCCAAGCTGATGCCTGTGAGGTGGAGGTCAGACACACCTCCTGTCTCCCACCTCTTTACCCATCCAGTCACTAGCTACCCCTCCCACTGTGCTCTCTGCTGCTCTTCTGGCTTCAGCAATTCGTTACGAAGGCCATACAGTACTCACAGACATTACTTTCACCGACGAGACTGTTAGGGAAGTAAACCAAACCTGTTGCCCGTGAGTTAGTTCCAACCCATAGTGACCCTGTAGGAAAGAACTGCTTCACAGGATTATCCAAGGAGTGTCTGTCGGGCGTAAATTGCTGGTCTTTTGGTTAGCAACTGAACACTTGAACCACTGTACCACCAGAGCTCATAAGTTATTGATAGAGGTCCACAGATACTAATTACAACAGCTCTGTAGCTAAAATACCAGAAAATTTGACAAAATCACCAACTGTAAAAACACTACAGCAATGGAAACAATACAACTCTTAAGTGCTTGTAGCATGTGCAGACAAAACTCTGATTCAAAGCATCACGGTAATTGGGGCTGATTGGGTAGTAATGACAGCTTTGACCTGAGCACATTAGAAGGTTCAAAAAATAAATTAGCATAGAGTTTTAGCATTCTAGGTATACTGGTACACATAAGTTGGGCAAGTACTCAGGTTTTATATGCAAAGTTGACTTGGATTGTAAACTTTCACTTAATCACAATAAAAATTGTTTTTTTAAATCCCTGTAATTAGTTATAATACTTTTTCCTGAGTGCTTGCCTTTCTGCAACTCTATCTGCTCTCCTCACCCTGTGACAGCACACTCTTCTTTCTCACTCTTCCAGTATCCACTCAGCCAATACTTGTCCCCTCTTCCTCTCCACCCTCTCCTCTCCCCTCTGAAAAGAAACCAGTAGGAAAGCCTCATATATACGTTAAACCGTAAAATATACACATCACATGCATCACTTATGAGTCCCCAAGTCCAAGTCTTTGTCTGAAGTGTTGTCTTCAGTACTGGTTTCAGTACTACGCTAGCAACAAGTCAAGGGGCCATGTTCTCAGGGCACCCTCCAGGTTATTGGGTCATCTAGTCTGATCTTTTTAATAGAGTCTGGTCTTTTTAATTGATCTGCATACCTCTTTGTCTTAGGTCAGGGACTCTACACTGTGTCCCCTATCAGGAATGTCTTTGGTGGTAGCTGGGCACCATCTAGTTCTTCTGGTTTCATGCTGATGTAGTCTCTACAGGGTATTTTTATAGACATTTTGATTTTGCTCCCTGACAGTGTCATCTGCTGCAGTCCATACCCCCTTCACCCTTCTAGTGACACCACTGGAGAAAGGCCCTATAAAAGTGATCCATTGCACCACACCATTGATGTTTTCTTGCCAGCTCCTCCCCACCAACAATGGTTACTGTTGCCTTTATCTTCCAACCTTAGCACCAAATGCATAAATTGAAAAATAAATTTAAAAATAATAAAAGGCAAATGAAGAAACCAAGGAACATTCTGAGAACTTGTCCACTGTTGGACAAGTTGGCTGTGTTTCACTGATGCTGGTCATGTTTCACTGAAAAATATACTTTCATTTTAGTTATTCCTTAGGCAGATATTTTGGGTGTGTGTAGAAACCATTGTCTTCATGGTATCATTTGTATCTCTTCTGCCTTTCTTTATTATTGCTTGCCCTGTCCTCTTTGTAATGAGCTGTTTTTGCTTTCTTTCTGTCCACTGTGCTCCAAATTGCGGAGGGAAGCTGGAGGATCACTACTTAGAGGGTCAATACAGGAAAATAGGTCCAACATCAGCAGTATGATTCCTGGGACCTTCAGCTGGTTCAGCTGTTGGAGCAGGAGTTTCTGAAATTTTCCCTAGTCCTCCCTGTGAAGGGCATGGGAAGGCGGTAGAAGGCCAGGGATGGAATGGTGGGGAGGAAAGGGGGCCCCTCCTTCCCTTTGTCCCATGTCCTTCTTGCTCCATTTGATCCTTAGTCTGCAGGTAGCTCATGGGTCCCTCTGCCTTTGGTCACCTGGAATACTAAGCTAGAGGAACACTAGAGCTGCTGGTACCAGCCAGGTGGGTTAGAAAGGATAAACTATGGTTGTGACTTTGGGCACGTTCACGTAAATGCTTCTGATCCACAGCCAACCCATCACAGCATCTGGAGCCCAGCAGAGATAGCTGAGCATTTGTGGAATGAACAGATGTGTGGTTTCCCCATCTCTATAGCATGGCGATAATTTAAGTTCTGGAGTGCAGAACTGGATTCTGACCAATGCAGAACTTTGTAAACTCTCAAGCTTTCTACACTTATAAAAAATAAGACCTGGGGAAGAGAAAAATGGCCCTGGAGCTGATGGTGGCAGTGCTGGGTGTCACCTGAGAGAGCAGAGTCCTGAGGTGTAGCCACAGGCAAGGACCCAGTGGTGACAGTTTAACTCTCTAGTTTGGCTGCTAAAGAATTCTGTAGGAAGTGCCTGATTGTTCTTCAAACCCTCTCCCAGGGTGCTCTGTCTAAAATAAGTGTGTTCAGGATTATCTCTTGAATTTTAAACAAGCAGATAGAAGGCTCCTGAGCGTTATCACCAGCTTCCCCTGGCTCCTGCCAAGTGAGGCACAATGGCTCTGCTCCATCTCTGTGGCGTGGGTCACCACCTCCTGGAGCCCGTTGTCCACCCCAGTCCTAGCTTCCGACCAGGAGCTAGCCCCCTGCCTTGGCATATATGTTGCTTTGACTCTTCAGGCTTCTAGCCCTGTAGGGTATAATGTCAGGGACCGTGGGCTGACATTACCACTGCTGCCAGAGGCGGGGTCTCCATTTCCAGACTGGGGTCAGGGAGGGCTTGGTGTGGAGGTGTCCGGCTCAGCGGGAATAACTGCCTCCTTGCCCCCTGCTCCTTGGTTTCCCTTCCCAGCTATGCTCAGGGTATGAGAACAAGAAGCAGTGGGCTTAGTCCTAGAAAAATGCCTTTTATATCCTAAAAAGGCAAAACTTGTCTTTGGCAACTCATTTCCCACCTCTGACTCTCCCACTTGGGGATGTGAAAGGCCATGGAAGCAGCTAGCTAAGTGGGAAGCTCTGCTCACCTGAATGCTAGGCAGACAAACGTGTTGCAGTGTCCCACAGCCTCGTAGTCCCATAGCATCCTCGCCACGTCTGACCTGGCCTACTGGACAGTCTAGTCTCCGGTGAAGTATATTCCTGGGATTGGAATTGTTTATTCCTGTTTCCCCCTGGATTACTGAAGTGCTCACACGGGCTTCTTAAAAGAATCTCTTTGAATACCTGTGAAGTCTAGGAAGGGCAGGTTTAGGAAAATCCCATCTGCGGATGTAGGTCTCCTGAGCCAGTGGCCACTGATAATTAATATTAATGAAGAATAGACAACAGATGTTTATAGCTCAACTGACATATGCTTTGCCAAACCCCAAAGGGGCTCCTTTAAGATCCAAAGGACTTGAATGTATTGTACTGTCATGCTGAACAGAATCAAAGTTTCAGGGCTTAATTAAGAATTTTCTTACACATAAGAACCCAATGACCCATAGGCAGTGTCTGTCTTAAAAAAAAAAAAGGAACTGAGTGTACCTCCATTGCTTACTGACATTTAACAATAGCTCCTTTGGTCTGAAAGTAAGGCTGCAGATTGCAAGGTACAGTAGACAGAACATTGAGTGAAGCTACTTGCAAACCCGTCTGGCCCAGCTCATGCACTCATTGGTAAGTCATTCAGCCTTTTTAGTCGTTTGTAAAATAAGAGAGCTGAGCCTCACAATCCCTAACATCCTGTTCTTTGGGTGCAGATGCCCAAGAAGGTGAAGGAGCAAGTCTAGTCCCAAACCAAAAAAAACAAACCCAGTGCTGTTGAGTTGATAGTGACTCATAGCGACCCAGGCCAAGGCTTATTAAATGACGGTTTGAAATCTTTTCACTTTTTACATTTTCATTATGGGAACACTCATGGTGTTAGATGCCATGGAGTCAGTTCTAACTCACTGACAACTCTTGTATGCAGAGTATTCTTGTACTCTACTGGGGTTCCAAGACTGTGGTCTTTTGGAAGCAGATTGCCAGGGCTTTCTTCTGTGGTGCCTGTGAGTTGGTTTGAACCACCAACCTTTCAGCTAGTAGTTGAACCATTAAGGTCTGCACCACCCAGGGAACTCCTGAAAACACTCAGCGCTCAAAGAGATGGAGATAATAGTTTAATAATGCCCCCATAACTTCATTATATAGACTTAATCATTATTAATATTTTGCTGTATTTCCTATTCTGTATTTTTTCCAAAGTATTTTAAAGGAAATTAAAAACATTGTGACCTCTTCTGCCCAGGGCTTCAATTTGTTTCTCTGAAGACTAAGACCTTCTCATAAACCTAACAAAACAGTCATACACTAGAATACCTTAGTATCACCTAATTCTCCAGTTCATACTCAAATTTCCTCCCTGTCCCCTTGACAGTCTTTCTGCCTGCCCTCGCACCCTCCAGGCCAGTCCCTGGGGCCAAATACTTGGAACATTTTCTGTTTTCAGTGCTTCTGGTGGTTACCTTCAAGTCCTCCAACAATCCCTTTTTATCACTATTTGTTGGCTGTATCAGCTCTAGTCATGTCTGTCAATTTTCTGCTAGGATCAATGAGGTTTTATCTTATTTAGGTTCTCTTTCCCTTCCAGTGTAGTATGTTTCCATCTTAGCTTCTCTGTGTAGTTATTAAGGTTCCTTCACTCTTGGAAACCCTGGTGGTGTACTAATTAAGTGATATGACCCCTGATCAAAAGGCTGGCAGTTTGAATCCACCAGGTGCTCCTTGGAAACCATGGGGAAGTTCTACTCTGTCCTATAGTGTTGCTATGAATCACAATCGACTTGACAGCAGTTGATTTGTCTTGGTTTGGGTAACCTTAGGAGAGTCCTGGTGGCAAAGTGGTTAAGAGCTTAGTTGCTAACCAATAGGTCAGCAGTCTGTATCTACGAGCCACTCCTTGGAAACCCTACAGGGCAGTTGTACTCCGTCCTATGGGGTTATATGAGTTCCAAGTTGCTGTGAGCAGCTCTGAGTGGACTCAGTCCTCCAAGCTTCTATCTTCAGTTAGCTCTGTGCTCTAAACTCTAAGCTCTATGTACATTATCTTGTTCAATCTCACAGCAATGCTACGCAAAATGAGTGTTACTCCCAGAGACGTGATTTGAATGAATGAGATAGCCAGGTGCCAGATCACTTCCCGTAATCAGTGCTTCCTACAGGGCTGCCCTGTCAAGTGCCCTGGGCTGTGCACTGCACAACTCTAGGGGGTGCCATTTGCATAGACTGCAATGTGAACAGTGCCCTAGGATTTGTGCTGTGTGGTGACCCTGGCCTTCTACTAAGTGAGAGCTTAAAGGAAAGGCTTCCTATCTGTTTGATAGGCTTGGAAGGCTGGACTGCACTATCCATTGAGGGGCTTGTCGGCTCTGGATTTATAAGACTTTCTTAAGGTCACAGTGCCTCGTGTTTTAAGAGCCTATTGGCAGGCAGGCCCTCCCACATATATAAACATTTGTTTAGGAAGAGAGAGCTCAGCGTGGGCCCCAAGAACTGACACCAGCCATGTCAGGGCACAGACTCAGTTGCTCTTCGTGACTTTCTCCTGTGGCCACCACAGACTTATTGAGCAATATATTATGAATGTGCCTCACTCTGGTGATGTGTTATGGATAAATCATTAAGGAGGCAGCTTGCTGCGGTGATGTATTGGTGTAATAGATCATCAGAGTGAAGTCTTCTACAGACATACAGGCTGGCTCAAAGGGTGGTGTCATTCAGGGAAGAATTAGCCCAGCAGCAGACCGAGTTTAATTACAGGATAAAAGGTTGTGAATGATAGGCTGAAGTCTGAGGCACCAGCATTTTGATTCTCGATGTAAAAATATAATTAGGCTTCCTGAGAGAATTTGTGATTATTTTCAAACAGCCTTCTACTCTATCTCAACAGCACAACTTGGCCTGTGGCTGCAGGAGCACCTTTTATCCGGGGGATCACCAGTGCTTTTCCACATCTGAATGATTGCCTGCCTTCCACATTTTGTAGGTCACAGAATGAGTTAAAGGAGATAAAATCCAGGGGGTCTGCCTTTCAGGCCTTCTGAATAATGTCCTTAGCAACTAACTGGACTGTTGGAATTGAGTGATTTATTCAAATCACCACTTATTCAGGCAGTGCTTCTCAACTAACTCTGTGTGCATGGAGGAGGGGGCGAACCACTGAGAGTGTGTGTGAGGACACCAGCACCTTAAGGTGAAAAATAGTAATGATGAGGTTGTTGTTTGCTGCTGTCAAGTTGAGTCTGACTCATGGAGGGCCTGGGTGTGGAGTGGAACCCTAGCTGCATAGGGTTTTCAAGGATGTCACCTGTGGGAAGCAGACTGCCGGGACTTTCTTTTGATGTGCTTCTGGGTTAGCTTGACTTGTCAAACTTCCGACTAGTAGTGTAGCACTTCTATGTCTGCGCCACCCAAGAATGCTGATAATAATAATAGTGTGTATCAAACACTTTAACAGATGCCAAGCTTCCTAAAAGCTTTGTGCATATTATCTGATTGAATCCACACGGCAACATCTGATACAGGCATTACTATTACTCCCATCTTTCAGATGAGAGAACAAGCCAGCGGCTGGTGTTATGGGCCAAGGCTGCATCTGCTCAGTCACAGAGCCGGTGAAGCCGATGCCTCTGGGAATCCCTACACCTCTCCCCGCCTCCCCCAGGGTTCACTTTCCTTAGAGGATCCCAAACCGGTGCTGCTTTAAACTGCGGATCTAAATAAGTACCACGAAAATCATGTTTGTGGAACAACTGTTTTGCCTGAAGGCACACAGACTTTTGGTATTTTTAAAAACACCTATGTAGAGTTCCAAGTGTAGTCTGAATTGCTGTCTCCTGGAGCAGCCTTGTAGTCGGGGACATCTAGCAGTGGGAGGCTAAACTCTTTGGATCAGCTCACCTACCAGAGGCAACTAAAAGAGCTACATAAATTTTTATTTTTTGGAAATCTTCTTAAATAGTATTAAATTGCCGAGAAGATGTAAGTAATGACTAGGTCAACAAAAAAACCATTGCCCTTGAGTCAATTCCAACTCATAGCAACCCTGTAGGTCAGAGTAGAAAACTGCTCCATGGAATTTCCAAGGAGCACCCAGTGGCTTTGAACTTCCAGCCTTTTGATTAGCACTTAACCACTACACCACTGGGGCTTCTAACCCAGCTGAATAGGATGGGAGGATAGGAACTGAGAGGTGACTGAGCACAGAAGCAGCTTTTGTCTGAGGGCATTTACCGATCCTGGAATGGGAGACTTTTCCTGATGGCCTTGTGGTCTAGTGGAAAGAGAGCAGCAGCAGTGGAAACTAGGAGCCAGAACAGAAGACCCTGTAAAATGGGACCTCAGGGGCTGTGCCCTCAGGGTGAGAGTGAACTGGAAGTGGATTAGTCTTCCTGCAGAATTTCAAGCCAGGTGGTCCCAAACTGATATGTCCCCAACACTTCACAGAAGCAGATCTTCTCTGGGCGTAGGTACTTTCACAGTAGGCTCCATCTTATTCCTATCAATAATTTTTAAAATATTGGACTATGGTCAGTGATAACCAGACACACAAGGAAACTGGAATCCATGTAAGCAGCAACAAAAACAGACAATGGAAACAGATCCTTAAAGATTTTAGATATTCAAACAAGCAGACTACAGAAAATAAATAACTTTGCTTGCTTATATTATATTTAAATAAATAAATGAATTTCATGATATCTTCAGAGAATGGGAAACAGAGAAAAGGAAGGGTAAATATGCAGTTACCTATTCACTGTCTGCTTTCCTGCTCCAGATCTCCAAGCCCCTCCTCCCCCAAAATAAATAAATAAAAGAATTTCTAGGTGGCAGAATTCAATAGGAGATCTCACTTGCTCGCTCGGTTCTCCATTAGGTGGATTAGAAAAGACAGCGTATTTCTTCTCAATATGTTTATTTTCAACAAAGCAGGCCAAACATAGTTAGAACTTCCTTTTGGCTTTCGTTTCAGATTTGAAAAGGAAGATTACAATTTGAAGGTTATTAGAAAATTGGAAGAAAGTAATTCTTCAGACACCAACTAAAAAAATTGTGAAAATAAATGGTAACAAAGAGATGGCACCCTGTCATGCAAAAACGAAATAAAACAAAACTGCAACCTCAAAATTAAGTCATCATAGAAAATATTACACTTGATACATAAGCTTTAAAATATGAAACGTGTGTAGCTATGATATACAGATGACATCCGTGGACATCTTCAGGATAATGGAGCATAAAATCATGGCTAAAAACATGGGTTTTACATCAGATGGGTTAGTGTAGAGCTCCCAAGTCTGACTTTGCTTTCTGTCCTTGGGCAAATGACTTAACTCAGAGCCTCAGTTTGTTTAACTGAAAAATGGAGACAATAGTATCACTGCATCGGTGTCAAGGGGTGATAGGATCAAGAGAGACCATGGATGTAAAGTGTTTAGTGTTCTGCCAAGGAACACGAAATTTGCTGTTGTAACATTTTAGCTTCTTGGAACATCATGACTGCATGTAAGTCAAGTTGGTGTTTATAGTTTGCTTGCACTTAAATCTAGGAGGCAGCCCTGGTGATGTGGTGGTTAAGTGCTATGACTGCTAGCTGAAAGATCAGCTGAAAGGTTAAGTGCTCTTTAGAAACCCTATGGGACAGTTCTACTCTGTCCTATTGAGTTGCTATGAGTTGGAATCCACTTGATACCTTTTTTTCTTGTAATCTAGGAAGGCTTTACATAAAGCTGTTGGATGTTGATTCCCTGTGTGTAACTACCGTGAGAAGTTGATGAAATTGACTTCCGAGGACTGCCTGTCCAGGCTTGGCCATTTACTATGAGCTTCATGATAAAGAAGCTACTTGTTCTGGCCTCTAAAATCAAGGCCATCTCCTTGTGAAGGGCAGAAATCCAGGTAAAGTAAGATAGATAATCCTGCATTGCAGATTTATTAAAGATATCCAGATTAAAAATTGGGTCATCTGTCAATCAATCAACTTGTTTTCTACATTTTTCTCTGTCACTTTACTAAAAATACTCCCTTACAATTTTGAACCCCCTATGGAGTTCTTAAATGCTAATAGTCTTTCCTCTTCCCTTCAGAAGGACAAGTTGAGCCCCATTATCTAGCAGAGGTTCCCAAATTTATCCTTTTCTTGCTGAATGCTTTACTATTATTATTTTTAAAATTTTTCCAAGTCACATGATGTCAAGGGGGAAAGAAGGGTTGATGAGTACAAGTCACCAGTGAAGTATGGTTACAGGCTGCATTGTCTCGGACCCTGATGTGAGGGAACAGGTTGAAAACAACCACCTGAAGATCAGCTGAGCTAAGGCTTAACTATTGATTGATAGACTGCTGTGCAACTGTTCGGGTCCCTTGTGCCAAGGGACTGAGTTGGCATCATTTAGGTTTCCTGACATCTTGGTCTGAGCTTGGGGGATACCTTAGATTAGACTCTAGAAACAGACCCTGAGGCAGCTTCATGCAGAGCATCAATTAGGACTGTTTTGGGTGTACATAGCAGCCCTGGTATTGCAGTGGTTAAGGGCTTGACTCTAATTTAAAGGTTAGTAATTCAAACCCATGAGCTGCTCTGTGGGAGAAAGATGCTGCAGTCTACTTTTGTGAAGATTTACAGCCTTTAAAACCCTGTGGGGCAGTTTTACTGTCTTATAGCACCACTGTGAGTCAGAATTGACTTGTCAGCAGAGATTTGGTTTTTGGTTTAGCAGAAGGCAAAGAAGGCAGGATTGGGGACAGGGAGAAGCTGTCCCACAATGTGGTTGCCTCGAGACCTCAGCTGAACCTACAGGGAGCTCTGGAGCTGCTATGGCACTTGCTTCAGAGTTGCCTGCAGTTAAGGGTACCTGGCTTTTACATCCCCCTATCAGCCAGTCATTTACTGGCTATGGGGCGTTCCCTAGGAGGGAATATACTTTGGGTAAAGCAATTTCCCATGAGGGATGAAGCTCTGTGTCCTCAGCAGCTCATATTCTCAGCAATAGGGGTGTGAGAGCTCTGAAGCAGTGGACAGTACCCACTACAGATTACCCTCTGAGCTGCTCAGGCTTCCTTGCTTCTTTGGTAAATAGGTTCCATTTCTAACAGCTCCTCCAGAGTTTTGGTTGATCTTTCCCGGGAAAACTCATATAAGAGGTGTTACTGGGGGTTGTGGATTGAATTGTGTCCTCCTAAAATATCTGTCAACTTGGCTAGGCCATGATTCTCAGTATTGTGTGATCATTCACCATTCTGTCATCTGATCTGACTTTCCTAAGTGTTGTAAATCCTATCTCTATGACATCAGTGCTCCAATGTGTCTGTCCTTTTGTTGTATTGTGGTGGCTTGTGTGTTGCTGTGATGTTAGGTGCTATGCCACAGGTATTCAAATACCAGCCGGGTCATGCATGGTGGACATGTTTCAGCTGAGCTTCCAGACTAAAACACACTAGGAAGAAGGAGCTGGCAGTCTACTTCTGAAAAGAATTACCCAGTGAAAACATTATGAATAGCAGTAAAACGTTGTCTGACATAGTGGAGGAAGATGGAAGGCACTCAAAATACTACTGGGGAAGAGCTGCCTCTTCGGAGTAGGGTCAAGCTTAACGATGTGGGTGGAGTCAAGCTTTCAAGATCTTCATTTGCTGGCATAGCGTGATTCAAAAATGAGAAGAAGCAGCTGCAAACCTCCATTAATAATTCAAATGCAGAATGTATGAAGTATGAATCTAGTAAAACTGGATATTGTCAAAAAGGAAATGGAGCACATAAACATTGATATTCTAGGCATTAGTGAACTGAGACGGAATGGAATTGGTCATTCTGAATTGGACAATCATATGGTCTACTATGCCAGGAAAGACAGCTTGAAAAGGAACGACTTACCCATTCATCATCAAAAAGAACATTTCAACATTTATCCTGAGATGCAATACTGTCAGTGATAGGACAATATCCACATGCCTACAAGGAATATTCAGTTAATACCACTATTATTCAAATTTATGCACCAGCCACTAAGGCCAATGATGAAGAAACAGAAGATTTTTACCAACATCTGCAGCCTGAAATTGATTGAACATGAAATCAGGGTGCATTTATAATTCCTAGTTATTGGAATGCAAATGTTAGAAACAAAAGAAGGATTCGTAGTTGGAAAAATAAGACCTTGATGTTAGAAATGATGCCAGACATCACAGGATAGAGTACCAATGACTTCTTCCTTACAAATAGCTTTTTTCATCAACATGAACAGTTAGTATATATATCTCAACCAGAAGGAATATACTGGGATCAGATAGACCACACCTGTCAAAAGAGATGATAGAAATGCTCAATGTCATCAGTCAGAAGAAAGCCAGGAGCTGACTGTGGAACACACCATCAATTGCTCATATGTAAGCTCAAGTTGACACTGAAGAAAATTATAACAAGTCCATGAGAGCTGAAGTACGACCTTGAATATATTCCACCTGAGTTTGGAGACCATTTCAAGAACAGATCTGATGCATTGAATACTGATGAGTGAACACCAAATGAGTTGTGGGATGATGCCAAGGCATCACGCATGAAGAAAGCAAAAGGTCGTTAAAAAGACAAGAAAGAAAAGAAAGACCAGGATGGATATCAGAAGAGATGCTGAAACTTGCTCTTGAATGCAAAGTAGCTAAAGTGAAAGGAAAAAATGATGAAGTAGAAGAGTTGAACGGCAGATTTCAAAGGGCAGCTCGAGAAGACAAAGTAAAGTATTATAATGACATACGAAAAGACCTGGAGATAGGAAACCAAAAGGGAAGGACACAACTGACATTTCTCAAGCTTAAAGAACTAAAGAGAAAATTCAAGGCTTCAGCTGCAATATTGAAGGATTCTACAAAGAAAATATTAAACAACTCAGGAAGCATCAAAAGAAGACTGAAGGAATATACAGAGTCATTACACTAAAGAGAACTGGTCAATGTTCAACCATTTCAGAATGTAGCCTATGACCAGGAATCAGTGGCACTGAAGGAAGATGTCCAAGGTGCACCGAAGACCCTGGCAAATAGCAAGGCTCCAAAAATTGATGGAATACCAATCAAGATGTTTCGACAAATGGATGTGGTGCTGAAGGTGCTCACTTGTCTATGTCAAGAGGTTTAGAAGGTAGCTACCTGGCCAACTGACAGGAAGAGATCCATACTTAAGCTCATTCCTGAGAAAGGTGAGACCACTGAACTCAGAAATTATAAAAAATATCATTAACATCACACGCAAGTAAAGTTTTGCCAAAGATCATTCAAAAGTGGCTGCAGCAACCCATCAATAGCAAACTGCCAGAAATTCAAGCTGGATTCAGAAGAGAATGTGAAATCAGAGATATCATTGCTGATGTCAGATGGCTCCTGGTTGAAATCAGAGAGTATCACAGAAATGTTTACTTCTGTTTCATTGACTATGCAAAGGCATTTGACTGTGTGGATTGTAACAAATTACGGGAACCTTGTGGAGAATGGGAGCTCCAGAACACTTAATTGTACTCATGAGGAATTTGTACGTAGATTTAGAGGTGATTGTTCAGACCGAACAAAGGGATATTGCATAGTTTAAAGTCAGGAAGGGTGCACATGAAGACTGTGTCATTTCACCATGCCTATTCAATTTGTATGCTGAGCAAATAATCCAAGAAGGTGGACTATAAGAAGAATGGGGCATCGGGATTGGAGGAAGACTCATTAACATTTGTGTTATGCAGATGACACAACCTTGCTTGGTAAAAGTGAGGAGGACTTGAAGCACTTGATGATGAAGATCAAAGACTACTACAGTGTTCAGTATGGATTACACCTCAACATAAAACAAAAATCCTCACAACTGGGCCAATAAGCAACATCATGATAAATGGAGAAAAGATCAAACCTATCAAGGATTTCATTTTACTTGGATCCACAGTCAACATTCATGGAAGCAGCAGTCAAGAAATCATAAGACAGATTGCACTGAGCAAGTAGGTTGCAAAGACCTCTTTAAAGTGTTGAAATGCAAAGATGTCACCTTAAGGACTAGAGTGTGCCCAACCCAAGTCACGGTATTTTCAATAACCTCATATTTATGTAAAAGCTGGATGCTGAATAAGGAAGACTGAAGAAGAACTGCTGCCTTTGAATTGTGTTGGTGAAGAATATTGAGGGCCCCATGGACTGCCAGAAAAACCAACAAATGTCTTGGAAGAAATACAGCCAGAATGTTCCTTGATAGCAAGGATGGTGAGACCATATCTCACATACTTTGGACGTGTTATCAGGATGAATCATGCGTGGTAAAGTAGAAGGCCAGTCAAAAGGAGAAAGAACCTCAAGAAGGGGACTGACACAGTGGCAGTGGCTGCAATAGTGGGCTCAGCCGTAACGACTGTGGGGATTTAGCAGGTCCAGCCGTGTTTCATTGTTTTGTACACAGGATCACTGAGAGTTGGAACTGACTTCATGGTGGCACCAAAGAACAACAGCATCCAGCATGACGTTAATGGGATGGGATTAGTGGCAGTTATATACACGCAGTCTACAAGATTAATCTACAGTTAGAGCCAGTCTCCTGAGATATAAAAGAGAGAAGCAAGCGGAGATAAAGGGGACCTCATACCATCAAGAGACAAGAGTCAGAAGAATAGTAGGTCCTTTGGACCTGGGGTCCCTGTGCTGAGGAGCTCCTTGACTGGGGAAGATTGATGACAAAGACCTTTCCCCAGAGCTGACAGAGAGAGAAAGCATTCCCCTAGAGCTGGCACCCTGAAATCAGACTTCTAACTTCCTAGACTGTGAGAGAATAAATACCTCTTTTGTTAAAGCTATTCACTTGCAGTACTTCTGTTATAGCAGCACTAGATAACTAAGGCCATGGGCATACTATAGCCCCTGGTGCTGCATTTGATCTCAATGGTTTAACTGATACTCATTAATCCCCTTCTCCACCACCTGCACTAGACTCTACTTACCCTCAGCTAGTACCTCGGTTGGTCTAAGTGATTTGTGTGGTGGGGTGAGCCAGGCCCTCACTCCTGAGGGTCCCAACCATTTTACCACCATGCCTTTTTCTAGCCTTGGTTTCTATACTTGTTCATTTATCATTACAAGTGTACATGGGAACACCAAGAAATGCCTCAGTGGATCATCTGGGTACCAAACATATTCTTCCTTGAGCCCACTGAGTATCAGCAGCAGCCTCTCCCCAGATCATCACATTTGCAGACTCCTTTCCTTGCCTGCAAGTCTGTTGATCAAGTAACAGAAAATGACTGGGAAGCAGCTAGGGCTGCTTACTGTAAGGCTCTTACTGTGTGCCCTAGTGAAAGTTTTCTGTCATTGGGATCCAGGACCTCTAGAAATATAGAGCCTAGAGTTGTAGGGATGGTGAGCCACAAATTCCCCAAGCAGATGATGGTAAGTGGGGTGACTCCTATTTCTACCCGTTGTTTCTCTGACCTATTATTTTCCCACCTAGGGACACAGCATCTATATTTATTGTTGATTCGGGGTGTAGTCTGTGTCCTGAAGGATGGCACCCCATCTCCACAGCATCCTCTACAAATGGTGGCTCAGCTGTGCCTTTAAGAAGCTGTTCTGTTAGTCTGTCTGTCTGGTGGCTTCTGAGTGGGGTGGTGTGTGACAGAATTAGTGGATGCCATAGTCGCCTGTTCCCTGTCACACCTCCTTTACTGTAAAGTGTACCTTGGGTTCAAGGAAAAGTTTTGGGGAATCCTATGTGAGTGGATTAAATTCTCTCTGAGTCCTCAGATGGGGATGCTGATTGGGCTGTGGTGAGAAAGACAAGCTCACACTCAGAATGTGTGTTAATCCCAGTCACAATAAATCACTGTTCTTGCCATGGAAGGGCCCTGTGTAATCAGCTTGTCCCCAAGTGGCTGAATGTGTTCTTTGAGGAACAGTGCCTTCCTGGGGCCTAGTGTTGTTTTCTGTGGCCGGCAGTGGGTAGGTCAGCTTTGGTGAGTGTAAGGCCATGCAGAGCGTCCATCGCTCCACTGTGGCTACTCCGTCCGCGCATCCAGTGGACCGGCCCTGGGGCGGGTGACGGCAGGGGGCTGGCTGATACCAGCTGGCTAAGCTGGTTGGTCTCGTTGGTTATTAAGTGCCTCCTCTGTGGTAGTTGCTCTGTGACAGGCATTGCATGTGGCCCAAAGATCTTCACATTTTTCCCTGGCTCGCATGGATCCATCATCCCACATTCCTTTTCCTCAGACTTTCTTATTCCCAGTCTTCAGATCTTTCTCCTTCCGAGTCTCCAATTAACAGCTACTGCCCGAGAGTCTGAGTACGTTCTTACCTCGGGCAGTTTCTCTTTCACATAAAGTGCATGACCAAGAGCAGGGCCCAGAGCTCTGCTCCTCCAGGGACTTGCCCTCAGTGCTGCATTGCAGGGTCACCTCTGAGGGGTACTCCGCTGAACACGAACAGTTCATCTTTCACTCTGTCCTACTTAATTTCTTGCTAACTTCTTATTTTAGAACAGTTTAAGATTTACAGAGTCACTGTGAGGGTAATAAAGAGAGTTTCTGTGCACCCTACACACGGGTTCCCCTGTTATTAACATCTTACATTAGTACGGCACATTTGTCACAACTGATGTACCAATATTGATACATTATTAGTAACTGAAGTCCACATTTCATTCATATTTTCTAAATTTTAGCCCTAATGCCTTTTTTCTGTTCCAGGATCCCATCCAGCATATCACATATTTAGTCATCATGTCTCCTTAGGATTCTCTTAGTTGTGATAGTTTCTCAGATTGTCCTTGTTTTTGATGCCTTTTACAGTTCAGAGGAGTACTGGTCAGTTAGCTTGTAGACTGTCCTTTCCTTGGGCTTTGTCTGATGTTTTTCTTATGATTAGACTGCGATTATAAGCCTTGCGGAGGAAAATTAAGTTTTGGGAAACAGAAGTACTACTCTTATATCAGTGATGCATACTACCAGTGTGACCTTTTACAATTCTGAGGAGTACTGGTCGGGTACTTTGTAGACTGCCCTTTTATTGGGCTTTATCTGATGTTTTTTCTCATGACAGGGGTTATGAACCTGGGGGAGGAAAGCTAAGTTTTGGGGATTTGAAGTACCATTCTCATCATATTGTATCGGTGATGCATACTACCAATGTGACTTTCGCTGGACACCTAGGCTAAGATAATATTTATCAAGAGTCTCTACTATAAAAGTTATGTTTTGTTTCTTTTTTCCCTCCTGTACTGTTCTCTGGAAACCCTGGTAGCATAGTGATTAAGTACTATGTCTGCTAACCAAAAAGTCAGCAGTTCAAATCCACCAGATGCTCCTTGGAAACCATAAGCTCTGCTCTGTCCCATGGGGTTGATATGAGTCAAAATCGACTCGATGTTGAAATTTTCTTCAGCTTCAACTTGAGCTAGCAAAGAACAACTGGTGGTTTTTTCTGCATTCAGTCCCTGGCCTTGTTCTCAGTGATGATAGTGAGTTTCTCCATCGTCTCTTTCCACAGGTATAGTACAGATGGCATATTGTACTTTTTGGAAGAAAGTCACTATGTGCAACTTACAGTTAAGTAGTGAGGAGTTATGCTCCGTCTCGTTAAAGGAAAAGTATCTATGTAAGTTATTTGGACTTTTGCTAAATGGAAGACTTGTCTCTTCCCCCTCATTTATTTATTTGTATGTGTATAGACTCATGAATATTTATTTTATACCTTGGGCTATAATCCAATACTTCTTTGTTTTTATTTTGTTTATATGTGGCACTATGAGATACCTGGAAACTCTAGTGGCATAGTTGTTAAGAGCTGTGGCTGCTAACCAAAGGACTGGGAGTTCAAATCTACTAGGCACTCCTCAGAAACTGTATGGGGCAGTTCTTCTATGCGTTACAGGGTCACTGTGAGTCACAAGCAACTTGATGGCAATGAGTTTTTATAAGCTGGCTGCCCTTGTGACTTGGTGCAACTGACAGAACCTGGTGCATGATGGGCAGCTTCGATTGCCAGGTCACTTCATGTCGCTTAGTCAAATGCTTCATTTCTACCACAGTCCAGTAGTTTTCTGGGAGTTGCTTTTCAATTGGTGTGTGTTTTTTGCTGTAGATGGCATCTCTTGCTTTAGAACTCTGTGTGTGTGTGTGTGTGTGTTAGGTGCTATCAAGCTGGTTCCACCTCACAAACTCTATTTACAACAGGATGAAACACTGCCTAGGCCTATACCACCTTCTAGTTGTTGCTACATCTGGACCCATTGTTATAGTCACTGTGTCAGTCCATCTTGTTGAAGGTCTTCCTTTTTTCAGTGACCCTCTACTTTACCAAGCATGATGTCCTTCTCCAGGGACTGGTCTCTCCTAATAACGTATACAAAGTACATGAGACAAAGTCTTATGATCCTTGCTGCCAAGGAACATTCTGGCTATAATTCTCCCAAGAGAGATTTGTTCATTCTTCTGGCATTCTGTGGTCTATTCAGTATTCTTCACCACCACCGTAATTCAAAGGCATCAGTTCTTCTTTGGTCTCTCTTATTCACTGTCCAGCTCTTGTATGCATATGAGATGATTGAAAATACCATGGCTTGGGTCAAGCGCACCTCAGTCCTTAAGGTAACATCTTTGCTTTTCAACACTTTAAAGAGAACTTTTACAGCAGATTTGCCCAGTGCAATATTTTGTTTGGTTCCTTGAGTGCTACTTCCATGGGTACTGATTGTGGATCTAGGTAAAGCATTACACTATCTCACTTGGTCTCCTGTCAGTTACTGGAGTCTTGTATTTTATGAATGCCTTCAATGCAGCTTAGATTTCTTTCATCAGTACCATTGGTTCTTGGCCATATGCTACCTCCTGAAAGGAAGATTGAGCCATTCTTTTTAGTAGTGACTCTATGTAATCCTTCTACCTTCTTTTGATGTTTCCTGTATCATTCAGTTTTTGCCTGTAGAATCCTTCAGTGTTGCAACTAGAGGCTTGAATTTTTTCTTTAGTTCTTTCAGCTTGAGAAATGCTGAGCATATTCTTACCTTTTTGTTTCTATCTCCAGGTTTTTGCACATTTTATTTTTATACTTAGTCTTCTTGAGTCACCCTTTGAAATATTCTGTTCAGCTCTTTTGCTTCATTATTTCTTTCATTTGCTTTAGCAACTCTGCATTCAAGAGCAAGTTTCAGAGTGTCTTCTGACATCCATCCTAGTCTTCTTCTTTTCTGTCTTTGTAATGACCTTCTGCTTTCTTCATGTATGATCTCCTTTATGTCATCCTACAATTCATCTGATTTTTGGTCAGTGCACCAAGTCTACTCTTGAGATGGTCTCTAAATCAAGTGGAATACACTCAAAGCAGTAGTCTGCCTCCTGTGGACTTGTTAAAATTTTCTTCAGCTTCAACTTGAGCTAGCAAAGAGCAACTGATGTTTTTTTCTGCATTTGGTCCCTGGCCTTGTTCTCAGTGATGATAGTGAGTTTCCCTGTCATATCTTTCCACAGGTACAGTCTATTTGATTCCTGCGTATTCATCATAGACCCATTGAAGCCTGCCATCAACTCCACGTGGTGTCTCTTCAAACTGTAAATAATTTTAGTACCATAAAAGCTGCTGGCTTACATAGCTCAAGAGGCAGAGCTGCTTGCACAATTCTCTACACCTGCTGCAGAGTCTTTTCCTACACTGGGCTCCACTCAGAGTTGACACTCTTCTGAGTTACCTAGTAAATCAGTTAGAGTAATATTTGAAGTAGGTGACAATGACAGGATTTCACATCAGCAAGTAAGCCAAGCCAAGTGCCGTCGAGTCGGCAAGTAAAGAATGGTTTATTAAATAAATGTTGTTGTGAATAATTGTGAATTTCAGAGAAGATTTCATTTTGGTCCTCTGGTACCATATGCCCTAACGCAAATAGATTGGAAATCTAAAAGAAAGAAAAACCAAAAAAACTACAAAAATACTAGAAGGAGAAATTATGAGGCCTTTTGAGCATGACATGATACTCAGAAGAAAGCAGGAAAAGGGTGACTGTTCTGACTACAGAAAACAGGCACTGATGACAACCACTTCAGTATAGAAAGAAGTATCACAAACTGAAAATAATGAAAAGATTTTAAACATATGTATTAGGCAAAGGGTTAATATTTGGAATACACAAAGAGCTGCTACGAATCAGTAAAAAGAGGAAAATGTCATACACAAATGAGCAAGAGTGATTAACTGGCAATTTGCAGAAGGAGTGCATGTGGTGTACGATAGTTGTTCTAAGGACTACGCACCTCTTTGCTGAATATCACCATGGTCACCTTCAAAGTACCACCTTGGGAAGCTATGCACCTGCGCCAGTGCCTAGTCCACCCACGTCAGTGCCTAATCCACCCTTCAAAGCAATTTTGGAACTCTTTCTGGAATGGCCATTGCACACAGTGGCACAGTGGCAAGTTCATGAACCTAATTGCATAGTTGTCTGTGAGGGAGTTTTTAGCCAGAAAACTGTATTGGAACACCCTCCTTACGTACCTGATCTGGCTCCCGGTGACTTTTCTTCTTTACCCAAAGATAAAGAAAATATTGAAAAGAAGACATATTGATGGTGTTCAGGACATCAAGGGTAATACAAAGACAGCTCTCTGATGGCCATTCCAGAAAAAGAATTCCAAAACCATTTTGAAAGGCAGACTAGGGGCATAGCTTCCCAAGGGGAGTACTTACAAGGTGACCATAGTAACATGTAACATCTTTTCTAGGATGAGTTTGCAAACTTAATTGTCAGTCCTCGTATAAAGCATGAAAGGATGGGCAATTGCAGCAGCAACTAAAACAATGTAAATCAAAACAAAGTGAGATATATCTTCCCTATCAAAATTGACAAAAATTAAATAAGTGAAGAGTACTCAGTGTTTGGAAGGATACAGATGAAAAGGCAACCTAATTGATGAAATGGTAAATTGCTACAACATTTTTGAGGAAGAATTTGGAAATGCAAACCAAATTTAAATACATTTGTCCTTTGACCCAGAGATTCTACTTTTAGAAATTTATCATACAAAAATCCTCCTTCAACAGACAAAAGATGTGTATAAGTATGTTTACTTAGCATTGTCTGTTATAGAAAAATGCTACAAACAACCTACCAGGGTAAGAGAGGGTGAGTACAGGATGGAATATCCATGCAATGGAAAGTTACTAGAAGAACAGAGATGGTCTATGCTGTGCAGACACAGAGCAATGCCCACAGTAAGCTACTAGTGGAAAAAAGCAAATTTCGGGATAGCATATGAAGCATAACTCCAGGTGTTTTTTAGAAATATAACTGTCTTTAAAAACTTAAACTGTTATTGTAGAAATTTAAAACACATTAAAAGTAAATAATAGTTTTTTTTTTCCCCTGTCCTCATACATTTTAGCAAACTTACGGTGGTAGTAGCTGCTTCTGAAGCTTCGAGATGCCTTCCAAGGGCAGCAGGAAGACAGATGCAGAAATTTAGCCAAGGAATATGCACTGAACGAATCTGGGAGTCACGCCAAAAACAAGTCGTCCAAAGGAAGTGTTCAGAATAAACTCTTGCCCCTCAAAGCCACGTCTGACAAACTCTTTAAGGAAGTTCCCAACTGTAATCCCAGCTGCCATTCTTAAGAAACAACTAGGACAGCCCTTCAGGAGCTGCTTAGTCAGGGATTTATCAAGCAGGTTCCCAAACACGGATCTCAAGTAATTTATATAGAAAACACCAAAGATGTTTAGTAAAAATTCTAAAGATAAAAAAAGAGAAGCTGCAAGTATTCTTAAAAAAAAAAAAAAAAAAACCTTGTATCTCTATAAAACCTCTCTCTAAACTTTAAGAAAACGAACAAAATTGTTATTTGATTTTTTTTTTATGCCACTGTAAATCTTTCATGGTATGATTCAGGATGCATACATTAATAAAGATAATAAAACTTCAGCACATAATATTTATTCTCATCAGAATGTCAATGTTAGGTCAAGTTTTTGGTGGTTGAGTTGTATCTTATCTGCTGCATGCGTATTACAGAGTTGTTGTTCGGTCCACTGGGTTGATTTTAACTCACAGTGACTCCATGTGATGGAATAGAACTGCCCCATAGGATTTTCTAGGCTGTAATCTTTATGGGAACGTATCGCCAGGCCTTAAATTCGGCAGAATCTCTGAGTGGCTTTGAATTGCCAACCTTTTGGTTAATAGCAAAGTCCTGTTGTCCTGTTGTCTACATTGTAGAAAGGCTCTTACAAGATCGATGGATGCACATGACAATTTTATAGAATCAAAGAAGCTCATATGCGAAATTTCCAGGGGAAGAAGTTTTTTTTTTTTTTATTCTGATTGAATGAAAAGGTACATTCCCATAAAAATTTACATGCCTGCCTATATGCCGCTTCCACTGCTCTCCCTGCCTGGTGACAGCACACTGTTCCTCTCTGCTCCATACATGTCTCATCTTCCCAACAGTTTCCATTCCCCTCCTCTCCACCCACACCCCTTACTCCAGCCAGAGATCCACAGGATGACATTCTACAGATGCATAGAACCATAAAGTGCATCCAACATGTGGTCTCTCTGCATCGCCAAGTCCAATCCATTCGTGTTCGAAGAGTGGACCTTCATCATGATTTATGGGCAAGGGCTGCATCAGGGCCAGGGGCCATGCCCCCAGGGGAACCCCGAAGCCGCTGGACCATCAGTTGCGGTCTTTTGGTGGAGATCTCAGGGTGCACCCCTTTTCATTCTTCTGCTGCCAGTGAGACTCAACTTTGTGAGCTTCATTGCGGCTGTCACAGCTGGTGGCCAGGCACCATCCGGTTCTTCCGGTCCCAAGTCGATGTAGGCACCCACACATGTGGGTCTCTCTGTCTTCTGGGTTGTCTTTCCCCCGTGTTGTTTTGGTCCTCAGAGAGCATTTCAGAGGAAGAATTTGATTGGCCCACTTTGGATTTGCTGTTACTGCTGGCCCAATCAGCTACAACTAGGAGGGTGGGGTTATGTGAATTAAGCATCATCAGAAGAGCTCCCATCTGTGAGTAGGGAGCAGAAGTGTTTGTGGATGTGCAGACAGTTCAAGTGTTACCTTCTACCAAGGCATTTCTTACCTTCATGTTGGTTGACTTAATTGCCTAATGGAGCCAACAAGAACATGATAGACGCATGGAGAGTTGGACTTTGTTTATCCATTAACCTATTTCAGGGCATTTTCCTTACTTCTAGTTTTTGGGCAATTATAAATAAGACTGCCGTTAACATTTGCATGTAGGTTCTTACGCAGATGTATATTTTCAGCTCATTTGGATCAATACCTAGGGACTCTCTTACTGGGTCCTGCGGTAAGCCTGAAAGCCTTGGTGGCATGGTGGTGAAGTGCTATGTCTGCCAGACACCCCTTGGAGATTCTATGGGGCAGCCCCATCCTGACTTATAGGGTCGCTATGAGTCAGAATTGACTTGATGGCAGTGGATTTGGTTTGGTTTTTATGGTAAGCCTTTGTTTAATTTTGTAAGAAACTGTCAAACTGTCTTCCAAAGCAACTGTACTGTTTTGCATTCCCACCAGCAGTGAATCAGAGTTCCTGTTACTCCACATTTGGTGTTGCTGGTGTTTTGGATTTTAGCCATTGTACTAGGTGTGAGGAGCCCTGATGGCATAGTGGTTAAGAACTTGGCTTGCAACCTAAAGCTCAGCAGTTTGAATCCATGAAACTGTATGAGGCACTTCTACTCTGTCCTTTAGGGCTGCTGTGTGTTACAATTGTCTCTACAGCAGTTTTTTTTTTAAGATAAATTTGTAGGGGTATCTCATTATTGTTTTAATTTGCAATTCCCTAAAGATGTAGGATGTTGAACATCTTTTCATATGCTGATTTGCCATCTGTATGTCTTCTCTGGTGAGGAAGAGGCTTTGCAGACAGATAATCTAGGTTTGAATTGTGTCTGCCCACCAAGTGACGGTGACTATGAGCAGTTCCTTCCCCTCTGAGGCTGGCTCCTCACTTTAGGTGGAGCTGTGAGGAGAAACTGGGTAAAGGATAGAGAGTACAGAGTACGTGTCTGGTGTGTCGTAGACCTTCTGTTTCCCTTTTCCGTGAGGGCTGAGAGTGAGCTTCTCATCTATTCCTGTGGGAACCATTGGCAAAGGTCTCCTCCTTTACCTTCCCAGCCTGTTGATGGTACCAGACACATCTCCAGCCCACAAAACACTGCATTCACAACCAGAGCCCCTCAATTCTCCCTCATAACCTTGGAGTTCTGCTCCTGGGCATTTCCTCGCGGGCCTTGCCCTCCAGCACAGGCCCGTCTCCTCTCACCACAAGCCTCTCCACAAACCCACTCGGATGTGCACTAATGCCATTATCTTCCCGAAATTAAAATCAAGCCTCAACCTATAATGTTTCATGGAGAGGGAATTGGGGTTATATATTCCTGCGTCAAGCGGTATTCTATTTCAGTCATCGCATTTAATTATGATTGGTATGTTAGTGCCCACCGGAGCATAACAAATTGTCATTATGTTATTCTGCTGAGTCTAATTTAATTGGCAAGTTGTCACAAAAGCAATTATCCATCATTTATTTTGTTGCCATAACCACATCCAGAAGAGCACCTGCTGTCTGTGAGGAGAAATGCACCACAGTCTCCCAGCCCTGGATCCAGGCCACTTATCTGACATAAAGACGTCGCTTCCCCTTCTGATTTAAAAATATGTTCCTTATTTCCTGCTGCTGTCTCATGAATCCTCCCGAGGTGTGGAGCCTCAAAGTGCCAAAGGAAATTCATGGGCTGCATCATCACCTGGGGCCCATCCGGAGGCCCAGTGGTATGAGCTGCTGCTCTCGGGGGTGGGTAGGGGGCAGCGGGAGGAAGCAGACCCCTTGGAGGGCCCCAGACCTGACCTTGCTCTGTTGGCTTGTTCAGCTGCTACCTCAGTGACAGACGTATTTGTGACTCTTTTTTCCTGAGGTGTACCAAGCGCTTGCTCCTGGGAAGTGGGATTGTCTGGCCACTTCACAGAGACAAACCCTGAGGCCCGTGGAGGTAAGGACTGAAAGTCACAAGGACGTCTGAGAAAGAGCCAGAACTGTAGTTTAAGATCTCCAAAGTCCAAAGGCTTTTTTCCATTCTGCAGATCAAGCATGAATAGGCAAAGCCAAGGTAACTTTAGACCCCTCAGTGTCCTGACTGTGTCTCTGAGTGCAGAAGGATGTTTCTCTGCCCTTGTTAGCACCAAAGTCCATTGCTCTTATTTCACATGGAAGTATCAGGAGTAGGCACTCATGGAGTCTGAGACAGGGACTGTCCAATCTCCCAGGAGCCTCTGCTTCCAAACTCTTTTGGAGGCCCCATTGGCTTCACTTGGCCCAGATGGCTCTCATGCTTGAAGGGCATCCTCTACACCCAACCCCAACTAGGACTTTGTGAGTAAGAAAGCAGGGGCAACAAAAGTTGTCACATAATCTTTATTTTCTTAAACTGGGAGGACAGTCTAAGGGGCATAAGAAGCTGGTTCACTTGCAAGTCAGTGTATCTGTCTTGTGGGCTGGAAGGAGGTAGAAAAATTTTTGATCTTGTTCTTGTTTTCATGACGCTCTTATTAACACAGTCAACAAAGGACTCTTTAAAAACAAAAACAAAACTAAAAATGCCATCATTACATTGCAAAGGGAGAGCAAACAGACCAGGCCTTTAAATAAGCCAGCTTTTCCCTCTGGACAGTCAGCTACAATTCCCAAGCTACCTATCTGGGGACAATGGAAAATTACTAGCTTCCTGAACATGGGCAGATCCTCTCTTGGAACTCTTAAAAAAAAAAAAAAAAAATCTCTCTTTGCAATTGCCAACTAAAAATAAAGTCAGGAGGTATCAGGTTCCTCCCTTGTGGGCCAGCAGTGTCCCTAAGGAGTACTTCCTATGGCTGCAGAGAAGTTGCTCTTCCTACCGTGAAGGCCATGACAGCAGAAGGGGCAAATCTTCTCTCACTGTGGGAGATCCCACCTGCATCTCAGGGGCCAGACCACATTCAAAGTACGCTGGAGCAGGAAAAGGTTTAATAGGCAAAGGAGGGGGCTACATCTGAGACCCCCACAGGGCCCATTATGGAGTGGTGGTACTCTCTTAGATTACACGTGAGGGTGTAATGTAATGCAAAATCTTTGGAAAGTTAGTTTGCTAAATGGGTCAAATCACAAAAATATCTATTATCTTTAACTCAGGAATTTTACTTAGTGTAAGTGCAAAGATAGGGAGTGCCCAAGACCACTTTCACTCTGACATCAGGCACCAAGTCTGGGGATCCCTAAGACCGTTCTTAGGTTTGATAATTCCCTAGAAGCACTCCTAGAGCTCACTTAAAGTTGTTATACTTATGGTTATGGCTAAGGATACATATTAAAATCATCCAAGAGAAGAAAAGCATGGGGCAGAGATCAGGAGTGTTCCATGTGCAGAATTTTCAGTTGTCTTCTTCTAGACAAGTCATGGGCAGCACCAGATTCTTCCAGATGGGTGGCAATACGTGTGGAGTGTTACAAACCGGGAAAGCTTACTTGAGTCTGGTATCCAGAATCTTTATCGGAGCTTGGTCATGTAGACATGGCTAACCATTTGTGTGGCTGATCTTAGCTTCCAGTCCTTCTGGAGCTCAAGCTAATACCCTGTGTGCTAACTTTCTTACCATAATCGCACTGTTAGGATAGCCTATCTGGCATGGCCCAGTGCCCTCAGGTAACAAAGACCCTCTTCTCAGGCAGGGTATTCCAAAGTTTTAGAGATGACCTCCAGGAATCAAAGGGCAAAGGACAGTTCTTTTTTGGGGAAAGACTAACTCTTTACTGCACAATAAGGAAATGACTTCAAATTCATAAAAAATTATTTTATCATAATAAAAACAAAGTTTGTATCTAGGACCAAATTGACTTCAAGCATATGGCTCTATGCACATAGATGTTGATAAAGAGAGTTTGGTTTTAGTTTTCTTGGAAGGATGTTGAGACATGAGAAATGCTTCTGGTAATTTGTTGAGTACCTATATAAACTTAGCCAGGCTTTATATGTGTATGAATACAAATGAGACATGGTTACTTTCCTATGATTGCCAGATTACCTCACACTTCAATGGCTTAAACAATATAAATTTATTATCTTACAATTCTCTATGATAATACAGAATTTTGCATCCAAAGTGGGTCTCACTGGGGACGCAAGGCCAAGATGGTGGAATATGTAGTCAGACGTTTCCTGTGGCCCCTCTTGCAACTAAGGTCTGAAAAAACAAGTGAATTGATAGTATATAACAATCTAAGAGCCCTGAACATCAAAGACAAAGTTGAAGAGTCGAACTGAACAGCAGGAGGAGAGTGAGACAGTTCAGAAGCAGTGAGAATTTAAACCCTGGTGGCATATGGTCAAGTGCTGTGACTGCTAACTATAAGGTCAGAAGTTTGAATCTACCAGGTGCTCCTTGGAAACACTATGTGGCAGTTCTACTCTGTTCTATAGAGTTGCTATGAGTTGGAATCAACTCAGTGGCAGTGAATTTGGTTTTGTCTGGTTTACAGGGTCGGCACTCTCCAGGTTGGGTTGATTGGCTTGTCTGGTTGAGGCAAACAGCAGTGCTAGGGATTCATTTTCCATGGTGGGGAAAACCAAGCGGCAGAGAGGTTGTGCAAGTCAGTTGCCTACCTTGCTCAACTCATAATCTCCTACTGCAGCCAGATACCTGTGCCCACTGCAATCATCCCTACATGGCCTTGCCTGTCTAGAGCTGTAGGTGAGAGTGTGCACCACACACATGGTGACTGATGACCTGGGCACCTGAGCTGAATCCACAGAAGAAAAGTAAACAGTAAATAGAAAAGAAAAGTAAATAGACTAGGGTCTCACATGTAGTAACAGCTCTAGCCATCTAGTGACAGGATGTGAGCACTTTGAAGATGCCAATAATCAAGGCAGCTCACACAACAAGCCTATTTGGGCATATTAAAACAAACCAAGAAGGTAGGATGCAGTAAACAAACAAACTAGATAAATGTAACAACTTATTGATGGCTTGGAGACAACAGTCAATGTCAAATCACATAAAGGGGCAAACCGTGATGGCTTTAGCAAGCCAGCAAAACAAAGAATCAAGAAATCCCCCTGAGGACAAAAGGATTTGTAATTACTGGATACAGAATTTGAAAGATTAATATAAAGACATCTTCAAGAGATAAGGAAGATTTGGCAAAACTCAAACCAAGCCAAGAAACACACAAAGCAACAGAGTAACTTAAGAAGGTTATGCAAGAGCATGATGATAAATTTAACAGGTTGCAGGAATCCACAGAGAAACAAGAAATAGAAATCTAAAAGATTAACAATACAATTTCAGAATTAGACTACTCAGTAGAGAGTCACAGGAGTAGAATTGAGGCACTGGAAGTCACAGTTAGTGCGACTGAAGATAAAGTACTTGCCATCAATTTATTTGAGGAAAAATCAAAAAAAGAATGTAAAGAAAATGAAGAAACTCTAAGAATGATGTGGAATTCTATCAAAAAGAATAATGTATGAGTGACTGGAGTACTAGTATGGTGGAGTGGATAACAGAAAATACAGACAGAATTTTTGAAGATTTGTTGGCAGAAAATTTTCCTGCTATTTGAAAGACAAGGCGATAGCTGTCCAAGAAGCTCATGGAACTCTACATAGGGTAGATTCCAAAAGAAAAGATCCCATTTTCTTATCTTTTCCAGCTTCTGGTGCCCACTTCTGTTCCTTACTTAGCTCATGGCCCCTTTCTTCCATCTTTGAAGCCCTCACTGGAGGACCAAATCCTTCACATCACTCTGATCTTCTTCCAGAGTCACGTGGCCTTTTGACTCTTGTCGTCTGCCTCCCTGTTCCACTTTTAAGGATGCTGTGACTATATTAGATCCACCCAGATAACATAGGCCAATCCTGTCATTTTAAGGTCAACCTTTTAGCAACATTTTTTCCATCTGTAAACTCAATTCTCTTTTGCCATACAGTATAACGTATTCATGAATCCAGGGATGAGGATATAGACATTTTGGGGGGTGGAGAAAGGTATTAATTTGCCTACCACACTACCACCCAAGAGCTCACATATTACTGACAGAGATATGTGAACACATCTTTAGAGTGGAAACCTTGTTGGCATAGTGGTTAAGTGCGATAGCTGCCAACCAAAAGGTCAGCAGTTCAAATCTGCCAGGCGCTCCTTGGAAGCTCTATGGGGGATTTCTACTCTAACCTATAGGGTCAGTATGACCCAGCGTCAACTTGGTGACAGTGAGTTTTCTTTAGCATACATGGCACAGTGCCATAATCAGCCAACAGGATCTAGAAAGCAGCCTGCATTATTTATACTTAATCCAGAAATTCCTCCCCAGGAGGCTGCATATTGTCCAACTTTGTTTTCCACCAAGTCTCCACTCTGATCACTTTAGTGTCTTCATTATTCCACGATTGTCACCTGTTCTTTCTTGTCTCCCATACCTTTACCCATTGCTGGCCCTACCTAACTGCTCTTGCTCCGTCTTACTCCCTATTCAAGTCCCACCCACCTCTCAAGATCTGTATCTAGTTCTACTGCTCCACGACCCTTTGCCTTGCCTTACCCATGGCCCAGGGCTTGCTTTGCTCTGAATCTCTAATGTGCTTATGTTCTCTCCTACATAATATTCCACCAAAGTGTAATTGCTCTTGTGTAGTATTGTCTCAGTTTTAGTGTTCTGGTCTCAGCTGGTTTTTAAACACCCTGAGATCAAAGACCACGAGTTATTTTTCTGCCCCTTCCACCACTCTTATAGTACGGTTGCATCCAGGAATGGAACATTTGATATATTTATTCAACCCTTTTGTTTTAGTCAGCTAGGGCTGCTCTAACAGAAATACCACAGGGTGGATGGCTTTAATAAAGGAAAGCTTATTCTTACATAGTCTGGTAGGCTGCAAGTCCATATTCAGGATGTTCGCACGAGGGGAAGGCTTTCCCCTTGTCAGCTCAGGAGGAAAGTTCGGTTCGGTATTGCATCAGTCTTTGTCCAGGGGCTCTGAGGTAGGGCTATACGGGTTTAAGTAATGTCAAGGAAAGATATGAAGGCTATATCCTCCAGTTTGTTAGTATTGATTACCTCCAGTGAGTGTGACTGGAGTCAAGAAAAACCAAAATCCACTGCCATCAAGTCAATTCTGACTCATAGTGACCCTACAGACAGAAAAGAACCGCCCCACAGAATTCCCAAGGAGTGCCTGGTGGATCAAGGAAGGGGAGACAATTGCACAATTATGTCAAAATCCTGTATAGTTTGACTTGTTAAAATAAACATATTGTTTTTGTAATTACAAATATTAATAACATTTTAAAAAGTATGAAGGAAATGGTTCAGCAGGGTCTTCATATTGAGGAGGTGAGGAATGATTTCTATTGGTGAGTTCTCAAGTTCAGGGCTATTCCTGGCTTCTTTTTCCTTCAAATGAACTAATTAATCACCCTTTGTGAGGTAGCTTTCATTTTTTTTGTTTAAGTATTCTTAGATCCTGCAATAAAAACGGCATCATTTACATATGTAGTGACTCTCTGTATCAATGAACTCCAATAAGGAATTAACGAGGACCGTTCAGTCCCACCCTGCGTCCCTGAGAATAGCCTTGTTTTTGGTGCTCAGGTTGGTCAGCACGAGGCTTGGGGCGAGGTGTGTCCTTGCAGGGCCGCAAGTGAGTCCCGGTCAGCTCCGTTGCACTTGAAGGTGTTTGAGAACTTGCCTCAGGTTTCCAAGGCTAAATAAACTAGTTAAATGCCTGCCCCGCTGACCGAGAAGAATGCTGTTTGCTGTTTGCATCTCAGTTCCTTGCTTTTCAGGTACCAGGGTGGAAACTCTCTCTTCTGAGTCCCAGCTATTGTGGAGGTTACAGTCCTCTGGTTACCACGGCAATTCTCTTCAGGGTATAATGGAGGGGGCCAAGGAAAAGAATCAGAAACTTAACAGGGAGTCCCAGGAGAAAGCCTTTTCACACAGAGGAATTCCAGTTTCAATTATTGCACTGATACAACTGGACCTTAGTTATGCAGTGGAAAGCCTGGAGGCTAGTGATTAAGAGCAATCCACCAGGTGCTCCTTGGAAACTCTATGGGGCAGTTCTACTCTGTTCTATAGAGTCACTATGAGTCACAATTGACTTGATGGCAATAGGTAGCTGTGTAGTGGTTAGAGCTCAGTTGCTAACCAAAAGATTTGTGGTTCCAACCTACCAGGAACCACAGGAGAAAAATGGGCAGTCTGTTTCTATGAGGATTTGTAGCTTTGGGGACACTGTTGGGCAGTTGCTGTCCCAGAGGGCGACTACAGGTTGGAATCCAGTCAATGGCAATGAGTTTGGTTTTTTTTTTTTTTTTTTTTTTGCTTTAAACTGGACACAGCTTTCTGGAAAAGTTGCTCCGAGTCAGTATTTTCATAAATTTAGTTTAATTATTATTAGGATGATGATTGAATGAAAATGTACATTCCCATGTAAATTTTCATGCTCACCTATATGCAGCTCCCAGTGCTCTCCCTGCCCGGTGACAGCACAACCCTCCTCTCTGCTCCGTACATGTCCTATCCTCCCAACAGTCTCCTATCCCCTCCTCTCCACCCACTCCCCTTCCTCCAGCAAGAGGTCAGCAGGAGGATATCCTACAGATGCATAGAACCATAAAATTCCCACAAGATATGGTCACTCTGCATTGCCAAGTCCAATCCACTGCTGTCAGAAAAGTTGACCTTCACTATGATTTATGGACAGGTGCAGCATCAGCACCAGGGGCCATGCTCCTAGGGGAACTCTGAAGCCCCTGGGCCATCATTTGTGGTCTTTTATTGGAGATCTCAGGGTACACCACTATTTATTCTCTTGTTGCCAGTGAGACTCAACTTTGTGAGCTCCATCATGGCTATCACCGGTGGTGGCTGGGCACCATCTGGTTCTTCTGGTCACGAGTCAATGGAGAGACTTTTATGGCTTTATGATCTGAGAAGATGCTTTGTATTAATTCAATAGTATGGATTTTGTTGACAATTGCTTTATGTCCTAACACATGGTCTATTCTGGAGAATGTTCCATGGGCACGGGAGAAGGTGTAGTTGTCAGCTGATGGACAGAAAGTTCTGTATATGTTGATGAGGTCTAGTTGGTTAATTGTGGCAATAAGGTCTTCTGTGTCTTTATTGAGCTTTTTCCTAGACGATCTGTCCAATATTGAGAGTGGAGTGTTGAAGTCTACTACTATTATTGTGGAGTGATCTGTCTCCCTTTTTGAGTGTAGTCAGTGTTTCTTTGATACATTTAGGTGCTCTAATATTAGGTACATAAATATTTAATTTTGTTAAGTCCTGCTTGTGTATTGAACCTTTCAGCAATAGTGACCTTCCTAGTCCACAACGGTGGATTTTACATTAAAATTGATTTTATCTGAGGTTAGAATTGCACATCTGCTCTTCTTTGTTCATTGTAAGCTTGATATATATTCTTCCATTCTTTAATTTTCAGTTTGTTCCTGTCTTCATGTCTAAGGTGAACTTCTTGTAGGCAACATATATATGGGTCATGTCTTTTGATCCAAGATGTCACTCAATGTCTCTTTATTGAAGCATTCAGTCTATTCACATTCAATGCAATTATTGATAGGTATGTGTTCAGTGCTACCATTGTGATATGTTTATTTTTGTGTTGATGTTTTCTCTGTTGTTCTTATTAATCTGTTCTGTGACTTTCTTCTTTCTGAGTGATTTTTCACTGTTTTCAGGGTTGGTTTTGTGGTTCTTGAGACTCCTGTATTATATTTCTTGATACGGTATGTTGCTTTTTTATTGTGTTTTACAGCTGCCCCTATGATCCTGCTTACTAAACTA
Source organism: Heterohyrax brucei (assembly GCA_028571685.1). Classification (NCBI taxonomy): domain Eukaryota; kingdom Metazoa; phylum Chordata; class Mammalia; order Hyracoidea; family Procaviidae; genus Heterohyrax; species Heterohyrax brucei. The sequence continues at coordinate 115,693,410 of CM053149.1, read as the reverse complement.
TATGTAAACCCAATTTTGATTGCTACCAGGCTTGTCAACTTCCTCGCCATCTGGAAGGACTGTAACGATTTTGGTATATCCATCTTTTTAATATGATGATACCATAGTTTACATGATATGATTACTAGATCATTTCTTTCACTATTATAGCTTTGATTGTGTTTGGAGCCTTCCCTAACTAAGTAGGATTCTGGATAATGTGTCCTTCTAAAATACAAAATTAGCAGTTTTGTTCTTCCAAGCCAAGAGATTCTTTCAGTATTTCTTGTAGCTTTGGTTTGGTTTTTGCGAAGTCTCTGAGTTTCTGTTTACCTGCAAATGTCTTAATTTCATTTTCATATTTGAAAGATAGTTTTGCAGGATATATAACTCTTGGCTGGAAGCTCTTTTCCTTCAAGGCTTTGAGTATGTCATGCCACTGTCTCTGTGCCAGCATCATTTCTGCTGAGAAATCTGATGAAAGCCTACAGGGTTTCCCTCTGAATGTTAGCTTTGCGTTGAGTCTTGCTGCTTTTAAAAGTTGCTCCTTATGTTTCATTTTGTTGAGCTTGATTATAATATGTCTTGGAGTCTTTCTATTGAGATCTACACTGAGTGGTGTTTGACCCCACAAAAAGGAGAACTACAGACCAATATCACTTATGAATCTAGATGCAAAAATCTTCAACAAAATTCTTGCCAATAGAATACAACAACATATTAAAAAACATAATTCATCATGACCAAGTTGGATTCATACCAGGGATGCAAGGCTGGTTCAACATCAGAAAAACAGTTAATGTGGTGAACCACATAAATAGCACAAAAGACAAGAATCACTTGATTTTGTCCATTGATGCAGAAAAGGCATTTGATAAAGTCCAACACCCATTCATGCTAAAAACTCTTAGCAAAATAGGCATAGACAGAAAATTCCTCAATGCAATAAGGGCCGTTTATACAAAGCCAACTGCCTACATCATCCTGAATGGAGAGAGACTGAAGGAGTTTCCCTTGAGAACAGGAACTAGACAAGGATGCCCACTCTCACCTCTCCTATTCAACATTGTACTAGAAGTTCTAGCCAGAGAAATTAGACAAGACCAAGAAATAAAGGGCATCTGCATTGGCAAAGAAGAAGTCAGAATCTCCCTGTTTGCTGATGATATGGTTGTATACGCAGAGAATCCCAAAGAATCTATAAGTAAACTACTCAAACTGATAGAAGAGTTCAGCAAAGTCTCAGGATACAAGATAAACATAAGTAAATCAGTAGGATTCCTTTATACCAACAGTGAGACTGCTAATGAAGAAATCATCAAATCAATACCATTTACTATAGCTCCCAAGAAGATAAAAGTACCTAGGAGTTAATATAACCAGAGAAATAACAGACCTTTACAAAGAGAACTACAAGCCCTTAGTACAAGAAACTAAGACAGACTTAGATAAATGGAGAAACCCACCCTGCTCACGGATAGGAAGACTTAACATTGTGAAAATGTCTATTTTACCTAAAGGCATCTACTTATATAATGCAATCCCAGTACAAGTTCCAGCATCATTTTTTAATGAGATGGAGAAACAAGTCACCAATTTTGTTTGAAAAGGGAAGAAACCCCGGATAAGTAAAGCACTTCTAAAGAAGAAGAACACACTGGGAGGCCTCTCATTACCCAACTTCAGAACCTATTATACTGCCACAGTGGTCAAAACAGCCTGGTACTGGTACAAGAAAAGACAGATCAATCAATGGAATGGAATCAAGACCCCAGAGATGACACCATCTGCCTATGAACAGCTGATATTCGACAAAGGCCCTAAGACATTAAACTGGGGTAAAAACAATCTCTTCAACAACTGGTGCTGGCAAAATTGGGTATCCATCTGCAATAAATTGAAACAAGATCCATATCTTACACCTTATACAAAAACCAACTCAAATTGGATAAAAGACCTAAATATCAAACCTAAAACAATAAAGCTCATCCAAGAAAAAGTAAGAACAACAATGGAGGTTTTAAAACACAGTGTAGATAGACTTCAAAATCTGTCAAACAAACCACAGTCAACAGAAGAGAAAATAGATAAATGGGAACTATTAAGAATCAAACACTTTTGCCCATCCAAAGACTTTATCACAAGAGTTAAAAGGCCACCTACAGAATGCGGAAAACTATTTGGCAACTCTATGTCAGACTGACGCCTCATCTCCATAATCTATAAGGTACTACAAAATATCAATAAGAAGAAGATAAATCACCCAATTAAGTGATGGGCAAAGGAGATGGACAGACACTTCTCTAAAGAGAAGATCCATGCAGCCAAAAAACATATGAGGACATGTTCATGATCTTTAGTTATATTGAGTGATGTTCAATATGTGTCTTGGATGTCTATATTCTCTCCTTTCATAATTTCTGGGAAGTTTTCTTTCAGCAGCTCAACAACAATACTCTCTGTGTTCTCAGGTGTCTTGCCCTGTTCAGGAACTCCAATTAATCGTAGATTGTTCTTCTTAATAGAGTTCCACATGCTGCTTAATGCTTCTTCATTTTTCCTGTTTTTTTTTTTTTTTTTCCTGATTTCTCCTCATAGGTGCTGGAGTCGTAGCTCTGTCTCCCAAATCAGAAATTCTCTTTTCCATTTGTTCCATTCTGTTTTCTTGGCTTTGAACTGAAGTTTCTGTGTCTTTGATTTTGTTCTTGATCTGTTGGATTTCCAAGCACTGATGTCCCATCAGATTGAACAGCTTGCTTAATTTTTCATTTTGCTCTGTTGCATTTTGTATAAGGTCTAGGAGGGCTCTATATGTAATCCTTTTGTATTCACCTTCTGATAGTTTCAGAAAAGCTTCTTCATCTGGGAAGTTTTGAGGTGGTTTCTTTTGGGGGCCTTCTAATGCCATGGGTGATTTCTGGGTTACCATCTTCTCCAGTGTTTGTTGCTTTTTGGGCTTCATGGGGGTCAGTACAGGTTGGGAGAGATGCTATGAAGATGGACCACAGTTTTCTAGTCTGTCTTAAAATGAGAAGTAAAAAGTATTTGACAACTTCCAAAGTCAGTCAGGTTTTCAGGTGTATACATCCCTCTTCCCAGCTGGCAAAAAGTAAGCACCTCTATATTGAACCCCAGATGTTATAAACTAGCTCAAAATACAGAAAAGCTGTTGGGCTCTGCTGTCAGGCCCCAGCTGTAGGTGATACTGTGTAGAATTCTGCTTTTCTGCTGGAAAAGCGGTCTCTTCTGGTTAGGCACTGCCTCCCAGCCCAGGAATTAGGTCCAGCTGAGGCTTCTGTATTGATGACTCTGCTTCCTAGTGAAACAAGAAGGTGTCCTGCACAAGCTTGCCAGGTAGCCTGAACCAGGCTCCTGGCAGAAAGAGAGGCCAAGAGTGCCAAAATGCCCAGAATCAAAAGCCTCTGCCCCTGGACCCCAGCCCCAGGTGACACTGCAAAACACCGCCCCCCCCTGCTGGAAAAACACTCTGCCCCTGGCAGGCGCCACCCCCTAGCCTAGGAACCAAGTCCAGCTGGGGCCTCTGTCTGGGCTTCTCCATTTCCCAGTGGATCAAGATGGTGTCCTGCACAAGCACGTCTGTACGGCTACCACATGGCAGAGGCAGAAAGATAGGCCAGGGAAGCTGAGGTATATGGAGTCCAAAGCTAAGGCTCTTAGAACCTGGTAATTATGCTTGCTGGTCGCACCAGCAGTGCATCTGAGACCAGCAGCTAGTTAAGTTCCAGCTCTGCCCGCTGGCCAAGACAGACGACTAAAAAATCAAAATGGTGAGTTACCTTCGGTCTGTGCAAGCCTCTGCTTGCCGAGAGTGGGGTCAGTGAAACAGAGGAGGTTTTGCATTCAGTGGTATGAAGTCCCAATTAACAGTCTTATGCTGCATCCCAGGACTCAGTAGGTGTGCAGAAGGCTCCATTTAATTATCATTTCAGGTCTTGGTTTCCATAGGAGTTTAGGAAGACGTGCATTTAGTCTTCCATTTTGACTCTGCCCCTGTAAATTTAATTTTAAACACAAAGTCCTTGTGTTAAAGAACCTATTGAGAATTCTTTCGTAGAGTGAATAAATACCACCCCCCCCCCACTATTTTTTGAGTGTAAGCATAGCTGTCAGACATCAGGTTGTTTAAAGTTTGGCACATCAGTTCTTTCTGAGTTGGAAAGTTGAGGCTCATAACAGTGTGGGTGAGGTGGGGAGGAATGGACTTTGAGTATTGCTTCAGGTAGTATTTGGATGCTGTCTTAAGGCTGAGTTGTGTTAGAAGAAGATCTGGGCCAAGGATTTGGATGAGGTTTATGAAGTAAGTGCTCTCAGGGGAAAAAGGAGACACTAGCAAAAGTCAGGTTATAGGTCCCAGACTTACCCTGAGCCCTATGGGGACCTTGGGAGTGTAAATTACACCTCAGAGCTTACCACCTTGAAGCAACCGACCACCACTGACTGAATTTCAACTCGTGGTGAACCCGTATGTGCTCGGTAGAACTGCTTTGTGGGCTTTACAAGTTTGTGAGCTTTCAGAAGCAGACCACCAGACCTTTCTTCTGAACTTCCTCTGGGTGGGTTTGAACTGTTAACCTTTCAATTAGTGGTTGAGCATTTAATAATTTGCATCACCCAGCAACCTTCTGTGAAGTCAAGGAGCAGGCTTCTGTACTCTCAAATTAGGCAGTTACTGACTACAGACTGTCCAGGGGACAGTGTACAATTCCCAGAGTGAAATAGCTTCATTGCCCAAGTCATCCCTCTGAAAGTCATCAGAGCCAGCTGTTAGCAGCAAAGTACACAGAGGCTGAGAAGAGGGCAGCCAGAGATTGTGAAAAGGGCTCACGAGGGTCTAGGAGGTGTTCCTTGTGGAGTCTGTCCCAGGTGCCAAGCGTTATATACAACTATCTGTCTGAGGACTCTACCTTCAAAATAAATCCATCAGATGAATTAGCTTCCCCCAATCTGAAATTTAGAATGGTGTTTGAAGAGAACGAGGATAGGACAGTAGGTGGGCTCAGTGTTGGCTGAACAAACATTTCCAAGGAGTATGGAGTGGACGGCTGTAGACCAGAGAAACAGCTCTGGGAGCAGAACCCAGAGCTCCAGCTTGGGCCTGTGTTATGAAACGTTTATGTCTATATCCTGAAGGTAGTGGGGAACTCACACCAAGCAGCTCTGTGGATTTCCCAAGCTGAGGGTAAAGCTAATAGAATAAAGGGGGGGAAAGTTGAGAAGGAGATTTCAGAGAATGGCTATCTAAAAGATTAAAGAGATACATGTGAATGTTTTAGAATCCTCATGTGGTGCAAATGGTTAAGGGCTCAGCTATTAACTGAAAGGCTGATGGTTTGAGCCACTCAGACAAGCCTCAGAAGAGAGGCCTGGCAATCCACTTCTGAAAGGTCACAGACTAGAAAACCCTAAGGAGCACATTCTGCTCTGCACATAAGGGGTCACCTGACTCAGAACTGACTGAGTAGCAGATGAATTTTTTTTTTTTTGGTGACATTTATTTCATTATGGTACGTGTACACAAGGGAATTTTATGCAGCCCTGAAAAACGATGCTGAAAAATAATAATAACGCAGAAAAATGTTCATGGTATTTGGTTAGAAAAGAATGTACAATATGCATGGAAAACATTTTGAAAGACATGTTATAATGGTTATGTCACTGAAGGAGGAATTATTGATTTTTATTCTTGTGCTTTTTTTGCTTATATGTTTCTACTTTTTTTACTGTTTTAAATATATATTTAATACAATATTTGCCAATTCAACATTTTCACATGTACAGTTCCGTGAAACTAATTACATTAATCATTTTGTATAACCATCACTAGTATCCACGGATAAATTTTCCTTCACCATGAAGAGACACTCAAGGCATTACAAACACTGACTCCTCTCCCCATTTCTTGTAACCATAAATTTGGTCTTTACATTTTTTTCTATTCTACGTATTTCATATAATTGGGGTCACCTAATACTGGTCTTTTTGTGATTGACTTACTTCACTCCTTATGATGTTTTCCAAGTTCATCTGTGTTTTCTTTCTTTCTTTTTTTTTTTTTTAATATTATAGTATATGAAAAAAGCTGGTAACAGGTACTTTCGGTTATTGTGTTTTGTTTTAACTGTATAGAGAAAACACAGGTTAAAAACAGAAGATACAACAGTCTTAAGTCTAAATGTACTTAATAAGAGAGCTTTAAAATACACACAGCAAAAGTTTATAGAACTGGTAATCGAAAACCGTCAGTGCTTGACAGACAAAATAGAAGATCTATAAAGCTATAGAAAGGCTGAACAACACTATTAAGCGAGTCAACTTAATAGATACTTGTGGAACACTCCACGCTGTTGGCTGTGGCTTCTCTCGTCTCAAGACTCAGCTGAGACTGGAGAATTTGTTTCTTTGCTCACTCAGGTGGTTGTTGCTAGATCATGCTGGCTGATGGCTGGAGGCTTCAGCTCCCCATGACACGCCACCCTCCACAGGCTGTCTCACAAATGTCAGCTTGCTTCCCTGGAGTGATGGGAGAGGAAGACCGAGGATGTGCAAGAGTCAGCATCCTAGACAGGATCCACAGTCTTTTTCTTATAAACTAATCTTGGAAGTGACATTCTGTCATCTTCTAGTGGCCTTATAACGTAAGCTTGGTATTGTGGAAGGTGTAGGAGGTAGAAAGAATCATTGGGGGCCATCTTGAAGATTGGCTACCACAAATAGACAATATGTACATAACCCTGAAAGAATTAGGACCAAAGGGTTGGAGAATCAGATTTGGGCATAACATAGAAAAGGACTACTAGCTTGACCTATCCAATCTGGACTGAACTGTCTGCCTCATGCTGTGGTGCAAGGAATTAATTAAGGTAGTGAGAAACAGTCCCAGAGGCAGGAGACTGGCAGAAGACGATGTGGTGGGCTTCCTGGCCCAGGAAGTGAGAAAGCTGAGCACCTAGAGGCAGGAGGCTTACTAGTGGTGGAGTGAGGGTGCTTCCTGGCAGAGCTAACAGAGCTCCCTAACACTTGCCCCAGTAGGGCAGAGGCCAGGCCGAGGGGCCAAGGCCTGGAGAGACGGCAACCTGCCTGTGGGCACAGCAGGGGCTGTCCTGATTGAAAAACTATACCTTGAGCATTCCTGAACCTGAACTGTAAACTATTACTTCTGTAATGAACTCCGTAAGTGTGAATGTGCTCTGTGAGTTCTCTGTGGCTGTCACAATGAATTACCAAACTCAGCAGAGGAGTAGAGAGTGCTGCGGGAGCGATGGTTGGTGTCAGAGTTGGTCAAAGGCTGCAGGGTGGAGGCAGGTTTGGCCTTCCCCTCCTAAGAGTTAGCCTCAGGCTGATGCTCTCTCCCTGTCCTGAAGTTAGAGGTTAGATACTGATCCTATGTCATTTTTACACAGGCATCTGAGCCAGGGTAAGCTTGAGCTGATGCTGGATGGCCAGCCAGCTGAAGAAGATATTCCTGCGTTGGGTGTCCTGTCACCTTTATGGCACAAAGTCAATTCACCTGGATGATGTCTAATATATGTTTGTGTGGTTTTGTGGGATGAACATGGTCTTGAAGTCAGACATCAGAGGTGCTCAGTACTTATTGAATCAGTAAATGAAAACTTGATGTTGACGACTGTCACTAGTTCAGACTGTCCTTCTTTCACTTGCCTTAACTTTTTTTCCCCTTAGAAAAGCCTTTAAAGGCCCCACCGCTAAAAGGAGAAGACCTTGTATACCTCCTCGGCCAGCTCACGGTGCTGTTCAACAGGGTCTGCACCTCCTCTGTCCAACAGGGTCTGCACCTCCTGTGTCCAACGGGGTCTGCACCTCCTCTGTCCAACGGGGTCTGCACCTCCTGTGTCCAACGGGGTCTGCACCTCCTCTGTCCAATGGGGTCTGCACCTCCTCTGTCTAACGGGGTCTGCACCCCCTCTGTTCAACAGGGTCTGCACCTCCTCTGTCCAACGGGGTCTGCACCTCCTCCACCAGAGGCTCCGTACCTGCCCTATCTCTAGATTTTGTAGTTTAAAATTCAGAATTCAGTCCTTCATCTTGAGTGATGACAATGAATTGCAATGGTGAGATTAGTACTAGGGTCCTGATTCAAATAAACAGACAACAAAAAATTATAAGACACTCAAAAAATTAAAGCGGATGTTTGATGATGATTGTTAATTTTTTTTTTTGGTGGAGCATGGTCTGTTGAATGTTTTTAAACAGATTTGATCTTTCAGATACATATACAAAACTCTATGGATACAAGGGTATCATGGTGGGATTTGCTTCAAAAGAATTGGTGGGCCAGGGGAAAGAGGGTAGGTGTGCCGATGAAACAGGCTTGGTCATGAATTGATGACTGTTGAAGCTGGGGTACATGACTTAGTATACCCTTTGAAGTGCTCCCTTATAAAGATTGCTGTTTTTTAAGTTCTAGCTCTTTGACTGAACAAAGGTAAATGGACAGAGGAGGGATGGATGTCCAGAATGGAGGGGGTGCATGTAGGACGGGAATTAGAGGGTTCAGAGACCTCGTAGAACGTGCCAGAGGTGACCAAACCAGTGCTGTCTCAGACAACAAGGGCTTATGAGGAAGGCCTTCTTTTTCCTTTTGGCTTCCTGTGTATTTACCAACCAGCCCATTTCAGTTTCATTAACAGAACAGTCATAATTAAGAGGCAAATCTAGCTCAAAACCAACCCAGCTGAACCAAACTCCTTGTCCTTGAGTGGATTTTGACTCAAGTGACGCCGTAGGACAGTGTAGAACTATGCCACAGAGTCCCCAAGGGGTGCCTGGTGGATTTGAACCGCTGACCTTTTGGTTAGCAGCTGTACCTCTTAACCAAGCAGGATGCAAAAAAGTGCCCTTTAAGCAGCAATGCCCGCAGCCCAGAGCTTGTTTGCCCTGGGACACCTGGGTGACTGGCTGATCCTGCTTTTACAAAGCAGAAGGTGTCAACCCTTTGAGTCTAAGTCCAAGGTGAGGTGGGCTGGAGGAGAAGAGGGCTCAGATGGTGCAAGAAGGTGGGGCTTCCTGCCTAAGGTTGCTGTTGTTAGCAGCCGTGGGGTCAGCGCTGACCCCCGGGCGCCCCAAGTACAACAGGAGTGGACCGCAGGGCTTTCCGGGGGCTGTATTTCAGAGGTAGGTCACAACATCTGTCTTCCTAGCCTGGACACTAGGCTGAGACCTGTTCAGCATCATAGTGACACCCAGACTACCTCTGGTGGCTGGGCACAAGGTGCGTCATCTGGGAATCAAACCCAGGTCGCCTGAACGGAAGGTGAGAATTCTACTGCTGAACACCAACGTGCTGACAGCAGCTCCTTGCCTTTAAGATTCTGGACACTCAAACATGTGCCCAGGCTCCTGAAAGAGCACTTGCCTTTTCTGAAGGGAGTTTCTCCTTTTTCCAGGGGTGTGGTGTGTGCTGGGAGGGGACTTTCTAGTGGGTGTTCAGGAACGCCCAGCCCTGGCCCCTCCTGCTCACGTATCAGCCCTGCTCAGCTCACACATCAGGCCTGGTGAGGAATGGTTTTTGCATCCTCAGACCCCTCCTTCCTCTCCCTTTCTGTGGTCCTCACATCTCTGTATTCTGCAGACCACTGTCACTGAATACCAAGGAGGAGCGGGATCGTCTTATGAAGAGCAGGCAGCATTGTAGGTGAATCAGGTCACCCGGAGTTGGTCTAACTTCCTTCAGGTCTCTCCGGTGAACAGCAGTCTGTGCTTAGCTGTGTATACCATATTGGTTTCAGCCTCATCCAACATCCTCCTTGCTTGGAGGTGACAGTTCAGGGAACGTGGGCAGTTTGACGGAGCCAAGACGCATTGATCTGCGTGGGGTGGCAGGATTTTAACACCTACCACTTTTACGATGGAATGAAAAAATTCTGGAAGAACTTCCATCTAAAAGCTTTTAGATGTTAAAGCAGGAACTTGGACCAATTTTCTAGTGTGAAGGCCAGCCATTCTTTTTGCTTTGAAAATGAAACATCCTCCATTAGAAGACTCTTGGAAAATGCCAGAAATAAAAATGAAACCAAAACAAAACTCAGGTGTGGTCCTATAATGCACACAACAGTGCTAAGTCCATTTTGGTCTGTGTTATTCCACTAGCTATTTGTCTGTTTTAGGCACGGTCCCCACCATCTCACCTCAGTGGTTGAAAGTCTAGTGTACACACATTGTTACATAACTGTTCTTTACAACCTTGCTATAAGGTTGGGTCTTACCACATGCTCTTCCTAAGTGTCATGTTGCCACATGGTCCCTCCAGAAATGTCCCTCATTTCTCTTACCCTTTCCCTGTAAACGGGCAGATAGGATGTTTCATTTTTGCTATTACAAATAACATAACAGCCAACATCTTTTTCTGTATTTGGAGTGACGTCTTTAGGATCTCATCCTAGAAGTAAAATGCTTGAATCAAAGATGATGAATAGTTCTGTAGCTCCTGACTCATTTAGCCAGCTTGCTTTTTGAAGTTTTTGCATGAATTTACACTCCTGCCAGAGGTCTGATCTGAATCTCTGAATTTTGAGTGACACTGTTGCATGTATCATACCATCTATAGTAAATATTTTCCTGCTCAAATACATGCTTTTAAAGGTTCTGACACTAAAAACAATGTCCCCTCCTACTTAAAAACTTCTTGTTCTGATGGTCGCCTTTGCCACAGACTAGAAAAACTGGATGATGCTTGGCTACCCTTATTGAGCATTTTGATCAAAGATTCTGTACAAGGGTCATTTTCTAAAGGTGACAAAGTGTCCAACAGAATTTCAAATTCTTATGGAATCCAGACTTTCTGGAGCCACTGAGGCTAGATGAACCCCTGAAACTATTGCCCTAAAATAATCTTCAAACTTTAAATCAAATGTGTCCCTTGAAGTTTTCTTAAGGTGAAACAGTAGTTTTGCTTAACTAGCAAAGAATGACTGATGTGAGCCTTGTGGTCTTTAAGAACTATCTAACAATCACACTGACAACAGCCACTTGACATGTCAGGTAGGAAGCTTGGGGGCAGTGAGTGTATGTTAACAGGGGAGGAACAACTCACAAAAAGAGAGTGAGAATAGTTGCACTACTAAAAAATGTAATCAATGTCACTGTATTGCATATCATTGACCCTCCAGGCCTTGCTTGGTGTGAACTGAGAGACAAATCAGGTGACGGAAGAGAAGACAGGAGCACACCTGGACTTGTGTTGCCAAGACGGCTCCTCCATTGGAAGGCACAGGGCTTTATGTGGGGAGGAGACAGGATGGGGTGAGCTATTCTTCATGGCGTGCTCCGTCAGGATTGGTGGACAGCTCCCGCGATCTCTCTGCAGGCCCAGGCCCCCCGGGGCCATGACAGAGGGGAGCACGGCGTGGCTCCTCCCACCCACCAGTCCGCAGCTGCCTGCCTCATGTACATGCAGAAACTATTGGTGTATGTTCTGCCATGTATATTCTCAACAACAAACCCCTTCTGGTGCCTTCTGAAGGCAGTCTTATGCTACTATACATACGTGTAGGAATATTCTTTTGTCCTTATTCTCCTACGTTTTTAGGCCACAGATGGCCATTCCTGTTCCCTCCCAGGAGCTGTTTCCTAGTCTGAAGGTCTTGTAGCAATTCAGAAACCCAGTGGGATCCTGCCTGGTCCCGCTTTATTCTGTGGACACATTGGAGATTCCAGTTTAAGTTCCATTTAATGCTTCTCAAAATCCCGGTGGCGCTGGAAGGATTAGCATCAAAGGGTTAAGAGCTGAATCTAGTCTCTCAATCAACTAATTCACCACTTTTGTCCCCCAGGATGTGAAATGAAGCTGTTTTCCTGCTTTGCCAACTTAAACTTTACCAGGAAGGAGAAGAGTATCACCTTACCCACCCCCTACTTCTTTTGATAGGGCAGAGAGAAAAAAGAGAGATTAAAATATTTACAAGTATCTGATCGTCTGCTGTCTTTTGGAAGGCTCCTATATAGAGGAAAGCAGACAGACATCTGTGAGCATTTAGAGAGTGGAAAAAGAAACAAGCAGGTTTCAACCAGAGCCTGTCAGGTGGCTGGCAGTACCCGGAGGATGGAGTTTCTGACCTGATTGTATTGTTTCCTTCCGCCTGGGAGGGGCTGTGGGTGCAGAAGGAGGGGCTGCTGTTGCTGCTGGACCAGAGAGAGAGGGATCTCCAACTGTAATTCAACTTACTTTGAGAGTTGAGTTCAAATTTTGTGGTAAAGAGGTCCTCAGCAGTAGACATTTGGGGGGCTGGAGAAGGTCAGAAACCCCAGTGGCAGAGTAGTTCAGAGCTATTGCTGCCAACCAAAAGATCTATGGTCTGACCAGGTGATCCTTAGAAACCATATGGGGCAGTTCTACTCTGTCCTGTAGGATCACTGTGAGGTGGAATTGATTCGATGGCAACAGACTTGGTTTTGTTTCTTTTCTGGAGAAGGCCTGGAAACCCTGACAGTATAGTGGTTAAGAGCTATAGCTGCTAACCAAAAGGTTGGTAGTTCAAATCTACCAGGTGCTCCTTGAAAGCCCTATGGGACAGTTCTCTGTCCTTTAGGGTTGCTGTGTGCTGCAATTGACTTGATGGCCATGACTTTATTTATTTATATATCAGAGGAGTTGGGACTCAGACTTGGTTCTGGTGTCCCTCCCCACCAAGTGCTGCCCTTTTTTTTCTTCCTGTATTTCTTTTGCCTTATCGCTTTTGAATAAAAGTCATCTTTGTTTGAAAAAACATACGCTAGACTTTGCATAAGCCTAGAGAGGAGGAACCTCAGAATAGTGAGTAACCTTTCTGAGACAGAAAGGAGTCCAGCTGGCAAACCCCTGAATGTCCTTCTCGTTGGAGATGGCCGCAACAAGGAATGGCAGAGACTGATGAAATGATAGAACAGAGACCAAGTTTGGGTGGATTATCTCACAAATAGTCTCTGCTTTTACAACAGAAACGAATAGAATCTAATTGACCAACTCAGCGTCTAGCGGAAGAGGTCCCCGTTGCCTCAGAAACATCAAGCCTCACACAATGAATAGCTTTGAGACTGAAGAGGTTGAGGGATTATTGTTTCTGTTCTAGATAAGCTGTTGTTGTTGGGTGCTTTTGAGTTAATTTCAACTGATAGTGACTGTCTTAGTCATCTATTGCTGCTCTAACAGAATACCACAGGTGAGTGGCTTTAACAAAGAGAAATTCTCTCACAGAAGAGCAGGCTAAAAGTCCAAGTTCAGGGTGTCAGTTCCAGGGGAAGGCTTTCTCTGTTGGCTCTGGAGGAAGATCCTTGTTGTCCATCTTCCGCTGAACTGGGATCTTCTGAGGTGCAGACACCCAGAGTCCAAAGGATGCAGTCCATTCCTGGCACTGCTTCTTTCCTGGTGGCAAGCGGTTCCCAGTTCTCTGCTTGCTTCCCTTTCCTTTATAGCCCAAGAGATTGCCTCAAGGCACACTACAGTCTTATACATAGAATCCTGCTCCACCAAGGCAACTGATACCCATCCTCCCTCATTAACATCTTTGAGGCAGGCTTTACAACAGACAGGAACATTACATAACACAGGGAATCATGGCCCAGCCAAATTGCTACACACCTTTTTTGGAGGACACAACTCAATCTAGGACAGTGACCTTTTAGGACAGGGTGGAACTGCCCCATTGGGTTTCCTAGGTTGATTTTTTTTTACTGGAGCATACTGTTACATTTTTTTAATCTGGGGAGTGGCTGGTGGATTTGGAACGCTGACTTTTTGGTTAGCAACTAAGTGCCTAACCACTGCACCACCAGGGCTCTTTGTTCTACACGTAGGCCTGCCTAAAGGAGCTTTGGGGGACAGGCACAGCACAGAGCCATGAGAACATCTCTGAAGTCAGCCCTGGGGTGGGCCCATGGCTTTGGCCTCATACATGTGGAGGACAGCCAGTGTCCCTCAACACATGTTCACTGAGCAGCTACTAGGTGCCAGACACTGCACCAGGTACAAGAGATACAGCAGTGGACAATGCAACGTCCTAGCTCTCACGGAGCTTATGGTCTAGTTGGAGGAGACAGAAAACAGCTACTAGATTTATAATATGCCAAGTGATGATAAACACTATAAAGAAAAATACATTACAGAAGGGGAAAAGGGTAGTGGGATTTGAAGGAGTGGTCAGGGAAGATAGAGTCCCTGGCTGGATGTATGTGGTTAACTGGTTCAACTGCCAGCTGAAAGATCAAAGATTCTAGTCAGAGGTGCTTTGGAAGAAAGACTTGGTGATTTACTTCCAGTGAAATCAGCCGTTAAAACCCTAGGGAGCGCCATTCTATTCTGACACACATGGAATTGCCATGAGTCTGAAATGTCTCAAAGGCAACTGCTGGGTAGGTGAGTGAGGCAGCCCCCTCTGATAAGATGATCAGAGACTAAATGAAATGAAGGAAGGAGGCCTGTGGTCACCTGGGGCCAGAACATTCCAGGAAGAGAGAACAATAAGAACAGACCAGAGGCAAGATGATGGTTGTCACCTTCTGGTGACAGCAGGGAGGCCAGCATGGCCAGAGAAGAGCAGGCACAGGGCTACGTGATGAACTCGAAGAGTAACCAGCACCAAGATCATGTGTGGCCCTGTAAACCGTGGAAGGACTTGCAGTCTGTTCTTAGGCAGATGAGACACCTTTGGAAAGTTTTAAGCAAATGAATTGCATGATTTAGCTTTCGACTGTATGCACTGCTGTGTGGAAATAACTGCAGGGGATCACGGGTAGGAGCAGAGAGACCAGATGGGAGATGACGGTGGTGGCTTGGGCTGAGGGCAGTGCTGGAGATTTCAAGCAGTCAGATTCTGGACACATCTTAAAGGTGAAACTGACTGGATTTGCAGCTGGATTAATTGGATACTGGGTGTGAAAGAAAGAGCAGCAATGAGGATTCTCACATTGTTTGGCCTGAGCAGCTGGAGTGAAATTGCTGTTTATTAAGACAGGAAGGATACGGAGAAGAGGGGACTCAAGAGCCCCATTTGGACATGTGACACGGATGACTGTAGCACATCCAAGTGAAGATGGGGACGATATTCCAGTCAAGTGAATATGGCAGCATGGGGTTCAGGAAGAGGTGGCACTGGAAACATAAATGTGGATGTCATCAGTGCACAGTGGTTAAAGCATGGGGCTGGTGGAAACCGCTTAGGGAGTGAGTGTAAATAAAGAACAGAAGAGGCCCGGATGCTAGCTCAGGGCACCCTGACATTTAGAGGTTGGGAAGGTGAGGAGCCTCTAGAAAAAGTGAGTGAGATGGTCTGATCAGATGTAGGAGGAGAACCAGGGCGAGCGGTGACTCAGGAGCAAAAAGAAGAAAACGTTCCAAGGAGGAGAGAGTAGTCCATCAGTTACTCCAAATGCTGGAAAACCAAAACCAACCAAACAAAAATCACCCCACTGTTGTCGAGGCAATTGTGACTCGTAACAACCTCGTAGGAGACAGTAGAACTGCTCCACAGTTTCTAAGGAGCACCTGCTGGATTCAAACTGCCAACAACCTTTTGGTTAGCAGCCGTGGCACTTAGCCACTATCCCACCAGGGTTTCCCAAACGCTGCTGGCAGGGTGGTGCAGATGGAGAACGGACCACCGGCGGATGCAGCTCTGTGGAGGTGTCTGGGTACCTTGACAGGGGCAGCGAAGAGGACTGAGGGGCAGCACAGAAGATCGACTGGAACGGGCTCTGGTGCTAACAGAAGGAGAGGAAGTGGAATTACTGAGCCTATTTCAAGAAGTTGGGGCCATAGGGTAGGGACAGAAATTTGAGAGGAGGTTCACTGAAGGGGATTGTGGAGTCAGGTTTTTGTTTGTTTTACCCGGGAGGTGTTTCAGGGTACTTGTAGTTAATGGCTATCATCCCGCAAAGAATGATAAATTGGTAACACAGGACAGTCTTCTCAGACCTAACTTTTCTGCCTTTATTGTACAGCTCAGAGCACTGATCAATGTGCACAGTAATTGCTGGTGGTTGATGTTGGTGTGAAAGCAGCTGGTATTTATTTTCCCTTTAGGCAAAGTTGTTTCCATCAGCTATGCCCATGGAAACAGACCAGCTCCATTTCATGATGAAAATGACTTGGAAAAAACAAATCCCCTGACTTTAGTCACGGGACCTTGTCAGTTACTTTCTCATCACTTCGCTGACGGAAGTGTCAGCTCAATCAATAATAGTTACTACTATTGGGAGCTTACCATGTGCTTTACAGGACTTAACTGCTTCAACTCTCCCTCCGATGTGTTGGTCGTCTCCCGGGGAACCCTCCCTCCACACATTTCCCACACCCTTACTCCACACCCAAACCCCAAGAGGGTCTGGTCCAGTCCCTTGGCCACTACAGGCAGATGTCAGTACTAGAGAGGTTCCAAGCTCTTTCTGCCACGCGCCGGTGACGACAGCTTCCTGCGTGACCCCTTCAGCATTCCTCCTAGCACAGCGGTTCTCGGTTCCGAAGGGTAGTGTCCGGCCTGTGCGACACTATCTGAGCTTGGGCGGCAGGGGGCGCTCTCCTGTCACAAGAGGCGGACAAAACAGACCACAGTGGCTCCGGACAGCGGAGCTAAGACAAGAAATCAGATCTCAGAAGCTCTCCTTCCCCAGCGGGACCTCCTGCCTCCCGGGCCCATTCCCCATCAGGTCTTACTGCTGCTGCTGCTACAGCTGGCACAGCTGCTTCATAGGACCCGGCAGACCCTGGCTATGGAGATTCTTGACAAGCCCTGTTCTTGAAAGGGTGCTGGGTTAGGGGTAGCGGCTCTGCCCTTGGAGAGATGGTGCTGATGACAAAATAGAGGAGGCAGAGGGGACTGCACTTAAAGCTGAGGCCCTGGAGTCCAGCATTTAGGCGTCTAGCTCAGTGCCTGGTAATAGCTGTGGCTGGTACTTGGCAGGCACACCGTAATACAGACCGGCTTTCTTTCCCAAGTTCTTTTCTAAGCTGGCTTCTAAGATCCGATGAGCCAGGACCGCTGAAATACGAACTCTTCTGAAAAATCAGATTTGCTGCTCTGGTGGCTGGGGAGGAGCCCACGGCCCAGGGAAGGCTGGAATCCAAAGGAGGCCATGTGGTGGGCGCCTGAGTCCCCGGGCTGCCGCAGCTGCCAGCTGCATGTGACCGCTCGAGTGCAGGCCGCAGGCACCCCGGGGCACAGCGGGAGGCAGGCCGCAGCTGCTCCCCGTGGGAACGTGGGGCTCCTTAACCCTCTCTGGGATCCACGACTCAGACTAGGGAGCAAAAATGTGAGTGAGGGGGGAGGTGGAACCGCACGCTCGCTCACCCTTTCTTGAATGAGTCCAGATTTGGCTTGGCTGTGTGGTCCCCATACTAAGTCCCGCTCTGCTGTTCCACCCCCCGCCCCCAGGCAGCCGCTCTCCGTGACTCCTAGAAGCAGCTGTGGGTGGTAGGGAGCAACCGGTGTCCTGGCAGCACCCCAGACACACATCTAACCCTTGATTTGGCAGCCTTGCCTCTGCCCCTCCTCCCCGAGATCTGTTTAGAATCAGGGGAGCTACACCCACGCACTCACTGCAGACTCTTTGCATTTCCCGTTTCAGCTTGTGAAGAAGCCAGTCACAGCTTTTCTAGTGTGTTTAGATCTACAAATATTTTATCCTACGCCAGCCAAGTATAGCTGTACCGTCTGTGAGCTAACCAGTGCCCACTCGTCGATCCGCCTCCTGGCGACCCCACGTGGGTCAGAGTAGAGCTGTGCTCCAGGGGGTTTTCAAGGGCTGATTGTTGATCGAGGCTTTCTTCTGAGGCACCTTGGTGTGGATTCGAACCGCCAACCTTTCGGTTAGCAGCTGAGCCTGTTAACTATTTATTTGTACCAGCCAGAAATGACTTGGAGCTAGATCTAAACAAACACAGAAATCCTCTGGGCAACAGTTTGCAGTCACCTACTGAAGGCCAGAAATAGAGAAAGCAGCCCTGGCCTCGAGGGGCTTGTAATCTGGTTGAGGAGTTGAGACCTATGGGAAGTTTAGTAGCAGGGAATATTTCAAGGAACGTTTTAAACAGCAGTAGAAGAGATGTCACAGGTCCCTCTGTGATTAATTACCAAATGAATGGTTGCCACGGTTGGTAATTGCTCCCCTTGTCCCTGGGAGAAAGGGACTGCTTGAGGCCAGCAGGGTCAGGGAGTGACGCTGGGCAGGGCTGCGTGAGGGAGGCCTGGAGGTGAGCTGCTTCTAGAAGGCTGAATACATTAGACACCATGCATAAAAAGAACTCTTATTATGACTAGTGTTGCTTTCAGAGATACAGGACTAACAGTCCTCTCTAGATAACTGTGTTTTTACACAAATAACACATACATTCTGTGCTTGCTTGCTCACTGCACCCTCCTTGCTCTTGCTATTACAGGGTTGCTATGAGTCAGAATTGACTCAGCGGCAGTGGGTTTGTTGGGTGGGTCTCCCCTGCAAGGTATTTTTGTGACAGCACCATACTAATTTTTTCTTTTTTTGCTGCAATGTGTAGAAATTGGCATAGCAGCACTTGTAAATATATTTGGAGGGGGCATTTGACAAACGAGCATAGACCTTGGTGCCTGATCCTAGGACGCCATCCCTCACATCATCAGGATGCCCAGGAAATGTAATTATATAAATAAAAATATCCAGTATTTACAACAAAATGCACTAGAGTATCATTCCCTTCAGTAATCTACCAAGGAAGCAAAAGGGGCTCAGAGAGGGTATGTAATTTGTCTGACAGTACATAGCTAAGTCAGTGTGGAACCAGAATTCTAGACCTGTTCATGTTGATCCCATGGAGTCCTTGAGTGACACAGATGGTTAAGTGCTCAGCTGTCAGCAGGAGGCTTGTTGGTTTGAATACACCCAAGGGTCCCTCAAAAGAAAGACCTGGCAATCTGCTGCCAAAAGGTCACAGCCCTTGAAACCCTCTGGAGCAGTTGTACTTTGCACACATGGAGTTGTCATGAGTCAGACTTGACTCAGTGACAACTAATAAGAACAACAACTCTGACTTCAAAGCCAGGGCCTGT
The DNA here is from genome assembly GCA_028571685.1 of Heterohyrax brucei. Classification (NCBI taxonomy): domain Eukaryota; kingdom Metazoa; phylum Chordata; class Mammalia; order Hyracoidea; family Procaviidae; genus Heterohyrax; species Heterohyrax brucei. The sequence goes on along the minus strand of CM053149.1, from coordinate 115,674,400 downwards.
GATTTCTTACAGAGGCACAGACTAGCTGTTTTCTGAGGCATTTCCTGCGCGAGTGTCTAATTTCCTGCCTTGAAGCAGACCTGCTCCCTGGGAGCCCTTCTAAAGCACTGCATGTGTTGAGAATCCAGCTTTGATAGTATTTTCTTGTCTTTATTTTTGGACGAGGGAATTGAAGTCCAAATAGTTGTTGCTGCGAAGAGAAAACACTGTGCTAGGGAGAAGCAGCCTGGTGGCTTCAGGATTGGGCAGGCGGTCGGAGCCAGGGCAAACCTTCAGAAGACGGGATCCCTGTGGCTCAGAGGCCCCTCGAGGCCTCCTGTCCACCTGGCCCTCTCTTCCCTCGCCCTCTTCCCACATCTGCTGATGTGCTCCCTTGGCGCTCCTGAGGGAAGCTGGAACCTCAGCCTGTGAGGAAGGGAGGCCACCCTTCACGCTCCCTCAGCAGGTGCGTCGCAGGGGAGGGCTGTGCAGGGCGCCGCGGCCAGGGCTGTGAACGCAGAGTGGCTGCTGACTCGCCCGTTTGGTGAAGCTGTGTGTCTATACTTATCCCCTCCCTCCGCTTTGCTTTTCTGATTGTCCAGAAACAAAGAGATTCCTCCAGCTCTTCTTTGTTCCTTCTCATCTTCAGGGCTTATGAGGCACCCTTCAAAACCTCCTGTATTTTAAGATCACATGCATTTTCCCCATTGTGGAAACAAACAAACGCGTTCTAGAAAATAAACTACATATAAATATAAAGCAGAGAAATAAGAATCATCCACTTCTTTAAAGATAACCACTGTGACGTGTGGGTGTGCTCAAGTTGTAGTGTTAATTTTCCTTTCATACAGCTGTGGGGAAACTAAATACAACTTGCTATCAAACTTACTTAGCATTTCCCCAAGTTATTTGTAATGCTCTGTGATCACTGTAATGACTATATAACACTCTGCCACGTGGGTGTGTTATAAGGTAGTTACTTCTCTTGCATTACCGACCCTTAAATGTTTTCTAACTTTTGGCTACTATAAGTCACATCACAATGGACACATCTGTGTGCTAAGATTTTCAACGTTTTAGTTTATAGCCTTAGGATGGATTCCCTGAGGTGGAATTATGATGCCAGAGAGTATAAACATGTTTAAGGCTCTTGATATATGTTTCCAAATTCTTTCCAAAAGAGTTTTATATTAATCTATACCTTATTAGGAGTGTGGAAGAGTTTTAAACATGTCACACCTTTTCCAACCGCCAATATACTCTTAAAAATTAATTCTGAATTACCTTAACCTATTATGCTAGTGGCATCGCTGAAACGTTACAGATAAGGTTAAAGCTGTCTTTAACCATTTCTCCACCTACTCAGTTTTTCACCTCTGTGTGGACACTGCCCGGTAGCTGTTTGCTTCAAGTTCTTCTAGGTGCTTTTCTGTACCTTGTGTGCACCACTTCCATGTGCCATTTAATTACCAACACCAACTGATGATTTAGAAAGTGTTCCTTTTTCACCTTCTAGAATGAAAGATAGCAAATTTTCTTCTGTGAAGAGCCAGATAGTAAAAAACTTAGGCTTTGTGAGTAGTCTGCTGCAACGACTCAACTCTGCTGTTATGTTGTGAAAGCAGTCGTAGACCACAGGTAAGCTAATGAGAGTGGCTGTCTTCCAATAAAGCTTTATTTACAAAAATAACCCTGGGGTTGGATTTGGCCCACTGTTCTAGACTGTAGGTTCCTTGGGACTAAGGCTAAGTGGATGCTTCAAGCCCCTGGAGTGGACTATGCACAATTAGCTGCATGACAATGACAGAGTAGGGGAGGATGACATTTTTGAGGCTGAAGTTGAGGCTTGAGATGGTAGAAAGGACAGGGAAGAGTCATTTTGCATTACCTCTTCTGTCCTCCCTGCACCTCAGCCCTTCTAGTGGGAAGAGAGAGGGATAGCAGCACTAGGTGAAGGAGTAGTATAAATAACTTCTGCTTCTTTGGCTCTGGGAAAGGGAAATGAAAGAGATCCCTTTCATTACAAAGGAACTTCCAACTTTTCTCATGCTCCAAGCATGATTATTCTATTCTAGTGGGACTGGCAAGGTGTGTACCAGGCAGGGTAACTGCTGGGGACATTGATAATGTAACTACGGGCAGAACACGAACGATAACCAGCATTTATTGAGCACTCACCATGCACCAGAGCACGTTAGATTCTTATTTAATCTACCCAATAATGAAACAATAATAATATTGCCAATGATGCGGTAAGTGCTATTGTTACTCCCGTTATACAGATGAAGATGCCAAAGCACAGGGAGATTAAGCCACCAGCTCTCACAGCTGATAATCAGTGGAGCAAAGGATTTGAATTCATGGAGTCAAACTACAGTCATCTCCACTCTTGGCCACTACTCCAGCAGCCTTGGTCGCTGGCACTTTTAGCCTCCTTCCCTGTATTAAATCTACCCTTTTTCCTTAGCATCAGAACCCTGGACTATGCATTCAGTTGAAAAACTAGTTTCCAGTGTAAGGATTAATAAGATTGGTGTGGCAGAAGAGACGTAAGTGGAAGCTCTTTGGTTCTGACTATTTCTCCTTTCTGCTGCTTGAAATGCAAACACAGTGACTTGGAGCCCCAGCAGCCACGATGACGTGCCATCGAGGATGGATGCTATGTGCTGAGGTTGGTGAAATAGACATGTAAGTGGAGCCTGGGCACCTGATGTCCTTGGAGCTATCAGATCAGTTCTGGGCTGTCTGGTTCTGCGCTCTGTCTCCTCCTTCACTGTGTAACACAGAAGGGAGAAGTAAATCTCTATCTTGTTTAGCCTGTGTTGATCAATTCTCTCTTACAGGCAGATAAGTACAATTCCTAAGTGCTAAAGCCTTGGGGAAGAAACCAGTGCTTCTCTTACAACACAGGAGAGATTTGCTAAAAGCAATCCATCTGGCAGGATCTGGACACACGTTTACCACGTCTCTCAATTCCAGAGCCACCAAATGCAATGGAATAAAGTGATTAAAATATGTGCCAGGGATGGAAGTAGAACTCCGAGGAGGGGGTGGAAGAGGAGGAAATGAGTTGAAAGGAGAAGAAAGAAGAGGCCCCAGTGGGGAGGGAAGGGTGTTTCTTTATCCTCACTGAGAGGGGTGGCCACACAGGCCAAGAGCTGAAGTTGAAGGCCTTGTGTCCTTGAAAGAGCCAGACCCTGAATGATCTGTGCATGTTGAACTGACTAGAGATAAATGCAGTGTGAACTTGAAACAAAGGACTGTTGTTTCTGAGTTCAGGGTCCATGCGAGTTGACTGGCCAAGGCTGGTCAACAGCTCCCTGTGCCCTTCCTCCCCTTCCTGTCCTGGTTCAACACACCAATAACGTGGCTACGCTTGTGGAAATTAAGATGAACTGATCCAGCCTGAGGCACCAGTAGAAACTACCCACTGTTAACTTGATTCTAACTTACAGCAACTCTGGGAGTTTCAGTGTAGAACTGCATTTCGTGGGTTTTCAATGACCGTGTTCTTAAGAAAGCAGACTGTGAGATCTTTTTTCTCAGGGGCCTCTGAATGGGTTTGAGCCACGAACTTTGAGTTAACATCCAAGCCCTTAACCATTTGTGATACCCAGGGACTCCTAGCCTTCCAGTGCACCTTCCCATGAAATGGGCATCATGCAAAGTATACCTGCCACCAAAGCTGAAGTGGCTTACTGTTATTTGTTAAGTCCTGGTGCTCAGACATTCGGTTCAGAATCCAGCTATCACTTCAAAAGAAGCAAATGAAATGCTATTGCATTTCCATGAGAGGAAACGAGAACAACTTAGTTAAATTGACAACTCAGAGAAGATTTCCTGATTCACAGTTCTCAGGAATCTAGGCAGTAAAAACACAGCTCTCCTTTCACATGTTGGTTTTATGATTTCAACAGCATACATCCCAGTAATATAAATATGGCACTTTGGTATCCTAAGTGGAAAGCTTGAGACTCAGGTAATCACTGGCAAAGGCTGTCTGAGGCCAAGTAAAGTTATTAGTTAGCCCAGAAAAGCAGGAGGAGGGTCTGGTTCCCGACTTCAACAAAGAGGAGAATTCTTACAAACACCTTTGGGTGAGGCCTGCACAGTGCAGTTAACCTTGAATGAAAGTGGCTGATGAAGATTACGTATTTCACCCCTCTCCTTCCTCTGATGAGTCCAGCTTGTCCAAGTTTTCCCTCAGACATCTCCCTATCAAGACAATCTGTAGATTTTCCTCCAGTCGGCACACTGGCTGTGAAGATAATGTAGGCATTTTCAGTCAGCCCGGAGCAGGAAAGATAAGGATTGGAGAAGCCTGTGAGAATTAGATTGAGTGACCAAGATAAATTTACAGTACCACAGGAAATCGAAATGCAAAAATAAAGATTGAGAGCAACTGAAATATTTAAAAAGAGAGGGACATGGACCATCTGAGGGAGCGGCCTTACCCCTTCGTTGCCTGAGCTCCTGAATATTGCAAAAGCTAATAGGCTAGAAAAGGGACCAGAATAGAAACTAGCCATTAAGGGAGAGCAAATGACAGGGCTTGGCTTACAAATGGGATTATGATTAAGGAAGGAGGAGAAACAAGAGGATTTGGGGGCTTGTCTCAGTTGGCTTGTGATCTCAGGCTCAGAGAGCACGTTTCCCCTTAGGTTGTGGTTTTTGCCTCCAAGAGACCTTTCTCTTGTCCTCCCCCTCTGAGGTTACATGAACAAGGTGACAACAGCAGCATTCTTGGTGACAGGCATGAGGTGTGTGTTGATTGGAAGTCAGGTTTGGCTTCTGTAACAAAGAAACTCAGTAGTAACTGAGTAGTTAAAACTCTTTCATTACCAAATTTTTATTAAAAAATAATTTGCTTTGATGGCATGTGTCTTCAGTATTGGAATACATGCTTACTAAGTGAAAGTATTTGAATTTTTGTTGGTAATATGGATTTTGAGAAATAAGATCTGGTAATACAAGCCCCCAATGAAGTGAGTGGCACTCTGGTGCCACCGATCTGTGGTACGATAATACACCAGGAAGAACTAAATAATTTGTTGTTAGGTTAAATGGGAGGAGGGATATCTCTGGTTTTCCAAATACAACAAAGGAAAACCAAAACAAACCCATCAGAACTCCCTAATTATCATGTAGGGAAACCATGATTATACTTGCCAGCCTTATCTCACAGAAATAAGTAAAAAAAAAAAAAAAAAAAAGGGCAAAAATTTACAAAGCTAACATATACAGGAAGCATCATTTCACAGAATGGTCAGCCTAGACAATGAAGCCCCCACTCTAGTCTGCTGAGTTACATGCATTTCAAAAGGGATGCTCCTTGATGTGAATGCTTCAGAACAGCAATAACTGATACCTACAAGACCAAAGGCATAAAAAGTGGCTGGTGTGCAGTTAAACCAATAATAACTAAGGAGTTAAATAAGATAGGAGGTCCCTAGGTAGCAAAAGCTGGACAATAAATATGGAAGACAGAAGAAGAGTTGATGCCTTTGAGTTGTGGTTTTGGCAAAGAATTCTAAATGTATCATGGGCTGCAAAAAGAACCAACAGATCTGTTCTGGAAGAAGTACAACCAGAGTGCTCCTTGGAAGTAAAGATGGCGAGACTGTGTCTTACACACTTTGGACGTGCTGTCAGGAGGGATCAGTCCCTGGAGAATGACATCATGCTTGGTACAGTGGAGAGTCGGTGACAACGAGGAAGACCTTCAGCAAGATGGAGTGACACACTGGCTGCGATGATGGGCTTCAGCATAAAAACGTTGGTGGGCATGGTGCAAGACCAGGCGGTTGTTTGCTCTGTTGTGCACAAGGTTGCTGTGAGTCAGAACCAACTGGGCAGAACCTAACAACAATGACAGGTGGCACACACAGTTTGCACTTAGCTACTAACCTAATGGTTGACAATTTGAACTCACCCAATGGTGCCACAAGAGCAAAGCATCACGGAAGAAAGGCCTAGTGATGGGCTTCAGTGAAGACGGAAGCCCACGTCTGCTTTGTAAACACATGAGGTTGCTATAAGTTAGGACTGACTTTGATGGCAGTGGGTTTTGTTTTGTTATTTTTGTGGGGCAACTGTACCACCTGGATTATCCTTGGCTATTCTTCACCCTGGAAACTCTGGTGGTGTAGTGGTTAGGTACTATTTCTGCTAACCAAAAAGTCAGTAGTTCAAATCTATCAGCTGCTCCTTGGAAGCCCTATGGAGCAGTTCTACTTTGACCTATAGGGTCAGTATGAGTCGGAATTGACTCAACAGCGGTGGCTAGTGGCATTCTTTGCTGTCTTCCTCTTGCCTTCGAAGGAGAAGAACATGTTTATATCCAGCTACTCTGTGATGCTTTACCCTGAGTGGGCAGAGTTCTGGAAACTTCTTTCCTGTTAGTCCTCCAGTGTGGGTGTTAGCCAAGCCAAGTGCCGTCAAGTCTTACTCACCTATTTTCCACCGGCTTCTCACTAGAAGTTAGGGAGGGAAGCAGCACATGAGGCATGAACTCAATATGATACTCATCTGTAAGCCTAACTCACATTTTGCTCATTGTTAAAATGGCTGGAACACCCTCCAATTTGCATCGTCTTCTCCATGTTTTCATCTCACATGGTCAAGTCTATTAGGGCTCTTCCAGGCTTTGATTTGTAAGAAGCAACACAACTCAAACTTCTCAGAGATACTGCTCTTAATTCAGGATTTTTTTTTCTCTTTTTCACCCAGATTATCCAGGGGACAGAGTGGAGGTGAGTTAGGAAAGAGAGAGATCAATCTAAAGAGTTGAGGCTTGTGGCTAATGGCCTTTAGATTGCAAAGATTGGGTAAACAGATTTAGCACACTGATTCAACATATTAATTGTTTGTTAACCTTTGCATAACCTTTAGGAAGCCTCTAAATGTGTGGATTTAAAACCCAGAGTACACTTGAGGTATTCCCATGGCACACTCTACTTTTGCGAGGTGTTAAAACTCATTAATTTTCTGTCGAAGCCGAGCAGGAAAGGCAGGTCTAAGGGAACAAAGCACACCAAATAGAGAACTAATGAAGCAAATTAATGTATGCAGAAGGCTCTCTCCCAGGCTTGCTGAAATATCCATTTGTTACCTATATAAGCTATAATTACATAAAATGCAAGTGATCACGAGATGGAGTGTGATTTAGGGTTGAGAGAGCAAACATAATAACAATAGCGTAATCCCAATAGCCATCATCACTCTAATAATGTTGGCCCTTGGCTAATGCCCTTGTTGAGGGATCTCTGAGCATGTTAGCCACGTTAATTAATCCTCTCACGGTACGGCTGCCAGAGTTGCTTAGAAACATTACCCCTTCTCACCTCAGGTGGCAAGAAGGGCATCAGGCCTGGGAAGCTGGGAAGAGGTGGTGGAATCCCATCTCTGTCACTCTCCCCTGCTCGCATCCCTAGGCAGGCTTGAAGCAGAAAGGGACAGTTGGCCATGGCCTTGGTTTTGGACACTTGAGTGAGAAGAATGAAGCACCAATGGTCTTTGGGTAATGGAATCATTGATACACCCAGAAAACAGCCTTTAGATTAGGAAAAACCTCGGGAGGACATTTGGGCTATTGCAAGGCCATATCCTTTGAACCTTCCCCAAAGACCACCGCCTGCTCTGGCCTTAAATCCCCGGAGATTCCTCAGGGCCCTCGGCCTTCTCAGTCTCTTGGGTTGTCCTCCTGATTTGCATTCTAAGCCCCACCCACCGCCCTGCAGCCTTGTTTTGTTTTGATTACTTCATCTCTCCTAGCTGACCTGAAGCTCTAAGTCCCTCCACTACCACACTACTCCCCCACCCTTTGGAAGGGCTTGGATTCACACTTTCTACTCTCTCACATCTGTTAGCTTCCCCAGAGTTAACTGCTGTATTGGCTACCATCAGGTGGGAGCCCGTAGGGGGCACAAATGGTTAAGACACTTGACTGCTGATCAGAAAGTTGAGGGTTGAAGTCCATCAGAGGTGCCTTGGAAGAAAAGCCTGGCCCTGAAACATCAGCCATTGCAAACCTTAGAGAGCACACCTTGACATACCTGGGGCTGCTATAGTTGGAATCAACTTGACTGCAACTGGTTAGTTTTTTTCTTTCCATCCGTTGAGACTTTCTCACCCTCCACATGCCTGACCTTCATCACCCTGTACATCCTGTACAACTGAGACTTTTCAGCCAGCGTGCTAGGTGCCCTTAAGCCTCCCCTGCAGCTTGAGTCCCTCAGGAAAGTGACCTTGACTAACATATATGATGGGAAGACATCAACTTTAAAGCTCTGTCCTACCTCTTGGCCAGAAACCAAACAAACAGCAACAACACCGCCCCCAACACGAAAGAGAAAGCAAAAGGAATCCCACCTTACAAACTAAACAGAAACATCTCAGACTGGTCAGGCGCAGAGCACTGGGGTGGGAGTCACGGGCCTGGACTCCACTCTGATGAGCTGTGTGACCTCAGGCAAAGTACTAAGCCTCTCTCTGCATTGTAGCTAGATGGCTGCAAAGGCTGCCTCTTGCCCCAGTGTTAAGATTCGTGAGACTGCATGTAGCATCCATTTGGGGAGGGCTTCCTGTGTGCCAGGCACTTTGCAGAGGGCTGGACAAGTACTGTTTTTTCTGCAGTGCCCTGCACTGCCCTGTGAGGTTGATAACTGGGTTGGTACAGTTAGTCTTCCCAAATGGCTGTGGAAACTGAGGCTCGGAGAGTAATTCTACCCAAGTCACATTGCTAGTAAGTGACAGAGCATGGATTTGTACCCAGGCTGCTTGAAGGCAAACCATGATAAGGAGGTCAACTCCCAAATGTTGTTATCCTTTACACTGCTGTCTCAAGCTGGCGTTACTTGCTTTAGCTCTGAATAAACAAATAAAATGTGTGCTGTAGGTGGTGGCTTAGTCACAGACAGGAGCAAACACTGCAGTGTCCTTCCCTGGCAAAGCTACAGGACTCACAAGGCATGATACACTTTATAACCAAAGGGTAATGGGACCCTTTACCTAATATTGAGCCTAGAACTCAAACTTCTGCCATTGGTACCTGAATTCAGAAGATAGGAGGCAACAGAGAATCCACCTGGACCTGTTGGGCTGGTGAGACAAAGAGGAAACTGGATTAGTCAATGAACCCTTTTGTTTCCTCTTCTTGGAGGTCTTCCCGGCACCTGCTTTTGCTTGCAGGGCAGTTTGGGCTCCTCTATTGCTCTCCCCACTCCCCTCACTATTCCTGAGCGTCAAGAAGCACCTGGCATATAGTCATGTTGACTGCTGAGTATGTGTCAAGCACAGTTCTTCTCTGTACATATTTCATCTACACCTTTCAACACACAACCTTATGGGTAGGTACTATCACTACTGCAGTCTGTTGTTCTGTGTCTCTGAGTTGATTCTGACTCATTAGTGACCCATACACCAAACAAACAAACAAACAACAACAACAACAGAAAAACAAACTCAGTCAAGTCAATGTGGTCTCGTAGGAGGGCCTGGCACATGGGAGATGCTGACCTTTTGGTTAGCAGGCGTAGCACTTAACCGTTATGCACAGGGCTTACGGTAACCCTGTAGGACAGAGTAAAATTGCCCCATAGCATTTCCTAGGCTGTAATCTCTGTGGCTACCACCAGTCTGTCACGTTGTTGTACTGTGATGTCTTGCCTGTTGCTTTGTTACTGGAAGCTATGCCACTGGAGTTTCAAATACCAGCAGAGTGACCCAGGGGCCCAAAGAACAAACAAATCTGTCTTGGAAGAAGTACAAACAGAATGCACCTTAGAAGTCAGGATGGAGAGACTTCATCTCATGTAATTTGCACGTATTATCAGGAAGGAGCAGTCTCTGGAGAAGAACGTCGTGCTTCGTGAAGCAGAGCGTCAGCCCCAAAGAGGAAGATCCTCCGTAAGATGAGGTGACCTATAGTCAACACTCTCTCCTTCTCTACCTTGGGTTCCCCATTACCAGTTTTCCCGTCCCCTTCTGCCTTCTTGTCCTTGCTTCTAAGCTGGTGTGCCCAATTTAGTCTCAACTTTTATGGGCCTGTCTAATCTTTGGCTGAAGAGCGGACCTCAGGAGTGACTTCAGTACTGAGCTAAAAGGCTCGCCAGGGGCCATACTCTCAGGATGTCTGCAGTCCCTGTCCTGCCAGTAAGTTTTAATCATATGTCTTAAAGATCTTTCTTGGTTCTTTCTTTGCTCCACAATTACTGTACCTCTCTCTGAGACTTTCTATTGTGAGTCTTGTGAGAACAGTTGGTGGCAGCAGCTGGGGACCATCTAGTTGTGCTGGTGGAGAGTATGATGGTTGTGGTCCATTAGTCCTTCGGATTAATTTTTCCCCTATCACTTGGATTTTTTGCAGTCTTCCTTCTCCCAACGTTGTGAGACTAGTGGAGGGCACTTGTAAGTTTTCTAAGATCCCCAAAGCTACCCACTGAAGTAGAATGTAGAACATTTTCTTTATAAATTATGTTATTCCAACTGAGCTAGGTGTTCCATGAGGCCATGGCTCCCACAGCCCTCAGCCTAGCAACTCAGTTCTTTAGGGAGTTTAGATGTGTCTATGGAGCTTCTGGAAACCGTGGTTACATGGTGTTTAGGTGCTACAGTTGCTAACCCAAAGGTTGGTAGTTCAAATCCACCAGGTGCTCCTTGGAAACTCTATGGAGCAGTTCTACTCTGTCCTGTAGGGTCTCTATGAGTCAACATCGACTCGATAGCAGTGGGTTTGATTTTTGGTTTGGACAGAGCTTCCATGACCTCACCTTGAAGAAGTTGTGCTAGCTTTCACTGTATTGCACACTGCCTTACGCTTCACTAAAGTTGCCATCTATCTATCGTCCTATGAGTGCTTTTCCATCTGTACTCCTTCCCGTCCTCGTAACCATCAAAGGGTGTTTTTTCTGTGTTGTAAAAACCTTTACATGATTTTTCATAGTAGTGGTCTCATGTAATATTTGTCATTTTGTGATTGAGTTACTTCATGTACCATAATGCTCTCCAAATTCATCTGTGTTGTGAGGTGTTTCCCAGATTCATCATTGTTCTTTATCATTGTATAGTACTCCATTGTGTGTAATGTACCGTAGTTTGTTTACCATTCATTTGTTGATGGGCATCTAGGTTGTTTCCATCTTTTTCCTATTTTGAATAATGCTGAAACGAACATAGGCATGCATATTCTAGTCATATGATGATTCTTATTTCTCTGGGATATATTCCTAGGCGTGAAATTGCTGAATTATATGGCATTTCTATTTCCAGTTTTTTAAAGAAACACCATGTTGTTTCCAAAATGGCTGTACTATTTCACATTTCCACCAGCAGTGCATAAGGGTTCCAATCTCCCTGTGGCCTCCCTAGCATTTGTTATTTTCTGGGGTTTTTTGATTTGTGGCAGTAACATTGGGATTAGAAGGTATCTCACTGTGGTTTTGATTTGCATTTCTCTTATGGCTAGTGATTGAGATTATTTCCTCACGTGTCTTTTAACTCCTTGAATGTTGTCTTTGGTAAAGTGTCTGTTCATTTCCTTTGTCTATTTTTTATTTTTATTTTTATTTGGATTTTAAGTGAAAGTTTACAATTTGAGTCAGTTTCTCATACAAACACATACACTTTGTTGTGGGACCGTAGCTGCTCTCTCTGCACCGTGACAGCATAGTTTTCCTCTTCACCCTGTATTTCCTGTCAGCTCCTGTTCACCTCTATTGTCTCATTTCACCTCAGGTCAGGAGCTTCCCAGGTAGTCTCCTGTGTCTACTTAAGCCAAGAAGCACACTTTCACCAGTATCATTTTATGTCTTATGGATCAGTTCAATCTTTGTCTGAGGAGTTGGCTTTGCCCATTTTTGAAACTGGATTATTTGTCCTTTTGTTGTAGAGGCTTTGGATTTTCCTGCAGACTTTAGAGAGTAGACCTTTGTTGGGTTAATCATAGACAAAAATTTTTTTACTAGTCTGTAAGTTCTCTTCTGATGAGCATAAGTATTTAATTTTTAGAAGAACTCAATCATCCAGCTTATCTTCTGGTGTTTGTACACTGTTAGTTACAGTTTGCATCCTATTTATACCATGTATTAAGTTCTCTAGCATTGATCCTATTTTTTCTTCTGTTATCTTTATAGTTCTTGGTTTTATATTTAGGTCTTTGATCCATTTTTAATTAGTTTTTATATATGGTGTGAGGTATGGGTGCTATTTCATTTTTTTGCAGATGGACATCCAGTTTTGCCAGTACCATTTGTTTAAAAGGTTTTCTTTTCCCTATTTAATGGATTTCTTGCTTTTGTCAAAGATTAGGAGACTGGAAGTGAGTGACTTTACATCTGGGTTCTTGAGTCTATTCCATTATTAGTCAATGTGTCTGTCATTGTACTATTACCTGGCTGTTTTGATGATCATAACTGTAGAGTAGGTTTTGAGGTCAGGTGGTATGAGTCTTCCTACTTTATTCTTTGTCAATAGTGCCTTACTTATCTGGGTTCTCTTTTCTTTCCTTAGGAAGGTAGTGATTAGTTTTTCCATCTCATTAAAGAATGCTATTGGTATTTGGATTGAGATTGCATTGTGTTTATAAATTGTTTTGGGTGGAATTGATGTTTTCACAGTGTTGAGTCTACCTGTCTATGAGCATGGTATGTTTTTCATTTATGTAGGTCTCTTCTGGTTTATGCAGTAGTGTTTTACAGCTTATGTCGGTCTTTTACATCCTCTGTTAGATTTATTCCTAAGTATTTTATTTTTTTAGGGCTATTGTAAATAGCATTGTTTCCCTGATTTCCTTTCGTGTAGTTCTCTTTATTGATATATTGTTTGTATCTTCTATCCCGCTACTCTGTTGAATGTTTCTATTAGCTCCACTAGTTTTCTTGTAGAGTCTTTAGGGTTCTCTATGTATATCATCCATGAATAGACACAGTTTTACTTTTTCCTTACCAATTTGGATGCCTTTTATTTCTTTTTCTTGCCTTATTGCTCTAGCTAGTATATGCAGCACCATGTTAAATAGGAGTAGTTTTAAAGAGCATCCTTGTCTTGTTCTATCCTCAGGGGGAAAGTCTTCAGCCTCTCTGTTAAGAATGATGTTGGTTGTTGATTTTGTAAAGAAGACCTTTATTATGTTAATAATTTCATTATTTTTAAAATAACTATGGAGCATTCCATTATACGGATGTGCCACTGATTTCTCCAGTGATCTATATTTAAAGTTGTTTCCCATTTCTTATTATGAACGATATTACAATACTGCTGTTGCCTACTGCTGTCAAGTTGATTCTGACTCATAGGGACCATGTAGAACAGAATAGAACTGCCCTATAGAATTTCTAAGAAGCACCTGGTAAATTTGAACTGCCAACCTTTTGGCTAGCAGCTATAGCTCTTAACCACAGTGCCGTCAGTGTTTCCATATTGCAGGGAACACTGTTATACCTGTAACTTCTTAGATATCTAATGTTTCTGGAGGGTGGATTGCTGAGATGAAGGGTGTGTCCATTTACATTTTGATTGCTGTAGTATTGACACACTAATTTTGAAAATGCCTTTCCTCCATCACCTTTGACTGCTATGTGAGAGTGCCTTTTTCCCTACATCTTCATCAGCACTGTGTATCTTTAGTCTTTAGCATTTTTGTCTCTTTAAGTGCTATTATCCACATAACCCACCTCATTCCCTTGCCTTAGAACTCTTCGTCCATCACACTTCAAACTTACTGTTATGCAGCCGCAGTGTCCATGCCAGTCATTTAATGTTTGAGGTCCATCCCCTGGGTGACAAATGGACCCTACCATGAAACCAGGAGACATCACCAGCATCCACTGTTTAATATTTTTGTCAGGAGTCTGCTGTGTGCCAGGCCCACACACCAACCGAAACCTTTGGGAAGAAAACATGCCATGATTGTGAAGGCCGAGATTACTTAATAACAAGTGACAACCCCATCAGAGCCTCAAGGGTGCCGCTCTTTCCCTGGGCGTCTGTATGCGCTTGGTGAAGCAGGTGGGGTGTGTCCCCCTCTGAAAAGCCACATTAATGCAGCAGCTGGTCTCCTCCAGGATGTCTGCACAATATGATGCAGCTCATCATTTTTCCGTCTATGAGCAATTAAATGGCACCAGGAAGTCCTGTATCTTTATATCATTCCCTAATGACTGTGGTGGGGAGGGTGAATATAGAGCTCCCACGCAGTGTTAATTGGCAAAGTGATCACCTTTCTTCAGGGGCCAAATGTCCAGTGTACTGGCTCATTTCCAATTCCTCTTCCCTTGCCAAGACCAGAAAACAACTGGCTTTGTCCCGCACCCACCTCTGGAATTGAATGTCATTTGCAAAGCCTGTAATTGTCGGAAGAGACAGCAGTGGCTTTTTTCCCCTTCTCTGACTCTGATACCTTTCACCCAGCCCACTCCCACCCCTACTCTCCCTCCTGCAGGCTTTTATTCCCCGAGTCCCATCCACAGGCCTGTCAGATTGCATTTTTTATTGCATCTAGACAAAAAGCCATCTGGAGCTTTGAGTCTCCACTGTCAGTAGGCTGCCGTTCCCAGGGTCTCCTGGCAGGCCCCCCGATTAAAAGTCACCCCCTACCAGCCCTCCCTCTTTGTTTTTTATCCCCTTCCTTGGCCCCTCTCCTCAGCTCCCAGGGCCTTTGTCCCTGTGCTCCCCCAGCCCATTGCTGGGATACAGCCACCTTGTTCCAGCAGAACAATGTGGCTGTCAGCTTTTATTAAGCGCGTGGGGGAAGTGCCACAATTTCAGGTGGCTGAAAGCTTACAAATTCCTCATTTGGTTCTGCGAGCCCCGAGTTTCTTTTCTGGTTGCTAACGTATTTTCTTTTTTTAGGTTGCGTCTATTTCTCTTTTCCTTCCTGCTTGCTCCTTCCCCCAAGTCCACCAGCCCCAAACCTAAATAACACTCTGGGTAAGAACCGATGTGAGGTCATCAGAGCCAAGGACACAGCTCCGGAAGTGCGTGGCAGGGAAACATGTCTCTGCTTGGCTCAAACAACCCTGTGGGGGAGAGCCTGGAGATGACAAGGATGGTGTTGTAGGTAGGTGTCACTGAGTTGATTTCTGACCCAGTGATCCCACATGAGAGAGTAGAAGGGCCCCATAGGGTTTCTACACTGTGATCTTTGCCAAAGTGAACTGCCAGGTCTTTCTCTGGTGGAACCATCAGGTAGGTTTGAATGGCAAAGCTATGGCTAGCGGTTGAGTGCTCAAACATGGTACTACCAGGGCTTCTGGATGAGGACAGCAGTAAGAAGAAAGAGAAGCCCTCTCCCCAAGTCTGGGCAGAGCATGAAGAACATATTTGTACTTCAGGATGTGTGTGTGTGTTTCATGCTGGGCCTAGAAGTTAGGCCTAAAGTGGAGCGAAAGGCCCCAAATAGGAACCAGAAGTGTCTGCTCCAATGGCCCTGCCCAGGCAGAAGGTGTGTTGGCCTGCAGCGGAATGGAGCGAGACTTGGCTGCTCCAAGACTGATGATCCTTTCAGGGCTGAAGGGATCGAGTGAGTTTGTGGGCTCTTACAGCAGCAGTTAAGAGCGTGGGTTTGGGCATCATTCTTGCTTTCAAATCTAGGCCCTGCCTCATGAGGGGCATTGAGACCTTGGACAACACATGTAACTTCTCAGCTTTCCCAGCTATGACAACCCTGTATGACCTCACAGGGCTAGCATGAGGACTGAATGGAATGCTGAGTGTAAACCTTTAAGTATTGTGCCTAGCTGCATGTAAAGCTGAAGTATTAAGTAAGTGCTCAGTAAACGTCGGCTGTCATCATGAATTTCTAGTCAGACTTTAGGAATCTCTGGGAGGTGCCAGTGGCTAAGCACTTGACTACTAGCCAAGGTTGGCAGTTCAAACTGACCCAGAGGTGCTTCGGAAGACAGGCCTGGCCATCTTCTTGCAGAAGGTCACAGCCTTGGGTGCCCTGTGGAGCAGTTTTCTCTGCACATGGGGTAGCCATGAGTCAGAATCCTCTTGACACCAACTAACAACCGCCACAGCAGGTCGGGCGTCAGACTGAGGCTCCTCCCTCCTTGATTCCTGCTCTATGGTCTGTCCTCATCCTTGCATTCCTGGGAAGGATGGTCCCACTTGGGAGCTCTTCCAAAGACAGACAGAATGGGCCAGAAATCTCCACTGGAGCGTATGGCGTGTCCCTTGCACAAAGTCAGGCTGACAGTCCCCCCTACACTGGCAGCCTGGGGAGTGTCCTGGGGTTCCTTCCACTCTATAGACGGCTTCAAGGGGGTGGAAGGTCGTAGGAAGGTCAAGACATCAAAAACGTTAAGCCTGACTGGACTTGGCTGGCAGGCTAACCTCAGATTCTAGATCAGCTCCGAGGAGGTTGTAACTTGTATTTAAACAAGTCAACAACTGGCCTTGAGACGGGAAGCTTAAACAGAACCTTAAAACAGGAACATGGTCATCGTTCTCCCCTCTAGTATGACACTAACCTGTATTTGGCTTTGTGTGGACTCACTCCAGCACATCACAAGGGTTTGCATATGAGGGTCACTCAGGGTGTGCCTGTCCCCAGGTGAATGCAGCCTCCTTTTCCTGAAAACACAGGTTCCTCTTCTACACGGGAAATGGCTGGGTAGGCAGAAGCTCACAGCCCCTGAGCACACACATTTTCTGTTGAATTCTCACAAAGTCTTACGAAGTAGATTTTATTACCCTCGTTTCACATGTGAGTAAATGAAGACTCAGAGAGATTAAGAAGCCAGCCCAGGGGCTTACAGCCAAGTCAGAAGCCAAGATCTGGCCTCAAATTGATCTAGCACTAAATCTGGACTTTCCACCCCGCGCCAGCACCTCCAGCAGCCTTTAATTAATCACCTTTTAAATAAAAGCAGACAGGATACCTGTCAAGTTTGGTCAACAGTTAACACGTTCAAGTGTTCCATTTTCACAAATGATCAACTGGCTTGACCACAACACCGCAGCCTCTTTCCTGAAACACCCAGACTGCTTTGAGGCGCTCCCTCTTGCTAACGATCGCATACTGCCATGGGGGAACAATTCTTTTTAAAAATGAAGCTGGTCACCAATTTGCAGTGGACAAATATGGTCCCGAGTTGCCTCACAAATCTTTCTTTAATGAGCACAGGAGTGGACACATCATATGGTGTTGACTACGCTGATGCTGCTGAAATATTTAAGAGCCTGAAGGCTTGTTTGACTTTGCTTGTAAATATGTTTATAGAAGAAATACTCCTTATTTCCAGTGAGGTCAGAGAAGAAAAATAAAATGGATGGCACAAAGCTGTGGAAGCGATTAAAAGGGAGATATGTTTGGAGAAATGCCTCGATTTGCACATGTGCCCCCTGTGGGAAACCAATCCTTTTCCATCTCTGGGCCTCAGTGTTCTTCCTCTGAGATTAGACAATGATTACATTAGAATGATTTTTAAGGTGCCTGCCAGACTCAACTTTCCATAATCCTGTGTCTCAATAGTGGGCGTGTTTGAAAAGGAAATAAAACATCATATAATAATAACAACAAAAATAATAATTTGTTAAGGACTTGCCGTGTGGCAGGCGTTGTTCTATGCCACTTTCAATCTTTACAACAGTTTCTCAAGGTCGAGGTTATTATCACTCTCGTTTTTTGGAAAAGAAAACTGAGGCCCAGACAGGTTGAGTCACTTGTCTGAGGTCACACAGCTAGTAAGTGGCAGAAGCAGGGTGTGAACCCAGGAGGTTAGCTCTGGAGTCCGAGGGTTTTGCTGTGGCCATGTGGATAATGCGCCTACAGAGAGCATGTGGCCCACAGCGTAACGGGGGAAGAGAGAGCAATGCCTCACTGCCAATCCCACACCACACAGAGAATTACTCAGAGCTGGTTTCTCACACAGAAAAATTACATGAATATGGTATTAAGGGTCATTGTTGTTGTGTACCATTGAGTTATTTCTGAATTTTGGCAACAGGATTGAGGGTACCGCGACTGAAAATCATTTAGGGCTTGTTCAGTTTTGTCCCAGGTTGGTGCAGAAGGTTAATGTGCTTAGCTATGAACCGAAATGTTGTGGGTTCGAGTCCATCCAATGGTGCCTCAGAAGAAAGGCCTGGTGATCTATTTCTGAAAAGTCATCCACCGAAAAGCTTACAGAGCACGGTTCTACTCTGACACACATGAGGTCACCTTGAGTCAGAGTTGACTTTAAGGTAACTTTTTTTAGTCTAATTTAGTCCTTTGATTTCGCAACAAAGGTACAGGGTCTAAGCTCTCATCTGATGTCTTATTACTTTTATTGCCCTGGAATGCTCACTGACCACATGCATGTTTTTGTATTCAGAGCAGAGAGCACTGGGTTAGGAGTTTAAAGAATCAGGGTCTTGAACTGGCTCTGCCTCTAAGCAGCTGTGTGACTTCCCGCAATTACCAGCCTCTCTGGGCTTCATGGTCTTTTTTGCACATTAGATCAGCATCACAAACTCCAGGCCGGGGGGACAAATTGAGCCTGTCAGCAGGTTTCCTTTGCCATGAGATTTTTTTTTCTCCCCTAATGAATCCATAATTATCTCTATTTACTTCCTAGTCTAAGTTTAAATCTTTGAGAGATACACTATCACACAGATTCCGTGTCCAATGACTTTAGCATGAAGGTTGCTTTGGAATTTGACACAAACCATGCCACTGTTTCCATGAGTGTGAGTTACCTTTCCCTGGTTTACTATGGTTCTGTTAGGTGTCATGGATTGAATGATGTTCCCCCTTCCCCCGAAAATGTGTGTTATCTATTGGGTGGGCCATAAATCCCAGTATTACATGATTATCCAATTTGTCATTTAGTGGGATTTTCCTGCTGTAAATTGTTATCACTATGATTTAATAAGATGGCTTGTAGTTGTTGTTAGGTGCTGTTGCGTTGGTTCCGACTCATAGCAACCCTATGAACAGAACGAAACACTGCCCAGTCTTGCACCATGTCCACAATAGTTTTTATGCTTAAGCCCATTGTTGCGGCCACTGTGTCAATCCATCTTCCTCTTTTTTGCTGACCCTCCACTCTACCAAGCATGACGTCCTTCTCTAGTGACTGATCCCTCCTGACAACACGTCCAAAGTATGTAAGATACAGTCTTGCCCTCTTTGCTTCCAAGGAGCACTCTGGTTGTACTTCTTCCAGAACAGATCTGTTTGTTCTTGTGGTGGTTCGTGGTACATTTAACATTCTTCTCCAACACCACAATTCAAAGGTATCAATTCTTCTTCTGTCTTCTTTGTTCATTGTCCAATAAGATGGATTAGTGGCTTTTATATTGATGAGGTCTACAAGACTGGACAGTAGTCTCAAGCCAATGTCTTTTGAGATATAAAAAAGAGAAATAGATGGAGAGACACAGGAACCCCATACCATCTAGAAAGCAGTACTAGGAGCAGAGCACATCCTCTGGATCGGAGGTTCCTGTGCTGAGGTGCTCCCAGACCCAGAGAAGACTGATGACAAGGAGCTTCCCCCAGAGCCCACGGATAGAGAACATTGCCCTGGGACTGATACCCTGAATTTGGCCTTCTAGCCTATCGGACGGTGACAGAACAAACTTCTCTTTGTTAAAACCATTCACTCGTGGTATTTCTGTTATAGCAGCACTAGATGACTAAGACGTTAGGTTTGCCAACAGCTTAGCTTTGTACACACAAGCACGTCTCCTGCCTAAGTACAATTTGGTTTCATCTCAGGAACAACAAACACCTTCAGTTTTCAGAACAGCTGTGTGGTCCCACTGATTCCAGAGACCCTGTTTATAGCCAGGGTCTTTTCCATAGTATGCCTTGGCCTCTACAGGCACTGGGGTTGGTAGCCCCTGGATTCCACAGTCACCAAAGCCCCAATTTCATCTAATCTGATGTGGGTATTTCACGAGCTCACTCTGGTCTCTGTGCTTCTAAAGGGCTGGAAAGTGCTCCCTTCCCTTATGATCCCTTCCAGTGGCTTCTAAGGAACCCCTGGGTGTTGCAAGTGATTAATCCAAAAAGTTGGCAGTTTGAATCCACTCAGAGGTACCTCAGAAGACAGATCTGCTGATCTGCTTTGAACGCTCACAGCCTTGAGACCCTGTGCAGCAGCTGTATTCTGCATGCATGAGGTCCCTTTGAGTTGTAACAGACTCTGCTGCAACCAACAACTACAGTGACCATTGTGGGAGGGATCAGTATTGAGGAGTAACAGCCTGAGTCTGCCACATAATTGAGGGGCTGAGTGCTTTGTGTTGTTTGGTCGAGGGGTTTGTTGCTGCTGCTGCTTCTGTTGGTGGGAATTTTGGAAGGTGTGTGGTTCTTTTCCAGCACCCGCTCCCAGCTTGGTGCCACTTAGGAAGAGGAATGGAGTCATAGGTAATGAATGGTCACCCTTTGTATGGGTCTCCAGAATCCCTTTCAGACATATCTCTGCCTGCTCATTTTTACAAAGGCGCTGCATTTTGGAGATTAATTGTTGTCAACACAACTTATTTTCTAATCCTTTCAGACCCCATTTAAGCCCTTCTGCTTTATTTTACCTTTTTCGATAAAGTCGCTGAGGTTTTTTATTTTTTTTTTTCTCTCTCTCTTTTTAAGGGATTTGCCAATGATTGTCCAGTTTGACAAATTGGATTCTTAAAGCTGATGCTTTGAAGAAAAGAATGCAGTGTGACAAGACAAGAGACAGCTCATCCTCAAATCAGGAGGATAAATAAAAAAATAAAAGCAACCCCATTCTCTAGCTTCCCTGTGACTCAAAGGGTATCTCAGTTGTCACTGATAATCTAATCTTTCTATGATAGGTGAGGAACAGGACAATGGTGACCCAGCCAGGCTGTGGGTGTGATAGGCTTCTGATTAATAGGACTGTCCAATAAGCACCCATCCTCCAGGAAGGTGATTAATGACATTTGATGTGAACTCTGACCTCCCTTGCAAGAATACAGGGGGAAAATGGAGCTGCTCAGGTAGGAGGGTGCATCATGTGGAGAGTGATGGATTCCTGAAGGCTTTGTTACTCTTGGGGTGCCTGTGTGGAAGGAGGGGCCCTGGCCCCCTGGCTTCTAGGGCCTTCAGCAAGTGCTCTGGCCTGGTAGCACTTTACACCTAGCGTCTCTTCTGTATACATCCCTAGAGTGCTGTGTCCCAAAAGCAATTTGCTCTGGAGCCTTGGCCAGCATCCACTGCCCTTTTAACCTGAACCCTTGAGATCATCTTCAGCCCTCCCCAATCGATTGAAGAGCTTAACACAGCAACCCTTCTTGGGGTGGCCTAGGTAAGGTAAGCATCCCCTCTGGCTTCTCTCTAGCACTTCTACTTCTCACTTCCTGCCCCCCCACATCTTCTGGGCTTGTAGGAAGTAGGGTGGGGTTAGGGAGTCCTAGGGTGGCACAGGTGGTTAAGTGCTCAACTGCTATACAGAAGATTGTCAGTTTGAACCCACCCAGAGGTACCTGGGGAGAAAGGCCTGGTGATCTGCTTCTGGAGGGTCAGAGCCTTGAAAATTCTATGCAGCGTAGTTCTAGTCTTAGGGCATAAGGGGTTGCCATGAGTTGGAGTCAGTGGTGGCAGTTGTATTAGTACGATAGGGTTGGATTTGCCAGCATCTTTGTGGCTGGCAGGGAGCTCTGAGATGCCCGTACCACAGAAGCCAGAAGGCAAGGTGGTGTTGCATGAAGTGAGAATCTACTTGGTACAGGGAGGAGAGGATAACAGCCTGCTTGGCTCCATTGACTTGGTCGCAAATACAACCTCAAACTTGGCAGTTGTTGAGTCTTCTTTATGTGGCTCTCCACGTTAACCTTCCAAATTGTCTCGCTTAATAAGGTGGTCATGTGATAGCCTTAAATGTTTTTCTCTGGCTGTAGATTTTTTCTGGCTTGATTGCTCATCTTAGTGCTCATGTCCTTAGCAACCTCATGTAACTGCCCTACTGAGAGGGACCATTTGGAGTCTAGGCTTCTATCATCATAATGACCAAATGATCATAGCCAAGGAAAATGTTCACATGAGTTAGCTCAACCAAGGGAGTGTCCAGGTCAACAGGGACCCTAGAAGTGTGTCAGCAGGACCTGAACATCAGTAAGACCCAGATCTTCAGGAAGCGTCCCTAGCTGTCTGATAACCTGAGACAGGGGTGGCCCTTTGAGGCATGAGCCCAAAACAAGGCTGACCGTGGTGAGAGCACTTGTGAGAGAGGTGGGCAGGACTGTGGTTGACTCCACTTAAGTATACCCTCTATTTCTTACAACCTGACTTCCTTCTGTGTGATGACTTTAGTTTGTGGAGTCTCAGCTGAAGAAGAGCAATCTTTGCTATCACATGGCAGCCTGCTGGCCAGCAGTTCAGTGTTAGCAGTGTCACCAGCTGGGACTGTACAGCAGAAATAGCACATGTATTTAAATGTTTTATGGGATTTTGACCTAATTTGATAAATATGAGTGGAAGATCAAAAAAACAATGCTATTGCTCTAGGACTCATCCATCTAGTTTACCTGGGACAAAGAGGTCCTGGAGGCAAAGCCATTAACACAGTCCCTGCCACATAGAAGACACTAAATTAATGATAGGTGCTATTACTGTTGATTACTAATAGCATGTGAAATATGGACAATTAATAAAGAAGACAGAAATAGAGTTGATGCCTTCGAATTGTAGTGGAGAATACTGAATGAGCCAGGGACTGGCAAATGAGTGAACAGATCTGTCCTGGAAGAAGGACAACCAGAGTGCTCCTTAGAAGCAAGGATGGTGAGACTGCATCTTAGATACTTTGGTCATGTTGTCAGGAGGAATCAATCTGAAGAAGGACATCATGCTTGGCAAAGTAGAGGGTCAGCGAAAAAGAGGAAGATCCTCAACAAGATGGATCGACACAGTGGCTGCAACAATGGGCTCAAGTGTAACAATTGTGGACATGTTGCAGAACCAGGCAGTGTATTCTTCTGTTGTATATAGGGCCACAATGAGAAAGAAATGACTCTACGGCACCTAACAACAACACAATAACACTTATTAATAGCTACAATTATCATTAATCATATGACAAAAAACCAATCATTTGCTTTCAAATCAACTCTGATTCATGGTGCCCGCAGGTGTGTCAGAGTAGAACTGGGCTCCACTTTTTTAAAAAACTTTTTTATTATGGTGGAAATACATATAACATAACATTCTCTAATACAACTTCCACATTGACAATTTGATGACACTGATGACATTTTTCATTTTATGACATCATCATTTCTCTTCTTTTCCAAAATATTGCACCACCATTATGTAAAACCCACCAGCCACTCCTTGGAAACTCTATAGGACAGTTCTACTCTGTCCTGTGAGGTCACTATGAGTTGGAATCAACTTGATAGCAACATTGTTTTTTAAAAATTAACATAAAGTCAATGTCTCCTAAACTCCAGAGGGCTTTTATTAACTTATTTTTTAGAAGTAGACCATCAGTACTTTCAGGGTACTGCTGGGTGGATTCAAATCTCCAACTTTTGGACTAGCAGTCACACTATTTGTAGTACCTAGAAACTCCAATAACATGATAGTCACTGATAATCATTTGACTGTATGCTCAACTGTGAAGAAAAATAACATAATGCAGGAGCATATGAGAAATGCTGGAAATTACTGTTGAGGAAGGTGTCCCAAAGAAAAAGTGCTGTTAGGGATTTTATTATTTCTTTTTCAGCTGAGAATAGAGGCTCTTGTAGTACAAAGTCTGTATTTTAGCTTCTGTTGGTTGGACTTGTGCATGAATTTTGAGGGACACATTGTGTTGAGAAGTGAGGGTTGCCTGAAATGTAAAATGCCAGAAGCAGAGCACCCCTGGGGAAGAAGAGAAGATGGTGCTACCTGGGTTGCAGGGATTGTGCTCCTCTTCTCCTCCCAGGCTGGCAGTCATGCAGTGGGGATGTCTGAGTTCTGGCTGTTCAGAGACTGTAGGCACTGTAAATGCTACTCTAGGATTACTGAGTCTGGGCACTGACATCCACTCTTCTTCCTTAGAGCAGTCCTGGTGGCATAGTGGCAGTGTTCAGCTGCTAACTGAAAGGCTGGCGATTCAAATCCACTGTCTTAGTCATTTGGTACTGGTCTAACAGAAATACCATGAGTGTATGAGTTTAACAAAGAAAAGTTTATTCTCACACAGTTGAGCAGACTGGAAGTCCAAATTCAAGATGCCAGCTCCAGGAGAGCTCACTCTCTCTCTGCCAAATCTGGAGAAAGTTCCTTGTGTTGCATCAGTCTTTGATCTGAGAGCATCACAGCACAGGAACCTCAGGTCTGAAGGACATGCTCTGCTTGCAGTGCTGCTTTTTTCTTTTTTTTTGGTATGAGGTCCCCAAATCTCTCCGGTGGCTCCTTTCCTTTATATCTCAAGAGACTGCCTCAAGGCGCAGAACAATCCCACACACTGAGTCTTTCTTCACCAGCTCACCTGCCACTCATTCTCCCTTGTTCATATCACACAGGCAGGGTATGCAGCAGACAATACCAGGAATGATGGCCCAGCCAAATTTCTACACATATTTTTGGGGAACACAATTCAATCCATGACACCAATCCAGTAGCTCCATAGGAGAAAGACCTGGCAATCTGCAACCATAATGATTCCATAAACCCATGGCAGTCAAGTTGACTTTGACTCATAGTACCCTTTAGGACAGGGTAGAACTGTCCCATAGGGCTTCAAGACTGTAAATCTTTACAGAAGTAGACTGCCACATCTTTCTCCTATGGAGCAGCTGGCAGCTTTGAACCACTGATCCTCTGGTTACCAGCAGGATGCTTTAACTGCTTTACTTTCAGAGCTATTCCTTGTAAAGATTGCGGTCTAGAAAATCCTACAGGGCAGTTCTACTCTTGTGACATGGGGGTTGCTATGAGTAGAAAATCAACTCAGTGGCATGCAATAACAACTTCCTCCTTAACTTGGGTCCACTGAGTTCACCTCCTGTGCTGGCCAGGCTTAGTCTGGCAGAATTCCCTCTACCTCTACCACCACACAACTGTTTAATACCACAGCCAAAGAAGTCTCACCACCTAAGGGAGGGGCTAAGGAAAAAGGAGAAAAAATACAGAAGGTAAGAAGTCATTCTGCTTTATTTTTCAGGTGGTATAAAAAAGGAACTGTGACGTATAAGGTATAAAGAAGGATTAAGTTTAAAACTTCCAGAAGTGGGGCCAAGATGGTAAACTAGTCACACATCTCTTCAATTCCCTCTGAGAAATAAGGCCTAGAAAAATAATCTCATGGAGCAGTGCAGATGTTCTGGGAGTCCCAAGATCAGACATAGGGTTGTGAGATCAGACTGGGCAACAAGGTAGGGGAAGCTACCTCGGTCAGAGGTGAGACAGCAGAGCAGTGAGTCCTGCTTCTGCTAGGGCAGCAGCTGAGAAGACTACAGGTGTGCACACCTTCTTTGTTAACAGGACACTGGGGCTGGGACTGCCAAGCCTGAGAGCCTAGCAGGAACCAGCTGCTATGCTAAGCTGCAGTGCCTAAGTAAACAGCATATCCTGGAGCAGAGAGGCTGTGCTTGGGATGGTCACAGCCAGAGAAGCCAGCAGTGGCTGGCAACCAAGGGTGCCAGTGGCTCTCCCCCTTCTCTTCTTTGAGCTGTGCCATAGATACTACTGACTCAGTGCATGATAGAAGGCTCAGACAGGACACTATCTTGGTCATCTGGGAGGTGGAGAAAGCCACTCATGAGGGCTTGGCTGGGGCTAACTCCCATGCTGAGCAACAGTGCCTGTCTAGATAGTGCTTCTCCCAGCAGAAAAGCTATTTTTAAGGCAGTTATACCTAGAGAACACAGTGGTGGCTGGTGGTCATGTGTGGTGGAGCCCTAACCCCACCCTTCTTTGAGCCATGTTGTAGCATCTCTGATGGCCCCCAGAGATTCCATTAGTAGGGTGCCATCCTTGTCAGCCAAGAGGTGGGACCTGCTACCCGTGAAGGCCTGACTGCTGCTGGTCAACACCTCTCTCAGCAGAAAAGCAGTTTTTAAGATAAATGCACCTAGAGAATGCAGTAGTCCCTGGTGGCCAAGTGTGGAGGCATCCTTCTCTCTCCCCTTCCTTGAGCTATGGCATAGTCTAGACTGACATGATGCTGGAGAGTTGGCACAAGTATATCCTCATCTTTATCAGCCAGGAGGCAGGGCTTGCGACCCCTGAGGACCCAACTGGGGCTAGTCACCAAGCCGAGCAGCATCATGGGGTTTGGCATAATCTCTATGATCAGAGAAGCTGTACCTAAGTCAGCTGCACCAAGAGAACACAGTGGTGGCTGGCAGCTAAGTCTAGAAGTGCCTTTACTCATTCTCTTCTTAGAGCTTCACCACAGCTCCTGTTGAGGTAACTCTGGAGAAATGGAACAGCTTTTTGATGGCACAAAGACAACCGTCAACATCTAACCATTTAAAAAACAGACCATCATGGCTCTGGAAAACTCCCAAAATAAAGAATCAAAAAACTGCCCAGATGAGGAAGACTTCCTGAAATTATTGGAGGTAGAACACAAAAGAAGTATGTACAGAGCCCTTCTAGAGATTAAACAAAGTGAAGCACAACAAAATGAAAAATTATGTAAGCTATATGAACTGCTAGAACATCAACAATCTGAAATACAGATCAATAATAAAATTACAGAGTTAGATAATTCAGTGCTAAGCCAAAAAAGCAGGATTGAGGAAACGTAATGCAGAATTAGCAAGACTGAAGATAAAGCAACTGACACCAGCATTTTACACAGAGAAATCAGATAAAAGAAATAAGAAAAATGAAGAAGTATTTAAGAAGCATGTGGGATTCTATCAAGGGGAATAGTCTATGAATAATTGGAATTACTGAACAGGGAAGAATAGCAGAAAATACAGAGAAAATTGCTGAAGAGCTGCTTACAGGAGAATTCCCTGACATCATGAAAGAAGAGAAGGTAGATATTCAAGATGCTTATTGAACACCACAAAAGGTATACCCCAAGAGAAAGATACCAAAACATATTATAATCAAGCTTAATAAAATGAAACATAAAGAGAGGCACTTAAAGGCAGCTAGGCTTAAAGCAAAACTAACATAAAAAGGGAAGCCCTGTATGCGTTCCTCTGACTTCTTGGCAAAAACCATGTTGGCAAGAAAGCAGTGGGATGAAACATACAAAGCCTGGAAGGAGAAAAACTTCCAACCAAGAATTATATATCCTGCAAAACTGTCTCTCAAATACGACAGTGAAATTAAGACATTCTCAGATAAAAAAGAAACTTAGAGACTTTGCAAAGACCAAACCAAAGCTACAAGAAATACTGAAAGAAGCTCTTTTTTTTTTTTTTTAGAAAAATCAATAAATTCAGATGTATACTCAATGATGTGATGCAGGACATAGCATCCAGAATCTTACTCAGGGGAGTCACAAAGCTCAATCAAAGTTAAAATATCACAAGTAGGGGACAGAGATCTTAACATGTAAACTATGGCATAATCACACTATGAAGAGGGATATATTAAAGTAGTTACAGTCCTTTCAGATGGAGAGGAAGTTAAGGAGATATATAGAAGTTAAAGACTGGTTTAAAGTTAGAGCATTAAAGGGGTTCACAGGAGTAGACACAAAGCAAACTCATATGCTACATGTCAAAAACGTATCCCAACAGACACAAAACCGACACTGAAAAGGATGAAAAGAAAACCCATAAAGAAAAGTGATCCAGAGAGAACATTAAGTGGAACAAAGAAAACTTCACCAACACAGAAGTAAAGGCACCAGAATGACAGCACTAAACACATATCTATGAAATGTAAACGGATTGACTACTGCAATAAAGAGGCAGAGAATAACCAATTGGATCAAAAAATACTACTGATCTGTATGCTGCTTACAAGAAACACAAATTAGACTCAAAGACATGAACAAACTGAAAACCAAAGGATAGAAAATTACATGCCAAGCTAACAACATGCAAAGAAGAGCAGGAGTGGCAATACTAATCTCAGATAAAGTAGACTTTAATGTAAAATCCACCATCGTGGACAAGGATGGTCACTATTCATTGCTTAAACGTTCAATACATAAGTAGGATATAACAATATTAAATATTTATGCCTCCAATACCAGAGCATCTAAATACATCAAACAAACACTGATAACACTGAAAAATGAGATAGATCACTCCACAATAATCGTAGGAGACTTCAACACTCCACTTTCAGTAACAGACAGATCATCATGAAAAAAGCTCAACAAAGGTACAGAAGATCTTATTGTGACAATCAACCAATTACACCTCATCGACATATACTGAACATTTTACCCAACAACAGATAAGTACACCTTGGAACATTCTCCATAACACACCATGTACTAGGTCATAAAGCAATTCTCAACAAAATCCAAACCACTGATTATTGCAAAGTATCTTCTCAGACCATAAAGCTGTAAAAGTTGAAATCAACCACAGAAAAAGCATGAGAAACTGAACAACACCTTGCTCAAAAATTCATGTGTTATAGAGGAAATCAAAGACACAATAAAGAAAGTCATGGAATCAAATGAGAATGAAAACACACCCTACCAGAACCTATGGGATACAGCAAAAGCAGGGCTCAGAGGTCAATTTATAAATGCATACCTCCAGAATGCAGAAAGGGCCCAAACAAAAAAATTAACTCTACAACTTGAACCAGTAGAAACAGAACAGCAAAAGAACCCCTCAGCACCAGAAGGAAACAGACAATAGAAATTAGAGCAGAATGAAATATATTAGAGAATAGAAAAACAATTGAAAGAATTAACAAAACCAAAAGCTGGTTATTTGAAAAGATCAACAAAGTTGATAAACCATTGGCTAAACTTATAAAAGAAAAACAGGAGACAAAACTAATAACCCAAATAAGAAATGAGGCAGAAAATGTCACAACAGACTCAACCAAAATCAAAAGTATCCTAACAGAATACTACTAAAAATTGTGCTCTAATGACTTGAAAACCCAGAGGAAATGGACAAATTTCTAGGTTCACATCACCTACCAAAATCATCACAAGAAGTAGAACAAATTAAAGCCCATCACAAAAGAAAGAGAGTGAAAAAGTAATCAAAAAACTACCATCCGACAAAAATCCCGGCCCTGATGGCTTCACTGGAGAATTCTACCAAACTTTTAGGGTGGAGTTAATGTCAATACTACTGAGGCTATTTCACAACATAGAAAAGGATGAAATATTCCCAAATTCATTCTATGAAGCCAGCATAACCCTGATACCAAAGCCAGGGAAAGATCCCATCAAAAAAAAAGAAAGAAAAAAGAAAATTACAGATCAATATCACTCATGAACCTAGATGCAAAAATCTTCAACAGAATAGTTGCCGATAAAATTCAACAGCATATCAAAAAAATAAGTCATTACGACCAAGTTGGATTCACACCAGGGATGCAGGGCTGGTTCAACATCAGAGAAACAATTAATGTGATCAACCACAAAAATAACACAAGGGATAAGAATCATCTAATTTTCTCAATTGATGCAGAAAAGGCATTTGACAAAGTCTAAAACCCATTTATATTTAAAACTCCCAGCAAAATAGGAATAGAAGGGAAATTCTTCAATGCAATGAGGGGCATTTATACAAAGCCAACTGCCTTCATCATCTTGAGTGGAGACAGACTGAAAGAATTCTCCCGGAGAACAGGAACTAGACAAGGATGCCCACTGTCACCGCTTCTATTCAATATTGTGCTAGAGGTTCTGGTCAGAGAAATCAGAGAAGACAAAGAAATGAAGGGCATCCACATCAGTGAAGAAGAAGTAAAAATATCTCTATCTGCAGATGATACGATCATACACTCAGAGAACCCTGAAGAATCCATAAATAAACTATTGGAACTAATAGAAGAGTTCAGTAAAGTATCAGGATATAAGATAAACATAAGTAAATTGGTAGGATTCCTTACAGCAACAAAGAGATCAGCAAAGAGAAAATCACCAAATCAATACCATTTACTATAGCCCCCCCCAAAGATAAAATACTTAGGAATAAATCTAACCAGAGAAGTAAGAGATCTATACAGAGAAAATTACAAGATCCTACTGCAAGAAACCAAAAGAGGCTTACATAGGCGGAGAAATCTACCTTGCTCATGCATAAGAAGACTTAACATTGTGAAAATGTCTATTTTACCCAAAGCAATCTACATATACAATACAACCCCAATACAAATTCCAGTGTCGTTTTTTAATGAGATGGAGAAATAAATCACCAACTTTGGAAAGGGAAGAAACCCAGATAAGTAAAGCACTATTGAATAAGAGGAACACAGTGGGAGGTCTCACACTACCCAATCTTAGAACCTACTGCACTATCATGGTAGTCAAAACAGCCTGGTGTTGGTACACCAGGTAGATATATAGACCAGTGGAACAGAATTGAAACCCCAGAAATATCACTGTCCTCTTATAACCAGTTGGTATTCAACAAAGGCCCAAAGGTTGTAAAATGGGGCAAAAACAGTGTCTTTAACAAATGGTGTTGTTGAAATTGGATATCCATCTGCAAAAAACTGAAACAAGACCTATATCTCACACCTTACACAAAAACTAACTCAAAATGGATCAAAGACCTAAACATCAAACATAAAACGATAAAGATCATGCAAGAAAAAAAAGGGTCAACAATGAAAGTTCTCATACATGGCTTAGACAGACTGCAAAATCTGACCAACTGTGCACGAACAACAGAAGAAAAAAATAGATAAATGGAAACTACTAAAAATCAAACGCTTATGCTCATCTAAAGACTTTATCTGGAGAGTTAAAAGACTACTACAGAATGAGAAAAAATGTTTGGCAACTACACATCAGATCAACGTCTGGCTTTCAAGGTACTGCAAAATATCAGCATGAAATACGTGAATAACCCAATTAAGGAATGGGCAAAGGAAATGGATAGATACTTCACCAAAGATGACATCCAGGCAGCCAAAAACACAGGAGGAAATGTTCAAGATCATTAGCTATTAGAGAAATCCAAATCAAAATTGCAATGAATTCCCGTTAATATTGATCTTCTTACTAATGCGTATTGTCATCAATTTCACTCAACCAAATTTCTAACAACTATCTAATCTAAACCCTCGCCCCTTGCCCTTCAGCTCTCCCACCCTCCCCACCCTTGTAGCCATCGAAGAGTCTTTTTTGTTATGTATGAGTCTGCTTTTAAGTTTTTATCATAGGGGTCTCATAT
Source organism: Heterohyrax brucei (assembly GCA_028571685.1). NCBI lineage: Eukaryota > Metazoa > Chordata > Mammalia > Hyracoidea > Procaviidae > Heterohyrax > Heterohyrax brucei. The sequence goes on along the minus strand of CM053149.1, from coordinate 115,643,188 downwards.
AATAATTGTCCTGTTGTTGACTAGTTTCACTCAACATAATGTCCTCTAGTTGAGACCAAATTGAAAGATGTTTCCTGCTATCATTGCATAGTACTCCATTGAGTACATATACCAAAGTTTACCCATCCATTCTTCTGTTCTTGGGCATTTGGGTTGATTCCATCTTTTTGCTATCATAGACTGTGCTGCAATGAACATTTGTGTGCTTGTATCAGTTGGTGTGAATGGCCTTGATTCTGTAGGATATATTCCAAGCAGAGGAATTACTGGGTCAAATGGTATATCTATATCCATTATTTTAAGGTAATACCAGATTGTTTTCCAAAGAGGTTACACCATTCTGCAATTCCACCAACAGTGTAGGAGACTTCCAATCTCTCCACAGCCTCTCCAACATTTAGTGTTTGTGTTTTTTGGATCATGGCCAATCTTGTTGGGGTGAGACGGTATCTCATTGTTTTGATTTGAATTTCTTTAATAATTAATGATTGTGAGCATGTCCGCATGTGTTTTTTGGCTGCCTAGATCTCCTCTTTAGAGAAGTGTCTATCCATCTCCTTTGCCCATCACTTAATTGGATGATTTGTCTTTTTCTTATTGATATTTTGTAGTACCTTATAGATTATGGAGATCAGGCATCAGTCTGACACAGAGTTGCCAATATTTTTTCCCATTCTGTAGGTGGTCTTTTAATTCTTTTGATGAAGTCTTTCGATGAGCAGAAGTGTTTGATTCTTATTAATTCCCATTTATCTATTTTCTCTTCTGATGAATGTGTTTTGTTTGTCAGATTTTGAAGTCTGTCTATATTGTGTAGTAAAACTTCCATTGTTGACCCTATTTTATCTTGGATGAGCTTTATCATTTTAGCTTTTATATTTAGGTCTTTTATCCAATTTGAGTTGATTTTTGTATAAGGTGTGAGATATGGGTCTTGTTTCAGTTTTTTACAGATGAATACCCAATTATGCCAGCACCATTTGTTAAAGAGACTGTTCTTATCCCAGTTTAAAATCTTAAGATCTTTGTCATGTATCAGCTGTTCATAGGAGGATGGTGGCATCTCCGGGGTCTCTAATTTGTTCCATTGGTCTATATGTCTCTTTTTGTACCAGTATCAGGCTGTTTTGACTACTGTGGCAGTGTAATAGGTTTTAAAGTCAGGTAGTGAGAGGCCTTTGAGATATCATCTCACTCCAACAAGGCTGGCAATAATCCAAAAAACACAAAACAACAAATACTGGAGAGAATCTGGAGAGACCGGAACTCTCCTACACTGCTGGTGGGAGTGCAAAATGCTACAACCTCTTTGGAAAGCAATTTGGTGCTTCCTTAAAAAGCTAGAAATAGAAATACTATAAGATCCAGCAATCCCACTGCTCGGAATATATCCTACAGAAATAAAGGCAGTCACATGAACAATACACGTGCATGAATATTTATTGCAACACTGTCTACAATAGCAAAAAGATGGAATTAACCTCGGTCCTCATCAACAGATGAATGGATAAAGAAATTATGGTACATACACACAATGAAACACTATGCAATGGTAAAGAACAATGATGATTTTAGGAAGCATCTCATAACCTAGTTTCAACTAGAAGACACACTGAGTGAAATCAGTCAAGAGGACAAGTATTGTATGAGACTTCTGTTACAAGAACTTAAAAATGATCTTAAATACAGAAGAAAAGACTTCGATGACTACAAGGGTGGGCAGGGAGGGAGAGAGACGTTCATAGATTAGATAGTCAATAGGAATTTGGTTAGGTGAAAGCAGTGACAACACGCAATGGAGAGCAGATCAGCATAATTGGACTACACCATAAATGGAAAGCTTTCCTAAACTCAACCCAATATTTCAAAGGATAGGGTAGCAAAGATGGGAGTCTGTGGACCATGTTTTCAGGGGACTCTGAGGTCAATTGGCATAGCTAGTCTTTAGTTAAGAGTCTTCTGCACTCCATATTGGTGAGTGTTGTCTAAGCTTTCAAAAGCTAGCAAGCTGCCATCTGGGGTACATCAAGTGGTCCCAATCCATCTGGAACAGATGACAACCAAGAACATCAAAGACATGAGGTAAAAATGAGCCCAGGAGACAGAAGGACCCCATATGAATGGGAGATTGCCTCAGCATGAGACCAGAAGAACCAGATGGTGCCTGGCTACCACTAAAGGCAGCCGTGATGGGGTACATAACGTAGAGTCCTTGAGACGACACGAGAAAAATTGATGTGCAATTCAAGAACTCTTCTATAAGACCAGAACTGATGGTCCGACAGCCAGGAGGGTCCTCTGGGAACATAGCCTCTAGACTTGCTGCTGGTCCTGACCTGAAGCCAGTACTGAGGTCAGCCCTTAAGACAAGAACGGACTGGACTTGGAGACACAGTGTAAGCGTATGGTGTGTGTACTTTACGGTTACATACATTTATAGGAGGCTGTCTTACTGGTTTCTTTCTAGATGGGAAAGAAGAGAGTGGCGAGCAGGGGGCAGCTGCTTGTTTAGAGGATACTAGAAGTATAGAATGAAAAGGAGGAATGTGCTCTCACAGGGTAAGGAGAGCAGATGGAGCTGCCGCATGCAGAATTGATTTGGATTGTGTGCTTTCCCTTAACCATAATAACAAAAAAAATAGTTTAAAAGTTCCATGTAGGTGATTTGGGGGTCTGGTATTATTCAAGGAGTCTTAGGGATTCTTCTGTTTCAGTGAGCATCAAAATCATTCAAAACGCTTGTTAAAATACAGATTGCCAGTCCTCACCCTGCAGTTTCTGATTAAGAAAATTTGGGGGGGGGCCCTAGATTTTGTGTTTCTTTCAAGTTCCCGGATGACATTACTGCTAATGGTTCAAGGGATCATGCTTTTGGAACCACTGGATTAGCTAGACCAGTGGAGGGCATAAGAATAATTCTGGGGCTTTTGTAAAAAGTGTTTATTTCTAGGCCCTGTGTAATACTCGTGATACATTTGACTGCAATTAACAAAATACTAGAAGACAGTTGTCTAAGTGAGAAAGGCATTTAATTGTCTCGCATATCAATTAGATTGGTGGCAATGTTGTCAGAGACGGAGTTTCTTTTTATCTTTCCACGTGTTCATCCTTAGCACAGTTGAATTTTTTTCCTTAGATTTGTTGCCTCAGGATTACATAATGGCTGCCACACATCCAACAATCAAGTCCTCATCCAACTGTATTTAATGTAGAGTGTCTTCCAATAAGGATATCCTAATTTTGACGGCTCATGGCAGCAATATTTGTGAAGCTATAGCAGCCTTATTTATCATATTTTTTTGATTGGTCTTGACAAATAGCCATGAAAAGTTACACAGTTCCACAACATGTAGAAGTTGTTAAAGTTTACTCTCAAAATGGGTGTTCCATTCACCAAATATTCTGTGCATTATGTGAAATTTACAATAGGCATCATAGTTCCACTGAGAGAATGATTTGATATTTAACCAAAAAATTTGAGACAAACGGGCCTGTTGCCAATCAGACAATACCTGTGTGTCAACGAACCATACGTCCCAATGAAGACTTCACCACTATTTGTTAGTGTACGTGAGAATCCATCCCAATCAATTTCTCGCTGAGTGCAAGAACTGGGCCTTTCGTCGACCACAATTTGGTGGATTTTGCATCTGGACTCGAAGCTTTACCCTTACAAAACTGTTTTAACTCAAGTACTGAAGTCCAATGACCGTAGATTGCAGTGTAACATTTGATGAATGGGCTCTGGAGTAATTGGAATGACCCTGCTTTTGGCTGAAAAGTCATCTTCAGCGATGAGGCCTATTTTGGGGTGAATGGTATTGTTAACCAACAAAACTGTGCTATTTGGAGTGATGAGAATTCAATGGAGATTCAAGAACATCCTTTTCATCCCCCCAAAGTTACCATTTGGTATGAATTTTGGTCTGGTGGAATCATTGGTCCTTATTTTGTTCAAGATGAAGCAGGAGAGGCTGTGACTGTCAATGGCGAAAGATATCGGGCTATAACTGATTAGCTTGGGCCCCATTTGGTAGGGGCCATGGAGACCTTTACCTAAAGTTCTTTTCCACACATAATGCCATCAAATGTACTTCAAAATAATAAAACAGTTAAAACTATATCATTTATACAACTTGTTTTACTCAAGTTCAAAGACAGGGCACCCTTATTGGAAGATCCTTTACAAGAAAGGGCAGGATGTCTTGTTCTATATCAGTTTCTGTTTCTCTCCCTCTCCCTGTCTCTTAAGTCAGATGTGCTATCTTTTCCATAGGTTTCCCTCTTTTCAACTAATTCTCCAGAGCTGGATCCTAGACCTATCTTAAAGAAATGGATTGCAACACGGAATGGAATTCCTAATCTCATCAATGTTCACTGCTTGGGCCTGGGAGAGGCCTCGCCTCTCTTGAGCTTGTTACTGCCTAAAGAAAACCAAAATTCTGTGACCCAAAGAAGAACAGGATATGACTGGGCAGAAACTAATAGCATCTGCCCAGCTAGGGTGACAGTTTGTTCTGGGTTACCAGGACTTTCTTGGTTCTAAAACTGGAAGTCCCATACCATGGGAACCATTTCAGGGTGGGGCAAACTGTGATGCTAGGCCACCCCAACTTCAGTCTCCCAGGACCTTCTGAACTGCAGGGTCTCTGAGGGGTGAGACTCAGATCTTAAAATGTGTTTCAAACACTCTCCCAAGAGGATCCCAATGTGTGCCAGTGTCTGAGAGTCACTGACCTTTCGCTGCTGTGAAGCCAAAACAAAGAGCTCAAGGTGAATCCATTTCCGGTTAACACCAGGGCTTGAGGAAACCCAAGATGAAGCAACGTGGGTATGATCCAAGACTGGAAAATCCCCAAAGGGAAAATCGGACCCCAAACCTAGAGGTGCCTGTGGTCTCCAGATTCCAGCTGCAGCCCTCCCTCTGTCTTCTGTGGGTGTAGGGGGCGATGGTGATTCAGTGGTAGCATTTTCACTGTCCACGTGAGAGACCCGGGTTCCATTCTTGGCCAGTGTGCCTCATATGCAGCCACCACTCACCTGTCAGTGGGGCTTGAGTGTTGTTACTGTGACTCTGAATAGTTTTTATTGGCACTTCTTCAATAAGACAGATGAAGACAGGAAGAGAGGCCCAGTGGTTACTTTCCCGAAAGCAGCCAATGAAAGCCCTAGAGCTCACAAGGGCTCCACCTGCTGTGCTTGGGGTCATCATGAGTTGGGGGCCGATAATGACCCTGGTGCAGTCTGTGCTCTGTCCTGGCACCTGCAGCCGTCTCTGCCGTGCCCCTTCTCACAGATTCTTATGCTGCTGGACTCGCTGGATTCTCTGAGATTCTCCCATACTAGTAAATTGCGAGTTCTTTTAGGACATGGATTTCATCCTAGCTGCTTCTCTCCCAAGGATCTTATCTTAATCATTCAGTACTTGCTGAATATGTGAATGAATGAATGAATGGAAAGTCTGCACTCCTGAATATAAACTCAGGCCAGTAGACCGCAAGCAAACCCTTGTAACAGCCAAGTACCAGGGAGCCTAGAGGCCATCCTATTCCATCAGAGTGCAGGCAGGACTCAGTGGTGCCGGCTATGGGTGGGATCTGGGGTCACATTTTTCCCCTGGATCTCTCCCTCTGCCTGGCTTAGGCCTCATCTGCTCCCTACCCTGTCCTTGTGGGAAGCCACATGTGTTCCCATGGCACGGTGGCTGGGTAACTTTCCGATGGCTTTAGCTCATTATTCATCATTAGGAGCCTTGGTGTCTGGAGTTTTCCAGGTGATCAAAGCTTCCCTGTCTGGAGCAGCCTAGCAGACCCTGGTGTCTGGCACCAGTAATCCCCCAGCCTAGCCAGGCAGACAGTTAAGTAACCCAGGAAGGAAGGGATTTGGTTTTTAAGCTTACATAACTCAGCTTGACACCCCGACATGCAGACAGCGGCTTTTTCTCTGCTTGGAGGAAGTTTTCCCCATTGAAGTGGGGTGGGCTGGCGGGAGCCGCAGCTTCAGTTCTCTCTTGGTTATTTGAGAGCCGGTGGACCCCTCCCTTCTCTGCCCTGCTCTCTTGGGGAGAGCTGGAGATGGGAAGGAGAAGCAGCCTCCTACGTCATCTCCCATCACCCTTCCTGCAGCTCCTGCTTGCTTCCCCAGACCCAGGAACTCCTAATGGGTCCCTCCCCTTCTTCCCTTGTTTCTGGCTGGGCTCTGGGTTAAATTGGCTTCCCCATCACCAAACCCTGCAGCATCCCCTTGCAATCTGTGACCTGGTACAGAGAATGTGCTACAAGCCTAAACTTCAGAGTCTGACTGCAGACACAATACTTGTGTAGATTCCAAAATGTCAGTAAAAATTTAGAATTCTTTCAATCATGGAGTAAAAATAAAAGGATTTTTAGAACAATTTGTCAATATGGTATCATCTGATTTTTTTTTTTTTAAGTTGAATAATTTGGCCTACACTTCAGTTTTCCTGGTTGACCTGTGTGCAAAAAAGTCTGTGCATCGCTGCACTGAACAACGCAGCCTCTGCCACTCTTTCACTCAAAGTAGGCAAAAAAGGAAAAGACTCAACAAGTAGTAAGCTTGAAGTGTTCATCAGTCTGGAAAACAGAGACAGTGTTATTAAAGAGTTTATATAAATGTCTATGTATCAACTTCACCATGGAATGCTTAGGAAAACTAGTCTTGAGAGGGGTCCCTGGGTGGCACAAATGATTAAGCACTCAACTACTCCCCAAAAGGTGGGTGGTTACAGTCCACACAGAGGCGTCTGGGAAGAAAGGCTTGAAGTCCACTTCAGAAAGGTCACAGCCTTGAAAATTCTTTGGAGATTTCTGCTGTGGTTGCATGTTGCTTGATTTGTGCCCTGAAGCAGTCGAGCCAATGAAACATTCTGCAAGTTAGAAAGAGGAAGAAGCTTTATTAGGAGGTATGATACCACCCGAGACTTGGCTGCTCTCCAAGGAGTCTCAAAAGACAATTTTTACATCAGAGTTAATGTATCATTTTAGCAAGGAATATTTCATGTTTTTAAGTAGGTAGCCCACAGATAACTGTATACATCACAAAATAGTCACAAGAAACTCTACTAAACTGCAAATATGTATGTCAGACACCTGGACTCTAACCTGCATGTTCGTAATAGGCAAAGACAAAACTCATACAAAAATTCCTCAGCTAGTGAAACTAGCTTGCTAAGTCCTCTCTGAGATAAGGAGCAAGAAGCAAGTTGGGGACATGAAAAAGACCAGGCAGCCTTCCAAGCTGCTGTCTTCTAGGCTGTAGGTCATTTCTCAGGAGAGCAAGGAAGAGGAGGGAGACCAAGGCCACAGGAGCTGAGGGGGTTCTGTGCCCCTTTGGAAAGCGACCAGTGCAGAGGCCGGAGTAGCTGGTGCAGCAAAACATACACACACACACAAAACACACTTATGGATTATTTAGAGCATCATTATGGCATTAGTTGTGTGAAGCTCTTAGTTATTCATTTTGAAAAGGAGGAAACATGTTGTGAGGTATCAGGGCTACACACACGAGGTCGTTCTGAGTTGGAATTGACAGCAACTGACAAGTGTTGAGCCTGATGACAGAACATTCTAGTGCCCAGAGACCGGCCACTGGGATGCTGTCAAGCCCTTTTCAGCATGCTCTTGGGCTCGCTGAGGTGGCCCCTGAGCTCTGGGCGGCTGTCTTCCTTGCAGATGTCCCTGCCCCAGCCCGGTCTGTGCCCACAGTGTGGTGAGCGGCACCCATCACAGCGCACCCTCCTATGCGCTCTGGAGCCTTCCTGGCATAGTCTTCTCCCTCTCCGGCTGGAGAAGGGCCAGCTCTACCAGCTGGGGCTGCCTGCTCTGCTCCTGTCCAAGGATCACTCCTGTGTCTTCAGATCCACCCCCACCAGGATGTTTTACATATTTTAATTAAAGCGCCGCCCTGGGCTGGCAGGGCCTCTGATAGATGGCTCTCATCCGAGTGGCAGGGTTGCCGTGGTGTGAAACACGGTATCCGATGGTGGCCTCCTGCTTTCCGGAGGAGGCAAGTGAGTTCCTGGAGGGGCAGAGAACCCAGCAAGCCAAGGCAGGCAGCAGGCACATTCAGGGGTGGGCAGGCCGGGCTCCCGGATGGGAGCTGAGTTAAGGCAGGAAAGGCCCGTGGATGATTGCTAAGGCCCAGCTGGCTGGTGGGTTGCAATAAGTCCCATTCTTGCAGACACACAGCCCTGTGGACACTCCTTATCAGTGTCAAATCATGACAAATGGCAACGGGTAAAAGTTGCTAGGTGGCAGCTGCCGCATCTCAGAGGGAAGCAGGTATTTTTAGCATGGTGCCTTGGGGTTTTGGCACTGGGTTAATTAATCACGGTGAACAGCTCTGAGTTGGGTTGTTGATCCTGGGCCCCTCCCTCTATCCCCAGCCTTGTCCCCATTCCCCAGACTGGAATATCACCTGCAGAGGAGAAATTGTACACAGCGGGTGCTGGGGACACAAGCCCGCTCCTCCCTAGGCTGGGATGCTGCATGGTCAGCGCTATGCTTCTTCCCCATCACCTCATCCTTCTCCTTGTTGCCTCCAGTAGCACCAACTTCCTTTTGGTGCCTCGTGCTCATCCTGCCTCAAAGCCTTTCTAGTCTTTGTCTAGGTCTCTCTGTCCTTCCTGTCTCAGCCTTCCCCGAGTGGCCCCCCCAACATGCTGTCACCTTGCACTGCCTATGTCCTTCAGAGCCCTTAGCTTTTTTTTTGTTGTCTCTCTCTTTCAGTGACATGCAAGCTGCTTTATCTTACTATCCTGAACCCGTGTTACCTAGATCAGCGCCTGACACATGATAGGTCCTCAACAAATGCTGGTGAATAAATGCATGGATGGATGAATAGACGGAACGATGCATGGATGGGTGGATGTGTGGGTGGGTGGAAAGCTCTCTGTGGGCCAAGATGTTAAGACTCAGTGTGTTAAGGTTGCTCTTGTTGGTAGAGGAGCACATCCGGGAAGAGGGGGGCTGTTTGGCAGCATCCTCACCTGGCCCAGGGCAACAGTCATGGCCTGGCACAGACTCAAGGAATTCTGGGAAATGATGTACTGGAGAGGACCAGTAGCTGCTCTCTTATCTCTTGCAGTGTCCAAGACACACTCTTGGGTATTTATGAGAGATTGCTCTGAATTCTGCACTTTTTTCCAGTCCTATTTTTTTCTTGGAGGTGAGGAAAAGTAGGTCAGTTTTAAGGAAGTTCTCAAAAACTGTTTCCCCACTCTCCCTGAAAAACAGACATTAGTAGTTCATGTCTGAGGGATGGAGAAAGGCTCTTTTTGTATGTCGTCTCTTAAAAGAATCACTATTCCTGTGGAAGACAGTGTTGATGGCCTTACGCTCCCCCTTTCTTGCTTGGAACAGCACTTTCACATGGTTCTAACATTGGAAGGCTTGTGCTTGGGAGTGGCCCAGGGCAGCCCCAAGTCCAGCTCTAGGGCTCAGCCTAGTCCCAGCCCTGGCCGTAGCCACAGACCCAGCCCCAAGAAAGGAGTGGTGATTTGTGACAGTCAGTTGCAGTAACTCCACTCCCTAGCCAGTTCTTGGTTTAGAAATGGGCCCACGAAAGTCTTACAAATGACATGTAAGGAGACTCTGAGGGGCTTCCTCACTTTGGGACACCCTGGTGGGGATAGTGGTTAAGAGATACAGCTGTTAGGTGAAAGGTTGGCAGTTCAAATCCACCAGGCACTCCCTGGAAACTGTATGGGGCAGTTCTACTCTGTCCCACAGAGTCACTAGGAGTCAGAATTGATTCAATAGCAAGCAGTGTGTTTTCCCTTGTATATATAGGGACTTGACCAGGAGAATCCATGTGTCTTCTTGAGGCAAGGGCAGAGGATCAAAGTTTAATTAACATGCAGAGGAGAAGGTATAGGCAGCCATGAAAGGGGGCTCAGGAGCGGGGTGTGCTGGCTCCGACAGTTCCTGTTGACAGGAGGCCAACAGAGCCCAGCAGCAGTGGTGGTCAGGAAAGCCTGCTGACCACCGGGCCCCAGTGCCCTCAAGCTGACTCTGACTCCCATGTGGCTTAGGTAGCGTTCTTACCCCTGCCCTGGCCCTTCTGGTGCACCAGGAGGCTGCGAAGAGCTTCAGGACCGAAACTGACTTGCCAGGCGTGTTAGAATTCCTTTCTCTTGACACCTTGAAGGGAACAAATAACTTCACCTTCTTATTTCTGCAGGATTTGTGGAAGGAAGGAACTCACAAGCTTCCAATATCAAGCTTCCAGAAGGAGAACAGTCAGAGCAGACCCTGAACGGGGCATCTCCCAGGCCTGGGACTGTCTGGCAGTTGAACGCTACCTACCTTGCTGTCAGCCTCCCCTGTAGCTGTCTTGGAAATCAGGGCCTTCTCACTGCCGTTCCTGGCCGGTTGGTTCTGAAGAAAAGCATGCTGATAGCCCAGACACTTCTTTTTTAAATACACTAGGGAGATGGAGCCTGTTGGTACAGTGGTTAAGAGCTCGGCTGCTAACTAAAAGGTCAGCAGTTCAAATCCATCAGTGTTGCTTGGAAACCCTATGGGACAATTCTACCCCTCCCCATAGGGTTGCTGTGAGTCTTGCTCCACGGCAGTGGGTTTTTTTTGGCTTAGGGAAATTCAGAAGTTGCTACTCCATTTTAAGTTTTGTTGTTTTTCTTTCATGGCTCTGTTTATAACTTCCGCTGTTCTCATGGAAGACAAGGACAAAGAGACAGAGAACTAGAGTCAGAAAGAGGGAGGACGGCAGAGAAACACAAAGGAGGCAGGAACAGAGAAACACACAGAGAAACAGCAAAGTAGAAACAGGGACACATTCTTTCACAGAGTCATTAAATATCTATTGAGAACCTACTATGTGCCAACGCCTGCCTATACAGCCCTAATTAAAAACATGCCGTTTACATTGCCTCTAAAATGCATGCCGATCTGGCTCCCGAGTAGGGGAATGCAGAGGTTGCTGTTCCTGCTCGGACCAGTAGGTGTCATCAAGTCAGAGGAAAAGGTAGGGTTCAGTGGGTCCTCATCAAAAACCCCTTGTCTTTGGTCCATTCCAACTCACAGCGACCCTGTCGGATGGAGTAAAACTGCCCCATAGGATTTCTAGGGAGTGGCTGGTGGACTTGAACTGCCAACCTTTTGGTTAGCTGACTGAGCTGCTAACCACTACACCACAGGACTCAGTGGATTGTCCTAACTGTCTGAGAAGATAAATTCTATTTCATCCATCTACCAGACTGCCACCACGTACAGGACACTGATTTGAGAGCACACATGGGTGAGAAATGCACACCCTGCCTTATGGAGCTCACTGTGCTACTGGGGACCCAGGACAGGGTCCTAAGTCACAAAAAGAGGCAGAATGCGGTAAGTGTGTCAAAGGAGGTTTAAAGGAAGGACAGTGTGGATCTTATTCCCTATGTCAACAGCTGAGGAAAAAAGTTCAGGAAGGGGGGTTATTCATGTGGAAGATCAAACTCCTAGGCTGAAAACACTCAAAACACTGTGGCTGCAACAGCACACTTGAACATGCTAATGAGCGTAAAGATGGCATAGGACCCTTCTGTTGTGCCCACCCAGCAACATTTAACAGCAACATTTCCTAGATAAGGAAACTGAGGTTTAGGGAACTGAGTCATCTGTCCAAGAAACAGGAGTTGCCAATTAAGTTCACGAACTCATCCTAGCAAAGTGCTACATACCTCATTGCTAAATATCACTACAGTCACCTTCAAAGTACTCCCCTTGGGAAGCTATGCACCAACGCCAGCACCTAGTCCACCCTTCAAAGCAATTTTGGAACTCTTTTTCTGGAATGACCATCAGAGCCCTAATGTCCTGAATGTCATCCAAATGTCTTCCTTTCAATAGTTCCCTTATCTTCGGGTAAAGAAACGTCACTGGGGGCCAGGTCAGGTGAGTAGGGAGGGCATTCTAATACAGTTATTTGTTTACTGGCTGAAAACTTCCTCTCTGACAATTAAGCTCATGAACTTGCCCCTTTGCCACTATGTGCAGTGGCCATTCCATAGAGTTTTGAAACTGCTTTGAAGGGTGGACTAGGTGCTGGCATTGGCACCTATCTTCCTAAGGGAAGTACTATGAAGGTGACTGTAGTGATATCCAGCAATGAGATATGTAGCACTTAGGACAAATAAGTTTGCAGACTTAATTGTCAGACCTTTGTAGGCAGCTTTGTAGGCAGTGGGGCTGGAATTCCCACCCAGGTGGTTTGATGCTAGAGTGCTGAGAGATAGTAGATTTAATAGGACATCAATCCTCTATGATGTGGAAGCTCTAAGTCAATCCTAGCTTTCTCATTCGGGAAATGGGTGTGGCTGCTACCCTGTGATTAACCTGACAAGTGTCACCGGAGCAGGAACCAGTGTGGGTGAAAAGTTAACTAGTTTGGTATTGGATGGATTAAATTTGAGAGGCATTGTTGAGGGCGTATTTAGATTTACAGCCCAGGAGAGAGGTCTGGGCAAGAGACTGAGGTGTATAATAAGATGGAGATTTGTTCTTGGCTAGTCCAAATGCAGGTTAGCTAGAAACCTCTGTGACAAAACCTGTGGCTGTCAGTTCTGTTGTATGACAACCTTGTGCATTTCAGAGAAGTACTGTGCTCCGCGGGGTTTTCAGTGGCTGAGCTCTCACGGAAGCCGACTTCTGCGACTTTCTCCTGCCGTGCCTCTGGGGGATTTGAACCAACAACTTTTCAGCTAGTGGCCATGTGCAAATTGTATGCATCACCCAGTGATCTTCCTTTGTTATAGTTACCAAGAAACAGGTGAGAAATGCACCCTTATATGTATTTTTTCTCCTTTCTGTCAACATTCAGGCATGTTCAGGGTGGGAGGCAAAGAGTGAGGGACTACTATTGCTTGGACTTGTTCCCTAGTCCTGATGCATCATAAAAACCAGTAAATACTTACTGAGGAAATGAATGAGGGACCCATTTTTACCCTGTGTATCCTGAGTCAGCTGCCACTGTGGACCACACATCAAAACATCAGTATGTTTCTCATACCTGCTCAGATTATCATACTGGTGTCATTACAAAAGTATGGACTTGAGGTCAGAAATGAAGAGTCAGAAGACGAACCATCATCTCTTACAGTGTCTTTGTCTTACCATCAAATAAAGATATCCAGAGACCGTCCCAAGACTACGCAGGCCCCTTACTGCCATAGGAGACCCCCCCCAGTTTGGGCATCAGTGAGCCAGGCCTGGCCTGCTTTGCTCTGGCCAGTCTACTTCTCTTCTTTGGGCCTGGGGTTCTCCCTCGGACTGAAGGAGTGACTGAGCTTCCGGCTCCAGAAGAGGGCTGAGACCCCACATTTCAGGAGGCATGCAGTTCCAGGGAGCCAGTCAAGAAAGTTACAATATGCAAATGAAGGGATTGTGGCTTTCCTCCTGTTGGCTGATGGGCCCCTGATGTCATAATGCATAGGTTTCCTCTACTGCATAGGATCCTGTCTCCAGCCCCAACAATTTACTGACCCTCTGGGTCTCTTGGCTCCCAGCACTTTGTCCACCTGGAAAGAGACCATGGAACCACTCTACCAGGCTGGGTCCATTTTCATGAAGGTGAATACGCTGCAAGGGAAGAAAATGCTGGAGAGTGGCCTCCAGTCTGGAGACTTTTCTCTGCCCCCATCTTGGCCCTCTTGCCTCCCGTCATCCCCCGAGCTGGAGATCCTGCAGCAGAAGTTGGCAGGAGTGCAACGAGAGCTGGAGGACTTCAAGAAGGAGGCACTGCAGGCCATCCATTACTTGGAAGACGCCTTCTGTGAGATGAACGGGGTCCTGGCGCAGCAGGAGGAGCAGGCGGCCCGTGTGAAGCAGCGGCTGCGGGAGGAGGAGGACCGCGGCATCGTGCGCAACAAGGTACTCACCTTCCTGCTGCCGCGCGAGAAGCAGCTCCGCCAGCACTGCCAGCGCCTGGAGTACTTGCTTCTCCGCCAGAGCCGCGAGGCGCTGGGGGCCCCCAAGAAGACCCAGGCCACCTGAAGCCCCGGACTGCACCAGCCGGGCACTCAGTGCCGGATACTCTTAAAGGAGAAGACAAGCCCGAGCTCCCACACATTCGAGTGCTCCCCTTTCCTTTATTTCCATTGCTGTGCTTCTACGTAAATAACCCCTGACTCAGAGGCTGAAAGACCCAGTATATTCTTTTTACGCAGAACAATCAAGGAGGAAGGCATCCTAATACCAAGTCTTCCCAACACCTGAAACTTGCCACTGTTTTATTTCTGTGGAATGACAGTGTGGCTCAAATGTATGACATGGTTTTCATTGTTATTTTTCAAATGTTTTTAAGCCAGTCGTATTGAACAGAATGACCTTTTAATGACTCGAGGCTCTCTTGATGTGTCACTTATGCACTAGCTACTGAGGTGGGTCGTGTGATTTGCGCAGATATTGGGTGGCCCCAGGTAGCTGTCCTCTCATTTTTATCTTTGCTTTATTCAGTTTTTCTCTCTGCTGCTGGATGTCACAACTCACCTTCCTTTGCTGTCTTTCTCCGCCTCCACTTCTTCTCTACTTAGTCTGTAGACAGGAAAATCAGATTGATCTAGCTTATTACGACTGATGAGTAGAGTTAGCTGAGCTTTAAGGCATTTGATGAGTTGACACCCATAAGGTGGGACTGTGAAGCAGTGAAACAGATTTTTCTGTTTAACCTATAGACGATGGCCTTTGATCAGGCAAACTACACACGTCACCTCATCCCACAGGCCCTTTTGAGGTAAGTGTTGTTACCCCACTGTACGTGGTGAAAAAGATGTCAGGAAGGGTTGTCACTCCTTCTAGGAAGCGGTAGACCCATGGTTCAAGTCCATGTCCCTGGCTCCTGACCTGTGCCTTATGTAGGTGAAATTGGATCTAACAGTAATTCATAAGGAAAGGATTGGTGTCACCTGCAAATTCAGCATGTAATGCACTAGCCTGCAAGTAACAGTGTTCATGCGAATTCCAAGGCAGACTGAGAGATGATGCCTATAATTGTGCTCATCTGGCCAAATCTGGAGTCATTCATATTTCATTCTAGCCTCACAGTTTAAGAGAGTTCTAGACAACTGACAGTGTGTCCAGAGGACGGAGAAAAGCTAGGGAACCCTAAAGAATGAAGCATGACTGGAGGACCTAGGGATATCGG
Organism: Heterohyrax brucei; assembly: GCA_028571685.1. Taxonomy (NCBI): domain Eukaryota; kingdom Metazoa; phylum Chordata; class Mammalia; order Hyracoidea; family Procaviidae; genus Heterohyrax; species Heterohyrax brucei. The sequence goes on along the minus strand of CM053149.1, from coordinate 115,628,026 downwards.
CAGCTGGCATCTTTGGGGACAATTGATTATGGTCTTCCAAACATTGACAGGGCCAGTCACATTTTTAGAGGATGCTAATAAAAGTAACCCTTCTTTTCCTTGTCTGTGTTACAAACCAGTTGAATGATAGACACAGAATCTAGGAAGAAGGAGACAAAATATAGATTTTTATTGCTGATAAATCTGCCTGAGATGATTGTTTAGGATCTGCTGGCCCTGCAGGCTTACTACGACCTCATCCTTGAGTCTGATGCTATCTCAGGCACAGGCGTCAGCAGTGGTGACAGCTGTATGCCTCTTGAGGGGCTACTGCTGTTAAAACCTATGGAGTGAGGTGCTGAAGCAGAAGGCTCCTGTCTGCAGAGGGGAAGCTTGAGACAAAAGAAGGAATGAGCAAGAACTGATCTTTCTCCCAAACCTACCCCTCAGAAATCGTTTGCCTTTCTTCAGAAGTAAGAGAAAAGAGAGCCCGGGAAAGCTACTTGAGTGGAGATCCCTCCATAAACATCAAGAGGAACGGGAGATAAAAGCTCCCACTAAGAGGAAGAGGGCTAGATTGATGCTGTATGAGTCTATAGCATGGTACCAGTGACGAAGGATCGACGCTAAAGCGAGGCAAGAACAGGGAGGGTAGAAGAGCCACCAGTAACACTGGTTGCTGCTTGTGTGTCTGTAAGAGGTTGACCAGTGGATCTGGGTGTTCAAACCCTGCACATTCTAAAGGAAAGTCTGATCCTTGACTGGCTCGTGTGAGAAACCCTTTAAGCCCTTGCAAACTCTGCCCGATGAGCATGTCTTTGTTTACCTGGGGCCTCGGGCCCCACCTGAGAGTTCCCACTAACAGGGTGGAAGTCCTGGGCCATGCTGTCGGTTTGACCGCTGGAGGGGCTGGAGGCTGAGTGACTAAGGTCAGCTACGTGGGTGCTCCATGGCTACATGACAAGCCCTCAGGGAAAATTCTAGATAACAAGGCTCAGGGAAGCTTCTCTGGCTAACAGTGCTCCATCCGTGTTATCACGTACCGGGACAATTAAGCACTGTTCATGTGACCCCACTGAGGCTTGCCCCTGGTCTCTCTCGGCTCTGTTCTACGTGTCTTTTACCTTTGCTGATCTTACTTTATATTGTTTTGCTGTTATAAACTGTAACTGTGGGCATAACAGTTTTTGTGGGTTCTGTGCATCAGTCTTTATCTAGAGAATCACTGAATCTGAGAGTGGAGACTGGTGGTGGAGGCCCTCAACACAATGTCAGATGCTATGGTAAGCCCTTGCCATTTCATCCTTATAATCCTAAAAAATAACCACGTGAACTACCAGCACTGTTATCCCCATTACAGATCAGGCAACTGGCACAGGGAGGTTAGGCAACTCACCTAGGAATACACAGTGAAGCTCCAGGGCTCCCTCTTGACCACAACCCCACACTAAAGGAAGACGGGGTGCACACTTCGCTGGAAGGGCCCTTGTGGGTGGCCCCACGGTCTCCAGCTCCGTGCCAGGCCTGCTGAAGTGATGAGGAGGAGGAAGCACTGGAGAGGGAGTGGGAAAGCTTCTGAACTTCTTGCCTTAGAGAGCTCAGATTTCCATCTGTCCAGGTAGGGTCAGATAGGTGTCCTGCTGGGAGATAAGGTGAGAGTCTGAATTTCCTCTCATGGGCCTCCCTGCAGTAAGACTTGGAAATGTCATCCTCCTCCTCTGTCAGGATCTTTCAGCTGCAAATCACAGAACCTGCACTACTCTGACTTCTTTAAGGGGAGTTAATTTTTCTTGTGTAATAAGACGTTTCAAATTGGTGAGATTTAGGGGATGTGACAAAATATTTAGAACTCAGCAAACATGGATTTTATCTTGGCATAGACTGAGGCAAACTATAATCTTTTCATTAGTGTTCCTCAGTTGCTCAACAATAACAGGGCTCTGAATTGGCATGTCTGTGATCCTCTTGCTGCCCACTGCTACCGCATGGTCACGTGATGGCTGCAGGCGCTCCAAAATTCCGTCCTCAATCCCCTTCTGAAGCGGGAAAAAGTGATAGCCCTTTCCTTATAAGTGTCTTTTAACCAGAGAGAAAACCCTTTTTTCCCAGAACTAGCCCAGACTTTTCCTTTACATCTCTTTTGCAAGATCGGAGTCTCTTGCCCATCCTAAACCAACCACAGGTAAGGGGGAAGGTCACTGCTATGACTCACTTCCTGGGGCTGCAGACAGAATCAAAGTTCCATTAGTGATGTTGTCTGCCGGGCCGGTAACCAGCTGCCGTAACGTCAGTCTTATCTTGTCTACTGAGTTGATGTGCAGGATCAGAGAGCTGTGAGTTCTGGGGGAGTGGCATGGGTGGGCAGAGTTGTGCAGTGTGCATGCACGTGCCTGTGAGAAGCAGGGATTCGGATCTGGGAGTTGGTGAGACAGAGTCTTAGGGTTCTCTAGAGAAAGAAAACCAGTGAAACATACACATACACATACAAAGATTTACTTCAAGAAATTAACTCAGAACTGTGGGGACTAGCCAAGTCCGAAATCCATAGGTCAGGCAGCAGACTGGCGATTCCTGCAGGCTTGTATCCCAAGAGCTACAGGTCAGCCAATTGAAAGGATGCAGAAGGGACATACACGGAGAGAGAGAGCTGCAAAAATATTTATCTATTTATAGTCTGGAGTCAGAACACAACCCAAGGAAACTCCCTTTTCAGCTAATTGATTACAGTGCATTAGATGACAGGTAGTCCCTAACTTATGACTGGGTTCTGTTCTGATGGCTCTGTTGTAAGTCAAATACTTCGTTTTTTTTTTTCGTCATTATTGCCTTTTAGTATCAGTATCTGTACAATTCCAGTTCCATTTCCTTCAGGAAGCAGTGGGGTGAAACCAGGCATTGACTGCGCCTGTTTGTGAATCTTAGTTCATTCTGGCATCCTTTTCCAAAACAAGCCTGTTTCATCCTTGTGGAAAAATCTGCTCTGCTAGATAGTCTTCATTTTGTCCAGCTCATTCTTAAATTTTTTGGCAGCATCAGCATTGGTGTTTCATGCTTCTCCAGTTATACATGTGTGATAGAAGCCAGACCTATATTTTGAAATGATGAAACCAGCCCTTGCTGGTAGTAACATACTCACAGTAGGCTCTTTGCGATTACTTTGGGTTTTTGGAAAGGCTGTGTGCTTTTGTTTGAATCATCAGTAAACTCATAGGAATCCTCATCTGGGTTTGCTCTTCTAGCCGAATCGTCAACAGCTTCTCCATCTTCTTTGTTAAAATTGCCAGTTCCATTGCACTTGCTGCTAATTTAACTGCCTCCAAAATGCTACTTTTATCCTTAATGGGTGTTGAAACGGTAGAGACTGGCCTTCCTCATGTGCTGTTTTGCTGACTTTCTTTCTGTTTTCATTATCACTAGTGGTCTTCATCTTTAGATCTGTGTCTAGAGCCTTCTACATTCTTTTCTGGATTAGAACTTTCAGAGGTGTGGCTTCTTTGGCTAGACATTGTTGGGAGTATAAGCAGGGTAGATGTTATCGTTAGAGAAAATAATAACTCAGCTTCAGATTAACGACTGATGCTTCTTATGGTAGGAAAAGCTGCATAAAATTATGCTGTTGGCCTGGTCTCCAGCGACGTTGGCATCAGTGTTGTAACAATCAAGTTGGAGTCCTAACAGCCGTTGGACGTGTACACAGTTCGGTCATTGCCTATCATTAGAGGTGAGACTGCCCATCTGCCGGTCTTTCTGTTAATGACTTCCTTCGCTAACACTGACTTCATTGTAGACCAGGTTGTAGCCTGCTACAAGGCAGTGTTCTGAACAGTGAATCATAAAACTGAACATACGCCAGTGAACATCTGAGAACGGCGACATCAGCAAACTACCTGCTATACATTGTATGCAGTACATACTGCTAACCCTAAGATGTACCAAAAACCTCCAAAAAATAGCTGTGTGAGTCATTGTAACTCAGATACATCATAAATTGGGAACTACCTGTAGTCTGGAGGCAGAATATGCCCTAAGGAAACGCTCTTATTAACTGATTGAATACATTAGATTACATTGTGAAAGGTGATTGTATTATATTAGATTAGATAACATTACGGAACAGTAGCTAGACTAGTGTTTGGCCAAACCACTGGGAACACAGGCTAGCCAAGCTGACACAGAAAATTAACCATCATAGATGGACTGGGTACAGGTGCAGAAAGGTATTCCTGAACTGTGAGTGCAGATCCATTGCTCCGCTTAGTCCACTCAGACTCCTCCCTTGGAGTAAGAGGCTTGAGATGACTCAAAATGTCCCTGAGAGACTTTGCAACCCCTCAGTACTTAAAATTAGCATCCACTTTTAGAGATGAAATCTGTCTGTGTCAGTCATCACCATCTAGTTGAACAGTTTTCCTGGTGTAACTTGGGCTGTCCTAGTTTTAAAACTGAACATTTCATATGCCAGTGATCCTCTTAGTCCTGGGCAAGCTGGGATGGTTGGTCAACTTGCATAGGGAATAAAACATCTTGAGGCGATCCAGGTGAAGCTTGGGTGGGATGAGTCACAGGAAGTCAGGGGAGGAGCAAGAATGGGGGTGGGTGTCTCTGCCCGGTTGGCACACCTTTGCTTTTATTTTAAGCAGAGGAGGCTGTCCTGCCCCATTTGCCACAGATAGTGTTCTCTGGCCACCACCAATGACTGACCTGGCAGGGGACACAACAAAGACTCTCCAACATAATGGAAGAAAAATGGGGGGAAGAACTCAAACTCCATTAAATGGATCAGACTTGATGGTCCAGCAGACTGGAGGGTCCCCAGAAAACATGGCCCAGAAAAGAAACCACTCCTGAAGCCAACTCTTCAGACCCAAATTGGACTAGACTATATGACATGAAATGACTGTTGAGGAGTGTGGTTCTTGGCTTAAGAAGATCCATGAGCCTAATTGGGCAGGTCCTCCAGAGGTGAGATGAGAGGGCAGAGGGGGACAGAAACTGGCTGAATGGACACGAGAAATACCGGGTGGAAGCTAAGAGGATGCTGTTAGGGCAGGGAGAGCAGCTAGAGTTACATAGTAACGTGTGCTTAAGTTTTTGTGTGACAAATTGACTTGGATTGTAAACTTTCACTTAAAGCAAGTAATTTATCAAAAAAAAATTTAAAAGCTTGTCTTTCAGTTCATCTCTCCTCCCCACTCTCACATACTTGGCTGCCACCTCACATTGGCAAGGAAGTTTGAGAGCTGAGTCGTTTCTGAGCAACTTGTGAGATCCTTCTGTAGACAGTTGGGATTCCTGATTAGGCCACAGTCTCACAGCTGAAACTTTAGTCAAATGAAGTATTTCCTGGAAGGCAGAGGAAACCCACGGTAGATTAAAAGGCCCTCACTCCTGGCCTGTGAGTGGTGCCAAGAAGACAGCTTTTTGCAGCTTTCGAAGATGGAGTTCCTCAACCCAAGGGTTGCTCCTCCTTCCTACTGTGAACAATGAAGTTGAGCAGCTCAACTGCTCACTTCCCTTGAAATTCTAAGACAAATAGAAGACAAATGAACAGATGGCTTTCTCCCTGCCAATAACTGCAGTTCTCAAAGGTTTTCTACAAGCTGCAATGTCTGCTTGCTCCTCCTTGGCATTCACAGACTTCAGAGGACTGCTGAGATCTTAGAGACAGGGCACCAGCTTGCAAAAACCCAAACACAGGCCCCCTCCCTGGGTCTGCAAACTGTGTCTGCTGCAAGCTGGGACTCTTGGGTGAGCAGCAAGATGCTAGATACAAGAACTTGGGCTTCAGTCTGTGTGTCCACTTAGGATGAGCAAGAGGTCAACAAAGATCTCACCAGAGAGAAGCCAGAGAAAACACCAGAGGCAGGAAGAAGAGGTCTGAGGAGGACACGGATGGGCAGAGTTGAACTGTGTGGGTGGGCTGTCACCTCACTGCAAGAGACAAGGATTTGAGCTTGCTTCAGTGTGCAGAACTTTGCTTTCTGAACTGGGTCTAACCCACTTATTAATCCCTGCAGAGCTAAGAGGAGCAAGTCTTGGGTGTCTTCCCTGACATTCACCAGGTGTCCATCTGGCAACACCTTCAGTCTGAGGTGAGATGGGGAATGACGCTTACACGGGTTTGGCCACCGTCGCTCCCCCCCTGTTCTCCAGTTGGCTGCTTCTAGTGCGAGTGCAGTTCGTGTCCAGGTGTGCTGTTGTCTTTGGCTTCACTCTGGTGGGATCTCTTGCCTACCCCAACCAACCCCTTACTTCTGAATTCTTTTCAAGCATGCAGACTCTGTGGAAGAGCCGTCCTGAGTTAAATACCAACTCTGTTTCTGCTATTCAGTTCTCACATGATGTGGGGATGCTACTTCGCCTCCCACAGTGCTGTCCGACAGAACCTGCTGCAGTGACAAAAGTATTCTATAATTTGTGCCATCCAATATGGTAGCCACTAGCCACTTGACTGTGGCTATTCAGAAGACATGACTAGTGGAGTTTAGAAAATGAGTTTTAAATTTATTTAATTTCAGTTAGCCAGGTAGAGCTAGTGGCTACAGCCTCAGAGACTCAGTTTCCCTATATTTGCTATGGGGATAACATTCATTAGCCCTACATAAGATTGCTGGGAGAGGCTGCAGGTATGGCAGGATAGTTGACTGGGATTTTAATTAGAATTCTGTTCTTGAAGCTATAGTTACTTTCTTTCCTAATCTAAAAGGATTAGATTAGGAAGCTGTGTTCCCTGGGACTCTTGTTTGCAGGATCCCAAATAGATATTGCCAGAAACTGAGGAGAGGACCTTAATATTTGTGCTTGGAGGCTAGGATCCTTGAAACACATTGTGCTGGACAACTCAGAGAGCAGGGTGGTGGAATCAAGTGGCAGAGGTAGAGAGCGCCAGTCCCTGGGGAGAGGCAAGACTTCCTCCAAGAAGGAAAGGAGGACCAGTCCACCCTCATTTGCTGGGCTAGTTGAGTAGGGGCACAGACCCCTTATCCTCAGGCTTGTGGCACCTCTGATGGTGCTTTCTCTTGCTGTCCCCTTCTCTTTCTCTCTCTTCATTGGAATCACACTAATAAGCAAAAAGGGGATTCCTTTAGGAGACAGCCAGTGATGACAATCAAAGCTCACTGGGGAGGGCTGAGCATTAAAGCCAGGGTACAATGGAAATGCCACATTCTGGGGCCAGAAGCAGAATTCAAGAGAGGTGCTGCAGAGTCTGAAGGTCAGGTTTGGTATCCCAGCAACAGAGCACACTGGGAAGCAAGCAGGAGGGGTTGAGTGGGTGGGGATTCTGGCTGGCACAGAGCAGACACTTTGACTTTCAGACATCCATCCTGGTAGGAAAAGTTTTCAGAGAAGCTTGCAGTCTGGGGTGAGGGCTACCCACATGAGACCAGGAAGGCAGGCTCCATCTCTGAGACTCAGAAAGAAGAAAGAAGCTGCTTCCGGTGTCCTTGGCTTGTCTGTCACCATCCTGGATGGTTATTGCTTCAGGAGGGGCATGGCCCCATTTCTGAATTTGACAATTCCGGTGGAGTCAAACATGTCTCTACTAAATAAATTAGATCTCTCCGGGGCAGATCAATATTTAATGTGGGGTTTAAAAAGACCGACTCAGGAAATGAGTTTAAAAGTGAAAAATTAGCCTTAGGTGGCAATTTCTGAAATACAGTGGTATCAGGGGACAGATTATTCAAACCCCAGCTATGGGTAATATAAAAACAGTCAAACAAGCCAAGTTCTTCCTGCCCATCAGTGACTCCGAATCCCCAGTTTTCAGTGTGCTCCTCACAGAGGATTAGTGTCAAGTTCAAAGAGACTTTGGAGAGCATCGACTCCAGGGAGGCAAAGTCCCTGTACAGCGGCTTCCTGCCCACACCTGTAGCAGGCATCACTAATCGATCCCTGCACTCTTCTATTGGTAGCACACCTGTGTTTTTTTCTCAACATCGCACCCTAAGCAACCACCATCTGTTGATTAGAGTGGCACTTGATAGGGAATTTATTTCCCATCCTTATGTAGTCTGATCTCATTCAACAGAGGAGAGAGCTGAAGCTCAGGTTTACATAGTGAGTTAATGCTGATTTGGGACCAGGACCCAAATCTTTTGCTCCACAGACAGGTTTTTTTTTCATAGGATTGCATTAGAAGTTGAGATGCCACCAAGGGTCATTTTACAGACCCCTGTGTGAGCAGCAAAGGGATTTCCTTGAGTGGTATTGATTCTCTTGTTCCAGAGATAAAATTATAAAATTTCAAAACTGGGAAGCAGCTGAGTGATAATCTAGTTCTGTGCCCTCCAGAATGAGGAAATGAAAACTCAGAGACATCTAGTGACATGCCTAAAGATACACAGCTATTGCTCTTTTTCCTATACCAACAACTTGCATTCCAGTCCTAGAACTCTCATTTCAAGGCCTTAAACAAATGACTCAAATTTTTAGACCTCCATTTTCTGGTTAGACTCTCAGTACCTAAGAGTGGCCAAAGGTGTGTGTCTAAAGAAATGTACAATATCCATTATATATACATATATTTCCATATGCACCCCAGATTTACCTTTCTGATGTTATTTTGTTTGCCTGTTGCAAGAATTGGTTTGAATTCTCCCCACCCTCAAAATAGTAAGTGGGCATTTGGGCTTGTAACGGGCCACTGGTGTGTGTGTGTGTGTGTGTTAGTTTTTGGTTAAAATCTTCCTAATGATTTTTTTGTGTGTGCATATTTGAGCAAAAAGAATGGTTTCTAAGACAGCAAAGACATTTTCTATCCCCAAGGGGAGGAGCAGGCAGGTAGGTTTCCAGTCATAGGTTTAACACCGGTGGTCTCCATTTACTCATCTGTAAAATGGCAATAACTTCAGAGGCAGATTGTGAAGGTCAAATGGAGAGATACTGGTGCAGGAGTTTTGAAAAGCAAGGGATTATTATGATGGTCCAGGGGTATGGAACTGGTAGATGGGGCAAGGGCTCTCAAGAGTAAGGTAGTGGGGAGGCTACAGGGGAAAGAAGATGCCACTTGGGTCTTGGAATGCTGAATGGAATTTTCATGTCCTTATTACACTGGGTGCTCCTGTCAGATTTAAACCAGCCTCTGCTTTACTGCCCTAGACAAGGCGATATTTTAGGAATGTCAGCCCAAAGGAATGCCACGTTGCTAAAAGATCTCCTTTCCTGAATTTGCCAGTGGGTATTATTTTTATGCCACTGTTCTGTTACCCAACTTCAAAATATACATCATATTTATATTGCCTCTGCTAAGCATATATTTTTATTTTATTGCTTGCTGTGTGGGTGACATTTGGTTATTGAATGTCTGGAGAATTGGACCCGGTTGCTGCTGCTGTTGTTTTATTCTTCCCTTCTTAAGTGCTTGCTCTGATGTATTAATCTTTACAAAAGGAATGAGACAGGGACACATAAGCATTCACACTCACACACACTCACTAATCACATTACCACTTGATCTCTCTTTGCCAGTGTGTGGCTACGTTTATAAGAGCCGACAGATCTGAAATAGGTGGTCTGAACCGATTCAGGTGGGAAGCAGTGAAGCCGGCAGCCTCCTGGGGGACTGGTGGAGGGAGGGAGGGAGAGAGTGAGCCTTTTGTCTTCTGTTTGTGAAGGACACACCAGGCAAGAAGCAAGTATGGAATCATCGCAAGTCTGAGCTGGAAGGGACCCTAGGGATATATTTATATGCCTATATAAAATGAATAGACATGTGTTTTATAGGTATTTTATATCTTAAATATTCATGTATCTATCTAGTACCTTGCATAATTCCTGATCCTGGGCTCAGTAAATGTTTATTGAATTAAGGAATACAAGAATAGTTATATAAACCATTTATTGAGGTTGTATCTGTGTGATCTCTAAGCATCCCTGCCAAGTGATCTCATTATCTCCACTGTAAAAATAAGAAAACTGAGCTCAGAGGGTGTGTTAGACTGATTGCATTGACAGCCCTAATTGCTTACTTCTTGTGTCCTTGATGTTGGCCCTGCCGCTGGACAACTCTTTAGAACGGAAGAATTCTTCACAGGCCCCTTCCATTCTGACTCTCAGTTTAGCTAAGTGACTCTGGCCAACAGGACAGCTCCAAACTCAATACAAGCAGGGTCTTGAAAAAGCACATGTGTTTTTGCTTACTCTTCACCAAGGGGAGAACAAGCTTGGGCTAGCCTCCTAGAGGATGAGAGGTCATATGGAGTAGAGCCACGTTATCTCAGCCAACACCATCCTAGATCAGCCAGCCCTCGGCCAACCTGCCGGTGGACTGACTACAGATGCATGAGTGAGCTTGGCCAAGATCAGCCAAGCCTGGCTCACATCAGCAGAGCTGCCCAGCCTACTTGTGGACTCTTGAGAGATACTAATTGATTGTTGTTTTAGGCCATTAAGTTTTGAAGTGAGTTGTTTTGCAGTAACAGCTAATTAACTGAGAGGTTGAATAACTTGCCTGAGGTCTCACATCTAGTAAGAAAAGGCAGAACTACAATCTGAGCGTACTTTTCCAGGAAACCCTGGTGTCTTAGAGGTTAAGTACTATAGCTGCTAAACAGACGTTTAGCAGTTCAAATCCACCAGGCTCTCCTGGGTAACTCTGTGGGGCAGTTCTACTCTGTCCCAAAGGATCGCTGTGAGTTGGAATTGACTTGACAGCAGTGGGTTTGGTTTAGAAGCCCTGGTGGCTCAGAGGTTAAGTGCTACATCTGCTAACCCAAAGGCTGGCAGTTTGAAACTGCCAGGTGCTCCTTGGAAACTGTCGAGCAGATCTGTTCTGTTCTACAGGGTCTCTATGAGTTGGAATCGATGCAATGGCAGTTGAGTTTTTTTTTTCCCCCCCATGGTTCCAAAGACACCATTCTACTCAATTGCCACCTTCATTCTGTAAGTGAGGATAAACAGATTCAGAGCTCTTGAGAGCGGTATAGAGAAAGTGAGACCAAGAGCACTGCTTGACGGTCGGGAGGAAAACTTCCTTCTCTGCCCTTGGTAGTGAAGGACTATCACATGTAAAATCTCTAGCCTTCCCCCAAACCCTAACTCAATATCATGGGAAGGTATTGAAATGCTGACACTGGTTTCCGGTTTGCGTTTCAATTGGCTTCTCTGCAGGCTTCCATCGGTGTTGGACCAGGCCACAGTCCTTCACTGCCCCGCCACAGGCAACTCAACTTGCCATGCTCAAAAGTGAGAAAGACGATGTGTCTGTGTGTTCTTTTCTTCTAAAGAGTGTGCCAGGCCTTCTCATGGCTCTTTAGGGTATGTTAATTTGGCAAAGTAGTTAATTATTAGAATGATGATTGCCCGAGCAGCTATAGAAACAGAGTCCCAGGAGACCATGTGACTTAGATAGTGACACAGTTTAGAGTACCAGGATCAAGGTTAACAACGTGGAGTTGTTCCCTGACTTTCCTCTTTGCACTAAGAGAACCCTGAAATTGGTAGTCCACGCTTACCCCCTTGAAAAATGCTTCTTTCTTTTGAAAAGAGAGGTCAGATTGGTTTACATAACAAAGTTCTAGGGATAGGAGTGAGAAAATTTTCATGGACTGGATATAAAGATGGGGCTTTTTAGAGGGTTCAGTGGAATCCTACTAGACCAGCTGTGGGTAAGAAAAGAATGGATATGAAAACAAAAGGGATTTTGGTAAGTGTTGCTGATACCCATGCATCTAAATCTCCTTTAATGGTCATAAGATAAGAGAGTAAGAAATGATACTTCTTTTAAAGTGATTTTGCCCTGGGTTGTGGCTCTTGGTTATCACAGTGCTCTGAGATTGAGCCACGAAAGTCCAAATTTTATTAGGGTTACATTAGGCATAAGCAAGCCTGTAGTTGTGAACTAGAGATGAGGCATGGGAATATTGTCTCCAATTCACATTCTGGCCATCATCCTGGCCCTTCGAGAATATGAAAATTGTCCCTGTCTTGTACCGGCTGGTATAGAATCTGAATTGGCCAGTGTAGACTGTGGTTCTCAATCCCAGTTGCTCCTCAGAACCACCCAGGGAGCTTTTAAACATACTCATTTCTGGGTCTGACCCTGAGAAGCTGCTTAATTGGTCTAGAGAAGGCCCAGTGACTAGTATTTGGGAAGAGCAGCCTGATGATTCTAATACAACAGCCAGGGCTGTGAGACACTAGAGTAGACAAATACGGGCCGTTCTGGAGGCTGTCAGCCCCGCGGAATCCTGGGCAGGCATTCTCAGCTTTGTTTGTTCTAGCTTTTCATAGTGCCTTGCCCACTATTTAAGGCTGGGTTCTCTAGAGAAGCAAAATTAGTCAAGTGTGTAAATATATATAGCAGCCAACTCCATTGCTGTCAAGTTGATTCTGACTTATAGAGACCCTATAGGATGGAGTAGAACCGCCCAGTAGAGTTTCCAAGGAGTGCCTGGTGGATTTGAACTGCCAACCTTTTGGTTAGCAGACATAGCACTTAACCATTATGCTACTACTATTTCCATAAATATATATGGAGGGAGAAATTTGTATCAAGGAGGTGGCTCATGTAGTTGTAGCAGCTGGAACATTCCAAGTTTGTGGGTGAGGATAGAGGCTTCTCATCTGTGTAACCACAGAGGTTGCAAACCCAAGATCAGCAGGTCAGACAGCAGGACTCTTGCTCACAGGCTGTGAAGACTGACAGATCCCAAGATCAGCAGGTAAGACGGGAGGTAAGCTGCTGGCTCAAGTCCTAGGAACTGGAGGTCAGATGACAAGAGCCAGCTGCAGGATCCAATATGAGTCAAAGTCTGCTGGCCTTGCCAGAAAGTCCACATATATTTGATGCAAGCCATGTCTCCAAGGAAACTCCCTGTCAACTCACTGGCTACTCACAGCAGATCCCCCTCATGGAGCTGACCACATATCATATCTCAGCAGGGAAGTGGTCATAACATTACATGATTGCCAACCCCCTGGGAGTCATGGTTCAGCCAGGATGACACACAGTCTTAGCAATCACACCATTTACCTCTTCCAGACTCTAACGGGACTCGTAGAATGGATATCAGTTACAGATTCATCCATTCCCTGGATGCTTGCAGTGGGCAGCCCTAGAAGCCAATGGGCCCAAATGATACAGAGTCTTTGCAACTGGATTGGCTCCAGGGCAATGGGTGGGAGAATGGATTCTCCTCCTGAGCCTCATGGTGACTTTGAACAGGGCCTAATGACAGCCCTGGGCCTTGGGGTCTGTATCTCTTGTAACAAACTGTCACAACTTGGGCAGCTTTATTTGAAAAAAGGGTCTTTGCAGATGTGATTAAGCTAAAGATTTAGGGTCCCCCAGATAATTCAAGATGATCTGCTCATCACAAAATCTTTAATTTAATTACATCTGCAAAGACCCTTTCTCCAAATAAGGCGATGTTCAATGTTTTACTTTACAAGGTAACACATAGGTTTTGAGGATTAAGATATGGATATATCTTTATCAAACCATTCAAACCATTCAAACCACTACAGGCTCTTTGGTGGCACATGGCCCAGAAAGGAACAGAGCCCATCAAAGGGGAAGGCCTCTGTAAGGATCTCATAGGGCAGATGGAGTAGACATCATGGGCCATGGACCCATGCAGCCCACTGCCCAGAAAGTGCTTCAAACTTTCTTCACTCTTGGTCCCACCTACTTCCTCAGCCTCACTTTCTCCAGTTCCTAGCTTCACCTTCTAAGCTTGTACCAACTCTTCTAGTCTTTCAAGCACACTCTGCTGTTCCCTCCCTCTAAGCCTTTGACCACTGTTGCTTCCCCTGCAGGGTTCTCTTCTCTCCTCTCTCCCTCAGGCCACACCTCTTTAGGGTGGCAAACTCCTGCCATCCCTCAGACTCCTCCTGCAGGAAGCCTTACCAGATATCTCTCCATCCTCTAAGAACCCTTGTTCTCCCCAGCACCTTTGCTCTTCTGCCTCTTGGCCTTTGTAAACATCATCCTGCAACTACCTGTTGCGAGTTAGCTTTCCCTGCTAGACTGTAAGGTGCTCCAGGAAGTTTCTGGGTTCTCTTCCTCCATCTATCCCCAGACCAGATGTACTGTAGGCCCTATGTTGGATTTGTGAAGGGGCACGTCAGCTGCACAACTGGGAACTGTGAGATAGTATTCATGTTCCTTCCAAAGTGCCTGTCCTCTACCCGCATGTGTGTGCACCTCCCCAGGCCTGTGGAAGACAGGGGCTCAGCCCCAGGGTATCTGCTGGGCCCGCGAGACCTCTGCTGGGGACCCTCAGAAGGCATGCCTTCCTACCTTCCGCCCAAGACAGAAGAACACGCTGGGTTATGCCTAGGCCTTCCTATGCCCCTTGGGACACAACATGGCCTTTCACCAGGTCTGCTTTTCCTGCTGGCACATGGAATCCGGAAATCTATTCTGGGTGCTCTGTGTGTAAAGAAGCCGGCTCCTTCATCCCGGCTGCCCCAGGAGTCCCCCATGTGACGCGGGCTGCGCTCCCCATCCCCTGGTTTCTTCACTCCTTCCTTCCCACCCTCCCTGCTGCGAGCATCACCCTAAGGAGTGATGGCAGGAGTGTGGGCATGGAGAAACAGAACTGGCAAGCGGAGCGATGTCAGTCCCCGGTGAAGGTGCAGGCTGATCGGTTGGTCGCTCTGGCACAGAAACGGTTTCCTTGTCCTCAGTGAGATTTGCCACTCCCTCCTGTCGTCTCTCCTAGGTGTCAGGAAGGGGTCTTGCTCTTGGTTCTACCACTGGTGTTGTGTGACCCTGGGTGAGTCCCCTCTCCCTGATCTGTCACACAAAGGGACTGAGTCTCAGTGATCTAAGATACTATCGTTCTCCCAGGAACTGGGGATCAGGGGAGCTCTCTAACGAGCAGGAGACTGGAGCACATGCTGCCTTGCTCAGCTCTCTCCACACCGAGTTGTACTACCCCCACACTAGGACAGTCTTGCTGGAGCAAGATAGGTGGACCCCTAAGGCTACCTCTCTCCCAGCCCACTCTCAGCTTCCTAGGGTTTGCTCCACTGCCACTTGGGGTAGAGTTTCTGCTCAGCAGCCAACTGAGCTACCCCCTTTCTTTGCCTCTGGCCATGAAGAGAGAGCAGCCGTGACCTGCGACCTCAGGCGAGTGGGCTCTGCCGGGGCCTGCTCCACAGTCCCTCTCCTCCTTCCCCAAGGAGCACTGTCTCTGCTCTAAGAGCTCCCAGGTGTGAGAGACCCAGCTTTCCCACCAGTATCATCCTTGCCCAGCTCCTCCCAGCAGCCCCTGGTGCTCCAGGAACTGCCTTTGCTTTGGAGACAAACAGCCAGCATTTCCTTGGGTCTAGCCAAGCTGAGGATGGCAGAGACAAGTGGCAGCCTCCTGCCTGCCTCAAATGCAATCAAGCCATCATGCTCATTTTTTTTTTTTTTTTTTTTATAAAGAGCAATTCCCATGACAAATGGGTCTGTGAAGGAGAGCAGCCTGCCCCAGGCATTCTGCACTTCAGTCAGGACAACAGACAGAGCTGGACTCCTGAAACAATAATGCACTATTTGAGCAGATTTCCCAGTAACTGGATCCTGCAGAAGGGGAGTTGCCAGCATCTTCCATCCCATTAAGGGTGGAAGCCTACCCCTTTACCCCAAGTGCAAATGGGGTCACTCCACAGCCTCCCTATTGGACCAGGAGTGGGTCTGTGTGCCCGGCTTCTCAGAGGGCAGGTGGAACAGTGAGGGCTGGGGGCAGTATGAAGGGGTGGGTGGCAGCTGCCTGTGACGGTGATGGAACGCGAGAGTTTTGGAGCTGGGCCAACCTCATGCCAGCCCTCACTCTGCCCCTCCTCAGCTGGAGACCTAGCTTCTCTGGTCCTCAGTTTCCTTTTCTTGGTTACACCTTCCATTCTAGGTGGTGATTAGGGATAAGAACGTGAAGAACGTCAAGCCTTGAGTCAACACTGGGCCCAAAGGGGCCTCTCAGGAGAAGGAGAAGGTGCACTGAGGAGTAGAGTTAGCACCAGGTATGGCTCTTCACAAGGAGGGTGGTGGTGAGTCCGTGGTAAAATTCTCGTTTTCTGTGCAGGAGACCTGAGTTTGGTTCCCGGCCAATGCACCACCACCCGTGTCAGTGGAGGCTTGTGTCTTGTGTCATTTTGAGGCTGCACAGGTTTTAGCGAAGTTTCCAGACTCAACAGACTAGGAAGAACAACTGGGCCATCTGGTTCCAAAATCAGCTAGTGAAAACGCTGTGGACAGTCTAATCCTCAGTGGGTCATGAGGATGGCATGGGACTGGGCAGCATTTCACTTTGTCTTGCGTGGGGTCACCATGAATTGGACACCAACTCGATGGTAGCTAACCGTAACATTTGTAAAGTTTTTAATAATTTTCACTCACTCGCTGTTGCCTCAACTCTTGTGGGTATATTTCTCTCTGCTGGGAATTTGCTCTGTACCTTGTGGATTCTTGTTTTTGTCATCTTCTTGGACAGATTTAAAGACAACTTTCCCCAAGGAAAGAACATCAGCATATCAAGGGAAAGAATGGACTGGCCCTTCCATTGCGTAGAAACGGAAACAGGCTTTTAAATTAAAAGGCCTGCCAAAGGCCCTGTAACTAGTAGGATGGAAGGCAGGAATTGTACCAGTTTTCTCACCCCTAGACTAGGGGTGGGTCCAGCGAAGACACCCTGCCTTCCCCATCATCCTGAGTTTCCCTCTTCTTGCCTAAGGGCAGGAAACCTGGTGATGGAAATGTTATGGCTGCTAACCAGAAGGTTGGTGGTTCGAATCTACCATGTGCTCCTTGGAAACTTTATGGGGCAGTTCTACTCTGTCCTATAGGGTCATTATGAGTTGGAATTGACTGGACAGAAATAGGTTTGGTTTCAGGAGCATCTTGGGCTTCCTGTCCCTAGACTAGGTGGAAACTTACGCAGGCAATCCAAAACAGCAGAGTCTCGACTCATTCCTGGGTGGCTCTAGGGAGCTGCCAGCAGACATCCTGGCAGGTCACATCCACCCTTCTTTGGTCATCTAGGCCCTAGGGAAGCAGATGTCCTGTTATAAGCCCATTAAAGGCCTAACCCTATTTCATTCTGAATGGCCAACCTGAAACCAGGGGCTATGGACATGAAGAAACCCAACGAGAATATGCTTCGTGGTCATGCTACCTGTTGCCAGACCTGAGCCCAGCCCACCTCCCTGTCCACACTGGAGCAGGCACACCTGGTGGCACAGAGGCGAGGACACCCTCTACCCCCATGCTCAGTGCTGGGGGGAAGCCTGCCTCTGTGACGTCTGTGATGCTGTTCATCAAACAGCTTCTAGAAACCTCGTGTGCTTCCTGCACAGGCAAGCATACTGGTCTGGGAACAAACATAAGGAGAGAGTGTGGGTGTTAAGAGCACAGCCTCTGACACCGGATGATCCAGGTTCAAGCCCTGGGTTTAGCTCTGGAATCCTGAGCAAGCTTAGTCTGGGCTCTTTCTTATGAAAAGCAAGGATCATAATTAGAACCATTTGCTGGGGATTGCTGGGAGGACTAAGGGGTGTAGTTCATACTGAGTCTCAGCTTCTGGCACCAGGAGGGTATAAACTGGCTGTGTTGTTACGGCTGGGGACTTGGTCTTCTCCTGGGGGAATTTCACTGGGCCCCTTCCCTTCTGGAACATCTTCCTATAAACAAAAAAGAGTTGGTATCAAAGCAACGCCCCCAGCACTGCTTTGCCCCTTGCCCTCTCCCGCCTGTCTTTGAGCCAGTCACCCTGCTTACCAGGGATCAGAGATGGAGTTTCTCTGTCTGGGAACAGGAATGGCCTCTTCCAGTGGCTGTCCCACTCCTCACGGGAACAAGCTCACTGACCAGGCCTAGAGGGGACAGGAGGGCACGCAGAGCCCCAGGCTGCCCGGCACTTTGGCAATTCCAGATACTATTGTTTGTGAGTTTGAAATTTCCTGACAGACAGAAGGAGCCATCTGAAATAAGAGTTTCATTTCCTTAGCTGTCCAGCTCAGCTGTCTCCTGAGGAAGGCACGTGAGTGACATATTATAATTAAAGCCTCTGCGTCAGGCCGAGCTGGAGAAAGAGGGTCTCTTAGTCAAGCACACTGGTTTGGGCAGGGCTTTCTGTCTGTATATCCACAGGGGCCTTCAAACTGCTCGCTCTGTCTGTCTGCTGGAGCAGGCCATCTCCCTGTCCTCTGTGACCACTGGACAAGGTCCCCCATACTCTCAGAGTTTAGCCCATCTGTTCTGTTCCCTGAGGCACTAGTGGAGCTGTGTGGGTCCCCTCCTTAGTGCTGAGGCTCCACAGGGCCTGATCACACTCCTGGAGCTCAGCCAGTCTGCACGAACACACCTTGGGCTGGATCTGGGAAAGGGATGGCTGCCTCTGGTTCAGAGATACCTGCAGCGGAGGCGGAGGAGGGGTACCATTAGACAGGGGTGTACCTCGCTTACCCAGAAACCCCTGCAAGCTGGGGACACCTGCCAGGTCTCACCCTGCCTACCCTAGGTGAACCTGGCCAGCATATACAGGTAGTTTCGAACTTGGGACAGTGTTTCATTCCAATGACTCCGCTGTTAGTTCTGGTGTAAGCTGAATATCTCGTTGTTTTTCAAGTTTTAAGTATTACTGATTCTTATTATCAGTATCTTTATAAAGCATGTCTTTATTTGTCTTTAGCGGCTGGAAACATTACATGTATATAAACTTACAGATATATTTTAACATTATATGTAGTACATGTTACTAAGAGGTGAAAGAAAAGTTCAGTTCATTATAACTTGAATACACAGTGAGTCGTTGACTACCTCTGGAATTTTGTTCCTTCATTCTCTCAAATTGGGCACCTGTGCTATGCCCCAGAGATACAGTGACAATCAAGACAGGTGTGCCCCCGGCTGGCAGTGGAAGATGCAGATATTAATTGATGGAGGAGAGACAGCTAAGGGCCCATGCAGAAGCCACACCAGGACCCAGCAGGCCCCCCGGAGCCACTCAATCAAGGGAGTGGGATGGCCGCCTGCCCCGCTCCGGGCGTACTGCTCTGTGGACACGCTTCTATTGCCAGGGTGCTGCCTCGGAGAGAAAATTTTCTTCTCCCAAACCCTGAGGCCAAGGGCCCAAGATAGCACCCTGTACCCACCTTTTCAGTCTGTCTGAACCACTGGCCCTTTTCTCTTAAGCATGATATCACCAGCTGTTCCTTGGCTAGGCAGCAATACTCCCATCACACTAAGGATGATGTCACATTGACAGAGAAAGAATGGGATGGTGTCCCTGGCCACATTGTTGTCTGCTAATCACAAGCCTGGGTGTCCCCGGGGGGGAGTGCCAGTGGTTAAATGCTTGGCTACTAGGTGAAAGGTTGGCAGTTGAAGCTCACCCAGAGGTGCCTTGTAAGACAGCCTAGTGACCTGCTTCCAAACTCTATAGAGCAGTGCTACCCTGCATACACGGAGCCCTTGTCAGCCAGAACTGACTTGACATCAACCAACAACAGCAACAGCAGTCATCAGCCTGGGCCATCTCTTGCGCTACTGTCACACACACCTATTTTATGGCCACGTGGATTGATACTCTTGTGCTTTTTCACGCATTTGTGGTCTTCCCGTAAAACCATAGCATCCTCAGAGGGTAGAAATACCTCCTCCAGTTTCATCGGCTTCCTTGGGTGGTACCATTAGGGAATGTGGCTGTCAACCGCATGGTTGGCTTTTCGAGTTCAGCCAAAGGTGCCTCAGAAGAAAGGCCTGGGGGTCTTCACCCCCAAACTCAGCCACTGAAAACCCAGTGGAGTGCAGTTCTGCTTTGACACCCATCGGGTTGCCTATGAGTCAGAGCCTGCTTCATAGTAACCAGCTCCTGAACCTCACAAGCTGGCAAAAGGTGAGCACTGCCTGGGGGTTGAGTCTGAGCCAGATGGGATGGTCTCCAGGTGGCCTTCCAGATCCTCATTCTACTGTCTTCCACCTGCTGTCAGACTCAGGGAGCTGATGTCCACAAACTATATCAATTGCTGAGTCAGGCTGATGGGGGTCTTGAAGGGAGACTTGGAAGGTGGCAAGGGAACAGGGCTCAGGGTACCTATTTGCCCTGTTCCCTCCCTATGGGACAGTGATTAGCAGTGCCCTGGTTCCCTTATCTTCTGCTGGTGCTCTGTCAGGTGGCTGCTTTTCTGCAAAGCCCAGTCTCAGCAGGACCCTATAATATGACTCCTTTCTCCCACTCCTTGAGGACTAGGGGTTCCCACTGCTGCTCACCTTAGGGTGCTTCCTGACTGCTAAAGGGTTTCCCTAACCTGGCCCCACAGCTCCCTTCATTAAACTTCCTTCCACTATACTTTGGACGTGTCATTATTTTCCTACCCAAAATGGGTCCCTGCTCTGACCCTTACTAGCTGTGTGACCTTGGGCAGGACACTTAACCAATCTGAGCCTTAGTTTCTTCCCCTCTAACGTGGAGATAATGTTCACCCCTGCTGTACCTACTTCACTGTGCTGTGGAAAGCTCTTTATAAACTGAAAAGACCCAGGGGCACATGACTATTCTGTGTGTCGCGAGGTACTGTTGGAGAACGGCTGTGTCTGTGTTATTCTCTTTGATCAGAACCGAACCTGGCACTAGGTGCCATACACACCAAATACACACTTCCTGATGTTGCTTGTGATGGTCTCTATTGCATCTTGGCCCCACCTTGAGACTCTGAACACTGAATTGCTCCCAGGACACAGCTCATGCAGGACTCGGTTTCTGAGGAGCCTTTTGGTTTGACCTTCTGCTGCTCCCTAATATCACAGGCTCCTCCATTACCAGCCCACGGAGAAGCCAGCACCCGCATTCCCCACCCTGAGCAGAGCCCCTACTTAGAGCTACTTTCTCTGGGCCACAGGAAAACAGAGCTGTTTTAAGATGAGGGTGTCAGCCGGGGTCACTTTCCTCTCGGCGCTCACCCGCAGTGGCAGGAGGAGAGCTGTCCGGTGGGAGCCCATCAATCACTCCCGACAGCCCGTAAGCAGACAAAGGAGTTGTACCGTGGGAGCGACTGTATTATTGTTCACACTCAACAAATAATTTTGGATGAGAGTTTTAAACTCACTAGTAAGAGGCCTTGTGTTTTCAAGCACTTGGATCCCTAAAGGTAACTGACATCTTTCTTCCCAGATTTCGGTGTCTCCTACTTCTGAATACTTCCTCCCTTCTGGAACAACTCTTTTCCTCTTATCTGGAAATATTTTCTTTCATTTATTCATTCAACAAACATTTGTGGAGTCCTTGTGAAGTTCCACCTGGGCTGCCAGATGCTGGGGATACAGCACCTTGAGAAGTCCTCCATCCTTTAGAGAAGATGCACTTAGAAGCAAACAGTTCCAAAGCTGTGTAAGAAGTGCTGGTGTAGGTGCAAAGTGGGGGGGAGTCCCAAAGAAGGGGTGGCCCATTTTCCCCTGGTGGAAAATAGAAGGTGGAAGGCAGAAGATTCACAGAGAGAAGCCGATCAGCTGGATTCCAAGGACTGCAGCAGGTGGATGATGTGAGGGAAGGCATTCCCGGAAGAGGGGCCAGCAAGTGCTAAAGTGTGAAAGAATACACGAGGATTTTGATTGGTCTGACAGGGAGAGTGTGAGGAGTTAAGGCTGGGGAGGTACCAGGCTGGATCAGGAAAAGCCATGTAAACTTAAAGTATAAGCTCCTTGAAGGCAGGTGTCTTGCCTACTTTGATCAGCACTATTTCCCCAGTGCCCGGAACAGTACTAGACACGGTGGACACTGAACAAATACTCAGTGAGTAAATTTAGGAGTCATGAGTGCCTGGCTGAGAAAGCTGTTGCTGAACCATACCCTCCATCACCACACTTTGATTTTGCCATTCTCCAGTATAAACACCTTTCGAGATCAAGTGCATTTTCCTCCATCTGGTATTTAAGGGGAAAAGCTGGTGGGTTAATGGTTAAAAACTATAGCTGCTGACCAAAAGGCTGGCAGTTCGAATCCAATAGGTGCTCCTTGGAAACCTTATGGGGCAGTTCTACTCTGCCCTATAGAATCGCTATGAATTGGAATCAACTCGACAGCAGCAGGTTTGGTTTAGGGGTTTGATATTTAAGATTCTGCTCCCACCAACTTCTACAACTTGGTGTTCTAAGTCAGGAGCTGGCACACTGTAGTCAGCAGGCCAAAGCTGGCCCACCACCCGTTTTTGTAAATAAAGTTTTATTGGGGTACAACCACTGCCATTTGTTTACGCGTTGTCTACGATTGCTTTCACTCTGCTAAGCAGAGCTGGGTTAGTTGAAACAGAGACCATGTGGCTTGCAAAAGGAAACAAGCCAAACCCGTTGCTGTTGAGTCTATTCCCACTCACAGCAACCCTATAAGGTAGAGTAGAACTGCCCCATAGAGTTTCCAAGGAGCCTCAGGTGGATTTGAGCTGCTGACCTTTTGGTTAGCAGATGTGGCTCAACACTGAACCACTATGGCCCCGGGCTTTCCTGAGCTGAGAATATTTACTATGCAGCCCTTTACGGAAAAAGTTTGCCAGCTGCTGGGCTAAGTCTTTGGAACTACCACCTTGTACATAGTGAACGCTGAATAAATTGTTGTTGAATGGGTATTGTTAGGACTTCTTTTCAAGAAAAAGGAAAACTTGGCTGGAAGCTCCCCTCATCATACTTGTCCTCGTGTCTCCTTGACAAGAATTGCATGATGGCCTATCTCAAAACCATTCTGCTGAGAGAATTAGTTTAGATTAATTAAGATTTACTCTTGGGATAGGGGAGGGACAGAGTATTAGCCCTGGACACAGGTAGAACAGAGTTTAAGTTCTGGCTCCATCGTCTTGTACCTTAACCCCAGGAACTTAACATGAGTTACTTAATAGCTCACTACATGCTATTTAGTTATTTAATAACACCAGAGTCTCAGTTTCCTCATCTGTAAAATGGGCTCTGCACTTGTGCCTGCCTCCTAGGAATAGTGTGAGATAATGTACCTATTCATACCCAGCATCTGAGACAGTTTCTGTCACACATAATACGTGCTGTCTTCTTCTCTTCTTTCCCTTGATCTGACCATTAGTCTCATATTTTGCTGTCTTTTTCACCAAATCTGCTTTTAAACCCTGTCTCAAGTCTGATGTTTATGAAATACTTTTTAAAAAGCTAAATGCAGAAATTTACATTTATCCTTTTAAAATGTTTTCAGCCCATTATTTCAGCCTGTTCAAGATATTTCTGAATCTTGATTCCTCCATCCTTTCTAATTAACAATTCCTCTGGCTTTGCGTCAGCTGCAAGTTGGGTAAGTGTGTCTTCTGTTCTGCATCACCCAGGTTGCTGAGACAAGGGTGAAGGTGGACAAGGTCAAGGGCTGAGCCGTGGGCTATGGTTAGAGTGGCCAGCGAGGCTGACATGGGGCCCTGTTGGAGTTTCTGCAGCACCTGCGCCTCCAGGCAGGCCATACTTCTCCTGAGAAAGGCGTTGATAAATATCTCTCTCCAACCACCACACCACACCCTGTCCAAAAGCATCCCTCTCCCCTCCTCTCCTCATTGCCCCTTGAAGGCAGAAATCCAGCTGGGCACAGCCCATCCTTGGGTTTGAGGGATTTTGGCCTCCTCTAAATCCATAGACTTGGAATTTTGCCAGGGATTATTATCAAGCTTGCCAACATGTTGCTACCGGAGTTCAATGTTTTTGTTTTGGTCTAAAAATCAGGAGATGGGCTAGCTGTCTGTATTTCAGCACTGCTTCACTCTCTGCGCTCCCTCTGAGGTGCCTGCGTGTGCTCCTGTTATGGCCCCAGTGGCTGTGGGTCTGGAGAACTGAACTCCTAGGAAAGAAACAGAGTTTCTTGGGCTTCACATATGTCAAATCTAATTTTCTTTCTAGAAATAAAAACATAATGTAATAAAATTATACTCTGGATTCCACAGACCACTGTGCTGATTGGTGGAGAGGGGAACTTTCAGACTCTCAACAGAAATTTATTCTCTCACAGTGTTGGAGGCCTGGCGTCTGAAGGCAAGATGTCAGCAGGGCCATGCTACTTCTGATGGCCCTAGGGAATAGTCCTTCTTGCCTCTTCCTAGCTTCTGGTGGCTTCTGGAAAACCTTGTCTTTCCTTGGCCTGTAGCTGCATTGTGCCAATTTGTCTCACAGCCTTCCCTGTGTCTCTGTGTCCCTTTTGTCTCACTGAATTTAGAGTCTACTCCAGTCAGTATGATGCCATCTTGATCCTTTCCCTAATTACAGCTGAAAGATCCTATTTTCAAATAAGGTCACATTCCCAGAATGTAGGTGGCATGGATTACTGGGGGACACTAGACACTATTCAATCCAGTGCAGGTACTTGGTATAGTGGAAGGAGAGGAGGCCAGGACACTTGAGTTCTAGTGGTGGCCTTGTGCTCAGTCCCTGCATGGTCTTAGGTACAGCACTTACTCTCTCTGGCCTTCAAATAAAAGACTTGCCCTATTTACGTGGTTTCTAGCCTTTTATAGTTTCAAGACTCCAGTGATTACTCACTGTACTTATTACAAACGACTGTGACTTTGGGGGTATCGTGGGTATGAGCCTTGCTGGAAGATCATCATTCACTCGTATCAGTATCCCAGAGGTATCTGAAGAAAAGTTTCAGGATCCTGGGCCTGAAAGAACTCCAGAAAGCCTCTTTTCTCTTTTCCTTTCCATTCTCCTCCAAAGCCTAAAAGAAAGAGGGACAAGGTGATGGGAGGAGGAGGGAGATGGGAGATGAGGGGCAGGAGAGGACAGGGGCAGGGGGATTAGGGGATACAAGAATGGGGTATGAAGGATGGGAGATGAAGAAGTCAGGAATCAGGGGATGGGGTGGGGGTGGGGGAGAGAGTGAGGGAACTGGGAATGCAGGAAAGAAGTCGGGGTAAGGGATGAGGAGATAAGAGGGTTTGAAAACAAGGAGGTAGAAGTGAGGGAACTGGGGATGAGCAGCTGGAGTCCAGGGACTAGGGGGTGTTCAGGAGCTGGGGGATGTGAGACAGGGTGAGGAGACGGGGGATGACAGAGTAGGGTTGGAGGCTGAGGGGACAAAGATGAGGGAACTGGAGATGAGGAGAAATGGGAGGAGGAGATGGAGAACTCAGAACTCTGCCATGTGTGGCAGAATGACACATAGCATGTCATCTTCAATCCCTCCCTCCCTCCCTTTTTCCCTTCCTCCCTCCCTTCTTTTTTTCCTTCTTTCCTTCCTTCCTTCCCAACCTCTCTTAATGGGGTGGGCAATTTTTGATATCATCCATTATAATAATGCTGTGCTGTAAGGAGGTCAGTGTGGGCACCAGAGAAGCTGTTGTCTTGCAGCTGCTCCTCTAAAACCAGGAGGATTCACCAGGGCCTCCCTTCTAGGGGGGAGTCTGGTGAATATCTCCATGGCTTTACCATGAAAGAGCAAAGACCAGATTGGAGCTCATTCCCTAGGGCAGTCCAGAGGGCAGAGAAAGAAAAGATGGGAGAAGCAGAAAAGACTCCAGATCTCCACCTGAGGCTGCCCTTCTGGGGCTCAAGAAGGAAGCACCACGCACACTTCGGCGGTTCTTAGCGTGTTCAGATGTTACCAGCGAGACTGAGTTCTTCCTTATCATATTCTGGGCTGTCTAGTCCAAACTTAGCAGCACAGCAGCGCAGAAGAGCAATGCTGCCTTTAAAAATGGAGAAGCAGAGGTGGCAGTGAGGTCTTGGTGGGACTGTGGTGGTACAGGGAAGAGGCAGGAAGAAGGGCCGGATAAAAGGGAAGTCAAAGATGCAGACAGAGGCCTCTGGTAGGACCCCCCCACCTGCATGACCATGACAACTGCTAACCATAGAGCAGTGGAATTTGGGGAGTCACAGGCCCCACCCGGATTTTCACAGGATTCTATCAGGTGCCTGCTCCATGACTGAAGGCATCTCCTACCTTACTCTGGGACTCAGTTTCCTTGCCTTTACAATGGGAAGGGGCAGAGACGAGGAGCCCTGACCAGCCAGACTGCAAAAGTCCCTTCAACTCCATCCTGAGGTCTCCTGTCCCCAGTGGCCCTCTCTGTGCAGCCCCTGGGACAGCCCCCACCGCCAGCCTCATCGGGTCTGCGGTGCTGCCCGCTTCCAGCTGTAACCACCCATTACACAGAGCCACTCACCGCTGAGACGGGGCTCTGGCAGCTTTATTATAAGTTTATTACATGCTAATTCAAGCAAATAAATTTGCCCCAGCTGTGAAGCAGAGGAGATTAATAACCTCAAAGATTACTTTGCTGCTTTGATGAGTTTTTTTGAGCAGAGTATATTTAGGAAGAGCAACCAGATTAGTCAAAACTCCCTTTAATTATTAGTGACACTGTGCAAACGACTCTGTACGACTGGAATACCAACTACTTAACTCCTTGACCTTCATATTCACATAAACACGCCTGATTATAGGTGCATGCCTTTCCAGTCCACACACCATGGCAACTGCTGGCCAGAGGGCCTGGCATGGCAGCGCCCGGCATGTAGACTTCTTCAAAGGGGCAGATGACAACCATAAATCTATACACCCCTCTTTCCCTGGCTCTATCCCTGGACTAGCTCAGGGCCAATCTTGTTAATATCCTGGAGCTAGAATAACTTCCCAGATGAGGGGAAATGACTTTCCCAAAGCCATGTAGTGAGTTAACACTCGGCCTCTATGGCTCTGCCACCTGGATCTTCTGCTCTAATATTCACTTGGCACGTCTGCCTCCAGTGGTAGTGGTGAAGGTGAACAAATCCAACTGCAGAGCCACTTCCTCTACTTTTCCCTATCCTGCTTCTTGCTGGCTGGTGTATGCATGTGATGTTAGGATCTGGGCAGTCATTTTAAGGTGACAAGATGGAAGTCATGTGTTAAGGATAGTGGAGTTACGAGATAAAGGAACCTAAGTTCCTGGCACCATGGAACCTTCCCACGAGCCCTAGAGAGCTTATACTTGAACTCCTAAGTGAGAATTCTACGTTAGTGTTATTTTAGGGTCTTTGTTAAAGCTTCAGCGCTGTAGCCTAATTGTAGAGCATCTTGATGTGAATAGCTGAGAACTGGCGAGTGTACATAGCACTGAACCTCAGAAGCCTGGTGTCTACACTACTTTGAACATGTTTAAGAGCTGTTCAAATTCTCAAAGATTGTAAAAAATCTGATGTGTTGAAATTTGACAGTAAATGTCATCGATGAGACTTAGGAAAAGGGAAATTCTTATCACCTTATTTGGTGGCATAGTGGTTAAGAGTTCAGCTGTTAATGATAAGGTCAGCAGTTCAAATCCACCAGCCACACCTTGGAAACCCTCTGGGGCAGTTCTCCACTGTCCTATAGAGTCACTATGTGTCAGAATTGACTCAAGGATTCCAGTTTCATACCTTATTGGTGGGAATGATGGGACACATGCATTCACATGGAGGAATTAGAAGATTTATTTTAATATGCCTTGTTTTCTGGTGGTACTTGGGAAATATTTTTAGTAAATAATTTAAAAGTTCTAGAACAAGATTAAACTTTAATAATCCATAAAAAGTTCTAAAAACCAATCTAAATTGTGTCATAGAATCAATGAAACTTACCTATTGATTGGTATGGTAGCATAACTATACAAACAGGAACTATTTCAAGTGATTTAAAGATTAATTTCTATCCAATTAGAATATACTCTAGCAAAAAGAGCTGTGAGAACAAATAAATAAATAAAACCTACTTGTTGATATGCATATTATTGTTGATGGTGCTGGTATTGCTAATCTGTGGGGTGTGCTGTGGGATAAAGAAGTGAGTAATTAAGTAAGTTTCACTGAACTGAGATTTTGAGTGTGGAAGAAAAGGATATACAGATGTAAGACCGCTGAGACTAAGCAAAAGTCTCCTAATCTTGAACTTCAATGGCAGTACCGATATGAATTCATGATGTGCATTGTTATTTTCCACTCTCTGTGCATTATGAAGATCTGGAAACAATAACCAACCCATTAGCAGTGAACACCCCTAGAAATCGGATTATGGCCTCTAAATACTTACTATTTAAAAAATGGAAATCAGGGCTTTATGGAAATATAAATGACTTCAGTTCTGGGTCATAAAATGTGCAAGATGAGCCTGGAATCTCTTGTCAGCTCAGAAGGCGAGGGAATCAACTTGAAGAAACTCTTACTGGCCAAAGATGGGACAATTTAATCTTTAACAAAAACAATAACTGCAATATATGTCATAAATGCTTCAACCAATGACTCCATAATAAATTTAAAAGAAGAGAGAGCAAGAGAGACAGAGAGATACCACTCACTGATTACTTCTGGAGAAGTTAGGAAACTTATTAATTTGGAAACTGGCAAATGAAGGCAGGGAAGTGAGTATTTCCCTGCCTTTACCGTATGACCTGTAAACAGGATAAACACGTGGTTGGTGACAAGTATCTCTTCTTTAGAAGAATGAGAGATAGAATAACATCATTTTGTCATCCTTAATGAAATCATGGACATTGTGTGCTATCTGATGGAAGAATGTAGCACTACCTACTGAAGCTGAGTTTTATTAAACCTCTAGAACTGCCAGTATTTTGTGAAGGAGAAGGAGGAACATATTGACAAACACTGTGGGGACACAGAAACTCCCGGTGGCGCACTAGTTACTTGGCCGCTACCTGGAAGGTTGGCGGTTCCAACCCAGCCAGCGGCTCTGCAGGAGAAAAAAACCTCCTGAAGTTCTGCTCCTGTAAAGATCACAGCCTAGGAAACTTTATGGGGAGTAAACTCAACAGCATAGAACCACAACAACCACACGGGGATAAAATCACAAAATCCCAGTTGTGAGAAAGTCTACAGAACAAAGAACCCCTTGTCTTTTCTGTAAGCAAAGTTTGTGGCCACCTGTGCCTTCTAGGAGCTCAGACAGGTGAGCTGTTCCACTGCTATAGGAAGGATCATAGAATCACTGCCATGGGAGACTAGAAGGGAGGAGCTCCCTCCATCTGGGGCATCCTGGAAGGTGTCCCTGGAAGCCATGACTCAGAACTGAGCTGAGAAGGCGGAGGAGGAGTTAGCCAGATGGAAGAGGAAAGAGCCTATTGCAGGCAGAGGGGACAACACAAACCTGGACCGAGACCAGGCACTGCATGGTGTGCTTGGGGACTGTAAGTGAGTAGGTGGGAGGATCAGAGAAGGTGGGCAGGTGCCCAAAATGGAGGGCATCATGTGTCAAGGTCAAGGGTGGATGCTGAGTGGGCAGAGTGCATTTTGTGGTTAAGAAGACAACAGAAGAATGCCACTGACAGCATCTAGATGGCTAATGGGAGCAGGGGGTTGTGAGACAAGTGACCATGGGAACCGAGGAGCAGGGAACAGCTAACGCCCCCAGATCTACCATCTTTCCCATTAAGCTGGCCCCACGCCTGGCCCCTGCTGAGCGTCCCGGGCCCCAAATCTGCTCTATCAGTCACTGTGGATCACTCAACAGAATTCGTTTTCCACCAGCTCGGTTCCCTGGAGTCTGGCTGTCATTTGAGGCCCCTGGAAGCCAGCTGCTGCGTGGCAGGCAGGGGAGGGACAGCAGCTTCTTAGAGAAGGATGATCTTTGTGCAGGGCTTTCATCCCACTCTGTGCTACAGATGGTGGCACCAGCTCCCTTGGTGACCAGAGATAGGCTTAGAGGCTGTGAGTCGCGCTGCCTTGTCTTGGAGGCTCCGGGGAGAAGCAGAGACAAAGAAAGGGCCCCTTTGGTTCTTGGTGGGTAGAGGGCTCCAATTTTCCCAGGTCAGTTGATGGTGGAGAGGGGCAGGAAAGGTTTGTGTCTCAGAAATAGCGGTTAAGGAGCCCCGGTGGTGTGATGGTTGTTTGGCTGCTAAACAAAAGGTTGGCAGTTTGAACACAGCCAGAGACTCCGTGAGACAAAGACTTGGCAATATGCTTCCCTAAAGATTTCAGACTAGAAAATGCTATGGGGTGGTTCTACTTGGTTACCTGGGCTTGCCATAAGGCAAAAATAGCCTTGACAGTACCTAACAACACCTAGAGGTTAGCTTTCCCTGCCCCCTCTTCCTCGTACCACACCTGTGGGTCTGCAGGAAAACTTAGTCTCCTGTGATGTCAGCATTGTGAATTTCATTTCACAGAAGCAGCTACTAGGTAGGGCAGAGAGATTAAGTAACTTGCCCAAGGTCACAGAGCCAGCTGGGCCCCTGAAACGGCTGGATCCAAAGCCTGCATGGGGCAGGACACAGAACTTAAAGGATACGGCAACTGTCTGTGTGCAGAACTCAGAAAAATCAGGAGTTCAGAAAGCTACCAGCAGCCCAGAAGGCATCATGAAATACGTCAGAGTAGTTAGACTGGGCTCAGCCTCCAAGAGTGGATTAAAAGATGGCTAAATGCTCCCTTCATCTATTTGGACTGTGCATTTTTAGTCAGCAGCTACCACACATCACCTTTTTCTGGAATAGTCATGTGTATGGACCTCTTCCAGTCAGGTGACCAGGTCTTCCAAATTTCTTGGCATAGGTGAGTGAAAACCTCCAGCATTGGACCTGTTTGTTGAAACACCGCGGTTGGTGTTAGGTCTGTTCCTGTAGGCTTTTATTTGGCCGGTGCCTTCAGTGCAGCTTGGATTTCTTCCTTTAGGACCACTGGTTCTTGATCATATGTTACCTCCTAAAGTAGTTGAACAGTGACCAGTTCTTCCTGGTACAATGATTGTATGTGTTCCATCCATCTTCTTTTGATGCTTACTATGCTGTTCAATATATTGGCCACAGAATTCTTCAATGCTGCAACTCAAGGCTTGGATCTTTTCTTCAATTCTTTCACCCTGAGAAATGCTGAATGTTCTCTTCTGGTTTCCTAATTCCTAATGCACATTTCATTATAATACTTTATTTTCTCTTCCCTTTCAAAATTTTTGTTCCTTTCTTTTACTTCATCATTTCTTCTGTTTGCTTTAGCTTCTCTATATTCAAGAACGAGTTTCATGGTCTCTTCTGACATCCATTCTTGTCTTTTCTTTCTTTCCTGTATTTTTAATGACCTCTTGCTTTCTTCATGTATGATGTCCTTGATGTCATCCTACACCTTGTCTTTGGTTGTTAGTATTCAATGTGTCAAATGTATTCTTGACCTGGTTTCTAAACTCAGGTGAAATATACTTAAGGTTGTACTTTGGCTTTGGTAAGCTTGTTTTAATTTCTTCAACTTCAACTTGCATTTGATGGTCTATTCCACAGCCAGCACTTGGCATTGTTCCAGCTGAAGATACTGAGCTTTTCCATTGTCTGTTTCACAGATGTAGTCAATATGATGCCTATGTATTCCATCTGGTGAGGGGCACGTGTATAGTTGCTCTTTACATCCAAAGAAAGGTGATCCAATGAGAAGCACAAAGTATCAAACAGTATCATTAATATCACACGCAAGTAAAAATTTTGCTGGAGAGGATACAAAAACAGTATAGTTGTAGAAGTACACTAACAAGGAACTGCTAGAAATTCAGGCCAGATTCAGAAGAGGGTGTGGAATGGGAAGTATCATTGCTGATGTTGGATGGCTCTTGGCTGAAAGCATAGAATGCCACAAAGATGTTTACCTGTGTTGATTATGCAAAGGCATGTGGCTGTATGTATTATAACAAATAATAGATAACCTTGTCATGAATGGGAATTTCAGAACACTTAGTTGTGGTCATATGTAACCTGTACACAGCCCAAGAGGCAGTCAGTCATTTGAACAGAACATGCCTTACTGTGTGGTTTAAAATCAGCAAAGTTTGCATCAGTGTCATGGATTGGACTGTGTCCCTCCAAAAATGTGTGTAGCCATGTGGCTGGGCCGTGATTCCCAATATTTTGTGATTGTCCTCTATAGGGTCGCTATGATTCTGCATTGACTTGATGGCACTGGGTTTTTTCCATTTTATGATTTTTCTGTGCTGTATGTTAGAGGATTAATGTGGGATTGTAAATCCCTTCAGAGGATTACGTCCTTGCGCCTCTGTAAAGGGGGTTTCCCTGGAGTCTGGCTTGCCCCACAGTTAATCCTTTCATCCTACAAGAGATAAAAGGAAAGAGAAGCAAGCAGAGAATTGGGAACCTCATACCATCAAGAAAGCAGCACTGAGAGAAGAGCGATTCCTTCAGACCTGAGGTTCCTGAGCCAAGATGTTGCCTGGACAAAGACTGATGCAATACCAGACTTTCCTCCTGACAAGGGGGAAAGCCTTCTCTTGGAGTAGACATCCTGAATTTGGGCTTGTAGCCTACTGGGCTATGGGCTATGTAAGAATAAACCTTCCTTTTTTAAAGTCATTCACCTTGTGGTATTTCTGCAGAGCAGCCCCAGTTGACTAAAACAATCAGTGCTGTTGTCTTTGTACTTAGTCAGTCTGTGTGCTGAGCAAATAACCTGGGAAGCTGGACTCGATGGAAAACATGGCATCAGAGCTGGAGGAAGACTCATGACCAACCAGTGATATGCACATGACACAGTCTTGCTTGTTGACAGTGAAGAGGACTTGAAGCACTTGTTGATGAAGACCAGTCTTCAGTGTGAGTTACTCCTCAACATAAAGAAAATAAAAATCCTCACAACTGGACTAGTAAGCAAAATCATGGTAAATGGAGAAAAGATCGAAGTTGTCAAGGATTTCATTTTACTCATTTCCACAATCAATGGCCAAGGAAATAGAAGTTAAAAAAAAAAATTGTACTGGGTAAATCTGCTGCAAAAGACCTCTTTAAAATGTTAAAGAGCAAATACATCACGTGGAGGATAAGGTGCACCTAACCCATGCCATGGTGTCGCCGATAGACTCATTTGCATGTGAAAGCTGGAAAATCCATAAGGAAGACCAGGAAGAATTGGTGCCTTTGAACTACGGCTTTGGTGAAAAAATATTGAATATACCCTGGACTACCAGAAGAACAAACAAATGTATCTTAGAAGGAGAACAGCCAGAATGCTCCCTACAGGTGATGATGGCGAGACTTCATCTCATCTACTTTGGACGTGTCATCAGGAGGGAGCAGTCCCTGGAGAAGGACACCATGCTTGCTAAAGGAGAGGGTCAGTGAAGAAGAGGAAGACCCTCAAAGAGATGGACTGACACCGGGACTGTGACAACGACTGTGACTCTAATGCAGGACCAGGAGGTTTCGTTCTGCTGTACATACAGTCGCTATGAGCTGCAACAGACGGGATGGCACCTAACAACAGCTACACGTCAGGAGGAGTCCACGGTGGTGCGCAAGGTTAACATGCTCAACCGCCAGCTGAGGGGTTGGCAGTTCAAGTCCACCCAGAGTTGCTTGCGAAGGAAGGCCTGGCAATCTGCTTCCCTCAAATCAGCCACTGAAAACCCTGTGGAGCACATTTCTGCTCTGACACACCTGAGGTCACCATGAGTCACAACTGAGTTGACGGCAAGCGGAAAAAAAATGTGTTAGGAACTGTTCTCAGCTGTCTGCATCCTTGCAGTTTCCAGAGCTGGGGAATACAGGATAAGGAAGCTGTGCTTCTTGCCCTTGTGGCTGGGCTAGGGGGGAACAGACATGGAGCCCCCGAATCACATCACCGTGTGGGAAGTGAGCATGGTGCTCAATGCAGAGGCCAGAGAGGGCCGAGCAGGGCTGCCACTGAACGTCCACTGCCATGGGGGAGTTTATTCCCACACCGGGCTTGCCGTGTTGCACCTTTAGTTTTGCCAGCACCCTAAAAGTGGGCCTTTTTCCATTTGCTCACTGAGCATGCAAGGTGTAAGGCCAATTCCAGAGGGTCAGTCCACTGTCACCAGACTGGCTACCTGGGAGGCTGGATTCTAGCCAGAGTGTTGACTGGCACATTTTCAATCAGAACAAGGGGAGCTGGTGCATCAAATGTTTAACTGCATCAACTAAGATGGGGTGACACATCTGTCACCCAACAGGGAAATTCTCAGCAGCTGGATGAGAGAAGTGGAAAATGCTACAAATCAGGGGCTCAGATCCCCTGCCTCCACCTCCTTCGAGTAGCTGCCCTGCTGACAGGCTGTAGCACTTCAAGTTTATTGTTAAAGACCTCCTATCCCCAGGGGTCAGCAGTGGCCCTAGAGGTTTCCCTTTGTTCCATGCTGTCATGGCTAAGCGATGCCCCTCTCTATCCTCCCCCTCATTCCCCCATTTTAATAGTTTAATTCTCCCTGGGGGATCTTGGGAAACCTTGGCAGCCTAGCGGTTAACTGCTATGGCTGCTCACCAAAAGGTCAGCAGTTCAAATCCACCAAGAGCTCCTTTGAAACTCTATGGGGCAGTTCTACTCTGACCTCTAGGGTTGCTATGAGTTAGAATCGACTCGATAGCAACAGGTTACTGGTTGGGGGTATTTTGATTCCTTCATTTGCAAGCACTTTGGGATAGCTCAGTAACTAATCCTCATGCCAACATGCCCAGTAACCAAGTTATCAATTGATCAGTTTCACCAATTTGTGCTCACACACACATGCACACACACTCAGACACAGACACACACACACGAAGACGCACACAGTTGTTTCTTTTAGTTGTGGTCTTCCATTCTGTTTTGATGATAAGGATCCCACATCTGGCCTGGGGTAGAACTGTTTTGTATGACACGATGAGCCACAGTTCCTTGGAGGACCTTAGATTTAACCATGGCCCTTCAGCGCACCTGATCTCACAGCGTGCCTTAGACACACTTCTCCCTCCACAAAGGTCTCAGCCACAGAAGACATCTTGGAACTAGCTTTTTATGAAACTGGCCCTTTTACTAGCAAGCTTAAAATAAAACCCTGGCAACCAGCCTCTCTTGAGGAGTTGCTGTATCCTTCTGCTGGGCGAACCCACAGGGCTGTGGGGAGCCAGGGCTCTAGGGCTCTGGGCCGCCAGACTCCTCTCTTATTAGTTGTCGCTTTCTGCCCTCAGCCTCTGCACCTGTCTCCCTTCCTCCCCAGGCTGAGCGGGGTGCTGACTCACAGCTCTGTCTCCTCAGCCAAGAGTCCTGTCCTTCTGCCTAGCAGCCTCCACCTATTGCGGGGATGACACTAAAGCAAACAAGCAGGAAGTGGCAATTACAACCCCACAAAAATCTTCAACAGCTATTAAAATTCTTTCATCTGACCCAGATTGCCGACAACTTTTCGAAAAATGGTTAAAAGAAGCAAGACTTTCTAGTAAACTTGTTAAACCTGGCCACGTTTGGATGATTGATTGTCTGGCATGTGAGCCTGCTGCCTGCTGAGATGGCACAAGCCTGGATGGACTGGCAACAGAGCGATGGTCTCCTCCTGGTACGGATGGGAGGGGAGGGCCACCCAGTGAGAAGGGGCCTCCTGAGCTGAAGTGCTCAGCCCTGGGTATGACTCTCCGGTGTGACTCCAGTGGTGAGGCAATTTGTACTAAGGAGAGTTCAAGTATCAAACTATACCCTATACATTATACATGTCACACAGTCAAGACCTGCCTGGTGACATTGCCATCAGTCACTTGCTTTCCCATGTGCTCTCTTGGGAGACACAGTGGTGGTGTCACATGCTGTGAGGTGGGAATTGGTCTCAAGGAGCAAGTCAGGCAGGTGGATGTTAACCTGTCCTTCTGTCGTGGAGGTTCTGTGGGACGCAGGTGGGTAGAATGGCTTCAGGCATCAGGGGGTAGGGAGGCCGGTCTGCAGGGTGGGGGCAGTGTGCATGCGCGCATAGATGGCTGGAGCTGCGCTGTTTCCATGAGACTGTGCGTAGCTGTAGCAGCTGGAGTCCAGGGTGCCAGCTGGCTAAGCGACAAGCCTGGGCTGGCACACAGGGACTGGATTGTAAGGGCCCATAAAGGAAGCCTTCATGGTGTGTGTAGGCAGCAACCAGTCAGCCTGTGGTTCTCATCTCTATCAGACCCAGCAGTTCCTTTATATAAAAACATATTTTTATATTTTTATAGATGGAATTGTGTCCCCCCAGATACGTGTTAGGATCCTAATCCCTAAACCTGTGGATGCAAAATAACGTGATTACCTTACTATTTAATATAACGCAATGTAATCACCCTCCATAATGCAATCTCGTTAATCAATCAAATTATGTCCCCCCCACAAATATGTATCGTAAAACTTAAGCTCTATGCCTGTGGGGAAAACTCTGGTTGCATAATGGTTAGTGCTACAACTCTAACCAAAAGGTCAGCAGTTCAAATCCATCAGGCACTCCTTGGAAACTATGGGGCAGTTCTACTCTGACCTATAGGGTCGCTATGAGTTGGCATCAACTATATGGCAGTATTTTTTTTTTTAATATCTGTGCTTATAATCCCATTTAGGAATGGGCTGTCTTTATCATACTGATGATACAGGATTGTTGTTGTTGTTGTTAGGTGCTGTCAAGTTCCTTCCAACTCATAGGGACCCTATTAACAACAGAAGGAAACACTGCCCAATCTTGTGCCATGTCCACAATCATTTTTATGCTTAAGCCCATTGTTGCACACACTGTGCCAATCCATCTCGTCAAGGGTTGTCTGTCCTTCTCCAGTGACTGATCCTTCCTGACAACATGCCCAAAGTATGTAAGATGCAGTCTTTCCATCTTTGCTTCCAAGGAGCACTCTGGTTGTACTTCTTCCGAAACAGGTCTGTCTGTTCTACTGGTGGTCCATGGTACATGCAACATTCTTCTCCAACACCACAATTCAAAGGCATCAATTCTTCTGTCTTCTTTGTTCATTGTCCAGATTTCGAATGCATATGATGCGATTGAAAATAACATGGCTTGGGTCAGGTGCACTTTAGTCTTCAAGGTGACATCTTTACTTTTGAATACTTTAAAGAAGTCCTTTGCAGCAGATTTTCTCAATGCAATGCATTTTTTGATTTCTTGACTGCTGCTTCCATGGGCACTGATTGTGGAACCCAGTAAAGTGAAATCCTTAACAACCTCAATCTTTTCTCCATTTATGACAATGTTGTTTACTGGTCCAGCTGTGAGGATTTTTGTTTTCCTGATGTTGAGGTGAAATCCATACTGAAGGCTGTGGTCCTTGATCTTTATCAGTAAGTGTCTCAAATCTTCTACACTTCCAGCAAGTAAGGT
This sequence comes from Heterohyrax brucei, assembly GCA_028571685.1. Classification (NCBI taxonomy): domain Eukaryota; kingdom Metazoa; phylum Chordata; class Mammalia; order Hyracoidea; family Procaviidae; genus Heterohyrax; species Heterohyrax brucei. The sequence goes on along the minus strand of CM053149.1, from coordinate 115,591,049 downwards.
GGTGTCGTCTGCATAACGCAGGTTGCTAAGGAGTCGCCCCTAATCCTAATGCCTCATTCTTCTTCATAGAATCAAGCTTCTTGGATTATTTGCTTGGCATACTGATTAAAAAGTGGGGTGAAAGGGTACATCCCTGACACGCACCTTTCCTGACTTCCAGCCATGCACAGTGTACCCTTGTTCTGTTCGCACGACTGCCTCTTGATCTGTATACAGATTCCTTAAGAGCACAATTAGGTGTTCTGGAATTCCCATTCTCCACAACAACATTAGCCATAATTTAGTATGATCCACACAACTGAATGCTTTTGCCTAGTCAATGAAACACAAGTAAACATCTTTCTGGTAGTCTTTGCTTTCAGCCAAGATTCATCTGACATCAGAGATGATATCCCTGGTTCCACATCTTCTTCTGAATCCAGCTTGAATTTCTGGCAGTTCCTTGTCCATGTACTATTGCAGTCACTTTTGAATCTTGAGCAAAATCTTACTTGTGTGTGATGTCAATGATATTGTTCGATGATTTCCACATGCGGTTGGATCACCTTTCTTTGAAAAGGGCGTAAACATGGATCTCTTCCAGTCAGTTGGCAGGTAGCTGTCCTCCAAATTTCATGGCATAGATGAGTGAACACTTCCAGCACTGTATCTATTTGCTGAAATATTTCAATTGATATTCCATCAATTCCTGGAGCCTTGTTTTTTGTCAATGCCTTCAATACAACTTTGACTTCTTCCTTTAGTACGATTGTTTCCTGATCACATGCTACCTCTTCAAATGGCTGAACATCAACTAGTTCTTTCTGGTATAATGACTCTGTGTATTCCTTCTATCTTCTTTTGGTGTTCGTTTAATAGTTTCCCTGTAGAATCCTTCAGTATTGCAACCTGAGGCTTGAATTTTTCTTCAGTTCTTTCAGCTTGAGAAATGCAGAACATGTTCTTCCCTTATGGTTTTCCATTTCCAGCTCTTTGCACATGTTATTATAATACTTTCTTTTGTCTTCTTGAGCTGCTCTTTGAAATCTTCTATTTAGGTCTTTTACTTCACCACTCTTTCCTTTTGCTTTAGCTGCTCAATGTTCAAGAGTAAGTTTCAGAGTCTCTTCTGACGTCCAGTTTGGTCTTTTCTTTCTTTCATGTGTTTTTAATGATCTCTTGCTCTCTTCATGGATGATGTCTTTGATGTCATCCACAATTTGTCTGGTCTTTGGTCATTAGTGACCACCACATCAAATCTGCTCTTGAGGTGGTTTTTAAAATCAGGAAAGTTATACTCAAGGTCATACTTTGGCTCTTGTGGACTTGTTATAATTTTCGTCAATTTCAATTTGTATCTGCCTATGAGCAATTGATGATCTGTGGCCACAGTCAGTACCTGGTCTTTTTCGGACTGCTGATATAGAGCTTTTCCATAATATTTTTCCACAGATGTAGTCAATTTGTTTCCTATGTATTCTATCTGGTGAGGTCTATCTATAGAGTCACCGTTTGTGTTGGTTAAAAAAAGTATTTGCAATGAAGAAGTTGTTAGTCTTGCAAAATTCTATCATGTGATCTCTGGCATTATTTCTATCACCAAGGCCTTTTTCTCCAACTACCAATCCTTGTTTGTTTCCAAATTGTATTCTAGTCACCAGTAATTATCAATGCATCTGGATTGCATATGTGAAAAATTTCAGACTGCAGAAGCTGGTAAAAATCTTCAATCTCTTCATCTGTGGCTTTAGCGGTTGGTGGGTAAATTTGAATAACAGTTGTATTAACTGACTTTCTTTGTAGGTGTATGGATATTATTCTATCACCGACAGCATTGTATTCAGGACAGATCTTGTAGTGTTCTTTTTGATGATGAAGACAACACTATTCCTCATCAAGTTTTTGTTCTCAGCATAGTAGACCATATGATTCTTGGATTCAAAACGACCAAAACCAGTCCATTTCAGCTCACTAACGCCTAGGATGTCAACGTTCACGCGTTCCATTTCATTTTTGACAATTTCCAATTTTCCCAGATTCATACTTCATACATTCCATGTCCTGATTATTAATGGATATTTGCAGCGGTTTCTTCTTATTTTGAGTTGTGTCATATCAGCATATGAATATCCTGGAGGCCTTACTCCACCCACTTTATTGAGATCAACTCTACTTTGAGGAGGCAGCTCTTGGAGAGTCATCTTTTGAGTGCCTTACAACCTGGGAGGCTCACTTTCTGGCACCATTTCTGACAATGTTCAATCGCTGTTCATAAGGTTTTTCCTGGCTAATTCCTTTCAGAAATAGACTGCTAGGTCCTTCTTCCTAGCCTGTCTTAGTCTGGAAGCTCAGCTGAAACCTGCCCACCATGGGTTACCCTGCTGGTACCTAAGTACCAGAGGCATAGCTTCCTGCATCACAGCAACAAGCAAGCCTCCAGTGACAGACAAGTGAGGGCTGCTCACTCTGTCTCTACCTTCCTTACCTGGTGTTGTCACCCTCCTTGCTTGATGGTGCCACCCTCCTTACCTGATGCTGTTATACTCCTACAGGATTAGTGTAAGGTGTACCTCGAGTCAATCTCTTTTAAGATATTAAAGAGACTACAACCAGCGAGCAGAGAAGAGATGGGAGAAGTGAGATGCCAAACCACATGAAGATCTCCCAGGAACAGGAGCTCAGAAGAGTCAAGGACCTTCCTCCAGAGCCAACAGAGAGACAAAGTTCTCTATAGCCTGCACCCTTAATTTGACTACTAGCTGCCTAAACTGTGAAAAACTAAATTTCTGTTTGTTACAGCCATCCGCCTGTAGTATTTCTGTTACAGTGCTGTTATGGATTGAATTGTGTGCCCCGCAAATCTGTGGCAGCTTGGCAAGGCCACAATTCACATAGTCACACTGTTCACCACATTGTCATCTGATGTGATTTTCCTGGTGCATGAATCCTATCTCTAGGATTAGAGGTCGTTATAGTAATGAGGCAGGACTCAATCTGCAAAATTAGGCTGTATCTTAAATCAATCTCTTCTGAGATATAAAAGAGAGAATCAGAATTCAGTCGAGATACAAGGAGACCTCCTACCCCCAAGAATGCAGAACCAGGAGTTGAGCACGTCCTTTGGACCCAAGGTCCCTGTGCTGAGAAGCACCTAGGACAGGAGAAGATTGATGACAAATACTTTCCCACAGAGCCTACAGAGAGAGAGAGAGAGAGAGAGAGAGAAAGAGAGAGAGCGCTCCAGCGCTGGTAGCCTGAATTCAGACTTCTAGCCTCCTAGATTGTGAGATAATAGATTCCTGTTTGTTAAAACCATCCACTCCTGGTTTTTCTGTTACAACAGCACTAGACAACTAAGACAAATCTAATGTAATATAATCAGTCAGTTGAAGTCATGCCACTGTAGAGTGGATGCTAAACCTAATTCCTTTTGAGTTATAAAGAACATAGCCACAGCACACACGGGAGAAGCCATGTAAACACCGGTTATAAGTCGCAGAACCAAGGAACATCTAGTGCCACCTTCAAAGAAAGAACTGCCATGGTGGCGACCCCAATTTGGACTTTCAGAGTCCAGAATTGTGAGAAAATGAATTACTGTTCTTTAAAGCCACCCACTTGGCATTTCCGGTGCAACAGCACTAGGAGACTAAGCACCTGTTGCAACGTCTCCTTCATTAGCCTGAAAGAAAAGCCACAAATAATACAACTTACATATACACGTACTTTCAGAATGCTTGTAACATAATGCTCAATCCTAACGTAAAGAAGAAATTTCAGGTAAGTAATAATAAATTAATATGTATATGAATATGTAAATATTTGGGGGTGGTCACAAGTGCACCTCTGTGTGTAAGCTCTGTGAACGTCACACTTTCAATGCAGATTGACAATGAGAATCCTGGAGCTTCTGAAATGGGCCATAACTCTTGGTAAAGTTCAGAGCAATGTGGAGTGTGCTCTTCCTTTCATTTGTGGCAGGTTTTCTCCTGCAAAAGCCACTGCTGAGTAAAAGGATGCAAAAATACTTGGAGCTGACTGTCAAGTTTTCAATAAGCTAAAAAACATTTTACTAAGCAAAAAGGCTCAGATGCTTATAGGTTGGTTTCTCACCTACACCTGCATTGTGGGACACTAGAAGGTCATGTGGGATCCAGGACAGGTTGTCCTCTCATTGGGTTGCCCACAGTTTGTACAGCACGTACATCTCTGGTCCTGCCCATTCAATGGTGGAAGTGCCCTCCCATCCTTGTGAAGGCCAACTGTCCTCCCAAATACCCAAATATCCAAAATGCCAGCACTGATGGGTGCAGGGAATGCATAAAGAAGGGTTGAGGGGCAGCTACATGGTTAGACTGTGTGCAGAATGCCTACTCTGACTTCTGTTGAGGGATGGGTGGTGGTAGAGGAGAAAATTGCCATCTACTGCGGTAGCTAGCTCAGGTGAGAAGACAGTGGCAGAGGAGGGATTAGAGCTACACCCCAATCTGCAGCAGAGCCTGGTATACCCTGGGGGCTCCCCAAATCCTCAGGAATATAGACCATTGACTAGGGAGTTGGGTAGGCAAGAGCGAAGCAGGGTAGGATTTGGGCTGCAGGAAAAGGAGAAATTCACTTTGGCCTGTGATTCCACAGACAAAGGACCAAACAGTGTCCTTAGTCATCTCCTGCCCCCAAGTCCCACACTGCCTGCCTTACAGCCCCAGCCTCAACTGCGGCTCCATTCCCAGCCGGAATGTACAGTGTCACTCCCCAGGCTTGTGGGGAGGGCAGAGAGGATGCTAAACAGAAGCAAGTGTACCCCGCAACCCAGACTCAGAGTACCTCATTCCTGAGGGCTGGAGGAGTGCTCCTCCACTGTCGTGCTCCTGTCCACTGACTGAGCTGCTCCATTTCCTTCTGTCATTCAGGTAAGTGAGTAGGAAGGCAAAACACTGGTCTATCAATGCCCCAGCCAGACTTTCCAGGGTAGCAGCCACTATCTGCCTGGCCCTGAGCTGGGTATCATGCCTGGGGGAGACAAATGATGTCTGGACCTAGATGGTACTGCTAGAAAACCCTTACCACACCAGGCCTTCTTGCTCCTGACTTCAGGTCCCTGTTTCCACACTGGGGTGTATTCAAAGGAATATCCACAGCCATAAATTACTGAAAGACAATATAATCTTTCCAGAAGTGTTTTAAAATTTCCAAATGCTGAGTCTATTAAAATTTTTTTCACTAGAGAGTGAGAAAACTTTCTAGACCTCTCAACAGCTCAATGAGGTAGGTGCTGTTATCCTCACTTTACACACACACGTATATATACACATACACACACACACTACTCATAGTAGCTGCCTCTGACTATTCTTTTATCTCTTCCAAACTCAGCTCTTGTGGGCTCTCTTTCTTCCCTCCTCTCTGGCTCTACTGTTCGTTTTGTTTTATGTATTAAGGAGAATTTTGTCTTTGTCTTTTAGGCCTTTCCTGGGCAGAATAATTCTCTCTTTCACTCTGAATCTCCACAATTGGAGTCTAAGCTGGCAGTGACCAGGTTCTTTTGTGGGAGATGCAAGAGCATCCCTGAGCCAGGGTAGAGGCTGACTGATTGGTAGGGTCATTAACCAAGTATGGCTAACGTCAACATTAGCAGGACTGGAATTCATATCACACCCTATTTACATGTGAGTGTTTTCACACAGTTATACCTGTGTCCTTTCTGAAACATCCATCTATGTTGCTACCGTAATTTCCTTCACCCAATTATTCTATGAGCATTTTTACACTTCTTCAATGTCAAGTTCTGGTATTCATAACCATTACTCTGATTAGTACAAGTCCTCAAAATGCCTTTTGAATTATTAAACAAAGATTGTAAGTGTGTTCAGGATAGTTTTGGTATTAAGTGTAGCTGAGCCAATTCACAATGTTTGAAAACTAGCAATGTGATAAACTGCAACTTTATACAAGCCAGTGGGTTCAGCTTTTTTAAAAAACCAGTTGGTACTGAGTTGACGCTGACTCAGGGCAACCTCACTGGTGTCCAAGTCTAGCTGTGTCCCTCAGGGCTTGTGGTGGCTGAGTTCTTAGAGCTAGATTGCTAGGCCTTTCTTGCAAGTTGCCTCTGGGTGGACAGGAACTTTTAACTTTTTGATTGGCAGCTGAGCTTATTAACTGTCACACCAGCAAGGGACTGCTGTGTTCAAATTAAAAAAAAAAAAATCAGTTGCGATTAATTCCAACTCATAATCACCTTACATGTTCTTATGATCACCTTCTGTGTTCCCGTGATCACTCTATGTATTCTCATGATCATCCTATGTGTTTCCGTGATCACCCTGTGTTCCCATGATCACCCCATGTGTTCCCACAATCACCCTATGTGTTCTCACGATCACCCTGTTTTCCCACAGTCACACTATTCATTCCCAAGATCACTGTATGTGTTCCCACAATCACCCTATGTGGTCCTATGATCACCCTATGTGTTCTCATGATCACCCCATGTATTCTCATGATCACCCTGATCACTCTATGTGTTTCAGAGTGGAACTGTGCTCCACAAGATTGTCAGGGGCTGCAATCTTTTGGATGTGGGTTGCCAGGCCTTTCTACCAGCATACCCTGGGTCGATTAGAATCAGTAATCTTTCAGTTCGTGGTCAAGCATGCAACTGTTTTCATGACCTAGGGACTGCTGTATTAAAATTAGACCCACTTAAAAGCTCAGCTGAGCTAGACCACTCAGAATAAACCATGAGTCCACCAGAGCCCATAAACACACATCTGGGAAGGAAGGGAAGAGCGAAGAGTCGGATCTAGCCAAATGCTGTCACTACCTCATAAATCTCCTGGAAATTCAAACAGCCCTTCATGTTCGCAGACTTGTAAGTAATGCTTTCATAATCACTCCCATGTCTCTGGGCTTGGCCATGGACAGGGTCATTTGGTTAATGCAGAATTCCATCTTCATTGCTTGGTAACTAGTTTTTAATCAGTGATGATTGCTGAGCCGGGACGCTGCTGACTGGCTTGCCTGCTCCTTGCTCAGAGAGTGCCCCTTGATATGTCACAGCAATTAGCCAGAGACCGGCGGGAGGTGACAGAAGGATCAAGGAGAGCCAGGCTGGTGGGTGCACCCACCAGGCCCTTCTCTTTCACCAGGAGAGGGTCTTAACCTTTGCCCACCTTGGGAAGGTTGGCAATGGGCATCGCAAAACAAGCGGTGCCTTCAAAGAGGCATCTATTCCAACCGCTGCTTTCAACTTGTTCAACAATGTAATCTCCCATGGACTAGGGAAAGTGACCAGTGGGCTGGCCACCTGAAATGAAATCTGACCAAGAAGGAAGGACTGAATGGATGACCCAAAGTGATGAGAGTCTTGGGGGAAAGGGTCTTCGTAAAGTCACAGTTCATGATTGCCAAGGAGAAGCCTCTGCACAGGACAGTATCCCTCAGACTCAGAGCAGGCAGATTACAGAACAATCAGAAGCACATATAGTCCTGCTTTCATGTTGTAAGACTCTGAAAGGGAGGATGGTGCGGGCCATGGGAAGGATCTTACTGACATACTCATGACTGGCCAGTCATAAAAAGTCTTAGTGAGGAACAGATGGGCAATATTCCAAAAATTCTCATGATGGATGAACAAGTCATCCCTGAATCTCAGGATGCTTGAGTCCCTTACATAAAATGCTGCAGCGTTTGCATGTAACCTATACACATTCTCCCATAGACTTTAAATCATCTCTAGATGACTTACAATATCAAATACAATGTAAGTGCTGTGTAAAGAGTTTTTAATGCTTACACTTAACACTTGATGCTTTCTCAGCCTTCACAAGCACTTTTTCACCAACCAGAGAGACCACTTTTGCGGTTGTGGGGGCAGCACTGACACTCCATGAATTTCAGCTTCTCTTTGCCTCAGTATGCTGGTGCTCCAAGCGTTCTTACTGACCCACTTCGGCAAGTAAGGAGCCACTTTTCTAAAGATCTAAGATTTTTACTTTCTTGTTGAGAGACAGCACTTTGCGTTCCCTCTTAGCTTGGAGGGATTGCTTTGACCACTTCATTGCCTTTTAGGAGTCGTTTTTTTTTTTTTTCCCCCGCAGAAACAGTGTGCATTATTCTAGCAGCCAACAAACAAGGTGCAAGGCAAATAATGCTCCAACAGTGAGCACTGGGTAGAGGCTGAGGATCTCTGAGACGGTGGGAGGTGACAGCAGGGCATGCCGACACGTCCCTTCATTCCCACGGATTCAGCAGCATGGCGCTCATGTGACGCATGCAAATTCAAGTTTTGCTTTTTTTCCCCTTCCAAAATAGTTTTGATGTGCGGTAGATAGGGAACCCGCAAACAGAAACGAATTGTATGCAAAATATGTGCGTGCACACACTCACACAAATACTTTCTACTATATATTTCTGGGAGTTTATGCAAGACACTGAAAAGAACAATCACCTGTGGAAAGGACCCGAGGAGCAGAGCAGTGGAGGGATGGCAGAAGGAGGAGACTGTTCTCCTCCACCTTTTGAATTTGGAAACACAAAAATGTATTACCTATGCAAATAAACATGTAATGATGAAATAAAATGAGGAGCACTTAAAAAGGTGGAAATCCAAGCGCAGGGCAGCCTGTAAGAGAGTAACCCAGATCTAAGGACAGACCCAAGGGGGTTGAAGCCCCAGCAGGATGAGTCATGTACAACACACCAAGAACTCTGGAGACAAAAGCCTTTGTGGGAGTGTTCAAGGCAAGATGAAGATCAAACAGAGAATCAGCCGGCTGCTGGGCAGTGTTGCCAGATGACAGAAATGGAGCCTCTCACCTGCTGTTTTCTGCCTGCTGTTTTAGTTGAGAAAGATCTTGAAGCTAAAAGGTGTTAAATGGATGTTGGTACAGGAAAAGAGTGTCCCACAAAAGAGTAGAGATGAAAAGGCACATCAGGGGCTCACGTGTGGCCCCATCTTCTCCCTGAGATGAGCTGCATTTCAGGACCCCAGAATGAGATTGGTAAACTATTGTGGGTGAGCTTTGAGGCATGGGGAGAAGGAGAGATGCCAGAAGATGAGAGATGGCACACAGCAGGCAAGTTTTGAGAAACGGGACAAGGTAAAACTTGAAAAGGACACCCTTTGTCTATCCATGGCTCAGCCAGTATTTCCTAAGAACCTACTATGTGCTACATGCTGGGGCTGATGGTAGGGATGCAGGGTGGGAACTAGGCAGCCTCTGCTTCCACAGAGCTTGTGATCCAGCAGGGAAGACAGGCGTTAAACCAGGGAAACAGGATGAGTGCATGTGAGAGGCAGGCTGGGTGAGAGCTGTGGGAACACTCAAGTCGGGCAGGTCACAGAACCTTCCTGACTCTGCTCCCTCACCCATAAAAACGGAAATAGCAGGGCCTACTGGTGGCACAGTGGTTAATTGTTGGGCTGCTAACTCAAAAGTTGATGGTCTGAACCCACCCAGCAGCTCTGTGGGAGAAGGACCTGGCCACCTGCTCCTGTAAAGATTACACCCAAGAAAACTCCATGGGTAAGTTCTGCTCTGTCTTACAAGGTCACTATGAGTCAAAATCAATTTGAAGACAACTAACAATAACACTGTCTACTTCAAAGGGTTAAAAGTAACACCATGTGTGTAGACTTCGTGCTGTCTGTCTGTCCTCACTTGCTAGACTTCTAGGAAGTCAATTTGCAGCAATACTCTACATGCTGGTTAGTCTCTGTTTCCCAATCCATTCTCCACCTTTCTCTGCTTCGCTCCATTTCCTGGGAGTCCACCTCATTGGGTTGCATCTCTTGAGCTGCCTTGCCTTCTGTCCTCTCCTTTGGATTCAGCTGATGATAGGTATAAAGGTATACCAGCAGGAAGCACAGGGCAGAGGGGAGAGAGGGGCTCAGGTGTTCGTGCCCACCTCTCCCTTCCTGCAGCCCTGGAGTTCTTGCCATGGTTGTGCTCTGTGCTTGTCGCTCCTGTGGGAAGCTCCGAGCTGTCTCCAGGCTCTGGTAATAAATTACTTTTATACCTCAAGGAGGTCATGGCTCCTGATATTGTAGTCCCTGGGTGCTTTACCATCCTGTGGCGGCTCCCCTAATCCTGCCCCAACCTCTGTCAACAGCGTCTTCATTAAGCTCCCCTCGGAAGCGTTGCGTCCAGCTAGAGCCTTCCCTTAGACTTTTCCTCAGTTCTTCAGTGATGTAAAGAAACTACTTAGCCCGGTGCGTAACATCGTAAATGCTCCATAAATGGTAGTGTGACTATTTCCAGAGGGACTGGTGTTAGCTTAAAGAAAACAGAAGAATTGAACACTGTGCCAGGAACAAACGGAACCCAAATCAAAGGTGCTAAATCTAACCGAAGAGTTAGCAGGGCTACCCTCAGGGGCGGGGAGCCAAAGTGAGGGTGGGCTGGGGTGGGCAGGAAAGGGGGGTTCTGCTTTAGCTTGAGCAGCAGCTGTGGCTGCAGGGAGAAGCAAGAGGTGGTTCTCTAGGAACCAGGAAGGACTTTTGGGATGGAAATGGGATGCGCTGGGGGTATCCTCAGCATTCTTTGGGGATGTCTTGAGAATTAGCAGAGGACAGGAATGAAAAAAAAAAAAAACAACAAAACAGAGGACTGGCTGGAGTTCCTGGGACAGCAGGAGCATCACCCAGGTGGGGCTTGGGAGAAGGGCAGGTAGCCCCCAGGCAGAAGACGTTCCCAGTTAGAGGTCTTGGGCTCCACAGCACGCTGAGTAGGGGTAAGCAGGGAGGAAAGCTCTTGACAGTGAACAGAAATGCCTGAATAGCTGTCTTTGCTTGAGGGAGGGGTGAGCGAGCAAGTACAGGTATGCTCGCTGTTGTATGTAGGTACCGTAGAGATGCTTCCGACTCAGTGGCCTTACCTACCACAGAACAAAACTCCGCTGTGTGTCACTGAGACTCCAGCAGGCGTGAGGAAGGGCCTGCGACGGAGTGAGGGGGGCAGCGTGATGCTGAGTGACAGCGAGGACCGCTGTGACAGGGAGAAGTGTGTGAGTACCAGTGTGCAAGTGAGTATGCGTGAGTGTGTGAAGGGGAAGGAGAAAGGAGTACTGTGTGAAACTGAGGAGGTGGGCGGGCCAGTGACAACGGAGGTGAGTGGGCAAGAGTCAAGTGAGTGTGAGTGTGAGCCACTAGAGGTGTGAGTGGTCGTGAACCGGAAAGGGCGAGGTGAGGCTGATGTGAAAGGGCGTCGGTATAGGAGAGAGGATTTGCACGTGAGCATGAGATACGTGAGCCTGCCTGTGTGCTGGGGTTAGGAGTGGTGGTGTTCACAACACAGCAGGCTCTGACAAAGCCGTTGCCATCTCACCACTTTCCCGGAGGACCTCAACCTGGTAGTAGCTGTGGGCGGCTCCCATGGCCCAGCTCACGGCGACGCTATAGAGTCGATCTGATCCCATGGAACATTCTCCTAAACACATAAATGTTGCTTAGTAAGTTGCCCACACACCTCAGAGTGAACAAGAAGGTATGCAGTTAGAAGGAGGGGAGAGTTCAGGGCAAGATGAAAGTTAGAGAAAGATGGATGGATAGGATTGGGCCGGGCAGAGAAGACCTTGATAATATCACCCTGTCTGAGGCTGGGTTCTCTAGGGAAGGCAAAGCGATAAAAGTGTATAGATACGTATATATACATATTGAGAGGGAGCTTTATAACAAGGGGACGACTCACAGGTTGTAGAAGTTTTAACATCCCAAGTTCGTGGGTCAGGAAAGATTTCTGTAGCCACAGGAGCTGTTGCTCACAGGCTGTAAGGCTCGATGAATCCCAAGATCAGCAGGTGAAACTACAGATAAGCTGCCAGCTCAAGTTCCAAGAAACAGGTCAGATGAACAGGAGCCAGCTATAGGATCCAGAATGAGCAAACCATCCCCTGCCCCCAGCCTTGCCAGAATGTCTGTTCAGACTAGATGCAGGCCACATGCCCAAGGAAATTCCCCTTTAACTGATTGTCTACTCACAGCAGATCCTATCACGGAAGTCATCATGTATTAGGTTTCAAAAGGGAAGTGATCGCGACATTATACAGCTGTCAAAATGCTGAGAATCATGGTCCAGCCAAGCTGACACACAACCTTTACCATTACACACCCCCTTTCAAATACATCCATCATGTGTCTACCAGTTGCTGTGTTACCAGTATTTCAAACACCAGCAGGGTCACTCTTGGTGGATGGGTCTCACTGTACTTTCAGACTGAGACAGACTAGGAAGAAAGAGTTGGTAGTCTACTCTGAAAAAATTGGCCAGTGAAAACCTTGTAAATAACATCAGAACATTGTGTGGTACTGTGCCAGAAGAGGACCCCCTCAAAATATTACTGGGAAGAGATGCTTCCTCAAAGTAGAGTCAATATTAATGACATAGATGGAGTCAAGATTTTGGAACCTTCATTTGCTGATGTGGCTAGACTCAAAATGAGAAGAAATAGCTGCAAATATCCATTAATATTCAGAACGTGGAATGCATGAAATACAAATCTAGGAAAATTGGATGTCATCAAAAATGTAATGAAATGCATCAACATTGATATCCTAAGCACTAGTGAGCTGAGATGGACTGATATTTGTCATTTTGAATCAGACAGTAATATGGTCTACTATTCTGGGAAAGACAAATTGAAGACAAGTGGTGGCAATTTCATTCTAAAAAAAAAAAAATCAAGATCTCTCCCAAAGCACAACATTGTCAGTGATCATATCCATACACCTACAAGGACAACCACTTAATAAGACTATTATTCAAATTTACCGACTAACCACTAAGACCAAAGACGAATTAAGTGAAGTTTTTTACCAGCTTCTGCAGTCTGAAATTGATATAACATGCAATCAAGATGCATTGATAATCAGTGGAGACTGGAATGTGAAAGTTGGAGGTAAAAAAAAGGATTGGTAGTTGGAAAATAAAACCTTGGTGATGGAAATTATGCTGGACGCTGCATGCTAGAATTTTGCAAGAACAACAGCTTCTTCATTACGGATAACCTCTCATCAATAGAGTAAACAGTGGCTATATACATGGAACTTGCCAAACAGAATACACAGAAATCAGATTCCCTGCATCTGTGGAAAGAGGATGGAAAAGCTCGGTATCATCAGTCAGAACAAGGCCAAGGGCTGACTGTGGAACAGGCCATCAGTTGCTCACATGGAATCTCAAGTTGAAGATAAGGAAAATAAGTCCACGAAGGCCTGAGTATGACCTTGAGTACATCGCACCTGAATTCAGAGATGGTCTCAGGAATAGATTATACACATCAAACGCTGATGACCGAAGACAAGTTGGGGAATGACATCAAGGACACGAAGACAGCAAGAGGTCATTAAAGAGAGGAAGGAAAGAAAGCACTAAAACACATGCCAGAAGAGACGCTGAAACTTATTCTTGACTGTGGAATGGCCGAAGTGAAAGGAAGAAATGATGAAGTAGAAGAGCTGAACAGAAGACTTCAAAGGGCAAATTGAGAAGGCAAAGCAAAGTGTTATTATGAGATGTGCAAGGACAGAAAACCAAAAAGGAAGAACATGCTCAGCATTTCTCAAGCTTAAAGAACTAAAGAAAAAAAATTTGAGCCCAGAGTGGCAATATTGAAGCATTCTACAGGGGGAAGCATTAAATGACACACGAACTATGAAAAGAAGACAGAATAAATACACAGTCACTGTACCAAAAAGAACTGGTTTGAAAACAAGACCCCAGGAATTGACACAATACCAACTGAGATGTTTCAAAGAACGAATGCAGCACTGGAGGTGCACGGTCACCTATGCCAAGAAATTTGGAAGAGAGCTGCCTGGCCAACTGACTAGAAGACATCCATATTTGTGTCTATTACAAAGAAAGATGATGTAATGGAATGTGGAAATTATCAAACAGTATCATTAACATTACACTCAAGTACAATACTGCTGAAGATCAATCAAAAGAGGTTGCGGTAGAGTACATTGACAGGAAACTGCTGGAAATTTAAGCCAGGTTCAGAAGAGGACATGGAACCAGGGATATCTATTATTGCTGATGTCAAAGGATCCTGGCTGAAAGCAGAGAAAACAAAAGAGATACTTATGTGTGTTTTATTCATTATACAAAGGCATTCAACTGTGTGGATCATAACAAATTGTAGACAACATTGCAAATAAGAACATCCAGATCACCTAATTGTGCTTATGAGGAATCTGTACATTGACCAAGTAGCAGTTGTTGAGAGAGAACAAGGGGATACTGCACGCTTTAAAGTCAGGAAAAGTTTGTGTCCTTTCACAATACCTATTCAATCTTCATGTTGAGCAAATAATTCTAGAGGCTGAACCATATGAAGAAGAACTGAGTATAAAGATTGGAGAAAGACTCATTAACAGCTTATGATATACAAATGATACAACCTTCCTTCCTGAAAGCCAAGAAGACTTGGAGCACTTACTGATGAAAATTAAAGACCATAGCCTTCAGTATGGATTGCACTTAGCATAAAGAAAACAGAAATCCTCACAACTGGACTGATAAACAACATCATGATAGATGGAGAAAACATTTAAGTTGCCAAGGATTTCATTTTACTCGGATTCACAATCAATACTCATGCAAGCAGCAGTCAAGAAATCAATCATTTGCACATTGCAATGTGCAATTCTGCTGCAAAAGACCTCTTTAAAATGTTAAGAAGCAAAGAGGTCTTGCTGAGGACTTAGGTGTGCTTCTCCCAAGCCATGGTATTTTCAGTGCCTGCACAATGAAGTAAAGAAGACTAAAAAAAAAAAAAAAAAAATTTGAGCCTTTAAATTGTGGTGTTGGAGAAGAATGTTGAATATACCACAGATTCCCAAAAGAATGAACAAATTGGTCTTGGGAGAAGTATAGGTAGAATACTCCTTGGAAGCAAGGATTCTTTGGACGTGTTCACAAGAGGTACAGTCCCTGGAGAAGGACATTATCCTTGGTGAAGTAGGGCACCAATGAGACAGAGGAAGACCCTTAGCAAGATGGATTGACACAGCGGCTGCAACAATGGGCTCAGGTATAACAGCAATTGTGAGGACTGTGCACGACTGGGCAGTGTTTCCTTCGGTTGTACACAGTCACCGTTGAGTCAGAACCAACCGAACAGCACCACGAGAAAGAAGGCTGCGGGGCTGGAGAGGAGGAAAATACTCTCCTTCCTATAGGTTTCTTGCTGTGGCCAACTTGCCACAGCAGTGGACCTCCACCCTGCCAGAAGCAGTAAGTTCTGGTCTCTGTCCTTTTATTGGACCGCTCAGAAACATTCTCATGGTGTCTCTTGGAGGTTTATAACCAATTCTTTATGTTAATTTATCTCTATTCACATAACCAGTGTGTGTGGCTTCTGATTCCCTGATTAGATGCTGATTGGATCCAGAAGATGTGAGGAGATCCAGGAGAGCCACTGCCTGTTAAGGGCACACATCTTCAGGCCGAGGAGCTGGGGTGCGCCTGGTCTCTGAGTGTCTTCTTCCCCATACTGCACTGAGGCTGTGCCCTGGGTCTTATTTTCAGAGAACAGAAGGAAGCAAGCCCTGGGTGACAGCAGGGTTCCCACAGCTCAGCTCCTACCCAAGGTGGCCCCGGTTCTCACCTCAAAGGTCACTATGTCTTGGCCATTCCTAGCATCCATACTAATAAACCTGTACCTGGCAAAACAAGCTGTACACCCTTCAGCTGATTTAGTCTTTGAGAAAGAGGCAACAGGTCAAGTCACACTCACTAGTTGTGTCATGTGGCTAGTTAGCTGTAGAGGCAAGTCCCAGCGCTGGTTCTCCACCACACCACCTCCTTCCCACAAGACCCCACCTCCTCTGCCTTTGAGTCAAGAGGTACAGTCCCTGGAGAAGGACATAATACTTGGTAGAGGGCCAATGAAAAAGAGGAAGACCCCCAGCAGGATGGACTGACACAGTAAGGAAGTAGTTCCCTTACTTACCCCTAACCTGCTAGGTGACCTCTTGGTGCACTACTCCTGCCATCTCATTTGCTAAGTGAAGGAGCTAGCTGAAACGATCTCAGAGGTCTCTTTCAGCTATCCCATGTTGTGATTCGATGATTCTTCCTCAACAAACCCAAAGGGTTCAGTACATTGCTCCAAGGATTGTCCTGTATTCTACATGTAGCTTGATTTGACTTAATTATAGCAGTTATATTCAGGGCAAATTCACTGATTCATTACATGAGTTTATTAATTATTCTTAAGCATCGACATAGTATTCACTGCAACTGATTATGTGCACGTTGATTAGGACTAGGGATGAGTCAAGCATCCAGATGAGTCTGCACTAGAGGTAACCTGTCAAGTCAGGGAGTTTATGGAGCCAGAAGGTCTGGAAAAACCAAAAAGGGGCCAGGGATTAGCAGGCAGTGTTGCATCATAACAAGGTACCCTGATCTGTCTGACACTCAGGGCTGTTACAAGGATGTAGTGTATGGTGGCGTAGTGGGTTAGTGCTACGTTTGCTAACTGAAAGGTCACCAGTTCACATCCACCACGTGCTCCTTGGAGACTCTATGGGGCTGTTCTACCCTGCCCTATATGGTTGCTATGAGTCAGAATTGACTCGATGGCAGTAAGTTTCTTTCCCAAAGTGGCAAAAATGTTAATGTGTCTGCACGCACCCACTTTTCTTCTTCCTCAGAAATAAACACCTGAAAACCAAATCCACTGCTGTCAATTCCAGTACACAGTGACCCAGCAGGACAGAACAGGACTGCCTCATAGGATTTCCAAGGCTGTGTAAATCTGTATGGAAGCTGACGGCACACCTTCCATGAAGCAGCTGGTGAGTTTGAACTGCCAACATTTTGGCTAGCAGCCAAGCATTTAACCACTGTACCACCAGGCTTCTTTTCCTCAAAAACAGAACTCCATTTTCAGCTGTGCCCATGGGCATCTGGAAAAAAGGATCTCTTAACCACCCTTGTTGCTAAGTGTGATCATGTGACTAACTTCTGGCCAATGGGATATGAGCGAAAATGCTGCCAGCAATCTGCAGGAAGTGCCCTTAAATAGAAGCATGGCCTTCTTTGTGACATCATCCTTCCTGCTCTCTGAAAAAACATACAGCCTGGGTTTTTCTCCCCAGGGAACTAATGTCATTGCCTGCTGGGGTAGAGGCAGGAAAGCATCCTGGGCCAGATCACTAGGGATTTCCTATAGCTGGAGGAAAGGCAAGGTCACTGACACCCAGGAGTATGGGACTCAAGTGCTGGTGCTGAGAAGGCTAGAGCTGAGAGGAAAGTAGGAACACATAGAAAATGCTCTCTGCAGACCAGCTACTACTTTAAGCACAAGATATAATGCTAGAGTAATCTGAAGCTGGTGGTCGCTGAAAAGATTCACAGCAACAAAACCTCAAATCAGCTCAACTTCTGACTGAAAAAACCAAACCCACTGCCGTCCAGTCAATTCCAACTCATAGTGACCCTCTAGGTCAGAATAGGACTGCTCCATGGCGTTTCCAAAGACAGCCTGGCAGATCTGAACTGCTGACCTTTTGGTTAGCAGCTGTAGCACGTACCCAGTATGCCACCAGAGTTTCCCAACCTCTGACTAGATCAACTCAATCACTTACAATAGGAGTGCAAACATTTTCTGCAAAGGGCCACAGAATAAATATTTTAAACTTTGCAGAGCATATGGTCTTCATCACAATTATTTAACCTTGTCATTTAAGCACAGAGGCAATCATAAACAATATGTAAACAGTGGAGCATGGCAGTGTCCCAAAGAAACTTTATTTATGAACAATGAAATTTGAATTTCATGTAGTTTTCTCAGGTAACAAAATCTATTTTTCTTTTGATCTCAATTCAACCATTTAAAAATGTAAAATCTGTTCTTAGTGCATACGAGGCCTGACAGTTAAATTCGGGAACTCATCCTAGAAAAAGAGCTACATACCTCATTGTTGAATATCACTACCATCACCTTGGAAGTCCTCCCCCTGGGAAGCTATGCACCCACCGACACCAGCGCCTAGTCCACCCATCAAAGTAGTTTTGGAATTCTTTTGCCGGAATGGCCATCAGAAATGCCTTATTACCCTTGATGGCCTGAATGTCATCAAAACATCTTTCACTATTTCCTTTATCTTCGGGTAAAGAAAAGTCATTGAGGGCCAGATCAGGTGAGCAGGGAGGGTGCTCCTATACAGTTCTTTGTTAACTGGCTAAAAGCTCCCTCACAGACAACTACACAATTAAGTTTGCGCACTTGTCACCTTGCCACTGTGCGCCATGGCCATTCCTGAAAGAGTTTCAAGTTTGCAGGGTGGACTAGGCACTGGCGTTGGTGCATAGCTTTCCAAGTGGGGTACTTCGAAGGTGACCTTACTGATAGTCAACAATGAGGTATGTAGAACTTACAACAATTAAGGTCACGGACTTGTCGGATCTCACAGGCCATAACCACAAGGAGCAGGCCTCGTTCAGGTCTTGGATTAACAGAATCAGAAGTTTGCATAAATAATTGTGAAAGAGAAAAATCATAGTCGATACCTTGCTTTGATTTTTGGGATTTTCTTATGCTTGAAATCAAATACATACTTTAAAGAAATCCCTGACCAAAATCACTTCCACCATTGGCTTTCACTGAAAGCTGGGAATCCTTTTTTTCCTGCTGGGAGCCAGGCTCACTAAATCTGAATCTCAAAAGATACGGCTGAAGCGAAGGGGTGGGGATGGAAAAAGACTAAAGAGACAAGCAGTAACTTTCAGTGAAGTTTAAGAGTACAAAATACTGGGAAAGCCAGCATAACTTGTACAACACAAGATCCTGGAAGCTCCACAGATACACCCAGACTCCCTGAGAGACCAAATTGCTGGGCCAAGGGCTGTGGGGACCATCGTCTGGGGAATACAAGTATCTAATTCAATTGGTGTAACAGAGTTTATTAACAAAGAAAAAGAAAAATGGTTCTAGCAAATTTAAACCGGATTGTACATTTTCACTCAATCACAATTAAAAAAATATTTTTTAAAAAATGTCCTATACTCCACTTTGGTGAGTAGCATCTGGGGTCTTAAAACGCTGTGGACATTTACCTAGGACACTCCACCAATCTCTCCCGTTCAGGAGCAAGAAAGAATGAGGAAAACTAAAGATAGAAGAGAAAGGTGAGTATAAAGAACTAACAAACACATCTACAACAGCGTCCAGCAGAGTGAACCCAGTGTGATTAGATGGTGCCTAGCTACCGTCACTGACCGCTCCGACAAGGATTACAGCAAAGCGTTGGTCCTGGACATAGCTGGAGAAAAATGTGGACCAAAATTCTAACTTAAAAAGAAAGACCAGACTTGCTGGCCTGACAGACTGGAGAAACCAGGAGCGTATGCAAGCTCCCTGCCAACACTTTCAGTTCAGTAATGAAGTCACTTTAGAGGTTCGTCCTTCAGGTAAAAAGTGAAAAAGCCTACAAAACAAAATGAAGTGGCCATACCAGCTCAGGAGCAAAGACTAGATGGCAGGATGGGACAAGAAAGCTGATAATAGGGAACGCAAGGTTGAGAAGGGTTGAGTGTTGACCTGTTGTGGGGCTGTTAACCAATGCCATAAAAAAAAATGTGTGTACTAACTGTTTAATGAGAAACTAGTTTGTTCATCTAAATCTTCATCTAAAGTACCAAAAAAAAAAAAAAAAGGTGGCTGAGTAGAGAGGTAGAGACTGACTATCTTGTGGATTTATATCCACTGATCACAGTAAAAGGGACAGGACAGGCTTGAATCAATCATGTTATAATTAGCCAATGATTGATCTATATTCCTTCCTCTCTTTATAAGCCCCATTGTTTGCTTTTTCCGGAATCAAAACAGCCAACCTATTGTCATTATAGAGTAACTGCTCATAATAAACCTTATGTTCAAATTTCAGCGAGTTTTGATTATTTTTAACATAATATTTACTTGTTTCTACTGTTCCAGATGTGATGCCTGGCTTTCAATGAAAAATCATGAGATGCTCAAAATAAGCCACTAGCGAGCAACGAAGCCTTTGACAGAACTAAACTCAGATGCGACCTGCATGTTGACACTGTCAGGCAATTTAAAGTGACTATGCTTAACGTATGAAGGTATAGTGGCAGAGGCAGACGACATACATACATACATATGGAATTTCAACAGAGGGAAAAATGCTAAGAAAATCAAGTGGAAATTCTGGGGGAGGATGGGTAGGTAGAGATGAAGAATGCCTCTAACAGGCTCAACAGCAGATTTGACACAACTGAGGATGGAATCAATGAACTTGAAGATAGAGCAATAGAAATTACCCCAGCTAAAATACAAGAATAAAAAATAATACGGAAAAAACATCGTAAGAGGTATGGAACATTATCAATGATTGAACATATGTGTTACTGGAATTCCAGAAGAGAGGAGGGCAGGAAAAACATTTGAAGAGCTAATGAGTGAGAAAGTCCTCACAATAATGAAAGCTATCAAACCACAGATGAAAGGTTAGAAAACCTCCGATAAATTAAATGAACAAGCTAAGGGGGAAACCAAACCAAACCAAATAAAAAACCATGTACTGGCAGCCCTTAGCTTAGGCATTGCCACTGTCCCTCTCAGGCCCTGCCTCAAGGGTCATGGAATTCGGTTTGCTAACTGTCTCCTGGTAACAGGCTGAGGTCGGCATCTCGGGGAAGTAATTTAGCTTGTTTAGCACACTGCATGTGGTGTGTATGATCTCACAGCGTGTTGGATTCCCTCCATTGCTAATCTGCCCTTTCTTCAGCCTACGCCTCCACCTCAGTGGTGTCACTTTTATAAGAAATGGTTCTGCAAGTTTCCTGGAGACAGAAAAAGGGCTTCTTTTCTGCTGGAGGCCAAGACCAATGCTCAGGCTGAGGGATGACAAAAGGCAGATATGATGTGGTAATACCCCCAAATTACCAAAAAAATCACCCCCCCCCGCAAAATACCAAATCTATTGCTGTTGAGCTGTTGAGTCACAACAACCCTACAGGGCAGACTAGAATTGCCCCATAGAGTTTCCACAGAGTGCGTGGTGGATTCGAACTGCTGATCTTTTGGTTAGTGGCTGTAGCACTTAGCCACTACGCCATCATGGTTTCCCAAACCAACCACCACCAACAAAAAAACGAAACCCCTTGCCAAGTGGAATTGATTCCAACTCATAGTGACCCTAGGACAGAGCAGAGTTGTCCCACAGGGTTCCCAAGGAGTGTCTGATGGATTAGAACTGCTGACCCATCTGTTAACAGCCCAGCTTCTAACTAGTATATTAGTAGGGCTGCAATTCCAAACCTGTTGCCAACCAGTAAAAGAAAACCAAACAACTCTGTTCAAAACAGTTTATTTTATTTTATTATTATTATTTTTTTTTTGTCAGACAAACACATTGATTTCTGGACCACAGTAGAGGATGGAAACCTTTCACAAACTTATTTATTTGAAAATACAAATATAAAATTATACTTTCCACATCTGTGATGTGAGAGACTGCCATCCACATAGTAATTTTTTACAACAGGGCTTTAAGAAAGCCACACACAAAGACCTGAAAGATGCTTGAGATATATATATATATAGATACATATATATGTATATATAAAAAAAATACTCACTACCAAAGTTCTCATCAATTTCATACTAAAGTATAAAAGTAAGGGTGAGGTCAGCCACAGTGCTAGGGAAAGTTTTATTTAGATACATTTATGTCCACATGAAACGCTGAGACTTGCATCCTATTACATATGGAATTCCGAGTTTACAATACACCATGAACGGCAGATTGGCTAGCTCACTCTACTCAAGAGGACACTCACAGATTCCACACGGGATGGTACAGTATGTACAGAATACAGTAGCAGAGAGCCTTGCAGGAGGCCTCTGAAACTTTTGTCTCTCAGTCCCCATCCCCTCCCCCCTCGTGCCCCTGCCTCCTGGAAATGAAATTCTGTCCGAGACAATACATTCTGATTATATGAGAGCCGAGGGTTTGGATGAAGGTTGTACCCTCAAAGGGGTGGGTTTTATTTCTATTTTTTTTTTGTGTGTGTGTGTGTGTATTTACTGAAAGTTTTTTGGTAAAAAGAAAAAAGAAAACAAACACAGTACAGTATTAAAGTATTGCTTAAATTACAGCATTTCCTGTGTAGTGTCTGTGCCCAGGACTGGGCTGAGCTGATGTCTGCTTGTCTTCTGCTTAGGGTGAGGGTGAGGAGACCGCCAGGTGCCCTCTTCAATGTGCCCGCCTGCAGCCGGTCCCTCTTCTCCACCCCCTGCCCGCTGGCTGGGGCCCTCCTTAGAAGGCAGCCGGACTTAAGAAGCGCATTCAAGGGGAGGAAAACAAAAGGCTCCTCCCTGCCCTCACCCTGCCCCCCATTTTGCTCTGTCCCTGTGTGCCATTTCCAACCAATAAAGGTAAGTATGAGTTAGTGTTTCTTTTGTAAACAATTTCATATGCAATATAATACAGAAAGCATGGCTGACCTGCAATAAAAAAATGTAGTAAACTATATTGCTTTATTCTTGATTATGCTGCAGTGAGTGAATGGCAGAATGAAGCAATGTGGTGGTGGTGGTGGCTAAGTCCCTAGCCCTCGTTTGCACTAAAGATCAAAATAGGTTTTGTTTTTCTATTTGGAACAAAGAGAAAAAAAAAAATTTTTTTTTTCAAAATCCCCGAATGAAAAAAACAAAAACAAAAACAAGAAACCCAAACAAACAGAAAAAAATCCAAACCAAACCAAAACCAAACCCAAAACTGAACACCTTTCAGGTCATTAAACCAACAATTACCCAATGATTTTGTACTAGTCTAGCAAGATGTGTGTAACATTCACTGGCTGTGAATTGCTGTGCGGTGAAAGATCAGGTTGACAGCAACAGAGCCATGCTACCTTAAAGTCCAAGCTACGAATTCAAATTAAGATGAAGGTTATGAAGGACAGAAACGCAAAGGCCAGTGGGGGCTTCGTCTGAATCAAGCCACTGAGCGACAGGGATAGAACGAGAGGCTGTCTGGTTTCCCAGTGGGTGTGAGCAAGGCCACAAACCGTGTCTGCGAAAGCTCCCAAGGATGAGACCAAAAGCCTGGCCATCTCCGCCAGCCCCATACCTGGGCAGAACTGAGAACGGGTCCAGGAGCTAAGGCCACTCACTCTCCTCTGCTTGGGAGGAGAGGAGTTCGGGGGTCCCAGGCCAATGGATCTGGAAACCAGGAAAGTCACCCGGTGGCTTATTTTATTAATTCCGGGGAAAAGCCATCAGCCAGGAGGGTTTCTCCCCACCGGGGTGGGGGGAGGTAAGGGTAGTTCCCATATTCGCCACTGAGCTGAACTGAAACAAAGACGAGGCTGAACATCAATGCTAAAATAATTTACAAAAATCTCTCAAAATGGATTTCTAGATGAGTGGGGGGGACTAAGGTGAACCTTAACCTAGGTAGCCACATTAAAACATATCAGATTTCCACGAGATTTGTGCTATGGGCTACTGGGTCTCTTCAAAAGGTATATAAACATCTAAAACATATTCACACAGATTATCAATTTCTTCTGAGCATTCTTAAAAAAATATTTTTTCTCTTAGTAAAATCATTTTATTATACCATGCCTCCCTCTTTTAAAAAATAAATTAAAAAAATCCAGTTTTGCATATCTAGCGTTAGCATTTAAGGTAGTATGGCACGCCCCTTCACAGTTAGGGGGGTGGGAGTCTACAAAACGCCGCCACGTCTGCGGGCATTGTGACACTGTGAGACCTTGGGTTAGTTGAAACCACATCAGATCAGCAAAAACAAAATTAAACTTGAAATTGAAAAAAAAAAAATTAAAGGAAAAAACTGCCCCAAATTATTAGCATGTTTTTTTTTCTTTTCTTTTCTTTTTTTTTTCCATAAATAAGAGAAAGTTCTATCCTTACTGGTCCTAAATCTGAATAACTATGTCTAATTTTTTAAAACCTTAATTACATTATACCTATCAGTATGTACTAGAAGAAAGAGAAGAAAAAAAGTCACTAACACTAGTACCAGGACAGCACGCTTACGAGATAGCCATTTTTATACATTATTAACAGACGATGATCAACAAAGTATTCTAGGAGGTGACAGGGCTGCAGAGAAAGCAAAAGGGTGGGAACAGTATATCACCAACAAGGACAAAACAGCAAGGACATCCCCTAGTCTAGACACTGAATTTCTGGGAATTTATTGTCTCTTTTATATTTTCTTTGTGTTTGCTTTTTGTTTTGTTTTACATAAAACTTCTATGTTGCTATTTTGGATTACTTGAACAAGTCTTAATATTTTAAAAGCGCCCAGCATTTTACTCAACCTGGTTGTTTGGAAGTGAAAAGAAAGAAACTTTCCCAAACAACCTAACATTTTGTTGGAAAAACAAAGGACATGATTCTTTTTTTGGTAAAATGTCATTTGTGGTTTGATCAGAATTGAAAAAGGCATTTTTTTTTCCTTTCTTTCTGAGTTAGCATTGGGGGGCCTTGTGTCTGAAGATGCTTTGGCCCTACACCACACGTGTGAGTGTCTGTCTATGTTAGTCTACTTTGTTAGTAAAATTTATAAAAATAGGAGTGCAGCAGCTCTTTATAATAAATGTCGCGTTCAGTGTCTCATACTGGCTGTGCCTTAAGTACCAAATTTATAAACGTAACAATTTAAAAAATATTAATAAAACGTCAATATCACATTTTAAAAAAGAAAAAATATATATCCACACTACAATATGTTTTAATGCCATCTATTGAGTTGTACTTCTATAGTTGCTGTTGCCGACCTATTACCAATATTTTAAAAAAAAAAGTTAAATTAAAAAATATCCTTCATCATAAGTATCTTTCCCCAACTGAGGACCATATATTATAACAGCCAATGTCAAAACATGTGCAAACAGGAAACTGTCAGTTTTTCCCACCAGTCACAGTGCAGTGATGTTTATACTTTATTTTTAAAATTCTGTTTACATCTACAATAAATTAAAAAAAACAAAATCTCCCATAGCCTCTCTGATGATACTTGCAGCACTGAGGTATTAAAAAAAATATATATATAAACCAAAAGATTGCTTTTCTAATTTGTCAATAAAAGTGGATGGAGAAAAGGTTTCATTAATGCAGGCTTGTCCACTTCTGGCCCTTGGGCCCCCAGCGCTGGGGGCGGGGTGGGGGAGGGCAAGGGGAGAAGAGAGGCCAAGTGTCCTAGCGACCTTTGGAGGTGCTGAAATGATTGGACAATAGAGAATGGTCAAATAGTTAAAAATTAAGACTGCAAAAGAATGTCCCCCCACCCCCCCACCCAAGCCAAACAGGTGTGCTTTGAAACTTTAAATATGTTAAATATTAAAATTGTAGCTTTGTCTTTAAAAAACGTCTCGGGAAAAGCAGTTTTCATCTTTTAAATAAAAATCTAACTAGACGGTAACATTTGAAGCTGTGCACAGACGAAAGGTTAAGATGCTGGTATGACACTCATACGGTTCTTAGGTCTATCACACAGACGAGAAGAGCTAAACAGTGTTCTAACTTCTCTGGGGTCGTCCCGGCAGCTGGGTGTTCTTCAGTCTCGGTAACTGACGGCGTCACTGTCCCTTCCCCTCCTTCTGCCACAGAGCATCAAACTGCCTGGGACGGACTCCCTCACAAAAATATTTTTGATTCTCTCTTAATAGTTTCTATGTAGTTAATGGAATTGTATTTACAACGTTTCTTTTTTAGAATTCACAATTTCAAAAAACCTTATAATATCACCTCTTTCAACAGAAAAAAAAGCACTTATAGAAAAGGAGGACACTTGAAACATTCTTGTCCTTACCTTATTGCCGAAAATAGATATACTTAGGTTAACAAAGAGACATCACAGAAAGAACTGAACTGCCAGAGAGTCTGTTAAGTAGCCTACTATATCTCACCTCTTCTACAATGCAAAATAGAACGTTTATGCCCACCTCCCACTTCACACCTCTCAACTTCCATTCAGTGTGCGCTGAAGTTCCATCTGAAAAGCCATACAGTCTCAGAACTGGTACCAAAATATTGAGAGTAATATTACCATCTCAGCATCCTTTAAAAGCGAGAACAGAATCAAACAAGCAAACAAACAAACAAAAACAAAAATCTTTTTAAAAGAAAAAAAATAACTCCTTAATATAACAGTTATACTATGGTTAGCTTTTAACTAGATATTAAAGCTATATGACTATTGGACTAAGTCAAAATCACTATCAAATGTGATTCAAAGAGATTGAAAAGGAGAAGGGGAAGAGAGAGGGGAACCATCAAGAAAAACAAAACAGAAAAACAAAATGAAAACCAAAATCATGGGTTATATACACATTTAAAAGCTGTTGTCTTATATTACAGCAGATCTCTGTGAGATGATGAGATGGAGTCCACCCTCGATCTGAAGCGAGCCATCTCTGGTTGGGATGGGAGTGAGGCTGGTAGGGGTCCAGGGTGGCGACATCACCTAAACAAAGGGCCACTCAGAAACTTCGCCCAGTCTTGCCTGGACATCCAGGTATGCTCTGCGCAGTGGAGAAGGTCAGGTACACCCAGGAGATGACCATCATGTAGGGTGGGAGAAGAAAGAAGAAGTGTTAGACCAGCATGTCCTTTATTTCAACTGTTCAAAGGGAGCTTTGACTACGTCGGGCTGAGTACAGCTGGTGGCTTCCTGAGATCACAGCTTGGGAAACATGACATGTAAGCCTGATGCTGGGGAGAGGGCAGTGCCACATGTCCATGTCCACTACTTTGCTGACTTGATACAGTGACTGTGGAAGTGTCAGGATAATGGCCAGCAGCGAGGTCAGCCACTGGGGTCGTCCTAGCTTTCATCACTACCTTGGAGAACTGCACAGTGATTGGTGATGCTTTTCCTGTTTAAACAGTTTTCAAAATTTTTGCCTTTATGGGAGCCCTATCACCACCTCTAAGGAACTAAAAATATAATTGTATTTAAAAAATCTTGTCATACGCCAAGGATTCAAGATTAGGGCACACACAATTAATACTCAGCTTTGATATAGAAAGCAGAAATGAGTCCAGGACTCACAGACTTGCTAATAACTACATCTCCCTGAATTGACTGTGAGCCTAAACCCTTTCTTTTGGGGTGGTACTAAATGCTGGAGGGTCACCTCTGTCAAGGACACAGCGTGTGTTGGAAAAGTCTCTTTTAATTGCTGCAGTATCACTGTGTGACTCTATTAACTTGCTCAACCCACTCTGGAAGGGGCAGTGTAGCTTGCTGCTTGCCCCTTCTGTGGAAGTTGAGTCCTAGAGTTGGATGAGGGGGGACAGGCTGGGTACAGCCCCCGCCTAGGAAAAGGCTGCAGTGGCCTTGGAGGCATACAGGGCTGCGGGGGTGGGAAGCCCTCAACCACCCATCCTGTTTCAGGGGGAGCAGGCAGGGAGCATTGGCTGGTCTAGCCTGTTGCCTTCCAGGGCATCTGGTGTATCTGCTGCAAGGTTAACTCTCTCTTCATCTGGGTCCCTGCAGGCCTGGAGCCACCTTCGATTCCCAAGGTTCTTGGCTAACCAGTGTCCTCTTGCTCTCAGAGGGCCACTATTTCCCTGGGGCCTCCAAACCCAGCTCAATTAGTAGTAAGTAGGTTTCCTTCAAACCATTAGTGGCCTCTGGCTCCCGCCAGTGATGGCTGAGAGTCAGCACTCAAAGCTAAGTGGAGGTGAGGGGTAGGGAGAATTCACACGTGGCTTATTTGGTTAAGAGAGGCACTTTTGTTAGTTGGCATGATTCCTTAGCAGCGACATCAGAGAAATCCAAAAGATTTGCGGAGCTCAACCCAACTGGGTTCCCTGACTATTCCCAGCTTACAGAATCCTGGCTGACTCGGCCTGCGCTGAGCCCCCTCTGTGACCTCCTAGTAACTGCAAACCCATCTCTAGTCTCGGTTCTCCTCTAGCCCCTTCCAGCCATCTGCTGGCTGGGGTGTGCCTAGGGAGCCACATACCCAGGCCTGAGCTGCAGCGTCTCTTTCCCAGAAAGACAGACCCATATTGCAATCTCCACACTACCATGCAAACACATATGTACCTAACGCTTTCATCAGGACAATACTCTGTCCCTTTTTGGTGTTCTTCCTAAGAATGACAGATATCATTTTCAAATGAGAATGTGGCAAGAGACTTCCTTACTGACTGCCCCAACCTCCCCCCTCTCTTCCATCCCACCCCCCTCCATATCCCCATCAAAGTGATTTAAAATGTTTAATTAACTTGAGCTCAGTGTAAAAGGTTAGGAAACTGGCAGGGATCCAAACCCACGTTACGCAGGTGAGGTCGTTAATTTAATTTGCTTTTTGTGCTGTAATCTGGATAATTGCTCAGTAGTTACAGGCAAAAATGTTTTCTTTTCACTAAAAGATGGAGTCTGGCTGTTTGACAGTATGGACCCCACTGGATGAGCACCCCTAAGCCCTGGGGAGCCGCAGGAGTGCAGCAACCCACAAAGGCAGCTCTCAGGATTTGTGGGGGGCAGCCCCTGCCTCCATCCCCCAGGGGACGGGCCCAGCATGAGATCGCCTTCCAGTTTCCCACACTCTTGATTGTATTTCCAGACAGAGAAACATGAGGGGTGAGGAAGATAAAGAAAAGGAATCAAAAGAACCAAATCAAGGAAAAAAACGAACAATAGTAACAAAAGGAGGAGATGTCGTGATTAAAGCTGGAGAAAAGGGATCAGGTTAAAAGACTGGATTTTTTTTTTGGCTTCCATCCCCCTAAAAAGGGGTCTAGAAAGAGGAGAGAGAGAGAGAGAGAGAGAGAGAGAGAGAGATGTCGATGTGATGAGGGAAGGACGTGTGCTTAAATGTATGACCAGTGCACATACATGTACGGACACGCCCGGCAGGGCGGAGACACGTGGCAGAGACGGTAATACCTCAGAGTGAGACGGCAACGCAAGCACCTGCTCAATGGTATCCATTTGTAAAGGCCGTTGCAATCAAAGGTCCCTAAAATTGCACAATTGTTAAGGTCATCAGTGCGCTATACATGGGAACCGATTGTCGTATTCTGGGAAAGGAAATTATCTCTAGGACTAGCCTGTGGTTGCTAGCATGAATATGTAATTCTGAGACACTGTGCTGTGGGGGCCAAGGATGACTTCCTTCCCGGCTTCTCCCACCTCCAGTCCAGGCTTCCTACTCCCCTGTCACCCCAAGCCTGTTGGCTTACCCGGGGGTAGATCAAGAGCCAGATTTTGGGAGGGTGGGTGGGTGGTGGGTAAAGGAACCCTGTGCCCCCAATGATGGAGGCTGCTGCCCTGGACCCCCGACAGCAAAGACAACAAATGCTTGTGTTCACAGTCCCTGTGGCCCCAGCTGGGGAGAGAGTCCTGTGCAGCTAAAATGTGAGGCTGTGTGGTTATTTCAGAAAACCAGGACAGCACATAGGTCCAAACACCCAGGTTTTCAAGAACAAACAGGGTCTGTGTTTCTGCATGCTGAAAATGTAAATGGGCTGCGTTCTAAGTGATGATAGATGGTCCCCCAAATTGATGTGGCTGTAAGCTGAATAGGAATACTCTGGGGATTTGGTGTTACAGCTGATCTGACGGGATCTGACGACTTAAGTGACACTGGCTTGGGAATGGAATTGAACAAGGACCCAGATTACATGAGCCAGGGCTGGCAGAGGTGTATGGCGCCCTAGTGTGTATGAATGCATGTGAGAATACGTACGTGTATGGGTGGTGTGTGAGAGTGAACATGTGTGTGTACGTGTGACTACGTGTCAGGGTGTGTGACAGTATGTAGTATGAAAGTGTTCGGTGTGTGTACATGTGAGAGATAATGTGTGCGGTATGTGTCTGTAGTATGGATTTGATGTGTGGTGTGGTATGCATGTAACCTGTGTGTGTGTGTGTGTGTGTGTGTGAATGCATCTGTGGTGTGCTTCCAACACCAACGGCAGGAGTCATGCTGCCGGTGCCCAGGATGCGTCTGCGTGTCTGCACGGTTGTGTCTTCCCCAGTGCAGCCAGCCCTCAAGGCACATAGGCTGCCTGCTTTCTCCCGGAAGTTGGGTCTGTCAGGGACATGACTGGGGACAGCAGACACTCCACCATCAGAGCTGAAAAGCAAACTGCCTCCAAAATGCTGGGCTGGGCTGGGGCTGAGGGTGCCTGATTTTCTGTCTCCAAAACGGAAGGGACAGCAAGTCAGTGGGCTCAGGCACATTCATGCTCACACACACCAGGAGGGAGAAGAACAATACAATCTGAAAACAGCATGCAAATCTGCTAAGCAAATTTCCATTGCCTGGATTAGTCAGATTAAGAACCACAGAGCATTACAAATATCAAATGCATCTGGCCTTTGGGAGGGCAGCAGCTAAAGAACTCAAGTGGGAACTTACTTGGAACCTGGAAACTGTAAGAAACATTAGCAAAGGAAACCACCTGGGACAGGGCCTGCAGCAGCCTTGCGCCCCAGGCCCAGGTATCAGTGCCGCCACTGGGACCTTAATGACAGTGACTGCTGCTGTGGGGTGGGGGTAGAGCGTTCTCCACTTTGAGGAAAACCACACAATAGTCTCCAAAAAGCAGGTGTCCAAGGAAGCGGACTAACACTGAGGACTTACTACGTGCCGGGCACATGACACATATTTTCTGTTTATGCTCATTCATGAGGGAGGCCTAATTATCCTCATTTTGCAGCCAGGCACGGACATGAGGTTCTGATGGATGACTTAAGTCGTTCACAGTTGCGAAGCTGAAGACTATGGAGTGGTCATTTGACCTCTGACCTGCCCATGGCCCCTCCACCCATCACGCGCCCTGTGCACAGTGCCTGGTCCATGAGGTACTCAGGAGACCTGCAACAGAGGAGCTGAGCTCCAGCCTGAGAGGCAGATGGAGAGCCCACTGGCTGTCGTGCTGTGGATGGGGACCCTCCTCAGCTGCCCCCTACCTAGGTATTCCGGGCATACCCTCCCCACAGGCCACGAGGACTTGGTTGGGAAGGAGGCAGGAAGGCAGGTACTTACAGCTATGCCGTGGCCGAAGCCTGAGCCCGGCTGTGGGCTGGCCGCACTTATGTAATTCCCCACTCCGGAGTCCTGGCTGGCAGGGCCATAGAGATCGGCGACAGGTCCTGGGCTGTTGGCCCCCGGGAAGCCTCCGGGCCGCGCCGGGTTGGAGCCTGCCGGGGAAGCGGGCGCGCCAAAATTCGGTTGAGCACTGTAGCTATTCAGGACTGGTGTGCAGAGAATAGAGCTGGGTATGAGGCCAGAAGCCAGGCATGCACCGGTCATCACAAGCCAAACACTCGAGAAAAACAGCTGAGGCCCCACTTCTAACACTCAACCAAGGCCATGCGAGAACATGAGCAGGGACTCAAGAAGACTCAGCCCAGGCTACTACTAAGAAGCTTGGAGCTCCAAAAAGAGAGAATAAATAAACAATCATTCAACACACTATGGCAACCAACCAGGGTGCTTCACTGCCCACCAAATTATCACAATAAAAATAGATATATATATATATATGGAAGAGAGAGAGAAAGAGAGAGTTTTTTTTTTTTTCCACATCTGAGTTGATGCTCATGCAGTCTTTTCTAGATCTGGGCACGCTGAGACAGCATTCACATCCCATGCAAACTACAAAGGAACTAGTTTTAGACTACACATTGTGTTAATATTGATATTAAAACGAGACAGGAAACAAAGCAATTTGTGTCCAGGAAAAAAAAAAAATTCTTTGGGCAGGGGATTTTTTTGTTTGTTTTGGTTTTTCTTTTTGGATCCATTAAATGAAAAATTGGTTTGGAAAAAGAAAAAGATAAAAAAAGATTCCCATTCTCCACCCCCTCCAAACCATCTCCCCTCCCCCCGCTATTTATTGCCCCCTCCCCACTCGTTCACACCCTGTATGAGAGTCAGCAACACTGAACGCGGTCGGAGGATGGGATATGTCATGGAAAGTCTGGGCATCTCAGCGTAACAGGAATGATGGCGGCAGAGGATCCCCCTCTGGGGTGGAGCACAGGGGATGGAAGGCGGGAATGGGGTGGGGATGGTACACCTGGGGGCTGGGCCAAAGCTGGGGTGACAGCCAGTGACTCTACAGGACACCCACACACTCACCTCCTGTAGTAGAAGGGAAGGGGGATTTGAACCCTTTTTTTCTTTTTTGAAAAAAGACAAAGAAGTATGAATGCAGAGCGTACTGACTGAACCAGTCTACAGCTGGAGCATACTTAGCCTAACGGTCTGCTTTCTGTTAGTTATTCTCAGATATAAAATCCAGACGGAGAAAAGGAAAGCATGGAATACACCTTTGCTACAGAGATGGGACTTCACGCCCACAGATCCAGAGAGAGATGGTGTTGGGTAGTGGGGGCAGGGGTGGGTAACAGGGGGAGACCCTGCCTCCAGCCCCTGTCCCTCAGCCTCCAACCCCAAGTTAGGGTCATAACCCACCAACCAGATAACTTTTGTCTCATTTTTCAAATGTCCTCTTAGTAGCATGGGGTGGGAAAGGAATGTGGGAAGGAGACAACTTTTATTTTCTTGTCGAAGTAAATTGTTAAGGCTCAAGGTCAGTCTGGGGCTGGCCACTTCTGGACTATAGCTCAAGTGTCCTGAAGAACCAGACAGACACACAGACACAGTTCTACTTCTTCAGCTCCAAAGGGTGGATCCTCACAACACTGATTCCTCTCTTTTACCTTCCTTGTCATCTCCCCCTCTGCCCTCTGACCAGCTGCCTTCAAAGACGGCAGAAGGAAAGAATATCCACCAATTCCTTTCAACTTCAGCCTTGTGCAGGGCCCTGTGGTTGGAGGCCCCACTTCCTGTGATGCTTGTGGAGCCTTAGCAGGTTTGTACCCACCAGCCCTTGGGATGGGAAGAGGTGGCTGATGCACCCAAGATAGGCCAAGAGGAGACTGAGACCAGGACCAGGACCTGAAGACACAAAGGAGACCAAACCAAACTGAGCCTGGCTCCTGACTCAGCACAGAAAACTCAAACTCTTGTCTGGGATGTCCTTCGAGCCAAGAAGCCCCAAGGTGAGACTCCTTTGAAGCTGTGACTGAGAAATGAATAAACTGAGCAACAGAAAGAACAAGTTAAAGAGAGAAAAAATACTCCCGTAGCTTAGAGCAAGTGAATGGCTTATTTGGGAATGTGCTAGCAGACAAAGGAGACAGGGATTTTTGAATTTAGAAGATTAAACTTGAAGATAGCATTTGGCCCTTCCTCACTCATGGAGGCAAATATCCAGCTGAGATATTCAAAAGGTGGTATTATCTTGGTCTCACACACCTTTCTTCCAGGCTTGGGGAAATGGAAAAGACTCAGACTCCTGGTCTACCCAGGCAGCTGAACCTCCTGCCTGCACAAAATAACTTATCTGTTCTGTTTTAGGGTAACAAGGTATGCAAGGTGTGTAGGCAGGAGAAGATGGACAGCGAGATGTTTTGGCTTTTCTCTCTTGTCGCTGGGTAAGAATAAGGACCTGTTGGGCAGGTCCATCTATTTAAGGGATGGGGAGAGGGGAAGTTTTGGTCTTGGCCCCCTCCAGGAAGAGCTATCTAGACTAATGCAGCCAGCTGAAGCAATCTTGTACACAGGAGCCTGAAGAAGGATGCTGCTCACAGATGGTCCTGCCACAGGCTTAGCAGACAAGAGGGCTGGCAGTACCACTTCCTATCACTGGCCATTTCTCTCGGGCTTGTAGCACCAGCCAGAAGGGAATGTCATAATAAATGGCCCCTTTTAGGGCTGCATTACCTCTCGCTGCTTGGTCATCTTCCATCAAATGGCACTAAAATCACTGTGGAAAAGGCACTGTACTAGAATGTGGCTTTAAAACCCCCAAGTATTTTTTTTTTTTTTTAAATTGTGATTAAGTGAAAGTATACAATCCAAATTAAATTTGCATGCCTGCCTATGTGCAACTCCTTCTGCTCTCCTTGCTCGGTGACAGCACACTCATCCTTTTTGTAAACCCACCAAGTATTGTGTTATTGTATGCTTACTTGTACCAACCCCTGAGCCTCACTCAGCTCGGTTACCTTGCAAATGTCCCCTAAAGCCCACTGTCATCAAGTCGATTCCAACTCATAGCGACCATATAGGAGAGAGTAGAACTGTTCCACAGAGCTCCCAATGAGCACCTGACAGATTTGAACTACCAATCTTTTGGTTAGTAGCAGCAGTACTCAACCACTATGCTACCAGGGTTTATAAATGTCCCCTAAAACTCACTGCCGTGGAGCCAATTCCAACTCATGGCAACCCTACAGGTCAGAGTGGAACTGCACCATAGAGTTCCCAGGGAGATCCTGGTGGATCTGAACTGATGACCTTCAGCTTAGCAGACACAGCACTTAACCACTACATCACCAATGTCCAGGGTTAAAGAGCAGGCGGCTAGGTGCCCACTAGAGGGCGCAGTTGGCAGGCGCTCAACCCCTGGTTCCCTTTCTTGAGGCTTCTGGGCTTTGCCCTGCAGATTCCAGCACTGGGGCAAGTGAAGAGAGACCACTGGGGCCCCACAGTCAACAGGCCTCCTTCCTTTTCTCTGTGGCCTGGAGCCTAGGCTTCAGAAAGCAAGTTGAAGACCCCAAACAAGCCATCTGGAAATCTATGCATTTCTGGGCTGACCCACAAGAAATAAACTGTGCTGGCTGCTTACAGATGTTACTATGAGTTGGAATCGAATCGATGGCAGTGGGTTTGGTTGGGTTTTGGCTGCTTCGGAAATGCACTGGGAAACTACTTCCCACATCGGCTCGTCAGTGGCTGCTTCGCTGTCTGGTGGTGGGAAGGCATTAGGGACAAAGCAATTTCTTTCTTTTGGGAAATCAGAGGAGCTCCACATACTGCATGCTGGCTGGCTACACAGAGCAGGTAGTCACTACAGATGCTTACTCCCTCTGGGCTGGGACCTCAAGAGGAGAGGTGGGGTGAAAGCTACGAACATCCTCTCCAGAGCCACACGCCTGCCCTGAGAGTGCATTCTGGGGATGCCTGGTGGGGTAGTGGTTAAATGCTACATCTGCTAACCAGAAGGTCAGTGGTTCAGATCCGCTAGGTGCTCCTTGGAAACTCTACAGGGCAGATCTACTCTGTCCTGTAGGGTCGCTATGAGTCAGAACTGACTTGATGGCAGTGGGTTCTCTGGATTTTGGCCTACTGGGGGGGTACCTTCCTACAGGTACACAGACTCAGCGGTAAGGACCAGAAATGGTCCCACACACTGAAATCAGGTCAGGAAGAGGGGAGGGGGGGATGACTCTTACAGGACAGTGGCACCTTCCCTCCCTATGGGTCAGCTAGAGCATGCGGAGGGTGGGTGCTCAGCAAACGTTGATGAATAAACAGTGCTGGGATTTATAAGCTGCATATTACGACTTTAGTTCCTGAAGAGGACAATGTCCTGTGCAAAAACCCTGAAATGTTTGTAGCAGAAACTGTGCGTGTTAAGTGGCCTAAGGGAAGTCCTGCACCAGGATAGTGGTTTGAGAGCTCCCTGTGGTTAAGCAGGGTCACTTTTTTTTCTTTATTCTTTTTCTATTGTAATTAAGTGAAAGTACACAAACCCATAATCCAAATCAATTTTGCGTGCCTGCCTGTCTGCAGCCCCTTCTGCTCTCCCTGCCCTGTGACAGCACACTCTTCCTTTCCATTCTGCACTTGTTGTATCCTCTTACCAAGCTCCTGTCCCCTCCTCTCCACTCTCTTCTCTCCCATCTAGAAAGAGACCAGTAGGGCAGCCTCCTATAAATGCACAGAACCATGCAGTACACACCCACATGGTCACACTGAGGGTCGCTTTTTTAAAATTATACTTTACTTGAAAGCTCACAGCTGAAGAGTTTCTCATGCAAAAATACTCATACACATTGTCATGTGACCCTAGCTGCTGTCTTTCCACCCCACCTTTCCCTGTCATTCAGCCAGCTCCTGTCCCTTTCTGCCTTCTCAGCTCACCTCTGGACAGGAGCTGCTGATTTAGTCTTACGTGGCTCTTTGAACCAAGAAGCACACTTGTCCTGAGTATCATTTCGTGTCTTACGGTCCAGTCTATTCTTTGAAGAGTTGGCTTTGGGAACGGTTTTAGTTCTGGGTTAACAGAGAGTCCAGGGGCCACGTCTTCTGGGGTCCCTCTAGTCTCGGTCAAACTATCATTTCAGGTCTTTTGACTAGAATTTTGAGGTCTGTCCCCTACTTTTCTCCTGTTCCATCAGGGACTGTCCACTGGGTTCCCTGTCAGGGTGGCCACTGGTGGCAGCCTGGTACCATCTCGTTCTTCTGGTCTCTGGTTTATGTGGCCCTTTTGTATCTCGGGCTCCTATTTTCCTTGTGTTTTTGGTATTCTTCATTCTCCTTTGTTCCTGGTGGGTAAGGACCAACTGACATATCTTAGATGGCTGCCTGCTAGCTTTTAGGACTCTAGAAACCACTCACCACTTGGGATGTGGAACACTTTCTTAATAAACTTTATTATGTTGATTGACCTAGATGTCTCCTGAAATCATGGTCCCCAGACCCCTGTCCCTACTATTGTGTCCCTCCAAGTGTTGGGTTGTGTTTGGAAACTTCTTAGCTTTTGGTTTAGTCCAGTGATGCTGACACCCCTGAGCAGTGTCAGTTTATCCTCTGCCCTGGGTGGAGCCCGCAGCAACAGTTTACTCCTGAGCATGTCCCTCATCATCCCTCATTCCCTCCTGTCCTTGGGCCTTGCTGGTCCAGGAGGTGCCAGGAAGGCAGCTGTGGTACAGTAAAAGAGAGCACTGGACTTGGAGTCAGAAGACCTGGGTGTGACCCCAGCTCCTTCTGTAAAATGTGAGTGATGCCATCCTTATTTAATCTGACTCCAAAGGCTGCTGGGAAAATGAAAAAAGAGCAAATGCTCTATGCACTTGTCAAGTTTAGAATAAACATATCTGACTATTTCAAAATGTTTGTGTATGCAAAGCCCAGCAAGGGAGGTGCATTTAGGAAAATCTGATAGAGGAAAATCCAGTTCACTTCCCATACAAATCAGTAGGTGATTTACACAAGAATCCAATTCATTCATCTAATCCTCTTGGACCTGAAGAAATGACTCCTGGGAATGGGGGTAGGAAAGCAAGTGTCTCAAGTGTCACTGAGAATAGGAATAGGAAATTCATTTGGATTAAAGTTACAGGGATTTTAGGTTGGCTAAAAGGAGGAACTTCCTGCCCATCAAGGGAATAAAACACCCAGGTAGCCAACCAACAAAAGCCAGGTGATCTGCACTGGAGACCTTAACAAAGGCCTGTGCTGCAGGCTTAGACCTCACCTGCAGGAGCTAGACCCAAAGCTGGGCACCTGTCCCCTCACGGGTTCTCAGCCAGGTGAGTGGGCACGTGACTCTGTCCAGCTGTGCTCAGATGGAGTGTGAATGAGATTGGGACTAGTGAGTGGGGGCACGGGAGTGGTGGGAAGGGGCATTAAGAGTCCCCAAAACTTCACTGTGGATCTGGAAAAGGTACAAAAGCCCAGAAGCTGGAAGCAACTCTGGTGGCAAAGACGTTTCTACACTGTCCTTAAGTAAGCGTGAGGTGAGAACTGTGACAGCAGCATCCCTCAGGGGGCACCTCTGGCTCTGACGCCTGAAAGCTGGGTGTTAGAATTACTGATCCAGAGAAAGGGACTATTTACAAAATCTCTTCCAAATAAGCCCATTCCCCGCTTCTGGGAGAAGCCAGCGGCTCACTGAGTTGTAGCCCCTGCCCTGTGGGTCTCCCATTTTCCCAAAGGACAGGACAGCCTTCGAGTCAATTTTAGCCACCCTCTTTGTGAATTACCCACTGCTGTCAGGCTCAGCCTGGGGCTGGAGAGCCTTGGTCCCTGACACATTTCTGGGACAGAGGCTTTTCCCAGGCCAGCTAGTCGGTTCGGCTCAGGGACAGGCAAATGCAATAAGTGCCTGTCCCGTTCTCCCCAAGTCCAATTCGGAGTGTTAGCTGATTGGTGTCACTCCCCACCTCCAGCACCCAGCAGAATGGAGGGCTGAGAGCTGGTGGGATCATAAGCCTGTGTGACCCTTTCAGGGTGAGGGCTGTGTTAATCCTTAACAGTTTTTAAGAAATTAAAGAAATCAAAGGAAAAATGACATGAGTAGAACTACATTGAAGGGCAGGCTGGTACCAGAGAAAAAAAGAGGCGGACTCATCGCCCCGGACACTCACCCCTACTTTCATCTTGTCTCTACCATGCTTCTACTGCCTCCACTAAAAACCCCACAGCAGCAGACAGTGTCTCCCCACTAGCGAGGGGCTCCTCAAAGTGAGGATGGGTGGGGGCGGGGCGCAGAATTTTCAGAGGATCCTATGCTCTTGATCACACAGCCTGTTCTCAGAACAAAAGCAACTATCCTCTTTCCCATGCCACACTGGACACTGCAACACAGACGCTGGGTGTGTGACGCCAGCTGGCTCTAAACTGGGGAAAGCTACATGCATCAGTTTTAACAGCCAGTCACTCCTTGCTTGGGAGCTCTGAAGGGTGGCAGCTAGGCCACCGAGGCCCTTTCTGGGTAACAGAGGTGGGTACTCTACTCTGAAGTGTCCTTCATGGTGTCCTCTGAAGGTAGTGTCCACCGTATAGTAACGCAGATGGTCATTGGGGAAAGGTCAGCATGAGGAGACAGACCCTCTGTGAGAGGGGAAGAGGAACCCTTAGCTGGGACTAACTAGGGCATGCCTTGAACAGGACAAGGTGGGATTATACTTGGATCCGTGGCTTGAATTTTCCTTCTAGAGCTTAGCCAAAAAGTGGGAGAGAAAGATAGACAGGGCCAGCAATTATGTCCAACCTGAGAAAATTGCATGACACTCTAAATTAAAATCAAATCAGTTCGGGAACCCAGGTGCAGGGATAATCAATTTTATACATGAGTCTTTTTTGTAAACTCTTCTGAAACTCAGTCTATTTCAGAAATGAAGGAGGAAAAAATACTTTAAAACTGGAGGATTACAAGAGCGACATGAAGGTGTTTCTTTTTCACAGTCTCCATACACAAATATATTATTGAAAGGTACAAACTCAGTGTCTTCTAGAGACACTAACCAGAGAGAAAAAAAACCAACTCCAGTCCATTGCTGTTGAGTTGATTCTGACTCATAGCTACCCTGTAAGACAGAGCAGAACTGACTCACAGGGTTTCTAAGGAGTCGCTGGTGGATTCAAACTGCCAGCCTTTATTGGCTGGCAGCCAAGCTCCTAGCCACTGTGTCATCAGGGCTCCCCCAGAGATGCTGGCTTATCCTGATTACTGCAAAAGAAGCACAAGGAGGGTGTCTGCTCATTCACTGGGCTGACATGGGAGTCAGTGCCACACAAACACTCCAAATGTTGGTTATGACGGTGCCAGTCTTCTAAGATCGTAGTGTTCTCTCTAAATATAATCAGGTCCGCAGTTCAAATCCACCAGGCGCTCCTTGGAAAGTCTGTGGGGCAGTTTTTCTCTGACCTCTAGGGTCTTTGTGAGGAGGACCTGACTTGATGGCAGTGGGTTTTGGTTTTCAGACAGCTGTGGCTGGTGCTAAGGATGCCTGCTGGTCCATGCTTGGATGTCTCAAGGAGTGAAACTAATTCATAAACAGTAGAAACTAAGACTTGCGCCTATTTGGCAGCTCTGTCTAAGCTTCCATTCAAACCCTGCTTCCCCGCAAAAGGTGCCCTCACTACTGGTAGTGCAGTGGTTAAGAGTTCAGCTGCTAACCAAAAGTCTGGTAGTTGAAATCCATCAGGCACTCCTTGGAAACTCTATGGGGCAGTTCTACTTTGTACTCTAGGGTTGCCATGAGTTGGAATTGACTTGACAGCAGTGGGTTTGGTTTGGGGTATTGGTAGTGCAGTGCTTAAGAGCTCAGCTGCTAACCAAAAGTCTGCCAGTTTGAATCTACCAGGCACTCCTTGGAAACCCTATAGGGCAGTTTTACTCTGCCCTATAGGGTCACAATGAGTCAGAATCAACTTGATGGCAATGGCTTGGGTTTGGTTTATTGGCCAACTCTAATGTTATCATATAACTTGTTCAAGGTAAACCTGAGGATTCTGGGACTTCAAACTGGTTCAAATCCTTCATGGACTCCTACTGTCCTTCAAATCAACGCAAGGAAGAAGTCTCAACACCCAGAACAGAACCATCTGAGAAGTGCTCTGGGACCAGAACTATCGCTCCTTATGTTGAGAAGCAACCTCAACAGAAAACAGCTCTTTCTCTTTACATTGTCATGGCTTCTTCCTGCGGGCTTTGATTTGGGCCACTGGGGTGTGTGTCTCCTCTTCATAAAGGGCCAGGTAGGGTGGGTTCTTGGCTGGCTGGTTGACTGGCATCTGCTCACGGTGGAAAGCCTATGGATGGACCTTGAATGGGCCGGGGACTAGTGGCCCAAGAAACCAGCCTTTGCCATGAGGGCCAAAAGGAAACTTTTTCTAGAGCCAAGGTCAGGTTCCTATTTTTTCCCAAACCCCACAGGCCCTCAGGGAGCAACACTGTTTGCTTTTAAAGAGGGCAGTGGGGAGGAGCTCCAGGAAGGGAAAATTCCTGACCAGAGTCACTGCAGCTCTGCTTCGTGACTGGGGGTTAGGGAGACTGCTGGGTGGGTCTGGCTAAGCTGCCTTTCCTGCCAGTGCCAACTGTCTGCCAGGCTGCAGAGGCACTGCCAACAAGGGACGTCAGCAGATGTGTTCTCGATCCTGCCCCCATGTGAATAGGAGTTTCCACAACACCTTAGCCCAGTCACCCAAGTGGTTTGAGGATAACGAAGGGAAACCAACCAGGTGTGCTTTAACACCAACTTCCTGCCACCTCCTCCCTAAATGTACTGGTTTCAGACTTCAGGCCACCGTGGGTTAGAAGTAGCAAGGAGCAGATGAGATCCAGAAACCACCAGCCTCAGGGAATGCTGTGCCGAGGGGGCTGAGCACTCAGTGTCTCCTGAACCACTTGCCTACCCCTGGCTGGGGAGGTGGGCCACCCTGGGGTGATATCAGAGCCTCACTACTTCAACTAGCCCTGCCTGACCAGAGAAGCCAAAGGAAGGAAAGATGGGGAGTCTGGAGACTCTGAATGACTCCCTCCTCTTTTTTCAGTTTGGTAGCTCTGAATTTCAACTATTTGGAGCTTTCTTTGCCTCAGAGAGCTTGCAAATTAAAGGACAAGGAACCGACTGCCCAGTTTTGGGGTGGGCCTGTTACCCTTTCCAAACTGAGAGCTCCCTGATGGTAAAGACATCTCTCCATCAGACTGGGGGCTTTCTGGGGAACTGCCTCTCCCCTGAGGGCTCCTATCCTCTGTACCACATCCCAGAGAACAAGGCTATGCACAAAGCAGGAATGTAGTGCAGGCAGGAGGAAGGCTGGGGATTATCCAACCGGCCTGCTAAGCAAAATGATTGCTTTGCTTACCAGCTCATCTGTGGTGAAAGGATTCACTACTGATTAGTAAGGAAGCCCGTGCTAACCTTGCTTACTGGGTCATTTGCCCCTGGCAGGGATTATAAATTTGAAAAGAGGCTTTGATTCTACAGGAATGTTCTGTAGGGTTAGGAGACAGACAGATGCCAGCCATATCCAGAAGCAGAATCTTTGATGTGGTGAAAAAATATTAAATTGTTCATTCTAGATGATTTGGTAAGCAAGGTAAGCACTGTGCTTACCTTCCTTATTGGATAATCTGCCCCCGGAGGTGGAGAGGAAGGCCTGCCAACCCTGGGCTATCACCTGGGACTCCTCCAAGAAGTGCCTAGACATCAGGAGACAGAGAGGGCTGACCTCAATCCTGAAAGACCACTCCATTCTATCCAGGGCTGGTCCTTGGGGAGCTGCAGTTCCCAAGATCCCATATGTATTCAATGCCCACTCACATCTGATGGACAGCCGGGGGTTCCAGCATTGAAGAGATGGGATGGGGAGGATGCCTACGGGGCAGCCCCTTGAGGACCTTACAAAAGGCTTTCCACTCAGCAGCTAGTCTTTAATGATTATAAAGGCACAGGAGTTTAATCCATTTTTGATGTAGGCGCTAATAGCTCTGTGTCCTTGAAGTTCAAAGCGGGCGCATACATGTCACTAATTAGCCCAGCACAGAGCCATTCAGCTCCCTCTCATGTTTCTAATTAGGTCTTTAATAACAAACACACTCCGACCTTACCAAAAGGCCCCATTTGTCAAGACAGGACAGACAGAAGACGAGGGTAGCCCGTTTCCTGTTTATGGCTGCTCAAGGCTGCTTCTTCTATATGTATAAGCTCTTCACTTCAGCCAGGACAGGCAGCTAAGGGGGGCAGCAGGAGAGTTGTCTATGAGGACAAGGTCCCATCAGCTGGCCCTGGAGGACGGACTACCTCAGGCTGCTGGCTGAAGATCCTGGACCAGTTGCACCTCCTTCTGTCTAGTGGGGTTGGGGCGAGGTGCTTGGCCTGGCTCTATTTATTCACTTCTGAGATAGGGGAGCCAGTGATCAAGTCACAGACATGGTGTGAGGATCTGTATCTAGAAAGAACGGGTGGTACTTAAGTCCAAGGTTATACACTACAATGGCCCGGACAGCCTTACGCACCATTGAGGTCTGGATGCATCTTCATAGATTCTAATTTGAGTGGTCTGCAGAGCAGCCTGGACTCTTGGAATTTTACAAACTCCTTAGGTAATTCTACTATGTCACCAAGTTTGAGAACCACTGTGTCAGCCTCAATTTCAGGCTGATTCCTTATCAGCAGCAGCTATTAGCAGGTCCATCTTTATTAGGGAATACTACCCACAAGAAGTCAAGCCTACATGGTTTAATCAACTGCACCCAAGGATGGGAATCTGACTGAAGATTTAAAAAAATGATACATGATGCTGAAAATACTTGCATCTGTGTCACAGTTTTCATGCTTTAAGAAAAAGGCATTTCTGTTTCCCAGTGTGCTCCTGAGTTCCCTCATCCCTTGGAAGCCCTTGGTTTTCTCCCTGTTAGTTCTGCTCCATCTCAGGGCACTGCCATTGTCATTCTCTTCACCTCCAAGGACAAGGGACCCAGTGCTTTGGAAATAGCCTGAAACTGAGTTTCAGAGCTAAAACTGTTCCCCCCCCCAACCTAAAATCCTCATTTTAGAAAGGTGGAAATTGGTCTGGAAAACAGCCTTCCAACTCCCTGGTCTTCATTCTATACT
The DNA here is from genome assembly GCA_028571685.1 of Heterohyrax brucei. NCBI lineage: Eukaryota > Metazoa > Chordata > Mammalia > Hyracoidea > Procaviidae > Heterohyrax > Heterohyrax brucei. The sequence continues at coordinate 115,547,893 of CM053149.1, read as the reverse complement.
CCTATATGCGTTCTCTCTCTCTCTAACAAGCTTACTGTCTTTACCAGATTAACCCCCAAGGCAACCCCACACTGAAACCCCCATAAGGGGGAAAGATTTATAAGGGAAGTTGCAGGATTTTCAACACAGAGGCCAGGGAACGGGAGTGGTAGGTACAATCCCTGAAGGCTGTCATTTCCCAGAAGGTGCTCTTCAAGCCAGGTATGTACAGAAGAGGCGGCTGGGGGGAGGAAGTTCACTTAAACTGGTTCTACCTTAGCTGAAGCCAGTGCAGGACCAGGCAACATTTTACTCTATCATTATACATAAGCTGGAGCTGGCTGCACGGCAATAACCACCATCATCTTTGTTGAAGGCATAGAGACTATTTGGTGCACCCGGAGATGAACAAACAAGCCCAGAAAAGTCAAACAACTTGGCCAGGGAGACCATGCAAAACCTGACTAGCAGTTTCCCACAGTACTAGTCTTATTTTCTGCTTTTGTTGACACTGCTTGACTCCTCCGTCTGGGTCTGGGTCGCTGCCTAAATGATCCTGAGGCCAGGCCACCCTGGGTTCTGTGAGTATCGGCAATGCTGAGACCCCTCTAGCCCCTGAGGCCAGGAAATCCAAGCCTCTGCACTTTTACCGAGCTAACTTCCAGAAAAGACTGGGGGAAGCGGAGGTGGGTAGCCCTTCCTTTCCCCTGAGTCCTCTACCACAAGCGCACAGGTTTGCATTAATTGTTTACCACAGACCTGGACACACCATTTTATTAATATTAATAAGTAACCAGGAACAAAGGGCCCCTTTATTTTTAGCCTTCTCTAATTGCGTAGTAATTACTTATCTACAAAACAAATGAGCCCCTGCTCGCAGTTGCCATGGTACCGGGAGCCCAGCCTCATTCCAAAATGATTGGCTGAAGACTCTCCGCTCCCTGGTTGTGGCCCCGCCCCTAACCCAGCCATTGGTCCAAAGCAAAGCCCCAGCAACTGGGCGGCCAATCCCCTTTCAGCCCTAGGGCTGGGTTATGCTTCCCGGCGACCCTCCAGCTTCGGTCCTCGCAGCCCACTGAAAGCGCTGTTGACTGACCCCAGCGGAGAGCGTCTGTCTTTTCCATAGAAATTCTCCCTTGCTCCAGCTGCCTAGTTTCTTTTGAGCTGTGGCTGGCTTCCTTCAGCTTTGTTTTAGCTAGAGGTGCCCTTCAAATAACTACTTTCAAGTTGTCCCTCTAACCCCACAGGCCTTCCTCTGGGCCTTCTTGGTCTGACATCGGTCTGAATGGAGTTCAGAGACCAGAGTCCCCATCAGAAATGTCAGCCAGAGCCAGGCAGGACCATGACGTGAAGTCAGCAACAGCGGAAGCAGGTGCAAAAATACACAGCATGCCTCCTGTGGCTTGTAAATGACTGGGGGTGATCTCCTCCCTCAAGGATCTGGGGAATTGCGCCTGACAAGCTGCTGTGGGTTTTTTGTGGACTGTGTGTTTTAAAGCTGCAGAGCCTTGACTGATAGTGAAAGTGACGACTCTGATGAGACAGACTTAGGCTCAGATCCTGTCTCTGCCACTGGAGGCAACCGATGTATCCTCTTTTGAACCCCACTTTCTGAATCTTTAAAATAGGAGCTGTAGTGTCCATTGCATAAGCAAGCTTGCTATGAGAATTAAGTGGGATAAAGACCGTGAGCTTGGCCTAGTACTTGGTTCACGTTAAGCAATAAATGTTAGCTATTTAGTTCCTGGGTAGTGTAGCTGCTAACCAAAGCATTGGAGGTTTGACTCCACCCAGAGGTGCCTTGGAAGCAAGGCACGGTGATCTACTTTCTAAAAAAATCAGTCACTGAAAACTCCATGGAATATACAGTGCTACTCTGTGACACAGGTGGCTGTGTCTGAACTGATTCAACAGCAACTGGTTCTTTAAAATTACGAATATGGAAAGCCTGGTGGTGTGCTGGTTTAAGAGCTGGAATCAGCCAGGCACTCTGGAAAACCTACAGGGCAGTTCTACTCTGTCCTATAGGGTCACTGTGAATCAGAATGGACAGCAGTGGGTTAAGGATTTTTTAAAATTATTACTAATATCATTATCACTAGTTTATTAAAATTGGCTGGGAAGTATTTCTAGCATTCTATCAACCTCTTGCAAGATGTCTTTTCCTTAAGGGACCACCCAGGTGGATGTGAATTTGGAGATGCTGGCTGGAACCCACCTATGCCTGCCATGGAGTAGCTTTTATGGTGGCCCTCTCATCCTCTGCCAGATGATTTCCAACAGCCAATCAGCTGTTCAGAAGCATTATTTGCCTGCCTCCTCTTGCAGAATCCCAGGCTTCAAAGGGGAGATCTCTGAATTAATATTAATAAGTACCCAGGAACAAAGGGCCTCTTTATTTTCTGCTTTCTCCAACTGAGAATAAGGATGAGGCCAACTTGGCCTCATGGAAGATGGTACATTGTTGGCAGACGGCAGGTGCCTTCCTAAGATACATGCAAAGTGTCTCCTGAGGACTCACAACCCCACCTTTTCTTCAGTAGAATGGACTAGTCTGGAAGGGGACTGAAGACACAAGACAGAGCTGAGGACACGGGAGGCAAGGTGGGGAGGCCCAGGTCGGGTTCATCAGGTGTGGCTTTCTGGCTGTCCATTTTAACACAGGGAGCAAAAACAAGGACAGAGGGACAGGGACTGGTGGGAAGGATGGGGACAGTGGACATCAGTAGCCCCAAGCTGAGGATCAATAATAATTTGCTGGCAGGAGCAAAGAGGAGCCACAGGAAATTAAGGGGTGAAACTGAAGGAGAGAGGGTAGAGTCTGGTGATGGAAAGCCCTTCATGTCTGCCTTTATGGTCCCCTTGCTCCAGATGACGCAGCCAGCCCAGACTCTGTGGGGCCACTGCCAGCATGGTGATGTTTAGATATTTCTGTCCTTGCTGAACTCCACTGCCGTACAGAATATGAACCGTCTACCACTATGATTATACAGACCTGACTTTTCAGGTCATCCAGAGTCTAGTCTGTGTTGACCTCTTCAACCCTACACCTCTACCACTGGCCTGCTTATTCTGTTGCTAAGTTTTCATCCAAGTTCTCTCTCCTGGAATGTTCTCCTGCTGCCCACTCTAAGTCCTTCAAGGCCCAACTGATGTCCGTTCCACTGAGACTCCCTGCTTGCTGTGTGCTCTGTGACCCGGAAGGAATCTGGTCTTTATCAAAGATTAGTTTTTGCTTGCACAGATCAATGTTGTGGGCTCTGTTCCCCACGTGAGACTGAAAGCCTGCTGAAGAGGAGCACGCCGGGTAGTTCTCCAGCATCCCACCCTGGACCTTAGCATGATGCTGACCCCAAGTTAGTGAGCTAATGGCAAAAAGCAAGGAGCCCCCGTGGGGCACCAATGGTTGATGCGCTTGGCTGCTGACTGAAATGACAGTGGTGTGTATCCACCCAGAGGTGCCTCAGGGTGGATGGTAGAAAGGCCTGGTGATCTGCTTCTAAAAAATTAGCCACTGAAAACCTGATGGAGCCATTCCACTCTGACACACATGTGGTCACCATGAGTCAGAGCTGACTTGATGCAGCTGTTCTTTTCTCTTTCGTGGAGGGATGGAGGGAGGTACGAGTGAAAGGCTCACAGCATCTCTCACTAGCTAGCTACGTATTTTCATTTCTTGAGAATGCTGTACATGTACGATGGACAGGAATTATTTGTAACCTGTCCCCCTGCTTCTAGCCCCTCCTTTCTAACTCACTCGTGACACGATTATCAAGGCTTGTCTTACATACACATCTGATGTCACTTCCTGGTTTCAGACCCTTGAAGGGCTTCCAGTGCCCATGTGAATCCACCATCCTTGGCATGGCACCCGAGGCCCCATGCTTGGCTCTGCCCAACTCTCCAGCTGCCTCTGCTGCTGCTCTCCCATCCCACTGTATCCTCCAGCCAGAAGGAACTGGTGGCAGGACTTCAAATGTCTCTACTGTTCTGTGATTTGGTGGCTTTGCACATGCTGGTCTCTGACCCCCTGGGAAGCGCCTACTTGTTCTCTAAAAATTGAGATAAGCGCTTCTCTGTGAAGCCTTCTTTGATTTCCACTCCTCTGCAAACCTTCCCCTTCTGTAATCCCTCCCTCCTCTGTAGTCCCTCCCCTTTAGCCCCTCCCCCTATGTAACCCCTCCCATCCGTAACCCCTCCCCCTGTAACTCCTCCCCCTCTGTAATCCCTTCCTCCTCTGTGCTACTTCTGTACTTGCAAGAGCTTTCTGTTACTGTGTTTGTCACATCACACTTTAGTTACCCACTAGTCTCCACACAAGGCTGGGAAGTCAAGGGCATGGACTGTACTTGGTCTTCATCTGTGACCTTCCACGGCTGCAGTTGGACATGGACACTCGCTAGCTGACCACCCAGCATCATTACCCAGGCCTTAACCAAGCAGTACAAAGTCCCTCTGGACATCCACAAGAATTCTGGACCCTATGACCCCCTCTTCTTCTAGACAGGGTGTTAAGAGGCTGTGAAGGTTTTGTAGGCATTTTTGCCTCTATGAAGAAAACCAACAGCAAGAAAATACTGAAATGAGGAGGGCAGCACCAAAAGAATCACAGAAATAGAGCCCCGAACAGACCATACCTGAAGCCTAGTACCGTTCTATGAAGCCTCTATTATGTGAGCCAATAAGTCCTCTGTAATATTAAGCCATGCTGAGCTGGCTTTTCTGATATAGTCAAAACTTACTGATTCAAAGGCCTAGGACACTGCTTGACACAAATCATAGTAATTACCTTGTTACACACTTAATAAATACCTGTTGAATTAAAGTCTGTGGCAGATGGTCTGGAGTCCAGCTCTGAACTCTGCATCTAAACCAGTGTGGGTTTCCACCTAAGCCTCAGCTGCCACAGAGCTACAATCTGGGGCTCCTTGGGCTTTCACCACACATCCTTCCTTCCTGCTTGTGCTGGGTGTCTGAGCAGCAGGGGACTCCTTCATTAGCACATCTAGTCCCTCATGGGGCTAGATGGGGGGGCCAAACCTGGGTTCAAATCCAGGGCTCTTCACCCATGACCAAAGCCCTGCTCCCTAGGTAACCAGCCATGTGACTGTGGATAAGTCATATCACTGTTCTATGGCCAGCTCTCGCATTTAAACACAAAACAAAAACCAAACCTGTCAAACCAGGCCCCAAACTCCTGCCTTCCCACCTGATGGGGTAGTTAATTACATACACGACAGTGGTTGAAATTCCAAAGCTCTGCAGAAATATAATGAGCAAAGATGCCCTGATTCAAGACCCTTTGATGATTTCACCTAAATATGGGTTCTCAAGTATTAGGGGGCTTCCTACAGTGTCCCCATCCAGTCTCCCATATAATGGGGGCCACTCTGTCCCCCTCTCTTGTGCTCTTATGGTGTAAACCTGCACTTTCTATGCCTACTCCAGACGGCAAGATCTGGGCTCCTGAGTCAAGCCTGAGAAGGATGCCAAGCAGCCAGGGGCAGGCTGGGATGTGTCACCCGCTGCAGAGAATCCCCCTGATTTAAAACACCATTAACACTTCCCCACTCCATTCACTTTAGAATTAACTTATTCTTAAGTCTGGGCTTCAAGGCTAGTCACTAATTGCTCTGGAGTTGATTTATCAAGTACACAGTATTTCTATTACAAAATTATTGATTAGAGCTGATGTATTTTATCCTCAACAGGGCTTGTTTGAAAGCCCTTAGGAAATGAATGAAGCTAAGGTCAGCGGTGGGCGGCTCTGTGCGTTATTATAAATTCTCTGGGGAGACTGAAATCCATGAGAGGCTGGTGGTGGTGACTCCCAGCTCTCCCAGAAACGAAAAATTGACTGACATACTGGAAAACAGGGTGTCTGTGCCCAGAACACAAGGCTGGACCGAGGGATGTGTGCTCCGGAGGATTCTTCAGGTGAGTCTGGCTAGTTGCAGCAGCTGTTCTAAGGAGTCCCAGATGTGCTTGTCCTCTGGGCTACGGTGTTGACTTTAGTCTACAACTACAGATGGGCTTTATTCCACCCCCCTAGAGAGTGTTCCTATTACCGTGCCCAGAGACGACCCAGGCTTGGGGTCATAGCCCCACAGGCTGTTTGCTGCTGACCCATGGGAGGCTTGGGGTGACAGGTGGAGTAGACATGTCTGTGCTGCAGCCTGCCCCCTCTTGGGATGATAGATCCTGCTGATGGTGGCCCAAGAAAGCCCTCTGCAGAAACAAAGGCCAGCGCAGTAATTCATCTGCGTTTCTGAACAAAACTGACAGGGGTCACTTTCAGGCCAGAAAGCAGTGCATTATGGGAAATAGGGGCATTTAGGGGTGAAAACAGATTCTCAGGGCATGAAGGCCAGAGGCATGATCAGCCCATATATTCTACTGTGCCTGGTGCAAAGCAAACCCTCCAGGAACGTTTGTTGAAAAGAACCAAGTGGGAACCTTAAAGCTTACGCCACAACTGACCTAAATAGCTCCAGGGCCTGTCCAGCAGCTGGATACCACATTTTGCCCTCCTAACACTGTTGCTACACGGTGAAGGCGTAGGCTGGCGATGTGGTTGTGGAAAGTACCTCTAAGTGGATGGAGCAGGGTATGCTGCTGCCCGAGGTCTGTTCTCCTCCCGGAAGAGTTTCTCTGTGGCTCAGTGAAACAACTGATTCTCTCCTCCGTAGGTGCTCACTGGGAACTGGCATTCTTAGGGATTCATTTTCCTAGCTGAATCAGACCTAGGATCTAGGCCAGTGGGAGGGCCTTCTGTCCCGCGCTCTGCCTTCTGTCCCCCGCTCTGCCTTCTGTCCCCCTCTCCCTGCCCTAGCCTAGAGTCAGTGTGCAGGTTCAGCAGCCCCAAAGCCTGACAGTTGTAGCCACTTCCCCCAGCCGCTCCTCCATCCCGCCATGGAACGAGGGCTACTCCAGGTGTCTGTTTCTGGGCCCCAGGGCCCTCACTCTGTTGGTGCTCACCAAGCTCAGCTGAAACTCAGATCTGGGGTACCCCCATGGTGCTGTGGTCTTCTGTAGCATCAAAGCTTCTCCCTGTTGAACTACCATTTTGTTCCATCACTACATACTCATTTGAGGCCTTCTGGGACTTGCTGACCTTTTCCTGGGCTCTGTCTGCCGTGATAGCTAACCTACAACCTGAAGGTTCAGATCACCTGTCTCCTCCAGCAGCTTACAGGGCCTGTCACGTCAGCTCAGAGAGCCACCAACCCGGACTACTTAAAGAGCAGGTTAAGGAGGCCATACCTTCCCACCTGACATTAACCTTAGAGATTAGAGGTATCTCTGAAAGTTCTAAGCGGCTTTCTAAGCAGCATCTGGCACTCCCTTTCAACACGTCGCTGTGAACGCAGGGATGGCGGTCATGTCCAAAGATGACTGACGAGCACACGTGCATCTGAGCTGAGGGGAAAGGCGGTGGGACTACTCTCCTGCTCTTTCCAGGGAGAGGGAGGAAAGCTGTGGCCTCCTCTGCGGACGCTCCAGACCGCCCCCTCCCCGGGAAGCAGGGCTGGCAATCTCCGGACTGGGAGCATTGCCATGGTCACCCCCGCTCACCCCACACCCTCGGACAGCTCTGCTAAAAGCCTCTCCTTTTCCTTCCCTGTCCATAGGCACGAACACCAGCACTGCCTAGGACCCAAAGCAGTCCCTGTCTATGAAGCAATGACCTGAGGACCTCAGGCCCTTTTTCCACCAGGTCTCACACCTTCTCCACGCTGAGGAGTGGACTGCAGGGACAGGGCTGGCCCCCTGGACCTGTGAGCTGCCACAGGACTCGGCGAGAGGGGCTTGGAGGGGCCATGCTGCGAGGTCTTAAGAGGTAAGGAAAGATCTGCTATTCAAGCATATGAAGAAGACAAGGACAAGGAAGCACTCTTAAGATTCCTTCCAACCCTGGTTCCTTGCTCTTTCACGTAAGGGTGCTGTCCGTAGAGATCTCAGTGGGTGATGCTAGAGCTGAGGGTGGTGACCCAGTTCTGGACTGGGGGAGCAGGGAGTGTGAGAGGAGGTGGTGGTGACTGATGGTGAGAACATGGATCCAAGCCCCCTGGCAACATCGAAAACGGGGAGTCCCTTCTCTTCCTGGCCCCCAGGCTATCTTCCAGACAGCTGTGAGGAGCCGCCGGAGCCCCTGTAATATCAACTCAACAATGCATGTTCTACAGCTACAGCTACCGGTCCATCTACTACAGTGCATGCATTTAGTTCAGTCCCACAGATACATACAGTCTAAGAACAGGCAGGGGAGGTGTGAAATGTTTTACTGGACAACAAGTGTTTTGGAGTTGTAACTGATAATAATAATAAAAAAAAAATTGAAAACGAAAGTGTACAAAAAAGACATTTCTCGAGAGTTGGGTATGAGTTTGTTTCTTGAACTGTTTCATCTGAACAAGCAAAAACATGCAAACCAGCTGGTACTAACAGGAAGCTGGACACTGAGAGAGGATTAATAGGTGTGGACAAACCTTCCCGCTGAGCGTGCTCAGAAGAGTGTTTGAGAGGAGGTGTGCAGATCCTAGTGTAAGAGAGGCGGGAAAGTATGCCTCAGAGACACTCCCACCGCAGCCCCAACCAAGCAAGAGAAAAGACAACAGAAACATAACTGCTCACACTCACCGCCACCGTCAGGGAGCCCACGTTACTAGACAGGAAGAAAGCTGGCAAGTATAAAGCACAGTAAGGGGTCCTGGCTGGGGCCAGAGATGGGGCTGGGGGCGGCAAGGGGCTCCAAAGCTCTCAGGCGGCTACACTGACCCACCCAGAATGTTACCCCAAAATCAAATAGCCTGCAAATCCAAACCACTGCCCTCTCCTTGGTGGGGCAGGTTGGGGGAGGCGGATTTGCCCACTGGGAGTTAGGTTTGGGTGAGACGTGATGGGGCTGCTGGAGCTGAATGAATACGATCGAAATAAACAAACAAACTTCTCGACTGAGCGCAGGAAAAGATGGGCTTTCAAACTACCACGGTGAAGGTGAACAACAAATGACCACTGATAGTGAAGTTATCTAGGAGTCGCCAGGGACCTCCCTGGGTGGGGTCACCTAAGCCCTGTTCACCTCAGGTCATGAGTGGATTAGGACAGGGTGGGCAGGCTGGCCTGGAGGGGTTGGCCAAGGTGGATGCAGAGCTCAAGGCTTCCCTGGACCCCCTACCCTGACACCAGAGCCTGGACACATACCCGTTGCCAACCTGAGCAAAACCGAAGCTGCTTCTCACCCTGCCCTCAGCAGGTGCTTCTGACCTCAGGAAAGGCTCCCAGGAAGTAATAACAGAAGCAAAATAAAACAGGTGGAGCTGGACAAAAATGAAAGATGACGGAAGGGCCTTCCACAGCCTCCGAAGCCCTAAACCAAGCCTGAGAGTCCCGGGGAGCAGAAACTACCCTACTTACTTTCTGGAATCACCCGTTAGGTTTAGGTTTATCATGGTACCAAGCCCAAGGTAGGCACTCAGCTGACTCCCCTTGTACTGCACCTCTGCCTATTTGGGAATGCAACTGGCCTCCCGCTGGCTTCCTGTGAGGCTGCTGGGGAGCATCCTTGTCTCCTGGAGAGGTAGTAGAGTGGGTAGGGCAGGGTGGCAGGAGTTGCTAACAGTGAATCCGGACAGCCAGCCCTTGGGGGGCTGCAAGGGCAGCTGGGCTGATGCACAAATCCAAACATGACTAGGGGCCCCTCTCTTCTACACGCCAAAGAACTTTTTTGCCACAGAGGGGCTACTACCCAAGTAGCATAGAACTGACCAGCCTGCTAGGTTCAAGAGTGGGGACAGACCCTACAGGTCCAAAAAGATTAAAAGAAAGAAAGGCAGGAGTCCTCCTTCCTTGACCTTGTAACCCTGTCAAGGTCCAAAGGTGGGGAGCTATGTGGGCTGGGGCACCCTGTTTACATGGGGCAGATGTCTTCCAGCCCCACGGTATTGTGACTGCAGAAGTCACAGTCCTGTTGTTGCTCTGAGACTGACCCTGAGGCCCCAACCCCAGGTAGCACCATGGGGGGGGGGGTGTATCCTGTAGCTGCAGCGCTGCTTCCTTAGCGCCCTGAAGGGGGGCCCACTGGAGCCCCCTGCACTAATCCCAGCTGGTGTGGGCAGGTGGTCTGGGGAACACTCCCGAATAGGATTCACTAACAGTGCAGCGATGGACATGGCTGACCTCAAACGGCCTGAGGTGGCTGCGCTCTGATGGAAATGGTTACAATAAAACACCACTGATCCCGAAAACAAAAATAACGTGTGCTTGAAAATGGGTCTGACCTTTGGTGGTTAGGAGTTAGAGAGGGTGGGGGTGGGGGCGGGGGACTGCCGTCTGTCTTTGGGGTCCAGGGTGGGGTGGGGGTGGCAGGAGTGGGTGCCGGAGGTGGGGAGACTGCTCTCTGACTTGCAGAGAACCCCATGCTGCCCTTTAAACTTGCCAAGACGTCAAGGAGAACCGGGGCAGGGAGAGAGGCAGGGTTAATTTGGGGTTAAAGTTTAGTTTCATTATCCAAGTTATAAAAAGAAAGAAACTGGACGGAGAAAACAACCAACAACACTCAACAAATCTCCAGATTTTTTGTTTTATCCTCCCCCCGACCAGGCACAGGACCAAGGCTCATTGAGAAGGGTTCCAAAAAAGCACTCAAGTTAAAAACTAAGTGGAACTGGGCAAGACAAGGCAGCGGTGCCTGTCCCCACCCCCAGGGCTTGCAGGTACCAAAGGACACTGGTTAGAGGGCAGGTGGGGCCTTGGGGACCAGAGGGAAGCCACGAAAGGACACCCAGCTAGCTGGGCACTCCTGTCAGGCTGCCTCCTCAGCTTTCTAGCAAGCTGCCCCTTAGCAGCCCCCTAAGAATCCCGTGACCCTCAAAATAAAACCCCAGTGGCTGATTCAGGGAGGGGGATCCTTTGTAGCTTCAAGGCAGTGCCAGTTTGCATGGAACGGATTTTTACTGATGTTTTCTAATGGGCCTCACTGTGCCTCTTTCTCATCACCGTGGCTTTGAGTTTTTTGCATTTGCCCTCTGGGCATCTCAGGCCCCATTTCCTGGAACCCTGACCAGCAGCTCCTCCCACCCCCAGCCCATGACTCTAAGATCTTCCCTGGGTGCTCCAGTGCCCCGTCCGCAGGGCGTGGGGAGAGCTGCAAACCACCATCACTCAGTTTTGGGAGAAGCAGAGGCCAGGAAGAAGGAGCGAGCCCAGCCGCGGCAGAAGCCCTGCTTGCCTGAGAAGGCAGAGGGCATTCAGGGGGAGAGGGACTACAGGACCCTCTTGAGCCGTGTCCTGGATGTGTCCCAGCTCAGTCAGACCCCACAGTGCCCTTGAGAGGTTTCACACTTCTTACAAGAAGCTTGTGTGGAGACTGAAGGACTGGGCAGCTGCCTGTGATAGAAAGCCTCCAATCCCTTAGCAGCTGGAGGCCAGGAGCTCACTGGTCTCTGCTGAGAGAGTCTGAGGGAGCAACAGGGCTTGGGGAACAGCAGTTCATTCAGTGAGGTCAAAGCTTGGGCCAGATCAACTCAGCCACCTGCCAGGTGCAGGAAAGGGCCTGCGGGGGCTGGCTGCTCCAGAGCCCGGGGCCTGTGGGATGGGCTTTGGGCTTCCCTCTCACCATCTTCAACCAATCTGGCTGCGTCCGAGGCCCACAGAAGGGGCCTTGTGAACCAGGACAAGCCCAGGAGAGAAAGGAACCCAGGTGGTCCAAAGCTGGCTGTCCAGTGAAGGGGAGGTCCTGAGTCAAAAGGAAATTTCAATTTCTTTTTCAAACGAGAACATCTTTCTGCCTTTGGTTTGTAGCCCCGTGCTGACCCCGCTAGGCGCTGCCCTAGCTGCCCTGGGCTGTGGTGAGAGTAGTGCTGGGCAGACGCAGCCACACAGATCCGACAGGGCCTTTACCTTCCCCTGCACACTGGGGCATGCCTGGGAGCCGCCTGGCCCGTACACCTTCCTACCTGATCCTCTCGCCGCTGCCACCGCTGCTGCCGCCACTGGTCCATAAGCTGCTGCCGGGAAGCCTAGCAGGAGAGAGAGAAGCTGGGGTCAAGTCACCTTCCTCCAAAGGACTAGGCCACACCTGCCTCCCAGGCCCCCCTCCAACCTGTGCCTCTCTACACAAAAGACAGGAGTGGGAAGGGAGTTTCACAAGTCAGCTTTGAGGAGGGACACAGATCAGTGGCTCTCAGGCTTCTGGAAGGCACGGTGTCCCTAGGTGTGCTGGGTTCCAACACCCCAGTCACGCCTAGAAATTGGGTCTGGAAGGCACATAAAAGCAGTTCAAGACTGCCGGAAAGAGCCTTCTCTCAAGAACTGGGGCCCAGCTCCTTGCTGACTCAGTGCTGACACATGAGGACTCCCCATGGGTTGTCCAGGTCTGGGCTGGGCTGGCCTGCTGTACCCTGCATTGGTCTCAGCAGAGTGATCAGGCCTGAGTCACAGGCAGAAAGCATGTGAGATATCCCCGTGACAAGGACACACACTCTGGCCAAGACGTAGCTCAGCTCCAACTCTTTTTCAAAGGCCCTGGAGGTCTGCTGGCCAACTAAGCTCCAGGCTTTGTCAAAATTTCATGTCAAGAGCCCCAAGTCTAAGAGTGGAGCATTTTGGGGGTGCTGGGTCAACATGTCACGTAGTGCTTAAGTGTTACAGCTGCTAAGCAAAAGGCTGGCAGTTCAAATCCATCAGGTGCTCCTTGAAAACTCTTACAGAGCAGTTCTACCCTGTCCTATAGGGTCACTATGAGTTGGAATTGGCTCAACAGCAACGAGTTCATCGTATCGACACGTACACATGAACCAGGCTCTCGGGAGCGGGCCTAAGGCTGAGGGCAGATTTACACAGGGTTAGTCCTGTAGCTTTGTTCTTGTTCCCTGAGACACAAGGGGATTCGGATCTGGTTCTTCTGCCTGAGCCCCAGAGTCTAGATAGATGAAGCCAGCTCTGGAGGGCCTCCTTGAGGTCTCTGGAGTCCTTCTTGACCAAGGCTGTATGGTCTAACTATGCACCAGGCAGCTAGGCTATCCTGGCAACTGGACAGTTAAGAGAACAAAGAAGCCCAGTGAGGCTGCAGAGCATCCAGGTGGAGGAAGAGGTGGGCTGTTCCTTCTCCCTTGTCTTGGCTGCTAACATGTGCACACACAGGTATCCCTGCACACAAGAGATAAGTACCTTCTGCTGACCAGGCAGACACTTGGAGGCCTGACCCCCAGACCTATTTCCAGGGACTCTGGTTTTAAATGATGTGCCAGGGCCAGCTGCAAAGTCAAGGCACGGCCCTCAACAGAGCTGCCCAGCTTGAGCCATTGAGCCTTACAAATAAGGAACTTCTATGGGACAAGTGGGAGAAGGACATGAAGCATTAATGGTAAAGTGCAGAGGAGGAAAGAAGGAAGGCAGACAGAGACAGAGAGACAGATGCAGACAGAGTCCCAAGCCCCCAACGAAGCAAACTAGAAGCCCACTAAACTCTAAGACTACCGTCCTAGCTACACCGACTACTAAGGGAAAGAAGTTCAAGGGGGAACATGCTACTCTAAAAAGGTCAGGCTAAGCTACTTAAAATGCCAATGAAAAGAGACATACTTGCATTTAAATATGGTAATAGGGCTGTTGAAGGGGGAAAAAAAAAATCCACGTGAAATCAACCTACAGTTTGTCCCTGGCTCTTAGACTGCATCTTCCCGCCCCCATGAAGCCACTCCCCTCCCTTCCCCCAGGGGTCAGCAGTGAGTCTCGAGTGGGACCAAGTCCTTGTTCCATTTCTTCCAGGCAGATTCTACATTTCTGAAGATGTGGGTGCTCGCTGAACTGGCTGAAGCAAATAAGAAGTATGGTTATTTCTCACTATCCCAGCCTTCAACATACCTGGTCTCCCCCCTCCAGGCACAAAGCTCAGGAGACATTTGAAGGAGGAGGAAGGGCACAGGGAAGAGAGAAAGCCAAGTTACTCTTCAGCACACTCTTGGTGGCGGTGTCAGGGGCCGCCGTGTTGGTTCTGACTTAGAGCGATCCTACGCACAACAACAGAAACAAGACACTGACGGGTCCTGTGCCACCCCCACCATTACTATGCTTGAGCCCACTGTTGCCCACTGCCTTGATCCATCTTATGGACGGTCTTCCTCTTTTTTGCTCACCCTGTCCTTTACCAAGCATGATGTCCTCTTCCAGGGACAGGTCCCTCTTGATAACATGTTCAAAGTATGTAAGGTGACGTCTCACCATCCTCCTACCTAAGGAGCACTCGGGCTGCACTTCTTCCAAGGTGGATTTGTTTGTTCTTCCGGCAGTCCACGGTGTACTAAATATTCTTCACCAAGGCTTAGTTCAAGGGCATCAATTCTTGTTCAGTCTTCTTTATTCAATGTCTAGCTTCCACATGCACATGAAGCAACTGAAAATACTATGGCTTGGATCAGATGCACTTTAGTCCTCAAAGTGACATCTTTGCTTTTTAATAGTTTAAATAGGTCTTTTGTAGCAGATTTGCCCCATGCAATATGTCAGTTGATTCCTTTTTATTTTTATTATACTTTAGATGAAGGTTTACAGAACAAATTAATTTCTCCTTCAACAATTGATGCACACACTATTTTGTGACACTGGCTGCCAACCCTGTGACATCAATAGTCTACCCTTCATGACCCTGGGTTTCCCATTTCCATCTGTCCAGCTTCCCCATCCCCTCATATCTTCTTGTCCCAGGCTAGTGTGCCCATTTAGTCTCATAAATGTTGTTGTTAAGGTCACATGTTTTATTGTTTCTTTTACGGTCCTGTTTAATCTTTGGTAGAAGGGTGAACCTCAGCAGTGACTTCAGTACTAAGTTAAAGGGCTGTCATTTGATTTCTTCACTGCTATTTCCATGGTCCTTGACTGTCGATTCAAGTAAAATGAAATCTTTGACTTCAGTCTCCTTCATGGTTTTGCTTACTGGTCCAGTTGTGAGGATTTTTGTCTTTTGTGTGCTGAGGTGTCACCCATACCAAAGGCCATGTGTAGTCTTTGATTTTCATAATGCATGCTTCAAGCCCTCTTGGCTTTCAGCAAGCAATACTGTGTCAGCTGCTTGTTTCGGGTTGTTTATGAGTCTTCCTCCAGTCCTCATGCTGCACTGTTCTTCACAGAGTCCAGCTTCCTGGATTATTTGCTCAGCAGACAGACTGAGTTTAAGTATATTGAAAGGATACAACCCGAATTCACACTGTTCCGGACACACAGTATCTCCTCGAGCTGCCTCTTGGTCTACTTACAGGTTCCTCACCAGCACAATGAAATGTTCTGGAACTCCTACTCTTTTCAATGTTATTCATAATTTGTTACAATGCACACTGTCAAATGCCTTTGCATAGTTAGTGAAATACAGGTAAACATCTTCCTGGTATTCTCTTACGGCCTAGATCCATCTGACATCAGCAATGATATCCCTGGTCCCATATCCTATTCCAAATCTGGCTTGACTTTTCTGGCAGTTCTCTGTTGATGAATTGCTGCAACTGTTTTTGAGACAGCAGACAGCCCTGGTGACACAGTGAGGAAAGCACTCAGCAGCTAAGCCAAAAGGTCTGAACGCACCAGCCATTCCACAGGAGAACGATGTGGCAGTCTGCTTCTGTAGGGATTTACAGCCTGGGAACCCCTGTGGCAGTTCTACTTGGTCCCTTAGGTTTGCTACGAGTTGGGATTGACTCGATGGCAACAGGCGCCCTCTCTAACCAGGTACTTAAAACAGGTTTCCTTGGAAGCATGGAAAGGTGGTGGCAATGGGGGAGACGGTGACAGAGCTGGGGGAGGAGAATTCAGTCAACACAAAGCTTCATTAAGGAAAGGTCTACTTTCTAGAGTTGAGCATATTTGGGACAATGTGTCTGAGAGAAAGGGGAAGGGAAAAAAAAAACCTCATCCAAGAAAGGAAATCCATTATCCTTCATCTCAGATAAAGGCTTCTGCCTGAGACTGGGTGTCAGACGCCACCGGGGGCTGGAAGTGAATCTCAACCATCACAGCAGGAGTGACAGCTGTGACAGCAGGGGACCAGGAGGGCAGAGATCCCCCTATCTGCCTCTCTCAAAGGGAATCTGGCCCACCAGCCCTCATTGCAGAGGGGCCCCAACTCCGTGACACCAGAGATGGTGGCCCCAAGTACCCACCTCCCTCCCAGGTGTGTCCAGAGCACTTGGACGTCTAGAGGGAGGAGGCAGTACTGTACCGCCCTGGCTCCTGACCCAGTGAGTCTTGATTTGACCCTGATCCCCTGGCTGCTCCCCACCTCCCTGTGCCCCTTCTGTCCTGCTCGGCCTTCCAGCCTTACTAGTCACCCAAGTATGTTTTCCTTGTGACCTGGTAGAGGCCCTGAGGCTCAGCTTCCCTGGGCCAGGGGCTCTTGGCAACTCAGTCTGTGGGATCCAGGAGAGAGGTGCAGGTGAAGGTGCCTCATTCGGAGGTTGTCAGGGCCCCAAGAATCCTGACTGTGGTTAACACGGTCTTGTCTCCAGGTAAGCCCTCCACAGGATAGAAGGAGGGGCCTGAGGTCAGGAGGCCCAGCACTCGGACCCTGGAGGGAATCGCCCCTCCCAGGGCTGGGCCCGGAAAGGCTGGGGCAGGCAGGGAGAAGCCATACAGATTCATCTGTGGTCCTGTTTTCAGCATTTGTCACCAGACCTAGGGAAGGCTGGGGGCCCTGTGGCAGGCTTCCTAGCATCTGGATTACATCCCTGGGAACCTCCTTGCATTTTAATTTTGAAGGGAGAGAGATCTGCACTGCCAAGGCGAGAAGGCAGAGCCCTGGCAGGAGGCGTGAGGGTAGAGGGCAGGGGGCGAGGAGACAGGCCTGACAGAGCATCTCGTTGAGGCTGAGGCCCAGCAATCTAGCCCATGAGCACCTGCAGCCGCTTTAGCACCCACTGCCTGGTGTGGGAGATGACCATCCCCTCTGTGCTGCTGTGACTGTGGAGGAAGGAGTCCCTCCTAAACACAGCTGTCCAGCCAACACTCGGAGAGGACAACCAGACTCCCCCTTGCGAGGCAGAGCAGATTTGCACAACAGCTAAGCACTCAAACTCTACAGCCAAATCCCGCCTCAGCCACTTACTAGCTGATGTGGTCCTGAGCCAACTGCTTAACCTCTCTGTGGCTCCATGTCCACCTCTATAAAGCAACGACGACACTAATGTTGGATGACTACGCAAAGCGTTCAGAGGAACACCTGGCTGTAACTAAGTGTAAATACACATTAGCTGTCACAATGAGGAAGCCTACGAGGTCCCCGCACAGCCACCAGCCTTCCCTTCAGGACAGGACTCTCCACATGCGGGGGTGTCCTGCTTTCTCCATGGTGGGCCACACGGTCCAACAGCTGTAAGCACACAAGTGGCCTGAATTCCTTACTGATAACAGTGATCCATAATCCTTCATAAGGTCCCAAGCTCATGGTGCCCATTCAGCGTGTTCAATTGACACCGCTCAAAATGAGCACATGAACTCTGTTCTACCCTAACCAAGTGACCAAGTGGCCGGCATGGGCCAATAGCCTCCTTCCTCCAGATGTTAGCCATAAATCTGGCAGAAAGGACATAGCAAGGTTTGCTAACAAAACCTCTGAGGGCTCCACAGCTATAGGCTGGATGTGAGGAATTCATCCATCAGGAAAGCAGTATGTTCCTGATGTTACATTTAAAAGGGGGTAACTGGATCCAAAAAAATCAAATGCTAGTGGTGGAATTCCAGGCATGGACAGAGGTCACACATTGTATGAGTCATCATCGTTCAGTGGTGTCAAACCCAAAGACCTGTTTCTCAGTAGTCTGAGGCTCCTCTGCCCTGTGAGTGGGAAACAGAAGGATCACAAGACTTGGCATCAGAACATGGCACAGACCTGGCTGACCCCTGCCTTGCTGTGTGATCTGGGCATGGCCCTTCCCTTCTCTGACCCTCTGTAACCCATCTCTACTACAAGGACATTGGGTCAGATGATCTCCAAAGCCTCTTTGCTGTGATCCGGCGGGAGCTGGTCTTCTTGGGGTGGCTGCTAATATACACACAGGGTTAGTGATTCCTCCAACAAGAAGCTATGACCATCCCACTGACAGTTACTGAGACATATTTCTGAACTTTCTGGAGTTGTGATGTGCTATTGCTAATTAGAAGTGAACAGTATTTTTGGGAATTAGACCACACCCAACCTAGTAGTTATTGTTTTGGTGACACACACCAGCTTCTGCCTTACCTTAACACAGTTGCTTGTACATACACACTTTTCTTCTCTGGCCAGTTAATCAGCTGTAGGGCAGGACCTGAGTCACACGTCCCATCAGGATCTAGCCCCATAGAAGGTTCTCAGTGAGCATCGGCTAATGACAGTCAGGATGCCCCGGTGCAGCCATTGAGAGCCAGGGCTGGGTGCCCCTGCTCCAGGTAAGCTGTAGCTGAAAGGTACCCACAAGCATAGGCGCCTCTCCATTCCCAAGATTCTCTGCGGCAGTGACAGCAACCTCAAATGCCCAGGTCAGGAGCATGAATCACCCAGTGGAATGTACCAGATCTATGGCAAATGGTTCTAACACACAGGTTCTCAGTCCTGGTTGCTCACTGGAATTACCCAGAGGGCTTAAAAAAAAAAAAAATCTCACCCTCCAGACATTCTGATTTATTTAGTCTGCAGTGCAGCCTATGACTCAGGGCCTTTAAAAAGCTCCCCAAGCGATCCCGAGGCGCTGCCAGGCTTGAGAACCTTGGGTCTAAAGGTGTTTACTTTTTAAAGAAGTTAAATTGTGGTACAGATTGGCCAGATCTGTAACTCTGCTAATATAAGGAAAGAAAAGTCATCCTGAAAACACGTTGGTGAATCTAGTTCTTGTGATCAGTCCCTCTGAGATCCACTCTACTGACTCAGTTCAGAGCAGTGGTTCTCAACCCTGCACCGCCCTGACCAAGAGAATCAGGTGGGGCCCAGGTGTCTGCATCTTCAAGACACAACCAACCGGCTGCCTTGGAGCTGACTCGGACTCACAGTGACTCCATGTGTCTCAGAGAAGAACTGCACTCCACAAGGTTTTCAGTGACTGACCCCTTTTGGAAGTAGATCACTAGGTTTTTCTTCCAAGAGGGTTTTGGATAGATTTCAGCTGCCAACCTTTCAGTTAATAGTCAAGTATTAAACCATTGATGCCACTCGGAGATCCAGATGTACATTGTGGGCAGAGAACACCTGATTTAGGGGAACCTCTAAGGGTCTTTTCTGTTTGTGGTAAACACTGAACAGACACTGCTGCCTTGTCCTGCCTCCTATGGAGAACTGGGTCATGAATCTTCTGCCTCCCTTCCTTCCTGGTCAGAAAATGCTAGCCTAGAAAGGGACAGCTGGAGGTGGCTCTGGTTCAGTCACTGCTTATTTCTGTCACCCTGGATGAGTCAAAAGCCCCTCTGTGCCTTTCTCAAAACAAGATGAGAGGATTCTGAGGTTCCTCATGGCTCCTCCAGGCTGTGATTGGGAGGAAATCTCTGTAATGTGCATTACCAGACCCAAGTGGCCCATTAGGAGGGACAATGTCCCCCTACTGTGCCTGCTTCAAGTACTCCCTGTCCCTTCCCCTGCATGGATGGTGTCTTTCCCACCAGTATTTCCATAGATGGCTCAAACACTCTTGGCTAAACCCAGTGTTGCTTTACTGAATCCAAACACTACAAAACAGACAGCCAAAAGAAGAAATTGTCACCCAGAATGTAGGAAACACGTCCTAAAAGAGTTTGGAAACGCTGCCATCTGTCACTTTGGCTGGTCCAGGACCCCCTCCTCCCCGCCGCCTCCTGGGCAGACATGCTTAAGGGAGAGGCCTGACTCTTTTGGAGAAAATATGTAGCTCTGACTTCTGTGCAGAGAGAGAGGTGGCGGCGGCAACAGGCCGAGGGTGGAAGAAGTCAGATGTCACATTTTGGGAGTGGAAGGAAATACCCATTGCTGTCGACTCGATTCTGATTCACAGCAGCATTACAGAACACAGCACAACTACCACACGGAGTTTCCACGGCTGTAAATCTTCATGGAAGCAGACTGCCAAAGCTTTCTCCCATGGAGCAGCTGGTGGGTTTGAACTGCTGACCTTAAGGTTAGCAGCTGAGCACTTAACTACTGTGACACCTCAGGGCCTAAAGAGGAAGAAAAACTGATAGCCAAAGGGATGCATTTATATGACCAAACTGTAAAATTTTGCTTTGAAGGAAGTTGATATAGATTATTTGAAAAAACCCTGAGTTCTTGGCATTTGAAACAGGTATCCTATTTATGCACATCGTCTCAGGTGCAAACCTGATATTCCCTGAGGATTCCAACAGAGACATCCCCATGGAGATCTCCTGGACTGAGGAGAGGCCTGGAGCTACTGTTGGGAGAGGGGAGGACTGAGGAAGTGGGGCCTAGAAACTTCTCAGCCCGGGCTGCTGCTGGGAAAATGACAGTCATCTGGAATCTGGCAAATGTCCCTCCTGAGTAGAAGGCAGAGGGGGGAAATGCAAAGGCCAGGCCTGCCTACCGGGAAGAGTCAAGGGTGGTGACTTCCAGGCCTGGCTTTGGGGTCCTCCTAGTTGCGTAAGGGAAGCCCTGGTGGCATATGGCTAAGTGCTGTGGCTCCTAACCAAAACGGTAGCAGTTGGAATCTACCAGGTGCTCCCTGGACACTATGGGGCAGTTCTACTCTGTCCCATAGGGTCACCATGAATCAGAATTGACTGGCTGGCAATGGGTTTGAGTTTCAACTTAGGGAGACTTGGTAGTACAGCAGTTAAGAATTTGGCTACTAACCAAAGTGTGGGCAGTTCAAATCCACAAGGCACTCTCACAGGACATTTCAACTCTGTTCTGCAGAGCTGCTGCGAGTCAGAATTGACTCAAGGAATATGGCAGTTGCTTAAAGAGACGAGAGAATCTTAGGGGTCAAATACCCCAAGGGTGCCATCATCTAAGAAGACGCATGTCACAAGAACTGCCCAAGATCATTTTTAATGCAACTGCTGTGCAGTTTAACACACACACACACACACACACACACACACACACACACACACACACACACACACACACACACACACACACACACACACACACACACACACACACACACACACAAAAGGAACTCTTAAGACACTTCAAGGAGCACTGTGCCATCAAACCTTTGTAAGGTTTTATCAAGTTTTCTTGGCAGACAGCCTCTGTTCAGATGAAAAGGTTTATGGAAATGAAAAATTCCCAGAAGAGGGGACTGCAGACCCCAGGTGGGGGACCAGGAATGAATGGGTACATTTTGTTGCATGCTCATTCTGACTACAAAGAAACTGCCCTGGGAACCAAGTGGAGCTCCGGCTGCCACCAAATCCCTGAGGACCAGGAGTGGGCGAGGCCTGACTCTCTCCACCCCATAGCTCTTTGCAGCTTCTGATCCTCCTCTTATAAAGACTTGCACTTCAGCCTGACAGTGGGCTTTGCTGTCAATCCAGTCTGTCCCCTAGGCTCTGAACATGGGGCCTCTGGCCATGGAAGGAGTGTGGGCAAGCACTCAGGTCCTTCTGGGAGTGGCCCCTGTCTTCCACCTGCAGCCATCTGGGCTCCCTGTTGATATATCACGGGAATTCTTCCTCCCTCCTGGCTCCCACCAGGCAAGGTTCTCAACCCTGGCTGGCTGCACACTGTAATCCATGGGGAGCTTAAACAATTTATTGATGCTTATGCAAACCCCCGGAGATTCTGAAAAATCAGCCTAGGTACAGTCAGGACACTGGGAACTTTAGAAGCCTCATGGGGAGAGTTGAGACTAGAGGACTCCCCAAGACTACTGCCCTGACATACACTTCAAACTTTGGGCTGAAATTAACTCTTGAGATCATCCTGTCTTACACAACAGACTGGCTCACAAGATAATGTATATCAATCCTTTCACAAATCACCTATATGAGACCAAATAGATAACAATTACTTTAAAACAAAGATGAGAATGTATGGGGGCAGAAAAACTAGATTAATAGGAACAGAATCACCAGACTGGAAATAACGAGAATGTTGATGCGTTCGGAAGACTATAACTAATGCCACTGAACAGTTTGTGTAGAAATTGTTGAATGGGAACCTAAACTACTGTGTAGACCTTCATGGGAAACACAATATTATTTGGGGTGGGGATTCTAATACTCAGGCAGAGAAGAGAACCACTGTATTAGGCACTGCTTACTCAGGTCTAGGGATGTTCGGGGGTGAGGCGGGGGCACGTAACAGAAGTTCTGCCGGGGACAAATCCTTGCCTTGCAGGCTGTAGGGAGTCATCTTTGGCTCTGCCATCCCAAGTGGTGGGGACTGGGCTGACCAGGGGATCTACATCAGGAATGACAGATCCGCCACAAGGGCTCTGGCACCGGCTTCTGGCTCAAGGACTCTGTTTAGCATCACTCTCCAGCAAGACTTCAAGGGCAAGAATAGCTACAGGGAGCTCCTTCTGAATCCAGCCCTCACTGTCCTGTGCCAGCACCAGCAGTATGTGGCTTCTGGACAGATCAGGGACACCCAATAGACAGAGAACCAACCCCTGTCCATTCTCTCTGAGTTGAAGAACTTCAAAATTAAGCAAGTCCAGATGGTCGTTTCTAAGGAGATCAGTGAACTACTTCAAGAGTTTCTCTTTCCATATTCCCACCAGAGCACCTCCCATAAAGATGACAGCCAATTTCTGTCTCTGAGACACCCTCCCACCTCCCACCACCGGGCATCAGGACAAACCACTGGTCCTTCTGGTTCTTTCACGGCTCATTGTTCAGATGACTTTTTACACTTCTCCTACAGCTTCAGATGTCCAGTTGGTGGAAAAGAGTCAAAATGCTGCCTCCTCCCAACAGTCTCTTGCTGAGCCATTCAAATACTACTGTCTCTGGGCCTCCACATACACCTGCCCCTGTCCTCAGGCCTTTCCTACTGGGTCTCTTCAATAGATCTGCCAAAGCATGGTTCCCAGTACTAGTTCTATGGTACACCCTCTCTGTGGAGCAGGAAAGGCCACGTTCAAGCCTTTAGTAATCCAAGACTTTGCAGTGGAAGAATCCAGGCTCCTGTCTTGGCCCTGTCAAGTGTCCAGAGGTAAACTAACATCTGTGAATCTCTCTCCTCTAGAAAACAGGGCAACTCTCCCCACTTCTGGCTCTTGAGACACTGTCTTGAAGGATGAATGACCACTATTTTTTTATTATACTGAGCACTGGGCCTTCTGTTGGTGGACCATGGGCTGGTCAAGGAGTCTCAGTGGACAGCCCAGACTGTGGGGAAAGCACTTGGAGGACTCAGGGTGGCAATTATTTCCCAACTGGTATAGAAAGAGTTAAAATTTTTCATAGCCACTGCGGACGAGCCCTAGATGAAAGGGTGTGTGGGAGAACAGCCTTCTCTGTGTCTTAGTTTTTTTACCTCTAAAACAGAAGAACTTGGCCTAGATGTTGAGAAAAATCATCATCACCTGAACGATAACAGTGGCTACCATCTCAGCACTTCGCCTGGCCAAGCAGCTTCCACACACCATCTCCATGACTCCGCATTATAACTCTACAATGACGACATTACTAGCCCATTTAACAGACGAGAAAGTCTAGGCCTAGAAACATTTCAGGAAACAACACACGACAGAGGTTTTAAGGCATGAACCCGGGTTCATATCTTACCTCTGACACTTACTAGTTGTATGACTCAAGTTACTTCTCTCTCAGCCTCACTGCTTTCCTTGTGAAAGGCAGGTGGTGACACCTCTTCATGGGGCTGTTGTGAAGATTCCACAAAATGACGGTGCTGGGTTATCTGCCGCTCGGTAAGTGCTCAGTAAGTGGAATAATAACTTTTATTTCTATTTTTATTATTATTGCCCAAGGTAATATAATAACAGTCATGGAGCTGAGAAATCCCTTTGGTACCTTCCTATTCTAAAATCCTATTAATTTCTATGACATTTCCTATCCAAAGGGTTTTCAAAGATAATATTTGTAATGTGCTTGTGGGTGATAAAGGGGAGTTTTATTTGAAGTGTGAGCTCCAGCTCTGGTGGGGCCCCATGACAACACACAGCAGGGGGCATGCAGGGCCTGAGGGACAGCCTGGCTGAGACTGCCAGGGCCCTGGTGACGGATGCTCTTTGGCCTGACTGACCATCGTCTTCACGGCCCTCCTGCCCTGCCACGCTGCCCTCAGGCATGTCCAGCTCCTCTAGGACAGAATGGACTAGAGGGACCTCTCTGGGCCCTTCCATCCAAGGGGAATGATGTCTGCTCCTCTGCCCTCCCCGCCGAAGGCTGCCACATAAACGTTTGGGCACATCCTTCTCATTTACCACTGTGTCCCAAGAACCTAGGGCAGGGAAGCTGACATGGCAGGTGCTTAATAACTGAGGAATACAAAAGGGAGTTCCTGGGTGGCACAAACAGTTACGCACTCAACTACTAACTAAAGGCTAGTGGTTCACACCCACCTCGGGGAACCTTGGAAGAAAGGACTGGTGATCTGCTTCTGAAAGATCACAGCTTTGAAAACTCTAACTGCAGTTTTACTCTACAATGCAAAGGGTCACCATGAGTCAGAAAGGACTTGATGGTTGCTGGGTTTTCTCTGGAAGGCAAGAGGGATGCATGGATGGGTGGAGAAGAGAGATGGATAGATGTTAAGAGTTGGGGGAGAAGGTGCCTCTTTCTGCTCCTGGCCTTACCTGAATCCCAGCAAGGTCAAGGTTATGGTACTGGAGGTCAGATGAAGAAAGCCTGGAGAGGCCCTACATAGGAACCACCAGGCCAGCTACAGCACTGACCACTAACTGCCCCTGCAAGAGCAGGCCAGCTGAACACCGGCTCAGACTCAGAGCAGGCAGGCAGGTCTCCTCAGGGAACAGCAGGCTAAGCACACCTCTCCGTCTATGAGCACGTTTATGTCTGGGGGGCAGGGTTCCACACCTCAAAGGGAGCCATCCCTGGCCAGCCAGCATCCAGAGCCCACTGAGTGAGCTGAGTGGTATCCACTGAGATCCATTATCAGGGAACCGCTTTCTATGGCAAGAGTGGGCCAGCCTCCCTGGGTCACAGTGTCTCCCAGTGATTCCCGGGGTCTAGGAAGAGGTGGTGCCTGCTTCTCAATGCCAAACTTGTCTAGCTGTCCTGGCCTAGGTAAGGAGACAGCACCTGCCCCTATGGGGATGACAGAATCAATAGAGGCAGGAATGTGAGGGATGGAAGTCACGTAATGCTCTCGTGCCTTTATATCTGCTGTTCCTTCAACACAGAATACCCTTCCTTCCTCGTCTGCCTAGTAAACTTCTATTTGTGCTCAAAACCCAACTCAGATGACATCTCTTTCTGACAGTTTCTCAGATGAACCAGTAACTTCTGCTACTGTGCTGATTCACGCTGCTACGATCACACTGGTCGAACCCCAGAGCTGCACATCTGGCCACATGTGGAAGGCCCTCCAGGCTCTGAGCTCCTGGCTCACTTACTCAGCATCTCGGTGCAGGGCAAGTCCTGCTGGAGCTCTCCAGTGCACTGCAGATAATGTACCTTCTTGTCCCTGACTGAAGGGACAGGAAGTTGGCTGGGGTCTCTTGGAGTCAGGGCAGCCACGCTGAGCTAGACTCCAGGAAAATGCCTCTAAGTAAGACTCTTTCGTTCAGTCTTTTCAGACTGGGGAGGAGGAAGGATGAGATGCATAGCTATGCCTTCTGGTTTGTTCTGAGGGCACAAGCAGCTCCATGCTCAGACCTGGCACGGGCTTTGCCTATAATTTCACACTCCATAAGCAATGTATGGGGGCTTTTATTTTTGAAGCTGCAGCCTCTGTCACTTGCTTTTGCTGATGGAAATTAAAACTGAAGGGCTTGAAGATGAGTGATTAAGTTCCTGCTGGCAGACTTAATGGGGCCTTTGTGAGCTTGGTGGTGCCAGGTCTGAAAGAAGGTGTGGAGATGGGGGGGGTGCAGGCAGCAGAGGACAGCAGCCCTGGGGGGTCCGGGGTCTGGTGGGCACTGGGCCTGTCAGCCCAGAGAATGAGATGCAGAAGCCAAACCATCACCTTCCCCTTGTTACCCCAGAAGGTGGCTGGGTCTCCTACTCACTGCCTGGGATCTCTCTTCTCGGACACAACTCTCATCATACCTGGTCTCATGGGACCCTCTCAACAACTTGTGAGGAATGGAAGCAGGACAAGGTCAAAAACCCATTTGACAGATGGGAAGACTGAGGCCCAGAGATGGCCACACCTTCCCAGCAAGCCAGCGGTAAGAGCTGTTCCCCAACTTTCAGCCTGAGAACACAGTGCTCCACTTTTACCAGGGGAGCTAAGTGCTCATTTAGTCATATTTCCCTTTATTTATGCCAAGCAGCTTCAAGAGGCACAGAAAGCTGATCGAAAGTGAAACCTGCAATTCCCATCAATTCAGATTGCTCCAATTCATTTCCACAAACATTTATTAACTGTCTATTAGGCCCCACGCTCAGCTTTCAACTGGGAATACAGTCAGCTCCTGGTTCACCACACCGAGGGAGGCGCGCCACGGCCTGGCCCATCCGGGGTCTACAGTCGTCACTCTGTGCCATCTGCGTGCGGGATGTGCTGTAGCATTTCACTTCTTCATTTTTTCAGAGCAACAGACGGGCTTTCCTGGCTAAGCTTGCCTTTAATATGCAAATGAGACTATAAGCCCCCAGTACACACAGGCCAGGTGGTGCAGAAGTGGGCTGGCCACAGGGGGAGCTGGTTTGTGATTGTAAATCTGACTGTGGATCTAATCTGTGAAGAGGTAATCCCCAGAGATGAGGCTGAAGGGACATTACGATTAGAGGGCGGAGGGCTGGGATGAACAGATGTATGGGGTGCGGGGGTAAGTAGGGGGGACTACTGTATCAGGAGGGGCTTTTCCTTACAAAGGAGTGTTTGTTTATAAGTCCGCAACAGGTGACCGTGGGGGTTCCTTTGCACTGGTCTGCCTGATGTCCATATCCTCGAGAAGTCAACCATCCTTTCTTGATATTTCAAGATCTACAGCACAGGTGACCAAAGGCAAACCAAGGAGGTGTGTCAGGGTTCCCAGCCAAGGCACTGCTGGGGCAGAAGAGTGAGGAAAGAGCCCCTTAAAAACTTAAGCTGGAATTAATTTAAGAGTGTCTGCCTTGAGCATGGTGTTCTCTGAAAGAGCTATCTAGGAGGGACCAAACTGGCAGAAGTAACTCGATGGATTAGATAGGAAGCTTTGGGGCAGTTCATTTATGTTAGGAGGGGAGAAAGAATTCAGCAAAGGACGGTGGTAATGGCTGTGTGACTCAAGAATGTAGTCAGTGTCACCAAACTGTACATGTAGAACTTGTTGAATATGCTGTGCATATTCTCATCATCAACACATCAACAACAACAAAAGTAAATAAATTTTTAAAACAGCAAAAAGAGGGAGAAAAATCAAGCAGGAGGAGGGAGTTCTGCAATTCAAATCTCTGCCCAGATGAGGGGCCATCCTAAACAGCTGGTTCTACAGACCCAGGCAGCAGCCCTGCACTGCCCCTCCTGACAAGTCCACAGAGGTTCTTCTGTCTCAGAACCAGCGCAGAAAAGGCAGGACACAAGAGACACTGAGGTGGGCACCGTTCCTGAGCGGCGCAGCCAGGTCCCCTGAGGTGGAGCATGACCAGGCGGCCACAGTCCCTTGGGTGGGCTGGTATTCTCCGACGGGTAGGCGGTGGGCTGAGGGCCCTGGAGTCACTTCTCATGGTGGCCTAGGCTACCATTTCCCACAAAGCCTAAAGCCTCTGACGAGGCAGCTACGGTACATTTCTGAATACTCAGTGAACTGTCCTAAACCGACAGAGCTGCCGGGGTCAGCCCTTTCCTATCCAAGGTTGGCTTCCTCAGTTGCCTATAATCTCCTAAGATACTCAGACTGTCTCAATTCTGCTGTCTCTGTCCAAGCATGATACCTCTCACGACAAGAGAATCCCTAAGCCTTTGTTCTCAGAGAACAGGCGCCATGACCGAAGCTTACCTTGAAGCGTCCCCAACTGATGACGCGCTGCGGGGGCTCTTCCAGAAGGAACGGATGTCCCTGAGTTATGCCACCTCTCCTCACACTGCCCCACGCGAAACACAGAACAGGCATCTCCTAGAAGGACTGCAAATCACGCAGCCCCAAAGAACCACGTTCTATAACTGGAGCCCGAAAGGACAACATAACCCCAGCTGTGAGTCCCTGATCCAGCAGCCCAGGAGGCTCTCTGTTCTGCTGAGCCAGGACTTGATCCCAAGGAAGTCAGCAGCCATCAGTTAACACAGGCACCTGAGACCTGTTTTCACCACTGGGGCTTCTGGAACCAGAGTCCACGCCCAGTTGGCCCTTGGGCCCTGCATGTCTTGTGGTTTATACATGCAGTGCCCTTGAGGGCCCAGTGAACACGGGGCTGGGGACACAGCCTGGTTCTCCTGGCTGCCCGAGTGTCTCAGTCTTGGAGAGAGCACTCTGGCCCAGGTTACAGGCCGGGGCGGCATTAACCCTGCTGCTTCTGACACGGCTGAACCGCCTCCCTCCCAGGGCTGCCAGCCAGCACGCGGCAGGGGAGAGGAGCGGAGTCAAGAAGCGTGTGGCAAGGACAGAAAGTGGGTGCAAACCAAGCAGCACACATTCTTCTGAACTCACCCCTCCTCACTGACCACCCCCCCACCTCCATAAGCCCCTTTTGATGCACTTCGGAAATCTGGCCATGTTGCTCCTCTACTTAGAATCCTCTAAGAGCTTGTCATATGCTTTAAGGATCAGATTGAAATTCCCCAATCTGACTCACAAGGCCCACTATGACTCCGCCGTGCTCGTCTGTCAGCTTGTCCTCCACTGCTGACCCAAAGATGCTCCCCTGAGCTCCCTGTATACTCAGTGACTTAGAATTCCTGTGATCTGCAGTGCCCCCTCTCTCAGTCTTGTGGCAGGATTGCCGACTGCCCCCTAATACTTGTTCTAGTCTTCCTTAGTACTACAATCCAGATTTTAGTTGGGGACAAAGTTACCTCGGGGGAAAAAAAAGGAATATCTGAGGCTCCTTTATACCTAGAACTGGCCACATGACTAAGTTCTGACAAAAGGTATCTGAGTTGTGGATCAAGGACTTACATGATGTATTATTAAAGGGGCGTGTCATCACCCCACCCTTTCTACCTTCCTGATAGGTGAATGGGTATGTGATGGCTGGAGCCGGAGTATCATTATTAGACCATGAGGCACAAGTCTTATGCTGAAGAGGGTAGAACACGCTAGAAGAAACCCAGACTTCTGATACTGTGGAGCCACATGCATGCTTCTTCTACATGAAAGAGAAAACAAATTCTTGTTTTGTTCAGCCTGTTATTACTTCATGTTTTCTTTCAGCCAAACTGAATACTATGTGGTTCACTGTCTATGCATGTCATTCCTCTATCTGAAACATGCTTCCATCCCTTCCTCATCTAGGTAATTCTCTCTGATGTCTGTGACCAGCCTGGCATCACCTTCTCCAGGAAGTCATTCCTGACTACCCCACAATCAGGATAAGACCACCTCTGTCACTCCATTAACATGGAGAGCATCCCTCTCTGTAGCTGAGCACCTCTCCCTTGATACTCAACAGGTCTGGAAATTTGCTCTCTTTCCTTCAGCTGGACTATTAGCTCTTGAAGGACCGAGGCTTATTCCTGTCCTGGTATGTGGCACCTAATTCAGTGCCTGATTATCAGTAAATGTGAAGGGAGGGAAGAGGACAGACAGAGTAAGACATCTCAGAAACTCTCCGGCTTCACCTATGGATCCTGTTATCACTCCTGTCTCTGATAAGCAGGTCTGCCAAGCAGCAGCTCTGCTGGGAGCGCCGAGGAAGGGAAAAGTATGCTGGACTTCCCTTCTGACGCTACCAGCATATCAACGCCCATCATTCCTATAATTTCTAATTTTACGTTGTTGTTAAGGTGCCACTGAGTTGGCCGTGACTCACAGCTACAGTGACCCTATGTACGTACAACGGAATGACATGCTGCCTAGTACCGCACCATTCCAAGCCTCCTGTGGCGACACCTGGTCAGTCTATCCCACCGAGGGTCTTCCTCGTTTTCACTGACCCCCTAATTCACAGTATTTACCAATCTGCAGGGCACTTTCACATGCACACATCATCCCTCTTAATTCTCCTAACAACCTAACTGCTGCTGTTAGGTGCCACTGAGTCCATTTTCAACTCGTAGCGACCCCATGTGACAGAGCAGAAGTGTCCCACAGGGTTTTCCAGGCTACAGTCTTTATGGGGCAGATCACCAGGTCTTTCTCCCACAGAACTGCTGGGTGGGTTACAACCAATCTTTTGGCTGACCAGCTGAGTGTGTACCCACCATGCACCCATGGGTCCTTAACAACCTCATCGTCTAGGTACTAGTACTACTCCCAGGGCTTAGAGATGCAAGTAACTTGCTCAAGGTCAAACGGCTACTATGTGGCCAAGTGGGACCTGGAAACAAGGTCTTCGAGCATCACGTCCACACCATTTCCATTACACACAGGTGACTTACCCAACCTGCACTGCTCTGGGAGCTAGGAAAGCAAGCCACGTGCACAGCCACACGTCAGCCCGCATGCCTAAGCATGTGCGTGGACACCCACATATCCGGCACACAGATGTGAGGGCTCCAGATGTTCCAGTGACGTTTTCACTCGCGGGCGGGCGTGATGGTAGCGAATGGGACATTGGGGCGACGCTGCACAGCTGCTACATGCAGATGCTGCCACTCTATTCAAGGACAGGTCACCTCGGGCAAGTGGAGGGGAGGCGAGGAAGCAAGGAGGGCTGGTGACAGGCGGTAGCCGGGGGTGGGGTGGCATGCTTTTAGAAACCGTGTTAGGCTGTCACGGTCCCGGCTGTTTAGTGCGTTCACCTCCCCCGGAGCGAGAACAGGACACTGGAAGGCTATAAGAGACGGCAGCACACAGCACGTCCGTGGTAAACAATTTATTTTTCTACCTCAGTTGCTTACAGGGGAAAAAAATAAAACGCCATTAGGGAGAAGCATAGATGAACTATTTACAGCAATGAAGAAAATTTACAATGGCAACGCGGTGGCAAGTCAAGCATTACTAGGACAAGTCACCAAAGCAAAGCAATGCACAGCAAAACAAAATACGGGGAGGGGGCGGGAGGCCATACAGATGTTTTGGAAAAAAAACGTAATACCCACAGCTAGCTACAGGAAAATAAAAGAAAACTAACCGGTGATTACATCCAGCATCTTGAATGAGATGAGCCAAACTGTTTATGTGGAATCTCGAGGACAATGACATTCAAATGTATGGATCAGCTCACATCAGATGCACATAGTAGGGGCATGCAGGTCACTTCTCACAAACTACCAGCACCAAGAAAGGAGTGACTCTTGAGAAACCATCTGAATTTTATTAATCAAAGGGAACAGGCAGGGGGCTGTTTCCAACAGGGAGTGGGAAGGTGGGGCGGGGGTGTCAAGATCGTGGCTGACTGCCAGGGGTGGCAGCCTTGACCTAAGACTGGTCCAGGATGGTCTCTCTGTGTTCTACCCCCATCTGACCCTGGGTACTGAGGCCAGCATGGGCAGCGAGGCGAGGCTGGGAAGCCAGAGACAGAGGGGGCAGCGTGGATTGGCGCCCACGGTACCTGAGACGTGACGGTACCCGTGTTGCTGCTGTCCCTTCCCCCAGATGCACGACATTATTATTACGGCGACAGCCTCTGGGTGACCGGCCTCGATAGACAATCAGCTCATGTTTATGTAGCTGCTCTTCCAAATTTATTTTTTTCAGACTAATTTTTGTAAAGCTGTCTGCAGGTAGGTGTGCGTGTATTCATTTTGGGGACTGTCTGCCCTAAGACACAGGTGCCTGAGCCATGCTTCAGCAGCTCCTCTGGGCCACCAGCACGCAAGACCTTGGCACCCCCTGAGGAGGCTCCACCCAGTTTGTGAGAAGTTTCCCTGTGGCCCTATTACATTCTAGGTCACGGGAGGGTATTCACAACAGGTACAAAAAGCAAAATGGGAAACGGGCTTGAGAACAAAATTTTAAAAAAATTGTAGGGTGAAGTAATGAGGACGTGTAGTCTTTTCCAAGAATTAAAAACAAGAAAGAACACTCATTTGAACAGGCAGCTAGATAAGAGTTTCAGTAACAGTGACAGCAGCCGGGGTGACCCAGGCCTGGACTGTGTTCTCTCTCTAGCAATGGTAGCAAACCCCAGACTTTTTATGCCTCTCATAAGAGCTAGTTGATAAAAATTATGTCTTGGGAAATCGGCAAATAGTCTGCAAAGTGAAATAAGAACAGAAATTAACAGATTAAACTGGAATGAGAAGTCCGGGGCGAGGGAAAAGAGAACTTGGGGAGACCCCTAATCATGATCAGAATGCTTCAAGACCACATACGGGTCTGCAGGACTAGGCTGGGTGGGGGCCCACAGTGGACTTGGGAGGTGGGGAGCCAGAACCATCTCCAAAGTGGCTGGTGACCCCACAGGCTTCCTAGAAATGTGCTAAGTACCTAAAAGCTGTTTAGCCTCGGCTCCCAGAACAACTCATTTATCCTTACAGAACCTGAAGGTAGGTCGAGGTGGCAAGGCTTCACTTTAAAAAGCTTAGCTACAACCCCCACATCACACAGGTTCAAAGGGGCTCCGCTGATAACAACGCTTGGACTCCTAACCAGACGAGAAGGATATTCACACAGAGAGGTTACTATGGTCGGTGCAAAGGAGGATCCTTAACAGGGATCAGACTGCGTCCTCCTAATGTGGGCCCAGGACTCGTGGCTGCGAGTGACAACAGGCACGATGAAGTCTTGGCAGCTCTCTAGGAGCACGAGTGTCACTCATTTTTCTTAACTAACTACTTGGCATTGACCTACTGGGATCGAACCAGGAAGAGTCTGGGAGGGATGTGGGATCCATGAATATCATAAGAGGGACCTGAGGTGGGGAAGTGGGAACAGTGGGCACAGTGAGGACACTGATATGAATGACCACAAAGACAAAGCATCAGGACTGGTTGGTGGTGAGAGGACAGCTGTGACCATGCCATGAACCTGTAAGACCCCCAGGGCACAGGGAGAGGGAAGTGGTGCTGTAGGAAGGGGGGTCAACAGAGTCAGCCTGACAGGGGATGAGAAAATACATGGGATGCCTACCTCTGGGTGTCCCCTCTGCACCTCAACTCCCCTGGCTGGATGCACTAGATCGACTCCTTAATGACAGGAGACAATGTCACATCATTTCAAAGCTTCCGTGACATAACCGTCCTGCCACATGGCCAAGATGCCAGCAGGGGGGCAGTTTGGTTCTAGAGG
Organism: Heterohyrax brucei; assembly: GCA_028571685.1. NCBI lineage: Eukaryota > Metazoa > Chordata > Mammalia > Hyracoidea > Procaviidae > Heterohyrax > Heterohyrax brucei. The sequence continues at coordinate 115,514,552 of CM053149.1, read as the reverse complement.
GGAGGATCTGCTTCTTAAGATCTTGACTTGGGGCAGGGTCTAGAACCACTAGACTGCCTGGGGGAATCCTCAGGTAGTCTGGAACTCCAGACCAAGCCAGCACACAAGATATCCCTTAAAGGGTGGGGTCAGGAGCAGGCTGGAATCTGAAACTAACTTGGCTCATCACTAAAGAAGAGGACAGCTAGATCCAGCCACTGGGCCATCCCTCCCTGGCTTGGGACCTCTTCACACCCTCCTAAAAGTAGGTGGCCTCACTCTTCTGGTTACTAGTGTTCCCTCCCTGGCCATCACTGGGCACGAAGAAGAGGCTCCCAGGGTGTGAATGGGAAGGACGAGGAAATGGTAAGTTGGATGGCTAAGAGAAAACCAGCCAGTTAACGCTCATGGGTCAGGGAGCTGCTGCCTGTACATCTTAATGCCTGACTCCTGCCCCGACTCAAACCCCACTGACTGAGTCAGACTGCAGGAGAGCTGACAGGGAACCCAGCCGGGCCCCGTGGCATGGTCGATCCAAGTGGACTTCCCCACTTCAGTCTCTACTTCCAAAGCCTCAGCTACAGGGAAGAGTCTGCACTGTGGGACCCTGTCTCATTCCTGCCGAGCTTCGGCTCGGTCAGTGGTGACCGAGCCTGGGGCAGACTCACGGATGACACTCTGTCACTGAGACAGAACTCTAACAGAGGACTCCCGAACCTACTCCTGGAGCCTCAAGGACAGACTCTCAGGTGACACGGGGACCTTAGGATGAGATGTACTTTACCACCCCAAACTGACTCCACCTAAGACTCCCCAACTCCTCATGATGTATTAGTGCAGTACGAGGGAAGAATGACTGCCCGGCACTCAGTCAACTGAGCGATGTGAAGTCCCTACATCTTTTGACCCCTGGGAGGAAGCCAGGGATAGAAAGGATACAAAATCTTCCCCCCAAATAGCCACCAGCTTTTAGGCTAGGTAGGACAGGCAAGGAACAGCCAACAGGGGTGGTAACACAACAGCTCTCTGGGCAGAGGCAGGGTATGTGTGGGCCCCTGTGCGGGCCACGCCACCACCACAGTGGACTTCTCCCTTTATGCTCCAGGACCAGGCCTTCCAAGGGAACTTCCCACGATAATAGAAACGTTCTCTTCTATGCTGTTCAAGGTGGTAGCCACGAGGCACATGTCACCACTGAGTAAGTGAAACATGGCTTGTGTGACTGAGAAACTCAATTTTTGATTTTATTTCATTTGAATTTATTTAAATCTAAATTTAAGCAGCCACATATGGCTAGTGTTGTTCTCGCAGACAGCACCTACTAGAAAGATGGTGGAGTGCAGTGGCTGAGAACCAGACTGCCTGAGTCCCACTTCTGGCTCAATCCCTTGCTAGCCGTAACTGTTTGAACAGTGTTCTTGAATTCTCCGTATTCTGGGGTTCCTATCTAAAAACGGAGGTAAATTTAGTAGAGGCAAAGGATCCAGTAAACTCTGGACAGTAGTGGTCCCCAAGTGCTGCCTCCTGTTGTGGTGGCTGGTATGCTCCCTTCTTTCCTTCAGTTTGTGGTACCCCCCAGCCACCCCCAAGCAGCATTTGTGGGTAAGTCTTCCCAAGGGAAGCCAAGGATCCCTGCTGAAGGTCCCACCCAGGTGGAGAGACTGCCTCGGCCCAGGGGACAGGCTCATGGGGGGTCTCCTATCTGCTCCCCTATCCTGACCTGCTGCTGCTGTGCTTTCCTTCTCACTCACACAGTTAGGAGGTACACAGACCTGAGACTACCCCACCCACTTCTGTCATTCACAGAAAGCAGACTGAGGCCCAGTCGCTGACCTGCCCTGGCGACTCACTTAGTCAGCTGGCATTGTAGACCAGAGCCCAGGGCTTCTGTCATGGATGGAGATGTCTTGTGCCTCAAGGACATGGCTGTAGGTGTCCTGAATGCCCTGGACTTCTCTCCCTCAAAGGTTAGTGTGAGGACACTCTGGCTATAGCCCCTCACACAGCCCTCACTGCCCTGGTGTTCACGAACTTCAGGGTGCCACACCCCCAGGGTCTCATCTTTGCTCCTTTGTTTCCTGGTTCCTCTTAGACGCTGATGTTCCAGGCTCCCCAGTCTAGGCACCACGGCCACCAGACAGGAGTGAAGCTCCACCCAGCACCTAGCTTCCTCACAGAGCCTCCTCCCTCAGCAGAGAATCCAGAGGACACTGCTCTGCCCCTAGTGCCTTCTCCGGCAATCTCAGCTGTGCTTGTTCACACAGACCCCCGATAAGTTCTCATCTGTACTCCAGGCTTGGAAAGGGCTGGCTGACCTCCTCAGGGGAAGAATAAAACCCCATAAAATGTCGACTCATTCAGCATCCCCCCACCCTCCCCCACAAGTCACCCTGCTGTCCCACCAAGCAGGGCTCTAGGCCTTGCAGCTCCAGGGGAACTGGAGTAGACTGGGACTGAGTTGGCATTGCTGCAGCTCAGCCTCAAATTTCTGGCACCCACACGGAAGGTGGGAGGAGCTAATACCACCACCACCCACGCGGACAGCCGACAAGACCCAACAGCATGAGCCCGATACACACCAGAAGGGGTGACAGTTGTCAGGAAGGAGCTGGAACAGAGGTGGAAAGGAAGAACGGGAGACACTAGACACTAGGCACACTGAGCGAGGTGGGCAAGGGGCTGGCAGATGCCAACAGAAAACCCTGGCTCTAGCGTCCAGTCTCCAGCGAGAAGGAACCGGTGACAGGAAGACGTATCAGGAAGACGGATGTGAAGGGAGGGAGGCCTCCGCGTGGCACTTCCTTTCCCTTTCAAAGCTGCCCCTCTCAAACCCCCAGCACGGGGGGAGAATTCTGTCAGAAACTCTGAGCTGCCTCCTGGCTCGGGAGTAAGTGGAGGTGGAAGTGAGCGCATGTGTGTTGTTCTGGAAATGTGAGGACGAGGCGCATTCTTTACGGGGGACCCCTGCCCCCACCTCCTGAGTTTCCAAAGCCCCTGAGACAAGGACACTTACCTGGGAACTGATAGCCATAGCTGGGGGCAAATCCAGGGTAGCCACGGCCGTAGGTTGCCACAAAGTTGGGGTAGCCTTGAACAGAGGGAAGAAGAGAGTCCCTGTTAGCACGGCTGCCTCACGTCTGGGTAACCTCCCAGGGACGGTGCCGATGAGAATCAACTGAGTTATTTCCCATCACAGAATTGACTTGTCTCCCACAAGGGTCTTTACCCAGGGCCTGGTCACCTTCCTCTTGGGGCTGGGGGCACTGCCGTCAGCTTGCTGGTAATTAACCCGTATTTGAGCAGCCAGATCCCAATGCCCACACACCTTCTTGAACCCACAGAGTAAATACCACATGTTCGCCCCAAACACAGGGCCGGCGCCTGGCTCTGACATTTGGAGAGCTTAGCCTGCGTGTACTTTACCGTAAAGCTGTTGACAGTAAGAGATTAAAGTCCTTGTAACGTCCCCCATCCCAAGGCAAGAGGACAGCAGTGCCAGCACCAGGCACAGCAGCGGGTACTCACGGGTTGGTGATTAACAGCAAAGAAAGCTGGTAGTTAGCCCTGTGCTCTTGGAAGACACCTGGCCTAACGAGCCATGGGCCAGTGACAGGTCCCAGGAGCTCATGTCCACTGGGAGGACACTCCACAGGGCTGCCAGTACCTTTACAAGGCTCTCTGACAAGGGCAAGGGACAGGCTGGGTGACAATGTGCTGAATGCGTACAGTGGAGCAGGGACTACAAGTCCTGTGCCATGTGTCTCAACAGGGCACTTCACAGCACGCACTTTTTTTTTCTGGGAGGCCCTGAACAGTGCAAACGGTTGACCCACTCATGCACAAATGAACAATGCCGGGTCCTGTGCCCTGCTTTACCAACATCGCCGTGATCTACTGCCGACTGGACTGTTGCAATCCACGGGGTTTCCTGTGGCTGATTTTTGGAAGTAGATCATCAGGCCTTTCTCCCTAGTGCCTCTTAGTACAGAAGCACCACAGAAACCTGCTTAGCGTTGTAGCAACAGGCAAGCCCCAATTCACAGGACACATGGTGGCTGTGTACAAGGGTGACTTGGCCGGGAACAGGACCTGGGTTCCCTGTATGGCACATGAGAATTCTATCATGGAACCACCAGTGCCCCCTGATGCCAGCTACAGGCTTCAGTGGATAAAAACATTATCAATATTGGTTCATTGACTGTGACAAACATACCTCACAAACGCAAGCTAGGACAGGCAAAACGGTGTCCATGGGAACTCTCTACTTTTTGGATAATTTTTCTGTATACCTAAAACTGCTCTAAGACATAAAAGTCTACTGTTAATAACAATAATAAAAAAGTACCACCATGGCCACCTTTCCAGCACCACCAGTAGTCTGACTTTTCCATTTCCCACCCAGGTGGCCAGGCACAGCTGCTTTTTGCTACCCTGCACCTGACACCCTGCTCTGTATGTGAGTCATAGAGATGAGACCCGCTCCCACTGTGGAAGCTGAAAAGATCCCTGTCCTCTCCTCCTGAGCCTGGCAGCTGGGCAGTGGGCTGGGGAACCTCAGCTTGACCAACTGGATACCTTCCTGGGATCTACAGATGAACCCAGTGAGGCAGGAGGGGGGATGGTTCCGAGTTCATCTGAAGTCAGCAGCAGAATCCAGCTTCCAGCAGCAGCCACAGTGGCCTGGCCAGGCCATTCCCGGGCTGTCCACTTGGCTGGGGCTGTGACCACCCAACATTTCTGCCTGTTTTCTAGGTCTGGTTCTCACTTCCTGTTTACACCTCCTCTGCTGTTTACAATCAGTAGTCAGAGTTGTTTCTGTTGCTTGCCACCACGGACACTGGTCGACAGCTTCTTCAGTCAGTTGATTTATGACAGTCTGCATGCCCTCCGGTGACCTCTTTCCACTCATGTCTCTGGGGTTCTGGGTTGTCGCTCGCTGCCATCCAGTCATCCCGCTGACAGTGACCCCACGTACAACAGATGCAAATGCTGCCCAGTCTAGCACCACCTTCACGACGGCTGACAGGCTCAAGTCCAGTGTAGTGACCTCTGTGTATTCTGAGTGCCTTCCAACCTAGTGGGCTCACAACTTCTAGCACTAGACTGAAAAACAGCCTGTTTTCACCCATAGGGTTTGCACTCGCTCTTTTTTGTAAGTAACTTGCCAGGCCTTTCTTAATCTGTCCCAGCCTGCAAGCTCTACTGAAAGCCATCCACGAGGAGTGACCCCGCTGGTGTGTGAAACACCAGCAGCATAGTGGCCTGTGTCACAGCAAGACACACACCTCTGGAGTGTGGCAAAGTGCGAGATGGGCAGTGGGGTTCTATTCCACCCCTTGAAACAGACCCTTAAACACAAGCTCTTAGGGTCTCGTCATCCACCTACCCAAAAGATCCTTCCACGTTACCACACATTTCTGACACCGCAACAGGGCTGAGGAACAGAACCGCTCCTGAACACCGTCTTGAGTGTGCTCCGGTAGCGTGAGTCCCACCTGGCTGGTTTTCACGCTTCTCTGCCTGAAGCCAGTGAGGCAGGAGGGGCTGTGCTCCCGTGCCCTGGGCCTGCGAACAGCGGTCCGCCAGCCGACCCAGACGGAAGCCGGCTAGCCCGGCAGCCAGGAGACTCAGGCTCCAGTCCTGCCTCGGGCCCAAGGCCGTGCCCGTGGAGCCTTTCTCTTCCCTCCAGAACGGAGTCGTGCCCCCTCACCCCCAGCAGAAAGCCTAAAGCGTCTTTGTAGCACTGACCTGCACAGGTTCTCAAATGACACCAGCTGTGGCTCTTTCCTCCTGCTTCAGATAGAAATAAAGTAAGTAAAAGCTGTTATGCATCAGCTCTGGCCCACGGTGACACCGTGTGTGTCAAAGTACAACTGCACTCCACACAGTCTTCAGTGGCTGATTTTTCAGAAGGGGATCACCAAGCCTTTCTTTCACAGGTGGACTCGAACCTCCAACTTTTGGTTATCAGCTGAGCACGTTAACTGTTTGCACGACCCAGGGACCCCCCAAATATGCAGACACAACTCACTGGCCAACTGAAATGCTTCTACCTTAACAGGGTCTTGCCACCTGCCATCACCTGCCCCTCTGTGCTCACTTTCCAGCACAGATGTGTCTCAGTGGCAGAAGACATCCAGGTGTGACAGAAAGGCTCAGTAACTTCCCACTAACTACTAACTGAAGGGTAGGACCAGCTGAGCTCCTGGGAGAGAAGGGGACGGAGGACAGCCGAGACAAGGCCTCGGATGCCTTAAAGGGACACACTCACTGACTCCTTCAGTTCATCACCCCACAGCTCAGCTCTCCTCCAAATTAATCAAGTGTTACCAATCGGATCTTCCTGCACTACATTTCTTATACCGTTCTTTCAACCATATTGCTAAGCAGATGACATGCAAACAGCCACACTGCTGCCGACTGGCCCTTCCAGTAGAAAAATGGCTCCTCTGCTTCTAACGTCAGCACTGAGGAGTCTTAAATATTTTAGTGTCACTCTGACATCTGAAGTGCGTAAGTGTCACTTTTAAGACTCTCTTGGCAACACCTAGAGGGTGGAATCCTCAGTCCCTTCTTACACTGAGGCCATCAGCGATGCCATTTTACCTGCTTTCTTGCTGGCATACCCTAGTTTTTCCAGTTCGGCAAGACGATGAAAACACATGACCAAACTCACCCCAAGTTTGGATTTCACCCCAGTCTTTGCAGATGTGTCAATACTGTCTCCTGCACAGTGAAGGTGAGAATTTGGCCTCTGCAGGGTGGGGGATCATATCTTCACCCCCCCATCACTGAACATCCTCTAGGTCAGAGAGATGAAATCATAAATTTATAATACAACATTACTTCAATTTTCCTCTTCATTTACTGCTGCGAAGCCCAGCTCTGCTCTAGTGGCTCACAGCCCCAGCCACACAGGGGAAATTGGCTGGCTGCATATCAATAGCACATTATAGCAGACCCATGTGGATGCTCCATCGAGCCATATTACAGTGGGATGACCTCGCCACCACTTCCATTAGCCGCCGGGCCCCTCCTGCACTGGCCACCGCACAATTTCTTTGCTCCAGTACTCTGGATGCCTGATCAATCCCACAGTAATTATCTCTTGTCACGAAGGTGAAAAACCAAGTTTTCTGCCTGGATAACCGTTCTCCTTGTAGATCAGCTTTTCATCATGGGAACAAAAATCAGAATCTATAATAGAATCCGGTTTGCCAGTCAGCTCATTTGAGGGTTCTATTTTGGAGATGGTAGTGGGACTGTGGATCTAGAACTATGGTTCTAGATCTTTGCCCCAATCTTAGAAGAGGTTTGTATTCTACATGGGTGTATGATCCATCTTCTCCATGGAAAACTGCTCCCACCAGACCTCTGACTTGAACGAGACAAAGGCTGTAGCCAGGCAACTGCTGGAGTGTGAACTGCCTGCTGCACAGTGAGTGAAGCCGGAAGACCACCTCGGCACTGCAAGGTCTGTGTACAAACACAATGCCAAGTCACCAAAAGTCCTTCCTAGGCAAGCACATCAAGATCTAAGCCCGCAAAGGTGCTTGCCTAGGGCCATCCTGAGTCACTGGGGCTCTGCTATGTCTCTGTTGTTCAATTCATGAGCAACTAGCTGCATGTGGCTGTTCACATTTAATTAAAATAAAACAAAATGAAAACTCAGCCCTTTGGTAGCACAAGCCACATCTCAAGTGCACATCACTCGCAGGTGGCTACTGGCTGCCATACTGGGCAGCACAGATGCAGTACATCTCTGAAAGAGCAGGATGTTCTATTGGACTCTGCTGTTCAGAGGGAGAACCGAGAATTGAATTCACAGTTTCCTCTATCCACCTGGAAATCTAGTTGGGAGTGACCGAAGCAGATCTTTCTGGGAAAGAAAAATCCCAGCTGAAACTATAGATGAGTCTAGACTTGTAACTATATGTTCCAGCTAAACTCCTTTCTGTCGGCTACTGAATGTCAACAGGTTACTGTTCTAAACAGCTCACTGATACACTGCTTTTGCTTCAGAGGGGTTTCAAGTCAGGGAACACTGGGTCATGATTTCACAGGAGCTTCTCAGGACACAAGGAGCCCAGTAGGACAACGGTTAAGTGCTCAGCTGCTAACCTAATGGCTGAGAGTTGGAACCTACCTGCAACTATGGGGGAGAAAACATCTAGTGATTGGCTCCTGTGAAGGCTACAGTCTAGAAATCTCTAGGGGGCAGTTCTGTTCTGTCACATAGGGTTGTAAGGAGTCAGAACTGACCTGAGGGCACCCAACAACATCCCAGGACCACTAATGGTAAGGCCTTTGGTGATCAAAATGCTTCATCTGGTCAATAGTACTCTTCCATTTCTGGGTCTACAGGGCGCAGCTGTTTTTTTCCCCCCCCTCTAAATTTTACATTGTTGTTGTTGAGAATACACACTGCAAAACACATGCCAAATCAATAGTTTCCACATGTACAATTCACGGGCACTGATTACATTCTTCAAGTTTCGTAACCCTGCTCACCCTCCTTCCTCTTCCGAGTCGAGGGTAAAGCTGTTCTTCATTCCTCTATCACTGGTCTCTGAAAACCTAAGTGGCGCACACGTTCTGCACTCAACTGCTCACCAGAAGGGGGGCGATTTGAATTTGCCCTGTGGCCCATGAAAGAAAGGCCTGGCAATGTGCTTTCAAATAACTGTAGCCACTGAAAACCTTATGGTGCGAAGTTCTCCTCTGAAACATGTGGGGATGCCATGAATTGAAACGGATGCAATGGCATTGGCTTTGGCTTTCTGCACTGCCCAAGAAGGTCAAGTGTATTAAAGGCAGTGGAAAGATGTGGCCAAGGGAGAGCAAGCTGAGGCATCAAACATGGCACTAACACTCGTGTATCTGTTGGATTAAGTTCCCTCTCATTAAGAAAAACTGAAGAGCTTTGACCGCACCCAGGCTGGACAATGGTGGCAGTCTGCTGCGCAGACTGAGGACTGAGTCCAAGGGCAGCAGGAAGACCTCCGCTGGCTGTGGTTTTGTCCAGTTAGACTCAGAACGGTGGCAGCACTTCCAGAAGGCTAAGATGCCTGAGTGGTCAGTAAGGGATCTGGATGATGGAAGTCTCCTAATTTTTGCCCTGCAGCCTTCACGCCAACATTTTAAATTCAAGACTCCAAAAGCCAGCAGCTGCTAATGGCCTTTCTTGTTTTTCCTTAAGGATTGATTTTAAAATTCAGAACTACTTGTCTTGGTCATCTAGTGTTTCTCCAACAAGAAATACCATAGGTGGATGGCTTCAACAAAGAGAAATGTATTCTCTCCCAGGCCAGCAGGCTACAAGTCCAAAGTCAAGACGTCAGCTCCAGGGGATGGCTTTCTCTGTCAGTTCTGGATGCAGGTTCCTGCAATACCTCATCAGTCTTCCCTGGGTCTGGGAGCCTCTCAGCAAAGGGACCTTGGGTCTGAAGGATGTACTCTGCTTCCAGCACTGCTTTCCTGATGGCATGAGGTCCCTAACTCTGTTCGCTTCCTTTTCCTTTTATCTCTTGTAGGATAAAAAGAAGGGCAAGCCATACCCCAGGGAAACTCCCTTCAGGGTGATATAGTCCCACCCTGATCGTCTTGGAAGTACTCCGATCTTGCCCTATCAACCACAGGCAGAGATTAGGATTTACAACTGATGTGAATCACAAAACCGAGGATGACAATACTCTGAATCATGGCTCAGCCAAACTGCAACATACAGTTTTTTGGGGGACATATTTCAATCCATGACACTATCAATACTGGAAATAACGGGAATGCTGGCACAATCTGAAAAAGGTAATTAATGACACTGAACAAATATGTATACCCTGCTGCCACTGTGTTGGTTGTGACTCACAGCCACACTATAGGACAGAGTAGAACTATCCGAGTTTCCACGGAAAGTCTGGTAGATTCAAACTGCTACCCTTCTGGCTTGCAGCCACACACAGCACATAACTATGCCACCAGGGTTTCCACAGATACGCATAGATGTGTTAAATGGATTCATAATTTGCTGTGTGATCCTGCACAGGAATATAATAAAAAAATTAATGACAGAAAATAAAACATCAATACCAAACATTTACCTCAAAGACTCCATAGAAGACTCCTGATCAAAAGAGCATAAAATGTGGAACAGAAGTTTGTATTATATGGAATCCAGACTTTCTAAGAGCCACTGAGGTCAGATGACTCTGTGAAACTATTACCTTGAAGAAATCTTGAAACCTGAACCAAAACTATCCCCTGAAGTCATCTCTGAGTCAAATCAAAGTTTAGCCTAATCAGAAAGGAATGTCTACATTAAGCATTGCACCCTTTTGAAGAATTACTCATACTTGATCCGAGTGACAAAAGTGACTCAAAGGATAGATGAGAAACTCAGGAGGGCAGTGAGTGTGTGTTAGGGGTGGCTGCAGAGCTTGGAGAAAGGTGTGTCCAGAAACATAGGACAACCTGAAGAATGGAATAAGTGTCACAGAACTGTACATGAGGAAACTGGTGAAGTGGTATGTTTTGTTGTATATGTTTTCACCCTCTCTCCATATATACATATATGTACACATACATACATATAAATATACACACACACACACACATATATATAAAACTATTAAATTGGGAGTTCATTTTGGTATACAACACAAGGTAAGGCTCAAGCAATGCTTCTTTTTAAAGCAAGAGGTAAAGAACTGTCTTACAGTCTACCAGGAAATAATTCTCCCTTGTCATTGATTCTTTAATGATTCCTTTAAAAGAACTGCATTCTTATACATATCTAGTTTAGACCCTTCAATCTGTAATATAAGCAGATACATTTCTACTTATCACACTGCTTTAATTATTGTAGCTTTGGACTATGTTCCGATACTTGGTTAAACCAGTCTCTCCTCATTCCTTTTTAAAAAACATTTTCTTATATATTCTCATAACGTTTCTCCTGGGTTTTGGAATAATTTGGCCAGTTTTTAAGAGCCTACTATGTGATTTTTTTATTTGAAGTTCTGTTAAACAAACAAACAAAAAAAGAATTTGAGGAGTACTAACATCACGCCAATTTTTATCAGTATTTTCAGGGCATCTCTGTCCATTTCTTAAAGTTCTCCAAAATAGCATTACCTGCCCTTGTTATTTCCTCAGACAAGTAGACACCATGCTTTTGAAGATCCAGAAAAGTGTTATAAATTTAAAACTAAGCCAGAAATGATTTAAACACCAGCAAATTTGAAAATCTATAAAGAGCTTATCAAACAATAAACAACAGGGACTCTTAGCCAAACCAAACGAAAACCTATTAAAACTAGACAGATCATGTGCCTGAGTGGAATTTCACCATTAACTACCATTTATCCCATTTAATTAGTATTTTCCGGACACACAATAACTTGCACTAAAATACTGTTCTCGGGCCTTGAAATTTCTAATTATTGTTGCGACCCACACCATTACGCATCCCCACTGCTTTCTCCATCTTTCATGCCATTTAAGCGGTAAGATTTTCAATTATCTACGCAGGAAGGGCACAGATACCTTTAAGGAAAGGGGCATAATATGCAACTCAATTTCTCTAAAAGCCAGTAGAGATCATTTTTAGTCAGAACAAACACACTTTGTCTTTCATCATTTTTTTTTTTTTTGCAAATAAAGAGTAAAACAGGCTATTTAAAACACCCATTTAAATGCAAATTTTGATATCCCAAGAGAAAAATGTTAATCATTTAAATACTGGATTATCATCCACCCTTGCCACTGCCTCTCCTCTCCCAAGTTTTAGAAAATGTAGCCCCAGCCCACACAAGCTATGCCACCAGGCATCCTTGAGTCGTCAAGAACTCCCCCTGAGCAGAGATGGGGAGGCAGGGGAGTGACCTTTCCTTCTTTTGAATTTTTCCAGCTGCCCGTGAGGGGACCCCAAGTAACAGTGACCCCATGTACGTCACAGCAGAACTCTGCTCCACAGAGTTTTCAGTGACCGGGGTTTTGAAAAACAGATCACCAGGCCTTTCTTCTGAGGCACCTCTAGGTAGACTTGAACTGGCAACCTTTCCCTTAGCAACCAAGCACATCAACCATGTGCGTTACCCAGGGCTCCTCTTTTGAATTAAAAAATCACCAGCTGCTGTCAAGTCTTTTCCACTGTCGGTGACCTTATACACGTAAGGGTGTTCAAGGCTGTGACCTTTCAGAAGCAGACTGCCAGGCCTTTCTTCCAAGGCAGGAAACCCTGGTGGTACAGCGGTTAAGCACTATGTCTGCTAACTGAAAGGCTGGCAGTTCGAATCTGCCAGGCGCTCCTTGGAAACTGGATGGGGCAGTTCTACTCTGTCCTAGAGAGTCGCTATGAGTCACAGTTGACTCAGCTGCAGTGGGTTTGGTGTTCTGGGTTTGGCTTCTTCCCAGGTGCCTCTGGGTGTGTTCAAACGGACAACACTGCAATTAGCAGCCAAGTGCCATATCACCTACATCACTTCTTGAATAAGAAGAGGGTAGAAAGGAGGGAAATCATATTAAGTGCCTCCTATGAACTAGACACAGGGCAAGATGCTCACCCAACTGTCACAACTGTCTTGCAATCATCCTCAGAAAACTGAGGCTCAGGGAGACAACGCAGTCAGACTGACTCACAGGCGGCCCCCAGGTGTGCAGCTCTGCACAGCCCTCCCTGGCCCACGGAGACCCCGCTGCGTCCCCAGGCCTTGCCCAGACTCACCCAGCATCCCCATGCCCAGCATGAACGCGTCCATGGTGTAGGGCAGTCCCCGGGCCCGGCCTCTTGTCCCGGGTGGGAACATGACTTCCTTCGGCTGAGCTTTCTTACATTCTACCTGTTCAACAGAAAGGTGAACAAATGAGATGCAAATGAATTCCACGAAAATGTCAAATGCAGAGCCGATCTGGTTACAAGCAAAGTTATTTTTAGCCTTGCTCCTTACTCACTGTAAAAATAGCCATGCCGAGTAAATGGCCTGCAAAATAAATATTTAAGAAAACACGCCACTTGTGCAAATCCTGCTTTGGAAAAACCTACAAGGATGAAATTGGGTTACTGTCGAGGCTCAAGGACATTAGCTCAAGATACACACTTCGGTTAGAGCTCAGATGGAAGCCTGGTAAGAAGGCAGGAGAGTTAAGGAGGCAGATCATGGCTGTTTGATGTGGCTGTGAATAATAACAACAGCAGTAATAATAATAAACCCTTGGCCCTTTGCCATTATTATTAGCTGCTGTCAAGTTGGCCCCGGACTCATGGCGACGCTCTGCACAACTGAAGGACTTGATGCCCAGTCCTGCACCATCACCATGATCGGTTGTGGCCTGCATTGCTGTAATTCACAGTTTCCACTGGCTAATTACTGGAAGTGGATTGCCAGGCCTTTCTTCCTAGTGTGTTTTAGGCTGGAAGCTCTGCCTGCAATATGAAAGGCCCCGCTGACAGATGAGCGGGAACTGCACACGATGTGCACTTGCGGGGATTGAAACCTGGGTCTCTGGCATGAAAGGAGACCCCTACGCCATCAATGCGTTGTTTGGACCTTTACAGGTTCACAGGCGACTTTCAGTTTCCTTCAGGTCATCAGGTTCTTTCATTAAATAGGCCAGCCAGTGAATCTTACTACCATTTTACATATGAGAAAAGCGAACATCAGAAGACTTGCGTGATGTGCCTAAGGCTACAGCCCAGCAGGCCCAGGCCTAGATGCCAGATTTTTAAAATGCTGCCACTTCCACAAAACCTGCACCAGAGCACTGCTGAGTGAAGTCATCAGATTAAACACTGACTCTGCTTGTCTGGACGACTGGTTTCTCATTTTGCGGCTATATCCTCAAGTGGTTGCTAATTTTCCGTTTCCCTTCTGCCTCCAAAATGTCTTAATCTTATTCTGCTCACATACCCAGAGGCCACTCATTTTTAATGCCCTGAACTAATGAAATCCAAAACCAAAACAGCCACCTAAACCACGGCCACCAAATGAATACTGACTCACGACAACCCCATGTGCTCTGTGGTAGAAGAGCTGCTCCACACTGCTTTGTTGGCTATCATCTTCATGAAAGCAATCACCAGGCCTTTTCTTCCGCAGTGCTCTTGGGGGAACCTGAGCTGCCAACCTTTAGGTTAGTAGTCCAGCACAAACTGCACTGTCCAGGAAAACAGTCCCTTGCTAAAGTTCCTACTGTTTTACTAGCAAGCTCCTTAGACCCTTGCTCGGGACTCATGTGCTGTTTAGTTTGCAGATAAATTTAACAAGCGTAGTTACCCGGCAATCAAGTGCATTGTTGATAAAGATAAGAAGTTGTAGGGTGAGGCCGGGATGCTTACAGCAGCAAAAAAAGGTATGACAATGTGACAGCCTGTGACGGAGGCAAGAGAAGAATCAAGTGTCTTACTTAAAAAGCAGAGTGGGGCCACATGGAATAGGGGGCAAAACTCTGCTTAGCTCAGCAGCTGCTGAGGGTATATCACTGTAACACTGAAAACCACTACCGCTCACAGTGAGTCTGAGACACCGAGACAAAGCGGAGTTGTGTTCTGTATACACTGTTTGAGAAGGGACAATATCTAGGCTATCCATTTTGGAGACAGTTTTGTCTCAGACAGTTCAATTAAAAAACAAGTTTGCACATAAGGTTGGAGAGAAGCTTTAATTACCTAAAATATTAACTTCTCCTTCTTCAAAGATACCAGATATCTTACAGATTGATAATCATGAATGCTTTAAAAAAAAAAGGACAAATGACCCAACATCCATGACTCATAGACTCACTACAAAGACATTTTACAGGTTACAAGGGAAGAGTGGGCATCATGACAGAGAATGGGCAAAGGGCACAAATAGGCAATTCACAAATGGTGAATACGGGGGATGATGTTTCACTCGTCAGATAGACAGTGACACAGGACCCTCTGATGTCAGGGTTTCTGAGGGTGGGGTGAGAAAGGGTGGAAACTGGCGGAGATTTTTCTGCGGGGCCATCTAACAATACACCAAAAACTGTAAAGGTCCATATCCTTTGACCTAGTGACCCTACTTAGAGGAATCAGAGGGAGCCCTGGTGAGTCAGTGGTTAAGGACTCAGCTGCTAATCCCCAAAGTCAACAGTTTGAATCCACTAGCTGCTTCTTGCAAACTCCATGGGGCAGTTCTCTTCTGTCGATAGGATTGCTATGAGTTGGAATCAAATTAAGAGCACCTGGTTTTTAATTCTTCATTACTACTTACAATTAAAAAAAAAAAAAAGAAAGACCCTAAATGTTTAAAGATTGGGGACTGGTTAAAAGCCAAATTTGGCTCATTCAGACTGATCAAATGTTACTAAGCTGTGGAAAAGCCTGCTCTGAAGTACCACACATAGGTACTTAGAAAGGAGTCCGTCAGCTGCCAACCACCAGGCTGGAGGGAGCAGTCCACCCAGAAGCACCTTGAAAGAAAGGCCTGGTGATCTACTTCTGAAAGGTCTGCTACTAAAAACCCTATGAGACACAGCTCTCATCAGACACATCTGGGGTCAGCAGGAGCTGCCGCTGGCTCAGTGGCAACCGGCTGTGATCAGCAAAGCCCTCAGGCCTGGCCGAGAGAGGACAGCTGGTCGTCCGGAGCACAGCAGGCGAAAAACGCAAATCACGGTACCTTTGTGGAAATCAAACAAGTGTACATATGGCATGGAAAAAATACTAAAAAGGCACAGCACAGTTGTCTCAGAAGGACTTCCTCTTTTAAATTTTCACCAGGCATCTTGCTGTCACTGCTATCAGTTTTCCAAGTTTTCTGCTTTGAGTACTACTGATGCAAGCAGAGAGGGAAGGTGACCACAAAGAAACACTTTCATCAGCACTTAGTCTTTTAGGTATTTTGAAGCCAGGGGTGACAACTCGTTCCTGGCCTCAAGGACCCTTGGGCCTCATCTCTGAGGCTCAGAGCAGCCCGAGAGAAACTTCATTGGCCTGGACCTGCCCAGCGCCCGGGAAGATGGGCGTGCTCTGCTCAGGCAGACAGATAATTAGGGAATGCCAACCCCAGGCTCCAGGATAATACTGCTAACCAGCTCACTTGCTAATAGCCCTATCAGTGACAATCTATTGCATTGTCTTATGAAAACCCGCTGCCTGTTCCTAGGCAACCTGATCAACGAAAATTTCAGGTTTATACAATTTTCATTTAGGGAACATAAAGGTTAACTGACTGTAATGGGAGTATTTTAAACAAACCCACCTACTCTTCCACTCACTGAGCACCGCTGGCAGCTCCTTTGAATTCTTCTCTGTCTTTGTTGCTTGGGTTTCGGGCAGCACCAACCGTGTGGGTTCTGTCAACCACCTGCCGTGTCAACTGTGAGTGCTCCCCGAGGCCAGAGGCCACGGCATCGTATGCACTCTCTGGGGGACCCCTGGTACATCCTGGGCACTTGAATGACAGGGACAGGCAGCAGTCGCAGTAGGGAGTCTGGCTTGGCCTGTGCGGAAGGTTTCTGGAAAGATTTCTTAGGACCAGGAAGCCTGCCCACCCAGCCCCCTGCTCCTTTATTATCTGAGACAAAAACAACATACAAAAGGAAAAAAGAGCAGAGCTGTTTTCAGTCTCTCTCTTCAGCCCTTGCAGTGGGTCAAGGGCTTGCTGAAGATGAAAGCCATGTCCATCACACCACCACCCACCTGACTGGCAGAGGCCACATCTCTCATCAAACTGCAAGTTCCCAGTGTGGGGATTGGGGGTTGCCTCTGCTTCCCAGGCCTTCATGCAGAGTGTGAATGGACTTACATGCTGAGGGGGGCCAAGGAGACCCAGCTGACTTAATTCTATAAATATATGCAGAAGGCAGAGATAGGCTTTGCGGCACACAGAGACAAATAAGGCATGCCTCTGCCTCCAAGGGCACTCACTCTATTGGAAAAGGACAGGCTGCAACTCTCTTCTCTCCTCACATTAGCAGAAGTGCCCACATCAACTTGCCCCCAGTCCCTTCTGGGCCGGTTAGCCTCTGGAGCCTCCTGAGCTTGTCCACGTTGGGGCCAACCTTGGCCTGCTGT
Source organism: Heterohyrax brucei (assembly GCA_028571685.1). Classification (NCBI taxonomy): domain Eukaryota; kingdom Metazoa; phylum Chordata; class Mammalia; order Hyracoidea; family Procaviidae; genus Heterohyrax; species Heterohyrax brucei. The sequence goes on along the minus strand of CM053149.1, from coordinate 115,497,535 downwards.
CCTTACACTGAGCCTTGTACAAGCTGGAGAGCTCGGCATGACCAACAGAGTTGGAACCAAAGCTGGTGAAAAACCAGGCAGTCTCCCCCATTTCAGTCACATATCTCAGTCATCTAGCCAGACATGATGTTCCAGGTACCTACTGCTGTGCAACCAACTACCCTCAAACTTAGTGGCTTAGGATAATCACTTATTACTATTTCTCATGGTCCCGTGAATGGACTGGGCTCAGCTGGCTTCATGTTGCAGGTGACTTATGGTCAGGTGACAGCTGAAGCTGGTGCCACTGGAAGGCTGGGTTTCCCAAACGGCTTCCTAGCTCACACAGCAGACAGGTGGTGTTGGTTTGGCCGGCACTGTCAAGGGAGGGTTCGCCACATAATTTCTCCACGTGACTTGGTCTTCTCGTAATGTGGCAGCTGTGTTTCAAAGGGGAGTGTCTCAAGAATAAGCAAGTGCAGACACCAAGAAAGGGGTAAGGCTTGCTACACGCTGGCCCGGGGGATCAGGCAGTGCTCATCTCTCACAGTCTAGTGGCCTGGATTCAGTGAGGGAGGGAAGCACCCCAGGACTCTGAAAGGTGGGGGCCATGAGGGGCCGTCTTTGCAGACTAGCTGACACGTGACCGACCAGCAACAGTGAACTGACCACAACAGAAGGCTTTCCTCTCACCCTTGGTGTCTGGCAGGCTGGGTTCTTGTGACAGTGGCCTGCTTTCACTAGGTCCAGAGAGAGGAGATGGGAGCTCCCTCCCAATGCAGCCCAGAGACTTGTCTGGCTCTCTGCAGTCAATGGGGAAAGGGAGGTGGTTCCTATTGCAAACAGGCTTGGTTGTCCAGCTGTGTTCTTTCAGCAGAGCCCCCTAGAACCCCCATTTAAGGTAAATATGCCCCACCGCACCACTTGCCCCCAAAGAAGCTCTTTCCCAAACTATTCTCCACAGGGCAGCCCTGGGGTAAGGTAGAGTTTGGAGGGAGAAACTAATCCTGGAGTTTCCTCAGTCAACTGCTCAGCAGCTTCCCACAGTGACTGTCACTGCTACCAACTTAAATGCTGAAAAAAGGCTGTCTGAATGGAGGAGTGAGAAATTTATCAGAAAATTCCATTTGGATTTGTGCCTGCAAGAAGCCCCAGAGGTGACTCATGGCCAACTGTTCACATCAGGAAGACTAAGTCTCCATTTTCAAATTTCACAGCTGGTACAGCCACGAAACGACCCCATTAGCTGCAAGCCACACCAGGGAGCGAGTGCCAAGGACACGTGAACTCTCCAAGGGAACGATGACATTTATTTGGAAACTTTATTCTTTAAACACGCTGCTTTGCTTGGCCAACTGGCCTTTGAGAAGAAGGTATGGCTACCTTTGTAAGCCCCACAGACCTGAGTTCAGAACAATCACCTAACTGCACCCTCGTCAAGGACAGGATAATTATGGCAGCCACATGTTCCTCAGGGCGCAAACCCGAGGGTGCTGGCGCCTGCATTGTGGCATCTTGTGCTCTTGTGTCTGCTTCTCTTTTCAGGTGGGAGATGCTTCCCATCAGCCTTGGGAGGCACTTCAATAAGAAGCTGGATGCTGTTCATAACTTGCTATTTAGAAATAATTTCACACTGACAGAGAAATTTCAAGAATAGCACAAACAACACCAGGATCACCTTTACTCAGAATCACCTACCGTTCCTATTTTTTTCCACTTGCTGTGTCATGTGCACAGTGTCACGTGCAGTGTCCCTTTGTATCTTTATCTATACATGCATTTTTTTCCCTCCGTGAATCACCTGAGAGTTACCTGTGTACATCACAGTATGGGTTTTCTAAAACTACGGACACTCTTTTTAAATAACCTTGATACAGTTATTAACCACAGGACACTCAACAGTGATACAATTATCTAACCTATCTTTTGTATTCCCATTCTGTCGATTAACTCAGTGTCCTTTACAGCATTTCATTCACCCATCCATCCGTGTGTCCATCCGTCACCTGTCTGCCCACCTGTCCATCCATTCGAACAGGAAACTGAAGCCCAGAGACATCAGACATCCAGCCTGTGGTTGGAGGCCTTGGGATTCGAACCACAGCATGTGCCCGAGGAGTGGGTTCTGCTCCAAACCCTCTCTTGGGGGAAGAAGGCATGGGGAGCACTTGGCATTGGGCTCTGGGATGTTTGTGGGGATGGCCTGCTTCTAGTGGCCACAAACCCTTGCAGAGACAAGCACTCTGGCCATGGAGGAGAATGCCAAGCTGGGAAGGGTGGAGAGTGAAAAGGCTTTTGTTCTTCCCTGGTCTCTACACAAACAGCCCCAGTCAGCACGCTGCCCTGGAGGCTGGACAGGAAACCCGAGCCATGTGCCTCGGCCTTGATTTCCCTCACAGGACAAGGGAACTCTGTCTGGCTTGAAGAGGCCAGTGTGAGCAGTTTCACTTCTTATCCCAGGCAGGTCATGTTGGAGATGACTGCTCCTGGGTGGTGGGGCCCATTTCCAAGGATAAACCCGCCACTGTACATAGACTGACTCTGACTGGCTGGTGGGAAGAGTGCGAGGACCAGGGGTGAGGCCTCTCAGGGCAGCCAGTGCTCAGGGGGAGGGCGGCCTGTGGCTTCCACATGGGCACTGTCCTTCTGGGGAATGTCCTTAAAGGCACACAGACTCTCTTTGCCAGGAAACTAGAAGAACGGTATGATGTCTGGCTACCATAACTGAATGTTTTGACCAATGAGTCTATAGAAGAATCCTAATCAAAAGGGGGAAAATAAATAACAGAATTTCAAATTCTCATGGAATCCAGACATTCCTAAAGTCACTGAAGCTGGATAAATCTCTGAAACTAGAGCCCTGAGATAATCTTTAAACCTTAAACCCCAAACATCTCCTAAAGTCTTCTTTAAAGCAAACAATAATTTGGTTTTACCACTAAAAACCTGTCTGCCTTGAGTATTAGTCTCTTTTAAGATCTGTCTTTATGTGATCAGGAACCTTGGTGGTGTAATAGTTAAGAACTTGGCTGCTACCCAAATGGTCGGCAGTTCGAATCTAACAGCTGCTCCTGGGAAACCCTCTGGGATGTTTCTACTCTGTCCTACAGGGTCATCTTGAGCCCCAAAAGACTTGATGGCAATGGGTTTGGTGTGTATGGGATCAAATAAACAATAGCAACTCTACTGGACAGGGAGCATAAAGGGTTGTGAATTTATGTCTGTGGAGCCATAATAATTTTGAAAAGGAAGGTGAGAATGGTTGTACAACCTGAATCGTAAATGTGGACCTTGCTGAATTGGTGTATGCTCTGCTGTGTATACTTCCAAGAAAAACAAAAATAAAATACAAAAATAAAAAACAAAAATATTTAAAAAAAGAAGAAGAAAAGAGGACGACACAGAGGCTGTTTTGCCCTGAGATCAGCTTGGCCTCATCCCCAGTCTCCAAGCAGCTCCATCCCAGTCAGGCTCTGGTGGATTCCAGCCAACGTTGCTTCTCTGAAGCCCCAAACTGACCACCCTCGCCAGCCAGTGGGCCCTGAGTGCCTTCCCTGGGGAGTTAGTGGGAAGGGGAGCTAACACTCAGGTCTCAAGAATTAGGGTTCAGAGCCCAAAAGCCACATAGACGTCGTCCCTGAAAGGAAAAGGACAAATCTCGTCTCCAGAAACCATGCCATCTCTGGCACACTACGTGTCCAGTAGCTACAGCAACCCCCCTCCTGGTCAGTCCTCTCTGCCAGTCACAGCCTTCCTGGAGACCTGGAAGGCAGGACACATTGCTGGGTTCTTGCAGGTTCGAAACCAGGACTGATACGGAATCAGCCCTCAACACACACAGGCAAGCCAGGCAGGGCAGGAACAAGTCTCACTCTACCATCCTGCCCCCAGCTCTGCTCCTGGGACAGAGTTGAGGAGAGGACCAAGAGCAGGATGAGAATGGGGGGCCCTTGTTCAATGGTTAGGAGTCTCAAGACTGTGACAACAGAGCATCACACTCAGTGAGGGTCCCTTCTAAGGGCAGAGCCCTGGGAGACTGCTTAGGTGACATTTATGGGATGAAAGTTGAGGAAAGAGTGCTACGGAATAATAAGGTGAGTGGATGGCAAGGGCATAAACAGCCCAGAGGAGAAGAGGTGGAGGAGAGGCCTCACGGGCCCAGTGGAGGGGAGAGGAACCCAGAGCCTCCTCAAGGTGAGTGAGACCTGGGCATTCCTCTGTGTCACCTGTATAATCAGGCCACCTCTTCTGGTTCTAATGTCTCAGTTTCGTTGGCCACACAGGTTCTGCCCTCACAGTCCTTTCTGAGCACCCTCTATCCAGGCCCCAAGGTCTACTCCGAGGTCGTTTCTTCTACAAAGCCATCTCTGAGTTTAGCCTCTAGAATCAACTTCTCTGCTACTTCCAGAATTAAATTTCATCCATTGTTTTCCTTTCCTTGGTATTTTGTTATAACCAATGACAGCAAAGCAAAGGAGGTCATAAATCTTACTAACTAAACTAATATATTAGCATAAATTAATAATAATAAACACCTACTATATATAACCCCCGGTGGCATAGTGGTTAAGTACCACGTCTGTTAACCAAAAGGTCGGCAGTTCAAATCCACCAGGTGCTCCTTGGAAACTCTATGGAGTGGCTGGTTCTACTCTGCCCTACAGGGTCGCTATGAGTTGGAATCGACTTGATGGCACTCTTCGTTTTCATTTTTACTATATATAAGGCCAAAAGGAGCCCTGTTGGCATACTGGTTAACAACTCTGCTACTAAAAGAGAGGATGATGAGGTGGAGCACTGGGTGGCCTGGCTGCTAACCAAAAGGCTGGAAGTTCAAGTCCATCCTGAGATACCTTGGAAAAAAGGCCTGGCAATCTGCTCCTGAAACAGTCACCTACAGAAAACCCTGTGGGGTACAGTTCTACTCTGACACACACGGGGTTGCCGTGGGTCAGAATCGACTTGACAGCAGCTGGCTTGCTTTGGGCTCACATATGAGGCGCGCCCCGTCACTGCAGCTCACTACCCTGCCCAGGTCTGTTAGGCAGGGGCCTAGCCTAGGAGCTAAGGGTCCAGGTTTAAATCCTACCCTGCTTGCTGGCTCTGCGAACCAGCTGTCTAGCTCCTCGGTGCCCTGGCCTTCTCACCTGTAAGACAGAGTTCACAGCAGTTTCTACCCTACAGGGCTGCAGCGGAAAACGAAACCACCTGTTCTGACAGTGCCTACAATGGGTAAAGTTCACTGTACTGAGTGGAGTCACAAGTGTGTCTGCAGGTGACAAAGTCAGCTCACACCTGTGTTGACTGAAATCCAGAAGACGGGGAGCACTTTACACTCTGCACACTCTTTGCACACTGCTGCTGCCTTTCTCCTTTACGTCCCCTTCCTGGTAGAGCTCCATCTCCCTGCTTTCATCAGCAAGGTGCACAGAGACAGTGTCACAGGCCGCACTATTTGGGGAAAAAGCTGATGGTGGCAGCAGTAGCTGTGCTCTTCCATTTTTGAGAATGTGCAAGGGCATTTCAAAGGGAAATGCAATCCCTGCAGGTACTTGGGAGGTGCCTGAGTTCTGCCCAAGGTTGGATGCACAGTCCCATCCATGGTGGGCTTCAGCAGAGACCCAGCCTGTGGCCAAGGTCATCTCTCCACTTACAAGAAAGAAAAATAAAAGATACAAGTTGAACACTGGCTTGGTCTTTCCTGAGAAGTCAGGGCAAGGCAGCTGAGAGGAGAACAAGGGGACCAGTAAACCATCCAACTCACGGTGACCCCATGGGTCTCACTGTGCTCTTTGGGGTTTTCAATGGCTGAGTTTTCCGATGAAAATCACCAGGCCTTTCTTCTGAGGTGCCTTCTGATTAAAACCCGAGTGTTAACTGTACTACCCAGGAAACAGGAGAGGGACACAGCCTCTCCCACTGGTCTCCTGTCTCCCCTCTCACGATCTGCACCCTGGGCTGATGTTTAGGGCGCCAGTGGCAGCACATGTGAGAAGCCCGGAGCTTCTGTGCCTCGAATACACTCCGCCCAAGGACAGATGAAGGGCAAGCAAGCCATAACCTAGGCAACTGGGGCGCCAGCACGGCCAAGGTCACACCTCCCTGCAGGCCAGATTACTTCTGCCCGAAGAGCAGCAGACACTCACCACCAGGCGCCCCAGGCTCCCCACTCCACATCTGGTCCCCACTGTGTACACCCAACCCTGGCCCCTCATTAGCAGGCTGTGCACAAACAGCAGTGCCTATGTGTGTGCTGTGGGGGGCCAGGATCACTCCCTCCCCACGTAAACACTAGGTTCATTTATTAAATGCCTCTCTGGCATTTCCTTTTTTGCCTTTATCCTGCTTGTTTAATATTGCATTTGACATTCTCATTTTATAAATGGCAACAGAAGCAGAATGGATGGCTAAAATTAGCTTACGAGTGAGAACGATGCTACAAATAGGATCGTGAACACAGAAGCGTGGTTAATTCCACCCACATTACACGCCCCCCACACTCTGGGCTGGCTTCTGACCCAGCTCTCTGTCTACGAGGCAGAAGAGGAGAAGTCCGAGGGAGGGGCTCTGCGCCCAGTCTTTGGGGTATCCTACCAGGAGACAGTGTCCACATGCTCATCCTCGTTGGGGGCTGCCTCCTTGGATGGCTTGGCCCCAGCACCACAGCACTCTCCTGCTCTCTCCTGCCCAGAATCAGAGATCAATCCCTAGGTAGGCACTGGTCTGATGGGCAGAGGCCTCAGACCTCACCAGGCTTTGCTCTTAGAAGCCAGCTTTTTAGAACCTCCCAAAAGGATGCGTAGGGGACGATTACCCAGGCAGCTAGATAAGCAAGGGCTTATGTGTGCTGTAATCCACGTGCAACTGTTCACTACAGATTGGGAAGTAAGCACAAGCAAGCCTGTGTTTACCTCAGCCGTTCTGGTCCTGGTCCCTGGGTCAGGGACTGCCAGTTTGTAAAGAGGCTTTGATTCTGTAGGAAGGTGCTGTGAGACTGGGAGAGAGACAGATGTTGTCTATAACTAGAAGCAGAATCTTTGACATGGTGAAAAAAGGTGAAATTCGTCACTACAAATGGCCTGGTAGGCACTGTGCTCACCCTGCCTGTGGGTCAGTGGAGGATGACTCAGCTGTCCTGGGGCCTAGAAAATCACTGTTCTGGGCTCCCTGCATGGCTCTGGGCCTGCGGGGCTGGACACCTTCCCTATTCCTTCGGGACCAGCCAGCAGCACCAAGAGGATCCCCTTCGTACATACCCCTCCCTGTCCAGGATACAGGGACCCCATCCTGCCCAGGCCCTAACCCCTGTGTTGTACGGCCTGGTCTGTTGAGGAGACCCCTGCTGCATGATCAATTATCTGTTCAACAAAAGTGATTCTAGGAATAATAACAGTGACAAGAATAGTAGTAGTAAAGATCGACTGCTTCATAAGAGTGTGCTCTGGCCTGGCTCTGCTCCAATCCCTTCAAACCTTAATTCTCTTGAGGCAGGTGCCACTTTACAGACGAGGGAGCCACAGAGAAGTAACTTGCCTAAGATCACAAAGCTACTAAATGGTGGGGCAGGAGCATATTCAAGGTTGCAGCAGATGAGGAATTGCATATGGCACCTGCTGCCAGGAAGGCCTCTTGGGTTGATTCCACCTAGCTCTACCTACCCTTCCTCCTCCTGTCCTACCACCTGCTTGGAGCTGCTATTCCAGACACCAGTGTCTGTGTGGGTTACCTCCCGCCTCTGCCTCTTCTCGACTAACACAATGCTAGTTCAACAGTGACCCTGGCTGACTACAGAGCTAAAAGTCTGTTCTTAGCTTCTTGATATAAGAAGTATCCTTGCAGTGCCTTCTCAGGGCGGGATTAGTTTAGGCCAAAACTAAAAAACCAAGCCCACTGCCACTGAGTCGATTTTGACTCACAGTGACCCTACAAGACAGAGTAGAATTGCTCCACAGTTTCCAAGGAGTGCCCAGCGGATTTGAACTGCTGACCTTTTGATTAGCAGCTGTAGCACTTAACCACTACACCACCAGGGTATCCAGGAGTCTGCAAACTACCACCTGAGGGCCAAATCCTACTTGCCACCTTTTTTTGTAAAATAAAGTGTTATTTGAACATAGCCCAACCATTGCTTTACACATTGACAATGGCTGTGTTCACACCACAGTGGCGGGGCTGGATAGATGAGTCCTTTTGACAGCAAAATTTCTACCACTGGGCTCTTGACAACTTGGTGATCCTTTGCTCAGGCCAAATGGAGGAAATTACCAAGTTGGAAGTTACTTTCTTGGAAGTTACCAAGAAAACCAAAACCAAACCAGTGTCCGTGAGTAGATTCTGACTCATAGTGACCCTGAGAGTCTCCAGGAATTTCTTGATCCTTTAAGACTATCACGTTACACACCTTACAGCAGACCAGGCAAAAACCATCCAGGGCCAGGAACTAAAGCCAAGCCAAGTGCCGTCGAGAACTAAAGAGGGCTTCGTAAAAGCTGTAAAAGGCAGCTATCACCATCTTCCCATTTTACAGATGAGGAAACAGGTGCAGACACTTGCTCATGGTCACGGGTAAAAGGAGGTGGACCTGGGACCCAGGCTTGGACACATGTGTTCTGAAGGCCACAGTGTTGCTAAACAATTCAGAGGTCCTGGCCTGGGACAAGGGAACACACATGTTGCTGAGAGGGGTCTAGCCCTTCACCTCACGTGCTCTTCATTAGGCAACAGCAGCATCATCTATCATCCATGCTCCAAGTCCATGCTCAGAGGGGAGTCCCCAGCACTGGAGCCTTCTCCAGGCAGAGACCCGCTGTCTCTCTGATCACACAGGCAGCATGAGGTGGTGCCAAGGACACCAGACTGGCCAGACCATCTTGTCCAGAGCCATGCTCTCGGTGCCTCTGTCTCCTCACTCTCAAAGCCCTTCCTACTGATACTGGGTGACAACTTATGGTCCACAACTCCCACTTTATCTGTCATTCACAGTGATCCCAGCCCAGGATTTCTTAGACTTGAATTATTCACAGATCCCAGGGATTTGTTCAAACGCAGATTTTGATTCTGGTGTCGGGGGTGAGGTCATGGGCTCCATTTCTAATAGGCCCTGTACCCAGGTAATACCAGGACTCTGGTTCAGGCACCACTTGTTGATTTGCAGAGGTCTAGACTTCTTCATTCCAATGTAATCGGAAGCCAAAGGGGCATGGCTTGCTTTACCCATGAGGCGCTTAGTAAATTTTTACAAATCAGATCACCTTAAAGGAATAAGAAAAACTAACTACTGAAAGAGATCCTAAAGTGCCAGTTCCCCTTGGCTCGATTCCGACTCATGGGGGTTACGTGAGTGTCAGAAGAGAACTGTGTTCCAGAGTGTTTTCAGTGATTGATTTTTTGCAAACAGACCACCAGACATTTCTTCCTAGGCACCTCTGGGTGGCTTCAAACCTCCAACCTTCTGGTTAGCAGCTGAGTGTATTAATCATTTGCACCACCCAGAGATCCCCACTCCCACAGCTGTCACTGCATAAAGCAAACAGAAACCCAACACCACAGGCAGAGGGCTTCAACCAACTGAAATTTCTCTCAGTCTAGTATGTTAGAAGTCCAAATTCAGGCCATCAGCTCCAGCAGAAGGCTTTCTGTCTCTGTTGGCTCCGAAGGAAGGTCCTTATCATCAATCTTCCCTTGGTCTAGAAGCTTCTCTGGGCAGGAAGCCCAGGTCCAAAGGACATGCTCTGCTCCTGGTGCTGCTTTCTTAGTGGTTTGAGGTCCCCCCTCTCTGCTTGCTTCTGTCTCCTTTTATCTCCTATATGGTAAAAGGTGGGGCTGGCCACACCCCAGGGAAACTTCCCTCACACTGCAACAGGGATGTGACCTGCGCAAAGGTGTCACAGTCTACCCTAATCCTCCATCACATACACTAACCTTGCCTCATTAACCACAGGCAAATTAGGACCTACAGCACGGAGGAAAATCACATCAGACGACAAATGGGTAGACACTCACACAATACCGGGAATCATGGCACAGGCAAACTGACACATACATTTTGGGGGTCGGGGGGACACAATTCAGTTCATGATACTATTTTTATATTCACCAGTCATATAAATCCAGCTTTTTTATATTTAGGTGTGCTTAACTTGACAAGGGGGTATATAGCATAAAGAATACAAGTTCAAATCCCAGCTCTGCCACTTGGAGAACTAACTGTCCACTGTGACAGATCTGTCACCTCCCTGAGCTCTGGTGTCCTCACTATAAAATGCGATACAGATCCCACGATGATGACAAGATCACCTGTACAGGAAACGCCAAACTCCTTCTGCTGAATTGGGCACAGGGAAAGGCTCTCCCTGGGACGCCCTCCCAGCTGTGCCCTCAGTGCTCACCCCGTGAAGGTGGCTTTGCCTCCTAACTCCATTCTGAGGTGGGGAATGCGCCAGGCCTCTGAAGCTGCCAGAGCTGGCTCTTTGTTCATTCTTACCTCCTGTCCCCCAGCTGCCTCACACCAAGGGGCTGCTTTGAGGCTGAGCTCCGGTGACTCATTAAGCCAGTGTCCCTGCTGCTCCAATCAGGGGAACTCTGTGGAAGGAGTTATTAGCTGTCCTCTGCACTGGGGCTTGCAAGTGACCAGAGTGAAGCCTCTCTCCCAAGGGCCCGGAGAGGCTCCCTGTGTGAGTTTGTGTGTGTTTACCGACCAAGAGCCCTGTCTGCACTCCACCGCGAACAGTGACAAGTCCGGGCAGGGTGAAGTCTCAGCTGGTAGGTTCGGGCCTGAGCTTGGGTGGTGTCCAGCTGCCCCTCGGCCCTTTGCCCACCTGCCTCAGGGGCAAGGAAGGAAAGGGCTTGGCGATTCTCAGTTGATAGTAAGAGGCCTCCCCTCTCTGCTTCCTTTCTGCCCCTTTTATTTCCCCTTAGGCCCAGCATGACCCTTCTCCCCAGCTGGGCATCTGGTTCAGGGTGGCCTGTTTCCTCTGTTAGAAGAACACGGAACCACATAGTCAAGTCTGGCAGGGTGGGGCTAGCTGATGGCCTGGGAAGGTCTGTAGCTGGCTAGGTGACCTCTGATAATGGCCCTTTCAGCCTGGAGAGGAGATGTGCTGTTACTGTTGTTACGTTGATTTTGACTCACAGCAACCCCAGGTGACAGAGCAGAGCTGCTCCACAGGGTTTTCTATGCAAGCAGACTGCCAGATTTTTCTCCTGTGGAGCTGCTTGGTGGCTCTCAATTGTCAACCTCCTGGTTGGCAACTGAGTGCTTAACTTCTGTGCCATCACGGCTCCTTGGAGCAGGAGTATAGCTCAGTGGTTATAAACATCAGCTCTGGAGTACAGCTTTCCGGGCTTGAATGCTGGCACTGTCATTTGCTGACCATGGGACATCGGACAACTTGCCTCTGCCTCACTATGCTTATCTGTAAAATGGGGATAGTGAGTGCCTTCATCAGAATGGAGTGATAACTTAATGAAATGACAGGCATAAAAACACTTACGAGAGTAAGTTGCCAGTACTAAAAATGTTAGCCACTGCTAGAATTTCCATGTTTTGGGGGGGTGGTCAGATGAGGTCATTTTGACCAGTCCCCGATCACTACCCTGGGCATGTAGGGGGAAGATGGGGGCTCCTATGACCAGAGGCCCCTGAAAGCAGCTCTCCTGGTCCTCTGTCCTGCTGCTGGCTCTCCCAGGCAGCACAGAAGGATCCTTCTATTTTACAAATACTCTGAAGTTTCACCAACCAAATTTGATGGGAATTAGCTTTGCAAACTGTGATATGCCTCACTGTCACGTGGTCCCTCATCTCATCCTGTATTTGGTTCACAAGTATTTGCGGAGGGCCCGCGGAGCGCCTGGCACTCGAGTACTGGATTACGAATGAGCAGAGGTGAGGTGAGGTCTTCCGTATCTGTGTGCAGGAGGCCATGGGTGCTCTGCGCACGGTAAGTGGCGCCGAGATCTGCCTGCTCCTGCCGCGAGCACACGGAGACGGCCAGGGTTAACTGAGATCCACCTTCACAGTTTCACACACAGTCCAGTTTACAAAATACGCCTCCGTACGTTTTAACCACCATCCGGTTCCCACTTGGCAGTCTCCGAGTCCTCCGAGTTCTGGATCTCCAATTTGAATTCTGTCCACAGCTCAGTTTAAATTCGTTTCCTTTTCTTTGGCCTCAGAAGTAGAAACTAGCAGACAGAATCCAAAGCAATTTAGAATTCAGGCTTCTCTACCAACAGGCGTTCAATTCCACCCTGTTTCCGAGGGAAGGGGAAGCTGGATGCTGACAGCCGTTAAGAGCCAATGTTTATTAAGCCCGTCCTCTACCTGGCACTATGCCAAGCACTTCGCTCACGGTATTTCTGTCATCCAGTCCTCAGCAACTGCATGAGGTGACAATGTCACTCTATTTTATTGGAACTCAGTGGGGTTCAGTGACCACCCCAAGTTCCTCTCCCAGTAACTAAATTCCCCCATAGAGTGTCACCTGGTGGGGCTGAGCTGAGAACCTAGACTGACCCCTCGAAAGCTGTGGCCCTAACAGTTATGCTGTACACAACCTGTTCCTCTTCTTTGTCTCCTTTCATTTTTGCACATTCTCTTAAAGAGCAAGTACTAGACTCCAAAGACACCAGAAACCCTCACACTCCAGCAGCTGTCCTCAGCAGCTACCTGCACCCGCAGAGTCAGCCTCCACTGGCTGGGGGAGAAGGTGGGAACTGTAAAGGGACTGAGGGAGACGGCATCAACTTCTCTGCCTCAAGGCAGCCCGTGTGTCATTTTTCTGGGGCTAAAACTCTCCCTCAGCTCCCCCTAGACCATCTGGGGGTATATTCTCCTCTCCATTAGGTTGAAATACCTGTCTATACAGCTCATCTGCTAGCCAGTAAGTTCAACACCCACGCTCTACACAATCAGGGAAGCCTCGGGCCATGTCCCCTGGGCTCACGTCTCCCCCAGACCAGTGAGGAGAATGAAGTCCCTTCCTCACCATCGATCTCTTCTAGCTTGTTTCAAAGCCAGTCATAGAGAAGGCCTCAATCCTGGGAATATCACTCCTGCCACCAGTGGCTGCTAAGATGCTCCAACTCATGGTCACCAACAGGTGTCAGAGTGGAACTGTGCTCCATGGGGTCTTCAGTGGCTGTCTTTTCAGAAGCCGATCACCAGGCCTTTCTTTTGAGGCACCCCTGGGTGAGCCAGAGGCTCTTAACAAATGTTCAGTTAGCTGCTGGGTGTATTAACTGTTCATATCACCCAGGGATTTCCCCTGACACCCCACTAGGAATGACAAACTGGCATGCAAAAATGTCCCCACAAACGTTCACAGCGGTACTATTTACAACAGCCAGAAGTCGGAGACAGCTTAAATGTCCATCAGCAGGTGAAGAGATAAACAAATGGTGGTTTATCCTTACAATGGAATATTATCAGCCATAATATTGCAGAACTGATACATGCTGTAACATGGATGAACCTCAAAAACATTATGCTATATAAAAGAAACCACAGTGTCACATACCGTATATGAATCCATTTATATGAAATATCCAGACAAGGCAAACGGATACCACCAGAACACGGAACTGTGGTGGCTTGCGGCTAAGGGAGGCGGAGACTGGGGAGTTGTGACTCCATGGGTAAGGGGTTTTATTTTCCAAGTAGATAATGTTGGTGATTGCACAGCACTGCAAATGTACTATGAGCCACTGAATTGTTCAATTTAAATTGGTTAGTTTTATGTGATGTGAATTCTAGCTCAATTTGGAGGGAAAAGAAGCACTGTTAATTAAGAGAAAAAAGATGAGTGAAGGGACAAAGGTAGTTGTGCTGGGCAACATGGTGTCTGGCCAGTCTGCACTGGGCCTTTTCTGATGAATTGTTAAGTCCCCGTGGGACAGGAGAGGCTTCTGTCAGCATCTAGCGCCACCCAGGTAGCTTTCCCTGGAGTCTCTCAGGCAGACATCTTTTCATGCTCCCTGTCTCTCTCCTTTTAAACAATAACAAGTAGTAACCCACCCAAAGAGGTACCAACTGGAAGGCACCTGTATTTGAGGGCAGAAAAAGCCTAGGAAGTGACTTGTGGGATTCCTATAGACTTATCTCCTCTGTGCCATTTTAACGCCTGAGCTGACATCTCCAACATACAGTATGCAAAGAAACAGTATTTCCATTTCAGATGCCTATGATGGTGAGGAACAATATGAACAATATTATTTTAGTGCCCTGGAAAAAAATTAGCAAGTCAAATATTGAATCAGGCCCGTAGCACCACATGCTAAGCAGATTGCTTTGATCTTATCTACACTAAAAGCTCTATTATTGGATTTAAAGTCGGTGAACACATACCAGACGAGGATACAATGCCTGTCTGAATGCATATTTCAGAAGCGAGGAATGTTTTGACAAAAGGAAGAAAATATCAAAGTTAAAGCTGCAATTGAAACACAAATTTCCCTTCCCTCTTCTCCTGGGGCTGGAGGCTCTGCTGGCCAACCAAAATGTTTTGTATCCAAATGACCTGCTGTTGGATCCAGAAACATCTACTGAGCTCTCTTTTGCTGGAACCAACAGGGAAGTGGTTTGTTACTCCCTATCCAACAGTTTGAAGCTTCCAGGGGGGTGTGCGCAGGCCACCACGGCATGGCGCCCTCTGGCGGTCACTTTTCTGGTTGGCCTCCCTCACTCCCAAACTTGAGATAACTCAACCTCCAGCCATCCCTGAAGCTGCTGGAGAAGGGAAAGGAACTTTCAAGAGGCAGAGGAAGGAGCTGAACAGGAAAGTAGAAACTCCACTGCAAGGCGGGATTGTTAATTACCCAGCGGGACACGAACGCAGAAATAATCTGGTGCCACAAACTTCCCACCTGGGAGGTACTGCTCAAAAACCAAACAGCAAAAGCACATCCTAAACCAGGGGTCAGCTAACTACGACCCAGAAGCCAATGTGCCTCTTCTCATCATGTATTTTTGTGTGGCTGTAAGTTAAGAATGGTTGTTACATTTTTTAAATGGTTGAAAAGAAATCACAAGAAAATATTTCGTGTCACGTGAAAATTAAATCAAGTTTCAATTCTACTGTCCATAAATAAAGTTTTATTGAAACACATTGCTGTTCATTTGTGCCTGCATTGAAGTGAGAAGTTACAACCAGTTGTATGGCCCACAGCACTGAAATATTTACCGTTCTAGACAATGCTTGCCAGCTCCTGTCCTTAACGGCTACGGTTCGTGAGACTGAACCCTCAGAGCCCAGCCTGCGCGCCCACCCCTGCCCACCTTCAAGTATGATGACAAGTGGCAGCAACAGTCTGCAGCACAAAGGTGAATGTGAGGGGGGAGGGGCACATCACATTTTTACACACAAGCCACGAACTTACCATTTTATTATTGATTTCATGGAAATGAATCTCACAGACTTTCTCCACAACATCTTCATTCTCAAAAGTGACAAAGCCAAACCCTAAAGGGGAGTGGGGGGGGGAACAGAGAAAAGAGGGGTGAGTTCAGTTCCGCCATACCCACGTGTTTCTTTCTGATGTCCCCAATTCCAGACACCACACTCCTGATTTGGGAGTAGTTGAAGCAGACCCCCAGGGAGGGCCTCAAGATCCAGGCAGTGATTTCTAATTTCTACCAAGCACCCTTCCAACAGAGAGAAAAAGTTAACGATTTCACCCGCATGTAGTAGGTGCTCTGTGGTTTACATGTGCCTCGAAGCAAACAAGAAATTGACTGGTCTGTTACTCCCCGGGGTCAGAGACCCGCAGCCACCTCCACGGAGGTGGGCAGGTGGCTGGTGGGGCTGTGGGGATGGCTGCAGGGCTGTGTCTGCCCTCTTCTGCATGCTGGCCCCGCCAGCCCCCGGGTCAGTCTTCAGACGGAGGTGGTTATTTGTCCTTTTCTTCCTGAATTACTTCCTCTAATACCTCATCAGGACATCCTGAGGCCAGGAAGAAACTATTAAAAGTTGTAGGCCTCTGTACTGCACAGGCGTCCTTTCTCTGTGACTGCTTCAAAAGCGCTGTGGATTTGGGGCAGTTTAAGACTGTTTGATGCCTGCTGTCAGCCCGTCAGCTATCCACTGTATTTACTCGGCTGGAGACTGGCTTTGGTAGACAAGGCATACTGAAGAATTTTGGCAGGCAACCGCAACTCAGCATCCTGAGTTCCTCTCCCTACCTCCCTGCCCCTTTCTTTCTTCTCTTTCCACCCCCAACAGAGTTTCCAGCAGGTGGCCCCATCTGTGACACAGAGCCAAATGCAGGACCCCCCTGCCGAACCTCTCAGAGGGACCACAGCCACAGTTTCAGTGCTAACAACGCAAGGAACATACGCAGTGCCTGCAGACACAGTGACCACTGATGGGGAGGCAGGAAGCGTGGGTTCGAGTTCTGCTCCTGCCTCTCACTTATGTGGCATCCTGGGAAGTCCCTTTCCCTTTCTGAGCCTGGAGTTCTGCACCTGGAAATTAGGCGGTGAGGCTGGACCCTGGTGACTCTCAGGTCACAATCACAATGCACATTACAGTTCCTGAGGTCTCCTCTGCCACGATAGGGTCCTGGGCAAGCCCAAAGCCAGGCTGATCAAATGGGATAATCACAATGGCTGGTTCTGCCCTGTGATAATCAGTGAGTCCTACTCCTGGGTAAAACAGACATGTTTCCTTTGCAAGATTCCATCTCTAGTCAGATCTCGGCAATCTAAGGTGGGGACAGAGGACTCCCTCAGGTCCCTCCAGGCCCTTAAATCTCCAACGCTAACACGACCATTTTTATGGAACCTCAGGGAATAAGCAGCTGAGACACTGAGTGTCTACAGGGTCTAAAAGATTCCTTTAAAAAGACTACATCCCTTCAAAAAGAACACCCCCCGCCCCCGGCAATTTCCAGTTACCTGAGGGCCTGGAGAGACCTTGGGTGGTATAAATGGTTAACCTGCTCGGCTGCTAACTAAAATGTTGGCATTTCAAGCCCACCCAGAGGTGAAGTCTTCCGAAAGACCTGGCAATCTACTTCCCAAAACTCAGCCACTGAAAACCCTACAGAGCAGACTTTTACTCTAGTACACCACGTGGAGTCACGATGAGTTGGAGGTGGCTCAATGGTAACCGCTTAACACAGAGCAGGTGGCGAGTGACTCCGGCTGAATGGATGTTGGAGCCCCTTCTGCTCCTCCTGGGTAGCAGCATCTCTGCTCACCCACCTGAGTTGTTGCCTCCCCTCAGGACTGGATCAGCAGTCCTTCACCAGGCATTTACGGGCTCCGCAGATGGTGCCTCGGTGCTGGGCACCGCAGAGGGTACAGAGATCAGCACCACCCCTCTGCTCACTGAACAGTCACTCTCAAAAAGGTACAAGTCAGAGGCTCCCATCCTGGAAGACCTCACCTCTCCATCCTCACTTCCAGCCTGGGGGTCACCCTGAAGCTCATTTGTCTCTGAAGGTCATTTCCTGTGGTCTGGACCTAAACCTAGACACCATGTGCATCCCTCAAGAAGCCAGGACTCCTAGTTTTGAGAGGGACCTCAGTCTTTTCAGGGTGCGGTCACACGCCCCCTCCTTCAGCCAGGCTGGTTGCTGTGGCTTTGAAGAGAACACAGGTGAGTGTGGTGGATGACCAAAACTCACCCCTGTGATTGCCAAAACCAAAAATACCCACTGCCACCAAGCAGATTTCTGATTTATAAGAGACTACAGCACAGAGCAGAACTGCCCCACAGTTTCCAAGGAGCATCTGGGGAATTCGAAGTGCCTACCGTCCTTTTGGTTAGCAGCCGTAGCAATTAACCACGACCCCACCAGGGTTTCCCTGCAATTGCCAGAGAGCATGAAATAAGTGCCAGTCCATGGCACTGCCCTGAGCAGAAGAGACAGCCTATTTTAAAGCCACCTTGCTGCTCAGCAGATGTATTTGACTCTGGCACAGAAAGCAGGTTCAGTCAAATTAACGCGGGTGCTGAGGGGTCAGGTCCCTGTCACAGATGCCGCAACCCCTCTCCCCGCCTAGTCTACTAGCAAACCAGTGTTAACAAGGCCAGGCCCAGTACCACTTGGAATTCACTGCTGCCTCAGTTTCCTACCCTGTGCCACCATTCAGAAAAAAGGAAGAAGTATGACTGAGCTGGGAGACAGGAATTAAAACGTAGACTGCTGCCCCAGCAAGGTGAACCTACCTGCCGCATCACTTCAAATTCCAGCTCTTGACTCTCCCTGCAGGTCCTGTCCCTAACCCCACAGGACTCAGAGTGCAAGTATCACAGAAATGACTTTCCTGATCAATGGAGACAGCCTGGATTTCAAGTTTGTGTACCCTGGATGCATAACAATTCGGCAATGTCAAGGCTCATTTGCAGTATTTTAGAGATCAACATCGTTTCAACGCCCCTGTCTGTTTGGTCTGAATTGAGAAAACAAACTTGATTATGTCTAAAATATTTATTTATTCCATTTGGGGAAAGCAAAAGAAGCAATGAAACACTTAATTATCAATAACTGTTATTCCTTACCATATAATCATTTTTCTCTCACAGGTGCATTATCATTTACAATGAATTAGGGAACTCAGTGGTGAACAACCCCAAAATAAACTAAAGGGAGGCATGAAGGACAAAGATAACAAGATCAGACATTCGGGAGGGATAGGGCAGTAGGTGGGAAAAGTCCTTGCTGATATCAGAATCTTTTGAACAATCTGCTGGATCTCCAGACGCTACCAGAGTCTGGAAGTCTGGGGGCTGCAAGGGCTGATCACATCTCTCGTTTTTCCCAACAAGCAGCAGAAACAGAGCTCGGGAAGGCCCACTGAAGTGGGGTAGAGCAGGCGGGTAAGCAAAACACACAATTAGCCTCGCTCTGAGTCAAGGACCATGTGACCTCACTGATACAAAATCTTTTGGAAAAGCACAGTGGTGACAGTTATACAACATGGTAAAAAAGCAAGGACCAAATAACGAGCTCTGTGGCCCCGGAGAATCCTTTTCCCTGTCTGGGTTTCTGTAAAAGTAGCAGGCAAAAAGCCAGCCCAATCAGAAAATGGGCAAAGGGCTTGAATGGGCATTTCTGCAAAGAAGATACATAAATGCCCTAGTAAGTGTATGAAAAAATGTTCAACATCAGTGGTCATTAGGGAAGTGCAGATAAACCATAACAAGGCAGTGCGTCGCATCCTCGGGTTAGCAGAGTCCCTGGGTAGCACAAGTTGCAAAGTGCTCCATTGCCATCCCAAGGCTGGCAGCTGGAACCCAAAGGTGCTGCAACATCACAGCCTTGAGAATCCTGTGGTGCAATTCAACGCTGCACATGGGATTGCCACGCGTCACAATGCCCTCAGCAACTGACAATAACAACAACAGGATGGGTAGGAACAGAAAAATGGAAAAGCACACACTGGCTAAAATGCGGAAAAACTGGAACACCCCAGCACTGCTACAAGGAAGGTAAAATGGTAGTTTTTAAAAAAGTCAAACATGGAATTACTGTAGGATCCAGCAATTCCGCTCCTAGGTATGTACCCAAAAGACTCGGACAGCAGGGATTCAAACCGATATTTGCACACCAACGTCCACTACAACATTATTCACAACAGGCTAAGGGTGGAAACCACCTGTGTCCATCAGATGAATGGAGAAACAAAATGTGGTGTAACCGATGGAATGTTACTCAGTTAGAAGGAGAAATGAAGTTCTGATACAAGCTATGGCATGGATAAACCGTGAAGGCGTTACGATGAGTGAAGTAGGCCAAGCACGAACAGACAAGTATCGCACGATCCCACTTCTACGAAATACCCAGACTAGGCAAATGCATAGCAGATTAGCGATCACGAAGGACTACGTACAGGAGTCAGAGAGTTGCTGCCTAATGGATACAGAGTGTTTTGTTTGTGGTGATGAATATAACTCTGACACAGAAATGCACACTTAAAAATGGTTAAAATGGCCAATTTTACACGATACACGTTTTGTTTTTGTTAAATGCCATCCGGGTGATTGCCAGCTCACAGCAATCCCGAGTGGCAGAGCCGAGCTGTCCTATAAGGTGCCGCTGTCATCGCTACGGGGACTGATCACCAGGTCTTTCTCCCCTGGAGACACTGGGTGGCTTTGAACCACAAACCTTTCGGTCAGTCGCCCAAGCACTTCACTGTTGGACCATCAGAGTGCCTTATTTTGACCACAATAGACACAAAGCAGCAGCAGGCACAGGGCAAGTGGTTGGCCCTGCTCTGCTCCCCACTGGAGTTAGGTCTTAGATTCCTAGTGAACCCACAAGGGCTTACACTCCATTTGGGCCCTTTAGGATGACCCTGTGACCGTCCTGTCTCCCAGCTTCTCAGGCCTCCCTTGGCCGTTGGCACTGTTCTGGAGCCAAGAATTCCTTCAGTGATTTAACTCTACTATCTGGCCATGGAAAATGGGGAGGAACCCCAGGAACTGATAACTGGGGAGTCACTACACCAAAACTTGGGGGATGACAGCCTCATCACCTGTCATGAATGAAATGACAACCGCCTCGGCCTGCATAACAGCCTTCCATCTTCCCTGCACCCCACTCCTCCCAAGGGCTCTGGCAGTCAGCCACACTGGGGCACAGGAGGTCCTGGGAAGGTTAGCCCTAGACTACAACGGACCCAAAAATGGCCATTCAGAGAGGAGCAGTTGACAGACAACATGTAAAAATGAAATTCTGGAGCCTTCTCCTGAATGAAGCTATTATTAGAAGCTAGCAAGTAAGCTCTGTTTAGGAGGTAAGCACTTAAAAGTTCAATCTTTTTTTCCTCTTTTATTCAAATGAACAAAACTGAATATTCATGTGACTAACATAAGTCTACAGAACACACACATACATACAGAAGAGAATAGAAATCTGAAAACAAAATACTTCAGAATTAAAATGACCTGCTTCAACAGCAGCCAATGAGCAATATCCACAATTAACTGTTCTTTTTTTTTTTCCCAAGATTAGGGAGGGGAATATGGGAATAGCTTCCTTCCACCCTCAAAAATCATTTTCTTCTCTTATCATACAGGTCAGTGAACACTGATGACAACCCGGAGAGCCTAAAACATCTTCAGTGAAAATCAATGCGACTCATGAGTTAACACACTTGGTTAACTGGGAAAAAAGAGAGGGCAAGGGGGAAAAAAAACCCAGTTGTCAAATTTATTCTGGGCATCTCATGAGGAATTTAAGTTATGTGTATGCAAGTGTATTTATAACTCACGCAACCTCCGTCTCCTCCTTGTTGGGGACAGCAGTAATACCTGTGGGCTGCTTTCAGCAGAAATACTAATCCCTTGGGTTTAGGTGTGAAGAGTACTTGCTGGTTTCAAGTTGCTTCCTCATACAACATCGTACCTGGTCCCAGAGGCAACCCCATGAGAGGTGGTACACGCTCCGCGATCCCTGCTTTGCTCAACTGCTCAGCCAAGGTAAGTGAGTGACTGGTCCACCTGTGGTGGTGTGGGCCCCAAAGTAGGGCGTGGGGGAAAACCAGGGTCCTAACTCCAAAATCCGGCCATGACGTTATCCACGTCTCAGGTCGTTAGGGGGCTTCTTTGGATCAGTAAGTGTTCAGAGACGGATTTGGTGGCCATGTGGTCCAGACAGAACAAGAAGGGACCAGCCTGGGCCAGGCGGCAGGTGTGGCCTTCATGTTTCGTCATAAGGAGTCAACATTTCTGAGCTACCTCTGGGGGCTCCCTGGGGAGTGCACATAGTGACAATCCTTGTTTGCAGAGTGAAAGGTGGGAGGTTTGAATCCACACATAAGTGTACTGGAAGAAAGGACTGGTGACCTACTTCCCAAAATTCAGTTATTGGAAACCCTGTGGAGCACAGTTCTATGCTGATACACATGGGGTTGCAATGAGTTCAAACCAACTCAAGGACAACAGGTCTTTCGGTTTCTCCAGGCCACAGCAGGTTTGTCTAATCACTTTCAACTGCCTGGAACAGGTTTTCTGCAAGCTTGAATGGAGAGGATCTGAGGCCCTGCCCAGGTATACGGGCAAGAAAAGCAGACGAGATGAGCAGTCAGCATATTGGTGGTGGTGGAGACGCATGGCTTCACAGACTCGAGGTTTGCACTAAGGAAAACAACCTAGCAGATCTCTTCTAAGGAAAAACAAGCTGCCTTTGCAAAAGAAACGGCCTTTCTGATTACTGATTACCACTTCGGGATACTCACTACACCGTTTCCTGCCATCAGTGAGATCCAGTCTGAGTTGCCATTATTTTTCCTGAACTCTTTCAGACACTGGATGCTGGACAATGGACAGGCCAACAGCCTCGGCTGTGCCTGCTTCCATCGAGCCTTGAGGAACATCTGACAGCTTACTGTGTGAGGCTTCAGTTACATCTAATTTTTACAAATGACAGTATGGACTTTGGTAAGGCACGAATACCATCTGTCACCTAGCTTGAGATGGTATTCCTTCAGTTATATCTGATGTCTAGCATCCTAAAGGTGCTTATTTGCCAGCCACCCACACCCCAATAACAGAAGAGTATAAGTTTATCCACACTCACTAAGCACCTATTTTTTATCTCAGTCTTCACTTCCCCCACTCCTCATGTGGACTAAGAACGACGGAACACTTCTTCCCATTTTACAGATGAAGAACCGAGGCCCACTGGAGCCTGTGTTCCCTCCACCACAGTCTTCTTTTCCTGTGAAGGCAGGTTATTCTAAATTCCATCTTTGCTGTATTCCGAGCATGTCACACAACCTGGCTCTAGACACATGTCAGGTTTCTCTGTAAGAAAATCTACCAAGTATGAAGGAACCCCTTGTCTTAACAACCCAGTAGGCAAAGGACAAAGAAGTAACGTGGGAAAGATGTGACCACACATTTCAGTTCCAAGCTTCCTTTCCCTGGTGCCTGTTATACCCCATTCCTTCAACACGAAGTCAGGTAAGGCAATACTGAGGCTTTTCAGTTGCTTACAACAAAGACGATGTTCATAAAGAAACCAAACAAGTCTGCCTTGAGCCTTGTGTTCTTTCAAGATCCACACGGAATGAAATCAGTAACTGCACTCAAAGTCAGGGGGCAGTGGGTCTATGTTAATGGGGGAAGGACAATTCAGAAAAGCGGGGAGACAGCAGTGTCACAGCTCAAAAGAATCATCAGCGTCACTGAACTGTACATGGAGAAACTGTTGAACTGGTGTATGTCTTGCTGTGTATACAAACAATAATAAAGAAGAAGGAAAGAAAGAAACACGACTGGAATCTCCCCTAGGCCAGTCTAATCCAGGATGGGCACAGGGTTGGTGACTTCTCTGAACATGTCTGGGTTCTAGCCACAGACCCACCAGAAAGTCACCAAGCCTGGTATTAGACTTCTGGCAGCAAACTCGCTTTCACAGAAGTCAGCTGCCTGGAGGGATAAACAGAAGAACTCACTTCCTGGACTTGATTACGAACAAAGCACAGGGGCAGGAACAGTGACCGTGGCTGCGCCCAGCACTCAGCCTCAGACCTGGTCAGGACAAAGACTTCCTGGTTAGGGCACAGACTCGGTGGGCAGGGCCTCCCCCAGGACAAACACACAAGCCCATCAAGAATGCAAAGGGTCTTTGGACTTGCGCCGTTAGTTAGCATGGCCCCCCTCCACCCCTCCATAGCCTTCTTCCTTTCCACCCCCAAGCCAACAAGCAGCCGGTCTCATCTGGGGGTCCCCACCACGTCCCTTCCAGGGTGGCATCCCAGCCCCCGACTCTGAGAGCACAGCTGCACCTGCTTCCTTGTTTGTACCAGCACTTTGGCAGCTGGTTGCTGTGAACTATAATAAAACGCCTTTCCAAAAAATGAAGGAATGTGACCAGGCACGCCAGACATCATGATATTAAAGCCGTGTCAATTAATTTCTCCCCCTGCTTGATAAACGAGCGCCATTCCATCTCTTAATAATGAGGAGAGAAACAAGAAAAGTTGACACTTAGTTTAATTTATTTTCTCAACTTGCCTGGTCATATTTCTTTCTGCCTTGCAGAGCGCACTGGGGCTGTGGGGAATTACAAGTGGCTCTCGTACAGCCCAGGCATAGATCGGTGTGAATCGACACGGGTCTCTTTATTCCCGCACTCCACTTAATCAGGAGGGGGCCAGTGACTTCCTAGGCCAGCTCACACCTGAGCCTCTCTAGCCACGTTTGGGGACAGAGGGAGTGGGGAGCAGGGAGGAGGGCGATCTCAGGTGTGTGGGGAATCAGATAACAGAAATGGCACTATCAGGTTTCCAATCTAGTTCTGAGTAATTGCACAAGACTGAATTCCCTAAATTAATATTAAGCTACATTGGCGGCATTTGCCAGACGGGAACCAATTTCTCAACTGAAAAGATGCTTTTCTCTCTCTTTTTCAGCCTGAGGATGCTTTGGCCAGCACCCGACCTTGAAATGTGAGGATAAACAAGCTAAAAGTCACAAGCCAACTGCGAAACAGAAAGTGTTTCATTAAGGCTGCAGTTACAAGTCATTTTTTCATACGGCTACCATAACCTCAGGAACATTTACGGAGGCACTAACATCACAGAGGTCCCTGGGTGGCACAGATGGTTAAGTGCTCCACTACCAACTGAAATGCTGGAGGTTCCAATCCACCCAGAGATGCCCTGGAATAAAGGCCAGGTGAGCTGCTTCCTACAGGCCACAGCCTTAAAAATCATGGCGTGCACTTGTCTTCTGCAACATACGGGGATGCCCGCTGTCAGCTGAAAACAACCCTAGGGCAACTGGTTTGGTTGTTGACACCACAAAGCAAACTGGGACTGAAAGCCAAGTGTGCCCTAAACTGTGTTTCTTGGTGTGTGCCTGCAGCAGCATCTTTTTGTGGGGGAGACACTGCTACAACTGCAGATCTGCAGGCTCTGTCCCCTCATCTCCCATCAAGTCTCCGCGAGTGTGGCCTGGGTATCTGCATTACAACCAGCTGCTTGGTGGCGGTGAGCCTACCCCAAGCCTGACTGTGCTGAGTTCCCTCCTGTTTACCGGACGAGTAGAGCCAGGCGGAAACCATTTAGTAAAAGAGCCTGATATCAGTGCTGCAGAACTGTACACTTACAGACGCTTAAGACAGCAAATTTCAAGTTACATGTGTTTTACGAAGACTCCCTCGGTGGTACAAATGGTTAAGAGCTCAGTTACTGACCCAAAGGTTGGCGGTCTGAATCTACCCCAAGGTGCTTTGGAAGAAAGACAATCTGATTCCAAAAGGTCGCAGCCAGGAAACCCCAATGGAGCAGTTCTACTTGGGTACACCTGAGGTCACCATGAGTCAGAACAGACTTGTTTGCTTCAATATGATCTACCACAATTACAAAGAGACAAACAGTTTAGAATTTTTCACAAGAAGAATTTCCAGGCCCCCCTCTCACATGCCAGGAGAACTAGAGCAGTTTTGAGGGCATTTCTGACACCCCCTGTTTTTGGAGCTCTGGAACTCTCTCAGCCCAAGGAAGAGCCCTCCTGCACAAGAGGACCGGGAGATCAAGGGAAGACAAATATCTCCCAGGGGCAGCAAAGGATCAGAAAGCCATTCATACTAAAGTGTGAAAGACCGATAGACCTTGCTTCTACTCCTGAAGGTCTTGGGTGCTTTACCTGGGGAAAAAATCTCCATGTGAAAGCAATTAAGTTCTAATTTAAAATTCTAAACAGGCATTCAGGCAGTGGAAAGAGGGTTTTTGTTTGTTTTTCTTACTGGTGGGGCCCTCTCCTTGAGTCCAAAATTACAGGAGGGTGTTAACAGTCTTACCGCATGAAAGTGAGCACAAAAAGAAGGGGATCTTGACAAAACCATCCAAGAAGAAGAGGCACTGGGGAGGGGAGACAAAGGAAAAGAGAGAGAGAGAGAGAGAGCGGGAGAAAGAAAGAAGGGGGACAGCCGAAGAGACAGAACCCTCCAGCCATCCCCACATCATTTCTCGGAGAGAGGAATCTGCCGTGAATACTGATAGTGTGATTTGAAAGTGCCGGCGGCTGCAGGGAGACTGTATCTCATCCCAGACTCTTGTTAAGCGAGAGGGAAAAAGCACCTGTGATCCGGGCCAGGAAAGCCCAACCTCATTTAATTCCAAGTGCGCTCTATAGCAGTGATTCTGTGAATGACACTTGTCAGGGCAGCAGATTAGTTCACAAACCTATTTTTTGTGTGTGGTGTTCCATCTTGGTCAGGAAAATAGTCAGTTCTTGGCGAGAGAGACACATATTACTGCTGTTAAGTGCCAATATAAACTCTGGGACGCAGTGGTAAATTCACCAAATTAAATCGCTAGACAACTGGCTCGGATCAGGACCCCGGCAGAAGGTGCCAGGACTGCGGCGCGCGCCCAGCGGGGTGGAGGAGGCTGAGGTCGTGTGCGCAGCTGGAACAAGGGCACAAGGACTTGCCGCCTCCGCATCTGCTCTGAAAACCACGGAGCCTGGGGAGGCTTTGTGCTCAGGAGCAGTGGGGTATCAGCTGGAAGCTCTTCCCAAAGTCGGGGTATGTGGGCTGGTACCCCAGACTCCCCCCAAAGAATAGGTTTCAAATCTGTCACTTTTTTCCTTTCTTTTTTTTAAAAAATTCACCCTCCCTCAGTTCCACCCATGCAGAGAGCATCTTGGAAGGTCTGAGGGAGCGTCAATCTACCTTAATACCCCTCCCTGCTCAGATGAATTAGAAAAAGGAAGGGCTTTGAAGACAGGTAGGTTTGGACTCAAATCCTGGCTCTTGCAAGGACTGTGTGAATCTGAGCAGGGTACTCAACCACTCTGACCCTCAGTATCCTCCTCTTTGAAATATAAATAATAAAATCTGCCTCACCAGCCAGGGGACACCTTGACTGGTACAAGCAGTTAACATGTTTGGCAGTTACCCAAAAGGCTGGAGGTTTAAGTCTACTCCACAGTACCTCAAAAGAAAGGCCTTGCAACCCACTTTCAAAAATCAGCCACTGCAAATTTATATGGGACTCTATATTTTCACTCAATCATAATAAAAAAAAATCAGGTATTGGTAATGGTACGAAGCACACTTTTATTCCGACACACAAGCTCACCATGAGTCAAAACTGACTCGACGGCAACTGGTAATTTTTTCTTTTTTCCCACCAGCCAGGGAGACTGATTAAAAACGTGTTATATCAGCAAGGGGTTCCCTTCTGCCATGAAACTTTTTATGGTCTCCCCTCTATCCCAGCCACTACATGGAAACACACTGACTCTCGCCCTCTTCCCCAAGCCTCACTTACTAGAATTCCTTTGTCAGGTAAGGAAACCTCCATGGTGCTTTCTCAACAATCCCAGGGGCAGTAAGATTCAGGGAAAAGAAAAAGAGGCCAAATGAGTCACATGGTCCATTCCAAAGCAATCTTGCTCCTTAAAAAGGACCCTACTGTGTACCCCTTCAGGTATGGAAAATCATCTACAAATGCTTGTGTGCCTACGAAACTGAACCTGTTGAGCAGGTGTGCTGCAGGAGGCCGACTGCCCTGGCTGTGGGTGCTCCTATGAGCAGCCATCCCGGAGTCTGGTTGTGCATTTCCTCGTTTAAGACTTCACCCAGACCGTTGCAATACCCATCAAGGGCCACTGATGAAAACACAGGGCCTCTCTTCTTGAAATGGTCTGGCATCCTATCAGGAGGGTATACAACGAAAACACAAGGGCAACAAAGGAAGCTGAGGTGGGCAGATGAAACACACCTGCTCCCCAGAGATAGGAGGGCAGCAGTCCTGAACCTCCACTATAGAGACAGGACCCCTTGCAAGGCCTCAGCCTTCTCCAGCAGCCAGCTCAGTATGGCTCGCCTCTAACAAGTTCTCGGGGAACAGTTACCGGCCTCAGATACGGTTCTCAAACTCCTCCTCCTTCAGAAGAAACCGCGACTTGGAAGCAGGTTTTCAACACTGCCACAAATTACATGACTTTGATTATGAGATACGGTTTCAGTAGAGTCCCAACTGACAGCGCCCTGGCTGGGTGCCTGCTGCACCCGCCACCACCCACGCCCCCCGAAGAGGGGTCATTCTGCCGGCAGAGCCTCTGTGACCCCAGACAGCTGTGGTGCCTCCAGCTCCCTTTCTGCAGTCTGTAGGCAGGTGGCTGCCAATTGTGGCTCCTCAGCCGAGTGGTTTGCACGAGACACACACGCTCATTCATCACGGGGTGGGGTCTGGCCTGCTTGATTGTATTTTCCTGGCTGTAAAGGACACGCGCTGAATTGTGCTTAACATCTGGAGGCCAGACTCTCTGAGAAGCTGAGATCAGAAATGCAGGCAGCCTGGCTGGAGAGCCTGAAGCCGGCCGGGGGGGCAGGCACGGCGCTGCTCTTGGGCTCCCGCAGACAAACAGCCAGGATGCGGGGAGGGGAAGGAGCAGAGTGGTCCATTCTTCACAGTGGTTCAGAAACCAGCAGCACCAACATCACTTGGAGGAACCTTCCAGAAATGCAGAACCTCCGGCCCACCCCAGACCCACCGAATCTGCATTCTGACAAGATCCTCAAGGAGATTTCTACGCAAATTAGAATTTAAGAATCACTGTTCTGGATCAGTGCTTCTTAACGAAGGACGCACATCAGAATCTCTTCACCTGGGGAGCTTAAAAGAAATACAGACACCCAGACCCCACCCTCAAAATTCTGAGTTAGGTCAGGGCTAGCACCCCAGCATCTGTCGTTTTAAAAATCTCATAGGTGAGTCAGAGGTGCAATTACAGCTAACACACACTGAGAAAAACGGGAAAAGTATATGGCCTGATTTTGTATTTTTGCATCCAAAAGTAAGCCTTATTAATATTTATACCTATAAATTGAGTGATCCTGGTGCCCTCATGTGTTCATATGTCACAGACAGGCTTGTCTTAGGTGGTATGTGATACATGGACAAGGGAAAAGGGAAAGTGTGATAACAGGGACACAGCCAGACCGGCACCTCCACTTCCCTGCCACCAGCATACCATCTACCGCCCTTTGTACGTGGTCCAAAAATGAGAGTACAGATCGCGTGATCTAGATTTCCGTAAACCAACCCTCATAAAACAGAAAACTTCACAGAAAGTGTGGAATGGAGCTACACCAAATGAGCTGCCACGGAGTCAATGCCGGCTGGTGGAACCCCACGTGCTACAGTGTACAACTGGGCTCCACACGGTCTTCGATCGAGGCCGTGACCTTGCGGAAGCCAAGATGGCTAGGTCTTTCTTATGCAGTGCCACTACGTGAGTCTCAACCACCAAACTCTTGGTCTGTAGTTGAGCACTTAACCACTGGTGCCACCCAGGGATTCCTGGTTGGAGATAACACTAATGACACGAGCACCTGCTGCCAACAAACCAGTGATGAGACGATCTTTCATTTATTCTTACTAAGATGTGGCCACACCACCACCCTGATCAGAACGCTAAGAAGCAGCCAAGTGTGTCACTTGAAAACAAATGTTTGGAAAACATTTCTACTATGTGCGATTTTTGTCGCTCGCAAGTGTGCAAACTAGGTCATCTCCAAAAGCTCTCCTATCTGCATACTTTCAAAACCCGGAAAGAACTGTAAAACTTATCTTCAAAAACCTTTAAATGAACGTTTTAGAGATCTGGAGCCATTTGTTAAAAATATAAAAATGCAACACTTGATTAGTTTGCATGAAAAACTGACTGACATCAGGGAAGATGGAAATTTACAAGTTGAATTTCAACAAAATCCTTTGCATAATTGGAGGATGGGATGGAAAAATTAGTATCATGATTTAGTCAGCAGGGCGAATGAGCTTCTTCCATTGGGCTCTGTTATCTTTGGGAGATATATTTTTCAGTTATACCAGCTATCAAAATAAACTAAATGCAAACTAAAACCTTTAGAGCAGTATCACAGAGTGTTCAATCAACAGTCTAAAAGTACATTCAATCTTATTGCTGTCACTAAAAATAATACTTTGTTAATAAGTAAAACTCTACTGCTTATTTCAAGTACACCTTATTCTGTGATATTTCTGTTAATGTAAGTTTTATGATATCCATGAGACAGTAACATAGTAGTGTTACTACCATTGTTAACTGCCCTGCAGTCAGCTGGGATGCCTGGAGATCTTCTGTATCAACTACAAACAGAATGGAAAGCTGTCAGATCCTGCTCTATCTCTGATCTTGGATATGCTGGAGCCCACTGTTGCTGCTACACTGTCAGCTCATTGCACTGAGGTTTTTGCTGCCCCTCTATTTTATAAAACATAGTAGTACGTGCATATACCATTGAAAATTAAGTAAATATACTGGGGAAGTTTGTGCATTTTTTTCCCCCTTGCACAATTAAAAAACTTTGGAGACTCCTGCTCTACAGGGAGAAGGTGAGGCCACAGGTCATGAACTCTAATTCTGAGACCACCCCTTAGCCAGCGTATGCTAAAAGAAGGGGACATGGTAGCCATGAGATGAAATCTACTCAAGAGCAACGAATTTATTTTCTGTTTTAGGGTGGTGTAGGTACCTGGCTGATAAGCCACCACTAGTGACTGTCAGCTGGTGGAGTTCCCCTCCCCATGCCTAAGGAGGGACCTTTGGATAAAATAGTTTTGGGAGCCAAGCACCAGCTGTTCACAGAGTCTTACGGATCCCCAGCTCAGAAGCACAGAGCACTCAGAAGGCATTTTAGGAGGTTCACCCTTTTAACTGAGATCTGCCCCCACCCCCACTCCCGGCCTTCTACATGTTACAGCAATACCTGAACTTGTCTCAATAAATGTTTCATAGTATCATATCCTCATTAAAATTTTATTCTATTAGCATTTGGAATCCAAACCACTAAGTACATAATTGCTAAAACATGTGTTAAGCAACGACTTACGAAATGCCGGTTTTATCATATTGTTAATTAACAGAAGTAGAATTAATACATTCACAGATCATTAGGAACTTTCACTGTCACCACGTCTTCAGCTGTTGGCGGGCCACCGTGGACGGAGAGCAAGGGCAGATATGACCTTTGTGGTTCACCCTTGGCCCCTCTGCGTGCTTGGGACAGACGCAAGAGACAAGGTCTATTTTTTCCAAAGCAAATTACTTTAAGAGCTGGTGTCATTCAGTGAAACCTGCTCAAAAGGACCCACAGGGAAGGGATCTGAGTGTGAAGGAGGAGAAAGACAACATATTCTTTTAAGGACAATCACTAAGCCTCAGTAGTCTACTAGGATGAAAGCATGAATGCGGGGACACAGTTAAAATCCCTGTTCTGCTGCAGCCCAGCTGTGTGATCCAGGTGAGCCATTAACCACCTTGACCTTGTTTCCCTGTCTATAAAACAGGCACGAATGTGCTACTCTCACAGAGTTGGTGTGGTGATTAAATGAGATAATACAAGCTCCTGTTTTTACTGTACTAAGTCACAGGTTTTAAGGATTTTGTACCCATTATTGCTCAGAGTAAGTGGGCCACCAGCTGAGACTTGAGAATAGTTAATCAATAAATGTTGACTGAAGAGACACCAGGTCGAGTGGGGTCTACCCTGCGGTTGCCAAAGCCACGCAATTTGGAAGTGAACTTGGACTCACGTTGCTCCCATCTCGAAAGGTAACCTCGGTCTCAGGATCTCTAGGCCAAAGGGGTTCCTTCAAATCTCTTCCCACCCTATCCTGGGAATTACAGAGGTATCAGGCATGAAATGGACTAAATTTCTTCTCTTTTCCCAGTCATCCAAATGGCTTTGGCTTGGCCCAGTGGTGGTGCTCCCAATTCTCCATGCTTAATAATGAAATGCTTCACTTGGTTGGGCAGCAAACAAGACCAGAGCTGGAAGCCAGGCCTGGAAAAACCACAGCAGGTTGGGGAGGGGCAGGTGGGGGCGGTGGAGGGAAGGCACCACACCTAGGAGGCAGGGCGTTATCCGGGGCTCCGGGAGCTGGGTGTCAAGGTAAGGCCACGGGTCAGACACAGAAACAGTCACGCTGGGAAAAGCCAGAAGTGTGCAAATACGTCAGCCTCAGCTCTCCATAAACTTTTGACCGAGGAGGAGCCCTGCACAGAGGGTGGTTAGGGCCGCGCAAGGCAAACCGCTACAGTGATGATAAATGAGTCCATCTGGCTGAAGCCAGGGCACAAAACAGAACTAAAGGAAAATCCAGAAAATAATAAATGCAGACCAGCCTCTGACAGGCCCAAGCGGGAACAGAGAGGTGAGTCACTTGACGGTCCCTTTTCCCTAGAATATTCCTTCAAAGCCTAAAAAAACAGTTGCCACGGAGTTGATTCCAATCTACAGCAACTACATGTGTTTCTGAGCAGGAAGGCACTCCAGCAGGTTTTTCAGAA
This sequence comes from Heterohyrax brucei, assembly GCA_028571685.1. Classification (NCBI taxonomy): domain Eukaryota; kingdom Metazoa; phylum Chordata; class Mammalia; order Hyracoidea; family Procaviidae; genus Heterohyrax; species Heterohyrax brucei. The sequence continues at coordinate 115,465,274 of CM053149.1, read as the reverse complement.
GTAGATCACCAGGCCTTTCTTCTGAGGCACCTATGGGTGGACCCGAACCTCCAACTATTCAGTCAGTAGACGAGCTTGTCACCTGTCTGCATGCCCCGGGGAGGCCTTCTGATGTGTCATTCTCTCACTTTCTGCTGTGACTAGAATGAGCCTGGGCTGAGTTCAGACATGAGCTACCACCACAGTTTCACAGCTCATCTGCCATGTGATGGTCCTCAGTGCTCCACTTTTCTTGACCATAAAACAGGACAGATAACATTCACCTCGAAAAGTTGTGAAGAGTTTCAACGGCACAGTGCACATGAGGGTGAGCCCTAACCAGGACCTCAAGTGTTATGGCCCCCTAGAGATGGGTTCTTCTTATACCGACCACTGACCTAACAAGAACACTGGTGGGAAGCCTGGTGGTGTCGTGATTAAGAGCTACAGCTGCTAACCAGAAGGTCGGCAGTTCAAATCCACCACTCGTTCTTTGGAAACCCTGTGGGCCAGTTCTACTCTGTCCTATAGGTCCGCCATGAGTTTGGATTGATCCGACGGCAGTTTTTTGGTCTGGTGGTACGACGGTTAAGTGCTCAGCTGCTAACAGAAAGGTTGACAGTTTGAACATACGCAGAAGCTCTCAGGGAGAAAGACCTAGGGATCTATCTATGAAAATCACAGCCTAGAAAAGACCCAGGCAGTTCTACTCCGTCACATGGGGTCACTATCAGTCATAATGGACTCTACGGAAACTAAAGCCAGAAAAGAAAAATAAACCAAGCCCACTGCTGTCGAATCAATTCCGACTCAGAGCGACCGCACCTGACATAATAATTTGATCCTGTTGGGTGTGGGCTTCAGAAGATGGCTACTTCCTGGGGGAAGCTGTGCCGTTTCTTGTCCTTCCAGCAACATCTTCCTCAGTGGCCATCGGGGAGCAGTTAGAGCTGCAGAGTGGCTGGGATGCGTCCCTCCCTCCCGGGGGCGGGGAGACGGACCCTCAGGAGGGCTTGGCCTGATGCCTGGCACAATACTGCCCAGAGTAGGCAGTGGGCATGTGTCAGGGACAGACAAGGAGGCAGGGCTTAGGTCACCACCAGGAGCTCCCACTTCCTCTGTCATCGGATGTGACACAGATCCTCTCTGTGTTCTGGAGAAGGCAGCTGTGAGGCCACGTAGCTTCCTAGGTACTCTCCGGAGAAGGCAGCTGAGAGACCACTGAAGTCCCCTGACTAATGAAACAGCACAGCAGACAGCGAGGCAGTGGCCATTCTGCCGCTCGGCTGTGCAGACCACTGTCTTCAATTTATTTGTGTCTGGGGCCTTAGGGAACCTCAGCTGTCATCCCTTCCTTAGTTTATTACCAAATTTCTAAAATATTACATTCTTTATTATATCCAAATTCACTTTATTGCACTTGACAATACAGATAATCACATACCATATGCTCTAATGTTTTGAAACCAATGCATGTTGACAGTGGTTTTTATTCATGATGCATAATTCTATCCCGTGCTCACAATGAGGCATCTGAGCACCCAGCCTGGTGTTAATACTTTTGCCAAATAACAGATGAACAATACAGCAAGTTTCCCAGAGATGGTCCCTTTCTTGCCATTCTCCACTGATAACTTGGGTGGGGGGGGGGGGCAAGGGTAACATACCTGAGCTGAAAAGATTGGTTTATCAAAGAGAAGCAAAAAAGCCACCACTACCACCCACACACTATTCACTGGAGGGTTTATAATGACATGTTATTGTTCAATGCTTATGAAACTTGATACTGAAAAGAGAGCTTGGTTTTGAGCCAAGTAGCAAGGCAACTAATCACGCCAACCACACTGAGAACAACAGCACAGAATGCCCCAAAGCTCTCATTAGGGGTCTCTCTTGTTGTTCTTCTTGTTTTGCTACAAGCAAATATTTGTCACTCCTCTACCTTGGTGAGACCCTCCTTCTCTTGTCCCCTCTCCTCATCCCCGGAACATCTCTTCTGTTTCCAATTAGCCCCAAGCTTCCTGGCATAATGAACACAGCTGGGGAAGATTCTGAACCGCAGCCACCCGGCCTTTCTCCAGCAGAAGGGCCAGGTCGGCAGGGAGCGGCTCTGAAGCCTTTGCAGAGTTCTGGGGAGACCACCTCCAGAACGGCCGGTGCTGTGCGGGTGGATGGAGCACAGGGTGGATTAACGTGAAGATGATCCTCCAGCTTTGCGGCGGTGCCTGGAACAAACAAAGCCATTTCACGCGTCCCCTACCTAAGCGCCTTCACAGGCTTCAGAGAAGCACTCAGACAACTGTAAACCTATTAGATTATGTCAGATGTGGTGGGAAAGAACCCACTCAGATTTACAGATGCTTAAAGCTTTAATATATAGATATTCATCTCCCCTGCAGACAGACAAGGGGACCAGGGTAGTGGTGCAGGATGGAGGAGGAAGAGACCACAGTTTAGCTGCAGACAGACAGTGTCGCAATCTTTCTCCCAGATGATGGGGTTTCTCAACAAGCAGAGGAGGGTGGAGAGAAGGAAAGCCATGCTTGGCTTTGCTGAACACTTGGCTATTTTTCTGAAGCTTTGCTCATGTTGGGGAGAAGGATGTACTCGTCAGTGATGCCCCTAGAGTGTAGCTTGCTGGGAACAGAAGTCATGGGTACCAACTAAGAAGGGGCAGGAGCCTAAGATGCAGAAACATTCGGCCACCTACCAAAGAGGCCAAATTAAGAAGCATCGCCTTTCACATAATTGCTGTGTTCCTGAACAGCTTAAGTTACAACTCCTTTTCACATACAAAAACCTACTTTCTCTCCAGACTTACATCATGACTCCAAGAAGGGCTTTCTCATTCTTTCTTAATCATCTTGAGCAGGCAGAAGCTCCTCTGACTATCTTCAAAGGCTTCCCCCCCTTTGTGCCTTTGTCCCTTGCGTGTCTATCGTGTATCAAGCACAGCAGTAAATAACTGACAACTGAACCAGTACAGGGAGTCCCTGGGCAGCGCAAACGATGAATGTGCTTGGCTGTTCGTGGAAAAGCTGGTTCACGTCCACTCAGAGGTACCCTGGAAGACAGGCCCAGAGACGCACTTCGGAAAAATCAGCCACTGAAAACCCTACGGAGCATCGCTGTAACTCGGACACGTGAGGCTGCCGTGATTTGGAACTGACTTACAACTATCTTTTTTTTTTTCAAACCTAGGGAGACTAGAGTTTACAAATACACATTCACAGGGAATTCCCCTAAAGTATCAGGTGGTCTCTAAAGGGCTAACTCTAAAAAGATGCTTTGGGCTACGCTGGGCTTTCACAGAGGAGCCCTGGGGTGCAGTGGTTAAAGTGACGGTCTGCTAACCAAACGGTTAGCCATTCCAAAAACCGCCAAAGGCTCGCTGTGAGAAAGAGGTGGCAATCTGCTTCCAGAGAGATTTGCAGGCTTCAAAACCCTAGGGGGTCACTATGAATCACAACTGACTCGGTGACAGTGGGTTTGGTTTTGGGGTTTCTGAGCTTTCCTAAAGTGGCCCCACCTGTGTGCTACCAAGGGACCACCACATACCCTGCTCCCTGGTGTCCCCTTCCGGCAGTACCAATGCACTCTTCAACAGACTGAATCCTTCTAGGGAGAGGGACAGCACCTGTGACAAGGGCCTGTTTCGAAGCTGACAGCACATGGTGTCACTGAGTTCTTTCTCATCCTAACTATCAACTTTTCTCTTAGTAACTTCACACATGGCCATCCACAACCAGAGAGGGACCAGCGCTGCCCTTGCTTCTGGGGACAGACTTTCAAGATCTAGTGGCTGCTATCTTGTTCCTTCTTGATTTAGTCTCTGCTGGTTCCTCTTGACTGCCCTGATGCCACTTGCACTCTCCTACAACAGGAACAGTGGGCCACACGCAGCTGAAGCCATGCAGAACACTAATGCAGAACTGGACGGCCACTCACGCGGTCCTAGACGGCTCTCACGGGGCTCCGTCACTCAGGCGCTCAAGGAAAGCTGACGGTCAGTTAAAGCCCAGGGCTCTGTGTAAACGATTATTAGAATCTCTCCCCTCAGCCGTTTTCACTTGTTTTCTTTTCTTTAAAAGACACATTTTGATTGTAATTTTCTGATTACAATATAAAAATAACACAGACCCACTGTAGAGTCTTAGAAAACTGTGTTACGATGAATTGCTTTTGTGTGGCCATTTTCTCCATGGTCTTGTAACTTCTACCGAAGCCACTGGGTTGGGAGAGGGACGACTGTGCCAACAGGGGAAACCCTGGTGGCACAGTGATTAAGTGCAATGGCTACTAATCAAAAGGTCAGCAGTTCAAGTCCACCAGGTGCCACCTGGAAACTCTATGAGGCAGTTCTACTTTGTCCTATAGGGTTATGACTCTGAATGGATTCAAGGGCACTTGTCATGCCAACAGGATAACTGTGGCCCATCAAAGGGAATGGTTAGTTTTGCTACACAGCTGGGCTTGAAGTAGCCACCCAAGAAGCAGGAAAAAGAGGATCCCACAACCAAAAGAAAGCCAAGAACAGAGTGTGGCCTTTGGACCTGGGATCCCTGTGCTGAGAAGCTCCTGGAACGAAGGCAACGAGAAGTAGTGGCAGACTCTCAGCTCAAAGAACACGGAAGCTGAGTGCCTTCGGGCAGGGGCTGAGGGCCAGAGAGAGGCATGCCTATAAACTCAGTGGGGAAGAGGCTGGCCTGACGGTAGACCTGCACGCTGTGTTCCTGAGCCTAAGCTATAGCTGCTACTTCCTTAATAAACCTCAACTGTTACTTCCTTAATCAACCTCGACATCCTGAGTACTGTTTTTGAGTTCTGTGTGGCCACTGCAATGAATTATGGAACCCAGCAGAGAAGCAGAGAGGGCTGGGACAGGGACGGTTGGTATCAGAACTTGCAACAAGATGCGGTGAGGAGGCTTGTCTGATCTCTCTGCCTCCTAGAAATCAGCCTTGGGCTACTGATGTTGATTCTCCTTCCCCCGTGTGAAGGTAGAGGAGGTCAGACACTGCCCCCAAGCCATGATTACGGGACACATTCACTCTCATATAAACAGATACTGGATGTCTACTTATTTCAGGTAATTGCTGTGATCCCGAACATGGCTCCTAGAAGGAGCTAAGCCTTTTAGGATGCAGTGGTCAACAAAACTCAGCCTCTGCCCTCCAGGGGTGAGAAAAACATATATCCCTAATCTCCTGGGTGCTACAAACCGTGATCCTGCTTAGCTACTAACCCAGAGGCTGGCTGTCCAAGTTCACCCAGTGGCTTGTCAGAGGAAAGGCCTGGTGATCTAATTCTGAAACATCTGCCACTGAAAACCCCGCAGAGTACAGTGCTACTCTGACACGCATGCACGTTGTCCCCAAGAGTCAGGACCGACTTGATGGCAAGTTTTTAGTTTTTGAGAATCCCCACAGCCAGTGAGCAAAGTCTGAAGCCGTTAAGAGCACACATTCTGGATTACTACTGTGGGCTCATCTCCCTGGTTACCACCCAGCACACAGTAGGTGCTCAATAGATAAATGAATGTTATAGAAATGACTGGCTTTGGAGAATAGCCTTCTAGTCAGTCTCTGAACAAACAATAATTTTATTTGGGGGGTGCTGAGGCCTGCAAAAACCAAAGTGGTTGTGACCAGAGGCAGGCAGCGCCAGCCCAAGTGTGAAGCACAGGACCTCAGCCTCCTTCCTCAGGCCAGGGCTTCCTTTTCCAACAGCGAACCAGAGTCTGGTCCCGGAGAGTAGGACCCACCTAACAGAGGGTCTGAGGTGTTGAGGAACAAGAGAAAAGAAGGCAGAGGAGGCAGGAAGCCAATGCCAGGATCCCTGGGCCTGGCCAAACAAAGCCTTCTTCTCCCTTCTTTGGCAAAACCCACTTTGGAAAGACTGGGAGAAGTTCACATTTCTCAGGGCAGCTGGCAGCTTGGCGGAGCCGTGTGGTGATCCAGAAGGGAAACTGGAGCTGGGGAGCGCCTGGTTTGTCCCCACTGAGCCATCACTCAGCCAAGTCCAATTTGGGTCTCCTGCTTCCACCAACAAGGTAGTATGTTTGAGCATCTGGGGTAGATGGTGCCACAGAAACTCGGAGCCAGACAGACTGCTGGGCCGCACCTCCACATCGCCGTCTGCCCAGGAAGGAGCTGGTGCCCGGCGGTGGCGTGGAGGAGAGAGAAGCAGCTGGCAGCTAAGACAGTTCTGCTCTAGCTGCAACTTTCAGCATTTCTATCTTTGAGGATCTCCCCTGCGATGCAAACAGTTAATGTGCTTGCCTCAGAAGAAACTTCTAGAGATTTGCTTCCAAAGAATTAGCCAAGAAAAACGTACGGAACACAGTTCTAGTCTGACACATGTAAGATTGCCATAGCTGGAATCAATTCCATGACTCTTTTTTTTTTCCCCTCCCTGTTTTTGAAGGGCTGGAGAGCTGTCTGGCCTGCTTATCCCAAAAGACCTTTAAACCAGAAGCACAGCTGCACTTGCTAGATGATAGGAAGAATAAATGAAGACAGGAGTGAGGCTGGAACCAAAGCTCAGGGACCTTCAACCCACCCTGCGTCACCTGCTACTGCTGAGTCCAGGATACCTGCCCCTGCTTTTTAAAAATTGTACTTTATATGGAGGTTAACAGAACAAAGTAGTTTCTCATTAAACGGTTAGTACACACATTGTTTTATGACAGTAGTCAACAACTCCACAGCAGGTCCACATTTTCCCTTCTTGACCTAGGATTCCCCATTGCCAGCTTTCCTGTCCCCTCCTGCCTTCTAGTCCTTGCCCCTGGGCTGGTATGCCCCTGTATTCTCCTTTTGTTTTAAGGATTTATCTAATCTTGGCTGAAGGGTGAATCTCGGGAGTGACTTCTTTACTGAGCTCAGAGGGTGTTTGGGGCCCTTACTCTTCTGCCCTTCTTAAAGCATCTAGACTCTTTCCAGTCCAGCAATATTCCAGGAGAAGGGGGATTGGACACTGGAGATGCAAACCTGGGAAGGGGACCCAGAACAACATTGTCAACCTGGGAGCTGTGGACTAGTCTATGCCCTGGCCTCTCTGCCCCACCCAGCCCCAAAGCCACCCTTTCCCCACCTCCCATTCTTCTAAAGGAGGACATTCCTGTCCAACAATCTGCACTGTGAACTTAGCAGCCTTCTGGCTCTTGATTTCTGAGTTTCTGCCAGCCAGGAGGTATAATGGACCTGCTTATTTGATTTCATTGGCTTGTAAAGGGACATAACCAAATAGTGATGGGGAAAGAAGCTGGCAGTGGTGGAGGCCTCAGCAAAGGCTGGACAGAGGCCAGCAGTTAAGTAATGCCTTGGCCACTCCCTCTCTCCCAGGGTACCAGCAGCTTAGCACTGCTGGGGGCTGGGGAAGGACAGACGGGCAGGGCTGGAGAGTCACTTCCCAACCTGGGGATAGAAATCCCTAGCCCACTGAGGCAGAGGCAAGGTGACCTCCTGACCTGCCATCCTCTAGGGCAAACCACTGAGCTTTCCTGTCCTCTGCACTTCTTCACTTTACTGGATCCTTGTCGTGATCATCACAGCAGCCCTTACTTACAGAGCACATACATGTGACCAGGGTCATCTATGTTACCTACCTCTCATCCTTCTACTACATCCTAATCCCAATTTGACAAATGAGGAGCCAGAGACTCTGTAAAATGAAGTTATGTGCCCATGACCTCTTGGTAAGTACGGAGTTGAGCTGGGATTCAAGCCCAGGTCTGCCTGTCCCTAAAACCTGGACTTTTCTCTCTGTCAGCCCCTGGAAGGGCGAATGAGAATAAAACAGAGGGCTTAGTGCTAAAGAGCTCTGGACAAGCCGCTGTACACAGAGGCCAAGTGACTGTGCAGTTATCCTTGCCAGTTAAAGTGGTGGCCTGGGACGCTCAGAGGGTCTGGGGGGAACCCATTCCTGCCCCCTTGCTATTGCTCAGCTTCCTCACCGAAGACAGAGGTGTCACTCCACACTGTCCACTGCTGGATAAACGAATGAATATGAAAAATGCAGGTCCCAGTGACATCCTTGCTACCAGCCATATCAACGAGATCATGTAGTCCAGTACTTTGTTCAGAGCACCTACAAAGAAGCCCTAGTGGTGTGAACAGTTAAGCACTCGGCTGTTAGCTGAAAGGTTCCCAGTTCAAACCCACACAGAAGCTTCGCTGCGGGAGAGAACTGGGGCTCTGCTTCAGTACAGTTATAGCCTACAGGATTCTATGGGCTCATGGGCTGCTATGGGCTAGAGTTGACTTGATGGCACCCCAACAACAATGGCCCATACTCAGGGAGCAATAAGCAGAAGTTGTTGGTTGTTACTATTATTCTTATTGTCAATATTACTGTTTCACAAAGTTGTTAGGATGATCAGGGCATCTGTGAGCTATATACCCTAACTCATGGTGACCGAGTAGCACTGCGTGCCATAGACTTTTCAATGGCTGATTTGGGGAAAGCACACTACCAGGTGAACCAGAGTTACATATACATGTAAGCCAGATCTTCATGATAACTGGTGACCAAAGTTGCAAACTCAGGGCAGACACTGACAATGGTCAGTCACCATTCACAAGGAGCACCCAGCAAGGGACCTCTGAGGAGGTAGCTCCTTGTGTGGCCATCTGATGAGTGCACGGGGCCTGATGGGGGAGCCCTTTCCATGCTCTGCCCCAAGTCACCCTGCCCACATGGGATCCTCCGGCCGAGCTGCTGGGCATGCCCATACTTGTACAGTGATTCTAGCGAGAATGTCTTCTGCTACCATTGCTCAGGTCACCCAGTGCCTGCAAGTTACAGCCACCTTGGCCAGGTCCCTGCTCAGTTCTAAAAGCTCTAAAAATAGCGTTTACAGCAGAAATCTAAATCCAGACTCCTCTAAATCAGGGCAGCGGGGAGCAGGTGCTACCCAAGTGTGGCGCCGTGCAGACGTGTAGAGGCCTGCAAGCGTTGCTCTCAGCCCGAGCAGGTGGGCAGCAGGAGCACCAGCTCGAGGGCACGGAGGGCTCTTTGCACAGAAGTTACCACTTTCCTTCCAAAGTGTCAGTCTTCTCTGATTCAATCAACATTGGTTTAGCACCCACTTGGGTGCCTGGGAAGACCTGAGGCTGAATCAGCTGTGCCTCAAGGTGACACAATGGGCAGAGGTAATCAAGCGTGCAGGCAAATACCTGTAATTCAGGGTAAAACTTCCTGAAGGAAATGGATAAATGACAGTTTGATCTTTTTCTTTTTTTCTATTGTGGTAAAATACATGCAAAACAAAATTTGCTATCTTAACTGTTTAAAAACTTTAGTAAAATACATGTAACAAGGGGTTTGCTATTCTAACCATTTAAAAATTTTACTGTGGCACAATATATAATCTAAAATTTGCCATTTTAACCTTTTAAAAAAAGTTTACTGTGGTAAATTATATAACAAGAAAATGCAGTTCTAACTTTTTTTTTTTTTTTAAAAAAAGGCCATTGTGGTAAATACGTACAAAAGTTTGCTATCTTAGCCATTAAGTGTACAGTTCAGTGACAATAATTATATTCACAATGTTGTGCCATTATCACCACTAGCAAGCTCCAGACTTTTTCATCAGCTCAAAAAGAAACTCAGGATGGTTGCTCTTTTTAAAAAGCAACTCCTCATAAGCTACAATCCAGAGACTGTCCCACAAAAAACTCTCGTCGGCAGCCCAGGCTCCAGGCATCTGCGAGGTCCCCTAATCCCTAGGCTTCTACAGCAAGTCCTCTCTCTTTACCAGGCTGCTCATGCCAAATGCCACCTTGCTTAGTGAACCCAGTGTTTCCGGAACAGGGTGAGGCTCAAAATAATTCTCACAGTGAGACTCACTGGGACCTAAATAGCTTTGCTGATTAAACCTCTGAATCCTTATCCGAACCTGCCACATTATGCCTCAGCGAGGCCAAATCCTTTCCTGCTTCCCAGCAAGCTCAGATCCCGGGGTTTGGTTCCGCCACACCTACCTGCTAGGGTGACCTGTTCTTACTGAACTGACTGCAACTCCTCTGATTTCCATTTTGTTTGGAACTGCTGATCAGCTTCCCAGTGGTCCTAGCACACGCACCAAGGCTGACAGGAATAAGCAGTTCCCCTAATTACACAGCAAGAAGCCTTGATGACGCAATGATTAAGTGCTCTGCTGCTAACAAAGAGGTCAGCGGTTCAAACCCATCAGCAGCTCTGCGTGAGAAAAGACCTGGCGATCTACAGCCTAGGAAAACCTATGGGGCAATTCTACTCTGTCCTATAGGGTCACAATGAGTCCACACTGACCATACAGCATATAGCAGTGAGTATACCGATCCCTTTCCAGGGCTGTGGAGAACAAGGGCAGTCAAGGAAAGGTGGAGATGGTTCGAGGGAACGGTTACCTGCAGGGTTTGGGATCTTTTTCGGATTTCAGTGCATTAGAGGTACGTGGGCAGTGAGTGCAGTAACTCATGGTGTCACCCTCCATGTTAACCTCTGCAATATTATAGCTAAAACACAAGAAAACTGGACAAAATTGGCAGCCATGAAAACAGCACATGCTTGTATGTCGCTCACACAGAAGAAACCGTGTGATCTGAGGCATCATGTTCACTAGATAATACTGACAGCTCTGATTGGAGCGCACCAGAAGGTCCCAAACTGAATCAGTAGAGAATTTTAGCCCTTCAGGTATACTGATAAATGCAAACTGGGCTTCTGAAAAACAATTTTGTTTTTATAACTACAGGGATGTTTCTATAAAAGATAATGAAGTTCTGCTAAAACACTACATGAAGTTTCGTAGACAGTCATTTTGCTGTCACTCCCTCTGACAGTGTCACCTAGTGCAGTCATGCCCCCTGGCCCCCTCTAGTGACACCACTGTGGTCAGCTGTATAAAGTATCAAGTCTCTTCTCTGGTGTAACTGACTCAGCTGGAAGGAAATCCTGGTGGCACAGTAGTTAAGTGCTCTGTCTGCTAACCGAAAGGCTGGCAGATCGAATCTGCCAGGCGCTCCTTGGAAACTCTGTGGACACTTCTACCCTGTCCTATACGGTCACTATGAGTCCGAATGGCCTCAACGGCAGTGGGTTTTTTTCACTCAGCTGGAAAGAGAGAGGAGCTGAGGACGTATCATCATAAGTGCTCGTCATTTTACCACTGTCTTTTCAGGCCATTCCCACAGGCTATTTCACCCTACCCCGGATTCCACGATGAGCCCACCTCCAGAGGGATCATTATCCCTGCTTAAACCCAAGACGAAACTGAGGTACAGACTGTGACCTTGACCCTGCCCGCACCATGTACCAAAAGAAACAAGACAACTGGAGTGTTTGCCTTGCCTCTGACCAGATATCCAGCGTCCAGGTGTGTCCAAGGTAGAAGCACGTAAACGGCCATCAGGACCAACAGAAGCAGCTCTCCCTGGGATCTGGCAGGCCACAGAGGCAGGCACCTCAGGCCCCCTCAGAACAGAAACTCTCTCCTCCAGGACCTTCCCTCTTACGATCCTGTGGCCAAGACATTCTGCTCAGAAGTCGAGAGAAAAATTAGTAAGCAACAACAGCCAGTCCTGGGCTGATCTGCCCCTACTAGGGTGGGTGGAGATGCAGGGGAGGGCAGCGTGCTCCTCCTTCTCCTTGGTGACAAGCAGTGAAAGGTTAGTGGCAGGATCCAGCCTCTAGTTCCTCAGAGATAAATGATACAACGATGTCAGGATTGGGCAAAAGCTTGGTTCCTGGTTAAAGCCGCTGCCGGGGCTCTAGAAACGAAATGCTGCACACATGCTGCAGTCTGCTCGAAAGCTCTGTGCTCGACTCGGTACCTCTGTGAGACAGCTGATTACAGCTGATGGCCTGCTCCTTGCCTGGTCTTCAGCAGCAGACAGACAGTGGCCACAGTGGGTGACAGGCCCTGAACTCACCCTGTGGCTCATGCATTGGCCAAATCTGCAGCGGAAACCTCCCCTGAGGTTGTAATTGCTACCTTGACTGCCTGTTTCTGCCTGATCTTCTCCCAGAAGCCCCACCAAGCCTTGCCCATCGGGGACCCTGACCTCAGAGATGGTCTGGCACTGAGGAAAGGGGTGGTGGACTGGACATACCTATCTGAGCAGAGGCAGTGGGCACCATGCTGAGCTTTCCTCTTTGCTTTAAACAGGCAAGTTTTGTTTTCTTGATAAGCATTCTGAATAGGCAGTACGTCCTCACACTTGACAGTACTACAGTGACTCTTCAAATCAACAGAACTCAAGGATCTTGAATGAAAGAGAAGGGAGGGGGCTACACCAAAGAGCTTGACCTTGGGTCTCCAGCACTACCCATGGTTACCAGATGGCAGGGGCCCCCAAGGCACAGCTCCAGTTCCCCCTTTGAATCCTGGCTCCCATGCCCCCCTGCAAAAACCAGGAAAACTCAGAAATGATGAAGTCATAGTCTTGGAAACCAGCCGTAACTCTTCGACCAAAGAGCATCAATGTCACAAGTCTGGACTCTCCCTCCACCGATAATGCTGTTACCACTGTGCCTCTCAGCCCCAGCGACACCTCAGAATCAATCCAGGAGCTCTAAGACTATCTCCAGGCCCCACCTGCAGAGACTCTGATATACTTGGTCTGAGATGGGGCCTGGGAAACAGTATTCTCTAAAAGCTCTCCAGGTGACTCTAATTCTAATGTGATTCATCGTGTATATAAATTTTATAGCTTTTCATGTAATATTATATCATCAGCATTTCCATATGTCATTGAAAACTCTCTGTAAACATCATTTTAGTGATGTGTAATAAACCATCATATGAATGCACCGTAATTTCCTTCCCATTTGCTTTTTGTTAAGTGTTCTCCTGAGCGTGTGCTGGCATGGGGCTCTAGTCTAGACCTTTCTCCAACTCTCATGGCCGGTCCACTTTACACCCTTCTCATGGGTTCCCAGAGAGCTGGTTCCCCAGAGGTGGGGCAATCAGCATGTCCTAATGGAAGCCTGGCTGGCAGCACAAGAAGCCCAGGGATGGGGGGCTGGTCCCCGGCACTGCATCTTGGAATCCTGGACCGCATCCTGAAAGTCTTAACCAGCGGGTAACTGAACACCTCTGTCAGGAGGGTCACCTTAGTTCTATGGAGAAGACACACCCAGAGGGCCTAGATGCAGACCCAGGTGGCAAGAGGGGTTACATGTTCATTGATCAGATTCCGTTTTCTCTCCTGAGATCCTTGTGGAGCGCCCACAGCCTTACTGGTTTAGGGTCAGACGTTAACCAGTTTCTGTTGAGTGAGTTCAGACTCCTGGGGGCCCCCTCTGTGTCAGAGTAGAATTGCGTTTCATGGGGGTCCTGATGGCTGATTTTTCAGGAGTAGGTGGCCAGGCTTTTCTTCCTAGGGGCCTCAGGGTTGACTGGAACCTCCAATCTTTGGTTAGCAGCTAAGCATGTTAACCATTTGCCCTACCCGGGGACTCCTGGCTCAGGACAGCCACTGCCTTAATAATGCATTTTGAATCTTTTCATTCTGGACCAGAGATCCAGTCAGGAACTGACTCTTCATCTTCCTAGACCTGTTTCTCTTGCTTCTTCCTTAGAGATTCTTGAACATCTTGTATCTCTCCAGAAACAGGGAACTCATCAGCCCAGGCAGGCAAGGTGCATTGCTTTGTAGCCTCAGATTTGGGTCCTAGAAGTTCAAACTCAGAGATAGATCAGGTCCTGGATACTGATGGGTCATTCTAGAAAATTCTCACAGCTCTTTTGACCACCAGAATGTCTAGCTTTTAAAGGACCTACCAACAAGACAGCTGAACCTAAAGCTGGGACAGAGATGCCTCTTTTATCAGTCTCCTTCCAGATGTACTAGGAAGGAGGAGACACCTGGCAAGCAAACTGGAGCCCATTTCCAAACTGAAGCTACTTGGTTCACCATCAGGGAACCATCAGGCAGGGCCCCTCTATTTCCCACTCGGGTAACATCTGGCGAGTCTATGATTAGAAGCACATGCTAGCAGTTACTCACACGCTTTCCAGCTAAATCTAAGCTCAGCCCCTGGAGTCCTATCTTCCCGCCTCTCTCTAATCCAATGTCCCACCCCATTCACCTCCCCATCCTAGCTTTGCCGAGCTTTACTGCAAAACAGATGTTGCACCTGACCCAAGATCTCCCAGACATGTGGCCAAAAATGCAAAAAAAAAAAAAAAGGCTGCAACATGCAATAGTCTGCTCAAATCCAAGATAGCTCAGACAACATCACCTTCAGTCCCCTTTCCTCTTCCATTACTAGCCAGACCTAGGTGAGCTCATTTCTGTCATGTTGACCTTTCTACTCACCAATAAACACCATCACAGCTCCCCGGCCACCTGGAAGAAGCCCGGGAGTAAAGCCTGTCATTCTCACTCATCAGGCACGACAGAAACCAGGCCACAGGCACACCCCCTTTAGCAGACATTCTGGGTCGGTTAACACGGAAGAATGTGCAGAACAGCCCCTTGAGGAGTCCACTATCACTCACTACCAGTAAACCAGGTTTACATGGAAGACCCCTGTTGGGTGTGTGTGTGTCACTGGGGGTGTGTGTGTGTGACGGGGAAGGGATCAACTATGCAGAAAGGACATTATGGGCTGGAACAAGAAGACATGAACTGTTAAGCCATTGAGAAGCACTAAGAAAGTGCTGGAATCAGGACAATTTAAGCACATCCTTGCTGAGAGGCCCTTCAATGTCTACCTGTTATAGGATCAAACCCCAGTCGCTAGAGGCAAGGAAGGGAGTCTTCGTTATGAGGGGAGGAGGATTCGGGGCTGAGAAAACTCCCAAGAAAGGAGGCCTCCGCGCCTTGTCTACTGGATTACATCACTGTCAACATTTCCCCTGGAGACTTCTCTTTATCCTTGCATGAGTTTCTTTTTAAAATACTAATTATATATACATAATACATATATTTGCGGTAGCAATATACTCAACCAGACACCAGACACTCACAGTTTCTGCACGATCAGTTCAGTAACACTGGCAATGTACTTCACACCACGTCACCATTCTGTCTGCCCACAGTGTCCCATCACTACTAATTTAGGCTTTCTGCCTTCTATAGTTCTCATTCCTGCCTCATCAACTGCGGCCAGTTTACATTCATGTAGCTATTTATTAGAATGCTATGCTCCAGGCAAAACATTCTTTCATTGGGCACAACTGTTGTGTAGTTTAATGATAGTTTCATGGGATAGCTTCCATCCTCAATAGGTTCTTATTGTCAACCTTGGGTGACTGTCTTGAATCCCACACCCACATTACAGATCACTTGACTCATACTCTGCTGTCCAAAGGAGTAGAGAGGTGCTTAGACAGAAGTTGGGCACAGATGCCTGTGGCACGACTCCTTTGCACAGCATCCCTCTGTGAACTCGCAAGCATCCTTCTATGGTGGGAAGGGCTCATGTTCTCAATTCCCATCACCAGAGCATGGAGCCCGCACCACACCCCTGCACCCAGCCCCTGCTAGGGTTCCTGCCTTTCTCTAAGTCTGTCTTCTATTACACCACGCTGCAGCCAGCACGGCCACATTGACAGAACATAGGTTTCAGGGTTAGATAAACTCGGGTCCCATCTGCAGAGCTGCCACTGAGAAGTAGCCACCAAAACTCAAGGTGGCTTGGGGTCCTTATCTATGAAATGGAGATACTAATACTTCTCTTACAGGTTTATTGCAAAGATTTTGAAAAGTTATTCCTTGTAATGCTGTGCACACTGCAGATGCCCAAGACTTCCTCTATCTCTTCCCTCCCCTCTCCATGATCTTTTCTAACCGTAGACAGAGAAGAGTGAGTGACCAAGCAGAAGGACAAATTCATTCTATCCCATCCCGGGGACAGGCAAGTGGATCATCTCTGAGGAGCTCGCTTCATTGATCAGAAAGATGTCCAACTTCCCAGTCCCTGAGTCGGCCCTGGGAGGCAGAGGCCACGTTCCACCACCTCTGCAGCCGCTCCGTCGCAGGAGGCGTGCACGCCCCACTCGAGAGTGGGGACTGGCGGTCGCTGGTTAACTGCCGGTTAAGGCAGCTACACTTTACAGTAACCCAGCATGGACAATATTATGAATGACACTCGCAAGCTGCCAGCCTGGGGACTCATTACAGTCAAGGTACAACATGGCGGCCTGCCAAGCCCCCAGCTTTCACACTCACTATGCCAGAACATCCACACACAATTTAATTGCATTATAATTTCAAAAGTGCTTTTCAAACTGGAAAAAGGCATTCACTGATTAACCAGCGAAGAGCAAAATTGTTTATGAAATTGAATACAAAAAGCTACAGAAATGTAATTGGGTCGTTCTAGCACCTAATTTTCAAGCCATTTTCCCCACTTATTTAATCACGAGATACAAAAGGAGCGACTGAATTGACTTCATACTAATTAGATTACTCCCTGCGATACTCTGGGCCTATATTCCAACTGGTTGATAGCAATGTGTTAAATGGAAGCCAAAATGCTATGGACAGATGGGTTGTTCTAAGCAGACCTATCCCTCTGGCAGTAGGAAGAAGCAGTTGCCCCACAAGACCACTCAGTCCCTGCTATACGTAAGTGTCCCTCAAGGAACATTCCCTTCCATGGTAGTGACAGAAGAATCTTCGGAACCTTCAGCACGCCCTGGAAAAATGGGCTTGGGCATGCCCCTTCTACTAAGTCACGCCACATCACCAGTGGAGAGCGGCCGCTGCTCAGGCAGGCAGAGAAAGTCATGGAGCGATTCTCCTAATTGGCTCTACAAGGCCGTGGGTGCGCCGGGGAACATTTTTCCTTTCATTGTTTCATAAACAACGAGTGTTGCCAGCCTGATGGGTGACAGCCTCATGGGCAGGCCTGGCTCCTCAGAGTTCTTTTCATACTTCTGCTCCCAGTTTCCAGAGGGGCAGCTGTGAGACAGGCCAGACCTAGGACCTCGGTCACTCAGTGAAGAAAGCCATTCATCCACCTCTGAAGGCAACACTACAGGACATTTCAGTGCCTTGGAGTGACACCTGATCTTGCCCTCGCCCTCTGCAAACACAGGTAACTTTTGCACAGGTAGACAAAAATGCATACCCTGGGCCCTGGGGCACTGGATCCTCTGTACGGTAAAGTCACACGCCCCCTGGTACCCCTGCTGTGACTTGGAAGCAACTTGAAGGCAATGGGTTTGGGTTTTTTTTGTTATTGTTTCCTCTACCCATCTGAAGACTTTCCCTTTTTTTTTTTTTGATACATGGCATAGCCTTCTCCTGGCTTTTCAGCTAATTTTGAATTTTATTAGGAGAAACAAAATTGATTATATAATCAAATGTAAAGTGTACATTATCAAGATATCTCAGTACTTCATAGACCATTTAATCAAGATATCTGGGGCTGTGCCAAAAGGAATTACCTTACATTAAACCTCAAGTATGCACTGCTCTGCGTATCTGTTTCCACCTTAAGAGGGGTCTTGCTCCCAGAGAATAGAAGCTCAGCCTTCAACGACTGAGCCGTCCACAGGCGCTGGGTCTGAAGGCTCTCTATGCCACTTCTCAACTTCTCCAGACAAGGAGAAGACTCCAAAGGCCACTTTACTGAGAAACTTGTCTGCCACCGCTACATCTTCACACAGTCCCCCGTATCTCCAGTCTCCAAGAACGTCTTTAGGGGTCTGCCCACGTGCCCCAGAAATAGGCAGGCAGAGAAAGGAGGCGAGGGGTTTTCGTTTCTATTTGCTCATCATAAATTGCTACTCTCCCTGGAAAGTAAACAGATGCTGTTTAGGAGGCAACAGAGGTATCTCATGACTACAGCCAATTTTCACCAAACCCAGGGAGCCTGAGACAGGAGCGAGGCAAGCGGGCTTCTGCTGGCAACACTTCGTCCTCTTCCCCCTGCATTCTTGAAGGCTACTCCACAAGGCTGCTCAGACGGACCTTTCAATTGTCTGCTGAGCTTGGCCAAGGTGCTGGGCATGGTGCTAGCCCTGGAGGTACACACCGTAGCACCACCCTTCTTTAAAGACATCCCCAGGGAGACAGTCCCAACACAATGCCAAGAAGGTGCGAAGCTGCCAGGCAAGCAGATTCCTTCATGGAGGATGAGGCTCCTGGGTACCAAAGGGGCAGGGAGGTGCCTTCTGGCAGTGGTTAACGGCAGGCACCAAGGCAGGGAGGCCTGCAGGAGCACGATGTACTGTGACCTGGGAGTCAACAGCAGGCAGACTGACAGGGCTAAGACCTGGCCTTTGAGACATTCGCATGCCCTCCTAAAAAATTCAGCTCTACAGAAAATGAGAACTCTCTTTTCCTTCTCCAGAAGCACTGACAGCATCCCTGGCACTGCAGAAGGTCCCCCAAATCCTAAGATGGCCTTGGGTGCATTTTCAGGCTCTGAGTATGTGGCCCTCAGCAAGGCGCTACCTCTCTGGGTCTCAGTTTTCTAATCTGTAAAAGAGGAATGCTACGAGAGTTCAAGAAGGCAACGTGGTGTCTAGCTGTGTTAGGAGCTACACAGTGGCTGTTGTTGACGGAGCTGGTGAAACCAGATATCCACACACGAAATGTTAACAAACAACTCAAGGCTCCTCATCTGGCCCCGAGAAATACCTGCTCAGTGAAAGAAGGCTGGGTGCTGGGTGAGGAGGCAAGAGGGCAGCAAGGTTTCCGAACAGCACCGCTATGTGCTCGCACCATTAAGTGAATGAATGAGCAAATGAAATGCAATGCAGTTTAGCATCTGATCATTTACTTCATAAGACTAGCAGTCCTTGAGATGAGGACTGCACTTCACGCACCTGGA
The DNA here is from genome assembly GCA_028571685.1 of Heterohyrax brucei. Taxonomy (NCBI): domain Eukaryota; kingdom Metazoa; phylum Chordata; class Mammalia; order Hyracoidea; family Procaviidae; genus Heterohyrax; species Heterohyrax brucei. Next base: position 115,446,515 of record CM053149.1, on the reverse strand, counting down.
TGCCATGCTGGGCACAGGGTGCCTGCTCTGTGAATGTGCTAAGTGATCTCCTGGTAGGATAGGAGCTCCCCAGCCATGTGGTCCCCAGAACCCCTCCTCAGACTTCCCAAACCACAGACTTGCAATTCCCACGAGGCTCTCACCCCATGCCTCTGACATCACCATCCCCATGAGCATGGCCTCCTCTGCTGGCAGTTTGCAGGCCATCCCACTTACACTCACTGAGGCCCAGAAACATCAGAGCTGTCCTCAAGCAGTGAAAGAACCCCTACACCCAGAAATGACCCAGCAGGAAGAAAAGCATCTGAAGGTCCAAGGGGCCAAGGACACAAGTCAGACTAGAACCAACCCATGAGTTCATTGTAGGAGTCTCGCAATTCCTGGACTCAAGGTGACCTTCTGGCTGTCTTGGGTCAATGCTTACGAGCAGGTTAGCTCCTGGGCAATTCTTAATTACGGCTGTACTCAAACCTGGCCACCTGTGCCCCTGCTCCAGCAAAAGAACTGCACGCATGCAGCGAGGACACCATCCAGTGACGAGCATGTCTTTGTATCTGGGGCACAACGGTATCAGCAGGCACGGTGAGAACCACGCACGGGGGGCCTGGCCATAAAGGATGTTCTATTCATCGGGCTGTGCTCAGGCAATGTGACCCACATCTGAGGCTCAGCCAGGCCAGCTCTGGCTCAGGTAGGCTGCTCAGTGGAGCATGTACCAGGCCAGACAATGGTATCTTTGCGAACCCCTTAATCACAGCATCCTTGGGGAGGGCGCAGGCCTGGGGCCTGGGAGGTGGGGACTCAAAGGAACACACAAAGCCTCCACTGTGGGGACGGGGCCATCTGCACAGAGAGGACTCTCTCTCTTTCTCTCTCTGTGTGTGTGTGTGTGACAGAGAGAGAGAGAGAGAGAGAGAGAGACGCTAACACACTGCTATTACTGAGACATTCAATGCTGGAAGACCACAGTTCACATTACGGAGTCCCCGAGATGACCTGATGTGGGTTGAACTACATTCTGCAGCGACACACCGAGGTGCAGTATGAGAGGCATGGTATTTGAGGCTGGGGGCCCTGAACTCTGCTGCTGCCTGGCCTAGCTGCCCCCATGCTGACGTCTATCTGTAAGAGGGGTCCCCACCTCACAGCACTGGGGCCAGCCTGGCTGAGTGGAGGTCTGTGAAGGGTCCAGCACAGTATAAATGCGCCGGGAGGGCCAGGCTGGAGGAAAGAGAACTTTCCATGCGATCAGCAGGAAGAACAATTAACTCGCTAAACAGAGCAAGCCTGTAAGGCCTGCAGCCACTGGTCTGAGAACAGTTCCTGTGCGACTGCACAGCAAGACTGATCTATCCATTAGTGCAGACCCTCGGGATCAACTCGTTAGCCACCAGTTTGCCTGTCAGAGTTGGAAGGGACTACATTTCTTTAAGTTGGTGACAACAGAACAGAGGTTTGTTTGTTTCTTCCAAGTGTTACACTGTTAAAAGATGGCTTCTCTTCACCTTCCAGACAGCTGGCCAATGACACACGTAATACAGGATACATTCTGGGGACCCTGGAGGTACCAGGATTCTGGACCTCATGCTGCTGGTATCACTGTCATCTGCTGTGATGGCACAGGTCTAAGGAAGGGCCATGTCACATAGTTCTGTACCCTGAAAATGAAGATCCCAGGTCCCAGGCCACAGGCCAAGTCAGGGAGGACACACAGCTTCCCCTATGCCAGTGCCCAGGGTAGGGGCTGGCTTGGGACGCCTTTTGCCAAGAGAAGAGTGCTTCCTTTGGGTACAAACAATCCATTAGAAGAGAAATCTACAGGCTGAGGCTGTGTAACCTTAGCAATGTCACTAGACCGTGAACCCCGGGGATGGGACACTAGTCATAGTACTTGGTACACAAAAACAGGCTCAGTCATAGGTTACTGGATGAAAGACAGAGAAAGAGAGAAAAAAAGGAAAGGAAGGAGGACAGTAGCTGCAGTTTATCAGACACTCCTATGTGTCAGGCTCTGTCTACACAGGCCTCACTTCAGGCACAGCAGTACTGTCTGAAGAAGGTATCCTACTCCCCATTTTACCGAGGAGAAAGTAAGGCTTAGAGAAATTAGAGAGCTCACATGGACAGCAAGTGGAAGGAAGCAGAATTTGAATCCAAAGCTGCAAATCAAATAATGGATAAGCATGCAGAGGCACTACCATCAAGCTGGTGCCTAAAGGGGAATCTTCAGCTCCCCAAAATTCTGTTTAATGTGATCATCTGATGATAAACCAGCAGACAGCCCCTTCTCTGGACAATAGGGTGCCATCTCCAGTGGCAGCAGTCTGCTCTCCAGGACCCCACTTTCCACAGTACCAGGCGGGGATCGCCTGCTTGCACCTTCTGGCCCAGGCCTACTCGAGCACAGCTTCCCATACAGGGAGGGACCCATGTGGACAGAAGCGCTACTGGGCAAATAGTTTCTGCTGCCTCTGTTTGCAGCTTGGATGAAAGGTCAGGCGGGGGTGGCCTGCAGGTAGGGGACACTCTGATCCACTGGTTCAAGGCCAGCCACCCAGGATTTCTCAGAGTAAACTGCACAGAAATGGAAGTACTCGAGATTGCAAACTGGAAGAGTGGTGAGCAGGTACGGAGATTTCTGTGGTATCTGGGCCCTGTCCGGGGTTGAGAGGCTTCTGAGAATGAAGACATGGGCTAAACAGCCACAGAAACACTTCATTCAAGGCAGATGGGCCAGAATATCGAATGTTCCCACCTGCTACCACTTTGGCTATGGTATCATTTCCTTGCTTGACTTTTGTCTGGGTCAAGGGGTCTCAGACTTCATCATCACTGAGGAACGGACGGTAGAATACAAGGTTTCTACACCTGACCCCCAAGACGTGCAGATTCACCAGGCAGAGAGTGTCCAGTGGGTGACTGGCATGCTCCCACCACCCCACCACCACTTCATCAGTCAGGGGGGCCTGGAACATTGTCAACCCCACCAGCAGGGTCCAGGTGCCTCACAGGGCAGCAACTCCTGTGTCCTTCCCAGGAGATGGGCTTTCCTTTCTCACACCTCCTGGCTCCCAGCCCATCCCATTTCTCCTGAGTTTCTCCCAACTCACTTCTACCAAGTGGTGTCCTTTGCTGATGTTCACAAAACTGAACCCCACAACATTTCCTGGCAGATTAGGCCACCAAACCCACCTGCAAGGCCTGCATGTGTCAATGACAGCCACCACCTTCACTGAGCTCTTAACTCTGTCCAAGAACTGTAGAGGCATCGTATTAATTGCTCCTCATGATGACATTAGATGGCAGGTGCTACTTGTTAGCCCATTTTACAGATGAGGAGTTTGACTTTCAGAAGAGTTAGACAACTTGCTTAAGGTGGCTCAACTGATAAGTGGTTGGAAGCTGGGGGTCTCCGAAGTGAGTAAGTCTTATCAGAATTCACCACTGTGAAGGAGCAGATGGGAGGAAGCAGTACAGACAGAAGTGCTTTGGACATCTTCCATGAAGCAGACTGTGTGACTCTCCATGGAGTTCAGACACTTGGGAGTCCTCTCCAAGCCTGCCATTCAGTGGAGTGGCTCAGGATACTGAGGGCCTTGGTGGAGGATCTCAGGACACTGGAGATCTCCTACCATCTAGATTTCAGTGGAAGGGCTCGTGACAGTGAATTACCCCACCCCGAAGAGTTCAGGGGAGGAGCTCAGGGCCCTGGAAGTCTTTTCTTCCACCCCATCCACAGCTCGCTGGAGGGGCTCAGCACATCACAGGTCTTCCTCCACCAGCTCTGCCACCCCTAGCTAACATTTAAAAAGAGCAAATTTCCCCCCAAAGACAATGAGAGAAGCCAGCTGGCAGGACAAGTTATGAAGATGTCATTACGCAGTGGACTGCTTCCATGTACCATAATAGCTTTTTCACATTTGCTGCTGGACCAAGAGATACCAAACGGCAATTTTAAACTGTCTTTTCTGATGTCCCATCGCTAGTCTTCCAGAATCACACGTGTTTCTACTTTAAAACCCGTTAACACGGTGTATTCAGAACACAAATCCAGATGGTCAAGGGGCACGCTGGAAACTTGCAGCACTTTGCAGAACTGATTTTATGACTCCACCTTTCTGTCTTCCCAGGAACCAATCCTGGCTAAGGTGTTCCATAGAAAAGGTGGATAAACTCAGATCTGAGCTACCTCCTTTATGAAGTCCCCCCTCTGCGGGGACATGGTGGACACTGGAGATGCTGATCACTGGACTATTGTGCCCACACTCTTTCCAGATGGCCAGGGCTTTGGGCCCTTCCGTAGACATGGGCTGACACTGAGCAGATGCAGGGGAGGTGCCCTGGATTAAGTTGGCCAGAGAGCAGGGGCAGGAACAAAGCCTGAGATTCAGGGGCAGGCACCCTCTGGATTGCAAGCTCAACCCCTCTCTGCTCCCAACCCTGTGATACATACAGGCCTCTCCATTTCCACTGAGTTGCTTCCTTTCTTGGGATGCTTCCAAGAATTCCACAACCCATTACTTGGCAGATTAAACCAAAACCAAACCCCAAATGTCATTAAGTTGACTCAGACTCAAGGTGATCTCATGTGCATCAGAGGAGAACTGTGCTCCACAGGGTTTCCAGTGGTTGATTTTTTGAAACTAGACTGACAAGCTTTCCTTCCTAGAGGAGTGGGGTCAAACTACCAACCTTTGGTCAGCAGCTAAGCCCATGAACCACCTGCAGGAGCCAGGGCCTCCCCGGGACAAATCAGGTAGCCAAAGCCAACCAGAATGGCTGGCTATGTCAATGACCACAACCACCCGCCCTGATGATGGTGTACATGGTCCCACACGGTTCTCTGGCTTTCTTCATCCTCGCTGCTGGCCTTGCCGGTGTCACCCACTGGTCTTCCATAGGTACCACTGGGGTCACCTACAGCTACAGACGGAGCTGTGTGTGTCATCCTCCTCCACCAAGACCTGCCCCTTCCAGCCAATCCTCAACCGAGGGAAGCCTGCAGTTGGTCTGGGAGCTGGGTCTGGGGAAATGACCTCATCCTCAGTGGAGCAGGGCCAGAGAGGAGGGGAAGGTGTAAAGTACAGCGGGTCTCATCCTGTCCTGCACAGCCGTCCTCGTTTCCTTAGATTTACTTCCCAGACGCTGTCCTCATGTGACTCACAACCACAGACTTTCCCACAAAGGTAAGTACTGCGGGTAACATCCCATTGGGCAGCTCTGCTGATGGATGTGTCTGCTTGGGACAGTAAATAATCTTCCTTTTATGGTATTGATTGACAGGGTGGGTATGAATTAACATGATGTACAAAAATGTCAGATTCTGATACTTGTGAGGCAAGTGAAGAAGTACCTGGAGGTCCCGTAACTCCGGAACCCCAAAGAGACAGGCAACCAGCAGGTTAATGTTTGCTCACAGAAGGCTTAGCAGTTTAGAGCTGGCAGAAGGCTGGTGTGGGTTTCAGAGAAGTCAGGCAGAAGGAGAAAGTGACTTACCAGGGTGGCTTTTTCTGTGGTTATGCCCCCAGGAAAGATGGCTCAAGCCAACGAGGGTCTTGTTCCCACTTCCATGCAACAGGCAGGGTCTCCCAGGAGGACTGGGAGTCTTCACGCTCTCAGAGGCTTTAGGGGAGGTGCCAACACTCCAGCCCCAGTTCCTCTAGGACATGGGGCCCCAACAGCACAGCCCAAAGAGGAAAAGGACAGTCTGCTGTTTGTTGGAAAGATACTATTCATAGCTCCAATTGGTAACCACCTTTTTAGAAAGACTGCTCTGGGGCCATGTTTAAAGTGCCAGTCCTCCCTCGGATGGCTGCGTGCTGTCTAGAAATGGCAGTGCTGAGAAGGTGTAATTACAAGGCATACAGCATGCTGCGAGGTGCTGGGCGAGGAGTTTCTCTCCATAATCTAAGCATGTCCTTTTCCTTGGAGGCTTTATTTAAATATTTTGTCAGTTTCCCATGCCAGCAGCAGGCAAGTGTGCCATCCCTGAAAACTCTCAGAAGATGGGAGGTGGAAAGAGGGTACTAGGAGAGATGCCACTCCCCTCCCCTCCATATAAACCACGAAACACATCAAGTAGGATGGGGGCTAAGCAGATGTAGTCCTGGAGGACATCATGGTGCTGTGGGAGACAGCACTTCCTGGACCACTGACAACCCACTGGCTGCCTTGGTTACAGGCCTGAACATTTAGAAGCAATATTCAGCAACCAGGAAAAACAGCTCTGATGTTTCACATGCATTAGACCAAAATTGGGGCTCCTTCTCCCTAATCAGCAGCATGTGGAGATCATTCCCCAAGACACATCCTGCATCTACTTGGCTGCCCTGGAGCCACTGCAAAGGTGAAATGGGAGCACCCAGCCCAGGGTTGCAGGGACCACCTGACGGTCCCCTAAGCTGATTCTTCCACTACAGGCCCTCCTGACTTAATTGTCCTTTGCCTAAACAAGAAAGGGACCCCAAAAGGAGTTGGGTGATAGTGTTACTGAATTAATTCCAAAGGGGTTAGTCATTAGAGTCGGGAAGGGGAAAGAAATGGGGCTTGGCCCTGAGGGCAGACACCTTAAGATTTCATCATGAAGTCTTGGGAAAAGTCTCCACTTCTCATTCTGTAGCCGTCTTGGCTTCACCCTTACCCTAATACGCAGTGTGATCGAGCTCTGAGATTAACTGGGAAGAGTAACAGGGAGTCGGGGGGGGGAGCTGCCCAAAGAGACACAAGTTACCCGGGGCTGTCCCTGCCTTAAGTCAGCCCACAGCTGACACAGGAGGCCCACCTGGCCCAGCTTCACCTATGACTATGGGAGTCTCACCAATGTTGGCGTTCAGATTGTTGTCCTTCAATGAACACTGATTACAGCCTTAGAAACCCCATGGGGCCATTCTACTCTGTCCTATAGGGTTGCTACGAGTCAGAATTGACTTAGTGATATACAGCAACAATTGATCCCAATTGTGGCCTCCATACTTCACCTATAGAACCATCTCAGGGAAATCCCTGCAGTGTTTCATCCTGGTATATCCAACGACAGAATGCCGATATACCCATTCTATAAAGTGGCTATGATAACGTACACTGCTTTGTTCACTCAGTGGCTATGAAGTCTCCCTGGTCTCATGGAAATCCCACAAAAGAAGACAAAACAAAACACTGCCAACTCCGGTGCCATCCCACGAAGGCTTGCAGTGTCGACCACTGTGATCCATATGGTTTTCACTTTTGAAAACAGGTTGCCAGGCCTTTCTGCCTAGTTCACCTTAGTCTGGAAGCTCAGTGGAATGTACTCAGCATTGTTGCAACACTCAGGCCTCCCCTGACAGGCAGGTCGTACTGCACTGAGGGGCACTAGCCAGGAACTGGATCAGGGACTCCTGCGTGGAATGTGAGAATCCTACCACTGAACCAGCCATGCCTCACATTGTGTATACTACTGACAACTAAAGGCCAAGCAGTATACACAGCAAATTTGGTAGGGGAACTCTGGAAGCTGATTTAATCTCTTTTTCCCCTAATACTACTACTGAGATGTCCTCAAGCTATCCAAATTGGACAGGTCAAAGGGCTTTGTAGATGGTAAGATAGCTTAAAGATATGAGCTCAAGAATAAAATCAAATCCCTGAATAGTAACAGTGTGAACCTACTTACAGGAACACATCCCTCTGTGTAGTTTCCCTCCCAGCAGTGAGTGCTGACAACAGGCGGCCAGCCAACGGGTCCACTTGGGAAATCAACCCTATGACCTTTACCCCAGGAGGACCACATGGGCTCTAATCGACTCCAGTGACCAGCAGGCTGTGATGTTACATGACGCCTTGACCTCGTTCCCAATACCTGCAAGACCGATGTGTGGGGACAACGTGTTCCACTTCACAGCCCTACGTCCCCGTCTGTCCACCTCAAGGAAGATGTATTCTCGCATTTCTAACTGATGTCTCAGGCAAATAATTAGATGTCACTATTCCAACATTACATTACAACTTCCCTGCAGATCCTGGAGGAAGGGGAAGTGAGTTACTGTGAGGAAACCAAGCTAAATACAGTTGGTAATTGAAAAAGTGGCCAAGGAAATCAGGAGGGGGAGAAAGCAAGCAAGCCAGCCCTAAACAGATTATCAATCATTTCCTTTTTGGGCAAGCTCCACTGCAACTTAATCAATTGCTATTGCTTTCCAAATTCAATAAGAAAACTGATACAGTGGGGAAGGCGGAGGAAAAACCGTTAAATGTTTACCATTATCTTCTTGATGGATACTGGACAGCATCCCACATTCAATTCCAATCCAGTTCCAAGTTTATCAGCATAAAAGAAATTTACAAGCAACAAAACTCAAGGAATGTGTTACCATTACTACCAACAGTGCCAAGCATCTAAGGCACTGCCACCAGGATACAAGGGGACATGGATTTCAACTGTCACAACAGGAAGTGCTGGGTCTGAGCCTGGGCAACCTGCCCTGGCTGCAGAGACACCAGGATTTTAAAATTCCAGTAGTGTGACCCTGGGCAAGTCACCTGACCTCCAGAAGCTACAGTGTCTACTAACACAGCAATTTAGTGAAGATAAACACTATCCTTCTTTTGCTTAACACACTTATCAAGTATCTATTCCACCCTGAGACTCCTGGGTGCCCTTAATGGTTAAGCACTCAGCTGCTGACCCAAAAATTGGAGGTTTTGCTCTACCCAGAGGCATCTCAGAAGAAAGCCTTGGCTGGCTATTGATTTCCAGAAAGTCTCAGCCGTTAAAACCCTATGGAGTACAACACATCTAAAAAACATGGCATCACCATGAACCAGAACTGACTTGATGGCAACTGTCCAGCAACAGGTATCGGGTACACCAGGATGAACAAGAGTCCTCAGTTACTGGGGGTCAGAAGGAGCAAACAACAGAGGTACACTCCAAGTTCAGGAAGGGACAGCCGCCTGGTGGGGGTTGGTCTATGCCAAGTGTCCTGACAGCCATCAAGAGTCAAAGGAAAGGTGGATGGGATTAATGCGGGTGGCAGCTGAGAATCGGGTGGTAAAGAAGCTGCCGTTGCACATGAGACCCCGAGCAGGCAGCCAGGTGGACGAGGGAGTGAAGAAGCAGGCAGGGCCAGAGGAAGCAGAGCCTTGGCGGCCATGTGAAGGCTGCTGCCTGGGTAGCCACTGAGCCTGGCACGATCAGAATCACAGCTCAGAAAGATCTCTCCAGAGAGGAATGGATGAAAGAGGAGGAGGCCTGGAGGCAGGAGACCCCTCTACGAGCTGCTGCAGCTTCCAGGGTGAGTTGTAGCGGGCACCTGAAGGAGGAATGGAGGGGATGCGGAGGGCAGGGCAGTTTACAGCCAGCCTGTACAGGCTACACCTTGCTGCCCATGCTAGCAGAGAAGGCCGGGACAAGGCCCCAGGGTGGCTTGAGCAGGTGGGTCACTTCTCTGAAGCAGTGGCACCACCCTGCCTAGCCACACTGCCTTGCTTCTCCCCCACTGTCCCCAGGACTTCACAAACACAGACAGAAGCGTAAGCCTTTCCAACCTGCTCAGCAGTTGTGCCTAATCCAATGGATGGAGGGAATATGAAATCATCATCCCCAGCCCACTGGGAAGTCTCAGCATGTTTGGACAGAAGATCCCAGCAGGAGCTGCAGGGGCTGCTGAGGACTCAAGAATGGCAATGATGGTGGCAGAAGAGGACTCTTCTGAGTATGTCTCAAATGACAGGGTACAGGGGTGATATACCAGGCTTTCCAACTTTTACTTTCAGCTCTGCCTCTTGCTGGCTGTGTTCCTACGGGCTAAGTTTCTCAAACTCTGCTTCTTCATCCAAATGACAGGCACAATGCCAGCTACTGGCACCACGTTGGCCTGAAGGGGTAGTGACACAAGCAAGGGAAGCGCTCAGCCCAGTCACCATCCACTGTGGTTGTCAGCGGCCACAGTGTTGGCCCTCCGCTCATGGCAGCCCCATGTACGGTGGAAAGACACACTACACCAGTCCCACAGTTTGTTAAGGGTTATACACTGTGATCCATAGAATTTTCAATGGCTGAAAACAGACTGCCAGGCCTTTCTCCCTCGTCTTAGCTTGGCAGCTCTGCTAACACCTGTTCAGCATCCTAGCAACATACTTAGTCCCACTGACAGACAGGCGATGCCTGTGCAAATGTACTCTGACTGGGAATCGAACCTGGGCCTCCTTCGGCAAAGGTGAGAATTCTACCCCTGAACCATCCATGTCCCTGTCCTCAGAGACAGAGAGTGCTCTCTGATAAAAGGTGGCTGTCATTGTCCTCAACAGCAATAAAATCCCAGATGTAAGTCAGGTGTAGAACATTCCCTCATGCCTTTCAACACCAAGGAGGCAGGAACTAGAGCTTTTTAACAGTTTGCAATCATGCGAACACACACAGTGACTACTTGCTGAGGAGACGGAGAGAAGAAGAAGGAAAATCTCTGAGAAGGTGTCTCGGGACACACACCCCCCAGCAGCCCCGGAGCCAGCAGCAGATGCTGGTGACTCTTGGTGATTATGCTGTTTGGTTGTACTTGATGGTGGCCAACTTCATGAGCAACGAGGCGCTCACTAATGCTCCATAAAACTATAAATTTACTTTGAGAGCACCAAGTCTAATTACCTCGCCAAGACTCTCTGCATTTTTAAGGACCATTTTTTTCCCTCCCTCCTTAAACTCTTAATCATAAGCACTCTTGTTAGCAATACTCTACCACGGTCTTGTTTCGCCTGTTGCCATGGCAACAAAGCAGTGTTTACCAGCCTTTCCAAGCTGGTACATCTTTATTAGCACCCAGATCCCATGAGGAGCAGGAAGCAGGGCAGAGGTTTAAAGAGCATTAATCCCCTTAAGCTTTGCAAACCTCTCTAGTTAGGGAGCACACAAGGAGGGGGGAAATCGGGGTCTCTGCCATTTTCAGGGCCCTCCTAGAATCGTTAAGCTGACATAAAGCACCAGACTGAAAAAAAAAAACAAAACTTATCTCTCTGGAGCCTCACTTCAAATTTCTCCTCCACTTGAAAAAGACAAACTTACAGTTGCCTTTACTTCACAAGAGAAGTTTGCCATCCATCCATCACAGATAGGCCGCCGGCTGATTCCTCACCGCCTCTCCGGCCACACTGCTCTCGCCCGATAAACAGAAGACTTTCAAAACCTGTTATCTCTTGGCCAGGAGGAGCGACTGCCACAAAGGCCCACTGGCTGGGCTGCCCGAGCGCTCTCATCTACCTCTCTGTGATGACAACTCACAGACAATCGAAAGCTGATACATGTCCAGTGAGTCTCAAAAACCATCTCTCAGCCTAAGCCTGCCTAGGAAGGTTTTTCAAAGCTCAGTACTGGGGCAGAAGTGGAAAACGAGGGAGAAGAAAGGCTTTCTTTGCGTGATGACTTAAAAGCAGTTCAATGTCTCGCTCCCTCTGCTACCAAATAAATGTCTCTTCCATCTTTCAACCTAGCCTAGAAAATCAAAATCTCACTCAAGTCCAGGTAGCTGTGGGTGAATTCTGAATAACTGCACAAGCAAGAGATGATACTAACATTCACTGTGGCTTACCAAGCAGCTTTCAAGTGGGTGATTTTGAGCTGGCTGAGTCTTGGCATCCCCCATGACCCGTGTCAGCCCTCTATGGCCAGCAGTCCAGTCCAATGAGGGCTGCTCAAAATCCATTAACAGCTGGACCATGCACTGAAGGGGTCTGTGGACTCGGACAATAAAGGGCTTCATTTCCGACCCGGCAGTTTCTGATCTCACTTTTGAACGTACCTGACGTATTCCATTATTCTCAGTGGTGTTCAAAATTCTTTAAACACCAGTAACAAAATGTTTTAAGTTATCTGCATCCTCCTCCCTTTTCCCTTTTTTGGGGTGGGGTACAGAGCTCATTCAAAGACTGGTATTAGCGTCTCAAAAGAGAAGCCACTCCAGTCCATCAGCACCAGCTCAGGATGGTTTGATCTGCCTGCTCCCCAAATTCAAAGTGGCTCAGCAGTTGTAGGGTTTCTGAGTTAGCAATACCTGGGGTTTCCATCTATCTTCCAAAAAGTATCTGAAGTGGTATAACAGCTAAGTGGTTGACAGTCACCCAAAAGATGAGCCGTTCAAACCCGCCACCTGCTCCCAGGGAGAAAGACAGGCAGCCTGATGCTGTAAGCACTGGTCACTTGGGAAACTGTCGGCAGTTGTACTTCGGGTCACCATGCAGTGTGCCTGGCTTGACAACAAGTTTCCTTTTGGTGGGATTCTGCTCAAGCACACACAAGACTGGATGATGGCAATATGAATCAGGACAGCAAAAAGTGAGACGTCACAGAAAAAAGAGAACAACAGTCACTCAGGGCAGGAGCTCACCATGGCCGGGGAAGAAGAGGATGGGTAGGAGGGTGATACTCGCAGGGAGCAGAGAATCTGAAAGCCAGTGACTGTTTCTGACTGTGGAAAACTGAAAATACCATTTCTCTATGAACGCATGGAGATGGCTGAGATCAGGGAGCTGCAGTTGGGCAGTAAGATGTGAAACAGGCACTGAAGGCCAGGAAAGGCCAGCCGAGTCTCATCAGCCATGACTCCCCGAGACATAGGCCAGGCGAGATGGGCGACATCTAGTGTTTGGCCCTATTATTTCTGGCTGAGGCCAGGGAGCATCACATGACACACAGCGACCAGGGCCTGGATGCAGCCCGGTCCTGAGCCTGGGGTTGGGAGGGGGAGCACTGCTTGGCTTCTGTGCTCAGAGACAAGCAAGGCAGAAACTCATGCCCAGCTTCCCAGGACCCTCACAGAAAGGGAGGTAGGAATTACGGCCCAGTGACCAGGTCCCTGAACTTTCATTACACGGCTGGAGAGACTCTTCAACACGGGTTACACGCAATAGTCTGTGATGCTGGGAGTAAAAACTTCATAACCAGAAGGTGTGATTGCTGGCCTGAGTGTACACGGAGGGAACTGGGGTACAGCTCCCCAGTGTGCAGCCAGTCCTAGGATGGCATGGGGGAAAAGACCTAAGGTAACGGTCCCGGGTCCTTGTGTCCAGGGTGTTCTCCACTACGGCACAACCTCTCCTTACAGCAAGTGGAGTAGAGTTGTCAACCCTCCGGGAAGCTGAAGGAACAAAGCCAAGTCAGGTTGTTGGCCTAGTCTGGGGGGCTCTAGCCAAGCGGTGACAACCACCTTCCACCCAACCCTTGCCCCAGCAGCAGAAACCTGTGTTTCCAACTTGACATCTTCAGTCAATTTAAATCCTTTCACTTCCACCTTCAGAGTCCAGAGAGAAGCTTCGCGAGCGAAGGGCAAATGGGAAAAGTCTTGCTATTAACCTTAAGCCCACACTTCAAAACTAAGATTTCCACAGCAGGTCAGGGAGAGCGAGGCGAAGTTGGGTGGGGGCTGGGGCTTGAGAATGTGCTTGTGCGAACCTGAGTGACCCACGGGTGCGCTGGGCGAGAGACAGACTTGAAGCAGTAACCAGTTTGCTTCATGCACCTGATTTATACCCTTGGCTGAACATCAATTTCCAATCCAATTGCTACCTCATTCCAGCCTTCAGCCAATACGCCTTTTTCGCCCACCTGAACGTTGCTGTCCCTCAGCCAGGCCTCTGCCCTCCCCAGCAGGAACCAAGAGGCTCGCTCCAGTGTCAGCATTAGTGGGCAAGCTGGCTAACTGTCCAGCCAGGCAGATCGGATGAGGGCCTGCCTCTCAATCAGCAGACAAACGAGCAGCAAGAATTCAGGATGCGGCCGGGACAGGGAAGGTGATCCCTTGTAGACACAGGTTGGGCCTCAAATAAGCAGACTTTATTTAGTCTGAGAGATAATATTGCTCCCGGTGTCCCCATATGCGTTTCATATAGGCACTGAAATAAGTGGCCTTTCATTTTTCTCAGTTCTTGCTTAACTGAGGAAGCCCTCGGTGTTCCACAGAAGCAAGCCATTACGTGAGTTCCAAACCACTGTGAACAATCCAACATAAACATTTAAAAAAAAAAACCACAGGGAGGTCATTCGTGTGAAAATAACCAAACTTTCTCTTTAATCAATAAACAAATTTGAATTGCATCTTCCAAGACCATCCCTTTCCACCCCATCAATTCCTACTTTTTGTTTTACTGCTGCTAATAAAAATGGCTCCTAACAAGTTCTCCTGTGAGATGAGGCCAGGGATGAAGATACCAGTACAGCACACTCATTCAAAAAAGACTCTGAGGTGTGGATTTAATCAAGCAAGAGACGGAGGGTGGGGTGCGTGCATGCGCGTGTGCGCACGCAGATCTCAGATGTGCAAGCTCTCTGATCCTGCTTGGAGTTTTAATGAGGAAAAGAAAACATGTCCCAAGTCTCCTGCCCTACCTACGTTAAAATTTTCCAAAAATTTCCAGTCAGGTTTCAAATAAAATCAGATAAAGACAAGCATTAAGAACAAAGGTCAGAGGATCAATCTGGAGTTCTAATTTGCAATTTGGTCCCCCCAATTCCTTTTCAAAAATGTAGAAAGACCAAAAAAAAATTTTTTTTTTGTTTCTTTTCTTAGAAAAGAGAGAAAAAGAGACATCCTGTTCCTTCCTCATGACAGGGGGACAAAAAAAAAAAAAATCCAAACCTTGCTATTTTAAACAATAAAAGCACCGTGTGTGAGAAACAGCTTGCATACCGCTGAAGCTGGCAATATTTACCTGGGGTTTCTTACATGGATTCAATTTTTACTTCTTAAGCACTTTCACAACAAATGAGAAGGAGAAAAAAAAGTAAAGGCCCAAAGGGGTGTGAATCCAGATCTGGGCTCAAACTGATCTTGGAGGTCATCCAGGACGACCTCCCCTGCCACTGGCCTTGAGGACCACAGATTCCTGTGGCCCTGCTGCCCGCAGAGGCATCCAAATTCCAGCTTTAAAACATATTTCTGCAGCCCTCTTCCTCAGCACTGGTAGTGCTTACAAGTGGCATTTGCCTGTGACATTTACTCTCTCAGTCTACTGAGATTTCTCCTAATTGGCTCAGAAAAGACAACTGAGGCAAGGTTGCAGGTGGGGCAGAGAGAGGAGGCCTGTGGGTTCTCCTCCTTTGGGGTGACCACGGGGAGTGAAGATGCTTCAGCTCCAGCATAAACCATATGCTTTGCTGTCAGTCAAGGTCTCCACTAAGGAACAGTCACCAACTCTCTCCTTTCTCCCCTCAGCAGAGGCTTGGGCATCAGCTAAAATCTCTCTGCCTACTGTTGATGCCCTGTTCCCAGCCAGGATTCCTGGGTTCAGATTTCCACCTCACATGGGCTGTGTGACCTCAGTCACATTACTTAACCTCTCTGAGTATCAATCACTTACCAGGTAAATTAAATGAGAAAATGCTAGCACAAGGCTTAGCAATGCCTAAGAACAACAGGTAATGCCTCTTACCCATTCGCTCAGTTTAAAAACAGTATTCACCCAGCCCTTAACTTTAAAGGCAAACAGCTTTACTGCTGAGGCAATAAGGGCAAAGAGCCATCACAGTGGGGGCCACAAAGGTGAAGACAGGAAAGGAAGAGAAAAACAGACTCCTTTCGCACACAACCAAGACTTGATCTCCTGCGTGGCAGCCTTGCCTGGCACTGTGCCAAACGGGAGACAAGCTTGTTACCTACACTGCAACTCTTCTAGGGTAGGAACCAGGTGCTCATAACTGACCAACTCTTAGATAGCACCAAGCACAATGAGACGCTGAGAAGACACCCTTTCATATGCTCTTTGGCAAAGTCAAGAGCTTGGGGACTGTGTGAGGGCAGACAACTTCTAGCACTCCAGAGAATAACTACTATGAAGTCCAAAGAATGCTACAGTGGGAGGTGGCCTTTCTTTTTTCGAGGAACAGTAAGAAGGAAGAGAGGTGATGAGGGGAACACACACACAAACTGCTGAGTGCCTCTGTGCTTCTCATTAAAATCAACTCTTCCTGTGGGATTAGTGTGGCTAAGGAACTCTTCCAGGTGTAGCAAATGGTCACCTGACCCAGGAAACTCAGGTCTCAGCTTCCTGCTGAACTGGGGTTGGCCACTCACCACGCCCCCACCCCCCACACCACACCAAGTCCCCACTTCCCACACCTAAACTCACTCGGCCCTACTGTTTACAGCTCACTACACCACAAATCTTTATTTCCTGTCACCCACTCACCCTAGCTGTCCCCACTCCCTCTTTCTCCCAGACAAGTTAATAAGATGGAAGGCTCCCTAGAGGCCTGGAGCCAGCAAACACTATCACTTGGAGGCAAAGCAGAAATCCTGACACACCGGAAATGACTTCAAGCCTATTAATTACCCTTTCTTCTTTGGCAGATCTTTTGAAAGAAAGCTTGACAAATTGAGAGGAAGGTTAGCGCTGTCTCTCTGCCCCAATTAAGCCCCTACACCTGCCCCCAGTAATAAAAATCTGATTTCTGTTTCTTTTTAACCAGTTAATTTGTCAGTGCTGCAGCCTCCCCAGGAAGCCCCACCGATGATTGTCATGGTTAGGGTCACACAGAATGAGCCCCTTCTTTATAGGCCAAACCATTTAATCTGAGACACTTAGGGGGCTGGGAGAAGCAGGGAGTGACCATGGCCAGGGCATCCATCCACCGTCTTTCTAGGACACTCCTGATGAAGCCAGGTCCCTCGGCACACACTTCTCAGGGTCAAACACTGTCAAGTTGCCCACTAAAGAACACCCTTGTGGTCTCTCCCCCATCAGGGGCAGATGCAATAACAGCCCTGCCAGACACGTGCCTGTCTGGTCTCCGGGATGCAACATCTTTCATACAACCCTCTGGATGAATTGAAACCTTAAGGCACTGGGAAACTTGTAATGATGCGAAAACTGGAGGCGTTTGGGGACCAATCACCCCATGTCCAAGTTTCACTGTCTGCCACACTGACAAATAAAATCTATTCAGCGTTCCCTGGAAACAACCCTGCCTTAATGAGGTTTATGCCGAAACAACTGGGTGAGGTCTTTCCATTCTCCAGAGACATGTTTTATTTGGTGCATGTGTTTGCATATCCATCTATCTACTCAACATAGCCAACTAGATCCCAACAGGAATTTCAAGCAGACAACTGATTCTCTTCCTAAAATGTATTCCCTCCAAAGCGGCCCCTATGTTGTAAGATGGCACCACCAACCCTCAGCAACTCAATCTGAGAACCTAGAGTAAGCCCTGATTTCTCTTTTTTTACAAAGCAATCTATCAGAAGAGGGCATTGGTGGTTCAGCGGTAGAAAGCTAGTCTTCCATGTCAGCAGCTCTGGTTTAACTGCTAACCAAAGCACCTCCTGTGCAGCCACCACCGTGGAGGCTTGTGTGTTGCTACGATGCTGAGCAGGTTTCCGTGGAGCTGCCGGACTAAGAGACTAGGAAGAAAGGCCTGGCAATCTGTTTCCAACCAAGTAAAAACCCTATGGATCACAACTGTCTGATTCACAACTGATCACAGAGATGCACAAGACCCCGGACTGAGCATTGTGCATCGGGTCACCATGAATCGGGGTCACGTCAACAGCAGCTAACAATAACAGTTCCCAGCTGTATTGCTAGAATTAGAACAGTGTCTGGAACACAAAGCCCAGTACATAGCAAGTGCGTGACTACAGCATGAAGCCCAAGAGCCTTAAGCCACAGGGTGGTCCTCCACTGATGGAGTAGTATTCACTCTGTCCCACAGGTAGACAGGCTGCATCTGTTGCCCAGGGCAACCCATGGAGAACACACAGATGGTTCAGTGCAACCCAGTCTGCACTCCAGAAACACCAGTGACCCCAAGCCAGGATCAATCCACTGCCTGACCATCTGTGGCATGTGGGGGAGGGAGGCCCTTATCACTATTGTCTCCTGCCCACGGACTTCCTAGGGCATTCTGAATTTGAATCCCAATGCTTGGGTCTGACAAAGGCAAGGCCACCCACTAGGGCCCTATTTATCTGGTGTGCTTTCACCATATCTCATTTTAAACTCTAACAAAATCTTTAAGCCATTACCCAGGAAATCATCATTAAATCATTTGTTCATTTTTATTAGCGTCGCTGTAATTAAAGAGAATCATATTTCAGAAATCTTCAGCTGCACTTATCAAAACCCACCCTCCAACCAATCAATTAGTATTACAATAACTGCGTTCCCTTGTTGCCACCGCTATTAGCATTTTGATTGAATGTCTGTTGAAAAGTGACTGGTAACAGAAGATTGTGTTCAGAAAGTAATGTTTCTTTATTCGTTACCACCGAACCTTGTCTGGTTGTCTCCAGTCTCGACTCAAAAGAGACAAGACAGTTTCCAAAAGCAGTCATTTTGGTAGCAGATTATATTTTCACGATGTGGGTGATAAATTGGGCATAATCACCCCAGAATCACCAGCTACACAGAGGGGCCTCCCGCTGGCTGTGACCTCAGTACCCAGAAGCTGCACCTCAGCTGTCAGAGCTCTATGGGGTGCCCCACCCCCACCCCATCATCCAGGACCATAAACACCAGGTCTTCACAAATGACACTTCAGATGGCACAGCTAGCATGATGCTTGCGCCAGATGAGCCGGTGGCACCATTACTTCCATGAAAGATCATTGTCACCCCACACCCCCTTCTCTGCCAGGCACTTTGGAAACGTGTTATTCTAATAAAGTTCTCCAGTCCTCATAATAATAATGCAAGCACCAGTCAGTGCAGAGATGGGTTAACGAGCTCCATTATGGCGAGAGAATGGCTGTCTTCTCTGAGTCACCGGAATTAAAGAAGAGAGTTCATTAAATCACTATATTAGAATTTAAATGACCTGCTGCTTCAGACAGCTCTATTTACGGAGTGCCCCCCCCAATCACTGACGCCCTTTGTGTATTAATGGAGATCTTCAGATACACAGCAGAGCCAAATAAGGCTTCACGTCTAGCAGAGGCTCGCACTCTAGCACATCGGCCATCCTTGATGCCACTACAAAAGGGACTTCTGCTTTTGAGTTGTCGTGGACAGAACAGGACAGAGGGCTGGGGATGTCAACAGTTGGGAGGGGCACGTGCTCTGGGCTACAAGTAGGATTGCTGTTGATGCTGGGTGGGTGCTGTTGATTTTATCCCAGCTCATGGTGAACCCACGGGGCAGAGCAGATAGCCAGATCTTGGTCTCCTGGAGCCACTGGGTAGGTTAGAATCTGTCCTTCAGCAGCCAAGCACTTAACTTCTGCACCATCAGGGCTCCTTATAAATAGGACAAACTATTTGTTGCTGAGCTCATTCCAACTTACAGCAACCGTACAGGACAGAGCAGAACTCCCCAGCAGACTTTCCAAGGAGTGCCTGGTGGATTCACACTGCCAACCTTTGGGTTAGCAGCCACCATGCCACTAGAGCTTCCAGAAATACGCTATGTTAAATTGCATCTATCCACCCATTCCTACCGGGTCCCTGAGTCATAACCGACTGGACAGCAATGGCTTTGATTTTTGGATCCACCTCCTCACTGTCGGATACACAGGTTCCTTTTTGCCTAACGAACGTTTCACTGCTCCGCTCACCTACTACCCCACCGCACAGCTCAGCGCACAATAGTCAGGGACAGTGAAAAAGCAGCATTAATGCTCCATTTAAAAAATAATAAAATGAAAGGCGTCTACAATTCACACACACACAAAAATAGTGCTATGCTGTTGCTTTAAAATCTTTCTCTAAACTAAGTCTCC
The DNA here is from genome assembly GCA_028571685.1 of Heterohyrax brucei. Taxonomy (NCBI): domain Eukaryota; kingdom Metazoa; phylum Chordata; class Mammalia; order Hyracoidea; family Procaviidae; genus Heterohyrax; species Heterohyrax brucei. The sequence continues at coordinate 115,426,835 of CM053149.1, read as the reverse complement.
CTTTCCTCCCCCCAATTCTTGCTTCTCCCCTGGCTGCCAGCCAAGACTTTATAATAGTGTCAGGTAGCAATTTCATTTTTAAAATGCTCTTATCAAGGATTTAAGGTGAAAGATAAGAACAGCACAGTAAATCATCATAAAGGAATGTAGTGTGAGGCATAGCATTTTACAAATCAAAACAGTTAACCAAATGAAAAGGCAAGGACAGGGAAACAGAAAGGGGGAGGGTAGAGGCCACATTAACTACAAAGATCATTCTCCAGATTTCTAAGCCCCCTTTGGTAATTGCCTTGGCATATTTGCTAAGAACTGCACGGGAAGACCAATTTCCATTTTAAAATAGGGTGCTTTTAGAAGGCACATACACTGTCAAGCCATTACACACACTTAACTGGGGGCTTTCATCAGAGTCATCTGACCTGCAAGCATGTGTTGCTAATATCACTGCTTTATTATTTATCAAATCAATTTCTTCATGGAATGACTAATAACACTACCACAGCTGCTCTCCTCTTGCCATCCCAGCTGCTACTGCCCCGGCAGCAGCGAAATCTGCTAGGCTACCTGCAGTGCCTTACCTTCCCACTTGTTAAAGAACCTTTATTTTTAAAAAATGTCAAAGAGAGGATGAACCCAGGAGGTGCCATTTATGATTCAAACCACTCAGCAGAAGCTGCTTATAATCTGTCGCCGGTCGAGTCAATTCTGGCTCACAGCAACGCTCAGGGCAGGGGTACAACTGCCCCACAGGGTTCCCAAGGAGCGGCTGGTGGGCTTGAACTGTGGATCTTCTGGTTCATAGTTGCGCTCTTAGTCACTGTACCACCAGAACTCCAGAAGCTGTTTATACTGCCACAGTCTATTTTGTCAGGGGGGTTAATTTGTCTTGCAATAAAGGAAACACAAAACTAAAATAACGTAGGCACAGGTTATCTACTTTTCTACTTGGATTCTTGATCACATTTTGGAAGGAAGCCCAGTGGCACAACAGTTTAAGCTAGTGCTAAGCTGCTAACTCAGAGTCAGCAATCCAAACTCAGCCGGCAGCTCCACGGAAGACAGACCTGGCAATCCGCTCCTGTAAAGGTTATAGCCTAGGTAACCCACAAGTCAGTTCTACTCTTACACACAGGGTTGCTATAAGGAGCAACTGATTCAATGGCACCTGAAGACAAAAAAGTTTCTGGCTTCAGTTTATTTTGTTAAAGCAACCGAAGGCCAAGTTCAATTCAAATGTTACCTACAGTGCCATATCCAGCCAACACACCCATCTGGAGCTGCCATGCAACACAAGAATAGCAACAAAGCTTTTAATGTCTGAAGACAAAGGTATTAAGAGCTTGTTTATTTGAACTTTTTATATATGCTCGCCAATCCCTTCTGGGCCCCACTTGCGAATTCATAATAAATAACAGCATGCAATTAGATGATTTCCTATTTGCCAAGGCATGATGCAATTGTCCATTAAAAGCTAGAGTTCTAAAAATACCAAAGGGAAATTATTAGGTATTGTTGATCCATGTACCTGTGTTGTAAAACAGGACTCATACTCTGTGCAAAACACAAAGCCTCTTTTGTAAAGCTTACCTATTTTTTAAAAGGTAAGACAGCATAGGGGAGGGAGCAAATTAAACCATAATTTTCAGACTAGGTGTCCTCACTGTCACTCAGAAAAATTGCCAGATGTTTTCAGAGCAGTTTATACATAAATATGCTAGCTGAATCAGGAAGTCTCTTTCCAGGGCAAATGCATCAACTTAATTAAAGGAAGGCATCAGATGCCAGGCCTGGTGGTTCTGGACGTGGAGAGGAAGCTTCGAAATCTATCTGTAAGTAGGACAGCCCTTTCTACCTGGCCACCAAGAGGGAAGTGCATAAACACTGTAAGCACCTGTACATCTATTACTAAGTGGCAATGAGTTGACTGTCAACTTGTAACCACCCCGAGTGAGAGAGCAGAACTGCCCCATAGGGTTTCCTAGTTGTAATCTGTATTGGAACAGACTGCCAGTTCTTTCACCTGAGCTGCTGCTCGGTGGGCCAGAGCCACCAACTTCTGGTTGGCCACCAAGCTGGCCAAAGCCCACCCTTACCTCAGCCTAGTGCCAGCTACAGGCTCTAGAGCCCTCGTGGCACAGAGTTAAGAACTATGCTGTTAACCAAAAACTCTAGCAGTTCAAATCCATCAGCAGCTCCTTAGAAGTCCCAGTGGGTGGTTCTATACTGTCCTATGGTGTTGCTACGCATTGGACTGGAACTGATGGCAATGAATTCGGAATTTTTTAAATAGGGCAGCTACTACAACAACATCAGTTGTTTTTCTTTTTTCTTTTTTGAGAGAAATTTGCCACGGGGAAAACACAGAGGAAAGGAAGCCAAGATGCTCAGTGGAGTAAGTGAGGACTGGACAGTTCCTTTCCAGTAACTCTGCAACAGTTCTCACGCTAAATCCATCCACCTGTCTGCCTGCCCACCCGCTCATCAAGTATTAATCTAAACACCTACTATCCACTAGCAAAACAGTGCCTATCCTCAGAGAAGGAGAAGACTAATAATCAGATAACAACTGCACAACAATCACTAAGGACTGACTGGTATCATAAAGCAAATTACAAGGAGTCACGTGAGTGACAACAGACGGCAGAGACTGAGTCTGGGGCTCAGGAGGATTTCCCCAGGGAAGGGACATTTAAGCTCAGGCCTGAAATATGAGTAGGAAGTGGCGTGGAGGGGGAGAAAGCCTGTGCCTGCAGCCTAAGGGACAGCACACGTGGGGCCCAGGTTGGTCATTCAGGGAAATGACATGGCGGGGGTCGGTGTGGCTGCAAGGAGCATGGTCAGAAGATGGGAAGCAGGCAGGGCTGGGCCTCAAGGGCTTCTGCAGACCAGAGGCAACATCTTGGACCCAAGGCTGGCACCACAGTTCTGGTAGCAGAGACTAGATTCATAACGAGCATAACCAAAAGGTGGTTAGTCATGCCTCATCCTCCTGACATGGACCACAGAGAGATACTCCCATCTCCCAGAGCTAATACACAAGAGTGCAACCCAAGAAAGGGGTACCCTCCACCCTACTGTCAGGGCTGCTGCCCAGCCTCGGGTCAGGATCAAAGAAGTATGCTCCACCGGCTGTCTCCCACTGTTGGTTTTAACACTGACAGGGTCCCTGGAGGTCATCTGACCCAGGCAGTCCCAGCCCTGACTGCAGATGAGCATCAGCTGGAGAAGTTTTACAGCTACTAGTGCTGGATGCCATCCTTCCAGGCTCCCTTGATTGATTTGGGGTGGGGCCCACACCCTGGTATGGTTTAAACCTCCCCCTGCCCCGGGTGATTCTAATGCGTCATCAGACTGCTGTCTAGTCTCAGCCTCTGACATGAAAACAATCATCCATCACACAGCGTATCTGACGCTGGGCTTTGGGATAACCTGTCCCGATCCCTCCTAACCAACCCTATCTCTAAATGTGGAAATCAAAGTTGACCACAGGAGGTGACGAGCTATTTGAGCTATACATAAAACAAACAAACAAACAAAACACTGCCATCAAGTCGATTCTAACTCACAGTGGCCGTAAAGGACAAGGTGCAACTGTTGTGTAGGGTTTCCAAGGAGTGCGTGGTGGATTCCAACTGCTGACCTTTTGGTTACCGGCCACAGCACTTAACTACCATGCTACTTTGAGTTATAAGTAAAATCCTCATTCCAACTGAGGACAAAAAGGAGAAGAGGTGAACTGTGTGGACAGTCCCTTCTCTGGGGTTTTGTGCAGCTGCATCAGCATGGAGACATATTTATGATCTAAGGCAATACGGGGCCATTCGAGGTTCACTGGTAGAATTCTCCCCTTCCACACAGGAGACCCAGGTGTGATGCCAAACACGTTTCAGCAGAGCTTCCAGACTGAGATGGACTAGGAAGAAAGGCCTGGTGACTCACTTCCAAATATCAGCCAAGGAAAATTCTAGGGATCACAGCTCTTCCATGCACAACCCATCATGGCGTAGGACCGAGTCCTGTTTTTTTCCACTGTGCACGGGGGTCACCATGAGTTGGGGGCCAGTTCCATGGCAGCTCACCTACAGAGACATTTATGATGGGTTCCTGGGTCCCCCACTCCTACCTGGTGGACACATCACAGCAGCTGGTGTGGGGTGGGAGGGAGCCCAGGATTGGTTAAAACACACACACCACAGGGGCCACTGTTTCCTCTGTGTCTATTCTGGGCCCAGAACAGATGACGTCACCTCTAGCGGCAGTGTGAAGCCGAGTCATGAATCATCCATGAAGGAGCCCAGCCCTCAGAGATAATAAATCGGATGTCAGGATTGCATCTACAGCAGATCTGGGGTGGTGGCGCCGGCTTCGCCTAGGGTGCTGGAACACAGGCACTAACGCTGAGAACATCCAGGGATAAAGAGGCACTTTCAATTATCTCTTGACATCAAGGCAGGGTGGCAAGTTGAAGAGATTCCAAATTTGGAGGGAGTGCTCAAAGGCGCACAACTTTGATCACTTTAAAATCGTGGCAGTTGTACACGCTGCTGGATTTGCCAGGCAAAAGATGCACATCCACACCAGAGCTGTAGTTATTAATTACCACTGTGCCCACCGGAGGCCTTACAACCAGAGACTTGCAGGGGTTACTATTCTGACCCTCAGCTACATGAATTTAGCTCAGAAACTCACTCTAGGATTCAATCTGGCAAATGTTCCTAGCCTGAGAGGGTTTCTAGGATGGACATAAAACATCAAGAAGTGTGTTGGCAGCTTCTGAATTTCAGAGTTGTCTTACTGTTTCCTGTCTTGTTTTTTTCCCGGGTGCAAGCGAGCACAGGTATGTAAACATGGCAGGATGTGTGTTGCCACACAAAGGCACATTCCCGATTTCGTCTCTATCTTCCTTCCTTCCTTCTTTCTTTTCTGCCTGATTTTTCATTTCCTGTAACAGTTGCATTGAAGGTTTAGTGAGGGGGGCTTGCATTCTCGGAGCACTAGGGGTTCTGACAGCTCCTAAGAGTGTCTGTTCTTCCTTGGCGTATAAAGAAAGAACTGAGCCCTGGAGGCCGCTAAATTAAAATTAAACGTAGTCAGTTTCAGTGTTTGTCTTCCACCCCACCCACCTTTTTTTTTTTTTTTTTTTAACCATTTTAAAGTCATTGTTCTGGGCAATTCAGGTCTCTGGCTAAATGAAATTAGACTTGGGCAAGGCATGAGCTATGTCAGGATTTGGGGGCTGTGTTTTCAACAAAGTGAAAAAGTCTCCTCTAATTTTTCTGACATTCTTTTGTAAAGGAGACAGCTGTGATGTGGACAGGACCGTGCACAGAGCAAAAGCTGTGCTCAGCCCCCTGGACTACAGGTCAACAGTGAGCCAAGGATGATGCTCAACCAACAAGAAGTGCCACTGTGCCCTCCCTCCAAGAGATGCCTAACTGGTCGGCAGAAGGGAACAGGGGGTGAAGATGGGTACCAGCTGAGGCAGGACACAACTAGCAGCTCCCCACTATGACTCAGAATCAACTCGGCAGCACGCAACATCACTGCTGGCCATCACAGTTGTGGGAGATCATTCAGCAATTTAATACTAACTGCCCTACAAGCTATTTTCCATAGTTAGACCTTGTCTGCCAATGTCCCATCTAAGTGTCAACGTTCTCCCAAGAGGCAAGCTTAGCCTGCATTCACCAAGTAGTGGCAGTAATTCTTGTTAGTAGTAAAATAACAATAGTTACTGTATCATCTCACAGAAAGCTATAGGACAGCTAAGAGCTGCCTCCTACAGTAGTTCTCAGGCTATAAATCTTTAAGAAGCAGACTGCTACACCTTTCCTCCCCCAGAGCAGCCTGTGGGTTCGAACCAGTCACCTTTCAGCTAGTAGCCAAGTGCTTACCCACTGTGCCATTATGGCTAGTGCCTGTAAAGATGTACAACCTTGGAAATCCTACGGGCAGTTCTTCTCGGTCCTATAGGTTAACCACAGTCAGAATCAGCTCAACAGCAATGGGTTGGGTTTGGTTTGATTATGATAATGATAAAGCTAACATTTACACAACCGTCAAAGGGTCAAAGATGCTTCTTACAGATTGAACGTGACAAGTCTATGGGTTAATAACACTGAGCCCGTTTAACTGATGAGAAAACAGAGGCTCAGAAACACTTAATAACATGTCCAAGGTCCCACTGCTGTTAGGTGGTAGTACTGGAATTTGAATCCAACAGTATGGCTTTAGACCTAAGCTCTCATGTCTTGGCCTCACATCCCAGACACCTCACAAGCTTCATTAACTATATGTTTGCCTGACTCAAGCTACGAGCTGTGGAGCTGAAGAGGAGGGAGCAGTATACACCAGGTCCTCACATGTTTATTAATCCCAACTTGGGTTAGGAAAAAATGCTTTTAGATTTAAAAAAATAAAAATAAAAAAGGGCTTTCAACTCCTGGGAGGGAGGATGGCTCTGCCTCGAAGAGCCTCTCCTTTTTGTCCTCTCTCCCTTCTTATATGAGATGAACTCTTGAAACTCTTTTCAGATGGGACCAGTCTGGATCTTCTAATTATAGCAGGTTGTCTGGGAGAGCAGAACCAACTAAAAAATCCTCATCCATCCATCAGACTCTGTTTATGGAAAGAAAAAGCCAGGGGAGACTCACAGGGGAAGGATCTTCAGAGGCACGTAACTCCACGTTGCTGGCGTGTGGCTCCTCAGTCCATCTCTGGCAGGACAGAAAATGCAGACAAGGCAGGGCCCACACCTCATTCAACAAAGTACCAAGAATGCACACGATGTAGGCACACTTCTAACCTTGAGGGCCCATGAACACAGACAACTTAAAAATTATTTACACTTCGGGAGAAAGGTCAAGGTGATAATTAATAGTCATTGTGTTAGGATGCTGGCAGTGGAAAGACTTTTTTCTTTTCAAAATTCTCTTTCATGTTTATTACTGCTTCATTTCCAATTCAAACTGCACCAGATTTTTAAAACTTTCACTAAAAAAAGTAAACGTTTGAATAGGTAATAAACGTGCATAACACAAAATTCAAAAGGCCAAAGAGTATCCAGTAAAAGGTTTTACCCTGTTACCGAACTTCCGGTCACTGAATCCTCTTCCAGGAAACAAGCACTGTTTTTATTTATGTACGTGTGCATCAGTGAGCATACATAACGTGTATAAAACATTCCAGTGCTTACTATGGCCACAGACTGTTCCCAGACCTTTACACCGATTAACTGACTCAAGTCAAGCTAACCTGCTGCCGTCATTCCTACTTTCACAGTGAAGAATCTGAGTCACGGAGAGGTTAAGTAACGTGCCCACGGTCACAGGGCAATTAAGCGGCAGAATTCTGATTCAAACACCAGCTGTCTGGCTCCAAAAGTGTATTCTGAACCACTATGCCACTCTGCTGCTTTGTTTCCACATTTTTGGGCATCTTACAGAAATATTTATGTACATGTAATTATATCAGTTATACGTGGAGATTGGAATGGGGAAAATATCCCTTCAATTCACAGGTTCATGTTTGTTTGCCTAAAGAAGTTAAACCAGTGGTCTTAATTAAGGAAAAGGATTAAGGTCCTGGAGTTCTGGCAGCTGCATCTTCTTTACCTCGCACAGAGGAGGCGCGTGACCCCTACGAGCGAGCTAAATGGGGCTCAGAGCCCTTCGGTAACTGGTCTGACATCACACCAACGGGAAAGCTGAGATCTGAAACCCAGTATGTCCAGCTATGGGAGGTCCCTGGGTGGTGCAAATGGTTAGGCATTCGACTATTAGCTGAAAGGTGAGTGGTTCGAGTCTACCTAGATGTGCCTTGGAAGAAAGTTCTGGTGATCTGGTTCCAAACAGTCACGGAAAACCCTGTGGAGCACAGCTCTACTTGGACACACACGTGGCCACCGTGAGTCAGAAATGACTCTATGGCAACTGGTTTGGTTTCGTCTAATTCTACAACTCAGCTTTTCGCCAGCACACTGTGTAACTACACAAAGGTGCAGACAGGCTAGCGTGTGCCCCCCCACCCCAATCAGCATGGCTTGCAGCGGCGTGAGGCTCAGAGCTGCGTGAGAACTGCGGCCTTTCTAGGCCCCTCACTCCCACCAGGGCGGCAACTTTCGGTTACCTCTGGCCCAGGCCTCCCTGGAGGCCCCACGGCCTCTCCCAGCTCCGTGTGACATGAAAGGGTGGGGGGGCTTCATCAAGTCACCAAACTAAAGGCTTCTTTCTCTTCAGGCTTCCACATTCTGCACTCACAGAGATCTTAAAATGTGTTGTGAGAACCCAGAGGCTGGCCCCTGTGGAGAACAGGGCGGAACAAAAGCCTCATTGTCCCTCTCCACAAAAGCCATTTCTGGGTCAATGAAGTCGCTGACCCTGGGCCCACTCCCATTCTGCTTCTGAGGGTCACAGCCGGAAGGGAGGCAGGAAAGCCTATTAGCTCACTTTTGGTGCCAGGCTTTTAGTCCAAAGGAAAGAAGTTTAAGATTTATACTCTGGCTAAAGAAAAATGCAGCTCATTCCCACGTGATCTAAATTCCCCTGGCTTTGCAGGCTCTCTCTTGCCCTGGGCGCCCCGTCCCCCAGCCCTGTTGCCAGGGAATTGAGAGCTTTGTATTACCCTGTGTCGACAAAGAAAAGCAGGTAAACAGAAACCAAGCTACTGCGTTGATTAATATCTCAAGAGACAGCACCGGAATGGGCGCTTCCGGAATTTAGTTAGCTCAGGGGGAAAAAAAAATCAAGTGTACTCCTTGCTTTCCTGTCAGAAATAAAATTAAGGTCTTGGATCGATGCTGCCAGTGCCAGGGTACCTACAGGAATCTTTAATGGTCTGGTCTACATGTTTTCAAATCCATGCTCCCCTTCAACCCTGCCCTTTTAATTGGTTATTTGCAAGGTCATGTTTAGGCCAATTTCTCAGGAAGGCTAATGGTGTTTACTTAACGAGAAAATAAAATGCGCAGACAGCTCTGGGGCTGGCCTCTGGAAGATGGCTCTGGGTGGCAGCAGAGGCTGGTTACCCGGCGTGGCCTCTCCTTTACCCTCTGCTGAGGACTAAACTGTGTCCCTGCAAAAAGCCATGATGAAGTCTTAGCCCTGGTGCCTGTGCACATGAGCTTGTTTGAAAATAGGGTCTTTGAGACATTATCAGTTAGGTCAACGGCAGGTGATACAGAGAGGGTGACCCTAACCCTATCTGAGTGGTGTTTTATAAAAGAGGTGAGCAGAACAGACGGGGAAGATGTCAGGTGAAGGTGCATTTGCAAGCCATGAAGGCCAAGGTCTGCCAGGGACCGCCAAAAGCTGAGAGAGAGGCCGCTTTCTCCAAACCCCGGGAGGAGTCAACATGGCTGATACCCCGATTTGGCTAGAACCCCCACAACTGTGAGACCACACATTTCTGGCACAGAGCTGCCGACTTTGCGGCATGTGTTACAGCAGTTCTAGGGGACGGGACACCCTCCATTGCTGCGCTTGTTCTCTGCAGGCCCTGGAAGAGATCCAGAGATGGGTAAGGTTACTAGTCACACATTAAGGGGATCGGCTCGGGGAAGGAAAAGGAGAGAGGCCACACAGCCTGCAGGCTAAGCACAGAAAAAGAGCGAAGCAGCTGGAGGCGGGTGTGCCTCAGTGGTTGTGCACAATCATGGCTTTGGAGCTAAACACACAAGCAAGCCCACACCCCTTACAGCGCCCTGGTTTTAAAATGAGCTCTGCTAGAAGCAAGGAAGCCTTAGGTTCGGAGAATCCAGGCCCTTCCCCATGAGGCGAGAGTGGTTGTCCATTTATATCACTGCTGAACTTGGTAATTCTTCCTCGCAGTAAGCCGAAACGTGCTCAACATCAAGCCTCCACATAACTCTTGTCCAGGAAATTTCTTCAAGCACCCAAACTGAGCCAATTAATCGCCCTCCCTAATCCCATCCCTGTCCTCTCTCCTCTTTTATCCTGGCTGGACAGGAGATGCAGTCCCAGTGAGTTTCTCCCCTAACCTGACCATTCTCTCCTGGAGCCCTGGGATGTCAATATCTTTCTTAAAACAGCTGCCCCCACATCAGAGGGCACAAGATTACCACCTCACATGATCCAGACCTTCTACTTACACAACAGAGCTGAACTAGCATGGTTCGTGACTACATGGTACTACTAACCAGCAGGAAGCTCTGTGAGGCCAAAGCCATCGGTTGGTGGCGGTCTGTGACAGACTGGGAGCCTTGAGTCAGCTGGCTTCCAGGTGCATTAGGCACAAAATTAACACCAATACCAATAATCTACTTTCCCTTTACGGGTATCCCATAAACCTCAGAACACTCAGACTTGGGGGAGGGTGTGCTGGGTACACATACCTTTAATCACTAGCACAAGGGTGAGAGAACAGACTTGAGAAGTGTTGAAAAGTCAAAGGGCTTAATGCCAGCAGGGAGGACCACAGCCCATGTTGTTTCAGATCCTAAACTGCAGCAACGATATCTCCCTTGTCAGCACAGACATCACCAACAGCTGGAATTCCATATATTCCTATCATGCTTCTGACCCCACCCAGCAACCCTTCACTTGGCATAGGCCCTCTTCCACCCTAAACACTTCCACCTCCTCTCTTGTGCAAAGTCACATTTACCCGCTGTAAAGTCCTGGCCTTCTTCCCCAGGTACACTCAGAAGGCTGGAATTCAATTAGAAAGAACACCCATATATTATCTGTGACACCCGCCCCCCCGCAACACACATACACACAGACACAAACGAAGCAATGCTTTTTCTTTGTTGTCTTCTTTTTATTATAATTTATGCCTTTGGGAAACGCTGGTACAACAAACCGAAAGCTCTTTTCACATGCCCCTTCGTTTTTGGAAAACAAGCGCCTATAAACAAATCATTGCTGTGTGATCCTTAATCATCTTTATGGAGCGAACAAGAAGGAGGCAAGATGGACTCAGGGGTCAATTTCAAAAGTGAGTGTCTGGCAGATATTCAGCACATTAAGGGCAGTTTTTTGTACCTTAGAAAAGTATTATCCTCCGTCATAGCTTCAGCTATGTCTTACTGGCATCGTTTTAATAAATAAACTAATGGCACACAGTACTAAGATCTTAAACTTGTGCCAGCTGCTTTTGGGGGATGGAGACACTGTGCAAAATTCACGGGAGAAAGCCAACCTCTCAGCCCAGTTGCCTCAAGTAGACTTTCCCAGAGCACCTTCCTCTGGCTGGATTCCCACCGCTGTCATGCCAATCCAGCTCACCAAAGAAACCAAAGCCATTGCTGTGAGGTCAGTTCTGACTCTTCGCGACATCACAGGAAACAGAACTGCCCTACAGGCTTCTCAGGGAATGGCTGCTGCATTCAAACTGATGACCTTTTGGTTCCCAGCTGTAACTCCTGACCACTGCACTACCAGGGCGCCTCCCATTTCAGCCCGGTTGCCCCCAACAAGATACTGACACCCTAGTAAAGGGGGCCAGCTGGTAGCTGTGCTCTCTGCAGCTCAGGACACCATCTGGTGCTGGGGTTGGGATGCAGGATGGGCCCATTCAGGGTCCAGATCCTTTGGGTGACTGTCTCAGAGCTGTTTCTCTCCTCCGGAGCCATTAGCCTTGCACTTAATAAGCAACCACGAACAGCTGGGTGAGGAGCCATCCATCACACTAATCTTTATTTTTCTCTCAGTGTATCCTGTTCCTTTGCCTCTGGCAATGTTCCGGGGCAAACAGGCCTGCTGGGTAATGGGAGCCACGGGCAGCGGGGAAGGCGGTGCCTCCAAGTGGCCTCCTCTGTACTCTGCCAGAAGCCATTCCCTCTCCAGCTGACCCTCACACCAGGCTATCGGAGGAGCTTCAAAGGCACCCGGCTCATTTTCCATCTGGCCCCCAACCATCCAGCTGTCCCCACATGGGCCAGTTCTGAAGGGTCCCTGCAGTGCAGGGTTCATGAACCTGGGACCCTGGGGTCCTAGGGAGGGACAGCTGAAATTCTCCCACAGTGACGCCCTCTGGGGGGCTCTCTTCCCCCATAAGGAAGTGAGTGTAATGTGTTTCAGCAGCTAACACGCCCACATTCCATGTTCTCACATAGGGCTGGGGGTTGTGGAGAGAACAGAGAGCCCCTACTGAGTCCACCCAATCCCTCTCCCTTTGGCTCTCGGCTCCCCAGCCTCCAGCCAACAAAAGACAGCAAATTAGAAGGACAGCACCTCGTTGCTCTTTCCCTCCCCCTGCCTCCCCAGCCTAACTTCGGGATCAATACCTAATGCTGAATTCAAGATCTTATCTGACTTTTGCAAGGATAAGGCAACAAACTTTTCCTCAATGATTAAATCCTTTGATGATCAACCCAATATCTTCCAGACCACCTCTATTAACTTTTAGAGAGCAAATGAAAAGATGGAGACATTTGGAAAGCCAGCATTCTCTCCCTCCCCTTGGGTACAAACCATCTCATGGAAGCCACAAAATGAAATGCCAGGCAGGGCCAAAGCAGGCCCTTGCGTCTACCAGCAGGAACAGGCCCACGCCTGGCTGCAGGAATATGCCATGTGGTGTTTCAGCGCCATGTGCCTTAGTTTCTCTGCCTGAAACTGGAGGTGCACTACAGCCCAGCAAGAGGGGAAGGTGCAGAGAAGAACCTACCATGATGAAGTGATCAGGCTCCTCTGCTTTAGACCACTGCCTGGCACTCAACTTGCAGACAGGCTGAGAGTCTGAGTTCTCCAACTTGTGTGACCACTGAGCAGCTCTGTACACCTATGACTGTCTGTCATAAAGACGCCACAGCATGTGCAGGCACTGAGCCATGTACACAAAAATTTTATTTTGTATATAGATGTTTAGAAAGCCTAGCTGTTTCTCCTTTCATTGTCAACAGGACCTGGGTTAGATGGTGACAGAAGACACCAACGTTGGGTGCTGTGGTAGGATGCCTAGAGGTTGCCCTTCAGGAAAATCAAAACCAGCAGGACTGCCATCAAGTTGATTCTGATGGATTGCGACCCTATAGGACTGAGTAGAACCGCTCCATAGGATTTTCAAGGAGCACCTGGCGGATCTGAAGTGCCCACCTTTTGGTTAGCAGCCATAACTCATAACCACACCACCACCAGGGTTTCCTCCCCTTCAGGAAGGAAGGACTTATTCCCTAGATGCTGGGAAGGCTACCCAAAGATGGCCCTCAGTTGGCGCCCTGCAGGATTTGCTCAGCGGAAGGGAGCTGCTTTGTCTGAGGCCACACCCTCTGCCCAGGGTGGACCACAGGCAACGATGGGTGAACACACGGGTATACAGGCCTGCCCTCTGGCCCCAAATGGGCACGGCTCCGAATTACCATCCTGTCTTCAGAGGCTCCCCAGCAGACCACAGGACTTCTCCCTCTGCCAACCCCTGCCCAAGGGCACTGCCTAGCAAACTCCTGCAGCCAGAGGTCCCTGCCCAGGCAACTCCATCTGCAACCACTGGCCCTTCCCTAGAGCCAGTTAAAAAGTAGTAGGGACTTAATCTTGGAGAGTTTCTTAGTTAAAAAGCTACAAGAAGGCAGAAACCCACCTCAGGACCTGAAGCTCAGCAATCCCCAAGCCCCTAAAACCACTGCCATCAAGTCAATTCCAACTCACAGTGACCCTATAAGACAGAGGAGAGCTCCACAGAGTTTCCAAGGAGCACCTGAACTGCTGGCCTTTTGGTTAGCAGCCATAGCATTTAACCATGAAGCCACCACGGTTTCCTCATCAACCTGAGCCCCCTTGATTTCACAGAGCTGAAACCCCGAGACCTTCAGAGGTTAGGGCTTCAGCTAGCTTGTTCCAGTTCAAACCCCCGCTGAGCCTCTGCATATTTAAGAAGTTCCCAGGCCCTGCTAACCCTGGTAGTTAGGGACTAATTCTGAGAACCATCAGTACAGCAGTGGATCTCAAAAATGATTACACATACGAAACACCTGGGGATCTCATTAAACTAGTCTCTGATTCAGTGTATCTGGGGTGGAAAGGCAAATTCTCAGCAGGGGTTTGAACCAGTCCTGGCTCCGGGGCAATATCCAGGGAGCAGCAAAAGCTAGAAGGCGGCTCATGGACCAGGGAGAAAGGTAGGAAGACGCCATGTGCTCCAGTTCTACCCCTGTGAATCAGAGAGCAAATGGGGCCCCTCCTTGGGCTCTCAGGATGCAGGAGACACACACTCCACAGCCAGCCTTCCTTGGAGGGTTCATTGTTTGCTGTCCCCTGGATTCTTTCCTATGGTGCTAATGAGGCCAAAGTAAACTAAAACCATCAGTGGCAAGTCACCTCCAACTCATGGTGACCTCATGTGTGCTGGGACAGAATCATGTTCCGCAGGATTTCCAGTGGCTGGTGATTTAGATCTTCTGAGGCATCTCTGGGTGAATTCCGAGCTCCAGCCTTCTGGCTGGCAGTCAAGTGGGTTCATTACCCAGACACCCAGGCACCCAGGCACCCAGGCACCCAGGCACCCAGGCACCCAGGCACCCAGGCACCCAGGCACCCAGGCACCCAGGTACCCAGGCACTCCACTGTGGAGTCAAAGGACAGATGTACTATGGGAAGACACACAGGTTGGTAGGAAAACAGAAGGGCCACGCAGAGGGACCAGATGACCACTCTTGTCACTGCACGGGCCAATGGGGATCAGAGGCTGCAGGTGGTGACCGAGGGACAAAGAGTGGGAATTCTGCTCTGACCACCGGCTTACAACGGGAAGAGCGGCCAGTGGGGCCTCCATGGCAGAGGACTAGGAAGCTGAGCCTGGCAGACAGGACTCTCCGAAGGCCAGGCCTAGTCTTGGGTTCCTTCTCTCCACGTATCAGCTGTCAAAGCCCCAGGCACAAGGAGGCAGTTCTCCAAATGTCCGTGGTGAGGATGGAGTTGGCCCCTGGCTGCCTCATGTGGCTGCTTGGAGACACTGGATGACAAGTGGCGAGCCAGGTGCCTGACGACAGCCGGGGTTAACGGCCGGGCCTCTTTAAGAAGACGCGGGAGGCCTTGCCAGCCAGAGAGGTGTCCTCAACTTCTGCTACCACAGCACTTTCCTCTTGATAAGATAATGGAAAACAGGAAGCTGAGGAGGTGAGGGTAAGGTCGGAGCAAGGTGGCTGCAGGAGAATTTTATTTTCTTGTGTTTATCACCTGATTCCAAACGCGCACTTCCTCAGGCCCCGGATGTGCGGGCGCTCTCTCCATGTACGTGATTTGCACTTCTGTTGTGATAGGTTCTTTTATTTATTTATTTTTGAGCTTCCCCTCTGCTAAGTGTTCTGAAGCCCTGACGTTTCACCTCGGCTTCAATGAAGTGGCCAGTTCAAAGAGAAACACCTCCTCGGCTGTTCTGAGGGGCTGGAAAATGTGTGGAGGCCAAAGACCCCCATTTACACAGTGAGAATACTGCGAAACAGGAGGTTTCTGAGGCAAGAAGACATCCCGGAGGGAAGGGAGGTGGTACCAGGTCCTTTGGGGTGAAATGTCCTGGAACACTTCCTCTCACAGGGACTGCCACCTGATCACTGTTCCTAGGGCCTCCGCACCTGTGCCCCCCTTGGAAAAAGGGAAGAAGCCTCACCCAGAGCAGGGCGAGGAAGTGCCTTTACTGAGACACACACACCCGGAGGCTAGGCCTGGCAGGCCCACATCCTGAATGTGATCCTGGCTCTGCCCACCGCTAGCTGGGTAGCCCTGGACAAGTCACTGACCCCGTCAGTTTTCTCGGACATCAAACTCCTTCCCTGCCCAGCTGTGTGGGTGAGATGAGATGACAGGAGAGGAAGTTCCCAGCCCAGGCTCTGACACAGAGTGGGCGATCAAAAATGCTTCACTCACTAATGTTCAAAAAGAACAGCTACTAACTACACTGTTGCCTGGAGGCAGCTCGGAAATCTTACTGGAGTGTCAATTAGAACACTGGACTCAAGGGGACAAGACAAAAAGGACAGGATCTGTTATGAGCACTCCCTGTCCTGACCATGGTGTGTCAGTTACCTTCTCTGTACCTGGGTCATCTCATTGTTAAAACGAAGGTGACAGCAATGACAAGTGCTAACACTGATTCAAGGAATCCCGGTGGTCCAATGGTTAGGCACTTGGCTGCTGACTGAAAGGTTCTTGTTGGAATCCACCAGTTGCACCAGAGGAGAAAGATGTGGCATGCTGCTTCAGCAGAGATCACGGCCTTGTCCTATAGGGCTGCCATGAGTCAAAATCAACTGGACACCAATAGGCTAACACTAATTCACAGCTGACAACAGTTGAAAGTTCTCAAGGCATAACAGTCTCCCAGCAATCACACAGGGAGGTACTACTATCATCCCCATTTTGCAGATGAATGAACTGAGGCATAAAAATGTTAAACGATATTCTCAAAGTCACAGCAGCCGTCCTGGAGCTGCCATGACAGTCAAATTAGACCATGGCTATGGAAGCAATGCTGTGAAAACCATAAAGTCAGACCACACACTGTGGGTGACACTCAAGGACAGTCACGAATTGCCTGTCACCATCACTTGCCATGACAGCTGTTCTTCGACTACCTCATTCCACCACCACATGCCTGCTCTGCTTTCCCTTCCTGACCCCTCCCACACCCACCCTACTTCCCCCCCCCCCACTTTATGCAACAGAAACATCAGTTGATTCCATGTTTTCCATCAAATTCTCAACTTCCTCCTTTGGAGGAGGCTTGAAGTTGGAGGCATGACTCGTACACAGGAAGACAACCTCCTTTCTCCCACCCCTGTAAGCAAGCACTCTCCCTCAGCTCCTGCATCCCTTTCAGTCAGACTGCCTTCTCCAAACAGGAGAGACAGACAAGTCAGCACTGGTAACTGCCTCTAATCACAGGTGACAGCAGCAATGTAAACAACACAAGAAACATCTAAATGCAATCCAAGAGGCAAGGAAACACGGATTGCTCTCTGTCCTCCTCCCCTGAGAACACCAGCTCACAGCGTCCTGCCGCCCTCCCCCTTTAGAGGCTCTGCTCATTAACGCCCATCAGCGTGAACCCCCAAAGCCATAAGATTCCAGAGCCACCTCCTTTTATTTCACTATTTCAAGGGAGAATTTTCTAGATTCTAACTTTTCTCAGTTTAAACAACAGTCAGAACTTGGTGGTGGGCAGGGATTTACAGACTTCTTTGGGAATCTGTTGCAAGTTAGGGCTTCCCCTCCCCAGAAAAGCACATGTTTAACACTTAGCAAACCCTTTCAGGGAGTTTAGAGACACCAGGCTAAGACCCATTTTCTAAGACAAAGATGGGAGAATACGGAAGACGCAACTGAGTGCAGATTTCCTCCAAACGTCACAGAGTCACCATGGGCATTTCCCACTCAGCCACCTCCACCTCCAGCAGTTACACACTCAGTTGCTAACTGAAAGGCTGGCAGCTCATACATACCTAGCTGCTCTGCAGAAGAAAGATCTGGTAAACGGCTTCCTCAAGACTAGCCAAGAACAACAATAGGAAAAAACCCAAGCCCACTGCCATTGAGTCCATTCCAACTCAGATGGGCCCTATAACACTGAGAATGGCCCACAGGGCTTCTAAGACTGTACTCTATGAAAGCAGCCCAGCCCCATCTTTCTCCTATGGAGGGGCTGGTGGGCTTGAACTAGCAGGCAAGCGCTTAGCCACTGGGTCAATCACGAAAACCCTATAGGGCAATTCCACTGCCCTACAGGGTTGCTGTGAGTTGGAACTGGCATCACGGCACCCAGTAACAATCTCTGTACACTTCACACAAACCTACAACAAGGCTCCCCCACACCTTTCACTTTTTAGATTGACAGTGTGCTTCTAAACTGCCTCCTACGATGTAAATTGAGAACTCAGTGGAGCAACTGCTACGAATAATTTCCACTTGGATCACTTAGTGCTGAGGTTACCCAGGGACTAAGAAAACCACGATTACACAAGAGTAAGAAAAGAACCGGTATTAATTGTCCAGTATTTGGACTCCCTGTGCCACGTGGCCCTCCACGAATAGAGATCACCTGGTCAAGTGTACCTGCTTGATTCTGGAACACTCCATCTTTTATCAGTGTAACTGAGGATGGGAAGAAATAGAGACAGGGAACAGTGAAGGGACATCCTCTTCATGTGCTGGGGTTCTTACCTCTGTGTCTGTTGGTAGTCTTATCAAACATCAGCATTGCATCCTCTACCTGCAAGGGAAACAGAACAGAGGCTGTTTTTGGAACTTGAACAAAATACGGAAAACACTATACTTCTACTGTAGAAGTAAAAAAGGCTAACTAATGAAAATTCAAAAATACGCAAGTGTAGAAAGAAAAAATACCACTTTTCTTTCTACCTAACACAGCTATACCTAGTATCTGGCAAAATGCTTGGGTGGTGAAATGGTTAAGTGGAGACTGTTAACTGAAAAGATGGCAGTTCAAGCCCATCCAGAGGACCATGGAAGAAAGGCCTGGCAATCTGCTGTCTCACGGTCACAGCCTTGAAGACCCCATGAAGTGCAGTTCTACTTAGACACGCCATGAGTTGGAATCAACTTGATGGTAACTAGTCTTTTTTTTTGCTTTTAAATCTATGACTATTTTAATAGTTTAAATCATTCTGAAGACAGAATTTTTTCCTTGCTCCCTTTTTTCCAGCATTACAATCTTGCAAACAATTCCCAGGTTACGCCATGTGCATCCTGAATGCCACCTTGATTGCTGTAGAATTTTTCACTGAGTGGGAAGTCACAGCTCACATAATGATTCCCCTTCTGATGGATTAGTAGAGCTTTACCACTCGATGCTAGATCTTTTCAAAAAACTATCAACAGGAGAAAATAGCAAAGGCTTCTTCTACTCTGTCTCTCTTCCCACTTTCTCTTCCTACCCCATGTTCCTCAACTTGCAAGCCTTTTGTAGCTATTCCACCAATGGGAATATTTCAGGAACCACATTCAGTTGCCACATAAGATCTCCAGAAGCTCACACTCAATGAACCCGAGTTGCCCTTGGCTGTCACACCTCTGCTTTATGACCCAACCCTTTATTTCGGACACATCTTCAGCACAGGTGTTTGTCCTAATCAGCCGTTCACCTGGAGAGAGGACCAAGCTTGGCCAGGTGGGCAGCCTGATCTTGCCATTCATTTTGTGCCTGAGGCTGGCCAGAAAGATACAACCCACCCCACGTGGTTGTGGGTGGATAAACCGGTCAGCTAGACGGCTCTGCACCTGGAGGGATTTTTGTGTGTCTGCGTTGCTGGGAAGGACAGAGCACTGTTCATTTGAGCTCAAAGGCACACAAATGAACTTGGGGGCCTGGACTAAGCCAGCCAAGAAAAGGCATCATAAGCTATTCATTCCTCACTCTTCCCAGACTACAATCTCAGATGGAGGGGAGGGAACAGGGAGATGCAATAAAACTAGGTTTAAAATGGGGCCTCCAGACAAATCAAACCTATTTTTCTAGATGCCATCAAATATAATGGGGGAGAAGCAAAGTCAAGGTAAGAATGGGTAAGGGGGGCAGACAAGCCAGACAGAAACCTCGAAGGGCCTGGCAGAGCTTTACAATCCTTTCTCCAGCCAGGGCCCCCTTCTGTTGCTAAGCAACAGAGACCGAACAAACAAGCTCCTGGGGCTGTCCCCTTCTGCTCCCCACTTCTGAAGTCAGTTACTGGGAGGGGAGGTAGTCTTGCATGGTGGCTGCCTGTCCAGCAGACAGCTGCCCTCTCTCCCAGACATTAGGCCACCAGGAGAAGACAATGCTCGCTGGAGAAGTCAGGGACCAGGGTGCCTTCACCAGACCCCTTCCAGGATGATGAGAATCCCAGGACAAACCCTGGCCAGTGCGGCCTGAGAGCCCCCAGGCACCTGCTGAGGTCACACACACAACAGTCGTTTTGCTTCCCAAGCACCAAGCTAGCAAAAATCACTATAAGATCAACTCGTTTGTTTGTACACAGAGGAGTCACACTTGAGCATAAGGAATTGCAGGCTCAGACCTTGGGATTCAGTAAGACTCCGAATGCCTAGGGTACGCAAGGATAGGGCGCCCGCGGCGTGCTGGGTATGGTGCAGGTAAGTGTGACATCTATTTCGCACCCATCTCCATATTTTCTAAGATGTTTGCCAAGTGCTTGTTTTGAGCTGAAAATGCCTAACAGTAAGAAAAACAGCCTCCCTTCTGCTCTGGCCACGTTTTGATACTGAAATGTGGATCGCTATAGGAAATGAATGTTTTGATTTAAAAACTGTATTTTTAAAACGTGCTTTCAACAGTGCAGCACTGGCTCTCTTTCCTTCCCTAAGACTGAATCTTTTCTGATGCTGCCCTCTCAATATGCACTCCACCCACCTGGTAGGTATACGGGAAGGTGTGTGGGGTGTGTGTGTGTGTGTGTGTATGTATGTGTGTGTAGGGCACACTACAGTCCAGTTGTACTCTGAGACTGGCAGAGACTTCCTAAATAAAGCATACAAATAAAAGAAAAAATGTCAATACTTTACAAAATAAAACATCTAAGAAGTGGCTAGAGAGGCAAGAGAAAGAAAAAGAAATTCAATATAGGTAAGTCCTGGGAGTAGGGTGGGGGGAACTTTTCAGTGACTGCAAAACACTTATTAATTCAGAGAAGCCATCAATGCACTGGAAATCTGGCAAAGCAGCAAGAGCTGAAACTAGAAGAATCTGAATATACAAAGAATGAATAGAACGAAAAACACCGCCTCACATACAGGACTGTTTCTCACGCTTCTGCATGAATCAAACAGAAGATGCCTGCGTGAGACTTGCTGGGGGAAAAGAGGCACTGTCAGGGTACCCGGCATTCAACCCCAGAGCGAGCCACCAGGACGTCACTCCATCACTCCCTCTTGCCGTCTCTCTGTTTGTTGATCTCGCTCAGTTGCTTGCTCACTCACACACTCGGTTAGTTTTGTTGGTTGTGCAGAGTCATGAACTTGACGTAAGTTAGGGCTCAATCAAGGAGGCTTGGTGGTACCAGCAGTTAAGCGCTTGGCTGCTAATCAAAAGGCAGTTCAAACCTTCCAAGTGGCTCTGCGGGAGGAAGACCCAGCAATCTGCTTCCGTACACACTACGGTCATGAAAGCCCCAAACAGGGCAGTTCTGCTTTGTCCTACAGGATCACCATGAGTTGGAATTGACCCAAAGACACCTCACAACATCAACAAAGGGTCATTCAGGGTTCTGAAGAAGCCCAAAGAGCTAGGGGAGCTGGATACATGAGTTTCTTGTCCTTAGATAGAAAACGTCGCTGTGGTTGCACACAGTACCATCAACTGACTCCAGCTCGTGGCACCGCACACATGCACACTAGAACTGCACGTCACAGGGTTTTCAAGAAATAGATAGCCAGGCTTGACTTCCAAGGCGCCTCTGAATGGGTTGTAACCATCAACCCTTCAGTTAGTATTCCAGTGCTGAATCTTTTTTGTTACCCAGGGACCCCAGAAAGCACCATTAACCATCGTAACAATGCATCATTGAGGAATACAAATCAGTACAAATAAGAGACAAATTGTTTACGTCTCTACATAATTTAGGTCTCAAATTACATAGGTTTGAAACCCCAGTAGTATTGTGTTTAGGCACTATAGCTGCTAACCAAAAGGGCAGCAGTTCAAATCCACCAGGTTCCCCTATGGGGGCACTTCTACTCTGGCCTATACAGTCGCTATGAGTTGGAATCAACTTGAAGGCAGTGCGTTTTGGTTTACGGTAGATATACAGTATTAATGGCCGTGCACCCTCTCCCCTGTAACATTTCAGTTCTTCTCCCCAAAGAGGCAGAGTCTATTTTCCCTCCCCTAAAATGTGGACTTGACTTGCTACGGGCCACTAAAAGGAGACGGAGAGAATGGTGTGACCATCACCAGGAGAAGAACACATCTGGGCTAGCCCGCTGGGAGAGGAGAGGCACGCAAAGCACAGCCAAGTTGGCAACTGGTCAACTCCAAACACAGGAGCCCGGCGAAGACTGTCGGAACCACTCCCAGTGGACTCCAGATACGTGAAAGAAACACTTATCAGACGTGACTGAGGTATTATGACAGTTTCTCACAGAGCATTTTGTGGCAATAGGTAACCAGTACACAGGCCCTGTTCTCAAAAAAAAAAAAAAAGAAAGAAAAAGCTTGCCATCTCTCATGTGACACACTCTCAAATAATACTAGGGTTCAAAGAGGAGAAAAAGGGGAGAAGAAGGAAAAGCACTGAACTGGGCTATGAAACCATCAGGTCTCCCGTCCCAAACGCAATGTGGGTATTAGGGTATGGAGGGACCTCTCCTAAATCCCACCCCAGCAGCAAGGCTGCAGACAAGAGATGCTGGAAGCGCCAAGAGGAGTTGGCACCCCATTCCTCACTGAACGAGCAGCATGAAGATCAGCAGTAATGAGCACTCAAGTCAGTGGGTGAGGCCTCTCTAATCCTAATTCATTTAATGAATGAGCAAACTCTCTTTATAATGAGTCAAAAGATCTATTGTGAGCCAGACATTCTCGCTGGGTGATTTTAGAAGTAGCCAGATGGCGTTGACCGTATCCAGAGGTTAGATTTTAGCCAGCACATGTCACGTGCTGAGCTGAACAGGAAACTTTTAAAGTCACAATGTACAGTCACTGGGATAAAGCAAGGTCAAATGTTCTGTTTGTCAAGCTGGTCGGCCAAAGGGCAGGACTCCAGAGCATGCCCCCAGACCACAGCAAGTGAGTGAAGCCAAACCAGTTTGGGAGCACGGAAAACTTGCTCCCAGGGGATTGAGGGAGAACGGTAGCTGGTGGTAACTCTGCAGGAGCTGGGCGGCAGGTGAGCACAGCAGGCGGAGCTGCCTCCCTGAGCCTGGAAGAGCCACAGTTCTCATTCGAAGTCCACCATACTTCAGGGCCTCACTGAGGACACACCAGCTGCCTTCTCTAGCCCCAGTTTCCTGTTTGCGAAAGGAGGGAATTCTAGGAGATACCATCTAAGCTCCATTTGAAAAGTCTATCTGCTTGGAATGCTAAAGTAGACTCAGAGGCTACTGGGAAAACATCTGGAAGTATCAAACTGGCTGCCAGTCCTCTGCAAACTGTGTCCTGTGAGGATGTTCCAGAGCTCCTGCTGTGGCTAACACACGCCCTGAGAAATTGCCTACTCTTCTTGGGATACAAATGCACCCACACACTAAACTTAAGAAGAACAAAGCAGAAAATGGCACTTCAAAAGCTGCTTAAATTATCTGGTCAAATGCAGGGGGAGGGGAAAGGGAAATACAGGAACCCAGCTCTTTCAACTCCCCCAGAACAAATGCCCTTGAATTTCTCTTCCTGCACCCACGCAAACGCTCCAAGTGTTAGTTTAAATAAACACCCGCAAATGCAGTATCATACTACAGTGCGTAGGGCTTAACTGGCCTCATTATGCTCTATAAATTCCACACATTAAAGGCATAGAATGTGGATATGCATGAATTGCAAGACTGCCCAGAACGGAGGCCCAGAGCCCCTGCCAAGGGCTCCCTTTTCACGGGATTATTTCAGAGCAGGAAAGGCACTGCTCTCCACTTCTCTCGCAGCCAGCCAGCCTGGATGAAAACAAAGCCAGCGCTGAAAGGCTGCTTCAAACCCAGCCAGAGGCACCTCCGCAGACAGGCCTGGCAACCTGTTTCCCGAAGGTCCCAGCCTTGAGAAGTCTATGAAGCAGCACAGTTCTGCTCAGCTCACATGGGCTTGCAGAGAGCTGAATCCACGCTGCAGCAACCAACCGCAACCACTGCGGCGTCTAGTTCATTGAAAAGGGAGCCTTCAGCACACTCTGGCCTTGCAAAAATGTGGGGTTGGTCTACCCCGAATCATTGCCCATGTGGAAGAGTGGAGGAGAAAAGGGAGCCGGCTGGAAAATCCCATTAGTTCACACTATAATCTAGATCAGTGGTTTTCAACCTTGGCTGCTCGCTAGAATTATCTGAAGAGCTTTTAAAACTCCTGTTGGGGAGACCACGCCCCAGACCTGCTAAATCAACATCTCTGGAGGTGGGAGCCCAACAGAGGGTTCTGAAAACTCCCAAGCGATTCCAGGGTGCAGCCAAGGCCAAAATCACTGTTCTAACTGGCTGAATCCATCTGACTTGAGCCTTAATCACAGCCTGTGTGGGTGGATGTGCCCTAACTAAAATGGGCATTAGTGAGAACTCAGGCTACTGGGAAAGCAAGTGCTAATCCCGCATCTTTAAAAGCCAGGATCCACACCCTCTCTGCTATGGGCCTGTTGCTTAGGGCCTCTTTACCCCTAACACCCATGAGAAAGCCAACATTCTGTGCCGGGAGTGGCTAAAGGGGCCCAAACTAAATACATGATTGTCTTACGGCTGAGACCTCAAGAATACCTAACAAAGCCACTGTTCTTCTCCCTGACCCTACTTTTCACATGTATTACTATCACTTTGATTCTCATGACAACTCCACCAGACAGGGATTATTATCCATTCTCTGGGCCTTACTTTCTTTGCTGGTCATCCTAGAATCGGCAGGGGCTGGGCCCAGGACTCAAAAGCTGGTCTGATAAATCTAAAGCTCACCTTGCCAGTCCTTACCTTCCCACCTTAATCTCAGGTTTTCACCTCTCCTTCCCTACTCCCCTCTTTCTGAGCCACCCCCAATCGATGTCTGTTGGTTTCTGGAAGATTTTAACAAGGGAGGCACCATTCTCCTAACTTCTCCTATAGCCTCTCCTTCCCTCCCAAAGTCAAATACTGCCAGTTTGCCTCCATCTGCAGGCTTCCTCATTTTAATACCCATCTTTAGCAAGCTACAATAGAAATAAGTCAGGAGTTGTTCTAATTTCTCCTAAACCCTTCATAAGAAACCCTAAGGGCACAAACAGTTAAGTGCTCTGCTACTAACTGAAAGGCTGGCAATTTGAACCCACCTAACAGCTCTGGGGGTAAAAGACCTGGCCTTCTGCTCCTATTAAAATATCAGTTTAGGAAACCCGATGCAGGGGCAGTTCTACTCTGTCACATGGGCTCACTAGAGGGGAAACTGACTCAAGGGCACCACCAGCAACAACTCTTCACAGAAGACTCTGAAGCCTTCTAGGGCCAGAATATTCTACCCCCATTGTCAGGGACCTTCTTCATTGGCCCTGCTGTTTAAAAACTTTTATGAGGGTGGTCATTCCTTTTTCCCATTTAGCTGAAGAAACAAAACAGTATTTGTCAGATCATATTTATAAATCAACAAATGAACACTTGTCCATGGGAATGGAAAGCAGTGGGGTGACTGGAAAATCCTATCCTGGAGATTTAGACATTCTACTCACACACAGGCAAAAGCATCCTGCCTCAAGATTCTGATTTCACAAGTAATCATCAGACTTTAAGTAATGAAACGTCTAACAAAATAACGACCATTTTAGTAGCTACCATTTCCCAGAGCCCAACAGGCAATTTGCAAACCTCATTTAATTATCACCTCATTTAATAGCTTTGAGGTAGACAGTACCATACCCATTTTACACATGAGGAAACTGTGGGTCAGTGAAATGAAGTGACTTGCCAAGGATCACATAAGTAGTAAATGGTGAAACCAGGACTTAAAACCAGATACATCACTGTCTTCCTACTGGTCCCCTTTAACTGTGTTCTGTTTTATCATTGAATCCTTGGGGCTTAGGCAGTGCCACTCTGCTGAATGAACTGAAAACCTGGCTTAAAATTTTTTATTACCAAAATGTCAAGAGGAATGACTGGGTAATCGAGAAGACGTACATATACTGCCTCTGGTAGGCTCCAAAGAGAATGATCTGAGAGGCAAAGGGGACACAAGGATGTAGGGGTCTCTTCCTTTCAGGTAGATGAATTCTAAAAGCCCAGTATGCCCCTAGCTTGTCCATGGTCACAGAGTAAGCCAGCAGCAGAGCAGGAACTGGTGGAGAGGTCCTGAAACTCAACTCAGGGCACAGCCCACGGGTCTCTATCCCACAGTCAGTGCTAGGAATCCTGGCTGAGTCCCCCTTCTAGAGTTTTCCAAGGCATCCATCAGTGGTGGTTATGGAATGCTTAATACACAGAAAACAGTCTCATTGTGATAGATACTGGTGCAATCCGATGTCCCATTCCTGGCAACCCTCCATTAAACGCGTGCGCGCGCGCGCACACACACACACACACACACACACACACCCACCCTACCCATAATCCCCACAGCACATCCACACACAATTAAACCAGGAACCACACCCAATGCTCTGCATTTTCCCACCACAACTGGTCACCCCAAGTGACAGGCAGTACAGAGCTAAGAAACCAGTATGTCCTTGGAGGACAGTCCCAGGAGGCTTTATTTCCAAACGCAGTACAGAAGAACAAGCTGGCCCATGTGAGGAGTGGCTGGGGTGGGTGCTCCATGCTGGCCATGCATGAACTTGAGCTGTGCAGGCAAAGCCCCGGGCCCAGGCAACCTCTTTAGGCCTAGTGGGTGGGGCGGGGGCTTCCTCAGGGGATATCAAAGTCAAGACCCAGGAAGAAGGAGTGAAGAAAGGGAGGTGGTGGGAGACGGACATGGAGAGAGGCCAGCACTCGCTGTTTGAGAAGAAGCAGTTGGGTCTGGCAGGCCTGACAGCTGTCACATGGAAATGGCATCTGGCCTAACCGCCTCTTGTGTGAGGCGGCTTCGAGTGGCGGCTGCTGCGCTCTGGAAACCCAGGGCCCCTTCACAGCACTGCTTCTGAGTGTGTGCGTGCGTGCACGCATGCCAGTGTGCTCTGGGGGAGGGGAAGCCCCGGCAGGCTGCTGAATGTCCCCCACCCCAGCCTCTCCCCATCAGGCCTCACCCACCGTGAAAAAGGCCCAAACCTGCCAGCTCCAGAGGAGACAGGCAAATCATTAGTGAAGCACTGATGTGCCGTAACACTCTCTTGCATTCCCATTAAACAAATACTAAACTGCTAATTGCCAAAATAGATCTCCACGACTCGGACCGAACAGGGGAAGGGTTTATAATTACCAAGTGTGAAAACACACAGCCTGTAAATAACCACCTCATCTGTCCTAATGCGGGCTGATGTTGATGGGCATGAAATAAACATCAGGACCAAATGGAAAAATCATCCACATCTCCTGTGGCCAATGCAATCTTGGATGGTGACAAGCGTAGCTGCAACCATGAGCTCAGAATGGGGAGAGGGGAGACGGGAGTTTGTAGGCCTGGAAAATCTAAGCTCCAACTGCAATCCCTCGGGCCACTGGCATCTTCCTTTTCTGCCTGGGAAATAAGGATTGAGGAGAACACGGCTTGTTGATGGGATAAGGCTGGTGTGCATCACAAAACAGCTGGGGCTCTGGGTTCGGGAAGGTCTCCATGTATCCCCAAGACCCTTGGGGACACGGTTTCAGAGATCCTTGACCCCTGCCCACTTAACAGACTGGCTGATGAAGATGGAGGAAGGCGGAGACATGGAATTCAGTCAAGGTTCCACACTCATTCGCTAAACTGATATTTATCAAAACCACTTGCCACTGAATTCACTCTAATTAGTGACCCCACACACAAGAGAGCAGAACTGTACTCCCGAGGGTTTTCAACAAGTTGTGCTCTTTCAAAAGGAGACCATCAGGCCTCTCTGGCGAGATGCTGCTTGGTAGATTTGAACTGGCAACCTTTCAGCTAGTAGCCAAGAGTTTAGACTTTGAGTTTAGAACGGCCTTCGGTTTTTCTGACACCTCCAAAACACTGCACCTCTGTGTCTTCCACTTTCTCCTGCTAAAACACCCTTATTTTGGGAACCCTGGGTGGTCAAGTTCCAGAGCCCCTTACCTAGACTGCACCTAAGGAAGGGTGAGGGGACATACTGAAGTCATTACAGGCCTCCCGAGCTCCAGACCCTCTCTCTCCACCAGCCTTTGAAGGCACCAGCCTGTGATTCCGACAAACTCAGCCAGGTCTGGGAATTAACATCAGTCACCAGAGGAGAGAGGAGTTCCATTCGTCTCAGAATCACAGGCACAGGAGTTAGAAGTGACCCTGGGGTCACCTCTCCACTTCCCACCCAGTGCAGAAGTCCCTTCTCCAGGCAAAGCTCCTTTGAACCTTTCCTGGAGCTTCAAAGACTCAGAGCATCTCTGCACCCCCGGCCCCGTCAGTGAACTGCTCAGGCCCGAATTAAACAGCAGTAGCACTCAGATGCCTGAAATAGCAACTTCCTCTGATCTGCAGCCCGATGCTGGCACACTGCAGAATTCTGTGAATTACAATAGAATCAGACACCTAAACTGGAGCACCAAGCATCCCCCCAGCCCAAAGTTTCTTCATGAGACTTTAATGGCTGAAGTTTCTGTTCCGGCTCCTTCAGCTGAGCTGACAGTCAATTTCGTCTGCTTTCTCCAGTTACTCCAGGAGACTTGGATCAAAGACCCCCCTAAAGGGTGCTCAGTTCCAGCCCTGACCCAAAGACTGGGCAGATTAACCAGCAAGCATGGCATGCACTGCTTACAGCAAGCAAGGAGGTACTCAGGGCTTAACTGTGCTTACTTACTAATCTTACTAACCTGGGTGAGACTCGGGCCCACAGATTAGTAAGTAAGCACAATTAAGCCCGGGAGCACCTTGCTTTCAGGTGAAATTGTGCACTACAGATTAGTAAATAAGCACAATTAAGCCTGTGAGTACCTGCCCAGAGACCTGGTCAAAAATCAGCAAGATGAAGGAAAGTCTGAATCGAATTATTCTTAAAGAAATTGTTCTTGGTTACTTTTAAAATCTCCACCCAAATCCACTGCTGCAAAGTTGATTTCAACTCACAGAGACCCCATAGGACCAGGCAGAGATGCCCCATAGGGTTTCCAGGGCTGTAAATCCTTTAAGGAAGCAGCCAGCTACAAACATCTAGTATCAGCTAACAAAATGCTGCTGGAAAAAAAAGTTCCAGCATAGCAACAGGCTGAAGGATTCTGTCATTTGGCAAAGTTGTTTCTTGTTCAGAAAAGATTGTAAAATCTTTGAGCTGGAAAGACCTGCGAGATAGGAGTATAACCTACTCATTTTCCAGAAGAGCTGACAATTTTAAGAGGTTCAGGGGCGACAAGAACAGCCAGAGCGGTGGAGCATAAGAGTCTGCTCTGGTGTCCACCACATGCTTCAGGTTCTAATCCCAGCTCTGATATTCCTACCTACACACGATCTTGGGCAAGGCTTTTAGAGGCAGCTGTGTTCTTGTCTGCATAAGTGATGATCTTATTACCAGGACATATCCCAGCCCCTAGCACAATCGATGCTCAACAAATGTCTGTTAAAAGAGAGCTAGATAATGGAATAACAGACTCTGTATCCTTCTCTGACTCCCACAAATTTCAGTTTACCTCTATCCACCTGGATGAGTGAGTTTTACTTAGAATCGTACCTTGTTGTAGGTACTACAATCCAATGAATTGCATGCATGTAAACCACGTTTTAAAAATACCAGGGGGATGGATAAACCGTGTGCATCCGAGAATGGAATACTTAAAAAATAACAACAATAAAAACCCAAACCCATAATTGTCAAGTTGATTCTAGCCCATAACAACCCAATAGGACAGTGTAGAACTGCCCCCAAACGATTTCTAAGGCTGTAATCTTCATGGGAGCAGACTGCCATGTGTTTCTTGGCTGGTGGATTAAAACCTCTGACCTCTCAGCAGCTGAGTGCTTAACTTCTGCTCTGGCCAGGGTCCTCTGGATGGAATACTATTTACAATAAAAATAAGTGAACTCTTGATACATATAACTTGGGTGGATCTCAAGGAAATTATGCTGAGTGAAACAGAAGTCCATCTCAAAAGGTTACAGGGTGTACAATTCCATTTTTATAACATTCTTGAAATGAGAAAATGATAATGATGGAGAACACATCAGTGATTGCCAGGGGTCAGGGGTGGGTGACTATTAAGGCATAAGGCGAGGGAGCGTCTTCGTGGTGGAACAGCTCTATATTCTGATGATTGTGATGGTCATGTGAATCGACATGTGTGAGAAATTTCAAAGAACTACATGGACACACACCCACAAACACATGTGCCTGTGAAAAGCTGGTGCTGCACCTGCTTCAGCTTCTTGGCTTTAACAATCTCGTATACTGTGGTTATGAAAGTTTCTATCATTGTGGGAAGCCAGAGGAAAGTACACTGGAGCTTTCTGTACTATTTCTGGAACACTCGTCAGTTCTAAACTATTTAAAAAGAAACATTTTGAATACTGAAAGAAAAACTCACAGAGGGACTCACTGTATCAAGAAACTGGCAGATCAGTCTATAATTCAAATGGATTAAGCCTTAATGTCTCTTAATTTGGATAAAGTGGGCATAAATAAGGTATGCCTATTACAGAAAGAGGCATCCTTTACTGCGTAGCAATGACATGTACCATGTTGAAATACTGCTTTGTCAGATAAGGATCTGCGCTGGCAGCCCCACCATCCCCACCTCTTTCCCTTTCCTGGTCTTCAGGAACTACTGTACTCAGCTCTGCAGACCCGCAGCAGTGACACGAGCAACTGATACAAAACGCCGTGCTCACTAAGAGCCTGCTGATCGAATTCCAGAAAGAGTTTTGTAGAACCAAAAAAGTTACATTTGAATAGAAAGACTCTCAAATCTAGTGGTTTTCGTTTTTGTTATTGTTGTTAAGCCATTAAGATTTCTTTGTCATTTAATTTTCAAAACCTAGATCTTACATGTTTTCAAATATAACAAACAACTAACCAATACTTTTGTGGTACAAAAATGCCTTTATGAACACTTGTCATAACCTCTAGTCAGGGTTTCTGATGGCATAAAGTGACCAGGAGCAGAATGAGTTGGGGTCGCCTGTCCAAAGCAAGCACAGCTGGTGTTGAGGTTGGCCCTCATGATGTCTAGGGGGAAGAGGGCTGGGTAGCTCTGGTGTCCTGCAGACTTTTAGAGGTAATGAAGCCAGCAGGACATGTCCCACATTGGTTCTGCAGACCCCTCTGGGCGGCTCCTTACACCCAGATCACGCTCAGATCTGTGCACATGAGTACTGACCGAACAGCCGACACTCCTGCTTACTCTATAAGCCACACAATCCCCTAAAGGAAAAAAGAGGGGAGAGGGAAAACCTTCCCCTTAAAAAAAAAAAAAAAAAAGGTATCAATTCAAGCTGCTTCAAGACCCAGCAAGCATGTTTTTCTTTCATTTATTTCTACATCAACACTCTGAAGGATAAAGATCTTTCTCATTTCAAGAGCTGTCAATTTGTTTTAGTACCATGTTTTTCATCTGTTTGAGGTAAAGAGGAATTACAAAGCAGGCAAATGAAATAAGGCACTGCAATCTAACATATTTTGGCAATTCAAATTGAGACCAGGGAGAAAGGAAATTAAGCAAGGATGACACGCCACAGAGCACACCTGTGTGTCCCCACCACCCCACCCTGCCTACCCTCTGCTCACTAACTTTATGACCTGATGAAGTCTTTGGTTCTTTGCGGAAAGCTGTACTATTTGCTGCGCCCTAATTCTCCAAATCACTTATACATGTTGCACAACTCATACAATATTTTGCTTTCTGAAGCAGAAAAACCTCTTAGCTGCTGGTAAACTGTCAGGTGCTGTTACTTTAAATACCCCTGAGAAATAACACAGGAGCCTGGCTGCATGTTCCCATAAATTTACTATCCTTCCCCATATAAATTAACAAAGACAAATGCCTGCCACATGCTAGACTGTGTGACAAATCCTTCTCTCATCAAGCCCAAGGGTTCCATGACAATAAAACTGAAAAATAAGTAAGTGAAGCCTTAATCACTTCCTCTTGCAGTTGTCCTCTGCCAACAGCAGTGCCCCACGAAGATTTCTGGCTAAATCACTCATATTTCTTTTTTTGTTTTGAATTAAATTGCTCCTCAACTGCTCAGATCCATAATTTTCCCTCTTTGGCTCTAGCCTTAAAAGCCAAACCAGTTGCTGTTGAGTTGATCCCAACTCACAGTGACCCCACGGCTGTCAGAGCAGAACTGTGCTCCATATCGCTGATACTGCAGAAGCAGATCACCAGGCATTTCTTCCACGGTGCTCCTAAGTGGATTTGAACTTCCAACCTCTTGGTTAGCAGTCACGTGCATTAACTGCTCCCTCCCAGTGGGATTCCACTTTGGCTTCAGGGCTGGGGATTTTCTCTGAGAATCATGGGAACACCCAGCACCAAGATGCCTCAGCCCACCTCAGGCTGCATGTGGCACTCAGGAAATGGCCCTGGGTTATCAGAGGTGAACCACAAGGACCTGGTCAGAGGCTCTAAGGGCCTGGGGGTGGGGGGCGGGTGGAATCAGGTTCCTTTGAGTGCTTAATGGAGCCCCATCCCCAGCTGGATTCCAACACGTACTGTCTTTTGCAGAATCCCATCTGCTTGTAGACCCTGTCAGACTCTAGATTCATCAAAGGCATCACTGTTCTTCAGCCAGTAACCCACATGTCCACAAGTCGTGTTTGCCAGGCAGCGACAAATTACTCAATAAGCCAGGTACACACGGGCATACCTGTGTTTACTTGCTAATCTAGCGCACAATTTCACCTGTTTGACATATCTGATGTGGTAAATAAAGCCCATGTGAACCTGTGCAGTCCAGATGTCAGAATAAGCACACGTAAGCCCATGCGCACTCTGCTTACTCTAAGCCCTCGAGCATGCTGCCCACGGCTGAACCCACCTCTGTTGTAACAACACTGGAACCTGCGCCGGCTTTGCTGATGAGGTGCATCTAGGCAGAACTGAAGCGTGGAAAAGGTGGCCTGTTTTTGAGCTAGGCTCCCTGGACTGATTCTATCCTCCCCCGCTAGCCTTAAGACCTTACTTGGGTCCTTCAACCTTTCTGTGCTTTAATTCGTCACCTCTCGTGGGCACCTGCCTCAGGATGCTGCTGTGACCATTACTGGTTGCCACAGAATCCATTCAGAAAACTCTTGGCGACCCCATGTGCGTCAGAGGAGAACTGTGCTCCACAGGGTTTCTGAGACTGATTGTTTAGAAGCAGATCACCAGGCCTTTCTTCCAAGGCACCTCTGGGTGGGCTGAACCCCAACCTTTGAGGCAGCAGCCGAGCATGGCACCCAGCAACCAGGGCCTATGGCATAAGCAATAAGAGACGTTAACTCATTACTGCTTCTGACATCTATGATGAGCTCAAGAGCTGTCATCCATTATTATTATCTGCTCAGTGAGTGTGCATGGGAAAAGATCTAGTATTGTTTATTATCCTCAAGGCCCCGCTTATACCCATGGTTAGGACACTGACACCACATGAAATTACATCCAGCAAAGAATTTGGCTTTACCTTAGCAACAGCACCAAGGATGAGGTGATATATTTGCGCTGCCACTTCTCCCTAACATCCTTTCAGCCCACCCTTCCCCACACATGGCCACAGTCTGCTCTAAGACTTCAGAAACACAGACATCCAGCCAACAGAGAGAAAATCAGGCTTGGCCTAGTGTGAGATGGCTTCTGCTGCTTGCAGTCAAGTCTGAACTAGTGTTCTCCTGCCTGTAAGTGCAGTGGTGAGGTCCCCTTTGGGCCTGATCTGAATCCCAAACATCAGTCCTAATCTCACTATGCTGCCCCTACAGGAAGGAAACCTGGCTCTCACCTGAAAAGGACGCTTCAGACAGATGTCCACAGGTAACAACTGCGTCACAGCCCTAATCGCCTGGCCTAGGCTGGCTTCTGCCCTGACAGCTGGGCTGCAGGAGCTCCTCTCATTCAGCAGATGAGGAGCTCCCCACTTAAAAAAGTTTGTTAGAGGCAGTGATACTCCAGTCAGAATTAATTCATTTTAAACAATCATTTAATCAACATACATATACTAAATGTCTACCATACTACACACAAAGATTTTAAAAATAAGGAAGACCTGATTGTTGCTCTTGAGGTCCAAGCGGACAGACACGGTCTCCACACACCACGTGGCGAGTGCTCTAGAAGGAGACACACAGCGCAGGGCACACGACACTCTTGGAGGGCCCAATCGTCACTCATTCATTCATCCACTCAAGAGCTCTGAAAACACACAGCAGGAAAGACAGTAACTCTGTTAGAGAAATACAGTGCTCCTCGTGGACATGGCAAAAGGGTGCCATGGGCGAGGTAAGAAGGGCAGACAGCAGTTCTGTGTGCTGGGGTGAAATGTAAGCCAAGGGCTGCTGTGTTGTTGTGTGTCAGTGGACTCTGACTCACAGTGACGCCACAGGACACAGCAGAAATGCCCCACAGGGTTTCCTCGGCTGCCACCTTTATGAGAATTAGGTCTTTTCTCCCACAGAGCTGCTGGTGGGGTTGAACTACTGACCTTTCAGTCAGCAGCTGAGTGCTTACCCATTGCATCACCAGGGTTCCTTAAGCCAGGGGCACAATGCAGGGCAAGTCCAAGCTGGCACCCCTGATGGCCAAGCCCAGGCGAGCCCCAAGGGGTGGGTCTCTCCTGAAGGTGAACTTTTCAGAAGGGAACCACAGGAAGGACACAGGAGGAAGTCAGAGACACGCAGACTTCAGGGCTGTGTTGAAATGACTCTCTAAATGGGTTGGGCAGATCCACCATGGGCAGGCTGAGGTCGAGGGATCGAGGCCTTCATCCCCTGCTGTCCACAGTTACACAGTCTGTGAGAGGCACAGCTGGGGTTAAGAGACTGTCTCAGCTTAGGAAACAGTGTTAGCACAGAGGAGAGAACAGGGAAGAAAGGAACTTGTGTCCCCAGGGCCAGGCCGGATTCAAGAACAGCCATCGCAAAGTCAATGACAGCGGCTCTGAACAGACAGGACTGTGCCCGAGGGCCGGGGAGGGAAGGACCCCACAGACAGAGTGTACTGCGAGGAGGGTTGACTATCCCAGTCCCCGCTTCTCCTCCAGTCTCTGTGGGTAGGGGCAGGTGCAGGGGTGGGAGGGTTGGGTTGACTCAATAAATTTGACTGGACGGGATTACCATGTATTTTATCAGTCACTTCCCACCACATTCACCTTTCATTATGCTCCCTTCTCTTTGAGCTTCACTTGTATCCCCAGCTTTAGGTGTCACTATACCTTTGCAACTAGGGTGTGTTCCTGCTGGCAGGTAAGGTCCCCAAGGGCCAGGGCCATTTCTTCTTCACTATTGCAGCCTGGGGACTCAGTGGGCCACACTGGCCCACCCACTTTGGCAACTAAAATGAGGGTCTGTGGGAAATCACAGGTCACTCCATCCCTGCCTGCACACAGAGGGGACATCCTCCAAAAGCTCAAGGCTGATCAATATCCCAGAGCCTCTGACTGGAGAATGAAACTGGAATTCCAGGGGCAAAAGCATCTGTCTGCTGGGTGCAGTGGCAGGCACCCTCCACTCCCAGTGTCAGATGCGGGGCGGCTGCAGCAGGACAGCCGACCCTGGGGGATCCACACCACCTGCTCCTAACCCCAGTTTATGTGCTGAGTACTAAAGCCAGAAAGCACGAATGTGCCATAAACCTGTTTTTTAAAGGTATTTCTGGAAGCATGTTAGCCATCCCCGCCAAAGCTCGCAGCCTTCAGAACTTGGCTGGCCTTTAAAATCAATGAGTAGGACGGGGGAGCTTACGTTATTTATGACCTCCCACCCAGGGAGCCAAGTGCTTATTAGCATCCAGCTATGAAATCTCAGGGCAGCAGGAGAAAGGCGACATGCAAGGATACAGGGCAGTGATGGATCCTCGAAACATCTCACAACGTGGATGAATCCGGAGGGCATTATGCTGCGTGAAATCAGTCAGTCACAAAAGGACAGATACTGTACGAGACTGAGAACTCAAGAAAAGGTTTAAGCAAGGAAAAAACATTCTTCGGTAGTTATAAGGGTGAGAGGGAGAAGAATGGGAAACTACTAACTAGAAAGGAGCCGAGGATCACCTCTGGTGAAGGGAAAGGCTACGTACAAAGTCAGTACAACTGGACCACAGCAAAAGCAGAGATGTTTCCTAGACACATTTGAATATCCAAAGGGACTGACTTCCGGAGGCTGTGGCCTAGGGCTGGAGGCTGGGGACCATAGTCTCAGGGGACAGCTAGGTCAACTGGCATAACCTAGTTCATAAAGAAATGTTCTATATCCCACTTTGGTTTGTAATGTCTGGGGTCCTAAAATTTTGTAAGTGGTTGTATAAAATCAGCTATTGGTCCCATCCTGTCCAGAGCACAGGGAAGTGAAGAAAAGCAAAGACACAAGGAAAATACTACGACCAAAGGACTCAAGGACCACAAGAACCAGAGACTCCACCAGCCTGAGCCCAGAAAACTAGACGGTGTCCGGCTGCCACCACCAACTGTTCTGACAGGGATCACGACAGAAAGTCCTCGACAGGATGGGAGAAAAATGCAGAACAGACTTTAAATCATGAAAAAATACCCCATTTACTAGTCTGACAGAGAACCAGAGGAACTCCTGAGACTACAGCCCCCAGATACTCAGCTAGCTCAAAACTGAACCAGTCCCGAAGCCCGCTTTTCAGACAAAGATTAGACAGGCCTATGGTACAAACAGTAACGCATGTGAGGAACGGGCCCCTAGTCCGATTTAGTGTATGAGACCAAACGGGCAACACCTGCCCAAAAGCAAGACAAGAAGGCAGAAAGGGACAGGAGGGAATGAATGAACTCAGAGAATGCCAGGTGGAAGGGCTGTATATCTTTATGGCAGTACTTGGCCACATCCTTCTCCTGGGGATCCCAATTAGTAGGTTTCAACCACCAACCTTGTGGTTAGCAGCCAGGCACTTAACCACTGTACCACTAGGGCTCCTCAGAAATTTAAAAGCAAATGACACCATATATATTTGCACAATGAAGTGTATTATTTAGCCATACAGAGAAACGGAGTCCTGATACATGTTACTACCTGGATGAAAAGCATTATGGGGAATGAAATAAGTCTAACATACAAGCACAGATGTTGCAGGATCCTGCCTATGTGACATATCAAGAACAGGGAAGTACACAGAGACCAACATTCACTAGCGGTTAGCAGAAGCAGGAAGACCGAGCCGCTGGAAAGAGAGCTGCTGCTTAAAGATGCTCAGCTTCTTTCTGTGAAGAGTGATGGAAGAACCCAGAAGTGGAGAGTGGTGACGGGTGTACAACATGGTGAACGTAATTAACCCCTCTGAACTGTATATGTGGAAAAGGTTGAAATGGCAAAGGTTTTGCTTTATGTATTTTTTGCTAAAATTAGAAAAACAGGATACTGAATGACAAAAACAGTGGTTGATCACGGCCAAATACGATGGTGGGACAAGAGAAGTACAGAAACTGCCATCTGGCCGAAAGCATGCAAGCCCTGCTTCCCAACAGAAGACAGAAAGCAGGCAGGCCTCGAGGGACAGGAAAGTTTTGAGAAAGCAGAGAGGAGCCTGGGAAGGTGTTCCCATGCCAGGGGACTGAATGTGGCTGGCAACGCCCTGGGTCTGGAGGTAGAGGAGGAGCAAGAGAAAGCTGGGCAATCCCAGAGCAGCAAGGTTTCCCAGCCTCACGACTGTGCAGCTCACTATGCATTCCTTCATGGGCCGGACAAGGCCATGGAAGAATTCTCCTGCAGAACTCTCTCCCTCCCATCCTGCTTTCTGCTTGAGAGAGAAATATTTAAGAGAAACACTCTCCAGACAGCCGAAATTTCCCCCTTACTAGCCCAATTTAGTTATTTATCAAGAAAGCTTCAGAGTGGTTATTTTCAGACTTCCCCATGAAACAGTAATACTTAGCACTTCCAATTCATCACCCAAGCAGTTTTCAAATGTCAACTCATTAATCCTCCACACCCCCGAGAATCCACGACCTGCCCATCTCCCAGAATGGAAAGCTTGAGGCAGGGATCCTCTGGGATCCGAGTCGGTATCTGCAGTAGCTCAAGGTCAGGTGTACCTGTCACTTGGACCCCAGGCACTGTTGTCCATGAGATGCAATGCTGCACCCATAGCTCTCTGTTAAGGGAGCTGGGGACAGCCCTGAGGCCTCTGACCACTCCTGTGTCTTCCAGAATGCTGGGAACTCTTCTCTCTCAGCATTTGGCCAGCCAGATGTGGACCCTCACAGAACATTAGCTGCATCAGCAGGGTCCCTATGTCCCCTCCGTCCCCCATTCTGCCTCCTCACTCACCCCTCCTGCTGGCTCATTAGTATATCTGTATACCGTGGACTTCACTCCGTTTCCCGGGCACTGGAAAACACTACCTTCTGAGACAAAACACAGGCTACAAAGGAGGCTTTAAGAAGAGCAACTTTTTTTCTCTCTAAAGGAAACATCTCCAGACTTCTCTTCAACAGCGTCAAAAGTTTCAACCTCTACTGAGGATCTCAAACTTTTGTCCTCAAATAAGTTCTGCATTCATCACTTCAAAATGAGATTTAAGGTTCCTGTCATTTGGAATCCGTATGCTAGTGACAAATGGGTTGATTTTCCTGGGACAGGACCAGGATGAATGGACTGTCAGGGCAGATACCTCACATTCCCTGCACTGCAGGGGCTTGAAGCCTGGGGTAGTGTCAGTGTCTGGGGAGAGGCAGCAGATGACAGGGCAACGTGATCACAGCGTGTGGTTCCTGGGCAGCAGGCTCACTCACATCCATGCAGAACCACCCGCCAAGCCCACCAGAGGTCCCCTTCCCACAGCTGCCAGCCAGTAATTGTCCACAGGGGAGGAAATTGGAGATGACACACTCAGGGTGGCTCTTCCTTCATGCTGAGCACCCCCTGTCCCCCACCAGGTGATTCCACTGCCTACCTGCAGCAGGGGTTCTGAGAGGACAATTTCTGCCTCTGACATCTCCCATGCTAGACTTTTAGTAACTCACAAACCACCCCTTATTTAGTGTCAGCTAAATAAGGCTGAAGGGTACCGTCAATTAGCTGCTTTGGCCTGTGGCCTTTGTAGCCATGGTCTTATAATTCCCACCCAGCTACCTGGGCAGGACTCTGTGACAGTGTAGTTGTGGCCCACCAAGGGGACTGGTCAGTTTTGCCTTAAAAGAGAGCCAATTTAACAGCAGAGAGGGGTGTCCTGCCATGGAGAAGTCCAGACCATCAAGTGCTCACCTGCAAGTTCAAGGTGAAGCTGAAGAAAATTAATGTTCACGAAAGCCAAAACATGACCTTGAGTATATCCTACCTGAATTCTGAGACCGCCTCAAGAACAGCTTCAAAGAACTGAACGCTAATGACCAAAGACCAGAAGAGTTGTAGGATGACATCAAAGACATCACATGTTAAGAAAGCAAAAGGTCATTAAAAAAGAGAGGGAAAAAAAGAAAAGGTCAAAATGGATGTCAGAAGAGATGCGGAAACTGGTCTTGAAAGCAGAGTAGCTAATGTGAAAAGAGAAATGATGAAGAGAGCTGAACAGAAGATTTCAAAGAGCAGCTCAAGAAGACAAACAGTCAATGAAATGTAAAGACCTAAAGGTAGAAACCCAAAAAAGAAGAACAAAAACAAGTGGTCGGCATTCAAACATTTCAGGAGGTAGCATATGATTAAGAACCAATGGTACTGAAGCAAGAAGCTCAAGCTGCACTAAAGGCACTGGCAACAAACAAAGTTCCAGGAATTGATGGAATATCAATTGAGATGTTTTAACAAACAGATGCAATGCTGGAAGCACTTAGTCATCTATGCTAAGAAATCTGGGGGATTGTTACCTGACCATCTGGTTGGAAGAGATCCATTATTTGAGCCCATTCCCAAGAAAGGTGATCCAGCAGAATGCAGAAATTATCAAACAATATTATTACTACTACAGGTAAGTAAAATTTTGCTGGAGATCATTTAAAAATGGTTGCAACAATACATCCACAAAGAACTGCCAAAAATTCACTGCTAATTTGTAAGAGGACATGGAACAAGGGATCTCACTGCTGATATCGGATGGATCTTGGCTGAAAGCAGAGATTACCAGAAGGATGTTTCCCTGTGTTTTACTGATTATGCAAAGGCACTTGCCTCTGAGGATCCTAGCAAATTATGGACAACATTGCAAAGAATGGAAATCTGTAATACTTAATTGTGCTCATGAGGAAACTGCACTTAGACAAACAGGCAGCTGTTCGAACAAAGCACGCAGATATGGCACGGTTTAAAATTAGGAAAGGTATGTATCAAGATTGTATCCTTTCATAACATTTATTCAATCTGTATGCTAAGCAAATAATCCCAGAAGTGGGACTATGTGAGGGAAGAAGAGAGCATCAGGACTGGAAGAAGACTCAATAATCGGTGATACGCAGAGGACATAACCTTGCTTGCTGGAAGAAAAGAGAAGCTGAAACACTCACTTACTGATGAAGGTAAAAGACCAAAGCACGGATTGTGCCTCAGCACAAAGAAAACAAAAATCTTCACAACTGGAGAAAAGACTGAAGTTGTTGAGGATTTCATTTTGCTTGCGTTCACAATCAGTGCTCATGCAAGCAGTATACTGCATTGGGCAGATCTGCTGCAGAAGATGTCTTCAAAGCGTTAAAAAGGAAAGATGTCACTTGGAAGACTAAGGTATCCTGAGTCCCCTCACATGCATACAAAACCCGGATAATGAGTACGGCAGAGTGAAGAAGAATTGATGCCTTTGAATTGCGAAGCCAGCAAAGACTACTGAATATACGACGGACTGCCAGGAGAATGAAAAAATCCATCTGGGAAGAAGTACAACCAGATGCTTCTTTAGAAATAAGAACGGTGAGACTTCATCTCACCTACTTTAGACATGTTACCAGGAGGGACTAGTCTCTGAAGAAGGACATCAGGCTTGGTAAAGCAGAGGATTAACGAAAAAGGGGAACCCACGGCTGTGACAACAGGTTCCAGCACGGCAGTAATGGTGCGGGTGGCACAGGACTTGGCAGGGTTTTGTTCTGTCTGCACATGGGTTTTCTGTGAGTCAGAACCAACTCAATGGTGCCTAACAACAACAGCAATCTCCGTCTTATTGCTTGATAAACAAACACACCAGAGGGACCCCTCCAAAGGGTCACTGTCTCCTTCAAACTCACCACAGGAGACCCTGTCTTTATTCCACTTCAAGTCGGAATTGCTTTTTGAGGTCTTTTTGGGGAATTCCCTTCTAGTCAGGTCCCAAATCCTGCAAGACAACTAGTCATATTATTTTATGGTCCTACTGCATTTCGGTCCAAAAACAGCACAATCAATCTTGGCCACAAGTCATTTGGAGCTACAGCTGGCGACGGTTTCCAAAAATCACATCCACTTTCAAAAGGCCAAAGATTTATCACCAGTGAGGATATTCAGAGGAAAATGCCGCACAGTTTGCATGTGAGTTCACAGGGGAAGCTTTGAAAGCACTCAGAGCGAAGGCGGTATCTTTGGAGTAAGTACACAGGCTCCCACTTTGAAGAGTACACAGTACATCTGTATGAGAAAGCCCTGGTTTAAATAAATGCTTCTAGTCATTACGAGGGAGGGTGGGGGAGAAGAGGGTGGAAATGCAACACACAGAAAAACAGACAAGACGGACAGAAACTGATAGAGGCTGGGAAAGACTGATTCATTATAAAAAGAACCTTGGAGATAAAAAAAAAAAAGGAGAGATAAGGAAAGAGTTTCCATAGCAAAATACCAAACAAGAGGCCTGGTAGTGCAGTGGTTAAGAGCTTGGCTATCAACCAAAAGTTCAGCAGCTCAAATCCACCAACTGCTACTTGGAAACCCTATGTGGCATTTCCATTCTGTCCCATAGGGTCACTATCAGCCAGAATCAACTCAAAGCAAATGGTTTACTTTTTGTTTTATTTTTGGAATACCAAATAAGTTACAGATTCCACTGTAAGAAAACATTCACCATCTCAATGTGCAGCAAAATTAGCATCTTCAAGAGATGTCTAACAAGCACTGAAATGCTTGTGCAGGAGCTCTGGTAGGACAATGGTTACATGCTTGGCTGAGAATGGCTCTATGAGAGAAGGACCTAATCATCTGCTTCTGTGAAGATTAAACCAAAATGTACACCTGTTGCCACGTGGTCGAGTCCAACCCCTAGGGACCTTGCAGGATACAGCAGAACTGCCCCACTGGGTTTCCAAAGCTGCAATCTTTCTGGAAGCAGCCTGCCACCTCTTTCTCCTACAGCTAAGCTGGTACCAGTTGGAATCTTTGGAACCGCAGCTGTGTGGTTAACCACTGTACCACCAGGGCTCCTCCCTGAAGACTACACCCAGCCTAGAAAACCCCACGCTGCAGGTTTTATGCCATCTCATGGAGTCGGCAGGAGTCGAGAACTAGCTCAGTGGCAGCTACACAATGAAAGGTTTGTGAGGTTGGGGTGAGCTCACACTTGCTTGAGAGTCACCTTACAAATGCCCCCTCCCCCTGCACACGTATCTTTTCCATGCACTTCTTAGCTCTCAGAAATCTGCTTGCAAGGAGACTCAAGTCCTTCTCCACATGGAGCCCAGGCTGCTCCTCTCTGGCCCCAAAACCTGTACATGGAGGAGGACTCGGGAAGGCTTTCCTCTCAACAGGCAAAAACAAGCTCCCCTTTTTCTCAACCCTAATCCGACAGGCGACATGCAAGAAGGTGTTCCAGCAGCTCTGGAAAGCAAGCAGAGACACTTGGTTCACACCGCCTTCTCTGCTGGGGGGTCTTCTCCCCACTCCTCCAAGTGGCCAGGGAGCACCTCTTCAGGCAAAACGGCTGCTTCTCAGGGGTACGGAAATGACCACTAACACTCCCAGGGAGATGCGAGAAAGCCAACGCGATGGTACCCACCGCCAAAGAAAGAAACGATGTTTATCCTCTTGTGAGACATCTGGGAAATGAAAGAGGCCACAAGCCATCTTTATCACATCTCTGCGCATACAAATACACAACGGAAAATTACAGATTCCTCTCGTCTACCAAATGAGCCATAATAACCCCAAAGGTTTACCCTGAGTCCTTAAGACACTCCGCCTCACACTGTTTATCTTTTGGGAGGCAAGGCGAGGTCCTTCCAAATGTCAAGGAAGATGTGCTTGCACCTTTCAAAGGGGCAGAACCAGAGCACTGAGTGCCGCTAATTATCCAGCCAGGGTCTTGCTCAGGACAGAAACCGGTAAGGTTGTCTGAAAAGAAAAGGTCCCGCCTCCATGTGCGTGCAGATGTCTAAGGCTTGCCCACAGTTCTTTTGTAAATGCCTGCTGGGTAACTGTGAAGATAAGAGGAGTATTACATTATGAGGCTCCCTCATGCATGAAAGTCTATTTTAAAGAGAGTTTGGAGGAGGAAGGGGGGCCAGCAGAAGGAGGACAAGACCCAGGGAGAGGAGGTAAAAAGGCTGGCTGCTTTATTTAGAAAAGTCTCAGCTACAGAATGAAACCGCGCCTTACCTGTGCAAAGGAAAACTCATTAAAGTTTCTCTTTAGCTCCAGAGAAAGGCCATCTACAGCCAGAGAATTTCAGAGAAACTGCTTTTACCTCCTAGATGGATGTCCCCTTGTCCCCTCATTCCACCCCAACTTACATAATAAACTACTCCCCACCCAAACCAAGATGTTACCCAACCACACTAAATTAAGTACCTTTTCCCTTAAATTCCATTCTCTCTGGGTATCACCTCCCTGCGCAAAATGGAATGGCCTACAAAGATGTACAGATCTCTGTTTAAGGAACTCGGGTGAGGCATTCTGCTGGAAAGCAAGGAACACTTGCATATTCTAGGGAACGACGGCTTAGTGTGCTAAATTGTTCAGATAGATCTAGACTGCCTGATCCCCTTTTACGTTAAACAGGAACATAAAGCCAGGAAAACCCAGAGCTAACCCCAAATCCCAGCCTTCCGTTATGTCCTTCTTGTTCATGGGTTTCTGGGCAGCACAGCTTCTGACCCTCCTTTCACTGGCTTCTCGAGCTTCTCCCACCCACGGATCTCCAGGTCATGACACATCCTGCCTTCTCTGCCATCCCCCGCTCTCTCCCTGCACGTTGTCTTCCAAGCAAGAAGGCTCCTTCCCTGGTCATTCCTCTCTCCACGATGCCCTCCACACAGCACTGTCCTCATCTCCCTGCCTGCCGCTGGTTTCCTTCCCTGTGGACATCCTGGGACCTCGAAACCAGAGGTGTGCTAACACTGCGCAGCGTCTGCTCCCCTTCCGCCCTCACAGCCCCACGGCCATCGGAGGACCACCACATCCACAGGCTGAAAGCGTCACACCCTCCCAGCCATGCTCTCTCCCACGCTACCCTGCCCCCTCCTGCCATTTCTTCCTTTGAGGGGACCTCACCCTGCCCTCTGTCTTACTTTGTCTACATCCTTCTTCATTTCAGAAGGTCCCTAGGTGGTACAAACTAACATAAAGGTGGCAATTGGAAGTTGCCCAGTGGTGGTGACAAAGAAAGACCTGGTGACCCACTTCCATAGAGATGACAACCAAGAAAGCCCTATGAAACAGCACTACTCTGTAACATATGGGGTATTCATGAGTCAGAAGGGACTTGATGCCACTGAGTCTGGTCATGGTTCTCAGTTTCAGAACCTAACACTCCAAGTCTGTACCTAAGACAAGAAGATGTCCTTCCTGAGTTCATTAACTGCTCCCGCCGCTCTAATCCATCCCACTAAGTACAGCCGGGTGACACTTCCTGAAGGACCGCATCAGACCTCCCCTGTCTCCAACCGCCCACAGGAAATATTCCTCAGCTCAGTCCACTGGTCAGCTCACGCTCTGCTGACTTCCTTCCAGCCCCTTTGCCTAAATCTCCAAAATAGGAAATGCAGAAGTGAGACCTTGAGGAGACCCATGAGGCCATTCCAGGGGTGGGGCAGACTGGCTTCCCTGTCTTATCTTCTGGAGACCATGACAGCTTGGCATGTGGATGTGGGA
Organism: Heterohyrax brucei; assembly: GCA_028571685.1. Classification (NCBI taxonomy): domain Eukaryota; kingdom Metazoa; phylum Chordata; class Mammalia; order Hyracoidea; family Procaviidae; genus Heterohyrax; species Heterohyrax brucei. The sequence continues at coordinate 115,382,023 of CM053149.1, read as the reverse complement.
CCTCACAGCAAGGAGGGGAGGGGACTGCTCAGGAAGAAGTAGGACTGAGAGGACAACCACCTCAGGTCAGTTACACTTCTAGTGACATGAAGGAGAGGGATCAGCAAATGAGAAACCAAAGACTTGGGCAAATCTGAGAGGTCAGAGTTCAGGTCAAGGAGCAGAAGTTCCAGAAAAACCTCTCGCCCTAAACCATAAAGTACCTTTTGAACAGGGACTGCATCTTACCCCTTCTTTGCCCCTCACCCCAGAGAAAAGGTGCGATGACTATTTTCTGACTGGCAGATGAAGGGCAGCTTTGGGGACAGGAGTGATTACTAAGGGACTTTAAAGACTTAGTCTCTTTTGCTGACATGCAGAACAACCTTGGGCTAGTTGACAAATGTACCATGCCTAATCTGTGGAGAAGAGCGCCGGGAAAACATTTTATTTTTTTTTAGTATATGCATTACCTGTACATTAGAGAAATTGCCAACGAGTGTAAAGAAGAAAATACAAATCACCGCTGAAACCATTTTGGTGTTTATTTTTCCAGATCTTTTCCTGGTAATATGTTTATGTGCATGTGTGTGTGTACACCATTTGTAATAAGAAAAAAAGAATTAGATAGGGAACATACAGTAAAGAATACTTACTCAAATAATTCACCAACTCCTCACACCCTGAATTTTTGAAATGCCAGACCCCCCCCCACCCCGGTGTATTATCACCATTCGGTAGTCAATACAACGTAGCTCCCAGTTGGTTTTAGACTCACATCGGTCTCTAAGCTACCTCCGAACTGTGATTGAAAACCCCAGTGGCGTAGTGGTTAAGGGCTAGGGCTGCTAACCAAAGGGTCAGCAGTTTGGGTCTGCCAAGTGCTCCTTGGAAACACCATGGGGCAGTTCTACTCTGTCCTGTAGTGCTGTTATGAGTCAGAAGTGACTCAGCAGCAATGGGTTTCATCTGGGTTTTAAACTGTGATTTATATGACAGCTTGGGAAAAGCCAGTTAGGGCCAATCAATGAAAGAGACGGAGACGGGCCTAGCAAATGTGCACGAATTAAAAAGAAAACTCCATTGTAATAGGAGCAAGATTCTAATCACTACACCTAATTACAAAGAGGAGTACATCACTGAAAAAATAAATTAAGTGTCTCATACAGAACAAACAAAGCAATTAGTTATAAACAGGAGCTTAAGGCTTGGTGAGCAAGGACGGAGCCCAGACCCAAGCCACCAGCTGCCTATCTATTCTTAAGGCCACATCAGGGCTGCAGAGACCTGGGCTGTGAGGTCATCGTGGAGCCAGGGTTATGTAATAGTGCTGGGGACAGGTAGGTGGCTGGATCCCCACGTGTGCACACACGCACATGGACACACATCACTGCACGTGTATACGTCCTCATCAGAACGCTCTGACCCAGCAGTGATCCAGCATGGTGCTGGAAGGCCTAAGACTGGAATCTGGAGTTTACTAGCCAGCAATATGATGGCTACTGGGATGGATGATCTATTACATGACAGAACCACCATCTTCGTTCTCTGCCCCCATCCCTCAGGTTACTGGTAAGAACGGCAGCTCAGCCTATCACACAATTACTGGATACCCAGCACCACACCAGGCACTTCACAGTGTTGGCTGTGCTGTTGAGTTGGTTCTGGCTGACGGAGATCCTAAGAGCAGAGCAGAGACGTGTCGTAGGATTTCCTGGGCTGCCATCTCCACGGGAGCAGATTGCCAGGACTTTTTTCCTACAGAGTTGCTAGGTGGGTTTAAACCAACCTCTGGTTAGCAGCTGAGTGCATCAACACTGCGCCACCAGGGCTCCTTTCACATACATCTGGTTTAAGTGTCACGCAATCCTCTACAAAAGTACACTATTATTATCATCTCCAGTTATAAATAAGGAAACAGAAGTCAAGACGGTTGAGAAATTAGATGACACTGACGAGGCTTGTGAGGGGCAGAGCCTGGAATTAAACCCAGCAGTGGATGTCAGGGTGCACAGTTCCTCACCTCTGTGCCACCACGCCTGTAAGGTGGGCAAAAGTAACATTCACCTCACCATACCACGATAAGGGACAGAGTGCCAAGTGTGCCGTGCCTGGTATACATGGAACACGTGCAATAAATGTTAGCTGATGATTCTGAGCCCTTCTCTCCTTTGCTGCCCCTTCTACTGCCTCTCCCCTGGGGTTTTCCACAGACACACTTTGAACAGTTCCCAATCCACGCCAGGCTCTTATAGGACTCGCACCCTGCACCTGTCTGCAGCCCAGGAAGAACCCCAAAACCCACTGCCATTGAGTCAACTTATAACTCATAGTGACCCTATAAGACAGAGTAGAACTGCCCCATGGAGTTTCCAAGGAGTGCCTAGCAGATTTGAATTGCCAACCTTTGGGTTTAGCAGACACAGCACTTAACCACTACTCCACTAGGGTTTCCCCAAGAAGAACGGCATGTGGGAACTTCTTGCTCCTAAAACCTAGGACCCTCCTAGAAACTCTCCATGCGGCCTGGAGTTGGGCTCTGAGGGAATGAACTGACCAACTGTCTCTAGGATAAGTTCTGAAATTGAAAGAGGACCATAATAAATGATTGTCCTAAAGGGCCATGCAGTGACTGCAGTTATCTGATAAAGAGACAGCAAGTCTGACAACGGGACCACCCTGGAAAATCCAATATATGCGATGACTGTGCCTACATGGGCAGATTTTTTTTAAAGGTCTGTGGAATAAAAACTCTAGGTCAATGTCATTACCAAAAGCCAATCTTGGACTAACCATCACAGTATGTGGAGCGATGAAGCAGCAAGTGCACCTGCTGCTCATTCAGTCACTCCAGAGACCTTTTCCGAGCATATGAGAATCCGATTTAGGATGTGAGAGACACAGGAGTTTGAAAGATCAGTCTAACAGCACTTAGTGGATGGGCCGACAGGGGCAGGCCAGGGCAGAGGGAGCTGGACGGGGGTGTACCACCAGGCTCATGTACTCGGCTCTGTGAGAACTGATGTGGACTGGCCTGGGGCTGTCAGATGGACAGAGGACGGTGGAGAAGAGTGAGCCAGGCCTTTGTGGCTGGAGCTTCCTATCCTTAATCTGAACTAGACGATACCACAAGAACTCCTGAGTGAGTGTGGGGCAGTCAACACATCCAAGCAGGCTTGTTTTTGACAGGTCAAGCTCAACACAGCTAAGGCTCCTGTGGCCATCCTTGGCCGACCCTCCAGACTACACCCAGAAGTGATCAATTCGAACACCAGCAGGTGAAATTTCAGGGCTGGGGTCCCAGGTCACATCTGACATTCATGAGCCACAGTGTGACCTTGGGCAAGTGACAGAACAAGCCTGTTAACTCTGTGAGCCCCAATTACTACAGTGTCCTTTAAAGGAGAATGAACTGAGGTTAAATGAGATGGTGCCTGCAAAGAACTGACACACTTGGGAACCCACAGAAAAGTGTTAGCTTCTCCTGATCATCTTTTTCTGACTAATACTAATCTTTTAATGTAAAAGTCACAGTGACCTTGTCCTTGATTGAACACATTCGCTTTCAGAACCTGGTAGACCAGATAAAGCCTGGTCATCACGCATCACGTATCCAGGTGGTCTCCCTCCCCTAACCATGGCTGTTAAATGCTAGCTGCACACAAACGGGGCACCTGCCCACCCTCCTCTTCTGCAGCCCACTCCTTCCAGCCCAAGCCACCTGGCTCTTACCCTAATTTACTGCCTACAGAAGCAGCAAAAAAATGCAACTCCCATCATATGGTGCTGAAAGAAGATCTGAGGCAGAGACCATTAGTCTCACTCTCCCTCAAATGTCACCTGGTCAAGCTATTGGTACTGCCATTCTTCCCCCTTTACTTATATCCTTGTATCCGGGACAGCAAAAAGAGCCCACGGTTTAGCAGCTAAAGATCTGGGCACATTTGTTGTTGTTATTGTATGCCATCGATTCCAACTCACAACAACCCCAAAGGGCAGTGTGTAGTACTTCCCCATAGCTTTTCTCTAAGCTGTAATCCTTCTGGGAGCAGACAGCCTGGTCTTCTCTCCCTTGAAGCACCTGGTGCAGGTTAGGAACACCAACTTTTCAGTTAGTGGGTAAGCCCTTGACCACTGTACCACTAGGGTTCCTTATGGAGTCAAATGACCACATAGTAATTGAGTGAACTCAGGCAAAAGGCTTTACCTCTTGAACTTTGCTTTTCTACTCCATAAAATGGTGATGATGACATCTTCTAAGCTCCTTGGCTTTTTGGAAGATGACCACATGGTGTGCACTGTACTTTCTAGATGGCCCCAAGCCTCCTCCAACACCTGTTACATAGGCTAGCTCTAATCTTGATATTCCTCCAATCAAGAGGTGAAGCCTAGGAGGGCTGATAATTATGCTCACAAACTCATGCTAGAAAAAGTTCTCTGTACCTCATTGCTGAATATCATTATAGTCACCTTTGAAGTTCTCCCCTTGGGAAGCTATGCACTGACATCAGCGTCCAGTCCACCCTTCAAAGCAATTTTGGAACTCTTTTTCTGGAATGGCCATCAGAGCTGTCATCATACTACCCTTGATGTCCTGATGTCAGCAAAATGTCTTCCTTTCATTATTTCCTTTATCTTTGGGTAAAGAGAAAAGTCACCGGGGGCCAGATCATGTGAGTAGGGAGAGAGTGTTCCAGAGAGTTATTTGTTGACTGGCTAAAAACTCCCTCACAGAAGACTATACAATTAAGTTCACATACCTGCCACCATGCCACCTTGTGCAACGGCCATTCCAGAAGAAGAGTTCCAAAATTGCTTTGGAGAGCAGATTAGGTGCTGGTATTGGTGCACAGCTTCCCAAGGGGATACTTCAAAGGTGACTGTAGATATATTCAGCAATGAGGTATGTAGCACTTAAAACAATTAAATTCATGGACTCAGCTGTCAGACCTCCTATTGCCCCTCCCTTTTAATCTAACAGAGCTTGTGAGCTACTTGTGCTGTGTACAGACTTCTGAGAGCAGGTGAGAAAAGATGAAGCCACCTGCCTTGTTTGCCACAACATATGTGCTGTCCAACCACCCTGAGGGTGCCGTGATGTGAGGAAGCCCATCCCAACTCCCGCAGAGAGATCACATGGAGAAGTCCTGAGATGACACGGAGAGAGAGATGCCTAGCCAGGTCCCCACTTGCTCCAGCTCTGGCTGCTGTCTCACTGCAACTGCATGACCAATCTCCAACCAGAACTGTCTCTGCTGAAGCATGCATATGAAAACATGCTCTAAACTCACATTAAATATGACCATCACTATCTTAAATTTTCTAATTACTTCTTCAAATCTGCTCCTGACTTTCATGCTCACTAGATTTTGCTTTTGAAAGAACATGTGCTGGGGATGGAGGAAAGAGAATGCATGAGGATCTACCATGAGCCTCTGGGCAAGAAGCCCAGATGTCACTACACTGGATCACTGGGTGGTGCAAACGTTTACACTCAGCTATGGCCATGCATGAGTCGGATCCGACTCAACGGCACTTGGCTTTGGCTTGGCATTAACCTAGGGGTTGACTGTTCAAACCCACCCAGGCATGGTGGGGAGGAAAGGCCTGGCAATCAGCTTCCAGCTCTATGGAGCAGTACTACTCTGTAACACATGGCCCATGGGTCAGAGCACATAACCCATGAATCAGAATCCACAGCAATGGGGTTTTCTGAGGGGGTGGGGTATGGTCACCAAATGAAATTTTTCTGTCAGTGTGCAAAATGACATCTCAGTTCACCTGGTACCATTCTTTAGAAATAAGATTCCATAAACCCACTGCAAAGTAGCTAGGAACTGGAGGACGCCGCCCCTCTTTGAAATCTAAGGTGACTCCATGCAAAGAACAAGTCGTTAAAACTTACCATCCTGAAGTCTGTGGAGAAGCTGAGTCCTCTGGGCAGCACGTGAATCTACCTCCAAGGAAATGGAATGGTGTCTGGCTGCCTCCATGAACAACTCCCTCATACACCACTAGACAAGAACTAGATGGTGCTGGCTGTCATGACTGGACATCTTAATCAAAGATTCTATGCAAGAATCCTGATCATAACAGCGAGAAATACGGAACAGAATTTCAAGTTCTCAACAAAATTTAGACTTTCTGGAGTCACCGAGGCTGGATGAACCCCCTTAAACTACTGCCATGAGATAATCTTTAAGCTTTACACATCAAACCCAAACTAGCCTTTAAACTCTTCTTTAAACCAAACAATAGTTTAGCTTCCTTAGTAAAGTATGTCTGCTTTGAGCATTGTGTTCTTTTAAAGACTTATCTGTGTGGGATCAAATCAACAATGGCAACTTGAAAGGTCAGGTGAGATGCTTGGGAAGAAGATAAGCTCATGTTAATAGTGATGGAATAATCTGGTGAAGGATAGTGAGAATGGCTGTCCAGCCTGAAGAACACAACCAACATCACCAAAATGTACATGTAGAAATTGTTGAAATGGTGTATCTTTTGCTGTGTGTAAAAGAAACAACAACAACAAAACGAAAAACCACGCTAAGAACCCAGTTCATCTCCCCACAGGGAAAGATGAAAATTCCCAGTGTGCATTAAGAACACAGGGGCTAGCCTGGCCTTCTACCCCACACCCTGGTACAGGGGAGGAGGAGGTGCTGCCCACCCGCCACCGTAAGAACACGCCCGGGTGACTGGCTGCCTCCTAGGTCAGACCCCAGCTTTCACGCTCTCGTCACTGCAGTTTTGGTGAGCAAATTGAGATCGTAAGACCGTCAGCGGCGCAGGCACTCATCATCTTGACAGATACTTAGCTATTCATTTAAAAACAAGTGAGAGAACAAGCGTCAGCTGTATTTTTTAATTACTCCTGGATACAACTGGGAATGCTTTGGCATAATTGGGGTATTGAGATTTTTTTCCCCTTTGAAGGCCTTGTTGCAGTAAGAAAAATACTGTGTTTATTCTAATTAAAACTAACCCTTCTTTTAAATCATCTCAACAACAGAAAGGCAAAGGGTGATGGACATTTATTTTTTAGTGGGCAATTAGGGTAGCAGAAATCAGGGCCAGCTCTATCAAGAATGTATCTTTGGACTTGAACTTTCTTACTTTGGGTCTCACTTCTCTCACTTACAAAATGGAAAATATAAGGGAAATTCTATGCATTCTCTTTGGTTCCAAGGTGATGTCAGTCATCACTCCAACTTTTTGTCACCCCCAGCCCAGTGTGACACAGCATACCACAAGCCAGCTGTCCCAGTATGGAAGTAAATCAGGCTGTGTGGTGTCCAAACCCATCACCAGTCGTCATGGGAACACTACTGTTGTTGCTGAAATCAATTTATCTGGGGAGTACATGGACATCCAACCACATGTGTGCACACGAATCCACTGGTGACCTTGTTAAATGCAGAGTCCCAGGTTACTCTTCCAGACAGCATCATCCAGGAACCCTGGGATGGGACCCAGAAATCTGCACTTTGGGCAAGTGCTCAAAGTTATCCCTGATCAGTTACTTTATAGTACCTGATATACTTTAAAGACTTAATTTTAAATCTCTTCCCTCCTGACTTGCCAGCCACGTAACCTTCAGCAAGTTATCCCACTTCTCTGAACCTCTTTGTTCCCAAAGAAGCACAGCTTTTAGGGCTGCAGAGGATTTCCGGAGAAAATGCTGCAAAGCACCTACTCTACTTCCTGCCACCCACAGCTGCCTGACAAAGATCTGTTCCCTTTTCTCTCTCGGAAAGTGGGGCAACTCTGGTGGCCTGCCAGAAAAACACAAGAGCAACAACCTCTTTAAAGAAGACAAGTTTGGCAGAGAAAGCTACATTAAAAAAGCAGCCAATGAAAACACTTTGGTCACTGAAAATACCCACACATCTCTTAGTTAACAGAAAAGGTGCGGGTGAAAGCTGCATTTAGCCACCATCCAAACAAGCGGTAATTATACACCTGCTAGCTAGACAGCACAGAAAACAAAGAGGATTATGGTCTCCTACCAAACACCATTCCTAAAAGCCTTCTGGTGTCCACCCCACTGGGCTGTCCTGCTCCCGCCCCTGGCCCCTCAGACTTGACTCAACCCCTGGACATACGAAAGCCCTGACAGGGCCTGGCAGCTGGAGGGGAGAAGGGCTGCTTGAGGCACTCCTGACCCCTGCCTGCCGCCCGCCGCCCACCACCAGGCTCTGTCCTCCATGGGAAGCAGAGGGGGAAGCGCAGTGGCTCACCTGAGTGTGGCCATGTGTGGCCACACACCTGGGCTGGCCACAGCGGGGCTGTGGGACCAAATGGCTGACAGAGCACATTAGCTCCCCTGCTTTGCTTGTCAAACCAGTTAGGTTCTCCAAGGTGGGAATGGCAGCCCAGCCCAGAAAATGAGTCATTACACAAGCCCATTCATCAGCCTTGAGGACAGCACAACAGGGTCAAGGCAGGAGAGTGACGTAGGGGACAAGAAGCTGGGCTGCAGCTGGGACCAAACCCAACCAAACCCTTTGTCATCGGTCGATTCTGACTCCTGATACATTATAGAGTACATCGGCTCCAGTGGGTTTCCTTGGCTGCAATCTTTATGGAAGGAGATTGTCAGGCCTTGCTGCCTCTGTCCTGCTGGGTGGGCTCAAATTCTCACCTTCAGCTTAGTTAACCAACTGTGTAATCGTCTGCGTCACCCAGGGACCTTGGTTATTAAAAACTTTTGGCAGAAACATCGTAAAACGTGGAATCACTACACAGTGGGGTTGGCAATGGGTGTCCAGGAAATCAGCAGAACCGGAGACCAGGCCCATGCCCAACAAAAGGAGGGAAATTCGGCCATTCGCCACCGACTGGCAAGCCGGCCTTCCCACACCTCTACGCTGCTCCAGCAACTACCTGCATTATGCCGAAATGACACAAGTGACAATAATTAAGCCCAGATCTCTGTGGATCATTCGCAGTGATAATTCCACCTTTGTAATTCAGCTTCAGATAAACCCCTTTTGTTCTGCCTTATAACACAGATTCTAGTATCATTCAAGTATATTAACTGTAGCCTATTACTGTCACAAAAAATGCTCCCTGAGCCATAGCAAAAGACTCCCCAGACAAAACTTTATGTCATGTTAATCCAAGCTTTAATAACTATGAGGATATATAACTGTGTTCTAATTGTGCTCTGCGTTCCTGCATATAAAAACAGAAGATATCAGAAATGACAGCAGATCTCGTCAAATAAAAAGCATTAATTCCTCACACTGGGATGCTGGGGCGAAGGGGTGTGTGTCAGCATGAGGAAAGGAGTAACGTGGGGCGTCCACGGGCAGGGACGGCTTCGGGGCAGCTGTGGGATGCCGAAAATCAGTGTTGCTGAAGGCTGGGTCACGGCAGGTGGTGGAAAGCAGACATGGTGACTGGGGAGTGGAAACTGGAGACTTGCTTAAGAGAAGACAGGCCAGAGGTCTGAGGGGGAAACAAAGCAGCACAGTGGAGCTGTCCAAGGCCACTGTGAGACTCCCCAGAGTCCTGATCTGGGTTGGATGCTAACTCAGTGGGTAACCTTGACCAGGCTGTTTCTACCGGATGGACCTTCTTTTCTTTATAAAAACCGGGTATTGGGTCAGATCCAAGCATGGATGGATATGGCTCACCCCCTGCCTCCTTCAAGCCTCTCCCTAGAAGCCTACCTGTACCCCAGTAACCCACTGCCATTGAGTCAATTCTGACTCATGGTAACCTCCATGTGTGTTCGAGTACAACTATGGTTTTTTGCAAGCAGATTATGAGTCCTTTCTTGCAAAGTGCTGAGAGGTGGGCTTGCACTTCCAACCATTTGGTTGGCAGCTGAGTGTGTTAACCCTGACCAGTGACTTACAGCTACAGCCTACCCAGGTACTAATGATCGTCTACCCTGATTCTTTTAAATGCTATCTTCTAGAGTCCCTGAGTGGTACAAATGGTTAAATGCTGGGCTACCAACTGAAAGGCTGGTAGTTTAAACCCACCCTGATGAAGCTTGGAAGAAAGGCCTGGTGATCTGTCTCCAAAAGGTCACAGCCCTGAAAACCCAGTATGGCACATTTCTGCTCTGAAACACATGCAGTTGCCATGAAGGAGAATCGACTCCATGGCGACTGGTGATGGCAGTGGATTATCTTCCAACAAGGTTATGCTGTTTACTAATTCATCCATTGTCTATCATGAGTCTCCCTCTCTTTGTATTAAACCTACAAGGACTGGAATTTGTGTCTCTTCTGTTCACTGACGTATCCCCAGTGCTCAGGACAGTCCTTGGAATACAGAAGGCGCTCTGTGTTTGCTCGATAGCTGAGTGGCACTACCACGGACCAGTGTCTCCCAAGACAAGTGTCTCCAACTTACTGAGCGTCAGTTTCCTCAACTGCAGAAACAGGCAAGTAACTGTGTCCTAGCACTATGAGAGATTAAATTAAAGAGCAGATGAGACAGTGCCTGGCATGGCGCCTGGTATCACAGAGATGCTCAAAGCATGTTATTTTGTGAAGAAAGAGAAAATTGCCCATAAGGCAAAGGATGCAATTTTCATTGCTCAAAACAAAGGTAGGTCCTCATTTAGTCACTGATGTCATCACCTTCACAACACACCCTTTTTCTAGAGCCTTCCACTCAGTCCTCACCCCACCCCACTCCGGGTCTACAGTTTGTCTCTGACCTAGAGTGCATTGGGATCTTATAGACAACTCCACATCTTGCACTCTTCTGGGCATGGGAGTCCGAAGCCCAAGTGGAATTTGGACAAATTATTAAACCTGCTGGCCTTAAGAGTTATCTGTCATTTACAACATCCTGAAAACCCAGGCCCATCACTATCAAGAGGACTTCAACTCATAGCGAACCTATAGGACAGAGCAGAACTGCCCCAGGGACTTTCCAAGACTGTAAATCTTTAAGGAAGCAGAAATTTGTATTTCTTTCCTATGGAGCAGCTGGTGGGTTCAAACTGCTGAACATTGCCTTAGCAGCCAAGGACTTAACCACTGGACCACTGAGGCTCCCGTCTCTATGACATCTGGATACTGTCTTTTAATGGGTCTGCCTTACTGTTGGTAGTGAGGATGAAGACAAAGTGAACACACTCTGTAAGAAAAGCTGCTAGTCTCTGGAACTCAACTTTGCTGAGCCTTGGTTTCCTTATCCGTAAAAAGGTGTCCCCTCTCACCACACTGCATGGGAGAGTCCTGAAGATGAACGTGCCAGGGGAGGCTCTGCCATCTGGAGGGAAGTCACAGGCAGGGGTGGAGGGACCCAGAGCACCAATTAGCAGCTGGGAGACTCAGCCCAGAATCCTAGCTCCCAGGCTCAGTCAAGCCATGCCACTCCTGCAAAAGGGCCACTGTCTCCACCTGCAAAACCAAGATGAAGACTTTCCATGCTTGTGAGCTTCACTGTGCTGGGATGAGGCTGGAACAGGTACGGAGAGCCAGCCAATCACCTGCACACCTAAACGCTGAGGGTGGGAAGAAACCCCCAAGGGCAGCAACATTAGGGCCAAGCTCCTCATTGTCAACTGGGCAGGTTTTAGCAATGAAGGTTTTAGCAATAAAACAGGCAGATTAAAAGATCAGATCTCTTTTCTCCCCTAAGGAGACAACAGCCTTCAATCAGTTCAAGGCCACCATGCCCCTCCTAACTTCAGATCTTAAATGCCTTCATCTGGTGGGAAGGAGTTAGAAAGCAAAGAAAAAGAAACAGTCAAGTGGATTATTCCCAGAAATGCAAGTAATGTCCTTCACCAGGAGAGGACCAGTCCCTGAGCTGAGATCTAAATGGCTAGTCTCTTTCCTGATAACTGTGCTGCCCTTAACCAAATCTGGAAACCCTGGTGGCACAGTGGTTAAGTGTTATGGCTGCTAATCAAAAGGCTGGAAGTTTGAATCTGCCAGGTGCTCCTTGGGAACTCTATGGGGCAGTTCTACTCTGTCCTATAGGATTGCTATGAGTCAGAACTGACCTGACAGCAATGGGTTTGATTTTATTTTTTTGTTTTAACCAAAACTGTTGCTATCAAAACAGTGGTGGCATAGTGGTTAAGTGCTACATCTGCCAACCAAAAGGTCAGCAGTTTGAATCTGCCAGGTGCTCCTTGGAAGCTCTGTGGGACAATTCTGCTCTGTCCTATAGGGCTGCTTTGAGTTGGACTTGACTCGACGGCAGTGGTTTTGGCTTTCTGGATGCCATGAGTCAATTCCAATTCATAGCAATCCTACAGGACAGTATAGAATTGCCTCATAGGGTTTCTAGTGAGTGGCTGCTGAGTTTCAGCTTGCTGATCTTTTGGTTAGCAGCCAAGCTGTTAACCCCTACATTACCAGCCTCTTGCTGCCCTTTACAATCAAAGAATAAAAGAATCACGAGGAGGCAGGTGAGGACATGGACTTCCTTCATCTTTTTTTTTTGCTTGAAATCAACTATGGAATTAAATGGGCTTCAAACCGCCAGGTTTTCACAAGAGACAAATGAGGAATTCTCAGTGTAAACATCATCACTCCTTCCATCTTTCTCCTGACATACTAGAGATATAAACACCCCCAATGCTTCCATTTCCAAAATGAATATGGAGGAAAGATTGAGGCTTTCATGGCTTCAGAATGCGTGGGGGACTTCCTATCACCTGGGGGACTTCAGAGCCCTTTACTTAAGCTGGGCACTCTGGTGGCCTGGTTGGGATTACAGGTCAGGAATCCACCTTGGATTTCCTCCATTTAAACAGTAGCCTGAGTTTCCTCAGCAGTGACAGATTCTACCAGACCAAACTCACCACTGATTATCACTCATATCAATTCTGTGGGGCAAAGCAGAACCGCTCCATAGGGTTTCCAAGGCCATAAATCTTATGGAAGCTAACTGCCATATCATTCTCCCACACGAGCAGCCTGGGGGTTCGAAGCACCTACTTTTGGTTAGCAGCCAATTGCTTTAACCACGGTCCCACCCAGGGTCCACAAGGTCTACAACGGGCTTCATTTCTCTTCCCATTCTAGGTCGATGGGTCCCAGTTTAATTCATTTTCAGCTCTCAAAAGCAGCAAACTGATGGACAGGGAGGAAGGACAAAGGTATCCCAATTGGAGTGCCTGCTTCCAACTAGAAACTGGCCCAGAGCACATCAGATACACAGAAAAAAATACACCACTTACAGAGGTGCAGCCATAATTTCTTCAACATCTATCAAAAACTAGTTTTCCCCTGGCTGCCAAAGGCTTAGATATCTGTTTTAGAACCCTCAGTTATTGATCAGGTCAAATGCTACCAGGCTTTTATTTCCTGCTCTTGACCTTAAAGGGTCCTGGAGAATTAACTCAATACAGTAATGTCGCAGTGAAAACAAACAGAACGAAGAATAGCACTCAGTCATTTACTTTGTCCTGATTTTTACTTGTCCGTCAGCTCCAATGTCTCTCAAATCCCTCCCAACTTTTCATGGGGATTACTGAGACCCAGACAACAGAAGAGACGCCTCGCTTTCCTAGAGGACTGTCAAGAATTACAAATGAAGGACTTAAGCAGTTCAGAACATTATAAATTAGAAACTAGCTTTCTCACCTTTGTTAATATGTGAACTCCAGGCGGCAAACCCAGTTTTGGTGGGGCGTGAGGGGGGAGTTTTAATCACAACTGGTTTAGGTGGTATCAAGAGCAAATTACAGCCCTAATACAGTACTCAGGGAAAGAAAAATAAATTTATAAAAAAGAGCAAAATGATGCCTTTCAGAGCAGTGTGCACCTTCTTCTGGCTAGCACTGGGAATTCATTATCCAGAGGGGACACCTGAGACAAAGGTGCCAGCCTAGCAGGTGGAACAGCAGGAAGGAGCTGAACGCTGGTTTCACATTCCTACCATTACATCAGCCGTGAAGGCTTTGAGAAAAATCAACATCACCATCATCATTACGGCCCTGGCCTTCCTCCTGCTGGAACGCTCCGTGTTTCCTGAATTGGAAGTGAGGACTGGCAGGCACTGTCTCCCTCCCTGCTTGCCAGGACAAGAAACGTGGGTCCCAGTGCCCCATTCCCTCCCACACACAGACTGTAGCCATCGTCTCTGATGGACTCAGGCCCCATTCCACCCCCACTGATGGCACATCCTCTCACCTAGTCCCACCTAAAGAGTGGCCAAGTCCCTCCGGCTGCTGGAGTGCTGGGTCCGGAGTAGCACTGTGCCTATGTTCAACTTATCTAGGGTCTGTTAGCAGCTTTAAGCATCTAACCCCAGGCTGGCTGAGTCTTTGCCCTAACTGTTCTCCTGGGCTGCTTTCCCAGCACCTCGGCTAGTTTGAAAATTAGTTTTGGTGCCAAGTTCAATGCTCTGCTGATTTGTAGCTATATGGGATATGATAGTTTTAAGAGGTGACACCCTGGAATCTCAGGATTCCTTTACCCATTCACTCCACAACCTTCTCCCACTCCTCTGCCTGTTTCCCTTGGTGCCTGGGCAAGCCCTGCAAGAGGCCCCTTGCCAGGTCGTGTGACGGAGAAGGATACAGGAAGAAGAGGACCCCCTCAAAGACAGCACTGGAATCAAATGTCCAGAGCAGGCATTTTCCAGGAATGCTCCCATGAGGATGGGTGCGCTCTTTATTCGGACCCCATGGCCATGACGAGCTATAAGCAGGAGCACCTTGAGGGGCGCTGTGGCACTACCCATCTGCCTGCCCTCCCACTTTGGAGCCCTGGCGAGGCGCTGGGCGGATGCCGCGAGATGCGTACCTCGGCTCCACGGAGTCTGAGCCGTTCTAAGTTATCGGTTCCAAAGATTAAGCTTCTGCTGCTGGCTAAGGAAGAAAAAACAGAGAGGGAAAGGGAGGGCTACAACCAGCAGAGTGGGGAAAGCTCCCCCGCCAGAAGGCATTTCAACTACTCAGAACAATCTGGAAGACCAGAGTTGGGCAATGTCGGCAATGCGGCCAAACCTAAATGTTTTACCAGTTCTGTTAAGACGTGACCCACTTTTGCTGCACAGAAACCAAACAGCAGGGTACCTCCCTAAGACCATTGTCACTTCTGGGCCTAGGGTATCCTGAAGCATGGGCCATGGGCAAGGATAAGCCCTTTGCTTTGGGAACCGGGACACGTGTGTGAACACAACCCACCCCATGGGCCTCTCCTAAAGGCAACCACAGGCCCTTTCTGGATGACCGCTGAGGGGCAGGGATGGAGGGGAAGGAAGGCTTTCACAGGCTGAGGTCCACCTTCAGTGTGAGAAATTTAAAAACAGTCCCAAACTCTCCAGGCTCTAATTAGAGGGAGTCGGCAGAACTCTTGCTGGAAGAGATCTAAGAAAATGAAAACATGGTACATGCCAAGGACAAGCATTTTGGCAGGGTGGCTGCCCCAAGATACCTGGCAGACTTCATCAGATTTTAACAAAGGGTATGTAAGCATATTAGGCTAAGGAGAGCGGAGGAGAGGCCCTCTGCGTGCTAAACAGGACAGCCTGTTGCTAAAAGTTCTAAGCCAGCAAAGAGCTAATATTTATTGAGTTGAAGTCTTTTACATACATCATTACACTGATATCTCAACCACAGTCCTTCCAGATAGACTTGATTATACCCATTTTACAAATGAGGAAATTAAGACTCAGGGAGATTAAACAGCTTGCCCCAGGAGAGCTGGGTTTCAAACCCAGGCTGCCTCTGAGGTCCATGATTTTTCCGTCACCGCAGGCTTCCATTAGGTACGTTTTTTTGTCTCCCATAAGGGGCAGTTAAGTAGGCTTTTCCAGTGACAGTCTTACATCTTTTCCCATTAGATACACTTTGCAGAACTTTAAGCAAACAATTCATTCTTAAGTTTCTGCCACTTGAAAATTCCAACTATCCTCTCTTCACCTTTCGGTTTGCCCCAATTCTTCCTCCTTCAGATAATACAAAACAATACACTTCGCAGTGTCCACCTGGACTGCCATCCTAGGAAGCTACCTGTAAAAGGAACCACCTACTTTCCTCCTTCCCTAAGGACTGCTTCTTAGCCAAGGTTTTACTGTCTGTAGAATGGACCAGTCAGAGGGCAGAAGTTAACAACGAGCCTGCTGGGTTCTGCCGCTAGCTAAGTTAATGGTCTTACCTCCTCTGGGCACTGCAAGGTCAGCACACAATTAGAACAGCCAGTACTTGCTGGTAAGAGGGATAAGAACCACACAATGGCTGGGGTCACCCACGTCTAGCACTGCATCAGGCACATAGTGGGCTCTTTAATGATAATGATGGTTCATGAATATAAGAGGTAAGAGAAATGATGAGGAAGAACCAATCTGACTGCATCCTATCAGGTGCAAGGACCACAGTGATTCTGGGAAAAGTCCCTGGAGGGGAGGGGCTACCAGCTGGCCACCTAGGACAGGGGCTCCATCCACAGAAGGCCTGAATGTGCCAAGAGCCTGCCTGGCCAAATTGGAATTCTGAAGCTGGAGCTCAGAACCCAGGGCCACTTGGCTCAAGGTCAGGGGCTGCTTCTTCTCTGGCTGCACCCACACTTCTGCCAAACCTGCTCTTCCATGCCTCCCTCTCCTCCTCTATTTCCACAAGCTCTTGAGAGCATCTTTCCTGGATACTGAAGTCCCCATCCATGCCCAGCTGCTCATCTGCCCTCTCCCAGGGTCTCACGTTCCCCAAGAAGTGCCCTCAGGCCCACTGCTAACCTCACACAGACTCCTGGAACTGGGAAGCTGGAATGACCCACCGAGGTTCCGCCCAACTCCCTCCTTTGACTGACTAGGGCTACCTGGGCCCCAGAAGCTGTGTGGCCTGCCCAAGGCCACTCTGCCAGTTGGCAGCAGAGCTGGGACCAGAACCCAAGGCTCTTAATGATCCATAACGACTCTGATGACATACAAATGAACCCAAAGGAGCTGCATCTCTGCACCAGATCAGAGTGTTCCAGCCTCAGGCCACTGCCTGGCTCCTGGCAGCTAGTTCCTTCTCCATCAGAGGCCTGCGTGGGAAAGGCACTTGGAAGTACTCTGCCAGCACGTCCAGGGTCCCTCATGCCATATCTACACACCAGCAGCTCCAACGTGTCATCATTTTGTATGATCTGAACACGTTGGTCAGCTGTGTTTCTGACTCGGAAAGGCACAGGGTACCCACCACTCGTCTCTCTTCCCCCAAGAAGCAGACATGAGGAATAAGAAATGAGCCCCTGATACACAAACATCAGCTCCAAAGGCCCTGAGGGGTAGGTGCAGAGGGTTAAGATGGTAGAAAAAACGATCTGCCCAAGGAGAGGAAATTTCAACCCATTACTGATTATCTTCCACTATTCAACTGAGCTTCCGCAGATGCTGAGAGGAGCGGATGTTTAGGATGTATGGAAATATCATTTCCCCTGGGACAAGGAGGAGGGAGGCGGTGTGTTATATAGGAACGAGTTTTCCCTTGGCTGTTCTCTCCAGCAGTCTTACTGTGCCCCTCAGGAGGGCTGAGTCAGCCCCGGCCCAGCAGGATGATGACGCTGTGGTTGTTGCTGGGTGCCTCTAAATCGGTTCCGAGCCCTAGTGACCCTAGAGGTCACAGCAGAACTGCCCCACAGAGCTTTCAAGGAGCGCCTGGTGGATCTGAACTGCTGACCTCTTGGTTAGCAACTGTAGTGCTCCACCACTATGCCACCAGCATTTCTGACCAGCAGGATAGTTGTGACAAATGATGGCCCCCAGCCTGCTGCCCTGGGCTTCAAATGGGTCTTCCTGCCTCCAACTCTCCCCTTCTTGGCCCTCCTACACACAATGACATTTATTCATCCTGCACACATTTCCTGGGGACTGCCACAGGGGCACTGTCGGAATCGACTCCACAGCAGTGGGTACCATGGGCCTAAGGAGCAGTGCTGGTGTGAGAGTGAAGCCCTCAGCCGCTAACTGAAAGGTTGGAATTTGACCCCACCCAGCATCTCTGTTGGGTGGGGGAGGGGAGAGACCCTACGATCTCCTTCTGCAAAGATCAGCGCCAAGAAAACCCTATGGGGCAGTTCTACTATGTCACATGAGGTGACCGTGAGTTGAAAAGTGGCACCTGACAACAACACCCACCATGGGCCTGAGGTCACTGGGTGTCACAAATGGTTTGTGCTTGTCCACGAACCCAAAGGAAACCCTGGTGGCGCAGTGGTTAAGTGCTGCAGCTGCTAACCAAAATGTCAGCAGTGCCAGATGCTCCGGGGAACTACGCAGCGCAGTTCCACTCTGTCCTATAGGGCTGCCAGGAGTTGGAACTGACTCAATGGCAAGTGAGTTTTGTTTTTTTTTTTTGGTTGTTGTTATTAACCAGAAGGGTGGTGGTTCAAACCCACCCAGAGGTGCCACAAAAGAAACATCTGGTGATTTATTTCCATAAAGATTAGAGCCCAGAAAACCCTAGTGAGCAGTTCTATAAAACAAAGGGCCACCAAAGTTGGGATTGGCTTGCTGGCAACGGGGTGGTTTGGTATGGATTTTCACTGTGTGTCTAGCACAGAGCTAGGTAATGGGAGGTGCTCACAGAATAGTGACTTCATGGGCAGGCACAAACCTACCGTAACTATGCAGCATTGGGCTGGGTGCAGAGAGGGGGCATCAACCGCTACTGAGCTGGAGAGAGGAGACTCAGCCAACTGCACCGTGTGAGGGAGGGGCGGAGCAGCTGCCGACTTCTGTAGGCTGAGGGGCGCAAGAGTTACGTGCTCAGCTACTGAACAAAAAGGCTGCCGGTTCAGACCCACCCAGAGCCTGTTCAGGAGGCGACCTGGCAATCTGTTCCCATATGGATTATTATAGCCTAGAAAATCCTACCGGGGAGTTCTACTCAGTCACATGGGATCCTGATGAGTCAAAATCAACTGATGACAATGCAACCGATGTCACCGAGCAATATGTACAGCAACTGTTCAATTCTAACTTAATTTCCTCTGTAAACTTCCACTCGAAACAGTAATTTTCTTTAAAAAACAAAACTGACTCAAGGGCACCAAAGAATACAGAAGAGAGTAAGTTCTGAGGAGAAGACACAGCCGTTGAAGGAGGCAGAGGAGACAGGGTGCACAGGATACCCAGCGTGGTGTGACGAACACCGGCTCTGGGGGCACACACCTTAAAGGGTCTCATCTATACTCCCAAGAAACTTAGGCTTTGCTGGGGGCCAGAGTTATGGGGGCTGCCGAAGGATGCTGAGCAGGGAAAGGATGTGGCCAGAGCAGCCTTCTAGAAACATCCGTCCTCAATACGTGAGGATGGACTAGAGGAGGCGGAAGCTGACGGTCAGGAGAAGTGTCAGTACTCAAGGAATCCTGAGTGATAACAGAAAAAGAGACACATAGGCAGAGCAGGTGAAGAGACATAGTGATGCAAACAATTTTTAAGGTTCAGCAGGAGGATTTTTTAAGGACCAGAGATGTGGGGGAACAGAAGAAAGGGAGGCACACAGGGGTTGCCCACGCTTTGCCCCTCTCCTGGCTAACACCTTGCTGTCTCTGTCAGTGAAACGGGAACCCGTTCTTCTCTCTCACACACCTCCCCATTCTCTCACGCGCCTCCCCACATATCCTATGATCCAGCCCCTTGTATACCCATGTGGGCCACACTGTCCTCTATGCCGGCTGAGACACAACCTACCCTTCAAGTCTAGCACAAACACCAGCTCCTCCTCTTGCCATCCATTGGATTTACCTTCCGCTTCTACAGTCCCAAGGTACTTGGTACGTATCCAGTACTTAGCCTGTATTACTGCCTTCCCTGCAGGCAAGGACCTGGCTCGGTTTACCTTGGCATCCCTGGAGAAGCTGAGGACAAACTAAGTGCTCAATAAGTCTGATGACAGGCTGCCATATCAGAAGATGATAGAAAATCTACGTAGCCGACACGAAGAGCCTCTTTCAAAGTGATTCCCATCTCCATACTCAGGAGACAGCATTACTTTATAGCCTCTCAATTCTGTATGAAGGCGAGAGCCTAGAACTTATTACCTAAAAGACAACTTACCCAGAAGGAAAACAAGAAACCTATTCACAAGAGAGTAGCCCTGGTAGCTCAGTGGTCAAACACTTGGCTGCTGACTGAAAGCCTGGCAGTTTGAACCCACCCAGAAAACCTGCTGCTCTTTTCTCACAGCCTACGAAACCCTATGGACACTTCTGTTCTGTCCTATGGGGTGCTAGGAGTTAGAATCCACTCAACAGCATACAGCAACAACATTCACTAGAGAACAGTTTCCACACATACATACACCTATTTTGACAAAAATGGGTGATATAAATTCCATGTATTATTTCCATAATAATGTAAAGAAGTCACTTTAAAGTTCTGCTTTGTAAGAGAGAGGTTATATAAACACCACTTCTTTCATGATTGCAACGATCCAAACTATTTTCAGAGCTCTACTTTTGCAGTGAGAAAGCCTTGTTTTTGCTGGGTTAGGTTTTTGTTTTGTTTTGCTCTTCCTATAGAAAGGAGACTCAGCTCATTTGGATTAACTGAAGTGAAAAGAAAGCAATATCTCTGCTCTAATTCCACAAGGCTAGGAGAGCCCTTTATAAATTCATTTCTGGTTCTCAGACAAAGGCTTGTGAACCTGTTGATTAGAGGAAGGGTACTGCCTCCCCTTTGCCAGGAGAAAAGAAATTGCTACCATGTTCCTCCTTCACCAACTGGCAGTCAGAACACTGTTCCTATCCACATGTGTGTTCAAAATCAGAAAACAATTTGCATGAGTGGAAAAAACCCATTTGAGAGCAGCAGAAGCTCTTAATGCATCCTGGGGTGGTGACAAAGGGAATGAGTCCAGTCTAGGAAACAGACCCTCACCAGCCTTCCAGAGCTGTGACCAAGAGAAGACAAATCTAGTGCAGTCATGTGACACAGGCCAACTGTCTGTCAGCTTGTTGTACCGTGGTGGCTTTACTTGTTGCTAGGATGCTGGAAGCTATGCCAGTGGATTTCAAATACTAGCAAGGTCACCCATGGTGGACAGGTTTCGGTGAGACTTCCAAATTAAGACTGATGAGAAAGAAAGCCCTGTTGATCTACTTCCAAACACGAGCCCGTGAAAACCCTCAGATCACAACAGAATGTTACGTGACACAGTTCCGGGAGACGAGCCCAAGACAGGGCAGAACCACCTCATGGGGACTCCACAGCTGTGACCTTTACAGAAGCAGACTTCCATGCCTTTCTTCCAGGGAGCAGCCGGCAGGTCTGAACTGCCGAACTTGAGGTTAGCAGTCAAGAACTTACCCATTGTGAAGATGGCGCAGGCAATGATTTGTTGCACTGGTATGGGGCAGGGGATGCCAATGTCAGTTCAAAAGCAACTAACACCACTGTGAAACGGAGTCTTGGCCTGCAAGTGTCGGGGGGCCTCAGAACACAGCGTTTGGGCTTGGTTGCCAGTTCTCTGATGACCCCCCTGCCTAGTTACGTCCCCTGCCACACCGGAGATGAAGGGCCAGCAGCTGCTGCTCAGCCTGGGCTCCTTCTTCCTTGATCCCCTTCATGTAGGCATTATGGTGATTTGTCTCCAAGTATGACCTAAGGAATACTAGTCCCTTCAAGCTATACGCCTTTTGATCAAATTGAACCCGTTTGGGAAGTGGACATGCAGTTGGCCATTTACAAGCTCTGAGCAGGTTGTAGGGCTGGGGAGTGGGGTGTGTAATGGTATTCATCATTCCCTTCCCACAATGATTTGCCCATATGCCCTTTCTTCCTAGAGCAGCTCTAAGATTCTGATAGGAGCAAGCACTAAGGTACTCAATTTTTATTTTTATTTTTTAAAGCAGAAGAAATACTTAGTTTCGATTTCTACAAGATATTCCAAAGGAAACATATAGCAGTTCACAGGACTTAAGGCTGTTGTCCTAGAAAGTAGTCAAGAGTGGAAGTGAAAGATGCTAACCTACTCACATAAAATGTATGTAGAGGGAACAGAAGCAGCTACTAAGAGAAGCCAAGAACCGTCAGATGGGACAGCAGAGAGCGAGAGAGACTAGCTTCCTGAAAGACAGACTAGTGTAGAGGTTAAAGGCTCTGGAGTCAGAGAGCCTGGGTTCCAACTCCGGATCTGCCACTTACGAGCTGGGAGACTTCAGGCAAGTTTGTTAACATCTCTGTGCCTTAGTCTCTGTCTCTGTGTCTTAGTCTCCATTCCTGTAAAACATCTCAGCGCCCAATCAATCCTTCTAACGCTGTTTTTTTGTCTGCAGCCAGGACCCTGCAAACCAAGCACATGTTGGCTTGCCAGCTGCTCCTGTTAGAGCCTGCCAATAGGGGGTGCTACAGGAGGCGTTCAGGTTGGAGGACGAATAGGGGAAAAGTCCTCCTTTCTGCAAGCATCTAAGTTTTTAAACAATCCTAACTAACCTCTTCAGCCCTTGGGTGGTGGCTGCTCCCTACAGTTGCTACCTCCCTGGTGTCTCAGAGCAGTGGTTCCCAAAGTGGGACCCCTGCACAGATGCATCAGCTTCAGCGTCCTGCCAACATCACCCCAACAAAGCTGCTTCATCCTGGCGACAGCAGTTCCTTCTCACAGATATCAAGCCATTCCTAGTAAGTTGATTCCAACTCACGGTGACCCTACAGGACAGAGCAGCACTACCCCATAGAGTTTCCAAGGACCACCTGGTGCATTCAGACTGTCAACCTTTCGCGTAGCAGGTGCAGCTCTTAATTAGCCACTATCCCACCAGGGTTTCCTTCCCATAGATACCAAAACAAACAAATCCACTGCCGTTGAGTCGACTCTGACTCACAGCAACCCTACAGGTCAGAGTAGAACTGTCTCATAGAGTTTCCAAGGAGTACTTGGTGGATTTGAACTGCTGACCTTTTGGTTAGCAGATGTAGCCTTAACCACTATCCCACTAGCGTTTCCTTTCCAAAGATAACCCACCCGCTGCCACTGAGTCTGTATAGCGACCCTACAGATCAGAGTTGAACTGCCCCATAGAGTTTCCAAGGAGCACCTGGAGGATTCAACCTGCTGACGTTTTGGTTAACAGGTGTAGCACTGAACCCACTACACCACCAAGACTTCCTTCCCACAGATAGTGGCAGCTGAATCTAGTTTGCAGTTTCTCCCAATACTTGCAGATCCAGCAACACGGTACCCCCTTCCCCTTAAAGAGACACCAACACCAGGGGTTGCTATCCCCTCCTCAGAGGACTAAGGCCCCTCCTTTCTGCAAGCATCTAAGTTTTTAATGATTCTCACTAACTTCTTCAGCCTTTGGGCAGTGGCTGCTCCCTGCAGTTGCTACCTCCCAAGTAATCTCACAGCAGTGGTTCCCAAAGTGAAGCCCCTGAGCAGGCAACATCAGTATCACTTGGGAGGCTGTCAGAAATGCAGACTCTTGGGTGCCACGGCAGACCTTCTGATACAAAACTCTGGAGGACAGCCCAGCACTCTGTGTGTGTCTTAAAGAGACCCTGCAGGTGATTCTGGTGCACCTTAATGGTTGGGAATCAATGCCTTAGCATTGTCTTTTTACCTTTTAACCTGATATCCCATTAACAATATTTTTATTTTAACTCAATCCTTCTACAAATAAAGAGCCTTGGTGGCACAGTGGTTAAGAGCTATGGCTGCTAACCAAAAGGTAGGCAGCTGGAATTCAACAGGTACTCTGGAAACCCTGTGGAGCAGTTCTTCTCTGCCCTTAAGGTCATTATGAGTTAGAATCAACTTGACGTCAATGAGTTTTACTTTTTTTTTTTTCCTTGCTACCATGAGCCCTGGCTGCTAATCAAAGGTTGGGGGTTCGAATCTGCCAGCTGCTCTGCTGGAGAAGACCCAGTGATCTGCTTCTATAAAGCTCATCCTTGGAACCCCTATAGGGCAGTTCTATTAGTCCTATAGGATCTCTATGAGTTGGAACCGACTCGACGACAATGGGTTTGAGGTGGCTGAGTATTACGTAACTGGTATGTTTTCCATCCTGATGAGACCTAGACTTATAAGAGAAGGATAACAGTATCTACCTCATAACAGCAATACTAATAGTTATTATTCTATTAAGTCACCGAAGCCAGTATCAGAATGCAAGAGATGTTACTGTCAAGAGAAATATAAAAGGACACTGGCTTAGGTATTGTCATTGCCCTTTCAAAACAAAGTTTTAAAATTTGAGGGGAAAAAAACACCTTAACATCTATATGCAATTGGACTCTCTTAGAAAATACTTCCTTTTCCATTGATTCCTACGTGGATGCCATGTAAAACCACTCCATCAATCAAGCTGTCAGAATGAATTGCTAAACTCTTAATAGTCGGTCTCACACAAACGTCCACATAGCTCAGTGCTTCTGGGGGTCCTGGCTGTACCTTTCTAAATGCAGGCACATCCACTGTCTGCAAAGAGGGACTCAATACAGCTGAGAGGCAGAGTCTCAGAATGTTAGAGAAGGAAGGGACCACACAAATCACCAGCTCCGACTGCCCCCTGCCCCAATGCTTGAGATGCAAATGTTAAGACTCAAGGGATAAAAGGAGTTATCCAAAGCTTCCCAGCCACCACAGTCACAGCCAATACTAAAACTGAGTTTCCTAGCTCCCCTCACACCCAAATTTCCTTCAACTCCATCAAATACAAGTGACATACTTTGCCACTGTGTTCTTGTTCATGAGTGTAATCATTTAACAAGCCACGAGAAACCAAACTGTAAATGGGGAGAGGAAGACGACAAAAGGAGGACAGGGAAGGACCTGGGAAGGAGCATGAGAGTTAGCAGGCAGTTTTCTTTACCCATCAAAATAACAAATGAAGTCAGGCATTTACTGTAGCGTGGACGCCAAAGCGACTGTGAGCCCACAGCGTTTTCAGCATCTCCAGAGACGGGCTAGTTACTCCAAGACAATGTATTCTTAATGCATTCTTAAACAGATTCTGACTCAAACCCTGAGATGTTGGGCCTCTTCCAAGAAACGTTAGGCACTGTGAGATATCTCTTTCAGTTCTCTCCTGTAGATCTCCTTGGAATTTGCCAGATAAAGAGGCAATTTATCGTGTGGCTGAAGGTTGTACGTAATGCGTTATCTGCCTTCTACCAGGATTTGTGCACCCGGGTAAGGCTCCCGGTTGGCCCGATGACCCACTTGCCTCCACCTTGAGGTGCCATAGCAACATGAAATCAACAAGGAGCAAACTGTTAAATGAATAATTTACTGATTTCATAAGAACCTGTCTTGTAATTTATAGTTCTATTATCCTTCCTGCCTGCGTCTTAACTCCTCTGTACAAAAGCTGCAATCAAGCTGAATAACATTTGAGAATCTAATAAGCATATATAACTCTGGACTCAAGCCAATAGGTACAGATTGATTCTGACAGCAGTTTATGTCCCCTTGAGGCTAAGTTCTACCACTGCTGCCTTCTCCTTGTCCCTTCTGCAAAGGGGTAAAAAGTTATGGAACAAATGACCTCCCATAAGCTTTACATTTTCAAATGAAATGCTTTCCTTCCTGGGGATATTTGGAACCAATCAAGGCACAGTTCAGTGACATTCAGAGGCATTATGTAGAAGAAATACCACCAGCTACGATCTACATATTGTTACTTTAAAAATTCCCCAAAGAGACGTAGTTACTAGTAAAGAAGAAGAAGAGGAGGAAAAAACAAACAAACAAAAAAGAGCAAAGTATAATTCCAATGACAATCGTGGTATTTTAAAGACTCTATCAATACCATCACTGATACCGTTTTAGTGGCAGAAGCACATCTTGTCACTCAATGTCAATTTAAAGGATATTTATGAAGACAATACAATAAAAACAGACTTATTTGCTGACTTATTTATTGGGCTGGAATAGGTTACAGATTATTCTCGTTCTGTGGTTTTCAGCAGAAAGGATATATGGCCTTTGGAAATGCATTTCCTGCCAGCCAGATGCTGCTTTGCAGCCTCCTCAAAGAAATCAAGCCAAGGAAGCAACTATTAACCACACGGAAATGCAGGCTTCAATATCTTGCCACTTAGGACCCAGGTCACCTTTGTCCAGACTTGGATCACTCCAGATATGCATAATTACAGTGAGCTCAGAGGACTTGGGTCCCCATCCTCCAGGGCCTTATGTACTTGCCCATCCTTTACAGTGA
Organism: Heterohyrax brucei; assembly: GCA_028571685.1. Lineage (NCBI taxonomy): Eukaryota > Metazoa > Chordata > Mammalia > Hyracoidea > Procaviidae > Heterohyrax > Heterohyrax brucei. The sequence continues at coordinate 115,355,963 of CM053149.1, read as the reverse complement.
GTCACTGACATCCTGAGATGTCACCAGTTTCCCTGTCAACATCACCCCCAGCCTACAAAGCCTAAGGATTACTGGCAATACAAGCTCACCCCTTTCTCTTCCAGTGACACTAAGGAAGAAATCCTGAAACTGGCCTCCAGCACACCACTTAGGGCCAAAGTCACCTCCCTCGTAAATGTTCACCTACTATTAGGAAACCCAGGTTCTGGGACTGGGGTTTGGACTGGGGTGTCAAGTACCCTCATGCAAATTACTCATGCAAACTTCATGGCCCCCCCACTGGGGCAGCTTGGCCCCAAAAGGAGAATGTGGCAGTTAGGAGCACACAGGATTTTTGCACTAAATCTCTTCCCCTAGTCTATTTATAGTGCACTGTCTCTGCAGCTGAGGTCTGAAACCCAGCCAAGCACAGGCAGAGGTAGGCCTGTTAAGTCCTATCCACGTGATCCAATCTCGAAATTCTGAATATATTAGTCAAGGGCTTAGATGAGGGCAGGTACCGTGATGAAGGTGACAAGAAATCTCTTCTCTGGCTTCACAACTCTCTGATGCTGCTGGCTGGAGCCTGAACCTCAGCCAATGTCAACACCTGTCCTGTTTACTGATTAAAGGAATACCAAAGGGATTTTTGTTTTGTTTTTCTCTTTATTGTTTCTTCTTCTTCTTGTCTTGGTGTTTACTTATTTTTCTATTTTAGTTTGTTGTTATCAGTTACACTGACTGCTGCTAATCGGAACTCTAGGTTCTATATTAACTTGACCAGGCTGACAGTGGAAACAACTCTTTCTCTTGACAACTGAAACATAGTGAGTTGCTATAGGCTAACCTCGTCTGCAGGGGCCCAGGTGACAAAAATGTCTTGTGGCTGGCTGCTGACCTAAAGATGGGTGGCCGCACCCACACAGCAGCTCTGCAGAACAAAGGCCTGGCAATCTGCTTCCACGAAGATTATAGCCACAGAAACCCTGCGGAGCAGTTTTACTCTGTAACACAGGGGGCTGCCTTGAGTCAGAAGTCAATTCAGTGGCAGTTGACACCAGCGACCTCATTTGTACAAGCCAAGCTACCTGATGTGGGGTAGTGAGTAACGGAAGGAGCTCTAGTGGTGCAATAGCTAAGTGCTCAGCTGCTAACTGAAAGGTCACTGGCTCAAATCCCCCACTTGCTGCACCCAGACTTCTGTTCCTGTAAAGATTCACAGCAACAACAAAACCCAAACATGCTGCTGTCGAGTCAATTCCAACTCACAGCAACCCTAGAAGTCCGAGGAGAACTGCTCGTACGGTTTCCATGGCAGTAATCTTCATGGAAGCAGACCGCCACAACTTCCCTCAGCAGACAGGCTGGTGGGCGGCCTGCAACCACTGAGCTTTCAGTTAGCAGCCAAGCACATAACCACTGCGTCTGTAAAGATCATGGCCTAGAAAACCCTATAAGGTACATCTTGTCATATAGGGTCACTGTGCATTAGAATCGACTTAATAGCACACAACAGCATGAACGCAAAGGATTTCTGGGATTACAGCTATTCAGACCTGGGTTTGAATACTGGCAGGACCTTAAGCACATTACTTGACTTCCATATGCCTCAGTTTCCCCAAGAGTAAAACACAGATTCCCACACCTCAGAGCTATTAAAGAACATCAAACGGACCACACAGGCAAAAAGCCAGGTAAGTGCTTGTCTGGCACAGAACAGGACTCAGTAACAGCAGCTCAGATGCACAGGAAGACTCTGCCGGCCGGGTGACATCCCACCACAGAGAACAAATAAGAGCTCACGGCTTGGCGGCTCAGTTAGTACAGAGATGCCCGAGTCTGTCACCACTGCTTGAGAACCAAAGTTTCTAATCCTGCTGGTTTTGACTTATCCTTCCTGCTTTTTTCAAAGGAAGTATCGAACTACCCACAGTTAGTAAAAGTGTTCTGAGATTAAACCTTAAATGTAAAGAGGGAGCATTTGTGTGGTTTTTGCCTACACCAGGGCTGAGAAAACAAAACTCTTTCTGGAAAAAGACAGTATCTTCAGAATTATTGAGGCCAGAGAAGAAGGGTCAGGACCACAAGGGCACAGTTTGGGGGCACAACAGAAACTTGGGCTCAAGGGAAAACCACTCTTCTCCCACTTCCATGTCTGCAGCCACGAGTGAGGAGGGCTCCCAATACTCCAAATTCCACCCCCACTACATGCCCTGAGACCACAGGTCTCATCTCAGAGTACTCTTTATCCCTGTGAACATCCACCCTCGCAGATCACCCCACAGGGTTCACGGCGGCTCTCCCAAGCCACTTCCGCCCCTTCCCTTTAGCCTTTTCTCTCTATCCCATACCCTACTGGGCACATCTTTCTCTTTCCTTGGCTGGTATGCCTTCACCAGAATGTAAGCTCCGTGACAACAGGGGTGTTGTTTGTTTGGTGACACATCTCTGGGGCCTTCAAGGGCCCCGGCACCTAGCAGGCACTCAGTAAACATTTGAATGAATAACCAGCAAATGCAGAGGCAAAGAGACTGAACAGCTACTCTCTCAAAGCATTCAATACTTCAGTCCTTGCTTGGTTACTAAAGAGAAGAAATTTGTATTTTAGGGTTGGAAAGAGAGAACAACACAATGAACGGGTTGGCCTCCTGCCCAAGGTAAAAACCAAAGTGAGGCTGTCCCCCCTCAAAATCCAGTACAGGATCTCTGGCTTCCTTCCAGCTCTGGGAATCACTCTGCGCTTGTCTAGGGCAGCAAGAGACCAAAGGGTGGCCTTCCTCACATCTCTGGTTCAAGAACATGGGAATTCAGAAACCCAATGACGCAGTGCTGGGCTGGAATGTAACAGAAAGATGATGTCAGTGGTGATCTTCCTATCTCACTTGGCTTGGGGGGCAGATAGTATTGTTATGCATGTTTCAGAACTGTGAACTTTTCTTTCTTAAGAAAGGAACGAAAGTATTTGGCAATGTATTCTAAAGACTTCAAGTCCTGTAACGTGAAACAAAACACAAGGATCAACTAGCAGATAAAGGCGTCTCCATCAAACAGTAACCCTGTGTTTTTGTACTGGGAATTTATCTGGAAGCACACAGGTAGAGAGCCAAAAGGGCACCGTGGAATCTAGAATCTCGGGGTCACTAGACTCCCCTGACCTTAACCTTGACCTGCTGATTCTGACAACAGCTCCCTCTCTTCAGCAGAGGCTTCCCAGACCTCAAGAGGGGGCCACCTGGATGGACCCTCTGTTGGCTGCTGGGCCGCAGTGACTGGGTCCTCATCACTGTGCCCCAGCACCGAGCCTGCCCTCATATCACTGAGTAGATGTCCCTGAAAGCCTCCCTGGAGGACAAGTGCTCATGAAACCATAATGGGCAGCAGGTCCAGGCCCTGTGTCTGTATCACTAGACTTACCCTCCGAGTTGCAGCCAGCACCCTAGGGAGGAAGAGAAGAGCCGAGGATCCTTCCGTGTTCCAGGCTGCTCAAGGGGGAAGAGTCTGTCAAATGAGCTAAACCAGTGCTGTGACAGTCTTCTGCTTCCAAACAAACAAAAAAACCTCCCCAAACTCCTTGCCATTGAGTCGATTCCAACTCATGGCAACCCCATGTGTTACAGCACAGAACTGCTCCACAGGATTTCCTAGGCTATAATTTTTATGGAAACAGATCACCACGTCTTTCTTGTGGGAAGCCACTGGGCGGGTATGAACCACCAACTCTTAGTTTTAAAAACAAACCCACTGCCACCGAGTTGGGTCCGACTCACAGCAACCCCAGAGATCAGAGCAGAACTGCCCCATAGAGATTCCAAGGAGCACCTGGTGGATTTGAACTGCCAACGTTCTAGTGAACAAACGTAGCATTTAACCCACTATGCCACCGGGCCTTCATTTAAAAACAAAACAAGAAACCTTCCTCCCAATTCTGACTCACAGCAAACCTAAAGGACAGAACAGAACTGCCCCACAGAATTGCCACGGAGCATCTGGTAGAGTCAAACTGCCAACCTTTTAATCGGCAGCGGCAGCACGTCACCACCGTGCCACCACGGTTTTGTGCACAAACTGCTTAAGCCACCCGGGGACCTCCTGTGTTTCCAAGGCCTTTCAAATGCCTCCCACTTGTGATCGCTGCCCATTCTCAATCTTTCTACCAGGAATTAACCTGGAGGGATAGGGATGCTGGGTCCCCGGCATCTAAGGAAAGAAGTCTTCTGAGAGCCCTAAAGTCTACATGCGCTGTCTGGCTTGGATGGAAGTTCCTTCTGCCTCCCCCACTGTGAGCCCAGGAGTCCTCCTGGTACAGTGGCACTTGGATGCCAAGTTAAGGCTTCAAACCCACCAGCTGCTCCACAGGTTAGAGATGTGGCAGTCTATTTGCTTCCCTAAAGATTTACAGCCTCAGAAACCCTATGGAGCAGTTCTACTCTGTCCTTTAGGGCTGCTATGAGTTACAAGCGACTTGAAATCAACGGGTTTGGTTTTGTCTTTTCCTGTGAGCACACACAGAAGCCCTCTTCTTGAGCCCTCCGTGGCTGGGGGGTGGGGTGATGACATTAGTGCAGGGGGGTTGGAGAAGGGACGACAGGGAGACTGTCCTAGGTAACGCATGGGATGGGCTCTGGCTTGACTCCTTCTGTGTTGTTTGATCAAGGCCACCTCCAGAGCAGTGCAGGGTGTCAAAAGGAAACCCATTTCTGATCAGCCATGTCAACATGTGGAACAGCCTGGCTTTCCGAGCCAGACGGAATCCATCAGCAGCGAGCGTGTCAGGAGGAAGCCTGGCTTATCAAGAGAAACTCCTCCATACGCACCTTGCTGTGTTTATGTCTCCAGAGTTCAAATAAACAGCTCTCCGCTCCCTACTCTAAACACACATGTACATACACACACACTCACACACTCTCTCTTGAGATCATGTGCGCTGACCTACGCGTCAGAACCTGGAGACTATCTGGAATTCTTAAGCCCAGGTTTTGGTGATATTTCTTGGTGGCCTCTACTTTGATGGAAAGCTCTACACCAAAGACCTGCTAAACCCAATCAAGAGGGCCATGTGATAGTTGGCCACCCAGGGTGAAACTGGGAGGGGCAGGCTGGGGAGATCCTTGTTTTCCACATTTTACATGGAGAACAGTGTGAAAACAGACAGGGTTACCTATGCAGGGCAGGGGACTCCGATCTTGCCTTACTTGGCTCTAGAGCACCTATGACATCCCCTAGTGACCTCAGGAAAATGACTCGACCTCTCTGCACCTCAGGTTTATCACCTGTAAAATGAGAACACTGTCATCTTCTAAGAGCTGTCATGAGGATGACTTTGTTGTTAGTTGCCATCAAGTTGATTCTGACTCATGGTGACCCCACGTGTGCAGAGGACAACTGTGTCCCACAGGGTTTTCACGGCAGTGACCTTTCAGAAGCAGATCACTGAGCACGACTTCCAGGGCGCTTCTGAAAGCTAACCTTTGGTTAGCAGCTGGGTGCTCAGCCATTCACAGCAGCCAAGACTCCCTTGGGATGATCATCTAATACATCCCAAGTACTTAATCCCACGCCCCAGCTCAGCAACTCTGAGACCCTATGGATGGCAAAGCTGTAAGATGGAAGAAGCCTGGGTCCTCAAATCACCAGGTGGGACAAAAGCCAATCAGGAACATCCTCACTGAACTGCTAAGTGGACTGCAATTTGGGGGGTTAATTATTTCAGCAGCTAGCATGCCCCTTGTTTGGGATTTGAACCCAGGCAGGCAACTCTAGAGCCCCGGCTCTTAACCACCACAAAGTAACTGGACTGTTGGAGGCTTCCAGCTTCCACCTACAAGAGGGGCCCATCCGTTTTGTCCCCAGCTACCTCACAGGAAGGTATTAAACCACACACACACAACCTGTTGCATTTGAGTCGATTCTGACTCATAGCAACCCTACAGGACACAGCAGAACTGCACCACAGAGCTTCTAAGGCTGCATCTTCACAAAAGCCACCTCCTTCTCCCACAGAACAGGTGGTGGGCTCACACCCCAGACCTTTCACTCAGCCGGCAGGAGGTCCCTAATGCTTGGAATGCAGTGTGGATGCAAGTCTTGTCTCCATTTGGCCTCAGCTCAGGGGCCTCCAAGACACATACAAAGCTATTAACCAGAGGGAGCTGGGGATGCAAATCAGCTTGGGTAGCCTAGTATATGTTGTTGAGTGGCAGGCACTAACCGTTTGCATGACAAACCTCCTACAAGATGCCTGCTAAACTGCCCTTTTGTGCCAATTAAAGATTCTCCAGAACACAAAGATTACACACTATTCTGCAGCCGCTGACAACAATAAAACAATTTTAAAGGCTATTCAGATCTTCCGCTCACAGCTGACATTGTCGGGAGGGGGAGACTGTCGGTGGCTTTGTTCTTTGTTGCTGTTGAGTCCTAAGACTTAAGCAAGGCTTTGGGGGGAGAAGAGATTGGCACACAGGAGGAGTCTGAAATGCATTCTTGGAGTTTTTAAAGGAAAAATAGGAACAAGCTGATGTTTTCTTCCTGTGTGCCTGTGTACATACACAGTCACACTCTCTACAGCACCTCTTTTGGGGAATGACCCCCAAAGAAACCTGGCCTGTCCAGGGTCTGACACAGCCTGAGATACGGGGTTAGAGGTGGCACTCGCAGACATTTTTGGCACCAATTAATTAAAACTACAAGAGCAAAGGCCCAGGAGCTTTCCCCAGTATGTTTGTTTTAAAGGCAAATTCCCAAAACAAAGATTTTAAAAAAGAAAACAAAGTCTTTGGGTTTTCAGAAATAAGACAAAGCAACCAACTGAAAACCAAATCAACTGCTCAAGAGTTGACTCTGACTCACAGCAAGCCTATAGGACAGAGTAGAACTGCCCCAGGGAGCGCCTAGTAGATTCAAACTGCTACTATGCCACCAAGGTTTCCAGACAAAGCAAAGCGGCAGATCATTTTAGGTAACAGTATGCCACCTATCAGGTCCTGAGGAGGAAGTACTGGAAGTCCCACAGATGTCCCAGGAAATTTGTTCTTTCCATTCCTATCTGTGTGCATGGGTCTTTGGGGCACTGCCCCCCGCCTCACTCTCCTGTTCTCCTCACTACCCACTAGGAACGATCCACTCAACCGGACCCTCTAAATGCCTTGCACAGAGGTGTTAGCTGCCACCAAGTTGGCTTTGACTCATGGCAGCCCTAAGGGTAAAAATAAAATGATACTTGGTCTTGAGCCACCTTCAAGGTCATTGCTACGTTTGAGTCTGTTGTTGCAGCTATGGTGGAGTTTCTTCCATCCCAGAAGGCATGTCTTCCTGCGCTGTGTCAGACGATATTCCATACCACACCTAGTATATATACTCAACTAGTGGTGACTGTATATTCCTTGAATACACTTAAGGTAAATGTGGATCAGGCACCCCAGATGTCCACTGATCACCCCTGCCTGAGTACTATTTCCACAAAGATCAATGGAGTCAACACTGGGTAGAAGAAAGAAAGGACAAGAGTTCAGAGTGCTGCTTCTCAACTCTCCCAAGATATTCGGGCAATGTCTGGAGACAATTGTTTTTTATTGTGATGATGAGTGACACAGATGTGCTACTGGCATCCAGGGCGTGGAGGCCAGGGTTGCTGCCACATTTCCCTACAACACACAGGCCACCTCCCACAACAAAGAATTATCTGGCCCAAGGGTCAACAGTGCCAAGACTAAGAAACCGTAGCCCAGAGGCTTACCCGCTTGAGTATGTCACACTTGGTGGGATACTTGCTTTTGAAGAGCCCTGGCTTTCAGACACACATAGTGGGGATAATTATACCTATCCGACAGAAAGGCTAAATGAGATTCCGAACAACGAACATGTCTATCACCAATACGCCGGGTGCTATTCCTACTAGAACGCAGAGGTCTCCGGGAACACTCTTGCTGGCTCATTTCTAAGGGATGGGAGGGTGGGAGGCACTGTTGCCTTGGTTGCTAGAGACCAGCAAAATAACCCAGCCTTCTATTAGGCCTCTGTAATCTCTTCATCTGCCTCCACCCTGAACTCTTGCCCCCTGAAGCAAATTCATTCATAAACGAAACATCTTCCCACCAGAAGAGGGGAAAGGAAAAAAACAAAACCCCAAACTAGACAAATCATAAGAAGTCTGGGTCAGCTCCCATCAGCTGTTTGTGATCAAAACCACATTCATATTCTGCTGGCTGGAGCTAAGCAGACGGCTTCAGAATATCTCCGAAATGCCAGCTCTCAGAACTGCCAACACCCCAACTTTGACAGAGAGCTGCTTCCAGGGAGCCAGAAGAGGAAAGGCACTCCCCTCATCACCGTGGGCACTTATCCAGATAGGGGGAGTAGAAGCTGGATCCCAAGGGCCCTAGCCACCCCTATTCCCAACCAGCCTCTTTCTACTCTGCCTTAATAGTAAGAGAAAGGTTCTGGAAAAAAAAGGAAAATGGGTGGCTTCTGCCCCTACTCTCCCCAAATCAATGATTAAAGGACTCATACCATGGCTGCCAAGTTTCTCTGTCCACAACTTGGTGGATATTTTAATAGCAGAGGAGAATTCTCAGAGCTCCCCGCCCCCTGACCCCCAACGGAAATGCCCCATGTCAAGGAATGTTTGTTTTCGTTTCCTTTTGCCGTCAATGAATTCTACTCATGGCAACAGTTTGGGGCTGGACTGGATCCACACAGAAGCTAACCAGAAGTATTTGTTCCTTGAAATAAATCTCTCTTTGGGGAATGAGTTAATATATACATCCCTGAGGGGGAGGGGAGGGGAAGGCTACACACACAGACTCACACAACACTGCATACAAAAGCCCACGGGGGAATTCCCAGACAGGCAGCCCCCAGCCTCCAGGAAGAGAATGCGAGGCACTGGTTAGCTTCACAGGGCCTTTAAAGAAAAACGGCTTGATGGGAAAACTCGGTGGTGGACTGCGCCTGTGTAAATGGGAAACGAGGCCAAGAAAGCCGAGTCTTGCAGGATCCAAGGCGGTGCTTTCAGATGGGGCAAACCACCAGAAGACAAACACTGTAATATACCGCTTATCAGGTATCATGAACACGCTAAGCATTTCCCACTCATTGCCTCATTCCAACCTCACAACAATGACCTGACAAAAAGAGATACCATTATTTCCCTGAAACTCTGGTGGCGCAGTGGTTAAGAGCTACTGCTGCTAACCAAAAGGCTGGCAGTTCAAATCCTCCTTGGAAACCCTATGGGGCAGTTCTACTCTGTCCTATAGGGTCACTATAATTTGGCATTGGCTCGACAGCGATGGGTTTACAGCTGAACCAAGTGAGGTTCAGAAAGGCTGTAGGACTTGCCCTAGATCATATGGCTAGTCACCGGCACAGCCAGAAGTCAGAGCCAGGTGTGGCTGGTCCCAACCACTGGCATCAGTAATCCTCATCTAGCCACCTTCAGTAGGGGCCAGGGGCACCTTCTGCCCTCTGCCTGCTGAAACCGAACCAGGTGCTGTAAAGTTGATTCTAACCCATGGCAACCCAATGTCTGCAGAGCAGAACTGTGCTCCAGGAGGGTTTCCGGGCTGTGACCTTCCGGAAGCAGATGGAAGGCCTTACTTTTCAGTTATCTCCGGGGAGGTATGAACCATCAACCCTTCAGTCAGCAGCTGAATGTGGGTCTGTCTGCATCCAGCAGGGCCTCCCTCTGCCGACTACATCCAGGTTCTTTGTTTTGGGACCCCAACGGGACCCACAGGACTCTTCCCTCAAAACAGCTGTTAGGAAAACAAGCAGAGTGAGCTCACGTCCCTGCAAGGAAGACAGGTGCTCCTGCCATGCTGCATGAGAACCTAATCTTATTTTGAGTTTACTTGAGCGTATTTTAAAAGAATTCTTTTGTTGAGATTCTAATCCCCTCCTAATTTGTCTTTTATGGGAATCCATCACTTCAGCTATCAACCTTGCTTGAAGAGGTCCACTCACAGGCAGGAACAAGCAGCAGTGTGGTGCCCTGTCTTGAATTATTCACACACCTTGCCCAGCTCTCCCCTTCAGGCCTGCCCCTAGAACAAGAGAAGCTGCCTTTCAGCTCTCTGGCTTTCCTACCTCTCCTCAAGATCCAGAGGACAAAGCCCCTGAGACAGGGGGCTCTGACATATGGAGCAAGGAAAGCTGAGGACATTTCCCCGCCCCCTCCCCTTTCTCTCTACCCCAGACACCGGGGGCCTTTCAGAAAGCTGGTGCTTGGGGCACAAGAGGATCTCACTGCCTTCTGCAGACTCCCTGGCTGAGTGGGTCTCTGACAATCTGGACTAGACAGGCGAAGGACTCAGCAGCAGGAGGCCGCGATCACTCCTGCAACAGCTTTCTCGGCTGCATGCCTGGAGCTGCTCCCTGGCTCGATTTCTTCATCTGGTAAAAACAACAGGAAGAAAGCCATCTACCTCACGGGATTAGGAGTACATCAACCGTGCTCTTTAAGGCATTTATGACAAACAGGTCATCTCTGAGCACAGTGCTTATACACAGAACCCAACAAAATCCACTGCCGTTAAATCAATTCCAGCACACAGCAACCCCGCAGGGTTTCCGAGGCTGTGAATCTCTAAGGAAGCAGACGGCCACATCTCGCTCCCACAGAGCTGCTGGTGGTTTCTAACCACTGACCTTTTGGATAGCAGTCGATCGTTTTAACCACTGTGCTACCAGGGTTCCTCTGTACACAGATGGTGCCTATAAATGCCTCAGATTGCCTGGCTAATTCTATTAGCAGAGCCAGCCTGATTCAAGAAGGCAGGTACGGAGGCCAAGCAGGAGGTCCAGTGAAGGAACAGATGGCAGGGGCTGGGGCAACCTGCCCGAAGGGGTAACCAGCACCCAGAGGGCCACTTGGGCAGCCAACACGGTGCTCACACATGTGCCACGTGACGTCTCCAATCCCTGCTCTCAGTGAGCTCCGACAGAGCCACTGGAGCAGAAGGGCCATAAAATGAGCAACAGGCGGCACCCCTTATGGGGTGGTCGCTCTGCACAGCACTGTGTCAACTCATTTTTCTTCTCAACAGTTCTATGAGGTAGGTAGGCACTGTCACTAACCCCATTTTGCAGACAAGAAAAGGGAGGCACAGAAAGCTTCTGCGATTCACCTACACCACAGTTAATGGGACTGGGATTTGAACCCAGGCAGTTTGGCTCCTGTATCCACATTTACCACATTACTCTGCGGCCCCTCCACTCACAGGTGCTGAAGGCTGCCACGCACACAGCTGTCTCCTACTTGCTGCAGACAGCAGCGCTGATGTGGTCCTTTCCCCCTGGCTGGGGGTCCCATTTATCCATTCTACTGTCATTCACTGATTGCAAGGTACCCCTTGCCAAGACCTATGCAAGGTACTGGGGACATGAGGAGATGAGAAGACAGTGGCTTCCATGCTGGCAGAGAGGGCACCTCCGGGCAGCACGAGACAGGCACATAGTCACCCTAAGGCTGACAGGGGGCTTCCTCAGGAAAGCAGGACCTGAGCAGGATCATAAAAGATGAAAGCCAGAAGGTCAGAGGAAGATCCAGGGTGGGAAGAACATTCCAGGCAGAGGGCATGACACAAGAGGATGGATATAGGAGGAATAAAGACATCTAGCTGAGTACCCGCAGGGTAGGACCCAGGAGCTCTGTGCACTTTTGATACATGCTTCAGAACCATGAGCACAGCTGCTTGCAAAAAGGGACCACAGGCAGGTCCCACAGTTTACACGAACCTGTCACACTGTGGCCCCAGCATCCTGTTACCGCCCCTCAACTCCCAACTCCTGTTCTGGATAGGGAGGGCTCAGCAGCCAAGGCCTGAAGGCAAATACAGCTCTGGAGCAGAAGTGGGGCCTCCTGGGTGACAGCCGAACCCCCTGCAAGTGTAACCCTTTCCTCACCCCTGACCATGGTCACGCACTCCCCATCAACTGAAACCAGCTCGGGGACCACGGACTTGGCACCCACGTTGTCCGTGTCAAAGTGTAATGGAAAAAATTGACTGTTTGCTTGGTGCAATAGGGCATGACACTGTTTACACAGAAATAATAGCCCAACTGTGATGGATTCTAAATCTCCATTACAGTGAAAGATTTGAAGGAGTAAAGCAGTTAGAAAAATAATTGGTTTTCTTGTTTAGTTTAAAAAATCTTTTATGTTACAGATCATGGACTTCACACCTCCCTTCTGAGAGGCACAAAAAGAGAAAAGAACAGGGGTGAGAGGGGGTGAGGTATAAAGTCCAGAACTTCTCTTGTTGGGCTAGAAGCAGCTTGGGGTCAACAAGCTTGGGATGTTCTGGATTTTGCAGCACCTGGTGCTCCCCATGGCAGCATGCACTGAGGCTCGGTGAAGGCAAGGCAAGGACAGCAGGGTCAGAGGGCAGTGGCAGGGTCAGAGGGCAGTGGGGTACCCAAACACCAACCCAGGCAGCCAGCCCAGAAAGCTCTGCTCCCTGTAGCTGGAAAAAGAGCCCAGAAGCTGTCATCACTTGAAACAGCCTCTCTGCAAGGAAGAAATGAAGGCGAGAGCTGGTCCCAGGTGGCCCCTGCATTCAGGGGCCAAATAACCCCAGGAGAAGAGCAGTATACACTAACTGACAACTTGGAAGTTTAGGATTTCTGCTTTCAAGGAAGAGAAAAAGAGTGTCAGTGGGGTATTCAAAAGATGAAAGGAAAAAGGGGAAAGCCTCTTTGGTCTCAAGGAGGGAGGTCAGCTAAGCATGCCTCTCAGGCCACCTCCCAATATCTTCTTAGGGCCCTGGGGTCTTAGGCTATTATCCACAGAAACAGCATCTGAGACATAAAAAGATTCCCCGATGAGGCCAAGGAGGCCAGTGTTCCGGGCAGTCAGTGCGCTAAACGGATAGTGTCCCCTGACACTCATGAAAGCCCAAGACACCCCACAGGGTGAGAGGGGTTGCCTGTTGCTGCCATGATTTCAGCACCCCCGGCTTCACAGGAGACGTCGATTCCTCCACCCTCTGTAACAAAAGCATAAATGTTCCCTGTATCACATGGAGCAGGGATCGTGACCCGGGCACTGTTTGTTTCTAACAGTTCTGTGTGCATTATTACACTTAATCCTTACAACAGTCTACAAAAAACTGAACCGACTGCTGCCGAGTCAATTCTGATTTCACACTGACCCTACAGACAGAAGAGAACTGCCCCGCGGAGTTTCCAAGAGGCGCCTTACGGCTTTGAACTGCTGACGTTTTGGTTAGCAGCTGTAGCAGTTACCCATTATACCACCAGGGTTTCCACAACACCCTGCAGCAAAACCCACTGCCATCCAGTTGATTCTGCTTCATAGCAAGCCTATAGAACAGAGTAGATCTGCCCTATGGGGTTTCCAAGGCACACCTGGCAGATGTGAGCTGCTGATCTCCTGGTTAGCAGATGCAACACCTAACCACTGCACCACTATAAAAGCCAAACCCACTGCTGATGAGTTTGGTCCAACTCACAGGGACCTTAGAGATCAAAGCAGAACTGCCCCATAGTTTCCAAGGTGCATCTAGTGGATCTGAACTGCTGACCCTTTGATTAGCAGATGCAGCACCTAACCGACTGTGCTACCAGGGTTTCCCTACACCAGTGTAGGCAGGGACTATTACCCTATTTTACAGATGAGGAAACAGGTTCTCTGCAGTGGCCTCAGTGGGAGGGGACAGGCATGGAATCTAGACCACACTACGTAACAGTGACTGATTATAAAATTTTTGTGCAGTATTTCAGTAGAAATTTATTATTTTTAATGAAAACATCTGGCTGGCATAATTATTTACAGCAATAAAAACATTCTTCGTAAGCCCAGCTTACATGTATTGATACACTGGCCAGGCTAAAACATACATGCTAATTTACTACTGGAACCTTTTGATATCCTCTGGCCAGGGCTTTCATTAATACCCAGTTACAACAATGCTTTGAATCACATGGTTCCGTCAACATGCACTAGGAGCACGCCTTGTTGTTTTTCACTGCGGCTGGTATTTTTATAGTCGCTGATTTTGTCAAATCTTCTGATGTTTCGGCTACAAAAATGTGGTAATTAGTATTTGTAAGCCTGTATCAATAATTTTTTTGAGAATGAAGCAGTAATTAAAGGAAGAGAGGGAGTGACATGGGAGTTACAATTTACAAGTAACATGAGTACAAAAACATCGCTAAGGATTCGGTGTGGTCTGGTGGAGTAGGCGGTCCATGGCAGGGAGAAGGGGGTTAACACTGTGAGTTACCCCACAGGTTGCCACCAAACCTAGTGATGCCACTGGCTCCAAGGATCGACAAGGTGTTGAAAGTCACACAGGCAGTATACATAGTGGCCAAGAGAATTCAAACATATCTCTGTCTGCCTCCAGAACTTGAGTACTATGCTTTAGAGTGCTGGGCTTGAAACAAATGCCTTAGTTAACACAGTACTATGCCAAGGAAGTCACGTTTCTTGGCTACACCCAGAAGATACATCTGGCTCTATGACAGGGCATGGCCAGATACCCGACCCATGAGCCAATGTGTGCATCTCCCATCTCAGAGAAAAGGGGCAACGTGGTGAGGGGGTAAAAGGTATGTAAGCACAATACTACCCTTTTAATGGGAAAGAGATCCTATGTGAACAGCCTTTCGGGGGGAGGGTGGTCAGTCAGCAGCAGCATCTGTGTCAAGAAAGGGAGGACACAGTCAGCACCTCCTGGCACCACTGTCCCAGATCCCCTCTCCTCCACTTGTAGGAACAGGTCCCAGGGATGCCCAGAACAAGAATGTACACATACTAAAGAGGAAACCAAGTTACCTACTATCCTTCTGTGCTTCTTTCCATCTACCCATCCTTCATCTGTCCTCCTATCCATCCATCTTTCCTCTTTACCGCTTCCTACTATCCATCATTACATCACCCATTCATCTAGTCAGGCATCTATCCATCAGCTCATCTGTGTCCAACCATCCAAATGTCTCCCTTTCACCCGCCCATCTATCCTTCATCGGTCCTTCTATCCATCTGTCGTTCTCTTCCTTCCATGTACTAAAGTACTCATCAATCCATCCAATACCGAGAGCCCACCATCTCCTAGTACTGTGTCCATAATCTCCAACAGGCCAGCAGACTCCCAACCCCAGGACCACTGGGAGATATAGAAATGCAAACCTACAGGAAAGTTCTTCCAGGAAGGGCAATACCTGTCCTCAGAAGCCAGGTCTGGGTGGGTCTGTGCACCCTCATCCCAGTCTAAGCTCTCGGCGACACAGAGGCCCTGATCACCTCTCTTTTCAATGTGAGCAGGAGGGACTGACTTCTAATCCTGCTGGTTTGGTTTCTGGAAGAAGATACGCAGTGATTCCACATGCCAGAAAGATACCGTTCCCTTCTCACAAGAGACCCCTTTGAAAAGAGTTTAATAGGTTGAGAAATTACAGCAGCTGATTCATTCCACTTGGTTATTAAAGTCCAGTACAGGGAGCCTAAGACTCAGAGGAGCAAAACAGACCTTGGTGGGGTCTGACTTAAGCCGGGTATAACTCAAACACTACTTTCATTTGGAAGTTGGACCTAAATGTTGCCGACGGTTACCTTTAAAAAAGAAAATTCAATAAAGTGAAGAAGGGATGAGAATATAGTGAGAAAAATGCAGACACTTATGAGTTCAAGACCCTGTGGGACATTCCTGAATATTTTAAATATCTTGGGGGAAACAAATGAAAACAGTTTCTCCCAGCTTCAACCAGGAAGGGAGTCTCTTTCTAGTCTGGAAATCCTTTGAGGCAGTTCTTTAAATTATTTACCAGCTTTTTGATTATATTTTATAGTGGGGTTGGTGGGGGGGGGGAAGAAAGGGAAAGAGAGACTGGCTAGAAGTATGTGGGAGAAACCTGCTGCTGACATTTTCAATATCTGGAATATTTGAAAAGCCAGGAGTCTGTTTGAAATTGCGAGTCTCTGGTAACAATGGACCACTGCCTCCCCGAACTTCTTTAGGTCATATTTGCATACAAAAGACCGGCTGCTGAGCAGCTATTATGCCACAGAGCCACAGTGGGCCTGGGAGAGGCTAGGTTACTGGCGAGGGTAAAGAACCCACTGAGACTCCATTAATTTTTCAGGAATTTTCAGGCCCTGGCCTTTTAAAGGCCAGTGGGGAGAAATTCTAGCCAGAAGTCTCCTCATAGTTGCTGCCACAAAATATTGGGACCAAATTGCACAGTGAAGAGTGACAAAGCCTCTTCCCTCATTAGGGCGAGAGGTGGCTCCAATTCTCCACGGCCATGACCAGCTGAGCTGAAGTGGGGCCCAGTACGTGCAAAGCTGAGGCACCTGCGCACCCACATCTCTCTCTGACAGTGCAGCTTCAGGAAGGTGATTCCCCTTGCAAGCCACGAAACCCACTGCTTTTGAGCTGATTTCAACTCACAGCAACCCTACAGGACAGTGTAGAAGCGCCCCATAGAATTTCCGAGGACTGTCTTGTGGATCTGAATTGCATAGCTTTTGGTTGGCAGCTGTAGTACCTAACCACTATGCCACCAGGATTTCCTGTAAGCCACTAGGTGCCAATTTTTCACTAGGTGCCAGTTTTTCACATCAAGCTTTTGATTCCAAAGGCATGAATGTGTTTGCTACCTAGCAGACTCCAGAAATCAAATGTCCTCAGAGCTGAGTCAAAGTCCTCTGAAGGCCTCTGAAGTTATTCAGCGTTCCGAAGCCTTCAAGATAGCCTTGGTCTGCTCGGTACTGCGGGGGTTTCTGGGCTGCTCCAACCCCACAAAGGCGGGAAAGGAGAGAAAGGTTTGAGAAAAAGGGCTGAGACTCTAGGAGAGGATGCGCACACAAGCTCAAAGGAACATAAAAAAAGAAAGAAAATGGCAAAAGAGAGGAGAATGGTTCCTGTCCTTTGTGAAAGAGATGCACAGCACACACCAGCCCCTGATGGGTGTTGGTTTATGGACAAAGAATTCTTAGCATAACACCTGGTATATAACAGACCTTCACAACATGTTGCTCCTGTTTTTCATTACTAACCCACTTCAGAGCCTCTAAGTTCAACAGTTACTTAGCATCAAGAGCAAGTACTTCATGGTGAAGAAAAGAACACAGCTCCAATAACCCCCTGACAGGATCAGCCCCATTTTTCCCATTTAAGAAGCCAAGATACCTGTGCCACTGAGATGGTCCGTAACGGGGCCCAAGGGCTGGCACTCATCTAAACAAAACACCTCTGTACTTTCATTTCAGTTTTCAGAAGGAGGCCCCTAGTCACATCAAACAGAAACATGATGGTAACGAAAAGGATAATAATGATGTCATATGCTTAAAACTATTCTAAGTGATATTGCCTAGAAAACTTTTTTGGATCTACAGAAAATATTCACATGGAGCAAGACTCAGGCATTTCCCCGAGTGGGGTTCGGATTCACATGGTGAGCAGGAAGCAAGGAAACCACACCACTTAACAAGAGGCGCCCTCACTTGAACGAACTGGGCTGGGTGTTTGGTACACAGTACCTCACACCAGGTGGGTACCGTTCGGGGGGCTCAGTGACACTGACAAGGGAGAGGGACTCTTTTCAACTTAGAACCAAAGGTTTTGTGACAAACAAGGTCAGGTTTCTCCCTGCCAAGCTGGACCAGGACATTCTGCAGGCTGCCCGCTGGATAAGTCTCAGGAAAAAAGGGGTGGGTGGGCAGGAACAGAGCAACCTACGGTGCTTTCCAGGGCTCCACAAAGAGTACAAGGGGTGCCAGTCTGGGAGCCTACCTAACTCACCTCCTCTTTCCAGCTGAAAAGGCTGGCCAGTCCCCAGTGGATAAACCAGCTGCCTCTCTTGCCACCTTCCTCAGAGAAGTGGTTGCATCACATTTTATCTCTATTTGACTCTAGGCTTGAGATCTGACCACTTCAGGGGTGGTGGCCCCCTGAGCTGTCTCAGAAGGAAGGTCTGACAATCTACTTTTGAAAGGTCACAGCCGCTGAACACTCCATGGAGCACAGTCATACTCTCTGATGCACACAGGGATGCCCTGAGTAGGAACTAACTCGACAGCACGTTGTTTGGATTTTTCTTTCTATTCCAATTCTACTTGTAAGGGCAAAGCAACTCTTCTCTTCTGCCTCAAAGTTCCTTCTTTCTTTCCTTCCTCACTCACTCCCCACTCCATCCCCCCCAAGACAATAATCTCAGAGATATAACCATTCTGAGTCACAAAGTATTCACTGCACACTATATATGTCCACTAAATTGAACCAAATCAAATGTGCAAAGGGTAAGGTAGACACCTTCTGAGTGTTTACCTCTCTCTCTCTCTGACAAAGATGGAAGATATTCAGAACATCATTTATTCTGTATATATATAGTGTTCCATCCTAATAATTCAGTAAGTGTCAAGTAAATGACAAAGAAGAAGGGTGTCCTGTTTGGATAATAGGGAAAATGAGCAAAGGGAACTGGTACTGAAGGATGTGTCTAGCTTGATTAGGGAGAACGATGGGGATGGGTCACATCAGGTGCGTTGTCTGCATCTAAGACAGATCAGGCAAGCTGAAGCTGAGGGTCTGCGCTACTGAATCCTAATCCATGGATAGGAGGAAGGAAAGCTAGTTGGAACAGAGTGGGAAGAAGCAGTACCTGAGAACACATGGGAGGTCCAACTACAGTACAGTAAAGTAGGTCCAGGGTTTAGGGAGAAGCAGGGTCAAGTGCAGGCAAAGGAGACCAAAGCAGCTGGAAGGAAGAGGTCAGGAGCCCTTGGTGTTGGTGGTCAGGGTCTGGACAGCCCAAGTGTCAACAGGAATGAAGAATTTGAATTTAACACACGCGGGGGTGAGATTTTATAGAGACAGGAATTGGTGATGAGCTTGACAGGGGGCGCCCTTCCTCAAAACTCTTAAGAATCTTCTAGGTTTGACTCACACTGGAAATTCCCGCAGATCATTTTTTTCCAAGTCATTTCAGAACTATTGAACCTAGTCAGACAAAGGTCTTAAGCACTCTGTCCCCGACCCCCACCCTCCATACACCAGACTGTAGGGTCTGCCCCCATGGATGCACCTGGATGTTCCAGATGGAACAAGTCATCCTTGGGAACTCAGAGGTCAGCGTTCCAGCAGAAATGAGAGAACAAACAGACCCAAGAGTCGGTCTGGACCCCATCCAGAGCTCACCAACAGACTTCAAGTGGGCGAAGAGGAGCTCACTGCAACGAGCTGCAGCTCCTTAATCCTGAGAGCTGAAATATGGGGGCTCTGTGGCCTCCACAAAGAGGCAAGCAGAGAAATACCCAAGGGGGAGTCACCTGGCTACTTGCCAGCCTTCACTTTCAGTGCAAGTACACAAGGCAGAAGGGAGCATCCGGGAATGCGTGCATCTGGGGGTGCATGTCTGCGGGTAAGACACTGAGCACGGCAGGACGGACTTGCAGCATCTCTGCAATTAACAAGGCAAGAAGGCACTCAGGCTACCCAGAGGCCTTCGCTACATTACAGACTTAATGGCCCATAATGCTTTGGGGGCCCACATTCTCTTCTTGCTGTTGAATTTCAACTTGGCTTTCACTGCACTTGGACTAAATTGATTGCCTTTGAGGAGGAAATGTTTTAAATGACAAGGCTCATTCCGGGGATGTCCCTGCCCTGCGCTGGAATGCTTTTTGATCAATAGGAGGAAATTCTCTCTCAAGCATGCAGGCTCACATGCACACCTTCTTTCCGGAGCGCCATCACATGACCCATTTGGAGCTCAACCTTGGACAGGGGACATCTTCAAGAAGAATCTCCAAGAAGAAAAGTTGTGTCTGAGAACAGCATGGGAACCCAGAAGATGTATGGTGGGGATGTTCTTGGTGCTGGTATGGCCACAATGCCCACCGTTGCAGAGTGCAGAAGAATGCTGAATGTGGGCACACAGGAAGGCCCTGCGTCATTCTCATTTCTGTGGGTGGCCTAACTAGTAAAGTGAATCATGTTGTTGGTGTCTTGTGTACTGTGAAGTCGATTCAAACTCACAGTGACCCTGTAGGACAGAGCAGAACTGCCCCACAGGGTTTCCAAGGCTGTGATTTTTACTGGAATGAATCATAAGCTCTTTTCTTCTGAGCTCACTACCCACTGCCATTGAGTAGGGTCCAACTCATAGTGACCCTAGAGATCAGAGGAGAATTGCCCCATCCAAGGAGTGCCTGGCGAATTTGAACTGCCGACCTTTTGGTTAGCAGATGTAGTGCTTAACCCACTACGCCACCAGGGTTTCCCTGAGCTCACTGGGTAGGTTCAAACCTCTGACCTTTATGTGAGGAGTCAAGTGCTTAACCACTGAGCTACCAGGGCTCCAAAGGTGACTCATGAAGGGCTACAATGTGCCAGGAAAGGAGAGGAAAAAAAAAAAAGAGATAGAGCAAGAGGAAACAGAGAGGACCCAAGATGTCAGGGAGAGAAAAGGAACAGTTTAAGAGAGAGATGGAAGTGGATGGGAAGGAGTGGGGAAGGAAACGGAAACAGAAGAGTATGGGGAACAACTGCACACAGAGCTACCATCTCCCCCTTAAAATTCAACCTTGATGCAAGAAGGGTGCTGTGTGCACTGCTGTGAGGCCGCAGGCGGGGCTCTGGAGAAGGAGAGCTTCCTGCTTTCTGGCTCATTCTGTTCCTGTCCTTTCTTCCACCGCTCTCACGCGGCAGGCAGCCCCTCTGCCTCCCCACTACAGATTCTACCTCTTAGGAGGATTAAATTTTCAATAAATCAGCATTCTGTTTTTCTATACTTATCAAAATTTAAGACAATGAGTCACTGAACCTGAAAGGCTTGGACTCACTAATTACCACACAACAGCTGCCTGGGGTGACCAGGTGGCCCTCGGGGAGCAGGCAGAGTGCTGTCGGTATACTGATCTCAGAAGACTGGGTGCTGGCTTTATCTGCCCCTGTGATCTGTGCTATTCAGCGGGGTCAAGGGCAAGGCGTGGTCAGCGAGGGGGCAGGGGGGCGGGCACGGGCACGTGCTCCAGTACCAAGGGCAGGGCTGGGGGGTCAGTCAACAATCCCAACACTTCAGGGCAAACAGGTATTGAAACAATGGGAGTCCTCGGCCCCTGCCACAGTCCCCCAGAACATTCTGATCTAACTTGCCACTGAAGCCACCAAAAAGATGGGTGGTGGTCCCTGGTAGTTGCTATGAAGTTGGTTCCTGACTCATGGTGACCCTATGTGACCAGAGGGACTGAGCTCCACAGCATTTTCTTGGCTGTAGTCTTTACAGAAGCAGTTCGACAGACTTTTCTGCAGGAGGCACGAGGCGGGGGTGGGGGGCTGTTAAAACAGGTGGGAGGGGTGTTAAACCCCAGCCCTCAAGTTACCACACTATCACAAAGTGATACTGCCACCCAGACTCCTAAAAGGTGGGTGCAGCCTCTGAAAAGAGAGATTCCCGGCATTTCACCATATGTGAGTCTATGCAGCACCGAAGACACACAGCTCCCCGCCTCTCCTTGTCATTTTGCCAGGCAGGTTCCATGCAATGGCCGGGCCCACCACCCACAGCCTGTCACCTCCCTAGAACACACTCTGTCCCTTCAGCAATTAAACTTTCTGGAGGCAGCCGCCACTCTTGGCCAGAACGCCCTTCTCATCGCAGCTCAAGCTGCCTCCTCGGTGACGGTTAAGGGACCACCACCCCCGGCCTCCAAGACAGAGGGCAGGTGTCTGCAGCCAACAGCACCCTTGTGACTTGGCCCTACTCACTGCTAGCCCCATTACCCACCACTCCTCACCTCTGTTTTGTACACTCGAGACTGTACATGCAGTTCATGTGCTTAGCTGTTAACCTAAAGCCTGGCATTTCAAGTCCATCTAGAGGTACCACGGAAGAAAGTCCTGCCAACCTACTTCTGAACAATCAGAGTCAACTCCACAGCAAGTGGTTTTCAAGCCTCAGCAAACTGCTTGTAGTTCTCCAAATGCATACACTGGGCCACCCTTAAAGGCCTCCACATGTGCTGTTCTTTCTGTCTAGGGCCTCATTACCCCCTGGGGAATCCAAACTGTCTTCCAAATACTTGCTCAGGTCCCCTATTCCCCCACATGCTCTCTTGCTTCTGAGTTAACCCTTCCTCCCTGTGTGATCTGTCCACCTCACCCATGCTTCTTTCACGGTGCATATCACGTCGGGCTTTACCTGCTTGTCTTGCACAACTGGCTCCCACCAGAAAGGAGACCTAGCGGTGCAGTGGTAAGATGCTGGGCTGCTAACTGAAAGGTGGGTGGTGCAGACCCATTAGCCACTCTCAGTGGGAGAAGGATGCGGCAGTCTGCTTCTGTAAGGACTTACAGCCTTGCAAACCCTATGGGACAGTTATACTCTGCCCTATAGGGTCGCTGTGAGTCAGAATCTATTCTATGGCAGTGGGTTGTTATCTCACCAAGAGGTCCCCAAAAGTAAGGACCATGTTTCCTATCTCCAGTACTGACCATTATGTCTGCACCTGGTCCGTGTGCAGTAACTGCCTACTGAATGGATGAGTGAATAAACACATAAATATGATATCAAGTTCAACACATCCTCCTCATCAAGGGAACCACAGCAGATTTATGGACCTGATGCCAGGGCCCAAAGGTTCAGGGCATCATTTCATCCTGATGTCAGAGGAGCAAAAGCCGCAGCAAATGAGTCCAGTTTCTCTCTCCCCATCACCAGACCACTTACTGCCCTTTTCTGGAGAGTCTGGACCAAGACCACAGTCCTGCACAGCCTCTCCATCTCCTACTCTGCTCTGTCCTGCCTTCTCCCATCTCACCCATTTCCCATTCCTGCTCCCAAACTAAAGCTGACAGCACTTTAATCAAAGTTGACAATGACCCAAGTTTAATACAAAGGCAATCTTTAATATATCACAAGGATGTGTAGCCCAAGTCCCAAAACACCACGAACGCTTTAACTTGCATACCAGATAAACATCCTGAAACTCAAGTTTTGTTCCACATTCATTACATGGGGAGAAAAATATTCAGTAGTGCAGGCCTGCCACTGATAAGCATTTAGGCAGCCCTCACAAAGAGGTAGGCATTCTTCCGAGCGACGCAGCAAAACAATCAGTGTGGAAACTGGGCTGAGATTATTTGGTGGCAATTAAAAGGAACTGCCATAGTTACCCACAGCAAACAACTCAATATACTCGCCAGGTGCCTGGCAACCACAAAGCAGTGACAGGCAAGGGAATTCTCAAATTATCCTCCCATGGCCTGCACAGGGCTCTACTCCCTACACCAGCCTAGTTCAAGGCATGGAATTAGGAGTAATTAAGGGCCCAGTTATCTTTTGGAGTTACGTGGTGGCCAACCTGGGTTGGGCAGTCCGTCTGGGCTGGGCAGCCCGACTTCTTGTTCATCAGTCAGAGGAAGGGGAGATGCACAAAATTAGAGGTGGGAGGGCTCTCTACATATTCATCCAGTGGCTCCCAGTCATGATCCTTGTATTCCTAGAGAAGGTATCAACAGGGAAACTTAGCCTGCTTCCATACGTCAACCAGTAATTGCTTGTTGACCCCAAGTCTTCTCTGCTGGACTAAAGTATGGAGGCCCTAAATCTTCAATAGCTTTCAAGGTACACACACACACACACACATGCACAAATAAACATATACCAGTGCACACACACACGCTGTTGTTAGCTACTCTAAATTGCTGCTGAGTCAGTTCTAACTCCCAGTGACTCGATGCACAACAGAAACGTCATCCAGTCCTGTGCCATCCTTTTAATTGTTGTTATGCTTGAGCCCAGTGTTGTAGCCACTGTGACAATCCATCTCACCGAGACAGAGATATAACACACACACACACATGCACTTGTCTTTGAACCTGTGAAGTCAGAATTCACCTGCCTTCCCAATATTAATTCAACGGATTTTTAAGAGGAAAAAACTTTTTTTTTACATAGAGCCAGCAGGAGGCAAATAATTTAAAACGAAGTAATAGGGATATCAGAGAATATCCTACCATTTCACAGCTGAGGAATCTGAAGCCCTAAAAAGGAAGTCTCTAGAGAGTTATTCAAGGAATGTTCCAGGAGACATTTAGTCCTATGAGACAATCCTTCAGATAAGGTCAGGAAACACTGCCTTTTCCTTATCCTGGTCCTGGAAAATCAGAATTATGTATTAGTAGAGGGAAGGCTCTGAGAAGTCCTGCATTGGAGGAAGGTTTAATTCTGCAGCTGCCTACAGCGCCCCTATGTCGATGAACATCAATCAAGGCGTTTTCCATCTAGAGTCCAATTCTGCCCAGAGAATGGTTAACTGGGGAGGGGTGGTCAGTCTGATTGCACATTAAAACTCTAAGCCATGGAACTCAACACTGCCAAACCTCTTCCGCCTGCTCTGTTAACAGCCAGGAACTTTCCAGAAGAGATGCCAATAAAGCCATAGGACCTGGGAGGGATGGAGATGACCTAGGTGGAAAGGAGTGGTCCTGTTCCACCTCAAAGAACCTTGGAAGGCTCAGATGAGCCTCGTGCCAAGGAAACTTAAATGGTTGACAATGACCTAGAAGGTAATCATTTGCCTAAAATAAAGTCTAAGATGATGGAGCCTGGGCAATCTCAGGGGCATCTGGCAGTGACAATTTCCTGATCTGAAGTCAGCAAGTCAACGATTTAATCCCAGTTTTGCTTCTGATCGTAGCCTTTGGTTCGGCCCTTGACCAAGACCGTAGCTCTGCAGATCCATCTCCCAAATAAAGGAGATCTGCTGAAGGCTGTTTACTCCCTCTTAGAAATATTATGACACTGTAAGTGCTCTGGTCTCATCCCTTCATGTCCATGTTTCCCACTGCACCATGAGCTCCCTGCCAAGGGCAGGAGCTGCTCTTCAACAGCTTTGTGTCCCCAGTAACTAGCTTGGAAATACCTATCACTGCTCCTATTACTAAGAGGATGCAGGCGTTTGACGCCTTCATTCTGCTGCCTCAGCATCCCTCATCTCCACAGTGTCCGCTTCAGGTGAGAGCTCTACCAGGCCAGCTCTGTTGGGCTCCTGGTCCACCTTCATATGCAATGAAGAGGCACTTCAAAAAATCTTCCTGTAATGTATCTATGGCACCTGTCACCCAAATTACCTTTAGAACTTTGCCCAAAGAGCCCAAAGCTCTTTCAGGCATCAACTTGTGCAGAGCACTCACATATGGGCACCAGCAGGGGTGGGAATGTGTGTGTGTTTGTGTGCATGCATCCATGAGTGTGTGTACAGGAATGTGCGCATGCACGCATGTGTTGGGGAGAGGTCAAATCCCAAGTTTTCTCAAGGTCTCCCAGCAAATCAGGATGTAGCGCGCTCTGCTGAGCACTCAATGTTGTCCTGTTTCTCAACACAAACAGGAGTCCAGCAAGTCAAAAACGAAGTCCAGGGCTCTCCCGCATTGTTCCCAGTGCTGTCCTTGTTATCCTGTGGTCTCAGGTCCCCGCTCACCACACTGCTCAAGAACATCTCTGTTTGTTTTGGACTCACTAGACACAAAAACTTAAACACTGGGGGATGTGGGGAGAGGGAACTGTACTTGTTTAAAGGTGACCTCTCTTTACCGCTGTAATCTTTAATTCATAATGGTCCCACAAACCAGGCAGGCAGCAGACAAGGGCTGAGAACCACCCCTTCTCATCCCCCATTTTAAGGTTTTTAAACACAAGCGGCTGTACAGGAAGTCGGTTTTTCACAACAGCCAAAGAGAGAAAAACACACTAATTTACAAGCAATGGTTTCAAGCCCTTGTTTCAAGTCTTGATATTGCTGCCAAACGGACCCACTGTGCCTACAGCTGCCTGAGTCCAAGTTTCGGGGTAGGGGATTCCCTGCATTATTCAGGGGGTGACCACAAAACCATCTTTTGTGCAAAGTTACCAAAGAGAGAGAGAGTTTCATCTGTGAGCAGCAAGAAACAGCTGGCTGGAATGTGAGCACGGCCCCCGAGCATCTCCTCTGGGCCTCAGCATGTGCTAGACCTTCACAGGAGCTTGACTAGTCTCTCAGAAGTGACTTCGCAATCTTGAGGTCATACAATGAGTGATGGCAGGTCTGGGGTACAGCTGGATCTTCTAGTCCCACTGTGGGAACAGGGGGCAGGCAAGACCCCCACTGAGAGATCAGGTGTATAACCCATAGGGAGTCCCAGTGACGCCCTGTTTCCTGGTCCATAATGTTGGACCACTCCCTTTTTGCTGGCTTCTGGTAGCAATGTGCTCAAGGGTCACATGGCTTACTGGGCTGGGGAGAACCACTCTAGTCCATGGCCACCATCCACAGCCACAGACCAGGCCAAAGTGAATTTCAAAAACACACGTCAGTGGCAGCTCCAGGGAAAGGCAATGCTGGCTAAAACCACTCACTTCTCGCTGCCACTGAAAACTGTATCTAGAAGCACATGGCCACAACGTACCAATGACACAGCCTGACATGTGAAGGAGGGTGTCTGTGTCTCCATAGTTCCTGGCTGTCTCACAGACTGCCAAACACATGTACTAACAGCGACTCAGACCAAGGCTCCTTTAGCTCAGTAATCTCCTTGAGACAGTTTGCTCAAGATCCCACAGCTCCTCGGGGGAGACAGCTTAACACTCAGCCCTTGGGTGGCTGGTTTTTCACTAGAGGTACCTCCTGTGAACGAGGTTCTCCCTCCATCAGGGTGCTGGTCTTGGTAGACAATAGCTGCGCAAGGCCATGCAACCATTTCCGCTAGTCACAGGAGTCCATCCAATGAGTGGAAGTGTCCATCCAATGGACAGGACGATACAGGCATGAGCCCTGGGGTCAGACACCATCAGATCCTGGTTCTGCCACTTCCCAGCTATGTGACCTCAGACAAGCCACTCAGCCTCTCAGTGCCTTCATTTCCTCATATGTATGTGGAGTCCCCTGGTGACACAGGTTATTAACTGAAAAGTTGGTGGTCTGACCACGGGTGCCTTGGAAGAGGGCTTCGTGGCAAGCTCTCACATGTCACATCATTGAAAACCCTACAGAACAGTTCTACTCTGTAACACAGGAGGTCGCCACAAGTCAGAATCGACTCAACAGCAACCAAGCACAATATCAATAAGATGGGGGTAATTAAAGGAGTTAGTGCAGAAGAGTGCCTGGCACTGGACATGTGCTCTGCAGAGGTGGCTGTCTGTGCTGCTCACGCTGCTGACCCGATGCTGGAGTCAAGCTTCTTGCTTTGCCCCTCAATGAGGCTGAGATGAACGAAGGAAACCAAGGCTTAAAGACACCACTGACTCCACCACACAGCAAGTGTGAGGGGTATGGCTCAAGTTCAAGTTAGCAGCACCCAAACAAAGCCTGAGGTGTTCTCTACCTGGACAGTAAAAGATGAGACACCAAGTCTCATGGAATGTCATGAGATACCCTGAAAATCAAGAGGGTAGCACTGAAGGGAAATGATAATGAGCATAGGATTGACGACCCTGGGTCAGACCTGGCCTTTCAGCTAGGCCTGGTCAGATGGTTGTGTCCCACATCTGCCATGCATCCTTCTATATGAGGTTAGACTTTTCATCCAAATACTAGCTCCACCACTTTTTAGCTATGTGACTATGGGGGCAGAACAGGATATCTTCTAGTTCCTTGTATGACAGCACAGCCCAGTTTAAGAAACAGGGAAGTCACCAAGGACAACAAGGACATGAGGGAAAAAGAGCCCAAAAGACAGAAAGACCCACGTGAACGGGTGACTATATCAATATGTGACCAGAAGATCCAGACGGTGCCTGACCACCACCAATGACAGCATGATGGGGCTTACAATGTTCAGTCCCGATGGCAACACCAGAAAATAAGGCTGTACCCTAAGAACTCCACTAAAACACTGCAGTTGATGGTCGAAGGCCTGAGAGTTCCCCTGGGAGCGTGGCCACTAGACCTGATGCTGCCCCTCATCATAGATCATTACTGAGGTCAACTCTTTGGATAGGAATGGAATGGACTTGGGGATACAGACTGACCATATCACGTGTGCACTTTATGGTTCTAGGCATCTACAGGATGTCACCCTACTGGCCTCTTACTAGAGGGGAGTGGAGAGAGTGCAGAGGAGGGGACAGGAGATGGTTAAGAAGGTATGACATGCATGGAACGGACAGGAGGGGTGTGCTGTCACCAAGGAGAGCAGAAGGAGTTGCAGATAAGCAGGCATACAAATCTGAATTGTATTTTAAACTTTTACCCAATCACAATTAAAAAAAAAAAGAAAGACATAGGAAGGTTATGGAAAACAGGTGAGAGGATGTGTGTAAAGCACTGCATGTAGTGCCTGGCATACTGAAAATGTTAACTAAATGGTAGCAATTATTACAATTGCAAAAATGAAAGAAACCAGGCCTTCCTGCTCCTGCTTAGAACCATTTTAGGGACAAGCCTTTTCAAGTACAAGGTCCTCTCTCTTTTTTTAAAGTCCAGAGAACACAAACCATGTTTAATTACCCTAATCAACAAGGAACAAAGATGAGCATATGGACCAGGAAGACCACTGCAATAACTTGGCTGCCCCTCAAGAACGTGCAGTGGTCAGGGTCTTTGGGCCAGCGTGGGATATGCACAGACAGGAGGCAGAAGGTATGATTTCTAGTCCTAATATTACTACTTGTGGTAGAGGTGGTCCTGGGCAAACCACTTCCTCTCCGTGAGGACTGGAGAAGATTTCTGGTGGTCTCTTCCAGCTGACACTGTGTGATCTGTTTCCCCCTGATGAACAGCGCCCTTATTCTCTTGGTAGAGGCCCTGGGTGGTGCAAATGGTTAATGTGCTTGCCTGTGAACCAAAAGGTTGAAGGTTCAAGTTCACCCAGAAACACTCAGAGGAAAACGCTGGTGATCTACTTCCAAAAAAAATTAGCCGCTGAAAACCCTATGTGGCACAGTGCTACTCTGCTACACACGTGGTCATCAAGAGTCAAAGATGGCAACAGGTTTATCCTTTGGTGATGGGGGGAAAAGCCACACTGAAGGGGGCCTAACCCTTCTACCCACATCTGGAAGGAAACATATTTATTTCCCTCTGGGGCAAAGTTTAGACACCAGCTGGATAAACTTCCACTGAGCATCTGAGGACCTTTACAAGGTCTGAAGCTGAAGGCCCTACCATGTCTTTTAACTGCAGGCTGATGAATAAGGGTACCGCCAGAGGGGACCATCTTCATGGCAGATGGACTGGGGACATGAAAGGGCTACTCTTCAAGAAAGCAAAGAGAAGGGGACATCACTCACACAACGGTCCACAAAGCTGGGAGGGGCTAGGGCTTCTCACTGTCACAACTCCCCAACTCCTGGTCCCCCAGTGCTCTTCTTCTCCCAAGGCTTCACTTTTGTGACCAGACAGCCAACTGACAGAGAAGACAGATGGTATCCTGTCCTGTCTCTCCTTCTGCAAGGTCCAAGCTGCCTCTGTGGGCAGCAGCTGTGAAGAGTTGAAAAGACCGTAGCTTCACAAGGACATGAGGACAGAAGGTGGCCATGCTGGACGGCTTTGCCCATCACACTGTCATTCCTGAATCGCACGTGTGCCTTCCTACGCACCTGCACCTTCAACTTCTCACCTTCAATCCCAGAGAGCAGCAAAGAACGAAAGCAATTTTCTCTGCTGGCCCCGGAACAGAAGTACAAGCAGGCACGCGGGAGGCAGATGAGAAAGCTGTTCTCAGTGAAGACCCAGCAACTGCTAGGACATCTCTGCTCCTGGAAAACAGGCTGCTACAGTGCTGCAGAAATATCCCAGAACAGAGTCGGATGGAGATAACGACCTTCAGAAAATCCTAGGAGCCCACCTGGGGCAGATCAGCCGACCAGTTCAGAAATAACAACCAGTTCTTTGACGATGCCTTCCTTCAGCATCATGCACATGTACTGATGAGCTACGGATCTCATTTTTGCATTTCAGGACAGGATTACCTGCCAAGGAGATGGCAGTGTCTCCACAAAATCCTTCTCTTAAATGCATGCACAGCCCCCAAGTCCACACAAGCATGCACTCAAAACCACACAGGGGCCACTCCTGTCTTGCAGTTGCAAGCACTCCTAGTCCAGGAGTGCTGAGATCTAGCTAATGGCAAAGGAAGCCCCATGAGCCCCCGGGACTTTGCTCCTTCTGGACACCTGTCTATATCTCTGCGCCATCCAGTCTCTTGATCTGAGCCCAGGTTTCTCAAAACAGAGCAAGCTTCAGGTGAGTCCCAGGAGAAGGAACAAAAGAGAACAGAAACACTACCACCATCTTCCTCTGCAGCTGACTAGCCCCATGCTTTGTTTTTTTATAAAAGGTACCATCTCCACCAAGCTCCCCTTTCTTCTTAGGGAAGATCAGAGGCTGCGGTGAAAAGTTTGGGGAAAGTGGAGATTCAGGGAAGACAAAACGAGGCTATATTATTTTCTCTGAGTATAGAGGAAAGCAAATGAATGCACAGAAGACACACTGTACGTATATTCATCCAAATGATACAACCATGTACAGGATGGGAGTGTTAATTTTTTTCAAGGAGACAGACTTTTTGAACTACTTAATGTAATTTAACAGTTTCTTTAAAAAAAAAAAAAAAAAAAAAAAAACCATTTCCAGTTGCTGCTTTACCACAAGAGGAAATAAATCTTCTACCCTCTCATTTTTCGTTTTGAACAAAGAAAAGAAAACCGTGTTCCCCTCCAATGCTGAATTTGCTGAAGGTCAAATTCTAGTGCCTATAAACTTTGATAATGTCTCTATAATTTACTATTTTTTACAGGCTCTACAGCTTTTAATAGCTAACGCGAGTAATTTTTCACTGCTCATTTGCAGCACGGTTAGGGAAAGAATCTGTCATGTCTGATGTGTCTAAGCTAAAATACTTCATTTTCCTTCGTAGTCAGTGAGTGAACTAAAAATTACTTCTTGCAAACAGATGCATATGTCTGTAATGGACACATAACGCATGTGTCTATGATCAAGTTTGAGGAAATACAGTAAAAACAGCCCCCCAGAGAGTGGTCAAGAGCACCCACTAGCAAAGCTTTACTTTATTAAATAGATCTATTGTTGAGAAATTGCTGTCTACAGGGCCAGAGGTTTCTTGGGTTACCAACTAATGAAATAAAAAATTCCAACAGTCCCAGTGCTTGATGTATGTGAAGAAAATTCAAAATGGGCAAGAACCGTTGCTGGGGAGCTAGGAACGTGGATGGGCTGGAGAAGGGTTCGAAGGCGGACGGCAAACCAACAGAAAACACGGCAGCTCTGTCCTTCTAAGACAGGGCCTCGTCCAAACCCTGAGTAGGACGGCTGAAAGCATCTATTACTCATATACAGCACTGCTGTGCCCCAAGGTAGAACAAGGCCCTCATTGGGAAGATGTGCTCAGTGGGTATGTATTAGCACATCAGATGGAGACAGCATTGTCCTCAGAGTTCAGTGAGCTGGTTTCATCCCTGTCCTGGCCTCCAGCCAACAGAGCAGCAAACCTTACTGATGATGAGAGGCTGCAGTGGTTCACTGGTAGAATTTTTGCCTTCCATGCAGGAGACCTGCCTTCAATTCCTTGCCAATGCACCTCATGCAAACAAAGCAATCACCCAACTGTCGGCGGAGGTTTGCTTGCATGTTGCTGTGACACTGCACAGGTTCCAGCCAAATTTCCAGACGAAGACAGGCTAGGAAGGAAGCCCTGGCAATTTACTTTCCGAAAATCAGCTGATGCATCAGAATGGCCAATCTACAACCAATCATGAAGATGGCACAGGACTGGGCAGCATTTCATTGCACTGTGTTTACGGTCAACATGTACTGGGCACCGATTCGATGGCTGCTAAGAATAACAATAATGAGAAGGAATATCTAATAAATTAATGAGCCTTATGACACGTGTCAGACAGCATGCTAAGCACTTTACCTGCATGATCTTATTCCAGTTCCGTGAGGGCAACTCTTAACCAACAGCCCCACTTTGCAGATTAGAAAGCTGAGGCTCAGAAAGGTTACACAGAGGTCAGCCCAAGGTCATGAGCTAATAACTGGATCCTGACACCATAACTTTGCCCCCTTAACTCCTAGGCTCTGTTTTTGGCTACTCGGTTTTGAGGCATATAAAGAATACAAAAACTAAAGTCCTTGTAAAACCAATCAAGTGTTACCCAGAAGAAAGTGAACACCCCTTTCTAAGAGCAATGAGGTCTTCACAGTGGCACCCACAGGAAAGTCAGCCTCTGCCCCACAGAAGTCTAGAGTAGGACAGTGTTTAGAAGGCTGGCCTGGATCTTACAATCACTGTTCACAATTCCCCATGCCTCCCTGGCTTTCCAAAACAGGGGGCCAGCATGAGAGTCTTGCTGCTAGCAGCTTCGACAGCAGAAATCCATGCTCCCCACCGTTGTGTTGTTCTAATGCGGGTGAGGGAGATGGAAGGAGAAACCTGTTCCACACATCCACAGGCAGGCTCCCTGCCAAAACCCGCCACACACCAGCTTCCTGTTCATTTTGCCTCATGGATGATTTTTAAAGCTTTTTAATTGTCCTTAATAAATTACCTACATGTGCACAATTGTTACAATAGTTTCATTAATTTTTCTCCGTGCATCTAAGCTGTTTATCACAGAAGTGTTAATGGAAAAGAAAAACATGTCAGGCGAGGTCTTTCTCACACACCCTGGGCTTGGGCAAGTGAATGCTTATGGGATTGCTTTCCCACACCACACACAATTAGGGATGTATTTATTTCATCCTAGCAAAGCGGTGTTTAGCAAGGTCAAGGAGCATGTACCCAGACGGCCCTGGAGCAGCCACGGTGGGACTGGCCCTCAAACGCCCACCTTGCATTCAGTAACTTGTAACTTCATCTCCACACTCTTTCTTGAGGAATCAAAACTGATGGTCTGCGGTGCTAACGACTTGCCCCAGACCAACTGGGAAGAGACATGTCAGTAATATTTCAGATGACGTGCATCTTGGTAGTCGAGGCTTTTGACCAGCAGCAAACTGCTGGGGGAACGCGGAGGGATGGGTAACCACGGCCCCAACAGATCTTCTGAAACAGCCAAGCAATATGTTTCCAGAGCGACAAGTGGCAGAGAACGGTGGATATTGGGGCTGTTGATTGTCTGGCCCTGGAGGAGCTGCGGGCAAACAGGAAAGGGGCTGCTGGGAGCTAAGCTATAAAACCTGAGTCTGCCAAAGACGCTCCCGACACTTACCATCTGACGGAGAGCTTGACTGGACAACTGGGTCAGCAGCCTTACTCATGCGACAGCAGGAGCCTGAGCCTCAGGCAAAACACGGAAGGGGCCCTCCACAACCCGTCCATTCGGCTCCGAGTGTCCCTTCCAAAGCAAAGGCCTGTTTAAAACTGAAACTGCTGCAGCTGGCCACTTAGCTGTGAATGTTATGGTTCATCTCCGTGGAATAAATGGATTTTTTTGAATTCAGCTTTCACGAATCAACCTAGCATCAAAGCACACACAAGCAGAGATACACAATAGAGTTCAAGGTCTCTGGCAGCTCTTTAAAACCCCATCCCAACCTGAACCTAGTCCTTTGTTCCAGAAAGATTCAATTCTTTCCGCACTACATTATGTATTGTCCCTCTAACACACTGCGCCTTCTGCCGAAGTCAGTTTCTCTGCCAGAAACGTTTTCCCCATTTTCATCTGACCCATCAAACTCCTATTCACCCTTCAAAGCCAATGCTTTCTGTCTCCCAGGTGCAGCCACTTCATCATCAGTGCTGTTCCTGCAGCACGTGGTGCATCTCTTTCGCAGCCTCGTGGGCATATGAAGGATATTCCCTGAGTTGAATGGGTGGCCAAGCTTTTTGCTAACTAGTGTTCCTCCAGCTGCCCAGGCTCCTCTGCTGGGACCTGAAAAAGCTCACCTCCAGGGAAAAGCCATTTCTACATGCTTGGCATCACTGCCACTGAGACCACCCGAGGAGACAGTGGCAGAAGATGGTGCGAGGTTGGGGCTTCCCATCCCCTCCTTGCGACAGGTCCTTTATTTTCAAAAAACTGTTAACACTTCCTAAGATACTAAAAATAAATGCAAACTCCAGACCAAAGCTCAGAAGGGCAGGTGGGATCTGGCTCCATCCAGCTGCCTAACCTCCTCTCCCATCAACCAGCTCGCTCCCTTACTGTTCTCCAGTTCCAGTGCCTTTCCATCTGTTTCCTGAACTCTCCAATCTTGTTCTGGCCTTGAAGACTACGCAGGCTGTGCTGTCTGCCTGGAAAAGCCTGTCCTTGGACAGCTTCGTGGCTTCTGAGGGGCCTCCACACCCACTCTCTAAACCTGCACCCTCACACCCCACTCCCCAGTCCCTCGGCACCCTAACACTTGGCTCCATCTTCTTCTTAGCCCTGATCAGTACCTCTAAAGTAGCGTGCTCATCCGTGTTCTTGCTTATGGCTGGATTCTCACTTTGTTTGTAATCACAAACTTCACGGGAGCAAACAGCTTGCTGTCTTACTCTGTATTCCCACCATCCAGAACAGTGTCTGCCACACAGTAGGAGCTCCTACGTATATGTTTTAGGAATGAATGAAACTCACTTACATGCCGAACAAAGTCTGCTCCCCCAAGCTCCCAGGGAACAGCTCTGCATTCTATAAAACATAAACTGTGACAGGCTGTTTCAGCTGAGGGGATCCTAGGCAACACGGAGGGACCAGGAATATTTCGAAACTGGGGGAGACACCTCCGGGGAGCAGTGGTAAATACTCAGGGTGAATTAACAAAAACTAGTTGCATGTTAATATACACTGCCTCCTCCTTAAACAGCTTATGAACACTGTAATTTTCTTTACTAAAACCCTGCCTAAAAGAACCGACTCCCCTAATTACAGATGTTTGTATGCATTATAATCTTTATACAATTAAACCTACTTAAAAGAGTAACTGATTAAATGCCCCCTTGCCCTGTCACTAACCCATCCCTCCCCTACCCACCACTAACAAAGATACACAACAAAATAAACAACAAAACAAACAAAAAAAGGTGCTAAGAATGCCAAGATGAGTGGTAGACAGACAAAAATCCCAGGAAATAGAAATTCGGGCTGGTGTCGGACTTTGTAGCTACAGGAGGGAAAGTTAACTTTCAACTTCAAACCCCAGCATCTGACGGCTCACATCTGACTACAACGTCAAATAAAAGGCTTGCCTGTGTCTTACAAAATGTTTCATTTCAGGAGTAAACATCTTCCCTGGTGCAGTTCATCCCCAGACACGAAAGGAGGCTTTGCTGGGATCATCTCCTAAAAATTTCACAGATGCATGCCTGGCCTGGGGGTATTTACCAGGAAGTCAGTGGGGACTCCTCCAGAGCCATGCAGGTTTAACTGATAAATCTCTCTTTGGGACAATGATCGTAGATCCTGGGGAAAACAACCAGAATGGAATTTTTTATGAAAAAGGCCCAAACATCAGCTACTCCTCCATTAACAGCCCCCTTCTGGGAATTCAGCATTGTAGGGAAGAAAAGGGGCACAGTGTTCTGTCAGCAACAGTAGCTGAAAACGGTCCTCCTCCAAGTAGTGAAAGAGCCCTGAGCACAAAGCCGTGTTATCTGAGCCCCTAAACAGCAGGTCCTTGAAAAGGAGAAGAGGCAGGGAGGCGTAATTACAGCAGTGGCGGCGACTCACCTCTGGGGGACTGTCTTATCACTCTAGATGTGCCTTCAGAAGCCCTCCTTTCTGCCGAGGGCCACACTCAATGCCAGGCAGCCCCACATGTGGTAACCTGAGGGCCAGCCAGGCAGCTGGGCCTTCAACAACCAGAATCATCCTCCCTGCTCTTCCAGGGCAAAGCTCCCCAGCACAGAGGCAGGAGAGCCGAGCAGGATAATCTAGGTCATCTCCCGCATCTGCAGTGAGGGCCGCTGAGCAAGGTCTACTTCTCCACTTGCAGCCAATCTTCTTATCTGGGAACTGGAGGCAATTGCAGAACCTGCCTCCTAGGTCTGTGGACAGGCTCTGACGAAGCCCTGTGATAGCCACTGTGATTATCAGGCAAAAGATGTCTGGTTGTTTGTTGGGAATTCTGTGGCGTCACTCAGGCCTTGGCAATCCTTGGTCCTGAAAGGCCCCTTAAAGTCCTCCTGAGACTTGAAAATAGACAACCGTGATTGTGGAGGAGGTGAGGACAAGAATCAACATGCACTTACATTCTCCCATTTCTTTTCCAGTCTTCTTCCCTAGCGCTGCCCGCTTCCCATCCTCCAGAAAGCCAAACCCAGTGCCATAGAGTCAAAGCCAACTCATAGCAACTCCATAAAACAAGGGTAGAACTGCCCCATAGAGTTTCCAACGAGTGCCTGGCACATCTGAACTGCTGACCTTTTGGATGGGTTTCTTTCCATCCTCCCTGGAGGAAAAAAAAAATTGTCAACACCAGCTGCAGTTCTTGAAGTATCCACTAGGGCACTGAACAGCCCCACACAGGGACTTGTCAAGGAGAGTAGCACCAACAGGGTTTTTAGGTCAGAAAGAAATGAAAATGGCAGTGGCTAAGGTCTACTAGTCCCACGCTGGGCACGTCACTCTAGTGTTCAATCCAACCTCACAACAAGCTAATGAGGTAGGAACAACTATTATCCCATTTTGACTCAGAAAACTGGGAGACACAAGGGTACATAACTAGTGATGACAATGTCTAGCTTATGAAGAAGATTAATCGGGTCACAGGTCTGCCTCATGGCGGCGAATCAGCTTAATTCAGAGAGGGAACAGGAAATGTGCTTTTAAGTGTCAGCTCCGTCGCTAACTTGCTCCCCGCCGAGGCAATGAGTCCTATCCACAAACTGGGGGCCGGCCCTTCCACTCCTGTTCCGGGGACCCGGGAGACAGGAGTTCTAGGTCTCTCCCACCACCAGTCACTTCTCTGCAGGGCAGCCAGCAGGCGCCTTCCTCAGGCCTTTCCCAGGTGGGTCAGGGCTGGAAAGGTGACTGAAGAGAGGTGCTTCCCGCCTGAGCCCAGTGTGCCAGCACAGCTGCCAGGAAGTGTCATCAGTCAGCACCAACAGCTGCTGCTGCAGAACACACGGCAGTAACAGAGACCCACCCAAGATGCCATTGAACTTTGGGGATGGCTGGAAGTAACACGAGCAATCAAAGAAAAACAGGCATCCAGAGCCTTTAAGGGGCTCCCTATGGGCTCTCCTCATCGATGGCCTAAGCCACAAATAAACCAGCTAAAGCTAAGAGACCCTACGACCGTCCACCCCCCCACCCCACCCCACTGCCACTGCCACCTCAGCCCCAGTGACAGGTCTGGCTGCATTTTCCAGCTAAGAGCGGCTCCTTGGCTCCACACAAGCCTGCGGCACAGCGAGCCAGGCTGACAGAGAGGCCGCCAGAAGTCCTGAGCTACCCCAGAGGCCCCGGAAGTCCCGTCACCATGTTCGCTGTTTCCCCAGGACTGGGATGGAGGTTGTGTGGAGGTGACACCTACACTCTCTGAGGCTGGTTTAAAGAATACACAAGTCACTTCCTGCACTGCCATGCCCTGTCTTCCCTCGAATTCTGATAAGGACAATTTTGGGGAGCATTCGCTGGCTCTCCTGTCCTTGGGCAAGAGTCTGAGCCTCAAATTTCCAGCACCGTCTGCCAGAGATACCGCAGCCCCCATGCATACCAGCTGGAGATGCCCTTCTGTACACCCAGCAGGAAGAAGGCAAAGGGTCTGTGGCCCCAGGCCAGTGCCGCTGCCTCGCCCCAACCCCGCTCTGTTCTCCGGGTCTTCCAGACTGTCTCCCACATCCTCTCTCCACTTTCACCCACTCTCATCCTGGGCAGCAGAACCTGGGCTGGGGGTTGTTTCCCACAAGAAGAAACTCTCTGAGGAGAGGCCAGTGGAAAATGTCTGTTTCTTCTGCAAGAAGACAGATCGCTAAGTGGAGAGGCTGCACAAATCCTATAGAAGCGAACAAGCCCCATGCTATTTAAGGAAAATAACCCCCCCACAAAAACTTCTCCAAGTTCTGAATCTTGTTGTGCCTCTCCCTGACTGAAGTCATTCGAGCCTAGATGCCAAGAAGGTGAATGTGTCCAAAAGGTGCATCAAAACTGGCTATGCTGACTGGTGCCGTGAGCCTGGCAGAGGAAGCTTTCACACAGGGAAACTGCTCAAGGGAGTAGGCCGGGGTGCAGGCAGGCCATGTCCCCTCAGGTCCCTCCACTTGGGCCTTCTCTCTCCAAAAGCTGACCAGCGGTCAGCCACAGCTCAGGGTGAAAGAAATCCCTGCTGTCATCAGCTCTGTCCTAAACAATTACTAAAACATTGACTACTGTTGCTGTGTACCCACTGTGTGCCACGCAAGATACTATGTCCACCGTCCTAACTAATCAATACGATGCCCTTTCTGAGGCTGACATGATTAAGGTTAAATAACAACAGAAGGGAAGGGAAAGATCTGGCCAAGAAAGAAGGAAAAAGAGAACAGCTTGGACCAGACAGAGCTTCTGTGCTGGAATTCATGGTGGGGACTTCGTCTCACAGGCTCTGCTACTAAAGAGGAAATGGGCATCAACAAGTTCAAAGACTTACGAAACGACGGTCATGAAGCTGAGATTCAAACCCAGTTCCACCTGGCTGCAAAGGTCTATCTATATGTTTGTGATACCTTAATACTTCTCTTAAAAAACAAAAGAAAGAAAGAAACAAAGACCTCTTGTTGGTTGTTAGGTGCTGTTAATTTTAGCTCACAGTGACACCATGTGACGAAGAAGCAATGCCCCAGAGGGTTTCTCAGGCTGTAACCTTTATAGGGGCAAGCTGCTAGGTGGGTGGGTTGAAACCCCAACCACGTGGTTAGCAGCTAAGTGCCTAACCATCTGCACCTGCAGGGCTCCAGCAAACACCAGCCTGCCCAGCACGGGCTTCGGGATGAGTGACACAGGCTGCAGGCAGAGGAAATGCATCCCAAGGAAGGCTGAACAGCTTCCCGCCCGACCCTAGAAACGGCAAGGCAGGCAGCCAGGCTTCACTCATACACAAGAGCCCGAGGCTGAAAAATGAGCATCAGACGTCTTCCACGGAACTACCCCTGGGCCTGGGGGGCAGGGACAGGGCTCTCTCAACGCAGATCCACTGAGCCAGTGGCTGGGGCACTCACACGCATCTCACGGGGGGCACGAGCCCTCCTGGGGCGGTGGGGCCCTCCCCTCCCCGCTCAGCCAGCTTGTCCACATGAATCACCAGCACCAGGCAGGAGTGTGGGTGGTTCTGCAAACTGAGCCCATTGATGGGAACGAGAGACCAAGACTCCGTCTTCCCATTAGTGGACTACCAGCATCACTGCCTCCTACGAAGGACAAAGTGGCCTGAAAAACATCAGCCCACTGAGCATGGTGCGGGCTCCTCTCCCAGGAAGAGCAGCAGGGGGCAGTGTTGGCAGGAGCAAGCCAGGCAAGAACCACAGAGCCAGCCCAAGGTGGCCTGGGCCTGAGGCCTTCTCTGAGCCCCAGACTCCTACCCACGCTTGTTTCCTCAGTAGGACGAGAGATGGTTCACACCTATTCCCTCAAAGGTTTCCCAGCTACCCAATTCTAGAGATGACAGCTCCCCAGGAACAGACAGGGTAGCTACAGCCCCTTCCCCCAAAGTCCGCGTCCCTAGGCCCTCACTCCTCAGCCTGAGTGGAGGGGCATTCCCATCCACACCAACACACACAGGTCCCTACATGAAAACACACACACTAGACTCATACACGAAGTGTGTGAGCCACACAGACTGCCATTCATTAAAGGCCTGAGGCTGCCTGCCAAATTATAAATAGACTGGCTCATTTTTAAGACGATCGGCTCTTCAGCAAAGGTCCCTGGCCTTTAGCAGTGGTGTGAGTCCTGCCTCCTCTTAACCTCTTTTAGCAAGATGCTCAACAGAGAGCTCAGCTCAGACCTATCTGGGCTAGCTAAGTGTACACACACACACACGTACACATACATGCGTGCGTGTGCGCACGCATACACACACACACACACTTCAAACCCTGGTAAGACTGTCTGATAAACAGGATCTGACTGATGTTAAGCCCAGAGTTATAAGGTCCAACGGGGTCTCCAAGTCACAGGACTGACAAACACAAAGCTGTTTAAAAAAGAATGAGGGGCACCACTTCATATACCCCTAAAAGCACCTGGCAGATGGATGTGGCTAGCTTTGAGCAAGCTCAATTCTCAGACCTCTATCAGTGCATGGGGGACCCGCCACCACTTCTGCAGTTCCCAGTGCTGAACAAGCTCTGCCTAACCAACCTTGCAAGCACCGTTCAAACTGTCCAGCATAGCGAATGCCCGATCAAAGGCAATCCATAGTTGAAGTAACCATCTAACTTAACTCCGGAGAGTACAGACTACTCACCCTCAACACAAGCCACTATCGAGGAGACCTCATGGTCTTGAGACTTAGCCAGAATGGACCTCCACCCCCGGTATCACAGGCCCAAGTTTACAGTGTGGTTCTAATTACAGGGGATAGGCAACCACACAATCATTCTGTTATCTTGTATTCAACTCCATTCATGGCATCAATAACATAAAATGAAAAATATTTATAAGCTAGAGAACCAAGCATGCTAGATTACGTTTGCTCACAAGGATATAAACCTTGGATTCCTCTTTATTGCTTCAACTTTCCTGTCTGGTCTTCATATACTAACTCAAGAATTTTGCCCAACCCCTAAGAATCCTGACAATCTACACATTTATCAGATTCTTGGGAAACAGCCCAAAGTCTGATCCTTCTACTCTGCTGTGAGTTCTGGACAAGGACCACACACCTAGTACCTAGCATAACATCTGCACAAAGCCACCCTTAAAAACATTTGATGAATCACGGTCACCTCACAATAGGTCTTCCTAGTATTGATGAGGAAGGCTTGGGTTGGCTCAACTCTTTTCCCAAAACCATGCAATCTACATCAGTCAGGAAGACATTTCTGCTGGAATCTCTGAGTCCTTCAAGTCAGGCCATAGTCTGATAGAAAGTCCTGCAATCTAGGTTGAGTGCAAATCCTCCTCCATATCGACAACCACCTCTCAGCCTTCCAATCTGTCAAATCTAGTAAATGACAGTCTTGATCAGAGCCCTTAGCAGCTGGTACAGAGAGCTGTGCCTCAAATCACATCCTTGGAAACTGACACCTAATAAAGGTGCCCTCTACTTGAGTACGTTCTCAGTGACTCAACCCCATGAACACACAGTTCTAATGGAAGAGCTACAACACTTGGCTCCAGACTCCAGAATGAACTGACCTTTCCATGGAAGTGACTTCTCCCATCTCCCCCACTTCTCTGACCAAGCCCCTCACCTCAACCCATTTCCATTCCTCTCTCTAAAATATGGTATCTTTTTTAATTCTTCAGGGGCCGTGTTTTGTTTTCTTAACTGAACTGTGGCTTTCAAAACAGCCATGACCTTCCTGCTCCTCCCTCCTTGTCACAGATCAACAGAATACAGAAATTAAATTGATTCCTGCTATCAGTACTCTGCATCTGAGTGATTATGCCCAGCCACCAGGAAAGTCAGCTTTATGCTCCATCCCCCTGAACAGACACCCTGTTGCTAAATCCAATCCCACAGGCTCCGGAAAGAGGGGATGTGGAAAGAGGAGGGTAACCGAGAGGCACAGGTAACAATTTATGGCCCCCTTGTCACTGTGGTCATATCTCTGTGGTCAACCCCTTCTGAGAAATGGTGCCCGTTACCGAACCCTCAGCAGGGTGCCCCCTGGGACCCAACCGTCTGGGACAGGTGGCCCAGCAGGGGAGTAGAAAGAGTGCTGCAGAAAGCCCGCCCTGCCCTTTCTTTGTCAAGTCACCAGCCAGGTGTCTCAGCTCAGGTCAACTTGGTTGCCCCAAACCACCTCTATGGGGGAAAGAGCAGCGAGGCAGAGGCTGCAGGGGAAAAATGAAGGCTGATCAGCCTCTAAATTAGGCCCCTTCTATCTCTCATAACACACATCATGCTTTCCCTTCAAAGGAACTGTGACAATTTGCAACTACGTGTGTGCACGTGGTGTGTCTGTGATTACCTATTTAAGGTCACTCTCCCCCAGGAGGGCCAGGAGCATGACCACCTTCCTCCCCACACTATCCAGCACTCACTACATAGTCATTGAATAAACAAGCAGAAAAAAAGAAAGACTTACGGTATGTTACTAGAAATAGGATTCTTATTTTTGGATGGGCCTCCCTGGGAATGATTTGGACTACAGTATATACAGTAACTTAAAAAAAATTGCTGTCAGGTTGACTTTGAATCACAGCAACTCCATCTGGGTGAGAGCATAACTGTCCTCCATGCAGTTCTCCACAGCTGACTTCTCAGAAGCAGACTGCCAGGCCCTTCTTCTGAAGCACCCACAGGTGGACTTGAACCACAAATGTTTCACTTGGCAGCTGGGCGTGTTGGCCATCCACACCACCCAGGGACTATAATGCAGAGAGAACAGACTATGTGGACTTACAGGAGTCTTTTTCTCCTTACCTCATACTTCAAATGCTTATTTTGGTCTAGGTAGTCGGTTCAGCTGCCAGAAAAATGTATTCTTGCCCCATACCAAAGAAGAGAGAAAGCCAAGGATAAAAACTTAAAGCTACACTGTGGTGAATACTGGAATTCTACCTGGTGGCTCACTGAATACATTCTTCCCCTTCTCTCCACCAACCCCACCCCCTCAACATCTCCTCAATTCACTTCCAGCCCACGGCCAAGATCACCAGACAGCTTCCCTGTTGAGCCCCTCCCCGAGGTGGAATTAGAGTTCTGGCCTGGCCCAAGTTCCTTACTGGCATCAAAAAGGTCTGGCTCATCAGGTTGTCTTTCTGATGCCTGGGCAGCAAAAGCCAAGAGACTTCAGTTATTTACCCCTACTTCACTTCATTCCAGAAGGCATCGGAAGTGTCTTACAAAAATACCAACAACATTATAAAAACCAATGAAATGAGCTAGAATGGGAAATCACATAACCCAAAAGTAAAGCTACTACCCCAAAATATACATCATAATTGATAAAAGAAATTTGCCAAGAGAGGCTAGATCCAAATCTCTCCTTTCCCCAATTCCACTCTTGAAGGAGAAGATCAGAAATATTTCTGCTGAGATTCAACAGACACTTTACCCACCACACAATTGTCTCATCTCAACCTTGGGGAATTCATCAACAACACACACACCAGGCTCCAGGCTGCAAGTGTCTCTGGTGCCCTTGAATCTGATGTCAAATACCTCTCGGCTGGGGAGAGGCGGGTTATTGGAGTCCACCCAGGAGAAGGGACAGAAAGGGCAAGGGAAACGTTTTCTTCTAAAACCTGGGCACTGTCAGCGTTCATCTCTGCTCGCAAATTAACCACGTCTGACCTTGGGCAGGACTAGAGACTCTCCTTGGTTCCTCTGATTCTAAAATTTTTTATGATTCTAAAATTTCTGTTTGCCATTTTCAGGGAGAGGGCATTACCGGAAAGCCCCAGGCAACTGGGAATCTTCCACTTCGACAGACAAACCTGGACGCAGCTTTCCAATCCCACGGCCTCTCGCTCTTCTACATCTCCTATCAAGATGAGTTGTCCATACCCAGGAGCCTCTGCTCTAGTCTCCTGACTCTCTCAGCTTCCATTTCCCATGCCTGCCAACAGCCATCCTGGTAAAGCAAGGACTACACTGGGTCTTTTCCTGCATCTACCCTAGTGTTCTCTTCTATCTACACTTTAGAAAAACCTCAAGGCCCAGAACACAGGGACAACAGGTCCCTCCAGAAAGGGTGAACCTCCGTCCCTCCCTTTTCACAGTCTCCTCCTTGGTCTGCCATAACAGCAACTATTAACTGAGGACAGATTCAATGTCAGGCTGTACTGAGCTCTTTTCATTGATTCATTTAATCTACACAACATCCCCATGAAGTAATCAATCACTCACCTTCTATTCTTCCCAGTGTACAGATCAGCATACAGACACTCAGTGAGTCAGGTCACTTGCCCAAGGTCACACATTAGTATGCACCATGCCAGTATTCAATCTTCAGTTTATCTTATACCACAGTTCTTAACCGGTATGGTCATGCTCACCTCCTCCACAATCCACTGGGAGCTTTCCTCATTTTTAACTGATTCATAGCAGACCAGACGACAGATTCTTTGGATGTACACCCATGCCAAGAGCTCAGTCTCCACTCACAGCATCACAGGGTTGCGAAAGAGATGGAGGTTTTGTGGCCAAGCAGACTTAGGTTCTAATCCTCCTCGGAGTCTCCACAAGCTCTCACAGCCTCAGTTTCCCAAGTGTATAATGGAGCTAATAATCCACTCCTGTGTCTCCTTAAACCACCATTTGGATATCATATGAGTGAGGAAGTTACTGGAAAAAGACTTTTCAGGGGGTGATGGGCTCACCTCTATCCCTCACTCACCTCCACATAAAACATGAAACCATCACTCAGTTCCCTCTGAAGACAAATGATTCCATCACCAAGGCCCAAAGTGAAACAGCACAGCCCTCAGGCCCTCCCTGGCAGGGGAGGCCCCTTGACCATGTGGAAACGATTTTCTAATTAAGTGGTGAGCACGGTGTATTGACTTCAGATGCAAGAGCAGCTCAGGGGAAGAAGAT
Source organism: Heterohyrax brucei (assembly GCA_028571685.1). Classification (NCBI taxonomy): domain Eukaryota; kingdom Metazoa; phylum Chordata; class Mammalia; order Hyracoidea; family Procaviidae; genus Heterohyrax; species Heterohyrax brucei. The sequence continues at coordinate 115,311,397 of CM053149.1, read as the reverse complement.
GGTAAATTAGAGGTTTGTGACAAAGGAAGGGAGCTGGAGTATCAAGGGTAGATTATCAGTGGTAATCCCAGACCCCCGCCCTTCATTCTCCACCTAAAAGCCCAAGTGACTTTTTAAAGCTAAGCATGTCATCTGTCTGTTCAAAGGCTTTCCGTGGCACCCAGAAAAAAAATCGGAACTTCCTTCCTGGGCTCACAAGACTCTATGTGCCTCATCTGCCTCTTGCCCTCTCACCAAGCATCACTGCACTCACCTTTCTGCTGACACCTGAATCAGCACCTTCAGTCCTGTCACAGGGCCTTTGCACAGCCTGCTCTCTTCTAGGTACCACCCTTCCCAGAGCTGCACACATCATGACCTTTCTTTCAGGTCTTAGCTTCAGTGCCAGCTTTGAGAGAAGCCTTCTTTCATCGGCCCACTGAAAGTAGCTCCCAGCACTCTCTCTTGCATTATCCAGTATCATTTTCTTCATGGCAATACTTACCATCTGATATTCCTGCTGCTCACTTTCTTGTCACCTGAGTGCCTTCCCCTCAACCCTCCACCACAGCGTGTGTTCCAAGAAAGCAAGAGTGTGCCCACCGTGTATCTCCCAGTGCCTAGCACAGCACGTGGCGGGTAACAAGCACGCTACAAAAACTGATTGGGAGAGAAGAAAGAGGAGGCCCTAGGAATGAAGAATAGCACAAACAAGGCATAAGAGGTCCAAACAGTACAATACCAGAAGGAAAGGTGCTTCTTCTGGGGTGAACAACTCAGACGGCAGATGCTGGAAATCATCCTAGTTACCACTCTGCAGGGAGGAATCACAGTGGGGAAGTCTGCAAAGACCAGGTGGCGGGGTGGCTTCTGCACTGTGAAAAGATCCCTGCACTCCAAATTAGGGTACCTGGTTCCAAACCACAGTCACCTCCCAAACTCAGTATATGACCACAGAGGTGTCACCCAAAGCCTCTGAGCCTCCCTTTCCTCACCATTCCACTGCAGGTCAAATCCCCTCCTAAAGGCAGGTGGCAGGGTCACAGTGCCCGGCTCAGATGAGAGGACTGCAGAGCCACAGCAAGTCTGAGCAGCAGCAGACTGTGTAGTGCAAACAGCATTTATGGAAGATGACGGTAGCCGTCAAGGGTAAAACAGATGACAGCAGGATGGACCATGACGAGATGTGTCAGCAGGAAGCAGAAATGACGCAGCCTGGCTTGGGACAGGGGCAGCAGGCAGTGGAGAGAAGCAGTGAACACAGGAGTCATTGAACAGATAAACATCAGCTTCAAATACTGAGTCAGAAAGGGCTGTCAGCAACACCACTGTCCTCCCAGACAGGAATTCAGCGCAGGAGCCCAGACTGGAGTCAGTGAGGTCACCCAAGGTGCCCAGAGCACGAGGTGAGGGTGAGCCTGAAACACCCATGGGAACATCCAGCATAGGGTGCGGGGAGGGCTGCAGGAAGGGAGCAAGATCGGGCGAAGGCTCAGCTGCAGGGAGACGCGTGGAGGCAGGGGGCTACCGGCTGGGGCCATAAGCACGAAGGGAAGACTATCTCTAGAGAAGTGACCAAGGACAAGGCTGGGAGAGCACCGCATTCGATAACATGTGATCTGATGCCAGACATGGGGAACAGCCCTTTTAGCAAACCGGATGTGACTCTCTCCACCTACACCCCACTCTGTTTCTGGGCAGAGCCAGACAGATACACACAGCAGACACCTGAGAACGGCCATATGCCCAGAAACAGAGCCTTCCAGGTGAGGAGGCAGCACACGGAGCATAGAAAGAGGGGCCCGGGGTACCACGCATCTCATCCAGGCCTTCAGCCTTGCCACGTCTGTAGCTCCTCTGGGCTTCAAAACCCCCTGTGCCACAGATGAGGAGACTAAGACCCCTTCCTACACTGAATTCCGTGATTCTCATCCACTAGAGCCACATTAAGTGCCTGGTAATTCAATAATTCAATTAAGAAAGCTCAATTTCTTTTTTTAAAGCTTAATATTTAATGGAAGGGTTATGAAGTGCGACACAGCTCGGTGTGATTAATAGTTACAATTAAAGGCTGAACGTGTTGAGGGGAGAAAGGCAAGGCTTAGTGGAAACACGTCTGTGCTGCAAGGGGCATGGCAAGTCACATACACAGGCTGGGGACGCCGTCATTCCATATTCTCCAGCTCCAGCCAGTCACCAAGCAGAGTCTGTGCTGGGGGACAGGCGGGCATGCATACAGAATGATCTAGCAAATTTGTTCAGGTTAAGTGGGCCCCACTGGAGGTATAGCATCCTGCTGGGTCCTTCCCGACAAATCAGAACATGTTTTCTGCAGAGCCAGAACAAGGACCACTCCAACTCGTGGGCCAATACCTTTTCCGTGGCAAGTGTTCCATGAGGCAGGAAGACGAGGAACGGATCGAGCTGGTCAATCAGGGAGATGGGCAGCTGGGCCCCGACAAACCAGCAAGAAGTGGTTTATCCATCACACCCAGAAGACCCACACTTGTGGATCAAAGGCACCTCTGGCCTCCTAGTAACCCAGATGAAGGGGTGAATGCAAAGATACGCCATGTTAACTGTAGCACAACAGCTCTGGTCACTATAGGTATCCAAGTCTAGTCTCCTGTCTCTGAAGCTGCCTCCATCTACAAATTCAGAGGAAGATGTAGACATCCATGGTGCATGTACCCAAGTAAGCGAATCCATCTGTGACCCACTTATTGTCTAGGTGGCTGCCAGCTCAGCCCCATGAAGCTGGTACCACCTACATCTGACATACTGGCCATTTTGAATCATAGGGCTCTGGTGCCTGTGCTTAAGAGGGGTCTCGTATTGGTTTTCAGGGTGAAGAAAGGGCTGACCCCTCAAATGTTGCTGTACCCCCAGCCTGGGACTTTGTACTGGTCATGCAAAAGGCCCTGGAGAGATCAATCTTCACAGCAGGAGAGTCACCAGGAAGAAACAGGGGAAGAGACATCCAAGCCAACCAGGAGGAAATAACAAGTGACTTATTTAAGCATATACATGAAAACATCTTCTCCTTTTAAATTGCCTAGAGAAGGCTATGTCAGTTCTTTGGAGTATCAGCTATGGGCCCACTCAGGACAACCTGCTGATTTGAAATCAGAGCTCTACAACAGTTGGGCACCCAGTGGAAGGCATGTTTAAATGTCGCCTGGAGCTTGCATGTACACAGATTTCAACTTCTTGCCCTTTGATCAACTAAAAGTCTAATGACACTAGAATCCCAGAGAGACAAATTGTAATGGGTGAGGGGACAAAACCCCTATTCTCCAGCTGAACTAGTTAGCTGGAACTTTTCATGAAGGTATCAGGTATCAGGAATACTTAATTATCCCCCTGAAGACCTAAAGGAAAATTAGTATCTACCAAGCATCCACTATGTACCAGGGGCTACGACAGATTTTGGATAAATCCTTTCTCCTGAGCCTGGCCACCACTCTGGGAGGTTAGAGATGACTAATCTCCCTTTCAAAGGCATGAAACAGAGCTCAGAGGGGTTAAGTAACTTGCTGAAGGCCCCCATCTCACAAGTGCTAGATTCAAATCCAAGTCTGTCTGACTTCAGAGTGTGCCCTCTAGTCACAGTGGTAACCAGGCCCAGCCACAGCCAAATAGGATGTATGGGGGCTTGTTGTTCCCCTAAACCACTGGGGGTGTGGCCCCTCACTGGCTCTTCCAGATCATCACCTCCATTTGTCAATGGGAGAGAGGTCTGCTATCAGTAATCATTTGACATTAAGTGGGTTTCAGTAACTGAGGTCCCCAGTTAAAGGCTTCACAGACAGAGGCAGAGCAAGCACAGTTCGTTTGCTTGTGAGACTTGGAAGAGACTTCTCCATGCTCCCAAACTCATGCTGCCATTGTTGACCACCATCAAACTGCCATCTAACTCATGGTGACCCTGTGCACAACAGGATGGGACTGGTGTGATCCATAGGGTGTTCACTAGATGATCTGGGAAGCACCAGGACTTTCTTTCTAGTCCCTCTTAGTCTGGAAGAGCCAGTACAATTTGCTCAGCATGACAGTAACATGCAAGGGTCCAGTGACAGAAGGGTGATGATGACCACATACAGGGTGCACTGGCCCAGAGGAATCCAGGTCCCCTGCATGGACGGCGAGAATTATACAACTACACCACCAATATCCTCCCTAAAATCACAGACACAGCCAAATCCAGGAAGAAAAGATGGGCAGGACAGTCTATCTGGATCCTCGAAGTAACTAAAGCCCTTAACCTTCTTAGTCAGAAAACCAGAGCCCACTCAACCATTACCATGGCTCTGACCCACTTTCTCCGCCTTCTTTCAGCAGGGCACAGCCACCCTTGGGTGAGAGGATAGATCACCCTGCAGGCACTCTGGGCAATGGAAAGGTGCTCACAGACCTTTAACCCTAAGAAGCAGACAGACAGTTGGAAGCTGCTGAGTACAGCCCGGGATCTTCTCACCAGGAAAGCCAAGGGAAGAGACGGCCACTGGTAGCGTAAGGGTTAAGAGCTACGGCTGCTAACCAAAAGGCTGGCAATTCAAATCCATCAGCTACTCCTTGGAAATCCTATGGGGCAACTCTGTCCTATAGGGTTGCTATGAATTGGAATTGACTTGACAGTAATCAGGGTTGGTTTTTTTGTTTGTTTTTTTTTTGGTAAAGATGACTTTGAGTGGGTATATGAAAAACAGTTTCTGGATCCCTAACATTATCTAGAGCCTCAGTGTGCCAGACTCTTGGGGTACAAAGGAGGAGCCACCAGCCTTGCTCTTGCTCGTATGGAGCATGCCCACAGGAGCCACACCAGTGCTGCCATTACTGACAACACAGAACTAACATGGAAAGATAAGGAAGGAGCGCATAGGTTTGGCTGAAATATTTAAAAGCAATACTAATTAATTATAATCACTGATGTGAACTGTTTGCCATTCATGCCTAATTACTGTGCAGCAAAATGATAGTGTTTACCATTAAAAGTACATCACGTTAACTTGGGGGTTTTCCTTGGTGGCAACAGAATTTCTAATGAACGGGCAACTGTGTACAGATGTTTTCGTTCACAGTCATCTGCTAACAACCTCAAGACATTGGAGTCCCATTCTTACAAATAACAATGCGTGTATGGTTTATATTAATATATTGAGTATCTACTGTATGTGAGGTTCTCTAAGGATTTATAGCCAGTTAGTTCCTTTATGGCCCCCAATCCTCTATGATACATTCTACTATATCATCATTTTATAGATAAATTAACTTGCCCAAGGTCACACAGTTGGGAAGTGATGGGGCCGAGAAGCGACAGCCAGGCCTGCCTGCCTCCAGCATCCACATTCATCACCCATACGACAGCTGCAGAGACAGTGCATAGAAAACAAATCTAGAAGGACATACAAAGATGCAAAAGAGTGGCTAGCTCTCGATAATGAGACTACAAATTCTTCCTGCAGCTTAGCTACAATTACATGTTCATTTAAAAAATTTCCCACAATGGACATAACTTATCTGGTGGATTTAGTGTTTTGTTGGTTGATTTTTTTAAGGAAGACAGCTTGACTAGCTACCACTCTCCCAACAAAAAGCCTAGTCAGTGGCAGGGAGGTGAGAGCTTGGGAATGAAGGGCACAAAAAGCCCTTGATGGTCATCTAGGGTTGCCAACCTCCAATAAGCAGCAGACGTCCTTGCTCTCTGGTCCCTAACAGATGGTCCTCACTTCATCACAGCCTCCGTCCGGATGCCAGACGAGTGGATGGAAGTTCCAAAAACATGTAGCTAGGAAGGACAGTGGCAGCAAGAGTCACTGATGACTACTGAGATCACCCTATGAGAATGGCTTTCTCACTCTGACAGCACACTGTCAGCTTCTCTTCGTCTTATGGGGAGGGGTGAAACCACTCAATTTAATGTCTTAGAGACACACACACACACACACACACACACACCAAAAAGCTAAAATTGAAGCCAAACTCCTCTTTCCCCAGTGAACTCAGAGCAATGCTGCATATATCACCGTTGTGGGGAACCAGGCTGAAACGCACTCAATGTAACCATGGCGCAACCCTAAAGGTCCTACCTCCCTGATGTCAGGTTTGTAGAACTCTGCGCTCTGTGCTCGGCACTCTGCCCTGGGGAGCCTGAGGGCATCTCTCAGATCCAGGAAGGATCAGCTCTCTCTGCTTTAAGAAAAATCAGATGTTTGGGGCAAGACCTTGACAGTACTAAGGACAAGGACTATGTCTAAGGCATTGTGTTTAGTTGGGGGAGCTTTCTCTTTTATATACTCTCAAGCCCCTGTGCCTAAACCATGCTACCTGATCCAAAGAATACATCAAGACTGAGTCACAAACATATAATGAGTTGCAAATATGCTGTAATCCAGGAAAGTGATAAGCACTCAGAGTCACAGGATAGGAAGAACTGAAGTCACCGGGACATTTACTTTGGAAAAGAGACAATGTGGTGGGGTAGTGCAGGAAAAGGGAGACCTCCTAAGTGTCCTTCCACAGCTAAGTTTCATGATAAAGGAGGAAAAAGCACGACATCAGCCGTTAAAAGAGCTTCATTTGAGAGCCAGAATTCTGCAGCTCAATTAATTTGGGGGAAGAAAGGTTCCCTTCATTCCAAACATGAGAACAGGGAGTCAGTGGTTCTCAACCTTAGCTGTAGATCGGGACTTTTTACAAATGAATGCCCAGACTCCACTCAATTCCCCAGACATGGACTCCTGAGTTTGTATCTTTTAAAAGCTCTTCTGATAATCCTGATGCATACATTTGTGAGAACCACTGATATATTTTAAAGAATCACACAAAATCTTCTATTATGCGGAAAAAGGGTTGAGTTGTTCCACCCCAGAACTCAAACAGCCAAAGACGAACAACCTGTTTACCAAGCAGCGAGAGAGACTTCTACTCCTGGCAAGTTCTCCCTTAAGCCATTAAAAGCCAGTTAAGAACAGAAGTTGAAGACTGCAAGAGTTTTCTAAACAAATCAAATCTGTCAGGAATATTGTAGCAGAGACTGCCATATGGATTAAATAAACATTCAACTAAATGACCTTTTTAATTGGATGTATTATTAATGACATCTTATAATTTATTAATACTTTATGTCTGCGGCTTTCTGTTATGTTGTCTTGCTCAACCATCAGGACCACTCAGAGAGGAAGGTGGTGCTTATACCTTTTACTCCTTAACTGGACAGTAAATGGGTCCCCAGACCATGCCCCACACTGCCAACAGGCGTGTTTCGTCATGTCCGGTGACGAATGTTCTTGCTTTGCTCTTGCTCTGTTTACACCAGTTCCAACCAAGCAAAACAAGAGCTTCCCTCAGCTTATCTGAATCCTTCAAGGTCATTACACAGTATCTTTCAAAGACTCATCATGTTTACCATGGTCAAGGTATGCAAGCAATGGTTCTAGAATTCCAAAGGACTGGGTTACCTGACTGAGTTGTTCTCCCATTAGATGGTAACAGTTCATTTTCCCCTGATCCTCTGCCCAAGGAACCTGGTGGCAGAGTAGTTAAGTGTTCAGCTGCTAACCAAAAGGCTGGCAGTTTGAACTTACCCAGCCACTCAGCTTCCAAAATGATTAAAAAATCTCTTGCTGTCAAGTCAGTTCCAACTCATACCAGCTCTATAGGTCAGAGGACAAACTGTCCCACTGAGTTTCCAAGAAACAGCTGGTAAGTCTGAACTGCCAATCTTTTGGTTACCAGTTTTAATGCTTGACTGCAGGACCACCAGGGCTCTCCATAAAGCTTATAGCCTTGAGAACCCTCTGGGGCAGTTCTACTCCATTATATGGGGTTACTATGAGACAAAGCTGGCTCAACAGTGCCTCGCAACAATCCCTCCCCCAAACACTTCTTCACCACCCCGTGCTTAACTAAATCCTTCATTCTACAGCTGCAGAGTACAGACCTCTATTGCAATAAAGATGCTGTAAACTTTAACCCTTTTTCAGGAGACTTTCTTTTTAAAATCAAATGCAGGTGTAAAAGATAACATACAGCATGGGTATCCCCTACTACAGGCTGGAGTTCTAGCCACATGCTTCCCCGGGCCTGCACAACTCTTTCAGCATTACACTGAGGTCTGCTGTCTGCAGCTCCACAGGGATGGAGACACTAACACAGTACCCTAACTTGAGCACCTGGTATGCAACAGGCACTCAGTAACTATTTACTAAATGAAAGAATTATATTAAGATGGACAAAAGATCACAAACACATCCACAGTGGAGGAGGGGAGAGTTGACCTCTACAAAACCTTACAGTGCTAAAAACTTTTGTGGTTGGGAAAAAAGTCACAAATGTACTCTGGGCATCTACCAAGTTCAGGGTACTGCACCAGGTGCTGTGGGGGCACACACACAAAACCAGCAGTCTGCAGCCCAGAAGGTGCTGGAGGGAAAAGATAAAAACATAACAAGCAGAACCTTTATCTTAGAAGGGCAACACAGAATTTAAATTACAATGGTAAAGCTTTCACCAAGCAGTAATTGCCAAATGTATTATACAAGGAAAACAGTTACTTTTTATTCAGTTATAGCCTTTCTAACATAAAACTGGTATGTGGCTAGAGTTAAAGAAACGATCAAAACTCCACTCAAAATCACATTTCAGTATACCACTTGGAAATATCCTATCTGCCACCCTTTTCATTTCAAGGTGATAACCAGAAACATTAACCCACCTCCGGGTTTATCGTGAAACCCTTCCACAAGTATCACATTTAGTCAAAATAATTCAAGACTTCATGAATCAGCAGGGAACCGTGTGAAAGCACTTAAAAGTCAAGGTAAAATAGGCTCCTCAGTCTTCAATATTTAAAAAAAGACAAAAAAGCATATCCAAATGACAAGTTTCAAAGGAATGTAAATTGTAGAAAAACTTGTGCTCAGAATTCGGAAGACCAAGGCTCATGATGTCACTGACATGCCTTTCATTGGCGGCAACGTAAATCAGTACAATGTCCCTGGTGGAGGGGGGCAGTGTGGCAATACTTAGCATGTGGTAGAACGTATCACCACTGTTAAGTCAATTCAGACTCATGGTGACCCTGTAAGTCAAAGTAAACTGCCCTATAGAGTTTCCAAGGAGCGTCTGGCAGATCTGAACTGCCGACCTGCTGGTTAGCACAGGAAGCATTTAATCATTACACCGTCAGGGTTTCCATCAAGTGCTACCTACATCTGCTAACCCAAAGGTTGGCAGTTCAAATCTACCAGGTGCTCCTCGACAACTCTATGGAGTAGTCCTGCTCTATTCTATAGGGTCGCTATTGGTTGGAATAGATGCAACAGCAGTGGGTTTTCTGGTTCAGAGAATGTATTATTATTTCCATGTAAATTCTTGGAAGTGGACTTGCTGGGCCAAAGGTATGACACCAGCAGGAGAGAAAGGCATTCACAAAGGCATCCGTAACCATACTGCTTAGAGCACCAGACGATGACAACCAGGGTGTCCCTGGGTAGCACAAACAGTTAAGCGCTTGACTACTAGCAGAAAACTGGCCAGTTGGAACCCACCTAAAAGTGCCTCAGGAGACCAGCCTGGTGACCGCTTCCTTGAAAACCCTATGGAGCAGTTCCACTGTGCACGGCATGGGGTCACCATCAGTGCGAACTGACCTGATGGCAGCTAACAATGACAACGAAGATGATGACGCTGAAAACAACCCAAATGTTCTTAGCTGAGGGTTTGAGTAAGTTATTAAATACTGATACCATAAAACAGCGGAGCCATCAAATATGATCAGGTAGGGTCTACTGACATACAAAGAGATCTCTGACATACTGTCATATGGAAAATGCAGCTTGGCAATCAACACATATGATCCCATTTATATAAAAGCGAACTCCACCACATGTTCATTATACGCAGGCAGACCTCTGGAAAGCTGTGCCAAAACCACACTCAGCATTATCCCAGAGAGACGGAAATACAAGGTGGTTTTTTTTTTTAGTTCTTTGCTTACTTCTATATTTCACTTTTCTCTTAAGCCTTTGTTCTTTTTTAATAAAATCATAGCACTGTCTCAAAACTAAAACAAAATGAACTACCTTCATTTACAGATCACAGAACTGCATGCAAGGTGTACTTCCTTCACCGATTTCAGCGGCTCAGTCCCAACTCCAGTCCTGGACTATTAGAGAACAGCTCCATGTCACCCAACTACAACGCTAGCTCTCCTCTCTTTGGAATCACAACGATGCAACTCTGCGTCCCAAGGAGGAAAAGCTTCTACAAGTGCTTCCACCAGAGCTGGATCCCGCTGAAACAACTCACCTTGCTTGGGGAAGGAAATGGGGCCTGGCTGAGGATCATGCCTTGGCCTTATAAAACTGCAAAGAAGTTCAGGTGTCAGTTCTTAGACCCAGCCTCCAGCACACCCTGGCAGAGGTCCTCTCATTTGGTTCTAAGCCATGTCATCTGCAGGCAACGGGATGCCGCTGCCTGCCCTTGGGTTATTATGCACCGAGGCATCTGGGATCAAGGACAACCCAAGAGCCAAGGCAGGGTCAACTGATGAGCTAATCCCCACAGGAAGCTCTTCCACACACAAGGCAGGTGGAGCCCTTGGAAGACAACACCAAGCACCACCTCTGGAGTACACTGTCATGTTCTAGGGCACCACGAGCTGTGACGCTCCACAAAGTAATGTGTTTGCTGTTCCCAACCTCACATCACACAGATTACAATATGAGATGACTCCGCCTTCCAACTTCTGGAGCTATCAGAAGAACTCCCAAAGGATCCTCAGAAGAAATGGCAAGAGGATGGCAAGGAGAAGCCTGCAAGTCAAGAGTCCCTACTCAGTGCCAGGCCCAGCCTCCTCTTAACAACCCCAAGGCAGATACAATTCTCACCCTCCAAAGCAAATGCTCAGAGAAGCTAACAGACTGGCTCAATGTCACAGAGCTACTGGGCAGAAGAAGGGCTTCAGATGCATGTGTGGTTTTGATCTTTCTCCATTCGTGAAGCTACCTTGGAGCAATGAAGGGGCAGCCTTTTCTCCTCCTGATTTATTTAGTACGTCATTCTTTGCCTTAAAGAGTTTAACAGAACACAGCTACTACACAGAGCCCTTTCCTTCCATGTAACAAGGAGCCTTGAGATCATCTGGGCTACGTTGGAGTTCACATTGCCTTGAAGATCTCTGAGGAGAACTGGCCCTTGACACAACCAGCTGGAACATCACAATGATTGCTCCTGTAGGAGATGTATATTATAAAAATTGAATGCTGCAGCATGAACTTCACACATACTGTCTTCTTGGTTTATTCATCAGAAATAATTATCTGTGCTTGCTTTCACAAGAACACATATTTTATATGGTACATTAAAATTTAATGGATTTTTAATAATATTGTAACTACCACAAGAGAAAAACTGGAAAAGCCACACTACATGTCTTCATGGCACTTTGATGGTTTCGCTCTAAAAGGCAGGCAGGCAGGAGGGGTCTAAGGACTCTGACACTGAACACTGGATGAAGATGAAAAATTTTACATCTGACTGTTGGCATGGGAGATCTATGATGAGTGAGGGCAGTCAAGACAGAGAAGATACCAAATCAAAAGACTCGCCCCAAGTGGTCAATTCTGCTCAATTTGACCTGACTTTGAGCTACCTGGAGTCCAGTCAGGACACAGATGGAGTCTAGTGACAATCATCCACAAAACAGGCCCTTTCATCATGGAAAGTCACAAGTAGGTCCCAGCCAATAAAAGAAAACTCTAGGGATGGAATAGATTTGAAATGTCATTTTGTTCAACTTTAGAGAAGGTACATGTTGCCCACATCAACACAGAGAATTATTAGGTCTTTAAACTTCTGGGTGGAGTTTTTTCTATTATCTTTCAGGGTCCAGGTTAAATCTAACTCAGATGGTCAAGAGAACATCCTCAAGTCTCCAGTAATCTGCTGGATTCCAATCACTTTTTTTTTTGCCATTTCTCAGAACTATTGTTTTTCATGAGCCACCTGGAGATTTTTATTTTGGAATGCATCACAAAAGATTGCCCTATTTTAATCTTTCAGGGAATGGTTTCTCTCTCCCAATGGACTTTGAAACCCACATATTTTAAGATCTCTTTACAGAAAACTGTCCAGTATAGAGGCCAAGACTGAGTGGCTCCCTGCACAGGGCCTGGCTGTCCAGAGCTCTCTAATGTGTCACCAGTACCAAGACCAGTATCTATTTCTGGGCCAAGGAAAAAGACATGCGGTGTCCTGCCACCAATGATACATCCACAGTTCAGCTGACTCACCCACTCGTAAGTGTGCTGCCAAAAATAATCCTTTGCCAAAATTACGTTTCCTAATCTTTGACAAAGTAATATCCAAATTAAAATGAAAAAAAGGCTTAAATGTCAAGTAATGAGGGTGATTTATCTTGTACTGATTTATATATCACGCCACATCTTGGAAGGGCGGATTTTTCCATGACATCAATTAAAGGAGCTAGCAGCCTCAGCAATGACAATGGCCACAGAATGAGCGTGACTTGTTAGCCATGGACTGAGAGGCTCCCCTCTGCCTCCTGGCAGCTGTGCGCCATTCAGTGTGTCCTCTCACATCCCTGAGCCTTCTTTTCCTCATCTGTGACCACGGGCATCAGACTACTTACCTCAGGACTGTAAATATTACATATTTATATAAACCAATAAAATCAATTAGCACCTTGCTAGTACAAAGGCCCGATTAATGATACTTGTTACGGAAAACGCTTAGTGTTTACTATCACTAAATATGATTTGAATGGGTTGATGGTTTCTTCCAGTATTCACATACAGAGCTATAATACAAAAGCTGTGTAACCGAAGTCACCACCACAGAGTCTACCCCAATTCATAGCGACTCTATAGGTCAGAGTAGAGCTGCCCCACAGAGTTCCCAGGAATGCCCAGTGGATTTGAACTGCCACCTTTAGGTTAACAGATGTCGCACTTAAGCACCATACCACCACGGTTTCCAAGTTGTGTAACAGTAAGAATGAAATATTATTAAGGGAATCCTGGTAGCCAGTGACAAACCCTGGTGGTATAGTGGTGAAGTGCTACAGCCACTAAACAAAATGTCAGCAGTTCAAGTCTACCAGGCATTCCTTGGAAACTACACAGAGCAGCTATACTCCGTCCCATAGGGTCACTGTGAGTCAGAATCGGCTGAGCGGCAACAGGTTTGGTGCAATATTAAAGCCCAATATACTCAACACTCTGGTGCTAACTTCCCAATGAGCTTCAATATAACACTTCGCAGGGGTGCGATTTTAACTTATTTTATTTTTTATTGTGATTAAGTGAAAGTTTACAATCCAAGTCAATTTGCCATATAAAACCCCAAGCCCCACCTCTATGCAACCCTGTCTGCTATCTTTACCCTGTGACAGCACACTTTTCCTTTCCACTCTTTATGTCTAGTACCCACTAAATCAACACTTGTTCCCTCCTCTCCACCCTCTCCTCTCTCCTCTAAAAAGAAAACAGCCAGCCAGATGTATATATTAAACACACACCACCTACATCACTCTGTATCCCTTAAACCCACTGCCATCAAGTCGGGTCCAATTCACAGTGACCCCACAGGTCAGAGTAGAACTGTCCCATGGAGTTTCCAAGGAGCACCCTGGCAGATTTGAACTGCTGAACTTTTGGTTAGCAGACACAGCACTCAACCCACTATACCACGAGGGTTTCCTTTAGTCCTGTCCTGTCCGTCTGAAGTGTTGGCTTTAGTACTGGTCTCAGCTCCGGGTTAGCAGCAAGTCCAGGGGCCATGTAACTTATTTTAATAAAAGATATACTGTACATTCTTAAAAGAAGGAGAGGAGAATGAATAAGGAAGAAGGAAAGAGGGAAAGGAAGGCCTATCACATTCCAGAAGGGTCTACATTTCTGGGGCTTTCCTTTTATTGCTACTTTCAGGGAAACCTTTCAACCTCCTCACTGTCTTGGACGTGCACCAGTCTCCTATGTGACCCTTGCTTACTCCCTACACAGACACACGAGCCACAGCTACTACAGCTGGAGATACTGAGTCACCGTGGTCACGTGACCTGTCGGTGTCAACATGTGTTTCCACAGAGGGCCAGAAGGACTGCCACGGGGCCATTAAGTGAGGACATTAAAAGCGATAATGTAGCTAAACCACATTAACCTGTGGAGCAAGCCAGGCTATCAGCTGCAGCTCCACCGACATAATAAAAAGTACAGGGACCTCCGTAATGGAACCAATATTACAACCATTGATATAAATTATACCTCCGAACAGGGGAGAAGGGGTGGGGTATACAAATGGAACAAGTTCAAACTTCTTTTATTGTAATAGTCTCCAGTTGAGCATAATCACCAAAGCTATAGTGTGATACGATTGCCAAAACTAGACAAACATCTGTGAGATGGATTCAGCTCAGAGGGGAGGCCAACAGCTTGTTATCATTAAAGCGGCAACGCTCGCTCTGCGATTGAACTGCAGGCCGCCTTGTTACTGCGTTTGCTGAGGCAATTGTACCAGATGTTGGCAACTATCTTCAGATAGATGACAGGCACCTGCTGTTGAGGAAATTAAAAGTCCTTGTTGGCCTTCCTGATTTGGGGGTAGGAAGGGAGCAGCAAAAAGGAATGACCCTTTCGGACACCCCAGGGTGAGACACTGAAGTAAGGCCAAGAGGGTAGGTTCAGGTGGCCAGATGGGGGTCCTCCCACTGGCTCCAACTCAGCGCCTCGGGCCCAAGACCAAAGAAGAACCTACGAGGAGATGGAGGAACGCGGGAGAAGTTTAGGAGGAATCCAATTCAGGCCAGACAGGTCAACAGCTCTGTGTGATCCACTCCCCTAGCAGGGTGCTCTTGGTAACGGTCTCTAAAACTCTCGGAGAGATCCTAACATGGCTATGGACATTAATCATCATTAAAAGGCAAACAGACAATTTTCAAAGCATGTCATGCTGACTTAGATGGAGACACAGGCTGTGGAAGGGAGGAAGAGCAGAGACAAGAGAGACAAATACCACCCAGGCCACTGCAGACAAATAAAAATCATGAGCCCATAATTCATTTTTCAGAGTGCCTGGAATATGAGCCACTGGTTATTTGGCGGAAATGATTCCACGGCAGCATGGCTGACCTAGGCCCACGTTGCTGAGTGCCGGTCTCGCAGAACGACTGGGATAAAATGCAACCACAGGCATCCTAGACCCAGGAGGTACAACTTGACTCATTTTCAGCTGAGGGCAGGCAGCAGAGCTGCCTGAGGACCAGCAGATGGTCCAGTCTCAGAGGGCTGACTTTTCTGCTGACAAGTTCAAATCATCTTTGCCTTGGTTAGAACGGTGCCAGGGTGGCCTCTTGGCTGCCATGGGGATTATATTTAATGAATACGTGCTGATTCCAGGGACAGATTATCCAATAGGCAAGGTAAGTACAGTGCTTACCTTGGAATACTAGGCAGTGGACGCTCCACATCAAAGACACTGCTTTTAGGTGTGTCTGCCATCTGTCTCTCTTTCTCAATCCCACAGTACCTCCCTACAGAATCAAAGCCTCTTTTCAAATCTGCAGTCCCTGACAGGTGTGAATGACCCAGTAAGCAAGTAAGCACACTCTTACTTGTGCTTAGTTATTAATCTGTAGTGAACAATGCCACACGGGCTTCACCACATCAAAGACGATCTGGTAAACAATGTACTTACCCTGCCTACTGGAAAATCTGCTGCTTGGTAACCCCTTTTAGATGACCAAAACTGAAACAGGATCCTTCATACTTGTCTCTTTCTTGCTATGGCTGTGCAGTCAAGAATATCAGATATCAAGAGGTGACCTGAGACAGACACAGGCACCTGGGACTCAGCGGCAGAGGCAGGTCCAGCCAGGAGCCTGGTGATGCAACATAACTGACCAAGGTCACACTGTTAAGCTGGATCATCAGTCTTCTCATATGCAGAAGGGACTCCGAAGTCCCTTCCAGGTCTCTCCACAGCTCTAACCGGTTCTTTTGTTGTTGTTTGCCGTGGAGCTGATGTCAATACAGGGTGGCCCCACGTGTGACACCACAGCAGAACTGCACCATTGGGTTTTCTTCGCTATGATCTTTACAGAAGCAGACTGCCAGGCCTTTCCTTCTGCAGCACTTCTGGGTAAGGTCAGGTGCCAACCTTTAGGTTAGTCGTTAAGTGCCAACAGTGTGCAATACCTGGAGACCTTGACATGGTTCCTGTCACAAGTAAAGCAACTCTATGGCTTGGTCCAGGTGGTTGAAAATACTTAAAAGACATGCTAAATCCTAACTTACTTACATGTATTGGAAGCCATATTTGGGGTTACACTAATATTCAGCCATAAAACGTGCCTTTTTAGCTCGCAATTAAGACTGTCTCATGCCCTTCACCAATAAAAACTTCTTTGTTCTGTTAAGGGGGGAGGGGAAGACCTGAAAGTTCTAAGACAGAAACGACAAATTTTCAGAGAACCACTTACCAGAGAATACAGAAATCAAGGCATCAATTTAATTTCACACTCTACCTGCCTTGGACTAATTTGTGTAAATGACATTTCATACTAAGAACCTCAGCCCATGTGATCACAATGTAGAAATAAGCAGCTTACATCAAATTGAGTTTTTCAGGTATGAATACATAGCTCTCTCCAGTGTAGGACTGTTTAGCTGAAATTTCAATAAAGGTTTTATATAACAATTTTCAAGTGTTAATTTCCACATTTTCATCGATGTGTCAATGTCCCTGGGTTTTCACAGACATCAGGAGTGCACACTAACCCATGTGGATCTTCTCTTCCTTTAGAAAACTGACTTTAACCAAATTCTGTGCTGACATGTGTGTGTCGGTGAGCAAGGATCTGCTCTCTGAAGATGAGCCAGTTTCTCTTTGGGCCTTCCACCTTCAGGAATGTCGTCAGACAGGTGGTTCGGGAAGAGCAGGGCTTTCCTAGTGCATTCAGAGGCAGAACCTCTAGCTCGCAGCTGTCACAGCCGCATGGGGCATGTGTCACTGAGAGGCAGCACCTGTGCCCTGAGAAGAAGCAAGACCCCACGTCTGCTCTTTGTCTACCAGGACTGACAATTAAGTTTGTAAACTCATCCTAGAAGAAGTATCTCTCTGCTAAATATCATGATAGTCACCTTCAAAGTACTCCCCTTGGAAAGCCAGGCACTGACGCCAGCACCCAGTCCACCCTTCAAAGCAACTTTGGAACTCTTGTGGAATGGCCATCAGAGCTGTCATCGTGTTACCCTTGATGTCCTGAATGTCATCAAAATGTCTTCCTTTCAATATTTCTTTTATCTTCCAGGGGCCATACCCGGTGAATAGGGAAGATGTTCTCTTACAGTTATTTGTTGACTGGCTAAAAACTCCCTCACAGACAATTATACAATTAAGTTCGTGAACTTGCTGCTGTCCCACTATGTGCAATGGCCATTCCAGAAAGAGTTCCAAAATTGTTTTGAAGGGTGGACTAGGTGCCGGGGTTGGTGCATAGCTTTGCAAGGGGAGTGCTTCAAACGTGACTGCAGTGACTCTCAGCAGTGAGGTGGGTAGCACCTAGAACAATTACACTCGCTGACTTAATTGTTGGACCTCACAAGACAACGTCCAGGCTCTGCCCTCTGGCCTAGGCCCTCCTCTGGGCCTCCCGTGTAGCTGACAGTGCAGGGCTGCTTCTCTCCCTCTTGTCAGCCTTGTATTTGCACCTCCTCACCTTGGGTTTTCCAGATGAACTCAAGGGGTGGCATCAGACAAAATACAATGCACCCTTTGGATACATGCCTACTGGAACCCCTGGGTGCCACAAATAGTTATGCTCTTGACTACTGGCCAATACTTTGGTGGTTCAAATGCACCCAAAGACTCCTTGGAACACAGGCATAGTAATCTTGCTTACAAAAGGTCAGAGTGGTGAAAATTCTCAGGAGCAGTTCCATTCTGCACACATGGGGTTGTCATGAACCCAACCTGACTTGATAGCAACTAACAACAACATTAAAAAAGCAAACCAAACCACAGCTGCCACCGAGTCAATTCCAACTCATAGCAACCCTAATGGATGGAGTAGAACTGGCCCATAAGGTTTCCAAGGGGTGGCTGGTGGATTCAAACTGCTGACCTTTGGGTTAGCAGCCAAGCTCTTAAGTACTGCGGCACCAAGGATTATTCCATGTTTATACCTATGCCTTCCAAATAAGTTTAGGACCAACTTTACAAATATCCACAACACACCGTGATGTGAAATCATTTTTTTGCTTTGAGACTAAAGCTAGTGACTAGAAATACTGATAGCTCTGTTGTGTTAGGTGCCAATGAGTTGATTTTAGACTCCTGGCAGCCCCACGTAACACAGCACAAGTGCCCGCTGGGTCCTCTAAGCTATAATCTTAGGGAAGCAGACCGTGGGGTCTTTCTCCTGCAGAAGCACTGGGTGCGTCGAAACCTCTCACCTTCTGGTTAGCTGCCAGGCATGTAAGTGTTGTGCCCCGAGGGCTCCTGATACCTTAACCATCAACGACCGTTAAATCACAGGCTGTGGGCCAAACTGAGCCTACCACCAGTTTCTGTAAGGTTGAATGGCAACACAGGTAGGTTTTGCATTTATATGCTGGTAATAGCTGCTTCCACCTCACAACCGCAGAACCTAGTAGCTGGGACAGAGATCCAAGGCCCACTGAGTCTAAAATACTTGCTCTCTGGCCACTTACAAAGTTTGCCAACCTCTGGTCCATATGAACACGGTGCCAATGGTGACTACAAGAATAAGAAGGTGTGGCTCTCTGACCTCCAGGCTGGGAGGACCCATCACATACAAAACTAAAGAGTATCTCTTTCTGCTGACTTTTGAAAAAAGGTTTACAGAATTAACACATCTGACTTGGGACAACTTACACAAACTTCACAAGTTACGGGTTCAGCAGAAAACCGCTAACTTCAACTGTCGTTTTGTCCTACGGGTATCTGTCCATTTCCTTGGGTGGCCAAGGCTCTTCAGCTAGTAGAGCCTGGTTCCAACGTACCTGGGAGACAATGAGGAGATGGAATTCCCACTGAGACACCCTGACTAATGTTTCCCAAAGTGCTCTGGCACTGAATAGAGGGTCTGCTGTCCCAACTATGGGCCAAACCAACCCAGCAAAAACCTGGCCTGTGGCCTCCAGGTGGGGTGAGTGGTTACATCCAGAAAGGAAACCCCGAACACACCAGTAATGGGAAGACCCTTTAAAAACCCAGGACGTGCTCTCAGCAGCTGATGTGCTAGGGGACGGTGAACTGCTCGCCAGCTGATGACAAAGTCAAACTCAGTGTTTCAAGGTCCATTAAAGTGGGCAATTTCCATTTGGTTCTTTCTAAGTGGCAGCAAGCAGGGCTATAGGCAAGACGATGTGGGGCAAGTCACACTACAGGCTCCTTCCTGTCCCTCTGTGCCCACACCGGGAATCTGATGGAACCCCTGAACACACATCTGGCAAACTTTTCCAGTTTGACTCTTGGGTCAGCACTGAGGCAAATGAAGAAGTTGTTGTGTGCTATCAAGTGGATTCCGACTCACAGAAAAACCATAGAACAAAGCAGAACTGCCCCATAGGGTTTCTAGACCAGAATCTTGACAAGTAGACTGCAAAGACTTTTCCCGCAAAGCTGCTGCTGGTGGGTCCAACCTGCTAACCGCAACTGAGTATGTAACCAGTGTGCCACCAGGAGTACGACCTGCCTGTGAAGGTTGTCCTGATGAATCAATGCAGTCACAGGCAGGAAGCACAGGGCTCTGGCACAGCGCAGGAGGCCAAATCCAGCCCCCGTCCCCCTCACCATCAGCGGTGACGTTGTGACGGTGAGCAGGCTTCTCACCTCCCTCCCTGCACCCCTCACCCTGCAGTACAATCCCGTGACTGACAGCTGGACTCCTCAAAGAGTTCTCAGCAAGGGCAGAGACCCTGCCTCCCTCATCTCCTCTGTGAGCCTAGCAGGGTGCCTAAAACCAAGCAGGTACTCAAAAATCATGTCACTGAACGAACAGACCACTAGACAAGCATAACCACCTCATGATTTTCCAATCAGAGGTAAGAGAGACCTCTTTCTTCCTCCTCCAGAATTCCAACTGGCTTAGCGTCTTTACCACCAGTTGCCACCAAGATGACTGCTACTCCTGGTGACCCCGTGTGTGTCAGAGTAGAACTGTGCTCCACAGGGCTTTCGATGGCTGGTTTTTCACAAGGAGATCACCAGGCCATTCTTCTGAGACACCTCTGGGTGAAATGGAAGCAACAACCAGCCTTCCAGTGAGTGGCCAACTGTAGTCTTCATCTATACCCTGAATATCCTTAAGAGCTTCTGAACACATCGTCCAGCCCCCCAGGAAGTCCCCATTAACCCGAGGGTCTCCTTGAGCTGGGAGAGAGCAGCCACACCAAACAGGCCGAGCAGAGTCAGCGTAAGCACACTCAGAAAGGCAAATAAAAACTGAAAAGTTTTTTCAGAGTGGCACTCAATAAAATATGACCAGGCATGCCCTTGTCAAGAAAGGATATTACAAATCGAAATTTCCAGTATTCAAGAATTCCCAGTCAGTGAGAAAGAAGGCAGTGATTTTTATCAGGACGAGCCTTTTGAAAGAACTTGCGGGTGAATTATGGTGGCTACTTCCTACGTGAGGGAAAATTATCTTAGGCTGCTTTCCAGTTCCATGTGCTCCTGTAATCCAAATCATACGCAAGAAATATTTATCAAGGGTGGAAGTTTCCCCACAGGTGTTGTTAGGTACTGAATTTGTGACCACCCTCCTGTTCTCCCGCCCCCATATGTGTTGTAAATCATAACCTCTGTGCCTGAGATGGTAATCCCATATGGGAATGGGCTGTCTTTGTTATGTTAATGAATAGGATTAGCGTGGGGTGTGTCTTAAATCAATCTCTTTTGAGATATGAAAAAGATTAAATAAGCATGCAAAAGAAGCAGAGATGGGCAAGACACGCAAAGCCACAGGAAGAGCACTGAGGCGCAGACAGATGCTCTGAAAAGGCAAGGACCTTCCTCCAGAGCCTACAGAAAGAAAAAGCCTTTCCCTAGAGCTGGCATCCTGAATCCTGACTTCTAGCCTCCTAAACTGTGAGAACATTAATTTCTGTTTGTTAAAGCCACCTCATTTGCGGCGTTTCTGTTACAGCAGCTTTGGGTAACTGAGACTGGTATGTTTTAAGGGCTGTCCGTGACACAGCACTCCAACACTAGGGCTCTACAAAACCACCGTCAGAGGACATTTTTAATGCACCGTCTCATTTGCTTTAAACTGACATCTCATTGCAAACAAACGAACTCCCTGCAAATATCTGCCTTCCTGTGCACATGGCCTCTGGTGCCAGGCATGCACCAAGTACTTGGGGTGGGCATCATTAAGACAGTGGTTTTCAAAAGAGACTTGGCATTTATCATAGGGAGAGCATTATCTTCTCAACAGAAGCTGACAATTTGTCCTATTCCTCCCTTGAGAGAATCCAGCAAGATCACATTTGCTTCCCTGCATGCTGTTTCTCCTACTACAACATTTCTTTGCCTGGAAAGAAAATATTGTGACTCTTCGCCATATTCACTTCATTAGCATAAGAGGAAGAAAAGCCAAACCCTCCCATCGGCCTCCCCCTCCTCTGGCTCCAGCTGGGTTAAATCTAGCAGGATCGTACATGCGGGGCTTCTGGGGCTCAGCATTCGTCACAGAGCTGATGGCTGCAGGGGACCAGGGGGCAGTCAGTGGGAAGGGCTAAGCAATTAGTCCCTTCAAAACTCAAAACATCCACTGGGCACACAGAAGTGCCTTGTGCAAATTAAGGTGCTGTGTTTATGTGCAAGGGGGTAAACCTGGTGAAGTCAGCAGCAGTCTGGGACTTTGGAAATGCGGTGTGCGTGAGAGAGAGACAGCCAGCCAGGCACGCAGGCAGGCAAAGAGGGAGAGAAGCAGAGAAAAAGGAAAGGAAGACTACCAATGACCCTCCACATCTCAGATACTGGGCAAACCTGTCTCTTCTAATCTTTACACTCCTCTGTAGATGAAGTCTCAGTTCCTGGGTGGGGCATGCAGTTTGCACTCAGCTGCTAACCAAAACGTCAGAGGGTCAAACTCACTAGTGCCACAGAAGAAAGGCCTGGCAATCTGTTCCTGTAAAGATCACAGCTGAGAAAACCCCATGGAGTAGAGTTCTACTCTGAAACACACAGGGTCTCCATGAGTCGAAATCAACTCGACGGCAACGGGTTTGGGTTTTGATAGAAATTACACCCCCACTTAACAGACAAGAAAGGAGGTTCAGCGCAATAAAACCACCAACCCGAAGTCACAACATTAATGGCAAACAGGGGCATCTGGATTCAGATTCAGGTGTACTTGAGTCCAAAGTCGACAGTTGTTCCACCTCATCATACAGAACTGAGATAACTTCTACAAGCCTGACAAAAAATGCCAGTGGCTTCCCTCTGTTCTTCTTTCAAGAAAGAAAAACAAACTCCCACACAAGTCCTCTCTATCCAATATGATTTATCGACATCAGAGATGTCGTCTATACTTGGGCTTAAAGCTGTGGGACCCGTTTTCCTTCCCCCATCTGACTGATCACAGACAGCAAGTCTAGGGAAGGAACTGCCTAGTGTCCACCTAGTTCCCCCACCCAGGGAGATCCAAGGTGCCTACAGACATGCTTGGAAACGCTGATAGCAGAGTAGTTAAATGCTGTGTCTGCCAGTGAATAGGTCAGCAGTTCAAATCCACCAGGTGCTCCTTGGAAACTCTATGGGGCAATTCTACCCTGACCTATGAGTCAGAATCAACTCGACGACAGTGGCACTGACTTCAAAAAGCACAGGTCCTACTTGACACTTCTCCCTCAGCAGGTTCACTGCTTTTCTCAAACTCAAAGGCAGATAAAAGAACAGGTAAGAAGATTAGCATAACGTGCATGTATACACTTGATTTTACCCTCCTCTCATCCTTCCCTCCTCTGGGGCACCTGCATATATCTACCCTCGAGGCAACATCTAGAAACCCTGGTGACACAGTGGTTACCAGATATGACCATTAACAAAAAGGTCACCAGTGTGAATCTACCAGGTGCTCCCTGGAGTAGCTCTACCCTGTCCCATAGGGTCGCTATCAGTCAGAATCAGCAGCAGCGGGTGTTGATTTTTTGTCTGTCTGTTTATGCAAGACTTGCCCGAGAATCTACATGTTCCTGAAAAGGCCTGGAAGATGAGCTTCACCTGCCTGGGCAGTCCCTCAGCCCTAGAAGTTTTTACTGCAGGGTAGAAATAGCCAAATTATGCATGGGTACAAGCAAATAGCAGGTCCCACATAAGGCAGCGCTCTGGATAACCAAATGTATTCTCAAGAAAAAAATCCAAAACCAAACCCACTTCTTTTGAGGACAGTGCAGAACTGCCCCATAGAGTTTCTAAAGAGCAGCTGGTGGGTTTGGACTTAAGTCTTTTGGTTAGCAGTCAAGCTCTTTACCCACTGTGCCAGCACGGTTCTGTTCCCCTAGGGTCCATTTTGAAAAGAAAAATCATAATTTTACCAGATGAAAATCTTTCTTGTGATGGGCACAACCCTACCCTTGGTAGAGAGGATTCAAACACTGCGCTACTATTCACTGAACACCAACTAGGGCCCAAAGGAGCTCTGGTGGTGCAGTGGTTAAGCACTCTGCTGTTAACTGAAAGGTCACAGTTCAAGCCCATCAGTAGCTCTGTAGAAGGAAGATATGGCAGTTGGCTTCCGTAACAGTCACAGCCTTGGAAAGCCCATGAGACAGTTCTCCTCTGTCCTCCAGAGTTACTATGTGTCTGAATCTACTTGATGGTAACAGGTTTTACTCTGGCCCAGATGCTGGGGGAGTCTTGGAGCTAGTAAACGCTAGTAAACGCAGTCTCAGTCTCATCTGGCTGGAGCTGACCATTTGCTGAGAGCCAGGAGGTAACAGGCAATTTGCTTCTTGATAAACCATGGTTCCCTCTTTCCTATCCTCATTTTAGATTCTTTCACTTCCTGTATTTTTTTTTTTTTACTAACACTATTCATAATAGTTGGAACTGACTCCATGGGCCAATGGGCTTGTTTTCTGTTTCTTCTACTTGTTTGTTCTTTGCTGGTCCACTCTGACCCTCACCTCATCCTAAAACTTAAGCTAAAACTTGAAACTACAGGGCAAGGATTTTGTCTGTTTAGTTCAGTGATAACGCCCTCAGTCCCTAACGCAGTGCCCAGAATTCAGAACCGTCAAGAGCTGGCGAATGAATCAGCGAACACTGAACGATGCAGCGAGCGGCTGCAGGAGACGTCTTCAGGGCCTAATGAAGAAGGATGGCTGCTTCCCTGACCAAACAGTCCCACACTGCAGTGCTTTTTAAGATTTAAGGCTCTTTGTTTTTATAGGTTTTTCTCCCTCCTGCTTTACTCTGAGTTTATTAACGTCTTCTCACCCCTTAATATTTGCTATAAATTCAAAAGCTGGAAAATCAAGTTTATTAGAAACACATGCAAAGCAAAAGGAATGAAAACTTAAATGAGGATGTAAAAAGTTCTCTTAAAAAATTAAATACACTCAAGACACAGGTGAGTGATCAATACATAAAAATATGTTTTAATGAACATCTGTTAAATTATACTGGGGGAATTTCTAAGTAGTATCTCCCTTAAAAAAATACAGATAGATTTCATTATTCCAATAAGTTTAAAGAGTTCATTAGCGTGGTCCAAGCAGAGGAGTATCTTTTTACCCAGATCAGCTTACCTTTTTCTATCAAAGCCATAGTGACCTGAAGGCTAAGTCTACAAACTGGAAGCATGAGAGTAACCGGATTTAACTCAAGGTAAGTTTTGGTAAAAAAAACCCAAAAGTGAATCTTCATCTTCATGCTAAGGGGCTCCAGAAAGCAGTCCTCCCCAGGGTGGGTGAAAGAACTGGCTGGTAAGCCCATCTACAGGACAGCTCGGAAGGAGAGAAGGTGAAACGGGAAAGCGTGCGTGCGTAGGTAGGTATTTATGCGTGAGGGAAGAAGTGTTTGCACTGGCAGGGCTACTGCTGAATAGGACTGAAGAGGCAGCTCCAGAGGTCAAACGCCAGCAGTTTCAGAGGTACAAATAATAGCAATTCACGTTTATTAAGCATCTGCTCCTTTTTTGGTGTAAACCTCCGGACCATTCTATGTGGTGGGACCATCATTACCTCCACTTTTCAGATAAAGAAATAGAGGTGTAGAGAGGTTAAAAGATCTGCCTAAGGTTACAGAGCTAGAAAACAGACGACCTGCATTTGATGCCACACAGTCAGAAAGTAAAAAACTCATGCCCTTATTACCAGGTGGAGGCGCAGTGGTGCAGTGGTTTAAGTTTTTGACTACTAACCAAAAGGCTGGCAATTGAAATCCACCGGCCACTCTTGGAAACCCTGTAGGGCAGTTCTCTTACATCCCATACTTTCACCATGAGTCAGAACTGACTTGATGGTAACAAGTTTGGTTTTTAGTTTTATTGTGAAGTAATTTTCTAAAGCAGGGGTCAGCAAACTACGGCCCGTGGGCCAGATCCAGCAGCCTCCTGGTTTTGTGAATAAAGTGATACTGGAATACAGTGAGGTCCATTCACCGACACATTGTTTACGGCACCTGTTGTGTTATAACAGCAGAGTTGAGGACTGTCACAGCCTACCTGCCTGGGCCACAAAGCTGAAAATAGTTACTTTCCGGCCCTTCAGAGAAAATGTCTGCCAACCACTGTGCTAAACGGAGGTGACTCGCAACTGTTCCACTCAAGGACTCCCAACAGTCAAGAAAATTAAGGGACAGCATAGCACAACCGGCACAGAGGCTGACGCAGCCAGCTGCAATCCTAAAATGTATCGAAGTCTCACAATTGGCCAAATAAACAAAACAAAACAAAAAATTTGCATTCTATGCCATAAGATCTGTTCTAACAAAAATGTTTTAACCAAACAGACCATCAAGAAAAAGACACTCCGGGAAGATGTGTCCCAGTAAACCAATAGCACTGCAAAGCACTGGACCCCTACCATCTCACACCCCAAAGAAGGCCCAGCTCAGGGGGAAAAAAAACCCAAGACTTCTCACTAGAAGGTCAGGTTTGCATCTTGGACCCACTGCTATCTGGCTGAGGGGTCTTGAAGACATCATTTACGCTTTCTCAGCATTGCTCTCCCAACCTTCAAGTGAGAATAATCCTACCTACCTCATAGGCTGCTGGGAGAACTCTCAGACCATTCCCTAAGAAAGTCACACCAATAGGAATCCCTGAATCTGAACACACTGATGACAGATGAGGTGGAATGGCGAGCTGTGACACCAACACATCCTTTTTGCCACTAAAACAGATCTACTAATAAAGGAAATGCAGTGGTCTCTTTAAAAGATAAAATATTTTTTCCCCATCAGAGAAATCTACAGGTTCCCCTATCTTGCAATCTATTCTAAACATGTTACCTCCCTGAGGCTGACCACCTCCTCTGACCTTTCAAAAGAAAGCTAAGAATAAGGTGAGGATACCTGTTTTCTGATCATTCCACACTCTCAGATATTTTTCCTTTAAAAAAAAAAAAGCAGCTTAAATTGTTTTTTCAAGTACTAACCCGCTACTAAACAATAAGCAACTCTGAAAATTATTCACCTCCACCCCCAACTGGGAAACCCTCATGGAGTAGTGGTTAAATGCTACGGCTGCTAACCAAAAGGTCTGCAGTTCGAATCTGCTAAGCACTCCTTGGAAACTCCTTATGAGACAGTTCTGCCCTGTCCTATAGAGTTGCTATGTGTCAGGATCAACTCAACAGCACTGTGTTTGGTTTTACGTTTTTACCCCAATGAGAAAATACCGTTAACAACTTCAACAACCCAACTCTAATTTACAATTAATCTCCACTTTCACAATTACATCTTCTATAGACAAAAAAAGGACTCCCTAGAAACAAACTACTCTGCTGGGTTTTCAATAAAATTAAACCCTTATTTTCCATCTTTGACTACAAGAAGCTCACTTTTCATTATACTGGTGCAAATTTTTTTTTATTTTCAATAAACACAGAATCCTCAAGTAGGAGTCAACACACAAGCCTAAAGACGTCCTACACCCCAAAGGAGGAATGAGCTGCTGGTCTGTCTTTCCTGCCCTCTTCTTGCCACTTGCTTATTTAACACGTACTGACCTGTCTCCTGAAATCCCAGTAGTGTAGTAATTAAGTGCTATGGCAGCTAACCGAAGGGTCAGCTGTTCAAATCTACCAGGTGCTTCTTGGGAGCTCAATGGGGGCAGATCTACTTTGTCCTATAGGGTCAATATGAGTTGAAATCAACTTGATGGCAACAGATTTGGTTTTTGTTTTCATTTGGATCTGTCCCCAAAGCACTGGTGATGCAGTAGTTAAGAGACTGGCTACTAATCAAAAGGTCAGCAGTTCAAATCCATTAGCTGCTCCTTGGAACCCCTATGGGACAGTTCTATTCTGTCCTATATGACTGCTATGAAGTCAAATCAACTCCATGGCAATGGGTTTGGTTTTGGTTTCACCAGTCCCCTGCTGCTGAGTTAAATCGGGAAGGTAGATTGTAAACAGGTATTCTGGAACATGCTAGAAGGAGTATCTAAATCTCTTGGGTGGTCCTCAAGGAAGGTTTACTTTACTCCCTTGTAGGTCAAATGTCTCAAGTTTCCCACTACTTAGAAAGACCAGTTTATTCTTGTTTCCAAGTCTAGTCCCTGGAAACTCTCAAGTCCAGGCATACTGGGAGAGCTCAGCACCCTATCTTTATCTTGCCAGTTCTTTCTTCCTATAACAAGGAGTCTGTCAATAATATTTATTACATTTGCCTACTGTATGTTGTCTTCTATCCTCTCTTCTCTTTCTTCCGTCTCCTAACCCCAACCCTGTACCTGCAACAGGTAACCTTGAACTTTTCAGTGACTACCCTACTACCCTGGCTACTCCATCCTCGCAATGTCCCAGCCGTATAAACAGTCCACGAAGAAGAAGGGACTATCCCCTGGATTGCAAAGGGGATGTGGATTTCGAGCAAATCAAATCCCACGCTGTCAAGAACTCAACTCAAGGAAAACACCACAAAGGGGAGAGAAATGGGAGCAATGTATACAAATTTAGTCTGTCCATCTCCTATTTTACGCCAAGTTTTCTTGGTGCTTGTTAATGCCAGCGCCCCCTCCGCCATTTAATCTCTGCTTCCATTTCATTCTTAGAGGCTTGTGATTATTCTAATTCAGCATTTGGATGACTTCATTTCCGCTCAAGTACACCCAGGTCAACTTGGATAGAAAAGAAAGAGGAGGAGAAGAAAAATAATCAGCTAAAAGCTATTAAATATCAGCCGTGTGCCTCATGATTGGTTTTAAGGGCGGTGGTGAGGTTAGCAACAGTCAGAAGCCCAACCATTCTGCTTCTTTCTGCATAGTAACATTTTTCTGGGGCTCTCACTGTTAGGGCTTCGAATGTAAATAAAGATTTGAGGCCCCCTTTTAACTAATTCACAAATACCAGTCTGACCAGAAAGAGCTATAAAAATGTAGATGGTGGTAACTTGACTAAGCCAGCCTTTCTAGAGAGAAACTAATTCTAAGAGGACAAAAGAAAGGGAGGTGGGAGATGAGGAGGAAGAAAGAAAGAAAAGCATGGAGGGCCCAAGTAATGGGGTACCCTATTGACAGGGTGGGCGTGGGCAGAATCTCCATATCAATATCCACTCCATGAAACAATGGCATTGGATTTCTATGCCAAGTCTAAATGAACTGATCTTTCTCTTCCAGAGAACCACTCCTTGCACCCACTGGCACAAGCCTGAACCATGATTCCTCCTCTGCTTTCTGTTCCCACTGAACTACGTCCAGGCAGAGAAAGGCTTTCTTTCTCATGCTAACTACTTCATTGTAAGTGACGTCTTCAGAGAAGGCCAGAAGGACTCCGGGAAGGTGAACTGGTAGGAAAGCATAATACCCCTCCCCGAGCTCATTAACCCCTTGCTGCCCCCAGCTTCCCCTTCCCCTGGTGTTCCTTTTCTTGGCCAAGCAGAAACATTAAATAAAGCTAGGCCATCCCGGGTAACACAAACAGTGAAGACAGGAAGTTTGGGACTTGTTCCCCTATCTACTTTCTAGCTTTTTAGATTAGCATAATCTTAAAGTTTCCTCAGCTTGCTAGCCAGAAGGCCTCCTACTTTTTTATCTGTGTATTCTAAAATACTGTTAACATAGCAATAATAATGTCTGATGCACTTGCCTAACAGCTGGCTATATTTTATACATTAAAGGAGAAATGGGAAGTTTTTCTAGAAACCTATGGAAACCTACTATTTCAGAGGATTTTTTTTTTTTTTTTAATAAAAAGTGAGGATTTAGGAAAAGTAAGGTTGGGGGCTTTTCTAACTCCAACCTCTCTCCTTCTTTTAGTTCGAGCATGGATTGGTCTAGGGAGGAAAAGTTCAGCAGGAAAACACAAAGCTGTTTAGCCGGAAGGTCTACTTGCGAGCACCAAGGGTCGTATTACTTGTGGGAACCGTGTGCTTGA
Source organism: Heterohyrax brucei (assembly GCA_028571685.1). NCBI lineage: Eukaryota > Metazoa > Chordata > Mammalia > Hyracoidea > Procaviidae > Heterohyrax > Heterohyrax brucei. The sequence goes on along the minus strand of CM053149.1, from coordinate 115,281,824 downwards.
CGCCACCTGGCCTAGGGGACACAGGCAGGCGGCTGAGGCAAAATTCTTGTCTTCTAACTTCAATTTTCCTCACAGTGCATCTCTGCTAAGGGAAGGGGGAACGGGGGCACAGATAAAACCCTTTCCTCTGTGAGACATACTTCCAAAGGGAGACACTAACACAAGAATTGATAAAACAGAGAATTAATAACACATGGGCACAGTGTTGGCCTTGTTCTGGACTACTGTAGGAAGAAAACTGAAACACTTAAGTAGCCTTCAAAATGGCTAGCCAGGGAGAGTCAACGGCCCTTCTTGGTCAGCCCTACAGCTATAATGAAGAAAGTCTGAAGGACAGCAAGGCCCTTCAGAGGAAAGGCACACAGACGACAGGCGTGGCCTGAGGAAGCAAACCATTTCCCAGTCAGTCCACCTGCACAAACCACTTCAGAAGACAAGCGCCTCCTGGAGCTTTGATGGCCACAAAGGACAGGCAAGACTTTTGTTTTCCAGGCCTTGTCTGAGACAGCCACACGCAGAACAGAGCTCTGTTTATCTACAACACACATGTGGAAGAGATAAAATTCTACCTCAGGATCACAGTCCACTCTGAGAAATATGTTAACTTGCTTATTTATTTTCTCACAAACCTCTTGCCTTTTAAGTTTCAAAGGCTTTATAATTTATTTTATTCTAGGTATCACTCTCCTCACACATACAGTATCAAAAGGAGTTATCTGAGGAGTGGCCGTGGATGCCACCATCACACCTGCACAAAAAACCGGGAGCTAGAAAATAATAGGTGTTAAACACTTCCTCAGAACACACTCTCTGACGAGCCCCCACACAAGGAGAATAAACGAGAAGATCTCATTATATTAAAAACCAGTTCATTCTGGTTTTCATTTTTTTTTCTTTCCCAAAAAGCTTTGAAGCACCACTCTCTCCAGCTCAAGCTAACGTGTACAGGCCTACACGCAACCCAAATCTGACATAAAGGTCTCCAGGAACTCTTTTCACCTCATTTCCACAGAGTTCCCCTTTGATGAAGCCTTAAGCGCTGTAACTTTCCAAACCCTTCAAGTCCTCTTCTTCCCATCCATCACAGCGAGGAGCTGATGCAAGAAAGGGTTAAAGTCCTCATGTAAAACCACAAACTCGGGCACTGGCCCAGAAGGGACATGGGAACCAGGGCAGCCGAGTGATAAAGGCCGGATTGTAGCAGCCCACTGAATTGGAAATGACTTGTAGGCCTAATGAAACAGAGCTTTGGCAGTAAAACAGAATGAAAGGAATGAGACAATAAAAGGCAGGAACAAAGGGTGCAGAGTTGTTTCAGCTTAGCAAAATAAGCTCACTTTGTTGTTGGGGAAAGCCAAAGCCGATTAGGATAAACCAATGACTAAGCATAAGTCTTCCAAACTAATTACACAGTTCACCATGTGAAGTATAATTGGAAGCCTCCAAACTTGGGCTGCTTTGCTTTCACAGGAGTTACATAAAGTGAGAATTACCCAGCAAGCTCGGCACGAAGCACCCCTATCATCGCAGGAAACAGCTGAAAGGAGCAGGACTGCTCCATCCAGGACGAAGCAGAGAATTCATTACGTTTAAAGGCCTCTTTTTGATCTCCAAAATCCTATAAGTGAGAATTCAAGAAACCCGTACTTGGAAGGAGGGGCCTAACGCAGAGAAGGCGCAAATCCACGTAGCCGTTTCTTTGATCCCAGTGCACTTTAATTAACCAAGCTGGGCTACTGCAACGCCTGCCTGTGGGGAGAACAGCAGAGAACAGGCCGGTTCATCGTCTGGGTCTCCACATGCGTATCTAGAGCATCAGCGACGTGCCATTTCGTGGAATGGTCTATATGCATCATTCCTGTCTGTATGAAATCACAAGTACAGATAACATTCACTGGGAAACCCGAGCTGGGAAAATAAATTACTGTTGATCAACCTTCTTGACAAATGAACAAAACCTTCTCCCTCTGAGCAACGGCCTTCTTGGTGGTAAAGTGGGAGATGAGTTTTCTAAAGAGTAAAAAGATGCCAAGAACAGGTCATACAAAAACAAGTGACAATATGACAGCTACCAGCACAGACTGTGTGACACTTTCTCAGCATTGGTTTCTCCACCTAGACACTGGATGTGCTACAGACCTTCACTTGCTTGACATCATGGAGAAGCAAAGTTTAAAAACATGTTAAAAAAAAAAAAGCTTAGGACAAAGCCCACACAGCTTTAATTCAGAAACTCCAACACTTTGTAAAATTATCTTCATAGTAAAACTGCATCTCACAGTTCTGAATCCTCATTAACTTACATCCAGCATATATAAATAGGGAGTTGGAAATAATCTACAGATTTTACAGATCTTACTCATAGGATGAAGATTCCAGTTTATAAATAGTATAGCTTTTTCCAAATAAAGAACCCTGTTATTGTCTCTGGAGCCCTGGTGGCACACTGGTTAAGAGCTACAGTAACTAATGAAAACATCAGCAGTTCAAATTCACCAGCCATTCCTTGGAAACCCTCTGGGGCAGTTCTATTCTGTCCTACAGGGTCGCTGTGAGTTGGAATTGAGGCAATCGGCTTTGTTTGTGATTTTACTGTCTCTGTACCACACAGTGTAGAAATTACTATGGTTAAAACTATTTTGGTTATAACACCATGTTCATTACTATCGATTGAATCTTGTTCTTGGTAACCGCCTACAGATACCTTTCATGGATGGATACATAGATGGATGGATGGATGGATGCTGTTAGATGCCTTCGAGCTAACTCCCAACTCATGGTGACCCCTTGTGTCCCAGAGCAGAACTGCACCAGAGGGTTTTCAAGGCTGTGATCTTCTGGAAGCAGTTCACCAGGCTTTTCCTCCAAGGAGCCTCTGGGTATGTCTAATCACCAACCCTTCAGCTAGTAGCTGAGTGCTTAATCCTTTATGCCACCCAGAAATAAAGCCAAAAGCCAAACAGGTTGCCACCGAGGCAATCCCAACTCACAGTGACCCTACAGGACACAGAACTGCCCCCCAGAGTTTCGAAGGTTGTAGCCTTTATGGAAGCATACTGCCCCAACTTTCTCCCTCGGAGCAGAAAGCATCTGCTGCCTCTGAATGGCCAACTTTTCAGTTAGCAGCTAAGAGCTTTAACCACTGTACCACCAGGGCTCCTTCCCAAGTAGGAAAGTAAGTTTAAACATTTTCTAGAATTCTGATTTTTCAAGCTTGAAATCCATTTTCCGAATAATCTGGTCCACAGGGTGGTAAACGATAGCCCCCAGGCCAAATCTAAACAGCCATCTGTCTTTGTAAATAAAGTTTTATTGGAATACAGCCACACTCATTCATTTACATGTCTACGGCTGCTTTTGCACTATAACGGCAGAAGTGAGTAGTTATGACACAGACCATATGGTCTATAAAGCTGAAAATATTTGCTATCCAGCCCTTTACAAGTTTTCCATCCTGATCTGGTGCAACTCCTTCCCTCAGAGGAGAAACTGAGGCTGGTAAAGAAGCAACATGGTCAGCAGTCACTGCAGGAGAGTCACACCGTGACGCCCAGCCAGAGGGACCGGAACAAACGCCTTCTACCACCTTCCCTGCTCCCTGACGGCACCATGGCAACCACCCAGAGGTGGGGACAACCATCCCAAGTCAGCAGAAACCTTTTGCTTTCTTCATGATCTCATCTTAAATATAAACAAGGAAGGACACCCCTAACCTAGGGGGTAAATCTTCTGGGAGGAAGGTGGGAGACAAGCACAGCAAGGTTCGCAAGCCTCCAATTTCAGTTATTTAAAGCTACTTGGTGTGTCATTCTGTGCCCCTACACTTAGAGTAATGACACAGTTAAACTCCCTTAGCTCAGCTCTTGATAGCAGTCTTACCCATTCTGATTGCCACCTGAAATAAACAGTTGAAGCAGGTGCCGCCTCAGGCAGGATGAGAAGCGGGAGAAGAAAAACAACTGAGGGGGAAACATAAAAAGAGGGTAGCAACCCCTGATGGACGCCGTGAGGGCATGGAAAGTTCCAGGCTTTGAGGACAGTGAACTAGGGTGCAAACTCTGGCTCCTGCAGACTTATCCTCTCCAACCCTTACTGTCCATCTTTGTCCCAGGGGCTTGATGACATCAACCAGCACACAACCGCTGTGCAGAGGAGAGAGGTGATGTATGCCCGGGTTCCCAGCGCTGTCCCTGGGCTCACTGCAGGGACACAATCTCTTCTTCTCCTTCGCATGTTTCCCCCACCCTACATTCATCTGGTGGCTCAGCAGTTGGAACAGGGCCCCAAGTTCAGGCTCTGTCATCAGACTGCTACCTCTCAGGGGGCTGTGACCTCGAGTCAAGGACTGAATCCCACTGAGACTCAGTTTAGCAAACTACAAAACACGTATTACTATCACAAGCCTCCAAGAAAAGAATTAAATGAGATAATATAAGTGAACAACTTGGGCTACTCTCCTACACTTAGTATTCACTGTGTCATAAATTTACACCTTAACTAAGTACAGCTGATGTGAAGATAACCCAAAACAACTTGACATGATTGAGAATGTATGTATGCATGTCTAAGAGTACATTTTATGTAAGTGCACGTGTATGCACACACACATACGTGCAAACATGTGTGTGGTCTTGTTTCTTTCAACCAGAATATAAACGATTGCGGAGCAGAGTTAGTTTGTCAATTTATCTGTTAATTCTTTCCATAACTGTTGTATTTATTCATTTCCCCAAAGTTCCACCAAGAGTCCCGTCTACTTTGATCCCGAGAAGTGACAGGCCCTGCCCAAGGGGACACAAATGTTAACACTAAGAGCCAAATGAGAAACCTGCTATTCTGAAGGCAGACTCAGAAGATACACACCCAGCATATGTATGAAACAAGCTACTGAAGCACAAGTGTAGACAGCTTTATGGTTTCAATACATTTCAGAAGCCTCCTTAGTCCTTTGATAAAACACCTGAGAAGCTGGCACATCCTACTGGAATCCACAAATGTTACTGCAAAATTAACTGAGCAGCTTCCAACGGGGCAAGGGCCAGGCCAGGGAAGATGGTCTGTGGCTGCTTCCCAGACAAAAGGATGACTGTTCCCAGGGCAGCGACAGTGGTCACTGTGGGTGTGGCCAAAGTAAGCAGGGCCTCCCACAGCCTTGTGGCTGATGCAGGGAGTCACAAATCACAAGTGTTAATGAAGACAGACAGAAACAGGGAGAGAATACAAAAGAAGGGAGGAAGGGAGGAAGGGAAGGAAGGAACAGAAACCAAGGGTTGGAAACTGAGAATGAGAACGCAGAGAGCTGCGTACGATTTATTGGCAAGTATAAACCTGCTTGGATACTCCAACATCCCATCTGGGCAGCATCAACTTTCCTGACACCCACAAATAGGCCCAGGAGATTCCAAAGCAGGTTAAGGCTTGAAACAGAAATCCTACCTCATGTGTGCAAGCACTGCCTACCTGAGCCTTGTTTTAAAGGCAGAATGGTAGCTAAAAGGACTCATGCTCCAGAGCCCTCTATGACACAAGCTAGACCTGTCTCCTCTAATTAAGTCCAATCTTTTTCCCCAGGCAGGGTGGGGCTGGGGAGGACACAATGCCCTTAGTAGTCCAGTCTTAAAGAGACGTGCTGAAGCACCCGTGGTGGTCACCAACATACTTAGCTACTCTTTAGAATCCACCTGCAACAAACCAGCCCTCGACAGGCAAGGCCACAAAGTGCCGTGGGGAAGGTGTTTCAAAGCCACCCAGGAAGTGTGGCCCAGAGCCATTCGCCATGGGCGGCTGGGCTAGAGGAGCTGGCTTCTCTTTGCCGCATGGGCTCCCATCCGTGCAGAAATCAGTTAACAGAAAGTCTCCATTTTGAGACTAAATAAAGGTCATGGCCCTGATCCCAGACAGCCAGCTTCTAGACAGACACACCTTGGGTCATAGATGTCCCTCGCCTTGGGCAAACAAGTAAAAGGCACAGAACCCACAGACCAGCAAGGGAGCAGCAGGGTCGCCTTGGGAGGAAACGAGTGGCAGAGCTTAGAGCGGGAGCCGTGTCTTCCTGGGCCCCCCGACAGCACTCAACCACATCAGCTCCTCAGCAGGGAAGACACGCACCTGCTGTGCAGAGGCGCCTGTCCCACACCTGAGTTCCTACGCCATCTCCCCAGCTATTCAAAGATGTAGCAAGTGGAGAGCCCCAGGCAGCGGCCAGCTAAGTCTCTCACCTGCCAGCTGCCTTTAACCAGCTGGTGTTAAGACGATTCTGACTCACGACCACTCCAGGTGTCAGAGCAGAACTGTGCCCCCCAGGGTTTTCAATGGCTAAGTTTCTCAGAAGCAGATCATTAGGCAGGCCTTTTGCCAAGGCACATCCAGATGGACTTGAACCTCAACTTCTAGGTTGTGGTCGAGTGTACTCACTGTTTGCAGCACCAGGCATTCTGCCAGTTTTCTTAGGCCTGTCTTTTTCATGGGAACCAGATACGGATGTCACACAAAAGCCAAAAATGGTCAGCACCCTACAGGCCACCCTGTTTCAGCCCTAGGGCAACCAAGCCAACTGGGAAACGGGACTCCTTTCAGAAGAACCCACTCTCGAAGGTACAGTCTCCCCCACCAACGGGGTGAGGCTGAATTAAATATGCTACAGTTACCTATGCTGTCTGTCTGCCTGTCTGTCTGTCACACACACTCCCACTGTTTCCTGACTGATTCAGGGCTTCCTGTATAGCTCCCTGCCTATTCTAGCAGCAGAGCTCAGCAGATAATTTCACTGCTGTCTCACAGGCATTCGAATTGGAGAATGCTGACAGGTATAGACCTAGCATCTTTCCTGCATCTCCTTGGGCATTTGACAAGGGAGGGTTTGGCTGCCAAGGGCCCCAGGGGGCCTCATCTCTCAGTGTATTTTCCAGAAAGGCACAGGATGAAGCCTGGCTGCGACTCACAGCTACCAGCAGCCTCTGTGGGAGCTCCTGCCACATGTGAGTCACAGCTCTGCATCCCACCTCAGCTGCTGCCACCACCAGCTCCCAGCCCAGTCCCCACGTGGCCAGCAAACACCAGCAAAACCGCACTAAAAGGCCACTCTGTCTGCTCCTGCAGGAACATGGAAAATGTGCTGACCACAAGCTGGACTATTCCATCCCAGCTCCTGCTCAAGCTCACTTAAAGCTTTATGGCCAAGATCAAGGACACAGTGTCCCAGGACAAACCTGTGTCAAAGGCAGAGTTCCCAGCAGCCCACTCCCACATGATGCTTACCTTGCCAAACTGCTCGAAATATTGCTTTACATCTTCCACTACTGTGTTGGCAGATAATCCGCCTACAAATATTTTCTTTGTTCTTGTGACCATCTGTAAGAAATGACAGGAAGAAGACATGGGTGACCAGGTTATCTGAAGCGGCACTTGATAAGATGCTGAAACCAGCCACTCTCCATATTTCTCCAGGAAGGCAATTTCAGATATCTTCAGGCTAACAGAGTGGGCCGTCAGGAATCTAAGGATATGGAAAACAGTCTCTGGACACCCTAGGCATTCAAGCTACAACCTAACAACTTGCACTTCACATAGCCACACACGGACTTCTGAGCCTTTTCCACCGTAACACAGAGCCTCATTCCCGTTCACGTGCGCCACAAGAAAAGTCACATTCAAAACTATCTTAAACTGCAGAGACGTGAACAAAAACCACAACAAAATGCATAAAAACCCATAACTTACTCAGTAAAACAAAAAAACCCAGTGCCATCGAGGTGATTCTGACTCATAGCGATCCTAGAGGTCAGAGCAGAACTGCCCCATAGTGTTTCCAAGGAGGGCCCGGCAGATGTGAACCACCGACCTTAGTCAGTAAGTGTAGCACTAAATCAACACAGCCAAAGGGCAGAAACAACCCAAGTGTCCATTAACAGATGAACAGTTAAACAAGACACAGCACAGACATACGATGGAATATTACTCGGTCACAAACAGAAACGAAGTTCTGGTTCATACGACAACACAGCTGAGCCCTGAAAACACTGTGCTGAGAGAACCAAGTCAGACACCAAAGGACAAAGACTGTATGACCCCACATACATGAAATATCTACAACAGGCAAATATGTACCAACCAAAGTTTCCTTGTGATTCCTGGGGGCTGGTGGGCAGAAGAGAGAAAGGAGGACTCGACATTTAGAGGCCACTGAGCTCCTGTTAAAGGTGATGGAGAAACCATGGGATGTTAAGGATGACGGCGGGACAGTGTGATAAATATAATGAATGTCGCTAAACTGTGTATGTGAAGACTGCTGAAAGGTCCAGAGTTTTGTTACATATATATTTGCCACAATAAATTTAAAAAAGAAAATGGATAGTGGTGACGGCTGCACTGCATAATGAAAGTAATGCCAGTGAACTGCACACCTGAAAATGGTTCAAATGTATAGATACACCATTTGACCCAGGAATCCCACTGCTTGGAATATACCCTACAGCATCAAGGCCATTCACACCAACTGATACATGCACACGAATGTTTATCGCAGCACAGTCCACGATAGCAAAAAGATGGAATCAACCCAGATGCTCAACAACAGAGGAACGGATAGCTAAACTATGGTACACACACTCAATGGAATACTATGCAATGATAAAGAACAATGATGATTTTAGGGAAGATCTTATAACCTGATTTCAATTGGAGGACACTATGTTGAGTGAAAGCAGTCAGCCACAAAAGGACAAATATTGTATGAAACCCCTTTGGTAAGAACTTCACAACAGACTCATGCATACAAGAAAAGACTCTTTGACGGCTGCGAGGGTGGGGAGGGAACGAGGGTGAGGGGGAAGAGTTTAGATTAGATAGTTGTTAGAAATTTGGTTGGGCTGTCTGTGACAGCACACATTAGAAAGATCAGTATTAACTGGACTTCAACATAACATGATTACTCCCCCCCATCTTAACCTAATATTGCAAGGACAGAGTAGCTGAGGCAGGGGGCCGGGGACCATGCTCTCAGGGGAAATTGAGGCCAATCGGCACAACTAGTGTTTTGTTAAGAGACCCCTCTGTATCCCACATTGGTGACTGGCATCTAGGGTCTTTAAAGCTGCCAAGCTGCCATCTGAGGGTACAACAAATGGTCCCAATTAAGCAGGAATAGATGATCACCAAGAACCAAAATGACATGGGGGAAAGAGAACCCAGAAGACAGAGAGACCCACATGAGTGGGTGACTACATCGACTTGGGACCAGAAGAACCAGATAGTACCCGACCACCACCAGTGATAGCTGTGATAGAGCTCACAAAGTTGAGTCTCATCAGCAACACAAGAATAAAAAGAGGTGCACTCTGAGGTCTCCACTAAAAGACCACAATTGATGGTCCAAGGGCCTTGGAGTTCCCCAGGGAGCATGGTCCCTGGTCCTGATGCTGCCCCGTCCATAAATAATAATGGAGGTCAACTCTTCAGACAGGAATGGATTGGACTTGGAGACACAGAGTGACCATATCATGTGTGCACTTTATGGTTCTATGCATCTACAGGATGTCATCCTGCTGACCTCTTACTGGAGGAAGGGGAGTGGGGGAAAACGAGGGATAGGAGATTGTTGGGAGTGTAAGACACATATGGAGCAGAGAAGATGGGTGTGCTGTCACCAGGCAGGGAGAGCAGTGGGAGTTGCATATAGGTGGGCATGCAAATTTATATGGGAATGTACATTTTCATTCAAACATAATAAAAAAATAAAATAAAGTATTTTTAAAAACTGGTTCAAATGGCAAATGTTCGATTACATCTATTTTCTCATGGCTGGAAAAAGTGAGTCAATAAGAAACACATAGCAATTAAAAAATGTGTATGGTCTATATTCATCCAGGTGAGATTCTAGGTGCTGGTATATGTCTGTGAACAAGATGGTACTAACCTCAAACCCAGCAACCATCCCCCAGGCTCTGTCCTCAGTACTCCTTTTTTAATTTCTCCTGATTCCCCTTAGTTTAGTCCCCACTCCAGCTAAGCTGGAAAGTCTGGTGGCATAGTGGTTGCATGCTACGTCTGCTAACAAGGCTGATTGATTCAAGTCTGCCAAGTGCTCCTTGGAAACTCTATGGAGCAGTTGTATATGGTCATTATGAGTCAGAATTGACTCGATGGCATTGGGTTTGGTTTGGATTTTGGTCTAGTCAAGCCCCAGAAGTCCTCAGACTTACACAGCTATGTTCATACACCCTTCCCCTCCTCAAAATGGTTCCACACTCCTAAATCTCCCCAACAAGTTGCAACCATCCCCCAAGATCCAACTCAAATACTACCTTCTCCAAGCTTCAAAATATCAACAGCCATCCCAGCCAGAAGCTACTCATTCTTCCCTCAACTGGAATCCTATCATTACACTGCACTCACACCCCGTCACAGCACACACACGCCTTCCCGTTGTGCAAACATCACTGATAAACATGTCTCTCTTACTTTCTTCCCTTGGCTCGAAGCCACTGATTCCTTGAGGTACTCTCCACAATGCCTAGGAGAGTGGCAGGCAGAGAGAAGTCCACGCCAAGTATTTCGTGGCTGCAGGAATGAATGTGACCACATTCGAGAGTCTCACTGGTTTCAGAGCAAACAGAGAAGGAAGGTCACTGATACCAACCATTCAGAGCAGGGAAGAAAAATCTTACATGGAATAGACAAAAATTAAACAAGGAAATAAATCTTATTCCAAAGACTGAGCGTAGGTTACGTGTTGTGATTTTAACGAAAATTTTAAAATTCAAAACCCAGCTGCCGTCGAGTCAATTCTGACTCATGGTGACCCTGTGTGCACACAGCAGAACTGCTCTGCAGGATTTTCAGTGGCTGAGCTTTCATACAGACTGCCAGGCCTTTCTTCTACGGTGCTTCTGGGTACACTGGAACCACCAGCCCTTTGGTTAATAGTCAAGCGCTTAACTGTTTATGCCACCTAGGAATGTCCTAACCCATCAGTGCATATAACACAAATACAGTGTCACACACATATATTAGAACTCAACATAGGATGCCTCATACAAAGAACATGGCTGTCTGGATCATTCTTACCTTTTAGGCCCCTGGCATGTCTCCTGAATGAATGAATGAACCAGCCCAACTCTCCACGGAAGAGGGAACCTCAGCAGAGTGACATCTGGGGACACTGCAGCTGGCTCCTGGCAGTCTGCGTGCACTGGAAACCCAGCTTCTGTGTCTAACTTTGGATAAGACTCACCCCTTAGGCTTGCGTTCCCTTCTCTGCACTGTCAGGTGCCCGGTCAGAGCTTCAGGTTCCCACCTTCTCCTGAACTCTCACGAATCCCTGTGTATAATCACTGTCACAGAAGGAGCCTCCTAGACTTTGGAGCTCACTGGTTAGTTTTGGAGTCCCCAGTGGGCATATATGCCACAGAGGTAGCTGGCTTATGCCAAACCAGAATATCCCTGTTATGGACTTCTGTATTGCTTGAAAAGGACATTCTCCTAGTGACTCTACTTGTTGCCTCCTTCCTGTTTCCTGTAACAGCCGTGCCATGGTCTGTACATGTGCTTAAAGCTCTGAGTTTTCATCTCTTTTCACATGAATGGGAGATTAGAGGCCATAATATATGTGAGGACACCACGAAGACCCCGTTGGACCACTGAACTCGAAGTATCTCTCTCATTACCTTTTTCTTATGAGTTGAAGTTGAATCTATTCTGACTCACAGCTGAGTCCTTGAGAGATGACAAACACGGACCAGAAGTACCAGGAAGAAAGCCTGGGCAATCCACTTCGGCAAACCCGGCCATGCAGGCACGGGATTGACATGAGACAGAGCCAACCCCATGGCAAACGATGTGTTGCTTTAACTAGTGGGCATCTTGTTCTTCCTCCTTATTTCTCATCTCCATCCTTTATTTACGTCTTTAGCCTCCTGTGGATCAAGGTCACTTTCATGGTGAAACTCTTTATCAAGCCCTCTCTCTACAGCTTTCAATATCTCCATATACTCACTAATGACCAAATTTTACTAACCTAACTTTTCTAATGTATTCACTCAGTAGATAAATTAAGTGCTAGGTGCCAGAGATTACCTTCTAATAGAATGTGGAATTTAATCCTCTATAAAACGGAGATATAATAATTAGCCTACCACCCACTGCTGTCAAGTTGATTCTGACTCACAGTGACCCTAAAGGGCAGAGGAGAACTGCCCCATGTGCTTCTCAGGGCTGTTAATCTTTGCAGAAGCAGAAGGCCACATCTTTCTCCCAAAGAATAGCAAGTGGGTTCAAACCGTGGCCTTTTTGGTTAGCTGAACACTTAACCACTGCACCAACAGGGCTCTGTTAGCCCACCACATGAGGTTCTTATTAGGGCTAAATTAAATAACACATGCCAAAGTGTCCAGAGAGCACCTGGTAGGTGCTGAATAAATGTTCACTGTAACTGAATCCAAAGTCAGTTACTAAATCCGTCCTTCAAGCTCAGGATACATGTACAGTGATAAGACCCCTTCTACAGAGAGCTTTAACAAATCATCTCTTGCTGCCCCTGTTCTCTTCTACCAGAATGTCAAAGGCATTCTGCTGCAGCTCGTAGTGACTTCACATTGGCAAAGACTCCCAATAGCTTAATTTTAGATTTTTCATTCCTTCTTTAACCCTAGCCAAGTAATTAAGTATCTGCAAAGAAACACTAATGTGATCTAGTCAAGTTCTCCACTTAAAGAAACTCTGGAGAGGCATTCTACAAAATGAACCCCATGGTCCCGTTTACATTTTGGTTACAGCCAGGTGGGTAGAGAGGAGGCCTCATCTATATTCCAGATGTTTACGTGGACCCAGAAAATAAAACGACCACTGCACCTTCATTCCAGATAACAAAAGTCAACAGGATGCTCACTCCCTAGGTCTTCTCTTCCACCCTTTACACTCTCCAGTCATAAACCTGCCTAGACAAAGCCCCAAACGTACCAGCAGACATACAGCCATAAATCTACGCAGTCCCCTAAAAGCCTTCAAAACAGACTGATTTTTTTCTTATAAGAAAAGATGAAAAATTCCAGGCTTCAGACAATGCACCGAAGTGTGCACATTACTAAAACACCCTCCCCAAGAAGCAGCTCGGATCCAGTGAGGGATCCTCCTTTCCAGCAAATGCTAAAAGGAGACTGGTTTAATCAAAGCCTTCCTAATGTGAAAAGGCCAGTGGGAAGACGTGCAACACTTGGTTAGCTGCTCACTGATGTCTCCACGTTGGAGAAGGGTGCACAGAGCGGGGTGGGGTGCTCTGCATAGTGACCCCTCCTGCTAGGGGTGTGCTGGAGAAACGGGAGTCACTGGCTCTGGGCACCCTGATGGCAGTATTGCTAAATGGGCTGTGGCTTGCTCAACCATTCGCATTCTGGTGACAGAGGCAGAAGGCAGAGGACCCTAGAATCATGCATTCTTCTCTCTCATTTTCTTTTCATCTCCATGGCAACTGAAGAGGGCAGGAGGGACTGTGAAGTTAGGTCTCTTTTCTCAATGGGACTAAATGAAGGTCCCTAAACTCCCACCAGTTCTATGCAAGGTGTATGTGTGTTTACAGTAACTCTCCATTCCCACACCTTACAGTTTTGACTTCGTTTTTTCCAAGAAACATACGGCACCCCTTGAATTTCAACCTTCTTTTCTAACCTTGGCAGAAGGGCCCCAGATAAGGCACCCGCTGGCACCCTGGCTCTACAGTCTTTTGTATTATTTTTTAAAAAATCCTCTCCCACCAATGAAGAGAGCCACTTGGGCTTCTTTCCCATTCTAGGCCCTTTGGGTTAACTGTGCCCTAACCCCCAGCCTTCACACTGGTAAATACTCAACCACCCAGGGTGAGGGGCAGCCAGCCACTGCCTGCCAGCAGGCGCCGATGGCCCTACTCAGATCCCATCCCCGTGCCTGCAGGTAAAGAGCCAACCAGCTGTTCTAGAAAGAGCTCAGTCAAAAACCTATTAGGATAGGTGGTCTTAAATTTCCTCTGCTTAAAAGTTTTTGGTGGAAGATATGCATGTATATGAGAGCTTTCTACTATTGGGGACACCAGTCGCCCACCCAAGAGCCTTCACCATTTAGGGGCAGCTCTCTCCCTGACAAATTGCTTCTTCCTTCTATTTAGGGTATCACTCTCAGAAGCAACAGATAGAGAAAAGGAGACCATGAGACAGAGACTCTGTGTGTGTGTGTGTGTCTGTGTGTGCGTGTGTGCGTGCGTGTGTGTGTGTGTGTGTGTGTGTGTACGCCCATGCCCACAAGAATGAGAGAAAGACACAGAGACAGTACACAGCGGGGAATGGGGACCAGTCAGGTTCTCCATAGTCACTGCTGCAAAGCTTTGCGTCTAAACCTGTAATTTGAATACACACCACTGCTCTCCGTGCACTCCTTGGCTCCACAAAGAAAACCCCAGCACCCTCTCCAGTTCAGAAAATTGCTGTTTACATGTTAAGAACTGGCCGATGCCAGCTGCTAACTAGTGCCACAACGAACACTCTACCTTCTTGCCTGTACAAAGAAAACTCGAATTTTAAGTTTTTAAAGTCCATTTTTACAAATGTATTTATTTCCATCTGGTTATCCTGAGTAGAGCCGCTGGTTGTTTTTTCCAAAATAGGACTATGCAGAAAGAGAGAGAAAAAATGTGTGTGTGTTTAAAGCCAAGTAGGAGCAGTTAGAAAAGAGAAACTGCTTTTTAGAATGAGAATGAAGGGGAAAACTTAACTTCAACAGCACTGGCCCAAAGATACTAATTACCACAAAAGGAAAAAAAAAAAACTTAATCCTAAAATATATATATACAGGTATACATATATATCTATATATCTATATATCTATATATCTATATATCTATATATATATATATATATATGTGAAAAGGCAGAAAATGGCTGTAAAGAGCCATAACTCATATGAAAGAACACTGGAGAAATTAAGTCAGCTCTTGCCACAGTCAGGTCCCTGGACAAGAGGCTCAAACTCTCCTCACTGAAAATTTCCAAGCCACTCTCACGGGCCATGAGCACAGGCCTGTTAACAGATGCCCTCTCATATATGGGAATTCCAAGGCAGAGGTAGCCCAGGAAAGTTGTTAGAATGCTAGACCTCAGAGGAATCTTGCACACCTCCAGCCTCTCATCCCCATTTTACAGATGGAAAAAAACAAATACCACAAGATAATTCAATGTGCTAGTTAAAGGCAAGGCAGGTACTCAAGAGGGTAACTTCAGTGGGACCCAGACAAAGGCCTTTTTCCTATGTAGTCGTTGAAACTGCAGAAAAACATTCCCCAAATACAGAATGGGGGATGAAATGCAGGGTATGTGCCAACCATCCTTTCTCCGATGTGTATGTGTTTGTAAATTAAGCACCATCTTTGTATGACAAAGATGCTCTCAGCAGAGCTGAGGTCACAGATGTCCCAGGATCACACTCCCTAGGTTGTTTCTTCCCAAGAATCTGACCTCCAAAATTCCTATTTCTCCAGGTGTGTTTTCCGCCTCTCCCCCAGCACCCAAACTACTGCTACTGCTGCCACTGTCACTACCATGACCACTGCCACCACCACTGCATATCTGGACCCAACAACAAAGCTCAGCTTCCAAACACAGGCCAGGTACTGGGAATCTTCTCCAAATGTGTCTAGGATCACAAATGGAAACAGGACCTACTCAGGAGAGGCCCTAGGAAACCAATACCTCAGCTTCACATTTTCCTGGTGACATTAGAACCAATGTCCACATGGAAACATTTCATCAATTAGAGAAGAGACAGTGAGACTCACATGTGTGACAACTTAAGTCTGCCCTTCCAAGGAAGGTAGGTCATTTCTGTTACTTAGGTCTTTACCAAGGCAAAGGTCACAGGGATTGAGTTTCTGCCCTCAAAGGTAAGAAGACATGCATTTGGATGGGACAAAGGAGAAATATAAGGAGAGGCAACCCAAATGTTGCAAAAAAAAAATTTGAATTCCTCTGATAAAACACATCATAAAAGTAGGACAAGGGTTCACTCGTAGACAGGTATCTACCTAACAGATCTGAGAGATTAAGAAAGGTCCTTCTTGTCCTATCAAAAAAAAAGTTCTTTTCCACCAGTCTCCTTCCACACTTAGAATTCTCTGTCCCAATTCTAGGTCTTCTGTGGGCCAGGCTGTTAGAGACTGAATTGTGTCCTCAAAAGTATATGCTAAAGTCCTAAGCCCTATAACTATAAACTTGTTTGGAATTAGAGATTTCCTCTTGTCATATTAAAGGAGTCATACCAGTACAGGCTGGGTCCCAAACCAAATCACCTCTAAGAGGTGTCTTACTAAAAGAGCAGGATAGCCACACACACACACAGGGGAAGACAGATGCCACGTGAGGACTCATCTACAAGCCAAAGAGCACTAACGACTGTTGACTGACACCAGAAGCCAGGAGAGAGGATTAGAGATAGAATCAAGGCAGCTGAGACTCTGATCTGGACTTTCAGCTCCCAAACTGTAAGACAGGAAACTTCTGTTCATGAAGATCATCTACTTAGGACATTTTTTGTCATGGCAGCACTAGGCAGCTAAGACACAGACCCTAAGCAACGCCATTCTCACAAATCACGTTATTTAGTTCTCACATCAGTCCTGTGACAGGACTCAGCTTCCCCTTCACAAAGGAGGAAACTGACACTCAGGGAGGTCAGGCATCCAAAGACCTGGAGAACGGAGAACCAAAGACTCTTAAATCTCATGGGGCTCACAATTCCTGGGTTACTGGCAATTCCTACTTGGTATCATTCAACGCAGGGCCTCCCTGAAGGCAGTGGTGACATGGCAAAGGTAAATACATAGGAAAATGTCCTGTGCTCTTTCTATCCCCAAGGAAAATGGTGTTTACTGGTGACAAATGAGCTGTGTGTCCAGCAACAAACACATGGGGCTTCTGTGGATCTGGCCATCACACGGGAAGATGACCCTGTTCACCCATACTCATTATCCAATGCCACTGAGTGAATTCCATCGCACAGAGACCCTACAGGACAGAGCAGAGCTGTCTCTTGGGTTTCACGTGCCATGATCTTTACCCAAAGCTGACTGTCACATCTTTCTTCCCATGGGGCAGCTGGTGGGTCTGAACTGCCAGCTTTTCAGTTAGAAGCCCAGTGCTTAACCACTGCGTAACCCTGCTCACCCACAGTCCATAAAGACACTTTAAAGGTGGCTTTTCCAGTTACTGGGAACTATCCATTCTTCTCATTCATCCCTACTAGGACCAGAGTAGGCCAACCAATACAGTAAAGTCATCTCATCCAAGAGGCGTTTCCAAAAGCTCCCCAGGCAGTGAGAGGCACTTCCTGCCCTATTCCTGAGACCATTCACCTAATCCAACCTGGGACAGTGGATTCCTGAAGGTTGCAAGCTGATCAACAGATAACAGCCAGGTACAGGAAAAATACACACCCACAAACCACCCCCCACTCCCTCCTCCCTGTCACTGAAGTCTCTTACACCTTCATTTGCCTCATGCTGGTTTCTTTCTTCTCCACCGAAGACACAATTAGAGAAAGAGGAGGACAGATGGCACCGTGGAGAACAAGTCCAACTCTGCCCTTTTCAACTATGCAGCACAGACACAAAAATGACAGGCCAGGGAGCTACCTGAGCCACAAGTGCCAACACGCAAAAAGGACTTAAAGGTAACCCGAGCAGCCACAACAGTGCGCCACATCTGCCACCCAGCCTCCTCTGCTCTCAAGTCACAGCAGACCGACGGACAGAGATGTGCTGTATTTGATGCTGCAGACTGAAGAAATTAATTTAACTTCAGAGGAAACTAATTACAAATATAACCCCGAATGTTTCACCAGCCCTCTCCTTTCCTGTCTATAGCTATTAGCTAGGGGGCATGAGGGTTCAGGCTACGAATTGGCATTCCCTCTAAACAGCTTTACAATTGGAAGAGGGAAAACAGACTTCATCTATATGAGGCTGGGATATAATTTACACACAATTACACAACATCATCAGGTTACAACACTACCTCTGATTAACACAACAGTAACTCACCTAAAGGAGAACGTGATCTTGTAATGAAATTATCAGGATGCTTCAGCGGGGGCTGGGACTCATGAAGAATGCATCTCAGAGCCCTTGGCCTGGCTCAGCTCCCTCCCAGTCTAATTTAAAAAATACTACTTCCTTTCACCCTTGGGGGAAAAGCTGCAACCTGCAGGGGTGACCTCTCCACAGATATGGATCAGAGAGCAATATCCCAGACAGTAGCAATGTCTCATACTGGGGGCTGGGGGAGGTAACACAAAAAGGCAAGGAGATAGAGTGTTGTGTTGGAAAACACAGGAAATTAAGGATCGCGATCCGCACATCAGCTGATGCTGAGCAACGCGGCTGGCTGGCCAGAATCCGCTCCCAGGCACCCAAGCTGCTCTGCATCCACAGTTAGCTTGTCCAGCCACTCCACTCTTCTCAGACACACCTTGCCCCCACCTACCCCAACTTGTCACACAGTGATCCACATGCCCTTTATGAAAGGCATCAACCGCCCCCACCATGTTCAAGTGATTACCTATATATATACCCATTGCCAACAAGTTGACTCCAACTCACAGCAACCCTAAAGGCCAGAGTAGAACTGCCCCATAGAGTTACCACGGATCGCTTGGTTAATTCTATATATATGCAATTAACAACCATAAGTTCTTACAGCGGTGGTATTACACCAAATTAGGTAAGTACCCTCCAATGTTGCTGAACTGGCCAGGAAGCCATGCATATCTGCATATAAAAGAGGTGTCTCCAACCCCCCCAGCAAAGGAAGGGTATCCCAAGCATATTTTCAATAAACCTCAGAAAGAAGTGGGAAAGAGCGAGCCAGACAGGTTGGTGGGGCCAGTATGAAGTCAGCTCCTTCCATCTGGGCTCATCACTCAGGCGGTGGAAGCTGGACTCACTCCCCACCCTCTGCAGACATCACCTGCATCAGGTGATGATGCATTGAGCCAGTGGGTTCTACAAACAGTGACACCATGGTCTTAGCCCCATGGTTAAGCCATGGGCCCAAGGTGACTGTGTCAACAGAAATGACCCAAACAGTGACAACTCACAAATTTAAAATGTCTCTGTCTGCCGACCCCTTTCAGCATTCTCAAGCACATCTGTGTGTACTAACAGACCCCCATGTGTTAAATAAAGTTAGCTCAAGTCTCTCAGCAGTTCTGGGTCCCAGTTTTCCCCTTTATAAAATGGCATTAAGACTCTACCCTAAATAAAACAAACTAAGAACTGTGAAGTTATAACTCAAAGGGCACAGTCCATTGGCGCTTTCTGCACCCTCCAACAAAGGCACAAAGGAAAACTCAATGGCCTGAGTCTAGGCTTCTAGACAGCAGGCTTCCTCAGGGCTTCTCTCCCGGCTCTAGACTCTCTGTACCTTCAGTTCCAGGTTGAGAAATGCCCGTGGCTGCGGTCAAGTTAGAAGCAGCAGCCTATGCACAGGTCTCTGGATCTATGAACAGGGGACCACAGGGATGGGTTCAGAACCTCCCTCCTTCCCTCTCTACTTTGCGAACTGCTCTTTCCCTAAATCCCTGAAGTCATCTGGGTAGCAAGCCCAGAGAGAAGGAGTTTACAGAGAAGTTAAGAAGTGCAAAGTATCTGGGAACCAGAGTAAACACCCACTGCTCTACCTACCATCGCCCAGGGCAACTGCACCCCGCACCAGGATGTTCAGGAAACACCAAGAAGCCATCTGGGAAGCCAGGTGAGGAGCTGCTTGGGACAGTTAATTTTACTTGCCGGCGTGGCTCGGCTATGGTGCCCAGCTGTCTGTCAAACATGGGTCCAGATACTGCTATGACATATTTACATGTTATCAGCATTTAAATCAGGTGACCGTAAGTAACAGCAACTGTCCTCCACAGTGCGGACGGGCCTCGTCTGGACAGCTGAAAGCTCTACACACAAAACTGGGGGTTTCCTAAAGGGGGACTCTGGTGGACATTTTATCAGAATTTCCCTCTCCTTCACTGCCTCATCTGCCAATTCTGGGATAGAAAACTGCTGGAATTTCCAGCCTGCAGTGTGATTTACAGATTTCAGATTCACCAAGCCCTGCTTCCTCAAAATCAGTCCCTCCCTCTCTATCCATACGCATATACATATTTATATCTGTGTGTGTGTATAAATGAGCTAGAATTGATGAGAATGGATGATGTATGTATACACCCACCCACTGAAACCCACTCTGTGAAGTCAATTCCAACTCATAATGACCCCCCACACATATACTGCATGTCTCTTTCATGTATATATGCATGTATACCCCAAATACATATATATATATATATATATATGCCTGTGTGTATTAATTAAAAAAAAAAATTCAAACCTGTTGCCATCAAGTTAATTCTGACTGATAGCAACCCTACAGGACACAGCAGAACTGCCCCCAAAAGTTTCCACCAGATGCTTGATGGATTCAAACTGCAGGCCTATTGCTAAGCAGCTGTAGCTCTTAACCATGATACCACCAGGGTTTCCATATGTGCGCGCGCGCACGCGCGCGCACACACACACACACCCCCCTAGGTCCCAATGCCATCTAGTCAATTCTGAGTCATCACAATTCCATGTGTTACAGAGCAGAATTGTTCCACCCAGTGTTCTCTTCATCGTGAGGGAAGCAGATGGCCAGGCTTTTCCCCTGAGGTGCTTTCGATGGGTGAACCCTGCCAACCTTTGGTACAGCAGCTGAACGCAAACCACATGCATGCCCAGGGACTACTGATAAGCAGGTACAGGCACAGGGACACTGGTGGTTCTGTGGTAGAACGCTTGCCTTCCACGTGAGAGACTGGGCTGAAGTCCTGGACAGTGCACCTCCTGTCAGCTACCATGCTCCGACCGGGACCCGCGGAGCTTCCTGACTAGGAGGGACTAGAAAGAAAGGCCTGGTGATCTAGAACGACCACGAGCTGATGAAAACCCTGCGGATCACAACAGTCTGATCGTGAAAACAGTGCAGGCCTGGGCCACGCTTCGTTCTGCCGTGCATGGAGGGACCAGGAGTCGGGGACTGACCTGACAGCAGCTACCAATTTCTGTCCACATAAACCTGAAGAAGCTGGAAGCTGTGTAACAGGGAACTGGCAAGAGAAGGAAAATGCAAATACTTTCCACTAGCAGAGAATGACAGAAAAGTGGTGAGACTATACCCCGTCAAAGGTAGAAAGCGTGCAAGACCCAAAAAACAAAGCAGTCCCATCGGGTACCAGCTCTGACAGGACTCCCTGGTATATATAATCTCACTGGTTCTGTTTTCCTCTACAGAACCCTAAGATACAGTGGTCAGGAGTACAGACTGTCCTCTACCAGGTACCTTCAGTTTAATGAAAGCAAAGCGTTAGACGACACCACTGCCCACTGAGAAACAGCACAAACTGGGCTGTCAGGCAGGTTCTAAAGCCAAGGTGTCCCATCCCCCAAACCGTCCAGCTGATTTCCTGAGAAGAAGAAATAGAAGCCTTAACCCTTAGCCTTGATTGCCTTCATTAACATATTTTAGATGCACATGGCAATCAGTTCCTGATGAGCAAGTTTTACCTAATCCACAGAGCTGAGCTGGGCTTCAGGTTCACTGTCACTCCTGTACCTCTGGATGCCTATTAGAATCAGTTGCCCAGGGAGTTGTTCAGACCAGCTGATCCCAGGCCCCACTCCCAGGGATTCGGATTCGCTGGCCCCTGGTGAGGCCCTGGCATCAGTATACTTGAACTGCTTCCCAGATGACACAGTAGGTGGCCAGAACTAGAAAAAGAAGTTGCTTTTATCCACCAGGCGCTCCTTCAATACTCTGGGGGTCAGTTCTACCCTGGCCCCTAGGGTCGCCATGAGTCGGATGCGACTCGACAGCACTTGGCTGGCTTGGCTTCACCACCTTACAACAGAAAAGTGGGGAGGGGTAGAAGCCTCAACAAAAGCAGGTTCTTCTTCATTATCATCATAACTGTGAGTGAGGAGCTGGATACTAGAACCAGGGAATTCTGGGCTGGAATCTCAGCTTTATCTCGTCCCCCGGGTCCTCTTCCTTTACGGTTGTTGTTATTGAGAAAATACACAGCAAAGCATACACCAACCATTTCTACACGTACAATTCCGTGTGCAACCATTCCTACTCTCCTTGTCTGAGCTGCCTCCCCCCAATGACATCAAGTCACAGCCCCCCAAGGTTCCTATCTAATCTTTCCAGTAGCTGTTGTCACTGAGATGCCATACAGATAGCTCTTAAAGGAGCACAAACACTCAAGACAGACACTTTTCATTAGTTAAGCTAAACTATGCTTTGGTTTTAAGAAGACTTCAAGGGATGCTTTTGGTTTAAGTTTTACAGATAATCTCAGGATAACAGTTTCAGGGATTCATCCTGGTCTGTGTCATTTTATGGGACCCACTGTCATAGACTTAACTGCGTCCTCTAAAAATATGTGTTGTAAATCCTAATCTGTCTACTTGTGGAGACAGCCCTGGGGGCACAATGGTTAAGAGCGTGGCTGCTAACTGAACAGTGGACAGTTCGAATCTACTGGCTGCTCCTTGGAAACTCTACAGGCAGTTTTATTCTGCTCTACAGTCTGAGCGTGCTCTGCTCTGTAGCCATGAGTCTGAACTGACTCAGTGGCAAAGGGTTTCGTACATCTGTGAATATAATCCCATCTGAGAATAAAATTTTCTTTCCTGGGAAGGAAGCCATGGAGGGTGTGCCTTAAACCAGTAACTTCTGAAACATTAAAAGAGCAGATTAGGCAGAAAGAAGCAAACACAGACGGCAAAAGGTAGGTACTGTGCCATGAGATGACTGTCAAGGAACAGAAGCTAAAAAGAGGAACGGACCTTCCCTCAGAGCTGAGAGAGAGCATTCCCTCAGAGCCAGTACTCCAAATTTGAACTTCTAGCTTCCAAAACTGTTAGAAGTAAATTTATGTTCATTAACGCCACTCCACTTTGGGTAAATCTTTTAAGGCGGCACTAAGAAACTAAAGATACCTACTTTACCTCTTCCCTTTTAAAAGAGACAGTAATACTTGAATGTCATGGAGCTACTATAAACATCAAGAGAGAAAAAGTAGGTTAACACATTTGGTACGTAGTAACACACCACTAACCCACTGCCTTTGTGTCAGTTCCAACTCACAGCAACCCTAGAGGTCAGAGTTCAAATAATGTCTGCTGGATCCCAAGAGAGTAAGAACCAAGGCCAAGAGGTAAAAAAAAAAAAAAGACAAACTGTAGACGGATGTCTCTAGAAGCAAGTCTTATTCATTAAACATTTTTTCCTCAACTACATTTTGAGGACCTACTATGTGCCTCTCAATGTTAGGCTCTATAGATATAAAGTCAAATGAGACCACTCTGCTCCAAAAGGGCTTATAGTCAAGTCTAACACTGTGTTATTTGTAGCACAACAGGGCTTTGGAGGCACAAGGCTGGGCCTGACCTGTGGCTCAATGGTTAGCGGGAGACAGTAAGGAAAGGAAGGGGAGATGGACCCCCACGAAGGCTGCAGCATCTTCAACATTCGACTGAAAGGCTGCAAGTGGTTCTGAAAGATCACACCACAACCGGGTCCTGCAGGCCAAGCCAGGGAGGTAACAGAAAGTTTAGAGGGTTCAAGCAGACAGGCAACCCCTCAAATGAGTTGTTAAAGAGACAAGTGCAGCCACTGCGGGAGTCTGGGTCATCTTAATGCTTAGACGTTACAAAAAGGAATAAGCAGGGAAGACAGGAGCTGGAGGCCAAGTGTCTGGACAACAAGAGCACGTGCCCTGAGATCAGTCCTCCATGCACTGGTCCCTCCCAGATCTGCTGTTCCACTATTCCTGAAAAGTCCCGGGGGGTGGGAGGCAAGCAGGCGAGGCCCAGGAGAGATAAGCACATTGCACCCTTGGCAGGCTGGTCTTTAGAAACACATACAGCCATCTGTTAGGTCATAAATTTTACCTGTCAAGAAAAAAAAAAAAATTCACCATCAGGTCTAGTCCTTACCACCCTTTGCGACTAGCTTCCTTTGAGAAAGAGAGGAGAGCAAAGAAGAGTTTGCAGTTCAAGACAGAAATCAAGATCATCACTAGCAAATCTCTTCACCTTGAATCACATGCCTCCCCATCGAGATGGAAGTTGATTTTTCTAAACCTTGGAGGGGCTTGGCTGCTGAAAAGAGATCCCAGTGGCCAAGCAGGCCAAGTGAGAGAGTAGAAAGAGAAGGAATTCATGAACTCCAGTTTTGTCACATGGTTCTGAGTGACTCTGGAAAATTACTAAGTTGCTTAAACTTTAGATTCTTCCTCTCTAAAACGGGATTAAAACAACACACACATTTCATGTGCTTGGCACAGGGCTGGAATGGCAGGAAAGCATCATGTGGCTTTTTCCCACTCACTGCCACCATCCCTACCCTACCTGTGACTGAACACCAGTGATTTTCACCCCAGTATGCTCATCTTTGAAACAGTGATCAAACTTGTCCTGCCCAGCCACCAACTTAACCACAGAAGTTTCCAGAAAAGCACCTGGAAAAGACATAAAGCACACTGCATAAACTACCATTAATCCATTCTGCTTCCTTTGGGGGCAGTGGTGGATCA
This sequence comes from Heterohyrax brucei, assembly GCA_028571685.1. Taxonomy (NCBI): domain Eukaryota; kingdom Metazoa; phylum Chordata; class Mammalia; order Hyracoidea; family Procaviidae; genus Heterohyrax; species Heterohyrax brucei. Next base: position 115,257,182 of record CM053149.1, on the reverse strand, counting down.
TGGCAGAATTCACGCCTTCTGTGTTCAAGACCTGGGTTTGAATTCCTATGAACACACCTCATGTGCAGTTACCATCTGCCAGTCAGTGGATGCCCGCCTGCTGCTACGACGCCGAAGAGGTCTTGGCAGGGCTCTGGGTGGAAACACTTGTGGTGTGGTGGTTACAGGCTACGGCCGCTGACCTAACGGTTGGTAGTGCAGAGCCATCAGGCACTCCTTAGAAACCCTAGGAGCCAGTTTCACTCTGTCCTATGGGCTTGCTAGGAGTTGGAATTGACTCAGCAGCAGTGAGTTTCCAAATTAAGAAGAACTAGGAAGAAAGGCCTGGCAATCTACTTCCAAAAATCAGCCAGTGAACCCCACAGAGCCCAACAGTTTAGTATGCAACCAATCATGGGGTGGGCACAGGATTCGGCAACATTTCGTTTCAGGGGGCACGGGGTCACCATGACTCAGGGGCGAGCTATACAGCAGTTCACAGCAACAGCAACTACTCCCCTTAATTTCTCAGACAGCACGCTACACCAGCCCACCTTCAACAGGGGATACATGGCAATGTGCTATTTCCAAGTGTTAGGGTGCTCCAGCAAAAAAAGAAAAAAAGATGTTTGTTTTTCAATGCAAAACCCACTGCCACTGAGTGAATTCCAACTCTTAGTGGCCCTGTAAGAACTGCCTCATAGGGCTTCCAAATCTCCAATTTTCACAGAAGCAGACTGCTATGTCTTTCTTCCGAGCAGTGGCTGCGGGCCTTAAACCACTGATGCTACGGTTAGCAGTCGAGTACTTTAACCACTGTGCCACCATGGCTCCTTATTTCACTGCAAAGCCATGTCTTTACCTACTTTGACCCAAGCAGCCCCTTACCTTAAGTAGAGTAAGAGACTGATCCACTTTCAGGAGATAAAGCTGCCCAAGTCTAAGAAGTAATAGCTCTCCACTACACCAACATCCCAATACATCTGTCCCCTCCTCATGCCAGTAACATGTTTCTATAAATCCTCACATAAAAGAAAACTTTATTTTCCAGAGGGATAAATTGAGGGGGGGAGGAGGGCAAACAACAGTTGCAGCAAAAATATCACTCATCAAACAGAAGTCAGTTCACCTGGAACTTCACTGAATGCAGCGTTACAGATGTTTTATAGCCACGATGTCTGTGCTATTTAAAACACTTGCACAAGGCCAACCAAACAACGAAAAAGAAAGAAAGAAAGAAATGTTCCCCAATGCACCGAACCCAGCTAACTGGTCTGGTCTGGCTGTTTATTGAGGCAAAGAGGCAGCTGGGGACCCGTAGCTGTCAGCAGAAAGAAAAGTGGAGGGCTCATTTGTAGCTCACTCTAGGGGGCCGTCAAATCAGCCACGTGGCCCAGCCAATGGCACAAGGCTCTCTCTGAAGGGCACTTCTGCCTGGAGGCACAGGGTCTTCTGAGGGGAAATTGCCTAGCACCTGGCATGCACTTAATAAAGTCCAGCTCCCTTCCCTCAAAGAAGAAAAATCTGCCCAGTTCAACCTCATCTATTTAACAAGAGTCATTCATTCCCGTACAAACATTTGTTGAAGGCTTGCATGGTACAGTGCACTGGGCTACAAATTCACAGCTAAGTCTGCTGCAGTCCAGTGCTCTCCAGAAAGGAAGCTTCATAAATGGGGGGTGCAGTCAGACTAGAATGTAAGCTTCTAAAGACAGAGCTATGGTTATGATCCCTCCCAGAATGAACACTTCCTGAGGGCAGGGATAAGGTCAGGACACTCTCCAGAACGAAGATTCATAAAGGGAAGCTTTGCTTTGCTCACCACTGTATTCCTAGCACCTAGAAAAACTGAAGGCACACAGTAGGCCCTCAACAATTATGAATTAATTGAATAAATGAGGGAATGTTCCCTGCTCTGAATTAACCAGTTTATGGACAATTCAAGGTACTAGGCACTGGTCTCCTTCCTTTCCTCTTAGGCAATCCCAAACACCCCTTGTTGCTAAACCGGCTGCAGGCACCAAGGAGATAAAAGGCTTTGTTCCTATGAAGAACAGCTGGGCCAAGTTCCCTTCAACAGCCTCAGAAGACACAAACACAAAGCACTGCAAAAGAAAGGTCCTGTCAGACTGAGTCAGACAATCCCTTCCCTACCACTTGGAACACATGCACACACAAAGCAACTGTCCCACAGCTGGTGATTTAGTAGGAGCACCTTTACATACACAAAGGACAATTGGTGACTCTGTGTAAAAAAGTCAAATGAAATATGGGAGGGGCCTAAAACCACTGGCAATCACAGTTTCAAGGACAATGTCTATTGTACACACTACCTGCCCCTGGTTAACCCCATTCAACATTAATGGGCACCTGGTCCTTACCAGGCCTTGGGACCCCAAACTGAAAGGTTTTGTTCTCCACCCTTAAAAATCTCACAGGAGCCTAACTAAACCATGCAATGACAGGAGTGTGCCACAGATATGGAAGATACCACAAACTCTGTCAACTGAGTGAAGGAATGCAGAGATGATGATGAACTCTGGTTCTGAAGGATGAGCTGGAATTCCCCAGGAAGACAGGACTGGGCAGAGTCACAAGGACATGAAATACCACTGCTTGTTTCAAGCACTGAAAGTCTGGCATTGCTAGAAAGTAACAGAAAAGAGGGTTTGATGATGTTGTAAAAAGTACCCAGGGTGACTGGACTTCATCCTGCAAAGCACGACCAGTCCAAGATTCTAAGCAAATAATACACGCAGCTTTGCATTTCAGGTAAGTCATTCAGTAGAAGACAGATCTGAAAGGCTGAAACTACGGACTGTAACAACAGTTATGAGATTGTCGTAACACTCCATGAGAAAGAAACCATAAACTAAAGCAAGGGTCTTTTGCACACCAAGACATGAAGAGATTTGAGAGAGAGCAGAAGACAAAATTACCAGGTTTGGGTACGTGGTTAGATGCAGAGATGAGGGAGAGGAACCAGTCTTGAATGCACTTGGTGGCTGTGTCAATGTGGTGTCACAAACTGAGATGGGAAATGCAAAAATGGGTTAGCAGAGCAAAGACAGGTGTGTCCAGTGGGGTATGCTAAATCTGCAGAACAACTGGAATACATTTATGGTGCAGCACCAGAGAAAGACATCTAGGTGGCTACTAAAATCATGGAATGGATGTGATGAGAGGGTAGAGAAGAAATAGGGACAAGGACAGTTTCAGACAGACCCCCAACATCTCTTGGAGACCCAAAGCAACAACCACAGAACTAGGTGGAGAGAAGCACGAGAGAACAGAACTGTTTCATCAACCGTGGCAACTTTCAAACATGGCCCCTTGGTCTGTGTCTCTTCTCTGAATCTGAGTGGGCTTCGTCTGATTGCTTCACCTACAGAGTCAAGTGGTGCCTCGTGACTTCCAAAGCTGTGTGATAAAAGGTGCAGCGGCCTGCAGCTCATTCAACGAAACATACATATCTGGAAGCCACGACACACAGACAGACCACGTCTGTCCATTCTTCAAATCAGCCCTAGATAACAAGTGAAATAGCCGCCAAGGATTCTAGCTCCCTGCTGTCAAGTTACTCCCAGATGTCAAGTCTTCCCAAGCTGAGCTCCTAGACACAGTAAAGCACAGCCTGGCTGTCTCTGCTGCACCCTGTCCAAATTTCTGATGCAGTAAATCCAGATGCATAATAAAGTGGTTGCTTTAAGCTGTTAAATTTGGGGGTAATGTCCTTCTTTCTTTTATTATTATTCCTTATTGTGGTTAAAAAATATGCACCAAAACATTTGCCATCTGAATAATCTTCAGAAGTACAGCTTCTTGACAATAATTAGTCCCCAACGCTGTTCAAACATCATTTTGTTATCCTATTTGGGGATAATTTGTTACAGAGCAATAGTAACAGTGACATGAAAGTTAGGAAAGTTAGGCAGAAGGAAATAATCAAAGGTGCTGAGCACCACTGCCTTAGTTACCTACCACTGCTATGGCAGTGATACCACAAGTGGATGGTATGGACAAAGAGAAACTTACAGTCTCACAGTCCAGGAGGCTGCCATTCAGGGTGCCAGCCCCATGGAAAGACTTGCCCTCTCCGTCAGCTCTATGGGAGTCCTTCCCAGCAATCTTCGCTGGTCTAGGAGATTCTCAGCACAGGAACCCTGGGTCCAGAGGAGGCCCTCTACTCCCAGCGCTACTTTCCGGGGAGGTCCCTTATCTCTCCCTTCACTTCCGTCTTTCCTATCTCAAAAGACATTGGCTTAAAACACAACTTAATCTTGTAGATTGAATCCTGCCTCATTAACATCATAGAGGCACGATTTACAACAAACAGGAAAATCACCTCAGATGACAAAACGGAGGACCATCACACAATACTGGGAATCACAGCCTAGCCAAGTTGACACATATTTTCAGGGGATACAATTCAATCCATGACAACCATAAAGATATTCCATAAAACAAGGAAGGATGAACTCCCAGCTTCACTGGCTCCAGGTCCCAGGTACACACTGCCATGACACAGTGCCTGCAGGCCCGGCCACCAAAGTGCAGCTCGGCAGCAAACATGGACCTCCCTGGGAAGCAGCTCCCCAAGCCAGGCCCCCAGTGTGGCAAGCCCTGGGATGACCCGGCAGCCTCGGATTAGCCGTGAGGCTTCACTCTGACGAAAATCTCCCTGATGGCAACCAGCACTGGAAGATTTTCCCTTGAAAGTGACAACTGCCTGAAGACCCTGCCAGCTGTGGTCAAGTCTGCCTTTAAAAAGGAAGACGTCGAGAGTTCGTTTTTATTCTGAGGAGAATTAAACATCAGTGGTTCCAAGCAGCCCCCTTAACACAGGCTGATAAGCAGTCGGTTCTAAGAGCCCTCTCTTGCCCTCTCCCTTCGCCAATGTCCCTCCTTCCTTTCTAGTTGAAGCCTGAATTCTTCTTCTTTTGTTAAACTGTGCTAAATCTATATATAACAAAACATCTGACAAGTATCATCACCTAAAGAATTTGGTGACATTGAATTATGTTCACGGTGTTATTCAACTGTTACCCTTATCCATTCCCAAATTACACCACCATTGCCCAAACGGAAGCTTCCGGTCCCCTAGGTATTGAGCCCTCCTTTCCCCTGGCCCTCGTACCCACCAACAAACTCTGGTTCCGAAATGCTTGCCATGTAGGTACTTCACAGGAAATCTGAACCCTTAGTAGTCTGGATATATCTGAAATTATGATCAACTGGCATAGTTGCTCTCCAAGTGGTATCTACAGCTCAGGACAACTCACTTCCTGTCCAAGTCTCCAGTCCAAGACTGTCTAAAAGCAGTGACCTTCCCCTCCCTGGCCACACACTCAGTCCCTCTACAGGCCTGCTTTGGTTTCCCACCCTGTTCCTCCTGCACACAGCCCTTGGCTCTCCCAAAGCTTCTCTGAGTCCTCAAATTGATGAAGATGACAAGACTACGTTAGAACATAGGGACTGGGCCACTTGGAAACCTTTAGAGTCCTTGGGTTGCACCAAGAGACACCTAGAGTTGAAGTGACGGCCTAACTCATACAGCCAACCCAAAGGAGAGATCTGACCTCATCAAACCTGTTCTTTTTTAAAAACTTGCATTGCAGGAAATTTCGCTTAGTTTTAACTGTCCCATAATCAGCATGATGTCCAAGATGTTTCATTCCGTGTGGGAAGAAAGTTGAGAAGTAATGACTGACACCACTGTCCTCGGGCGGTTGACACTTTAAACAGGCAGACAGGATATTTGCAGAGAAATCAAAAATCTTCAGCAGAGTTTTCAAGACCTGAGGTTACCAGGTTCCAAACAGTCATTGCAGTTTTCTGACTGTGGCACGCACTTCCCATCATACCACAAATGCTTTCTTCAAGCTGCCCCAATCACAAGCCACCAAACCCTCAAGCCTCATTTCAAATGTCTTTGCTGAAATGTCACTGCTAGGAAGCCCTCTAGGACTGCCCTATTTAAAATTACAGCCCTGTGCCACACCCCAAAAATCCCCAGACCTTCTCCCAGCTCAGCTGAGCCCCGAAGCACTTAGCTTCTCACAGGCTCTCTGATTTACATTTTTTGTTTACTTTCTCCCTCCTCGCAGGAAGTAAGCCTCCCGAGGTCAGTCACCCTGCGTTTTGATCACTGGTGTCTTTGCTGCGCCTGGTTCACAACAGACATTGCTAACTGAATGAATGAGCATTCCAAAGTACTCGTCTGCGCTTGCTTGCCTCCCCTGAGTTACCGTACACCACTCTCTACACCTGCGCAAGAAGTAAACTGCTCCTGCACAAGCGGCACTTCATTTCAAACGGCTTCATATTATCATTAGTATTTACCTATTAGGTTAAGTTCCTTGAAGGAAGAGCCCATCCACGCCTTATTCATTTTTGTATCCCCCAAAGCAGCGGTAGTACTGAAATATATCATCTATTGAATTTAACATAAAAATCAAATTGCATGGAAAATGGGCAAAGAACACATGAGTTAATATAACTGTAACTACAGACCTAAGTGACTCCGATTCACTGAACAATACTTGTCAGGCTCTTACTTGTGTGCAGAATACAAGGCTAGCACCTCTAAAAATGCAAAGATAAGGGGGATATAAACTGGTACTGGCCACTAGACACCCACTGGTCACAGATGGCTACTTAAATTTGTGTTAATTAAAATTCAGTACCATTAACAACTCAATTTGCCAAGTCTCACTAGTCACATTTCACATGCTCACTGTCCACATGTACTGGATGGTACACAATGAACACTTCTATCCCTCAGGAAGGCCTATCAGCTAGTGATCACACGGAGAGTCCCTGCCTTCAGCATCTACCCTCTAACGGGTCGCACAGGATAGGTCCAGAAAGTTCCAGAAGAATACGTTGTGATTGTCATTAGCTATGTCTACAGTTGGCCCTAGACAGTCCTCACGTAACAACACAATGACATGCTGCCCCGTGTCCCACACCAGCCCCATGACCGGTTATTCACTGGACTGGGATGATCCACATGGTTTTCAGTGGCTGAGTTTCAGAAGTAGATTACCAGTCCTTTCTTCCTAGTCTACTTTAGTTTGGAAGCTCTGCCAAAAGCTGTTCAGCTTCACAGTAACACAATACACAACCCTCCATTAACAGAGGGGTGGTGGCTGGCCAGGAATCAACTCCCCTGGGCTCTTGCATGGAAGGCAAGAATTCTGTTGTCGTTGGGTGCCATTAGTTGATGCCAACTCACAAAGACCCCATATGACAGAATAGGGTTTCCCTTGGCTGTAATCTTTGCAGAAACAGATTGCTAGGTCTTTTTCTCATGGGGAAGAAAAAAAACCCACCAACCTTCCTGTTAGCAGCCAAGTACTTAACCAATGCACCATCAGAACTTCTTTATGGATATATTAATTTACGGCCATAGAGTAGATTAGACTCATAGTGACCCTACAAGACAGAGCAGAACTGCCCTAGAAGGTTTCCAAGGAGCAGTTGGTGGATTCCAACAGCTGAGGTTTTTGATAGGCAGCCAAATGGTACATCACTTGTCCCACCAGGGCTCGAAGGCCCCACAGAACCAAACCTGCTGCAATCAAGTTGATTCAACCTTTTAGTTAGCAGTCGGGTCCCTAACCACTGCACCACCCCAGCTTCAAGGATATACCAGCAAGTTACAAAAGAACAGCAAAGGCCTGTGGGCAGTGAAAGGAATGCACTGTTACTCCTGGGGGCAAGAAAAACAGCAGGACAGTCCCCAAGGAAGAGGTGGAGATAGTTAGCTTGAGCCATTAAAAAATCAGTAGGCTTTCTCCCTAAGCAAAAGGAGGTTGGTGACAGCATTCCAGAAGCCTGGAAAACAAGAAGCCTCTGCAGTGGGGAGCAGGAGCACACATGGTCCCTAGAGCAGAGGTGCTTGGGGCCTTGTGTGAGAAGAGGCTGGAAGCGCCTGGGTGAGCCCAAAATTTCAGGTAAAGGGCTGGTCCTGTCTCCCTGGGCAGTCAGAGTGGGGAGCGGAATGCCAGATCTTTTCTCCCGCGGACTCACTGGATGAGTTCCAACCATCGCTTTGGATTAGCAGCTGAGCCCTTAACCACAGCCATGCCCAGCACCTCTCCTAACCAAAATGAGTCTGGGCAGCTCTGCCTCCGAAGCTACCACCGCTAGAACGCAGTACATGAACTCCCTTCCCGGCCACCCGCGGTGGGTTAAAGACTTATTTATGCACTCTGAGGGCTCAGCATGGAACGATTCCAGCAAAACTGGGCCTTAACCAAGTGCTTCAGATGCAGGGCACAGCCTAGTTAAGGCTATCATCCGTGGCTCCACAAAGACTGGGATGCATTTCGGCAAACAGCTAATAATAAAAGCAGGTGGCGGGAGGAGGGGAAGTCAACCTGGCATTTATGGGGGATCATCCTGCTCCCCATCCCCTGCCATGGACACCTTTGTGACAACTTGCCTCTATCTCCAATTAGCCTATTTTTAAGCAGCCAATACCCAATATGCCAGGCCCTCTATTCAAAAGCCATTATCTAACATGCACATACTCTGCAGAAAAGAAAAAGGAAATGAAAAATAAAAGGAAAGGATTTCTAAAATGGCCAAGCACCCCCCCAAAATGAAGAGGTTTGAGGGGTGCTGTATTCAAGAACAAAGAAAACTCTGAAAACCTCCTGAAAGGCCCCTGCCTGCCTCCTCCTATTAAGCAATCACGAGCTGACAGAGCCCTGGACCCGGAGCTGCCGAGGAGTGGGAGAGGCCGGGGGCCACCCCGGGGGGCAGGCTGCTCTCCACGCCGCCCAGCCTTCCCCTTATCGGCCGCCTGCAGGACACAGAGGGGCCTCTGCCTGGTTAAAGAGGGGCTACGAGGAGAGGTGAAAGGGGGGAGAAACCAATGTGAGAAGCAACTTCCCGACAGGCCAACAGCTGACATTCTTAACCGAACACAGGATGTGCCAAGAAATTATCAGGCCTGGCTTTTCTCTCCCTGATAGATGACAAAGCAAAAAAAAAAAACAAGAAGAAAGAAAATGGGGCGGTGGGGGGGGGGGGGACAACAGCCACACACATCTCATAAATCACGACTTTTATTGAAAGCTTTGCCACATAATAGCAACAGTCAAACTGCATAAAGACACCGTCCTGTAGAGTGCCCGGGAGCCCATGTCTCCCCCAGCCCAAGTCTCCCCCAGCCCACGTCTCCCCAGCCCACGTCTCCCCAGCCCACGTCTCCCCCAGCCCACGTCTCCCCCAGCCCACGTCTCCCCCAGCCCACGTCTCCCCCAGCCCACGTCTCCCCCAGCCCACGTCTCCCCCAGCCCACGTCTCCCCCAGCCCACGTCTCCCCCAGCCCACGTCTCCCCCAGCCCACGTCTCCCCCAGCCCACGTCTCCCCCAGCCCACGTCTCCCCCAGCCCACGTCTCCCCAGCCCACGTCTCCCCAGCCCACGTCTCCCCCAGCCCACGTCTCCCCAGCCCACGTCTCCCCAGCCCACGTCTCCCCCAGCCCACGTCTCCCCAGCCCACGTCTCCCCCAGCCCACGTCTCCCCCAGGCAGAAGAGCACACCGGACTTTGAGACACTCAGGTATTCGGAAAAGCAGATGCAGCAGTGGAGACGGGCGATGGCTTTTCTTCATTATTCTCAACACAGGGACCCGGAAGGTACAGATGAGGACAGCCCAAAGCAAAGACACACAGATTGCTCACACGTGAGACAGGGTTTCAGGGTTCTGCTTCTGAAGGAAGAGCTTGGGGGTGCAGCATATATTTGAAAAGAGGTCAAAAGTGAAATAACTATTTTGAATAGATCTGTAGAAAGTCTGAGAGTGGTAAAAGTAAGGAGCATCCACAAACTCCACTTAAAGAATGGGAATCCATTTGTAGAATGGGAACCCCATTTGTAGAATGGGAACCCAATTTCTGCTGCAAGCATCTGTTGCAGAGTCAAAGAAAGGGACAGTCAAGTTTGAGGGAAAACCTTCCTAAGGAGGCTGCTATATACATGATCCTCCTCTTCAAGTGACTCAGAGTTCAAAGCCTGACACACTAACACTCCTAAACTTAGCGCTCTAAGAAATAAGTAACTTAGAAAGCAACTCAGTAACTTCCCATTAATGCCTCAGCCTCTGACGTGGGACGAAATGACGGCAGGAGGTCACTGTCTTTGCTGTTGCTAGCTGGCTTCAAGTTGGGTCCCACATATGGCAGCTTACGCATAACAGAATGAAATGTCACCTGGTTCTGTGCCATCTTCACAATTGTTTCAGGCTACTGTTAAAGCTATCATGTCAGCTTACAGAGTAGAGAGTGTGCCTCATTTTTTGCTGACCCTCTACCAAAAACGAAGTCCTTTTCTAGAGATCGGTCTTCCCTGCTGCCATTTCCAATGTAAGTGAGCTCAAGTCTTACCATCTTCACTTCCAACTATCCTGTTCACTGCCATACTCCTCAAAACAAACGAGCGCTCATCTCTGGCTTGGTGGCTGGAACCTATCCAAAGGCGCCTCAGAAGACAGGCCAGGAAATATGCTTCTGAAAGGTCACAGCCTTGAACACCCTACGGAGCAGTCTACTCTGCACACACAGGGTTCACTATGAGTTGGAATCGCCTCGACAGCAACTAATAACAACAAAGTGAAAACTGTAAAAAAAAAAAAGAAAGAAATGCATTTCTTCTCCAATTCTGGCAGTTGCAGAATCCAGAGAAATATATTTGTGGCCAAATATATTCAAGGTACTTGCAGTGACGCTGACTGCTTTCTCACGACGAGCTGCTACCAAGATGAATAGGCATGACATTCTGAACACAGCAGGCACACCGGAAACGTTTGTTGGATTGAGCTGAATCTCCCCCGTTCCCTCAGCCTTGACCACAGACCCCCTGCCCTTTCCCCAGCACAGAATTCCAACTCTGCAGCCAGGCATCGTGATGCAACGGGAGGGGGTGATGTGACAGGGTGGACGCGTTTCTAAGCAAACATCATGGAGAATTTGATGCTCTGATTAAAGTTAAAGATTATCTGACTAATACCTGAGGTCAAGTTTAATTCATTCCTTTCTTTTCTGACTCTATCCCAACCAAGTATCTTAAAAAGGCATTGGTGAGTCAAAATGGCCACATACTTGCCCTCCCGGGGGGCTGCAGGGTAAGGGGAGCAGAGTGGAAGGCGGAGTCTCCTTCACGCGCAGGTTCTAGCACCAAATGTGTCATAAGGCAAAAGGCCGAAATTCTTCATGTGGGGAAGCAACTAAGATGTCACACTTTCCAAAAAAGATTAAATTTGAATTTTTAGCCAATCAGCTGTTCATAAACAGATTACTCTAGAGGGAGGTTAGAGAGACCCTGGGCCTCTGAAGTTTGATTTCTGATGTGTAACTTATAGAGTACCTGTGTGATACAATTAACATACTTAGCTATTCACCAAAGAGTTGGAGATTGGCATTCACCCAAAAGTACCTCACAAAAAAGGCCTGGTGATCTACATCTGCACAGTCACTCACTGACAATCTTGTGGAGTGCAGCTGTGCTCTGATTCCATGGGGTCACCAGGAATTGGAACTGACTCGACAACAACCTTTTCTTTTTTTTTCAGACTTACAAAGAATTAAAAATCACCAACTGAAAACTAGACCACCAGTGAATTCACCTAACAGAAGTTTCTTCAACTCCAGAAGACGGAATCAGAGACGACCAGATCTTCCAGGTGCGTTCCTGACCTACTGTATTCCATGCCTCTCAGTGACTCTGTCTAGGACAGAAGGGATCTCGGTGCTAACAGCTGGAGAAGATGACTATTGTATTGGTGGTATGGCACTGTGGTGCTGTGTAGTGGTATGTGGTATGGTACGGTGTTTCGTGGCATGGTGTTGTGTAATGTGGTGGTGTGCAGGGAGCTAAGGCATGGTTTCACAAAGCCTATGTTGAACTGAACCAATTCAATAACTAATCTTGACCAAAAATTGAGTCTAAGCAGACACTGGTATGACCTGGGGAAGAAAAGTAATGAACCTGACTGCCAGCCTGAGCTTGGCTCCCAACTCTGCTGCCTGACAGCTGTTTGACTTGGAGCCAGACCCTTTACCTCTCTGAGCTTTCGCTTCCTCATCTAGGAAACAGGATAAGATCTCTGAGTATTTTATAGCATTGCCACAAGGATCATATCAGATTACCTGCGAAAGCACTTTGCCAACCTGAAAACGCGCTGGACGTATGGGAATCACGGACTTGCCCCTGACTCACCCATCACTTGCATGAACATGTGATTTTCCTATCTCAGACAGGCAACTTGCAACAGGGCCTGAGGGGAAAACAGAGAGTAGGAACTCTCATCTCATACTGGCATCATAGTTGGTCACCTGAAAAGAGAAGTTTTCTCTCAGGAAAGGATCCCTCATGGTGCAGCATTAAGACCTCGGCTGCTAACACCAAGGTCAGCAGTTCACACCCAACAGCCACTCTGTGGGAGAAAGATATGGCAGTCTGCTTTCGTACAGATGACAGCCTGGAAAACCCTACGGGATGCTTCCACTTTGTCCTACAGGGCTGCTATGAGTCAGAATCAACTCCACAGCAATGCGTTTGGGTCTCTCAGGAAGCTAAGGGAAACCGCATCTCATCTAATTAAAGCAAGCAGGTGAGCACAAGTTCAAAGGCAGGGCAGGCTGAGTCAGCCCAGTGCGCCTGGGCTGCAGAACAAGTATCTGCAAACGGGCTTGGTGTCTTCACTGTGGGAGTGAGCACCTTTCTGCTACAAGGCCACACACATGCTAGAGAGAAAAGCAGAGAGCAAAGCCATCCTTCATCTCTAAACTTCTATCTTCTTACGTGTATGCAACTCCAGCTCCGACATTCCCAAGAGGCTGCAACTCAGCGCCCCCAAACACACTGACTCCGACTGGCCTCTGTGTCTTTCTTCTTGTTGGATGTCACTGTCGCCACGACTACTAAAAGGAGCCCCAGCAGTGCCGGGGTTGAGTGCTGAGCGGCTCACTGCAAAACCGGTGGTCTGCACCCACCAACAGCTCCATGGAAGAAAAGACCTGGTGATCTGCTCCTGTGGAGGTGACACCCTAGGAACCTCTGGGGGGGGGCATTCTGTTCCATCACGTAGGATGGCTACCACAAGCACCAGGGCTGATACATCTGTGGGGAGATGTGATAACGTCACCACAGCCATATTGTCAGCAGCAGCAGCAACACCATCATCAGTGCTATTAGCCAACTCTTTGGGGTTCTCGCTGTGTCAGACGGCATTCTGAGCACATGCTACATGCTGGCACATTTAATTCTTATATCACAATGCTAGATAATGACTATCGTTATCTTCATTTTACAGATAAAAGAAACTGAGGTGTACAGATGTGGAGTAAAGGGTAAAGCTAGAATTCGGGCCCAGGCAATGCGATCTCAAAATCTTCACTCCCAGCCTCTCTAGTTTGCTCTGCCTCTTCGAACACCATATGCGGCATGTTCTACCTTCTCCATTATGAAGCGGTCCAGTGGGAGAGGTCCTGCCTTCTGTACGGGAGACCCCGGTTCACTTCCCAGCCAAGGACCTCGTGCCCAGCCACATCACATCTATCCGCAGCAGACTGCATCTTCCTATGATGCTGATCAGGTTTCAGCAGAGTATCCAGACCAAGGCAGATGAGGAAGAAAGAGCTGGCAATCTACTTCTGAAAATGAGCTAATGAAACCCCATGGATCACAAAAGCCTGATCCACAGCCCATCAAGGGGATGGCACTGGACCTGGCAGTATTCCATCCGCTGTGCGTGGAGTTGCCATGACTTGGGGGCTGACTCAGCAGCAGCTAACAACAACATTTATCTCCACTAAGAAGGCACAACTGAATCTCCTTTTTTTTCTTTCCAATCAAGTACACAGCAAGTATTAGAAACAAACTGCATGTTCAGTAAACCAAGACAGAGGGCGGAAAGCAAAGGGGTCAGCATTCATGTGACTTTCCCTAACTACAGGTCCCCACTGTCCTCCAACCACATGGGTGGATGAACCGGGCATGGGATGCCATGTATACACCAATCCGTCTACCCTTACCATACACAAAGCAAACAGGGCCTATGCCCAGCAGATAAGAAGCACAGAGGGAGAACTACAGGTAACTTGATGCCCAAGTGACATTCCAAATGATGAAAGACTTGCCCGTAGATGTCACTAATGGTCAGCAGATACTCCTACTGCCAGACAGGCACCCAAAAAAGGACAACCCAAGGGGCGATGACCCTATCAAGTGCTTCCTAGATGGTCAAAGAGAGGTCCCAAGACACTTTCAAACAACACTTGGACAAGAAATAAAGACCAGACTAAAACAACATCTATTTTCTACCCTAGTCTAGTCCATTCCTGCTTTCAAGTCTTGGTTCAAATCTCAGATTCCAAGAAGCTTTCCTTGGCTTATCAACCCTCCTCCCCACCCCATGAACCCCTGGCCTCTGCAGCCTCTTAGAATTTTATACATCATCTAGCATACAAACCATAACCACTGCTACGTGGTCAGACTGTTTTCTAGCAAGGCTTTGCCAATCTGAACAAAAAAGTAAACTTCTCTAGACACAGAGGTTAGGTTAGGCTTCTTCTCCCATGCCTCTTACTCTGTACCACCAACTAGAATGTTCTACATATAGCCACTCAGTAAGAGTCGCTTGACCAGCTCAGACCTGGGAAAGCTTTAGATCACCTGTTGCTGGGGACATAAAACTTACTGATTACAGTATGTCCTGCCATCTCTCAAATTTTAACCTCCCATGTCTTTCTCTCTTGAGTCTCATTTTCAGTTTTACCATGCTGAAGTTCTTGAATAAACCTCATGGTTTAGTAAAGATACCACACAGACCCAGCCAAATCTAAATTCAGGGCCATGGAAACACTAGCCACTTAGCTGCCATACTAGGAAGCCGGCAATGACCAGGAATAGAAATAATGATGTTGTTTCCATCTGCATGGGGAATTTTCTGGGATGCCACAAAGTCCCTAGGGATGATGAAGATACGACAACCAAGATGATCATTCCAAGAACATGCAAAATTTGTGTTCTGTTTGCTGCCTTGCAAAAGCACTTCTCAGGGTCAACTGTGCATAGAATAAGTGCTAGGCGACCCCCTTGCTAGATCAGAGATAAACATTTTTCTAAATTATGAATTTCTAGAGGGAATAAAGGGTCCCTCAATAGTATGGGGGAAAGATAATAAGGAGGAAAGGGTGGGGGCCAAGGAATAAGATACTGAAGAAGCTAAAGTTTAGGGACCAGTATTAGGATAAAAGTTCAAGGGCAGAATGGGAAAACTTCAGTCTGCTGTTTGGATATGGCCTTGAATTTCACTGCTGTCTAGTCAAATACTAAATTAAGCACACACCACTCACTTGTGTCCATAGTTGCAAAAATGCAACATAAATTCAAATGATATATCCTAAAACATATCAAAGTTGTCCTGTACTCCCAAGACAACATATTTCTGTGTACAGCTTCTTTTTCTAACTTCCAATTATTCTCCCACTGTTTTTAGGTTGTCTTTGCTCCTCTGCTATTCTTTGCTACATAGAACTCAAGTATATTTCTTATCATTTGATCTGATCATTAAACTGCTAAGTAGATAGGACACCTGGTATCTATCCTCCATTCCAAGTAACTTTCTGATTTGTAGAAACTGGAGAGTTGAAGTTTACCATTTTAGCCTCTCTTGCAGCAGTATGAAAGAGTAAGAGAAGTGGATTCTGTGCTCCTGTGTTTGGCTGCTCTGTAACTACGCAGGGTTTCCTCTGACTAGTGACGGGGAATCTATTTTGCTAAAGGTGATCACAGCAAGCCAGCAACAGTAGTAGTGGCTTACTAATCAAGACAGTGTGGCCACAGTACTGGATCAGACAGCTATACTGTCAACTTCCCAATCCGCCAGGTGACTTCCAGACCAAGAAGAGGTAGCAGCTACTTGAAAACCCTGATCTGCTGTGTGGTTCTAAGAGTTGTTCCTGAAAGCACAATCTAGAGGTTTCTCTAGATTGAAATGGCCATCAGATAACTTTCTTTCTGCTAAAACTAGACAGTATTGGATTCACTTATCCGCAGCTGAAACTGGACCAAAATTTGGCCTCCTTTGTTCTTATTTTAAAACATCAGTATCTTCATTACAAAAACAGAAGAAGATACACAAACCAAAATCCTGAAATTTTAGTTTTGTTTCTAACTGAATGACTGACATGGGGCAGGGTTCTCATTAATCTTTATTGGGTGTTGGTTTCCCACTTGAATAATGAGGGGTGAAACTAGACAGTCTCCAAGACTCCTAATGTTCTAGCATTCAATGACTCTAGATACCATCTCACCCCAACATGGTTGGCCGTGATCCAAAAAATGCAAAACAACAAATGGTGGAGAGGCTGTGAAGAAACCAGAACTCTCCTACATTGTTGGTGGGATTGCAAAATGGTGCAACCTCTTTGGAAAGCAATCTGGTACTTCCTTAAAAAGTTGAAAATAGATATACCATTTAACCCAGTAATTCCACTGCTTGGAATATACCCTACAGAATAAAGGCCATTCACACCAACTAATACATGCACATGAATGTTTACTGCAGCACAGTCCACGAGAGCAAAATGATGGAATCAACCCAGATGCCCAACAACAGAGGAATGGATAGGTAAACTATGTGCAATGGAACACTGTGCAATGATAAAGAACAATGATGATTTCAGGAAACATCTCATAACCTGGTTTCACTTGGAGGACATTATGTTGACTGAAAGTAGTCAGCGACAAAAGGACAAATATTGTATGATACCCCTATGATAAGAACTTCAAAACATACTCATGCATAGAAGACTCTTTGATGGCTGCAAGGGTGGCAGGGAGGGAAGAAGAGGGTGAGGTATTGATTAGACAGTTGAAATTTGGTTGGGTGAAATCTGTGACAGCACACATTAGAAAGATCAATTTTAACTGGACTTCAACATAACATGATCACTCCTCCCATCTTAACCTAATATTGCAAGGATGGAGTAGATGGAGTGGGGGTCTGGGGACCACGCTCTCAGGGGACATCAAGGACAACTGAGATAACTAGCATTTTGCTAAGAGAGTCTTCTGCACCCCATATTGGTGAGTAGCATCTGGGGTCTTAAAAGCTGCCAAGCTGCCATCTGAGGTACACCAAATGGTCCAACTCAGCAGAAACGGATGATTTCTATGGACCAAAATGACATGGGACAAAGAGGACTCAGAAAACAGACCTACATAAGTGGGTGACTACATCGACATGTGACTAGAAGAACCAGATGGTACCCAGCCACCACCAGTGATAGCCGTCATGGGGTGCACAAAGTTGAGTCTCACTGGCAACATGAAAATAAAAAGGAGTGCACCCTGAGATCTCCACTAAAAGATCGCAGTTGATGGTCCAGGGGCCTCGGGGTTCCCCAGGAGCACGGCCCCTGTCCCTGATGCCACCTCTGTCCATAAATCATAATGGAGGTCAACTCTTCGAACAGAAAGGGACTGGACTTGATGACACAGAGCGACCACATCATGGGTGCACTTTATGGTTCTATGCATCTATAGGATGTCATCTGGCTTACCTCTTACTGGACGCAGGGGAGAGGGTGGGTGTGCACACTTATGTGAGATTGTATATTTTCACTTCGTCATAATAAATAAACAAAATGACTCTAAATCCAGTTGCTCTTTACTTCTGTTAACACTGAAATCATTTTTTGTGATCCATTCATAAAATCAGTGCTCCTCAACAGGAAAGAAAGCTCTTCATTTTTGTTAAATTGGTGGCTTTCAAATTGTGCTAGGGATCACCAGGCCTCCAGGCCAACCAGCTCCACTTCTGCCCGGTGCTAAGCCTTCCCTTTGAAAAAAGGGGCTCACCATGGGATGGGGGTGCAGCGGGGGTGCTGAGGCATTCTCCCTTATGGTCTCTTCTACCTAGTGGGCTGGTAATATTGGTTTATTTTTATTTTTTACAATAGGAAGGACTCATTAAATTATGTATATAGTAAGTAGAAAATAGGCACAGCTTTTTTTCAAATTTCTGTTTATCTGTATGTACACACCACCCCTAAAATAAAAGATATGACTATGTTGACTGAGATAACTATCTCTGTGTGGTAAGACTTCAAAGATATCAATTCTCATTTTTATGCTTTTTGACATTTCCATATTTGATACAGTGAGCAAATATTACTTGGACAATCAAGGAAAAGATACTTGATTTTTTAAAATAATAATTCCTGGAAGCATGTAAAAAAAAAAAAAATCAGAGCCACTATTCCAGAATAATGAAAGAATAAGAGGTATGGGGGTGGGAGCACAAGCCATGAGAAACATAAAGTTCTGGTGACTGAATCAAACTTGTTGCTGTCGAGTTGATTCAGACTCATAGTGACCCTCAGTGACCCAAACTACAACTGCCCCCAGGGTTTCGACCCGCCGACCTTCTGGTACGCATCTGAGCTCTTTACTGCCGTGTTACCAAGCCTCCAAAGACCACACTTACTAACCCAATGAGTAAAAGAGCATTCTGAAGACTTTCCTCACTTTCTCCCCCTCTTTCCACATCTATGGAAGTGGTTTCTTAGAATAGTTACACCAAAAGTTTTGATTCAAAGAAGGACCATTTCCATTTCCAAACTGGGATACAGTTAGGTAGATCGGTTAGTCTATCAACAGACAAGCAGGCAGATAAACAAACCCTACAGAGAAAGGATTGCCAAACACCACTGAAAATGATGGCTTAAAAAAAATAAATTTAGTCCAAGTTGAGCCAAGAAATAAGTCTTAAAAATTAAACCTAACCCTTCAGCTTTAAACATTTAAAAAAATGTTTACCATAAATACATACCACTTTTATAAATACTAGTTGATTTCATTAAAAGTCATTTTCATAGGGCATAGTTTTTAACCTCAAAATTCCACTTCTAGGTATGTGTTCTAAGGAAGCAGTCAGAGGCGCTGCTATGACACCATGTGCAAAGATGTTCACCACACTGCTGCTGGTAATAATAAAAAATTGCTAACAAGCTACTGTCCCACAGTAGGTGTTGGCCAAATAATGAGAGAGAATACAAACCATAAATCACAGTATCATGAAGCCAGGTTAAAAAAAAAATGCCCTACACAAACAAACAGAAAACCCACTGCCACTGAGTCAATGCCAACTCATAGCAACCCTATAACACTAAATGACTTTGGGAAAATACTCACAATTCAGTGATTAAAAACAGGTCACCAAGTAACATGTTTGTGCAGATACGTGCATGCACCACCAGACAGGATGAAAGAAAAGGAAAATGCTAACAACGGTTATTTCTAAAACAGTGCAATCAGGTTTTTGTTTTTGTTTTTAGCTTCTTGTGGTTTTCCAAATTGTTCTCAAGTTTTTGTAATTAGAGGAGAAGGGCAGAAGTAGCGATGACTGTTCTTAATAAATAAACTGCACAAGGTTCTCCTTTCTGTAAATGTCCAAGTTGAAGTCAAAGTGCTTTTTATCAGACAGATCTGGCAATTCTATCCTATCAAATGTCTAAATGGAACAACCATTACTCACTTCCCATGCTGGATATTGTAATCATAGTTTATGCTTTTTTTAATTAGTTAATTTGAGTCACAAGCATCTGAAACGTGACTATTTTATTGGGCTGGAATTTACATTTATCTCCTTTTCTAAAGCCCATTTAGCAAATCAGCAAGTAAACAGCAACACTCAGGAAAACTATTTGGTCTACCCGTTTATAAAACAGCAACTATTACACTTCACCTCAGAGGATTCTCATGAGGATCAAACAAAACTGTTTTGTAAAGAGCTCTGGAAAAAAATTAGACGTTGTATAACTAAACGTGAAATGCTACTATCATCATTAAAAGTTCTGCTTTTTCGAGACTTCAACACAAGGTTTCTGAACTCAGGGAGGCCATGACATTCCCTAAGTCCTGACCCTGCAGGCAAAGCTCCGACAGACCACGCAGTTCAGAAGCTCTCTGGAAAAAGGTCTGTAACTTAATGATCCATGACCCCAGGCAGGTTTGAAACACAGCTAAGGAAGGTCAATTGATGTAGCTGGTTTGCAACATGTTTAAGCTAGTAACCAAAGCAGTCCAGAGGAGATCTCTACTGAAAACAAGACCAAAGCATCTTGTGCTCAACTGGCCCATCATCACTCAGTAGCCTATTGATACTGCTTGTTGAGTGCCATCAAGTGGACTTCGATTCATAGCGACCCATGCAACAGAGTGGAACTGTCCTGTAGGGTTTTCTAGGCCATAATCTTTACAGTAGCAGATCAACAGGTCTTTCTCCCTTGGAGTTGCTGAATGGATCTGAACCACCAACCTCTTGGTTAACAGCCAAGTGCTTAACCACTGCACCACTACAGCTCCCTACTGAGCATCCTAAAACAAAAAAATAAACAAGTTGCTGTCAAGTCAGTCTCAACTCACAGCCACCTAGAAGACAGGGCTGAACGGCTCCACAGAATATGCAAGGAGCAGACGGCATATTCGAACTGCCACCCTTCTGGTTAGCAGCCTAGCTCTTAACCACTATACCACCACGGTTCCTCACTGGATACATTAAGAGGTCTCATTTCAGAGTGTACTGCCTTGGAGCTCAAGGTAGATGACCTATCCTCCAATCCCCTTGGTCTCTCTGGGGAGAAAGGAGCACCTGGGAGCTACGCGTGGTAGCAGGCCGGAGAGAACAGCCTCGGTAAAACCCTGGGTGCCAAGATGCCTGTAAAAGAGCCCTTCCCTGTCACACTCCCTTGGTGATCCATACTGCAAAAAACACTTCTTCCATTTAGAAAGATACGTGCAATTCCACCTCTTACCAATCCACAATTTCTCTGAATTTGTGAGGTTCTGCCTCAATGCTTAAGATATTTCGATTAAACAAGAAAACAATACCAGCAACACGATGACCTTGGGTGCCAAGTTAGGCCTGAGCAGGAAAGGACACGAGTCCCCTTCTCCTGTAAACCCAGCTTTCAGAGCCACCTAAACTGATGGCTTGAAATTAACTCACTCAGTTAATAATTCAAGCCCCGCCTGGGCATGTTTTAACGTTTCAATGTTGGTTTACAATTAACTCAGCAACGGTGTTTTAAGGTGTTTGATTTTTAATTAGTCTATTGATTTACCAGTCTGGTTAATGACACTTTATGCCTGTGCCCTTTATTCTGCATTTTATTTTTTAAGGAAGAAGGGGTTATTCTGCCTCCTTTCCCCTCTGAATTACTCAAGGAAATACCTCCCTCCCTCCAAGGACCCAGGATATGGGTTAAAAGCATAAAGCCCAAACACCTTATGGCCTTGGCAAATTAAGCTCATCTCTTTGTACCTCTATTTCTTCAGCTGTAAAATGGGATGATAACACCTAGTCACAGGCATGATGCGACTGTTAAAAACAAGAGGACCCACTAAACGGCCTCAGAGGTCAGTAAGTGATGCAAGAAGATTTTGCTCTGTACATGGGCCTCTCTTTTCTCTTCCTGGATGACTCAGAAGCTGTCTACATTATCAATCTAAACATTTCAATATCTTCTTTTGCACAACCAATAGCAACTGGGAAGGTGGTGTGCCCCGTGGAATACTTTCTGAGAACAAGGCCAGTTTGTTTTATTAAGTGAGGGCCAGTGAGGGAGAGATTAAAAGCAGTTCACTGGCAGAGTTCGGCGTGTCCATTAAATAAGGTCTGTCTAATCCGCTCTGTCCTAGAGGGAAAGACAGATTCACAGACACCGAGACCCTTTCTCAAGGTTACACTGCTCAGAGACAGAGGCGAACACCCCTCAAAATTGATGGACCCTGGACTGACCACCCTCCCATTTGCTTCCTCACTGATGCTGGAGTGAAAGGGGGGTCAGCAGGTGCCCAACAATACCTGCTGCAATTCTGTGACAGCCAACAGTGCAGCCTGACCTTGGCTTGCGACGGGGACAACTGTGATGGCACTCTTGACAAAATAATGCAAAATAGCATAAAAGCAAACAGTGCTACCAATCAATGGGTCTCATGCAGCCCCCGAAACTACTTTACCAGCACCCCAGTATTTCCATGAAAATGCAGCCCAGTCTGGAAATCACTGGTAGAGAAAATCCCATGATAAGGCTATTATGAAACCGTTTCTGCCTCAGTTCCTTTATACATGCTGTTCCTTCTTTCTAGAATGCTTTACTCTTCCTTGGCTAGCTAGTCAACTCCTATTCATTCTTCAAGGCACAGGTAAGAAAACTCCTCTTGAAAGCCCTCCCTGATTATCTCCTTCCCAACTCATACACCATCACCCGTTCTCTACCCCTAGAGCCGCCTCAGTACCTGACAGGTAATTTCAACCTGGCCACTTACCTAACTGTATTTTATGGCTCTCAAATTTTTTTGGTGTCACAACTCCTTTAAACTCTTGAAAAGCAAGAACTCCCAAAAAACTTCTGTGTAAATGTTATTTCTGTCATCATTTAGCATATTCAGGGATGAAAACTGAGATGCTTCTGAACACAGGAAGACACACGAACACATTCCATTAGCCCTGAGAACAATGACATCACCACAAGTCATGTGACCTCTGGAAAATTCCACCGTACAATCACAAAAGGATTAAGTGAAAAAGGCAAATCCAGCCTTAGAATTGTGTAGGAAAAGTCTTGACATTACAGACTCCTTGAAAGGGTCTCGGTAATAACGCCTAGGGACCTCTATACCACAATTTAAGAACTGCTTCTAGGTCCCTGGGTGGTACAGATGGTTTATTCTTGGTTTGTACTAGCAGAGGGCCAGCAGTTTGAATCCACCTAGCAGTACCACAGAGGAAAAGCCTGATGATCTACCTCGGTAAGTTCACAGCCACTGAAAACCATGCAGAGTGCAGTTCTACTCTGAAACACACGGGGTCACCATGAGTTGAAATCAACTCCACAGCAGCTGGTTCTTTTGGTTGCTAATACAGCCATACGCACGTGTGTGTTTCCTGCATTCTGGGAACTGCTTAGAGCAGGGACTGTATCTTAAATCTATTTCTGTGTTTCTGGTGGGCAACTGCCTCTAACCTCTCCCTCACTGGCCCTCGCCCTATAAAGCACGCTGTAACTCCCCCTCTCTGGGCAAGAACTTTCTGCCTACTCCAGCTCCCACCTGGGCCTCTGCAGCTCCACCCACCTGGAAGGACGCCGCCCAGCAGGTGCATGGACACCTGCACACACAGTTTTACTGTGGTGACCACAGCCCTTTCCCAGAGGGGCGCTCTCAACAGATAATCAACTCTGGAGACAAGCACTCATGACATTTATTTATATAAGCTGTTCCCTGGAGAACTCAGGCTACCTTCTAGGTAGGGATTTAAAATCTTCTCATTTGCTTTCCTCTGATCCCCCTTAACAAGCCTCCAGGGAGGGACCCAGGAGCTGGGTCGCACTGTTCCTAGGTTACGGCAGAAGCTGGAGGCAGCACTGAAGATGCTGGAGGGCTGCCATGGGGCTGGTCGCAGAGCCCAGGTCCTCACCAAAGCCCAGCATTCTCCCTGAACCCGGGACGAAAGCAGCGTTGTCACGGCGACCAGTCCTCCTTGAACCGTCCCTGCAAAAATGCCCTCAACTATGTCTGTACCCTCCTGCCTTCCTCTCCCAGCCACTCCCGACCTCCACCCACTAGACATACAAAGTATTTCCCACCAGCTGCCAGCGTCTCCTTTCCTCTCCTGGTAAAACTTAAAAAGAAAAATCCACGATTCAGGAAAACACACCCACGCATCTTGTTCGCCAAGCGTGAAGCCATACCCCTCAGCGTGACTTTACTCGCTGCTAGACAAATCTCAACAGTGGAGGAGAAGGAAATTCCATTTTTATACCGAAACGCTGCCTCGTTCTTCCCCTAAGAGGCGGCCCCTACCTGGGTGTGCGTCTGCAAGTCTAATTTTGATATCACTATTTGAATACATTCTCGGGCTTGGAAAACAAGCCAACAGTTCAGCGGATCCAAGGCAAACTCAATCTGACAGCCAGAGCTCTGACAGCTGCCAAGTCTGATTGACTAGCTGGATATATTTAGATCTGGGGGGGAGGGGGAAACACTGTTGTGGGAGGGAGCTCCAGTAGACTGTGTTGGTAGCGACAGACAGCAAATAAACAGCCAACAGCCATTCAACGACATCATCTGGCATCCCAGGCACAGGACCCTCGCAGGCGTTAAACTGCACAGAATTTTAAAAGCCACCCACACCATCACGGGGGAAAAAAAGGGCAATTAAAAGGTCTTCCCCACAATTACTGCTTACAAATAGACAAACAAATAAGTAGGTAAGATCTGCTCCTTGGGTCTGCCTACCTCTTCATTTTTCATTTCTCTTTTCTGCCTTCGTGTTTGCTCTAGGACCAACTAAACGCTGAGTCAAGACATGGCCAAAAGTCCTCGGTTTGGTCTTGGATCCTATGCTTCTGCTTTTGCAAAGGTTCTGTTTTAAATGTGGCCCTCTCCACAATGAACCACTGTTGTTATCAGCTGCCACTGAGATGCCCTTTCTCTCGGCAAACCCATACACAATGGGATTGGACCACTGTGATCCACAGGGCTTCCACTGGCTTACGTTCAGATCACCAGGCATTTCTTCCTAGTCTTAGTCCAGAAGCTCCACTGAAGCCTGTTCAGAATCATGGCAACATGGAAACCACCACAAACAGAGAGGTGGGGGCCACCCACAAAGTGCACCAGTCTGGAATCGAACCAGGTTCTCTTGGGTGGAAGGCAACAACTATACCACTAACTACAACTTGTATAGAAATAAAAGTTACGGTTTCTTTTATTTGCCTTGTTTCTTGTTTCTTGCAAGGGATGAAGACATAGATGGGGTGGTCTCAGTTAAAAATTACAAAACAAGGCTCCATACCATGTGCTTTATACAGAACACCTCAGAGGCACCGAGGAAGGAGGGAAGTGGAGAAGGACCCACGTGGGCAGTCAGACAGACGCTGGCACAGAGACAACCCTAACCGGGCCTTCAAACCCTAGGCAAATGGAGTGAGCCTCTGTCAGCCTCAGTTTCCCCAGCAATAAAATGAGGATAATAATGCCTGCCAGTGGGAAGATTCCCTCATTCTTTCCACAAGCATTTATTGAAACCCTACTGTGTGCAGGCTCTGTGGGGATGCTGAGATACATCTCAACAAACGAAATAATTAAACAAGATCAAATGCATAAAGCTTGGAGTAGAGTAAGTATTCAGAACACAGAAGGCAGTCTGTTGTGAAAATGCCCTTTGTGGCTGGGTCTCCAGCTGCCCTCACGCCATCCTCCGCCTCCTGCCACTGACACATTGAGCACTTTCTCTGCTTCTGAGCAAGGCATCCTCTGTGCCAGGAGGTTCTCAGAACCTGTCTTGATCTGATGGCACTCATCTGTAAGTCACCCCTCCGAGAAGCCCTCCCAGACGCCCTCCGTTACGTCCCCTGTGACACACTGTCACACTGCCCTCCTTCACAGTACTACAACTATACTAATGCATTGGCTGGTGGAGTGACTTCAGTGACTCTCCCGACCCTTTCCTGTAGCCTCCTTGTGGGCAAGAACTGTCATCCTTCACCAAGGAATTCTCCCTCAACATCCAGAAAAGCACCAAACTGAACCAAAACAAACTCACTGCCACTGAGTCCACTGCAACACATAGCAGCTCTAAAGGACAGAACTGCCCCATAAGATTTCCAAGGCTATAATCTTGACGGAAATAGACTGCCACATCTGTCTCCCACAGAACAGCCAGTGGGTTCAAACAGCAGCCAAGTGCTTAACCACTGAGTGTTACCAGGCTCCCTTAGAAAAGCACTAGTTGGTGCCTAAGGCCTATTTGTTGGTGGAATGAATGAATGAGTGAATGAATGAGATAACCATTTCATGGAGGCTGAGCAGATCGTCTTGGAGGCCTCTCCTCTAATTCTATAAACATTATTTCACTGAACTGTGGTGGCTTGCATGTTGCTATGAGGCTGGAAGCTATGTTAACCAGCAACTGAAATACTAGCTCGGTCACCTATGGTAGACAGGTTTCAGCAGAACTTCCAACTTCAGACAGACTAGGAAGAAAGACCTGACTATCCATACCCCAAATCAGCCAAATGAAAACCTTACGGGTCAGAGAACAGTGTTGAGAGACTTCAATTATCACTTTGGACATGTGATCAAGAGGGACCGGATATCCAGAGAAAGACATCGTTGTTTGGTAAGGCAGAGGGGTCAGCAAAGGCGAGGGAAACCGTCCGTGAGACAGACAGACACAACGCTCACAACACTGGACTCAAACACACCAACAATCACGAAGACAGCACAGAACACTGGCCAATGTTTCAGAAGCCGCCACGAGTCAGAGCCAACCTGACAACCGGTGACAATGGCCACAGGCAAGGCTTGCAAAACCGCTTGTGACTCAGTTTTCTCATACTGCAAAATGAAGTTCCGGAAAACATTCAAGGTCGTCATGGTGTTTTTTTATTCAGTCTCAACACAGGACACATTTCTCTGAATGTGGCTGGATTTTGAGAGACAGCAAATATTTTCTTAGGAAATAAAAATAAGTTAGTTGTGTATCAACCGTGAACAGACAGGAAATGCCTCAAGGTCTTAAAAACAGAGTTTTGTTTTGTTTTGTTTTGTTTTAAAAAAAAAGAATAAATAAATCAAGGCTTTTGTTTTGGGCAAAATGCTGTGCTGTGGGGGATAAGAGACAGCAATGCTGAAAAGGAAGAAAATATAAAAACAAAAATAAATATCTCTCAGCAGAATATCCGGGTGACAGCAGAAAAGCCACACAGGCCCCAAGAAATCTGGCTGTTTCTGTTTCTAGGACAAGACTCAAGCCTAAAGGTGGACTTTCGGTTTATAGGAAAAGGAGCTGGAAGTCTTTCACACCAAACACTCAACACTCAGTCCTATGCTGCCAGGTGTGGCTATCGAGTCCCTAGTACACTCAACTGCTTACCAATAGGCTGAAGGGTTGAGTCCCCCCAGGAGCATCTCAGAAGACATGCCTAGCCATCAATTCTGAAAAACCAGCCATTAAAAACTCTTAAAAAAGCACAGTTCTGCTCTGACACACACAAGTTGGGCTCAACTAGACACAACTTGTTTGGGTCTGGGGATGTGGTGGGGTTTTTTTCTTGCAGAGTGAAGGCGTGGGAGAGGGACAGGGGGCTTGAGCAGAGGTGGTAGTTATTGAATGGGTGGAAAAAGGGCTTAAATGCAAGCCCATTAGAGAAGCAGAACCTTAATTTATCAATTAGATGCCATCTGTGGATTGTGTTCCTTGAAATAATTGTTGAATTTGACAATGCACTGCAGCTTTACAAAGTTTCTGCCATCCTTGATGCCGTTTAATTAAATTTCTGCACTTAACTTTGATTGCACTGAAAGCACTGACGCCTTCCACAGATTGAGCTCCCCGCCACCTGCTGTGACGGAGCCAACCGTGTTTCCATAGTAAGAGCAAAGGGAAAAAATATGTATTTTCTTCTATTGTAAATCTCGTCTTTTCTCAGCCTTCACCGAAAGGGAATCACACCTCCTGTTGCACAAGAGAGACCTGCATCTCCAAACCCAGCCCAATGGGACTCCTGCCCCACCGCCTACCTGAGGCCACTCTGTTCTTTTATTGTGTCTCACAGAGTCAGCTAACAAAACAGAATCACAGCCAGTTACCAAACGCAGAGAAGCCGACTTAAAATAGAATACAGTAATTATCACATAAAGGGATCACGAACACGGGTTTTCAGGTGGGAGCTGCTTCTGCTCACCAACTCCCCACATAAAAAGAAAAAAACAGGGCAACACAAGACCAGCTCCTAGGAAGAGGCCTGGGACCTGGTGTCAACATTCTCTGGCTAATGATGACAGAGCAGTCTGGGTAACACTGTCCTTCCAAAAGACTTCTAGAGGACAGCTTCTCACCTGCCTGGTTTAAAGACTTGACCTATGCATACAGCTTCCCATCAGTCTTCACTTCTAAAACTCTGGGTTACACAATGCCTTGTCCAGATGCTTATTTTTTGTTTTTCAAAATACAAATATGCTGGATGGTATTCCAAAAAAACCCCAAGCCTGTCGCAGTCAAGTTGATTGAGATGCATGGTAACCCCGTATATGTCAGAGTAGAACTGTGTTTCATGAAATTTTCCATGGTTCTGAGCTTTCACTAGTAAGCTGCCAAGCCTTACTTCCTTGGTACCTCTGGGTAGATTCAAACCACTAACCTTTCCGTTAGTAGCCGAGGACTCAACTGCTCGTCCATGAAGACTAATGTGTTAGCTCAGACTTTGTCAAGCAGGGGCTACCACAGGGATAGAGAAGAACGTGAAGAGACGGAAGGATGGGAAGAAAGGAAAAGCTAGCAGATAGGAAAAATGAACTTGGCATTTTTTCCCCCTAGAAGCACACAGCTCTTCCAACTCAAAGCCTCAAGTCCAAAAGATTTATGGACTAAAACTTCAGAACGATAAAATAAAATCCTCAGGAAGTACAGTCGCAACAGTCAATGGATCATTACAACAGCCACTTAGGCAAGCCATAAACTCACTGGGCAAACAGAACTGGGTCAAGCATTCATTCCCACAATGGACAGGGTAACCACAGATAAAGCCACTTGGCCATCTCCCTTTTTTCAATCACCAAGTGAGCTTTCACATCAAATCCAGAGGATTTTGCATTTAGGCAATCAAGCCTGCTGTTTCCCCAAAGAAAAGCAAAGCAAAGGCTTCCTGAAACCAAATGAACACTATTACAGGGCAATATTTAAATAGAGTTTAAATTTGCATGTGATGTAAAAGTCTGGGCCCAACTCTGCTTCTACAAACTGAAATTTGGCTTCCGGATTAATTCTGACAACTGGCATCAACCTCGCTTCCATTTGTCAAGGTCCTTCCTTCACTGAGCCACCACCCACACGGAGCTGCCGATATGGTGGAGGCGGGGCCAAGGGGGGGACTGGTGCACGCCCTTCCAGAAGAAAAGTCCCTAACGTCATCACAGATCAGCAAGGTTACCCCCTTCCCAAGAAATGCCAAGTATCCAACACCAGCCTTTCCCAGGACCTCTCAGATCGTATTCTTTCCAGCAAAGGCAATTTGCAGAAAACATAAGAAAATGTCACTCCACATAAAGACATAAATAGTTGGGGGGGCAGGTCTTTTGTTAAGCCATTTGTCCCATTAAGTACACTAACT
The DNA here is from genome assembly GCA_028571685.1 of Heterohyrax brucei. NCBI lineage: Eukaryota > Metazoa > Chordata > Mammalia > Hyracoidea > Procaviidae > Heterohyrax > Heterohyrax brucei. The sequence continues at coordinate 115,228,002 of CM053149.1, read as the reverse complement.
GATCACAGCGTACAATCCTCTCCTGGTTCAGCTGAAACCTCTTCAGGAGGAGGCCGACAGGAGATACTTGAGACCTCCTCCATGCGCCAAGTTAATGGTCCACTTATTACAATCCAGAGCAAATTTTATGGACAAGTTATAAACTGCTGGAATTAAGCAGTTCGCACAGAAATCTGCATTTTCATCTTAACCAGGTGGCACCTACGCACCCTGTAATTAGCCTCTGTGGAATGAATATTAAGTCGTTCGGAGGTATGAAGGGTCAATTACATCACCGAAACAAGAAAAGAAAAGACACTTGTCTTCTGGTTCTGCCTTAAATTAACTTTAAATGTGGAACAAAATGTTATATTCACTTTTCCTATATTCTAAAATTTTTTTCTCATTGCTTCTACAAAGGAATAAGATATTTAAAGAATTTAATATAACCAAGGAACCGGAGAAGAAGCCCTCCATGGGCATAGAGGCTTGTTCTCATGTTTTCCCTTCATGGTTTACGTGAATGCCCAGAAACAGCAGGGACCCAGTGCTGCCAGAAATGGAACTCGTTTGGATCCTGTGGCCCTTCAGGGGCAGGGGACGGCGACACTCGAGGACAAGTAGCAAGTCAGCACTGTAGGTGGAAAGTAGAATTCAGAAACCTGGACAAGCGTCCCTTGTTCAGCCTTATTATTTCCATCTATGAAGCTAAAACCCAGGAGGCAAGAGATCCCAAAGCTATAGGCTAAATGGCCCATCCCAGAGATCAAATGTCCCAAGAAAAGTTAAGAAATAGCAAAATTGTTAAGAAGGAAAAACCTTCGTTGCAACCCTGGGCCTCAAACCATTTGTGACATGAAAAGCAAAAACCAAACCTGTTGCCATCAAGTCGTCTCTGACTCATAGTGACTCCAAAGGACACAGCAAAACTGCCCTCCAGCCTTTCCAAGGAGGTCCCGGTAGATTAGAACTGCCGGCCTTTCGGTTAACAGCTGAGCTCTAGACCGCTGTGAGGGGAGGCAGGGTATAAATCCCACCAGCACATCACTCCACCAATGCACCAGTTGAACATACTGGAAAAGTAGCCTAGCTCCTTCCCTGAGTCTTATTAGCTCAGTAGTGTGTGTGTGTGTGTGTGTGTGTGTGTATGTGTGTGTGTGTGTCTCTATGTGCACGTGTGTGCGTGCACAAGATACATATGCAACAAGACATCTGCTGTTTCCACATTCTCCACGTGCACAATTCAACAACATGAACTTACGTTTCCCGTACAGCTCAACTATCGCCCTTATCTGTCCCCACGTCATTCCTATTACCCTAACAGAAGCTCCCCAAACCCAAGCCCGCTGCCGTCCAGTTGACTCCGACTTCGAGTGATCCCAGCGGTCAGAACAGATCTGCCCCATGGGTCTCTAAGGTGTGCCTGGTGGACTTAAACTGCCAACCTTTGAAGTTAGCAGACATAGCACTTAACCCACTGCACCACTCGGGTTTCCAAAAGAAGTTCAGTGACCCCTAAACATTGACTCCTCCTGCCTCCTCCCTCTTGCCCACCCCTAGTAACCATGAATAAACCTGGATCTCTGTCCGCTTGCCTCTTCTACCTATTCCATACAGGTGCGATCACACAGCACTCACCCTGCTGTGACTGACTGGTCTCACTCGGCGTCATGTTTTCAGCACTCGTCCCTGCCGCAGTACATGTCAGCAGAACATCATTTCTCCTCGTGGCTGAGCAGCCACTGGATGGACGCGCCACACTTGGGTGACCCGTTCATCTGCTGATGGACATTTAGGCTGTTTGCCCCTTTCCTAATTGCTCAGTCTTACGGGAGGCCCCCAGCTTGTCCCAGATGGGGCAGGTGTCCGGCCACTAACACCCCTGCAGTGGCAGAACACACCAACCTCCAGTGTCTCTTCATTTGCTCCAAGGGTAGAACTTCCAGGAAACCCGTATCTACAGCACTTCTCTGGTGCTGAACTCTGGGACACCCCGCGGGGATTTCCTAAGAGACAAAGCTGCAGGGCCAGGCTCTCTGAGCTGCTCAGGAACAGTTTCCCAGAATGCCCTAAATAAAAATAAAAGTACCAAGTGACAACAAATGGAGGGAACTAGTAGGTAAGATGTTGACTAAGAGAACATTAATAAAGGAATTAACAAATAAATTCACTATAAAAGTAAAGCAATTGTGGTGGGGCTCCCCGAGGCTCAAGCAGAGCCTCAGTGGGCGAGCCAGCAATAGGGACTCCCCAAAGGCATTTACCAGGGTCTGACAGCCTGGGATATCTCCAGCCAACCACAGTTGTTGTCAGGAGATACAGTTTCCCCACCCACGACTGGGTACACAACCTGCCATCAAACACTATCAACATGTCACTACCAGCTTTTATTAAGGATGCACAGGACCTTGGGGGAGAGGCAGTACCATACTGTCCATTGTACAGATGAAGAAACTCAGGTTTGGGCAGGTAAATCCCTGCCCAGAAATACAAAATATAGCTAAACTTGGTGCCCTTGTCTTTTTGACTTTGCGCTCTGTGCTCTTAACTATCAACTTATTCTATCCCCCTTCAGAGCTCAAAAAATAACATTAAATAACCCACAGGGAGTCAGAACAAAGATCTGCCATGATGGGGATCTGAATAGCTTTAGATTGGGAAGCTGTCAACATGGGCCTCAGGGATTCTGGGAATGGTGAGGATGGGTGAGAAGCAAAACCATCCTTGTGTTCTTCCCCAGCAATGGCTGGAAAAATGACATGGGAGTGGTTCCAGGATAGCGGGACCACCTGTTAGCCTCATTTGAAGAGCAGTCCACTTCTTCAACCCACGTTCAGAGAGACAATGAAACCTAGAGATTTTTATGTATTCATACAATTGCCCTTCACAAAACTGGGAGCCCTAGTGGTGTAGCGGTTAAAGTGCTACAGCAGTTAACCAAAAGTCAGCAGTCTGAAACCACCAGGCATCCCCTGGAAGCCCTATGGGGCAGTAATACTCTGACCTATAGGGTCACTGCAAGTTGGAATCGACTCAACGGCGATGCGTTTGGTTTAGTTCTCATAAAACCAATTCCAAGTATTAGGAATACTCCTCCAACAGCCTAACACTGTATTGTCCTTGAATTTCCATATAGTCTTCTTGAGCACATTCATACCACAACATACAACAACACTTCAGGTGTAATACCCACACTGTTAGAACTGTTATGAAGAACAACACTTCTTTAATATGTCCTAAAACTATTTTTCTCAAACACTGTACTGCTGGTTCTCTTGACATCACAGTGTGATCCTTAATCTTTTAAACTATCTGGACCCCCAATTCACTTGGATCATGACAGCTCTGACCTAATGAATTTCCAAAGACCCCTCCGAACACTACTGCCTAGGATTCCACACCCCATATTCACTGTCCTGATATACTCCACTTTGATGCTTAACTCTCTCTCCAATACAACCTCTCCAAAAGACACTTTTTACAAAAGTGATAATGCCTTTCCAGGGCCACTAATGACCCAGAAAGTGCCTTTGTGTAAATCCAAAAAAGATACGCATTCCTCCAGATTGACATAGTCTCACGCCCTAGAACACAGTCTAGTTTTCAGTCCTTGTACAGTGAACAACCTGAACAACCACACATGGCACCCTGTGTCTTTCCATTGACTGTTACTGAAATCTTACTGCTTAATTCTACCACAAATAACATCAAAAGAGCAGTTAATATTTGCTGATTATATGAATGCCTATCAGGTACTATGCTAACTTCTATTTTGTTTCAAACATTACTGAACAGAGCCCCAAAATATTTTATAATATATGCACACTATAAAGAAAAAAACTAATACAACCAATAGCCATGTACCTATCAGACAGTTTAGGAAACTAAAGAACACTACTAGCTTTGAAATTTCCATTTTGTCCTTTCCTAACCCATCCCCTTCTCTCCTTAATCAGAGGTTATTATTTATCCTGAATGTGGTGTATATTATTTCCGTGTTTCCTCATAATGTTGCCAGTACAGCTTAATTTTGCATCTGTTTGAATTAATGTAAAAGGATTCACAATGTAAGTACCCTTCTATGACTTGCTTGTCCCCTTCAATGTTAAGTCTGAGTTCTCCATGTTGCTACAAGCAGCTGTAGTGATGTGGCAAGTGTCACAAACCATTCAACACACGCAACGCCAACAACACAGATACCAATAACTCCATTATGCAGATGAGGAAACTGAGGCCTTAGGAGGTTAAGAGATTTGCCCAAGCTACACAGCTAGTGGCAGAGCTAAGATTTAAAGCCACTGATGCAATCATCGGAAACCCTGGTGGCATAGTGGTCAAGTGCTACATCTGCTAACCAAAAGTCTGGCAGTTCAAACCCGCCAGGTGCTCCTTGGAAACGCTACGGGGCAGTTGTACTCTGACTTCTGGGGTCGCTATGAGTTGGACCCCATTTGGTGGCAGTGGGTTCGTTTTGGGGGGTTTGGATGCAACCATCACACAACCAACATTTACCATGCACTGGGCTAGGTAGTCACTGTCAGTCGGAATCAACTAGGCAGCAAGGAGTTTCAGTTTTTGCTGTTTTCTGAACCAGGCACTGTGGCTGGAGGGCTAACAGGGACAGACACAGCCTACATGCCCTCAGGCACTTACAGGCAGGCCTGACTCTACAAAACGTCTATCTGGATCCAGAACTCAGGTATTGGCTACTACATAAAGCTGCTCTCCCTGCTCTTTTGGAAGCCTGAAACAGATCTGCCCTTGAGGATTCTACGGCAGAAACATTTTCGAAGGTTAGAGCAGACCACTTCTACATTCTGAAAAGGATCTTGGCCGTTGCATTCTTGTACCAATGCCAAAAAGAAAAAAAATCAAAAAAATAAACACCCACGTCCAGAGACTCACTCTGTCTCTACGAAAAGGCCGACTGCAGAGTGTGGGCCTCAAGCTGCAGATCTGCATCATTAAACACGCGGCCGGCAAACACGTCACCTGAACACAACAGTGCTGTCTCCCCAAAAGCCACCTTCAGTCTGTGGCTGGAACCAGCCCAGAGTAAAAGGCCTCCAGGACTCATTCTGGTGTTAGAGGTACAAGACACTGCCCAGGAAAAAAAGAAGCCCCACAAATGTCTTCCTCTTCTTCCCTCTGCCCTCAATTGCTCACTGAGGCTTTTCTTCAGCAGCAAATAGTTTCCAAAGTCTGTCACCGGGAGACTGGTGGCACCAAAGGCTACTGACTCCTTGGAGGCCAGGACTACCAAACTGTGGGTCCCCGTAAGCTGCCTCCACAGGGATACACCAGCAGGGTATCCAGGAAAGAGCAAGCAGGCTCAGGTGTGAGCCAAGTGACCCCAGAAAGGGGGCAAGCACAGGCAGGAATCCTGGCTGAGGTATCGAGTCAGCTGAAGCCAGAAGGCAAAAAGGCAAAAGTGGCTGCAAAGCAGTGACCCGGGCAAGAGAAATAGCAAAATGCCTTCAGCTCACAAAAAAGAAAAAGATTAATTGATTAATCTGAAGGGCAAGCATTTCTCCCTTGAGCATTTTCTCTCTGTATTTACTGATCAAATCTTTGTGAATGAAAGCAAAATCCTCTTACCGGATACAGAAAGACATACAACAAAACCCCCTCAACTGAAAAATCAAGTCCGGCAGGTCATGATTTCACCTTTAAGTGAACAGGATTCAGCCACAAAAGCCTAGAAACAGAGCTGGTGGCCCGGCTCCCACTGGCATCACCGTTAATAAGTAAGCGGCAGCGGCCTCTGCAAAGCTCTCTGCGCCCTGGCAAGCACGCTGACCAAGGCTAAGCAAGCATAACCCACCAACGCCAAGAAACCTCACTGCTGGGACAGAGAGGGAGAAAGTGGAGACCTCAGGGTGCTGCCCAGGAGAGGCTGGCTGGTGGGATCTAGCACTGAAGCCCAGAGTCCTTCACAGGCTTTCTCTACAACCCATTTCCCAGTAGTTGTTTCTGCCACTTGTCCAGACCCCTTGGGGAGTCCTAGAACTCAGGCCATGCAAAAGTTTTCACTCAGGGGTCCAAAAGTTGAGGACCGTAACCAGTGGGTAAGAACGGCTGCCTGGGTCTGATGCTCTTGGCTGCCCGGCGAGGCAGCTCTTCTTCAAAAGAAAGGCAGACCTCCGTGGTAGCACAGGAGGCTGTCCTCAAGAAGAAACAGGCCGTGCACTCTGCTCCCTCAGGAAGGCCTGGCCACAGGAATCATTACGGAGAGAGCAAAAGAGGAGCAAGCCAGGCGAAGGAGTCAGCCTGGAGAACCCAGGACGGTGCAGGGCTAGGCCTCTCACCAGGTCCAAAATAACCACAGCAATGTGCACACGAATAAGCCAATACAAAACCTCGGAGCTCAGAACCGAAAGCAGCTGCTAATCACCTCGGGTTTTTTTCCCCCTTAAATTAGCTGCAACTAAGAATTCGTCAAAGTCGCAAGTACAATACGCAGTTTAACATTTTCATACACCTGTAAAACCACTAAGTTAAATCCCATTACGAAACAACCCAACTTAGAAAGGCGCAGTTCAAATAGAGTTCTTATCAAATACAAACAATGGAAAATGATTTAGGCAGAGCACATCAGTCACTGGAAATTAACATTTGAAAAAAATATTTTTTACATAAAAACCATCTGTGTATTGAGATGGTGCACTTTGCTAAACCACAGGCCTAATTACGGAACTAGGAACCAAAGTCATTACAGGGGAGTACATTAAGTTTTGTGTTGTCGGGTTTTGTGCTTTCGGTTTTTTTTTTGTCTTGCTGGAATCTTATCAATAGGAGCATGTTGTCCTTTTTTTCCTCCATAAATCTAAAGTGACGTCTACGTCAAATTGCTAAGAGTCGCTTGTGGCTGGCAGACAAAAGGCAACATGTCTTCAACTGACATGGTTCTCCCATCGCACTATCTGCCACCCAAGGACAGCCAGTATCAAGAAGATGAAATGAAGGAACATGCCCACTGGGAAAGAAGTTACACCAAGAGAGAAAAGCTGGCATGTATGGGCAGCGAGGTCCAGTACTTAAGTACCAGATCTTTCTTTTCCCCAGTCACTCCCTCCTTCCAGAGCAAAGGATTAAAAAGACCAATTAACAGCTATCATCCAAATGGCACTTTGCGTCTTACAAAGTACGAGGTGGGTAGGCAAGCTGATGAACACACAGCAACTCAGTGACATGAAGATAAGGAAACTACGTTCAAAAAAAGGTTAAGTGGCCTATCTAGGGTCACAGAGCTAGTTAGAGCTGGTAAGAGACTGACCAGAGCCTGTAATCTAGCCACGCCCTATCTGCTCTATTACTTCTCAAAATAACATTTCCAGAACAAGGGAGGGATTTTGTCCCGGCCCTTGGAGGAAGAGAATCATGTGGTCCGCACAAGAGTAACCAAGAATCGGCAGTGATCTTATATCTTCACAGGTTTGTAAGTTGAGACACACATTTCATCTGAGTTTTGACGTGTGTCCTCAGTAGGAAGGCCCCACGTAGAGAAGTACAGGCAAAAGCAGGGAGCAGAGAACTGTGCCGCAAACAGCTGTGGGTTTCACCTGCTCAGAACCCCTGCCTTGCGCGAAATACCTCTCCCCGGGTCCAAGGAGTGTTCATGGGGCTGTCAATCAAACTGATGAATTCTCGGGCTGGACCTTTGACCCAGGGAAGGTCAGTCAGTGGAATTCCCTGAAAGGGGCATGAAGATGCTGATGGAATGAAGTGACACACCCACTGGAGCTGCTGGGGTCATACGATGCGGAGCCAGGATCTTGAGGACCTTCTTCTCCAACTCACGGGTAAAGCTGAGTACAAGAGGGAGAGAGGCCAACCCACAGAAGGCAGCAAAGGGAACAAGTGAGGGACAAATTCAGCCACAGTGACATCCTGGAGCATCTGGAAGCAAGTGCGACAGAGCAAGGAAAACCGCTGGACTTGACTACAACCAAAACGAAACAACAACCACCAAAAAAAAACAAAGGCACCTGCGATGGGAGATGAAGGAACGTACAGTTCCTGCGGTAACACAGAAAAGGAGGCGCGCGGCTCAAGAACTCTACTAGAAGACCAGAACTGATGGTCCGACAGCCTGCAGGGTCCCCTGGGAACATGGCCCTCAGGCCCGCTGCTGCCCTGACCACAAACCTGGACTGAGGTCAGCTCTTCAGAGAAGAATGGGCTGGCCTCGGGGACCAAGTGTGAGCAAGTCGTGTGTGTCCTTTACAGTTTTACGCATCTATAGGATGCTGTCCTGCTGGCTTCTTCCAGATGGCAGAAGAGGCGGTAGAGAGGAGGGGGCAGGTTTACATTAAGAGGATATTAGAAGTGAAGAGTGAAAAGGAGGAGTGTGCTGTCACACGGTGAGGAAAAGCAGATGGAGTTGCAGATAGGTAGGCTTGCAAAACTGATCTGGATTATACCCTTTCACTTAATCATAATAGAAAAAGTCATCGAGTCAATTCCAATCCATAGAGACCCTACAGAACAGAGCAGAACTACCCTATAGAGTTTCCAAGGAATGGCTAGTGGATTTGAACTGATGACCTTTTTTTGGTTAGCAGTCAAGCTCTTAACCACTACATCTGTGAGCCTATAAATACCTTTTCTTGTTGAGTTTACTGGGTCATTTGACACGAAGATCCCGACTTATAACCCACAAGCCAGCCAGCCAAGTGCCATCGGGTCAGATCCGACTCATGGCCCAAAAGATAATATTAAAAACACTGCTACAATAATAGTTTATAAAGAAAATATTCTATCTTCCACTTTGGTTAGCAGCAAATGGAGTCTTAAAAGCCTGAGAACTGCCATCTAAGATACTTGATTGTTCTCACCACTTTGGGAGCAAGGAAGACAGGAGAAAACTAAAGATACAAGGAAGAGAGCAGTCCAAAGGGGTACAGGACAACATCTACAACGGCTTCTACTGAACCGAGTCCAGTACAACTAGATGATGCCCAACTACCACCACTGAGTGTTGTGACAGGGACCACAATAGAGGGAGGATCCCAGACAGAGCTGGAAAAAAATATAGAACAAAATTCTAACTCACAATAAATGATCAGACTTAAGGGGCCTGACAAAGACAGGAAAAACCCCAAAAGCATGGCTCCTGAATACCTCTCAGCTCAGTAATGAAGTCACTCCCTGAAGTTCACCCTCTGGACAAAGATTTGACAGGCCCTCGACGTGCAAGACTAAAGGGGCACACCAACCCAGGGGCGGAGGGGACAGAAAAGCAGGTAACGGGGAACCCTAGGTTAAGAAGGGAGAGGGCGGACATGCTGCGGGCTGTTAACCAACATCACAAATGGTATGTAGACTGTTGAATGAAAAACTAGTTTCTTCTGTAAACCTTCATCTAAAGGATAAATAAATATAATGGCCAAGGACTCCCAGTTTTATAGACTATATCCATTTTCAATACTGTTCTGCTGCACCATAAAATTACTCCCACTCTTGCCTTCTAGAGTCTGTTCAGCAGCCAGAGTGATCTTCAACAGCTAACCCTAATTTCCTCATTCTCTGGCTCAGATGATCCCAGTGATGTCCCATCACAGCTGGGACTTCGAGGTTCCTCATATCTGATCCCTGCCTCTTTCTTCAAATCCATGTCTCACCCTTTTTCTGTCACACCCACATTGCCTCCGTTACTCTCTGTGTCTCGCTGGTTCACACTCATCAAGCTTGCTCCTACCTCAAGACACGTGCATTCACTGTGGCTTCATCCAAAGCTTTGACGGCTCATTCACACACTTATCCAGGTCTCCATCCAAATGTCACCTCTGAGAGAGGCATTCCCCACCTCTCCCGGAGTCATTTACATACATTTATGCTACTTTATCAACAGCAATCATCACTACCTAAAATTGTATTTTATCGTTTCTCATGTTAAAATCAGTGTTTACTGGTAGAACGCTCTCCTTGCATGTAGGAGACCCTGGTGACCTCCTGCCAGTGCCTCTCATGCACACCTGTCACCACACTGTCAGTGGCCACTTGCATGGTGCTCTGACGCTAAACACCTTTCAGCAGAGCTTCCAGTCTAAACTTGACTAGGAAGAAAGACCCAGCAATGTATTTCAGACAAATCAGCCAATGAAAACCTTATGAAGCAAGTGGTATGATCCACAATAAAATCATGGGGATAGCACAGAGCCAGGCAGCATTATATTCCATTTCACATGGAGTTGTCATAAGCTGGGGTCCACCCTGGCAGCAGGTAAGAAAATTAAAGTTCTCCCAGGAAACTGGTCTTGATCATCTTGTTCCCTTGTACATCCCCAGTGTCAATTCCCACAGCCATTAATTACAGTATTATGGCATCCCAACAACATCTCTCAGCCACTCAAACAAAAAGCAGCATAGATTCCTGGGCCATTCTATATCCTCTCACTTTCCATCCCAAAACTAAGTTCACCAGTTATGTCACAGACCAAGAGTTGCAAATCACATCCCATGGGCCAAATCTGCCCTGCTGCCTGCTTTTAATAAAACCAGCAAACTAAGAATGGTTTTATAAATGAATATTTGCAGTGGATTTAATGATAGGAAATAATGGCTTTGAACCTCGATTAGGGACAATGTTAACCATCTTCTAAAATTCATCTCCTCATTAGTAAATCTGTATTACAAAAAACTTGACTCAATTATTGTTGTTTTATATTGCATTTCATTTGTAAAAAATTAATGTAAATTTATTTTCTCGTTAAGTATCTGCATAATGTCTTCAGTTTTGCTTCTTGGCCCACACAGCCTAAAATATTTTCTATCTGGCCTCTTTATAAAAAAGATTCTGTTGATCCCTGCTATAGACTTACTACTAATTAAGGGGAGAAGGGGAGTTTAACAGGCCAGTCCACTCCCTGCACCACCCAGGACTCAATGTTAAGGAGGAAGCAAGAAGATCAGGTCTAAGTCACTGGAAATGTCCTGGGGGAATCCCTGGGTGGTGCACACTGTTAAGGTACTCGGCACTCAGGGGTACCTCCAAAGAAAGACCTGGTGATCTACTTCCAAAACATCAGCCACTGACAACTGTTGCAGAACAAGTTCTATTCTGGCACACATGGGGTTGCCACTGAGTTAGAATCGACTCAATTTCAGCTTCCTTTTTTTTAATGTTCTGGAACCCAGGAAGGACAAGAATAATCAGACTCCTATCTACTGAAAACTCCTAAATTCAAAGGAAACAGATACTCTGGTTCAGCAAATACCCCTATACGAAAAATGATCACATCACTCCCCACCCTCTATCTCCACCCAATCCCTAAATAAATAACTAGGCAAACAACGGTCTGTGTTTTCACTCGGTAGCCCTGGGGCTCTCTGTTCCTAGCTGGACTAGGCAGCCAGGCACCAAGTCTGCCGTTAACCAGAAGCTCTGAGGGTTCTCCAGGACACAGACGTCCTTAGGACAACATCAAGAATGCCCAGCTGCACCTTGGAACCACAGCTGATCAACCAACAAGTCTCCCTCCAGTGTGGAAGGCTCTGCTGTGCCTGCTTCAACTCCACCCACGGTTTGTCCAAAGATGACTTATAATGAGAGCAATGGCAAAGGGTGACGCGCACTCCCATCTGGGCAGCCAAAGCCTAATGACGGGTTGGGGAAACGCAGGAGCCCAGAGCCTCCTTGAGTTGCCAGAGTCCGGGGGGAGGGGGGTGTCCTTCCCTGGAAGAGAGCATATTTCAGGAGCTGTCTGGGGAAAGAGGGGCCAGTGGGCTGTTGATATTCAAATCATCATTAACTGACTCAACTTTCCAGAAATAAAAGGCTTCACAGTGAGAAATATTCCATCTTGACTTCTCTTTTTGGCTTTAGCAGAATAAAGCTGCAGAGCAGAGAACCAATTAATTTTTTAGCATTTCTTTAAAATTACAAGAGCCACCCTCACCAAGTGCAGTCATGACTGATTCCCTGCCTTCCACATCCGCATGCTTAACACCACCCTGTAAAATGACTCTGTGCCCTCCAGGGCTGAGGACATCAGAGGGGCCTCTTGATCAGAGCAAACAGGAGGCTGAATGTGTCCATCCAAATGAAATCCACTCGGGACCAAGAAGCATAAAAACAAGAAGAACCACTTCTCCAGGATCCATCACCCAGCCCAGGTACGGTCTTGACTAAACAGGTACTCTAGGATTGCAAAACCAAAACCAAAACCACTGCCATCAAGTCGCATCTGTCTCACAGCAACCCTATAAGACAGAGCAGAACTACCCCACAGTTGCCAAGGAGCACCTGGAGGATTTGAACTGCCGACTTTGCAGTTAGCAGACGCAGCACTTAACCCACTATGCCACCAGGGCTTCCACTCTAAGATTAGCTGCCATTTATTCCCCCAACCCTGCCCTCTGACTCTTACCCATGGTTCCTCGACACCCAAAACCAAAGCCAGTGCTGGTGAGTCAATTCCAACTCACAGTGACCCTGTAAAACAGAGCTTGGCTGCCTCATGAAATTTTCAAGGCTATAATGTTCATGAAACCCTGTGGCATAGCAGTTAAATGCTCTCGCTACTAACCAAAAGCTCAGCAGTTCAAATCCACCAAGTGCTCCTTGGACACTCTGTGGAACACTTCTACTCTGTCCTATAGGGTCTGAGTTGTTGTTGTTTTATTTTGTAAAGGAAGCAGACTACCACATCTTTCTCCCACAGGGTGACTAGTAGGTTCGAACTTATGACTTTGCAGTTAGCCATCAAGCACTTAACCACTGTACCACCAGGGCTCCTGGGTACCTCCAAATACTTTCTTCTAAAACTGTGCGCCAAGCCAACAGGGCTGTTCTGTGGACACGTTTGAGTCCAACCAAACCTGTCCGTGTTGGGAACAAGGGTCCTAACCTCTGACCTGAAAGCCTCCCTCCTGCTTCCTGTCTGTCCCTTCTCTCTTCCACTAACTTCTTAAAGTCCTCTCTTTTCCCTACTCCCTGTCTACAATAAGAAGAGCAAAATTTTAGTCATCTATTTGAACTTCTAGGAGTCCCTGAGTGGCAATGCAGTGCTGCAAGCTTGGCTACTAACCAGAAGGTTAGAGATTTGAACCCACTCACAGGCCTGCCCTTCCGCTTCTGAAAAGTCAGCCACTGAGTATCTCAGGAAGCTGAGTTCTACTCAGACACAGGTGGGGTCACTATGTGTTGGAAGCGACGCCACAGCAAAGCATCTGTACTCAGACTTCTAAATTCTGGAAATCAGAATAAATAAGAAGCGCACCACCAATTTCTCTATTTCAGAAAAATACCAAAGTGGCCCTAGGTCCCAAAACAGAGACGGTGGCCCAAGACTTCATGCCCCGCAGTCACTTGTGACATAACATCCAGATTCATTCATGTCAAATATTTACCGAGTGCTTACAACCGTTTAGGCACTGTTTGGGGGTGTCGGGAACGTACAGTAAACAGAAACACAAGAAAGCCCTACCCCTGTGGGACCTTGTGCCTCCTCCACCACATGGCCATGAAAGGGATGAAAACTATGAGAAAGCAGGGCCCGCATCACAACTTTTCCTCCGTGCTTCCTCACACAGATGTTCCCATTCATTCACTGTCTCACTCAGCAATTCATTCATTCAAAGAGTGCATGCTAACACAAACCTTTGATCAGGCACTGTTACCGGCTGGATGGCACAGTCCTCAAGTCCACCCCCAGTCTGTCCAAGGACGACTGAAGCAGGAAGCAGCAGGAAAGGGTCAAGCCCACGCAAGTCTTGGCCAAGCGAAGCCTAAGAATGCTCTGGGGAAACTTCAGGAGCCCAGATTCTCTGTGAGCTGCCAGAAGAGTGAGGGAGAGCACTGTGGGCTTCCCTGGAGGGTGGCTCCAGAAGGTCTCCACCAAAGAGGCCTGGGAGCAGCAATATTCTAAACAGGAAGGAGCGTAGGGACTTGTCCTGAAGCTGTCAGAGCAGCGTATTTACTTAGACGGCATGTTTACTGGTGGTGGCTAGCAGGTACTCGTACGGATTAAGGAGGGGAACAAAGCCCCCGTCTCACCCCTGCATTACAACAGGACCTGGGACTATGGAAACGTAAAACGTCGCAGGTGCCCTAACAGATTACACTCACTCAGCAGAAAGGCATGAGAGTGGTGATTCTTCTCGACTGGACCTTCCAGAACCATGACCTGCTCTTCTCCTCCCTGCTCTGAGCCTCGACAGTCTGATCTCTGCTGCTTCTGGGCTCACAGAGCCTCTGGCTTCCAGCTGGGTTTGACCGACGTAAAACACTAGAGAAGGTGACGGTGAGGAGGAAGGGCTGTGGCAGTCATGGCCTCAGTCTCTCCCAGATGGGGCACGCTGCTGCAGCCCCTATAGGTGGCCCCTCTCCACAGCTGCATTCTAGTAACTGCTCCCTCTTCCTGCCCCCACTGGGCACAGGGGTGGCAACTACTTAGCACTGCTGATAACCCTCGCAGACTTCCTCATTCTTCGCTGAACCCTTAATACTGTCTACATCCGACTCAGTCTGATCAACTGAACCCTTCAGAGTGGTACCTGTTTACAAAAGGAATCCTGACTCAGAGTCTCAAAAGTGCTGTGGTCAACTAGCCTATTGCTAAGAGAGCCTTCTGCACCCCATATTGGAGAGTGGTGTCTGGGGTCTTAAAAGCCAGCAAGCTGCCATCTGAGGTACACCAAATGGTCCCAATTCAGCAGGAACAGATGATCACCAAGAACAGCAACATGGGGGAAAGAGAACCCAGAAGGCAGAAAGACCCACGTGAATGGGGGATCGCATCAACATGGGACCAGAAGAACCAGATGGTGCCTGGCCACCACCAAATGACAACCATGATGGGGCTCACAATGTTGAGTCCCAGAGGCAACATGAGAAAAAAAGGGGTACACCCTGAGAACTCCACTAAAAGACTGCAATTGATGGTCCAAAGGCCTGGGGGTTCCACTGGGAGCATAGCTCCTAGACCTGACACTGCCCCTGATCATAAATCATTACTGAGGTCAACGCTTCGGACACGAATGGACTGGACTCAGGGACACAATGTGTGTGTACTTCATGGTTCTATGCATCTATAGGATACTGTCCCACTGGCCTCTTACTAGAAGGGAGAGGAGAGAGTGGAAAGGAGAGGACAGGAGCTTGTCAAAAGGATACGACAAGTATAGAAAGAAGAGGAGGAATGTGCTGTCACTGGGCAAGGAGAGCAGAAGTGGCTGCAGACAGGTGGGCATGCAAATTTAAAGTGGATTGTACACTTTAGCTCAATCATAATAATAATAAGTGCTGTGGTCACTGACACTGATGGTCAGCGATGGTCACAGCCAACCAGGCACAGGAAGGTAAGGGAGAAGGATTAGGCAGGTTCTAGGGCAAGGTGATGCTTAATCTGAATGGCAAGTCTTCATCAAGCAGAAGAGAGGTGAGAGCATTCCTGACCAGGGAACTCCATCAGCAAAGGCACAGGCACGTATACTGCCAGCATGTCAAGGAACTTCCAGCGGCTCAGTAGGATGGGGTCAGGAACAATGACAAGTGCTGATGTTTGAGAAATGGAAGAACCAGGTAACAGAGTGCCTTATAGGCAATGACAAGGCATTTGGACTTGATCCTGAAGCAACGGGCAGTCTCCAAAGGCCATTCACATTGTGATTCCATCAATATTCCATGTGTTTCCAGAAATATCCCTTCCTTGGACAAACTGAAAATTGTCATCTGTTTAGAACAAATAAAGGTAATTCCAGAAACAGCTAATCCAGAGCACTGTCAGTAGAATCCAACAGAAAAATAAGCACTATCAGAGCAGGAAATATGCGCCATAGTGAACATCCCTCTATGACACCACACACACACACACACACACACACACACACACACACTCACTCACTCACTCACTCTCTCTCTCTCTCTCTCTCTCTCTCTCTCTCTCTCTCTCTCCCCAGCACTAAGAACAACAGCCTCTGGAGCACTAACAACCTCTGGTGAAACCCCATCAGTCACTTAACAACAGATTTTGAGAAGATTACAACCTAAATAGCTATCATTAGAACACACAATTACTTAATATAAAGCAGTTCCATATGGTTCATTTATAATTCACATGGCACCCATCAGCAAGAATCCACTCAAATGAAATCTAGTGGAGTCACTAAGTGGGTTTTTACTTTTCCAAAGAGGGAATTCAGGGATTTTTCAGGTACTATGGATTCTAGAATACTCTTCGATGGAAAACAAAATTATTTCTTGGCCTTCCACCCTCACTTTGAGTTTTCAGGGATCTATATGTCTGAAAATTGGCTTGAAAGGGTTTCAAGCAGAATAACTTCTAAAATTCATCTGCTTAATAAGCTCACAGTGATCACTGTTAACTTTGTCTTTCCTGGTTGTGTGCAAACAGGCTGTAACAGAAGTATACATGTGTGCCACCTTGACTGCTGTAACAAAACCAATGAAAGCCACCCCACTTGATTAGTCTCTTCAAGTATTTCTGTTCCTTGCCACAGGATACTCAGACACAAACGCATACCTTCATGCTTGTAAAGCACATCACTCAAATGTTTTCCTTCTCCTTTCTTTCTTCTTCCCCCAGGACACTTAACGGACTCAAACGTTGAAGGCTTTCCAGTGTTTCTTTAATCACTGTCAAGATCGCTCATAAATGTTAATTAGGGAGAAGATTTACTGGCTACATCCCACCTGCACCAAATGCAGAACCTCTGAGCTTCCTATGCTCTTCCTGTGAGCATTCATTCTGGAGGTTTGTTCCCTGGTTGTCCACACATGTTCAGGCGTGCGCACACATGCACATACACACACACACACACACACACAGAGAAAATCACCCGCTAACTGGGGCACTGTGGAGCCATCACCAGCAGGGCGGAGAGGGTGACAGGCAGAGGTGAATTCCAACAGAAGGGACGGTTCACAGATAACAGTTTGAAACCCTCATCCCAGGCCCCTAATCCAAGGACACAGGAACAGAGGCACGCAGCCAGGAGCCTCAATGAACGGCCAGCCCAAGACTGCTCTTACTTCAGAAACTTCAAGAAGGCATCTCTGTACCCCCAAATATCTCCTCAGCGTGCTGGCTAGGACTTGAAGCCTTTGAACTAGAGACAAAGGCTTTCAATTCATAATTTGAGATAAAAGGCTTGAAGACAGCATATGGGAAAGTTAACATGCTAGTAATAATGAGTGTCAAGGATATCAGATCTTTCCAATGCAAATAGGGGGAGAACATTAAGAAGCCAGAATCCTCTGGGAAGGGGATGTAACCTGGGGAGGGGAAGGAGAACACTATGCAGGGCACCAAGTTACATTCCTCCACAGCTCAACTTCTCTGGGTAGGAAAGTAACCTGAAGATTTGAGTCCCTGAGATGGGCAGTGGCCCCCAGCCCAAAAGGAGCAGCTCGGGTGTCCATCACTACCTGCTTCCCTCATCTCAGCTTCCTCATCTACCAAACTTGGCGCTGCAAGTGGATCTCAGCAGCTGTACCAGTAAAGTACCAAGGCATGCAAATAACTTAGCATCTAAGAAGATGGAGCAGATTCTGGATTCCTACTATAGTAATGACATCTCTGTCCCCTTCCCCTGTAAAGTGGGCACTCGTGAGTAGGGAAACCGGGCACACACCTACAGGAGGGGTCCTGCAAATCAACTGTGAGCTCCAGGAAGGCAGGAACCAAACGCACTTGTCTTGCTCACTACCGACACTTTGCAGCAAGCCCTCAGCCTGCAGGGAGTGAGGCCTACAAAGGCTGGTTCAGTCAACAAATAGATGAAGGAACAGTCGGACATGTGGAAATTCAACGTCCCAAAAAAGACTGAAGGACTGCCTAGACAACTTGAGGAGGAATTAGTAACATCAACTCCACCAAATTCCACTGAGGCAGGTAATATGGGGAACCCAGGGACAAACCTGCCAGGAAAGAAGTCCAGAATAGAAATTCCTGCTTCCAAAGGGGCGTTGTCACATGTAGAAACTCTAGGGGGTGACCTCACTAAAGAACCTATTCACAGCTGAGAAGACAGAACCCATAACCCACTGCCATCAAGTCAATTCCAACTCACAGTGACCCTACAGGACAGAGGAGAACTGCCCCACAGGGTATCCAAGGAGTGGCTGACAGATTCCGACTGCCAACCTTTTGCTTAGCAGTCAGGCTTTTAAGCACTCCGTCACCAGGGCTCCAGAAGACAGAACAGCTCCCAGAAAAGGGCCATGGCCTTTGACACATGAAAACCAGAACAGAAAACCAGACACCTGAGCTACAGTAACACCTACACAAATGTTGTTCTTGTTTTTGTTGCATACATAACAGAGTTGAAAGACAACAGGGCCTATGGGAAGCATGGTAAGTACACAGCTTCCTTTTCTCCATTCAGAATTTAAAAAGTGCTGCAGTAATGTTGCATTCATTGTTTAAAAACAAGAACGGTTAAGATCTGTTTAAAGACTTTTGTAGACCAAAGGTCTCATAATTCAATTTTGATATGAAAATCCATGGTGCAGCGCTCTGTTAATTCATGCTTCCTTTCTCAAAGTCAAACCCAGCCCCAAATATCCTGCATCCTTAGCATCTATGGCAAATACAAGAACAAGTGGGAAGGAACAGGACTGTGAGAGCTCATTTCCACGAACACTGGTGAATAGGAGTGTTGACCGTTGGTGGCTTAATCAAGAAATCCACTACAACATGCTGGCAAATTTCCCATTTGGACTCCATGACAACAATATATAAGTAACTGGTATGCATTTAATATGGCCCGGATAAGGCCCCAAACCTTTATGGCATTATCTGAATGACAACCAGAGTAAAGAACACACACACACACACACACCACGTCCTGCATCCCTCTTCCATTTAAGAGTTGTTATAAATGGGAGAGGAAAAAAAAAAGGAATATTACTTGGTGTTAACAGCATTTAACTTATCAAGTTGAACTACAGCTGTTCATGTCTTTATTTTACCCTCCTCACAAAGCTTTATAAGGAGCCTTGGTGGCACACTATGTAACTGCTCTGCTACTAACTGAAAGGGTGACAGTTCCAGTCCACCAGTTGCTCCATGGGAGAAAGACATGGCAGTCTGCTTCCCTAAAGAGGACAGACTTGGAGCCCTATGGAACAGTTCTAACTCTGTCCTATAGGGTCACTGCGTGTCAGAATTGACTCAGTGGCAATGGGTTTTATAGAACTGAGTAAACAGTAAATAGCCACTAAAGACCCTATGGAGCACAGTTCTACTCTTGATACACATGGGTTCACCATGACTTATTGTAGAAGCATACACAAATATGGAACGGGGAAGGCAAGAGAGAACAGTGTGAATGGACGGGAACTGCAGGAATGGTACGAATTCCAGATTTCTAAAATATACATGTGTGTTATGCATTTATGTGTCCACCTGTACGTGTGTGTATATATGTTTACACTTATATATTTCCTAGTTTTGTCCACTGAAAGAGCCTAAAAGCAAAAGCACCCCAGTAACAATGAACACACCAGGGTTCTTGGTCTTTAAATCTATTCCCCACTAAAAAAGAAAAAAGCAAACAAAACCAAAAAAAGAAAAAAACAGTTCTTTAGAGAAGTGACTGACTATGTATAAGACGGGCTTGGAACCCTAGTTAGGCCAGAAAGAAAAGAAGTGCTCAAAAAAATGACTGGGCTACGTTACAAGGAACCAGAATGAAAGGTCCCCCACTGGTCACATCTGGGATAACCAGATCACTAACAGAAGGGCAGCATAAAGCACTCTGGTGGCACAATGATTAAGCATTCAGCTACTAACCAAAAAGTCAGCAGTTCAAACCTAGCAGCTGCTCTGGGGGAGACAGATGTAACAGTTGGCTACAATGAAGACTTACAGTCCCAGAAATCCTGTGTGGCAGTTCTACTCTGTCCTATGTCATACAGGGTTACTATGTATGAGAATCAAACCAGCGGCAATGGGGAGAACGGATTACAAGCACGGAATAAAACAGTGATAACAGATAGACAAAGAACCCATAGGGAAAAGGAAAGGCTCTCACTGTCTTAGTGATTTGGCGCTGCTATAACTACCACCACAATTACACAGCTTTAACAAAGAGAAACTTATCTTCTTACAGTCTAGTAGGCTAGAAGTCCAAACTCAGGGTGTCAGCTCCAGGGAAGGCTTTCTCTCTCTGTTGGCTCTGGAGGAAGGTCCTTGTCATAAAGCTTCCCCTGGACTAGCTGCTTCTCTGCACCGAAACCCTGGGTCCAGAAGAAATGCTCTGCTCCCAGCACTACTTGGTCATATAGGGTCCCCAACTCTGTCTGCTTCCTTCTCCTTTCATCTCTTGTTAGACATAGGATGGCACAAGCCACACCCCAAGGAAAGTCCCTTTACACTGGATCAGGGACACAACCTGAGCAAGGGTCTCATGTCCCACCCTAATCTTCTTTAACCACAGGCAGAGATTACACAACACAGGAAGATCACAGAACAAAGGACAGCCACACAATACCAGGAATCACAGCTTAAGCAAGGCTGACACATCTTGAGAGGGCAGAGTTCAATCCATGACACTTAAAGTAGAATGCCAGCAGCCAACTGGTAAATGCAGACAGTGTATAGAAGCTGGAAAATCAATCTGCAGCCATGCAGTAGAGGCTTCATCAGGCAAGAATCATCAGTGAACACCAGCTCTAAGAGGCTATTCCAGTGAGGAGCAGGGTATTTGCATGGTCTTAAAAGTGTCTCTGCAAAGACTGCTTCTCAGTTGCAACGCAAATCATGATGATACAGTGGCAAGAGGACCACCACCTTGACCATGTGATCCACATTAACACCACCAAAGAGGGGAAGATGGACATCCAGAGCCACCAGACACAAGACACCCTGAGAAGGGCGTGAACACAGTCATGCAGTGTTCTGGCCAGGGACCTATAACGTGAACCTAATTATGAGGAAATACTAGACAAGAATGCTGTACTAGGAAGAAAAAAAAGGGTGGGGATAATATATATTCTTCATAAACATCCAGATGAAAGGAGACTAAAAAAACTAAAAAAAAAAAAACAACTGCCATTGAGTCAATTCCGACTCACAATGACTGTGTAGGACTGAGTAGAACTGCCCGACAGAGTTTCCAAGGAGTGCCTGGTGGATTCTGAGCTGCCAACCTTTTGGTTAGAAGCTGTAGCACTTAATTACTATGCCACCAGGGTTTCCACAGAGACAAGAAGCATCAAAGTTAACTGTAATTCCTGCCCCTGTATTATACCCCATACTTGAGAGAAGAAATCCTATAAAGGACATTATTTAGTCAACTGACAAAACTGGAGTAGGGATGATGGATTACATAAAAGCACTGCATCAGTGTTAAATGGCATGACATTTAGAATTGCAGAAAATAATAAGAGAAAAGCCCCAATCATAGGTATAATTAAGTATTTACGGGTAAAGAGCCATGTTTATATACAAGTACCCCTCAAAAGTTAGGGGGGGAATGGGTCTATATAAAAAGAATACAACTGATGGAGCACATGGGGCAAAGGCCAACGAAGGACTGATGTGGATCGAGGGTATACAGGGGTTATTTGTACTTATTCTAAAACTTTACAAGTATTAGATTATTTCCAAACAAAACAAAACAGGAAGAATGAAAGAAAGAGTGGAAAGGGAAGTGGGGAGAGGAGGGGAAGAAAGAAAAGAAGGAGGAAGAGGGAGGAAGAAGGAAAGGAAGGTAGGTGAGTGAGAAATGAGAACTTGATCTGTAAACCCGGGGACCGGATGCTACCAGCTGATTAATTCACTCATCTCTCGTACCTCCATCCATCTCAACTCGCCTCCATTTCCTCATCTGTAAAACGGGGTCAAGCTGCCTTAACCTTTGCCTATCTTGCAGATTCTACAGTAAGATAAAGTAATGAGGACAGTAAAATTTCTATTGATAACACCATGGGAAGATACCAAGACCTCTCTCTTTTTCCTCTGGTACCAGATTTTGCAAGATGATACTGAATTTTTGCAAATTTGGGTGACCTCAAAAAGAAATCAAGGTCCAGCCAAGCCAAGTGCCACCAAGTCGGATCCAACTCTGTTTTAACTGAAATTATTACATATGTGCCTAAACACAGCCCCCAGAGTAATCAGTATTCTGTGATCATTTCAAAATAGGTGTGCGTGTTTCAGTGTGAAAAACAATGGCAAAAGACTGAGTGATATACTGTAATGCAACAACAGTTGTCATATGAGGTGATGCAATTTTAACTCATTTCCCCCACATATTTTTCTAACATTACATACTGTTGTTTGGGGTTTTTTTGTTTTTAATTTTTTAAAGACTAACTTAATGGACACTGAAACATTACCATAAATCGTAGGAAACTCACTGAATTTTCCCATGCTGCCATTGGGTGGTGGTCAACTCCAGAAGAAAGAGAAGGCAAGTACTGGAGTTGACCAAGCAGTTCCTGAATGATAAATGAAGAACAAACCAAAAAAAACAAAACCAAAATCCCACTGCTGTTGAGTCTATTCTGACTCATAGCGAGCGACTCTATAGGACAGAAAATCGTCCCATAGAGTTTCCAAGAAACGCCTAGTGGATCTGAACTGCTGACCTTTTAGTCATGAGTCATAGCACCTAAACACTATGCTACCAGCGTTTCCAAAATGAAGAGTGGGCACTCTGTATCTGGTTGACAGAGGTTTTCCTGTGATACCCTGTCAATTTCCTGGTCCAGATTTAGATCTCCTCCCTCTGACCATGGAAAAAAAAAAAGTCATTTTCCAATTTCATTTCCTTGTTAAAATACTCTGAATTAATGACTAGGTATTTCTTCACCAGAAGTTAAATCCTCAGCCACTGCTCATTTCTCCTGCACTTTGCCCTACATGGCTCCCAGTGACAAGACCCACAAATGACAATATTCAAAAGCCCTTTGTGTTCCATCTCAGGTTTCTAGAAAGGTCAAAAAGTATGACCCGTCAGCATATTCAACTAGGAAGGTAAACACAGTTGCAAAACAGTCTCTTAAGGTTGATGTGGGGATAGGATGCCCTGTCCCAGTGAGGGGTGTTTTGCCAACTTTCGGATCCACATCAAACACAATTTTCAAACCAATTAGTTCAAAAAGCATCACAAGCAAGGCAGCATCTCCCACATTCTCATTACAGGGCCGTCCTATTCATTTCCTAATCAGAGGAGAGACAAAGGCAGTAGACGCAACAGGGCCCACTTACTTCAAAACTTCTTTTTCTTTCAGAAAACAGATCCTCTTTTGTTCCGGTTAAACACCAATTACTCTGCACTCTCTAACATTCAAATCAGTTGAAAACAGGGCAGTACGCAGCTCACTCCAGTTCCATTCCAAGTTTGAATGAAGAGAAAGAAGACAGAGAAACAGGGTAAGCAGAAAACGGAGAGGAAGAAGAGGAAGAGAGAGAAAAGACGAGCGGCAGAGACAAGTCCCTAGGGGTCTTCAATTTCAAGTACTTTGTGCTCAGATAAAGCGCCTTTCAAAGGGCTTTTTGTATTTATCTGTGGCAGTGCCCACAAGCGGCGATTTTGCCATTATCCCAAAAAATAAAGCAAGAAAAGAAAAAGCGCATTAAAGTGTACAATCTACGCAAGGAAAGCAAAAGTGGCCAACAAAGCTATTCACCCACAGCTCCCACTTGCAACAAACATTCTCCCCAAAAGTAATGTCACCAGCATTATGTACCAGGGAAATAGAATAGAAACAAGAAGGCTGACAGCCTGACAGCCTGATGTCCACATGGCATCCTGGGCTTAGCTGGAGCAGGATTTTCAGCCAGAAGGTGAGGGTGTGAGGACCAAACCAGGAAGCACCCAATCCTGCCTCACATAGAGTCTCTGCGCGGTATTTTGTTCTATTTTGTTGTACTTCTTTTTCGCTAAGCTCAGTTATTTCAATCTCCTTAATACATTATTACCATTTTGTACTAAAACAAAGAACACAGAGGTGGGTACGCAGAAGGGTACAATCCTAGCTTCACTTAGAAGAAAGTCTAAGGACACACACACACACAGACAGACACACACACCTGGGAGCTTGCTAAGATGCAGTCCTGATTCTCAAGTCCAGGGTTAAGGTATGAGCTCCTGCATTTCCAAGAAGCGCCCAGGTGATGCTGATGCTGCTCGTCCCTGGACTGCAGTGACCTGCAAGGATCACCTTCCCAGACTCTACTCTTGGCTTTCAGACTCTGTCCTGACTTGACCTCCTGCCCTGATCCACCCCGTTCCAAGCAGGACACCCCTCTGTGCTCTCACGTTGTTTATGTTCTAGAACAAGCTGCTGTTTGTTGTTATCAGGTGCCATCATTTCAAGTCACTTTTGATTCAAAGTGACCCATGTGACAGCAGAACTGCCCCACAGGGTTTTCTTGGTGTCAATTTTTAGAGCAGCAGATCACCAGGTCTTTCTCCCATGGAGCTGCTAGGTAGATTTGAACTGCCAACCTGTCAGTTACCACCTAAGCGCTTTGATGGCTGTACCACCAGGGCTCCTTTCTAAAAGAAGAGGGCTGGAAAACAACACATCAAGCCAGGAACTACTCCCATGAGGTCTGGAACTTCACATTTCCCTGAGGCACTGCGTGGATGGCTCTACAGTGTCCCCACCAGTACTTGACTCCTACTTAGGCACCCTCAGGATACAGTCGATGAGATTCAAGGTCCTGGGACAGGTCATTAAAGAGTAATGGCAAATTCAGGCTCAGAGCCGAACCTGTTTCCCTGGACTAGTAAAGCTCCCTCTGGGTATAATTGCAGAGACAACTGCCAAGAGCTTCAAGCCAACACAGCCCAGGGCAGTAACAGGGACCAGGGCTGTGCTCACCCACTGGAAGACCCAGGTGCGCTGATGAGAACATTGGGTACACTGCAGTCTCTGGCGACAGTGCACACGCTCAGGCTCCAGGGCCCAACTCCAAGCCCACCTCAGAGACACAAGGACCCACATCCAATCTCCACTTCCAATCCACGCAAAAGCACCTACCTGACAACACTTCTCATTACACATTCCTCTCCACAAAAAAATATTTTCATGCCACCAGCCCCATTTCCCAGAATGCTGGGAAGACATCTGTGGTAAACCGACAAAACCCCAATGAGGGGGATCCCCTGTATTTTCCCTCTCTGACGCTGCCCTCTTTATAACCAAGGTTGCCAAACAAGGCATGAATGTCCTTCTGTTTCTCCTGCCCCACCCTTTGCTCCAAAAGAACAAAAGAAAGGAGCTAACAATTGCTGCCTACCTCCTGTGTGCCAGGGGCCAGTCAACACTGCCTTTCATTTCATTTTTATTCTCAAAAGAACTCTGCAGTACTGACACTGTATCCCCACTTCACAGATGGGGAAATGCAGGCTCCAAGAGGTGAACAGTTTGTGGGGTTGGCAAGTTAGAACACAGCGGCTGAGTCAATGCAGTATAGTGGTTCCCAGAGTATAGGGTCTGGAGGCAGACTCTGTGGGTGGACAATGGTTCCATCATTTACAATTAGTTGGATGAATCTAGGTCTCCTCAGGCCTCATCAAATGGGGTAAGGGTGATACCTCTCTCATTGGGTTGTTACAAAGACTAAATAAGATACAATGGATTTAAACTGAGCTTAAGATACAGTCAATAAACGTTAGTTGCTACTGTTGAAGGTCCACAAGCCAGGAAAGGTTGGAACTGTCAGTGAGCCTCGGTCTGTCTGATTCAGTGCCTCGGTTTTTTCACACGACTACCCAGCCCCAGGCAGTCTCATGAGTTTAAAGGTGCCGAATCCATTTCCTTTTACTGAAGGATTCTTGGTGAATACCACACAGGGGGCTCGGGATCTTAGGAGAGTACTCTCAGATGATCAGGAAAAGCGCTTCCCAGGAGACCACAGTCTGGAGCACGTGCTGAGCACAGACCCACGGGAAGTTAGAAAAGGTTGAAGAGCCATCCAGTCCAACATCCTCAACTGGTGCGGATCATGGAAGCAGCTCCACCCACGGCTAAGCACAGTAAGGCCACTGCTAACATCCTGCAAGACTAAATATGAAAGATCTTTCCTTGGAGGGAAAATAGTCTCAAGAGGAAAAAAATGGGCTCATTAACATCACGATGGTGAGCAGGTTCTTCAAGACGGTGACTGGCAGGTGTCAACGGGAGAGGCTCAGACACATGGGGAGCAGGAGGAACCACACTGAACCCTCCTCTACCGGGAACCACAATGCACAAGAGCAGAGCGAGTCTGAACCAGCATCAAAACCAGAGGAGGACACGACGAGGGAGGCAGGTGCGGGGCACCCTAAATCATCCAGTTCTTAAACCAAAAAAGAAATAATAACATACAAGTAGAGGCAAAAGCTGCAGGCTGGTCAGTGTGGATCAAATATAAGCAAATGGAAGTGGCTTTTACTTTTTTAAGTGTGTGTCAGATGAAACACGTGGAAAACTAGTTGGTTTTTCAGAGGACCCTGAATCAATCTATGAGACAATGACCTAAATGCGCTGACACCCTGGAGGCTGTCCAAAGGCAAAGCCGCTGCCCGGTGGTAGAGTTGGCTGGTGCTGGGCTTGCAGCCCGCCCTTCCCAGGAGCTCGGGCATGATGGACAGTTCTAAGGAACACCCTATAATCTGCATTTATGCCATTTGTCTTTTTGATACACAAAATACAGATATTTGCATCATTTATTTTAACGTGCATGATTTTCCTCCGAAAGTCACAAAGAGATAGTCTGATCCCCCCTTTTCTCCCCCTACCCCTTTAGAAGCTTGAAAACTTAAGCCTGACACCCATGACAAGCCAAAATGATTGGCAAAGGGTCTCAGAGGCCAGCTGCATTATAAGAACAAATAAAGGATTTTTACTTGCAAAGGAGACAAGGAAGACAAAGGGAAGCTGAGGGGTGGATTCCTTTTACTGGTCGCCTCTTGGGGGTTGACGGTGGGGGGAGGAATAGGAAGTGGGGGCTTGAACTGCTCATCCCACATTATCTGCTTTGTGGTAGAACTCAATTGCACACCCTGAAACCACAGCCTTGAATACAAAAGCCGTATCAGGGCCAAAATGAGGAAGAGAGACTTCAGCACCAATAAGTGGCTTCCCTGGGTCAGTGAATTAGTGCCAGGCTGTTCCTCAGGGCAGAAGCCTGTCTGTGAGTTATGCGGCCTTCAGGGTCCCCAAACAACTGAGATGCAACAAGTCTGTACAGGAGGCCTGCCAGGCGATTTATTCCTTATTTATGCTTCCACCGACACCTGAATAGGAATATGGGAGCAGAATGCCACGCGCCCCAGACTTCACCGCCAGTGAACTCCAGAGGCGCCAACTGGACTGTGTGACCGCTGGGTCTCTGCGGCCTCTCCCAGGAGTCTCTTCTGTTTGCCAAGTGGTAACAGCCACAGAGACTACGCACCCCAGCACAGCACACTGCACATGCATCACACCAGTTCTCCCAGCTCCCTGCAGGGTGGGTTTTATCACCCCCACTGGGCAGAGAAGCAACATGGACCTGAGTTATAGGGATGGTAAGTGAGGAGGTGACCAGGATTCTAGCCAGTGCTTCAGGACACCAGGGTCTGGAGTGCCGGTCACCTTGGGGCATAGCACTCCCCTTCGGTGAGCTTCTGGTCTAGTGCTCCAATATTCCTTCCTCATCACACATTCACCCCATATCTACTGAACACCTATGTGCCACCACCACTGGTGTCCCCGTGTTGTACCGGTTTGGATGTTGCTAAGATGCTGGACATCATGCCACCAATATTTTAAATACTAGCAGAGTCCCACGTGGTGAATAGGTTTCAGGAGGGGCTCCAGGCTCAGACAGACTATGAGGAAAGGCCTGGCAATCTACTTCAAAAATTAGCCCATGAAAACTTTATGGATCACCAGACTACCTACATCAAGACTGCCTAAATCAAGATGTGTCATCTGGAAAGACGAAGCACTGGAAAAGGACATCTTGCTTCTTAAAGTACCAGTGAGAACAAGAGAAATCCTGGAGGGAACGGACTGACGCAGCAGCCTCAACAGCAGAACCAAACATACCAACACTCACAAAGACGACGGGCAGCTGTGTCATGGAAAGGGTCACCATAAATCAGAGCTGACTCAATGATAGCTAGTAACCGCCATGTGCAGAGTGGCACTACAGGTGCTCACGGTGTGACACAAACAAGACAGGGGAGGTTCGTCCTCTCAGGAAGCCTGGCTTCTAACACAGAGACAGGTCACAACACCAAACTAAACACAAATGATTTTAAGCATCACAACTCGGAAGCACAGAGAGACAGCTGTGTGTCCCCTCACCAGTGTGGGCACAGGCATGAGAAAGCCTCTGCTTTCCTCGTCGCTGAAGACCTGCACATCTCTCCCATCGCATCTTCTAGAGAAGCCCCAGCACAACAACAAAGAGAGGGTATCTTTACGACGCTTGTCACCGAAACCACTCCCTCCGACAGCTACCTCCTGCGACCACCGCCCATCCTGCAAGGAAAGGGCTCTTTCCCTAGTCCCTCACCCCCTATTTCCACCAGAGAGATGTTCTGAGAAAGTGATTTTCCTCTCTTTCTATTCAACTGGAAACAGTGTTGATTCCCAGAACTAGAAATGGTGTTGATTTCCAGAACTAATCACAGCCCAAATCATGAAGTGGGGGTCAAGTTTCGCTTCAGCAACTTCTTCCAGCTCCAGGGCTGGACCCCTACCCTCGCCACACTCCCATGACCCTCTGGGCTTGCCCATGCTCCTAACTTCCCATCATTATTAAAACTTTCTGGGTCATCTGTATCATCTCCCCACACATCCCTTTTCAAAGGTCTGACACTGTCATGACTGAATTATGTCCCCCCAAAAATGTATGTATCAATTTGGCTGGGCCATGATTCCCAGTGTTGTGTGACTGCCCACCATTCTGTCATTTCATAGGATTTTCCTATGCGTGGTAAACTCCGTCAACATGATTTAATCAGACGGATTTGCAGCAGTTATATTGATGAGGTCTAAAGACTGGATAATGTCCTAAGTCAATCTCTTCTGATATATGAGAGAAGCCCGCATAGAGAGATGGGAACCTCATGCTACCAAGAAAACAGTGCTGGCAGCAAAGTGTGTCCTTTGGACCTGATGTCCCTGTGCTGAGGTGCTCCCACACCAAGGACCTTCCTCCAGCGCTGACAGAGTCTTTCCCTATAGCCAGCACCCTAAACTCAAACTTACAGCCTTCCAGGCAGTGAGAAAATAAACTTGTCTTTGTTAAACTCTTCCACTTGTGGCATTTCTGTTGCAGCAGCACAGATGAGTAAGATCCCGACCAATTCTAACTCAAACCTAAAAAGTCAGTAGCCACTGAGTCAAAGCCAGCTCATGGCAGCTCAGGTGTGTCTGAGTCCAGTTATGCTCCACGGGGTTTTGAATGACAGGCTCTTTGGAAACAGGTCAGCAGTCTTTCTCGGAGGAGCCTCTGGGTGGACTTGAACCTCACGACCTTTCGGTCAGCAGCCGAGCACATTAACCACATGCACCACTCAGGGACTCCAAGTTAAATGTGTTCAACTTTCCTAAGTCTTCTAAGGCCAAAGCCCAGAGCAAAAAACATACAAACCCCACACGGTTCCAAAGGGGTAAATGCGAGACTTTGGAAACCTGACACGACAGAAATCAAACCACAGTCTTTACCAAAAATAATAGGACTTTACAGTTTGTGAAAGATTTGTACACGCATTATCACACCAATTTTCACAGCTATGAGCAACATAATACTATCCAACTTTCACAGAAAAAAACCCAAAGTTCAGAATTTAAATAATTTATCTATATGACAAAACTGAGACTCAAATCCAAGCCTTCTACCTTTAAGCTACATCTTCCTTCCTCTCCACCCTATGCTATCTGTGTTTGAAAATAAATCGTCACACATCTTGTCCTTAACAGTCAAGTATATTTAATATGTAGCTACATTCCACATCAAGACGCTGTAATACTATGGACTACTATGCACTCAATACAAAACAATGGAACACTATGCACTGATTTAAAAACTAGTTTTTGCAATCCATCTAATAACCCAAAGCACCCACTGCCATCGAGCCAATTCTGGCTCACAGCAATCCTACAGGCCAGAGCAGAACTGCCCCATAGTTTCCAAGGAACACCTAGAGGATTTGAACTGCCAACCTTTTTGGTTAGCCGCAACAGCACTTAACCACTATACCACCAGGGTTTCCTACATCTAATAACGATGTATTATGAAATGGAAAAAAAGCAAGATACCGTCCCCCCCCCAAAATATATACACACAGACCCATACAAGCACACTGCAGCATAATTCCAATTCTTTAAATTGTTTTTAAATATATATAGATATATATACAAAAATGACAATATACTAAAACATTAAACTGTTTTATCTCTAAGTAGTGGACTATTTTAAATACTTTTCCGTATTTTTAAAATTTTCTGTCAGGTGCAGGTATTCATTTTCTAATCAGAGGAACACACGGTACTAACAACCACTACTTCTGAATACAAAGGAGCCCCAGTTTGGGTCCGGCTCCGGCAACAGAGCAATTCGCGAAGCGAAGTACCAGCCACCAACTCAAGTTACCGCCCAGCCAAAACTCCAACAGCAGAGCCAACACCGGCCGCTTGTTACCAAGGGAGAGGCACCAGGGAACAGATGCCAGGGGCTCTCACCACTTCTGAGTATCGGGGCTAGCTGGCGACAGGCAGACAGCTGCCTTCCCGAAGGAGAGAGAGACCCAGCCACCGAGACCCCCAGCGGGAGACCGAGGAAAGGAAGTGGAGAGCAGGGTGGTGTGTGGCTGCTGAAAGTAAAACGAGTCTCAAAAGACTAGACACATTCTAAGTCCCGAGCACCAGCACAGGCCTCGCCAATGCTGACAAGCAGCTAAACTAAACGACACAAGCGACTGAAGACAGTGACCCCAAGAAGTTTCTGGATCACAGCATCAGAAAAACTCAAAGACACTATGGTACCCTAGAAAAGAAAATGAGGATGCAGTTGGTCTTAGGGATCTACTCCTGGCTAGTCACTGACCTCTACGTAACCTAGCTATGACTTACCTAACCTTCCTGAGCCTCAGCTTCCGCATCTGAAAATCTGGGTTAAAATGCTGAGTCTGGAGGATAATTTTAAGAGATGACAGGAAGCATGGTTACAACCTGCAAGATAAATTTTAAGAACTGACAGAAATCACAGTTGTTAAGCTCTGAGAGAAGCCAGCTACAATGCTGTGAGGGTGCTAAGGCAGCTTCTAGAGAGTTCTAGATGTTGTGGAACTGAGGTCTCCAGCCAACCACCATGTGAGTGGACCTGGGAGCACAGCCTTCAGTCTCAGTCAAGCCTTCACAAGACCACCGCCCCAAACAATGTGTGGACTACAGCCTCACAAGAGACCCTGAGCCAGAACCACCCAATTCCTGGCCCTCAGTTACTAAGTGGCATAATGTTTTTTAAGCTGTTAAATTTTGGAATAGTTTTTTTTCTAACTTTGCTTTAAATTAAAGTTTACTACCCAAGTCAATGTGTCATACGAAATCTTACACACACACCACTGTGTAACACTAGCTGTTCTCCCCACCCTATGACAGCACACTCCTCCTTTCCTGCATCCACTGAACCAGCTCCTGTCCCCTCCACCCTCTCACCTCACCTCTGGACAGTTACACGTACATACTTAAACCAAGAAGCCCACTCTTCGCTGGCATCACTATGTGTCTTACAGTCCAGTCCAATCTTTGGACAGTTGGCTTTGGGACTGGTTTCAACTCTGGGCTAACAAACAGTCTAGGGGCCATGTCTATTGGGGACCCATAAATTGCGGAGTTAATTTTTCACTCAACAATAGATAATACAGGTTTTGTTTCCTAGTACACAACAGGAAGCCCAGTGGTGTGGTGGTTAAGTGCTACGACTGCAGTATAAATCCGCCAGGCACTCCTTGACAACTCTATGGGCAGTTCTACTCTGTCTTTAGGGCTGCTATGAGTATACAACAGTCCAAGATATGGTTCTTATCACATTTCTTCAATTTCTGTATGTTAGAAAAGAATGGTACAAAGCAATAGCTGTTTGAAAAAAATAAATGCTCCCATATTTATACATTAATTGGAAGGCATATCCAGATTTTACAAGCATTAACACATGAACAAATATTAGAAAGCAGGGAAACACAGCATAAATGCATACATTTCTGGGGTAGACAGTGAAAGATACATTTGGTTCCAAGACCTCTATTTATAACCCAGGTTAGTTCACTACTACCCAAATTCTAGACCCTGTCACCACCAACCCAAAGAAAATAGTGTAATTTCTCAAAATTTTCCCCCAAAGAAAATGAGTAAGAGAGATAAATAGTTGTGCTAAGAGACACTGGAAAGTAGAAAGGTTTCCAAACATTGATTTCCCCCTTCAAAGCTTTCTTCCCCATCTGCCTATTGGAGGAAAAGGCTTCTACGAGCTCAAGCCAGAAACCTTCAAGGCATGCTTGGTTCTTCTTTATCCTCATTTCCCACATCCTGTTGTTACTGTTGTGTGGTCACTTGCAACTCACAGCAACCCATGTGACAGAGCAGGACCGCCCAGAACGTTCCAGTCTGCAATTTTCATAGCAGCAGGCGACCAAGTCTTTCACTCGTAGAGCCACTGGACGAGTTCGAACCGCCAGTCTTCTGGTTAGCAGCTAAGCACTTAACCACTGTGCTCCAGAGCTCCTCTCTCACATCCTACTCCTTGAAAATCCCATTAGGTTCAACCTTCAAAACACCTGGAATCTATCTACTTCTCACCACCTCCGCCCCTGCTCCCATTCTGGTCTTGGGATGAACACAGCAGCCCCTAACTGTCTCTGCTTTCACCTCTGTTCCTCTACAGGGTCCCTAAGCCATCCAGCAGGCAGTGGTCCTTCTCAGTCCTCTCTCGTCAGACTTCTGCTGAAAACCCTACCATGGTTTCCCCTGTATTCAGAGTAAATGCTCAGGTCTGACCAAGGTCTTAATGGGATCTGGTTCCTTGCCTGTCCAGCCCAGTCTCCTTGCACACAGACCTCAAGCTTCTGCGGCCAGGCCTTTGCCGTCACTGCCCCTCAGCCTAATGCACACTCTGCCAAGAAAGTACTCCTCGGGCTTTCTGTGTAAATGGTACCTCCTGGCACAGGCCTCCCCTGACAATCCTCTGGAAAACAGCACTCTCCTCCCTGTTTCCGCCTATGCGCTTCCTTGGCTTTGTTTCTTCACGGCACTTATCACTCACGGACACACTACACGTCGATGTCTTCCCGCTCCACCACCAGGACGTGGTAACTTCACTGCTGCACGCCCCAGTACTTACGGGGCAGCCGCACATACATGTTTTCAGCCAGCAAACTTCTTCTACAAAGGGTCAGGATCACAAGCAACATCATCTTTTCATCCTGTCTTCATTTCCTAGCACTTCCATAACAACAGCAACAACAAAAATCCCACTAGTAGGTGGCTTTAAGGAACCTATTATTTTGTTGCCATCAAGACGGTTCTGACTTGCAGCACCCTATACGACAGAGCAGAACTGCCCCACAGTTTCCAAGGAGCAGCTAGTGGATTCAGACACACAACCCTTTGGTTAAGTGCCAAATTCTTAACCACTGCACCACCAGGGCTCTGCAATAAAAGACAGGCATTTATTTTCTCCCAATTCTGAAGGCTCAAAGTACCAGTCAGCTACCTGTCTGGGTCAATTCCTTCTATGAGTCTCTCTCCTAATTTCTGGTATGACTTACAGCAATCTTTGGTGTCCCTTTGCTGCTCAGAGATGCGGCTATGGCTTCTTGGCCACGATGTGTATCTATTCTGCTGTTTGCATAAGAAACCACTCATAAGCGATTAGGTCTAGGAACCAGCTTACTCAGTGGCATGTGTTATTAGTGTAACAAAGAAAACCCCTGTTTCCAAACAGGTCACATTTAAGGGGGGTGGTGGGCAGTGTTAGAATTTCAACTTATCTTTTTTGGGGGGAGACCCAATTTAATCCCTAATGCATCACTTACAATCTTGGGTGCAACTACTCAACTCTGCCATTGTAGCACAAAAGGAACCACAGACAATACAAAAACAAAGCAGTGTGACAGGTTCCAATAAAATTATATTTAAACAAAAATTAGAGGTGGGTTGGATGTGGCCTGTGGGCCATACTTGCTGACCTCCACATACTTGATGAATCAATTGATTTATTAAAAGTAGATTCATCTGTCTCAAAAATAAGACAGTGTTCCATCTTCAAGGTAGACAGTATGAGGGAGGCTAGATTTCAAATACACATTCTGAGAATTCTCAGGGGAATTCAATCAGAATTCTCTCACAGTAAAACGGGTGAGGATAACCAAAATGGACAAGAGGCTGCCCCACTGTGTCCCGAGGTCTTTCAACTCAGAAGACGTGCTCTTAGCCAGCTGAGAGCAGGCAGGTCTCAAGGCAGTGTCATGGGCTTACCTCCTTCATAGTCTCTCGCCTTGTGATCCCCAAGGCAAGGACAGGTCTAGAACTCCAGCATGTGGCATCACTGCCAGAATGACATCACCTAGTTGCTACATTATCCACTTCAGAAGAAACTCTACCAATTCGGGGTTGCTGACTTCTGAAGGAAATGGCAGGTGGCGGGACGAGAAGAAAGGTATCAATAAAGCAAAAATATGTCTAGAGAAAACTACCCTGGCACTGATGAGTTCCTGTACAATACAAAGAAGTATCTTACAAACAACTGTCTGCAACTCTGGCAGCCAGGCTAACAGACAAACATTATGCTTATTTTAAATTAACCACCAAAAATAATGGATAACTACAGAGCACTGTTCTTAAGAGGGAAAAAAAAAATTCACATGCTCAAGTCTTTGTGCTTCAATTGCTGCTAAATTCACAGTTCAGTGTCTCCTACCAGCCTTCCCTCGTTTCCATTCCCAAACCTTTTGGCTCCAGCGCAGTCCATTGGAGGAAGCATTTTAATGAGATCTTGGGGAGTGCTACTTTCAAAGGCTTTACCCAGCTGCCCCGCCAGTCCTCAGCCGACCCCTAAAGCCAAACCCTCTTTGCACATTCACCTTCTGTGGCCACCTTAGACAGCCCTCCAGGGGAAGCCGCAAGGCTTGCAATTTTTAATCACCACCTACCCAGATGGCAGGGGACCCTGATGGGCTGTTTCATTTCATCCAACTCTCCGATTTTATCAGCATTCTGTCACTGTCAAAGAGTAGGGAAGAAACAGGAATCAGAAACTCTTCCTTCTAAGATCCTTTTAACTTTCTAAAACCACTCTCACTTCAGTTATCTCATTTCAAACCAGGATGGAATGCTTCAGGTAGCTTTAAAGTGCTCACAATCACCATTCATCCACCTGTCCGGCAAACACCCACGGAGTGGCTCCAGTATACTGGGGGGGAGAGGAGGAGTAACAGAGTTCCTGCTCCTCTGGAGCTGGCAGAGGAGAAGAACAGATGTCCTGGTACTGAGGGGAAACTGAGGCACACAGGAGCAAAGTGACCTTCCAAGGGTGACAGACTTGGGGGTGGGGGTCATCAGTATCAAGCTACATAGATGTATGGGGGCCAAGCAAGGCACGCGGTAGCTCCATACAATTACTTTATCTTTCTTTCAGTCTTCTGGGAAAGGATGCCAAATCTCAAAGATTAATCTTTTTCTTTTATTAAAAAAAAATTAAAAGGTACAAACCATACCTTGGCTAATCATACCAACAAAAAACGTGGCCTGATATATCAAGAATTAATCTATAACAAAATCAAGACAGTCAGTAGAGCAAGAGAGAAGAGATCAAATACTACTATAGACTTTCCAACCAGGTGGAAAACCTCAAGCCAGGAAATTATGTTATTTACTAATAATACACAGAATTTACAGGTTACTTACAAGCACTAGGCCCTAATTTCTTAGGGCCCTAATGTATTAATTGATCTAATCCTTACAACAATTCTGTCAGGTAGACATTATCATCTCCATTTTACAGATGTGGAAACTGAGGAACAGAGAAGCAAGGTGTCCAAGGTCACACAGTCAGTAAGTAACAGATGCAGGATTTCAAACTCAGCAGTCTGGCTCCTAAATTCATGTTTTGAATTATTATGCTAGTCATATTATACTAGTCAGTCAGTTTCTTTGTCTAAAAGGAGACAAAATATTCTTTTTCACATTCTAAAGCTTTTCTATCAGCATAAAATCTTTGTGCTTCCCTTTATGAATGTATGTATGTTTTTGTTTTTTTTTTAAATATTCTTAACTCACCTCTTTGCAAAAAGACTCTGAGGAGACTATCAACAAGGGACACAAACCAATTATCTTAGTTACCCAGTCCTACTGGAACACAAATACAAAAAGGGGATAGCTTTAATAAACAGAAGCTGACTCTCTCACAGCAGAGGAGGCTAGAAGTCTAAATTCAGCGCACCGGCTCCAGGGGAAGGCTGTTTATTTCTTTGCTCCTGGGGAAGACCCTTGTCATCAACCTTCTGGTCTAGGTGTTTCTCAGCTCAGGAACCCCAAGTCCAAAGGACATGCTCTACTCCTGGTTCTTCTTGCTGGGTAGTAATGAGGTCTCTCTGCTCTCTGCTCCATTCTTTTATATTTCAAAAGACATTGACTCAAGATATGGCATAAATACTGAAGAGGTGGACAAATGTCCTCGTGAACATTTTCTGAGTAAGATTTTAAAATCGAGATCATAACAGTGACAGGAACATAAAGGGAAAAATTCCATAAAGGGACAGGGTATTTGAACCATAGTGTTGGCAAAAATAAATACTGAAAAGACTGTGGCCTATCGGGAGAACAAACAAGTAAGTCTTAGAAAAAATACAACCAAAATGTTCATTAGAGCAAGGATGGTGAGACAGCTTGCTTACTTCACAGACCTCAGCTCACTTCAGGACTAGTCCGTAGAAAAGAAGCAAATGACAGTGAAAACGAGAGAAAGCCCTAGTGAGACAGAACAACACAACAGCCACAACAATGAACTCACCCATGCCAGTGACCGTGAGGATGGCGTGGGTCTGTGTAACAGTTTGTTCTGTTCCACAGAAGGTCACTGATTTAGTGAAGGCTTTCTCCCTCTGTGGTCTCTAGGGGATGGTCCTTGTCTCTTCTGCTTCCGTTCCGTGGCTCCCTGGTGAGTGACATGTGGCTTGGCATCTCCCCCGTCTCCGTCTGCTCACTTACTTGTTCCATCTCTTTTATGTCTCAAAACAGACTGACTTAAAACAAGGCACATTCTACACTAACACAGTCTCAGCAACATAACAAAGAAAGCCCATCCCCAAATGGCACTGTACTGTAAGTACAAGGGTTAGGATTTACAACACAGTTTGGGGGTTCACAATTCAACCCATAGCAGTCATCATGAGTGACAGCCAACTAGACCACTAACGAACAGCAAAGAACACAGCCTCTTAGAGGTGCTGCTTTCCTGGTGTAAAGTTACAAAAGGGAGAAAGAGAGAGAGAATTAGGAAGAACTTTGAATAGTCAGAATGTGGGGCAACTGATACACCTTCGTATCTCTAAGACAATCAAGCCATTTGCTTGATCAGCCCCCATGTGACCTATCCATGGTGGAGTGACAATTTATTCCCTTCATATATGCCGTTTCCTGGTATCTCAACCCTCTTCCATGTACTCTGCCTCCAGAGAAGGAACTAGAAACCCAAGTCCCTACCCCTTCAAACCTTCCCTGGGGCTCAGGGGCGTGAAAGAATCATGAGCCTACCTTTGGCTGAGGGTTCATCAATAAACCACATGGGAATGTGAAAGGGATGAGTACACAGCGTGTTCTGGGTCAATTCTCCAAGAAGTTTCACTATTTAGTTTGAACTAATTTGAGACACAAAAGAACAAAACTTCTTTGAGGTGGGAAAAGAATATAATCGAGCCCTTCATTTACGAAGAACAAAAACCAATGTCTT
This sequence comes from Heterohyrax brucei, assembly GCA_028571685.1. NCBI lineage: Eukaryota > Metazoa > Chordata > Mammalia > Hyracoidea > Procaviidae > Heterohyrax > Heterohyrax brucei. The sequence goes on along the minus strand of CM053149.1, from coordinate 115,190,116 downwards.
GTTCAAGGTCACATGGTTTAGAAACTTGAACTCCAGGCTCCCACACCCAGATAACAGTCCTTCTACCACTATGATGCTCCCTTGAATGCAGATATAATGAGATCCAAGTGGTTTTCAAATCATCTACCCCCCACCATATGATAACAACCAAAGGTTCCTACAACCGCAGAGGAGGAAAACCTGACAGACAAAACTCTGAACATCGTTGGAACCATGCAGGTAGCTGTTACCTGTAAGCATGTTGGGAATTAATTAGAGGCTAAGGGGAAATCCTCCTGGTGCAGTGGTTAAGTGCTGCATCTGCTAACCAAAAAGTCAGCAGTTCAAATCCGCCAGGTGCTCTTTGGAAACACTATGGGGGCAGTTCTACTCTGTTGTATAGGGTCGCTATGAGCCGGAATTGACTCGATGGTGGTGGATTTGGTTACAGTTTGCTTAACAAATTAATAAGCACCTGGTTGGTGCAAACTAGTGACACACTAGCTGTTAATCAAAAGACTGGAGGTTCAAGTCCACCCAGAGGCACATCTAAGGAAAGGTCTGGTGATCTACTCCTGGAAAGTCAACACTGAAAACCCCAACCGAGCACACTCATGGGGTTGCCATGAGTAAGTCAACTCAATGGCCACTGATGTGTGCCTGTGTTTGTGTGTTTGTTTCAGGGGAGAAGTGGGGAGAAGGGCATCGGCGAGAGGCAGGCACGCTATATTTAACAGGCAATAAACCCAGCACCTCAGTCGACAGTGGCATTCTGAACCCCGAGGCTCCCAGTTCCCCAGTGAACTGGATGCCTTCTGTCCAGTTTGCTGACTAAAAGAAGCTGGAAACCCGCCCCCCGCCCTGTCCAGCCATTATTCAACAACAAACGGGAGCTTTATTTAGAACTTTTTCCATGAAGGCATCATAGACAGAGGCCACCAACCTCTGAGACACAGAAAGGTTAAATAAGGCTATCTGACCAAAAAAAAAAAAAAAAACACGTTAATAGGCAAGTTCCATTTCACATTTGTCTATTCAACACAGCTTCTAATTTTATAAATGGACCTTAAAATTAACAGGAGGACAAGCAGCTTTTCCCAGGAGCCTCTGTGTCCGTTCTGCAAAATTACGTAACTCAGAAAACGAGGGTTCTGATTTGATTATGCTTTACACACCCTGCTGCCTGAGACGAATTGACTGTGCCCATCAGCTCCTCACGAGGGACTCACTGGGGTTCAAACACAGGACAGTGTAAGCAAGACAGACAGTCAGGATAAACCCCTCTTCACTAACGCATGCAAGTAAGTCTTTTAGAAAACGTCTTGTGTGCACCCTCAAAGACCCTCTACATCCAAAAGCATATCCCCTGTGAAACCTCACCATGGGTTCCTGGCCCACTCAGACAGGTAAGAAAATCCATGTTTCTGTGCCTTGATTTACCATGTCACCAGCCCTTCTTGGCAGTTTGCACATACCTCCCACACAGGGGTACTGTCAGAAGGAATTAAATAATTTACTGTTGGGTATTCTGAGTTCAGAGTACAGAACACGCACTCGGGAATGCAAACTATTACCATTTACCTTTCCAAAAATTTATTTACTGCCTTTTATAACCAAGCCAAAGGAAATACAGCTTTTTCCAACTGTAGTTGGAGATGCTGAAAACCTCTTCTAATAATCCTATTTCTACAAAATGTAGAGCTATTTTGCAGGGAGAAATTCAAATAAAGCCCTGGAATGAGTTCTCCTTGCAAGAGAAAATAACATTTCCGGTGTCCTACAAGTTATCTCATAACTGGGGTGCCAGAGACCCAGATGTCTTTCCTCCCTGCTGCCTATGTGAAATTCACTTTCTTAATCATTCACAAATATTAAAATGACCTTATATTCCCATCAGACAACCCAAAGCCTAGAAAGTGAGAAATCAGCAAGAGATTGACAATGCTGTCACATGACTTGGCAAACATCAAACACACCCACATACACCATCTTCGACCCAGCAACAGCATACACAGCAACATCTCCTCAAGCAATACCCAAAGAAAAGTAAGTTTCAAAACAGAGAGGAAGGGTATTCAAGGCTGGTCACCATCCCGCTATTTCTACAGGCAAAGCTGAACCACCCAGGGGCCCAACCACAGAAGACAAGTTCAATTAAGGCTCCATGGAGTATTCTGCGGCTACTGAAAAGGCTGATGATGCGTGTGTGCCCTTGGTTTAAAAGGCATTCAGGGCAAGTCAGAGAACTGCATATAATGTAATCCAATTCTGTTGTCTTTTTTTAAACAAGGGAAATATCTCCAAGTATATGTCTGTATTAACACTGGAATGTCTAGGACAGAAACACAGGAAACATCTAGCTAGCTAGGTGGGTGCGACAGATGCTAGCTGGCTCTCTGCTACCTTTCTCTTCTCAGCTAGAGAGAGAGACAGAGAGGGGATACAGGTGGACAGACACAGGTACAGAGTAGCCAGAGCTAAATGGACAGCAGATAGCAGTATCTGGGGAGACCTCATCCTCAAGAAGCTGTAGGTGTTCCTTAGGGTCCTCGTACATTTTGCTTTTAGAACACAAGCTTGCTGTAGAAAACAGGCAGTTAAAAATTAAATAAAAATAAAAAAATATTTTCCTTCACAGGACACTCAGGACAGAAAGGAGGAGTGTGCCAATACAGGGTGGGAAGAGCAGCTACGGGTACATACACTGTGTAAGTTGTTGAGTGACACACTGACTTGGATTGTAAAGTTTCACTTAAAGCACAATAAAATGTTCTAAAAAATCAAAATATCTTCCCTTGCACCCCAAAACAGCAAACATGACTTTGCCTATTACTGCATTCTGAGGAGGGTGGTGAGGATAAAGCGCTTACCCATTCCTAGGAAAAGCAGTCTCCCAGGTGGGAAGGGGAAGAACTACCAAGTTAGACTGGATTCAGACACCTAGAGGTGAGCTTCCAGGTACCTAGCACTTAAGGGCAACTTTCTTGTCCTAAACAGAAAGCTCAGTCTTGGCTACAGGTCCCTGCTACCCCAGTTTTACCCCAAATCTGGGGTTTCCACAACAAACCCCATCAGCCAATTCCCTCAAAGCCAGCTCAGTTTTTGTGATGCAATTAAAAGGGCAGCCAGCCACTCAAACTGCTGGAACAGACACACGGAACCTTCCATTCTGCCTGGAGGACGCTCAGAGAGTAGGTGTGAAGGATGGGGGACCCCTCATACCACACCCTGCTTGATACCACAGCAAACACTTCCCCATCTAAAGGTCTGTCTGACAGCAGTGCACAAGTCACCCGGCCAGCAGGTGAGCAGTACTCAGAAGTCCTCCCTCGATGTCTCCCTTTGTGACCACCCAGCCTGCAACAGTGAGCAGCAGAAGCAGCACCCACTGAGGAGTATCAGATCTGGTCCCTGCAATGTCCACCAGCTGTGTGATCTGAGGCAAACGTTTTTACCTCTCTGGCCTGCAGATCCCTCATCTAGAAAGTTGAAGGGCTGAACAAGATAATAACTAAGACAGCCATCATTTTGATGGCCCGCTTCTGTAAGTAACGAGCTCTATTTGACAAAAAAATCTCAATGACCACGGAGAGCTTTCTTTTTTAACTTCCCATCCAAACATTCTTATGATCCTATCTGAAACGTTCTTGGGATGGGCAGAATATTCCAACTCCATAATAGCAAACACTGCAAGTGAGGCTAGACAGAGCCATTCCAATTGCTTTAAGAGTCTTCTAAGAGTTGTCCTGGGCTGCTAAGTACAACACCTTCCTTTCTTCAGTGAGGCCGTATAGTCAGTGGCTAAAACTCAGGCTGCCTGAATTCAAATGTCACCTCACCACATCAGGCTGTACAATTCTGGGCAAGTTACTCCACCTGGGACAGTCTCACTTTCCCCACTTACAAAGAGATATAAAATAAAACTACCTTGTCAAAAAGATTTGTTGTTAAGTGCTGCTGAGTCAATTCTGACTCATGGTCACTCCATGTGTTCAAAGTAGGGTCTTCATAGCGTCTTCAAGGCTCTGACCTTTCGGAAGATTACCAGGCCTGCCTTCCAGGTGCCTCTGAGTGGATCTGAATTGCCAGCTTCTCAGTTAGTAGTCGAGCACTTAACCATGTGTGGCATCCAGCACTCCCTCCGTGAAGATGAAATGAGGAAACACACACAAAACATTCACAGTGGACCCTAGCAGATGGAGGGCACTGTAGTAAATAATAATAAACATGAGCTATTATTATTCCTTCATCCAATAAACTCTTTCAGAGTATTTATTCCAACAGTGCCAGTTATTCTTCAAGACTCTACAGAAACACAAAAATATTGAATAGGACATAGTCTGTGCCCTTAAAGTTCTTACTGTCTAGTGGAAAGAGCCAGACTTGAACAACAAATAAGCACAACAGAAATTCCAGATTCCTTATCCAAAGCCCTTAAGCCAGACAGTTTGGATTCTGATGTTTTTTCATTTCACACAGGTTAACAGATGCCTGTTCTACATATTATACAACACTGCACCACAGCGTGAAATGGCACCTCAAACACCAGTCTCTTCAGCTAAACATACATTAAGAAGTAGGATCAATAAATACCACAGATTCAGGGAAGTACTAGTCAGATTCTACAGTCAAATGAGTGATTTAACAATAACTTCCAGTTTTTAGAGCTCTTAGGATATCAGAATTGTAAATTTTTGTTATTGTTGTTAAGTGCCATCGAGCCAGTTCCAACTCACAGCAACCTTATGAACAACAGAAGGAGACACTGCCCAGTCTTGAGCCATGTCCACAATCACTTTTAGGCTTAAGCCCATTGTTGCAGCCACTGTGTCAACCTGTCTCATCAAGAGTCTTCCTCTTTTTCACTGACCCTCTACAAAGCACGACGTCCATCTCCAGGGACTGATCCTCCTGAAAATATGTCCAAAATACGTAAGACTCAGTCTCGTCATCTCTTCTTCCAAGGAGCACTCTGGTAATACTTCTTCCAGAAGAGATCTGTTTGTTCTTTTGGTGGTCCATGGTATATTCAACACTCTTCTCCAACACCACAAATCAAAGGCATCAATTCTTCTTCTGTCTCCTTTATTCACTGCCCAGCTTTTGTATGCATGTGATGCAAATGAAAATACCATGGCTTGGATCAGGTGCACTTTAGTCTTCAAGGTGACATCTTTACTTTTCAGTACTTTAAAGAGAGTCCTTGCAGCAGATTTTCCCAATGGAATGCGTCTTTTGATTTCTTGACTGCTGCTTCCATGGGCATTGACTGTGAAACCAAGTAAAAGGAAATCCTTGACAACCTCAATCCTTTCTCCATTTATGACAATGTTGCTTACTGGACCAGTCATCAAGATTTTTGTTTTCTTAATGTTGACGTGCAATCCATACCAAAGGCTGTGGTCCTTGATCTTCATCGGTAAGTTTTCAAATCTTCTTCACTTCCAGCAAGTAAGGTGATGTTCTCTACATAACACAGGTTTTTAATGAGGTTTCCTCCAATTCTGCTGTCTCGTTCTTCTTTGTATAATCCAGCTTCTTGGATTATCCACTCGGCATACAGATTGAAAAGATATGGTAGAAGGATATAACCCTGACACACACTTTTCCTGACTTTAAACCATGCAGTGTCCCCTTGTTCTGTTCGCATGACTGCCTCTTGGTCCATACACAGATTCCTTAAGAGTACAATTAAGTGTTCTAGAATTCCCATTTTATGCATTGTTAGCCATAACTATGACCCACACACTCTAATGTCTTTGCATAGTCAGTGAAACACAGGTAAACATCTTTCCGGTATTCTCTGCTTTCAGTCCAGATCCATGTGACTTCAGCAATGATATCCCTGGTTCCATGTCCTCTTCTGAATCCGTCTTGAATTCCTGGCAGTTCCTTGTCAATATACTGTTGCAGTCACTTTGTGTGTGATATTAATGATACCGTTCAGTAATTTCCGTATTTGGTTGGATCACTTTTCCTTGGAATGGGCATAAATATGGATCTCTTCCAATCAGTTGGCCAGGTAGCTGTCCTCTAAATTTCTTGGCATAGATGAATGAGCACTTCCAGAGCTGCATCTGTTTGCTGAAATATCTCTATTGACATCCCATCAATTCCTGGAGCCTTGTAGTTTTCCAATGATGGTCACTATGAGTAAAACCCAACTTGACAGCAGTGGGTTTGGTTTGTCTTGGTTTGAATGCAGCTTCAACTTCTTCCTTCAGTACCACTGCTTATGAATCATATGCTACCTCTTCAGATGACTGAACATAAACCAGTTCTTTCTGGTCTAATGACTCTGTGTATTCCTTCCATCTACTTTTGATGCTCCCTGAGTCATTTAATATTTTCCCTGAACAATCCTTCACTCTTGCAACTCGAGGCTTGACTTTTTTCTTCAGTTCTTTCAGCTTGAGAAATGCAGACTGTTTCCTTCCCTTCTGCTTTTCCACTTCCAGCTCTCCCCAGATGTCATTATAACACTTTGTCTTCTCGAGCTGCCCTTAGAAACGTCTTGTTTAGGTCTTTTACTTCGCCATTGCCTCCTTCTGCTGTAGCTGCATGACGTTCAAGAGCAAGTTTCAGTGTCTCTTCTGACATCCAGTTTGGTCTTTTCTTTCTTTCCTATCTTTTTAATGGTTGAGATTAAGAATTGCAGATAAGGTTCTGTAAACGTGTATGTTAGGAATCCTGGTGGCAAAGGGGTCAAGCACTTGGCCACTAACCAAAAGTCACCTGGTCCATAAAGATCCTACCTTGGAAAACTCATGGGGCAGTTCTACTCTGTCCCACAGGGTCACTACCAATCCAGTCCATAGCAACAGCCAATGGGTAGACCTGTATGCACCAGACAGTAACAAACCACCAGGGATCCCAAAGGGAGAAGCAAAGGCATAACAGCACTGAGCGCCGAGACTCACAAAAAAAAGGCCCAACTGAAGCTGGACCTTGAAGGAAAAACAGGAGCCTCAGTGAATGAGGACGGTGGACACTCCTGGCCTCGGGACCGCAGATGCAATGGTGGGGAGGCAAAAACCAGCAATGTGAGATGCTTGGGAAGCGGTAGCAAGAGAGGCCAACTCACCAGGCCTCAGTCAGGCCCAAAGCAGTGTGTAACCCATGCAGAGGAACGTATGCCTGGTACTATAAGCTATACGGAGCCCTTGAAGAACCTGAAGTAGGGTAGAATATGACCAGATCTTCACTTTCATAAAAGTTCCCTGGGCAGCCACTACCAGGCCATTTACCAGAACAGACAAGCTGGAAGACTATGCCAGTCACAGGGGGAAGAGAGGATGGATGGCAATGACAGGCAGGCAGCAGAGGGGACAAAGCAAAAGGATCGCCCCGCAAGCCAGCGTGGAGCAGGCTCAGTCTACATAGGGCTGAATACGGACGGTAATCAGAGCTGGTAGAGAGCACACACTCGCCCCATCAAGATCTCACAGAGACCCTTTGCCAGAGGCACTTTCTGATGTACCAAGTGACTAAGTGACTATTTTAGCAGCACAAAATTCTGAGCTGTGTGATAGCGTCCCTTCTTACTCCCTTTCCCTTTCCTCCTCTAGTTGTTTTGTTGTTAGATGCCGCTGAGTCAGTGCCCACTCACAGCGACCCTACACACAGAACCAAACACTGCGCAGTCCTGCACTGTCCTTACAGCCCCTGTTATGCTTAGGCCACTGCTGCAGCCACAGTGTCAATCCGTCTTGTTGAGGATCGTCCTCTTTTCTGACCTTGTACTTTACCAAGCATGGTGGCCTTCTGCAGGAACGGAGCCCTCTTGGTAACACGACCAAAGCAGGTGATAAGAAGTTTCACTCCTAAGAACCATTCTGGCTGTACTTCTTCCAAGACAGAGTTTCCATTCTTCGGGCAGTCCATGGTATCTTTCCCAACACCAAAACTCACAGATCAATTCTTCTTCGGTCTTCCTTTTTCACTGTCCAGCTTTCACATGCATATGAGGCAAGCGAAAATACCACAGCTTGGGTCAGGCACACCTTGGTCCTCGAAGTGACATCTTTGCTTTTTAATAATTTAACAAAGTTTTTTGCAGCAGATTTGTCCAGTGCAATATGTTGTTTGATTTCTTGATTTCTGCTTCTATGGGTATTGATTAGGGATTGAAGAAATATAAAATTCTTAATAACTTCAATATTTCCTACATTTATCATGATGTTGCTTATTGGTCTAGTTGTAAGGATTTCTATTTTTTTTTCCACATAATCAACACTGAAGATACCTCCAGTTTACAAAAAACCCCAAATCAAACCCACTGCTGTTGAGTCAACTCCAACTCATAGTGACCCTATAAGATAGAGTAGAACTGCCCATAGCGTTTCCAAGGAACATCTAGTAGATTTGAATGCCAACTTTCTGGTTAACAGTCATAGAACTTAACCAAAATAATAAGTTGCTATGGGTTTCACAGCATTTTCAGTGGCTCACTTTTGGGAAGTGGAGTACCAAATCTATCTTCTGAGACTCTTCTGGGTAAACTTGAACCTCTACTCTTTCAGTTAGCCACTTACACCGCTCAGGGACTCCATGGGCTTACAAGGTGGCTGGACAAGTACAATGACCAGATGCACCAGGCCCAAGGCAATCTCAGTCCCTACGGCTCAAAGAAAGCAAGTTTGAGAAACCCTACCAGGGGGTCACGGAAACCCTGGTGGCACAGTGGGTTAAGTGCTATGTCTGCTAACCAAAAGGTCAGCAGTTCAAATCTTCCTTGGAAACTCTATGGGGCAATTCTACTCCAACCACTAGTGTTGCTACGAGGCAGACCCAACTCAATGGCAGTGGGTTTGGTTTGGGTTTTTTAGCAGTGGGTCACACTCTGCAGGGAAGACACCCGTCACACATCTTTCTGAGCCATAGGGTCAACAGGAGATTTTCACCAAGAGTTACTGGGGAAAATACAGGACAGTCCACACTGGGATAGAAGTAGACTCCTCCCACCACTGCAAATGATCTGTAACTGCCATTTCCGAAATGTTCACTGTTGTTGTTGCTGGGTGTGACATGTTCACTACTCCATATTAACATAAAGCTGCAGTATTACTCAGCCGTAAAGAGAAATGAATTCCTGACACATCCTACAACATAACTATACCTTGAAAACATTATGCTAGATGAAATGCATCAACCACAGAAGGGTAGATACTATTATGATCACAATTACAGGACCTATCTAAAACACACAAACGGACACATGAGCTCACCATGAGAACTGACTCAACAGCAATGCTTCTGTTTCGGTTTTCATAGAGACTTAATACTATTAGAAGCAGCCCTAGAGGCACTGTGGTTAAGCACTCAACTTGTTAACTTAGTTGGCTATTCAAACCCACCAGCTGCTCCAGGGAAGAAAGAGATGGCAATCTGTTTCCATAAAGATTACAGACTCAGACATCGTAGGGAGCAGTTCTACTACGTCCTATAGGGTTGCTATGAGTCGGAATCTACTCAATGATGCTGAGTTGAGTTCCTGAAGTTTATTAGTGGTCACCAAAAGACTGGAAGGAATAAAGGGGAAAGGAGGACTCACTGCTTAAGGGACAATGATCTCCTGTTAAAGGTGATGGAAATTTCTGGAAACAGACAACGGTAATGTTGAACAACATGATAAAGTAAATTAATGTCACTGATTTATAAACATGAAGAATGTTAAAATGGCCAATGTTTTGTTATATATATATTGAAATGAAAACAAATAAACAGAAGCCGAACTACAATAAAACACTAGCACAAAGCCAAGGCAGAGGGGAGAAGTTATTTCTGAAAAGCAACACAGACAGCAGCGTCCACTGGCTGTGAGGAGCAACCAGCCTCCTGCTGATGCCTCTAGAACTGTAAGCCAAGGGCTAAAAAGGAAGATGCCATAAGTCAATGGGGGGAGAGGAACTTAACTGACCAGGAGGGGACGTGACTAGCTGGACCACTTAAAGACTCAGAAGACCCCACTGACCACCTTCTGCTTGCAAGCCTCAGTATCCATGTATGAGACGTCACGACACTCACAGACAAGTACTACCTTGTTCCTCCTTTTATTGTCACCTAAGAACATCCTGAACCTAAGAGCTGAAAAATAATTATCTGGTAAATCAAAGCATCACCAAAGAGAAAAGCATTTCACGAGAACCCGTGGGAAGAATGTTCTTCATCGTGCAGGAACGAGGGAGACTGGTAAATAATGAACTCACACAACAAAGCCAAGCTTACAAATGATTTCACAACAGTGAGCAGTTATCCCACAAGCAGCCACCCCACAGTCCACTCGGAAGACCTCTCCTAACCCCTGCAAAGGCAGACAGTTCATCTGCTCCACCCCGTCCTGCTCTCCCCATACCGGCTACTGGGGTAGGTGCACCTCCACACAGTCTGAGCAGCACAGTACACACCACGTAGGCACTGCAGCCCCTCTGGCAGCTCGAACTCTGGCACTGCCAGAGAAGAAGGCACATCCAACACAAGGAAGGTGCACAGCCCAGGACAGGGATGCCACGGTCTCCAGTGGAGCTGGAAGTCTAGGTCTCTAGGACCAACCACCAGCATCTAGCTGACCTTCACATTTCTCTTGACAACAGCTCAGCCCAACCAACCCCAGGGAAGCAGGTAAAACCCAAAAGGATTCTCAGGTGCCATCTCCAGAATGCCATGAGAGTAAGTCGATACCCTCATCAAAGTCTGCCTTCTAATTTGTTGTTTTTGTTTTTTCCCAGTTTTCAGAAGGATTTAGGGCCTCAGACTTTGTAGAATCAATCTCTGTAACCCAGATTAGGAAACAGATCTACAGTTAATACAAGGCAATGCTATCCAAGCAGAAGATCTAGGAATCAGATGCTGCTTTTAATTTCTGACTTCTTATCATAGACATCTCCAAACACTAACAAAAGTAGAGTAATATAATGCATCCCCTGTACCCAAGGGAGTTTCTGGGTTATGCAAATGATTAATGTGCTCAGCCACTAAAGGCAAGATGAGATGCTCAAGTCTACTCAGTGGTACATCGGAAGAAAGGCCTGGCAATCCACACCCTAAAACCCAGTCACTGAAAACCCTGTGGAGCACACTTCTACTCTGACATACACGGGGTTGCCATGAGTCAGAGTCAACTTAGTGCCCACTGTTAATGGTACTCTACCCATCACCTGACATCAATCATCTACCAATACACAGCCCATTTTTGCTTCACCTCTACACCCACGGCCCACCTTCCACTGTAACTCACACACACACACACACACACACACACACATACAGTTATTGTAGTCTGCTGCTTCTTTCCCAACCTGTTTCTAACCAGCACAACACACACCTCCGAAGCAGGCTTGGCTCACTGCCATGTATCCCTCCTATTTTCACCTGTAAACCCTACGGAGGGCAATGAATCCAGAAACCTGCAACCACCACAACTGGGTTTTCAGCTCGAGGACAGTGGCTGGGGTCAGAATGAGGGGAGGCCTGGGTCAGTGACACGACAATATGATGTGAGATCGGTCTGCTGTCAACAACATTCTTTGGTAGAAAAGGGAGAACACCCAAGCTCTCTCCTGAAACACAGTCCTCAAAGGGCACAACTCCCTCCAACAACCAAGCCTGAACCTACAGTGGCTAACAACGCGGGAAGCTCCAGTGAATGGTTATGTGGTTTGCTGTTTACATTTCACTAAGGATTGGTTTATGTTTCCTTAGGGAGATTTTATCTCTATGCTGTTATTTCACCCCTAAAATTTACAGAGCCTGAATTCTTCCGCCCTGTTCTCAGTCAACCCACTCCCTCCTCCTTCTAGTCTACTAATGGCCAGAAATAGTTTCCATTGTCATTGACTTCATTTTCACTTTGATGATGGGAACAAACATTTTTCTGGCCCTTTCCTGAAGCGAGACTAATTTTTCCATTCAAATTCTTCTAACTGGGCTCTGAGGACCAAACCCTGACCAAATGGTTCAGAGGACACCTGAAGAGACAAGACAAGGTGATCTGTTTCCTGCCCTTGGGACCTGTCAGATTGGCATGGGCTCCCTGCTTCATGGCTGCAGCACACTGGAAGATTCTCTTCCTCAGCTCGTACAAATACTTACTGAGTTCTGCTCCAGGTGCTGTAGGTAACAGCTATGAACAAGACAGACCCCATTCCTGCCTTTAGGGGGCTTAAAACCCACAGGTGGAAAAAAGTGTCTCAGCCCAACAAAAAGGACGCCTCTGGATGCCATTTCCCAAGTCCGAACGGAAACGAAGGGTGTCCAACAGCCGGCCCTTCCTTCTGTAACCACAAGTCGTTTTGCAGCTCACCCCCTCTCTCTGTGCACCTCTTTAGTGTAAATCTGACGGCTCCCCAGGTGAGCAGACACAAGCTAGAAGACAGATCAGCCCCCTTCTGCTGCAGGGACATGTCTACACCTCATCCAGGAAATGCTCAGTATGCCCTCTGGTGTGCAGGGCTCTCTGTCTCCTTCAAGGCTGGGGTCATTTCCACCCCAGGTGTTCTGGACCAAGGACCAGAGTGCCGGGACATCACAGGGGTGCTGGCCAACGAGCTTACGTTGATCATCATCTCTGCTTCTCTAATTCTGACGCACTGCTCATTGTCACCTAGCCAAGTGAGGGGAAAGTCAGCTCTCAAAGTGTTTACAATCGCCATCCCTCTCTGCTTGGTAGCAAACAGGACAAAGTGAGAGAGTCACTGGAAGCCACAGGCCAGAGGCTCGATGACAACACAGCAGTCTCGGGGAGCCGAAAGAAGCAGCTCTTGGGGTCACTCTTCCCAACCTGTCTAGCCGAGCCACATTCAGAAGGTTTAGGAGTACACATGGTCCACGGGAAAGGAGCTGTGGTGGCATCATGGTTACGCAGCACTCAGGTGCCAATGCAAAGGGTGATGGTTCAGACCCACCAGGTGGCTCCACAGAGAAAGACCTGGGGATCCGCTTGTCATGTACTGCACTGTGTCCCCCCAAAAATCTATGTGTTGATTTGACTTGGCTACGAATCCCAGTATGGTGCAGTTCCTTCCACATGGAACTGCCTCTGTGATACTGATGGTGGAGACTGGTATGGGCGGGGTGGGCCTTGAGCTAACAGCTGTGGGATATAAGGGATGGAAGTGAGCACAGGCAGTTAGAAGCCTCCGGTCACCAAGAAGGCAGCACCAAGAGGAGGGCGCGTCCACTGGACCTGAGGTTCCTGTGCCAAGACGCTCTCCTTGAACTTGGACACAAGCTACTGGACTATGATAATTTCTGTTATTGAGTGGACTTATAACTCGTGAATGGATCTGTGGCTTGTGGGACTGTGACAACCAAGTTTCTCGTCATGAAACCATTCACTGGTGGTATTTTCTGCTGGAGCAGTACCAGGTGACTAGACCACTGCTTCTGTCAACATTACAGCCAGAAGACCTTATGAAGCAGTTCTGCTCGGTCATGTGAGGCTGCTGTGAGTTGGAATCTACTTCACAGCACCCAACAACAACAGAAAAGCCACAGGAAGCAGCCAGAGCCCCAGCAAGCTCTAAACTTATCGATCTCTTTACAGCCCAAGAATAAGAAAACCAACAGAATGTTTTTATACTCTCTACACCTTGAACCAGGTGGGCACTGCAGTCAGGGGAGCGAGATGAGGGGTAGCAGAAACTAAAGGCTGATAAGACGATCCAGATGAAAAAGGGCAGCACATCCGAGAGCGGGCTGGGGGAGATCTGGTTGTCCTTTCCATCCTGGCAAATGGCTATGGGGTCCCTCCAGCCACCAAACCCTTGATGCCACCACCTCTCTTACTCATCTCCTGCTGGACTGCCCTCAGAGGGACCCCTTGTTTGACCACAGAGACAGCAAGTCCACTTAGTATTTCTTTCTCTCTGCCCCTTAGGATAGGTGTTAGAGGCATCACGCTGTTAGGTCTGCCTATTTAAAGGAGAAGAAAGCAGAGAGGCAAGCTGGGGACTTCGAATTCCAGAAGAATTATTCATCCCCTTTGGGCATCACTTAGCTCTTTGATGAGGCTCTAAGGGTAGGAACCTCTGACTCTCCCCAACTGTCTTAAAATATTCCCTCCAAGCGCTCTGCAAACCACAAGGAACATCTGACGGTGCCTTTCCCTCAGGTCTTCTCCCAGGAGGATTCTCCAAACGGCCCTAGCATACCTAACAATCCCCACTCTTACCTTGCTACAAATTGGCTTGCACCTGAAAGAAGCAGGCTACCACCTCTCCCTTGGATGAAAGTCTTCATATTAGCACTAAATAACTCTCCCCCCACCCATGAGTCGGATCCGACTCGACAGCACTTGGCTTGGCCCCCCACCCAAGACAGAGGCAAAAAGCAGGCCACTCGCTCCTTTGCCGGCAATACAGGCAAGCGCCGTACAGATCATTCTCCACCCAAAGACAGCTTTCCAACCCTCTCAAGAGAGACACTCCAAGCAAGTATTGAACAAGAAAGCAGGCTGCAAGTGTTCACAATTGCCCTGGAGTCTCAGAGAGTAATTGTGTTTCTTTCGATCGGAACACAGTTCAGCGGCAAGTGTCCGGAAAGCTCGCAGGAGGCAGACTGGTGACCACTTGAAGGAAGAAAGCGTTCAGAAGCTGAAAGCAGAGGACGCCGAGGCAAGGGTCTGGCGAGGGGGGAGGCGTGCTCACCCCGGCCACTCGTCAGAGGCCAGCACCGGGGAACGCTAATGAGGCTAGAGAACCAGGGGATCCCCCTGATGGGGGCGCCCGCAGAGAGAGCAGGGCCCGGCACCCCTCCAGCCGGAGTCCTGGCCCTGCCACAGGTGAGCAGGGCGGCTGGGGAAGAAAAGTAGAGGGGTTCTCCTCTGCAAATGGGAGCTGTCTTGGATTCCTAGTGCCACTGTAACAGAAACGCCACAAGTGGGTGGCTATAAAAGCACAGAAACGCTCAGGAGGCCAAAACCCCAAATTCCGGGCACCAGCACTAGAGACAGGCTCCCTTTCTGTCATTTCTGGGGCAAATTCTCATCTCTTTTGGCCTCCATAGTCCTGGCGTTCCTTGGTTTCTTGGTAATCTTCACGTGGGATCCACCGCTAGCGCCCCCTCCCCCCACCAGGATTTATGCTTCAGCCAGTGTTTCCACTGATCTTCTTAAAACTGAAGCAGTCATTATGTTTGAGACACACCTTATACTGACTTGGACGCATTAATGTAACAAAGAAAATTCTATTTCCAAAAGGGATAACCTCAGCAGGTATTCACACTGCCACTGAGTCCATTCCAACTCAGAGCAACCTCCTTGGGTTTCCGAAGCTGTCCATCTCTGAAGAAGCAAAGTGCCACATCTTCCTCCCCGGTGCCCAAAGTCTGTCCAGCTCTCAGGAAGCAGACTGCCACATCCTTCCCCTGCAGCACCACCTGTGGTTTCCAACCACTGACCCTTCCCTCACCAGCTGATTAGGTGACCGCTTTAACCACTGAGTCACCAGGACTCCTTCCCAACAGACTGGGATTCCAACCGTTATTTTGAGAGGACACAATTCAATCTACAACAGGTTTTTGAGCAAATGTGATCGAAGTGCTCTGCACAATACCAAGCAAAACAAGCTCTCCTTTAACAGCAGCTACTGTATCTGACGGACTCTATAGTCCAAGTGCACTATTTTGACACAGTGACATCAATGGGATAGATGTACCCTGACATTCAAGTACAAACATGAAAGAAAATGGGTCTTGAGTGGAGGAACCTGGGTATTCTCAGGGGCAGTCAGGGTCTTTGTGTTCCTGTCCCAGCTGTGTCACGGAATCACTTGTGTGATCCTCAGCCCATCTCCTCCCCTCTTGCGGCCTTAGTTTCTTAATGGGACTTGAAAGAATAGACTAGATAATCACCCAGCCCCTAAAAAGCCTAACGAGGGTCCCAGATGGGTAGCCTTGGCCCTTGGCAACACTGTTTCTGACCACATTCTTCATCAGCCCCCAGAGTCAGCAGCCCCTTGCTCTGCATCATTGCCAGCCACTGCCCTGATCAGTTTAGGTGACAAAAATCAAGGCCACACCTCCCCATGCCCTCTTTGCTATGGGCACAGTGTCCTCACAGACCTGGACCACACACGCCCATATTAAATCAAGGGGCAGAGAGCATTTGCTCAGCCCAGCATCCCACTTCTCTCCTTCTCCAGCTCCCAAACCTGCATTATGAAATTTACATTGAACAAATCAGCCCCCAGATCCTACACAGCACACATGTTCCTATGGCACAGCATCCTCCTTGCACCTAAAGAACACAACCGTGCAAGTGACAAAGCGGGGAGGGAGAATCACCGAACTCAGACACCCCCTTCCAGTGAGACCTGGATTCAGGGACACACTGAAGTCCTCACGTGTCTGGCTGCCTTTTCTCCTCCAGCCCCTGCTACCCGAGACCCCCAGACACCCTTTCAGACCGGAGTTTCACAAAGGAGGTCCCCACACCGTCTCCTGTCAAGCTTCCTATGAAGAGTTCCAGCACTCCCGCCCAGCACATCCTGCACATTCACCGGCCCATCTGGGTCCTTTTGTCACAATACCCACCTCTGTGAACTGGCATAACAGTTACGTGCTCAGCTGTCAATCCAAAGGTGGACAGTTCAAACCCACCTAGTGGCACCACAGGGGAAAGATCTGGCCACCTGCTCCCACGAGGACTATAGCCTAGAAAACATTACGGGGCAGGACTACTGTGTCACATGGGGTCATTGTGAGTTGGGGTCAAGCTGTTGGAACACAACAGCATGAAGAAGTGAAGAAAATGAAAACTAGTGCTGTTCCCCAAGGCCAGGGCTTGAGGTAGAGGCAAGGGGTGACCACACAGCTCTCTGATTATCACTCAGAACACTGTCCCGAGGAAAACCCCAACACAACCACTGAGGAGCCCTGAACGAGGGAAAGGTTGCAATAAAAGAAGACAAAGTGGCAGACAGGGATACTGACTTCCCACCTTACTGTCAAACATCTACATAGTCTCCCCTTGCTGAAAGGTCCAGTCTGAGGCCCCCGCCCTCCATACACATTATCTTGCTCTGCGTTTACCAGATACGAGGCCTTAAGAAAATGACGTCTGTATCTCAGGGTCTCGACTTCTTTATCTGCAATATAAGCTTCTGTCCTACCTACTCTATGTGCCAAAACCATAAAGTGTGAGACAGTGTTATAGGGTAGTTAACGCTAACAATGCTAACTGAAATTACTGATACTTTAAGTGTCAAGTCTTCTTTGTGTGTATTTTCTGCCTCTCTGATGGGACTATAATTTCCTCAGGAACAGAGGTTATATCTTGTCTTTTTTTTTTCCAAAATGCTTAAGACAGGATTCTCCACACAGCATACTCTCAGTTAGTCGTACAGACTAAACAGATGGTAACTAGACAACAAGCACCCTGCCATGCTTCCCCTGGCCTGGACAGACCTGACTAATCAACTACACACTCCCAGCCTCTGGTGAACAGTACTCCAGCAAACAAGTCACTTCCAACCAGTCACAGGTGGCCAAGGAGGTACTATCTAGTTTAGATAGCATGCATAACCTCTGACATACACAGATCCTAACTACTGAGACACACACCCCAAAAACACAGCCACCTGCGTGGATGGTTCCTGTACACTGAGAGCAGTGGTGACTGATTCCAGCTACTTAGATCTCTTTTCTGTAGCCTCAAAGCTTTTAGAAAAGATTGTTGTTGTGTGCCACCAAGTCAAATCCAACTCACAGCGACGCTACAGGACAGAGCGGAACTGAGCCCTCGGGGCTCCTGGGCCGCAGTCCTTACAGGAGCAGATCACCAGGCCACTAATCCCACGGAGCCGCTGGGTGGGTCAGAACCACCAACCTGTCAGCTAGCAGGGGAGTGTGTAACCACTGCGCCTCCTTTGAAAAGAGGAATGGGATGGAAATTATTAAATTATTCCCAATGTCATATCGCTAGCAAGGAGTTTATAACCTCTGACACAGGAGAACGGGAACAAAGGACAGCACTTGGGATGACTCCCTGACAGCAGCCCCTTCGCTTAGTTCCTGTTCCCACTCCTCAATTATGCATGTGATCATACACCCGGCTGCCCTCTGCTTCGTGTCCATCCAAAGGCAAGTGGTGGGAAGAGTGCGCACACAGACGGGTTTCCCACTAAACAAGGTTCGCATGGGCTGGCTTATAATTACTTACCCATCTGCAGTGTACAATCTCACCTGTTTTTCATCACATCAAAGACGTGGTAAGACGCCCCATGACACTGGAGGCTACAGTTTAGCAAGTAAACACAAATAAGCCTGTGCTAGCACCTTGCTTACAGTAAGCCAGTGCTATCAGGCGTCCTGGTTTATCTGCCCCTACAGGAAACAAATTCCAAATTCAAAAGTAGTAATTACCCTGGCCCTCAGTTTCCTGGCCCTATAAAAGGAGGAACTAACTGAGATAACTCCTCAGCAGCACCACTCCCCAGCTGAGAGGTATACAGATTGTAAATCTACCCACTACTCTGTACTCTCCAAACAGATGTCCCTTCCATAAATGTTAGTAACCCAGGCTTGATAATACAACAGGACAAGGAGTTGGATTGCCAGAGGCAGGTAACAAGGCCACAGTGTATTCACATGATGCCTCCACGGTGGAGAACACCTTCATTCACTCCGCAGGACCTCGAACATTCCACAAGAATAATGGAGATGACAAATGACGATTTCCAAGCTGGCTGCTGTTCACTACCTAGCAGCCCCTCCGCAGCCCTGTGTCTCGTCTCTATCCATGCATCCAGTATACACACACCCTCTGCCACAGCAAAGACCTCATTTAGACAGAGGCAAATTAGCTCTGTGGGGTGAAATGCATTAACCAAGTCTCCCAAACAGCACAAATCTAATTAACTGAAAATCAAAATTGCAAAGCTGCCGAAAAAGATTTCCACGGAAGAAGTCTCCCAAGGATTGAAGGAAAAGTTGTGGGCCATGTGACCTGCCTAATCCAAGTCTCACTGCTAAACTGGATTAAATACTGTTTGGGTGTTTGGGTCTGTTTGCTTTTTGACTGATGTTTGTTTTCTGTAGATCACCTTTATTACCAATGGGCTTTAGAGAGCTGCGCTGGTGTGAAAAACCTCCTTTTTGAGGAATGGGCATGACCTTCAAGACTCTTTGGGGCTACAGGAAGTAAGAATTCCATTTTCAAAACCCTGGCTGAGAACTCCTCTCTGACTCCAGTGTGTCTGTCCACTGTCCAGCCCCCACCAAAGTCCCACTTCCACCCATCGCATCATCCAAGAAATGCTGGTGAGGGTGGGGTCAGATGCCCCCCACCCGGCATCCCTCAGGCAGTTGAGCGGCACTCAAGCCAAGGCCTACCCCTGTAAGGACAGGCAGGTTTACGGGGGCTGGGTGCTGTCCTTCCCTCTCCTGAGTTGCCCTAGGCAGAGAGAGCAGGACAATCACTATGGTATGACAGGGCTCCTTTTGGTTTCAAAGCCATGAACTCCAGCTCCTGATTAAGAGAGGCCAGAAGACACATTCCATGCATTCTACCCTAAATCACTTCCCTGCTTGCAACTCTGTGGTGGCTTCCTACTGGACAAGCCAATTGTTCCCCACATTATGAAAAGAGTTTTCAAAGACTAGATTGCCCAGGTGACAATCCCAACCTAAGCCACAACCATGGCCCACGCTAGGGTCCCAGCCCAGGCCACACCCCCACCAAAGCCACACCCCTGACTCAGGCCACACACCCATTCCAGGTCACGCCCCTGACAGAGCAGATGTGGCATCAGGGAAGAGCTGCAGGCATCAGTATTCCTCCCTAAATGACTGCAAGACAGAATCACTGCTCTAGACCAGCGCTTCTTGCAGTTCAACATGCTCACTGATTTCTCAAGGATCTTGTCAACATGCTCACTGATTTTTCAAGGATCTTGTCAACATGCAGACAATGACTGGGTGGGACTGGGGTAAGGCCTGCGACTGAGCATCTTAAACAGACTCCCAGCTGATGTTGCCAATTCAGACAACAAGGGGGGGGGTGGCGGGCAGGCGACAAGGCTCAAGAATAAAAGTCCAACTCTTTGGCTTGGCCCTCAAGGCCATTACAATCTGACTCCTCTCTTTTCCCTTTTCCATCTCTTGCCACTGTCCAACCTATACACCCCTAAATGCATGCAGCTCCCCAAATGCCCAGTGCCATTTCTCTCCTTGGTGACTGTGCCTCTTCTACTTCCTTTGGTGAGGAATCCTGTTCCTATAAAACTCCCGTCCATCCTTCAAGGTGGATACCCTGTCTCAGCAGAATGTGTGTCTCCAGCACCCCACATGTGCCCTGCATGTGGAAGGTACCATGAAGGTGCATCTTACTGACCTGAAGGACAACGGACCTCAATTTGGTAACAGTCACTTCACAAGCAAACTCCTCTGCCTTAGCCAGGGTCCACGGCAGCCTCCCATCTCTCCCGCTCTTGTTTCCCTCTATGCAGCCGAGAACAGTCACTGTTTTGAGCTGGGTTTTGTTTTTTGGCTTGTTGTGTGTGTGTGTGTGTGCGCGTGTGTGTGTGCGTGTGTGTGTGTGCGCGCGCGTGCGCACGTACACATGCCTGCTACCATACTGAAATGCAAACTGCCAGGTGTTAAAAACGCTGCCCCCAGTCACACAGGGCAGCTGGTTTCTACAGACTAGCATTTATCACATTTGCAGTAAATACACAAAAGATCCTCGATTCAATACCAGGAAAAGAAGTAATTCTTTTGTCAAAAGGCAATGTAACTGAATGCCAGGCAGGGAGTGGAGGCAGATTTGGACTGCTGCTTTGCCATCCAAATAATATGGGATGTGCTTTGTGCTGGGACAGGAGGCCGAAGACAGACAGCACACTGTGAACATCTCCTCTAAGGAGCTCTGGGGGTGCCGTGGTTAAATGCTTGGCTGCAAACCAAATGGTTGGTGTCCAACTAACCCAGCAGTTCTGTAGAAGGAAGACCTAGTCATCTGCTGCTGTGAAAACCATAGCATAGAAAACCCAATGGGACAGCTTCACCTTGTCATATGGCATCCCTATGAAGTGGAATCCACTGGACAGCACACAGCAACAACACCACTCTATGCAACTAACACTTCTGCTCACTACAGTGCCAAGGGAGGACTGAAAAGAGCAAGTGTGTGTCAACAAAAACGTAATACTCCCGTCTGTAAAAGGGAAATCTTAACCTTCTTCGGAATTGTGACTGTGTTCTGGAAACCTGCTCTCCAGACAAGGAGGATCCAGAAAGTCTCATAAATTCATACCAAATATAAAATACTAAACTTCTTCATGTTCAAAGACAGAGAGGGGCAAGCAAAGCTGAGAGTTACAGTGCCTTCCAAGCCTGTAAAGCACAGGGCTTGCATCTCTGTAGAGTTTTTTTTTCCTTTCCACATGGAGCCTGAAATATTAAGGGTCACTTTCTATTTGGGGTTGATTTATGCTCCAAAGACTGCAGGGTTTGCTCTTTTGCGGGTTATGAGGCTGGCCAGCCCTGAAACTCCAGCACAGCACTTTATCCCTGGTCAGGTGCCTCCTGAAAGGCGCCTTCCCAGCCTGGGCCCACGGGGAGCCTGCGGCCTCCTGCTCCAGCAGTCACCACGCACCTTTAACCTCTCAAACAGCACATCAGGCTTCCATCACTTGGTGGTTTTAAAAAAAGAAACCTTGGAAAGGGAGTACGGAAGACAGGTGACAGGTGTCATGCAACCCGATGCAGACCAGCACAGTCACTTTCCTTCTTGCAAAGGGGCAGTGGTAGCATTCTTGCTTCCCATAAAGAAGACCTGGGTTCACTTCCCAGCCAACGTGCCTCACGTGTAGCCACCCACCCGTCCAGTGGAGGCTTATATGAGGCTATGATGCTGAGTACGTTTCAATGGAGTTTCTAGACTTAGCCAGCCTAGTCCATGAAAATCCCACAGATCACAGCATTCTGATCCGCCACCAGTAATGGAGACGACACAAGGCTGGGCAGCATGGGGGCCCCACAAGTCCAGGGCTGACGTGACAGCAGGCAACGACAACCACCAGCTCTGGCAAAGTCACTTTCAAACACCAAGCGAACTGTAACGGGGGTCTTTCCAACACAGCACCCTGCCCTGCATGCCTCTCTGACGGCCCAGGGACCCTCCAGCAGCTCTGCTCTTTCCCGGCTGACGGTGCTGCTGGCACTGCTGTGTTCCACCTCCCTCCCTCCTCAGCTCAGCAGTCACCTTTCCAGGTGTGACTGTGGTAGCCTGTCTCCGGAGAAGGCGAGACCACAGACACTGTTAAGACTTATTTCTCTCCTCTAGCCTTCCCACGTCCCTTGAGCCAGGTGCGCTATATTACCAACCGTCAGTATTCAGGGCCACCCTCATGCAACCAGAAACCCTAGTGGCAGAGCTGCTAACCCACAGGCCGGCCGTTCAAATCTGCCAGCGCTTCTTGGAAACTCTACAGGGCAGCTGTACTCTGACCTACAGGATTTGCTATGAGTTGGAATCTACTCGACAGCAGTGGGTTTGTTTTGTTTTTTTCTGTTTACATGAGACCTCTCTCAGGACCTCCTCAACAAGAATGAGCCTCTTTCTGCATGTGGAGCTGCCGTGATCTCTCTCTTTCACCCACTATTCTTTGTAAAATAGGAAGCCCATTTTCCTGATATCAGGAGTTAACAGTAACAATAGCTATACTTACCGAGCATCACCTGTGTTCTGGACACTCCACGTATTTCACATACTTTATATGTGACTCAGTCCAACCCCTGCAGCAACACCACCAAGAAGGTGTAGCCAGTGTCTTAAACAGTTGTTTTTTATTACTCTTTTTATGTTAGTAAGACAACTGAGGCTGTGAAAGAACAAATAACTTGCCCTGAGTCCACCAGAGAGAAAGGGACAAATCAGGGTCTGACCTCAGCTCTGTCTGACCCCAAGGCCCTCCTGAGCGCTGCCACGTCACCTACAGCGGCTTCCGGGCCTCTCCTTGTCCACCCCCGCCTGCAGCAGTGTTCCTGGGGGAAAAGGGCCCAGCAGAGTGTTCATCAGTATCTACATTTCACTGGTGGGTAAACCGAGGCTGAATGAGGGAGAGAAGTGTCCCCATTCTCTCCACTGGGGTGCGGGATGAGTGAGGAGATAAGCCCCTTCCCGGGCTTCAAATACAAGAAGACAAGGTCTCCACAGACCTGCCTCCTCACTGAGCCCTGCGTTTCCCCAAGGGCTCTGAGCTCCAGCTCCACTTGGAAACAAACAAGGTACCCAGCCACCCCAGGAGCAATTCCTCAGCAGGCAGTAGCAGGATTCCTAGCCCAGGATGCAGAAGCTGGATCCAGGTCCAGGCATGCCTGCTGGACCACGAAGGACCAACAGTGATGTGCAGAGCCTCAGAGCCTGGCTTCGCCTCTACCACCCCAGCTCCCAGGCCAGCCTGGACAGAACAGACACAAACGCCAATTCATTTAGTCACCACAGCCAAATCCTGCCCCTTCCTGATCCCCTCCGCCTCCATCCTCATCACCTGCCAGGAGACAGGCTGGAGCCCGTGGACAGAGACTGACTCGGCCTGAGTCTCGCAGCAGGCCAGGCTGCTTCTCCAATCTATTGATTACTAATAGCACTTAACCCTGGCCTCAAGAACCCTTCTGCCACCCGAGTCATGACTTCTCTCCCCTGCTTGGACTGTCATCCACTAGAGACGCCCCAAGCAGAGCCCTCCCTGCCTACCCTTCCCGAACTGCTCCTTCTCCAGCCTGGTTCTCAGGGAAGCAGCAAGGTGATTATCTGGAGCCAACACCTGCTTCTCTGAGAAGGAACTCCCCTCAAGGACAATAAAGTCACAAAGACTAGATCCAATGTTATTTGGGCAAACATTTTCTAATATTTACAGCACACACCTTTCTTTCCATACGACACAGACACACACAAACACACACTGTGGACAACGTGCTCACACTCCCCTTATACGTATTCAGGTTTTATTACAGACCTTTCCCCATGGTAGGGCTGTATTACAAGTGGCAGATATTGAGTTTAAAGCCACTTACTCTGCAAGCCTGTTCTGGATGCTAACTGGTGGCAGAGGGGAATAGGAGCTGTCGGAAGGCAATTTCAGAATAAAACTGGCACCCAGGGGCCCGATCCAAGAAACAGGGGGGGGCTTGCTCTGAACACAGCTTTGAGCTCATAGGTAAGAAAACAGCACTTACAAGTTCCTTAGCCTGAAACCTGAGGTTAAAATTCCCTATGATGATTAGATCTAGTAGAAGAGATGATCTATAAAATTACTTATGTTCAAAGAATCTCTGTGCCGTGCACTGTCACTTATTAGAGAAGAGTACGAACATTTCTTTTCAAAGGCTCTCTCCAGTGCACAGAAAACCTGCGCTGACATTCCAAGAACACACAGTCCTCACCTACAGGATCACACATGCTAACAGCTGAGCATGGGACACCCCACAGACTGATGAAAATACAGGTAGCCCTCACCTGGTACCCTGCCAGGTAAGAGCTCAGTGACTCTGGACACATAACTTTTCACTCAGCTTTAGGCTTCAGTTTCCTCTGTGGAACCAGGGAACAAATAAAATGACCCAACTGTACCCCAGGGCTACCCCTGTACCCCAGGCCCCGTCATCACTGAAACTTCTTCCTACTGAAGTCTTCAATGACTGACAGTGAAGCCCACCAGAAGCCAAAGCTCATTCTTAAGTGCAAAGTGGAGGTGGGAACTAGGTAAACCATGCCCTTCTCAGAAGCCAGGGATGGACAAAGTGGTGGTGTGGTTACAAGAAAGACCAACAGGATGGACGCCTAAGGTCACAGCAAGGAGGAAAAGGAGGATCTGCTAAGAAGCCTGAGGGCTTATGCCATAGAAGGCCCAAGAAATTCTCTCCATTTGATGTTCACCTTCACCCCATCTGACAAAGCTGCAGCTAACTGCGTGGAGATGAGGGTTCTGCCTCTGAATTCCCATCTTTCCACCTAACCGCACCCCCACAAAGCCATTCGGAGCCACCCAATTCCTACTACACACCGGCTGAAGGTTCAGGGAGACGCCGGCCTCAAAAGAAATTATCTTCTTTCAGCTCTTACGGGCTGCTCTGAGAGCTGAAGCATTGTTTATCACACTGTTTCCATGGGAATCCTCATTCCTAGCTCCCAACAACCAACTCATAAAGGACCTTTTTGGAAGGAAGACAACCCATTTTTCAGTTTGGGAATGACTGAAAAGCCATGCAAACCCGTGGGACTCTAGGGAAGTATATCACTATCTATACCAAGAGAAAGTCAATGATAACGGAAGGACAAGGTAAGCGGAAAACCAGGGTCAAAAATTATATAGGCCTCCTAAACCAATACACGTATATAACTGAAGAGGGCAGGAACTGGAGGTGGTCCGATCGCGGGCTGAATCCCAACCATTAAGGAGGCACACAAGAAAAACGTGCCTATTGAACCGAGGGTGAGTCAGCGAAGCTCTAGGCTTCAGGGTCCTCATCAGTAACATGGAGCAATTAAAACCACTGCACACGATTTAAATAGGAATCAAATTTTATGAAAATATGCATATGAAAGAGCTTGGAACTTGGAAGGAAACCAGTATTTATGGTCTTCTATTATTGCTAGGAATGTTACATTCCCTATCTCATTTAATCCTTGAGACAACCTTGGAAAATAATAACAAGATGATGATACCAGTAGCAGCTAACACTGTTGGATTTCCTCTGGCTTACAATTACTACACGCCAGGCACATTATCTCATTTAATCCTCACAGCCACCTGGGGAGGTAGACATTATCCACCCTCTGCTACAAATGAGAAACTTAGGATTCAACAGCTAGTGAAGCGTAGAGCCGGGACTCTGCCTCAGGGCTGTCCGACCACGAAGCCCACGTGAACGCTGCCACACTCATTCTTCATGTGTGTCCAAGCGTCTTCTCCATCAGACTCTGTATAAGGCACTGGGAACGTAGCAATGAACAAAACAGCCTCTGTCCCTGCTCTCCCATACAGCTTATGGTCCAACAGTGAGAAAAAAGGGCAAATATGCAGTTACCATGAGGGCTGTGGAAACCCTGGTGGCATAATGGTTAAGTGCTATGACTGCTAACCAAAAGGCTGGCAGTTCAAACCCACCAGGCACTCCTTGGAAACTCTATGGGGCAGTTCTACTCTGACCTATGAGGTCGCTTTTAGTTGGAACTGACTTTATAGCAGTGGGTTTCTTTTTGGTTTGGTTGAGTGTTAATGACAGAGGATATATGATCTATTAAAAAAAGAGAGAAGAAACCTGAGGCTTTAGGAAATGCTGGGAGCCCCAAAGACTAAGCAGCCATCAGAAGCTCAAACTGCTCAACAACTGGGCATCCTCATTTCTCAAAGACCAAGTCCTCCTAAACATAAAGCAGCAACGCCCTCCCTAAAGGAGCTCCAGTGAATCCTTCTGAGAATCAAGTAAACACTTAGCCCATCAGTCCACTGAATCTCCTTCCTGCCCATCTGCTCAGCACAAAAGGCAGCGCCACCTGTATCTTTCAATGCCCTTCTCCTTTGAAACAGACACAGAACTAACACCAGAACTCCAGGATCTCCAGTTCGGGAGTGGGACAAAGTAGGATAAGGTATGGTGTCTACAAAGAAAGATACAAGAGGTGGCCAAGACTCTGTTTCTCACTCAACCACTTCAGGCTGTTTGGTGACACTGCAGATGGGTTTAACTTTTTAACAAGCAGATCTCCGTAAGAATAACTCTCCCTTTCTCATTAGTAGGCAGAAAGGGTTCTTCTCCATAGGCAGCCAGTGAACTCCAAGCCCCATAGGCCTGCGGGTGGTATGCGACAGGCGAATGAAACACAAGAGGCAGCCAGATAAACGCTTCTTCATCTGCCAAAGGAACAGTGGGACTCAATCCACGTTCCCCCAAATCCACCGTTCGCCCCCCAGCTCCCCAGCTCCCCAGGAAGGCAGGAGCCAGGTTCGTCTCTACTCTGTATCAGTGACTGGCACAAAGGCCCCACCAGGGCGGGGAACCTTGTCAGTTTTGCCCACTGGTACGTCCTAGGGGCACGCAGCAGACATTCCATAAGTATCTGTTGAATGAACTAGCCTATTTAGACCTTTGGACAGCACGGGCATCATATCCTGGCCTCTTAAAATAGAGACAGACAGAGCTGAAGGTTCGAAAATACTTGTCAAGTTGAAAGCAGCAGTTTACACAAAGACTTTCACACTGCCTTGTGGTCTTGTTTAGACACGCAGCGACCCCATGTATGTCAGGGTAGAACTGCGCTCCACTGGATTTTGGTAGCTAATTTTTCCTAAATAGATTGCCAGGTTTTTCTACTGGGGCACCTCTGTGCAGACTCAACTCTCCCATCTTCCAGTTAGCAGTTACATCCACTGACAACTTTGCACCACCCAGGGACTCCACAGGTCTTGCTACTGTTCATAAATTGCTAGAAGAAGGGGTCAAAGAAAAGCCCGCTCAACAGTGGAAAAGGAAGAGAATATGCAACCCTCTTCCAAGCACCAGGGCTCCAAGGAATCAATAGCTATGACCTTCAGCAAAGTCTACATGAACCTACGTGTCAGACTCCTCATCTATAAAATGGAAACACAGCCTCATCAGGTTTTTGTGAGGGTTGTATACACCACAAATTTGCTTCCTTTCCCCTTTCCGAGCCGAGCTGCACTTCAGCTCACAACGAGGAGGGTCTGACGCCTAAGGCGCGCGGCCAGCTGCCCCAAACCTTGTCAGCAACAACACGCAATGATCAACGAGTGTTTTCGCTACATTAGCCAAATCTCTGTGCCCAGGCTGCTGAAGGCCTCGCTGGCACTGCAGCAGATTCTTTTCCCAGAAGATTAATTTATTAACTCTTCCTGAAAGCTGTTTGTTTGGAAGAAGAATGCACAACCAGCTCCAGGTAAGTATGTGTCGCTACGGAAAACAGGCCCCAGAAAACAATACCGGGCTTACCTTTATCCTCTACACTGGAGGCCCTGGAGACACCTGGCTTTCTCTGAACCCTAGCAGAATGGTTCAGCCCCACCAGGGAGCTTAGGCTCGTCCTCTGAGGAATGAGAAGGCATCACCAGGCAGACACAAAGTCTCTTCTGGACCTTCCACTGTGGGAGTCTGGGCCGCACCACTCCCCACAAACCCTAAGCCTGAATCCTAATGGGGGATGCAATCCTAACTGAGGCGTGTCCCTGGATAGTGCAGTTAATGCACTCAGCTACTAACTACAAAGTTGGGTGGATTCAAGCCCACACAGAGGCACCTAGGGAGAAATGTCTGGGTGATCTACTTTCAAAAAGTCGGCCACTGAAAACACAATGGAGACAGTTCTCTTCTGATATACATGGTGTCACTGCCATGAGCTGCAACCCATGGTTTTACTGCTTTTCCCCGGAGACTAAGGATGCTTAGAACCTCCTTCTCAAGGATCCCACCGTCCTCTGCATGACACACTCCCACCTGTAATTCCTTCTCCAGTGTCTGTCCTTCTCACTGGACTGTCCGCTCCTGGCTCGTTGTATTTCTACTATACCCTGAGTGCTCAGTAAAATGCCTGGCATACAGTAGGTGCTCAATAAATGTTTGTTAAACTGAGCTGGGATCCCCATGAATGAGCCACTGGGAGCCCTCTGAGTCTACAGGCAAAAGTCGTGTGTCTGTGTGTGTGCGTGCACATGCATGCGTGTGTGTGTGTGCACACATTGTGTGCTTCTTGTGGTTGTACATACTTGTTTGTTATAGTTGTAAATACTTGCGTACACAACCATTTTTGTCAGAAAAAATTCTATAGCTTTCATCATATCTTCCAAGAGGTCTTGATCGAAATAAGCTGAAGACTAGTGACAAGTGGTTCACTCAGAATGAACTCTTAAGAATGATCCCTTAGCCTGGTAATCAGTAAGTCCTAATACAGCCTCCAACTATCTTTCTGGCCTTTCACCTTTCGATAACGTACTCCCACCCTCCAGGACTGCTTTCCTGCCTCTGTCTGTTTATTCAAGGACTCAGCTCACAGAGGTTCTCTGGAAAGCCCCCAGCAGAGCCAGCCCTCTTGCCCACTTCTTCCAGCAAGTAATCAGGTGCTGCCTTGTATGACACCCTTTGTTTTAGTAAACTATGACTTATATCTTGGGTATTTACTTTCTGGAGGCCCAAGTTTGTAAGCTTCCCGAAGGTAGGAAGAAAAGTGACAACACCTGCTGTTCCACCACACAAAGAAAATCACTAGCACTGACGCTCCCTGTTCCTTCCCAATTCTTGTCCATCACTACTGATACCGCTTGTTAACTCATCATACAGACACAACGCGAGCCTCTGATGTTTTCCCTCCTTCACATTGTATTTCTAAGTGTGTTTTCACTGGGGCCTGAAAAGCCTCTATTTCGTCCTCCAGTCCTCTTCTTGGTGTGACAAGCCACCCAACACACATGGAGCTGTGCACGGCCAATCTTTCATAACAAAACTGCCTCTTTTTTTTTTCCATTTTTCTTTCCCCGTAGACAGTTTTTCAGCCACAGGTGTTAGAGCAGATTTTCTTTCTCCCTTCCCAGAACATCAAAGGTATATTTTCATATGAAAGTGCTCAACTGCACACACAGTGAAAACGACTGCTCTCGCCTCAAAGCTTCCAAGTTAGAACTCACATGGCATGACCCTCCCAGCCAATGAGGGTCCCTCCTGCAGATTCCAGGGGCACCCCACAAAAGCCCAGAGGGAACGCCTGTGATCCACCCACCCAGGCCCCGCCTCCCCAGGCCTCTGGTCCAGCCTCGTCATGTCCAGGCCCTTCTCCCAGCTTTCTCCGACTGCTGAACATGTGTCCCTTTCCCTTCTCCCACCTCACTGAGGGTTGCCTGTCCTGCCTCCAACGCTGGTCTCTGCCTGGGGCCACCTGCATTGCTTCCCCAAAGGCACCCCCTGCCCAAGATCTGCTGCCACCAAACACCTCAGGGACACTGTCTGAACTCTCGTTTATTTGCCTATTTACATTAAAAGGAACAACATACGCCCACTGAAAGACAAAAACAGCCTGCTTGCTGTCATCAAGGGGCTTTTAATAAAATTAAAATCAGCAAGACCAAGCATCAGCTGGCTTCTCAAAACTTCATACACACAACCCCAGAAAAGTGTTGCAGGCTAGCAGTCGCTCCCAAATCTCACTGCAAAGGACAACACATCTGACTTCGTGCAAGGCAAGAAAACAGATGCAACCCACCAGAGCAGCCACTGCTCGGCCATTCTGCAGGAAGTATGTGTTAGTATCTGTATTCTTGTCCCTACAAAGTATGATGTTTAATCTCATTAGTGATCAGGGAAATGCAAATTAAAACCACAACGAGATACCAGTAGACTGGCAAAATGTAAAGAGTTTGATAATACCAACTGTTGGTGAGGACATGCAGCAAAGAAAACTTACACGCTACTGGTGGGACATGGGCAAGTGCTTCAAATTACAGTTTAGCATCATTTGGTGAAGCAGCCGCCATGGCGCAACGGTTAAGCACTCATCTGATACCTAAAGGTTAGCGGTTCAAATCCAGCCAGCAGCTCTGTGGGAAAAAGATCTGGCAAATCTGCTCTTGTAAAGATCACAGGCTAGAAAATCCCAGAGGGCAGTTCTGCTCTGTCACATGGGGTCACTGTGAGTCAAGATCAACTTGACAACAACTAACAACAGTGAACTTGAAGATGACTGTACCCTATGACTCAGCAATTCCACTTCTAAGGACATATGCTGATAAACTCTCACACATCCGTACTAAGAAATCCATACAAGAAGAATCATAACGGCGCTGTTTGAACAAGCTGATTTTTTTAAAGATCAACAATTCAAATGACCATTAAAAGGATAAAGGACAAATGGTGGTATGTTCATACCAACATTACACAGCACTACAGAGCTACAGCTACACAGATCACCACGGCTGAGTACTCCGTAGTACTCGTGAAGCCAAATGAAACCACATATTCTTACAGACAAGGCTGGAAGGCACATGCACCTAAACATGGTGAGTCGGTACGGGGGTAAAATTAAGAAGAAACACACAGGCGTGTCACAGGTACTGGTAACACACTATTGCTAAGCCACGTGAAGAATTCATGGATGTTTGTTTTATCATTACTCATGCCTTAAATACACATTTTATACATTTCTGAGGACATAAAATGTTACATGTGGGTAAAAATAAAAAATTAAACTCAAGTTCAACTCGTCTCTCAGTACAATCACTTTTGCCTCTCATTCTCTCAAAAGAAATTCACTTGCTAAGAATGCTTCAGGACTTACTAGCACCTTTTTCCTTTGAGAGAAGTCAAACTTCCAAGAGACACAAAACCAGAAAGGAAACATCTATTTCCAGGTCTAGAAAAATCTCTGCATCCACAGCACACTGCTAACTGGGGTTGTAGCAACATGGAAGATGCTTCTGGGATGTTTTCCTTCATAAAGAAGGCTTCCTCAATGCATTCCACATTGCCAGCCCTTATCCTGAAAAGAAATGAGAGCTTCCTAAGGCCTCCCCCAAGCCAACTCAGAGACAGAGTCTGTCCCCTCCTTGGCACTCACCTGCCTCCTTGGGAGAAACACTTGATCTTAATGGCAGCACCCACACCTGCCTGGACAGCTTCTCTCACTGAGAGAGTGGCCACTGGGAATGGGTTCCATTAGCAGAAAGAACAAACGAGCACCAGGCTTGCTCCCTTGTTAACGCCAACAAATTCCTAGTCCTTTTCTGTCCAACTCACTGATCATCCTAGCGTAATTCTTCCTGTGTCTCCATCTTCCCCTCTGATCCAGGAGCCCTAAAAAACTAACGGTGGCCAGACGCTGGCCCTCCCCTTTTAAAACTGTTCCCCTCTACCTCTCTGGTTTGACTTAGGCATAGTCCACACTTTCTAGACCTCGAGTCAGCCTCCTGAACTCCCAAGAGTCACACATGCGATGCTATTCTGGCTTCCATCCAAGCCAACCAAGCTGAAATTCAGTTTATACCACTCCCTCTCCCAGCGTGCTCTTCTACCACACATCACAACTCTATCTCCTGACACTCTAATGCTAAGTCTGTTCAAGGAAGCGCACCCCACATACTAAGCAAATAAAGATATCTCCCTCCCTGAAAAAGCAGGTACAACCTGTACCTACTTATCTTCTCACTTTATTTAAATATACCTTTACTATGTGTTGTGAATCAATTTAATAAAAGTAATAACAATAGTAACGCACACCAACTACATGTTTAAGGAGCTCTGGTGGTGCAACGGTTAAGCACTCAGTTACTAACCAAAAGCCTAACAGTCAGAACCCATCCAGAGGCTGGCTCTGCAGAAGACCTAGCAATCTGCTTCCATAAGGATTACAGTCAAGAAAACTCCATGGGGAAGTTCTATTCATACGGGGTTGCTGTGAGTCAGAATTGACTCAGTGGCACCCAACAGCAAGCACATGTTCACAGTGTCCCTAGCACTATGCTGGCCAATATGAGAGTACACTGAAAAGAGCAGGGCATGGCCCCCATATACAGAGCCACACAAAAGTTTTGTTGTTGTTGTTTGTTTTTCCTAGTTTTTTAAAAAAGCAATACTGTGAAACACTGCACAGAACAGGATCTCATATACATCCTCCTCACTTATCAACTATCTCGTTATCTTACATTTCACATTTATGATGATAGTAAGAAATCTACTATCTGACTTTTCTGCACATTAACGATGTATGTATGTCTGGCAGCGACAAATGCTGAGATGTAAGGCAAGAGTCTGGCTGAGACAGTTAAGAAATATGCCTGGACCATGATTCTCGATGGTTTGGCAGTTACGTAATCACGTAATCTGACAGATGGGTAATGACGTACTCATCTTCCATTTTCTGATCTGATATTGTCAAACTTCTATATCCGCTCTGGTAGATGGAAACCCTGGTGGTACAGTGATTAAGTGCTATGGCTGCTAATCAAAAGGCTGTCATTCATTTTCAAATAACACCCATTCTGCATAACGATTTCGTCTTTGGAAGCTAACCAGCATCAGTAAGTGTGGACAGGGTGTAAATCATAATACAAATTTGTAATATACACAGAAAAAATACAGATGAATATATTCTAATCCATTAGCAGTGAGAGACAGGAGGTAGGTCTGTGGAGGACTTTCACTTTTTGATGTTATAAATTATCTAATGTTAATTTTTCATTATGACCACACACAATTTGTCGAATGGGGAAAAATTTAAACAGCTTTAAAAGAGCAGAGAAGACAAAATTCCAACTCACAAGAAGCCCAAATTTGGCTTCTAAGATAAAACATAGCATATGTGAAATGGGCACAAGCAGACAGGACAAACAAATCCAACCACCTGGTCATTACAGGTGAATGTCACAGCCTATCCCCAGGTGGCAGATCTCCCTCTCAGGCAAAAAGGCCAATGAAACGAGGAGAAGTCAGTGGGTCAGAAGCCTTTTGAAGGATCTGCAAGGCACACTGGATGAAGAAGGGCAGGGATGCACAGCATGGAAGAAGAAGGCAGAGAGTGAGGAGCTCCCTAAATCTCCTCAGGCTTGAGTTCCTCACTTTCCAAAGCAGCTCCAGGACTTACTAGCACCCTTTTCCCTTGAGAAAAGTCAAACTTTTACATCCTCTCTGCAGTAGATGGAAACCCTGGTGATACAGTGGTTAAGTGCTACAGCAGCTAATCAAAAGGCTGGCAGTTCAAATTCACCAGGAGCTCCGTGGAAACTCCATGGGGCAGTTCTACTCTGTTCTATAGGGCTGCTATGAGCTAGAATCAACTCAATAGCAGTGGGTTGCATTGAGTTTGGTTTTGGTTATGCTGGGTAATTCTGAATGCAGGAAAACCAAATATAATCTCAACCAAGCCAAAAGGACTATCCCAAATACAACTGTTTTAGCTTTCATTTTGAAATCATTTTAGAATTACAGAAGAACTGCAAAGATAGTTTGGACAGTACCTACCCCTACACTCTTCACACAGCTTCCACTAATGTTAAGATCTTGCTTAACTGTGACACTGTTGCTAGGGGCCATGGAGTCAATTCTGACTCATAGTATCCCAAATGACAGACAAGAATTGTCCTACTGAATTTTTCTTCTCTTTTCTTTTTTGGCTATAATCCCCACAGCTTGCCAGGTCTTTCTCCTGAGGAGCCCATGGGTGAGTCTGAACCACTAACCTCTCAAACGGCTGCCCAGAATTTAACCACTTCACAACCAGGGCTCCTTTAACCACAGTACATTTATCAAACCGAGAAATTAGCATTGGCTCAATGCTATTAACTCAACTACAGACTTTATTTGGATTTCACCAGCTTTTCCACTGATGTTCTTTTTCTGCTCCAGGATCCAGTCCAGGATACCACATTGCATTGACTATAACTTGTTTTGAAATAAGCAAACATTTTATGATTATTTATTCTTCCTTGGTAAGAAAATGTCCTAGCACTCACGGCAAAGACTTATTTCTTCTCCTCATCAAGGAAAGCAATCTTGGACACAAGCTGCCTGCCTCCAAAGAGAACAGAATTTGATCGACAGGAACATGAAAATCCAGACAAGAACCAAACCTCTTAACCCTCAGTAAGCAGCCACCGCCCTCGCCTCTCTCCACAGCAACTAACTGGTATTTAAAAGTAATTTATATTAATTGCAATTGGGCATATATGAACATTACAAAGCAAGGTGGCTTCAAACAAAAAGCCTCAAGAAGGCCTAACAAAAAATTAATTTTGTGAGAGACCAGTTTATATTCTAACTTATTTTTAAATATATGTTCTGAGTCATACACCATTAACCATCTCAATTTATTAATAATTTCAGAGCAACCATCACAGATCATGCAACAATGAAATCTTGCATAAAAAGGAAAATGAAATGTCTACACACAAACATCAAGCAGGCAGTCAGCTGTGATGACCAAAGAAGATTCTTTTTAGCCAGCACGTGGGACAGGCAAGGACGCAGGCTTCATGAAATGGTAACGCAAAAGCAGGAAGAGTCTGACTTCAACTTGCTAAAGAAAATCTCTCTCCTCAGAGAATGAGATTATTTTAGAAACAACAAGTTCAAAGAAAGTTCTTTGGAATTCCTTCCTCCCCAGCCCCCAACAAAGGTTTGTGATGGGAGAAGGCCCCAGATTCTCAAAGACCCTTCTTTTAGCT
The DNA here is from genome assembly GCA_028571685.1 of Heterohyrax brucei. Lineage (NCBI taxonomy): Eukaryota > Metazoa > Chordata > Mammalia > Hyracoidea > Procaviidae > Heterohyrax > Heterohyrax brucei. The sequence continues at coordinate 115,154,978 of CM053149.1, read as the reverse complement.
GAGGAAATGACTGTACTGTGTTGGCATTTTAAAGCAAGAATAAATACTTTAGCTATAAAATCTACTTTGTAGATTGAATCAGCAAGACAGCTGTTTATACAGAAACCCTTTCCTCTGCCCCTCCAACCCTCTGTGATTTGTATCAGTAATAAAGCACTGGTTAGAACAAGAAAAACAGGGTTTGGCAATGGGAAAAGACACCCCCAGCACACCCTCACGCCCTCTGTACCAACGTGGCCCACATCGTCAGTGACACCTCTCAACTTTCCCCATTTGCCAAACAAAAACCAGACCAACTTTTTGCTGCACAGCCTGAAAAGGCACTCTTACCTGTGTAAAATGTTCACTGTAAGTCACACAGTTCATCTTTGATATGCCCCAGCTTTGAATTTACTCTCTCCCTGGCCACAGGGAACCAGAGTGACTCACTAGCACCTTTCTCTCACCCCTTCGTCTCCAACTGCGACCCTAAGCAAGCAGGATGCTAGGACCACCAGCTGCTGGTCCACCAGGCGCTGGGCAGAAACTACACTAATTCTGCAGAGTGACAGAGGCTTAGGGACACAGGGGGCACAGGAAGATGCATGGCTATTCATCATGGAAATAAAATCCCAAGAGCTGAGCACCCTGTCTGATCTGGCTACGGGAGCACCTTCTTGATTCTTTTCCACTCACACTCAAAGGCCCAAATCAAAGGCCACGTCCTCCAAGAAGCTGTCCCCAGCTCCCCACACACTGACTCCCTCCTCAGTGCTCTTGTAACATCTCTAGAATCTGCCGCCACGTACCCCTCTAGACCACTTGCCTCCCTACCCAAACAGGTTACAAACTCAAGGGCAAAGAGGGTCCTTGCCTCATCTCTGTAACACCAGCACCCCGCTCTGCATCAACCCAGAGCAGGGGCTCCACAAATGTTTGCTCAATGAATGAACACAACGAAACTGCCCCCAGAAACTATGCCACTAAATGCTAATCACCACTGGCTGCATGAATAATGAATGAAGAAATGGACTAATAGAAGTCTTCTTGTTCGCATGGCTGACAAGTCCTCTGGCAGCACAAAGCAAGGATCAACTGACCTGGGCTACACTGGGATGGTTCAAACACAAGAAGAGAGGCAGGAGAGGGGAAAAGCCACACAGTTAGGTGGATTCCTGATGTCTTACCGGTGGAGTTCTGGACTACTGGAACTCACTTCTCTTTCACCTTCCACAGCCCCTGGCACTGATCTCAGTGGGGCAGACTCAGAATGAGCGGCAAGAGAGCCAAGTCCCCCAAGGATAAACTCAGCTCTGCCTTTTCCCACCTTCACCACCTCCAATGGCACCACAGCTTGACCTCTTCATCCCCTAAGATGTACAGTGTTTAAAAGTTAAAGCCCAGATGCTCACACAGCACCCAACTCAAGTGCTGTTCCACAGCAAACACCCAGGCAAGGTTTATGAGAGAGGAAGCGAGGATTTCTCCCTACTAAGCTGGAATAGAAAGGTTAAATGAATATCTGATTCACTGCTGGACAGAGTCGGTTATTCTCATGTCTAGGATTTATTACCTATCGAAATAAAACAGGTTCCCCACCCCTGAAAAAAATCATTGTCATTCAGTTGATTCCAACTCACAGCAACCCTACAGGACAGAGTAGAACTGTCCCAGAGGGTTTCCAAGGAGTGCCTGGGGGATCTGAAGAGCCAGTCTTTTGATTGGTACCTGTAGCTCTTAGCCATTATACCACCAACGTTTACCACATGACCCAGCAATTCCATATCTCAAGAGAAATGAAAACATGTCCACACAGAAACCTGTACACAAATGTTCACAGCAGCATTATTCACAACAGCTAAAAGGTAAAACAAACAAAAAACAAAACCACCCAAATGTTCATCAACAGATGCCAAAGCCAAGCCAAGTGCCACCAAGTCGGATCCGATTCATAGCGAAGTGACCCTAGAGGCCAGAGCAGCGGTGGGTGGGTTATAATAGCCATATAACGTAACGTTATTAAGCCACAAATAAGGTACTGATGCATGCTAAAACATGGATATGCTTTGAAAACATCATGCTAAGTGAAAGGAGCGAGCCACAAAAGACTACACAATGCCAGCCAAAAGCCAAGTGTCTAGAATCGGGAACTCTAGAGAGACAAGGTAGGTCAGTAGCTGCTTAGGGTGAGGGGTATGGGACATGGCTGAAGTGAGACACGGGTCAGCGGAGTAACAGCTAAAGGATGCAGGGTCTTGTCCTTGAGCAGTAAAAAGTTTCTAAAATTGACTTTGATGACAGTTGCACGTATTTGTGAATATATTAAAACCACTGAAGCGTACACTATCAAGAAGAAAGTGTATGGTTTGTTAACTTTATCTCAATAAAGATAGTTAAAACATTAAGAACATTAAAAAGGTCTGCCTCAGAGAGCCTTGATTAGGGTCATCGGAAGGCCCCACAGCTCCCTCTCTATCTGTCCCACACCACCAGGGAAAGGCCGAACCTGAGAGCTTCATAAACATGCTTGAGGGTGGCATGGCAACATTTTTCAGTTTCCTTCTGAATAAGCCTCAGAAAAAGTAAACATTCATCAGCGCATTCATCTACAACATCTAACATCACTATGGTCCTTCACCAAAAAAAAAAAAGGCACTGATTATATATTCAGAGGATGTGCTATATATCCAGGAAAAAAATTATGATCAGATACTTGAGCCTTTTCTAATTCTGCAAATAATCAAGTAATGGCAAGGTACAGCAGAGCTTGGTTCCAGCTGGAGGAGGCAACGGAGGGGGAAGGAGCGTCTCCAACGGAGCCCTCGCTACCCAAGAGGCCAGAGCGAGCCTCAGCCCAGCAGTGCCACCGACCTCCCACGCTGGAATGCGCACTCACATACCTCGTGACCATTACACACTCCAAGCCCCAAGCAGGACAGGCCAACAGGCCACACGAAGGCCCTTCTCCCTCCCTAGCTTTACTGGTGTCCCTAGTCCCTAGAGCAAACATCACTCTGGACTTACCCTGTACTGGGCTCTGAAAATTACAGGCACTCAGTAACAGCTGACTAAATAAAACTTTTTTTTTTTAACTTTGTTGAACATAAGCAGTAGACTCTTCAGACATGCTCAGTTTACGCAACAGAGGCCCCCTACACAGCAAACAAAATAGTATTTCTTGGTTCCAAAGATCAGAGTATTACTTAACAGGATCTTACTCGGAAACCTTTTGACACCAGGGATAATGCATCTCTCCATGACACATCTCGTTTTAGAAATCAAGGTTTTTGCAAAGTGGGACCCATCTATGAGAGGGAAGTCCCATTTCTCGGGCAGGGGGTGGAGGAGGGTCACTGAATGCTTGCATTTTCTTTGGCTTCCTGAAGTCTTAGCCTCTAAGACAACTCACAGAAAGGCTGTGAGCTGTGAACAACTGCCCTATCTTCCCCCTGCCAAACTGGATCCTTCTAATACGTCCAGAGTAACTCATCTGCTCCCAGTGGAGCCCTGGAGCCATCCCTCCAGGACAGTCCAAGGTTCACAGGCCACAGCAGCCCTGGGGAGCTGATTACAGCTAGACACCTGGGCACCCAGCAGCCAAAAATCAGAGGGTACTGGCTCAGCATCTCCCTGTTCACTCTCACTGGGGTCACCAAGTCAAAGGCACAAATATGGGAAGGGGTAACTCCTCTCTGTTTCACACTCCACTCCTGCTCTTGTTCAGTAACCCCTCTCTTAGCCAACTGGTCTCCCTTAATCTAAGTCCCACACTGCTACCAGGAGCTTGCTTTCTAAAACACACACTTGAGCATGTCTTTGCTTACAAGCCTCCATGACTCCACATCTCAGCCTGAAATTCAAGCCCTATCCTGATCTTGCACCCAACCCATCTGCCCATTGTCTCCTCCCACAGAGACCCTGACCCCAGCCTCCAGCCGCACGAAGCCCCCCACCCCACCACCCCCACAGCTGTTCTCTCACAGCTCCGACCACCCTGGAGGGTCTTCCTAGCCCCTAAAGCCACAGGGCTGGCAGTCCTTCTCCACCAGCACTCCTTCTCTGTGAATTCATCCCCTGCTCGACCCCGCACCCAGTCCTCCACTACTGCACTCTGCCTTCTCTCTGCAATCCTCTGCCAGCCCCCTGGAGAGTGGGGTCCGCTTTGCTTTTTGTTTTCACCCTGGCACCTCCAGCTCAACCTACAAGTTCATTCAGTGAATGAATCACCTCTAGCTTGGGCCAGTTAACGAGAACAGGGTGCTAACAAGGCCCTGGTCACAAGTTCAATACCACCCAGCACCACCACACTTGCTCTGCCTGCTCAAGGGGCAGCCACCAGTCTGCCTGTCACAAGACAAGCAAGGCCCAAGAGTGCAGATAGCTCCACACAATCCAGCACCGCTGCAGGGACAATTTCAATGTGGGGCCCACTGACAGGGGTTCTGGTGTGTCATCCCCACCCATAAGGGAAAGCCACACAGTCCAGCTGTCTTTCAGCAACCTTTAATGGTACTAAGCAGCATGTTTAGCTGTTATTTCAATAAGCCTTATTAAGACCCAATTTTCTTGGGTCTTCTTTCAGATTCTGCAGCATTAAAAGCCTCAATGCTTAATTACATTAGGAGCACCTGTATATATTACGTGCAATAAATCAACTTTAATTTACTACCACGAAAGGCTATTCATCTTCTCTGGGTTATTTATTGCTCAGCATTATTGGTGCTGAATTGTCTCCTCTCCGCTGTAAGAAAGAACAGTTGGGGTAAGAAAAGCCAGAGCTGTAAAGCAAAGCACTCTAGGATAAAGCTCACACATGTACACAACAAAAGGAATGGAAAAAAATATATATACATGAATCTTGGCAATCTGTTCCTTGCTATTTTCCTAAAACACTCCCCAAACATTGTGATGTTTTCTTTTGCATGCATGCATGCACGCGCGCGCGCACACACACACACACACACACACACACCAGTTATCCACTGAAACATCAGTCCCACTGTGCTTGCTGGCAAACTGAGAACCGAGTACGGGGTGCTGGCTTATCTGAGAAATGGGAACACTGCATAGGTCAGAGGGGATTTCTTCCCTCACCCCACTGTTGTTGCAACTGTTCTAGCCCTGTGGACAGGAAGCACACATGACCCGGGGGTAGAGAACAGCAGCCTGTGGCCACCTGTACCCACCAGAACGGTCTCCCAGGAACCAAGTCCACAGCCCCTGCTCAGACGATCCTAAATGGAAGAGGACACTGTGGTGGCATGGGGCCCCACATTCTTTGAGAATCTGATCAACACTGTAGTTAAGGAGTCACAGGTGGTCTGTAAAATCGTTGCATCATCAGTAGCACCTGCAACATTAAAAAATACAGATTCCTGGGCCCCACCACTCCATAGCAACATGTTAGGGAAGGACCTGTCCTGGGTGGAGCAAATGGTTAACATGCTCGGCTGCTCTCCCAAAGGTCAGCAGTTCAAGTCCACTCACAAGTGCCTTGGAAAAAAGGCCTGGCGAACCGTTTCCAAAAAAGTCAGCCACTGAAAACTCCCTGGAGCACACACCTACTCTGGCACACATGTTGTCACCATGAAACAGAATCCCCTGGACAGCAGCTGGTGGTAGGGAAGGGCCCTCGGGACACTTCTGCAGAGTGGAGTCAGAGAAGCACAGGCACAAGACCTCACAGCGTACCAGGCCTCCCAGGAGAATGTAACTAAGAGAGGCTTCATCACCCCACACCCTGTGGACTCAGCTCTTTATGTTAATTCCTCACAACAGCCTCAAAGCAGGTACTATCACTCTCATCCTCATCATACAGATGACAAAGCTGCAGCACTAAGGGGCTGAGTAACTTGCCCAAAGTCTCATCATTGACTGGTCGGGCAGTCTGGGCCCTGAGCCTATCTTCTTAACCACTAGGCTACATGGCCTCTCTCAGTCCAGACTTCCCATCCCATCTCCAGCTGGATAACAAGCATCTTTTGTTCTTAACAAAACGGAGGCTCAAATGGGAACCTAATTTACTACATATACTTTTATCAGAAACACAATATTATTTCAAAAATTAATAAATCAATGAGAGGCAAAAGTCCTCAAGAGATTATGGTGCCCACTTCCAGACCATAACCGTCACCTAATTCCCCCAAGTTCAACATCCAAACCATTGCATGGTGACTTGCTGGCAACACCTACCCAGGTCCTGTTTCTGAGCTTCCCAGAGATCAAGTTCAACGAGTGGCTCACTTCCTTGCTTTTACCAAAACCTAGACAATACGATCACGTACCCCAGGTGGCCAGGCAACATTCCTGCAGCAGGGCAGCCAAGTCACTGGAACTAAACTACCATCGCTAACTATGTCCCGGCCTCCTGCTTGTCACCAAGGGACCGCTGATGGATTTTACAGCACACAGCTGACTCTGACAAGTACCAGCAGTAACATTCAACTTTCATTTGATAAGTTACCTTTAATCAGGGCCTGGAGGAAGCTCCGGCCACAATCCCACCAGACAGCCGCTTCTGGGATAGTATTAGAGACGACACAGAAGGGAATACACAGATGAAGAAAGTACAGCATTTGTATGCCGTCAGGGCCCCGGCAAGTTAAACTTTTTCTTTTAATGGATTCATTTCATGCATGCAGAAAAGCCAGTTCCTGAGTGAGGAAGCAGCATGTACAGAGAAAAAGAGGGACCAAACTTGTGCACTTGGAGCCAAACTCTTTTACCGCTATTCGGTGCCATCAACTTGATTCTGACTCACAGGAACATGTGACAGAGAAGAACCTCCCCAGAAGGTTTCCTTGGCTGTGGTTTTACAGAAGCAGATCTCCAGGTCCTTCTCCCATGGAACCGCTGGGCAGGTTCAAACCACTGACCTTTCGGTTCCCAGCTGAGTATTTAACCACGGCACCCCCAGTCTTCATTGGGAGGCCCAAAACACAGGACAGCCAGGGGCCCCCAAGTGCTGGTCATTCTGCTAGGAGTTCCCAGCATGCAGAGCTCCACAGAGAGGCTGGCCCACATGGAAATCTCTCTGTCCCTGTCCTTCCACTAAAGCACAGAGAGAACTGTGAGGGGCCCTGGAAATGAAATCCACAGTGGCCTAGCCATTCAACTACAGGAGGCAGGGGTCTGGACCAAGTGTCTTCTCTAGGCACCTTCCTGCTCTTGAATTCCATGACTGTTTTCTCACTCAGAGTAGCAGCACTGTGCTAGGTTCTAATCCACCGTTCTGGAGCTGAACCCCACACAACAATCACAAACTCTCCTCTCCTATCAAGACAGAAGCCACCTACGGAGCTAGACCAATGGTTCTTAATGGGTGGCAAGTCTGCCCCTTAAGCATCCTTTGGCAGTGTCTCGTTACATATTTGGTCATCACAAACGGGGAGGAGTGCCACCCGGAAAGCAGCAGTCAGAGATGCTGTTAAGCATCCTACAATATATTAAGACACTCCCCTGCAACAAAGTGTTGTCTAATTCCAAATGTCCACAGTGCCAAGGTTGAGTACTGACAGTCATTAACCATTAACACACAACCCTCCCGCCCTCTCTGTACCTTCTACTGCCGCCCCGTCCCCGCACTCCTCCACATCATGCAAGCGCTGGAATCTGTCAGGTCCGCAATCCAAACACTGAGGTCAACCCTCAGCTGAGAACTGAGAGTTTGCACAGATTGGGGCCAACCTCCCTCAGCCTCAGGGACACGCAGTTGTCCCCCTACAGAGCCAGAGGAAAGAAAGCAGGCCAGAAGAGATTGGTACCCAGACTTCCTGGGAGTGACCGTGAGCTTACCCCTCAATACAGGCAGACATTGGCCGGGGGGGTACAACTACCCTTCCAAGGCCTGGCAGCCCCAACAGCACACCATGCCCCCAAGTTCTAAACCAACGAAGCTAACACATGGACTGGTCTAAGGTTTAGTAACTGCACAACCTTCTCCTTCTCACCTCCAACCACATCAGCTGCTATCCGGTGCCTATGACAGCACATCGAGGCCCTCGTTTCAAAGCGACCAAATGATCCACACTGACCACCCCAACCAGAATCAAACCCACTGCCGTCGAGTTGACTCCAACTCACAGCAACCCTATAGGCAGAGTAGAACTGCCCGTCAAGTTTCCAAGGAGCACCTACCTGTTGGATTGGAACTGCTGACCTTTTTGTTAGCAGCTACAGCCCTTAATCACTACACTCCCAGAGTTCCCATGTTGGCCAAATATCTGCTAAATGGCAGGCACAGTGCTCATTCCTCTACAGAAGGCTGTATTTGTCCCCATAGTCCTCATGTTACAGAGCATACCCACGAGGCTCAGAGAGGTTATGTAACTTGGCCAGGTTGCACAGGTAGGATACAATCCCAGAAGAGACTCCAGAGAAGAGACCCTCTCTGTCACACCACACTGCCTTCCTGCTCCCAAACAGCTTACCACAAATGGATGAAGGAGGAGAAAGAGGAAGCTTCAGATTGCTCATTCCCAGAATAACAGAAATCCACCCGGGATCCTGCTGCTGTTCCTGGTATCGCTCCCGAGAATACTGTGATTATGTATGGCTCTTCTACAAAGTCCCTTTAGGAAAATGAATGGTTCAGCAGACTCCTGGCACTGGAAGACCCTGCAGTGATGCCCTGTGGGGGGCCAGGATGCAGGTGTGAGCCCAGGACTCGGACCGTACTCATCACCTGCTGAAGTGGAACTCATCTGACTGCTGCTACAGTACAAGCGGAAGGACTAAGGCCTCGGGAGCCTAGGGAGTCACAGTGCTTTAAATGAGCAGGAGCCCTAGGCAGGAAAACGCCACATTCCCAGTCCAGGGCTTTCTAGTACCCCAGTTAAAAGCAAACTGAAAACTATAAGCCTGCTGCCACAGCGTCAATTCCAAGTCATGGCAGCCCCATGTATCACCCAGTAGACCTGCTTCAAAGGGCATTCACAGACCCCTGGGGGCACGGCAGTTAAGAGCTCAGCTGCTAACCCAAGGTCACCAGTTCAAATCTACCGGTGCTTCTTGGAAACCTTAGGGGACAGTTGTAGTCTGTCCTTTAGGGTCACCGTGAGTCAGAATCAACTCAAAGGCAATTAGTTTGGTCTTTGGTTTTTATAAAGACCATGAATAGACAGCAAAGGCTGCTTTGTTTTGTTTTAATTCCCAATGCTAAGAGAAATGTTGCTTCTAAGACCTCTGTGTCATGTGAGCTTTTCTCCCCAGCCAGCCCCGCTGGACTCAGCTCTTTATTCTTGGGTCGGCTCTTTATTCTTGGGTCCGCTCTTTTCCCTTGGCGTCGTATTCTAACCTACAGCTCAGCCTGGCCCAACCTGAGCACTTTAATTAGCAGCTACTGATGTCTCCTCCAATGCAGCCTGTTCTCTTCTGGAAGACCATACCTTTCCTAAATCCATTTGTTCCCTAAAGGAGAGGATACATTTACGAGGCAGTTGGTTTGCCTTAAGAAAGGCTCAAGACGTGGGCCACAGTGGGCTGGTGGAGTCACTCCCCATCACAGGCGACTCTGCGGCCCTCATGTTTTAGGAGGGAAAGGTCACTGGCATGGCAGCCCCTTGTTTATGGAACCGGATGCCAACGACTAGGTTACTTCTGGAAGCACAATCAGCAACAGGAGCACACCAAACTCTTTTATTGGCTGCCTCTTAAACACTCCAGAAATCTGTCCAATTCCTTGCAGAGCAGCAGAAAACAAAAGTGCTCTCAGCAGGAGGGGGAAGCCCGGACTCGATTATGAGCAATTAGTGAATCAATGATTCTCAGAGACACTGATTTAGGCCAGCAGTTCTTATTAGCGACCCTCGAGGAAAATGCAAGGACACGGAGCTTCAAGGAGAGACTAAAGCCTAAAAAAAAATCATTGTAAATCACCTTCTGAGCTTTCCCCCTAAAACACTTAAAATTTGTACTCCGTCTACTTTAAAACAAACACACACACACACACAACTACTTGTAAGTTGTTTTCTTAATGCCAGAAAAGAAACTATAACTACCAGGTAGGTTGGCCCACGTAACAGTACTCTCTCAAAATCTTGGAAATGGGATAATGTGGAAAGAAGGGAGAAGGGGAGATGGTGTGGAGGGGGAGGCAGAAGAAGAGGAAGGCAGAAAGGAAGAGGAAGGAAAGGAAAAAGAGGGAGGGAGGGGGAGAGGGAAGGAGGGGTAGGGGAGAATGAGGGGGAAGAGAGAGGGAGGGAAGGAGGGAGGAAGGAAGGAAGGAAGCTGGTTCGTATTAACAGCATGACCCTTCCCTTGCCCTTATCAGAAGTGCAGGGATATAAAACAGATGGGACCTCACCCCTACTACATCCATGAAGAATGAAAAGGTACTGTTTCAACTGACAAAAAGTACCCTTCAGTAGTTTTTAGAAAAAAAAATAATAATCTCGTGTTTCCAAACACCTGTTCAGGAAATCAGAACTACATGACAGAAAACACTAGGAGCGTTTGCTAACTGATGGCCAATGAAAAAAAGAAAACATTTCTAAAAATATGACAGTTGCTGGGAAGATAGGGTTCCGTTTACGTAGAAATTCTCAGGAAGACTTCTTTTGAGAGATATTCCTGTAACTGTTCTTTAAAAACATTCATTTCTACACAGAATTCAAAACAACACAGACACTTTCAGACACCAGCACGGGAGGCCAGGTCTTCACAGAAGGCCTGCTTTGGAGGGGCCGCTGACAGCACACAGCCATGCCCACCTTAACCCTTCTGTGACCGTGTGAGCATCTACGCAAGACGGAGTAAGGGACCAGAAGGATTGTGGGAACACAACTCAGTGTAAAGATGTAACTTAGCCTCCTAAACAGAACTTACTTACACCCACTGTGAGCTGGTCTTTATTTGTTCCATTTGGCTTCTGCTAATTGATTCACTTTAAGCTACTGGAAGACAACAGCAAAATACAACAAAAAGAAATGTTTTCTTCCCAGAAGTGGGGGCGGGGGCGGGGCAGGCAACAGCATCCCTTGAGCCCAGGGATCTCTATAGCTTGCCACAGGGCTATTCTGACAGTTTGTTACTGTCTAACCTTGAAAATATAGTATGAACAAATCCCCCAAAGCACCACCCGCACCTGGATGGATCCTTAGCTGAAAAGTGAACTGCGGGGTGCAAGCAATTTTTAAACACTGGAAAACTGAGGCCAATTTATTCACCAAAAACTTTCTCCCTTCTTTCTACATGGCTCCAGAAATGAGAGAGGCTAGAGGAATCGAAATCCAGAAACTGATCACAGCTGAGTTCTTTCTGAAGCTTCAATAAACTGATGCCAACTTGTGTCCCCACAGCAGACAAGGCAGCTATAATTGTAGCCAGCTGAGAGCACAGGGTAACCCCATGTACCTTCCAAGACCTCTAGCCCAAGAAAAAGCTCTCTTGAATATTCCCACCTCCTAGCTGACTCTGCTGGGCTGGCTTCAGAGGCTACCTGAAGCCAGCAGCCCTGGGAGTGGGGGTTGGGGGGCAGGAAGTTGACGTCATTATGCCCCAAGCTTCTCATCTCTACAGAAAAATAAACAAACCAACAAAAAAACCCACCCTACACTGGGAGAAAGAGGAGTATCATCAATCCAAAACTTTCTTCTCTGTAACTGCCTCTTACAGAATTTTAATTAAATTCTTTCAAAAAATAGCAGTCAGACTAGCAATTCCACTGCCAAGTAGAAACCCAAGAGACCTGAACTCAAGGACTCAGACACGAATGCCAGCGTCCACTGCAGCAGTGTTCAAAGCAGACACAACCCAGGTGTCCTACAACAGACAACTCAGTGAAATGTGATATTACCGTACAATGAAATATTATTCAGCCATAAAGAAAATGAAGTTCTAACACATGCTATGATATAGATGAAACTTGAAACATTATGCAGAATAAAATGTCAGGCACAAAAGGACAGATACTGCATGATCTCATTTTTATGTGGCATCCAGAATAGGCAAAAACAGAGAGACAGAAGTTGATCAGTGATTAGCAGCGGCCGGAGTAAGGGTCCAGGGGAGGTACTGCTGAAGGGATACTGAGTTTCTTTTGGGGGGACATAAGATGTGTCAAAATGGACAGTGGTGACAGTAGGACGTCATGGGGAACATAACTAAGGTCACTGAATTGTACACTTAAAAATGACGAAAATGGCAAATGTTTGTTACACGTACCTTATCACAATAATTTTCTTTTTTCATTGGGGTCAGTGCCTTACGGGTGACTATAACCAAATCATCTCCTTCTTCACCGTTAACCCAAAGGGGCACTTACAAAACAATTTTCCAAATTTTAAAATCAGCTACAGCTGATTTGACAAACTTGTCAAGGGAAAAAGACACATACGAGCCTCTCAAATACATAGCGAACACACATGTTTATTCTTTGTTTGGAATGAAAGACATACTGGTGCAAGGCCTGGGACCAGCAGCTGGACTGCAAACGTTTGCAGGACTCAAAGGAAACCGGAAGGACAGAGGCAGTGAGGGCCACCTTGAAACCTGAGCAGCTAGGCATCACCGGGGCAACCACGCTGGGGGTGGAGGGGGTGGAGAGCTCAGTACTGGCCAACTCAGTTGACTCATTAAAGAAGGGAAAAAGTCAACAAGGATGAAGAGAAACCAGTACCTTTAACACTGTTCAACTCAGCAGGCTCCCCTTCAAAATTAAAAAGGAAAATAAATCTTGGGGTCGGCTGATCCACAAAATCAGGACAATGGACTTCCCTGTTGAGAACCTCCTCTGCATAACCTGATTTGCCTTCAGCTGGCTATTTTTGTTGGCATCCAGTTCCTTTAAAGATTGTTTACAGATACAATGCAGTCCGTATTTCCTAACTCAAGGATATTCTACCTAGCCACACATTCTGCTGGGCACCACAGGAATGCCCATGGAAGCCAGGCCTTCGACCTGCAGCTGCGGCTTCGAGCCTGGGGCACATATGCTCACAGGGCTCGGAGGAACCCCCCAAGGACGGCAGTTCCACGGACAGCATGTGTACCTTCCACCCATTTAACACCCTTTGGTGGGCAGTTCTTCCCAGATTGAACACCAATTTTGCTGACTCGGGAGCCAAATTCTCCCTTCCCATACTTTTTCAAAACCTGAATGGAGTTTTGTTTGTTGTTGCAGTATGTTGCTGTTTGGAGATTTGGGGGGATTTGGGGCTGTCTCTGCCCCTAGCGCTCTCTCTCCACAGCCCCCAGTTGTCTCTCTCGCTCTACCTTCCTCCTCTCTTTCCTTCTTTCGTATCAAGAATGCATTTTCACGTGCTCTTTAGGTGGCTTTTAAGCCTGGCATCCATCTCAAGCACAGCTATAACGGACCAGCAGCCAAAATCTGTTTCTGATTATAACAGACAAACCAACCTCAGTGAACCTTGGGGGTGGGAGCGGGGATAAAAAGACACCGACGGGCTGTTTTTAAAGGGTCAGTGATACAAGCTGAGTACTAGGTTCTGCCCACAAACGAAGCACGTCAGCCCCTGGGGCTGCCATTCCCCACTGACACAGTGAGACCTCAGCCCAGAAACTTCCCAGTCACTCACTCTGCAGAGGTTATGGGTGGGGATTCCACCTCTAGGGGAAGAGTGCTTTCTAGAAGTCTTCATGAGTTTGAAAGGGAAAAAGAAGGGGGTGGCAGACAGGACACACAAGCTCTCCCTGCCCCTCCCAAAAGTAAAGCCCCCACACAGAGAACACAGCTGCAGGAAGATTAAAAACATTTTATTGTTTAAAGAGTAACAGAGGGTTGTTGGACACGGGCAATTTAAAATTAAATACAACCTCAAGTCACAGACGTTTGCAGTTAAAGGTGAACATGTTATTTTAAAAGCAAAATCTTCCCTGCCAGAGGGCTGCCTTTCACTGAGACCCAGATGCCGCCTCAATTATTAAAGTTGTTAGCTTACCACCCAACTGCCCTATGAGGAAGGCAAGCCTGTTTCTTATTTTCCTGAAGGGAAAAAAAAGTCTTGCCTGCATCCCCCTCCCTCTCCAACTAGAAAAAGTAAAATGTTTTAGAGAACGAGAATGATCTCCTGTCGCACAGGGAAAGACACAATTATAAAACCTTCAGAAGCACTCCCAAAGAACATCTACGAACAGTTGACAGTGACTTCAGCAAAACTAAAAGGCTACTGAAAATATTTTCCCTCTATTCACCCCTTACCTCCTCCCACTCAGAGAGAGGGTGGAAGCAGAGACACCGCACGGAGGGGCAATTCTGTCACAGAAAGTCAATTTGAGACCTAGGCACTTAGCTGACATAAAGCAACATCCTAAAATCCTGATAGACAGCGTGGCCCTCCACCCGACACCGCTCCACCACCCACCCACCCCACCCCCCATGCTCCTTTATCATCTCAGCAAGAATTATGGCTCAGGAGGCCAGCACTAATTTTAGTATCAGATTTATTATGCAGCAGGGGGCAAGAATTCTTCAGGCCTGTCCCTGGTCTCCATGTGCAAGACTAAACAGCTCTCAGGATGGCTCCTCAGAGGAGCTGCAAGGCTAACTAACACACAGAAACCTTGGACTCCTGATACCCGTGAATCCTCGGAAAATGTGGGACTGGTCCCAATCAGCTCTTCAGTCCCCTGAAAGTCCTTCCTGAGAATTTGTAAGAGCTTCCTCTGGCTAAAAGACCACCACATACTTCTTTCTCTTTTTTAAAAAAAAAAATATGTTATCATGCATTAAGTGAAAGTTTACAATCCAAGTCAACTTGCCATATGAAACCTCACACACACACAGTACTATGCAACTCTAGCTGCTGCCTCCTTCCCAGTGACAGCACACTTGTCCTTTCCACCCCATACATCCCATATCCATTCAACCAATGTCTGTCCCCACCTCGACCCCCACGCTCTCATGCTGCCTCTGGACAAGACCTGCTCAGGCAGCCTCATGTATATATTTAAGCCAAGAAGCATATTCTTCTCCAGCATCACTTCGTGTCTTATAGCCCAGTCCAATCTTGGTCTGCAAAGTTGCCTTCAATACTGGTTTCTGCTCTGAGCTAACAGAATCAGGGGGCCATGCCTTCAGGGGACCCTACAGACTGTCTCACACCTCGTCTTTTTTGGGGGGGGAGGGAGCTCCGGTCACCCAAGCAAAGACTTGACACGCCATGTAACATAACAAGGAAAACAGCCAACGCACTCGAAACTCAGAGCCCGGGAAGGGTGACTGCTGGCCCTCCTGCTTTGATCTCAAGGGATGTCAAAGCAAGGACAAGCGTTAAATACTGACATCTCAGTCAGCTTCTTAAACCTCGCTCCACACAAAGTCCTGACTGGAAGAGATTTCTTGAGCTCTTTCATCTCACTCAGGCTCTTCCACCACCAGTTTCTGGGGGTTCTTTTGTCTGCCCTTGGCCTTGACTTTCTGGGGGTCATCCTACAGATCAGGCCTGTCACTGGGGACCTGTGGCAGTTTTCAGTGAACCTGACTGCTTTGCTCCTGAAGGCCCTTTTTCACACAAAAGGCCTCACTGAGGCAGAATGGGTACACCTTTGATTTGCTCAACTTCTGTGTATAAAAATGGCTCACGTCCCTCTGCTGAGAGCGCCTGCACTCAGGGGACAACCACCACGCTGCACAATGGGAAACTAGGCCTTTGAAAGTACCGTCTGGACAGCGAGATCCTAGCCGGGGGTCTGCTAGAAGGAAGAGCTGAAGTGAACAGGCTAGACCAGAATTCACCTCAGAGAACCCAGCAGTGGTGTGACAACAGCAGTGCCAATCACTGAGAAGGATGTGGAGGACAGCAGCAACGTTTGGACTGTAAAGACAGAAATAACTCACTGCATTATACGCAGACCCACCACTGCTTTCGGTGATGGGTGAGAATGTATTGGTGGATCAGGGGTCTAATTCTCACCTTCCATGCAGGAGACCTGGGTTCAATTCCAGGCCGATGCAACTCTCGCACACCAACCACTCATCTGCCAGTGGAGGCTTATGTGTTGCTATGGTGCTAAACAGACTTCAGCAGAGCTTCTCGATGAAAATGGACTAGGAAGAAAGGTCTGGTGATCTATGTCCAAAACTCAGCCAGTGAAAAAGCTACGGATCACAATGGTTCAATTTGCAACCAATCATGGACATGGCACAGGACCGGGAAGCATTCTGTTCTGTTGTGCATGTGTCATCATCAGCTGGGGCCAACCCGACAGCAGTTTATTACAACAACTGCACCGACAGGGAAGTATCGTCACCAAGCAACCAGACAAACGAGGAAGAGAGATCCAAATGGGCTCAGCACAGGCTGGCGATGGCACAGTAGGTAGCAGAGGTGCAGGGCCAGGATCTGGATTCCGCAGGCAGTGCTCTCTGCATGGCTATTCACGGGCAAATGCGGCCTTCAGCCTTCAAGGCTTGGTGCTCCTGACACCCAACAGAACCTAAGGAAGTGAGCCTCACCACAATCCCCCAGGTAATAAGCATACCCACACCTGTGGCTGTCTGTCCTTATTACAGATGAATCTATTCCTACTCATGATGGCCCCATGTGACCCCGTGTGTGCAGACTCTAACTGTTCCATGGCATTTCCAAGGCTGTGACCTTTTAGAATCAGACTGTTGGGCCGTCTTTCAAGGCCCCTCTGTGTGGCTTCAAACCACCAACTTTTTGGTTAGTAGTCAAGTGCTACTTGACGATGAATAAGGAAAACAGAAGAAGAGCTGATGCCTTGGATTGCAGTATTGGAGAAGAATGTTGAATGTATCACAGACCGCCAAAAGAATAAACAGATCTGTTCGGGAAGAAGTACAACCAGAGCACTTCTTAGAAGCAAAGATGGCAAGACTGCGCCTCACATACTTTGAACATGCTGTCAGGAGGGATCAGTTCCTGGGGAAGGGCATCATGCTTGGTAGAGAGGAGGGTGAGCAACGCAGAGAAGACCCTCAAGGAGACAGACTGAAAGCAACTGCAACGAGGCAATTACGCACGAAAACGTGGGTGCGGCACAGGACCGGGCAGCGTTCCGTTCTGTTGTGCAGAGGGCTGCTGTGAGTCAGAACCTACTCAGCGGCACCTAACAGCAACAGCAGCAGTAGTCAATGGTTTAACCATTTGTGCCACACATGGATTCCTACGCACAGACTAGCAGACCAAACACCAACTGGCCTTCACAGACCTCCTATGACACCGCCAAGACCACTTCCAGGGGGACATCACACTACAGTCTCATGACCCTGACACGCCACGTCACACCAGGACACACACAGTAACAGACTGTGAGAGTGGCTCCCCACCGACCCCCAGCCTGGGAAAACCTCTTTGCACTCCTGGCCCCTGGCCTACAGAGCGCCCTTTCTTAAACATCCTCCTGATCAGGTCACCTCTAGCCCTACAGTCATCAATGACCCCCCACGGCCTAAAGCTTTTGTTGTTGTGTGTCCTTAAGTCCCTTCCAACTCCCAGAGGCCCTAGACAAGGGTTTGAGGGACAAGGAAACCAGAGCGTCCACTTGTGTTTAGTCTTTTTCCCTCTTCCTTTATTTTTAATTCTTTGCCTATACAAGGCACGCATTATTTTAGTACATGTATGTCATTTGTAAGTACACAAGCACATACTCAAAAAAATTATACCAACAGGAGCACATCACCAAGTGTTGAATTCACACCTTCAAGCAAGATTCATCAGGCCCTGCACGCACCCACAGCCCTAATCTCATGGGGAGGAGGAAGCCTGTGTGCCCTCAGATGACCAGGCACATATGCCTCTGACCTTTAACCCTTCCTGCTCCCCTTGGCTCACTATGGGTCAGAATCAACTCACTGGCAACACATTTGGCGTGGCTTTGACTCCCCTCAACTAACCCAATCACCCAACTGCAGTTCCAGTTCTCAAACACCTGTCATCTACATCCTTTGGTCTCCACCAACAAGAACTCATCCCAGGTGCCATTGTCCTTCACCAGGATAGCTGAATAACTCCCTAGCCCATCTCCCCATATCTGCCTGGGGCTCCCACAGGCCATTTTCCACAGGGACTGCCAGAGTAATCTTTTCAAAACTCAGAACTCATCACTTCAGATCCTTTCTTACACTTGTAAGTGGGTTCCCCAACCTTCGGAGGATAAGATAAACCTCTGACTCCTAGCCCAAGCCAACCCCCGCCTACCTCCCCCACCTCACTGCTCCCTGCTCTCTGCATGCTGGCTACGCTGGCTTCTCTCAGCATTTCGAGTGTACCCTGATACTTTCCATCCCTAGTTTAGCCCTACATTCACCTTTCAGGCTCAGCTTCAAGGCTATGTCTCCAGGAAGCCTTTCCAAAACCCTACAGGGGGCCTAGGTTCCCTGTCATGTTCCCTGTCAACACCGTTTGCAGCACAGGTCGTCTCTGGAATTAAATAATCATACAGTAAGTTGTTTAAAGCACACGGCCCCTGCCAGACTGCAAACCCCCTCGAAACAGGGCCTGGATCTGCCTCATCCCAGCTGCAGCCCGACTCCCTGCCTGTGGGCCTGGCTTGGGATAGGTGCTCCAGACACCCGCCGCACAGTGAGTGCGTCAATCTCTCATCCTGTCCTCCTATGCATGTGACATTCCAGTCCATGAGGAACAACTGGAATGCCCTCCAGCAATCTAGCAGCTTGACTACTGCTACAGCTCATCAGCTTGAAAGACCTCTCTCGCCTCTCAAAATTCAAAATTCACCTTCCCTGTGAAGCCTGTCCTGTTCACTCCGTGTCTGACGTCCCTCCAAGCCCTGGTAGTGCAGTGGTTAAGCACTTGGCTGCTAACTGGAAGGTTGGCAGTTCAAGCCTGCCAGCCCCCCGGTGGGAGCAAGACGTGACAGCCTGTGCTGTCAAGATGACAGCTTTGGAAACCCAGTGGGACATTTCTACTCTGTCCTACAGAGTCACGATGAGTCACAATCAGCTAGACAGCAGTGGGTGTTGGTTTCGGTTTTTGTTTTTCGGGTACAGAACAAGCATAGCCACCACCAACACTCTTGTGTGATTCCTTATTTATGTACCTGGCTCCCCCGCTGGACTGCAAGTGGGCAGAGGGAAGGGCCAGGCCTGCCCTTTTGTCTCCTTGGGACCTCACAGTGTCCCCAAGGGACTCTGCCCAATGCATGTCCTGTGGTGCTTGTTTGCTTAATAATGCCCCTTTCTCTGCTTCCCCTGAAAATTGCTGTCCACTCTCTCTTCAAGAGAATGACCACAGCAGTAACAACAGCAACTCCTAGAGCATTTCCTACCCTTAATTCCCAGTCAGGCCTGGTCCTCAAAATGAAGCCAAGATGCAGCAAAGGGCAACTTCCAGTGGCCCCTTTTCAGGGCTGGCTGTCCACACACTGCTGGTATCCACTGGTGCACACTGGCAATGACCCAAGAGAACGTGGACCTGTCTTGGTTCAACCAGTTTCTGCCGCACACAAAAAGCATGACAAACAAATGCTGCCAGGGCTCCTGGCTGCTGGGGTGACTTAAAGCCACTTCACCAAGGGGAGAAAGAACGGGTTAATGAGAAAGGAAGCAATAAAAAGACAGAACTTGGTCAAACATACTTAAGAACATTCTGAAACAGTAAATGGCCTTTGATCAGCAATGCCTCAGCTAAACACGGCTTTTGAGTTTCAGACAGTACCAGACGTGGGTTTGCAAAACCTAATGTGGTTCTCCACATCACGTGGCCTTCAGGCTCCTTCTTCTCCTCCCTCCTCTTCTCCTGCAGTGAACTGGTTAAACTGTCACACAGAGGATGACCCCACTTCCCACCTCTGTGAAGCTGTCTTGTATGAAGTCCACCATAGTCCCGACTGGAGACAGCAGGCCATCCCCACTCTGGAGGGAGTCGCCAGGAGGCCGGGGCTCACATACTTAACAACATGAGACCCTCTTCATCCCCAGTGCCCGTCACGCTCGGAGGTACTGCAGTGTCTACATGCCAGACCATACTTCGCAGGCAAGCCTCTCCTCTTTGACCACACAAGAAGTTCCTTCCAAATCAGAAAGTCAATTTGCAGAGCTCCAATGCTTCCCTGATGTGACTCTTTCTGGTCCACACCTTGGCTAAAGTCTCTGTAACCTGTGACCAAATCACTATGCAGCTGTTGACAGCCAAAGAGCCTCTATTCCATCTCACAGGGTTGCTATGAGTTGAAATCAACTCAGTAATAGGTTGGGTTTGGATATGTACCAAGCGCCAACCATCTCCAAGGCATGGCGCTAAGTACTTCACAAGTAAGTACTTCATAAGTACTACCTCATGCAATCCTAGTACGAATCCTAAAAGGGTAAGTATTACTACATTGTCCCCATTGTACAGATCGGGCAACTAAAGACTAGCAAGGTCACACTGACTTCCCAAAGTCATACAGCTAGGAAATTACAAGGCCAGAAATGAAGTCCTATAACTGCCCAACTCCTAAGCCTGGTTTCTTAAACCCTAAGTACTACTGATTCCTACCACGTACTTCCTGTTCTTCTCCAGTCTACACACAGGGAAATTGAGGCATGAAGCTGCAACGAGACTTGTCCAGGGTCACATTCAGTTAATCAGTATGAGCTAAAAACTAGAAGCCAGGTCTCTCCTCCTATGCCTGGAACACTCGTACCCATGGTCAGCCACTCTTCCTGCCTGCCCCAAATCCCCCTGTCAAAAAGAAAGATCCCTAACAAGATCCAACCTGAGGGGAGCACTTCCTGTCCATGTCCCCCTTCCCCTAACTGCACAGTGGCACTCACCGAAGCTCTGTCCTCATCCTCCCTTCTCGCCACCCCACCCTCCAAAAAGACCGAGTCAGCACTGGTGAAGCTTAGAGGCCAGGACCTGAAGTCTCAGCACAAAATGTAGTGCCTCTCTGTTACCTGGCACTAACAGGGGACTTGCCTCAGGGAAATTCAAGTGTCCCCGAATTTGTAAATGAAGGAAGTGAGTCATGCCTCCTTTAGGAAGCCAAAGAGATGACCTTCACTGCCTGAAAAGAAACTGAGGCAGGAAGCTGGTCAAGAACCCCCTGCTGATGGGAAGAGGAAGGGAGGAGATAAAGGCAGAAAAATCTTCCCCCAGAACCCAAACCCTCTCTCATCTTGGTCCTCTCTCCAGATCCAGGAGAATCTGTGCGTTTCTTTAGGAGTCAGCCCTTGGCTCTCTAATTTTTCCTTTGGTTTTTAAGCCCAGAAATTTTCACAAAAAGGAGCCACGTGCAAAAAGAAGCCCATTTGTTACAACAGCCAAAACTCCCTCATCAAGCAACCAAGGTCTAAACTGACTCCTAATTAATATTAACCCTCCAAATCAGAGTCGTGCTCAGAAAACCCTGGATGAAGAGACAGGGGGCGGAAGGGGAGTCGTCAATTTTCTTTTTACTTCATCTGGAAAATTAAGAGCACCGCTGATTTGAACAAGAAATCATCAAGGAAAGCAATCACAATTCCACATGGCCTGTAACTTGATGGACTTGGATGCGTAACCTGCCACTTTCATGTCCTGAAATTAAAATGACTGTGGCAAGAATAGCAATGACGGCGTAGGTCTCAATGGGCCTCCTCCCTCATCCTTCAAAAACATGAAACCCCCCCTGCAGAAGATTCTAGAGAAGATCAGGTAAGTGAGCCCCTTTACTTGTCAAAGTAATCCAGTAGACAGTTGGTAACAGGTCCTACAGCAGCCTTGCAGACAAGGACTTTCTCTGAAGACTCTACCCCAAAGGACAACGGATGAGGGCAGGGAAAAGAGGAAGGGAGGGTGCCTGGAGACCCTCCACTCCAAACTCAACACTTATTTGCTGTTCCTGCATTAATTACAATACACTGCTTCATAACCTGCTGATCACTTAATGGAGCAGCAAATATGGCTTTTTCCCTATAATTAGTCAGTGTAATCTCCTGCTCTCTCTCTCCTCCCAGCCACCCCTTATCTCCTTTCCTCTCCACATTAACAGTCACACGTGCCCCATCCCCTGGCCCAGGATCCATTTATAATCATAATCTTGTTCCCCGATGCTGGCGACACCTGCTGAATTCCACCCAGCAGACAGGAAGTGGAAGATGTGATGCACTTGGAAACAAGACCTGTACACTCAGGCTGCCAGTACACGTCCAGCCCCGTGAGCCCACCTTTGAGGGGCCAGGATCTACGCGGCTGATAACTGGGAACCATGGTTATGCCCCAGAGATCTGCCAAACGTATTTCCTGTTCCCATGATGAAAAAGAAATGTTTCATGTCACCCAAATCATTCTAGTAACCAGCTCTATAGAAAAGTAACTTGTGTCCTCCATCCTAACTTTCTCCCTCCTTTCCATTACCCTCTGAGGCAGGTATCTTGCACTTTCCTGAAATGGCTCCTTCCTTCTAAGGGTCCCCCAAACCTCTTCAACTACCCATTTCTAAGGGTCCCCCAAACCTCTTCAACTACCCAGTTCTAAGGATCCCCCTCAAACCTCTTCAGCTACCCAGTCCTGTGCTTCAGTTATCACCAAGTGTCAAAGGAACAAAGGCTTATGGATACCACTCAAGGCCGCTGACAAAATGACTCTCCCGCCCATGGAAATTTGGGTCTTGTAAAATGAAGCCCATAAAACAGGCCTTTGCGTATGGATTAAGGACACCAAGAGTCCCTCCTGTGGTCTGCTTTTCTCAACTCTGCTCCCTAAGAACCTGTCAACTCCATTATCCCCCTCACCATCAAGATCGCTTTATCTCTTCCCTTTTCAAGAGGAAGAAATTAACATTTGCTGTCAACCTCCCACCCAGTGTTTCATTTATATCGGCATCTTTAAGCCCCACAACTCTGTTTCCCCATTTCTTCTAACTGCAGAACTCAAGCTCAGAAAAGTTACGACCTTTTTCAAGCCATACAGTCAGTGCAAGGGCCAAGATTCAAGCCAGGTCCTTCCAAGTCCCTGCACCAAACCATGCGCTTTAGTTGGTAGAGCCCATGACCTCACTCAGAAGCCAAATTACACTGTGGTTCTTCTAAAGTCATACATACACCACACACAGACACAAATACATTCTTCTGTACTTATCAAATACTACACAACAAAAAAGCATGTATGACAGCAGGCTGCAACAGAGCAATTCCACAACTACTCAAGAAGTCATTCTTGTACCTAACTGGTCACAGGAAATTCCATTTCCCAGCCACACCGTGGTAGTGCGCATGCCCGCAGCACTTACTGAGTGCCCGACACAGGTCTAATCACTTTCTATAGTATTCTCCTGCGATCCTCACAACTCCATCAAAGAGGCACGGTCATATTCTCCACTTCACAGATGACAAAATTAAAGCTCAGAAGATTTAGATAATTGGCTCAAGGTCACATAGCTGGTAGGGTGCAGAGCAAGGACACACACTCAGAGAGTCTATTCTCTTAAACACTAAGCTATACCATCTCCATAGAAAGTAATACGAGTAATGCAGTAAGTGATTAACATTCACCGTGCGGGGATATCCTCAGAGCTCTGTTAGCCTGATTATCTCTCGGACTCCAGTCTGTACTGACACCAAGTTATTCACAGCTGGTTTCATTTATTTCTCTGTGACTGTCAAGTGTCGTCAATTCCAATTCATAGTGACCCTGAGACAAAGCAGAACTGCCCTACAGGATCTGGTAGGCCGTGATCTTCATGGGTGCAGACTGCCAGTTCTTTTTCCTGTGAAGGCAACTAGGTGGGCTCAGATCGCCAACATTTAGGCTAGCAGTCAAGTATGTAGCCACTGCACCACCAGGGCTCCTAGTAATTTCTCTACTCTGAATAATTCTTCTATTCAGGCTCATCTGTCCCCTTTAGACAAGAATGCGAAGGCACAAGGAGCCAATCTCTAGGCAGTTCTTTCAAGGCACAGGGGATGTTTGACGATCCTTGAATTCAACCCCACAAAACAGTTCCCTGACACTCTGGCACTCTGAATAGCTCTGGCAAATGGTCATTTGCATCACCACCCCCGGTCCTTCTCCTGGGATGCCCAGAGCATCTGGTGACCTTCACTCCATCACCTCTTTGCAGCTTGGGGAAAAACTCAGGTGAATGTTTCCAAAGTACCTTTGATGCTGAAGTGGGCAACTTGGGTAGTGAATGCCGGGAAGGCCCAGGCTTTGAACAAACCAGATGATTTGGTGATAAAGGCAGTCACAACATGCTAAGGTGGCAGCACGCCAAACTCAAGCCGCCCAGGCAGGACCTGGGCTCAGAAGAACTTTAATTGAATTCTTTCAGCAAGTGTAGCAGAAAAATTCATAACAAGTTCCCCCTCCACAATGTCAGTCAGTTCTACAGTTGCGCGGACCCGGTGAAAAATCGTTTTTAACAAGGATCTGGGACTGTAGTATACAGCAGGAGAAAATCATAAACAAATCCATGGATTTTTATTTTCAAAGGCATTTAAGTGCAGCATTCTGCCATAATCAGTTTTACTATCCCTATTAGTATGAGAAAACAAGTTCTGAACCAGGCTCCCTAGTGAAAAATGCAAAATTTCTATAATTAAAATTATACTTGTGAAATTCAAACACATTTTAATTTCCTAAGGGCCCCCTAATCAAGTCAAAAGTTCTTACCAAAACCAATTATCCGCTTTGAAAACAGAAGGGGAAACATATACATGTGCCAGTCTGGTGGAGCGTCACAGTCCAAGTTTGTCCCCAGGTAAAAGCAAAGGTGAACCTACTGGTTATTCATACGTCTAAGTTTAAAAGTTACTTTCTACGTTGCTGGCCTTTAGCTACAAACATGACACATTTGACAGTGATTCCAAAGGGACACGTCCTGGGGTGGCACCAACAATTAACGCACTGGGCTGCCAACCAAGAGGATAGGGGTACACATCTACCCAGAGTTGCCGCAGAAGAAAGGCCTGGTGATCTAAGTGCAGAAAAACGGCCACTGAAACCCTATGGAGCACAGTTCTACTGTCACACACCTGGGGTCACCATGAGTCAGAATCACCTGGCTGGCAACTGGTTTTTGATTTATCCTAAGGGGAACTGAGTTGAAGGGAATTTAAAAAACAGGTAAGCATCTATAAATACACACTGATTCCCACCCACCGAACTCTACCCCAAGTCCTTACGATCGTAGAGCAAGTTTTCAAACACTGGGCCATCCCAATTTAGAAGATCCACTCCAACGCTAAGATGAGGAATGAGACAGAAGATACCAGCTTCATTTCAGATACAGGTTGACAGCAAAGCTGAGCACTCTCGAGTCAGCGGATCTGCAGCAGCGAGGTTTCCCACCTCTCAACCAGGTAATCTGCCTGAAATGTTGCAGCTTTTTTAAGTAACTGGAAAGTCTTGACAAGAACAACATGGAAACATGGAAAACTCTCCCAGGCACTAAAATATTACGGATGCAGTTGTTGCGATGTTCCATGCACACCACCGATACAAAATGCATGCTCTAGGACCTCTATGAGACCCAAAAAAAAAACCTACACCAACAAGTTTTCTCTCCTCACTCTCCAGAATGAATTTCAGAGATGAAAACAGTGACTTTGCAAGCTCTTGGCATTGGCATTCCAACTGTGCCAAGCTTTGTGAAGGCAGTATCTCATGCTATCCACGCAGGCTCCAGCAGGTACCCAAAAGGCAAAACCAAACACCTCCCAGTTTAAAATTTGGCTTTTTGGCAGGTGAGAATGAAGGACACACATAGCCTATCTACAGAGGAGAATACTGCTGCTAACCAAACAGAGTTTCACGTTAAAAACTTTCCCAGGAGGGCTTAAGAAACAAAACACATGCGTGCACAAAGACACGCTGGAACCCATGCAGCCACGCAGAAGGAAACAGACTCAGCTGAAACCAAGTCATGGGAACCGCTCCTTTGCTAGCTCCTTGCCTCCCTCCCACCCGAGTGGTCACCTCATTAATGTCACTCAGCATCACGTTTTGCTACAGTAGGTCTTTCTGCACTCAGTTCTGTAGGCCAGCCAAGACTGGCTCTCATTGTAAACTTCTATTCTTTGGGAAACTATCAAAAGCGTCAGTGAAAAGAAAAAACTTTTACAGGGCCTCTCTCCTCACCCCTTTCCCGCCTCCAGTTTCTTCTCTTTGGCGCTTTATTAAGAATCTCTACACTCACAAACCACGCTCTGAAAGGCGTTTACAATATGTCAGTTTAAAAAAAAAAAACAGTGGAAGGCAGTGGCCTGTCTATTTGCAATCACCCAAAGAGAGTAATTCATTTCAGTGAAAGATACAGCTGAAGCCCTGAATACATTCCTACAACAGCTTTCTGCCCTCAAAACAATAAAAATGTAAAAACCCAGACAAAAGAAGACCTGAGGTGGCAGGAAAGAGAATCTCTTGACCCCCAAGGAATTTATTCTCCTGGATCTTCTCAGGCAGCTCTCTCCCCAGACTGCCTCATCAAGACCATTTTATTAGATTTTTCTAAACCCTTGAAATTGTCACATAATTGAAACAGAAACAGCAATTTAGACCTCTGAATGGCTTTCTTAAAAAGAAGACTCTGTGCTTGCCAACATCCCCTCCTTGCCTGCCCCCAAACTAAATGTAAGGCCCTTGCACACAAAACCCTATTTATCTTTTAAATCCTCCCCTACCATAAAAGTTACACATTCCCCTAATGCCTTAGATTTCAGGGCATTTGGGAGAAACTCATCCCAGACAACAGGCTAAAAAAAGAATCCATTAGCATTAACTTGCCTGTCACAGCCAGTGACAAATAAATGAACATGATGGTTTCAGATCAGTCACTGGCGGAACTTCCCCCAGGCAGATAAAGACCAGGACAGGGAGAAAGAAGGCTCATCGGGAGACCTCTCACACAGCAGGGTCTTAGTTGTTCCCGAGCTGCTCCCCAGGACTTCCCTCTTAGAGGGAGCAAAAACCCAGGCATCAGATACAGAAAAAAGAAAAGAAATTTCTAATGCCCACCAAGCATTCTCAAGACAAAGGGTACGTGCTACCTCCCCTGCAAGAGCCAAGACCCTAGGAGCCAGCCACGCTACTGACAAAGAATTTTCTACATCTCAATTTGCTGCTCCATCTATTATCCCTAGAAAGGGGAAACGATGCCAATCAACTCACAAGCTGCCAGATAAGGTCCTCTTGTTATCTAAGAAGCGCCATCCTTGGGGCCTGTTACAGAGAACTGCTTATACCGCACCTACTGTGTGCATGTATTACTCTAAGCACTGCGTACACATTAATTCACTTAACCCCCTAAAAATTCTACAATGCAGATATTGTTGATACCTCCATTTCACAGATAAAAACAACGGAGGCTCAAAAACTGTTACATGATTGTGTCCAAAGTTCCACAGAGGGCAAGTGGCACTTAACTATGCTAGACAGGCTCTCAGAAAACAGGCAACAGAAACTAACTTGAAACTTCTGGCCAGACTACAGTAAATCCTACACTTCAGCCTGAGCATTTTACAGAGGACCAACTTGAGAGGGCAATACCTTGGGATTCAGAGAGACTTGGGCACAAAGGCCAATCCAGACCTTTACGAGTTCTGCGGCCCAAGGACTAGTTCTGCTTCCCCTCTCTGGGCTTCAGTTTACCCACCTGTCATATGAATCCTTTACAGCAAAGGACTGTTGTAAAGATTAAATAAAAGAGATAAAATATATACAGCTTAGTACTCCGCCTCCAATACACTAACTCATGAGAAATGACAGCCATTATTTTGAGGGTTTTCCCTTCTGATTATTCGAAATGTCAGAAGTAAAATAAAGAAGTGAAATAGGCAGCCCCTTATTCTTAGAATAACCTTCCAGATGGTTGGCAGCTTGGTGCTATCTTCCCTCCCAAGAGGAGGAAAATGGAGCTATCTGAGGTCCAGAAGGTACCTATTCCAGCCTCAACCAATCATCACAGACGCTGCTTCAACCTACCATGGGGTGCTTGGCCCCAAGACCACAGCTCTTCACCTCTCATGCTACATGGAAAGCAGAGGTCACCATTCCAAAGATGTTCCTCACACGAGACAGCCACTCAGCCAAAAGTGACCCCAGGCAGATGCAACCCCTTAAGTCAGAGATTAGGTTACTCTCTGATGTCACACAGCCAATTTGTGGCTTCCAGATCAAGATGTGAATCAAGTAACATATTGCTCTTGGCAAATCCACCGCAAAAGATCTCTTTGAAGTGTTAAAAACCGAAGATGTCACTTTGAGGGCTAAAGTGTACCTGATCAAGCCATGACATTTCCAATCACTTCATATGCGTGCAAAAGCTAGACGGTGAACCAAGAAGACTGAAGAACTGATGCCTCTGAATTATGATGCTGACAAAGAATACTGAGTATAGTGTGGATTGCCAAAAGAACAAACAAATTTTCTCTGAAATACAACCAGAATGTTCCTTAGAAACCAAGATGGCAAGACTTCATCTCACATACTTTGGACACGTTATCACAAGGGACTAGTCCCTGGAGAAGGACATCAGTTTGGTAAAGGAGACAGGAAAAAAGAAGACCCTCAAGATGTACTCTTGCAGTGGTTGCAACACCTATGACTGTGAGCACAGCACATAAACTTTGAAATTTTACCCAGATCATGGTCCCTTGTCAAAGAAGGGAAAGTAGAAGGTAGAGACTGGAGGACGACAGAGCTGCTTATAAACTGCCACAGCCCCAAAGATCATGGATGGCATCCGCCACTGTGAACATCACTCTAAAAGAAGGGTCCCTAACCAGAGAGAACACTGCGTGAATTAAGGGTAAGCCACAGGTCCAGGGCAGAAGAACTCCATGAAACTGCAGCAGCCACAGTTCTGTCAGTGACCCCAGGATCTATAGTGGTCCAAAAGAGAATACCCTTACAGAGCACAGAGTTGCCCATGGTTCCGCAGACACACCGACAGGTTCTCCAGCACGTGTAAAGCACAGGCTTGTCTGCGTCCCCTGACATTCAGGGCCTCCCACAACCCAGCCTCCCCACCGTCCGAGGAGCCTCGTCCTGGACCACTCTCCATCACCCTCCCGTGGCTGCAGCCGCATAGCCTGCCCTTTCCTAGGCCCACACTGCATTGCTGCTTCCCTTGCTGCCTGTTCTTCAGCATCTGCGGCACAGACCACCCTCTCCAAGAGGCCCTTAGCTCTTCCTCCCTCTCAATGGCATCTTTCCCTGTCGTAGTGTGCTGATCCCATTCTTTGCTGTGTTACAGCTGGCAGTTGGCACCCTTCTCTCAACCTGGAGGTAACATCCCTGACAACAGTGCTTATGTCTCCTTGTCACTTTCTGTTTAGTCTACCCAAAAATAATCACAGAGTTGTAGGATGTCTAAAAGTGCAGTATTAAGAGCTAAAGGTTTTCTTTTTTTGTTACTGTTTTAATTAGAAAGAAATGCTTGTTGTGCCCCTCCAGTGGTGGCAGTAAGACATGAAGCTAAATAATCATGAAATTCAGAATCCAGTGCCTAACAGAATCTCTAGCACTAAAAAGAAACTCAGTAAGTTATTACTGTACTGCAAGCAGCAAATGAATGTATTTGAAAAATATGGTCCACCCCCACACCAATCATCACTCTTCTCTGGTTTGGCTTCCATACCTGATACCACGCTGTGTATCCTGGTATTTACCCATTGCTTACTTGGCCCCCTAGAGTGAAAGCTCCATGAGGGCAAGGACTTTATCTTACACTCTACACTAATCCCCAGAGCCTCACACAGTGCCTGGCATGTAGTAGGTATTCTTGCTCCGTAACATTGAGTGAGCAAACAAATAAATGAGTGATTAGCACCACATCTAACAGATGCGTGCGCCCACTGAAGTTCTGCTAGGATTACTAGGTTGGTAGAGCCAAACCTAAGAAAAGGTAAAATGCTGTGAAAATTCAGACGAAGGAGCAGTATTTCCAAGAGGGTGCAAAGACAGCTTCATGGCAAAAGTAATCGTTAAGCTGGTCTTTGAAAGAGGGTTCTGATTTGAACGGCAGGGAGGAGGACAGTGCAAAGATGGGGATGGCAGGCATTTCAGAGAAGGACGGAAGCTCAGCTTAAAGGCAGGGAAAGTTAGCAGAACAGGAGATAAGCTGGGAGAAAATGTTTTCCCACCCCCATATAATTCTTAAACGACTGTAACTACCAGGATAAGAAGCTCAGACTTAGTTCGGTAGGCATCAACTCAACAGGGGGTTTCCTGAATTCCCTCCAAGAAGTGAGTCCACACAGTCAGCAGCTAAGTGTATCTAACGAGCTCTTGGTGAATGAACCAGGTCACTGGGTAGCAGAAGCTGGCAGTCTGAACCCATCCAGTGGCTCCACGAAAGAAAGGCCTGGCAATCTGCTTCTGTGAAAACTGCAGCCAAGACCACTCTATGGAACAGCTCTACGCGGTAACCCATGGTGTCACTAGGAGTCAAAATCCCCTCAATACCACAGCTATGGTCCTTTCTCATCTGTTAAATGAACACACTACATCAAACGGGAAGGTGAAAGGTGATGAACGACCGCTCCCCTGTGTGTTCTGGGGGCTTTCAGCCGAAGGATCATGTCTAAAAATACAAAAGACGATGCCAAGAATGAAGGCTGCCCCAAGGGGCACCCAAGGTGGGCAGCTGGCTTCTCAGAGTGTCTTCCTCCTCCTGCAAAACAAGCACTTCGAGAACACCGGAGCGCAGCGTCTTAGCAGACTGCCCTCTCACTGAAATGGAAACGTGAGGAAAGGCTTATATCCACCAAAGGACATTTGTAGGACGAGCAGCCCCTCCCCCACGAGCTGACACCTGCTGCCGACTGGGAAAGCAGGAGGTGCCGCGCTCACCACCCAGAAGGACGCTAAGCCACTAATCCTCCAAGTTCCTCGCGGCTGCTCGAAAGGGCTGCAGACACACCACCACATCCTGGTGGGGACGAGAAACCCACCAGCAGGCCCGTTAACTGTGGCTGCTGAGATGACAGCTGCAGAGTGCCCGAGATGGCAAGAGGCTCCAGGGACTCGACCCACAGCAACAAGGCACGGCCAGATGCTGAAAACCCACCCCTCGCCCTTGAGAAGCTGCCAAGAAACCACTCCCCTGGAACAGGCGGTGCGCATGTAAAAAGCTCAAGCCACCACTGCAGACTCCAGGATGCATACTTCGCACAGAACCTTCCAGGGCCCTGGAGCCATGTCAGAGGAAAATATGACTCAAACAGACCACAACCGCATTGTGCTGTGTCGGGCAGTCCAATGAGACTTTACTAGATCCGGCTGCCCCAGAGGTGACAAGCAGGCTGGATTTAATTCATTTATTTAATGAAGTTACTGAACACCTACCATCAACAGCTCCCTGCCATCCAGGAGCTTACATTCTAATCTAGATTTTTCTTAGAGCCTTTTCATCATTTTCCTGTTTTTATCCTATAAAAATAATGTCAGCATGCTGTATTCCTTTTAAAAAAAAAATCACCCATATGAGAACAAACAATCAACAGTTACTTTAAATTGAAGAAGAGAATGTACAGGGGCAGGGAAACTAGATTAATGCAAACACAACAACCAGAACAGAAATAACGAGAAATGATCATGCATTGTGAAGAACGTAACCAATGTCACTGAACGGCTTGCGCAGAAATCATCCAGTGGAAACTAAACTGTTGTGTAAACCTTCACCCAAAACAACAGTGTTATTAAAAATAATAATACCAGCAAACATTTGCTAGGGAGTGTCCCTAGGTGGTGCAAGGAGTTAAACACTCAGCTACTAACCAAAAGTCGGCAGTTCAAACTACCCAAAAGCACCTTTTGGAAGAAAAGCCTGGTGACATGCTTCCAAAAAGTCACAGCCATAAAATTCTAGGAAGGAATTCTACATACATGTGGCTGCCATGAGTCAGAACTGACTTCCTGGCAACTGGTTTGAGTTTTGTTTTGTTAATTTGTTTGTCTTCTACCTTGTGCCAGGCTTCTGGCAAAGAAATTCTGCATTCCTCTTCACAACAACTCCATGAAGTGGGTACCAGTATTATACCCATTTTAGAGAAGAGGAAACTGAGGCTTGAACGAAAGGGCTTAGGTGACTTGTTCATGATCATCTTCAACTGAAGGTGGCTAGAATTAAGTTAGGGAATGAAATCTCCTTTGACCAACAGATACAGTTATGGCTTCCAGTGCTCGTAGAGGAAATGGAAACTCAGGGAAGTGGGAGAATCTGTATAACACACAAGAATAATTAGGAGAGATGTGGATTTATACCCAAATTTCACTCTTACAGCAAAGTCTCTCCATTTCTCCACCCAAGTAAAAGGCTCACAAGCTTCAGCAAAACCCTTTCAGGCAGCTAATGTTTCTGCCTAAAGGAATCAAAGAAAGAACCTGACATGATTGATCCCAATCATCTTCCCCTCTCCAATGGCTTCACATTAAGTCCTCTTTTTTAGAGTAGCACGGCCATTTTAATTTTTAAAAAGATGTCGGGGGCGGGGCGAGAATCTTACATATTTTACAAAATGAAATAATCATCAGGAGAAACCGAAAGATACGACACGGACCTATCTACTTCTCCTGATCAAAATGTACTTAACTAGTTAATGGCCACTAGTTCCCGAAGGCTGATAATCAAAAGGTCAGCAGTTCAAATCTACCCAGCCACTCCCTGGAAGCCCTATGGGGCAGTTCTACCCTGTCCCATAGAGCCACTAGGAGTTGGAATCAGCCCGACAGCAATGTTACATCACTTATCTACCAAAGAGTCACACTTTCAGTAGTTCATAAAATCCCATTATGCTACACCGGGGATGTAAGCATTTACATCGCAAAGGGGGATAAACAAACTGTGGGATTCAAAACCCTTCTCTCAGTCGTTCATTGAAATTCTGGTCAAAACAGATTTTTACTTGTATGATACATTAAGGAATATTATGACAGAACTAACGTGAAATCTGTTCTTCACCACCGCAGATTTTCCTTCGTATTAAGTTACAGGTTCTTTGTGCTTGCCTTGTTTTAACACCTCCACAGAACATTTCTCTGGTGACTGTCAGCAGGCAGGGACGGCCAGGAGGCAGAGAGACGAATCTCAGCTGCAGTGCACGCTGACCTACCTCTCACAAGCTCCTGACCAGGTCTATGAGGGCAGGCACGGTTCCCCTGTCACTGGGACGCTAACACGTACCTGGGCAGCTTTTCTTGGAGGGACATAAGCAAATTTTTTTTTTAAAAAAAAAAAAAAAGGCTTGACTGAAAAGTCTCTATTCCTGCCAGTCTGGCTGTTTGACCCCAACACTAACTTCAATTTGAAAATCCTGGGCCCAGACTCCAAATCTCCTGGAAAATAACCGTAGGAAAAAAAGGCACTTTCTGTCCACCCTGCCAACTCACAACCACCACACAGCTCATTAATTAGGAGGTTGCCTCACTGGGGCTGAGCAACCCCAGAACCACTGGAAAGGATGCCCTGAGGGGTCAGATGGAGAAACGCTATGATAAGTGTCACACAAGGCAATGACATCACAGGAGGACGGTGCGTTACCAACCAAAGAACATGGAACGTAACAGTCCCGAGAGTCTGGCTATGCTTCTGTTCCTCACAGCCTGCTGACTCTTGTGAGTTATTTCTTCTCCATAACAAAAGGACAGTACCACTGGAGAGCACACCAGCAAAGAGCCCAGTTCCAGAGACCGGTGGATAGGTCTGTATCCTGGACCAATTTCCAATCCATTTGTACCTCAGTTTCCTCATCTATAAGATGGGGATAGTACTAGTACGTAATACAGACAAAGCCCCTTGAACTATGCCTAGCACATAAATTCAATGAACTTTATTACTTCATGGTCTCTCACACAGGACTAGCATGAGAACCTAGCAAAAAAACACTAAAAATGCCAGGAACACTCCTATGGTATTTATTAAGCACCTTTAACCACTTTATCTCTTTTTTTTTTTAATTACTATTTTATTTTATTTTTTTATTACGACTGAGTGAAAATGTACATTCCCGTATCAATTTACATGCCCACCTATATGCAGCTGCCACTGCTGTCCCTGCCCGGTGACAGTACACTATTCCTCTCTGCTCCATACATCTATTCGATTTACAGAAAAAAAATGCTATGAGACAGAGAAACCAAAGTTCTGGGGAAGCTGAACAATTTGCCCAAATTCATACATCTGAACTTGAACCTAAATCCAGGCTAGTAACAGTAATAACAACAATGATTAGACCAACAACAATAATGAGGAAAAACAGTTAATGACGTCCTCTTCAGATACTAGGCTCTCATTCATCACAACACTCCCCAGAAGGAGCTATCATTCCCATTTTGCAGATGAGGAAACTGAGACTGAGAGAGGTAAACCTGCTCAAAGAAAACAACAAAACGCAGCAGAGCTGAGATTCAGATGAAGACAATGGATGGAAATCTTTGTTAAGTCAAGTGTCATTAAAAATAAGATAGTAAATAAATCCCTAGGCCTTCATGGAAAGACATCCTCCCCTAACTGGTTGAATGTAACTCACATCTAAGTCTGACAACGCACCTGCAAACAAACCAGGCTCTGGGTTACTGGGCAGCACAGCGCAGACATGTTTTGAGAAGTTTAAAGAATATTCTCATTTTCAAGTTGAATGCATCATTCAAAAACCAAATGCCAGAGTGTATTAAAGTGAAATATTGTTTTTCTGCTTTAAAAGGTGGGGTAGGGGTGGGAGGACAAGTGCTAAGAAAGAGGAAGAGAGAGTGGAAAAAAGCCATCCATGGTTTGAGGAAATCAGGGATTCTTCCAGTTTCCCTCTATGGTTATAGGATCCCGGCTGTGGATGATCAAATGACTAACTTGGAAATTTGAAGATTCACACTTATAGAAGAAAGAGCACTTACACCAAACGTGAAAAATGGTGCTAATCCTCAGAAGCATTCTGATATGTGAAGGATCTCACACACATTTACACATCAAGACAGTCCCAAAGTTTATGCTAAATACGGAAGTAATCTAACCTCTCTGGTTCATTAATTCCTATTATTTGCTTAAATATTAGAAAAATGCCTTAAAACAGCTCGCTGCATTTACTTAGAGTTCTGTGTTCCGTTCTCTAGGAAGGACAAGGAATGAAGGAAGGAAGGAAGAGAAGGATTGGAAACTGGCCCCTGCTGATGTCACAGAGCCTGTCTCCTCTTCCATAACAGAGGGGCAGCCCCACAGGACAGCCCACCAGTAAAGAAGCCAGTTCTACAGCCAGGCTGCAGACCACTTCTCAGCCCATTTGTGCCTTAGTCTACTCATCTATAAAATGGGAAAAGGACTAGCACCTAATATACAGACTAGACATGGCAGGTTGCAGACGTGAAATTCTCAAATCATTATCCATAACAGCCAACTTTTTCTGAATTAACAGGCAAAACCAGCCCTCCTTTCACACTATGGAGAGGTTTCACCTCTGAGAGACTGTGCTTACAGATGCAAACTCAACTTCTTTTTCTTTTTTTCAAACTGAATTTCTTAAAGCCACATGCCTTATGATCCACTCAGAAGTTTCAACTTTTCCCCTTTCACTAGCATTGCCAAGACCACAGATGCAAAAAAAATTCTCTCTTAAACTTTACATTTTAAAACAACAACAACAAAAATCACTGCTGTCAAGTCAATTCCAACTTACAGCACCCTACAGTACAGAGTTCAACTGCCCCACAAGGTTTCCAAAGAGAGGCTAGTGGATTTGAACTGCCAACCTTTTGATTAACAGCTAAACTCTTCACCACGGCACCACCAGGGGTCCTCAATGTTGTACAGGGAAAAATAAAGTATAATTAAAAAATATCAATTTAACACACGAGCCATAGCCCTTTATATCCAACCTTAGGCTAGGTGCACCTGGGTTCTTATATAGCCATAAGGCAAACTCAGAAAACACTGTACTAGTTACACACTTCTAACAAAGTGAAGACCTATCTTAATGCTTTTAGCAAGTTTTGTAGCACCACTCCTGCAGTCTTACAACATTTTCACAAACTTCTCCACCCAGGAATCAGCACTCATACAAATAAGCCCAACCTGAAACCAAGACAGCCACATCTGCCCTCATACTTAGGGGTTGATGGACCTGCGAAGCTGGTTTTCTCCCAGACAGCACAAGTCATTTACTTAAATTTAATTCTTCTCCATAAACTCCAAGTTGTAAGGCCTCCTAAAAAAGTCACAAGGAAATGTTCACCTTTTCCTGATACGAACTCAGCAATGCTTAGAAAATAAATAGAAATGCTTGCACAAACACTGTGACCACATAGTTATGTTCTCCCACCAAAGAAAAGACGTGTCCCAGCCCCCACGCCACAGCTAGAACCCACCTCGGGATAGCTAACTTGGAGACGGGCAGTGATGGCACCAAGCTGGTGCTCTGCACCCCCACAGCCACATGCTGCTGAAGGTACCGCGTGCACCGGGGTTCAACAGTCCACTGCCAACCTCCTGTTTGAAACTTGAAATCCTTGGCAACCATCTCTGAGTACTAAAATCCTATCACAGATTCTCCTACTTACCTTGGGTTGTGCTCGCCGAGGAAACGCAACTTTGGGGTCGATCTGGGAGAGAGTGGAAAAACAGTAGTCAATGCAATATTGTAAGAAAAAAAAATAGCATCAGTCACCTAATTATTAATCACTCATTTCTCAGGCTTATAACTCAGCCTTTTTTTGGCAACTTCTGAGGCAATTTAAAAGTTCTTTATACTTGAACTGTTCCTTCTGAAACGTAACAAAGAAAGCTAGCATTTCTGAAATGTCCTACCACTGAAATGTGCAATCCTCTTAATAAACCAGATTTCATGTGTTCTTATTTAGCAAGGGCTTCTCTTCCAGACACTGAATATTAAACGTTAACTGCATCTAATTTGTAATGCATGGCTGGGAGAAAAGATGGGAGCATCATTACAACTGAAAAAAAATCACAATCTGTGCAGCAAATGTAAGTCACTTCCAGCAATAGGTAACTGTATGGTATTTCTTCTCCTTGATAAGTAAACACAACACAGGAGGCAAAGGGGGCTCTAAAAAAATTTTTAAAAACCTTCAAAAATCCCCCACAGACATCCAACACACTGGATGGTTATATGCTACAACTAATTCACTCACTTTAACAAAAGTCAAGTTACCTAGAAATAATCAAAATTTGAGCTGCTTCTGTAATACCTAAAAGAACATACAAAAAAGCCTCTTGCCACTGTGTCAATTCTAACTCATAGTGATCATTAAGGACAGAGTAGACCTGCCCTGTATGGTTTCTAAAGGAACAGCTGGTGGATTTGAACTGCTGATCTTTTCAGCCGCTGAGCTCTTAACCACCATGCCACCAAAAGAACATACCCTGAACCGGTTCTTGGGGGAAAAAAAATATGTGTCTACATATAGACAGATGCCAGCCAACCATAACACATATTATATATATGGAATGTATTAAACATATAATATACATAATAAAAGGAAGCATAGGCACTAAATCCATCTGGATTTAAAAACTACTTTGAGCTAGAGGGATCTATGAGCTACCTAAATCCAAATTAGAAAAGAAACACTATTGGTGGAAAGGATTAAAAAAAAACATTTTTCTCTAAAGAAAAGAAGAATACAGTATAATAATTAAGGCACTTCCCCTAACCCACCATGATCTGAACGGAAAAACCTGCTATACTGCCATATCAGACACTGGCAGAGCACATGATTCTCAATCACAGACTGACTTTAAAATTACAAAAAAAAAAAAAAAAAAAAAATCCCCACTAGAGCATTTGAATCTAACAGGCCTGTGTGAGGGCAACAAATAGTTATTGAACAGGTAACACAGGGAAGGAAGAAATAAAATATGTTTCCATCGCTGGTTTTCATTAGATTTCTAAATGTCACCAATCTTTGGGTAAAATTCAACTGGGAGAGTGGCATGAATATTGCTACAAGTTATTTATTTATAGACTCTGGCTTTCATATTAAAATTTTCCCCTTTTAAAATGTAAATCTGAACCTTGTTTTCAGTTCTGCCCAGGGGAGATGGGGGAGTGATGCTTTGGGGAAAAACAAGGAGGTTGGAGGAGGACACACTACAGACTGGTTATTCACTCCAACTTTCATCCCCAAGGACCCCCCGGCCAGAAAGACACACAAGGATTTACCGCTTTTATTAAGACAGCTTAAAGACCTAATAAAACTCTGCAGCATGTTTTCTACCTTTAAGTACCACCTGAGAAATGAGAGATTACTTTTTCAAAAACTAAGACAGACAAAAATCTTAGATCTAGGAAACTACCCTTCTCCATAAATATTAACGTTACCGTGCATCTCTACACGTGTGTTGAGCACCGACTAGAGCTTGTCTACAAGAGAAATACAACAGGTGTGGATTTTCCATTCTGTTGATCAAACGTGAGACAGGTACGTCTTTTTATAAACACCTTCCAAAATATTTCTTTTAGCTGAGCAGCACACTACCGCAACAATGAAGGTCACCTTGTTTGTGGGTTCAAAGGTAACACGAAGGGGAGACCAGGAGATGACAGGCAAGGGGACCATGAAGTGAGTCATACACTAAAAACAATCTAAAATGACAAAATTTAAAGCCAATTCAGGACTCCTGTATTGTCTGTTGCAGTTTCTGGACATTATACCACAATTGGTGTTCTTTGGGGTACAAAGTCTACAGCCCAAGATCTCCACGAGAGAGGAAGGGTCAAGGTAAGCATGGCAAATCCCAACCTTCTGCACATCCCTGTCAACTACTAAGAAAAAAAAAGACTACCAAAAATTAAAACATTAGTTAGTTAGGAACAGCTCTACTTAATGTATCTACAAGTCCTCTAGGAAAATACTAGGGTACTATTTGGGATGTGAATGGCCTTTACCTAAACAAAGCTTTTAAGGTAACAGTAAACAAGATCCTCCTCGTTTCCATGTCAATAAACCAACAGCTTCTGTCTCCTGCACTGAACGTTGAAATAAAGTCAAAAGCTAGGTTACACTAAGCAATAACCACCAGAACATGTCTACAAACAATTTGGGGGGAGGGAGGATACAGGCTTTGCACCTGATACTGGGGGTGAGCACCCAGCAGCCACCATAAAAATCAACTACTATTTCTCCCACGGGAGGGTGTTGCACAATAAAATTCCTGAAATTGCCTCAAAATGTTTCTCCTCTCGAACTTTACTAGCTTTTAAAAATGTCTAGCCAAGAAGTCAAGGAGAAAAAAAATTCTTCAAATATTCATTATTACCGTACAAATGCTTATCCCTGAAATTAAATTATCTACAAGACAAGAAAGGCTGGACTGCAAGCTAGGTCAAGTCCAGCACAAATAATGAAGCAACTAAGAGGGTATGGGATTTTTTTTTTTAAACCTCAGGATCTTTTTTGGGGAGATAGGGAGGGGGCAGGAGGGGTCAGACACCTAACCTCCTTGATCAAAGAGGCTGAACTTGCAAAATCAATTCAAGTGCACCAAAGGTTGCCAGGGTTTTGCTTTTTCTTTTCTTCCATTCAATGTTAGAGCTGAAAGAAGCTTGGAAGATCACCTCAGTCCTTTATTTTTACAGAAAAGGAAGCTGAGGCCCAGAGACAGGGAGCAGCTTGCCCAAGGTCACAGAGCAAGTTAGAGATGCACAGCTGGGAATATAACCTGACTCCTGCCTGCTCTCAACACCCAACCACAGACAAATTGAGGCCCATGTAGCCCAGCACCACCTCTCAATGTCACCTCAGGGTCCCTGCTTTGGGCAGATGTAGAAAAATTACAGTAAAATTCTAATAAACATAAAACGAGGGGAGGAGAGTCACAAAGCCAACAGAGCAAAATAAAATCTTAAAATGCCCTTTCTTCCTCCCCCATTAAAATTATTTTTAATAAACTGTAATAAACTAACAGTCTCCCCTTCCCCTCGTCTGATCTCTACCGAGAGATTTTTCCTCCCTTAACTCTGGATTTAGAAAACTTTAAATTCTATAAAAGCACCCACATTCAAATTCAAAAATCTGAGAAGGGAAAAATGGGGGGAAATCACTTTGAACCCAAGGCCTTATCAGCCTTAGATTTCACACCATCTGGAGTCACCCCACTGAATGCCTGATCTGGCTCTGGGAGGGATCTCCTTCCCTCCGTAAACCTCATTCCGAACCAAAGCGCCCCAAAAGGAACCTGTTGCCAAGACCGGTGATGAGCACCCCCTCCTCTCCTTTCCGCCCCCTCCCTCCCCCAACCATGAAGGCCGGCTGTGCCTTCCAAAAGTCACTTCTCCGGAGCCACAGTTGCTATCGTGTGCTGTGCTGGCTGACAAAGAAAAGTTGCATTTGCTTTCCGGTGGAGTTTCTCCGCATGGTCTTTGGCTGGGAAGACAGCCTCACCCCAAGCGGGAACATGCCCCCACTCCCCAGCCTCTACTCGGCAACCTGGAAAGGTGCAGTGGGGCAGACTCTAAAAAGAAAACCCCAAAACCGGCCATCACGGCAAACTTTACAGGCAACTCAAAAGCTCTGCGTGCCAAGTACCCAGATCCCAACACAGAAGCAAAAGAAGGCGCTGTCCCTTTAAATGAGGCTGTCACTGCTCCGATCGGTCTTGAAAAGGGGCGAATAACAAGCATCACAACAACAAACAACGTACCGTCTTGGAATCTAACTCATGGTGGGGCTGACCTAGTACTTTATCTACACTTGCTGGGTCTGCAAACGTGACGAAACCGAAGCCTCTGAAAGGAGACAAAGGGGGAGAAAAACAAACAAAATGTGACACCGTTAAAAGCAACAAGGAGTGAGATCTAATGCAGAATGGGGAGCAAAAGTTGTCCCCCATGCACCCTTACTCCCCGCCACCCTCCCCCAATTCCCTTCCTGCCTGCAACCCCCCACCTCGACAGAGAAAAATCAAGGTTAATGGGGGAAGTGGAAAAGGGGAGGCGGGTGGAGGTAACTTGGAAAACGCTGGTGTCTCCACTCTTTCGCCACCTCAGTTTCC
Source organism: Heterohyrax brucei (assembly GCA_028571685.1). NCBI lineage: Eukaryota > Metazoa > Chordata > Mammalia > Hyracoidea > Procaviidae > Heterohyrax > Heterohyrax brucei. The sequence goes on along the minus strand of CM053149.1, from coordinate 115,114,151 downwards.
TCTCCCCCTCCTCCCCTTCGCTTTCTTAACGCTTTGTTTTATTCCGAAGAAAGCACGGCACTCAGATGACGAGCTTCGCCCACCTTTCTGAGAGGGGACTTAAGAGTTTAGGGTACGCGGCAAGCACACATTAAAATAAAAACTCTGTGGCAGGGTGGAATGAAGCTAAACGCTATTTTAAACGGGAGAGAAAGCAGCGAAGGAGAGATCATTCAAAGCGAAGACATGGGCATGTATGTATCCAGAGTTCAGCCCCAATTAACAATAACCTTTAGGGTTTATGTGAGCGAGGAACAGAAAGGGATTCAAAACCATCCAGACGCTGAGTCCCATTTTAAATCCGCTCAGCTACTTCCAAAGACACCTCCAAAAATAAAACTTAAACTTTGTTCTAAAATAAAGACAAAACCCAGAAGGGAATGGTTTACCTGGAGCGTTTCGTAGTGGGGTCTCTCATGACCATACATTCTCTAATTTCTCCAAATTTGCTAAAATAGTCTCTAAGGCTATCTGTAGAGAGAAAAGAGAGAGATGGGGGGGGGAGAGAAGGTGTGGGGGAAAAAAAGGCAATGCAAATTTGATCAAGGACAAAAAACCAAAAGTACTTTTCTGTTGTTATTCTGTTTTGCTTTTGCATTTCTTGCACACGCGGGGGAAATTGGGCAACAGAGGTCGCATAGAGGGCTCGGAAAGGATTTGCTATTTAAAAAAATAACCTTGCACAGGAGAAGTGGGGAGTCAATGGTGGGGGGGGCTCCTAGACTGGGATAACAAAGAGCAATAAAGAAGCCAAGAAGGGGGGGACCCAGGCGTCCCCCCCTCCCTCCCTTACCTGGTGAGGTCTGCCAGCTCAGTCCACCGATAAACATTTTACTAGAGGGAGAAAACATAACAGAAGTGAACACCGATGTCAGATCGGCCATTTTGACGTGTAACTTACAAAAGCTAAAAAGGAAAGCACGGGGGAGAGAGCAAGCGAGAGCCAGGAGGTGGGGTAGGGGGAGAAGGTGACGGCGAAATACAATCCAAAGGTGTGTAACTTCCACGGGGATAGGGGGGCGCGCGGGAGGGGCGGGGGGGCGCGGGAGATGCCCGGCTCCGCGCACCGCCGTCCCCGCCGCTGCAAGGAGAGCGAGCCCGAGGCGGCGCGGTGGGCAGCGGCTGGAAACTTACCCGGGGTCGTGCTGGGAGTCGTTGGCGCTGCCCGAGGTGCCTTGGCTCCCATTTGCCTCCATATCTGAGCCCCCCCGCCCCCCCACCCCCAAAAAGCCGAGCCCCACAGCGATCGGAGCGGAGCGGCGGCCGGCTCCGAGCCCCGAGATCTCCCGCTCCCTCCTCCCCCCGCCTCCTCCCCCCCGCCCGGGCTCCTCCGAATCTCTCCGCGAGCGGCGGAGCCGGGGCAGCGGCGAGAGCCGTCACACGTGGGCTCGGCTTAGCTCAGCCCGGCCGCCTCGCACACCCCCCCGTCCCCGCCCCCCCGGCCCACCCCACCTCTCCCCCTCCTTCTCCCCACCCCCATCTCCTCCTCCTCCCCCTCCCGGCGCACGTGGGGCGGAGTTCTAGAACGTCGTGTAACCAATGCCGGTGACGTCACGCACCCGGTGCGGCCCCGCCCGCCTGTGCGCGCACACTCGGCCCCCAGCGGCTGGACCCACGGGGGCGGCGCGAACCCCACGGCCGGAGGGGCCCCGCCTCCCGGCCAGCCGGGCGCCGGTCTAGGGGGAGCGCACCCCGACTTCCCGGGATCACGTGGGCTGTGAGGGGCGGGCAGGTCGGGGGAGGGGGAGGCTGAGGAGCTGGCCGCGGCTCTCTCCCCGGCCGGGGGGAGGAAATGCCCCCACCCGCTCCGACTCGGCCTGTCCATTCAAGTTCGCCGGCCGGCGGCGGGGATCGGGGATGGCACCCGCCGCCCGCCCGGCTCTGCGCCCTGTTTCCAGCCACGGCGCAGAAATTTAGGTCAAGGACGCCGGGAGCAAACCCAAGCCCACTGCTCCTCGGCGGTCCCCGAGGACCCCGCCGCCCGGGACCGGAGGGTCTCAGGATTGCGGAGCCCCCTCCCTCACAAACACCAGCCCCAAGTTTTATTTTCCTGCGGCGCTGCGCGTTCTCTCTGGCTGTCCCTCCACACCGGAACGTCTGCCGCGGCTCCCCGCCCTTCCTCGGCAGAGGTACGAATCGGTGCCCGGGAAAGGTTATTTTGGAACTTTGAGAAACTGACGCGATTGCAGTGGCGAGAAAGTGCCGAAGAGAAGGTTTCCGCGCTAATCATACGACGTTTTGAAAAATATAGTAAAATAGCCTTATTGGTGTCAAGGTTAAATGAATGGGGTTGAAAGGAAACTTTGGTATACGGTAGAGAAATGGTTTGGGAGTGTCTTTGGGATGGCTGAGAAGCGTGTTTATATCAGGAAACTCCTTCTCTAACCCATTCGTCATATATTGTTCTATGTCTCAAGTTACTTAGACTTTCTGTACCGAGATGATAAAAGGCATGCTATTGAAACAGTGCAAGACCTCCCCTGCCCCGACAAGACCAGAGGAAGTAGTAGGGTAGTAGAAGGTTTCAGACGGATGAACCCACAACCTCACTCCCTCAGGAGCACGGCGGTGTGGCACAGGTCTTGGCACATAGTAGGTGCTTAGTAAGTGCTGTTTTCCTTCCTTCAGCGTTGAAAGCTCTGAAAAGACGAAGTTGTGTTTGCGCTGATGGCCTCGCACACTTCCCCGGCAGCTTGCAGGCTGGCCAAATTCTGGATTTAATTTATGGAGTACTTAATAAGGATACAATTATTCTTATTGTTTTACATATGACAGTAAACTGAGTTAATGTGGCATGAGGGCAACATAAAGTTGTGGTTCCTGAAATACTGAGATTAATGTTAAGCATGAATTGATTCCTAATTAACACTTCTCCCTTAATTTTCATAGGATTAGAGGACAGTGGCATACTCTCAGCACCAAAACTGTACCAACCACGGTGGGTCTTAAGAGGAGTATTTGGAAAATCCCCAACACCAGCCATGGCTTTGGATGATGCGACCTTTAATCTCCCTGTCCCCTAAGTGGAGATAACGCCTCCGTGGCAGGGTAGGTGGGTGGGGGTGAGGTGTTCAAGTGAACAGATGTTGTAAAAGCCCCCTTTTCGTGGCAAACTTATGTGAGTGATGCTTACTATCAATCATTACTTAACTTAATTTCTAGAAGACATTTTAAGGCCTTAACCCACAAATCCAAGCATTTGCCAGCCCTTAAAGCTGCTCCTCAAATCATCTGGGGTCTCAAGTGTTGAAGTCATTATTTTGCCAAGTGTTTGTTATGATTATTCTCCTTAACAAAATACAGGCAACCGAGTTAATTGGGTTGTGTTTTGGATTTTTACAATAGAACCACAGGCCATCAGCTGTAGAAACGCCTGAGCCAACCCCTCATTTTATTTACATCAGGTTCCCAGAGATGCCAAGTTCACTGGGTTACCCACATCCCATCAGCCAGTAGCTAAGTGGGGCTCTGGCCCTCAGTCCAGGGCCTGTATTGCTCTTCTGCCTGTACAGTTAATTCTGTCCTTCACAAAGCAAGTGGGAAGGGAGGTACCGGTTTTCCCTGCTGCAGAGATACAAATGCTGACATTAACCTTTGAATTAAAACCCTGAGAGGGGTCCAGTGCAGCAGTTGCAGTTAGTTGGTTGAGAGAAACTAGATCTTCAGTTCCGATTACCACATTATTTCTTACTTCCTTTTAATTTACGCGCAGTAAAATTTTCTATAATTCTCTGAGTTTTGACAAGTGGGTAGATTTGTGTGTTCGCCACCATAATCAAAGATGCGGAACAGCTTTCATCATTCCAAAAAATCCCTTGGTGCTATCCCTTTGGACTACATGATTTGTTATACCCAAAACCGAACCCAACCCATTGCTGTCAAGTTGATTCCAACTCATGGCGACTCTATAAAGACTAGAACTGCCCATAGGTTTCCAAAGCTGAAATTTTTACAGTAGCAGATTGCCCTCTCTCTCTCTCTCCTGCAGGGCAGCTGTTGGAATCAGACCTCTGACCTGTTGGTTCACAGCTGAGTGCTTTAACCACTGTGAAACCAGGATGGTTTAAATACCACCTATATGCTGATGCCATGCAAGTTAAAATCTCCAGCCCTGACCTCCCTACACAGCTCCAGAAGCTCATGTTCAATTTCCTAGTCAGTGTTTCCGCTTAGGTTTCCCAGTTGTTGTTGTTGACTGGTGTAGAGTTGGTCTCCAACTCACAAGGATCCCCATGTTATGGTGACCTTATCTTTCAACATCGGGAGAAAATGCTGCTTGGTCCTACACCATCCTCCTGATTGCAGATTGGACTGTTGTGATCCATACGATTGTCATTAGCTCATTTCTAGGAGCAGATAACCAAGCGTCTCTTCCTAGTCTGTCTTGGTTTGGAAACTCTGTGAAAACGTGTTTAGCATCATAGCAACACTCAAGCTGCCAGGGACAGATGGGTGATAAATGTACTGAAGGTACACTGTCCAGGAATAGAAGCCAGGCCTCTTGCATGGAGCGCAAGAATTCTCCCACTGAACTACCACTGCTCCCAAACTTCCCAGAAGTACCCCAGGTTCAGACATGTCCAAATGTAAGCACATGCTCTTTACTTCTAAAACTGATCCTCTTTTAGGATTCTCTGTTGGTGAACAGAACACTTAGCCAACCGAATAATACAACAAGATTGAAACCTCTCCCCTTCCCCTTCTCGTGTACCACTGTTGTGTAGGTCTGTGGGTTTTATCTCTAGGTCCCAGATTTCCTACCTGAGCCTCTGCAATAGCCTCCTGAATAGTTTTCCTACCCCACGTCTACTGTTATTCCACTTCTGTGCCTGAGAAGCCTTCCTTTGCCGCTCCATCCAGGTCAAATCCACCTTGGTATACACTATTCTTTGCCAGAATGTCCTTGATGTACCTAGTCATTGGTGATGATTTGCTTTATTGCTCACCTCCAACAAGCTGTGAGCTCTGTGGGAGTAGAGACGCCATGTCCATTTCTGCTAACCGAGTATCACTAGTTCCTAGCAGGCTGATTGCTGGAGCATGGCCGGCCTCGATAAATGTTTATTGCGTGAATGAATGAATGAAGGTCAACATCTAATTTCATCCTAGGATTTCTTACATTCATGTTCATAAGTCAAATGGGCTGCAATTTCCCCTTCTTGTACTGCCTTCGGTTACACTGGCCTCATAAATTGGTAAATGTTCCTTCGTTTTCCATTTTCTGGAACAGTGTGTAGAAGATTGGAATTATGTGTTCCTTGAATGTTTGGTACAACTTGCCAGTAAAATGCCTGGGTCTTGGGCAGACATTTCACAGGTTGATTTTTAACTATTAATTCTTTCTTTAATGGTTATAAATCACTTTAAGTTTTCTCGTTCTTCTTGGTTCTATTTTCACACACATTGTATTTTTCAAGGGTCTTGTCCATACAGTAGTGGTTTTCAAAATTATTGGGGAAGCATTGTTCATGGTTTCTTATTAATATAGTTTAAGCTCTGCTGTATTTATCTGTAATGTCTTTTTTTTAAATGTATCTTTTTTTACTAGATTTTGTTGTGCCAGGGATCTTTTTTCCCTAGTCTTTTTCTTAAAGGCACAACTCTTAGTTTTAATACCCTCCATTGCTTTTCCTGTTCTACTTTTTTTTTGCTGGTTTTTTTAATTGTATTACTTATGTCAGCCAGCTAAGTGCCATCAATACTTTTTATATACATCCTCACATATCAAATATAAGAATATCAAACCAAAACCCAAACCCACTGACATCAGGTTAGTTCCAACTTATAGCAACCCTATAAGGACCAAGTAGAACTGCCCAGTAGAGTTTCCAAGGAGCATCTGGTGGATTCGAACTGTCAGCCTTTCGGTTAGCAGACGTGCCACCAGGGATGCTAAGTATAGGAAAATACTATGTAAATATATATTGTACATTAACATTACATAATTTATATTATTGCATTCCTTCAGCTCTGTTTGAAGTCCCTGGTGGTACAGTGGTTAAGAGCTTGACTGCTAACCAGAAGGTCGGTGGTTAGAATCCACCAGCCATTCCTTGGAAGCCCTATGAAGCAGCTCTGCTCTGTTCTGTAGGGTCACTATCTGCCAGAATCAACTAGCTGGCTATGGGTTTGATTTTCTTTAGTTTTATTCTATTTAGGTTTACTCTGTTGCTCTTTTTTTTAATTTCTTGAAGTATCTCAGCCTTCTGTCTTCTGATTTTAACACTTAAAACTGCAGATTTCACTCTACATACCACTAAAAGGTACCTCACACAAGTAATCTGTATTTTTATTACCATCCAGTTCACAAAATGTTTAGATTTTGAATATAATTCCTTTTTTGACCCGTTACATAATGCAAGTATATTTTAAATTTTCTAAATACAGGTTTTTTTTAATTATCTTTTCAGCTACTGATTTTTAACTTAATTGAGAAAATAGTCTGTGAAGCAAATTCTTGTTATGTATTGAGACTTTGGTACATGATTAATTTTTATAAATCTTTGGTGCAGTTCATCCGCCATGAGTCGGATCCGACTCAACAGCATTTGGCTTGGCTTCCTGCAGTTTTCAAAGGCTCGTGTATCCCTTAGTTATTAAGTGTAGCATTCTGTATGAGTCCATTAGATCAAACTTGTTAGTTATGTTGATCAGCTTTTCTGTAGCTTTACTAATATTTTGTCTGCGTGATCTATCACATTTTATAGAGGTGTGCTTAAAATCTCTCCTTAGACCGCAAGGTTTGTCAGTTTCTTACATAAATCTCTCAAATCTTGCTCTCTCTGTTTAGAAAATATGTTATCAGGTATATAAAAAGGGATGTTGAAATTTCCCAGTATGATTGTGTGTTTTTCTATTACTCTATTTCCCTTGCTTCTTGCTTCATGTATTTTGAGGCTATGTTATTAGGTGCATACAAGGTTAGATTTACTTTATTTTCATAATGAGTTGTCCCTTTTATAGATACTCAAACATCCTTTGTTCCTAATGCTTTCTGCTTTGAAATCTACTTTGCCTGAGATACATAGAACTCCATCTTCTTTAACATTAGCATTTTTCCGGTATATCTTTCTTCATCCACTCCATGTCCTAAGTTTTGGACGGGTCTGTTGTAAACGGCATTTAGCTGGGTCTTGCTCATTTATTTATTTTTGCCAATTTCAACTGGCAAAGCAAGTCTATTCACATTTATTGTGATAGTTGATTATTATTTTTTAAGAAATTTGGCACCAAAATGTTAATCACAATCTCTAGTAAAGCACATTGTCATCACAGGGTTTATTCATGGACCTCCTATTTTATTTTAATTATGTTTTAATGGCATGAATACTTGTACTATTCAATCATGTAAATAAAACAGTGACAATGACTTATGTGCTCCTTCCAATCTCTTTTCTCATCTGAAGTAACCACCGGTCTGAATCTTGTATTTATTATTCCTTTTCAAAACCAGTTTTATCACACATACCAATGACTAAATAAACTGTTTCTGTTTAGTTGTTTTAGAACTTTATGAAAAATTACTATGGCTTATTTTTTGTACCTAACGTGGTATTACTGAGCTTCAACTAGGTGGTACATCTGCTTGTAGTTCACTCTTTTTCCTAGTTGTGTAATGTTCCATTGTGTGGCTATCCCACACTGTTCAGTTGTCTGTTCCATTCTCCTGTCAGTGAGTTGTTTCTAGGTGGTGGTTGTTACAAACAGTGTTATTATGAATATTTCTGGTATGCATGGGCAAGAATTTCTTTTTGGAGTGATTTCTTGGTCATAGAGTGTATGAATATAAAATTTTTCAAGATATTGCCAAGCCGTTTTCTAACATCGTATTCCAGTCTGTATTCTCACCAGCAGTGGCTAAGACAGCCTGTTGATCCACTGATACTTGATATTTTGGGATGTATGTCTTCCATTTTATTTTGCAGTTTTTATTTACTTTACAGTAAACATTTGTTCTCTTTTGTATCTTCTATTGAATGGACCGAGAGTTCTTCATTCCTCTTTTCTGTTTGTTTGGAAGTCATCAATTCCATTTCTATACCCAAAAGACTTCAAAGCGGAGACTCAGAGACTTGTACACTGATGTTCATTACAGCACTCATTGCAGTAGCCAAAGGTAGAAACAACAGCAGTGTTCATCAGCAGCTGAATGGGTCAACAAGGTGTGTGGTACATACCCACAGTGGAACCCTACACAGCCAGTAGGGGCAATGAAATCTGTGCACGCTACACTGTGGCTGTAGCTGGAAGACATTATGCTGAGTGAAGAGGGCAAGTATTATGTGACTTTATATTTAAAAAAAAGAAACAAGAAAAGGCAACTCTAAAGAGAGCTAAGTTTATTATTGGTTACCAGGGGCAGGAGGGAGGAGAAAAAGCAAGTTAACAGCATAGGAAATAGTATATTGATTAAGGGTATGGTTATACAAACAGTTGTTGTAATTGCTGTCAATAAACTATACACTAGTAAAAAGTTTTCAACTTTTTTTTTATAAAAGAGTACATACGGTGTTATGGTGAAATGAGTTTCTTTATGTGGTCTTTTGCCTTGAGTCTTTAGAACAGCTTGAGAGATCTTTCCCTTGAACTCTGAGGAGTTACCTTTGCTCTAGCTTTCTACCCCTGAGGGTGTGTTCCTTTTGCCTAGGTTGATCTACATTTCCTGGATAAGCTGTAAAACATGGTTTGGTGCTTTTTGTCTGATCCTGGGTTGCAGCCTGCCCTGTGATTAGTATGCACCTTGCAGGGAATGGTCAATAGACTATGCAAACGAAGTAGTTATAGCCTACAATGCAAATGAAGTGTCTGTGGCCTATTATAAGAGGATTGGTCAGTTTGGGGAGGGGCTGTAACTGGAAATTCACAAGGAGTGGTGTGGTCAAGCAGCTAGCCCCACAGAGTTTTTTCAGACAGAAAGGAGGAGGAAGAGAAGCAGCGGGAAAGAAGAGAGAAGCAGCAGAGAGAGAGGTAGCAAGGAGCTTCCTAAAAGAGCGTTTACACAGTCAAAGGCTGAAACAGTGAAAGTGGGGACAGGCCCAGGAGGGGTATTGCGGCAGATTCAGTGGTAACAGACTGTAAGACCAAGGGAGGCTTGTACTTAGGGAGCTGAGAGGAGCCTGCCCTCGGGGCTGAGAGGAGGCCTGGCCTGCACTGAAGAAGGGAAGACGTGCCTACACACTGCCAGAGTCTGATTCTGAGTTGTAGCCTGTTGATCAAAAAATTCTATTTCTATTCTTGTAGTGATTTGATTACCCTTCAATTTGTAACAGCTACACTTGATCTAAAATTAGTCAAATCTCTCTAGAACTATACAGTGGGCTTAGGATGATTCACCTACTATGGACACGTTATCAGGAGGGACCAGTCTCCAGAGAATGACATCGTGGTGGGTAAAGTAGAGGGTTAGCAAAAAAAAAAAATAGAGGAAGATCCTTTATGAGAAGGGTTGACACAGTGGCTGTGACAGGGGTCTCAAAAACAGTAATAACTTTGAGCATGTCACAGGGCTTGGCGGGGTTCCATTCTGTTGTACCCAGGGTCATTAGGGTCAGAACCAACTCAACGGCACCTAACAACGAGGTTTGTTATTTTAGATCTACCTACTTTTATATCCCTAAATTAAATTTATTGTAATTTTAGTGTTATGAAACCCACTCATTGTTTAGTTTTGCCCATGCTTACCAGTTTGTTCACCTTGTTGCATACTGATCCTTCCTTCTAGGTCTCAGCACTTTTCCCTGAACCATGTTCTTTTTTTTTTTCAGGGAGGATATGTGAATATTACCTGGTTTCTATTAGTATAAAAATGTCTTATTTTGTGAAAACATTCCCCCTGTGAACAGGAACAAGATGAGGATGCCGCTTATCACCACTCCTATTTAACATGGTGCTGGAATTCCTAGCTAGAACAATAAGATAAGAAAAAGAAACAAAGGGCTTCCAAATTGGTAAGAAAGAAGTAAAACTATCCCTACACGCAGATGATATGATGCTGTACACAAAGAACCCAAAAGACTCCACAAGAAAACTACTGAAACTAGTGGAAAGGTTCAGTGGAGGAGCAGCGTACAAGATAAACCTACGAAAATCAGTTGGATTCCTATACTCCAGTAAAGAAAACTGTGAAAAGGAAATCAGGAAAGCAAAACCATTCACTGTTGTTGTAGGTACTTTTGAGTCACTTCTGACTCATAGGAAGTCCATGTGTAACAGAAAGAAGCACTGGTCCTGCACACTGCTCACTGTTAGGCCTGTGCCGTTGTTGCAGTTCGTGAGGTTGTCAGTTGCCTCGTTTGGGGTCTTCCTGTTTTTACGGACTCTCTACTAATCATGATGTGCAGTTCCAGGAACTAGTCCCTCCTGAATGCACATCCAAAATATGTGAGATGAAGGTTTGCCATCTTTGCTTCTAAGGAGCATTCTAGCTGTACTTCTTCCAAAAGAAATTTGTTCATTCTTTTGGCAGTCCATGGTGTATTCAGTGTTTTTTGCCAAACTCTAGTTCAAAGGTATCATTTCTCTCTGGTCATCTTTCTTCTTTGCCCAGCTTTCACACATATATGAGGTGATTGAAAACACCATGGCTTGGGTCAGGTCTACCTTAGTCCTCAAAGTGACATCGCATTTACAGGAGCCCCTAAAAAATGGAAATAAATCTAACTAGGAACATAAAAGACCTATACAAAGAAAACAGTGAATCACCACTGCAAGAAATCAAAAAAAGACTGACATAAATGGAAAAACACGCCATGTTCATAGATAGGAAGACTCAACCTTGTGAAAAGGTCAGTTCTCACCAAAGTAATCTATAAGTACAGTGCTATCCTGATCCAAATACCAGTAACATTCTTTAATGAGATGGAAAAACTAATCATTAACTTTATGTCAAAAGGAAAGAAGCCCCGGATAAGTAAAGTATTACTGAAGAAAAAGAACAAATCAGAAGCCTAGTGCTGTCTGACCTCAGAAGCAACTATACAGTACTCAAAGCACCCTGGTACTGCTACAGTGACAAACACATTGACTGGTGGAACTGAAATGAGAACTAGATGTTAACCCATTCATTTACAGTCACCTAATCTTTGACAAAGGCTCAAAGTCCTTTAAGTGGGAGAAAGACAGTCTTTTTTTAACAGATAGTGCTGGCAAATTGGAAGTCAATCTATAAAAAAAATGAAACAAGACCCATGCCTTATACCATACACAAAAACTAATTCAAAATGGATCAAAGACCTAAATATAAAACCAAAAACTATGTAGAAGAAAAAATAAGGTCAATACTGACCATTGCCATCCAGTCGATTCTGCCTATAGGACAGAACAAAACTGCCCATAGGATTTCGATGGTGCATTTGGTAGATTTGAACTCCAACCTTCTGGTTAGTAGCTGAGCTCTTAACCACTGCGCCACTAGAGCTTGAAGCCTAGGGGCCCTAATAGATGGCATAAATAGGACACAAGTCATAACTAACAGTGTACAGTGGTTGAGAGCTACACCTGCTAACCACAAGATCAGCATTTGAATCTATCAAATGCTCCTTGGAAACCTTTTGGGGCAGTTCTGCTCTGTTCAGTTGGATTGCTGTGAGTCAGAATTGACTGGATGGCAACAGATATTTTTCTTTTTTTCTAATTTTTGGTGAAAAGTAAGACAGTACACACTGCCGGAGAAAGCACAGCTTGATCAGTGCAGAGTCATACAAGCTTCATAAACATATCCAAACTCCCTGAAGGACCAAGTTACAGGGCTGAGGTCTGGGCACCATGAGCTTGAGGGGCATCTAGCTCAAGTGGTATAGTATCATTTATAAGGGAAATGTTCTACATCCTACTTTAGTGAGCAGCATCTTGGGTCATAAAAGCTTGTGAGCAGCCATCTAAGATATGTTTACTGATGCCACCCCATCTGGTGCAAGGGAAAATGAAAACCAAACATACAAGGGAAAGATTAGTCCAAAAAACTAACGGACCACAGCTACCACAGCCTCTGACAGACTGAATCTGGCACAATTAGATGGTTCCTGCCTATAGCCACCAACTACTTTGGCAGAGATCACAGTAGAGTCGGAGAAAAATACAGAACAAATTCAAATACACACACACAAAAAAAATTTACTGATTTGACTAAGACGGGAGAAACTGTGCAAGTACGGCCTCTGGACACGATTTTAACTCAGTATTACGGTCACTCCTGAGGCTCTCCCTGCAACCAAAGACTAGACGGCCCTTTCAAACAGTAACACATGTAGTTCAACCACATTTATGAGACTAAATGGGCACAGCAGCCCAGGAGCAAGGAGGAGAAGGCAGGAGAGGACAGGAAAGCTGGATGAAGGGAAGTGGGGCAGGCTGAGGTCAGGAAGGGGAGAGGGGCCGACACGTCACAGGGGTGACAACCCAGTGTCTCCGCATGTGTATTAACTGTTCAATGAGAAACAAATTTGCTCTGTAAACTTCCACCTAGAGCACGTGCAAAAAAATCTTATTTCTCTCTTAATCTTGATAGATTTCTCTGCATGTAGTATTCTAGATTGACAGTGATTTCCCCTCAGTACTTTTTAAAAACACGTCATGTCTTATTGTTTCTCCGTTTGCTGTTGAGACATTTGTTATCAGTCTAATAATTGTTCCTCTGTAGGTAATCTCTTTTTCTCTCTGGTTGTAAGGTTTGTCACTTTGTCTTTGGTTTCCTGCCTTTTTACTGTGTTCTGTTCAAGTATGAATTTCTCTGTTTATCTGGTACAAGACTGAGTAGACATTCACAGTCTTGGGATTCATGCTTCCCGTCAGGTCCAGAAAACTTTCGGCCGTTAGCTGTATGAATCATGCCTGCCTCCACTTCTCTCTGTTCTGGTTTTCAAATATATAATGCACCCTCTCCTTCTAACTGGCATACTGTGTTCCTTTTTCTCGGACTTTTTTCTGCTTTATCTTTTTGTGCTGCTTCCTGGGAAATTTCTTCTCATCTATTTTTTAGATCTTTCTTTAGTTGTACCTAATCTGCTGTTTAACTCATCCAGTAAGCTTTTCATCTCAGTGACTATATATTTCACTTCTAGAAACTCCCTCACAGATCTTTTTCTTTTACCTAGCATTGTTATTTTCTCACATTTTCAATTTTTCTCTTATATCTTTAATATTCTAAACTTATAGTCTGATACTTTGGTTAGCACAGGTTTCTGGGCTGCTTGTGTCGGCTGCATCTTGCTTGTGGAGGATGGTATCCATCTGTACTTTGTAGTTTGGAACTGAGTCTGCCTTTTTGTCATGACTTCTTAGCTTTGGGCTTCCTGGACCATACTGTTATCGTAAATTCCAGCCACAAACTCATGAAAGCAGGACTGGAGTCTCAAATTCTCAGTGAAGACTTCTTTTCTCAACTGCAGCTGTATGCCAAGACAGGCAATTTTTTGTCCCTGTGCCACTGGGGAGGTTTTCCCCCCCCCTACTGAATTTTCTCTAATGTTTTAACATTCTGAAGGTTCCAGCTTTACTTTAGTGGGCCAGGGGGGGAAGGAGGTTTCCATTCAGTCTCCCCACATTTAATTGCTCCAAAGTATAGTCTACTTCCTATTCTGATGGTCAAATCTCAAGTTCCCAAGGCCAGCCCTGCTCACCTCACTTGCTTACCATTCTGTCCTGTCTCTCTTGCTTTTGGTCACTGGAGCCTTTCCTTCCTCTTCCATGAGCTCATTTCAATGGGTGTTTATTACATTTTGACCAGAATTTATGGCTGTTTTGTGGTGGGAGGATTTTCGAGTTATTTAGTCTGTCATATTGCCAAAAATGGAACTTGCTGCCACTTCGTTTTTAATACCTTTATTTCAGATGCCTTTTTTCTTAGAATAGTATGGCGTCTAGAAGTCCAGTTCTTCTGAGTGTTCCTTTATGGGTTAAGTAGCACTGAAATTGTCTCAAAGGAGACAAACACAGGTTAATTCAACTGTACCACGTAATCACCTTTAAAAAATACTGATGCATGGTCCCGCCTCAAGGGGTTCTGACTTAGTAGATATGGGAGACAGACTGGAAAGAAGGCTTTTTTAAAGCTCCCAGGTGATCCGAATGTGCAGTCAGGGTTGAATAGCGTTATTTAAAAATATACCAGTAAAAAATAAACAAACGTAATGATGCTTGGACTCCATCCCCAGAATTTCTGACTGACTTTGCCTTGGGGAGGTGTCCAGATACCTTTTTTTTTTTTCTTTTAATTGCCCTAATGATTCTAGTGAGGGTTGAGAACTTAACGATTTACCCAGGCACGCCAATTCAGCAGAAAGAGTTAAAATAATGTCAGGGCTGGGAGCATCGCAGGTTCCTACTGCCTGCACAACAATTGGCCAGGCTTCCAGGGAACTCCTTACTTAGACAGATTCCTCGAGATTCTGAGCAGGTCAGCGCAACAGAAGACCCGTGAGTCTGTGTATCTTTAAATCTCCCAGGGGACAGCAAAGTGCCCCCAAGTCTGGCAATCACTTAGCCAGCCCGTTTTGTTTTACAAAGGAGGAAAATGGCCCTGAGAAATGTGTCCATGCATCCCCTGCCCTCCAAGGTCATGCAGCTGATTTGGAGGAAAGCTGACTCCTTTCTTATCTAGTCTAGCTAGATCTGGGCAATTTTGAAGAAGCAGATTTTGGATTTGTGTGCAGTGCTTTCAGGAATGTGGGGCTTGTGGTTTTGTTCCAAGTATGGGCAGCACAGCAGAGGGGTAATAAAAAGGCTTGCTGCCATCCATGGAGTTGGGGGGGTCTTACTGGAAGATGGATGACTCTGGTAGGTCAGTCACCACCATCAGTCTCAACAACCCAAATGTGAATGGGGGTCATTGTGGTCTTAAAGTGTGTCTGCACGTCATTAATATTCCTCCGAGAGGTGGCACCTGGTTCCTTTTCCCTTAAGTGTAGACAGGAACCCTGGTGGCTCAGTTGTGGCTAGCCAGGAGGTCAGTGGATCATACTGCCAGCTGCTCCATGGGAAGAGGATATAACAGTTTGCTTCTGTAAAGATTCAGAGCCTTGGAAACATTATTGGGCAGTTCTACTGTACTCCATAAGGTCATTATGAATTAGAGTATATGTGACTACAACGGGTTTTGAGTGAGGACTGGACTTGGTAATTGGCTTCTGATCAACAGAAAGTGGAGAAGATGACAGGTGAGTGGTATGAATTCCAAAGCTAGGTCATAAAAGATATTACAACTTCTGTCTTGCTCTCTCTTAGATCACGTGCTCCGGTTAAACTAGCTGTCATGTTAGGAGGACACACAGGACACCCATGGAGAAGCCCACATGGAGAACTGAGGCCTCCCTCAGCAACCCAAACTAACTTGCCAGGAAGATGAGTAAAGACATCGTAGAAGTGGATCCCCTGCCCCAGTCGAGCCTTCAGATGATTGCAGCACCAACCAACATCTCACCCACAATCTCACAAGATACCCTGATCCCAGACCACCTAGCTGAGCCATTCCCGATTCCTGACCCTCAGTACTGTGGGAGATAATTAATACTGCTCGTTAACTATCTCCTTGTTGGAAGCCAATAAGTTTGAGGATCATAGGTTACACAGCACAGATGACTAATACAGGGATACTTCAAAATTCACTACTAGCTTGCTTACTTTCTAGGCTCCCAATGAGGATTCACATGCTAACATTTGTAGAGTGCTTTTCTTAGACTCTGACCAAATGAGCTACATGTTAGATAGGAAATAGCACTTGCGTATTGTTAATGTTATCAGATGGCAACACATTTCATGTTCAATTACCTGAAATGCTCTTTCTGAAGCATCACTTTGCTGGTTTCCTTATTCCCTTTGCACACTTATAAAAGGTCACTGTCAAGATATGGAAGTATATGTGTGATTTAAATCTCTTACCTCTGTTACTAACAACCGTGAGCATGTTTTCAAATTGGAGAAGCAAGATTAATTTTAACTTGCTCTTTTTCACAAGATGCTTTGTTTACTTTTTGGTATTACATTTCACTGTCACACTGGGCACCTCTCTCATTAAAGAGTCTGTTCACTTATCTGTCTCCCTTAGTCTCCCAAGCCTTACTTTCAAGAACAGATGCGGCAAGCTTTGCACCAAAAAAAGCAAGCCATATTTTTACTAGAAAATGTTCAGGGAAATGTTTTCTTTCTTTTTTTTTTTTTTAATTTAGGAAAATTTCACCAAGGATACATTCCATGTCTACAAGTAATGGGCCCTTTGTACTGCCCTTACATAAATCAAGGACTGCTTTCTTTCCTCAAGAACTATGTGTTTGGAGCCTGCTCTGAAGTTCAAGGTCAGTTCGTTTACTTCTAAGAAAAGAAGATCATGAGGATAGATCCTAAGCTGGTCCTGTCTCTGGATGTGTCTCATAGAAGAAAGCCACGGTGGTATGTTTCCAGCAGCATCGTAACTGGAAGTGTCATATACATGAAAAATGTGAAACGTGGAAAAACAGGTAGGGTCTCTTTAGAGAGGAAGGTGGGGAACTGAAAGCAAAATTTTATATTTTTCCAGCACCTTTTACTGATCTAACATACAAATACCTTTTTGTATAACTGGTTCATTACTAGATTATTTCTTATCTTGTTTCTGTGCCATTGAGTTGATTTCCACTCAAAACCACCCTATAGGACATAGGGTTTTGGAGGTGGTAATCTTTACAGGGACAGACTGTCAGATCTTTTTCCTACTGGGTAAGTTCAAATCTGCAAACATTTTGGTTAGTAGCCAAACGCTTAACCACTGCACCACCAGGGTCCATTTCATGTCTTTAGAGACATGAAGATCCGTTTATATAAATAATGGGGAAGGTTCATTTTTTTGTTTGTTTGATTGATGCCTTTTGCAATCTAGAGAGGGAAGTGTGAAAAGCTCCCTAACAGGAGTGAAGGAGAACCCTAAAATCTGTGCTTAGCCAATTCTTTACTTCTTCATTTTCCTGTTTGACGCAGCTAGAAATCTGATGTTGTCAAGATGTGTTTTACTGGTTTGGGTCCCCCTCTGCCTTCCTCTTTCTTTTGCTCCAGGTCTAAATGATCCCACCCAACCAGGTAAAGGCTGCCTACACATCTAGTGAAACAAGAAGGAGCCAGTCCCAATCAATCAATGCCCTTTAGTGAGGGACCACAGCAGAGGACCCTTCTAGGTACAGGAGAGACAGAGGCTACAAATCTTCAATCTCCTGAAATTGCAAGAGGTGGCCAGTAGCTGGGGGTTGGCCGTGAGGCTGGCTGCAGCCCCTCCAGGCTTCACTCTGTGCAAGTCCGGTTCGTTCTCTCCCTCACCGTGGCTTTCTTCTGGTATCTGTGTGGCTGTGGAAGGAGGCCTAAAGGAGCCCTAGAGCCCAACAGGTAAGCGTTCAGCTGCGGGAGAAAGACCTGGAGATCTGCTTCTGTACCCTGTGGGGCACTTCTGCCCTATCCCGTGGAGTCAACATGAGTTGGGAATCGACTTGAGGGCATCCAGCAATCACACCAGGGGCATAAGAGATAAGCCTGAGGAATTACACGGAAAATTTATTCTCTTTTAAAAAAAAATCCCAGAGCTGCTCTTGTACCTTAAAGCTGTTTAACTGCTGTTTGTCATTCTGTCAGCATCATTCTTACACAAGTAGGTAAATATTTTATTAAACCTTTTTACTGCTTGGCAGTTACGGAGCCCTTAGCCTCCTAGCGCAGCCGGGGAGGGTGGGAGCAGAGTGGGCTCCTTGAAAACCCCACGGCGTTCACGGAGCGAACAGCACAGGAGCCGCCGTCTGTCCGGTTCTGTCCACCTGGAAACCATTTTCTCCTCCGGCCTCTTAGAAGTCATCTTCCATTTCTTCTTTTTCTTCATCAGACACCACGTTAGTCTTGATGAAAAGTGCTGGAGCCCCGAGAAGAAAACGGCTACCCCTTTGAACTCCGCCTGGAAATGACTGCCATGGTGCCACCTTCGCCTTCCCTTCCGCCTCTACTACACCCACTTTGGAACTTGCCCCCATCCCACCCTGACCTGCCTTGGGGAGCGGACATCTATATGCCACAGCTGGAGATCGGCAGCCCCCTCCTGTCCCTGCAGCCTCCCCTGCTCAGCGCCCCCATCTACAAGTCGCTGTCTTTGAACTTGAGACATTCCCCTAGTCATTTCCACCGCCTGACCTCAGAGCCTCATCAGCTTGCTAGTTTGCTACCAACAGGCTTGTAGCTGAGACTCACAAAGCACTAATTCGTTTAGGACACTGGTCAGCTTTTTAAATTCTTTTTTTCTTTTTACTGTTTACTTCCATATTACCTGTGTAACAGCACAGGAGCCGTATTACCTATGTAGACTGCTGGCAGTGGCCCAAAGCAGCAATAAATGGTGTGAATATCACGTCCACTCCTACATTTAGGCCTTCAGGAAGCCAAAAGAACACATCTGTGGGTGAGAGAGAAATTCCATGTTTGCAGGACACTGGGCACGAGCGCCCTCTTCTGGTGGAGAGAGGGAATATCTATTTGTGCCCACGCGTTTTGGTGCCCTCTACTGGCCGAGTAAAGAGAAGCTGCTGCTTGGAGCAGAGCCCTGGTGTCACCAGCCTCCTGAGACTGAAGCCCCACAGATCCATTGGTTTCCTGGAGTTGAAGCTCCAGGACCCACCACAGTAGCCCATGCTGTCATTTCCACAATTACCCATCAGCTAATTCCAAGTGGCTGAAAAAGCTAATTAAAGAGCAGGAAGGAATGACGGGAGAAAGCACTGTCATTTCTGAAGGGAGGAATTCAACTAGGTCCAAAGCAAATTGATTTAGCCAAACGTGGTATTGACACACATACAAAGAGGGTAGGGAAAAAAAAAAGCAAAGATGAGATGGGAGCACAATAGAGGATAGACTGTAAATTGCTGAGCAAGACATTCATGCTAAAAATAACGCTGCTTGTGGAGGGCACAGAAGTAAGAGTGGGACCGCGTCCATGGATGGGAGTAACGTGGAGTTCTGCATATAAACACCCAGCATTACAGCAAGATCGACAAAAGGCCCATAATCCAAGGGGAGTGGGAATGAACAGAAGGATAATTGGAAGTGAACCAGAAAATTATTTTCATCACCGTCTTCTTCCTTTTGTGGCTCTGATGATGCTGGAGTGCCTCTGAACAGTGACCAGCCACGCCCCTGGGTGCTCAGTAGGTCCCCAAGACCCCATCATGCCGTCAGCAAAAGCCACATGAGAAAGGAGGGCACGGCCTGGTTTTGTGCCCTCTAGTCTGGGTCACACATAATCATGAACATCCAGAAAAATCAATTTCCCAAGTGGCTGATGGGGAGGCCTGGCTTAACAGAAGGCGTTCATGAGAAAGACCCAGGGGGTTAGCTGATCACAAGCTTGATGCGGACCTGCAGCGCGCGGAGGCTGTTGAGAACCCTAATGCAATCTTCAGCTCTATTAATAGAATGGCACAGTGTAGAAGGAGGAAAGCAATAATCCCGGTGCGTGCTGTCGGGTCAGGCCCCATGCAGTTTTATGCTCAGTCCTGCAGGCTGTATTGTAAGAGAGGCATTGGCAAATTCAAGCCTGTTCAGAAGAACTTGAAAATGGTTGGATGTCAGGATTTAAATAGCATCAAGATTGGCCCTACAGTCTTTTTACAGTTGGCAATATCAGGATAATTATTGCAGTGACAACACAGAGTCTCAATAGCCAGGGCCAGGCATCATATTGTCAGTGTTTACTTAACCACTCTGAGCTTTGGGGTCTCCTCTCTATCTGCTAGGGATAATAACTTTGTACATAATCTTCCTCCAAGTGTAGTTTGAAGGATCACATCTGCTCAGTTCCTGCTAATGTCTACCAAGCCTCTACTGAGTGCCTGGCTCTGTGCCAGGTACTGGGGGTACAAACAGAGATCCAGTGAAGTGTCTTTGAGGAACTTGAAGTCTAGTTGAAGAGACAGGTCCATAAACAGGTACTTTGCATATAATGTGACAGATGATGATAGACACATGCATTGATTTGAAATGAGATGCAATTAATTTCTTATAGAGAAAGAGTGACAGGACAGAAAAACAGAGTCTTTGTAGAAGAAAAAGTTTCAAACACAAAAGGGGTCACTAGAGGTAAGAGAGGAAAGGACATTATTGAGAAGACAGTTAGAGCCAGGCAGGCTGAGAGTCACAAAAGATAATTAAAGGACCTCAACAGTGTGAGATGCCATCAAGAAGTCAGGAGGGGGAGGAAGCATTTCCAGGCCGGTCACTGGATCTGTAGATTAGGAATTCATCCTTAATGGTCAAGAAGGAAGTTTTATGAAAATGGTAGAGACAGAGGTGGACTTCAGGAACTGAGGATATAGTAGCCAGCAGCAAAGTGACCACTCGTTCAGAAAGTTTGTGGAAGGATGTGTTTATCGGGCAGTTGCTAGATAGCTAGCATGATGCTGTGCATGAAGAAGTCTCACAGGTGTAAGACTTTGTAAGAGCTCACCCAGTACTGGTCGGGGAGCTAAGACTCACATCTGCATGTCCGTGAGTCGGGGAGCTAAGACTCACATCTGCATGTCCGTGAGATCATAGCGGAAGGGATTTTATTAATTGTTCAACTGGGTGATGCAGACGAAACGGTGTTTAAATAACCAGTGGGCCTGACCCACAACTACATTCCTTTTCCTCACACGTAAATGCCAGAGGACTAACAGATGGCTTTGCTGCTCTGCAGATATGCTTAGTGTCACTCTAGTCCTCCCCTTTCCCTGGTTGACTGGGAAGTTCTTTTCCCGAAAGTGCTCAGAAACACTGATCTTGTCCTAACAGCCCTCCTGTTTGTTCCCACTTTACTATTTACCAGTGAAGTTAGTATTACTCTTACCCTTCTCACATTCTACATCCAGTGACTTTTTCTTTTTCTCATCAGTGGGTTTGTGTTTGGTTGATTAGTTATTCATGTATAATGTACAATGACAAGAGCTAGTAAATACAGAGAAATGATTGTGGAGAGTGTAGGTGTGCAAGCTCTGGGGTGGGTTTGGGGGGCAGTGTGTGTAGGCAGGTTGGTAAGGGATTTGGATTGCTTGCAGATGGCTGAAACTCAGCTTTTACCAAACTGGTGCCTGAAGCAAAATTGTTGTTGCGACTCTTAGAGACCCTACAAGAAAGAGTAGAACTGCCTCCTGGTTTCTTAGGCAGTAATCTTGATGGAGAAAATAATGGCCAGGTCTTTTCACCACAGAGCCACTGGTGGGTTTGTACTGCTAACCTTCCTATTGGCAATCCACTGCTTAATCCTTGTGGCACCAGGGCTGGCTGCTTGAAGCAAAATAACAAACCTGTTGCTGTCAAGTCGACTCATACTCTTAGCGACCCTGTAGGACAGAGTAGAACTGCCCCATAGAATTACCAAGGAGCGGCTGGTGAATTTGAACTCTTGGCCTATTGGTTAGCAGCCATAGTTCTTAATCATTGTGTCACGAAATTCCTGAAGCAAAAGAGGGGGGTGTAAAGTAACTGGGGATAGGCCTGCTTGCACAGCATGTGGGCACTTGGGTGCAAACCAGAGGTGGGTAGTTTAAACTCACCAGCCACCCCTTGTGAAAGAGGTGGCAGTCTGCTTCCATAAAGATGTACAGCCCTGGAGACTCGGGGGTGGTTCTGTTCTGTCCACTAGGGTTGCTGGGATTGGGAGTTTGGTGGGACACAGTGGTTTAAAGTGAATGGCGTGCATCTGAGCATCTTCTGGGCCTCCATGGCCTGTGTCTGGATCTGTCAGTCAGTTACTCAGTCATTAACTATATGTCCAGTGTAGTTTTATTTTTGTAAGTTGGCTTTTATCAGAGGTTGAATTTTCCCGAAAGGAATCCGCCCCATAGACTAGCTCTTCCTCTGACTTGCTCTATAGACAGTTCCCCAGACTGTCTGATTCCTGCACAGCAGCCAAACAAACAAGTTGGTGTCAAGCTGATTCTGATACTAAGTGACCCCATGTGCTCCATAGAATTTCAAGGCTGTAACCTTTCCCAAGTAACTTGTCAGGCTTTTGTTCAGAAGCACCTCTGAATAGATTTGAACCTCCACCCTTTGGGTTAGTAGTTCAATGTCTAACTGATTGTGATACCCTAGTAGTCCTCACAGTTGCCAGACAGGCCTTTATAGGCTGCAAGTCAGATCCTGACTTTCCCTCCAGTGGCTTTCTGTTGCACTTGGAATCAGACGAGTCCCTTTACTGTGATCTAAAAGGCCCTGCACAGTCTGATCGTGGGCTGCTTTCCAACCTCCTGTCCGGCCACCATACCCTACCATTTCTCAGCAAAAGGAGCCACCTTCCCTCTCAGACTCTGCATGTGCTGATCCTTCTCCCTGGAGCGTTCTTGATCTACTCGCTGTATGGGTGTCTCCTTACTATTCTTCAACTCTTAGTTCAAATACCCCTTCTTGCAAAAGTCTTTCTGGGCCAGACTTTCTCAAGTTGCCTCCCCACCCATCGCTTTCTAAAACTGTCACCTTATTTATTTCCTTTATAGTAACCGAGCCCATCTGACACAATCTTGTTTCTCTCTTTAGTGGAAGAGGATGTGGACATTCCATCGGGACAGGGCCTCATGTGTTCTGTTCACTGCTGTGCCTCCATCCAGAAACCATGCTGGGACATGGTGAGACCACAAAGTGTATTTGCTGAATGAATGACCAAATGAACTTTGAACTTCTATAGTTCTCTTCTAAAGGGCAGTTCTATTTTAAGAAAACCCAGCATTTAAAAAAAAAATCAATTTACAAAAGAAATACTTTAAAGAGATGATTATTCAAATTACAAGGTGTATCCCTTGAGATAGGAAATTCTCTTGCTGTCTTCAGCTGTCCATTAAAATCTAGGGGGAAGAGAAATGTAACATCAAAATTTAAAACATTCAGGGGACATCTAGGTCAGTTGGCGTAACAAAGTTTATTAAGAAAATGGTCTACCTCCCACTTTTTTGAGTGGCTTCTTGGGTCTTCAAAGCTAACAAGTGGCCACCTAAAAAGCATCAATTGGTCCCAACCCACATGGAGTGAGGAGAACGAAGAACATCAAAGGCATAAGGAAAACATGAGCCCAAGAGGCAGAAAGGGCCACATAAACAGAGACCACGTCAGCAGGGTACCAGAAGAACTAGATGGTGCCCAGCTACTGCGGATAACCGCCCTGACAGAGGACACAAGAAACCATCCTTGATGGAGTAGGAGAAATGTGAGGTGCAGAACTCGAGCTTTAGTGAGAGGACCAGATGTGATGGTCTGACAGACTGGAGGGTCCCGGGAAGACACGGCTCCCAGACTCGCTGTTAGCCCAGAACTGAAACCATTCCGGAAACCAACTCCTCAAACAAAGATTGAATTGGTCTATAAGACGTAAAATGATACTGCTGAAGAATGTGCTTCTTGGCTCAAGTAGATACAGAAGACTAACTGGGCAGCTCCTGTCCAGAGGCAAGATAAGAAGGCAAAGGGGGACAGAAGCTGGCTGAATGGACACAGGAAATACAGGGTCGAGGAGAGGAGTGCACTGTTACAGGGTGGGGAAAGCGGCGAGAGTCATAGTGTGTGTCTGAGTTTTTGTATGCAAAACTGACTTCAGTTATAAACTTTCACTTAAAGGACAATGAAGAAAAAAATATCTGAAAATTTCCCATCCACCCCCTAATTATTTTCTATCAATTATCCTATTTTACCTTCTTCTTAGCACATCTTACTATCTGAAATTGTCATGTTAATTTCATTTCCTTGCTAGCTGCCTGTTGGCTACTCCATGACAGTATAAACTCAGAGGAGAGTTTGCCTCTCTTGTTCGGTGCCCAGGAAACATCTGTTGATTAAGTGGATTTTAAATGCTTGGAAATAGACAGTAGAGTCCCTGGATGCTGCAACATGGCTGAGAGCTCAACTACTAGCTGAAAGGTTGACGGTTTGAAGCCACCCAAAGGCACCTTGGAGGGCACACCTGGAAATCTGCTTCTGAGGGGTCTCAGCCTTCAAACCCCTAAGGAACAGGGTTGCTGTGAGTTGCAATTCACTCAGGGGCAACTGACAACACAAATAGACAAGGAGACAACTAAGATGAACATGAAATAAAATGAAAGAAATACACGTTCACAAAGAGTCTGGCTGCAGAGAATTTTCGGGAAGACAGCTGACTTAAACATGGGAGAGCCGACCACGCAGCCAAGGCAGAAGTGAATTAGACAACCTGTACAACCTCCTTCTGCCGGGTTTTCAGAACTCATCACGGAGTTGAACAGGGAAGGCTGTGACTCAGGCCCAGAGGCCGGGATCGGAACACAAAGCTGGACATTCAGGGCAGGTAGGCCGTGCTGAGACTTCCCAGGTCACTCGCAGCGCGGCTGTAAGTTACCATCCCCTAAGGTCAACTCAGAAACCCTGGAGGTGCAGTGGTTAAGAGCTATGGCTGCTAACCAAAAGGCTGGCAGCTTGAATCCACTAAGCATTCCTTGGAAACCATATGCAGTGCTGCTCTGTCCTGTAGGGTGACTATGAGTAGCAAAGGACTCAACAGCAGTTTTTTTTTGAGGCCAACTCAGGAGCAGCCAAGACCTCCTTGTGCCAGGCTAGGAGAGCTCTGTGTTCTGTCCCTCAGCCTAAGCCTGCAGATGAAGATGATCTTGGTTTAACCTAGTTTGAAGTGGAACCCCTTTGTTGGGTGCTCACCAAGCCAGCAACACTGTGCTAGAAGCAGTAGACAGTGGAGAAGGTGAGAGTCAGGAGACCTATGCCAACAGGTGGCTCAGGTGAGTGAAAAGTGTGTTTCAACAGGATGGAGAAGCTAGGTGCAGGGGAAAGCAGGGTCAGCTGCCATGAACTTACAGACCAGGGAGAAGCTGATGGCTTCCCAGGGGATCCAGTCCTGGAAGTGGTTGTATAAAGGAGGACCTTCCAGAAACAGGGAAGCCAGGGCATGTTCGGGGACTCCAGAGAGCACCAACATCAGGAGGCACGTGGGAACTGCAGATAACTACGAGTGGAGTAACTTATTCCCCAAAGTTCTGGTCAGGTCCCTCAGAACCAATCCCTAAAGTTCATGGCTGGAGCCATGCACTGGAGTGAAACAGAATGACCTTCCCAGTGAAGATTAGAGAGTAGTTTGATTAGTTTTGCTGGCAGAGGGAGGACAGCTGGAAGGCACACACAGGGACGCTGCAGCGAGTGACGGAGAGAGAAGTCCTGAAAGCCAGATGGGGCATGTTGTGCTTGAACAAAACACTAAATGACCCTTTGGGGTGGAGTGGGTAGAGGACAATTATAACAGCAATAGAAGTATCTTTTATTTGGACATAGCCCAGCAGACACTAAAATCACTGCCTTTTTGCCTACTCTGTGAGAGTGTAAAATCCAGGAGAGTAGAAAGCTTATCTGTCTTACTCAGTACACGTGACAGGATAGTTCTGAGAAAGAAAAGTAATGAGGATCTCAACCCTACTAGGAATTAACATAAATTATAAAACCTCAGTAACTGAAGCAAGGCAGCACCAGCATCTGGCTGCTGAACGGACGAATTAAGTTCAGGAAAAGGTCCAAACCATTCAAGACTTTCGTATCATCATAAATAAGAATGAGGATGTTTTATAAACTGATGGTATAAAATCTAGAATGTTACCATATGTAAAATGTAGGAAGAATTCACAAAGATAGCGAGAGAATAAACCCTAGGTGGTATTTTGAAAGTGGGAAGAAGCCTTTGGGCCACTAGCTACAGGCTTAGGGTCACAGACCTGTTGAGGTCAGGGCTGTGTGTCTGATGCCTCAGTAGGTCCGCTCAGATCTCACAGAGATGGCCTGGAGTCCAGTCAAAGATTGTACCTATGGCCTGGGGCACCCGTCTTGCAGATACAGCTATCCTGTCTGCAGTAGACCCGTGACATATGTGGCTCTAATTGTCATAACAGTGGGAAATGCTGCTAGGAATAACAGGAACCCACGGGGGAAAAAAGGAAGTTGGGTCCCTATCTCACACCAGGGAGAATTTCAAATGTATCAGAGACGTAAATGTAAAGCATGACACCAGACAAGTACTGAAAGGAACCACGGGAGAAGTTTTTAATCATCTAAAGGTTAATATTGCCTAGCTGTGACTTTGGAATGCCTGAGTGGCACAGCTGATTCAGCACCTGCACATAGCCAGAAGGTTAGCAGGTTCAAATCCATCCAGACTTGGAAGACAGACCTGGTGATCTTCTACCAAGAAGCCACAGCCTTGAAAGCCCTGTGTGACTCCAACACACATGGAGTCACCATGAGTTGAAATCAACTCGACAACAACTGTGACTTTGAGTCAGTCTTTAATCTCGCAGAGTCTTTCTCGTGGGGCTGGGGAAGCGGGCTGTCACGAGGCTTGTGCTTAGAATGATGTCTGGCACACACAAAAGATTTAACAAGCGATGACCACAGCCATGCTGCTGTTATCACTGTCATAAAGAAGAATGAGGACATATAAACTGATTTGGAAAATTACCAAGACATATTGCTAAGTGAAAAAAAAGCAAGGTGCAGAGCAGCGTGTGTAAAATGCTAACCTCAGTTTCAAAGGGAAGGAGTAAGTATGTATTTAGAAGTGCGTGTACACACACATGTATACACACACGTATTTGGGGTCAGGGCAGCCATCAAAAAAGTCACCACTCCAGGGGCACCCGTCTGCTGTCTTCTGTGTCAGTGGCATCCCGTGACTTCAGTATAAATGGTGTCCCTGGGAAAAGTGCTGCACAGTGGCCCTGCTAACTTGGCTGCCAATGCATAATGTGTCTCTGGAAGGGTACACAAAGAGCAAAGTGACATTGGTTGTCTGTGGGGGAGACACTCAGCAGAGGTGTAGTGGGGGAGCGGGAAAGGGAGCAGATTCCCCCAGGCACAAGTACAAGGAGGTGCCAGCTGAGGCATGGGGTGACATTCTGAGGCACCCCAAATATGAAAGGCACCTGACAGAGGCAGCGGGCAAGAGAGAAGGAGTTTCTGCACAAGCGTCGGCACTGTCAACATCTACTCATCGGGAAACTGAAGCAGGAGGGCATGTGTCATTAGAGTTTGCCCTGGGACACTTGAACTGAAATGCTATTTAGAGATTGTCCCTGGATCCTTGGTAACCTCACTAGTCTCTGAAGCTTAAGCGGCTTGGAACAGAGGTTGGAAAAGGAATCTTCATAATACAGCTATTATGTCTTTTCCATCTGAAACTATATAAATGTGGTCAAGGATACTACCCCTTCCTCCCTCCACAAATAAGAGAAAGGGGTGTAAAAATAAATATACATATATAAAAGTAGTATGAATGAAATGAAATGAATTCGTGTAAATGAATCTGGAAAATACAGAAGGTATGAAAGAAGCAATTACAGTTGAACATGGTTTTCCACTCTCTGATTGTCTCTGTGTGTCTGCTTTTATGGAGTGTCTTAAAGGGCAGCGTCATGTAGGGCAGGGATGGGCAAACTGTAGCCCGCTGGCCAAGTCTGGCCCACCACTTGGTTTTTGTAAGTAAAGTTTTATTGGAACACAGTCGCATCATCAGTTATGTATTGCTTAGGAATGTTTGCCTGCTACGACAGCATATTTGAGTAGTTACAGTAGAGACCATGTGGTAGGCAAAGCTGAAAACGTTCACTGTATGGCCACTTCCTGGAAAAGTTTGCTGAGCCCCAGTGTGGAGAAAGAGCTGGAGTTTGGGGAGTAGGCTGAGCGTGGGGTTCAAGTCTCTGCTCCACTGCTGACTGGCTGGAGGGTGGGGTAAGGAGGGTATAAGATAGTTACAATGTGTGTAAAACATCATATGGCCAAGACCTGGCCTTTGGTGAGTGCTTCACATCTACAGTGAAACCTGTCAGAGCCGGAACCGATAGGACTGCCTTGTTTTTCTGGATCTTTGGTTTTCCACCTGGGGCAGAGTGCAGTCTTACCACTCAATCATTTTAGTGGAAGACATTTGCGTTGTCTTTTTCTGACACGGTTCCTTTTCACACAGGTTCTGGCTTTTCAGGTTTCGCTGCACATGTTCCAACAAACAACATTAAGACCATACTGTATATTCCTATAAGCCACGTACAAAATTTGATTCCTGCTTTTATTTTTCACAACATTAGATCATAAGTAATTTTGTACGTCATTACAATTCTTCAGAAACATTTTCTCTGCTTTTTTTTAAAAACTTTGTATTATGGAAGTTTTCAATTGTATAAGAAAAGTAGAGAGTAGGATAGTAAACCAGAAAAAGAGAATTGCTACCGAGTCCCCTCTGACTCTGAGTGACCCCTGCGTGGCAGAGCACAGCCGTGCTCCGTAGTTTTCAGTGGCTGATTTTTTTAGAAGCAGGTTACCAGGTGTTTCGTTGGAGGCATCTCTTGGTAGAATCAAACGTCCAATCTTTTGGTTAACAGCTAAGCCAGTTAACTGTCTGTACCACACAGGATAAGGGACACCCACATACATCAGCTAGATAACTGCTGTTAACCTTTAGTCATCTGACTTCATCTTTTATTTTTTTACCTTGCTGAAGTATTTTCAAGTAAATTTCAGATGTTATGACATGTTAGTTCTAAGTGTTTCCATATGCATTAAAATTTTTTTCCTATATAGCTTCAGAATTAATAGTAATTTCTCATATGATCTAATATCAGCAATGTTCAGATTTCCCAGTTGTCCTCAAAACGTCTTCTGTAGACAGTTCATTCAAACCAGGATCCAAGCGAGAGCCACTTACTAGATTCACCCGTGTCTTAGGTCTCGTTTGAGCTGTAATAGCATCTCACCCTCTCCCTTCTTCTTTTTTTTTTTTTAGCCTGAACTTACTAATGAGACCAGGTGTTTTAGCCAGTGCTGCTCTAAGAAAGATACCACAAGCAGACAGCTTTAAAAAGAGAAACTGTATTTTGTCACGGTGCAGTAGGCTAACAGTGCAAATTCAGGTTGTCACCTCCAAGAGAAGGCTTTCTTTGTCGGATCTGGAGAAAGGTCCTAGTCATCACTGCTCCTCTAGACTGGAAGCTTGGAGACGCAGGAACTGTGGTCCTTTCCAAAGGACGTGCTCAGCTGCCCACACGGCTGTCCCCAGACCTCGCTGCCATCTTCTCTATAGCTCAAGAGACTGCCCCAAGGCACAAAACAGTCTTACACACTGAGTCCTGTCCCAGTAACCCAACCGCCACCCACCTGCCCTCAGTAACATCACGGAGGCAGGATTTACAAAACAGAGGAACAGAACAACATACCAGAAACCATGGCCTAGCTAAATGGCTGCACAGATTTTTGGGGGGACACAGTTCAGTTCATGACACCAGGTTAAGTATTATGTTGAATGTACCATAAGTGAATATACCATTAACTTGGGTACCTTTCTAAGTCTCAGTCTCCTCCTTATCAAAATAAATGAGTTTTTAGGAGACTAAAATGAAAATATATAGTGTAATGTTCTTAACTCTGTCAAACCCAATGTTCTAATTTCTTTTTTTATTATGAATGAATGAAAATGTACATTCCCATATAAATTTGCGTGCTGACCTACACGCGGCTTCCACTGCTCTCCCTGCACTGTGACAGCACACTCTTCATCTCTGCTCCATACATGTCTTATCTTCCCAACAGTCTCCTATCTTCACTCCACCCAGTCTCCTTCCAGTGTGAGGTCAACAGGACGACCTCCTATAGATGCCTAGAACCATAAAGTGCCCACACTATATGGTCACTCTGCATCACCAAGTCCAATCCACTGCTGTCTGAAAAGTTGACCTTCAGTATGATTTATGGACAGGGGCAGCATCAGGGCCAGGGGCCCCACTCCCAGGAGAACTTCGAGGTCCCTGGACCATCAAATTGCGGTCTTTTAGGGGAGATCTCAGGGTGCACCCCTATTTATACTTGTGTTGCCAGTGAGACTCAACTTTGTGAGCTCCATCGTGACTATCATAGTGGTGGCCGGTCAGAAGTCGATGTAGACATCCACTCATGTGGGTCTCTCTCTCTTCTGGATTCTCTTTTCCCCGTGTCGTTATAGACCTTGGTGATCATCCGTTCCTGCTGAGTTGGGACCATTTGCTGTACCCTCAGATGGCAGCTTGGCAGCTTTTAAGACCCCAGACGCCACTCACCAATGTGGGGTGCGGAGAGACCTCATTAGCAAAATGCTAGTTGTGCAATTGGCCTCGATTTCCCCTGAGAGCACAGTCCCCAGACCCCTGCCCCAGCTACTCTGTCCTTGCAATATTGGGTTAAGATGGGAGGAGTACACAAGTCGTGTTGAAGTCCCATTAATATTGATCTTCTTACTCATGTGTGCTGTCACCAATTTCATCCAACCAAATTCTAACAACTACCTAATCTAAAACCTCCCCCATCACCCTCCCACCCTCCCCACCCTTGGAGCCATCAAAGAGTCTTCTCTGTTATGCATGAGTCTGCTTTAAGTTCTTATCATAGGGGTCTCATGCAATATTTGTCCTTCTGTCACTGACTACTTTCACTCAACATAATGTCCTCCAGTTGAAACCAGGTTAAGAGATGTTTCCTGCTATCATCGTTGTTCTTTATCATTGCATAGTGTTCCACTGAGTATATATACCATAGTTTACCTATCCATTCTTCTGTTGTTGGACATCGTGGTTGATACCATCTTTTTGCTATTGTGGACTGTGCTGCAATGAACATACGTGTGCATGCATCAGTTGGTGTGAATGGCCTTGATTCTGTAGGATATATTCCAAGCGGTGGAATTACTGGGTCAAGTGGTGTATCTATATCCATTATTTTAAGGTAGTACCAGATTGCTTTCCAAAGCAGTTGCACCATTTTGCAATCCCATCAACAGTGTAGGAAAGTTCCAATCTCTCTCCAGCCTCTCCAGCATTTAGTGTTTTGAGTTTTTTGGATCATGGCCAACCTTGTTGGGGTGAAAGGGTATCTCATTGTCGTTTTGATTTGAATTTCTTTAATAGCTAATGATCGTGAGCATGTCCGCATGTGTTTTTTGGCTGCCTGGATCTCCTCTTTAGAGAAGTATCTGTCCGTCTCCTTTGCCCATCACTTAATTGGATGATTTATCTTTTGTTGTTGATATTTTGTAGTACTTTATAGATTACGGAGATCAGCCGTCAGTCTGACATAGAGTTGCCAAATATCTTTTCCCATTCTGTAGGTGGCCTTTTAATTCTATTAATAAAGTCTTCGGATGAGCAAAAGTGATTGATTCTTAGTAGTTCCCATTTATCTATTTTCTCTTTTGTTGTTTGTGGTTTCTTTGTCAGATTTTGAAGTCTATCTACATTGTGTATTAAACCTTCCATTGTTGTTCCTACTTTTTCTTGGATGAGCTTTATCATTTTAGATTTGATATTTAGGTCTTTTATCCAGTGTGAGTTGGTTTTTGTATATGTGTAAGATATGGGTCTTGTTTTAATTTAGTGCAGGTGGACATCTAATTTTGCCAGCACCATTTGTTGAAGAGATTGTTTTTACCCCAGTTTAATGTCTTAAGGCCTTTGTCGAATATCAACTGTTCACAGGCAGATGATGTCATCTCTGGGGTGTCGATTGTGTTCCACTGATTGGCCTGTTTTTGTGCTGGTACCAGGCTGTTTTGACGACTGTGGCAGTGTAATAGGTTCAAAGGTCGGGTAATGAGAGGCCTCCGAGTATGTTCGTCTTCTTTAGTAATGCTTTACTTATCCGGGACTTCTTCCCTTTCCAAAGTTGGTAATTTGTTCCTCCATCTCATTAAAAAATGTCACAGGAACTTGTATTGGGATTGCATTATATGAGTAGATTGCTTTGGGTAAAACAGACATTTTCACAATGTTAAGTCTTCCTATCCATGAGCAGGGTAAGTTTTTCCATTTGTCTAAGTCTCTCTTAGTTTCTTGTAGTAAGGGTTTGTAGTTCTCTTTGTAGAGGTCTGTTATTTCTCTGGTTAGATTTATTCCTAGGTACTTTATCTTCTTAGGGGCTATAGTAAATGGTATTGACTTGGTGTTTTCCTCCTTAATAATCTTGTTGTTGGTATAAAGGAATCCTACTGATTTACTTATGTTTATCTTGCATCCTGAGACTTTGCGAAACTCCTCTATCAGTCTGAGTAGTTTCCTTATGGATTCTTTGGGATTCTCTGCATATACAATCATATCATCTGCAAATAGGAAGATTTTTAGTTCTTCTTTGCTAATGCAGGTGCCCTTTATTCCTTGGTCTTGTCTAATTGCTCTGGCTAAAACTTCTAGTACAATGTTGAATAGCAGAAGTGAGAGTGGGCATCCTTGTCTAGTTCCTGTTCTCAAGGGAAACTGTTTCAGTCTCTCTCCATTCAGGATGATGTAGACAGTTGGCTTTGTATAAATGGCCCTTATTGCATTGAGGAATTGGCCATCTATTCCTATTGTGCTGAGAGTTTTTAGCATGAATGAGTGTTGGACTTTATCAAATGCGTTTTCTGCATCAATAGACAAGATCAGGTGATTCTTGTCTTTTGTGGTATTTATGTGGTTGATCACATTAATTGTTTTTCTGATGTTGAACCAGCCTTGCATCCCTGGTATGAATCCCACTTGGTTGTGATGAATAATTTTTTGGTATGTTGTTGTATTCTATTGGCAAAAATTTTGTTGAAGATTTTTGCATCTAGATTCATGAGTGTTATCAGTCTATATTTCTGCTTTTTGCTTGAGTCTTTCCCTGGCTTTGGTATCAGGGTTATGCTGGCTTCATAGAATGAGTTTGGG
Organism: Heterohyrax brucei; assembly: GCA_028571685.1. Taxonomy (NCBI): domain Eukaryota; kingdom Metazoa; phylum Chordata; class Mammalia; order Hyracoidea; family Procaviidae; genus Heterohyrax; species Heterohyrax brucei. The sequence goes on along the minus strand of CM053149.1, from coordinate 115,081,425 downwards.
AGTACTCCATCCCTTTCTACACTGTGAAATAGTCTCAGTAGTATTGGAGATGATTCTTCTCTAAAAGCTTGGTAGAATTCTGCAGTGAAGCCATGTGGGCCTGGGCTTTTTTTGGTTGGCAGTTTTTTTATGACTTTTTCAATCTCTTCCTTTGTGATGGTTTTATTAAGTTGTTCTGTGTCACCTTGTGATAATTTGGGTAGGTGATATGAATCAAGGAATTTGGCCATTTCCTCTAGGCTTTTGAATTTGTTAGAGTACAGACTTTCATAATATTCTATTATGATATTTTTTATTTCTGCTGGATCTGTTGTGACAACTCCCCTCTTATTTCTTATTTGGGTTATTTGTTTCCTTTCCTGGTTTTCTTTAGTAAGTTTAGCCAATGGTTTGTCAATTTTGTTGATCTTTTCAGAAAACCAGCTGTGTTGGTCTTTTCAATTTTTTCAGTTGTTCTTCTATTCTCTAATTCATTTAGTTCTGCTCTGATCTTTATGATCTGTTTTCTCTTGGTGCCTGAGGGTTTCCTCTGTTGTTCTCTCTCTACTTGTTCAAGCTGTAGGGTCAGTTCTTTGATTTGGTTTCTTTCTTCTTTCCAGATGTGTGCATTTATGGAGATAAACTGACCTCTGAGCACTGCTTTGGCTGTATCCCATAGGTTCTGGTAGGAAGTGTTTTCATTCTCATTGGAATCCATGAATTTCTTTATTTCATCCTTGATTTCTTCTATAACCCATGTTTTTTGAGCAACATGTTGTTCAGTTTCCATGAGCTCCGCTTTCTATCTATGTTTTTTCTGCTATTGATTTCAATTTTTATGGCTTTGTGACCTGAAAAGACACTTTGTATTAATTCAGTGGTATGGATTTTCATGAGAACTGCTTTATGTCCTAACACATGATCTATTCTGGAGAATGTTCCATGTGCACTGGAGAAGAAAGTGTAGTTGTCCACTGATGGATAGAAGGTTCTGTATGTGTTGATGAGGTCTAGATGGTTAATTGTGACAATAAGGTCTTCTGTGTCTTTACTGAGCTTTTTTCTAGACAATCTGTCCAATATTGAGAGTGGAGTGTTGAGGTCTCCTACTATTACTGTGGAGTGATCTAGCTCATTTTTGAGTGTAGTCAGTGTTTCTTTGACATATTTAGGTGCTCTGATATTGGCCAGCCAAGTGCCATTGAGTCAGAATATTTATTATTGTTAAGACCTGCTTGTGTATTGAACCTTTCAGTAATAAATAGTGTCCATCCGTGTCCACAATGGTGGATTTTACATTAAAATCGATTTTATCTGAGATGAGAATTGCCACACCTGCTCTTCTTTGTTTATTGTTAGCTTGATATATGTTCTTCCATCCTTTGATTTTCAGTTTGTTCATATCTTTAGGTCTAAGGTGAGTTTCTTGTAGGCAACATATAGATGGGTTATGTCTTTTGATCCAAGATGTCACTCGATGGCTCTTTACTGGAGCATTCAGTCCATTCACATTCAATGTAATTATTGACAGGTATGTATTGAGTGCTGCCATTGTGATATCTTTATTTTTGTGTTGATGTTTTTTCTGTTGTTCTTATTAATCTGTTCTGTGACCTTCTTTTTTGCAAGTTGATTCTTCCCCTTTTTCAGGGTTGGTTTTGTGGTTGTTGAGACTCCTGTATTACATTTCTTGATATGGTATGTTTCTTCTTTATTATGCTTTACGGCTGCCCCTATGATCCCACTTAATAAACTACATATAACCCCAATTTTGATTGCTACCAGTCTTGTCAACTTCCTCTCCATCTGGGAGGACTATAATGACTGTAGTACAACCTCTTTTTAATAAGGTGATATCATAGTTTACATGATATGATCACTGGATTGTTTCTTTCACTATTATTGCTTTGATTGTGTTTGGAGCCTTCCTTAACTGAGTAGGATTCTGGATAATGTGTCCTTCTAAAATACAAAGTTAGCAGTTTTGTTCTTCCAAACCAAGAGATTTTTGCAGTATTTCTTGTAGCTTGGGCTCAGTTTTTACAAAATCTCTGAGTTTCTGTTTATCTGTGAATGTCTTAATTTCATTTTCATATTTAAAAGATAGCTTTGAAGGATACGTAATTCTTGGTCGGAAGTTTTTCTCCTTCAAGGCTTTGAATATGAAGTACCACTGTCTCCGTGACAGCAGTTTCTGCAGAAAAATCTGACGAAAGCCTACAGGGTTTCCCTCTGAATGTTAGTTTGCTTTGAGTCTTGCTGCCTTTAAGAGTTTCTTCTTATGTTTCATTTTGTTGAGCTTGATTATGTCTTGGAGTCTTTCTGTTGAGATCTAAATAGAGTGGTGTTCGATACATATTTTGGATATCTACATTCTCTTCTTTCACAATTTCTGGGAAGTTTTCTGTCAGCTGCTCAGCCACAATTCTCTCTGTGTTCTCAGGTGTCACTCCCTGTTCAGGTACTCCAATTAATCGTAGATTGTTCTTCTTAATAGAGTCCCACATGCTTCTTCCTTTTTCTTGTTTCTTTTTTCTGACTTCTCCTCATAGATGCTGGAGTCAGTGACTCTGTCTTCCAAATCAGAAATTCTCTTTTCCATTTATTCCATTCTGTTTTCTTGGCTTTGAATTGAAGTTTATATGTCTTTGATTTTGTTCTTGATCTGTTGTATTTCAGAGCACTGATGTTCCATCATATAAAACAGCTTGCTTAATTTTTTGTTTTGTGCTGTTGCATTTTGTATAGGCTCTCTATATAATCCTTTTGTATCCATCTTCTGATAGTTTCAGAAAAGCTTCTTCATCTGGGAAGTTGTGAGGTGGTTTCTTTTGGGGGCCTTCTGATGCCATTGCTGACTTCTGGGTTACCATCCTCTCCAGCATCTGCTGCCTTTTGGGCATCACATGGGGCAATAGAGGCTGGGAGAGACGCTGTGAAGATGTGCCACAGTTTTTTCTCTCGGACATCTTAAGACCAGAAGTAAAAAGCATTTGGCACCTTCCAAAGTCAGTCAGGTTTTCAGGTGTCTATGTCCCTCTTCCCAGTTGGCAAAGTAAGCACCTCTATATTGAACACTCTACGTTATAAAACTAGCTGAAACTACAGAAAGGCTACTGGCCTGCTGGCCTCTGCTGTCAGGCCCCAGCTGTGGGTGATATTGTGTAGAACTCTTCTGGGTAGGAACTGCCTCTCAGCCCAGGAATTAGGTCCAGCTGAGGCTTCCATATTGATGACCCCACCTCACCTCCCAGCAAAACAAGATGGTGTCCTGCGTAAGCTAGCCAGCTGGCCGGGACCAGGCTCCTGGCAGAAAGAGAGGTCCAGAGTGCTGAAATGCCCAGAGTCCACAGCCTCCGCTGCTGGGCCCTGGCCTCAGGCGACAGTGTGAAAAACACGCCTCCCTGCTAGAAAAGCGCTCTCTCCACGGCAGGAGCCACCTCCCAGCCTAAGAACCAAGTCTGGCTGGGGCCTCTGCCTGGGCTTCTCCGTTTCCCGACAGGCCAGAGGAGCCAAGGTGTATAGAGTCCAAAGCCAGGCTCTCAGAAGCTGGCAGTTACATTTGCCGGCCCCACCATCAGTGCGACTGAGACCAGCAGCTAGTCAAGTCCCATTTCTTCCTGACAGCCATCGAAATGGTGAGTTACCTTTGGTCTGTGCAAGCCTGTGCTCACCGAGAGTGGGGTCAGTGAAAAAGAGGAGGTTTTGCATTCAGTGGTATGAAGTTCAAATTAACAGCCCTGTGCCGCATCCCAGGGCTCACTAGGTGTCCAGAAGGCTCCGTTTAACTATCACATCAGGTCTTGGCTTCCAGAGGGATTTAGGGAGACGTGTGTTTAGTCCACCATCTTGACCCCCCCATTCTAATTTCTTAACAGATATTTTGTAACAGCCTCTTTTACTATATAAAACAAAACCAGACTCACTGCTGTCAAGTGGATTCTGACTCATAGTGACCCTATAGGACAGAATAGAACTATCTCAGAATTTCCAGGGAGCACCTGGTGGATCTGAACTGCCAACCTCTTGGTTAGTAGATGTAGTGCTTAACCACTGCTCCACCAGAGTTTCCTCTTTAACTGTACTAAAGTAGAATTTATAGATAATACATCTACAGACATAATTCCTAAATTTTAAAAAAATCAAACCATGTCTGAAGAATTCTATAAAGAGTAAATAAATATATACACATTTACATTTCAATATCTAAAAACCCTAGCATGATTCCATTAGGAGACAAGGATGGAGTAAAGTGCCAGAAAAAGGAGCCTATTGCACCTCAACAATACTGGTATGAATCAAAAAAATAAAAATAAAAACAACAAATGTTGGAGAGGCTGCAGAGAGATTGGGAAGTGTCTGAACAGCTGGTGGGAATGCAAAATGATACAAACATTTTGGAAAATGATATGGCACTTCCTTAAAATGCTAGAAATATAAATACCATACAATCTCTAGCTTTGCCCCTCCTAGGCATACAGCCTCAGGATATAAGAGCTATCACATGAATGGACAGACATACACCCATGTTCACTGCAGCATTCTTCACAATAGCAAAAGGATGGAAGCAACTTAAATGTCCATCAACAGGCAAATGGATGAACAAACTATGGTATATACACACAATGGAATACAACATAACAATAAAGAACAATCTGCCAAATACCTCACAACATGGATGAGTCAATCTGGAAGGCATTATACTGAGGGAAATAAGTCCATCACAAAAGGACAAACACTGTATGAGATCACTACTACAACAACTCCAGTTACTAGGGAGGGAACGAGTGGAGACAGAAGAACATTAGAAAATAGGTAAGTGATAACTTTGGTGAAGGGTAAGACAGTGCACAATACTGGAGAAGTCAACACAACTTGACCAAAGCAAGGTCATGAAACTTTCAGAGACACATCTGAACTTCCAGAAGGACCGAATTACTGGGCTGAAGGCTGGGGACCACGATCTTGGAAACATCTAGTGCAACTGGCTCAGCAGAGTTTATAAAGAAAATGTTTGGCATACTACTTTGGTGGTCTGGAATTTTAAAAGCTTGTGAGTGGCCATCTAAGATACTCCACTGTTTCCACCCTATATGGAACAAGGGAGAATAACGAAAACCAAAGACACAAGGGAGAGATTATTCCAAAGAACTAACAGACCACAGCTGCCACTGTCTCCACCAAACTGAAGCCAGCACAACTAGGTGGTATCTGGCTACCATCACTGACTGCTCTGATAGAGATCATAATTGGTCCCAGACAGACCTAGAGAAAAATGTAGAACAAAGCTGTAACTCACAAAAGAAATCAGACTTAACAGGTCTGATAAGAGACTGTAGAAACCACAAGCGTATGGCCCGCAGACATACTTTTAACTCAGGACTAAAGCTACTCCTGAGGTTCACCTTTCAGACAAAGATTTAAAAAGCTCATAAAACAGAGCAACACTAAATAAGCACATCAGCCCAGGGGCAGAAGGGGACAGGAAAATTGGTAATGAGGAACCTGAGATCAAGAAGGGGAGAGTGTTGGCACATTGTGGGGTTGGCAACCAATGTCACAAAACAGTATGTGTATTAATTGATTAATGAGAGGTGATTGCTCTGTGAACTTTTCCTCTAAAGCGTAATTTAATAAATCAAACATAATTTTTGAAAAAAGAAAAGGAGCCTGTTAGCTGGTACAAATGGTTATGCGCTGAAAGTTTGGTGGATTGAGCCCACCCAGAGGCACCTCAGAAGACAAGCTTGGTGATTTGCTTCTGATAGGTCATAGATTTGAAAACCATCTGGAGCAGTTCTATTCTGCACACATGGGGTCACCATGAGTGGAACTGGACTTGAAGGCAACTAACAACATCAAAGATGCTAGTGACTAGCTACAATGAATATATTTGTTTGGATTTAGAACTTAAGGAAATCAAAGAGTAGGACTACAGGTGTTCACACAAGGAACTAATGTTAGAATAAGTGATCACAAACAAAGTTTGTTTGCATATGATAAGAAACAGAGGGATATAATCTTAATTGAAGTAGGCATGGTATGCCAACCCAGATGAAAGACTATCAAAGCGGAGAGAATGAAGAAGAAAGTATTCTCACAAATGAACTAAAGCCTTATTGAGAATTGTACTATCGAAAAGACTGCAACTGATGGTCCAAAAGGCCTGGGAGTTCCTCTGGGAGCATGGTCCCTAGACCTGATGCTGCCCCTGATTGTAATATAAATCATTACTGAGGTCAACTCTTTGGATAGGAATGGATTGGATACAGAGACACAGAATAACCATATCATGTGTGAACTTCATGTTTCTATACATCTATAGGATGTCATCCTACTGGCCTCTTACTAGAGAGTGGAGAAGGTGAAGTGGAGGGAACAGGAGATTGTTAAGAGGATATGACATGTATAAAATGGAAAGGGGAGTGTGCTGTCAATAGGCAAAGAGAGCAGAAGGAGCTGCAGATAGGTGTGCATGCAAATTTAAATTGGATTATATACTTTCACTCAATCACAATGAAAAAAAAAAAGCATTGCAGTATCAAAAGAATTCCTGGTGTTATGACACAGGATAAGGTATGATAAAATTTGATTAAAAAACAAACCAAACAAAAAACATATGCTATCTTGAAATCTCATTATACTTCAAGGCAAATACTCAGTTTCTGAGTTTTCAGAGGGTACATTTAGAAGTCACGTGACACACAGAACAATTACTCTTTGGGAAGGACTGTCACGAGTTGTAGGAATCTAGCATCTTTGGCTTCCCACTACATGTCAGTAATGGCTTCCACTCATAAAGACAACAAAAACCACCCCTTTGAAGTATTACCTCATTTGTGAACCACAAATACATGTGAAAGCAATCTGAAAAGTTGAAAGGGCTTTTCAAATACATAGTATGATTATTCTCTAAAAACTGCAGATCTTCAGTGAACATAGTATTTAAATGAATTATAAAACACAGGTGATTTCTTTTACAAAACCAGTTTCCATTTCTAGAACATAGCCAGTGCAGTCCCTGATTTGATATACTTGCTGAAAACAACTAAAACATTTGGATTAAAAATAATTTCGTGAGAGCGTGACTTAGCAAATGAATCTGTGTCTCTGGAGTTAAGAGATTTTCCTGTGGGAGTTTCCTTTCTATCTCCAGCTTGAAATCCTCTGCCTTTTAGTTGGAGTGTTCAGACCATTTATATTTAGTGTAATTATGCATAATAATCTACCATCTTTGTATTTGTTCTATCTTTTGTTTGTTTCTTTAACTTATTGCCCTCTGAATAGCATGAATATTTTTTTTATGATTCTATTGTCATCTTCACTATTGTTTTGCTGGAAACTCTGATGGCACAGTGGTTTAGGTGCTGCAGCTACTAATCAGAAAGTCAACAAGTTCAAACCCACTAGACGCTCCTCAGAAACTCTATGGGGCAGTTCTGCTCTGTCTGTAGGGTTGCTGTGAGTCACAACCAACTCAACAGCAGTGGGTTTGCTTTGGTTGGTTTTTATTGTTTTACTAGCTATACCTCTGTTTTGTTTATATTTTAGTGATTGCCTTGAAATTTTTAATATACACCTTTAACTAAAAAAAATTCTGTCTTGAAATAATAGTAATTCACATTTGGTGCAAGAACATTACAAAAGTTTGTTTTGTATCCCCTTTCCCATCTTGTGTTCTTTTTATACTCTTATACCAGGAATCCTGATGACAGTGGTTAAAGCACTTAGCTGCTAACTGAAAGGTCACTGGTTTGAACCTATGAGCCACTCCTCAGGAGAAAGACATGACAATTTTCTTACATAAAGATTCACAGTTTTGTAAACCCTATGGAGCAGTTTGCCTCTGTCTTATAGTGTTGCGATGAGTCAGAACTAACTTGATAGCAGTGCAGTTGGTTTACTTATACATATGCTAGAAATCTCACAATGCATTGGTATTTTGGCTTAAACATCTTTTGAAAGGATTAGAAAATGAAAAACGCTTTTTAACATATTTACTAATTCTGGAACTCTTTATTCTTTTGTACAGATAAAAAATTTTATCAGGTATCATTTTTATTCTGCCTAAAGAACTTTGAGTATTTCTTGTAGTACAAGTCAGCTTGTGTTAATTTCTCTAAGCCATCCTGTCTTATGTCTTTCAAAAAGTCTTAATTTATTTATTATTTTAAAAGGTATTTTTCCAGCTGTAAATTTATGTGTATATGTATGTGTGTGTGTGTGTGTGTACACATACGTATATATATTTCTTTCACTTATAGAGATGTTGTTCCATCTGTATATAGTCTCAGGTGCTATTCTTATCTTTGTTCCTCTATATGGAAAGTTTCTTTTCTCTCTCCAGCTGCTTAAATTTTTCCTGTTTGTCATTGCTCTTCTGCAATTTGAGTATGATGTACCATGATGTGGTTGTCTTTATGTTTATTCTGCATGACGTTCATTGAGTTTACTGAATCTATATCTTCATTGTTAAATTTAGAAAGAAATTCATCCATTATTTACTCAAATACTTTTCCCTATCCTTCTTTTTCAGATGCTCCAACTACAGGCATATTAGGCTTCTTGGTATTGTTTCATAGGTCTGTGATACTTTTTTCCATGTTTTTCCACCTTTTTTTCCCCCTACATCCTTCACTGTGGATACTTTCTACTATTAGGTCTTCAAGTTGCCTGGCTTTTTGTTTTGTTTTGTTTTCCTTTTGCCATCTTTAATCTGCTATGAATTCTATTCAATATGTTTATACCTTTTTTTATTGTAATTAAGTGAAAGTATACAATCCAAATCAATTTTGCATGCCTGCGTATCTGCAGTTCCATCTGCTTTCCCCACCCAGTGACAGCACACTCCTTTTCACTCTTTATTTCTAGTATCCTCTTAATGAGTACCTGTCCCCTCCTCTCCACCCTCTCCTCCCCCATCTAGAAAGAAACCAGTGGGACAACGTCCTATAAATGTACAAAACCATAAAGTACACACACCATATGGTCACACTTTGTCCCGAGCCCAGTCCATTCTTGTCTGAAGAGTTGACCTCTGTACTGATTTCTGGTTTCAATGTATTTATACTTAAAAAAAAAATTTTTAGTGTGCTTTAAGTGAAAGTTTACAAATTAGTTTATCTCATTCAAAAATTTATTTACAAACTTTGTTTTGGTTGCAATTCCTGCAATGTGTCAGCACTCTCTGCTTTTTACTTAGACATTTTACTTATACAGGGAAACCTGATGGCTTTTCCCTCTACAGCCTAGGTTCCCTGTGTCTTTTTGTCCAGGTTTCCTGTTCCTTGCTGTCTTCTCCTCTTTGCTTCTGAGCACATGTTGCGCATTTGGTCTTGTGTACTTGATTAAACTTAAGAGGCACCTCCCTTACTTGTGTTGTTTATTTTGTAGTCCTTTCTAATCTTTGGCTTCTATTCTGAGGGAAACCCTGGTGGTTTAGTAGTTAAGTGCTGTGTCTGCTATCCAAAAGGTCGGCAGTTCAAATCCACCAGGCACTCCTTAGAAACTCTAGGAGGCAGTTCTACTCTGACCTACAGGGTCACTATGAGTCAGAATTGACTCAAGAATAGTGGCTTTGACCCTGGTCTGAATTAACAGAGTGTCAGCGGGCCACAGTCTTAAGGTTTCTCCAGTGTCTGTCAGAACAGTAAGTCTGGTCTTTTATTGTGAATTTGAATTTTATTCTACATTCCTCTCCCACTCTGCCCATGACCTTCTATTGTGATCCCTGTCAGAATGGTTAAGGTGATGGCTGGGTATCACCTAGTTCTTCCGGGCTCAGGGTGGTGGAGGCTGTGGTTCATATGGTCCATCAGTCCTTTGGACTAATATTTTCCTTGTGTTTTTGATTTTCTTCATTCCCCTTTGTTCTGGATAGGATGGGACCAACAGATGGATCTTAGATGGCCTCTTGAAAGCTTTTGTGACCGCAGATTTACTCTCCAAAGTAGGTTGTAGAACATTTTCTTTATGAACCATATTATGCCAGTTGACCTAGATGTCCCCTGAGACCATGGTCTCCAACCCTCAGCCCCAGTACCATTTACCACATTCTTTAAGATATTTTAATTTTTATTTGGCTCTCCTTTTACATATTCTGTTCTCTCCTAATCACATACATGTTCCCTCCACATTCTTGAACATATGGAGCATATTTATGATCACTGTTTTAATGTCCTTCTCTGATATTTCTTCCATCTCTGTCATTTCTAGGTCTGTTTCTGTTAGTTTTGTTTTCTCAGTTGGTCATGTTTTCCTTCTTTTATGCTTTGCAATTACTTACTGGATGTCAGAAATCATGAATTTTATGTTGTTAGGTGCTCGTTGGACTTTTTGTGACATTCAGTTTATTGGAGTCAGCTGAGTTCTTTGGAGGCTTGCCTTTAACTTGATTAAGGTACTTTCAGAACAGCCTTTAGTATAAGGCTGGTTTATCCCCACTACTGAAACAATGATGATATGAAAGTATAGTGGCCCGGAACAACCAAGATGCTCTTGAAAGAAAAGAGCAAGTTAGGGTGACTTGCCCTACCAAATACCAAGACTTAAGATAAAGCCATTATAGTTGAGAGTATGGTATTGACATCGAGTTACAAAAACAGACCAGGAAGAAACAGAGGAACCTCTTTCCTAAAAAGCCCCACAGGGTTGTGAACACTTAACATATGACAGAGATGTCACCTTATGATGCCGGGTAAATGCTGAACCTTTCAGTAAGTGATGCTGGGATAATTGGTCATGACAACTAATATGAAAGGCAAAATTATAAAGCTCTTAGAAGATAATAGAATATATGAATGTCATTGGAGGCTGGAAAGATTTCTTATATAGTACCCACAGCAAAACAGAAAATATAAAAATTGACAAATTAGCCTTTATTATAATTTGAAACTTCTGTAAATCAAAAGGATAAAAGAGGGTAAAAATGCAGGCTACTACAAATTGAAAGAACACATTTTCAACATATATAACTGCTAAATAACTGATACCCAGGATATATAAATAACAGTTACGAATTCATAAGAAAAATGCAAATAATCCAAAGGAAAAATGAGTTCAAGTGCCTTCAATAGGCACTTTACAGAAGAAAAAAAACTTGAATGACCAATAAATGTATGAAAAGAGGCTCAACCCCTGATTGAAATCACAATGAGAGCTCATTACAGACAAGCATGATTGGCAGGAATTATGCCTGGCAGTAATAACAACCTTGGAGGACCTGGAACCATGGTAACACTTGTCCACTCACCCACTGCAGGTAGGAGTGTAAATTGCTAAAAAGCACTTTGGGAAAAAGTTCATTAATCAGGTAAAGTTGAATATGTATGCACCTTTTTAGTTGCTGTAAAGTCAGTTCCAACTCATGGCTACCCCATGTGTGTAGAGTCAAAGGGTTCCATAGGGTTTTCAAGGCAGTGACCTCTTGGAAGCAGTTCACCAGGTCAGTCTTCTGAAGTGCCTCGGGATGGGCTGGAACTACCAACCTTTCAGTTAGTATTCTAGTACTTAGCTGTGCAGAGATCTTTTATACTTCTTTAAAAATAAATAAAACCATGACTGATAAGTAGATTCTGACTCCTAGTGACCCTATAGGACAGAGTAGAACTGTCCCATACAGTCTCCAAGGAGCACCTGGTGGATTTGAACTGCCAATCTCTTTGGTGAACAGCTGTAGCTCTTAACCAGTATATCACCAGGGTTTCTTGTACACACCTTGCAACTCAACAATTTCGCTCTTAGGTTTAAGCCTAGGGAACCTTTCCCGCAGGTACATCCGGAGAAAAGGAAGAAATGGTCAGAGCAGCGTTGTTGGTTACAGCCAAATGTTCATCCACACCAGAGTGGATGTAGATACAGGTATAGATAGAAACCAACCCATTGCTGTTGAGTTGGTTCCAACTCATAGGGACCCTATAGAACAGAGTAAAACTGCCCCCATAGAGTTTCCAAGGAGCGCCAAGTGGATTCAAACTGCAAGCCTTTTGGTTAGCAGCTGTAACTCTTGACCACTATCCCACCAAGGTTTCCATAGAGAGTGAGATAAAAGCAGATATATAAGACATAGATGCAGGTATAAATATAGATATGGATACAGAAGGGTGGCCTGGTGGTATACTGGTTAAGAGCTCAGCTACTAACCAAAAGTTCAGCTTTTCAAACACACCACCTGCTCCTCAGGAGACAGTTATGGAGATCTGCCTGCATAAAGATTTACATCCTTGGAAACTCTATGGGGTAGTTCTGCTCTGTCCTCTACGGCTGTTGTGAGCCAGACTGATTTGACAGCAAAGGTAACAGGTTATAAGTAATAGATATAGACCCAAAGGGAGGGGTACAGTCATACAATGGAATATGACACAGAACTGAAAAGGAGTGAACTACAGCTCATCAGCAGAGAAGAATCTCAAAATACAATGTTGAAGCAAAGATGCTAGACAGAAATATACTACAGTGTAATTCAATTTCTATAAATTTAAAGAGAGATGAAACTGTAATTACTTGGGGATGGAAACACAATTGATAACACCATAAGTAAAACAAAGGAACAATGATCACAAAAGATCAGAAAAAGAGATTCCCTATACCGAGAGAGAGGGGATTACAATTGCAGAGAGACACAAACTCTCATCCTGTAGTGCTGGGCTGCTAACCAAAGGCTGGTGGTTCAAATCCACCGTCTGCTCCCCTAAAGATTTCAGTGTAGGAAACCCTCTGGGACAATTTTGCTCTCTCCTATGGAGTTGCTGCGAGTCAGAATCACCTTTATGACACAGAACAACAACAAATGTTTTCTTATTATAAATTTATGGATACAGGCATATAACAAGAATTACTGTACTAGCTGAGTGACGAGGACTACATAAATGTGAGCTTATAAAGAATACCGGCATCTGGTGGTGTAGTGGTTAACTGCTACAGTTGCTAAGCAGAAGGTCGGCAGTTCAAATCCACCAGGTGCTCCTTGGAAGCTCCATGGGGCAGTTCTAGTTTGTCCCATAAGGTTGCCATGAGTTAGACTCAACTTGATGGCAATATTGTGTTTGTTTTTTATTTAAGGCAAGGTGTTTTTCACCTTCTTCCCTTTGTCCACTTTCCCAACCTGGGTCTTATATTAACACTAAGAGAGTCACAGATTAGCTTGATGCCAACCCTGCCTAAGTCAGTCATTCTCCGCTGTGGGTGTGCCCAATGTCGTAAATTATCACAGAAGAGCTGGTCTCAGGGCTAAAGGTAACAACAACCACAAAAGTTACTCAGGTCCTGGGATACATTTCATTCCAGGCTTGTAAAGCCCTTGACAGCAAAATTAAATCTGATGTCACTCCTCAGGTGACAAACGCTGCTGCAACCTTTCCAGCAAAGTGAGTTCAGGCGCTGTGAGTCCTCTCTCCCTCAGGGCTGGAATCACCTTCCTGAGCTCGGTTAACCATGTCCCAGTGACCTTGAGGAGTGATGGAGCCTGCAACCAGTGCCACCCCAGAGGAAAGGGAGTCACTCCAGCAGTGTTTAGGCGAGCTGCAGGCTCAGCCCATCCTTGGGTTTAACTCCTGGCACCCTTGCCATTCCTAGCCAGATTCAGAAAGAACTTCACCACGTCTCCTTTCATGTTAAGGTCAGACTTCAGAATCAGCACATAAGTTGATTAGCTCACTAACATTCTTTTAAAACAATGTAACAGCTGACATTAAGATAATCACAAGAGGTCGTATGTTTTATCTCCCCATTGGTGAGGACTATTCCTCACTTTCAGGGGAGAGCATTATCATTCAGGATGGATGCGGGAAGTATGTAAATACTGTTTAGCATCCTGGCCTGTGGTCAGCTCACCCTCTTCCACGATGAAAGGTGACCATTACGCTCTGTGTTTGTACTATTGAGGTCATACTTCCCCTCCAGAGATGAGACAAAAAGAAAAAAAAAGTTTTCTTCCTTGACAAATTTGAATCTGTAATAAAACAGAATTTAAATCTTTGGTGAATAATTCATGTTTATCTAAAAGGAGAAATAATGACTTTCATTATATTCCATCTCTCTCTTGCTGAGCTCTGGAAATCTACTTTTCTGGATGGGGGCCTCCCAGGAACCCTGGAATTCTGCTTTCAGCAGCCCAATTGCCTACTGGTTCCCCTCAAATGTCCCCCACTGTACAATTTCCACTTCTCCCCTGCTAGATTCCCTTTGGCTTCTCCAAGATGTGGCCAGGAGGAGGACTCAGGGAAAAAAGGCCTGAACCTGCCAGAGAATGGTAGAGTTGGACAGTGGTGCTATTTGGGGCAGGTGCTTAGAGCTGACACCTCTCCTGGGGTTCTCAAGGACCCCTAAAACTGTATCTCTTGACCCAGGAAGTAGGACTTCTTATGCCTGCTGCTTATAAATTCCCTTAGGCACTAGCAAGATACCCTCCACTCCTTTCTGCTGAGGTCTTCTTGCCCCATGAAGGAAGCCCAGCAGACAGGGTCTTTGTAAAACAAGCCAACCCTTCCTAGAGTTCTAAATAGGCCCTTCTAGAAGTGTGGTGATTCCTCAAGTACAGAAATTTCTCAGCTGCCACAGGTTGCTTGCACCATCCCCTTGCCCAAAGAGTTTTCTTTCAAGTGTGAGTCAGGGTCCCAGTCCCTGTGTCCTCCCTGCCACGCACCTGGAGCCCTCTTGGTGGTCAGCTTGGAGCTTGTCTCTAGCCTTCGATGAGAAGAGGACATGCCCTACTTTCCCCCCAGGAGAAGAGCGGGACTTTTATCACACTCTCTCCAAGGAAATCCAGCTTCCAACATCTGGCCTTTCATCTTCAACTTACCCCTCCTTCCACCATCACTTAAAAAAAATTAAATAGGCTTTTTAAAAAACTGAAGTATAATTTATATACAGTAAAATTTACCCTTTCTCATGTAGAGTTCTATGCGTCTTGATGACTGCACACAGCAATATAAACATCGCCCCAAGCAAGATACAGAAGAGTTCCATCACCCCGCCATAATTTCTTCCCCTTCTTTGTAGTTAGGAAACCCTGGTGGCATAGTGGTGAAGTGCTGTGTCTGCTCACCAAAAGGTCAGAAGTTCAAATCTACCAGGTGCTCCCTGGAAACTCTATGGAGCAGTTCCACTCTGCCCTATAGGGTTGCTATGAGTCAGAATCGACTTGAATGGCACTGGGTTTGGTTTTCAGTTTTTCTCTGCGGTTAACTTCCCCTCTTTTCTCCCATTTCCTGCAAACCACTCATCTGTGTACCATCCCTAACATTTTGCTTTTTCTAGAATGTGCTATCAATGGAACCATTCAATACGCAGCCTTTGGGTTTGGTTTCTTTCATTTAATACATGGTTTTTGAGATTCATCCATGTTGTTGAGAGGATTAGCAATGCTTCCTTTTATTGTTTAGTAGAATTCTACTGTATGAATGTCCCACAGTTTATTTATTTCCCAGTTGAATGGCTGGGGTTGTCTCTTGTTTTTGGCAATTATGACTAAAGACACTTTCAACTTTTGTGTATAATATAGACTTTTGTGTGCACATAATTTTTCATTTCACTTGGTTAAATACCTAGACATGGGAATGAGGAATAATATTATAAGAAACTGCCGATGTGTTTTCCAAAGCAGCTGTGCCATTTTGCATTCCTATTGTAACATGTGTAAGTTCCAACTAGCTCATATCTTTCCAAGCCTTGGTGTTTTCTGTAATTTTAACCCTTTTAGTATGTGTGTAGTGGTATCTAGTAGTTTTAATTTGTATTTTCCTAATAATAATTAGGAACCCTAGTGGCACAGCGGTTAAGAACTCAACTGGTAACCAAAAGTTTGGCAGTTGAAATCCACCAGCTGCTTCTTGGAAGCTCTATGGGGCAGTTCTGTTCTGTTCTGTGGGGTAGCTCTGTGTCAGAGTCCACTCACTGATAATGGGCTAGGAATAGTGACGCTGAGCCTCTTTTCGCATGCTTATTTGCCACCTATATACCATCTTTGGTGAATTGTCATTTCAAATCTTTTGCCTACTTATTAATCAAGTTGTTTGTTTTCTTATCATTGAGCTTTAGGAGGTTATTTTGTTTGCTTTAATGTATTCTGAACACAAGTTCTTTATCAGGTGTATGTTGTAAAAAAAATTATCTCCTAGCCTATGGCCTGTCTTTTCATTCTCTTAATGGTGTCTTTCAAAGATCAGACATTTTCAATTTTGATGAAGTTCTACGTATCAGAATTTTTTGTTTTTAACAGATCATGTTTTTAGTGCTGTAAGCACAGAATCTTTGCCTAACCCAAGATCTCAATGATTTTTCTTCTACATTTTCTTCTGAAAGTTTTATAATATTGAGTTTAAGTCCATGACCCATTTTGAGTTAGTTTTTGTATATGGTACAAAGTATAGATCAAGGCTTACTCTTTGCATACAGATGGCCAGTTGTTTCACAGCCATTTGTGGAAATATCTGTCTTTTTTCCATTAACTTGCCATGTACCTTTGTTGAAGATCTGTTGACCTTATATGTACGGATTTCTGGACTCTCAGTTTGATTCTACTGATCTGTGCTAATCCTTTTAACAACACCACACTGTCTTCACTGCTCTAGCTTTGAAATCAGGTAGTGTGAGTCCTCCACTGGATCATTTACCTTTCCACTTAAATTTTATTCAGTTGGTCGACTTCTACAAAAAACTCTGCTGATTTTTTATTGTGATTGCCTTGAGGCTGTAGATCAACTTGGGAAGAAATGCTCTTAGCAATAGTGAATCTTCCAATCCATGAACCATCCATTATTTCAATTTTTTAAAAATTCTATCAGTGTTTTGTAGTTTTCAGAATACAGCTTTTGTACCTATTTTATTAGATGTCTGTCTAAATAGTGGCTTTGATGCCATTATAAATAGTACATTAAAAAAGTGTGACCTCCAATTGTTTATTGTTAGTATGTAGAAATGTAATTGATTTTTGCTTTTTGATCTTATTTCCTGAAACTTTGATAAACTCAGTCACTAGTGTGAGTAGCTTTTTTTTTTTTTTCAGATTCTTTGAGATTTTCTGCATAGACAATTATGTCATCTCTGGCTGAAAAGAGACAATTTTATTTCTCTTTTTCTTGCCCTATCACACTGGCTAGAACATCAAATGAATATTTGTGATGACAGCATGTATCCTTCTCTTGTTTTCCCTCTTAAGAATTATCATTTGCTCATAGCTAGACTTCTGTTGAGAGGGAAGCATTTCATATCTCTATTCCCTAAAGGAAGAGAAAACTTCCATATCACTGACTTTATCCAAAGAAATCTGTTATAGATTGAATTGTGTCACCCCAAAAATGTATGTGTGGATTTGACTTGGCTATGAGTCCCAATATGGTGCCATTCCTCCTATGTGTTATGAATCTTGCCTCTGTGACATTGATGATAGAGAACGGTCTGCAGTTGTGTTAGTGAGGCAGGACTCAAGCTACAAGCTTATGGAGTATAAGAGATAGAAGTGAGCAGAGGAAGTGGGGAACATCATGCCACCAAGAGAGAAGCACCGAGAGCAGAGCACGTCCTTTGGACCCAAGGTTCCTGTGCCAAGATGTTTTCGCTGGATTTGGACTTATCCTACTGGACTGTGATGATTTCTCACATGGAACGGGCTTGTAACTTGTTAATGGATTTGCAGCTTGCCGAACTGTGACAATAAAAGCTTCCTTCCACTTATGGTATTTTCTGTTAGAGCATACCAGGTGACTAAGACAAAATGCAGTTTCAACTTCTGGCTTTTTACAACTTTACTACCTTTGACAAAGGTGAAGAGCTTAAAAAAAGGGTGAAGGGCTTAAAAGAAAGCTAACTGGAAGTCAGACTTTTTAATGTACCATTTATAATGCTATCAAAACCACTAAATATTTAGATAGGCATCTAATTCATTCCTGACTCATGGCAATCCCATATGCTACAGAGTAGAACTACTCCACAGGGTTTTCTTGTCTGTAATCATCATGGAAACAGGTTGTCAGGCCTTTCTTCTGCCTTGCTGCTGGGTAGGTTTAAACCACCAACTTTCTAATCAGCAGCAGGCACAAAGCATTTGCATCACCCAAGGACTTTTTTGGAAACCCTGGCGGTATAGTGGTTAAGTACTACATGGGGGTTGACCATTAAATTCGTTAACTCATCCTAGAAAAAGTGCTGCATACCCCATTGCTGAATATCACTATGGCTACCTTCAAAGTACTCCCTTTGGGAAGCTATGCACCAACACCAGTGCCTAGTCTCCCCTTCTGGAACGGCCATCAGAGCTGTCATCATATTACCCTTTATGTCCTGAATGTCATCAAAATGTCTTCCTTTCAATATCTCCTGGATCTTTGGGTAAAGAAAAAAGTCACTGGGGGCCAGATGAGGTGAGTAGGGAGGGTGTTCCAATACACGTATTTGTTTACTAGCTAAAAACTCCCTCACAGACAACTGTGCAATTAAGTTCATGAATTTGCCAGTATGCCACTGTGCACAATGGCCATTCCAGAAAGAGTTCCAAAATTGCTTTGAAGGGTGGACTCGGCACTGGTACTAGTGCATAGCTTCCCAAGGGGAGGACTTTGAAGGTGACTGTAGTGATATTCAGCAATGAGGTTCACCCCCGTAACTGTTAACCAAGAGGTCAGTTCAAATCGCCAGGTGCTCCTTGGAAACTGTGAGGTACTGCTACTCTATGGGGTCACCATGAGTTGGAATCGATAGCAGTGAGTTTGGAATATTTGAGTCTTGGGACATTTTTGGTGAGGGGCTAAGAAGTCACAAAACCCATTCCAGGATGCCTCCTTGTAAGTCTTACAAATGTGTTGTTAGCACTTCTTTTGGGGACACGGGAATACTTACCATCTGTGTTTTTTTTTTTTCCTTTGCATTTTGGGTCCTTGGCCAAAATTTAGACATTTCATAGAAGTCGTTATTTGTTTTCTTTTACAACGAGGAAAGTTAGGCTCAAAGAGTTTAAATAACTTGTCCAAGGTTGTATAGGCAGGGAATGAAACAGTTTGAACCGAGCTCCAGCAAGGATTTTCTTTCTGCTAGACCACACCAGTCCAGCGAGAGAAATTGAGGCTACGTTTATCATTCCCAAATTCACATGAAAAACCAAGATGGCTAAGATTCTTCTAAGTTCAACTTGGCCATTCTAGAACATCAGTCTAGGGTACACTGAAGGAGGTAGTGTGGCATTTGTCCTCCAAATTGCTGTGGAATGATAATTGTCCTGCCCTGAAGCAGGTGCTGAGGTCAGAAGCTCAGAGGCTGTAATTATCCGCACTGGCCCCTCGGGCCTCTCTCAAATGATCCAGTCAGGAAATCAGGACTGACAATATGGACTCTGTTTCTGTTAAGAACCTTGACCATATGTCTCCAGATTAAGGAGTCCAAGGCAATTTGCTTCTGTGGCCGCTTCAGAAACACTGGGTCCCACCTGGAGGTCACTTTTTGCTGATAAAAGAGGCAGACTCTAAGCAAAATTTTATAGTTAATGTTGATTTCAATAAAATGACACTCTGAAAGGAAAGCCATTGCTTTCATGTATCCTTCTTAGGCAGGTGAAGAAAGCTTTTGTGCAAGTTTTCAAAAAATAGAATAGTCCTGGGAGCTGAAAAGTACAAGTCAAAATGATGAGCTGTTGCTGTGAAGTCAGGCTCTGGCGGTCTGGTCAGATCACTTCCTGAGAAGCCTCTCCTGCCTTTATACAGCCCTTTGTATGTCCTGCCTAGATTTTCATGGGCGGTTGGTTCTTGTTACCTGCCATCAAGTCAGCCTGTTGGTAAGTGCCTTCAGGTCAGCCCCAACTCACGGTCATCCCATGCACAACAGAAGAAAACACTGCCCAGTCCTGCACCATTCTCATGATGGGTTGTGAACTGGACTGTCGTGATCCACAGGGTTTTCACTGGCTGATTTTTGGAAGTAGGTTGACCGGACCTTTCTTCCAAGATGGTCAGTCAGGAAGTTCCTTCTGCTGAGACCTGTTCAGCATCTTAGTAACATGCAAGCCTCCACTGACAAACAGGTGTTGGCTGCACATGAGGTGCACTGGCGGGGAGCTGAACTTGGCTGTCTGGCCTGGAAGGCAAGAATTCTGTCACTGAACCACCAGTGTCTCTTTTTTTAATTTTTATTTTTATTTTTTTATTTAATATAACTGAGTGAAAATGTACATTCCCGTATAAATTTACATGCCCACCTATATGCAGCTTCCACTGCTCTCCCTGTCGGGTGACAGCACACTATTCCTCTCTGCTCCATACATGTCTCATCCTCCCAACAGCCTCCTTTCCCCTCCTCTCCACCCACTCTCCTTCCTCCAGCCAGAGGTCAGCAGGATGATATCCTATAGATGCATAGAACCATAAAGTGCATCCAATATATGGTCGCTCTGCATTGCCAAGTCCAAAGAGTGGACCTTCGTTATGATTTATGGGCAAGGGCAGCATCAGGGTCAGGGGCATGCTCTCAGGGGAACCTCGAAACTGCTGGACCATCAATTGAGGTCTTTTAGTGGAGATCTCAGGATGCACCCCTTTTTATTCTTGTGTTGCCAGTGAGACTCAACCCAGGGAGCTCCATCGCGGCTATCACTGGTGGTGGCCGGGCACCATCCGGTTCTTCCGGTCCCAAGTCGATGTAGGCACCCACTCATGTGGGTCTCTCTGTCTTCTAGGTTGTCTTTACCCCATGTCATTTTGGTCCTCGGTGAACCAGTGTCTCTTAACAGTGTATCACCTCCTAACTGATCCCTGTCTCTAGTTTTACCCATCTCTACTTTGTCTTGCCCATCTGCAAGAGTAGACTTTCTGTAGGGTCACCCTGAGTACAGTATTCCTTTATTTAAAATCTCTCAGTGGTTCTTAATTATCTATTGCAGAGACCATGTTCCTCACATAACATTCAAAAGCACTCCATAATATGACATTCAGTTGCTTTGTTTCTGTGTTCCCATCTGGTGAGTGTACCCTGAAAGAGGACAGACCATGGTTGTCCCACTCATGTAGCACACAGCATGATCTCTGGTGACTAGTAGCTGCTCAGTAAATAATTGTTGAATGGGTGACTCAGGCTCCAGCTATCCTACCTAGCTCCAGCTCTTGCTACGTCGGTCTGGCCAGAATGCGCTGTGCCGCCTGTGCTCGGTCAGCTCCCTGGTTTCTGAGGCTGTCCTGCCTGTGCGTTGGTGGTGTCTGGTGGTCTCCTTCTGGGTCTGTCTTTCCCCAAGGTACAGAAGAGTGGCTGCTCAGGAGAGTCTGCCTGTAGAGTTAAGGACACTGCTCTTTCCTAGCTGTTTTTCAAACTGTGAGGCACTCTCAGCTATAGATTTGAAGGTTCAGTCAGGAAAGGGAGACTTGTTGGAAAAGATAGGACCCAAAAGCAGAAGAGAAAGAAAATAATAGTGCTTTGTGCATCTATTCAGTGATTTCACTTAATGTACCTTTCCCGTGAGCTGGCATCACTATTGCCATTGATAGTTGATGAAACTGAGCTGTAGCCACTTCTCAAAGAATACTCAGCTGGTGGGTGCCAGAGCCGAGACTCGTGTTCATATCTGTTCACTCCAAAGCCTAGGCTCTGCCTTCCTCCTCACTGCTCTGGCTCTGGCTGAGGGAGTGGGTTGCCCACTGGGCAGAGCGGAAGCAGAGGCAACAGACTCTTTTGGGTGTCCAAAAGGATACATGCATCTAGATCGGATTAAGGTTAGCACCCTGCCTGAAGGGGCCCAATCTGGCTGTGGGATTTCTTGATAGTGTTCAGTATCAGGCTCACTGTCCATTAGGGCCTAGATATGTTAGAGATGGGGACACAGGGAGCCACAAGAAGCCCCTAGAAGAACGAGGCTGGTGAGGAGTTGGCAGAGGCAAGACCCCAACTTGTAAACAGAGGTGGTTGAGGGCCCGGATCTAAATCCAGGAAATGGAGGTAGAAATGGAATCATTTAATAGGATGCTGCAGTGGGGGCTGGGGAAAGTCACTGTCTGGGGAGCCAGACACACGACATAGAGGCTAACAGCATCTTCAGGAGGTGGACTTCCTAGTAGTCACCTAGCTTCATCAGAATGAAGCTCAGCAGCATCTGAGGTAGGACTCTGCTCTTCATTCTCCACTTATTTTTCAGGGCCTCTGCTTCGCTGGTGCTATAAACACACCACAGTTTACCTGTGCTGATGCCACGCTAGCCCCTTACAGCATGTGCACCCAGCGCAAACTCACAAATTTATTCCAATAGCTACCCATTTATTCAGGGATGATTTGAGGGGCTTCCATGGACTGGGTGCTGGGGATAACGACAACCAGAGGAATAACCCAGTCTCTGTCAGAAGGGAGACAGGAACACATAGGTCTGTGAATAAGTGTAATGGGTGACATAATCAAGGTATGACTGAGGTACTGTGGAAGGCGTGGGTTCTGTTTGGGAACAGAGATAGAAGAAAGCATCATAGAGGAGGGAGATCTTGCTGGACGGTGAGAGAGAGGAATTTGACAGTTGGAAGAGGATGGGACGGAGTTTTTAGGCAAAGCAAATGACAGAAGGAAAATCACAGAGGTGAGAAAGCGAGGGGCCTATGAGGAGAGCAGTGGGAAGCTGGGTAGGTCGGGCTAGGTCTGGTCAGCCCAGAGACCTAAATGTTGAAGAAATGTGCCTGCTAATATGGAAGTGGTGAAAACACACAAGGCTGAGGCTAAAAACAATGTTAAAGAAATTATTTTTATGGTGAGAAGGGAGAGCAACATGAGTTTTGGCATGCTACTTCTCCTGGTCAACAAAAAAAAAGTATAAAAGATAGCAAGTCTGTTCCTGTCACATGCTAAATCCCTCCTTGGGGAGAGACTGCTGACATGACCAAACTTCTGAATGGCCTCTGTGAGGTACAGGTCCTCCCCTCTGAGGTACAGACCATTTCTGTGAGGTACAGACTGCCTCTGTGAGCCACAGGTCCTCTTCTGGGAGGTATACACTACCTTTGTGAGGTATAGATCATCTCTGTGTGGTACAGATGCCTCTACTTGATATGGGCTGCCTCTATGAGGTATAGACCCGCTTTGTGGGGTACAGGCCCTGTCTGAGAGGCACAGGCCCCGTCTGTGAAATACAGGCCCCCTCTGTGAGGTACAGGTTCTCCTCTCTACAGGCTGTCTGTGAGATACAGGTCCTCTTCTGGGAGGTACGGATCACCTCCATTAGGTATGGGTTGCCCTGTGTGGTACCCAGGCATGGGCAAACTGCTCCCACTAATGCCGTCATGTGTTCTTGATTTCATGGATCTCCTTTGCACCGCTTATTTGTAGGTTAGGGAGTACAACTAAATTACATAAGCTGGCAAGGTCCTGGGGTTTATTTTTTACAAGCCTTGGACCTGTACGTCACAGAGGCAGCGTGTAACTCACAGAGGAGGACTTGTATCTCATATAGACCATCCTGCAGTTTGTGGTCTCACCAGCCTCTGTTTGAGGCCTAGTCTACAGACCTCTGTACTCTTTCCAAAGACCTGTTGAGACATTTCTGAAGTGAAACTCACACTCCAGAGCTCTCTTGTGAGATCAGGCTAAAGCAACTCTCTGTGGGACCTTGTCTGAGACTTCCCCCTTGCCCAGCCTTCTGCCCTGCCTTGCCTGGCCAGAAGGCCCAGCCTTGCCCTGCCTTGTTGCCTCAGGCTTCTACTAGTCTGCCCTGGGAGCACTTGTTGAGCAGATCACTTGCTCATGAATCTTCCTCTTAGGTGTCTGCTTTCAGAAAACTTGACTCAAGACACTTAGCTCAAGGAGCATGGGACAGAAGGTACCAACTCTATGTTAAGGCCAGCTAGGCCACCTTATGACTTTCCCATTGAGAAAAAATAAAAATTTCAGATAAACAATGAATAACTTTTAGTATACAAGGCCTGACAATTAAGTCCACAAACTTCATTGTTCAAAGTGCTGCGTACTTCTTTACCGAATATCACTGCAGTCACCTGCAAAGTATTTCCGTTGGGAAGCTACGCGCCAACATTAGTGCTTAGTCTACCCTTCAAAGCAATTTTGGAACTCTTTCAGAAATGGCCATCAGAGTTGTTGTCATACTACTCTTCATGTCCTGAACATCATCTAAGTGTCTTCTTTTCAGTATTTCCTTTGTCTTACCTTATGGTAAAGAAAAAAGTCATTGGGGGCCAGATCAGGTGTACTCACCTGGTACCAGTACAGTTATTCGTTTGGTGGCTACAAACTTCCTCACAGACAACTATACAATTAAGTTTGCAGACTTGCTACCTTGCCACCATACACAGTGACCATTCCAGAAAGAGTTCCAAAATTGCTTCAAAGTGTGGACCAGGCGCTGGCACTGGTACATGGCTTCCTAAGGGGAGCTCTTCAGAAGTGACTGCAGTGATATTCGGCAAAGAGTTACATAGCACGTAGAACAATTAAGCTGGCAGACTTAACTGTCAGACCTCCATACAGTGTTCATCAGAGATTCAAATTTAACTGAAAATTCTATATTCTGTCTGGCAACTCATAGAAAGGGCCCTGGGCACTCTTGCCTTTGTGGACTCATTCCTACATTTAAAAAAAATTAAAATTATATTTGTAACTCTTGGTATAAAGATGAATAGTATAATTCAGATTGGAGCTAGCATTGTATAGTGTTTTTTCTTCTGATAAAAATTAAAATAAAAAGGATTTACATATGTCCCTAAAAATGTTATAGGAAATCTGGTAGCACACTGGATAAGCGCTCAGAGACTTACCAAAACGTCAGTGACTTGAACTCACCAGCCACTCCAGGGGAGAAGGCTGGAGCAGTCTGCATCCATAAAGATTACAGTCTTAGAAACTCTTTGGGACAGTTCTACCCTGTTGTATTGGGTCACTAGGAGTCAGACTCTATATAAGGGCAACGGGCTAAAAGTGCTGTGGGTCTCAGGCTTTGTGCCTACTGTGTCTAATGGATAAAGTGGCCTTAGTGCCAGCTTATGAGGAACCTTGAACACCATGCTTAGGCACATGGACTTTCATCACCAACCATTGTTTGGCCAAGAGTTACGTGTTTTGGAAAGCTAGCCATAGTGTTGAAAGCAAGGGGAAGAGGCCAAAAAAAAAAAAAAGAATTTTTAGACCGAAGAAGAGATTGTCACCATGATTGAGGGTGAGGCATTTGCAGGGTCTTGACAAGGGCAGTTTACCAGCTCATTAACTCGAGGGTCACATGCTATACTGTTCATTGAGTCTCTGTCATACAAAGGGGTGGCCGGGGCACAGGTAGGTCTATAAATGGACTGTTTTAGTCAGCTAGTGCTGCTGTAACAGAAATACCACAAATGGATGGCTTTAACAAAGGAAAGTTTATTCTTACACAGTCTGGTAGGCTACCAGTCCGAATTCAGAGTGTCCACTCCAGGGAAAGACTTTTCCTCTGTCAGCTCTGGAAGAAAGTCCTTGTGTTGCATCAGTCTTGGATCAAGGAGCATCTTGGCGCAGGATCCTCAGGTCTGAAGGGTGCGATCTACTCCCAGTGCTGCTTTCTTGATGGTGTGGGGTCACCCCAATCTTCTCTAATATCATCCACTCTTTAACCTCAGGGAGAGAGTAGTATTTACAGCAGCAGAAAATCACAAAGTGGAGGGTAATCACAGAACACAGGGAATCCTGGCCCAGCCGAATTACTACACATATTTTTGGGGGGACACAATTTGATCCACGACATAGACTTAACTAAATGGGTCAGAGCCCCCTCTGGGCTCACCACAGACCACCTCCTCACGACAGCAGACAATACACCGTCACTTAAAAAACTGCAGTCTGTGCCCCTGTCAGGTGGTGCACTGAGAGACGCTCCAGGCCACAGGCTGGAGGCTCACCACATGTTTTTGTAAATAAAGTTTTATTGGAACATAGCCATGCTCATTGGGTTCTGTATTGTCCATGGCTGCTTTTGCTCAGAGTTGTAACAGACACTAAATGTCACCACAAAGACTACAGTATTTATTATCTGGCCCTTTGCAGGAAATTTGCCAGTTCTGCTCTAGGATGTGGGGAGAACCACAGAATGGGCTTTTGTGGAAAAGCGACATTTCTGAGCATGTGCAACTTAAGACAAAACAAACAACAAAACCTGTCCCTCAGTCTTTACTGAGTGCATGGGGTTCGACTGTGTGTCACCTTCCTGGTGCCCATCAGTCTAAACACAAAACAAAATCTCTACAAATTATCTGCAAACAGATGGAAAATGGCTTATCTTTTCTGTTATTGGGGAAACGTGTGCAGGAGACTTGTCCAGATGGTGTGTTATGAATTCCAACGAAAAGCCCACCCCACAAGATAGGGTGTGTTCCTCCTGGTGGGAGTCACACAGGATTAGGGGAGACATTTGGGGAGAAGTGTGGTGATGCTATTCAGAAATTCCTGCTTGCCCTTTTGCAGTCATTTGAATAATCCGTGGTGCTCCATGGGTACTTCACCTGACCTAATTAAAAATCAGATTGCTATTTTAACTGAGAAAAATAGTACTTTGAACTGTTTCAGAAGGAAGAAAAGAATAAACATTATCAAAACCATCTCTTAGAAGATTAGGACAAAAAAAAAAAATCCATGAGGAGAAGCTTCAAAGCTGTTTTTGTTTTTCCCGGCTTTGAAATACATAGATGGTCCTGATAATTTTATCTTCCTCGAAATATAGAAAAGAAAGCCTATTTACTACTTCTGGGCAATTCCATACATAAATTTAAAAAAAAAAAAAACCCACCACAGAGCACTTTAAACAAATCCTCCTGCGATTCTCAAATCCATCATTTCCTGTGGCGAAGGCTTTATGCCACAGATCAATGCAATTTAAAAGTTTTGGAGGTGATTGTGTTTTTCATACCTTGCTATTTGATGAGTTTTCAGATGGCCATCTACAAAACAGCTTACATGCTGTCTCTTAGAGATCTCAGGGAGGCTTCAGATGAGCTGACATGTTGAGAGATGGTTAGCAGAGATAGAAATATATTTCTTTAAGTCCACTTTGAAAGTTAGTTCAAATACGCTACTTAGTGAATTCATGAAAAATCTTTTTTGTAAGCTGGAGAATAATATTTCTACTTCTTGTCATCGCATTTTATGTGAGAGTTGCATTCTGAAGTAACTGTCTTTCCTATTAAAAACAAAAAGCCTTTCTAGGCACAGACTTAATGTCGTAGGAAACACATGGAAAGGTGGGCTGATTCTCTTTCAGTGAATTTCTTAATACATTGGCTTTAGAATGGAATAAGATACTCCAGTGTCCCTGATTAGAGTATTTTTTTTAGGCAGCTGGATAGATGGCTTGTTCTGTGGCTATAAAACATCATCTGCTCTTGGCAGAATGTGCAGTTTTAAATTATTTTGCTAATAGTGAAGATGAGTATGTATAACTCATAATGTTTTATTTTTTATTTTTTACTTCAACAAATCATGTCTTGAGCATTTCTATGGGCCAGAGCCTGTACTAGGCTTAGGGGTACAGAGATGAAAGATGTGGTACTTGCCAGAGGGAAGATGGACGCTGAAAAAAAATTACAATACAGTCCCTAATCCCTCCTGCGGAAGTTATCCAGTGTTAGAGATGGTGTGCATCAACAAGATTGATTGGTTGACTGATGAGTACCGAAGCCGCATTTCTAAAAGGGACATTATCAATATCACCAATCAAATGGTATAGCAAAAGAACAAATAGATTAGGTAGAAGTTAGCTAAATCTCCTACTTTCTGCCTCAGCTCTTCCATCAGGAGCACATGCAGCATGCTGATAGAGCTCTGATAGCTTCCCTTTCCAGGCCACAGATATAAGATAGTCTGCCTTTACCACTTTTTTCTGTTTTAGATCAGGGATCCAATAAACCCAGAAAGACATTATTGCTCCCTAAAAGTTTAGAGATGAAGGGCAAAGAATATGAGAGATACTGACGGACTGCCAGTCACCAAAGCCCTGTCAATGAAATATCTGTATGTACAATTCAGACATACCCAAATTCTCATGATCCTTAATTGCATCAGTTACGATACTTTGGGCTGTAACTAACAGAACATCTCATGAAAATGAGTTAAATAATTGTTTTCTTTAAACCAGTTGCTATCAAGTTGATTTTGATTCACGGAGTGGTTGACTAAACAAACAGCCGTGGCTGACTGATACATCATCCATTGCAGAGGTGACTTGAGCCTCTTTGCAACTCATCCTCATTTGAGAGAAAGTGTCTGAAGTACCAGGGAGCTAGACACATCATCTTCTCTGTTTCAGAGCATATGGGGCAATTACACTAAAACTCTTGCAGGTAATACTGGAGTTTCTTCTGCCCTTAGAAAGTCCACAGAGTCTAAGGACAGTTCATGCTTCTAACTCAGATTAACTTCTTAGTGCCAGTGAACCCTTCTGTTAAATCCATTTGTGGCTGTCTAATTAGGATCAAAGGCTGAATGTAAAGAGAGAAATCCTTGAGCTGAGGGTAATGTACTATTCAGGGAAAACTCTTACCTGATGATATTAGGAAATCCTTTGCTCTTCTAGGGCTCTGAGATGCATCTGTGTTGACTCTAGGCCTCCTCCTAGCACCTGACTTTTCAAGCCATGTTAGGAACATTGATCCCAGTCTAAACAAAAACGTGATGCCCTACCAGGCTATAGCACCCACTGTCTCCCATGGGTGTGAGCTAGTAACACTCCCTTCTTCACTATGCAAACAGTAACCCAGGTGCACCAATATATCCATCACTTCTGGGTGCATCAGCAGCCAGTTGTTACCACACACTCATTTTACATTTTCCAGCCCAGTAAGTTTTTCTCCTTGTTCTTCACAACATGCCCTTCCCCAGGGGGATAATGTCCCTAACTTATACAGCCCAGAATGAGCATGGAGATTGCTAAATAAAGTGAATCTTGATCAGAAAATTACACAATCCAGCCTAACATTGTTTTTTAGAGTTTCTCTGGAAACCCCGGTGGTGTAGTTGTTAAGTGCAGTGGCTACTAACCAAAAGGTTGGCAGTTCGAATCCACCAGGTACTCCTTGAAAGTGAACAGGGAGGTTCTGCTGTGCCCTATGGCGTTGCTATGAGTTGGAATTGACTCAACACCAATGGGTTTGGGGTTTTTTTGGTTCTACGTCCTAGTTAGGTGAGTGGGGTCCTGGGCCTTGAAGGCTTATGAGCGGCCACTGAAGATACAAAAGTTGGTTTCTGTTCACCTCACAGTGGAGGATGGGGGCCCAGGAACTGGAAAAGGAAATGAACTACAGGTTTGATTGTCTCCATAGACAACCGCCTCCGTTTTCTTGAGACCAGAGGTGATGGATGGTACCCTGCCCCCGTAGCTGAATATTTTGATCAAGGATCGAACAGATAGATCCTGATCGGAAGAAGGAGAAGGTGTGGAACAGAGCTGTAGACTCATGTGGATACCAGCCTTGCTGGATTGACTGAGACTGAGGGAACCCCTGGATCTAGTGCTGGGACATAATCTGTGAACCTTGAACTGAAACAGTCCCATGAAGCCATTGTCAACAATAGTTCAGTCCAATTAATAGAGATCATTTGCCTTGGGCACAGCATTCTTATGAAGAATTATCTATATGAGTTTAATAGAGAGCAGTTCATCTAAGACAAGAACTTTAAGGGAAAGGTAACCTAAACAAATGGTGATGAAACAAAATGGTTAGCGACAGCATGAGGACATGATGTGGGCTGTGTGACTGGCATTACAAAGCTGTTCATGTTGAAATTGTGACTGTGTATGTGTTTGCTTGTGTATATTGCCACCAAAAATGAATACAATACATACGTATTTTTTTTTAAAAAAACAGGATTATTTGAAAATGCTGCCCAACCAGACCAACCAACCAGTTGCTCCCAAAATTTCCCTTAGGAAACAAGCATCAAACATACACACAAAGGAAGGAAAAAAAGAAGAGATGGTAGGAGGGAGGGAGGGTAAGAGAGAAAGCAAATCACAGTCCCTCTTTTAAAATGATCTTCCAAAAGAAAGAAGCAAGAGTCAGTTAGTTACCTTTGGAGAAGCAGAGCAAATCACTGGCCTTGGCCCAAACCAACTTTTTTTCATCAGTAAATGTTACCCACATTATACCCTAGAGTTCACACCACTTATGTGAAAGCCCTGGAAAGAAAACTATCAATTGACAGTTGGATGATTTTCTTGTTTATTCCAGGCCTGACAAGTGAACTTCAGGGAGTTCCCTTCTCCTCTCTTCTTTTTGTCTAAAGTTCTGTTGAAAAATCTGTAAGAAGTCTCTAAATGGCTAGGCTTATGACAGTGTGAGGTTTAGAGATGATTTTTTTCTCCCTCGTGAAAGGAGCCGTTGAGAAGGTTTTGCTCTGTCCCAGGAGACAGCTGGGTATTGCCTGCGTTTCCTGCAGAAGTTCCCCATTCTGCCCAGCTCAGATGGTGATGCAGAGAAAGCCATCAGATCCCTGGCTCCCAAATAATTGGGACCTTGTTCTGTGAAACACACAGTGCAGAGAAGCGACTCGAGCATGGAGTTTAGGATTGCTGTACAGAGGAGAGGTTGAGGATGACCTCACCCCAAAATTCAGGAAGCGGATTTTTCAGGCCAGTAATTCAAAGGGTACAGAGTGCTTAAACGGGGACTTACCATTTTCATGCCCAGTTTGGCCATGGGGGTTAGGCACTCACAGATGAGTTTTTCTTCCTTTGTTTAAAGCATGGGAAGATTTGGGGATGGAAGATGCTTATGTGACAAGTCCGGTAAACTCCAAGGGTAACAGTCACAAGCCGCTAGCTAAAAATGGAGCTGAAGGGGAAAAAAAACCCTGGTGAAGCCACACTGCTTGACACACTCCTTCTGGGGTCTTACCCTGCCTCCTGCAGCAACTTCCAATGGCAGAGTGCACAAGGGGTTTAGAGCTCTGAGTTTGAAATCCAGCTCTGCTCACCTTCCTGGCTCAGCTCTTCCGCACAGGTGCCTGAAGTTTGGCAGTCTTGAATCCACTACTGCCTTCCAACCTGGTGGCGGGGGGGCTCATCTTCCAGCACTCTGTGAGACTGTCGTCTGTTGTGATCCACAGCATTTCCACTGGCTAATTTTTGGAAGCAAATTGCCAGGCCTGTCTTCCTAGTCTTAGTCTGGAAGCTCCATTGAAACCTATCATAGGTGACCCTGAAGAAATTTGAAATTCCAGAGACGTAGCTTCCAGCATCAGAGCAACATGAAAGCCACCCCAGTAAGACAAACCAACAGATCAATAGTGGGATGCATTATTAGGTAAAATAAACTCTAGTCCCAAATACAGCAGCCAGGGTTATGTTTGACTTTTATCAATCTGAATGTGATTCGTTCATATAGAGTAACAAAGGACTTTAAGATGTCAGTGGCTCACAAGAGTTACTTCTTGTTGACATAACTGGTGCACTGTGAGGCGGCTACAGGTCTGCTCCATGTCCTCATTGTTTCGGAATGTGGGTTGTTGGAACATCTCCTACCTGGCACAGTGCTGGGCTGAAGACAGAGGAAAAAACAACATGGGAGAATGACAGAGTGGTTCTCATGGCTTCTGCTTAAAAATGATACAAGTTACTCCTGCTAAGTTTTCATAGGCCACAGCAAGTTCATGGGGAAGCCAAGATTTTTAACAATAATATAACCTATCACTACTGCATGCATCAGAAAATCCCAAAAGACAGAGACTTAAGGAAATTTGTTTTTCTCATCAAGTAGCATTCTAGGGCTCACAGTGATGCCTCGCAGTTACTGGGGACCCATGCCCTTCTGTCTTTCTGGCAGTCAGCAGTAATTTTCGGAAGAGAAATGGGTGTCCTTTTTTGAAAGGAAGGAAAGGCAAGATCTCCATTCAGTGGAAAGTGTAACACAACCCTTAGCAGAGTATGTGAGAAAGAGAATGAATCAGAACCTGACCGAACCAGTCAAAGTGAGGAACGGAAGAAGGGAAACAACAATGAAAAACAAACGACAAACATAAAATAGAAGCAATGAAAGCATACGCATTAGCTGTTACAATAAATAGGTCCTCGGTGAAGAGGGCGGTGGATGGGGCTGCAGTTGATAGGGCCGTATAACATGAGCATGTGTTTTCGTCTGTCGTGGCAGTCACCAAGATTTGGGGGAGTCACTTCATCTCCCTGTTTCCGTTGGATTTGTTTATTAATTCACAGATGAGGATGTGGGTGATATACTTGAACTTCTACATATGCACATATTTTTGGCGTTGCTCTAGAATCTTACTGTGCTTATTAGTCTTGGTCTAAAGTTGCCAGTGGGCTCCACTAGCAGGTGTATTTCATTTGGCCCAAATTCTCTTGGCTTTGACTTATCTTCTCAGGAGGCCCCAACAGCCCAGTCCACTCAGTTTAGCTCTTCTCTCACCTTACGGGGGCCCAAGAGACCAGGACACCATGTATAGAGGACACTTTCCACCACACTCCAATCCTCTGATTTCTGAGGGCCAAGCTGTCTCCAAGACCCATGGAGGCTGTTTCTCACCCTCCTCCTCCCTCCCAGCCCCAGAGAACAGCCTCCTCCATGTCTCCTGAAGCCAAGAGCCTCATCTCCTGCTGATTCTCCACCTCCCCAGACAACACCAGCTCAGTGATGTCCACAAATGGTGGTGGGTGTGGTAGGGTGACTACCTTGTCCAGATTGCCATCTTTTCAAGAGACATTTCTCAACAGGGAAATGCTTTGTACCTTCAAAGTTACCTTTGTACCTTGTGCCTTCAAGGTCCCTACATAAGCAAGGCCTGAATGTCCTACCCACTGCCAAACCTACTGCCACTGAGTTGATTCCAGCTCATAGTAACCCTATAGGACAGAGTAGAACTGCTCCATAGAGTTTCTAAGGAGCACCTGGTGGATTCAAACTGCTGACTTTTTGGTTAGCAGACATAGCACTTAACTATTATGCCACCTGGGTTTCTGAGTGTCCCATGGACCCTACGAAAAGATAAATCAGTAACTATTTTCACTTCTTGAGGCTCTTGCTGAGAAATATGATTACCCCTTCCTTCAAGGCAGAGCCAGCAGACTCCCTAAGCACCAGCTACCAGCCTGTGCCTTGACACTTAGTTGCTTCAGACCATAATGTTCCTTCCCTTCTCTGGAAAGTAGATAATAAGGCGCCACACAGCCCACCAGGAAGGTGCCTGCTCGGCCTGAAGGGGAGGCCGGGCTGGGCAGGCTCTCACTTGCCCTTTAGCTTCTTGTAGCAGCTAGCAAAAGATTCCAGTGTCCCAGGTGCTGGGGGCTGAGACTGGGAACTCCTTTAGATGGGAACACCTTTAGATGGTAGCACACAGCAGCCCTTGTTAGACACAGCTCTGTGCAAACACGGCCAATGAGGGAGAGAGGCCCTCATTTTTACAAGTCCTCAACACAGGGCTGTGTTTCATTTCTGGATGAATACAGGCAGCATCAAGCTGTGGAACTGACTTTTCAGTGCCATGCTGGAAGAAGTAGATAAAGTATCTAACAGATGTGGGGCCACTCTAACAACATGTGGCCTCTGGGCCACCTTGAAATCCTAGCACTAAGAGTCGAGGTGAAATGTGCCCTAGAAGTCCATCTAATGCAGTTAAATTATGTAAGTCTACATCCAGGTCCCAAAATACTCTCAGCACCACTTCCTTCCCTGCTGTATGACATCATTGGGGCACGCTTGAGTGTGCTCCTCAGTTCTGTTAGTGCTGATCGGATGCTTTCCCTTCATCCTAATCTGTAATCTCTGTTTGCCTAAAAACAGGTGGAAAGAAATCTCTGGGAGCTTCTCGTTAATTCTTTGTTCAGATAAAGAGCTGCTTGTGCCTGGCTGCTTTCTGGTCAAAAAGGAGTCCAGAATTTCCTGGCTCTGACCCTTTCCCAAGCAATTAGTCTGGAACCCCCCAGATAAGAAAAGGAGAGCTGTGCAAAAGGATCAGTAGCCAGGGTGCAAGAGTCGGCTCCAAAGGCAGACCTGGTGGGGGTGAAGAGCCCAGGCTGGGTGTCCACCGCAGTTACACAACTCTGTGAAGGCCAGATCTGTGCTGTTGGTGGCTTTCAAAATCACAAGTGTCCTTAACTCTGGGGAGGACCTGGGATATAATGGGAAGCCAGACAAAGAGGAAGCCTCCCAGGCCCTGGAATCTGCGAGCTGATAAACATGCGCAGAAGACACAGGGTGTTACAGCAGAAGGTTCTGTTCGTCTGTTGTGAGCCCTGGTTCGCAACAAGGGTGAGGTAGCCTCGCTGGGCAAGCCCTGTGGGGCAGGCCACCTTGGACCTCTCTCCAAGGCTAGCTACTCATTGTTGCCTCATCTACAGGAAGCCTTCCTGTATCTTAACCATTCCCACACCTACGACTTGATTATCTGCTCACACGGAATAACAAGAGTCAATGTTTATTACCACCAGAATCACACAAATTCCATGAGGAAAATAAAATAGTAAAATACATTCTCAATGTCCCTATCACTAAAACAGCCACCAAAATACCCATACTGATACAACTAAACCAAAAAACACACAAACCCTAAAACACAGAAGCCAAAGATAACCACAGTTAAAACAACTTGTATCAATAACAGTGATGAATTTCCCAAGTTTAACATTCACATCCAGATCTGGGCCCTAGCTCATGGAGGGAAGGGCTGCCCCCAGCGGGCCCCTCCTTGAGTCCTGCATCATGGGAGCTTGGTTGCTCTGGTGACCTATTTTGTGATGCCTTGTTTGTGCAACACTATTCTAAAGGACCTCAGAGGCCTAACTCAACATCAACTTCTCAACCTCACGTTGTTGCCTTCCCAGGAACACACACTGGACGTTTAGTGGATCTTAATTTTTTCTTCTAAAAATTTTGGATACTTCAGGTTATCTATTTCTCAGAGAGGTACAAATAATTTTCTAATTACCTTCTTATTTTGGAAGAACAGCTGTACCATCACTGGCACTTGAGGGAATGACAGTTTTGAGACTCGTAGGTTTGATGGAAAAAAAAAAAACCTACTGTCTTGATTTATTTCAAAGAAGCAAATGATGCTTTGACAATATCCAGGAGAACTGGATGGAGGGTATTCTTCAGCTTTTCTGGAACCTGTAGGCACCTCTATTGTGTGAAGGAGCGAAGGTCTGTGGTCTTAGTTTTCCATTTTGGGAAATTTCCTCCAGAGGATTTTCTTTAGTTCCTTAATGCCCTCTGCTTACTAGGCATGGAGCAAGAAACCCAGCAGGACAAAGATGCAGAGTTGAGGGCTGACCCCTGTATTTCTGACTGGGGAACTGTTTCTCTTCTCCATTTGTTCTTTCATTTAACAAATACTATGCCAAGTTTGGAAACCCTGGTGGTATAGTGGTTAAGTGCTACATATGCTAACCAAAAAGGTTGGCAGGTCAAATCCACCAGAACCTTTATGGAGCAGTTCTACTCTGTCCCATAGGGTCACTATGAGTCAGTAATGGCATGTTTCAGCCCGTGTGCTAATCTTGGGAATACAAGCATGATGCTATGATAAATACAGACATGATATCTATTATACAAGTTAGCCATGAAAGGGGACAGATAGGCAGGTAGACTTGGGGGCTCACACAGATTAGCACAGGTGATGGACACTCAACCCAGCTTAGAAAAACCTTGCCGGAGCAAGTAAGTGCTATATTTATGGACTTGTGAGAGTTCAATGACATAATACATATCACAGGCCTAACACGTTGCCTTGGCACAAGGTAGGATGTGATCCCGAGAATTAACTTGGTACCACATTAGATTAAGGCAGCCCAAAGGCATCGATACTCACAGGGTAGGAGGAGTTAGATGAGGAAGGAAATGCGGTCAATCTAAATGACTTATTATCTTGCCCCCATCAGCATTTCTATGTAATAAAACAAACCTCTGCAGTTCCAGATTCTGCCGCCATGCCTTACAGTACACAACTGCAGTAGACCTTGGGAAGGGTCACAACAGATGGGAAAAACCACTCAACACTGAGAATCACAGCCCAAATTAATACACACATTTGGGGGGGAACACAATGAAACCCATGACACTTGGGATCTCATCTTACCTTGTGCCAGGCAATGCACTAAGCTCATAATGTGCATTTTCTCATTCAATCCTCGCAAGTCCAGAAGGCATAGCAGTTATTAACTCCACACTCATCTCATAGAAGGAAAAACTGGGGCTTAGTCAGTTTAAGTAACTTGCCCGAGGTTGCATAGCTAAAAGGTTGCATATACAGGTCTCAGACCCAGATCCTTAATACCAAAAGCCATGGTCTTAACCATTATACTGTGCTTCCTCTCAAGAATAGCACTTCACAGTGTTGGTGTGAGATTTACATGAAATGGTTGCAGTGTTGGTTACTGGTCTCTCTACACCTGCTCCTCGAAGGCAGTTGCTGCGTCTTGATCTCTGTCCTCCTAACATCTGGCACACGGTGGAGTCTAAAGGGCTTAGGCTGTGACCAACACACAGTAAGCCCTCAATGAGTGCTAATTGTTATTATTGGAGCTCAGCAAACGTTAGTTGAATAAGTAAACATTTGCATGAATAACTAATTACCTAA
Source organism: Heterohyrax brucei (assembly GCA_028571685.1). Classification (NCBI taxonomy): domain Eukaryota; kingdom Metazoa; phylum Chordata; class Mammalia; order Hyracoidea; family Procaviidae; genus Heterohyrax; species Heterohyrax brucei. The sequence continues at coordinate 115,044,942 of CM053149.1, read as the reverse complement.
ATTATTATCTTAGTGCATAAACAATGAACATGGGGACAACAGGTTGCAATCCTCTTCTCCTGCCAAACAACTCATTTGGACGCAGCTGAACCATGGAGGAACTGCCAGCCCTCTTCCATTCACATGTCTGCCTCCCCCACGGGACACGGAAGCAGGGAGGGCATCTGATTTAGAACTGGAGCTCCAGCCCCAACTTGGGGCAAACACCACGATGGGCAGGCATTCAACACGTTATTTTGTGAAGGAATAAATCAGTTGGTGCGTTGGTGTATGTGTACTGTCTCCTACTCCCCCACACAGTGAAGCCCAAGTGGAAGGAAAATCCATTGTTGTTGATTTCAACTCACAGCGACCCTATAGAACAGAGTAGAACTGCCCCATGGGGTTTCCAAGGCGTGCCTGGTGGATTCAAACTGCCAACCTTTTGGTTAGCAGCCATAGCTCTCAACCACTATGCCATCAGGGTTTCTACATGGAGGGAAGAGGCCTTAATGCACAGCTTTGGGGTGAATATGGGTTCAAAGGTCCTGAAAGTACTGCCACAGGGTCCTCCAAGAACATTCGAAAAGGCTCTTGAACCTCTACCACATCTTTTTATTCAGTTGCCTTGGCGTCATTAGGGGAAGACCCTACAGCACAGAGGTGAAAGGCCTAGGCTGGGAAGAGCTTCCCCATTCCCTTGGGGAGGGGAATCCTGCTTCTCTTGACCCACATGGTTTTGGATGCCCTCTGGCACATGAAGCCTCTGACAATTCCTGAGCCTGCTGTCCATTCCCGCCACCTAGCCCCAGGCCCTTGTCTGAGCGTGGGTCTCCCTCTCATGCCCAGCTCTCGCCACCCTGCCTCTGCATTCTGCTCTGACTGGCTGCTGTTCCTTGGCAGGAAGACTTTCAGCTGGTTTCAGTCTCGCTGCCTTACTCAGCAAAGACCTCATCTGGGCCTGAGAATTTGATCCTTTTAGCTCCTCTGCCAGATTCCCTGATCTGCTGGCCCTACCCCCTCATCTGAGTCCCTGAGTGGTGCAACTAGTGAACACACTCAGCAGGTAGTCTTAAGGTTGGAGGTTTAAATCCACCCAGAGGCACCCGAGAAGAAAAGCTTGGAAATGTGCATCCGAAAAATCCTTCACTGAAAACTCTATGGAGCACAGTTCTATCCTGGCACATGAGGGGTCGCCCTGAGTTTGCAGTTAACTTGGCGTCCACTAATTTTCTTATATTGTCCACAGGTGCACTCGCTGATCATCAGACAACCACAGTAATAATAAGACGAGCAATTTCTGCTTATTGATCCCATAGTATGTATTATGTTCTGAGCAATGTGCTCAACTGTATTACCCTATTAATAAGATAGGTTGGTTGGAATCTACGAATCGACTTGATGGCAGCTGGTACCCATTCCTTGGTGATGTGGGGTGGAGAGCCTGTTGACCCAAGGTGGCACAGAGAAACTGCTTCCTACAATCACGTTTTCCTTTTTCCTGGTGGGCCCCTGCCTAGCCTAGCCTTGCCCCCACAATCCTCCTTTCATGTCTCTAAAAGCCTTTACTCTCATTTTGTAGTTAAAGTTTTCAGAGACTTATTCATTTAAGGCAATTTTGGTTTCTGTTTCATAGGAATGCGTCAAATCTTAAGTGAAATTGTTTGAAAAGTCTGCCACTCTGTTATTACAGAAACAATGTAACAAGAAATGCCTTTTCATATGAAACTCCATATCAAAATCAAAAAGGCAAATTGTTCTTGAACTTAAATATAATTGCATGATTTAAAAATATCAAGACAAGGAGATGAGGAAAAAAATGAGTCAGATAAGAGAAATAGAGAATCAAATCAGGCTCTAACTAGGAGTAGTTTTTGAAAAAGAGGATGGAAAAAAACAGGAGAGGAAATCAAAGAAATGATACAGGAAAATTTCTCAGAGGTGAAGGACACAAGCCTTCAAATGAAAAGAACTCACAACAATGAATGAACTAATAGATCACGGAGGATAAAGCATGAACTCTAAAAGCTTCCCCTGAAGTCCAAGTTTCTTATAAAGTGATGAGAATCAGAATGAATCAGTTTTTAACACGGAAAAAGGCAATAGACAAGGAAGCGCCTTGAAAGTTTTAAGGGAAACTTACAGTTCAATGCCCAGTCCAATTATCAGTCAAGTACAAAGGCAGGAATGAATACATTTTCAAACATAAAGATTTCTGTAAAAAAAAAAAAAAATTTTTACCCACTATACATCTTTGCCCAGAGAATGTTATTTGATAGTGTGCTACAGCAAAATATGGAAGAAAAAATTAAGAACAGCAACATAAATCCCAGAAACTATGGGTAAGCCCAGGAAAGCAGTGAAGGCCAAGTCCTGGCTAATAGCTATGAGGTCAGCCACCATCCAGACCAGAGCAGGAGGACAGAGGCTTCGAGACAGACCTCAGGGAAAGGGAAAAAAAACAACAAAACTAAATAGAATGCCAGTTGCGATAGAATGTTTGAGGAAATTTGAGAATGTAATGAAGTCAAATAGTGCAAAGAAAAAGGAAAGTCTATATGAAACTTCAGATCAAACTGTAAGTATGGAAAGAAAGCAAACATAAGCAGATAAATGACTGGCCAGGCAAAGTACTATGTGTGTATAGGTATGTCACAACAATGCAAACATTGTTTACTGACTTTAAAATCAATCTATAAATGAAGCATAGAAGACTTTATAGTTATGACACAGAACAAGAATGCTATCAGTTGAGACCATGTAAAAGTCAAAGTACACATGCCGGATACTTAGAGGCAGAAGGAAAAGGGGGAGTAGAAAGCTACAGGCCTGTCATGGTTAGGTGCCACTGAGTCAGTCCTGACTCACAGAGACCCTGTGCACAACAGAGCGAAACACTGCCCCATCCTGCGCCACGCCCACAATCATGTTCATGCTTGAGCCCACTGTCGCGGCCACTCTGTCAGTCCGCCTTGTTGAGGGTCTTCCTTGATTTGGCTGACCCTCTGCTTCACCAGGCATGACGTCCTTCTCCCTGACCACGTGTCCAAAGTGTGTCAGACACAGACCATCTTTGCTTCTGAGGAGCACTCCAGCTGTACTTCTGCCAGAGCAGATCTGTTTACTCTTTTGGCAGTCAATGGCACATTTGGTACTCTTCTCCAACAGCACAATTCAAAGGTATCCATTCCTCTTCTGTCTTCTTTATTCACTATCCAGCTTTCACACATACATGATGCAACCAAAGATACCATGGCTTGGATCAAGTGCACCATAGTCTTCAAGGTGACATCTTTACTTTTCAATAGCCCTAGCAGCCTCTTTTTAAAAAAACATCAGCTGGGAATCTACTAGGAAATGGAACAAGAGGAGATGTAAGCATATTTCTTCAAGTTATAATTATATAAAAAAATTAAAACAGTGATATAATTATAGCCAAGTGCCGTCGAGTCGGATCCGTAAATTCGTGATATAATTATTGTGATATATATATATCACGAGGCAGTGGTAGTTGAGCAGCAGAAGTGCTACCTTCCGTGTGAGAGACCCCTGTGCAGCTACCACCCATCTTTCAGTGGGGGCTTGCATGTTGTTTTGATGCTAAGCAGCTTTCACTGGCGCTTCTAGAATAAGACAGACTAGGAAGAAAGGCCTGGTGATCTACACCCCAAAATCAGCTAAGGCAAACATTGTTTATGAATCACAGTGTTTGATCACATTGCTATGAATCACGATGATCTGATCTGCAACTGGTCAGGGGATGGTGCAGGACCAGGAAGCATTTAAATCTGATACGCTAGGGGGTCACCATCGGAAACCCTGGAAGCGTAGTGGTTAAGTGCTACATCAGTTAATCACAAGATCTGCAGTTCAAATCCTCCAGGCATTCCTTGGAAACTCTGTGGGACAGTTCTATGCTGACCTATAGGTTTTTGTGTAAGGTATGATATACAAGTCTTGTTTCAATTTTTTGCAGATGGATGTCCAATTTTGCCAGCACTGTTTTTTAAAAGAGACTGTTTTTATCCCAATTTACAATCTTAAGGCCTTTGTTGAATATCAACTGTTCGTAGGAGGATGGTGGCATCTCTGGAGTCTTAATTCTGTTCCATTGGTCTATATGTCTCATTTTGTAACAGTACCAGGCTGTTTTGACTACTGTAGCAATGTAATATGTTCTAAAGTATTCTGACCTAAAGGGTCACTATGAGTCCGAATTGACTCGATGGCAGTGGGGTTTTCTTAGGGGTCTCCATGAGTCAGGAACAGGCTTAACAGGACCTGTGGACAACATAGGTAACAGCGATATGATTAAAATAGTGCTACAATTGTGAGGGGAGGATGCGAGGGAAGGTAGGCAGAGGCAGGGTGTAAGTGAGCTAAGTCCTTTTTCAATGTAGCAGAAAGTCCGTGAGCAATATTTAAAATGTAAAATAAAGAAACAGCAGTATTTGCTCAGGGATATGCAGATAACATTCAAAAGGAACAGCTAAAAAGGTTAGAAGTGGTTGCTCTGGGGATTGGAACTGGAAGAACAGGGGACTTTATTACTTTGACTAAAAAAGTATTAAAGCAAAACAGTTACAGTCCATATATTCAATATTTGAAGGTATGTAAGTACACAATAAATTTGAGAAAAATCTCTCAGATACGCTGGTTGGAATGGAGAGACGCGGGCGCGAGTGGCAGGCAACTCCGCTGCGCACTGATGCGGCGCCGGGTGCCTGGGGCGCTGAACGCACTCTGGGAGCAGAGACGCCGGATTTGGAGGAGGGGGCCAGGGAGTTTGGGGCTTACCTATTCTCTCTCCCATTCTGTCCTCCAACCACCCTGTGAGGTGGGCGTGTAAGGGCAGGGACAATGACTCCTTATTTTACAGCTCAGGACCAGGCTAGGGAGGGTGAGTAACTTGTCCGAGTGTGGAATGCCCAGCTTCTGCATGGATAGTAGGGCGTGGGAGCTGGCACTTAGCTGCCCATCCGAAGGCTGGAGGCTGGATCCTATCTAGTGCTACGCAGGAGAAAGAGCTGGCCATCGGCTCTAGTAAAGATCACAGCCCAGGAAACTCTATGGGCAGTTCTACCCTCATACAGGGTTGTTGTGAATCAAAAATGGACTCAATGTTACCCAACCAAGCAGCGGGCAGAGGGGTCAGTAGGAGAAGGAAAACCCAGGCTGACCTCTTGTTGAGGGTCTGTGAGTGGTGGGTTAACAGGAGGCAGCTGGGCAGTGCCAGGGTGCAGGGCAGGGCGAATGCAAGGACTGCTCCTGCTGTGGTGTCATTCTCCAGAGCCCCAGTGACGCCAGCAGGGTCATGCCTCACAGCCAGAATTCAAAGGCAAGCTGTCCCGCCACAGCCCCACCTCCTCCCCATGCACCTACGTATTATAAAATCATACTCTTTGTAAAAACAACGGAAGGATGACTTTCAAGGTGTGTGTTGAAATCATCTATAATCCTTCCCATGCCTGAGCACAATACTTATTTTTTACTGTGATTCTTCTTAGCATTTGTATGTATTATACAGCAAAATCTGCCTGTGAGAGCCAGACCTCAAAGGGACTGCCCTGTTTTGGGGGTCTTGAAAATTTTCCGCCTTTGACAGTGTATAGTGTTACCACTTTTCTATTGCTCCTTTCTGTGGCAAGTATTTGCTTTTTCCTTCTCTGACGGTTTTCTGCCCTTACACGGGTCCTAGCTTTTGAAGGTTTTGCTGTATCCTGGTGGGTGCAATGGTTCAGCCAGCGCTCAGCTGCTAACAGAAAGGAGGATCTTTAAGTGCAGTAGCTGCTCCTTGGGAGAAAAGATCCAGCCAGTCTGTTCCCACAAAAATGTCCACCCAGGAAACTCTATGCAGGCAGTTCTACTCTTTTCTATATAACCACTGTATGTCAGAATCAACGTGACTGCAAACAACAACATACAGAATTCTATATAATTCTGATCCTTGTGTACCTAGAATTTTGTAAACATTCTACTTCTCGTAAGTGATGGTGCTTGTTTCTACATAAACCAAAAAAAAAAAAAAAAAAAAAACCCAAACCCACTGCCATCGAGTTGAGTGCAACTCCCAGTGACCCTACAGAGAGAGTAGGAGTGCCCGATAGACTTTCCAAGGAGCACCTGGTGGAATTGAACTGCTGACTCTCTGGTTAGCAGCTGTAGCACTTCCCCGCTACACCACCAGGGTTTCCATATTTCTGCCTAGCTCTCATAATTTTCCATTTCAATGGCTGCATATTATACAGCATCATTTTTAATTAACATCAGTACTGTGTGTTAACAGTTGATTATTAAGCCAAGTATTTATTTTTTTTAACCTCCATTGTGCTTTTGTATCAGGTGGGTCCATTTACACATTACTTTCTCATCAGCTCCACAACTTCAGTGTGTGTGATTATTTCCACGCTATAAAGGGGGAAGCTGGGGTCCGGAGAGATCAGGCCTCTTGTGCAAGCACACGGTCAGCCAGGATGGGGGCCGAGTGGAAACCTTTTGCTCTCCAAGCCCAGTCAGTGCTCCTTCTACCACGTGGTCCTGATGTTGGTTGTCACCTGACACAGCCTCTCATTGAACCAGGCCCTTCCCTCTACACAGAAAGGAGTTACCATCCTCTCATTTTCTAGGTGAAGAAGCTGGATCCAGAGAAGTTGAGCAGCATAGGCTGGCTTCAAAGCCCGATGTCTTTCCAATACTCTGCCTGGTCTTCCAGGCTCTTAACTGTCCAACTGAGTCTCTCTGGGAATCTCTACCCCAAGCTGCAGCTTCCATTTCTTTGTCCTGTTCCACTGGCTGTTCTCAAGCCGCAGGAAGTGGTCACTCTCAGCTCAGTGCCTTGGTCCTCATATTCACTTTAGGGGAACCCACGAGTTGGCCCCAGTCACAGAGGAGGGACACTTCTCCAGCAGGGCCAGTGAATGAGTTTTCAAAAACAAAATACAATAAAGAGATATCACTACACACCTACTAGACAGATAGCTGCCACTGAGTCAGCTCCTGATCTCTGGACCCCAGTTTCCGCCTCTATAATGTGGAAATAATCACACACACTGAAGTTGTGGAGCTGATGAGAAAGTAATGTGTGAATGAAACCACCTGATACAAAAGCATAATGGAGGTTAAAAAAAATAAATACTTGGCTTAATAATCAACTGTTAACCCAGGCTACTGATGTTAATTAATAATGATCCTGTGTAATATGGTGACCTTAAGCACAACAGAACACAATATTGCCCAGTCGTGGATCGCCTTCACGATCACAGGCTTGTTCCAGTCCATCTTTGTAACTACTGGGCCAATCCGTCTCACTGAAGGTCTCCTGCAGGCTTGTGGGCCCTTCATTTCACCAGACATATTGTCCTCCTCCAGTAATTAGTCCTTCCTGAGTATCTGTCCAAAGCAAGCAAGTCGAACAATATTTTGTCATGATCCATAGCATTTTTATTAGCTAATTTTTAGAAGCAGATACCCGGCCTTTCTTCCTGCTCTGTCTTAGTCTGGTGGGCTGTTATGCATTGATCTGTGTCCGTCCAAATCATGTATTGTAAATCCTAACCTCTGCAACCTGTGGTTATAATCCCACTTGGGAATGGGTTTTCTTTGTTATATTAATGAGGTAGGATTAGGGTAGAGCACACAAGTAATGAAATCTGATAATGAAATCTGATAATGAAATCTGCAAACTTAACTGTCCTAAGTGCTACACACGTCGTTGCTGAATATCACTACAGTCACCTTCGAAGTACTCCCTTTGGGAAGCTATGCACCTATGCCAGCACCTAGTCCACCCTTCAAAGCAATTTTGGAACTCTTTCTGGAATGGCCATTGCACATGGTGGTGTGTTTGTGAACCTAATTGTATAGTTGTCTGTGAGGGAGTTTTTAGCCAGTAAACAAATAACGGTATTGGAACATCCTCCTACTCACCTGATCTGGTCCCCAGTGACTTTTTCTTTACCCAAAAATAAGGGAAATATTGAAAGAAAGGTATTTTGATGACATTCAGGACACCAGGGTAATACAACCACAGCTCTGATGGCCATTCCAGAAAAGGAGTTTCAAAATTGTTTTGAAGGGAGAACTAGACACTGGCATCTGTGCCTAGCTTCCCAAGGGGAGTACTTCAAAGGTGACTATAAAGACATTCAGCAGTGAGGTATGTAGCACTGTTTCCAGAAAGAGTTTACAAAGTTAATTGGCAGACCATGTATCTTTTGAGACATAAAAGGATTAATCAAGCAAGCAGAGGGAGAGATGGGGTAAGATAGATGCCAAGACACATGGAGATGGTCAAGAAAGCAGGAAGAAGAAACAGAAGAAACAAGGACTTTGTTCCAGAGCCAACAAAGAGACAAAGCCTTGCCCTAGCTTTGTTGATGCTCTGAATTGGCACTTCTAGTCTCCTAAAACTCCCTGCGGTCATGTTGATTCTGACTCACAGTGACCCTATGGGACAGAGAAGAGCTGACCCGTAGAGTTTCCAAGGAGCTCCTGGTGGATTTGAACTGCTGACCTTCTGGTTAGCAGCTGTAGCACTTAACTACTACACCACTGGCATTTCCTGTGTAGCCTCCTGAAGTGTGGGAAAATAAATTTCTCTTTGTTAAAGCAATCTACTTGTGGTACTTCTGTTATAGCAGCACTAGATGGCTAAGACGCTGTCCTTGCTGATATTTAAAATAGTGGTGGCAAAGCTTTCAGCATCGCAGCAGCACACAGTCCACCACAGTGCAGCAAACTGACAGGTGGGTGGTGGGCACCGGGATGGCTCAAGTCCAAAACTCCAATGACACCAAATGGTGGTGAGGATGTGGACCATGAAAAATGCTCATTCGTTGCTGGTAGGGACAGAAAATGGTACAGCCACTTTGGAAGACAATTTAGTCCTCTCTTAGGAAGTTAAACTTACTGTGTGTTTTGGCAACCACACTCGTACCCAAATAAATTAAAAACTTATGTCCACACAAAAACCTGCACACTAAAATTTATTGCAGGTTTATTCATAATTGTCAAAACTTGGAAGCAACCCAGATGTCCTTCAGTAAGTGAGTGGGAAAAGAAATGTGGTACATTATTCAGCAATAAAAAGAAATAAACGATCAAGGCATGAAAAGACATGAAGGAATCTTTTTTTTTTTTATGACTGAGTGAAAATGCACATTCCCATATAAATTTACATGCCCACCTATATGCAGCTTCCACTGCTCTCCCCGCCCGGTGACAACACACTATTCCTCTCTGCTCCATATATATCTCATCCTCCCAACAGTCTCCTTTCCCCTCCTCTCCACCCACTCTCCTTCCTCCAGCCAGAGGTCAGCACGATGATATCCTATAGATGCATAGAACCATAAAATGCATCCAATATACGGTCACTCTGCATGGCCAAGTCCAATCCATTCATGTCCAAAGAGTGGGTCTTCATTATGATTTATGGGCAAGGGCAGCATCAGGGCCAGGGGCCATGCTCCCAGGGGAACCCCAAAACCGCTGGACCATCAATTGTGGTCTTTTAGTGGAGATCTTTTATTCTTGTGTTGCCACTGAGACTCAACTTTGTGAGCTCCATCGTGGCTATCACTGGTGGTGGCCGGGCACCATCCGGCTCTTCTGGTCCCAAGTCAATGTAGGCACCCACTTATGTGGGTCTCTCTATCTTCTGGGTTGTCTTTACCCCATGTCATTTTGGTCCTCGGTGAGCATCCGTTCCTGCTGTGTTGGGACCATCGGCTGTGCCCTCGGATGGCAGCTTGGCAGCTTTTAAGACCCCAGACATCACTCACCAATGCAGGGTGCAGAGAGCCCTCTTAGCAAAACGCTAGTTGTGCCAACTGGCCTCGATTTTGCCTAAGAGCATAGTCCCCTGCCCCCTGCCCCAGCTACTCTGTCCTTGCAATATTGGGTTAAGATGGAAGGACTATTCAAGTTATGTTGAAGTCCACTTAATATTGTTTTGTTTCTAATGTATGCTATCACCAATTTCATCCAACCAAATTTCTACCAACTATCTAATCTAAGCCCTCCTCCTTACCGTCCCTCCTACCCTCCTTTGCAGCCGTCAAAGAGTCTTTTCTTCTATACATAAATCTGTTTTGAGATCTTATCATGGGAGTCTCATACAATATTTGTCCTTTTGTCGCTGACTGCTTTTCACTCAACACAGTGTCTTATGAAGGAATCTTAATACATGTTGCTAAGTAAAATAAGCTGGTCTGAGAAGGCTGCAGAATATATGATTCCGACTATATACTGGAAAAGGAAAACTGCAGAGACAGTACAAAAAACAAAAACAAACAAAAAAAGTCAGTGGTTCCCAAGGACTTGAGGGGAAAAAGGAGGGATGAATAAATGGGGCACAGGACATTTTTAAGGGAGATTAACGGTACTGTCTGATGCTGTGATGGTGAGCACATGGTATTAGGCAGTTGTCTAAACTCATGAGATTATACAACTAATACAGAGAGTGAACTATAGTAGAAACTAACCTACCCACTGTCATCAAGTCTATTCTAACTCAAAGTGACCCTGAAGGACAGAGTAGAGCTGTCCCATAGAGTTTCCTAGGGCTGCTGGTGGATTCGAACTGCCAGCCTTTTGGTTAGCAGCCACACCTCTTAGCGTGATACCACCAGGTGTAAACTCGACATTTTAGTTAATAATGCTGTTGCTGCTCTTTGCTGTCACTGGGTCAGCCTCCAGCTCACAGCGACCCTGTGCAAAGGGGAATAAAAGACTGCCCCGTGATCGGTTGCCAAGGACCGCTGTCATCCACAGAGCTTTCACTGGCTAACTTTTGGAAGCAGACGGTCAGACTTTTCTTCCTAGTCCATCTCAATCTAGAGGATCCACTGAACCTGCTCAGTATCAGAGCGGCACACAGCCCTCCACTGACCGGCGGGTGGTGCTGCAGGTGAGGTGTCCTGGCCGGGAGTGGAACCGAGATCTTCCGCACAAAAGGCGAGAATTCCGTCACTAAACCACCGACAGGTTGTTTGGTGCCGTTGAGTCCATTTCGGCTCATAGCGACCCCATGGGGTGCAGAGTGGAACTGCACCCGAGGGGCTGGCTGCAGTCCTTCCACAACATCACCAGGCCTTTTCTTGCGCAGCGCCACCACGTGAACTCGAACCACTGACTTTTCAGTTACCAGCCAAGCACAAATCATTTGCACTACCCGGGGGACCATATGCCCTTATTAGCTAATGCTATTATTACGTGGAAACCCTGGTGGTATAGTGGTTAAGGGCCACATCTGCTAACCAAAAGCTCAGCAGTTCAAATCCACCAGGTGCCCCATGGAAACTGCGAGTCAGTTCTACCCTGTCCTACAGGGTCACTGTGAGTCAGAATCTACTCAGTGGCAGTGGATTTTATTATTACTTAATAATGTAGGAATACTGGCTCATCGGTTACAGCAAGTGTACCAAATTAATGTAAGATGTGAATAATAAAGGAAACAGTATGTATTAGGGAGAGTGAATAGAAGTGAACTGGCTGTACTTTCTGCTCCATTTTTCAGAAACCTAAAAAAAAAAGTCTATGAAAACAAGCAAACAAAACAATCAAAACCTTCTTCCACTCTCTTTCCAACTGTTGGGTGAGAGGTGCAGCATTATATCAGAGTGAGTGGGTCTGCAGCCTCCCAGAAAGCAAACAAAACCCACATCCATTACCATTCCGTAGATGCTGACTCACGGAGACCCCGTGGGTCACAGAGCAGAAGCGCTCCATAGGGTTTTCTTGGCTGTAGTCTTTAGAGCAGCAGATGGCCAGGCCTTTCTTCTGTGAAGCTGCTGGGTGGGTTTGAGCTGCCAACTTCTAGATTAGCAGCTGATGGGCAACCACTTGTGGCCTCACAGAAGCCCCTGTTAGTTGCCTTGATCTGTGTCTAAGATGCTGCCCTGAACTAAGCCTTTCCCTCAGGGGAAATTTTTGACTCTCTGTCTCTTGGATGGTGAGGGGTGGGGTAAGGTTTCCACCAGGATTACTCATCAGCATAAACACAGCTCAGCTGAAAAGCCTGTGTCCTCCCTAGTGTGGACACCTGGACAAGCCACATTCTCTTCATAATAACCTTGGAGACCACAACACATGGACCTCTCCATCATAACGTCGGAGACCATTACAGTCAGGCTTCTCCATCATAACCTGGGAGACCATTATGGTCAAACCTCTCCATCATGACCTTGAAGACCACTACACATGGACCTCTCCATCATAACCTTGGAGACCATTACAGACGGACCAATGCCTGTTGTCGTTGAATCAGCAGATCAGGATTTTGTAAGAGGATTGCTGTAATGAATTGCACAATTTATGAGAGTTTAGTGTCCCTTTCCAGGTAGGAGAAGGCAGCCAACCTTGCACCCTTCCCTCATTCTAGACACAATTGCAGGCCCAGGCAAATTCCTGAGGCTGTGAAGCCTGTTACACGACCTTTAGAGTTAAAAAAAGAAAGAACGTATCAAAGATCAGGGCTGGAAAAGACACTGGAGGTCATGGAGAGAGTGACTTCCGGACTCAAAGACTTCACAGCCCACACCATTCCGAAACACCCGGGAGGACTGACAAGGTCGACAACTTTTTATTTTGCCAAATTGAGAAAGTTTTTTAAATTAACATGATTACTTAAAATACTATTTTATTGTGCTTTTGAAGAACATTTACACAGCAAATTAGGCTCCCATTGGACTATTTCTATCTCAATCATTCAGTGGCAATAGGTACATTTTTCACAGTGTGTCAACATTCTCTTCAGCTGCGTTCTAGTCCTTCCGTTTCCAGTACTCTAGTTTCCCTGCTCCCTTATTGTCTCTTCTTTGCTTTAGAGTAATTATTGACAATTTGGGAAAAAACAAACACAGTTATTTGATGAAACAAAGAGCAGTTGAAAAGCTAGACTTTCAGAATAAAGGACAGCCTTTTAAATTGAATCAGTTTAGCTTTATGAAAAACTCATTGACTTTCCCTGTCTCCCTTTCCTGTAATAATGGAAATTTACAAATACTAGTAACCAGTGATGTCAGTAGGGATATACAATGACCACACTAAGAGACACTGTCAGAGGTAGTGACACCAAAATGACTATCTGTAAGATTTTTGTCTAGTGTTTCAGCAGACATTTATCATTTTTAATAAAAACATCCCTGTGATTAGTTACAACAACAGAAACACTTTTCATAAGCACAGCTACATGCATCACTATACCTACAAGGCTAAAACTCAAGGTTAATTTACTTTGTAAACTTTTGAATGCACTCAGGTCAGAGCTGTGTTATTCCCCAGTTACAATGATGCTTCAAATCACAGGGTTTTATCCACAGGGGTTACAGATGTGCTGTTGCTTTTGTTGCTGCTGATGTTTTTATAGTCGCCGATTTTGTCAAATTTTCTGATGTTTCCACCACAATACTGTGGTAATTAGTATTTTTAAACGTATATCAATAACTTTTTTTGAGAATGAGGCAGCAATGAAAAGAAGAAAGGCTTCCACTCAATTACTAATAATGTAATTCAGTTAGAACAATTTTACAAAACTAGTTTGTTATTAGTGTTTATATAATGTAAGAAATGTTACCTTTAAGCAGTTCACACCTATGTCACGTATCTAGTTGAGCTGTTTACTAAATGCTAAAAGATTTGTGTATTTGTTCCTGTTTGTTTATACTCCTGTTTCTTTTTATGGTATTATTTCATTTATGAATACAACTTACTCCTACATTATTTGAGCCATAATTGATTATACAAATCTAATCCATTAATGTATCTCACGCAACAATAAAGCTTAATGTTAAAATGAACATAATTTTAATGTAGCACTTAAATGTTTTTACATCAAATTGTATGACTTTCTTATCGAATTTTCACTTGAACTCCATGAAATGTAATGTAAGTACATTAAGGCTGTGCATGTGCTATTGTAATTTAAAGGTGCAATTTTCGATTTGCTTGTTCTTTATGTCACTACTATTGCCATTATGTTCAGTGATATGGGGAATTAGAATTTATGAGTAATACTGGTACAAGAGACATTATTAAGGATTCTGTATGGTCTTGTACAGGGGGAAGGTCCATTGACGGGGGGTGACATCGTGAGTTACTGCGCTGGGTAACACTAACCTTGACACTGCTGCTATTAATAATTTTCTCCTGCAACAGAGATGGCTTTTGGCCCTAGGCTTTGAGCACTACTCCCTGTCTAGTACTTGAACCCTCTTGACACTATCTCTGGAAACCAGCTTCTTGAATGGCAGGATTTCTGTGCCAGACAGAATGTGGGTTCAAATCCCACCTCTGCCAATTACTGGCTATATTGACTGTGATAAGTTACCTTCTCTGAATCTCAATTGCCTTATCTGTAAAATTAGAGCAATAATCTTTATTTTTCATGTATTTTTTATGTGAGGTAATTGGAAAATAAAATTTAAAAAAATTTATATATATAGATGCATGGCTCATCATAGGCACTAGATTAATGTTATTTCTGTGCCCTCTGGTGGAAAGATAATCTCAAAGACAAGGTGAGACAATTTATTCCATTTTTCTTGAACTCACAGATGATAAAAATTTCTTCCCCAACAACCTATATAAATACATATACATGTATACATTTATATGTGTGTGTGTGTGTCTAATGAAGCAAAATAGAGGTCACAGAAACTGATACTTCTCACACATAACAATCACGTCCTGGGATTAGTTCTCTTGGTTTGAAGACTCAGGTCACAGTCCTCCCAGACAACTCAGTCAATTGGCATAATACAGTACATAAAGGTTATGCTCCATCTCTTAGTTTGATGAACGGTGTCTGGAGTCTTAAAAGCTTGCAAACAGCCATTTAAGACATAACTACTGGTCTCTACTCATCTGAGAAAGAAGGAAAGCCAAGACTCAGAGAAGATCTATAGGAATAATAATCTACGCAAATCATGGCCTCCTCCACCCTGAGACTGGAAGAACTAGGTGGTGCCCGGCTGAACTCTCAGTACTGAACATTCAGATCAGGGCCACAACAGACAGCTCTTAATAGTAAAGGAGAAAAATGTGGAACAGCACCTCAAATTCTCAAAATATCCCGACTTAACAGAACCAGAGAAGACTGAAGGACTCCTCAACACTATATTGCCCTGAGATACCCTAACTCTTCAATAGAAACCAGTCCTAAAGCCACCTTTTATCTGAATAACAGATTGACTCATAAAGAATATCACCTCGAGTACTCCCTACTTTTAAAACATCCTGTGTCTGAGGCAAATGGTCAGCAGTTACTCTACAGCACAGACGAGACGTCTTGGGGCAGTGAGACTAGGTTAGTGGGAACAGAGCAACTAGTAGGGAAGTAATAAGAATGTTGACAAGATGTGAAGAAACAGCCAATATCACTGAACAATATGTATAGAAATTATTGAATGGGAATCTGTTTTGAGTATTCACATTCACCAGAAATACAGTAAAATACTAAAACAAAAGTTCTTCCCTAGGTGTTGCCTAAACCTACCCATTGTCCATCTATCTGTCCATCTCAGATGTATATTTTAGGATCACGTGGAACAAATTTCATCCTTCCGTCATGTGAAGTCCTTGGTTTTCTATCAATCTCGGGCCCCCTTTCCTCTGTCCTCCAGACTCAATATGATATCTCTGCCAGTCATTCCTGAGAAAAGTCATTACCATCCTCTTTGTATTAGTCAGCTCTTGCTTAATAATGCTATGTAACAAACACTCAGTAGAAAAAATAACTCAAAGGCATACTGTCTTCAGCTGGGCTTGTGGAGAGAACTTGACTCCAGGCTTAAGGCTGCGTCCAGGTCTGTTCCATGTGTCTCTCACCTTCTTGGACTCTCCAAGGCACTTGGTTCTAACAGCACAACATTGGGACTCTTGAACGAAGCCCTCTGTAGACTTTAATCTGAGAGAAGCAAGTACAAGGTCCACCAGAAAGTCAAGTTTCTGAGTCCCATCTCTCACTCCCCCTGCCAGCTAGATGATGCAAGCAGGTGAACTTAAATCTCTTCAATGTCCTCTCAGTTTCCTCATCTGACAATGGGCAGAACCTAATCTATTCATCAAGCACGATGAGGATTACTTGAAAGAAGAGAACATTAATATGCTTGCAAGACTGCAAAAGACAGCTCTAACATTGTGTGGTGCTGTTGAGTTTATTTCAACTCATAGCGAACCCATGTGACAGAGTAGAACTGCTCCATAGAGTCCCCCGGGCTGCTTTCTTCACAGGAGCAGATTGCCAGGTCTTTCACCCATGGAGCCACTGGGTGGATTCGAACTAACAACTCTTTTATGCCACCAGGGCTCTTTATTCAAGGGTTAAAAAAAAATTGCTGTGGTGTCAGTTTCAACTCATTAAGACCCTGTAGGACAGAGCAGAACTTCCCCATATGGTTTCCAAGGAGTGCCTGATAGATTTAAACTGCTGACGTCTTGTTTAACAGCCATAACTCTCAACCACTATGCCATCAGAGTTTCTAGGTTCAAGTGTTAGTGGTATTATTAACCTTTACATCCAAGCAGGGCTGTGCAGGGGAGTACAGGGGGTTAAAGATTCAGGAACCAAAAACTCTCACTACAGCAGAAGTTAAAGGAAAAATAATGCCCACTTCCAGATGCACTTGAAGGACAGATTGCCTGTGATGAGATTGCAGTCGGGTCTCCAAGTGGGAGAAATGAGTGCCACCCTCGTCCGTATTACTGCTGGCTAAGTCTACACAGAACTAGATCAGGTAATCGAGGTCCCAAGTTTAGTTTTTACCCAGATGCCAAGATTAATGGGAATGGCTTCAGAGAAGTAACTCTTTGTAGCTTTCTAATGCACAATGTAGTCAGGAATCAACATTAACATGTTAGGCTGGAACATTTGGAGGGCAAAGAAATACCGTCTGCTTTAGGTAACCCATATGTTGAAAAAGCCACGGTCATAGGCTTCCCGAATAGTGACCAGGTTGGTCTGACCACCAAGGAGATCTCTTAAGTGGACAGCATGAACCCCTAGGCAGCTATGTTTTCTTATATTTATTTTACCACAATTTAAAAAAAAGATTTTTAATTAATGCCAAAAAGATCCATATGTGAGTTAAGTGAACTGAGTTACGCAAGCACAGGGTTGGATCCTGTCTTTCTTGCAAAACCTGATGTTTTGTTCCTTTGCTGCCCGCCATTCTCAGCTATGAGCCCTGCAGGCCTCCCTCCTTGGACTCCTCCTGCAGCCATTTCTACTCTGCTGTTCAGGTTCCGGGGTAGGGCCAGGACTTCTTGAGAACCTCCCAGGTCCCCCAAAGTATTATCCTCAGATAATCTTCAAATATTAAACAAAAAGTATCCCCTGAAGCCGCCTTTGCACTAAACAGTAGTTAAGCTTAATTAGTAAAGAGCATCTGCCTTGAGCATCGTATTCTCTTCCAGAATTGTCTATGCAGGATGAAATCGGCCACAGCAACACAGAAGGTCAGATGAGAAGCTTGGGGGTAGTGAGTTCGTGTGAATGGTGGGGGCATAATTTGGAAAAGAAGCGTAAGAATGGGTGCACAAGTTGAGGAATGACCAATGTCACTAAATGTACATGTAGAAACTGCTGAAGCGGTGTATTTTCTGGTGTGTATATTTTCACACACACATTATTTAAAAAAGAGCGTCCCAGGGTTTCTCTTACTCCACCAGCAAGTGAACAAGTGTCCTCTTCGGTCCTGGCCCTCATACTGTCTTACTCCTCTCCCAGGAGGCCTCAGACCAGGAGGGATTGGGCCTGGGCACCTTTCCTGCTTTCCCTCTGACTCTTTCTCTCCCCCGGCCCAGAGAAGTATTACAGCATCCCTCTGTAGCTGGAGACAGTTTTTTTTTCCACCATCATGCTGTCTTCCACATTCATTGTTTATTCCCTGAGTCCTCCAGGGGTTTAGTTTCTGAAAATTCAGAAAGCCTTTTCCCTTAGTCCATTGTCTCAGCTATGAAACATTACAGTTTTCTTGAAGCTAAGTTAGGAGCTTTCTGAACTTGGCTACAACAGTCCTTCCACTGGAAAAGACACCTCATGCATACCATTTAGTTTTAATGAGGAAGGGCCACAAGGTAAAATGAATTATCAAGAACCAAAGCAAAAACAAATTGGTTGAAATACAGCTGTTTTTCCAGTTGCCACTGAGTCAGTTCTGATTCATGACAACCCTACATGTGTCAGATTTTCAAAGGCTGACTTTTCAAAAGTAGATCACCAAGCCTTTTTTTCTTTTTGTTTTATAAATTTTATTTTGTTGTTGAAGCTGAGAATATACATCACAAAACATACACTAATTCAACAGTTTCTACCCCTGCAATTCAGCAACACTAAGTACATTCTTCAAAGTTCACAGTCATTCTCATCCTCCTTTTTTGAATTGTTCCTCTCACTGCCCACTAAGGTTCTTATCTAATCTTTTGAGTTGCTATTGTCAATTTGATATCAAATACATAATCCTTAAAAGAACATCATGCTCAAGATAGGTCTTTTTTACTAGCTAAACTAAGCTATCGTTTGGTTTTAAGAAGATGTCAGGAAATATTTTTGGTTTAAAGATTATCTCAGGGCTATAGTTTCAGAGGTTCATCCACTCCTTTTTCTGGAATAGACATTGTGCACAGTGACAAGGTGGCAAGTTCACAAAGTTAATTGTATAGTTGTCTGGTATTGAAATACCTGCCCTACTCACTGGATCTGGGCCCCAGTGACTTTTTTCTTTACCCAAAGATAAAGGAATTACTGAAAGTAAGATATTTTGATGACATTCAGGGCATCAAGGGTAATATAATGACAGCTCTGATGGCCATTCCAGAAAGAGAGTTCCCAAATTGTTTTGAAGAGTGGACTAGGCACTGGCATCGGTGCATAGCTTCCCAAGGGGAGTATTTTGTAGATGACGGTAGTGATATTCAGCAGTGAGGTATGTAGTAGCTTTTCTAGGATGAGCTCACAAACTTAATTGACTGTCCATATATATACATACATATATAAATATAGATATCCTTGAAAGACAAACACTGTCAACCAAGAATCATATATCCTGCAAAACACTCATTCAAATAAGATGATGAAATTAGAACATTTCCAGATAAACCAAAATTAAGGGAATATGTAAAACTCAAGCCAAACTTACTAGAATTATTAAAGGGAGTCCTAGGTTCTAAGAATAAACAACATCAGACCACGGACTGAATGTAGTATGTAAGATTGTACCAGCCAGATACCAGCCTATGAAATGGTCTCGAGGACTATCCAAAACCAAGAGAATTACAACAGGGAACCATTGAGGTTAATCTGTAAACAACAACAATGTGAGAATAACAAAAGAGAGAATAGATATTGTAGGTACAGAACTTTGTAACAGAGCGGAAGGCAAGGCAATACCAAGTAATGATAGATTGGTTCAAACCTAGGAAGATAAGGGTAATTTTCAAGGTAACCAGAAAAAAGGTTAACAAACCTACTCAGAATAAAAATATAGTCACAATAAAAACTAAATCAACAAAACAAGAGAAATCCTCTAATCAAAGGAATTCAGCACAGAAGAGCAGGAATAACGAAGAAAATGTCAGCACCACAAAAAAAACTACATGATGACAACAATAAACTCACACTTATCAATGACTACACTGAATGTAAATGGCCTAAACATGACCATAAGGAGATGGAGAGTGACAGAATGTATTTAAAAAGAAAACAAACAAAAACCAAAAAAACAAGGTACAACAATATGCTGTTTACAAGAGACATGCCTTAGAAACAAAGAATTAAACTAATTTAAAAGCAAAGAGAGGAGGAAAACGCATCAAGCAAATAATTACCAAAAAAGAGTAGGAGTGCCAATACTGATTTCCAATAACACAGACTTTAAAACTAAATCTACCATAAAAGACAAAGAAGACCACTCTATAATGATTAAAGGGGCAATCCATCATGAAGACTTAACCAAAATAAACATCTATGCAACAAACGACATGCTCCAAAAGACACGAAACAAACTAACAATACTCAGTAACAGTAGGAGACTTCAACACAGTACTCCTGGTAAAGGACAGAACATATAGAAAGAAACTCAACAAAGATACAGGGCATAGACAACTTGACCTCCTAGACATATACAGATCACCACCTAACAGTTGCAAAGTACACATTCTTTTCCAATGCATGCAGAACATTCTCCAGAATAGACCACATCTTAGGCCACAGAGCAACCCTCAACAAGATCCAAAACATTGAGATAACGTAAAGTATCTTCTCTCATCACAATGCCATCAAAGTAGACATTAACAACAGGAAGAACAAAAGTAGAAAGAAAAAGTCAATTACATGAAAACTGAATAACATCTTGTTTCAAAACTACCAGGTAAAAGAAGGAATCAAAGATGGAATCAAGAAATTCCTAGAATCAAATGAGAATGCAAACACATCACACCAAAACTTTTGGGACACAGTGCTTAGAAGTCAATTTATAGCAATAGATGCACACATCAAAAAAGAAGAAAGGAACAAAATAAAAACATTAGCAGCTACACAGCTCAAACAGAGAACAGCAAAAGAAGCCTAACAGCCATCAGAAAAAAGTAACAACAAAGATCAGAACAGAAATAAAAGAAACAGGAATAGAAAAACAAAAGATAGGATCCAAAACCAAAAGTTGGTTCTTTGAAATGATCGATAAAGTCAACAAACCACTGGCCAAAGTGATGAAAGAAAAACAGGAGAGGACTCAAATAACCCAAATAAGAAATGCCAGCCAAACCAAGTGCCGTCAAGTCAGATCCGACTCATGGCGACAGCATGAAATAAAAAAGATCATAACAGAGTATTATGAAAAACTATACTCCAATAAATTTGAAAACCTAGAGGAAATGGACAAATTTCTGGAAACACACTACCTGTCCAAACTAACACAAAATGCACTGCTGATGGAAATGCAAAATGCTACAACCATTTTGGAAAACAATGTGATGCCTCCCTAAGAAGCTAGAAATAGAAACACCATAGGATCCAGCAATTCCACTTCTAGGAATCTATCCTAAAGAAATAAGTGACGGAGGGGATGAGTCAAGGTAGCGGACTAGACACAGGTCTCCTTAACTCAGTCCAAAAACTAAGGCCAAGATTGATAATTAAACAGAGCCTTCTGGACACCCAGTGAGCCCTAGGATATGGCATAGGGCTGTCATTTTGGACTGTATGCCACAGAACAGGAAACTTCTTCTCTTTTGCTGACCCCCGCCCTTGTTGAATGGCTGACTCTCATGGACTGAAAATAACTACCGGCTTTAACTTTTTCCCTTTTTGTTAGTCTATGGCAGCAACTGGGCTTAACTAGCAGCAAAGTTCTGCCACACTGCTGATGTGACCAGCAGGTGAAATAGCCACACTTTGAGAGCCTAGTTCTTGACTCTGAGCACCGCTGCCTCTCCACCCCTCTTCCCAAACCTTTGACATTGACTTGGCTATTTCCCAGAAGGCAGGAGAGTCTCTATGGAGTGCCTTCTTGTCTGACCGGGAGGCCTCAGAGAGAGGCCTCAGCAGGGGCTAATTCCTAGGGTAGGGAGCAGTGCCAGTCTGGGGAGGACTTCCCCAGAAGAAACGCTATGTTTAGCTCAGTGTACCCTTCAGGTAGGGCTCAGCACCTGATGACAGCAGGGCAGTAGCCTGTCCATACTTTGAACTAGATCACAGCATCTAGGGACTGATATACAGGTGCCGCCATTGCCAGCTGGAAAGAAGGGCTTGAACACCTGACATCCTGTTTATGGAGGCTGTCAGGTAGCTTTTACCTTTGAAAATAAGACTACCTAGAGAAATAACTGTGGTGCAGCCTGATGGCATATCTTCCAATCTTGAATGACTGACAATGTAGGGTCAGTTGACAGCCTCCCAATGACTCCATAAGTAGGGCCATGTCTTTGCCAGCCAGGAGGTGGAGCCTACTATCACAGAGATTCCACTGGGCCCAGTTGCTGGAGTACATAGAGGTAACTGGTAATCAACTTTTACTTCAGCTCCTATTAAGGCAACACCAGAGAAACTAAACAACCTCTAGATGCCCCAAAAGCAATAGACCTTGGCCTGTCACTCAAGGAAAAATCCAACCATGTCTCCAGAAAGCTCCAAAAAGAAAGAATCAAAGAACTTCCCAGATGAAGAAGTCTTTCTGAGACTTTCAGAGGTCCAGTACAAAAGAATTATATAGACAGCCCTCCTAGACATTTTATAAAATTTAACAGACTAAAATGAAAAATTAAGCAAGCTGTTCGAACTAATGGAACTCCAGCATTCTGAAATCCAACAGATCAATAACAAAATTAAAGAATCAGAAAACTCAATTCAAAGCCAAGAGAACAGAATTGAACGAATGGAAAACAGACTTTCTGACTTGGGAGACAGAACTACTGACACCAGCATTTTTGAGGAGAAATCAGAGAAAAGACACAATAAAAATGAAGAAGCATTAAGAAACATGTGGGAGTCTATCAAGAGGAACAATCTATGATTAATTGGCGTTCCTGAACAGGAAGGGACACCTGAAAACACATAGAGGATTGTTGTTGACTTACTAACAGAAAATTTCACAGAAATTATGAAAGAAAAATATAGATATCCAAGATGCATATTCATCACCATACAATACAGACCCCAAAAGAAAGTCTCCAAGACATGTTATAACCAACCTTAACAAAATGAAACATAAGCAGAAACTGTTAAAGGCAGCAAGACTCAAAGCAAAGCTAACATTCAGAGACCATGTTAGCATGGAGTCAGTGGGGTGGCACATTCAAAGCCTTGAAGGAGACAAACTTCCAACCAAGAATTATATATCCTTCAAAACTGTCTTTCAAATATGAAAATGAAATTAAGACCTTCACAGATAAACAGAAACTCAGAGACTTTTTAAAAACCAAACCAAAGCTACAAGAAACAATGAAAGAAGCTCTTGGTTTAGAAGAACAAAACCATTAGCTCTATATTTTAGGAGACAATACAGGACACCTCATCCAGAAACCTAGTCAGTTAGGGAAAGCACAAAACTCCAAGCAAAGCTATAATACTAAAAGAAGTGACCCAGTGATCATATCATGAAAACTATGATACCATCACATTAAAAAGAGGGATAGATTACAGTAATTATAGTCTGTCCAGATGGAGAGGAAGTTAATAAGATATTTAGAAGTTAAAATCAAGTTTTAACATACATTATTAAGGGGGATTATGGGGTAGCCACAATGCACAACATTGTGACACATCAAAAGAAGTGACATATCAGAACAAGAAATGCAATACAGGATTCTCAACAAACACAAAAACAACAATTTTCAGGGTGAAAAATCAACCCATAAAGAAGAATGTCCCAGAACAGAATAGTAAGAGCAACAGAGAAAACATCAACACAAAAATAAACACAGCAAAATGACAGCACTAAACACCTATCAATAATTACATTGAAGGCAAATGGACTGAACGCTCCAGTAAAGAGACAACAAGTGACACCTTGGATTAAAAGATATGACCTATGTATATGCTGCTTATTAGAAACTCACCTTAGACTTAAAGATACAAACAAACTGAAAATTAAAAGATGGAATAATATATACCAGGCTAACAATATACAAAGAGCAGATGTGGCAATACTAATCTCAGATAAAATAGAATATACTGTTAATAAATAAACAAATAAGCTCAATAAAGACACAGAAGACCTTACTGCAACAATTAACTAACTAGACCTCATCCACATATACAGAACTTTCTATCCATCACGTTGAGTGAAATTAGTCAGCAGCACAAGGACAAATATGGTACAACACCCCTACTTTAAGGACTTGAAAACTGACTCAGGTATAGGAGAAAAGACTCTCCAATGGCTGCAAGGGAGGGAGGGAAGGAGAGAGATGGCTGGTTATAGCTTAGACAGTTGATAGAAATTTGGTTGGGTGAAATCAGTGACAGCACACATTAGAAAGAAGATCAGTTTAACTAGGCTTCAACATAACCAGAAAACTCTTCCAATCTTAACCCAATAGGTAAGGACAGAGTAACAGAGGCAGGGATCTGGGGACCATGCTCTCAGAGGGCATCAAGACCAATTGGTATAACCATCACATTGCTAAGAGAGTCCTCTCCACCCCATATTGGTGAGTGGCATCTGAGGTCTTAAAAATTAGCAAGCTGCCATCTGAGGTACACCAACTGGTCCCAACTCAACTGGAACAGATGATCACCAAGGACAAAAATGACATGGGGGAAAGAGAACCTAGAAGACAGAAAGACCCATGTGAATGGGTGACTACATCAACTTAAGACTGGAAGAACAAGATGGTGCCCAGCTACCTCCAGTGACAGCCGTGATGGGGCTTACAAAGTTGAGTCCCAGTGGCAATAGGAGAATAAGAAGGGATGCACCCTGAGAACTCCACTAAAAGACTGCACCTGACCGTCTGAAAGCCTAGGGGTTCCCCTGGGAGCATGGCCCCTAGACCTGAAGCTGCCCCCAATCATAAATCATTACTGAGATCAACTCCTCGGACAGGAATGGATTGGACTCAGCAACACAGAGTGACCATATTGTGCATGCACTTTATACCCAGCTGGTATCTTATACAAGGAGAGTGGAGACAGTGGAGAAGAGAGCACAGGGGATTGTTAACAGGATATGACTTGTATAGTACAGAAAGGAGGAGTGTGCTGTTACCAGGCAAGGAGAGCAGTAAGAGCTGCACATAGGTGGGAATACAAATTTAAACCAGGTGGTACACTTTCACTCAATCACAATAAGTAAAAAAATTTAAAAAAGGAAAGAAAGAAGAATCATATCATGAACAGATGTATGCACACTCACTTTCATTGCAGCACTGTTCACAATAGCAAAAACTTGGAAACAGCCTAGATACCTATCAAAAGATAAATGGATTAAAAAAAACTGTGGTACATACACACAATGAAGTATTATGTAACAATAAAGAACAACAATGACTCTGTGAAACATCTCACAACGTGGAGGAAACTGGAAGGTATTACACTGAGTGAAATAAGTCAGTCACAAAAGGACAAATATTGCATGAAACCACTATAGTAAAAACCGTGAAAAGGTTTACACATAAAAAGAAAAGAAACAGTCTTTGATAGCTACCAGGGAGGGGAAGAGTGAGGATGAAAAACATCATAAACAGATAATAGATAAATGGTAACTTAGGTGAAGGGTAAGACAGTGCACAATACTGAGGAAGCCAGCAGCACTTGTCTGAAGCAAGATCGTGGAGAGTCCATGGACACATCTAAACTTCCTGAGGGACAAAATTGCTAGGCTGGGGATGTGGGGACCATGGTCTTGGGGAACGTCTACCTCAATTATTGGCATAACATAGTTTATAAAGAAAATGTTCTACATTCTACTTTGGTAAGTAGTGTCTGGGGTCTTAAAAGCCTATGAGTGGCCATCTAGGATACTCCATTGGTCTCATCCCTTCAGGAGCAAGGAAGAATGAACAAAGCTAAAAATACAAGGAAAGGATTAGTCCAAAGAACTAATGGACCATATCTACAATGGCCTCCATCAGACTGAGTATACTATACCCTTCTGGTGCCCAGCTACGACTACCGACTACTCTGACAGGGATCATATCAGAGGGTCCCAGACAAAGCTGGATAAAAGCACAGAACAAAATTCTAACTCAGAAAGAAAGACCAGACTTGGTGTCTTGACAGAAATGAGAAACCCTGAAAGCATGGCCCCTGAACACTCTTTCAGCTCAGTAATAAAGTCACTCTGGAAGTTCACCCTTCAGCCAAAGATTGGACAGGACCATAAAACAAAACAAGACTAAAGGGTCTTACTAGTCCAGGGTCAGGGACTAACAGTCAGGAGGGGACATGAAAGCTGGTAACAAAGCATCCGAGGTTGAGAAGGTTGTCAACCAATGTCATAAAACAGTACTAACTGCTTAATGAGAAACTAGTTTGTTCTGTAAACCTTCACCTAAAGTACAATAAAAAGGGAAAAAAATGTAATTAACTGGGAAAATAAAAGACTTTAAAGTTTTGTTCCACAAAAAAAGGAAAAAAATGAAATAAAGAGAAGAAAGACAATAGAAAGAACCAACAAGACCAGACCATGATTCTTGGAAAGGATCCATGAAATCAACAAATCATTGGTCAAAATAACAAAAGAAAAGCAGGAGAGGAAACAACCCAAATAAGACATGAGATGGGTGACATCACAACAGAACTGACTGAAATAAGAAAGATCATAACAGAATACTATGAAAAATCATACTCCAAAAAACTTGAAAACCAAGAGGAAATATCCAAATTTCTAGAATACATATCTAGACTAACATAAACTGAGGTAGGAAAACTAAACAGACCTACAACTGAAAAAGAAACTGAAGAGATAATAAAAATAAAAATAAAACTCTCAACAGCAACAAAAAGCACTGGTCCAAATGACTTCACTGGAAAATTCTACCAAATATTCAGAGAAGTACTCATACCAATACTACTCAAACTACTTCAAAGCACAGAAAAGGAAGGAATATTCTCAAATTAAAAACTTATGCTTCTCAAAGAAATTCACCAAGAGTAATAAGACAACCTATAGATGGGGGAGAAAAATTTGGCCATGACAAATCCAATCAGCATCTTCTAAAATCTGCACAATCCTACAAAACCTTAATGACAAAAAGGCAAACAATCCAATTTAAAAATAGGCAAAGGATATGAATAGGAACTTCACCAAAGAAGACATTCAGGTGACTAATAGATCAGTGAGGAAAAGGTCACAATCACAAGCCATTAGAGAAATGCAAATCAAAACTACAATAAGATACTATCTTACCCCAACAAGGGTAGAGTTACTCTAAAAAACACAAAATAATGTATGTCAGAGAGGTTGTGGAGAAACTGGCACACTTACATTGGAAGTTGATTTGGGGCTTCCTTAAAAAGCAAGAAATAGAAGTACCATCTGATCCAGCAATCCCACTCCTTGGAATATATCCTAGAGGAATAAGCACTGTCACATGAACAGATGTATGCATACTGGTGTTCATTGCAGCACTTTTCACAATAGCAAAAAGATGGAAAAAATCCAAGTGCCCATCAGTGGATGAATGGATAAACCAATTGCGTTATAGTCACACAATGGAGTACTACACAACAATAAAGACAATGATAAATCTGTAAAACACCTCGTAACATGAAGAATTTGGAAGGCATTATGCTGAGTGAAATTAGTTAGCTGCAAAAGAACAGATATTGTATGAGACCAGCATTGTAAGAACTCAAGAAAAGGTTTAAAAACAGAAGAAATTGTTCTTTCACAGTTATGAGGGTAGAGAGGGAGGTAGAGGGGTATTCACTAACTAAATAAAAACGAAAACCAACCTCACTGTCTGAGACCAGAAGAACTTGATGTTGCCCTGCTACCACCAATGACTGCCCTGATAAGAAACACAACAGAGAGCCCCCTGATGAAGCCAGAGACAAGTGGGACGCACAGCTCAAATTCTAGTAAAAAGACCACACTTGATGGTGTGACTGAGACTGGAGTGACCCCAGAAGACATAGTCCTCAGGCTGCCTTTTAGCCTAGTACTGAAAGCATTCCTGAAGTCCACCCATGAAAAGAGTGTTTCTTAGTTCAAGTAGATAACATGAGAATAAATGAGCAGCTCTTGTATGGAGGCGAGATGAGAAGGCTAAAAAGGACAGAACTGGTTGAATGGACATAGGAAATCTGGGGAAGATAGGGGAAGTGTTCTGTCACATTATAGGGAGAGCAACTAGGATCACATAACAGTGTGTATAAATTTTTTGTAGGAGAAACTAACCTGAACTGTAAACTTTCACTTAAAGCACAACTAAAAACATTTCACATCATACACAAAAACTAACTCAAAAGCGTTCAAAGATGTAAAGGTAAAACCTAAAACTATAAAGATTATGGAAGAAAAAAATAGGGAAAATGCAAGGGGCTCTAACACGAGGCATAAGTAGGATACCAAATATAACTAAAAGTGCTCAAAAAGCAGATGAATTAGATAAATGGGACCTTCTAAAAATTAAACACCCTTACCAAATGTCTTCTCTAAAAGAATGAATAGAGAACCTACAGACTGGGGAAGAAATTGGCTCTGACATATCTTGTGAGAATATAATCTCTAAAATCTGTAGAAAACTTCAACACCTCAACAAGAGAAATAACCCAATTAAAAAATGGCAAAGTATCTAATCAAACACTTCATCAAAGAAGACAGTTAACTTGACATATGAAGAAATGCCCATAAGTATTAACCATTAAAGAAAAATTCTTTGCCATTGAATCAATTCCAACTCACAGTGACCCTATAGGACAGAGTAGAACTGTCCCCATAGAGTTTCCAAGAAGCACCTAGAGGATTTGAATTGCCGATCTTCTAGTTAGCAGCTGTACCCCTCAACTAATGCACCAGGGTACAGTTACAAATCAAAACTACACTGAGACACCATCTCACCCTGACAAAAAGAAAACAACAAATGTTACAGAGACTGCAGGGAAACTGAAATTGGCATATAAGGCTGGTAGGAACGTAAAATGCTACAACCACTTTGGAAAACAGTATGGCACTTTCTTAAAAAGCTAGAAACAGAAGTTTATGACTTAACAACCCACTCCTAAGTATATACCTAAGGAAATGAGTGCCATGACATGAGTAGACATACGAACACCCAGTGTTCATTGCAGCATTATTCCCAATAGCAAAAAGATGGAAACAACCTAAGTGCCCATCAACAGATGAATGGATTAACTGGTACATACACACAGTGCAATACTCTGCAATGATAAAGAGTAAGAATGAATCTGTGAAACATCTCAGAACATGGATGAATCTGGAGGTCGCTATGCTGAGTGAAATAAGTCAGTTACAAAAGGACAAATGTTTTATAAGACCACTATTATAAAGAAACAAGAAAAGATTTACAGGTGAAAAACAAAATTTATCTGATAGTTACCAGAGATGGATGAAGGGAGAGAGGGAAAATAACCAAATGGATAGAAAAAGCCAAGTGCTCATGTGTTAATACTAGTGAAGGGAAAGGCTATATACAATATGTGGAAAGTCAGCAAAACATGACCGAGGCATGGAAGGATACCGAGAGGAACGCAGAACAAAGAACAACAAGGGTGATACTACAGCATAGACAACCCTGCAACCATAGTAGTAATAAATACTAATTTATGAGTGGATACGTAGGTAAATGGATATGCCAAGAGGCGTTGGAGGACATAAGGGAACTCACTCATGTGCAGATATAGGTTTGGTGGGGGCATGTCTACATACATAACTGTAGGTGCTACTTATAGACTCATATGGACAATAGAGCACCCAGAGCCCATGCTCAGTGCAGCTTCTTAGACATAACCAAACTCCTAGGCTCAAAAGTGAAGGATTGTAGACTTGGGGGAACATCCACATCAACTCACGCAACAGAAAGACAAATTTTTGCATTCAATTTGGTGAGTAGCACCTGGGGTCTCAAAAGCTTGTGAGTGCCCCTCTGATATACAGTTGTTGGTCTCTTGGTCTGGAACAAAAAAGAGTAAAGTAAACCAAGGACTTAGGAAAGCAATTAGTCCAAAGGAGTAATGGACCACGAACTACAGGCTACACAACCCTGAGACCGGAAGAACTAAATGAAGCCTGGTTACCCCTACTGACTACTCTGACTGCAAACACAGCAGAGTGTCCTAGACACAGGAGGAGAAAAGTTGTAGAACAAAAAAATCAAATTCATAAAAAAGACCAGACTTACTAGTCTGACAGAGACTGGAGGAAACACTGAAACTGTGACCCTAAGACAGGCACCTTTCTAAACAGGAACTGAAGCCATTCCCAGACACCATCCTTCAGCCAAAGCATGGACAGGCTCGTAAAATAAACAATAATACCGTAGAGAAATGTGCTCCTTAGAACAATCAATTACACAAGATCGAAAGGGCAACATTTGCCTGAAAGCAAAGACGAGGAGGCAGGAGAGGGTAGTAACGCAGGACTGAAGGAAACGATGAACCGCAGATGGAAATGGGGGGAGTACTAGCACGTTATGGGAAATGGAACACTTCATGTACAAACTATCAAAGGGGAAACTAATTTGCTCTGCAAACTTTCACCCAAAACACAAGTTTAAAAAAAAACTGACCCAGGCGAAATGGGGCAAACTTTATTCTTGTCCGAATCTACTCCTCTTCTTTGGGTGAGGAAAAAAAAAAAAAAAACAGAAAGAAAAACAAACAAACAAAAAAGAATTCTACTAAACATAGACATGATAGCATCAGAAAAGCAATGTGAATTCCATTTTCTTCTTCCCTTCCTGTAAAATTCTAAGATATCAGGACTGAAAAAAGAAAACAACCCTAGTCAGGTGCTGATGGGAAATCATGTTGATTATGGAAATGTGAAGACCCACTCAAAGCTCTGGAGCTGTTAAAAGCAGAAGGAGCTTTTCCCAGGGTGGAATCAGGCTGCCTTTCAGGGCGATGATGGCAGAGTTTGGCATGCTCCCTCAGAGCAAGCAGGAAAAAATAGAAGCCAAAACTACACTTTATCACCTGACATTGTCACCTTTTTCCCTAGGCCTGGCTTAAGCCCCACTCTCCGATTCTCAACCCTTAACTTCTTTCTCCGCACCACACTGAATAGATTTATTAAGACAAAGGCTACCGTTTCAGGCACCTTAGAATATCCCTGCTGCCGGGAGTCTCATATGGGTTCAGCCAGTGGACTTTCAAATGCTGTGCCTGGGGTGTCGGTCATAGAGTCTCTTATACCTCTCTCTGTCTTTGCTGAAACTGTCCCATATTCTAGCTCCTCTGTCCCTTTGCCGGCAGACTCCTAGACCTGTCTAGTCCTCTGTCTTAGTCCAATCTGTAGAGATGACACACATTCCTTGCTGAAAATGCATAGAACTCAAAGCACTTCCTGATGAAGGTCAAAGGCTACAGCCTTTAAGTACAGATTACACCTGAACATGAAAAAAATGAAAAAGCTCATAATAGGACCGATAAACAACACGATAAATGGAAAGCACATCGAATCGGGGCCTCGAAAGCCAAAGGCTCTAAGTTCCAGGCTTGAGACTGCCTTTATTTAAGCCAATAACTTTGAGTACATCACCTGTCCTCGAGAGCTTGTTTCCTCTACTGTAAAAAGATGGGGCCATTGAAATGGTCTGAATTCACACCCCATAGACCTATTATGCCCACACAATATTGATTTTATTTAAGCAAGCTTGTTTCAGTAAGGAGTGTTTATTTTAAATTTTTTATTTTCATCTTTCTTGAAAACTCAGGTAGTTTGGCAGCCCAGGGCCCCGAGTCACGAAACCCTGCTGGTGTAGTTGTGAACTGCTACTATAGCTGCTAATTGATACATTAGTAGTTCAAATCCACCTCCTTTGAAACTCAGTCGGGCAGTTCTACTCTGTCCTATACAGTCACTATGAGATGAAATTGACAGCAATGGGTTTGGATTTTTGGTTTGGGGCCCACACTCATGGATGGAACAATCAGCTGCCCCCTGGGGCACTTGCGAGGGAGCCCCTCACTTTTAGTCTTCTATAAGCATTGGATGGAGACTCCAGCCTAGATGCCTTCTCCAGCTCCAAAACCACACTCCTTCTGCTCCAGGATTCTGACATCTCTTCCTCCTCCCCCATCCAGCCAACATCATTACCCATTCTTTATCTTGGTGAGACCCAATGAATAGAAACATTCCACTGCCCTTGTATTTGAAGGCGGGAGCCACAAGCCTCCCTGCTTATTTCCTAAACAATGAATCACCAGATAAAACTGCATCACCTTTAGAAGCAAGGAATGCCAACCTCCTAAAAATCACTGTCCCTTTTAGGTTATTACAGAGCACTTTCTCAATTCTCAGAAGCCCTTGGTAACAGTGAACTCCAATTTCCACAGCACATTTCAAAGGTAATCCAACTGAATGCAGACTTTTAAACGTACATCAAATGCTGGAGCAAATCCTGCCTATATATAACCATTTCAGCAATTTCCAATACATTTCCGTTGCATAATTATGAGGACCTCAGTTACACGACCTGCGGCTGCAAACTTAAGTGAAATCACCACAGATTGTTAGCTAGAAGAAAAATGCTCTGTTATAGGGTAGACCCAGCATCAGATTCCCAATGGGTTTCCACCTCATCATTTCCCACCAACCGTTTGGCCCCAATCAGTCCACACTCAGGTCATTGGAAAAGCCGTACAGAGCAAGCACCCAACCTAAAGAGGAAACTCAATTAGCTTTTAGTTGGGACCCAGCAGATTGGCTGGTAATTCTGGGGATTTTGAGCATGAAAGTAGAAGTCATTATGTTTCTGGATATTAGGGAGAAGGGACCATTATTTCCCTCCATAAGCCTGCTATTCCTCCTGTGTTCCCTACCGACAAAAGTTTAGAGCAGTGGTTCGCATCCTGTGTTCCACATTAGAAATACTCAGGGAGCTCTTTTCAAAAAATGCCAACATCTGGACACCACCGCAAACCAATTCAATCAAACTTGCAGGGAGAAGGCAGCTGACATCAGACTTTTTAACAGCTCCAGATGATCCCAAGACACAGCTGGGGCTGAGAACCACAGGTTTATTGTGCTACAAGGTGCTCCTGCATCAACAGTAATAGCATCACCTGGTAACTTGTGACAAATTCTTAGGCCCCACCCAGACCTACTGAATCAAACAATGAGGGTAGAGTCCCTGCATTCTGTGTTTGACAAGCAGTCCAGGAGGTTCTGACACACGCTGAGGCCCGAGAACCACTGTTGTCCTCAAGTTGGTCAGGCATGGTGTCCGTCCCAGATCCACTCCTTAGGAGCTTTGTGACAGGAAGCAAGTGCTCTCCTAGCTGGGAAAGAACAAGGAGCACCTGAGCCTCTAGACTCGCTCTTCCCACCTGTCTGAGGGAACATGAAGAAGAAACAGTGATGTTCGGCACTGGAGAGCATCACTTTCTATCACTTTATTAATTGCATGAGCTCCCCTGAAGACTCTGAAATGAATTGGGCACAGATGGTGGGCCCTTCCGCAGGTGTGAAAGTGGTCATCAGGAGGGATCAAGACCTGGACCTTCATGCACCCCCCTGAATCCTCAGGGCTATGGGCATCTTCTACCTGACCTGCCTAAGCAAAGAGCCAGAGCTGGGCCCTGCCCGCCTCACACCAAGACAAAACCAGACCCACTGCCATCAAGCCAATTCCCACTCATAGTGACGCTGTAGGACAGAGTAGAACTGCCCCACTGAGTTTCCAAGGTGCGCCTGGTGGATTAGAACTGCTGATCTTTCCGTTGTCAGTCATGGCTCTTAAACACTATGCCACCAGGGTTTCCTGCTCACCTCAGGGTCCCTGAAATTCTAGACAAAACAATGAATGTCTCGCAATATATACATAATAGCACCAGAATAGGAGTCTTTATGTGTACGTGTATGTGTCTGTGTCTGTGTGTCATGGGAGAGAAGTGGGCTCAGGTATGCCTTGCTTTAAGAAAGCCTCAGTTACAAAAACCCGTGGATTTACACACAAGAAAAGGAGTCCATATTCTAACAACCTCATCTTACATCTTCTTTGTTATTTCTTTTTATTGTGTTGATTTCTACTCATAGCACAGTACAACTGCTCCACGAGGTTTCCTAGGCTGTAATCTTTAAATATCAGCAGCAGATTGCCAGGTCTTTCTCCAGCAAAGCTGAGCAGTCCATCCAAACCGCCAGCCTTTCAGGGTCAGCAGCTGAGTGCTTAACCGTTGTGCCACTGGGACTCCTATTTCATGTCTTTGGGTGCAAGTGTGCTTTAGATGGAAGTTTACAGACCAAATTAATGTCTCATTAAACAATTAATACTAAATGGTTTGGTCACATTGGTTGCCGACCCTGTGACATGTCAACACTCTCCCCTTTGGCACCCCAGTTCACTGTTTCCATTTATCCGGGTTTCCTGACCCTTCCTGCCTTCTCCTCTGTGCTTTTGGGGTGGTGTGCCCATTTAGTCTCATACATGTGATTGAACAATGGAGCATGTCCCTCATATGTGTTATTATTTGCCCTCTAACCCTATCTAATCATCAACATCCCACAGGGTGTTCCTCACAAGTGACTTCAGAACTGAGTGAAAAGCGTGTCTGGGAGTCTGGCAGCCATACTCTTGAGGTTTCTCTCGTCTGTCTGACCAGCAAGTCTGGTCTTTGGGGGTGTGAATCTGAATTTTGTTCTACGTTTTTCTCCCACTCTTTCTTGGACCCTCTATTGTGATCTCTACCACTGACGTCAGTGGTGGCAGCTGGACACCATCTAGTTGTTCTGCACTCGCTCTGGCAGAGGTTGTGATAGTGGTAGTCCATTAGTCTTTTTGGATTCACATCTCCTTGTGTCTTTGGTTTTCTTCCTTCACCTTTGGTCCCACTGGGACAGGATCAGTAGAAGGATATTATGTGGTCACTTGAAAGTTTTTAAGACCCCAGATGCTACCCACAGAGTAAGATATGAAACACTTTCTTTATAAACTACATTGTTAATTGAGCTATATGTTCTTTGAGACCATGATCCCTGTCCCCCAACCTCGTAACTTGGTCCCTCAGAGAATCTGGATGTGTCTGTGAAACTTCTGTGAATTTGCCTTGGTCAAGTTGTGTTGACTTCCCCAGTATTGTGTACTGTCTTACCCTTCACCAAAGTTACCATTCACCTGAAATCTAGTTAGTGTTTTTCTCTCCTTATCCCTTCCCCTGCTTTGTAACCATCAAAAATTGTTTCTGCGTGGTAAACTTTTCCCAGAGTTTTTGTAATAGTTGTCTCATACAGTGTTTATCCTTGGTGATTGATTTACTTCATGCAGCATAATGCCCTCCAGACTCATTGTGAGGTATTATGCTGATTCATCTTTGTTCTTCATCATTGCATGGGTATTTCACTATGTGTGCACAATAGTTTGTTTATCCATTCATCTGTTGATGATCACTTAGGTTGTTTCTATCTTGGTGCTATTATGAATAACACTGCAATGAACGTAGAACATATGTCTTTGTCTGTGACAGCTCTTATTTCTCTAGTATATATTCCTAAGAGTGCGTTAGCTGGATATTAAGCCAAGACAGCCAAGTGCCTTCGAGTCGGATCCGACTCATGGTGACCCTAGGGGCCAGAGTAGAACTGACCCCCAGAGTATTCAAGGAGCTGGATATTAGGCTATTTCTGTTTCTAGCTTTTTAAGGAAACACTGTATTGTTGTTTGAAATGGTTGTACAATTTTGCATTTCCACCAAAAGTGCATGAGTTCCAATCTCCCCACAACCTCTTTAACATTTGTTATGTTCTGTTTCATTTTTGTTGTTGTTGTTGTTGCTACTTTTGTTGTTTTTAACTAGTGCCAATAACATCGAGGTGAAATAGTACTTCACTGTGGTTTTGATTTCCGTCTTTCTAATGGTTTATGCCTTCGAACTGGGGTGTTGGAGAAGAATATTGAATGTACCATGGACTAACAAAAAAACAAATGGATCCGTTCTGGAAGAAATCCAACCAGAGTGCTCCTAGGAAGCAATGATGGCAAGACAGTGTCTTACATACTTTGGACACATTGTCAGGAAGGATCAGTCCCTGGACATCATGCTTAGTAGAGAGGAGTGTCAGTGAAAAAGAGGAAAATCCTCAATGAGATGGAATGACACAGTGGCCCCAACAACGGACTTAAGCGTAAAAACGATTGTGGACATGGCAAGACTGGGCAGCGTTTTATTCTGCTGTGCATGGGGTTGCTATGAGTCAGCATTGACCGATGGCACCTAACAACAACAGCAATGGTTAATGGGGAGGTCTGGTGTCACAGTGGTTAAGCATCGGGCTGTTAACCAAAAGGCCAGCAGTTCCCATCCACCTGCTACCCCTTGGGAACCTATGGGACAATTCTACTCTTTCACACAGGACCACTATGAGCCAGAATTGACTCAAAGGCAATGGGTTTTGTTTTGTTTTCTTTGTTTTAATGTTAATAATCATGAGCATTTCTTCATGTGTTTGTTAGCCATCTGCATGTCTTCTGTGCAGATCCTTTGCCCATTTTTTAACTGGATTGCTTGCCTTTTTGTTGTTGAGGTGTTGTTGTTTTCTATAGATTTTAGTGGTTTGACCCTTATCATATATGTCTGGCAAGATTTTTTTCCAGTCTGTAGATTTTCCTTTCACTCTTTCAGTGAGGTCCTTTGATGAGCATAAGTGTTTAATTTTTAGAAGATCCCAGTTATCTACCTTTTGGGTATCATTCATTATGGTCTGTATTCTATTTATGCCACATATTAGGGTCCCTAATGTTAGCCTTATTTTTCTTCCATGATCTTTATAGTTTTGTATTTAGGTCTTTGATCCATCCTGAGTTAGCTTTTGTGTGTAGTGTGAAGTATGGGTCCTGTTCCTTTTTTTTTTTTTTTTAACACATGGACATCCAGTTTTGCAAGCACCATTTGTTAAAAAAGACTGTCTTTTCCCCCACTTAATGGACTTTGGGCCTTTGTCAAAGATCAGGTGGCTGTAGTCAGATGGATTTACACCTGGCTTCTCAGTTCTACTCCATTGGTCTGTGTCCGTCTTTGTACCAGAACCAGCCTGTTTTGAGTCCTATAGCTATACAGTACATTCTGAGGTGAGGTAGTGTGAAGCCTCCTACTTTGTTCTTCTTCTTTGATAATGCTTTACTTATCTGAGGCCTCTTTCCTTCCCATATAAAGTTAATGATTAGTTTTCCCATCTCGTTGTTCATCTTTCACCAGGATTGCATTGTATTTGTAGATCACTTCGGGTAAAATTGATATTTTCACAACATTGAGTCTACCTATGAATGAGCACGGTGTGTTTGACCATTTATGTAGGTCTCTTTTGACTTCTTACTGAAGCATTTTGTAGTCTTTCTGGATGGCCCTTTAAGTCCCTGGTTAGATTTATTATGAAGTGTCATATATTTTTTAGGGTCTATTATAAATGATGTTGCTCTCCTGATTTCCTTTTTGTTGTTCTTTTTACTGGTATTTAAGAATCCAACCGATTTTTGCATGTTTATCTTGTACCCCGGTACTCTGCTGAATCTATGTATTCCAGTAGTCTTCTAGTGGAGTCTTTAGGGTTCTCTGTGTATAACATCATATGATCCATGAATAGGGATCATTTTTCTTCTTACTTGTCAATTCAGATGCCCTTTATTTCTCACCTTATTGCTCTAGCTAGAACTTCCAGCACAATGTTAAATACGAGTCATGACAAAGGGTATCCTTGTCTTGTTTCCATTCTTCAGAGAAAAAGTTTCATCCTGTCTCACTGAGAACGATGTTAGTTGTTGGTTTTGTATAGATGCCCTTTATTATTTTGAGAAGTTCCTATTTTATTTAGAGTTTTTATCAGCAGTAGGTGTTGAACTGCATTGAACACCTTTTCTGCACTGATTCAGACAATCATGTGATTCTTTTGTTTTAATTACGTGGTAGATTACTATGGATTGATTTTCTAATTGTTGAACCATCTTTGCATACCTCTGATGAATACCATTTGGTTATAGTGTATTTTTTTTATATGATGCTAAATTCTATTGGTTAGAATTTTGGTATCTATATTCATGAGAGATATTCATCAGCAATTTTCTTTTTTTGTGGTATCTTTTCCTGATTTTGGTATCAGGGTTATGCTAGCTTCATAGAATGAATTCAACAGTATTCCTTCCTTTTCTATTCTTTGAAATAGTAATGAGTAATACTGGTGTGAGCTCTTCTTTGAATGTTTGGTAGAATTCTCTAGTAAAGCAATCTGGGCCAGGACATATTTTTGTTGGGAGTTTTTTTTTTTTTTTTTTTTTTGGTAACCTTTTCTATCTCTTCTCTTGTTATAGGTCTGCTTAGATTTTTGACTTCAGCGTGTTAGTTTAGGTAGGTAGTGTGTTTCCAGAAATTTGTCCATTTCCTTTAGGTTTTCAATTTTGTTAACATAGTACTGTTATGATCCTTTGTTTTTCAGTTGCGTCTGTTGTAATGTCACCCATTTCATTTCTTATTTGAGTTATTTGTGATCTGTTCTGTTTTTCTTTTGTCCATCTAGTCAATGATTTGTCAATTTTGTTGATCTTTTCAAAGAACCAATTTTAGGGTCCGGGGTCCAGCTGGTGGGCTAAGGACAGAGGCAGGAGGGAGAAGGAAAGCAGGGGTAGAGGGTACCAGATGGAGGAGGGCAATACAGTGGCTTAGTACTGTAGTTTCCCACAACTGGGGCTGCCTGGAGCGGGAAGTTCTTGTGAGTATCCACCAGAGGGGAGGGGGTTGTAGGAGTGTGCTCCTGTGTGGGTTCCTCCTTGGCCTGCAGCCAGCAAATGTAATCTTACTCAGTTGTGGGTGTGTCCGTGCTCTGCCACTACCTCCTATTGTGAATTTTGCCGAGATGCCTCTCTGCAGGGTTGTTAGCTTTATTCCAGGATGGCCACACCAAGTCATGGCATTTGGTCAGAAATTTCAATTCTGTGTCTCTACTCCCTCAATGTTTTCTATCAGTTTCTTCTCAGTGGCTTCCAATCTACTATTTTATCTCTTCATTTAAGGTGTGAGCTGCTGAGATTGATGCCTGTACCTGCTTACATGGTTTTTCTCGGCTGTAATCTACAATTGTCAGGTCTTTCTCCTGCAGAGCCACTGTGTTGGTTAGAACCACCTCCATTTTGATTAGCAATGGAGCACATACATGTGTCAAAACCCATAAAACTGTCTACCTAAGATTATTGTACTTCACACATACTTAACTGTAGGTACATTATACCTTAATAAAAATGAAAAATTAATTAGATTCCTTTTCCAGATCCTGGAGTCCTGGGTAGTATAAAAGGTTAACATGTTTGGTCACTAACTAACAGGTTGATAGTTGGAGTCCACCCAGGGGCATCTTGGAAGAAAGACCTGATGACCTACTTTCAAAAGAATCACAGCCATTGAAAACCCATGAAGCACAGTTCTCCTCTGACACCCATGGGGTCGCCATGAACTGAAATCAACAAGATGGCAACTGGTCTCAGTTTCTACTGCCTACGTGAGCTATGAATGAATAAATCAGTAATTATCTTGGAAAGGGCACATTTATTTTCAGGGACAGATTAGCCAGTAAACAAGGACTGCACAGGCTTAATTGTGTTTACGTACTAGTTGGTAGTGTACAATTTCACGTGTTTTTGATTTTCTGGAAAATGAGTGAAACTGCACTGCGCATAGTAAGGCAGCACAAGTAAGCCTATGCGTTTTTTTGCTCATTGAGTAATCTATTCCTGCTTATTTTACATTGCATTTAATTTTTACTTTTAAACACACACATATTTGAAATACATCACAATATCTGCAACGCATCTTAACATTTCTTTACTATTTAATAAGCCAAAAATTTGGCAATGGATATTGGAGATGGCTGTACAGTATGATTGACATAACTGGTGTCAGTGAACTATACATGTGAAAAATGTTGCATTGGCAAAGGTTGCATTTTCATAGAGGGAGAGATATATAAACATACAAACACCCATTCAACGATCTTACATGTACAGCTCATTGGCTCCGTTGTGTCATCAGATCTCTGCCTATATTGTTTCACTATCATTAGCTTAGGCTCTTTGCCCCCTAAAGTTCTCATCTGTGTGCATTATATATATTTTTACAATAAAAAAAATAGCAAACAAACTAGAAGAGTAAAGAAGGGAAATTGCTATGATCCCCTCTTGAGTCCAGATGGGGCCTGGCGTGGACGTACACACAGGATGAGTGAATTGAGGGGGAGTCGAGATGGACAGCTCCCTCATGACTCCTAGTGCATGGCCTGGAGATGGTGTGGGGGTTGGCCATGTGCCAATGCTGGAGGCACTGATGAGGCAGGAGGGGTTGGCCTTGGTCACTGATCCGACTCTGCCTCCCACACAGAAGAAACCTGCTGCCACCCCAGGGTGCACCAGTCCTTCTCTTAGCTTCACAGTCTCATTGCCTGGAATGATTTTGCTAGCCTGGCTCCAAGCTGTTTACCTTCCATACCTCAGCTTCTCATCTGTAAAGGGTGCACAACAGCAGTACTGGTCCAAAAGTGGTTAAGAAAATTAAAACAGCATTGAACACCAAGCCTTACACATTATTGTTGTTTATTCCAACTCATAGTGACACCGTGTGACACAGTATTGCTTGGTTATAATCTTTATGGGAGCAGATTGCCTGTCTTTCTCCCATGAAGATACTCTGTGGGTTCAAAGCACCAACCATTTGGTTGGCAGCCAAGTGCTTAACCGTTGGGCCATTGGAGCTCCATACAAATGCTTGATCACTTGATGGAAGGCAGCTTACTGATAAGCAGTCTTGCCCGGGCGTGCCTCAGAAATGCCTTTTCTAATGGCAGAAGCCAAGGAAAGAAGCTCAAGGATTTAACTTTTCCAAAATAGCAAATGTTCTCTCTCCAGCATTAAGTCTAACTCCAGCTGCATTATTACACCCCAGGAGAAACGCGTCCTCATCAAGCCACAAAAGCCTGGTTTCAGCCCACAGTGGGAAAAAATAGAAATACTGAAAAAGCTAAAGGCACCAGGTACATGTTATCCAGTCGATCTTTGATTTGGGGGCTCACTGAGGCATAGCTGACACACAGTTATCATGGGTCCCCTAGATGTCTCTTCAGTAAATAGACTTTTGGTTTAAAAAAAAAAATTACTGACTTGGAAAAAACTGAAAGAAACACAGGAGCTGTGAAAAGATTTTTTTTCTCTTTCTCCCTACCCATGAAATTGACAGGACCCAGGCTTTAAAGGATCCTACACTTCACACAGTGGTTGACAGTTCATCTCTTGTAACCTAACTTTCCACAGGACGGGGCCAACTTGCATTGTGTGGTATACTAGGCTGCATGAGTCAGAGTCCACTCAATGGCACCTAATGTCACCACCCTGTTTCCACCCCTGGAATGGGGAAGGGTGTGGCAGTGATTAAGAACACATGCTGGAGTCAGACTTCTCACCACTACGACTTACCTGCTGCTTGTCCTGGGGCAAGTCACTGGGCTACTCTGTGCTTCCACTTCCTCATCCACTAAAGAGCACAGAACTGTGCCTGGCACACTATATAGCTCAGTATGTGTTAGTTGTGGATCGTAGGCATAAAGTACCCAGCCACAGTTGCAGAATAGTGGAGAAGCGGTGGTAGTTGTACCTGTTGTGTGACCTTATTGTTCCTTAGATTGCAGTGGGACCTGTGGTCTTGTAACTACAGATCCTTTCTGAAGAAACCTCCAGAAGGTGGAAGATCCACGAGGAGCAGCAGTGAGGAACGCCAGTGATTGGTGTTAGGATTAAATTGTGCCCTACCTCCACCCCATATGCGTTGGAATCCTAACCCCTGTATTTGTGGATATTCTCCTGTTTGGGATTAATTTGATTTATTAGGGTTAATTAGACCACACAAGAGAAAGAGAGGTTCTAAATCTAATCACTTCCAAGTTATGAAAAGAGCAGATCAGAGACAGAGACACACACACAATGGAAAGCAGACGCTATGTGAGGACTGCCAATGAACCAAGGAAGGCCAGAGGCTGCTGAAGGAAGGGGTTGACATGGTCAACACTCTGATCTGGACCTGTGGCCTCCAGAACTGTGAGAAAATAGATTTCTGTTCTTTAAAGCCACTCACTTGTGGTATGTCTGTGACAGTAGCACAACTAAGATGATTGGTCAAAGCCTAGTGATGACCTTGACCTAAGTGAGACCTTCTCAACCTTCCCCACCCTGAAGGCAGTGACATGGATCTCAGAGGCATTTTCATGTCAGAGCAGGAAAGGGCCTTAGAGGTCGGCAAGTCTACATGCCTCATTTTACACATAAGAAACTAAGGCCTGGAAAAGGCAAGTGACCCACTCAAGGTCACCCAGCAAAATAGAGACAGAGCTTGGAGAAGAGGGCGGTAGAACCTGCCTTGCTTATTGCTTCCACAGCCTGTTTCGCCAGAGCCCCCAACTCTTCATACAGTCCTCTTTTACCCCTCATCTCCCGGGCGGGTTTTCTGTCACATTATGGGCTCATCTAATTCTTGGCCACATCCTGCTGGAGACCCATTTTTCTTACTGAATCAGGCAGCCATTAGGTCCTGAAAGCCCCATAAGTCTTCTATGGATGAACAGATCCCTTAATCTATTATTCCAGAGTCCTATTTATATATATTTATCCCTATAGCTATATAAATAGGGCTTTGAGATATATACGTGGCAGGTTATTGCTGTAGCGTAGTTGTTCTCCCCCAGAGGAAAACAAAAATGATGTACAGAGGAGGTTCTTTTCCATGCAGAGAGCACCCGTCTGATTTATTAAGATTTAGGTTGCAGCCACATGCTCAAAAGGCAGAGAAGCTATTGCAAAGTTATCTAAGAACAGGACACTCTCAGCTCCAGAGGCCAAAAATGTGACTCCAGGGCATGGCAGGAACTCAAAGAGGGTCACAGCAGTCACTGCTTAGGCATTTGTCCTGTCCCCATTATTAATCAGGTGTTCTCTGGTTGCAAATGTAAGTAAAGATGGGGAGTTTGTTTTGAGAATACTGGGGGATTTCTTGGAACTCAAGGAGAGAATTGTGGCTGGGTCTCATGAATGGCTGGATCACTCTCTCTCCTTTCCCTTCCTCCTCCTCTTCCCATCTCGGCTTGTCTCTGGGTCTTGGCTTCTTTCTTGTCTCTCCCTCCAAACTGATGTTCTCCACATGGAACAAAACATGGCAGCTGATAGCTCCCAAGTTTTGCCTCCTAGCAGCTTCCGTTGCTTTCTCTGGTTCTGAGTACAAAAACCTGTGGACTAGTACTCACGTCTCCTCCCTGGTGCTGGTGCTCACACTTGGTCCAGTCAACAAGGGCCAGCAGGGTAGGGTCATGAGAATGGGAACAGAGTCTTCACAAATCAGAAGGACGGCCTAGGTATGGGGAGGAGGTGCCCCCAGGTAAAAGTGGGGGACTTTGTAAACAGCACACTCATGATGCTAGGAAGACAAACAACCAGAGTACTTATTCTCTATATTTACTGTGTGAACTTCGGAGAAACCACATAATCTGTCTGCCTCAGCATCCTTATGTGAATAGGGATAATGGTGTGCTTCATAAAGACAGAATTTTTTGAAAAATCTGCTGTATCCC
The DNA here is from genome assembly GCA_028571685.1 of Heterohyrax brucei. Taxonomy (NCBI): domain Eukaryota; kingdom Metazoa; phylum Chordata; class Mammalia; order Hyracoidea; family Procaviidae; genus Heterohyrax; species Heterohyrax brucei. The sequence goes on along the minus strand of CM053149.1, from coordinate 115,001,752 downwards.
CAGTGCCTAGAAAGATGCTTGGGCTATGATCATGTTCAAGAAAGAGCCATTGTGTAAATGAATAAATGATAAATTTCTGGTAGAGTTGTTGGAAAGATTTAGGTAATAGTAAGTATTAACATTTGGGCAACAACTATTCTACACAGTATGTGTGTGTGTGTCTGTATATACACACATATATATGTGTGTGTATATATACATACGTATGTATATATGTATGCTGAATGTGTATATGCAGTGTGCAGAATAGCATGTATACACACACACAGAGTAGTAAGATGGAACTAAGGCTCCACATTTTGATCAAAGATTCTATAGGAGAAACCTGATCAAAAGGGGGGAAATGCAGAACAGAATTTCAAATTTTCATGGACTCAGAATTTCTGGAGCCATGGTGGGGGGGCAGTAAATGAACCCCTGAAACTACTGTCCTTACATAATCCTTAAACCTTAAACCAACCCCCCCCTGAATTCATTTTAAGACCAAACCATGGTTTATCTTAATAGTAAAAAATGTTTGCCTAGAGCATTGTCTTGGTCATCTAGTGCTGCCATAAAATACCACAACAGATGGCTTTAGCAAAGAGAAGTTTACTTCCTCACAGTAAAGCAGGCTAAAAGTCCAAATCCAGGGCATCAGATCTAGGGGGTGGGTTTTTCTCTCCACTGACCTTCTCATCAATCTTCCCCTGGACTAGGAGCTTCTCTGTGCAGGGGTTCAAGGTCCAAAAGACTTACTCTGCTCCTGACACCACTCAGTTGGTGGTATGAGGTCTCCAAATCTTTGTTTGGTTCCTTTTTTTTCTGTCTCTTGAGAGACAAAAGGTGGTGCAAGCCATACCCCAGGGAAACTCCCATTACTTTGGATCAGGGATGTGACTTGAGTGAGGCAATTGTAGTCCCACCCTAATCCTCTCTATCATAATTCAATTTTGCCTTATTAACTACAGGCAACGATTAGGATTTACGACATATATAAAAATTACAATCACAAAATACAAGATAACCACACAATGCTGGGAGTCACTATCCAGCCAAATGGCCACACACTTTTTTTAGGGGACATAATTCAATCTACTACAAGCATTACATTCTTTTAAGAACTGTAAGTATGGGATCAAATTGATAACAGCAATTGAAAGACTAGACAAGAACCTTAGGGGGCAGTGAGTATATATTGAGGGAGGGACAATTCAGAAAAGGAGGGTGGAATGGCTGTACAACTCAAAGAATGTCACCAATGTCACTAATTGATACATGTAGAAATGGTTGAACTAGTGTATGTTTTGCTGTGTGTATTCTCAACAACAACAAAGTAAGCAAATTAAACAATTTGTCCAAGGTCACGGCCCAAGGTCACACAGCTGGTAAATGGCAGAAAAAACAAAAAAACACAAACCCATTGCCATGGAGTCCATTCGGGCTCATAGTGAGCCTATAAGTGAGAGTAGAACTGCCCCATAACATTTCCAAGTTCAAATCCTCATGCCGATGTTTTGGTTAGCAGCCGTAGCACTTAACTACTACCCCACCAGGATTTCCATAAATAGCAGCAGCAGGATTCAAACTCAGGGCTTTTTGAAACCACTAGCTACCTCCACTTTCATTGACTTCTCTAGTGCAGTATTTCCCCTCCATAGGTTAACTTTGGGTTGGGGGAGTGGGCATGGGGTGAATAATCTGGGGTAGGGGGCAGGAGCCCACATGTGTAAAACACCTTATGGGTAAACTTGAATGCATATGCTGATCACAGATACACATATGGCCATTTCAAAATGTATTACGTGCTATAGTGTTTAATACAAATTCCTTGTAGGTTGTTACTAATTTGATAAGAGTGTATGACTGTGTTTTATTTTTCCATTCATCAAACACTGTAAGTATATCTGCTATCATGAGGGAGGTTTGTGAAGATTCGATTTTCAGTAAACGTACTCAGATTATGAATCTTTGCACTAGGTCCAGCTTTTCACGTCTCAGATGAGGACAGTCAGGCTGGGGAACAGGAAGTGAGTTACTCAAGGTCACCCAGAGTGTAAGGTCAGAGTCAGGGTAGAAACTAGGACCCAAACCATTGGATTTCCATAAGCCAAAGGCATCACACAGCAGATAGATGCAAAAACTGCCTACTTCCTTCTGACAATATCAAATGTTGGTGAGGATATGGAGCCACGGGAACCGATGCTCTACTAGAGAACAGGTATAATTCTTATAAGCATTTGGAGAGCAATTTGGCATTTTCTAGTGAAGCTGGAAATGTACACACTCTAAGACCCAGCAATTGCACTCTTAGGACTCTGCCCTAGACAAACTCCAGATACATAATGAGGAGACATGTTCAAGATTGTTCATTGGAGATTTTAAAAGCTCGAAATAATGTTAAGTGGCTATCAAGAGGAGAAGACATAGACTGAAGCGTTTACTGGACTTCTCTTCAGCAGTTAGAAAGAATACATCAGGGTTAAAACTATCCACAGGAATAAATCTTGTGGTTGGAAACATGGCAGCCTGAATTTGTTCCTCACTTGCTGTGAGATATTAGTCCCTTCCTCTCACCAGTCCTCAGTCTTCTACATCTGTAAAATGGGAACCTTTCATTGGGCTCATGGTTTCAAAGCACTAGAGATGCAAAATACTTGGTTCCAATGCAGGTGCAGATTACCCAGTAAGCAAGATAACCACAGATGTATTTGTGCTAACTTCCTAATCTGCAGTGAACAATGTTACATGGGTTTCCCACACATGTGGTGGAATTGTTCACTACAGATCAAGAAGCAAGCACAAAATAAACTGTTTACCTCACTGATGGGGTAACCTTCCCCTGTCGGGGATTATAGGACTCCTGGTAGTGCAGTGGTTAAAAGCTAAGGCTACTAATAAAAAAGTTGACAGTTCAAATCCACCAGTAACTCCTTGGAAACTAGCTCGGGGCAGTTCTACTCTGTCTTTTAGGGTCACTGTAAGTCAAAATTGACTCGATGGTGATGGATTTGATTTGGTTTCTTGGTCAGGAACTTTAAATTTGAAAAGAGGCTTTTCTGCAGGAAGGTGCTACAGGGTTGGGAGAGAGACAGATGCCAGTCATACCTAGATGCAGAATCTTTGATGTGAAAAAAGTAAAACTGTTTACTACAGATGACCTGGTAAGCAAAGTAAACGCCATGTTTACCTTGCCTGCTGGTTACTCCACCACTGTTCATACATCATCTTTCAAAAAAAATTTTAGTTATCTTTAAACTACAGAAAACAACACACACTCCAATGTGCTTTGTACAAAATATGAACCCACTGTAGAGCAGCACTGCCGTAGTGAGCAATGTCTACTCATTCTCCAGAACTCAGAGTGAGCAGCTCCCGCCTCCTTGGCTGAGCTGGCACCTGTTCAGAGACCACAGGGTTGGCAGCTGTGAGACTCTGTGGCCATTTGCAACTGCTTCACTGACAGAACCAAGTTTCCGATATCGTATACTGAAACAAAACAAGCAATAATTTGTATGTTGCATAAAATGATAACTGGTATGTGTAACAGTCATTTCAAATTTGTATATTTCATTTATTGATAAATGTTTCTTGGTTACAATTTATTTATTAATGAAGTAAAAAAAATACATAAATTTTCTTTTGGAGTAAATTTTAGACTTACAGAAAAAGTTGCAAAGATAATACTGAGAATTCCCACATACCTCTTATGCGGTCTCGATGTTCCCTAATTTCACTATCGTACATTAATATATAACACTTGTCAAAACCAGGAAACCAACAATGGCACATTATTGTTGCTGGCACATGCCATCGAGTGGATTCTGACTCACAGTGACCCCACCATACAGAGTAGAACTGCTCTGTAGGGGTTCCTAGGCCATGATATTTAAGTGAACAGATAGCCCGGTCTTTCTCCTGCAGAGCTGCTGGGTGAATTTGAACTACCAACCTTTCAACTAGCAGCTAAGCACTTAACTGTTGTGCCACCAGGGCTCCTGATTGGTTCATCACTATTAACTAAAATCCAGGCTTTATTCAGATTTCACCACTTTTTTCACTGATGTCTGTTTTCTATTCCGGGATCCAATCCAGTATCCCACACTGCATTCAGTCAAATTTGTATTTTCACCAACCTCAATGTGCTCATTTAGTAAGCAAATGTTATCAGTGTACTTTTATTCGAACAAAATGTCAATTTTATCTGTTTTGAACAGTGAAATTTCAGGAAGATGCCTTTTGGGAAAAAGAGTGAGGGAAAAGTTTGCAGGCAACTGGAGATGTTCTTTAAGGCCCATGTGACTCTGGCAGTTCCATGTGACTCTCAGTATCTTCAGAGGGCTAGATTCTATTTTCTATTGCTGTTATGTCAATTCCAACTCATAGCAACCCTATAGGACACAGCAGACTGCCTCAAAGAGTTTCCAAGGCTGTTCTCTGTGGAAGCAGACCACATCTTTCTCCTGTGGGGTGGCTGGTGGATTTGAACCACTCACCTTCTGGTTAGCATCTGAGCGCTTCAAGCGCTGCACCATCGGGGCTCCTTTAGGTTCTGGCAAACCAAACCCACTGCCATCAAGTCAATTCTGACTGACAGTGACCTTGTAGGACAGAGCAGAAGTGCCTCATAGGGTTTCCAAGGAGTGGTTGGTGAATTCAAACTGCTGATCTTTTCATTAGCAGCCTGAGCTGTTAATCACTGCGCCACCAGAGCTCTGTAGGTTCTGTCACAATGCTAAATAGAACTAAATGGGCTCAGCTCTCAATCACACTGCTTTTTTAGGTTCAGTTGCTCTTGGCTCTTCTCCCTCAGTGGGGTCAAGGGTGGGTCAGTGCTGGAATTCTCACTTCCATAGGAGAAGTCTATGTTAGGTTTCCAACCAGCATACCTCAGTTGCAGCTACCACTGATCTGTCCAAGGAGGCCTACATGTGATTTCAGCAGAGCTTTCAAAGACTAGGAAGAAAGGTCTGGCCATCTACTCCCGAAAATTAGCCAATGAAAACCCTATGGGACACAACAATCTAGTCAGAAACCAATTATAGGGATGGTAGAGGAATGGTCAGTAGCCTGCATGGGCTCCCCATCAGTTAGTGGCAACCCAATGGTCGCTTACAATCACATTCATCCTGGAAGGGCTGGGAAGCTCACTAGCAGAATGAACACCAGCCAAGGGTTCACTGACTCATTCATTTATTAGACAAGTATTTAAGTACCTACAATGCATTTACTGCCAGGCATTCCAGGATCTGAAGATGCAGAGATGAACAAAGTGGACAAGTGAACAGCCTCACAGAGCTTACAGTGCAGTGATGGCGACAGTGACAAACAAGAGAGAAGTAAACTGTACAGTGTGTTACACAGTGATGCATGCAAGTGGGAAAACAGCAGAGAAAGGGGAAATGAAAGTCGTGGGGGTGAAATTTTAGATAAGGTGCCCAGAGAAGGCTTCCCTGACAAGGTTGTTTATTTGAATAAAGATCTGAAAGAAATGAAGGAGGTAAACATGCAGTGGTCTGAGGAGAAGGGCATTCTAGATAGAAAGAACAGCAAGTGCAAAGGCCCAGTGGCAGGAATACACACATGGGCTTGAGACACATCAAGGCAGCCAGTGTGAGTGAAGGGCCTCAGTGACAGGGAGAGACCAGAGAGGAGGCTGGGATGGGAAAAGGAGGGGCTGATTATGAGACAGCCCAAAGCCTTCCAGAAACAGCTGGGGCAATGCTAAGGGGGCAGGATTGAGGCTCTGGGTCAGTGGCTGGTGCTGAGCATTCTCAAGTGTGAATGTTCACACAAGCATGACTGTGTATGTACACGTGCACCTTGGCGAGGCCTGAAATCAGCCTGGAACTTCGTCGAGGGGCACAGCTGTGTCCAGGAGTGGAGCAAACGGACAGGATTAAAGCTGACCTGAGCACCGTGCTCAGTGGCTCCAGGACTGCTCCTGGCCTGCCTCCCTGAGAAACCACAGCCACAGCAAGACAGTGTTTTCTGAAGTGCCCAGGCTGCCCAGCTGACAGGCTGATGGGGCTGGAGTGAGGCAGAGCACAGGGCAGGGCGGGGGTCTTCAGCTGACTGGCAAGGCCTTCCTGGCTACAGAAGAGGTCCCAACTTCCCAGCTGCACAGATAAATGAGCCTGGGGGCTCTTAGGGCTCCAGAGAAATGGACAGAAATCTAGGAAGAGGAGCTTCTTGTAATTCACAGCAGAAGGGTTTGGAGATGTTTTAGTCTGAATATTAAACCCAAATGTCCTTCAGCATGTGACTGGATAAACAAAGTGGGACTATAGTCACACAGTGGAACTCAGCAATAAAAAAAACTATAGGTACATGCCACAACACAGAAGGTCCAGGAATTATGCTGAGTGAAAGAAACCAGGCAGACAAGAGAAAACATTGTATGATTCCATTTATATACAATTCTAGAAAATGCAAATGAGCCTATAATGATGTAAGGAGATGGCTCGTTGCCTGGGGAGCGACAAAGGGCTTACGAAGGAACAGGTGTAAATGTAAGGTGTAAATTTAAGGAGTTGACAAGCACATTCACTATCCTGATTGTGGCGATGAGTTCTTGGATGTGGATATGTCAGGCTCATCACATTGCGTATTTTGAATACGTACAGCTTACTGTATGCCAATTACGTACCAGTAAAACAGACAAAAAAAATTAATAGATTAAATATTCCAAATAAAAGTTGAGATTATCAGAGGAAGAAAAAAGATGTGACTTTGTGTTCCAAGATTTTACTTGTGTGTGTGTGTGTGTACTCACACACACACCTTCCTGGATTGAATTATGCCCCCCAAAATGTGTGTGTCCGTTTGGCTGGGCCATGATTCCCACTACTGTGTGGTTGTTCTCCACTTTGTGACTGTAAATCCCAATCTCTGCCTGTGGTTAATGAGGCCAGATTGGGTCATGTTAGAAAGGAACAGGGTGGGACTGTAACACCCTGACTAAGGTCACCTCCGTGACCCCGTGTAAAGGGAGTTTCCCTGGGGTGTGGCTTTACCACCTTTTACCCTACAAGAGACAAAAGGAAAAGGCAAGTAGGCAGAGAGCTGGGGACCTCATACGACCAAGAAGGCAGGGTCTGGAGCAGAGCATGGCCTTCAGACTTGAGGTGGCTGCGCTGAGATGCTCCCAGACCGAGGACACACTGATGCAAAACAAGGACCTTCCTCCCGAGCTGACAGAGTGAGAAAGCCTTCTCCTGGAGCAGGTGCCCTGAAATGGAACTTTCAGACTTTTGGACTGTGAGAGAATAAAACCATCCACTCATTGTATTTCTATCAGAGCGGCCCTTGACAACTAAGACATATACATACATATAATGTACATGATTACATGCTACACATATACTGACATGTATCATCTGTATATTTTGTATTTCATTTTTATGTATTTACATTTTTCTTGCTTTTATATAATTGCATACATTCATACATTTCACAGACGCCCTGGTGGCGGTGGTTAAGATCTTGGTGGCTAAACAAAAAGTCAGCAGTTCAAATCTACCAGCCACTCCTTGGAAACCCAATGGGGCAGTTCTACTCTGTCCCATAGGTAGGCTACAAGTCAGAACCGACAGCATCTGGTTTGCTTTGTTACAAGTTTTATGAATTTCACATAACTGTATAACTGGACGGCACTTGGCTTGGCATATTATATATAATTTTACATTTATAAATTTTATATATTCTAAATGTATGTGTGTGTATTTATACAGAGAAGCTCAGATATCAGCCTGGCCCCACAAGGAGATAAGATTGACTCAACTCTTCCCTTCCCCATTCCACCACCCAAAGCTCTCTAAGATTTCTCCAAATTCCCAACATGCTGAAACTCTAGACTTCCAAAAATAACCAAGCCCACCACTGGTGAGTATATTCAGACTCATGGTGACCCCCCTTGTTGATGAGTAGAATTGCTCCATAGGGTTTCTGCAGCTGCAGCCTTACAGAAGCCGACGACCAGGCCTTTCTTCTGCGGGCTGCTGGTGGGTTTGAACATTGACCTTTAGATTTACAGTCAGGATCTAATGATTTGGGCCACCCAGGGACCAGTCTAGGCTCCCAGTCTTCCCAAACCTCACTCCCTGTCCTATGTCTCCTGGCTGTGGTTTTCTCTTTACCCCGGAGTTAATGCAGAAACAGCCCGACCTCCTGTTCTTCCCACTAAGGCATCTTCAGATGCAGGATTGTTGCCTAAGAACCAGATTGTTCATAAAGACTGGGGGTGAGGCCACAGCAGCACATCACAGCAAATGGCTTACAACTGCAGAATCTTCCCCACCCTTCCTGGTCCAGGGGGTTTCTGCCTCACCCTAACCCTGCCCTCACTCCCACCCAGCCTCTTCCCCTCCCTGTACCCTCTCTCCTCTCCTGTTTCCCTTCTGAATCTCCTTCTGTAGGCTCAGTTGTTCTTTTTTCTTAGCAGTACAATTCTGCTTGTCCAGGACCTCCTCCCAGACTCTCAGAATGCCCAGCAGAACAAAAGGTGACACAGAGGTGATCAAGGGGACCTGCCAACAGCGTTTTCACCTCTTGCCTCCTGCACGTACATGTTTGTAACTCCACACGTATGCCTGTCCCCGTGCACAGGGACATCTTCTACCAAGATGCTAATCCCAAGAGCAGAGGCTGGAGGGCTGGCAGGCCCGCTCCAGGTCCCCCCCTGTTCCCAGGGGCCTCAGGACTCCTGCTGCCTCCTCACTTTCTGAAGTGTCTTTCCTTCCTGTCCTTAACTGTTGCTCTGCGTCCGCTCTTTCCCTCTGAGGGCTGCATTTCCTGAGTAGGTAGCAAGCCAGGCTGTACAAAGGCTGAATAAACAGTTGGCAAAAATTAACTTGGAACGTTCAGGGAGAAGAACAAAGCCTTTCGATGTGAGCTGGGGAAGGAATCATAATTGCAGCGAGCAGCCCAGGCCCCGGCTGCACGAGACGGGAGAAGCAGGGATGTTGACAGTGGCAGACATGAGCAGGTGCGATGCCGATTTAATAAGCAGACGGGTGAGAATTGTTATGGAATTAAAATGCTGACGATGAGGGGACTGAGAGAGGAGAGTGGGCAGCGGCCCCCAAGGCAGCCTGCTGTGTCTGGACCAAGGGGTTCCAGCCTTGCCCTGGCCCTGCCTGGAAAGGAAAAAGGCATCTGGGCACAGGAGCCATAATCACAAGCCAAGGGGTACCCCACGGTGGTGCCAGGGGGCAAGGCGAGCAGGAACCGGCACTGGGTTTCCAAAGAGGAGGAAATGATAGGCCTCTCTGGATCCAGAGAGAGGAGGTAGTCCCCGTCATAAAAGAACCCACAGAAGCAGACAAAATGGTCTGTTTGAGTCTTCTACAGAAGAGTAGCTTGGCAAACCCTACCCCATGCAGCAACTGAAGGCCATAAACAATAAGCCAAATATTTATCAAATGCATCCTAAATTGCCACATGTATCCTCAAGGTGGTACTACTGACACTAGTGTAAAGATGAGGAAACTGAGGGTCAGAGAGCTTAGGTAATTTTCCGAAGATCACACAGCTTTTAACTGGCTTGCCAACACGGAACTGTCTGTACTTGAAGGTTTGCCTTCACAAGTTGGAAGATTTCCATCTTAGTGGCCCATAGTTGAGGTCAGAGGCATCATGTTCGAAGGCATAAAGCCCAGCAAGATCCAGGTTATTTTCCATGTGGCCCCACACCTGTCCTTCCACATCTGGGCTGGATCCACCAGAGGCTAAGGCCAGCAGCACCTGTACAAAGATGCCTTCCAGGTACCAGTTAGAAAGCAGGGCTCTAGCAGGTATGTATGCAAAGCTACATGCTCTCATTTAACCTCATCAGGCTCTACCTGAACTCAGAGTCAGGGACCGAGAACAGATGAAAGGAAGGACTCTCCATCAAAGAGGTGTGAGATGCTGAACACAAAAGACACGGAAGTTGTCATGGAATTCCCTTTCCGTGTTTCATCCGTGTTTCAAAGACTCAGTGACATCTGTAGCAGCGACTCAGGGATAAATGCACTCAATTGTTTATTCACTCAACCAAGTCTTTTTGAGGAGCTGCTGCGCTCTGAGTTCTGTTTTATATGCTGGAGCAGGAGAAATAAAAGACCCCAGCTCAGCTGCCAAGGGGTCACTGTACCAGGAGCTGATGTCTCAGCAGAAGGACACGTAGCATGCTGCAGAGATGAGGACTCACAAATACATCTGGGAGGAAGGAGGCTCTGGGCGGAGTTTTGAAGAGGAGTGTGCTGGGAGAAGCCAGGGGAGAACTGGCAAAGGACCACGTGAGTGTGGGCAGGAGGAGAGGAGAAGGCAGGGAGGTGGCGGTGAGTTAGAGGGCTCCGGAGGCCTGTGGGACTAGCTAGCTAGCATCACGGGTTTTCCTGAGGGTGGTCACAATGGTTAGTGCCTCCGATCCAGCCTGGAATCCAGTTGTCTTTGAGATAAAACAACACTAACTCATGTCAAAGTAGAGCTATGCTCCAAAAGTGACTGAAAATTGACTGATTTTTCAAAAACAGATTGCCGGGTCTTTCTTCTGCAGTGCTTCTGGTTGCACTGGAACCTCCAATCGTTTTGGTTAACCGTTTTGGTTAGGAGCTGAACACTAACTATCTGCTTCACCGTGAATGTCTGATCCAGTCTGGAAATGGGGATAAAAGGAACCTTTTGCAAGTGTTTCCCCTCCATGAAATGGAGGCTCTTCCTAAAGACATCCAGCCCATTCTGCTCAGGCTATTCTGCCAGGATCTAAATGAGGGGCATCAGCATCTTCTTTCCAAAGGGAGACCCCGGCCAGGCCACCTCCAGGTATTCCAGGAAGCCACACGAGTCCCCCCCGTCGCTCTGAGTCCAACCAGGTTTTATAGTTCCTTAGGCCCATGGACAAGCCATAAATATTCATGGCTGGCACAAAACAAGGTGAAGGTACCAGCCTCTTCAGGCTCTAGTAGAAGTCACTGAAAGCACCTGGCTTCCCTCCTTCTGTCACTTTGCCTCTTGACTTTAAAGACTAGGTCACAGCCAGGAAGACTATACCTGCTAAAGCCTGCTTCCTTTAATTTGCTTAACAAAAGACATCTCCATGCTCTGTGGCCTCTTAATTTTTGGAGATGTTAAAGTGCAGAGAATTAAAGAATCAATGGGCAATTAAGGAGGCGCTGGCAGGTTCTGGCCAAGAGCATATTATTTATTTATTCAGCCAGCCACGCTCATTTTTAAAGTGCTAACTTTCCATTTTGTTTCTGACATCAAAAATAAATCAAACTAAACTGTACACGTCATTGCCGAAAAAAATTATTTGCATGATACATGGCCCCTTTGAAGCATCAGGAGTCACCTGAGAAAGGCATTTTTGTCACTGTCAAAAAAAGGATATGAATTCATTCTGGCACCAACCTCCCTTCAGGATACAGATAAATGGAAAACAAAGAAAGGAGGTTTTAATTCACTAGCGATTGTCCCATGTCCTCTGAAGCCCCCCTTTTGACTTTTGAGCATCTGTTTTCCTGGATGGTCCTGGAAGGGCTGAAGGATTTTTTAAGTCCATCACAGCCACAGTGTGGTGGGGGCAGTGGTGGCCTGTCCCACATGAGGCACAGATCACAGGTTGGTGGAGGGCTCCCGTTGGAACTCTGCTAGGGTCTGTTTTTGGTTCTGGTCCTGGTCTTTCACCTCAAATGGGAGTCCTCCAGCAACCCCCTTCCCTCCGCTCAGCTGACACTGTGACATGCCCTACTTGAAGGGACCTATGTGAGGCCACTGCACCTAAAAACAACAACCGGAAGAGAAAGCCCTCTGCCGCTAACTGAAAGGCAGGCTCTTCAAACCACCCAGCAGCTCTGTGGGACAAAGATCTGCTGACCTGCTCCCACGAAGATCACAGCCTAGGAAGCTCTAGGGGACAGTTCTATTCTGTCACAGGGGGTGACTATGAATAGGAACTGACTTATCAGCAACTGACACCACCACCTAAAAAGAAAAATAAAAAATCACCACCCAGTCTCTGGCTCCTTAACTGCTCCTGGATGTGGACACACCCTGTGGAATTAACTGGTCCTGCACCAGTGACCTTCACCCCCACTGTCACTGTCACCGAGTCTTCCTCTGCCCCCTCCACCCTCACACTTACCCAACAAGCCCTCCGTCTCCTTTCTAAGCTACCCCAAGGTAGATACCAGAATAATGTCAAACTTAAGCATGCATTAGAATCACCTGAATGGCTTGCTAAAACAGTTTCTGATTCAGTGGTTTTGGGGTGAGTCTGAGAATTTGCATTTCTAACACGTTTCTTGAGGGACCACACTAAGAGCCCTGCTGTTAATATGGGATGGAAGAGAAGGGTGGAGGCGTCCCTGCTGCGTGCAGTAGCTTGTGCTGTGGCGCTATCTAGTGGTCAAGGATCACCATGGCCACAGTCCGCACTAGGCAAATGAGTTGACCAGGAAAATAATCTCCCAGGATACAGCAAGAATTTAGTGGCTTGCACAGTGTGATCACTTTTGTTATTATCTTTCTTTTTTAAGGTAAGCATTTTATTGAAATTAAATGACCTCTTTTCATCCTGTGAACCTCTAGAGAGAGGCACTGTTACAGTGACCTGCCCAAAGTTATGCAGTGGCAGAGGCTGGAAGACAAGTCTTTTGAAGCAGAGCCTCAAAGCAGAGCACACAGACCTTGGTCTTTGTCCCTCCGACACGTCTAACCAGGTGTGACAACCCAAACATAGCAGCAGACAGCAAACAGCCATTCAAAAGACACAATCCTAAACAAAATCCTAACTTAACTCTAGGCTTAGTCCCGAATGCTTCTTGGCAGTCAAATCAAAGTAGTAGTGGAGAAGAGTGAAAAAAAACCAATTTCCCCCAATTCTAGGAGCAGTGATTCTCAAACTTAAGAGGGCATGACTTTATCTAGGGTCTTGCTGGAAATGCAGGTTTCTGGTTCCACTCTGAAGAGTTTCTGACTCCTGCATCCTAGGGGCGCTTTGAAGCAAATGACTTGAGTCCCATAAGTTGAGAAACACTGAGTGGGTGTGACCGTCTAGAATGCCATTCCTCTATCTTGCACGGTGAGCAGAACAAATAGTGTGATTTTTACCCATCTGTAACCCTAATACCTTGCAATGTGATTCTTTTCAAAATGGATAATTGACAGCTTGACATAACTAATGCCATAATGATCTTTAAATCATCTGTGGTTTTTGTTTGTTTGTTCTTTACTGAATCAGCTACACTTGCTTCTTTCTAAAGGTATGCAGAACCCCTCAGCTCCTGTGGCCTTGGTCTCCCTCCTCGTCTTTACTCTCTTAAGAACTGGCCTTCAGAGGGGCAGAGTCAAGATGGTAGACTAAATACACACCTCCCTAAATCCCTCTGGAAACCAAGGCCTGAATTGACGATTAAATGGAGCCTTCTGGACACCTAGTGAACCCTAGGACATGGCACAGTGTTGTCTATTTGGATTACATACCACTGAGTGGGAAACTTCTCTTTTACTTGTTGAGCACCGGCTCTGGAAGACTGAAGGTAACTCACCGTTTTAACGTTTTTTTTTCTCTGTCTTAGCCGGCGGATGGGGCTAGGGTTTGACTAGTGGCAGGACTCGGATGCACTACTGGTAGCATCAGTGAGCAGAGTCACCACATTTTGAGAGCCTGGCCTTAGAAACTGTACACCTCGGCACTTTCGGCTTCTCTCCCCTAATCTCTGCCAGCGAATAGCCTATTCCGAGGTGTGCGGGACACTATCTTGATTGTCTGGGAGGTGGAGTTGCTCATACGGAGGCCTCAGCTGGACCTCATTCCCAGGCTGAGAGGCAGTGCCTGCCCAGAGAACACTTTTCCAACAGAAAAGCAGCCTTTTGCACAGTGTGGCCACCAGATGACAGCAGGGCAGTAGCCTGTCTGTATTCTGAACAGCTTCTGAGGTTGGATATAGAGGTGCTTACTTTGCCAGCTCTCACATTATACGGTCAACTGACAGCTCCCCAGTGACTCTATAGGTACAGCCGTGTCTTTGCCAATCAGGAGGTGTAGCTTGCTACCCCAGAGATACCACTAAGCCCATTCACTGGAGTACACAGAGGTGTCTGGGATCATCTTCCTTTTCAGACTGACCTTTAGACCCCATTAAGGTAACACCAGAGAAACCAAACAACCTCCAGGTGCCCAAAAAGCAACAAAGTTTGGACAAAATCATTAAGAAGAATTCACCTATGGCTTCAGGAGGCCCCAAAAAGAAAGAACTAAAGTACTTCCCAGACGAAGAAGCCTTTCTAAAACTATCAAAGAGCAAATACAAAAGGATTATATACAGAGCCCTCCTAGACCTTATACAAAACACAGCAGAGCAAAATGAAAAATTTTAAGGAAGCTGTTCGATCTGATGGAACACCAGCATTCTGAAATCCAACAGATCAAGAACAAAATCAAAGAGATATAAATTTCAGTCCAAACCCAAGAAAACGGAATTGAACAAATGGAAAATAGACTTTCTGACTTGGAAGATAGAGCTACTGGCTCCAGCATCTATGAGGAGAAATCAGAGAAAAGAAATCAAAACGTGAAGAAGCATTAAGGAGCATGTGGGACTCTATTAAGATGCACAATCTATGATTAATTGGAGTTCCTGAACAAAGCGGGACACAGAGAGTACTGTTGCTGAGCTGCTGACAGAAAACTTCCCAGAAATTAGGGAAGAAAAGAATATAGATATCCAAGATGTATATCGAACACCACTTAATACAGATTTCAAAAGAAAGACTCCAAGGTATTATAATCAAGGTTAACAAAATGAAACATAAGCAGAAACTCTTAAAGTCAGTGAGATTCAAAGCAAAGCTAACATGCAGAGAGAAGCCCTGTAAGCTTTTGTAGGATTTCTCAGCAGAAATGATGCTGGCCTGGAGACAATGGGATGTCACATTCAAAGCCTTGAAGGAGAACTTCCAACAAAGAATTATTTATCTTGCAAAACTATCTTTCAAATATGAAAATGAAATTAAGACATTCGCAGATAAACAGAAACTCAGAGACTTTGTAAACACCAAACCAAAGCTACAAGAAATACTGAAAGACGCTCTTGGCATAGAAGAACAAAACCATTAACTTTATATTTTAGGAGGAAACAAAGGACACATCAACCAGAAACCTACTCAGTTAGGGGAAGCTCCAAACTCAATCGAAGCTATAATATTAAAAGAAGGGATCCAATGGCTATCTCATGAAAAGCATGATGTCATCATACTAAAAAGAGAGATGTACTACAGTCGTTATAGTCCTTCCATATGGAGATGAAGTTAATAAGACTTGCAGTAGTTAAAAACTGGGTTTAAACATAGGTTGTTAAGGGGGATCATGGGGACAGTCGAAAAGCACAATAAAGATGCAACATATCAAATCAAGAAACATAATACAGGAGTCTCAACAACCACAAAACCAACACTGAAAAAAAGTGAAAACTCAACTCATAAAGAAGAATGTCCCAGAACACATAAGTAAGAACAACAGAGAAAACATCAACATGAAAACAAACTTATCACAATGACAGCACTAAACAAATGTCTATCAATAATTATATTAAATGTGAATGGACTCCAGTAAGGAAACAATGAGTGATATCTTGGATCAAAAGACATGACCCATCCATATGTTGTTTACAAGAAACTCACCCTAGACTTAAAGATATGAACAAACTGAAAATTAAAGTATGGAAGAATATATATCAAGCTAACAATACACAAAGAACAGCATGTGTGGCAATATTAATTTCAGATAAAATAGATTTTAATATAAAATCCACCATTGTGGACAAGTATGGACACTATTGCTGAAAGGTTCAATACACAAGCAGAGCTTAACAATATTAAATATGTATGCACCCAATACTAGCCAAGCCAAAGCCAAGTGCCGTCAATACTAGAGCACCTAAATACAACAAAGAAACACTGACTACACTCAAAAACAAGATAGATCACTCCACAATAATAGTGGGAGACTTCAATGCTCCACTTTCAATATTGGACAGATCGTCTAGAAAAAAGCTCAATAAAGACACAGAAGATCTTATTGCCACAATTAGCCAACTAGACTTTGACATACACAGAACTTTCTATCCATCAGCAGACAACTACATCTTCTCCAGTGCACATGGAATATTCTCCAGAATTGACCATGTGTTAGAACATAATGCAAATCTCAACAAAATCCATACCACTGAATTACTGCAAAGCATCTTCTCAGACCATAAAGCCATAAAATTCAAAATCAATAGCAGAAAAAACATACATAGAAAGTGGAACTTATGGGAACTGAACAACATCTTACTCAAAAAGCAATGGGTTACAGGAGAAATCAAGGATGAAATAAAGAAATTTATGGATTCCAATGAGAATGAAAACACCTCCTACCAGAATCTATGAGATACAGCCAAAGCAGTCCTCTGAGGTCAGTTTATCTATATAAATGTACACATTTGGAAGGAAGAAAGAACCCAAACCAAAGAACTAACCCTACAGCTTGAACAAGTAGAGAGAGAACAGAGGAACCCCTCAAGCACCAGAATATAATAGATCATAAAGATTAGAGAACAACTAAAAGAATTAGAGAATAGAAGAACAATTGAAAAAAAATTAAAAGACCAAAAGCTGGTTTTTTGAAAAGATGAACAAAATGGACAAACCACTGGCTAAACGTACTAAGGAAAAACAGGAAAAATAACCCAAGTAAGAAATGAGAGGGGATTCTCGTCTTTTGTTATCCAACAGAGATCAAAAATATCATGATAGAATATTATTAAAGTCTGTACTCTAACAAATGCAAAAACCTAGAGGAAATGGACAAATTCCTTGATTCATACCATCTACCCAAATTATCAAAATGTGAAGCAGAATAACTTAATAAACCCATCACAAAGGAAGAGATTGAAAAGGTCATCTAAAAACTACCAACCAAAAAAAGCCCTGGCCCAGATGGCTTCACTGCAGAATTCTACCAAGCTTTTAGAGAAGAGTTATCTCCAATACTACTGAGATTATTTCACAGTATAGAAAGGGATGGAGTACTCCCAAACTCATTCCATAAAGCCAGCATAACCCTGATACCAAAGTCAGGGAAAGACTCAACAAAAAAGGAGAACTACAGACCAATATCACTCATGAATCTAGATGCAAAAATCTTCAACAAAATACTCACCAATAGAATACAACAACATATCAAAATTATTCATCATGACCAAGTTGGATTCATACCAGGAATGCAAGGCTGGTTCAACATCAGAAAAACAATTAATGTTATCAACCACATAAATAAAACAAAAGACAAGAATCACCTGATTTTGTCTATTGATGCAGAAAACACATTTGATAAAGTCCAACACCCATTAATGCTAAAAACTCTCAGCACAATAGGAATAGATGGTCAATTCCTCAATGCAATAAGGTCCATTTATACAAAGCCAAACGCCTACATCACCCTGAATGGAGAGAGACTGAAACAGTTTCCCTTGAGAACAGGAACTAGACAAGGATGCCCACTCTCATCTCTCCTATTCAACATTTTACTAGAAGTTCTAGCCAGAGCAACTAGACAAGACCAAGAAATAAAGGGCAGCTGCATCAACAAAGAGAAGTAAAAATCTCACTATTTGCAGATGACATCATTGTATAAACAGAGAATCCTAAAGAATCTATAAGTAAACTACTCAGACTGATACAAGAGTTCAGCAAAGTCTCAGGATACAAGACAAACATAAGTAAATCAGTAGGATCCCTTTATACCAACAATGAGATTATTGAAGAAGAAACCACCAAATCAATACCATTTTCTATAGTCACCAAGAAGATAAAATACCTAGGAATAAATCTAACCAGAGAAGTAACAGACCTTTACAAAGAGAACTACAAGTCCTCACTACAAGAAACTAAGAGAGACTTACATAAATGGAGAAACCTACTCTCCTCATGGATAAGAAGACTTAATATAGTGAAAATGTCTATTTTACCCAAAGCAATGTACTTATATAATTCAATCCCAATACAAATTCCTGTGACATTTTTTAAGGATATGGAGAAACAAATCACCAACTTAGTTTGGAAAGGGAAGAAACCCCAGATAAGTAAAGCATTACTGAAGAACACACCGAGAGGCCTCTCTCTACCTGACTTTAGAACATACTGCGCTGCCACAGTTGTCAAAACAGCCTGGTACTGGTACAAAAAGAGACAGATAGATCAATGGAACAGAGCTGAAACTCCAGAGATCACACCATCCTCTTATGAACAATTGATATTCGACAAAGGCCCTAAGACATGAAACTGGGGTAAAAGCAATCTCTTCAACAAATGGTGCTGGCAAAATTGGATACCCATCTGCAATAAACCAAAACAAGACCCATATCTCACACCTTATACAAAAACCAACTCAAACTGGATAAAAGACGTAAATATCAAATCTAAAATGATAAAGCTCATCCAAGAAAAAACAGGATCAACAATGGAAATTTTAATACACAACAGAGACAGACTTCAAAATCTGACAAAGCACAATCAACAGAAGAGAAAATAGACAAATGGGAACCACTAAGAATCAAACACTTTCGCTCCTCCAAAGACTTCATCAAAAGAATTAAAAGACCACCTACAGAATGGGAAAAAATATTTGGCCACTATATGTCAGACTGACATCTGATCTCTATAATCTTTAAGGTACTACAAAATACCAGTAAGAAAAAGATAAATAATCCAATTAAATGATAGGCAAAGGAGACGGACAGATACTTCTCTAAAGATGCGATCCAGGCAGCCAAAAAACGCATGTGGACATGTTCACGATCATTAGTTATTAAAGAAATTCAAATAAAAACTACGATGAGATACTATGTCACCCCAACAAGGTTGGCCGTGATCCAAAAAATGCAAAACAACAAATGCTGAAGAGGCTGTGGAGAAAGTGGAGCCTCTTACACTGTTGGTGGGATTGCAAAATGGTACAACCTCTTTGGAAAGCAATCTGATGCTTCCTTAAAAAGCTGGAAACAGATACACCATTTGACTCAGTAATTCCACTGCTTGGAATACATCCTACAGAATCAAGGCCATTCACAGCAACTGATACATGCACACAAATGTTTACTGCAGCCCAGTTCACAACAGTAAAAAGATGGAACCAACCCAGATGGCCAGCAACAGAGGAATGAATAGGTAAACTTGGTACATATACTCAGTGGAACACTATGCAATGATAAAGAACAATGATGATTTTAGGAAACATAACCTGGTTTCAATTGGAGGACATTGTGTTGAATGAAAGTAGTCAGCGACAAAAGGACAAATATTGTATGAGACCCCTACGACAAGAACTTCAAAACAGACTCACGGATACAAGAAAAGACTCTTTAATGGCTGCAATGGTGGGGAGGCAGAGAAGGAGAGGGTGGGGTATAGATTAGCTGGTTGATAGAAATTTCGTTGGGTGAAATCAGTGACAGCACACTTTAGAAAGAAGACCAATTTTAATTGGACTTCAACATAACATGATTATTCCTCCTGTCTTAACCCAATATTGCAAGAACAGAGTGTCTGGGGTGGGGGACCAGGGACCATGCTCTCAGGGGATTTTGAGGCCAATTGACATAACTAGCATTGTGCTAAGAGTCTTCTGCACTTCATATTGGTGAGTGACGTCTGGGGTCATAAAAGCTGCCATCTGAGGTACACCATCAAATGGTCCCAACTCAGCAGGAATGGATGATCACCAAGGACCAAAACAACATGGAGGAAAGAGAACCCAGAAACAGAGAGACCCTCGAGAGTGGGGGACTACATCGACATGTGACTGGAAGAACCAGATGGTGCCCGGCCACCACCAGTGATAGCCATGATGGTGCTCACAAAATTCAGTCTCACTGGCAGCACAAGAATAAATAAGGGCTCACCCTGAGGTCTCCATTAAAAGACTGCAATTGAGGGTCCAGGAGCTTCGGGGTTCCCCTGTGAGCATGGCCCCTGGCCCGCCTGCTACCCCTGTCCATAAATCATAATGAAGGTCAACTTTTCGGACAGCAGTGGATTGGACTTGGTGACGCAGAGTGACCGTATCTCGTGGGCACTTTATGGTTCTATGCATCTATAGGATATCATCCTGCTGACCTCTGGCTGGAGGAAGGAGAGTGGGTAGAGAGGAGGGTACAGGAAACTGTGGAGAGGACAGGACATGTATGGAGCAGAAAGGAAGAGTGTGCTATCACCAGGCAGGGAGAACAGTGGGGGCTGCATATAGGTGAGCCTGAAAATTTATATGCGAATGAACATTTTCATTCAATCATAGTAAAAAAATTTAAAAAACCAAGAGTTTCTTGTGGTTATTTGATGATGTACGCAATTATCTGCGGGCTGTGTACTTAAAGACATGAAGTAATCCCTGCCAAAATGGTACATAAACTCTGAATGTAAACTTTGTCTTTTGGGACTCCACGGAAAACAGCCTGCATTGCTGTTGGGTCTCCAGTGATATCATACGTCCTAATAAACCTTCTTTCTAACATGGAGTATGTTTCATTGGCTCGACTGCTCCGGGTCATGGACCCAAGTCAAGTAACACACACATGAGCCATATTTTAAAAAGCAAAAAAAAAAAAAAAAAAAAAGGTGTCTAACTGTATTTCTACTTAACCCAATATATCCAAAATGTTACCTCAACAGTAAAACAGAAAGTTAAATATCTTGCATTCTTTTTTCAGCAAGTTTTCTAAATCTGATGTATATTTCATTTCATACTGCATATCTCAAAGCAGATAATCACATTTCATGGGCTCAAGCACCTGTGCCTGTGTGGCCAGTGGCTATCACAGTTGATAGCACTTCTCTGGAGGTAAGGATCACTGGGGATGCAGTGCTTAAGCACTAGGCTGCTAGCAAAAGGTCAGTGGTTAGAACTCACCCAGCAGCTCCCCGGAGAAAAGACCTGGTGATCTGCTTCCCGTCAAGATTACAGTAAACCCCATGAGACAGCTCTGTTCAGTCACAGAGGGTCAATATGAGCCAGAATCGACCTAAGGGCACACAACAACCCTAGCTGCAGTGCAGTCCAGTAAAACTTTGTGTGATGGAAATATTCCACATCTACATTTAGATCATTTGTGGAGCACTTTCTGTGTGTCAAGCCCAGTGGTAAGTGCTTTACATGCTTCACGCCCTTTCAACCTCTTATCAACCCTAAAGGAAACCCTGGAGCATAATGGTTAAGTGCTACATCTGCTAACTGAAATGTCAGCAGTTCAAATCTGCCAGCGCTCCTTGGACAATCTGTGGAGCAAGCAGTTCTATTGTCCTATGGGGTTGCTATGAGTCAGAATCAACTCAGTGGCAGAGGGTTTAGGTTTTGTTTTGATTTTTTTAATCACCACAGTAATGTCAGTACTATCAAGACACAGAGGACAGTGTGAATCACCCACTATGCAAGGTCCTCCCTTAGGACCAAATGGTTGATAGCTATCCATACGTTCAGTGTAGCCCACAGGACACAGAAGGAAGGCTGCTACAGGTACTGAGGCCTCTGGCAGTGGAGATTACAAGCTGAGTCTAGAAAACAATGGACAGGTGTAGTGGAGAAGAGATTTAAATACTGGATCCAGACCAGAAGTGGGGTGGGAGCTGGACGGAAACTACATGTGTGGATGGCATAGAGTTCACTAGCAGCAAGCAACAGACACCGATCAGTGATTTATTAGAAGGCTAGTGGAGAAACACAGAACAGCAGTTTGACAGCGGGACTCAGGAGGGGCAGCTGAGCAATATGAGGTCAGGGTTGTGACTCTTACAGCAGCAACTCTCAACCCAGGCAGCAAATCAGAATCACCCGGGGGCTTTTAAAAATCCCACAGCTCAAATAAATACTACAGCTAAACATAATCCCACTCTATGACCCAGAAACCCTGCACTTAGGTATATGCCCAAGATAAACGAGTATATAAATTCACCAAAAACTCAGATAAAAATCTTTATAACTCCTTTATTCACTATAGCTTAAAACTGGAAACCACCTGAATGAACATCAACCAAGTAATGGGTAAATAAATGGTGATATATCCATATAGTAGAACATAACCAAAAGAACTATCTATATACAGCATGGATAAATCTCACAGACATATTGGTGAAACTAGCAAGATACAGAAGAGTACTTATCAGGTGGTTCCAATAATATGAACTTCTAAAATAAGCAACCACATGTTTGTCAGTTTGTCATACTGGGAACTTTGCCACTAATATTGCAAATACCACCAGGGTCACCCGTGGTGGACAGGTTTCAGCAGGGTGTCCAGACTAAGACAGATTAGGAAGGACCTAGTGCTCTACTTATGAAAAAAACTGACCAATAAGAATCATATGGACATTTGTCTGATACAGTATCAAAAGACAAGCCCCTCAGGCTGGAAGACACTCAAAATATGATCCAGGAAGAGCTGCCTCCTCAATGCAGAGTCACCATTAATGATGTGGATGGAGCTGAGCTTTCAAGACCTTCACCTGCTGAGGTGGCATGGCTCAAAATGAGACGGAACAGCTGGGAAACATCCACTAATAATCAGGATGTGGAATGTACAAAGTATGAATCTAGAAAAATTTAAGTTGTCAAAATCAAGTGGAATGCATAAACATTGATATCTTAGGCATTACTGAGCTGAAACAGACTGGTATTGGCCATTCTGAATCAATCATATGGCCTACTATGCTGGAAACGACTAGTTCAAGGGGAATGGCATTGACAGGTAACTGCCAGAAATTCAAGTCAGATTCAGAAGAGGATGTGGAACAATGGATATCACCGCGGGTATCAGATGGATCATGGCTAAAAGCAGAGAATGCTGAAAGATGTTTATCTGTGTTTTATTGGCTGTGCAAAGGCATTTGATTGTGTGGATCACAACAAATTCTGGATAACACTGCTATGAACAGAATTCCCAGAACACTTAATTGCGCTCATGAGGAATCTGTAGTGGATCAAGAAGCAGTCATTTGAACAGAACAAGGGTATACAGCATGGTTTAAAGTCAAGAAAAGTGTGCATCAGGGTTGTATCCTTTCACCATACTTATTCAGTCAATATGCTGAGCAAATAATCTGAGAAGCTAAGCTATATGAAGACCATAATGTCAAGATTGGAGGAAGACACAGTAATAACCTGCAGTAGGCCGATGACACAACCTTGTTTGCTGAAAATGGATTAAAGCACTTACTCACGAAGATCGAAGATGAGAGCCTCGAGAATGGATTACACCTCAACATGAAGAACAAAAATCCTCACAACTAGACCAAAAAGCAACATCACGATAAACAGAAAATACTGAAACTCTCAAGGATCTTATTTTACCTGGATCTGTGATCGATGCCCAAGGAAGCAGCCGTCAAAAAATCAAACGACACATCATGCTGGGGAAATATGCTGCCAGAGACCTCTTCAAAGTGTTAAAAAGTAAAGACATCACTTTGAGGATTAAGATACACCTGACCCAAGCCATGTGTTTTCAGTCACCTTATATGCATGTGAAAGTTGGACAAAGAATACAGAAAACTGAAGAATTTATACCTTCGAATTACGGTGTTGTTGAAGAATCATGAATATACCATGGAACACCAGGAAAACAAACAAATCTGACTTGAAGAAGTACAGACAAAATGGTCTTTGGAAGGAAGGATGGCAAGGCTTTGTCTCACCTACTCTGTTATTAAGGAGGGACTAGTCCCTGGGGAAGGACATCATGCTTGGTAAAGCGGAGGGTCAGCAGGAAAGGGCACCCTCCACAAGTTGGATTGACCCAGTGGCTGTAACAACGGGCTCAAGCACAACAATGCTCGTGAGATAGTGCAGGACTGGGCAGGGCTTCGTTCTGCTGTACACCGGGTTGCCATGAGTCAGAACCAACTGGCACCTTGTAAAAACAAGAAGCAGCAGCAAAATGAACACTATGGTGATAAAAGAATAATGGTAACCTGGAGAGGGGTAATAACTGAGAAAGCACATGTGGCAAACTCCTGGGGTCCTGGAAATGTTCTCCATTTTCCTATCCGTGCTGGCTACCCAGGGGTTGTTGCTGGATGCTGTCTGGTCACATGAGAGAGTATTAGAACTGCCCCATTGACTTTTATTGGCTATAATCTTTACAGAAGCAGATCATGTGGTCTTTCTTCCGGGGTGGGCTTGAACAGTCAACCTTTTGGTTAGTAACCACTGCACCAGCAAAGTGCCCTTACCCAGGGGTATACAAGTGCGTGTGTGGAAGTGCATTGCATTGAACAGTCAAGATTTGGGCACTTCATATGCCTTAGTAGTGTATACGTTATACTCCGAAAGTAATCATTGAAGAAAGTCCCCAAATCCAGGCTGTACCCCAGAACAATTCTGATTCTGGAACTACACATACATGTCTCAGGCATGTGTAGTTTGCAAAGTGATCCCAGTATGGAGGTTGGCCACCTCCACTCTGATCAGAGCATCTTAAACCATCATGTGCATGAGTCACCCAGGGGTCTTATTATAGTGAAGGTGCAGATTTGGGGTCTGAGATCCTGCTCCCAGGTGTCCCCAGCACTGTGAGTTTGTGGACACTCTGCTACTAAAGAGAATCTTTCCAGTCTACTGCCGTTCTGCGACCACTGTATGGGGTTGAGTTTTCTGTGCCTGATCACCTAGCCTCAAATAGGAATAATGCTTTTACCAGGAGACAGAGAATCTTAAGGAAACTGAGATTACATAATTTTCAAAGTCTAGAGAACTCATGATTGTAAAAAAGGCAGAAAACAATTAAGACTGTATTTAAGTTGAATCTATTAAACGGGGTGCAAGTGCACAAGACTGTCACAGCAGGTGTCAGACAGACAGTACTTATTTTCAGCATTCTAGTCCATGCATCTCTGCGGTTGTAGCACTACTGTGGCCATAAACAACAAGTAAACAAATGAGTGTGTCTGTTTCAATAAAATTTTATTTACAAAAACAGGCAGCTAGCTGGACTGGCCCATGGCCCATGGTTTGCGACCCCTGGTTTACAGGAGTTGTGTTGGATGGGGAGAGAGCTGCCCTCTGGCAGGCAAGGAAATGTGTCTGGCAGACAAGGGAAGACTTCCTTTTCACAGTTATCCTTAATCGTCTTTGAAATTCTGTATTATGTTTGCATAATCTCAAAAAATTATTAAAAAACAGAGATAGAGCTTCTAGAAACAATGTAGAGACTTACCTGCTGTCATTTCTACCGTTTTTTCTTTCAGGTGTCCAGGAGCCAGGCCTACAGAACATGTGATCTCAGCTAAGTGCATGCCTCCCAGCATGCAAGAGAACCTCACTTTTGTAGCTCTTCCCCCAAGGCCTGCTGAAGTGCTCCGCACAGGAAACCTTGTCAGCACGGCTCCTTGGACATGTACGCTGACAGGAAGAACCAGCACATGTGGGGAAAAGCACAGACTCTGGGGTCTGGAAGACCTCGGTTACAGTTCTGGAACTCACTTTCCTACTTCGCTGGTGGCTGTCATGAGAAAGCGAGGGAAGACATCTGAATAGGCGAGCACCATCTGCAGTGAGACCACGGAGCCTGCCCCGAAAGCACAGGGGCCCACTGAAGGGTCAGTGTTGGCCTCACCTTCTAAACCCCCCTAGCATGGTGCTTGGCAGACAGCAAGCACTCAGTTTAGAGGATGAAAGAAAAATCCACCCAGCTTCCAGTAGGAGTCGGCCCACCCTCTGGCTTGTCAAATGCCTTCTGTCCTTACCAGATGTCAGAAGGACCTACTTCTAGCAAGAAACAGCCAAGAGCTCTCCTACATAATTTGCTTTGTAAAACCACAAAATAACTCAGCCTTATTTAAGAGAAAATCCTTAGGAAGGCCATTATTCGAAAACAGATTAGTCCAAAGTCCAACCTGGAAAGCAACTCACCAGTCTGCTTCACCCCAGTGTTTTCAAGGTGGGGTCAGGGAGGAGGGACATACAGAGGGCAAAGAACTTGGCCCAAATCAAGCAGAAAAATGTGTGCAGCCCTTAGTCAGGGCCATATTTAAGTCCTTGGTGGAGAGGTCTGCTAGCCTTACCACTCTGTCGACTGACATATGCTAAGGTGGGTGTGGGGACCAACTCCCAGGTGCGGAGCTCACGGCAGACCTATTTATGGCACCACACAGCCACCGGACACTGACTGTAGGTCATGCTGTCTTCATACCAGGACCCATGTGGATGAACCAGTCTCAACCAGAACACGGCCGGCAGCATGGCAGAAGACCCAGTGAACCATGCAGAAGCTGGCTCTTAAGGTTTCTGCCCTGTTGACTCTGGAGATTTCTGCCCATGATTCACTGACCAGAAGGAGCCCACAGTGTTGGGATGCACACTCCTCCTGTGCACAGGAGGACAGAATTTTCTGGCAAGTAAACATATAATCTACCAGGGATGCCCAGCCAAACTACTGTTGGTGTGTCAGGTTAACAAATCAGGGACTTTCACATGTGCAACAGCTCGTACATGTTTCAAAAACAAATTAATAAAAGAACTCAAAGAAATACCCCAAGAAACAAAAAGTGAGTCAAAATAAGAAACTCTTAGGAGCAGACATACCTGAGACATGGAGTTGTCAAAAAGCTTTTTGATAACGTGACTGAAGTTTAAGGTCAGCCTTAAAAAGACTCTTAGTGATAGAGCGTATGTGAAAAGAAGTTTAGAATTCTGAAGTGTATTCTTGTTTATTTCAACAAAACTCAAGGGACAGAAATATATGCATGAGCACAGGCATGCGCACGCAGACAAACACACACACACACACACACCCACCCACACCCACACCCACACACCCACACCCACACCCACACCCACACCCACCCTGTAGGAAAGTGGGCAGGATTAAACTATACTGAGTTGCTTCTTACTCAGGAAGAAAGAAAATCTCAAAAACTTGAAATTGAGAGAAATATAAATGTTACAAATTCAACTGTGTACCCCCCAAATCCGTGCGACCTGGGACTCAATCTACAAGACTGGGTTTTAAGTCAATCTCCTTTGAGACATAAAAGGGAGAAGTAAGTGGAGAGACAAGGAGATTTCATATCACCAAGGATCAAGACCTGGCAGGGTACTGCGTCCTTGGGATCTGAGGTCGCTGTGCTGAGAAGTTCCTAGATCAGGGAAGACTGATGGTAAGGACCTCCCTTGGAGATGGCACTCTGAACTTGGACTTCTAGCCTCCAAGACTGTTAGAGAATAAGTTTCTCTGTTACAATCATCCACTTGCAGTATTTCTGCTGCAGCAGCACTAGACAACTGAGACAATTCCAATTATTTTAAAGTGTATTTCAAACATTAAAGTTATCCCCTGATAACACAGAAACAAGACACTGAATACTAAATTTACTTGAACCAAAAAGTCTGATCATGCAAATAATGATGGAAAAAAAACTAGAAAGCATAACTAATAGAAAACTGAACTAAAATGGCAAATAGTAAAATCGAACTAAAATGGCAAATAACATTGCATGAGTAATCACAATAAACAGGTTATATTCACCTATTAAGATTTTCCAGGATATGACTTGTATGGAACAGAAAGGAGAAGTGTGCTATCACCGGGCAAGGAGAGCAATGAGAGCTGCACATAGGTGGGCATGCGAATTTAAACCGGATTGTACACTTTCACTCAATCACAATTAAAAAAAAAAATCCCCAGATTTCACATAATTAAAAAAAATCCTGCCTAAAGTTAGGTGACAGAGAACAGATACATAAAATCAAAACAAAAAGCACCAGGCAGGATGTAAAGACATTTTACACTGATGAAGAAATAGCATTCACTAGCCTTTTCAAACAATGCAATGTAACTGAAATGAAAACTTTTTTTTTAAAAAAAGCTGTTAATAAAAACAGGAAAACGTAGTATCAGAATCATTTCACGTACTTGTCTTAGAAATGGGTAGATAACACAGGCCAAAAAAAAAAAAAGATCGCAACAAAGAAAAGGGTAACCTGTTACAATAATTTACAAACTTGATTTGACAGAGTATATAAAACTGAACCAGTCCTACGCAATATTTGTAAATGTCAATTTACTATGGCCCTTCCAAAAACATCATTCTAAAATTTCTTTGGAAAAATAAAATGTCAAAAGAACCTAGAACTTTCTGAATAAGAACATGTATACTGCTAGTACGGGTGAGATGACAGTCAATGAAATAATCCAGCCCTGCGCTGCCCACCAAGGCAGCCAGAGCCTCAGGAGGCTGTTGAGTTCTTTACAGGGCTTGAGTTGTGGCTAGTCTGAATTCAAAACCAAAATCCCAAACCTGCTGCTGTCAATTCCAACTCACAGTAACCCTATAGCACAGACTAGAATTACTCTACAGAGTTTCCAAGGAGCGGATGCAAACTGTCACCCTCTTGGGCAGCAGATGTAAAACTTACGCACTACGCCACCAGGGTAGCCTAAATAGCAACAAGTATACAGCATAACCAAACCAAAAAACCAAACCCAGTGCCATCAAGTCAATTCCAACTCACAGAGACCCTACAAGACAGAGCAGAACTACTCCAGTTTCCAAAGAGTGCCTGGCCGATTTGAACTGCTGATCTTTTGGCTAGTAGACATAGCACTTAACCACTATACCACCAGGGTTTCTGTATACAACCTACGGTCACCATGAAAAGTGTATACTGCAGCCATCATCACAAGCCAGCATCGACTCGAGGGCAACGAGTTTGGTTTGGTTTTTGGTAAACTGTAAAATCCATGCCAGAGTTCAGACTCAGTATGAAAAAATTGTAAAATATGTCATTGATATTTTTATGTCAGTTACATACTGAGGTAACTGGATTAATGAAAGTATTGAAATTAATCTCCTGCTTCTTTTTACTTGACTGCAGCTAC
This sequence comes from Heterohyrax brucei, assembly GCA_028571685.1. Taxonomy (NCBI): domain Eukaryota; kingdom Metazoa; phylum Chordata; class Mammalia; order Hyracoidea; family Procaviidae; genus Heterohyrax; species Heterohyrax brucei. The sequence continues at coordinate 114,972,881 of CM053149.1, read as the reverse complement.
TGAAAAATTTAAAAAGACATACATGGCTCACATTGTTTCCATTGGGCAGTGTTGGTCTACAAGCAGACCCAAATGTCTGAGTTTCTGTCCATATTTTTTGACATTTTCCAGTGGAGGTTTGGTTTGCCTTTTAGGTTATCAGATTAAAAATGTTTACCCTTTCACCTAGATGCTTCAAGCGTCCCCTGGCTTTATTTACAGTACTTAAGTTTTGATTTGTCATGTACACAAAAGTATTGACTTAGCCTATCACAGTACTCTCATTTCTAAGCTCCAAAACCTTCCTGTGGGCTGATCACTTAACCACTGTTGTGTGTCAATAAACCCACTGCCATCACACCTACGGGACAGAGTAGAACTGTCTCAAAGCTTCCAAGGAATGCCTGGCAGATTTGAACTGCTGACTTTTTTGGTTAGCAGACATGGCACTTAAGTACTACGCCACCAGGGTTTCCTATGTCACATTAGTGGCCCCCAAAAGATATGTTCCAGCTCTGATCCCTGGGACCTGTGAATATGACCTTATGGGAAAAGGGTCTTTGCAGATATGACTGCCAAGGATCTCCAAGACATCACCCTGGATTATCCAGGTGTACCCTAAATCCAGTGACAAGTGTTAAGACAGAGAGATCATGTGAAAAGAAGCAGAGACTGAAGTTACGGAGCCAAAAACCAAGTAATGCCCGGGGACCATCAGAAGCTGAAAGAGGTAGGAAATTCTCTTCCCTGGGGCCTTGGGAGGGAGGCTGGCCCTACCAATACCTTGGTTTCACTTCTGATCTGTTGTTTTCAGCACCCAACATTGTGATAATTTGCCATAGCAACTCTGGGAAATTAATACCACCACTGCGGCAATAACGCGGGGAAATGGAACAAGGCAAGCCTCAAGTTCCTCAGCAGGGTAGTGGTTAAGAGGACCTGCCTCGGAGTTACAAGCCTGGCTTTGAGTCTCAGCTCTGGCCAACATGCAACCGCTTTATAAAGTCACCAACTTCTGCCTCTGGCATTGGTCTGCACAGCCCAAGAGCCCTTCCCTAGTGCCTCTTTTGCCATGAGACCAGAACTAGATGATGCCCAGCAACCATTACTGAAACACCTTGATCAAAGAGTCTACATAAGAATCCTGCTCGGTACAAGGTAAATCCAGAATTTTGATTTTTATGGAATCCAGACTTTCTGGAGTCACAGAGGCTAGATGACTCTCCCAAACTATTACCCTTAGATAATCTGTAATCTTAAACCAAGAATATTCCCTGAAGTCTTTTCTGAACCAAGCAGTTGTTTAGCTCAGCTAGTAAAGAACATCCGACTACTGTGCTCTTTTAGGAACCATCTATATGGGATCAAACTGACAACAGGAACGACTCGGTAAGTACCTTAGGGAGCAGTGAGTTTATGTTAACGAGGGAGGAATAATTTGTAAAGGAGTGAATATGGCTGCACAACTTCAGCATGATCAGTGTCACTGAATTGTATAACTGTGTATACTTGCAACAACAGAAACAAAGTCCTTCCTTTGCTGGGTTGTCATGAGGACTAAGCACTCGGCATAGTGTCTGACACATGGTAAACACTCTATAACTTTAGCTACTCATCTTGTTTAGTCTCTTACACCTGAGATGGTCCTAACTGACCTTATCTCAATTAGAGATGGATACCTATGTAAGTGACATAACTGAGGTGGTATAAGGTACAGCAGTAATCCTAGAACCCCACATTTACGGTGATGCCCACTATGCTCCCCATACCCAACAGGGCCTCCAAGGATACAAACATCTGAAATGAGAAAAGGCTGGAAGCCTTAGCCTTCTATATCCAGCATTGCCCCTCTCCCTCATACCCCAGGAGGCCAACATCCTCAAATCTCTGTCCAGCATCAGCTTCTCAAGTCATGCTTAACATGTCCCCTGGATGCCCTGCAAGTAATTCAAAGAACATATCCTAAATGTTCTTGCCTGGAGGGGTGACTTGCAGAGCAAGCATCTCTGTAAATCCAGTTCTGTATAAAACCAACAGAAACTCTAACTGAATGAACATTTCCAGTACTATGGAAATTAACCACAGGTTTGCAACACTCAACACTCAAACTTTACTCAAGACAGACTCACCCTTTGCCAGCCTCCAACTGATTGCTCTCATATACGAAGTCATGTTTAACAGACCCATCCTGCAGGTGCAGCCTGTAAGGGACCACACAGGCACAAGTGCTGCTCAACAGCCCATCTTCGTATCCCACCACACCGCGCCTTCACCAAGCCCCAGGATCTCCACGGGTCCTGGTTCCACTGCATCCATCTCACCCCCGGCTGTCTTCACCTGGACCACATCGGCTTCAGCCTTATCTTCCGCCTCACTCTGCTCCTTCTGGTACCATTACCTCTTTTTAAAATCCCTCAGTGAGATGCTTCACACACACTCCAAACCCAAAACCCACAACTAATGAGTCAACTATGATTCATAACGACCCTAAAGGACAGGGGAGAAATGCCCCATAGAGTTTTCAAAGCTGTAATCTTCATGTAATCAGGATGGTACATCTTTGTCCCACAGAGTGGCTGGTGGGTTTGAACTCCGGACCTTTCAGTTAGCAGCTAAGGGCTTTACCCACTGTGCCGCCCAGGCATCTAATGCACCTACTAGGATGGCGATTATCCAAAAAGCAATGGTGAAGATGTGGAGAGACTGAAACCTGACGCATTGCTCATGGGACTGTAAAAATGGTGCAGCCACTGTGGAAAAACTGGAAGGTTCGGCAAAAAGTTAAACACAGCAATTCCATTGCACGCAGAGATTTTCAGGCTGCAGCATTATTCACAACAGCCAAAAAGCAGAAACAACCCAAATGTCCATTAACAGATGACAAGATAAATAAAATGTGGTATAGCCATACAGTGAGATATTATTCAGCCATAAAAACAGTCTTGATACATGCTACCACATAGATGAACCTCAAAACCACTGTGCCCATTGAAATAAGTCAGACACAAAAGGACAGATACAGTATGATCCCATTTATATGAAACACCTCAATTATGCAAATACACAGAAAGTAGATCAGAAATTACCAGGAGTTGGAGAGAGAGAGTAGTTATTGCTTAATAGGTACAGAGTTTGTCTCAGGAAACAAAAATGCTTTAGAAAACCATGAACTTAAAAATGGTTTAAACAGGAAATTTTATGTTGTATTTTATCACAATATTTTTTTTAAACCCTCAATAATTCCCTAGAGATAAGATTAAATCTATACTCCAGGCTCCCGCAAACCCTCTACCCAAGCTGTGTCACAAGGCTCCCACAGGCCCTTTCCTGCTCCAGCAAGCTGAGTTGTACAGAAATGCCTCAAAGTAACATAATTTGGTCAAAGTCATATCCCAGCACTGTTGAGGCTTAGTGCTAATGGCAGCTAAGACCCCATAAAAACTCACTGTGGGCCAAGCTCTGTACAAGCAGGGGACATTCCTGATTTCATTCAGTTGTCTTATGAGATAGGTATCATTATCTGACTTTAAAAGATGAGGAACAGAAGCTTCCAGCCATTCACTGGCCACACAGATCAAGTGCCAGGGCCCAAAGGGAAGATGTTGCCACCTTCAGGTTCCAGAGAGAAGCCTCAGTGTTTGGGCAGGATGGTGAGAATTAGCAATAGGGGTGGCTGGGTCGGGACAGCGAGAAGCCCCAAGGAGAGGCGGGCTCACAGGGTCATCAGTTCCCTAAGGACTGGTGCTGACACGCTTCTCAGTGACATCTGGAGAGATGAGCAAGCCCCCACAGCACCTGAGGCCAGGACCATACCAAGAAGATGCAGGGGAAAGAGCTGCCCTGGGTAGGGGAATGGAACAGTCTGAGCCTGCCTTTAGTAAGAAGGCTCTTAACTCGAGACTTAACATCTGCTCTCATCCTTTAAAACAATGTATTTATATCTTTGTTGTTACAGGATATTAAATAAGAGATACATTAAAAATGCACAAAGAATTTTGGGAGCCACTGCTTTAAACTTCAATTGGGCTATTTTGAGATTCAAGGAGGGAAACTAGAGGAGATTTGGCTGCCACCTGGTGGACAAATGACAGACAGAAAAAGGCCAGATGGAAATGTCTGGACAAACTGTCTTCAAAGAGCTATGGGTCTCCTTTCTAGAAGCAGGTAGATGTTTGGGGCACACACATGACTACCCCACTTTAGTCCCCACTAATCCTTTCAGCCACTGAAAAAATGAACTCAAAGCTCTAATTTATATAATCTGAAATTTATGCAAGTTTGTTATTCAAGTTACTTACTTTTTAATTGCACAATGCTGAAGCCAGTCTAAAAAAAGAATCAAAAACACTACTACAAGATAATTCAAAGAAGTTGCTTTTCTTTTCTTTTCTTTTCTTTTTTTTTTTTTACAAATTTGTACAGCAAAACATTCATCAATCACAATTCTATGCCATCCAGTCATGCTGTCTGGTCTGTAGAGCGCCCTGGCAAGAGGACTGGGTGGCAGCTGTCCTCTGTGGGGTTCTACTTTGGATGGCATGGGCTGTGGAAGAATATTAAGTTCCCTTTGTTCTCCAGTGTGTCTTGTACAAAATATTACATTTTTTTAACACATATTTACAGAGTTTGCACAAATAGAAAATGATTACAAATCACAACCAGACTTGGCAGGATAACAGTTCTATCCCCCACGCCCCAACAAGGCCAGAGGTGTGATGATTGCTCCCTATTTACAACTCTATTAAAAAAGTTTGCATTCCTAGATGAAGTTTATAAATGCTGGAAGTACACATACATAAAGCTATACAAGTAATTGCTAGCAGTCAGTTCATGCCTTGCTCCCTGAAGGTAGAAGAAAGACTGTGAAGGAAAGAAAACCCTTTCAAGCAAGACACACCCATCTCTTGGCCTATCTGCTCAAGGCAGAAATACCGCCAATGGGTTTTTCGTTTTCTTTTTTGGCGGCGGGCAGGGGGAGCATAGGAGGAAGAGAGTAGGGTGGGGGGAACAGGACAACCTAGTTGAAGTTGTTTTCAATTATTTTCTTAGCAGTTCGGAACCACATTAAAACCAAATGTCAGCTGGCTTCATAAACACCACGCTATGACTTTTTTTTCTCCTTTTCTTAGAGACCAAGTGTCTTCCCAACAGTACTACAGTACAAGGAAGGAAACAACAAAAAAAAAAGAACAAACTTTCTGGGGAGGAAAACATTTTGTTATTCTGAAGTCAAGTCTTTGCCTTGAGTGCCAAGCTCAACTGTAATAGTGCAGACCAGTATCAAGCAGGAGCTGTCTGGGGGTGAAGGTCAAAGGCTTGTGTAGCTGCTGTCTACCCACTGGGCAAAGCCTCGCTCCACCAGCCACCGGTTTATCAACACCACCTAGAAGAAAAAGTTCCCTTGAGAGCTTTGGCCAGAGCCTGGGGCCAAATTCTCAAGCCAACATGGGGTCTTACAATCCCAGTCAGCACCACAAGCAACACGCTGACAAGAGCAATGAAGGGAGAACAACGTGACTCGTTTTTCTGGGCCAACAGGGATATTTACTCAGTTTTTTTGGCTGCTTTGACATAAGGATATATAGGCTTTTCAATGCGCTCATGACATCTAAGCTTTATGACTATAAAAATGAAAGGACAGAAAACCCCAATGGGCAGAAGGTACAGTAATGTCTGTTAGCAGTGTTCCTCACCCCACAGCAACATCAACATTTTAGGCTGGACCACTCTTTGTTACAAGCAGCTGTCCTTTGCAGTGTAGGGTGTTCTGGAGCACCCCTGGGCTTCTCCTCACTAGATGCCACTAACACACTCCCAATTACAACAACAAAAATGTCTAGACACTGCCAAATGTTCACTGGGGGTGATGGGTATACAGTTACCTCCTCTTATTAGCTCAACAGGAATCAGTGTCAGAATGAGCTCCAAATCAATCCTTGACAGCTTGGCAGTAACTCAGAAGGAAAAAGAAACCCAGCTTACCTCATCTCCCACCACACTCCACAGCTGAATCAAAGGGAGGCCAGCTGGACTATAACTTGTCACCTACAAAAAATAAAACACAAGTAAACCATGCGCACGCATGTTTCAAAGCTAGGAAGGCCCATGCATCATCTCCTCAGAGACTGCTGGCCCACCCAGGACCCCAGCAGCAGGGAGGGAAGAACTTGAAAGCCAGCTCAGTTACTAAGAAGCCCAGACACTTAATGCAAGGAGGATGCTGAGGAAGCGGGGCAGGAGGCCCCTCAGAAAGATCCCCAACTCACTCCCCTATTTCCCAGCCACCAGCCACCCACCTGTGCAAGCAGTGCTGTGTTTCCTGTCATCTCACTCATCGCTGCATCTGCTTCAGGTGAAAAGCGCTCATCATCTTTAGGAGTAGGAAAAGCAGCATTTAGACTCCAGCGGGACAAGGCATTCTCATCACTTATGTGGTGTTCAGACATATTCCAGGTAGAAACTTCAGACTCCTCAGTGGGACCTGAGAGCTTCACTTGGGACAGCGACCTGCCAGGTAAAGGCCTCAGGCCTCTACATGTCTCCAAGTGGTATGCTCAGGGTCCCTGCTGCAAGCTACCCAACTGAGGGACAAAAAACAAAGGGACAGAAGGCCAGCCTCACTGAGCTAACACAGCACTGACAGTGCCAATAGCAAAATACACCTGTGCTGAGCACATGGTATTGGTCCTTTGACACTATGAGAGGACAGAAGAGTTATCGCTCTTTACAGGTGAGAGCACCTGAGACAAAGGTTGATCACCCAAGGTCAACCAGTTCCCAGAGTGGTGAAGGTAGAATTTGAGCCCAAGCCACTAGCCCCACTGCCCAATATGGGCTGTCACTGCTGAGTGGACAGGTCACCTGAAGCAGCATTCTGTAGGGTGGACCACAAAGTTACATGAAAGAACACTCCCAAAGCAAGAGAGGTGAAGATGGCATAGGCAGGCATTGAAAACAGTCTAGGGCAAGTCTTCCGGAGCACCTCAGCTGGGCCTGGCTGGGCAGTGAGGAAAACAACAGCAAGACCACGCCCAGTTTTCTACCCAACTGGACTCCACAGAGACCAAAGAGCCTCTGATGTACTTCACTGCTTTCGACAACTAAGAACAGAGACAGCAAACCCAAGGTGAGAGGAATGTGGAAGGGACAGACTATGCCTACCAACACAAAATTCCTATGGCTGCTACTTGCTGACCATGTTCCACATATCAGTTCCCAAACTGATGTATCCTTACTGTCATCCCAGAAGATAGGTAAACAAACAAGAACAACAAAACCAACCTACTGTTGTCAAGCTGGTTCCAACCCATAGAGACCCAACATGGTATGGAGTAGAACCGCTCCATAGTGTTTTCTTGGCTGGGATTTTTAAGGAAGCAGATTGCCACGCCTTTCTTCCATGGTGCTGGTTTAATCTCAAGGTTAAACCACTAACCTTTTGGTCAGCAGTCAAGTACAAACCGTGCTGCCCAAGAACCTGGAAAGTAAAGTGGGTACCACCTCCACTTTCTAAAGAGGGAAAATGAAGCCAAGTAACTTGGCCAAGATCATAACACTATCAGCTGTCTTCCCTCTGACAATGCTATCAGAGTCTAGTACCTTGCACATGGTGTTAGCATGATCCCCACCAGTGCCCTGAAGAAGCTGTGACCTAGGTGAGAAGAGCTGCTGACCCTGACTGCTAAGACACTAAATCTGGACTACACTCTGGAAAGTTGGAAGCATCTGAGTTAGGTGAAGTCTAGATCAGTGGTCCTCAAAAGGTGGTCCCCAGGCCAGTGGCATCAGCATCACCTGAAGACTTGTCAGAAAGGCAAGGTCTCAGGCCCTTCCTGGCTTAATCAGAAACTCAGAATGTAGTAATCTGTGTTTGCATATGGTGAAAACCACCGCTCTGGAGTACAAAGACCCACTCTCAACCTCTCCCCAGTCAGAAGTTCCACCTGTTACCTGACAGGGGCATCACACTGTCCAGAAGGACTTCTGCTCCCTGGAATGGCAGTGTCACAAAGTCTGACCTACAAAGGCAAGAAAGCACAGTTAAACACAAACTTGAAGAATGCTCCACTCCAGGCCATAAGTTTTCACTGTACATGGCACCTGAAACCCAGAACACGATGGGTATAGGGTACGGCACACCCAGGAGGGGGGGTGTCCCCCAACTGTAAGTGAGATAGACCTACCTCAAATTTCCCTCCTGTATCACATTCCCAAAAATGAGTCCTCTCTTGTGAGATGGGATACTGGGAGAATTCCTCCCCAAGAGACATTTTTTTAACCTAGTTCCTTTTTGCTGAGGCAGGTAATCAGGTTATTTAGAATGGGCAGTGGGAAGGAGGAATCTACTTCTCCGGGTTGGAGAACTAACCCAACTGGCATTTCCAACAACAGGGCCGGCCAGCCTCCCTGCCTGCCTGGGGAATTTTGACTCACCTGATCTGCCGCAGCATGTCTACCTTCACCCTCTTGTATCCACCATAGTCCACGTAACGGATCTCAACTTCACTGGTCTCCTCATAGGAGGCAACCACCTGGGCTCGCCACCAGGCACCATCTGCACCAGGGGCAGCGCAGATCACTGCAACTGCGGGGCAGAAAGAAGAGCACGTGAACACACTTAGCCTGCAGGGCCAATGCTACCAACCTCCCCACATTCCTTCCTGGAGGCCCGCAGCTCCTCAGGACAGGGGATGACAAGGCAGTGAGCCCCCAACACGGCCTGGGGATAGCCAAGAAGAGTACTAGACATGGTGCCTCCAAGCCTGGCATGCATGCCTCCCCCAAAGCTACCCAGACCAAAAAGCACCAGCCTAGATCCAGTTACTCTGTGACATATGGAAGTCCAAGCTAGACAGAGATGAAACTGAGAATGAACAACATAAAAGAGAAAGAGGAAAGAATGGGCCTGCTGTACATTCTTGAAAGGAAGTCCCTGCAAGAATTGAGAACCTGGAAGGGTAGGCTGCTCTCAGTGGCCCAGCATCAAAGGCCTGCTGTAGTCCATGACACTCAGATTGAGGGCTTGGACCTGGGGACCTCAGGCCTAGACTCCACTTCTAGCCTTTGCCTCAGGACAGTGACAAGAGCACTGATGTGGGGGACAGCCAACAAGGCCACAGAGCAACGGTCCTAAAGGATCACCAATCAGGAAGCTGGGCAGAGGGACAGGGCAGATGAAACCATGGGTAATGGTCACCACTAGCCTGTGATGCAGAGGTGCCACACTGTGCTGACCCCCAAAGGGCAGTCACCAGTACAATGATCTCTTTGATTCCACTTTAGCCTTTACTCCTGGACTGAGGGGGCCTTAGAGAATCTGATGAAAAATTAAACCCTTATTCTTCCAAAAGAAAATTACACAAAATCCTACGGAGAATTTCAAGGGATTCTTCTGATGCCTTGAAGTTTGTCGAGAGGCCCAAGTTAGAAGCAGCAGCCAAAGCCCCTGATGGGGTGGGTAGAAAGACAGTTTAACACTCGATCCCCCTACTGACAAGGGTGACCCAGATAATAGTACCAAAGGATGGGCTTGAGATCTGACCTGGGTCCAGACCCCAGCACTTGCTTAGGCATCACCAGGGGAAGTCTCATGGCTTCAGAGGCTCAGTTTTCTCACCTGTCAAGTGGAGGTGACCCAACCCACTGCAGAGGTCTGATGGGTTCAGAGAACTCTTAGGAGAAGTAGGTGGTAATAGTAGCAACCAAAGCATCAAATGTTTTACAGTAAGTAGCTACACAACCCCATTTAACTTGCTGCAGCTAATAGGTGGCAGAGCTGGGATCTAAATCCAAGTGTCAACACTCCAATCCCATCACTCCTTAAGCCAGTAAAAATGCTGGCTTTGCTTAGCCAGCAAATTCAGCCTGGCAAGACTCCTCACCAGTGACAAGAACTGAGGGGTGGCTGTGCCCACAAAGGATCCAGAACAGCCTCCTTCTAGTCAAGATCAAGAGCAGAACAGGCAACTCTCAAAGCATCTCCCTTAGTCTGGCCAGAGCCAAGATCCCAGGGCTCCCTACCCCATCTGGCCCCCAACGAGCACTTACTCTCTACTGGGATGGGCAAGGTGGGGATCCCGGGCTGTGAGTAGCAGAGGTACATCTGCTGGTCCAGGCTGCGTAGTGCATGGAAGGTAGGGTGTGTGTGCTGCTGCACAAACAGGTGCCCGGCGTTAACCTGGTTGACCACAATTACCTCCACAGTGACACCGCTAGGGAGCATCAGCTGTGGAGAGGACAGAAAAGGGCAGAGGCTGCTGTAATGACCCTTTTCTTCCCAGGGGTGGGTAAGCCCTGGAACTCCAGGGCAATTCACAAAACTTGTGCATCTTTGAGAAAGGCATGACAATCCAAACCAACACAGCACCCAGGTGACAAAGGCTCAAGGAAAGAGTTTGACACCACTGTGGCCCTTGTCCTGCAATACCAACAGTAACCATTAGAGGAACCCTCACCTCAGGGCCGGGCAGGGAGGCTCCCAGGAGATACTGAGCACTCAGGAGCCAAGGGTGGATGTAACGTTGGGCCTCACACGGGCCTAGCCAGGGTCCATCCAGAGATGCCCCTCCCTCCCACCTCTCTTGATGAGTCTGTAACACCCAGGGAGGGCAAACACATCAGAACAAGGTGTCAGAGAACAGGAGGTGGGCAAGCCCTCAGGCCCCATAGCCAACTCCTTTGAACCTACAGCTGACACGAGAGCCTGTAATTTGAAAGTGCCTTTCTTCTCTGCCTTGCTAACTGCAAGCAATGGCCTGCTGTCCTTCAGGTCCAGGGTCAAGGTCTGCAGCTGTCTGTGTCCTATTTGCTCTTCCTGTCCTTTCTCCCCCAAGACTTGCTCCTCTTCTCTAAGCTCCAGTTGTTGCCCCAATTCACTCTCCTTTGGGATTTGGAATATTAAGTATGCTCAGTGGCCAGACCCTACATTAAAGGCCCTGGGAAGGAGTCAATATGTCTCTCTAAAGCACTGTCCTTAGACACTAGTTTTTCTGATACCAAGATAACAGCAACATCTAGGAGCTCTTGAAAGGGCAGGGCGTCTCCTCCAGCTACTAGCCAGTGGCCCGAGAGAGAAAAGCCTCTGGGTAGGAGCACTATCCTCCAGGACAGTGCCAGAGGGGCATCTGGATTCTGCTCTTCAGTCCCATTGAGCCAAGCACAACACAAGGGAAGGAAACTGTATAAACCACTCACTTTTAAAAAATAGAATGGCACTAGAGCCACGTCTCCTGGGGAAAAAAAGTCCTATACAGTTTCAAGAGCAGGGGGTGGAGTGAGGTTCAGTCCACTCCCAAATATCCACAGGGAAAGCAATGGCCATTCTATTCCTTTCCCCATGGCACAGGGTATTTGAGGGAAGGGAGATACCGAACTGAAATATCTCCCACCCTAAACAAAACCCAGGAGAGCAATTTTCTTGAGGCAGCACATTCAGCCTTGTCTGTGTGAAAAGCCAATTGTCTTTGGCTTTGCAGGATGCAAAGCCCTGTAGCCACCAGAACACAGGCCCTCAAGAGCTCAGCTCCTTCTCCTGCCAACTGTCCCCAACCCCAACAACCTCCAAAGAGTCACTCTATCTCCTGGGGAGAGGAAAGAAGAAGAGAATCCTTCAACATGGCCACCACTAGGCCTGGCTTGACTGAAAAAGAAACAGTACTGACATATTACAAGCCCCCTTCAATCCCACAGTGGTGGGTTTCACCTAGGTGGAGGCCCTGGACAAACATCAGTTTTAAGGAGCCCCAAGCCAGTTTGGACACACTGTCTCCTGGATGGACTAGAATCCTTTCCCGACAAATGCCTAGAAAAACACAAATGAAATCCAGGCAACAGAGCTGGGGAAAGGAGACTTTTAAAAGAGACTTGGAGGCCTCTGGTTTCCTGCCCCACCCCCATACCCAGAGAACACAGCTGGCAGAACTGACCAGCAGAGGCCACAGATGACAGGGCACAGGCATGGACGTTCTGCTGGCCTTCCTGGCCCACAGCCTTCAGAGTCCCTTGCTGCCATAGCGTGCAGGGCAGGACACAAGAAGTACTGAGGACAACGGGGGCTTGCTCACCCAGGAGGTCATTGGTAGGGAAGGCAGTGCCAGCGAAGGCCGTGGGGGAGTGTAGATATTGGTGAGGTTCAGCTCCTTGAACTTCTTCCCAATCAAGGTCAGTGCTTTGTCCACATGATGCTGTGAGCCTAAATGGGGGATGAGGGAGAAGGGGGCAGGGTAGAAATCACTGAGTGAAAGAAACATCTCAGCAAAACAAACTCACACACGGTAACCTGTCCCCGTCCCCGTAGCTCTAAGGGGCCAAAACAGAGAGCTCTCAGAAGGCCCATGTCGGGCAGCAGGCCCTGCAAATCCAGGACCCCAACCCCACCTATCTGAGCATTTGCTCCTCTCCTAGCCTGCAGATCTGGTGGGTAAAGGACTTGAGTCTCCTTCAAGCAACGGAAAGGGGACAAGAGCTGGAAGGACATACCCAACTCACCCACTCCACCCAGGATGAGAAGCACGGCTTTCACTCAGAGGCTTAGACCATTTACATGCATTTCAGGTCACAAAGCTAAGCATGCCGCAGCAGTGGCCACTGACCTTCTATGTGGCAGATCTGGACATTCTGGGTGTAGGGCAGGGTGGAAATGTAGATCTTGGCACCCGATGTTTGCTTCAGAAAGCTCACATACCGCCCCTGCTTGCCAATCAGCCGACCAACTAAGTGCTTCCAGAGAGAAAAGGGAGAGCAGGGTAAACGGGAAGTCAATGTCCTACACTCAAACAAAAACTGACCTTTGTTTCAAACAAGGTCAAGTTTATACATATTATTAACTTAAAATTCTAGCACTTCTCTGCCAGACACTGTTCTAAGCACTTTCATTAAGTCATTGAAAAAAAAAGTGCCATCAGGTTGACACTGACTCGTGGTAACCCCGAGCGTGACAGAGTAGAACTGTGCTCCACAAGGGTTTCAACCCTGAGGTTTGGAACACGATGGCCAGCCTTTCTTCCAAGGCCCCTGTGATGGATCCTGAACTGCCAACCTCTTGGCTACCACCAAGAGCATTAAATGCCCCACCTAGACACTCCACCTTTATGCATAGTACCCACGAAACAGGTACTTTTATCTCCCTTTTATACATGGGAAACAAGCGCAAGGAGGCTAGGTAACTGCCGAGGTCACTGAGCACGTGAACTTCACCGGCTGGCTCCAGCAGCTTGGAACCAGGCCCAAAAAGCTGCCAAGGTAGCATCAACCCCAAAAACCTATGCTCTGAGGTGCTGCACCCAGCCCTAAGGGTCAACTGACAACTCCACACCGACCTTTCCCCCTCAAGATTGCTCAGATCCAAAGACAGAATCAAACACCAATGCCGCTGACTCAATTTCGACTCATAGCGACTCCAAGAGGATAGAGCAGAACTGCCCTACAGCGTTTCCAAGGCTATCGTCTTTACAGAAGCTAACTGCCATATCTGTGTCCTGCAGAGCAGCTGGTGGGTTGAGGTTGAGTGTTTTACCCACTGTGCCACCTACGCTCCTCCAAAGATAAAGGAAATCAATTTGAAAATAGAGGTCTAAGAAACCCTATGCTCCTGCTGCCATTTGCAGCACGCTGATTCAGAGAGATATAGAAATACCTAGTGCGCTCAAGTTCAAGGCTGTCAGAGGAAGCCTGAGTTCAAGGCCATTAGAGGAAGCCAAGCTTAGCCAGGATGTAAAATAAGCTTTGAAACAAGCCCCAGTGACCATACAGGCTTAGCTGAGCTTCCAGGGACATGGCCCCTCTTCCCTTAGAGCCTTCCTCACATAGGCCCTGTCATGGATTGAATTGTGTCCCCTCCCAAAATAGGTGTAGCCATGTGACTGAGCCATGATTCCTAGTATTTTGCGATTGTCCTCCAGTTTGTGATTTTCCTGTGCTGTATGTTAAAGGATTAGGATGAGACTGTAAATCCCTACGTAGGAGTATCTCCCTGTTCTACCGCAGAGGGAGTTTCCCAGGAGTATGGCTTACCCCACCCTTAATCCTTTTGTCCCACAAGAGATAAAAGGAAAGACAAGCAAACAGAAAACTGGGAACCTCACACCATCAAGAAAGCAGCACCAGGAGAAAAGCACGTCCTTGACACCTGAGGTTCCTGTGCCAAGGATGCTCCCTAGACAAAGACTGATGCAATACTGGGCTTCCCTGCAGAGCCGACAAGAGGGAAAACCTTCCCCTGGAGAAGATATCCTGAATTTGGACTTGTAGTCTATCAGACTGTGTAAGAATAAACCTTCCTTTGTTCAAGCCATCCACTCTGTGGTATTTGTTACAGCAGCCCTAGCTGACTAAAATAGGCCCCTTGCAAGCACCGAAGGGGAAGAGGGCAGGAGCACTAACAGGGTCACCAACAGAGACAGTCAAAGACAGTCAAAGAAGTCAGCAACCGGAAGTCAAAAGAGCCTGCCTGACCTGGGGTTCAGACCAAGCCTAGTCCCTATGTCGGGAGAGAGCTGAGTGCCCTAGGAGAGTATCGCCTGCCAATTACTTCTAAGCTCCAGAGACAAACTTAAAAGATCAAACTAATAATTTGTAAGCTATAACAGCAAGAAGCTGGAAACCACTTAAGCACCCTGGAATTGGGGACTGGTGAAGAAAACTGACATTCGCATAGTGAATAATGCAGTTAAAATTACACTTTCAAAGAACACAGGAAAATTAAGTTGTTAAATATTTAAAAGCATTAATTAAAGCAACATAAGCTCAGTTTTGTTTAAAAACCACAGGGTGCAAGACAAGTAGGAAATAAAAGTCTTAACAGTTACTCTCAGAGGTAGGATTAGAGTGAGGTTTTATTTTCTTCATTCATTTCTATACTTTTCAAGTTCTCTAAAATATATTACTGGAGCTTTTCTCAATTAGCAAGTACTGTCTACACTGGAGTGTGTGACATGCCACGAGCTGCGGGGTCTGAGCAGAGCACGGAGAAAGGGTTTCATACTCTGCACTCTCGCTCCAGTTCTTTGCTAGCATTTCCAGCAGGTAACAGCTGAGGCCTGGCACACAGAAGAGAAGCCCAGGGGAGATGAGCAGGCCTGAGTTTAAGGAGGACATGAACGAGACTCTCCTAAAGGAGCTACGGAGCTCCATGTGGCAGAAAGCTCTGAGAAACTGGCAAAGTACGGAGTTCCTTTCCCCTCTGCCTTCAGCTTGCTCAGGCTTCTCCTGACTCTCAGTCCATCCCCGTCCCCTCCCCTTACATCTGCCAGACCCAGGTCACTGGGAACGTGGAGTCTAGGTCTAAAGCGGTGATGCTCAGTCGGCAGGGATGCTGGGCCCTTACCTTTGGCACCTCAATCTCCCAGATGATGAGGTCGACCTTCTTGGGGTCAGAGTCGGCCTGGGCACTCTGGGAACTGTCTGTCTTTCTAAGGCTGCAGCAGCTATCCACAGAGTCCATGCTGTTCCCCTCAGAACCTGCAGGGCAGAAAAGGCACGCACACACACAGGCACCAGCTCAGAGCAGCCAACACCACAGAACTTCCAAAACTCCCATTCCCAGGGACCCCACCCTACACCCCTCCTCAAGCCTGACAGGTGACTGCCAACTCACAGTCTAGAAAGATCAGAACCCCAATGGAAGAAGACCGGGGGTGTAGATACACCTAATTTTAGCCTGTCACTTACAGTCCTACTTGCTCAATTGGCAGCCGCACCCAGCCACAGCTGCTGGAGCAGAGACAAGTGGTGAACTCAGTGCCCAGGGAAGGGGAGAGGGGGACGGGCAACAGCAGGCCTGCATGGCCCCAGGAACCGGGCGTGTGATACAAGCCTCAGTAGAATGATTACCACTCTCTCAACACCCTCCTGACTATCTCAGCCACAGATCAAGGATCTCCAGGCCTCAACACTGCAAGCCTGTCAGAGGCGGTGGCCTCCAGCCCAGCAGAGCTAGATGGAGTCCTCTCTGGCTTGTCTGAGTCTGACTTTGCATCCCGACCACGCCAGCACTAGACAAAGGGAAGGCAGGCCTCTATCCACTCTGCTTAGGCCCGACCCAAGCATCACTGAATACTTGTCTGGACTCACAGTTGGTCTTTGACCCCCTGGTCAACAGATTGAGCTAAAGTTCAGTCCAAAGGGGACAGCCACAGATGCAAAACTACACTGACTTGGGCTGTTCCCAATGACACTCCCACTCAAGACCAAGAGTAGGGAGCCACTGCAGAAAAACCGGGGTCCAGACCAGCTTACAAGAAATAGCTCTGGCTTCCAAGCAGATGACTCAAGAGCCAGAAATAGATCACTCCCGAGACCCCACTAATTAGTTGATTTTTCTACATGCTTTCTCTAAACTCTTGCCAAACCTCTTGCTAAACAGTCAACGATCTGGATGTGGAAGACTAGGGCTTCACCTAATTCTGCTCCCACCTAGAGAGAATCACTTTTCAACTCCACCTCCTCCCTGCATACCAAAGGTTCAGAAAGGGCTTCACAGCAAGGAAATCCCCTCTGAGAGAAGTCTGCCTGCTCTGCCTGCCAGGTGCAGAGGTAGGCTGCTGGGCACTCTGCTTGCATCAGTCCCTGGCCTTTGCTGGACACCCTGATGGTGTCCAAGTGGCTAAGAACCACACCAGGTCAACAACAGGCTGCCTCCAGAGCCAGCTTCCAACTCCCCCAATCGAGCAGCCCCTAGGCCCCTCTAAGTTTCAACTTCCTATGCACAAAGCAGGGGTAACAGGAGAAAGCGCAGAAGGCATGAGCCCAGCACCAGGCCCATGCTGAGTGCTCACTCCATATATGCTATCACCAGGCTTCTATCTACCACCCTAAGCCCTTGCTGCCCATCACCACAGCTCAAATACAGCCTTCTCTTCTGCTGAGCCTCCACTCAGGGGCCTTCCATGCACGCAAGCACCTACTACACAACCAGTATAGCGCTGGCTTCTGAGGGGCTTGTTAATTAAGCTGAGGGGTGGTAGGCAAAGGAAAATCTCTTTGTTCTCCAGAAAAATGTTAACGTCTCGGAAGTTAAGATATGGAAGTTAAGACACATTTTACAGTCTCCAGCCATTCACAATCATGACTGTGGCCTTTTCTCTTAGCAGTACATAAGACAAAAATATCGTAAATCAACAGCATCTTAGATGCAATGAAGCACAGCATGTGGCACCCACTAGGTGCCGCTGAAAGCAGTCAACTTCCTACGAGATTCCCAACCATCCCGAAGCTGCCATGGCAGGCAAGCAGAGACCCGTGCAGTTAACTCGTGGTCTTGTTCCACCACATAACAATACACCAGGGTAGCTGCAAAGGTAGGGTCTGGAGCTGCTGACCTGTAAGTAAGCGGGCTGAACTGTCTACGCTGGGGTCAGCACTTGAAAAACCCAGTGGACACTTCGTTACCAAAAGTGTCCCTCTTTCCCGGGGATGGAACTGCAGCTGCACAGAAAGAAAATAGCTGAGGCTCTTTGCGAAGGAATAGTTGACACCAACAACTCAGGAAAGCTGGCGCCTCCCCCAAGTATTCAAAGCTGTGACCAGTCTTGGGGCACTTACCCTGTAAGAGCTTCTGGAGAAGGAAAGCAGGTGAAGATGTGGGAACAAGCACATGATTAAAAGGAAATAGCCATTAAAAAAAAAAAAAAACAAACCTCACACCCATACTTGGAACTCAAGGGCAATAAAGCTAAGGAGGACTCTCTATTCAAAAAACCACTAAGAGGTTACATTTAAAAGAGGCTAAGAGGCAGGCCTCTACTAGTCAGTGTGACTCCCAACATTAAGCTGGTCCCTTCAGAACGGCTGGGGAAGGTCAGTGTCTGCTGTACCAACTTATGGCTCCCCTGGCTTTGGGGCTTCTGGGTCACCCACCAGCTCTACTCTGCACCCCAGTTCTTCTGCTGGTTGGATACAGAACTAGAGTATCATTCCTTTGGGTTGGAGAGAGGCAGACCAGCAGCCTTTCCCCAGTGAATGCAGGGAGACCCATCCACTCCTCTACATGGTGAACACTCAAGACCCTCCTACCTCCTGAATGGTCTGTTTCTGTGTCCATGCTCCATCCATCCTCAGCCCCCAAGTCTGACAACTCCTCCTTCAGCACTCCATTGCTGAAGGGCACAGTACTTTCTGGTGGCGGTGGGTTAATGTTCTTGTCCCCGGGGCTCAAGCTGGTGTCTGTGCAAGAGTCTTTGGGCCCTGAAGTGCTAGCAGAATCCGAGGCCTGGGCTGAGGGGTCCCCAGACAGATCATGCTGGCTGCTATCCAACATGCAGGTGGCACAGCTGGCGTCATCCACCAGGATGCTTGCCTTATCTCGCAACTCTCTAAGAGAGGTGGCCTGTGATGGGCAGGGGGTCAGCGAGATGTGGTGTGCTGAGTTCCTGGGTGGCTTACTGTCCTTGGTGGGGCTGGAGAGAGGGCTGTTCAGGCAGCTGATGTAGGTCTTTGGTGGGGAGGAGTCCTCTGCCACTAGGCCTGACAGTGGCAGGGCAGCAGCCGATGTGTCTGCGGCCACCTCTGCTGCGGCCACCTCTGCTGTGACCTGAGTGGGTTTCACAGCTTCTCGCCCCAGGCCACCTTCCTGGCTGACTGGAGCACAGCTCTCCTCCACTGGCCCCTGGAGCTCATTATCCATAGTCTGGCACATATGACCAATTGTCCTGTTCACCACGGTGGCTTGCACTTCTTCGGTTGCTTCTAAGATTACTTTGGAGATGATCTGGAAAGCAGCCTGCTCAAGCTCCTCATTTTTATCCACCATCTCCTCTTTGCCCACTTCTCCTGCAAGGTCTCCATCTTGAGGTTTGCCACCTCCGATCCCAGGTGCCGGCACCTCCTCATCCTTCTCCAGCTCGGTGTGAGCTGGCTCCCTGATGCTATCTAACAATTGCCCGGTCACATGCTCTTCCTTCTGCACGGGCCCAGCTCCTTCACGTGGGCTATTCTTCCCTGTCTCCTCCCCACCTCCCAAAGGAGCTACAGTGGGCACTTTGCTATTCTCCATTTCATAGCCATGCTCCATGGACAACATACCTTCTTCAAGCACATTTTCTCCCAATACTGCGTCCCCAGTTCCTTCTGCCCATCCCATCTCCTTTGCCTTCTCCCCAGGGCCATGTTTTTCCGTGAGGGCTGCAGACTGGCCTGGCCATGCCCTTGCTGGCATTCTGCTGAATATGGGCTCTGGCTTACACACCTCAGCTGCTTCGTGGGGGAATGGTAACCCCTTTGGGGATGGGAGGGGACACTCCAGAGGGATAGACTTTGCTTCATCACAAGTTGGGACTAATTCCAGCTTTGCACTTTCATCTTTGCGTGTTCCTGGTCGCAATCTTATATCTGTGATGTTGACAAGGTGGCCAGAGGATTCTGATCTTCGAGGGGCTGGCTGTGCCCGCAGCAAAGCTGGGGGCTCCACAGAAGGCTTATTCATCATAGTCAGGTCCTTCTCTGGTGGCTGTGTGATGCTGGGTGCTGCTGGCATGATGCTAAGACAGGTGTCTTCTGTGAGAAGCAGATCCTTGATGGAAGGGTCTGTCCCCACTTCCAAAGCACTGGCCTCCACCTGCTTGTCCTGCCTGCTGATACGTTCTTTTTTACGAGAGAAAAACCACCACCAGCCAAGGAGTGCCAGCATCCCAGGCAACGCCAAGGGAAAAAGGGAACGGAACTGGATGGTCATCCTGGAGACCTGATGTTATCAAACCTGGGGAGAGCAGGGGAGAATCAAAGGGTGAAGTGAGAGCCAGGTAAATACAGATGCAACTTCTCACTAAAGATCACAAGGGCTCTAAGCCCAGAGAACTGCGCTTGTCCCTTCCTTACCCTTTGAAGGAACATCCCTGTGTGCTAGCAGCCACACACTCTGGGGAAGCCACTAGAGGTAGGTGTGTTCCCTAGTTCACATCCACTCCTTTGAAATAAACCAAGCACAGTCTTGAACCCAAATCTCCTCCTTCATAGGCTTGCAATGCCAAATTCTCCCTGCATCCCCTAAAAGCACAAGTGATGCTTACTGTGTTCTATTTCTGTAAACTTCCAGTGTTTTTACCCTTTCAGGTGGCTCTGGCTCATTTCTAGACACACACAGAATACACACCACAGTACTCCCACTTGCGAGGGAGGAGAGGCTTTTATACACAGATCTCGGCTCCTGGACCCTTGCTGAATTCCTCTACCAGGTCTAATAGTTTTTTATGTTGTTGTTGTTTAGTAGATTCTCTGGGATTTCTTATCTGTAAATTAGAGATTTTTCATTTTGTTCAGGAGAGGAGATTTGTAATTTCTGTTGACAGTGGTTCTCAAACTTGGCTGCACATTGGAATCACTCAGGAAACCTTCAAAATCGCAATGCCCAGGCTGCACTCCTGACAAATATGAACTTCTGGGTCCAAGCAGCAGGTTGTTGGTTTTTAACCCAGATGATTCCAATATACAGTCAGGTCTAAGAACCAGTTTCTGTAACTAAGGAGACCAGGTGGCACACTGGTTAATTTAAGCACTCAGCTACTAACCAAAAGGTCAGTGATTTGGACCTATCAGCTAGCTTGCAGCACAAAGATGAGACAGTCTGCTTTCATAAAGCCTACAGCCTTAGAAACCCTATGGGGCAGTTCTACTCTGCCCCATAGGGTCGCTGTAAGGTAGAATCCACTTGATAGCAATCATTTTGGTTTAAGGGGGATTCTATAATAGCTACTTAAAAAGTGGTCAATTACGGAACATCTGCTTTGTGTTCAATGTGTTTCATACCAAAAACAAGACAATCTGAGAAAGGAAAAAGGCTGCAAGGGAAGGGAGCTCTCGGGAGAGGATGCCCATTATCTGCTGTCAGGAAACCAAGCCTGATCCACCACGGCCCCATGCTAACAGGAAGTGGAGTGGAATCCGAACCCAGCTGTTCTTCTTGAAGTGTATCTGGATTCTGATTCCTCCTTAACTAGGCAATCCCATTGCAGAAGTTCAGGGGTTATACTTGTGATTCCCCCAGTAATCTAGCAATTCTGTAATCTCAGGAAAAAGATTAAATTTGGACCAATAAGCACATGAAAAGATGTTCAACATCATTCAAAAGTTAAAGCCAAAGTCACTGCCGTTGAGTTGACTCCAACTCACAGTGACCCTATAGGTCAGAGTAGAAATGCTTCATATGCGTTTCCAAGGAGCACCTGGTAGATTTGAACTGTCAACCTTTTGGTTAGCAGATGTAGCACTTAACCACTACGCCACCAGGGTTTCGTCAACATCTTTAGGAAAACACAAATCAAGACCACCAGACCTCACTTTATCCTCACTAAAATGGCTAGCATTTAAAAAGGAAAACCCAACAACAAAAAACAGGTGTTGGTGAGGATGTGAAAAAATTGGAACACTCATCCATTGCTGGTGGGACTGTAAAACGGTACAGTCACTGTGAAACAGTGGTTCCTCACTAACACAGAGTTGCCATTTGTGATGGGTGATGTTATGTGTCAGCTTGGCTAGACCACGATCGTCAGTATTACCTAATTATCCTCCGTTCTGTAATCTAGTGTAAGGCGAGTTTCCTTGGGGTGTGACCTGCATCCAATATACTTAGATACTCTTGTAACGCTTGTTCTTGTTCTCTCATTTTCTCTCAATCCTGCATCACCTGACCTCCCCATTAGCCAACAGCCCACCACCTGACCTGCAGATTTGGGGATTTGCCAAATCCCTTAACCCCATGAGCCAGTAGCCTGCTGTCTGATCTGCCCATTTTGGTTCATGAGTCTCTGGGACCACGTAAGTCAGAAGTCTGACATCTGACGCACATATTGAAAACTTGCCAGCCTTTCCAAGTGCCTGAGCCATTTCCTTGAAATAAATCTGTCTCCTTTCACACTCACATATATACATGCACAAATACATTTTTACACACACACACACACGTGCGCACGCACATGCTTCACAGGTTTTGCTCCTCTAGAGAACCCAGCCTTAAAATCCCATACGACCCAGCAATTCTACTGGTGGGTGTACATCCAAGGCACTTGAAAGCAGGAACTCAAGCAAACACATGCATACCAATGTCCACCACAGCACTGTTCACAAGAGCCAAAATACATGAACTACCAAAACATCCTTCAGTGAATGAATGGATCAACAGAATGCGGTACATGCATACAACTCAGTCATAAAGAGATATGACGTCCTGATACATGCAATAACATGCATGAATCTTGAAAACATTGTGCTGAGTGCACTGAGTCAGTCACAAAGACAGATATTATACAACTCCTCTTCAGGAAATACCTACGACAGGCAAAACTATAAAGACCAAAGTTTATTAGTAATTACCAAGGATAGAAAAGAGGAAAGGGGCAGTCATTGCTTAGGGGACACTAAACTTCTGTCATAGGTGACAGAAAAATCCGGAAATGCGTAGTGGTGGTAGTTGTACAAAATGATGGACTTGGTATCACTGACTGTACACGTAAATGCTAAACTGGCAAACGGGTTTACACACACACATCCCCCCAAAAAACAAAATGGAATGAAGCAGAGTGGAAGCCAAAAAACCTTGGTCTCAATCACCCCACAGAGTGTATCTACCAATTTCACATACTGTCATGGATTGAATTGTGTCCTCCAAAAATATATGTAAATTTATTCATTTGACTGGGCCATGATTCCCAGTATCTTGTGACTGTCCACTATTTTGTCATCTGATGTCATTCTCCTCGACGATGTCAATGAGGTGGGATAGATACCACTTTCATTAACAAGGCAGGACTTAATCTACAAGACTGGACTGTGTCTTGAGCCAAAGTCTTCTGAGATAAAAAAACAGACAGAAGCAGAGAGGCTGAGAGACACTGTACCACCAAGAAAGCAGTTCCAGGAGCTCAGCACATTCTTCGGACCTGGTGTTCCTGTGCTGAGGTAAGACTGATGACAAGGACCTTCCCACACAGCTCACAAAGAAAGCCTACACCTGGAGGTGGCACTCTGAATCTGGACATCAGCCTTCTGGACTTTGAGAGAATAAACTTTGTTAAAACCGTCCGTTTGTGGTATTCCTGTTACAGCAGCACTAGATGGCTAAGACACCAAGGGAATACTGCCCAAGGCCTTACGCTCAAACTGATGTGGTGCTACAAACGGTCTCTCTGTTTAAACAACTAGGAGAACCGAACCCCTGGCCCTTCAAAACTCAAAAGTTGATTCTAGGGGTCCTGATTCTCCAGCTAGAGAGTTTGCTCTTTCCACATCAACACCATGGCCTCTCAAGGGCTGCTGCACAAAACTGATTACAATAAGGCAGAGGCCTGACAATGAAATACACATCCAATCTGGTTCTGAACCTGCACACCAGGCAATCCACATCACGACCTAGTCCCCAGTCCCATTCTGTCACTGCCCCACCCACCCTGTATGTTCGCAAGTCTTCACTCACACAGAATGTACAAAACCAGCCACCTGTGGCCACAATACAGGCCCTGTTTGCTGCTGTCTGAGGGCTTCTGGTAATGCAGAAACCCCTACTCACCCACCCAACCCTCCCAGCCTAGCTTGCTTCCCAGAGACTGAGGCTCGAGGACCCCAGATCCACAGCATACAGCCACTTACAGACTGTCTATATCCACTCAGCTAAGAATTACAGCTGGGGTTCTGCACCATTTCCAAGTTAGACGTATCCTGTTGCTGTGCCTGCAGGGCCTCTGTGAATGCATTTAATAACTACCCTAAAGGCTACACTATCCGTCATTCTCCAGCCTCTACTCTGACTTTGGATGAGAGCCAAAGGGGCCAAATGATCAGGAACCAGGTGCTACCCACTTCTACTTAGTGGGCAGCTCCAAACAAAGTCCTTCTTTCTGATTGCTTCCAGGAACAGGCTGTGCCCAGCTCAGAGCTCCAACGGCTTGTGAGAAGAACAAGACCCATAGATATTTAGAGAAGGTATAGCTTGTTTATTTTTCCTTGCTATCCAGGGATTTTGACCTTCCATGGAGAACAAAGCCAAAAGCCCCTGGGGTCAGTGAGCAGCTCACAGAATGGCCTTGGCTGCCATACTCCTGAGCTTAAGAGCAACCCAGTGCCTATAGTTAACAGTTAACTGCCCCACCAGCCACCATTTCTCCAGTCAAGAAACTAGTAAGGCCCTCATTTCTTCACATGCCTCCTCATCTACCTCTTCCCCCACCCCCATTCCTGCCTCAATCCATCTCATCTCAGCCAAACCCAGACTTCTTGGGAATCCATAAAATGCCATTTTCCCCAATTTACAGTCTGGTAGGTCTAGGGAAACCCTAGTGGTGTAGTGGCTAGAAGAGGCAGTATAGGATACACCAACCTTTCCTGCAAGCCCGTATCTGGCCCCCTTCACACACTCACACATTTCCTACCTACCTCAGGGGGCTCTCGGCTACCTCCCTTCTCAGAGCACCAAGTGGTTCTCTTTGCCGAGATTTTTTGGGTTTTAACCTGAACCTCCCAAGATTTCAGAAACACTTAGCACTGTGGATTTAACAGCCTTCACACTCAAAAGATAATTGAAGGCTGCTCAAGGGTTTTTCCTCCCCAGGGCTCCTGCTCTGAGGCCAGGGACACTATAGGCAGGCCTGCAGTCAGGGAAAAGCCTCCCTGCAGCATGCCAGAGCCCTGCCCAAGGGCTGGAGGGAGGAGACTTGGCTGTTGAATTAAATAGTTGGCTGCTTTATTTTTAGCAGGTCCCTTTGCCTGGGAATAGATGAGCTGACTGATTGCCAAGTGGTCACACAGCCCTGAAGGCAGGCACACGCCACAGCCTGACTCACATCAAGTTCGAAAACAACGTCCAGAGAACGGACAGGATCCTACCTGCACCTCCCAGCTCAGTCCCTGGAGGAGTAATGGCCTCCCACCCGGCCCAGCTGACCAGGTGCTCCCACTTCCACTCAGCGAGCAGCTCCAAATGAGCTGTTCTCTCCTGACTGCTTCTCTGCCATCTAGAGTCTTCCGCTCAACAACAGTCAATCCTTGGAAATGCTACAGAAAAGTGTTGGGCCTAGTGACCAAGCCCCTCTGGCCATAGTTACTGTGAAGAGCTGCATGTCACAGATAGGAACACCAATCATAAAAACAAGAGCTTAGAAGATAAAAATCCAACAAATCCAGCCTGGGCTAGGGCCTTCTCAGAGAAACTTGACTCCTTTTGTATTCTGAATAGACATTGATACATGCTGCAATGTGGACTTTGAATATTTCTTCCATTATTCTAGGGATACCATGTCCACTGTATGACCGTCCCCAAGTGCTCACCAAAAGGAGCCAGACATTCAACTCTGAGTGCCTGGCACATGAAGTGCTGTGGATGGGGCCTTCCCCTGAAGGGGTCCTCCCAAGGGCGAAGCCGAGCCACAGAACAGTCACAGGATCCAGAACCTAAAACTTCTGTGACTGCAGCCACTGCATTCAGGAAATCACAGCACGACGTGGGCCAGGCCTAAGACACACTCTCGCGGACTGTTGGACGAAAATCACTCACCCAGGAGTTCTTCGCACAATCACAAAAAACCTCTAGGTTAGTACTGCACGCGCTGTTCCCTTCATCCCCTTCAGGTTCTGCACCTTGCATTCTATTCAACTGTCACTTGCTGCAAGGCAAACCTTAAGGGTGCTGCGCTCACAATCCAGGCGGCAAGCATGTGTACACACAAACACACAACCTACGCCACAAGTAGCCAAGCTAAACTGCATTCCTGAGGCAGGCAAAGAGTCCAAGAAGGCTCTTCCAAAGAGGGGCAGAATTTTCTTAGATTGAAATGGGTAGACAATGGGGAGGAAAAAAATAAATAAATAAAAATTAAAGTTCTAATTTTTACCTCTTTGGGGGCAGCAAGTCCCAGAGTAGAACAGGAATTAAGTTCCCAGTGCTGAGCAGCTGGTAGGGACCAGATCATCGGAGTTTGACTTGTACTGTGCCAATGCAATGGAAACCATAAACAATGTAGCAGTTGTGACTTGATTACAGCACAACTTGTCACAGGCAGCCAAGTCCAGGGTGATCCCCAAGTTGTGACTGCTATCTCATACAACAGCCATTAGCCACTTGAGGCTGTTGAGAACTTGAAACATGACTAGTGCAACTCAGAAATCAAAGTTTTCTTTAAAATTAACTCTTTTAAATTTAAATAGCGACATGCCATTGGTGGCTGAGATCCCAAGAAAACCCAAGAGCAGGATAAATGCTTTGGCAGCCACTGCCTACCTTTACTGGGCAATGTTGGTCCTGACCTCTGAGGGTGGGAGATGGCAGGCCTGGGCCACTCACTCTCAGCTGCATGGCTGTGGGCCCAGGAATCAGAATGCTGGAGCCATGCCTCAGGGGTGCTGGCCTCAGCCCAGGCCCTGTGTTCAGAAGCTTGTTACCTTCATTCTTAGGGGGCCTGAGTGAGCTGTGACTCAATCTTGGCACCCTCAAGATTCCAAATTAGCTCACAGTGGGGCTGGTAGGCCCTGCCCAGGATGTCCCCACACCCTCCATTATGTTGTGACACCCCCAGAGCAGCCCTGCATGGTGGGGCCTAGTCTCTGAACCAGGCCAGCCAGACTGAGGGGTGCTCCCCGTGTCTGCATAGGGAGGCTATCTAGAAGTCCCAGAACACTGTCCCAGCCTGCTCAGCACAAGTCAGGCCAGAGGTTTAATCAGGTAACTTTTGGGTAGGACAGCCTGCTCAGTGAAGCCTTCTCCCGCCAAAATGGAAACCCAGAGTATGGTACCAGGACTTGAACTGCTAACCTAATGGTTAGCAGCCATCAGGTTAGCAGTTACAGCACTTAACCACTGCACCACCGGGGTTTCCAAGAAGAAAAATGCCAGGCACGGTCTCAAATTAAGAGCTCTGCATCCTCCAGTCCAATTAAGGTAACTGTCAGTTTGGAAAACTTGGTAATAAAGCAGGAGACACAAAGGTGATGATCTAGTCTCCTCCTCTAGTGACCCACCACAGCATAACAGGTTTTATTCCATTTTGAGAAGTGAACAAAATCATCAGCCCTCCTATCCCAGTCTTCCCTTCACTTCATTTGGGGGTCAGGTAGGCAGTTTTCTCATAAGCCTATCCTACCCTTTGTCTCTGGTCTTGGCAGCCCTCTTGTTTTACAAGTGAATTCCAAGATAGTTCTGAGAACAGTGACAAATCAGCGCCAAGAAAGTATTTTTGGGTACATGGAGTACAGGATCATGGAGGACTATGCAAGCCTGCCTCAAAGAGATGATGTTGTGATCTGACAAGCTTGTTAAAAAGCTAATAAGATGCCATGTGTCTGCAGAAGAAAGCAGAAAAAAATGGTCTAAGGGAAAACATCCTTCATACCACCTCAAGGGGACACAGTAAAGAAGACACTGATTTCCCAAAGCACAGACAGTGTAAAACTGCAACGTGGAAATCACTTAAAAGCACCAGGATATAATTTCTATATAGGAAGTAATGGTTGGCACCTATGGAGTACAAAGCATGACAAGATGCCGAAATTAATCAAAGATGCTGCTCTACATGCACTTTCCAGTTTTTCAGTTTCCTTTGGGCAAAAATCAACACACCTTCCCCAGTGAGCTTGTTACTGTCAGTGCCCAGTGAAAAGCAAGGGGCAGTCTGTCCAAGATACAGGTTGGTGGCTGGGGTAGGATGGGGACAGCAGGCTGCCAGTTCCCCAGACTAAACCTGTGGCCCTGGAGTCAGTCTGCGGTCATGATGACCCTTATGTGTCAGGGTAGAGCTGTACCCCCATGGGACTTTTAAAGGCAGATTTTTTGCAAATTATTGGGCCTTTCTCAAGAGGTCCCCAGCCACCAAACCACATTGAGGAGACTACACTTTCTAATGTCTTCGGGTGGCAGATGGAGGGTACAAGCCTGAAGGCCAAAATTCTGCAGTCAAGAGGGGTGGCTGACCCATTCGATATGCAAACTTTCATTCACAGCCCATCTTCAACACTACCTGGTGCCTTAAATTCAGAGTCCTTCTCATTTACAACAAGTCAAGAAAAGTAAAGCCATGTCCTGAAGCTGGGGTGGTGGACAGACCTAGGAGCCCCCTTGTCTCTGCAGGCTTTCCACCAAGCCCCCACCCATGCCTTCAAAGGTGCTTTCTCACCTGCATGAAACAGCACCTCGCTTGTCAGGGGGCTGACCACCCACCAGGACTTCAAACTGGTTTGGTACTGTTGGGAATTTGAACTGATCCCCAGGTGATTCTTATGTATAACATCCTGAGAACCAGCTAAAAATAATTCTCAGCAGGGAACTTGTTACAAAAGCAAATTTTCAGCAGGAGCTGAAGCCCTAATGAACTACCAGAAACCCTGACACCCACAGGCATACTTTCTCAGCAGGCCACCAGAACAGGAGCTCCACCAAAACAGGGAATAAGCCAAGGGAAGATTGGACAAAGAGAAGGGGAGAGGGAATTCCCAGGATGAAAGGGAAGCAGACCCAGGGGAAATGGGAGACTCCCTAAGAGCAAGAGAACTGTTGGGATTACCACACATTTAATCATAGCTAGAGCAGCCTTCTGCCGACAGGAGCAAGGCTGGGAATGGGGGTGAGAATCAGTGAATCAGTGAGCAGTGCACAGAAAAATAACCAAGAGAAACTAATAAATAAATAAATAAATAACCGGGGGCAGAGGAGACAGACAAGAAAAGAAATACAGAAAATGATACCAACTTATCAGCCACAAAAAAAATATTTGTAGGTTGGCCAGGATCCAAAAAACACAAAACAACAAATGCTGGAGAGGCTGTGGAGAAAGCGGAACCCTCCTACACTGTTGGTGGGGTTGCAAAATGGTCCAGCCTCGTTGGAAAGCAATCTGGCTCTTCCTTAAAAAAATGGATATAGATATACCATTTGACCCAGTAATTCCACTACTTGGGATATATCCTACAGAATCAAGTCCTTTCACACCAACGGACACATGCACCAGAATGTTGATCGCAGCACAGTCCACAATAGCAAAAAGATGGAACCAACCCAGATGCCCAACAACAGAAGAATGGATAGGTAAACTATGGTATATATACTCAACAGAGCACTACGCAATGATAAAGAACAACGATGACTTCAGGAAACATCTCATGACCTGGTTTCAACTGGAAGACATTATGTCGAGTGAAAATAGTCAGCAACAAAAAGACAAATATTGTATGAGACCTCTATGATAAGATCTCAAAAACAGACTTGTGTATAGAAGAAAAGACTCTTTGACAGCTGCAAGGGAGGGGAGGGACGAAGGGAGGGGGGAGGGTTTAGATTAGATAGTTGCTAGGTATCCGGTTGGGTGAAATCGGTAATAGCACACGTTAGAAACAAGAACAATAGTAAGTGGACTTAAACATAACATGAGTACCCTTTCCATCTTAACTCAATATTGCACTGGGGCAGGGGGCGGGGGACCACGCTCTTAGGCGAAAGCGAGGCTAATTGGCACAACTAGCGTTTTGCTAAGAGGGCTCTCTGCACCCCACGTTGGTGAGCGGCATCTGGGGTCTTAAAAGCTGCCAAGCTGCCATCCAAGGGCACAGCAAATGGTCCCAACTCAGCAGGAACGGATGCTCACCAAGGACCAAAATGACATGGGGGAAAGACAACCCAGAAGACAAAGAGACCCACATCAGTGGGTACCTACATCGACTTGAGACTGGAAGAACCGGATGGTGCCCGGCCACCACCAGTGATAGCCAAGATGGAGCTCACTAAGTTGAGTCTCACCGGCAACACAATAAAAAGGGGTGCACCCTGAGATCCCCACTAAAAGACCTCAATTGATAGTCCAGTGGTTTCGGGGTTCCCCTGGGAGAATGGCCCCTCGCCCTGATGCTGCCCTTGACCATAAATCATAACTAAGGTCCACGCTTCGGACAGGAATGGATTGGACTTGGCGATGCAGTGACCATATATTGGATGCACTTTATGGTTCTATACATCTATAGGATGTCATCCTGCTGACCTCTGGCTGCAGCAAGGAGAGTGAGTGGAGAGGAGGGAAAAAAGATACTGTTGGGAGGATGAGACATGTATGGAGCAGAGAGGAATAGTGTGCTGTCACCGGACAGGGAGAGCAGTGGAAGCTGCATATAGGTGGGTATGTAAATTTATACGGGAATGTACATTTTCACTCAGTTATATTAAATAAAAAATTTTAAAAAATATATTTGTAACACTGTAAACTCTGCATAGCAACTTGACCAAAATTTATGCTACCCCTCTGTATTAGAAGGGTGAGGGGAACAAAACTGTGTGAGAATGAGGGAAATCCTTATCTTCTACAGCAGAATAAAACAACTGCAGGTAATACATTTTTTAAAAAGGGGAGGAGAGAAATAAGCAGTATTTAAAATACAGGTACCAATGGAAGCAAAGGGAATAAACAGCTCTAGAACACAGCCTCCAGCAGAGCAGAGAGCGTAGGGAGGGAGCACCAGGCCAGGGACTGCTCTTCAGTCTATGCACAGTCAACAGCCCTCTTTCTACAAGCAATGCTTTGATAGAAAAGTTATGTACTTTAAAGCTATATACAAGTAGCAGCAGCTGCTCTATGACCATACAGCTTTATACAACATGTTTTATTAGCCATCACAGAATGTGAGTGAAAAGGAGGCGTGTGCTGTCACAGGGTAGGGACGGCAGATAAAGCTGTACAGAAGCAGGTATGCAAAATTGACTTGGAATACATACTTTCACTTGAACATAATAAAAAATAAAATAAAAAACTGTCACCTCACCAATTTACAAACTTGTAATGCCCATTAAGTTCGTGAACCCACCATAGAAAGGTGCTACATACCTCATGGATGAATATCACTATGGTCACCTTCAAAGAACTCCCCTTGGGAAGCTATGTCCTAGTCCACCCTTCAAAGTAATTTTTGAACTCTTTCTCTGGAAGGGCTATCAGAGCTGGCCATATTACCCTTGATGTCTTGAATGTCATCAAAATGTCTCCCTTTGAATATTTCCATATTTATCTTTGGGTAAAGAAAAAAGTCATTGGGACCAGACCATGTGAGTAAGGTGGCTGGCTGTTCCAACAGTTATTTGTTTACTGGCTAAAAGCTCCCTCAGAGACACCTATAAAATCAAGTTTACAGATATGCCACGATGTGCAACAGCCATTCCAAAAAGAGTTCCAAAATTGCTTTGAAGGGTGGGCTAGGCACTGGCATCAGTGAATAGCTTCCCGAGGCGAGTACTTCAAGTGTGACCATAGTGATATTCAGCAATGAGGTATGTAGCACTTAGAACAATTCAGTTTGTGGACTTAGCTGTCAGACCTCATATATTCCCATTACCCCACTGCTGTCAAGGCTATCCTGACACACAACCCTATAGGCCAGAGCAGAACTGTCCCCATAAGGTTTCCAAGGAGCGGCTGATGGATTCAAACTGTAGACTTTTGGGTTAGCAGTTGAGTCCTTAAGTACTAGGCCACCAGAGGTCCTTTTCCATAATTACTGACATCAAATTTGCTTCAGAGACCCCTAACCTCCTTGCTGACCTAGTAGTAATAATCAAAAAGGGAAAGAGCTTATTCTAGTGACAGACCCTTTAGAACCAAAGCATCTGGGTCTCCTCTTCCCACTAATGGCTGGCCAATATTAGGTATCATCAGGACCCTTCAAGCCTAGTCATTTGATAAGACTTTTGAAATCTACTAGGTACCAGGTGGGAAACTGTGGTAGTATAGTGGTTGAGTGCTGTCTCCTAACCAAAAGGTCGGCAGTTCAAATTCACCAGGTGCTCTTGGAAAATCTATGACACATTCTACTCTGACCTACTGGGTCACTATGAGTCAGACCCAACTCAACAGCAGTGGGTTTGGTTTTAGTTTGGTTCCTTACTTGGGGAAATCCAGTTGAGAAAGGTTGGACACAGTGAGCTTGTCAGGGGAACTTTAGACAGAATGGAAAGCGGGTGCCTCTTGAAAAAGGAGTGGGTCATCAGAAATGGAACAATAAAGATGCCAGGGTGGACAGGGAGAGGGCAGCAGGCACAGAGAACATGTGTCAAAGGTCTAAGGCAGGAACCAGCCTGCTTGACTCAAGACACAGCCAAATAATAGTTATAATAATAAAAACCCACTGCCCTTGAATCAATTCCAACTCATAGTGACCCTACAGGACAGAGTAGAACCCACTCCATAGTTTCCAAGGAGTGCTTGGTGTATGCAAACTGCCAACCTTTCAGTTAGCAGCTCTTAAACATACACCACCAGGGTTTCCAGGAGAAGCACAGAGGAGGTCAGAGGGCTGTTGCCAGAGAAATCACTCAATATCACCAGACAAAAGTAGCACTGAAGATGGCTCTGTACTCAAGAGAACCTGGAAGAGTAAGGGTCACCGATCTTTCCATGCTTCTCTAGAGAGGAGAGTCCCACTTGCCCAATTTAGCTTCTTTCATTAATAAACAGAAGCTGCTCCTAGAACCTATTCCAAAAATAGACGCTACTGTGGCTGGTAGCGTCATAGGTATAGAATGGTTGGGTAAGCAGCGGCTTGCTCAAATTCTCAGAAAAAGTACTATGTTCACAGAGCAGCCTCAGAAAGCCACCCTCACCCTTAGCCTAATACCCTTCAAATGGATCCATTCCAACAGGTGGTTCAGCCCCAGGGACAGACAGACACACACACACACAAACACACTTGGCCCCACCACACACCCCATGGCAGTTTCAAAATGGCTTTATTGTCCTGCCTTCTGTGATCAGGTGCCAGCAGTTCATCACAGACGTGCCCCGCACTCTTTAAATCAGAACTTCACAAAAACCACCACACTCTCCAGCCAACATAAACCATGGGCAACTGAGAGCCTTATAAGGCTCAGAGCTTTCTTAATCAGATAGACAGGCTAGAGTTGGCAACTCTAACAGAGAAAAACCAAAAAAAAAAAAAAAAAAGAGTGGTAGAAAACAGAACTTGTTTGTCAAATGTCTTTTTCATACCTTTAAACCTCAACAGCTTCTCAGGAAAGAGGGGCAGGGGACAGGGAATGGCTCTCCCTCTTGGGTTTACATGTTCAGTTAGGTTTAAACCAGAGGACACCAGCAATCCGGTCACCTGCAGATCCATACTGCTTTCAGGAGTTTTCAGTGTCCACTGAATGGGGTTTATATAGCTTCCTGAGAATTTCCTGAGAATTCTCCAGGGTAGCAGTCCTGACCCCTAGCTCCCAGCTCTCACTGAGACTGCCTCCATCATGTGCCTGTCTGGCCCAGGAGGTCAGGGTTGGCCCCTGCCCCAGATCCAGAATAGAGAAGGCAGACCCAGAGTCCTCTTAAGCAGTGACCCCCATCCCCTCAAACCCCTCCCACTCTCTTATCCCCTGCTCCCTACCCCACAGCGGTTTTAAACTGGCTTTATTATTCTCCTGCATTCCCTATCAGGCAGCAGCAGTTCATCACCAGACCTGTCCTGCACACAGCAGCCACATGTACTTGGCCCTGCTAAAGGATGCCACCTGCTAAAAATAGCGTGCCAGCACATGCTTGGCTGGGTGGGCCACACCAAAGTCAAAGGACAAAGCAGAGAAGTTATTCTCAGCCCAGCTTGTTCTCACAGGAGACAGTGCTCAAAGCCTGTCTCACCACTGGTTTCCCTCCACAGAAGCTCTGGACAAGTGAGACATCACTCCAGCCCCTTTTCCTTTAGGGGGGCGGGTGGTGGGGGGAGAAGGAGCTCCTACTGAAGAATGACGAGTCTCCAGAACTGCTGGCCCTGGTCCGCACACCCACCAAGGCCGGGGAGAAGGTGCCAGGATGGGGTGGATGTAGGGCTGGGAGGGGGCGAGGGGGCTGGGCTTGAACAGGTCTTGCCAGCTTCCTCCCACAAGGGCCAAGTTTCTCCCGGGTGACAACCTGTTGAGGGCCAGGGGATGGTCTTGTGATCGCCATGTGAGGTGTGACAAGACACGTTATTATTAGACAACTTCAAGGCTGTCTTTGCTACCAGGAGACTGGGCTCCGCAGCTCAGAGCACCTCCTGGGCCCTCGAGGCCCAGCTCCCTGCCTCCACAGCCAACAGCCAAGGCAGAGCCCTGGGCTCTGCATTTGCCGCTGGCTCCTGAGCAGGGCAAAGGCACTGAAGAGCTCCATGACTCAGGCGAGAAAACAGGACTAAGGAAACACAAGGTGGAGAGGAAGCTTCTGAACTTCAGTCTCCTCAGCTATAAAATGGGGTAACAGTACCCTTCCACAGGGTTGCAACAAGGATGAAATCCCTCAAAACACTTAACGGTCTGTGGCAGAAAAAACTTTCATGTTTTAAAATCTTCATTTTCTAGATGAGAAATGGGCAGTAAACAAGCAGCGGCTTCTAAGTGTGATGGGAGAAAGACCTAGTTATAAGGGCAGCTTAGCCACCCGCTGTGTCCTGGGATCGGCTCACCCTCCTCGGGGACTCAGCTTTCTCAGTCACAATCTAGACACTTGATCTCAAAGGGACGAAAGAGACTATGACAGTAACGGTTTGAGGCGAGGGGAAAAACTCCTAAGGTGTCAGGTATACGGGATGTGCTCACAGTGTCTGTTATACATCTTCTAGGTCCCCGGCTGGCATAAGCAGTCTATGACCAGCTGCTAACCCAAAAATTGGTGATTTAAACCCACCCACTGGCTCCATGGAAGAAAGCCCTGATGATATGCTTCCCTAAAAATTACGGCCAAGAAAACCCTATGGAGCATGTGTTACAAAGTAACACATATAAGCCTTGAGTTTGAAATCAATCCCAACAATGCTGACTCCCCTGAAAAGAGTGCTACTATGTTATATGCCAAAGGTCAGTCTAGTGTGGCTCAAACAAAGCAGTCAGAACTAGATGAGATGGGCATGGGAAGTCAAACCAGAGCTGCCCCACATTAATGCTCTAGGACCACCTCCCTGTGGCCCCCATCTCCTCACCATCTCTGTGAAAACAGCCCTCCTGAGAGGGTAAACCTTTACATGGACTAGAGAGACATGAGAAAAATGAGGATGCCATTTTATAAATCTTCAGTACCACAGTTTAGCAGAGGACCCACACCAGGATCCTGCAGAAGAAAGTCATCAGTGTGTAAAGGATTGAGGGGCAAGTCAGGTGACTTCTGACACCTGAAGACCAAGGACAGCCAAGCACTAGCCTTGGAGAATGAAGCAAGGACCTTGGTGATCATAAATGGACTCTCAAACCAAAGCAGCCTTCTAAGAGCTTGTGTGCTACTCTGCTATTTTGCTGCTAAAAGATTTTTCAGACATAGATTGCCAGGCCTTTCTTCTGAGGCACCTCTGGGCAGACTTTAACCTCCAGCCTTTCCATTAGAGAAGAACACGTTAACTGTGTCTGGTCTTTCTGCTTCCCACTCTTATCCCCAAGTGCCTCATCCAGCTCTCCTCTCAAGCCGATCGATCATTGATCACTCCTTCCCAACTGACAGACCAGAACTTGCTTCTTAACATGCCACGGAGAAAGCTAGGAAGTAATTTGTCACCAAAGATGTTGGGTTTCTGGACTATGGCAGACTCAGCCCAAACAGGTGATGCTTTAAGAGATTTATAAGTTCAGGCAATTCAGCTTTCAGAGTTGAGCAAACAACCCTCTAGATCAGTGCCATCCAACAGAACTGTCTGAAATGATGGGTATGTTGTAGACCTGTGCTCTCCAGTGAGCAGTCAGTTAGCCATGAAGCTACTGAGCACTTGAATGTGGGTGATGCCACACTGACTGAATTTTTACATTTTATTTAGTGTTAGAATTTATTAAGCAGCCACATGTGGAGATGAGATGAGAGCTATCTCAAAAACTATTTAGAACAATAGCACCTTAAAAGAAGGTGTTATATACCTAAAGAAGTGAATTGGGACTTGTTTTTTAATGTCTTTGACTCCTGCTGAAACTCTAATGGCATAAAGAGGTTAAGTGCTAGGACTGCTGACCAAAACACTGGCAGTCTGAATCCGTGAAGCACTATTTGGAAACTCTACGGGACAGTTCTACTCTGTTCTATAGAGTCGCTGTGAGTCGGAACCAACTCAGCAGCAGAGGGTTTGGTTGACTTGCGCTTCCCAAACACATCCTGCCCCTACAGCAGCCCTGAAGGCACTCCCTCCTTCCAGTTGCCCTGAGACACCTTGTTGCTCCAGAACACCCAGGAACAGGATCTTATTAACACTTTGGAAGTTGACCACCCTACTTTTCCCTCTTTTCCCGGTTGAGGAAACTGAGGGCCCTGCTTAGAATTTCAGGCCGATTTCAACCCTGAAGCTGCATCAGGTTATTTCCCCCCAGTCTGAGGCTCTTCCCAACTACACGGTCCAAGAAGATTCATCACCCCCCCAGGTCTGCATACCTGTACTTGTAGAGCTCACCTCAGGGGACCTATTGTTTTTAAATACAAAAGAGCCTCTGGGACACATGACTAAGGGAACACAGCCTGCACCTCAGGACCAGGAACAGAATGTTTACCACTGACTCCTGCAAACCATCAAACTGAGCGCAGAAGTGTCCAGAGGGGGAGGGCCTGGACAGAATGATGGTTCCGCTCTGAGCAGGGGAAAGGCAAGTTAAGGAAAAGGATACTCTGAAAGCTCCTTACTACTAGAAAGCCAGTACCAGAACACTGAATGTTAATATACACTTCTCCTTTACCACAAGGATCTACTCAGAAAGCAGGAGGAAAACGAAACCTCACGGACTTAAGAATATTCCTTTGGTGCTCCTCATAAAAACCTGCCAGAGGATCTAGTTTAAGACCCAAACCCATAATAACACAAGCACTGAAACAATCCCAAATGACCTCCGGCCTTACCCTCCTCAATCATACTCAGAGGTGTGAGGATTAAAGGATTATGGGGTTTGCTGGTAATTCATCCAGCACAGTAACTGTCAAGCCACAGGGCAGCCCCTAAACTTCAGTTCCCATATTCCCACTAAGCTACTTCTCTAGCCAGACCCTGTCCTGCCCAAAACATTCTTAGTGAACATGCTGCCCTTGACCCAAGTTTAAAATTAAGTACCCAGTCCAGCAGGTGGCAACAAGCTCACCCAGTGCCACACTCACAATAGGTACTCAAGGGTAAATGATCTTAAAAGAGAAACCTATGGGAGGTATCCCACTAGGACAGGGGTAAAGAAACTTGTCCCAGAAAGCAAAGTTTAGGACTAAACGTAAAACCAGTTACCATAGTGTCAACAGTAACTAGTGGTGACCCCATGTGTGTCAAAGCAAAACTGTACTTCATAGGGTTTTTAATGGCTGGCTTTTCAGATGTGCACTGCCAGGCCTTTCTTTGGAGGTGCCTCTAGTGGACTTGAACCTTCAGCCTTTCCATGAGCAGCGAGCACATTAACCATCTGTACCACCCAGAAGCTCCAAGACCACTATTCCAGGTTCTGTGGAATTGACTCAGACTTACAGTGACCTATAAGGGCAAGGTAGAACTGCCCCATAGATAGGGTTTCCAAGGTTATAATTGTTTTTTAAAAAAATATATTTGTAGTTAAATTTTTCTAGTTAAAGCTTACACAGCAGTTTAGGCTCCCATTTGACAAATTTCCACATCAATTATTCAGCAACATTAGTAACATTTATCACAGTGTCAACCTTCTCTTTGTGTCCTGCTTGTTCCCTTTCTAGTTCTGCAGTTTCCCTCCCACCTTTTTATCTTTGCTTTTGAACAACTGTTGACCTTTTGGTCTCATACTGATGTCCCATCTTACAGATAATATCCTTTATTTTGTGTGCCATGCTGTTATTTTACTAAAAAGTAATTTCAGGGAGTAAGGCCT
Source organism: Heterohyrax brucei (assembly GCA_028571685.1). Taxonomy (NCBI): domain Eukaryota; kingdom Metazoa; phylum Chordata; class Mammalia; order Hyracoidea; family Procaviidae; genus Heterohyrax; species Heterohyrax brucei. The sequence goes on along the minus strand of CM053149.1, from coordinate 114,935,155 downwards.
CAGGGTGGATGTCTCAGTAAATCAGTCCTCTATTATCTACTCGTTCAGTTTGTCTTTCTTTTTTAAAAAAAAAAAGAGAATTTCAGGTCTGCTCCACATTTTTCCCCCATTCTATCTGGGACCACCTATTGTCAGCCCAGTCAGAACAGTCAGTTGTGGTAGCCAGGCACCCTCTAGTTCTTCTGGTCTCAGATTAGATGAAGCTGTGGCTTGCGTCAACTTGTTTCTTTTGAGGTTCTGGTTACCTTCTTACTGCTTTGCTCCCTGCAAGTAGAGACCCCCAGTTATGTCTTAGATTGCTGCTTGCAAGCTTGTAAGACCCCACATACCACTCACTTCACTTGGATGAAGATCACGATTTCTATGACCTATGTTATGCCAACTGACTGAGTTGTCTCATGAGACTATGATCCTTAGCTTTCAAACCCTGGCAACCACTCTTGGAAGGTGCTTAACTATGTCTGTAGAGTATCCATATTTGTGTCTTCAGTGACTATATATGCCTGCACCCACATATTTACATCTACTTACAGATACTGGGAAACCCTGGTGGTATGGTAGTTAAGTGCTATCTCTGCTTAACCAGAAGGCTGGCAGTTCAAATCCGCCAGGTGCTCCTTGGAAACTCTAAGGGGCAGTTCTACTCTGTTTACAGTATCACTCTGAGTTGGAATTGGCTCAACAGCAGTTGTTGTTGTTGTTGTTTCAACAGACATTTCTATCTGTTTTCACCTATGTACATGTCTATACCTACATAAAGCTATAAATCTTTACAGTAGCAGACTGTCACCTCTTTCTCCCATGGAGTGGCTGGTGGGTTTGAACTTCTGATATGTCAGTTAACAGCCAAATACCTAACCACTGAGCCCACCAGGGTTCCTTCAAGAGCAGAAGAGATTTGCAACTCTCCATCTGATAGGTTTCAGTGGGACAAGAGGCTCACAGAACCTACCCCCTCCCTGTAGGAGGAGACTTTGCTTCCAAATGACCAACAAATAAAGTGATTAACTCACACCTGAAACAACTGTGGACTTTCTTACTGTATGAGAACAAGCTGCAGAGCCGCCCTCTCATTCTAGACTCACAGGACAGGGCAGGAAGGGCACTGGAAGGTAGATAGCTTGCCAGGTACAGGGCTGAGGACTGTGCAGTCCTCAGAACACTGAAATGCATACACATGACTGACTCCCACTGCTCCAGGCTAAAGCCTGGAGGCTAACTAGCAAAGCTTGGGGAAACCAATTTGTTTTCCTTTCCTCTCCAACCAAGTTGCCAGGTCAGAGGCTGGGAGAGAGAGGGCTTTAAATAAAATTCACATCACTCAAGAGATTTACAAGAAACTTTTAGTCAATCTTAGTCCGAGCTTCATTTGGGGGAAGAAAACAATGCTTGAGTAGTAACCTTGTACCAAATATTATCTCAATTTCTTAGGGCAGGACAGGGGAACACTCTGAAAGCTAAAACTACTCTTCCCTCACAAACTGTAGCTATGACCCTAAACCCCAAAATAATTGTGATTACCAGGTAGCAGGACAAATTGCTTTAAAACACTGACAGCTCAGGGACCTTATACAGGAGAGGTATCAGCTTGCTAGGCACCTTAGCAGGTCACTTATGCAGACACTAACCTTCACCTTCTCCCTGCAGTGGCTAAGTGTGACTGCGTTTCCCAGAAATCTTGTGACATTCACACAAGGGACTACAGTCAGACTCAAATCTATTAGACCACTGTCTCACTAGCTTGGATCAGGTATCTGCAAATTCTGGCCATTACCTAAAAACACTCATGACAATGCAAAGCTGACCTGGGAAGGGACTAAAGCTTTCCTAACTAGGACCTCTTCTAGCCTAGGGCCACATCTCAGAGACTATATCCAGGACTTCCCAGAAGCTTCAAAACTAGTTGGAAATGAAAGGTTCAAACAAGTTAACACGTTCCAAAAACCTCACTTGCTCAGAAGTGTTCAGTAATCCCCAGACGGGCCACACAAATGGCAACAACAGAGGAACTGAATAACCCAAGGAGGCTGGCTCCCTCCCTCTTCGTTTTAAAGATGCTCTGTACCTTTAAGAGGAAAGTGAATGGGTGGTGCTTACTAAGAGTTCAACCTTTGCTTTCTAAATAAAGTTATGAGTTTAAAAACATGCTACTAATTTGGGTAGAACAGAACAGTAACAGGAACATGAAAGAAAACTTATTAGTTGCCAAAATTAATAGCTTTTCTGTGAACGTGCTCCTTGATCAGTAATTTCAACATCAGGGGGAGTAACAAACCGATACCTAGGGCTGTACCAGGTTCAGAAGCCCAGATTTCACTGCAGGAGATAAATTTAAACACTAAGTAGCCTGCACTTGAGCAAGAAAAAGATAATGAGTTTGATCTCCAAAACCTATTGCCACCAAGTTGATTCCGACTCATAGCGACCATATAGCACAGAAGACAACCAACCCCCTGGGCTTCCAAGGCTGTAATCTTTACAGAAGCTGACAACTCATCCTTCTCCCGCAGAGTGGCTAGTGGGATCGAACCGCCAAGTTTTCCGTTGGCAGGGGAGCGCTTTAACCACGGCGCCACCACGGCTCCTCGAATTTAATCTAGTAATTTAACCAACTGCCCTCTAAGTACGGCACCACTCAGCTTGAGAAGCCTCCATTCGCACCTGGCACGAAGTCCACCCGGTTCCTGTTAGCAGCAGGCGATAGGCTGGAAAGCGCCTGCACTCTGGGCATCTCCGGGAAAGAAAGATCCTGAATAGCCCAAGGCGTCCAGACCTAGTCGGTTCTGCACCGCCCACCTCCCAGGCCAGGTGTGGAGAAAAGGCAGGAACCACAACCCAGAACAAAAACTACAGCACGGGAAAGCCCACCCGAAGCAATGAGCCTACAGCATTTCCACGCACATTTTAACCCCAAATCCCAAAACAAGCCAGGTCCCTCCAGACTGCAAGCCTAGGGGGTGGAGGTGGGGGTTACACGCAGGGCACGACACGTGACGCGCGGCGCCCCAGGGCGACACACGGGGCTGACCGACCTCCGCCTCTCAGGACTTGCTTACAGGGGCTGCAAGCACTGATCTTGTCGGGAAACACCCATGCCCTTCAAACAGCGTACCCTAATTCGGTTGAAACGGTCCCTCCGCCCGAAAAGCCTTCAGATGACAATCGGTCTTCCACAGACCATCCTCCCAGTTGCGCAGACCGAGCCGTTTCCACTTGTTCACCGCACACAACTCTCGGGAACTGGGTTACCTGCTCGGTTCACCGCCGGCGCCAGGCCTACGGTGCGGATAACCCAGGGCTCGCCAGGGGACCCAGAAGTTGGGCGGCGTTCCTGAAGTTATTAATTCAAGTCCAATCAATCCCTCAGGAAAAAGAACGGGGGCGCAGCGGAGCTTGGGGGGGGGACCTCGTCGCCTTTCTTAGTACCCGGTCCTGCCCACAGCCCGTCCCGCGCCGCCGCCTTCTCTCACGGCTCTGACTGGGTACACACGACCTTTGAAAAGTAAACGCGTGTGGGGTTGGGCGACCTTGGGTGGGACGCGACCGGTCTGTTTCACAGGAGGGCGTGCGCGCTCCGGGAAAGTTAAGCTGCAGAGGAGCGCCCTGGGCGTACCGCCCTCGCCCCCACCCCTGAGGATGGTGACAAGGGTGTCAGCAACGGCGCTGCAGTGAGCGCCGCCCCAAGCTACGCACACCCGATCCGTCAGCTGGAGCCCACCGGCAGACAACCCTGGAGAGGGAGGGCGAGAGCGTGCACAGGGGAGTCAAGGGAAAACAGCAGCCTGCTTGACAGCGGACGGCGGCCCAGAACTCGTATGCACACGCTCAGCGTCGAGAACCTCCTGCCCACGGGGCACCTAGAAAGCGCGTCGCAACCCACACCTGCACCTCAGGATCTCCATCACCCCGACAGAGTCGCCCTCTGGGTCCGGGCAAGTGGTTCCTGGAGCAGCCGCCCCAACTTACCAGCTCCTTGCCGATCTTCGGGACACAGAGTCCTAGCGCCGCCGCCGCCGCCGCCGCCCCGGGCCCGGCAGCGTTATGCCCGGTGGCTCCCCCACGTGCTCTCTCAGGCCAGTGGAACAGGGACATTAAATACTGAGGACGCGCAGCGACGTGCCCGCGGCGCGACGCAAAACCCCGCCCCCCGCCCTCGCGCCCCCGCGCCCCCGCGCCCCCGCGCCCTTTCTCGCTCACCTGCGCGTGCGCGCCGCCTGCTGCGAACAGCCCGCGCCTGGGTCACTCCTCTCCCTTCTGCACCAGAGGGGGCGCGGTCTGGAGTGCCCGGAACATCCCGCCTTGGGCACCACAGCCTACCGGAGCGAGGCCTTGCTCATACTCTCGCGAGATGAGCTGTAATCTCGGCGGACTTGGGGCTGGAGGCCCGCCCTGGAATCTTAAAGTGTGGCAGGTTCTGGGTCTTCTGCCCCGCAAGCCCGAAACGGGTTTCCTGCAGGAGAAGTCATTCTGACGCCTGTCCCGGCTCTGCCGCTCTTGAGGCTCAGTTGGAACCACTGTTTCCCTGGAAACGGAGCGTCCTCTAGAAAATTCCCGGACTGGGGTGCGGGGGAGGGTAGCATCTAAAGAGCAGGCCTTAATTTACCTCGGGATTTTCACTTTTTTCGAAATCTCGGACTAGCAGCTCCAGAGTTATAATGCATAATCATGTTGTAGTGCTAAGTGAGTGGTCGTCGACAGTTGCTCAATAACAGCATTAATGATGTTGATACCAGGTACTGAGATGCACTTTCTTGCTCCTTTTCACAAGCCGCTGGTGTCTAAGGGAAGCACTGCCCGCTAAGTGGTTTGGGTTTAGGGTTGATTACTGAAAAGAGGGGCACAATCACCATGAGTCATTTGACTCTGCCAAGGAATTGGGGAAAAATTAATTTTCCCCTTAGAAGTGAAGAGAGTCGTGTTTCACTGGCCAATTCTGCTTTTACCCCTAAGACATAAGGAAATGAGATTAATATTTGGGCAAAATATAATAGGTCAAGCTAATACCTAACCATTACTTGGTAAAATGCATGATCTTCACTGGAGATTAAATGCAGATTAATATGGCAGTGAGACATCATTTACCTACTGAGTGTTAAAATAGGTAAGTAGACCGGTAGACAGATCCTATGTGCAAGATGTGTTCAAAGGCATGAAGGAAACAAGTAGAAAGGTGAATGAAGTGGGCAAGAAATTAAACAAGAGGTTTGTCAGAGGTGCTATGGTCAGGTAAGGCCTGAAATTAAATTTAGACTGAGACCTATTGGATGAGCAGGAGCCACTCCTGCAAATTTGTATATGGGAATAAGGGCTGGGAAGAATACCGCCATAGAGGCAGCAACACAGGCAAAAGGAGGAACAAGCTTCTAGTAAATTCTAAGACCAGGGTTGCTTTAATATAGTGAGAGTTAGGATAGTGCTGGCAGAGAGGACAGAAGACACGTATTGAGTCTGTTTTCTTTGGGGAGGTTGGGCAAGGGAGCTGGGTCCACATAGGAAAGCTTGGGTTTTGCTCTGTACAGCCCGAAAGGCAGGCATGCTTCTGCCTCAGCCTGGAATATTTTTCCAGAGGTCTGCATGACTTATTCCGTTGCCTCTACAATACTTTGCTAGACAGTCATCTCAGTCTCAGCGAAGCTTTCCTCGGACTTCGTATTCAAAATCATAAGCACACATGCCCGTGACTTTTTCTTCCTACCTCTTAGATTATGTATGTGCCATGTGTTTCACTTACTTCCTGGGATAGGGATTATTGAGGGCATAGCAAGTAGAGGGGAGTCCTGATGGCACAGTGGTTATAAGCTTGGCTGCTAACCAAAACGTCAGCAGTTCAAATCCACCAGCCACTCCTTGGAACCCTTATAGGGCAGTTTCACTCTGTCCTCTAGGATTGCTATGGGTTGGAATTGGAATTGACTGGACAGCAATAGGTTTGGGGTTTTTGTTTTTGTTTGGTACATAGAGGAGACTCAGGAATATTTGTTGAGTGCATGAAGGGGAAGTCATTAAAAGGGTTAAGTAGAGAACCACACTAGATAATTTGTTTTTAAAAACAAGTTGTATGTAGCTGCTGTGTGGAGAATGGATTTGAAAGAGACAAGTGTAGAACCAGGCAGGCTGGTTAGAAAGGGCCTACAGTGGCCCAGGTGAGAAATGATGCTGGTCAAAACTAAGGGTGGTGGCAGTGAGGAGTAGTAGCAGTAAGACTTTATGATGTTGAGGGTACGGAAAGGGGAACAGTGAACCAGGAGGACTCTGACTTGAGTTATGTCGTGAACTGGGGTCCAGTTTACTGACATGGCAGAAGATAGGAGCAGAGGAACAATGAATCATAGTCTCACTGGGGACCTGTTCATGCTATTTTTGTGATACTCAAGTACAAATGATCATTAAGTTGGATATGCAAGTGTGGAGCTCAGAGGAGTGATCTGGGTGGAAGATACAAATAATATATTGAAAATCATGTAAAAAGGGAATATTTTAAGAAAGACAATGTCCTGGTGATGGTGAGGGACATGTCTACAGGGAAGAAAATGAGGAAGTGATGGTTAGGGAATTCTGGATGGATTGGTAGGAAAATATTGGGAAGGAGGGCAGTTGGGCTGTGAATATAGTTATGAGAAGAGGGGACAGAAAAATGATGGACAGGAAGCCAGGAGTCAATGAAAATGATACCTCAGATCCTGGGTGAGGAAGCAAGGACAAAACCTGCAGGAAGAAAAGGAATGAGGGGGAGAAAAGCAGGAGTGGAGCAGCTGGAATACAAGGACAAGTGCAAAATATAAATCAGAGAGGGAAAAGTGAGAAAACAGTATTAACTATAATCACAATTAGAAATTAAACTAGTAGCTGTGATTATGGAAGTGGCCACCAGGTCAGGGCAGGTCAGCCAGCAGGTCAGAGGGGTGGCCCTGGTAGAAGATAAGAAGGTAGAGGGGTGATCTGCTGAAAGGAAGAAAAAATGGATCAAATCAATCCTAAGAACTTACCCATAAGGAAAACAAGAGTACCTTATAGTACACTTAAATATTAGCTCTGAATGGACCTGTGAGGAGATGCACGTGGTCACCGTAAGGCCCAGATGTAAACCTACGGTGTATAAAACAGTTTTATGGAGGTCCATGAACCCCTTGAAATGTATTGCATGGTTTTGTAAATATGACATTTTTCTATAGAGATAATTATGGATAGCATTTTTCAGATTCTCTAATCCTGACCTAAAAAAAAAAAGTAAGTGATCAATGGAGGCAGTAAGACAGAGGGTAGCACTGTGTCTAATAGATTTATGTTAGTCAGAAGGAAAAAGTTGACAATAAAAGCACCAAAGGAGACACCGAAAAGGGAGAAATGAGCAGTCGTTCCAAGGGAGAAGGCCTCCACTGCTACCTAATTAAGTAGTTGGCCTTACTGATAGGTGGAAACGGTCAGATCAGAGCCTGATACTGTTGTTCAGCTCTTCTAACTCACACCCCTCACTCTGACTCCCCACTGAGAAGCCTTCTGATAACTTTACTGTGGGAGAGGATCTATGGCTGGATCAGACACTATCAGGATTCTGCCAGCTCCCAAGTATGTCTTTTCCAATTAAACATTCTGGAATTGGGCAAGTCACTACAGAGTGGATTTGGAGAAATACTGGACCTGCTGTGAGACAGACCTGAGCTAAAACTCCATGGATCACCTCACTTCCATTTGTCGCTGCTCTGACTGGTGGACCACAGAGTGTCTCCCAAGATAAACGTCAATTCATAGTGTCTATTAATCCCTGAAAAATCTGTTTATTTCCTTTTTTGCAGTAAACAGTCACCCTGGTAAAAGACTGTACATCCCTTCGTGAAATGTTGAGAGAACGAATAACAGTATAAATTTTTTGCGATTTAGTGGGGCCCTTCTTCAAGGGGACCCAAACTCTCCTTCATTCAAGAAGTTGTGTGTCTGTAAACTAGCTTGTGTCTGGGAATTGACTGAAAGGCTGTGGTTCTCTGATTTAGTGATTCAAGTTAGACTTCTGTTCACTTGATAGAGAACTCTTCAACTTACAGAGATCAAGTAAGTTTTTAGTAGACTTCCTAGGGACACCATAACCAACTAGCCAACATCACAGTTCTATGTGTGTCAAAGACCATTTGGGATCACCTAGACTTTGCTGACTCTTATGGTAACTACACCCACCTTGTCTTTGGCATTTGTTAATAAAGAAGCCACAGGCCCACCAGACAGGTAGCTTTTTGTCATTATCAATGACATAAGTTATCACCTCAATTTTTCCATCAGTCTATTCTTTACAGCAAAGTGGTTACAAACATGACTTCTGGGGTTGGACTGCCTGGGTTTGACACAGGGTAGTTCTTCTGTGCTGTGTGTTATGAATTATCCAACAGACATCACAAAACAACTCTGAACCCTGTAACTTTCTTCACTCCTCAGATGGGAAACTGAGACTCGAGCTGTTAAGTGACCTGTTTAGGACACACATGAAAAAAAAATTAAGAGAATGTGAAGTCATTCAGCAGGTGATTACAGGAAATTTTTTCCTGCCCTAGAAGTCCCAAGGTACCATAGCTTCATGGACAAAGTTCCCATTCAAGTGGCTAGATACAAAACAAAACACATGTCATCAAGTTGATACTGACTTATAACGACCCTAGAGGACAGAATAGAACTGCCTCAGAGTTTCCAAGGAGCACCTGGTGGATTTGAACTGCTGACCTTTTGATTAGCTGCAGTAACACTTAACCACTGTGCCATTGTGGTTTCCAGTGGCTGGATACATGTATACAAATAGGCACTGTCTCAATTTGCTCTTGGTATTGTAATAGAAATACCACTGGCTTTAGAGAACAGAAATCTGTTATCTTGCAGTTTAGGAGGCTAGAAGCCCTAATGCATGGCACCAGCTCTACAGGAAAGTACTCTCTGTCTACTCTGGGGAAAAATCTTAGTCTCTGCAGCTTCTCTTCCTCAGTTCCTTGGTAATCTTCATGTAAGATCAGTCTTTTCCCACTTGTGCTCCCTTGCTTCCTCTAGGCGCAGTGAGAGCATTAAGTTGGGTCTTTATACATGAATTTGAGTTCTGCACCCCACTGTTCTTTGGCTTAATCAGGGTTCTCTGTTGGGTGGTTGTCTTAGGCTGGGTTTTCTAGGGAAGCAAAACCAGTAACACGTGTAGATACAAGGAAAGATTTATAATAGGTAGGTAGGTAGGTAGGTAGGTAGGTGGGTGGGTGATAGATAGATAGATGATAGATAGATAGATAGATGATAGATAGATAGATAGATAGATAGATAGATAGATAGATAGATAGATAGATCGATGATCGATAGATGATCGATAGATGATCGATAGATGATCGATAGATGATCGATAGATGATCGATAGATGATCGATAGATGATCGATAGATGATAGATGATCGATAGATGATAGATAGATAGATGATAGATAGATAGATGATAGATAGATAGATGATAGATAGATAGATAGATAGAAAGAAAGAAAGAAAGAAAGAAGGGAGGGAGGGAAGGAGGGAGGAAGGGAGGAAGGAAGAAATATAGGAAACAGCTCACGTAATCACAGAAGCTGAATGTCCCAAGCTCTGGCACAAGCCTCACATGGCCACGGAAGCTGAGGAACCCAAAGTCAGCAAGTCAGAGACCAAAGTTCTAGATCACCGGTTGTGTAGGTCAGTGGATCCCAAGCTGGTGGTGAGGCGAAGCAACAGAGGCTGGCAAAACCAGGATCAGCAGGTCAGGGAGCAGGAGCAGGCAGAGGCTGGTGAACCCAGGATCAGCAGGTCAGGGAGCAGGAGCAGGCAGAGGCTGGTGATCCCAGGATTGGCAGGTCAGGGAGCAGGACTCTCAAGTGCTGACTGTAAGGCCTGATGAGTCCAACAGCTGCTAGTTAAGTCCCGGAACCAGACGCTGGAACCAGAGAGCAGGAGCTCCTGGCCACGTGAGGAACCAGCAGCCGTAGTAAAAGGCAGGAGATGAGAGCCAAGGGGCAGGGAGCCACCACAAACCCCACCCTGCCACTTAATACAGCAGCCAAATATGTAGTAGACAAGTTGACATAATCCTGACCACCACAGTCCACCCCTTGTCAACTTGGCATCTGCACACATCTCACCTTACCATGCACAGTCTCTGAAGAAGTACAGTTACAAAGTCATACTTATGTCAACATGATATAACTAACACATGTACAACTGAAAATGCATTAATCTGAAAAATGCCACCTGGAGACACATCAACGATTCCACTAAACTGGAAGCTAAAATTGCCACCAGGCCATTTTGGGCTCCTTGTACCTCTGGATCAGCAGACAAAGAAGGAAGTTACAATACTGGCTGGTGTGATTGATCCTGACTATGAAGATGAAATATGATGTAAAATGCCACCTGGAGACACATCAACAATTCCACTGAACTGGAAGCTAAAATTGCCACCAGGCCATCTTATGTTTCATAAGTAAACAAAATATCCAATACACACATACAAAGCAGGAATATTCATAGCAATTACAGTCCTCATTTCTGCAACTGGTCGCGGGGCCTTCTGCAACCCATTCTGTATTCCGTTTGCCCTCAGTAAGCACCTCAGATGGTCGTGGTTCCTTGCCTGGTGAGGTGACCCAAACCTTCATTCCGGCAGGGTCTGGGCTATTATCACTCATTTTGGAGTTGGGTTGCTGTAGTTTTCCATTGACCTTAATCACAGGACATGGTAGTACTAGGAGGCGTCCTAAGGGATCTCCTGCATTCCAAACATACTCTTCTTTACTTACGTTATGTAATGTCAATCCAATTTCATCTTCATAGTCAGGATCAATCACACCGTCCAGTATTGTAACTCCCTTCTTTGTCTGTTGATTCAGAGGTACAAGGAGCCCAAAATGGCCTGATGACAATTTTAGCTTCCAGTTCAGTGGAATAGATGTGTCTCCAGGTGGCAGCATTCCTCCCTTTGGAACTAAGACATTTAATCCTGCAGAGCATAAAGTCATGGGGACAGGAAGCAAAAATCTTGCAAGTGGGTCACTAGGGGTAACAGTGAGTGGTGCCACTCCCATTTCCACCCCTTGATTCCTGGACCCATGAATCCTGGCAATAGGAGAAACAGCACCGTATGTTGGATGCTGGTTTAGAGCATACACAGCCTCCTGGAGAACATTTCCCCAACCCTGCAAGGTAGTGCCACCTAGCTGGCAGCATAATTGTGTCTTCAGGAGACCATTCCATCGTTCTGTCAAGCCAGCTGCTTCAGGATGATGGGGAACATGGTAATAACAGTGAATTCCATGAGCATGGGCCCCCTGCCGCACTTCATTTGCTGTGAAGTGAGTCCCTTGATCAGAGGCAATGCTGTGTGGGATTCCATGACGGTGGATGAGGCATTCTATAAGTCCACAGATGGTAGTTTTGGCAGAAGCATGTCATGCCGGGTAGGCAAATCCATATCCAGAGTAAGTATCTATCCCAGTAAGGACAAAACGCTTTCCTTTCCGTGATGGAAGCGGTCCAATGTAATCAACTTGCCACCAGGTTGCCGGCTGATCACCTCGAGGAACAGTGCCATATCAAGGACTCAGTGTTGGTCTCTGCTGCTGGCAGACTGGGCACTCAGCAGTAGCTGTAGCCAAGTCAGCTTTGGTGAGGGGGAGTCCATGTTGCTAGGCCCATGCATAACCACTGTCCCTGCCACCATGACGACTTTGTTCATGGGCCCACTGAGCAATGACAGAGGTAGCTGGAGAAAAAGGATGATTGATTCCTACAGAACGAGTCATCCTATCCACTTGACTGTTAAACTCATCCTCTGCTGAGGTTACTCTTTGATGAGCATTCACATGAGACACAAATATCTTCACTTCTTTGGCCCATTCAGAGAGGTCTATCCACATACCTCTCCCCTATAAATCCTTGTCTCCAATCTTCCAATCATGTTCCTTCCAAGTCCCTGACCAACTGGCCAAACTATTGGCCACAGCCCATGAATCGGTATACAGCCGCACATCTGGCCATTTCTCCTTCCAAGCAAAGTGAACAACCATATGCACTGCTCGAAGTTCTGCCCACTGGGAGGATTTGCTTTCACCACTGTCCTTCAGGGAGGTCCCAGCAAGGGGCTGTAGTGCTGCTGCTGCCCGCTTTTGAGTGGTGTCAGCATATCACGCAGAACCATCTATAAACCAAGCACGAGCTTCCTCTGCCTCGGTCAGCTGGTCATAAGGAATTCCCCATGAGGCCATAGGTGCAAACTGGGAGACAGGAGTGGAGACCATGGGCATTTGGGCCACTTCCTCATGCAATTTACTTGTGCCTTCAGGTCCTGCATGGGCCCGATCTCGTATATACCACTTCCATTTAATGATGGAGTGCTGCTGTGCTCGTCCAACTTTATGACTCTGTGGGTCAGACAATACCCAGTTCATGATAGGCAGCTCAGGATACATGGTCACCTGGTGTCCCATGGTTAAGCGTTCAGTCTCTACTAAGGCCCAGTAACAACCCAAAAGTTGTTTTTCAAAAGGAGAGTAGTTATCTGCAGAGGATGGCAGAGCTTTGCTCCAAAATCCTAAAGATCTGCGCTGTGATTCGCCAATAGGGGCCTGCCAAAGACTCCAAACAGTATCTCTATCTGCCACTGACACCTCAAGCACCATTGGATCAGCTGGATCATATGGCCCAAGTGGCAGGGCAATGGATGTTTCTTGAAACCGTGGTACCCAGAGCCCAGCCACTTCTACTCTGTCCCTCAAAGTGTTTGAATATGTTCAGGAAATGTCTTTGGTGTAGTCTGTTGGTGTTGAATTCCCTTGTACTATGTGTTGTCCTTCCTTCACCTAAAATAATTCTTGTTTGTAATCTAATTAGTGAATTTCCCTTTCCCTTTTCCCCCACCCTTGTAATCATCAAATAATGTTTTCTTCCATGTTTAAGTTAAGCCTTTTCTTGAGTTCTTGTAATAGTGATCTTATACAATATTTGTTCTTTTGCAACTGATTTCACTCAACATAATTCCTTCCAGATGCATCCATGTTGTGAGATGTTCTGCAGATTAATCATTGTTCTTTATTGTTTCATAGTAGTTCATTGTGTGTATATACCATACTTTATTCAGTCATCTGATAATGGGCAGCTAGGCTGTTTCCATCTTTTTGCTTTTGTCAAGAGTGCTGCAGTGAACAAGGGTGTGTATCTACTTGTATGAGGGCTCTTCTCTAGGATATATTGTAAGGGGTGGGATTGCTGGATGATATGGTACTTCAGTTTCTTGCTTTTTAAGGAAGAATCAAATTGATTTCTGAAGTGGGACTGTACTATTTTATATTCCCAACAGTGTATAAGTGTTCCAGTCTTTCCACAACTTCTTTAACGTTTATTATTTTGTGTTTTTTGAATTAGTGCTTGCCATGTTGGGGTGGAATGTTATCTCATTGTAGTTTTGATTTGCATTTCTCTAATGGCTAATGATCATGAGATCTGTATCTGTTAGCCAAAGTCTTCTTTGGTGAAGTCCCTGTTTATGTGCTTTGCCCATCTTTTAGCTGAGTTATTTGTCATTGTGTCATTGAGGTTTTTTAGTATCCCATAGATTTTTAGAGATTAGACCCTGATGGCCATCTTCATTGCTAAGAAGTATTCTGGCTGTGGTTCTTCCAAGAAAGAGTTGTTCATTCTTCTGATAGTCCACAGTCTGTTCAATATTTCCACCAACACCATAATCCAAAGACATTGATTTTTCATTCTTCTTGATTCATAATCCAGCTTTCACATGCATATATGAGTCTCAATAGCCCTGGGAATTCTTGCATTGCTTGATGTTTCATATTTTGCAAAGATAACTGGCTGGTGTCTGTCTTCCCAGTGCATGTGTCTCTGTGTCTCTTTTGGTCTCAAAAACTAGTAGGTTTAGAATCCACCCTGCACTGGTTTGGTCTCGTTAACAAAAGAAAGTATTTATGAACAGGATCATATCCACAGGCATACCTTAGAAATACTACAGGTTGGTCCTAGACCACCACAATAAAGCAAATATTGCAATAAGGCAAGTCACACAATTTTTGGTGGTCACTGTGAGTTGGAATTGACATCAATGCGTGTTTATTTATCTATTTAGTATTTGGTAGCATTGCACATTTATGCGCAATAGCATTATGTTTAAAAAAATACATACTTTAATTTTTTTTAAAAAAAAACTTTATTGTTAAAAAATGTTAACCATCATCTGAGCCTTTAGAAATTCATAATCTTCTTGCTGGCTAGTGGGGCAAACTGTTTGGGACAAGAGACCTAACTTTCAGCCTATCTCAGCCATCAATATGCTTTCCTTACTTAAAAGCTAGATATGTGCTTTTCCTTTCACTTGAACACTTAAAGGCCATTATAGGGTTATTAATTGGCCTGATTTCAATATTGTCGTGTCTCAGGGAATAGGCCCAAAGAGAGGTAGGGAGACAGGGAAATGGAGAGAGGTTGGTGGAACAGTCAGAAAACATACATTTGTCAATTAAGTTCATTGTCCTATATGGGCAAAATTCATGACCCCCCAAAACAGTTATAGTAGTAACATCAAAGGTCACTGATCACAAGTTATCATATCAGATATAACAATAATGAAAAAAGTTTGAAATATTGGGAGAATTGCCAAAATGTAGCACAGAGACAAAGTGAGCACATGCTATTGGAATAATAGTACCTATATACAAGTTGAGTGCAGGGTAGTCACACACCTTCAATTTTTAAAAAATGCAGTACCTGTCAATTGCAGTAAAACAAAGTGGTATATAATGATGTATGCCCGTATACATCTTTGAGACATTCAGGTCATAACAGCATTCTTTCTCTGTCTCTTTCACAGGATGTGCACAGATTGCGTTAGGATCCATTCCATGCAGGTATGACCTCTTGTTAACTGATGGTATCTTCAAAGCACCGTATCTAGGCAAGGACATACTGAACAGAACATTCTATCAGCACTAGCCCACACAGTGCCTTTGCACAAATTAGGCAATGGGTGTCCCTTCTCCAGGCAGACACAGCCCTGTGGTAGGCTCCATGAAGAGCACAATGCCGTAGTACAGCCTGGAGTTGAGTCCTACTTGCCCTTCAGCTGAATGCCCTCATGTGTGGCCCAACCTATGTAATCCTCCATAGCATTTCAGCAGTTGGAAGTGAGTTCTAAGCAAGCTAGTACTGTCTACCCTGACACAACCGATGAACCTTTCTCAGTTCTGCGCAGCATACTGGAAAGTTTACCAAAGCCTAAAGTATTGCCTTCCTCTGCCCAGGTACTTAAAAAACACTTGCTTGGTGATAATCCTGAAACTGTTGTCAACACTGCCAAATAATGTTTAAGAAAGTGGGCTCTAGGAGTGTAAATCGGTACAACCACTATTTGTTTCCTTGAGTTTTGGTGACAAAGTACCACAACTAGGTGGTTTAAAACAATGGAAATTTATTCCCTCATATCTCTGGAGGCTGGAAGTCTGAACTCAGGGTATTGGCAGGGCTATGCTTTTTCCAAAGGCTATCGAGAGGGTTCTTCCTTTTCCCTTCCCATTTATAGTAACTTAAGGCATTTCTTGGTTTATAGCAACATAACTCCAATCTCTGCCTCAGTCTTCATTTGTGGTCTTCCCCATGTGTCTTATAAAGACACTAATCATAGCTATTCCAAAAAGAGTAAAGAAAAGAAACCTGTTGCTGTTGATTCAAACTCATAGTGACCCTACAGGACTGAGTAGAACTGTATCACGGAGTTTCCAAAGAGTGGATTTGAAATGCTGACCTTTTGGTTAGCAGCTGTAGGACTGAACCACTATGTCACTAGGGTACCCATAAAGAGATTAGGGCCCACTGAATGACCTCTTCTTAATTAATTACATCCGCAATGGCCCTATTTCCAAATAAGGTCACATTCACAGATGCTGGGGCTTAAAATTTCGACATGTCTTTCTTGGGGAATACAGTTCAACCTGTAACAACCACTTTGCACAGAAATTTGATAAAACATAGCAGAGTTAAGTAGTACATACACTATAATCCAACAATTTCACTCCTAGGTAGAAACTCTTGCACCTCTGCCTAAGGAGACATGCATGTACAAATATTTGTTTCAGCACTGGTAACTGAAAAATGGTAGTAAGGGGTAGTAATAGTGTCATCTGAACTTAAGGACACACACAAAAAAGACCCATTGCTATCAAGCAGATTCTGACTCCTAGTGATCCTATAGGACAGAGTAGAATTGCTCCATAGAGTTTGCAAGGAGTGACTGGTGGATTCAAACTGCTGACCTTTTGGTTAGCAGACATAGCACTTAACCACTGTAGCACCAGGGGTTCCGATTTCAGAGAGGGTGATGCAAATCAAGATCAGCTCAAGGCTGATCCCTTTGAGGTAGAGGTCAGACATACCCTGTTCTAAACTTTACCAATTCTGACACCAGCTATCCTCCCACAAGTATTCTCTGTTTCTCTTCTGAGTTTGAAAATCCGTTGCAATGACCGCACAGAACTCATAGACTATATTAACAGTTAAATGATTCATCAAGGAACACGATACAACTCAGGATCGGGAAGCACGTAGGCAAAGTCTCCCTTCTTCAGTATAGGCCAGCTTTCTCAGCTGCTCTTGACCACGCAGGCCTCTCAGCCCCCAGAAGATAGGCTCCTCTCAACCCCTCAGGGCAGTTCCTGTTGGTTTTGCTGTATGTTATTACTGACACTGTCATGGGGCACCTTCTGGGCCTGCTACTCCCAGCTCAGCAATTAGACCCATTCTGGGCCTTTTATAAAACTCTTCAGGACTGCAGCCCTTGAAGCACATTACATCTCTTTCAGGAAGTTCCTTGCCTCCTTTCTTTCTCTACTCTTTTTTCTTTTGCCTCTTCCTGTTGCTTTTCCTCCTATTTCTTTCTGTCCAAAAAAATCTCTGTGGGGCTAGCTGCTTAAATATATAACTCCTTGTCAATTTCAGGGCACAGCCCCTTCCAGAGAGGAAACACAAACTGACCAATCCCCTCTTAGTAAGCCACATAGACATCATTTGCATAGTAAGCTATAGTCACCTCATTTGCATAGTCTGTTGACCAATCCCTGCAAGGTGCATACCAGTCTCATGACAGGCTTCAGCCCAGGAGTAGACAAAATGTATCCAAACCAAGTTATTTACAGTTTACCTAGGAAATGTCAATCAATCTGGACAAAAGGTACAAACTCTCTGGGGTAGAAAACTAGGATAAATATAGCTCCTCAGGTCTTACGGGAAAAAATCTCTCTATATGTTTTTCCAAAGAGCCAAGGCAAAGTGCCACATAAAGGAACTCATTTTACCACAATATAACAGAAAGCAGTTAAAAATTGAAACAAATTAGTGTCCATCAATAGAACACCATCACCACCACATGTTTCTTGGGAAGCAATGGAAAATTATTAAAATGCTACATATGTTAACATAGATGAAACTCAAAAATACATTTATGAGTGAGACTGAGTACAGAACTCTGCAACAAGTATGATTCCTTTTATATAAAGACTCAAAACACCCACAATACTATATATTGCTGGTGAATGCATTTTTTAAATCTTTTTATTGTGATTAAGTGAAGGTTTACAATCCAAGTCAATTTTGCATACTCACCTCTCTACAACTCAATTGCTCTCCTCACCCTGTGACAGCACACTCTTCTTTTTCACTCTTTACTTCCAGCACCCACTCATCCAACACTTGTCCCCTCTTGAACACAATTTTTGTTGGATAATATAAAAGCAAGCATGGGTTCATAAACACCAGATTCAGGATGGTAGTTATCTTAGGGTCAGGAATGAGGGAGAAAGAGAGGAAAGAGAGCTATATAGAATTGAGAGGGTAGATAGAGACATCAACTGAATCTATAATATTTCACTTGTTTGAAAACAAAGCACTGAGCATCAAAGTGTTGAAGCAAATATAAAAAGTTAAGACTTTGGGGACATAGGTATATTTGTTATACTAGTGTTCATACTTATTTGAATGGTTGAAATATTTTATAATACAAGTTTTCCCCTTTGCAAATTTCAGCCTCTGACATCAGCCTGCCCCTATCTGGGTCTGTACTTCCCTGCTTCCTGGCAGTGTCACTTTGGGCAAGTTACTTAGCCTCTCAGTTTCCTCACCTGTAAAATGAGGGTATTTCAATAGAACCTATTTCGTGGGGTTATTATGAAGATTAAATGAGATAATCCATGCACAGCATTTTGTACAACACTGAGCACAGTAAATAAAAGCTATTCCATTTCACGTGCTTTCATAAATCAATCAAGGGCAAAGTATGATTAATTCAACAAATGCTTGTTAAATGAACATTTTGGTTACCAGTTTGATAGAGGAGGCAGACACGTGCAATAGCAAAAGTATGCAACAGTTTGATGCCGTGACAGAAGTAAGAACCAGATGAGGACGTTGTTGTGTGCCACTGAGTAGATTCTGACTGACAGTAATCCTATAGGACAGAGTAAGATCACCCCAATGGTTTCCTAGGCTGTAGTCTTTACAGGAACAGATCACCAGGTCTTTCTTTTGAGAAGCTGCTGGGTAGGTTTGAACTGCCAGCCTTCCAGTTGGCAGTTGGCTTTATTAGTGTTAGGCAAGAATAAAGGTATCAACTAAAGTGTACTCCTATTCCTGCTTTTAATGTTTACCAAAATGAATTCTATTGCTTCCATTATCTATTGCTTCCTAACAAACCACTTCAACACTTAACATGATTTAAGTTATATTAAGATAACCACAACTAATGGTTAGCCCCTCAGGGATGGTTCATTTCAGCTCCAGATATTGTTGGCAAGGCTACTTCGCTGAGGCTAGAGTATCCAAGACGGCACCACCCACATGGCTGGTGCCTTAGCTGTGATGCTTACAACAATCAGCACTGGACAGGCATTATTTCTGTCTTGTGTGGTCTCTCCAGCAGAGAGCTAGACCTCTTTACATAGCGGCTCAGCTCCATGAAGGCAAAAGCTGATGCTTCCAGTCCTCTTGAAGCCCATGTTGATCTAGCTAGCATCCTTTGTGTTGCTTTCTGCTGACCAGAAGTCACAAGGCCGGTCCAGACTCAAGAGGAAGAGAAATAGATGACATTTTCTAATAGAACGAGGAGGAACAGAGAATTTGTGGTTATTCTTAACCCACCAAATTTATATCACATTCTACTTGACAGATAATTTAGGATTCAGGTAAAATTCTGGGCTGATTTACAAATCAGTGGTGCAAAATGCATGGTGGAGTAGCAGTGGTAAAACACAGGGTTCAAACCCTCATTCCAGCACTTACCCCCACCCCAACGCCATTGAGTTATAACCCTCAGACAAGTTGCGTGATTTCTCCTTGTAAAATGAAGGGTAAGAAGACCTAACTTCCCTAGGTTATTTTGAGAGTTAGTAGAATGCATGAAAAGTTCTGGATTATGTCAGGTGAGATTGTTGAATAGCATTCTCATACCATTGTTATCGTTGTTAGGCTTCTTGCCTTTATTCTTAAATAAGGTAATATAATGTGTATGTTTGGAGTCAGTTCTCACATCTGTCATGGGAAAACCCAAGAGGCCTCTGGTATTGCCTGCTCTTCCCTAAAAGTCTCACCAACCGTGCCATGGAGTTAAGCAGAGCTTTGTGAACTTATTCAACCGTTTGGAAAGCAATTTAGTAATCATTAACAAGAGTTGTAAAAAACATTCATATCCTTTGACCCCATTAACCAGATTTCCAGACAATTATCCTGAGTAAAACTATTCAAGAGAGGAGTAACCTTCATATATACCAAGTTCTTCATTGCCATTTTCTTTGGAACAACTAAAAATAAAGAAATAGCTTAAATGTCTGTTAAGAAGGGAATAATTTGCTAAATTATGGTACAAGTAAATACTTGCTAGAATATTATGCAATTCCTAAAATGACAATTGTCAGCACTATGTGGTAGCATGGAAGTTTTGTTTTTTATTTTTTTTAATGTAAAATGCTAAGTGATAGATTCAGAATTCAAAAATTTCTCTACATGAACAAAGACCAGAGCCAGACAGACAAGAAACATTTGCTAGTGTTTGGGAGGCAGGTTTGGAATTGATTTTTTTTTTTTCCTTTAAAACTATGCCTTATTGAGGTAGAAAATGATACTGGCAAAGCATACACTTCTTGGCTTAAGTGTATACATGAGGCTGCCGAGTTCCCGTCTAGAGGTGAGAGGAGAGGATGGAGGGGATAGGAACTGGTTGAATGGACACAGGAAATATGGGGAGGAAAAGAGGTGTGTGCACTCACAGGGTGTGGAGAGCAGCTACAGTTACACAGGCCATGTGTGTGCAAGGTTTTGTATGACAAATTGGATTGTAAACTTTCACTTCAAGAACAATGAAATATTAAATATATACATAAGCTTTACTGATGTTTCCAACTAGAATCAGAAGAAAAAATTTAAGAAAGATCATATTAAAAAATAGTTTATTAAAAATAAAGGCCCCCTACCCCCCCCAAAAAAGGAGAGAAGGAACTAAAAAGCTTTTAACAAAATTTATTTATTTTATTTTTCTTGTTATTGTTAAAAATACAGCAGAACACACGCCAATTCAACAATTTCTACAAGTACAATTCAGTGACCTTGACCGTGTTCAGGTTGTGCAGTCATTCTCACCCTACTTTTCTGAATGTTCCTTGCCTGTTAACAGAAACTCACTACCCTAAAGCTTCCTATCTCATTTTTATTAATGTTTTATTGTGTTTAAAGTAAAAATTTGCACAGCCAATTAGGTTTCCACTTAACAATTTCTAAACAAGTTATTCAGTGATGTTGGTTAAATGTTTCACAATGTGCCACAATTCTCATTTATTTTTCTGGCTGCACCATTTCCAGTACTCTAGTTTCCCTACCCCCTCACCTCCTCATCTTTGCTTCAGAGTAATTTTTGACCTTTGGTTTTCTATGACTGAAAAAACAACTCTTTGCCATCGAGTAGATTCTGACTCGAAGTGACCCTATACAACAGAGTAAACCTGCCCCATAGAGTTTCCAAGGAGAGGCTGGGAGATTCAGACTGCTGATGTTTTGATTCACAGCTGAGCTCTTAACCACTGTGCCAGGACTCTTGGTATCTGTTATGGATTGAATTCTGTCCCTCCAAAAATAAGTGTAGCCATGTGGCTGGGCCATGATTCCCAGTATCTTGTGACTGTCCTCCATTGGGTGGTTTTCCTATGCTGTATGTTAAAGGATTAGGGTGGGACTGGATTAGGTGACCTTTATAAGGTCACCTCCCTGCTCCACTGTAAAGAGAGTTTCCCTGGAGTATGGCTTGCCCCACCCTTAATCCGTTCATCCTGCAAGAGATAAAAGGAAAGAGAAACAAGGAGAATTGGGAACCTCGCACCATCAAGAAATTTGCACCAGAAGAAGAGCATGTCCTTCAGACCTGAGGTTCCTGTGCCAAGATGCTCCCTGGACAAAGACTGATGCAATACCAGACTTTCCTCCAGAGCCGACAAGGGGGAAAGACTTCCCCTGGAGCGGATACCCTGAATATGGACTTGTAGCCTACCGGACTGTGTAAGAATAAGCCTTCCTTTGTTAAAGCCATCCACTCTGTGGTATTTCAGTTAGAGCAGCCCTAGCTACCTAAAACAGTATCCTACAGATTTTTTTTTCTTTAAAAGAAGTTCATCGTGTAACTGAGAAATGCCATTTTCCTCTAAAAAGAGAGAATTGGAGCAGACAGCCAGAACTGATTTTTTCACCTATTTTTCAGGATTGATCTTTTACCTGTTTTTTTCTCTTTCTCAAAAATTTCCAGCCCTGGCAGGAAATTGCACATTTAACTGACAGGAACTGCAGAAATAGGTCTTTTTCAGTTTTCACAGCTTTTTAAGAAACATCAAAACAGATAGGAAGCCAGTGAAAGACCCAGGCACCAGGTGGAACCCCCAGCTTCAGACAGCAACCAAAGGCAGTCTGGATCCCTACACCTGATGCATGTCTTCAAAAGACCCAGAGGACTCCAAACAGATTCCCTTCATCCCTAATCAATCACATTGATTGGCACCAACACCAATACCTGTGTTTCCATTTTGCATGCGACCCTGGTCCCTCATATACCCAATCCCCACCTGATGATTTTTGAACTGGTACTAGGTGCAGAAATATCTGCCTGTTCCTTTTTTTTGGCTAGCACACAGTAGTAAATTTCTTTTTGGTCACTAACACTGAAACCTGTCTCAGAGATTGGCTTTTGGGGGTAGGCAGTAAGAACCTAGAGTTTGGCTGATAATAAACTGTTCATGAGTGATGTTCTTTATTTTATGAGCCTATCTGCTTTTAATTAAAAAAGATGACCTCAAGCCAGAACAGATTACCCGGTAATCAACAAAACAGAGGCACCAGTTGTCCAAAGCAAAGACCCATAGATACCAAACGGACAGTACACAGGAAAAGTGGAAGGAAGCTGGCAGGGCAATACATGAAACTGATACCATCTTATAGATTTTGCATATGACTTTTCATTTCAGACTGAACAGGTATCACCTCACATTCCATTCTCTCTTAACCACGCAAGAGGACACCACAGCATTATAATCACATGACTCCAGATGTTTCTGGTCCTGTGCAAAGTGAACCAAAACTCATCTTCAGATTGCACACACTGTTGTATTTGTATCTTTCTGTTTGCCATCTCTCTTGGTTAGGTATCAGCAGTAGTCCAGTAAACTGTGAAGATGTAGCATCAAAGGATGGAAAGTGAGTGTGCAGGCTTTGAAGTATTATTTAAAGATGAAAAACAGTTGTACAGATCTGTGACAAAAGAATGACATTGTTCAGAAACTATTTCCAAACATCTTGTAAGTTCTAGTTATTTTGTCTATCTCAGATCTGAAAAATGAAATTACATGTTACAAATCAATTTTTTTACTTACTAATTTTCAAATACAAATTTTTGTGCTGAGGTCTCAGTTCTAGTGTAAATTTTTTTGATAATTTTTATTTGTTTTCTAAATTTTATTTATTGTCAATTATTTAAATTTGTTATGGTAGAACCAAATTTTAAAAGCACATAATTCTATATCCAGGTAAAATTAAACAGCAACAGTTAAATGGAAACCAAAAGTGAAAGCTTGTAGAAGGTAAAAAGAACAGGATTTGTGAATCCCTAAGACAATTCCAAAATTAACTTCCTTTTTAAAACTGAATGAAATCAGAAAAGACTTCTTTCACTGAATGCTCAAATTTAATGGGTACAAGCTGTTGTGCTAGTACAACTAATGCTGAAACTACTTAATGGCAATATGAATAGAACATCCAATTCATGTTGTTGTAACAACATTAATAATGGTATAGAAAGTGAAACTGTTTCAGAATCTTGAATGGTCACATCTGCAGACCTCATAAATAACAGAAATACCGACCCTGAATTCTGGAATAATTTTTCTCCTAATGATATAAATTGTTGTATGGGAAGAGGTCCAAGTGATTGTCAACATCACAGTGGACCATTTGAAAATTCATGTTGAAAATTTCTGGATGGTAAACAAATAAGGTTCTGTGATCAGAATATATTTCTAGGGTACAAAGCTAATGGTGAAAATTATAAGAGGGACTGGCTGCTCTATTCTCCATCAACTGGGTCTCTATGTTGTTTTGTTTACAAAGAATTTAGTGCTAAATCATTTAATTCTCCATTTTCTACAGATAAGTTTAGTGATTGGCATAACTGGAATATGACTGATAAAAATGAACATAGTTCAGTTCACTGAGATTGTATGTTGTCACATTTAGACTGAAGACATGGTTTTGGCTTAATTCAGGAAGTGGAAACACTAATGAAGAACACCAGCGCTGGTCATTGTGACAGTCACCGAATATGGACTATATTTTTGAGGGATCAAGTGTTTGGATCCCCACAAGACAGAAAATTTTGATGTTTACTTGAATTTGTTGCTCAGTTTCATTCATTTTTAGCAAGTCATGTCTCAGAATACAGTAACACAGGAAAGGGCAAGCCATTGTATATGTCTAAAACGGCATGTGAAGAGTTAGTAAACTTAGTAAGTGATGAAGTTTGATCAACTATTTTCTTATAGCTCGACCTTGTAGTTTAGAGATTATACTCCTGATCTTTCTCATATAGATCACCTAAGCATTGTTTATAGATATGTGTCTCCTGCAGATGTAAAAACTCGTTGAATGATTTCTCACATTTACAGCTTAAAAAGTCATGCCAGTGAAACAATTACAGATGAAGGACTTCATTTATGTGAAGTTTGCGAAATTGATTTTTCTAAGTACAGAAACCAGTCCTATGTCAATGCTGCCAATATGTCAAGGCATTATGAAGGCATGCAACAGAGAATTTTAGAACATAATGAATATGCCATATTCATACTATGTGCTGCTTATCCACTTATTCTTGTAGGACATAGCACAGTAGATTGTTGCTGGGAAATGGTCGAGTTTTTTCTCACTGTTCAGTTACTCTACACACGTTTTGCCACCTCTGCTCACTGATGGGCAATTCTTAAAACACAGTTAGGCAATAATCAGAGTATTAAAATGTCTTTCCAGTAGACATTGGAAAGTGCATGCTGTAGAAATGAGTAGAATCCTGGAATCATACACTCAGATTCTAGACACCTTAGAAAATACTGGCAAAGACCAGACTTAAGAAGGAGATATTGTAGGAGAAGCTAAAGACATCACCAACAAAATGTAAACACTTCAAGTATGTATTTATATTGGTTCCAAAACAACAAACCCAGTGCCGTTGAGTCTATTCTGACTCATGGACAGAGTAGAACTACCCCAGAAAGTTTCCAAGGAGCACCTGGTGGATTCCAACTGCTGAACTTTTAGTTAGCAGACAGAACACTTAACCACTACCTCACCAGCGTTTCCCACACCACCAAGGTTTCATTGGAATAATATATTACAGCATTCTTGGTACTGGTACACAAACAGACAGATGGATCAATGGAACAGAACTGAGACCCCAGAGATGACACCATCTGCCTATGAACAGTTGATATTTGACAAAGGCCCTAAGACGTTAAACTGGGGTAAAAACAGGCTCTTCAACAAATGGTGCTGGCAAAATTGGATATCCATCTGCAATAAACTGAATCAAGATCCATATCTTACACCTTATACAAAAACCAACTTCAACTGGATAAAAGACCTAAATATCAAACCTAAAATGATAAAGCTCATCCAAGAAAAGGTAGGAACAACAATGGAAGTTTTAATACACAATGAGGACAGACTCCAAAATCTGTCAAAGAAACCACAATCAACAGAAGAGAAAATAGGTAAATGGGAACTATTAAGAATCAAACACTTTTGCTCATCCAAAGACTTTATTAATAGAATTAAAAGAACACCCACAGAATGGAAAAAAATATTTCGCAACTCTATGTCAGACCGACGCCTGATCTCCATAATCTGTAAGATACTACAAAATATCAATAAAAAGAAGATAAATCATCCAGTTAAGCAATGGGCAAAGGAGATGGACAGACATTTCACTGAAGAGGAGATCCAGGCAGCCAAAAAACACATGCGGACATGTTCACGATCTTTAGTTATTAAAGAAATTCAAATCAAGATGACAATGAGATACCATCTCACCCCAACAAGATTGGCGATGATCCAGAAAACACAAAACAACAAATGCTGGAGAGGCTGTGGAGAAAGTGGAACCCTCCTACACTGTTGGTACGGTTGCAAAATAGTCCAGCCTCTTTGGAAAGCAATCTGGCGCTTCCTTAAAAAAGTGGATATTGATATACCATTTGACCCAGTAATTCCACTACGTGGAATATGTCCTACAGAATCAAGGCCTTTGACACCAACGGACACATGCACCAGAATGTTTATCACAGCACAGTCCACGATAGCAAAAAGATGGAATCAACCCAGATGCCCAACAACAGAAGAATGGATAGGTAAACTATGGTACATATACTCAATGGAGCACTACACAATGATAAAGAATAACGATGATTCCAGGAAACATCTCCTAACCTGGTTTCAACTGGAAGACATTATGTTGAGTGAAAGTAGTCAGAGACAAAAGGACAAATATTGCATGAGACCTCTACGATAAGATCTCAAAAACAGACTTATGTATAGAAGAAAAGACTCTTTGACAGCTGCAAGGGAGGGGAGGAAGGAAGGGAGGGGGGAGGGTTTAGATTAAATAGTTGCTAGAAATCTGGTTGGGAGAAATCGGTGATAGCACACATTAGAAACAAGAACAACATTAAGTGGACTTCAGTATAACTTGAGTACTCCTTCCATCTTAACCCAATATTGCAAGGATAGAGTAGCTGGGGCAGGGGGCAGAGGACCATGCTCTTTGGCGAAATCGAGGCCATTTGGCACAACTAGCATTTTGCTAAGAGAGCTCTCTGCACCCCACATTGGTGAGTGGCGTCTTGGGTCTTAAAAGCTGCCAAGCTGCCATCCGAGGACACAGCAGATGGTCCCAACTCAGCAGGAATGGATGCTCACTGAGGACCAAAACGATATGGGGTGAAGACAACCCAGAAGATAGAGAGACCCACGTGAGTGGGTGCCTACATCGACTTGGGACCGGAAGAACCGGATGGTGCCTGGCCACCACCAGTGACAGCCGTGATGGAGCTCACTAGGCTGAGTCTCACTGGCAACACAAGAGTAAAAAGGGGTGCATCCTGAGATCTCCACTAAAAGACCTCAATTGATAGTCCAGCGGTTTCGGGGTTCCCCTGAGAGCATGGCCCCTGGCCCTGATGCTGCCCTTTCCCATAAATCATAACGAAGGACCACTCTTTGGACACAAATGGATTGGACTTGGCAATGCAGAGTGACCGTATATTGGATGCACTTTATGGTTCTATGCATCTATAGGATATCATCCTGCTGACCTCTGGCTGGAGGAAGGAGAGTGAGTGGAGAGGAGGGGAAAGAAGGCTGTTGGGAGGATGAGACATGTATGGAGCAGAGAGGAATAATGTGCTGTCACCGGAAAGGGAGAGCAGTGGAAGCTGCATATAGGTGGGCATGTAAGTTTATATGGGGATGTACATTTTCAATCAGTTATATTAAATAAAAAAGAAAGAAAGAAAAAATTCAGATCAAAGGTGCCTTGATACAAAAAAAAAAAAAAATTACAGCATTCTCATTGGATGAGTCAATGTCTCCAAGACTCAGAAGTAAATTTAAAGATGTACGCAGATCTCTACCAGTCATTCACAGGTATTCACATAACTTGGATACCCTGGTGATGTGTAGTGGTGAAGTGCTATGGCTGTTAACTAAAAGGTTGGCAGTTCAGATCCACTAGATGCTCCTTGGAAGCTCTGTGGGCAGTTCTACTCTGCCCTATAGGGTCACTATGAGTCAGAACCGGCTGGATGGCAATGGGTTTTGGCGTTTACATAGCTTAAGACAAGATTTTGACAATTTTGAAAACACAACAAAACAAATACCGCCAAATACTGATTATCAAGCAGTTCACCACTGCAGAAGCACTAGAAAAAAGTAAATGACAAAAGTGCTCCAGAAGTATCACAGAGTGCTAGAGATCAATTTCACATAACCACGTACTACACTATAATCGATGAACTTGAATCTTGCATGAAAAAAAGTTATTGCAAATAGATTTTCCCTTCTACACAACACTAAGGAAGTGAGTACAACTTGACCAGGAAGAAGTCACTGAAGCTTCACAGACATATCGAAATGCCTTGAGGGATCAAGCTATTGGGCTGAGGGTTAGGGACCACAACCTTGGGAGACATCTATCTCAACTGGTGTAACATAGTCTATTTAAAAAAGTAAAAAAATAAAGTTGTATATCTGACTGTGGTGAGTAGCAACTAGGGAGTCTTAAAAGCCTTTAAGTAGCTAAGTAAGATACACCAGCTGGTCCCATTGTGGCTGGAGCAAAAGAGAGTAAAAAGACCAAACAAAGATTAGTCCAAAGGACTAATGGACCACAAGTACCATATCTTCCATGAGACTGAGCCCAGAAAAGAAGAGCCTTGGTTATCACCACTGACTGTGCTGGTAGGGATTGCAACAGAGGATCCTGGGGAGAGTGGTAGCAGAATACACAACAAAATTCAAAATCACAAGCACACACACACACACACACACACGGACCCAGCTTGCTGGTCTGACAAAGACCAGAGAAGCCCCAAGAGTATTTCCCCTGGACACCTTTTTACCTCAGTCCTGAAGTCATTCCTGAGGTTTATCCTTCAGCCAAAGATTAGACAGTTATACAGGGCAAACAATAACATATGTGAATGACGTGCTTTATAGCTCAATTATGTATAGAAGACTAATAGGCACACCAGCCCAAAGGCAAAGACGAGAAGGCAGGAAGGGACAAGAAGCCTGGACAAATGAAAGCAGGAACCTGGGGTGGGGAAGGTCTTAATTTTCTCGTGCTGCCCTAACAGTGGGAACCCTGGTGGTGTAGTGACTAAGTGCTATGGCTGTTAACCAGAAGGCTGGCGGTTCAGATCCTCCAGGTACTCCTTGGAAATGCTATGGGGCAGTTCCACTCTGTCTATAACGTCACTATGAATCAGAATTGACTCAACAAAAGCAGGCGTTTTTTTTTGCCGTTATAGAAATACCGCAAGTGGCTGGCTTTAACAAAATAGAAATTTATTCTCTTACACTCTAGTAGGCTAGAAGTCCAAATTCAGGGCATCAGATCCATAAGAATTCTTTTTCTCTCTGTAGGCTCTATAGGAAGATCCTTGTCATCAATCTTTCCCTGGATTAGCAGCTTTTATGTGCTCTGCTCCTGGCACTACTCTCTTGGTGACACATGGTCCTGAACTCTGCTCTTTTTCCTTTAATCATTTGTGAGATAAAAGGTGATGTAGGCCACAGCCCAGCAGAACCTCCTTCACATTGGAAGGAAATATAAATGGCCCACATGGTACATGTGTACCCACAGATTCATACTCTAATACTTATATGCCTATCTGCATATTTGTATAACCACACACATATTTCTGGTTGTTGTTGGTATTGTTGCAAAGTTACATGGTCATATCCTTTACCAAGGATGCCCTTTTCTCTCTCGTACTGCTTAGTGATCATTTCCCTTGATCAAGCTGTGTGCACTTTGAACTGCAGAGTATTTGAAAATAAAAATGCTCAAGTTTCTCCCTGGTGATTCTAATTTAGAGGGTGCTGTGTGGAGGCCAGCTATTTAAATATTTTTTCAAAGATAAACTTACTGGGTGAGTGTGACACTCACCGAGCTAGACACTTGGTATTACTTTTTAAAATAATCTAATAACTATATTGTCTGGTCAGGAATAGCAATACAAGAGAAACTTATACAGTGAAAAGTTTTCCCCTCAATAAAACATGTGGACCTTTTACATTTCCATTTAGTTAGTTTGTACTCTGACAAATTTCTAGCCTTTGTACATTATGCAGAACACAGAAAGGACAGGTTTGGATAAACACTCATGGTTCTGTACAGTGTAAGGAAAAAACATGGCCTGTGGTCTAGCAGGAAGAGAAACAGAAACAGAAAACATAACATTTCCAGGTCAGTCAAAAGCTACTCATGGGAATTACAAGGTGAAGCCCCCTCTGTGACCAGCTGTGGCCTTTTCCTGCAGACAGAGGTAGTGGGTAGTCTCATGAGATTTGCTGTGCATATGTCTTTCTCTCTCTTTTTTTTTTAAAATAATGCTGGCACTAACCCATAGAGAGCTATTGTTAAAGACTGAAGAAACAGAAAAGCCAAATAGCACCTTCTATCTAGCTTAGTTTGCATGGAATACAGTAAAGGAGATAATAACTTCTTTGGGGAAATTGGTTCAAATTTTCATGATGACTGCATTTCATACGTCCGGTAATACTAAGACCATCATTTCCCAAGCGTGTTGTTTTAAAAAGTAGTCCCTTAGAAGGGTGTAAGGTATTGCTTGAAATGGTATTCCATGATGAAGTAAGTTTACAATGCAGTTTGCCCAAGTTTAAAAGTTTTCTTTGTAGAATTTCTCAGGGTCTTTGTGAATCTTCAAGACAATAATATACTATGAACTATGGAAACTTTCTCTTGGTCCATGACACACACTTTGCAAACCATGTCTGTAGACCAATTTGATTTCCATTAAGAGCTAAATAAATGTTAGTTGTTAAAGGGCACTTGGCTTTGGCTGTTAAAGGGCAGAAAATTAATGCAGGGGAGTATAGTCCTGGGAACTCTAGTCATGTAGTAGTTAAGTGCTATGTCTGCTAACCAAAAGGTCAGCAGTTTGAATCTACCAGGTGCTCCTTGGAAACCCTACGGGGCAGTTCTACTTTGCCCTATAGGGTTGCTAGGAGTTGGAATCAGCTCATTGGCAGTGGGGTTTTTTGGGTTATGTCCTAGGTTTACATTTTTTAAATTGAATTCTTCCCTAAGGAAAGTTAACTGTCTCGTGAGGATTAGCAGAAAATATATAGAAAATTCAAGGGCTTTCTCTAGACAAATCCAATAACTAATGACAAGTTCACTAAAGTTTCTACACATATGATCCTTGACCAAAGAAAGAAAAAACTTTTCCTTTATGCCAATAACAAACAATTTAAAAAAGTAATTTATAATAGAATCCAAATCTATAAGATATTTAGGAGTAAAGTCTAAAAAATACAATTAATACCTTTATGGAGAAGACTTTCAACCTTTATTGAAGGATATAAAAGAATTCTTAAATAAGATATTACATACCATGTTCACGGAAGGGGGGACTCTATGTATAAAGATATAATGTTGCTGTTACCCCCCAATTCATGGTGATTTCATGCACAACAGACAAAAAGTTGCTTGGTCCTGGGCCATCTCCACGACCAGTTGGGAATCAGACCACTGTGATCTGTGGTGTTCCCATCGACTGATTTTTGGAAGTAATCACCACTTCTTTCTTCCTAGTCCATCGCGGTGTGGAAGCTCTACTGAAGCCTGTTTAGTATCATAGACACATGCATGTCTCCACTGACAAACTGGTGGTGGCTGTGTATAAAGAATACTAGCCAGGAAATGAACCCAGGTCTCCCAGTGGAACGCAGGAATTCTACCACTGAACCACCAATGCCTCAAAGAGGTAATGCCTCCTTCACTTCCTAATTACACTTATACCTCTCTTTTTATCTTTTCATTCTCTTGCCTCTTGTAAATGTCCAAAAACGACGATAATGACAGCTCTTTTCACTATCCGAATGCCTTCTGCCTGTCTTGGTAAGCCTCCTGTGAGATGCATCTTGGAGGTCAATATAAAGATCTCCAGTTATTGTTACTGGGCGAAGCTTCCGAATTTTCATTACCAATCCCAAAAAGCCAATCTCTGAGGCAACTATTTGGGTGAGTGATCAAAGGCTTTATTTTTGTTATTATTATTATTAACTGTGTTTGCTGGCAAATAAAGACAGAGGACAGACAGCGTGTCCATTTTCCAGGCCTGTCTGAATTGATCAGGCAGACAGGATGTAGGAGCAGATACTGTTGCACTCCTGCAGAGGGGCCTCTGGAGAACAGCGGCAGCAGTCGGGAGGGGCCTCTGTCCTGGAGCAGGCTGGTGGAACATGCATATCAAAACCTGGGTTCCCAAGCCCTTGGCTGTCTGCTGGCACCTGAGCTCATCACTGGCAGCTACCACCAGCAGCATCTCTGTTTGTCTCTCCATTGTTTGATGTATCTAAAGGGCTATAAAATAAAGATTGCTATCTCAGTGACTCCTGTCAATTAATGTGTGACTTTCTGGGCCAGAGCCTAGGTGAAGAAAACCATGAAGTTTTAAATTTTTTTTAAGGCTTTTTTCTTTCTTTCTTTCCTTTTTTTTTCTTTTATTGTGAATAAGTGAACGTATACAGTCCTAATTGGTTTTGCATGCCCACCTATCTGTAGCTCTCTCTGCTCTCTCCGCCCAGTGACCAAACACTCCTTCTTTTCCCTCCATGTATCTAGTATCATCTTAACAAGCAACTGTGCCCACTTCTCCACCCTCTTCTCTCCCATCTAGAAAGAGACCAGTAGGACAGCCTCCTGTAAATGCACACCACATGGTCACATTCTGTCCCTGAGTCCAGCCCATGATTGTCTGAAGAGTTGATTCATTACTGGAAACCAGGAATTTTTAAGACAAGAGAAAAGACAAGTAAAAAAAAGTCAGCTTTACAAAAAGAATTAAATCTTGGCTGTCTATTTTAATTTCCCTTTTCAAATTGGGGGGTCTGAATGATTCCACTGTTTCACTAGGACCTTATAGTTATTCGTAAGACTTCTAGTAAAATGCAAAAATCTCTCAAAGTATATTAGTGTAATATCAGCTTCTTTAAGGGACACGTGCAATTTATTTGTGTTTCAACTATTAGATACCACTTTGAATATCCTAGCTAGAAAGGGCTTTTGTTGTGCTCAAAACTGCCCAATTCTCATCTTGTTCAAGGGGTGGTAGATGTAAAGTGATGTGGCTTCCTAGCTCTGCACAGTTCCCTGAGTGCCTCATCATCACCTTTGTCCCTTATCTTCTTCTAGTAACAAACTCAACCTCAGGCTAAGGAGGTGGGCAAGTGACCGAGGCTCGGCTTGAAGTAGGCAGCCACAACTAACTCCAGTTCGTTACCTGTTTTTCTTAAAATTCCTGGCTTGCTAGTACTACCTGGCTCAAGAAATCACACCTTAGCTTGTAGAAGCCACTGAGATAAAATCTTTGCAGCCTTTACAGCCTTCTTCTTAGGCTCATCAAACAACTCTCCGCACCCCAGTTCCTGATGCATGTCTTCCCCAGACTCCTGAGGCCTGCCTGTCTCCGGAGGGAACCCCAGTTGCCCACACTGCTTCTTCCCTCGCACCTTAACTACCCATTACATAAATCCTGGAACCCCTGGTGGTGTGATGCTTAAAGTGCCGTGTCTGCAAACCAAAAGGTCGGCAGTTAGAATCTGCCAGGTGCCCCCTGGAACCTCTGTGTGGCAGTTCTACTCTGTCCTACAGTGTCTCTATGGGTCAGAATCAATTCCAGGGCACTGGGTTTGGTTTTGTTTGATATGTAAACTCTAGGCTTTCTTTGGCAAATTTGGACAGGCTCTGAGGACATGAATTCGTCCTGTCCATTACAAGCCAGCATGTTATAAACCACTTGACATTTACTTTACCCTTGTCACAGAACTGGCTTTTTGTGGCAGGTGGCCTAAACCCATGTTTTGTGGTAACAGGCCAATCATAATGCCTTGTTCCTCTGGCCCATGATTGGTTCAAGTAGTGGACATAGTCCTTTCCCAGGTAAAAAATAATAAAGCTAATGGGAAAAAATCAGCAGAGATAAGAAACTGATAGTTTCTGAGCCCTTGGGTCCAGTCTACTTTCATGGATTGAGCATTTAAATCAATACGGGTATTCTGTTTTGTTTAAATTAGTTCAGCATGGCTTTCTGTCTCTTGCAACTGAAGAATCCTTATGGTAAGTGGGGAGGGATCAAAGCGGTGGAGATTTCAATGTCTGCATTTCTCTGGAGTCTACATGTAGCAGGAAAAGAGATAAGTACAGCTCACGGAGCAGAAAGCACCTCAAACACCACTTTGTTTAAAGAGGAAGGGGCTTTTTATTGAGCCGGCAGTACTGCGGGTGGAGTCAGGTCTCAAACAGCCACACACCCTGTTCCATTATTAAACATTCCTGCATATACCTCTACTCAAGAAAGCAGACAAAGGAATTTTGATACAGTTTTCTAATTGGCATCTACAGGTATACAGATTTTCACATTGCATTTCTATTGGCACAGAACACTTAAAGAAGCAAAAGATAAGCAGTTAGTGTTATGTTACAGGGGAGAAACACCTTGTTCCTTAGAAGCTGGTCTTACCTCAAGAAATTCTATGAAGGGAGGGTGAAGTGTCCTTGGGCTGGCACCAGGGAGAGACATCTAGGCTTCTGGAATTTTAAGTGGAATCTTCTTAAAAGCTTTTTCTCCCTCTCTCGTATACAGGCTTCCTAGTAACATGCTGTTCTTGTTACCCGCCATTGAGTTGGCCCGACTCTTGGTGATTCATGCACAGTGAGATTGGACCGTTGTGATCCACAGAGATTTCACTGGCTAGCTTTCCAGAAGATCACCAGGCCTATCTTCCTAATCTGCCTTAGTCTAGAAGCTTTGCTGAAACCTGTTCAGCATCACAGCAACATGCAAGCCTCTGCTGATAGGGGTGTGCATTGGCTGGGAACCAAACCTGGGTCTCCCACATGGAAGGTGACAGTTCTACCACTGAATACGACTGCTTCCTTCTAGTAACATAATAGAAGTTATTCAGGGAAGCAGAGCCACTGTGAGTTATGGGATAAAGAATCTACTGCTGGAATTAGATCTTACATAATTGTTGGAAGAGCTGGAGAAATAAAACTGAAATAAAACTGGAGGATCTGAGAAGGGGTCACCATCTGGTCAGTCTGAGAAGCTAGGAACTTTCAGCCATCACTACGGAGTGGCAAAGATAAGGCTCACGTGGAGGGCAGTGAGACTGCTACACCTGAGTAGCTACTGCCTTTGGGGACCACCGTCAAGCGGCTGTTGGCCAATAGGATCAGTATTTAGTAAGAAGTGGTAGACAAGGAGCAGAGCAGAACAAAGACACACTGGAACCCACAGACACTTCTGTGCCTGTCTCCGCTTCTAATCGCGACAACCTTCAGAGGTGTCAAAACCTCACCTGGTTAGTGAAATACTAAAAATTAGTGTGAGTGAATGTAATTATTTTAGATTTGATTTGAATCAGGCAGAATTACTCAAACATGTCAAGAAGGTGCTGTGAAGAGAGGATAGTGAAAGCGAGTTATGTAGGTTATTGTTATGTTTACTTCTCAGAAGATGAAATAAAAGCATGAGCAGGGCTACATAAACAGAATCACCAAGGACACGCAATACACCCTAAAACACAGAAGCGTAGACAGACCCTGAAGTTTCTGCTTCTTGAAGCTGGCTGTACACTGATCATTTTCCAAAAGAAAATTCGAAATTTTGCCAATGCCTAAGGCAAAACAGGCTCCTCTAAGCTGCTCACTAAACTATTGTTTGACCTGAAGATCACTCCAGGGAACCAGTTCCTACAAGGTTCCAAAGGACAGGGAAGGGTGGATGGCCTGGGTGAGTGCCCCCAGGTCCATGAATCAGAAATCTGGATTCCAGGAGAATCAAAATGACTTTGTTACAAGTGAATAGCTGCTCCTTCACTTCCACCTTCCAAATCTCGTGCCATCGCCACTTTTGACCAACTCCTGCCCAAGGACAGATTATCCGCTAGGCATGGGATGAAAAACAGATGAATTTATTGACTATAGATTGAGAATTAACACAAGCAAACCCTGCTTACCTTGTTTACTGGGTAACTGCCTCTGCTCTCACCCAGAATGTCATGGAGAAGGGGATTCTGGGAAATGTAGTTCTCAAGTTATTCCAGTCACCACTTTCCAAACCACCACATTTCCAAATCTTTATCCAAACAGCCACACGTTGAGAATCTCATGACCTAGATCTCCAGGAAAGAAGACATTACAGTACTTTATTTGTCCAGGGGTTTTGCCAGAGCCTAAGTCTGAGTAGCTAGTTGCTTTTCTAATAGGGCAGTTTTTTTCACACCCTTCCAGGCTCTCAGCTTCTACAGCCCCCTTCCCTCTCTACACAACAGCCCTGTGTTCTCCTTCCAAACCTGTGTGCTCAGCACTGCCACAATTTTTAGGGGCACTCTAACTTTAGAAAGGAAAATTAAATGTCAAATTTATACCATTTGTGATAGCCCCTAAGAAGATAAAGTACCTAGGAATTAATCTAACCAGAGAAACAACAGACCTTTACAAAGAGAACTACAAGCCCTTACTACAAGAAACTAAGAGAGACTTAGATAAATGGAAAAACCTACCCTGCTCATGGATAGGAAGACTTAACATTGTGAAAATGTCTATTTTACCCAAAGCAATTGATTTATATAATGCAATCTCAATACAAGTTCCAGCATCATTTTTTAATGAGATGGAGAAACAAATCACCAATTTTGTTTGGAAAGGGAAGAAGCACCGGATAAGTAAGGTACTACTAAAGAAGAAGAACACACTGGGAGGCCTCTCATTACCCGATCTTAGAACATACTACACTGCCACAGTGGTCAAAACAGCCTGGTACTGGTACAAGAACAGACAGACTGATCAATGGAACAGAATTGAGGCCCCAGAGATGACACCATCTGCCTATGAACAGTTGATATTCGACAAAGGCCCTAAGACATTAAACTGGGGTAAAAACAGCATCTTCAACAAATGGTGCTGGCAAAATTGGTTATCCATCTGCAATAAACTGAATCAAGATCCATATCTTACACCTTATACAAAAACCAGCTCCAACTGGATAAAAGACCTAAATATCAAACCTAAAACGATAAAGCTCATCCAAGAAAAGGTAGGAACAACAATGGAAGTTTTAATACACAATGAGGACAGACTCCAAAATCTGTCAAAGAAACCTCAATCAACAGAAGAGAAAGTAGATAAATGGGAACTATTAAGAATCAAACACTTTTGCTCATCCAAAGACTTTATTAATAGAATTAAAAGAACACCCACAGAGTGGGAAAAAATATTTGGCAACTCTATGTCAGATCGACGCCTGATCTCCATAATCTATAAGATACTACAAAATATCAATAAGAAGAAGATAAACCATCCAATCAAGCGATGGGCAAAGGAGATGGACAGATACTTTACTAAAGAGGAGATCCAGGCAGCCAAAAAAACACATGCGGACATGTTCACGATCTTTAGCTATTAAAGAAATTCAAATTAAGACAACAATGAGATACCATCTCACCCCAACAAGATCGGCCATGATCCAGAAAACACAAAACAACAAATGCTGGAGAGGCTGTGGAAAAAGTGGAACCCTCCTACACTGTTGGTGGGGTTGCAAAATGGTCCAGCCTCTTTGGAAGGCAATCTGGCGCTTCCTTAAAAAAATGGATATTGATATACCATTTGACCCAGTAATTCCACTACTTGGAATATATCCTACAGATTCAAGGCCTTTCACACCAACGGACACATGCACCAGAATGTTTATCGCGGCACAGTCCACAATAGCAAAAAGGTAGAATCAACCTAGATGCCCAACAATAGAAGAATGGATAGGTAAACTGTGGTACATATACTCAATGGAGCACTACACAATGATAAAGAATAACGATGATTCCAGGAAACATCTCCTAACCTGGTTTCAACTGGAAGACATTATGTTGAGTGAGAGTAGTCAGCGACAAAAGGACAAATACTGTATGAGATCTCTACGATAAGATCTCAAAAACAGACTTGTGTATAGAAGAAAAGACTCTTTGACAGCTGCAAGGGAGGGGAGGGAGGGGGGAGGGTTTAGTTTAGGTAGTTACTAGAAATCTAGTTGGGAGAAAGCGGTGACAGCACACATTAGGAACAAGAACAACAGTAAGTGGACTTCCGCATAACTTGAGTACTCCTTCCATCTCAACTCAATACTGCAAGGATAGAGTAGCTGGGGCAGGGGGCGGGGGACCATGCTCTTAGGTGAATTCCAGGCCAATTGGCACAACTAGCGTTTTGCTAAGAGAGCTCTCTGCACCCCACATTGGTGAGTGGCGTCTGGGGTCTTAAAAGCTGCCAAGCTGCCATCCGAGGACACAGCAAATGGTCCCAACTCAGCAGGAACGGATGCTGACCGAGGGCCAAAATGGCATGTGGTAAAGACAACCGAGAAGATAGAGAGACCCACAAGAGTGGGTGCCTACATCGACCTGGGACCGGAAGAACCAGATGGTGCCCGGCCACCACCAGTGATAGCCATGACGGAGCCCACAGAGAGGAGCCTCACTGGCAACACAAGAATAAAAAGAGGTGCATCATGAGATCTCCACTAAAAGACCTCAATTGATGGTCCAGCGGTTTTGGGGTTCCTCTGAGAGCATGGCCCCCGGCCCTGATGCTGCCCATTCCCATAAATTATAACAAAGGTCCACTCTTTGGACAGGAATGGAATGGACTTGGCAATGCAGAGTAACCATATGTTGGAAGCCCTTTATGGTTCTATACATCTATAGGATATCATCTTGCTGACCTCTGGCTGGAGGAAGGGGAGTGGACGGGGAGGAGGGGAAAGGAGACTGTTGGGAGAATGAGACAGGTATGGAGCAGAGAGGAATAGTGTGCAGTCACCGGACAGGGAGAGCAGTGGAAGCTGCATATAGGGGGGCATGTAAATTTACGTGTGAATGTACATTTTTACTCAGTTATGTTAAATAAAAATAAAAATAAAAAAAGAAAGGAAAATTAAAAGTGTTTGGCCTGATGACTAGGGAGGCAGCACCAAGTCTGCTTTGAGGTAGCTTCATCTTTGCCTCTCTTCTAGATGTTGTTGTCTGGTTTTTGCCTTGCACTTGGCTTGGCTTTTGGCGTGGAGAGCTGAAGTTTTGATTATCTGCTAAGCATTCCCTCCAGACCTTTTAGGACTAAGTCCCTGACTTCTTTTGGCCTTCCCCCCACTCCACCCAAACCCTGCCTTTGAACTCCAACCCAGAGCAATGGTCCTGCAGCCTGCTAACAAGCTTTCCTGGTACCACTGTCTACCAGTCTGACTTCCAATGACAATAAATTTATGGTGTGCTTTGAGTAATACTCTTCTGAGTATTATAAATACTGCAATCTCTGCTTTGGTTATAACCAAAAAAAAAAAAAAAAAACCCACTGCCATTGAGTCAGGTCCTTCTCATAGAAACCCTAGAAGTCAGAGTAGAACTGCCCCATAGAGTTTCCAAGGAGTGCCTGGAGGATTTGAACTGCCATGTTTTGGTTAGCAGACATAGCAACTCACCCACTACGCCACCAGAGTTTCCTTGTTTAGAACAGGTGACTCTTACTCTTTAAAACCAAAGGATCACCTGTTACTCACGCATAGCCTGACGTCACATGTTAACTCCCTCCTCACCTTTCGCTAGTGTTGAACTCCCCCTTGATGACCAGTTTTCATGCCTTACTACAACAGCCTCTCCACTGTATTTTCTGAGCAGAGTACAAGTGGATCTATTCATCCCATTGTGCCCAGCATGGCTGCATTTTTCTGGCAATTATTTCATGTTCTGAGTGAATTTTTCAGTTTACTGGTATCCACAGGTGACTTTCTTTTGCAAAGAAAAAAGCACTAAGATTATTGTTACTTTTAACTACCTAAGCAAAGTTTCTGTACACCCAATGACAAACAAAGAACCACAAAATCATGATGAGATAAGGTACCATTCATTCATTCAGTTGGTTCCCATGTACTCAGCTGTTTAAGACACTTGTCCTGCAAAATGTCAAATGACTGATGGTCATGGATCTTTGGGGCCACTCAAATATATTTTAAACAAGAATGCCAAAGGTGTTCATTCATTGCCTGCTTTATTGCTAGCCTCCATCCCCCTCTCGTTACCCCCATTGGCCCTGATACCTCTTACTTTACCACACAACTGCCTAGCATCAGTTACCCTGCTCCCAGATACCATGCTCTGCCTGCCGAACTGGACTGCCTTCCTGCACCCACATATGTGGGCTGCCTTTCCAGACATACCTCACCCCAGTGGGTGTGTTAAGCATTATGTCTCCAGCTATTGTCACATCCTACCCCACCCCCTAGTGTCTTGTTTCTTCAATGCTGTAGACTGAGCTGATCATCAAGACTGTCATTAACAATAACACATTGAGCACCTGATATAGGGACTCATGGAAATAGTTTTACTTATCTCTGCTTGCTCCCGGGTAGCACAGTAACTAAAGCACTTGGCTGCTGACTGAAAGGTCAATGGTTTGAACCCACCAGCCACTCTTTGAAAGAAAGATGGGGCAATCTGCTTCCGTAAAGATTACAGCCTTGCAAACCTGATGGGGTAGTTCTACTCTGTCTTACACGGTTGCTGTGAGTTGGAATCAATGCTACAGCAGTGGGTTTCGTTTGGGGTTGGGCTTGCTTCAAGGAAATATATGAAGAGAAAACAAAGGCAGCCGTGAGATATTTCTGGATCATTA
The DNA here is from genome assembly GCA_028571685.1 of Heterohyrax brucei. Lineage (NCBI taxonomy): Eukaryota > Metazoa > Chordata > Mammalia > Hyracoidea > Procaviidae > Heterohyrax > Heterohyrax brucei. The sequence continues at coordinate 114,895,079 of CM053149.1, read as the reverse complement.
AACTATCTCATAAGAGCCATCCTAAACTGTAATGAGTTGAGAAAGGTTGTTATTGTCCATATTACAGCCTTCAAATTAGGCTTTAGTACACACATATGATCCAATAGTACCTTTATGAGCTTTATAGCCATTAGACTCTTGGGTAATCATTGTGTAGAGTATCTCTAAGCCATTTTAGAAGTTGGAACCCCCTTTTACTGTTTCAGGTGACTGCAGATTTTATAATCATTCATCTTATATTGTGTTTTTGACCATATCTATAACTTGTTTAGTGCTGAGTCTTTGGTCAGGAGCATAAGCTCCCATTTTAATAACAGTAGTGTTGTATAAGAAAATGTAATACATTATTTTTTTCATGGAATGATCCACTCTACCACTAAGCACCATGTAAGTCCTGCCTCTGATTTTTGCACTGTGTGTGTATCTGTGTGTTGTACATGTATTTGTGTGTGGCAAAGGATATCAGGGAAAGGGTTTAGGCCTGAGACTGCTTGAAATGGATCTAATCTTTGGAGACGGAGCTTTGTTCAAAGACTGATGCCTGTGACAAGTTCCCCAAATGATAAAAATTTGGGAACTTGCTAGTTGGGACACCCCTGGCCACCTTGGCTGCCCCTAGTTTTCCTCTTATGACATTTCGGCTTACTGATGCTTTTTCTCTGGTCAAAACTGAGCCCTTCCTTCTCTCCTGGCCTCACTTTGGCTAGAGGTCCAGGCACTCTCTCCTTGTAGCCCTCCCTAAGGCCCAGCCGGTCCTGACTGGAAGGCAGAAACAGAGTGGCTGTCCAGGGTCCTGCTGCCCAAGATGTGTGTTAGCAGCTGGCCACACATAGCTATAGAGCCCTAGAAATTGGGCTACTCTGAACCTAGATTTATGTCTTCAAAATATGAAATATGCACCAAATTTTGAGACTTTCATGAAAAAATGTAAAACCCCTCAGTACTGTTGTTGTTAATAGCTGTCAAGTCAACTCAGACTCTTGGTGACCCTATATGTGCAGAGCAGAACTGCTCCAAAGACCGTTCAAGGCTGTGACTTCTTGGAAGCAGACGGCCAGGCATGTCTTTTGAGGCATCTCTGGGTGGGTTTGAACTGCCAACCTTTCAGCTAATAGTTGAGCCATTCAGGTGCTATGAACATCTCAGTAATTTTTTTAAAAAAGGTCAATTACATGTTGGAATAGTAGTATTTTGGCTTTGGGGGGCTATATAAAGTATATTATTAAAGTTACCTCAAATGTGTTTATTTTTACTTCTTGAAGCATGGACACAAAATGGACTGACGCAGCGGCTGTGACCATGGGCTCAAACAGGACAACGACTGCAAGGGTGGCACAGGACTAGGCAGTGTTCTATTCTGTCCATCGGGTTGCTAGGAGTTGGGAGTGACTCAACAGCATCTAACAACAACAACGGAACATTTAAAATCACATGTGAGGTTTGACTGTATTTCTAGCTCTTGGCACTGCCCTAGGGATCTGGAGGAATCTTGCTAGTGTGGTGTCTGACACTCCTGTGAAACCCTACTGGTTTGGCCCGGGGCTTTTGCTTCCAGGTCTTATGCCTCCATTCCCTGTCCAGTACTCTAAGGCACGACTAGAAGAGGGCTTGTCCTTGAACTCATTTGTTTTAGATCCTGGTATCCCGCCTTGTAAGAGCCCAGTGGCATAGTGGTTAAAGTGCTCAGCTGCTAACTGACAAGTCAGCGATTTAAACCCATCATCCACTCCACAGGAGAATGATGTGGCTGTTTGCTTATGGGAAGATTTATAGCCTCAGAAACCCCATGGGGCAGTTCTACTCTGTCTTATAGGGTTGCTATGAGTTGAATTGACTCGACAGCCATGGGTTTGTTTTTTAGGGTTTTCACGGAGCAGCTGGTGAATTTAAAACTGCCGTCCTTTTGGTTAGCAGCCAAACAGTTACCCACTGTCCCAGCAGGGCTCCATAGGAACTTCAGTGGCACCACAGTGAAGCACTCGGCTGCTAACTGAAAAGGCTGGTGGTTTGAACTCACACAGCAGCTCTCTGGCAGACAGACCTGGTGATTTGTTTCCATAAAGAGCATAGCTTAGAAGGCCCCATGGGGGCAATTCTTCTCCATCACATGGGGTCGCTGTAAGTCAAACTAGACTCGTGGCATCCGACAACAGCAGCCTCCTGCCTTAGTGGGCACAGCAGCGGTTCAGTGGTAGAAATCCTGCCTTCCGTGTGGGAGGCCGAAGTACCTCGTCGGCAGCCGTCACCCACTCGTCAGCAGAGGTCTGGGTATTGCTGCAATGAGCAACAGGCTTCGGTGGAGCTTCCAAACTGAGACAGAGTAGGAAGAACGGCCTGAGGACCTTCTCGTGAAAGTCAGCCAAGGAAGACCCGAGGGACACAGCAGTCTGATTCACAACCAGTCACAGGGACGGTGCAGAACCAGGCAGCGTTTTATTGCACTGTGTATGGGATCGCAAGGAGTCAGTGATCAACTCTAAGGCAGCTGACAACAATGACAACATCCTATTTCAGCTTTGAGATCAGGGGGACATCTTTAAGAAAGTGCACATAAAACAAAGCATCATATCTTGGAGTAATATGTGAAAGGGAGGGAGGGGGCTTGGAACTGAAGCTTCCCTGTTGTTGTTAGGGGCTGTCAGGTTAGAGAGTGTAACTGCCGCATAGGAATTTTTAGGCTGTAACCCTGGTGGTGTAGTGGTTAAGAGCTACATCTGCTAACCAAAAGGTCGGCAGTTCAAATCTGCCAGGCACTCCTTGGAAACTCGATGGAGCAGTTCTACTCTGCCCTATAGAATCACTACGAGACAGAATCGACACAATGGCAATGGGTTTGGTTTGACTTTTGGGGAATCTGTACAGAAGTAGATCACCAGGTCTTTCTTCCACGGAGCTGTTGAGGGGGTTCAAACTGCCAATCTTTTGATTAGCAGCAGAGCACTTCCCGTTGTGCCCCTAAGCTTCATGAGCTTCATGTAAATCTGTCTCTGCCGCGTACCCCCAAATCTCACTTCAGGTGACTTTCGCTGAGTCTCCAGGATTCCAGGGAGGCTACTTTTGTAGACCTCTTGTTAGCCCCTAACACACAGAAGGGGGCACACCACTCATGTCTTGAGCTATTGGGCAGCCCACATGTCACAAACACAACAGATCCGTGTATTATGGAATGTGAAGGTGCTGCTTCTTGGAATCTGGCACTCTCAACTGGCACTGCATGATCCATAACCCTGAATTTCTGTTCTCGTGACTTCTGTCACATTCAGACTCCAAAGAATTGCTTCTCTCTGTTTCCAGCCCTCTGTCCTTGAAACAAGAAGAGACTGAGTCAATATGCCAGAAAGGTCTGTACGTTGTGCTGCTGCTGAAATAGACACAGCTTCAGAGAGCAGAGAGGAGGAAGCACTTAGAAAAAAGAGACAAATTAATTAACTTGTCAGCTCTTTCTCTCAGATAGCATGAATGCTCTAGATTTCTTGCATAACAAGATATCATTTCCCAGGGGTGTGCTGGTTCTGGTCTTTGTAACAGTTTCATGTGACAGCTAAGATTATTTTGTAACATTAAATAATTCATACTATTCTTACATTTTTATATGTGTAGATCCAGATGCAACACTCCTGAAACATATAAAGTCTCAACTGGATTAACAAATACAGTGGTAACTAGATGCACATTAAATGACAGAATTATGAGTGTTTATAAAGGCATTAATAAGATTTAACTAAATTTTCCAAAAACTCAAATATAAATTCCAGTTTTATTTAAATCTCTTGGAAAATGTGTCTAAGAGCAACATAGAGACAGAAACACAAAAGCAGAGCTCAGAAACAAAAAAGCTGAAAGAAATGGAAATAGCAGACAGTGCTTATGTTTCTAAAAATGAAACAATGAAAGTGAGCAGACTTTGAGCATGACCCACATAAAATCTGCAGACAGGCTATTACAAATTTTTTTGCTTAATAAAGATTTAATTAGTCATGAAATGAAAATGAACAAAAAAATTATCATCAGAATCACAATTTGTAAAGATTAGATGAAATCCCTGCAACTTCTCATTCCTCACTCAGTGAAGACTTAATTACTGATCAAAACAATGAGAACACAAAAGAGAATTATTCATAACAAGCTCTTCAGGCAGAAAACTAAATGCAGCTCTGACCTGTCCGTTAGGATATGAGAACATGGCATTTTTAAGAGCAGCAATTGAAAGAGAAAACCAAAAACCTCTGGAACTTTCTTAGGTATGTTGGACAGCGATCCTGAAAAATGACCCCCACACCCTTTTGACAGTGTAAGTACATTTCTGGCAAAGTGCAATCCAATTCGATTCAATATAATTATCACAAATTTCCATTGCACAAACGTGGCAGAGAATGTCATATTTAAATTTTACACCAAAATTATTTTAGATGGAAAACAAATTGTTTTTGAAGCCTAAGTATAAAGACAAGCATCACCGGTGGCTAAGTGGTTAACTACTCAGCTGCTAACTGAAAGATTACAGGTTGAAACTTACCACCAGGCTCTACGGAAGATGAAGACCTGGTGATCTGTTGTGTAAAGAGTTCAGCCTAGGAAACCCTCTGGGGCAATTCTACCCAGACTTACAAGGTTGCTATGAGCCTAGAGGAAACCCTGGTGGTGTAGTGTTTAAGTGCTATGGATGGTAACCAAGGCGTCATCAATTCAAACCCACAACACACTCCTTGGAAACTCTATGAGGCAGTTCTTCTGTGCTATAGGTTTGCTATGAATCAGAGTTGACAGAAATGGATATTAGTTTACGAGTCAGAAATGACCAAAAAAAAAAGTACAAAGCACTTTGTTATTGCTACGACAGAGTTTTACAACCAGTCTTCAACATCAGTTTTGGCCAATACGAAGTTTTTATGTCAGAGGCACTTAAGATTTTGATTTAAAAAAGAGGAGAGAGAGGGAACATCACTTGCATACAAAAAAATGCAATTACTAGAATTAAATTTAAAAGGTTAAATAAGTAGTATTCAACAGTGTTTTTATATGATATATGATGTTCTTATACAAATAATATGAATGTCCAATATTTGATCAAGCACAATGTGGCATCGACAGCTCAGTAGTTACAGAAAACAAAGGAGACTTTCTAGTTTTCAGAGAAGTTATTTCAGAAGATACGTGAGAATATTCAACCTGTAACACAGATTAAAAAGATCACAGTATAGAATGGAAAACTCAAAATGAGATTATTCATTTAGTAGGTTTTAAAGTAGACATCATGTTTGGTAAAGCAGAGGGTCAGCCAATTACACGAAGACCCTCAGCAACCTGGATTGACATAGTGGCTGCAATAATGGGCTTAAGCGTAACAATGATTATGGGCATGGTACAGGACCAGGCAGTGTTTTGTTCTGTTGTATACATGGTCACTATGAGTCAGAAGTGACTTGAAGGCAACTAACAGCAATAACAAAGTAGACAAGTAATAATATCTACATCATATTTAGACATTTAACTAGATTTTATTAGGGACAAAAGTAATGTAAAGTAAGTAACACCTACTATACATATAAACACATATTATACATATAAATGCATATTGCTGAGCTACCAAAAGGTAAAAACAATGAACCTGGAATTAATGAATATGTTTCATTAGTTTTACTTTGGTAGTAGAAATTACATTCTGTTGTCTTTGCATTTTTGTTGGCTTTCCCTCATAATAGCACAGCTTTTGGAATGCTTTTCTATTTTGTTGTAATGAAGATATGTTTGTTTAAGTAGGAAATTAGAACATATTTTATTTAACAGTTTGTTAGGTTGATTTTGAACTTATAATTGTTTAGACATATGGTATGTGATTCTCTGTTTGTATTTTTTCCCTGGGCCTGACAAATGTTAACATGGGCTCAGTAACCACCCACCAGATTTGGCTTTCTCAGATATCAAGCCTCAGTCCAAGGGGCCCTTTCGAGCTTCACGACCTTCAGGGGCTCAGTTTTTAGCTATCCCGGTTTGTCAAGTGTTTTAGTCAGCTAGTGCCGCTCTAACAGAAATACCAGAGTGGACGGCTTCAACAAAGGAAGGTTTATTCTTACACAGTCAGGTAGGTTACAAGTCCATATTGGTGTCCGCTCCAAGGGAGGGCTTTCCCCTTGTCAGCTCTGGAGGAAAGTCCGATATTGCATCAGTCTTTGTCCAGGGAGCATCCCGGCGCAGGAACCTCAGGTCTGAAGGATGTGCTCTGCTCCCGGTGCTGCTCTCTTGATGGTAAGGAGGCTCCCAATTGTCCTTTGTTTCTCTTTCCCTTTTATCTCTGAAAGCATTAAGGGTGGGGCAAGCCATACTACAGGGAAACTCCCCCTACAGCAGGCAGGGAAGTAATTCTATGCAGAATTTACTGCTCCACCCTAATCCTTTAACATACAGTTTAGCAAAGCCACACAATGGAGGAGAGTCCCAAGATACTGGGAATCATATCCCAGCCATGTGGCTGCACATATTTTTGGGGGGACACAATTCAAACCATGACACCAAGTAACTGGTCCAACCAACTGCCAGCTTCTTCTTCAACCTACCCAACCCGTTCTCAAGCTACCATCAGATCGCAGAACCAAGTGCTCATGAGGCACTACAGTAACTCATTACCTTCAAGTCAATTCCAACTCACAGTGACCCTAGAGGACAGAGTAGGACCTCCCCATACAGTTTCCAAAGCTGTGATTTTTACTGAAGCAGACTGCCACATCTTTCTCCCACAGTGCAACTGGGTAGATTTGAACTACCAGCTTCTCAAATCTATCCGGATCTACTGATCAAAGCTTAGGGGACAGGACTGCCATTCCTGAGGGGCAGAAGAATGGAGCCTGCCGAGGCCAAAGGGGTGGGGTCATCACTCAGATGGACTGGGAGAGCATTGCTGTATAAATCTGAAGGTGCAGAATTGCTCTTCTAGAAAGCCAATGGACCTCTGCCAAAAAGCCAGACAGTGTGGCCAACACCCAGTGTCCGGAGGGTAGAGCCATTATCTAAATGGTCTCAGAGAACACGGGATTATTTTCAAACCTGGGAGTAATATAATTTGTTGTGCTGACTAGCTTGGTGCCTGTTATCCCTTCTTTCCCTCCAGTTTCTCCCATTTATAATGGAAATATCTGCCTTCTGCCTGTTCCACCATTATTCTTCAGAAGCAGATAACTTGTATTCTAGGTTTCACAGATGAAGAATTTTGCCCCAAGAGAACCTGGTCTTGAAGTTGATTTAAGACTTTTACTATGATACAGTAGGGTGAATATGCTTGACATGTGGTGAAGACATGAATGTGGGGGGACCACAGGATAGAATGTAGTAGACTGAATTTTCTATCCCCAAAACGTGTGCCAACTTGGCTAGGCCATGACTCGCAGTATTATGTGGCTGTCCACCATAATCCAATTATCCTTTGTATTATAAATCCTAACTTCTGTGATGTTAATAGAAACTCTAGTAGTGTGGTAGTTAAGTGCCGTGGCTGCTAATCAAAAGGTTAGCAGTTGGAATCTGGCAGGTGCTCTTCGGAAACTCTATAGGGCAGTTTTACAGTGTCCTACAGGGTTGCTATGAATCGGAATTGACTCAATAGCAGTGGGTTTGCTGCCAGACCAAAAGCAAGTTCTTTCTGCCTGTCACTGTAGCCAAAAATCAGAGACAGTGAACAGTTCAAGAAATGCTTTATTAAAAGATAAGCCAGCCAACCTGGGGAACAGTGAGAATAGTTTCTCTGAGGCTGTCCTGCTTGGGTTACATTTCGAGAGGTTTTTATAGCCACATTTCAAAGGGATTGGCATCTGAAGATTGTCACAGAACAATAACAGTGAGTCACAAGATTGTATTACGTCTTATTGAACAGCATAAATTACCTAAAACTTCATTATCCCCCTGAGATCTTTGGAATAATTGACTTACTATCTCAGAGATAGGGAGAGGAATGCAGGCCTGCTAATCTGGTTTGGGGAAGGTGGCTTTTTGTGTCTAAGACAAATTCAATCTCCTTACCTTCCACATCAGTGTAATCCTTGGTTCTCTCAGGGAAATGTCAGTGGTGTGGCTAAGAGCCAGGCAGGTCTCAGGGCTCTGTCAGTAGTCTGTTTCTTCAGGACCCTCTTCTGAGAGTCATTATCCTTCTAGATGGGGCTGCCCATCTGGACCAGTGGCAAGTCAACTAGGTATCTTGTTTTAGGGTGCTCAGGACATGCCCCCTTCCAGTGGCCTCATTTTCGTCAGTACATGCATTGATTGGAGTCAGTATTTACCAGCTGTTGAGGTGATCCAAGTCCTTATCTCTGGGGGCCAACTAGGTTACCTCGAGTTGGGCCTTGGAGGGCTATAGCCACAACTGGGCTTTTTATCTTTTTCTCTCTGCCACCCAAATCTGTATTGTTAAAGTACCATAACAGTCTCTTCTACTAACTAGGAGTATGGACTGAGGCTCTGCCTCAAGCTTTTGTAATTGTCTTATGTCAGATGTGGACCGAGACACACAATGCAAGGCCATAATGGCTTTTCTAATAGTGCCCAGAGTAAAATAGCAGACCAGTTTATCTGGACCATTACTTGACTTAAGGTGTCTTGAGGACCCAGTCTTTTCCAAACACAGTAGCCCACATGGGCCACCTTAGTTTCTATAGAAGTTAGAAATCCAGACTTTAGAAGAATTACATATCCCATTATAAAACTCTCAAAGTGTTCAATAAATAGTTAATGAACACTACCAGGTTTTTCAAGATCTCAGGCATCATACAGTGAACTAGAAAACAGAACATATTAACAATATTAGACCAATTATCTAAAATAACCAATGAAATTATGACCCTGGGGTCTCTGAGGGGAGACAAACCTCAAGACATTTATGTATAGCATCAGCAACCATTCATGTGCCTCAACAGCCAGTGTATTCTGTAAAACCTCAGATTTCAAATTGGTATACAAACTGCAACATTTATCTGTCAAGACTCAAAATGTTTTTTGATAGAATAGGAAACTCTAATGTGATTTTAATTTATAAAATCACAGCCAAAATATTAGATGCTTCCCTGGTTATAATACACATAACTTTACTAAGTTTACTCACAGGAATTTCCAACTGGAGAATTACAATCATCCAAGCTGAATAGTCAAACAATTTTAGGAAAAAAAAATTATTTTCCAGTTGCTTTCTGTCTCACCTAATTCTGGACCAGCTGTCCTCTGTGAAGTCATCAGCTTTGCACAAGAGTTTTGGATTTATCTTGAGTCACAGTCCTTTTTCACCAGTCTAAAATCTCTGTTGAGACACTCTGGTTAATCAGCAAAAACTATAGATGACATAAAACTTAGTATGACCATGATCAGTAAAAACACATCTTCTTAATAATAACAGGAGTCAGTTACAAAGCAGGATATAAAAGGTCAAATAAAACCCAATCTGCTGGAAAGAACCTTAGACAATGTTTTTAAACACAATCATTACCCATACTTTCAAAGAACTTCAGACACTGTACTTAACAATCTTGAAGCATAGTACCACATGGTCAGGATATGCCAAGAGTCTCTAAATGCTTACATAGTATAAAAATAGATTTATAAGTAAACACTTTGAATTTTCCAGTCAAAACATTGGCTTTGATGATCCCACGTTAAATAAAATAATGTAGTTAAGTTGGCAATTAAAACCAAATCAAATCCATTGCTGTGGTATTGATTCTGATTTATAGCAACCCCATAAAACAGAGTAAAACTGCCCTATAGAGTCTCTGAGGAGTGTCTGGCAGACTCAAACTGATGACCATGTGGTTAGCAGCTGTAGCACCCAGCTACTGTGTCACCAGTGTTTCTCCAGTGAACAGTACATGATTTAAAAAGCATTTGTTAAAAAAAAAAATTAAGAAGATGTAAGTAATACAATTTTTAACCCAGTGGGAATCAGACACCTTTTTCAGTTTCAATCTGTGTCAAAATGTTTTAGCCTCTTTCCCTCAGAAAAGGCTATCGATGGCTTTAGCTTTCTCTTTAAGACAAAACTTGCCCTTTAACTAAAGGGTCTTTAACTAAGGGCTGTAAAGTTAATTTTTTGTTTGTTTTTTTTTCTCCAGTCCATCTACTTGAAATTTGAGTTCCTTAATTAAGTCCAAGAAAGACTCTGATCTGCCGAACAAGTGAGTCTCAAAGAACTAAAATAATAAATATCTTAAAATTAGATACATTGGCAATGACAAAACATAAGACATTTAGTGGGCAAAGACTGTTATATGAAAACAGATGTTGAATAAGACAGCACTGTGTGGTTCGAGGCCAAATTTGTAAAGCCTTGCTGGACATTAAGCATTCAGTCCACAAGGATCAGACACTTTTCACAGAAAATTACAAATTACAAATTTGAGGTCCCCACAAACATCCTGTGTAGACATAACAATGAAAAAGATGTTTCAAAAACTTCACGAAGACAAATACAAAACCACACTATAAATACATTTATCTTATCAAACACACGGGAGGCCTCACTTCATCACACACACACCCAGCTGTACCACATACACACACAGCCTGTTCTTTTAATTAAAGTGAGCTCAGTAACACTTTCCTGATTTTTGACAGAAAAGTTCTAATTTCAGGATGGGAAAATAATTTCATAGACCCATTCAAATGGCCAGCTTTCTCTGGAATCTAGCTGGCACATTGGCCAGGCTGTATTACAGTGAGACTTCATTTATCTTAGTCACAGGTAGGTACCCACACTGAAACCAGACAGACAGAATCTACCCTGTTGGGCTTTTAGGAACAGAGACCTTATTTTCCCGTATTACAGAGTATACAGACAGAGAGAAGCTTTCTTACTTGGGACAGATGTTCCTTTCTTATCAGACAGACAGAACTGAAACAGAAGGTCAGACCCTGATGAGAACTTGAATTCTCTGCATGCAACCAGAATGAAGCACTTGAACCTTTTTAGATTTGTAAATTGATGCTGGGGGTGGATAAGCAGCCTTCAAATGCTCCCAACAGAAAAGTTCTTGGCAGTGCTGCATAGAGCATTCAGAAGCTCTACCTCCAGTCCTGTCTGTTCAAGCAGAAAAAACAGGGACTCTCCAAATTCCCTCCACCCTGGGCCAAGCAGAAGAAGAAAGGAGGAAAGGAGAGGAGGCCAAGGAATCCGCCTTCTATCCTATCAAGGAAGTGGAGGTCCAGGGGGATGAGACGTGTTTTTGCTTGGATCAATATGTTCCTCACGTGTATGGAATTTGTCTTGCCAGGGGCGGACACTTCCCTCATCTGCTCTGCATATCCCCTTATTCTGCCATGGGAATCTTCTAGGAGCAGACACACTATTGACTCTTAAATGTCTGACCCATGCCCACAAATATTTTATGGACCTTATCGTTGGCCTTTGAACAGGACAGATACCTTCACCCATCTGGATCAGAGTTACTGGGGTGGTATGAGCAGCTAGGCCTTTGAACCTCACCAGAGAGTGGCCCTGGTCAGAGTTCCTCAGTTGCTCTGCCAGCCATCCACCTGTTCACTGAAGGTTTTTAGAGATGTAGCAGAAAAGTGGAGGAGAGAAAAGTCGGCCCTTCCTTGGGAAAGAACTTACCAGAAGGATCCCTGAAGTCCTGCTGCAATCACCAGAAATGCTGTCAAACCAAAAGCAAGTTTTTTCTGCCTGTTACTGTAGCCAAAAATTCAGAAACAGAGAAGAGTTGAAGGAAAGCTTTATTAACAGATAACCAGCAAAGCTGGAAGACAGTAAGAATAGCTTCTCTAAGGCTGTCGCACTTGGATTACATTTCCAAAGGTTTTTATAGCCAGATTTAAAAGGCATTGGCATCTGAGGATTATCACAGTGTAAATTATCTAAATAAAACTTCATTACATCCCTGAGATCTTTGGAATAATTGACTTACTATCTCAGAGTTAGGGAGAGGAATGCTGGCCTGCTAATCCGGTTTGGGGTGATAATTGGGGCAACAGATGGAATGAAGTCTAATAACCTAAGCGACCTTTACTAGATTCTTACATTCACCAACAGGTTTGCTTATGATGTTAATGAGACAAGATTAGAGATAATCATATTAATGAGGCAGGACTCAATTTACATGATTAGGTTGACTCTTGGCTCAATCTTTTTTGAGATATAAATGAAAGAATAGAGTACATAGAAAAGCAACTTCACATCATCAAGAGAGAAGCACTCAAAACAGAGTACATCCTTTGGACCAGGGTCCCTGCTTTGAGAAGCTCTTAGACAAGGGGAAGATTCATGACAATGACTTTCCCCTAGAACCAACAGAGAAAGCTTTTCCTGGGAGATGGCACCCTGAGTTAGCCTCCTAAACTGTCAGAGAATAAAGTTATTTGTTAAAGCTATCCACTTGTGGTATTTCTGTTATAGCAGTGTTAGATTACTAAGACACTCCAGGAATGACTCAATAGCTATTTCGATGTTTCAATAAATGGATGCAATGCTAAAAGCACTCCCTCCTCTATGCTGAGAAATTTGGAAGACAGTTACCTGGCCATCCAGCTGGAAGAGATCCACATTCATGGATCTGAAAAAGGTGATCCAACAGAACATGGAAATTATCAATGTCTTTACTACCACAAGTAAAATTTTGTTTAAAATCATTCAAGGGGTTGCAACCATACACCAACAGAGAACAGCCAGAAATTTAAGCTGAATTCAGAAGAGGATGTGGAACGAGGGATATCATTGCCGATGTCAGAGAAATCTTTTGGCTAAAATCTGATGTCTTTGTCATCCAGTGCTGCTCTAACAGAAAAACAAGTGGACGGCTTTAACAAATAAAAGTTTATTTTCTCTAGTAGGCTACAAATGCAGGGCATCAGCTCCAGATGAAGGCTTTCTGTCTTTCTGGCTCTGCAGGAGAAGAATATTGAGTATTTCAGGGACTGCCAGAAGAATGCACTAATCTGTCTTAGAAGAAGTATACCCAGAACGTCCCTTAGAAGGGAGGATGGCCAGACTTCATCTTATCTATCTTGGACATACTATCAGAGGGACTGCTCTCTGGAGAAGGACATTGTTGTGGATTGAATTATGTCTCCCAAAATGTGTGCCAACTTGGCTACGCCATGATTACCAGTACTGTGTGACTGTCTACCGTTTTGTGATCTGATGTGATTTTCCCTATGATGTTAATGGGGCAGGGTCAGAGGGAGTTGTAATGAGGCAGAACTCAACCAACAAGATTAGTTTGTATTTTCAATCAATCTCTTTTGAGCTATTAAGGAGAGAAATGAACAGAGAAATTGGTGACCTTATCCCAAAGGAAGCAGTACAAAGAGGTGCTTGTGGACCTGAGATTTCTGTGTGTCTCAACCTGGGGAAGACTGATGACAAGAACTTTCCTCCAGAGCCAACAGATACAGAAAATCTTCCCTTGGAGCTGGCACCCTGAATTTGTTCTTTCAGCCTCCTTGACGGTGCAGAAAAATTTATCTTTGTTAAAGCCATTCACTTGTGGTATTTCTACTATACCAGCAATAGGTAACTAAGGCAGACATCAACCCTGGTAAAGTAGAGGGTCAGGAAAAAACAAGAAGACCTTCACTGAGATGGATGAACACAGCCACGGGCTCCAACACAGCAATAGCTTGTGAGAATGGCACAGGACTGGGCAGTGTTTCATTCTGTTGTACACAGGGTCGCCATGAGTCAGAACTGACTCAGAAGCACCTAATGTCAACAACAACAGAGCCAGGGCCCTGAATTTGAACTTCCAGCTTCCTAAGGAGTGAGAAGGTAAATCTGTGTTTGTTAAAGCCATCCACTTGTGGCATTTTTGTTATAGCAGTACTACGTAACTAAGACAATCCTAAACCAAGACTATGAGATGAAAGAATACCGCAGACACTTTAACCAGCATATGAGGTGGTTGTCATAGCTTTCTCCCACTGTCTAGAATCCCCAATAACGAGTATTTGGTAAGTATTTGAGAATTGTTTGTACCAACCCTGTGGGAAGTAAAGAGAGATTTAGATTCATACTAATCTTACTTGCTCAGAGCCTAATTACGTACAGGCCATTGGCCTGCCTGAACTCAAGAGGCAGCGTAGGCTTAGGACAGTCATTCGGAATGATTCAAATATTGATTTGCTGTATGAATGAGACCCTCCCCTGCACCCCCACCTCAGGCTCTGAGCTGCTTTCTTCTCATGTCAGGGAATGCAAGCTTGTCCCAGTTGTTAAGTCAGGACATCTGTTGGTACAGAGAACAAAGGCTGAGTACCTGCAGAAGCGACATTTCAGGCTCAGCCACTACTGGTTGGTAAGACTTGCTCAGGCTTGGGCCACTGCTCCTTTTCATCATCACAGATTTTTACCAGTAAGTTATACCCAGTGGCCACATGATGTCTGTCTTCCCTGTTGGTGTGCTTGTGTCTAGTCCACTCCTTTTTAAGACTCTTCTCAAAGGCGATTAGGTTTGGAACCCACCCTACTCTAAAATGGCCTGTTTCCAAACAGGGTCATATTTACAGGTGGGGGATTAGGACTTCATGTTGGGTGCCACAATCTAATGCTTAACATTTGTATTCATTTCAGCAAGCATTGATTTACTGAGGACCTACTTTGGGACCATCATTATGCTAGGTTCTGAGGGGTAGAGAGGCTGTTGTTCTGACCTTGAAAAGCACCCTTCAAGTCAGCAAGCACTATCACACTATCTGCCGGGCTACCTTCAGGGTCTTGCTTCGTCACAGACCCATCTAGAGCCCTCATCAAGGAGTACTAGCAGAAAGCTATTATAACCAAAGGAGCATTTTTCTTTTCTAATTACTTTAATTACTTTTTTTCTAATCTCTCTACTCTCCTCTTCACTGGTACAATGTTTACAAGGACAGGCCCTAGAATCTTGCCATCAGATTTAAATCCCAACTCTACTATATACTAGTTTCTTGACCTGAACAAGTAATTCTTCTGTGCCTCCAGCTGTGACCCCACAGAGACCTGAATGATGCCCAGTCTTGTGCCACCCTCATGACTGGTTGCAGATGACTGTGGACTGGACCACTGTGATCCACAGCTTTCTGATTTTCAGAAGTCGATCACCAGGTTTTTCTTCTTAGTATGGAAGCTCTGCTGAAACCTGTTCAGCATCAGAGCAGCACACAAGCCTCCCTCCAGTGACAGATGGGTGTTGCCTGTGTATGGGATGCACTGGCTGGAATAAGCCCAGGTCTCTTGCATGGAAGGTGAGTATTCTCCCAGCGAACCACTACTGCCTCCCTGAATAGATGTTCGTTACCGTTTCTCAGTCCCCGCTTTCCTAAGCCCCTGGTTTACCCTGTGATGCTGGCTCAGCCAGCCCACTAGTGGAAGTCACAGTGAAGGATTCTGTATCATGGATGTCTTCCTGTTCTCCATGTACTTGTGGTTTGGTTCATGTTTCTCCTTCCTCTGCTGGGGATTGTTTGTCGACAGCCACTTGGGAGCAGCCTTGAGTTAGGCGAGACCTGTTCTTCTGACAGGTGCTTTTCACCTCACAGTTGAGTCCAGTCAGAACATTTCACTTTTACATCCCGCCAGAGCTGGGGAACTGGCGGAAGCAGCCGGGAAGCTGGTTCCCCGTGGTACAGAGGCCTTGCTGCAGTGGGAGGGAGAGCAGCCAACAGCTCAGTGTCCCAATCTCTGGGAGCCAATCCTCTGTCATACCTACACTGTTTGGCTGCATGGAGATTTCAAAATTCCCCTTCACTCCCACTGAACATCCCCAGGGCCTCTCTACACACCCCACCCTTTGTGAAATATGAGTCACCATCCCACAGAAGCAGAAAAAAAGAGAACAGAGGTGGCAAACACAGGACGGTTATGTTCCAAACTGCAGGGGGCTATGTGGAAGGGAGAAAGCCGGGAGGGCGCACTGCACATGTCCAGTGTAATGTTATTTTGGTTTGGGGCCCCCTTTTTTTTGAGGATTTTCTTTTTGTTAATGTGTAGTGAGAACTTGAAGTCACTTACTTAAAGGGAAGATGAAGGTAGAATCTTTCCAGATGGCAGCAGCCTTCTTCCAGTCATTCATAATTATCTCAACCAAATCTAATTGCAATGACTTTTTAAGCAACTCTCCCTTACTGAAAAATTCCCAAATCTCTAATTCAGATTTTTTTCCTTACCTTTTAAAAAACTCTTCATTATGAAGAATTTTGAACATGCACAGGAACAGCTGGATGGTGCAATGGATTCCACATGTAACTACCCGCCAGCCCCAGCCCCCTGAATGCAGGGTCAGTCCTGCCCCATCTGTAGCTCGTCCACGGTCACTTTTGCAACTAATTCCTTCAATAATACAGACCCTGGCCCCTAGGGTCGCCATGAGTCGGATCCGACTCGATGGCACTTGGCTTTGGCAATACGGACCCTTACTAAGGTATAATTTACGTACAACAAACTGCATCCACTTAGAGTGTACAGTTGATGCGTTTTGACAGTTATATACACCTCTGAAACAGCACCACAACCAAAATATACAACACTTCCATCATCCCCCCAAATCCCTTTGTGCCCTGTACTTCCCTGCTCCCCTTCTCAATTCATCCTTTCCTATGCTGCCAGCCACAGGCAGCCACTGATGTGCCTTTTTTTTTTGAAAAGCTAAGATTGCCTTTCTCATATTCTTTGCTAAAAAATAATATTTCATTGTGTTTAAGGTAAAAGTGTACACAGCTAATTAGGTTCTCATTTGTCTTAGTCACATAATGCTGCTATAACAGAAATATCACAAATGGATGGCTTTAACAAACAGAAATTTATTCTATCACAGTTTAGGAGACTAGAAGTCCAAATTCAGGAAGTCTGCTCCGGGGGCAGGCTTTGTCTCTCTGTCGATTCTGGTGGAAGGTCCTTGTCATCAATCTTTCCCTCGTCTAGGAGATTCTCAGCACAGAGACCCTGAGTCTGAAAGATGCACCCCACTCTTGGCTCTTCTTTCTTGGTGGTCTGAGGTCCGTTTCTTCTCAGTCCTCTCAAGATATAACCAAATCCTATAGACTGAATACTGCCTTATTAACATAAATGCCTCTAATCTTTTTTTCTTTTCTTTTTTTAATTTATTTACTATGACTGAGTGAAAATGTACATTCCCATATAAATTTACATGTCCGCCTATATGCAGCTTCCACTGCTCTCCCTGCTCGGTGACTGCACACTATTCCTCTCTGCTCCATACATGTCTCAGACTCCCAACAGTCTCCTTTCCCCTTCTTTCCACCCACTTCCCTTTCTCCAGCCAGAGGTCAGCAGGATGATATCCTATAGATGCATAGAACCATAAAGTGCTTCCAATATATGGTCACTCTGCATTGCCAAGTCCAATTCATTCATGTCCAAAGAGTAGAACTTCGTTACGATTTATGGGTAAGGGCAGCATCAGGGCCAGGGGCCATGCTCCAAGGGGAACCCCAAAGGTGCTGGACTATCAGTTGTGGTCTTTTAGTGGAGACCTCAGGGTGGACCCCTTTGTATTCTTGTGTTGCTAGTGAGACTCAACTTAGCGAGCTCCATCGTGGCTATCACTGGTGGTGGCCAGGCACCATCCGGTTCTTCCGGTCCCAAGTCGATGTAGGCACCAACTCATGTGGGTCTCTCTATCTTCTGGGTTGTCTTTACCCCATGTCATTTTGGTCCTCGGTGAACATACATTCCTGCTGAGTTGGGACCATCTGCTGTGCCCTCGGATGGCAGCTTGGCAGCTGTTAAGACTCCAGATGCCACTCACCAATGTGGGGTGCAGAGAGCCCTCTTAGCAAAACTCCAGTTGTGCCAGTTGGCCTCGATTTCGCCTGAGAGCATGGTCCCTGGCCCCTGGCCCCAGCTACTCTGTCCTTGCAATATTGGGTTAAGATGGAAGGAGTATTCGAGTTCTGCTGAAGTCCGCTTGATATTGTTCTTGTTTCTAATGTGTGCTATCACTGATTTCACCCAACCAAATTTCTACCAACTATCTAATCTAAACCCTTCTCCCATCACCCTCTGTCCCTCCCCTCCCTTGCAGCTGTCAAAGAGTCTTTTCATCTATACATAAGTCTGTTTTTGAGATCTTATCATAGGGGTCTCATACAATATTTATCCTTTTTATTGCTATGTTCACTCAACATAATGTCTTCCAGTTCATACCAGGTTATGAGATGTTTCCTGGAATCATCGTTATTCTTTATCATTGCGTAGTGCTCCATTGAGTATATATACCGTAATTTACCTATCCATTCCTCAGTTGTTGGGCATCTGGGTTGATTCCATCGTTTTGCTATTGAGGACTGTGCTGTGATAAACATTCTGGTGCATGTGTCCGTTGGTGTCAAAGGCCTTGATTCTGTAGGACATAGTCCAAGTACTGGAATTACTGGATCAAATGCTATATCTATATCCATTTTTTTAAGGAAGCATCAGATTGCTTTCCAAAGAGGCTGGACCATTTGCAACCCTACCAACAGTGTAGGAGAGTTCCACTTTCTCCACAGCCTCTCCAGTGTTTGTTGTTTTGTGTTTTTTGGATCGTGGCCAACTTTGTTGGGGTGAGATGGTATCTCACTGTAGTCTTGATTTGAATTTCTTTAATAACTAAAGGTTGTGAACATGTCTGCAAATGCTTTTTGGCTGCCTGGATCTCCTCTTTAGAGAAATGTCTGTCTATCTCCTTTGCCCATTGCTTAATTGGATGATTTATCTTCTTCTTATTGATATTTCGTAGTATCTTATAGATTATGGAGATCAAGCATCGGTCTGACATAGAGTTGCCAAATACTTTTTCCCATTCTGTAGGTGGCTTTTTAATTCTATTAATAAAATCTTCGGATGAGCAAAAGTGTTTGATTCGTAATAGTTTCCATTTAAATGCCTCTAATCTTGCTGCATTCACATCACAGAGGCTAGGATTTACCACCAGAGGATACTCACATCAGATCACAGAACAGTACACAACCACACAGTACTGGAAATCTTGACTGAGCCCAGGTAACACACATTGGGGGACATAATTCAATCCATAATACCACTTAACAATTTTTAAACCAATTATTTGGTGACACTGGCTACATTTTTCACAATGTGTCATTATTCTCACTCATTCTTTTCTGGCTGTACCATTTCCAGTACTCTAGTTTCCCTGTCCTTTACCTCCTCATCTTTGCTTTAGAGTAATTACTGATCATCTGGTCTCTTACAGATAATTTTTTAAAGGAGCTCATTACTCATGGTGATATTCTTTATTTTATAAGGCAATCTGTTCTTTAGCTAAAAGATGACCTTGGGATGCTTCTAATTTAAGGTTTAAAGAGTATGTCAAGATGATAGTCTTGAAGAGTCCTCTAGTATTAACTGGTTCAGTAAGACTGGACTTCATAAATTTTTGAGTTCTGTTTCACATTTTCTCCTGGTCTACAAGGATCCATTTAGTGTGGCCTTGATCAGAATGGTCAACAATGGTAGCCAGGCATCATCTAGTTCTGCTGGTCTCTGGGTAGATAAGGCCATGGTTTGTGTAAACCCTTAGTTGTGTAGACTACTTTCTTGTCTAAGTCTTTGATTTCCTTCTTTGTCTTTTGTTCCAAACAAATAGAGGCCAACAAATGTACCTTAGATGGCCACTTGCAAACTGTTAAGACTCCAGACACTAATCACCACATTGGAATGCAGAACATATACTTTATGAACCATTTTTTGCTAGTTAACTGAGGTGTCTGAGGTATCCCATGTGACTACGGTCCTAACCCTTCAAACTTGGGAGAATAGTCTCAAGAGGTGTATGGTTATGTCTAAGAAGTATCTGTAACTATGTCCCTTATGTAGTTTATTATATTGATGAATATACATACATGCACCCACATAGCTGTATGTAAATATGGCTATAGATACATCTATCTGAACACATATATTTACCCACGTATTCATACTCATACACATATATGCCTATATACATATTTGTGTAGCTGCATACATACTTTTTTGGTTGTTGTTTGTGCTGTTGCACTATTATACTTGTCATATTCTTTACTAAAAACGTTCTTTTCTCTTGTGCACTTCTTAATGACATCATTTATATTGGTTAAGGTGTATGTACTTCATACATATTTGATGCTACCTTTTCCATCACCAAAAATGTTAACAGTCTGTCATCTCAGGTATGCTTCCTCATCTTCCCTTCTCATCCCTGGCAACCACAAATGCACATTGATCTCTGTATTTGTATCTCTTCTTGTCTTCTTATAAAAGTGGGGTCATACAATATTGGCCTTTTGTGATAGATTTATGTATTTCACCCAGTATAATGCATTCCAGGTTTTTTGATTTTTTGAAGCAAATATCAGTTATTATTCTGCTGTAAATATTTCAGTATATATTTCTTAATGATAAGGACACCTTTAAAAAAAAGAAACATTGCTACAATGCCATTATCAGATAAAATAATTCACAATAACTACTTAATATTAACAAATACATGATACAGAGCAAGTCTACAGCCTACAGACCAGACAGATGCCCCCAAGGGCTGGGGAAAGAGAGAGAAATGGAGATCATGAGCAGATCAAGCAAGCATATCCACTGTCAGCTCCACACAGCTTCACATAGCTTGGCCAGCTATTCCTCCTATGGCTAGATGCTGATTACCCCCCCAACCCTGCCTCAGGGTTGCCTGATTTAGCAAATCAAAACACAGGATGCTTATATACTGCTGGTGGAAAAGTAAAATGGTACAACCACTACAGAAAATGATATGGTACCTCCTTAAAAATTAGAAATAAAAATACTATACAATCCAACAATCCCATTCCTAGGAATACATCCTAGAGAAAGAAGAGCCATCACACAGACAGACATATGCACACCCATGTTCATTGCAGCACTACACACAATATCAAAAAGATGGAAACAACCACAGTGCCCATTAACAGATGAATGGATAAGCAAATTATGATACATACACACAACAGAATGCTACTCAATGATACAGAACAATGATAAATTTGTAAAGCATATCACAACATGGATGAATCTGGAAGACATTATGCTGAATGCAGTAAGTACATTACAAAGGGACAAATAACATATGAGACTACTATTACAAAAACCCAAGAAAAGGTTGACACACATCAAAAAACAATCTTTGGTGGTTATAAAGGAGAGTAGGATCGGGCTGGGAAGTGACTAACTAGATGGTAGACAAGTGCCAACTTTGGTGAAGGGAAAGACAACATACAATACAGGGGAAGTCAGAACAACTTGACCAAGACAAAATCATAGAAGCTTCCTAGACACATCAGGTATTCGCCCTGAGGGACTGAGTTACCGGGGCTAAGGATTGCGGACCGTTGTCTCAAGGGACAAGGTCATCTGGCATATTTCATAAAGAAAATATTCTGCATTCTACTTCGGTGAGTAGCATCTGGGGTCTTAAAAGTTTGTGGCCATCTAAGATACATCGATTGGTCTCATCACATTTGGAGCAAAGGTGAAAGAAGAAAATCAAAGCCATGAGAAAAACATTAATCTAAAGGACTAACGGACCACATGAACGACAGCCTCCGCCAGTCTTGAGCCTGGAAAAACTAGATGGAGCCCTGCTACCACCAACAACCACTCTGACAGAGTTTATAACAGAGGGTCTGGGACAGACCTGGGGAAAAACGCAGAGCTAAATTAAAATTCACTCACACAAAAAAGACCAGACTTATTGGCCTAACAGAGAACAGAGGAATCCCATGATTCTGGCCCTTAGACACCCTGCTAACTCAGAAAGTTAACCTTTCAGGGAAAGATTAGACAGGCCTATGAAACAAACAATAACGCACATGAGGAATGTGCTTCTTAATTATATCAAGTACATGCGAACAAATGGGCAACACCTGCCCAAAAACAAAGAAAGCAGGAAAGGACAGGAAAACTGGAGTAGTGGACAAAGGGAACCTAGGGTGAAAAGGGAAAGAGGAAGAGTGCTGACACATCGCGGCTATCGCAACCAGTATCACCAAAAAGGCATAGTGGTTAAGTGTTGCATTTGCTAACCACAAAAGTCCGCAGTTCAAATCCAACAGGCATACCTTGGAAACTCTGTGGCAGTTCTACTCTGTCCTATGGGGTAACTATGAGTTGAAATTGACTCAATGGCAGTAGGCATCTACAAAAAAATTGTGCATAAATTATTGAATGAGAAGCTAATTTGCACTACAACCTTTCACCTAAAACACAATAAAATTAAATAAATAAAGCCAGCATACCCAGTTGAATTTGAATTTCAGATAAACAAATAATTTTTTAGTATAAATGTGTTCCATGCAATATTGGAAGCACACTTACACTAAAAAAACAATGTGTTTATCTGAAGTTAAAATTTGACAGGCATGCAGTAATGTATCCGTCATTCTCCTTGGGAAGGATGCTCTCTGGGTCCTGAAACACACCTCAGTCCAATGTGATGCTGATTCACAGTCCTGTACCCAAAGTCCACGTATAGCTCTAGAACAGGGGAGAGGGCTCTGAGCACCTAAGGGCTTGGTAATTCAGTGGACAAAGCCTCATTTCACCAAGGTGGAACTGGATGGAACCGCTCCAAATCCCCCAAAGAGTCCACTGGTGAAAACTCCTCACCCCATACCTCAACCCACCATTCCCCTCAACCCTTCCCCTTCCTCCCATACAACTCTCCACCACAAAGACTGGCTTCCTAATCTCTACCACATATTTAACTGATCTGATTCAGCAGTCTCAAATACAGCCCAACCTAAAATTCCTCTCTGCTTTTTCGTCAAGTTCTGAAAGGATTATACATTAAAGCCTAATTAATTGGAGATGTACTGGGAGTTGTCTTTCCCTTGCACTTTAGTACAAGACTGCTCTTGGCTTTGTGAAGATCTAAGTGGGTATTGTTACAGTAGGAATCGAGTTTCATTCTTTTGTCCCCCTTTCAGGAACAGAAAATGACAACTTGCTCAGACATGTTGTATCAAATGGCAAGATGATCTCACCAAGCACTGTCCTCCTCAGGATTTTTTTGGGTGTAACACACACTAACAACATAGCGGTAAGTCAGGCTGCAGATCCATCTGTGTGGTGATTTCCTGCGGCACAAAGAGCCATTTCTAGAAAAAAAAGCTCTTTGACCTGCCATTGCAAGCACCTGGCAAATAGCTTCCCACTCAACACAATTGTTTTTATTGTTATTTATTGTGAGATATACGTACTGTACAATTTAATGAGTCACTATAAATTAACCCATTGCCAATGATTCAATTCCTACCCATAGTGACTTACAGGACAGGGTAGAACTGTCCCACAGAATTTCTAAGGAGCACCTGGTGATTTGAATTGCTGACCTTTTGGTTGGCTCCCATACCACTTAACCACTATACCACCGGGATTTCCCACTAGACACCTGTGTAACTACCACCAGGCCTAGAAGTGAATTCAGCCCCTTACCCAAGCCCTTCACATGCCCACAATCACATCCTTCTCCCTACTCCTCTCAAGAGGAGACTCAGTAGTCTCTGAAATCATTTCATTTTTTCTTTAGGGTCACTTCTATTTGTGCCTGACTAAACAAGATTCCATTTTGCCTGGTTTTGCAAACTTCATATGAATGGAATTATCCATTGTTCATATTGTTTGTGACTTGTTTCTCACAATTGTTCTTAGACAAAGAGTGAAGAAGGCCCCTTTGGTGCCTGGTAATGTTTTGTGGGCTTGTGGATTCAGGAGAATCCTGTCTTCACAGGAATTACTGACCTTGAAGTCACACTGACTGGCTTTGGCTTCCTAGCTCAGCCACTTAGTAACAACAGGACCTGCCTTTTCCTCCTTTATAAAATTTAAACAAGTTACACCTCTGGATGAAAGCACCTCAAGAGCAGACAGCATGTCCCATTTGTCATTCTGTTCTCAGCAGCCCCCAGTGCCCGGTGCCTGATGAAGCCTGAGTGAGCCAAGAACTCATGGTAAGAACATTAAAGGCCTGTAGCTACCTTTTTTTTTTTTTTTTAAGTTGTGTTTTAGGTGAAAGTTTACAGCTCAAGTTAGTGCCTCATACAAAAATTTATACACACATTGTTAGATGACCTTGGTGGCTTTCCTTATAACGGGACTGCACATCCCTCCTCTCCATCTTGGATTTCCAGGGTCCATTCCACCAGCTCATATTCCTTACTGCGTTCTCATCTCATCTCTGGACAGGAGCTGCCTGCTGAGTCTTGTGAAGCCACACCTTTTTATAGCAAATATTCAATACACAGTAGCAAACATTATCATGGCACCAGTGTTGTTGACTTGGATGTGTGCCTGCCTACTGTAGGCAGGCATGCTGCCCGAGCAGTGGTTAAGTGCTTGGCTACTAACTGAAAGGTTGGCACTTAGAGCCCACTCAGCGCTTTGTGAGACCAAGATCTGGTAACCTGCTTCCATGAAGATTACAGCCAAGAAAACCCCACGGGCCAGTTCCACTCTGTCACAGGGGGTTGTTATGAGTTGGAATTACCTTAAGGGCACCCAACAACAACATTGTAGGCAGCTTCAAAGAAGGTGTCTAATGATTCCTGCCTCCTGGTGTTCTTGCATTGTGTATGGGGAAAAAAATTACCATCAAGTCAATTCTGACTCATAGGTACCCTACAGAATAGAGCAGAACTGCCCTATAGAGGAGCAGTTGGTAGATTTGAACTGCCAAATTTTTGGTTAGCAGCCGCAGCTCCTAATCACTGTGTCATCAGAGTTTTCAGTAAGTTATAGTAGACCTTTTTTTCTTTTAATTGGGATGAACATATCCACAACAAAACATACACCAATTCAATAATTTCTATGTGTACAATTCAATATATGTAGATCTTTGACATTTATGAGGATTACACTTAATACTTTCATGAAATCCCAAACTACCAAATACCATAATAGTCCACATAGTCACCTTCAAAAGGAAATAAAGTACAGTATATACAGCTCAAAATTACCTGCAACTCCTTTAGGTTCTTAGCAGTTCTACAAACAAGGAACTAAACTATAAAGCTGTTAAAATATGCTATGGCTGAAGAGATTCTAAAGCAATCATGTTTATTGTTTATTTATTGAACTTCTTTACATCGGAGGGCTGAGTCATCACCCACTGCCACTCTTTTAATAAACTCAGATGCCTGCACTTTATCAGGTCCAAACTTGTTCCTCCCACAGTCTGCCTCACTTAGATAATTTCAAGCCAAGAAACTGGAAACCATGCTTGACACCTTCCTCACTGATTGTCCACCTCCAACCTAGCATCAAGGTAGATCTCTTTGTTCTCTCTTCAAAGTGCCCTAAATCTACTCATCTCTTCCCATCTCCGCTGGTACTCTCATTCTCTTCTCTTTCAAGAGAGTCCTAATTTACCCTCATCTTAATTAAAGAGTCTTCCAATAAGGGTGTCCTATCTGTGAACCTGAATAAAACAAGTTGGCTTGGCTGGTTGGCAAACGATACAGTTTTAATTGTTCTATTATTTTGAAGAACATTTGATGGTACTATGTGTGGAAAAGAACTTCAGGTAAAGGGCCAGCACAGCACTTTCCAAATGGGGCCAAAAATAATCAGTTATCATAGCCCGATATTTTTCAGCAGTCACAGTTGCAGTGTCTCCTCATTCATCTTGGGAAAAATAAGAGCTGATGACTCCACCAGACCAAAATCCACACCAAACGGTAACTTTTTTAGAACAAAGTGGATGTTCTTGAGTCTCCATTGGATTCTCATAGCTTCAAATGCAACAATTTTGTTCGTTAACAAAACCGTTCATCCAATAATGGGCCTCGTCAGTGAAGATGATTTTTTTGGCCAAAAGCTGGGTCAACTTCCAACTGCTCTAGGGCCCAGTCAGCAAATGCACAACACAATCTATGGTCGTTGGACTTCAGTTCTTGAATTAAAACAGTTTTGTAAGGGTAAAGCTTCAAGTCCAGGTACAAAATCCCCCAAGCGGTGGTCTATGAAAGACCCAATTCTTGTGCTCAGAGAGAAAGGGATTGGGATGTTTTCATCGGAACATGCAGTTCGTGGACATTACAGGCGTTGTCTAATTGCTAATAGACCCAGTTGTCTCAAATTTTTTAAACAAACATCAAATTGTTCTGTTCATGCAACAATTATGAACATCATAAATATCACCAAATGCACGGACCATCTGGCAAACAGAACACCCATTTTGATAATAAACGTTAATAATTTCTATGCATTGTAGAGTTGTGTAACTTTTCATGGCTATTTGTCTAGACTAATCAAAAAAATATGATTAAATTTAGGCACTGTGAGCTGTCATAGATAGAACATCCTTACTGGAAGACCCCTTAGTTCTCTGGAAACTCTGTTGGTGTAGTGGTTAACAGCTACTTCTGCTAACCAAAGGTCAGTAGTTCAAATTCACCAGGCACTTCTCAGAAGCTCTATGGATAATAGCACAACGTTTTCACCTTCCATTTAGGAGACCTGGGTTCAATTCCCAGACAATGCATTTTATGCACAGCCATTACCCATCAGCCATTAGAAGATTGTGTTTATTGCTATGATACTGAGCAAATTTTAGCAAAGCTTCTGACTCAGATGAACCAGAAAGAAAGGCCTGGTGGTCTACTTCTAAATATCAGCCAGTAAAGACCCTATGGATTACATCATTCAGACCAGCAACTGATCACAGCAGCATTTTGTGTTATACCTGAAATCACTGTGAGTCAGGGGCTGACTTGATGGCAGCTACCACACACCCACCCACCCACTCTTTACTGAGTTTTTTTAGGGGCCAGTAACTGTGTTAAAACTTTTACATATAATAACCCACTAAAAGAACCTATAATGAAGGTACTCTTATTGTATTGGAAACCCTGGTGGTGCAGTGGTTAAGTACTATGGCTGCTAACCCAAAGATGGGCAGCTCTATGGGGCAGTTCTCCTCTGTCCTATAGTGTTGCTATGAGTCAGAAGTGACTCAATACCAATGCCTTTGTTTTGGGTTATTATCATCTTGCTTTTTTTACATGAAGAGAAGGAGGTGCTGAGAATCTTCATAATCTGTCCCAGGTTCCAGAGCTAGTAAATGGCAGAGCTAGGAGTCAAACCCAGAAAGTCAGGCACCAAAATTCATGCACTTAGGACCCGTGCTATGCACCCTCTACCAGAAACAGGAGCCAGTAGCACTAGGGAAGGAATTCCAACAGCTCTAACACCCTTTTCCAGGGGTTAGAGGATGGATGAGATCACTGAAGCATGAGCTTTGAGTCAGCCAATGCTAAATTCACACTGCCACGGATTTAACTAGGTCTTGATTCCTGATATTGTGTGATTTTCCTATACATTATAAATCCTACCTCTGTGATGTTAATGAGGATGGGAGGGAGTTGTGTTGGTGAGACAGAACTCAGTCTATAAGATTGTATTGTGTCCCAAGGCAATCTCTTGAGATACAAAAGAAAGAAGTGAGCAGGGGAAGGGGGAGCACGGGACCAGGAAAGAAACACTGGGAGCAAAGTGCATTCTTTGGACTTGAGGGACCTGCACCTGAGAAGCTCCCAGTCTAGAGGAAAACTGACAATAAGCACTTTCTTTTAGAGCCAATAGAGAAAACCTTCCTCTGGAGCTGATACCCAGAATTTGGACTTCTAGCCTACTTTATCGTGAGGAAATAAATTTCTTTTTTTTTTAAAGCTGCCTATTTGTGGTATTTTTAGAGCAACACTAGATGACTAAGACACACACTGTGACAGCTACTCCTTGGCTCTGCTTTGAGTATCCATTTCTTAATCCCAAATCAACAGTGGCTGTCATCTCCTTTTGATAAGGTTAATAGCTATAGAACAATTCTTAGCTTCTTTCTTAATACTAAAACCCCTTTCTCCCTTAAGAATGCTGACACATAAAAAAAAAATTTGTAACACTCCCCTTTGTCTGGTACTCACAAAGATTTTAAGTTTGTTTTCCCAGGCTATTCTGGACCAATATCAGAGTAATGCCAGCGAGAAGCCTACCATTTAGATAAGAACACTGTTTCTGAGAGAAAGTAACAACGTGCAGATGTCAAGGACAACTTGTCTTAAAACAAAGGAACGGTATTTCTTTACCAAGCTCAACTCCTCTGAACGCCTGCATGCCTGCACCATTGCTTACTTCCCTTTGCTTCCCTAAAGTCTTCTATAAAACTTGCCAGCCTGGACTCAGATGTTAAGATGGGTTTTAGGGTGCTAATCCACCACCCTCTCAGGTTGCTGGCAATCTGAATAAAGCACTTTTAAAAATTTGATCCCTGTCTCTGCACTTTGGCTTAGCAGTTGCAGGCATGAGTCTGCAACCAGGTTTTCCTGGTAACATTTTCTCTCGTTTTCTAGGATGTCAACCTGCCGAATGAAACTGCCACAAAACAGCTGTAGCTTCCCTGTCTCCTGTGTCTAGCTGCCTCCTGACTTTTTTTCACTCAGTGTCAACAGACCATAGAACTCATCACCTGCTCAGTTTCTCCCAGAAGGAACACATTCATCCATACTCATAAAAACAATAAAAAATGTAAACTTGACTGAAGATGCCAAAGTACACTGGGAGAGGGGACCTGTAGCTCATGATTCACAGAAAACCATTCCCCTTTTTATTTTCAGAAGCTTCCAGTTGCAGCCTGCCAACATTTGTCTCCCCCTTTGGCCTTTTTCCCATGCACCCCAGCCTGGGGTGAGGAGTCAGGGCACGGAAAGAACTTCTATCTTCTCTGCATCTTGTCTTCTCGCTTTCCTCAACTCACAACACACCCCCTCCAAAAAAAAAAAAAAAAACCCAAACCCATTGCCATAGAGTCGATTCTGAGTCACAGCAACCCTATTTCTTCTGGGAAACTCACTGGTTTGAGCTGCCATGTATTCTCATCCAGCACATGGTGGGATGCCACCCTCCAGCCCAGGTAGTTCCCTAAACTCCTTCTTCCACACTGGCACTGCTGCTCTTACCCAGGAGGAATCCTGGTTTACAGAGTAGCTCCCTCCCCTATGGTCCTCATGGAAGCTCTTTAGAAAAATGCTGTGTGCAAGCCCTCTGTGCTGTCACGGGGGGGAAGGGTCGGCTGCCTTTGCCCACACTGCCCTTTCCCCCACTTCCCTTACTTAGGAAGGTCATCACAGCAAAATACTGCACTCACTGTGCTGACCCTGTCCCCCAAAGTCACCACATCTGAACTTCTATTTTCCCCGTCTGTGGACTTTCAGCTCCTTCCATCAGCAAGAGGGGGTAGGTTCTGGTGAAGGCTGTCAGAGGTGTGGCAATTACCTTCAGGGGTCTTCCCTGGGGAACACACTCTGTTTTCCAAGAGGAAAAATGCTCGCACCCTGCCAGTTTAGTCCAGAGGGCACTCAGGGAAGTTGACCTAGCTGAAACACAAACAACTCTTAAAGGGAAAGTGAGCAAGCAACAGCCTTCCAGGGGGCTGTGGCAGAGCCAGGGGGCTTTTGAAGAGAAAGCACCAGGTAAAAGACCATCGGTCACCCTGATGAATACACTGTTACATTCATTTTAGAAGCATCATCGGCAATTAAGGTTAAATGCTGTAGTTTTGCTATATTTTCCAGAGAGTGTAGATTTCATTGACAAATTCTACAACCAATCCTTTTACTCTAGAGGTGAAATGTCTAGTCTGAAAAGGACTTACAACACAGAAAACACAATGACGTTCTCTTGTAAATGGATTCTTTGACCAGAGGACGGTTAGTTATCATTTTTCCTCTCAGTTATTTATTATGGTCAATGTATAGGTAATGAAACATTTGCAATTTTAATGATCTTCACATGGACAGTTCAGTGACATTAAATATGTCCGTCACGTTCAACTCTCACATCGACTGAAATTTTTCTGTTGTCTTTGGCAGAAGTTCAGTGTCCCCTAAACTGGATACTTAATCATCTATCATAATAACAAAATGACAAAAAGTGGCTGCATGTTGGGTTATAATCCCACTGGCTTTAGGACCCACTGTGATTTCTTGGGTAACTGATTTGCTGCCTCTGACAGGCTTTGACTAAGACAACATCCAACCTATTTCTTTGCTTTCTCCAGAGGGCCAGCGAGTAACTCAGTGCTGAGGCATGCAAGCTGCAGGAGGAAGGTGGCTGGGGATAACATCTCACCACGTGTAATCACAAACTGGATGGCCCTGAGAGTGTTCCTAGTTGTAGAAAAATTCTGAGCTAGCTTTTCTCTTAATATTAAAAGCCCATTCTTCTCTAGGAATGCTGACACATGAAATTGTAATCTCCCTCCTGACTTTTCCCAGACTTTTCTTGACTGATAACGGGACAGAATAATGCCAATTTGCAGCCCACTATTCAGATAAGCAGCACTGTTCTTGAGAAAAATAACCCAGTGTGCAAACATCAAGAAACTGTGTTTCTTCACAATCTTGCCCACTTTGAACACTGGCATGCTTGCACCCATTGCCTGCCCCCCTTTCCCTCCCCTAGGCCTCCTATAAAACCTGCCAGCCTCAAGTGAGATGTTAAAATGGTTTTCAGGGTGCAGCCCACCACCATCTCAGGTTCCTGACATTCTGAATAAAATACTCGTAAAAGATTTAATCCCTGTCTCTACGCTTGGCTTAGTAGTTACAGGCAGCAGAAGTCTGCCACCAGGTTTCTTCTGGTAACAGCCCCACTTCAGCTTTGTGGAGAGGTGACATACAAGCACCTGAAGCCTCAATCTAGGCTCAGAAAGAGGGAATCATAGAGACACTGGCCGGACATGTTACATGTGGTGGCAGAGAGGATAGTGGGAGGTGTCATCTGATCCACTGAGACAGAGCTCTGTAAGCTAGCACTAGGAGACACCCGACTGAGCTACATCACTGACGGCTGTCTTTGATCCCTGAGAAGGCCAGTTGGAGGCAGCTCTGTACTATAGAGTGGGACCTTGATTTTGCCTATCAATACATTTCAGTGACAGGAAAGATGGACAATATCCGCAGGTAAACATCACAGCAAAATACTGCACTCACTGTGCTGACCCTGTCCCCCAAAGTCACCACATTTTGGAAGAACAAAAAAACAGGTAATTCTGATCCTAGTGTGTTGTAGGTTGAGCCCAAAGCTTCTGTGTTCTCACTGGAGATGGTTTTCTGTCACCGAACGACCTTCTAACACCACTTTCTTCCGATCCAGCAGTTTTCGCTTCTCTTTTAGATAGACAACTTTGTTTTAAAATATTGTCTCATTTGGTTTCTGTTTCTCAGCCCACATGAAATTGGGCCTTGACATGAGATTTAGCAAATTACAGCAGGTTATGCTTCTAGAAGGAGGATTAAATGCATCCCCAGAGAGATGCCAAAGCCACTTTATTTTTGGTTGCAGTTCTCTCAAGAGAGCCTTTTAATAGTTTCTGGAATAGGGACAGTAGTCCTCAGACACAAGATAAAAACTGGGAGAGGTTTAGCAGTAACAGCCCCCTGCCCCCAATTCCTTTCTTGTCCTTTTCACTTGAGAGAAATACTCTGAAAGCCGAATGTCATGAATCCCATAGTATGACTTGAAATTTCCTCCCACTAACACTAAAATTTTTCTTCTTTTTTTTGTTGCGTTGAGGGACCTTTCAGAAGGCACATCGAATGGCATGATCTCAATGCATGTTGTGTGATTCCAGAAAGAAGTATTGATACCTGCTACAACATGGAAGAATTTTGAAAACATCATGCTGAGGGTGAAAAAAAAAACAAAGCAGTCAGTCTAAAAAACAAAAACAGATACTGTATAATGCAATGTATAGGAAATCTCACAACTAGGCCAATAGGTAGAGACAGAAAATAGCTTAATAAGTATTGCCTAGGGCTCAAGGACTCTAGGAGGAGGATGAGGCATGACTGTTAACTACCAGGGATGAGGTTTCTTTCTGAGGTTTTAAAAATTGTCTAAAATTAGATTCTGGCAATGACTACACAACTCTGTGCATATGTGACAAACCATTGAATTACACACTTTAAATGAGTGAACTGTGTGGTATGTTAATTGTATCCCACTAAAAGTATCAAACAAAACCGCAAGACCCAGGAATCAGCTTAAAGAGATTCCTATTAGCCAATGACGGAATAATTAAATATTAACAATAACTGTCATCTACTGAAATACATCAAAATGTAGAAATCCATGAGTTAATTATGTTACCTAAAAAATGAATTGATTACCTTTGGAGGCTGCTAGGTTTTACGGGTTGAATTGTTGTCCCTCTGAAAACAGATGTTGAAGTCCTCTCTGGTACCTGGGAATGTGACTTTATTCAGAAATACAGTCTTTGCAGATGGAATCAAGTTAAGATGACATCATTACAGTAAGACCTCATCCAATATAGGAACCCTGGTGGCACAGTGGTTAAAAGCTTGGCTGCTAACCAGAAAAAAGTCAGCAGTTTGAATCCACCAGCCACTCCTGGAAGCTCCTATAGGGTCCTATAGGGTTGCTATGAGTTGTAATTGATTTGACAGCAATTATTTTTTTGTTAATCCAATCTGCCTGGTATCCTTGTAAGAAGAGAAGAGATGCAGATAGACACAGGGAGAAGGCCACGTAAGGACGGAGAGGGGCATCTACAAGCCAGAGAATGCCAACGACTGCCAGCAGTGCCAGAAGCTAAGAGGAGGACACAGACGAGAGGCTCCCCTAGAGCTCGTAGGAAGCAGGGCCTTGCCAACACTTGGATTTCAGATTTGTGGCTCCCAGAACTGCCAGAGAATAAACTTCTGTTGTTTCAAGCCACTGAATTGTGGTAATTTGTTATAGCAGCCCCAGGAAACAGATACACTAGGGAATCCACATGTTATTTTAAAAAGCTGGCAAATAAAGTATTAGAATCAAGCATCTATTAGAATCAAGCATCTCTCTAAATTATACCTTAGGGTAATCAATTAGATGACAAGTTTCTTGTATTCCAGCTAAGAGATGAAGAACAAAGGATAGACTCAGAATATCACCATTTTGTGACTTCAGAAGAAATAATAGATTTAGGCAAAATCACAGAGATGGTGAGATGAGGCCCACAATGCTGAGGTACCATATTTTTACACAAATGACACCCACCTATATTTGTTTGCCAACTATGTCCCCCAAAGTGTTACTGTAAGCTTACTATGCTGATTTTCCTTTTTTTTTTTTTTTATAGCAACATGTAAACCAATTGTCACAGCGGCACTTACGAAAATACCTCATGGGGGGTGGTCAGCAAACAAATGTAGAAGGTTGTGTTATTTTCTTAAAAATGCGATAGTCTTCCCCTCCCAAAACAAATCCTATATATGTTCAAGTTATTAGATTTAACAAGCAATTTATAGGAACTATAGGAGATAATGAAACATGTTGAAGGACATTACAGCCTACAATTAGCAAAATCCTGACAGTAGGAAATGCTGTAGGATAAAAAAAACTGTTTTTCAGCAGGTTTTTAAAATGTCAGTGGAAAAGAAGAGTTGGAAGAGAATCTTAGTAAAGGAGCTTGAGAGTCATTTCGACCAACTGTAATGTGTGGCCCTTAGTTGGATCCTGATTGAGTCAAATCAACTTAGAAAAACATCTATGAGATAATCAGAAGAATAGGCACAGCTGTCTGCATATTTGATGATGATACTAAGGAATTGTCTGTTAAAAAACAAAAAACAAAAAACACTGCCATTGAGTTGAATCTGACTGATAGTAACCCTATAGACAGAGCAGAACTCCCCCTGTAGATTCCAAGGAGACCCTGGTAGAACCGATACCCTTCTGGTTAGCAGCTGTGGCACTGAACCAGTACACCACCCAGGTTTCCTTTGTTAGTTTAAAGGGATGATAATAGCATCATAGTGAGTTTTTTTGTTTCTTTGATATTGTTACCTCACTTAAGTTTCAGAAAGCCATATAGAAATGTGCCTAGATGGCACGATATCTAAAATTTGCTTCAATTTCAATTCAGGATGGGGAGGAAAAGGATGGGATTGCAGCTGGAGAAGGGCAAGTATTAATTACCTATCACTTCTCGGGGATGGGAGCTGAGCACCTGGGTGTTTGTTACACGATACCATCTACTTGTACTTCAGTGTACGTTCAAATTTTCTATCATAAAATGTTTTAGAAAATTAAAAAGAAGTTCTTATCTTTCAGAGATGCATACAGAAATATGTATGGGTGCAAAGGAGGATGGGATATGCTTTACTGTAATCCAGCCAGGGGAGGGAGGTACAGATGAAGGAAGCTTGGTGAGCTGACAGTCATTGGCACTGAATAATGGGCACACTGGTTCATTATATTATTGTATCCGCCTTTGTACTGGTTTGAAATTTTCCACTAAATAACTTTTTTAAAAAAATACTTAGGTTTGCATTTGGGAAGCCAGCTCCTCAGACAATGACTGAACTGATATATAAGTCATAAAATGATACTGGAGAACAGTATGCTTCTCAGCTTAACACAGGAGACTAACAGGGCAGCTGCGGTCCTGCAGCAAGATGAGAGTCAGGTGTGGACAGGAGCTGGTTGAAAGGACGCAGGAAATATGGGGGGAGGGAGGAGTGTGCTGTCCCAGTGTGGGGAGAGCAGCTAGGGCCACATAACAAAGTGTGTAGGAGTTTTTGTAGGAGACACTGACTGAAATTACAAACTTGCACTTAAAATGCGATGGAAAATAATATTGAAAAGCCTAGTTTTTTTTCTCCCCCTTGTTTCTGCTAGCTATGCAACTTTCCAGTAAATTAGGCACAAAGAACTAAAGAAAATAGCAAGTAGTGAATTTTAAGCAGGAGACAGGTACTAATTACTTATCACGTGCATCGTCTAGGGATATTTCAGATGTTAAGTGAAGAGAAACCTAAGTCAAACTGGTTTAAGCCAGTTGCTGGATCCCTTACAAAAAAATCTGGAGGCTACTTCTTCTGCCTTTAGGTGCTGTTTGATCCAGGGCTCAGACACATTACTAGGGCTGTTTCTGTTCCTCTCTTGGCCCTGCCTGCTGCCATATTAGCTTCACTCTTGAACTTCACAAGGTGCCTCCCCAGGCTCACATCTGCCCTAAGACAGGTCCAGCGGAAATGAAAAGCATCACAGTTACTGTTGGTGTCCCAGAGGTATCACAAAGACACACAGATAGACACTCACATGCACACTCTACTGCATTCCTCTTTGTATCAATACAAACTATCAACCAACACAGTATCGCACATGGAGGAAGTTCAACAAATGCTTGTTTGAAGAGAATTTTTTTTCCAATATAGGACTCCAGCATCAACTAGACAGGACAGAAGAGGCTCTAACACTCTCAGAGAGCACTGCTTTTCATTAGCCTCTACCAATGACTAATATCTGTTAATCCCATGGAGGCCAATACCATTTGCTGGGTTTCCCAAGGGATTAGCCTTTACCAAAACTAAGCAGACATTAGTAACTATGCTATAGAATGATTAATAGCAATGACTGGTGCTGGCTGAGTTTACTGTATGCCAGGCACTGGTCCAAGTTCTTCACGTTTACCCATCACAACAGATAAGGAAGTGGAGGCATAGAACCACTATCGTGATTGACTAGGCCCCCCGGTTAGTAGTAACTGAGCCAGGCCTGCTCCCAGGTCAGGGGGCTACAAAGCCTGGTACTTTTAACCCTCAGCTTCCTGTTCTTGGAGGAGACATTTCCAAGTACTTCTTTCTCAAATGTTGATTTCAGGTGTTGGTCTTCCCCTAGTTCCTCACAACTCAGCCTCTTCTAGCTGGCCATTAAATGTTATAAGTCCCCAAAGGGTTCTTCCACAGCTTTCCCACTTCCTCTCTTCTTACAATGTAGACTTTCTCCTGGGCAGTTTAATTAAGGGCCTTAGGTTCAGCTGCCATCAGTGTCAAGATGTCATTTAACTACATCAAATAGAAGAAGTGACTACCTGGCTTAACTAGATGGGGGCTTATTTTTCCTGGAAGTCTAAAAGTACTTGATCCAAGGTTAGCATTGCAGCTCTGCAGTGTCATCAGTGTCCTAGGGACTTTTGTCTATGTCTCTCCACCGTATTTTGCTTTCATTCTCTAATTGTGCGTTAGGTGGAAGTTTACAATTCTAGTCAGTTTCTCGTATGAAAACTTACACGCTCATTGTTACGTGGCCCTAGCTGCACACTCTTCCTCTCCACCTGCATTTCCAGTATCCATTCATCCAGCTCCTGTACTCTTCTGCCTTCTCATCTCATCTCCAAACAGGAGCTGCCCATTTAGTCGCATGTATTTACTTGAACCAGGAAGTACATGTCACCAGGATCATTTTATGTCTTACGGTCCAGTCTAATCTTTGCTGAAGAGTTGGCTTTGGGAACGATTTTAGTTCTGGGCTAACCAAGAGTCTGGAGGCCATGTCTTCTGGTGGCTCTCCAGTCTCCATCAGACCATTGAGTCTGGTGTTTTTATTAGAATTTTCTCCTGCTCCATCAGGCACTTGCTGTTGTATTCCTTGTCAGAGAGGTAGTTGGTGGTAGCCAGGCACCATCTAGTTCTTCTGGGTCTCAAGCTGATGGAGTCTCTGGTTTATGTGGCCTGTCTGTCTTTTGGGTTCATATTTTCCTTATATCTTTGATGTTCTTTCTGTCATGATTTTCATGCCTCCTACTATAAGACAGATGTTCTGCCTCTAGCCTCGAGCCCAAGTTACAAACAGGCAGATGAAGAAAGGCAAAAATGCATGCCAGTCTATTTTCCTTTTTCATAAAGTTTTCTAGAACTCCTCCGCAGCTACTTCAGCTTATCTTTCATTGGACAGAGCTGTATCACTGGCCATCCCTAGCATCAAGGGAATTGGGAAAGTATTTTTAACTAGGAGTGTTGCCATCCTGAACAAACTCAAGGTTGTGTTAGACAGGAGAGAGCGCATTCTGGGTAAGTATGCAACACACCATTTATATAAATTCTAAACTTATATCTCAGATCTTTCCTCTAAGTTTCAGATACACCTGTAAATAATTGCTTGCTTGACATTTCTCCTGGGATGTCTCAAGTGCAACACAACACGTCTCAAGTGCAACACAACACGTCTAAAACAAATGCATGATCTTACACATCTCCACCCCAAATATCCTGGCTCTTCAGCAGGTCCCTATCTCAGTGTTCTTTTAGTACTATGCATCAGTTACACTCTTACTGGTGGGGTGCTTGATTGATGTCTCTCTCTTTCTGTACCAACCCTGAGGGCAAGTACTGTGTTTTTCTTTCTTTTTTGGACAGTGACATCTTCCCAGGGCAGTACAGGCCTGACTCACTGCAGGCAGCAGTCAGTAAAGTGCTCCCACCAGCGAGTTAAGAAACTGCCCATCTGGAATAGGGAATGGGCATTGTTCAGCTGAGAGACAATGAGCTGAACCTCACATCAGAGTTCTGTGCACTGGGCTTCCTCGTGTTGGTATCTAACTGGAAATGCCTGTCACCTCCTCACTGCTGACCTTACTGCTCTTTGAATGAGCCTTTGAAGTCTTGTCCCTGGCTCACTAAACTCCCTCAAGGTCATGAACCTCCCATCTGCCTTTGTTAGCCTCAGCCCAGTCGACCTTATTTATTTATTCTAGGGCTGAATAGTTTGGGTCTCCCTCTATGCTCTTTCCCCTCTACTGTTAAGGAAAAAATTCTCTACCCTTTTCCTTCAGGATACTTTTTATTCTCAACCACTTTTGCTTCTCTATCAAACCTTATCACCACCAATCCCATGGCAAGTGCTCAGTGAATACTAGCTGTTACTATGGTATTAACAAATGTAAAGTACTGTAAGATCACAAAGCAGGAATGGCAAACTTCTATTTACCTACTTCATGAATTGTTTCAAGATTAAACATGTTTTAGAAAATAATTGTAAGAAAACTTTCTGAGCTGGGAAACAAAATCTGTGCATCACAGATTCCTATGTAACTCTGACAAGATCTGACAATACAACCTGGAATAAATTCTCATCAGTGTTGCTGAATTTCCCCTACTGTTTTTTAAAAAATCTTACTGTATTGTAGGTGAAAATCTATACAAAAAATTAGGTTTTCATTTAACAATTTTTGTATCAATTGTTCAGTGACATTGGTTACAGTTTTTGCAATGTGTCAGCATCCTCATTATTTCCATTCTGTTTCTGTTGATCTAGTTTCCCTTCCCCTTCTTGCCATCTCATCCTTGCTTTTGGGTGGATGTTGACTGTTTGGTCCCACATAGTTGATTGTTGAAGGGAACATATCACTCATGGGTGAAACTGTTTCCTTTATAAGTCAGTTTGTTGTTTGACAGAACAATGACCTCCAGGAGTAGCTTCAGTGTCAAGTTCAAAGGGTATCTTAGGGTGATAGTCTCAGAGGTTCCTCTAGTCTTTAATGGTCCAGTAGATCTGATCATCTTTAGGAATTTGAGTTTTATTCTCCATTTTTCTCTGATTCTATCTGGGACCTCCTCTTGCTTGTTTTGTCAACAGCTTTAAGATTTGGGTGGTTTTTCCTGCTTTTTTGAAACTCCCCATCAAGATCCTAACAAGAAAAAAAGATTCTAATGAGACAATGGAAAAAATGCAATCTGAAGTTTGTTTTCAAGTTGGGCAATGCCAAATGCCTAACAGACATAACCCTTTAGATGATACAATGGATGTGCACCTGCCAAGAGACCAGGTAAGGCCTCAGGCTGAGTAGAGAGTCATGGGAAAGGACAGGTGAACCATTCTTCATCCAGGCAGACTCATCAATGTCTGGGATGGATCACACGGCCACAGGGAAGCAAGTCCAGCATAACACAAGTCCCGAATGATACTGGAAGCCAAACACTGGAAAGGCACAACTCCATTTCTTGGGTTGGCTCCAGGCTCCCAAGTGATGCTTGCAATTTATTTCAGTTCAGTGAATGTTTACCAAATGCCCTCTGTGTGTCAGGCACCGGGCCAAGCACTGGGGATGGAACGATGAGGAAACAGGCTTTATACTCTTGAAGAGCTCTACAGCCTGGTGTGGGAAACAGACGAGAAAACAGGTAATGGTGCTATGAGGGAGTAAGTCTTATGTAAAAGGCACTGTACCAGGTGCCCCGTGAGCACAGAGAGGCTTGGTAACTTGGGGCCAGCCGCAGGGGTGGGGAGTGCAGACAGGGAAGTCTCATCTGGGTAGTTGAAGGGATCTGTGACCCAAGACAAACCTATTTAAAGGCAGAGAAGGTTTTTCATATCAGTACACTCAATCTATAATCTGCTTGATTATCTACTCTACACCACAGATAATGGGCTTCCATAACATCCGACTCGCCGGCACTTGGCTTGGCCAACATCTGATTAACCTTGCGAAAAACAGCTGTAAGTCAGGCTCACAGTTGCTTGTGGGAAATGCCACTCCTCATCTTGCAGTGAAGGCATTGCTTCCACAAAATTCACTACAGTGAATCACATCTGCCAATAGAG
The DNA here is from genome assembly GCA_028571685.1 of Heterohyrax brucei. Lineage (NCBI taxonomy): Eukaryota > Metazoa > Chordata > Mammalia > Hyracoidea > Procaviidae > Heterohyrax > Heterohyrax brucei. The sequence continues at coordinate 114,855,715 of CM053149.1, read as the reverse complement.
TTTGAGAAAGCAGCATGCAGAAGCTCATGTTTCTGAAAAGAAAAAATTACAGTAAATTTTAAGGACCTGATAAGGCCGAAGGTAGTGTCATGGCTGCTGAAATCCCGTCTAGGTAAATGAGGGAGCCAGGAACCTACAGCAGACCAAACCCAGGTAGGACAGAAAAGCCCACTGTGTTCATTCCTCCACTGTCACACTGTAATGCCATTCATTCAGCCAATTCATGAATACTGAAAGCCTACTATATACCAAGGAGCCCTGATGGTACGATGGTTACAGCACTCAGCTGCCAACCAAAGGGTCAGTGGTGCGAATCCACCAGCCTCACATTGGGAGAAAGATATAGCAGTCTTCATTCACAAAGATTTACAGCCTTAAAAACAATATAGGGCGGTTCTACTCTGTCCTAGAGGGTTGCTATGAGTCAGAATAGTCTCCATGGCAACAGGTTTACTGTGTACCAATGGAGCCTAGGTGCCGTAAGTGGTTTGTGATCAGCTGTGAATCTAAAAGCTTGTGGTTCAAAGCCACCCAGAGGCTCTGTGGAAGAAAGGTCTGGAGAATGACTGAAAAGGTTATGGCCAAGGAAACCCTATGGGACAGTTCTGCTCTGTAACACCCACAGCTGCAGTGATTCAAGGGTAATTCCACAGCAGCTAACAACAATTAGGTACCAGCGAAAAGCACACAATCAAAAGTAGACTGATTACAAATTGTCATGGACTGACTTGCGTTCCCCAAAATCCATGAGAAGAAATTGGTCTGGGCTAGTTTCTGGTCAAGTGTGATGTTCCTCCACATTGAAAATTCTGCCTCTATGATGTTAACGAGGGTGGATGGGCGGCAGTTGTGTTGGTGAGGCAGGGCTCAGTGTCAAGGATTGTTTTGTACCTTGAGGCAGTCTCTTGAGATACAAAGGAAAGAAGGGACCTCATACCACCAAGAAGCAGTCCTGGAAGCTGAGCACATCGTTTAGAAGGGACCAGGGTCCCTGCCCTCAGAAGCTTCCAGTTGAGGGAAAGATTGATGACAAGGACCTTCCTCCAGAGCCAGAATAGAAAGCCTTCCCCTGGACTTAACACCTTGAACTTGGACTTTTAGCCTACTGGACTGCGATGAAATTTCTCTTTTTAAAGTCATCCACTTGTGCTATTTGTGTTACAGCAGTACTAGATGACTAAAGCACAAAGCGTACACAGAGTTCCACAACAGGCAACAAAAGGGGTCCTAACCTGGCTTAGAGGTCACAGACCCTTCTTGGAGAGGGTCATGTTATGCTGAGACCTGAAAGATGAGCAAGAAAGTGCCTAGGCTGTGAGGGGCAGGCGGGATTTCAGCAAGCAGGGCTTGTGGAAGGTGCAATGCTGGGTGTGGGGAGAAGGAAATGACTGTTTCCTGTTTCTGGTTTTCCAGGAGATATCTTCCCTCAACACTCCTGGCTTCTTGTGCCATCCTTTAATCCTCCCCAATAAGAAGGAATTTCCTGACGGATGAGTGCATCTGTCAGGATTCATTGCAGAAACTAGAAAGCACTCTAGACATCTGGAGTAGTAAAAGATTGATATTAACTATCAAGTTCTCACAAAATCACTGGAAGGCCTCTAAGACCTGGCCTAGGAAAAGGTCTCCAGGAATGACTCCAAGAGAATGGACGGATGGGTTCACCAGTAATGACCCCCACCAGAACTACTGATTTAACTTCTGTCTCTAAAGTTGCAAGTCAGGGACCAGGAGACTTCAACCAAGAAGCTGCCACCACAACCGCTTCTTAATGTTCAGGAAGGTACTGGAATGTTACTGTAGAAAAACTTCACATTCACACAACCTGATTGGCCAGTAGGAAACAAAAAAGGGTAGGTATGATAGAGGCCTAACAAAGATCACTTAGGTTATTAAGCTATATTCTATTTTCTGTGTTAATAACAGGACTAACAGGTCTGCATTCCTCTCCCTATCTCTTTAACTGAGGATATACCGTTGACTGAGACCTCAGAGAGTGGTAAAAATTTTTGGATGGTTTATTCTGCTAGATTATCCTGTGACAAACTTTGGATAGTTTGCTCTGTTTAATTATCCTGTGGCAAACATTTGGGTCGCTCTGTTTGATTATCCTGTGACAAACATTTGAGTCTGCTCTGTCTGTTTGTCCTGTGACAAACACTTGGGTCTACTCTGATTGATTATCCTGTGACAAATTTTTGGGTTTACTCTGATTATCCTTGACAAACTTTGGACAATTCACACTGTTAGATGTAACGAAATCTTGTGACTTCTGAATATTGTTCTGTAACAAACCCTTTCCCCTTCAAATTCTGGCTATAAAAACCACTAGAAATGTAACCCAAGGGAGACAGCTTTTGGCTGCTGTCCCCCAGGCTGTTGCAGATCTGCCAATAAATTATTCTTTGAACCCCACGGTGTCTCTCTGAGTTTTTCGGCTGCAGTGACAGGTGGACGAACCTGATTTCATCTTGTAACAGGCAGATGGCTTCCACTTAACTTCTACCTTCTTTTGTGACCAGTAAGGAGCCTGTGAACTAGGTTTTCAGCTGTCCAGCCTCTACAGCCCAGGAAGGTGGACTGGATGTTGAAAAAGCTAATCCAAAGTACTCATCATAGTGGGTCACAGATGATAGATGGCATTTCCTAAGTACAGCCAATCTAGCATATAAAATCTGACAATTAAGTCCACAAACTGAAATGTTCTAAGTGCTATATATCACATTGCTGATGGTCACTACGGTCACCTTTCAAGTACTCCCCTTGGGGAGTTATGCACCAATGCCAGTGCCTAGCCCACCCTGCAAAGCTATTTTGGAATTCTTTCTGAAATGGCCATTGCAAACGGTGGCATGGTGTCAAGTTCATCAACTTAATTGTATAGGTGTCTGTGAAGGAGTTTTTACCATTAAACAAATAACTATTGGAACACCCTCTGTACTTACCTGATCTGGCCCCCAATGACTTTTTCCTTTATCCAGAGATAAAGGAAATATTGAAATGAAGACATTTTGATGACATTGAGGACACCAAAGGTAATATGGCAGCTCTGATGGCCATTCCAGAAAGAGTTCCAAAACTGCTTTGAAGGGTGGACTAGGCACTAGTGTTGGTGCATAGCTTCCCAAGGGGAGGACTTCGAAGACGACAGTAGTGATATTCAGCAATGAGGTAGGTAACACTTTTTCTAGGATGAGTTCGTGAATTTAACTGGTCGTCCTTGTGGGCCCCGGCATGGGGATTTGGTTCTTCTCTTTGCCTCTCCACTTGGACGCATGGGAGGGGAGGAGGACCTCTCTTACACACTCATCTTTCCTTTGGTTACCTGGTCCAAGGTCAAGACTGGTAGATTAGGAATTAGCAAGTACATTTTGATTCAAACACTAAACTGTTGTTTTTGCTGAGTGCTGCTGAGTTGATTGCAACTCACAACAATTCTGTATATCAGAATAGAGCTGTCCCACGTGGTTTTCTTGGCTGGAATCTGTAAGGAAGCAGATCATCAGGTCTTTCTCTTGTGGAACTAGTGGGTGGATTTGAACCACCAACAACCTTCTGGTTATCAGCTGGGCACTTAACTATTTGTGCCCTCAGGGCTGTGTCCTTCAAATAGGCCATGAGGAATAAACTCCCAAAAGTGACTGCCCAAGATGCAGGCATCTACTCCTGTTAGTCAACTGAAAGAGTAATCAGGCCACAGAAATTCACAATATCCTGAAAAAGAACTACAAGGTCAATCTGAAAAATAACTGCCTGACAGGAAATTAGATAATTGCCTTCATTCAGAAACAGAAACATGTATACACAAAAACAAACATAAACATGGGAAAAAAATGGAACCACAACAAAATGGAAGAAACTAACACAAAAGACAAAAGATAGACGAAGAACACTCCTTGGGAAGTTTGCACTAAGAAACCAAAGGAATATTTAAACTATAAATACTTTCTACCTCTCAATAAACAGACAAAAAATTAAAACAGTCCATGGAATAAAAAGTGAAAAAGAAGAAAAAAGACAACAGTAATAAAGTGAACCAGCAACTGGCCTATGTAAAGAAAGTTGAGAAAGATAATTACAGAAACTAAAAGTACTTTACTTTCAAAGTAGAACTGATACTGTGAAAAACTGAAATAGTAGTGTTGATGACTGTCTTGAGAAAAAGCAACCAGAATAAAAGCTAAAGGACAAGAGAGCGGGCAAGTAAGAACTTGACACAACAGTCATGTAGATACAGGTAGTCTCCAATTTATATTTGAGTTACAACGAACCATATGTACAACCATCCTTTTTTTATAAGTTGTACATTTCTTATACATGCATCATTGGAACCCAAGTGAAGCAGTGGTTAAGAGCTCAGGCTACTAACCAAGAGGCTGGCCATTTAAATCCACCAGCCACTCCTTGCAAATCGTATGAGCAATTCTACTCCATCCTATAGGGTTGCTATGAGTTGGAACAGACTTGACATTAATGGATTTGGTTTTGGTATGGATGGATTAAAATATATATAAGTTTATCTGTAATGTTTCTAATCCCCAAAGACAAAGATTGGATTTGTAAAGACACTGATAATAAACGGTAATAATAATGAAAATTAAAAAAATATGAGGTACTCAACTTACATCAGAACCAAATTACAATGGAGTCTCTGGAATGGAACCTAGGTGTAAGTCATGAACTACCTGTTCTGGAAAATGTCGCTGAACTGAAGATCAGAATCTGGGGATCAAAAAGCTCACTATGTATCAAGTAAAATTAAACAAAAACTATGACCATCAACACAGCCACTGAAGTTACCAATCTACAAGATTAAACAAAGAAGTTTTCAGGAGCTAGGTATAAAAAAAACAAAGTGGACAGTATTTTTTTTTAAGGTCAAGTTTGTTTAAAATTTCTCAGGATCATTAGATGCAGACAGCAAGGATGAGCTGCGACTCAAAAGTTCCAGATCTCAGCAAATTGTGGCTGACATATGTAGGCAACAAAAAGACATCAAATATCTAAGGATTACAGTCATGCAGAGTTTTGAATTCATTAAATATAAGTAAGTTTAAATAACTGAACCAGCCAGAGTTCAGAAAAGTAGAACTGTGAGAGAGAGTGTGTGTGTGTGTGTGTGTGTAGTGTGTATATGTGAGAAAGGGATTTGACTTAGGCAGTGTGCAAGCTGGCTAGTTTTTAAAGTAGTCTTTATTCTGGGGCTGCAGAGCGAAGGATACAAGGAGGTAAACAGCAAGGAATGGTGGATGTGAAGTTAGGAAGAGAAGGAAGGAATTAGTGGGGGAGAGTCAGAACAATCTGAATCCCAAAGGCAGCTTAGAGAATGTAACAGCAATTGGGGTCACTGGCAAGTTGGAGAACTGATTACAGGGTCTTGGGCAATTCCTCAGGAAGGGATGGAAGGGTTGTCTCTTTTGCCAAGTGATTTGAGATTCCCCACTCAATAGAATCTTCCCAGAGGATCCACCTCAATGGTTGGTACTGCATTCCTTCCCAGCCAACGCCCCAACTTTAACCAAGGACACCCTGCAAGGTTGGGAATTCAATTTTTCACAGCACAGGACACAAAACAGCAGAGAAAATACAAATATTAGTGGGTCCAGAGAGGTCCGCCCGAGGCAGTTTCTTCTTCTTCTTTTATTGTCAATTAAGAACAACTGTACAGTCTCTATCGGGTTGCCATATAACATCCCACTAGGAGGCTTCTGATGTTCTTTCTTGTCCACAGGCAGGTGGGAGTGCTCTCTCTAAGCAGCAAACTATAAGTACATGTGTTGCGCATTTCTGCCCAAGGAAGCTCATTTTAGCCTCTGGGTCAAAGGGAGGCTAATCACATATGTATAATCTGTTATGTAATCAGCCAACACAACTGAAACTCAGAACCTCAGCAAGGAAATCAAAGTATGTATCACCAATCTTGGTGTTTGTGCAAAGCAACCCAGTGAGATGGTTTGAAGGGCATGGTTCATGTCTCCAGGGGAATAAAACAGAAGCCTCAATCACTGAGACAAACAATACTTCAAGGGTCACATTTCCCAGCGGCTGGCCAAGATCAGTCACGGTTCTCTCGAGAGACACGCAGGGAGTAAGCAGCCACACTCGCTGTGTTAACTCTTTCCTCACGTACAGCCACCAGCAGGAAGACTTTGGGTCTAGTTTTAAATCTGTCTTGCAACTACAGGAGGTAAGTGTTTCTTTCAGGGCGGTTACAGAAGCTAAGTCTCTACTGTAGAACTTCAGCTGAGAATTAAAAATTAACAGTTCTGCACACATCATTTTCTCTCCCCATTATAAAACATACCTGTTGCCATCCTAGGAATTGTAACTCATAGTAACACTGTAGGACAGAGTAGAAACGCCCTCATTGGGTTTCCATGGCTATAATCTTTCTGGAAGCCGACTGCCTCATGCTCCTTCTGTGGACCGGCTAGTGGGTTCAAACAGCTGACCTTTCAGTTAGCAGCCAAGCACTTTAACCACTGAACCACGAGGGCTTCCTTCTCCATTATGACCCTTATTATTCTCACTAGATTGTTCTATGGCAGAAAATTCTTGGACATCCAAGGCCTTGCTATCTCCTGGCACTAGATTATAGGTACCTGTCATGGGTTGAATTGTGTCCCCCCAAAAATATGTGTAGCCATGTGGCTGGGACATGATTCCCAGTATCTTGTGACTGTCCTCCGTTTTGTGGTTTCCCTAAACTGTATGTTAAAGGATTAGGGTGGGGCTATAAATTCCTTCTTAGGATTAGTTCCCTGCCCTGCTGTAAAGGGAGTTTCCCTGGAGTAAGGCTTGCCCACCCTTAATTCTTTCATCCTATGAGAGATAAAAGGACAGAGAAGCAGGCTGAGAATTGGGAATCTCACTACCGTCAAGAAAGCAGCACCGAGAGAGAGAGACCTGAGGTTCCTGCGCCAAGGTGCTCCCTAAACAAACACTGATGCAATACCGGACTTTCCTCCAGAGCCGACAAAGGGGAAAGCCTTCCCCTGGAGCAGACACCCTGAATATGGACTTGCAGCCTACCGTACCGTGTAAGAATAAACCTTCCTTTGTTAAAGCCATCCACTCTGTGGTATTTCTGTTAGAGCAGCCCTAGCTGACTAAAACAGCATCTAAGAGAGGTAACTGGAATAACTATTTTGTTACTGCACGCCATGGAATACTACTGTTCCTGTTTTCAATGGAAACAGGGTCATTATTGCCTTTAAATCTAATTTTATCAGAGAATCAAATTCTGTAAAACCCATAATCAATTCACGAAACTCATCCGTAAGATTCTGTTTCACTCTAGCACCAAATACTGTTGTCAGTCAACCACTAGACAACCCACACAGGTGTCTCTGCAGGACTTTAACCACTTATGGATGAAGATCAAACACTACAGGCTTCAGTACAGATTGTACTTCAACATAAAGAAAACAAAAATCTCACAACTGGACAAATAAACGTCATCACAATAAATGGAAGTTGCCTAAGGAATTCATTTCACTTGGATCTACAACAATGTCCACGGAAGCAGCAGTCAAGAAATCAAAGGACATATTGCATCAGGCAAAACTGTTGCAAAACACCTCTTTGTTGCTATTGTTAGGTGCTACTGAGTCAGTTCTAACTCATAGCAACCCTATGCACAGCAGAATGAAACACTGCTTGGTCTTGCGCCATGCCCACAATCATTTTTTTTTTATTGTGATTAAATGAAAGTTTACAATCCAAGTCAATTTTCCATACCTACGTCTGCAACTCTACCTGCCCTCCTTACCCTGTGACAGCACACTCCTTTTTCATTCTTTACTTCCAGTATTCACTCAACCAACACTTGTCCCCTCCTCTCCACCCTCTCCCCTCCATTCACAATCATTTTTACACTTAAGCCCATCGTTGCAGCCACTGTGTCAATCCATCTTGTTGAGGCTCTTCCTCTTTTTTGCTGACCCTCCACTCTACCAAGCATGATGTCCTTCTCCAGGGACTGATCCGTCCTGAAAACATGTCCAACATATGTAAGATGCAGCCACACCATCTTTGCTTCCAAGGAACATTCTGGTTCTACTTCTTTCAGAACAGATCTGTTTGTTTCTCTGGCAGTCCACGGTATGTTTGATATTCTTCTCCAACATCACAGTTCAAAGGGCATCAACTGTTCTTCTGTCTTCCTTATTCACTGTGCTGCTTTTACACACATATGATGCAACTGAAAATACCATTGTCTTCACCCTAGTCGTCAAGGTGACAATTTTGCTTTTCAGTACTTTAAAGAGGCCCTTTGCAGCAGATTTTCCCAATGCAATGCATCTTTTGATTTCTTGACTGTTGCTTCCATGGTTGTTGACCAACCAAAACAAAATTCTTGCCAATCTCAATCCTTTCTCCATTTATGACAATGTTGCTTACAGGTCTAGATGTGAGGATTTTTGTTTTCTTGTTGTTGAGGTGCAATCTGTACTGAAGGCTGTGGTCTTTGCTCTTCATCAGTAAGTCTTTCAAATCCTCTTCACTTCCAGTAGGCAAGGCTGTGTCATCTGTGTCATTCCAGTAATGCAGGCTGTTAATAAGTCATCCTCGAATTCTGATGCGTCACTGTTCTTCATATAGTCCAGCTTCTTGGATTATTTGCTTGGCATACAGATTGAAAACCTATAGTGAAAGGATACAACCTGATGCACACCTTTCCCAACCTTAAAGCATGCAATGTCCCCTTGTTCTGTTCACACAACTGCCTCTTGATCTGTGTACAGATTCCTAAAGAGCACAGTAAAGTATTTTCGAATTGCCATTCTCTGTAATGTTAGCCATAATTTGCTACAACCCACATAGTTGAATGACTGCACAGTCACTGAAACACAGGTACACATCTTTCTGGTGTTCTGCTTTCAGCCAAGATCCATCTGGCATCAGCAACAATATCCCTAGTTCTGTATCGTCTTCTGAAATCGGCTTGAATTTCTGGTAGTTCCTTGTCAATATACTGTTGCAGTCACTTTCAAATGACCTTTAGCAAAATTTTACTACCATGTGACATTAACACGTTTGGTTGGATCACCTTTCTTGGGAACAGGCATAAATATGGATCTCTTCCAGTTCGGTTGGCCTGGTAGCTGTCCTCCCAGATGAGTAGGCACGTCCAGCACTGCATCTGTTCGCTAAAACATCTCAATTGACATTCCATCCATTCCTGAAGCCTTGTTTTCTACCAGTCTGCAATGCGGCTTCGACTTCTTCCTTCAGTACTCTCAGTTCCTGATCATATGCTACCTCTTCAAATAGCTGAACATCAACCAGTTCGTTATGGTATAAAGACTCTGTATTTTTTCCGTCTTCTTTTGATGCTTCCTGAGTGTTAAAAAGCAAAGGTATCACTTTAAGGACCAAGGTGCACCTGACCCAAGCCAAAGTATTTTCAATTGCCGAACACACATGCGAAAATTGGACAATAAATAAAGAAGGCTGAGGACGAACCGATGACTTTGAATTACGATGTTAGTGAAAATTCCTGAACATACCATGGACTGCTGCCAGAATGAACAAATCTGTCCTGGAGAAGTTCAGCTATAATGCTTTTCAGAAGCCAGGATGGTAAGACTTCATCTCATGTACTTTTTACATGTTATCAGGATGGACCAGTCCCTGGAGAAGAGCATCATACTTGGTACAGGGTCAGCAAAAGAGAGAAAGACCCTCCATGGGCTGGATTAACACAGTGGCTGCAACAGTGGGCTTCCGCATAACAAGGACCACGAGAGTGGCGCAGGATCAGGCAGTGTTCCACTTCCAGAAGCAACTCAACAGCGCCTAACAGTGTCTGTATGTATACGTGACGTTGTTACAGGGTTTTGATCATACACAATTGTGGGAGCTGGTTAAGCACTCCCTGTAAGGAAGCTGTCTTTACGTCTAACACTGGAGCTTCATGTCCGCAGGGCACACAGTTAGGAAGGGAAGGGAGGTGTACAATGGGGGTCAGAGGGAAAAAGTAAACAAACTGGAATCCACAAACACAAGCTGAAGCCCGAGGAGAACTAAAATTCACATCAGTTCTTGAGCAGAAACTACATTACACGACAACAGAGAACCCTTCTATTATTATATTATGTCCCTGGGTACCATCAATTGTTTGCATTAAACTACCTGTCACCACCTAGTTGATTCTCTATCCAATGTGACAGAGTAGAACTGTCCCATATAGTTTTCCACACTGAAATCTTTATAAGGACAGACAGCCAGGTCTTTTCTCTTGCAGAACGGCTCATGGGTTCAAACCAGCAGCCTTTCTGTTAGCAGCTGAGCACTTAACCACTGCACCACCAGAGCTCCTCTTGCACTTGATTACTAACCTAAAGAGGAGCCTGGTGGTGCAATGGTTAAGCCCTCAGGGAAACATTGGCGGCTTGAACCCACCAGCTGCTCGGTGGGAGAAAAGACCCAGTGGTCTGCTCGTGCCAGGATTAGAGCCTAGAAAGCTGTATGGGCAGTCCTAGGCTGTCACACTGCGTGGCTATGAGTCTTGAGACCAACTTGACAGCACACAACAACAACACTGAGCTAAATTTGAGTAGTGTGAACCCACTCGGCAGCTCTGTGGAAGAAACGCCCAGCAATCTTCTCTCATAAAGATCACAGCCAAGGGAACCCTGGGAAGCGTTCTACTCTCTTACACATCGGGTTGCCAGGAGTCAAAACGCACTCACTGGCAACACGTTTGGTTTTGGTTTTTATTATACAATAAGCCCAAACCAAAACAACCCAGACCCATTGCCATTGAGTCGCTGCCAACTCCTAGCGACCCTATAGGACAGAGTAGAACTGTTCTGTAAAGTTGCCAAGGAGTGCCTGGAGAATCAGAACTGCCGACTTTTTGGTTAGCAGACACAGCACTTAACCACTACATCAACATGGTTTCCATACAATGAGCAGGATTATTTATTCTTTTTTTTTAATTTTAAAGAAATCTGAATTGATGATCCTTTGACAAAACAATTACACTCAGAGGAATTTATTACAAGAGGATACTAAAGATGTGCATAAAAATGTCACTATCAGGATGACTCACCAGGTACTGTTCACATTAGTGACAAACTAGCATCTACTTATGGAAAGCAACTGGATGTTCAGTAAACAAATTACACTACCTCCATAAAATGGAATTCTCAACAGCCATTAAAAATGTTACAGAAGGATATTTATTGACATGAAAAGGCATTTGGGACACACTGATAAACCCACTGCCATTGACTCATGTCCGATTTATAGTAACCCTAGACATCAGAGTAGAACTGCCCAATAGTTTCCAAGGAGCACCTGGCAGATTTGAACTGCCGACCTTTTGGTTAGAAGATGTAGCACTTAATCCACTATGCCACCAGAGTTTACAGGGACACACTGAGAGGGGAACAAATTAGTAAAATGACATACACGATAAGAATTCCACTTTTGTAAAAAATACATACACATGCTATATAGGAAAAAACAATCTGCAGGGACATCCATGAAAGGATGAACAGTGCGTATTCCTGGGAAGGGGAAGCAGGTGTTTATTTTGTTCTTTGCTTCCTCAGATTTCCCACTTTTTCTACAATTCACATGATTTGCCTTTGTAATGAGAAATCATTCATCCAATTCAAACCTTTGCTTTGATTATAACAAACCCACTTAAGAAACCTTAGGTTTCCACAGCAGAAATGATTTCCAAGTTGCCACAGAGGCATTGCTTTTGCTCTTCGTGGCAGCAGGCAGGGACCTTCACAGTCACAACTCAGAAAGTCAGGTTCAAGGAAGAAAGTTAAGTGTCTACAGCTTCCAGGGTCCTCGGTTCAGCTCCTGGGCTCAAGGCCAAGCCAGCTCACCTCCAGGCCAGTCTGTTCTATCCTTGCTGAGTCACTAGCTGCATCATCTTCAGAGCCATATCTCCTTGGTCAGCAGGAACCTAGGACCAAGCAGCATTGTGTTAGGGCTCCCAGGGCTAGGCTCGGAGGGATGCCCAAGGACACTGCAGCTAGGGACATCCCTGAAAGACACCACCTCTTCTATGAAATGACCCCTGGGGTGGAAAACACTCTGTTCTGGGCCCTGACTGTGGTGGGTAGAAGGGACCCTAGACGAGTGTGGCTGTAGAAGCGAGCCTTCTACTCCATCTGGAGTTGACCGATCGCGTCCTCTACAGGAGCTATACTTACGTCACAGGGACCAAGCTTGTGCAAGGAAGTAGGTAGGATGATTCGAAACATTTTAAAGGATTCCCAGATTGGCAATGGAGTAGAAAAGAACCCAAAAGAAAAGCTCATTGGAAGAGTGTAAAGAAATACAAATCAACCAGCCAGCCAATGAACCAAGACCTTCTGTTTGGATGATTTTTAATATTCTTCTTCAGCTTTCTTTTGTTTTCCCTCAGATGTTCAGAATAATTCCTTTTAACAATCTCTTCCCCACACATTATCAAATAAGGGAGAGGCAGAGGCCTCCATTTCTCCTTGAGAACGATGAAGTAGAGAAGATGGTGCCTGAGCTCTGAAAAGCCACGGCTGCAGAACTCCCTTCAGCGTCTCACGTGCTTGACTCTCCTGTCACACAGAGTCTCCAGGAGGCACAGGCGGGGCACAGCATGCTCATCAGAAGACCCTGACTTAAAGGAGTGGTTTGCGATGATTTCACACAGTCTGCAAAGGTTATGTTAAAGCTGTTCCCAACCACTGTTTTGTTCTATATGTGACAGACCAAGTGGAAACTGGCCTCAACTCCAGCTGGTGAGCATGAGTGTGCTTAGGTAAGTCTCCCTTCCCCTTCCACCTGCCTTGGCAGGAACCTCTCTCTAGTGTGTGTGTGTGTGTGTGTGTGTGTGTGTGTGTGTGTATGTATATATATATATATATATACACATATATATGTATGTGTATATATATACATAGGCTCTAAGACTTCCTACTAGCTTTTACCAGTCAATACTGAAAGTACTGATACTCAGAGCCATTAAAAAAAGAACCTCAGCTCTGTGTCCAGCCACCCTGCTCATACTCTCTTTGGGCCACAGAAGGTGGATGACTTCTTACCAGTTTCTTAAAGGAAGCTGTTATCTCCTCTGCCTCCTTTTTCTCCAGCCTTTCCATTCTGGCTTGGGCTTGACACTCCACTAAAACACATGCTGTGGTTTCTAAAGACACCACTGTGACCAATTCGTCACTTAAGTTTAATTCTTGAGCTGAGTTCTCAACAGCCTCTGACACTGTGGGCACCCCTCCTTCCCCAAGCTGTCCCTTTCTCCTTCAGGGTGGTCTCAAGTCTTTGGTGTCCCTCCAACTTCTCCAGCTGCTCCTTTCGGGGGCTCGTTTCTGGCTCATTTTGATGCTTCCCAAGGCCCTGCCCCAGCCTTGCCATATTTGATCCCCAATCTCTGTCTCCAAGGGCAGATCTGTATCTTGACTTCAGATCCATATAAAGTGTTTGTATACATAGTAATCTGGCTATACACACTCAGTTGCCTATTGGCATCCCACCTGGCTGCTCTATAGGTAATTCAGACTCACCTTGTGCAGCCAGCTTCCACCTTATCCCAGAGAAGGATGCTGAGTGGAAACCCAGAAGCCACCTTTTATTTCTTTCCCACTCCAAAGAGTTTCTAAGTCCTGCCAGCTCTTCCTTCTTACACTGCATCACTTTCATCCTCTCGTCTCCCTTCCAGGTTACCATGACAGCCTTGTCCATTTCCTCTGCTGCCAGCACGCTATTTCTTAAACAAATTTAACATTTCTCTTCTTTGCTTAAAACTCCTCCACAGTGTCCTTTTGCCCTCACGACACGTCTGAATTCCTAGCACGGTATACCAATTTCCCCCTTGAACTCGCTTTCTGGTGACTGTTTCTCCCAAATTCTCAGCTCTCCAGTGGCTCCTACAGCCCGGGTGCCAGGTGCTCTTCCTCGATCCCACCTTCCTCTCCTCTTTACCTAACTAACCAACTCCTACTCGTCCTTTAGGGCCCAGTCTTTCAGATGCCCAAGGCTTACCTGCCTACCTGTTATATGTTATCTGTATCCCCCCAACAGATATGCTAAAGTCCTGACCCCCAGTACCTATGAGTGAGACCTTATTTGGAAATTGGGTCTTTGCAGATGTAATCAGGTACCACGAGGTCACACTGGAGCAGGGTGGATCCCAATCCAGTATGACTGGTGTCGGTATAGGAAGAGGAGAAGAGACAGAGACACAGAGGGAAGAATGCCACGTGGTGACAGAGGCTGAGACTGGCAAGCCAAGGGATGCCAAGGGATGCCAAGGACTGCCGGGAGCAGAAGGCTGGAGGAATGCACAGAAGACTCCTCCAGAGCCTTCAGAAGAAACCCACCAGGCCAACACCTTGATTTTAGACTTCTTTCTTCTAGAAGTGTGAGCAAACCAATTTATGTGCCTTTAAGCCACCTAGTCTGAGGTACGTTTTCACAGCTCTCACAGGAAACTAATCCTGTACTCTTCCCTGGGCCAACACCCATTCTCGCAATTCCTGTTCTGCGATTAGAGTCTAGCTGCCTGACGGGCTCTCTAGGCCAGTACCTCTCAGTACCACTTCTGGTAAGGTACAAAAGTTGACTCGCTGTCTTACCATATGCCCCGCTCTTAGAATCCAGTAGAAAGCCAGGTTCTTGTAAGACTTGACAAAGGCAGATGTTTCGGAAGAGTTGGAGTCACTGTACAGGGCCTTCCACTTCAGCTGATTGAACAGAGGCAGCTCTGGCCACTTGAGTTTCCGCACCCAAGCCTCCTGGCCTAGCGAGGGACAAAGAAAGGCCGGGCATTAACAGCAGCATGGAAGAAGGAAAAAAAAATTAGGTCCTATAATCTAGTACTTCCTACACTGTAATTTAGACAAAAACTACCCCAGGATCTTCCTAAAATGTAAATCTAGATTCAGCAGACCTGAGGTAGGGCTGAGATTCTGAATTCCCAGCTGGTTCTCATTGATGCTGATGCTGTGGATCTCAGCTCAGACTTTCAATGCCAAGTCTGACGGGAAGAAACTTACCTGCCAAATTTTTTTTTCCCCTCTGGCTCTCCCACTGCTATATGATCTCAAGGAAGAAAGTCAGAGTCCTCTGTGGATGCTAGTCAGGAGGCCTGAGAAGTCTCATACGTGAGGAGGCCGTTACTGCTGAGGACTGCCAATTAAGTTTGGGAACTCATCCTAGAAAAAGTGCTACACACCTCACTGCTGAAAATCACTATAGTCACCTTCGAAGTAGTCCCCTTTGGAAGCTATGCACCAATGCCAGGGCCTAGTCCACCCTTCAAAGCAATTTTGAAACTCTTTTTCTGAAATGGCCATCAGAGCTGTCGTCATATTAGCCTTTATGCTCTGAATGTCATTCAAATGTTCTCCTGTCAATATTTTCTTTACCTTTCAGTAAAAAATAGTCATTGGGGGCCAGATCAGGTGAGTAGGGAGGGTATTCCAACATAGTCATTTGTTTACTGGCTAAAAACTCTGTCATGGACAACTATACTATTCACAAACTTGCCACCATGCCATTGGGCACAATGGCCATTCCAGAAAGAGTTTCAAAATTGCTTTTAAGAGTGGACTAGGCACCAGTGTTGGTGCATAGCTTCCCAAGGGGAGTACTTCAATGGTAACCATAGTGATAGTCAACAATGAAGTATGTAGCACTTAGGACAATTAAACTCATGGACTAAATTGTCAGACCTTGTGGATCACCTGGGTGTTCATGGGAAAGCACAGAATCTTTTCAAACTGTCCCTAGTGCCCTTTGCTTACAAGTCACAAAAATACTCAACCCCAATGAATTCAAGATACTATCACACCTGCCACAACAGCTGCCTCTAGTTTGACTGATGGTTTCAGGAACCTGGCCACACAAATCAGAAGTGAGCACACAGCCGGCCGTGAGCCCTCAGGGTAACAGAGTTCTTTAGGTTTAGCATAAATTAGTTTTAAATGCTTGACATCTAACTGCAAGACTGCACAAACACTAAGCTTTTCCTCAACTAAACAGTGCAACTGCCCAACAGTCAGGAAGGCATTTTCTTTTTTATGGTGAGAAGGTATATTGTTTCCTTTTTAAAAAAATAATATCTAACAGTCTCCAGGAAACCCTGGTGGCACAGTGGGTTAAGTGCTATGTCTGCTTAACCAAAAGGTCGGCAGTTCAAATCTGCCAGGGGCTCCTTAGAAACTCTATGTGGCAGCTCTACCCTGACCTCTGGCATCACTATGAGT
Source organism: Heterohyrax brucei (assembly GCA_028571685.1). Lineage (NCBI taxonomy): Eukaryota > Metazoa > Chordata > Mammalia > Hyracoidea > Procaviidae > Heterohyrax > Heterohyrax brucei. The sequence continues at coordinate 114,839,486 of CM053149.1, read as the reverse complement.
CAGACCCGACCCGATGGCAGTGGGTGTGCCTTTTGGTTTAAAAGTCTCAAAACCTGGAAGGGCCTTAGGCTTCTCTGAAGGGTCACAGTCACAAGCAGTTTCTCTTCCTTTAAAAAGTCAAGGCCAGGGGCAGATGGACATAACAGGAAATGGCCTTACTCTGCCATTTAAATGCTGCCAACCCCAAGAGTGATGTGTCCAAGGCTAGTTTCCTTCCAGCTCAAAGCATGAAATTGCCCCCATGTGCCCCTCAGGGTCAGCGCCTACCTATGGTGTCCACAATGAGATCAAGCTGTCCATTATACACGGTCACGTTGACCCCAGCTTCCAGTAACTCATCCACGATGTTGACGACTGGCTTCATGAAGTCTCCCTCCATATTTAGGAAGACATTTGAAGCCTGGGCTGCATGTGGGAAAGGAGAAAGAGACAGCAGCTCAGAATCCACCAGAACAAGAAGCGCCTGTCAACAGAGGGCATCCCTGGCTTCAGACCTACGAGTAAGTACTGTGTGGCACTTAGCAAAGACTGCCTATCTAGATGGGTCACAAACAGGGACTAATCAACCCAAAATCCAGGTCCTGGGCTGGTGAAGTAGCAGAGAGGCGCACACAGCTTGAGATGATGGCCCATCCCATGAACTGAAGCCTGGAGAAGGTACTGCCCGTGGACACAGGCAGGGAGAGGGGCAGGCTGCCCCTCTCAGGGAAACACAGGCTTTGAGCTAGTGTTCCTCTTCTGCTTTGCTGAGTAACATCAGAGCCAAGGTGTCAGTTCTGAACAAGTGCGCCCTCCTGGTAGAAAACCAAATCAGGTATCTCCATTCTCAGCTGTTGTTAGCATCCATGGAGCCAGTCCCTGAGCCATGGGGACCCCACACACGATGGGATGAAACACTGCCTGATCCCGCACTTCCCCTACAACTGGTCAGGGACTGGACTACAGTGACTCTGACTGATTCTTAGAAGCAGGTCACCAGGACTTTCTTCCCAGTCTGTCTTAGTCTGGAAGCTCCACTGAAGCCTGTTTAACATCACAGCAACACGCAAGTCTCCACTGACAGATGAATGTGCGTGCACATGAAGTGCACAGCCCAGGAACTGAACTTAGGTCTTCTACATGGAAGGCAAGAATTCTACCGCTGCCTTCCCATTCTGGGCTTGCCTTAGTAAAAATCCGGTCGATGACCAGCCGCAGGCAATAGATGACACCTGTGGAATTCCTGACCAGCAGCAGCAACACCACAGTCAACAATAACAGCTGCAGCAGCTCCTGTTCATTTCCAAGCTGGTCTACTAAGCAAGCACTCTGCAAGCAACACTCTGCTTCTTCATCACTACCCTGGAAGGTAAGGAGCCTTATCTGATAACAGAGAAGGAGGCTCAGAGTGGCTGAGAAATACGGCCAGGCTGAAGGGGCTAGTCAGTAGAAAGTTGGGATATGAATTCAGGCCAACTCCCAAGTATGTATGAAACCAAAAAAACCAAACCCAAAAGCACTGAGTCAATTCTCACAGCAACCTTACAGGACAGAGTAGAACTGCTCCACAGAGTTTCCAAGCAGTGCCCAGTGGATTTGAACTGCCGACCTTGTGGTTAGCAGAGGTAGCACTTAGCCACTATGTAACCAGGCTTTCCCAGGTATATATGTTTAGCCATAAACAACAAATAAAGGCACTGGTGGCACTGGCCAAGGACAGTTTATCTATTCTAGACCATATACAGATACACCTGAGGCCAAAGGGAGTTTTCTCTATGAGTGATCTCCATGAAAAATGTAGTCCCCTTTGCCCGTCCATCCACACACCTATAACCAGGGCCTTGAGACCAGGATGCATTAGGTGCCCTGGCATCAGGACACCTGGGAAGGCCAGAAAGAGAGAGCTGGTCAAAAATTGTCCAAAGACATGGGCATGACTGACACCCTGCAAAGGACCCTTGCCTGGAAGCTATACCTGCAACCAACTGGGGCCTTAAGAATGGTTTTTTTTTCATCTTAATTTTTTATTACGGAAAATTTCAAACTTACGCAAAAGAATAAAGAAGAATGTAATGATTTTCAGGTACCTATACCTGATTTCAACAACAGTGAACTCATAACTAATCATGTTTCATCTCTTTCTACACTCCTTCTTTCAAACCAAATTTTGATATGTAACTTACTACACTGACTGAAACTTCTTCACCTATAAAATGTGGACAATAAATAAAACAGCTTTACCTGCATACCTTTACCATCAAGAAAACCCATTCTACAAATTAAGGCCCACCCTCCTCTTCCTTCCAAACTATAAATGGCACTTAAGTAGGTCACATAAATACCTCCCCAGAAGCAATCCTCAGGAATAATTTTGAGCTTCTTTCTGATGGGGCCGTTCATGAGCTGACTCAAGGAGTCTTGTTGTAGGTGTCTCACGTGGCGCTGATAAAGACGAACTAAAACCAAACTGGTATATGGTGAGTCACAGAAAACAAAACTAAGAGGGTGTCTTTTCTGAGCTGCTGGGGACTGTGGTAAGAGGGAGGGTTTCAGCTGTACAATGAAAGGGTCACCTTGATTTACCCAAGACAGAAGAAGAAAGAAACATGCTGAAAGCAGAAATGCTTTAGTGTTTCTGATTGCTGTGTTCTATGTACTCCGCGGCCATCTGAGTTACTGCAAATGGTCAAAGGAAGTCAGCTTAGAACTGGAATCCAGACTCATGAAGCATCAAGACTTCTTTGGCGGGAGGATGCTGAGTCAGCTGAAAGACAACTTGAATTCAATCCTTAGAAGAACTGACACTGTAATTTAGGGCAGAAAAGTTGGTTTCCAAAGTTCAAAAATAGTATGTTAAAGTGACAGGAATTCTAGAAGCCTTAATTGTACTCTTGAGGAACCCGTACCTAGATCAAGAAGCAGTCATTCAAACAGACAAGGGGCTATTGAGTGGTTTAAAGTCAAGAAAGGTGTGTGTCAGGGTTGTAACCTTTCACTGTACCCATTATGATAAGCAAAGAATCCCAGAAGCTGGACTATATGAAGAAGAACAGGGCACCAGGATTAGAGGAAGACTCAAGAACAACCTATGCTATGCAGATGACACAACCTTGCTTGCTGAAAGTGAAGAGGACTTGAAGCACTTACTGACGAAAATCAAAGACCACAGCCTTCAGTATGGATTACACTTTAACATAAAGGAAACAAAGGTCCTCACAACTGGACCAGTAAGCAACATACTTCTTAATTAACGGAGAAAAGACTGAAGTTGTCAAGGATTTCATTTTACTTGTATCCATAATCAACACTACGAAAGCAGCAGTCAAGAAATCAAAAGACACATTGCACTGGGCAAATAGGCTGCAAAAGACCTCTTTAAAGGGTTGAAAAGCAGAAATATCATCTTGAAGACTAAGGTGCAGCTGACCCAAGCCATGGCATGTTCAAATATTTCATATGTATGTGAAAGCTGCATAATGAATAAGGAAGACAGAAGCACTGACACTTTTGAACTGGAGGGTTGGTGAAAAAAAATGGAAAATACCATGAACCACCAGAAGAATGAACAAGTCCTGGAAGAAGCACAGCTAGAATGCTCCACAGGAGCCAAGGACTGCAAGACTACATTTCACACACTTTGGACACGTCATCAGGAGAGAGCAGCCCTTGGAGACAGACATCACGCTTGATAAAGTACAGGGTCAGTGTAAAAGAGGAAGACCCTCAACCAGGCAGATTCACACAATGGCTGCAACAATGGACTGAAGCCTAACAGTCACTGGGAGGATGGCACACGACTGGGCAGTGTTCCGTTCCATTGTACATAAGGTCACCGTGAGTCAGAATCGACTCGATGGCACCTACCAGCAAAGTGACAGAAGCCTAATACAAACAGACTACCTGGTGTAAGTCTAGAAAAGGCCAATCTATGGTGACAGGGGTTGAGATGGAAAAGGAATCAACTGTTAAGTGACACACGAGGTGGCGGAAACATTCTAAAACTGGTTGGTGGTAATGGCTGCACAACTCTATGACTGTACTAAAAACACTGAATTAGACACAAAGCAGGTGGATTTTGTGGTATATACATTGTATGTCAATAAAGAGGTTAAAAAAGAAATCTACTTTCTCTTACAGATAAGTTGAGGCGGGATCTAACACACTTGAAGGCCTACTCACCTAGATGCCTCTGGGTGAATTCCAGGCTCGACTCCTTTGCAGGCATTGGTGTGTTTTTAGTTAAGATGTTATAGAAGTTCACCCCATCTGTGTTCTGAAAAAATAAAAGTGTATTTGGCTATCTGCTCTCTTCCTTTGTTCACTACCAAAGTTTCAGAACAGAACAGGCACCTGATGCTGTATCTTATCCAAAGGCAGCCTTTACTTTGCCGTTACTTTGCAAATGTGCTCAGACAGCAAGAGATGTAGCTTGGAATACTCACAGACCAGCTGGGTCTGCCCACTCTCCTGGAGGAGGGGAGCAGTTCCCATAAATTGAGTTCATATGTCACTAGAGAAAACCAAGGGCCTGGGTGTTAGTTTACCTGGGAACAGTGCTGTGGAGGCCCCTACACACCTGAGTCCCAGCCAGTGTGTTCTTCCCTTTTGGCTCCAAGTACTCCACTTTGAAATAAGGAATATACCTAATTCCACACTCCCTTCTGTGAGTAGTCTTTCTTACAGAATCCACCACACATTCAGTGGTGGCACAAGCAAGTCTTGCAGGCTCAGGCAGCTTTCTAACTCTGTGAGAGGGCTACTAAGCAGCTCTGGTAGCACAATGGTTAGGTACTTGGCTACGAACTGAAAGCCTGGCCATTTGAAACCCTCTCCACTCCCCTCTACTCCCCAGTGGCTCCACAGGAGAATGACCTGATGATCTGCTTACTAAAGATTATAGCCTTGAAAAAACTATGAGGCAGTTCCCACTCTGTCACATGTGTCCCTATGAGTTGAAATGGCCTTGATGGGCCTTAACAACAACAACAACAAAACAGCTATTCCATCGCTGCTCAGACTGGCAGGTCAACTATATAGTTTATTTTTCAGAATGCAATCATTTCCAGAACCAATGGAGTCTCAGGATAGACCTCAATCCTGTCAACACCAGGCCCTGGACCCATGAGAAAAAGTCAGCTGGTTTCCCAAGCACATCTCCCTTTACCTGTTCAATGACCATTTCTGCTTTCCCCCACAGCTGTGTGGCTTCCTTGAAGTTCCCCTTGTTTATGGCATTCAAGACTTGCTGTGCAACCTTGGCCACCTCACTCAGACCCTGGTCATCCAGCAGAGACTAGAACGCAAACCAAGAACAAAAAGGCACACTTAGGAGTATCAATCTGGAATTACTGCTGTTGGGGTTAAGGTTAGGGAAAGGGAGAGCAGGAGAAAGGGAAGCTTACCTACGAAGGCACCTCACTACAGCCCACAGTTTGGCAATAAAGGTATTGTTACTGGGCTTTATACTTTAGAGTATGTTAATACCTAACTGCTCCCTGCTAAGTTTATTAGGGGTGTATGCCCAAAGCCATGTTTCATCTGATTATCAGATGCAAATCATGATCCTGGTTTGAAGGTGTGATCTATAAAATACATTTCTGAGCAAAGTGGAGAAGTTTAGAAATAGACTGGAATTCAGATTACATTAAGAAATTACTATTAATTTTCTTAGGTATGATGATAGTATTGCAGTTATGTAGGAGTGTGGCCTTACTTTTTGGAGATGTATAAAAAAAGTAGGCATTAAAAACTCATGATGCCTGACAATTTATTTTCAAATAAATCAGCAAAAATAACACATATACGCACAAATATTTACTGATGAAAGCTACACAGCAAAATGCTGAGTCTAGATGGTGGGCAGATGGGTGTTCACAGTCACCTTTCAGTTTTGCTTCATATTTAAAACTTTTTATAATAAGAAGTTGGGAGATTCCTTTGCCATAAGACCAGAAGAAGTGGGTGTGGAGCTACCACTATTGAACATTTTGATCAAAGATTCTACAGAAATATCCCAACCAAAATTGGAAAATGCAGAACAGAATTTCAAAATCTCATTGAATCTAGACTTTTTGGAGCCACGGAAGGTGGAAATGACCCCTGAAACTACTGCCCTGAAATAATCTTTAAATCTTAAACTGAAAACAGCCCCTAAAGTCTTCTTAAAACCAAACAAGTTTAGCTTAACCAGTCAAGAACGTCTGCCTTAAGCACCACACTCTTTTAAGAACTATCTATTTGGGATCAAACTGGCAACAGCAACTCAAATTAGACAGGAACCTTAGAGGGCAACGAATTTTTCTTTTAAATATATTTTATTGTGAATTAAGAACAATTTTACAATCTATAACGTATCACCATATCACACCCACAACAGTCACCATTATTCTGTTCTAGCTGCTGTCCCTCTCCCCAACCTGACACGTGACAGCATGCTTTCCCTTTTGTTTGACCTAGGAGGGCAATGAATTTATGTTAATGGTGGGGAACAACTCAGGGAAGTGGGAGAGAAAGGTTGCACAACTTACAGAATGTAATCAACATCACTGATTCATATATACAGAAATTATTTCACTGGCATAAGCTGGGTTGTATTGTAACACCAAAAAAACAAAAATGTTTCTTATACATAGCAAAAGGGGATAACTGTTGACGTTTATTTGTCCCCGTGACTGCTGCTTATTGTCCTCACTATGACATGGTCTAATAGTCCTGAAGGGGCAGTTCAATAAGAGAAGTCATTAAACTCATAACAGTATTAACAACATAGGCACCCTTGGCCAGCTTCCTCCTTACTAGGGACAGAGCCAGACAGTTGAGCCGGACTGTCTGTCCCATTGGTGCAGAGCTGAGGACCCACCCACTTACCATGCTGTACAGGTAAGGTCCCCAGGAAAGCACGGAATCTAGAGGAAAGCACACATTGACAAAATGAGTCTGCTGGGCTCTGTTTGCGTAAAGAAAAACCCCACTAGCTGTCTTTCCAACTCAGAAAAAATGGAAGTAGGAAAACAGTGGCTTTGGGTTTGAAGGCTCCTTAACTCACTAGTGCCCACGCACGGGATGGGCTGACATCTCAGGAGCTGGGAAATGGGGCAATGGTGAGGGAGAGGTCCTTCTGCTGACTCTGAGGTCTGCTCGCATGTTAATCTGGTCTGACCCTGGCCCAGAGAGGGCATCACTGCTAGTGATGGCACCTCCACAGACGGGCTGTGGCTGGGCAGGCAGAGGACCCGACCTGCAGTCTTTCAGGCTTTTTGACAGCTTAAAATACCTCCCTGCCCTCACATGTCTGCCGTGCATCCTACTAGCTCTCCCTGCTCGGAGCCACCAGCACCAGCCGAGGCGCTAATTAAGGAAGAAGGGTAATGAGATGAATGAAACTCAAGCATCTGTAGGTATAGTGCCAATCAACTTATTTCTATTCCATAAAGATAATGAGAATTTATGAAGGACCTGAAGACAGCAAGGAGCTTTAGAAGATATGAATATGAGTAGAACAATGCCTGCCCCAAAGAGGATGGATGCGACCAGTCTGGACAAAGTCACAATCTCCGCATCACTTGGAGAGGCAAGTGCCACAGAGAGACGGGCCAACGAAGTACCAATAACCTCTGTCTGTACACCATGTTTGATTATGTTAACTCCTTGGCTCAAAAGCCTTCAGTGGCTTCCTAGGACCAAGTTTCTCAAAGTATGTTTCAAGCAACTTCAGTTCTATCAGATTTTAATCTAGGGTTTGAAAGAAAGGAAATCCTGGTGGCAGAGTGGCTACGTGCTACACCTGCCAACCAAAAGGTGAGCGGTTTCATCCGAGGGTACAGCAAATTGTCCCAACTCAGCAGGAACGGATGCTCAGCAAGGACCAAAATGACATGGGGTAAAGACAACCCAGAAGATAGAGAGACCCACATGAGTGGATGCCTACATAGACTTGGGACCGGAAGAACTGGATGGTGCCCAGCCACCACCAGTGATAGCCGTGATGGAGCTCACTAAGTTGAGTTTCACTGGCAACACAAGAATAAAAGGGGTGCACCCTGAGATTTCCATGAAGGCTGCAACTGACGGTCCAGTGGCTTCAGGGTTGCCCTGGGAGCATGGCCCCTGGCCCTGATGCTACCCTTGCCTATAAATCATAATGAAGGCCCACTCTTTGGACACAAGTGGATTGGACTTAGTGATGCACAGTAACCATATATTGGATGCACTTTATGGTTCTATGTATCTATAGGATATCATCCTGCTGACCTCTGGCTGGAGTAAGGGGAGTGGGTGGGGAGGAGGGGAAAGGAGGCTGTTGGGAGGATGAGACATGTATGGAGCAGAGAGGAATAGTGTGCTGTCACCAGGCAGGGAGAACAGTGGAAGCTGCATATAGGTTGACATGTAAATTTATACAGGAATGTACATTTTCACTCAGTCATAATTAAAAAAAAAAAAGGTGGGCAGTCTGAATCCTTGGCAACTCTATGGAGCAGTTCTACTCTGCCCTATAGGGTTGGTATCATTCAGAAGCGACTCAATGGCAGTGTGTTTGGTTTCTGGTGTAACAAGAAGAAAATGAATGCCTTTGAAATTATGTAAAACATGATGACATATTTCTCTTTTATGCTTTAGGTGAAAGTTTATATCTCAAGTTAATGTCCCATACAAAATTTCTACTCATGCTGTTTTGTGACATTACTTGGAATTCCCTCAATGTGACAGCACATGCCTCCTTTCTACTCCAGGTTCCAGTGTCCATCCAACTAATTCAGGTCCTTTCCTGCCTTATCATCCTGCCTCCAAACAGGAACCACCCACCTATGGTCTAGTGTATCTACTTAAACCAAAAGGCACACTCCTTGCATAAGTTCCTTGCTTAGTCCATTAAGGCTGGTCTTTTTGTGGAATTTGATGACATATTTCTTTACTGTTGGATTTAGCAGAGCCTTGTGAATCCCCAGGAGGTAGAAGCAGTTTTCAGTACGTTCAAAACTTCATTTGACTAGGGACCCTTCCCTTATATACTACGTCACTGGACTGGCACTCTTCAGAACATACCCTGAGAAATGCAGGCATACCAGGTCCTCCATCACCTACTCTCATCTCCTAGCCCATGCTTTTGTCTACTTTCTTGAAATACTGAATTATTTGCGGTTCCCCAATGCATCCTATGCCCTGCGTCAACTAGACCAAGGACTTACAAACTTTTTCTGTAAAGGGTCAGGAGGGCCTGTGAGAACCAGTGCTCTGATTTTGGGTTAGATATCTGACAAGAAACCTGTAGGGCTCTCACAGCTCCAGCAAGGCTGCGACAGTTTCATGATGTCTGTGAAGTTCACCCAGGAAGGGAAAACAAAGAGCAGCTCTTCATGCCACGCTGACTGAGACTCGATTTTATGACATTTTAGTCCTACTCCGGAGACGTCAAGAATAAAGTCAAGAAGCGTTCCATTTAGTACCAGAATACTCAAAGCCATTAGGGACACAGCTCAGTCACAAACATTATCACGTATTACAAATCATAAATGTAGATTTAGATAAGCTTTGATCAATGCCTCCTATATCCACGTAATTGCCACCTTAAACAATATTATACAGCACTGATACTCTAGAAAGTTCCCCTGTGTTCCTTTCCAGTCCATTCCCCTTCTTTCTCCAGAGGCAATCTCTCTCAAGATTTCTAACCCCATAATTTCCTTTTGCCTGTGAAAGGTCACCTTTTGTTAGGTTAGTGCAACAGTTCTCATCCAGGGGCAGTTTTGTCCCCCAAGAGAAGTTGAACAATGTCTGGAGACATTTCTGATGGTCACAATGCAGTGGTACCGGCATCTAGCTGGGAGACCACGGGTGGTAAGCCTCCTACAATGCACAGGACAATCCCTCATAACAAATAATTACATGGCTCCAACATCAGTGTGCTGAAGCTGAGACACCCTGGGTCAGAGCTAACCCAACTAAGATGATGACATCTGATAGCAGAAGCCACAGCCCAGATGTCTGCAACATAAACACTTCTTGTCTGTGTTCCCAATAAGAACGCTCATTATGAAATGGCAAACCACTACACAACCTGATGATAATCTCGAATCCCCATCAACAGAAGCAACAGAAGGGAATTTCACCGCAGATGGCCTGTTTCAGCATCAGGGTGATGGTAGCAAGGATTGAGTCACAATGACTGGGGTCTGGATCCCAACCAGGCCACTCAGTCCATGCCAGAGGCAAAATTACATCACCTTGCTGATCCTTACCAACACCTCTTGACCACAAACTCACATCTCTCTGTTCTGAGAATGAAACAAGAAAACTCAGTCTGGCCCTTGGTGGCCTACACGCATGGTATGGGCTCCATAAGTGAGTTCTAATTCCCAAATCTCTCTGATGCTCCTGAAGCAAATACCTTCTGTGCCAACTTCTCCAAGGGCCCAGAAATATCTGCTACCTTGGTCTTTGACTGGAAGAACGAAGCCCAAAGATCCCAGAGGAGAATGAGGAAATGGGGAGTAAATTGGTATCTGAAAACCCCATACTTACCAATAGGCGAGATCCAGGAATCACCCAAAGCAACCCCAGCAAAGTTGCACTTGATGCGCCCTTCCTCAATGGCCTGAAAAAAAGCAGTTAAAAGTGTGATCTCTACCTGGTGGGAAGATGAAATTTTCATCTTTAACTTTTGCTTGTTGCATTTCCCAGTTTCTCACAATATACACGTACTGCTGCTACAAAAGGTTTATTTTAAAAAAGAAGTAACTCACCCTAAGGAAATAGGAGTCATAAAAGCTCACTATACAAAATTTAAATACCTAAGGACAGAAATACGGAAAACCCTTTCACAACTGGCCCATGTGTAGTCTCATACTAACCAGGTAAGCAGTTAATATGTTATACAGCCTTCTAATGCCTTGCTTTGCCTACATGAATGTGTTTAATGTACTCACCCACTCGCAGATGTTTCTTTGTTTTACAACTTGTTCTTTCCACTTAACAGTACCCCAGGGCCGACTTTCTTTGCTTAGTACACACAGATCCATCCATTCTCAATGATGGCTGCAAAGTGTTCCATCTTGGAAGGATGGGCCTACGTTCTTTAAGTTGTTCCCAATGGGTAACCACTGAGCTTGTTCAATTTATGGATTATAAGCAATGGAATACTAACCATCCTCTAAAAACATATCAACAAGCACCAAAAAAAAAAAAAAAATTGAATCCATTGCCACTGAGTTAATTCTAACTCACAGCAACCCTACAGGACAGAAAACTGCCTGCTTAGAGCTTCCAATAAACAGCTGGTGAATTCAAAGTGCCAGCCTTTTGCTTAGCAGTGAAGCTCTTAACCACTGGGCCACAAGGGTTCCAGAACACACACATCTGTAAGTATTTCTATACGACAGATTCCTAGACGTAGAATTATTGGATCAAATGACACATGTGTTTTAAAAAGTGATAATACTGCTAAATAAATGTTTTAAGATGATTTTTCAATTTCCAATCTAAACAAAAATGCTTAAGAGTACTTATTTCCCTCACTTCTTACCAAAACCAGGTGTTATCCATCTTTTAAATATTTGCAAATCTTATGAGTCTGCTTTACTAATAAAAGTTGGGGATTTTTCATATATCCATTGGCCAGTAGGATTTTTTTCTATAAAACACTTATTCTTTGCCTATTTTTCTACCGGGATATTCTCTCTTTCTTACGGATTTATTTAAATTAATGCCTCGAGCTACTGCGTATTTTGCAAAAATGCTTCCTCACCTATCAGTTATCTCTTAAAATTACTTACAGAACATTCAAAAGTTTTAAATGGGTGCACACATGCTGTAAATATGTCAAATGTTCTTTTCATCTGTTGGCTGTTCTGTCTTATGAGGGAAAGCTTTTCCTACCCAAGAGTATAAAACTTTTCTCTGGTATTTTCAAGCACTCTTAGAATTTTTGTACTTTTAATCCATCTAGAATTTATTCTTTGTAAGGCAAAAGTCCAAAGTCGCTATTTTCCATTTGCTTCCATACCACTTACTGAATATTATTCTTTCTCAATGATTTGAAATGCCATCTGTGTATATATGACATATACATGCACACACATGTATGATACACACACATTTACAAATTTCTAAATATTTAATACATAAATCACAGCATTGTTTATTATATAAAATAGTTATACATGTTGTGTACACAAAGTTGGACAACTGAGTCCACAAACTTAATTGTTCTAAATGCTACATACCTCATTGCTGCCTGTCACTATGGTCACCTTTGAAGTACTCCCCTTGGGAAGCTAGGCACCGATGCCAGTGCCTCATCTACCTTCAAAGCAATTTTGGAATTCTCTCTGGAATGGCCACTTCACATGGTGGCAAAGTAGCAAGTTAATGAACTTAATTGTATAGTTGTCTGTGAGGGAGTTTTTAGCCAGTAAACAAATAACTGTATTGGAACACCCTCCCTACTCACCCGAGCTGGGCCCCAGTGGCTTTTTTCTTTACCCAAAGAGAAAGGACATATCGAAAGGAAGACACCTGGATGACACTGGGAACATCAAGGGTAGTATGATGACAGCTCTGATGGCCACTCCAGCAAAAGAGTTCCAAAATTGCTTGGAGGGGTGAACTAGCTGCTGGCCATCAGTGCACAGCTCCCCAAGGGAAGCACTTCAAAGGTGACCGTGGTGACACGTAGCAGTGAGGTATGCAGCACTTTTTCTAGGATGAGTTGGTGAACTTAACTGTCAGACGTTATGTGCGTGTGTGTGTGTGTACACATACATATCACACACACACAGAAATTTTTCTTTATTTCTGTTTCTCAATTCTTTATCCTGTTCCATTCGGTCTAGGTGTCTGTTGCTATGCCACGGCTACAGTGTTTTTCTCACTGTAGCCTTCAAGCGTGTTTGATACCTAATGAGACAATATTCACTATTTCTTTAAAAAACTTTTCTTGGTTATGATTACAGACTAATTCTTCAGGCACAAACTCCTAGTCAAAGTATATTCAGCATCAGGTAAGTATAAAAGGGTGACACCACCCGTTTTCTGTCTAACACCCAAACCACCCAGTTATCGTTACCTTATGGAGCTCTAGAGCAATGCCAGCAGCCATCTTCCCTCCATAGGACTCTGAGAAAATGTAGAACGGAATCGTCTGACAAGAGAAGAAACATACCAAGAAGTAAAATAACTTCAATTGTTTTAACTCACATAATCTGATTTCAAATTACTGCAGGTAGTGACCAGACAAAACAAGTCTGCTTTTGTCTCTTCCCTCATCTTTGATTATCAAGTCCAATCAGAAAACTGACTGTACGGTCCTTCTTTCTAGCTAAAAACTGACTTTATGGCTGACAGAAACAAAAACTCATCAAGTAATCTTGCCTGTGGAAAGTCTCCCTGAAATCAGCTAGGTACCGATGTCTTGAGAAGCTGAAGTCTACTCTGATGGTTGTTATATTGCTATTACCAGCCCGTGACTCAGCTGGCCCCAGTCTTCGCTTACCTGGAATTCTTCGTGGCAGTCAAAGAATGTTCTCAGGAGAACCATCATGTCTGAAGCCACCATGTCAAGGTTTTTGGTATATGCGTCACTTGCATTCACGTAACTGAACCCAGTGCCCACAGGATTGTCCACAAACAGGAGACTGGCAGACTGGAGCTGCGTGCCACAGAGGAAAACCAATGTTGCCATCAGTCAGTTTGTCAGTAACTATCTTCTCAGCATCTTACATGAGCTCAGTAAAACTACACATATGAAGATAATCACTAAGCTACGGTGCTGTTACTAAAAGGGATTTTCTTTTAATACAAAAGATGGAAACAAGACTAACAAGCAAAAGCATTAGCGGGAGAGGCAGGAAGGAAAGATAACAAAGACATGGGGATCAAAGAACCCAAGCTGGAACTTTTCACACCACACAAACACACTGAATGTAACAGGTTAGAGCATGCAGAGAAGCCACAGGCAGTGTGAGCAGGAGCTTCAAGGAATGAGAATATTCTCAGCACCTGAACATCACACGTCAGTTCCCTTCAAGATGAATCCAATTTCCACATTGGCCTGACCTCCTTGTACATGACGAGACCAGAATGTATTCTAATGTCTTTTCCCAAGAAGCTTAAAATTACAGCACTTTACAACTTGAAGGATCTTTAGTCGTGATACTATCCAGCTGTGTCCTTAATTGATCAGGAACCTGGGCCTGCCTGAGGTCACAAAGTTGGATGTGTCATGACAATATCAAGACAAGGCCTGGTCTTTTCACTTCTGTCGCCCTCTCAGCTCTCAGAGACTTGGGACAAGCCAGTGGGGTACTCTCCTACTGAAAGTGGAAGTGACGTTTTAGTTGCAGTTCAGTACAGGACTGTTCCAGGCCATGAAAATAGCATGTGTAAAGACCTGGAATGAAGTACAATTAAGGAAAACCAGTTTAGAGACAGATGAGAAATTTACGGGCCTGAGACAGGACCTTAAAGAGGCGGCCCTACATTGAGTCTTAAAGTAGTTGTGATTATGGTAAGGTGGATGTGAACAGATAGCCTGTGGAGTGAAGTCCAAGCCCAGGAAATGACTCATGCAGAGGCCTGCATGGGTATGCGTCAAGGGATGGGGCTGAAGATTGGCAGGGGCCAGATTACGCCTAGGAGGCTGATCAGACCTTTTACGTAACTGAAAGACTTTAAGCAAAGGAGTGATTTGCACTGGAGAAGAGACACGACACTCTGCAAATAGCCACCGGTGGTGATGGAGAAGACAGAACAGATGACTATTAAAAACACTTGGGTATTAAACATAAAGTTATCTCACGACCTAGCAATCCCACTCCTAGTCATATACTGAATAGAAATAAAAACACGTATCCTCACAAACACTTGTACACAAATGTTTTAACAGTATTATTCATTAATAGCCAAAACACGGAAACAACTCAAATATCCATCAATGGATAAATGGAAAAAACAAAATGTGCTATCTCCTACAACAGAATACTTTTTGGCAAGAAAAAGGGATAAAGCTTCATGCTACAACATGGATGAACTTGCAAAACACTATGCTAACTGAAAGAAGCCAGTCCAAAGATTCACGTATGATTCCGCTCATATGAAATATTCAGAACAGGCAGATCTACAGAGACTGAAAGTAGATTAGTGTGTGCCTGGGGCTTGGAGTGACACGGTGACTAGAAGGTGAAGGCTAAAGGGAATGGATTTTTAGGGGGATAATTAAAACGTTCAAAAACTGATTGTTGTGGTGGTTGTCCAACTCTGTGAATGTACTGAAACCCACAAAACTACATACTGCAGAGTGAGCTACATAGCAAGGCAGGAGAGAGAGAAAAGGACTAGAGGCTGTAGCAAGCAAGCAGGAGCCCAGAACCTGACATTTCAGGGCCAACCATCATGTGGCTAACAGCAAGGTCTGGGGTATGGCTACTACAGTAGATTTCCGAAGGCAAGCGGAGGTTGCAGGGACAAGAAACATGTGAGGGATCAGTGTGGACAAGCTACACGACAGATGGCAGACGGTGGGCTGGTGGAGAAGCCTGTGGACACGTGCGCAAGGCCTCGGTGTAGCTGGAGAAGATGGTCCACATGATGGCAGTGGGAAGGGGGGAGACAGGACAGCATTGCTAAATTTGGGACCCCACCCAGAGACGGGAGGGCAGGGTGGAGCTCAGCCTCCGAGAGGCCCCATCGCAGGTTCCGTTAGGGGCGATCCTCACTGTACCCAGGTGGTATTTCGTGGCTGGAGTTTACTGTCAAGGGGCCCAATTTCCTCAAAGTTTCCAAATCCGGTGCTGGAACCTCCTGGACCTCCCTGTGGAAGAGAAAAGAAACAAAAATAGGGGGAAAGTTGTAGTCAAATCTGTCATGACATAAATAACCATGTTCACTCCAAATGATTTTGGCAGGGTCATAACAATGTACAAGGCACAATTCATCCAGTCAATCAGGGACTTCTAGACAAACTGAACACCCTGGGTAACCCGAGTTTCTCTGTTTGAACGGAACAGACCTGGACTAAGAGCTCCTTGAGGAACTTCTCTACCTCCTGATTCTCTAACTCGGGCTTGACCTGCTTCCAGGTTCACTGACCCTCACACCTGGAAGAAACCTTAAAGCGCATTTCATCCTACTCCCCTCAGGTCAAAGGTGAACAGTGAAATCCATTAAGGGATGGAGATGGCCAACGTCACTCGGCCAAATAGGGGCTCAGCTAGGACTAGATCCTGGGCCTCCTGACTCTCCACCCTACCAACTGCCAGCATTTGAGGTGGGAGACAAGGGGCACAGAATGCAGGAAAGCTAAGTCAGGGCAGTTCCCAGGCTCTAATACGGCAGATGCAAAGTCCTGGGGCAGGAGCACTTCATGCTATGGGCTCCACTTCGTGGGGAGAGGCAGCATCCCGAACTGCAGCTCGGTGCTGGGTGCTCCCGAGGGCAGCTCTGCAGTGACTCGGAGTGTAGAGGTTATGTGAGGTCTGATGGATGGCGAAGCAGGAGAAGAGAAATCAAAGCGGAAACGGGCAGAAGGCAGGGAAAGGCTGGTCAGTGCTCGGCCTGACAAGACCTAAGGTGCCAGCCGGCCTGGGGTGTGGGGACAGGCCTGGGGCCCAGAACGAAAGAATACTGCCTCCTTGTGCACAAACAAGGTGAGGAGGGACAGAAGACACACACACAGAGACGGAACATAATACGTCAGGCAAAACAGGGCCAAGGCAATTAGTGGAGAAAAATCTAAAGTGTAAAAAAATAATCAATAGGGAAGAGTTGGAGTGAAGAGATAAGTAGACAATCCAAGAGGATTCCAGGGGAAAGACAGGAAACGAATGTTTTACACTGGTACCAAGCTAACTATTATTAAATAGGGAGGCTATTAAGAAAATAAAAAAACTAATTATATGCAAATTGCTACAATTATCTTAAATTGTAGCTTAAGGTTTCCGAGCACAGTGGCAGAAAGTCCAAGAACTCGATCAAGATGCTCCGCACAGTGCCATTTACAACAGCAGCAAAAGCAGGGCCAGAATGGGAAGACGCAGCAGGAGGGGAACCCTTGTTTTGTTCAGGCATACAGACAGCAGGGTGGAATGTTACACTGCCACTCACAGTCACAGACTGTGAGAGACTGGCAACGGGGGACAACGCTTAGAACACAGTATGTACTAAACTGAAACCGAGTGAAGCACCAGCACTAGTACTTGTGAGACTGACCCATAACAGCTCACGGGATTGGTCTGCTGGGCCTGACGGCTTAGGATCATAGTCTCACGGGACAACTCAGCCGCCTGGCGTAATACAGTATGTCAACTTCATGTTCTGCATCCTAGCTTAGCAAGTATTGTCTGGTATCCTAAAAGCCTGTAAGTAGCCATCTAAGATACAACTATCCATCTCTGTATGTCCAGAGTAAAAGGGAAAGAAGGAAATTAAAGACTCAGAGAAACGAGTCTACAGGACGAACAGTCTACACAAACCTCAACCTCATCTACCCTGAGATGAGAAGAACTAGATGGTGCCCAGCTACGACAACCAATCATTCTAATCAGGAACACCACAGACAGACCCTGGTAGAATGGGAGCAAACTGTGGAACAGAACACAAATTCTTAAAAAGTCCACACTTACAGGACCGGTTGAGGACGGGGAGCTCCCCAAAACTATTCCATGCGATCATCTTTTAGCTAAAAAACAGACTTGGCTCATAAAATAGTCTTCATAAAGGGTCTTCCAATAAGGCTGTCCTATCTTTGAATTTGAATAAAACAAGTTATAGACATGACACAGTTTTATTATTGTGAATTACACTTGATGCCATTATATGAGGAAAAGAACTTCAGGTAAACGGTTGCTGCAGCACCTCTCAAACAGGGCCAAAACTAATCAGTTATCACAGCCCGTTGCCGTTGGCCGTTGACAGTCACAGCGTCTCCTGGTTCATCTTGGAAAAAGCAAGGGTCATTAATTCTGATCAACCAAAATCCACACCAAATGGTAACTTTTGAGGGAAGAAGTGGATGTTCTTGAATCTCCACTGGATTCTCATCACTCCAAATACAAGTTTTGTTTGTTAACAAAACCGTTCATCCCCAAATAGGCCTTGTGGCTGAAGACAACTTTTCTGCCAAAAGTGGGGTCAACTCCCAATTGCTCCAGAGCCCAGTTAGCAGTATGGCACAACCTGTTCTTGAGTTACCATAATTTTGTATTCTGAGGGTAAAGCTTCAAATCCAAATGCAAAACCTGCTACATTGTAGTCAACAAAAGGCCCAGTTCTCGTGCTCAGGGAGAAACTGACTGGGATGGATTCTCACGTACACTCTGACATCCGGTGGTGGAGTTGTCACTGGAACTTGCAGTTCATTGATGCACAGGTATTGTCTGGTTGGCAACAGACCCAGCTGTCTCAAATTTTTTGATTAAACGTGGGACTGTTATCTCAGTGTAACGATTATGCATATTGCAAATTTCACGTAATGCATGGAATGTTTGGAGAACAGAACACTCATTTTGATAAAAAACTTCAATAATTTCCTTGCATTGTGCAATTGCGTAACTTTTCATGGCTATTTACCAACACTACTTAAAAAAAGTGATAAATATGGTCATTATGGCTTCACAAATATCACCGCCATGACCTGTCAAAAACAGGACATCCTTACCGGAAGACCCTTTATTGTCTGTGGGTACCGTGCTCTTTTAAAAAATCACCTGTATGAGAACAAATAGTCAACAATAACTCAAATGCAAAGACAAGAAGGCAAAGGTGACAGGGAAACCCGATTATTGGCAACAGAACAACCAGAATGGGAATAATGAGACAGCTGACGCACTGTGAAAAATGTAACCAGTGTCCATGAACAAACTATGTGGAAATTGAAATGGCAACCTAATTTGCTGTGTAAACTTTCACTGAGAACACAGTAAAATATTTTAAATATATAAATATACGTAAAATTGGAGCTCAATACGTATCCTTGAAGAGAGGCTGAGTCCCTTTAGTCCAGAGTACTTATTGGGATAAAGGGAGAATCAAAGCAAAAGAAGGAAGCTTGGAAACCCTCTGGGTTTGGTCATTTTAGGAGAAAGGCATTTCCCCTCTCTGTTTTTGGTAAGCCATAACCAGGAGATGACCTCTCACCCTCACCCCTCACCCCAAAACAGCAAGGAGAAATTGACTGGAGGACGTCTTTGTTCTATCTGAGAACATCCTATTATACAATCTCTTCTGTCTAGAACTTCAGGATGGGACCCTGCCTTGGCTCCGGGCTTCCTGTACCTCTGAAATGCGGTAAAGGTGTCAGTGGACCAACCGCAAGGCTTCAACCTATGGGAACTGTGCCTAAATCAGCACACACCGTCACTCAGATGACGTGACCTGATTCTCACAGATGCTCACAGAGAAGTCACTGCTCACTTCCTCAGCAGGCTACTAAAATAGATCTCCTTTTAATTATAACCCTTTTTCCTCTTCCTCGGACCCTTGGGAAATGGAGAAGAGGTTAGCTAGTGTCTGCCAATGGACTATCTTCAAATAACACCTCTTCTCAAGGCTAACCTAGCCAGAGGTCACAAATTGGACATCTATGGGGATCAGGCAGCCTGGAGTGAAGGAAACCGGGTGGGAGCTGGGAGGTTCCTGGAGACTGCCTGCCCTGTCTGGATCTCTGGGGACCGTGAATTCACAGCCCAAGTTGTTACTAGGTACCCTTGAGTTCACTCTGACTTACAGCGCCCCCACGTCCATCAGAGCAGAACTGTGCTCTGCACGGTCCTCGATGGCTGGCTGACTGCGGAAGGAGATTACCAGCATTTCCTTTTGAAGTGCCACTGGGTGGACTTCCAGGTCCAACCTATTGCTGATGAGTACCCTGACTGTGCTAGAGCTCCGGATTTTTGAAAAGAAGGAAACATCTTGATTTTAAAACGGTGGCAATTCATTCAATTAAACCACCTACTCTGCAGTCAATCAGAAGGACAGTTTTCACCCTCTGAAACTCTAGAACTTTTCCTGTTGCCTTTCTAGCAGCCCAGAAAGTACCTGGGAGCCAGTCTGGGCAAATGGGAGGGCAGGTGGGTGCGGCTTGTGGGGCTCTGTGCCTCCATCCCCTCACCCACCACAGCACTTCTGCTTTTTTCTCCTTTGGCTTTGTATGTAAGCTTTCACTTAGGAACAAAAGCTCTGCTGGTTAAGAAAACTGTGAAAACCACTGAAATCCCCCAGATTAGGAAACAGAGGTCCAGAGGAGGGAAATCCATTCCTGGAGGTGGCAGGAAGGCAATTTGAACCCAGGTCTCCTGGCTGGCAGGTCATGTCCATGACCTTGGTCTCCAGCCATCCTTCACACTAAACACACAGCTCTATTAATATGTGCACTGTCCTGCTGGTGGGGGCAGTGGTGGTTCTGTGGTAGAATTCTCATCTTCCATGATAAAGACCCAGATTTGATTCCTCGCCAGTGCACGTCACACACAGCCATCGATCACCTGTCAGTGGAGGCTGCATGTTGCTGAATGGGTTTCGGCAGCACTTTCAGACTAAGATGGACTAGGAAGAAAGGCCTGGTGATATACTTCTGAAAGATCAGCCCATGTAAACCTTATGGATCACAACTGTCTGATCCCATGGTACAAGGACACTACCAGCTGGTGGCTAACTAGACATCAGCTGGCATCAGCTACTACCACTCTGGGCTGACCTTTAGCTTCAGCTCTCAAAGGAGCCACGTGTGATACAAGAGCGAGGGCCCCTTCCCTGCAAACTGCTCCCCTTTCCTGTCCCACCAGCAAGGTTACATCAAAGGGCCTACAGTGGGAGGCGCCTCCTCTACTGGCCTTTTTGGAGGAAGCTATATTTGCATTCTCATTTGCATGGAAGTGAGCCCCAAGTTGCCTGGCTGCCTGCTGAGCGGCCCAGAGCCCCTGCAGGGCCGCGGCCACATTTTCCAGAGGATGAAGCAAGACCATGCTCCTCAACCCTTCCCTAGAGACTGGTGGGCGTGGGCCATCTCCGGACAGATATTTCAGGCACATCAAGATGGCTCTTGTGCCTGCCCTCAATTTCACAAGCAGACATCAAGATAAAACAGGAACACGCTTGGGGAGAGGGTAGGGCCGAAAATGCACAGTAAGACACAAAAGGCTAGTGGCAAGTCCTTCCAAAAGATTGGCTTTTGGGTGAGACTGTAACATGGTGTGGCCATTTTGGAAAACAGTCCGGCAGTTCCTTGGAAATGAAACTTCAAGAGTTACCTTACAAAAGAAAAAAAAAGACAGTGAGCCTACAGGTCAGAGTGTAACTACCCCAGAGGGTTTCCAAGGCTGTAATCTTTAGGGCAGCAGATAGTCAAGTCTCCCCTCCTGCAGAGCTCCTGGGCGGGTTTGAACTGCGTAGCTTTCAGTTACCAGCCAACAGGACCCACCAGGGCTCTCTTTCCCCAGGTGTAGCAAAAAAAAAAAAAAAACCAAAATCATTGCCATTGAATCAATTCTGACTCATAGAGATCCTAAAGTTCAGAGTAAAACTGCTGCATAGGGTTTCTAAAGAGCAGCTGGTGAGCTGGTAAACTTGAACTGTGAATTTTTGGTTATCAGCCAAGCTCTTAACCACTGTGCCATCGTGGCTCCAGTTATGACATAACCCAGCAACCCCCAGGTATGTGCTCAGGAGAAATGAAAACACAGGCCCGCATAAAAACTTGTACATGAGTATTTATAGCAGCATTATTCAAAACAGCCAAAAGGTGGAAACCATCTAAACATTCCACCAAGGAAGGAATGAGAAAACAAAACATGTCTACGGGCCACAAACAGGAATGAAGGATTGATATAAGCTGCGACTAGAATAATCCCTGAAAACATCATGTTCAGTGAAAACAGCCAGTCACAAAAATCCACCTATTACACGACTCTATTTCCACTTAGTCCAGGATAGAGAAGTGTATGGACACAGAAAGGGGAGCAGTGGTTGGGGTTAGGGTTAGGCGATGAGAGAAGGATACGGAGGTGAAAGCTACCAGAGGTCGTAAAAATGTTCTGAATGTGATACGGAGATTGACTGCACACAATGTGAATACACTAAAAACCACCAAACTCTGTGTTTTGTTTTTTCTTTTTTTCAACTGTACTTTAGAAGAAGGTTTACAGAGTAAATTAGCTTCTCATTAAACAATGAATACACATGTTGTTTGGTGACACTAGTTGCCCAAATTGTATATTTTAAACGGGTGAATTGTATGGTATGGGAATTCTATCTCTATAAAGCTGTTTTTAAAAAAAGATCAATGCTTCCCAAGAATAAGAAGCATTGGGGTCCAGAAGAGGAGTGTGAGGAGAGGGAGAAAGAAAGGAACAGTAGTCAGGTAGCCCGCCTTTGCAGTGTGTACAGAGTACAATGTACTATCAGGCACTTTCAGTAAGGGGTCCTACAACTGTCTAGAAGCATATTGAGAGGCCTCAGCAAAAGGCTAGGACCCCATCACCCTGTGATTCAGCCCCTTTGGCTATACCGCTACCTCAGCCAAACTCAGATGGTATTGAGCCCCCAGGTCTAGGATGCCCACAGCCAGCTGCTAGACCAATCAAACTAGGCCTTCACTGCTGAGCAGCCTGCCTTTGCTCCCCTACATAATAGAGAGGAGGCCCTTGGTGGTGCAGATGGTTAATGCACTCAGCTGCTAATCAAAAGGCTAGCAGTTCAAGTGTGCTGCAGAAGAAAGTTCTGCTGATCTACTTCTGAAAAATCAGCTACTGAAAACTCTATGGAGCATAGTTCTATTCTCACATAGATGGGGTCACCAGGAGTCACAGGTGACTGAGCAGCAACTGGCTGCTTCTGGTCAGCCAGTTACGAACCCTTACTCACCAAAAAAAACACTGCCGTCGAGTCGTGTCCGACTCACAGTGACCCTAGAGCTCAGGGTAGAACTGTCCCATAGAGTTTCCAAGGAGCACCTGGTGGATTTGAACTGCCGACCTTTTGGTTAGCACATGTAGCACTTAACCCACTATGCCACCTGGGTTTTCCAGAACCCTTAGGATCAAGAAAAGTAGTAAGTGAGGGAAATCTGATCCCACCCCCAGTGTAGGCAGCAAAGCCACTGTTACCTGAAGCCACATGACCAGGGGCAGTTCTGAGAAGTTCTTGCAGGGGTTGGTGGCATAATACAGCCACCAGAACATGTGGGCATCCTGGCGGACTGTTACATAATCCCATACTTCTTTGCCTTCCACTGTGGGCCTGCTGAGGACAGCTCCTGAAAAGGAAGCACAATTAGATCTCCGTGAAGAATATCTAATGTCCAGGCAAATTCCAAGCCTGGTACATGTGGCTATACTGGGTCAGAGACAAATTTCTTTACATTTTAGGTGATTTACACACTGCCGTCCAGTCCATCCCAACTCATAGCAACCCTATGGGATGCAACTGCCCCATACGGTCTCCCATATACCTTTATGGGAATAGATTATCACATCTCCCTCCCCTAGAGCTGCTGATGGGTTTGAACCACCAGCCTTTCATTTAGCAGCTGAGCACTTAACCACTGTGCCACCAGGAATATGTATGTGTGTGTGCAGGTATACATATATGTATACAAAATACGAGATTACATTCTCCTTGAAAATGATAGATAAGGACCCGGTCACTTCTGGTCCCACCCCTGCACTCTTCCCTTCCCTGGCAGAGATCACTACCAGGTCAACAGACCCCTGTAGGGGACAAGGGACACAAGCTGAAGAGCCCAATGATCCCCATTTTAGAAAAGGGGAAATAAGAACTATTACGTAACCTACGGTCACATGACAAGTTTGTGGCCAGTTCAAATTCGCAGTTCTTGATCCAGACCAGGAGACATTTTAGCGAGCCACTAGGCGTGCAATGAGTCAAAAGCAGTTTGCAAAATCATCATTTTAAAACTGAATTTATTTTGCCAAAAAATATCCTGGAGCAGGGAGATGTTACCTTGTCTGTTCTGATTACACAGAGAAAAAGAGCTTTTATCTTAATGAAGTGTCTCACTCATGGTAAGACTTTTAAGAGTCTTTTTGACCACATATTTTGCTCAAAACAAAGACATTGTATATAATCTGACTTAGTCACAGCAGAAAAATGAGATGGAAGCTGCAAGACTGTGGAAACCTCATTGATCAGCAGTTTCCATAAATAATGTCTTAGTGCACAAGAGTTTCTACTAGGCATAGAGAGGGAGGCAAGACAGAGCTCAGAAAAGGGTAGAAAAGCACTCTGAATTAAAAACAAAAACAGGACGGGGAGTAGTTCAATATAATCACACAACATAAGAATCCTACGGAGCACAGTTCTGTTCTGAAATACATGGGATCATCATTAACGAACCACATCATCATCATTAACAGCAACTGGTTGGTTCTGGTTACCCAGTCATGAGTCTTTACGAATACAGAAAGCTGTAAGTACGGGAATTTGACCCCTACTCAACAAAAAAGAGATGTGTTTTCAAAAGCACAAGCTCACTAACAGACTCTCCTCACCCCTGGAGCGAGAGACGGAGGCACCAGTCACTGATGCCACTTTTGCCCGAACCTACCCGAACTAAGGCTGAGCAGTAGCAGTAGTAGCCGCGGGACAAGGAAGGCAGCTCGCACGAGCCCCATGACGACGGTCGTAAGGAAGAGCAACAGGCTGGACCCGACGCCCCGTCACGTGAGAGTGACGGGCGGGGCTGGGTCCTGGGCGGGTCGGTGGCGGAGCCTCGGAGGTCGGAGGCGGAGCCTGGAGGACCGGAGGCGGAGTCTAGGGGCTCAGGGGCGTGGCCCGGGCGGAGCGGCCCGGCGAGTCTGGCGCGCCCTCTGTCGGACGACCGACAAGCATCCTTGCAATGGCGATCGGACTGTTCTTGCCTGTCCACTTCTTTCTTATCGGTTTTGGCAAAAGGACCGTAACGAGAGGCTGAATCTCCGAGGCGTTTAGTACAGTAAATTTGACATGGGAATATAGGCTTGATTCGTGCGACCAGGCTGAGAAACTACTGAGGAATAACTACATATAGCGTTCTTTATGCCCCACCCGCCTCTTTCTTCCCCAACAAAAGACCTGAAATTTCAAAAACCGCTGCATCTGCCCCGAATCATACGAAAGCCCGACCCACTGGCGGTGGGAAGGTGTGATTCCATTTTTAGCGATTTGCTTTTAAAATCATTCTTTTTGTGTATATTATGAACCTTTTGGAAATTAAAATCTTTAGATTACACATAATCATTGTTGACATTTGATTTTTTCTAGTCTTTTTTTTAATTTTTATTTAACATAACTGAGTGAAAATGTACATTCACATATAAATTTACATGCCCCCCCATATGCAGCTTCCACTGCTCTCCCTGTCCGGTTCTAGTCTTTTCATTTTTTTAACACGATAATAAAATACTATTCCTAAAAAACACACTTCTTGACAGTTTATCATCGACATTATTCTGTGTTACATTGTCTTCAGGACAGTCTTAAAGAGAAAAGAAGATCTGATGGGGGAAGGAGAAAAAGTAGACGGCAGAGATGTGCGTGTGTCTGTATAAAGGCTATTTTTATTTTTAATGGGTACTGAATAACTCACCTCAATGACTTAGGAAACAAAATACAGCCCAGGCTGTATACAGGTCAGATTACTTCGAAATACTGTCTCAAAAGTACATGTGATTCTTCTCAATACTCTAAGTCGCTAGGGATTTGGAAATTAAAACAACAAGATACCACTACACACCCATATATTATTGTTGCCAGGTGCCCTTGAGTCAGTTCATTCATAGCAACCTCATGTGACAGAGTAAAACCGCCCCAGCAGGGTTGTCCAGGCTGTAATCTTCACAGGGTTGGAGGGTGGAGAAATACACTGGTGGCATAGCAGCTAAGAACTACACATGATAACCCAAAGGTCAGAAGTACAAATTCACCAACTGCTCCTTGGAAACTCTCTGAGGCAGTTCTGCTCTGTACTATAAGGTCACTGTGAGTCACAATCGATTCGATGGCAATGAATTTGTTTTTTTAGACAATCTTTATGAGAGCAGATTAACAGGTCTTTCTTTCACAGAGCCACTTGGTGGGTTTGAGCACCCAACCTTTCAGTTAGGGGCACTTAATCCTTGTACCATCAGTGTGTGTGTGTGTGCTTTAGATGAAGGTTTACAGAACAAGTTAGTTTCTCATTAAACAATACACATATCGTTTTGTGATATCGGTTGCCAACCCTGAGTTGGTGTACCCATTTAGCCTTGTTTTGTTTTATGGGCCTGTCTAACCTTTGGTTAAAGGGTGACCCTCAGGAGTGACCAGTGGCCCCACTCACAGTGTTTCTCCAGTCTTTGTCAGACCTGTTAAGTCTGGTCTTTTTTGTGAGTTAGAATTTTGTTCTCCATTTTTCTTAAGCTCTGTCTGTTGTGATCCTTGTCAGAAGAGTCAGTGGTTCTGGCTGTGCACCACCTAGTTCTGCTGGAATCAGTCCTGGGGAGGCTGCGGTACTTGTGGTCGATTAGTCCTTTGGGCTAGGCTTTTCTTAGTGTCTGGTTTTCTTCAATCTCCTTTGCTCCATACAGGGTGAGACCAGTATCTTACATGGCCACTCACAAGCTTTTCAGACCCAGATGCTACTCACCAAAGTAGGATATATGACATTTTCTTAATTAACTGTGTTATGCCAATTGACCTAGATGTTCCTGAGACCAAGTAACTTGGTCCCTGGGGAAGTTTGGATGTCTCGATGGAACTTCTACAACTTTGCGTTGCTCAAGTTGTGCTGGCTTCCACAGTATTGTGTTCTGTCACTCCCCTCACCAAAGCTGCCACTTATCTATTCCTTACAGGATATTTTTAAGGCAATGAAACCATTCTGCATGATACTGTAATGGTGAATACTCACACTATATATTTATCATGCACACACACACACACATATATATATATGTACACTTAGATGTGTATGTGTGGAGCCCTGGTGGTGCAGTGGTTAAGAGCATTAGATTACACAAAAATAAAACTTCCTTTCTTTTTTTTAATTTCCGTACATCACATCTACTGACTCCCAGGAGCCCTGATTGCTCAGTGGTTAAGCGCTCAGCTACTAACCTAAAGGCTGGCAGTTCAAATTCACTAGCAGGTCCTTGAAAACCCTGAGGGCAGTTCTGCTCTGCCCCATCAAGATCCTTATAAGTTGAAATTGACTCGGCAGCAATAGGTTGTTATTTTTTTTTTAAACTGGGCACCAACCACTTATTAGTCTAGTGACTTTGGGTAAGTTACTTAACCCATCTGAACCTTGATATTTCAGTTTTCAAAATCAGGGTATGTCATGGATTGAATTGTGTCCTCCCCTGAAATTTGACTGGGTCGTGATTCCCAGTATTTTGTGATTGTCCTCCATTTTGTGATTTTCCTATGCTGTAAATCCTAATCTCTGCCTGTGATTAACAGACTGGATTTTGTTAAGAAGGATTAGGAGGTGACTAGAATACCTTTCCTACAAAGGTCACCTCCATGCTCCAGTGTAAATGTAGTTTCCCTGGAGTGTGTCTTGCATCACCTTTTATCTCACAAGAGATAAAAAGGAAAGGGAAGCAAGCAGAGAGTTGGGAACCTCATACCATCAAGAAGGCAGCACAGACAGCAGAGTGCGTCCTTGGGACCTAAAGTTACTGCGCCAAGATGCTCTCAGATCAGAGAAAGACTGATGCATCACAAGGCTCTTCCTTCAGAGCTGAAGGAGAGAATGTTTCCCTGGAGGTGGGACTCTAATTTGGACTTTGGCCTACTGGAATGTGTGAGAGTAAATTTTTCCTTGTTAAAGCCAACCACTCGTGGTATTTCTGTTAGAGCAGTACCAGATGACTAAGACAGTAATAATAATATATAATTCGTATGTTCACCATTAAAATTAAAGGAGTTTATATTGTGTGTGGGAAACCCTGGTGGTACAGTGGAAAGGCCAGCAGTTCAAATCCACTAGGCACTCCTTGGAAACTCTTGGAGCAGTTCTGCTCTGTCATGTAGGGTCACTATGAGTTGGATTCGACTCGATGGCAGTGGTTTGGTTCTTTGGTTTGAAAGAGTGGTTAATGATTTTATTTAAATAAGCCATGATTAAAAATACGCTAGGAATGACATCTTTTGCAACCCTTTATGATGAAAAAAATTGCCAACTAAATGCTTCTCGGAAACCCTCTGGGGCCGCTATGGGTGGGAATTGACTATCAGCGATGGGTTTTATTTTGTTTTTTAGAGTTCTTTTAGTCATATATTACAAGACCACTGCTTAGCGGTGTTTGTTTCCGCATATATTTGTCTAAAATCGTACTCGACCTAGTGCTCGCTAGGAGAAGAATAAAGGCTTTTTATTTATACCCCGACTTGTCCCCGGCATGAAGGAAATTGGATGAAGTCAGCCGGGCTCCGCGTTCTCGTTATTCACGAGGCCTGAAGTAGCCCCGTGCCACCAATAGGGGGCACTCGTTAGAGGCTCCAGGGAGCGGGTCGTCCGGGCCCGCCTCTCCGCAGCGCCGTGATAGCTCTCGGCTTCCGTTGAGCTCCGAGGAAGATGGCAGCCTCCGAGACGGTTAGACTACGGCTTCAATTTGACTACCCGCCGCCAGTCACCCCGGATTGCACGGTTTTCTGGCTTCTTGTCGACTTGAGCAGATGCCGAGTTGTCACAGATCTCATCAGTCTTGTCCGCCAGCGCTTTGGCTTCAGCTCTGGGGCCTTCCTCGGCCTTTACCTGGAGGGGGGACTCCTGCCCCCCAGCGAGAGTGCGCGGCTGGTGCGCGACAACGATTGCCTCAGGTGTGCGGTGTGTTGGGGGCCGGGCCGCGGATGAGCCGGGGACGCGCCTGCGCACGCTCTGGGGCGTGAGGACCTGGGGGAAGTGGGAGCTTTAGTTACTGGAGACCCCGGAGTGGGCGGGAGGCAGGGGGATGGGGCTGGGAGCCCGTGGGAGCGTCGCTGTTATAAATTCACAGTCGTCAACTCCGGAGATTCTAACTGGTCTAAATGTATATGGTGCTCGGGAAGCGGTATTTTAACGACCGCTCCTTCCCCGGATGGTTTGGGTGTAGTGATTTGGAGAACGAAACACGGAACTGATCTAGTGTACGGGTAAGGCCCGTGGTTCTTTCCACCTTGATTTAGTAAGCCCTGCCTCCCTCACCCAAGCTCGGTGCACGTGGTGCAGATGTGCCGGTGACCTGGCCTTCCCCTCGGGCATCTCGGGGTCTGGTGCGGGGGACCCAAGTAAACAGAGAGCAGCAGTTACGCTTTCGTAGCATCCGGGTTGTCCAGCCTTGCTTAGTTCACCTGCCATATTCCCGGAGACTTCTGTAGATGTCGCACCCAGGTATTTGGGGGTTCACTCAAGTAGGTGTTTGTGTCTTTTTAGGTTTGTGAATTGAGAAAACACAAAATGGTTTTCAATATGTTTTTGGAAATTCTGTAAAATGATACTAAGGTGAGCATCGAGGAACAATTCTAGTGTGAATTGACCAAATGCCGCTGATTTCTCGGAATAAAACGATGGGACAAAATCATTACAGTTGAGATTTAATATCTTGGACTCATTTGTTGGAGGAATACATATATATACACACACGTACATGTGCATGTTTGTGGGTGTGTATATACGTATATAGCCAAGCCAAGTGCTGTTGAGTCGGGTGTGTATATGTATATAAATATATATGTGTATATATGGCTTCAGCTACATTTAATTGATTCCGCAGGTATAGACCAACTTCTCTTGCTGACTGTTGGTGGTGGTTAAATATTTCTTACCCTGCCCCTCAACATGTCAGTTTCATAAGGTTTTTTCAGAACAACAGATAATTTAATTTACAATAATTACTGTTTTTGATTGTGTCTTTCTCTTAAATTAAGAACAATATGATTTATCAAGTGTGTTCAACTGTTTCTAAGGATAATTTTGAATCTGTAAATTCTAAAAGTCTTTTTTTTCCCTCTCGTTTTTATTAATTGTGAAACAAATCTCTATTTTCCCTGCAGTTCAGGGGCTATTTTTATTGTAGGATTGTGTCCCCTCCTGTTAAGTTCACTTTCTGAGTTGTCCTTTGCTTGTTGAATTAATTACGTGTCTTTAGCTAACTATATGTATACTTCAATTGATAAGTCATCTGGAAATTACACTCTTTATAATTAACAGTGTCAAAAAGAAACCACAAAAGCTGTTATAAATAAATATAATACAATGGCTGGGGAGATTCCTCCAGAGTGCTTCAAATAAATAATTGCGTACGGCGGTAAATACCTCCGCATCAGTCTTTGGTGGTAAACAAGTCAGACCTTAGTGGAAAAATCAATTTGGAAAAATATTGTTTGCTTACTTTTGTTGTTTCATGCCCCCAGTCATTCTCTGCCTTCCTCTCTCATACTCCCTTCAGGGCTGTGGTAGAATGCACAGACAGTACTCTTGAAAGTACAGAATATTGTTGGAGTAGACCAGAGTTACAAGTTTCATGCTTCTGCATGTGATCATCTTGTGTTATCCAGGCAACTGGACTGTAATGTACTGCTAAGCACAGACCAGGATGAAAAAGGAGACCTCAGCATGGAACAAATACGGGAACTCAACACCACTGAAGGGTGGATAGGCAATGTTGAATGTTCAAATCATAGCTGTGGAGGCAGGAGCTTGGCTGACTTGGTAAAGGGACAAGTCTGACTTGCATGAGGATTCTGTTGAAACTACTGAGAAAATTTTAATTAGGAAAAGTGGAACCAGATTATGAGAATCCTACACTTTTAGCCTGAGAAACTGAGTTTGAGGCAGCGCTTCGAGCTGGGGGCTCAAGAGACATTTCTGCACTTGTGTGCTGCCGCCGTTTCCTCTCAGCCCACCCTTAATTAAGCCCTGAATTTTGACTTCTTCAGCTCCCAAGCTGTTGACATTGAGTTCTTGGAGATGATTGCCAGTCTCCTGAAAGGAAGAAGTGCCCATTTGCTTAGGGGGACCTCTCGGTTGAAGAATCGCTGTCTAGGGAAGTGAAGTGTGTTATCTCTTCTTTTGCTCTTTGACCCGCTGTGGCATTTGTTAACTGATTTAATATTAGAGATGAGTTCTTTTTTCATATTTTCCAAAGCAGTGGCCTCCTCAATATGCAGCCAAGTCCCAGTGAAATGTCCATGAGGACTGGCTGTGGGAGTTAGGAGGTCAGAGTATCTGAACCAGTATCTGAGGACAGTTTGGTGTCCTGAAACTTTGGAGAAGATAATTGCCATTAAACTACCTCAGCTCTAGGTTTCTTGTGACTCAGTATTGTTTCACACAATATGCGCATGATTTTTGAGCTATAAAATATTGGAGCCTGCTTTCTCCGTCATGTGGAAAAGTACATTTGTCTAATGCTTGTAAGCAGTCAACAGAGACCAGTAAAGTTAGACCGTGGCTACTATAATTTCTGAAACATTTGTAGTCCTTGTCCCTGCTTTTATTTTTATTTTTTTTAAAAAAAGCTGTTGTTTAAAAGAAGTCATACTTCAAAAGTGTTCAAGATAAAAAGCCCTCCATTTTTTCTTGTCAGGTACTTCTCCCACACTCACTTGTCCAAAAGTATCTTCAGTTAAGGTTGGGGCACATCTTTCTAGAACCTTTCTATGCATGTGCAAACATACAGACTTTTCTTTTTAATTCATGTCTTTTTAACAACAGTTTATGTTTACAGAAAAATTAAGCAGCTAGTATAGAACTCTTCTAAGCCCCATTCTCATCTCATTTGCTGTTTCCTCTGTTAGTAACATCTTGCATTATTAGTTCATTTGTGCTGATGACCTGATGTTGATGCATTGTTATTAAATAAATACTTACACTTTTTTAAACATGGATGTCATCCTAACATACTTAATGTTCTGCACCTTATTTTTTTCCATACCATATGGTGGGTATCTTTTCATTTCACTATTTTAAATATATAGTAGCTTATTTGGATATGGAAATCCCAGTGGCGTAGTAAAGTGCTACCTCTGCTAATCAAAGGTTGCCAGTTCAAATCCCCCAGGTGCTCCCTGGAAATTCTGTGGGGCAGTTCTGCCCTGACCTATAGGGTCAGTGTGAGTTGGAGTTGACTCAGTAGCAGTGGATGTGGGTTATTTGAATACTGAAATTATTGTTGTCCCTGTTGTATGGTCCTGTACATTTTAGGATTAGCTATTGCCATTTCCTGGAGGAACAGAACTGCCTTTCTCTAGTGAAATAAATATTTTGGATGCATCATAGAATTTTGGCATGACTGTTACCACGGCAAATAAGGATATATAAAGAAAACAGAAGAAGCCGTGATACCATTGAGTTGATTCTGACGCATAGTGACCCACAGGGTGGAGCAGAACTGCCCAGTAGTGTTTCCAGAGAGTGGCTGGTGGATTTGAACTGCAGCTCGAGGTTAACAACTGAACTCTTAACACTGTGCCACCACCAGGGCTCTGTTACCACCCCAGAGGACATCAATTCAAATATAAAGATCTGATTTTCAAAAAAGGAGCCTACATTTTAAAATAAAAATGAATACTCAACATCTTCACCTTTTGGAGTAGACAACGTGATATGGTAGAAAGATTGTGAGCTTGGATGTTAGAGGAACTGAGTTTGAGTCCCGTTTCTGCTAATTATTAACTGTGAATCTTGGGTATGTTGCTTGTCTGAACTGTAATTTTGTGATCTGTGAAATGAAAGGTGTCTACCTACTTGGTGATCAGTAGGAAAGGGGGCGTTTCTATTAAAGAAAATACATAGAAAAAGTTTGGGATTCAGTATGTATTGAATAAATAAAACTAGTCATTTGAAATTTGACCACAAGTGCCATGGAGGCGGTTTTGTCAAAAAGATGCTTTTGTTCTTATGTAATCTGACAGTTTCTCATTGCCCAGTAGTAATGACAGTTTATAGAATCATCTTAGTATGTAGGTGCGTCTTACCATGCGCTCCTGAATTACTCACTGTGGCTCTCTCTCTTGTTCTTTTGACAGAGTTAAATTAGAAGAGAGTGGAATCACTGACAGTTCTGTAATAGCCAGTAATGGTGACAGTACTACTGTCATACCTAGGAAGGGAAAGAAGCGGGCATTTAAGTTAGAAGTAGATGAAGAAGACGAACTAGATTACAGATATTCAAAGAAACATTGGAAGAAGCAAGAGAACAGCAATAATGAGAAGAGCGTGGATCTGGAACCAAAAGCTGT
Source organism: Heterohyrax brucei (assembly GCA_028571685.1). Taxonomy (NCBI): domain Eukaryota; kingdom Metazoa; phylum Chordata; class Mammalia; order Hyracoidea; family Procaviidae; genus Heterohyrax; species Heterohyrax brucei. Next base: position 114,806,315 of record CM053149.1, on the reverse strand, counting down.
TGTAGATCAGAGCCTGAAGAAAAAGAACAAGAGGAAAAACAAAGCAACATGTGAAGCGGTGGGTGATGATGACGAAGAGACCAGAAGAAAATCGCCAAAGAAAAAGGAGAAAGGTGAAGGTAAAAAACAATTAATGAATACCAAGGCTCCTAAAGCGCAGACAGGGAAAGAGTGGACCATCCAGAACTCCAGTCCTCCAAAAGGGTCACCTGGGAGAAACAGTCTCGGTAAAACCAAAAAGAAAGGCAGCGTAGGCATTTGTGCAAAAGAGAGCTCCAATTCCTCTTCAGAGTCTGAGTCCTCTCTTGAGTCAACCAGTGAGGCTCTCAGCAATGTCATTTCGGAGGTCAGGAAGTCTTCAGAGAAAGTATCAACTGGTTTGTCCAAGGAAGTACCCTCTGTGAAGAACACAACTACAAATAAACAGGTTACCAAAACGAGCTTCAGCCTTCTCACTGTCAAAGGCAAGGCAGTCAAAGGCAAGGCAGCCAAAGCCTCATCTTCTAGTTCAGACTCAAGTTCAGAGTCCGATGACCAGAGCACCATCTCACGGAGGCCCCCCGAATGTGCTGCAGGCTGCTTAAAGACAGTGAGCCTCTTAGCAGGAAGAGGTTGTCCAGGGCCAGGGACATCAACACAGACTCCAGGTGCTGCTGGATGGAGGCCCTCGGATGCAAGTGGTGGCCGACAGGCTGCCGGTACTTCTCTCGCCGTGTCTCTCGCCCCCAGTTTGGGAAGAGGATTGGGTAGAGGAGAGGACCTTCTTTCTTGGAAAGGAGCAAGGGGTCGGGGTGTACGGGGGAGAGGCCGAGGGCGAGGACAAACTCTTCCCAGTGTTTTAAATAGAAATAATGACTATCCGAAGCAGCAGCAATTAAATGAAATAGTAACAAACTCGTCTACTATTATCCAGGTCAGTATTGTTTATCTCCTCACCTTTATCTCCCGTCCTGTGTAGTGTGTGTGGTGTTGATTTCATGGATTCAGGCTTTCTCACCAGTAACAATACCATCTTTGCAGAATCCAGTAGAGCTACCCAAGAAGAACTACAATGTGTTACCCCTGTTAGCAGCTGCCCCTCAAGTTGGAGAAAAGATTGCATTTAAGGTATAAGTAAAAACAACAGCTGCAGTAAAAAAGGTTCATTGCCCCTCCAAATAAACTTACTTAGCTGGTAGGGTTACATATATTTAATGTATAAATTAAATGATAAATACTTACCAATATATAAATTAAGTTTCATGGAGGGTCAGCTAATATTTTTGTTGGAACCCCTGCTTTGCTCCAGCTTCATGGTAGGGTCCCCAGAGTGGTAGAAGTGTACACCCCGACACAGCTTGTTTCCTGATGGGGTTGTGGGGGGAAATGGGAGGAGCCGGGAAATGTGTGAGTTTAAGAGGGACTTGCGTATTTATCTACTTTTAAATTCTTTCTAGCTTTTGGAATTAACATCTGATTACTCTCCTGATGTCTCTGAGTACAAGGTAGGGCTGTTTATTTAAAAATAATTGTCAGTGTACTGAAGAAACTGAAGTGATATTTAATAGTACTTTTATGGGTAATCAAGAATTTTTTTTGTAAGTAATGTCATAACGTGAAAGATAAAAACATTAAGATGTAGACTTTCTAGTGGCATCTCTCAGTATTTTTTTCCTCACAGTTGGAAGAATATGGAATGAGAATGACTAGCGTAATTTTTTCTTCGTTATTTTTTTTTTCTAGTGGCTTAGCAGCTCCGACTTACGTGATTACCCTCCACCTCATGATCCTAAACTTGGAAGGAAAATGATGTGTAGCTTTCAGCCAGAAAATTTGATTTTCATCACAGGATTTTATGTTATTTGTGAATTATGACAGGTTATTTTGCTCTAGTCGGAGCCTTGGTGGCATAGTGGTTTCAGTGCCCATCTGCAAATTGAAAAATCAGCTGTTTGAACCCACTAGCTGCTCCTCAAAAGAAAGATGTGACAGTCTTTAGGGCATGACCTCTCCCCTAAAAGAAGTACAGTCAGTGCTTTGCATAGTTCCAGTACTGGTGAATTTCAGTTACTGTGATTTAGTTAAATGATACCAGTCCCTCGACAACATCATTTAAGTTTCAGTTACCATGGTGCGTTAACATGAGTAGATGAATAAAGTTCTGAAAGCCTTGGAAACCCTATGGGGAAGTTCTGCTCTGTCCTGTCAGGTTTCTGTGAGTTGGAATCAATTTGATGGCAGTGGGTTTGGTTTTGGTTTTGGATGCTTTAATGTGGTTTCTTTTGCATCATAAGTCAACTGCAGGTAATTTCCCATATAGCATCTCTGGAATTTGCTCATGGTATGGGACATCATGGTGCCACATGAGCTTTATCACAATTCAGGAAAAGCATGATTCATGTAGAGGGTTCACAGAATTACATATTTCCTTCCCTTTGTTACCTATCACAATTTTGTTGAAAATCTTATCCAAGTGCATACATTCTTGTTTTTTATGGTGAATCCTAGGATGGTCAGCCTCATTTGAATAATACAACATCCTGGCATGTGTTTTCCTCCTCTCTTCATCAGTCCCTTTTGGTAACCCAGTATACTTATATTACCTATTCTCCTCGTGTTTCAGGTCTGTGCCTGCCACTTGTGATTTCATGGTAGTTATTTTGCCTCAGGAAACCCTGGTGGTGTAGTAGTTAAGTGCTATGGCTGCTAACCAGAAGGCTGGCAGTTCATATCTACCAGGTGCCCCATGGAAACTCTATGGGGCAGTTCTACTCTGTCATATAGGGTCATTATGCATTGGAATCAACTTAGTGGCTGTGGATTTGGGGTTTTTTTTTTTTTTTTTTTTGGTGGATTTTGCCTCTGGGAGTCTCTGGGTGGTGCAAACTGTTAAGAAGCTTATGAATCAACCCAGAGGTACCTCAAAAGAAAGGCCTGGTGGCATGCTTTTGAAAAATAAGCCATCGAAAACCCGACGGAGTACCTTCTACTCAGACACACACATGTAGGGTTGCCATGAGCTGGAACTGATTGAGTAGCAACCAGTAATTTTGGCTCTGAGGGAATTTCTGTACACATACAGGGTTTCTCAATCCATGTATCATTTTTATTTTCTCCATATGTTGATTTGGAAATCCTGGTGACATAGTGGTTAATTGCTGCAGCTGCAAACCAAAAGGTGGGCAGTTTAAATCGACCAGGTGCTCCTTGGAGACTCTATGGGGGAGGTTCTACTCTGTCCTATAAGGTTACTATGAGTTAGAATCGACTGGATGGCAGAAGGTTTATATGTGACTTTTTTTTAATTGAAATAAAATTCACATAACAAAATTCACTGTTTAAACCATTCTAAAGTGTGTATTTCAATGGTTTTTAGTATATTCACAATAGATATGCTGATTTTTGACTTGGACTTTTCTTTTTGAAAGGAGGGAAAAATATTAAGCCACAATCCAGAGACTGAACAACTTGATATAGAAATCCTTTCATCTTTACCTGGTGAGTCTTTTGGAAAAAAGTGTTTGAAAATGTAGACTCTTCATATCTGTAGTAATGGAAACCCTGGAGGCATAGTGGTTAAGTGCTACATCTGCTAACCAAAAACCTGGCAGTTCAAATCTACCAAGTGCTTCTTGGAAACTCTGTGGGGCAGTTCTACTCTGACCTGTAGAAGTGCTATGAGTTGGAATCAACTTGATGGTGGCAGCTTTTGGTTTCATATCTATAGTAGATTCTCAGCAGCTTTTGTGCACAGGAAGTGCTGCCTTCACTGGCTTCGTGCAACTGGTGCTCTGTGCCCTCTCCAGGCCTACTGCAGCTCTGGGGCCTGCACACCTGTTACTGTGAGTAAAACTGGGTATCTATTCAGAGCCTGTTAGATTTGTTCCCAAGGATGTTGGGCTAGTAATTTTTATTGCTGTAAATATGTAATCTCATGTAAAATGATTAACATTGATCACAGAAAATGGGGGAGTGGAGTCCAGATGGCAGAATAAATGCACACCTCCCTAAATCCCTCTGGAAACCAAAACCTGAAATGATAATTAAAGGGAGCCTTCTGGATACCTAGTGAGCCCTGGGATGCGGCATAGGGCTGTTAATTTGGACTTCATACCACTGAGTGCAAAACCTCTCTTTCACTGACTGCATTCTCAACGAGCAGATGCTAGAGAAACAACTGTGATCCATCTTCACAACATCTCTCCCAGCCTCTGTTGACCCACATGAAGCCCTAAAAACAACAAACGTTGGAGAAGACAGTAACCTGGCAGTCACCCATGGCATCAGAAGGCCCCCAAAAGAAACCACCTCAGAACTTCCCAGATAAAGAAGGTTTTCTGAAACTATCAGAAGGTGAATACAAAACGATTATATAGAGAGCCATCCTAGACCATATACAAAATGCAGCAGAGCAAAATGAAAAATTAAGCAATCTGTTTGATACGATGGAACATCAGTACTCAGAAATCCAGCAGATCAAGAACAAGATCAAAGACATAGAAAGTTCAATTCAAAGCCAAGAAAACAGAATGGATCAAATGGAAAAGAAAATTTCTGATACAGAAGATGGAGCTACTGACTCAAGCATTTACGAGGAGAAATCAGAAAAAAGAAACAAGAAAAATGAAGAAGCATGTGGGACTCTATTAAAAGACCAATTTATGATTGATTGGAGTTCCTGAACAGGGCGAGACACCTGAGAACACAGAGTATTGTTGCTGAGCTGCTGGCGGAAAACTTCCCAGAAATTATGAAAGAAGAGAATATAGATCTCCAAGATACGTATCGAACACCACTGAATTTAGAGCTCAATAGAAAGATTCCAAGACCTATTATAATCGAGCTTAACAAAATGAAACATAAACAGAAACTCTTAAAGGCAGCAAGACTCAAAGCAAAGCTAACATTCAGAGGGAAACCCTGTAGGCTTTTGTCGGATTTCTCAGCAGAAATGATGCTGGCACGGAGACAGTGGCATGACATATTCAAAGCCTTGAAGGAGAAGAACTTCCAACCAAGAATTATGTGTCCTTCAAAACTATCTTTCAAATATGAAAATGAAATTGAGACATACGCAGATAAACAGAAACTCAGAGACTTTGTAAAAACCAGACCAAAGCTACAAGAAATACTGAAAGAATCTCTTGGTTTAGAAGAACAAAACCACTAACTTTATGTTTTAGAAGGACACATTATCCAGAATCCTACTCAGTTAGGGAAGGCTCCAAACACAATCAAAGCTATAATAGTGAAAGAAACAATCTAGTGATCATATCATGTAAACTATGGTATCATCATATTAAAAAGAGGGATGTACTACAGTCATTATAATCCTTCCAGATGGAGAGGAAGTTGACAAGACTGGTAACAATCAAAATTGGGTTTATATGTACTTTATTAAGCAGGATCATAGGGGAAGCCATAAAGTATAATAAAAAAGCAACATACCACATCAAGAAATGTAATACAGGAGACTCAACAACCACAAAACCAACCCTGAAAAAAGGTCACAGAACAGATTAATAAGAACAACAGAGAAAACATCAACACAAAAATAAACATATCAGTGGCAGAACTGAACACATACTTATCAATAATTACATTGAATGTGAATGGACTGAATGCCCCAGTAAAGAGACAGTGAGTGAAATCTTGGATCAGAAGACATGACACATCTATATGTTGCCTACAAGAAACTTCACCTTAGATGTAAATATAGGAACAAACTGAAAATTAAAGGATGGAAGAATATGTATCAAGCTAAGAATGAACAAAGAGCAAGTGTGGCAATTGTAATCTCAGATAAAATTTATTTTAATGTAAAATCCACTATCATGGACAAGGATGGACACTATTTATTGCTGATTGCAGAAAATAATTATGTCTTTAAAACCTGAATTGAATGCTGACCCAGGAGTGTTAGTAAAAAATTGCCATTAAATTATGCATGGGCGGGTCAACTGTAAAGGAGGAAAAATTCTATAAAAATCTAGGAGGATTCTGTACCCAGATTGCCTTGCAAATTTCTGCATTCTTGCATCTCTTTAAAAAAGCCCAACTGGAAATTGTGGAAACTGCAGACAATATATTAGGGATATGGTTTATAAAAGAAAGGCATCTCTCATCAGTAACCTCATAGAGCTATTCAGTCAGACTGCAGAAGATCGGCAAGTGAGTATACTTCTGTGTGTTAAGTCAAAATGAAATGTGTAAAATGTAAGAGTAGACACACTCCCTTACACACCTTACCGTTTTAAATGGCTCCTGCTTTATTGCTAATTAACAGCACCCATGATTGATTCTGACAGCCTGGAATAATAGGGCCTTTATTGTACGTGACTTAATTTTAGACTGTGTCTTAGAGATCCCTGGCCAGAGAACAAGGGAGATCTCATTTTCTTTGGCAGATCCTAAAGCAATGTATTCTTTTCTCTTTGTTTTTACATAACATAGTGAGTAAAAGATTAGAAACTCCATTAGGCAGAAACCAGTCAAAAGGTTTTTGAACAAATTATCTTCATGATGTTAAGTATAGAATTAGATGCAGCTTATACTCAGCTTCTGATTAGGTTTCATTTATAGAAATCTCTCCTAGAAACAGTTAAACTGAGATGGTTGTCCGTGGTCCAGCTGTATAGATACAGCTTGATCACTTCTTGTCAGATGAATGGCAGTGACGGCATCCAGTTTAGAACCCTTCTTCTTGGATGCCAAGAAATTGTTTTACCTCTGTCCTAAAAGAAACACAGGCAGTCATTGCTTTGTGTAGTTCCATTATGCATGGATTTCAGTGACTATGATTTAGTTAAATAATGCCAGTCCCCCAACAGTAGTGTTTAAATCACAGTTACCATGGCATGTTAACGTGAGTAAATGTAGTGCAAGCTTTTCAGCCCACAGTCCACTGGATAAGTAAAGGATGCACAGCATGGTCAGTGACCGGTCACTTCCCTCCCTTCAGCATCTGTCAGTGGCTGATCACTGCGTATCTGTTGTCCAGCTTGTGCACGAGCTTGGAGTTTTGTCGCCTCCTTGTCTCACAGTGATACACCACGTGAGTTTACAAAATTGAAAGGGGGAATTGAGCAACAAAGATGAAAGCCCAGGAAAGACACAAAAAGGGACAGTGTTAGAAGTGAAATTGGAATTGAACGTAAGTAGGGTTTAGAAGAGATTGTTAACAGTAGGAATATTGATGCTGCCGTTTGTGTGAACTTATTGATATAAATGAGGAAAGTGATTGTGAGGAAAGAACGTAGGTATCCCAAAGGAAATCAGCACTAACCAAACACATTCAGGAAGCTTGTTATGACAGTGAAAGTGCAAAGGATAAACTGTTGGAAGTCGATCCAAACTTAAAAAAGAGCGTGACAGTTCCCTTAGTCAGAGAGTAATAGATGCTCACTGTGTGGTGTGAGTTCTGTAACAAGAAGGCCTGCACAGTTCAGATACCCTTGATAGGTTTTTTACCAAGAAGTAGAATACTTCAGTTCTCAGTGTTTCTAATGGTGTAAATTACAGTGTACTCCATAAATATTAGTCTTCTTATTTTTTATTTCCGTATACAGTAAGAGTTTTTAATGTTGTGACAAAAAATTTTAGTGATCATGGGACATTTATACTTACTTTTCTCGTTAACTGTTTAGATTGCTTTCCATGGCCCTTTTGTGACTACCTGTAAGTAGTGAGCACGTATATTATCTGAGGACAGTAGTGAGCACGTATATAACATGAGGACAGACCAAGATGTGAGAATTTTGCAGAACGTTTTGTATTACCTGTCCTTGTTGAAATGTAGAAATAACCTTTTCAAGCTGCCAAGCTGCCATCCGAGGGCATGGCAAATGGTTCCAACTGAGCAGGAACGGATGCTTACCAAGGACCAAAATGACATGGGGTAAAGACAGCCCAGAAGATAGAGAGACCCACATGACTGGGTGCCTACATAGACTTGGAACCGGAAGAACCGGATGGTGCCCGGCCACCACCAGTGATGGCCGCGATGGAACTCACTAAGTTGAGTCTCACTGGCAACACAAGAATATAAAGGGGTGCACCCTGAGATCTACACTAAAAGACCGCAGTTAATGGCCCAGCAGTTTCGGGGTTCCCCTGGGAGCATGGCCCCTGGCCCTGATGCTACCCTTGCCCATAAATCATAACAAAGGTCCACTCTTCGGACACGAATGGATTGGACTTGGGTGATGCAGAGTGACCATATATTGGATGCACTTTATGGTTCTATGCATCTATAGGATATCATCCTGCTGACCTCTGGCTGGAGTAAGGGGAGTGGACGAAGAGGAGGGGAAAGGAGGCTGTTGGGAGGATGAGACATGTATGGAGCAGAGAGGAATAGTGTGCTGTCACCGGACAGGGAGAGCAGTGGAAGCTGCATATAGGTGGGCATGTAAATTTATACGGGAATGTACATTTTCACTCAGTCATAATAAAAAAAAAATATATAAAAAATGAGAAATAACCTTTTTAGATTAAAATAGCTGAGTCTTTGTGGTTCCATATTCTGGGAGTAACACACTAGTGTCAGTTTATCAAGCACCTTTCTTTTCAGTAGTAGAAAGATCACCTTTGGCAAATAGAAATGCCTATCAGCTGATGCAGGGTTTTCCAGGGGTCTCATGTGCACTGCCTGCTTTCATGTGCATACCCAGCTTCACGTCCATTAACTGATTGTTGTTGTTTTCCCGGTGGTATAAATTCCCTGGAGAGGAACATTTTAATCACTGGGAAATGACTGACTATTTTTCCTTCTTACCTGTGGTTTCAGCTGCGAAAGAACCCGGGAAGTTTGATTTGGTCTATCACAACGAGAATGGAACAGAGGTGGTGGAGTATGCTGTGACACAGGAAAAGAGGGTAGGTGGTTCCTCAGGACTGCTCATTCTCTCTCGCCTTGTCACTGGTGGTGTGAAAAGTGCCATTGCAGCTTCCGGAACTGCTTATATGAAAACCCTAAAGGATCTAGGTCCCAGGGGACTCTGGGCTGCCTAAGAGGTAGCAAACTAACATCAGATGGCAAACTGAGACCCTGTCTTGAGTCTTATAGAGGCCATGTGGAAAAATGCCAAAAAAAACTTTTGTTGAAGAGCATAGAGTTGCTTTAATGGGAGGATTTTGTAGGCTTCCAAGAGAAAAGAGTAGCATATTTTTAAACCTTCTTATTGACGTGTACATTCAGAAAATTACATATATCATAAGTGTACAACTGGGGCAATTTTCATCAGTGAACATACCCACGTAACCATCCAAATTGAGAGATTAGAACATTAAAACCCTCCCAAGAGCTATTACCAAGCCACCTCCTTGTTACCACCCCCCAGATGCTACCACTATTCTGACTTACAACAACATAATTTTAAAGAAATGATAATTCTGCCGTGGACTTTGTTTAAATCCTTAAATTGTTGTTTTAGGAAGTGCTGTATGTGGTTAGAAACCCTGGTGGCATAGTGGTTAATTACTGTGTCTGTTAACCAAGAGGTCAGCAGTTTAACTCCTCCAGGTGCTTCTTGGAAACTCTGTGGGGCAGTTCTACTCTGTCCTGTAGGGTCACTGTGAATCTCAATTGACTCAACAGCGGTGGGTTTGGTTTTATTGGTGTATTTGGTTGGAAACCCTGGTATCATGTAGTGGTTAAGTGCTATGGCTGCTAACCAAAAGGTCAGCAGTTCAAATCCTCCAGTCGTTCCCTGGAAACTCTGGGGCAGTTCTACTCAGTCCTGTAAGGTCGCTTTGAGTCAGAATTGACTTGACAGCATTGGGTTTGGTTTTATTGGTATATATGGTTGGAAACCCTGGTGTCATGTAGTGGTTACATGCTACGGTTGCTAACCGAAAGGTCAGCAGTTTGAATCCACCAGGTGCTCCCTGAGAACTCTATGGGGCAGTTCTGCGGAGTCCTGTAGAGTTATGAGTTGGAATCAACTTGATGGCAGTGAATTTGGTGTGGTTATATATGCTTTGGAGTCCTGGTGGTGTAGTGGTTAAGAGCTTGACTGTTAACCAAAACACTGGCAGTTGGGATCTATCAGATGCTCCTTGGAAACCTTATAGAGCAGTTCTGCTCTGTTTTATAGGGTCAGTGTGAGTCAGAATCGACTTGATGGCAGTGGGGTTTTTGCTTTGTTTGTACATGTGGTCTAAACCATTTTTAGGCATCCCAGACAGCTGCAGTTGCTGGCTGTGCCTGGCTCCTTAGGTTGTGCTAGCATTAAAGTAAATAGAATTTGTTAAAGAAAATGCTTTTTCTTAAAGGTGTTATATATTTGAAATGTTAATGGATATTCTGCCACTATTGCAAACTCATGTTTTATCTAAAATGTAAACTTACAGAAATCATAAGCAGACTGTTGTATTTTGTCTAGAGTAAGTAACTGTTGACTATTCACAAAATACTTTTTCAGAGTTTGTATTAAGATCAGCAGATTTTCCATATGTATACAGCACCACTTTTTTGGGGGGATGTGATTGAGTGAAAGTGTACAATCCAATTTAAATTTGCATGCCCATGTATCTGAAGCTCCTTTTGCTCTCCTTGCCCAGTGACAGCATACTCCTCCTTTCTGTTCTATACATGTCATGTCCCCTTAACAATCCCCTGTCCTCTCCTCTCTACCTTCTCTACTCCCCTATAGTAAGAAGTCAGTAGGATGACGTCCTATAAATGCATAGAACCGTAAAGTACACACACTATATGGTCACTCTCTTGTCTCCCAGTCCAGTCTATTCCTTTCCAAAGAGTTGGTCTCAGTAATGATTTATGATCAGGGGCAGCATCAGGTCTAAAGCCCATGTTCCTAGGGGAACTCCCAGGCCTTCAGACCGTCAGTTGCGGTCTTTTAGTGGAGTTCCTAGGGTGCACCCCTTTTTTTCTCATGTTGCCCCTGGAACACGACCTTGTGAGCCTCTTCACATATAGCCGCACTTTTTAATTGAAATCTATCCCTGGAAACTGCCTTGGACAATTAAGCCTTGGAGGTTTCCTCACTGGCCTTTTGAAGTACAATGGAAAGCTTGTAATTGCCTTGTTTTGACACTAGATGGCCTTCATTTTTCATCCAGAAAGCCAGGTGTTGAAGAGTCTGCGGTCTCTGTAACATGTGAAATGCCTCCTGTACAAAGGCAGCGTCGGAGAAGAACTACAGAGCTAGTAAAAAAGACTTCAGTAGTCTGGTGGTAAACTGTCTGGGTCACATTTGACTGCCAAGAGGTCTGTGAACTGGCTGTCCACCCGTTTGCTGGGGCATGTCTTTCTGGTCATTTTGTAGCCGGCTACCTAGCTTCCTCTAACCGTTGCTCTAAATCAAAGAAAGATGAAGTATTTTTAATGTAAAATCTAGCTGCGTTTTAGGTAAATGAGTTCTTATGCTATAATTGAACTCAGTTTACTCTAGGACCCAGCCATTCCATTCTACACAAATAGAAATTTAATTGGCTGAAGATTTTAACTTTCTAGGAGGAGACCTGGTAGCACCGTGGTTAAATCTTCAGCTGCTAACCGAAAGATTGGTGATTCGAACCAAACAGCAGCTCCACGGGAGAAAGATGTGACAGGCTGCTTCCATAAAGATGACAGCCATGGAAATTGTTTGCTATGAGTTGGAATTGGACTTGATGGCAGTGGGTTCAGTTTTGGATGTGACCTCAAAACAAAATCTCTAATTTGGGCATTTTGTATTTTTCCTTAGATCACTGTTTTTTGGAGAGAATTGATTGATCCACGACTGATTGTTGAATCTGCGAGTAACAACACATCCAGCACAGAACTTGCCTGAGTATGGCCTCTCCACCTCTTGGTTTATAAATGTCTTGTTTGTGAAAGTACTATGATCTGAACTTTTTAAAAAAAGACTATTTGAAAACTGAATACATTTTTGTTATCTTCACCTTACTGCATAGAAAAAAAATCTACCTCATCATTTAAAGTAACATGAGTATTTGTGACTTTCGTTTTTTCTGGTGTAACTTCAGTAACAAAGTTTAAATATGACATTCCCTGCAGACCTTGTTGTTTACTAATATGTATGGTTTTCCTCTCTTTTTCTTTTTGGCCATCAAATAGCAACCGTCAGTAGGAGTGTGTAATAGCAAATATGGGAAAACGCTGCACATCTTGTCTCGTGAAGCTCTACTAAAGTAACGCTTTTAAACATTAAGGCCTGTTACTTGACCTAATTTTTTTAACATTTGAATTATTCCACTTAATGTGGAACATCTTAATTTCAAGTATTTTATACTTGAAATTGTTAAGGGTTAATAGGTGGTTGGATTTGTTGAAGGCATTGAGTTAAGGAATTCTGATGACGTATTTTTCAACTTTAAACTTAAGGACTCTTGAGGGCCTGCTGTAGAGCTGTGACCTAAGATCTGTGTTTGTGCCTGAGGAAGAACTGGTGCTCTACTTGAGTGAGAGGGGTGTACTGACTGTGAGCTTCAGTCCAGGGCCTGTGTCAGGCGATCATGAGCCCCTGGCTGAGTATACTGGAGTCAGGGTCTGGAACAGAAACATCTTCTGTTGTTACTCAACACAAAGCCAAAATGGCTGAATATGTACTGTGAAAATTGCTTTCTTCTAACAAAAGATCAGACCCCTTCTTCAGCTTTACAAATTTTTGAATAAAATCATATTGAACTAAACTTCATGTTGAGTTGTCATGATTAGTTGAGTATTGCAAACCATTGTCTTGTTTTATAATAATGCAAGAGATTCTGATTTTCTGCAACAAGAAGATTTGCTTTGACTAAAGAGTTTAATTTCCAGAGCATGGGCCAGTGGAGTTCATCAGTTCCAGGAGGTTTTGAACCAATGAAGATACTGTCCAGTCTTAATTTGCATGACACTGATGTGTATCAGAGTGTGGCTGTCTTGATTTGGGATGAGAAGTATTACTATAGAATCCTTGCAGTGGGATTCTTGCATGAAAACCCAAACCAAACCCATTGCCACTGAGTCATTTCTGACTGAAAGTGACTACATGGGCTTTCTAAGGAGTAGCTGGTGAATTTGAACCGCCAGCCTTTAACTGGAAGCTGTAACTCTTAGCGTACTCATTTTCAAGGGCTTAGAAAATAAATGAAGATAACTAGTAAACATTTATTAGAGCAAAGGGGCATGGTGACCTCAGTGTGTTTTCCTCCAATTGTAATCATCTCATGAGTCACTTCTTTCATCTGTAGTGGTGTTTTTCACATTAGAAGTACAGTCATTTAGAAAAGTCATGAAATCAATTTGATGGGTCATGACCACCTTTTTGAAGACTATGAAATACAGTAGAATAGGATAAGTAGTGCACCACATCCAATAAATTAAATTTGCTTTGGGAAACTTTGGTTTCATGTACAGATAACATGTGTGTACTGGCTTACCATGTGAAATGTAAGTACATTTCTTACTGTTGAACATTAGGATGTAATTGTCATGTCATACTCCGACTTGGAATCTTGGAACTCTACCATTCACCCCAGGAGTGAGACAGAAGAAGAGAGGAGATGAAAACAAAGGTGCTGAGCAAGAAGTGCATGTTGTTGTTGTTGAGTGCTGTCCAGTTGCTTCTGACTCAGCGAGACTCCATGTACAACAGAACAAAACACTGCTCAGTCCTGCCCCATCCTCAGTCTTTGCTGTCCTTGAGCCCGTTGGTGCATCCACTGTGTCAGTCCATCTCCTTGAGGGTTTTCCTCTTTTTTCTCTGACCCTCCACTTTCTCAAACATGGTATGTTCTCCAAGGACTGGTCTCTCAGGAACATGTCCAGAGTACATGAGACAAAATCTAGCCATCCTTGCATCTAAGGAACATTCTGGCTATACTTCTTTGAAGACAGATTTGTTTGTTCTTTTGGCAGTCCATAGTGTATATAATATTTTTCATGAATGTCATAATTTAAAGGCATTATCTCTTCTTCCAGCTTTCTTACTCATTGTCCAACTTTCACTTGTAATAAGGCAATTGAAAAGCTCATGCTTGGAGAGGCGGGGCCAAGTTGGCAGACTACACATATGTGTCCTCAATTCCGTCTGAGAACCAATGCCTGGAATGAGAATTGAATGGAGCAGCATGGGCATCTGGGTAGCCCTAGGATCTGGCATAGGGTTGTCAGATTGGACTATGCACCAGTAACAGGGTACTGCCTCTCTCTAACATGAGGCAGTGCACGCCGAGTCCTGCTTCTGCTGACTTCACTGTTTGGGAGGACTGCAGGTACTGATGCCTTCTTGATTATCCAGGAGGCAGGGACTGGGCATGAGCTGGCCAATATGCTGAACTGCAGTGCTTAGAGAAATAGCGTGTAGTGCACCTAAGACACTGTGCTTGGGATAGCTACATATTGAGAGCCTGATTACTGACTGAGGGTACTACCACCCCTCCACTCTCTCTTTCTGAGCTGTGCCATAGATTCTGCTGTTTCACAGCAGGAAGGGCAGCTTGGGTGAGACGCCATCTTGGTCAGCTGGGAGGCAGAGTCACCCAACCAGAGGTCTCAGTGGGGGCTAATTCTCACACTGAGAAGCAGTCCCTTTCTGGAAAGTGCTTTGCCAGCAGAAAAGCTGTGTTTAGGATGGTGGAGCTTAGAGTTACAGGTAAGGCCTGGCAGAGGATGGCAGCAAGGCTGTAACCACTCCCTACTTTGAACCATGTCATAACATCTGGGGATGCCCTATGGGGTGCTTTTGTTGTCAGAAGGAAGGCAAGGCCTGCCATACCTGAGGGCCTGACTGATTTTGGCAGCTGTTGGACAGCTCTTCGCTTAGCAGTAAAGTATCTTTTTAAACTAAGACCACTTGGAGAACTGACTGTTGAGTGGCCCAGCAGCGTCTCCTCCACTCTACTGATACACATCATAGTGTCAGCTGACTGCTCCTAGTGACTCCATAAGTAGGGCACTGTCTACCAGCCGGGGGGCAGAGCCTGCCACTCCAGAATTCACCTGGGGCCAGTCGCTAGAGTACACAGAGGCAGCTGGTGACCTGCTCCTTTCAGAGCTATGCCTCAGCTCCTCATGGGGGTGACACCAGAGAAACCAAACAGCTTCTAGATGGCACGAAGGGGACAATCAGTAGCTAACCATTTAAAGAAACAGTCCACCATGGTTTCTGAAAACTCCTAAAATAAAGAATAAAAAAACTTTGTAGATCTATCAAGGGCAAGTAAAGAGTTATATAGAGAGCTGTTTTAGTCAGCTATGGCTGCTCTAACAGAAATACCACAGAGTGGATGGCTTTAACAAAGATTTATTCTTACACAGTCCGGTAAGTTGCAAGTCCATATTCAGGGTGTCCGCTCCAGGGGAAGGCTTTCCCCTTGTCGGCTCTGGAGGAAAGTCCGGTATTGCATCAGTCTTTGTCCAGGGAGCGTCCTGACGCAAGAACCTCTTGTCTGAAGGACGTGCTCTGCTCCCGGTGTTGCTTGCTTGATGGTAGCGAGGTTCTCAAATTGTCCTTTGTTTCTTTTTCCTTTTATTCCTTGCAAGCTAAAAAGTATTAAGGGTGGGGCAAGCCATACTCCAGGGAAACTCCCCCTACAGCAGGAATTTACAGCCCCACCCTAATCCTTTAACATACAGGTTAGCAAAACCACACAATGGAGGACAGTCCCAAGATACTGGGAACCATATCCCAGCCATGTGGCTGCACACATTTTGGGGGGGACACAAGTCCAACCATGACAAGAGCCCTCCTAGAAATTAAACAAAATGCAGCAGAACAAAGTTAGAAAAAAATAGCTTATTTGGACTGATGGAACATCAATGATCTGAAATCCAGCAAATCAATAATAAAAATACAGAATTAGAGAACTGAATCTAAAACCAAGAGAGCAGAAGTGAGGAGCTAGATTCCAGAGTTAGTGAGCTTGAGGATAGAGCAGCTGACACCAGTATTTATGAAGAGAAAGTAAGAAAAAGGAAGGTGCATTAAGAAACATGTGGGACTCTACTAAAGACGAAGTTCCTGAGTTCCTGAGCAGGGAGGGATAGCTGAAAATACAGAGTATTGTTGTAGAGTTGCTGACAGAAAACTTCTCTGAAATTATGAAAGAGAACATAGATTTCCAAGACGTGTATGGAACACCACAAAAATAGACCCCAAAGGAAAGACACCAAGACATTTTAATCACTCTTAAGAAAATGAAGCAGAAACAGAGGTTCTTAAAGGTAGTCAGGCCTAAAGCAAAGCTAACATTCAGAGGGAAGCCTTGTAGCCTTTTGTCTGACTACTTGGCAGAAATGATTTTGGCATGGAGGCAGTGGGATGACACATGCAAAGCCTTGAAGGAAAAAGACTGCCCACCAAGAATTGTATGTCCTGTAGAATTGTCTCTCAAATATGAAGATGAAATTAACACATTCACAGATAAATAGAAGCTTAGAGACTTTGTAAAGACTAAACCAAAACTACAAGAAATACTGAAAGAAGCTCTTTGCTTAGAAAAACAAAAACATTAAGTATATACTTAACGAGGAAATGCAAGACACAGCATCCAGAATCCTACTTAGGGAAGTCACAAAGCTCAAACAAAGGTACAATATTAAAAGAAGGGAACCAGTGATCATGAAAACTAGGACATTATTACACTAAGGTGAGGGATATATTACACTAGCTATAACCCTTTCAGATGGAGAAGAAATTAAAAAGATATGCAGAAGTGAAACTCTGGTTTCAACTTAGACTAGTAAGAGGTATCATGGGGTAGCCACAAAGCAAAGTAATGGGACACATCAAAAGAAGAAACAATACAGAAGTCTCAACAAACAGAAAACCAACACTGAAAAAGATGAAAAGTCAACCCATAAAAAAAATGACCAAGAACAGAATACTAAGAGCAACATAGAAAACATCAACAACACAAAAATAAAGGCACCAAAATGACAGCCCTAAACATATACCTATCAATAATTACGCTGAATGTAAATGGACTGAACACTCAAAGAGACAATGAGTGACATCCTGGATCAAAAGACACAATCTGTCTATATGGTGTTTACAAGAAACACACCTTACACTCAAAGATAGGAACAAACTGAAAATTAAAGGATGAAAAATATATACCAATCCAACAACATACAAAGAAGAGCAGGAGTGGCAATACTAATCTTAGATAAAATAGAATTTAATGTAGGATCCACTATTGTGGACAAGGATGGTCACTATTGCTCAAAGTTTCAATACATAAGCAGGACATGACAATATTAAGCATGCACCCAATACCAGACCATCTAAATACATTGAACAAACACTGACCACACTGAAAAATGGGATAGATTACAGTAATAGAGACTTCAACACTCCACTTTCAGTAATGAACAGGTCATCCTGAAAAAAGCTCAGTAAAGATATAGAAGATCTTATTGTGACAATTAACCAACTAGAATTCATTGACATATACAGAACTTTTTACCCACCAACAGGTAAGTATACTTCCGTCTCCAGTGCACATGGAACATTTTCCAGAATAGACCATTTGTTAGGACATAAAGCAAGTCTCAACAAAATCCAAACCATTGAGTTAGTGCAAAGCATCTTCTCGGACCATAAAGCCATAAAAGTTGAAATCAATAGCAGAAAAAACAGGTAGAAATTTGAAGTCATGGACACTGAACAAAATTTTGCTCAAAAATCCATAGGTTATAGAAGAAACCAAGGACAAAATAAAGAAATTTATGGAGTCAAATGAGAAGGAAAGCATACACTACCAGAACCTATCAGCCAAGGCAGTGAACAGAGGTCAGTTTATAAATGCACACATCCAGAATGAAGAAAGGGCCCAAACCAAACGATTAACACTACAGCTCGAACAAGTAGAAAGAGCAACAGAGGAACCCCTTAGGCACCCGAAGAAAACAAATAGTAAAGATCAGAGCAGAACTGAATGAATTAGAGAATAGAAGAACAACTGAAAAATTTAACAAAACCAAAAGCTGTTTTTTTTTGGAAAGATCAACAAAATTGATAAACCATTGGCTAAGCTTACAAAAGAAAAACAGGAGAGGAAATGAGTAAGAAACAGGATGGGAGATGTCACAACATACCCAACTGAAATAAAAAATATTGTAACAGTCTACTATGATAGACTGTGCTCTAACAGATTTGAAAACCTAGAGGAAATGGACAAATTTCTAGATTCATATCACCTACCAAAATTACAAGGAGAAGTAGAACAACTTAATAAACCAATCACAAAGGAAGAGTAAAAAAGTAATCAAAAACTACCAACCAAAAAAAGGGTCCTAGTCCAGATAGCTTACTGGAGAAGTCTACCAAACTTTTAGAGAGGAGTTAACTCCAGTACTTTTGAGACTATTTCATAGCATAGAAATGGATGGAATACTCCCCAATTCCTCCTGTGAAGCAAGCATAATCCTAGTACCAAAGCCAGGGAAAGAGCCCACAAAACAACTACAGACCAATATCACTCATGAACCTAGATGCAAAAGTCTTCAACAAAATCCTACCCAATAGAATTCAACAACATTTAAAAAAATTAATTCATCATGACCAAGTTAGATTCCTAGTAGGGATACAAGGCTGGTTCAACATCAGAAAAACAGTTAATGTGATGAATCACATGAATAGCACAAAAGATAAGGATCATCTGAATTTTTCAATTGCTGCAGAAAAGGCATTTAACAAAGTCCAACACCAATTTATGCTAAAAACTCTGAGCAAAATAGGAATACAAGGGAAATTCTTCAGTGCGATAAGGGGCATCTATGCAAAACCAACAGCCTGCATCATCACAAATAGAGACTGAAAGAATTCCCATTTAGAACAGGAACTAGACAAGGATGCCCACTCTCACCACTTCTATTGAACATTGTACTAGAGGTTCTAGCCAGAGCAATTAGATGAGACAAAGAAATAAAGGACATCTGCATTGGCAAAGAAGTAAAAATCTCTGCATTTGCAGATGATATGATTGTATGTGGAGAGAATCCTAAAGAATCTATAAGTAAACTACTAGAACTAAGAGAAGAGTTGACCAAAGTGTCAGGCTATAAACATGAGTAAATCAGTAGGATTCCTTTATACCAACAAAGAGATCATCAAAGAAGAAGTCACCAAATCAATATCATTTACTATAGCCCCCAATAAAATAAAAGTACAACACTTCATAGCAAGAAGCCAAAGGAGACTCACATAAATGGAGAAACCTGTTGTACTCATGGATAGGAAGACCTAACGTTATGAAAATATCTATTTTTCCCAAAGTGATCTACATATAGAATACATTCCCAAAGCAAATTCCAGTCGTTTTTTAATGAAATGGAGAAACAAATCACCAACCTTGCTTGGAAAGGGAAGAAACCCTGGATAAGTAAAGCACTACTGAAGAAGAACAATACAGTTGGAAGCCTGACACTACCCAACTTTAGAACCTATTACATTGCCACAGTAGTCAAAACAGCCTGGTACTGGTACAAAAAGAGAAAGACAGACTAGTGGAACAAAGTTGAGACCCCAGAGATGCCAACATCATCTTATGAACAGTAGATACTTGACAGAGGCCCTAAGACTGTACACTGGAGTAAAAACAGTCTCTTTTAACGAGTGGTGTTGGCAAAATTGGATATCCATCTACGAAAAATTGAAACAAGACTCACATTTCTCACCTTACACAAAAAACTAACTCAAAATGGATCAAAGACCTAAACACCAAACCTAAAATGACAAAGATCATGAAAAAAAAATAGGGTCAACAACAGAAGTTCTAACACACAGCTTAGCCAGACTTCAAAATCTGATGAACAAAGTGTGATCAACAGAAGCCAGATCAACAGAAGAGAAAATAGATAAATGGGAACTACAAGGAATCAAACACTGTTGTTCATCCAAAGACTTTATTACAAGAGTTAACGAAAAAATATTTGTCAACTACATGTCGGACCGACCTCTGATCTCCATAATCTACAAGGTACTGCAAAATATCAACAAGAAAAAGGTAAATAACCCAATTAAGCGATGGGCAAAGAGACGGGCAGGTACTTCACTAGAGGGGACATCCAGGCAGCCAAAAGGCACATGAGGAAATACTCATGGTCATTAGCTATCAGAGAAATCTGAATCAAAACTATGATGAGATGCCATCTCACCCCAACAAGGTTGGCTGTAATCCAAAAAACATGAAACAACAAATGCTGGAGAGGCTGTGCAGAGTAGGAACTCTCCTACACTGCTGGTGGGATTGCAAAATGGTACTACCTTTTTGGAAAGCAATTTGGTGCTTCCTTAAAAAGGAAAAAATAAATATACCATTTGATTCAG
The DNA here is from genome assembly GCA_028571685.1 of Heterohyrax brucei. NCBI lineage: Eukaryota > Metazoa > Chordata > Mammalia > Hyracoidea > Procaviidae > Heterohyrax > Heterohyrax brucei. The sequence continues at coordinate 114,786,057 of CM053149.1, read as the reverse complement.
TAATCCCACTGCTCAGAATATATCCTACAGAAACAAAGGCTGTCAGAAGAACAGATACATGCACATGACTGTTTATTGCAGCACAGTCCACAAAAAAGGTGGAATCAACCAGATATCAACAGATGAATGGATAAACAAACTATGGTACATATACTTAACGCTATGCAGTGATAAAGAACAATGATGATTTTAGGAAGCATCTCATAACCTGGTTTCAATTGGAAGACATTTTGCTGCATGAAATCAGTCAGCAACAGAAGGGCAAATATTGTATGAGACCCCTACTATAAGGACTTAAAAATAGACTTACACACAGAAGAAGACTCTTTAATGGCTACAAAGGTGGGGAGGGAGGAAAAGGATTGGTCTTGGATTAGACAGTTGATAGAAATTTGGTTAGGTGGAAGCAGTGACAGCATGCAGTAGAAAGTAGATCAACTTACCTGGACTTCACCATAAACTGAAAACTCTTGATCTGCACCCAATATTGCAATGATAGAGTAGCAGGGGTGAGGTCTAGGGACCATACTTTCAGGGGACACTGAGGCCAGTTGGCACAACTACCCTACTGCTAAGAGAGTCTTCTATACCCCATATTGGTGAGTGGCATCTGGGGTCTTAAAAGCTAGCAAGCTGCCATGTGAGGTACACCAAATAGTCCCAACTCATCTGGAACAGATGATCACTGAGAACAACAAAGACACAAGGGAAAAAGAGCCTAGGAGACAGAAGGACCCATGTGAATGGGAGACTGTGTCAACATGGGACCAGAAGAACCAGATGGTGCCTGGCCACCACCAAAGACAACCATGGTGTGGCACATGATGTTGAGTACCTGTGGCAACACAATAAAATGAGGGGTGTGACTCAAGAACTCTACTAGAAGATCATAAATGATGGTCTGAAGGCCTAGGGGATCCCCTGGGGGTGTGGCCACTAGACCTGCTGCCACCCCTGTCCAGAAAACACTATTGAGGTTACCTCCTCAGATAAAAATGGACTGGGCTTCGGGACACAATGCGACCACGTGGTGTGTGTACTTTATGGTTTTATGCATTTATACGATACTGTCCTACTTTGTTTTTCTAGAAGGGAGAGAAGAGGGTGGAGAAGAGGGGACAGGAGATTGTTAAGAGCATACAACAAGTATAGAATTAAAAGGAGGAGTGTGCTGTCACTAGGCAAGGACAGCAAAAGGAGCTGCAGATAGGCAGGCATGCAAAATTGAATTATATACTTTCACTTAATCTCACACACACACACACAAAGCCATGGGGGAAAAAAAAGAAAATATCATGCTTGGATGAGGCACATTTTAGTCCTCAAAGTGACATCCTTTCTTTTTAGCACTTTGAATAGGCCTTCCCAGCAGATTGATTTCTTGACTGCTACATCCGTGGGCACTGATTGTGGATCTAAGTAAATTAAAATCGCTGACAACTTTGGCATTTTCTCTGTTTGTCATTGTTACTTATTGTTAGTTATAAGGATTTTGTATATATATGTATAGAGATACAATCCCTAATGAAGGCTATAGCCTTTGATCTTCATCAGTAAGCATATCAAGTCCTCTTCACTTTCAGCAAAGCAAGGTTGTGTTGTCTGCATACCGCAGGATGCTAATGAGTCTTCCTCCAGTCCTGATGCCTCATTCTCCTTCATGTATGTAGTTCAGGTTCTTGGATTATTTGCTCAGCATACAGATTGAATAAGTACGGTGAGAGGATACAATGCTGACATGCAACTTTCCTGACTTTAAACCACTGTCCATATTGCCTTGTTTTGCTTAAACAACTACCTTTTGGTCAATGTACAGGTTCCTAATAGGCACAATTAAATGTTCAGGATTCCTATTCTTTGCAGTGTTAACCCATAATTTGTTCTGTTACACACAGTTGAATGCCTTTGTGTAGTCAGTAAAACGCAGATACACATCTTTCTGGTATTCTCTGCTTTCAGCCAAGATCCATCTGACATCAGCAATAACGTCCCTTGTTCTGTGTTGTCTTCTGAATCCAGCTTGAACTTCTGGCAGTTCCCTGTGGATGCGCTGTTGCAACCACTTCTGAGTGATCTTCAGCAAAATTTAAACTTGTGTATATTAACGATATTCAATAATTTCCACATCCTGTTGGATCACTTTTCTTTGAAATGGCATAAATATGGGTCTATTGGTTGGCCAAAAAGCTGTCCAACAAATTTCTCGACATGAACAAGTGAGCATCTCTAGCACTGCATCCATTTGTTGAAACATCTCCCTTGGTTTTTTCTGTCAGTTCCTGGAGCCTTGTTGGTCACCATGTCCTTCAGCGTAGCTTGGACTTCTTCTTTCAGTACCATTGGTTCTTGATTATATGCTACCCTCCTGAAATGGTTGAACACTGACCAGTTCTTTTGGGTACAGAGATTATTCCTTGTAGCTTCTTATTATGCTTCCTGCACCATTCAATACTTTTCCAGTAGAAACCTTCAGTGCTGCAATTTGAGGCTTCAATTTTTTCTTCAGTTCTTTCAGCTTGAGAAACGCCGAGTGTGTGCTTCTCTTTTGGTTTTCATACTCCAGGTCTTTGCAAATTTCATTGTAATACCCTTTGAAATATTCTGTTCAACTCTTTTACTTCATCATTTCTTCAGTTTAGCTACAATTTTTAGAGTGTCTTCTGACCCCTGTTTTCTTTCTTTTTTATCTTTTTGATGGGCTTTTACTTTGTTCACGTATGATGTCTTTGATGCTATCCAACAATTTATCCAGTCTTTGGTCATTAGAATTCAGTGCATCAGATCTATTGAGAAAGTGTTACATTCAGGTGATATCTTAGTTATCTAGTGTAGCTGTAACAGAAATACAACAGATGGATAGTTCAATAAATAGAGGTCTATTCTCTTAGAGTCTACTAGGCTAGAAATCTGAATTCAGGGGGTTAACTCCAGGGAAAGTTCTCTGTCGGCTCTGTAAGATCCTTGTCATCAGTCTTCCCCTGGTCTCGGTGCTTGTCCACCCAGTAACCTCAGGTTCAAAGAAACTTGCTCTCCTCCTGGCAATGCTTTCCTAGTGCTTTCTCTGTGCTCTGTTCTGTTTTGCATCTCAAGAGATCCACTTAAGACATAACTTAATCTTGTAGATTGAGTCCTGGCTCATTATCATAGCTACTGATAACCCCATCTCATTAACATCATAGAAATAGGATTTACAGCACATAGGAAAATTGTATCAGGTAACTAAATGGTAGGCAATCACACAATACTGGGTATCAGCCTAGCCAAGTTGATAGGTATTTTTAGGGGACACAATCCATGACAGGTAGGATATACTCAATGTCATATTTTGGCTCTTTTGGACTTGCTCTGGGTTTTTCAGCTTCAGCTTAAACTTGAAGTTGATCATCTGTTCTTCTGTCAGCCTCAGACCTTATTCTGACCAGGGATGTTGAGCCAATCCATTGCCTCTTTTTCACAGATGTAGTCAGTCTGGTTCCTGTCTTCCATCTGGTGATGTCTCTGTGTACAGTTGTCATGTGTGTTGGTTAAAAAAAGTATTTGCAAATAAAGAAGTTGTTGGTCTTGCAAAATCCCATGATATGATCTCTGGAGTCCACTGAGACCATATTTTCCAACAATCCTTATTTCCAACTTTTGCATTCCAGTCACCGCTATCAATGCCTCTTGACAGCATGTTTGATCAATTTCAGACTGCAGAACTTGGTGAGAATTTTCAGTTTCCACATCTTTGACGTTAATGGTTGGTGCATAAATTTGAGTAATACTCATACTAACTGGCTTTCCTTTAGATGTTTGGATATTCCTCGGGTATATCCGGACTTTTTAAGGGCTCGGTGCTCACTGTAACTCCACTCTTACTTAGGCAGTAACACCTTAGAGTGAAGGATCATTTCTTTTAGGCAGGATGTAAATATCCTTTTGACTAAATCAAAGTAACTTTTACAAAGTAAACTGAATCCACGTGAACAACACCCCGTGCTAATAACCGGTCATGACTTTTCTTCCTCCATGTCAATGAACTGGAATTTACTGGACTAATCTGTTTCTTATGAGTTTCAGTAGGACCCCTGGTGGCAGAGTGGTTACAGTGATTGCTAACCAAAAGGTTGGCAGTTCAAAACCACCAGCCACTCAGCGGGAGAAAAATGTAGCAATGTGCTTTTGTGGAGGTTTATAGCCTAGGAAACCCTATGGGATTGCTATAAATTGGAATTGATTCAATGGCATTTGGTTTGATTTTTTTCTTTTGTATGAGTTTGTGTAGAGGTTGAAGAAGAGATCAACTTTTTTCTGAATGTCTACTGTGTACCAGAGCTTGTGCTGAACATTTTGCAGACATTGTTTGAACTTCTCACTAGAAGTCTTCAGATGAGCAAGGCCTATTTTATCTCAGTCCCAGGGATAGTGACGGCTCCTTACAGCTGCTATGCTTATATTCTTTAGAGTTCTCTTTATTTCTTTCTAGCTAGTTCCTCCTCACTCCAACCTCTGTTAATTTAGTAATTTCTTGTATTAAACTTTCATGTTTGAACAACTATGAATGGTTTCTCTCTCCTGATTGGACTGAGACTGACAGAGCAGACTTTGCAGCCAACAGCTGAGAGCAGTCAGCCAGGAAGCAACCAGAGCAGCTGAGTCATGCAGCAAGGGGAAGGGCAAAGAGCTGCTAGCTCCTTCCAGTGGTGGCATTTGTGATCAACAAGATGTCATCCAGGTGACATGTGGCATGAGGTTGTGAGTTCTAAGAAGAGTCTGGAACAGCTAGTTTTAGGTGTAAACAAAGAAGCTGAATTTTGATCTAGGGTTCTACAGAAGACTCTTGATCAAAAGAGGGAAAATGCATAACAGATTTTCAAATTCTCATGGACTCCAGCCTTTCTGGAACCACGGTGGCTGGATGAATTGCTGAAACTATTGACATGAAATAATCTTTAAATCTGAAACCAAAACTATGCCCTGGAGACTTCTTAAAACCAAGTAATAGCTTAACTTGTAAAGAATGTCTGCTTTGAGCACTATGCTTTTTAAAGAATCATTCATATAAGGGACCAGACCGACAGCAGTAACATGGAACCTTGAGGTGGGCAATAAGTTTATGTTAATGAGGGAGCAGCAACTCAGGAAAGGCAGATGAGAGTGACTGCAAAATTTAAGGAAATGTAATGTCACTGAATTGTACACAAAGGACCTGTTGAATTGATATATGTATTCTCAACAACAATGAAACAAAATTTCAAACAACAGTAACAAGAAGTTGACAGTGAGAGCCTAACAGTACCCAGATTTTGAGTTATGACAAGAAGTTTTGTGATGTCGTCCCTTCAGGATAGTTACAGGGGTTAGAAGCGAGTGATCCAACTGGTCCAGGCTTGGATGTAGCTAAAAAAGGTAAGAGGATGGCAGTTAAGTTACCAAGCACAGAGTCCAAGATGAGGAGAGCACAGAAAGGATACAGATGGAGCTGGAAAGCTGGAAGGTTTCACAAGAAGGGAGAAAAGATCCAGTGGGAAAGTGGACTGACTATGCCAGAGTCAGACTCTTTTCATACACAGTTGAATAACTGTATTGGAAGACCCTGCTACTCACCTGATCTGCCTCCCAGTGATGTTTTGCTTGACTGGAAGATAAAGGGAATAGTAAAGGAAGGCATTTTGATGACATTCAGGACATCAAGAGTAATATGACAACAGCTCTGAGGGCCATTCCAGAAACAAAGTTCCACAATTGCTTTCAAAGGTGGACTAGGCGCTGACATCGGTGTATAATGTCCCAAGTGGAGTACTTGGAAGGTGACCATAGTGATATTCAGCAATGAGGTATGTAGCACTTTTTCTAGGATGAATTTGCAAACTTAATTGTCATCTCTCCTATGTTCTGGTGAACTCAAGGGGAAACAAACACAGTCTAAACCATGATTCCTCATTGGAATGTAAGCACCCGGTCTTTCCATCCGCTTAAGGTCCTGTAGTGTTGAACCCAGAAGCCACCTTTGAAATGATGAAGCCCAACCTCCATTTTACGGCTGAGCCAGCAGACCCGAGCAGTGAAATAACAGAGATGGCATGTGGTCAGACTTGAGCTCCTGAGTGCGATGACCAGGTACCGATTCTGCCTTGGTCTTTTCTTAGTCACTTACCCCTAAGAAGTCAGCCAACCCCTGTAAGCATCAGTGTCCTCATCACACCAGGGAACACCAGACCCACTGCCAGTGTCAATTCTGATTTATAGGGACCTTATAGGACAGAGTAGAACTGCCCCATAGGGTTTCTAAGGCTATAAGGGAGCTGACTGCCACGTCTTTCTGCCATGGAGTGGCTGGTGGCTTCAAACCACCAGTCTTTTGGTTGACAGTGAAGTGCTTACCAGTGAGCCACCAGAGCTATTTGTCCTAATCATAGTACCTGCCAGTAGGAGTGTGTTAGGGATTAAAAAAAAACAAAACCCAGAGCCGTCAAGTCAGATCCGACTCATGGTGACCCTAGGGATTAGACGAGATAATGTTTGTAAAGCACTCAGCACAGGACCTGGCACTAAATAAGTGCTTGAAGAGATGTTTTTATTTATGTTCCTATATTACATAACGTGCCTGAGGTCCCACTCCACGTTCTTGGCAGAGCCTCAATGCACTGTTTCTTTTTATTTTTCCGTTTGTTACAAACAACTCCTGTCATATTTCATATGACAGCTGTCATGTTTAGAATCCCAATACCAAACCCTCTGTCGTCGAGTCTATTCCAACTCATAGTGACCTTATGAACAGAGTACAACTGCCCCATAGAGTTTCTAAGGAGCACCTGGTGGATTTGAACTGCTGACCTTTTAATTAGACCTTTAGTGAGGAAGTCACCTTCTTCTCGTCAGTGATGCTCTTTCTGCTTGGGTGCTCAGGGACTTGGGAGGTTTCTATGGGTGAACACATCTACCCATGACAGTGGCACCAAACTGTTGTGCCTTGCCCTGATAGTTGAGTGATAGTTTTCTTCTCAATCACTTATGACACATGATCCTCATGACCAAAGAGGTTACATTTTAATAAAAAAAGGCAGGTTTTTTTTTTTTTCAAAGTTAACAGGAAAGATGTCATTCACAGACAAACTAGTGGGGAATCATGGAAAAATAAGTACAACGAAACAGAGAATAACGCACTTAGAATGAAAGAGGATTGGTGACTGGCCCCCATCCTCTGCAGGCAGTTCACCCCCATCTTTTTGTTAACTTTGCAGCCTTTACAGGCCCATATGTGAACGGACTAAATTTGGGATTTACAGGGTTTTGGCAAGGTCTTTTTTATTTAATTTGTAGCTATAAAATAATGTCTGATTAAAAACAAAAAACAAAACCTGGGTCCAAAGGCCTTGACATCAGTTACATTGGCTGCATCCCTCAGCCAGCAGGTTTCAACTGAAACAGGCTGAGATACACCCTCAATGGCAATGAAATACACCATACACCGTCTGGTACTGGGCTTTTCCAGTCATCTACCAAAGAAGGCTGCTCTAACCTCAAATCTAAAGGGCTTAGTGGGGTGACTTAGAATGTTGCCGCTCCAGTGGATCTATAGATGAGCAGCGTCCGCTTCACTAGGAGCTGACTTGAAACTCAGAATTAGAATCTGCATTTTTACGTATTTCCTCTGGGGACTTGTGTGCACACTGATGTCTGAGAGGCACTGAGTTAGAGGAGAGACTACCGAATTAGACTCAATAGTCATTTCTGCTGATGACACCTGCTCTCAGTGAAGTATTTTCCTAGGACTGAGCTGCGAACCCAGAAGTCTCATTGTAAAGGAAAAAACGAGTGCAGGAGCCAGCCAGGCCAGCCATCCTGCTCAGGGCTGTCAGACGACTGAAGGCTTTTTGGGCCAAAATTCACATTCAGTTGGACACTGTAAGCGGTGCTTTTCAACCTTCGCACACTGGAGCACACATGGAGCACACAGGGGAGTGACTAACTAATGCTGTTAGTGGCCACAGGTGACTATTTGTGGGTTCTGGCTGCTCCAGAGGTGGGAGATGAAAATCTTGGCACACAGGAACGTACTAGTATTTTCATGATGTAGCAGTTAGTTTAGGAGCAGAGAATGGTCCTGGTGTGCTCCAAGCAGTCCTGATGTTGGCCTCATCCCCATCATAGCCTAGAAAAGTCACTGCGGCCATACTGACCCCAGACCGAAACCAGCAACTGGAGATGATCACAAGGATGCTCTGCAGAATAGGAAAGGCAGTAACAATGGCTGTGTGCAAACTTTGTGCCTCCCTGGAAGCCCTGCGTGGCACTTCCGTTCTGTCCTGTTGGGTTGCTATAGATTCAACAGCACTTAACAATAACCATACATGTGAGCACTGTACATGTACTGGTTGTCCCCAACTTATGACAGGGTTCCATTCCAGTGGTTCCAGTTCTGACATAAGTCAAATGTATTATTGTTTTAAAGTTTTCATTATTGCCTTTTATTATGAGTATCTTTATAAATCTGACCTTTATTTGTCTCTGGGGATTGAAAACACTACATATAAATTTACAGATATGATGAAATCAACAAATTACGTGATGCAACATTGTATATAGTACATATTACTAACAATAAGATAAAAAAAAAGGATGGTCATAAGTGTGATTTGGGTCGGAAACTACCTGTATTAATTCATTTACATAAAACCTTTGTGTCTCAGTTTTCACATCTATAAAATGGAGACCAAACCAGTATCTACCTCATAGGCTTAAGCTCCTTGTCCATGGCCACACAGCTAGCAAATGAAGCAAGCTGGATTCCAACACAGGCATCTGCTGCAGAGCCTGCACCCTCAACAAGTTTGTTCCACTGCCTCCTCATCAGCCAGGAAGATTCCAGAGTAGAAATAGATGTAATATTGAGTGTAAAAGCAAATTTAGCACATTCTATATTTATGGAGTATATTTCCTACTTACATTTTTTTTTTTTAAATAAAAAAGCTGCTGATATGGGTAAATATGTTCTGGGAGGACTCACATGAAACATGACAGCAGGGACCTTTGCACGTACTGGCCTTTACATTGTGAATGCTTGGCCGTATGCATGCTATATTTTATAGTTTTGTAGTCTTTTTTTTTTCTTTTTACAAGAAAGTGATATGGTACCCGCAGGAATGTCACCAAGGAAGACAAAAGGAACCATCCAGCTACAGGAAATGCTGACGCTATAGAGTTGGGGAGTACAGCGTGAGAAAAGGGTGAAGATGCTGCCAGTGATGCCAGCCCGATGGAACTCCGGCATGAAATAATAAAAGTATGACAGACCACGGCCTTCACAGAAGTTTCTGTTCCTGGAGACCCTTTGCACAGTTATGGAAGGGGACAGAGGAGTGGAGAGGAGATGTAGTGAGAGATCTGTGTGTACTCCAAAAGGATATCCTTTGTGTGGGAGGTGGGAAGAGGGAGGAGCATCAGGAGATGAGACTTGAGAGCCCACAGCCGGTGCTGCTTTCACAGGGCACCACAAGTGGATGGCTTTCACCAACAGAAATTTTGTTATCACAGTCTGGTAAGCTACAAGTCTGTTCATAAGCTACAAATCTAAATTCAATATGAGAAATTGTCAGAGTTGGGTAGGCTAGAAGCCCAATTTCATTACGAGAGCATTTTAATGCAGGAACCTGAGGTCCAAAGGACATGCTCTGCTCTTGGTGCTGCTTTCTTGGTGGCGGGAGGTTCCCAGCACTCTGCTCACTTCCCTTATCTCTCAAGGGGTGATCTCAACACATCGCTGCCGCCCATTCTCCCTCAAACCATCACAGAGACAGCGTGCACAACACGTGGGAGACGTCACACCACACTGGGACTCATGGCCAAGCCAAAATGATGCATACATTTTTGGGGACACAATGCAAACTGTAATAGCTACCCCCAACCATGGTGTCTCCACAGACGTTTAGGCCTGACAGCAGCCAATCACAGGTTTGTGGAGGATGGCAGAGTATACGGGCCCCTTTCTTTCTGTCATCTGGTTGGTAATGGAGCAAGGAAAAACAAAGGAAGAAAATGCCACAGTTAGATACATCTACTGGTCCCATCCTGTCCAGAGCAAAGGAGAATGAAGGAAACCAAAGACACAGGAAAATATCAATTCAAAGAACTAATGGACCACGTGAAGCACAGCCACCACCAGCCTGAGCCCGGAAGAACTAGATGGTGCCCAGCTATTACCACCTGCTGCTCTGCCAGGGATCACAGTGCAGGGTCAAAATCCAGATTCACAAAAAGGATGAGCCTTACTGGGCTGACAGAGACTGGAGGAACCCCTGAGATGATGGCCTCTGTACACTGAGCTAACTTAGAACCGAGACCACTCCTGAAGGCCACCTTTCAGCCAAGGATTAGACAGCCTGTAAAGCAAACAGTAATGCCTGCGAGGAATGTGCTTCTTAGCTCGGTCAAGTATACAAGGCCAGATGGGCAATAACTGCCTGAAAGCAAGGCCAGATGTCAGGGAGGGACAGGAAAACTGGGTGAACAGACACAGGGAACCTGGGGTGAGAAGGGAAAGGCGGCGAGTGCTGATCTACTGCAGTGATTGCGGCCAATGTCACCAAACAATTTGTGTATACATTCTTGAATGAGAAACTAATTTGTGCTATAAACTTTCACCTAAAGCACAATCCAAAAAAAATCCCACCATTAGGAACTGAGCCAAAGAAGCTGAATCTCTTGAGAATATTCTTTGGCAAAGACAGTAAGTGAAAAAAGCCAAAGACAATAGAACAAGAGTGTGTTTTGGCCCAGTGACAGAGCTCCAGAACCGTTGTGCAACAACAATAGGCTCTTGGTTTTTTGTTTTTTTCATAACGTCTTTATACTAACAGATGCAAAGTTAAAAAGTTTCTTTTTCCTCCAAGATAAGCTCCACTGTTTGTTGTGTCACGCCTTATTTTATTAAGTTTTTGAAGAATCACATGTAGAATCCTCTTTCCCAAACTCCTTTTTCTTTTAAGAAATAGTGTTTTATAAAATAGTCCCTTTAGAATTCCAAACACTTACTTCATTTGTGGTACCAGTTTTCTAACTATCTTTGGACCTCCTTTGGGGGAACAATTTTGAGAACACTTGTCAAATTATAACAATAGTGACCACAGGCATATACAAATAAAATCTCTCACTATCGAGTTGATTCCAACTTATAGCGACCCTATAGTGCAGAGCAGAAACCCTGAGGTGTAGAGGTGCTACACCTGCTAACTGAAAGGTCGGCAGTTCAAATCCGCCAGGCACTCCTTGGAAACTCTGTGGGGCATTTTACTCTGACCTCTAGGGTCCCTATGAGTCAGACCAACTTGACATCAGTGGGTGATAGGGCAGAGCAGAATTGTCCTGTAGAGTTTTCAGGGAGCTGGTGGTGGATTCCAACTGCTGATTATCTTGGTTAACAATCAATTTCTTAACAACAGAAATAGAGCTAATTAACTCTTCTGAATTCCCACCCTTTAAGCCTAGATTTGATTTCTGAACAGCCAAGTTTGGTAAATAAAGTGAAGAGCTCATCCTTGCTTCCATATCAGTGTAACGATAATGTCTCTAATTTTATTGTATGGTTTTGAAAGATATTTGCAAACACAGCTTTAAATACATCTGAAGCACTAGAGATCTGAGGACTTAATGTTAAAAATCCCGAACTCTGGAGAATCTCTTTGGGTCATTTAACTGAAGAGGTTTATCCAGGCTCCAGTCATACTCTTTGGGACACTGGCTCACACAGGGTTTGTCTCTTAAGTCCCACAGCCTCAGCAGCTACAGCAATTTAAGGCTACTCTGGGCTGACTGGTAGACAGCAGCTAAGGACAGCAGATCCGTGGTCAGACCCATGATGGCTGTGGCTGAGCCATGGGTTAGCTCCTAGTGTGGAAAGATTGGTGATCTGCCCTCCAGCTGAACATCCTTTACCAAGCTCTTACTGTTGTAAGTGCGTATTTCCTCATTTAATCCTCACAAGAACCCTAAAAGGTGTTGTCCCCTTTGAGAGAACACACTCAGGCTTCAAGACACCAAGTTAACTTTTCCAAAAGTCACATAGAGAGTAAGTCACCGAACTGGGATTTGAAGCCAGACAGACTGAGCTTCCAGCTCAGTGTTTTTAACCACCAAAAGAACGCAAGGCTCTTAAACCATTAGATACCTATTTCAGAATCCTAAAATGTAGCATGTTTTTTCTTCTGTTGATGTTTATTTTTTTTAAACAGATGTCTTGGGTATACAAACCACTGGAATTTTGATAAGTCACTTAACAGCTCTCAGGCTGACTTTCTTCATCTGAAGAAGTGGGGAGAACACAAACTCAGAGCTGTGAGAGTTCCAAAAAGTTGATTTAAAATCCCACTACGCACGAAGCACTCCTCGTCATTACCTCCCTGCCCTCACCCCTACACGACATTCTATTGTCTGTAGAAGAGGTCAACTTCAGGGAATGTTAACTATTACCTAGTCTTTTTGCTTTCATTAGGAAGAGACAATTATGATTCAACTTTAATACAGTAATATTTTTCTTAACTTTATAGGCCATCAGTCAGTCTTCTTTGAAAGTAAAACTGATAAAACATCAACCTTCGTCCCTATTTATTTTTAATAGTTTTTGTTGCTGCTCATGGGATTCAACTCATTTTTAGAATTGTATTTTTCATATTAAGAATTATATTTACATCCCATGGCAAAATTTAGAAAATACATCAGTTACAGAGAACAGTGGCCATAATCCCCCCAATCACAAAGAATTTGTAACACTTTGATGTGTAACTTTTTTCTACACACGAATTTAAATGAAATTAGGATCAGATTATATATATTATTTTTCAAGCTGTTTTTTAATCTCAAGATATATTACAAAAGAATCATTTCCCCACATCCTTAAGTATTCTCATCATTATAAAAAAGATTTTCATACTGTTAACATCACATGGATATGTCCATTTATTGTAGCAGTCTCCTATTGGTGCATATTTAGGTAGTCTTCAGGGTTTTGCTATTATATAATAACACTTCAAGGAACATTTTTGAGGATAGTTTTTTATGAAATGCAACTCATTTTTTAGTCTAAAGCAACATGCTCAGCATGTTAAATTGCTGGCCACTGATATTATAAAAGATCCTTTGTGTTTGCTTTTGGATTACATGATTATCTAATGTTTTGAATTCTTACAACCAGAACTTCTTCCAAGAGTCCAATTAAAATCATTTGTTAATATTTTAACTGTATATGAACTCTAGTTATCTAGGTTTAGATAGCTTTGTATGCAAAACACAATTAAACACTACACTTTCCTGATAACTCACAATTTGTCTGGAAATTTCCTTATTGTGTTACATGTAGAGGAAAATCCTTCTCCTATTTGTTTAATCTGGCATTATTCTAACTTCTCGTCAATTTTTAAGATTAGGAGGCAAAACGATAAAATAAATAAATGGGTTAGAAGGCAGAGTGGTGCTGGATTACCCGCATGATAGACGAGGCCTATGTTTAGGGTACCCACAGAAAGTGATCTAGAGCATGAGAAACTCAAACATTTGGAAAGAATCTGATTTTTTTTTTTTTAAAAAAAGAAACTGATTTTTGTCTCTGTTTGTAACTGAGTAATTGGTACTAGATTTGCCCTTCCATTGAAAACAGCTACAGAACTGAACAAGTCACATGATACAACTGTGTTTGGGCATCGTGCAAAGATAGCACAGCCTTATGATCCTGAAGAGAATGAAAGCGCATGAGGTAAGACTCACAGTTATGCCCCAGCCTTCTGCTCTGATGAAGGGAGGAAAAACCCTCCTGAGCTGAGGAAGCAGATATTTGCTTAGTGGGGTAACTCTAGCTGGAAATTTGGAGAAAGGTTAACAAAGAAGGGGAGCTGTGTGGGAGAGGGGAACCCAAAGTCTGTGTGGGGATTTACTTTGGGATACAAGATGAGGCTCTCTGAGACCTGGCAGCTGAAGTGTGGTATCAGAGGGGCAGTAACTGAAGGCGGTGATGGTTTGGCCAAAACAGAGGGGACAGAATTTGATGAACACCTTCAGCTGTCAGATGAGACTCCAGAAAATACATGATTTAGGAGTCAGGAATATTTCCTAGTTTAAGGCCCAAGCTCTAGACTAAAGTAAAAAACAAATATACCCACCCAGACAAAGAATAAAGCCGGCTAACAGGACTAATATAATCTGCCTTTAATTTATCTGTCTGTCAGAACAGAAATCAATAACACTTTTAAGGATAATGACATGATCCAGACTTTCTAAAAATACTATCTATAATGTCCAGCATATATATATATATATACATATATATATAAATTATTAGACATGTGAAGAAGTATGGAGATTTGACCTCTGATTAAGAAAAACAAAAGGCAGTCAAACAGACCCCAAGACTACCTAGATGTTGGAATTAGCAGGCAAAACTTTTAAGTATTATAAGTGTTTTCCAGGACTAAAAGGAAAATATAATGAATGGATGAAGGAAGATATCTCAATAAGGTAATAGATACCATTAAAAAAAACACCAAGTGGAAATTCTAGAACCGAAAAGTAAGGTACCGAAATAAAAAATTAATTGAATATACTTAAATTGGAGACTGAAGAAGAAAGGATTAGTAAACTCGAAGAGGGATCAATAGAAATTATCTTATCTGAAGGCTAAAGTGGTTATGTCTGCTAATCAAAAGGTTGGCAGTTCAAGTCTGCCAGGTACTCCTTGGAAACTCTATGGGGGCAGTTCTACTATCCTATATGGTCACTGTAAGTCAGAATCAACTCAGTGGCAATGGGTTCGGTTTGGGGAAGGCTTAAAAACTGTCCAAATTTGGAGAAAAAAATATCAAGTTCAAAATCAAAAAAAGCTCAGCAAACCCCAAATAGGATAATCATAAAAAAGGTGGCACCTAGTGCACATTATATTTAAAATGTTGCAAATCAAAGTGAAACATCTCAAAAACTGTCTCCATCTTCAGATCACCTTATCTCTGTTTCTCTTGTATCTGAATGGTGCTGGATGCAAAAGGATGAAGTTGGATCCTACCACACAGCACCTACAAAAATTAACTCAAAGTGAATTAAACACCTAAACGTAGCAGCTAAAATTCTTGAAAGACAACAGATATAAATCTTCATGCTCTTTGTTTACACAGTGGTTTCTTAGATGAGACAGCAAAAGTACAAGCGATCAAAGAGAATTAGTAAACTGGACTTCATGAAAATTTAAAACTGTGGTGCGTCAAAGGACATTATCAAAAAAGTGTAAAAACATCTAACAGAATGAGAGAAAATATTTACAAATTGTTTATCTGATAAGATTCAGTATACAGAATATATAAAGAAATTTTAGAACTGAGCAATAAGAAGACAAATAGCCTAATTTAAAAAAATGGGCAGATAATTTGAATAGACGTTACTCTAAAAAAGATACACAAATGCACAGCATGCATATGAAAAGATGTTCAGCATCATCAGTCATTCTCTCCTAGCAACCCTATAGGACAGAGTAGAACCACCCCATAGGGGTTCCAAGGAGTGCTTGGGGGGTTTGAACTGCCAACTTTTTGGTGAGCAAACGCAGCACTTAAGCTACTATGCCACCAGGTTTCCCATTAGTCATTAGGGAAATGCTAATCATGACTGCAATTAGATAGAACTTCGTTCCCACCATGTTGACAAGGAGGTAGAAAAATTGAAACCTTCCGTTATTGCTGATGGGATTGCAAAATCATTCATCGACCTTTTGAAAGCACTTTGGCAGTTTCTCAAAATGTTACAAAGTGAATTATCCCATGACTCAGCATTTCCACTTCTAGAAATACATCTCTGAGAAAATGGAGAACATATATTCAGACAAAAACTCGCACACAAATGCTCGTGGCAGTGTTATTATAATAGTTAAAATATTTGTCAACTGATGAAAGGATAAAGAAATTGTGGTATAAACATATAATTGAATGTTATTTTGCTGCAAAAAGCAGTGAGAATTGGTATATACTACACTGTGGAAGAACCTGGATAACACGCTAAGTGAAAGAAATCAGGCACAGAAAACCACATGTTGTGTGATCGTATTTATACGTAACACTCAGAACAGACAAATTTATAGAAAAAGTTTTGACTAGTGGTTGCCAGGAGCTAGGGGAGAAGGATAAGCATGGAGTGACAGCTATTGGGTACACAGTCTCTTTTTGGATGTTGAAAATGCTCTGGAGTTAGATAGTGGTTACACAATGTTTTTAACATGTTAAACTTCCCTGAGTTGCAGAGTTTAAAAATGGTATGTGAATTACATCTCAATTCAAAAATGTATGAAAAAAGAAAAAAAAGACAATATGCTGATACTACAAACAACTTTATAGAAATACAATAATTAATTAAGAGGAACTAGACAAATTCCTTAAAAAATACAACTTGCCAAAAACGGACAGAAGAAACAAAAATTCTCCATTCCTATGTTAGTTAAAGAAATTGAATTAGTAGTCAAAAACGTCACACAGAAAAGTCCATGTTCTGATGGCTTTACTACTAAATTCTATCAAACATTTAAGAAAAAAAGTACACAAACTTTACACAAACCCGTTCAGAAAATAAAGTCGTCCCCAGTTCGGTTTTAGGAAGGCAGTACGATCCTCAGAGTAAAGCCTGACAAGGACGCTGCAAGAAAAGAAAATTATACACCGATAGCCCTTATGACTATAGATGCAAAACTCCTTAGCAAATCAAATCCAGCAATAAATAAGAATGATACTGGATCACGCAAGGGAGTTTACTTCAGGAATACACGGGTAGCTTAATGTTCAAACCCCAGCCTGTATAATTCATCACATTAACCAAATAACTGCCACATGTCTGTTGGTTTGTCATATGGTGATGGCTTGCTAGTTGCTATGATACTAGAAGCTTTGCTAGGGGTATTTCAAATACCGGCAGGAACATCCCTGGTGGACAGTTTCAGTGGAGCTTCCAGACTAAGACAGATGGGGAAGGAGGACCTGGTAATCTACTTCTGAAAAACCTGGGCAGCAAAAACATTATGAATAGCAGTGGAACACTGCCTGACAGAGTGCCAGACGGTACTCACAACATGACCCAGGAAGAGCTACCCCATCAAGGTAGAGCAGACCTTCACAATGTAGCTGGAGTCAGGATTCAGGACCTTTATTTGCTAATGCAGCACAATTCAAAATGAGAAGAAACAGCTGCAAACATCCATTAATGATAGGAACGTGGAACATATGAAGTATGGATCTACGGAAACAGAATGTCATCAAAAATGAAACGGCATTCACGAAGATCGATATCCCAGACATTAGGGTCAGAAATGGGCTGGTAGTGGTTTGAATCAGACAATCCTATGGTTTACTACGCCAGGAATGACACTTTGAAGAGAAATAGCGTTCATATTCCTTGTCAAAAAGAACACTTCCAGGTCTACTTCTGTCAGTGAAAGATAAAATGGTACCCATACGCTTACAAAGAAGACCAGTTCATATGACTATTACTCAAATGTATGCACCAGCCACTAAAGCCAAAGATGAGGAAATTAAAGGTTTTGAAACAACTTCTGCAGTCTGAAATTGATCAAACAAGACACCAAGATATTTTGATAATTACTGGCAATTGAAATGTGAAAATTGGAAATGAAAAAGAAGGAACAGTAGTTGGAAAATAGGAGGTTAGTGATAGAAAGAATGCCCAAGACTGCATGAAAAGAATTCACAAGACCAACGATTTCTTCATTGCAAATACTTTTTTCCCCAAATAAACAGCAATTACACATAGGGACCTTGCCAGATGGAATACACAGGAGTCAAACTGACTACATTTGTGAAACGAGATGACAGAAAATCTCAATATCATCAGTCAGAACAAGGCCAGGGCCAGCTATGGAACAGACCATTAATTGCCTCATGTGCAAGTTCAAGTTGAAGCTAGACAAAATTAGAACCAGTCCACAAGAGCCAAAGTACGACTGTCGGTACATCCCATCTGAATTTACAGACCATCTCAAGAGAAGATTTGACACACTGAACACTAGTGACTGAAGACCATGCAAGTGGTTGAACGACAGGAGAGTCATCACACTGGAAGAAAGCAAGAGGTCATTAAAGAGAAAAGAAAGACCAAAATGGCTGTGAGGGGAAACACTGAAAGCTGCTCTTGAACACAGAGTAGCAAAGCAAAAGGAAGAAATTACGAAGTAAGAGGGCTGAACAGAAGATTTCAAAGGGCAGCTCAAGAGGACAAAGTATTATAATAAAATGTGCAAAGACTTGGAGATGGTGCGGTGGGCACAAGTAAGTTGCATGAGGAAGTGACCCAAACGCCCATGGTCTCCACTCCTGTAACATTACCTTCCATCTCTCAGTTTGCACCTATGGCCTCATGTGGAGTTCCTTATGACCAACTGACCAAGGAAAAGAAAATTTGTGCCTGGTTTACAGATGGTTCTGCGTGATATGCTGGCACCACTCAAAAGTGGACAGCAGCAGCACTACAGCCCCTTTCTGGGACCTCCCTGAAGGACAGTGATGAGAGCAAGTCCTCCCAATGGGCAGAACTTCGAGTGGTGCATCTGGTCGTTCACTTTGCTTGGAAGGAGAGATGGCCAGATGTGCGGCTGTATACTGATTCACGGGCTGTGGCCAGTTGGTCAGCAGATTGGAAGGAACATGATTGGAAGACTGGAGACAAGGGTTTATGGGGGAGAGGTATGTGGATAGACCTCTCTGAATGGGCCAAGGAAGTGAAAATATTTGTGTTTCACGTGCATGCTTGTCAAAGAGTAACCTCAGCAGAGGATGAGTTTAACAATCAAGTGGATAGGATGACACGTTCTGCGGGAACCAATCATCCTTTTTCCCTGGCTACCCCTGTAATTGCTCAATGGGCTCATGAACAAAGTGGTCATGATGGCAGGGACAGTGGTTATGTATGGGCCCAGCAACACGGACTCCTGCTCACCAAGGCTGACTTGGCTACAGCTACTGCTGAGTGCCCAGTCTGCCAGCAGCAGAGACCAACACTGAGTCCTTGATATGGCACTGTTCCCCGAGATGATCAGCCGGCAACCTGGTGGCAAGTTGATTACATTGGACTGCTTCTGTCATGGAAAGGAAAACATTTTGTCCTTATTGGAATAGATACTTACTCTGGATATGGATTTGTCTCCCCAGCACGACATGCTTCTGACAAAACTACCATCCGTGGACTTACAGAATGTCGTATCCACTGCCATAGTGTCCCACACAGCATTGCCTCTGATCAAGGGACCCACTTCACAGCAAATGACGTACAGCAGTGGGCCCATGCTTATGGAATTCACTGGTCTTACCATGTTTGTTCCCCATCATCCTGAAGCAGCTGGCTTGATAGAATGATGGAAAGACCTCCTGAAGACACAATTACGCTGCCAGGTAGGTGGCAATACCTTGCAGGGTTGGGGAAATGTTCTCCAGGAGGCTGCATATGCTCTAAACCAGCATCCGATATACAGGGCTGTTTCTCCTATAGCCAGGATTCATGGGTCCAGGGATCAAGGGGTGGAAATGGGAGTGGTACCATTCACTGTTAACCCTAGTGACCCACTTGCAAGATTTTTGCTTCCTGGTCCCATGACCTTATGCTCTGCAGGGTTAAATGTCTTAGTTTCAAAGGGAGGAATGCTGTCATCTGGAGACACAGCAATGATTCCACTGAACTGGAAGCTAAAATTGCCACTAGACCATTTGGGGCTCCTTGTGCCTCTGGATCAACAGACAAAGAAGGGAGTTACAGTACTGGTTGGTGTGATTGATCCTGACTATGAAGATGAAATTGGACTGACATTACATAATGGAGATAAAGAAGAGTATGTTTGGAATGCAGGAGACCCCTTAGGACGCCTCCTAATACTACCGTGTCCTGTGATTAAGGTCAATGGAAAACTACAGCAACCCAACTCCAAAATGAGTGATAATAGCCCAGACCCTTCAGGAATGAAGGTTTGGGTCACCGCACCAGGCAAGGAACCACGACCAGCTGAGGTGCTTACTGAGGGCAAAGGGAATACAGAATGGGTTGTAGAAGAAGGTAGTTCTAAATATCAGTTATGGCCACATGACCAGTTGCAGAAATGAGGACTGTAATTGTTACGAGTATTCCTGCTTTGTATGTGTGTATTGGATATTTTTGTTTACTTATGAAACATAAGATGTAAATGGGCTAATGCATTTTCAGTTGTACATGTGTTAGTTATATCATGTTAGACATGACTTTGTAATTATATTCCTTCAGAGACTGTGGATGGTACGGTGAGATTTGTGCAGATGCCAAGTTGACAATGGGTGGACTGTGGTGGTCAGGATTATGTCAACTTGGCTACTCCATATTTGGCTGCTATATCGAGTGACAGGGTGGGGTCTGTGGTGGCTTCCCGCCCCTCAGCTCTCATCTCTCCACCTTCCACTACTACTGCCGGTCTGCTCACCTAGCCAGTAGCTCCTACTCTCTTCTTTTGGCATCTGGTTCCTGGACTTGAACTAGCAGCTGTTGGATTCATCAACCCTTACAGCCAGTGCTTGAGAGTCCTGCTCCCTGACCTGCTGATCCTGGGTTTGTGAGCCTTCGCAGCTCTGTCTCACTGCTGGCTTGGGATCCACCGACCTACACAACCGGTGACCTAGAACTCTGGTCTCTGACCTGCTGACCTTGGGTTTACCAGTTCCCGTGGCCACGTGAGGCTTGTGCCAGGACTTGGGACGTTCAGCTTCTGTGATTGTGTGAGCTGTTTCGTCCGTCCGTCCGTTCGTCCGTCCGTCTGTCCGTCCATCGGTCCATCGATCCATCGATCCATCCATCTATCGATCCATCGATCTATCCATCGATCTATCTATCTATCTATCCATCGATCGATCGATCTATCGATCGATCTATCTATCGATCCATCTATCTATCTATCTATCTATCGATCTATCTATCTATCATCTATCTATCGATCGATCGATCTATCGATCTATCTATCTATCGATCGATCTATCGATCTATCGATCTATCGATCTATCGATCTATCGATCTATCGATCTATCGATCTATCGATCTATCGATCTATCGATCTATCGATCTATCGATCTATCGATCTATCGATCTATCGATCTATCGATCTATCGATCTATCGATCTATCGATCTATCGATCTATCGATCTATCTATCTATCTATCTATCTATCTATCTATCTATCTATCTATCTATCTATCTATCTATCTATCTATCATCTATCTATCTATCATCTATCTATCTATCTAATCTTTCCTTGTACTTTATATATATTATAAATCTTTGCTTGTACACACACGTGTTACTGGTTTTGCTTCCCTAGAAAACCCAGCCTAAGACAGATGGCATACAAAAAAAAAGAGCATGCTAAGCATTTCTCAAGCTGAAAGCACTGAAGAAGACTCAAGTCTTGAGTCTCAATATTGAAGGATTCTAGGGGGAAAATCTTAAATGATCCAGGAAGCATCAAAAGAAGATGAAAGTAATATATAGAACGACTGTAGCAAAAATAATCTGTCAGTCTTCAGCCAATTCAGGAGGTAGTAGATGACCAAGAACTAACACACTGAAGGAAGAAGTCCAAGCTGCAGTGAAGGCTTTGGGGACAGCCAAGTATCCAGGAATGAATGGGATATTGAGATGTTTCGGCCAACAGCTGACTGCTGTGCTGGTAGCACTCACTCGTCTATGCCAAGAAATTTGGAAGACAGCTTCCTGTCCAACCAACTGGAAAAGATTCATGCTTGTGCCCATTCCAAAGCAAGGTGATCCAACAGAACATGGAAATTATTGAACGATATCATTAATATCACACGTGACTAAAATTTTGCTGAAGATCATTCAGAAGCGGTTGGAGCAAAACACTGACAGGGAACTACTCAAAATTCAAGCTGGATTCAGAAGAGGACATGGAACCAGGGGTATCATTGCTGGTATCATACAGATCTTCGCTGAAAGGAGAGAATACCAGAAAGAGGCTTACCTGTGTTTTATTGACTCTGCAAAAGCCTTTGACTTTGTGGATGATAACAAATTACAGATAACATCATAAAGAATGGGAATTCCAGAACATTTAATTGTGGTTGTGCAAAACCTGTACTTAGACTAAGAGGCAGTCATTAGAAGAAAACAAGTCTAAGTCGTCTTAAAATTGAATAAAAATTTAGCATAACTAGTAAAAAAAACTCTGCTTTGAGCATTATACTCTTTTAAGAACTATCTATACTGGATCAAATTGACAATGGCAACTTGAAAAATTAGATAGGAACCTTAGAGTGCCATGAGTTCATATTAATGAGAAAGGAATAACTCAGAAAAAGAGTATGAGAATGGCTGTACCACTTGAAAGGAGTAATCAGTGCCACTAAATCATACACGTAGAAACTGTTGGTGCATGTTTTGCTGTGTATAGTGTCAACAACAACAGCAAAATAAATAAAATAAAAAAATCATTGCAGGCAAATGAACTGTATTATTGCACCTAACTCTCCCAACCTACCGATACAGACCAGGAGTCTGATTAAGACAGTCAGTCACCTGCTGACCTGGACCATCTTCCTTCCTTGTGATGAGCTGGGTCACACCTGACTTAATAATGTCGCTTGACTGAGGTTATTAGTGCTAGACACACCTTGCAGCCCAGGTATTCTCTCTGGGCCTCCACTAGCCCATCACAAGGGTTAATGTTTATGATCCTACCTGTGGAAACCCTGGTGGCACTAGTGGTTAAGTGCTACCTCTGCTAACCAAAAGGTTGGCAGTTCAAATCCACCAAGCGAGCACTCCTTGGAAAACGTATGAGGCACTTCTACTTTGTCCTATAGGGGCCCTATCAGTTGGAATTGACTCGACAGCAGTGGGCTTGGTTTTTTGTTTTTGTTTTGGTATTCCTACCTGTGGAGTCCCTGGGTAGTGCAAACAGCTAAGTGCTCAGCTACTAACCTAAAGTTTGACAGTTCAAGCCCATTCAGTAGCACCATGAAAGAAAAGTCTAGAGACCTACTTCTGTACAGATTACAGCCAAGAAACCCTATGGAACAGTTCTGCTCTGTAACACACGAAGTTGCTGTGAGTCAGAATTGACTTGAGGGCTGTTAGTTGCTAACCGAAAGATCGACTGTTTGAATCTACCCAGAGGAGCCTTCAAATCAGCCACTAAAACTCTGAAGGAGTGCAGTTCTACCCTAAAATACACGAATCGGCTGTGAGTCAGAACTGCCTGCAAGGCAGCTGAATTCCCGCCTGCCTACTTCACATGCTATTTGTTTGGCTTCAGCAACATCTCCCAGGAGAAAGGTGCTATCAGCCTTCCTAGTTGCAAATGAGCGCTCCACCTTCCCAGTAGGACTTGACCTCTCACCCTATTTCTGTTTTCTACTGTGCGCTCTCCTCTTCCCGCTCAGGTCAGAAGGCAGCCCGGCCTGTGTTAGACGCACATTTGATTCCTTCACCACCCAGTATCACTGCTGCTCCATAGTAGGTCTAAGTCCTGAATCTGATAAACAAATCCCTCCTAGTCATCTGTACTGTCCAACCAGCCCTTCTAAACCTCTCTGCCCAGAAAGGCAGTTTCGCAAACATTCTGGCGTGAGTCATCAGGCTGTTTCACCCATGTGAGCCTGGTTACTGTTGATTGCACAGTGTTTATTTCCTGGGAACACCCCACTCCATCTTGGGAGACAGCTTGTATAGGAGTAATAGTTTAGCTCCTGGAATCAAATAATCTGGGTGCCGATATCCATTGTCTTAGTTTGAGGATCCGACTCGACGGCACTTGGCTTGGCTTTTCAGTCTGAGTTACTATTTTTTGAATTGGGCTTTAGGTGAAATGTTTACTGCTTAAGTGAAGTTCTCCTATAAAAATGTATATGTTGTTATGTGACCCTGATTGCTATCCCTATGATGTGATGGCCCACTCCCCCTTTCCATTTTTCATTTCCCTGGCCATTCAGCCAGCTTCAATCCCTTCCTGGCTTCTCATCCCATCCCCGGACAGGAGAAGCCCATTTAGTCTCATGTATCTACTTGAACTAAAAAGCATAGTTTTCCTTAATTGTTATTTTACCTTTTATAGTCCAGTGTAATTTTTGTCTGAAGAGTTGGCTTCAGGAATGGTCTTGGTTCTGGGATAACAGAGAGACCAGGGATCACATCTGACGGGGTTCTTCTAGTCTCAGTCAGAGCATTAAGTTTGGTCTTTTTGTGTGAATTTTGGTTCTGTACCCCGCTTTTCTCCTGCTCTGTCAGCGACTCTCTGTTGCATTTCATGTCAGGGCAGGCTTTGTTGACAGCCAGGTACCATCTAGTTTTTCTGGTCTCTGGCTGATGGAGTCTCTGGGTTACGTGGCTCTCTTCTCTCTTGGAAGTCCTGGCACCATGGTAGTTAAATGCTATGTCTGCTAACCCAAAGACTGGCAATATGAATTCACCAGGCGCTCCTTGGAAACTATGGGGTAGTTCTACTCTGTTCTATAGGGTTGTTATTGGGCTAATATTTTCCTCATGTCTTTGATATTCTTCATTCTCCTTTATTCCAGGTGGGTGGGAACTAACTGAACAGAACTGTCTCACAAGGTTATCTTGGCTATAATCTTTAACAAAGCAGATCAGCAGATTGTCAGATCTGTGTCTTGTAGCATCACTGGGTAGACTGAAACCTCCAACCTTGGTGGCATAGTGAGTTAAGAGCTACCTCTGCTAACCAAAAGATCAGCAGTTCAAATCCACCAGGCGCTCCTTGGAAACTATGAGGCAGTTCTACTGTGACCTCTAGGGTCACTATGAGTCGGACCTGACTGGACAGCAGTGGTTGTTTTTTTTTTTCCTTAAGATTAGCAGCCTAGTTCTTTACTGTTACAATACCAGGGCTTTTTAAAATAAGGATTATAAGTGATTTGTCTAGTACACAGTAGGCTGCATATTAGTCAATTAATGGTAGCTGTTACTATTACCCATTGCCAAGTAAACGCTGATTCATAGTGATGCTATAGAGCAATGTATGTCTGCTACAGAGGGTTTCCAAGCAGCTGCTGGTGGATTTGAACGGCTAGCTTTTTGGATTAGCAGCTGAGCTCTTAACCACTGCATCACCAGGGCTCTGCTATTACTATTAACAGTAGTCTAAGGCATTTATCTTTTTGTCATTCTTGCCACCCACCGTGCACCGAACGCAAACTCCAATGAACTCTTCTCTACCACCACGTCACCTCTCAACTGGTCTAGACTCCTGTCGGTTTCTTTTTACCGCACCCAGGCCAGAGACGGGGAAATATAGACCTAAACATTGAAGGAAATTTAAATAAGCAATTTAGAGAAAATGCTGCAGCCCTAATGTTATAACGGGTGTGTATGTGTATATGTGTGTAAACTTCTACGAAACTTAGTGTCTGCAGCTCCAGTGAAGTAGAAATAACAATTAAAAAGGAAATCCTATTAGGCTGATGGAACGGAAAAGGAGTCTCCCAGTTTAAGGCTGGGAATGGGTGTGACTGCCAAACTCGAGGGGTGGTTCGTTGATAGAGCCTCCCCTACCTCGGTGGAGCGTGGGAGGTGGCGTCGGTGGGGTGGGAACGAGTTGCCGTCGAGTCGATTTCCAGGACCTCCAAAAAGAGGGAGGCATCTCGGGTCTCAAATGAGTTTCCAGAGGTATGGGACTATTCAGAAGTCTGGACCCGGGCTCTGACTGGGGTTCCAGGCCCCCGCATCCCACGTGTTTGTTTCATAGTCCGTACAGTGGTCACAAGAAACTCTCGGCTGGTCGTGAGAAAGATGTGCCACCCCGTGCGCCAAGCGCCGAGCCCAGTTCCCCTAACCCACCAAGCAGAGGTCATCGGTGTCCTCCGGTCGCTGATCTCTCCTAGGCAGCCAGTGCGCGGCCGGGACCCCGGGGATCGGATGTGGGGATCGGATGTGGGGATCGGATGTGGGGATCGGATGTGGGGATCGGATGTGCCCGCCCCTCTCCACTCCAGCCTGCCAGGCACCCCCCCCACCCCCGCGCCACACGTGACTTCCTAGAGGCTGAGGGGACCGCCCCAGTTGCAGATCACTTTCGTTTCCTCGCCACCTCCGGGCGGAGTGCGGTAGCCACAGTTCCTTGGCGTCCAGTCCCGAGCAGCGCCATGGCGGAGCTGAACCCGCTGGCCGAAGAGCTGTCTTGCTCTATCTGCCTGGAGCCCTTCAAGGTCCCGGTGACCACGCCGTGCGGCCACAACTTCTGCGCGTCCTGCCTGGACGAAACGTGGGCCGTGCTGGGCTCTCCGTACCGGTGCCCGCAGTGCCGCGCAGTCTACCCGACGCGGCCGCAGCTGCAAAAGAACACGGTGCTGTGCGCGGTGGTGGAGCAGTTCCTGACCGCAGAGCAGAACCGGGAGGTGTCCATCGAGGACTGGACGCCGCCCTCCCGCGCTACGGCCCCCAGCTCGACGGACCAGGTGGCCTGCGACCACTGCCTGAAGGCGATCGCCGCCAAGACGTGCCTCGTCTGCATGGCCTCCTTCTGCCAGGAGCACCTGCAGCCGCACCTCGACAGCCCGGTCTTCCGGGACCACCCGCTACAGCCGCCGATCCGCGACCTGCTGCGCCGCAAGTGTTCCCAGCACAACCGGCTGCGGGAATTCTTCTGCCCTGAGCACAGCGAGTGCATTTGTCACGTCTGCCTGGTGGAGCACAAAGGTTGCTCGTCGGCATCGCTGAGCCAGGCCAGCTCCGAGCTGGAGGTAGGGGGCGCCAGGAAGGCTGGCCGGGTCAGAGGGCACGGTCCCTTGGGGATATTGGCTTTGCTGGGCCTGAGACGGAGGATAGGGGTATCCAGAAGGTGACAGTAGAAAGAAGCTGGGGGTCATACAGGCCTTCCACACTGTATTATACTCCGTCTCCTGACACATACCCATTTTACAGAGGGGACAACTGAGGACACAACTGAGGTAGCTTGCCTAAAGCTTTATGCTTGTCTAATGTTGTTTTAGTTCAGATTCACCAGGCTCTCCTTGGAAACTCTGTGGGGCAGTTCTGCTTTGTTCTGCAGGGTTACTAGGAGTTAGAATCGACCAGACAGCATCGGGTTTAGTTTTGTTTTTGGAATGGTGTCTTGTAGATGGTTTGGGATGTTAACTTGTAAACTCTGGAGGTTACTTCAGTCCATACGTTTTGGGGTCACCCAAGGATTGAGTCTCTTAGTATTTTCATTTTGTAGTGGAGGAAACGGAGGTCTAGAGAGATTACTCCACCCCAGGTAATGCAGTAAGTCTTGGGAGCACAGTGGTTAACGGGCTGGGCTCAGCTACTAACCCAATGGTCTGCTGTTGGACCACCCGCTCCGCAGGAGAAAGATGCAGCAGCCTGCTTCTGTCAAGATTATGTCCTCAGAAACCCATGGGACAGTTCTACTCTGTCCTGTAGGGTTACCATGAGTTGGAATTGACTGGATAGCAATAGAGATTTTTTTTTTTTGGTTTAATGCAGTAAGTGCTGGACTGGGCACAGGGATCCAAGTTGGTTTGACTCCATGCTGTGTGATTTCTCTTCATGGATCAGCCTCAGAT
Source organism: Heterohyrax brucei (assembly GCA_028571685.1). Lineage (NCBI taxonomy): Eukaryota > Metazoa > Chordata > Mammalia > Hyracoidea > Procaviidae > Heterohyrax > Heterohyrax brucei. The sequence continues at coordinate 114,758,497 of CM053149.1, read as the reverse complement.
CTCTAGGTCTGGAGAATCCAGAGCACAGGACATTTCCAGGGGCTCAGAGTCAAGTAAGCCAAAGCTTCTGGTCAACCAGAGAGTTCAGTCGATTAGGGAGGGTTGTTGTTATTAGGGTGTGGAGAGGGTGTGCTGAGCCCCAGAAATCCCTAGGTATGACCCACAGGGAAGACTAGGGCTGTGGCACCATAGCAACCCCTCCTTCCCCTGTGACTTTGAGTAAAGGATGTGGCCTCTGGCTTGGGACCTCACTGGTGAAATGAGAAGGTGATGCTAGGTGGATTCCTAAGAGCTCTAGGCCTGCGATCTCCCTAGTGGCTTGGAGGGATCGTACCTCCAGACAAGGACTGAAAGATGTAGTGAGATCACCTTGAGTTGTACACCACTCTGTGTTCTAAAGCTGGACTTCATTTGATTTCCTGCTCACCGCTGTGTCAGATGGGCCTGGGCTTAGAGGAGACGTGAGGCCCGGGTGATGTCGAAGGAGGCATGAGGCCTGCGCGAGGTCGGGGCGGTGGTGTTGGTGGTGTTATCCTTGGAGTTATCTTCTTCTTGGTGTTATCCCTTCTTCTGGGTGTTATCCCATCCTTGGTGTTATCTTCTTCTCCAGGGCGGAGCTGGTGTTTGAATCCTAGCTCTGTGTCCTAGCTGGGAAATGATAAAAAGGAATAATAATGCGTCAGGGCTGTACTGCTTCACCATGTTTATTCAGTCCGTACACTGAACAAATAAATTAATTTGAGCAGCTGGACTAGATGAAGACAAATGAGGCTTCAGGATTGGAGGAAGGCTCGTTAACAACCAGTGATGTGCAGATGGCACAGCGTTGCTTGCTGCCAGTGAAATGAACAAGAAGCACTCACATCAGTGTGGACTGTACAACATACAGAAAACAAAATCCTCACAGCAGGGCTAATAAGCAACATCATGATAAATGGAGAAAATCTTGAAGTTGTCAAGGATTTTGTTTTATTTGGATCCACAATCAACACCCAGGGGAAGCGCATTTGAGAAATCAAACAACATATCGCACTGAACAGATAGGCTGCCAAAGACCTCTTTAAAGTATTAAAAAGCAAATATGTCACTTTGAGGCTTAAAGCGGCCCTGACCCAAGCCATGGTGTTTGCAGAAGTCTCAGATGTATGCAAAAGCTGGACGGTGTGTCCATAAAACCGAAGAAGAATTGCTGTCTTTGAATTGTGGTGGTGTTGAAGAATGCTGAATATCTCATGCACTGCCAAAAGAATGAACAAGTCTGTCTTGTAAGAGTATAGCAGAAAGCTCTTTAGAAGCAAGGATGGTGAGACTTTGTCTCAGGTACTTTGGGCATGGTCTCAGGAGTGGCCAGTCCCTGGAAAAGAACATCGTACTTGATCAAGTCGAGGGCCAGGGAGAGGGAGGAGGACCATCGTCAAGGTGGACGGACGCGGTGGCTGCCACAGTGGGCTTAGCGTAACAGTGGTTGAGGGGTTGGCGCAGCACTAGGCAGTGTTTCCTTCTGTTGTACACAGGGTTGTTATGAGTCAGCACTAACTGGACAGCACCTAACAAGAACATAACGAGGTTCCACTGTCTGTTGGTCAGTGTGTTGTATGGTAGTGGCTTGTGAGTTGCTGGAAACTTTTTGTTGTTGGGTGTGATTGAGTTGATTTTGACTCGCAGGGATCCTATGTGACAGGGTGGAACTGCCCTATAAGGTTTTCTTGGCACTAATCTTTATAGAAGATCGCCAGGTCTTTCTCTGTTAGCAGTGGAGCACTTAACCGTTTGCAGCACCAGGGCTTCTTTGCCGAAAGCTAGGCCATCAGTATTTCAAATGCCAGTGGGGTCACCCATGGTAAACAGGATTCAGTGGGCACCTCCAAACTAACACAGACTAGGAAGAAAGGCCTGGTAATCTATTTCCATTAATTAGCCAGTGAAAACCTACAGATTGCAACAAAATACGGTTAGACTATAGTGCTGGAATACAAGCCTTAGCTGGAGGGCGCTCAGAACACACTGTGGCTGCAGTGGACTCATCACATTGAAAGCTGTGGGGATGGTGCGGACAGGAGAATGTTTCATTCTGTTCTGCGTGGTGATGCAGTGAGTCAGAACTCTGCAGCAACTAACGACAGCCACAATATCAGGAAGTTCTTAAACGAGGCGCTGTATTAAAATCAGTTTACAGGACAGCCTCCATAAGAGCTGTTGTCCCCCAGGCCTGAGTGGACAAGAGCTTGCTGGGTTGAGGGTGCCTTCGGCCAGTTTGTAGGGGATCAGGCTACCAAGTCTTCTTTGCTTCGTGTTGCACAGGCCTGGCGGGGAGAACTAGAGCAGCCAGGCTCCTGCAGAGAGTTCTTTCTAGAAGTTTATCTGTAGAGGCATGTAGGGGCCAGGGGAGCCTCTTGGGCTTGCCTGGGAACCACAGATCTCTTTCAGTCTGCACGTCCCAAGGGTGGAGGCTGCTCCCAGCTTATCTGTGTCCCGTATACACTCGGTTTTTAATCCCAGAACTGGCCTTCCGGCCTCTCCCTTCCTCAGCGCCACTGTCCCGGCCTGCTGAATCCTGTAACTCATCTGCTTTACAAACCCTTCTGCCTGCCTGCTGCAGAGTCCATTCTTTATGATAGGCAGTACCCTGGCCTTGGCTGGCTGGCTTGTTCTGGCCACTGGTGCAGGACAGAGACAGGAGTGGTGCCACCCGCTCCCTTCCCGGGGCTCCGTCGGTGAAGGACTCTTCGTGACTTCGAAAAACTTGACCTTTAATTAGCTACTGTGGCAGTGAGTCTAAACTCTCGGGTGACTGTCATTTCATGCAGACCCTAAAGTGCCTGGTCCGTAGTCAGAGGACTCAGATGTGTTTGATTAATAATAGATGAAATCTTTTGAAATATAGGGATCTAGGGTACAGTACTAAAAGTGCCTTTTGAAGGAAAACAGCTGGCAGTCCCTGGGCGTCTTGAGGTCTGTTCCAGCTCTGGGATCTGGAGAGGCTGGCTCTGCTGGGGCCTGGCCTTCCACCTTCAGCCCGTACCTTTTCTCAGCTGCTGTTTGGAGACCAGGCTGAAGAGCATCATCGTAGAGGTTCCATCTGAAATACCCTCAGTGTCTTGGTACTCTAGGCAGGGCTTTGAACCCCTGCTGAGAATTTGCATTTCCATCCCCTTGATATACTGAATCTGAATCTACAGTTTAACATGAGCCCCGCTGGTGATCCTTATGTATAGCTTCCTAGGAACTTGTTTGAAAGGTTTCAGTTGTTTGAAGCCCTGCTTTCAGCTCAGTTAGCACAGCCTTTGTTCCTGTTTCCAGCCCTTTTATGTGACCGTCACTGGTTGTTCAAACACGGGTTCAGGGTCACTGAGTTCAGCTCTGAACATTCTGGGTGGAGTGAGGCAAGCAGGAAGGTGAAAGGGACAGTGTAGAGCCATCTAATTAGGGAAAATGAATCTTTTTTCTAGAAGTTGCCAGTGTTCACAGTTTGGGCCTGAGCCCATAACTGTAATACCAGAATCTTAGCTGTCCTAGCTAATTGTGATTTTGGGCGAGTCAATTACTTGCTCTGTGCCCTAATCTGTGAAGAGAGGATAGTGATAGTTTTTATCTCATCTAATTGTTCTTAGGTTTAAACAGGTTAATACATGTAAACCACTTAAAAAGTACCTGGCATATATGTTTATTGTTGTGTGCCATTGAGCCAGTTCCAACTCACAGTGACACTCCAGAATAGTTTGGTTTTGGGTTTTTGCCCCATAGAGTTTCTAGGCTATAGCCTTTTTTTTTTTTTTTTTTAACTTTAGATGAAGGTATACAGAACAAACTAGTTTCCCAACAAACAGTATACATACTGTTTTATGACACTGGTTAACAACCTCACAACATGTAAATCTTGGGTTCCCCATTACCAGCTTTTCTGTCCCCTCCTGCCTTCTAGTCCTTGCCCCTAGGTTGGTGTGCCCCTTTAGCCTGTTTTTGTTTTACGGGCCTATCCAGTCTTTGGTTGAAAGGTGAACCTCCAGAGGGACTTTATTCCTGAGCTAAAAGGATGTCTGGGGCCCATGCTGTCATGGTTTCCCCAGTCTGTGTCAAGCCAGCAAGTCTGGTCTTTGTTTAGAGTTAGAATTTTGTTCTAGATTTTTCTCCAGCGCTGTCTGGGGCGTGTGTTGTGATCCCTGTCCAAGCAGTGAGTGGTGTTGGCCAGGCATCACTACTTGCACTGAACTCAATCTGTCAGAGGCTGTTGTAGCTGTAATCCATCGGCTCTTTGGGCTAATCTTTCCCTTGTTTCTTTTGTTTTCTTCCTTCTGTCTTGCTCCAGTGGGGGTGAGACCAGTGGAATATTCTAGCTCACAGACTTCATCAAAGGAGAATGTAGAACATTCTCTTTATAAATTATGTTATGTCCGTTAAGCTAAATGATCCCTGAGACCATGGTTCCCACAGCCCTCAGCCCAGCAGTTCGGTCTCTCAGTGAGTTTGGACATGAATATGGAGTTTCCAGTAGGCTATAATCTTTATGGGGACAGATTGCCAGGGCTTTTCCTCTTTAGAACCACTTGGTAGGTTTGGTCTTTTGGTTAGCAGCCTGGTGCTTAACCATAGGGCCAGCAGGCCTCCTACCCAGTGATGTAAAACCCATTGCTGTCAAGTCAGTTCTGATTCATAGCAACCCAGTAGAGCTGAGCAGAACTGCCCCACGAAGTTTCCTGGGAGCAGCTGGTAAATTTGAACCGTAGACTTTTGGCTGGCAGTGGAGCCCGTAACTGCTGCACCACTAGCCCTCCTCCAGGGATACAATAAATGCATAGTAAGTAGTAGCTGCTATTATGAGAAAGATGTGGCAGTCTGCTTCTGTAAAGATTATAGCCTTAAAAGCCCCGTGGGGTGGTTGTCCTCTGTTCTGTAGGATCTCTATGAGTCAGGAATGCACTCAATGGCAACAGGCAGTTAGGGTAATATGGAGACTCTGGGTGGTACAAATGGTTAACACGCTAACCGAAAAGTTGGAGGTTCAAATCCAGCCAGAAGCACCTAGGAAGAAAGGCCTGGTGATGCTGCTTCTGAAAAATCAGCCATGGAGTACACTTCTACCCTGACCTACATGGGGTCGCTGTGAGTTGAAATTGACTTCAAAGCAGCTGGTTTTGCTATGGAAATGCTGGTCGAGTAGTGGTTAAGTGCTACGGCTGCTAACTGAAAGGTTGCCAGTTCAGATCCACCCGGCGGTCCTTGGAAACTCTGTGGGGCAGTTCTACTCTGTCCTGTCGGGTCTCTATGAGTCGGAATCAACTCGATGGCAGTGGGTTTGGTTTTGGGTTTTGCTGTTACAAGGGTAGAGGCTCTGCCTTCTCTTTCTGTGCTCCAGCATTTTATCTGAGCCAGAAGCTAGGAGACTCAGATCTTGATTGTGAAAATTACAGAGGTAGTTACAGAATATGAGGCCTAGCAGGAGTGTGTCTTCTTCGCGGTCAGGTTACTTTTGTTTCTGGAGGCGATGTGGGACCTAGCAATCCTGAGTCACTTGAATTGCGTCGCGGCTGGACTTCAGCCCGTGTGCGCTGAGCTACGGCTGGCTGTTCCTTGTTCCTCACCTGAGGGGCTTCACCAGGTGAGCCCTTGGACCCTGATTTTGTTGTTGTTTTAAACTCTGACGGTGCTTCAGCTGAAGGCTTACAGAGCAAATTAGCTTCTTATTAAGCAATAAATAAATACATTGTTTCCGAACTTTGGTTGCCACCCTCACAATATGTCAGCCCCCTCCCCTTGTCCACCTTGATTTCCCCATTTCCGTTCATCCAGTTTTCTTGTCCCTTCCTGCCTTCTTGTCCTTGTCCCTTTAGCCTTCCTGTACGTGGCTGAGCTACACACATTATTGTTTTATGGGCCTACCTAATCTTTGATTGAAGAGGGAACCTCAGGAGTGACTTCAGTATTGAGTTAAAAGGGTGTCCAAGGATCATACTGTTGGGGTGTCTCCGGTCTCTGTCAGGCCAGTGAGTCTGGTCTTTTTTTAGGTTTGAATTTTGTTCTGGGTTTTTCTCCAGCTTTGTCCAGGACCCTCTAGTGCGATCCCTGTCGGAGCGCTTGGTGGGACAGCAGCCAGGTGTCATCTCGTTGTGCTGGACTTGGACCCTGATGCTGTCTTCTAGGTCCCTGCCGCTGAGGCTTTCTCGGTTGTCTTCCAGAACTGGCAGATGCCTCTGAAAGAAGAAGCCCAGGTGCCAGGCTGATCGCTGTGCGTCTCCTTCTCCCGGATCCTGACTTACGCCTCGCTTTGTTCTCTCTCCAGTATCCATAAGCAGATTTTTAATATCTTGTCCGACTCGATGGAATTTGACTTGGCTTGGCTGCTTTTCTAGCTGTTTACAGTGGGAGGATTGTCTAAATGACCTCATCGGTCATTACTGAAGCAGCTAGCCCTATTTTTATTTTAAGTAGTGTTTTAAGTGAAAGTTTGCAGAACAAATTAGTTTGTTATTCAACAAATTATTGTACACAGAGTGTTCTGGAAACATGAGTGGCAATCCCCAGGATGTGTCAGCACTCTCCCCATGTCTTTCCTGGGTTTCCTGTTTCCCTGTTGTCAGGTTTCCGTTTTGCTTCCTGCCTCCTTGTTGTTACTTTTGGGCAGATGTTGCACTTTTGGTTTTGTATAATTGTTTGCTCTTTTCAGGTGTTGGTGTTTATCTTATAGGACTGGCTGTTGTTTGATTAGAAGGCAGTTTCCAGGAGTGGGTGCAGTGCCAGGCCGGAGGGATGTCTTAGGGGTGGAGTCTCTGGGGTGCCTCCAAGTGTCTGTCAGGCCAGTAAGATGGTCTTTTTTAAAAATGAATTTGATTTATTTGTTCTATGTGTTTCTCCTACAGTGTCAGGGACCGGGTAGTAGGGACCCTGGTCAGGGTGGTCAGTAGCAGTAGCCAGGCACGATCTGGTGTGGGTTTCGAGGTTGTGTAGGCTGTGGTACGTGGGGTTCGTTAGTTCTGTGGACTAATTGCTCCTTTCAACCTCTGGTTTTCTTCCCTGTCCTTTACTCTGAACAGGAAGAGGTCACTAACTGTATCTTAGATGGTCACTTGCAAGCTTTTAAGGCCCCAGACCCTGCTCGTACCAAAGTAGGATGTAGACCACTGCATTTATGTACTGTGTTGTGTCGTGTCAGTCGTTGTAGGAGTCCCTCATGTCAATGGTCCTTAGCTGTCAAGCCTAATATCTGTGTCCTGGGAGGTGTGGATGCGTATGACGTGTCCATGACTGTGTCAGTTGTGTGTTCTACTGTCTAAATTCATATGCACGCAACATTTACAGATATATATTTAGCTATATCCACAGGCTAACCTGGATCTGCACATGGATGCACTTCCTTACACCCTGCAGCTACCCAGATCTTTTTGTCTCTGTATGAGCCTGGCCACTTTGCTGCCCTTCTCACCTCAGTCCTACCAGCTATACAATGGGTATTAGTGATGGAACTCATAAGAATACAGCAGACACTTAGTATGCCCTTACTGAGATCCAGGCCTTGTGCTGAGTACTTATTTCGTTTAATCTTCCTTACAACCTGTGAGGTGAGAACAGCTGTTGTAACTCTGGTGTCCAGGGAAACAGAAGTGAGAGAAATCATGCAGTTGGAACTGAGACTTTATCCCAAGTCTGTCTTGTTTCAAACCCTGTACTCTGTCTCTGTTTTTTAAATTGTGGTACTATATATGCAACAAAAACACTTGCTGTTAACAGTCTTCACATGTGCAGTTTTCAGTGCCATTTAATTGTGTTCGTGTTGTTTGACCATCACCATTAATCCTTTCCAGATTTTTCTGTCTCCCTGCAGAGAAGCTCAGAATCCCATAAGCCCTGTACATCCCTCCTCCTGTAACCACTAGTAAACTTGGATCGCTATACACTTAGCAATTCTGTTTTATGTCAGTGAGTTCCTACAATATTTGCCCTTTTGTAGCTGATTCATTTCATTCAGCAGAATGTTGGCAAGGTTCATCCTTGCTGTAACGGCCGAGCGATAGTCCATCGTATGGGTATACCACATTTTGTTTACCTCCCTGTCCACTGATGGGCCTTTAGGCTGCTGAGACTGGTGCTGCAGTGAACATGGGTACATCAGATCTTGTGCTGAAGAATGAAGAGAGGCAATAAATCGAAGAATAGTTTGAAAAGCAGGCAAGACTTGGGTGGAGGAATCACCTGTGGACAGATTCCGGGGGTGGGATGCTTATGCTGGGCTGGAGTGGAGAAGTGTCCTCTCACCTGGTGTCTTTTGTCTGCAGGCCAAGCTGAAGCAAAAACTGGCCATCATGTACAGTCAGATCAACGGTGCGTCCAAAGCGCTGGAGGACGTGCGCGCCCGGCAGCAGAGCGTGCGGGTGAGTGGTGAGCTCAGGCCCAGAGCAGGACAGGCTGGCCCTGACTCGGTGAGGCTGCTGTTGGGGCCACACCTAAGTGTCGCAGTTAAGCTCCAACCTCACAAAATATGCGGAAAGCTGCATACCTGAGACAGCCTTTATGGTTCCAAACTGAAAGCCCAACCTTAGAGGAATCATTAAAAATATGGTTTAAAAAAGGAGTGATGAAGAAAAATGATTCTCACATAAAGCAGAAATAAAACGGGAAGCAAAAGTGTATACTTAGTGGGGTTGCAGCGGTTTACAAAAAGAATCACATTTGTTTCCTAAGGCAGGGTGTCACAAATTCCCACAAACTGGGTGGCTTGAAATGACAGAAATTTATTCTTTCACAGCGTTGGAGGCTAGAAGTCTAAAATCGAGGGGTTGGCAGGGTTGAACTCTCTCCAAAGGCTCTGGGAGACCATCTTTTCTTGCTTCTTCCAGATTCTGGGGGCTCCAGGCTTTCCTTGACTTGTGACAGCAAAACTGTGTTCCCTGTCCTGTGTCCCTCTTTCGGTACCTTCTCCTTTTCTGGAAACTCGGGTGCTGTAGTGGACAGGTGCCACAGCTGGTAACCAAAGGGTCGACAGTCGAAGTCCACCAGGAGCTTCTTGGAAACTATGGGGCAGTTCTTCTCTGTCTGCAGAGTCACTATGAGTCAAATTCAACTTGACAGCAGTGTCTCTGAAGTGGGTTTTCCCCTTTTCTAAGGATACTTGTCGTTGGATTTGAGAACCGCCCCTGTGGGTGATCCAGGATGATCTCGTCTCAAGTTCCTTAGCTTAGTTACTTCTGCAGAGACCCCTTTTTCTAAGTAATACTCACTGATTCTAGAATGTGTACCTATTTTTGGGGAGAGGGCACTGGTCAACCCACTACAGAAAGTGTAGGACAAAAAACTGGAAAAAGAGTAATGGTAAAAGTGTGGGAGTCATAGAATTAGGGATGTTTTATTTCCCAGTTTTCAAATTTTTGTAATGTTGCTTTTATATTAAATACTTTTTTAAAAATGTCTTGGAGTTGCAGTTCCCAGTTTTACTGTGGCAGTTGTGGCTTAATTAGAATAATATCTGGTTAGAACACTAGCTCTGCCACATTGGGTCACGTTGGCAAATCTCTGAGCCTCGGTTTTCCCATCTGCACAATGGAATCACAACATCTCTTTCTGAAGGTGGCTGTGAGGCTTAAGTGAAAAGATGCCTGTGAAATGACCTGCATTGGTTAAGGGGCAGACTAGCCACCTGTAACAACAACAACAACAAAAAACCCCAAATTCAGAGGCTTCATAGGATTGTCTGTTTTGCTCATTATGGCAGTCCAAGTGTCGAGAGGAACAGGTGGCCCCGAACAATGGGATGGCTCTGTTCATGCCGTCATTCCTGGAGGGATTCAGGGTCTTTCCCTCTTCTTGCTCCACTGCTCTGTAGTGGAGCGTCACCATGACGTCTGTGTTCTGCCTTACTAGGAGAGGCAGAAGGAAGTAGAGGACAAGAAATTTCCTTTTTTTTTTTTTTTAGCAGTTTGATCAGTGAGAAGACATTACGTATATCACTCTGCTTAGCCACATGGCAGGAACTGAGTCACATGGACAGGCCTGCCTTCAAGGAGGTCTGGGAAGTGTTGCCTGGGCAACCAGGTTGCTGTTGTTGGCTGCGGTTGAGTCTGTCCCTACCCCATGTGACAGCACAGAGCTGCCCTGGAGGGTTTTTCAGGCAGTAATCTGTGTGGAGACAGGTCACTAGGCCTTTCTTCCTTAACGGCTACTGGGTTTGAACCAACCACCTTTCGGTTAGCAGCTGAGCGCTTAACCATGGTGCCACCAGGCCTCTTGAAGGGACACTTGCCCAGCTGACGTTCCGAGGGGCATTTCTCTTACTCAGTGGAAGAAGGTGAGAATGAACACTGGAGACATACCAGTCCGTTGGAGGGGGCAGAGGAAAGGGTTAGAGGACCAAGTGGTCGCCTTCCGTGCTCTCTGTGTACTCCCTTTTGTGGCTGCGTCTGTATTGGTCATGTCGGGTTCTGAGCGATGGGAGACACCAGAGATGTCAAGTCAAACTTCACTTCTGGAGCAGCTGCTGCCCAAGAGACGTACGAGGCTTGAAAATTAAGTTTGTGAACTCCTCCTAGAAAAAGTGCTACGGACCTCATTGCTGAACACCACTATGGTCACCTTTGAAGTACTCCCCTAGAGAAGCCATGCACCGGCGCCAGCACCTAGTCCACCCACCCCTCAAAGCAGTTTTTCTAGGATGAGTTCGTGAACTTAATTGTCAGACTGTGTATGACGACAGCTCTGATAGACATTCCAGAAAGAGTGCCAGAATTGCTCTGGAGCGCAGAGTAGGTGCTGGCATCAGTGCCTAACTTACCAAGGGGAGTACTTCAAAGGTGACCATAGTGATAATTCAGCAATGAGGCATGCAGCACTTTTTCCAGGATGAGTTCACAAACTTAGCTGTCAGACCTCCTACATGTGAACCTCTTATGTAATTTTAAATGAACTTGAATGACACCAGAAACAAATTTGAAGAATACATTTTATTTCATTCTGGGTAGCCAAAATATTATCACTTTAAGAGGTCATCATCAGTTTAGAAAAAATATTAATGAGTCATTTTGCTTTTTTTGTGCATGTGTGCTGAAATCTCAAGCAGTGTGCATTTTCACCCATTTACATGCAGTAGAGCCCAGACTCCTTAAGGAGTTTAGCCACATTTCAAGTGCCTAATAGCGAACACATGAGGAGTGGCTGGTTCTGGACAATGTAGTTCTAGACAGTGATGGTCGCTAGAATTTCTGTAGGGCTGCTTCCTGCCCTTTCTGTTAATAAATTACCTATGAATTGCCTCCCAGCTTAAAAAGATCACCAATGCAGATGAAGCCGTTTTGGCTTCCCTTGCCGTATCCCCACTCCTCTCTTGCAAAAATATCTGCCACTTTTAATTTATTTGTTCCACTCCCAGGTATTTCTTTATACTTTTACTGTAGATGTATGCATTCTGCAGCAGTAAATATGACTGTTATGCCTGAGTGTGAGCAGTCAATAAAGAGCCTCAGGCTGCATGTATTCTAAAGTTGCTTTTCCCTTATAAAGATGTGTCCATGCATAGCTCTGGTTCATTAATTTTTTTATTGTTTAGTACACTCCTGTGAGCAGTCCACAGTCTGTATCCAGTATGCTACTGATGGATCTCTAGGTTGTTTCCAGTGTTTTGCTACTTCAAACAATGTACTTTTCTCTGGGACGGGTGTCTGGAAATTTTTCTAGGGTGTGTTCCTAGGATTAAAAACTAACCAAAGCAAAGCTGTTACTGGTGAGTTGATTCTGACTCACGGCAACCCTATAGGACAGAGTAGAGCTGCCGCATAGAGTCCAAGAAGTGGTGGGTGGATTTGAACTGCTGACCATTCGGTTAGAACCCCAGCCCTTAGCTATGCCACCAGGGCTGTGATCCTAGGAGTGGATAGCATATGCTCCTGGGACCGAGTCACAGGGTATGAGCACTTCCACATTTACTGTTGTTGCTAGATGCTGTTGAGTTGGCCCCAGGTACAATGGGATCAGACTGTCGTTACCCATAGAGTTTTCATTGGCTGATTTTCTTAAGTAACTCACCAGGCTTTCTTTCCTAGTTCATCACAATCTGAAAGCCCTGTGGAAACCTGTTCAGCATCATAGCAACACACGCGCCTCCCCTGGCGGTTGGGTGGTGGCTGCATATGACCTTCACTGGTTGAGACTCAGACCCTGGCCTCTCACACTGAACTACCAGTGCCTCCCGACCCTGCCCCCTCCAGTTTTACTAGATGTCACCGAACTGCTCTTCAGAGCAGCTGTACCACTTTGTTTTCCCACTAAGTGCCAGGCCAGAGTTCCCGTGGCTCCACGTCGTACCAACACTTGGTACTGCAAGTTGAGCATTTGTCTGATGCTATCCTCCTGTCTCATCTTGGTCCTCTATAGGAGACAGCAAACAGGAAGATTGATGAGCTCAAACAAGAATACCTGGAAATTAAGGCTCTCGTTGATTCCTCCGAGGCCAACTCTATGCGGAAGATAAAGGAGGAGGAGAAGAGGGTCAGCAGCAAGTTTGACACAGTTTATCAGATCCTTCTCAAGAAGAAGAGTGAGATCCAGGTCGCAAAGGAAGAGATTGAAGTCGCCCTGAGCCAAGGGGACGAGTTTGAGTTTCTGGAGGTGAGTCTTGGTGAAGGGTGGTCAGTATTGTTGACCACGCCGTCTGCTGATTGTCCCCTTGTTGGTCTGGGTGCAGTAGGCACCTCAAGGATCTGGGGCTGTAAGAGGTCTGTCTCACTTGTGGGATGCGTCACAACTTACCCTAAATATAGTGGCTTAAATCAACAGGCATTTATTATCTTACAGTTTCTGTGGCTCAGGGTTCTGGACACAGCTTAGTGGCTGTCTGTCTAGGGTCTCACAAGGCTGTAGTCTGACCGTCAGCGAGGCTGGGTGCTTTGGATCCTCTTTTAAGCTCAGAACTTTGTTCCTTGCGGTTTTAGGACTGCAGCTCCTGCTTTCATCCTGGCTCTCAGTTAGAGCTGCCCCCTCCCTACCCCTGACCTGCACTCCTCTGCCACATGTAGCTCTCCAGATCTGGCAGCTCACCCCCTCAAAGTCAGCAGGAGGATCCCTTCCTCCAGCAAGGCCCAGTCCCTCTTTTAAGTTCTTGTACCTGGTTAAGTCAGGTCTACCTGGAACACTCTGTTGATGAACTCAAAATCAGTTGACTCTGGAACCTGATCACATCTACAAATTCCTCATTTTGCCATATAACCTAATGCTGGGAGTGATATCCCGTTGTATTCATGGCGTATGGGGTATGGACTGTACACCTCCACCAACCTCCTCTTAGCTTTCCTCCACAAGACCTTTGGAAATGTCTTTCTAAAGCACAGATTCCCCACTCACCACCTACCCTTTCTGGCTTATTCCTTAGCATGGCCCATAAGGTCCTTTATGACCAAGCCATCTTGGCCAGCTCTTGCCACCCAGCTCCAGCCCCAGCCCAGCAGAGGACTCACCATTCCAGCGACACACAGGCATTTGTTGGGAGTTCTGTACCTTCCCTGGCTCGGGAATCCATGTGCTGCTTCCAAGGCCAGCTCAGATGACAGTTTCCTGTCTTCCAGGGCTCCTGTTAGGATGATGTTAGTGGCGTTGCTGAGCGTGTGACGCTGCCTACACTGTGCACTCGTGACAGTGTTTTAGATGGGCTTGTTTTCATGTCAGTTTTGACTAAGTCCCTTTTGGACGGGACCACCCGTCTTCACCACCCTCTCCTCGCCTGTCCGTTCAGTGCCTGTGTGCAGCGGGTGTTTGGTCAGCCCTACCGACTGGGTCACCTGCCGTGGAACCACAGAGGCCCAGCTCCTCTGCGCAGGTCCTGGGGAGAGGCCTGGGGGATTTGGGAACCTTCTTTTGTCTGTTCCGGGCTTCTCCTCCATTGCTAGCCTGGGTGCCACGTTGTTTCATTCCAGGTACTCCTTCCTGTTTGTTGGATGGGCTGCCGTGACCTCTGTGGGAGGGTCCTGGAGGCCACATCTGGGCCTCTTAATACTGCGTGACTTGATTTTGTCTCAAAGTTTGGGACTGTCACTAAGATCTTCCCTATCTGTAAGATGTGGCTGGGCTCAGTCCCATATTCCTTGAGGTGTCCTTGTCTGTCATCTGAACATGTGTTTCGAGCTGTTCCTCTAGGGGTAGAGATGGTATGAGTCTCCTATACTTCTCCAGCCGCATCTGGCAGAGTGGAAAGGGTATCGTCCTGGGGGTCTGGAAATCTGTGTCCCAAACTTGTCTCTGCCACTCACTGGCAGAGTCCCTGGGCAGCCACTTGTCATCACTAGACCTCAGCTTCCCCATCTATACGAGTGGAATCTCCGAGGTCCCTTCCAGCTCCAGGTCATTGTGTTTTCAAGTGGCATGTGAACCCCTGCTGATCTCTAGGCTGCCCCATGAGAAGGGTGAATGGACTTAGCACCCATGGGCTCGGAGAAGTTCCTCTCCAGGTTCATGAGGATGGAGCCTATGTCCTGGCTTCACCAGAACTGTCTGCATTAACCCTCTGGTTTGTTCTAGAAAGCCTCCAAACTGCAAGGAATCTCAACAAAGCCAGTCTACGTGCCTAAGTTTGAGCTGAATCATGAACTGATAAAGGGAGTCTGCCAGAGTACCATAGACTTCAAAAATGAATTGAAGCAGCATGTCAAGCAGTCCCAGGAGAAGAGGCCTGAGGACTTCACCAGCGCAGGTGACGTGAGCAACCCTCAGGCTTCCTTACCGGGGACCTTGAAGCCAGGAGGGGTCTCCCGCAGTGTTCTGGAGATATAAGTGGGTCAGAAGGGTGTGGTATGGAGCACTGGGGCCTGCGTCTCAGGGGCCCTGGGACATCCACCCTGCACTGGGGGTTGCGGGAGCCTTTGGCTCATGCTCACTTTATAGCCATCCCTTCTAGAAAACTTTGGGGGCTTGTTGGGATGGGCCTTTCTGGACTAGCTCTTTTGGACTATGTCCGTTCGGGTAGGGTATGATGGGTTTTGAATGGGCTTCAAGTTGTCAGTGTGTTTGGTCGGGGAAGGACTGGGTTTGAGGGTGAAGAGAAATGTAGAAATCATCCATGACACTCCTGTTCCTTCCCCTCACATCCAATCCATCACCAGAGTTCACTTCTTAAATACTCCTTGACCCAGTCCCAGTCCCCAGTGCCACCAGCAGCTTGCTCCTAGTTTCTGTCGCCTGAGCTCGTGACTGTGGCAGCTTCTTGGATGGTACTTCGGCTTCTGCTCCTGCTGCAGCCAAAGAGAGCTTTGTAGGAGACAAATCTGACCACCTGGGACTGTGTCCACCTCCCTGTGTGTCCTCGCTTCAGGGGCTCTCCTTTGCTGCTAAGGTCTTTATAAACGCTGTCTTCGTAAGCCCATCCATGACAATGCTGGCTCCTATGATTGGTGGGGAAGAACTGCATAAATGTACCCTTTTTTCTTTGGCACAGGGGACCCTGTAGAGCTTGTCTCTCCCGCCACACACAAGTTGTCACGCCCTGTGAAGAAGGCTGCAAGTAAGTAACTCTCCCACTGTCTCCACGGCAACAGCACAGCTGTGGCCCCAAGGTGCCGGGGTGAGACACTCACAGGTGTCCCTGCTTCTTCAGGGGGTACAGTCCAAGCCCATCCCAGATTACTGGCCACGCTTGAGCCTCATCTGGAGAAATGTTGGTTTCAGACCCCAGAGCATGGACGTTGTGGAAGCTTCCCCTGGGGTGTTCAGGAGGCCTTGCCTGTAGCATGTCTGGGCTGTCCGAACAGCTGAATCACCAGCCTTTTGGTTTATTTCTGGGCCTTGGGCAGAGTCTCTGGAGGAGGTGGGTGGTGGACCCTGATGAACAGAGTTCGAGCCCTGTCAGTAGCTCCATGCTGCTTAACTTTGAGTCGTGATGCACGTCTGGCACTGCAGCGGGTCTCAGCCTTCAGTCCGTTACCACTCTTGACTGCTCTCACGCCTCTTTAGACACCTTTTTTCCTAATTCACCCCAATACAATTTTAATGCCCCAGATACAGTATGTATCTGTTTATACACTGTATACATAAAAAGAAGTTTTTTGACTCCCCAAGAGCCTGTTTTTGCCCTCGTGGGGGCAGTATTGTCCTTGTTGAGAATGATGTTGACTTGAGATCTAGGTTTGGACGACAATGATATTGACCCCGTATCCCCGGGATTCTTTATGATCCATAAACCTTCCACTGAAAGGTCACCTGTTAGTGTTTCCCTAAACTAGTGATCCCAAGAGGTGATGCCTCCACCCAAAGGTGACTGGAGAGATGAGAGGACCCTGGAGTTTTCTTTGTTCTTGATGCCTAGGCTGTCTTCAGCAGACAGATGTGGGTTATCTGTGCTTGACGACTCCTGCGGGGGCTGGGAGGCTTGGGTACAGATGGAGGAGGGAGCCCTCCTTCATTCCGGCCAAGGTGGGAAGGGTCCAGGGAAAGGGCACTGAAAGAGAAGACAAAAAAGTACATAACTGTATCCTTCTCAAGGGATAAGCCAGTTGCTATCCAGTCTTCTGTTTCATGGTGGCCTCATGTCAGAGTAGAACCATGCTCCCTATCGTTTCCAGTGTTTTGAAAACAGATCACCAGCCCTTTCTTTTGAGGCACTGCTGAGTGTACACCCACCTTGAGGTCAGCACCCAAGAGCTTCATGATTTGCCCCACCCAGGGACTCCGCTCAAGGGATACTCACCCTGAAAGCTTCCTCACCACTGCCCCCAATCACAGCATGTTCTGTCTGAGAATGAGCTGTGGGTGCAGAGACATCAGGAACCCTGTTCCCTGGTGAGATAATGTCCTCCTGCCTCAGTAGAATGACACATTGCTCAGGGACCTGCCCCAAGTCACAGGCCTTGAAAACAGAACCACGTAGTGATCCCAAGAGGTCATGCCTACAATGCCACGGGTGATTGGCATTGAGGTTTCTGTGTGTTACAAGTGACTTGGCCCCTGAGAGGGGCAAACCATGAAGGTGAAGTTCAGGAGTGAACGGAGTCTTCTATATGTAGAAAGTGACTCAACATGACTAGACTGACACGGGAAAATAGCTCAGGAGGGGGTGAACTTGTCACCATGTGGACAAGACCCCCGAGAGCTGTCTGGGGTCCTCGTGGCAGATGGGAGTGGGCAGAATGAATGGAAGGCAAGGAGAGATGGCAGGCAGAGGGAGGCGACACCTCCTAAAGGAATCTGGCTGTGCAGCAGGAGGAGAGAGTAGCTGGGGGAGCAGGTGCGCCCCAGGGTGGGTCTAGTAGGGAAGCTGAAGATCAGAAGAGACAGCAAGGCCTGAGCTCCAAAACACCCCTTTTCTCTCTGTATTAAACTTGAACCCCCATCAGAATCACTCAGGGGGCTTGTAAGACACAGGTTGCTGGCCCTCCCTCCAGAGTGTCTGATCAGAAGGGCTGGGGTCTGCTGGCAACCTGCATTTCTTAGATGCTCCCAGGTGATGCTGCTGCTGGCGGGCTGGGGGACCACACTTTGAGAAGCGCTTCTCTCACTAACTCAGTTCCCACGCACATACACTCCAGATATTTTCAAAAGCCCATACTTACTTTTTTTGACTCTCTTTTTTTTGAGTTTCTCCTTTAATGAGATACAAGTGAAAAATGCCAAGATCTTAAGTGTACAGCTAGATGAATGTTAACAAATATGTGTGTATATGACATTACAGCCCAAAGCAAGATCAAGAATTGGCATTATCCCAGAAAATTCCTCCTGCTCCTTCCCAGCAGTCCCTCCCTGACAACCACTGATGTGGTGTCTGTCGGCATAGATTCATTTTGCCTGTTGACTCCTAATCCTTGTCGACTTGAAAAACCCTAGCTGTATTTGGATGGGTCAGATTAATGTCAATGACAGTTACTGTGGTCTTTTCAAAGTGCTGCTCTCTTAATTCTGAAAACTTTCTTTTTCAGAAGAAGAAAAGAGACCCAAGAAACCTGGTAAGTTAGGCATTTCCACAAGTTTTTGTTTCTCGAGACAAGGCAAGCACAGAGTTCAATACTGGCAGCTACAGCCAACTTCTCTTGTGTGAATTCTGTGACGGAGCCTGGGTTTTAGGATGACATTCTGTAATGACAGGCAGGCCTGAGGCTGGAAGGGAGAGTCACAGAAGGGATTCAGATGAATGAGATGACCGCAGGTGTGTCTGGGTTCACCTGTGTTGTCTGGCTGCCGGGTGTGTATTTGTGGAAGTGGCTCTTAGCAGTCAGGTTGGAGAGGAATAGAGGGCACCGCCTTACCTTGTGTCAACTTGCCGACTTATTGCTCTCTTCTCTCCTCCCCAGTCCCTGCTCCTGCCACACCGAGCAAGCCTCCTGCCCATAAAGCGCCAGATCAAGCTGACTCAGAGGGTAAGTTCTTGTGGGCAAAGAGCAGTAGGGTTTCCAGAATAAGTTTGTTCTGAAACAGCTATTTCCTGTTCCCCCTACAGCCAAAGCTGCCGTCTTGCAGCAGATTGCAGCTCTCAAGGCCAAGGCGCTGGAGACCTTCTTAGCCATGTCCAGATCCCAGCTCCTGGCATGTGAGTAGCTCTGTCCTGAGCTCTGTCTGCAGGTCCTGCTAGCCTGCCTGGTCAGCCACTCCCTTCAGCTGTCCTCTCTTACTTTCTCCTGTCCAACGGTGTCTGCTCTCCTTCACCTCCCTTCTCAGCCAGCTTAGGCTCCACAAGCAGTTCTCTGGATCCCTTCCTCTTGTGTGGTCCCACTGATCCCCAGCCCTGGTGGGTCCCATCTTGTCGCTTTCTCTGGGCTTCCACCTGCTGATAGACTCGCTTTGCTTGTTGGACTGTCGACTCCATGAAGTCAGGCCCCATGTTTCTGTGATGTGTGGGTGTGTGTGTTGCATAGAATCTAGCATGAATCAAGTGCTCAGGACATGGTTTTTGGATGGACAGATGGACAGATGGCATGGCTGGCGGATGGAGAGGTGACTGGAGCGATAGATAGACAGATGGACAAATGGGAGGTTGGCTGGACAGAACGGATGGCTGGACAGATGAGTGGGTAGATAGATTGATGACTGATGGACAGATGACTGGAGTGACAGATACGTGGACAGATTGAATGGCTGTTAGATGGCCAGGTGATTGGAGTGATGGATAGACAGATGGACAGTGGATGGTTGGTGGAACAGAATGCGTGGGTGGTAGATGAATGGATGGATAGTATTGACTGGAGGAAAGGTTTGAAATGAGAGCGCTTAGGCTCCTCGTGATTGCTGCTTTCTCAGATGCTGCTAAAGTCATCCTGGACTTCAACACCGCCCACAACAAGGTGGCTCTGTCAGAGAACTACACCACAGCGTCTGTGGCCGACACCCCCCAGAATTACCGCCCACATCCTCAGAGGTTTACCTACTGCTCGCAGGTGCTGGGCTTGTACTGCTACAAGAGAGGGGTCCACTACTGGGAGGTGGAGCTGCAGAAGAGCAACTTCTGCGGGGTGGGCATCTGCTACGGCAGCATGGAGCGCCAGGGTCCCGAGAGCCGGCTCGGCCGCAACAGCGCTTCCTGGTGCGTGGAGTGGTTCAATACCAAGATCTCAGCCTGGCACAACAATGTGGAGAAAACCCTGCCTCTGACCAAGGCTACCCGGGTCAGCGTGCTTCTCAACTGCGACAGTGGCTTTGTCCTCTTCTTCGCTGTCTCTGACAAGCTCCACCTGCTGTATAAGTACAAGGTGGACTTTTCTGAAGCTGTGTACCCAGCCTTCTGGGTGTTCTCTGCTGGTGCCACACTGTCCATCTGCTCCACTTAGGCAGGCTGACTGCCCACGGAGTGCCCCAGACTTGGAGAAGAAGCTGCACTAGTAGGGGGGCCTCTCCTCGAGAACTTGACTGAGAGTCCCAAAGGGTTGGAAGGATGAGAGGGTGAGGAGATGGGGTGGGGGGTTCGGGCAGTGAAAGGCGTATGAGTCATGCTGTCACGGGGGGAGGAAGCACTTCTGCCCCCTGGTCCTTTGCCCCAGGCAGGGTGACCCCTTCCCACTTGTTCTGGTAAATCTCTGGGCAGATGGGAAGCTGGGCAGGGCTTTCTTCCTTAGGGAAATCTGCAGGTACCTTCTTGGGGACCGCTTCATTCACGCCCCTTTGCTTTTTAGGGTAGCCTTCAGATTGTGGTGTTTGAGTCCCCTCTGCAGGGCTATTTTTGACTCTATTGATCTTTTTTTTGAAAAATTCCATGGTCATTGATTTCCCTAGGACCCACCTTGCCACTACACACCTGTAGAAGGTGAAGTAAGTGCTGGGTCTTGTCTTCTCATTAGTCTTGCATCACAGCAGGGTTTCTGAAAGAAACATGTCCTCCTTCCCCCTGGATCACAGCCCTGGCACCCTTCTTGTCCTCACCCCGTCACTCCTTTGATGGCTTTTAAATGTTTAATGGAATAGGAACCTTTTAAGTCTGAAGACTTTCAAATAGTGATCTGAATTGGCCTGGGGTGGACTTGTCTTGTGATTCAAGGTCAAACTGACACATACCCACCTTTGGCCACTGCCCCTGCTCCGTGATCCCAAGGATGTACAAAATGCGTCTCAGAGCCATGGAGCCTTGCTGGTGGCCTTTTCTTCCCACAGTCCAGTTACAGGGGTCAAGGACCACCACTGGGCAAGACTAAACCATGCTTCTAGTGAGACCCAGGTTAACCAAAGTGGTGAATCATCTTGTTTTCTACCAATAGCCCATCTCAGGATTGTGAGCTATTGGAGTGGCTGGTGTCGATACCACTGTGGCTAGCATAGTCAAACAGATGACCAGATCTGAGACCTGAAGCCTGCTATCATGCAGACAAACCGGGTGTAGCTGCCTAAGGGACCATACTAGGTCACCTGTGGGGGTGATGACCCATAAGTAGTCCAAAAGGCCTTCCTGCCGACCTCATGGGAAAGAGCAACATTCCTGTTTGTTGCTGGCCACAGTCTGCATACCCAGGACTGGCCTCTAGATGGCATCAAAGAACCATCATTGGCTCTATTCCGCTGCCTTTGTTGTTTAAGCCAACTTTGGGGAAGTGCAGGTTAACCAAGCTGGGGATCAGCAAGACTTGACATCAGACAAGGGGCTATTTTCCCTGTAGTGCAGTGAATATAACCCCAGTCCACTCAGTGCAGGAGCAAATGGATGACTGGAATTTCCCCTAGCTCCTTATATCCTGATGTTGTCAGGAGGTAGGTTCTCATCCCCACAGCGGGAGAAATTTCACCTTGTGTGGGAAGATGAGTCCAACTCCGGGCTTTCCCAAGACAGTAGCTGGGGTCAGGCTCCTCGTAATATGAAAAAAGAGGTTACCGTTGAGGGAGTCAGGACCCCCAGGCCTTGCCGTGTGGATAGTTGAGAATTTAACACATCTCAGGCTTCAGACTGGCATTCCAGGGCATCCTTGTCAGGTTCAGGGCACCTGGTGTTCCTAATAGATGTCTTGATCTGTCATCTCTCAACAAAGATTTTCAGTTCCTTGAGAGAATCTTTGTAGGACAGCCATCCCTGCAATTGCTGATACGTGGTTGCTCAAAGTTTTCTTCCTTTGATGGTTGGAAGAAAAGTTCTTTGGGGAGTCATCTCTGCTTAAAATCTGTTAAACTCATAGCTGCTGAGTTGATTCCGACTGAAAATGACCCTACAGGGCAGAGGAGAACTGCCCTGTAGAGTTTCCAAGGAGCAGTTGGTGGATTTGAACTGCCAAACTTTTGGTTAGCAGTCCAGCTCTTAACCACTGCATCACCAGGCTCCCTCCTCTGTTTAAGAAGATGATCTCTTCATTGCTCTTCTAAACAAAAGCCTGGTCTGAAGCAAATTCAAGCTTGTCTTGAGCTGGTCTTCTTACAGGGTGAGAGTGCCAGAGATGAACCCGTGAGGGCACCTGATAGGGCTCTTGTCTAACAGGTATGCAGCTCAGGATAGAAAAACGATAGTCCTTCTACTTCTAAGAGAGGTCAGCAGGTAGCCAGAGTAGAGCTCTGGGCACGGTGTGCCAAGGATGGGGATTGAGGAGCATCCCTGGCTGTCTTGGGAGCATTGTCTCTGCAAGGGTCAGATATCATGGGACCCCACTTTGCAGGGTAGCATATGTTCAGAGTCGTAGAGTTGGAGGGACCTTTGTATTCATCCAACTTCCCGTTTTGCAGAAGGAGAGGATGACTCCACTTGCCACTCTTGTCATCCATGGAGACTATGCCTCATGGCGCATGTGCAGAGAAAACCCTGGTCCTCTGGGGATGTCAGAAAGTTCCAGAAGCACACCCATAAGAAGTACTACCCCAGGCCCAGGTATCAGGGACTGCCTAAATTCCTCTGTTATAGTAAGGTCAGGGTCAAGTTTTTGTAGTGTTCTTGACTGACTGGCTGTTTTCCCTGTTCTAATTACTCCGAAATCCATCTGTGATCTGTAACTAATATTGACACAGTGTCTTTTACCTTATTTCACCTTCACTATTGATTCTCACTGATGATGAGTCTTTGAGCTGTTGTTTCTAGACCTTTTTTTTTAGTGTTGATTCTTTAAAGAGATGATCAGGGTTGTAGACATGAGTCTTTTGAACCCAAGAGAAATATGAGGTCAAGCCTGGCAGAAGCTTTGAATACAGTAGAAGGTGGTTGATGCCTGCCAGGCTTTCTTGCCTTGATGGTGTGTGAGGGTGTTATTTGTCCTTCTAGCTGAAGTCAATGAATGAGGCTTCCCATCGCAGGACGCTGCTGCTCAGGGGCTCTCGCTGCCCAGGCCCACCCAGCCACCCCAGAGGTTGAGATTTCAGCAGCCCTGTAATCCCTCTGAGTCTGCCATGGGTGCAGCACCACCCTCACCCTTCCACATAGGGAAAAAAGGAGGTGCAAATGGAATGATAAATCATGGGGATCATTAGCAGAATGGTGACGGGAATACAAGGGCTCATTTTACTACCCTTCCCACTCTTGATATTGTCATTAATAAAAAGTTACAAGTCAAGAAGACAACACAGGAGAGCAGTGGACCCTGTTGATCCGATTTTACTTGGGTTTGTATAGGCGTGGGAGTTGCCAGAGGTCTGGATTGGAGGTGGTGGGACTTGGCGAACTTTGAATAAGTCCTCTTGAGGTCCACCAACCTGTAGGTACAAAGAGGCTTCGCGAGTTTTACCTCTCCTATATGAAATCCTTAAGTTGAATGTCAGAGTTTTGTTCTCTCTGGTACTCCCCACTCACAGTTTTGTCACTGTCACTGTGAAAATTCTCAGTATGTCAGTTACAGACTCAACGTCTTCCCATTCAGAGATGCCACTTAAACTGCACGAGTGACTGTGCCATTCCCAGACAGAGTTCAGGACTGTACTTCGTGACTCTTCAGGAAAGTTGTGATGCAAAGCAGCCACACAACTGCCCACACAGGCCCTGTGTAGTTGTCCTGGCCACGGTCCCAGCTGCCCCAACTGAGGCCAAATACAGCAAAAGGAAGCTGCAGAGTCCTGACTGAATAGCAGATTCAGGAGCAAAATACTTGTCGTGACTTGAAGCTACGGTTTTGGGGTAATGTGTCACATGACCAGAGTAACTGGAACACATCTAGCAAGTGACTGTCAAGGATTGAATGGTGTTCCTGCAAAAGTGTGTATAGCAATTTGGCTAGGCCCTGATCCCTGGAATTGTGTAACGTGTCTATATGCTGGAAATCCTGCCTCTAAGATGTTCATGATTGATGACAGCAGCAGTTGTGTTGGTGAGGCAGGACAGAGTAAGATTGCGTAGTGCCTTCAGGCAATCTCTTGGGATATTTAAAAAAAGAAACCAGCAGAGAGATCCGGGGACTTCATACCACCAGGAAAGCAGTGTTAGGAGTAAGGTGTGTGCTTTGGAAAGGAACTGGAGTCCCTGCATCTCAGAAACACCCAGTCAGGGGGAAGATTGATGACAAGGATCTTCCTCCGGAGCCCAAAGAGAAAGACTTGCCTTGAATGTGAACTTGTAGCCTCCTGGACTGTGATAGAATAAAATCTCTCACTTTCAAGCCATCCAATTGTGGTAATCCTGTCACAGGAGCACTAGATGACTAAGGGATAAGATGCAATCTCCTCTCTGCCTCAGGACTGTTTGGCTGGCACTCAAACAATTATACTACTATCTCTCCTCAAACAACTTCCAAATACATACTTTTACTTCTGACCAGGCCCCTATATCGACATGATTATAGAACAATTCTGTGAATGTCCCAATGTAACCTTAGAATCCAGGTATCTAAGCCACGCTTATCTTCTTTGCCTTGAAACCAGCTCCGCCCTGTGTAGGGGAGCAGGTCTTCATGGCGCCGTGACAAGCTGGCACCAGTCCACGCAGGCAAAGCCTTGACCTGCAGCTTATCTTGCCTTGGGAGGATGCCCTGTTATCCTGAACACAAAAGGACGGGGAGGTTTGTAAGAGCTGCCATGAAGCCATCTCCCACTCGCCGCCCTGTCTCTGGGAGGGAGTTATGAGACCGCATCTCATCCCCTGCCGGGTTCTAGTTAGGCATGGTGCTTTTCTGCCCTACTCCCAAACAGAACTGTAGCGTGTCAGGCTTTTAGCTGCAGTCTAGAATTGGCTTCTTAGCTGTGGGTTATCCCACAGCTCGCAGCCTAGCACAGTTGAGCCTTGCAGCCATCTGGCCCTTTTGGTGTTGTGCTTTTTGGTATGTGGGACAAAAATCCCAGGGACCTAGACCTGTGGCTTCTTCTTGCTGTCAGTGTAAGTACTAAATGTAAGTACTAAGTCTTACATGTAAGTACGGAGTTGTAATTTACCGGTGGAATCAGCTGGGACTTGGTCTTGGATTATATGGCTGTGAACTTGACACCCTGCACTTCCCCATTTCTGTCACCCACACATCTAGGATGTGCACAATAAATGTTTATTGAACAGATTCATCTTCCAGGGCTCCAAACCTTGAGGGATCACCTCCCCTTTCCTGCAGGTCCTCTGCGTCTGGGCTTGTCAGCTGTCTGTAAACGGTCTTGTTTCTGCCGCTTCCTTTCCATGTCTGTTGCTGCCAGTTAAGTCCAAACCCCCGTCTGCCGACTACGAGATCACAGTAAAACAGTCCTCAAACTGGTCTTGAGGATTTCTGATCTTTTCCCTTACAATCCGTCACCCATACTACTGCCAGGTTAACCTTTTTAAATGCAGTTTTGTACATGGCGCCCATAGGGCTCGCTTGCCACCACCAGTCTGTCTTACTCTAGTTGCTTGTGGGTTGCTGTCATCCCTCAGGTATTTTAAATATGTTGTCACCTATGATAGGCAGGTTTTGGCAGAGCTTCCAGATTGAGATGGACTAAGAGGAAAAATATGGCAGTAGCTGGTGAAAACCATATGAATTGCACCAGAATACTCTGGTGTAGTGCTGGACGGTGATGAACTACCTACGTTAGAGTGCACTCAGAACATGGTAGCAACAGCGACGGATTTGGGAGTATTGGTGATTGCAGAGATGGCACGGGACTGGGCAGTGTTCTGTTGTTCACAGGTTGTCACGGGTCGGAGCTGATGCCGTGGGGGCTAACAACAGCAGAAGGGTTACAGCCTTAAAGTTGACATGTTTCAGCTTGTTTAAGGCTCTACAGTTTGGTCCTTTGCTATTTCTCCACACTTACTTTTCATTAATCCTGATAAGGGATAAAATCAAAACAAAGACATTTGACTCATTTGTAAAATGACTGTCTAGCTCTAGGAGCTCAGGGTAATCTCTCCCCCAGACTCCACTGTCGCTGCCTAGGAACCAACCCATTATCATTAAGGAAATGAGTTTCCCTATAGTCAGGGTGAAGGATGTGAATGTCTCCTGGCGATTCCTGGATCTCAGCCTCCTCCAGTTTCTGATGCACCAGGCAAGGTAATGTATCATGGAAACATTTTTGTTTCCACCCTCCTCTGAAGATTTAATATTCTGAGCAAGGTTGTTAAGCCATTCCTGAAAATTTCCATCATGCCATTGCTTTATAGCCAACATGAAGCCCTCCTGTCTTGTCTTTCCAGTATTTCTTTGGCCCAATCAATGTATTCATGTAACCGACAATATCAAAGATTATGCTTTACTTTGTCTCACCTCTGACTGACCTCAGTCACTGTAAACCAGCCAGAATACGGTGTTTTTACTTCCTCCAGCCCTGTAACCCTGCGTCTCTGTTTGCTCCCCTTAGGGTTCATGTGTTGTATTTGCAAGGACTCCCCGTTTCCCCAGTGCAGTGTTCTTTTGTGCTGCAGCTGTGTCTATGCTCTCAATAAAACTCTTCCCTTTTTAATTTTAATCAGGGTTTGTGATATTGTTTTATGGAACTTGGTGTCAGAAGTGGGATTTCTAAGTTGTTTTGCCTTCTGCAACCCTGGGGACATCAGAACAGGGTCCTGGCCAGCACAGCGTTTCAGTGCACTGTCTCCCCAGATTCCCAGAGGTCACCTCAGCTGGAGTCTCTCAAACCCGAGCTCGGCCTTCATTGCATAGAGCTCGGTGACATCTATCGAAGATCTAGCTTGACTTTCATTTTTGGTTCACTCTCTGAACATTCAGATGTGTTCCTTGCCAAAGTCAGTTTGATGGGGCTGTTCCTATGATATGCCCAGGTCTGCTTAAAGATTCCAGCCATTAAGCTTGAGCTTGCTTTCTCTTTCCTAGTACACTTTGAAGTTACAGTGTGCATTCAGGTTTTAATGCATATTCAGATTGTTTGTTTTTCCTCGTTTGCAAGTTTAGGTTAAAGTTTATCTGACCCTGGTCTGCCGCACATTTGGGGCAGCACTTCCAAACTGTGGGGTTTAAGGGTGAGAGACCCAAAGTAATACTTCTTGCAATCACTTTTTATTTTTCTCTCTACACATTGATTCTTTATTTTACAGGTTATCTGACATCACAGGCCAATAAGCTGTGTAGTTTTTCTGTCATTTTAACTTGATTCTAGTCTAAAAAACTGTGTCTGGATGTCTGTCTTACATCAAAAGCCATAGCTAACAGTTTTTTAGTTTTTTTCCCCCATAAAACTTCTTTGCCTGCCTTATAACTGGGGTGGGGGTGGGGGTGGGTGAGTGGGTGGCGGGGGAGGATGGAGGTGGGTTGCCCAGAAGGCAGCTGTTCTAAGAAACTTCAAGCTAAGTTAGTCTATTTGAAAAGTACACTGATCACTTCTGTGTTATGAGACAACCAGGCTGGGCTCAGACTGGTTATAATTTAAAAATTGGAGGCACAGCTTCACAAATGACTAGCACTTCTGCCAGCTTTGCTTCATCTTTGAACTTTCAGAAATTAAAAAAAAAGAAAAATTATGGCTGATGTTTTTAGATACCATTATACAAGTGACTATCATTTTTGTAACAACTGACACTAAGATAAAGAAAACTCTTCGTCTGAAGTAACCATTACTGAATCACTTGGCGGAACCTGACTGTAGATAAAACCCACTGCCATCAAGTCCATTCTGACTCATAGTGACCCCGTAGATGGAGCAGAACTGCCCCATAGTTTCCAAGGAGTGCCTGGTGGATTTGAGCTGCCAACCTTATGGTTAGCAGCTGTAGCACTTAACCACTATGCCACAGGGTTTCTGACTATAGATAAGTCCCTAAAAACACAACAAATCCTTTTTATAGTAATGATGTAATATATTAATGTACACTTTTGTAAACTTTTGCCTGAAAGCCATGACAAAAATTGATGCAATTAAGATATCTTTTTCATATCAAAACTATAACATGCTGTAGCTAACAGCCTGGCTGTTCAGTCTGGCCACAAACAACCCTTGGAATTAACATACAAAGCAAGCTCCCATGAGGATAAGAAATCCAGATAAAAATTAATTCTGCTTCTGATAAGTTTTTGTTGTTCATGCCGGTAGCCACCAAAAGACCCCTTCCAACCAAGTAAAAAAACATTTTTTAAACAAAAGAATTGTAGGCTGTTTAGACAAGCTTTGTTTCAATAGTGATTGTATTTTTATAATACATAGATTTAATTTCCAGAAATGTTTGAGTAACTTGCTGAAATTAAATTGAGTTGGTGGATGTTCATTATAATTAAAGTTTATAGACTTATTTTTTATGCTACGGGGCAAAAGGTATATGTATTTTTAGAAGACATTTAAAAAGTTTGTTTAAAATTTATTTGGTATGATTAAAGTTCTTATTCATTGTAGCTAAAAGTTTAAGTTGATTTATAAGACTTTAAAGACCTTTAATACTAAATAACATAAGCTAAGAACTGGGTTTCTCACTGTTAAGGTAACAACATTTTTTTTAAACTTAAGAATTTTTTTAATGCAATCTGCCTTAAAAGTAGAGGTTCAACAGAATAAATTACTACATCAAAAACCAAAACACCTGGCTTGGTAAAAACTAAAACTTTATGATCTTTAGTTAAATAACTCAAAGTACTGTTTATCAATAGCCTATAATAAACTCCTGACAACTTTGAAATGTTATAAAAAGGTACGAAAGATTTATTTCTGATTCATAAAGAAAAAAGTGTAAGAAAATTTATTTAACGTATTATCAGTTATAGAAGCCATGTTGTCAAAGATAAATGCCAAAATTTCTTTGGTTAACATTTTATGTATCAGTGCTTTTGCTTATTTTTTATATTTTGCCTGATATTAGACAATAAGCTCATGCTATTACATAACAACTTCTTATCCTTTCAATTACCAACTTGGTCACAACTTAATTTTTTCCAAAACCTAGCATCATCAAAGCTAATGATTTCACCTATGTAGTTTTTATTATTCTTGGTATACCCTGACTCTTTAAAAGTGAAGTTAATCATTATGCATAAGGATATTTTCATCTAAAGTTTTTATTTGATTTATTTTAGCTTTGCATACTTTCATAGTTAATTCACATCAAGCCTTTTCAGTTAAAAAATTATTATTCTAAGTTAACCATGGCCATTTTGAAGTTTACCTTTCACAGGTGAGTTTTAACTTGTTGATTCACTGAAAATACAACAAAAATGGACTATATTGGACTTAGATCTAATTCCACTGCATGGGATCAGGATTTTAGAGCTCTGACGTGAAAATTGACAGGGCTATCCAAGTTGTTGCTGACCCAAAATAACATGAAAACAAAATCAGCTCCATAAAACTGAGTAAACTACAAAGATTATTATACAATATGTAAGAATTTCACTAATATGTAACATTCTGTTTTGTAGCTATAAGAAATTTTTTTTTTACCCTTTTTTTTAATGTAAAAAGCAGCTGTTTCAGGAACTAATAACACTGTGGTTACAGAACATCCTATGAATTAAAAAATGTTACAGCTCATGTCAAAAATCTAACTAAAATAGGCTCAGAGATTCCAGAATCCAAGAAATAAATACTGAAATAACGTGGTGAGAGAAGTAGTTCTTCCAAACAAAATGGTCTTCCCTTCCTTACATGACTAATGCCAACTCTGATACTGTCAAATATTGTCAATCTTTTAATCTATTACTCTAAGGAATGCTTTCATAGGTTAAAAGAGTCTTTGGTGATCAAAAATCCAATCCCAAAACTTGCCTGACATCATTGCAGGGTGCCATACTAAAAAACCAAAACCAGAAAAACTCACTGCTATCGAGCTGACTCCGACTTATAGCAACTCTATAGGATAGAATAGAAGTGCCCCCTAGGTTTCCAAGGAGCAGCTGGTAGATTTGAACTGGGAACTTTTTAGTTAGCAGCTGAACGATTAACTATTCTGTCACCAGGGTGCTGTGTATTTTAGGAAAAGCATTAGCTAAAGGACTCCCTGGAGACTTGTAAAGAACTGTAAGTGGTTCTCTTTACTAATCCTTATACTGATAAATTACAGAGTAGAGAATTAGATACACCTCTGCCACTTAAAGAGGACCATGGCTCCTGTTTGAACTGTCCCATCAACCAGAGGGCGGAAACTAAAATTCAGCCACTCCAGGAGACAGAAACAAACAACTGTGACAGAAGCAACAGTTCTGCCCAAGATCACAGTGAGAATTCACACAAGCATCTAGGAGTTTTGGACTGTGCTGTATAATCTTTATTTTCCTATTTATATTTAATAACCCTTTTAAGGATAATGACATGATCCAGACTTTCTAAAAATATTATCTACAATGTCCAGCATATATATATATATATATATATAAATTATTAGACATGTGAAGAAGTATGGAGATTTGACCTCTGATTAAGTAAAACAAAAGGCAGTCAAACAGACCCCAAGACTACCTAGATGTTGGAATTAGCAGGCAAAACTTTTAAGTATTATAAGTGTTTTCCAGGACTAAAAGGAAAATATAATGAATGGATGAAGGAAGATATCTCAATAAGGTAACAGATACCGTTAAAAAAAAACACCAAGTGGAAATTCTAGAACCAAAAAGTAAGGTACCGAAATAAAAAATTAATTGAATATACTTAAATTGGAGACTGAAGAAGAAAGGATTAGTAAACTCGAAGAGGGATCAATAGAAATTATCTTATCTGAAGGCTAAAGTGGTTATGTCTGCTAATCAAAAGGTTGGCAGTTCAAGTCTGCCAGGCACTCCTTGGAAACTCTATGGGGGCAGTTCTACTATCCTATACGGTCACTGTAAGTCAGAATCAACTCAGTGACAATGGGTTCGGTTTGGGGAAGGCTTAAAAACTGTCCAAATTTGGAGAAAAAAATATCAAGTTCAAAATCAAAAAAAGCTCAGCAAACCCCAAATAGGATAATCATAAAAAAGGTGGCACCTAGTGCACATTATATTTAAAATGTTGCAAATCAAAGTGAAACATCTCAAAAACTGTCTCCATCTTCAGATCACCTTATCTCTGTTTCTCTTGTATCTGAACGGTGCTGGATGCAAAAGGATGAAGTTGGATCCTACCACACAGCACCTACAAAAATTAACTCAAAGTGAATCAAACACCTAAACGTAGCAGCTAAAATTCTTGAAAGACAACAGATATAAATCTTCATGATCTTTGTTTACACAGTGGTTTCTTAGATGAGACAGCAAAAGTACAAGCGATCAAAGAGAATTAGTAAACTGGACTTCATGAAAATTTAAAACTGTGGTGCGTCAAAGGACATTATCAAAAAAGTGAAAAAACATCTAACAGAATGAGAGAAAATATTTACAAATTGTTTATCTGATAAGATTCAGTATACAGAATATATAAAGAAATTTTATAACTGAGCAATAAGAAGACAAATAGCCTAATTTAAAAAAATGGGCAGATAATTTGAATAGACGTTACTCTAAAAAAGATACACAAATGCACAGCATGCATATGAAAAGATGTTCAGCATCATCAGTCATTCTCTCCTAGCAACCCTATAGGACAGAGTAGAACCACCCCATAGGGGTTCCAAGGAGTGCTTGGGGGGTTTGAACTGCCAACTTTTTGGTGAGCAAACGCAGCACTTAAGCTACTATGCCACCAGGTTTCCCATTAGTCATTAGGGAAATGCTAATCATAACTGCAATTAGATAGAACTTCGTTCCCACCATGTTGACAAGGAGGTAGAAAAATTGAAATCTTCTATTATTGCTGATGGGATTGCAAAATCATTCATCGACCTTTTGAAAGCACTTTGGCAGTGCCTCAAAATGTTACAAAGTGAATTATCCCATGACTCAGCATTTCCACTTCTAGAAATACGTCTCTGAGAAAATGGAGAACATATATTCAGACAAAAACTCGCACACAAATGCTCATGGCAGTGTTATTATAATACTTAAAATATTTGTCAACTGATGAAAGGATAAAGAAATTGTGGTATAAACATATAATTGAATGTTATTTTGCTGCAAAAAGCAGTGAGAATTGGTATATGCTACGATGTGGAAGAACCTGGATAACACGCTAAGTGAAAGAAATCAGGCACAGAAAACCACATGTTATGTGATCGTATTTATACATAACACTCAGAACAGACAAATTTATAGAAAAAGTTTTGACTAGTGGTTGCCAGGAGCTAGGGGAGAAGGATAAGCAGGGAGTGACAGCTATTGGGTACACAGTCTCTTTTTGGATGTTGAAAATGCTCTGGAGTTAGATAGTGGTTACACAATGTTTTTAACATGTTAAACTTCCCTGAGTTGCAGAGTTTAAAAATGGTATGTGAATTACATCTCAATTCAAAAATGTATGAAAAAAGAAAAAAAAGACAATATGGTGATACTGCAAACAACTTTATAGAAATACAATAATTAATTAAGAGGAACTAGACAAATTCCTTAAAAAATACAACTTGCCAAAAACGGACAGAAGAAACAAAAATTCTCCATTTCTATGTTAGTTAAAGAAATTGAATTAGTAGTCAAAAACGTCACACAGAAAAGTCCATGTTCTGATGGCTTTACTACTAAATTCTATCAAACATTTAAGAAAAAAAGTACACCAACTTTACACAAACCCGTTCAGAAAATAAAGTCGTCCCCAGTTCGGTTTTAGGAATGCAGTACGATCCTCAGAGTAAAGCCTGACAAGGACGCTGCAAGAAAAGAAAATTATACACCGATACCCCTTATGACTATAGATGCAAAACTCCTTAGCAAATCAAATCCAGCAATAAATAAGAATGATACTGGATCACGCAAGGGAGTTTACTTCAGGAATACACGGGTAGCTTAATGTTCAAACACCAGCCTGTATAATTCATCACATTAACCAAATAACTGCCACATGTCTGTTGGTTTGTCATATGGTGATGGCTTGCTAGTTGCTATGATACTAGAAGCTTTGCTAGGGGTATTTCAAATACCGGCAGGAACATCCCTGGTGGACAGTTTCAGTGGAGCTTCCAGACTAAGACAGATGGGGAAGGAGGACCTGGTAGTCTACTTCTGAAAAACCTGGCCAGCAAAAACATTATGAATAGCAGTGGAACACTGCCTGACAGAGTGCCAGACGGTACTCACAACATGACCCAGGAAGAGTTACCCCATCAAGGTAGAGCAGACCTTCACAATGTAGCTGGAGTCAGGATTTAGGACCTTTATTTGCTAATGCAGCACAATTCAAAATGAGAAGAAACTGCTGCAAACATCCATTAATGATAGGAACGTGGAACATATGAAGTATGGATCTACGGAAACAGAATGTCATCAAAAATGAAACGGCATTCACGAAGATCGACATCCCAGACATTAGGGTTAGAAATGGGCTGGTATTGGCTTGAATCAGGCAATCCTATGGTTTACTATGCCAGGAATGACACTTTGAAGAGAAATAGCATTCATATTCATTGTCAAAAAGAACACTTCCAGGTCTATGTTGAAGTATACTTCTGTCAGTGAAAGATAAAATGGTACCCATACGCTTACAAAGAAGACCAGTTCATATGACTATTACTCAAATGTATGCACCAGCCACTAAAGCCAAAGATGAGGAAATTAAAGGTTTTGAAACAACTTCTGCAGTCTGAAATTGATCAAACAAGACACCAAGATATTTTGATAATTACTGGCAATTGAAATGTGAAAATTGGAAATGAAAAAGAAGGAACAGTAGTTGGAAAATAGGAGGTTAGTGATAGAAAGAATGCCCAAGACTGCATGAAAAGAATTCACAAGACCAACGATTTCTTCATTGCAAATACTTTTTTCCCCAAATAAACAGCAATTACACATAGGGACCTTGGCAGATGGAATACACAGGAGTCAAACTGACTACATTTGTGAAACGAGATGATAGAAAATCTCAATATCATCAGTCAGAACAAGGCCAGGGCCAGCTATGGAACAGACCATTAATTGCCTCATGTGCAAGTTCAAGTTGAAGCTAGACAAAATTAGAACCAGTCCACAAGAGCCAAAGTACGACTGTCGGTACATCCCATCTGAATTTACAGACCATCTCAAGAGAAGATTTGACACACTGAACACTAGTGACTGAAGACCACGCAAGTGGTTGAACGACAGGAGAGTCATCACACTGGAAGAAAGCAAGAGGTCATTAAAAAGAAAAGAAAGACCAAAATGGCTGTGAGAGGAGACAATGAAAGCTGCACTTGAACACAGAGTAGCAAAGCAAAAGGAAGAAATTACGAAGTAAGAGGGCTAAACAGAAGATTTCAAAGGGCAGCTCAAGAGGACAAAGTATTATAATAAAATGTGCAAAGACCTGGAGACGGTGCGGTGGGCACAAGTAAGTTGCATGAGGAAGTGACCCAAATGCCCATGGTCTCCACTCCTGTAACATTACCTTCCATCTCTCAGTTTGCACCTATGGCCTCATGTGGAGTTCCTTATGACCAACTGACCAAGGAAAAGAAAATTTGTGCCTGGTTTACAGATGGTTCTGTGTGATACGCTGGCACCACTGAAAAGCGGGCAGCAGCAGCACTACAGCCCCTTTCTGGGACCTCCCTGAAGGACAGTGGTGAGAGCAAGTCCTCCCAATGGGCAGAACTTCAAGTGGTGCATCTGGTTGTTCACTTTGCTTGGAAGGAGAGATGGTCAGATGTGCGGCTGTATACTGATTCATGGGCTGTGGCCAGTTGGTCAGCAGATTGGAAGGAACATGATTGGAAGACTGGAGACAAGGGTTTATGGGGGAGAGGTATGTGGATAGACCTCTCTGAATGGGCCAAGGAAGTGAAAATATTTGTGTTTCACGTGAATGCTTGTCAAAGAGTAACCTCAGCAGAGGATGAGTTTAACAATCAAGTGGATAGGATGACACGTTCTGTGGGAACCAATCATCCTTTTTCCCTGGCTACCCCTGTCATTGCTCAATGGGCTCATGAACAAAGTGGTCATGGTGGCAGGGACAGTGGTTATGTATGGGCCCAGCAGCATGGACTCCTGCTCACCAAGGCTGACTTGGCTACAGCCACTGCTGAGTGCCCAGTCTGCCAGCAGCAGAGACCAACACTGAGTCCTTGATATGGCACTATTCCTCGAGATGATCAGCTGGCAACCTGGTGGCAAGTTGATTACATCGGACCGCTTCTGTCATGGAAAGGAAAACATTTTGTTCTTATTGGAATAGATACTTACTCTGGATATGGATTTGTCTCCCCAGCATAACATGCTTCTGACAAAACTACCATCCGTGGACTTACAGAATGTCGTATCCACTGCCATAGTGTCCCACACAGCATTGCCTCTGATCAAGGGACCCACTTCACAGCAAATGACGTACAGCAGTGGGCCCATGCTTATGGAATTCACTGTTCTTACCATGTTTGTTCCCCATCATCCTGAAGCAGCTGGCTTGATAGAACGATTGAAAGACCTTCTGAAGACACAATTACGCTGCCAGGTAGGTGGCAATACCTTGCAGGGTTGGGGAAATGTTCTCCAGGAGGCTGCATATGCTCTAAATCAGCATCCGATATACAAGGCTGTTTCTCCTATAGCCAGGATTCATGGGTCCAGGGATCAAGGGGTGGAAATGGGAGTGGTACCATTCACTGTTAACCTTAGTGACCCACTTGCAAGATTTTTGCTTCCTGGTCCCATGGCCTTATGCTCTGCAGGGTTAAATGTCTTAGTTTCAAAGGGAGGAATGCTGTCATCTGGAGACACAGCAATGATTCCACTGAACTGGAAGCTAAAATTGCCACTAGACCATTTGGGGCTCCTTGTGCCTCTGGATCAACAGACAAAGAAGGGAGTTACAATACTGGTTGGTGTGATTGATCCTGACTATGAAGATGAAATTGGATTGACATTACATAACAGAAGTAAAGAAGAGTATGTTTGGAATGCAGGAGATACCTTAGGACGCCACCTAGTACTACCATGTCCTGTGATTAAGGTCAATGGAAAACTACAGCAACCCAACTCCAAAATGAGTGATAACAGCCCAGACCCTTCAGGAATGAAGGTTTGGGTCACCTCACCAGGCAAGGAACCACAACCAGCTGAGGTGCTTACTGAGGGCAAAAGGAATACAGAATGGGTTGTAGAGGAAGGTAGTTCTAAATATCAGTTATGACCACGTGACCAGTTGCAGAAATGAGGACTGTAATTGTTACGAGTATTCCTGCTTTGTATGTGTGTATTGGATATTTTTGTTTACTTATGAAACATAAGATGTAAATAGGCTAATGCATTTTCAGTTGTACATGTGTTAGTTATATCATGTTAGACATGACTTTGTAATTATATTCCTTCAGAGACTGTGGATGGTACGGTGAGATTTGTGCAGATGCCAAGTTGACAATGGGTGGACTGTGGTGGTCAGGATTATGTCAACTTGGCTACTCCATATTTGGCCGCTATATCGAGTGACAGGGCGGGGTCTGTGGTGGCTTCCCGCCCCTCAGCTCTCATCTCTCCACCTTCCACTACTACTGCCGGTCTGCTCACCTAGCCAGTAGCTCCTACTCTCTTCTTCTGGCATCTGGTTCCTGGACTTGAACTAGCAGCTGTTGGATTCATCAACCCTTACAGCTGGTGCTTGAGAGTCCTGCTCCCTGACCTGCTGATCCTGGGTTTGTCAGCCTTCGCAGCTCTGTCTCACTGCTGGCTTGGGATCCACCGACCTACACAACCGGTGACCTAGAACTCTGGTCTCTGACCTGCTGACCTTGGGTTTACCAGCTCCCGTGGCCACGTGAGGCTTGTGCCAGGACTTGGGACATTCAGCCTCCGTGATTGTGTGAGCTGTTTCATCCGTCTGTCTGTCCATCCATCCATCCAACCATCATTTATCTATCTATCTGTCTATCTGTCTATCTATCTATCATCTATCTATCTATCTATCATCTATCTATCTAATCTTTCCTTGTACTTTATATATATTATAAATCTTTGCTTGTACACACACGTGTTACTGGTTTTGCTTCCCTAGAAAACCCAGCCTAAGACAGATGGCATACAAAAAAAAAAGAGCATGCTAAGCATTTCTCAAGCTGAAAGCACTGAAGAAGACTCAAGTCTTGAGTCTCAATATTGAAGGATTCTAGGGGAAAAATCTTAAATGATCCAGGAAGCATCAAAAGAAGATGGAAGCAATATATAGAACGACTGTAGCAAAAATAATCTGTCAGTCTTCAGCCAATTCAGGAGGTAGTAGATGATCAAGAACTAACACACTGAAGGAAGAAGTCCAAGCTGCAGTGAAGGCTTTGGGGACAGCCGAGTATACAGGAATGAATGGGATATTGAGATGTTTCAGCCAACAGCTGACTGCTGTGCTGGTAGCACTCACTCGTCTATGCCAAGAAATTTGGAAGACAGCTTCCTGTCCAACCAACTGGAAAAGATTCATGCTTGTGCCCATTCCAAAGCAAGGTGATCCAACAGAACATGGAAATTATTGAACGATATCATTAATATCACACGTGACTAAAATTTTGCTGAAGATCATTCAGAAGCGGTTGGAGCAAAACACTGACAGGGAACTACCCAAAATTCAAGCTGGATTCAGAAGAGGACATAGAACCAGGGGTATCATTGCTGGTATCATATAGATCTTTGCTGAAAGGAGAGAATACCAGAAAGAGGCTTACCTGTGTTTTATTGACTCTGCAAAAGCCTTTGACTTTGTGGATGATAACAAATTACAGATAACATCATAAAGAATGGGAATTCCAGAACATTTAATTGTGGTTGTACAAAACCTGTACTTAGACTAAGAGGCAGTCATTAGAAGAAAACAAGTCTAAGTCGTCTTAAAATTGAATAAAAATTTAGCATAACTAGTAAAAAAAAGTCTGCTTTGAGCATTATACTCTTTTAAGAACTATCTATACTGGATCAAATTGACAATGGCAACTTGAAAAATTAGATAGGAACCTTAGGGTGCCATGAGTTTATATTAATGAGAAAGGAATAACTCAGAAAAAGAGAATGAGAATGGCTGTACCACTTGAAAGGAGTCATCAGTGCCACTAAATCATACACGTAGAAACTGTTGGTGCATGTTTTGCTGTGTATAGTGTCAACAACAACAGCAGAATAAATAAAATAAAAAAATCATTGCAGGCAAATGAACTGTATTACTCCACCTAACTCTCCCAACCTACCGATACAGACCAGGAGTCTGATTAAGACAGCCAGTCACCTGCTGACCTGGACCATCTTCCTTCCTTGTGATGAGCTGGGTCACATCTGACTTGATAATGTCGCTTGACTGAGGTTATTAGTGCTAGACACACCCTCCAGCCCAGGTATTCTCTCTGGGCCTCCACTAGCCCATCACAAGGGTTAATGTTTATGATCCCACCTGTGGAAACCCTGGTGGCACTAGTGGTTAAGTGCTACTTCTGCTAACCAAAAGGTTGGCAGTTCAAATCCACCAAGCGAGCACTCCTTGGAAAACGTATGAGGCAGTTCTACTTTGTCCTATAGGGGCCCTATGAGTTGGAATTGACTCGACAGCAGTGGGCTTGTTTTTTTGTTTTTGTTTTGGTATTCCCACCTGTGGAGACCCTGGGTAGTGCAAACAGCTAAGTGCTCAGCTACTAACCTAAAGTTTGGCAGTTCAAGCCCATTCAGTAGCACCATGAAACAAAAGTCTAGAGACCTACTTCTGTAAAGATTACAGCCAAGAAACCCTATGGAACAGTTCTGCTCTGTAACACACGAAGTTGCTGTGAGTCAGAATTGACTTGAGGGCTGTTAGTTGCTAACCGAAAGATCGACTGTTTGAATTTACCCAGAGGAGCCTTCAAATCAGCCACTGAAACTCTGAAGGATGGCAGTTCTACCCTAAAATACACGGATCCGCTGTGAGTCAGAACTGCCTGCAAGGCAGCTGAATTCCCGCCTGCCTACTTCACATGCTATTTGTTTGGCTTCAGCAACATCTCCCTGGAGAAAGGTGCTATCAGCCTTCCTAGTTGCAAATGAGCGCTCCATCTTCCCAGCAGGACTTGACCTCTCACCCTATTTCTGTTTCCTACTGTGCGCTCTCCTCTTCCCGCTCAGGTCAGAAGGCAGCCCGGCCTGTGTTAGACGCACATTTGATTCCTTCACCACCCAGTATCACTGCTGCTCCATAGTAGGTCTAAGTCCTGAATCTGATAAACAAATCCCTCCTAGTCATCTGTACTGTCCAACCAGCCCTTCTAAACCTCTCTGCCCAGAAAGGCAGTTTCGCAAACATTCTGGCGTGAGTCATCAGGCTGTTTCACCCATGTGAGCCTGGTTACTGTCCACTGCACAGTGTTTATTTCCTGGGAACACCCCACTCCATCTTGGGAGACAGCTTGTACAGGAGTAATAGTTTAGCTCCTGGAATCAAATAATCTGGGTGCCGATATCCATTGTCTTAGTTTGAGGATCCGACTCGACGGCACTTGGCTTGGCTTTTCAGTTTGAGTTACTATTTTTTGAATTGGGCTTTAGGTGAAATGTTTACTGCTTAAGTGAAGTTCTCCTATAAAAATGTATACGTTGTTATGTGACCCTGATTGCTATCCATATAACGTGACGGCCCACTCCCCCTTTCCATTCTTCATTTCCCCGGCCATTCAGCCAGCTTCGATCCCTTTCTGGCTTCTCATCCCATCCCCGGACAGGAGAAGCCCATTTAGTCTCATGTATCTACTTGAACTAAAAAGCATAGTTTTCCTTAATTGTTATTTTACCTTTTATAGTCCAGTGTAATCTTTGTCTGAAGAGTTGGCTTCAGGAATGGTCTTGGTTCTGGGATAACAGAGAGACCAGGGATCACGTCTGACGGGGTTCTTCTAGTCTCAGTCAGAGCATTAAGTTTGGTCTTTTTGTGTGAATTTTGGTTCTGTACCCCGCTTTTCTCCTGCTCTGTCAGCGACTCTCTGTTGCATTTCATGTCAGGGGAGGCTTTGTTGACAGCCAGGTACCATCTAGTTTTTCTGGTCTCTGGCTGATGGAGTCTCTGGGTTATGTGGCTCTCTTCTCTCTTGGAAGTCCTGGCACCATGGTAGTTAAATGCTATGTCTGCTAACCCAAAGACTGGCAATATGAATTCACCAGGCGCTCCTTGGAAATATGGGGTAGTTCTACTCTGTCCTATAGGGTTGCTATTGGGCTAATATTTTCCTCATGTCTTTGATATTCTTCATTCTCCTTTATTCCAGGTGGGTGGGAACTAACTGAACAGAACTGTCTCACAAGGTTATCTTGGCTATAATCTTTAACAAGGCAGATCAGCAGATTGTCAGATCTGTGTCTTGTAGCATCACTGGGTAGACTGAAACCTCCAACCTTAGTGGCATAGTGAGTTAAGAGCTACCTCTGCTAACCAAAAGATCAGCAGTTCAAATCCACCAGGCGCTCCTTGGAAACTCTATGGGGCAGTTCTACTCTGACCTCTAGGGTCACTATGAGTCAGACCTGACTGGACAGCAGTGGTTGTTTTTTTTTTCCTTAAGATTAGCAGCCTAGTTCTTTACTGTTACAATACCAGGGCTTTTTAAAGTAAAGATTATAAGTGATTTGTCTAGTACACAGTAGGTTGCATATCAGTCAGTTAATGCTGGCTGTTACTATTACCCATTGCCAAGTGAATGCTGATTCATAGCGATGCTATAGAGCAATGTATGTCTGCTACAGAGGGTTTCCAAGCAGCTGCTGGTGGAGATGAACGGCTAGCTTTTTGGGGTAGCAGCTGAGCTCTTAACCACTGCATCACCAGGGCTCCGCTATTACTATTAACAGTAGTCTAAGGCATTTATCTTTTTGTCATTCTTGCCACCCACCGTGCACCGAACGTAAACTCCGATGAACTCTTCTCTACCACCACGTCACCTCTCAACTGGTCTAGACTCCTGTCGGTTTCTTTTTCCTGCACCCAGGCCAGAGAAGGGGAAATATAGACCTAAACATTGAAGGAAATTTAAATAAGCAATTTAGAGAAAATGCTGAAGCCCTAATGTTATAACGGGTGTGTATGTGTATATGTGTGTAAACTTCTACGAAACTTAGTGTCTCCAGCTCCAGTGAAGTAGAAATAACAATTAAAAAGGAAATCCTATTAGGCTGATGGAACGGAAAAGGAGTCTCCCAGTTTAAGGCTGGGAATGGGTGTGACTGCCAAACTCGAGGGGTGGTTCGTTGATAGAGCCTCCCCTACCTCGGTGGAGTGCGGGAGGTGGTGTCTGTGGGGTGGGAACGAGTTGCCGTCGAGTTGATTTCCAGGACCTCCAAAAAGAGGGAGGCATCTCGGGTCTCAAATGAGTTTTCAGAGGTATGGGACTATTCAGAAGTCTGGACCCGGGCTCTGACTGGGGTTCCGGGCTCTGACTGGGGTTCCAGGCTCCCGCATCTCACGTGTTTGTTTCATAGTCCGTACAGTGGTCACAAGAAACTCTCGGCTGGTCGTCAGAAAGATGTGCCACCCCGTGCGCCAAGCGCCGAGCCCAGCTCCCCTAGCCCACCAGGCAGAGGTCATCGGCGTCCTCCTGTTTCTGATCTCTCCCAGGCAGCCAGTGCGCGGCCGGGACCCCGGGGATCGGATGTGGGGATCGGATGTGGGGATCGGATGTGCCCGCCCCTCTCCACTCCAGCCTGCCAGGCACCCCCCGCCCCCCCGC
Source organism: Heterohyrax brucei (assembly GCA_028571685.1). NCBI lineage: Eukaryota > Metazoa > Chordata > Mammalia > Hyracoidea > Procaviidae > Heterohyrax > Heterohyrax brucei. The sequence continues at coordinate 114,717,129 of CM053149.1, read as the reverse complement.
GCCACACGTGACTTCCTAGAGGCTGAGGGGACCGCCCCAGTTGCAGATCACTTTCGTTTCCTCGCCACCTCCGGGCGGAGTGCGGTAGCCACAGTTCCTTGGCGTCCAGTCCCGAGCAGCGCCATGGCGGAGCTGAACCCGCTGGCCGAAGAGCTGTCTTGCTCTATCTGCCTGGAGCCCTTCAAGGTCCCGGTGACCACGCCGTGCGGCCACAACTTCTGCGCGTCCTGCCTGGACGAAACGTGGGCCGTGCTGGGCTCTCCGTACCGGTGCCCGCAGTGCCGCGCCGTCTACCCGACGCGGCCGCAGCTGCAAAAGAACACGGTGCTGTGCGCGGTGGTGGAGCAGTTCCTGACCGCAGAGCAGAACCGGGAGGTGTCCATCGAGGACTGGACGCCGCCCTCCCGCGCTACGGCCCCCAGCTCGACGGACCAGGTGGCCTGCGACCACTGCCTGAAGGCGATCGCCGCCAAGACGTGCCTCGTCTGCATGGCCTCCTTCTGCCAGGAGCACCTGCAGCCGCACCTCGACAGCCCGGTCTTCCGGGACCACCCGCTACAGCCGCCGATCCGCGACCTGCTTCGCCGCAAGTGTTCCCAGCACAACCGGCTGCGGGAATTCTTCTGCCCTGAGCACAACCAGTGCATTTGTCACGTCTGCCTGGTGGAGCACAAAGGTTGCTCGTCGGCATCGCTGAGCCAGGCCAGCTCCGAGCTGGAGGTAGGGGGCGCCAGGAAGGCTGGCCGGGTCAGAGGGCACGGTCCCTTGGGGATATTGGCTTTGCTGGGCCTGAGACGGAGGATAGGGGTATCCAGAAGGTGACAGTAGAAAGAAGCTGGGGGTCATACAGGCCTTCCCCACCGTATTATACTCGGTCTCCTGACACATACCCATTTTACAGAGGAGACAACTGAGGACACAACTGAGGTAGCTTGCCTAAAGCTTTATGCTTGTCTAATGTTGTTTTAGTTCAGATTCACCAGGCTCTCCGTGGAAACTCTGTGGGGCAGTTCTGCTTTGTTCTGCAGGGTTACTGGGAGTTAGAATCGACCAGACAGCATCGGGTTTAGTTTTGTTTTTGGAATGGTGTCTTGTAGATGGTTTTGGATGTTAACTTGTAAACTCTGGAGGTTACTTCTGTCCATACATTTTGGGGTCACCCAAGGATTGAGTCTCTTAGTATTTTCATTTTGTAGTGGAGGAAACGGAGGTCTAGAGAGATTACTCCACCCCAGGTAATGCAGTAAGTCTTGGGAGCACAGTGGTTAACGGGCTGGGCTCAGCTACTAACCCAATGGTCTGCTGTTGGACCACCCGCTCCGCAGGAGAAAGATGCAGCAGCCTGCTTCTGTCAAGATTATGTCCTCAGAAACCCATGGGACAGTTCTACTCTGTCCTGTAGGGTTACCATGAGTTGGAATTGACTGGATGGCAATAGCGGTTTTTTTTTTTTTTTTTTTTTTTTTGGTTTAATGCAGTAAGTGCTGGACTGGGCACAGGGATCCAAGTTGGTTTGACTCCATGCTGTGTGATTTCTCTTCATGGATCAGCCTCAGATCTCTAGGTCTGGAGAATCCAGAGCACAGGACATTTCCAGGGGCTCAGAGTCAAGTAAGCCAAAGCTTCTGGTGAACCAGAGAGTTCAGTCGATTAGGGAGGGTTGTTGTTATTAGGGTGTGGAGAGGGTGTGCTGAGCCCCAGAAATCCCTAGGTATGACCCACAGGGAAGACTAGGGCTGTGGCACCATAGCAACCCCTCCTTCCCCTGTGACTTTGAGTAAAGGATGTGGCCTCTGGCTTGGGACCTCACTGGTGAAATGAGAAGGTGATGCTAGGTGGATTCCTAAGAGCTCTAGGCCTGCGATCTCCCTAGTGGCTTGGAGGGATCGTACCTCCAGACAAGGACTGAAAGATGTAGTGAGATCACCTTGAGTTGTACACCACTCTGTGTTCTAACGCTGGACTTCATTTGATGTCCTGCTCACCGCTCTGTCAGATGGGCCTGGGCTTAGAGGAGACGTGAGGCCCGGGTGATGTCGAGGGAGGCACGAGGCCTGCGCGAGGTCGGGGCGGTGGTGTTGGTGGTGTTATCCTTGGAGTTATCTTCTTCTTGGTGTTATCCCTTCTTCTGGGTGTTATCCCATCCTTGGTGTTATCTTCTTCTCCAGGGCGGAGCTGGGTGTTTGAATCCTAGCTCTGTGTCCTAGCTGGGAAATGATAAAAAGGAATAATAATGCGTCAGGGCTGTACTGCTTCACCATGTTTATTCAGTCCGTACACTGAACAAATAAATTAATTTGAGCAACTGGACTAGATGAAGACAAATGAGGCATCAGGATTGGAGGAAGGCTCGTTAACAACCAGTGATGTGCAGATGGCACAGCCTTGCTTGCTGCCAGTGAAATGAACAAGAAGCACTCACATCAGTGTGGACTGTACAATGTACAGAAAACAAAATCCTCACAGCAGGGCTAATAAGCAACATCATGATAAATGGAGAAAATCTTGAAGTTGTCAAGGATTTTGTTTTATTTGGATCCACAATCAACACTCAGGGGAAGCGCATTTGAGAAATCAAACAACATATCGCACTGAACAGATAGGCTGCCAAAGACCTCTTTAAAGTATTAAAAAGCAAATATGTCACTTTGAGGCTTAAAGCGGCCCTGACCCAAGCCATGGTGTTTGCAGAAGTCTCAGATGTATGCAAAAGCTGGACGGTGTGTCCATAAAACCGAAGAAGAATTGCTGTCTTTGAATTGTGGTGGTGTTGAAGAATGCTGAATATCTCATGCACTGCCAAAAGAATGAACAAGTCTGTCTTGTAAGAGTATAGCAGAAAGCTCTTTAGAAGCAAGGATGGTGAGACTTTGTCTCAGGTACTTTGGGCATGGTCTCAGGAGTGGCCAGTCCCTGGAAAAGAACATCATACTTGATCAAGTCGAGGGCCAGGGAGAGGGAGGAGGACCATCATCAAGGTGGACGGACGCGGTGGCTGCCACAGTGGGCTTAGCGTAACAGTGGTTGAGGGGTTGGCGCAGCACTAGGCAGTGTTTCCTTCTGTTGTACACAGGGTTGTTATGAGTCAGCACTAACTGGACAGCACCTAACAAGAACATAACGAGGTTCCACTGTCTGTTGGTCAGTGTGTTGCATGGTAGTGGCTTGTGTGTTGCTGGAAACTTTTTGTTGTTGGGTGTGATTGAGTTGATTTTGACTCGTAGGGATCCTATGTGACAGGGTGGAACTGCCCTATAAGGTTTTCTTGGCACTAATCTTTATAGAAGATCGCCAGGTCTTTCTCTGTTAGCAGTGGAGCACTTAACCATTTGCAGCACCAGGGCTTCTTTGCCGAAAGCCAGGCCGTCAGTATTTCAAATGCCAGTGGGATCACCCATGGTAAACAGGATTCAGTGGGCACCTCCAAACTAACACAGACTAGGAAGAAAGGCCTGGTAATCTGTGGGGAGCGGAGCATCTGGCCCAAGATGGCGCCCAAGGCCGGAGCCACTCCTTATTCCACACCCCTGTTTACCAGACTTAGGGCTTTCGTAGCGCATGCTTGTGAGCAGTGGCTGCTGGTCAGCCTATTGAGAGCCCCGCTTTGGGAGGATGTGGCCTATTATGATTGGGGGAACCTTGGGGATAAAAGCGTGTGGGGACCGGGGGTGAAGAAAAAGAAGAATAAAGCAAGCAACTTGCAAGGCGGCTCATATCTGTGTGTCCTGTGTTCTTTCCGCCGGCGGACAGTTAGGCAGCGACAAGTGGTGGCCCGCACGGGGACTCTTCGACCTCCTTAAGCCCCCCGGCCTCCCGCGAGCCCAAGAGGAAAGGATAGCAGCGCTGGTAAGTCCCCGGGAAAGGAGGGGCAATCCCAAGTCCCCAGGAAAGGAGGGGCGATCCCAAGTCCCCAGGAAAGGAGGGGCGATCCCAAGTCCCCAGGAAAGGAGGGGCGATCCCAAGTCCCTGGGAAAGGAGGGGCAATATCTCAAGTCCCCAGGTCTCACGAGGCTATCCCAGGGCTCTGGGGAGCGGGCGGACGACGGCCTGATGGGGAACCAGCGGTCCACCAGACACCTTCAGGAGGCCTGTAAGAGTTTGTTTAAGCAGCGTGGCATTGGCATAAAGCAGGCTACGCTGGAGCGCTTCCTCTTGGCCGTGGAGGAAGTAGCCCCCTGGTTTTTGGTGTCCGGCCATCTTACTGTCGCCGCATGGACTAAACTGGGGAAAGACCTTACAGTGGCTGACACCAGCGGCGCACTGCCTCCGGGAGTAATGGGCATTTGGATACTCATTTTGACTTGTTTGGAGGACGAGTCTGGTGTATTCCAAAGGTGTTTGCAGAGGGGGCAGTCAGCCTTAGAACAAATTAAGGAGGAACACTCCCAGCAGGGCAGCGTCTGCGGGGAACAAAATGTAGGACAGGAAGTGAGTGAGTCAGAGGAGGAAGGGGAGGAGGAAAGGGAGGAGGAAGGGGAGGAGAAAGTAGAAGAAACGGCGAGCCATTTTGGGCGTCTCCGTCTGACATCCCTGAAACCCTCAGCACCGGAGCTGCCCAAGAAACCGCCGGATGTACATCAGGATACACCCCCACCTTATAACCTGAATAAAAAACAGCTTAGAACAGGGACCGAAGGATCAGGCAGAAGTTTCTGCCCTGAGGTATGGAGAGAAGTGCCGTACACCATGGGTGCTTTTCCAGTGTTTCAAGATCAGCAGGGCAATAGGTACCATGAGCCCCTAGACTGGAAGGTAGTCAAAAACATAGCAGAGGGCGTGAGAACATATGGTGTGGCCGCTTCCTTTGTGATAGCCTCGTTAGATAACCTACATAGGTATGCTATGACCCCAGGAGACTGGCAAAATCTAGCTCGTGCTTGTCTCACATCAGGCCAGTACTTAGACTGGACGTCTCTTGTAATTGAGTTTGCCATAGAGCAGGCGGCCCGAAATGCCCGCAATGGTCAGCAGGCCTGGGATGTAGACATGCTGATGGGTCAAGGGCGCTTTACTAACCAGCAGACTGGTTATCCCCAGCAAGTTTACGAGCAGATCAACCAACTTTGTACTAGAGCATGGAAGTCCCTCCCAAATCGAGGGGAACCGGCTGGAAATTTAACAAAGATTATTCAGGGACCCACAGAGACCTTTTCTGACTTTGTCGCTCGTATGTGCGATAGTGCCACTAAAATATTTGGGGATGCGGATGCCGCCATGCCGCTAGTCAAGCAGCTTGTGTTTGAACAATGCACCAAAGAATGCCGAGCGGCTATCACCCCCTATAAGCAGAAAGGGTTGGAGGTTTGGATGAAAGTCTGCCGGGAAATTGGTGGGGGCCTGACTAATGCCGGCCTAGCAGCTGCGATTATGACCGCGGTGGACAGGGCCCGACGCCCTCAGGGGCCAAAAAGGGGAGCGCGAGGAGACGCAGTCACGGGGTGTTTCCATTGTGGACAACCAGGTCACTTTAAGCGAGAGTGCCCTCTGAGGAGAAGGTCCAGCAGCCCTGCTACCCCTGAAACCAGTGCCCCAAGGCCTGGGCTGTGCCCACATTGTAAGAAGGGCAACCACTGGGCTTCTGATTGTTTCTCCCTGAAGGCAGTAGATGGAACCCCACTGGAACCCCGCAATTTGGGCACCCGGCCAAAAAACGCCCAGCGGGGCCCCCGCCACCAGGGCCCTCGAATGTATGGGGCACTCCAGACCCAGGCGACCGGGGATATGATTCAGGCCAGTCAGTGGCCCTCACTTCAACCCCCACAGAAGCATGCCCTGTTGCCCCTCGGAGGGCCACCTCCGGCAGCGCAGGACTGGACCTCCGTGCCACCGCCAGACTCATATTGACACCCGCCATGGGGGTTCAACCCGTAGATTCAGATCTTTCTGGGCCCCTAGAATCAGGCACTGTAGGCCTGATCGTCGGCTGGAGCTCTGCCACGTTAAAAGGAATTGTTATCCACCCCGGCGTTATAGACCCTGATTACACAGGGGTCATCAAAATTATGGTGTCCTCTCCGAAGGGGATATTAGCCATATCCCCAGGAGATAAATTGGCTCAACTGCTTGTCCTCCCTAGTAATCATGAGAGATACCCAGCCTCGGCTAAGGTCAGGGGTAAGAAAGGGTTCGGCTCTACAGGACCCAATAGTGTCCTACTTGCCTTAGATCTTGATCGCCGACCCGTGTATACTCTCAAGGTGAATGGACGAAAAATCCTGGGACGGTTAGACACAGGGGCTGACCGCAGTGTAATCAGTGACCGGGACTGGCCTCATAAGTGGCCACGCCAGCAGTCACAGCAAATCTTGAGAGGACTTGGTTATGCAAAGGAGCCTCAGATCAGCTCCTCAGAGCTCCACTGGAATGATGAGGAAGGCCATTCGGGTGTCTTCCAACCCTATGTACTGGAAGTCCCTGTTACCTTATGGGGTCGGGACGTGATGGCTGGCTTGGACCTTCGCCTTACCAATGAGCAGCTGTATAGCCCTCAATCCAGAGCCATCATGGCAGACATGGGCTACATCCCCAATTCTGGAATGGGAAAGTTCTCTCAAGGGAGAAAGAATCCCGTGCCCGCGTCCAGTCACTCCGGCAGAGAAGGACTGGGTTTTTCACAGGGGCCACTGAGGTGATAAAAATCAAATGGAAATCAGAGCAGCCTGTCTGGGTACCTCAGTGGCCCCTTCCTACACACAAATTGAGTGCTGCCACGAGGCTCATTGAAGAGCAATTGGCCCTAGGCCATCTAAAAGAGTCAACTTCCCCTTGGAATACGCCTATCTTTGTCATACAAAAAAAGTCTGGAAAATGGAGGTTATTGCATGACCTTAGAGAAATTAACTCTACTATGGAAGTCATGGGGCCTGTGCAAAGAGGCCTGCCAATACTCTCTGCTCTACCACAGCACTGGCCCATTATAGTAATTGACATTAAAGACTGTTTTTTCTCTATCCCACTACATCCGGAAGATACCTCACGGTTCACCTTCACTTTACCATCTATCAATCATGCTGCCCCAGACAAACGTTATGAGTGGGTGGTCCTTCCACAAGGCATGGCTAACAGTCCAACCATGTGCCAGATCTTTGTAAATAAAGCCATTGCTCCCGTCAGGGATATTCATCCTTCCGTACACTGTATCCACTACATGGATGATATTCTCTTGGCAGCACCAACACATGCTGAGGTGCAGAAGGCCTATTTTACTTTGGTAACCAATTTGAAAAAACATGGGTTACATATTGCACCTGAGAAAGTGCAGATGGAGGACACCCTTGAGTATTTGGGTTCTCACATATCCCCAGAACAAATTAAACCACTTACGTAAAGACGGGTTAAAAACTTTGAACGACTTTCAGAAATTATTAGGGGATATACAATGGATACACCCCTATTCGGGCCTACCCAACCACATCCTTCGTCCCCTATATGATATCTTGCTGGGTGATCTCCAACTATCATCCCCTAGACACTTTACCCCTGAGGGGCTACAGGCCTTAGAGAGGGTGGCGGAGGCTCTTGCAGATGCTGCCCTCCGGCGGCGCGATCCCAAGGCGGACATTCAGCTGTGTGTTCTCCCTTCATTCATGCAACCCACAGGCACATTATGGCAGGGTGGCCCTCTCTTATGGATCTACCAGCGGATTTCTGCAGGGAAGAGCATTTCCTGGTATCCTGCCGTGGTGGCACAATTAGCGTCGATCGGCCTACAACATAGTATCCAAATCTTTGGGTCTTATCCCTCCAAGCTGATAGTGCCGTATACCAAAGACCAAATTCAAACACTTGGCACTGTTAGTGATGACTGGGCCATTCTCCTATTTACCTTCCAAGGATATATAGACAATCACTACCCAAAGGACCCCCTTCTACAGTTCATGGAGCAGCATCCAATAGTTTTCCCAAAACTTACCTCCTGTGAGCCACTCGCTGGAGCCATAAATATCTTCACTGATGGATCCCAATCAGGCATTGGGAGCATTTATATTCATGACCAAGAGCCCCAGCTTTATCTGTTTCCAGGTGCCTCTGCCCAAGTGGTAGAGTTGCAGGCTGTTCAGCATGTCTTTCAAACGATTGATTCGCCTTTTAATCTCATCACTGATAGTGCTTACGTAGTCCAAGCTGTAAGGCAGTTGGAGACTGCAGGACAACTTAACCGGAGTTCCCCTGTTGGGTTAATTTTCGCTACTATCCAGCAATTGATATGGAATAGAAAACATCCTTTCCATATCATGCACTTAAGAGCTCACTCCGGTTTACCTGGCCCTCTTACGACAGGTAATGCCACCGCTGATCGCTTTACTAGGGCCACACTCATCTTTAATAATACTGAAAACGCTGAGGCGTTTCACAGACGTTTTCATGTGAATGCTAACACCCTCTCCTCGCGCTTCCATATATCGCGGGAGGCCGCCCGGGCCATAGTAAAACAATGCGCCTCCTGTGCACCCTACCAACCCCAGCCACATATAGGTGTCAACCCCCGAGGGCTGCTACCCATGCATATCTGGCAGATGGATGTCACTCACTTTTCTGAATTTGGTAAATCACGCTGTCTCCATGTGTCTGTGGACACTGCGTCTGGCCTCATCTGCGCTTCGGCCCTCACTGGAGAATCCTCTAAACATGTAATCACACACTGCCTGACGGCATGGGTGGCATGGGGCATGCCTAAGATGCTGAAAACTGATAATGCCCCAGCATACACATCGTCTGCCTTCCAGTCCTTTTTAGCTGCTATGGGTGTACAATGCAGTCATGGCATCCCTTACAATCCCCAAGGCCAAGGTATCGTGGAACGAGCCCACCTCACCCTTAAAACTATGTTACTTAAACAAAAAGGGGGAGTTGGCCTGGGTCGTTCTCCCTGTGACCGTCTCTCTCTCGCTCTATTCACTCTTAATTTTTTGTTACTGGATTCCACGGGGCGCACAGCCGCAGACCGGCACATGGAACCCGCTGGTGCACCTCGTATTCAAGTGCTTTGGAAAGATATATATTCCGGACGCTGGAGGGGACCAGACCCGGTCCTTGTCTGGTCCAGAGGAGCTGTTTGTGTTTTTCCGCAGGACGCTGATAATCCTCTGTCGGTCCCGGAGCGGCTGACGCGCCCGACACAATCAAGGGACAATGTGGCGGAGAATCTTGTTGAGCCTGTTGATGCTCTCTCTTCTGCAGATGATTCAGGGAGTATCTGATTACAGATGGGGGTTTCTTGATGTGCTCCCTCTTCCTCTCCCAGTACACCATTCTGCCTCGGTGTTTCCTAGATTCTTTACCACCAATGAGTCTTTAGGGCTCCCCACAGTACCCTATGAACCGGACCTGGCCCCTCTGCAGGAGGGAAACCTCACCGCCACCGATCTCTCTATCACCCTATTGGGACTACTCTGTTTTGAAATCTCGTCAGGCAATACCACCTCTGATAACCCCCCCGTACCTTATTGTATAATCAATCAGCAGGGTGGTTTGATCCCGTTCCTGGCGGTAAAAATGAAACTAATGGCACAGCATTGCAGGGCCGTGTCCCTGCCCTCGTTGTGGGAGGCCCTACTCCCCAACCACGTTGGGCGCCCTGCTGTGAGATCAGGCGAGAATGGCCAACCTCAACCCCATGGACTGGTTGTCAAAGTGGCCATGTACAATGGGCGGTTAGGAGGTATTTTACCTTCAGCCCTAAGATAGGCACCTCTTTCAACAACACATATCATGGACTCAGTTGGACCTGGCAGAACCCCGTGATGCCTCCCGTCTCTAACCCGTTTGATTTATGGCTGTTGTGTGGAGTGAATGGCAGCTGTACAGATCTGTCTCCTTTTAGTATGATAATGGGTGGGTTTTTGGCCAATGGCACGGTGAGATGGAATGACACCGGAGACCGTTCTGAGAATTTTGAGAAGACGGCCCAGTTTACCCACGATAATTTCACCTCGAAGATTTTTCTCCCTACCCCAGTATGTGTACACCCCCCTTTTCTCTTTTTGGTTTCAATGACTCTCGAGAATTTTCTTCGCTTCCTTGTGACATTAACACCTGTTATTATACTCAGTGCTGGAATGCTTCTGCCTTTCCCCTCGCTGTGGTGCTGCGTTTGCCACGCCATGTGCCTTGGCCCGTGGAGGACCCGGATGCCACCCATCTGTGGGCTCGCCGAAGGAGAGATTTCGGCGTTACGGCTGCAGTGGTGGCTGCCGTGGCTGCATCTGTGACCGCTGCCACAGCCGCGGCGGTTGCTTTAACGCAGACGATTGGCACAGCCGCCGCGGTTAATCAGCTGTCAGCATCAACGGCCCAAGCCTTGCAGACTCAGTTTAACCTTGACCGTCAGCTCAGGGCGGGGATCACAATGCTTAATCAGCGCATTGACCTGGTCCAAGAGCAGGTTGATATACTCTACCGGGTGGTCCAGTTGGGATGTGAATGGCGATTCACTGGTTTGTGCATCACCTCAGTGCAATTCAATAACTTTTCTCATGCTGCTAACCTCTCTAGCATGTTGTCTCGACAGATTAGGTCAAACTGGAGTAAAGACATTGAAGATATTCTTGAAGACCTGCGGCTAGAAATCGCCATGGTCAATGAGACACGGGTGGACCCAGTTTCTGCTAGAACTCTCCTGCAGTTGTTTTCCTCGATCCGTTCTTACCTTAAGGGTCTGATGGGCACCGGACCATTGACCCTCCTCCTTTTCTGCCTTTGCATTTGTTTGTAGCAGTCCGACGCGCCTCCCGGCAGAGGCAGCGGGAGTGGGCCCTGCTTGTGCAGGCTATCGTGGCCGCTCCTTGCGAACAGCCCTTGGCAAATGTCTGGCTCAGCATGATGGAAGGGTAGTCAAAGATGGGCAACTTCTTCCGGGGGTGCTACCAACCTAAGACAGGGATCTCACCAAGCTGTGAGACATCCCAAAGACGGGTAAGGAGCATCCTAGCCGAAGATGACCTAAGACAGGCACCTTCTCGGCTGATTTATAGACAAAGGGGGGAGATGTGGGGAGCGGAGCATCCGGCCCAAGATGGCACCCAAGGCCGGAGCCACTCCTTATTCCACACCCCTGTTTACCAGACTTAGGGCTTTCGTAGCGCATGCTTGTGAGCAGTGGCTGCTGGTCAGCCTATTGAGAGCCCCGCTTTGGGAGGACGTGGCCTATTATGATTGGGGGAACCTTGGGGATAAAAGTGTGTGGGGACTGGGGGTGAAGAAAAAGAAGAATAAAGCAAGCAACTTGCAAGGCGGCTCATATCCGTGTGTCCTGTCTTCTTTCCACCGGTGGACAGTTAGGCAGCGACAGTAATCTATTTCCATTAATTAGCCAGTGAAAACCTACAGATCGCAACAAAATATGGTTAGACCATAGTGCTGGAATACAAGCCTTAGCTGGAGGGCGCTCTTATACACTGTGGCTGCAGTGGACTCAGCACATTGAAAACTGTGAGGATGGTGCAGACAGGAGAATGTTTCATTCTGTTCTGCGTGGTGATGCAGTGAGTCAGAACTCTGCAGCAACTAAGGACAGCCACAATATCAGGAAGTTATTAAACGAGGCACTGTATTAAAATTAGTTTACAGGACAGCCTCCATAAGAGCTGTTGTCCCCCAGGCCTGAGTGGACAAGAGCTTGCTGGGTTGAGGGTGCCTTCGGCCAGTTTGTAGGGGATCAGACTACCAAGTCTTCTTTGCTTCGCGTTGCACAGGCCTGGCGGGGAGAACTAGAGCAGCCAGGCTCCTGCAGAGAGTTCTTACTAGAAGTTTATCTGTAGAGGCATGTAGGGGCCAGAGGAGCCTCTTGGGCTTGCCTGGGAACCACAGATCTCTTTCAGTCTGCAATCCCAAAGGTGGAGGCTGCTCCCAGCTTATCTGTGTCCCGTATACACTCGGTTTTTAATCCCAGAACTGGCCTTCCGGCCTCTCCCTTCCTCAGCGCCACTGTCCCGGCCTGCTGAATCCTGTAACTCATCTGCTTTTCAAACCCTTCTGCCTGCCTGCTGCAGAGTCCATTCTTTATGATAGGCAGTACCCCGGCCTTGGCTGGCTGGCTTGTTCTGGCCACTGGTGCAGGACAGAGACAGGAGTGGTGCCACCCGCTCCCTTCCCGGGGCTCTGTCGATGAAGGACTCTGCACGACTTCAAAAAACTTGACTTTTAATTAGCTACTGTGGCAGTGAGTCTAAACTCTCGGGTGACTGTCATTTCATGCAGACCCTAAAGTGCCTGGTCCATAGTCAGAGGACTCAGATGTGTTTGATTAATAATAGATGAAATCTTTTGAAATATAGGGATCTGGGGTACAGTACTAAAAGTGCCTTTAGAAGGAAAACAGCTGGCAGTCCCTGGGCGTCTTGAGGTCTGTTCCAGCTCTGGGATCTGGAGAGGCTGGCTCTGCTGGGGCCTGGCCTTCCACCTTCAGCCCGTACCTTTTCTCAGCTGCTGTTTGGAGACCAGGCCGAAGAGCATCATCGTAGAGGTTCCATCTGAAATACCCTCAGTGTCTTGATACTCTAGGCAGGGCTTTGAACCCCTGCTGAGAATTTGAATTTCCACCCCCTTGATATACTGAATCTGAATCTACAGTACAACATGAGCCCCGCTGGTGATCCTTATGTATAGCTTCCTAGGAACTTGTTTGAAAGGTTCCAGTTGTTTGAAGCCCTGCTTTCAGCTCCAGTTAGCACAGCCTTTGTTCCTGTTTCCAGCCCTTTTATGTGACTGTCACTGGTTGTTCAAACACAGGTTCAGGGTCACTGAGTTCAGCTCTGAACATTCTGGGTGGAGTGAGGCAAGCAGGAAGGTGAAAGGGACAGTGTAGAGCCATCTAATTAGGGAAAGTGAGTCTTTTTTCTAGAAGTTGCCAGTGTTCACAGTTTGGGCCTGAGCCCATAACTGTAATACCAGAATCTTAGCTGTCCTAGCTAATTGTGATTTTGGGCGAGTCAATTACTTGCTCTGTGCCCTAATCTGTGAAGAGAGGATAGTGATAGTTTTTATCTCATCTAATTGTTCTTAGGTTTAAACAGGTTAATACATGTAAACCACTTAAAAAGTACCTGGCATATATGTTTATTGTTGTGTGCCATTGAGCCAGTTCCAACTCACAGTGACACTCCAGAATAGTTTGGTTTTGGGTTTTTGCCCCATAAAGTTTCTAGGCTGTAGCCTTTTTTTTTTAACTTTAGATGAAGGTATACAGAACAAACTAGTTTCCCAATAAACAGTATACATACTGTTTTATGACACTGGTTAACAACCTCACAACATGTAAATCTTGGGTTCCCCATTACCAGCTTTTCTGTTCCCTCCTGCCTTCTAGTCCTTGCCCCTAGGTTGGTGTGCCCCTTTAGGCTGTTTTTGTTTTACGGGCCTATCCAGTCTTTGGTTGAAAGGTGAACCTCCAGAGGGACTTTACTCCTGAGCTAAAAGGATGTCTGGGGCCCATACTGTCATGGTTTCCCCAGTCTGTGTCAAGCCAGCAAGTCTGGTCTTTGTTTAGAGTTAGAATTTTGTTCTAGATTTTTCTCCAGCGCTGTCTGGGGCGTGTGTTGTGATCCCTGTCCAAGCAGTGAGTGGTGTTGGCCAGGCAACCTCAGGAGTGACTTCAGTATTGAGTTAAAAGGGTGTCCAAGGATCATACTGCTGGGGTGTCTCCAGTCTCTGTCAGGCCAGTGAGTCTAGTCTTTTTTTTAGGTTTGAATTTTGTTCTGGGTTTTTCTCTTTCTGGGTTGTCCTCTGTTCTGTAGGATCTCTATGAATCAGGAATGCACTCATGGTCTTGGGAGGATGCCCTGTTATCCTGAACACAAAAGGACGGGGAGGCTTGTAAGGAGCTGCCATGAAGCCGTCTCCCACTCGCCGCCCTGTCTCTGGGAGGGAGTTATGAGACCGTATCTCATCCCCTGCCGGGTTCTAGTTAGGCATGGTGCTTTTCTGTCCTACTCCCAAACAGAACTGTAGCGTGTCAGGCTTTTAGCTGCAGTCTAGAATTGGCTTCTTAGCTGTGGGTTATCCCACAGCTCGCAGCCTAGCACAGTTGAGCCTTGCAGCCATCTTTTGGTGTTGTGCTTTTTGGTATGTGGGACAAAAATCCCAGGGACCTAGACCTGTGGCTTCTTTTTGCTGTCAGTGTAAGTACTAAATGTAAGTACTAAGTCTTACATGTAAGTACGGAGTTGTAATTTACTGGTGGAATCAGCTGGGACTTGGTCTTGGATTATATGGCTGTGAACTTGACACCCTGCACTTCCCCATTTCTGTCGCCCACACATATAGGATGTGCGCAATAAATGTTTATTGAACAGATTCAGCTTCCAGGGCTCAAAACCTTGAGGGATCACCTACCTTTCCTGCAGGTCCTCTGCGTCTGGGCTTGTCAGATGTCTTTAAACTTTCTTGTTTCTGCTGCTTCCTTTCCGTGTTTGTTGCTGCCAGTTAAGTCCAAACCCCCGCCCGCCGACTACTAGATCACAGTAAAACAGTCCTCAAACTGGTCTTGAGGATTTCTGATCTTTTCCCATACAATCCGTCACCCATACTACTGCCAGGTTAATCTTTTTAAAAGGCAGTTTTGTACGTGGCGCCCATAGGGCTCGCTTGCCACCACCAGTCTGTCTTACCGTAGTTGCTTGTGGGTTGCTGTCATCCCTCAGGTATTTTAAATACGTTGTCACCTATGATAGGCAGGTTTTGGCAGAGCTTCCAGATTGAGACGGACTAAGAGGAAAAATCTGGCAGTCTACTTCTGAAAATTAGCTGGTGAAAACCATATGAATTGCACCAGAATACTCTGGTGTAGTGCTGGACGGTGATGAACTACCTACGTTAGAGTGCACTCAGAACATGGTAGCAACAGCGACGGATTTGGGCGTATCGGTGATTGCAGAGATGGCACGGGACTGGGCAGTGTTCTGTTGTTCATAGGTTGTCACGGGTCGGAGCTGATGCCGTGGGAGCTAACAACACCAGAAGGTTTACGGACTTAAAGTTGACATGTTTCAGCTTGTTTAAGGCTCTACAGTTTGGTCCCTTGCTATTTCTCCACACTTACTTTTCATTAATCCTGATAAGGGATAAAATCAAAACAAAGACATTTGACCCGTTTGTAAAATGACTGTCTAGCTCTAGGAGCTCAGTGTACTCTCTCCCCCAGACTCCACTGTCGCTGCCTAGGAACCAACCCATTATCATTAAGGAAATGAGTTTCCCTATAGTCAGGCTGAAGGATGTGTATGTCTCCTGGCGATTCCTGGATCTCAGCCTCCTCCAGTTTCTGATGCACCAGCCAAGGTAATGTATCATGGAAACGTTTTTGTTTCCACCCTCCTCTGAAGATTTAATATTCTGAGCAAGGTTGTTAAGCCATTCCTGAAAATTTCCATCATGCCATTGCTTTATAGCCGACATGAAGCCCTCCTGTCTTGTCTTTCCAGTATTTCTTTGGCCCAATCAATGTATTCATGTAACCGACAATATCAAAGATTATGCTTTACTTTGTCTCACCTCTGACTGACCTCAGTCACTGTAAACCAGCCAGAATACGGTGTTTTTACTTCCTCCAGCCCTGTAACCCTGCGTCTCTGTTTGCTCCCCTTAGGGTTCATGTGTTGTATTTGCAAGGACTCCCCGTTTCCCCAGTGCAGTGTTCTTTTGTGCTGCAGCTGTGTCTATGCTCTCAATAAAACTCTTCCCTTTTTAATTTTAATCAGGGTTTGTGATTTTGTTTTATGGAACTTGGTGTCAGAAGTGGGATTTCTAAGTTGTTTTGCCTTCTGCAACCCTGGGGACATCAGAACAGGGTCCTGGCCAGCACAGCGTTTCAGTTCACTGTCTCCCCAGATTCCCAGAGGTCACCTCAGCTGGAGTCTCTCAAACCCGAGCTCTGCCTTCATTGCATAGAGCTCGGTGACATTTATCGAAGATCTAGCTTGACTTTCATTTTTGGTTCACTCTCTGAACATTCAGATGTGTTCCTTGCCAAAGTCAGTTTGATGGGGCTGTTCCTATGATATGCCCAGGTCTGCTTAAAGATTCCAGCCATTAAGTTTGAGCTTGCTTTCTCTTTCCTAGTATACTTTGAAGTTACAGTGTGCATTCAGGTTTTAATGCATATTCAGATTGTTTGTTTTTCCTCATTTGCAAGTTTAGGTTAAAGTTTATCTGACCCTGGTCTGCCGCACATTTGGGGCAGCACTTCAAAACCGTGGGGTTTAAGGGTGAGAGACCCAAAGTAATACTTCTTGCAATCACTTTTTATTTTTCTCTCTACACATTGATTCTTTATTTTACAGGTTATCTGACATCACAGGCCAATAAGCTGTGTAGTTTTTCTGTCATTTTAACTTGATTCTAGTCTAAAAAACTGTGTCTGGATGTCTGTCTTACATCAAAAGCTATAGCTAACAGTTTTTGTTTTTAGTTTTTTTCCCCCATAAAACTGCTTTGCCTGCCTTATAACTGGGTTGGGGGTGGGGTGGGTGAGTGGGTGGTGGGGGAGGATGGAGGTGGGTTGCCCAGAAGGCAGCTGTTCTAAGAAACTTCAAGCTAAGTTAGTCTATTTGAAAAGTACACTGATCACTTCTGTGTTATGAGACAACCCGGCTGGGCTCAGACTGGTTATAATTTAAAAATTGGAGGCACAGCTTCACAAATGACTAGCACTTCTGCCAGCTTTGCTTCATCTTTGAACTTTCAGAAATTAAAAAAAAAGAAAAATTATGGCTGATGTTTTTAGATACCATTATACAAGTGACTATCATTTTTGTAACAACTGACACTAAGATAAAGAAAACTCTTCGTCTGAGGTAACCATTACTGAATCACTTGGCGGAACCTGACTGTAGATAAAACCCACTGCCATCAAGTCCATTCTGACTCATAGTGACCCCGTAGATGGAGCAGAACTGCCCCATAGTTTCCAAGGAGTGCCTGGTGGATTTGAGCTGCCAACCTTATGGTTAGCAGCTGTAGCACTTAACCACTATGCCACAGGGTTTCTGACTATAGATAAGTCCCTAAAAACACAACAAATCCTTTTTATAGTAATGATGTAATATATTAATGTACACCTTTGTAAACTTTTGCCTGAAAGCCATGACAAAAATTGATGCAATTAAGATTTTTTTTTCATATCAAAACTATAATATGCTGTAGCTAACAGCCTGGCTATTCAGTCTGGCCACAAACAACCCTTGGAATTAACATACGAAGCAAGCTCCCATGAGGATAAGAAATTCAAATAAAAATTAATTCTGCTTCTGATAAGTTTTTGTTGTTCATGCAGGTAGCCACCAAAAGACCCCTTCCAATCAAGTAAAAAAACATTTTTTAAACAAAAGAATTGTAGGCTGTTTAGACAAGCTTTGTTTCAATAATGATTGTATTTTTATAATACATAGATTTAATTTCCAGAAATGTTTGAGTAACTTGCTGAAATTAAATTGAGTTGGTGGATGTTCATTATAATTAAAGTTTATAGACTTATTTTTTATGCTACGGGGGAAAAAGTATATGTATTTTTAGAAGACATTTAAAAAGTTTGTTTAAAATTTATTTGGTATGATTAAAGTTCTTATTCATTGTAGCTAAAAGTTTAAGTTGATTTATAAGACTTTAAAGACCTTTAATACTAAATAACATAAGCTAAGAACTGGGTTTCTCACTGTTAAGGTAACAACATTTTTTTTAAACTTAAGAATTTTTTTAATGCAATCTGCCTTAAAAGTAGAGGTTCAACAGAATAAATTACTACATCAAAAACCAAAACACCTGGCTTGGTAAAAACTAAAACTTTATGATCTTTAGTTAAATAACTCAAAGTACTGTTTATCAATAGCCTATAATAAACTCCTGACAACTTTGAAATGTTATAAAAAGATAGGAAAGATTTATTTCTGATTCACAAAGAAAAAAGTGTAAGAAAATTTATTTAACATATTATCAGTTATAGAAGCCATGTTGTCAAAGATAAATGCCAAAATTTCTTTGGTTAACATTTTATGTATCAGTGCTTTTGCTTATTTTTTATATTTTGCCTGATATTAGACAATAAGCTCATGCTATTACATAACAACTTCTTATCCTTTCAATTACCAACTTGGTCACAATTTTTTCCAAAACCTAGCATCATCAAAGCTAATGATTTCACCTATGTAGTTTTTATTATTCTTGGTATACCCTGACTCTTTAAAAGTGAGGTTAATCATTATGCATAAGGATATTTTCATCTAAAGTTTTTATTTGATTTAATTTAGCTTTGCATACTTTCATAGTTAATTAACATCAAGCCTTTTCAGTTAAAAAATTATTATTCTAAGTTAACCATGGCCATTTTGAAGTTTACCTTTCACAGGTGAGTTTTAACTTGTTGATTCACTGAAAATACAACACAAATGGACTATATTGGACTTAGATCTAATTCCACTGGACGGAATCAGGATTTTAGAGCTCTGACGTGAAAATTGACAGGGCTATCCAAGTTGTTGCTGACCCAAAATAACATGAAAACAAAATCAGCTCCATAAAACTAAGTAAACTACAAAGATTATTATACAATATGTAAGAATTTCACTAATATGTAACATTCTGTTTTGTAGCTATAAGAAATTTTTTTTTACCCTTTTTTTAATGTAAAAAGCAGCTGTTTCAGGAACTAATAACACTGTCGTTACAGAACATCCTATGAATTAAAAAATGTTACAGCTCATGTCAAAGATCTAACTAAAATAGGCTCAGAGATTCCAGACTCCAAGAAATAAATACTGAAATAATGTGGTGAGAGAAGTAGTTCTTCCAAACAAAACGGTCTTCCCTTCCTTACATGACTAATGCCAACTCTGATACTGTCAAATATTGTCAATCTTTTAATCTATTACTCTAAGGAATGCTTTCATAGGTTAAAAGAGTCTTTGGTGATCAAAAATCCAATCCCCAAACTTGCCTGACATCATTGCAGGGTGCCATACTAGAAAACCAAAACCAGAAAAACTCACTGCTATCGAGTTGACTCCGACTTATAGCAACCCTATAGGATAGGATAGAAGTGCCCCCTAGGTTTCCAAGGAGCAGCTGGTAGATTTGAACTGGGAACTTTTTAGTTAGCAGCTGAACGATTAACTATCCTGTCACCAGGGTGCTGTGTATTTTAGGAAAAGCATTAGCTAAAG
This sequence comes from Heterohyrax brucei, assembly GCA_028571685.1. Classification (NCBI taxonomy): domain Eukaryota; kingdom Metazoa; phylum Chordata; class Mammalia; order Hyracoidea; family Procaviidae; genus Heterohyrax; species Heterohyrax brucei. Next base: position 114,697,978 of record CM053149.1, on the reverse strand, counting down.
GACTCCCTGGAGACTTGTAAAGAACTGTAAGTGGTTCTCTTTACTAATCCTTATACTGATAAATTACAGAGTAGAGAATTAGATACACCTCTGCCACTTAAAGAGGACCATGGCTCCTGTTTGAACTGTCCCATCAACCAGAGGGCGGAAACTAAAATTCAGCCACTCCAGGAGACAGAAACAAACAACTGTGACAGAAGCAACAGTTCTGCCCAAGATCACAGTGAGAATTCACACAAGCATCTAGGAGTTTTGGACTGTGCTGTATAATCTTTATTTTCCTATTTATCTTTATTATCTTTTACCAAGTTAGTATTCTCCCCTAGTAAGGTATGCTCCTGAAGTAGTTATTATTTACATACCACCTAAAAATTTTAAAGCTGTACTATTATCAGCTAGAATTTATAGATTCATAATTTGCCACCTGTAACTTTCTGACTTACATCCTCTCCTTTCTTTCCTACACATACATAGGTTATTAAAGTCCCTGAACTTCTGTTCCTATTGATACAGGTGATCCTTATAGAATTACATTTAAAATTGCCTTATTTCTGTATTGGGAAACTTCCCTCCATGGTGTTAATTCTTTATATCCCCAGTAGATGTAAAGTGTTATAATAATGCAAAGACCAGCTAGAAAATCAAAAGGGAAGAACATATTTGGCATTGCTCAAGTTGAAAGAAACAAAGAGAAATTCAACTTGCACACTGAAAGATTCTAGGGGCAAAATACTGAATGACTCAAGAGGCACCGAAAGAAGATGCAAAGAATACACAGAGTCACTGCACCAAAAACAACTGATTGTCATTCAACCATTTCATAGGGTAGCCTATAATCAAGAGCCAATGGTACCTAAGAAGTCCAAGCTGCATTGAAGGCATTGGTCACAAATGAAGCTTCTGGATTTGATAAAGCACCGAGATATTTCAACAAACTGATGGAGTGCTGGAGGTGTTTGCTTGTCTGTACCAAGAAATTTGGCAGACAGCTACCTGGCCAGCCAACTGGAAGAGATATGTCTTTGTACCCATTCCAAAGAAAGGTGATCTAACAGAATGTGGAACTATCAGAAAGATGTTCACCTGTGTTTTATTGATTATGCAAAGGCATTCAATTATGTAGAGCATAACAAATTAAAGATAACACTGTGAAGAGTGGTAATAATTGCAGAACACTTAACTGTGCTCATGGAGAACCTCTACATGGACCAAGAGGCAGTCTTTGAACAGAAAAAGGGGACAGTGCGTGGTTTAAAGTCAGGAAAGGCGTGCATCAGGTTATATGCTTTTACCATGTCTGTTCAGTCTCTTCGCTGAGCAAATAGTCTGAGAAGCTGGACTATATGACGAAGAAGGAGGCATCAAGAGTGGAGGAAGGCTCATTAACAACCTTGTGATGTGCAGATGACACATTCTTGTTTGCTTAAAGTGAAGAGGACTTGAAGCACTTAGTGATGAAGATCAAAGGCTACAGTTTTCAGTAAAGATTACACTTCATAAAGAAAATCACTGGACAAATAAGCAACAAATGATAAATGGAGAAAATAGTAAAGTTGTCAAGGATTTCACTTTACTTGAGTCAACTATCAATGACCACAGAAGCAAGCAGCAGTCAAGAAATCAAAGGATGTATTGTATTAGACAAATCTGCTGAAGAAGATTTCTTTTAAAGTACTTAAAAGCAAAGATGTCCAGCCAAAAAACACATGCGGACATGTTCACGATCTTTAGTTATTAAAGAAATTCAAATCAAGACAACAATGAGATACCATCTCACCCCAACAAGATTGGCCATGATCCAGAAAACACAAAACAACAAATGCTGGAGAGGCTGTGGAGAAAGTGGAACCCTCCTACACTGTTGGTGGGGTTGCAAAATGGTCCAGCCTCTTTGGAAGGCAATCTGGCGCTTCCTTAAAAAAATGAATATTGATATACCATTTGACCCAGTAATTCCACTACTTGGAATATATCCTACAGATTCAAGGCCTTTCACACCAACGGACACATGCACCAGAATGTTTATCGCAGCACAGTCCACAATAGCAAAAAGATGGAATCAACCCAGATGGCCAACAATAGAAGAATGGATAGGTAAACTGTGGTACATATACTCAATGGAGCACTACGCAATGATAAAGAATAATGATGATTCCAGGAAACATCTCCTAACCTGGTTTCAACTGGAAGACATTATGTTGAGTGAAAGTAGTCAGCGACAAAAGGACAAATACTGTATGAGACCTCTACGATAAGATCTCAAAAACAGACTTGTGTATAGAAGAAAAGACTCTTTGACAGCTGCAAGAGAGGAGAGGGAGGGAGGGCGAGGGGGGGAGGGTTTAGTTTAGATAGTTACTAGCAATCTAGTTGGGAGAAAGCGGTGACAGCACATATTAGGAACAAGAACAACATTAAGTGGACTTCAGCATAACTTGAGTACTCCTTCCATCTTAACTCAATATTGCAAGGATAGAGTAGCTGGGGCTGGGGGCGGGGGACCATGCTCTTAGGCAAATTCCAGGCCAATTGGCACAACTAGCGTTTTGCTAAGAGAGCTCTCTGCACCCTACATTGGTGAGTGGCGTCTGGGGCCTTAAAAGCTGCCAAGCTGCCTTCTGAGGACACAGCAAATGGTCCCAACTCAGCAGGAACGGATCCTCACCGAGGGCCAAAACAGCATGCGGTAAAGACAACCGAGAAGACAGAGAGACCCACAAGAGTGGGTGCCTACATTGACTTGAGACCGGAAGAACCGGATGGTGCCTGGCCACCACCAGTGATAGCCACGACGGAGCTCATAGAGAGGAGCCTCACTGGCAACACAAGAATAAAAAGAGGTGCATCATGAGATCTCCACTAAAAGACCTCAATTGATGGTCCAGCGGTTTTGGGGTTCCTCTGAGAGCATGGCCCCCTTCCCTGATGCTGCCCTCTCCCATAAATTATAACAAAGGTCCACTCTTTGGACAGGAATGGATTGGACTTGGCAAGGCAGAGTGACCATATATTGGATGCACTTTATGGTTCTATACATCTATAGGACATCATCTTGCTGACCTCTGGCTGGAGGAAGGGGAGTGGATGGAGAGGAGGGGAAAGGAGACTGTTGGGAGGATGAGACATGTATGGAGCAGAGAGGAACAGTGTGCTGTCACCAGACAGGGAGAGCAGTGGAAGCTGCATATAGGGGGGCATGTAAATTTACATGTGAATGTACATTTTCACTCAGTTATGTTAAATAAAAATAAAAAATAAAAAAAAATAAATAAAAAAAAGCGAAGATGTCACTTTAAGGATTAAGGTGTACCTGACCCAAGCCGTGGTATTTTCAATCATCTCATGTGCATGCAAAAGCTGGAGAATGAGTCAGGAAGATCAAAGATCAAAGATGAACTGATGCCAGTGAATTGTGGTTTGGTGGAAGAATATTGAATACAGCATGGACTGCCAAAAGAACAACAACAAAATATCTGTCTTGGAAGTAGTATAGCCAGAAAGCTCTTTAGAAGGGAAAATGGTAAAACTTCATTCATCTCATGTATTTTGGGCATGTTATTATGTTACTGTTCCTTGGAGAAGGACTTCATGCTTGGTAAAGTAGAAGGTTAGTGAAAAAGAGGAAGACCCTTGTCATGGATTGAAGTGTGTCCTCCCAAAATTACTTATCAACTTGCCTAGGCCACAATGCCCAGTATTGTGTGATTGTCTACTATTTTGTCTTCTGATGTGACTTTTCCATGTGTTGTAAACCCTACCACTATAATGTTAATGAGATGGATTAGTGGCAGTTCTGTCAATGAGATCCACAAGATTAGATTGTGTCTTGAAACAATCTTTTTTGAGATATAAAAGAGAGAAGTGAGCAAAGAGACAGTGGGACCTCACATCACCAAGAACAAAGCACCAGGAGCATAGCACATCCTTTGGACCTTGGATCCCTGTGTTGAGAAGCTCCTAGACCAAGAGAAGATGGATGACAAGGACCTTCCTCCAGAGCTGACAAACAGAAAGCATTCCCCTGGAGCTGAAGCCCTGAATTTAGACTTGTAGCCTATGAGAGTGTGAGGGAAGAACTTTGTTAAAGCTGGCCACTTGTGGTATTTCTGTTACAGCAACACTAGATGACTCAGACTCAGTGAGGTGGACTGACATGGTGGGTGCAAGAGTGACTGTGAGGGTGGTGCAGGACCAGGCGGTGTTTCCTTCAGTTGTACACAGGTTGTGAGGAGTCAGAACTGACCTGAAGGCACCTAGCAGCCACGACAACTGAGGCTCCGTCTGCAGGCCAGTTTCTCCCTGAAGCACCATTAAGTCTGCTGAATCCGAGCGCCACTGAGTTCTCTACACTACTCAGTGGGCTCATGGGTGAGTCGGAATAGAAACTAGATGGAGACAGAAGATAGTTAGGAAGAAAATTTCCTTGTTTATGCTAGGATATCCCAGGAGCTACAAAGGTAGCTGGAAAATTCTGCTGTATGTGTGTAGCTAGGGAGGCAGTTAACCTTCTTAGAGATCTCTGCTTGTGGCCTCATAAAGGCTAAGAACTGACCTAGGCAGAAGACGACGTAACAGTAAGAAAACAAAATAACAAATCCCATTAGCTTCTGGAGCTACAACTCTATCGACTGTCACTCTTGCTCCGTCTGACACTGGCATGTCCTCAACCTTTGTGAATCACAAGACACTCGTCTGGAAAACAGGATACTTTATTTTCTGTCTACTCAATTGGGTTTTCATGTATAATGAGTCAAATTGCTTTTAAAATGGTCAGATTCACTACAAATCTAAGCTACTATGTGGCTTACCCTTAGCCCATTTGTTTTTCAGGTTCATGGGTTCCGGTTTCCATCATGTCTTACTTATCTTGAAATAATAAGTTTCCATAGGGAGACCTGATGGTGCAGTTATTGAGCGTCTGGCTGCCAACCAGGAGGTCAGCAGTTCAAACCTGCCAGCTGCTCAGCAGGAGAAAGATAAGGCAGTCTACTTCCTTAGAGAGTGTTCTTTTAGGTGCCACTGAATTAGTGTCCACTCCCAGTGACCCTGTGTATAACAGGACAAAATGCTACCCAGTTCCATGCCATCCTTACAGTCACTGCTACGTTTGAGCCCAGTGTTGTAGCTACTCTGTCAGTCCGCCTTGTTGAGGGTCTTTCTGTTTTTCACTGATCCTCTGTCATGGTTGGGTTGTGTCACCCCCCAAATGTGTGTGGCGGTTTGGCTGGGCTGTGATTCCTGCCGGGTATCCTATGACGTTCCTCCACCTCTGTGACGTTAATGAGGGCGGATAGGCAGCAGGTTTGCTGGCGGGACAGGACTCACAGTGTAAGATTGTTTTGTGCCTTGAGGCGGTCTCTTGAGAAATAAAAAAGCTAGCAGAGAGATTTGGGGGCCTCCTGCCGTCAGACAGGAGCGGTGCTAGGGTCTGAGTGCACCCTCTGGAAAGGACCGGGGGCCCTGCACCGTCAGAAGCTCCCAGTCCAGGCGAAGACGGACAAGGACCTACCTCCAGAGCCAGCAGAGGAAGTTTCCTCCTGCAGCTGACACCTTGATTTTGGATTTTTGGCTTACCGGATTGTGACAAACAGTTTCTCTTTTTAAAGCCATCCACTTGTGGTATTTGTATTAAAGCAGCACTAGCTGACTAAGGTACTCCCTATTTTACTAAGCATGTCCTTCTCCAGGGACTGGTCCCTCTTGATAACATGTTTACCACTATCTTTCTGTCAGTTTGTTGTACTGGGTTGGCTTGTGAGTTGCTTTGATGCCAGAAGGCATGCCAACAGTATTTCAAATAGGCGCAGGGTCACTCATGGTGGACAGCTTTCAGTGGAGCATATAGACTAAGACTAGGAAGAAGGACCTGGAGATCCATGTCTTAGGCTGGGTTTTCTAGAGAAGTAAAACCAATACAGCATATAAATAAATATAGACAGAGATTTATATTAAGAAATTGGCTCAAGCGGTTGTAGAGAAGATTGTGACATCCCAAGTCTGCGTGTCAGGAAAGAGGCTTCTACTGATTCACATAGCTGCAGGGACTGGTGAACCCAAGACTGGCCAGGCTAGACAGCAAGGTTGTTGCTTACAGTCTCTGAAGATTATGGAATCCCCAAATTGGCAGGAAGACTGCAGGTAAACAGCTAGCTTAGGCTCTAAGAGGTCAGATGAACAGGAGCCAGCTGCTGGATCCAGAGCAAGCAAAAGCCCCAGCAAGGACAGAAGGAAAAACAAGGTGGCAGAGGGCAGAGGAATGAAGGCTGATGGAGATGCTGAGCAGCCACAGGCCCCGCCTCTGTGGTACCCAGTCACAGCCGATCCCATCATGGGGTTGATCACCTACCAAATCTCAACAGGGAAGCAGTCACAGCATTATATGACTGCCAAAACACTGAGAATCATGGCCCAGCCAAGGTGACACACAACCTTAACCATTACAGTCTATTTTTTAAAAATAATGAGCTAGTGAAAAGCCTTATGCATAGCAGTAGCACATGGTCTGTTACAGAGCTGGAACCTAAGCCAGTCAGGTTAGAATGCACTCAAAATATGATTGAGGAAGCACTGCCTCCTCAAAGTAGAGACGACCTTAAAAATGTGGATGGAGTTAAGTTTTCAGGACCTTCATTTGTGGACATGACATGACTCAAAACGAGAATAGCTGCAAATATCCATCCTCAAAGATTACAGCATTCAAAACTCTACTGGGCAGTTCTACTGTGTTCAACAGAGTCACTATGGGTTTGGGAATTGAGGACAATGGGCTTGACCTTTTTTTTTTTTTTCCCATTATTATTACCTCCCTCTCTCACTCTGTCAGTTTCATTAGCCCAAAGTCCATTGCCATTATCTGAATCATGGCCATAGGCTTTGGCAACAGACCCTCAAGTCCCTGTTTCTCTCACTGTATTAAAACAAAGTCCCCGAAGCCTTCCATCAGAGCTTATTGGTTCACGAAGAACAGAAACTCAGACTCCGAAAAGAAACGAAGCACGTTATTTAAAGCAGAGCTTCTCAAACGATCTGTGGTGAAGAAAAAGATCTTTAGTTTTTTCTTTTTTTCCACTATATCACATACATTTTTTTGTAAACCATTATAAAGAGAAAAACGAATTGGAAAACAGACACCCAAAATACAAGTCACAATTTCATGATTGAACAGTCAACTCTCAAAATAGCTATAAACACTGGTAAACAATTACTCTCCATTTCTGTACTTATTGCTGGTAGACTGGACACAGTCCCTGGACATAATTAAAGTAATGCAAAGACAAGGCGTTTCACGGAAATGAGGCCCACCAAAGAATCTGACTGGTTGCTCGTCGTTTGATGGAGGCTCCCCTGGTCCAATCAGCTGCAAGTACAGTTGGTGCTCGCGAGGTACAAGCCCCTCCCTTTGGCACACACTGCAATCCCTAAGTTCTTAGCAGGAGGGCTGGGAGTTTGAGTCCTCCCAGTGGTACCCTCGAAGGCAGGCTCCGTGACTTCTGAAAAATCCGTCACCGAAAACCCTGTGGAGCGTAGTTCTGACACATAGGCAGTCACCTTGAGTCGAAATTGACTGGGTGGCACTGGCATGGCAAAAGCTTTGGTGGGTCCTTTCAGAGACTGGGATACTAGAATTAGCGGCCTCGCTGTTCACCAGGGCTGCCGGGTTTTGGCTCAGGTGAGCCTCCTTCCCTTAAGTAGCAGATCCTGCATAGCTTTCACAGAAGCTAATTTACAGTCTTCTAATAACACAGGCGGCACTTGGCTGGCTGGCAATAACACAGGAAGAAAAGCTCAGTTTGTATTTCCAGGTCTCAAAACCCTACAAAAAGGTAAGTTATTTATAGGCAATGTGTAAAACTTTCAGCTCATTTAAATCCTTCCTGAGTAGTTTATCTTCACGTGTGTGTGACTAGTTGGTTTCCTTCTGTGTACCCTGAGGGCTGTGTCACAAGCTCTAGTGTTCCTAGCGGTGACGTATCTAAGTCAGTATTAAATCAGTCAATCAATCAATCAGTCGTGTTGGTGGTGGTGGTGGTTGTATTGATGATGAAAACGCTGCACATAGGTTGACCTGGTGTCACGTTCTAGCTCTGAGTTTCTGTCAATAAAGTGGAGTCAATATCTACCTTGCAGAATTGCAGATTATGACGAGATAGAAGTAAAAGCACCTACCACCACCCCATGTCGGGAGCGAAAAGAAACTGCGCCATAAAGATGGCGCCTGTTATCAGGAGCTCCTCCCCGAGACACTCCCGGTCTGATGATTAGCCTGCTGACGCAGTTCCTTGCTGGTGCGTGAACAGCTCGTGATCAGCTTTCTGATTGCTGGCCTCTAGAGCCCATAGCCACTCAGCTTCTCTTTGCAATGCTATGTTCTGCTCATGCACTACACATGAATCAGCTGTGCCTTATGATTGGTGGGATTGGACTATATAATGGGTGAGGGACATTGTAGGGGGTGTGTAAAGGGTGTGTAAAGGTGTGTAAAGGGTGTGTAAAGGTGTGTAAAGGGTGTGTAAAGGTGTGTAAAGGTGTGTGTAAAGGGTGTGTAAAGAGGATGTAAAGGGGTATAAAGAAGTACAGAGAAGAACATAGGAAGTAGACTAGGTAGTAGAATAGGAAGAAGAATAAAGCAAGTAACTTGCAAGGTGGCTCATATCTGTGTGTCCTGTCTTCCTTCCGGGGGCGGATAGTTAGGCACCGACGTTTGGCACCCGGAACAGGGACCTGAAGCGACCCTCACCTCGGGGACGCCCGGAAAGGTGAGCTGGCATAGTCCAGGGGCCGGCATAGACCGGGGGCTGGCATAGTCCAGGGGCCGGCATAGACCGGGGGCTGGCATAGTCCAGGGGCCGGCATAGACCGGGGGCTGGCATAGTCCAGGGGCCGGTATAGACCGGGGGCTGGCATAGTCCAGGGGCCGGTATAGACCGGGGGCTGGCATAGTCCAGGGGCCGGTATAGACCGGGGGCTGGCATTGACCAGGGAAATAAAACTGGCATTGACCAGGGAAATAAAACTGGCATTGACCAGGAAAAGTAACTAATAATTGTATAAAATGGGTAATCACCCCTCTTCACAGCGGCTATTAATAGCCTGTAAAAGTTTGTTCAAGCAGCGTGGGATCGGTATTAAGCAGGCCACCTTGGAGCATTTCCTCCTAGCAGTGGAGGAGGCGGCTCCGTGGTTCCTGGTTTCTGGCCATCTCACTCTATCTGCATGGAACAAGCTGGGAGGGGATTTAACTAGAGCAGATATGCAAGGTACCCTGCCTCCTGGCGTTATGGGGATCTGGATTTTGATTTTGACTTGTTTAGAGGACGAGTCGAACATCTTTGAGAAAGTCCTCACCCAGGGACAAGACGCCCTCGAGCGTGTTCAAGAGGAAGCTTCCCAAAAGGGTAGCGACAAGGGTAGTGTGTCTGGTGAGAGTATGCAGGAGAACGGCAGTGATTCAGAAGGGGAGGGGGAACTGCAAGAGAAAAAGGAAAGGGAGGAGGGAGAATGGAAGGTAACAGTGACGCAGTTGACGCGCGATGTTGGCCGGGTGTGCGTCTGGCCCCCGCGACTGTCTTCCTCCCCCCGAGCCCGAGGGGCCCCAGAGAAGATTGGTGCCGACACGGTACCTCCCCTGTACAACTCTTCAGCGCCTCCCCTCTCACAGAGGAGTCGTTTCCCGCAGATGTGGGAGGGCGGCCCTGCTGCCTTCGTGTTTTTCAGGATGAACAGGGCAATTGTTATCATGACCCTCTAGACTGGAAACTGGTGAAAGGCATAGCAGAAGCCGTTAGGACATACGGTGTCGGATCTGCTTTGGTTGTGGCCAGGGGCTCCCCCATCATGGGGAATCAACCTTCTTTCCGGCACCTTTATGATACTTACAAGTCGCTGTTTAAGCAGCATGGCATTGGTATAAAGCAAGCTTCTTAAAACTGGCTGTGCTTTTCAAGCTCAAACCAACTTTACAGCTTCAGCCAGCAGAAAATTTAAAAGGACAGGTTACTCATTTTTTCTTCCCTGCTCGCACCTGCCTCAGCTGCTTTGCAGCTTTAGCCAGCAAAGAATTTATAAATCAACTAACTGCATCCCTTAAAACTAAAATTAACTCCCACCAGTGCAGCGTGGAGCTTACAACTAATTAATCACAACCAGTTACAGATTCCTTTGTTCTTTCTCCTTTAATCTCCAAGGACATGGCCTTCGGACCAGAAAACGAAAACTAACATGCTTTCTTGTTTCTTATCTCTGTAAAAATGTAAGTGTAACAGACTAATTTCATTAACTGAAAAAATTTTCTCTTAGGTTTTAAACTTTGCCTGATGTAAACAACCTGGCTAGAGTTTCCTGTGACTATTTTATGATATATACAGTTATCTGTGGAACCCCAAGTGTGACAAATATAAAGGGAATATGAAGAAAGTATGAGCAAGTGAAAAAGTGGGTGAAGAGGATGTAGAAAAAAGAAAAAATAAAAGGCTGGATAGCTAAAGAGGAAGAAAATGCAGGAAAAAGGCTGGATAGCTAAAAAGAAAGAATGCAGGAAAGAAAGGAAAGAAAGAGTAAGGGAGAGAAAAACAGACTGCTCTGGCTTATACTTCTAGAAGCTTTCAAAAATTTTACAACACCCTTAAAATTATAAACACAGCTTACCATATCATTTAATAAAATATACCCTTTTGTTATCAATCACTTGCTGTCACTAACCAAGCCACAAGGCAGAAATTATATTTTCACAGGTATTCAACTTACAAATACAACCTGACACCATCCCCTCTGAGGAATCTCCCCAGCAACAGTGAAGTCACCGCCGAAACGTCGTGTGATTGGTGCCCATCAGCTCTTTCATTATTAACCCTTTTCAGACACTACAACATCACCAACTTAAATGACACAAGGGACTATGCTGCCAATGGCCGAAATGTAAAGAACTCTGGACTTGGACATAAACTGACCCAATCTCTCCTGAATAAAACAGTCACCACTCGTGTAACAGAAACCAACATAATCCTTAAAAAGAATGTCAATGAGAAAAATGTAATCATCACTTAAAAAAAAAGGGGGGAATGACTGTCACATAGGGCAATGAAACCTGCCACAATGTAACCTGTTTTAACATAATGTGTTTTAACTGTAATTTTGCTACTTGTGTGGGCCCCCTTGGGGAAGGGAAACTTATGATTGTTCTACATCAACCTCCCTTTGTGTTACTGCCTGTAAACTTGTCGGGACATAGGACTGCAAGTGATAGAAAAATTGCAAGAGTTGATTAGGCCTAAGCAGGCTGTGGGGATTAGTTATTATGGAAATAACTGCACTTGTATCTGCTATAATCGCCATGGTCACTACTCAGAATGTACAGACACGCAGATGAGGCGGCAAGATCGGGCCCTGCTTGTGCAGGCTATTGCAGCCATGCAGGACAAACAGTCCTCGCCAGAGGTCTGGCTACAAATGCTTGAAGGCAGTCAATGACGGGCAACCTTCTTTGGGGGTGTCATCGACCTAAGACAGGGACTCCGCCTTTCGCTGCGGACTCTCCCCATGACGGGTAAGAGACGCCTCAGCCAAGAATGACCTAAGCCAGGCGCTTCAAGCACTAGGAGATGTTGAGAGCCATGGCCCACATACCTCCTGAAAGCTTTAGATCTTGCTGCCTGCAAATGGCGCCGTGCTGCAGGGCCGCAGCCTTGTTTACCCCGCTTGATGGCCTGCCCAGTGTAAGGCTTTGCCTGGAAATTAGGCAAGCCCCCCTGTGATTGGATATTGTTTGTCCTATCAGAATACAGTAGGCGACACTATTTAAGCCGTGTGACCAGGAGCGCTTTTTTTATAAAGAAAAAAGGGGGAGATGTCGGGAGCGAAAAGAAACTGCGCCATAAAGATGGCGCCTGTTATCAGGAGCTCCTCCCCGAGACACTCCCGGTCTGATGATTAGCCTGCTGACGCAGTTCCTTGCTGGTGCGTGAACAGCTCGTGATCAGCTTTCTGATTGCTGGCCTCTAGAGCCCATAGCCACTCAGCTTCTCTTTGCAATGCTATGTTCTGCTCATGCACTACACATGAATCAGCTGTGCCTTATGATTGGTGGGATTGGACTATATAATGGGTGAGGGACATTGTAGGGGGTGTGTAAAGGGTGTGTAAAGGTGTGTAAAGGGTGTGTAAAGGTGTGTAAAGGTGTGTGTAAAGGGTGTGTAAAGAGGATGTAAAGGGGTATAAAGAAGTACAGAGAAGAACATAGGAAGTAGACTAGGTAGTAGAATAGGAAGAAGAATAAAGCAAGTAACTTGCAAGGTGGCTCATATCTGTGTGTCCTGTCTTCCTTCCGGGGGCGGATAGTTAGGCAGCGACAACCCCATGTGTGTTGAAGCTGCTTAAGAAGACACACCCTCAGGCTGGGAACGTGAGTGGGCATTGCAAGCATGACAACGCATGTTTAAAACTACTGATCAAAACAAAGTGTTATGTTTGGCATTGTTCAAAAACAGCAGGCAAGTGAGCAATGAAGTTTAAATTAAAAACAGAAAGTTAGAACTTCTGGTGAAAGGTGACAGAATGAATTGCAACAATAAAATCACCGTCCCTTAATACCTAATGAATAAATATGTTACAACTTGTGTAGAACAGTCAGTCCTGCTCATACCTGGCCTGTTTTCCTACCTAGTGACATTCAGGTGTTCTCTAGTTTACAGAGGGCATCACTCCCACCTGCCTTACTCCTGAAGCATTTGTGTCCACAAGTCCTCAGGTGGGCATTAACTCCCATTTGTAAAAAGGAAAACTGAGGCTCAGGCAGGATGTGTAACTTGCTTTAATGTAAGGGGCAGTAAGGGGCAGTAAGGGGCAGAGGCTGGGTTTTCCACCTCAAGATTTGAGATTAATCCCTATACTTTCCACTCTCCCATTAAAACTCATTGCCATCAATTCTGACTCATGGTGACCCTACATGACAGAGCAAAACTGCCCTATGGGGTTTTTCCAGGGCTATCGGTCTTTCAGAGAAGTGGATTGCCATATCTTTCTTCCGTGGAGCAGTTGGAGGGTTCCAACTGCCAATCTTTTGTTTAGCAGCAGAGCACTTACTTAGCCACTGCCCTGTGAGGCAGTCACTGCATTCCTTTAATTGCACACTGCTGTGTACTTCTGTATTCTCCACTGAGCTAATCTAGAAACATGGGACTGTATGTTTCTGCCACTGTAAGCCAAGTGCTGTTTTCTGTGAAACTAACCAAGCTGTTTATTACTTGAGTCACAAAACAACACAAGGTCATATTTTAAGTGCTGTACTTTTAAAATTTTATTTAAAAAACAAGCAAACATCTTCAACAGAAAAAACTTCATGAGGGCTGGAAAGAAAAAAATGCTTCCATTCACATTTCTCTGCAGGCATCGATCACAATACGGACCCAACATTACAAAGGCAGTCAACACGGGGGTATTGAAGTGATAGGTCCACAGTGCAGGCTGTGTACTCAGGGTCACGGGGGATTATATACATCCATACACCCAGGTGTGTATGTGTGTGTATTTACATTATCTAAAATTAAGTACACAGTTAATTTCTATACTAAAATTAGAAACAGAAGGAACAAAGGCTGACAGTGCTTTCCTATTCAACAAAATACCTTTAAACACTGTGAATTTTTTTTGTGCCAAGCAGCAATATTCCAAGCAGCAAATGAGACCCTCAAATATTCCTTTCACAAAAAACATCGTTTCTAAACATGTAAAAATCAGTAGAAAAGTAAACAGGTTACAGACTCATCAGAATAGTGGCTTCGAATCTCCCTTTCAAGAACAGTGGAATTTTTTTAGTGGAAGTATTTTATTAACTGAAGTCTTTTCTTCAGCGGCACGGCAACAGTGGAGCTGCCTTGGCTAGACTGAGAGTAGAGCGGCCACCGCTTGTGGCCTGGGCAGCCTACTCCACTAGCTGCGGACCCAGAGTAGAGCGGCCACTGCTCGCTGCCCGACAGCATACTCTACTAGCCCTGCACTGAGAGCTGAGGGGCCACTGCTTGTGGCCTGGGCAGCCTACCTCACTAGCTCGGGCGGCAAGTCCTTGGGCGTCCGGAACTACATAACCACAGTCCAAAAATCAGTTTCACACAAGAAACGGAGGCTACTGATTTTTATGTAATAGGGTTTAGACAGATATATCAATTTGGATAGAATGAGAATAAATGTTTCACAGTTCTTTTAAAATAATAATTTGGGGGAGGGAGAAAGGACAGTTAGTAAAGAGAAATACAGTTTTAAAAACATCCAATTAATTCAGTTTGTCTGCATGATATCCCTCTGGCAAAAGGCCTGGGTGGGTGACCCACGAATTCAGGCTGGTAGCTTTCAAGCGTCAGAGTCAGAATCACTTGAGGTATTTGTTATACAAATAGAGCTCCCAGGTCTCACCCCTAGAGACACCCGTTAAGTCAGGGGCTGGTCCCAGGAATCGACACTTTCAGCAAGGTCCCCAGAAGGTTTGGAGGCTGCAGATAAGCCTGGAGCTCACACTTTGGGAAACACAGGCCTTAAATGGAAATGTGAGCAAGAAAGGGGCCCCTTTTAAAAAGCAAAACCGAAACCATCTCTGCCATGTAGTTGCTGAGAATGTATCTTCATTCAGATTGAGATACAGTAATGAAACTACTTTTTAAATTTCTAGGTACCATCCATAAATCTACTTGCACTCCAGTGTATCAAATTAGGTAGAATTTAAAAAACATTTCTGAATATAAAGTGCTGGTTCTTGCTTCAGTATTATCATTTCAAGGGAAAACACACAAAACTATCAAGTCACTCATTCTGTTGAACTTTTAGGTTGAACCAAGTACAAATTATGTATTCGGATCCACATTAATCTGGAAATTAATACAGTTTCTAAAGTTTTCTAGATAGTGCAAATTTAAAATTTCATATACATTAAATTTCAATATACATTAAATACAGTTTTACATTGCAAATTACTTTTCTTCTGACATGTTGGTAGTTATTTTTACAGTGCAAAAAGACAATATCCGAGTCACAGTACACAACACTAAATGTATTTCAAAAAGCAAATGCTGAATGTTTTATGACACTAAAAAAATAAAAATAAATAATCTTGACTATAAAATCTTTATAAAGATTAACTACATTGTGGGTTCACAGCTAATAGTAGCAGAAAACCTAAAACATATTCAAAGATCATATTGTTTTACTATTAGACAACCTGTATTTGAAAACCCAGGTCAGCCTGGTTTACCTGAAGCCTAAGAAAGCATAGGGAATCACCATCATCAACTTAGGGCATCTGTAAGAGCTGCCAGGTAGTCAGGATTTAAGCCACTAAGTTTGTAAGAAGTCAGGAATGTATTAGGATAGTGAAAGATGAGAGAAATCGGAAAACAGACATGGAGATACAGTTTACTTTATAATCTTCCTGAGAATGTTGATTTATTTTTTTAAATCAAGACAGTTTAAAATAGAACCGGAAAATTTTATGATAAATTATTTTGTAAAGTGTAGAATTTCTAGTAAACAGTTGTTACCCTAATATATAATGTGCAAATATGAATCTTATAAACTGCATTCATTTAAAACAAGGCACATGCCTATACATTTATTTGAAATACTGGGTAAAGGTGCCTAAAAGACTAAATGAAGTCCTCAAAATCAAAATGTAGATATATTTTATGATGCAGTATTCTGAAATAAATTTTCTAAATAACAGTTAGGTTTAAATGAGTAAACAAGGCAGCAGAAAAAGTTTATGAAGGGGTGGAAAGAGAAAAGCCTCACTGGATTATAAATGAAAAATCAACATGTTTAAATAAATGAGGGAGTTGTACATCAACCTGCCCTAAATCCAATTTAACATTATGCTTGAAGTAGTTCCAGCAATTTTTAAAAAAGTAGTTATTTTGACTATTTTAGTTTGGATACCCCAAATTAAGTATTATGCTTTGCTCCTACAATTAGCAGTATGAATTATATGTAAAATATAACCAACAGCAAAGTGAATTTAACAGTGTTTTTATAAAATATGACTATGAAATAAAGGGATAAATCCAATTATACTCCAAAAATGACCTGCCCACAGAAGGGAAAAGCTACAGAGCCTTCTGATCATTGCAGGTGCAGGCTGACTATTATGATAGGGGCATGAAGAAGGGGAAACAAGACCTGCTCATGTAATCTTTCAAAACTGCAACTCAGCATCACTTGCTAAGACCTGGAAAATGTTAATTTAAGTAAAATACAAGTATTTTATATAATGTACTGATTACTGTATACATTAATAAGGTGTTTCTTCAAAAGATGGCCCAGGCCTGATAGTGACTTATTTTTAAGTTTATGGCAATTGGTGGATGATAGAGGCAAAAGAGATTCTTCAGGGAAGCTAATGGTGTTTTGGGGCTACATCCTAACTTTGCAGAGAGTAATGTCATGAAAGCCCACCAAGCCCACAAACTGGCTATCTGTCCAAACACACCAGGCTGGACGTCCAATGGTCTGCCTAAACTATAGGGTATCAGGGCTAACAGCAGCAGAAGGACGCCCTCTAGTGGGTGACTGTGGAAATACACCTGCAATACTTGACTCATAACGGAAGGGTAAATACAACGATGAAAAAAAGCTATCCCAAAGTAGTTTGCCAATGTTTTGGTTCTTCTTTTTTTAAAGACTGAGAAACATTTCTGAAGACAGATTATCTGGATAATATATGTTTCAGAAAAATTACATTATGCACTTATAACTACTTTGTCAATAGGTTTTCCATTTGTGACTAGGAGAATTTGATTAACTTATTAAACAAAATTACATGTTGCAAAAATCATTTGAACACAAGTATCACAACATAAGGAAAATAATAAATAAGTAAAAAAATATATTTCTCACTTTAAAATAAACACTTTGGTTGAGGATTCTGTACACCTCCCTCTTCAACCCCAGACCAAGGGGGCAATTATGTCAAATAAAATAGAAAATACTACTGTATTTCAAGATGGAACCCTGGTGGCACGGTGGTTAAGACTGAGTTACTAACCAAAAAAGCTGGCAGTTCAAATCTACCAGCCACTCCCTGGGAACCCTAGAGGGCAGGTCTCGTCTGTCCTGCAGGGTCACTATGAGTTGGAATCGGTTTGACGTAACAGGTTTTCTGGTTTAGGTATTTCAAAATACTGCAAGACCACTGATTTTCTAAAACTTATCAATTTTTTTTAGCAATTAACTTTGCTTCTGTCTTTCAGATTTTCAATACAAAGTGCCCCAAATCTTTTTTTTCAAACCAAGTCACCTCTGTGGTTTTCCTTAGGCTATACTGGGATTAGAAAAAGGATCCTGAAATTCAATTCAACATGGTCATTAATAGGGCTAATCAAACAATATCTGTGGGTTTGATAGGGATCCTCAAATAAAAATTACACTACAAATTTTAGTACTGGTTTTCTTTTACATTTCTCCTTCTAGGGTTTCCGGGCAATTAGCTGACCTGGATCTCTCAGTGTCTGGCTTGGTGAGGCATGCTGCAGGTGGAAGGTTAGCATTACCCGGGCAGCTGTAACGTTAGCCATTTCCGTTTTTTAAAAAAATTCAATTTTAAAACTACTACAGTGTCACAGATTCAAATGATTTTTTTTCCCCATCCACATACTGCTAGATGCTTAATGTGCCCATTAAATGTTTGGCTCCAGAAGGAAGGAGCCAGTGTGTCCCATGCTCAGAACGTAGGACTCTGAGACACATTTCACTTCACTTTGTGTGACTTTTAAATTAAAAGTTAGTACTATACAATCAAAACGCTTTGCTAAAATAAAGAACAAGCTTTTATAAGTAACTGAAGTGTGGCTGTTTTGGGAATGCTATTTACTTAAGTGCATACCCATTACAGTATTGATAAAATTAAGACTGAATAGCTGTAAGTGAAGTCCTAATTTTGCATGAGCACATATCTGCTTGTTTGTATGGATTTTACAACAAGTTTTCATTCCTTCACCTATCTATTCAATTTCCTTTATGTCTTCTTGATCCGAAGTACTAGAGACCTCATCATCCGTCTGTTCTCCAGAGAAGTACAACATCAGTGCGTGTGTCTTGTGAGTTATGGTGATTGTACAGGGCCCTTGTGCCCATGGCTCACCGTCCACCTGCATCGGCATCATTGAGCACTTCAAAATCAGCTGGTACCAAGGAACAAATAAGGAGAAATAGTCAATCTATCAAAGTTCAGAGAGGTCTTCCTTAATAATCCCACACATATGCCCCTAACCCTTCTGCATTTCATGTTTAGAACATTAATCTGAGTGTACTGCTATTCATCTATTGCTTTCAAGTACTCCTCTCCAGTGAATGCCTTATTTATGAACTGGACTGAGGGCTTCCTGCTTCTTCCTCATCCCACCCGAACTGCTGGTGCAGGACAACTAACAGCATGTGCTGTAAACTGCTGCTGAAGGACAGATGGAGGATGTGTATTTTCATCTACACATCAAGGACTCAGAAATGAACTGGGACAAATTAGCCTGTTGTAGTAAAATATTCCACCTACCCGCACTGTATGTGCTTGTCCTATTCGAACAGGATTTGCCAATTTCACCTGAATCTGAGCACAGTGGAAAGACCCATACACTCCAACAACTTCCAGTAAGCCGTCATCATGTCTAAAATAAAAGAAAAGGGAAATAAGGATCGCTGAAACCCAAAAAACCCAGTGTTGTTGAATCGGGTTCGACTCATGGTGAACCTAGAGGCCAGAGTAGAACTGCCCCATAAGAGTATCCAAGAAGCACCTGGTGGATTTGAAATGCTGACCTTTTGGTTAGCAGTCATAGCACTTAACCCACTATACCACCAGGGCTTCCCATATAAGGATCACAGGATGCAATAAAATGAAATCATCCACATTCGGCAAGCACTTTTCAGTACAGGTTAGCCATTGGCTTACTAATTACAGGTATGTGTTGCTGAACGTCTATGATACAGTCTTTAAAATAGGACATTATGTAATTTGGATGTTGTGTAAAGACAGTATCACATACAGGAGAGAGGTACATGGGACAGCTTGGGGTGGGCTGGACGTACGCTGCCACTGTGCTGAGTGACCATGCAAAACATAGGGTCCACCACTGCCTGTCCTGCATGGTTCCTGGTGGGTCTCCAGAGCAGTGCCCTGCCCCTGCAGCAGACACACTTGCAGTCCAGCCTGTGGTCTTCAGGTGCCACTGGCTCCCTTCCCCACCCTACATGAGCTTAAAACTCTTCCAGCCTCACCCCTGTAGCCTAAACTGCTTCTTGGTACCATGGGAGGAGCTGTGGTCTCAGGCTGGATGTGTCATGCAGGGTGCCCTGGCCAAATGGGACAGTGGGTCCATTACTGTCTGCCCGGCCCCTGCCTGAGGTGTGTGATGGGGCAGGCAGGCTGAGATGAGTGCTGGATAATGCCCAGGGCCAGGGCTGAGCTGGACCTGCACGCTGGTGAGAGACTGACAGGGTTCACAGTACTTAACAAAGCCCCTCTGCTCTGTTCAGTTCTCTGACCTGGGTTTCTGAACTCTACTTTAAACTTATGGGCCAGATCATAGACGTATATGTAGTTGGACATTATGTGCTGCATATCTGTATTTATATTATTGAGGTATACAAAAAAGAAAATTGGAGGGAAACATTTGAAAGTCCATGAAAACCAAGATACTGCTTTAAAGAAAAGTAAAAAAACCAAACCTGCTGCAGGTGGGTCAACTGCAACTCACAGTGTCCCTGATGGACGGAGTAGAACTGCCCCACAGGGTTTACAAGGCTGTGGTCTTTAAGGAAACAGACTGCCACATCTTTCTCCCACTGAGTGGCTGGTGGGTTTAAACCACTGATCTTTCCGTTAGCAGCAGGTCAGTGCTTAGCTGTTGCACCACCAAAGGTCCTCTTAAAGAAAGCAGTGACATAAAAACAGATGGCAAAGGTACACACCTGGCTAGAGGATACGTC
The DNA here is from genome assembly GCA_028571685.1 of Heterohyrax brucei. Lineage (NCBI taxonomy): Eukaryota > Metazoa > Chordata > Mammalia > Hyracoidea > Procaviidae > Heterohyrax > Heterohyrax brucei. The sequence goes on along the minus strand of CM053149.1, from coordinate 114,678,022 downwards.
TCATCTCCCATCCCTTCCCACAGTCGGCAGCCACCGCCCCAGTATCCAATGTTGAGAACTATAATGCCTTCCAAATTGGGCAGTTCTACTCGCTCCCCATCCAGTTCTAGCTTTAAAGAAATACAGGTAGTGAGTTACTACGGGGTACAGTACTTCAGACATACCCACTTAGAATGTTTGTTTTTACATACACCTATGGAAGACGAGAGCTGCACATATGATAAAAAACAAACAAGGTTAAGACTCTTTTTACCTGTCACTGCTGGTAATCTGGCCTTTCCCCTTCACTCAGGGACCTGTTCTCATCAAGGTCACTGATATCCTTTTTCTAATTATTTTTTTAGGCCCTTTATCACTTGCTATTTCAGCAGTACCTGACATTGCTCCCACTTCTCCTGAAACACTCTTTCTCTGCTTCCTGGGAACCAGAAGCCTGACTCCCCCAGAGCTCCTCCTCAGTCACCACTGAAGACTCCTCTTCCTGTCTGCTCTCATGCTGAAGACACTTCTCATAGCTATGAACCAAATCCTTTTTCCCTCTCATGCTACTCTCAGAGAGAAAGTTCAGCCATTTCTACACCTTCAATTGTTGTCTTTGTGTCAGTCGTTCTTACATCTATTTTGCTGGCCTGGATCCGTATGTCCAACTGTCTATAAAACTCTTCCATTGACTGCAACGCCTAAAACTTGTATGAACACAACTGAGTTACATACCATTTCCGTACATTCCCTAACCCTGGCCTACCCCTTAGGAGGTAGCGGCACCATCCCCTCAGCTTCACAAGCCAGAAACCTGAGAGTAATCTTTGACCTCTTCACCTTTATCCTCCACATCTAACTAATCACTAAAAACTGCCAATGCCAGTAGCTAAGGCTACTTTCTAAATATCTATAACCCTAGCCAGAGCACCCTTATCTCTTTCCCAAAATATTCCTAATTGGCCTATCTGCCTCCAGCCTCAATCTCCATATCCATCCCTAACAGAGCAGTTGGGCTGACACTTATCAAAAGCAAATGTCACCCCCTAGTCACAGTCCTTCAGTGGTTTGACTTGGTGCTCAGGATGCAATTCAGGTTCTTTTAGAAGGCCGACAGAGCCCTCTGCATCTCTCCAGCTTCAGCTGGGGCCAGTTTCTCTCCTGCAAATGATTCTCTGCCTGGACTCACTGGAATATGACAAGTTCTGCCTGTCGCTGGGCCTCTGCATTCTGGGCTTTCTTAGTCTAGAACAATCTTCCCCTTCTTTTTCAGTTAGCTCTCCCTTACTTTTCTCATTCCAACTTGTTACCTCTTCTAGAAAAACCTGTTACTGTCACTTTTCTTTAGAAAGTTCTTCAGCCCCTTGGGTTATGTACTGCTTTTATTTATTCCTACAAGTCCATGTACTTTTCTTATCCTATCACTTCTCATACTCATGGCAATGTGGTTTGTATCTTTCTTCTCTCTACACTGTAAACTTAAGTGACAACAAGGGATTCATCTTTAGTGCCTTAGACAGTGCCTGGTATTTGGCAGGTGGCTTCAAAAACTACTTTGGTATGAATAAAATCAGACAATAAAATAAAGTGGTACCAGGTATGCTTAACAGATTGGTTGCTAACCAAAAGGTCAGTCATTTGAATCCACCAGGTGCTTCCTGGAAACTCCACTGCGCAGTTCTACTGTCCTACAGGGTCACTAGGAGTCAGTTCCACTCTACGGCAATAGGTTTGTACGCTTTGCCCCACTAATGCTATCTAAGCCCAGGAAAAAGGAAAAGTAATAGACTGTACCATGGCTGCCTGGAGGCTTCATGCCAAGTGTGTCCCTAACACAACAACTTTCTGTATAGGTAGGCTCCTTGCATCTTGGTCATTTTTTCCCACTCTTCTCCCAAAGTGTTTGTCATTTGGCTCTTCCCTTTTAACTTACTTTACTAGGTCTAGGTTTCTCTATATTAAAGTCTTCGTTGTTGCTATAAATCACTGCAAACAAGAATGGAATAAATACCAGACTCTTCCATTTCATGATGTCAGGGATACTGTAGCAAAAAATAGCCATGACTATTTTATTTTTACTGTTTATATGTTATTTTACTTTAGCATGTAAAAGAGCTACACTACACATGTAATCTGAATTCAACCTTGGATTGAAATGTCCTCTGAGCATTTATGATGAGCCCAGCACTGTGTCACATAACTAAATTCACCTCCACCTATGAATGGAAGACTTGCAGCAAAGGGGTTCAACAACAGATTCTGGAGACCAGGAAGTCTGGCTGTGTCATTAGCTGTGTGAATCTGAGCAAACTGCTTAATTTCAAACCTCAGTTTTCTCTTACATATAATGAGAACACAACAGCACCTGGTATAAGGCTATAGTGAGAATTCATGGAGATACTATGTACACAACACTTAGCGAAGTACCTGGCATATAATAAATACTCCATATACCTTAGTAAAATATATTCATAGAAAATTCAGCATTTTATTCAAAACAAAACCGAACCCTTCTGATCCAATGACCACTTAAACTAGCATTAGAAAAGATGTTAATAGCTTACCTCAACTTTTTTATTCAAATCTTTACATTCTTGTACTAAACAATCTTTGGTTCCATAGAATAAGTAAACAGCCTATGAAAAATGGACAGAAAATGTGATTAAAACACTTAACAAGCCCCCTGCATTAAGTAAATTATACTGTACCAAAGCTCCCTGTTACTCCTGTTTTTTATAGTGGACAAGATGCTGATGGAAAGAATGGTACCAAAAGGGATCCTGTTTCTTTTAAAATGCAGCCCCTGGCCCCATCCGACACTGACCCTCTATAATTTTGTAGGTTAACAGAGGAACACCCTAGCAGCAGCAACAATAATCTATAACTAAAAATTAACCTTTATTTTTACATTTTATTCTGTTATGCTGCTAATGGTTTAAAAGTCTAGGTGAACTTTGGTACAGCAGATGAAATGTTAATTAGCCCTCTTCTTTAGAAAGTGGCAATAAAGGCTATCATTTTTTAGTTTTTTTTGGAGGAACACAGAACAGTGGTGGCTCATGTCCAAATGGTGTTTTCTCTCAATTTATTTACCTAAAATATACATTAAAATTAGAAAACTCTATCTTTTCCTGACACTTCAGGTTTTGTACAGTAAGTAATGTAGGTAAATTTAGTAAACATTTTACGGTCAATTCTGAATACAAAAAAGCTGATGGAAGCACCGAGATGCTAAGCTTACTGCCAACTCTATCAATGCAGTTACTGCCTCAGTAACCACATGAATAAGGGAATGCTCTGTAGATCTGAACCATCTGGGAAACACGCCTAGGAGTAAAGTGGTTTTACTTTTATTCTTTACATCCTGCGGCTCAATGACCCAAAGTCATTAAAAAACAATCCCCAAACAAAGGAACCAAGTGTACCAGGAAACAGAGATGACCCCGTCAAGGGCCATGGAAAACAGGCTGCCCTCTTCTTACCTCGTCTGTTCTTTCCAGTTTTTCCATGCCAGTGCAATCTACTTTTTCCATTAATGTCTTCACCAAAAATTACTGTGCCTAAAGTTTCCCTCCAATTTTTGTTGCCCTTTACGACGAAGTGTATTTCATTTGGTAACCATCTAAGCAAAATAAGCTATACATTTTCCAACTTTGAATTTTAAAAAGTTTGTCATAGTTATAAAATGCCTAATAAATTATGTTTAAGGATCTAATCTGACAGTCTTACACAAAACACAGAAGGTCAATGTTTCTAATCACTAATTCCATCTGAATATACTTGGAAGGGTGCTAAAAAATTGATCTATTGACTTTTACTGTACCTTCAGTGGTAAGCAGGAAATGTTATTTTATCCAACACACCTTATTAAGAATTCTGCTAGAAAACAGAGATGGTGCTTTCTCACGATGAGCATGAAAATTGAGAGCCATGAGGGCATCAGGTCCAACAGAAAAGTAGTTGTTCATTGTGAATTCCTGTGAGAATGACAGTAACAGATTCTAAGTGCTTCAGTTTGAGACTGTCTCATATATTAAATATGGAAATCTTACATTCTTTAGGAAAGTGGAATATTTTCTGCTTTCATTTTCTTTTGTATAAAGCCATTTGACACTGTCAAGTGAAACTGCTAGGAGCCTGGTGGCACAGTGGTTAAGAGCTCAGGCTGCTAACCAAAAGGTCTGCAGTTCATATCCATCAGGCATTCCCTGGAAATCCTCTGGCACAGTTCAACCCGATCTTACAGGCTCACTGTGAGCTGGAATCAACTCAACAGCACATAACAGTGAAAATCCAGAACTAATGTTTTCAGATCAAAGGCTGGTAACTACAGACAGGAATTTCTCTTTGCATTTCCATGCCTCTATCATCTAGATGGCTCCACTTTCCCACTATTATTGTGGAGTGATCTATCTCATTTTTGAGTGTAGTCAGTGTTTCTTCAATGTATTCAGGTGCTCTAACATTAGGTGCATAAATACTTAAATATTAAGTCCTGCTTGCGTCTCGAACCTTTTAGCAATAGTGTTCATCCTTGTCCACAATGGTGGATTTTACAGTAAAATCTATTGTATCTGAGATTACAATTGCCACACCTGCTCTTCTTTGCATATTGTTACTTGATATATATTCTTCCATCTTTTAATTTTCAGTTTGTTCACATCTTTAAGGTGAGTTTCTTGTAGGCAACATATGGATGGATCATGTCTTTTGATCCAAAATGTCACTCGTTATCTCTTTACTGGAGTGTTCAGTCCATTCACATTCAATGTGATTATTGATAGGTATGTGTTCAGTGCTGCCATTGTGAGATGTTTATTTTTGTGTTGATGTTTTCTCTGTTCTTGTTCATCTGTTCTGGGACATTCTTCTTTGTGAGTTGATTTTTCACCTTTTTCAGGGTTGGTTTTGTGGTTGTTGAGACTCTTGTATTAGGTTTCTTGATTTGTGTATCTTTATTGTGCTTTATGGCTGCCCCTAAGATCCCCCTTAATAGACTATGTATAAACTCAATTTCAATTACTACCATTCTTATCAACTTCCTCTCCATCTGGAAGGACTATAACGACTGTAGTACGTCCTTCTTTTTACTATGATGACATCATAGTTTTCATGATATGATCACTGGATCATTTCTTTCACTGTTATAGCTTTGATTGAGTTTGGAGCCTTCCCTAACTGAGCAGGATTCTGGGTGATGTGTCCTGTATTTGCTTCTAAAATAGAAAGTGAGTGGTTTCGTTCTTCTAAGCCAAGAGATTCTTTCAGTATTTCTTGTAGCTTTGGTTTGGTTTTTACAAAGTCTCTGAGTTTCCATTTATCTGTGAATATATTAATTTCATTTTCAGATTTGAAATAGTTTTGCAGGATATATAATTCTTGGTTGGAAGTTCTTCTCCTTCAAGACTGAATGTGTCATGCCACTGTCTCCGTACCATCATAGTTTCTGCTGAGAAATCCAATGAAAGACTACACGGCTTCCCTCTGAATGTTAGCTTTGCTTTGAGTCTTGCTGCCTTTAAGAGTTTCTGCTTATGCTTCATTTTGTTAAGCTTGATTATAATAGGTCTTGGAGTCTTTCTTTTGAGATCTACACTGAGTGACGTGCGATATGTATCTCTGATACACATGTTCTCTTCTTTCATAATTTCTGGAAAGTTTTCTGTTAGCAGCTCAGCAGCAATACTCTTTGTGTACTTAGGTGTCTCGCTCTGTTCAGGAACTCCAATTAATTGCAGATTGTTCCTCTTAATAGAGTCCCAAATGCTTCTTACTGCTTCTTCATTTTTCTTGTTTCTTTTTCTGATTTCTCCTCATAGATGCTGAAGTCAGTAGGTCTGTCTTCCAAATCAGAAAGTCTATTTTCCGCTTGTTCCACCCTGTTTTCTTGACTTTGAATTGAAGTTTCTATGCCTTTCATTTTGTTCTTAATCTGTTGGATTTCAGAGTACTGTTCCATCAGATTGAACAGCTTGCTTAGTTTTTCATTTTGCTCTGCTGCATTTTGTATAAGGTCTAGGAAGGCTCTATATGTAATCCTTTTGTATTCACCTTCCGATAGTTTCAGAAAAGCTTTGTCATCTGGGAAGTTCTGAGGTGCTTTCTTCTGCAGGGCTCCTGAAGCCATGGGTAATTTCTTAGTTATGGTTTTCTCCAGAGTTGGTTGCTTTTTGGGCATCACGTGAGTCCATAGATACTGGGAGAGATGCTGTGAGGATGGACCACAGTTGTTTCGCTACACCGTCTTAAAATGAGAGGTAAGAAGTATCTGACAACTTCCACAGTCAGTCAGGTTTTCAGGTGTATATGTCCCTCTTCCCAGCTGGCAAAGCAAGCACCTCTATGTCGAAACCCAGATGTTATAAACTAGCTCAAAATACCGAAAGACTACTGCCCTGCTGGCCTCTGCTGTCGGGCCCCAGCTGTAGGTGACACTGTGTAGAATCTGCTTTTCTGCTGGAAAAGCATTCTTCTCTGGGCAGGTGCTGGCTCCCAGCCCAGCTGAGGCTTCTGTATGGGTATATCTGCCTCCCAGTGGAAGACGATGGTGCTCTGGACAAGCTCATCACCTGGCTGAGACCAGGCTACAGATGGAAAGAGAGGCCAGAGGTGCTGAGATGCACAGAGTCCACAGCCTCCGCTGCCGGGCCCCAGATGCAGGTGACACCGCGCATAACACTGCTCCCCTGCCAGAAAAGCACTCTCCTCCAGGCAGGCGCCGCCTCCCAGCCCAGGAACCAAGTCCAGCTGGGGCCTCCATATGGGTGATCCACCCCCCAATGGATCAAGATGGCGTCCTGCACAAGCTTGCCACCACTACAGTACTGGCTAGTATATGGTGGAGGGAGAAAGAGAGGCCAAAGGTGCCAAGATGCAGAGTCCAAAGCCAGGCTCTCAAAATATGGCAACTGTACTTGCTGATCCTACCAGCAGTGCATCTGAGATCAGCGGCTAGTCAAGTTCCAGCTCCTCCCGCAGTCCATGATAGAGAAAAACAAAATAAAATGGTGAGTTACCTTCAGTCCGTAGAAGCCTGCGCTTGCTGAGAGAGGGGTCAGCAAAAGAGAGGAATTTTTGTGTTCAATGGTATGAAGTCCAAATTAACAGCCCTATGCCATGTACTAGGGCTCAGTAGGTGTCCAGAAGGCTCCGTTTAATTATCAATTCAGGTGTTGGTTTCCAGAGGGATTTAGGGAGACATGTGTTTAGTCTGCCATCTTGACTCCACCTCCTAGATGGCTCCACTCTGAGGTTGTAACCTACCATCCCAGCCATCTACTTCTGTGTACCCATGACATTTGCTTTTTATCTTCTGTTTATTATCTGTTTTGCAGATAATTCAGATTTGCACCCATAATACTCTCTGTACCTGTCTGTCCTCACCCAGGCTAGAGGTTACTGGTACTCCAAAGCTGAGCAGATGTAAAGGGGCCATAGCCAAACCTGTGACTCAGTCTGTTTCCAGTACCTGTTTTTAGCTGGCTTGGTATTCTAGAATCTTTCAAGTTTAAAGTTTCAAGAGCGAACCTACAGTCTTTTGCCTGAGGTTGGGGAGGAGGAGTTGACATAGAGGTCAAGGCTTCTTTGACTACATAATCATTTCTATTTTCAGTCCCACCCTACATCCTGCCTTCAAAGTTATCTGGTGACTCTAATTCCTAAGCCTTTGCTGGATTCTGCCACATAAGTTGGTCTCCACTTTTCTGCATTACATGCTTTTAGCATTTTGGTATGCTGTCAGTTACCACTATTTGCTTTCTACTTTCCAAATGGTTTTGTCCTCTTGAGCCTGTCTTTATTAATGCCTTTTAAAAATCCTCTATCACCATGTTAGAGGGATGTGGGTGGTGAGGAAAGGGAGGAGTAGAGATACATGCATATTTTCAGTTTTCCGCTAAAGCACTCAAATCTGCATTATTTTGCTGTTTATCACTCAACCTCCTATGACTGTCTTCTTGGAATATGTTTTTCTCCTTGTTCTCTTACCACACCCTCAGTGTCCTTTAGTGACCCCTACTCTCTTGCCACACCCTCGGTGTCCGTTAGTGACCCCTCTAGCTAGGCGTGCCACCTGAATGTCTGTCTGCTTTTATACTTTCTCATTGATGATTTCCTCTGACCAGAAAGTCTTTTGCTCCTTTTCCTGTTGATCTAAATTCTACTACCTTTTGAAAGACCAACTTACATGTCTCCGATTCCTGTGAACTGTGGCCAGCCTGACCTGCCTGGGCAGAACCAAGCCTGCCTGCACCCTCCCACAGCACTTTTTAACAGCCTAGCATGTGCATTTAACACATAAGCTTCTCTTCTGCTACACAGCAGGTGCCTCAGAGGGGAGCACTGTCTCTGGATCCCACTACACGGGGCCACACCTGAACATCTGTGCAAACTCTTCATGTCTGAACACACTTAACACATACCTTGGGTTTTCTTAAGTTGTAGTATCCTTTATTTGTTACCTGAACTTTCCACCTGAAAAACAGAAGTTAAAAAATTAGTTTTTTTTTTTAACCAAATAAATTATATTCTGGGTGACTCATGGGCGAGAATCTTCTCTTAATGTGGCATTTGAAAAAATAACCAGATGTAAGCAAACAGTGGCAGGTGGGATATGCACTCAAAACATGGTTTGTGACTCTGGCTTGTGACTCTTTATGTAACAACAACACCAGGATTTATGTGTGTAACTAACATAATCTTTTATATTGCAATTAGTTTTAACTACACAAATTTCCATTTTTAAACCAATCAATATGCTCAAAGCTATGGAAATCTACTCTTTGGGGAAGCCAACCTTACCGATCAAGTTTAATTCCATCTGCTTCCATTACATTTCTTAAAACTTGTGTAACTGGGATTTCTCCAGCATAACCTGTTCCCCAACCCAAGGTATTAGACAGATCATTGCCTGTTCCCAGAGGCAAGACTGCAACTTGTGGAATGTATTTTTCTTGTCCCTAGAATATAAAAAGATATTATGCTTTAGAACTCTGTCTTTAGACTCTTTGTAATCTAAAGATATGTAGATATGTGTACTTATGCAATATGCAAAGACCTCACAAGATTTAAAAATAAAGACATAAATATGACCAACCCTTGTTAAATGTTATACTAGCTGCTTTGTCTTAAATGTCATTCCTGGCTATTAGAAATTGGCAATTGTTTTCTAACAGTCATCTGCATAATGAAAAGGTAACAGATACTATATAATAATTTGGTAAGTGCTTCTGTGTAAGGCAATTAGTCTTTAAAGATTGGTACCTTAATCTTCATTTCATCCACTGCATCCAGGACCCATCCCACAGTCCCATCCCCTCCACAAACAAGTACTCGAGCTGAGTAATGGGGAAGAAGAGTACAGAGCTGCAGGGCTTCGATGGGGGGTGTTTTAGTCACATCAAAAACCTAGAAATGAAAAAAGAAAAAATATTTTTATTTAACACTATCTTTCCTCTCTGAGGATGCTTTTCCTCTGAATCAGTACAGAAATGGCTGAATGACAGTATTAGCGGCCTTGCCCTGTCCTTTATCAAAGTGCCAGGCTTTTATATTCACTGTGGTCCACCCTTACCCCCACCCTACACAGAAGTTAGTTTCAGTCTACTGACCAGGAAACTGAGGTATACAGAAGTTAATAAATGTGCCAGTGATTCTACAGATAATTAAGTGCTGAAATACAAATTCAACCATACAGTCTATCCATTTTACCAGATTGCTTCCTCCTTCCCGCTCACAGAATACCAGAACGTGCTAAATACACCTGTAACGAAGGTGTTGTTTTATATTGTTTTTTAAAGCTGTTGATACAACTTTCTGGAAAATAATTTGCAATATGCTTAAGATTACTTAAAAATTCAAAGATTTTTATAATTCTGTCAATGATTCTAGGAAAATATTTCAGAAGATGAAAATGTCCCGTGTGCACAGGTGTTCACTGTGGCAGTATTTATAGTAGTGCATGCAACCTTGGAAACAATCTCGAACTCTAAGGCAGTGGACCTGATACATAAAATTATGATAAATTCAGGAGGGGACAAGTGTTGGTTGAGTGGATACTGGAAATAAAGAGTGAAAAAGAAGAGTGTGTTGTTACAGGGTGAGGAGAGCAGACAGAGTAGCAGAGAGGCAGAAATGGAAAACTGACTTAGATTGTAAACTTTCACTTAATAACAATATAAATTTAAAAATAAAAAAGGTCAATCAATACAAGAAAAAAATTATGGTAAATCCATTCAATTATTTTAGTTATTAAATATGTAAGTACGAAAACTATGTTGCAGCACACAAAAATGTTTACACTATTAAGTGAAAAGATGCAAATTTATATCTACATTATTGTTACAGCAATGTTAAATCACTGACAATGCATAGATGATGAAAGAACATACATGAAAACCACGGATGTATCTGTATGGGAAAACTGGAGGTAATTTTTTCTTTCCTTTTTTATTATTTTCTTAAACTGTATAATGTTGACTGTTAAAAAATACAAATTGGAAGGAAAAAACTACTGTATTTTTTATTAAGGCACAATAGATTTGTTTTTCAAAGTGATAGATGCTGGCATGTAAACTTAATGTCAATGGCATGATCCTTTTTCTTATTTGTAAAAATAGAAATATAATTTATGAATTGTAAGATTCACCACTGAAAATACACAGTTCAATCATTTTAAGTCTGTCTACTGAGCTGTATGGCCACTGCCATATACCTGTTTACAACATCCTCAGCACCCCAGAAGAGCCCTCATGCCTCAGTTCCCAGTACCAGCTCCCCTATTCATCTACCCTTTTTTGTCCCTATGGGTTTGCCTTTTCTATGCATCTCATATATGCAACATACTAGCCCTCGTTTCTGGCTTCTTTCACTTAGCACATTTTTTAAATTCTTCTGTCATGCATGTTATGAGTAGTTCTTTACTGTTTATTGCTGAATACTACTGACAGTCTCTGGATTATGAACCACTTTGGTTCCTAAGTCTATCTTTAAGCTGAATTTGTGCATAAGCTGGAATAACTGAGTATAGTTCATATCAAGTCAGTGAAATGTTTGTCTCGCTGTATAGCATATAGAATACCTTTGTATGCATAAAAAAAATTAAACACTCCCAAGTACACCAATACATCTTTAACATAATGTTTTGTTACACACTGTAAAGTGGCATCTGTTTGTTATTACAAACCACTGTATGTACTTCAAATTTGTAACACGATGGACTTTATGGAAGCTGATTCATAACCTGGGACCACTTTGTACCTCAGTGAATGGATCTAACACATTTTGTTCATCCAGTCACTCACTAGCTGATAGTGATCTGGGGTGTTTCTACCTTTTGGCTACTATGATGAGTGCTGCTCTAAACATTCATGTACACATTTTTACTTTCATTTCCTTTGGAGAGACACCTAGAGGTGGGACTGCTGGGCCACACAGTAAGTTTACGGTTAATTTTTTAAGAAACTATCAAACTGTTTTTCAAAGTGGCTGCACCACAGGTTACATTCCCACCAGCAACAGATGAGTGTTTTTCTTTCTCCACATTCTCAACTGCCTAGGCCCTTCAGCAATTACTCGTTCCTATAATCAGGTGATTAGTGATTTAAAATATTAACAATCAGAGTATTTTATGAAAAATGAAAAGCTAAATATGAATAGATTAGTAAAGAAAGAAAGGTTTTGTCTTTCGTCACCTGGACTGGATTTAACAGGATTCTAAATTCTCCCAATAGTCCTTCTCCCATGTTAGTTCCACTGCGGGAATTGGCCAGGACTATTAATGGGGCCCACTGCTTTCCAAGCTTTGAGGCTAGCTAGAAAAAGTAATGTGAAGTGAAAACAGATTAATATCTCAGAGATGGTGAACACAAAGTTTTTTATTCCATAACAATAGTGCTGTAATGCTAAAACCACTGTACCAGTACAAACCAAACAACATAAAGATCAAGGAGTTCTAGAGGATGTAAAAGGACCTCAGAGATCAACTAATGTAACTTCCTACTTAATATGTAATTATTTTACATTATTTTAAAAAGTCATCAACATATGCTCAAATACTCAGGAAGGAGGTCACTAGCAAGACAGCTCATTTCACTGCTAAATCATTAGAGAGCTCCTTAAGGTGAGTTGAAAATCATTCATTGTTCTAATTTTGCTTCTGGAAGCAACTAGAAACAATTACATGCTTTCTTCCACATAATAACTGTGCTCAAACATCTGAAGTATTGTATCTTTTTATTATTCTTGCCTCCCAGGCTATACATTTCAATTTCTTTCACATATTCACAGAATGGAGGCTGCTCTGATCTGATTCCTTACTTTAGTTGTTCTTTTTTGGACGTGTTCTTGTGTGTACATAGCCCTGGGTGGGACGCAGTTAGATGCTTGGCGACTTACCGCAAGATCAGTGGTCTGAACCCACCAATCGCTTTGTGGAAGAAAAGACATGGCAGTCTGCTTCCGGAAAGATTGTAGCCTTGAAAAACCTAAGAGGCAGTTCTACCCTATCCTATAGGATTGACGAGTTGGAAGACTAGATAGCAATAGGTATTCTAGTGGGTTTTTGTTTCTAATTCTATTTTTTAAGGAAGTACTCAAGAATCCACATTTTTACACAGCCTGAAGTTAAATGCATGTTTTTCAGAACTCAACTACTTCTTTCTTCTTTCCTTTCTCCTTGTGGCTATAAACACTAATGAAACTACTTCATGGTATTACGCAGTGGTTTACATCCATTATAACCTCAGATTGAATTGAGATACTTAAGGAGTACACCTGAAATAAAAATACACTATCTGGAGCAACAGAGGAAGGAGGAGTCAGAAACAGGATATGGAAATATTGGCTAACTGCCTCCACAGATGACCTCATTAGCCACGAGACTAGAACTGAATGGTGCCCAGGTACCATTACTGATCATTTTAACCATAGATCCCATAAAAGAATCCTGATCAGAAGGGGGATGACACAGAACAAAATTTAAAATTCTTATGGACTCTAGGCTTTCTTGAATCATGAATGGTGGATGGACCCCTGTAACTACTGCCTTCAGATAATCTTTAAGTCTTAAAACCAAAATTATCCCCTGAAGTCATCTTAAAACTGAACAACAGTTTAGCTTAAAAAAAAAAACACACTCACTGCTATTGAGTTGATTCCGACTCACGGTGATCCTATAGACAAGAATAAAACTGCCCCATAGGGTTTCTAAGGAGGGCCTGGTAGATTTAAACTGCCGACTTTCTGGTTAGCAGCTGTAACACTTAAGCACTTACATCATCTAAATAGTAAAAAAAACGTCTGCCTTGAGCGTTAGGCTGTTTTAAAAACTATGTAAATCAAAGCTAAAGCCACTGTCATTAAGTTGGTTCTGACTTACCGTGAGCCTATAGGTCAGAGTAGAGTTTCCAAGGAGTACCTGGTGGATCTGAACCGCCAACCTTTTGGTTAGTAGATACAGTAGCACTTACCCACTACGCCACCAGGGTTTCCAAAAACTATATAGATCAAACTGACAACAACCCTTAAGATTAGACAGGAACCTTAGAGGACAGTGAGTTTATATTAATGAAGGAGGAAAATTCAGAAAAGGGTGGAAGAAGGTTGTACAACTAAAAAGACAAAATCTATGTCTCTAAATTGTACATGCAGAATCTGCTGGTGTATGTTTTGCTACATATATTCTCAGCAACAACAAAAAACTACGTATTTAAAAAAAAAGAATCCATTGTTGTTGAGTCAATTCCGACTTACAGTGACTGTATAGGACACAGTAGAATCACTTCATAGAGTTTCTGAAGAGCACCTGGATGATTTGAACTGTTTATCTTTTGATTAGCAGATGTAACACTTAACCACTACACCACGAGGGTTTGTACTATTTTAATATACATTGTAATATTAAACTTAATGTTAAAATAAAACAAAGTGTCTTGGCATATCTAAGTAGCAAATAAATCTGTAAATTCTTTAGAATCATTCCTAAAAGACTGTAAAATACATTTGTACCAATTTTCATATGCATACATACTGCAAACCCTTGATAAATTTTAATGTTCATCATTATCTGTAGGCAGGTCTAATGTGCAAGGTACACTTCTCTCTGGGCATCTTACATAAAATTCCAAATGAGAAAAAATTTTTAGAACAACATTGGAAGGGTATCTGTTTCATCACTGACAATAACGATGGTTGTATGTTCCCTAACCTGGCCGCTCATCAGAGTCACCTGAGAACCCTAAACAATGCCTTCTGGGACTTACCCTAGAACCCCGAAATCAGGGTGAAGATGGCAATGAGCTTAGGAATCTGTATTTTTAAAAAGCCCCCAAATGACTCAGATGTAGCCAGTGATTTGGAAACCACTAACCTAACACCGGTTCCCTAAGAGCACACAAGAGCCTGGCTGTCAACCAAAAGGTCAGCAGTTTGCATCCACTAGCGGCTCCCTGGAAACTCTGTGGGGCAGTTCTACTCTGTCCTATAGGTTGTTATGAGTCACAATCAACTAAATGGCAATGGGTTTTGGTTTATAGGTTAACATAATGTTTCCATTTTCTCTTTAGACACAAAAGAACTCAAGAGTCTAAATCTGTGACCCAATTCTGGGTAGGAATTTGTGGCTTACATAACTGTATTTTAATTTCCTCCTTGGTCCTCAGTTTACTTTATTCCCAGTCCTGGTTCTTCTCTCACTCACTTATACACACATACCCTCACTCTTTCCTCACACACTGACCTAAGGAACCTCTTTTTCAATTGCAGTTCTACAGAACCAGCTTCTCACTGAACAGTTAGTGCACATTATTCTATGACATGGTAACAACTCACGACATGTCACCACTCTCCTTTCTTGACCTTGGGTTCCCTATTCTCAGCCTTCCTGTCTCTTCCTGTCTTCTAGTATTTGCCCTGGGGCTATTGTGCCACTTTATTCCTGTTTTATGGGTTTCTCTAATCTTTGGCTAAACAGTGAACCTCAGGAGTAACTTCATTCCGGAGCTAAGAGTGTCTGGGGGCCATACTCTTGGGGTTTCTCTAGTCTCTGTCAGGCCAGTAAGTCTGGTCTGTTTTTGTGAGACAGAATTTTGTTCTTCATTTTTCTGCAGCTCTGTCTGGGACCTTCTGTTGTGATCCTTGTCAGAGCAGTCAGTTGTGGTAGCTGGACACCATCTGGTTCTACTGGATTCAGTCTGGTGAAGGCTGTGGTTAGTTGTGGTCCACTGGTCCTTTGGACTAATCTATCCCTGTGTCTCTAGTTTTCTTCATCTCCCTTGCTTCAGATGGGGTAAAACCAGTGGATTATCTTAAGACTCCAGACTCGGCTCACCAAAGTAGAATATGGAACATTTTCTTTATAAACTATGTTATGCCAATTGAGCTAGATGTTCCCTGAGACCACTGACCTAACTGAATTTAAGAAATCAGTAAGAAAAATAAATTCTAATTACTGTTTCATAATCTGTTTTTTTGTCTTTCCGCATCTGATTGACAGAAGTTAAATAACTTGGTGGGATGATGAGGTTTCTGAATTCTCCAAAATCACACTTTTCATTCTTTAAGCTGTTTTTCATGCATTCATCATGTACTGTTTTCTGACACCAAATGCACCTGAGGGAAGAAAGAAAGATAGTAAAGACATTTCAAGTCATAATCTTACTGATCTGTAAGCTTACATTTTTCTTTGAAAAAACAAAACAAACAATAACTTTATCACTACTGGGCATAAAATGCTAGCCAGCCAAGTGCTGTCAAATCAGGCATAAAATGCAGCGAAGATAAATATCTGCATAGCGAAAAACAAAGCGGTATGGTCTGAATATATTTGGCAGTTTAATAGTGATTCTTAAACTGTGCTCCAGGGATCCCTGGAGGTCTCCAGCAACAAAACTTTACAAATATATTATTTCACTCCTGTCCTCTCAAAAGTATACAATGACAATTTCTAGACGCTACACCACTCTGAATGCAGAAGCAGATGAGAATCTAGATGATTTCCATTAGGCAAAAGAGACATACAAAAACATAAAACAAGGTCATTTTCTCACTAAATTCTTTTGTTTTTATAAAAATATGTAATAGAATAGATTCTTACTTAAAAGATGAACAAATAAATTTTAAAAGTTTCCCCATTTTAACTTACAAGATGGTAAATATCAATAGATACAATCTGCATAAACAAAAACTGGTCTAGGACAAAGGTTTATTAATTTTTTGTGTTTCGGTTGAAGTAGGTTTGTCAAAGCCTACCATACTCGCTGCTCAAAATCCCCCCACTGGCTTGGGCCCCAGAAGAATTCCTCAGGGTCCACATTGAAAATCTTTTAACTTATTCACCAGCAACTTTAGTCAACCATGTAAGTAAAACAGTTTCTTGTTGGTAGTTAATACAAAGCTAATTTATTGATTTGCATTTAAAATATAGGTCAGAAAAGCATTTCTGTTCAGCATTTGCCTTCATGTTTGGATGCATGCATGCATGCAACAGGAGGGATAGTTCTGGTCAAGGCCTCCAGTTTCTATTATTAATCTGCTAAATCTGTAATCCACTCAGAGATCAGGGAGATCGGACTGTTCAGACAAAAGCAGGCTGACACACAATAATCGCTACAATTAAATTTAAAAACAGGTGGGGTAGGAGAGATGAACACTCTTTTACCCAAGGTAAACACTGCTGACTTTCTGTTTTAAGGCTGTTTTTCCTGTTAGACTTCCAGATTTGTTGACTAGCTACTGTTATTTACATAGGAATCCTAGATACTGCGGAAATAAAGAGTTATCTGTATACTCTGTTAAAGAGGAAACAAACTGTTGATATTTGCTTTCAAACTAACCTTAATACACTATGGGTTTATTAATTTAACTGTTTCTATGTGTACCCTTCCGTGACAATGATTACATTCTTCGAGATTTGCAACCATTCTCATACTTCTTTTCTGAATTGTTCCTCCCAGCACAACTCACTGCTCCTTCCTTTCTAATCTTTCAAGTTGCTATTGTTGATTTGGTCCCATATAGGTAGTTATTAAGAGCATAACGCTCATGGCGGACCTTTTTTACTAATTAAGCTAACCTATTGTTTGGCTCTACCACTAACTTTATATTCTATTATTAATGTAAATACTCTGAAAGGATACCCACTGAATAATTTCACAATGGCTGCCTCTGGGAAGAGGGGCTCCAGGATGGAAAGAGGTACATCGACTTTTTACCCCATATTCTCTTGTACTGCTTGAGTTTTTATAACTCAGAATATACTTATGAACTTGTATAATTTTTAAAATTGTATTAAAAACTTTTTGAGAGTAATATCAGTTGATATTAGAGAATTTAGAAAATACCCTAACCCAAATACAAAAAGACATAAAATCACCCAGAGATAGTTGTTCTCGACTTGCTGATCTGCTTAAATCAGTTTTATTGCTAGACTGCTCTACTCACACTGTAACCTGTCTGCCCTTGCCTTTAAGTATTTTCGTTTTAAAAAACCACTGTTTGTAAATGATGTATATTATATCATGCGTCTACATCACTGTTTCCCTTTAAAAAAAAAAGCACAGTTTTTTTTGTAAGTATAAGCAACGTGATGAACAATCTTAAACATAAATGAGATTATTTTCTCAGCATCTTAGAAATCACTGAGTCTAAGGACATGCATTTTCTTAACATTCTTGACTTGCTTGTCTGATCTGTTTATTAGCAGAGAATGAGTGTCCATCACATCCGGTACTTGCCAGTACTGCTCACTAATATTTAAATTTTTCCTTGCTAAGCATAAAAGGTTTATTTTGGAGGTCTTTGATCACTAGGTGAGGCTGAACATTTTCTCACCTTTTTTGTGAATTCCTTCGTGTCCTATAACCATCTTTTGCTAAGTTTTAGTAATCGCACATGCACTTTTTATATGGGATTATCAACCTCTTTACTCTCATACGTACTGCAAACATTTTTCAGTTTTCTTTTATGCTTACTTCTTAATGTACTTAAGTTTATGTTTTGACATTCAGACCTGTATTTCAGTTTGTGGTTGGCTTTAAATGCTTTCAAGTCCTTTCCTTTTTCCAAATCAGAGAACTGTTTGATGACAATTCCTCCCACATCCCCCAGTTCAGTTACTCCCATTTACACTTTTTATTTTTATTTTGTGTTTCTTAACCTTCTGGGGTTATAGATCCCTTCGAGAATCTCATAAAAATGTCAGGCTTTTCTGGAAGCTTATCCATCTATACACTAGTCCATGTGGAATTTTGTTGTACAGTGTGAGATGAAGATTTAACCTCTCCTTCACCAAAGAGCAAAAGATGTTTTCTGTTCCCACTAATTTCTGTCATTACTTTATAATCATTTACTAAACTCTCATAAATTTCATTCTGTAACCAAGATGATGGCTATCATCATACTTTGTTCTGTGAAGGTAAAGCCAAAATCCCTACTAATTACCTAATATACTTTTCCTTAGAAACACTGTATTCAAAATTGAGACCTGTTCTCTTTGCCTATTTTGTAGTTAATTTTTAAAAATCTAATTTTCAAACCTGATGGGGAAAACACAAATTTATTAATAATGTCTTGTTAGTTTCAGCAATCACATCACTGGGTAACTGCTTATGATATTTACTTTTCCTCTTGTCTCAAGATGTTTTGAAAAATTTCAAAACTAGAGAGAAGATGAAAGAACGATACAGTCAACTCCCTTAAACCACAACTTCACTCTGAAATTTTTTTTTGGAAGTCAGTAGAGCAGTTACAGTCTATATGCACATATTTATGTATGTGTGTACTTAATATTTTAATGGCCTTCCTTGAAAAATAGTACAGTATCCAAGTATCAAGTACCATAAGAAGTCAAGGCTACACATAACCTCATAAAATCTTTTATCCCCCCTGTCCCTGTCCTGTAACCATCAAACTGTTTCTATGTATGCACCTTTTCACCAGTTTTCATGGTAATGGTCTCACACAACACTTGTCCTTCTGTGGTTGTCATTTCACTCAGCATAATGCCATTTGTTTCATGTTATGAGATGACATCCAGTTTTGAGAACTCCATCTGCTAAAAAGATTCCTTTATCCATCTGATGGACTTCGGGCCCTCATTAAAGATCAGGTGATCACAGGTGGATGGACTGACACCTGGGTTCTGAATTCTGTTCCATTAGTCAATATACCTGTCATTATATTAGTACCATGTGTCTGTGTTTCTAAGGCCTGTCTCTTGTAAACAGCATATTGATGAATCCTGTTTTTTTAAATCCATTTTGTAGCTCTCTCTTTATGGGTACATTCAGTGTGCATTGTTGGTAGGCATGAGTTTACTGCTGTCTTGTAGAGTTCATTTTTGTGGTGCTGACATTTTCTTTGTTCCTTACTCTCCTGTGCTGAATTCATTTGGTTTGTGGATTTCTTTTGTTTTTATGTATTTTGTTTTTACTGAGACTGTTTTCTTTCTGTCTTTTCATAAATAAGTTTATTAGCTTTCTTTGTGGTCACCTTGAAATTTACCCTTATCTTCCTAGGTTTGAACCAGTCCATGAAACCCCGGTTGTATAGTGGTTAAGACCTATGGCTGCTAATTAAAAGGTTGGCAGTTCAAAACTACCAGGTGCTCCCTTGGAAACCATATGGAACAATTCTACTCTGTTCTATGGGGTCACTATTAGTTGGAATCAACTTGATGGCAGCAGGTTTGGGTTTTATTTATTATTACTCAGCAGTGCCTTGCTTTCCACTCCATTAGAAAGTTCTGTATCTATGCCATTTATTCCTTCTTCTATTGTTCTGAAGTTGTTGTTTACTAGTTAACCTCTCTGGTTCCCTGTTGTAATTCTTTTGGTTTTGGATAGTCCTTGAGAGTTCATTTCCTGGGCCAGTATCTGGCTGGTACAATTCTTTGTTCTAGATTTAGGCTGTGGTCTGATATTGTTTTGTATACTCAAGAATTCCCTATAATAGTTCTTCTAAGTTTGGTTTGGTTTTTACATATTCCCTTAATTTTTGTTTATCTAGAAATGTCTTAATTTCATCATTATATCTAAATGAGAGTTTTGCAGGATATACTATTCTTGGCTGGCAACTTTTTTCTTTCAAGGTTTTATATATATATATGTATATACATATATATGTATATATGTAACATATATATGTATATGTACACACACACACAAACACACACACACATACACACACACACACACACACACAGAGTCAATTCATTGCCTTCTTGCCTGCATGGTTTCTGTGAAATAATCAGAGATTAGTCTTGTTTCTCCTGTGTGTATGACTTTTTTTCTGAAGCTGCTCTCAGAATTTTTTCTTTGTGTCTGGTTTTAGCGAGTGTGATTTGATATGCCTTGGTAATTTTCTTCCAGGGTCTATCCTGTATGGGGTTCATTGAACTTCTTGGATGGTCAGTTTTTCATCTTTCATTATATTAGGGAAGTTTTCTGTCAGCAGTTCTTTAATGTTCCTCTCTCTGTTTTCCATTTTCTCTTCCTGTTCTGGAACTCTGACCACTCACAGATTTTTGCTTTTGATTGTGTCCCACATAATTCTTAGGGTTTCTTCATTTTTTCTTTGTTCTTTTTTCTCACTTTTCCTCAAATAGAGTATCATCTAAGTGTTTGTCTCTAATTTTACTGATCCCATGTTCCATCATCTCAAACTTGCCCTTCAAGTCCTCACGATATTTTTCATGTCCTTTTCCAATGGGCTGGTCCAGGCTTAGGTCAGGTGCACCAGGGCAGGTCCAGCGGGTGATCTGTGTCCTGATGGGGGCTTCTGAAGGTGCTCTTGCACATTTCTTGGGTGCTGATCTTCAGTGTGAGTGTGGTGAATCCATGCAGCACAGACGCTGCACTTCCTTCCCAGCTGAGCCACTGCTGCTAGCCAGGAGGCAATGGAGGTAGCGTAGATGGAGAAGACAGGGGGTAGAGGATAGGAGCCTTAGAGGGGTGGAAAACTGTGTCTTGCTCATTATTAGGTGCCTTGTCTTCTGCTGAGACTTTCATGAATTTGCTCCCCTGTGCTCCCAGTCTGCCAGTCTCCAACAGGTGCCCAAAATGGTGAATCCATGCTGCGTTAGCTGATAGAGAATTTTCTCTCATATCTCTTCTCACTCTCTTTTCTGTCCATTTCTTACTCCATTCAGTTTTTGGCTGAGATCTTTATCTTTTCATTTGACACTCGGCATTCCAGGATTGACATCTGTCTGTCTTATTTAGTTTTTTGGGTCTTTGCTGTGGAGGGACAGCATGGTGCTTCTGTCTGTGGAGGGCACCATGCTGACCAGAGTGTACTCTGCTTCTTGATAAACATTTTCTCTCACATTTGCTTTTTCTTGATGTAAACTCTTGTTTTCTGTATTGTTTGAAAGTAAATTGTGGATATGACATGTCATCCTTCAGTACTTCAGCAAAGACTGCCTAAAAACAAGGACATTTTCCTTGCATTTTTCCCCAACAGTGAACAGACATGTTCACCAACTAGTGTAACTGCTTTAGTACATTTCTATCCATCCAATCATCCATTAATCCATCTATTTTTGCATATTTCCAAGTAAACTGCAGATATTCCTGGGTGGCACAAATGGTTTGGACTTTACTAACCTGGCATTCCTTGGAAACTCTATGGGGCAATTCTACTCTGTCTGTAGGGTTGCTATGAGTCAGACTTGACTCAGTGGCAGTGGGTTTGGTTTGGAGTTTTTACAAACCTAAAAGGTTTGTGGTTTGGCCCCATGTGGTGCTGCAGAAGAAAGGCGTGGTAGAAGAAAAATCTATGGAGCTGTTGGAATGACTCAGGCTATAGGTGTAGGTTTTACAACCAGTTATCGCTTGTCATTTTTGCTCTTTGAAATTCTAACTTGTTGACCAATCACTCGTCATACTAAAAAAACCCAAACATACTGCTGTCTGGTTGATTCAGATTTACACGGACCCTACAGGACAGAGCAGAACTGCCCCATAGGGTTTCAAAGGAGCGGCTGGTCGATCTGAACTGCAAACCTTCTAACTAGTAGCTGTAGCTCTTAAGTGTTATGCCACCAGCCCTCTGCCTACCCTGGGAATGCATGCAGTCACGTAAGGAACCTTCTCCAGGGCTGGATAAAATCCAGTGATAGATAGCCTGGCCTGAGTTTCAAAGATTCCAAATAGCTATTTATTTTGTTCTTCCAAATATTACACTCCTACAGGTCACAGCAGACTGTAATCCTGCATAAAATTAATAACTAAAATAGACCAGTTGAGAACATTACAGAATATGTACAACTTAGGGACACTGTACTCTCTTCTCCTAAACTCCTTCTCAGTTGCAGACACTAGCCCTACAAGTGGGCAGGTGTACTCCATAACCTCTAAGAACAATGTAATTAGGAAAAGGAGATCACAAACATTGTGATTTATGAGGAGGACATGAAATTGAAGACAAAGAAACTCATTTCAGCGGACTGAACTGTGTCCCCCACAAAATGTATTAACTTAGCTAGGCCATGGTTCTCAGTATTGTGTGGCTGTCCATTTTGTCATCTGAAGTAATTTTCCTGTGTGTTGTAAATCTGCACCTATGATGTTAATGAGGCAGGATTAGAGGTATTTATGTTAACAAGATAGGACTCAATCTACAAGGTTAGGTTGTAACTTGAGCCAAAGGAGAGGGTGACCTCATACCACTAAAAAAGTAGTGCCAGGAGCACCTCCTAGCCTCTGGATCTGGGATCCCGACACTAAGAAACTCCTAGATTCCAGGGAAAACTGATGATAAAGACCTTCCTCCAGAACTAACAGAGACAGAAAGCCTTCCCCAGGAGCTGATGTCCTCAATTTGGACTTCTACCCTAGTACACTATAAGAGAATAAACTTCTGTTTGGTGAAGCCATTTCCTGGTGATATTTCTGTTACAGCAGCACTAGATAACTAAAGATTTGCTTTAAAAAGGCAAGAAAGATACAGAAACAGAACAGTAGTTTTCCACCTTTAGAATTACTACAGGGCCTGTTAGGGCATAGAATGCTGAACCCCACCCTGAACTTCTGATGCCTAGGGTAGGGGAAGGGTTGACAGATTAAACACTTAAGTTTGAATTTTAGGTTTAAATAAATGTTTGGTCTACCTCCAAAATTTCATGGGATGTATTCATACTAAAAAATTATTTATTGCTTATCTGAAATTCAAATTTAACTGATGTCTCTATTTTTATTCACTAAATCTGTCAACTGCAGAATCTGCATTTTTTATAAGTTTTCAAGTCATGTTGATGCTACTGATATTCTATGGTATCATCAAGAAGATAAAATGGGGAGTTGGGATTTGAGTACAAGGCAAGGGTTTCTGGAGGAAAGGACATGAATCTTTAGGGGCTAACCAGGAAAAAGGCAGTAAGAAAAGGCCTGATGAATGTTTTTAGGAAGCTGCCTGGTGTTGGTGGTGCATTAAGTTTACTGCAGGCAGAGGTAGATACGTTTTGGGGGGCTTGCAGGGTCCAGAGAGCACAGAGGACCTTGCATGCCATGTCAGCACTTGGAATTTACCAGGTAAGACCACCAGTGCAAGTGATGGAGAGCAACTGAAAAGTTTTAAGCAGCATAGCAACTAGGTCAGATTTGCATTTTTAGAAAGATTATTTGGGTGGGGTACAAGAAGCACTACGATTATTTGTTAAAAGGTATCTGAAATGCAGAATTCTGCACAGATACAAAGAAGGGAGGGAAATATAACAATATTCAATTCATGTTTCCTTTTCCAACTAATCTCAATTCTTGAGGATTAAACCCTCCATACAGAAAGTCATGAAATTTATGATATGTAATTTAGCTCTCACTGATGCCAAAGGACAGTCTAAATTAAACAAAATGCAAAACAAAAAGACTGCAAATCTCTGTAGTTGTTTAAAACCCATTATTTTGAAAATGTATTCTTGTCTCTAAATCTGGTAATGTATAACATTTAAATTTAAAAAACAGATGCTGACATGAATAGTGCCCATGCCAAAAAACAAAAACAAAAAAAACCCCACAAGGTTTTCTGCAAAAAAAGTAACCTGCTATCTAATGCTTGCTTCCTATTTCAGTTCTTACGCATGTTCCAATGCCTTACTACTTTCTAGACAACTCAGGTGATAACCCCGTGACTCTGAGGATGTGGAGACTGGAGGCTGAGGTGTGGCTGAGTTTGACAGCATTCCTCACCCGATCCTGGGGGTAAGCAATTCTTGCAGCCAGTATGATTTTATCACCGAGTAGACCTACGAGGTTTTAATTTTGTCATCAGTAAAATGAGGTGGAATAGATGAACAAAAGACACCTTTACCTATTTTCGGATGGTATTTTATAACATTCATGTGTTGCCCAGTGTGTATGTAAGAGCCATTAAAATAGTCTTGGTTCAATCAAGGTCACTGATTACCAATATCATGACGCTTGTCTAAGATGCTGCATGTCATGAAAGACTTCCTGGTGAAAAGAACAGTTCCTTAGTGAGTAATTTCACTGTGATACCAATACCTATATTAACAAAAGATATATAAAGTGCTGACCTGAAATGACAGTTGTTTTTATTTGTACACTCTTAGTATGACACCAAGGATGAATCAGTTTTGCAGCTCTAAGGAAAAAGTTAATTTTTCCCTATCTCTTTTGCCCCGTGTAAAATGGAGACAGATAAGCAACAACAACAAAAGCTGACATGTAGTATACAGTGACTGGCGCAAGCAGCACCTAGAGACTACAGAACGAAAATAAGGAGCCAAGTTTTAGTACTCAGGAGAGCCGGCTGGCTGAGCAGTGGAGGCTAGAAGCATCATCTCAGCAAACGACCATGACCAAACGCTGCCCACGAGCAGTGTGTGGGCAATACCGGGGATGTTATTATGATTAGTGTGTGACCTCCAAGGAGCCAGTTGAGACCAGTTTGATCTCTGCAAAAGATCAAAGTAGGCTTCTCCGCCCATTCTATGTAACCGTGACTCCCACTGCCCATTTTGGGCCAAGCAGTTCCCACAAAGGCTATACCTGTAATCGCAGAGCTTGGGCTGACTGCCGCACTGTTGTTTGCAAACCACGCAGTAACTGCACAGAGGGACGTTGCCCCGGATCCAGTGATGGGGCATGGTGTCTAGGGCTCTACTGTCGTTCTTGAGCATGATCTCCTTGCACTGGAAGCGCTTGTCAGCCCTCTTGAGGCAGCCCTCATCCACGCGGAGCCCACAGCAGTCGCAGAAGGCTCCCCGCAGGATGTGCTGCGCGCACACGCAGCAGTAGGTGGGCTGGCTGAACAGGTCCGTGTCCTGCCACCCGTGTTTGCTCTTGCGGAAGATGTCCCTGCGGTGCAGCTGCCGGCGCGACCGCTGGAGGCTACACCAGAAGGTGATGAACACCGGCAGCAGCACGGAGCACAGCGTCCACAGGACCAGGTGCCCGTCCGCAAACAGGCCCTCGTGGGGCCGGCCTGGCGCCGGCCGCTTCTCCCCTTCCATCTTTTCCCAGGACAACGTCCAACTAGGAAATAAACGGGAGGTGGGGGGGGGGGGGAATCCAGCTAGGGCTTGCTGTTCCCTCCCAGTTCTCCCTCCCACCTCTCCTGCCTTTCAGAGGATAACGATGGTGCCATCTGTCCAGGTGGCTCTGCTCTCTTTTCGGGAGAGCACACGCACCCCCTAGGCTAGATCAGACTTCCAGTCCACCCGGGCAGCGATGTGCTTGCGCGCAGGGGGCGGCGCCCAGCCCTGTCTCGCTCACGACCCCTTCCTCTGCATACGGCCCGGATATCAGGGAAGCATCGGGGCGCCCAGGCCCGCTGCCGCCTTCTCAGCTCGGCGCCAGGCAGTTGCCTGGCAGACAGAAGGGGCAATAAAAATGTACAGGCTTAACAAACCGATCCCTGCCAAGGAGTGACCGGCAGGCGCAATTCTGGGCGCTGACGGGTTTGGGCGCGATGGCACACGTGGGCCGCGGGGCACCGGCTGGCATCCCTGTTAGTACCGCACAGCACTCGTCCCCTCTCGGGATACCCGGACACAAACACACAGGTCCAGCCACCCGAGGCCCTCCGGGCTACCTCTGGCCTGGGGCGCGACCTCCCCCTGCACCCCACTCTTGCCCATCCCAGCCCTCCACTCTAGTTTCTCTCGCGAGGCCTCCCGTGACCTAGGTCTCAGCCCCGCCCACCCATCCCTCGGGTCTTACAGCTCTTGACTCGAAGTTGCGGCTTCCGCTCAGGCTTCAGGCCCCGGCGCCTCACGAGCCTGACTGGGACCCGTCAGCGAGGCCTGCTGAGTCCAAGCCCAGCAAGCGGCCACAGAAGCGGGGCGGCGCGCGCCGCGGGCGGACTGAAGCAGCTGGCTGAGCGCAAGCACGACTGCGGAGCCTAACCCCGGCAGGAGGCCGCAGAGGCGGAGTGGCTGGCGCCGTGGGCGGACTGAAGCAGCCGGCTGACTGAACCTGCGGGCTTGGGGCGGGGCCTGCGGTGGCGAGCCCCCCAATTGGGCGGGGCCGCGGTGTGAGGTGGGAAGGCGGGCGAGCTTGAGGGGGCGGAGCCTTGAGAAGAGGGTGATAAAGACGTGAGGGGCGCGCATTGTGGGGGTGGGAGCGTGGTTTGGGGCGATGATAGGCTGATTAATTTATCGTTAAGGGGCGTTGGAAGATTTCGTGATTGAGCTCTGTGAATTTGGAACCGTAGAAAGTTCTCCTGTTAATGATTTAAAATATTAGTTAAGCTTATCTACGATCTTGAAATCACCGGCTCTTCAGTCTTCTGTGGTAGCAGGAGTTGGCATGGTTTGGGATGGTGGGATGAAGAAAACAGGCACTTTTGAGAATGTTATATGTGGAAGAATGGGATAATCCAAGTAAAAAAACGGGTAAGTATCACTAGTTATAAATAGCACTGCCACTTACTGAGTTTAGTAAATTTCTTAATCTGTTTGCTTCTGGTGGGAATTGTTTTCCATTTCATTTACCTCTACTATGGAGATGTTTTTCTAGTAAAGGAAGTAAAATGTGTAATTGTATTTTTTTTTCAGATTTGAAGTTAACATAACTCACTGTGTCAAATCTGACTCATAGTGACTTTATAGGACAGAGTAGAACGACCCCATGGAGTTTCCAAGGAGCGCCTGGTGGATTCGAACTGACAACCTTTTGGTTAGCAGCTGTAGCACTTAACCACTATGCCGCCAGGGTTTCCAGAGTCAACGTATGAGCCAACCCAACCAAGTGCCTTCGAGTCGGATCCGACTTATGGAAGAAAGCAGAAATATATTTTCAGAAAAGGATGTATTTTAAATAAAATTTCCCAGTAGAGATAAAGGAAAAAAGTGAAACTCTTGGCCTTGACGCGTCTATTTTGACTAGAAGTGCAAAAGCAAACTTTCTGTAAACACTGGCTGAGTTCCTACTATGGATCAACCCCAGCACAAGACATTGGGAATTCCAGCTCTTACAGAGTGCCAAAACCAACCAACCAACCAACCAACCAAAAAACCCAACCCAACCCATTGCTGTTCAGTCAATTCCAACTCAGATGATTCTATAGGACAGAGTAGAACTGCCCCATAGGATTTCTAGGGAGCAGCTGGTGGATTTGAACTGCCAGCCTTTTGGTTAGCAACCTTGTCACCACTAGCCCACCAAGATTCCCTATGATGACTTAAGCAAACAAACCAAAAAACGAAACCTGTTACTGTGGAGTCAGTTCTGACTCATAGCTACCCATTAGGACAGAGTAGAACTGCCCCATAGTTTCCAAGGGGCACCTGGTAGATTTGAACTGTGGTAGCACTTAACCACTACACCACCAAGGGTTTCCTATAACAACTTGCCTAGGCCCACTGCCATTGAGTTGATTTCTTACTCTCAATAACCCTATAGAGCAGAGCAGAACTGCCCCATAGAGCTGCAAAGGAGTGCCTGATGGATTCAAACTGTCAGCATTTTGGTAAGCAGACATAGCTCTTAACCACTATGCCACCAGGGTTTCCTATAATGACTTACTACACCTAAATTTCTATGTAAGTACTGTGCCAAGCTTATCATTCCCATTTTACTGATGGGGAAAATCAAGACACAAAGAAGTTGAAAGCCATGCTTCATGTCATATAGGCGGTGTTAGATCTGAGATAATTTTGTTTTCACTTGGTTGTCAGATTCAGCTTTCATCTACATAAAAGCATTCAAGAGAATGTTTTTCTTGTTTTGATGCCTGTCTGAGAACTTTGCCCCAGGGATCTCGTTAAAATGCTGGTTGTGGATGGGCTTCAAGAGTCTACAGCTTTCATTCTAAATTGGAAATAATTTTCCTTCAGAACATTGAAGGCGTTGCTCCATTTCTTTTTTCTTTTATTGTTCCTAATGAGATGTTGAGGATACTCTTATTCCTGATCCCTTAAATACAGTTTGTGCTTGTGTTCTTAAAGTTTGTACGGTTTTGTTTTGTCCATTTAGCATTCTAAAATTTCCCGAAGATATACTTTGGAGTCAATCTGTGTTCATCCATGTTACTAGACCAGGTAGACTCTCGTCTAGCACCTCAAGGCCTTCAGTTTGAAAACCCCGTTGTTGATTTCCTCCTCTCGATTTTCTTTGTTCTTTTGGTTAAAATGCGCAGCTACTAACTGAAAGGCTGATTGTTTGAACTCACCAGCTGGTCTGCAGGAGAACAACGTGGGAGTCTGCTTCGTATAGATTTGTAGCCTTAGAAAAGCTGTGGGGGCAGTTCTACTCTGTCCTGTAGGATTGCTGTGAGTCAGAATTGCCTCGACAGCAGTAGGTTTTGAGGCACGTAGGTTATTCGGATCTTGCAACTCCTTATTTAAATTTTTTTTTTCCATCTCTGTTTTTCTACACATTTTCCGTAGCTTTATCCTGTAGACTTTTTAGTGACTTTAAACTTCTGCTATTATGCTTTTATTTCTAAGAGCTGCTCTCCCTTCCTCTTGATTTGCTGTCTGACTATTCCATTTTACAACATTCTGTTCATATTTTGTGGAAGCAAAAGTCATCTCTGCAGTCTCAGAGGCTACTGATAGAGCGTTTTTTTTTTGGTTTTGTTAGGTTTTTCTCTCCTTATATATTCTGACAGCCTCAGGGTGTTTTTTTCCTTTGGTTTGTTTGATCTTTCTCTTCCATATTAGAGGTTTTCTTAGATATATAATAACCTCCAGGTGATTCTTATGCACCTTAGGGTTTGAGAATCCACTCCTGGAGTAGGCAGTTCCACTGTGTCCTACAGGGTCACCATGAATGGGAAGCTTGGCACTGGCTATAAGAGACCCTGATCTTGGCTGTTCTTAACCTGCTGGCCAGGCTAGGCTGAAACACTTGAGCAGGATGCAGGCAGAAATTACAGTCTAGTTGTTAAAACAAGTTGCAGCTAAGAAAGATCCCCGTCCAAACCCAGACTGTCTGACAGAGACCATTGTATTGCTACTCTAAACAGGAAGAGGTGTGTCTGTTTGTGTGTGTGTAGAAGTGCTGAGAATATGTAAAGGAATCCAAGGCTACGGAACAGTGGAGTCAAAGGGCGAACAGAAAGTAGGAATCACCTGACATTTTAAAAGGGACCAATCTTAGTAATATATGAGGTTATGTATCTTAATATGTCTGATTCATCTTTATATCACTTAAAAACTTTTTTGCTGACTTTTTATCATGTGTCAGAAAATGCAGTGAGTATGCAGACATAAGGGTGCTTTCACACAGAGTATTAGTAGTAATAATAATAACAGTGATGTGATGATAATAATATTTTCCAAATGTTAACTAACTAACCCACTGCCATCAAGTCCATTTCGACTCACGGTAGTCACATAGGACAGAGTAGAATTGTCCCATAAAGTTTCCAAGGAGGGCTGGTGATTCAAACTGCCAACCTTTTTGATTAGCAGGTAAGCTGTTAACCACTGAACCAGCAGAGCACTGCCACTATCTTTTAAACTCTGAATGTATACTATTTCCTTTTTTTATTTTTTTATCGTGATTAAGTGAAAGCTTACAATCCAAGTCAATTTGCCACATAAAACCCTGAGCACCCGCCTCTATGCAACTCTGTCTGCTCTCTTCACTCTGTGACAGCACACACTTCCTTTCCATTCTTTACTTACAGTATCCACTCAACCAACACTTGTCCCTCCTCTCCGCTCTCTCCTCTCTCCTCTAAAAACAAACCAGTTGGACAGCCTCATGTATATATTAAACTGTAAAGTACACACACTCCCTGCATCACTCTGTGTTCATTAGTTCAGTCCAATCTTTGTCTGAAGTGTTGGCTTCGGTACTGGTCAGTTCAGAGCTAGCAGCAGGTCCGCTGGTCATGTTCTTAGGGGACCCTCCAGGCTGTCAGACCATCAAGTCTGTTTTTTTTCCACAGAGCTCTAGATCTGCACACCCCTTTTTCTTGTGCTACATTGGGGACTCTACATTGTGTTCTCTGACAGGGCCGTCTTTGGTGGTAGCTGGGCATCGTCTAGCTCTTCTGGTCTCGTACTGATGTAGTCTCCAATTATATGGACCCTTATGTCTCCTGGGCTCATATTTTCCTCATGTCTTTGATTTCTTTGATGATCTTGATTTTCATCTGCTCCAGCTGGGTTGGGACCAATGGATGTTCCTTAGATGGCAGCTTGCTGGCCTTTAAGACCCCAGGTGCCGTTCAGCAACATGGGATACAGAACAATCTCTTAGAAAAAGACTAGTTTTGCCAATTGATTGCAATGCCCCTTGAAACCATGGTCCCGAGACTCCCATCCCTGCTACTCTGTCCTTTAAAATGTCAGATTGCATATACTATTTCTTTTAAGACTCAAAACAAGCTTATCAGGTAAGTTTTAAGATTTTCATGCTATTATTACAAATGAGAAAACAGATGTGTATAGCTTACAAAATGGGCTCAATGTGACACACCTTTAGAGTAACACAGGTGACAGCTTTCACAACCAGGATTCACGCCTAGGCCTATTGATGCCTCTGCTGTTCACAGTTTTAGCCTTTCTACCACAAGGTCTCATGGGAGATATTCATTCACTTTTGAATCAGTATTCTGGCCCGATCCTGTTACTGATTTTGACCCAGCAGCACCCAGCTTTGGATACACCAACCATCCCGTTAGAATTTCTGTATCAGTTAGCTGTTATTAAAGTGATGCTGAATAGCAAATCACTCCAAGACTCAGGGACTTGAAAAGTGATCATTTATTCTCCAGAATCTACGGGTCAACAGGTGGCTCTGCTTCAAGCTGCGGTAGCTGGAGGTCAGCTGAGTGAGGCTAGGCTGAAGCAGTGGCTGTCTGTCGGATCCAGATCTGGTGGGAGGTACTTTGCATGTGTGTGAATTCTAGACTCAGGCTGAAGGGGACAGCCACCAACCATATGGGGGAAGCCTTTCTATGGTGATGGCAGAAATGTGAAGAGGGCACACTCAACTGCAACAAATACAAACCCATGTTTGTCTCATATCTGCTGTCATCCTACTGCTCAAAGCAAGTCACTTGGCCAAGGCTGAGGTCAAAGGGCAGGAGCGTCAGGTGGCTTGGCAAAGGACTCAGGTACAGAGTTTGTTGTCAGCTGCTGAGGAGTTGATTCCAACTCGTGGTGAGCCCTTGTGTGCAGGGTAGAACTGCTCTCTGGGGTTTGCAAGCCAGTGACCTTTTAGAATTTGATCATTAGGTCTGTCTTCCAAGGTGTTTCTGGATAGGTTTGAACTTGAGAACTAGTTTTGAACTAGAGAGGGTAGGTTTGGCTAGTAGTTGAGCACTTAACTGTTTGTCCCATGCAGGGATTCCATAAATACTGGGTGGCAGTGGTGAAAAACTGTTGCTGATGATTCTTTTTAGTAACATCTTCAGTTTTGGTATTAGGATAAAACTGGCCTTAGAGAATGAGTTAGGAAGTATTCAGTTTTCTGTTTTTTGGAAGAGTTTGAGAAGGGTTGATGTTAATTCTTTAAACATTTGATAGAATTCGTCAGTGTAATTGCTTGAAACTGGTGTTTTCTGTTTTAGAAGATTATTAATTATTGATCTGATTTCACTAATAGATACAGATTGCTTCAGATTCTCTTTCTCCTTGTATGAGTGTTGTAGATTGTGTCTTTCAAGTAACTGGCCCATTTCATCTGTGGTCGTTGTGTTCCCTTGGGTCAATTCTATCTCGTAGCAACTGTACAGGATGGAGAAGTGTTGGGAGCTCATGGAGACTGCGCCACCAAAATGGCGCCGACCGGAAGGACCGCGCCCTGCCTTAAGCCCTCACCACGGCAGTGTCTGCCCAGCAACTAAGCCAGCTCATCGCCCATTGGACAGTACCCATCCTATCGGCGCCTCGCTCCCTTTGGTATAAAAGCAGTGGTAACAGGAAATAAAGTGTTCCGCTTCTCGTCTCCTGCTGAAACAGTGTCTCGGTCCTCTCCTTTGCGGGCAAAGGGGAACTTGGGCTGCGACATCTGGCGCCCGAACGTGGGGCCTGAAGCGACCCTCACCGCGGGGACGCCCGGACAGGTGAGCAGGCAGTTGCCTGGGACGGTATTTACCGGGTCGGTATTAACCGGAGGCTTGTAGATAGCCTGAAATCACATAGACATGGGGAATCAACCTTCTAGCCAGAAATTGGTACACTCCCTGAAAGGCTTGTTTAAATGCAAGGGAGTGGGGATAAAGTCAAGAACCATAGAGGCCTTCTTAAGAGCAGTAGAACAGGCGGCCCCGTGGTTCCTTGTTTCGGGCCACCTCACCTTGGGCGCCTGGAATAAATTGGGGGGAGACCTCACTAGAGAGGACACTCAAGGCCGCCTCGCCCCTGGGGTGATGAGCGTCTGGATTCTGGTGTTAACCTGTTTGCAGGATGAGACTGGAATCTTCGAAAGGCTATTGACACAGGGACAGGATGCGTTTGAACAGGTACAGGAGGAGGCCTCGAGGAGAGGCGACTCTCCTCAAAACTCAGACAGCGATGAGTCTGGGAGCAGCACAGACAATGGCCCCGAAGATTATCACCCGCGAGATAGGAGCAACCGCTCACGGGGAGTTGAGGGAAAGACCCCTCCGGTTAAGGATAAACCCCCGGACGGGGACCCTGCCTCAGGTTTAGGGGAAGGACTATCAGGCCTGAGGCTCAATCTTCCCTGCCCCTCGCCTTCTGCCCCCCCCCTTACAACCCCAACAATACTGACAATGGCAGCACCCCGCGGCGTAGCCTATTGGGGAAGAATTTCTGGCGAGGCTTTAACGCCGCCGCCTTCCCGGTTTTTATTGACGATCAGGGAGATCGCCATCACGAACCTCTAGACTTTAAATTAGTCAAAAACCTAGCAGATGGTGTAAGGGCCTATGGGGCCAGTTCCCCTTTTGTACTGGGTATGTTACGATCCCTGGCGGAGACCGCCCTGACGCCCAGTGATTGGACTAACTTGGCCCGTACCTGTCTGTCTCCGGGTCAATTCCTCGACTGGAGGTCTCTTATGTATGATTATGCCACTGAACAAGCAGCGAAGAACGCTAGTGTCCTTCGTCAGCCTGAATGGACGGTTGAAATGCTGATGGGGTATGGCCCATATGTGAACCAGCAAGCTGAATATCCCCCTCAGGTTTATGAGCAGGTAGGCAAGTTAGCAATAAGAGCTTGGCAGGCCCTCCCTCACAGGGGAGAAGGCGCTGGACAGCTTACAAAAATTTTTCAGAAACCCACAGAAACCTTCTCCGACTTCGTAGCACGTATGTCTGACTCTGTCCAAAAGGTCATGGGTGAATCCCCTAATACCACTGTTTTCTTGAAGCAGTTGGTTTTTGAGCAATGCTCAGAGGAGTGCAGGAAGATTATCACAGCCCATAAGAATAAGGGTTTAGAAGTGTGGCTCCGCCTCTGCCGAGATGTCAACCCTGCTAACTCTGGGTTGGCAGCCGCTGTGGTTGCGGCTATACAAGCCTCATCTACCGTCCCCTCCCGGGGGCCTCAAAAACCCTCGGGATGCTTTAATTGTGGGCAACCTGATCACTTCCGAAGAAACTGCCCCCTTAAGGGGCGCAAGCCACCGCCCGGGGAGGGGAGCCCTTCCTCGGACACTCCACTGTGCCCCCGCTGTGAACGGGGTCGCCACCTTGCTTCAGACTGCTATTCTAAAACTACCAAGGATGGGCGACCCCTACCCACCCCTGGTGGCCCAGGCGCCAGGCCAAAAAACCCCCAGAGGGGCCCTCCGCACCAGGGCCCCGCCCAAATTTGCGGTGCTCAACTAGTCCAGAAACCGAGGAAGGGACACCCCCTACCCATCACACCCCTAGAAGAGCGACAGCAGGAAGTGCAGGACTGGACCTCCGTACCACTACCAGACTCATACTAACCCCCGAGATGGGGGTCCAGGCATTGCCTTCTGACATGTCCGGTCCCCTCCCACAAGATACGGTGGGGATCGTCATGGGTCGCAGCAGTGCCACCATGAAGGGGCTAGTAATCCACCCGGGTGTGATTGACTCCGACTACACTGGCATAATTAGAATTATGGTTTCTTCCCCAAAAGGCATCGCTGCCCTCTGTCCAGGGGACCGGATAGCCCAATTACTTGTACTCCCTAGTTGCCATTCCCTGTTTCCGGCCAACTCTTGTTCTCGGGGAACCCAAGGCTTTGGATCTACGGGAAACACATTGGCCATGCTATCGCTAGAATTGGGAAAGCGTCCTGTCTACAGCCTTCAAGTAAATGGTCACAGTATGACTGGATTGCTTGACACCGGGGCCGATGTGAGTGTCATCTCCTTAAGGGATTGGCCTACAGCCTGGCCTTTAAGCTCCTCAACTGACCTGCTAAGGGGCCTCGGCTACGCCTCTACCCCTCAAAAAAGTGCTCAACAATTACACTGGGCAGATGCTGAGGGACATAATGGGATTTTTCAGCCATATGTCCTCGATACACCCATCACATTGTGGGGGAGAGAGGTCCTTAATTGCCTGGGTCTCCGGCTCACCAATGAAAACACAGATACGGGCTCAGCCCAGAGTGTGGCCCAACAGATTATGAAGAAATTTGGTTATTCTCCAGGGAAGGGTCTAGGAAAAACCCTCCAGGGAAAACCCGAGCCGATTGAGACCCAGGGTGTTGTAGGCAGAAAGGGTCTGGGTTTTCGGTAGGGGCCACTGAGCAGATAAAGATAAAGTGGATTACCACACAGCCGGTGTGGGTGGCTCAGTGGCCCCTTCCTAAAGAAAAGCTGGAAACTGCTCGCGTTCTGGTTGAGGAACAGGTCATGAAGGGCCATTTGCAGCCCTCCAATTCCCCTTGGAATACCCCAATTTTTGTTATTAGGAAGAAATCAGGAAAATGGAGACTATTACAAGACCTTCGTGCTGTCAATGCAGTTATGGAGGTCATGGGCCCCATTCAGCGTGGCCTGCCCAGCTTAGCGGCCATCCCCAAAGGATGGAAGATCATAGTGATGGATATTAAAGATTGCTTTTTCTCCATCCCACTGCATCCAGATGACTCATCACATTTTGCTTTTACCCTGCCGGCTGTAAATCATACCACCCCAGACCAGCGGTATGAATGGGTTGTGCTGCCGCAGGGCATGGCCAACAGCCCCACACTATGTCAACTGTTCGTTTACAAGGTCCTGTACCCAGTGCTCCTGAAATGGCCCCAAGTCACTTGCATCCATTATATGGATGATATTCTCCTTACCACCGCTTCCATTGCTCCTTTGGAGCAATGTTTCATGGCCCTTTCTGAAGCGATGGCCTGTGCGGGGCTTCACCTTGCCCCAGAGAAGGTGCAGAGAGGAGATAAAGCAGACTTCTTGGGGGCGAAAATTTCACCTCAGGCTATTCAACCTCAAAAGGTCACCCTTAGAAAAGATTGCCTCAACACACTCAATGACTTTCAAAAACTCCTTGGAGATATTCAGTGGGTGCGGCCCTATTTACCGCTCGCAAACTTTGAACTTTCCCCGTTATATGACATTCTTAAGGGCGACCCCCACCTGTCCTCTCCTCGAGAGTTGACTCCTGAGGCAAGAGAGGCCCTGGAACGGGTGGAAAGTACCCTCTCCGTAGCCTCGCTCAGCCGTCGGGACCCTGCCCTCCCTCTTTTATTATGTATTATTCCAACTCAGCGCCAACCTACCGGGGTGTTATGGCAGGGTGGCCCCCTCCGCTGGATCCATCCCCGCCTGTCACCGCAGCGTAGTATTGAATGGTACCCTGGCGCTGTAGCCCGACTGGGCTTTATTGGATTGTCTGAAGCTATTCAATTCATGGGACACAGCCCCTCGCAGCTCATTGTCCCATATGATAAGACCCAAGTCCAGACCCTGGCCGCCACCTCTGATGACTGGGCCATCCTCCTATGCTCCTTCTCTGGAATCGTAGACAATCACTACCCAAAAGACCCATTTTTACAATTTTATTCTCGGCACCCAGTTATCTTCCCCAAGATAACCTCCAATAAACCAATCCCAAATGCCGTCTCCATCTATACTGATGGGTCTAGCTCTGGTCTAGGCAGTATTCATATCCCTGGCCAGTCCTCTCAGACCCACTTGTTCCCTAACTGTTCAGCTCAAATTGTAGAATTGAAGGCAGTTGAGTTGGTGTTCCAGCAAGTTCACCTCCCATTCAATTTAATCTCTGACTCTGCCTATGTAGTGCAAGCAGTGCTCTGTCTGGAGGCAGCTGGCTTAATTAACTCTGCCTCCCCCGCCGCAGCTGTTTTCCGTAACATTCAGGACCTCATTCATTCCCGCACTCATCCCTTTTTTATTGTTCAACATAGAGCTCACCAATCCCTTCCGGGTCCCATTACCGAAGGTAATGCTGCTGCAGACCGTTTGACCCGTGTTCCCCTTATCCTGTCTGCCCTAGAGCAAGCTCTGCAATTCCACAAACAATTCCACGTTAATTCTAAAACCCTTGCTAGTCATTTTCACATTTCTCGGGAGGCCGCGCGCGGCATCGTCCGCAACTGTACTGCTTGTGCCCCACATCTCCCGGCCTTGCCGATGGGGGTCAATCCAAGGGGCCTTCGCCCCTGTCACCTCTGGCAGATGGATGTCACACATATTGCTGAATTCGGCAGATTGAAATACGTGCATGTCTCTGTGGACACCTGTTCTGGGATCATTTTTGCCAGTGCCCATACAGGTGAAACCGCCCGGCATGTTATCTCCCATTGCCTTGCTGCTTGGGCAGCATGGGGAGCCCCTTCCACTCTTAAAACAGATAATGGTCCTGCTTACACTAGCCAAGCCTTCATGGCTTTCCTAGCTGCCATGCGTGTCCACTGCTCCCATGGCATCCCTTACAATCCTCAAGGCCAGGGCATAGTGGAACGAGCACATCACACTCTCAAGGCTTGCTTACTAAAACAAAAAGGGGGAATTGGTGAGGGCCATTCCCCACAGAACAGACTAGCCCTGGCCCTGTTCACATTAAATTTTCTTTCACTCGATCGGGAGGGGCAGTCGGCGGCAGAGCGCCATTCGGGGACAGAGACACATCGATCCCGCTTGGCAATGTGGAAGGATACCATTTCGGGAAAATGGTTGGGCCCTGCCCCCGTCATAACCGCCACCCGAGGGGCAGTCTGTATCTTCCCACAGGACGCTGACTGCCCTTTGTGGGTCCCGGAACGCCTCACTCGGACTATCAAGGATGGATCCGCAGCTACGCAACCCGTCAGTACTGCTGCTGATACTGTGGATCCCCCTCCTGGGAGCAACGGAGGGGGCAGATGAGTATTGGGGTTTACTAGACACCCTGCCCCTACCAATCCCTGTTCATCATACATCTCCGCTCCTACCCCGCTTCTTTACCACCAATTACTCTCTGCAACTTCCAGCCGTTCCTATGGATGAAAGTATTAGCCCAGAGCAGCGCCCCCTTAATGTCACCCTGAAAGGCCTGCTCTGCTTCACGGTATGCCGCAACTTATCGGACCTGACAACAGATGGCCACTCCTGTGTCACCTTTTACCTTCCCCCCCACTCCCGTATGTGTTCAACTCCCGTTCATGTTCCTGCTTCACAACGGTTCCCAAACAAGCTCTATTCAGTGCCGCAACAGCACTTGCTTTTACTCTCTTTGTTGGAATGCTACTCTCTTTCAGACGGCGATAGTCGCCAGACTGCCGAGATATGTCCCTTGGCCTGTGAAATCCCCGTCGCCAGCCGAACTGTGGAGATCCAAGCGTGATTTCGGCCTCACTGCGGCGATCGTAGCCGCCGTCACAGCCTCCGTAGCTGCAGCCGCTACTGCCGCTGTGGCCTTCACCCAAAATATTGAAACTGCCACCGTTGTTAATAGCATGGCGCAAAACACTGCTAATGCTCTCCAGACCCAGGCGGCTGTGAGCGACCACGTGTTGGGGGCTATCCATATCCTGAATCACCGTATAGACTTGGTACAAGAACAATTGGATTCTCTGGTTCAAATCACCCAGTTGGGGTGCGCATGGCGCCTCCCCTCCCTGTGTGTGACCTCGGTACATTTCGACAATATCTCCCGAGCTGCTAACCTATCCCGCCTCCTTTCGCATCAACTGTAAACCAATTGGTCTCAGCGCATGGAACTGCTCCTAACCCAGTTGCGTACAGAGATTGTACGGGTTAATCCCACCAGGGTAGATCTTGCCATGGCGACCTCGTTGCGTGATTGGTTGAAGGGTGCGCTCGGCTTCCTCCAGCAGTGGGCGGGCACCGGTCTTTTGGGGGCTGCTTTGCTGGCAAGCGTGTTATTTCTTGTTCTGTGGATAAGAAGACGGTCCCGACAACAAAGCGTCCGTTATAGTCTACTTGTTCAGGCATTTGCCCACACCGCCGAGCGCGATCCATCGGCTCAGGTGCGGCTGTCTCTATTGGATCGCTCCTGGCCTCGACCCCCTGAACAGAGGGAGGTGTAGCCAATGACGGGCAACCTCCTCTGGGAAAACTACCAACCTAAGACAGGGAGCACACCTTGCTGTGTGCCACCCCCATGACGGGTAAGGAGTTCTTCCGCAGAGGATGACCTAAGACAGGCAGCCTCGCCTACCCTTACTAAAACAAAAGGGGGGAGATGTTGGGAGCTCATGGAGACTGCGCCACCAAAATGGCGCCGACCGGAAGGACCGCGCCCTGCCTTAAGCCCTCACCACGGCAGTGTCTGCCCAGCAACTAAGCCAGCTCATCGCCCATTGGACAGTACCCATCCTATCGGCGCCTCGCTCCCTTTGGTATAAAAGCAGTGGTAACAGGAAATAAAGTGTTCCGCTTCTCGTCTCCTGCTGAAACAGTGTCTCGGTCCTCTCCTTTGCGGGCAAAGGGGAACTTGGGCTGCGACAGAGAAGAATGGCACTATAGGGTTATCTAGGCTATAATCTTGATGAGAGCAGATTGCCAGGTCTTTTCTCCATTGGAGCAGCTGGTGAGCTTGAGCTGCTCATCTTTTAGTTAGCAACTGAATGTGTAACAACTGCACCATCTGGCCTCCTCTATTTCCTCTGAGTTCTTGCAGTGTAATGAATTGCTGACAGTGATCTTTCTGGTCATGATCTTGTAACTCCCACCGAATAACTGGGTGGGACTATGCAAGTAAGATGCTTGTATTCGAGGAGCCAGCCCCAGCAGGGTTTCGGGACCACGAAGGGAGGGAGGCAGTGGCGAAAGAGAAAGAAATGAGACTGAGACAATTAGAAGTCTGAAGAATGGCAGCCCACTAAGGTCTGTCTTTCTTTATTTTTATAATCAATGAGGTAACTGCTCTTTGACCACTCAAGCCATTGGCTAGTAAGAAGTTGGTACCTTGTGGTCTCTTTTCATGTTAATTATTAGGGTCCTCTCTGTTAGCTAGTAAAGAACCAATACATTATGGTCTTTTTTCATGTTAATCATTAGGGCCTTCTAAATAATGGTCCAAGACAAGTATATTTGTGATTATAATCAACAGTCAGAACAAGGCTAATCCTTGTTCTCAGTTAACTGTATCTATACTTTGAGGTCAAAGGCACAGGAAGAGGGAACAGACTCATCTTAAAAAGTTATACTCTGACTGTCTCTATTTGTTCCTTCTTTGCTCTTTTTATCTCTTCCTGTGGGGACAATAAGTGTCCACCGTCCCCCACTCTACGTCTCTCTTAAACTGTTCTAAGAAGGGTATTTCTTTAGTATTTGTCTATTTGCCATACCAAATATAATAAACTTGGAAGCCTATCTGTCTTCCTGATGTAGGGAGTGAAAAGGCTGTGTGTGGTGTCATTCCTGGGGAGCTTTTGCTTTTGCTTTTCTGCAATCTTGCATTTCACATGTGGAGGGGGAAGTACAGATGGGGGAAGCCAGCAGAGTCGGGCTGGCCTCAGTATTCCTGGGCCGGGCATGCTGCATTGGAATTCATTAAGCCGAGGGGATTGTAAAACCCTTCTTCTTTGATCCTTGTGCTGGGAGATAAGAAGGCACTTTTGAGGAAGATTTGATTAGGTTGCAAAATATTATCAAGGAGAGTATGG
Organism: Heterohyrax brucei; assembly: GCA_028571685.1. NCBI lineage: Eukaryota > Metazoa > Chordata > Mammalia > Hyracoidea > Procaviidae > Heterohyrax > Heterohyrax brucei. The sequence goes on along the minus strand of CM053149.1, from coordinate 114,637,598 downwards.
CCAGAAATATGTCACGAGTGAGATGCCTCCGACCACCATCACATAAGCCTGTAACCTTGTTCACAGAGACTTTTGTGAGTGACAGGCCTCGGCACTTGTAGCCCACCAAGGGTATTGGACAGCTTGCTAATAATGCAAATAAAGTGTGTGACACCCTTGTAGGGGTGGGACCATGCAGTTAATGTGTATGGAACACTAACGTAGGGATTGGCTGGTTTTTTCCATTCTGCTAGACTTAAAGTAAGCCATCCCAGAAGCAGACAAGGAGGAACCTCATTACTACCAAGAAAGAAGAGCTAGGAGTGGAGTGTGTCCCTGCGGACCTAGAATTCCTGTGCTGAGAATCTGCTAGACCCAAGTGACAGAGAGAGAGAGAGACAGAGAGAAACAGAGAGAGAGAGAGGGATCACGAGCGAGCTATAACACTAGGGATGGCAAAGCATGGTGAGGAACAAACAGCAGCAGAACCAGGGAACCACAAGGAGATAGCATGGTGGGCTTCCCAGACCATGAAACAAGAAAACCGAGCACCTTAGGGTAGGAGACTTGCTAGTGGAGTGCGGTGTCTCCAGGTGTTTGTTGATCCATGACTCTAACCAACCTATGGAGCTAGAGGGCTGAGTCCATTTGGGCCAAAGGTTTCTGGAGGCTTGGGGTGCCTCTGGTCACTTACTGCAGAACTAAAGAGCACTGTGATACTTGCTTGAGCAGGGCAGTGCTGAGGGCTTCAGAGAGATCTGCTGGCTGAGAAGAGGCTGTCTTCATTCACTGTTCAGATCAGTTGTTGCTGATCCAGAACTTTAAACTGTTACTTCCTTAGTAAACCCCACAATTGTGAATATTGTTTGTGAGTTCCGTGTAGCCACCGCAACAAATTGTAGAGCCCAGCAGAAAAGTAGGGAGTGCTGTGTGAGAGATAGCTGGTGTCAGAATTGGTAAAAAGACTGGAGAGAGGAGAAATATCTGACCTCCACCTCATAGAAATAGGCTTTGGGCTGATGGTGATTCTCCCATCTAGTGAAGTTCAACAAGGAGCCTGAATGCCCCACACCATCATTTTTACAAATGGGAAAACCATTGACTGATGAAAGGGAGGTAATACTATTTTTTGCTTTTTCTCCTCCATTTTAACCTAATGCAGCAACCCTGCCCACCCAGTGGGAATCAATAGTTGCTAAGTGTCTCCTAGACTGAAGTTTTATTCTCCTTTAATCCTTATAACCATTCTATGAAGCAAGTGTTCCTGTTGTTTTACTGGAGGAGGACATTGAGGTTCTGGTTTTTCACTGATTTCACTAATGATGTCTCTGCCATGTCACTTTTACAGCTACCAAATTCATGAACATAGATTTGTTCATAGTATTTCTGTATTATCCTTATACTACCCATGGGATGGGAAACCGTGGTGGTGTAGTGAGTTGAGTGCTGTATCTGCTAACCAAAAGGTCAGCAGTTCAAATCTTCCAGGTGCTCCTTGGAAGCTCTATAGGGCAGTTCTACTCAGTCCTGTAGGGTCACTGTGAGTCAGACCTGATTTGACAGCAGTGAGTTTTTTTTGTTTGTTTGTTTTTCATTTCCATGGGATAGGTTTTGATAACCCTGCTTTCATTTCCTATGTTAGTAATTTGTGTCTTCTCTTTCTTGGCAATCTTGTTGAGAGCTGGTCAATTTTATGGATTTCATCCAAGAACCAGTTTTCTGATGCTGATAATTCAATTTATCACCCCTCCTCTTGACTTATGATATAGACCTGTTTAAATAAAAAGAATGTCACAGGTTGCACAGTATCCTTGTGAGATACTGAGATGTGTGTGCCTTTGTGCACATGCAGCAGATGGAGTTACTATCTTTACTTTGAAAAATTATTGGAGAATTGCATGCACATTTTAAAGTATTATAACAACTATAAAAAGAAATGGTATGACTTATTGATGTTAGGTTGGCAGTTCAAATCCACCAGCTGCTCCTCGGAAACCCTATGAGGCAGTTCCGTTCTGTCCTATAAGGTCACTGTGAGTTGGAATTGAGTTTATGGCAATGGGTTTGGTTTTTGGTGGGGCTTAAAAATTGTGAACATATTATAATTTCTATAGTTGAGACAGATGCAGCACCTTTTTGTAGTTAAAAAAGAAATAAAAGATTTTCTTGCCCCTGAAGCTTCTTTGGTTCACAGAATTAGAAATAACTGCTTCCCTGCCTTTATTTTCTTTTCGTATTAAGAGAGCATCTGGTATGATGTGTTAAGTCTGTGGTGTTGGCTTTGTGGCAAGTGTCTATGCCCACCCTATTCTCTACTGATCCTTAAGGTATCTGGGTGCTGTGAGAATTCCTTTTAAAAAGGAGATGGGGACTCACACAAATGAAAATTTTAGTTATGTGTTAGTTATGTTAGGGTGCTATGAATGTGGGCATTGTCAAAGCTTCCCTAAACTTCAGCCTCTGATGAAGACTTGCAAATTGTACACCCACTAAAATAGTAAAGAAGTAGTCTTAGTTACGGGAGTACCATCTCCTCCCCACCTCTAGCGGGGTTACTGGGAACCTTGGCAACTTCTGCGGCAGTTACCCTTGTTGACATTGAGATTCTCCTGCTTCATCCCTCTCTGTTGGTTGTCCCTGGCTCTGCTCCCTAGTCTGCCACCTTGTGGACATCTTGGGAATTACATCTTCTGCCATGAGACCTGATGACAGACAGCTGCTGCTTTCTGGTCGGGTGGGGACAATTCTCTTAGCCAGAGTGATACAACAGTATGACTTTGGTCTTTCAGCTTTCTTGTAGCACTCTCTTTTGGGACAATATCTCCAAAAGCCATATCTGCATAGATCAAGCTGAAGAGTATTTGGTATCGCACCTGATGAGCTCTCTTCATCTGAGACCATAAACCAGCGTTCCAGATCTCTGACTCTCTCCATTATCACCTCTCCAGTGAGTTAGTAGCTGACATTTGCTTTAAAAAAATTGTGAAAGTAATACAAGTTTACTTGAAGCTTATAGTCAAGTGAATAAAAGAGATAAGAAAGCAAACAAATAAAATATTTACACTCTTATGGTGAATGCTACAGGGAACCCGGATGGTGCAGTGGTTGGGCACTCAGCTACTGACTGCAAGGTTGAAGGTTGGGATGCACCTGCTGTTTCGGAAAAAGATTTGGCAGTCCACTTCTGCAAAGATTTACAGTCTTAAAAACCCTATGGGACAGTTCTACTCTGTCCTATAGGGTCAACATGAGTTGGAATTGACATGATGGCAATGAATTTTGGTTTTAGATTTGGCGAATGCTATAAGATGGAAAAACAATGGTGGTGGTGGAGGAGGGACCTTCATTAAACAGGCTGGTCAGGGAAGTCCTGCCTGAGCAAGAGATATTTCAAACTGAAACCTGAAAGAGGAGAAGAATGTGGTCATTAAAAGAAATTAGTCACTGAAAGGGAAGAAGAGCATGTACAAAGGTCCTGAGGTAGGAAAGATCTTAAGCTAAAAGTAACCTAGTGTGATTAAACTGGAGTGAGCTGTTGGAGAGTTGGCAGAGTGGGGCAGCAGAGAGGAGCAGGGGCAGGTGACCAAGGGTCTTGTAGTGGTGGCAAGGACCCTGATTTGTTCTGAGTCCAGTGGGAAGATAGTGAAGGATTCTTAAGTAGGGAAGCAAGGTCCAATTTGTGTTGTATACATAATTGTGATTAAGTGAAAGTATACAATCCAAATCAATTTTCCATGCCTGCCTATCTGCAGTTACTTCTGCTCTCCTTGCCCTGTGACAGCACACTCCTCCTTTTCATGCTATACTTGTAGTATCCTCTTAACAAGCTACTGTCCCCTCCTCTCTACCCTCTTCTCTCCCATCTAGAAAGAGACCACTAGGACAGCATCCTATAAATGCATAAAATCATAAAGTATGCCCACCATATAGTCACATCGTGTCCCTGAGTCTAGTCCATTTTTTCCAAAGAGTTGACTTCAGTAGTGTTTTCTGATCAGGGACAGCGTCAGGTCTAGGGGCCATGCTCCCAGGGGATCCCCCGGGCCATCGGACCATTAATTCTGGTCTTTTAGTAGAGTTCTTGAGCTGCACTCGTCTTTTTCTCCTGTTGCCACAGGGACCCTATATTGTGTGCTCCATCATGGCTGTCTTTAGTGGTGGCCTGGCACCATGTGGTTCTTTTGGTCACGTGTTTATGCAGTCTCCCATTCACATGGATCCTTCTGTCTCCTGAGCTCTTTTTCCCTCGTGTCTTTGTTATTCTTAGTTATCATCTGTCCTGGATGAACTAGGACAATTTGGTGTACCTCAGATCACGGCATGGTAGCTTTTAAGATCCCAGACACTTCTCACCAATATGAGATGCAGAAGGCTCTCTTAGCAATAGACTAGTTACATCAATTAACCTCCATGTCCCCTGAGAGCATGGTCCCCAGACCCTGCCCCTGCTCCTTTATCCTTGCAATATTGGGTTGAGATTAGAAGAGCTTTCATTTTATGGTGAAGTCCAGTTAAGTCGATCTACTTTCAACTGTGTGCTACCCACTGCTTTCACCTAACGAAATTTCTGTCAACTAGCTAATCTGTGGCCAACTTTCTCTGTCCCTCCCCACTGTTGTAGCCGTCAAAGAGTCTTTTCTTCTGTCTATGAGTCTATTTTTAAGTCCTTATAGCAGGGGTCTCATACAATATTTGTTGTATTTTATATTTTAAGAAGATCATCATTGCTGTTGCATGGAAAATGGATTGAACAGAAGAGGAAGAAAATCTGAGAGAGCAGTTAGAGTCTCGGTGCAGGGAGCCAGGTAAGAGTAACAGTGTCTAGATGTGGATGGTGACAATAAAGAGAGACGGCTCTAGACCTGTGCTGTCCAGCGCAGTTGCCGCTTGGCACTTGCGGCTAGTGAGCACTTCAAATGTATAAGCATAGAATATACACCAGATTTCAAAGACTGGGTACAAAAATAACATATAAAATATCCAGTGGTAATGTCTTCTTATTAATTAAACTAACATTTTGCATTAATTAAAATATAATATTAAAATCTCTCACCTGTTTCTTAGTTTTTCTTTAGATTTTACTATGGCTACTAGGAAATGTAGAATTACATAGTGGCTTACATCTGGGGCTCACATTATGTTTCTACTGGACAGTGCCCACATAGATAAAAATTACTCATCTAAAAATACTTCTAAAGTAAATTTAACTGGACACAACAGAAGTCTATGGGTAGGTGTAGTTTTTTTCCCTGGTTTACAGAAGATACTTATTTGTTCAGTATGACAAAACACTACAGTTAGTGTTATATTCAACCACAAAGAAAGAATGAAACAACTTGATAATGCACAAAATGTTTAATGTGACAACTATATTTTCCTAAAATAGTGTTTCTAAAATTACTCAGTTTTTGAAAACCACATAAAAACAGCAGGATGTTAATATCAACAGAATGCATAAAACCAAACATCAAGTTTTGAGCAAAAATTAGCATCCTAGGCACTGGGCTAACAATCAGCTCTGTTTGCAATTAACTGAAAATGTCTTTATACCAACAGAGTTAACAGAACATCTAGGTTTAATACAAGTTATCCAGCATTACCATAAATTTGGACAACTACAGATAGGGTATTATTTTCTTTCGAGTTGGCAAAATGATCACAGAAATAGTAAGTCATTTCTCTGCTCTGAGAATTTTATCCAAATAAATGCCGTGTACCTACCAGAGTGTTTTTATAATGTATTTAATAATAATTTATTCATTCAACATTTATAGGTGGTTTGAATTGAGAATTTTATCTGGATCAATGATGCATATCTTCCAGATATATTTTATAATATATTTAAGAATCTCTTCATGCTATATTGATAGGTGATTTGCATTTAAAAGGACTTCAGCTTATTAAAATTTTATTGTGTTTACAAAAATAGGAAACCTTGGTGGCATAGTGGTTAAATGCTATGTTTGCTAACCAAAATGTTGGCAGTTTGAATCTACCAGATGCTTCTTGGAAACTCTCTGAAGCGGTTCCACTCTGTCCTATAGGGTTGCTATGAGTCAGAATCAGCTTGACAGCAGTGGGTTTTGTTTGGTCTTGGGGTTACAAAACTAACCTTAAGTGTGGAGTCAGGCTGCTTATGTGTTACTTACATCATATGGCATGAGCCCTGTGAGAGAGGAAGGGATGCCTCTGGGGTTATAGGACATAGTGGGAGGAGTACTGGGCTTGAAGACTGAAGACTATTACCCAGTGTTCTTTACTGTGTGAACTTGGACATGATTTCACATCTGCACTTTAGTGTCCTTATTTGTAAAATGGAGATGGATGAGGGTATACAGTATTGGCTGCCATGTAGTTCGTGCCTTATCCCTCATCCTTAATTACGCCTCACCATAGTTATTAGCATCTTTTACAGACACTGAAGCTGAAGTTCAGAAAGGGTAAATGACTTACCTAAGGTTATACTGAAGGAAAGGAGCCCTGGTGCTGCAGTGGTTAAGTACTCTGAGGGAGGAGGAGCTGATGATCCACTCCCTTAAAGATTACAGGAAAGAAAACCCCTGTGGCACAGCTTTCCTATACATGGAGTCACAACCTTGCTTGCTGGAAGTGAAGAGGACTTGGAAGACTTACTGATGAAGATTGAAGACCACAGCCTTCAGTATGGATTACACCTCAACATCAAGAAAACAGAAATCCTCACAACTGGGCCAATAAGCAACATTATGATAAAAAAAAGATTGAAGTTGTCAAGAATTTCCTTGTACTTAGATTCACAGTCAATACCTGTGAAAGCAGAAATTAAGAAATCAAAAGATGCATTGTACTGGGCAAATCTGCCATAAAAGTCTCTTTAAAGTTTGGAAAGCAAAGACATCACCTTGAAGACTAAGGTGCACCTGCGCTTAGCCATAGGTATTTCAACTTTGTCTTATGCATGTGAAAACTAGACAATGAATAAGGAAGACAGAAGAACTGGTGCCTTTGAATTATGGTGTTAGAGAAGAATGTTGAATGTTCCATGGACCGCCAAAAGAACAGACAGATCTGTTTTGGAAGAAGTACAACCAGAGTGCTCCTTGGAAGCAAAGATGGTGTGAGACTGTGTCTTACATACTTTGGGCATGTTGTCGGGAAGGATTAGTTCATGGACAAGGACATCATGCTGGAAAGAGTGGAGGGTCTGGGAAAAGAGGAAGACCCTCAATGAGATGGATTGACACAAGAGGCTGCAATGATGGGCTTAAGCATAAAAAAGATTGTGGACATGGAGCAAGCCCGGGCAGTGTTTCATTCTGCTGTGTGTAGGGTTGCTATGAGTCAGAACTGACTTGACAGCACCTAACAGCAACAACAGTGACGTGTGAAAACTGGACAGTGAATAAGAAAGGCAGAAAAACTGTTGCCTTTGAATTGTGATGTTAGAGAAAAATATTGAATATACCACTAACTGCCAAAAGAGCCAACAAGTGTGTCTTGGGAGAAGACTAACAAGAGTACTCCTTATAAGCAAAAATAGGGAGACTACTTATTACATACTTTTAGACATGTTGTCAGGAGGGCTCAGTTCCCAGAGAAGTAGAAGATCCAGGAAAAAGAGGAAGACCCTCAGCAAGATGGACTGACACAGTGGCTGCAAAAATGGGTTCATACGTACCAGCAATTAATGGTATGGCTCAGGACTGGGTAGTATTTTATTCTGTTGTACATAGGGGTATTATGAGTTGGTACTGACTCTATGGCACTTAACAACAACAAACCTGTCCAGCTATTTCAAAAAACCAAACCCAACCCACTGCCACGGAGTGAATTCTGACTCACAACGACGCTACAGGACGGAGTAGAATTGTCCCATGGTCTTTCCATGGAGTGCCTAGTGGATGCAAACTGCTGACCTTTTGGTTAGCAGCTGTAGCACTTAACCACTACACCACTAGGGTTTCTCTCCAGTTAGTAGGAGGGTCAAATTCGATTGATGAATGGGCTCTGGAAAAGATGTCATAAAAATGCAAATGTAAGAGATTATGAATTAATTCTCAGTGAGACAGTATGAATATCATCCAAAGCTACAGATAAACACTTGTAAAATACTGTGTGATATATACTCATTTAAATAAGAATACTACACATTGCTTTCTAAAATTCAAGCTCTGAAAATCATATTATAGAGTACATTTCCTTTCTCAGGCTAAAAATTTACAGAACTTCAGAGGAAAACATTTTAATGATAGTATTAAAAACTCAGAGCCAGATGCATTCTGAATCACACCATCCATCCTGTTAGCGAAAGCGTAAACAAGCATCAGGTCTCACGTGGCTTCCTTCAAGCCGACTGGCACTGTCTCTGGAAATTTGTTTGGCAAAGGCAGAGAGGAACCAAGGCAAGATGAAGAAATTGCTAACGCTCGTGCTCTTTCTCACCTTGTTGACTTTCTTCTCAGGTGGGTACCGACTTGAAAAGCACAGCTTGTTTCTGTGATGATGCGATATGTAATATATTTAAGTTTTAAGTACTATAAAATGTATGGAGTTCTAGTGTCACAGTGGTTAAGAGTTCAGCTACTAACCAAGAGGTCTGCAGTATGAATCCAGCAGCTCCTTAGAAATGCTATGGGGCAGTTCTACTCTGTCCTATAGGGTCGTGGTAAGTCAGAATCAACTTGACTGCAACAGATTTGATTTGGGTTTTATATAGATATCTTAGTGCTGTTGTTCTCAAGAACAGGATTTTAGAATCGCTATTGTTAGGGACACATTATTGTCCTTAATGAAATTTAAATGCACTTGAACTCTAATTGTCAAAAATATTGATAAATCTGCAATGATATCTTCTGCTGGAGTTTATATGAGATTACCTGCATTTGACTATCTTTTTATTTTGTTATTTTAAAGTGTATTTTCATACTATCTCTTGGAGTTTGTGTGATTATAAAAATTTAATAGAATTTTATTATGGTAATATCTTATTTTCAGGTTTACTTGTGATTATTAAGTTTAACATCATTTTAATATCACAGTCACTTGCCAAGACCCCTGGTTGCCTAGTGTTTAAAGTGCAGTTTGAACCCACCAGTCACTTGGTGAGGAGAGATGTGGCAGTCTGTTTCAGTCAAGATTACAGCCTTGGAAACCCTATGGGAGAGTTCTACTCTGCCCTGTTGGGGTCCTGATGGTTTGGAATGGACTCAGTGGTAATGGGTTTAGTTTTGATCATCTTCTAACAGCATCTTCAGTTTAAACTTGTTTCTTGTATTGGGGATTTACAGAAAAGTCCTACTAAAGCAAACCCTCAGGGAGGAGAAACACACTGAGCAGGGAACTGAAGAAAACATGTTTTTTTATTTAAAAAAAACAGTAAATTAGCACCCACTTTTAAAGGAATGGAAGGCTGCCATCGGTAAAAGCCTTTAAGTTGTATAGGTTTTGCTGTGACTGATCCATATTAGAAACAATTTAAAATTCCCCTCCAGCCAGTGGAATGCTTGTCCTTTGGGATAGGTTTCATAAAAGAGCTTTTGTGTGTTTACCACAATTGAACTTGCAAATCCTTTGCCTTCGGTTTGTGGAAATGGAGCTTGAACTTCCTGTGCCTGAATTCTTTCTCAGAGGGCTCCCCGCTTCTGTCGGAAAAGCAGGCCAAACAGCTTCTGAGATCCCGGCGGCAGGACCGGCCACCAAGCAAACCTGGGTTCCCCGACGAACCAATGCGGGTGAGTGGTTGGCTTTGGCCATCTTTAGGAAAGCGTGGTCACTTGAGCCTGCTGGTTGGGAAACAGAGTTTGGTGCTGGTCCCAGTGCAGGCTGTGGGGCTGAGGTGCTCTCAGGGCCTCGGGGGGAAGATAGATGTCAATCCACAGCCTTTTACCCAGGTGTTTTCTCTGCTGGAGGTGCCAACTCCACTCATCTATGGCAAACATGGTATTTCAAGTAGAAATAAGTGGGCAGATGGTGGGAGCCCCAGGATGCTGACAGGCTACCAAGCGAGCCCACCCCTGAAGTAGAAAGTGGGGAGCTGCTTCTGTTAACTTATCCCAACCCCTCTTCTCCGTCCTCCTTTGGTCCCCAGGCATCCTCAGTCAGTGTTGCTGGGTCTGCCCAACTGCAGGATAGTCTGCCCTGAATTTATCCCTCTGATTTCACCTTTGGTCTCAGCACCCCTTTGGGTTCATGATTCCCACCTGCCTAGACTTTCTCAACCAGAACACCCACCCCTGCCTTCATCTGTAATTTATGGGGATGCTAACACACCCTGCCATGCTGACCTTGCCTACTCCTGGCCTGGCTTGCCTCTGTCCTCCTATGGCTGGAACAATGCTGAACTCCATGATAGCTTTGACCCACCCTGGTGAAGGTAAGCAGTGGTAACCCAGCAAAGCTGGAATGTCTGGGAAGCCCTTTCTGTGGCCCAAGCTGTCTCCATCCTAAGCCCACTTCAGCTGGGCTTCATACTCTTCCTCTCTTTAGTTTAACTCCCTGTAGAGGTAGGGAAGAGCTGAAGCAGATTTTATCTTCACTCATTTGCAGAATCATGAGAATAACTTTATTATTTCCTTTAAAAGGCTCCTATACCTTCGGCCAAAATTATATAGGCTCATAGAGCAAATGATAATACATGTAGCTCACCCATATATACAAGACTAAATGGGTACACCAGCCCAGGGCCCAGGACGAGAAGGCAAGAGAGGACAGGAAAACTGGATGAAAGGAAATGGGGAACACAAGGTGGAGAAGGGGAGAGAGCTGACCCATCACTGGGTGGCAACCAATGTCACAAAATAATATGTGTATTAGCTGTTTAATGAGACATTAATTTGATCTGTAAACCTTCATATAAAGTGCGATAAAAAAAGGGGTTTATTAAGATGTGGCGTTGCATGGTGGCGTCAGACTGCATGGGTTTGAATCTTCCAGTTTTCTAAGTGTGTGGCCTTGGGAACGTTACTTCATATTCCTATACTTCAGTCTTCTCATCTATAAATTGGGTATAATAATTTTATTATTTACATAATTATCAGTAATAATATGAAATGACTCTTTGATGAGGATAATGTGATTTGTATAAAGCACTTGCAACCATATTCAGCAAACAGTAACTGCTCCTTCTAATGTTAAGGACCAGGTACCATGCTTGGTGCTGAGCAGCATAGATGGGATGTAGGTTTCTGCTCAGAGTCAGTGGTGGAGACAGAGAGGGGAGCAGAAGACAGAACAGTCATCTGTTATACCACATACAGAGTGCTATAAAATTAATCGAGGAGTTGCCAGGCTGTTTGCCGTTGATGTGGCTGTGTTTGTGTGCATGGGTGTGTGTGTGCGTGTGTGAGCGTGTGTGCTATGTGGTAAAGGATAGAAGAGGTGGCTCAGAAGATGTAGAAAACAGGGTGGATGGGGTCAGGAGAGGTGGACAGGGGCAAGATCAAGAAGGTTTGGGTACCTCAGGCTTTATTTTGTGTTCAGAGGAGAACAAGTGAATGCCTTTTTAATGGAGGAGTACAGATTCCGGCCACCACCTACCTATTGGTTTGTTGTAGTGTGGTGGCTTGTGTGTTGCTGTGATGCTGGCAGCTATGCCATCAGCATTTCAGTGCCAGCAGGGTCACCCGTGGCCGGTGAGTTCCAGAGGAGCTTCCACACTAAGACTAGGAATAAAGGTCTGATGATCTATTTTGGAAAATTAGTGAATGAAAACGCTATGGATCCCAATAGAACATTGTACGCTGATAGAGAGCTGGAAGGCCCTGCACAAAAGGCGTCACAGGGCACCTAAATATACCAGTGGTCACAAAGAAGGTGTAGCACGGACAGTATTTTGTTTCACACAAGGTCAGAATCAACACTGGCATGAGAGCAACTAACAACGACAGAGTTAGGTTTTAGAGATATTGTTCGAGAAACAGAAGAGAAGATGCCCAGGGTGAAGTCTGGGGCCACCAACATTTAGAGGTGAGCAGAGGAAAAGGAATCCTGAGGAGGCAGAGAGATAATAGCGTAACAGCCAAGAGAGTATAGGGTTGCGGAGTGAGGGGGAAGAGGGTTAGGAAGCCAGGTGGATCACGGGTGCAGAGATGAGGGTGCCTGGAATGAAGGGATCTTGGGAGCTGAAGTAGCCTGTTGCACCTGTGGTCTGAAGGTGAGAGGGGCCTTTCTGGAGGCTCTTCCTCAGGGGCCTAGAGAGGCTGGAGGAAGTTGCTCTTCCTTCAGAGGCTCAGGAGGCGGCTCTACTAAGCCCAAAGTCTTGTTGCCTGGTGATTTGTTACGTAGCATCTGCACCTGGCTCCTTTGGGCTCTGCCTGTGGGGTAGTGGCTTAGCCCTAACTGGGGCATTTCAGGTGTCAGTCAGCAGGTGGGTTTGCACCCCTGCAGCTCAGCCCCCAGTGCAGGCCTTGTGACCCTACAACACTGCTCAAGCCCTTCTGACGGTGGCTTCTCTTTCCACTTGGCTTTTCCTGAATTCTGGTATCACCCGACTTAACCTTTGGGAACCCCCTGCCAGCTTCTGATTTTGCAATTTACTGATTTCTTGGTGGTTTGGCGGTCATCCTTAATAGCACCTCTTAACTGCTGTGTTCATTTTCTAAGGCTGCCATAACAAATCACCACAAGCTTGGTGACTCAGAGCAACAGAAACTTATTCTCTGATGGCTGTGGAGGCTGGAAGTCTGCAATCAAGGTGTTGGTAGAGTCAGTTCCTTCTGAGCCTCCGAGGGAGAAGCCATTCCTGCCTCTTCCCTTGCTTCTGGTGGCTACTGGAAACTTTCCAATCTCTGCCTGGTTCTCATACGGCCTTTGCCTCTCTGTGCCTCAGATCTCCCTCAGCCATTCTCTTGTAAGGACATCAGCCATTAGTACCCACCCTACACCTAGGATGATCTTGTCTCAAGATCCTTAACTCAATTATATCTGCATAGACTTTTTCCAAATAAAGTCAAGCTTAGAGGTTCTGAGGTTTAGGATTTAGGCATACCTTTGTAGGGCACCATTTTCATTAGAACTGTCTTGAACCTAACGGATGTAGTTTTTCTGAGACTCTTTCTTGCCTGAGAGCCTGCTGCTGACCCTTCCAACCATTTTCCACCTATGATGGTCATCAGGTTGTGTGTCCACTTGGCTGGGCCATGATTCTCGATGGTCTGGCAGTTATTTGTAGCTTGGCAGTTGTGTAACCATGTGATCGCCTCCGTGATGAGATTTGACATGATGTAACCATCTCCTTGAAGAGATCTGCTATGAGCAGCCAATCAGTCGAAAGGGAGTTTCTTTGGGGACATGGCCTGCATGCAATATATATGACTTGACTAGCAAAGCTTGCTGACTTTTGCTGTGTTCTGCATCTTGCATGGGGCTCTTCATAATCTGAACATCTCCATGCTGTTTTACCTGTTGATCTTGGATTCGCCAGCCTCCACAGCCCCTGAGCTGGCAGTCTGCTGTCTGACCTGCTGATCTGGCACTTATCAGCCCCTCTGGCTACATGAGTCAGGAGAAGCCTCCAGTCTGACACCCAGTCCACAGACTTGGGACTTTCCAGCTGCTACAACTGCATGAGCTGTTTCCTTGATATAAATCTCCCTCGTGCTGATTCACTGGTTTTGCTTCTCTAGAGAACCCAGCCTAAGACACCACCCCAGCCTGCGTATAGCCTGGTCCTTTATGCACCTCACCAAGATGCTTGACCCCAAGGTACAGAATCCTCAGCCACTCTGTGAAGTTTGGAAAAGTGGTCATGTGACCAACATTTGAAATGTGGAATAAATAACCAATAAATTATTTGATGACTAGTCAGCCAGCACCAGTACTTCTCAACGAGGGATAATTCCCCCTACCCACAGGGTACATTTGGCAAAGTATGGGTAATTTTTGTTGTCACAACAGGTAGGAGTGTTGGTATCTTGTTGGCGAAGGTCAGGGATGCTGCTAAACATCCTACGATGCATGAGACAGCCCCCCCCAACTAAGGACTACCTGACCCCAAATGTCAGTAGTGCCAAGGATGAGGAACCCTGTCTATGTGATACCAAACAACCCCTTTCTCTTTCACTGTCTCTCAGAATTGCACACACACACGTAGAACTGGCTGAATCACCAAGTAGTTTCTGGTATCATGTTTTTCTAGGCAGATGTTTCTTAGTCTTTGCTGTACACTGGAGCCAACTGGGGAACTTAAATATCTGGTGCCTGGGTCCCACCCCAGTGAGGCACCCTGGGATATGGCCTGAGCTTTCGGATCTTGGGGTTTTTGAAAACTCTTCCAGAGGTACCCATGTGCAGCTAAGGCTGAGATGCACTGTGCTAGTTCTTCTGGGGGAGTTCAGTGATGTGTCATACACAGCCCCTGTATTTGATAGAGTACTGAAGGAATCCCAAGGTGGTGGAAACATTATGCACTTGACTACTAACCAAAAGGTTGGCTATTCCAACTCACCCCAGGGCACCTTGGAAGAAAGGCCTGGCGATCTGCTTCTGAAACCCGATGAAATGCAGCTCTGCTCTGCAACATAATGAGGTTGCCATGACTCGGAATCAACCCAGTGGCAGTTAGTTTGGTTTTCTTGTTTGGTAATCTTTTGGGACTGCAAAAGCTGACAGCATGAAACATTTAAAGCACAGTTACATGTTCAGCTGAGTGGTACAGAAAGTAATTTAATGCAAAAGATATCTTTAACATCTTAAAAAATAAAGGTGGCACTTTGGTGAGTAAAGTGCCTCTAACCCAAGCCACAGTATTTCCCGTTACCTCATATGTGTGTGGCAATTAGAAAGGGAGAAATGGAAGAATTAACACATTGGAACTGTGATGTTGGTGAAGAATATTGATATACCGTGGAATACCAAAAGAATAAACAAACAAAATAACAAAACAGTCTTGGAAAAAGCGCAGCCAGAACGCTCCTTAGAAGTAAGGATGGTGAGCCTTTGGCTTGTTACCTTTGGATGGATCATTAGGAATCGCCAGTGGTTAGAAAAGGACATTGTGACTGGTAACATAGAGGGTCAGTGAAAAAGGAGATCCTCAGTGAGATGGACTGGCATAGAGTCTGCAACAATGGGCTCAAACATACCTACTATTGTGAGCATGGTGCAGGACTGGGCTGTCTTGTGATGAGCGGGACCCGACTGGACAGCACCTATCAACAACATGGAGCTAGGACAGAGTGAGAGGGCAGGGTGGTGTGTGCAGAAGGCTCTGCTGTGGCAGCCCAAGATGGGCACTTAATCAAATACTAATTGGTTGTGTCCTGCTGTGCACCTGCATCTTTCCTTGATTTCAGGTGCCCAGGTCCGCTGTATGGAGACAGATGCTGAACCAGAATGCTCCAGCTTAGTGACTGAAGTCCTTTGATGAGTCTGTATGGTACAAGGAATTGTGGGATCTGAAAGGATAAAGCTTCTATCTCTAATTGGAAGGAAGAGGGGCCTAAGAAGGCTTCCCAGAGGAGGTGTCCACCCAGGTACAGCCTGAAGGATGAGGAGTTTTTAGAGTAGGGAGTAGAGGTGAGATGGGAAGGATATCCCATCCAATGCTGTTCTAGTCAATACCCTGTCACTAACTAGCTGTGGACTTTGGGTAAATCACTTCCTTTTTCTGGAGCCTAATTTTATCACCTGTGGAATATAGAGTTTGGTCCAGAATCTGGCCTAGAAGGTTTGTTCCATGTCTCATGTTCTGGGATTCAGATAAAGCTTTTGGCGTGATACCCATTTCCTGGTGCAGATGTATCTTGGAGGGAAGAGCCACCCATGGGCAGGATGGTATCAACTTGGTCACAGAGCAGGGTGATTTATTTAGAAGCCCCCTGGAATGGTCTTTCTGAAAAACCAAGATAATTTTGGAACTGTTTTTCTGGAATGGCCATCAGAATTGTTGGTGTATTACCCTTGATGTCTTGAATGCCATCAAAATGTCTTCCTTTCAATATTTCCTTTATCTTTGGGTAAAGAAAAAAGTTATTGGGGTCCAGATCAAGTGAGTAGGGAAGGTGTTCCAATAGTTATTTGTTTACTGGCTAAAAACTCCTTCACAAATAACTATACATTTAAGTTTGTGAACTTGTCACCGTGTCTCTGTGCACAATGGCCATTCCATAAAGAGTTCCAAAATTACTCTGAAGCGTGGACTAGGCACTGGCATTGGTGCATAGCTTTCCAGGGAGAGTACTTTGAAGGTGACCATAGTGATATTCAGCAATGAGGTATGTAGCGCTTAGAACAATTACATTCGTGGACTTAATTGCCAGACCTCGTCTATGTGTGCGTGTATGTGAAGGTGTGTGGGTATGTGTGGGTATGTGAGTATGTTAGTGTGTGTGCGAGGGCAGTTGCGTACACTGGAAAAAGCCTTGCAGAGAATTTTTTCAGATTTAGATTCTAGTCTTCTCTCTTCAGCTTTGACCTTGGCCAGAGTGTCTGGGCTGCAGGGAATGATGAAAAATGGCAACTGAAGGTCCTCTCAGGCCAGCTTGAAGGTCCTTGAATGTCATAGCAGGGTTGGGTTGCATTCTGTACACAGTGGAGAGCCTTCAGGGATTTTAAGGAGGGGGAGTGATGTGGTTAGATCTGTTTTACAGGGACCATTTAGCGATTCAGGACACGCTGCCTTTCATATGCTGTTATTCATGGGAAATGGGAAATGGCATTTTTGGACATGCTGTTGCACCTTCTTGCCATCTTACCCAGGCAACAAACAGATGGACTTGGGAAAGGAATAGAGGTAGTGATCGTTGGGGAGTGCAGGTGCCCTTGGGAGCTGAGCCTTTGAGACAGACTCATGCCTGCTGCTCACTCTAAATTACAAGAGATGACTGATTGGGTCTTTTTATTTTGCTTCTCCCATCTGAAGGACTGTTCAAATTGAAACCCTTTCAGAGAGGCGAGAGGCTTTTGATCAGGGTCAACAAAGGTGCTTTGGGGAAAGATTAAGAATCCAAATTGAAAAGAACTCTGAAGATTTCCAGTCCCTTTTCCTCATGATTATTTATTAAGCAACATTTATGACCTTAACACTTGGCTTACATATTGGCAGGTGTTGGCTTCTGTGGAGTGATAGGTTTTCTGGAAACACAGTCAGACAAGCTATGCCCACACGCAAGGGGCTCGACTGTTTTGACAGCTTGTATTCTGCTGAGTCACCGAGACAACTGCTCTTTTCTCACTGTAGAGTGGGAAGAAAAAAATGCTAATACAGTGGTCACTGGTGTGTGCCACCCCACAAAGGGAAGGCCAGCATCCACCCAGAGGCGTGGGGACACCTTTCTGGGGCCCTTCACTGAGGAGCCAGATGGTGCCTGGTAAGAAAGTAGGAGGGGTTTTGAATGTTTGGAGGCAGTTAGGGGGGAAGAAGATGAAAGGCCCAAAAGTGGGGTGGTATGAAAAGGGGTTTGATGGAGAGAGAAAGGCAGGTGGGAAGGTTGCGGGGGGCTCTTCCAGTGGGACAGGCCTGGCATCAGGAAACAGCTAATGTATTTATTCTACAGCAAAGGTTTCCATTGAGTTTGAAGTTGTTTTCTGCTCTGGAATGTTGTTACCCTTTGCTACCCTTCCCCTGCCTCCAAAACACAAAAACCAAACTTGTTGCTTGTTGAGACAATTCTAATCCATGACAACCCCATGTGTTATGGAGTAGAACTGTTTTATAGGATCTTCTAGTCTATAATCTTACAGGAAGCAGATCACCAGGTTTTGGGGGGCTGTTGGGTAGTTTGAATTGCCAAAGTTTGGTTAGCAGTCGAGAGCAAACTGTTGGTGTCACCCAGGGACCTTCTGCTACCCCCAAGCATTAGGGAAACTCGGCTACACACAGCAACCTTGGGTTAGTGGTCCTTTGGGAAGGTGGGTGGCAGGTGATGTGTCATGTGAATGAAAGTGGCTGGCCTTAGAGGAAGATAGTCACCAGAATCTGGAAGGTGTAGTGGTGGAGGAAAGGACCAGGAGACTTGTATTTCCAGAGAAACATAGCCTCCAAAGATTTGGGGGTGTAGGGTTCTAGACTTAACAGTGAATGGGGTGGGCATTCTTGGAAGACTGGGCTAGGCTTCGTAACATTCTACCTGGAGACACCTACGTTTTAGCTGAATTGACCTACCAGTTTAGACCAAGTGGTGCAGTCAGTTGTTGGTGAGGATGTAGTGGCAGCGAGTTCTTGGGCCTAGCAAAGCCTCAAGATTGCAGAGTGGACAAATACCTGCTTCGGGAGAATCTGCTGAAGACAGGACTATGTGAGAAGGGCTGGGTTTGTGTTTCAAGGAAGGAAGGCAGAAAACTTTTAAGCTCTCTCTGAGTGTTTCTTCAGTCATGAGTATGTTTATTTTACTTTTAAGATTTAGGTTTGAACTCTTGGTGCCTGTTTTAGTCGGCTAGTGCTGCCCTAACAGAAATACCACAGAGTGGATGGCTTTAACAAAGGAAGGTTTATTCTTACGCAGTCTGGTAGGCTACAGGTCCGAACTCAGGATGTCTGCCCCTGGGGAAAGCTTTCACCGTTGTTGACTGTGGAGAAAAGTCCTTGTGTTGCATCAGTCTTTCACCAGGCAGCATCTTGGCACAGGAACTTCAGATCTGAAGGATGTGCTGTACTCCCGGTGCTGCTTTCTTGATAGTGTGAGGTTCTCGGTTCTCTGCTTGTTTCCCTTTCCTTCATCTCTTGTAAGATACAAGGATACACTCTAGGGAGGTTACCTTAGGAAGGGATTTATGGTCCTACCTAATCCTCTCTAACATAATCTATTCTATTAGCCACAGGCAGAGAGTAGGATTTATAGCATAAGAAAATCACAAAATGGCAATCACAGAATAGAGGCAATCCTGGTCCAGCCAAATTACTACACATAGTTTTGGGGGGATGCAATTCAATCCATGACAATGCTCACAATGTGGCCCCAGCCCAAGAGCCTAGCTTTCACTTGGGAGCCTGTTAGATCTGAAGAATCTCAGCCTCCTCCCAGACCTCCTCGGGCCAAATTTGTGCTTCCCCAGGACCCCAGAGATGATAGCTAAGCAGATTTAAGCTTAAGCAGATTGTCTCAGAGGACTGCAAAGGTGGCCTTTAGCCTCTCTTCCCAGCGTGCTGCGGAATAACCAGCCCGTGGTTACTTTGCTTTGACACATCTGATGTTTCTTCCTCCCTGCTGACACTCTGCTTACCTTGTCTCCAGGCTTCCAGCACCCTTTCCCCTGCTGCTGCTCCCACTTTATGGTTCTCTCCTGCTGTGTCTGCTTTGCCGGATTTACCGCCTCTGAATGAACAGCAAAACCAAAGCCCAGCTGCTGTCAAGTCGACTCTGGTTCATGGTGACCCCCTGTGTGTCAGAGTAGAAACATTCTCCATTGAGCTTTGCATGGCGTTTTTTTTGGGGGGGGGGGAAGTGGGTTGCCAGGCCTTTCTTCTCTGGCACTTCTGGGTAGACTCAAACTTCCAGCTTCTCAGTTAGCAGCCAAGCATGATAATCAATTTAAAGCACTCTGGGACTCTGCAATGATAACAACCCACTGTTGTTGAGTCAATTCCAACTCACAGCAAGCCTATAGGGCAGAGTAGAACTGCCCCATAGAGTTTCCAAAGAGCACCTGGTGGATTGGAACTCGTGACCTTTGGATTAGTGGCTGTAGTGTTTAACCGCTACACC
Source organism: Heterohyrax brucei (assembly GCA_028571685.1). Taxonomy (NCBI): domain Eukaryota; kingdom Metazoa; phylum Chordata; class Mammalia; order Hyracoidea; family Procaviidae; genus Heterohyrax; species Heterohyrax brucei. Next base: position 114,618,000 of record CM053149.1, on the reverse strand, counting down.
ACCAGGATTTCCTCAATTATAATAAGTACTGCCAAGTTCTCCTACATTGTCCTACCAATTCACATCAGCGGTGTCTATGAGAATACTCAGCGCTTGATATTATCAAATTTTGCAAGTAAAACTTTAAAATGGAAATAGAGCTTTAAAAGGTAACTCTCTTACCCCTTCTTTTATTTGTGTATGTATATGGGAATGTATTGACAAACATTTTCTGGGTGATAAGATCTGGGATAAACTTTTTATTTAACCTCTCTACTTTCTGCTGTTAAACGAACATAGGCATCCTTTTCCCAAAAGCGGCACAGAAGAGTGATACAGAGTGGGGTGACAGGTTGCTGGGTCTGAATCCTAGCTCCTGAATTACTGTCTAGATATCCTGAGCAAGTTTATTAGACTTTCTAAGCCTCAGTTTTCTCTTTAGAAAATGAGATATAATAATAATTCCTACATCATAGACTTATGGTGAGAATGAAATGAGAGGATGTATGCAAAGAGCCTAACACAGCACCTGAAGTATTAGCTTGTACTCATTCTTCTATTTAAAAACAAACAAACAAAAAAACAGTGCCGCTGAGTCGATTCTGACTCCTAGTGACCGTGTAGGGCAGAGTAGGATTGCCCCACAGAGTTTCCACGGAGCGCCTGGTGGATTCAAAACTGCCTATGTTTTGGTTAGCAGAGACAGCATTTAACCACTATGCCACCAGGGTATCCAGCTCTATTTTAAAAAGCAACCTGTTAATAAAGACTGCCTCTTATGGAGCAGTGGTCATGTGCTATGATGGCTAACTGAAAGGCTGGCAGTTCACGTTTACCAGGTGCTCCTTGGAAACTCTGTGGGGCAGTTCTACTCCGTCCTGTAGGGCTGCTATGAGTTAGAGTCCACTCAACAGGCAACAGGTTTGGTTCTCTTTGTTTGTTTTTGCTTTTTATTTTTAAATTTTTTTTACTATGATTAAGTGAAAGTACACAATCCAAGTCAATTTTGCATACTCATCTCCCTACTACTCTGTCTGCTGTCCCCCATCCTGTTACAGCACACGTCCTCTTTTCACTCCTTCTAGTATCCTCCCAATGAACATCTGTCCCCTCCTTTATACCCTCTCCTATCCCCTCTAGAAAGAAACCAGTAGGACAGCCTCCTATAAAATATAAAACCCTAAAGTTTTATACTGCATGCTCACTCTGTGTCCCTGAGTCCAGTCCATTCTTTGTCTGAGATGTTGATCTCAGTACTGGTTTCAGGTCTGGGCCAGCAGCAAGTGTAGGACCGTATTCTTAGGGTACCCTCAAGGTTGTTGGAGGTTTGGTTTTTTCGAAGCATAACTGTCATGGATTGAACTGTGTCTCCCCCCTCTCCAAAATGTGTGTAGCCGTTTGGTTGGGCCATCATTCTGAATATTTTATAATTGTCCTCAATTTTGTGATTTTCCTATGCTGTGTGTTAAAGACGATTAGGGTGGGACTATAAACCCCTTCCTGAGGTTACTTCCCTGTTCTAGTGTAAAGGAAGTTTCCCTGGAGTGTGGCCTGCACCACCCTTTACCCTTTTATCTTACAAAGAGAGAAAAGGGAAGGGAAGCAAGCGGAGAGTGGGGAACCTCATACCATCAAGAGAGCAGCACCAGGAGAAGAGTGCATCCTTCAGACCTGAGGTTCCTGCCCCAAGATGCTCCCTGAACAAGGACTGATGCAACACAAGGACATTCCTCCAGAGCTGACAGAAGGAAAGCCCTTCCCCTGGAGCAGATACCCTGAATGCAGACTTGTAACCTACTGGACTGTGTAAGAATAACCTTGTCTTTGCTAAAAACATTCCCCATGTGGAATTTCTGGGTGTTCCCTGCCTGTAGAACAAAATCTCAGCCTGAGAAACAAAGTCCTTTAAAAACTAGCTCCAAATCACCACTGTAGCTCTCTCTCCTGCCCTTTCTCCAGGGCAGCTTATGTTCCAACCACCCAGAGCTTCTCATTACTTTTCAAATAGGCCGTCTTGTCTCCACTTTCAGCACTCCTTCCCAAGTGATTCCCATTGCCTGTATTACCTGTCTCCGTTGTGTCTGCCTGATACCATCCTATTCATCTACAGGACCACCTTCTCTATTTCTCGAGAGTTGATACTACTTTTTATAGCACTCATATACAACACGGTATGCTTATATAGGCCCATTTGTGTGCATGTGAGTTTCTATAAAAAAGATCTAGAAGGATCAACAGCTGACTGCTAATGGTATCATCTCACTGAGGAGACTGGGATTGCAATAGTGAGCTAGAGAACTTTAGATTTGATGTTTGGACTTTCAACAACAATGTGGTCATGCACTACTTGTGTAATTACAAGTAAAAATTTAAGCAATTCATATTTATTATAGGCAAATTGGAGATCAGGAAGGAAGCTAAAGAAAGAAAAGAAAATCAGCTGTAGTCCTACTTAACTTACCCAAAACAGCATTGTCATTTTTTGATGTATTTATTTCCAATATTTTTGTATGTATCTTTTAAACAGTGTGATCCCCACTGTATCTGTAATTTCATAACCTAGTTTTCTCTTAATATTATAGCATATACATTTATTCATATGCTTATAAATTCTTTTTAAATGTAGTTTTACTGAATTACCCTCTTTTGCTAGATAGTTGCATTGTTCCTTTTTTCTTTATTATCCTTTACACTGAATATTTTTATGCATAAAGTAATTTCAGTATCTTAAATTATTTGCTAGGAATATATTCCCAGAAAGAAAATTACTTGATCCAAGGATATGAATATTTTTTAAAGCTTTTAGTATATATTATCAACTTGCTTTCCACACTTTTTTTTCCTTTTTTTAACACCTTATGTTTCTGTCCTTTAAGAGTGTATTTCAGCAGAGTTTGTAAGTAAAGATGTGATGGGAGCATGATTATAGCGCCTTAAATTGGAGATGAGTCGGCTTTTGCTGGCATAGGCAGGTAGTGAGTGTAGCAAAGAAAGAGAATGAATGAAAAATGATTTGTAAGTTTCTGTATGGACAACTTAATGTTAGTTATTAGTTAGAAATCTGTGAGAAGAGGGTTGGTTTGTAGGATGACGGTGTGTTTCAAGTTCTTCTGTTATAACACCTTCCTTTGTGTTCCCTGTTTCTTCTATCATTGTCTGCTCCTGGACAACTCTTACATATCCTTTGAGACTCATCTTAAATAACGCTGCCCTTTAAAAAAATATTTTATTGTGCTTTAAGTGAAGGTTTAAAATTCAAGTCAATGTGCCATAAAAAACCTGTACCTACACCACTATGCAGCTATAACTACTCTCCTCCCTCTGTGCCATGGCAGCACCCTCCTCTTTCCACCCCGTGCTTGCCGTATCCATTCAGTCAACTCCTGTCCTGCTCCACCCTCTCATCTCACCTCTGGACAAGAGATGCTCGGACAGCCTCCTGTACATATTTAAGCCAAGCAGCATATTCTTCTCCAGCATCACACTGTGTCTTACAGTCCAGTCCAGTCTTTGTCTGAAGAGTTGACTTGGGTACTGGCTTCAGCTCTGGGTTAACAGAGAGTCTGGGGGTCGTATCACAGAGGACCTTCCTGTGTGATGAACCATCAAGAGTGATCTTTTAATAGAGTTCTAGTTCTGTATACTCATTTTTCTCCTGCTACATCAAGGACTTTATGTTGTGTTCCCTGTCAGGGCTGTCATTGGTGGTGGCCAGACGCCATCTAGTTCTTTTGGTATCTTGCTGGTGTAGTCTCTGGAATATATGGCATCTCTGTCTCCTGGGCTCGTATATTCCTCACCTCTTTGATGTCCTTCATTCTCCTCTGCTTCAGGTGGGTTGGGACCAGTTAATGTTACTTAGGTGGCTGCTTACTAGCTTTTAAGACCCCAGGTACCACTCAGCAAAGTGGGATGCAGAGTATTTCTTTAAAAAAGCTTAATTATGCCAATTAGCCTAGATGTCCCCTGAAACCATGGTCCCTAGACCCCTGTACCTGCTACTCTGTCCTTTAAAATGTTGGATTGTGTTCAGAAAACCTTTTGGCTTTTGGTGTAGTTCAGTTATTCTAACCTTCTTTCTACTGAATGCGGTCACTTGCTTCTTCTAACCCAAATCCTATCTACTATCTAATCTGTGGATATCCCTCTCCCTCCCTCCGCATCCTTGTAACCAATAGAGATTATTGTATTCTGTGTTTAGAACTTTTCTTAAGTCCCTATAAGGATCTTAAGCAGTATTTGTCCTTTTGCAACTGACTAATTTCACTCAGCATAATGTCTTCCAGATGATTCCATGTTATTAAATGATTTCCAAATTCATTCTTTTTTTTTTTTTTATCATTTCATAGTATTCAGCTGAGTGAATATGCCACAATAGTTTGTTTATGCACTCTCCATTGATGGGCACCCAGGTTGTGGACAGTGCTGCCATAAACATCGATGTGCATGTATCTATCCATGAGACAATCTTTATTTCTCTAGGATATATTCCAAGAAGTGTGATGGTTGAACCATATGGTATTAAAGGACTCTCTTTTTGAGAGATCTTCTTCATGCTCCCTCTTTCTCCACTGGAGTAAACTGTTCCTGTAGCAAAAGGGTGGTATAAATGGCCAGTGTTCTCAGCTGCTAACTGAAAGGGTAGAGGTTGAGACTTTCAGAAGAATGGGCTGGAGATCTCCTGAAGGATCACAGCCCTGGAAGGCCCATGTGGGCACAAGCATACTTTGATCCATGTGGGGCTGCCATAAGCAGGGCTATCTCAGGGTAACTGGTCTGGCATAGCTCCAACAGTGGTAGGATGCTATCTTTGGCTTTCTTTCTGTCTCTTCCACTACATTGCTTTAAATCACTTGAAGGAAATGGACTATTTGTTTCACTTCTGAGCCTCTAGTACCCAACCCAGTATTTGGCACTCACTGAAGGGTCATTTACACTTATTTCTATTGCTTTCTTTACTTTTCTTTAGGGAGACCTTCTATAAGATGTAACTCTGCCATAGAACCTGGAGGTTATTTCAAAGACATCTTTTCTATTGCCTCATTTAAATTCATTAAATTTATCTTAAGCTTCCAGCATTCTCGGGAAGTTGTTTGCCAACTGCTGGGGCGAACCATGGAAATTCTTTAAAAAAGATGACATTCAGGCTTAAATTATGTCTTTTGTGATTGCATCCATAAGTGCTTGTGTACTCTGGGAATATGTCTTCGTAGGAAGCTTTCCATTTTGGCCTGTGCATCTTGAAGGAATGTTCTTGTTGGGCAAGTATAAATCATATTAATTTTATTTACTTAGAATACTTCGTAAAATATGCTTTCATGTTTAGCCTCTTGACAAATGTGAGTAGTAACACCATTACCCTTTTGTTCCCAATGATCTCAGGAGTCAGTTTGGAGTGACTGAGAGGTAAACAGGGGATAGCATTGCTCCGCCTCCCACGGGGCGGAGCCTCAGTGTCCCAGAGCAGGTAAGTTCTGTAGGTGATGACCTAGCTTTTGCTAGTGAGCAAAACAGTTCTTCCAAATGTTGACAGACTTCTAATTCCATGCAAATGTTACAGGAAGGATTTTGTCTTCTTGGAAAGAGTTCCTGCCCTGATCCATTAATTGCCCACTTTATGGCTCTCAGCTGAGATCAGGTTCTGGTGGGCTTTTAATGTCATTATCACACCACTCCTCCAGTGCCGTAGTAAAGGACTACTCCCAAAGTTCACTCTAAATGACTGGGAGATTATTTCCTTAATCACTATAGCTGGCATTTAACGTGGAACGCAGATACTGGTTTTTGTTTTGCTTTAATTTTCTTCCCCCTTGAAGAAAGGAATCTAAAGAAATTAAAATTTATTTTCCATCTACCCCCTCTTTCTCAGTCCAGGAACATTTGAGATTATCATTAATGCTAGGTCGCTTCTAACTCAGCCAACGCAATTGTTGAATTTGTGGTTTTCAGCAGATTTGCAGCTTGGCTTTTCATCTTTGACTAATGATCACTTTTAGGCCTTTGTGGTATATTCATTTTCCTAACATTTTAAAGTAAATACTGAAATGTCATGGAAACCAGTGCTGGTTTCTGTGTGTGTGTGTGTGTGTGTGTGTGTGTGTGTGTTTGTACCCATGTGTCTGTTTTGGTTGTTTTTCTTCAGCAGTGATTTCAGCTGCTCCTTACGAGTGTGAAATAGATATTGATGCTTTGATCTTTGATGCTTTCTCTGTATATTTTCTCTGGATCATTATAAAGGAGCAGGGTGACATAGATGCTGAGGAACTTCTGAAGGAGGATTTAGTAAGAGCGCAGAGAAAGAAGGCATTTCATTTAGTCACCTGCTAAATTTTACATCTTTCCAGTGAGTTTTATTGAAGTCCTACTATTTGCCAAAGAAACCCTGGTGGTATAGTGGGTAAGTCTTCAGCTGCCACCTGAAAGGTCAGTTGTTTGAACCTGCCAACTGCTCTCCGGAGAAAAGCCGTGGCGGTCTGTTCCCATAAAGATTACAGTCTTGGACACCCTATGTGGCAGTTCTACTCTGTCCTATATGGAGTTGCTGTGAGGTGGAATGGACTCCATGGCAATGGGTTTGCTTTCTTTGGGACCGTGTGCCAAGCACTGAGCCATATACCAGGCATACCTTGGTCTCTGCCTTCAAGAAGCCAGTAGGGCATGTGGCTGAAAGGGACAGTCATAAACAAACAAGGATAAAAATGTCCAAGCTGTTACAAAAGGTATATAAATGCTATATAAAGTGGTGACATTTGTTAAATATCATCGCCGGCCTCATATAGAAGTCTTTAGGTATGAGGAAACTTCAGACCTATAGCAGCAGATACAGATTTTCCAGAATTCTCATTTCCCATTGAAAACTTTGGTCACTTAGCAACAGGTACTGTCAGTTGGTTGTTTTTCTTGAAGAAACAGGCTCACTTCATTCATTTTTAAAAAAATGGCCATCAAATACCCATATAAACAGCAGCTTGTCTGGCTCTCAAGGCAAACAACCGCACTAGCGCTCTTCTTCCGGAAAGCCACGGTCCTTCACGTTCGGCATCAGCTGCAGCCTGCACACCTCCAGTGGTGCCATTTGTACTGCTTCATCAAGGGCTTCCTTTAGGGCAGCTGGCCTTTCAGAATGTTAAAAAAAATACATATATATATTTTATTGTGGTAAGGATATTCATGAGAAGCACTGGAGGCACAACAGTTAAGCCCCTGGCTGCTAACCAAAGTTGGGCAATTTGAACCCAGCCATGGTCTTTAGGAAAGAGACCTGGCGGTCTGTTCCTGTAAAGACTGCAGCCTCAGAAACTCCATTGGACCGTTCTGCTCTGTCACACAGGATTACTGTGAGTCAAAGTCGACTTGGCAGCACTTAGCAACAAGTATGTGCATGGTGAAACATGTGCCATTCCAACTGTTTTTTCCTGTACAATTGAATGCATTCATCATGTTCAGCACCCATCACCACATCACTGCTATAAACCCGTGTGTTTTCATTGTACTTCTTAACGGTGAGTGTGTGGCAGTGAACAGCACACTGACTCACTGACTGCTAGTGACCTGCTGCCTGATTCATGCTGTGGCCCCAGGAATTTCACCATCACTGCGTTTTGCCCCATCATTTCAAACACCATCACAGTGCGAAGACCCCCTTTCTTTTTTTTTTTTTTTTTGTCTTAGTATTCTGAAAATGATTTTGACTTCCCAGATGCCCAAGGTGAGTGCAGGCCACACTCTCAAGATTGCTGCTCTAGTCTTTCTATCAACAAGAATTTATTAAAAGTTTCCTGTGTAATTTCAACATTTTCCAGGCACTCAACTCCATGACTTCAAGTCACACTTAGATCTTTCTTGTCTGATAGCAACAAAAATTCATAGCTAATGCTTCTTTGGAAACCCTGGTGGCGTAGTGGTTAAGTGCTACATCTGCTAACCGAAAGGCTGGCAGTTCCAGTCTACCAGGAACTCCTTGGAAACTCTATGGGGCAGTTCTACTCCGACCTATAGAGTCACATGAGTCAGAGTTGACTCGATGGCAGTGGGCTTTTGGTTTTGTAATGTTTGTTAGAGTCTCCTTCTATCCTGAGAATGGAGTGCTGAGTATACCAAGAAGGAGACTTTTTAACAGAGGTGTGTGCAGGGAAACCAAAAGAAAGGACAAGACAGCCTGAAACTAACAATTCCTAGGCATGAAAGGAAGAGGCAGTGGTGGTTCAGGGGTAGAGTTCTCACCTTCCAAGTGGGAGACCCTGGTTCAAGTCCTGGCCAAGGCAGCTAAGCATAGGCTCTACCCATCTGTCAGTGGAAACTTGTGTGTTGCTGTGATGCCAGACAGATCTCAGTGGAGCTCCCAGGTTAAGATGGAGTAGGAGGAAAGGCCTGGAGATCAATTTGTAAAAATCAGCCAATGAAAAGCCTGTGGACGATAACAGTCTGATCCATCATGGGGAGGGCATAGAACTGGACAACGTTTCCTTAGGTTTGCTTGGACAACAATAGACGTGGACAAGGAAAAGAGTCACCTGCTGTGACTCCTTAGGGGAAGATATTTAGGGGTTAAATACCCTGGTCTTTCTCTCCTCACTCTCTCTGATTTCCTGCTGGTACTTTCCACTGGCCACACCCACTGAAGGCCACCAGACAAGGGAGTCAGTAGTTGCAGTTCAGGTAGGTGGACCTCCCAGGGCACAGGGCTGGGTGAAGGAGAGCAGAGAACAAGTCTGGAGAGGCAAATGCAGGCTACCTGGTACAGAACCTTATTCATGTGATCTCATTTAATCCTGGCAACCCAGTGAAGTAAGTACTAGTACAATCCTTGTCTTGTGGATGGACAGACAGAGATTGGCCAGGTAAAGCAATATTGCAGAGTCTGGATTTGAATCAGACCCAAACCTGGAGCCAGTCTCGGATCCAGATCTTTTAGCTCCTACACCATTCCACCAGGCAAGCAAGCATGCAGGAAGAAGGGAATATGGGCTTCCTTCAGCACACTACATATGCGGCATTGCTGACAGAGTAATGCTGTGTTTTGGAAAGTCTTTGTTCCTTATTTACAAGACTCCACACTACTTTCCTGTTCTTCCCAATTACTATTCTTCTAGCCAAAAATTCCCTGGACAGGATAGGAAGTCAGCCCAAAACTCACAAACACCTCCAGGAAGGACTCAGGGGATCACTGTTGGGTCCCACAAGGAGTCTTCTCTTCCCACAACTGACCCCGAGACTCCTTACCCACCAGTGGCCTAGAAACCAGGATATTGCGTGCACTTTGCTGTGTTTAATGAAAACAATGATAGTAACTGAAGCAAATTTAAATACTTGGCTCCTGGAGGAAAGCAAAAACAAAACAAAACAAAGCAAGGAAATTGGATACTTCATAATTCATTCCTTTGTGTAGTAATTTTTTAAATGCCGTATTTTATGCTGAGTATATGATGCAGACTTTACAGGACTTTCTGGAAACTTAAAATTCTAAACTGGGCCTTTTGTTGTTAAAACATCATCAATACCATCGACGGATTTCCTTGATTTAGGAATTCCGTGGTTATCTGTACATATCAAAATTATTTACTCTTACCAGTTATTATTGATTATATCTCTATCCTCCTGGTGTGAAATGCCACTTCCCTGATTAATGAACTCCTTTTTTTTTTTTCAAACAAAAATGTTTGAAAAAACATTTGGCATTTATGTAACACAAACAGTTAGGCACTGGGCTACTAACCGAGAGATTGGAGGTTCCAGTCTACTGAAGAGTACCCAATGATCTACTTCCAGTAGATCACAGCCATTGAAAACCCAATGAAACACAGCTTTACTCTGACACCACTGGAGCTTCTATGAGTCAGAATTGACTCAGTGGCACTTTTGATGATGATGATGATGATGATGAAGTGAACGTATACAATTCAAATCTATTTTGCGTGGCCACCTATTGGCAACTCCATCTGCTCTGCTCACCTTGTGACAGAACATTCCTCCTTTTCACTCTGTATTTCTAGTATCCTCTTAAGGAGCACCTGTCCCCTCCTCACCACCCTCTTCTCTCCCATCTAGAAAGAAACCAGTAGGCCAGCCTCCCATAAATGTGCAAGTGTTTTTTTTTTTTTTTAATGTGTTTATATGATATTTCCTGCATACTCTTCAGTGGTACCCATCATATCAGCACAGCACCCAGGCTTCTCTCAGGACTGTGTCAACAACATTTTGTTGTTAGTTGCTGTTGAGTAGATTCCAACTCATGACAGTCCAATGTGTGCAGAGCAGAACTGCTCTGTAGGGTTGTCAATGCTGTGACCTTTTGCAAGGAGATCACCAGGCCTGTCTTCCAAGGCACCTCTGAGTGAGTGCAATCCACTGATCTTTTGGCTAGTAATCAGCTGCCTAACCATCTGTACCACCCAACACCATACATCCTCCAAATTAATTTCCGTCTCCATTTACTCTGTTTTGGAGGGAACATCTAATTACATGCCCGTGTGTGAATTGGCCCATGTGACACTTTCCCTAAAAAAAGTATGAGGTAAGCCAATAAAGTCCCTATTCTCGGGGGCAGTCGCTGCTCAACAGAGTGATGAGGGCTAATCCAGGTTGTGGGGTGGTGCGGAGAGTCCAGGGTGCTCTGGAGAGAGGTGGGGACACAGGAACCTGAGAAAGCTTGCTGGAAGAAGTCACATCCGAGGCCTGGGAAGTCAGACAGAAGGAAAACAGGCAAAAGGAGGAGGTGTGGTGTCCAGTCAGAGTCCTGCAGCTCACCATCTATCTGCAGGGAGAAAACCTCCCTTCTATGTGGGTTTGTTCTGACAGGAGTACATGCACCACCTGCTCCGCCTGGAGCATCGTGCTGAGGAGCAGTTCCTGGAACACTGGCTGAATCCGCACTGCAAGCCCCACTGCGACAGGAATGTGGTGCACCCTGTATGAGGAGCTCTGGACCAGCTCGGTATGTTCCCTTCTCCTAGGCCTTCTGGTTTAGGGGTATAGTGGAGGACAGCATGTGCACAGGCTTGGGGAACACTGTGAGCATGGCACTGGGGAGTAGCAAAAACAGACCAGGAGTGACAACCAGGATCCAGACTGAGATGCCTTGGGTTACATGCAAGGAAGCCTGACCCCTTTTGGGTCACCAAACCCATTGCTGTAGAGTCAATTCCAACTCATAGTGACAGAGTAGAACTGCCTCACAGGGAGTGGCTGGTGGATTTGAGCTGCTTACCTTTCGATTAGCCGATGTAATCTCAACCACTGCATCACCAAGAGGGATGTGACCAGATAGCCATTCAGAAAGAGCTTTCTGGAATATAAATCTAGAGGAGGGCAGTTTGTGAGACTCGTCTTCTCCAGCACATATGGAGCTGGCCAGGGACATTGTCACTAGGATCAGCAGTTTCTTTCTTATGTCCTGCCTCCAGGCTCTTCGCCTGGCTGCCGTATCTTCCACACCACTGCTGGCCCAGCCAGTCCTAAAATCCAATTACCTGACTCTCCTGCCTAAGCCCTCCAGTAGTTTCCCACTCCTGACTTCTGTCCTCAAGGCCATGAATTTGTTGGTTGTTTTTCCTCCCTTCTGTCTGGCCTGTACAGACTGGATTGTTCAGTGATCAGTGTTCTCAGCCTACACTACACTTCCTACCTCACATCTTTGCTCCTAGGTAAGGCTGTTTGCTCTTGCTTGACTGTCTGTTATTTCCTTCCCCTCTCTTTCCAAGTCCTATTAGATTAGGTAGAAAACCCAGCAGAGCTAAACCCCGTGAATTTCATTCGTCCTCTGATTTTCATGGACCAAGCCTGACAAGATGTGACTGGTCAAAAGAAATTGTGTCTATTTGTGACTGTCATTATCTTATGTTATTTGAAACAGCAGCAATCTTTCAGAGTATGGTTCATAGTAATTCTGAGGCAGTCTCACACAAATTCTCTCCCTTGATTCTTGTAGCACCCCTGTGTCTTATAGGGCATGCATCTTTAACCTCACTTTACAGGTGAGCTAACTGAGCGTGGTGAAGCTCCTGACTCATGCTGGGCAGTGGCTGGTGTGTCTGTCCTCTGACAACCCCAGATCATGCAGGCTGTACTGGATGGCACTGCCTGGTCGTGTTAGGAGCCCATGGAATCTCTGTGGATGAGACTTGAACAAACAGTGGGAAGAACATCTGCTAGGAGTGGAGTCCAAGTCCAAGTTCTGCCTTTGAGAAGCAGGGGCTGGTCTCATATCCCTCTTCTGGTCCTTTCAGCTTTGGGTGGGAGCCCCATTCTGTCTCAGTGTATTTGGGCCTCTCTTGACTCCAAGGCTGCTGGCCTTTCACCTGCACTCAGGACCTCTGTCCTCCAGCAATGGATGTCCTTTCTCGGTTTCTCCCCAAAAAAATCCATGAAGTAGTTAGGGGCCCAGACTCTAGAACTGGGCAGAGCTCAGTTTGGCTCTCTGTGTCCCAGCTCTGTGGATCTAGGCAAGTCACCTAACCTCCTGAACTTCCATTTCTGCATCTATATAATGGGGTAATAACAATGTCCATGGTGCCTAGGGTCACTGTGAGTCAGACACTTTTTTTAACGGTGCCTGTGGATTGGTGGTGCAGTAATTAAAGCCATCAACTGCTAACCGAAAGGTTGGAGTTTTGAAACTACCAGCAGCTCCATGAGAGAAAGATGTGCCTGTCTGTTTCTGTAGGAACGCCTGTGAGTCACAGTTGACTTGATAGCAGTGGGTTTAGTCTTCCATGATGACCATCGAGCCTTGGTGGTGTACTGACTAAGAACTATGGCTGCTCACCCAAAGGTCAGCAGTTTGAATCTACCAGGGACTCCTTGAAAACTCTATGGGGCAGTTCTACTCTGTCTTCTAGGGTTTCTGTGAATTGGAATTGACTAGAAGGCAACAGGTTTGGTTGGATTTAGATGATGCCTGTGGTGCCGTGGAGTAAAGGACTCCATACACCGAACTTATTATTACTGTGCAGGTGAGGGGGTCTTCCAGGGACAAGTGAGCCCTAGGACAACACACCTCCAAGGAGTGACCAGACCTCTGCCTCTTGGTGTGGCAGTGTGTGATAAGCCTGGCTGCACAGCAAGGCATCTCTTCGGGCAGTTCCCATGTGCATGAAGACAGCAAGCAATGACTGGAGGGAGTGGAGTCCCTGGCTGAAATCTGTCCCGGTTTGCTCATCTGTACGATGGTGATAGCAGTGGTTCCTCCCTGACATCAGTTGTTCTCTGGGTTAAAAAAGTCGATATATGAACAAATTGTTTGTTTTGACCTGGCACAGACACAGGACATGCAAGCCGTTTCATCTTACTCTTCTCCTTTTTCTTTTTTTCCTCCTCCATCATCATCATCATCTTAACTTTATTTTCTTGTTCTTTCCCAGCAAGCATTTTTACAGGTCGTGCTGAATCAGGAGGAGGCTCCTTCTTTCATTGCTTTTGAACTGCAGAAATGGGTGTCTCCAGACCTTGGGAAGTACGCACATGCCAAAGGATGTTCTGGAGAGTGATGGAACACATATATACTGCTTCATTTTAATAACCTGCCTAAATCATTTCAACTAACAGCTTAAAGTATACACTCCCAAATGGACTTCATATCAGTTTGTAAAGATGGGTGGAACCAGAATCTTTCTGGGGTCCGGTGGGGCTGTGACGTGGAAAGCAGACACTGGAGAAGGGCTAAATGCCCTAAAACTTTAGAGCAGTGACGTATACCATTTGAGGCTGCTCAGTTATTATTGCTATTTTTTTAAGCATCTCTTATGTCTTTCTTTTCTGCCCCAATAAAGATTGGTGTTAAATATGCTTTCCGTGGTGTTTCATTTTCTTCCCCTACAAGATGAGCAGCAGAGATTTTCCACCCCTTTTGTGACTCCACCATCAGAAACCTTGCTGTTCTTTGAATGAGTGGATCGAAGAAGATAAGAATACCCAGCATCTTTGCCCAAGGGCCCTCTGTCTTCGTAAAGAGTGTATCTGTCTAAGACAGGCTCTGGAGATAGATCCTTAAACTAATGCCAGATACACACCCTGGACTCTAGCAAAAGAGACATTTCCTGTGGGCAGTGGGTTATACCTCCGGTATCCCAGCACCCCTCACCTGCCCCACCACCCACAGATGCAGAGATTGGGCTCTCAAAGGCCAACAGAAACAGAAATTCTGAGGGCAAGGGAGGGTAGGGTGAATGGTTGAGAGAAAAGAGAATCTGGTATCCTTCAAACAAGGTCAGGAGGGATACCATGCCACCTAGGGATGCAGAGGAAGAATTGTCCCAAGGGAGACTGCAGTGGGCTTGTCTAGGGAGAAGTTACTAATCTCTAAATAATGAGGGAATCCCAGCAGTGGTGTAGTGGTTGAACTCAGCTGCTAACCAAAATGTTAGTGGTTTGAGTCTATCAGCTGCTTCTTAGAAATCCTTTGGGGCAGTTCTATTCTGACTGTTACAGGGTTGCTATAAGTTGGCAATGTTTTTTTGGTTTGAGGGATGTCACACTCTGCATTAGGCTTTTTTATATATCACACTTCATTTAGCAGTCAATCTACTCTGTGTGGCAGATATGATTTTTAGTGACAACTTACAGATGAAGAAACTGAAGTTTAGAGAGCTCAGATTGTGTACTGCAATTGTGTACAACAAATTTAGAGGCATAAAACCACATGCATTTATAATCATGGCTCAGAAGTCTGACACAACTCAAAGTAGATTAAAATCAAGGCATCAGGTAGACTGAGTTACTTTCTGGAGGCTGTATGTGAAAATCTGTTTCCACGTATTTTCCATCTTCTAGCAGTCACTAGCAGTCCTTGTGTTATGGACCCTTCTGTCTTGAAAACCAGTAGGAGTGTGTTGAAGTCTTTCTCGCATCATATCACTGTGACTTACTTTCTTGCCTCCCACTTGCACGTTCAAGAACTCTTTATCTTAGGTTGGTTTCTCTAGAGAAGTAAAACTGGTATCTTTCTTGCTCTACCTCTATATGTATACGTATACATATTCATACGAGGTTGGACAGTAAAGTTCATGAACTCATCCTAGAAAAAGAGCTACATGTCTCATTGCTGAGTATCACTATGATCACCTTGCGAGTACTCACCTTCGGAATCTGTGCACCAGTGCCAGCACCTAGTCCACCCTTAAAAGCAATTTTGGAACTTTTTTTCTGGAATGTCTCTCAGAGCTGTCGTATGAGGTCTGACAATTAAGTTGGCTAATTTATTCTAGAAAAAGTGCTACATACCTCATTGCTGAATACCAATACAGTCACCTCCGAAGTACACCCCTTGAAAAGCTATGCACCGCCACTAGCGTTTAGCCCACCCTTGAAAGCCCTTTTTCTAGGATTAGTTCACAAACTAAACTGTCAGAACTCATAGGGTGACAGCTCTGATGGACATTCCAGAAAAAAGAGTTCCAAAATTGCTTTCAAGGGTGGACTAGGTGCTGGCATTGGTGCATAGCTTCCCAAGGGCAGTACTTTGAAGGTGCTTGTAGTGACATTCAGCAATGAAGTATACAACACTTTTTCTAGGATGATTTCACAAACTTAATTGTCACACTTCATATACATACATAAACATATACATACGTAAACATATGCACATACACACACACATACACATATGCACGTATATATAAATATATGTAAAGAGAGAGAAGGAAACCCTGGTAGTATAGTAGTTAAGTGCTACAGCTGCTAACCAAGAGGTCAGCAGCTTTAATCCACCAGGAGCTCCTTGGAAACCCTGTGGGTTAGTTCTGCTCTGTCCTATGGGTTTTCTATGAGTCAGAATCTACTCAACAGCAACGAGTTGGGTTTATATATACACATAGGAAGAGAGAGAGAGAGAGAGAAAGAGAGAGATTTGTATCAAGGACATGGCTCACATGGTTGTAGAGGCAGAAAGGCCTCAAGTTGGTGGGTCAGGCAGGAGGTGTCCCGTGTAGCTGCAGGGGCTGGCAAACCCACGATCAGCAGCAGGTCAAACTACGGGCTTCTGGCTCTCAGGCTGCAGAGGCTGACAAACTCCAAGACTGGTGGATGAGCTGCTAGTTCAATCCTAAGAAGGTGATTGAGCACTGTACATTGAGCCCTCCCGTTCATCTGGAGGTCAGATGAACAGGAGCCAGCTACAGGATCCAGAGCAAGCAAGTCCCAGAGCCTTGCCAGAAAGTCCACCTGTGTCAGATGCAGGACATACCCTCAAAAACACTTTCTGTCACCTGATTGGCTACTCATGGTAGATCCCATCGTGGAAGTGATCAAGTTATATCAGCTCTCATAACAGGGTAATTACACCATTATATGACTGCCAAACTACATCATAACTGCAAAACCACTGATAATTATGGCACAGCCAAGTTGATGAATAGCCTTATTGATCGTATGATTATGATTACATCGAATCTACCCAGATAATCTACAATAATCTCCCTCTTTTTAGGTCAGCTGATTAACTGACTCATAGTGGCCACATAGGACAGAGCAGAACTGTCCCATCAGGTTTCCAAGGCTGTAAATCCTTATGGTAGCAAGCTGGCATATCTTTCTTCCAAGGAGCAACTGGTGTGTTCCAACTACCAACTTTTGGGTTAGGCTGAATGCTTAACCACTGTGTCATCAGGGGTCTTTGGATAGGCTGTCCAAACTCAAACCCACTGCTGTTGAATGAATTCTGATTCATAGTGACCCTATAAAATGGAATAGAACTGCCATACTGAATTTCAAAGGTACAGCTGGTAAATTCAAACTTCTGACCTTTGGGTCAGCAGCCAGGCCCTTAACCACTGTGCAACCAGGCCTCTGACTAGGCGTGGTACTCCGTTACTTAATCAAACACTATTATAAGTGTTGCTGTGAAGATGTTTTGTACCTCTATGGTCAACAGTCAATTGACTCTAAAGAGAAAGAGATTATGTTCCTCAATATGCCAAGTCTCATCCAATCAGTTGAAAGATCTCGACAGCAAATCTGAGATTTCTCTGAGGAAGAAGAAATTCTGCCTGAAGACTGCAGCAACATCTCCCACCCTAGATGTCCAAAGGTCAGGCCTCACCTACAGAGTTTGGACTTGCCAACCCCCCAAAACTGTATAACGCAATTCCTTGAAACAGATCTGTTGGGATAATCTCCTATCGGTTTTGTTGCTCTGGAAAACCGTGATTGTTACACCATGTAGTATATATCACAGGTTCCAGGGATTAGACTGTGGATGTCTTTGGGTGGCAGGCAGCATTATGCTATCTACCACAGATAGTTGTTCAAGTTCACACTGCAGATGGGTGGAGGAGATGGATTTGAACCTAAGTACTTCCTGCCACCTCTGCGTCTTCTCAAAACTGTGCCCCTCTGCCCTAAACCTGAGATCCTTTCTCACTGAATAAAGTGTTTCATAAACGGAGCTCCTTGAGGGCTGAGGATGTGTCTTTAACAAGGTACCGCTGCCCAAGGGTACCACCCTCGCCTCGTAGGGAGTGGAAGGAGAGTGAGAGAAGCTGCCACCAGTGGAGTGCCAGGTACATTCTATGGGATCTGACCTTTATTACCATGTGAAGGTTTAAGGTCCCAATGGGTCCAGGGACCTGCCCAGGGCCTGATGGGCAGCATGTGTACAAAGGTAAACAGAGGCTTCTGCTCAGTTCACCGTACCACCTGCCTTTAACGGTGTTTTATGAGCAGTAGGAGCTGGATATGTGTATTTGGACGGAATACAAGGACTGAGAATAATAGTTCCCAAAAGAGGGAAGAGAGGCAAAATTAAAAGTAAATCAGGTTTATGGTAAGCCAGGGTCCAGTGTCCGTCTCTCATTATTCTTGAACATTCTTACAGGTTTTGTCTCTTTTTCAGAGAAGGAGCTTTTGGTTTTATTGGTCTTCCTATTGTTTCTTTTCTTTTTTCTAATTCATTAATTTTTGCTTCTTTAGTGTGTCCTTTCTACTTTCTGTGGTTTTATTTTGTTGCTCTTATGTTAACTTCCTATGCTGGAATGCCTAGCTCATTAACTTTTAACCCTTTTTTTCCCCAGTTGATTCATTTAAGGATATGAATTTCCTTCTAAATTCTGCTTCAGCTGCATCTCTCGGTTTTTAATATGTAGTGTTTTCACTGCTGGTTAACCATGAGTTATTTTAATCCATGAATTGTATAGAGTCAAATTATTTTAATTTCAAAATATATGAGTTTGGAAACCCATCATTTTGTTACTGATTCCTAATATTATTGCACTGATGTGGAATGTGATCTGTGGGATGTTGATTTCTTTGATATTGACTCATTTTTTGTTGTTTACTCAGACATGCTTTGCAGCCCAGTTGATGGTCAGTTTTTGGAAATGTTCCATGTTTTTGTAAAGAACCTTATTATTTCATTTTATGTATAGGGCTCAAATGGACATGATGATTCTCATTTATAGATGAGGAAACCAAGTCTCAGGAAGGGTTGATAACCTGCCCGTTGCCACACACCTCACAAAGAGCAGAGCTGCGACTTGAATCTTTTGAACTCCAATGCTCATTTTCTTTGTGCTTGTGACATGTGGCCTTGATCAGTCAAGGAGATGAGACAAGAGCAGAAGTGGTCCTGGTACGCAGGAGAATATGATAGGTGTCCAGGGTAGGTTTCAGGCATCAGTGATGGGTAAGCGAGGTTATACACAAACTTCAAGCGGAGAAGGGGACAGTTAGGATGTAAGGAATAGCCCTGAATAAGAAAGAGGTGATTAACAAGTCACAACGAGTATTCAGAGACCAAAGAGTAGTCAGTCCACTTTGGTAGGAAGGTGGGGGAGGGGAAGAAGCAGAGCAAATTTGAGTTTGAGGGACAGGTTAGGAGCATGGCATAGAAGGCATTGAATGCCAGCTATTATGGATTGAATTGTGTTCCCCCAAATATGTGCCAACTTAGCCTGGCCATGATTCCTAGTATTGTGTGGAAGTCCTCTATTTTGTGATTTGATGTAATTATCCTCCATTTTGTGATGTGTTGTAAATTCTAGCCTCCATGCTTATGGTGATGGTCCCATTTGGCAGTGAGTTTTCTATTATGTTAATGAGGTAGGGTTATGTTATTTAATGAGGATTAGGGTATGTTAGTTATATTAATGAGGTAGGTTTAGGATAGGATATATCTTAAGTCACTGCTTCACCACCCTCCAAGAGACAAAAACAGAGAAGCAAGAAGAGATGGAGAAGGACCTCCTACTACCAAGAAAGAAGAGCCGGGAGTAGAGTGCATCCTTTGGCTCTGGGGCCCTGGGGTAAGAAATTGCTAGACCCAGGGGAAGATCAATGACAAGGACCTTCTCCCAGAGTTGATAGAAAAAGACTTCCCCTGAGGTGGCATCATGAATTCAGACTTCTAGCCTCCTTAGCTATGAGAGAATGAATGTCTGTTTATTAAAGCCATCTACTTGTGGCATTTCTGTTGTAGTAGCACTAGAAAACTAAGACACTTGGGAAAGAGGAACCAACCATGACTTCAACCTAATACTTGTTTAAGGAGGGCTGGTATTTGGCTGAGTGGAAAGGATAGACTGGAAGGAGAGGCAAGAGGCAGGACGCTAATGAGTCCTCTTGCGGAGGTCTGGGTATGTGGAAGGAGCACATGTTATCACGAGGGACCAGTCCCTGGAGAAGGACACCATGCTTGGTGAAGTAGAGGGTCAGTGAAGAGTGGAAGACTCAAGGAGATGGAACGACACAGAGGTTGCGAACACGAGCTCAAACATGGCAACATTGGGAGGATGGAGCGGGGGAGGGCAGTGTTTTGTTCTGTTGTACACAGGGTCATTATGGGTCAGAACTGACTCTAGTGTACCTAACAATGACACAGCTGGCTGGGGACAGCAAAGGTGGACAGAATGGAAGGAGGTGGACCTGGCCTTGCTGGCTGTCAGCAGAGAACACTAGCAGCATTTCTGGAAGAACTTGAAGAGTTTTTCTGACTGGTCTTTACCCCAGTCCTGTCAGGGTGCATGAAAATTGTCTGAGTCCATTCCTGCGGCTGGAGGACTCCCGGCTCCCAGTTTAACGCTATTGGAGGCTAACCCCTTTGGAACGTCACCCAGAGTGTCCTGTTCAGGATCTAAACACAGAAGCTTCCCTCTTGGGAAGTGTTTCTGTGAAGGAACAGAAGCAGCTCTACCAAATGCATTCTCCTGTTGGAGAACAGTAGGCGTCTTGCAGACCTTGCTTTTACTGAAAGGAAAAAGATTCAGGGCCTTAGAACCTCATGTTGTGCGTGATTACACTATTTATTTCCTGAAACAGGCAGAAGTCATTGTCTGACAACCTGCGTTAAGGGTTAGAAAGGATAGACATAGGCTTTCCAGAAAGCATTCTGTTTCGTATTTCATTTAACCAGCAGTGAATCCCTTGCAGAGAAGCTTGCTTATTCTTTCTAGAGATTCAATGATAAGGTAGATTCAAGTTCAAAGGTGCTCACTCTCTGGTGGAGGTGACAGATATGTAAGCAGGTAATTAAACAAGCTAGACCTGGAATTGGTAAACTTTTTTTGTAAAGGACCAGGTAGTAACTATTTTCAGCTTCACAGAACATATGGTCTCTGTTACAACTGCTGAACTCTGAAGTTGTAGAGAAAGCAGTCTTAGGAAATACGCAAACAAGTAGGCTTTGCAGGATTTGGTCTCTGAGTCATAGTTTAGAGTCTTATTAAGGGACATAGAATGGGGGCAGTGTGGTATAACGAAAACCCCAAACTAAATCCATTGCCTTCCTGTCAATTCTGGCTCATAAGAACCCTATAAGACAGGGTAGAATGACCCCACAGGGTTTCCAAGAAGCAGCTGGTAGATTCAAACTGCCAGCCTTTTGGTTAGCAGGCAAACGCTTGATCACTCTGCCACCAGAGCTCTGGTATAGCAGAAAAGAAACCCAGTTTGGGAGTGAGACAGATCTGGGTTCTAATTACAGCTCAGTCTGTTTCTGAGCAGTGTGACTAGGTCTTCCTTTCTTTAGTAAGGATAATAATACTGGCCTCTAGATTGTTGGAATACTCAATAACAGCTAGTATTTGACTGAGCACCTAAAATGTGCCAGGCATCATGCGAAAGACCTTAACCGTGTTACTTCATGTGATCATCACAATCCTGTGGAAAAAAATCAAACCAAACCCATTCTTCGAGTAGACTCATGTTGACCTGATAGACAGAGCAGAACTTCCCACAGGGGAAGGAGTGCCCGGTGGATGCGAACTGCCTATGGTTTGGTTAGTAGCTGAGCTCTGAACTCCTATGCCAGCGTGGTTCCATAACCCTGTGAAGTGGGTACAATGTATTATCCTTATTTTACAGATGTGGCCCCAAAGATGAGTGACTTGCCCAAAGTCACAAAGTCACATAATTAGGAAGTGGCATAGTCAGGATGTGACCGAGAGGCCATACTTTTAACACTGGGCTGTGCTTCTTCGCTGACTCCCATGTGAAGCTCCCAATTCCTAAATCTAGCCCATGGGAGCTGTTCGGTAAGTATAACTCGGGTGGAGTAGAAGCCGGAGGGGGCAGGGACTCCTCTGGACGGCGTATTGTTTCATCCCCTGTGGTTAACGCACTGCTTTGCACGCATGCAGGCCGCATCTGGAATCGTCACTTGCTGCGCCCACCTCACCGCGCTACAAACACGGTGGCAGTACCCAACATTGCCTGTAGGGGGCGCAATTTTGAAGAGGAAGCAGATTGGGTACTAAGGGGTCAGACAGGTGGGACACAGAAGAAACGTATTTCAGCACCAGGGAGTAACTTTGTGCAAAGGTGTCCGTTTCCATGCCACCTGGACTTTGCGCCACATGTGGTTCTCTTTCCTACAGCTTCTGGTCGCGGGCAGTACCTCAGTGCCACGCACTATCATTCCTGGTTTCTGGATCTAGGTTAGTGCATTGGTTTGTTCTTTTGTCCTTTACTCCGGGTGTCAGGCACTGTGCTAGGCTCAGGGGCTCATGTGAACAACACACACGCAGTCCCGGGGGCCCAGACTTTAGAGGGTGTCTTGTGTGAGGAACCTTGTGGACACATCAAGATGTCAGGGTTGTGTGTGTGGGGGGGGGCATTTCACAGGGTTTCCCTAGGAAAGGAGATGAAAATGGGGGTGAAGGGTGGAGAAGGGCTGGGATGGCAGAGGGTGAAGAGAGGTGATGTAGAAAAAGGCACTAAGGAAGAA
Organism: Heterohyrax brucei; assembly: GCA_028571685.1. Classification (NCBI taxonomy): domain Eukaryota; kingdom Metazoa; phylum Chordata; class Mammalia; order Hyracoidea; family Procaviidae; genus Heterohyrax; species Heterohyrax brucei. The sequence continues at coordinate 114,595,871 of CM053149.1, read as the reverse complement.
AAAGAAAGGTTGCTGCACAAATTCCATTGTGGCTTAAGTTCTGAAGTGTGAGAGAGTAAACTGCTCAATAGGGTTTTCTTGGGTGATGCAAATAATCAAGCGCTCACCGTGAAAGGCTGGCACCTCAAACCCAACCAGCTGCACTTGAAAGTAAGGCCTGGTGACTGCTTCCTAAAGGTTGGCAGCCATGAAAATCTCATGGAGCAGCTTTGCTCTGCAACGTGGGTTTGCCTAAGTGAGAATCAGCTCCAGTGCAACTGGCAATAATCTTGAGAAGTTGTTGGCTAGAATGGAGCTGCATGGCCAGCTGCAGATGGTCAGGCTTTTCTTGCACCAGAGTATGGGTTCAAACTGCCCGCAGTTTGCACCATGCAGGGACCTTCAGCAGAGCCACCACCAGTAGGTGCAGAGGTCCAAAGGGAAGAGCTGGTGCATTCCAGAGCGTGCAAGGCCAGTGTTGCTTGTCTGCAGACTAAGGGGAGAGTGCCTGCCGCCGGCTGAGGGGTAGGAAGGGGCCAGGACTTCCAGGCCCTTGGTGACTGTGGTAAGAGACACTGGTGAATAAACCAAACCTTTAATTTCAACTTACGCATGGACCCAGCCCTATAGAGACAGACAGCGTGTAGCCCAGCTCCTCTCTCCTCAAAACTCTGTCAGTGCAAGTCAGAAAAAACAAAAACAAAAAGACAATAGCCTTTGCTTTCGATATTTTCCGACATCTTAAAATTGACCGCTCATGTTTTTATATGGTTCAAATATCTTCTTTATTTTTTAATTAAATGTGGGACCTGCCTTTCTTCTATTTCACGGTGATTCTCAAAGTGTGCTTGCCCACCCCCCCTTCCCAGAAGGATTCTTGTTAGGATGTGTTCTCAGCCCAACTCAGCCCTTTAGCATCAGAAACTCTGGAGCTGAGGCCCAGTACTCTGTGACTTAACAAGTCTACCTGATGATTCTGCCGCCAGCTGCGATTTGAGAACCACTGGCATGGAGTTTCCTGACGTGGTGGAAAGACCTGAGACTTGGCACGTCGGGAGACCTAGGTTCTGGTCCACTTTGCTCATTTCTGTGGTGTTTTCTGAGCACCTGCTCTGTGCTTCCTCCTGTTCTGGGTTCTTGGACGCAGAGATGAATGAGACAGACAAAGGTGATATTTAAAAAACTGTAGTAAAATTCATATAACATAAAACTGACCATTTTAACTTGTATAATTCAGTGATATTTCAAAATTCACAATATTGTGCACCTGTCACCACTGTCTAATTCCTGGACAGGTTCATCTCCCCAGAGTGAGTCTCTAGATCCATGAAGTATAGCCAACTCCGCACTCCCCCACTCCGATTCCCTATCGGCCATCAATCTGTTTTCTGTCTCTGTGGATTTGCCTACAGTTAAGCTTGTGAACTTGCCACCGTGTGCTTATGTTGGCAATGTACAAACAACTTGGTAAGGTTTCATAACTTTGGTATATCAGTGCCTTACTGCTGTGTTCACGCCAACGTGCAGCAGTATTTTGCTGAGTGGTGTTCATTATTGTTGTTGCCTGTTTTTGTGTTCTGTCTCGAGAATGTCAGAGCTTGAATTAGAGCAACAAACAAACATTAAATTTCCTGTTAAACTTGGCAAGAGTGGAAGTGAAATCAGGGACTTGGTAGTCTAAGTTTATGGGAATAATGCCATGAAGAAAACGGTGGTGTACGAGTGGATTAGATGTTTTTCCGAGGGCAGAGGAGGCATCACTGATGAAGAGAGGTCAGGGTGGCCAGTAATGAGCAGAAGTGACAAAAGCATTCTGAAAATTCATTGAATTGTGTGTCAGAACTGTCAGCTGACTGTGAGAAGCACAACAGACCAAGGAAACATTGATAGAAACAGGAAAGTCTTAACTGAAAATCTTGGCGTGGGAAAGGTGTGTGCAAAAATGGTCTTGAAGGAGCTCCCAATGAACAAAAGAAAAGGAGAGTAGAAGTTTGCCAGGACCTTTTGGAGACACAAAACGATGTTTCGGGCTATGTTATCATGGATGTATCAATGTGATCCTGCAACAAAGTGTAAGTGCACAATGGAAGTCAGCCAGTTCTCCATGACCAGAAAAGTTCTGTCAGTCCAAATCAAGAGTTAAAATGATGTTGCTAAACTTTTTTGATATCGGAGGGATTGTTCATTATGAATTGGTACCAACTAGACAGTTAATCAAGTTTACTGTTTGGAAGTGCTGAAAAGGCTGCTTGAAAAAGTTAGATGAAAGTGACCTGAACTTTTCACCAGCAACTCATGGCTCTTGCATCACAACACTGCACCAGCTCACGTAGCACTATCTGTGAGGGAGTTCTTAGCCAGTGAACAAAGAACCATATTGGAGCACCCTCCGTACTCACCTCATCTGGCCCCCAGCGACTTTTTTTTTTTTTGAAAGGAATACATTTTGATGACATTCAGGACATCAAGAGTAATACGACAGCAGCTCTGATGGCCATTCCAGAAAAACGGTTTGAAAATTGCTTCGAAGGATGGAGTAGGTGCTGGCGTTGGTGCATAGCTTCCCAAGGGGAGTGCTTTGAAGGTGACCGTAGTGACATTCAGCAATGAGGTGTGTAGTACTTTTTCTAAGATGAGTTTGCAAGCTTCTTTTCGGTATTGTGAATCGTGTTGCCCTGAGCATTTGTGTATAAGCTTTTGCTGGAATACTTGTTTTCCATTCCTTGGTTCTTACATGTAGGAGTGGCATTTCTAGGTCATAGTAGTTCTGTGTTAACTTTTTGAGGAACCACAGAACTCTTTGCCAGCATGGCTGTGATTTTTACATTCCCACCATCAATGTGCGAGGGTTCCACTTAGCCGACATCCTTGCCAACACTATTTTCCTTATTGTGAGTATAGCGATCCTGATAGGTATGAGGAAACTTGGGTGGCGTAGTGGTTGAGTGCTGCAGCTGCTAATCCAAGGGTCTGCAGTTTGAATCCACCAGGTACTCCTTGGAAGCTATATGAGGCAGTTCTACTCTGCTTTACAAGGTTTCTATGGGTTGGAATTGACTTGTCGGCAATGAGTTTGGTTTTTGTTTTGGAGTAGGTATGAAGAGCTGTCTCACTGTGATTTTGACTTGCATTTGTTTACCAACTAATATACTGAGCATCTTTTGCTGTGCTTGTTGGCCACTTGTGTATCTTCTTTGTAGACATGTCTTTTTAAGTCCTTTACCTATTTTTAAATTGGGTTATTTGTCTTTTTGTTGTGCAAAGACTGATGCTTTTGTGACACCTAAGAACACAGTTGTCTTAGTTATCTAACACCGCTATAATGCCAAGCCAAGTGAATGCCATAAGTAGGTGGCTTTAACAAACAGAAATTTTATTTTCTCACAGTTAAGAAAGCTAGAAGTTCAAATTCAGGGTGCCAGCTCCAGAGGTAGGCTTTCTCCCTTTCCCTGTTGGCTCTGGAAGAAGATGATTGTCTCTTTTGAGCTTCTGTTCTGGTGGCAGTCTTCATGTAGCTGGATCTCCACCTTCTCTCATCTCTGCTTGCTAGTTTGCATGTCATCTCTTTTATATTTCACAAATGATTGAATCAAACTGGGAAAAAAAGTCTCTATAACCAATGGTGTTGGCAAAGTTGGGTATCCATCTGCAAAAACCTGAAACAAGACCCATATCTTACACAAAAACTAACTCAAAATAGATCAAAGACCTAAATATCAAATATAAAATAATAAAGATTATGAGAGAAAAAATAGGGAAAACACTGAGAGCTCCAGTACCTGGCTTAAAGAGTCCCAAAATCTTACTAAGAATGTACAAACAGCAAAAAAGAAAATAGATAAATGAGAACTACTAATAATTAAGCACTTAAGCTCATCCAAGGACACCCTCGTGGTGTAATGGTTAAGTGATACAGCTGCTAACCAAGAGGTCAGGAGTTTGAATCTGCCAGGTGCTCCTTGGAAATACTACGGGGCAGTTCTGCTCAGTGTGCTAGGATTGCTGTGAGTCAACTCGATGGCAGTGGGTTTGGTTTTGGTGTGCTCATCTAAAGACCTGATACAGAGAGTAAAAAAATTGCCTACAGACTGGAAAAAAATATTTGGCAATAACATATCTGATGCATGTCTAATTTTCATAATCTACAAGGTATTGCAAAATATCAACCAGAAGAAGACAAATAACCCAGTTAAATGGTAGGCAAAGGATATGAGCAGACACTTCTCTAAAGAAGGTATCCAGGCAACCAAAAGACACATAAGGAGATGCTCTTGAACATTAGCAGTTACAGATATCCAAATCAAAACTACAGTGAGATAACCATCTCACCCCACCAAGATTGGCACCAATCCAAAAAATGCAAGATGTCAAATGTTGCAGAGGCTGTGGAGAGACTGGAACTCTTGTACATTGCTAGTGGGAATGTGAAATAGTACAACCATTTTGGAAAACAATTCTGTGCATTCTCAAAGGGCTAGAAATAGAAATACCATATGATCCAGTAATCTCACTGCTTGGAATATATCCTACAAAATAAGGGCTGTCACATGAACAGATACATGCACATGAATGTTTACTGCAGCACTGTCCACAATAGCAGAAAGATGGAGCTAATCTAGGTGCCCATCAGCAGATGAATGGATAAACCAACTATGGTACACAATGGAACACAATGCAGTGATAAAGAACAATGATGATTTTACGAGATAGCTCATAAACTGGAATCAACTGGAAGACATTATGCTGACTGAAATCAGTCACTTGCAAAAGCACAAATACTGTATGAGACCACTATTATAAGAACTTAAGAAAAGACTTATGCACAGAAGAAAATATTCTTTGATGGCCACAAGGGTAGGGAGGGAGGGAGAGGCTTGGTCATAGACTAGTTAGCCAGAAAACCAAACCAAACCCGCTGCTGTTGAGTCAAATCCAACTTATAGCGACACTATTGGAAAGAATAGAAATGCCCCATAGAGTTTCCAAGGAGCACCTGGCGAATTTGAACTGCCAACCTTTTGGTTAGCAGCTGTAGCACTTAACCGACTACGCCACCAGGATTTCCATAGATTAGACAGTCGATAGGAGTTTGGTGAGGTGAAAGGGGTGATAGTATGCAGTAGAAAGTGGGTCAGCATAACTGGGCTACTCCATAAGCTTAAAAGGTTTTCTAAATTCAACCCAGCATTTTAAAGGATGGAGTAGTAGGGACAGGGGTCTGGGGAATGTGTTTTCAGGGGACATTGAAGTGGGGTGGCCGTAACTAGTCTTTTTCTACCCTATACTGTCGAGTGGCATCTGGGATCTTAAAAGCCAACAAGCTGCCATCTGAAGAACCTCAGTTTATCCCAACCATCTGGAACAGATGACAGCTGAGAACATCAAAGACATAACGAAAAAACGAACCCAGGAGACAGAACGACCCTATGATTGGGAGGCGACATCAGCATGAGACCAGAAGAACTAGAAGGTGCCTGCCCACCACTAAAAGACAGCCCTGATAGGGTACACAATGCAGAGTTTCTGACGTAGCATAGATCCAGAACTCTATTAAATGACTAGAGTTGATGGTCTGACGACCTGGAGGAAACATGACCTCTAGACTTGCAGTTACCCCAGATCTAAAATCAGTACTGAAGGCAGCACTTTAGATGAAGAATGGACTGGATCTGGGGACACAGAGTGATGCATGTGTTATATGTGCTTTACGGTTTTCTCTCTCTCTATATCTATATATGAGGCTGTCCTACTGCTTTCTTTTCAGAGGTGACAGGAGGGCATGGAAGGGAGGGGCCAAGTGTTGGTTGAGTGGATTCTGGAAGGTAAGAGTGAAAAAGAAGAGGGTTCTGTCACAGGGTGAGAAGAGCAGACAGAGTTGCAGAGAGGCAGGTACTCGGGGTTTGATACGGAAAATTGACTTGGGTAGTAAACTTTCACTTAATCACAATAAAAAATTGAAAAATGATTGAATCAAGAGATACCCTACACTAATCCTGCCTCATTAATGTAACAAAGACAACCCATTCCACAATGTGATTATAACCACAGGTGTGTTGTTGTTGTTAGGTGCTGTGGAGGTGGTTCTGACTCACAGAGACCTGTGTACAACAGGACCAAACATTGCCCAGTCCTGCACCGTTGGTACAGTCATAGGCATAGAGGTTAGGATTTACAACACATATTTTGGGGGGATATAATTCAATCCATAGCCACTCTACGTGAACTATGGACCCTTGCACAGGTTACTGAAGCTCTCCTGCCTCAGTTTCCTCTTCTGTAAAATAGTGATAATAACAGAACCTATGTCAAAGGGTAATTGTGAAGGTTAAATGACCTACTGTGTGTAAAGTTCTTGGAACTTTGCTTGGCACGTGGTAGGTGCCATGTAACTGATAACTCATACTGTATGTGAGGCCAGACTAACAATAGTAACTAAAGAAATCTCCAGATAGTCGTAACTGCTGGGAAGGAAATAGAACACTGATGCAATAGAGAGTGACTGGAAGGCTATTTTAGGTTGGGTGGACAAGGAAGGCTTTTTGGAGGAGGTGACATCTGAGCTGCCACCGGAATGACAGGAAGGAGCCAACTGTCTGAAGATTCGTGTACAGGAAGAGCATTCCAGGCCAAGGAAACAGCTACTGCATGGGTCTGAAGGCAGGAATGAGCCCGGCCAACTCAGGGAACCGGGAGAAGCCAGGGCTGCTTGGGTACGGGACAGGGAAGGCCGAGCTTTTCCCCGTGTGGGGTCTCTGGCGGACAGTGACAGGATGAGAAGATACGAGCTCTGGAGTTAGAAAGCCTCTTGTCTGGGTCTCCACTTGAGACAAGTTACTGTGATGAAGCACATTTTAGCTGCTACTAATCACATCAGTGTGGGACATGGGATGCTCAGTTGCGGTTTGGCTAATCCCCTTGTATTGGCCCCCAAAAGTGAAGTGCCATGTGGATGTCCTTGAAAAATCTCTTTTAATGAAAATGGGCGTGGAAGTCACAACCAGTGTTTTCTCTGTGTCAGCGTCGTGGTTCCTGCAGCTGTCTTAGCCTTCCTCCACCCTCCCACTGATTGACACCCTAGCTTTCTCTGGGGATCCCTGGATGGTGCACACAGGTAATGAAGTCAGCTGCTAACCAACAGGTTGGTGGTTTGAGTTCACCCAAGGGCACCTCAGAAGAAAGGCCTGGTAACATACTTCCAAAAATTCAGCCATTGGAAACTCCGTGAGGTACAATTCTACCCTGACACAGGTGCAGTCACCATGAGTTGGAACGGACGGCAGCTGGTGTGCTGTGTGAAGCTTCCTTCAAGGTCCAGTTTAGTGAAGCTTTTACCGAGCACTTCTTAGGTGCCAGGCACCAGGCTCTGAAGATGAATGAGACCGTGCGTGTCTTCGAGGGGCTTGTGATACTACCTACTCCACAAAGGTGCTTCCTTTGTGGCGTTCAGAATTAGCATTCCCTCTTCTGTGTTGCTGTCATTCTTTATCTGTAGACGTCAAAGCTTGGGTTTTGGAGCCTATCATGGGTGATGTAGAATCTGGGTCACCTCCTTGCTAGCAAACACAGAATGGCTCAGTGTGCTGACGGAGAGTGCCCTGATTCATGCTGCCTGGGTTCAACCCAAGCCTGCATTTCTGGTTACTTACCCTCTCTGAGGAAACCCAGGTGGTGTAGTGGTTAAGTGCTACATCTGCTAACCCAAAGGTTGGCAGTTCTAATCGTCCAGGTGCTCCTTGGAAGCTCTGTGGGGTAGTTCTACTCTGTCCTGTAGGGTTGCTATGAGTCTGAATTGACTCGATGGTAGTGTTTTTTTCTTTTTTGTTTTTTTACCCTCTCTGTGCCTCAGATCTCTCATCTGTGAAATGGCATGCTAATATGATTTCCCTCATGGGGTTGTCGTGAGAACTCAGTGTGTTATTGTAGGTCCGAAGCTACAAGAAAACCTGGCAGATAATTTATTAAAATGAGAAAAACATTAGTTTTGTGACTTGGTCAAGTCGTTTGACAGGGAACCTCAGTTTCCAAATCTATAAATTGGGGCTATTCTGAGGGTCCAGTGGGAAAACTTGTGCACAGGGGAGACGCTCCACAGACGCTAGTTCCTTTTCTCACTCTCTCAGGGGAGGGTCACCCCGAACCCTGTCTGCCTTTTTCTTGAACTCCTGAAGGTGGTAGAAACGTGCTTCAGCCACGGCCCAAACGGCTGAAGGCTCTTTGGAAATCTGCACTCTATGAAATTGGAAAAAGAGAGAAGAAATTGCTTCTCTAGTTTGGAAGGGAAAGTGGACATGGTGTGTGTGTGTTTTGGGACGGGCGATGGAGACAGCACCGGCCACTACCTCTCCCGGGCCACACACAGCTGCTCTGTGGAAGGAATGATTTTATAGAGACCCCGGCGGCCAGGAGGAGGGCGGGCGCGGGGGGCGTGTAAGGAGGCGGCCGGCCACTAGGGGTCAGTGTGCCCCTGCCGCAGGCGCCTGCGGGCTGCTTACCTGATTGGGGCAGGCGCCGGCTGACAGTCCCCGACAGTTTGTAACATCTCCTGCCTGACATAAAAAAAAAAAAAAAAAAAAAAAAAAAAAAAAAATTAATTAATGTATCTTGCACCGTTAGCAGAGAACAGAGCCCAGACAACCGAAATAACAAGCCCGCTCTCTTTGCAGGAAAACGCAGAAGGTGGTTAAACCTTCCCGTCCTTCGCATTCCTGGGCTGACGGAATAAGGATCCAATTGTGGTTTCTACTCTGGTTATCTTGGTGCCGGCGAGGGTGCCACGGGGGAAAATCTGCTGAATTCTTCCTTTTCTATTTTCTGCCTCGGAGAAGAGGAGGGCGTTAATGCCGGCTGGCAGTTACATGAAACTGAGATGGATGGTAATGGGGTGTGTTAACAAACACAGGCAGGAAGTAAAGTGTCATATTTTCTGGAGGGCGAACCGCTCCCCAGTAGACAGATCGGCAGAATTCTACGGAGGAGGACTTTGAAGAGATAGAGATAAAAAAATCTTTTGCATTCTCTCTCCTTTTGTCGTGCCTCTTGGGTGACACATAAATTCAGTGTGCAACTATCTAGGCACGAATAAGGGAAAAAAACAAAAACAAAACTACTTAGATTCCCGCATAAATGATCAGTTATTCCTTGGTCGCAATCCTCAGTCTGAAAGCTGAGTCTGGAGATAAAGTGGACTTCTCAACATCCGAGCGACCTGCCCGGAACCGAATCCCGCCTGTGCGCCATCGCCTTCCATGCCCAGACCCACTGACTGGGCAGATCGGATGCCCAAAGCTGGCTCCTTGCTGGTGTTTTGCACACGCCGGAAACACCCTCACCCCATTTCCTACATCCTTGTCACCCGCCTCCGTGGCACCTTCTCTGATTGCTTCTGCAAGGACTGGAGACTCTGCTTGCTTTGCGCCTCCCCCCACCTCCGGGTCCCTGGTGTAGACCTATATTGCAGCCTTTCTCTGAACAACGAGCTCTTTGAAGGCCTGGCTGATGGCACATTCTTCTTTGTATTCCCAGTGCCTGGCAGATTGCCTGGGCCACTGTTAGAAGGTGCTTGATATATGTCTGTGAATGAATAAAGGATGATATCCTGAACTCCTCTGCCAGAAATAAGAACGGCCAGTGTGTATTGAATGTGTTCTCTCCTTTAAATACTTTGCATGCTTTCTCTCATGCAATCCCTACAGATGAGTTAGGAAGTAACACCAGCATCATCAAACCCATTTTACAGATTTGGAAGTTGAGCCCCAGAGGGAGTCACTGGCTTGCCCACAATCATAGAGTTGGGCAAGGGTGGAGCAGGGATGCAGACTTGGTGATTTGAAACTGTCAGGGTCTTCCTCCTCAGGCAACTCACCTGAGGGCACCTGGCTTTTCACACTTACTAATTTGCTTTATTCTAAATCATTTCTGTTCTTGTTTGTTTCCCTGCAAAAAACACAAGCTTCTTGAGTGCGGGGCTATGTTTGCAGCTGCCTAATAACCCTCATGAGAGGGAAGACGAAGTTGTGCAGGAGCTGGAGGTGGGTCCCTGGGCTTGGCTTCTGTGAGACTGAGTAAGACCCCATAGGGCCAGACTACTTTTCTGGGCTTTGAAGCTGAGCTACCTGGGCAGAATGGTAGCACCCACTTTGTAGGATTGCTGTAAGGATTACATGTGTTAATGTTGGCTTTGGATGTTGCTTGGCACGAACACGACTAAGTTGGAGTGGTTCTTGTTTTGTGACAATGAACACAGAATCTCCATTCTTGGCTGCCGCTTCTGAGCTGTATGTCACTGCAGTTCATCACATGTCCATGGCCTTGTAACTCCCTGGTTTTTATTTAAAGAATAGTCATTCCATTAACAACAAACAAGTACACCAAAGCAACAACCTTGCACCTTTGAGATGACAGAGGAAGACAAGCATTCAGCTTTCCATCTTAGCCATTCACTTCACGTCACTTATTAATAACACATAAATCCACTGGGGATGCCCGTATAAGGCCTGGTATTCAATACATTTGGTGTATGGCTGCTCTGAGTGGACATACTCTTGTAATTAATGAAGCCAGACAGCTTCTCCGGATGGATATAAATACTCTAGGAAGAGAAACTCAAGACCAAAGGCTTGGGACACCCCTCACCATCCACACCCGCTCGTGTTCTTCCTGTGCATGCTACAGGGTGACCCGATACTCCTTCCTGAGAGCTGGGTGAACCCACTACAGCTGCATTTTTGTCAGTGTTCCCGGTGGTGTCACCAGATGCCACATTCTCTGAAGACCAGAATGGATGCTATTGCATTTTCTGCAGAAGGTGGACCGAGAGGAAGACGCAGATCACCGTGTGTGTGTGGGTGGGGAGACTCAGGCTGCTTGTTATAGGAATTCTCATAGGAATAACCTGGCCTAAAAATACTTACAGGATGCTCGCTTTAGCCTGGGCATTGTGTAGGTGCTGGAGACATTGGTGGGTCATTGTCCCTGTGGAGCTTGGGGAACAGCTAGCTATTGGACAAGAAATACTTGCATGATGAGCATTGTGAAGGCAAAAGCCGCTGTGCAATGGGGTTTGTATGGAGGTGAGGGGGCCTGACTTGGCTTATGGATCAGGGAAGTTTTTCAGAAGGAGTGCTGTCTCATTGGAACCGTGAAGAATGAGTGTGAGATAGAAAAAGAAGTGATAGCTTGTTTCAGGCTTTTGCACGACTCCAAAGCTTCAATACCATCTATGGGCCAATGACTTCCAACCTATAGGGCCATCCTAGACTTGGGAGAGTGAGCCTGCAGAGCTAGAGAGGGTCAGATCAAACAGCTTTCAATGGCTGTGTTAAGGATTTATTACAATTGCAATATAAGATACAGCTCAAGGATTTTAAGCAGGAAAGTAAAGTAATGAGATTTACATTTAAAAACTGTTGCTTGTAAATGCCACATGAAGGAGCCCTGGTGGCACAGTGGTTAAGCACTCGGTTGGTAACTGAAAGGATGCCAGTTTGAACCCACCTGTGACATCACTGGAATGGAAGATTTGGTGATCTGCTCCCGTAAAGACTGGGACAGCACTGCTCTGTCTTATAGTGTCACTATGAGCTGGGATTAGTGGATGGCACTGCCACCACTGCCATCACGACAGCTGCCAGGTGGATTCAAGAGCATTAGACAGAGGCATGGGTGGCTGTGGCAGACGATTGGGGGCCTTTGTGGTAGGCTAGGGGAGAGACGAAGATGGTCCTGGGGTGGGACAGGGGTACAGTGGGGATGGATCAATCCTGCGAACACTAGCAGGTAAGATTGAATGTGGGGACACTGGAAAAGAGGAGTCACAGCACTCCGGGGTTTTGGATTTGAGCAACTAAGTGGCTGGTGCAGGAAGACTGGGTTTGGAGCAAGGCAGATCATATGTTCAACTTTCGACCCAGAGTTTGAAGTCTTGAGATGTCCAAGTGGGGCTGTTGAATAGGGTCTGGGCTGGCCCATAGGTGGTATTTAAAGCCATGGAGTAGATGAGGTGGCCCAGGTGAGGAATAGGTTAATCCAGAATGGAGAGACTGAACGGCATTGGTGGAACTGGAGGGCTTGGATAAGGGAAGACTGTTGACGGTGGGCTTGGGCTCTTCCACTCACCAAAGTTGTGTGGTGTCCTAGTCACCTGGCACCGCTCTAACAGAAAATACCACGAGTAGAAGGTTTCATGAGGAGAAGCTTTATTGACACAGTCTGGTAAACCACAAATCCATTCATAGATTATAAGTCCATTCAGAATGAGAGATCATCACAGTCCGGTAGGCTGAGTCCACAACCAGTGAGAGCATCTCGGCACAGGAACCTTGGATCCAAAGGACGTGCTCTGCTCTCGGTGCTTCTCTCTTGGTGGTATGAGGCTCCCAACTTCCTCTGCTCACTTCTCTCCCTTACGTTCCATAAGCTTGAGTCCTGCCTCACTAACACAACTGCAAACCATTCTCCATCATCAGTATCACAGAAGCAGGATTCACAACACATGGGAGGAAAGGCACCATACTGGAACTCCAAACCAAGTCAGATCAACACATACATTTTTTGGGGGGATACAATTCAATCCATGACATGTAGCAATCTCTCTTTTGCACTTTCCGGCTTTGGAGGAATTAGCAGCTATATGAGCCCATGAAATTTCAGCCACTTGATGAGTCTTCACAGACATTTCTTAGGCAGCTTTGGGGAGCTCACTAAACCTCTGAGGTCCAAGTGTCACGGATCCTTTGCTGCTGTGTGCTCTGCCAAAGTCCTTCCCGTCTGATCTTGCCTGAACAAGCGCCTCTCTCAGGTGCTCTTCTCTGTCTCTGGGTCTGTTGTCACACTTGTTAGGTGAGATGGGGATTTCTGCAAAAAGAAAGGAGAAGGGTGTTCTTTCTCAGCTGGTGGGCCAACTGACTTGGTATTAGCAGTAAAAACTTGCTTTGGTAGGGTGTCTCTCTTAAGATTTAAAAATTAAAATGCACAATCTGCCCTTTGTCTTCCTACTTTTAGAACATACTCTCTGATCCCGTCTTTCCCAAAGAACATGATATTCTTCACTAGTGATGTGTGAGCTGATTTGAGGTGGTAGCCAATTTGACACTGTTGCCGGTGACTATCAAGTCACTTCTGAATTATGGCAAACCCATGTGTGCAGAGTGGAACTTTTTCATAAGGTTTTCAAGGCTGTGACCTTTTGGAAGCTGATCATCAGGTTTGTGTTCTGAGGGGCTTCTGGTTAGGTTTGAATGGCCTATCTTTTGGTTAGGTCCAGTGTTGAACCATTCTCACTGCTCAGAGATTGTGATATATGACATTAAATAACATTAAATCATAGGGCAGAAACCCATTTAATTTTCAGTTCTTCTGCTTCTGGAAAGGAAAAATTTCCAGGATGTTTTTAACCCCTGCTAATCTCCCCTTCTAACTGACAGTGAGCAGGCCCTTGGGGCCTGGCAGCCCCTTCAGCCAGCAATATCATCGAATGATGGTTGCTTTGTTTTGCACTGATCTAGTTTTCTTTTTCCTTCTTTTTATGATGAGTGATGCTGGTTTGCTTTTACAGTTGTTATGGTGCTTTTCACTGTATATTTCTACCTCTCTGCTCTCTGGGGTTATTTGTCGCCTCAACTTACCCGGCCTGTCTGGACCGCTGAAGTAATCACGTAAAACATCCTTTAAAAATAAATGTATTTGAATAATTTTATAGTTGGGAAATGACTATGGTGAAAAATATGAAGGACGCAATATGAATGGCAAAGTTACGAAAGCAGACTAGATGACAGTGTTTTTTAAAGGCCTGGCTTACATAGGGCGGTGATCCACTTTCCTGGTTTATCTGAGATTGAGGGCATTTCTGGGATTTTTTAGTTTTAAAGCGGGGAAATTTCCTGGCAAACCGGGAAAAGCTGGTCAGCTGAGTCCTAAGTGAACCTCACTGATCACCGTCACCAACCCATCACCAAACCCATTGCTGCTGAGCTGATTCCGACTCATAGCGACCCTCTAGGACAGAGTAGAACTGCCTCAGAAAGTTCTCAAGGAGCACCTGTTAGCTTTGAACTGCGCACCTTTTGGTTAGCAGACGCAGCTCTTAACCACTGCGCAACCAGGGTTTCCCAGCACCTTTACCCGTGGACTGTAATCAAAATGAGGGGGCTGGGCCTACTCATCAGAGTCTCCAGGGGCGTTGGTCTGTAGGAATCAATGGGTCTTTGTTAGGCCCTCTACCCCTACCCAGTCTGGTTTAACTCACTCACCTCACAGGTGAGTAAACCAAACAGGAATAAAGTGACTGACTTGTTCAGGGTTTCACAGTGTCAGAATAGGGAGGACAATCACATTCCTAAGTTAGTTCCAGTTAATTCTCTTCCTCCTGCACTCTGGCTGGAGCTCTTTGTCCCACTGTCTCCTTCCCTTTTCAGTCTCCTGATTTCAGATCTCTGTTTGTAGTTGTTGGGTGACAGGAGTTAATTCAGAGTCTCAGTGATGCCACATGACAGAGTACAGTTGCCCCACAGGGTTTTTTGGCCATCATCTTCTTTATTTTTCTATTGTGATTGAGTGAAAGTTTACAATAAAATTCAAATTTGCATGCCTGCCTATCTGCAGCTCCCTCTGTTCTCCTCGACCGGTGACAGCACACTCCTCCTATCCATTCCATTCCTGTTGTATCCTCTTAACAATCTCATGTCCCTTCCTCTCCACCCTCTCCACTCCCTTCTAGTAAGAGGCCAGTAGGACAACATCCTATAGATGCACAGAACCATAAAGTGCACACACGATCTGATCACTCTGTGTCCCCGAGTCCAATCCATTCCTATCCGAAGAGTTGACCTCAGTAATGCTCTATGATCAGGGGCAGTGTCAGTTCTAGGGGCCACGCCCCCAGGGGAACCCCCAGGCCTCCAGACCGTCAGTTGTGGTCTTTTAGTGAAGTTCTTAGGGTGCACCCCTTATTTTCTCATGATGCCACTGGGACTCGACACTGTGAGCCCTATCGTGGCTGTCACTGGTGGTGGCCAGGCACCACCTGGTTCTTCTGGTCACATGTTGATATAGTCACCCATTCCCGTGGGTCTATCTTCTGGGTTCCTTTTCCCTCATGTCTTCATTGTCCTTGGTGATCATCTGTTCCACCTGAGTTGGGACTATTTGGTGTACCTCAGATGTTGGCCATCATCTTTATGGATGCAGGTCACCAGGCCTTTCTGCTGTAGAATTGCTGGGTGGGATCAAACTACCAACATTTTGGTTAGCAGCCAAGCATATTAACCATTGTGCCACCAGACCTTTCAGATGGTCTCTAGAAGAATATTACAGCCATAAACATTAGTGGATAATTCCGAAGTGCAAGGCACTGTCTTAACAGCGTTACATACATGAATCTTTGGTCTTCACGACAACCTGCTGAGATGTTTATTATTAATATTTTTAATTTTTATTGTATTTTAGGTGAATTTTTACAGCATAGTTTCTCATTCAAAAACTTACACATAAATTGCCTTGTGACACTGCATTCCCTGCAATGTGTCAGTCCTCTCCCCCTTTCCTTTTCCACTCTGGGTTCCCCATGTTCGTCTGTCCAGCTTTCCTGTCCTTTCCTGCTTTCTCTTCCTTGCTTTTGGGCAGGTGTTGCCCGTTTGGTCTCCTGTACTGGGTTGAACTAAGAAGTATGCTCTTCATGTGTGTTACTGCTTGTTTGATGGGCTGGTCTAATCTTTGGCTTAAAAGTGGAGTCAGGAGTGGCTTCATTTCTGAGTTAGCAGGGTGTCGGGGGCCATAGTCTTGGGGGTTCCTCCAGTCTCTTTCAGGCTAGTAAATCTGGTCTTTGTGTGTGTGTGTGTGTGTAAACTTGAGTTTTGTTCTACCTTTTTCTCCTGCTCTGTGCAGAACAATCTACTGTGATTTCTGTCAGAGTGCTCGTGGTAGCCGGGCACCATCTAGTTTTTCTGGTCTCAGGTTGGAGAAGGCTGTGGTTCATGTGGTCCTTTAGTCCTTTGGGGTGAGATTTTCCTTCTTTCTTTAGTTTTCTGTATTATTCTTTGGTCTCAGCATTATGGGACCAATAGATGTGTTTTAGATGGCAACTTGCAAGCTTTTAAGAACCCAGATGCCACTCACTAAAGAAAGATGTAGAATATTTTCTTTATTAACTATGCTATGTGAAAGGGCCTACATGTCCCCGAAGACACTGGTCCCCAGTCCACAGCCCTAGTACCTTGGACCCTTAAGGTATTTGGATGTGTCTAGAAAGCTTCTATGTCTTTGCCTTGCCTTTGTCAAGTTGTGCTCAATTCTCCTATATTGTGTGTTGCCTTTCCTTTCACCAGAGTTAACACTTGTTTTTTATCTAGTTAGTGATGTCCCTCCCTAACCCACACCTCCTTCATAACCATCTAAGTTTTTTACCTTTTCCACGTATAAACCTTTTCTTGGGTTTTTATAATAGTAGCCTCATACAATACTTGTCCTTTTGTGATTGACTTATTTCATCAGCATACTGCCCTTCAGATTCATCCATGTTGTGAGATGTTTTATAGATTCATTCTTGTCATCACTGCGTAGGATTCCACTGTGTGTGTGTACCAAAATCTACTCGTCTGTTTGCCTGTTGATAGGTACTTAAGTTGTTAGCATGTTTTTGTTATTGTGAATAATGTTGTGATCAACATGGATGTGCATCTCTTTGTTTGTGTGATGGCTTTTATTTCTCTAGGGTATATGCCTAGGAGTAGGGTTGCAGCATTGTGTGGTATTTCTATTACCAGCTTTTTAAGGAGGTGCCAGATCATTTTCCATAGTGGTTTTTACCAATTTGCATTCCCACCAGGAGTGCATAAGAGTTCCAGTCTTCCTGCAGCCTTCTCAGCGTTTGTTGTTTTCTGTTTTTTGTTTTTTTTTGTCCAGTAGTGTTAGATCCCACTTGATGGCACTTGGCTTGGCGTAGTAGTGTTGGGGTGAGTGTTGATTTGCATTTCTCTCATGGCTAATGCAAGCCCTGTTGGCACAGTAGTTAGGATGTCGGTTGCTAACCAAAAGGCTGTCAGTTTGAATCCACCAGCCATCCCTTGGAAATGCTATAGGGCAGTTCTACTGCGTCTGTAAGATCTCATCAGTTCCACAGCCATGGTTTTTTTTTTTTTTTTTGGTTTTAATGGCTAATGTTATGAGCATTTCCTCATATGTCTGTTAGCTGCCTGAATGCTTTCTTTGATAAAGTGTCTGTTTATATCCTTTGCCCATTTTAAAATTTTGATTATTTGTCTTTTTGTTATTGAAGCAATCATTAGATTTTAGAGATTAAGCCCTTGTCACGTATGTCATATTTTTTTCCAGGTCTGTACATTCTTTTTTAACCCTTTTGTTGAAGTCTTTTGAAGGCATAATTATTTAATTTTTAGGAGCACCCAGTTACCTAGTTTACCTTCTGGTGTCTGTACACTGTTAGTTATGGTTTATATTTGATTTATGCTGTGTATCAGAGTATCCAGCATTGTCCCTGTTTTTTCTTCCATGGTCTTCATTGACTTAGGTTTCATATTTAGATCTTTGGTCCATTTTGAGTTAGTTTTTTTGTATGGTGTCAGGAATGGGGATACAAAACCAGAAAACCAAACACATTGCTGTGGAGTTGGTTCTGACCTATAGCAACGCTATATGTATTATTATGCCCATTTTACCCATGAGGAAACTGAAGCACCAGGAGGTTTTGTCACCTGCTTAAGGTCATTCAGCTTGTGAGTGACAAAAGCAAGGTTTAGAACCCAGCTGTCTGGCTCAGGAGTTTACAAGCCTAACCATTCGGCTACCCTGCACTTCCATGTTAGTATACTTCTACTAGTGCTGCCCATTTTAGACTGCAAGCTTCTAGAGGGTGAGAATGGCCTTCATGGTATGTGTGATAATGGACAGGAATTAGGTTTGGGTATCACAAGGTCTGAATGAGTCCTGTTTCCAGCTTTCTCTTGACATGCCCAAGCCTTACTTTCCACAAGGAAAAACTGGGCAAATCATAGTAACAAATAATGCCAGCCAAATGCTGTCGAGTCATAATACCACATCTATTTTTCTTCTCTTGCTGAGCTTTCATATGGATCATATGTGAGCAAGTCTGTGTGAAAAGACTTTGTGGACAGCAAAGCACAAAGCAGGTATTAGTTATTATTTTTTGTAAAACCAGAAAAAAAAAGTTGCTGCCGAGTACATTCTGCCTCTCAGTGACCCCATTTGGAGCTGTGACCTTTCAGGGCAGATGCCAGGCCTTTCTTCTGAGATGGCTCTGGGTGGATTTGAACAACCAACCTTTCAGTTACTAGTCAAGAGCTTAACCATTTGCAGCACTCAGATGGTGGCATAATGACACGTGTTTTGAAAGTATAACCAAATCAAACTGAACTAGTTGCTGTTAGGCCAACTCCAACGTACAGTGACCCTATAGGGTGGAGCAGAATGGCTCCATAGGGATTTGAAGCCTGTAACCTTTACAGAAGCTGGCTGCCACATCTTCGTCCAGTGGAGCAGCTGGTGAGTTTGAACTGTTGACCTTGTTGTCAGCAGCCAAGTTCTTAACCACTGTGCCACCAGGGCTGCTTTTTGAAAGCATGATAAGAACTTATACTTTGTGGGACTTAAGATTGTTACAGAAACGTATGTAACACTTATTAAAGGCATGATAACTAATGATATCATGTAATGACTAGACAATACCTAACAATAACGACCATAATAAAAGAAGGAGTCCTGGTGGTGGTGCAGTGGTTAAATGCTCGGCTGAGGATTCGAACTCGCTTCACAGCTCCTTGGCAGAGAGATCCAATGATCTGCTCCTGTAAAGACTGCAGCTTAGGGGCAATTCTGCTTTGTCACATGCCATCATTGTTTCAGTCATCTAGTGCTGCTCTGACAGAAATGTCACAAAGTAGATGGCTTTAACAAGACAAGTTTATTCTTACACAGTCCAATAGGCTAGAAGTCCAAATTCTGGATATCCACTTCGGGCTTTCCATCTCTGTCAGCTCAGGAGGAAAGTCCTCGTGTTGCATCCGTCTCTGTTCAGGGAGCGTCTTGGTGCAGGAAGCTCCAGTCTGAAGGACGCATTCTTCTCTTGGTGCTGCTTTGTTGAAGTTGTGAGGTTCCCAGCTCTCTGCTTGCTTCCCTTTACTTTTATCCCTTGTATGATAAAAGGTGGTACAAGCCTTCCCTGTAAAGGGAAACTCCCTTTACAACTGAGCAAGGAGGTGACCTTAGGGAGGGATTTACAGTCTCACCCTAATCTTCTTTAACATACAGAATAGGAAAATTATAGAATGGAGGACAATCACACAGTACTGGTAATCACGACCCGGCCAAATTTTGATACATATATTTGGGGGAACACAATTCAATCTATGACAATCGCTATGTGCTGAAATTGACTGAATGGCGTCCATCAGCAATAACAACATGAAAAGTCTGTGGGATGGCTGATTACAAAGGCTCCAATTACAAGTTTAGATGGAACACACTTATAGTAAGTGCTCAATGATGTTTGTTGAGTAGACAAATTAATGATTAGAATTTGAAATTAGAACCATGACAGAAATTGTGTTGTAATTGCATAAACCTGACCTTACAAAGACCAAGAAAAGACCCAGTATCGCGCTAAGTGATTACTTCTACTTTACAGATGAGGAAGCCACGGCTTAGACAGCCCAAGAAAGGTGCACAAGACTCTTCCATGACCCCTCCCAGCCCTGTCCATCCCAGCAGCTGACTGGGCCAGTCTGTGTCCCCCCAAAGCCTCAGTTCCATCACCTGACATTCAGCGTGGAGAGGATTAGCTGAGATCACACCTTCAGGGCTAGCACAGTGAGGAGCACCTGTGTCAATGCTGTCCTTGGCTGTTCAGGTCAGCGCCTGCCTCCTGGTTACCTCATGCTCAGTGGAATGAAATGTTGCTGATCCTGTACCAGCCCTGCAATTAGACCCTTGTGATCTATAGCATAATCATTGGCTGGTGTTTTAAGTAGATTTCCAGGCCTTTCTTCCTAGTTCACCTTAGTCTGGAAGCTCTGCTGAAACCTGGTCAGAATCGCAGCAACACGTATACCTTCACTGGCTGATAGACGGTGGCTGTTCATGAGCTGTGTTGGCTAGGAATTGTACCTGGGTCTCCTGCATGGAACCTGAGAATTCTACTGTTGAACCACCACTGCCCTCCCCGAGCCCAGTCAATTGTAATCCATTGTTATTGAGTTGATTCTGATTCATAGTGACACTGTAGGACAGACAGAACTGTCCCAAATGGTTTCCAAGGAGTGCCTGGTGGATTTGAACTGCTGACTTTCTGGTTAGCACCCATAGCTCTTAACCACTATGCCACCAGGGTTTCCTAGTAAATATTAGGTATTATTATTATTAGCAGTGACAGGACCTGTGTTACAGAGATTGACTGGTTAACACACCAAAGGTGTTAATCTTTATTTCTCCATGTCACAGAAACTCTAGAAAGAGTCGCTAAGGGAAATCTGAAATCTTCCTCTGGCTTCAAGACCTCTCTGAGCCTTTCTGGAGGCAGGGGAGATGCCTTTCAAGAGTGCTTGCAGTCTCTACTTGATTCTGGCTCATTCTCTGGGCTTGAATCTCTCCTTCAGCCAATCCTTTAACACTGTAATGCTTTAGTAAATGGCTACCAGATAAAGAATTAGCAGTGTCCTGTCGGCAGCAGAATGCTCAGTGCTGACAAAGTGCCTTTCAGGCATCCAGGGGTGCAGGACGCAGCCGAAAGTACTGGCTTCCCATTTTGGGGAGCAACGGCCTCCTGTCTCTCCTCCTCCTCCAGCTCTCCCCTGCGTGTTGTCCACGGGGCTTGGAAAACGTTATCAAAACAGGCTCCATCTGTTCCTAAAGTCATGGAAGAATACTCGTGTGATAAATTGACAGGGTCACTGGAAGACCCTCTAATTTTCTGGGAAGTGACAAGGCGTCTGTGGCCACGTTGTGTAAAATTTCCTCTTTTATATCCAAGTTACATGCCATGGACTATTTACTCAGAGTCTGAGGGTATATTTACCATTCAGGCAACATCACAAGCTGTCAAAGAAATCTACTCAGGGTAGGATGTGTTGGGTGTCTCGCCTTTCTAAAAATGACATCGGCTAACTTTTTTTTTTTAAATACATCTTTTTAGGTGCTATGTTCACAGTGCAAATAGCTCAGGAAGGACACTGGCAGATAGTTAGAGTTTAAATCAGGGCAGAAGTCTTGCGTGGAAACAAGACTCAACACAGTAGCCTTGCCAAGAAAAGAAGCGGGCTATATGTTGGATTCCCTGGGCGGTGCCCTCCCGAAGCAGATGACTGGGGACGATGCTGTACTGATCTGCTGAGTAAGCACTTGACAGGTCTGATGCTCCATTCAGTTCATTCAGAGCAAACATCGAACATGTACACAGTATAGAGAAGTTGCCTCCAAAGTCAACAGTGGTAGGAATGTTTTGGGGAGAGATTGGAGAACATGTTTTCCAAATTTAGAACCCACTCACATTTCGTGGGTTCTGACATTAATATTGAACTTGAACATAAAGTTCTGGCAAAATACAGTTTCTTGATTCAAAACAAGACACTGCTGAAGGGAGCCTGTGAAGGTATCTTGGGGGTCCACAGATGGTTTCTTACAGATGAATCAGGATCAGGCTGGTTCTCTTTGCCTTGAAATCCAAGTGTCTTAGAATTAAGGAGCAGTAAGGCAAGAGTATCTCGGAGCCTGGTGGCCCAGTGGTTAGGAGTTGGCTGCTTGCCAAAAGGTCGGCAGCTCAAATCCATCAGCTGCTCTGTGGAAACCCTATGGGGCAATTCTACTCTGTCCTATAGGGTTGCTAGGAGTTGGAATCAACCAGACAGCAATGGGTTTGTTTGTTTTAGGAGTTTCCAGATAGTGCAGACAGTTAAGCACCCAACTACTAGACGAAAGGATAGCAGTTCGAACCCACCTGGAGGCACCTTGAAAGATAGGCTTGGTGCTCTGCTTCCAGAAGGTCTCAGCCTTGAAAACCCTATGGAGCAGTTTAACTCTGCACACACGGGCTCTCTATGAGTCAGAATTCACTTGATGGCAACTAATGACAACTGGTGGCAGTGGAGGTTGTAGAGAGTGGGTAGGAATTCTAATGAAAGTATAGTCGAGGTTTTGCTGACCCCAGCACGTTTCAAAATGAGTTTGAATTTTTGTGCCAGGTCCTGATAGTCAATGGATGTTGCAGACTGAGTTTTTATTTTGGTAACAAATGCCCGGAAAGAGCTAGGGGGAAAAAGAGTAGACATGGCATGGTTCCACATTTGTCCCAGGCATTTGGTCACTTTCCTGGGACACATGGCCAGCCACTCTGGGCTCTGCTTGCTTGTCTGTATCACAGGGTCCTGGTTCCCAGGATTGACACTGGTCTTGTACCCCTCACTCTTCCAGTTGCTTGCTTAGTGACATTCACAGAGTTGCTTTCCCTAGTGCCTTAGTTTCATTGTCTGTAAAATAAATACAGTAGTCTACCCAGAACTGCCTTCATGGACATGCGGCTTGTACAGCCACACAGGACCCTGTGCCTGTAACAGTTTTGTGCTTGATTTGAAGATCTGCTGTCACCATCTTAGTATCCCTGGTGGCACAGTGATTGAGAGCTTGGCTGCTAACCAAAAGGTTGGCAGTATGAATCCACCAGCTGCTCCTTGGAAATCTTGTGGGGCAGTTCTGCCCTGTTCGGTAGGGTCATTGGGAATTGGAATCAACTCAACAGCGACAAGTTTTTGATTATGGGTCACCATCTTGAAATTATTAATAATTTGGAATAAGGGGCCCCACATATTCACTTTGTGCTGAGCCCCACCAATTATGTAGCTGGTCCTGAATCTGCCTCACAGGGCTGGTGTGGGGATAAAGTGAGGTCATATATGGGAAACATCTTTAAAGACCATTAAGTGCTAAAGAAAAATAAAGCCGGACTGAAGTTACTCAAGGTGACACATTCAGTCCAAGTTCATCTGTCACCTACTCTATGTTGGGTGCTAGGGACCCAAAGATAATTAGACTCAGCCACTGTCCTCAGGAACTCCTATGTTTTTGAGTAAGATGCAAAGCTGGAACTTGAACTTATGCCTTCCATACCGAAGTCCAGTGTTGGTCTACAATAAACTATTGGTAACTAGTCGGTTTGTCCCGCTGTTCTGTAAGTGTGTCGGTGGCCAGGGCATTTTCCCGATTCTCCTAGTGCCTGGAACAGTGCTTTCTTTATACAAGGTGCCCAGTAAACTTTGAAGGAACAAATACAGTTGAGAGACAAGAGCATGTTCCAAGCATCCTTGCTCAAATCTTCTTTAATGGCTTCCTGCTGTTTTCAGGACAAAACCCAAACTCCTTGTCTTAGCACAGGGCCCTGAACCGGCTGGCCCCTGCTTGTATGTCTGGACTCCTCTCCTAGTGCACCCGTACTGTCTGCTGCAGCCACTCTGTCTTCTTTTCATTCTTCACATCTACCATCTTCCTGCTACCCCAACGCACTGGCACCTGCTCTTCTTTCTGCCTGTGATGCTGTTTTGGATTGCTTGGTTAACCTTTAGCTCATTGTTCATAATTGTACCCCAAGGTTTACTTTCTTAGGAATGTCGGCTCTCACTTTCCTGACCAGGTCACATTCCTCTTTGTGGTCTCTCAAAGCACCACAAACCTACCTGTCCTAATTCTTCTTGCAGTTATAACTTTGTACCTCTTCATACAGTGCCTGTCTCTTACTAGCAGGATCATTTTTGCTCCATGCAGCATTACTAATGATTAGTGCAGGATTTGTTGTGATGTACATGCTCAGTAGTTACATGGTGAGTGTGTGAATGAGTGAATTACAGTGAATTACTCCGTATGGCCCTTCTAGCCATAGTCTTTGAAATTCCCACCAAACCACTGTGTGGGCCTATGTAAATGGAGTGCTTATGGCTAACAAAGGTATTGGATAGCTTGCTAATAATGTAAATAAGGTGCATGGCACCCTTGTGAGGGTAGAACCCTGAAAATAAGGTGAATAAAACCCTAATGAGGGAATTGGTCAGTTTTGCCATCCTGCTAGGTTTAGAGGGTGAAATAGAGAGAGGAACAGTAACACAGAAGACAGTGAGAAATGGTTTCAGTGGTGCTTGCCAGCCTGTACAGCTAAGAGCTGTGACGATTGCCCAGGAAGGCCCCCAGCAGGGCCTGGTGGCAGAGGATGAGACAGAGCTGTCCTGATCAGGGAACTGTAACCGTATCCTGAGTCATCTCTGATTCTGATCCAGGGGTTCCCGAGTCCTGTGAGATGTTATGTTGAATTACAGAACCCACAGACCAGAGGGAAAGTCCTGAGGGAGTGTAGCTGACGTTAAAGATGGCAGAGTGGTGCAGCAGTTTGCAAACGTTGGACTTTGGGACATGTTTAACCACTGCCTCACAGGGAGCAGCTTGGTGCTGATCCTTATAAAAGAAATGATTCATTTAGACAGGAAAGATGAGGATGACTTGGCACTGCTGTCAGAAGTCCAGCACCAACGCCATAGCTTGCCTCCTAGTGTCGTGTAAGTGCCTGTCACATACATGAACTGATTTAACCAAATACTTTTCTGGCATCTGTGGAGAGCAGATGAGGGCAGTTGTGCTGCAAGCCCAGTAGGAATTACCCCTGAGAGGGATCTCAAACTCAAACTGCCCTGTGGCCCCCTCCCTTGCCTGCCCACCCACTGTGGCTCCCTTCTTCAAACCAGAGAATGTCAGCAGCCAGCTGCTGGGAGCCACAGCCTGTCTGAGTCTGGCCATGTCACCCAAAGAGTTTGTTTACAGATATTGGGGCACATCCAAATCTCTCAGACATTCTGCTGATATAAAATTCAGAACTCTCCAGGGGCTCTGGGAGTTCATATCTGATATTTTAGAAAATATTCCATAACATGAAGAAAATGCACTCTGCTCCTCCCCTTGCCTGCCACGCCCCCTCTGCCACCCTGGTTTACCATTTGATACTTTAGCATTGCCCGGGAACTGCCTGGGAATAGATTTTATTTTACATCCTACAGCTGTTGGTAAAGTTGAAGAAACTCAACATATTTAAAATTCTGAAGTGGCTTCTAGGCTAAGAATATTTCTTATTTAGTTCAGGCAGTCCCCGCTTACAAATGTCCGACTTATGTACAATCTGTAGTTAAGAACAAACCCTGGTAAAGCCTAGTACATAAAAAATTCAAAGTACATACCATGGTTGTAATAAGAAACAGATGCTACTTTATGATGTGTGTCAAAATATGATTATTACTGTATTATGTTAAAGATGTTTTAGTGTACACAGAAATATTTCTTTAATTTTTTTAAAGAATAGAAATGTACACTATATACTATATACTGAGCTAAACGTTTGACTAATGGATGTGAGATACAAATTGTACATAACTGTTCCAGCTTACGTACAAATTCAATTTAAAGATAGACTTAGGAGTGGAACTCATTTGTAACCTGGAGACTGCTTGTATTGGAAGATTTGGAGCCTGCTACCCAGCTGACACATCTTTGAAAAATAAAATAAAATAGTACAGTGTAAAGCCTTCATCCTTCTCTTGGTATCCCTAAGTACTTAAGAGGGATTCAAGCAGAATATAACACTTGCTGTCTCTACCAGCTTCTTAGGCCCCACTAGCTATCCATCCAGAAGTGGAGGAAGCTCGGTTTTCCGCAGGAGAGTGCCTCCTGGGGTGAGATGAAGAGGCTTGAGAATTCATCACATCTATCTGCCTTTCCCTGGGCTGGCTCTCAGTTCTCCCCACCAAAGAAATAAGAATCTAAAAACTTACAGAGGAGGCAATTTCACAGTCTCTCTAGGAGTTCTCTTTCATGGCCCAATAAGCCCCTTCTACTCAGGAAGTTGTTTCTTGGTCTGACCCGAGGCTCTTATGCTGCATTAAACCGTGTTGATCTTACGGAATCTGGGTTTCCTAGATGGCACCTATCTTGGGCTTTCCTGGGGCCCACTGAGGTCAATGAGCTGCATTTAAAGGCACATTTTAAAGGAAATCTGTCTTCCTCTGTCTAATGGCTGCTGTATCCCTGCTGCTGGAGCCTTTGATGATTTCTTTGCTTGCCAAGGATGCCTGCCCCACAGCAGGGAGGCGGCCCCTCAAACCGCAGTGTTTTGAGGATTGTCTCTGAGGCGATGCTCAGATAAGGCTTGCTGTGCTGCATTCCAACCCTTACCATTTACTGGGGGCCAGCACTAAGTGTTCTTAATTTTGTTCTTCGATTGCTTTACTAACTCACCTGTTCCATCCCTTTCTTCATGGTGCTTGTTGGGCTGCCCAGCTGGAGAGGGCTCTTGATGGATCCTCCTCTGTGTTCCCCTGCCTCCAAGCTACACTTAGCGACATCCTGGCAGACTGAAGGCACTTTCCCCACTTTAACCACTGTTGGCTGTCCTTTCCAGTTTTGAATGAAGCTTCTAGACCTGAAAGGCCCCGCAACCGATACTTGTGAATGGAGATATTAATGAATGAATGGAAGAATACATCACCCTGTACCAGGCTAGACATGCTGGCATTTTGGGTTTTCAGTTGCTTCCCTGTTTAGCAGTGGGTTTTCTGCCTCCCACTAACTGAGATCACAAAGCGCATTTAGTAAGCAGAGAACATGCCAGTAACCTAAGACAGAGGAGATCCAAGTGGGAATCCGGGAAAGAGTTTGACCAAATTTTGGCCTTGGCACTCAGCTGTGAAGCAGGCAGGACACAGACTGAGGACACGGAACTGCCACAGCTCCAGGTGTTTTTATGACTCCACCTTTGGGATCCAGTAAACTCTTCTGTGCTCTCTCCTGTCAGCCGCCCCACCACCTCAAGCCTAACTTAGCCCGGTTAGAAGAGAGTAGTGTCATGTTCCAGGTCCTCTGATTTGAGAGGTCGGCTCACTTTCCTGGAATTCCTGACGGTGGAGGAAGATCGGGAGCGGGGTTTCTATAAATACAATGTCTGCGTCTCCTTGTTCTCCCCTGACAAACAACCCTGAGAGCTGTGAAGCCTGCTTTCTAGAACAAAATGTAATAATATAAACTCTTGAACTGGAGGGGCTGACACTGTTTTACAAAGGTCATGAAGAAGCAGTGTATTTGGAAATGGATAGCCCCGTGAATCAAGTCGTATTCCGAATTGGCAAAAGGGAATTCCAACAAAGGGGGCTTCTCTCCTTCACGTTTTCTGAGGCTGAACAGTAACAGTTCTTTTTCAGCATGCTCTCAGCCCCTCCAGACCAGAGGGGATACACAGCCTCCTGCCTGGAAGGCCCCTGGCTGCAGAGAATGGTCTGTCCTTAAGTCTCATGTGGGCACATTAGGGGCTACCCCAACATCCTCAGAAAAAGACCACCTCCATATCAGCCTTCAGCCAGCAGGTCAATAACACCACCAAAGTTATCAGAGCACAAATAATGAAAATAGAAGATGCATAGGTCAAGGAACCAGTGAAATAAGATGTCTTCCTTTTTGCCCTTTAGTTAAGTGAGTAAGTTGATTTATGATTCCTGTTTATTTTTTGCAACTTGAAAGACAAATCAAAGTACAGTTGGGTGAATCCTGAGTTTCTCTCTCCAAAAGCCCTTTAAAGTCCTTTTCTCCTTCCTCTAACCTTGTTCCTTGTCTCTGGGGAATGGGACGCTGCCATTAGGAGAGGATTGTTTCTCTGGAGATTCACAAGAGCTCAGACACAGCCTCCGGTTTTGTCTCAGGGTGATTACTGGGTTCCCAGGTCTATAGGAAGTTACCTTCCCCGTAGGATTTTCTTCATCTAAATTTTACCCTGCTTACTTCTCCTTGATCCTTCCTAGGACAGAAAGATGTCTTGCCTGATAAACTAGTACATACCTGTTAATTGTGTACCTTATCATTTTATCCTTCATACACTGGCCACCAGAAAGCTCAGCAAAAATTTTGCTTAATTGTAGTAATCATTCTTAGTGTGAACATCTTCATTAGGGTGCTCATTTTTATTTTTTTGTCTGAGTTTTAATCATCCCCTTCTATTTGTTGAGGTTCTGCCTTCAAGGCCATCATAGGTCATGGGGGTTGTGGAGTAACTTGGGAGGGTCCCTGATGACAGCCCCTGATAAGAGTTTGAGGAAGCCGTGTAGTGTTGGGCAGAACTGTCAAGGAGAAAAGACCAAGTCAGAACCAGGGAGATAAGACAATGTTTTATCTTTCAGTAGGATTAGAGTACGAGTGTGGATCTCAGAGGGCAGCTTGAGAAGACAAAGTATTATAATGACATGTGCAAAGAGCTGGAAATAGAAAACCAGATGGGAAGAACATGCTCTGCATTTCTCAAGCTGAAAGAACTGAAGAAAAAAATTCAAGCCTCCAGCTGCAATGATGAACGATTCTATAGTGAAAATATTAAAGGCTCAGAAAGCATCAAAAGAAGATTGAAAGAATACACAGTCTTTATACCAGAAAGAATTGGCCGGCATTCAACTATTTCAAGAGTTAGTGTCTGATCAGGAAGCAACGGTACTGAAGGAAGAAGTCAAAATTGCACTGAAGGTGATGTCAAAAAATAAGGTGCCAGGAAATGATGGAGTATTAGTTGAGATGTTTCAGTAAACAGATGCAGTGCTGGAAGTGCTCACTCATCTATGTCAAGAAATTTGGAGGACAGCTTCCTGGCCAACTGACTGGAAGAGATTCATATTTACATCTATTCCCAAGAAAGGTGACCTAACCAAATGAGGAAATTACTGAACAATATCATTAATATTACATACAAGTAAAATTTTGCTCAAGATCATTCAAAAATGACTGCAACAATATATTGACAGAGATCTGTCAGAAATTCAGGCTAAATTCAGAAGAGGATGTGGAACCAGGGATATCATTGCTGATGTCAGATGGATGTTGGCTGAAAGCAGAGAATACCAGAAAGATGATTACCTATGTTTCATTGACTATGCAACAGCATTTGACTCTGTGGATCATAACAAATTATGGGTAATGTCATGGAGAACGGGAATCCCAGAACACTTAGTTGTGCTTATGAGGACTCTGTATGTGGATCAAGAGGCAGCTGTGTGAACAGAACAAGGGGACACTGCATGGTTTAAAGTCAGGAAAGGTGTGTGTCAGGGTTGCATGATTTCACCATACCTTTTCAATCTGTGTGCTGAGCAAATAACCCAAGAAGCTGGACTGCATGAAGAAGAATGAGGCATCAGGATTGGAGGAAGTCTCATTAACAGCCTATGTTAGACAGATGACACAACCTTGCTTGCTTGAAATGCAGAAGATTTGAAACACTTACTGATGAAGAACAAAGAATACAGCCTTCAGTATGGATTGTGCCTCAACATCAAGAAAACAAAAAATCCTCACAACTCGACCAGTAAGCATCGTCATAATAAATGGAGAAAGGACTGACGTTGTCAAGAATTTCATTTCAGTTCCACAGTCAAGAAACCAAACGAAGCATTGCTTTGGGAAAACCTGCTTTAAAGGACCTCTTTAAAGTGTTGAAAGGTAAAGATGGCACCTTGAAAACTAAGGCGCATCTGACCCAGGCAATGGTATTTTCAGTTGCATCACATGCATGTGAAAGCTGGATGATAAGCATAGAGTGCAGAAGAAGAATCAACGCCTTTGAACTGCGTTGTTTGAGAAGAGTACTGAATATCAAATATTGACTGTCAAAAGAACAAACAGCTCATTCCTGAAAGAAGTGCAACCAGAGTGCTCTTTGGAAGAAAAGATGGCAACTCTGTATCTTACATACTTTGGACATGTCGTTGGGGGGATGAGTCCCTGGAGAAGGAACTCATGTTTGGTATAGTAGAGGGTAAGTGAAAAAGAGGAAGACGCTCAGTAGATAGACTGACACAGTGGCTGCAACAGTGGCCTTAAACATAAAACAATTGTAGGCATGGCACAAGACCAGGCAGTGTTTGATTCTGTTGTACATAGGGTTGCTATGTGTGGGAACTGACCTGATGGCACCTAACAACAATAACAGTAGAATGCGGGTGGGACCCAAGATATGAGGTTTCTCCTAGGTGGAAATTTCAGGATGTTACTTATAAATTTATTCATTAATTTTTCTTTAATCCATCTGTCTATCCATACATACATCCATTCATCCACCCAGCCAATAAATATTTATTGGGAGCCTACTTCATGTGAAGGACTCTTCCAGGTGCTAGAAATATAGCTACATTTCCAAAAAAAGCTCTATGGTCATGAAGCTTATTTTCTGATGGATGAGGAAAGACACTAAAAACAAACAAAAGAAAGATTTGTGAAATAGGAGGTCCAACAATTAAGTCTGCGAACTTAACTTTTTCTCAGTGCTATACGCCTCGTTGCTGAACATCACTACATTTACCTTTTTTTTAATTTTTATTTAACATAACTGAGTGAAAATGTACATTCACGTATAAATTTACATACCCACCTATATGCAGCTTCCACTGCTCTCCCTGTCCGGTGACCGCACACTATTCTTCTCTGCTCCATACATGTCTCATCCTCCCAACAACCTTCTTTCCCCTCCTCTCCGCCCACTCCCCTTCGTCCAGCCAGAGGTCAGCAAGATGATATCCTGTAGACGTATAGAACCACAAAGTGCTTCCAATATACGGTCACTCTGCCTTGCCAAGTCCAATCCATTCCTGTCCAAAGAGTGGACCTTTGTTATAATTTATGGGAAAGGGCAGCATCAGGGCCGGGGGCCATGCTCTCAGAGGAACCCTCAAACCACTGGACCATCAATTGAGGTCTTTTAGTGGAGATCTCATGATGCACCTCTTTTTATTCTTGTGTTGCCAGTGAGACTCCTCTCTGTGAGCTCCATCGTGGCTATCGCTGGTGGTGGCCGGGCACCATCCAGTTCTTCTGGTCCCAAGTCGATGTAGGCACCCACTCTTGTGGGTCTCTCTGTCTTCTCGGTTGTCTTTACTGCATGTCATTTTGGTCCTCGGTGAGCATCCGTTCCTGCTGAGTTGGGACCATTTGCTGTGTCCTCGGATGGCAGCTTGGCAGCTTTTAAGACCCCAGACGCCACTCACCAATGTGGGGTGCAGAGAGCTCTCTTAGCAAAATGCTAGTTGTGCCAATTGGCCTGGAATTCACCTAAGAGCATGGTCCCCCGCACCCTGCCCCAGCTACTCTATCCTTGCAGTATTGAGTCAAGATGAAAGGAGTACTCAAGTTATGCTGAAGTCCACTTAATGTTGTTCTTGTTTCTAATGTGTGCTATCACCGCTTTCTTCCAACTCGATTTCTAGTAACTACCTAAACTAAACCCTCCCCCCCCACTCTCCTTCCCTTCCCTCCCTCCCCTCCCTTGCAGCTGCCGAAGAGTCTTTTCTTCTATACACAAGTCTGTTTTTGAGGTCTTATTGTAGAGGTCTCATACAGTATTTGTCCCTTTGTCGCTGACTACTTTCACTTAATATAATGTCTTCCAGTTGAAACCAGGTTAGGAGATGTTTCCTAGAATCATCGTTATTCTTTATCATTGTGTAGTGCTCCATTGAGTATATGTACCATAGTTTACCTATCCATTCTTCTATTGTTGGGCATCTCGGTTGATTCCATCTTTTTGCTATCGTGGACTGTGCTGCAGTAAACATTCTGGTGCATGTGTCCGTTGGTGTGAAAGGCCTTGAATCTGTGGGATATATTCCAAGTAGTGGAATTACTGGATCAAATGGTATATCGATATCCATTTTTTTAAGGAAGCACCAGATTGCCTTCCAGAGAGGCTGGACCATTTTGCAACCCCATCAACAGTGTAGGAGGTTTCCACTTTCTCTACAGCCTCTCCAGCATTTGTTGTTTTGTGTTTTCTGGATCATGGCCAATCTTGTTGGGGTGAGATGGTATCTCATTGTTGTCTTGATTTGAATTTCTTTAATAACTAAAGATTGTGAACATGTCCGCATGTGTTTTTTGGCTGCCTGGATCTCCTCTTTAGTGAAGTGCCTGTCCATCTCCTTTGCCTATCGCTTAATTGGATGGTTTATCTTCTTCTTATTGATATTTTGTAGTATCTTATAGATTATGGAGCTCAGGCGTCGGTCTGACATAGAGTTGCCAAATATTTTTTCCCGTTCTGTGGGTGTTCTTTTAATTCTATTAATAAAGTCTTTGGATGAGCAAAAGTGTTTGATTCTTAATAGTTCCCATTTATCTACTTTCTCTTCTGTTGATTGAGGTTTCTTTGATGGATTTTGGAGTCTGTCCTCATTGTGTATTAAAACTTCCATTGTTGTTCCTTCCTTTTGTTGGATGAGCTTTATCATTTTAGGTTTGATATTTAGGTCTTTTATCCAGTTGGAGTTGGTTTTTGTATAAGGTGTAAGATGTGGATCTTTGAAGGTGGCGGTGACAAGTCGCCCTGTAATTACAATTAGAAAATCAAATAACAAATCAAATAACAAAAACATGACAAACAGTTACCCTGGCCATGATTTCACCGAACAATTCAGTTTCATTTTTATTAAATAAAAAAGGGGGAAATGTGGGAAATCATGTTAAACACTCTTGACATAAGTGAAGCCATCTTGGATGCTGAACCATTACTTCAACTCTGTGTAACCTTCTATGACGTTGGTGTACTGTAACCTAGAGACTGTCTGGGAATACTTCCAAGCCCATGGCCCGAACATGTAGAACAATATATGACCGAAACTGTGCCCAACTTACTTAGTCACTGTATGTTTCACTTCCTTGTACCCTAGATACCAAAAGAGTATAAATACTATAATAAAACTTTGCTCTGGGCTCTCAGCTGGCGATTGCCGTGTAGCCCCCTGACCCCAAACTGTTTCATGTCTATCTTTTCTCAGTCTCGGTGATTGCTCTCCTCCGTCTCCCATGCTCATGTTGGAGAACTCTCTGATCTCTGACAGATCTTGATTCAGTTTATTGCTGATGGATAACCAATTTTGCCAGCACCATTTGTTGAAGAGACTGTTTTTACCCCAGTTTAATGTCTTAGGGCCTTTGTCGAATATCAACTGTTCATAGGCAGATGGTGTCATCTCTGGGGTCTCAATTCTGTTCCATTGATTGATCTGTCTGTTCTTGTACCAGTACCAGGCTGTTTTGACCACTATGGCAGTGAAGTATGTTCTAAGGTCGGGTAATGAGAGGCCTCCCAGTTTGTTCTTCTTCTTTAATAGTACCTTACTTATCCGGGGCTTCTTCCCTTTCCAAACAAAATTGGTGATTTTTTTCTCCATCTCATTAAAAAATGATGCTGGAACTTGTATTGGGATTGCATTATGTAAATAAATTGCTTTGGGTAAAATAGGCATTTTTACAATGTTAAATCTTCCTACCCACGAGCAGGGTAGGTTTTTCCATTTATCTAAGTCTCTTTTAGTTTCTTGTAGTAAGGGCTTGTAGTTCTCTTTGTAAAGGTCTGTTGTTTCTCTGGTTAGATTAATTCCTAGGTACTTTATCTTCTTAGGGGCTATCGTAAACGGTATTGATTTGATAATTTCCTCCTTAACAGTCTCGTTGTTGGTATAAAGGAATCCTACTGATTTACTTATGTTTATTTTGTATCCTGAGACTTTGCTGAACTCTTCTATCAGTTTGAGGAGCTTACTTATAGATTCCTTGGGGTTCTCTGCATATACAATCATATCATCTGCGAACAGGGAGATTTTAACTTCCTCTTTACCGATGCAGATGCCCTTTATTTTTTCGTCTTGTCTAATTGCTCTGGCTAGAACTTCTCTAGCACAATGTTGAATAGGAGAGGTGAGAGTGAGCATCCTTGTCTAGTTCCTGATCTCAAGGGAAAGTCTTTCAGTCTCTCTCCATTCAGGATGATGTGGGCAACTGGTTTTGTATAAATGGCCCTTATTGTGTTGAGGAATTTGCCATCTATGCCCATTTTGCTAAGAGTTTTTAGCATGAATGGGTGTTGGACTTTATCAAATGCCTTTTCTGCATCAATGGACAAAATCAGGTGATCCTTGTCTTTTGTGTTATTTATGTGGTTGATCACATTAATTGTTTTTCTGATGTTGAACCAGCCTTGCATCCCTGGTATGAATCCCACTTGGTCATGATGGATTATTTTCTTGATATGTTGTTGTATTCTGTTGGCAAGAATTTTGTTGAAGATTTTTGCATCTAGGTTCATGAGTGATATTGGTCTGTAGTTCTCTGTCTTTGTTGGATCTTTCCCTGGCTTAGGTATCAGGGTTATGCTGGCTTCATAGAATGAGTTTGGGAGTACTCCATCCCTTTCTATACTGTGAAATAGTCTCAGTAGTATTGGGGATAACTCTTCTCTAAATGCTTGGTAGAATTCTGCTGTGAAGCCATCCGGGCC
This sequence comes from Heterohyrax brucei, assembly GCA_028571685.1. Lineage (NCBI taxonomy): Eukaryota > Metazoa > Chordata > Mammalia > Hyracoidea > Procaviidae > Heterohyrax > Heterohyrax brucei. The sequence continues at coordinate 114,561,547 of CM053149.1, read as the reverse complement.
CGGACTATTTTTGGTTGGCAGTGTTTTGATGACCTTTTCAATCTCTTCCTTTGTGATGGGTTTATTAAGTTGTTCTGCCTCATGTTGTGATAATTTGGGTAGGTGGTATGAGTCAAGGAATTGGTCCATTTCTCCTAGGTTTTCAAATTTGTTAGAGTACAGTCTTTCAATAGTATTCTGTTATGATATTTTTGACTTCTGTTGCATCTGTGGTGACAACTCCCCTCTCATTTCTAATTTGGGTTGTTTGTTTCCTTTCCTGCTTTTCTTTAGTAAGTTTAGCCAGTGGTTTATCAATTTTGTTGATCTTTTAAAAAAAACCAGCTTTTGGTCTTTTCAATTTTTTCAATTGTTTTTCTATTCTCTAATTCCGTTAGCTCTGCTCTAATCTTTATGATCTCCTTTCTTCTGGTGCCCGAGGGGTTCCTCTGTTGTTCTCTTTCTACTTGTTCAAGCTGTAGAGTTAGTTCCTTGATTTGGTTTCTTTGTTCCTTCCAGATGTATGCATTTATGGAGATAAACAGACCTGTGAGCACTGCTTTGATTGTATCCCATAGGTTCTGGTAGGAAATGTTTTTGTTCTCATTGGAATCCATGAATTTCTTTAATTCATCCTTGATTTCCTCTATAACCCATGTTTTTTTGAGCAAGATGTTGTTCAGTTTCCAAGAGTTCCACTTTCTATCTCTGTTTTTTCTGCTATTGATTTCAACTTTTATGGCTTTATGATCTGAGAAGATGCTTTGCAGTAATTCAATGGTATGGATTTTGTTGAGCATTGCATTATGGCCTATCACGTGGTCAATGCTGGAGAATGTTCCAAGTGCACTGGAGAAGAAGGTGTAGTTGTCTGCTGATGGGTGGAAAGTTCTGTATATATCAATGAGGTTTAGTTGGTTAATTGTGTCAATGAGGTCTTCTGTATCTTTACTGAGCTTTTTTCTAGATGATCTGTCTAGTGATGAGAATGGAGTGTTAAAGTCTCCCACTATTATTATGGAGTCATCTAACTCTCTTTTGAGTGTAGTCAGTGTTTCTTCGACATATTTAGGTGCTCTGACGTTAGGTGCTTGAATATTTAATATAGTTAAGTCTTGCTTGTGTACTGAACCTTTCAGCAATAAATAGTGACCATCTTTGTCCACGATGGTGGATTTGACATTAAAATTGATTTTGTCTGAGATTAGAATTGCCACCCCTGCTCTTCTTTGTTCATTGTTAGCTTGATATATATTCTTCCATCCTTTAATTTTCAGTTTGTTCCTGTCTTTAGGTCTCAAGTGAGTTTCTTGTAGACAACATATGGATGGGTCGTGTCTTTTGATCCAAGATGACACTCGGTGTCTCTTTACTGGAGCATTCAGTCCATTCACATTCAATGCAGTTATTGATAGGTATGTGTTCACTGCTGCCATTGTGATATGTTTATTTTTATGTTGATGTCTTCTCTATTGTTCTTATTAGTCTGTTCTGGGACACTCTTTTTTGTGAGTTGATTTTTCACCTTTTTCAGAGCTGGTTTTATAGTTGTTCAGACTCGTGTGTTAGATTTCTTGAAATGGTATGATACATCTTTGTTGTGCTTTACAGCTACCCCTATGAACCCCCTTAATAAACTATTTATAAACCCAATTTTAATTACTACCAGTCTTGTCATCTTCCTCTCCATCTGGAAGGACTATAATGACTGTAGTACATCCCTCTTTTTATTATGATGACACCATAGTTTTCATGATGATCACTGGATTGCTTCCTTCCATATCAAAGCTGTGATTTACTTTGGAGCCTTCCCTAAATGAGTAGAGTATTGAGTAGTGTGTAGTTCTAAAATATAAAGTTAGTGGTTTTGTTCTTCTAAGCCAAAGCCAAGAACTTCTTTCAGTATTTCTTGTAGTTTGGGTTTGGTTTTTACAAAGTCTCTGAGTTTCTGTTTATCTGGGAATGTCTTAATTTCATTTTCGTATTTGAAAGACAGTTTTGCAGGATATATAATTCTTCGTTGGAAGTTCTTCTCCTTCAAGACTTTGAATGTGTCATGCCACTGTCTCCGTGCCAGCATGGTTTCTGCTGGGAAATCTGACGAGAGCCTACAGGGTTTCCCTCTGAATGTTAGCTTTGCCTTGAGTCTTGCTGCCTTTAAGAGTTGTTGCTTATGTTTCATTTTGTTAAACTTGATTATAATATGTGTTAGAGTCTTTCTTTTGAGATCTATATTGGGTGGCGTATGATATGCATCTGAGATGTCTATATTCTCTTCCTTCATGATTTCTGGGAAGTTTTCTTTCAGTAGCTCAGCAACAATACTCTCTGTGTTCTCAGATGTCTCACCCTGTTCAGGGACTCCAATTAATCGAAGGTTGTTTCTCTTAATAGAGTCCCACATGCTTCTTAATGTTTCTTCATTTTTCTTGTTTCTTTTTTCTGATTTCTGCTCATAGACGCTGGCATTAGTAGCTCTGTCTTCCAAGTCAGAAATTCTTTTTTCCATTTGTTCCATTCTGTTTTCTTGGCTTTGCATGGAAGTTTCTATATCTTTGACTTTCTTCTTGATCTGTTGGATTTCAGAGTACTGGTATTCCATCAGATCAAACAACTTGCTTAATTTTTCACTTTGTTCTGTTGCATTTTGTATAAGGTCTAGAAGGGCTCTATATATAATCAATTTGTATTCACTTCCTGATGCTTTCATAAAAGTTTCTTTATCTGGAAAACTCCTTGGTTGCTTTGTTTGGGAGCCTTCTGAATCCATGAGTGTTTGCTTGTATGCCACAATTGTCTGTTGATTTTTGGGTCCCATGTGAGTATATAGAGGCTGGAAGAGGTACTGTGAGGATGGATTGCAAATGTTTCTCTAGGTTGTCTTCAAATGTAAAGCAAAAGTATCTGGAACCAGTTCACAAGTCAGTTAGGTTTTCAGGTGTAGAGGTTCCTCTTCTCATCTGACAAAGTAAGCGCCACTATATCCAACCCCGGATGATAACAGACTAGTTCAGAATACAGCAATGCTACTACCCTCTTGGCCTCTGCTGACAGGGCCTAGCCTTAACCAGCACTGCGTGGAGTACTGGTTTTGTGATAGGAAAGCGTTCTCCTGTGGGCAGGCTCTGGCTCCCAAGCTAAGAATTAGGTCCAGCTGCGGCCACTGTATCCAAGATGGCGTCCTCCCCACAGGCAGCAGACAGGGGGGCCAAAGGTGCCGAGAGGTAGTGATTCCTCTGCTTCTGTTGCAGGGCCCCCAAGGTAGGCAGCACTGTGCAAAATCACTACTTTTCTGACGGAGAAGCGCTGTCCCGTTTGCAGGCGCTGGCTCCCAGGCTAACAACGAGGTCCCGCTAAAATCTCGGTACCAACATGGCGTCCCGCACCCTGACCGCGGAGCTCTGCACAAACCCCACTGAGGCAGCTACAAAACGAAAGGCTCAAAGTGTCTAGATTAACAGAGTCCCGAGCCTGGCTCTCAGAACATGGGAATTTCGCCTGCCTATCCCCTCAGCAGCCTGTCTGAGTCCAGCTGCCAGGCAAGGCCCAGCTCCGCCCGCCAGCCGAGACCGAGGAAAAAAAAGTCAAACTGGTGGGTTTACCTTCCGTCCGTGAGAGCCGGGGCTAGCCAGGAGCGGGAGTCAGCGAAAGAGAGGAGGTTTTTCGCTGAGTGGTATGAAGTCCCAATTAACAGCTCTGTGCCGTATCCTGAGGCTGATTAGGTGCTCAGAAGGCTCTGTTTGATTGTCAGTTTAGGTCTTGGTTTCCAGAGGGATAGAAGGAGACATGGGCTTAGTCGGCCATCTTGACTCCGCCCCTACATTTACCTTTGAAGTACTCCCCTTGGGAAGTCATGCACTGACCTGAGCACTTAGTCCACCTGTCAGAACAATTTTGGAACTCTTTCTGGGATGGTCATTGTGCACAGTGGCATGGTGGCGAGTTCACGAACTTAATTGTATAGTTGACTGTAAGGGAGTTTTTAGTCAGTAAACAAATAACTGTATTGGAACATGTTATTACCTACTCACCTGATATGACCCCCAGTGATTTTTTTCTTTATGCAAAGATAAAAGAAATGTTGAAAGGAAGACATTTTTATGACATTCAGGACATCACGGGTACTACGATGACAGCTCTGGTGGAAGGGAGGACTAGGTGCTGGTGTTGGTTTGTATAGCTTCCCAAGGGCAGTACTTTAAGGGTTACTGTAGTGCTATTCAGTAATGAAGTATGTAGCACTTTTTCTAAGATGACTTCGTGAATTTAGTTGGTAGTTCTTTATCATGGGGAAGCAATATAGAAGTTGATGGAGGGGAGAGGGTTGCAAGTTTACATAGGGTGGCCTGGGACAATAGGAGTTATTGAAATAAATGGAAAAGATGTGCAAGGGAAGCCCATTTACATGGTACCAGTCATGGGCTATAGGAATTTAAATGGTCTAATCTGTCCCTTCCAGAAGTAGAAGGAATAGTACAGAAAGAGCTTACTCTAAAGAGATTTCCACACCTGCCTTCAGTGGTTGTCTGAGTTTGCACACACTTGGAAATTACTTTCTACCTGCTCCTCTGTCTCTTCCACTAAGCTGTAGCTCCTCTGAGGAGAAGGGTAGAAACTTGCCTGATACACTTCAAGCTGGAGAGACAAGGAGGCTAAGAGGTCACTTGATCTTGATTCTTTATTTATGGCTGAGGAATGGGACCAAGAAGAAAAAGAGGGCTGTGAGATAGATTGCATTACCGACCCTTGTTTCCCTCTCCTTGCATCCATGCCCTTCCTGTGACCTCATTATGGGCAGAATGGACTTCCTCTTAACCTTGACTTTGGGCTTGGCCATGGGATGTACTCTGGCCAGTGAAATGGACTGTGTCAGTTCCTGGCTAGGCCTTAAGGGACCTCATGTGTTTCCATTTGTCTTCTTGTGTCTCTGCCATTGCCATGAGGAGTACTTCCTCTGGGCTGCTGCTTAGGTGCTGGAGTAAACACATAAGGCACAGAACTGCTGGGGGAAGCAGAGCTGCCTGCCATAGCCCATTCACAGGTCCATGAGAGTAAATGATTTTTGAGCATTGGGTGTTTGTTACGTAGTATAATTGTGGCAATAGCTAACTAATACAGGAGCCAGCATTTATCGAGCTCTAGGTGTTTTTCTGGAACCATGAGGAGGTACCCATAGGTCATTTAATCTTCATAGCAACTCCTTGTTATAGGTGAGAATTCTGAGGTCTGAAGAAATCAAATGAGTGACCCAGAGTCACACAGCCAGGCTGGGCTTGGAATGCTTTAGAATTAGACTCCTGGCCCAGGATTTTCTCCACAATTCCATACTGTCTCTCTGTCAGCCTGATTCCAGTGCAGGGTCCTCCATAAAGCAGCTACTTGATGTTTGATAATGACTGACTTTTGGTGCAATGAGGGACAAATGGCAGAGAGATACTGATGTGTGAAGCTAAAATTGCTGTTGCTGCTGTTTAGTGTTGATGAGTTGATTTTGTCCCTCGTGACTCCACTTGACAGAGTGGAACTGTCCTGTGGGGTTTCCCAGACTGTAATTTCTGTGAGAGCAGATTGCCGGGTATTTCTCCTGTGGAGCTGGCTGAGTAGGTTTCAATTGTGAACTTTCAGTTAGCAGCTAAGTGCTTAACCACTGTGCCATTAGATGCTTGATGCTAACAACAACAACAAACACAACCTGTTGCCATAGAATTGATTCCGACTTACAGTGGCCCTACAGGGCAGAGTGGAACTACTCTAGAGGGTTTCCAGCGAGGTCATCTCTGTGGAAGTAGACTGCTACGTCTTTCTCACATGGAGTAGCTGGCAGGTTCCAACTGCCGATGTTTTGATTAGCCGTCAGACACCTAACTGATGTGCCTCCAGGGCTCCTTTGATACAATAATAAAGCCAAAGCCATTGCCATCAAGTTGACCCCAACTTATAGTGTATTACAATGACATGTTTATTAATAGTGTGTTGTGATTAAAGTATTATAATGGAGATGTGCAAAGAGCTAGAAATGGAAAACCAGAGGGTAAGAACATGTTCTATATTTCTCAAGCTGAAAGAACTAAAGACGAAACTCAAGCCTCAAGTTGTAATAGTGAAGGATTGTACAGGGAAAATATTAAACAACTTAAGGAACATCAGAAGAAGATGGAAAGAGTGCACAGAGTCATTAGACCAGAAAGAACTGGTCAATGTTCAGCCATGTGAAGAGGCAGCATATGATCAGGAACCTACGGTACTGAAGGAAGAAGTAGAAGCTGCATTGAAGGCACTGGCAAAAAACACGGCTCCAAGATTGATAGGATATCGATTGAGATATTTCAACAAACAGATACAGCACTGAAAGTGCTCACTCATCTATGCCAAGAAATTTGGAGGACAGCTACCTGGCCAATGGACTGGAGGAGATTCATATTTATGCCCATTCCAAAGAAAGGTGATTCAACTGAATGAGAAAATCACTGAACCACACTGTTAATACCACATGCAAGTAAATTTTTGCTCAAGATCATTCAAAAGCAACTGCAACAGTATATTGACAAGGAACTGCCAGAAATTCAAGCTGGATTCTGAAGAGAACATGGAACCGGGGATATCATTGCTGATGTCAGATGGATCTTGGTTGAAAGTAGAGAATACCAGAAAGATGTTTACCTGTGTATCATTGACTATGCAAAGGCATTCAACAGTGTGAATCATAATAAATTATCGCTAACATTGCAGAGAATGAGAATTCCATAACACTTAACTGTGCTCTTAAGGAATCTGTATACAGATCAAGAGGCAGTCATGTGAACAGAACAAGGGGACACTGCATATTTTAAGGTCAGGGAAGGTGTGCATCAGGGTTGTATCCTCTCACCATACCTTTTAAATCTGCACGTGAAGCAAATAATCCAAGAAGCTGGATTCTACGAAGAGGAAAGAGGCATCAGGATTGGAAGATGACTCATTAACAGCCTATGCTACAGAGACAACACCACCTGACTTGCTGGAAATGAAGATGATTTGAAACACTTACTGATGAAGATCAAGGACCACAGCCTTCAGTATGGATTTTACCTCAACAGCAAGAAGACAAAAATCCTCAAAACTGGTCCAGTAAGCAACATTGTCCTAAATAGAAGAAAGACTAGGGTGGTCAAGGATTTCATTTTACTTGGGTCCACAGTCAAGGCCCATGGAAACAGCAGTCAAGAAATCAAAAGACACATTTCATTGTGTAAATATGCTGCAAAGGACCTCTTTAAAGTATTTGAAAGTAAGGATGTCACTTTGAAGACTAAAATGCGCCTGACCCAAGCCATGGTATTTTCAGTTGCATCATACATGCAAAAGCTGGACAGTGAGCAAGAAGACAGAAGAAGAATTAATGCCTTTGCATTGTGGTGTTGGAGAAGAATGTTGAATGTACCAGGGACCACCAAAAGAACAAACAGATCTGTTCAGGAAGAAGTACAACCAGGGTGCTCCTTGGAAGCCAAGATGGCAAGACTGTATCTTATGTACTTTGGACATGTTGTTGGGAAGGATCAGTCCCTGGAGAAGAATGTCATGCTTAGTAGAGTGGAGGGTCAATGAAAAAGAGGAAGACCCTCAACGAGATGGATTGACACAGTGGCCACAACAATGGGCTTAAGCATGAAAATGATTGTGGATATGGCGCAAGACCAGGCAGTGTTTTTTGTTCTGTTGTATATAAGTTCACTATGAGTTGGAACTGACTCGAAGGTACCTGACAAGAACAGCATAGGACAGAGTAGAACTGTCCTGTAGAATGTCCAAGTAGTGCTTGGTGAATTTGAACTGCTGACTTCTTGGTTAGCAGGCATAGGATTTAACCACTACACTATAATAATAGCTACCACTGACTGACTTGCCAGTCTTGAGTTCACCAGCCCCTGCTGCTGCATGAATCAGGAGAAGCCTTGAGGTCTTGCTGCCAATCTTGGGACTTGTTGATATTCGTAGCCTGTGAGTGAGACTCCTGCTTTCTGACCTGCCAACCTTAGGTTTGCAAGTCTCTGTGGCTGCTTGAATTGGGAGAAGCCTCTGTCCTAATCCATGGACTAGGGATGTTCCATCCTCTGCAATCACTTGCGCTGTTTCTTTGATGTAAATGTCTCTCTGTGTATATACTGGATGCTTTACTGGTTTTCTTTCTCTAAGAACTCAGCCTAAGACACTTAGCCTTCACAAAGTTATTAGTTGTCTATTGTCCACTTAATATTTTCCTATCCCCACCTGCTCCCTCCATTGGAACCATCAAAGATTTTCTATTTATTTATTTATTTATTGTTGGTGTGTGTGTGTGTGTGTGTGTGTGTGTGAACATGTGTAAACCTTCCCATGAGTTTTTATAGTAGTGATCTCATGTAGTATTTTGTCCTTTTGTGAAGCATCATTTATTTACTTATATTGTGACTGAGTGAAAGTGTACAATCCACTTTAAATTTGCATGCTCACCTATCTGCAGCTCCCTCTCCTCCCCTTGCCCAGTGATAGCACACTCCTCCTTTCCATTCTATACATGTCATATCCTCTTAACAATCTCCTGTTCCCTCATCTCCACCTTCTCCACTCCCTTCTGGTAAGAGGCCGGTTGGATGACGTCCTATAGATGCAAAGAACCATAAAGTGTACACACTTATTTTATGTACCATTAGGAAATAAACAGTTCTTCCAGTGATTGCCCTGATTTTAGAGATATGAAAATATCCATCTTAGAACTGATGAAATATAGTATGTGCTTAGAACTGATGAAATACAGTATATTCCACATACTTTTGCAACAGCTCTATACAATAGGTACTATTTTTTTTTAATCCTAATTTACTGATTAGGAAACTGAGCTGCAGAGAGTTCAAGTAATTTTTTTTAAGTTCATGTGGTTAGTAAGTGATGAGCCAGGTTTCAGAATGAGATTGTAACATTAAAGCTCAAGTCTTAAGCCAGCAGGCCTTAAAGTGTCTCTTACAAATAGGTCTTTTATAATTTATTTCTTGTAGTCCATGGTTTCCAACTACTAACTTTTGAAGCTGTGGGTAGGAGATGGTGGCAGAGGGAGTGATTACATTGACTGGAGTCAAAGGCAGCACCAGCTGTACTTCCATCTTTTGATGGGAAGAGGCACATGATGACTTTACCATCTCAGCTGAGCAAACAGGAATTTAATAAAAGGACTGTGCCACCCATGGTCAGTTCTCCTGCGCAGAAAACATTCTCTCAGACAAAGAGATGTCAGGCCTCAACAGAAGGTCTCACTATAGTGCATACTAGGACTTTGTTGCTGTTAGATGCTGTTGAGTTGGTTCTGACTCATAGCAACCATGTGTACAACGGAATGAAACACTGTACAACCCTGCTTCCATCCTTACAACTGTTGCTGTGCTTGAGCCCATCATTGCAACCCCTTTGTCAATCTATCTCACCAAGAGTCTTCCTCTTTTTCAGTGACCCGCTACTTTACCAGGCACGTTGTCCTTCTCCAGGAACTGTTCTCTCCTGATAACATGGCCAAAGTACGCGAACTGAAGTCTCTTTATCCTCACCTCCAGGGAGCAGTCTGGTTGTATTTCTTCCAAGACAGATTTGTTCTGTCTTATGGCAGTCCACGGAATATTTAATATTCTTCGTGAACACTATCATTCAAAGACATCGATTCTTCTTTAGTCTTTCTTTTTCATGTCCAGCTGTTTTGTGCATATGCAGCAAAGCCCAGTGCCGTAGGGTCGGATCCGTATGAGGCAACTGAAAGTTCCATGGCTTGGGTCAGGCACACTTCTTCATTCATCAAGCTGACATCTTTGCTTTGCAGCACTTTAAAGAGGTCTTTTGCAGCAGATTTACTCTATGCAATGCATTGTTTGATTTCTTGACTGCTACTTCAGTATTTTCTCTGTTTATCATGATGTTGCTTATTAGGCCATTGTGAGGACTTTTGTGAGGCCACAACTGTGAGGATGGTGCAGGAGCTGGCAGTGTTTTGTTCTGTTGTGCGTAAGGTCACTACAAGCTGGAACTGACTTGATGTTCCCTACAACAACCCCGTAGGAACAGGTGGGGGCTGGCCATCTGAATGGGCAGGGCAGCATTTGGGAGAGCCAAATGGGAATGGAGATGAAGAGTAATCTGGAGCTAGACAGGAAATGTGAGGGAGGTAAAGGAGAAAACAGGCCAAGTACCAATTGCTTGCGGATGTACGGAAGGGTTTCCACAATGTCTATGCCTAAGTGAAAAGTAGGCTAGGTCTAGCTGGTAGATTGATACTTCTCCAGCAAAATCAATTCCCCCACGACCTCCCTCCTGTGTGGAGACATCTGCTTCCCTGTCTCTGACTTTGGGCTCATTTCAACAAGTGAGAATGTTCATGGATGTGACATGAACAGGGCGTTAACCCATGCTTGTGCTATTGAGCTTGCTGTCATGCCCGTATGCTACTGCCATGAGAAAAACACAACATGATGCTGGTGGGACAAGGGACATGTCGAGCAGAGCTGCCCTAGGTGATCCGTACCTGCAGCAGAGGCACCCTGACTGACCCTGAGCATGTTAATGAGAAAGACTTGCTTTGTACACCACTGCAAGGTCTGTGGTTGTTTATTACACAGCAGCAGCTGACTGAGACAACCTGTAATAGCCACTTGCAGTGCTATGTCTTCCCGAAAGGCAGGAAGTGGACAAATACATGACTAACAAATTGGGAGGTGGGTCAGTACTAGAAGAGAGGAGCAATCTGGTCATCTTGCGGAGGACTGAGTTCCCCTAACCATCCTGGAGAAGTCAGCCTAAGGAGTGGGTGCTGGGAAGGTGGGAAGCTATACAGAAGCAAGGATACCTCAACATCTTCCATACTAATCGGAGGAAAGGAATAAAGAGTTGGTTGAGGTTGTGGGTGAGGTGAATGTGTTTATAGACTGAGGTGGCCCAGGAATGCTCAGTGTCTATATACAGTGTACATACTTTATGTTTGATATATTAGTTATACAGTAATTTAGTGATAATTAAACTTCTTAATATAACTTTGTGGTCAGAGTGCTTGACCCACATTCCAGAGATTACTGGGGGGGGGGGGTCTGACTTTTTTTCTTTCAAATCTTGTTGTATTGTATGTATTTTTAGAAGGAAGTAAAGTAAAAATAGATAAATTAACCAGGGGTGCTGGGGAAGGAGGTTGGGTGGGAAATAAAAATGCTACTCAGAAATAGACCATGAAATGAATTACCTGGGTAAAACCAATACAAAAAATTATTAAGACAGGGGCCAAAAACTCAGATATCTTAGGGGCAAGGGGGGTGATATAAATAAGTGAAGAAGACAGTGGGGACTGTGGTGATAAGGAATGTATGTGCCCCACCCCAGCAGGGAAGCTGTAACTAGGGTCCATGCAGCTGTTTCCCAATGGGAATGTGGCCTGGTACTCCCAGTTCTTCTGAATTTTCATGAGAAGCAGGGCTGCCATGTATATGTGTACAGGTTGTACACTGCACAAGAGTGCTCAGCTGTGGGAAAACTGGTGGCTGAAATACAGTCCAAGAACTGCTTACCAAGCCCTCAGCCAGGAAACATGGCTTAGGGAGCAGAGGTGGATGGATTTTAGCCCCCATAAATCTCCCTTAGCCTACTATATCCCGCTTCTGACACAGAAGCAGAGTAAGGAAGGCCTTCTTGTCCCTGTCCCTGGAAAGCCAACCATAGACACCTTTCTTAGGCTCAGTCAGTTAGCTGCTGCTGCCAAAGACCTAGAATCTTGCACAAGTGACAAAAACACAAGAGATGGAGAGATTTCATGAGGTGGCATCAGCTGGGTTTAGGTATGAGTGAATGGGAACTGGTATAGCAAATACTTCCTAAATTTTTGAAAACACTGAGCTGCCAAACAAAACTCCTGGGTGTGCAGATTGAGTCAGTCGGTCACCAGCTTACTGCAGGGACAGGAAGGGGACTGTGAGCATAGTTACTGTTCTCAGTAACATTGGCACATGTGTGGGTGTCTGCTTCATGAGGGTCTTCTAAATTGGGTGCTTCACCCAGTGAGGCACCCTCATGGGGGCTTAACAGTGCAGGGCAGTGAAAAGCTCCCAGTCCTAAACGGCTTGCACTTGGCCCCAGGTCTCACTGTTCACTAGCTGTATCTCGGTCAAGTTTTAACCACGCTGACCTTCAATTTTCTAGTCTATAAAATGGGCATTTGAATGCAGTTTCTCCTTACCTTCCAGAGGTATTTTAAGGATCAGATCCAATGAAAAAACACGAAAGAAAGCACTTTGCAAGCTCTGAAATACCATGTGATAATACACACACACACGCACATAAACACACACATCCTGGGTGGTGCAAGTAGTTCATGCACTCAGCTGCTAACTGAAAAGTTGGCAGTTGAATCCACCTAGATGCATTTCAAAAGAAAGAGCTGGGGAGCTACTTCCAAAAAATTAGCCATTAATGATTCTGTGGGGCACAGGTCTGTTCTGACACACATGGAGTCACCATTAGTCAAAATCAACTTGGTGGCAACTGGTTTTCTACACACATGTACATGTATGCACCATAATGTATGCATCATTATACAGTTGCTGAGACATGAGAATTCATGTTGCTGGTGCATTAGCAGAGATGGAGGGAATTTGGCACGGAGCAGGATCATTTAATTATTATCAAAATGCTGATTAAAAGGACTTTGTGATCCACTGCCTCCCCTGTCTCCCCACCCCAGTCCACTGTGGCAAACCCATCCCTTTCCTGTAATAATAATTATTTGCCTTGCACCTTGACATTAGTTTATTTGCCCCTCACAACAGTCCTATGGTATAAGGATTATCATTCCCATTTGTTGATGGGGAAACTGAGGCTCAGGGAGCCTAAGGTTACGCAGCTGGCAAAGAAAAGAACTACAGAGTGAACCCAGGTCTTCCTCACAGCTTCACAGGGTGCTCCTCTCTAATACAGCCTTTTGTGGCCATTGGAGGCCAAACTCAAACTTAAGAGCATCATCAGCAATGGTAGACTCCTTTGAAGCTCTGGAGTCTGGGAGCCCCAGACCAGCATCCCTTTTTCTCCAACTTCTGGAAATCCCTTGTTTCGAGGACCGGGAAATTAACTGCCTACTTTCCTGCTCAGCATGATGTAAGTGAATGTGCCCCTTGCGTGGCAGAGGCGGACATGCCACCCATTGAGACTAAGGAGACGCATACTCCAAGCATTTGAATCTTTGGAGGGTATACACAAAGATGGAAGGAAGTTGCAGCTGGCTCATCTCCAGGCCAAACCCTAGAGCAGGGGCCTTTAAGGTTGAGTGTGCACCAGTATCACCCCAAGAGCTTGGGAAAACACCATTCGCAGGGCTCACTCCCAGAGTGTCTGATTTGGAAGGTCTGGGTTGGGCCCTGAGAATCTGCATCTCTAACGAGTTCATAGGTGATGCCACTGCTGCTGCACCCACAGGTTCTCAACTTGGGGTGATTGTGCCTCTACGGGACTTCTCACAGTGTCTGAAGACGTTTGTGGTTGTAACAATGTGGATGGTGTTACTGGCATCTAGTGGGTAGAAGAAGGAGCCCTGGTGGCCAGTGGTTAAGAGTTCAGTCACTAACCTGAAGGTTGATGGTTTGAATCCACCAGCTGCTCTGCAGCAGAAAGACATGGTCATCTGCTTCTGTACAGCTCACCGTCTTGGGGACCTATGGAGCAGTTCTACTGTGTCCTACTAGGTTGCTGTGAGCCAGAGTGGACTCAACAGCAGTCAGTTAGCGGAATCAGAATTGACTGGATGGCACCCAACTACAGTGGGTAGAGAGGCCAGGGATGCTGCTTAACATTTTATAGTGCACAGGACAGACCCCACAAGGAATTATCAGGCCCCAAATGTCAGTAGTGTTGTGGCTGAGAAATCCCACTCTGGAGGAATGGCCTGCTGACTCCTGTGCCAAGCTCCCTGAGGTCCCTGGTTGCTTCTTGTCTCCAAGCCCTTTCATTCAGTCTGTGGGTCATCCCAGCATCCTGCCAAAGTGTCCCTTTTCTTTTATTTAATCAGAGTCTGTTTCTGTTACCTATAACCAAAGATCTGATAAAGATGAAGAGTAGCTAGAAGAGCCAGCCTAGTTTCTGGGTCTGGAGCACATGTAGAACATACACATTTATTGACTTTCCCTTTGGGTCTTTCCTCCTTCCATTTTAACTCCTCAATGCTATTCCGCTAAAAAAAAAAATATCACAATTTGCTTATCCACTCTCCAATTATTGAACGTCTAGGTTATTTCCATTGTTCCTGTTATAAACAATGCCATAATGATCATTCACATATATTAATGCTTGTCCTTATAGGTAGTAGCTACTGTAAGGTCTGTGCCCAGAAGTGAAGCTACCACTTACGAGCTGTGTAGGTGCCTGGCCCAGAAGTGAGGGCTCAGAAATCTTCATTTCCTCCTGAGGGTTTCTGGGTGTCACCACAAGGAATGTACACTTTTTGTGTGAACTTTCTTCAGCCGCTGACCTTGTCCTCTGAACAACAGAATCACTGTACCAAATGCTAGTATCCATTTTGTCACAAATAGTCTTTTTAGACAAATGACCCCACCTACAGGAACGGTGCTGGGCACATAATAGGCAACTCAGTAAATATTTGCTAAACCTGAATGAAAATGCCTCCAGAGACCAAATGACCTGGGCAGGGTCTGTCTATGAACTTCTCTCCACCCTGCACCAGAAATAGCAGCATGTTTATTCATTGAATCCATGTTTATGCAGCTCCTACTATGTTCCTGGTAGACCAGAGGGACAGGCCCTCGGTCTTTGAGGGGACATTCAGTAAGCTGATACGTAATTACACGTTGCTAAAAGTGCTGCGAGAGAAAGGGGCTGGGTTCTTAAGAGAGAATAATTTTATTGGAGGGTCAAGAAAGCCCTTTCTGAGGAAGTGACATCTGCGTTCAAAATGTTCAGGGAGCAAGGTAGGCCAAGACAGAAGAGCATGTTCTAGACAGAGGGAGAAGCATGTGCAAAGACCCTGAGCTGGACAAAACTAGGTGTGTGATAGCAGTGCTTCTTATACTTTAATGTGTACTGAGAGGTCTTATTGCCATAGAGATTAAGACTCATAGATCTTGGGTGGGACTGAGGTACCTGTATTTCTAACCAGTGTCCCTGTAAGACCTACAAGTCATAATCTGGTGATGCAGGTACTGCTGGACTGTCTTCGTAACTCGTAGTTAGATCCGCATTGTGTTAGAGGAACAGAGAGATTTCTAAAGGTATAATAGAGTGTGGTAAGGGCAAGCAGATGGGGTTAGAGGGGTAGTCAAGGACCATATTACGTGGGTCTTGAAGGCCACCTTCTAACTGTAAACAGGAGAGTGACACAGTCTGCTTTGGCGATTGATAAAATGCTTGCATTTTTTGTTTTGTTTTCTTTTAATGCTCTGTGATGTTGCTGAGAATGGTGGTAGGTAAGTCATACACCCTTGAGAGTTTACAATCTAGAGTTTCTTCTTTGATTTGTTGTGTACCAGATGACCCTACGAGACAGTACAGGGCTGCCTGGGAGGGTTTCTAAGGCTGTACTCTGTACAGACGCAGATTGCCACACCTGTTGCCTGCAGAGTAGCTGATGGGTTTAAAGCACTGACCTTTCTGTTAGCAGTGGAGGGTTTAACCACTGGACCACCAGAGCTCCTTTCCTTCATGTTGGAGAATCCCATAAAACCAAGGGGTAGTAAGAAAATCAAACTAAAATGAGACTCGCTGCCGTCCAGTCGATTCTGACACCCTTTTAAGGGGCAACAGAAGTGTTTGAAGAGTGGCACATGATGCAGCCTGAAGTCCACCCTCTCTCTCTCCTCTCATCATAGTCCCAGGCCTACTCTTGATTGCAAAGGAGCCAGAAGACCCCAAGTGAAACCTTAGCCCTTCCATTTGCCAGTTGAGTAGTTGCATAACCTGAATTTGCCCTTCATTTGCTTGAGCCTCAGTTTCTGCATCTGTAAAATGTGACTGCAAAAGATTTCCTGGCAGGGCTGCTGAGAGACTTGAGATCACGTATGAAAAGAGTGGTCATTTGGTAAGGGAGGTTTGTTTATCCTGATTCCTGTCCCCAAGTCCTGAGTTTAGGAAAAGGCTACAACATGCCACCTTCTGCTGAAACTTGAAGTGCTTAAGGCTGTCAGGGCCTTCTGTATCTTGAAATACCACTCCTGGCAGAGCCTCTCTGGAGAAGGTTCCCTCCCTTAAATAAACCAATATTATCTTGGGTTAGCCTGGCAGAATACAAGTCAAAAAAAAAAAAAAAGCGGTTCTCTTTGAAAGAGAAAATAATTCATAGGGGCAAAAATAAATGAGGTGAGTTCCCCTGTCCAGGTCCCTGCTGACCTCTTTTCCCCTTTGGGTCTGTCTGTCTCTGTCTGTCCTTCTACTCAACAACAGGATGCAGACCTTCTCCCCCTCTTCTTGGCTGCAAACAACCCCGGAGCCGCTCTGTCTGCCTTGCAGTGCTCTGTTTAAAGGAACAGACACCCATTTCTCACTGAAGAACCGTTGGGTAAACAATAATATTTTTTTAAAACCCAGAAAGTGGCTGGACACGCTCAGCATGGAGTGAATGTCTCTAGCATTCCTTCAGCTAGCTTGAGGACAAATGTCTCTAGAGGAAGATGCTTCTTTCTTTTTCTTTAAGAGTAAAAAGAGGATTAACAGGAAACCCAGGCTGAGATGAGGCTGGCAGGCCTGAGACAGGCAGACTGGTGCCTTCCTTCAGGCACCCCTGGCCTGAGCAGGCAAGAGAGGTTGGCTTTTGCTCTGATACACCCTGTCCTCCCAAAGTCATTAACAATAACAACTGCCCCTTGTTACTGACCATTTCCTTGGGCCAGCACTATGTCAGAAGTTCCTGACATGACCTCACTGTGCCCTTCTAAGGACGTCAACTGTATTATTAGGCAGTATCATGCCCACTTTACAGATGAGGAAACTGAGGCCCAGAGGTTTAAGTAATATGCCAGGGTGACGCAGATGAACAGTTGGGCCAGGACTCAAATAATCCAAGTCTAGCTGATTCCAGAGGTCCTTGTGGAGCCATCCCCAACATTGACTTTCTGGATTCCAGTGACTCCACCCGACCCTGTAGCCTTGTCAGAACGGAAGGACCCATCTTCTTGGCCAAGAGGATGAGACCTAGGGCCATGAGTTGCTCAGGGTTATTAGTGGGGTCAGGAACAGGGCTGAGGTTCCTGGAGCTGGGACGTGAATACCCAAATGCTGATAGTTTCAAAAAAGGAAAAATCCTAAGAGCAAATGCAGTCAGCACTTACTTCTATTTCCTTGTGTGGATGCATCACCCGGAGGGCCTCTCCCTTCCCCCTGCGTCCTTCTGGGTGTCCCCATAACTGCTGTCTACGGAGGCAGAGGGCTGCAGAGGCATGTCCTGTCTGTCAGTAAAAACAATGAAATAGTTACTGGAAAAAATAAAACCACAAAATGTATGTGCAAAGCAAGCCAAAAGCCAAAGCAAGGAAAAAGAAAGAAAGAAAAAGGTGGCTATTTCTTCTCGTTCTCGTCCTGATCATTGCCATTCTTCTCTTCGTCCTCCTTCATCTTTGACTTCTCCTCCTCCACTTCCTTCTTCTTCTGGTGACCCTGGTGGCTACAGGGGAACTGGGTGAGGCACGTGGATGTGAGGAGTAGACTGTCACCGGCTTTGGGCAAAGGCAGATCTGGTTTTGCGACCAGCTTGCTAGCTGTGGGTCCGTGGGAAATCCCTTAGCCTTTCTCATCCTTATTTATCTGTCAAGTCTGCACCACAGGGTTGAGGTGGGCAAGCGAAAGGGCCATGAATGGCTGTAGAACGTCTTCCATGTGCCGAGCCTTGTCCTTCTAACCTCACCAACTGGCGCAGGCTGGCAAGCAGGAAGGGCTTTGAGCTGGCTCAGCACAGAGGTCCTTGCCTTGCTTCTGGGGCAAACTTGGGGGACAAGCGGTAGGTGGGGTGTGTGTAGGTGCGAGCGCAGCCCAGCTTGCCATGCATCCTCACTGTGGCTGGCGCGGAGGACAGATCAGATCCCTGCCTGAGGGATGGATTCCTGTGTTAACAGCCGCATCTTTTGTTCCTCCCCGCACGAAGCAGTGGGGCTGGTGGGAGCAGGTAGGTGGGCAAATCCCAGATGTTGCTGTCTGAAGCCATTACCATCACTCTCGTGTTAGTAAGTGCTTTTAAACAGCATTTCACGTTTACTGAGAGTCCCTTCGTGTTTTTCTGTCCCTCTCCCTCTTCCTCCTTTCCTTGTGGCCAAGATGGGAGTTAGCTGGGCACCCTTTCCCGCAGTCCACTCTCCAGATGGGCACACTGAGGTTCTGAGAAGTATGAGGTTGGCTCGAGGGAAGGTAGCAGGTGACACAAGGGGCATCACTGCTGTAAGGGCTCAGCTCCAACAGGGGGCATTAATGACCACTCTAAGATTCACTTGTAGACGTGAACGATGACCCTAGTGGGTCAACATTTGGGTAGGAAGCTCAGTAATGCAGTGCCACTGAATCCATTCTGACTCGTAGTGGCTCTGCAGGACAGAGTAGAACTGTCCCGTAGAGTTTCTAAAGAGTGCCTGGTGGATTTGAGCTGCCAACCTTTTGGTTAGCAGCTGTAGCACTTAACCACTGCACCACCAGGGTTTCTTGGGTGAGGAGAAAATGATGGAAAAGATGAGGAAGTGGGAATATGGGCACTTTGGGGAGCAAGTTTAATGATACATCAGGCCCTCAGTCATGTTTTTTCTGCTTGACCTCCTTATATCATTATACCCGTTGCCCAGAAAAGGAAACAGAGATTTGGAAATTTAAGCCTCTTGGAGCTGGGATCTAACCTGTTGCCACTGAGTTGATTCTGACTCCTAGTGACCCTATAGGACAGAGTAGAATTGCCCCAGAGGGCTTCCAAGGAGCAGCTGTGTATTCAAACTGCTGACCTTTTGGTTAGCAGCCTGATCTCTTAACCACTGTGCCACATATACAGTAAGTGACTAATAAATACTTGTTGACTGACTGGGTAAGTATCATTACCTAGGTCATCAGTGGTGGAGCTGGAATTGGAATACGGATCTGTCTGAACTCAAAGCCCTGTGTCTGCTTCAGCAGCAGTGTGCCAGAAGGACGTAAATGGAAAGGACGGAGGACTGAGGAAAGCCAGAGAAAGCCACTTACTAACTCCTTGTAGAACTTGTAGGCTGTAGGGAGATGCTAGAGCCTAGCAGTTAGGGTTGTGGGTCCAGGAGGCAGGCAGCCTGGGCTCACATGCGGCACTGTGTGTAATTTCAGGCAAGGTCCTTAAGTTTTCTGTCTGTTTCTTCATATTTAAACAGAGATACTAATGGCACGTGTCCTGACCCTGGACCTGTCTGCCTAGATTTCCATTCTATACCTTTCCCCTTCTCTATGCACAGAGGTGCTGGCTCTTAAAGGCTGCGTTTGCCCAGCTTTAGTAACATCTGCTTCAGCTAATAGCAGACACTAGCAGGAGACTGGGGGGTGTCTTAAAAAGAGAAGCCAGGGTATTACTCCTCCCTGCTGCCTGCCTTGGTCCCCAGAGGTAGCTGCTGTTCCATCAAGGCTTCAGCTCCTATTGGACAGAGCCACTGTGATTCCAGCTTATGGGTGACCCCAGAGCAAGGACACCCATTCCCTTGGCCCATCCAGCCTCAGTTAAGGGGTGTGGGCAATGGCTTCTTTCTGGTGCTAATCTCTGGGCTGCCGCACTGTTCATGTCTGCCCTCTTGGTGCCTCCATCACTAAGGAAGCCAATATCCTCACAGTAAATCTCCTCTAAGTACTCAGAGAGATTTACTTTTTTCTTCATTGGTGCCTTGTGGAGTTTATGTGAGAATTAAATGTGTTACTCAATGCCTAACTGCTCAAGGCAAGAATAGGTTCTTGTCATTACTTGGCCTTTGGTTGTCATCTGAACTCACAGGTTCCTGAATCTTACGGTCCTCTGTGGCCCTTGACATGGCAGTGGACACTGGACACCCACAACAATAATGACCCTGATTGCAGCAGCCACTCATCTCTCACCTCTTAAGTGCCATGGTAGCCCATCACCTGCTCCATCTCTGCCCCTTGGATGAACCCTGCAGAGCAGTGGTTGTTATGTTATAGGTGGGGAAATGGGCTCAGAGCCATTGTGCGTTTGGTTGAGGTCAGGTAGCAGAATGGAGATTCAAACCCAGTTCTGTGGGAAACCACAGCTGCTGACCTTGCCACCACATTGCACAGCTGCTAAGCCATGGTGGAGCTGCTGTGGTTGCATTTTCTAGAAGCCAGAGGGAAACGAGTATCTTATCCCTGGACCTTCTTTCAGGGTATCTCTCTGGATGCTGTTGGTACTGACAACCTGTTGTGCAAATGCGTGTGTGTGTGTGTATGTGTGCATGCATGCATGCACGCGTTGGAGAATGTGTGCTGTCCCCCCTGGTGTCTTTTGCTGGAACTAATGTGAACTTTCTATCCATCTCTTGTAGTAAGTGAAACCCTAGATCTTTCCCTAGTGTCTTAATTGGGGTACAAGAGAAAATGATGAGGATGCTTTTGAGTAAGCTGAGTTTGAAGTGCCAGCAGATGCTTGCAGTTATGGGAAGAATTGGTCTGAGGGTTGGGAGACAGGGCTTGGAGAAGGAGATTCAGGAGAGAGGTGGAGGAGAATGGTGGCTTGGAAGGCTGTTGGGTGGGGATAAGAGTCTCAGTGAAAAGAGAGAGGCCATGGAAATAAGGATTGAACTTGTTCACTGGCTTTGGGTATCAGGAAATCTTTGGTGACCCTCAGTGAGTCAGTTTAAGGAAGCCATGAGGGCAGAGGATGGTCTGCACCAGACAGCTGAAGAGTGAATAGTGGGCTATTTGGGGAGCTAAACTGGAAGGCCAGGCAGACTCAGGGACTATGATCAGGTATTTGAGGAGAGTCACGGATTGAATTATGTTCCCCCAAAAATGTAAGTATCAGTTTGGCGGGGTCGTGATTGCTGATATTGTGTGATTTTCCTATAGGTTGTAAATCTTGCCTCTATGATGTTAATACCACCACTTGTCTGTCAGTTTGTTGTACTTTGGGGGCTGTTGTGTTGCTGGGATGCTGGAAGCTTTGCCACCAGTATTCAGATCCCAGCAGGGTCACTCGTGGTGGACAGATTTCAGCTGAGCTTCTGGGCTAAGACAGACTATGAAGAAGCACCTGGCAGTCTCCTTCTGAAAAGAATTAGCGAATGAAAACCTTATGAATAGCAGTGGAACGTTGTCAGATGTGGTGCCAGAAAATGAGCCCCCAGGTTGGAAGGCACTCAGACGATGCCTGGGGAAGAGCTGCCTCCTCCAAACAGAGCCGGCCTCAATGACATGGTTGGAGCAGAGCCTCCAGCACCTTCATTCGCTGATGTAGACTGACTCAGATGAGAAGAAACAGCTGCAAACATCCATTAATAATTGGAACATGGAATGTGAGAAGTATGAACCTAGGAAGATTAGAAATTGTCAAAAATGAAATGGAATGCATAAACGTAGATATCTTAGGCATTAGCGAGCTGAAATGGACTGGTATTGGCCATTTTGAATTAGACAATCTTATGGTCTACTATACCGGAAATGACAGCTTAAAGAGGAATGGTATAGCATTCATCGTCTAAAAGAACATTTCAAGATCTGTCCTGAAGTACAGCGCTGTCAGTGGTAGGATAATATCCATATACCTCCAAGGAAGACCAGTTAATACAACTATTATTCAAATTTACACACCAACTGCTAAAGTCAAAGAGGAAGAAATCCACATTCATGCCTATTCCCGGGAAAGGTGATCCAACCAAACAATATCATTAATATCACAAGCAAGTAAAATTTTGTTAAAGATCATTCAAAAGCAACTGCAACAGTATACTGACAGGGAACTTCCAGAAATTCAAGCCGTATTCAGAAGAGTGTGTGGAACCAGGGATATAATTACTGATGTCAGATGGGTCTTGGCTGAAAACAGAGAATGCCAGAAAGATGTTTACCTCTGTATCATTAACTATGAAAAAACATTTGACTGTGTGGATCATAACAAACAATAGGCAGTATTGCGGAGAATGGGAATTCCAAAACACTTAGTTGTGCTTATGAGGAATCTGCATCTGGATTAAGAGGTATTTATGCAAACAGAATAAGGGGACACTGCATGATTTAAAGTCAGGAAGAGTGTGTGTTGGGGTTATATCTTTCACCATACCTTTTCAGTCTGTATGCCAAGCAAATAATCTGAGAAGCTGTGCTATACAAAGAAGAATGAGACATCAGGATTGGAGGAAGTCTCATTAACAATCTGCGTTACACAAATAACATAACCCTGCAACGGCACTTGGCTTGGCTGGCTTACTGGAAGTGAAAAGAATTTGAAACACTTACTGATGAAGATCAAAGACCACAGTCTTCAGTATAGATTATACTTCAACATTAAGAAAACAAAAATCCTTACAACTGGATACTATAATAAGTAGCGTGATAAATGGAGAAAGGGTTGAGGTTGTCAAAGATTTTATTTTACTTGGTTCCACAATCTACACCCATGGAAGCAGCTGTCAAGAAATCAAGACTCATTGCATTGGGAAAATTGACCACAAAGGACCTCTTTAAAGTGTTAAAAATAAAGATGTCACCTTGAAGACTGAGGTATGCCTGACCTAAGCCACAGTATTTGTCGCAGCCCAAGTTCCCCTTTGCCCGCAAAGGAGAGGACCGAGACACTGTTTCAGCAGGAGACGAGAAGCGGAACACTTTATTTCCTGTTACCACTGCTTTTATACCAAAGGGAGCGAGGCGCCGATAGGATGGGTACTGTCCAATGGGCGATGAGCTGGCTTAGTTGCTGGGCAGACACTGCCGTGGTGAGGGCTTAAGGCAGGGCGCGGTCCTTCCGGTCGGCGCCATTTTGGTGGCGCAGTCTCCATGAGCTCCCAACATCTCCCCCCTTTTGTTTTAGTAAGGGTAGGCGAGGCTGCCTGTCTTAGGTCATCCTCTGCGGAAGAACTCCTTACCCGTCATGGGGGTGGCACACAGCAAGGTGTGCTCCCTGTCTTAGGTTGGTAGTTTTCCCAGAGGAGGTTGCCCGTCATTGGCTACACCTCCCTCTGTTCAGGGGGTCGAGGCTAGGAGCGATCCAATAGAGACAGCCACACCTGAGCCGATGGATCGCGCTCGGCGGTGTGGGAAAATGCCTGAACAAGTAGACTATAACGGACGCTTTGTTGTCGGGACCGTCTTCTTATCCACAGAACAAGAAATAACACGCTTGCCAGCAAAGCAGCCCCCAAAAGACCGGTGCCCGCCCACTGCTGGAGGAAGCCGAGCGCACCCTTCAACCAATCACGCAACGAGGTCGCCATGGCAAGATCTACCCTGGTGGAATTAACCCGTACAATCTCTGTACGCAACTGGGTTAGGAGCAGTTCCATGCGCTGAGACCAATTGGTTTACAGTTGATGCGAAAGGAGGCGGGATAGGTTAGCAGCTCGGGAGATATTGTCGAAATGTACCGAGGTCACACACAGGGAGGGGAGGCGCCATGCGCACCCCAACTGGGTGATTTGAACCAGAGAATCCAATTGTTCTTGTACCAAGTCTATACGGTGATTCAGGATATGGATAGCCCCCAACACGTGGTCGCTCACAGCCGCCTGGGTCTGGAGAGCATTAGCAGTGTTTTGCGCCATGCTATTAACAACGGTGGCAGTTTCAATATTTTGGGTGAAGGCCACAGCGGCAGTAGCGGCTGCAGCTACGGAGGCTGTGACGGCGGCTACGATCGCCGCAGTGAGGCCGAAATCACGCTTGGATCTCCACAGTTCGGCTGGCGACGGGGATTTCACAGGCCAAGGGACATATCTCGGCAGTCTGGCGACTATCGCCGTCTGAAAGAGAGTAGCATTCCAACAAAGAGAGTAAAAGCAAGTGCTGTTGCGGCACTGAATAGAGCTTGTTTGGGAACCGTTGTGAAGCAGGAACATGAACGGGAGTTGAACACATACGGGAGTGGGGGGGAAGGTAAAAGGTGACACAGAAGTGGCCATCTGTTGTCAGGTCCGATAAGTTGCGGCATACCGTGAAGCAGAGCAGGCCTTTCAGGGTGACATTAAGGGGGCGCTGCTCTGGGCTAATACTTTCATCCATAGGAACGGCTGGAAGTTGCAGAGAGTAATTGGTGGTAAAGAAGCGGGGTAGGAGCGGAGATGTATGATGAACAGGGATTGGTAGGGGCAGGGTGTCTAGTAAACCCCAATACTCATCTTCCCCCTCCGTTGCTCCCAGGAGGGGGATCCACAGTATCAGCAGCAGTACTGACGGGTTGCGTAGCTGCGGATCCATCCTTGATAGTCCGAGTGAGGCGTTCCGGGACCCACAAAGGGCAGTCAGCGTCCTGTGGGAAGATACAGACTGCCCCTCGGGTGGCGGTTATGACGGGGGCAGGGCCCAACCATTTTCCCGAAATGGTATCCTTCCACATTGCCAAGCGGGATCGATGTGTCTCTGTCCCCGAATGGCGCTGTGCCGCCGACTGCCCCTCCCGATCGAGTGAAAGAAAATTTAATGTGAACAGGGCCAGGGCTAGTCTGTTCTGTGGGGAATGGCCCTCACCAATTCCCCCTTTTTGTTTTAGTAAGCAAGCCTTGAGAGTGTGATGTGCTCGTTCCACTATGCCCTGGCCTTGAGGATTGTAAGGGATGCCATGGGAGCAGTGGACACGCATGGCAGCTAGGAAAGCCATGAAGGCTTGGCTAGTGTAAGCAGGACCATTATCTGTTTTAAGAGTGGAAGGGGCTCCCCATGCTGCCCAAGCAGCAAGGCAATGGGAGATAACATGCCGGGCGGTTTCACCTGTATGGGCACTGGCAAAAATGATCCCAGAACAGGTGTCCACAGAGACATGCACGTATTTCAATCTGCCGAATTCAGCAATATGTGTGACATCCATCTGCCAGAGGTGACAGGGGCGAAGGCCCCTTGGATTGACCCCCATCGGCAAGGCCGGGAGATGTGGGGCACAAGCAGTACAGTTGCGGACGATGCCGCGCGCGGCCTCCCGAGAAATGTGAAAATGACTAGCAAGGGTTTTAGAATTAACGTGGAATTGTTTGTGGAATTGCAGAGCTTGCTCTAGGGCAGACAGGATAAGGGGAACACGGGTCAAACGGTCTGCAGCAGCATTACCTTCGGTAATGGGACCCGGAAGGGATTGGTGAGCTCTATGTTGAACAATAAAAAAGGGGTGAGTGCGGGAATGAATGAGGTCCTGAATGTTACGGAAAACAGCTGCGGCGGGGGAGGCAGAGTTAATTAAGCCAGCTGCCTCCAGACAGAGCACTGCTTGCACTACATAGGCAGAGTCAGAGATTAAATTGAATGGGAGGTGAACTTGCTGGAACACCAACTCAACTGCCTTCAATTCTACAATTTGAGCTGAACAGTTAGGGAACAAGTGGGTCTGAGAGGACTGGCCAGGGATATGAATACTGCCTAGACCAGAGCTAGACCCATCAGTATAGATGGAGACGGCATTTGGGATTGGTTTATTGGAGGTTATCTTGGGGAAGATAACTGGGTGCCGAGAATAAAATTGTAAAAATGGGTCTTTTGGGTAGTGATTGTCTACGATTCCAGAGAAGGAGCATAGGAGGATGGCCCAGTCATCAGAGGTGGCGGCCAGGGTCTGGACTTGGGTCTTATCATATGGGACAATGAGCTGCGAGGGGCTGTGTCCCATGAATTGAATAGCTTCAGACAATCCAATAAAGCCCAGTCGGGCTACAGCGCCAGGGTACCATTCAATACTACGCTGCGGTGACAGGCGGGGATGGATCCAGCGGAGGGGGCCACCCTGCCATAACACCCCGGTAGGTTGGCGCTGAGTTGGAATAATACATAATAAAAGAGGGAGGGCAGGGTCCCGACGGCTGAGCGAGGCTACGGAGAGGGTACTTTCCACCCGTTCCAGGGCCTCTCTTGCCTCAGGAGTCAACTCTCGAGGAGAGGACAGGTGGGGGTCGCCCTTAAGAATGTCATATAACGGGGAAAGTTCAAAGTTTGCGAGCGGTAAATAGGGCCGCACCCACTGAATATCTCCAAGGAGTTTTTGAAAGTCATTGAGTGTGTTGAGGCAATCTTTTCTAAGGGTGACCTTTTGAGGTTGAATAGCCTGAGGTGAAATTTTCACCCCCAAGAAGTCTGCTTTATCTCCTCTCTGCACCTTCTCTGGGGCAAGGTGAAGCCCCGCACAGGCCATCGCTTCAGAAAGGGCCATGAAACATTGCTCCAAAGGAGCAATGGAAGCGGCGGTAAGGAGAATATCATCCATATAATGGATGCAAGTGACTTGGGGCCATTTCAGGAGCACTGGGTACAGGACCTTGTAAACGAACAGTTGACATAGTGTGGGGCTGTTGGCCATGCCCTGCGGCAGCACAACCCATTCATACCGCTGGTCTGGGGTGGTATGATTTACAGCCGGCAGGGTAAAAGCAAAATGTGATGAGTCATCTGGATGCAGTGGGATGGAGAAAAAGCAATCTTTAATATCCATCACTATGATCTTCCATCCTTTGGGGATGGCCGCTAAGCTGGGCAGGCCACGCTGAATGGGGCCCATGACCTCCATAACTGCATTGACAGCACGAAGGTCTTGTAATAGTCTCCATTTTCCTGATTTCTTCCTAATAACAAAAATTGGGGTATTCCAAGGGGAATTGGAGGGCTGCAAATGGCCCTTCATGACCTGTTCCTCAACCAGAACGCGAGCAGTTTCCAGCTTTTCTTTAGGAAGGGGCCACTGAGCCACCCACACCGGCTGTGTGGTAATCCACTTTATCTTTATCTGCTCAGTGGCCCCTACCGAAAACCCAGACCCTTTCTGCCTACAACACCCTGGGTCTCAATCGGCTCGGGTTTTCCCTGGAGGGTTTTTCCTAGACCCTTCCCTGGAGAATAACCAAATTTCTTCATAATCTGTTGGGCCACACTCTGGGCTGAGCCCGTATCTGTGTTTTCATTGGTGAGCCGGAGACCCAGGCAATTAAGGACCTCTCTCCCCCACAATGTGATGGGTGTATCGAGGACATATGGCTGAAAAATCCCATTATGTCCCTCAGCATCTGCCCAGTGTAATTGTTGAGCACTTTTTTGAGGGGTAGAGGCGTAGCCGAGGCCCCTTAGCAGGTCAGTTGAGGAGCTTAAAGGCCAGGCTGTAGGCCAATCCCTTAAGGAGATGACACTAACATCGGCCCCGGTGTCAAGCAATCCAGTCATACTGTGACCATTTACTTGAAGGCTGTAGACAGGACGCTTTCCCAATTCTAGCGATAGCATGGCCAATGTGTTTCCCGTAGATCCAAAGCCTTGGGTTCCCCGAGAACAAGAGTTGGCCGGAAACAGGGAATGGCAACTAGGGAGTACAAGTAATTGGGCTATCCGGTCCCCTGGACAGAGGGCAGCGATGCCTTTTGGGGAAGAAACCATAATTCTAATTATGCCAGTGTAGTCGGAGTCAATCACACCCGGGTGGATTACTAGCCCCTTCATGGTGGCACTGCTGCGACCCATGACGATCCCCACCGTATCTTGTGGGAGGGGACCGGACATGTCAGAAGGCAATGCCTGGACCCCCATCTCGGGGGTTAGTATGAGTCTGGTGGTGGTACGGAGGTCCAGTCCTGCACTTCCTGCTGTCGCTCTTCTAGGGGTGTGATGGGTAGGGGGTGTCCCTTCCTCGGTTTCTGGACTAGTTGAGCACCGCAAATTTGGGCGGGGCCCTGGTGCGGAGGGCCCCTCTGGGGGTTTTTTGGCCTGGCGCCTGGGCCACCAGGGGTGGGTAGGGGTCGCCCATCCTTGGTAGTTTTAGAATAGCAGTCTGAAGCAAGGTGGCGACCCCGTTCACAGCGGGGGCACAGTGGAGTGTCCGAGGAAGGGCTCCCCTCCCCGGGCGGTGGCTTGCACCCCTTAAGGGGGCAGTTTCTTCGGAAGTGATCAGGTTGCCCACAATTAAAGCATCCCGAGGGTTTTTGAGGCCCCCGGGAGGGGACGGTAGATGAGGCTTGTATAGCCGCAACCACAGCGGCTGCCAACCCAGAGTTAGCAGGGTTGACATCTCGGCAGAGGCGGAGCCACACTTCTAAACCCTTATTCTTATGGGCTGTGATAATCTTCCTGCACTCCTCTGAGCATTGCTCAAAAACCAACTGCTTCAAGAAAACAGTGGTATTAGGGGATTCACCCATGACCTTTTGGACAGAGTCAGACATACGTGCTACGAAGTCGGAGAAGGTTTCTGTGGGTTTCTGAAAAATTTTTGTAAGCTGTCCAGCGCCTTCTCCCCTGTGAGGGAGGGCCTGCCAAGCTCTTATTGCTAACTTGCCTACCTGCTCATAAACCTGAGGGGGATATTCAGCTTGCTGGTTCACATATGGGCCATACCCCATCAGCATTTCAACCGTCCATTCAGGCTGACGAAGGACACTAGCGTTCTTCGCTGCTTGTTCAGTGGCATAATCATACATAAGAGACCTCCAGTCGAGGAATTGACCCGGAGACAGACAGGTACGGGCCAAGTTAGTCCAATCACTGGGCGTCAGGGCGGTCTCCGCCAGGGATCGTAACATACCCAGTACAAAAGGGGAACTGGCCCCATAGGCCCTTACACCATCTGCTAGGTTTTTGACTAATTTAAAGTCTAGAGGTTCGTGATGGCGATCTCCCTGATCGTCAATAAAAACCGGGAAGGCGGCGGCGTTAAAGCCTCGCCAGAAATTCTTCCCCAATAGGCTACGCCGCGGGGTGCTGCCATTGTCAGTATTGTTGGGGTTGTAAGGGGGGGGGCAGAAGGCGAGGGGCAGGGAAGATTGAGCCTCAGGCCTGATAGTCCTTCCCCTAAACCTGAGGCAGGGTCCCCGTCCGGGGGTTTATCCTTAACCGGAGGGGTCTTTCCCTCAACTCCCCGTGAGCGGTTGCTCCTATCTCGCGGGTGATAATCTTCGGGGCCATTGTCTGTGCTGCTCCCAGACTCATCGCTGTCTGAGTTTTGAGGAGAGTCGCCTCTCCTCGAGGCCTCCTCCTGTACCTGTTCAAACGCATCCTGTCCCTGTGTCAATAGCCTTTCGAAGATTCCAGTCTCATCCTGCAAACAGGTTAACACCAGAATCCAGACGCTCATCACCCCAGGGGCGAGGCGGCCTTGAGCGTCCTCTCTAGTGAGGTCTCCCCCCAATTTATTCCAGGCGCCCAAGGTGAGGTGGCCCGAAACAAGGAACCACGGGGCCGCCTGTTCTACTGCTCTTAAGAAGGCCTCTATGGTTCTTGACTTTATCCCCACTCCCTTGCATTTAAACAAGCCTTTCAGGGAGTGTACCAATTTCTGGCTAGAAGGTTGATTCCCCATGTCTATGTGATTTCAGGCTATCTACAAGCCTCCGGTTAATACCGACCCGGTAAATACCGTCCCAGGCAACTGCCTGCTCACCTGTCCGGGCGTCCCCGCCCTCCGGTTAATACCGACCCGGTAAATACCGTCCCAGGCAACTGCCTGCTCACCTGTCCGGGCGTCCCCGCGGTGAGGGTCGCTTCAGGCCCCACGTTCGGGCGCCAGATGTCGCAGCCCAAGTTCCCCTTTGCCCGCAAAGGAGAGGACCGAGACACTGTTTCAGCAGGAGACGAGAAGCGGAACACTTTATTTCCTGTTACCACTGCTTTTATACCAAAGGGAGCGAGGCGCCGATAGGATGGGTACTGTCCAATGGGCGATGAGCTGGCTTAGTTGCTGGGCAGACACTGCCGTGGTGAGGGCTTAAGGCAGGGCGCGGTCCTTCCGGTCGGCGCCATTTTGGTGGCGCAGTCTCCATGAGCTCCCAACAAGTATTTTCAATTGCATCCATGCAAAAGTAGGACAATGAATACAGACGACAGAAGAATTGATGCCTTTGAATTGTGGTGCTGGAGAAGAATGTTGACTGTATCACAGACCACCGGAAGAACAAACAGATCTGTTCTGGAAGAGGTACATCAGAGTACTCCTTGGAGGCAAAGATGGTGAGATTGTGTCTTACATGCTTTGGATATGTTGTTGGGAGGAATCAGTCCCTGGAGAAGGACATCATGCTTGGTAGAGTGGAAGGTCAGCAAAAAAGAGGAAGCCCCTCAACCAGATGGGTTGACTCAGTGGCTGCAACAATGGGCTTAAGCATAAAACCAATTGTTGGCATGGCACAAGAGCCGGCGGTGTTTCATTGTGTTGTGCATAGGGTTACTATGAGTCAGAACTGACTCCACATCACCTAACAACTCAACAGCATGACTTTAGACTCAGTCTGTAAGATTGTATTGTGCCTTGAGGAGATCTCTTGGCATGTGAAAGAAAGATGAGAGCAGTGGGAACCTTATACCACCAAGAAAGCAGCACGGGGAGCAGAGCACATCCTTTGGACCTGGGGTCTCTGTGCCTCAGAAGCTCGTTGACAGGGGGGAAGATTGAAGACAAGGACAGTCCTCCAAAGCTGACAGAGAGAAACAGACAGAAAGAAACTGGTATTTCTTAGTTTGCGTGGTCTGGCCATACTTTTCTGCAATTAAATTTTGAAAGATTCTGTTGAATGCTTACAATAAGTTCTCCTTTTAATTTGCAAGGGGAAGAGGAAGGAATTTGAGAAGGGGGGAGTAACTGATAGACGACATGCCCATGAGTAGAGATTGGTTAAGTACATTAGGTTACTTTTTTCTGCCAGCATTGTAGTAGGCACAGGTGATGACAGACATCTGTATTTGTTGACAGGGAAGGACACCACAGAGGATGTTCAGTGAGAACAGCAACTACTAGACTATGAGCCCATCTGTGTAGGATTTAGCATGCAGCAGTCTATCACACCTAGCCCTGTTTGGCAGGATAGAGCCTCACTTTCATTTTTGCATGTTCCTGCATTGTTGGACTCTTTGGTAAATAAACAATTTGTACTTTAAAAATCCATGAGTGGAAAATAAGGAAGAAGTCACAGAAGAGTAGTGGCTTTCAGGTCTTTTCAGCCATTCAAGGAAGATGGGGACATAAGTTCCCACTGAACAGGAGGACAGCAGTCAAGCCGAGCCAAGTGCCGTGGAGTCAGATCTGACTCATGGCGACCCTAGGGGCCAGACAACAGTCAAGGACTTTTTATTTTTTCAGATAGGGAAGACCTGATCCAGCAAATGGTATCCACAGTTGGGCAGAGGACACGGGCAGTGCAGAGGAATAGTGCTCCTTGGCAGGACTAAGACTTTGGATAACGGGGGTGTGTTGGAATCTTTGGCACGGGTGGTGGGATTAGACCCAGCTGGGTGGAGGAGCACCTCTTCCATGCCCAGAAGGGAAGGCAGGAAGGACAGTGCAAGTCTGCAAAACTTGTAGGTGGCCTGACAGGAAGGCGAGGGCGTCCTTTCCTGATTGCCTCTATTTTCTCTGCAAAGTGGGAGGCAAGGTCATCCCATGGAAGGGAGACAGTCAGCTTCCCAGGCTAGGGGCTTGAGGAGTCTAGGGGAGGTATGGAAGGCACCACGGGAATGGAAGAGGGGCTGATGAGGACAAGTGGAGGGATGGCCAAACTCCACTAAGGACCAGCTGCTGCTGGAGGACTTTCATTTGCTTTGGTTCCTGTCCATGTAGCTGGACTTTTTTTTCCCTAGAGGAATTCTGGTGTCCAGATCTGGGAACAGAGAAGTCACATTGTTTGGTTGACTACAAAATTTATGGGCTTTATGGGTTAAATGTCACTGAGGGACATGGTGTGAGAGGTGAACAGTGACAGCAGGAGAGTGATTTAAATGAAGAATATTGACCTGCGGGCCAGCTAGTAAGGCAGTGAAGTCAGAGTATAAGAAGAAGAGATCTTTGTGAGAATAAAGGGTGGGCATTATATTAGCAAGTGAGCAGAGAGATGAAAGGATGGATGGTTGCTGCAGTGAGGAATGAGATGTTGACCTTGAAGCTTCAGAGGTGGGTGTTGGCAAGTTGCTGTTGTGATCATGGGAAATGGAGGGTAGTGAAGGTCGTTGAATTGAGGCCAGAGGGATGGGTGGGTCATCCCCATGGCCGAGCTGGGGCTTGGGATGGAGAAGGAAAAGCGCAGGCCAGGAACCTCAGTGGATAACCGCTGAGGAGGAACTGGGTGATGGAGGGATGGTGGTGGCGTCCAGACAGCAAGCAGAGACACTGTTGTTGGGGCAAGGCAAGAAGAGCAAGGACAAATAACCCCTGGAAAGGGAATTGATGGGGTGAAGAGCAGGCCCTGAGTCCTAGGAACCAGTGAGTGCATTTTATGGTGGAAGACATCAAGGCCAGGAGAGGTGACAAGAGATGCTTGTGGCTAGTTAACAATGGCACTCACATCACCCTAATGCTAGTCCAGCTTCTTCACTGTGGTTATAGAACCATGAGTCTTTAGTGTTCAAAGACACTTTAGAGATAATCTACAGGCCTGTCCTTTTATTTCAAAGCTAAGTAAACAGAAACCTAGAAAAATTAAAGTGTGACGGAGCTGGGACCAGAATCCAGGCCTCCTGACTCTGGTTGGTTGCTCGCCATTGGTGATGTAACAGGGAAGAAGGTGTGTTAGAGTGTAGGCATGCATGTGTGGTGAGAAGGAGAGCAAGAAAGCCAGACCAGGGCAGTCTTCTCCCTCCTTCTCCTCTTTTTCATCTTCTTCTCTCTTCCTTTTTCCCTTTCTCCTTCCCTCTTTTTCCCTTCTTGTCTTTCCTCTGTCCGTCTCTCCTTCTGGAGGCACAAAACTGAGTGCTCAGTGCTTTGAAAAGGGTCGTTATTTTGCACTGTGCCTAGCATAAGTGGAAACCCCAGTGGTATAGTAGTTAAGCCCTATCTCTGTTAACCAAAAGGTCAGCAGTTCAAATCTGCCAGGTGCTCCTTGGAAACTCTATGGGAACAGTGCTGCTCTGACCTATACGATCACTATGAATTGGAAACAACTTGATGGTAGTGAGCTTGTTTTTTAGCATAATTAGGCTGGAGGTCAGAAAACCTTCAGAAGACAGGCACCAAGTTGCTGCTTGTGTGTGTGACTTGCAGTCAATCACTGCTACCTCCCGGGTGTTTTAGAAAATGATGCTCAAGAAGAAGAAAGTGGAAGAGGAGGCTGAGAAAAGGTAGTGAACTGAAATAATTTTTTACCTTGTGTACAGGAGTACAGGTAGCTCAAGATGAGAAGAAAACTTTTCCTCTTTGGGGAAAGAAAGATGAGTCAGGCAAGGACCTTGCTGTCCTCTCTCTGAGGTTCTTTGGCTCTCTTACTCAGTATCAGGACCATTACTGAAACCTGTTACAGACTGAATTGTGTCTTGCAAAAAGATACATTGATGCTGCAACCTCTGTATCTGTGAATGTGACCTTGTTTGGAAAGAGCAACTTTTTTTTCCCTGAAGATGTTATTAGGTGAGTTAAAACAAAACACAAACCAAACCCACTGCCATTGAGCCGATTCCAACTTATGGCAACCCATGTGCTACTGAGCAGAACTGCTCCATAGGGTTTTCTTGGCTGTGGTATTTTCAGAAGCAGATCACCAGGCCTTTCTCATGCAGAACTGCTGGATAGGTTCAGATAGCCAACAGCTGATTGATTATACACTGCTTGGGCCACCCGGGAACCTAGATCAGTTACATTAAAGAGGTCACACTAGAGTAGAGTGGATTCCTTCTGAGCAGCGTATTGTAAAAGGAGAGAGCAGACATGGACACAGAGTACAGAAGGGCAAGACACTTTGTGAAGATGCATCTCCAAGCCAAGCAACACCAAGAGATGCTTGGGTTACCAGAGGCTGAAGCAGACAGGATGGATGTTGCGCTGAAGTGGGCGAGGACCCTCCCAATGCCCTGAGTTCAGACTCCTAGCCTCCAGAACTAAGACACAATAAGTTTCAGTTTTCAAAGCCATCCACCCTGTGGTATTTTGTTACAACAGCCCTAGAAAGTGAAAACCGTTGCTGTTGAGTCAATTCCCACTCATAGCAACCCTATAGGACAGACTGGAACTGTCCCATTGGGTTTCCAAGGAGTTGCTGGTGAATCAAAACTGCTGACCTTTTAGGTGGCAGCTAAGCTGTTAACCACTACACCACTAGCCACCAAAAGCCGCTGCCATCGAATTGATTCCAACTCATAGTGACTCTACAAGTCAGAGTAGAACTGCTCCATAGAGGAGCGCCTGGTGGATTTGAACTGCCAGCCTTTTGGTTAGCAGATGTAACACTTAACCACTAGGCTGTACTACCAGGGCTCTGGGAAATGAAGACAAATCTTTTGAAGCTTGTGCAGTTTAATACTTGTAGTGACTAGCCATGTGTAGTTAGCCTGAAATGAGATGTGCTGTAAGTATAAAACATACACCCAATTTCAAATTAAAAGAATATAAAATATTAGATTAACAATTGTTACAGGCTACATATTAAATGATAATATTTTAGGCATTTTATATAAAAAAACATTATTAAAATCAATTTCACCTGTTTCTTTTTACTTTTTTAACAATGTGATTAGTAGAACATTTCCATTTACATTGTGGCTTGCATGATCCTTCCACTGGACAGTGATTTTGGAGCCCAAGGCAACATGCCCAGGGAGGCCAAAACCCTGGGCTGGAATGTGGACACATTGTGTGGTCCTAGACAAGACACCCTTGCTTTTCTTCCTCTGAGACTTCATTTTCCTCCTCTGTGAAATGGGCATGAGCTGGTAATGATACCTGTCTTGCCTCCCTCTGGGAGTTGCTGGGAATATCTGAGAGTGTAAGTGGAGAGGTTTCATGATGGTGAATCAAAAAACCCACTGCCACTGAGCCAACTCTGACTCATACAGACCCTGAATAGGACAGAGTAACTGCCCGATAGGGTTTCCAAGGAGCAGCTAGTAGATTTGAACTGCTGACCTTTAGGTTAGCAGGCGAGCTCTCAACCACTGTGCCACCAGGGCTCTCCAGAACAGTGAAATGCAGCCCAGATGTGCTCTGTCGTCATCAGCTGCAGCAGCAGCAGCATTTGTAGCAGCAGGATTTGCATCAGCGCTGCTAGCATCACCGGCATCATCATCGTCGTCAGCATCACGGCCTCCTCGTTCAGCCAAGAGCAGGAGGCCAGCAGGGCAGGCGCACTTGACACCAGACCCCGGGTAGAGCACAGCCCGCAGGAATTTTTGCTTTCGGCTCTTCCCAAGCCCTGTGGCTGGATTAGAAGCGATTTACCCTCTGCCAGCTGCCAAAATGCTTTTGTCTGCTTGGAGGGGGTGGGGCGGGGCAGGTCCCTGGAAAAATGTTTCTTCCACCCAGTACTTCTCAATCAATACAGTGCTTATGCATGTTTCTGGATTAGAATAAGACATCCAGCTTCTTCTTCTTCTTCTTTTTTTCCTTCCAAAAGAGCATTTCTGTTGAATCAGACCACCAAAGCATTTCCCCTCTCTCTCTTTTTTTTCTGGCCACCAAATATTTTTATGATTTTCCACATAAACAGCTAGGGAAAATGCTAGCAGTCACTCAGGCGGCAGTGGCAGGCACACTGTGTTTCCCAAGAGAGTAAGGGATTAAAAAAAAAAAAGAAAACCCAAAGCCAAGGGGGTGGGGGTGGTAAGGGAGTAGTAATTAGTCTAAGATACAAGGATTTCTATGAATTCTTCTTGGGAATTCTGGGATAATAAATGAGAATTCTCCCTGTGGTTTCAGGCAGTGCTTACATTCTGAAAGTTTCAAACATTTGCAGATGAAATTAGCCATCGAGGGGTGGGTGTGGAGTGACCCCACCCATGTGAGGGCTAGTGCTGGGGCCACCAGACCTGGCTCTTTTTGGTGTCCCCCTTGTCCCCTTACTAAGTGAGAACCGTGATAAAAGTTGGGGATCTGCGTCCTTGGGCCCACAGTGGAGATGACCACGAGTGCGTGGTAACTATTGATTATCTGGTCTTCCGTTGATTTTTTTTTTCCTCCTGATTCCCATCCCTGGTCAGCTTTCCCAGAGACATTGCGGGGCCTCTCATAGCCAGCCAGCTGCTCTGTGCTGAGAGATTTAAAATCCTGCAATTGATTCTGGCTGTGTCCAGAACAATAGGCGTCTGAATCTGATTTATTAATCTTCTGGGGAGTGAGTGAGGCGGTCTTCGGGTCCAGGCTGTTTGCAGTGGTGACAATGGGCAGGGCTTGGGCCTGCATTTGGCTGGGTTTATTAGACGCTGAGGCCTGGGAGTGGAGGAGACAGGATGCCACTGACCCAAGGGAGGTAGTGAGCACTGGCTGGTACAGAACTTGGGGAGATGTGGTGAAGGGGCAGGAAGAGGGGTGGGGGTGATTCAGAAAAGATCCCCATGTGGTGACAGCAAGGGACATAATACAGATGGTGGGCATGGTTCCTTATAGATGCTCACAAGGTTCCTTTCTTCATCTCTCCTTTACAATCAACTCTCTAAGGTCTCCGTCAGAAGATCTAGAGAAAACAGAGGCTGGATATAGCTAGTGCATTTGTGCTTCAAGCAGGGACCTTGGAAAAGTTGACAGGCGTGTGCGTAAAGGCTTACCCCTAAAATCATACCTGTTAGTGTCAAGTTGGTTTCTGACTCATAGCAACTCTGTGTGTTACAGAATAGAACTGCTGCATGGGGTTTTCTTGGCTGTAATCTTTCTGGAAGCAAGATTGCCAGGCCTTTTTTTCTGTGGTACACCTGGGTATGTTTGATCCACCAACTTTTCTGTTAACAGTCAAGCATAAACATTTTGCGCCACCTGGGGACCTAAGGGCTTATATTCAGTTCTAAAAAGAGCAGGTTGGGATGTACAGGACAGAGGAGACATGGCTTCACGACACATGGAGGACTAGATAGACAGAGAATGGATGCTTGACATGTGCCACATGAAACCAGAGCAGTTTTGCCCTGCCAACAAGTGGAGGGTGTTTTAGTATTTAAAGGACCTGCAAGCAGAAAGCAGAGGGAAACCAGTGTTACCTCGTGGTTAAAAGAACTTGCTGTTGATTTAGAACCTACTTCTGTCACCTGTTGGCTGTGCAAAATATCTCAGTTTGCCTCACCTGTAAAATGGGGATAATAAAAGAAGCTACTCCACGGAGTTGTTACAAGGATTACACAAAATGATGCACGCAAAGTTTTTAGCATAAAGTCAGAACTGAGTAACAGTTTCCGTTATCAACACTGTCGTCACTGTTGTTACTGCTTTAGTCGCCCTAGCCCCAGAAGGCAGATGCAGGAGCGGGAGCACGAGCAAATGGGTGGAAGGGACAGGGAGGCTGGTAGTGGCTGAGCCCAAGAAGGGACTTTCTTAATTGTTGAAATGATAGAAAAAGGAACAGGAAGAAGGGAGGGAGGGAAGAAAAGTGAAGAAGAAAAGGAGGAAGCAGTGGTGGAGGGAGTTTCCACATTTGTGTCTCAGGGGACAGATCTGCAAAGGATTTGTCAAATCAAAGTGGGAGATGAGTATGGCCCCAGCCTAGGGTCAGTCTCATTCTGTGTGTAAGGGTCACCAGGGAGAATGAAGTCCAATAAAGCCTCCCAGTCTGCTGTCCTTGGAGAATAAGAGAAGTCTCAGGCTTCTCGCTGTCCTGCCACAGCGGTTGATCCCACCCCGGGGCTGGCTGTGGAATGCTGGTGATGAAATGAAAGACTGACATTCTGGAAGGATGGTCCTGGGAACTCTAAGCCCTGTGCCTCAAGGAAGGTTTCCAGTTCAGATCCCTTAGGAAACCCCACCTGGACGTGATCTATGAGGGGGCGCACTCCGAATGGGGAATAGCCTTTGAGGGGAGGAGCGTTTTCCTCTCCACCAGGCCCCCTGGTTGGCCTTTGCCCAGCAATATTCTTGCTTGGGAAAGGACTTCCTGTCCTCCTAGGGCCCCCTGTAGTTGGTGTGTATTGGGAGGTCCTTCCTAGGGGCCCACTGCTGAGTGCACGGTGCCCCAAATGACTGCCAACACCTTACCTCTTTAGCCTCAATTCCTTGAGTGAATGACCCCTGTTTTCTAGGTCTCAGCTTCCTCGTTTGTAAAATGGGGCTTCCATGCAGCTTCTGAGAGATAATGGGTAAGAAGCATCTAGCACAGTGCCTGGTACAGTAAGGGCAAGCTGTGACTATATTCTACCACCTGTCTGTCTATCTGTCTTACTGTAGTAGCTTGCATGTTGCTGTGACGTTGGAAGTTATGCTACCAACATTTCAAATACCCACTGGGTCACCCATAGCGGTCAGGTTTCAGAGGAACTTCCAGACTGAAACAGACTAAGAAGAATGTCCTGGCGATCTACTTCTGAAAATTTAGCCAATGAAAAATTAGTGGATCCAAACAGAATATTGCCTGACCAGAATGCTTCAGACACGTCATCAGGCAGAATCAGTTCCTGGAGGAAGACATCATGTTTTGTGAAATCGAGAGCCAGTGAGGGTGTGGGAGACCCTTGGTGAAATGGCTTGGCACACAGCAGCAAAAATGGACTCCAACATGCTGGCAATTGGGAGGATGGCCGGGCAACATTCTGTCCTGATGCACAGGAGGTCTTCAGAAAATGGGAGTGGGCTGCACAGCAGCTAACAACAACATGATTATCTAGTGTTATTATGTCATATATATTTTTTATTTTTATTTAACATAACTGAGTGAAAATGTACATTCACATATAAATTTACATGCCCCCCTATATGCAGCTTCCACTGCTCTCCCTGTCCGGTGACTGCACACTATTCCTCTCTGCTCCATACATGTCTCATCCTCCCAACAGTCTCCTTTCCTCTCTTCTCCGTCCACTCCCCTTCCTCCAGCCAGAGGTCAGCAAGATGATATCCTGTAGATGTATAGAACCATAAAGTGCTTCCAATATATGGATACTCTGCATTGCCAAGTCCATTCCATTCCTGTCCAAAGAGTGGACCTTTGTTATATGTTATGTCATATTTTTGTTGTCAGACAAGAGGATTGTGGAGTTGAATCCTCTGTGTAGGTCTGAAGAGGATGAGATCCCAGCCCAGGAAGTGGCATCACTGACTGAGCATAAGATAGGGCAGAGGAGGCGAGAGACTGGAGAGACAGAGAAAGAGAGAGAGAGGGAGGGAGAGAGTGAAGCCCAAGGGGTGGGGTAGGCCACCAATGTTAACGAAGTTCACGCTAAAGATACTTGGCCACAGGGAGGCCACAGGCTTGTGGCTGGGCGCCAGGCCTAACCACGGAGCCTCATTTCCATATGCTGGTCAGGCTGTGGCATGTTTATAGCTTTACCAGAAAGGTCCGGCTCCCAGGCCCGCGTGCTCTCGTGCTGGCCGTGGGAGGTGGGCTGCATGCCTTTGGCTGGGCGAGCATGGTTCCCATCAGACTCAATTACTGGGCGCGAGGCCCTGATGTGAGGTCAGGAAGCTGCCCCGGGCACCTAGGGATGTGTGAAATGATGTCGGTGGGATCTACATTCAGTGCTGTGCACACTTGGCAGTGTGGTTATAAATACACACACACCCGCTCATGCAGAGCTGTGGGTGCCCAAATAGCTCCACACACAGCTATATATGAGCTGTAAACACAGGGACACGGGCCTGTGGCCCGCCCGGTGGTGACTGACTGAATGGACAGGACCTCCTGGGTGATCTCAGGCAAGGGCTTCTGTTCGGCCCCCTGCGCGGGGCTGAGAGGGGTTGGGTCTCCGTGCACTGCTCCCTGCCCACCTTGGGCTTGTTA
The DNA here is from genome assembly GCA_028571685.1 of Heterohyrax brucei. NCBI lineage: Eukaryota > Metazoa > Chordata > Mammalia > Hyracoidea > Procaviidae > Heterohyrax > Heterohyrax brucei. The sequence goes on along the minus strand of CM053149.1, from coordinate 114,521,837 downwards.
AATGATGGTGTTTGTGAGAATACCTGTGGAGAGAGTGCAGAGCCAACTGCTGGGTTCCAAGTGCTTCCTTACAAATAGCTCTTTCTCTGGCTTGGAGACATCGTTGCTCTCTTCATTCGTCCTCATCTCTGCAAAGCTACCTGGCTGAGTCTAACTCTCTTCCATTGCAATGGATTCAATTGTGTCCCTCAAGATATATGTTGTAAATCCTAATCCGTACAGTGTGGATGAAAACCTTGGTGGCATAGTGGTTAAGTGCGACCTCTACTAACCAAAAGAGTAGCAGTTGAGATCCGCAGGCACTCCTTGGAAACTCTATTGAGCAGTTCTGCTCTGTCCTATGTGGTCGCTAGCAGTCAAATGATTTGGCAGTGAGTTTGGTTTTTGGTTTTGTGCAGGGTCTCTATGATTCAGAATTGACTGGAAGACCAGTGGATGGAATCCCGTTGGGAGGTAGAGTTTTCTTTGTTATGTCAATGGAGCCATTATCAGTGTTAGTGTATCTTAAACCAATTGCTTTTGAGATGTAAAAGATCAGATCAGGTGCAGAAGCAAGCAAGCACCAGCAGGGGAAGATAGATCTCTAAAGCTGTTGGGGAACAGGAGACAAGCTGACACAAGGATTTTACCCCAGAGCAAACAGAGAAAGCCTCCCTTAAACTGAACTCCCTAAGTGTGGATTTCTCATCTCCTAAACTATGAGAAAATAAGCGTCTGTTAAAGCAGATTTTTGTGGTATTTTTGTTATAGCAGCACTGGATGCCCAAGACACTCATCCAATGTCCCATTCTCTCCACGTGTGCCATCAGTGCTGTGGTCCTGGCCGCGTCTTCTTTCACTTGACTTAGTGATATGCTGCTCTATGTTTAAAGACCAGCATGGGGTGGGTGATGGAGCCTTGATCTCTAGCATTTGCCAGTGGGAACCCTGGTAGCCTGGTGGATAAGTGCCACAGCTGCTAACCAAAAGGCTGGCAGTTGAAATCCAGCAGGCGCTCCTCGGAAACTCTATGGAGGCAGTTCTACTCTGTCCTGTAGGGTTCCTATGGGTCTGAACTGACTCGATGGCAGTGGGTTTGGTTTGTGGTGTAAACAGAGCCCTGGTGGAGCAGTAGTTAAGAGATCAGCTGCTAACCCAAAGGTTGGCAGTTTGAATCCATCAGCTGCTCCGTGGAAACCCTCTGGGGCAGTTCTACTCTGTCGTATGGGGTCACTCTGACTTGGAGTCTTCTTGACAGTACTGAGTTTTTTTTTTAAATGGTTATGGAACATAGTCCAACCACAGACAATCTGAAACTCCTAATGTGAGGTCACTGGATGCAGAGTTGGGAGTCAATGCACAGTTGTTAGTAGTTACTCTGACGCATCGGGACCTTACGGATAACAGAACAATACCCTGCCCTGTCTGACTCTGTCTTTATTGTTGTTGCTATATTTCCGTCCGTTGTGACAGCTCCTGTGTCAGTCCATCTCCTTGAGACTTTCCCTGGTTTTCACTGGCCCTGCACTTTATTGAACATGTCAGACTTTTCAAGTGACTTTTCTTTCCTGATGACATGCCCAAAGTCAGCGAGCCTAAGCCTCGTCACTCTTGCTTCTGAGGAACATTCCGGTTCTTCTAGGACTGATTTGTTCCTTCTGGCAAATAGTCTTCACCAGCACCACAGTCTGAATACATCTATTCTTCTGGATGCCTTTTTTATTCTCCAGCTTCCTCGTGCATGTGAAGCAATTGAAAAGACCATAGGTTGGGTCAGGTGCACCTTAGTCATCAAAGTAACATGCTTCTTAAATTTTAAAGGGGGTCTTTACGGTAGATTTGTCTCATGCAGATCTGTGGGGTAGATGACATTATACAGCACTTCCACCATGTGGATACACTCGATGTGTGCCCTAAAGTTGATTCCAGCTTATAATGACCCTAAGGGGCAGAGGAAAACTGCCCCATAGCCTTGTAGGATTGGATTACCCAATAAGGAAGGGACACATGGGCTTACTTGTTCTTACTTAGGAACCTGTCCTGCACAGTTTCACCTGTTTTTCATCGTGCTGTGAAAAACAAGTGAAATTGTGCACTACAGATTCATAAGTAAACACGATGAAGCCATGTGTACCTTGCTTACTGGTTCGTCTGCCCCTGCCTGTAGGATTTCCAAGGCTGTAATGTTTATGGAAGCAGACTGCCACATCTTTCTCCTGTGGAGTGGCCGGTGGGTTCCCACTGCTGAAAACCTTTTGGTTGACAAGCGAGTGCTTTAAACACTGTGCCACTAGGGCTGCTTATGAATATACTAGACATAAATAATCTCAAGAATAAAGCTGGGTCAAATGTCCTAAAATAATGAAGAAATGATAAATTTTCAGTATTTCGAAATGTTTTAAATGTAATTTATTTAATTGTAATTTTATATAATTTAAGTTTGTTACAATGGCTGTGATCAACAAATAGCTGCCTTACAAAAATTATCGGCTGTTTAACAGCCAGCTTTTCTGAAATAGGATTCAGAGCACGACTGCCTGCCCTAAAGCTCTGTTACCCAGTTTCCCTGTCCCTAGTCTCTTTCCATTTGCTCAGTGGTATTCCTAAAATTCAAAACTGTTTCTGTCTTTGCCCTGAAGCATTTTTTTGAATCCATCAGTTTGAATAGTAAGACCCTTCTGCACCTGACCCCAAGTGGCCTCTCCGTGGACTTCTAACCTTCACTCTCACGTCAAACCTCTGTTTACCAATTAGACCACATCTGTCCACATCTTGGAAACTTCTCTAGGGCTTTTTCTTCTGCTCAGTTGCCTTCACCACCATCCCTAACTCATTCTTCCAGCTTCACTGGGGGTATGCCAATTGAAACCATAGGGGCAGTGCAGCCTGCCTGCTGAATCCAGCCTGCCACCTGCTTGTCTATAGCCCACGAGCTGAGAATAGTCTTTACCCTTTCCAGTGCCTGATAGAAAATCATATTAATAATAATATTTTGTGACATGTGGAAATTATGTGAAATTTAGGGTCTGTGAATAACCTTTTTTTTAGGAGACCCGCCTCCCTCATCTATGGCTGCCTCCTGTTCAAAGGGCAGAGCTGAGTAGTTGCCATAGAGATTGCATGGCCCACAAAGCTTCAAACATTTACCATCTGGCCTTTCATAAAAAAAGAAAAAATTGCCGACCCCCTGCTTTAACGCTTGGTTCACAGTTTGCTTCCACCTTGAAGCCTTCCCTGCCTTCTCTGGCAACATTAGTCATTTCCCCTTCATGTCTGTATCCCATCCTTCCATTATCATGATTACCACCTATAATTGTTTACGAGTCTATTGGCCCAAGGCACCTCAAGAGCAGCTGGTGAGTCTTAACTAACTCGCTGTTACCCGCCTCTACCATCTTGTCTAACATACATAAACCAAAAATCAAACCCACTGCCTTCAAGCCAATTCCAATCCAAAGTGACCCTATAGATCAGGGTAGAATTGCCTCATAGAGTTTTCAAGGAGCACCTGGTGGATTTGAACTGCTGACTTTTTGGTTAGCAGATGTAGCACTTAACTACTATGCTACCAGGGTTTCATAACACATATAAAAACCAAATCCACTGCCGTTGAGTTGATTCTGACTTGTAGTGACCTTATAGACAAAATACAACTGCCCCTTAGAGTTTCCTAACACATATAGTAGCTGCTTAACAAATATTAGCTGAATGAATAGACAGTGACATTTTTCATCCCTTCACCATCAATAGAATGTGATACCTCTTTCCGTAATGTGCTCTACAATTCCATTAAGATAAATCAGTGACCTCAAAAATCATGAGAAGCCCTATGGATGGCTGCTTTGGCATTCTAGACTCAGTCTGCCTGCAGTGGAACACTGTAAGATGGGAAAAAAAGTGAAAATAAATATGCAATCCTGATTTCACTTCTTGTTAATCCCTTGCTTCGATTCTGGGTTTGCTACATGTGCATGAAGCTCTTTCCTAATTCTGTGTCTTTGTTGTTGTTGCCCCTTCTCGTGGATTGAATTCTCGTCCCTAAAATGTGTGTCAAGTTGGCCAGGCTATGTTTTCCAGTATTGTGTGATTATCTACCAGTTTGTCACCTGATGATTTTTCTATGCACTGTATATCCTGTCTCTCTGTTGTATATGAGGCAGGATTAGAGGCAGTTATGTTAATGAGGCAAGACTCAAGCTAAAAGATTATATCTTGACTTAATCACTTTTGAGATGTGAAAGAGGTGAGCAGAGAGACAGGAGGCATCATACCACCAAGAAAGCAATGTGAGGAGCAGATTGATTCCTTTGGACCTGAGGTTCCTGTGCTGAGAAACTCTTGGACCTGGGGAAAACTGAGGATGAAGAGCTTTCCTCAGAACTGACAGAGAGAAAGCCTTTCTCTAGAGCTGGCACCTTAAATTTGGACTTCTAACCTCCAAGACTGGGAAAGAATAAACTTCCCTTGTTAAAGCCATCCACTGTGGTATCTGTTACAGCAGCACTAGATAATTAAGACGCCTCTATTAACAGAATTATCTCCCTGCTTTTCTCTGTTGTCTAACGCTTCTCTTTAGAATCAAGTTGCCTGTTCCAGGAACTCTTACCTGCTTTCTGCTATCCAATTCTGAGTGCTTCTTTGGGCCAAATATTCATGAAACTTAAATAGATATAAAATCATGCCTTTACTGATATACTTCATGATAATGATTCTGTAAGCATTTCTTCTGCATGCATTTCTCCTGTCCAATGGGATCCATTCATTTTTTTTTTTTTATTCACTAAATGAATCAATGGATACTTACATGTGTTATATACTGAGCTGGGGGCTAGAGACAAAGGGTGAGCACAGCGTGTCCACTGTTACCTGTTTTACATATTAGGCCTTTGCAGAAAGACATCTAGAATAAGTTTGGAAATAATTCGGATGACTAAGTTCTCTGAGGGCAGGTGTTAAAGCTCCTGTATAACTACCCCTTTCATCGTGCTTTGCAAAAGTAACTGACACAGTGGCAGCTCAGGTTGTTGAATGACAGCAGAGTCCCTGGGTGGTGCAAATGGTTAGTGCACTTGGCTATTAACTGAGAAATTGGAGGCTCAAATACCCCCTTGGTGCCTCAGGAAAACCAGCCCTATGGAGCACGGCTCTATCATGACACATGTAGGGTCGTTATGAGTTGGGGTTGACTTGATGGCAGCTGGTACTGATAATGCACATAGTAGGGACTCATGTTATTTGACAATAGCAGACTCTTACTGAGTGCCTACTGTACGTGCCAACCTGTTTGACTTTTTGTTGGTATACAAAGTTTGATAAGATGGATATCTAGTGACTTTGTACACAGGCTGTTTGCCAAGTCCCTACCCCACTGTCATCTTCTGGTGTCTGCCTTCCCCTCCCCCCTTCCCACAGAGGCTGTGGTTGCTGCCATGTTACTTCTTTGTGACTCTGCCCTCTGCCCATGCTTGACTGGGGCCAGGGTGGGCGTCTGACCTGACCAGGACCCTTCGGAACACTTCCTTGGAATTTTCAAAAATGAAAGTGCGTGCTTCAGTTTCTGAGGTGTCTGAAGCTGTTAGGTATGAAAATTTGAGAGGTGCCAGATCCTAGGTTTCTCACTATGTGGACAACACTGCCCATGGATTCTTGGAACTGACCAGGACCCTTTCTGCTGGGCTGGTTTAAACTGGTTTTCTGACTTGTGGAACCGGCAGAGTTTGAACTGATAATCATTAAAGTAAGAGAGGCAGAGGTGCAAGTCGTTCATTCCATCCGCAAATCTACCCGAGTACCTCCTCTGTGCCGAGCGTGGCCCGTGACGGTAAATGAGAGTGAGTCTCTGCTCCTAGGGAGGCTGCTTTCGGGATGCCATTACAAACAACACGGAGGGAAATACATCGTTGGTCAGGGCCTGTGGGTACTGTGAAGAATTTAGCAGGTAAGTGGGGAGAGACAGTGATGGGAGGGCTGCAGAGAGCAGCTGACGGGCCACTGCGGTGACACATGCAAGTGAATGAGCCAAGAAAGCAAGCCCAGGACCACCAAGGAACCCAGGGGGACTCAGAGTTACCAAGGAGGAATCAGAATGGCTGGTTTCAATCTGAACTTCTCATTTCCAGAACTGTGAGAAAATAAATTTTGTGCTTTGAAGCTGTCTACTTGGGGTATTTATATCACAGCGGCACCAGGCGACTCAGATACTTTCCAGGTCACATTTCCATATCCTCTGTGGCAAATTGTTTCTAAACATGGCTGCAACAATTCCATCTATGCTTCCTTACAGTGTGACTTCGCTGCTCCCCTCCAAGAGGTGGAAACTGTCCCCTCTCCCCTTGCTGTGACCAATAGAACAGTGTGGAAGTGATGCCGTGTGAGCTTTGAGACCAGGCTAAGAGACCTTGGAGTCCCTCTCTGGGGACACTGCTGTGAGCCAGCCCTGTAAGGAAGCCAGGGTAGCCTTCTGGAAGATGAGATGCCACATGGAGGAGAACCAGATTGTCCCATCTCACAGCCAGCAGTAACCACTGTGATCTGCCCAGGACTGAAGGGGTTCCTTGGATATGGAACTTGCAGTTTTAAAAGTGGCAGAGTATCAGGCATGCCAAGATGACGTGGTCGTCCTAGTGGCTTTATATCTGAGTGGGGCTGCTGTGAACTATCTAGTCCAGCTGTTCTTTCTAGATGAATGTAGCTGGAGTGAGCCTAGGCAAAACCAGCAGAGGAATAACTCAGCTTATACAGAGAATCCCCTCTTGGAGGGGAGCAGCAAAGTCACACTGTAAGGAAGCACAGATGGAATTGTTGTGGCCATGTTTAAGTGTTTTAAGTGTCTAGGGTTTAGGGTGACTGTTTTATGCAACAACGGGTAACTGAAGCATTTTCCCTAAGGTGCTATTGCAAACTGTGTTTCTTTGCAACTCTTTTTCATAACCATTCATCCATCCATCTGTCCGTCTGTCCATCCGTGTGTCCGTGTGTGCATACATGCGCCCGTCTGTCGGTGCGTGAGTCTCTGTGTCTGTCCATACATTTGTCTGTGCATCCGTCCATTTTTCTGTCCATCCATCCATCCATGTCAAACTGGCCTGCCACCTCTGAGAGTTGTCTCCATCTGGTAGACACTTCATGATGGTAGCTTCTTCTCTGTGGACGAACTCTCTTTGCTTGTCTTTTCCAAGTGACAGAATCGTAGGGGTGGATCCCCAATAGCTATGTTTGCACTGTGTGAACCAATACACCGCATAGACTGGCACTGTCCGTTACAGTAGCCACTTGCCATGTGTGGCTATTAAAACAAAAGAAAGTATAAACTCAGTGCTGCCGAGTCATTGCCAACTTATAGCAACCCTGTAGGACACAGTAGAATTACCCCACAGAGTTTCCAGGAGTGCCTGGCAGATTGGAACTGCCAGCGTTTTGGTTTGTGGCTGTAGCACTTGCTTCTTGAGTACCTGAAATGTACTAGTCTGAACTGAGATGTTCTGTAAGTGCACAATAGTTCTCTGGATTTCAAAGACTTAGTGTGAAAGAAATCAATGTATAATCTCTCATTAATAATGGATCATAATAGCTTGTTGATGATGATAGTGTTTTAAACATATGCGGATCAATGTGTATGAAAATTAATTTCAATTAATTGTGTATTGAAATTAATTTTAATTAATTTTTTTACAGTTTTGCTACTAGAAAATTTTGAACTATGTAAGTGGGGTAGATTATATTTCTGTCAGCTAGTGCTGCCTTGGGTTACAGTTGATTAAAGTAGAAACAAACTGTCTATCCAACTTGGGCAGAGGAAAGCTTCATTTACATAAGAATGTAGAATTTTAATTGAGAGACTGGGAATTGGGAGTTGAGTCATGTCAGTGGAAGAACTTTAGAGGCAATGCATATGAATTCGTTCTCTTGGATCCCTGGGACAAGCAGCCTGGATGTTCAGCATTTCCTGAATTCCATGATATATTGCATATCCTTCCAATAAATTATCCTTTTTCCTTTACACTAGTTCTTCTGCTTGTGACCATAGAGTTTTAATGCCAGAATTCACAAATTTCTGGGTGATCTTGACTGAGCAGGGAGACACCCAAGTCAGCACTATTGGCATCTTGCCTGATCTCAGGTAAGACCATTAAGTGAACACAGAGTGGCCCAGAAACCTGTCCTTAGGGTACACCACATGATGTCTTAGGTTTGGCCCACAGGAAGTACTGCAGCAGCAGATGGAGGATGACCTGGACCAGGGGCAGGTGATGTTGGGTTGGCGCGATGTATCAAGAAAGCATTAAGAAAGGTGGTGATCTTTGCCCAGGATGGCTTGCATGATGTTGCTCATCAAATCCAGTTATTTAACAGAGAATTACTCCATCAAATTCACCTTATACTTACACTGAAAAAGACGTGCCATGCAATCTGCCATGGCCAGATGTAAGTGAGCTTGGTGGTACTCTGGAGTTCCAAACTGATGAAGCCCCAAACTGGATCAGCAGGAGTACAAAATTATCATGTACCATGGTTATGCTGAGACTGAAATGGTTCCCCTCCTCTCGCTGCTTACTCCCAAAGAGCAGTGAGGACCCTCCAGAGGGAAGATGGAAGGCCTGGTCACCTCCAGTATAATTTGGATTTGATGTCTTCGCAGAAGGCCTCAGCTTCAGTCTCTGAGGGGCAATGGGTATGTTTATCATAGTTGTAGGCTCCAGGCCAGATGTGATGGAGTTAATTCTGGAGCAGTTCTCTTACCTCCAGGTTCAGAAATCCTAGTTTACTTGGACTTGTGGTGGCCCCAGGTTTGCCAGACTAGAACTGTGCTCCATGGGTTTTCAGTGGGGGTCTTTCAGCAACAGATTGCCAGGCCTTTCTTCCTAAGTGCCTCTGGGTGAACGGGAACCTCCAGCCCTTTATTGAACAGCCAGGAACGCTAACCATTTGCACCACTCAGGGATTGCTTTCTGAAAATATTTCTCATGAAAGGCACATTTTTCTGGAACCCATAGTGCACAGGTGGTCTCCAGGAGAGGGTGGCACATGGGGTGGAGTGTGGCCTCTGACGAAGAGATGGCAGTGAAGAAAGGGTGAAGAAGCAGCAAATGACAGACAGTACCAGCCTTTGGACATGCTTCCCGGGCACTCCTGGGGGAGCACCCGTGAGTCATAAGCGTCCCTTTTCCCAGCTGGGGGTGCCTGTCACCAGTGCGAGTCTTCACAGACCTGACCTTCTGTCCGGTGGAGAACTGTTCTTGCTGCTGTGTTAAGAACTGATGCCCTTCCAGTGAATCTGTAGTTGCTAACTAGCATCCCTCCCCCCACGACTCCAGTGACATTTGGGACATTTTTTTTTTAGAAACCAAAGCCTTGGATGTAAAAACAGACAAGGGCCAGTTGGTGTCCCTGAAGCCTCACCGTTTTCCCTAGCAGACAGAGAGAAGCCAAATGACTTTTTTTTTTTTGAGTGGCATAGTCTGCTGGTATCCTTTCACTTATGGTCTCTCTATTAGTGAGCACAACCTAGGTTATGCTGAGTTAGTAAATATCTCGGAAATACCAGATTTAAAAGAATACAGTTTCCTTTTTTGCTCAAACTGCAGGCCTAAGAGGCCTTGTGGGGGTCTTCCTACTTGTGCCAGGGACCCAGGCTGATAGGTTCTGTCATCTTGTGACACTGCCATTTTAACACAAGGCTAAAGGGTTTGCTGCATCAGAGGAAGAGAGAACGGAGATCTCGGCACTGGTTCTTCAGTGATTCTACCTGGAAGGAACACATGTATGACTTTTTCTCATATTTTATTGGCAGAAACAAGTCATATGGCTATACTCATGTGGCTGTATCTAACTTATAGGGGTTGCTGGTATCATCCTCCCATGGACCCGGGAGAGGAAAACCGGAAATATTGGTGAACATCTGGAATGCCTTCATAGTCTCTTTAAGTTCTTCTCAGAACTGGGAGGAGCTGCAGAGCTGATCAGTTCATTGCCAGCTAGAAAAGTAGTGGGACCTAGATGTTGAAACTGTTCCCCCAACACAACCTTTTTCCAGAACTTCTGACTCGATGGCACTTGGCTTGGCTGGCTAGTTATCTTTGGTGCCATCTCATGCCAGGAGGGGCCCTAGAATGTAAGGATTAGTGTTGCTCGGAGATGCAAAGAAGCTTCGAGCAGAGACCTGCGCGGTCAGACTACAGGTGTCAACCTCTTTGCCTTCCGATGAGGTGAGTCTAGAAACGTGGCATGCACTGTCCCTGAGAATCTGGGCTTGAGGCTTTGTTTGGTGCCACTGCATCTGTAAAGGGACAGCATCTCCAGGGTATCAGGTGATTTTCCTTGAATTGTTAACGGTGAGAACAGAAGCTTTGATGATATCGGTGGCAGGCACTGTGCTGGGTAAACCAGCTGTACCTGGGTGGATTGCAGCTGGAGGGCTGCTCTGGCCCCCAGGAGCAGTACTAGGGCTTTGGCTCCTACCGTCTGCTGGAGGCTGGCCTCTCTCTTCACCTCTAGCCTCTGCCAATGGGGGGCGGCAGAGCCCCAGGCTGGGTTTGCTGCTGGCTCCCCGGTCTGCAGAGCACGGAGCACTTAGAGCTGTGCCTGAAACAACCTCAGTGCACGGCTGGAGTCTGGCCATGGAATGCCAAGACACACAGGAACCACTGTTCTAGCGCAGATCTCCAGGGACCGGGGCTCCAGGGAATAAATGCCTGGGTATTACCCCTGTCCAACAACCTGAAGGCACTGCACAGGCTGGGGCTGTGGAAGGTAGAACTGGGAACTGGGATGGGGCTGGCTCATTGGCTGTGGAGTGTGGCTCCAGAGACCACTGAAGGCAAAGCCAGAGATAAGGACCACCAGATTATCACACCAGGGCCTTGTTGTGAAGGGGCCCAGAAGAGACAATAGTCAGGAGTTGGGCAAGATGAGCCATGAATTTTGAGAAGGTGGGAAGGAGTCCCAGACTCTAGGTGTTTCTTAAGGTGTTGAAAAAAGACTTGAAGTGGGGTGTGGGTGGCACTTTTTACGGGGCACATGTAAATCTGCTGTGGGTTAGAAAAATGTTAAGAAAGCTGAGCAGTTTAGACCATCTGTCTTCTCATCTAACCTCCCTCCCTTCACCCTCCTCCCCCTCTTCCTCTCTTCCTCCTTCCCTTCCTCCCTCTTCCACTTATCCATCCATCCACTGAATCATTTATTCATTTAACAGTATTCGTAATACACATGGAAATGTGACGAGAGTGGAAGGCATACAAGGTCTAACAATTCAGTTCATGAACACATCCTAGAAGAAGTGCCACATACCTCACTGATGAATATCACTACGGTCAACTTTGACATACTTCCCTTGGGAAGCTGTATACTTATATCAGTGCCTAGTCCACCCTTCAAAGCAATTTTAGAACTCTTTTTCTGGAACAGCCATCAGAGCTGTCATCGTACGAGATCTGACAATTAAGTTCACAGATTCATCCTAGAAAAAGTGCTATATACGTCATTGCTGAATATCACTACAGTCACCTTTGAAGTACTCCCCTTGGGAAGCTGTGCAAGAATGCCAGTGCCTAGTCTACCCTTCAAAGCAATTTTGGAACTGTTGGGAATGACCATTGCACACAGTGGTATGGTGGCAAGTTCACAAACTTAGCTGTATAGTTAGCTGTGAGGGAGTTTTTAGCCAGTAAACAAACACCTGTACTGGGACACTCTCCCTACCCACCTGATCTGCCCCCAATGACTTTTTTCTTTACCTGAACATAAAGGAAATATTGAAAGAAAGACACTTTGATGACATTCAAGACGTCAAGGGTAATATGCCAACAGCTCTGATGGCCATTCCAGAAAACCAATTCCAAAATTGCTTTGAAGTGTGGACTAGGCACTGGCATTAGTGCACAGCTTCCCAAGGGGAGTACTTCCAAGGTGACTTAGTGATATTCAGCAATGAGGAATGCAGCACTTTCTCTAGGATGTGTTCAAGAACTTAATCCAACTAGAAGGCACTTGGCTTTTTGGCATATAAAATAAAATAAGGCCAGTCTGTCTGATGGTCTTCGCCTGGCAAATACAGCTAGTCAGGGGCTCAAGGAATATCCCGTAATGCCAGCACATCTTGCATTAATACTTTTCAGCACACTATCTGTTGTACCATTCTGACAGTTTTTGCTGTAGTTTTGAATATCTACCATGGACTTTACATTAGGTGTTTTGCATATTTCATCACATTTAAAGTTCATGACAACCCTAGGAGGGAACTAAGACCCAGAAAGTTGAAGGGGTTGGCTGATGTAGTTGCCCTGTTAGTGAGAAGTGGAGCTGGGTTATTAAATGAGACCTAACACTGAGGTGTTAGGTCTCTTGCCTCCCTGTTCATGTGATCCTGGTGATGGCTTTTAAACTCACAGGGGACAAGGATGCAGATCTGCAGAGCAGAATCTTGTTTCCATTGCTGATGGTCAAAAGTCAGATCTGTAGGGCAAAGCAAACTCATCCTCTGATATACAAAAGGAGTTGTACTTAAAACAAAAAATCTGGTTCGCATATTGGATTTTTTGACAAATGAGTATTTTTTGTTTGCTTATTTACAGTGGTACTTATAACTGTATGAGTTTCTTAGGGCTGCCTGACAATGTTCCACAAACTTGAGTGTCTTACAGTAATAGAAATTTATTCTGTCCCTGTTCTCAAGGCCAGAAATCTGAGATCAAAGCATCAGCAGGGTCCTACTCTAGGGCCTTGGTGGAGAGAAGAGTCGTTTCTTGCCACTTGTGGCATGTGGTGGCCCCTGGCAATCCTTGGTGTTCCTTGACTTACAGTTACGTCACTCCAATCTCTGCCTTCGTCATCACTTAGCCACCTTTTCTCTGTATCCCTGTGTGTCCTCCTCTCTTCTGACAAGGACATCAGTTATTGGATTTAGTGTCCACCCTACTCCAGCATGACCTCTTCTTAACCTAACTAACTATCCGCAAAGGCCTTGTAACCAAATAAAGTCACACTCTCAGGTTCCAGGTGGACATGAATTTTGAGGGTATATTATTCAAGCCTCTGCAGTAACTTACAGGGTTGCTCTGAGGATTAAGTGAATTGGCATGTGAAGCGTTTGGACCTGTGCCTGGCATGTAGTAAGTGCTCAATAGGTAGGAGTAATTAGCAGTGCCCAAATTTTATTGCCACAGAGGCTCCTGTGGATGTCCTGTGTGGCCCCTGATGGTACTGCCCCTTCCTGTTAGAGATGAGGACACACATCCAGAGAAGCAGACCCCTCCCATGACTAGTGAGCTTGGTGACCATGTGCCTCCTAAGTCGACAGTGTCAGGAAAAGAGTATCTGGGCAGAGGAGCAGGTTTACTTTCAGGTGACAATGCAGGGTGGCTTGACTCATGAACAGTGTCAAGTTCACTGCCAAGAGTTGCCCCCTTCTTTCCAGCTGGACTCAGAATGCACCTGAAACAGCAGCCAGCCTCCAATGTCTAAGAGACAGTGTTCATTCTGTGGCTTACTTCTGGTCTGTGCCCCTTTCCTCCCTTCGATGGGCCAGGTGGGGATCCTGCAGAGCAGGGATGATGTCTTGGTATCTCTGAATCCACAGGACCTGGCACGTAGGTGTCCAGCAAGTCTGTGTTCAGGGAGTAAGAGGGAGTTACCTGGTGCTAAAGAAGGGACTGTATGGTCTATGTGTATGATGCCAATGGGAGGTCAAATCAATGAGATCAAAGTTGGTGCGATTTTTCCCTACTGAGCTTGACTTGTCCAAACTCGAGCTCTTTTCAGGACCTGGCTTTGATGATTTTTCCTTGGTCCTACTACCAGCGCCTGGAGAGAGAAGACCTGTATTCATTTTCTGATTTGATCATTAACTTCATACCACCATGTGACTTTGAGCCAATCACAAATCTTTTCTGAGTCTCAGTTTTCTTGTCTACACGGTGGGAACCTGGATAAATGCTTGTGGAGATCAAGTTGATAAATGGCTGCAAAGTTGAAGGATACTATTTATAATAATGAGTTTGAATCCGAATTTTGGATCCTCTTTCAGTCTGGTGAATGACAAGAGTGAGCTGACAGAGGAATCATCGTGCTCAGTGACTAGCTTCAGGACAAGGGGAAGGAGGATGGGGCAAGGGTATGAAGACTCAGCATTGACTGTAAGACCATTTGATTGCAAGTGTTTAGATTTTGAACTTCCCAAGGTCAGTGAACCTTGCTAGTTTCTCTCTGTGTCCTAGCATCTTAGGACAGGGTGAGGCATAAGAAGGACAATTCCATGCATAGCTGTAGCCTGGATGGCTGCAGAGTAGAGTCTGGAATCTCCGAGCTGGTGAAGAAACAATCACAATCAAATGGTCTTGTGGTCCATGCTGGTCTCCACACCCTTACTGTGAGCTCTCCCTGATCTCTCGCTTTACAGCCAGCCAGATCTCTCCAGGCCATGCCTGGCCACTTCATTATCTTCCATGTCCCCTCCCTCTGGGCACCCCAGCCCCTAACAGACACACGGGGAGCTGGGGCTCTGGAGAAAGAGTCGTCTGCCCAGATTTGATCAAGACACCAGTGAGAGGCAATGATTTGTGAAGAAATCCTGGTGCCGTCTAATGGAATTTTCCCAAAATAAATTCATGTAAACAACTTCCCACAAAGAGGTAGTCAGGGGAGCTGGGCGTCTAAACAGTGTGAACAGTTGCAAGCACTCTGGGCTCCAGGAGTGCCGTGTCGTCTGGAAGAGGGGCTGAGGGGAGACTCCCTTTAGCAAAACACCTTTGGCTCCAGTCCTTCTGACATCATAATGTCAGCCAATTCATTAACTTAAAAAAAAGTCCTAATTTTACTATCATCCCTGAAGCTGAGCAATATCACTTTGTAGCTAAAAAGGGAGAGTAATGGATTTTTTTTTGCATTCCTTGTATTACTATTTATCTTATAATTTTTTTTTTTTAAATTGGGTTTTAGGTGAAAGTTTACAGGGCAAATGAGCACGATCACTTCTGCTTAAATTTCAAAACCAGACAGAAGCAGGGAGAGCCTCTTTTGGCCTAGAGAAAGTGGGGGAAGGAGTGAGTTGGTGGAGAGGATGAGGAGGGCAGGGGGGACTGGAGCAAACGTCAGGAGAATTAGAAAGGGATGCCTCACACTTTAGTGCACACTGAGGAACATGAAGAATCTTTTAAGGGTTCCTAGAATTAAATAGAAAATCTGATCTTCTTCAGACATTCAGAAAGACATGGAATTCTTGTGGGCTGGATGGTTCTGGCCGTGTCCACATGGGGAATGCTGTGAGCTGGGCTGTATGTCCAGTTGTGCAGACCACACTTCCACAGGGAAGTGTGTGCAGGGAATCTGTACAGGACACACCTTTCCCCCAGACATTTTTTCCATCTGGGTTTGGGCTGACTTGCCCAAACCTGAGCTGTTCTCAGAATCTGAGCTGGATGACTTTTCCTCCGTCCCGTGACCGGGCCTAGAGAGGGAAGACCTATATTCAGTTTTTGGCTGGGTCGCTGTTTGGGATTGAACTGTGTGTCCCCAAAATGGTGTTGAAGTCCCAACTCCTATACCTGTACATATGACCCTGCATGGAAACTGGGTTTTTCTTCTTATGTTAAGGAGGCATGCCAGAGCAGGTAGGTCCCAAGCCTGATTATTTCTGCGTGGCTGTGTCTTATAAAAAGAGTAGAATAGACACAGAAACATACACACGGGGGGTGGACAGAGGCCAAGAAACCCCAAGGTATGTCAAGGAGCTCCTGGGGCTGCTGACACAGGAGGACCCTACTCTTGAGCCAATGCCCTGCACTGGACTCCTAGCCTCCAAGTTTGTGTTTTTTAAAGCCACTTACTTGTGATTATTTTGTTACAGCAGCACTAGGTGACTAAGACAGCCACTAATTGTTTTGCCACCGTGAGGCTTTGAGCAAATCACGTAAGTTTTCTGAGCCTCAACTCCCTCATGGCTACGATGGTACCATGCATAAAACTTCCAGATCCGCATGCTACATAGAGTTGTGAAGATCGAGTCAGGGAGTGGCTGCAGAGTTGAGAGATGCTCTTGGTTGTGATGAATTAGAGTCTGAGTGTTGCATAATGGGGTTGTGATGAGAATATGACCCTCTGGGCAACAGAGCCAGGGAAAGAGGAGGTCTGGAGAGGAAGGTGCTTGGAGGCAACTGGTGGAGCCAGGATGCTCCAGAAGGTAGCAAGGAGCAGAAGGAGAGGTGAAACCCCCCCCCCCCCGCAAACCAAACCCAGTCATCAAGTCGATTCCAAGTCATCTGACTTGCTTTGACCAGTGAAATGTTAGCAGAGGTGTCAGGAGCTGAAGGTTTAAATGGGCTTGAGCAATTTGACTCTTGTGCTCCTAAGAGCTGTCAGGAGAACACCAGGCCTCAGCAGATGTTGGTCTGAGAAGAAGGTGTGGACACATGGACAGGCCTGAACCTAACACAGACTCTGGAGCCAATTACAGCTGATCGTTAGCTTGACACCGAGCTGCCTGCCCTCCCGAGCCAATTCAGAGATCTGAGTGACAAAAATTAATTCTCGTTGTTGCCACTGAGCTCACTGTTGCTTACTGAAAGCTAGTTACGCAGCTTTATTGCAGCAATAACTGTCTGATGCACTGACAACGGCAAGGAGAATAAGAGAAGCAGTGCTCATTGCACAAGGTTTTATGGATTGAACTGAGTTTTGGAAAGCAAGGAGGCTGTCTTGATATCTGAGTTTCAGCTAACACAGCATCACACAAAGCAGGTACTACTATCCGTAGTACATTCGATATTCTTTGCCAGCACCGCAATTCAAAGGCACCAATTCTTCTTTGAATTATCACTACCTGCCATAATTCATAATATGTTTCTCTTTCAAAAGCTTCTGATCCTCTACGTCTGTAGACACAAGATACCTATGAAGACATAAACAGAAAACCCAAAACTAAAAAACCAAACCCACTGCTGTCACAGCGATTCTGACTCATACTGGCCCTATTGGATAGAGCAGAACTGGTCGATAGAGTTTCCAAGGAGTGCCTGGCAGATTCGAACTGCCAACCTTTTGTCTAACTGACTGAACACTTAACCACTACACCACCACGGTTTCCAAACGGAGAAACGGGATGCCATATGTTATGATAGGAGCTTGGCCCCTGAAGTCTTAGATTTGCATCTTGAAGTCATCACATTCAAGTTGTGTGACCTATGGCAGAGTACTTAGCCTCTCTTGTGTTTTAGTTGCTTCATCTTTGAAATGAGGATAGTAATACTTATATTGCAGATTTTTTGTGAGTTGTTGTTGAGTCGGTTCTGACTCGTAGCAACCCCGTGTGTACCAGTATGGAATACTGCTCCATCCTGCCCATCGTTACAGCACTTTTTATGCTTCAGCCCATTGTTGTCCATCTCAGGGAGAGTCTTCCACTTTATTGCTGACCATCTACCAGGCATATTGTACATCTCCAGGGACTGGTCCCTCCTGATAACATGTCCAAGGAGTGTGAGATAAAGTCTCATACTGGAAGTCATCTTTGCTTCTAAGAGCATTCTGGTTGTACTTCTCCCAAGATGGATTTGTTCATTCTTCTAGTAGTCTGTAGTATATTCAATATTCTTTGCCAGCACCACAATTCAAAGGCATTGGTTCTTCTTTGGTCTTCTTTATTCATTGCCCAGCTTTCTAATGCACATGAGGTGATTGAAAACAGCATGACTTGGGTCAGGCGCATCTTAGTCCTTAAGTGACATCTTTGCTTTTTAGCACTTTAAAGGGATCTTTTGCGCAGGTTTGCTCAATGCAGTGTGTCGTTTGATTTCTTGACTGTTGCTCCCAGTGGTGGTGCTTGTGGATCCAAGGAGACTGAAATCTTTGGCAAATTCCATATTTTCTCCATTTATCATAATGTTGCTTATTGGTCCAGTTGGGAAGATTGTGAATAGGACAGAGAATATGGTATTAAAATTTTTATGAAGTGTCTGCCACCTGAAGAGTGCTCAATAAATATACTGATTATTATTTAATACTATTGTGGATGTGAAATAGTTTTTAAAAAATCAAACCCTAAAGCAGTATCTCTATTAAGAGTGAAGCAGAGTAAAGGATGTAGGTGGCTAGGGGGTGATTTGTTGTTGCTGATTCTGTTGAGTCACCTCTGACTCACGGTGACATTCCGTAGAATAAAGCATGGCCCAGTCCTGTGCCATCTTTGCGATTATCGGTATGTTTGAGTTCATTGTTGCAGCTATTGGGTCCATCCTCCTCACTGAGGATTTCCCTTGTTTTTTCTGTTTTACCAGCCAGGATGTCTTTTCCTAGTGGATGGCCTTCCCTGGTGATGTGTCTGGGTAAGTGAGCCCAAGTTTCATCAGCCTTGCTTCTAAGGAGCATCCTGGTTGTATTTTTTTTTTTTTAAGACTTACTTGTTCATTCTTCTAGAAGTCCACGATATGTTCAGTATTCTTTGCTAACATCATGGTTCCAATGCGTCTTGGTTTCTGGAAGCCTTCTCGGAGGGGGAAGTTGTCATGTTACTATACTAAGGGAGGCATGGACTACAGGTAGCCTGCTTGGGTCTGTCATCCAGGTGAAATGTTGACCTTGCCTCTCAGTGTTCTTGGGAGGCAGTGTCCAGAGAGTGTTACCTGCTAGAACCCTTCTTTCTCTTGTCCTCTTGGTGGACCTTTATGAAACAGCGCTCCTTTTCGCTCTAAAAAGACAGTAAAAAATTAGAAAAGAAAACTTCATTAGAAGTCAGACCTGTGGTGTGGAGGCCAGAGACCTTAGCCATACAGTGGATATTCCTCACTGGACTGGAAGAAAGGAAGTGTGGATTTCTTTCCCTACAGATACTCCCTGAGATAGAAACTCGAGGTTTCTTCCCCATCAACTTTAGCCAAAACTAATGATGATGATGATGATGATAAAAACAATATGTTTCCAAGAAATTTACACTTTATTACAAAGTATGACAGTTTGATTTTGATTCGCATAGGATTGAGGAGGGCAGGGCAGGTTTTTAGTTTCATTCATTGGAAAAGCAGCACATATCATCTCAGCCCACAGATGCAAACATGCAAAAATCCAGTTTGACATTCTCTTTCAATGTCTTGTGCTGAGGGGATAAAATCTAAGTCTTGATCAATTCACATGAAATTCAAAATAGGCACTCCTAATCAGTGGGTGGCAATTTGGATTGCCTAATGGTTGAGTGCTATATCCACTCATCAAAAGGTTGGTAGTTCAGATCTGCCAGGTACTCCTTGGAAACTCTATGAGGCAGTTATACTCTGACCTACAGGATCACTGTGAGTTGGAGTCAACTGGATGACAGTAGCTAATCAGTGGGTGGCTCTCTAAGCACCTTCCTTCTGTGGCTTTCCATCCTTAACATGTGGCTTCCAAAGTCAGTGAATGTGTTGGCATCATGCCAAGGAACAAAGCAAGAGCATGAAAGCTTTCATGGGCCAGGCTGTGCATCACTGATAATCACATTCTGTGGGCTGGAACTCAGTCACATGACAGTGCTCACCTGCTGAGGAGTCTGGGAATATAGTCTACCTACCTGCCAAGGACGAAGGGAGAATGCGTTGGATAAACAGCTAGCATATCTCTGCCATACCATTACTTCTTTATATGGGGATTACTTTAATAAGTTTTGTGTCCAGCAACCTAATTTCAGGAAATACAATGTGTGACTAATTGCCTCTATCCATGAATGACTGCCTCCTTGGCCATGAGCCCAAAACTGAATGATACTCGGCTACCATTATTGAACACTTTGAAAAGATTCTGTAGAAGAATCCTTATCAGAATGGGGAAAATGTAGGACAGAATTTCAAATTCTAATGGAACCCAGACTTTTTGGAGCCTTCGAGGCTGGATAAATCTCTATAACTGTTGCTCTGAGATAACTTTTATACCTTAAACCAGAACTTCATATAGAACGGGAAGAGGACTTGTGTTAAGTACAGGATTACTGAAGAAGAACAAAGTGGGAGGCTGCATGCTACCTGATTTCAAAACCTATTACACTGTGATGATAGTCAAAAGAGTCTGGTACTAGTACAACAATAGATACATAGACTGATTGAACAGAATTGAGAATCCAGAAGTAAATTTATCCACCTATGAGCAGCTTATATTTGACAAAGGCCCAAAGTCTGTTAAATGGGGAGAAAAAATGGTGCTGGTATAACTGGATATCCATCTGCAAAATAATGAAACAAGACCCATACCTCACACCATGTATGAGAACTAACTTAAAATGGATAAAGACCTGAATATAAAGTCTAAAATGATAATGATCATGGAAGAAAAAATAAGGACAATGCTTAGAAGCCCTAATACATGGCATAAACAGAATACAAACCATAACTAACAGTGCGCAAAGAGAAGATAGATAACTGGGAGCTCCTAGAAATCAAACATATTCATCAAAAGACTTCATCAAAGAGTAAAAAGGCAGCCTATAGATTAGGAAAAATAAATGGCTGTGACAAAACCGATCATCATCTAATTTCTAAAATCTACAAGATACTGCAAAACTTCAACAATAAAAAGACAAATCACGCAGTTTAAAAATGGGCAAAGGTTACGAACAGGCACTCCACTGAAAAAGACATTAAGGTGACTAACAGATATATGAGGAAATGTTCACGATCATTAGCTATTAGGGAAATGCAAATCAAAACTACAAGGGGATACCATCTTACCCCCAGAAAACTAGCACTAATTCAACAAACACAAAATAATGATGTTGAAGAGGTTACAGAGAGACTGGAACACTTATACACTGCTGTTAGGAATGTAAAATGGTATAACTGTATTGGAAATCAATTTGGTGCTTCCCTAAAAAGCTAGAAATAGAAATATCATATGATCCAGCAATCCCACTTCTTGGAATCTATCTTAGAGAAATAAGAGCTGTCACTTGAACAGATATATGCACATCCATATTCATTGCAACACTCTTCACAATAACAAAAAGATGGAAACGACCTAGATGCCCATCAACAGGCAAATAGACAAATAAATTATGTCATGTCACACAATGCAGTACTATGCAACAATAAAGAACAATGATAAATCTGCAAACATCTCACAATGTGCATGAATTTGGAAGCCATTATGCTGAGTGAAATGAGTCAGTCCCGAAAGGGCAGATATCGTATGAGACCACTATTATAAGAACTTAAGAAAAGGTTTAAGCACAGAAGGAAACATCTTTCCTCCCTGCGGTTACAAGGGTGGGGAGGGAGAGGGAAAGGAATTCACTAACTAGATAGTAGACAATTTTCTTAGGTGAAGGGAAGAACAACATACAATACAGGGGAAGTTGGTTCAACTGGACCAAAGCAAAAGCTAAGAAGGCTCCTGAACACAGTCAACCCCTTTGAGGGACAGAATAACAAAGGGGGGGGGGTTGTCTGGGAACCATGCTTTCAGAGGACATCCAGGTCCACTGATGTAACAATTTGTTAAGAAAATATTCAGCATCCCACTTTGGTGAGTGGCATTTGGGGTCTTAAAAGCTTTTAAACAACCGTCTAAGATGCACCAAATGGCCCCAACTCATCTAGAGCAACGGAGAATGAAGGAAACTAAAGACACAAGGAAAATCTTTGCCTGAGAGACAAAAGGGCCACATAAAGCACAGACTCTATGTCAGCCTGAGACCAGAAGAACTAGATGGTGCCTTTCCACCACCAGTGACTGCCCTCACAGAGAACACAAAGAGAATCCCTGATGGAGCAGGAGAAAAGTGGGACACAGAGCTCAAATTCTCATGAATACCAGACTTTGTGGTTTGACCGAGACTGGAGGAACCCAGAAGGTATGCCCCCTAGACTATCTGTTAAGCTAGAGTTAAAACTATTCCCAAAACCAACTCTTTTTTTGGTTCTGTGATTCTACCTATTTTCCCCATATTATGATTGCATGCTCCTCCTCTCTACCCCAAATTTCCCATGTACATTCAAGCATATCTTGTCCCCTTCTTTTTCCTCATCTCATCCCCAGACAGGAGCTGCCCAGTTAGTTGCCTGTATCTACCTGAGCCAAGAAGCATACTCTTCACTAGTATCCTTTTAGGCCTTACAGACCATTTCAATCATTATCTGAGGAGTTGGCTATAGGCAACTCTTTAGACAAAGATTAGACCCAACTATATGATGTTAAATAGTACTCAGGAAAAGTGTGTATCTTTGTTCAAGTTGATACAAGAGACTGAACGGGCAGCTCTTGTGCGCAGGTAAGATGAGAAGGCAGAAAGGGACAGGAGCTAGATGAATGGACCAGCTTCCTTGTTATAGGAAATGGGAGTGGAAAGGGGGAGTGTGCTGTCACATTATAGGGAATGCAGTTAGGCTCACATAAATAACGTGTGTATACATTGTTGTATAATAAATTAACTCGAGCTGTAATTTACCTAAAGTACACTAAAACAAACTAATAAAAAAATCTTGAAACAAAAATGTCCCCTGAAGTCTTCTTTAAACCAAGCAGTAGTTTAGTTTAGTTAGTAAACATGTATGCCTGAAGCGTTGTGCTCTTTTAAGAACTGTCTGTATGGGGTCAAGTGGAAAACAGCAACTTGAAAGATCAGATACAAAACTTAGGGAATAGTGGGTTTATATTAATAGGGGAGGAACAAGTCAGAAAAGGAGGGTGAGAAGGAAGAATGCAATGCATGAAGAATGTATCAAGAATGTAACCAATGTCACTGAACTGTACGTATAGAAATTGTTGGATTTGTGTAGGAGGTCTGAGAGTTAAGTTCATGAACTCACCCTAGAAAAACTGCCGCATATCTCCTTGCTGAATATTACCACAGTCATCTTTGAAGTGCTCCCCTTGGGAAGCTGCGCACTGTTGCCAGCGCCTAGCCCATCCACCCTTCAAAGCCATTTTGGAACTCCTTTTCTAGAACATCTATCAGAGCTGTGTTGTATGAAGTCTGACAATTAAATCTGAGAACTCATCCTAGACAAAGTGCTTTGAAGGGTGGACTAGGTGCTGGTGTCAGTGCATAGTTTCCCAAGGGGAGGACTTTGAAGGTGACCATAGTGACATTGAACAAAGAGGTATGTAGCACTTTTTCTAGGATGAGTTCATGAACTTAACTGTCAGACCTCATATGATGGACACTCCAGAAAAAAAGTTCCAAAATTGCTTTGAAGGGTGGACTAGGTGCTGGCATTGGTGCATAGCTTCCCAAGGGGAGGACTTTGAAGGTGACCATAGTGACATTGAACAAAGAGGTATGTAGCACTTTTTCTAAGATGAGTTGGCAAACCTAATTGTCCAGCCTTGTATGTTGTGCTGTGTATATTCTCTACAACCACAAAAACAATCAAGCCCATCACCACTGAGTTGACTCCCATGACTAAGTAGAACTGCCCCCACAGTTTCTGAGGAGCAGCCGGTGGATTTGAATCAATGACCTTTCTTAACTACTGTGCCACCAGGGCTCTGAACAACAACAGCAGTAACAAAAATATGAAAAAGGAACCTAATTCTGATACATCATATAATTGTTATGCCCTCAGACCCCTAGGTATTTTTGGAAATCAAAGTTCTTTGTTTCTGATGTAGCAGTCTTTCCCCCAAAGAAATAGATGCTGTGAAGTGCGGTTGCCCTAACAAGATAATAGATTAGAGAAGTAGGAAATACCAGAGGACAACACATCAATGAATATTTCAAAATATTAGAGGTAGAGTGATTGGCTTGCACTTGCACAGTTAGTAAGCGGTGGATGGAGTTGGACTTGATCTGGAGTCAGGGCTGCGCAACACAGAGGCCCTCAGCCTCTTCCTTGGAGAGTCTCAATGTGTGGTAACTGGCAAACCCAAAATCCAGTGGAACACTATTGTCATTGCTGCCAAGTCCATTCCTACTCATAGCAACCATATAGGGCAGCATAGAACTGCCCTATAACATTTCCAAGGAGTGGCTGGTGGATTGATCTCTTAACCACTGTACCACCAGGGCTCCAGCATATCCATATGCTGCTGTGCAGTGTCTGGACCAGGGATATTTGGGCACACTTAATAATGTGGTTAAGTGCTATGGCTGCTAACCAAAAAAATCAAGATTCTCAGTCTATGGTAACAGGCAAACTCAAAATCCGGTGGAGCCCTACTGTTGTTGCTGTCAAGTCCATTCCTACTTATAGCAACCATATAGGGCAGAGTAGAACTGCCCCATAGCGTTTCCAAGGAGTGGCTGGTGGATTCGATCTCTTAACCACTGCACCACCAGGGCTCCAGCATATCCATATTCTGGTGTGTAGTGTCTGGACCAGGAATATTTTGGTACACTTAATAGTGTGGTTAAGTGCTACGGCTGCTAACCAGTTCAAATCTACCAGGCACTCCTTGGAAACTCTATGGGGGCGGTTCTACTCCGTCCTGTAGGATCGCTATGAGTTGCCATCTGCTGGATGGCAGTGAGTTTGTTTTTGGGGAGGTTTAATAATGTAATAATGATGAAACAGGTGAGCTCAGAGACCTGAGAGCTTCTTTAGTGGGGTCTGCAGCCTTGTCCATTTAGACTCTTCTTTTCCTTCGTGCTTTTCCTCTCTTCCGTTTCCGCCCTTCCATCCAATCCCATCTCTACCCTCTCCTTTCCCAGCAGCCCCCTCCTTGTCAGTCTCTCCTTTTCCCAGGACTCCAAGTGCTGTCTGCTTGCTAGCAGATTCAAATCCACACCACCACTGGGTTGACGGTTTATTTATCCTGACAACTAACTCTTCATTCAATTAACACTAAGGACTCTGTAATGAGCACTACTTTGCCAGCTTTTCAGGGTGACAGGCTGAAAGGAACACAGTCTTTGGGTTGGACAAACTGGAATTTGATTTCTGGCGGGGCTGCTCAGGAGCAGGGTGGCTGGCCAAGTGACTTACGTTTCCTGGGCTCCTCTGCCCTTGTTTCTAAAGGGAAGGAACTAAAAGCAACCTCCGTCTGTATTTGGAGATTAAAGGCAGAAAGGCCAGCCACAGAGCTGGGTTCCCACCTCCTTCCACCCTAATTTATAGGCCCTCTCCATCTGTTCCCAGCTTCTCCTCTGTCGCCTTAAGGGTCTGTCCTCTGTGCACTGTGGATCCCAAGTGCCTTTCACCTTTCAGAGGCCTCTCCATTATTAGCTCTTCTCTTGACTGTATTGTCACGCTGCCCTGTCTACTGTATCCTTCCAAGCAGCACTCTAACAAATGCTCCAAGTTTTCAGCTTTTTAAAAGGTATAAAAATACTCCGTGACCCCACCACCACCTTCCAGCCACTGTCCTCCTGGTGCCCCACACTCTGCTAAGAAGAATTACCTACACATGTGGCCTCTGTATAGATCCAGTCCAGTCAGGTTCTGCTCTACCCTATGAGGGTCCTCTTGCCTGCATCACCCATGCCCACCATGCTGCGAAACACAGTGGCTCCTTCTCTGTCTACATCGTACTTAACACCGAAGTAGTTTTAAACCCTGTTGATCACTCCTTCCGTTTTAGAACATCATTTCTCCTGAATTCCCTCCTATCTCTTGGGCTCCTCATTCTCCATCTCTTTTGCCAACTTGTGTTTCTCTGCTTGTCTTCTTAATGTTGGTGATCCCTGGAGGCTTGGTCCTGAGTTGTCTTCTCTTTTTCTGTAATCTCTTCCCAAGTGACTTCATCCATTCTCATGACTTGACACGGCATGCATATGTTGTTGCTTTTTTATCCAGTGCACATAGACCATTCTCCAGAATTTAACACGCATTAGCCCACAAAGAAATTCTTACCAGAATTCAAAATATTGAAATATTACAAAGCATTTTTTTTTCAGCCCATAAAATCATGAAAGTAGCAATACGTAGCTAAGTAGATATCTCTTTGGAATTTCAGGTTTTTGTATGGAGCTGCCTGCCCAGTATCGTCAAAGCTGGCTCTTGATCTTGTTTGAAGTCACCGCATCTCAGCTAAATGTTATCCTGACTCCCTCCCTCACTTCTACAGTACTCTAGTGTGAAGTCCTGTTGTGGCTTCTCTGTCCCTGTGCTAGCCACAACCACCTCCCCTCGCTTCCTTTCTAATGTCCTTGTTCCCGCTCTTGAGGTTATCGGAAGAGTGATCTTTTAAAAAAATAAATGAGATCACGTCTGGGCAGCATGTCCTACCCTCCAAGCTCTTCACTGGCTTCCCACAGAGGTAGAATGAAATGTTCAATTCCCTGCAGGACCTGGCTCCTGTCTGCTCTTCTGGCTTTACCTCGGGGCACTTTATGTCTTGCTCACTGCACTGCAGACCCACGGGGCTTCCTCTTCCATCTCTTAATTGCTCTGACTTCTCGGCCATCTCAGGGCCTTGGCATGCTGCTCCTTCTGACCCATAGCTCGTCCCCGCATTCCTACTCTTCCTACTCATCGTCAGGTCATTCCTGCTCATCATCCTTTCAGTCTCAGCTGTCACGTCACAGCCTCAAATCTAATTCCGCTCCTTCTTATTCTCTCCATTGTTGTTGTTAGTTGCTGCCCGGTAGATGTCCACTCATAGTGATCCCTTGAAAGTATAGTAGAGCTGTCCCCCTGGACTCTCGTGGCTGTGACCTTTCCAAAGGAGATCACCAGGCCTGTCTTCTGAGGTGCCTTTGGGTAGGTTTGAACTGTCTACTTTTTGATTAGTAGTTGAGTGCTTAACCATCTGCATGACCCAGGGACTCCTCTCCATTAGTACTACCTAATTTCTAGCTAACTCTGTACTGTCTGTACGGTATCTAATATCTTACAGCTCTCATGATAGTTGGTGGTTATACATTTATGTGTGTCTTTACACAGTTAATGTTCATCTCTCCAGCCCACGGGAGGCTCTGAGAGGCAAGATCCATGTCTCTTTGGTTCACAGCTGCAGTTGCAATCCTGGCACAAGGTAGATGCTCAATAAATAGTTGTTTTGTAATAGCTAGCAGTTATTGAGCTCTAATATGTGCCGGGGGCTCTTCTAATCACTTTGCTTGTATTGTTTTATTTCATCCTCAGAGCATCCCTGTGAGTTAAGTACTGTTTTCCAGTTTATGGCCCTTTCAAGACCCCATTATTTTCTGCTTTGCATTTTTTTGTTGATATCATGTGTTTTTGTTAATGAAAGCAAGCTGAATCATTGAGTGTTGTTGAATTTTTGCCCCCTTCTGTAAGCCTACCCTTAAAGTCCAGAGGGTCATACGTTGTCTCACGAATTCTACTCTGAGAAGAAACATATACATTCTCCAGTTTTCTCCACAGTTCTGTTTTTCCTACCAAAAATGCACACGCCACATATAATACCTGCAGAAATGTTAATTACTGACATGTGTCCATTTTCTTTTTTAGTTTCCAGAAATCTTAAAGGCCCCAGCCTTGTGGCATGCACACTCAGTGGGAAAGCAGTTTCCTAAAGAACCTGAGAGGCAGAAAATGTTGGTGGGCAACCCGATACCTCAGCAGTCATGAGAAGGACAGATTAAAAAAAAAAATGAGGCACAGAGAATTTAAGTAACGTATCTAAAACCACATAGCTAGGAAGTAGAGCCTGACCCCAAACTCTCAATTACCTTTCTCTTCTGCCACTGACGAGTGAATGAACACAGTAAGCCCTTAGGAAGTGGAAACAGCCTTGGTAGCAGTTTCCACTCAGTTCTCTTGGGACTGAAGAAAAAGTGAACTCAGGACCTGTGGCACCCCACCCCCCAAGTCCTCCGTGGCATCCCTCCATCCCAGATTCCTTCAGTTGGTAGGTTAGACGGGTGCAGGTAGGTTGGGGGTGGGGAGAGGCCAGTTCCTGGGAGCAACAGATAAGACGTGGGGTCAGTGGCTGGGTCATTGGTGAGAACACACCCTGCTGTGGTCCTGACCTACGTGTTATGCTCTGTATACGTCTTTCTCTTCCTTTAGTTGTCCTCACCCACCTTGGGGTTGGGTTTTATGTATTCTTGAATCCCCAGATCCTCACATTGTGCTTGGCACTTAATATGTTGTTTCATAGGTTTGTTGAACTGTCAAATTCATCTTAGCCTTTGGATTAGTTACCAGGTTGAGTTGGTTACTTCCTCCTCTCTGTTACTTTCCCAGTTAGTGCATACCTCTGTTAGAGAATCTGGCTCATTGTGCTTAGTGATTACTTTATTTGCCTCCTCACTGGGACTTCACTTTTGCTGAATGAATGAGTGATCTTCCTTGGTCACTTTCCACAAACCTTGGCTTCTGATGGGCGCTTCTCAAGTAGTTCTGGTTTTGGGATAGTTCTCCCAAGAGGCAGGGAGGTGGATAACATGTCCTTCACTTGAAAGATCTTTAGTGCACCAGTGAGGGCTTGCCGTTGAGGGTTTCTCTTCCGAAGCCTCCCCAGGGAACACCAGATGGTTCCCAGCTGTTGTCTAGAGACCAGGCAGAACTTACAGAGATCAGACAAAGGCAATTGCTTCCAAAACAGAAGAATTGCCTCGAGTGCCTACTGGATGCCAGTTACCGGTCCTGTATTTGTGTCCTCATTTTTGATACCCATGAAGAAGGTATCATTATTGTCATTGTAACACCTGTTGCCTTTGAGTTGGTTTTGACTCACAGTGACCCTATAGGACAGAGCAGATCTATCTCATGTGGTTTCCGAGGAGTGGTTGGTGGATTCAAACTGCAGACCTTTTGGTTAGCAACTGGGGTCTTAACCACTGCACCACCGGGGCTCAGGAAAGTCAAGTGGCTTACCCAAAGCAGAAGGAACAAAGCCTCCCTTCTTAGACATTGACAGTTTTTTCTTCTTTGAGGGAAGAATTATAAACAGGTCATAGTATGTTCCCTGCTTGAGCTTTTTTCAACCAGCTCGCTGTCTGAAGGGCACTCTTAACGATGTGAGCCTCTTGTGTGACTAAGCAGAGCCGGTCGGAGGAAGTTTGCCATATCTTATTACTTCCCAGAAGGTGGCGCCGTTATCCCAACATATGGTCTCCCAGTTTCGGCAGTTTGGAATTGCTCAAAGAAAAAGCTTGCCTTCTTGAAATAGGAGCTACTAGTGTTTAAGTCCTGCTGTGTGCCTAAACTTTGTTTCCGTAAATCAGCTCATTTGAGCCCCACAACTGCCCAAGGAAGTTGTCCTCTCAGTAGGATGGAGGCTCAGAGAATTTAAGTAATTGGTGTGAGGTCCCCAGAGACACAAGTAGAAGAGCAAAGGTTTGAAACCAGGTCTGTTTTGTTCTCTTGGCACATGAAAGAAGTGAGGCCTGACCTGTGAGTTACCCAGTTACCTTTCAGCAGCTGTCTTACCTGGCCCAGCTCGAGGTGAATTATCTGGGTAATGGCTGCCCAATTTCTGGCCCTGGACCAAGTTTTTGGGACCAAGTTTTTGGGACCCAGGCAGTTCTTTAGGGGATGCAAGCATCTCTGCTCCACCATAGACCACTGCCATCGCTTTGTTTTGAGAAATGATATTGTTTATTGGCCTTTTGTCATTTCGGTGGATCCTCTTGGCGCCAACAGTCACCTTATAGTTATGTGGTAATTCAAGTGGTCCCAATGGGATACATTATTTACATACCCTTGTTTCTGACCTTACAAGACAGCTTTCTTCATAAGGAAACCCTGTTGGCGTAGTGGTTAAGTGCTACATCTGCTAAGCAAAAGGTCAGCAGTTCAAATCTGCCAGTTTCTTCTTGGAAACTCTATGGGGGCAGTTCTAGTCTGTCCTATAAGGTCACTATAAGTCAGAATTGACTCAGTGGCAGTGGGTTTGGTTTTTGGTTATTGATAATTGTTGTGTGGTTGTATAAGTGGAAGTAACAAATTCAGAGAAGAACAATGTGATGTAGCATTAGAGGAGATACAAGAAAGGCATTTATCATCAACCATGATCAGAAAATGAACACCTCAATAGCCGAATGGTGGCTCAGCCACTGACGTCAGGAGGGTGGATGGGAATCTGGCCCCGATACTGTTCCATTTGCTGTGATGAAATCCTCCATGAATGGTCTGGGTTGTGCTCGGAATAGGGAGGAGAGTGCTATTTACAATCCTCAAAACAGCCCTGGGAGGAAGGATTGTTCTCCTCTTTATGGATGAAGAGGGAACACCCAGCATCTGTTTAGACTAGGCTCTGAAATCAAGTCCTGAGGCAAATTCTGGCTCTTCTGTTGGCTTGCAGGCCCAGATCTCCTCACAGTGGCTGTGTGCTGTCAATGGCCCCAGCAGCTCACCTGCACCTATCCCTGCCTGCAGCCACCTCCCTTGGGTCCATAGGAGCCCCAGGGAGGGCACTTGGAAGGGGATGCCTAGGTGGCAGGCCTGGATTGGGGCTGAGGGGCAGGCCAGCCAACATCAGACTGCAGCTGAGTGCTCTACGGTGCCCTGAATGCGGGAGGATTTACGATGTTGGAACACCTGCCTGGCATCCTTCCCAACCCATCTCTGAACCTTCTCAGTCCTTATGAGGGACAGATTACCCAACAAGCAAGGTACACATAGGCTTAATTGTCCTTGCATAAACTCTGGTGTCACAGTGGTTACACACCCTGGTGTCACAGTGGTTACGTGCTATAGCTGCTAGCTATAGCTGCTAACCAAAAGCTTGTCAGCCCCAATCCACCAGGTACTCTTTGGGCAGTTCTACCCTGTCCTGTGGTGTCGCTGTGAGTTGGAATCAACTTGATGATGTTGAGTGTGGTTTTTGTTTTTACTAGTCTGTAGTGTACAGTTTCACTCATTCAAAAACTCATGTGAAATTGTGCACTACAGATTAGTGTAAACACAATTAAGCCTGTTAATGTAAGCTGGTGCATACTGTGGTTCCTGGTTAATCCACCCCAATCCTCACCCTTCCTGTATCTCTTTGCTCAGACAGATTCCCGGTTCAGCTCCCCAACCACCTGCTCTGCCCTTGGTTTCTTGCTGTTGAGGCGCTTCCCTGGAGTGCATCAGAGAAGTTGCTACAGCCCATCCTCTCCATCCCTTGTCCTTCTTGTGAATCAAACCTTCTTCTAGGCCTTACTGCTATCCAGGAAGATGCTTTTCCGCCTCTTACATCAATTTCTCCACATTCTCTTCTTGTAAATAAGCAAACAGAAAATGTCTTCCACGAAATGAATACATTTTTGGTTTCCCAGAGGAAAATAGACCCCAAGTTTCTTGAAAGTAGAGAATTGAGGTGGGCGTTCGAGGCTTTTAAAAATCCAGAATTGCTGTGCAATTGATCAGAGAGAACTGTGTTCCACAGAGTTTTCAGTCGTGGTGATCTTTCAGAAGTAGATCGCCAGGCCTTTTTTGAGGGATAGGGGTGGCATATCTGGATGGATTCAAACCTCTAACCTTTTGATTAATAGCCAGCTGCTTAACTGTTTGCACCACCTAGGGAGTCTTTCAGGCGTTTAACTCAAGAGAAACACTGCCATCAAGTTGGAGATACTACTGGGGTTCATCCCTTTAGAGCTGGCTCCTCCTTCCTCAAACTGTGGGTGTCCTATCCCCTCCTCAAGCACTGGGACCAGTCTGCTCCGAAACGTGGTGAGGGAGAGGTATGTGCTAGGTCTGAATTGATTGCCCCCTTTGTTGTTCAGCGTGAGCTAGGCATTTTCTAGTGATTATTTTTAATCCTCACAACACCCTTGTGAAGTAGGTATTTTTATCCCTATTTTACAGCGAGTTACCATGGCACCCAGAGGTTAAGTAATTTGTCCAATTTCCTCAGTTACTAATGGGCAGACTGAGAATCAAAATCCAGACTTTAAAACACTCGTTATTCCACGGAGTAGGAGTGCAGGGGTTTGGGTGGGCAGAAACATCGTGGAATGGACAGTGTATTAGTTTCCCATGGTGACTCCAGCCAGTGACCAAACAGTGGCTTACAACAACAGCAGTTTATTTTGTCACAGCCTGATGGGGCCACTAGCAGAAGGAGTTGGGAGGCCCAGTCCTTCCCAAGGGTGTAGGAGCAAATCCTTCCTGGCCTCTTCCCGCTTCTGATGGCTCCTGGAGTTCCTTGGCTTGTGGCTGCCTCCCTCCAGTCTTTGTCTCTGTTTTCTCATGACCTTATCCTCTTCTCACGTGTGTCTGTCTGTGTATCTCTTATAAGGACAACTTGTCCTTGGGTGTAGGGCCCACCTGCGTAAGCCAGGAAACCCTGGTGGTGTAGTGCTGCTCTGCCCACCAAAAGATCTGCGATTTAAATCTGCCAGGCGCTCTTTGGGAACTCTATGGTGCAGTTCTACTCTGACCTCTAGGGTTGCTATGAGTCGGACTCAACTCGATGGTAGTCGGTGGTGGTGCATAAGCCAGGAAGATCTCTCAAGATCCTTAACTTAATGACATCTGCCATGACTGCTTTACCAAACAGGTCATATTTTCAGGCCCTGGGATGTGGACATTATCTTTTTGCGAGCGATCCTTCTCACTGCTGACAGCCAACCTCCCATAGGAAAGCTGGGTTTCCCCTCTTTCCTGCAGCCCTAAGTGTTAGAAGACTGAGACCAAAGGGAGCAAGAACTTAAGGGCATACATTTTTACTTACTATAAGGAACTCTCTAGTTAAGTCAGAGTTAACCCTGGTGAATTGTGCACTTGTAGGAAGAGTGAGTTCCCTCATTAGAGGTGAGCAGTGGGGGGCTGGACCCAGGGGTGACTTGCCCATCAGGCACAGTAGGCACAAAGCTGAGGGCCCAACACAATATTAGGGGCCCTTGCACAAGTTTTAACTTCTAATCAGGGAGAAAGAACTTTTAAATTGAGTAAAATGTTTTATTAATGTATTTAGCTCTATATTAATGGAGTTGTAAAATGTGACTTTTTACCATTTGTTTTGGCATCTTTCATACTCTGAGACCCACAGAATTGCTTTTTTTTCTTGCTATTCTGTAATGAGTACCCTCCACCTCACAGGACAAAGTCCTTTTGCAGCGATGCCTGTTCCTCATCACTTAGAACTGGCCCTTGGGAGTGGGAGGTCTATGGCTGATGACATCTGAGCAGCGCCCCATGCTTTGTGGGCATTTGTCAAAGGTTGTGGTTGTTAGCTGTCACTGAGTAGGCCCCTGACTCATGGCTACCCCACACACAATGGAAAAAAGTGCTTCCTTCTCTTGTGTCATCCTGTGACTGACTGGGGACCAGACCACAGTGATCTCTAGAGTTTTCCTTGACTGATTTTTGGAAGTAGATCACCAGACTTTTCTTCCTAATCTGTCTCAGTCTGGAAGCATCATAGCAACATGCAAACCTCCAGCATTGATGGATAATGGCCGTGCGTGAGGTGTGTTGGCCGTAATAACGCACTGATCCCTTGCGAGAGATGGAAGAGAACCAACATGTTCAAAGAGACTATTTTCTTCTGGGTGCTTTACAGTTAACATGGAAAGTTTCCTCCGTGAGCCATGAGCCTTAGTTTTTTATGGCTTCCGTAACAGATGACTATAGGCTTAGTGGCTTAAAACAACACAGATTCTCTTACAATTTTGGAGCTCAGAAGTCCAAAACGGGTCAGTTGGGCTGTGTTCCTTTCAGAGCTTTAGGGGAGAATCCATTTCCTTGTCTTTTTCAGCCTCTAGAGGCTGCCTATGTTCCTTGGCTTGTGGCCTTGCATCCCTCCAAGCTCTGTGCCAATCATCTATATTGCCTTATTTAACTCTAATCCTCTTGCCTTCCTCTTTTAAAGACTCTTGTGATTACATTGAACTCACCTGGATAATCCAGGATAATCTCCTTTATGTAAAAATCAACTGATTATGAACTTTAATCATATCTATGAAGTCTCCTTTATCATGTAAGCTAATATGTTCACAGGTTCTGGGGATGAGGATGTGGATTATCTGCGGGGGTGGCTGTTACACAGCCTACCACAGTAGGTAATGTTGTTTTGTGTGGTCCACTGGTGAGCCTATCCTTGTGGGGACCATTCTCTTGCACTGTATTATATCCACCGTGCTATAGGCAGCAGGAGCTTGATATATGTTTGCTGAATGTTTGAAGAACAAGAGAAGCCATTTCTGTCTTTCTTCTGTGACCATAGCCCCTCTTTTTCTGCTTTTCTGGAAACATCATACCTGTTTACATGAGCTATCTGGTCAGAGACAAATAAATTGAGCAGCATTTGACAGTTTCTGTGGATCCACAAACTCCCACGCAGTTTCTGCTCCACCCGTACTCGACTTCTTGCACTTCAGAGCTGGCAAGGACTTTGGAAATCGGAGGCCTAACCCCCTCAAATCACAGCGGAGGAAAAGCATCTCAACCTCTTCATTTTGATGATTTCTTCTGGTGTCTGTTTAATGTCTTTGGCTGCTAACCAGAAGGTTGGCAATTTGAATCCACCTAGAGGTGCTCCTGAAAGAAAAGCCTGGTGATGGTCTTCTGAAAACTCAGCCATTGAAAGCCCAATGGAATACAGTTTTACTCTGACACATGTGCGGTTGTCACAAGTCAGAATCGACTAGAAGGCAACTGGTTAACTGACTAAATAGAGCTTGTCTTTATTGAGTTATTTTATATTCAAAATATATCATTTTCCTCTTCTGATTTTATCTCCAACCCTTTATAAAGGGCAGTCATCAGCCTTCCCATTGTACAGATGAGGAAATTGAGACCCACAGAGATGATGCCACCTATTTAGTATCTCCTGAAAGCCAGGGAGTATAACAGCCTAGAACACAAGTATCCTGAGTTCTCCTGGTCCCAAACCCTTCCCTTAGATTCTTCAAATCCTCTTTTAGTTTTAAGAGTTGAAAATGTTAGAAACCCCAGAGGGTAAGATGCTTCCCAGAGACAAACTTTAGTTCAAGCTGTTGGGGAGTGTTCTAAGACTCAACATTGTCCAGAATAATCAGATTGGCTACCTAAAGAGAAACAGGGAACTGACTTCTTGTCATCGGAGGTTTCGTCGTAGAGGCTAGACTAAGAAATCATTGAGCTTATTTTAAAGATCATTCCTGAGTGAAAGCACTGGCCAGAGTCTTTTGAGCCCCTGGGAGAGCAAACCCCTGCACTAAACTTCCTGGATCTCTTGTCCTTCTTAAGCTGGCTAACCAGTAAGGCTTGGGAACAGGAGATAGGAAAAATGGCGCCTCTGGCCTTACAGTGGAGGGAGTGATGAAAAGGGAAACCTCTCTCAAGGATCCCTCCCTCATAGGAGATAACCATCAAATTATATACATTTTCAATGGCATTCTAGGGGTCTTAGTGATTTTCATATGAAAACCCAGCCTGCAGTCCTTGGCATCTGTTTCTCTTTTTAGGACAGAAACCAAGACACTATTTACATATTCTTAGGGCCCTATCACCAATTAAATCTTTTCCGAACCTCAGTTCTCCCTGTCTCCCCACCCCCACCAACTCTGTCTCCACATTTAGGATTAAATTTCTTGGCAGACGGTGGTTGCTGTTCTCTTTGGTGATTTATTTATTCAATTGGATTATTTTTCATCTCCAGCCTGGGCATCTTGGGCCTCTGGCGTCCACCTTCTGAACATGAGGAAGTGACCCTGCTTGAGCACCTTCCCCAAACTCGACCGTGGGGCCAGGCCCAGAGCACATTCCTTCAGGCGCCAAGAGAGGCGGCTGTCTCGGTGTCATCCCTCTGCACCCCGCCCGTCCCTCCCCCTTTCTCCGGGAGATGAGGGAGCACAGCTGGGTGACGTCACCAGGAATGCACTGGGGCCTGTGCGTGGGGCCGAGAAGGAGCAGAAGTAAGATGTCACTGGGAGCAACTGGAAGGTCTGTTTCATCCTTTGCCATGGAGATAATCTGGTCCTACAGGGACTGAGCAACCTGCAGGAATGTCTGAGAAAATTGTTTGTGATGGCTTGTGCCTCCCAGCTCTCCCTCCTTTGCCAGCCGGGCTCACGCCTCTGGGTTTCCACTCCCAGGAGGCAGCTTAGAAGAGGGCAGTGCAGCACAGCACAGCAAGCCTGGTCTTCCTCATGATCCCTGTCCCTTCCCAGATCCCTGACCTTGGCCACGTTATACAGCCTCCTAAGTCTCCCATATGACATCTGAAAAATGGGCAAACAATGGGCCCTGCCTCAAAGGAATAAACAGATGCCAGTGGAGGCTGAGCATCATTCCTGGGGCACAGTTGTTGTTTCTGGGTGCCACCTCATAGTGACTCCATATAAAAGAGTAGAATTGCCCCGTAGGGTTTCATGGGCTGTGATCTTTATGGAAGCAGATCACCATTGGGCCTTTCATTCACAGCACTGCTGGCTGGGTTAAAACTGCCAAACTTTAGGTTTGTAGTCCCACACAAAGTGTTTGTGTTACCCAAGAACCTAGAGACAGAATAAGCCAAAGCCAAACCCACTACCACTGAGTTGATGCTGACTTATAGCGACCCTATAGGGCAGAGTAGAACTGCTCCATTGAGTTTCCAAGGAGTGCCTGGTGGATTTGAACTTCCAACCTCTAGGTTAGCAGATGTAGCACTTAACCATTATACCACCAGGGTTTCCATAGGTGGTAGTTATTAGTAAGCTGTAATCTTAGAACTCTCGGTAAAAGACTATGAATGAGACGTGCAACTTCATTCAGCATATTTTGAGTCTTGACTTTGTGTCTTACTATTAGTGCTGAGGAGTCCAAGGGAGAGAAAAGTGTAACCTTGGCCCAAGGATTTTTCCCCTCACGGAGTCACAGATGTATCCTCTATAAAGAGGATACACACTTCAGTGTGGTTGTTGAGTTTTGGAGAATGTAATTTATGAAAAGTAGCAAGCACAGGGAAGGTGCTCTATGTGTTAGCACTGTGATTACTTTTTACCCCTATTAATAATCGACTAGTAATATTTCAAATAATAAGATACAATTCCTGCAACTCAAGGTGCTCAGAGTTAAGTGAGTGAGCTGAGTGTATAAACAGAGAAACAGAATAATGCTCCAGGTGACCATCTGTGGCACAAAGGATTCTGGAGTCTGACTGATTGGGTGCAGTACTTCCCTGGCTCCTTACTAGCTGTGTGTTCTTAGCAAGGTCCTTCACACCCCCATGCCTGTTTTTAATTCTGTAAAATGTGGATGATAATAAAACCTACCTTGAAGCATTCTTGTGAGGACTCGTGAATCAGTATACGTAAAACAGTGCCTACCCCACGGTAGACTTCATTAAAAAGTTGTCCTCAATTATCATTACTGTTGTAGGTCATCAAGTGGCTTGCATTTCACAATGACCTTATAGGACAGAGTAGAACTGCCCCCATAGGGTTTCCTAGGCTATGATCTTTCTGGGAGCAGATCTCAAGATCTTTTTTCCCAACTTGCTGCTGGTGGGTTCAAATCAGTGCTTAACCATTGTACCACCAGGACTCCTATAACTATCATCAAGACAAAACTTGCCATCAAGTTGATTCTGACTCATAGCTACCCTGTAGGAGTAGGACTGCCTCATAGGGTTTCCAAGAAGCACCTGGTGGATTCAAACTACCCAACGTTTGGCTAGCAACTATAGCTCTTAACCACTAAGCCACCAGGATTTTTTCTGGGAATCAATGAATACGGCATGGGCTGGGGACCATGGTTTCAGGGGACACCTAAGTCAATTGGCATAACAAAATTTATTAAGAAAACATTCTGCATCCCACTTTGGTGAATGTTGCCTGGGGTCTTAAAAGCTAGCAAGTGGCCATATAAGAAGCATCAGTTGATCCCAACCCACTTGGAGGAAAGGAGACTGAAGATAACCAAAGACATAAAATGTGAGCCTAAGAGACAGAAAGGGCCACATAAACTACAGACTACATCAGCATGTGACCAGAAGAACTAGATGGTGCCCAGCTACCACCAATGACTGCCTTGATGGGGAACACAACAAAGAGTCCCTGCTAGAACCGGAGAAAAGTAGAGTATAGAACTTGAACTGTAGTGACAACACAGACTTGATGATCTAACAGACTGAAGGATCCCTGGAAGATATGCCCCCAGACTGTGTGTTAACCTAGAATTGAAACCATTCCTGACGCCAACTCTTCTGAGAAAGATTGGCTGGACTTTAAGACAGAACGATAACTGGTGAAGACTGTGCTTCTTGGCTTAACTAGATACATGAGACTAAATGGGCAGCTTCTGTCTGGAGGAGGTGCAGTGAAAAGGTAGAAAGGAGCAGGAGCTGGTTGAATGGACACAGAAACCCAGGACAGAGAGGAGGAGGGTGCTGTCACATTGCAGGGAGAGCAACTAGGGTCACAGAACAAAAGTTTTTGTGTGAGAAACTGACCCAAATTATCACTTTAATGCATTTAAAACAATGAAAAAGAAAAATTACTGTGTGGGGTAAGAGGGAAATCTTCTGAGAAGAGGTGACATGGATGTTGGGCTTTGAAGGTTAAGAAAAAGTTTTCCAGGTCTAAGGTTAGACAGGGAATTGGTATTCCAGGCAGAAGGAACAGCCCAACTGGGAAAACCAAGAGTTGTCCTGCTTGGACAATGAAGGGTTACCTTAGTGACTGGAGTGTAAGGGGTTAAAGAAGATGGGGCAAGAGAGAGAGGAACTGGGTGTGGTCATTAAGGAGTTTGTGCCCTAAGGGTAGTCCCTTGGTGATTGTCTTAGTCATCTGTTGCTGCTATAACAGAAATTCCACAGGTGATGACTTTAACAAAGAGAAATTTGTTTTCTCATGGTATAGTTGGCTGGAAGTCCAAATTCAGAATGTCAGCTTCAGCGGAAGGCTTTCTCTCTATGTTGACTCTGGAAGAAGGTCCTTGTCATCAAACCTCTGCTGGGCTAGGAGTGTCTCTTCACAGGAACCCTGGGTACAAAAGATGTGCTCTGTACTTGGCACTGCTTCTTGGTGTATGAGGTCTCCCCTCTTCTGCTTACTTCCTTTTCCTTTTATCTCTTGTAGGATAAAAAGTGGTACAGGCCACACCCTAGGGATGCTCCCTTTATATTGGGTCATGGATGTGACTTTAGTAGGGGTGTTATAATCCCACCCTAATCTTCTGTGACATAAAACTATAATCACAAAACAGAGGACAACTACACAATACTGGGAATTGTGGCCTAACCAAGCTAACACTTATTTTGGGGTGGGGGGAGGGGCGGGACATGACACCATTCAATCCATGCCAGTGATGAAAACTGCTAATGAACTTGACTGCTAATTGAAAGATTGAAAGTTTGAGTCGATCCAGAAGCACTTTGGAAGAAACACCTGGAGATCAGTGTTTGAAAAATCAGCCATTGAAAACTCTATGGAATGCAGTTCTCCTGTGAAACACTTGGGGTTGCCATGAATTGGAGTTGACACCATGACAAATTGTCTGTTGGTCACCTCAGGAGGAGGTACTGGGATTCTTCCTTTTGGAGATGAGAACAGACCTGAGTTTTGTAAAGAGTGGTTAGGCTATAGTAAGGCTCTCCCTCCTGGCTAAAAAATTAGTGTCTCCTGGGATGTTTTAAAAAATACCAGAGTGAGGATCTACTCCTGAGCAAGTGAATCAGACAGGATGGACCTGGGCATCATATAGTCAGTCATTGATCTCAAGTTGGGGGCCACTGCAGTAGAGGGAGAGAGGGACAGCTGGAGGCCTTGATAATGTCTTAATGCAATGCAGAGGGGATAAAGCCTGAACCAGAATAGCTGAAGGACTGAGAGACAGAGAGAGAGAGAGAGATGTTTTATGAGCTATTTTGGCAGGCAAGATTGAGAGGGCTCTTGACTGGGAACCAACTGTCTTCCCCCTAGAGGCAAGTAGCCTCCTCGATAGAGCCTGAGACCCCACACTAATACAGGAGGAAGGAGTTTTGCTGTCAAGACCAGCAGTCCTGGCCTGAGCGTTCTGACAAGCCATCAGGAGTGTGAGCTAAGCCAGGAGGGAGTCCTGCCTTCTCCCCAATTGCTAAGGCTGTAACCCCATCCTCCTCCTTGGTGGATAGTACTAATTCACCAGAGTCTTCCCCTGGGCCGGCTGTGATGTCACTGTTTAGTTGTCCCAGCAGGGTGGGCTGGGCCTGGGTGGGTGTGGACTCAGCGGCCAGCTTGCCAACCTTTGAAATCAGAGCCAGTTGTTTGTAATAATGTTTAATTTTAAAATTCATTTCTCATGTTGGCCCCCTGGCAAACAATTCTCAGGCAGGGCAGGCGGCCTGCTCTAGGGCCGCCAGGGCAGGGCGTCACAGCTCCAGAACACTTGTCTAATCCCTTTCTGCTTCTAAGGCTCACAGACATCCACCGTGCATGTGACATCATGGCTCGGAGGCTCCCTTCCCCAGGGACTCTCTAGTCACTGTTGCTGTGGTGACCTAGGGCTTTGCTCTGTCAGGAGGCCGTGCTGTGGGTCAGCTCATAGTTGCTTTCCCCTGGTCTCTGGGCCTTTCTGTTTCTCTTCCTAGTTTGCTTCAAGGCCCTTTAAGTCTTCACAGGGATAGTCTCAGAGGACACACGTGTGATACATGCATGTACTTGTGTTCACGTGTGTGTGTTTGAAGACTAGGATAGGAAGATTTTGAGCAGGAGTGTATTAGCACTTTGTGGAAATACCCATGTGAGAACTGAAGACAGAATTCCACTGAGGGCAGAAGAAGTGTGCGGTCATTCAGGAGAGGTGATTGCTCCAGTTGCTGGGATGATCCTTCTCTCATTGTGGGTCTCTTGTCTTTGGGCCTCCGTTTCCCCTGTCTGACACCTGGGTGGCCTAGTGGCTAAATGCTACAGCTGCTAACCAAAAAGTCAACAGTTCAAATCCAACCAGGAGCTCCTTGGAAACTCTGTGAGGCAGTTTTACTCTGTCCTAAAGAGTCACTGGGAACTCTGATGGTGCAGTGGTTAGGTGCTGTGTTGGCTACCCAGAAGGTAGGAAGTTTGAATCTGCCGGCTGCTTCTTGGAAGCTCTGTAGGACAGTTCTCCTCTGTCCTATAGGGTCACTGTGAGTCAGAATCAACTTGATGACAGTGGCCAGATAGGGTCACTATGTGTCAGAATTGACAATAATTATTATTATTTTTAAATAAACTAAAGTCCGTGACTCTGGTAATTCTTGTTTGCTCTTCCATTTTGTGACTTCATGCAAATGCGTTTTTAGCCAGTGATTAGATCTAGGACCCTGCTGACTGAGCCTGTTATGGAGTTCTATAGGTACAATGTGGGCAGAGGACTGGTTTCTTAATACAACACCCAAAGAGCACGCCACAAAGAGCGAGGGGAAGAAAAAGAAGCAGCATTTGTTGACTGTTGACTGGCTGCTGCAGGCCCTGTAGATAGTTGACACATAGGCTCCTTGTGCCCTGTGAGCTGGGCCTAGGAGCTGACTGGTTCATAGGGAAGACCTAAGGAAGTTGCCCATGTGAAGAAAATGGGGTCAAACTCATTCTCTTCGATTCCGAGGGGTAATAACTGCATTAGTAATGACACAAGCTTGTGGATGTTGAGTGTTTATGTTCCATGCTTTGTCATGATGTTCTCCTTAACTTCTCGTCACAACCTGTGAGACTGGTGGTACTAAGATTACCCTTCACAGATAAGGAATCCAAGAAGATCCAAGAAGATGGAGCAGCTGGTCAGTGGCAATGATCTGGAGTCTGAGACCTGGGAGAAACCCCATTAGAAGGTATCTAGAGTGTCCCCCAGGTGTCTCCTGCCTGCC
Organism: Heterohyrax brucei; assembly: GCA_028571685.1. Classification (NCBI taxonomy): domain Eukaryota; kingdom Metazoa; phylum Chordata; class Mammalia; order Hyracoidea; family Procaviidae; genus Heterohyrax; species Heterohyrax brucei. The sequence goes on along the minus strand of CM053149.1, from coordinate 114,480,344 downwards.
AACCATGGGGCCTGCCTTTTAGGGGAAAGCTGTATCTCTTATAACTAGTTGCTGTCGAGTTGATGCCCCGCATAGTGACCCAGCGTGTGTCAGCATAGAATGTGCTCTGTAGGGTTTTTGTGGCTGTGGCCTTTTGGAAACAGATTGCCAACCTTGCTTCTAAAGAACATCTGAGAAGGTTTGAAGCACCAACTTTTTGGTTAGTAGCCAAGTGCTTGACTGTTACAATACCCAGGAACGCTGTATGTTTCATAGCTCCTGCTTAAGGGACAGCCATATAGGTGACTGATGTATTCCGTGTCCTCCCACCCCCAAGCCATAGGATTAGGCTAGAGAATGGGAAGTGATAGCCTCCAGTATGGTCTTCTAAGGCCTCGGAGAGGCCCTGGTGGTGCAGTGGCTAAGAGTTCAGGCTGTTAACCAAAAGATTGGCAGTCTGAATCCACCAGCCACTGCTTGGAAACCCTGTGGGGCAGTTCTGCTCTGTCTTATGGGTTCACGGTGCGTTGGGATTGACCTGATGGCAATCTTTTTTTTTTGGTTTTGGTGGGGCCTGGGATGTGGCCTCCCCCTTTCCTCTATCTTTTCCTGCTTTGCCCTTTCTCTTCTTTCCTTTTTCTCTCTCTCCTCTCCGTGGTCTTTCCCTTCTTCTTTCCTTCCTGTGAGCAAATTCTTTGGACTTAGCTCTCCTTCCCTAACAGAAGGGTGTTCATGAGAGAAATTATAAGAGTTTTCTCGACAAAACATCACCATCAGCCTTTCTAAGAAGCAACGCTCACTGACAGGCCTTTAGTGTGCAGTGATACTCATGGATCGTGTGTGGCCCGTGAGGTGGCTTGCTCATTCCGGCTTCACATAGTTTGGGCAGAATTCACTGGCTGACTCGGTTCTGAGTTCTTAGGAGTGCCCAACCCACCCAACTATTTGGAGAGTGAGAAATCAGCCTCTCTGTGCACCTGTAGTGGTCTCATGCTCTCTTCTGACTAAATAAGGGGATTTGGGTTTTTAAATCCCGGTAGGGTAGTAGCTAGGCGCTATGGTGGCTAAGTTAAAGGGTGAACAATGGGAATTTGCCAAGCATTCCTTAGATACGCTATGGGGCAGGTCTACTCTGTCCTATAAGGTAGCCATGAGTCAGAATCGACTTGATGGCAGTGGGTTTTTATCACTGATTGCATTGTTGTGAGTATACTGGAACCAGCTGAGGACAGCTGCTGAGGGTCCAGGCACTGGCCCGCGGGTGGTTTCCCCTGTTACCTTCTGCTCCGAGTCTGACCCCTGGCTGTGGACTCCAGTTTCCGTATCTGCTCTGGCTCTTCTCCGCAGGCTGGCAGCCTGTTCCACTCCCTTCTGGCTCCCTGATTGGCAGCTGGCCTCTTGGACTGCCTTGATCTTACCGTCACTTGTGGCTTCTGATAAGAGACATTCTCCCGCTAGCACACTGGCAGAGCAGCCTGGAGGGGGCAGGGGATTTCGACAGCACTGGATTGACCCTGTTCTGTAGTTGGTCAGGCTAGACACAGGTCCAGCCAAAGGGTCATCAGCACAAGGATTTGAGACTTGGGCTTCAGAGTTAGAGAGAATTGATTCTAATGCCACGCTGTCATTTGTAGGTCTGTGACCTTAGGCACGCCATGTAACATCTCTGAGCCTCAATTTCTCGTATAAAAAATGGGAATGATGAGATCTACCTCACAGAGGTGTTGAAAGAATGAAATGAGGCAGCAGGTAGTGCAAGGCTGGTACATGGAAAGCACTCAGTGTGTGTTGGTTATTTGTATTACAGTGTGAAATTTAGAGCCCTTTTGTATACGGGGTGGTGTGACTAATGCAGAAAAATGGCGTTTCTGCAGTGCTGTGCATTTTAAAAGGTGTTAGCCACTGCTGACTTGGTCACAACTCAGAGCAACCTCATACATAGCAGGATCAAACCATGTGATCCATAGGATTTTCACAGGCTGCAGAAGTAGATTGCCAGGCTTTTCCTCCTAGTCTTAGCCTGAAGGTGCTGCTGAAACCTGTTGAGCCTCACAGCAACATGCAGGCCTCCGCTGATGGCCTACTGCTGATTGTGCTTGAAGTGCGCTGACCAATAATCTTGATTTTAAAGGAGGTGTTACAGTATTCCTGATTCACAGATGAGGAAACTCAGGCATAGGGAGACGTGAGGCCACCCAGCATTACACCGCCAGCCAGTGGGGAAGTCTGGACTTGAACCCGGGTCTCCTGACTCCTAGTTCTGAAAAGCAACACAAGCAGCTGCTTTGATCTTCCAAAGCTGCTGTCCAGCGATGTGCTAAGGGGAAGACGAAGGAGAAGCGCTGCTCCCTGGCGGCCCTCCTCCTGAGTGTGGTGGCGGTGGCGAGGCGCACAGCAGGAATTTGAGCGGCTGGCTTGTGCTCATGCTTGAGGAACGTCTTGAGAAGTCGTGCCTAAGCCCTCTGTATCTGACTCATCATCTCCCCGTCTCCAGCAGTGTCAGAGAAGAGCTCCCTTAATCCCTCCTGTCCTCAGTCTCGGGCTTTCATTTGTCAAACTAAAAATATTCCCTCCGGGAACCTCCTCTTGCCAGAGGCTGAACGAGGTATAAGGGGACTGGCATTTCAGTGTCACTTCCTGACAGCTCTTGTCGTTGTTCATGGGCCAGCGAAAGGGAGATGGGGCAGCCCAAGCAGGGGGCTTCTGTCGTTCTTGGGCCAGGGCCAGCCTGCTCACCTTTCTCCTGTAGGCGGGCTTCCTTTTTTCCTTTCTTAAGGCTCTAAACAATAGCCTCTCAGCCTGACACCCAGCCTTGCCCCAGTCCCTTGGGGCTGTATTGTGATTCATGCCAGGAAAGGGCTGTGAGTGCCAAGTTCATTTCCTCTGCAGCCGGAGGGGAGGGTGGGCTGGCACAGTTTGTACTTGTCTGCAAGGCTAGTTTACCTGATAAAGAAGTATAGAGCTTGAAGGTGAAGAAAAAGACAAATAGTTCTGGCTTACTGAGTGAAACACACAGAACTGGAACTTCCAGCTAGGACTATGGCCACATTGGGAAGCCATCTGCCTTTGTCTCTTGTTCTCCTTTCTTCCTCTGTCCCTCCTGGCAGCCCTTAGTGCTCAGGGCTGGTCTGGAGGGGCCATGACCTTGTCTTGGTCTGAAACCTTGACTCTTTGCCATAGAGCTGCCTCCCACCAGGGAGTGCTAATGGCTTATTGGAAAAAGAGCACAGGGAGACCAGAGGAATATGGCCTTTGGATCCAGACTCCGCTGTAAACACTGGCTCCACCAACCACCTAGCTGTGTGAGCTAGGCTACATAACCTCACCTCAGGGTTTGAGTAACCTTGAATCCAAAATAGCATTGGTCCCCATCTCTCCTCCAGGAACCTTCTGGCCGCCTGTGCTAATCTGTGCCTTAATTCACCAGAGACTGTGTTCCAGATACAAGGGTGCTGGCTGAGGTGGCCTTAGATAAGCCTCTGAAGCTCCTTCCCCAGTGACAATGAAGAGTCTACTCGTTTTACATATCTTTATATTTATGGGTATCACTCAAGTGGTCCTTTTCGAAACAAGGAGATTTGCTGTGGTAGTAATAATTCCATATGTTATTGAATTAAAGTACTGCAGATTGTAAAATTAGAAATGAGCCAGTGATTACCAAGAAATCAAAAATGCTACCAATTACCTATGACACACCATCTATTGAAAGATGTGTCATAATTTCAGTGATGTGAAAAATGTGAGATCATGTGCTTGTCAGAATCAGTGAAATTTGGGAACACTGTTAGCTATTATTTCTCGAGAGTTTACTATATGCCAGGCACTTCTTCTGAGAGTTTTAACAGAATTCATTCATGGAATCTTCAAGACAGCCCTGTAAAGTTGAGGCTGTTTAACTCCCATTTTACAGATGAGACAGGAGCCCTGGTGTTGCACTGGTTACAGTGCTCAGCTGCTAAACTACTTGGCTGCAGTTGAAACCCACTAGCTGCTGCAGGGGAAAAACACATAGCAATCTGCTTCTGTGCAAATCTACAGCCTTGGAAATGCTATGGGGCAGTTCTACTCTTTTCTTTAGGTTTGCTATGAGTCCGGATTGACTGGATGGCAGTGGGTTGGTTTTGGTTAGAGATGAGAAAACTGAGGCATATGTAGGTTAAGTATCTTAATATCACACAGCTAGGAATTGACTACAGTAAATACAGGCAGTTGAATGCTCCTGCTACCAGACATGACTAAGAACCACTTTTAAGCGGCATCTCTGTCTTTTCCATCTTACTTGTTCCTCCAAATGCAGTTATAATGTCAACTGACATAGAAAAACCAAAGTGAGCAGGTGCCCAAGAAATGGGGATTGCAGTGATTCAGGAAGTTGTCTATGGAAAGGAGTTTTCATGCTAAAGTCTCATCTTGGAGAAGAGGTGATCTCCCCTTGTACCATCGGCACCTCATGATGCAGACACCCACACAGGAGACCATCATATTTAAACCAGCTTTTGGAGTCCATTTATCCTGTGCAACATGGCTTTCACCTGGTGAAACTGAAAACATTTTGTCTTTGGGAATGCACTCAGCTGCAAGGACCAGAAAACCCAAGCCAATGAGAAGCAGCTTCACAAATAGGGCATTTTTGCCTCTTCAGATGACAAGTGTCCAGAGGCAGGCAGCTCAGCTCTAGTGCAGTGGCTTGGGGATGTCAAGTACTCAAGCTATTTCTTTCCACAATGGCATGCTACCTCAGAGTTGTAAAGTGACTTCTCTACATTCAGGCCTTCTGTTCATGACCCAGTAGGAAGAAAGAGGACAGAGGAAAAATAAAAAAATCAGCAATGAGATATGCAGCACTTTTCCTAGCATGAGTTCATAAACTTTATTGGCAGTCCTCATACGCAAGTCCCACACCCTAAGTAAGCAGGGGAGAGTGGAAGAATGATTAGGGAAAACCATCAGGCAAGACAGGCAACAGATAGAAAGATGCACTGATCTTTTTATTTGGGAAAGGAAACCCTGCTTAGCAGACTTCTTATAGCTAGTTAGCCAGAACTGGTCACATGTTGGAAATCCTGGGGTATAGTGGTTAGGTGCTAGGGCTGCTGAACAAAAGGTTGGCAGTTCAATTCTATCAGAAGCTCCTTGGGAACTCTATGGGACAGTTATACTCTGTCCTGTAGAGTGTCTAGGAGTTGGAATTGACTCAATAGCTGTGGGTTTGGTTTATGGTCACCTGTTTAAAAAAACAAACCAGCAGCCGTTGACTCAACTTCATCTCCCAGCAGCCTGATGCATGATGACTTTGTGGGTCAGAGCAGGACTGTGCTCCAGAGGGTTTTTAGTGGCTGATTTTTCAGAAGTAGATCACCAAGTCTTCAGATCCACCTCTGAGTGGACTCGAACCCCCATCGTTTTGGTTAACAGCTGAACATGTTAACTGTTTGCACCACCCGGAGACTCTGGTTGCATGTTTGCCTTAGGTCAATCACTGGCCAAGGCTAATGAGATTACCATGACGGAGTTAGAGCTGTTAGGATGTAAACTAGGGAAGCGGTCTTGCCTCCTCAGGGTCAAGGGGTCACTGACTGCTACCTGAGCAGGAAACAAAGTGTGAAGTCTGGATGACTGTTGGGTAGACAGTCATTGGGGTCTGTTGTGCATCTTCCTATCTGTTGCCCGTCTTGCCTGATGGTCTTTCCCCTAATTATTCTTCCACTCTCCCCTGCTTACTTAGGGTTGGATTAAAAGGGTGTGGGACTTGCGTATGAGGACTGCCAATAAAGTTTGTGAAGTCATGCTAGAAAAAGTGCTGCACGTCTCATTGCTGAACATCACTGTGGTCACCTTTGATGTACTGCCCTTGGGAAGATATGTATTGACACCAGCACCCAGTGCACCCTTCAAAGCAGTTTCAGAACTCTTTTCCTAGAGTGGCCATCAGAGTTGTCATTATATTACCCTTGATGTCCTGAATATCATCAAAACATCTTCCTTTCAATATTTCCTTTATCTTTGGATAAAGAAATGTCATTGGGATCCAGATCAGTTGCACAAGGAGGGTGTTCCACTCATACATAGGGTAGCTCCCCAGAATGTTATCATGAGAGGAGGAACCACCTCTGCTGTACTTCCCTTGTTATCCCAGAATTTATGACAGTGTCTTATGTATCAGCAGTCAGTAAATACTTGAGTGAATGGATGAATGAGTGCTGGCCAGGAGTGCAAATGTGTTGGCCACCTTCTCAGGAGGCATCAAGGGAAGCTCGGGCCTCCTGTCACCACTGGCCCCTGTGGGTGATATATGTGTACGCATATGTGTGTGGATGTACGTGCAGGCACACTTGTGGCTCTTTCCTGCTTCAAACTGAATTACTTAGAAACAAGCTTGCACCAACCCGGCAGAGGCTGGGTTTCAGCACAATAGTTCCCACAATTTCCCAAATTCTTTTGATTTGGCAAAGTCCAAAAATAAAACAAAGCCCCACCATCTTCCGCTCAGCATGTCTGTGGAGCTGGGTGCGCTGCCAGTGTGGTGGGGTCCGGATGTTTGGGATGAATCTCCAGGGCTTGCCAGGCTGCCTCGTTGCCTTCCATCTGCTCCTGGCCCTGGGCGCTGGCCTTCTTCCTGGAGCTCTGTGTACAGCACTGGGATCTGGAGCTCCAGGGCTTCAATTCTGCATGCCTCTTGCTCTTCTACATCCTGGGTGTCTTCATGAGGACATCTATTGATGTCATTCTCTTGGCAAAGGAGATGAGAATATTTTCCTTCTGTCTTCAAGAATTGCATGGACCCTAAATGAATGCTACGGAAATGTCACCAGCCTCCAAACTCGGAAGGAGCGTGGGGTTGGCTGATTTCATTCCCTTGGTTCTTAGAAGCCAGGATGTACAAATCATTTTTCAGTGTTATGTGTCTATATAACTGAACTTGTAGACTCCTTAGCTCCTGATTTATCAAATTAAAAACAAGACAAAAAACTGTTGTTGCATCAATCCCATCTTAAGGTAATTCCATGTGTCACAGAGCAGGACTGCTCCGTAGGGTGATGGTAGTGGTTGTTTTGGACTGTGATCTTTGCAGAAGCAGGTTACCAGGTCTTTCTCCTGTGGAGCTGCTGGGTGGGTTCACACCATCAGCTGTTAACGTTAGTAGTTGCACACAAACTTTTTGCACTACCCCAAGAAGAGGGCGCTATCAAAGTAGAGGGTTAGATTAGACTCTTAAGGTCTGTTCCGTCTTTGACTGGGTAGACTGGCAGAAATACTATTTTTAACACAAATGAAGAAACTGAGGCTCTCAGAGATCAAAAGTGGGCTCGAGATCATAGCAGAAACCAGTGGCAGACCGAGGCTTGAATGCAGTCTCTGAGCTCTTCACTGCCCCACTGACCTTCTAGTTAGTTTCTCCATGAGTCTGCAGCAGAGGGAGACCTCCATCCAGGAAGTTTCTACTGCTGTCCCAGCTGGAGTGTGCTCTTCAGCCTCTGCAGTGGTGACAAATGTCATGTGGATGGGCCCCTATGACAAAGAAGGTTTGGCACTTGGAGCCTGGCACAGGCAGTGGCTTGGAACTCCTTCTTACCCCACCCCACTCCAGCCCAAGTCTCCTGCTGTGTTCATTAAAGCAATCCCTTTTTGAGTGCCTGGTTTCTCTCAGGCTTGTGGCCAAAGTGTGGGTGAACACCAAGTATAGAAGTCTACTGCTAACAAGGAAGGAGCAAAATCTGGAGTTGAAAGAACAGGGTTCAAGTCCTGTCTTAGCCAACTCACTAGATACGGGGATTTTTCGCATCTTTTAGCCTCTCGTGCTTCAGTTTTCTCTTTTGTCAAATAGGGTTGGGGGTGATTGTTGAACTCGGTGGCCTCTGGCCTCCTTTTTATCCCCAATACGCTATTGCGTGTCTTTATGATGCTCCTTAACATAGCAACAGTGTAGACAGACAGGGAACCAAGAGCAGAATATTCTATACACTGTTCGCTTCCATGTAGTTTTGAATACCTAGAAACAGAGAAGAGGTCTAATAGAGATAACCTGTGTGGATGAACTCTGGCTACGTCGTTAGTGGGTGCACATGAAAAGAGCGAATGGTTACGGAGTGTTTACTATGTGCAGAGCACACCACATTCCTTTATCTTAGTTATTCCCCGCAGTAACCCCATGTGGTGGAATTTGATCCTGACTCTAACTCCTCAGTTCACGCTTTTTCTGAAATAAATGCTATTGTTAATGGAGGCTCCCATTCCTTGAGCATTTACAGTGTGTCAGACAGCCCTTCAAGTGACTTAAATACACTGCGAACTGGGTCTTCACAATAACCCTGAGAGAGATTGTAATAGACCCCCCTTTTATGAGTGGAGATGGAGAAGTGAAGTTAGCTGCCTGGGCTCGCACAGCTAGTAGGTGGCAGAGCTGGAATTCTCACCCAGTTCTGTTGGATTGCAGCAACCGTAAGTTTCACTGTACAAGCCTTCATATTGCCTTGCTGATAGCGAATGTTCCTCAGCAGGTTGTCTTCTATGTAGTTGTCCGGTGTTTTTCAAAGTTTGCTCAGAAGATCAATTGTATCAGCATCTCCAGGGTCTCTTCTTAAAATCTCAGATTCCTAGGCCTCTTTCCCAACCTCCTGAAGCTGACTTTCTGGGGGTAGAACCTGAAAATGTACATTATCCAACTTTCCAGTGACTTTTATGCCTACTGGAGTTCAAGGAGCCCTCAACTAGGGGATGAATAGCTCTAGCTGTCGTTAAACACACCTTTCCAGCAACATAGAGATTCAGGGCACGGTGAAAGTTTCCATTAGGGAGACTGGTCTCTTACCTTACTCAGAAATGAAAACCAAATCCTCTGCTGTTGAGTGGATTCTGATTCATAGCAACCCTATAGACAGAGTAGAACTGCCCCATAGAGTTTCCAAGGAGTACCTGGTGGATTTGAACTGCTGGCCTCCGGGTTAGTGCTTAACCACTATGCCACCAGGGTTTCCTTACCTTACTTAGTCACTACAAAATATGGGTACTCTACAGTAAAGTGTAAATAAAAATAAAAGTAAAAACAAAGCCTTTTTTCTAGATAGGGGCTTTATTTCTATTTTAACATGAAATAAATCCCAGTATTTCTGTTAGTCAACACCAGGTTCCAAGCCTGTTGCTGTGAAGTCGATTCCTATTTAAAGCAACCTGATAGGACAGAGTAGAACTACCCTCATAGGGCTTCCAAGGCTGTAAATTTAAAAAAAATAAAGTAAATTTATTTTTATTGTACTTCAGATGAAGGTTAATAGAACAAAGTAGTTTATCATTAAATAGTATACATACTATTTTATGACACTGGCTAAAAATCCCGTATCAGATCAACACCCTCCCTTTTCAACCCCCTATTCACTATTACCAGCTTTGCAGTCCCCTTCTGCTTTCCAGTGCTTGCCCCTGGGCTGGTGTGCCCTTCAAGTGTCATTTTGTTTTATGGGCCTGTCCAGTCTTTGGCTGAAGAGTGAACCTGAGGAGTGACTTCAGTGCTGAGCAGAATGACTGTCCAGGGCCCACACTCTCAGGGTTTCTCCAGTCTCTGCCAGGCCAACCAGTCTGGTCTTCCCTTTTGAGTTAGAATTTTGTTCCCCATTTTTCTCCAGCTCTATCCAGAACCCTCAGCTGTGATCTCCGTCAGAGCAGTCAGTTGTGGTAGCCGGGCACCATCTAGTTGCGCTGGATTCAGTCTCGTGGAGGCTGTTGTGGTGTGTTAATCCTTTGGACTCATCTTCCTCTTGTTTCTTTAGTAATCTTCATCCTTCCTTGCTCCCAAAGGGATACAACCTAGATGCATCCTAGGTTGCATCCTAGATGCAGCCTAGCATCCTAGATGGCTGCTCACAGGCTTTTAAGATCCCCAGTGCTACTTACCAAAGAAGAATGCAGGACATTTCCTTTATAAACTATGTTATGCCAACTGAGCTAGATATGCCCCAGTATTATGATCCCTGTAACTTCATCCCAGCAGTTTGGTCCCTCCAGGAGTCTGGATGAGTCTGTGGAGCTTCCAAGACCTTGCCTTGTACAAGTTGCGCCGGCTTCCCTGGTGTTGTGCACTGTCTTACCCATCACCAAAGTTACTACTTATCTGTTGTCTTGTTGTCTATTTGGCATTCTTCCATCTTTCCCCTTCCCCTTCCTGATCACCATCAAAGATTGTTTCGTTTTTTGCGTAACTTCTTCATGAGTTTTTATGGTAGTGGTCTTGTGTAGTATCTGTCTTTCTCCGACTGATGGACTTCCCTCAGCACAAGGCCCTCTGGCCTCCTCATGACATGAGATGCTTCACAGCTTCGTCATGGTTCTTTATGGCTGTGTAGCACTCCACGGTGTGTGTGTACCACAGTTTGTTTATCCACTCATCTGTTGAAGGGCATCTGGATTGTTTCCACCTTCTTACTGTTGTGAACAGTGCTCACAGGCTGTGAATCTTCATGGAAACAGACTGCCACCGTGGGTTTGAACGGCTGACTTTTCAGTTAGCAGCTGAGCACTTAACCACTGTGCTACCATAGCTCCTCTGAGACCAGGTTATGTGGCCATTAAAAACAACCCCTAAATCTTGGTGGCTTAGGAACAATAAAGGATTATTTCTCTCATACTACGTGTTTCATGTTAGTCAGCAGGGTGGCGTATGAGGAACTGTACCCATCATTTATTTATTTAAATTAATGTTCTTAAATTGAACTTTACAGGAAGATTTACAGAACAAACTAGTTTCTCACCGAACAGTTAGTACATACAGTGTTTTATGACGTTGGTTAACAACCCAACAGCATGTCAGAACTCTCCCATCTCAAACCCTGGTTCTCTATGGCCAGTTTTCTTGACCCCTCCTGCCTTCCAGTCCTTGCCCCTGCTCTGGTGTGCACCTTAAGTCTCGTTTTGTTTTATGGGTCTGTCTAGTCTGTGGCTGAAAAGATCCTCAGAAGTGATTTGATTACTGAGCTGAAAGGGTGTCCAGGGGCCATAATTTCAGTGTTTCTCTAGTCTCTGTCAGATCAGCAAGTCTGGTCTTTCTTTTTGAGGTAGAATTTTGTTCTGTGCTTTTTTCCATCTGTCTGGAACCTTCTATGTGTTCCCTGTCAGAGCAGTCAGTGGTGGTAGCTGAATATCGTCTAGCTGTATTGCGTTCAGTGTTGGGGAAACCATGGTAGATCTGGTCTGTTTGTTCTTTGGACCAATCTTTCCCTTGTTTCCTTAGTTTTCTTCATTCTTTCTTTTCCCCAAAGTGTGACACCACTGCACGGTTGTAGATGGCTACTCAACAGGCTTTTCAGACCCCAGACACTGCTCACTAACATGTAGAACATTTTCTTGATAAGTTATGTTATGCCAGTTGAGATCCATGTTCTCCAGGACCACGGTCCTTCAGCCTAGCTATTCAGTCCCTCAGAGAGTTTGGATGTGAAGCTTTTATGACACTGCCTTTGCACTCTTCACTTACTGTCTCACTGACTATCTCATAGTTTCTATGGGCCAGGAATTCAGGAGCAGCTTGGTTGGGTAGTTCTGGCTCAGGGTCTCTCATGAGATTGCAGTCAGGATATCAGCAGGAGTTGCCAGATATCTGAAGGTTCGACTGGGGCTGCGGAATCCACTTCCAGAGTAGCTCACTGACATGGGTGTGGGCAAGAAGCCTCTGTTCTTCACCCGCGCACTGGCTGTGTGTCCTGATAACGTGATGGCTGGCTGTTTCAGATCAGGGATCTAAAAGAGGGCAAGCAAGCTGGAAGCTACAGTGTCTTTTACAGTATAGTATCTGAAGTGGTAGACCATCACATCCATATCCACTTTATTCACTAAAAGCAAGTCCCTGAGTCCAGCCCATACTTAAGGGGAGGCAGCTCCTAAAGACATGTGTCAAAAAATCTCTAGGCATTTAAAAGTCGCCTTTTGTCCCAAAACTATGTTTTTCCCACATGCAAAATACATTCACCACCTCCTCAGAGTCTCCACTGTAGCATCAGTTTGTAGTCCAGAATCTTGTCCTCTAAATTAGGACCAGATGGCTCCTCAGGTGTCTCCTTAAATTCAGCAGTTTGAGTACCAATCCTCAAACCATACTGGCTCATAGAGACCCTGAGGGATGAGCAGAACTTCCCAGTAGAGTTTCCAAGTTTGTAAATCTTCGCAGAGGCAGACTGCTATATCTCTGAGTATAGTTCATCTCAATCTGAAGATCTGTGAATACACCCACACAATGCAATGATGGGACAGGCATAGAATAACTACTGTAGACATTTCTGTTAAAAGCAAAGCAAAACAAACAAAAAGGACGAGGCACAAGTGAGTACTGGTCCATAAAACCAAATCTAAACCACTGCTGTCCAGTTGATTCTGGCTTGTAGTAAGTCTAAAGTAAAATAAAGCTGGACAAATACTGGAAGTTCTTTGATCAAGTCTCACTCTTATTCCTGCCCAGGAAAAATTCTTCATGGCTCTGGGTTTTGGCCTGTGGGGTCTTGGTTCGATCCTCTGAATCATTTTTGCTTTTCCGTGAAGGGTAGTCTTATTTGCAGCTGTGTAGTTTCAGCTTGCTTCATGTCAGAATTTTTGGAGGTCCGAAAATCTCTTTTCGTTTTGTGCCATTTTTATTCCTTTAAGTTGAAGCTGGTAGTGTATCTACAAATATAATTTTCTTAAGATCTTTTTATGTCTTTTCTGACCCATATTGGAGTTCACACCACCAGATGAACACCACACCAGAAATTTCTGAGACAGTCCCATGGGCTTCTGCTGGAATGCGTGGGGGACAACATCCTTAAGATTATTAGAAACTCTGTTGTTCAGTTGAGAATATCTGTGGGAAACCATTTCTTAATTTCAACATCGAGTGTCATCTTAAGAGATGGGAACTGTTCCAGACAATCGAGTCCTGGCTCCTTGTTTGTTAACAGTCCTTTTTTTTCTTTGATTTTTTTTTAATTGTGATTAAGTGAAAGTGTACAATCTAAATCAGTTTTGCATGCCTGTGTATTGGCATGTCCCTGCTGGTGACAGCACACTCCTCCTTTTCATTCTGTGCTTCTAGAATCATCTTAATGAGCTCCTGTCCCCTTCTCTTCACCCTCTTCTCTCTCATCTAGAAAGAGATCCCTTCTCGGACAGCCTCCTGTAAATGCGTAGAACCGTAAAGTTCACACATCATATGGTCATGCTGTGAGCCTGAGTCCAGTCCATTCTTGCCTGAAGTGTTGACCTCAGTAGTGTTTTCTGGTCAGGGACAGCAGCAGGTCTAGGTGCCATGCTCCCAGGGGATCCTCCAGGCTGTCAGCCCATCAATTCTGGTCTTTTAGTAGAGTTCTTGAGCTGCACCTATTTTTCTCATGACTGTACTTTGTGTACCCATCACAGCTGTCTTGGTGGTGGCCAGGCACCGTCTGGTTTTTCTGGTCACGTGTTGATACAGTATCCCATTCACATGGGTTCTTCTGTCTCTTGGGGTCTTTTGTTGTTTATCTGTCTCTTTTCACATCTAACTACAACCACAAGAAACCAGGTGGCACCTTTAACATGTAACCTTGAAATCTCCCTAACTCTTGTTCGTTAAGTACATTTTCTAGTTTCCGTATAACTAAAGGTGATGGTGTTGCTAAGTTATCTTCTACTGTATAATAAGGATACCCCTTTCCTCCACTTTCTAATAATATTTTCTTCACTTCCCTTTTGTGTCCTTACTGTAGCCTCCTCAAAGGTCACCATCTATACATAAACAGTTTTCTTAGAGCTCTTCAAGCTTTCACTAACATTTCCCTTGAAAACCCCTGCTCTCTGCTTTCTGCCTTATTCTAAAACCACTTCTGCATTTTTAGGTATTTGTTATGGCAGCACCACACTTCTGGTACCAAAATCTGTATTAGTTATCGATTGCTGCATAACAATTTGCCCCCAAATGTGGCAGGTTAAAACAGCATTTTTTATTTCTCTAGTTACTGGTGGCCAGTACTTTATAAGTGGCTTAGCTGCATGATTCTGATTCAGGGCATCTCATGAGGTCACAATGAAGATATTGGCCAGGACTGGAGAAACATTTCCAAGATGGATCATTCTTATGGCTCTTGGTTGGCAAGAGGCCTCCGTTTCTCACCACATGGACTTCTCTATCGGGCTTTGTAGGTGTCCTCAGAACATGGAAGCTGGCTTCCCTCAGAGTGAGTGATTCAGACAGAGAGAGAGAGAAAGAGAGAGAGAGAGAGAGAATGCAGAGAGGAAGCTGTTGTATCTGTTAGCCTGGGAAATGACATATCATCACTACTGCTGTGTTCTCGTGGTCACACAGACCTAGTTATGCAGGGTGAGAGGGGACTACTCCCTGATGTGAACACCACGAGGCTATCACTGGGGGCCTTCCTGGGGCTTGCTACCATATATCACCGTTGAATCATCTTTCTGAATATGAAAATACTGTTGTACCTGTACAAAGAGGAAAGGAGGCGAGATTTATTTCTTCATGCTTTGCAACAGAATCTCCATTCATATTTTATTCATATTCTGGCACTTCCTAGGTTCCAGGCATGAGCCTCTGAAGGAGGCTGGGCCAGGAGACAAATACAAGAGGCAGACACCATGCTACAGCTAGAACTACTCTTCTTCTGAGGATGAAGCTTTGTTTAGACACTACTTCTCCTATTCCCTTAGAATGTCCTCCAGTTTCTCATGTGAATAAACATATTCCCGGTGAAACCTCAGAGAATTCTGGAGGTGTGTCTGAGTCCCTAGCTACAGACACAGGTTAGGGTCAAGGTGGGATTTTCTTGAAAAAAGGTCAAGTACCAGGGTAATATAAGAAGGCAGCCTAAAAAAACCCAGTTTCTGACCTGGAGATTCTCTACACAGACCCAGGGCCCCTCCACTAATAGGACCCTGAAGTATATCCTTTAAGCAGAGAAGTTTTGGCATTCGTACTTACCCAATAAAAATCTACTCTGGCAGCAGGCAAAGGATTTGGTGAGATTCTTCTGGGCTGCTTCAACCTGATCCCCTACACTTGATCCTAGTCTTTGGGTCTTCATTGCTTTGTGACTTTAAAAAAATCAGACAGTCTTGCAGACTTAAGCTTTCTGATTTCTTTCTCAATGCCCAGTCACCTCTTTCTGGAATGCTGGCCACCCATTGTGAATGGATATAACTATTACTGATCCCATGGCTTGTCTTTGACACTGAGTTTTTTGATCTTGACCAGATTTAACTATTATGATGAAGTCTGATTACTCTTTAACTCAACCTTAGATTGCCTGTCTACCAGGACTTCTTACACCAGGTTGCAGCATCAAACAGGACAGTTATAGATGTTCTTTAAGAAATCCTAGTTCAAGATTTGCCTACCAGCACACTGACAGAAATGAAGAAGGAATCTACTCATTGTTCCAAGGAAAGAGAGATGCAATGTGGTGATGAGTACTGTCCTCTGAGATATGATGTGGAATTTTCTGTAAGTAGAGCTGACATGACTTAGAAAGTATTCTGTATTTCTGACATATGTACCAGGTGAAGAAGCTGCCAAGAGCTGTCAGAACCTACCAGCCCCTTAGGTCAGGTTCTCTAGAGAATCAAAATCAATAAGCCATGTAAATAATTGGTAGATAGATTTATATCAAGGAAATGGCTCACATGGTTGTAGAGATTGGAAAGTCCCAAGTCTGTGGGTCAAGCTGAAGGCTTCTCCTGACTTACATATCTGCAAGGCTGGAGAACCCAAGGTTTGCAGGTCAGATAGTGGGCCTCTGACTCACAGGCTGTGGAGGCTGACAAATCCCAAGATCAGCAGGCAAGATGGAAGGTAAACTGTTAGCCCAAGTCCCGAGAATCAGAGGTCAGGCCAACAGGAGCCAGCATCAGGAGCCAGGACGAGCAAAAGCTGAAGAGTTTTGACAGAAAATCCATATGTATTGGATGCAAGTCACACTCCCAAGGAAACTCCTTTTCAGTTGATTGGCTGCTCATGGCAGATTCCATCATGGAGGTGATCATATTACACCAGATCTCCTCATGGAGGTAATTGCATCATTGTACAACTGCCAAGCTATATCATAACTGTCAAACCACTGAAATTATGGCCCAGCCAAGTTGACACACAGCCTTTACCATCACAACCAGTTACTACCTGACTTTGCTACATCTTCTGGAAATATTGATACAGTGAACAGAGGTCTAATACTGTAGATGAGAAACTGAACAACTTGAGGGTACACAAGCCATTTTCATCTCTTTGTCCTTTCTCTTTTTTTTCTCCTGAAACTGAGGCTTTAACCCAGAAGGAGTCATGGCCCTTTACAGCTTATGAATAACTGAGGATGGCACAGGTGTATTGCATGTCATAAGAACCAAGAAGAATATATATGGTAGCAGACTTTGTTACCTGATCAAAATAGTCCAAGCTGAGAAACAAAAAATCCCAGAAAAAATGGAAAAGTTTTATGAAGGAATTAAAAAAATGTGTATGTATTTTACCACAAGTCCTCTTAAGAGGTACTGAAGGAAGAAGTCAAAGCTGCATTGAAGGCATTGGCAAAAAATCAAGGCCCCAGGAATTGATCGAATATCAGTTGAGGTACTTCAACAAACAGATGCAGCACTGGAAGTGCTCATTCATCTATACCGAGAAATTTGGAGAACAGCTCCCTGGTCAACTGACTGGAGGAGATCCATATTTATGCTCATTCCAAATGAATGCAGAAATCGCCAAACGATATCAATATCACACACAAGTAAAATTTTACTCAAGATCATTCAAAAGCAACTGCAACAGTATAGTGACAAGGAACTGCCAGAAATTCAAGCTGGATTCAGAAGAGGATGTGGAACCAGGACTATCATTGCTGACGTCAGATGAATCTTGACTGAAAGCGGAGAATACCAGAAAGATGTTTTCCTGTGTTTCACTGACTATGCAAAAGCATTTGACTGTGTGGATCATAACAAATTATGGCTAACATTGTGTAAAACGGGAATTCCAGAACACTTAATTGTGTTCTTAAGAAATCTGTATATGGATCAAGAGGCAGTCATGCAAACAGAACAAGGGGACACTGCATGGTTTAAAGTCAAGAAGGGTGTGTGTCAGGGCTGTATCCTTTCACCACAACTTTTTAATCTGTATGCTGAGCAAATAATCTGAGAAGCAGGATTCTAGGAAGAAGGACACATCAGGATTGGAGGATGACTCATTAACAACCTGTGTTATGGTTACAACACCACCTTGCTTACTGGAAGTGAAGAAGATTTGAAACACTGACGAAGATTAAGGTCCACAGCTTTCAGTATGGATCGCACCTCAACACCAAGAAAACAAAAATCCTGACAACTGGACCAGTAAGCAACATTGTCCTAAAAGGAGAAAGGGTTGAGGTTGTCAAGGATTTCATTTTATTGTCCATGGAAGCACCAGTCAAGAAATCAAAAGATGCATTGCACTGGGAAAAACTGCTGCAGATGAACTCTTCAAAGCGTTGAAAAGTAAAGATGTCAACTTGAAGACTGAAGTGCCCTTGACCCAAGTCATGATATTTTCAGTCACATTGTATGTATGCAAAAGATAGGCAATGAACAAAGAAGACACGAAGAATTGATACCTTTGAATTATGGTGCTGGAGAAGAATGCTGAATGTAGCACAGACTGTTAAAAGAACAAACAGATCTGTTATAGAAGAAGCACAACCAGAGCGCTCCTTGGAAGCAAAGATGGCAAGACTGCGTCTTACATACTTTGGACCATGCCGTCAGGAGGGATCAGTCCCTGAAGAAGGACATCATGCTTGGCAGAGTGGAGGGTCAGCAAAAAAGAGGAAGACTCTCAACAAGATGGACTGACACAGTGGCCACAACAATGGTCTTAAGCATAAAAATGATTGTGGACGTGGTGTAAGACTAGGCAGTGTTTCGTTATGTTGTTCATAGGGTCACTATGAGTTGGAACCTACTCTGCAGCACCTAACAACAACAACTTCTTAAGGAAATTTTTTGTCAAGAAAGTGCCTAGATAAACAGCTTGGGATTGAAGGTAGAACACTATAGAAATAGCTAGTGAGGGCCAAGAGGAAAGAAAAAAAATAGTTAGCTAAAACTTCTGGATGTTAGCAATAAACAGAAATTTGGAGGTAAGTGGGAGGGAGCCTGGAAGAGAGCAAATGACAGAGGACAAGGTAAGAAGAAGATGAACAGTTATGCAGGACAGATGAAGATCTTTTGCAGCAGGATGCTTCGTGTTTACCTTCGAATTGTGATTCTGTTGTGCTTATCCATGCCTTGGTAAGTGTTTTCGTGTAGAAACCAAGCACAAGAACTTGCTTCTCATCAATTAGATGTGAGAGCTCATCTTCTGGGGTTCCTGAAAAATGGTTCCTTGCTTCTAAAATAACATGTATGGAAACAAGAGTCCATCTTTTACTTCTGGCCATTGTTGTGCTTGCAAGGGAAATTTGGAACTGCAAAAACCATTTGTTTCCATGTTGTTATTGTTGTTAGGTGTCGCTGAGTCAGTTTGAACTCATAGCAACCCTATGAACAACAGAATGAAACACTGCCCAATCCTGCGCCATGTCCACAATCATTTTTATGCTTAAGCCCATTGTTGTGGCCACTGTAACAATCCGTCTTGTCGAGGGTCTTCCTTTTTTTCACTGACCTCCACTCTGCCAAGCATGATGTCCTTCTCCAGGGACTGCCCCTCCTGGCAATATTTCTAAAGTATGTAAGACACAGTCCACGGGGGAGTTAAATTGGCTTCCTGATGTTGGCAAAGCCAAAGAGTGGAAAAGCGTCTTTGAAGATGTAACTAGCCTACTAAAATAACCAAACCTGGGATCATCATCCTTGCTGTCTGAGCTAGTTGAGCCTGGGGTTTCTGCTCCTTACAACTCAAGGCATCCGAACTGGCTTAGAGCTTAAGAAAAAGAGGATACCAGATAGGAAGAGGGCAAGAAGCTAGTTCAAGCAGGGTCCTGTCTCCAGTCCGATGACTCACATCCTGAGGTGTGGAAAGAATTTCCATGGGGACTGGGAAGCCACTCTCAGTTACTTTAATGTGGAGACAGAAGGTAGCCAGAATCAGAAACTGGGCAAAACCTATCCTGATTTTCATAAAGGTCAAAAAAAAGATTGTTTCTAGAAACTTGAGTCAAGTAAGTTTGAAGTAGATTTTTGACTCAGGGCAGCAGCATGAGTTAAGAAGCTGATGGTGGGTGAGCATTTAGGAAGGAATGTGGTGGTCAGTTGAAAGCAAAATTACTGAGTGAGAGTTATTCAAACTAACTTCATTTCCTCTTTTTTCCCCTAGATTTTATTTGTTTTGTTGTTGTTACTGAGAATATACACAGCAAAACATGTACCAATTCAACAGTTTGCACATGTACAATTTAGTGACACTGATGACATTCCTTGACTTGTGCAACCATTCTCATTCTTCTTTTCTGACTGCCCCCTAAGGTTCTTATCTAATCTTTTGAGTTGCTGTATTCATTTCAATTCTATATAGATAGTTCCTAAAATGGTGTAATGCTCAAGACAGCCCTTTTCACTTGCTAAGCTATTGTTTAGTTTGCAGATGGCTTAAGGAAATAATTCTGGTTTAAAGAGTCCAAAGATTATCTCATGGCAATAGTTTCAGGGGTTCATCTACCCTCCATGGCTCCAGAAACTCTAGAGTTCATGAAAATTTGAAATTCTGCGTTTTCCTTCTTTTGATTGGGATTCTTTTATGGAATCTTTGATCAATATGTTCAGTAATGATAGACAAGCTCCATTCAGCTCTAGTCTCATGGCAAAGGAGGCAGTTGTCCATGAAGCTACCAACCTAATTATACTGTTAATACAAGGGTAGATCTTATTGATATATGTGTGTGTTTGCCCCGCTGCTAAATGACTCAAGTTCTTCTGTTGTATTTGCGTTACTTTCCTGTATCTGCCTTCAAAGGTCAGCTTTAGTTTTAAAATCTTGTTCTTTGGGCAAGAACCCTAGTGATGCAATGGTTAAGTGTTGGTGATTCAAGTCCACCCAGTGGCTTCATGGGAGAAAATCCTGATAATCTGCTCCTGTAAAGACTACAACCGAGAAAACTCTACGGGGCAAGATTCTTCTACAGAATCATTGATTAAAATGTTCAGTAATGCTAGTGGGCACCATCTAGTTCTTCTGGTCTCATGGCAAAGGAAGCAGTTATTCAGGAAGGCAATTACTCACACATTCCATATCCTCCTCCTATTCCTGACTGTCTTTTCTTGGTTATTCCGGATCAATAGAAACAAATTGTTGCGCCTTGGATGGCCATTTGAAAGCATTTAAGACTGAAGTCACCATGCAATGAACTTGGAGTAGAACAGAAGCACTAAACACATTATGAGGCCAATTAACCGGGGTGTCCCATCAAACCATCACCCTGAAACTTCAAACCAAATCATATGAGGTGTTTGGTTGTACAGAAGCAGCCTCAGCAACTGTTTTTCTTTTTCTGTCATGGTTATAAATGTAGCTGTCATACAACTTTTGCCAGTTCAATTTTTTATACTGTTACTCACAGTAATTACAACAATCAACTGCATAATCTTACCCTTAATCAATGTATTTTTTCTATCACCCTGAATCCTCCTTTCTCTTCTCCTTTTCACCCCTGATAACCACTGATAAACTTTGGTTTCTATGTATTTTCCTTTTCTTGTCTTTTTAAGTGAGATCATATAATATTTCTTCTTTTGTGATTGGCTTGTTTTGCTCAGCATGATGTCCTCGAGCTCCATCTATATTGTTGCCTATACCTTGACCTCATTTCTGTTACTGCCTGAGTAGTATCCCATTGTGTGTATGTATCACATTTTATTTATCCATTCATCTGTTAGCGGATATTTAGGTTGCTTCTGCCTTTTTCAGCTATTGTGAATAGTGCTGTACTGACCATTGCTGTACAAATCTCTTCTTGGTTCTCTGCTTTGAAGACTTTGGGATATATACTTAGAAACTGGAATTGCTGGATCATATGGTAGTTCTATTTTTAGTTTTTTGAGGGACCATCACACTGTTTTCCACAACAGCTATACCAGCAATAGATAAGTGTTCTAATTTCCACACATCCTCATTAACATTTCTTCTTTTTTTTTCTTCAACCTTAGCTATCCTAACTCACTGTGATAAAGTTGATTCTGGCTTGAGCCCTGGTGGCACAGTGATTAAGAACTTGGCTGTTAGCCAAAAGGTCAGCAGTTTGAGTAGACCAGATGTTCTTTAGAAACTCTGTGGGGGCAGTTCTAGTCTCTCTTATTGGGTTGCTATGAGGTGGAATTGACTCTGTGGTAACGGCGTTTAGCCATTCTACTGGGAGTGAAATGGTATATCACTGTGGTTTTGTTTTGCATCTGTCTCATGGCTAGTAACTCTAAACGTCTTTTCACGTGTTTGGTGGCCATTTAAATGTCCTCTTTGGCGAAATATCTATTCAGTTTTTTTGCCCATTTTATGATTGGGTTATTTGTCTTCTTGTTGTTGTCCAGGTTTTATATGTATGGTGGTTATTAGATTCTTGTCAGATACATGGCTTCCAAAGATACTCCCCCAGTTGGTATCTTGTCTTTTTACTTTTTTGGTAAAATCTTTTGGTGAACTAAAGTTTTTAACTTTTGTATGGTCCCACTTATTTATTTAGTCTTTTGCTGTTTGTGCTTTTGTTATTATGTTAGGTAATCCATTGTTGAAAGCTAGACCTCGCACATTGCCTTGGCTTATGTACGAATGTGAGGTATGGATCCTGTTTCATTTTTCTGCATGTGGAAATCTAACTTTATCAGCACAATTTATTGAAGAGACTTCTTTCCCCATGGGATGGACTTAATATCTTTGTCAGAGTTGGTTAACCATAGTTGTGTGGGTTTATTTCTAGACTCTTGATTCTATTCTATTGGTCTATATTTCTGCTGTAATACCAGTACCAGGCTGTTTTGATTACTGTAACTGGGTGATATGTTTTAAAATCAGGAAGTGTAAACCATTGTACTTTGTTCTTCTCCTTCAGCGTTGTTTTAGCTATTTGGGGCTTCTTGCCATTTCATGTAAAGTTGAGGATTGGCTTTTCTATTTTGTGAAGATTGACTTTTCTATTTTCTATTACAAAATAGAAAATTTTGAAATTTTGATCTGGATTGCATTGAATCTATGATCACTTTGGTTAGTATTCACATCTTAACAATATTAAGTCTTTCAATCCATGAACATGGAGTTATCTTTCCATTTATTTAAGTCTTCTTTCAGTAGTGTTTTATAGTTTTCATTGTTTCAGTCCTAGTTAGATATATTCTTAGATACTCTATTCTCTTAGATACTATTGTAAATGAAATTATTTCCCTAATTTCACTATCAAATTTCTCACTACTGGTGTAGTATAGGAAAACCCAGCTGAATTTTGTTTGTTGATCTTGTGCCCTGAACTTTGCTAAGTTTTTCTATTAGTTCTAGACATTTTCTTGTGTACTATTTAGCTTTCATTATACAGGATCATATCATCCGTGAATAGAGACAATTTTACTTCTTCTTTTCCAATCTGGATACTGTTTATTTCTTTTTCTTGTCTTCTTGCTGTGGCTCAGACTTTTAATATAATGTTAAATAGAAGTGGAGAGAGCAGACACCCTTGTCTTGTTCTTATTTTCAAGGAGAAAACTCTCAGTCTTTCTCCTTTAAGTATGATGTTGGTTGTTGGCTTTTCATATATGCTGTGAATCATGTTGAGGAATTTATTTTCTATTCCAATCTTCTTTAGGGTTTTCATCCTGAAAGGGGGTTTAATTTTGTGAAATACATCTTCTGCATCCCTAGAGATTATCATGTATTTCTTTTCCTTTATTCTATTGCTGTGGTGTATTACATTGATTTTCTACTGTTGATCTATCCTTGCATTCTTGGAATAAATCCCACTTGGTCATGGTGTATGACTCTCTGAATACGCTGTTGGATTCTGTTCACTAGTATTTGGTTAAGATCTTTTGCATTATCTTCCTAAGAGATACTGGCTTGTAGTTTTCTTTTCCTGTGGTGTCTTTGCCTTGTTTGGAAATCAGAGTTATATTTGCTTCATAGAATAAACTAGGAAGTATTCCTTCCTTCTCTATCTTTTGGAAGAGTTTAAATAATATAAGTTATTCTCTTAAAGATTTAATGGAATTTCCCAGTGAAGCTATGTGGTCTAGGAATTTTTTGTTGTTGTTGGGAGGTTTTGCTTACTGATTCAACCTCTTGCTATAAATTATAAGTTTGTTGAGACCTTATTCTTCCTCTTGATTTAGCTTGCATAGATGGTGTGCTTCTAAGAAACTGTCCATTTCACCTACATTATTCAGTTTGTTGCCATATAGTTCATAGTATACTGTCATAATTTTCTTTATTTCTCTTGGGTCAGTTGTAATATTCCATCTTTCACATTTTGTTTTGGTTGTCTGAATCTTTTTTTTGCCACACTATACCAGAAATATCAGAAAGATACTTACCTGTGTTTTATTGACTATGTAAAGTCATTTGACTGTGTTGATCACAACAAATTATGGATAATGTGGCAAAGAATGGGAATTCCAGAACACTTAACTGTGTTCATATGGAGTCTGTACATAGGTCAAGAGGCAGTCATTTGAACAGAACAAGGGGTTCTGTGTAGTTTACAATAGGAAAGATGTGCATCAGGGTTGTATCATTTCTCTATACTTATTCGCTATCTAAGCTGAGCAAATGATCTGAGAAGCTGGACTATATGAAGAACAACACAGCATCAAGATTGGAGGAAGACTCCTGAACCACCTGTGAGATGCAGATGACATAACATTTTTTACTGGAAGTCTAAGAGACTTGATGCACTTACTGATGAAGATCAAAGACTATAACCTTCAGTGTAGATTATACCTCAATATAAAGAAAACAAAAATCCTCACAGTTGGACCAATAAGCAACATCATGATAACAAGAAAAAAGATTGACGTTATCAATGATTTCGTTCTCCTTGGATCCACAATCATCACCCATGGAAGTGGCGGTTGAGAAATCAATGGATGCATTATATTGGGCAAATTTGCTACAAAAGACCTCTTTAAAGTGTTAAAAAGCAAGATGTGACCTTGAGGACTAAGGTGCACCTCACCCAAGCCATAGTATATTCAGTCCCTTAGTACACAAGGAAAAGCTGGACAATGAATAGGGAAGAGGGAAGAAGAATTGATGCTTTTGAATTACGTTGTTGGTGGAGAATATTGAATATCCTGTGGACTGTCAGAAGAAACAAAAGTCTGTCTCGGAAGTACTGTCACAATGCTTCTTAGAGGTGAGATGGAGAGACTTCATCTCATTTGCTTTGGAAATATCAGGAGGTATATGTCCATGAAGAAGGACATCATGTGTGGGAAAGCAGAGGATCAGCAAAAAAGAGGGAGACCCTCAATGAGATGGATTGACCTAGTGGCTGCAACAATGGGCTGAAACACAGCAATGGTTATGAGGACAGTGCAGGAGGAGAAGGGGTTTTGTTCTGTTATATGTAGGGCCATTACGAGTCAAAACCAGCTTGGCAGAACTTAGTAACTGTAACATACTTGTTGGCATTTCCCTTTATTAGGAATCTTTCTTTTCATGCATCTCTTTGAATTACTTTCTAGGAGCTTTTTCCTTCCACCTACAGAATTTCTTTTAGTATTTTTTTGTAGAACTTCTCTGGCAAATACAAATTCAGTTAATGTTTATCTGAGAATGCTTTAATTTCACCCTCATTCTTGAAGGATAATTTCCCTGGGTGTTATATTCTTGGTTGAGAGGCTTTTTTTTTTTTCTTTTAGTGCTTAATTATATCATTCCATCACCTTCTGGTCTGCAACATTTCTAAGGAAATCTCAGCACTTAATCTTATTGGGGATCCTATTTATGAGACTGTTTACTCCTCTGTCAGTGCTTTCAGGATTTTTTCTTTATCTTTAGTTTTTGAGAGCCTAACTGTGAGGTGTCTTGTTGTAGATCTCTTTGGATTTACCCTGCTTAGGGTTCTTTGAGATTCTTGGATTTGTAGATTGATCTTCTTTATTAGATTGGGGGAATTTTCTGCCCTTATTCTCATTTCCTCTTTTGATAAAGTCACTATGTTTGTGAATCAGTTGTTGCCATAAATACGAAGGTTTTGATTTCAGCTTAGGATTAACAGTTTGTCTTGGTTTACTTGTAGCTAAGATGGTGAAATGCGGCTTGGTTGAGAGCAGTGCTTTTATGGATTCACAGCTGGCTCAATAGCTGAATCCAAAGAGTGCTGAGTATGATTGAGTGTCACAGCCTGGGTACTGAACTCGGTCAGGGTAGTGGGAAGAGAAGTCACACATTGACATAGGCTAGGTGACTGGCTGAGAATAAAAGTGTAGCACCCTGTTGAGACAGCCAGGAATGACCAGGGCAAGAGCCAGCCAGCCCAGAATCTATTGCCCTGGGATTCTGAGTGGGTCTGAGATCAGGTGTATACGGGATGGGGGTAGAACTGAGAAGAAAGGTCATTAGAGACCTTGAGAGGTAGATGTAGAGAGATAGGCAAGTTTCAGAAGGGAGGATCATGGAGCAAGAAGCAGGTTGAGAGGAAGAAAGAGGGTCCAAGTAAGACAGGTGGGTGGGTGTGTCTAGAACACTGGTCCACACCATATCTCCTCACTTCTTGAAGGGAGTGTGTCCAACTCCTGGCCATGGATGTCAACTCTCAGAGGCTTTTGCAGGATGCCAAGGGCTCCGTCTTGATCCTGTCTGATTTATCATTCTATGAAAGCCCAGGAGGGATACTGATTAAAGATATAGAGGCCACAAATCTGGGAGGAGAATTCATACCTGAAAAGACAGAATGAGGATCCAAGATGACCCTGACTGGTTGGAATGCTGGATCAAAAATGATAAGATACAACCAAACAGGCTTAAATGTAAAGTCTGGCATTTACATGTAAGAAACAAACTATCTGAAAAACATCTGAAGTTTTCAAATGACCGTCAGCTAAGAATAAGCTAACAGTGTGATGTGACTGTTAACAACATAACGGAATGTTAGAAGTATTACCAGAAATCCAGGGAAGAAGTGGTCTCTTTATATTCTTGGTCAGACGATGTCTGGGGTATCATGTTCAATTTGGGACAACAGATTTTGAAAGGGGCCTTGACAGACTGGAGCATACTCAGAGATGGGCTCTTTAAGATAGAGAAATTTCCAGAAATGTGATATGAGGAGAAGTTGAAGGATCAGAAAACATTCTTCCAGGAGAGACAAAAACCAAAAGGATTTGTGAGAGCGACACTGAGGAAGAAACTGGTTCATTTTATGAGGTAGAACTAAAACCAAAGAGAGGAGGGAACAGGGAGGCCGAAAGCCTTTCTGCCAATGGGAATCAAGAGACATACTGATGATCCCACAAACCTGAGCTCGTTTGCAAGGAAAGCTGTTGTTGCCATTTGGTAGAAGAGGAGGCTATTAGAAATGATCAGGCAATGGTATGCTGTTGTACCTTTGAGTGGAAACCCTGGTGGCATAGAGGCTGAATGCTGCATCTGCTAACCAGAAGGTCGGCTTTCAAATCCACCAGGTACTCCTTAGAAACTCCATGGGGCAGTTTTGCTCTGTGTATAAGGTTGCTATGAGTCGTAACCGACTAGGCAGCAGTGGGTTGGGTTCGTTAGTATCTCTGAGCTGGGATTGACTCTATAGCAGTGGAGTTCTCAGGTATCCCTAGCACAGTTCCTGGGTACACTAATGGTTAATGGTCTCGCCTACTAACTGAAAGGTTGGAAGTTTCATTCCACCTTGTGTCACCTCTGAAGAAAGCCTTGGTGATCCATCTCTGAAAAAGTAACCACTGAAAACTCTATACAGGACAGTGCTCTGGCACACCTAGGTCGCCATGAGTTGGAGTTGACATGACGGCATCTGCAGGGCCTGGAACATTACCTGATAAGTGCTGGTTGAATGAATGAGTGTGCCTTTCTGGAGCCACACAGGTGGCTTCTCTGGTCCTTTGCCTTCTTTGTCTCACAGCATACTTTGGAGCAACTCTCAGATGTGATAGGTGGCTTGGGAAGTGGGGTACTCTAGTCAGGGGAGGCAGTGTGGACATCTCAGGTGTGCATTAGAAGGCTTTCTGGCATGGGATGATTAGGGATGACCTCAAAAGCCCTTCCAACTGAAGGGTTTCACGCGGCATAGTCCTAATGCAAAGAACTCTAACATGTTGCTCAAGAACACATGCAGGGCGTGGGATCTGTCTTCCCACAGAGCCAGCCAGCCACCGCAGTTGACTCTATCTTCCTCTGGAATCTTTGGTGGTCTCTCCATAGATTCTTATCTGGCTGCGGGTGTGTGTATCTCATGCTTCTGTATCCAGACACAAGGGCTAAGATTCAGACATTCTAGGCTCACAGAAGGCAGAATTTCAGGTCACTGAACTGCCTGATATTTTTTATTTCGGTCCTTGTTGCCAACCTCTATAAAGAATGTGAGTTTTCTTTCCTGCTTTGGTGAGTGAGGTTACTCTTTTTCTGCAGAATGTGGACTTTGCAGAATTTGAGGCGCTTGATCATGTTAAGTGAATCCAAGTATAAGTTTTTTCTATCCAGATCCCCAGGGTGGGCCAAGGAAGGTTTTTGTTCCTCTACCTTTTGGTAAGGGAGCCCCAGTGACACAGTGGTTAAGTGCTCAGCTGCTCACTGAAAGATCTATGGTTCGAACCCACCAGTCTCTCTAAGGGAAAAAGAAAACCCAGCTAAGTTTCTCCTGTAAAGATTATAGCCTAGGAAACTCTCTGGGCCAGTTCTACTCTGTCCTGTAAGTTTCCTGTGAGTCAAAATTGACTCAGGGGCACACAGTGAACACCACCTTTTGGTATGTTGTTGTTTCCTACAAACCTATTGCCATCCAGTTGATTCTGACTCATGGCGATCCTATAGGACAGAGTAGAACTGCCCCATACAGTTTCCAAGGAGCACTTGCTGGATTGTCAAAACCCAACCCAACTCACTGCCATTAAGTTGAGTCTAACCTATAGCGACCCTATAGGGCAGAGGAGAACGGCCCCTTAGAGTTTCCAAGGTGTACCTGGTGGATTTGAACGGCTGACCTTTTGGTTAATAGATGTAGCACTTAACCACTATACCACCAGTGTGCTCTCAAGTCAATTCTGACTGCTAGTGACCCTATGTGACAGAATAGAACTTTCCCATAGGCTTTTTAGGCTACAGTCTTTATAGGAGCAGATCGCCAGGTCTTTTCCCTTGCACAACTGGCTGGGTAGGTTTCAACTGCTGACCTTCTGGTTAGCAGCCGAGTGCTTAACTGTTGCACCACCAGGAACCCTCACCTCAAACAATAAAATACAAAGTCCTCCCCACCCCTACCCCCTTTTTGTGGGGGGTGTATGAGGTGATCAGGCTGAGGTTTGCTAAATCAAATCTGTAAGATCCGCTTATACTTGTGTTAGCTTCTTTCTCATCACAGAAGGGTACGAAAGAAGTGTGTGGTTCTCTGAAGGTCCCTGTCAAGCGCTTTCTCTAGCTGGACATGCTGGGCGGTGTCTGCCATCTCCACTAGGTGGAGAAAAAGAGCGTTACAAAATCTACAAAGCCCCAAATCAAAAACACAGTCCAAAGAGTAAAATCCAATTCTAAATGGAACTCGAAAACTTGAGAAGTAATTTAAGGGAACCACATTAAATACTCCAATGTTTAATGGGGCCCATGTGTCCCGACAGAGAAAGAGAGTGCAAGAAATGGAACAGAGGAAATCAGGGAGACAATATGTCTGTGCGACTTGTTCTAATTAGGGGAGCAGCGCTGCCGAGGATCATTCATTATACATTGGTTAAATCTTCCCCATGGCCAAGGCACCTCTGCTGAGTGGTGTAAGACAAAGGGCTGTGTCGTAAAGGGGTGAGCGCCTTTCCGTTGGAGGTTAAGGCCAGTCGTTCGGGAGGGCCCAGGGCCGTACATCACTCTTCTGCCAGTTCTCCTTTATGACTCCAGCGCAGGGCTCCAGCTAGCAGATGTCTGCAAATTTCGGGAAGAAAGAGCAGGGGGCCGAGGGGGAAGGAGGGGGCCCCTGGCGCTCATTGTCTCCAACTTGTCTGTCCTTTAATTCAGTATCTCTGTCTGCTGCTGGAGCCGGATAGGAAGAGTTCAAAGGAGGAAATCAAAACAAGCCATAGATCAGAGCTCGGGAGCGCTCTGCGCGGCACCCAGGAATCACCGGCACTCCTCCCGCTCCGCGATGATTTAGTGAGCTGAGCTGGCTCTCACACCAGTAGCACGTGGAACGCTTGCTGGGGGGTTAGTTTTTTTTTTTTTTTTTTTTTTTTTTTAAGAAGAAGTTAGCCAAAGGCTGCAAGGGGAGTGGGCGTGGGTGTGTGTGGGAGTCAGGTTCAGGTTGGTCCCAGGCCAGAGGTGTTGGTTTTAGTTCAGAGATAAGGGGTGGGTTTGGGGGGGTGACAGAGAAGACCTGAAGGGAGGCTGATGCTGCCACCGCACGCAAACTTACACATTCTTTGGGTCTTAGGCACTAAAGCTCAGTCCTTTTGGCCTGGCTGCCTCACCGAGGCTTCCTACCCAGCTCTCAGACCTGGGGGGGTGTGTTACCAGTGTGACGTTTATTTTCCTGATGCTGTAGTCTTGTGACCCCCGCCCCCTAACCCAGCAACCAGCTGGTTAGTGGTGGCAAAGACAGGCTCTGCTTGCCTGTAGCGCATTTTAAAGAGAAAGACTTCTGGGAATAAGCGCACAGTTGGATCACACTGAAGGCACCTTTCCTCTAACCTGAGGTGTGTAGTGTGTAGCCTTGAGCTAGGCACATGGCTCCACCCTTCTAGTCCCTGGGTACTCTGATGGTTAAAGCACTCAGTTGCTAACTGGAAGTTTGGGGGCTTGAATTCCCCCAGAAGCACCTCAGAAGAAAGGCCTGATGATCTGCTTCCAAGAATACCAGCCACTGAAAATCTTAGGCAGCACAATTTTACTCTGAGACACACGGGATTGTCACGAGTCAGAATCGGCTTGATGGCAACTGTTTGTCTTTGTTCGGAAGACAAACTGCACATCTTTAAGTACCAGCCATGGGCATCGACAGTCCAAGGTCCAGTGCTTTATTCCAACTGTGCTGTGATTCACTGTATAAGCAAATTCTCCTGGGTGGTAGGTCCTCTGTTAGTCGATGACTGGACTTATTTCTTTCTGGTGAGGTGGAGTTGTAACTTCCACACTTTGTTTCTGCTCTCGGGTAGCTCACCTGCTGTTGGATGCTGTTGGTCAGAGTAGAGACTAGAGGGGAGGGTGACTAGTGAGAACAAGTCACCGTAACTTCAGAAGTTGGAGCAAGGAGGCTTGCTCTGTGTGTCCGCACCCTGGCCGGGCTAGCTGCCCCTGCTCCGCGTAGCATACTTGTCTCTTCTTGTGTCCAGCATCCCCGGTAGACTGTTACTGCTGCAGAGCAAGAACTGTGCAGCGTTTGCTCGCTTTTATATCCCCGGCACCCTGCGTGGTGCCAGATTCAATAAATACTTGCCTCTTCACATGCAGAGAAAAACACATTCTTACTGCCTTGGCTCTGATTTAGCTGAGTAATTGTAATTTAATTCATTGATCATTTATTGAGCATCTGCTATGCTGGCACTGTGCTATGTGCTATGGGAAAGAAAGATGATTCAAATCAGTACATGACCCTAAGGAATTCCCACTCAAGAGTAGAGTGGGGTGAGGGCTGTAGGGGGAGAACAGGCAAGTATGCTGCCATGTGGTAAGCCCAAGAATGCTGGAGCATCAGCTACAAGGGGGGCCCAAGCAAGGGAGCGATCCAGTTTGAGACAGCCCCAACAGCACGCCTGAAGGATCTGTGGGCCTACGTTATATAAGAATGGTGGCCGGTGTTATGCAGAGAAGCCATGGTGGTGCACTTTTGAAGCACTTGGCTGCTAACCAGAAGGTTGGTGGTTCGAAGCCACCTGCTCCATGGAAGAAGGATGTGGCAGTCTGCTTCCAAACAGATTTACGGCCTTGGAAACCCTAAAAGGCAGTTCTAATCTGCCCTATAGGATTGCTGGGAGTTGGAATTGCTTCAGTGGCAGTGAGTTTGGGATTGACGGATATCATGCAGCCAACAATCAGACCAGTGCTGAAACCCCAAATGCTCGGATGGGATGGGATTTGCCTACTTTCTCTAAAGACCCCCAAAAGCCACCCTGCCTCTTGAGAGGCGACACTCGCACATAGGCCATTGAGCGCTGGATTAGCTAGAGAGCCAGATTCGCTGATAACAGAAGGAGGAACCAGGTGTTATCCTGCTACCCTAGTGGAGAGTAGCAGGTTAAAGGGCCCGTCTTTCACATCTCTAAGATGCGCAGTTGGTTCCATCTTGGGTTTGTGCGGAATTAATGAACATGAGAATAAGGGAAAGGACGAGCAGCACGTCTCTGTAAGAGTGCATGCAGAACTGTAGATGAGGTGCGCAGCGGAGGACTGCAGGCGGAGGACTGCAGGCGGAGGACTGCAGGCGGAGGACTGCAGGCGGAGGACTGCAGGCGGAGGACTGCAGGCGGAGGACTGCAGGCGGAGGACTGCAGGCGGAGGACTGCAGGCGGAGGACTGCAGGCGGAGGACTGCAGGCGGAGGACTGCAGGCGGAGGACTGCAGGCGGAGGACTGCAGGCGGAGGACTGCAGGCGGAGGACTGCAGGCGGAGGACTGCAGGCGGAGGACTGCAGGCGGAGGACTGCAGGCGGAGGACTGCAGGCGGAGGACTGCAGGCGGAGGACTGCAGGCGGAGGACTGCAGGCGGAGGACTGCAGGCGGAGGACTGCAGGCGGAGGACTGCAGGCGGAGGACTGCAGGCGGAGGACTGCAGGCGGAGGACTGCAGGCGGAGGACTGCAGGCGGAGGACTGCAGGCGGAGGACTGCAGGCGGAGGACTGCAGGCGGAGGACTGCAGGCGGAGGACTGCAGGCGGAGGACTGCAGGCGGAGGACTGCAGGCGGAGGACTGCAGGCGGAGGACTGCAGGCGGAGGACTGCAGGCGGAGGACTGCAGGCGGAGGACTGCAGGCGGAGGACTGCAGGCGGAGGACTGCAGGCGGAGGACTGCAGGCGGAGGACTGCAGGCGGAGGACTGCAGGCGGAGGACTGCAGGCGGAGGACTGCAGGCGGAGGACTGCAGGCGGAGGACTGCAGGCGGAGGACTGCAGGCGGAGGACTGCAGGCGGAGGACTGCAGGCGGAGGACTGCAGGCGGAGGACTGCAGGCGGAGGACTGCAGGCGGAGGACTGCAGGCGGAGGACTGCAGGCGGAGGACTGCAGGCGGAGGACTGCAGGCGGAGGACTGCAGGCGGAGGACTGCAGGCGGAGGACTGCAGGCGGAGGACTGCAGGCGGAGGACTGCAGGCGGAGGACTGCAGGCGGAGGACTGCAGGCGGAGGACTGCAGGCGGAGGACTGCAGGCGGAGGACTGCAGGCGGAGGACTGCAGGCGGAGGACTGCAGGCGGAGGACTGCAGGCGGAGGACTGCAGGCGGAGGACTGCAGGCGGAGGACTGCAGGCGGAGGACTGCAGGCGGAGGACTGCGGGTACGGCAGTTGGTGCTCAAGTTCCACCTCTATTTCTGTGACATTGATCAAATCATTCTGTGCCTCTGAATCTTAGTTTCCTTTTCTGCAAAGTGAAAGGGGTAGGGTTGCCCAGGGTAGGGTTGTTCAGGGAAATAAAAAAATTATCGTGCTTTAAGTGACGGCTTATAATCCAAGTCAATTTGCCACATAAAACCTACACCTATACCAGTATGCAACTCTAGCTGCTCTCCCCACCCTGTGACAGTGGACTCTTCCTTTCCACCCTGTACTTTCTGTAACCGTTCAACCAACTTGGTCAGGGAAATTTTAATGGAGGAAGTTTAAGTGCTGATCTGTGTCTTGATTGAAGTTAGCTAGAGCAGTATATTGGGAGGGGAGAGTGGTCTCTAACCCAGACCCTCTCCATCAATAGCTGCATGTATATAGCCAATCAGAGCCTTTACTGACTGATACGCTGGGTGCAGGTCATCTTAAGCAACTGTCCTCTGGACTGACTTCGTTTCTCTTGCCTTAGGGTGTAGGGATTCATCTGCACAGTCTACTAACATTAACTTAGCACCTACTGTGTGCTAGGTACAGTGCAGGGCACAAAGGAAACAGAGATGAGAAAGATGTAGTCTCTGCTCTGTACAAACCCACAGACCAGAGAAAGAGCTATGTTAGCATAGAAACCAGAGCTTTCACACATTTGTATTCTATTTGCTGCATCTGATGGTGAATTTCTCAAGGATAGACAGGGCTTAGGAGCACTGAGGACACAAGCTCCACATCAGCCTATCTGGTTTCATGTCTGAGCACTGCCATCTCTTACGACTGAGCCTGAGCTCACTCCTGCTTCTTTTTTTA
The DNA here is from genome assembly GCA_028571685.1 of Heterohyrax brucei. NCBI lineage: Eukaryota > Metazoa > Chordata > Mammalia > Hyracoidea > Procaviidae > Heterohyrax > Heterohyrax brucei. The sequence goes on along the minus strand of CM053149.1, from coordinate 114,446,932 downwards.
GCAACTCCAAAGGGTCCCTGCAATCAGATTTTAGATGGAGGATTTCCTGATGATTTCAGAAGGACAGATTATTTTATGAGTACCAGAGATTCCTGGGGAGCCCTGGTGGCACTCAGCTGCTAACCAAGAGTTCACAGTTCAAATCCACCAGCTGCTCCTTGGAAACCCTACAGAGCAGTTCTGTTCTGTCCTATTGGGCCTCTAAGAGTGGGAATTGACTTGAAGGCAATGGGTGTGGTTTTTGGTAAAATTCCTACAATTGTATAGCATTTAGAAATTATATGATATACTCTATCTCCATAATTGCATAGTAATTAGTATTATAAACATTTATTGAGCATCTAATAAAAACCAGGAAAGCCTGGTGGCGTAACAGTTAAGTGCTTTGTCTGCTAACCAAAAGATCAGCGGTGTGAATCCACTGGGCGCTCTTTGGAAACTCTATGGGCCAGTTTTACTCTGTCCTATAGTGTCCCTATGAGTCAGAATCCGCTGAATGGCAGTGGATTTTAGAATAAGAGCTAGGTCTAGTGCTAAATGATAGAAATACAGAGAAAGAGAAAATCCTAACGCATGTGGTCCGTGCCCTTAAGGAACTCAGAGTTCAGAAGGTGAGGCAGCTTGGCAAACGGCTTTCATGTCCTGCAAACCGAAAAAGCCAAACCAGTTGCTGTTTAGTTGATTTTGACTCAAAGTGACCCTGTTTTGTCAGAGCAGAACAGTGCTCTATAGTGTCTTTAATGGCTGAGTTTTCAAGAGCTGGTTGCCAGTCCTTTCTTTCAAGGTGCCTTCTGTGTGGACTCAAACCATTTCAGTTAGCAGCAAGAGCATCAATCGCTTGCACCTAGGGACTCTGAATGCCCTGTAGCAACTGCTATGGTGGAGATGCATGTGGTGATTGTGAGGATATCAAGAGGGAGTTACCCGCTGGCTGAGATGGGTCAAGGGGACCTTCTCCAGGAAGATGCTGCTGGACTGTGTGTCCTGAAGATTGAAGAGGAGTCAGATTGTTTTCTGCCTTGTCTGGGTCAGTAGAATGGGAAGCTCCTCCTACTTCTTGGGCCTGTCTCCCAGCCGTGTCTCTAGGAGCGAGTGCACAGTGGTGTCAAGGTCCAGGAAAGCTGGATTCTACTTTGAGCTTTGATAGTAACTCATTTTGTAACCTTGAACAAGTCAGTTCCTCTTTCTGTTGACCTTGCCAGCCAGTGCCTCTGAGGATGGATTCCTTCATTCTCTACATAACCCATATTTATCAAGTGCCCTAAACCCTGATGGCATGGTACTTAAGTGCTACGGCTGCTTTGTGCTGTGGTTGCGAACAAAAAGGTAGGTAGTTCAGATCTACCAGGTGCCACCTGAAAAGTCTATGGGGGCAGTTCTACTGTGTCCTATAGGATTGCTACAAATTGAAATTGACTCAATGACAAGGGGCTTGGTTTTATGCGTCAAGCATGGTGCCAGATGCTAAGGGCTCAATAGTGTACTAGTTACTGATTGGTAGTTAGAACGTAATTCTGTAATGGAGTGAAATCCCCAAGTGACTTGCATATGCCAAGCCAAGTAATGGGGGAGCCATTTAACAAGTACCTCCGAAGCTACCAAGAAGCAGAGCGTAGGTGTAGGGAGTACAGACCCTTTGGTCATTTTCTGGTACCAAATCTATGTGTTAACACTTATGAACTGTGTGACATTGAGGAAATTGTGTACTTCCTCTAATTCTCAGTTTTTTCTCATGTATAAAATGAGACTCATGGGCTTACTCTGTGTTTTTGAGGAGATGATCCATGGCATGTGCCTGGCACTGAAGATACATACCTGCTAGCTATAAGCATGTTGGCAAAGTTGGGGCTGGCATGCACTCTTCACAAAGGAAATCATCACTATACCCAGTCTTTAGGTGGGCACACTGAATCTGAGGGTTTTCAGGGGGCATGAAGTGTCCTTTGAAAATGATATAAGATCTGAATGGAAAACTGCCTCTCCTAATTCTCTCTTTTACAACTATCTGGCCCTTGAGGAGCCTTGGAAAGGCCTCAGAGTTTCCTTATCATAGGCTTTCTCAGACTTTTCAACCTAAGAGCCTGATGGCAAAAGAGCATGGAAGGGGGTTCTCACCCCAGCAGGGGATGAGGAGAAAGGGTAGTGCAAAGATCACACCACAAATACATGAAGTGTTTTGAGGTCTTATTTAGTGCCGTAAAAATTAAGGTGGTTCTTTTCATTCAATACTTTAATAAATATCTTCTAATATAAAAATAATTTTAAATGTTATAACATCAAGTAAGATTGACCCTCTAGGCTATTCCTGGAAACTGTGTGTGGCATACATAGTGGTTAAGTGCTACAGATGCTGACCAAGGGGTCAGCAGTTCAAATCTAGCAGGTACTCCTTGGATACTCGGTGGGACAGTGTTAGTCTGCCTGATAGCATTGTCATGAGTTAGAATCCACTTGATGGCAACGGGTTTAGTATTTGGCAGAATATTCTCTGTTTATTGTGTGCTTTTAATGACTCTGTGCCATTCTGGTCCATATTGCAGGGTCACAAATAACTCCAGTTTGAGAAGCAGGACACCCCGTGCACATGCTTTCTCCTACTTCTCTTGCTGTCTTCCTCCTTCTTCTCTCAGATTACTCTTTTCTATTTTCCTCTGTCTATTGCTTCACTCCTGTTGGTGGTGTTAGGGACATTGGGGAACACTGTTTAACCATAATGATGGTGTTCAGGTCTGAGACATCACTGAATCCTGTTGGAGAGATCTTTTCTCCTGCCTTTTTCATTTAAATGCCCTTTGTGTGCCAAGCATGATAATGTACCCTGGGGATATAATGGGTGAACAATCCAACCATAGTCCTGCCCTCATGGAGTTCACAGTCAGAGGGAAGAGGGTAGACAGCTATTAATTGAGTAATTACTGTAATGCCAGCAGAGGGTTATGAGAGAGGAAGTGTGGGGTGCAAAGACAGTGTTAAACAGGGATAATTGACATCATCTAAGAATCAAAAAAGACTTCCCTAGAGAGTGACTTCTAACCTGAGAGCTGAAGGTTGAGAATAAAGGGGAGAATGTTCTGGGTAGAGGAAACAATATGAACTAGGGGTGTAGTCAGAGAGAACATGGGCCATTTGAGGAACTGAAAGAAGCCCTGCCAATCTTAGTGTGAGTGGGAGAAGAGCAAGAGATGAAGCTGAAGAAACAGGCAGCACTAGACCTTGGGGTCCTTCATGAGTCAGGTAAAGGAGTTTGGGCTTTATCTTGTGGCAATGAGAAGCCAACAAAGGCAGTGTGTGAGTGTACACATGCAAGCTGTATGCACATGTGTGAGTATTGTGGATTAAATTGTGCCTCTTCCAAAATGGTATGTGGAAGTCATCACTTTGGAAGGAGGGTGGCCCAGCTGACACATTGATTTGGACTTTTAACCTGCAGAACTGTGAGACAATATATTTCTGTTCTTGTAAGCCACCTAGTTTACACTATTTTATTATGGCAGTCGGGGAAATTAATACAGCAAGTATGTGTGTTTGTGTGTGCCTATGTGAGAAAGATAAAAGGGAGCAGGCTAGCCCAGTGGGTGCCCCTTGAACTTCACGGTGCGAGCTGGGGCCTCCTGACCAGCATGAACATAATGAAAAAATAAAGAGGCTGCTATTTCATCATTATTGCAGGATGCAATTAAGGACAACATAGACCTAATGAGTCAGAGAACAAATGTAGATGAATCAGAACGGATGTGTAGAAAACAACATGGTTTTGGGCAAGAGAGGTAATGTTCTCTGGATGATTCCTGCAGCAAACTAGACTACTGATTGACTGTTAAGGGGCCTCTGGGGACTCTTCAGAATTACCTAGCTTCCCCTTACTAGTCTCTGGAACCATAACAGGGTGAAGAAATGGGGGACTGATGATGCCAGATAACTAAGCAACTAATTAAGACCAGAGAGTTATTTTCTAAACGTGGGAGATGTATCCATTACCAAGCCTTAAGCAGAGGAAACTGGCAGGGGATAAAGAAGGCAGGGAGTGGAATGGTTTGGTTGGAGGCAGGGGAAAGGAGCTCACCTTGTTATAGGCCAGGTGGCCACCTGGGCTGTGAGTTTGGAAGCATGTGAAAGCCTTGCCAGTCACCTACACACCCTCTACATCTCGTCCACAACTCGGTGGTGGGTTTTCTAAATAAGTTAGCAACATCAAAGGGGTGAACTTTCTACTACCTAGGATAATGCCTGTAAGTTCTATAACTAAGCCAGTGCCATTGGTTTATCTGTTACTATATTTGTTTTTCTCTCAGTTGGTTTATCTATTAATCTACCATCACCCCCGCCCCCCTTCTCTTAAAAAAACTAGGACTATGATAGACTGGGATAGGAGCAGGTATGTTTTATCTTTTCAGGGGCCATTATAAATTGTATTGTTTTCCTTTTCACATACATTCTCTTTCTTGGTGTGTAGGGATCCAACTGATTTTTGTATGCTGATGTTGTATCCTGCTACTCTGCTGAATCTTTCCATTAGTTCCAGTAGTTGTCTTGTGGCATCTTTGGGATTTTCTATGTATAAGATTATATCATCTGCAAATAGGGATAGTTTTATTTCTTCCTTTCAAATTTGTAGACCTTTTATTTCTTTTTCTTGCCTTATTGCTATAGCTAAGACTTCCAGCACAACATAATACGAGTGGTGGTAAAGGGCATCCTTGTCTTGTTCCTATTCTCAGGAGAAATGCTTTCAGACTTTCTCTGTTAAGAATGATGTTGACTGTTGGTTTTATATTAAAAAAAAAAATTGTCATGGAGTCAATTCTGACACACAGCGACTCTATAGGCTAAAGTAGAATTGTTTCATAGAATTTCCAAGGAGCAGCTGGCAGATTCCAATTGCTAACCTTTGGTTAGCTCTTAAGTTTTTGATCACTATGCTACCTATAAAAACAAATCAAATTCACTGCCACTGATTCTATTCTGACTCATAGTGACCTTATACCACAAAATAAAACTGCTCCATAGAGTTTCCAAGAAATACATGGAAGATTTCCAAGAAATACCTGCTCATCTTTTGGTTAGCAAATGTAGCACTTAACCACTATGTCACCAGGGTTTCCTATCCCTTCCTATAGATGTCTTTTATTATGCTGAAGAATTTCCCTCCTTTTCCTTTTTGGAAACCTGGTGGTGTGGTGGTTAAGTGCTACATCTGCTAACCAGAAGGTCGGCAGTTCAAATCCTTCATGTGCTCCTTGGAACCTCTGTGGAGTAGTTCTACTCTGTCCCATAGGGTTGCTATGAGTTGGAATCAATCTCATGGCAGTGGGTTTGTTTTTTCGGTTTCTATTTTATTAAGAGTTTTTACCAGGAATGGGTGTTGGACTTTATCAAATGCTTTTTCTGTGTGGATTAATTATGCTGTGCTTTTCTTTTATTTATGTGGTATATTATATTGATTGATTTTCTATTGTCAAACCATTGTTGCATACCTGGTTTGAATCCTGTTTGGTCATGATATATATATAGTTTTGTTATGATGCTAAATTCTATTGGCTAGGATTTTGTTGAGAATGTTTGCATTTATATTCATGAAAGATATTAGTCTGTAGTTTTCTTTTTTTGCGTGTTGTATTTATATTCATGAAAGATATTAGTCTGTAATTTTCTTGTGTGTGTGTGTGTGTGTCTTTGCCCCTCTTTGATGTCAGGGTTATGCTGGCTTTGTTAATGAATTCAGGAATATTTCTTCCTTTTCTATGCTCTGAAATAGTTTCAGTAGTACTAGTATGAGCTCTTCCCTGAATGTCTGGTAGAATTATCCAGTGAGGATGTCCAGGCTAGGGCTTTTTTTTTTTTTTTTTTTTTAACATCTTCAACCTTTTCTCTCGCTATGGCTCTGTTCAGATTTTTGACCTCAATCTGTGTTAATTTGGACAGGTACTGTGTTCCTAGAAATTTGTCGATTTTCTATAGGTTCTCAAATTGGTGGTGTGCAATTTTTCATAGTATTGTGTTATGATCCTTTTAATTTCAGGTGAGTCAGTTGTAATGTCCTCTGCCTCGTTTTTATCTGGGTTATTTGCTTCCTGTTCTGTTTTTCGTTTGTCAGTCTGGCCAGTGATTTGCCAAATTTTGTTGATGTTTCTAAAGAACCTTTTAGTTTTGTTGATTCTTTCTGTTGTTTTTCTGTTTTTTATTTCTGCTCTAATCTTTATTATTTCCTTTCTTCCAGTGAAGTTCTCTTGATATTCTCTTCATGTTTGTTAAAGTTGTAGGGCTGATGTTTTGATTTTAGGCCTCATTTTTAATGTATTTGTTGCTACAAACTGACATCTGAGCACTACCTTTGCTGTGTTCCAAAGGTTTTGGTGTGATGCTAGGAATTTTTTTTTTAATTTCTTTTTTTATTTTCTTGGGTCACCCAGTTGTTTTTAAGCAATGTGTTAAATCAACTTCCATGTGTTTGATTTGTTTCCCCTTGATCTTGTTATTGATTTCTATTTTTAAGGCCTTGTGATCAGAGAGAATGCTTTGTATTATTTGAATGTTTTGGAATTTATTAAGAATTGCTTTATAACCTAGAATGTGGTCTATTGTGGAGAATGTTCTGTGTGTATTGGAAAAGAACATATGCTTTGGTTTGGGTGGAATGTTCTATATATGTCTGTGACATCAAGTTGGCTGAATTTGGTCTTTAGATATCTGTATCTCTGTTGAACTTCTTTCTAGATGTTCCATCCTTTACTGACAGTAGAGTGTTTTAAGTCTCCTGCTATTACTGTGCTGTTAGAGTTTCCTTAAGTATTTTGGAGCCCTGTCCTTGGGTGCATAGATACATTAAGGTTATATCTTTTTGGTGGATTTTCTCTTCAACCATTATGCAATGTTTTTCCTTGTCTTTCATGGTACATTTTGCCTTAAAGTCTATTTTGTCTGAGAACATTACTTCCTCTCCTGCCCTTTTTTGGTGACCGGTTGAAATATTTTTTCCATCATTTGGTTTTCAATATGTTTATGTCTTTGTGTCTAAGGTTTGTCTCTTGAAGACAGTATGTTGATGGGGCAGGCAAACTTTGATTGAGGAAGAAAGAGGGATGATTGAAAATGTGATATTGAACAAATGGAGGTTTTAGTAATGCCAAAAGGCTGGAAGGAAAGGCTCATTTATTCAAAAAATTTATCACGTACTGTTCTGTAGCAGACAGCATTTTCCAAAACTGGCCATGGTGATATTTTCAGGCTCTCATACTCTTTCAGAACCTTGCCACTTCTCATTAAAAGACAATCTGTTTGCCCTACCACTGAATCTTTGTGACTGCTTCACTGATAAAATAGAATATGGTGGAAGTCATGTTTCATGACTCCTGAGGCTAGGTCATCAAAGGCAGCATAGCTTATGCCTGACTCTCTCAGGATGTATCATTTTGGCATCCAGTCACCATTTTGTGAGAAAGCCCAGATGACATGGAGAGGCCACAGGTGGGTATTGTAGTGGACAGCCCACGAACATATCTGACAGATAAAATAAGCTGCCAGACCTGTGAGTGAGCAAACCTTCACATGATTCCAGCCCCTTAGCTGGGAGCTGCCAACTGGAGTTGAGATGGACATCCCCTGCACAATCTTGCCCAACTGTGGGTTGGCAAGCAAAATCAGTGTTATTGTTTTCAGACACCAAGTTTAGGGGGTGATTTATTCCATAGCTGCAGTAACTGAAATAAGCACTAGCTACAAAATACTTGAGAATGACAGCTAACATTTGCAAAGGCACTTTAGAGTTTACAAAAGATGTTTACAACAATGATTTTAGCCATACCTCTGAAGAACCCTGTGAGGCTGGTATTCTTACATCAGTTCCACCAAAGAGAAGCCGAGACTTGCCGTGGTTAAGTGAATGGCTCAGAGACACAAAGCTAATAACTGGCAAAGGAAAGTTGAGCCAGGTTTTCCATTTACAAGAACAACTTCTAATTTACCTGTCCAAGGCCCAGCATGAAGGCCTGTGAATGCTACCCAGACAGGCCTCTCATACAGGCATCTTCCAGAAGGTGAAAGTGAATTATGTTCTGAAAAGACTGTTCTACACTACAGGGTACATAGGATATGTGCCCTATGACAAGCATTCATTCATTCATTTGTTTAAAAAATACTTAATGAGCCCCTACCATGTGCCAGGCACAGATTCTTGCCTTACTCTAGTGAGGGGTATTAGGTCACCCAGCAAGTTCATGGTGGATTGGAATTACTTTTTCCAGGGCAGAAGTGGAGGTGGCATTTGAATTGGATTTAGAGGCTGAGTCTGGAGATGCTGAATTGGGATAAAGGTAGGGCTGGAAGAGTTAGCTAAGAGATGAGTATAGGGATGTGGTTTATAGGATCTTAGGTACATCAGGAATTGCAATTTATGTAATCCTTTTTTGGATCCAACTCAATGGCACTTGGCTTGGCTGGCTTTGGGAAACCCTGATGGTGTAGTGGTTTAAGTGCTACGTCTGCTAACCAAAAGGTCCACAGTTCAAATTCACCAGGTGCTCCTTGGAAACTCTATGGGGCAGTTCTACTCTGACCTGTAGGTTCACTATGAGTTGGAATCAACTCGATGGCAGTGGGCTTGGGTTTTTTTTTTTTGGTCTGCTTGTGTAATCAGAAACCCTGGTGGTATAGTGGTTAAGATCTATAGCTGCCAACCAGAAGGTCAGCAGCTCAAATCTACCAGGTGCTCCTTGGAAACTTTATGGGGCAATTCTACTATGTCCTGTAGGATCACTATGAGTCAGCATTGACTCGATGGCATTGGGTTGGGATGTGAGATCCTGTTAGAGGCAGAATATTTAGAAATTATGCCAGCCTATCCTAATTCTGTTCATAGAATCTGCAGATCACCTTGGCTTAGCCTGTCCCCATTTAGGGGCTAGGCCCTGGAAAGTCTTCCCTAGGTATATAGTGCAAGCAAGTGGACACCTATTGTTCATGACTAGGGGAGAATGAGATTTGAGGTTTCTTTGTATGCATGTCTGGTTGCTGGGAGAAGACCAATTTCTTAAGAAGTCCATGGTCTTCTCAGTTAGGAAAGGGCAGTCAAACCATGCCCTGCCCCCCTAAGTTCAAAGTAAGAGTGGCCCCAACCGAGTTCCAACGGCCAGATACGTAGCAAGCTCACTAAAATACAATTATTTTAAGAGAAGAGAGGGTCTTTCCAAGGTGTGGGTCACTATGTGGCTTCAGGGGTTCATGGAGGGCTGTTCTAGTAAAGTTTGTGGCTGGCACTTTTGAAGTAACTAACCTACCTTCCCCAACACAGTGCCTGACTCTAGGGAATGCTAGCTGGGGCGGGGGCGGGGGCAGGTGAACTGAATGGCATCCCTGTGATGGCTACCCTGGGAATCATAGTGATGTGGGCAGGGACCTGGCCAACCAGGACATCCCATAAACAGTGAACTTATCCTCTCTAATCGCATCACAACAGCAAAAATAGACTGGCCATTTCTAAGGCTCTTTTGTTTGTGAGTTTAGATGAAGACTGAACTCTCTAGGTTGAATAACTGAAGCCAAACTAAACCCATTGCTTTTGAGTCTATTCCAACTCGTATCAACCCTAGAGGATAGAGTAGAATTGTCCCTATAGGGTTTCCAAGTTGCTTCTGAAGGATTCGAACAGCTGACCTTTTGGCTGGCAGCTGAACTTTTAACCACTATGCTACCAGAGTTTCCCTGGGCTGAGTAAGCTTCTAATATTCTTAGACAAATTAGGGTTGGGATCTCAAGAATGATACTGGACCCCTGTTATTGGGGTTACTTGAACTATTAATTGCATATAATACAGTATAGTACAGCACAGTACAAGATAATACAATACAAAGTAAAGCGGTACTCTCCTAGTCCTGCCTACCTCTCATTTGTAGCAGAGAACACAGAAGCTTAATGGCAGGAGTCTCTCGTTGGACTGGGAGCTCCTGGAGGACAGGCTGGTGTCTTGCTCCCATCTGCAGCCACCATAGCTGATGTACCTAGTAGGAGTTTGGATATGCAGGCTAAACAGAATTGAGCAGTCTTCACTTGTGACCTGATCTTGAACCTGCTTGCCTCCTGCCCGCAAAGGCTGAGCCCTGGATCACCTTACAGTGTGATTCTCAGAATCTCCTCACCAGGAATAGCCTTTCCTGGACTTCTGTCCCCTGCTGTCCAGATGGCAGGGGGCACGGCGGTGCTGGGAGCATAGAGCCAAGTGACACCAGTGCTGCGTGCATGTCTGTACTTTGGGTTTCACTCTTTTGCTCTCTTTGTCACAGACTCATTCCTGTGTCAATGACTCTGTCTGTCCCCTGGATCCAGGTTAGGTCTCTGTATGTAGGAGGTGGGTGCTGGGGGAGGTGGGCTCTGTGTTTGGTAATCATCTCCTGATTTTGCAGAGCTCAGGGCTTGTTCAAATAAACCTATGCCTTGCCAGGATAAAGGCAAAGATGGAGATAAATTGTCAGGGCATGGGATGGATTTGGGATCACCTGGTCTCATCAGTGACAGGGCTTGCCTCATTACTGCACAGTTTTTGTTTGTTTTTGTATTCTCTTTTGTGTGGAGATTGGTGATTTTCACCAGCACAGGCATCCAGCATGTGATTACTTTCACCTTCTTTGGATAGCTCTGTCTCATTTCCTACAGAACACAGGAGGTTTCCCTGCGATGTTAGCGGCTCCCTGGCTGTTTAATCCCTTCCTTCTGTCTCTTGACTCAGATTCTCTCTCGTCTTTGTCTATTCTGGCTGGAGCCGGAGAGAAGGGATGGAGGTTTGGCAGGGAAAGGCAACCTGTCTTAGTTCTGTGCTGGTTACACTCCATTTTACATATACTGTCTCATCCAGTCCTCCTAACAGCTTATGCGATACAGTTTTTATAGAGGAGACTGAGTGAGGTTAAGTAGTAGTATGCTTAAACTCGTATGGGAGCTCAGCGGAGAAGCCTAGATTTACACCAAGATGACCCTGGCTCCAGTGTCTGTGTTCTCTACTGCTCAACTTCACAGTCTGATAGGGCCTCAGAATTGGCATAGACGGTCCCATGGTGGGACCCTACCTGTGTGGGTGGTGTTGGGGAAGGGGTGCAGAATGCACAGTGTTGGGGGGCTTTGTGTCTAACTGTTGGAGGCTGACCTCTGTACTCATATCTCCCCACAAAGTCATGGCGATGTCCCTGATCTCTGTTGTAGCTTTCCTGTTGGGCTGGTTCAGGCCTGGCACGCCTAGTACGGATGTCAGAGTGTGCACCAAAACAACAGCAGGAACAAACCCACTGGCAACCCCACAGGACAGAGTAGAACTGCCCCATAGAGTTTCCTACACCTGGAAGATTCAAATTGCTGACCTTTGGGTTAGCAAACATAGCACTTAACCATTACAGTGCCAGAGTTTCCAGAGTGTGAACAGGAGACAGAACAAAGTCACCTTTGTCCCCTACCCTTCCTGAGCCTGAGTGCTGTCTCAGATTCCTTTGCCTGCCTGTACCCTTAGGTCTCTCCCGTGGCTCCCACTTCCTCTCTTACCTGGCCTTTTCCCCACCCTGAGGCTCACTCTCCCGGGGTAAGTAGACACAACTAGATCCTAAGCCAAGACAAGGGTTTGGCAAGTTGGGAATCTCACCGTGGTATCTATCTCCTCTTCTCTGGAAGTCAGTGTATTTATATTGGAGCCCAACTGGATGATAAATTGTGCTCAGGGCCATTTCCTGTTCCCACCTGTTTGGGGTGAAGGTTTCAGAAGGAAGAAGGTTAACATCCAGAGCCAAGCTGGAGGCGAACAGGTACTGGGAGAGGCGTTTCTGGCCTCCCTTGCTCATCAGGGCCCTTAGCAGCTTCAGAGTGGTCCACTTTGTTTAAATGGGCAAGTGGAGAGGGGCCAGGGAAAGGCGAGGAAGGGAGGTTAATACTGGTTCTTGTCACCTTCTCCTCCCCTAGTATGAACAGCCCTGAGAAGCAGTGGCGTCACTACGGGAGTCTGGGTGGTGGGGACTACACTGGGTGACACTGTCAGAGGTGATGACACCAAAATGACTGTCCATGGCATTTTTGTGTAGTGTTTCAACAGAAATTTATTATTTTTTAATAAAAATATTCCTATAGTTATGACAACACATTTCTTCATGAAGCCAGTTAACAAGTATTAATATATACGTACAAGGCTACAACTCTGTGCTAATTTACTCTTGGAACCTTCCAATGCGGTCAGGTCAGAGCTGTCATTATCAGCCAGGTACAGCGAACCACGTGGTCTCGGCTGCACGCTCCATAAGTGTGCGCTGCTTTTGTCGTTGCTGCTGGCGTGTTTGTAGTTGCTGATTTGGTCAAGCTTCCTGGTGTTTTAGGTACAATATTGTGGTAATTAGCATGGGGTGGGGTGACACCATGAGTTACCACCTTGGGGTGATAGCAACCCCAGTGATGCCGCTGCTGGGTAATCTTTTAATTGACGTGTCTCTGGGAGAGCTTAGAGGGAGGTGTCTGGCTATTTGCTGGTGGATGATGGGGTAGCTGAGGTCCAGGGAAGGGCATGGCTTGGCCCAGGGCAGTCTGCACACTGAGGGTCATACCCAACCCTTTGCTGCTGACTCAGCATTCCACCCCTTATGCCCTGCTGCCTGCTGGGCACCCTAACTTTGTCTGACCACTCGGGCCCCTGATAGGGGTGGCACATGCTGTGTGGAGAAGGACAGTAGGCTGGACCTCCTGCATTCTCCTTGGGTGCCAGCCGGTCTGTCTCTCTGTCTGTAAAACTGCCTGGGCTCCATGGAGAATCTGGAAGCTGGGTATTGTAAGAACATGGTAGAGAAATGAGGGAACCCCTGTTCTGCAGGGTATGATGGTCCCCTGGGGCTGACAGGATCTGTGTGCAAGGAATGGCTACAGAGTATTTACCACAAAACTAGGTAACAGGGAAAAAATTAGTGTGGGCCACCCTGAGTTCAGCGCTCTACTTGGGTCAAGCCTAAGGCAAAATCTGAAAGTAGGCCAAAGACTTGCCTGATGTCTACTCCCTGGTCAGGGAACACTTGGCAAGGTTTGGTGACATTTTTTTTTCTCACAAATGGAGGGATGCCACTGGCATCTAGCCTAGAGGCCAAGCATGCTGGTGAACATCCTGCAAAGTGTAGGACAGCTGTCCTGCAACAAGGGATCATCGGACCAAATTGTCAGTGGTGCCAAGGATGAAAAAGCCTGAGACAGACAGTAGGAGGGCGCTCAGCCATAGACTTAGAGACTCTGCTAGAAGCCAGTACAGGGTAAAGTGCGGTATGGGGCCAGAGGACTGAGCACAAAGAAAGGATACCCCTCTTGGGGTGGCTGGTGGGGCACTGGAGAAGTGGAGATGCTGGCACTGAATCAAGAGCATTAGAGATCCCTCAGCGGAGTGAGGGGCAGTCCGCCCCCCGCTCCAGCTTGGGCCAGTATAATCAAGTCCTGGGACAGCGCTTCTTGTTAATGGCATGATTGTCCCCAAACACCCCAGTCCCTGGTCAGGACACTAGAGGCTGTGCTTGGTTAACGCCACAGAAGTGTGACGGATCTGGCTGGGTGACTGGCTTCCTGGAGTGGCATTGCTTCAGCATCGACATCCGTGGACGTCGCCAGACTCACTTAGTTGATGATTGTTTGGTGTGGGTGTGACTGTGTGTGTGTGCTTTTTGTTGTTTTTAAAAATCCGCTAGAGGGCATATCGCTGCTAAGATCTCTTGGCAGGTCAGACAGTTGACATTATTTGAGAATTTAACCCGCTTAGGCTTCTGGCCCTGGGTGGTGAGGAGGGTGAGGGGAGGCGGGTGACAGAAAATGGGGTTATTGATCCCCGCCTCCCTCACGCCCCCCTTCTCCTGCCAAGCGATGACAGGGAGGTGATTTGTGAATTCACAGAGACAGCCGTGATTATCCCAGTGTCGAGACACTGGGAAGTTAAGCGGAGAGGAGAATGGGAGTCTGTGGGGGCATATTCCAGGGATGGAATCTGGACAGTGGTGTGGCACTGAGGGGAGGGACCCCCTCCTGCCCTGCCTACTCCCACCCCTGGGTGCCAGCATGCCACTGTGACCTGGCCTGGCAGAGCCAGCCGGCCTTCAACCCCTGGACCGGGTAGAGCAGAGAGTGTGGCTGCTGAGCCCGTGACAGATCCAAAGTTCTAAGTGCAGGAGCCAAGATCGCTTCTGAAAACCTCATTCTGCACAGCCCAGCCCACCCCCCGCTTTCTCCTGCGTGCCTGCTAGCCTGGACAGCCCGAGCAGAAAGCCCTGCAGAGAGAGGCGGCTGACCCAGCAGCCAGCCAGGGTGAAGGGGAATGCAGTTGTGTTGTTCCTGCCGCCTACCTTAGCGTCAGGAAGGATAAGAGGATCCCATCTTCGTGGGAGTGAGTGGTGGGGGAAGCTGGCGACAGGGTGGGGGCGGGGGAGAGGTGTTGGAGTGCCTTCAGGAGCGGGAATCATGGGTGTCTGGGGCCTTGGGCAAGAAAAGTAAATGCCTGTCCTGAGACTGTAGATCTGGGCTGAGTAAGGAGCAAAACTAGCTCTTTGTGATTTGGATGCACACGTCACATGGGACATGGCTGGAGCTTTTGCCCTTAGAGTTTGTATTCAGAAGTAGTAGGTTCTTTCCTCCTTTTCTTACAGACACTGCCCAGAGGGAAGTGAATTTTTAGATACCTCTGGGTTTGGGTGCTTACATATAAAGAGAGCTGGGTCCTAAGTTGAGCTCCTGCACACCAACCAGCCCTGTGACCTTGGGCCGGTCACTTTGTGTCTTTGAGCATCAATTTTCTGATCAATGTGTCACAAAGGTTTGTTGGACAGATTAACTGAGACAGCGCATAAAGGTGCCCATCCCAGGAACTAATTCGAAATACTCACCAGGTCAGTGTTTATTCCCTTCTGTTAGCAGTCCTAAGTTTACAAATGAAAGAGGTGACAAAGAAAAAGATTGCAATGAAAAAGCTAAGCAACCAAGGCAACCCAAGGGTGACAGAAAGCCAGCGACTGACAAGGCTGCCTTGGTGACTAGTAATAGCATAAGTCCTAGTCCTAGCGGTGTTTGTTGCCCTCAAATCAGGTACGACTCACGATGAGCCTATGCCTTGTCCAGCAGAACTGTTCCGTAGGGTTTTCTTGGCTGTAATCTTAATGGAAAGGAGTTTCGGTTGTACAGCAGTTAGGCACTTGCTTTCTAAAGGTTGGCCATTTGAACCCCCCAGCAGCTACCGCAGGAAAGATCTGGTGATCATTTCCTATAAAGGTGACAGACAGCCTAGGCCTTCCTATGGGACAGTTCTACTCTGTCACATGGGGTCACTGTGAGTAAGAATTGATTGACAGTGCATGACACATACATGACACAACAGTCTTAACAGCAATAGATCACCAGTCCTTTCCTTCTGCATTATTGCTGGGTGGGTTTGAACCACTTAGGGACCACCTAGGGTGCTTAGTACAGGTGGTACCCACCCACTGCCTTCGAGTCAATTCTCACTCATAGCGACCCTACAGGAGAGAGTAGAACTGCTCCCATAGAGTTTATAAGGACCACCTGGTAGATTTGAACTGCTGACCTTCTGGTTTGCAGTTGTAGACTTAGCCACTGTGCTACCTGGGTTTCCAGTACAGGTGGTAGTAGAAGTATTGAAAATCCACTGTTTTGCATTTTTCATTTCCTTTAATTCTCAACAACTCACAGATGGGGAAACTGAGCCTTGGAAAGTTCCAGTAGCTTTCCCAAGATCACACAGGCAGAGACTTGATTGTTACGGGCTCAGAAATCTCCTGGATCTGCGTGTAACAACAGGGGTTACTGTTCTGTGTTGTGCCAAACCATATTGGAATCCCAGGCAGGGGAAAACTCAGTAATATTGATTGATTCTGTCTTTATTTCAAGTGTTGGTATTTTGTTCATCCTGGATCTTTTGGCATTCATTGTGATGGCCTGCCTCACCCTGGTCAGGCTGGGCCACTGCTGTTTCTCTCCAGCGTTCCTGGTCTGGCCATGGCGTTGGGACTTCCAGAGATGCAGTGTGCTGGAGCTGGAGTGCACTGTTCACTACAAGGAGAAAGAAAGCCCCTCTGTTGAGACTGAGAGAGATCTGGCCCTGGAGGGCCTAAGGCTGGGAGCTACAATCTGCTGGTGGGTTGTAGAAGTTCATCTTTTTCTGCAGGTGGGGAGCTGCATGAGATGGCCTCATAACAGAATGCTTCGGTCTGTAAGTCACTCACAGTCATCACCAAAAAAGAAATGAGAGAAACTTATGTCCAGCATTTCCATATGCCAATACAAGTGCCTAGTCAAGCTAAAAATACACGTACCCTTTGACCCAGATAATCTTCCAGTTATCCTTCCTTCGGGAGACGGTGATGTGAGCCCAGAAAGAGACATCTCGAACATAATCACTGCAGCTTCAAAACTCCCATATGTTCATCAGCAGAGAAATGATTCTGTAAATTGGTATGGTATTGTAGAGAGCTGTGTAGCCAAGAAAAGGTATCAGGATGTGGAATATGTGCTGGAAAAGAGCAAAACTTAAAAAAAAAAGTCAAAAAAAAGAAAGATCCAGAAAGACCGGGGCAGAAAAATACTACCATTTGACCCATTTGTGTTTTAAGACCAAGAACATGCCAAAAACCCAACGCTAAACAATGGGCGATTATGCTTTGAACATCCTGGAAGGAGACAGATTGTTCAGAGCAGTTATTCGGTGCAGTCAGCGAGAAGAAGGCACAAGGGACTTGGCCTTGGACTTTCTGGCTTGATTTAAAAAATACATGTATTTTATATATATACAGAAATAGTTAAAGAATATTTAAATATACATGACATTATTTATATTGAATATATATTAAGTACATACTGTATATTATATGGAACCCTGGTGGTATAGTGGTTAAGTGCTACGTCTGCTAACCAAAACATTGGCAGTTCACATCCACCAGACGCTCCTTGGAAACTCTATGGGGCAGTTCTACTCTGACTTGTAGGGTCGCTATGAGTCAGAATGGACTTGACAGCAACGAATTTGTTAGCTTGAGCTTATGTATTATATAATTATTAATGGTGTAATACGTAATATGTTTATCTACATATACATCCAAGTGCCGTTGAGTCAGATCTAAATAATATATATATCAAGAAGATAATATTCATTTATTATGTCCGATTTTTAAAGGAAGAAATAGTTCGACAGACTTTCTTCAAAATCTGCTTGGGACATGACAGACCAAATGGGGTGGCAGGATCACTGTCATCCAAACTGCCCTTTTATTGTCCAAACACTCACGTACTGCGGGAGACTCTGAGGGTGGCCATCTCTTCTCACTCTCTGTCTCCAAGAGCAGTAAAGTTGTTGTCCCAGGAGGAGGAACGTTGGTGCCTTCTGAGATTTGTAGACTGGAAATGACTCAGCTGAGTTGCTGCTGAGTTGGTCCTGCTCTAAAGCCTCTGATTTTTCTGCTATACTGCCACCACCTAGATCAACCACTACTGTCCTTCTGGGATTGTTTCAGAATAATAAATGAGAATATCAGGATACGCTAGGCTCAGCTGTGATAATGATCAACCCCCCCAAATCTCTGTGGTTTAACTGCTCCAAGATTTATCCATCTCATCCCTACCACATCCCAGTGTGTGTGTCAAAAAAAAATGTACCGGACACCTCTCTGCTGGGTGATGATTCACAGTCCCAGATTGTCTGTACTGTGGTGACAAGCACATCACTTTATGACTTCCATGATTACTGCAGCCTGGAAAGAGAAAGCTGGAGGACCACACAGGGGCTTCAACTGTCAGGATTATAACTAGTGTGTGTTACTCTCTCCTATGAAGATAGCCAATTAAGTTCACAAACTCATCCTAGAAAAAGTAGTACATACCTTACTGCTAAATATCACTACGGCACTTTCAAAATACTCCCCTTGGGAAGACAATGCAGCAACACCAGGGACCAGTCTATGCTTCAGAGCAATTTTGGAACTCTTTTTGGAGTGGCTATCAGAGCTGTCATTGTATTACCCTTGATGTCCTGAATATCATCAAAATGCCTTCCTGTCAATATTTTCTTTATCTTCAGGTGAAGAAAAAAGTCACTGGGGGCCAGATCAGGTGAGTAGTGAGTGTGTGCCAATAGAGCTATTTGTTTACTGGCTATTTATTTACAGACAACTATACAATAAAGTTTGTGAACTTGCCACTGTGCCTCCATACACAATGGGCATTCCAGAAAGAGCCCCCAAATTGCTTTGAAGGGTAGACTAGGCACTGGTATCAGTGCATAGCTTCCCAAGGGGAGTACTTCAGACGTGACCAAAGTGATATTCATCAGTGAGGTATGTAGCACTTAGAACAATTAAGTTTGCGGACTTCATTGTCAGACCTTTTATGTCCTTTTTGGCCAGAAGTAATTACATTGTTCCAATTCAACTGCAAGAGAATCTGGGAAAGGTGGGAGAAATGCGACTATTTGGTAAGATTTAATTTCTCTATCACAATGAAAATGTGCCTTGGTGGCTCAGTGGTTAAGTGCTTGGCTGCTAACTGGTAACCGGGCCGCCCTAGCCTAGCCGCCACTCTGCGGGAGACAAGAGCTGGTCATCTGCTCCTGTGAAAATGACAGCCTAGGAAACCCTATGGGATGGTTCTACTCTGTGCTGTAGGGTTGCTGAGAGTCAGAATCAACCAAATGGTATACAACTACATCATAATGGGAATAATAACAAGGGGAGAATAAGAAAAATGTGAATTAGACATTTAAATAAATGTTATTCATGCAGAGGTAGCCATCACTGAAGACTCTTCAGTAGTTCATGGATGCTTTGAGGGCAAGGACACTCTTATTAATTCCTACAGGCTTCTCAACTCTGTTGATTAAAACACTGACTTGTAGCTTTGAATAGTCTTTACTTCGTGTTTTCCAGTTTGAGTTATTGCTTACTGAAAGCTTTTCTTTTTTGGATAGTAATAACATGTGCTCTCTTTGTTTTTTAAAAAAAGAAAATTATTACACTGTAAGTAAAACTTTACAATCCAAATCAGTTTGCTATGTAAAACACCAGATACACACAACTGTGCTACTCAACTGCTCTGACGCCGCCTCCCAACCCTATGACAATGCACTCCTTCTTTGTAAAGTGTTCTTCCTGGATCCATTCAGCTAACCTCTGTCCCTCACCACCCTCTCATCTTGCGTCTAGAGAGGGGCTGCCCAGGCAGCCTCGTGTATGTGAGGTCTGACAATTAAGTTCGCGAACTTGCCACCATGACTTACATTGGCAGCACTGTACAAACAACTTGATAAGGTTTCATAACTTTGGTATATCAGTGTCTCACAGTTGTGTTTGTGTCAACATGTAGTGGTGTCTTGCTGAGTGGCTTTCATTACTGTCATTGCGTGTTTTTGTGTGCCATTGCAAGAATGTTGAAGCTTGAATTAGAGCAATGAGCAGACATGAAGCTTCTTGTTAAATGTGGCAAGAGTGGAAGTGAAATCAGGGACATGCTAGTCCAAGGTTATGGGGATAATGCCATGAAGAAAATGGCAGTGTGCGTATGGATTAAATGTTTTTTTGAGGGGAGAGAAAGTGTCACTGATGAGGAGAGGTCAGGGCAGCCAGTAGTGAGCAGAACTGGTGAAAACATTGCAAGCATTTGTCAAATTGTGTGTCAAAGTTGTCAGCTGACTGTAGGAGGCATAGTAGAAGAAGTAAACATCGACAGAGAAACAGGAAAATCTTAACTGAAAATCTTGGCATGAGAAAACCAACCAACCAACCAGCCTACTGCCATCGAGTCAAATCCAATGCATAGCAACCCTATAGGTCAGAGTATAACTGCCCCATAGAGTTTCCAAGGAGTGCTTGGTGGATTTGAACTGCTGACCTCTTGTCATGAGAAAGATGTGTGGAAAAATGGTCCTGAAGGAGCTTACCGATGAACAAAAGTAGTGGAGAGCTGAAGTTTGCCAAGACATTTTGGAGAGGCAAGATCCTACTTTGGGCTGTGTAATCACTGGTAATAAAACACGGATGTACCAATACGACCCTGAAATGAACCATCAAAGTGCACAACAGAAGTGAGCCAATTCTCTGCAAACAGAAGATTCCGTCAATCCAAATCAAGAGTCAAAACAATGTTGCTAAACTTTTTTGATAGCAGAGGGATTGTACCTTATGAATTTCTATCAACTGGATAAACAGTTAACCAAATTTACTATTTGAAAGTCCTGAAAAGGCTGCATGAAAAGGTTAGATGAAAACAACCTGATCTTTCCGCCAACAACTCATGGCTCTTGTATCACGTCAATGCACCAGCTCACACAGCACTGTCTGTGAGGAAGTTTTTAGTCAGTAAACAAATAACTGTACTGGAACACCCTCCCTACTCCCCTGATTTGGCCCCCAATGATGTTTTCCTTTATCCAGAGAAAAAGGAAATATTGAAAGGTAGACATTTTGAAGACATTCAGGGCTTCAGGTGTAATATGATGACAGCTCTGAAGGCCATTCCAGAAAAAGAGTTCCAAAATTGCTTTGAAGGGTGCACTAGGTGCTGGCATTGATGCATAACTTCCCAAGAGGACTCCTTGGAAGTTGACTGTAGTGGTACTCAGCAGTGAGGTGTGTAGTGCTGTTTTTAGGATGAGTTTGTGAACTTAAGCTAAGAAGCATATTCTTCTCCAGCTCACTCTGTGCCTTGTAGTCCAGTCCAGTCTTGGTCTGAAGAGTTGAATTCAGGAATGGTTTCAGCTCTGGGCTAACAGAGTCTGGGGGCCATGTCCTCAGGGGATCCTCCAGTCCAATTGACCATCAAGTGTGGTCTGCACACTCATTTTTCTCCTGCTGCACTAGGAACTTTATGCTGTGTTCCCTGTCAGGGCAGTC
The DNA here is from genome assembly GCA_028571685.1 of Heterohyrax brucei. Lineage (NCBI taxonomy): Eukaryota > Metazoa > Chordata > Mammalia > Hyracoidea > Procaviidae > Heterohyrax > Heterohyrax brucei. The sequence continues at coordinate 114,426,062 of CM053149.1, read as the reverse complement.
ATTGGTAGTGGCCAGGCACCATTTAATTCCTCTGGTCTCATGCTGGAATAGACTCCGAATCATATGGTACCTTCTGTCTGCTGGACTCGTATTTTCCTCTTGTCTTTGATGCCCTTTGTTCTCCTCTGCTCTAGATAGGTTGGGACCAATAGACGCTACTTAGATGGAAGCTCACTAGCTCTTAAGACCCTAGATGCTGCTCACCAAAATGGTATGCAGAACATTTTCTTTAAAAAAAGTAGTTATGGCAGTTGGCCTAGATGTCCCCTGAAACCGTGGCCCTGAGACCCCTGTCCCTGCTACTCTGTCCTTCAAAATGTTGGGTTGTATTCAGGAAACTGTTTAGTTTTTGGTGTAGTCGAGTTGTGCTAAGATCTCTTCTATTGTGTGCTATGACTCACTTTACCTAACCTAATTTCTATCTACTATCTAATCTATGAATACCCTTCTCCTTCGCTCCTCACCCTTGCAACCATCAGACATTGTTTTCTTCTGTGCTTAAACTTTTCATAAGCCTTTATAATAGTGATCTCATACAGTATGTGTACTTTTGCAATGGACTAATCTCACTCGCTCAATGACATGGGTTAATTTCACTCAGCATGTTTTCCAGATGACTCCACATTATGAGACATTTCCTAAATCATTGTTGTTCTTTATCATTGTATAGTACACCATCATTTGTTTATCTATTCGTCTATTGATGGGCACGTAGATTGATTCCATCTTTTTTCTATTGTGGACAGTGCTGCAATAAACACTCGTGTGCATGTATCTGTTCATGGGACAGCCCTATCTCTCTAGGATATATTCCAAGAAGTAGCACTGCTGGATCCTATGGTATTTCTATTTCTAGCTTTTTAAGAAAGTGCCAAATCGATTTCCAAATTGGTTGTACCATTTTACATTCCCACCAGCAGTGTAGAAGAGTTCCAATCTCTCTACAACCTCTCCAACATTTATCATTATTATTATTAATGCCAGCCTTGTTGCAGTGAGATGATATCTCACTGTAGTTCTGATTTGTGCTTCTCTGATGGCTAATGATCATTAGAGCATTTCCTCATGTGTCTGTCTGTGTCCTGGATGTCTTCTTTGATGAAATGCCTGTTCATGTCCTTTGCTCATTTTTTAATTGGGTTATTTGCTTTTTCTTGTTGAAGTTTTGCAGTACCTTATAGATGGGGGACAGTAGATGCAGACTAGTTTCACAGTTGCCAAAAATTCTTTCTTACTCTGTAGGTAGTGTTTTTATTCTTTTGGTGAACTCTGGGTGATCATAAGAGTGATTTTTAGGAGTTCACAGTTATCTATTTTTTCTTCTTTTGTTTGTGCATTGTTAGGTGTTTTTTTAATACTCTTTGGAAATTTCCTTTTTAGCCAGTATACATACTGAATAAGGAGGTCAATTGGATTTGTTTTTGTCCTAATATGCTCGTTTTATATCTCACAGGTGATAGGTTTAAAACACACTACACTGATATGTCCTTTTAACAAAAAAACTCATCTGCAAATGAGATTATAACCACAGGTACAAGAGTTAGGATTTACAACACATATATTTGGGGCACAGTCAAGATCCTGGTGGTGCAGCAGGTAAGTGCTCAGCAGCTAACCAGAGGGCCAGCAGTTCAAAGCTACCAAGTGCTCCTGGGAAGCCCTACTGAGCGGTTCTACACTGTCACATAGAGTCACAATTAGTCGGAATGGACTTAATAGCGCCTAACAGCAACAACAATCCAGTACGACCTCATTTCAGCTTTGGGAGTACAGTGTTATTCCAACAATGTTTAACAGGGAAATCAAGTTAGTTCTTTGAAGACTTCAAAGTAAGACACACGGGCAAAATTGGCCAGGACAAAGCAAGCAAAGGCACAAATGAATAATATAAATGAAGAATGGGATATCACTATGGCTATAACAGATTAAAAAGGCAGCAAGAAAACACTCTTACTCACTTTCTGCATTTCTTTGAAGTCTCACCTGGTTTGTTTTAACCCAAAGAATCATTGTCCAGCCTAAGTGATGACTTTGTGCTCTAGCAGACTTGACCTGTGATTATTTCCAGAACCATAACAACAACCAAAACCAAAAAAAGAAAAACTCTTAAAAAAAATTACGTGTTAAAATCCATTGCTTTTTCATTATGAGTTGATTCCATTTCATAGCAACTTTATAGGACAGAACAGAACTGTTCTACCGGGTTTCCAAAGCTGTACTCTTTATGGGGAACCCTGGTGACACAGGGTTAAGAGTTTAGCTGCTAATCAAAATGTTGGCAGTTCAAATCCACCAGCAACTCCTTGAACACTGGAAACCCTCTAGGACAGTTCTACTCTGCCCTGTAGGGTTCCTGTGAGTTGGCATAAACATAATAACTACAACAGGTTTTTTTTTTTTTTTTTTTTTTTTTAATCATTGTGGAAACAGACTACACTTTTTTTCTGCAGAGCAGCTGGTGGGTTTGAGCTGCCTACCTTTTGGATTAGCCGCTGAGCATTTAACCACTGCACCATTATTCCTCCTTTCCAAAAACAGTTTAGATTATCAAAATAAGATATGTTGAAGAGTTTCAAAGGGGTATATTACAGACTCTGAAGTAACCATCTAGCTGGATATACTTGACACTCTGAAGGTGGTTCCCAAAGAAATATGGTAACTTAATTATTTGATGTGTCATTGGAAACTGACCTCCATAGAGTCCAAGTTTGAGAGATGACCCTACTCTTGGAGGCTTAAAGATCTATAGTTTAGTTTAAAAAAAAATTACCATTCTCAATCAACCTGTGATTATATGTTGAACTACCTTGGATTTCACCAATGCTCACTTCCCACCCTAGTAATATGGATTTTTAGAAGCTGGAAAAAGAATCGAAGAAGAGATTTAAAATTGCAGAGGAGATGATTCTGAAGAAATAGTTTCGATTAGCACTACTACTGTCTTGAAGATGGGAAGATTTATGGTAAAATCGGAGCCTTGGGGAATATACATACTATTTTCCTTTAGAGGTGTCTTTCTTATGGAAACCCTGGTGGTGTAGTGGTTAAGTGCTGCATCTACTGACTAAAAGTTGGCAGTTTGAATCTGACAGGCGCTCCTTGGAAACTCTGTAGAGCAGTTCTACTTTGTCCTGTAGGGTCACTGTGAGTTGGAATCTATTTGGCAGCAGTGTTTTTTTTTTTTTGTTGTTGTTGTTTCCTTATAGAAATTGTCCATCAGGTCCTCCTTCGTCATCCTGGCTCAGGTCCTTCTTCACTTGCAGTTACATGGCTGTGACATCTCCTGGCTCCCGCTTCTGTCTCCATCCTGTCCTTAGGTGCCCCTGCCAGATTAATCTGATATGCCAATTGGAAGAGGAACCCTCACAAGCTGCCTATTGTCTAACAAATCAAGTTCAAATGCCTTAGCTGGGCTTTCAAAGCCTGCTCAAGTGACTCCACCCTACTTGGCCAACCTCATTTTCTGCTTCCCAACCCACACCCCTTTCTCTGCTCTTGTCTGTCTCCTCCACATCCCATAAACATACCATCCTTGTCTTGTTGTCTCTGTGTATTCATTCATGGAACGCCTCATGCCTGGAATGTAGCCCCGGGTTTGCATCATGGGAAGACTTCCCTTTGTCATATAAAGTATAAAGGCACGTCAGTAAAACAAATCCCACTTCTGTAGTGTCGGATATTACAGTTTCAGACATTTGTCTTAGTTTGTGGTTGAACTTTGATTAACTGTGTGCCCAGTCCTTAGTTTTCTGTTTTTCTACCTCTTAGCTGCTGCCAACCTATGAAACAACACTTACATTTATCTGAGAGTTGCTTTAATGAAAGCATTGTCTTTGATAGTAGGGATGTTCTCTTGCATTTTTAAAATTTGTTGTTAAAACCTTGGATTTTTGCCAACTGCAGTTTTTTTTCCTTCCTTCTTTTTTTTAATGGTCTGTTTGCATGTATTAACTAACCACTTTCCAATTTGGGATTCCAGGGTGATATATACCAAAGCCATCATTAGGGTTTTATGTCGTCGTGTCCACAGAGAGTTTGTCTTCTTGCTCAATGCCTATTGTGCATTCCAGAGCTCCACCAACTCATGTATATCTGATACATATCAGGGGTTGATTAGGCAATCTGCTAGGAATTTTTTTTTTTTTTTTTTGTCTTGGGGGAAAAAGTTTATGTTACTGAAAGTTTTGGGTCTAACAATTAGCCCGAGGAATAAGACCTCCTGACTATGGATAAACAGAGGTCATCCTTTTCCTCCTAAGACACTGGGCTGGATGTGGGGAAGGAGAGCAGTTTGATGGGGAGGATGTCCTAATTTGATGTGTCGATGCTTCTTGGGACCACTCAGAGGAGTGCTAGTGATACCTGGGCTTCTGACTTTGTTCCCTTGGAACAAGTTCCAGAGTCTTCTGGAGATGAGAACTTGTCATGGGTTGAACTGGGTTCCCCCCAAAATATGTATAGCCATGGGGCTGGGCCATGATTCCCAATATTTTGTGATTGTCCTCCATTTTGTGATTTTCCTGTGTTGTATGTTAAAGGATTAGGGTGGGACTATAAATCCCTTCATAGGATTACTTTCCTGCTCCACTGTAAAGGAGTTTCCCGGGAATATGGCTTGCACCACCCTTTATCCTTTAATCCTACAAGAGATAAAAGCAAAGAGAAGCAAGCAGAGAACTGGGAACCTCACATCATCAAGAAAGTAGCACCGGGAGAAGAGTGCTTCCTTCAGACCTGAGGTTCCTGCACCAAGATGCTCCCTGGACAAAGACTGATGCAATTCGGACTTTCTTCCAGAGCCAACAAGGGGGAAAGCCTTCCCCTGGAGCAGACATCCTGAATGTGAACTTGTAGCCTACTGGACTGTGTAAGAACAAACGTTCTTTTGTTAAAGCCATCCACGCTGTGGTATTTCTGTTAGAGCAGCACAAGCTGACTAAAACAGAACTCTAATAAAAAGGGAAGAAAATAAGAGTGTTTCCCCTTTGTAATGCCTTTGGCTCCAAGAGAGCTGTCTTGTGATCCAGCATGAAATGTAATACTTGGGTTACAAGGTCTATTTTTTCATTGATGCCAGTGGATATGGACTATGTAGCAAATTGTATTTACTGAGAGTACTGCATCTTGCCTCCCAAATGCCTATCTTTTAATGTAACAGACAATGATCTCATCAAGAGGTGAAGTCTCTGTTCCCTCCCCTTGAAACTGAGCAGGCTTGTGACTGTAGCAGAAGTGATGGCATGTTACTTTCAAGGCTATATGATAAAGAGAGTTATACAACATCTTCTTGGTTCTTTTAGAAAGCTCATGCTTGAAACTCAGCTACCATGCTGTGAGGAAGCCCAAGCAGCCACATGGAGAAGTCTTGTGTAGGTGTTCCAGCAGAGAGCTTCTGCTGAGGTCCCAGCCTATATGTAGCCGATATGAACTAGCAGACATGTGATTCAGTGAGCCTTCAGAAGTCTCTATCCTTTTAGTCTTCAAGTCAGCTCCAGCATGAATCTTTCCAGCTGAGACTCTAGATACACTGCAGCAGAATTAGCCACCCTGATGAATCCTTTAAAATTTTCTGATTTGTAGAATTGATGGGTATAATAAAAGGATTATTTTTTACACTACTAAACTTGGGGAGGAGCTGTAATGGTGTAGTGGTTAAGAGCTTGGCTGCTAACCAAAAGGTCCATAGTTAGAATCCACTAACTGCTCCTTGGGAACCCTATAGGGTACTTCTACTCTATCCTGTAGGGTCTTATGAGTTGGAGTTGACTCAGTGGCAAGGGGTGAGCTTGAGGATATGTGTCACCTATGCCCAGTCACATATGCCCAGTCTTACCTTTATGATCTGGAAACCTAGAGGTCAAATGGGAGTAAAAGAAAACAGGACAGTTTGTGAGGCTCCTGTGGCACCTACCCCTTGACCTTCAGAGAGGATTTTGATGGAGCTGCAGCTCCAGTGGTCTCCCCGTGAAGTAGATAGCCAGGAAAGAGCTATATGATTCCTACCTTCGTGGGCCTAGAGTATTCCAGGCCGGAGAGTTTATAAGTGCTTGTTACACCTTATGTATGTAGGGTAGAGTCAGAGAGGCTTCCAGAGCTTTTTGTCTTGTTGTTAGGAGAATGGAGAATAAGGCATTACTAAGTACATACAGCCTTGGTAGACACTTGTGATTCTGCCTGGACAACTGTAGGCAGCTAATATAAGGAGAGAAAAGAGATGGCCAAAACTCACTCATGTGGTGCTGATTTGATGTGTCGCTATCTCTGCCTCTTTTGGCCAGGACTTCACTATACAGGAAGACCTAAGGGTTATGCTGGGAGTGGGGTGCAGCAAGAGCCAATTCCCTTCGTTTCCACTGGCCTCCCCTCAGTTCCCTTCTCCACTCCCAGATATGTTACTTTGGGTGAAGCTGAGAGAGTGTCATGAAATTAAACTTCCGAGAATAAAATGTCATCATTCTTCGAGGGCTGGGGGAAAACATACTAGCCTTCAGCTGAAACCACTAGCTACCATTCTCATCAGGACAACAGAAGATGGACTCTGACAGAATGGGAGAGAAAAATACAGAATAGAACCTCAAATTCCTGAAAACAAACAAACAGAAAACTGGATGTAATGGACTGGCTGAGACTGGAGGACTCTCTAAGACTGTTGCCTTGAGATAGTCTTCAAACCTTTCACCAAAACTAACTCCTGAGGTCATCACCTTGTAGAAGTCAAATAACAGACTAGCTCGAACAGTAAGGAATATCATCCATGAATATTGTGCTCCTTTAAAAAAATTACCTATCTGAGACCAAATAGTGAACAATTACTTAAAAACAAAGATGAGAATGTAAGTAGGCAGGGAGAATGTTCACTGATTGTGAAGAATGTAACCAGTGTCACTGAACAACTTGTGTAGAAATTTTTGAGTGGGAAACTAAATTACTTTGTAAACCTTCCCAGAAAACACAATAAAATATTTTTTAACAAGTCAGCTTGGGCACCACTTCCCCCAGGTAACATGTTCTAAGTCCTCTCCTCAGTCCTTTTCCTTTAGTCTCTGTTGTTCATTGACTTAACTGTTAGCTGAAATCTGCAAGATGGGCATCATTAGTTCCATTTTACAGATCAGGAAACTGAGGCTTAGAGAGATTAAACAGCTTGCAGTCATTTCAAGTGACCTCACAGTCTTTATTCCTTTGTGTGGATCACGTGCCATCATTTGTGTCACCTTTACCCTGTTTTTTGGTTCCTCAAAGTGCTCAGTTCTGAGCAAATCCAACTCAGTAAATATTGTCTGAAAAATGAAGAAAACACACCACCGTCAGCATTTAAACTATGTCTTTTAGAATTTTTTCCCTCTGTACCTTTTTCATAATTGCAATCATAGTAAACATGCAATTTTGTGTCCTACTTTTGCTTTACGTAATTTAGATGCCTTTTTCGTCATGCAACATAATCTGAACCTTAATAGTAATAATAAAAATTAACAATAACAACTCTGTTTGTTGCATATCTGCCCTCGGCCATATGTAGCGCCAGGGGTTCTGTATACACTCTCTCATGTAATGTTTCCAATCTGTGGTGTCATTATTTCCATTTTACAGATCAGCAAACTGAGGCTTAGAGAGAGATTAAGCATTTTGTCAGGAATAATGAACCGGAAGGGAATAGAGACTGGATTGGTCCTTCAGATTTCAAAATCTGTGCTCTTACTAAATAGCTATTCTATTTGCAATGATTTCAGGCTGCTTCATAATATTTAGTCCCTTCTGTGGATATACCATAATTTGCTTCACCATTCCCCTAGTTTTGATCATTTAGGATATTTGCAAATTTTAGGTATTAACGATGAGGGAATGAACATCATTGTACAAGAGACTTTCCTCCGAATTTTGGATTATCGCCCCGCAGTAGAGTCCCAGAAGTGGAATTACTGGGTTAAAGGGTAGGACTGTGTTTATGGCTTTTGACGCTTATTGCCAAATTGCTTTCCCAGAGGACTGTGTTTAGCCTGTCAGGCTCGTTTTATAGGCCCAGGGGAGTCCCTTCGCTTCTTCAGGATGCCACATTGCCCTCTAGCCACTAGAGGGTGTGAAAGGATATTGCTCAAGTGACAGGAGCCTAGACCCCTCTGTGAAGTCCCCAAATTTGCTTGAGGAGCTTTCAGATTTGTTTAGGGGTGAGGAAGTGGGAGAAGTTAGATGCTCAGTGCTGAAATGAGAGACTGTCTTGGATATACATTGAAGAAGGAGGAAAGAGCAGTGAGCAGTGCTTTAGAAGCCAGCAGCAAACCCTGCTTCTGAGGCTCGCTGTGAGACCTGCTGCTCGATAACCTGGGGTCACTGATCCTCCCCAGTGTGTCTTTCTCTAAAGACTTTGAACCTCGATTCTCACTGCCAACCAGCCAGGAAGATCCTCTGAGCTCTCCTAGTGACTTCCAAGAGAGCGTCAGGGACTGTGTCCTTCTTATCTTTTTAACCTTCTCAGCACTCAGTACTTAGTAAGTGCACAGCACAGGAAATGTACCTGAATTAACAGATGCAATGACACAGGAGGAACTCTTGTGATGCAATGGTTAAGAGCTTGGCTGCTAATGAAAAGGTCAGCGGTTTAAATCTACCAGGTGCTCCTTGGAAAACTGATGAGGCACTTCTACTCTGTCCTACAGGTCGCTGTAAGTCACAACTGACTCATCCGCAGTAGGTGCAATGAGACAAGAAGTCGAGAGTCGACATGGGGAGATTGGCACAGGTTCCCAGTCCCAACAGACGGTTTACGGAAGGAGGAGTGTTGGCTGCTTAACTCCAAGATAGATAAGACGGAAGGATGCTTAGACATCACCTGACTCACGTTCCTGGGGAAAGTCAGAGGCACAGATAGTTACGATGATAACAAGGTGTCTACTTCCATTTTGCCATCAAACCAACATTTATTGAGCACCTGCAGTGTGCCTGGCCTAGGCTTTGCAGACAGAAGATGATCATGGAAAACTCCTGCTTTCAAGGAGCTTGTAAAGCCTGCAGGGAGAAGAGCGTGAAAGGAAGAGTGCAGTCTCTGCAGAGTGAAGCTAAGAAAGGCGCAGAAATCTGGAGAAATGGAACTTACCTCGGACGTTCTTAGATAAGCCAGTCTTAAACATTTCTTCACCCGGATAGGTGACAGATATGGATGTTAACTCAAGAATGGGTTGACAGATTATTTGGCTATTGCTACAGTAATGCTGAGTAACAAAGTAAGCCAAAACTCTGTGGCTAAAAATGCTATTTATATGATTATCTTCATTATGCTTGCAAACCTGTGGGGCACCTGGGCTAGGTTCTAGGGGTGAGTCTGTCTCTTTGGGACTTAGCAGGCTACCTGGGCATGTTCTTCTCAAGGTGAGGAAGAACAAGAGGGCAAGCTCACCTGCATAAACATATTTCAAGGTGTTTGTTTTTGTTTTTTTTTTTTTTTTTTTGGCTTCATGTCACTAACATCCCACTGGCTAGAGTAAGTTAATGGCTAAGTTCAGTGTTAATGGGACAGGGAAATATATTCCACTGTTAGTGGGAAGAACTGCAAAGTCACGACGAAGAGTAGAGACGTGGGGAATGGTGAAAAATTCAGAGCAATGATGCAGTCTAGCGCAGTGGTCGTATTGGTTTAGGAAAACCCCGGGTAAAGAAAATTGCTTTCTTGCAGGACTTGTCAGAGCTTTTGAAGGTTATTGAATCTAAAACTGTCACTTTAAAAGAAGGAAGTTTCAGCCTAGAGAGGGAGAGTAACTTGACCTGGAATTTTTTTTTTCTTTTACTGTACTTCATTACTATTACTATGATTGGTAAAAATATACACAACGAAGATCTACTCATTTAATGGTTTTTACGTGTGCAAGTCAATGACTGGTTGCAGACTTTGTATCGTCACCATTCTCACTGTCTCTACCCGTATTGTGTCACTATTATTAACTTAGACTGTCTGTCCTGAAGGTTCTCATCTCTGCTACCGGGTGTTGTTGTCCTTAGATGCTGTCTAGCTGCTTTTGAGTCATGGTGACCCCCTGCAACAGAGGAGAACTGCCCCCAAGGGTTTTCTAGGCTGTTATCTTTGTAGGAGCAGACTGCCAGGTCTTTCTTTTGTGGAGTGGTGGGGTAAATTCAAAACTGCCAGTTTGAGGTGAGTGGTGGAGTACTTGGAAGTCCTGGTGGCGCAGTGGTTAGGAGCTATGGCTGCTAACCGGAAGGCTGACAGCTCACATCTGCCCAGCACTCCTTGGAAACTCTATGTGGCGGTTCTACTCTGTCTATAAGGTCTCCGTTAGTTGGAATCGACTCAACAGCAGTGGGGTCGGCAGAGTACTTAATTATGGTGCTGGCAAGTGAGGGACCTGCTGTAGAGTAACTTGTCAATTTGATCTCATGTATGTCAGACTTTAAAGGAGTCCAGTACACAAGGCAGACATTCTGCACTGATGGAGCTACCCTGTTGTTTAACAATTACTTCACAGGATTGTCTAGGTTGGAGGTTTAAAAGTCGTTTTCAGGTGATAGATACGGTGGTTTACCTAGTCTCACTGGTCCTAGTAAGTCTGGTTTCCTTGGGAATTTGAAGGTCTGTTCCATCTTTTTTTCTCCTTCTGATCAGGATGCATCTATCGAGCCCTTTGATAAAAATGTTTAGTCATGTAGAGCTGGGATTTATAGTTACTAAATGGCAGACTGTAGCAAGACTCCAGCCCTTGAGGCCATCAGGCCAGGCCACTTTCCCTGACCCCACGTTCTAATGCAACTTAGCCACCCTGGCTAGGCAGGTCCCAGAAAGCTGGTGAGTGTAAGAGCGCTAAATGGGTGCACATCAAGGGGGCCAAAGCTGTGCTCAAGAGAAAGATCCTCAGAAACCTGTCTCCGAGTGGGACAGGGAAACCACACTCAGGCTCAGATCTGAGTAGAGCTAGTGAGTGGCTAAAATCAAGGGGTGGACTCCAAGGCCAGGCTGTCTGTCAATGTTGGGCAGGTCATTTCACCTCCCTGTGCCTCTGTTTCCTCATCTGTATAACCTGGAGGTAGACCTGCCTCCTGGGAGTGTTACAGCTTGTAAAGTGCTCAGAACAGGCCCAGGAGCATATTAAGTACTCGAAATATGTCACTATTGTTGTTACTGCGGTTATTATTCTATGGCCTATCTTCTCTAGCATCACGTACCCTCTTCCTGAGTTTCCCCACCCTGTCTGGTCCCCTTTCCAATAGCCCTGTCTCGTTATGAGCCACGTCACAGCTGAGCCAGCTAAGATGCATAAGGATAACAGGTATTATTTAATTTTGAAAAGAAGGACACTGCAAAAATTCAAGGTACAAAGGAATGGCAGTGAGTGGAGTTCCACTTCGGAGCTAGGAATCTTGTCTAATGGCATCTCAAGTCTTCCCCCCGGTTTGACCTTCTGTCTCAGATCCGCCTCAACGGCACTTGGCTTGGCCTCCTCAGGTATTTGAATGGAATAGGGTTGAGTTTTCGCTAGGATAAATAACTCACCTAAGTCTGTTGTTCTTAACCCTGACTGTGTAGTCAAATCACCAGGAAAGATTAAAAAACCCAAGCAACAACAGAAAAAAATATTCCCTGATGCCTAGCCCCAGCCCACACCAGTTAAATCAGAATCTCTGGGAGAGGCCCTGGTAGAAAAAACAAAAAAGCAAACCCAGTTCCACTGAGTCAATTCTGACTCATAGCGACCCTGTAGGTTTGAGTAGAACCTCCCTGTAGAGTCTCCAAGGAGTGCCTGGTGGATTTGAACTGCCGATCTTTTGGTTGGCAGACATAGCACTTAGCTATTATGCCACTAGGGTTTCCAAGGCCCTGGTAGAGGCAGGTTTTTAAAAGTTGCATGGGCGATGCTTACATGCAGCCAGGCCTAACAATCACTGACCTCAGGCTTTGGAGGAGTCTGTCTGAGGGTTCAGAATCTGCCACAAGTAGGTTTGTATTCCAGCCCTGCCGTTCATTAGCTGTATGACCTTGAACAAATCACTTAGTCTCTCTGAACCTCAGTTTCCTTCCCTGTAAAATGAGAATGATGATTCCCGTCTTGCAGAGATTTTGGGAGAAGCAAATGAAAATACAAAACACCCTGGCATCATAGTGGTTAAGTGCTACGGCTGCTAGTCAAAACGTTGGCAGTTTGAATCCGCCAGATGCTCCTTAGAAACTTATGGAGCAGTTCTATTGTATCTTATAGGGTATCCATGAGTCAGAATCAACTTGAAGACAGTGGTTAGTTTTTGTTTTTCTTTTATTGTGATTTACTGAAAGCATACAATCCAGTTTAAATTTACATGCCCGCCTATCTGCAGCTCCTTCTGCTCTCCTTGCCTGGTGACAGCACACTCCTTCTTTCCATTCTATACATGTCACATCCTCTTAACAATCTCCTGTTCCCTCCTCACCACCCTCTCCACTCCTGTCTAGTCAGATTCCAGTAGAAAGGCATCCTATAGATGTGTAGATCCATGAAGTATAGTTTTTTTCTTTTTAAATGAAAAGACATTCAATAGACCTGCATCTAGAATGGATGTGTAAGTATTTGTTGCTCAAATGAATGGTGATTGATCAGTGAGGGCAGCACAAGACAGCAGCATTGGTGAGATCAAATCCCTGGCCAGGGGCCATTTACCCCCTCCCTGTTTGGAGTTGAGGGCATCAGTGTCTACCGGAGGAAGAAGGACGGAGATGTGGAGGTGAGACTTGGTCTGAAGATGTTCATTCTATTTGCTCTTCAAAAGTCCTAGGCCTGGGAGAGAGCAGGGCCTGAAATTCAGGTCATCTTCTGATTGCCAAGCCATCTGCCCACTGGGCTGGGCCTAATTGCTCCTCCCACTTGTTGTCATTGTTAACTGCCCTCTAGTCAGCTCTGATGACTGGTGACCTCAATGACCATGTCACAGTGAACAGATTTCAGCAGAGCTTCTAGGCTAAGACTGGCTAGGAAGAAAAGCCTGGCAGTCCACCTCTGAAAATTGGCTGGTAAAAACCCTGTGGACCACACACAATGGTCCTATCATGTCACACCATGGGGCCATTGTGATCCATAGGGTTTTTCCTTGGCCAATTTTCAGAAGTAGATTCGCAAGCCTTTCTTTCTACTTGGTCTTAGTTTGCAAACTCTGCTGAAACCTGGTAAGTATTGCAACAACGTGTCAGCCTCCACTAATAGACAGGAGGTAGCAGTCCTCAGGTATATCGGCAGGGGGTTGAATTCAGGTCTCCTGTAAGGAGGATAAGAATTCTACCACTGAACCGCCACTGCCCCTGGTCCACCCAGAGGTAAGGTCTTCTTCCTAGTCACACACAGGTGTTGTGTAGGCCAGCTGTGCCTCTGCCTACACCTTCTAACGCTGGAGACAGAGATGCCACGAGAAGCCTATGCTGCCCACCATGCCAGCTTGTCATGCTTGCCCTGACCACAAGTAACCAATAGCAAATCTGGTCTGAAGGCAGGGAGGCAGTGAGCAAGGGAAGGGTGTCTATTCTGAGCAAAGGTATCAAGCAGTGCCCTAAGGCTGGTCTCTCAGGTTCCTGCAGGTGGCGTGAAGCCTGGATTCTGGCCAGGTTCCTGCTTAGAATATGATAGCATCCATCTTTTTGTCCTAAGATTTAATGAGTAACTCAGAATATTTGAAAAAAAAACAACTGAGTTTATTTGGTCTCACAGCCTCTCATTCAAAGCTAGAGAGCTGGGAAACGAATATCGGACAGACACTAAATCATTGTTATCTTAGCAGTTAAAACCTTTAAAACCCCCCCGCTACCTGCAACACTTTCTCACTCTGTCTTCTGCTTAGCGCCACCGGTCTGGAGGTTTTTGTAGGCTTCACTCTCTTTGTAGTTTGTATTATGGAAACAATAGGTCTACTGAAATGTGTCCCGAGAGACTGATAGCATATGCCCTGGGGGTGGCATGTCCCTGAGGAGAAGCCTGGTGTGACTCATAAAACCGTCCAGACTGGAGTGAGATAGGTGTTCTCCTGCTCCTGCTTCAGAGGAAGAATCGAGGCTCAGAGATAGGAGCTGGTGACGTCCAGAGGAGGCGGCATCTGGATTCCACCCAGACCTCCTGAATCCAGTCTTTGGTCCACCTACATTAACAGTCAGTGCAACTAGTTATCAATGTTAACCAATTAGTTTTAAAATCGTAACAAACAGAAGCTGACTCTTCAAAGTGTGTTTTCCTATCCAGGCTGGATGGAAATGAAGGCTTGACAATGGTCAGAATACATGTCTTATCAACTAGGTGGACAAGGCATGACTTTATTTTTTACAGTGTCATCAAATGAGAGAAAGACATGAAGATTGCTTTGAAAATGAAAACCCCCAAAACACACTTCTATTAAATTGGTTCTAACTCATAGCAACTCTACAGGACAGAGTAGAACAGCCCCATGGGTTTACCAGGAGCACCTGGTAGCTCTGAGTTGCTAACCTTTTGTTTAGCAGCCACAGCACTTAACCACTATGCCACCAGGGTTTTCAGCAAATGCCATTTATTTAGATCCAGGGGTGGCTAATTGGGGTTCAGAGCTCCTTGGGGACCCTGTGGATGAGCAATTCATCACGTGAAACTCCTATATTAGCAAGTACAACTTTGCACATAATGTATATGTCCACATATCCGATTTTCTCTAGGGAGAAAGAGTACACAGCTATTGTCAGGTTCCCGAAGGTGTTAGGTCCTTCAGAAATGATTGAAAACCACAGTGATTGCCCACTCCTGTCTGTTGTTTGCTGGTGAGAACAGTTATGATTTCAGAAGCTCAAGTGCCATCTACACCCTTTGCAAGTGTCTTACTGTGTCATTGTTACCCATTGCTGTTGAGTAGATCCTGACTCCTAGCGACCTTATAGAACAGTGTAGAACTGCTCTATAGGGTTTCCAAGGACTGCCTGGTGGATTTGAACTGCTGACCTTTTGGTTTGCAGCCATAGCTCTTAACCATTGTGCCACCACTGCTCCTACCGTGCCTTGTGGGACCAAGAAAAAGGTAACAGTGTATTTTTCGTTCAGTGGCCATCCGTCTCGAGTTTATTCTGTGGTTCAGACACCCTGCTGGAGAAACAGAGAGAGAGAAAAAGAGAGAGACAGGAAAAGAGAGACAGAGATTTCTTCTCATGAAGTATTGCCGCTTGAGCAGATGGCAGAAACTCCATCCCTTTCAAAGTGATGACGTGAGATTGCTTAGGCAAATGCTTTCAAAGTCTTGAACCTGTGAGGTTTTGCTCTGAGTTCAGGAAATAACAGGATATAAATCTGCCTGAATCATCCTAGCTCACGCAAATTCAATGCCGAGCCACCGTGGCTCTGGCAACATCTTGTTCTTTTTGTGTAATGACTTTTGATGCTGTGGATTTAGACGGATTAGGCCATTTAGGGGAAAGAGGGGGAATATTAATATACAAAATTGTTAAATGTCAAATAAAATCCCTTAATAATGTGTGTGTTTAAGACGAGCATGCAGGCACTTTGAAAACACTTCTCGCACCAGCTCAAACATTTAAGAAATCCATTTTGCAAGTTCAAACAAATAATCCTCCACCAATTATGCTGTACCTGTGGGAGTCTGATGGGTACTTCTGCACAACCTCGCTTCGGAGCGAAGGCCCGTTCTCTTCTCATTGTCAGCAGCGCTGGCACACCTCACTCTTCATCCACCGGGCTGAATGCTTGGAAACCCCACAGAGAAGTGGATGGCTTGCAACCAAGTGTTGGTTTGAATGTTTCCGCAGATTAATTACTGGAGTGGTGGACTTTATTTGCATTAAAGATCTATGTGGGTTGGAAGATCTGGACAGTCTCCACCCTGAAGGTACCTACATTTTGGTCTCACAAGCACTTGACATATAAGTGGCCAGAATTTGAAATCACTTAGGAAAGCCATCGAGACAGGTCCCATAAAAAGCTGAAAGTAGCCATGAGAATGTAATGATGCAAACACACACAGACACATACTGACACCAACTATGCAGCCTGAAAACATGACTGATCTTTCATTTATTGATTAAAAAATAATATCTTTCCTTCATAAAGCTAAAGGCAGACTTGTCTGTAATTACCCATGCATGATTCAAGATATACCCTAGTAACTGCTAGGATAGAGGTATTATTAGCAGACTCTGGGAAAACGGAGGGGAAGATACTGTGTCTGATGGGAACAGGCTAGGGGAGGGGAGGGGAGAGAATCAGGAAAACTATCTTGGAGGTGAAGCTACAAGAGTTTTGGGGCATGATAGAGGTGTCAGGTTTAAGAATAGCTTTATTGCTGTCCTACAGTAGTACTGGAGACTCTGCGGGCATAGTGGTAAAGTGCTAGGGCTGCTAACCGAAAGGTTGGCAGTTTGAATTCTCCAGGCGCTCCTTGGAAACCCTATGGGGCAGTTTGGCTCTGCCCTGTAGGGTCACTATGAGTTGGAACTGACTCAATGGCAAGGGGTTTGATTTTTTTTTTATAGTAAGGCAGAGCCCCTGGTTGTCACAGAGGGTTAAACACTCAGGGGAAAGTTCTGGTGATCTGCTTCCAAAAGGTCACAGCCTTGGAAACCGTTTTACTCTTCCTACGTGGAGTCATCATGAGTTGGAATCTACTTGATGGCAATCAGCTTGATTTTTTTTTTTTTCTTAATAGTAGTTGCTAAAAATCAAAGCAAAACCAGTTACAGTCCATTCCAACTCATGGTGCCCCATGGATGTTAGACTAGAACTGTGCTCCATAGCATTTTCAATTTTGGGGGGTGGGCAGAATTCCAAGGTGCCTCTGGGTAGACTTGAACTTCCAACCTTTCAGTTTGCACCACTCAGGGACTCTAGTAGATGTTAGTTGCATCTAAGTATCTTATTATAAAACCAACAGAACTACATTAGAAAACAGAAAGTAGAAGAAAGAAGAAGTATCCCACACAGCCCACACCACTGACCTAAGTTCTGTTGCCATTCTGCTGCATTTCCTCATGGCCTTTTCCCTTGGGTGTAGCTGCACCATAGCAGTTGTTCTATTAAGCATACATGCTTGCAATCATTTTAAATCATGAATTGTGAATTAGAATGCTTTTTCTACATTGTCTTAAGAACGAGCAGATTTAAACTAAGTGGAGATGGAAGAATGGGCGTTCCTAGGCAAGGAAGCAGTCTGGGGAAATGACACCCTGAATGGAACCTGCTGTGGCAACACTTTGGACTATATGGAGGGTCTGGAATGCCCTGCTAAAGACCCACGGTGTTGTTGTGTAGGTGATGGAAAGCCATTGGAGGTTCTGGGGAAGACGCTAACAAGATTAGGGTTTTGACTTTCCCTAGGACTGGCTTTGGAAATTCTGAGACTTCTGGAGGTACTTGGGAATTTGAGTGTGGCTTATGGAGATGAATTAACGGTAGCAATTGCCTCAGGTGCTTCTAACTCGTTGTGACTCCTGTATTTGACTGTAGAACTGTGCTCCGTAAGATTTTCAGTGGTTTTTTGGGGGAAGTAAATCACCAAGTCTTTCTTCTGACCTGCCTCTGGGTAGACTCGAACTTCCAGCCTTCTGTGTAACAGCCAAGTATGTTAGCCATTTGCACCACACAGGGACTCCTGGAGATGAATTATCAATCTGTTAATCAGTACACAGAGCAAAACTGTTCTGTAGCAGCTGAGTGAAAAGTTGACCTATGTTGCAAATGCTGTTTAATGTTAGTTCCAATAAGACAGGCCCAAATCTAAGGCTTCCTTTCAGAAGCTTCATCCTAATCATTTGAGTTCAGGGATCTATCAGAAACTGATTTCTGTGACTCTACACCACATGGTCTTCCAGTTTGCTTCAACACACTGAACACCTCCAGAGTGTCCTAGGAACTGTGTTGAGAGGGACATTATGGATTTAGGACATATATGGATTTAGGACATATATGGATTTAGCAGGAAAAATGCCACTGGTGTAGGAGCAAGAAGTGTCACCATGTATGCTGTGTATTTGCTGTCCTTGACCTCCCTCAAATGGTCTTTTTAGATGTCTTTCTCAACATTATATTAATATCTACTATATTATGTTAATATCCACTGTATCCCAAAAGGATATAGTAGAGTGAATCAAAGAGGTTCAAAGAAAGAAGAAAACCCAACTCATCATCATCTTCATGAAATAAGAAACTTAATTTGTCCATCTGTCTGTCCATCTAGTCATCTCTCCATCCGTCCACCCACTTACCCAACACATCTTTATTCTACACCTACAGTGGGCTACACAATGTCTTGGATTCTGGGGATAGAACTGATTTTTGTCTCCAGAATTCAGAATCTAGTAGGGGAGGTGCTGAAGAAATTAAGTATGAGGTCTGACAGGTTCATGAACTCATCCTAGAAAAAGTGCTACATACCTCATTGCTGAATATCACTATGGTAACCTTCTAGGTACTCCCCTTGGAAAACTATCTGCTGATGCCAGCATTCAGTCCACCCTTCAAAACCATTTTGGAACTCTTTTTCTGGAATGGCCATCAGAGTTGTCTTTGTATCACTCTTGAGGTCATGAATGTCATCAAGATATCTTCCTTTCAATATTTTCTTTATCTTAAGGTAAAGAAAAAAATCACTGCGGGCCAGATTAGGTGAGTAGGGAGGGTGTTTCAATACAGTTATTTGTTTACTGGCAAAAACTCCTTCATAGACAACTGCACACTTAAGTTTGCAAACTTGTCACTGTGCTACCCCATGCAGTCATCCCAGAAAGAGTTCCAGAGTTGCTCTGAAGGATGGACTAGGTGTTGCCATCAGTGCGTAGCTTCCCAAGGGGAGTACTTTGAAGGTGACTGTAGTGATATTCAGCAATGAGGCATGCAGCACTTAGACCAATTAAGTTCGTGGACTTCATTGTCAGACCTCGGGTAACACAGCATATTGTGAGCTAGGCCAGAGGTCTGAAGACAGTGCCATAGTGCATAGGTGGAAGCTACTGACTCCAACTGGGCCAGATGACGGGATGGGAGCAGAGGTGAGGGTATGGTTTACTCATGAAGCTGGAAGCTCCGTGGATTGATTTATTATTTTATCCTCAGCACTTAGCATAGTACCTGGCACAGAATAGGTGCTCAGTATATTTTTTATTGAATGAATGAGGTGTTTAAAGTCTAGAAAGACCCCCTAAAGTTCATCTAGTCCATCCACCTGCCTTGGGGGCCAAGCTGCACCTAAATCATCCCAAGCTCTATTTTGGGTGAGGTTATTCTTAGCTGACAGCTGGAAAGAATCAGAGAAGCAACCTCTCCTCTGAGGCTTTAGTGCTGCGGGCCACATTCAGGAACAGCTCTGTTTGGTGGAAATAAGAGCCGGGAAGAGAGAGGCAAGTGGGACCAAGCCTGAAGCTTGGCTGGAGGTAATGCAGAGGTGGGCAGTGTCTTCTTCCTGGGTGATCAGGAGGTGAAGTTGAGAAGCTTGTGTTAAGGAAAGACTTGAAGACTTTGTAACTGAGGCTACTGAAGGGTTGGGGCATCGCTGGGTTCACACCCTAGGGACTTGCGAGGAGGAGGAAGGATTTTTAAAGGGAGTATGGGAGTTCCCCTACGAGTAGCCTCCAGAAGGGCCAGGGTCTCCTGAAATGTGCAGAAGACCTAGGAGGGAAGAGCTGTGAGCCTTGATTTGAATGTCGGGCCCCAGGACAACTTCCAGACCCTCCTCTTCAATGCTGACTTAGTCTGAAGGTCCCCCTCCCCCAGGCACACCGATAACTTGGGTGAAATAGGAGTTTGAAGCTGCAGCTCCTTAAGGAGATCTTTTCTTGCAGGACTTGTTTGTTTCCAGGGTATTTCGCAGTGGCTGGGGAGTGTCGGGGCCTAACACAGTCAGGCTGTACCAGGAGCCAGAGCCCAGAGTATTATAATCTCATGGGAAGATAGGAAGAAATGATTAGTGTGCGTTGAATGGCCCCGCTGTGAGCATTCTGAGCTGGGCTGGTCCTGGGGCAAAATCAAGGGCAAGTTCTAAGCTCATTTTCAGGTAGGGGAATGGTAGAGAAATGACTTTCTGGGGCAGTCTCTCTGAAAACCAGGCATAAACAGGGAACAGTGGTACCATTCCTTTGTGACCTGCCCAACCTGGGTCTTGATAGGTGTGTGTGTGTCTGTGTGTGTGTGTGTGTGTGTGTGTGTGTGTCTGTGTGTGTCAGACAGAGAGAGAGAGAGAGAGAGAGAGACTAAGTATAACCTTGTGAACCCTCTTAGGAGGCTAATGCTTGTTCCCAAATCCTCCCTGGGTAGAGATGGATTTGTCCCTTGTTTTGTTATAAAGACCTGTATTTTCTAAACGCAAGACATAGTGTAGTTCACTGGAGCCACCTCTGAACTTCAGGGTCCCTTAATGACTATCCTGTCCCTTCCCTTTCTCTTTCTTTTCCCCTACCGCAAGTCTCCTTGACTAAAAAGAAAAGTTATAGAATAAGACTGGAGAGAATCTTTCCGGCCCTTGGAGAGGAGGAGACAGGAGGTGACAGTCAGCTGAAGGCCCACAGCCTGGGAGGGTGGACGTGAAGGGGCAGCCAGCATTGGGTTTGGCAAACATTCCTAAACAGTGGCTGTGTACCTGGGATTGTGCTACAACCTGTAGGTTCTATGGAGAGGAATGAGATGCTGTCTCGTGCGCAGGGAACTTTCCAGTCCCTGCTCACCTCCTGCCTGCAGAAGCTCTTTAAAGACAGAGTCAGATGCATCTGTTTTAATGATGACGATGATTAAAAGAACCAACAGTCAGAAAAACTGAACTTACCACCATTGAGTTGACTCAGACTCATGATGACCCCGTGTATATTGAACTAGAACTGTGCCCCAGGTGGCTTTCAGTGGCTGAATTTTCAGAAGTAGATCACTAGGCGTTTCTTCTGAGGTGCTTCTGTGTAAACTTGAACCTCCCTCCAACCTTTGGGCTAGTAGCAGAGCATGTTAACTGTTTATAGCACCCAGGGACTTTGATGATGAAGATGGTGCTGTCAGTGACATCACTGGCAGGGTGTGAGTGTGTATGTGTGTGTGTGTGGACTGCACCAAGTGACCCTGTTAGAGGGGGTGACATCAAAGTACCAAAACGACTGCCTATAAAATTGTCATGCTCTGCTTTAGCAGAGATTTATTAATTTTTTTATTTTGCAAAAATACCCTTCTAGGTAATTATAACAATAAAATGATTTTTCTGTAAGCCCAGCTTACATATGTGAATGTGCCTACAAGGCTGAAATTCTATGCTGACTTACTTTTTGAGGTTTCCAGTTCACCCACGGCAGAGCTGTCACTGTTACCTAGTGACATTCATGTTTTGAGTCACTAGCTTTTTGTCTATACCTGCTACAAGCACGCGTTGTCATGTTCACTGATGCTGGTGTTTTTATAGTTGCGATTTTGTCAAATTTTCTGGTGTTTTAGCTGTAATACTGTGATAATGAGCATGGGAGGGGTGACATCGTGAGTTACTGTGTTGGGTGACAGCAACCCTAGTGACACCACTGGTTGTTATAACTGTGTGCCTTCAGGTTGCTTCTGACTCCTGATGGTTTCATGACTTTGGAAAAACAGGAGTTTGAAGATGCATCTCCTCAAGGAGATCTTTTCTCCCAGAACTTCTTCCAGGGTATTTCCGAGTGGCTGAGGGGTGTGGGGGCCAAATACAGTCATAGCCATCCTATATCAAATACTAATTAAGTTAATATCAGTTCTTCACTTTGGTGACTATGGCATGGCAGCTGCATGTAGTAACTGCCTCCAGGCTCGGCATTACTGAAGATCTAGATTGCTGCTCACCAAACCCTCTCTGACCCTCCCTATTCCCAGATGACCTTCAACATGTTGAGTTCATCCTCCTGTCCTTGCTCTGTCAGTGACACTTGTCACGTCCTGCCTGGCTGCTCACTTTTCCTGTTATGGTGGGAAGACTGCTCTTTGTCATGGAAGTTGGTTTTCTCCTCGGTATTAGGTTGACCTGCATGAAATTACTGCTTCTCAGGGTCAAAAATGGCCAAATGGCAGCAATTTCATGGTTCAACATCCTAGAATGAAGTGGTTGCTCTGCCTGCCTGAGTTCCTTCTGCTGTGATGTTTTCACCTCCTTCAGTTTGTCCTGTTTCTGCCCTGCTCTGTCCTCCGCAAGGTAAGTTCACCACTACTGGCCACCCAACCTCTCAGCACAGCTGGTCTGGCTGCGGAGCACTGTCCCCTCAGGTGTGCCTACTGTCACAACAGCTGCAAGGGAAGTCTCATTCTGGAGCTACTGGACTTATTCTGGTTTCAAGATATCTGAGATATCTTATCACACCCTTCTCTATGGCAGACTGATTCAGTCTCCACCACCAGCTCCCATCTGACCTGCATTCACGTACCTTTGCTGGCTCACTCAGACAAAAGGAACTTTTCTCTCAGGTTCCAAGAGCTCTTCTGGTATTTTTCCTAACCTCTTTTTCTGCCTTTAAATGTCAACATGGTCATTGTAAAAATGTTTGGAAATGAAAAAAAAAAAAGTAAAGAAGGAAATAAGAAACACATGCTATCACCTATCATTCAGTATCACCATTTGATATATTTCCTTCCTGTCTCTTTTGTAGGCATATATTAGTTTAAAAAATAAAACAAACAAAAAACTACTATTACTCTTTATAGTGGTTGGCTTTTCTGGTTCTGATTCCTCCTCCCCTCCTATAGCTGCATCCTTAGTTGTGTGACTTTGCAGTCCCTCCCACTAAAAGGGATGGAGTAATTCCCATTCCTCCTCTCTTGACTTTGGGCATAGTCCTTTGACTTCATTTGGCTGGTGGATTGTTACTGTGTGTTTATTCTGTCAATATATAACTTTCTTATTAGAAAATGTCAATGCATGATGATGATCTGTTTTTACTAGCTGATTATCAGACTGAGACTATCCAGAGGGTATGGGGAAACCCTGGTGGCAACGTGGTTAAGTGCTCCATCTACTAATCAAAAGGTCAGCTGTTCGAACCTGCCAGGTGCTCCTTGGAAACTGTGGAGCAGTTCTACTCTGTCTGTAGGGTCACTCTGAGTTGGAATTGACTTGACAGCAGTGAGGAGAAAGTGGGAGAGGACACAGAGTGGATCTTACTGATCATTTTCTCAAGGATTCTTGGCAAAGAGTGCATGTTTGTAGGATGATGATAACTGTAACTTATCCAAGGACCCTGGTGGTACAGTGGTTAAGTGCTTGGCTGCTTAATGGGAGGTTACTGGTTCAAACTAATCCGCTGCTCTGTGAGCAAAAGATGCAGCAGTTTGCTACTGTTAAGATCACAGCCTTGAAAGCAGTCTGAGAAAGTTTCTGTTCTGTTTATAGAGTTGCCATGAGGTGGAATTGCCTTGATGCTGATTTTTTGTTTCATCAGTTATCTATGCCAGTGTAATAAATTATACCTAAATGCAGTGGTTTTGGGCAGAAACATTTATTATCTCACAGTTTCTGTGAAGCAGGAATCTGAGCATGGCTTAGTCTACAGCCTCTCACAAGCCTTTAATTTCAAGACATTGGCTGGGGCTGCAGTCACCTCAAGGCTTGACTGGGGAAGGGGCTACTTTCAGTCTCCCTCAGGAGGGGCCTGGGTGGATTCGTTTCCTCACAGACTGTTGGACTGAGGGCTTCAGTTCTTCACCTGCTGATGACCAGAGGCTGCACCTCTCCATAGGAGAACTAGCTTCTGTGAGAGTGAGCAGCGAGGAGAACAAAAGAGAGTGAACCGACAAAAGCTGACATCTTCTTGTAACTTAATTTTGGAAGAAACATCCATAATTCTACTTGTTGAAAGAAAATTAGTAGGTCTAATCCACAGTCAAAAGGAAGGAATTACAGAAGGACACGAGTTCCAGGAGCTGACGATCACTGGGAACTGTCCTGGAAGTTACCTGTCACATTCACAGAGGATAGGCAATTGTTATGAAGTTGACTTCCACTCACGGTGACCTTCCATATGACTAAAGCCAAGTGTTGCTCAGTTCCGTATCATCCTCACATCAGCAGCATGTTCAAGTTCACTGTTTAGTCTGCTGTGCCAATCCATCTTACTGAAGGTCACCCACACTGCTGTTGACCTTCTACTTCATCAAACATGATGTCCCTGTCTAGTGATTGATCCCTCCTAATGACACATATAAAACAAGTGAGTCAGGCAGCGTTCTGTTGTGATCCATCTGGTGTTCACTGGCTAATTTTCAGAAGTAGATCTCCAGGGCTTTCTTCCTGGTCTGTCTTACTCTGGAAGCTCTTCTGGAACCTGTCCAGCAGGGGTGACCCTGCTGACATTGGAAATACCAGAGGCACAGCTTTCAGCACCATAGCAGCATGCGTGTCAACATAGTGTGACAAAGTGACAGGTGATCACAGAGGATATAGTCAGAGTGCATGTAACTTTGCAGGTCCCCAAAATACACCATGTTGTCCTGTTCTTTGACAATGACAATAAGAAATGGGAGCAGAGTTGGAAGGTGTTGTAAGAAGTTCACCTACTACTTGGGCTATGAAGAAATGATGTATACACCCAGAGTGACTTCTACAATGCAATGAATTAGATCAGGAGTTCTTCAGTGGGGGTTTGTATATGCGTAAGTGAGTTATGTGCATTTTTGGTGGTGTAGGATAGAATATATTAGCTTTCATCATATACTTGTAGGGTTCCATGACCTCCAAAAGGGTGCTACCCTCCAGAGTTGAAACAAAGGATTAAGGGGGGGTGGGGAATTCATGTGAGTACAAGTTCAGGGTCAGGTCACAGAAGTTGAAGGGACAGCTCACTGGGACATTGCCCTTGAATGGTTTGGTTTCATGTCAGAACTTCATGCCTTCCCTGACCCAACCCGAGTTGTTCACTTCTGAGGAAAAAGAGGTTTTGGTTGGACTATTCCAGAAAAGAGCCATGCAGTGTAACCAAGAGCTTGAATGAATGTCATTAGGAAAGATGTTACATGTGCTTCTGGCCTTAACGCTGGGACAGGGAATGGGGTAACCAGAAATGCTATGGGGTGACCTCTGAGTGAATGACCAGCCTCTTCTGCATGCTGGTGCAGTGGAAAGAGCTGGACTCAGACAGCCTGAGATGTAGACTACCTGCTAGATTCCTTCCTTACTTGAAGAGGGGTGATGTTTAGCTTCTCCAAGCCATGCACTCCCTGTCTGAGAGCTAAGAATCATAATACTTAATTCACAAGGGCTGATGAGAGCTAATTTTCTTATTTAAACCTCTGTTTTGTTCAGAGAGGATTGAAGGCAATATTTGGAGAATAAAAAGATATGAACGCAAAGAATCTAACACAAGGAGTAGCATTTTTCCCACCCTCCCACATATCTGTGCACCCCGCAGTTTGTTAACCTGCCTGTCTATCCAACTCTTCACTGTGATTTCATCCATCTGCCTAGTTAGCCTTCATCTCTTCATCCATCCACTTATCCGCTTGTACTTCTAGCATCCGTCCATCCGTCCATCCATCCGTCCGTCTGTCCGTCCATCCATCCATCCACACACCCATCCACCCATCCATCCACCCACCTATCCACCTACCCATCCATCCATCCACCCACCCACCCACCCATCCATCCATCTACCCACCCACCCATCCATCCATCCATCCATCCATCTACCCACCCACCCATCCATCTACCCACCCACCCATCCATCTACCCACCCACCCATCCATCCACCCACCCACCCACCCATCCACCCACCCACCCACCCATCCATCCATCCACACACCCACCCACCCATCCATCCATCCACACACCCATCCACCTATCCATCCACCCACCTATCCACCTACCCACCCTTCATACTTTTTGAGTACCTACAGTCTATCAGGCACAGTGCTGGATGCCTTGTTTGCCGTAGGCTCCGGGAGAACCAGACAGCTATGTCCCCTGTTTACATGAAGCTTGCATATCAATTAAGAGACAAAGCTATTTTTTTTCTGTCTTTCTTTTCCTCTTTCCTCTCTTCTACCTGTCTCCCACCCTATTTTCTCTCCTTTCCTTCTTTAGGTTATATTTTAGGGGAAGTAGTGACTCCAACATTAAGCTGTGGGCAAAAGTCAAAGTAGTGATGGGTCTAACTTCCTGTAGGAAGACCCTTGGCCTTGATAGACAGTGCAGTGGTCAATGGCCCTGATAAGCCCTATGTGCTGAAAATTAAGTCCTTGTTTGAGTCTTTGTGAAGGGTTAGAAAAGGTCACTAAATCGAGCACCACATCTGAGCATGTACTGACTTCTAGGCTGTTATTAAGCACTGTGGAGTCAGCCCCTGCTCGTAGTGACTCCGGGCATAGGGGGATGAAACACTGCCCTCTCCTACATCCCACTCAAAGTCATTGCCATATTTGAGCCCATTGTTGCAGCCACTGTGTCGATCTGTCTTCCTGAGGGTCTTTCTCTTTTACACTGACTCTGTACCTTACCAAACGTGGTGTCCTTCTGCAGGGACTGGTCCTTCCTAACAGCATGTCCCAGTACATGAGGCAAAGTCTTGCCATCCTCTTTTCCAAGGAACACTCTGGCTGTATTTATTCCAAGGCGGACTTGTTCATTCTTCCAGCAGTCCATGATATATCTAATATTCTGTGCTAGCAGCATTATTTAAAGGAATCAATTCTTCTTTGGCCTTCCCTTATTTGTTGTTCAGCTTTCTCTTGCATATGAGGTGATTAAAAATGCCATGACTTCAATCAGGCACATCTTAGTACTCGAAGTGACATTTTTTCTTGTTAGTACTTTAAAGAGGTCTTTTGCCCAAGATTTGCCCAGTACGACGTGCTGTTTGACTTCTTGACTGCTGCTTCCATGGGTACTGACTGCAGATCCAAGTAAAAGGCAATCCCTGATGGCTTCAGTATGGGGCAGAGAAATACCATCTCTCTTACGTCCCTATTACCAGTGCCTGAAAAGCCACCAAATGAAGTATGTTCCTTGAGCTTAAGGCTTCGATCTCTGTGAAAATGAAAATCCCTGTGGGAGGGTCACAGTTTAAACTGGTGCCAGTTATTTACCTTTGGTTGTCAAAGAGTATCACTTGTTTTTTCAATAGAATGAAACAACAGGTATTTACTAAGTCTGCTTGAGAGCTGCCATTGACGGTGGCGTATTTGGAGACAGCCCTGGACAGGAGTCAGGAGTTAGTGGTAGCGGTCCCTGCTTAGCCACCTACAAGGCTGCTGAGTCTAACTAGATGGTCTTCAGGGTTGCCCTCAGGCCTCTGAAGAAGGTACAGAAAGGAGTCACTGAGGGCAGGGGCAAGGCCAGCTTCATAAGCAGTTGGCCAGGGCCCAGCATGCAGGGCTTAATGCTGTCCTGTTGCTACCTTGAAATTCTTAACTTTCAATTTGAGGGCGCCTGCATTTTCATTTTGCACTGGACCCTGCATGTTATGTAGCATGTCATGGCAGAGGGAAGGGGGCTGGGGTGCAGGGAGGGGACCCGAGGGCAGCACTCACTTGAGAATCTCGGCTCCAGCTGCTGCTGCTCCCTGTCCACCCTTCCCGGTCCAGCTCAATACTCGCCTCCTTGAGGAAACCATTTCTGAACAGGCCCACCTGCCTCCGTCACTCAGCTGCTCCTTAGCTAGCCTGCAGGCAGCAGACTCTGGTGGCAGCTGTGTCGCTTGTTTAAAGTGCTCGGGGTGAAGTACTGGCTGGTTTCAAGCATGTGTACCCATTTTCCTGCTAGCACCTCTCCCTTCTCCCTGTCTTCTACGTGGTAGAAAAATACAGCTTTGTAATCACACTCGTTTGAGTTCTGACTGTACCTCTTCCAAGTTGTGTGACACAGGAAAGATGGCAACCACTGTGAGTCCCTGCCTCCTACCACCTTATAGGGTTTCTGTGAGAATGGCGTAATACACAGATATAAGGGACTTGGCACACAGTGTGTGCTAAATGAATAAAAGAATCTTTTCAACTCTGTAGTGGTTAAGGACTGTGGTCGCCATTTACATCCCCCAAGTACTCCTTGGGAATCCTATGGGGCATTTCCACCCTGTCCTGCAGGGGCCCTGTGAGTAGACATCGACTGGTCCGCCCTGGTGGTGCAGTGGTTAAGGGCTGCTAAACAAGAGGTTGGCAATTTGAACCACCAGTCATTTCTTGGAAACGCTATGGGACGGTCCCACTCTGTCTTATAGGGTAGCTGTGAGTCGGGACAGCCACGGGTTTCTCAACCTCAGGGCCTTCTGCTTCCTGACCTTTAAAATGGAGAAATCACTCGACTTCTAGGTAGGAGGCTTAACGGCATTTAGATACATTATCAACTAAAAATATTTCGGCTTGACAGTGGCCCGGACCCCTGGGAAGCCACCTCCACCCTCTGTCAGACCGGGCCCCGCGCGCAGCGGGAGTCGGCCCGCGGAGCCGTCATCTCGGGGGCAGTCGTGCCTGGCGAGTTTCTAGCCGCTGTTGGACCCTTTGAGGTTTGAGTTACATTTTCACTTGGCAGAGTCTAGTTCTCTGATTCAAAGAGAAAAGCTGTCAGAGAGCGAGGGATAGGAAGAGAGGAGAAGGGGGGTGGAAAGGGTGTAAAAGAAGGGCTCCCACAGCGTCTCGGACTTGGAAGGGCTCAGAGGAGACCAGGCGGGCTGCATGCAAATCAGAAACACATGCCCGCGGCGTCGCTCCCGGCCCACGCGGGCCCCGGAATGAAGGCGCCAAGGCGCTGTCACGCGTCTGAGCCGGCCGGCGCGGCTGCGGAGGAGGGCCTGGAGACCCAGTGCACCTGTGTCCTCTCGTCCTGTCCTGGCCGGAGGAGAGCCGCTGGGAGCACTCGCTGGTTCTGGAGCTCTGCCTCTCAGCTCTGGCAGGTTCTGAGTCCCAGGGCCTGACCTAAGCATCTGGACCAGCAGGCCAGGAGGAAATGTAGGGAACAACATCAGGCAGCATAAGTCTGTGGATAGTGCCAGCGGTTTGCGGTGGGCTGCTAAGCCGAGGTTAGGTGGTTCGAATACACCCAGCAGTGCTTCAGGAGAATGGCTGGGGCTCTGCTTGGGTAAAGGCTATGGGGCATAGTCCTGTTGTCTGACATGTGAGGTTAGCAGAAGGCAAGATCAATAAAACCGAAACAAGTTTGGTTTGATGTTTTGGTTTTTATCTGGCAATGGAAAGATGACAGGCTTTGAAGTCAGACTTACTTGGATTAGCATCCTTGCCGTGTCCCTCACTATAGCTGTGTGACTTTTGGTAAATTACTTAAGCTCTCTGTGCCTGAATTTTCTCATCTAAAATACAAGGACCATGATCACTGTCTCAAGGAGCTTTTGTGACAGTGAAACCAAGTTTTGCATTTGTGTTTATTTAGGAATGTATCAATTTGCTCCCATGCATTTCTTTTCTTTTCAGAAAGGATATAAAACAGCTCCTTAAAAGAGATGCAGAGTGTCAAAGAATTCATCACACGAGGAAAGTGAAAGTTGAACAGCAGTATGAAACCAGGGAAGTGTAAGTATACAAGCATACAGTACACAAGCAGGGAGTCACAAATAGGGCAGTTGGTGGGGGGGAAGCCCAAGGACAAACACCAGTCACTTGAGAAACTTTAGATTTACTCACTTGAGTGAGTTTGTCTCTGAGGTTCTGGTTGGCCAAGGCAGAGAGGCAGATATCACTTATAATAGATATACTACAGATCGAGAGATCTTTTTCCCGCAGAGGAGCTGGGTTTGTCATGCTGACCTTTTGGTTAGCAGGTAAGTGCATAACCACTGTGCAACCAGGGCTGTGCGTGCACATGCGTGCACACACACACACGTTTCTCAGAGCAACTTTCCACATTACTGAGGCCTCAGCAGTTTTCCCCAGGGGTCTTCTTACAGGGGTAGCAGATTGAGAATAAACAGGCAGAAGCTGTTTGTGGTATTGAGCTGCGCTTCTTACACTGTCTGTCACAGCAAGGCACGGGTTATACACACAGTGCACCTACTGCACATCCTAGCTCATAGCAGGTGCTGTCTCTGAAGGGCTGCCTGTAGACTTTGGAGGTGATTAGCTCATTCTCCGGAAAGGGTTGGTGGTACAGTGTAGCTTTTGTGCCATTTCCCGTTACCTGTGACCTGATTTCACCTCTTGCAAACCCAGCCTGCCTCTTTCTCCACTGGTCTGGGGTCTTTGTGGGGCCCCTCTTGGTGGCTCCAAGATGGAGATGGTTCAGATCCCTCAGCCGCTCACAGGAAGCTGAGCCCTCCTCCCGGAACTCGCTGTGGTTGGCTCAGTGGCCTTCCACCACTCTGGGTTCTGTCCCCGGGAGGAAACATGTAGGCATTCTCTAATAACTCCAGCCTTGCTCCCTCCTGCCTTCCTCTCTTTGTTTTTCCTTCCTGGGCGAATGAAAGGCAGAGTGAAAGAAGGTTTCCATTCTGATGGGAAAACTCACTCTGGCCCTGTAATGAGCTAGAATAATTGATTGTCGATGAAAACCGAGCCTGTGGAATTGATGCTTGGTGTCAAAACAGTCCGGATCACTTTGGTACTAATTCATTGTCGCTGGAGGGAGGCCGTTAGGCGGGAGCCCAGAGAGAAAGGAGGAGCCTGCAAGGGAAATGTGAAAAGATTTGATTGTGCTCAAGCTCCCCAGCACGGCATTGCTCTGTTGGGATCTGATTTCAGTGCTCTGGATCGAAGGTCCCTGCTAATATTTTCTTTCTCCTGTTTCTCATGAGGGTAGGAATAACTTGGCAATTGCCCTGCTGCAGCTACTGTTTGAACATGGGTATTAATTTAATCTGGAGTTCTGTTACTCTTTAAATATTTAGGGGTTTGGCTGAGGCCTTTGTGTTCTTAGGATGAGATAGTGAAAAAGAAATTGGAATGTTTCTGCTTCTTTCAGACAGGAAAAGGAGTCCCAGCCTCCTCCTCCCCATGGCACCCCACCCCACCCGCTGCTTTCTAACTGCAGCTTCTGATGAGAATGAGAAGTTATTTCAACATACGTGGATAGAGGAGGTGGGGTGGAGGACCAAGAGAGCATATTTGAGACTTGGATCCGCAGGACAGTGCTCTCCAAGGGGGACTCCCCACGAGACTTTGGTGTGTGTTTAACAGCTCCGTCTCCTCACCTGCAAGTGGAGGCTATGAACATCTACCCCACAGTGCTGATGTAGAAATGTACTCTGACATGGTGTATGTGTGAAACAACTACTGTAGTGACATTATTATTATTTTATAAAAATGCCATCGACTTACAATGTACTTCTAAAGTGCTTCTGGAGACCTCCAAAGTAGTATATACATCTTGTAGGATGACCCTAGTTATGTCTGGGGTTGTCTGATGCCCTTTTATCTTCATGAGTTTGTTGCAAACTGGAGAAGACCAAGGTGTCATCTAGAGAGTTAACAGAGAAAAGAGGATTGAGTCATTTAGTGGGCCATGAGCTACCATCCAAGTCTCTCATTTCACTGTTCCAACAACACTAGGGAGTAGGGAGTATGTTTTCATTTGAAAAATGAAAACACAAACAGATACATTAAGTCACTTGTCTTGGGTCACACAGTGAATCAGAGTCCCATTTCAGTCTGATTGTCTCCTGACTGCAGGTTCTTTCAGCTTGGCTAAGATGCTGCTCATGGCTGCTGATTTGGATAGAAGATGTATAGGGTTCCTCTTCACCTCCACCAGCACTTGTCATTCTGGCTTATTTCCTGGGTATTTATTGAACTCCTATTCTGTGCTAGGAGTCCCTCAGTGATGCAAATGGTTAACATGCTCAGCTGTTAACTGCAAGGTTGGAGATTCAAGTCCCCCTAGAGGTGTCACGGAAGAAAGTCCTGGCAATCTGTTGCTGGAAATCAGCCACAGAAAACCCTGTGGAGCACAGTTCTCTTCTGACACACTTGGGGTTGCCACAGATTGGGATCAGTTCAGCTGGTACTTATACTCTGTGTCCAGAGCAGTGGGAGGTAAAAAAGAGCAAGGCAAAGCTCCGGCTTCCAAGGAGTTGACAGAAAGAAGGGAAGTTTAGGAAGCAGTGTTGAGAGCTTTTCTTTTGTCCCTTAGCCATAAATACTCTGACAGGTGTGTGGATGAGACCATGCACAGAGTTGTTGCTGTGTGCTGTCGCATCCATTTTTAGTCCATAGTGGCCCTGTAGGACAGAGCAGAACTGCCACGTGGGGTTTTCTAGGCTGCAGTCTTTACCAAAGCAGATTGCCAGATCTTCGTCCCGCAGAGCTGCTAGGAGGATCTGAACTACCAGCATTTCAGTTAGTGGCCAAGTGCTTAACCATCAGTCTGCCAGGCTTCCTTGCACAGAATAGATGTGCAATACTTGTTGTCTGCGTGAATAAAATCCCTCTCCTCTATACTCGGGCCCCAAATGCCAGAAATCTCACTTTGGGCATCTCTGAAGTTACTGCGTTGGGTCTGCAGGAGCCAGTCAACCCTTGGATTGACCATCTAGGAGCCTTGCTCTAAGTACAAACCTTAGCTAGCTGGCAGGGAGGACTAGACAATTAAAATGTTTACTCTAGCCAGATTAAAAACAAAGACAGCATCATGGCTGCTGACATTGCTAGGAGATGGGTAGAGTTCCTCTTCAACTACACCGGCCCTTGCCGTTCTGACTTATTTCCTGGGTATTTATTGAACTCCTGTTCTGTGCTAGGAATCCGTCAGTGATGCCAAATTAAAAACAGTCCCTAGCAGCTCTGCAGGATGAAGATCTGACGATCTGCTTTTGTAAAGACTGCAGCCTAGAAAACCCCATGTGGCAGTTCTTAGTGAGCCAGAGGGAGTGGGTTTGGCCTGGGGAATAAGCAGGTTAACAATGGCTAGTGGCTGCTGAGTGTTGACTCCAGGCCAGCTCATGGCTACATGCTCTTTTAATCCTCATGATGACTGAATGAGGTAGGTAACTGTTACTGTCTTTCTGTACAGGTGAGGAAACTGAGTCACAGCAAGGTTGCCACTCTAGAAAGCTGAGGACACAAAGCGGGCTGGCAAGGCTGACTGCAGACTAGATTCCAGGGGAACCCAGTGATGGATGGGGCCCACGGGAGAGGGAGCCCACCAGGTACCTGGGTCCGAGGATGCCTTCACCAGCTTCAGGAAAGAGTGCAGGAGCAGGAAGTTGTCCAGTCTGCCCTGGCTGGACCTGGAGAACCCATTTCCCTCCGTTGGCCCCCACCGACCTGCCCTTCTCATGTTCCCTCTGTCTGGCTCAGAGGAGCCCTCCCTGGCTGAACCTAGACTGCTCATGTCTGAGGAGCATCGTCAGAACTCCTGGCCGCTTAACAGCCTTGGAGTGACTATCCCTGCTTATTTAGCTGGGAAAAAAAAATTCTTCATCTCTGCTTTCCACCCACCCACTTTAGTGATTCTTTAACTCACCTGTCCTTGTCCTCCTCTCTCGACTCGTCTTCCTTTCCTGTCTCCTTTCCCCTCTCCTCTGCCTTGGCACTGCATACTACTCCTCTTATCCATTCATCTCATGGATTTCAAAAGAATTGGCTTTTACATACACACGCAGACACACAGACACACAGACACACACACACACACTATGGTTAGGTCCCTGGATGGTGCAAAGGCTTGTGTTTGATTACTAAAGGTTGATGGGTTGAACCCACCCAGAAGTGTCTCCAACGAGAAACCTGGCTATCTGCTTCCACAAAGATGACATGCAGCCAAGAAAGCCCTATGGAGCAGTTCTCCTTGGAACGTAAGGGGGGGCCATGAGTCAGTTTTCAAAACACTCAGCATATGGATGTGTGTACAGCATATAGGTTGCTGTTAGAATTGGTTCTAACTCATAGCAAGCCCATGCCCAACAGACAAACCAACATGCTGCCCAGTCCTGTGACATCCTTGCCATTCATTGCTGTGTCTGAGCCCATTGTCACAGCTACTTTGTCAGCCCATCTCGGTGAGGGTCTTCATCTTTTTCATTGACCCCTCTACTTACATACACATATACATCTATATATATCTCTATATATTTATATAGACATATACACATGCATAGATAGTATATGGGGGTAGGCATGATTTAAGGTTATCTGTGGTGCAGTGCTTCAGAGATCAGCAACAACCAAAGGTCAGCAGTTCAAATCCACCAGCCACTGCTCGGAAACCCGGTGGAGCAATTCTGCTGTGTCTTATAAAGTTGCCATGAGTCGGAATTGACTTGATGGCAACAAATTTGGTTTGTTTTTAACTATGTATGTGTGTGAATCACTCTGTCTGCCTATCACACAAGTACTCACTCTGTCAGTTGATGGATGGATCTGTCTGTCCGCATATCATCTATGTCTATCTCATCATCACTGTAATTGTACTTTGAAGCAATTGTTCTCAGAAGAAATGTCCTTCTACAAGAATGTGGAGATCTGGAAGTTCTAGAGTCAAAGTCTGGCCAGGGTCCCCTTTGGAGGTTCAAATGTAGGTAGCAGAATGGGTGGGGAGTGTACCTTAGCCACAGACTCACAAAAGCATCGGCTTTTTAGTGTTAGATATTACTTGGGCTACTGTCTTCTTTCTAACACTAAGTTGCTGTGTGATCCTGGGCAAATTACTTTATCTCTCTGATTCTTCTCCGTGTAGAAAATAAAACCTACAATCCACACAGGAATGTGTTACTGTGTGCCACTGAGCCAATTCTGACTCACAGAGATGTTACATGATTGAGTCGAACTTACCTGTAGGGTTGCCTAGGGTATAATCTTTACAGGAGCAAGTAGCCAGGATTTGGAGAAGCTGGTGGGTTTAACCCAGTGACCTTCTAGTTAGTAGCTGAGTGTCTAACCATTGTGCCCCCAGAGCTGTAGCCAAGCCAAGTGCCGTCTAGTCGGATGCTCAAATAAGATGAGGGTATTAGGAAAAATTGAGACATGAGCCATTATTTTTATTATGTGTTGTTTTATTCTCCTCCCTCATTTGAAATGACTCCAGAACAGCTGACTGTGTGTGTGAGGGCACAGAGGGTGGCATGGGGAGACATGGGGGTGGAGTTGGGGGGTAGACTTCTTTTCACAAAAAAGGAGAGTGGTTTTTCCATAATTCCTATCCAATTGCTCACCCTAACTGTCTAAGCAAATGTTTTTTAATTGTCTTTTAACTCATGCCCAGCTGAACATTTGTCTAAGTCTTAGTAATTTGTATAATTAAAACAAACCATATTTCTCTGTTTTCTAAGTATAAAATTATTTTGCAACATCACGTATGCTTTTTATCTGCCCCAGTTCTTGGCGGACAGAAAATTTATCCTAAATTATTTTGTGTCCTTGACTCAGCTGGTTGCCTTTATTGATCCGTAATGTCCCCTTCTGGGAGACGGGCACAGACAGTATCACATCTGCCCATCTCCTAGGGCTCTGGTGACATGCAGTCCCTGGAGTCACACATGCCACGTCCCAAACGGGTGTCCTGCCACGAGGCTGAGTTTAGACCAGTGTGTTAGTCAGAGTGGGCTTCTCCTGGTTAGAACAGTTTCTCTCTGGTGTCTGTCCCCTAGAGATTTAGTGTGATATTTTTTCTCACCCTCAGAAATCTGGCCAAACTCCAGGGCAGCTTGTCATGAGCAGTCTTGTTTGCTCACAATTTGCAGAGTCGCAAGGGGTAAAGGACTAGCTTTGACTATTCAATCAGTCAGATGGGGGGCAGGGAGCTGCCTTAAGCTGAAGATGCAGTCTTTTCCTTTAAGAATTCAGGACATTCATGTATGGGTTCAGTGGAAGTGTGTGTGTGTGTGCGTGCATGTGTGCACGTGCACATACACACTTGCAGGGGGAGTATAATACACTTTTGGGTGACTACCCAGTGCCAGCTGCTGTCTTGCTAGACATTCTCTTATTTGGTATTTGATCTTTTGACATAGACACATGTTAGCCTCATCCAACAGAGGCCCCTACCACTGAGGACTCCCATTAAAAACCCAGTGCCATGAGTTAGATCTGACTCATAGTTACTCTAGAGGTCAGAGCAGAACTGCCCCATAGAGTTTCCAAGGAGTGCCTGAAGGATTTGAACTGCCGACTTTTTGGTTAGCAGATGTAGCACTTAATCCATTATGCCACCAGGGTTTGCACTGAGGCTCCCAGAGCACAGAAGCGTTCCCAGGCATTTAGCAGGATTTGCATCTAGGTCTGTGGGACTCTGAAGCACAATTGGGATTACACAGGGGAGCTGGGGAGTGAGGGTTAGAAGGAATGATTGCAGAGGCAGCAGAGCAAACTGCTGGGGCTTTAAAGCTTTTCCTTCCTCCTTGCCTATTTCCCTGGGGAAGAGGGGTTTGAGGAGGGAAGACAACAGTGACCCTCTGATTGTGTCTATGAAATGTCCCAGAATTTTGTAACCTGTTCTGTAGGGAGCAAGTCATTCAGGATAGGGGCTTTCCCCCAGAACTATGGGCGACCATGCCTTCTAAGAACCAAGGGTTTTGGTAGGTTATCTCCCTGCTGGCCTTCTCTCTAGGCTTTGACGGGCTGTTGTTCTTGTTCTGGGACATAGGGTCTGCACAATGGCCTTAGACCAAGGCAAGATGACACATGGAGCTGTGTAGACCTTAGAGTTGGACAAATCTAGATTCAGCTCTTGTTCTGCCACCTCCCAGCTAGGTGGCCTCAGGCAAGCTATGGCACACCTTCAAGCCTCAGTTTACTCATCTATAAAGTGAGACTGATAATCTCTGATGCTGTATGAGGAAACTGATAGGAGGGATGAGGAGAGAGTCTCTGATGGAGTCTGACACAGAGTAGGAGCTCCAGAGATGCCAGATGTTTCCTTTCTGGGGACCCTTTAGTGAAGAAAAACCCCCACCCCATCCCCCTGTCTCCAGCTGTTCAGAGTTAATAACCAGAGGCATACATTTTACAAGCACTAAATTTCACTCGTGGGGGGTGGGGAGTGGGAAGGGAAGGAGGGGAGAAGGAGTGAGAGAGAGGAAAAAACAAGAAAAGAAAAAAGAAAGATAGTTGGATCTGCAAAAGGGTAGTCATTTCTAGAGTGACACTTTGAGCCATACTCATGAGATGTCCTCAGTGAGAAGATTAAACCTCGATTACAGAATACACCTCATGGCATTCCAGGCTCTGCACTGTCCCCCAAAGGTGGCAGGACCAGGGTTTTTGAGAGGGGCTGTGAGGCTCTGGCCTGGCCTGTTCCTGTGGAAGGAGGATCCTTGGCTGGAGCTCTCTGCTCAGCTGTCTGGAGCTGAGGGACAGGGCCCACCAGGGCTCCCAGGGCACACTGAAAAGAAATTCCCCTCATTCATTCAAAGGCATAACTGTGAAGATACAGGCACTCCTCCAGATTGTGTTTAATCACACTCTCCGTACTGGCACTTGGGCTCCATTCAACAGTTTAAAAAGTTCCACTCATCGTGTCTACATGAACTTGGGACTGGAAGAACCAGATGGTGCCCAGCCTCCACCAGTGATAGCTGTGATGGAGCTCACAAAGTTGAGTCTCACTGGCAACACAAGAATAACATAGGGGTGCACCCTGCAAACCCCACTAAAAGACCACAACTGATGGTCCAGGGTCTTCGGGGTTCCCCTGGCAGCATGGCCCCTGGCCCTGATGCTGCCCCTGTCCATAAATCATAATGAAGGTCAACTTTTTGGACAGCAATGGATTGGACTTGGTGACTCAGAGTGACCATATTTTGTGGACACTTTATGGTCCTAGGCATCTATAGGATGTCCTGTTGAGCTCATACTGGAGGAAGGGGAGTAGGTGGAGAGCAGAAGATAGGAGACTGTTGGGAGGATAGGACATATATGGAGCAGAGAGGAAGAATGTGCTGTCATTGTTCAGGGAGAGCAGGGGGAGCTGCATATAGGTGAGCATGCAAATTTATATGGGAATGTACATTTTCAGTCAATCATAGTAAAAAAAAAACACAGGGAAAAAAAAAGTTCCACTCACCAATAAACAAGTAGCCAAATATTGACCCTTACACGTCTGCAATAGTAAATGCCAGCTGTACTGCTCATCTCCTCATAGAGCCTGGACGGGGCCTGCCCTTGTTGCTCTGAGCTGAGTGGCCTCTCTGAGGATGCGTGAGACTCTGCATCCTGACCTTCCACCTAGGACGGCCGAGCGCTGGCTTGGGCCATGTGGGAAAACAAAAACCCTGCTACTGTAGCAGAGGACAGAGAGTTAATATCTCTGATTTGTACTGACAGGTAACATAGGCCCCCCAAACAACCAAACCTGTTGCCATGGAGTCAATTCCTACTCCTAATGGCCCTATAGGACAGACTAGAACGGCTCACTAGGTTTTTGAGGCTGTAAATCTTATTGGAAGCAGGCTGCCATGTCTTTCTTCTAGGGAGCAGCTGGTAAGTTCAAAACCCAAGCTCTCAATTAGTGGCTAAGGGTTTAACTACGGTGGCACCAGGGCTCCTTAACATGGTCCCCAGGCCCCAGAAATATATTCCGGTTGTCCTGTCCTTTTGTTGGTCCTGCTCCTATTGTGACAGCCAGCCCAGCAATCTGGCATCTCACTTCTGAGGAGCAGGTTACGGTTCATAGCTGCTTCTTATTTTTCCACCTGGGAGGACTTGGACTAGGGCTTTGGAATAGGGGAGGCAGAAAGTGGGTGAGGCTGGGAAGGCAAGGAAGAGCCTCACCTTTCACAGGTATGAGACAGTGTTTGGGGCCTGAAGTTACACAAAACACAATTGCACACATACACATATCAGCAGACACGATCCCAAATAGCAAACTGTAGTATTGGTTAGCATTCCCTGGATGCAAGCAACAGATACTGACTGATGAACTGGAAGAATTCCGAGCAGCTCGTAGCAGAAAAGGCTGAAAATCCAGATTTGGAAACAACAGAGCCTGGCAGGAACATCCCAGGAATGTTTTCTGGTTTTGGCAAATCAGTATTTATGGAAATTAACCAAAGAATGGTCCTAATAGACCCATTAACAATCCTGTACTCTGAGATTCAGCCAGTCAGGAGGGCCAGACACTATGCAGCTGACTGGACTTTTAAAAAAAATTTATTATGTTTTAGGTAAAAGTCTACAGCACAAGTTAGCTTGTCACTCAAAAATTTATACACCAATCATTTTGTGACATTGCTTGCAGTCCCCGGAGTGTGTCAACACACTTTCCTATTCTCTCTCCACCTGAAGAGATCCCCCTGTCCATTAGTCTGGGTTTCCTGTCCCTTTCTGCCTTCTCAGTCTGGGCTTTGGGGCAGGTGTTGCCATTCGGTCTCATAGAGTCGACTGAACTAAGGAGCACGTTCATCACGTGTGCTATTGCTTGTTTTAGGAGCCTGTCTAATCATTGGCTGAAAGGCAAACTTCCGGAGGGGCTTCAGTTCTGAGTTAGCAGGGAGTCCAGCGGCCATAGTCTCAGGGGTTCTTCCTGTCTCTGCCAGATCAGTAGGTCTGGTCTGTATTTTTGTGTGTATGGGTTGAATTTTGCTCTGTCTTTCTTCCACTCTGTCTAGAACCTGCTGTTGTGATCCTCATCAGAACCATCAGTGGTAGTAGCTGGGTACCGTCTGTTCTGGGCTGCGACTGGGGGAGCTTGTGGTTCACGTGGCAATGGGTGGTTTTTTTGACTCTAGCTTGTGCCACAATTAGTGATCATGCCACCTGGTGTGGGCAGAGGTAGCTTAGACCTTTGGCCCTGTGTCTGGGAATCTGATATTGAGATTAAGCATTGACTGTGACAAATCTCTCACTCTTATTAGATGCACATGAACACCAAGGGCACACAACTGAGGGTTGGTAATCTACACAAAAAAAGTCCGTTTCAGTGCAGAGCATGGGAGAGGGAATGAAAGTTAAGCCGAGTTGGCTAGGAAGCTTCAGCTCAACCATGTAATAAAAAGACAAAACCAAACCAAACCTATTGCCACTGAGTCAGTTCCAACTCACAGCCACCCTAAAGGAGTACAGTAGAGATGTCTTGTTGGGTTTCCAAGGAGCACCTGGTGGATTTGAACTGCCAACCTTTGGGTTAACAGCCGTAGCTCTTAACCATTACACCACCAGGGTTTTGAATCCTTTTTGTACGATAAAGTCATTTAATTTTGCACCTCAGTTACTTTATCTGTGGAATGGTGCAAATAACAGCTCCCTGCACGGTTCTAGAGAGGAAATGTGGTCCCAGTGCCTTGATTGTTACTTACCTACCTGCTATCCATTCTCCTCTATTTCTTTACTGAAACAGAATACCAATTTTGTTCTAGGAAGTAGTGGACCCTGTTAAAAACATTCGCACTTCACATGGCCTTACAGTTAAGCACTGTCGTGTACTCAGCTCTGGCCAATGAGATAGGAGGGGAAGTCGCTGGGTAGAGGATGTAGAAATGCTCGTTTAAGGGGGCAGTTGCAGGCGATTGTACATTTCTCCTTTCATCCTTCCCTTTCCTCTCTGTTTAGGTGAAATGCCAGGAGGCAGAGCATCAATCTGGTAAACATACGAAGAAGAGCCACATTCCAGGGACAGAAGAGCAGGAGGACAACGGAGACTTGGTTTCCGTGGTAGATTATATTGTTGGTTCAAAACTATTCATAAACCCTCTCCATAGGACCCCTCCCTGCTGTCCCTTCCACTCCATTTGCATCAGTCATGGCCTTGTGACGTGTATCAGCCAGTGGAATGTGAGCAGAGTGACAATGTCCTGTTTGAAAGAAGTTTAGTGGCATTGCATTGTTCTGCCATTTCTCTTTTCCCTTTGTTGTCAGCCTGGACCTCAGAAAGAAGATAACGGGGAACAGAGCTGCAGCGGACCTGGGAAGGTACAGGAAATCAACCTTTGCTGTGAGAAGCCACTGAGATTTGAGGGCTGTTTGTTAGGTCAGCCTAACCTAGGGGAGGCTGACTAATAGCGTCCTTGATGGCACCAGGGGGCTGCCACAGTATCCCTGGCTGCCTCCCTCCAGACTTCTTGACACATGAGAAACAAACTCCTATTGGGTTACACCACTGCGGTTGAATTGCTGGTATGTGTGGCTATGGTAATCCTACGTGATTCAGTGAAAGTACTGGGAACATTTGGACCTAAGAAGTAAGTGTTAGCTGTTACTAGTGTAATATACAGATAGACACTATTAAAAATGCTGACTTGTGCAAATCTTCATTTGTTAACTAGATAAATTGATGAGAGATTTTAAAAAGGAAATCCTGCTTTGTTAATAACCCAATTTATTCATGTATCTTTATAGAAAAAACTGGATAGTACACAAGGTTCTAAAGCCGAAAGTGTCAATTTCCCCTGCCAGCTCCTTAGTAATGCTCTTGGGGGGTAACCTTGAAATAATATGCTTTGTATCAGCATAGACCTTTTATCTGCATCAGGTCCAGGACTTGGGCAAAGTGAATGAGGTTTCGGGGATGCAAGTGCAGGGTGCCTCCTAAGTGCGTGATCCCAAGGTGTCTTGCTTGGCTTGTCCTCATACTGGCCTTACTATGCTTTGCATATATTTATAAACCCAAAACCAGACACACTGCCATCGAGTCAATTCTGGCTCATAGTGACCTTTTAGCACAGAGTAGAACTGCCCCATTGAGTTTCC
Organism: Heterohyrax brucei; assembly: GCA_028571685.1. Classification (NCBI taxonomy): domain Eukaryota; kingdom Metazoa; phylum Chordata; class Mammalia; order Hyracoidea; family Procaviidae; genus Heterohyrax; species Heterohyrax brucei. The sequence continues at coordinate 114,384,600 of CM053149.1, read as the reverse complement.
AAGGAGCACTTAAAGGATTTGAACTGTTGACCTTTTAGTTAGCAGCTGTAGCCCTGAACCACTGTGCCACCAGGGTTTTCACATATATTTTTATGAGCACTTACATAGTTATTTTTCTAAACTGAAATCAGTGTATTTTACTGTGACTTGCTTTTTTTTTTTTTTTTTGTCTGAGCAATGAATCAGGACTGTTCATCTGTCTTAATTCCTGAAATCTATCCCAGGATTTTAATAATTGTGTAGTAGTCTCTACCATGAATAAACCGAGTTGTACTGTGGCCCTACTGATGAGCCTTTACATTTTTTTTTATTATGATCAAGTGAAAGTGTACAATCCAAGTCAGTTTTGCATACCACCTCTCTACAACTCCATCTGCTCTTCCCACCCTGTGACAGCACACTCCTCCTTTTCACTCTTTACTACTAGTATCCTCCCAACAAACACCTGCCCCCCCGTCCTCTTCTCTTCCCTCTGGAAAGAAACCAGTGGGACAGCCTTCTATTAATGTATAAAGCTGTAAAGTACACACCTCACATGTTCACTCTGTGTCCCCAAGTCCAGTCCCTTTTTAGTCTGAAGTGCTGACCCGAGCCTTTACATTTTATATGTTGCTGTTATGATTAAGGCTACAAAATAGATGACCTTGGACATGTGTCAGAAGCAAACCAGTTGCCACTGAGTTGACGCTGGCAGATGGTGACCTCATGTGTGTGACAGTAGAGCTGTCCTATGTCAGTAGCTGATTTTTCAGAAACAGATCACCAGGCCTTTCTTCCAAGGTGCCGCTGGGTGGCCTGGAGCCTCCAGCCTTTTGGTTAGCAGCCAAGCATGCCAACTGTTTGTACCACTTGAGGAACTTCCGGGGGATATATACTTGCAAGTATAGGAAAACCGTCTATAGGATTTCTTTAGATGGTCAGCCTTCTAGGTAATTATGATTTCCTCAAATTAGATTCATATGCTATTATCCCATAGCCTGTGACTGCACAAAACCAGACAGGCTGGCAGGAGTGTGTATGCTGTCTTGTGGGTCAGCCTTGTCCCTGTTGTGAAGCCCAGCTGGGCACTGGTTGCTCTAGCTTTTCTACAGACTCCATATGGGTTTGGAGCCCTGATGGCACAGTAGTTAAGAGCTTGGCTGCTAACTGAAAGGTGACAGTTCATAGAACTGCCCTGTAGGGTTGCTGTGAGTCAGAACTGACTTAATGGCAATGAGTTTGGTTTTTGGGGGGGTGGATTCGGTGTGGGTTTGTTTTGAAAATGAGGAGCTAGGCCATCCATAAGTTTCTCCCATGTGTCAATATTTTATAATTACTTTCCATTCTATCTAAAGATGGGTGCGGGATTGTGAGTCCCAAGAGGCACCAAGGGGCAGATGCTTTGTAGAAACAATTTCTTGAATACAGATGTATTTGTTGAATCTCAAGCTCTCTATATTTTTGCCCACTGATTTTTCAAAATAATATATTTCATTTTTTTGTTGTTGTGGTTGATGAAAATATACACAGCTGAACATACTCTGTTTCAACAATCTCGATTCAGTGACGCTGATTTCAAAACCATTTTCACTCCCATTTTCAGAATTGTTCCTCCCCAATAAACATAAACTCACTGCTCCCTAAGCTTCTTATCTAACCTTTCTAGTTTCTCTTGTCAGTTTGATCCCGTGTAGAGAGTTCTTTAAGAGCACAGTGCTCAAGGTAGACATTCTTTACTAATTAAGTTAAACTATTGTTTGGTTTAAAGAAGACTTCTGGGGATATTTTTAGCTTAAAGTTTAGAGATAATCTCAGCAGTAGTTTTCTTTCTTTTTATTTTTTTCCTGTATTTCGGATGAAAGTAACTTGGAGTAGTGGGAGGCCCACTTGGCAAGGAGGTGGGAGACTAGCCTGTGAGCTCTAGGAATTCTCTTCTTTCTTCTCCCCTTACCTCTGCCACTTACCCTCTGATTCTGGATGCCAACTCCTATTTATCCACCTTCTAAATCAAGAATTGGCAAACTATGGCCTGTGGGCCCGTTCTGGCCTGTGGCCTCCTTTTGTAAATAAAGCTTTATTGGAACACAGCCATGCTCATTTGTTTACATGTTGTCTATGGCTGCTTTTGCAACAGCAGAATTGACTATGGATTCTGAAATCTGAAATATTTATGGACGGTGTGTGCCAATCTCTGCTCTGAATGTCTTTCGTGAGTCTGTCTCCTCTTGTCACCTGAGGCAGCCATCTCAGTTCAGGCTTGCATCCCCCCTTGTCTGGACTGCTGCTGGAGTCAGCATGCTGGTTGTAACCAGAGTTAACTTTCTTAGATGCAGACTTAAGGACGCAGGACTTCAAAATCTTCAAATGTTTCCATTTCTCCCCAGTGCCTGCAGACTGATGGGCAGGTTCCACAGTCCTCAGAGTGCACAAGCTGTCCACAGACACCTCTCTGCTGTCGTTTACCTGTGTGGCCTCATAAACTCCAGTCCCTACTACAGACTGTTGAGTTTCCCAAGCATGACACTCATTGGCTCACCCTTTTGCCTTCCACTTATGTGGTCCCTTTGTCACAAGTGTTCCTTCTTGTGTACCTTGTGAGCTGTCACTTCAGTGATGCGTTGGTACAGTGGGTGAAGTACTCGGTTGCTAACCAGAAAGTCAAGGGAATGAACCTACCAGCTGCTTCATGGAGAAAGATCTATCAGTCCGCTTTGGTAAGGTCTAAAGCCTTGGAAACCCTGTAGGGCATTTCTCCTGGGTCCTATAGAATCACTACAAGTTAGAATTGACTTCATGGCCATGGGTTTATTAGCAAAGATAGTGAACCACTCAGGACATGTCTCCATCATAGCACTTACATGGTATTATTTGGGATGGCATGTGTGTGTTGTTCCTCCTGTCCTAATGATCTGTGAATTTCAGTAGACAGAGACCCTCAACATCTAACAGTACCTGGAGCATGCAGTCCCTGTATAAATCCTGACTGAAGGAACACTAACATTGGTTGAGCTTTTGCTCTGTATCAGTAGTATCTGTCAGAAACTTTACAACAGGCCTGTGACATAGGCACTGTTACAGATGTGGCAACTGAGGGCACAGATGTGGCGTTTTACAGATGTGATGATTGAGGGCACAGAGAAGCTAAGTCACTTGGCCCAAGGTCACAGGGCTTGGCAGAATTTAAATTCTAGCAGTTACAGTCTAGGGCTCGAGCTAATAATGAACAAACGAATGGATGAAAGAATTCTAACCCATCAAGATTCTGTGAATTGAATAAAGAAAAGTTAAACGCTGCGTGATCTTATGAAACCCTTGAAAAGGTTTTATAAATGAAAGACACAAAGATTCTGGGAGATGTGGCCAATAGGGACGTTATGAAGGGCCATTAGGCCACAGAGTTCAGACAGAGTTTAAAGCAAGTGAAAAATAACACCATTTTCTGAATTACTGGGAGTTCTTGAAGAAACTGTTGGACAACAGTTAACAAGGCCTGCCCTTCTGTGTGTTGGGTGAAAGAAAGACACCAATGCTAAAATTTGTGGTATACCTCCCATGGGCTTACTGCTGCTCAAGCAAGCCTCACCAATGCTGGCCCAGTGAATGAAAGCCACTCTTCACCACCCACTCTGGCCTCATAAAAGAAAAAAAAAAAATCTCTCCAATTCAATATATTTTCACTGAGTGTCTCTTAATTATGTGCCAAGTCGTTGAACTAGATGCCAAGAGAATAAAAATGAATAGAAGTCCAGGAGTCTCCAGTCCCGTTATCAATTGTGGTATGTATAAGAAATTAACCCCCAAATTAGCAGCTTAAAGTAACCATGAAAACTTGTATCTCACTGTTTCTGGGGATCAGGAATTTGGGAGTGGCTTGGCTAGATACATTTAGCTTGGGGTCTGTCATGAGGTTGTAGTCAGGATGCTGGATGGAGCGCCAGTTATCTGAAGTCTTGACTTGGGCTGGAGAATCTGATTCCAAGATGGTTCACTCATATAGCTGCCAAGTGAGTGCTGGCTGTTGGCAGGAGGCCTCAGTTCCTTGCCACAAAGGGCCTGTTCATAGGATTGCTCGAGTGTCTTCATAGCAAGGTGACCGGCTTCACCTCACAAGGAGCGATCTAAGAGAGAGGAAGACAGAAGTGGCAATATATTATTGTCCTACCCTTGGAAACCTCATACTGTCACTTCCACAATATCCAGTTAGTTACACAGGCCAACCCTGTTCCCTATGGGAAAACAGTGCCCACTGGTGACTGCTAGGGGGTGGGGATTTTGGGGAGCCATCGTGGAGGCTGGCAGCCACAAATAGGCCTTGGGCTAATGGAAGTTAGGCTGGGTAGTATGGTGTGAAGGAAAAGGAGGAAGGCTTAGAGACAGAAGGTGACTGACTATCAGCCACCCTACCTATGTAAGCCTCAGTTTCCTTAACTGTAAAATGAGGTTCATCATCCAAACCCTGATAGATAGTGATAAAAATTATTCAAATGAAGACTTATAAGTTATGTTTTAGAAATCATAAAGCATTGTCGTGCTGTGTTGTATGAAGTGATTTATACATAGATGAGATCATTATGAAGTTTCCATGTTTCTTTGGAATGGGAAATTTGGTCTTGATCAATCTCGGATGACTTCAGGGAGGACACTCATCCTTTCTCTCTGTGGCGGCAGGCATCCAGTAAATATCATTTATTGTTCTTCTACTTGGTTCAAGGCATGGAACCATAATAATTTGTTTCATTCTCTCAGTACTGCTGAGGAATGGTATCTATAAACTCTTCGAGTGAGGAAGCCAAGGCTCACTGGGGTTCATAGCTTGCCCTGAAGAGTTAGGGATACCAACCCAGGCGTGTCTGACCCCACAGGCTGATAGGGAGGTGACTGAGAGATGAGAAACAGACTTGGCAGGACCTGAGCAGTTTCCCTCCGTCTGTATCTGATACCTGGGACACCCATGGGGATGGGATATTGCAGACCTGTGACAAGGAGAGGGTAAACAGAGAGCCACAGGGCCTCTCCTACCCTTGCACACCCCAAAGCTCTTCGCCACAAGCAGATGAAGCATCTCCCTGGGTGTGTGTGTATGTACATGTGTGCGTGTGTGACCAGCCCGGCAGCTGCTCTATCCTAAAGCTGGGGATTAGGGTGACGAGGCCCACAGGGCCCCCCAGAGCTGGATGAAGGCCAGAGCTGCATGGGGATGTGGACTCCTGGGAGTCCAGCTCCCTGGCCATTCTCGGAAAAGCATTTTCAGTGAGGCCACTCCAGGTGCCAGGCTGGGCCATCAATCCCTCACTCTTCGGAGCAGTGAGTTTATAAAGTAGCAATAAAATAAGAGCTCTGTAAGTGCTTCTGGGAACTGCCCTGAATGCATTTTCCAAACATAAATAACGGAGACCTCTTCTCCGTGCAAAGCACGTGGAAAGCAGAGAGGCAGCGCAGAAAAGAAGGGAGCCCTGTTTTGCTAACAAGCCAGGCTCCATGCCCCTGTTGCACGTGCACGCGTGCTCTGTGTAGGTGGCAAGTCCATTTGTCTTGTCTGCCTGGGTGGCATGTCAGCCCGGCTGGACAGGTCATGGTGAGTGGATGGTGGCCGTGACTCATGCTTCACTGGGGAAGGCTGGGGATCGCTGGGCTGTTTCAGAGATAGTGGCAATGACAGCTGCTCTTTACCGATCCCCAACTCTGCTGAAAGCCCACAGATCCCATGTTATAGGCAATCAGTGAAGCTCAGAGAGGTTTACAGGCTTGTCCAAGGTGACACAGCTTATGAGGGGGAAGGGTCTGAGTGAGACCTTGTCAGCATTTTATATCAGTTAAAAAAAAAAACAAAACACAGTGCCATTGAGTTGATTTCAACTCATGGTGACTATAGTAGGCACTGTTCTAAGCGCTTTCAATGACTGATCTCAGGTAAGTCTCTCAGCAAACCTGTGAACTCGATGCTCTGATTATCCCGATTTAGTGGGGGCAGCGGGAGTAAGGGAAGGGAACTAAGGCACGGGGAAGCTAAGTTGCTTTCCCAAGGCTACAGAGAGCCAGCATTCGGACCAAAGCAGGCTGACTCCAGATCTCCTGGTCTTAACCACTCGTTGTGACTTTTTGGAGCATCAGAACTCTCCCCTGGCCATGGGTGCCACACTGTCTTCTTATTTGAGGTCTAGCTCCAACTGTCTCAACCTAGGCCGTGACAAGTTCACTCTGGTTCAGAGAACAGCAGCTGGCTACGTCCTCCTGCATCTCCCCTCCCCCCCTCCTGGTCTCGTCTCTGCCTGAGGCCCACGTGTGTCCCACAGTCACTTGGCCCAGCTGTATCCAGACAAAGGGGACTTGCTGGCTCTGTCTTACACCTTCGTGTCTTTGCTCATGGTGGCCCATCTCCTGGTTGTTGTTCCCCCACTTATCTGCCAAGAACATTTGTGAATACCTACCCTTCCCTCTCTGCTGCTGAGTCGATGCCAACTCGTAGTGACTCTATAGGACAGAATGGAACTTCTCCATAAGGTTTCCAAGGAGTGCCTGGTGGATTTGAACTGCTGACCTTTTTAGTTAGCAGCCAGACACTTCACCACTGCACCACTTAGGGCCCCTACAAATATCTAGATGTGCTAAGAATCTGCTGCCATTGAGTTGATTGTGACCCATAGTGATCCTATAGGACAGAGTAGAACTCCATAAAATTTCCAAGGAGTGCCTGGTAGATTCCAGCTGCTGATCTTTTGGTTAGCAGTTGAGCTCTTAACCGCTGCACCACCAGGGTTACTAAACCCCAGGTGAAGAGTCACTCACTCTTTAAAGCATGACTTTCTATTACTTCCTCCTCCAGATGCATTCACTATCCTCCCTCTGTGAATGCCTTCATCATGACAAATGTCAAAATACTACTGCTGATTTTCGAGTCTGTCTCCCACGAAACTGAGTGTCTTATGTCTGAGAGTATATCTGTAGCTCCTTATGTATTGCCTGGCACTCAGGAAGCATTCAGTCAGTTTGGGTTGGTGGAAGGATCTGTGCCTAATTCTTGGGCTGCTGAGTTCCTGAGACCATTTTCCATGACTGTCCCACTCTCCCCTGCTCCCAGAGCAGTGTGCAAGCAACAGCTTAGTGGAATGAGCACTAACCTTGGACTATGGGGTTGACTTTCAAGCCCAGGCCCTGCCATTTGCTTGTTGTCTGAGCTTGGCCAAGGTCCTCTACTTCTCTGAGCCTTAATGCTCTCATCTGTAAAACAAGAACAATTGCATCTTCCTGGCAGGGTGATTCTTCAGGTAAAAAGAAAAGCAAAAGCACCCAACAGATAACGGATGTTTAGTAAGTATCAGTTTCTCGGCTGCTACCTCGGACCTGTGAAATGGGCTCATGGCATAGCAGAGGCTGGAGATAACCAGGAGGAGACCATGAAGAGCCCTTTTCAGTGTGTGTCTCCACAGGTTCATAGTTCTTCCTCTACCCTGCCAAGGCATGGGCCCATTGTCTTTTGCAGAAGGCCCTGGCCACAACAGGCCTTCTGTTCCTGTCTTTGTTGGATGTTGAAGCTGACTCTCACCATCAGTTCTTGGTCACAAAGGAATGTGCATTTCTTAGCTGTTGTCTTCCCAGCAGTCTCACTTACACCAGAGGATCTCGTGGTAAAAACCCCATCAAGAAGCTGGTCCCTGTTCATTGCTGAGCTGGCAGTCAGTACCTCCCTGTCTTGTACTCCATCGAAGTTGCCAGTGATTAAGAAACTCCTACATTTTCACACTCATTAAAAGAAACATGATGTTCACTTTTCCAAGAAAAGCCATCCTTGTTTGTCGACCCTGTAATATATTGGGAATGCGTCTTAATTGGCTTCTAGGACTCAGTGTCAGAAGTCAGACCCGAGTTTGTTTATTGACACAAGGAAAAAAATAAAACGTCGTATAATTAGTTGAGTGACTGACTCTAAATTCAGTAACTCCCATCGGCATGTGGCCTTGTCAGGGTTTAAGATTCCATTTTGGGCTATGAGAGAGGCCGGTTCCCAGGTAGTCCAGACGCGGGCCGTGCTGCATCAGAGCTATTGTACAAATGGGCTCAGTGTGCTGTTTGTGTTAAGATGGAAAACTTTTACATGTTTGATTTTTATGCAAGTCAATTAACTTGTTTTTTATAACTGTAAGGGCTTGCTTTGCAAATAAGATTACTTACCACTATAAATTATGGGAACATAGGGGCCTATTCAGACAAAATGTTACACGCCCCTAACCCGTGCACCAGGCTGCATGCCTGCCTTCTGCAGGGGGACAGCTGAGGCAAACGTGAGGGAGTGGGTGGGTAATGGAGGAGGGAGGAGTTATTTTGGTGCATTCAGGGGGGCCTTTCCAAAAGAGATGCAAAAGGGGAGTGGGGGCACCGGGAGCAGGGACTAGGGTGTGAACCAGAATATGCTTCTATGTGCTGGCCCCAACCCCAAGTCTCCCAGGTTGCATGGAGCTGGCCAAGAGTTTTCCTTACGTGGTAACAGAGGAATCTCATTTGAGGTTTTTCTTTCTTTCTTTCCTTTTTTAAATGTTTGCTTCTTGGTGACAGCACATCCCTCTGCAGTTTGAAGTTTGGGGGCAGGGCAAAGTCCAGGCTTTCTCCTCACTCTCATTCTGTCACCCTTCCTGCAATGGTGGCCCCATTCCTGTCCCAGCATTCAGTGGGCAGGCACCCCTTCTCCTGCAACACAAACAGGGATGGGGGCAGGGCAGGGGCGGGTGTCAGGCATTCCTGCAGGCTGCTCTTTAGAGAATCAGTGGAGGGGAGGAGAGTGGAGGGATCTAGGCAGGACTGAGAAAAAGCAGACTGAATCCTTCATCCTTGTGCTTCTTCCCTGCTTATCCTTAGTAGACGGGAACTGCATTTCTGCACATGAGGTGTTCTGGACAGCAGATCGGGACTGTTGGCTCTTAGGCTCCTGTGGGAGCTCAGATGGGATCCTCCCTATTTTGCATCTCAAATCTTTCCTCATCTATAAAATGGAAGCAGATGCCCAGGCATACCTCCAACAGGTGCCTTGTCGCATGATGTAATTCAGTCGTCCTCAGGCAAGACTGACTTCCCTTCCAGGAAACTATGTCCAGAGGCATTTGTGGTTGTCATAAGTGGGGCAGCAGAATGCTGTTGACACCCGGGGTAGAGGCCAGGGGTGCAGTCCTCCCGCAACAGAGGATTATCTGGTCTGCAGTGTCCGTACTGCTGATGAGAAGCTGCAAGTAGCAGAATTACGTGGCTTCTTTCTGGCCCTTGAGGGAAGACAGAGCTTCTGGGACTGATGGGACTTTGGGGAGAGTTTTAGATTACTGAGTAATCAATAAAGAGTATCTGATCACTCAGGAATAAAGGGACAGGTCTTCAGTAGCAACAACAACAATATAATCCTTCACATGTAAACAGAACACTCCAGGGCTTTGGATGCATATTATATCATTGGAGCTCCATAGCAGCTCTGTGGCAGTAGATAGGAAAATAGTAGTCATAAAATAATTTGTAATGACAATAACAACCTGTCATTCTATTTTACAGAAAAACAAAAGTGTAAGATTATAAAACTGCTTATCTAAAATCACACAACAAAACCTCCAAGTGCTGGACTGTTTTTACACACTTGGTGAAGGAATCAGGATGCGTATTATTAGTATTATCATGAAACAAACAACAGATGTGAGTTAAAGTTAAATGTTATTGTCAAGCTTGACTTCACAGCATTTGCAAACATTTCCCAAAGGGAGGCCTTCCTTCTTAAGATGATGGTGCTATCCTCCACACACGGGAGCACTTTATGCCTGCTATCACCAGGTCACAGGTCATGACTTCTGTGTCTGTTGTGTTTACTGAGTTGGGGGCTCTTTGAAGGCAGGGACCATATCCTAATCATCTTGAAGACCTCTCTGAGCTATAGTGTCTTCCCCCTTAAAATGAAATCTATGGATCCTACCTCGCCAGCTAGCTGACCATTTAATGTCTGTGTAACACCTGCATGAAGAATGTTGACTTCTGTGACAATAACAGTGACAATGTTCTGTGTCCTTTTAGTCTTCCTTCTTGCTTGCTTGCTGTCACTTTTGGGAGTCAAGTGGCTAAAAAAGCAAAAGATCTGGAGAAAGTGTAAGAAGAGTTATGGCACAGTGACAATTTTGATTTTGATTTTTAAAGCATAACTTAGGGAAAATTTAGGACCATTGATTTCAAGGGGACTTGACATTGGAGAGGAGAATTGGTGGCATAGTTGGCTAGGTGCTACAGCTGCTAACCAAAAAGTCAGAAGTTCAAGTCTTCCAGGCACTCACTGGAAACCCTATGGAGCAGTTCTACTCAGTCCTATAGGGCAGAGTTGGAATCAACTGATGGCCAGCCAAGCCAAGTGTCCGGCAGTGGGGCTTTTTGTTGTTGTTTTTTTTTTTTGGCAATTTGAGAATCCACTTTTTGTAAGAAATATATGTCAATGGTGAGATTTCATTTTGCAAATCAATTTCTGCTCTGGATCCTCAAACAATCAGAATACCCCAAAGAGATGAAAATTCTAACTATTACTTGGCACACCTGGAGTCCAACGGGAGTGTCCATAGCTGTCAGCCCCACACTTGTAGAGTCTCATCTCTATGAACTAGATATTTCCATTTTACATGTGAGGAAGCTGAGGCACAAAGAAGATACTTAATTCTTCACAAAAATACACCATTAATCAGTGGTGGACCCCAAATAGGACTGGAGGCAGATTGGCTCAAGAGACTAGGATCATAACATGCAGATTCAGTGGAAACTGAGGCTTTTGGGGCAAGAACATGGGATTTGGAGCCAGATCAAGCTTGCTTCTAGTCGTCACTCCAGCAACATAACTATCTGGTGACCCTAGGAAAGGTGCTTTACCTTCTGAGCTCTAGTTTCCTTATCTGGGGACAGAAAATGGAGATGCTAACCACTCTGCAGGACATTCATGAGAATGTGAAATCATAGATGTGAACAGTTTTGCATGGATTCTTTAGGGAGAGTAAGACTACTTTAGACCATTCATCACTGATACTTCAAGTTCACAGAACTTTTGCAAACATGACTATGTGGGATTTGTTTAGATGTCCATTGAGTTATACAGGGAAGACAGTATGTCTTCTTTTTGTAGATGAAGAGAGTCAATCAGAGATCGAGAGGAGGGCAAAGGAAACCATGGCTCAAAGAAACAACCTAACTTGCCTACAGCCCTAGAGCCAGTCATGAGAAGCATTGAGATTTAAACCAAGGTCTGTGTGGACCCCAGACAGCCCCCCTCAACTCTGCTAAGCCATTACCTCGTCTTAGGGAGCATGATGGAGTGGTGTGATCACAGGTCATAGAAATAGAAAGAGGCAAAGCCAAAGGAAGCTTATTCTTCCAGGGCCAGTCACCTTCCACTCCACCAAGTATTTTCTGCTTTCAAAAAGATGCATTCCATGATATAAGCAAGCAGTGACTTAGGCAAAAGGTTGACAAATCAGAAACCCAGAGGCAGGAAACATCACCTTCCTTGATTAAACTTGGGAAGCATATCTCTTACGGATAAGATTTGTTGTCTACAGGAAATCTTCCTAGACTTAACTGGATTCTATCTTTCATCCCTGGTGATTTGGAAGTGACTTAACTAAGGGGATTTCAGGAGCTGACCCACCTGCAAGGTAATCGATGCAAAGGGATTGCTGCAGTTTATGATGAAAAGCCTGTGGGAAGGGTGAGCAAAATTCGATGATAAGCACTATTAGAAGATTGTGTGAGTTAGGAAAAAGTGATCTCAAGCTGGGGAGATGGACTTGAAGTCTTCCTTTCTCCACTATTGGCTGAATCATTTGACTTCTTTGTGTCTAACCATCTTCATCTGTGAAATAGTGACAACACTGTCTTTTTTTTTTCATCATAGTGTTGTTTGAAAATACAAAGACAAAGGATGATTAAACTATTGTGCATATATCTCAGATATTCTTTTCCTAAGGAAAACTCAAGAATTACTTTTCTGAAGAATAATCTTTGGGTGCCACCTGGTAGGTTCTGACTCATAGTGACTGCCTGTACAATAGATTGAAGCACTGCCGGCTCCTTCGCCGTGCCCACAATCATTTTTGTGGCTAAGCCCATTGTTGCAGCCCCTGTGTTAGCCCACCTTGTTGAGGGTCTTCCTCTTTTTCGCTGACCTGCTACCAAGCCTGATGTCCTTCTCCAGGGATTGATCCCTCCTGACAAGAAGTCCAAAGCATGTAAGATGCGGTGAAAATATTTCTCTGTATCACCAGCACAATCCAAAGGAGATGGGTTCGGACAATCTGGTCACTAGAAAAGTACAACACATGCTGCTGATTGGGGGCTTCACCAGATGCAGCCCTATAAATGCGGTGCTGGTGGTGTCCACAGAGCACTTTGCTGTTTATAAGGAGCTTCTTCATATTTCCAGTTTCCTGAGCTGATGGTGTACTCTCTTGGTTTCCAGTCTTTGCACAGTGTTGCTAATGCTGCTTGGAAAACCTCTCCCCTCTCTTTGCCAGATTATTTACCTTCAATCTCAGTTTAGGTAGGTATCTCACTCTCTGGGAAACAGATCCTGACCCACTTTACTCCCAGTCTGCATAAAGAGCACATCCTAGGTGCTCTGTGATCCCATAACCCGTGTTGTAGTTGCCTGTTACCTGTCTGTACCTGCCATTCCTCTCTCTGTAAGAGCTGAGATTGGCTCTTGTTCACCACTGGGCTTCCAGACCTTAGAATGGGGCCAGGCACACAGAGAGTCCTCAATGTGTACAAACAAATGAGTGAACGAATGAATTTGATGTTTATGACAACTGCATGAAAAAGGGAGATAGAGCTGGAAGACATCTGAGAAATTGTCCAGGTCAACTCTCCACCTCCAATGTGTGAATCAGAACACCCCCAGATAAAATAACTGTCCCGAAGGCAACCTGCCTATTAAAGGCAGTCCCACATGGACATAGACCTTCAACTGGTCCAGGCCGTTCCTCCTGTTTTCTGTGAGTCCTTGGTCTCCAGGCAATCTCCGGATGGTGTTAGATAGTTAGGTACCTTTGTATTGGGCTGAGAGTGCTCTAGACAGTAGTCAAAGTTACGTGGCAGGAAGGACACTGAGGATGTCCCTGACTTCTCTGCTCTCTTCACCCTCCATACGCAGCAATTTGCCAAGGCCTGTCAGTCTTACCTCCCACGAAGTTTTTGCATCAGTTCTCTGCCGTGCATCCTGAATCCTTCCTTGGTAAATTCCCACTCAGTCTCGAGTCCAGACATTGCACATTTCTCGTAACTGGTCTCTTCCCATCTGATCTACCCTCTACATGATACACAGGAGAACACTTCAGTGGCTTCCTGTGAATCCTTCCGTGATTTTACATAAGAGTCTTGTCCATGTAAGCCCTTCAGTGACTCCCTGTGGATTTTGAGGGACATATAAATTCCTGAACATGTTACAAGTCCCTGCGTGACATGGACCCAGCCTTCCACCCTGGTTTTTATTTTCCCACTACTCCTAGGATCATACCATACTTTACAGCAACCCTGAGCTATGTAGGGTACCCAGGTCACACAAAGCTATTTCAGATCTCCATGTCTGTGGTCATACTATTCACCCTACCAGAAAGGCCTCTTCTCTTCCCATCTGCCTTCTCACCTTAACTGGTTCACTCTTACCCCTCCTTCAACTTACTGATGCTCCCTGGCTTGACCAAAAGCTCACATAGCAACACGTGCTTACTTCAAGTTCAGGGACTGTTTCTGATGCATCTCTATGGCTCCAGCACTTCAGCATGCTCTGCAAATGTACTATAAATTAGACCAAAGTTCTGGTTCCGTTCTTTATTAGCACATCACTTCCCTCCTCTAGACTTCAGTAGGTATGTGTCATGCAACTACTGTGTGTAGATATATGAAGTTCCTCCACTGTGAGATGAAACAGTGGAGAATGCCATTGCATAATCTTTAAAGTCTCTTCCAGATTGTGAGTGACATAGCTTGAGTGTCACTTCCACTGGCACAATTTTCTCTCACTGTTCATAAACACGGTGGCTTTGGGGCAGGTTCAGCTATAATGTGGCAGTCACAAAACCAGACTTGACATCAGAGGAAGAGATGGTGAACAACTGAGTACTGTTTTCTTAGAAGAATGGTCTTTAGCCACTTGAAGACTCAGTTACCTCCCCACAAACAATGCTGGCAATAACAAGCTCTCCTTGGGGTTGATGGCAGGATCAGTTAAGATGGTGCATGCAATGTGCTCTTGGAGCCTGATGCTCAGGATAACTACACAGAAGGGTCTCTCCTGAGAAGGAATCACAGGAGTTGTGAGGTTCAGTGTTTCTGGTAGGAGGTACAGTGTATGGATTCTGTGATTCTAGACTTGCAGGGACTGGGCTATGGTTTTCCATCTGGAGAAGTTCACCAGCCAAAAAGGCTAGACACAGCCGTCTTCCCCTTCACCATAGACTATCACAGAGCTGGGAGTCTCAAACAGCCCCACCTGACACCCCTGCCTGGGGATGTCCTATCCTGCACATTTTATGACTTTGCTTCTACCGCTTTCTTTTTATTCTGGAAAGTTTTTTTCCTTGTTTTTTTTTTTTTTTTTTTTCCCAGTGGAGGTTCTCCACTCCTTTCCTCTCTTCCCAGACTCTCCCTCTTGGGAAAATATTCTGCTCCTTTTGGGTAGTGTGGCCCCATGGACTACACTTTTAAGTTAAATGGGCAGTCTTGATCAGCAAGATAATGGCAGTCGAAAAAGCAACTGTGCCACTTCCTCATTGCTGCTGGAATGTGTTGCTATGGATACCAAATGCAAGGTAGTCAGAGGCAGAAGAAAATAAAAGGCATAGTATGTGCGTATTTTTGTGTGTGTGTGTATGTGTGCACGCGCACATAGGTGGATATGAGCTGGAGAAAAAGAAAAGGTAGTCATTTCTGGGGAGGCCTGTAATGTTATTAGATTGAAAGTGTCAAAGGTCGATTACCATCATCATTTACTGTATTAGATAACCCCTACATGACGCTGCATGATTGTAACAGACCAACAAAACTTGGTCCCTGTCTTTCCCCTCCTTTTTCCTTGCCCATTGCCTCGAAGGTGACAGACAATACATTTCTTCAGGGTCCCCATAGGCAGCATTGTCCTAGGTGCCTTATGTCCCTTATCTCCTTTTTCTCCCTGCAGTACTCCTGCAGGACAGTAATGTTATTCCTGTTACGTAGACGAGGGGGCTAGTGAGGTTAGGGTTCAGTCTATGAGGTCGGAATGCCAGAGCAAACCCCAGATCTGCCACTTCCTGGTGGTGGAAGCTTCATTTCGACTGACTGCCTCAGTTGCCTCGTTTGTAAACAGTGGTTCCACCCCCTGATGTTTGAGGAGTGAGTTACATAGACGCCTTAGAGTAGCACTTGGCACACGAAATATGCCCAATAAATGAGAGCTGTTATTATTATTAATTTTGCCCAAGGATAAAGAGCTCAAAAGTAAAAATAAAGAAACTCAAACCATTTGTTGTTGAATTGACATCCACTCACAGCGACCTGTGGTGAGTCAGAGGAGAACCATGCTCCGTGTGGTTTTCAGTGGCTGAGTTTTCAGATCACCAGGCCTCTCATCAGGCGTACCTCTGGGCGGACTCAAACTGTCAGCCTTTCAGTGAGCAGCTGACTGCGTTAGCCGTTTACATCACTCACGGAGTCCCGCTGGAAAGGATGGAGTTTTTAATTAGTGGTTACTACAGAGAAACTTCCATGTGGTCAGTGCTCAACACGTGAATGAAACGATGACATTACTGTGCGTTTGTCACTGTTGGGGATGGAGAAGAGCTGATGGGGTTATGGCTGTGTCCTCTACATAGGCTGCTGATTCAGTTCTCTGTCCAACATTCGAGCTCTTTCTGCCCTCCATGTTGGCCTGAATCAGTACTAGACTGACTTTTCTAACCTGCAGCAGGTGGCAGCCCTGGAGACATTAAGTGTCAGAGCAGAGGCATGTCTCTGAGAGCTGAAATGTCTGGCCAGGTGGGGACGAAGTGACTGATCTGCCTCTTGGGAACAAGATAAACACTGGCCCTCTCCATCCCCCCCATTCCTTTAATACACCTCGCATGCGGGGCTGTGGAGACGATAGCAGACAGTGACAGTGTGGGACAGTGGGTCTGATAGGCATGGCCTTTAAATAAAAACTTCCTTCTCAGGAGCAAAAGGAAAAGGTAAGCATACTGAGTTGTTTAAAGCAGTTGTTTTAACATTCAAAACCAAAAGCCAAACTTGTTGCCATCAAGTCAATTCCAACTCACAGCGACCTTGTAGGACAGAATAGAACTGCCCTACAGTGTCCCCAAGGGCCAGCTGGTGCATTCAAACTGTCCAAGTTTTGGTTGGCAGCCAGATGCTTAACCACTGAAACACCAGGCCCATTTTCATGGATGCCAATAGATTTAGTCCCACCTCCGGTGCTAACTGGCTCTGTTACTTCGGGGCAGTCTCTGAAGCTGTCTGGGCCTCAGTTTCCTCACCTCTAACACGAGAGGACTGGAACAAACACAGCCATGTTGCTCTCTAATGTCCTCTCAGTCTTGTCTTCTACAATTCCGACCTCAGCCTCTGCTGGTTTAAACAGGTAGTGATGCCTCATGGTTTCCTCTCAGCCACTGTATAGACGCATAAAGTGCATCCAATATATGGTCACTCTGCATCGCCAAGTCCAATCCATTTGTGTCCGAAGAGTGGACCTTTGTTGTGATTTATGGGCAAGGGCAGCATCAGAGCCAGAGGCCATGCTCCCAGGGGAACCCCGAAACTGCTGGACCATCAACTGAGGTCTTTTAGTGGAGATCTCAGGGTGCATCCCTTTTTACTCTTGTGTTGCCAGTGAGACTCAACTTAGTGAGCTCCATCGCGGCTGTCACTGTTGGTGGCCGGGCACCATCCAGTTCTTCTGGACTGAAGTCGATGTAGGCACCCACTGATGTGGGTGTCTCTGTCTTCTGGGTTGTCTTTACTCCATGTCATTTTGGTCCTCGGTGAGCTCCATCGCGGCTATCACTGGGAAGCACTCACTCTTAATAGCAGTGACTTGTGTTTGCTCAGAGTTTTAGAACTTGCAAAAGCATTAGTATTGTCAGTCATTTAGCTGGCAAGTAGTAGAGCAAAAGATTTAGGTTCAACTTCAGAGTCTCCACAAACCCTACCCTGTCTCTATCTTCAAAAGGTCTCCTTAAGTTGAAGTTGGAATTAACCAATGTTCATTAAACAAACTATTTGGATTTCTATTTAAAAAGACAAAAGGAAGCCCCTTCTCATATTCAATCATTTAGTCACTCATTCACCTCCTTTTTGTTAAATGCCTACTCTGTATTAGGCACTGTTGTGGAGAACTGGCTTGGAAATTTGCATCAAAAACTGTAGCTGTCTCAAAGGGCTTTGATATCTAAAGGTAGCAAAATACAGTCTATAAAACTTGAGTGCAGTGTTTTAAGGGTTGAACTGATAAGATTGGAATGAGCATGGGTTTTGGAGTTTGAATCCTGGGTTTGAATCTTGGCTTTGCCACAAATTAGGAGAATCCTGGAGTATCGTCAAGTCTCTTTGAGCCTATCACATAGCAGTAGTAATACCACGTAGGATTGCTGTTGGGATTTAAATGATATAATGTATATGAATAATCTAGGACAGTGTCTGTCACATATGAGAAGACAAACTATGGCTTAATTAGTTCCAGCCTAGCCAAGGGCTGAGGAGGTGCCATGAGAGCACCCTGAGGCATGAGTATGTCTTCCCTAGGTGGAATCCTGATTTGGGGTGATGGGGCAAGGGTGCGGTAGGGGAGCATTTCATGTGGAGCAAATAATGTGAGCAAAAGTTCAGATACATCAAAAAACTGGCAGATTTGGACACTGTGAGTAAGTGTGGCTGTTCGGTGGGGTGGGGTAAAGTAGAAAACAACGATGTATTATACTGGAGGGTAAATTGGGTCAGATCATAAAGGATCTTGGGTGACACACTGAGGAATTTAGCTATGATTCTGTAGTAAAGGGGAGCCCCTGAAAGTCTGGAGTGTGTGCTAGAGACATGGCAATATTGAAGGTGGGGCAAGGCCGGAGGTAAAGAAATGACCATGAGGCTATTGCAAAGGCCTACACAAGAGATGGCGAGGACCTGAACTATATAGCCCAGTAGTGAGGATGGAGAGAAAGGCATCTAAGGTGTGTTGGTAGGTACTTTGTCAGCCATCAGAGGATGATGGCAAGAGACAGACCAGAGAGTTTTGGTGAATGTCGAGAATGAGAGAACTGAAAACAGATCAGCAGGTTTAGGGATGGGAGGAGGAGGTAAGTGCAGGTTTGATCTTGTGTTGGACGTGGTCCAGCAGGCAGTTGGCTCTATAGGATGTAGCCCAAGAGAGTGGTCTGGTCTGGACCAGAGACTCAGGTATTGACCATTCAGAGATGATAGCTTCCGCTGTGTAAGTCCTTGAGTTTCCGCTCAGGGCGAGGGTGTACAGGGAGAAGAGAAGGAATCTGACCAGAACCTGGGAAGCATCAATCTTCAAGAGTCCAACCAGAAGGAAGAATCATACCAAGGACACCTCCAGGGAACCCTGATGGGCTGGAGTCAGGGCTCAGGTCCTACCCATGGTATTTGCTTTTGAAAGCACCATCTTAGAGCAGGAGAGGCCTAAGCTCTTGAGAAACCTGCTTAGAAGTGTGGCATTTGGAGGACATGCTCAACCAACTTTAGGGAAGTTGTTCACCCTTGGTGTAGGTTAGTCTCCGTAAGCCTACAGATTAGTTTTTAGCTAATAGAGGTCCTCATTTAAGTTTCTGCATCAGTCTGGGCCTCTAGCTTGAGGTGTGACATTGGCCAGGCCCCTTCTCTCTGGATCTCAGTGTCATCACTGTCCATGGAGGTGGGGGGTAAGTAGATAGATGTTCTTGAAGTCTCTCCCTACTCTGTGCTGACATTGCATGTTGATTCTCTTGGGGAACTTGGCCCTATTGTGTGTGATTGCTTCTTTCATAACCAAGTATCTATCCCTGAAGTAAGGTGAGAATGCTGTTACTTAAGACTATTTCTGGGAGTTAATTACTTCTGAGGGATTTCTGTTGCAGGGCCAATAACTAGGAATTTCCAAAACTGGAACAAATGAGGGCTAGTTTACCTGGGCTGGATTCTTGCCTCTATTCAGGTAAAACAAACTCCCTGATTCCCAGTTTCCCTCCATCATGACTTAACTTTCTTTTTCTCAGGTTTGCCTTTGGTCATTGGTTTTCACAACCTCCTTTTTCATTTGGCCTATAATCAGAAGACAAGAAGAGCAATTGGTATTGAATTCAAAGCCTTTCCATCAGCTGAGAAAAAGAAGACTCCTTTTGATTCTTTCCCCTTTAGTGGTGAGCCTTGCAGAGAGGAAGACATGGACTGGTAACTGCTTCTTGATGGGCAAAATGTTCAGCTTCTGTCCTGACTCAGTAAACGCAGGCCCTAGAACATTCCACTGGGAGCTATACCAATGGGATGCATTGGAACTTCCCGGCACCCTGGTGTGGTAGATATCATTATGCCCATTTTGGGTAGGTGTGAACTCAGTCTTAAGAGGATTAGGTACTGCAACCAAGATCCACAGCAAGTAGCCAGACAGCCAAGATTCAAAGTCAGGCTGGTCTTACTCCAAAAGTCATAGCACTTTTAAAAGAATATTTTTATTTTGTTTCTCTTGTAATGTCAAGGTACTCTTCTAGTCAAAAAGTTTTTGCCTCCAAGGCAAGTTGCTCTTCAAAGCCTCAGTCTCCTTATCTTTAAGAGGAAACCCTGGCCACAAGATGTTGTGTGGTTTGAAAGAGATAATGGATGTGAAGGAGTTTGTCTACTGTAAAGCCTTAGACCCAAGTTACTCATTGTTTTCTTTTATTATTCTCTGGGAAGGAAAATACAAGCCTTAACTGTCTAGCACGTATGGTCAGGATTTCAGATTTGGGGATAGGTGATTATTCTACCTGCCCCTGGGAAGTTCTCACAAAAATCTCTCCATAGAATCACCCACGCCTATCTAGTTTTGGATGAGGAGTTTAATGAGATGGTGGACTCTCTGGGAGGGTCTTTGATTTGCTAGGATTAATTTGGCGACACAGCTATCCCTCTCCACCTCTTCGGACCAACAGGGACCTTCGGGTCTGGTAACCTGGGAGTCATTGTAATCTTTAAAACTGATAGAGTCACTTCAGGGTTCTTGGAACACCTCTTTCTCCCTGTACTGCGTAACATAATGGAGCATGCTCTTATATCTGTCTTGCATCATTATTTAACAGGAGATAAACCCTGACCTCCTGGAATCCTCAGATGCCTGGTACCAGGAAGGTGATCAATAAATATTTCTGCATTTATTCAGCTTATTCATTCAAATGCATATTGAGTGTCTATATGTGTGCACCTCCACCTGTCTGCTAGGTTACTGTGCTGTGGTGGCTTGCATGTTGCTGTAATGCTGGAAGCTATGCCACCATTATTTCAGACACTACTAGTGTCTGAAATCCTGTGATAGGTTGGTTTCAGCAGGGCTTCCAGACCAAGAGAGACTAGAAGAAAGGCCTGATTGATTTGCTTCCAAAATTTAGCCAATGGAAACCTTAGGGATCACAACAGAACACTGTGTTATTTGCTCTGGACATGTGGTTGGGAGGGATCAATTGCTGGAAGAGGACATCATGTTTGGTAAAGCAGAGGACCAGTGAGGGCACGGGAGACCCTCAGTAAAATGGATTGTCACATTAGCCACCACATTGGACTCAGAGGTGCCAGCAATTGTGAGGATGATGGAGGGCTGGGCAGTGTTTTGTTCTGTTACGTATAAGGGTATCACAAGTCGGAGTCAATTAGAAAGCAGCTATCTTTCTCCCTCCCTCTTTCCCTCCCTCCCTCTTTCCCTCCCTCCCTCCCCATCTAGCTATGGTGAGAAACACGGAGAGAGTTGGCAGTGTATTGGAAGAGACAGAGCAAGTCCAGGAATAACTGTAGATTATAAACACTAACTGTAAGCCGTGAGGGGTATATCACATGATGAAAATGTGCAAAGGAACTGAGAGTCTAGATCTGAGGAAGAAACCTGATCTTGTCTCCCCTAAGGATGTGACTGAAAGTTTAGAATGACATTTAAAGGTGCTAGTGGCAGAGGAGGCATCCCAGAGTGAAGGAGCAGCATGTGCAAAAGTCCTGGATCAGGGGAAGCTTGGTTAGGGAGACGACCTGAAAGAGACGGTGGCTTGAACTGAGAGCTGCGGAAGAAAGGGCCTCAGCCCGGTGAGGACTCGGGTCTTTTCCTCAGAGCAGTGGGAAGCTGTGGAAAGGTTTTAAGCAGGGGAGTGACAAGACCACATGTGTGTCTTAAGGTCACTGGGGCTCCAGCGTGAAGAATGGATTGGAGTGGGGCAAGCATGGAATCAGGGAGACTGGCTGAGCTTGTAAACCCAGGGCATCTTAAACGCCTCTGCTTCTTTCAACACCCGAGCAGGGTGCTGATGCTGTTTGAATCTTGGCTCCTCCACCAACTAGCTGTGTGACGTTAGATGAGTTGCTTAGGCTTTCTGAGCCCTGTTTCTGCATCTTTCAAACGCGGAAGCACTATTTCCCTTATTTTCAGTAATGATGTTTTTTTTTTAAATGAAAAAAGTAAACACCAGTAGGAGTCCTTTACAATGCTGGCTGGGGAAGGGTGGTCCAAACTGGTGATCAGGGGGCTGGTTTACTAGGCAGGTGTCAAATCCACTATCTTTCTTATTCTTATCCCATAGACTTACTAAGGAGTCTGAAAGTGTAGGGTACATTTCCAGATCTCAGTCCCAGTTAGGGAGAGAACTCCTCCGGCCTCCAGCTCCTGAATGACCTCTGAATGCAACTGTCCTTTATGCAACTCCTCTGAGCTTCAGTTTTATTTAAATGAATCTATCATTTCTCCAGGTAATTATTTGTTAAATTTTCCTATGGTTCCTGTGCTGTGTAAGGCAATATTACTTCCATCGTGTCACTCTCAATTCATGATGTCCCCGTGTATGTCAGAGTAGAACTGGGCTCCTTAGGATTTTCAATGCCTGGTTGTTTTTAATCAATCACTAGACCTTTTTTCCAAGGAACCTCTGGGTGGACTCAAACCTCCAACCTTTTGGTTGGCAGTTGAGTGCATTAACTGTGTACCACTCAGAGACTCTGCTGGGGACATAAGACATGCCTAGTCCTTGTCCTCAGGAGTTTTTTTTTTTTGTCTCATCTCACATAAAACCAGTTACGTAAAAGTGCTCTTTAAATCTTAACCTTCTTTACACTTATCTCAACTGTAAAGAGCGAGTTGAACTAGAAATTGGAAGCATCACACTCAGTGTGAGTTCTGTGTTTAAGTATCTAGAGCTGAGACCAGTTGACAGCTCTGACAAGTCTCAGCGTCTTCAGTTGAATGAATGGTGAAGAACTTCAAGGCTCTGTCATCTTTCCCTCAAACTCTGGATCCCCTTTCCAAATTTTGTATCTGGTTTCCTTTAGGATTTCCTTGCTTTTTATCTCAAAAGAAGCAAAATTTTCTTTTTTCCTTTCAGTCTCTTCCTGATGTGTAATCCAGGGATCCCAACTGCAAATGCCTGCAAGAGTCCCAGGAAAGAAGAAAAGGAGTGAAGCAGCAACAGGGAGGGGTGGAGACTGCAACGTCATGAAGAGCCATGCTCTGTGAAGGGCGGCAGCAGCCCTTCAGCTCCAGCCAGTTGTTGCTTCATCCAAAAATGCAGGTTGGCTTCAACTTTAACTCCTTTAAAACATCTCTCAGTTTTCCCCTTTACGCACTCTTCCCCTGAGTCCTACTGCTCTCCAAACCTAGAGGACAGTGTCTGTCTCTTACGTGGCTGTCCGACTTGGAGTTTTGATGTTCTAATCTTCTCACCTCATTTTCTGATGGAGAACCTACCACAATGATTCTGTGTGAATCAGGTCCTGTTATTCTACCTAAAATACTTACTGAACACCTGCCATGCTGAGCTCATACTGTGTGTCCCTCATACTGTAGGGACTAAACACCAAACCAGACCCATTGCCACTGAGTTGATTCTGATTCATAGTGATCCCATAGGACAAAGCAGAGCTGCCCCATAGAGTTTCCAAGGGGTGACTGGTGGATTTGAATTGTTGACCTTTTGGTTAGCAGATGTAGCACTTAACCACTATTGTACCAGGGAACTGATAGATGAGTTTTAAAAAAAAATCTGTCTCTTTAGGATCCCACGGCCTATGATAGGATTTAATCTTCTTTGTATTACAACCTCATTGAGAATTTGAGGAAAGTGACAGGTTCTCTTCTTTGATTAAAACACACACATATACACACTCACAATTAGATTTTGCACTTCTTCAGGAGGGTCCTATACCCCCCTAAGCCAATCATGAGACCAGTTTTCTAAGCACAATAGGTTCAGAACCTTCTTTCTCAATAAAAAGCAACACCCACAGAGTTCAGAGGGATGAGGAAGCACAGAGAAGGTGGACCAAGTCATTCCAGCCAGAGGAAGCAGGGAAATCTTTATGGATGAGATTTGATGTCACTTTGAAATCAAGTGGGTATACCAATTGCCATCAAGTCAGTTCTGACTCATGATGACTTCATGTATGTCACAGCAGAGTGTACCCCACAGGGTTTTCAATGGCTTTTTTGGAACTAGATTACCAGATATTTCTTCTGAGTTGACTTTAGGCACCTCCAACCTTTCTGTTAGTGACTGAACATGTTAACCTTTAACTGTTTACACTAGTTTACACTAGTCATAATGGAGAAAATGCCCTAGCTTTGACAGTGAGGATGCATTAACAAATAAGAAGTGCTTAGGCCGGTAGTGCTGCTCAAGGCCTGTTAGCGTCTTTCCTTGTCATCTGGTCTCTCCCAGGTATCCCACCATCTTTTTCTCTTTACCACCTCCAACTGCAAATACATGTCCTCCCATGTGGAACTTTCTGGTCTGCTGGGGAGACTCGTACTGCAATTCAAGACAGTCTTATTATCCATCCATCCATCCACCCATCCACCCATCCACCCATCCATCCATCCATCCATCCATCCATCCATCCATCCATCCATCCATGCACCCATCATCTCTCTCTCTCTCTCTCTCTATCATCTATCTATCTCTTTTCTCTCACTCATCTCATTCATTCATTTATCCATCATCTCAATTATAAATTGAAGTCTCCAGGCTTCTCAGATTCCTCCCTCCTCTGGGCAAGCCTGAAACCAAATTGGTCATCCATTTCTGGGAGGAGAGTGGGGAGAGCTGGGGAACCTCTTTCATCTCACATTTCTCTTCTGGGCATGATTCCATGTAAACCTAAGACATCAGGGGCCCTCTGACTCTCTCTGAGCCCCCCCACATACAAACAGTCACCAAGTCCTCTCCAGTCCTTTGACAAATGATCTTGGCATTTACTGGCATGGATGCTGCTTGAGGATGGACTCTTATTGACTCTTTCTGGACACTAGCACCACATTTAGCTTGAAAACAGCCATATCTTTTCATGTGTGTGTCCTGGGCATAGAATACAGAGCTTGTCCTCTAGATAGTGTTTGTGGTAGATTATAGATGAGTCCAGGTCCTTTGCTTTTCCTCCCATTCAGAGGTGATGTCTAATTCCCTTCCTTTTGAATACAGGCTGGTCTTAGTGACTTGCTTGGCCAATAGACTGCAGTGTACATGGTGGTCCTTTTGAGGCTAGGTCAAAGAACTCTCACAGCTTTCATTTGGACCACTTTCTCTAGAGTGCTGAACTGCCATTTAGTAAGTCCCTCAGACCATGAAAAAATAAAAGCCACATAGAGAAGCCATTTATAGTGGCTCTGGTCAACATATCAACTGAGCTCTCAGCTGACAGCCACCATCGTGGCCAGGTGCTAGGCAGGTAATTAAAGAAACCTTTTTGGAAGTGGCTTCTCCAGCCCCCAGCTGACACCATGAATGCCAGAGATGAACTGCCCAGCTGAGGCCCCCACATTCCTGAACCTCAGAATCATGAGCAAAATAAAATGTTTTGTTTGGTAGTTTTGATGTCACTTGTGGCATCTGACAGATAACCAAACAGCACTAAAAAGAATGAAAGAAATGCTTGTTGAATGAATAAAAAATTCCTTTTGCAGTAGTGCTTGGGTGGTGTTCCTGCCCTATTTAGAATCTCTCAATGGCTCCCTATGGCCTCAGAAATAAAGTTTAGTGCCCTTAGTTGGCATTCAAGGAGTTCAGACTGCTTTTCAGACCTTCTGGGCTGCTCTCATTCAGAATGGATTCATCCTATGCTGAAGTTTGTTTGAGCTTCATCCCAAATACACCAGAAATGTTTCTACCACCAGGCCTTTATTTATACTGCCTGTTCCATCTAAGTGCCTTTTCCTCCCACTCCCCTACCTCAGTAGATTGACATTCAACTTGTGCTTGAGACTAGTCAAATGCTGTCTGGCTTTCCAGTCTGGCACTGAGGGCTCCTCTTTCTGGACCAGGTTTGCTTAACGTTGAACTCCTGTTTCTCTACCAACCCTGCTTTTCATTCTTTACTGCCTCTACTGCACGTGTGCATATGTGTTGGGGAGGGGAGTCTTCTGATCCATCTTTGTAACTCCATCAATAGCACAATTCCTGGCACAAAATGTGTGAAACCTTTTTACATGGCTTACCAGGCATGAACCTTTAGAGAGCCTGAGCCTTGCCAATGTGTAATGCGGCACGTATTGTGTCTTAGGAGTCAGGTGTTCAAGTCCTGGAAGGGAGGAGGAATGTTTGGAAGAAGCATGGGCTTTGGAGTCAGCTCAGATGTTGAACCACAAGTGTTCCGTTTCCTGTGTGGCTTTGGGCAGGATGCTTGAACTCTCTGAACTCTAGTTTCTTTATATGGAAACAGAAGACTTTGGATGAGTATGTGTGATAAGGGCCTAGCACAGTGACTGGGTACATCACAAACCACAAAAAAAATACTTGTGGAATACATCTAAAAGAATGGCTGATCAGTTTGCTGACTATCAGTTGTCATTATGTTAACTTTGGGGAATACTACCCCCCTCAAAAGATAAGCCAAAGAAGCCAAGTGCCGTTGAGATAAGACAGGATAAAAAGAGAACAGCAAGTCACAGTAGAGAGCAACTACCTGATTCGCTCCAGCTCTATTCCTCCGGGGGCTCTTCAGCAAGTCCCTGCCAGGGTCTCAGTCTTCTCATCTGTAAACTGAGTGGTGGGCACTGGAATCTGAGCTCTCTTTGGCTTTGACATTCCAAGAGCATTAAAGAAAAGGGATGAATCACCCCCTTCAAAATACCAATATGGGCTGGGCCCTCCCCCTGCTGTCCCCATGAGCACAGCTAAGAGCTCTTAATACACAGCCAGCTTCCTCCTGCAGCTGCCACCAAACTTCAAGTCCCTTTCCCAGGAGTCTCAGAAGCAAGACTGATAATGGACCCCTTGGCCTTCACCATCTCAACAGGGAACCAGATCCTGTTCCCAGACTCCGGAGGACAGAGGGCCCTCCCCAGAGGGGCTGGCTTTGAGTGGACAGTTGGCTTCAGTTTGCTTGTCTGTGGAGTGTGTATGGGGGGGGCACATTGGAGGGTGGAGGAAAAATCAAAGAGTTGACACTAGCGGTTTGAGGAGTGAATTCTTGCAATCCTGCAGGGGAGAGGGGGGAGCGGAATCCTCCTATTCTCTTCCAGGGTTATTTATTAAAATTGTTGTGTATGTGTGTATGTATGTTGTTGTATGTATCTGTGATGGTTAGGAATCTCCATGCTCTGGCGGAGGCCTGGGTCCCCCAGCAGCTGCATGAATTCATAGCCACAGGCTGTCAAAGCCGCCGAAGAACCAAGATTATTCTTCTTATGAGAGATAGACTAGGTGACCGTGGAGGCCAGTTTCCTTGCCTCTCTGCCCAGAGCTCTCTCCTTTCCTGTCGCGGCTATTATTAGTGTTATCAGCATTAATAATAATGGAAACGTAGCTAGCTGTGCGCTCCTCACAATGCCCCAGGACCAGCGCCTCCGTAGTCCTCTTCTGGGACAGCCTGGGGCCTGCTGGGTCCTCTCTCGCCAGCCGGAGAGGCTTTGGGCCCGCCCTTTGGGTTTGTCGGTGCGGTGGTCTGCCTACTGCCGGTCACGTCTGCAGCCGTGTCCTCCCCGCGCACACCAGCTCGGCTCTGAAAGCCGAGAAGCTCGCCGGCTGCGAGCGGGTTTTCCAAGTGGGCAGGGGTGGGGAGGAGGGGCGCGGGCGAAGGGAGGAGGGGGCGTCGCGGAGGGGAAGACCTCGCATTGTAATCCAATGACATTGCCAACGTGGGGGTGGGGGCGCTGGCCTCAGCGCGCTCTCCGAATTTTGGCTGCCAGCCCAGCTGGGAATAACTCTCTTCGCATAATTCGCATGTTTACCAGGCATGAAAATTCTTGCTTTCGGGTCCCCCCCCCACCAACCCCACTCCCGTAAGCCCCCTCCCCCCATCACCTCCGCCCCTCGCAAGTGAAACTCTGTCTAAAAAAATATTGGCCCGGGGCACAGAAAGTTTTGCATAAATTCATAAGTGATGAATGGCTGATTTTAACGTTATTTGGGTATTTGTCAGAACTTAACAAATATACATGGGGACGGCGGTTCATAAACTTAAACATCTCAATATCCCCTTTCTTTTGGAAATAAATTACGTTTGTTTGCCCGGCTTGGAGTCTTAAGGTAGCCGACATTAGGAATATTTTAAAAGCCATCATCCATCGAGCATGTCTCCCAGGCGCCAGGAAGATTAAATGAAAGAATCATAAGATGGAGGTCTTTAACTTTTAATCCTTTTACAATGAAGCCTCAGATAGTCGCGGGGGCAGGGTGCCCTCTCTGGGGGGAATAATGCCGTTATTCCTCGGCTCTCAGTTAATGAATACCCTAACGTCTGTCCCACGGCTGACGGAGGCAGCGCCGGGGAGGGGGCTCCGGCTCCCAGGCCAGGCTATTGAAACGAGGAGCCGCCGAGGCTGCGTCGGGAGGGAAGAAAGCGCCGGGCTGGAGGGACAGGGCGGGCGGGGCCGGGGGCGCCGAGGCTGCACCGGGGACCGGGCGCAGGTTTGAAATAATTAGCATAGATTCGCCGGGACTCCGCACTGGGGGTGGGGGGGGCGCCGGTGGGGAGGGAGGCCCAAGGAGGTGGCAGGGAGGGGTGGGAAGGGGGCAAAGGAGAGCGACTTGGGAGTGCAAGATAAATAAAGGGCGCGCTGAGCAGTGTCAGCAAGCCGGCCCACGTGGAGCCGCGCGGATGGGCGCCACTGCGGACTCCCGCGGAGGGACGCACGCGAGGGTCCAGCGCCTGCCCCAAGACGCTGGCTTTTTAATGTGTGGGCTGCGGCAGTCTTCAGCTAATCTGTTTAAGGGGTAACATGCTGTCTGCCGTAAAGCTCAAAAAATACCGATATTCACACACCCTAGGCCTCCCCGTTTAAGTCCCCAAGGGTGGGGTATGTATCCAGAGCCTGGTCGCACTCCCCTCCAGCGACTGATCCCAGAGAGGCTGTTATTCACCCAAATGCGGGCCTTTCAAACCCGGGCTCCCAGGGTCCTTCTTGAGGCCCCGAGAAAAGGAACGTGAGTGTCAAATCTCCAGCTACCCCCAGCAACTCCAGCTGAGGTCCTGGGGTCTTGGAGGCTCCGACCTGCCAGATCCCGGAGGCTGGGAGTGTCCATTACCAGGGATTGCCTGAGCTCGCACCTCTGTAGCTTCCAGGCGTGCAAAGGGTTAAGCGGGGCTGGATATTGAGGTGGGGGGTGCGAAGCGGGAGGGGTGGCGGGATCTGGGTGGGCGCGCTCTGATCTCCCCCCTCCCCCCCATTCCTCGGGGGTCAAGTTTCAGCGGCACTCCGCCCCTAGGGTAGGTGTGAAAGACACGTGTCCCCATTGTGAAGGGCCTGTCAGGCAGGACAAAGCGGCCGCCCACCCTCCCCCCCCGCCCCTCGGGCCCAGCCTGGGGTCAGCTCCAGGGGGCCGGCTGGGTGTCGAGGTCACGACAGCCCCGAGCTTTGGTGACACAGGGGGAAAACGCTGGGAGACTGGGCGGAGGCCACGTGATGCTCAAGTGAGGGGTTTGAGAATACCCCCTTCTCTCCCCTACCCCCCCCTTCCGTCACTGAGAAACGCAGCGGTCACCTCCATCACACCAGAGGAGTGGAGTCTGAGGGATGAGTCCCTTCTCCCAACGGCGTAGGCACAGTGGTACCCCCTTCCCGCCCCCGCCCGCCGCCCCCTCCCCATCAATCACCAACACAGAGAATCGCAGCGTCCAGCAGCAGTCGGTTTTAGTGGTTTTCTTTAATCCTGCTCCGCACTTCTTTCTCATTTACTACACGGGATATTATAAAGAATAAATAGCAGATACTCTTAATTTACAATGATTAGTCATTCCATTTGTTCTGTATATTTACAATAACTGTAAAATAACATTGAACTCTATAGCTTCTTCGAGGTCCAAGGAAAACCAAAAACACTTTCCAAAGAATGGAAAATAGCTTTTAAAAAGTCCTTCTACAAAAGTTCCCCTCTCTTTGTACTTTAAGAAAAAATAACTTTTCCCCCCTGCTTCGCCATGCGAAGGGCTCTGGAATATAAATAGCAGGTTAACATTATTAGCAACAACCAGAATAAGTCTTTTCTCTGTCCTTTTTTTTTCTTTTGCTTATTTTTTAAAAAATACAGTAGAAGCCGGTAACTTTTAACGTATAATACTGACCTTTTAATAAGTAAATTAAAACTGGGACCGTATATACACACACATATACATTCCTACACAGTTAAACAGTGCATTACATGATCCAGAAAGCTAGGTCTCTGTAGCCAAAAAAAAAAAAAAAAAAAGTTCACTGAATCCACTCGCGAGGGTGGTGAAACTGGTTGAAGGCGGTGGCTGGGGGCGTCGGTGGGGGTCAATCAAGTGTCTGGGTGCGGGCAGGGGGCCCCCAAGTTCTAGCACGAGCACTTGCACTCGGATATGATGGGGTACTGGATGGGAATCCAGCCGCACCGCTGGCCCCCGCGCCGCTGACAGCGCCACCGCAGCACCGTGAGGTGCACGGATTTGGACGGCTTGCATACCATGCCCTCGGGCACGGAGCACGAGCGCTTGCTGAAGCAGCTGCCCACCTTCACGTAGCGCGGCCAGAAGCGGCTGCCCAGGTCGTTCCACGCGTAGAGCACAGGGCAGAAGGTCTGCGACCATAGCCACATCTGTAACTTCCTCCGCAGCTTCTTGCTCAGGCGCTGCTTCTTGCCCGGGGCCAAGCCCTCGGAGAACTCCAGCCCTTTGATCTCACTCGGCATGGCCCCGGACGGCCGCTGCCGCAGCAGCTGGTCCAGCTCGGCCAGGTCCTCGGCGCCACCGGCCGGCCCCCCGCCCCCCCCGGGCCGGTCCTCGGGGGGCGAGGTGGCCATGAAGCCCGGGTCGTAGTGGCCCCCGAGCAGCGAGCGCAGCAGCGTCTCGTTCAGATCCTTCTCCTTGGGGTCAAAGATAGGGTCCGGGTGCTCGATGAGGTCCACCAGGGGCAGGTTGTCGCTGGGAGCTGGGCGGATGTGGAGGTAGTGCTGGCCGCCGGCCGGTGCCGCCCGCAGCCCCAGGACCACCACCAGGGCGTAGAGGGTGACTCCCAGGCTGGGGCAGCGCTCCATGCCTCCGGCGTGCGCCCGGGGCTGCTACTTCGTCCTGCGTCCCCGGAGGAGAGCACGCCGAGTCCGCGGCGCCGCCGCCGCGCTCCTCCGGCTCTCCCGAGGCGGCTCACCCTAGGCTGGGCAGGCGCAGGGCCGGCAGCATGAGCCGCGGGGAGAGCCCTTCGCTCCGCGCCGGCTCCCACCGGGGCAGAAAAAAGGCACACAAGTTGGCTGCAACTCCTCTCCCGGATCTATTCGGGAAGGCGGCCGCGGCGGGGCATCTGAAATTACTCCAGGGCGACCGCGGGGCGCGGGGGGCGCCGGCTCCTCTCTGCCTTCCCGGGCCGGCGGCGGCGCAAGGCGCGTGGACGAGCCGTCTCCCCTCCTCCTCCTCCTGCTGCTCCTGGTCCTGCCGCTCTCTGCAGCGCCGCTGGCCGAGCGGGTCCTGGGGGCACTTCCCTCCGCCTGCTCCGGGCTCCGCGGCCGGCTCTGCCCGGCGGACTCCAGCGGCGGCGGCGACGGCGGCGGCGGCGTCCGCTCACGTTGGCACCGGTTTGTCTGTCTCGCAGGGTCCAAGCCTTTAAATTTCCTGCACTTTCAGCTCCATCACCATGGAAACCACTGACTCTCTCAGCGTTGCCCCCTCCCCCTTCTTCCCCCCAAACAACAACCCCACCCCCCACTTCTCCACCCCCGAGGACCTGGAGCGGCACAGGCTCCGAGGGAAGCCTCCTGCACTCGCCGCGGAGGCGGCGGCGGCGGCGGCTTCGGCAGCGCCCAGGGCTGTGCCCCGCCGGACCCAGATGCCCCGGGAAGCCGACAGTCCGGCTGCCCGCCCGAGCTCACAGGCGGCAGCGGCGGCGGCGGTGGCGGCGGCGGTGGCGCTTGGCAGGTCTCCGCGCAATTTTCTCTCTCCCCCACCACCCACCCCCCCTTCTCCTCCTGCAAAATGCACCGCCCCCCTCCTTTCTCCTGGAGCAATGCAACTGGGGCTCTAGGCGCCCCGCCAGGGCCAGTCCTGGGGAGAGCTCTCGGCGGCGCTGGAGCCGGGTTGGAGGGTGCAGGGCCGGCTTTGGGGGGTGTTCGAGGTGGGACAGGGGTTGCTCACTGGCTGGGTGCTTTGCACTGAGAAGGGAGCAGCGGGGAAGTGCCGGGGGCTCCTTTCTCGGTGCAGTTTGGAGGGAGGAATTCCTCCATGTGCACGGAGCGTTTTCCCCGGGCGCGTCTCGCCGTCCTCTCTCCTGGGCTCGGTCTCTGTCCCTTCCCCCAACACACACATACACACACGCACGCACACACAAACACACACTCTGTCCAACAAACCCACCAACACACACACACATGCGCGCGCGCGCGCGAACACACACACACACACACACACACACACAGAGTGAGACCAGGGAGTCCGTAAGCCGTAGCGCTGCGCTGCGTGATGTAATTCCTAGGAAGCACTCCTGCTCTTCTGTCCCCCAGGTCCACGAGGGGGGTCCTCTCCTCACCCTCCTCCTCCTCCTTAGCCGGGTCCTGTGCCTTGAGTGGCGAAGCCGCAGGGGCGCGTCCGGCTGGTCTGCGGCTCCCTAGCCGGCTCGGCTCGGCGCGGCGCGGCAACCGCTCGGCTCCCTGGGGGCGGCGCGCCCTCTGCTGGCCCACGTCAAGCCCTGCACCCGGTGACAGCAGGGGAGGCACTGTTGGATGGTGGGTTTGTCCACAGCCCACTCTACCCGGCTTGTCTTCTGTTCCCGTGGCCATATCATTTTGTGTGTTTGAGTGTCTACATGTACCGAAGGGGCCTTTCTGGTTATGACTATCCTATGGACTCTTTCCAAGCCCTCAGTGTAAACAAACCAGTGAGATTCCTCTCTATACCCTTCAAATGTCACGTGAATGGATGTCCACCTTCTGTCCTTTAGACTGGCCTCAGTGGTAAAGAGCAGGGAGCAGAAGCTTGAAAGATGAACTGACTGTAGGGAGCCTAAGATCTGACTGAGGTCCAGCCTGACATAGCCATGTTAATCTTGGACAAGTCATGTCTACCGATCTAGTTTCTTAACATTAGTGACAGTTGCTGCATTACCTCTTCCAACCCTACCTTGCTCTGATTCTAAATAAGCGTGTATAGGGCTTTCTTTTCCTGACGCGTCTTCTTTGGTGGGAGATGGGTGCTGAAGTGACACTTCAGGTCACGTTTCCCTCTGAAATCCAGACTCCTTTGTGGATTGGAATTGGGAGAAGGCAGTGAACATGAGAAATGAGAAACTCAGGTATTCACTTCTGTCCCACGGAGTGGGAGTTGGGAGGTTTCTTTGTGACAGTCTGCATCACTCTACTTTCCTTTTCCAGTGATCTGGTTTTTCCTTCCCATCAGTTAGCTCTGTCACGTACAGGACTTGACCATCTCCTAAGCAAGAGGGTATCTGGGGATCAGTGGGAGAACTTTACCCTTCCCTGCAGACACCTGAGTTGGATTCCTGGCCAACGCATGTCATCTGTCAGTGGAGGCTTGTGTGTTGCTGTGATGCTGAACAGACTGGAGCTTCCAGAACCTCAGATTAAAGACTGAGGGACCAGGCAGCATTTCCTGTGTGTGAGTTCACCTTGAGCCCAAGGCCAACTGGAGAAAATGCGCTTGCTTTTTTATTTGTATTGCACCGTAGATGAAGGTTTATAGAACAAACTAGTTTCTCACTAAACAGTATGCATATTGTTTTTATGACGCTGGTTAACAATCCCATCACAGGTCAGTACTCTCCCTTCTCAACCTTGGGTTCCTTGTTACCAGCTTTCCGGTCCCATCCTGCCTTCTAGTCCTTGCCCCTGGGCCGGCATGCTTCTTAAGTCTTGTTTTGTTTTATGGGTCTGTCCAGTCTTTGGCTGAAGTGTGAACCTCAAGAGTGACTTTGTTACTGAGCTGAAAGACTGTCTGGGGGCCATATTCTCAGGAGTTCTCTAGTCTCTGTTGGGCCAGCAAGTGTGGTCTTTCTTTCTGGATTAGAATGTCACTTTATGTTTTTCTCTAGCTCTGTCCAGAGCCCTCTGTTGTGATCCTTGTCAGAGTAGTCCGTGGTGGTAGTTGAGCACCATCTAGTTGTACTGGCCATTGTAGATGTGGTCTGTGAGTCCTTTGGACTAATCTTCCCTTGTATCTTTAGGTTTTGTTTTTCATTTTTCATTGCTCCCAAAGGGGTCAGACCAGTAGAGTGTCTTATATGGCTGCTCACAGGCTTTTAAGACTCCAGATGCTACTCATCAAAGTTGGAACATTTTCTTTAGAAACTGTGTTGTGCCAATTGAGCTAGGTGTTTCCTGAGATCCTGGCTCCTACAGTCCTTCAGCCCAGCAGTTTACTCCCTCAGGGAGTGTGGATGTGTCCAGGGAGCTTCCATGACCTTGCCTTGTACAGTTGTGCTCGCTTCCCCAGCATTGTGTATTGTCTTATCAGTCATCAAAGTTACCACTTCTCTCTTTTCTATTTAGAGTTTTTCCATCTCCACAGCCATCACCATCCCTCCCTCCCAACGATTAAAGGTTGTTTCTTTTTCTGTCTAAACCTTAACAGGAGTCTTTACAGCAGTGGTCTCATACAGTATTTGCCCTTTTGTGATTGACTTAGTCAGTGTAGTACCTTTCTATTTTCTCCAGGTTATGAGATGTTTCACAGATTCATCACTGTTCTTTATTGTTGTGTAATACTCCACTTTGTGTCTGTATCGCAGTTTGTTTATCCATTCACCTGTTGACGGTTATTTAGGTTGTTTACAACTTCCTGCTATTGCAACAATACTGCAGTGTACGTGGCAGTGCATATTTGTGTGATAACTTACCTCTCTAGGATAGATACATTCCGGGGAGTAAGATTGCTGGATCGTGTGGTATTTCTATTTCTAGTTTTCTAAGGAAGTGCCATATTGTTTTTCAAAATGGTTGCATCATTTTGCATTCCCATCAGCAGTGGATAAGAGTTCTGATCTCCTCATAGCCTCTCCAACGTTTGTTATTTCCTGTTTTGGTGATTCATGCCGGTAATGCTGGGGTGAAATGGTATCTCATTGTGGTTTTGATTTGCATTTTTCTAATGGCTAGTGATCTCTGGCATTTCCTTATGTGTCTGTTGGCTGCTTGAATGTCTTCTTTAGTGAAGTGTCTGTTCATTTTCTTGGCCCATTTTTTAATTGGATTGTTTGTCTTGTTGTAAAGGCATTGGATTTTAGAGGTTGGACCTTTATCTGATTTATAGTAGGCAATTTTTTTCCCTCAGTTTGCACATTCTCTTTTTCCTCTTTTGGTGAAGTCTTTTGATGAGTGTGTTTGATTTTCAGAAGATCTCGATTATCTAGTTTATCTTCTGGAGTTTATATGTTGTTGATTATGGTTTGTATCCTGTTAACGCCATGTATTAGGGCTTCCAACATTGTTCTCATTTTTTCTTTTATGAACTTTGCAGTTTGGGGCTTTATATTTAGATCTTTGATCCATTTCAAATTAATTTTTGTGTATGGTGTGAGGTATGGATCAAGTTTCAGTTTTTTGCAGGTGGACATCTAGTTTGAGCAATACTATTTGTTGAAAAAACTGTCTCTTGCCCCTGTGATGAACTTGGGGCCCTTGTTGAAGATCAAGTGACCATAGGTGGATGGATTTACATCTGGATTCTCAGTTCTGTTCCATTGGTCAGCATATCTGTCTTTGTCCCACATGAGGCTGTTTTGACTACCATAGCTGTATGGTAGGTTTTGAGGTCACATACTGTGAGTTCTCCTGTTTTCTTCTTCTTCTTCAATAGTTTTACTTATCTGAAACTTCTTCTCCTTCCACATAAAGTGAATGATTAAGTATACTTGGGTTATGGTACAGTCTATGTGAAAAATCCAAGTGGTTGAAAATTCCTTAGCTAAGAACATTGAAGACTAGAAAACAACTAGAATTAGGCTACCAGGAAACCAAAACCAAATTTGTTCCTGTTGAGTTGATTCTAACTCACAGTGATACTATGGGTGAGATTAGAATTGCCCCACATGGATTCCAAGGAATGCCTAATGGACTCAAACTGCCAACTTTTTGGTTAGCAGCCATAAATCTTAACCAATAGGCTACTAGGGCCACTTTGGTAGGCTAACAAGCTACTGTCCCAAAGGAAATCTTGCTTTGATGAATACTGTAGAGAGGAATTGCCCTTTCCTCGTTTGCACTTGGCTGATTCGAAATAATATGTGCCTGGAGGGTCACCGTGAGTCGGATCCGACTGGACGGCACTGGGCTTGGGGAGCCTAGCACATAGTGGGTTGCTTTAACAGCACTTCTTTGTTTCCCATATGCATTATGGAGGCTTAGAGCCATGGTGGCACAATGGTTAAGAGCTATGGCTGGTAACGAAAAAGCTGGCAGTTTGAATCTACCAGCCTCTCCTTGGAAACCCTATGAGCAGTTCTACTGTGTCATAAAGGGTCGCTATAAGTCTGAATTGACTTGATAGCAATGTTTCCTTTTATTTTTTAAATGAAGGCTTAACATTAGTCTTTTAAGAAAACATCCATACTATAACTACAAAAATAAATTTTATGTGAAAAATTCAAAGGCTAAATTTTAGCCCAGCCCACAGGTTGTACTGCTTTCTGTTCTACCAATTTTTCTGTCTTTCAAATTTTGCTTTGAAAACCAAACCAGATCTCTGATCTTTGTTTAGGCTGGGTAATCTTGACTGAGGAAACCCTGGTGGCAGAGTGGTTAACTGCTACGCTTGCTAACCAAAAGGCTGGCAGTTCAGATCTACCAGGCGCACCTTAGGAACTCTGACGAGGCAATTCTGCCTTGTCTTATAGGTTCCCGTGAGTTGGACTAGACTCTACGGCAGTGGTTTGGGTTTTTGGTTTTAGTCTTGACTGAACAGGAGCCTTGGCAGCACACACAATTAAGTTTTCAGCTGCTTACCAAGAGGTTTTGACAATTCAAATGCACCAGCAGCTCCCAAGGAGAGAAGACTTGGCAATCTGTTCCCATAACGATTATTGTTGTTCCTAGATGTCATCAAGACAGTTTCAACTCATGGAGACCCTATTATGACAGAAGGAAACACTGCCAGATCTTGCTCCAACCTGACAGTTGTTGCTATCTATGTCTGAACGTATTGTTAAGGCCACTGTGCCAATTCATTTCACCCAAGGACCTGTTCTCATCCACCAGTCCTCTGCTTTAACAAACCTGATGTCCTTCTCCAGGAAGTGATCCCTCCTGATAACGGGTCCAAAGTATGTGAGACAAAGTCTTCCCGTCTTCAAGTCTAAGGAATATACTGGCTATACTTCTTCTGGGACAGCTTTTTTTGTTCTTCTGGCAATCCATGATATATTCAATATTCTTCACCAACATCATAATTCAAAGGTATCAACTTTTCTTTTGTCTTTCCTATTTATTATCCAGTTTTCACGTGCATAGGAGATGATTGAAAACCACGGTGACTGGGGCCAGGCGCACCTTAGTCTTCAAGGTGACATCTTTGCCTTCTAACACTCTAAAGAGGTCTTTTGCAGCAGCTTTGCTCAGTGTAATACATCTTTTGCTTTCTTGACAGCTGCTTCCATGGGCATTGACTTTGGATTCAAATAAAATGAAATCCGTGGCAACTTCAATATTTTCTCTGTTTATGTTCCATAAACACTGACTTTTAAGAATAGAGCAATTCTACTCTATCTCATGGGGTTACCATGAATGGGAATTGACTTCAGGGCACTTAACTACAACAGACTTAACTGAACAATAAAATATTCCCCCAAGAAACAAAAAATATGCCATGTTTGAGAATAGATTCCGTGTTTACAGGATGTCCACTGGGTGAAGAGCATGGGGACAAATACAAAGGAAAGAATTCCCAGTTGGTCTCCAACCTCTGGTGACTTGGCAGCCAGTTAAGGGAGATAGGATGAGCCTACGAAGAAAACATTAAAAGGGCGTGAGAAGAAACTTCCATAAAGCCCTGATGACGGGATACACCAGTATTTCACAACCTTTAAAACTCATACCTTCTTTTGATAAATATAGCAGTTTCATGCTCTCTTTTGAATGTTGTTTGAAATGTGATAATACATTATGATGACAAAGGAAGTCAGAGCAATTATAATATTAACTATACTGCTTTCAAGTCAAAACTACCCCTCTTCACTGAAATGCCACACTAGGGACCCGTAACTCTGACTGTGTCACACTAGGATAGCCTGTGCACGTAGCTGCTGAAAGATTTGGGAATGTTGACATCACAGACTGAGTGCTACTGATTCTCCAATGGTAGAGGTTAGTGAGAGTTTGACTCACTTCCTTTGAATATATCATCAGAAGGGACCAGCCCTTAGGGAAGGACATTATGCTTGGTAAAGCAGAGAGTCAGTGAAAAAGAGGAAGGCCCTCAACAAGATGGACAGACATAGTGGCTGCAACAGTTGGTTCAAACACAGCAGCAATGTGTCAGAGTTGACTTCACGACACCCAATAACAACAACAAGAGGTAAGCTTAATGATAAAAAAAAAGAGAAAGGAGGAGATGGGAGATACCTGATACCCTTCTGCAGAAAAGGAGGACCACACTGTATGAGGGGCAGCCAGAGGTGTAGGGGCAGGGAGAACGGAGGAGAAATAACAAGGTCTGAGAATTAAGTCCATGAACTTAATTGTTCTAAGTGCTACACAGCTCTCTGCTGATTATTACTACGGTCACCTTCGAAAGACTCCCCTTGGGAAGCTATGCACCGGTGCCAGTGCCTAGTCCACCCTTCAAAGCAATTTTGGAACTCTTTCTGGAATGGCCATTGTGCATGGTGGCAAGGTGGCGAGTTCACGCACTTAATTGTATAGTTGTCTGTGAGGGAGTTTTTAGCCAGTAAACAAGTAACTATTTTCACTCACCTGATCTGGCCCCCAGTGACTTGTTTCTTTTCTTGAATATAAAGGAAATATTGGAAGGAAGACATTAAATGACATTCGGACATCAAAGGGAATAAAATGAGAGCTCTTGTGGCCATTCCAGAAGAAGAGTTCAAAAATTGCTTTGAAAGGTGGACTAGGTGGTGGCATCAGTGCATAGCTTTCCAAGGGGAGGACTTTGAAGGTGACAGTAGTGATACTCAGCAGTGAGGTATGTAGCACTTTTTCTGGCATGAGTTCGCGAACTTAATTGGCAGTCCTCACATGTCCTAGACAGGGGAGCTCAGCACCGAGGTGCTCTTTGGGCCGGGTTGATCTTAGTTTGAATTCTGACCCTATGAGCCACCAGCCACCAGCTGTGTTAACTTCTTAGCATGGGCATCTGAACTAAGTTTAAGCCGCAAGCTTCCACTTCCTTGTGGGGATAACACACGCCTCTCAGAACTGTGCCCTCTAAAATAGGCGAAGACTATCTAGGCTGGCATAGCGCCTGGGACAGAGTGTCTAGTGGGCCATGGTCCTTCATCAGATATTCATTCTGTAGGGAAATCTTATTCCTCTTAGCTGGTCAACCATATCACATGTGAGCAAGAAAGGGTTGAGGAGGGGTGGGAGTACCACTGAGCCTGATTTCTAAATATTCCACACATGCAAGTGAGCAATTCCAGGTAGCTGCATCCTTCAGGAAACCCTGGTGGTGTAGTGGTTAAATGTTTTGGCTGCTAACCAAAAAGTCTGTAGCTCACGTCTGCCAGGTGCTCCTTGGGAACTCTATGGGGCAGTTCTGCTCTGTCCCATAGGGTCACTATGAATCAAAATCTATTTGACAGCTGTGGGTTTACCCTCCTTCAGGAATTTGGGGACAGGGGAGTGGAATTTCTTGGGGCACATGGCAGTGGACCCATTTCAGTGCTTCTGTTGCTCTAATGAAGAGGGACCTTGGCAGCAGGACAAAGGGGGTTGTACGTGGGGTGGAGATGGGTACAGGGCGGGCGGGTTTCAGCTACATTTTCTGGTTAGGCCCTAGGTGTGGAGGGCATTTGGACTGTAGTGAGGATTACCTGGGGGCTCAGGCCTCTGTAGGACCTGATGTCATTGTCATTTGTTGTCACTGAGTAGGCTCTGACTCCTGCTGACCCCCTGCACAGCAGAACAGAACGTTGCCCAGTCCTGCACTTGCTTTAAGCCACTAGCATGCTTGACTCTATTCTCGCAGCCACTGGATAGCTTGAGTCTCTTTCACTGCATGGGACACATTTTCTACCACAATATCATACTACGTGATTTCGTGATCTGTAGGGTTTCACTGGCCAGTTTTCAAAAGTGCATTGCCAGGCCCTTCTTCCTAGCTCCAGAGGAAGAGTATCATGAAGAACCCAAGCACATACTGCTTCTTGTCTGTCCGCATCCCAGTATTGCCGTTCTTGCAAAAGGCTCTGGGCAAGGAAAGATGGACCCTTTTTACAGGACAACTGCCGTAACAACTCCAGATCCAAGGCAAGAGGATGTCAGGGGTACCTTTATGCATTTCTGCTTGCTTCCCATGGGATTCTAAGAACAGTGCAGCAATTTTTTTCCTTCCTTAGCTTTGGACACCTGCACTGGAGGCCTCTGTGGGTGATGTATCAATGGCATGGGGCTTCATGTCAGAAAACCTGCTGTGTGACCTTAGTCGCTGTACCTCTCTGAGGCTTCCTGACACATATTTTGGGGCTAGCAGAATCTGCTCTGCCTGCCTTCAAGAGGCAGAGCATTGTCTTGGGAAAAATTATCTCTGTCTGATTCGAACCTCCATGTACCTCAACTTTATGTGAAATGAGACATGAAAACTCCAGATGCAGAAAATAGGTCTGTCTGATATCCTCAGAGCCTGGCACAGGGCATGGCCCATAGATACTAAATTTGATGGACTTCTTCTTGTTATTGTTGCTGCTGTGTGCTGTTGAACTGATGACAGCTCCGATCAACCTCATGTGATGACGGGGTAGAGCTGCCCCATAGGGTTTCTCTCCTAGGCTGTAACCTTTACTGAGCAGGTGGCCAGGTCTTTTTCCCCACAGAGCAGCTGCTAGGTGGGTACAAACCACTGACCTTCCCGTTAACAGCTGAGTGTTTAACCACTGCACCACCAGGGTTCTTTGACTTTCTCTTAGTGAGACCTCAAATGACATTTCTAGGCTTGGCTAATTTAGCAAGTTGGGAGAGGTCCACTGTTGGCTCGCTGCTTTTTTCTTTTTGTATTGCCTGAAGAACATGTGCTTTGAGGCCAAAGCCCTCTGACAGGGACCAAAGGGTGGTGATCCCCGTAACGTCTTGAGTGCAGGGACAACGGTGGTGGGTTCAACACTTAAAGGGAGGGTGTAGAGACCCAGATCAGCCTTACAGTACAGTATAATTTTATTGTGTCTCCAGTTGGTGACAGCATCCTAATAAGAGTGAAATGTTTGCTTTGGAGGTAGAGGGGCCAAAAAGAGGTAAATGGGGAAAGTAAGAAGGGGAAAAGAGAACAAAGAGAGGAGAAAGTGAGGGTAATAACTTCACAAGGTGGGCTGGGGTGGGAAAATAGGTAAAGACCGGCCAAGTGTATTTTCAGGAACAGAGACAAAGCTGAACGCCAAATGAGGACAGGAGCTTGGGCCTCGGCGGCCCTTCCCTTCCCCAGTCTGGCTCCTGCTCCGCCAGCGGGGCCCCCTCCCCATCTGGCTCCACGCTGGGGAAGGGGAGACGTCTCTGGAGCCCAGTGGCTCATTCATCTCCTGATAAACTGTTTATCTGAGTTTTAACGAGGGCGCCTCTCTCCCAGCCCTGGAGACAGAAGCCTCCGCGTGTTTAGCCTGCAGGATGCGGGGGGCCCGAGGGTGGCTGGAGGTGAGGCCAGCCTCCCGCCGGCAGCCCGTCCTCTGCTTCCACGCTCGCTCTGCGCTTTGCCCTCAATCCCGGTGGCACGTTCGTTTCCTAGCCGAAGTCTGAGTTGAGGTTTTCCTGTGGAAAAGAAATCCCTTCTGCCTTGCAATCCTTCTGCAAGCTATTGTCTAAAAAATAAAAAAGTTAAACTTCTGCAGCTAACTGAAAGGTTGGTCTTTTAACCCAGCAAGTGGCTCTCCTGGTGGCACAGTGGTTAAGAACTCAGCTGCTAACTGAAGACTCAAATCCTCCAGCCGTTCCTTGGAAACTCTACGGGGCCACTTCGGCTTTGCTTTGTAGCGTCACTATGAGTCAAAATTGACTCGATGGCACTGAATTTGGCCTTTTTTTGGTTTTATGACTGTTAGGGGGGAAAGATTGGTAAACTACTTTCTTATAGATCACAGTCGAGAAAACCCCATGGAGCAGTTCTGCTGTGTCACATGGGGTTACTAGGAGTCCAGTGGACTGGGCAATACTCAACAACAGTAACCTGGCGCAGTAGTTAAAAGGATGGACTAACTCAAAGCTCAGGTCAGTGAGCCCAAGAAGTGGCAGCCTGCTTCCATAGAGAGTACAGCCGTGGAAACTCTACAGGGTCGCTATAAGTGGGAGTCCACCCCACGGAAGTGGGTTCGGTGTTTGGTTTATAGATGTATATACCTATCTATCTCAACCAAACTCACTGCCGTGGGGTTGATTCCAATTCATAGTGATC
Source organism: Heterohyrax brucei (assembly GCA_028571685.1). Taxonomy (NCBI): domain Eukaryota; kingdom Metazoa; phylum Chordata; class Mammalia; order Hyracoidea; family Procaviidae; genus Heterohyrax; species Heterohyrax brucei. The sequence goes on along the minus strand of CM053149.1, from coordinate 114,342,438 downwards.
CTATTAGGATAGAGTAGAATTGCCCCAAAGAGTTTCCAAATAGTGCCTGGTAGATTTGAACTGCAGGCCTTTTGGTTAGCAGCCATAGCTCTTAACCAGTAGACTATCAGGGTTCGGACACACACACACACACACACACACATATATTGTAGGTTTCTACCATTTGTGCCGGAGCATTTCAAAGGGAAAATGAAGGGGATGCCACAATCAAAAAACCCAACCCATCCCACTGGGTCTACTCGGGACTGATGGCATACCCACATGTTACATAGCAGAAGTGCTCTATCAGGTTTTCCTGACTGTAATGTTTATAGCAGCACTTGCCAGGCCTTTCTTCCTTGGCACCCACCACTGGGTGGATTTGAACTGCCAGCCTTTAGGTTAGTCGTTAAGCACAAAGGATTTTCAAAAATGGCAGAGGGGCCACTATTTGAAAACTATCACCTAATCAGTAGAAACTTCAAATCTAAATGCTCTGTGACTTGATTTCTACCCCTTGCTACACACCCCCATAGACTCACACAGGCACATACTTGTACAGATAAAGATGTATTTATTAAAGAGCGCATCCCCCCCCATACCCACATGCACGGTAAATGCGAAGTCACAAGGGTCCGAGGATGCATGGGCATGACACACACACTGTTGTCCTTCTGGTCGTCCTTTCCCTCCCGGAGGCCACTTTCCTCTAGAGACCTGCCATGAGGGATTTATACACAACTCCCACGCCCTGCCCCGTCTCAGCCTGGGTTCACCTTTCCTCCACATCCCCTCATCCTGCTGCCTCAGATAGATGTTTATCAAGATAACATGGTCTAGTTTCTCTTAACCCATCAAAGGTTCAAGATAACAAGGAGACAGGAGCTCAGTGACATGAAAAATCAAGTGAAAAACCATCTTCAGCTCAGCTGGCTGCAGTGGTTCATAGGTTCCAGCTACTGAATCCACCTAACACAGAACATTTTCATGCCTCTGAATTATTTCTAGCCCCCAACTCTCTTTTCTCAGCAGGCAGGTTGAGCTGCAGGCTGGGAAATGACTCCCTGTGGCCGCCCTGGGCCTTCCATTGACTCACTCATTTGTCTGTTCACTAGGTGTGGACCCTGGGTACAGACACTGTGCTCGACCAAGAAGATGCAGTCTCTTCTCTCCTGGAACTTGAAGCTGGCTTGGAAAGAAGGAAAAATGAACCAAAAGTTATAGTCAGATGCCTGCTGCTGTCAGGAAGCATCGGGGACTGTAGGAGATGCTGGGGGGGCGGGGGGTGGGGATCAGAAAGGACTGTAGGAGAAGCTTGGGAAGGAGATCAGAAAGTGCTTCCTAGAGGATCTGATGCCCAAGCTGGGTCTGAAAGAGTAGGGTCTTATTCACAAAGAAGGCAAGGAGGGGAGCACTGGCTGGAGGACATTTGGGAAAGGAGGATGGAGGAGTCATAGTCCAAATCCTAGGGGCAGGGGGTCATTTGACACTGCTGAGTTGAGGCTTGAGGGGTAGAGACCAGAAGACCAAGGGGTTTGTATGATGAGCTGTGCCAACAAACAAAACAAAACAGTTGTTGTTGACTCCAGCTCAAGGAAACCCTAAATGTGTCAGAGAAGAACTGCCTTCTATAGGGCTTTCAACGCCTGACTTCCCCCCCACCCCGGAAACAGATCGCCAGGCCTTTCTTCTGCAGTGCCGCTGGGTGGATTCCAGCTACCAACATTTTGGCAGTAGCTGAGATCTGGTTTGTGCTGCTCAGGGACTCCGTGATGGGGCCTGTTGTTGTTGATAGTACCACCAGTAGGTCCTGAGTCGTAGCAACCTTACAGGGCAGAGTACAACTGGGTTTCCTGGTCTGGCTGGTGGATTTGAACTGCCGACCTTTTGGTTAGCAGCTGAATTCTTAACCATTATGCCACCAGGGCTCCTCTGACGAGGGATAGAAGGGTTTTAAGAAGTTTCAAACCCAATTTGAAAGTAGACCTGAATTTAAAAATACTTAAAAGTAACCTCGGAAATCATATCAGCATGCGATTAAAAACCAAAACAACTCATTGCTGTTGAGTCAATTCTAACTCATAGGGATCCATAGAGTTGGAGCAGAACTGCATTATGGGGTTTCCAAAGGAGCAGTTGATGTATCCAAACTGCTGACCTTTTGGTTAGCATAAGAATGTGTAAATATTTCAGGGCAGCCTCTATTAAAAAACGATAACGAAACTTGATGGTGGGTTAAATCAAGATTGACATCTCAGCTGTTCAGACAATTGAGCCCTTTTTAATCTCTGTGTGACACCGTCCCTACTGTGCAGGAAAAACTTCCAAAACAAGACTGATATGTTTACAAATCGTTGCTTGTGATGCCTACCCTTAGGGAAAGGAGCACAGGCGGCACAGTGGTTAAACACTTGGCTGCTTAGTGAAAGGTCAGTGTTTGGAACCCACCAGCTGCTCCACAGGAGAATGTGGCACTGTGCTTCTGTAAAGATTACAAACTTGGTAATCCTGTGGGACAGTTCTACTCTGTCCTACAGGGTCGCTGTGAGTAGGAATCAACTGAACAACAATGCGTTTCATTTCGTTTACCCTTAGACAATGAGAGAAGTGAGTAGGTGAGAGGAGAGAAGCTGCTTTTGAAAATGACATTGTGTATAAACCTGCTTTAAAAAAAGAAAAGAAGCACTGTTATTTTCCTCTTTAAGAAAATACTAAAAAAAGTGTCTTTAAAAGAAAATAACCTGTCCCAAAGTAACCATCCAAAAACCAAACCAAACCCATTGCCATTGAACCAATTCTGACTCACAGCAACCCTATAGCACAGCGTAGAACTGCCCCATAGAGTTTCCATGGAGCGCCTGGTGAATTCAAACTGCCAGCCTTTTGGTTGGCAGACATAGCTCTTAACCACTAGCCACCAGGGTAACCATTGGGCATCAGAAAACTGGGAATGGTATTTAAAGTCTTATATGTTGAAAAGAGTTTTGAAACAGACACCACACACTAGGTTGCAGGGCAAGGCTGGCTGATCTTCTTAGGTGATCTTTATTCCAGGTTTAGTGAAATGGCTCAGTGCTTGCCCACAAAGGCTAAGTGAGGGAGGGAGACACCATTTGTGTCAAGCGAAGAACTTCAGTGTGCAGGGGCGTGTGTTTGTGTGCATGCATGTAAGTTTGTGACAGATACTTTCAAGACACTTGCATCTCTCATCTCGGACACCCCCAGAGAAGTCAGTTGCTTTCAAAATAAAATAATACCCGTGTCAAAAACCCTCCACTGGACTGAGAAAACACAACTAAAATGGGCCTCCAACCAATCTGCTGCTTGGTCATAACTCCGGAGTCTGGAATGAGTTTGAGGCTGGGACTGGGGATTGGAAGTAAGTAATCCCAAAGGAGTGCGGTAGGCAATGTCTCTCCCAGTTGCCAATTTTAGAAACTGTAGTACAAGTTTAACCTGTAGTGGGAATTTCCCACCTGCCTTACGCTGTTTGTATCTAAATCTCACCGAAGCTTCTGGAGTAGGGACAACAATTTCCCCATTTTATAGCTAGAGAACTTGAGGCCTAGAGAGGTGAGGGAGCTTGCCCAAGGCCGCTTTTCATTGACTCAAGGATCAGATCATCTCTGGAGACAGGGAGAGGCTTGTTAGCTGAGCTGTGGGCCCCAAGGGGGTCTCCTAAGGTGTGGAGCTTTCTTCTTCAGAATCCGTGTTTGACTTACTCCAGAGTTGGTACTGCCAGCAGGCCAGGGAAGTTTACTGGTAGACAGTGACTTTTGGCAGACTGACCACATGGGGAAGCGAGCTCATGGTTTTGGTCCCCGCTCCCCCGCCCCGCTCCCCGGGTCCCCCATCCCCATCCCCATGGCTAGTTCCACCTCCCATAATGCAGCGTGACTGTAGTAAACCCAGAGCTTTTGATCAAGCGTCTGCACATCACTTTCAAGACAAACAGTGTCCCTAAAGCCCCCAGCTGCTTTTATTTTCCTTATATCTAAGGTTTTCCCCCTTAGTGTCTTTTTTGAGAGTCATTTAAAAAAAATTCCTCCATTTAAGAAAAAACACATCATTGTATTTCTTTATTGTAATTCACAAACATACCTACAGATACTGAAAGCAAGATTTACAAGTTGTATAAACACTCACACACCCTGACACGTCTAGAAGGGCTTCTGTAACCCATCAGGTGCCCTCTGCCCACCACAAAAATTTTCCAGTCTGTTGTTTGGCATAATAAAGTAGGATCGTAAGTCGATTCATTATTTAAAATTCAAGTCAAACATTTGAATTAGAATAAATAAAACAGTGGCTAGTCCTTGACACTTGTGCTTAATGTGTCACGGCGGACTTTTCCTCAGGTATAATTCATTATTCATAGGAGTTTTTGGGCAGGGGGCGTTTTATAAATGATTTGGATGCATTTCAATGAAAAACGATTTTTTATTTCCCCATGCATGGTAGAGGAAGTGGGTCAAGTTAGGGTTGAGGTCAGTCTTGCAGACTGTCTCTAGAATCCCCACAAAATAGACCTATTGCACTTGACGATTTTGGACAAATGTCTTTTTCCTCACCCAAGGCTTTAACCATGTTACTAGTTAATGAAAAACTTGATTAAACTCACAAAGATAATCCCCTAAAAGGGCGAGGAGCACTTGAAGTGCCTGGAGGTGGCAGGGAGGGGCGGGCCGGTAGCGAGGTGAGGTCGCTGTTCCGATTCATTTTCACTTTGCATTGTTTCAAAAGTGAATTACCAAGGCTGGCAGCAGGACTGACGGCGAAAAACGCAAGGCCACCTCCCTCACCTCTGCGAGGATCTGAGTCGCAGCCGATGAGCCTTTAAAACGTACTAAGAGCCATCGTAATTATCCTGCCACGGGGGTAAGAAAATCCTGGCAGATCACGTTTTATAGAATCTGCTGCTTTGAAGCTGTAGCTGAGGAGGAAAGGCTGCCACGTTCTAGACTAAATGTTTATGGCTTAGGGTTCTTCAACAGCACCAACGTTTACTTCAGAGCTGGTCCTATTGTCCTGTCTGCAATTTAAATATTCTTCTTCTAAATATTTTGACAGTGAGGCAAGCCTTGGGAGACCTGGACTCCTTTGGGGGCTTCAGGATGGTAGCTAGATGCAGGGTGAGGTACTGGGGTGTTTGGTGAGGTCTCTGACTGGTCCCGGGTGGTGGCTATTCTTCATCCTCCAGTTTCCTAGGTGCTAGGTGAGGCCCTCCCCTCTCACCAAAGTGGCCCTGTGTTGTTAGTGGCTGTGAAGTGGATTCAGACTCTGGTGAGTCCACGTGTACAGAGTAGAACTGTGTTCCATGCTGATCATAAGGCTGTGACGATGGCCAGGCCTGTCTTCTAAGGCACCTCTGATTGAATTTGAACTGCCAACCTGTCCTTGTAGTTGCGTGATTATCCAGATGGCATAGTTAGGGACCTTTGGCCCTAAGTTAGCCCCTGAGAAGTAGGGTTGCAGATGGTACTAGCCCAGCCAAGGCAAAGTATCTTCCCAGTGAAGCACTCTGACAAGTGGCTGTTGTTTTTCCAGTGTTTTAGCAGTTCTGAAGGAGAAATAGACTAAAACAAATTGATAGTGAGAAAGAGAAAATGACCCCAGATTGTTCAAAAACCTCTAAGGACTCCTCTGGTTACTCTCCAGTTATAATACTTGATTTCTTTTCCAATCTGACCACAATCTACATTTCCTGTTTTGTCTTTTTCCACTCGTTGCAAAACAACTTTCTTTCAGCATGTCTAGAACTTTCTCAAAGTCATTACTCGTAGCTTGGAGTCCCTGGGTGTTGCAAAACTTTGAGGTGCTCTGTTACTAACCATCAAAGTTTGGTAGTTTGAGTCCACCCAGAAGCACCTCAGAAGAAAGGCTTGGTGGTCTGCTTCTGAAAAATTAGCCACTGAAAGTGTGTGGAGCACGACACCACCCTGACTTACATGGGTTGGCTGTGAGTTGTAACTGACTCGACAGCAACTGAAAACAAACAACCAAAAACCCAGCCTGGAGTCCCTGGGAGGTACAAACAGCTAAAGTACTCAGCTGATAACCAAGAAGTTGATCTGAGTCCACCTGGAAGCACCTCAGAAGAAAGTCCTAGTCATTTTATGTCCAAAATATCATAGACAAGCCTGTGGATAAATAATCCTATTCTGACACTCATGGGCTCTCCGTATGTTGCAGTCACCTCAAGAGCTCCTGATCTGCTTACACAGAGCGTGCTCTTCCTCGTGGCTGTGTGTTCTGTCTGCTCACTCTGTCCGTTTTCTGCTTCAGCATCTCCTTCTCTGTTCTTGATTTCCTCTGGGCAGAATTACTTGTTCCCTCGTCTTAGATCCTGTACCATACTGTATCTTTCTCTGTATCACCAGTGACCAAATTATGTTCTAAGTGGTTGTCTTTACTGCCAGAGAGAAAACTCCTGTGAGAGTTCATCCCTCTGTTCTCAGTGCCTAGCGCTGTGTTAAGGAGGCTTGGTGACACAATGGTTAAGTACTCAGCTGCCAACCAAAATATTATCAGAATGAGCATACCGAGTGGTTTGGAGGGAAAAGGACTTGGTGATTGGCTCCCATGAAGATTATAGCCTAGCGAACCCTATGGGGCAGATCTACTTTGTCATATAGGGTTGCTATGAATTGAAATAAGGAGCCCTGGTGGCATAATGGTTAAGCACTTACTCCTGACTGAAAGGTCAGCAGTTCGAACCCACCAGCCGCATGTCAGGAGAAAGATACGGCAGTCGGCTTCAGTCAAGTTGATACATAACCTTGGAAAACTTACAGGGCTGTGCTGCTCGGTTCAGTTGGGTTGCTGTGAGTCAGAACTGACTCGATGGCAATACGATGAGCTGAAATAGATTCAGTGGTCCCTAGTAACAAGACGAGCATTGTGTTTGCTCTATAGTAGGTGTGCAGTGAATGAATAAGTTCTTGACCTTGCCTAATTGATGGACTAAGCATGATTAAGTGCAGATAAATCCTGGTGGTGGTTGAAGAGAAGCTATGCCCATCTTCCAATTACTGCAGCAAATTCAGACAGTATTTCCTTACAGTTTGGACTTTGCCTTTTAAATGCTATCTGTAAAATAAAAAACCAATTTGACTACAATGGAGCCTTTACTATCTAACTATACCAATGACTTGCTGAATGGAGATGGTTTGACTGATGTCCCAACATCCTCAGCAGACTGAATCCTTGTGAATTAGCAGCTCTATACCTTGTGGTCAACTGCTGTGAGGGCTGAGGAGGCGGGGGTGGCTGGCCTTACCCCAGGAAGCTGCAGTTTGGGGTAGGGACATGGGGCGCAGTTGAATGATTCCAGTTCATTATGGTAAGGCAGTAGCTGCTAAAACTTGCAGGCTAAACTCAGCCCATGCCCTTGGAAGAGAATATCACTGAATCCTCTAATCTTATTTCTGAGACCCAGACCCAATCTTTCTAACAGCTCTCCCCTTACTTTCACTCCATTGCCCCAGGCCTTGCTGTCTTGTTAGGTGAATTCAGAAGCCATTTCCCAAAGGGCAGAAGAGCTCTTATCTCTTCGAAGACTGAGATCTCTGGAAGCTGATTCCTCTTTGTGTAGCCAGAGAGAGTGGCCCACCACCTGCCATAGCCGGCTCTCACTGGGCTGAGTTGATGGAGAGTCACTGTCAGCATCCACTAGGTGTGATTCCCTCAGCATCCTTCAGGTACTCTAAGCTGTCACTCTGCAGCCACAATTGTCCAGATAAGCAGGTCAAAGGTGCCCCTTTGGGTAGCCTTTTCCTGGCCCGAATGACACAGCTCAGTGTAAGAGCTTCTCAGGGGTAGCTCAACATCACCTGGGTTCTGTCCACTTGGCATGAAGGGCAGTGCTTGGGAGAAGAAATGGATTCAGGTATTGGGTTACAGTTTCTGTAGCCAGGCCCAGGGCCTGACCCGAATGTTCTCCCCCGAGGAGGGTGACTGGGCAGAGCAAGTCAGTCATCTCTCTGTCCCCATTTTCCTTCCCTCCTCATTGCCCTTTGGGGGAGGGGACAAAGAAGTGAAAACCCTGGTATGCATTGACTTGTGTCCCCTCAAATGGTGTGTTGAAGTCCCAGCCTCTGGTGCCTGTGAATGTGGTCTTGGCAGTTGACATGGACTCCTACTAGAGGAGCTGTTGCTGTTAGGTGCTGGTGAGTCAACTTCTACCGAAAGCGACCGCACGGGAGACAGAACAAAACCCTGCCCAGTCCTGCGCCACCATCCTCACCGTCCTTGCTGTGCTTGAGTCCACTGTGGCAGCCACTGTGTCGTTCCGTCTCATTCAGGGTCTTCTTCTCCCGTGTTGATCTTCTTCCCTGCCGAGCGTGATGTCCTTCTCTGGGGACGGATCCCTCCTGATAGTATGTCCAAAGTATGTGAGTGGGCCTTCATTCCATGTGACTGTGTCCTTACGGGAGGAGAAGAGACTCAGACACAGAGGGAAGACGGGGGAAGGGCCTGGAGTGCGGGTGCTGCAAGCCAAGGAATGCCTGGGGCCACCAGAAGCTGGAAGGGACAAGAAAGCGTCTTCTAGGGCCTTGAGAGAAGTGTGGCCCTGCGGACACCCTGAATTCATATGTCTAGCCTGTGAAACTGTGAGAGAATCAACTTTTGTGGTTGGAGGCCACCTCATTTCTCATCATACTGGGTAGATATGACAGCCTTTAGAGACAAATACACATCTCATGACTCAGGTCACACATTACAATAAAGGGTAGATGGAGCGATGTTTCTTTTTCTTTTTTTTTGCATTTTGAGCACTTTTAAAAAAAATTTTTATTTTTATTTAACATAACTGAGTGAAAATGTACATTCACATATAAATTTACATGCCCCCCTATATGCAGCTTCCACTGCTCTCCCTGTCCGGTGACTGCACACTATTCCTCTCTGCTCCATACATGTCTCATCCTCCCAACAGCCTCCTTTCCCCTCCTCTCCGTCCGCTTGAGTCAATTCCTACTCATAGTGACCCAGAGTAGAACTGCACAGAGTAGAACTGACCCATAGGGTTTCCAAATAAGGCTGTAAGTCTTTGTGGAAGCAGACTGCTACTTCTTTCTCCCCCAGAGAAGCTGGTAAGTTCAAACCGCTAAGGTTCCAGTTAGCAGCTGAGCGCTAACTGGGCGCCATCGGGGCCCCTCATGCAACTAAGAAATATGAAGGGTGGCGGCAGGATTGGGGAGAGGCCCAAAGGTAGACCCACAAAACAGTGTGTAAGTTATTCCTGGATAAAACCCCAGGTGGTAAAAACTTGTATATGAATGAGAATCACAAACACTAGTTAGAGACAGTGCTTACCTCTGGGGAGAGAGTGAGAGGGTATATATGTAGTTATAATGCATTCTTCCTTTTCTTTCTTTTCTTTTAAGGTTTGAATATCTTTTTATTTTTGGTGAAAATATACACAGGAAAACACACATCACATCAAAATTTCTTCAAGTACAGTTCAGTGACATGGTTACATTTCTCAAGTTGTTCCACTTTTGTTGACAACCTTTCCCAAACTGTTTCCTTCTGGTTAACACAAACTCACCATCCCCCTACGCTGCTCATCTATCCTTTTCAGTTACTGCCCTCAATTTGCTCTCAGATAGATAATTCTTTAAAAGAGTATAATGCTTAATTCTTTTCTAATGAGGCTAAACTACTAGTTCATTCATTCAAAGGTGATTTTGGAGGATAGCTTTGGCTCAGTGTTTTAAAATGTCCTCAGGACAATAGTTTTGAGGGGTCAGCTGGCTTTAGTGACTCCATGAAGTCTAGATTCTATGAGAATTTTAAATTCTGTCCCTTTTAATCGAGATTCTTCCGTAGAATGCTTGTTCCAAATCTTCAGTAACGGTAGATACCATCCAGTTCTTCTGGTCTCATAGCAAGGAAGGCACTTGTTCAAGGAGGTGCCTGGACACACATTCTGCTTTTTCATTCTCTAGTGCTCCCAGCAAGTAGAGACCAGCTGTTGTACACTAAATGGGCTCTCCAATGCATGGTTTCTTTAAAATAAAAAAAGAAAGTGAGAGATCAGTCAAAGCCAAAATAAAATAAGTAAAAATTGTTGATGCCCAGAGAGAGAGAAGCACAGTTTCATAAACAGATCCTCCTCATCTGCCATTGTCTCCTCTTGGCTTGTTCCCCATCAGGGGATGCAAGACCCAGAGAGTTGAGCAGCCCCCACCCCTTTGTCTTCTCAGCAGGCAGCTTCCTAGTTTCAGGGGGCGCTGGCAACTGCAAGCTAGCCCCATTTCTCTGCTCTGTCTTCTGTAGCTCCACCAAGCCCTGGACTCTTGGGCTCAGAGAAAGTTCATCTGAAAATAAAAACGGTCCTTCAACGGTTCACTGGGATTAAAGACGCCTTTCCTGGTAGCCTCTGAGGCTGAAGCCTCACTCCATTCAGCCCCACGGGTATAGTGACAGCCCTGTCAGCCAAGGCCAATCTGTGGAACCTCAGAGTCCCAAATTAGCACCTGGCCCTCCGATAGGGCCACTTTGGTTTGAAGTCTAAGTGAAACCTTGACAATCCTAGCGGCCTGAGGGGAGGCCTCGGCAGGCCCTCACAGGATGCTCTTTCTTCAGAGGAATGCCATGGTGTGTACAGTGTGGTGTCTGCAAACAGGCCGAGCCTTCGACTGCAATTAGGGCAGTTCAGTGGAGGTGTTAGCCACATTCAAAGTCTGAACGGGCTCACCCATGAAATTCATAATGGGATAAAAGTTCCATTCCGGGACGGACAACTTCAAATGGAATTCGGTGTAATCTTTTATTTATTTACAGGGTTGTGGGAGTGGGGGATGGGGGCGAAGAAAATCCCACCTCACCCCACACTCCACCTCCCACCCCTCCAACTGCCCCAAGCTTCCAAGGATAAAAATGAGGGTTGGGATTACATTTCGAGGGAAGCAAGGCTATATTTAAATATGCTTTGGAAAGTGTGGCTCGGTGTCTGAGGCAGCCCAAGGCGACTGCTTCTTCCTGCCTTGCCTGGGACATTCCAAAGAACCCGATGGAGATCTTGTGTTAATTGGTTCCAATTTCTCAGTTCCAATTTCTCCAGTACCAGGGTCAAGGCTGGATGTGTGATGCTTTACGAGAGAAGCAACACGCTGGACTTACTCCAGGGGCCAAAGAAGGCGCTGGGGCCTTGCCTCGGTCACTGGTTTTTACTGATGATGATGGCTGTTGAATTAATTCTTGAATGCCCCTTCCTTTAAACCCAAGCTTACTGTAACCATCCTTCCTTGAACAGCCTCTTGATGGATCTCTCAGTAACTTCAGAAGCGACTTATTTGCACAAAAGCAGTGTCTTTTTGTAGTATGAAGCAAGCCTGGAGAGTGAGGGTTGGGGGGTGGGTGGAGGGCGGTGGGTGGTGGATTTATTTGTAATTACAGTAGAGTTCTCACTCCCATCCCACCCTTCTGCTCATTCACAGGCCCCCGGCCAGGGCTGGCGCCAAGATCTCCAAGTTGCCCTGTGTTTATGTCATTGAGACGAGGACAATATTTCAGTGTGGGGCCAAGCCACAGGGATCCACTCTATAAAACCCTCACTAAAAATAGATGCTGCAACCCCTCCCCAGCCCCCCTCCTCGACTCGGTGACCCCCCCACGCCTGCCCCCAGCACTAGCAGCACCCAGCTTCAATTCGCAGGGAGACAAGCGTGCCAAATCGGCTGAATCTTGCAGCTCTGGGGGCCCGGTGAGCTCTTTTCTTTCTGAGGAGTTTAAACTCAGAATAAAAGGCATCAATTAGCAGCCCTTAGAGCTGACAGGGCAATTAAAGCTAAATTGTAAGGGGGGGGAAGGAAGAGAGAGAGAAAGAACTAGAAGGAGGAAAGGAAGGGAAAGGGGGGAGAGATTTCAACTGTATTTTTGGTGACAGCTGCATTTTTGAGGAGAGTAAGCCTCTCAAAGTACAACTGGCTGTTTGGATATATTTTCACTTGTGAAGTGATATTTTCAGTGAACACTGACACTCCCAGTTTATTGCACTTTTCGTGTTAGATCTAAGCTGCTTGAGAAAATTAAAACAAGCACAAAGCAAAAGGCCTTGCCTTTACACACTCTTCCACCTGGCCTGGATCCCAACACACCTGTGTCTTTGCAAGGAGGTTAGATGCCATGTAAAATTGTGAGGGTAGATGGGGTGTGCAGCAACGGTTATCTCAGAATTGTGCGTCCAGGGTTCCCAGAGCTTTGAGCTGGGCCCAATGCCTTTTCAGACCCTCGGCTTTCTGTCACTAGCCGTTGGCTTCCCAGTCCAAGACCCCAGTCAGGTTTTAAACTGATTGGGGAATGAAGCCTCTTTGGCCCGTTCCATGTGACTTTCTTGATTGTCAGGCTTTGATTTGGCTTTCTTGGGAGGGTCTGAGAGCATCTGATGCAGATTGGAATTCATAACAAGGGCAGTATTGATTTGTGATTCACTGTTGCAACACACCAGTTCAGCAGAATGGATCCCAGAGGCTCTGTGGGCTGGAGCTGGGTACAGGGAGGAAGATTCCATCAATGGGAGAGGTAAGCCTTGGAGGGGGGCTGGAGTTTCAAAGGCCTTCAGAAGGGTCACCCCTGGTGGACAGGCTTCAGTGGAGCTGCCAGACTAAAACAGACTAGGAAGAAAGGCCTGGAGATCTGCTTCTGAAAATTAACTGATGGAAGCCTGATGTATCCCAACAGAATACTGTCTCATGTAGTGCAGCAAGTGAACTCTTCCATGGAGGAGAAATTCTGGAAGGATGCTCTCTGGACTTCACCATTTGGCCTTCTGATGTAAAATTCCAGTTGTTCTTTCTCTTTCTTCCATTGTTTAGAAGAACTGCTGACCTTACAATGCTTTCGATGCGTTGACTGTGAGGTAGAGTTACTAGCTAGCTGTGAGTAGGCTCTGGTTCATGGAGACGTTATATCTAACAGAACTGGATATCACCCAATCCTGAACCATCTTCGTGGTTGTTGTATGCTCCAATCCATTGTCACTTTCACTGGGCATTCTGAGTCCCTTCCAGCCTGGAGGGCTCATCTGGGCAGCACTGTGTGGTACAACATTCTGTTGTCATCTATGAGGTTTTCATTGGTTAATATTCACAAGTAGATCACCAGGTCTTTCTTCCTAGTCTGTCTTAGTCTGGAAGCTCTGCTAAAACCTGTTCCCTGTGGACGGCCCTGCTGGTATTTGCTACAAGTCAGAACGAGCTCAGTGGCACCTGATGACAACAAAATTGCTTCTGCAGGTTCACACATCGAATATCTATTGAAGTCCATAGAATCCGTCCCTGTTCTTAACAGCTCTCATCTGAGCTGTGCAAGTAGACCTGTAAATCCTATAAAACCAGTGGCCTAGCTTCTAGCATTATAGCAACACACAGGCCACTGCCATACAATCAACTGACAGAGGAGTGGTGGGAATGTGAGGTAGGTGCTATTTTATGTAAGAGGAAATTGAGGCTGAAAGAGGTTTAGTAACTCATTCGAGGTCATCCAGCTGCCAAATGGCGGGTGAAGTTTGGATTTCAACTTGGTCTGATGGTCTTCTTAATCATTATGATACACGTCTTATGTATGGGACTCACAGTAATCTTCAGGAAACCCTATTAACTTGGAATTAGTGTTAGTTTGAAAGGACTAAACTCTGAGGCTCTCAGGAAAAGGTGACTTGCCAGGGCTAGGGCACTGGTGACTTGGTAAGGACAAAGTTCAGCATGCTAAGGTTCTGTGGTTTTGAGCCAAAAGGACCTGAGAAAGGTTCACTTGATGGTATCTTGAATTACAGTCCAGGATTTGTGTATTTCTAGTGAACTGTGTACAGGAAAGTAGTCCCTAGGTGGGGTAAACACTTCCTGTGCTCAGCTGTCAATCAAAAGATTAAAGGTTTGAGCCCACCTAGCAGCACCTCAGAAGAAAGTCCAGGTGATCCATTTCCAAAATATCAGCAATTGCAAAATCAATGGAACCCAGCGCTCTTTTAACAGACGTGGAGTCGCCATGAGTCTGAGTAAACTCACTGGCCACTGGTTAATTCTTAAGAGCATAATGAGGTTGAGACTTCCATTCAAAGGGATTGCACAGTTGAAACATATCTAGTTCAAAACTCTTCGACTTGATAGTTTAGCAAGGTGAGGGTAGGGTAATAGTTATAGCAAGTGACGTCAGCACCAGGCCTGCCTAGGACTATTTCTGCTACCGCAGTGTTTTCAAGCTCAGGATTTACAGATCCAGTTGCACAGCTCGACTGAGAGCTCTTAAGGGCGGGGACTGATTCAAGGGACTTTAATAGGTATTTGATGTGTGAATGGGTAAAAACAATTTTGTTGTTGTTAGGTGCCATTGAGTCAGTGTCTATTCATAGTGACCCCATGTAGAACAGAATGAAATGTTGCTCGATGCTGTGCCATCCTCACAATCCTTGCTGTGCTTGAGTCCACTGTCACATCCACTGTGTCAATCCATCTCACCCAGGGGCTTCTTCTTTCTCAGTGACCCACAGCATGATATCTTCTAGGAACTGATTCCTCCCGATAACATGTTCAAAGTATGTGAGACCTAGTCTCATCATCCTTAGTTCTAAGGCACATTGTGGTTGTACTTTTTCCCAGCCAGATTTTTCATTCTTTTGGCAGCAGATAAACTCGTTGCTGTTGAGTCGAGTCTGACTCATGGCAACCTTGTAGGACAGAGTAGAACTGCCCCATAGGGATTCCAGGGAGTGCCTGGTGGATTCAAGCCACTAACCTTTCAGTTAGCAGCTGAGATCTTTTTTTTGGTTGTTTGTTTTTCTTTAATATGACTGAGTGAAAATGTACATTCCTGTATAAATTTACATGCCCACCTATATGCAGTTTCCACTGCTCTCCCTGTCTGGTGACAGCACACTATTCCTCTCTGCTCCATACATGTCTCATCCTCCCAACAGTCTCCTTTCCCCTCCTCTCCACCAACTCTTCTTCCTCCACCCAGAGGTCAGCAGGATGATATCCTATAGATGTATAGAACCGTAAAGTGCATCCAATATATGGTCACTCTGCATTGCCAAGTCCAATCCATTCGTGTCCCAATAGTGGACCTTTGTTATGATATATGGGCAAGGGCAGCATCAGGGCCAGGGGCCATGCTCCCAGGGGAACCCTGAAACTGCTGGACCATCAATTGAGGTCTTTTAGTGGAGATCTCAGGGTGCACCTCTTTTTATTCTTGTGTCAACTTAGTGAGCTCCATCGCGGCTATCACTGGTGGTGGCCGGGCACCATCCAGTTCTTCTGGTCCCAAGTCGGTGTAGGCACCCACTCACGTGGGTCTCTCTATCTTCTGGGTTGTCCTTACCCCATGTCGTTTTGGTCCTCGGTGAGCATCTATTCCTGCTGAGTTGGGACCATTTGCTGTGCCCTCGGATGGCAGCTTGGCAGCTTTTAAGGCCCCAGATGCCACTCACCAATGTAGGGTGCAGAAAGCCCTCTTAGCAAAATTCTAGTTGTGCCAATTGGCCTCGATTTTGCCTAAGAGCATGGTCCCCTGCCCCCTGCCCCCTGCCCAAGCTACTCTGTCCTTGCAATATTGGGTTAAGATGGAAGGAGTATTCAAGTTATGGTGAAGTCTACTTAATATTGTTCTTGGTTCTAATGTGTGCTGTCACCGATTTCACCCAACCAGATTTCTAGCAACTATCTACTCTAAGCCCTCCCCCCATCCCCTCCCTTGCAGCTGTCAAAGAGTCTTTTCTTCTATACACAAGTCTGTTTTTGAGATCTTATCATAGAGGTCTCATACAATATTTGTCCTTTTGTTGCTGACTACTTTCACTCAACATAATGTCTTCCAGTTGAAACCAGGTTAGGAGATGTTTCCTGGAATCATCATTATTCTTTATCATTGTGTAGTGCTCCACTGAGTATATCTACCATAGTTCACCTATCCAGTCTTCTGTTGTTGGGCATCTGGGTTGATTCCATCTTTTTGCTATTGTGGACTGTGCTGCGATAAACATTCTTGTGCATGTGTCCGTTGGTGTGAAAGGCCTTGATTCTTTAGGATGTATTCCAAGTAGTGGAATTACTGGGTCAAATGGTATATCAACGTCCATTTTGTTAAGGAAGTGCCAGATTGCTTTCCAAAGAGGCTGGACCATTTTGCAACCCCACCAACAGTGTAGGAGGGTTCCACTTTCTCCATAGCCCCTCCAGCATTTGTTGTTTTGTGTTTTTTGGGTCATGGCCAACCTTGTTGGGGTGAGGTAGTATCTCATTGTCGTCTTGATTTGAATTTCTTTAATAACTAAAGATTGTGAACATGTCTGCATGTGTTTTTTGGCTGCGTGGATCTCCTCTTTAGAGAAATGTCTGTCCGTCTCCTTTGCCCATTGCTTAATTGGATGATTTATCTTCTTCTTATTGATATTTTGTAGTATCTTATAGATTATGGAGATCAGGCGTTGGTCAGACATAGAGTTGCCAAATATTTTTCCCATTCTGTAGGTGTTCTTTTAATTCTATTATAAAGTCTTTGGATGAGCAAAAGTGTTTGATTCTTAATAGTTCCCATTTATCTATTTTCTCTTCTGTTGATTGTGGTTTGTTTGACAGATTTCGGAGTCTGTCCACATTGTGTATTAAAACTTCCATTGTTGTTCCTACCTTTGCTTGGATGAGCTTTATCATTTTAGGTTTGATATTTAGGTCTTTTATCCAGTTGGAGCTGGTTTTTGTATAAGGTGCAAGATATGGATAGCAGCTGAGATCCTGACTAACCACTATGCCACCAAGAATCTAGGGCTTCCAGGTTGTAGGTAAGTAAATAACTGATGTGCTAATTACAAACCAGTGTTAGCTGTATGAAGAGGTATTGCTATTTTGCTATAGGTTTGCCATGAGTCAGAATCAACTTGATGGCAATCAGTTTGTTTTTATTTTTTTGGTTTTTGCTGTTTTGCTACAGTTCAATCTCCTAATCTTAGTTGCTTAGTTAAGGTTTCTTTGGATATCCTAAGTTCTTCATTCTATATTCAGTAAGTTTTTTTAGAGTGCCTAGTAAGGGCCAGGTGCTATTCTAGACTGTTAGCAAAACAGACTAATTTCCTGCTCCCCTCTTTAGTAATCTGCTTTGTAAAGTATTGATAAACTGTATTGCTATGTAATTAGGATTTGGTTTGGTGGGGCTGGGATGAAATGAGCTCCTGTTTAGTTCCTTCAGCTTGGAGGCAATGACTGTAGCTATAGTTTGTATTGTGTATTTTTTCCCTTATTTTCTTCTGTACTAAATGATATTTATTACTTTAAAAATGTTAGCTATAAAAATCATCAGATAATACATGCTAATTATAAAAATAATAAAATGATGCCAAAGTGTATAAAGCAAAAAAAGGCAAAGTCTCCTAGACCCCCATCTCCCAGTCAAAGTTACTGGTTTGGTTGCTTATATGTATTCCTCCTCTTCATGCACACACCACCTGACTAGCAGCAGTAAAAGTGTGTGTGTTTGGGGGGAGTGTCATCTCTAGAAGGAACAGAGCTGAGATGATGATGATGTTATGCATGATGATTTCTCACTCTTCAGCTGATGTTTCAAGAAAGGTGCCCTTGGCCTTGGCCTTCCATGTGTAGCTGCTCCTGGAGAGAAGAAGGAGGGCTAGGGCAATTCTGTAGATGTGATTTGGCAGTGTTGGTGTCTTTCAAAGGCCTCTTAGGATAGCACTGGGAAAAGAAATGTCAAAATTGAACTTGAATGATGTGCAGAAAAGACACATAAAGGGTAGCATCACATAGCCCCTTCTGTGTGCCCTGCCTTCCCTGAAATCTGAGGCCAGGGCAGCCTGGCCTCCACTTGAGGCCTCAAGGATGAATCTTCATTTGAGTTTCTTTTTTCCCCTTTTGATTTTTTAAATGTAAGTTAGATTCTACTATTCATGCTGTTTTTCAACTTGTTTTATTTATTTATTTGTATATACATCCATGATACAGTGTATCCTGGCTGGTACAAATGGTTAACATGTTTGGCTGCTAACTGAGAGGTTAAGGTTTCAGGTCCACTCAGAGAGGCCTCAGAGGAAAGGTGTGGCTATCTACTTCCAGAAAGTCTGCAATTGAAAACCCTAAGGCACACACTTCTATTCTGAGACACATAGGTCACCACGAGCTGGAATTGACTGGATGGCAACTGGTATACTGGTATGAAGGTACAAGCTTATTTTTTCATAGCTGAACGTTCTTCTATAGTGTGAAAAGATCATGAGTTTTTAACAATAGTTTTCCTAATAAGGGGCATTTCAGATTTATTCAACTTTTTGCTATTATAGACAGCTGCAGTGGAACAGCTTTGAACACATACCCTTTGATCATTTATGTGAATAATTAAATCTATATATATTTTACGGTGCTTTAAGTAGAAGTTTACAATCCAAATCAATTAGCCACATAAAACCCTGAACACACACCACTATGTAATAAGATAGATTCTTACAAGTGAATTTTTTGAATCTAAAGGTTTGTACACTTATAATTTTGATGGGTGTTGCCAATTTCCCTCAAAAAAGTTTCAGTTTTCACAGTCACTGGCAGTGTCCATCTTCCCACCTGCACTACAGTGTATTTTTTTTCGTTGCTCTTTATTCAGCTAACTCTAGGGGTTGACCAGTGGAATGTGATCAGCTGTAGGCCCACTATTAAGGTAGGAAAGAAAACTGAGCCCTAGGGTTAAATTTCAAACAACCATCTCCAGCAACAGCAGAGCTAAGATGATGGTGGTGATTTCCCACTCTTAAGCAGATGTTTCAAGAAAAGTGCCCTTGGCCTTGGCCCACAGGTGGCTGCTTCTGGACAGGAGAAGGAAGGATGAGAAGACTGGCTTGTACTTGGTTGCTGCCACTTATTATATCATGTGAAAGAGGTCACAAGCTACACTTCCAAGAGCCCCGGTTTCCTAATTCACTGAACAGGATTATATTATCTATTCTTCAAACCTCCCAGTGTTGCTCGGAAGATAACATGCCCCAGTATGGTATGGGAAAGTCCTTTGTGAAAGGTATATCATTTTCATAACTGAATGTTGACTGAATTTCTGCCAGGTAAACTACAGCTTCAATACAGATGCAGAGAGCAGCTTGGGAAATATTTACATGCATGTATGGATATTGGAAGGCAACAGAAAGAGGCTTCTATGTTTGAGTGCTTTGGGAGAAAGGACCTTGGGTTGAATTTTGAAGTCATGTTTTTGGGGGCTTCAGATAAGCTTTTGAGAAATTTAATGAGTAGTAAGGACCTTCCAGGGATACTTGTTATCCCAGTGGGACTGTTGGGACGGGATGACAGAATGGTGTGCAAACCTATATGTTAGTTTTTGTATTCTCTGGACTTGGCACATGGTAAGAGTTTAAGAAATATGAAATGAATCAATAGTGGTCACACTAGCAACCTAGCAGAATGAGTGTCCTTTTTGAGACTACGTGCTAGTCCCTTACATTTTGCTGTCTTAAGATAAGGCTTATTAAATGTTAAAATGCCTAGCACAGTGACTGATTCATGGTAAGTGCTCACTTAATGCCTCCAGTACCCCCTCTGCCCTCTTGGGCCTCACTTTCCCATCACGCTTAGATCCCCCAGACCCTCCCCTGCCCCCCATGTCAGGAGGGATAACCGTTTTGTCATCCTTGCAGCCACACACAATGGTGTTCCAGTTTCAGCTCTGACAGTTACTCGGCTGTGTGATACTGAATAATATCAACCTCTGTTTCCCTCTCTGTTGAAAACCGACAATAACAACTGTTTGGGGATGCTTGTGAGGATTAAATGAAACAATGGTGTGGGGTCGTAATTCCAGTGTTTATGACCCAACACAGCAATGCACGGAACATTCACAGTAACAGCACCAACAGCTGGCATTTGGGTGTTTTACGGCTTCCGTATCCCTGTAACCATCTGCTTTAATTCCATTCTTCCAAGATGTCACAAAACCGTGTCTCAGCCAGGTGAGGAAGCTTCCGCAGTCTCCCTTCTAGAAGTGGTGAGCAGCCTTTCTGAGGCCGGCTGAGTCCCTCAGGCTAATTCCATCCGGCCCTCCTGGCTTGGCTGTGATTCCAGCCTCAGAGGCCCAGGGGCATTTGTCAAGTTCTGAGGTGAATGGAACCCGTTGCCTGGGTTGGTATGAGAAGGCCTCTCTCCTTGCTGGCCCTAGGCCTGCTGAGTTCTACTGGATTCTTTCCTTGGAGCCCTTAAAAACCCAGGGGTGTGGAAGGATGTGGGTCCCCCTAAGTTAACAGGTCTCAAAATAGTGAGAGAGCTGATCCTTGAGTGAGCCTAGCTTTTTGAAGTCTGTGGTGGGAGGTGATCTCATGGGGGAGGTAGGTCCCCAGGGAAGAGAGAGGTTAAAGAAAGCCAGACTGGGAATGACCTCCGACCACTGGCCTCCCCCTTCTGGCCTCCATCCATCACTGCTCCTCTCTGCCGGCGTCTCCAGTCTCCTGGGGGTGGCTGTCTCCTCCTTTCTTTTTTCTTTAGCATCAGGGAGGATGAGTCAAACACTGCCTTAGGGCACCAAAGGCATCCACAAATTGGTCCCAATCCCAGCTAATGAGGAAGGCAAGAGAGGAGACTGGCAGGCTGCGTCCTGTGGCTTTGGGCTGCTAGAGGAGGGGAGAAGGAGGCCGCCAGCGAGGCCCTCCTCTGACCCCACACAGCTCCAAGGCCCCGTGCCCTGGGCCTGTGAATCAGGCTTTTCTAAAATTTCTTCTATTCCAAGCCAGTAAATAAACAGATCTCTCTCCAACCTCCCGCCTTCCTTTCCGTACACATACTTTCCCACATTAGATCAAGCAGCTTCAGCGGTATGGAGGAGTGATGAAGAGCGTATCCCTCGGAGCCCAGAAGACCGTAGCTTCCACCTCAGCTTGTCCACATGGCCTTGTGGGTCCCTGCATCGGCTGCCTGACCTGTCTAAGCTTCCCTCCTATCATCTGGGTAGTGAACACAGTCATATCCATTTTAGACTATTGTGAAGAGGATTTTAGGTGGACATGTGAATTGTCTGTGTCTCAGTCCTACTGTAACAGAAATACCCACAAATGGGTGATTTTAAAGGACAGAAATTTATTTTCTCACCGTTCGGGAGGCTAGAAGTTCCAGTTTAGGGCACTGATTCTAGGGGCAGTCTCTCTCTCTGCTAGCTCTGGTGGGAAGACTTCTGTTTCAGCTTCTGTAACCCACGTGTTCCTCGGTTCCACAGTGGTACCCATACGGCATCTCTCTTTCCCCCACTTGTGCTTGCTTCTCTCTGGCTTATCTGCTCTTCTTATATCTCAAAAGTCATAAGGTGACACAATTTCATTAACGTAACAAAAGAAACCGTAACCCCAAACACAATTACATCCATAGGCATGTTGTTGCTGTTAGGGGCCATTGAGTCGGTTTTGACTCATAGCCCTCCTACAGGATGGAGCAGAATTGCCCCATAAGGCTTCTAAGGAGCAGGCTGAGGATTTGAACCGCTGACCTTTTGGTTAGCAGCTGAGCTTTTAACCACTGCACCACCAGGGCTCCTTCCCCTGGTGTAGGTGTTAGGATTCCAGTATTTATTTTAGGGGGATATAATTCAATCTATAACAACCTGGGACCCGATCCTTCAGAAAGTCTTTTGTTATTTTAAACAACCTCATTCCCCTGACCTCCTAACACAGGTAGGCACCTATACAGTCAAAGAAAACACAAGATCCATTTTTCAAAGGATCATTCCCCTCCTTTGTTAAAAAAAACCATTCCTCCTATTCCCATCGAAGGCACTTGGCTGGCTCTATTTCCATGACCCTGCCCTCCCAGGCTGAACTGCAGCATCAGCACCACTGATTAGGTGGTCTTGATCTAGCTCAGCCCACATCCTCCAATGACACAGGTGTGGGGGAGGGGGGAATTTTAGCCAAATAATGGCCAAGGCTTGAACCCTTCCAAGCTAACTCTCTCCTTTCCCCACTGCCAGGCAATCTCTTCTAATTTAAGGTGGTCTCCTTGGTTGATAAACTCAGCTGCCTTCCTTTTTCTTTTTCCTTCACGCCCGGCTTGACAGAGGAAATTATACTTGTAAGTCTCACTACGGTGGATGTTATTAATGTGCTTAATGGGCACTCAAGGCAGTTTAAAGATCTTAGCCTTTGCACTGCTCTTTTATCCCACCCCGGGGGTGAATAATGAGGATGCTAACCCGGTCTGTAAAGGGGAGAAAGTGGGGTGGCCAGCCTGCCTCACAGGGGCAGGATGCTTTGATGGCATGTCTGCAGGTTGGGGGTGAAATCAGCTTCTTTCGTTTTTACACCCGTTTCAAAACACCAATTCTCCCAACACAATGCACATTTCCAAGTCGTTTTTAATTTGGCATGAAAATGTCTTCTTTATCCCAGACTAGAGGCAGCATAGTTAATGGGAAACACGCATCTGGGCAGCTGAGCTCTACTAAGTGAGAAGGTGAGCAGTTGTGGTAGAGGTGTGATGAAGGATTAAAGATAACCACTCTCAGCCTCCATTAACCAACAGAGACTGAATCCAGAACACTGGAATTGTAAATTTCCAGAGCTATCTACAGCTTGGAAACCCTGGAGGCACATTAGGGTAAGTGCTATGTCTCCTAGCCAAAAGGTTGTCAGTTCAAATCTGACAGGCACTCCTGGGAAGCTCTACGGGGAAGTTCTACCCTGACCTCTAGGGTGACTATGAGTCAGACCCTACTCAACGGCAGTGGGTTTGGTTTTGGTTTTGATCTATGGCTTGCATTTGTGCGACAGAGTCCCTCCTTTTTCTCCCTGGAGGTGGATATATAGGGTGGTGGGAGTGTCAGTTAACCTTTCTGATGGTTCTTAGTCCCTTCTCTGGCCCAGGCCCTTGTGCACCTTCTCATTATGCCGTCTACTGGGTGACTAAGGTGCCCATGACCCAAGCCAGGGTCTTTTTCAAGTGCCTCATACACATATGGAAGTTGGACAATGAAAAGGGAAGACAGAGGAAGAATGGATGTATTCCAAGTGCAGTGTGGGTGAAGAATATTGAATGTACCCTGGACTACCAGAAGAATGAACAAATCAGTCTTAGAAGAAATATAACTAGAATACTCTAGAGAAGTGAGGATGGTCAGACCTTGACTTGCTTACTTTGGACATTTTACCAGGAAGGGTCAGTCACTAGAAAAGGACATTGTGTTTGGTAGAGGATCACTGAAAATGAAGGAAGTCCTCAGTGGGAGGGATTAGCACAAGAGCTGCAACAATAGACTCAACATACCAACTACCATGAAGATCAGGCACAGGACCAGGCAACATGTTGTTCAGTTATGCCCAAGGTTGTCACAAGTAGGAGCTGACTTGGGGACAATGAACAACAGCAACAAGCAGAAGTGAGTCTAGGCTGCTTCCCGGCTGGTGTCTCTTCTACTGCACAAGTTCTGTGCACCCAAGTTTCTGGCACAGACGCTGAGCACGGAGCACCTGTAGGAAAGATAATGGGGTAGGCTTCGAGCAGGCAGTTCTGGTGGTACAGTGGATAGCCCTTGGTTGCTAACAGAAAGATTAGTCATCCAGTGGCTCTGCAGGAGAAAGACCTGACAGTCTGCTTCCATAAAGATTACAGTCTAGAACACTCTATGGGACAGTTCTACTCTGGGTCTACATGGGGTCATTATGAATTGAAATCTACTAAGGAACAAACAGCAGGCTTTGGGCCTACCCGTGTCACACTTTCCAGCTCTCTCTCCTGTTTTCATTCTCATCTCTGTTTGGACTGTTAGTGTGTACATTGAGATTTAGAATGTATTTGGGCCCAAGGCAAGGAAGCAGTGGCCCTGGCAGACAAGTGACCTTGTCTGGGTGTGCCTAGGGCTCCAAAGGAGGGTAACTCTGCTTTAATCCATCCTACCATTACTTTGGAAACCCTGGTGGCATAATGGTTACAGGTTACATTTGCTAACCACAAGGTCAGCAGTTCAAATCTGCCAGATGTTCCTTGGAAAGTCTATGGAGCAGTTCTACTCTGTCCTATAGAGTGGCTATGAGTAGTAATCTACTGGATGGCAGTGGGTTTAGTATCATTACTCTAGAAACCCTGGAGACATAGCAGTTAAGTGCTGTCTGCTAAACAAAAGGTCAGCAGTTCAAATCCACTGGGTGCTCCTTCAAAACTCTGTGGTGCAGTTCTACTTTGTCCTATAGGGTCACTGTGAGTCAGAATCGACTCAATGGCAGTATTTTTGGTGTTCTTTTGTGTTTTTTTTTTTTTAATCATTACTTTGGACACTCTGGGGGTGTAGTATTTAAGTGCTATATCTGCTAACCCAAAGTTTGGCAGTTTGAATCCACCAGGTGCCCCTTGGAAACTCTATGGAGCAGTTAGTTCTACTCTGCCCTATAAGGTTGCTATGAGTCAGAATCAACTTGATGGCAGTGGGTTTGCTTTTTTTAATCATTACTTTAAGAAAAGCCCTGTGTTAAAGCATTTAACTGGAAGCTCGGCAGTTTGAACCCACCAGCAGCTCTGCAGGAAAACGATGCAGCAGTCTGCTTACAGGAAGATTTACAGCCTTGGAAACCATCTAGCACATTTTGCTCTGTCCTATAGGGGCGTGGCATTACTTTGGTCGTAAGTTTTAGGCATATTTTTACCATGCTGCAGTTTTTAATTGCACTTTAAGGCAGAGATGTGTAACCCAAGGAACCCTGGGGTCTGTGAATCCCTTGAAATTGTCTGCGAAGAATGTACATGTTCATAGCTTTCGTCAGATTCTCATATCTCAGAGGTTAAAACTGGGTTGGTCATACAGTCTATTTGCTTACGACAGTTCCAGTTTATACCTGTTGTCCCAGTGCAATTGCTAATGGCAATGCTTTTCAGTTACAAAAGTGTGTTCGTGTAAGTGATAAATTATTTGGTCAGCATCGCTAAAATCCATCGTGTTAAAACAAGACAAGCAACTTGCAGTCAGTCCGAGTTGGTGGCGAAGCCTGCTGTGCATCTCCCTAGCAGTGACACAGAGTGTGGCTACTTCTGCTTGGCAGGTATCAGTCTTCCTCTCAGCAGGATGACAGCGCTATACTGGGCAGCATCTATTCGTGCCTCGAATGCAGGAGACTGTTACTTCCTTGGAAAAGCAGATTCTTGAGACAGGTATCTCTAGACGACAGTGACAGTTTTTTTCTGTGACTGGACCGTCCAAGACTGAGCACTCTGTTGAGGTCCCTTGTGACTGGAACTATAGTGGGTCCTTCCAAGGTCCTTGTTGTTTTGGGGTGAGGGGAAGGGTGGTCATTCCACACCTACGTAGAATCCATGATCCTCCACCACTGCGTCTCCCTTTTGTGAACCATCTATCTATCTGGAAAAGTTAGAACGAAGAAGCCCAACAAACAGTCCTTCTGTCCTGGGAATGCTCTGGTCTCTTTTACAAGTATCCTATGAAGCAAAGTAGGGAACGCCTAAATGAGCCAATAGAAAACAGGAAGTCAAGGGGGGGTGGGAACAGTCACGTGCTGAGTGCTTGCAAACGACTGGGCATCGGGCTGTGTACTTAGATGAATTACCCGATTTTCCATTTCACCTTTGGTGGTGAGATATTATCATCTTCATTTTAAAACAGAGAGACATTTTAAAAGAGAGACAAGCCCCTTGTCCAAGGACCCTCAACCAGTAGACAGCAGAGTCAACAACACGTACTCAAGTCTTTCTGGCTCCAAATCCCATGATTTCACTTCTCCGTGTTGTTTTCTAACAAAGCCTGCTGGAGGGGGGTTGGAGGAGAGTTAGAGGGTCACCTTGGAAGTCACGCGTTCTCTGACTCCTTGGGGGACTTTGACAAAGAAAGCAGATCGTATTCAATAAGCGGAATCTCTAGGGGCATCAGTTATGTCTCAGGAATCCCAGAGTTCCAGTGGGCCCATAGGCAGACCCTGAGCTGGGAGCAACAGTGGACCTTCGAATTAGCCATTTCCCTCCCCCTTGGCACCCACAGTCTCTGGGATGCTGCCTGTGGAAGGGCACCCTCTTAGCCTCGCTGGCTTTTTTATTGCTTTCGAGCACCCTTTTTCAGAACAGGAGCTCAGTTGCAACTCTGTCTTTTGCTTGGCTCCAGGACAACTTTTCCACTGTCACCGCCCTGTAGCCTCAGCTGGCACAGAAATTCCAAAATAAATGAACGTGTTGTAAATCGGGAGAAAATATTGTGTCCTTGCGGGGTTGATGTTGACTGCCGCTCAGCGGCGCAGGCAGCGATGACCACAGCTCGCGCCGCATATTTCTTTCCCCAAACACGCAGAGTGCCTGCTGAGGCCAGGAGCTCTGCAGACTCCTCCGTTCAGTCTGCACGTTAGCTTCTTCAAGGTGTGCCGGCGCTGACAAAGTGCTGTTGATCCGCAGCCCCCAGCCAGGCCGGGGGCCCTGCCTGTCAAAGCCAGGCTGAGACAAGACCCAACAGTCTTCCAGCCACGAAGCTGTTGGGAACAGAGGCCTGACGCTCCTGCGTTGGCAGAAGGCATCCCCCTGGAGGAGCGTGGCGCTGGCCTTCGGAAGGCCCTCGGGCCTGGGTGTGATTGGGGCTGGCACAAAACTGCCTGTAACTAACTGAGGCACTGTAATAAGAAGCTTTTGGGGCCAAGGAGGAGGCCCGGGCTTGCTTGTCAGACTCTGGCTGGGGGCTCTGAGAGGGGCTCGAACTTTTGACCACCCAGAGTCATTTCAGTACAGACACTAATAAGAGAGAAGGGGGCATGGGAGATGGAGAGATAAACTGAGTTGTAGCACGGATTTTTTTCTTCCCTAGCCCAAAGACAAGGCCTGTATTTTCCATGAAGCAATATGAATTCTTGCAGAATTCACTTTTCCGGAATGATGCGGAGAAACATCTGGTTTTGTTGGTTTGCTTTTTCTGTTCTGCACTACCACTACCCTAATCCCTTCTTTGGGCTATTGGTCCCACTGCTTAGTCACGTGACGGACTCAGTGGTGCCGCCAATCACAATATCCCCTGCTCCGAGGTCAGGGCGGGATGTGGCCTTCATCAGCCAGTCACAGGAATGGGCATGTGATCCAAGCAGGGCCTATCAAGGTCATTCCCCGGGATCTTTTCTTCCTGGGTTTTGGATTCAGGAGAGAGGGTACAACTTCCTTTTCTCTGTTACAGTCTTATATTGTTGAATTCATGTTTGTTAAAATGTTCGTATGAAGCAACTCCGTTATCTACCGTTTTTCAGCTGTCCACTTATCTCCCTGGGGTCGGTTCCTGGAAGTGGATGGATAGGCTAAAGGTCTGAACGTTTTAAATGCTGCTACATATTGTTCCGCAGCCCTACAGAAAGACTATCAGTTTGGCGATTCTTTTTAACAATGGGGAAACATTTTCGTGGCTATGCATGGCTTGGGAATTTTTTGAGTTTTCTTGATTTTTAGAAAGCCTTTCTGCAGAAGGAATCCTTCTGTTATTGTCATTGTTAGGTGCTGTTGAGGTGGTTCTGACCCCTGGCGACCCCGTGCACGATAGAATGAGACATTACCCCGTCCAGTGCCACCCTCACAAATCACTGTTGTGCTTGAGCCCATTGGTGCAGCCATTACGCAAATCTATCTCTTCGAGGGTCTTCTTCTGGTTCATTGATCTTCTGCTTTACCAAGCAGGGTGTCCTTCTCCAGGAACTGGTCCCTCCTGACAATATGTCCAAAGTATGTGAGTCATGATCTTGCCATCCTCGCATCTGAGGAGCATTTCTGGTTGTACTTCTCCCAAGACAGATTTGTTCCTAGTTTTGGCAGTCCATAGTATATTCGATACTTCTTTGCCAACACCACAGTTCAAAGGTATCAGTTCTTTTTCCAGCTTCCTTATGCATTGTCCAGCTTTCACATGTGTATGAGACAGCTGGAAACATCCTGGTTTGGATCAGGTGTACCTTAGCCTTCAGGGTAACATCTTTTTTTTTTTTTTTTTTTTTCTAAACACTAATACTTGTAGGCAGTGCTAATGAGAAAAATTTGAATTAGGTGGCCCCACGGAAACCCTGCAGTAGTGGTTAAGAGCTATGACTGCTAACCAAAAGGTCAGAAGTTCAAATCCACCAGGTGCTCCTAGGAAACCCTATGGGGCAGTCCTACTCTGTCTTGTAGGGTTGCTATAAGTCAGAACAACTCAATAGCAATGGACTAGTTGTTGGCTATAATGGACATTTGAATTCAAGGGATGCTATTCAGAGTGTGGACTGAGTAAGGGAAGAGTATCTTTGCAAAAGAGCCCTGCACTAAATAGCAGGATGCAGAGAGGAGGAGTAGCTAATCCTGCCCTGGAGCTTTTATTCTGGGGCTAGGCTGGATAGGATCAGGAATGGGACCAGCATAGAAATCTTCTTAATGTCCAGATGTGTGGCAAGATGATGGAGACCAATCAGGAGCTACTGAAGTTCAAAGGACTTTGCAGTGCTCCATCAGGAGAGGTTCCTTCCAGGTCCATCACGATTCAAGGGCTCAGTTCCTTATTCTTCCATCACACTCTCTCCCTCCTCTAGGGCCACCAAGTTTACTGTCTGTCTGCTCTTTCAACAGTGGTTTTCAAATATTTTTTATCAAGTCTCCTGTCAGTAAAATCACTTTGATGATGTACCCACGATATTTGTCTATTTATTTCTGTATGTATAAATTATACATATGAGCAGCTGTGTGAGTATTTTATGTATGTCATAGAATATATTCAGAAGTGGAAAATTTTAAAGGGATTAAGATGGAAATAAACAATGTTTTAAAGTCTTGCTAGCTAAATACATGTCAGACGACATGCCTTTAGGGTGAAGTTCATTGCAAATAAAGGTAAACTTACATCTACTCATTTTTCAAGTGCTGTTATTGTAAATTGCCATAGAATCCCATGTGAGTCATGGTGAACTTTTGGGTTACAGGGTAGAACTGTAAGGAAGAAATGCATAGGGATTTCTTGGCTGTAATCTTAATGGAAGCAGGTCATCAGGCCTGCGTCAGTACTTTCTCAGTACTGACGGGTAGGTTTGAACTGCCAAGCTTTAGATTAGCTATTGAGCACCACTTAATTGTGCCACCTAAACCTGTTGCTGTTTGGTCAATTCTGACACATAGCAGCCCTATCGGGCAGAGTAGAACTGTCCCATAGGGTTTCCAAGGAATGGCTAGTGGACTTGAACTGTGACCTTTTGGTTAGCAGCAAATTCTTAGCCACTATGCCACCAGGGCTACTTGAGTCACCTAGGAACTTTATTTTTCCAAAAGTCCTAATAATGTTTTCTGAATCAGTTGTTATATCTGATGATATTGTTGTTTTTCGGTGCCATAGAGTTTGTTTCAACTCATAGCAACCCTATGTACAGCAGAAGGAAACCCTGCTGGTCCTACGCCGTGCTCAGGATCACTGTGGTGCTTGAGCCCGTTGTTGCAGTCACCGTGTCGGTCTGTCTCACAGAGCTTCTTCCTCCTTCTGCTGACCTTCTAGCTCACCAAGCGTGATGTCCTTCTCAGGGACTGGTCTCTCCTGAGAACATGTCCAAAGTACATGAGACGAGGTCTCTCCGTTCTGGCTTCCGAGGGGCGTCTGGCTGTACGTCTGTCCGATGATACAGCTGATGAAGAGCTTCTACTAAAGACAGAAAAAGTGAGAGTGTCATTTCTCATTGTCTTATTGGTTACTTGTGCTTTTATTATTTATTGTTACCCTTAGTCGACGCATCTTCTTTGCAAGAATTCTTTTACGTCGTTTATCCGTTTTGGTGAAGATGAGTTTCGTTAAAATTATTAGGTGCTGTTGAGAGTCGCTTCCAGCTCACAGTAACCATTATGCACAACACAACAGAACACTGCCCAGTCCCGAGCCACGTCAACAATCGTTTTAGTGCTCGAGCCCATCATTGCAGCCAGTGTGTCGGGCCATCTCCTTGAGGGTCGTCCTCGTTTTTGCTGACCCTCCACTCTACCAAGCATGGTGTCCCTCTCCAGAGACTGATTCCTCCTGACAAGATGTCAGTGTTCTTCTCCAACATGACAATTCAAAGACGTCAGTTCTTCTTCTGTCTTCCTTATTCATTGTCCAGCTTTCCTCCTAGTTAAAATTAGGTAGTATAAAGTAATAGTCTACACAATTGAGTACATGTAAACTGCAATATACACATATATGAATATTCTAAAACCAATCAGTCCCAAGGGTGTCACTCCCAGCTGTCTGTATCACAGGGCCCCAGTCTACCCTTGGTGCATCTTACATGCTTTTTTTTTTCCTAGATAGACATGGCAAAATTATAAAGCCAAATGAATTTATTTTTAACATAAAATAAGTATATTTTAGAATGCTAAAACTGTTGCCATTGAGTGGATTCTGACTCACGACCACCTCATCTGTGTGAGAAGAGACCTGAGCTCTGTAGGGATTTCAGTGGCTGATTTTGAGGAAATAAATTGCCAGTTCTTTTTCCCAAAGTGCCTCCGATTATCAGAGGCTAGTCTTTTGATTATCATCTGTGTACATAAACTCTGTACCACTCAGGGCTTCCTTGAAATGCCAAGTATTGCTAAATGTTTTCTTTCAGTCCTGAGGATTGTATGCATCCTCGGAGTGTCAAACCAACTTTTAAGACTGTTTATTTAGTTCCTGGTGAGGCTGATTAAGGGTACCTGCAAATTCTTTCTTCCTCTTCCCATTGAGCAGTGAAGTTTCCCCAACCCTAGGATCTGAGTGACTTAAAGAACTTGCTTGACTGAAAGAATGGAGGTGAAAGTGACATTCTGGAATTACAAAAGCTAGATGGGATGAAGCCCTGTAACTTTGGCTTGGGCTTCTTGACCTCTCTCTCTGGGAGCCCTAAGGGATATATTCATGACTCCTACAGTGATTAGTATTACAAAGAGCTGATTAAGTTCCAAACTTGGTACCAGATGCTGGTGGTACACAATGACTAAGACACACACAAACGTGATCCATACCCTTGTGGAACTTACATTAATTCTTCTTTATGATTTTATTTAGGGTTTTGTTGAATCAGTAAAACTGAAAGCACTTTAAGTGCAAGGAGGAAGTCTTGTCTAGCTCTATTTTGCCCTTTCATACCTCCACACTCTTGCTGGTATCTAGCCACTTGCTTGGCATATCATTAAGGTGGCCATGTTTCCTGAACCAAAAATCAGACCTTTTTTATTTGTGAATTCACACACACACACACACACACACACACACACACACACACACACACGGAAGTTAAGTGACATTTCTACAGAGTTGTAAATGAGTCCTCTTCAAGAATTAAGACAACTTCATGAAATTGGACTGATCCCAGGAAATCCAGGGTAAAGAAAGGAAACAGATTGATTCTATCAGCCTTGTTGGGGTGCAAAACCAGATTCGCTCAAGTTATTCAGAGTTTTGTCATTCGGTTACATGTGCACGAGAACTCAGGAAAAGCTGGGGAAGATCAAGTGTTTGAACAGAATTTGGGCCACACAGAGACTGAAAGTGGAATTGAAAGTTCATTTGAATTCCTGGGTGGTTCCAGGAATGTTGGCCCCAAGGAGTGTACAGATCTTGACTCTGGTGTTCCACTGTCTCCTGACTCATCTCTCCTGTGTTTCCTCTCCACCGACAGACTTCATCACTCCCTGTTCTTCATGCTTCCTTGACTTCATAGTTTCTGCCTCCCCCACTCCTCTATAACTTCACCTTGTTCATGATCCATCATGGTCCCTCTGGTCTCTTTCTGTCCCATGATCTTTCACCTTCTGTGCTAAATGACTCACTCTCCTGGTAGTTTTCAGTTCAACTTCTGGAGAGAAAAAGGTGTGGTTAACCCAGCTCTTTCTTTCATGAGAGTTCATACAATCCATGCTGGATTGGGGACTTTTGTTCAGAAGTCCAGTTTTGGCACAGCCAGCTGGGAAACTTGGAGTGAGCGTCATATAACCCCACACGCACTGCCTCATGGCTCTCTCCCCCTTCTCCTGGGGCCATCGATGTGCCAGTGTCCCTTAGGAGAGAACTGTGGCTTAGTTTTTGAAAAGACAGAATTCTGGAAGTCTTCTTTTGGTTCTGCCCTATAGTCACGGAGATTGAAATAACACTATTATAGACTCTTCACATACCAGAATTTTTCATATAAACAAATTTACTCTCACACTGATGAAGGGCAATAGATATCTTAAGGTTTATCAAGTACAAATTACATGCCAAGAATTCTATTGATATTCTAAGTTCATGCATTTATCTGAGGGTCACAATAACCCTCTGAGGGAGGTGTCATGGATTGACTTGTGTTCTCTAAAAAATCTGTAACACTTTGGCTGTGCCACAATTCCTGGTATTGTGCAATGTTCCTCCATATGGGAATTCCTGCCTCTATGATGCTACTGAGGGTGGGCCTGCTGCAGTTGTGTTGATAGAGCAAGCTTCAACACGTGAGTTTGTTGTGTGCCTTTAGGCAGATCTCGCGAGATATAAAAGAGAGGAGCTAGCAGAGACATTTGAGGATGTCATACCACCAAGCTGCAGTGCTGGGAGCTGAGCACATCGTCATTTAGAAAGGGCTGCGGTCCCTGTGCCTCACAAGTTTCCAGTCCAAGTTGAGACTGACAACAAGGACCTTCTTCCAGTGCCAGCGGAGAAAGCCTTCCCCTGGAGCTGACACCCTTGGATTTGGACTTTTAGCTCACTGGACTGTGACAAACAAAATTTCTCTTTTTAAAGTCATCACTTGTGGTATCTCTGTTAGAGCAGCACTAGCTGACTAAAACAGGAGGTACCATCTACATTTACAGATGACAAGACTGAGACTCATAGAGAGTAAGTAACTCGCCAGAGGTCACAGAACTGGCAAGTAGCAGGCCCAGGATTCAGGTCTATGTTATTGACTCCAACAAGGCTTTACTATTTCTTCTTCAACACCCCACTTCCTGTGTCATTCAAGAGGGCCACTTATTACTGGCTGAGGTGACACACTTGCATATTCCTTTCTCCTCACCCTTTGGTCTAATATACAAGTTTCTTAAGGGTCTAGAGAACTTGTGAGTGTGTGTTTGTGTGTGTATGCACGTGCATGCCTCTCTTCATCTTCTACTAAACTCAAAACCCCAGTGGCTATCTGACTTTCTTTTTTCAACTTGTAAACATCACTGTTATTACACTTTGGGGCGAGCAAGTATTGGTAGCGTGTTCCATGCCATCTGCGGATGTCACAGATGCTATGTTTACAGCAACCACTACTTTTGGAATTTTGTCCTTCTGCTCTTCATTCTCCATGTGGATCGTGGGTTGTCTGTTCATTTCTTGCTTCAGGTGGTTGCTTACCTATTCATTTTGCTGTCTTTCCTGGGGATGGTGATGGTGCCCTATCTGCTCCCATCTTCATGTTGTGTTGGCCCTCTACCATACCCTTTTATCTGGAGTGAGAAAGAATTTTGGTCCAGGAAGAGTCAGAAGACCCGAGTTCAAGTCTTGGCTATGCTATTAATGAGCTGGGTGACTTTGAGTCTCACTTTCTCAGTTGACAAATGAGGAGGCTTTTGAAGGGTTCTTTCAGTCTACATAGGCCATGCTGCAAAGGAGTCATGCATTCTTTTAAGCTCATCTCCGCTTTCAATTGCTGATTGGTGCTGGCTCAGGATCCTTAGTCTCTGAAGACTCAGTCCTTCCAGGTGGGTCAAGATTCCTTTGTAGACTCTGGACAAGAGGAACTACCATGTGGGTGTTTGGGAAACTGGAGGAGGCTGGGCTGAAGCTAAAAAGGGCTTTCATTTTCCACCTGATTTGGGGCCTTTCTTGTGGGAGGAATATGAAATATAGCTGAGTGGGACAGAATAATTCCAATTCTCCATAGCCTTAGTTCATTTTCTCCAGCTGTTTCCCAGACCATGCATTGATTCACCCAAGCCTCAGAGTCTCATCCATGGTATTCTAGCCTACCTGGAGTCTCAATCCATGGAGGCAGAAGTCTCCCTAGCGAGGACTCTATCATCAGCTTTTCCCTTCATTACATGTTGAGTTCCAAAATATGAGCTTGGTACTAGATTTATAAAAGTGAATAAAATAGACATGGCTCCTGCTTTCTAATTGCTCAGAATCTTGAGGGAGAAGCTGGACAATAAAAAAGTGATAAATATGTGATACTTACTTCTCAAGAAACTCTTTTTGAAAAGTCCTGTAAGGGGTAAAGTCCTGTAAGGGAGCTATAAAAAGCAAAAAACCAAACCCAGTGCCACTGAGTCAATTCTGACTCATAGTGACCCTATAGAACAGAGTAGAACTGCTCCATAGAGTTTCCAGGGAGTGCCTAGTGGATTTGAACTGCCAACCTTTTGGTTAGCAGACATAGCACTTAACCATTATGCCACCAAGGCAGTGTATATATATTGAACTGCATTTAAACTTTCTGTATTTCAGGTTAAGACCTTATTGTAAAAATTCCTCTGATTGGTCCCAGTGGATTTGTTGTTGTCTAATTCAGTTATGGTAAGACTTAGTAAATCACAGTCCCTTCTTAGGCACTAATACTATATGATGCAGCTAACATATCCTGATGAGCTCCAGAAAGGCAGCAGGAGAGAGACAAATTTGCCTGATTCTGTAGCCAGGCAGCCCTAGATTCAAATTCCTACAACCACAGCCAGGTTACTTAACTTCTTTCCACATGTATATATGATTTATCCAATAGAGTCATTTATATGACTTTATGTGAGATAACATGTCAAAGTACTTGGCACATAGTAGTTATTCAGCAAGTATCAATTTTCTATCCTTCTCTTAGGAATGTCTAAGCAGCTGACAAGATAGATCCCGAACCAAGTAGTGGAAGAAAATGTTACATGCACACCTTTGAATAAACCCTATTGTCTCACTCAATTATTGATAATTTATGCCTGTCAGGAATTGAATTGTGTGCCCCCCAAAATATGTACAGCAATTTGACTAGGCCATGATTCCTGGTATTGTGTAGTATTCCTCCATGGTGTAAATGCTACCTCTATGGTGTTAATGAGGGAGAATGGGTAGTGGTTTTGTTGGTGGGGGACGACCCTATGTGTAAGATTGTATTGTGCCTTAAGGCAATCTTTTGTGATATAAAGGAAAGGGAAGCCAGCAGGGAGGTTTGGGAACTTTATACCATCATTTGTAAATGACCCAGGGTCCTTGTGCCTCAGGATTTCGCAGTTCAGGGGAAGTTTGATGACAAGGATCTTCCTCCAGAGCCAGCAGAGAAAGACTTTTCCTGCAACTGATGCCTTCAATTTGGGCTTTCAGCCTACTGGACTATGGCAGAACAAAATTTCTCTTTTTCAAGCCATCAGCTAGTAGTATTTCTGTTATAGAATTGTGTGATGAGTAAAATAATGCCGCTCCTCTAATTATTCAGTAACTACTTAGTTTAAGGCTGACAATGTATGGGGACTGACTAATGTACTACGTTACAAGAGTATAGGCATAGTCTTGGTTTTTAGTATTTCTTTGACT
The DNA here is from genome assembly GCA_028571685.1 of Heterohyrax brucei. NCBI lineage: Eukaryota > Metazoa > Chordata > Mammalia > Hyracoidea > Procaviidae > Heterohyrax > Heterohyrax brucei. Next base: position 114,307,008 of record CM053149.1, on the reverse strand, counting down.
TGCCGTTTCTTATTTTCGCTTTTTTTTGGGTAAACCAGTGGATTTTTCACATGGGATTATGCTTGAAAAAGCATGATTAAAATGGTGTTTGCAATGTTATGGGAAGAAAAGAACATAGAGACGTAGAAAACGGAGGGTAAAAGTAGTTGGGGGGAGGGGAGTTTTCCTTTCCTTATTCTTTTTTCTTGTATGATGAAGAGCCCATAATTAGGACACTATTGCTCTTACAGAGGAAGGGTCCAGAGAGAGTATTTGTTGTATAGGAGCATTAATTGCAACCATGTGGGCCAGCAGCCTGTCATGGAAATAATCCTATTATTTGTGTACTTCTTTGCGGCAATGAGATGGGCTGTTCTGGACGCTGACCAGTGTTTCTCTATGGGAATGGAGGCCAGTGATTATTTACAAGTCTGTATTCTATGGCAGTTCTAAACAACTGGTAACTGAAGTGATGAGGAGGTAAGGGCTTTGCATAAATAGAAAAGCAAATGTATATCTGTCTGTACTGCTCTCTTCTCCTTTGTTTTTCCCTCTTTCCAAAAATAAGTGCATTGTTCCCAGGGAGTGGAATCTGAAGTGGCAGCTGTCTGCCTGGCTGACTCCTTCCCTAAGAGCAGTGCCCAAGGAGGTAACTAGGGTTAACTCGAATTTGTTCTGTCCTCTACAGATGCTGGGACTCAAGCTGCCAAAATAGCTACACACGCAGGGTGTGTCAGGCTGAGCCAAAAATGCCCATTGCTCACACATTCGCAAGTGACGCACCAGCTTTGCCTGATACCTATGTCCTTTGGTTCTACACAAATGTTTCTCCTTGGAAAACCTATCCCAGAATAGTGCTATTCTTTACAAAGAATGGCATAAGACTTTGTGTTCTGTCCGTGCTCTCAACAGTTTAATATGAATTGACAATCACTTCACTGGGTCTGGATCAGCAACAATTTAGATGTAGGTTAATTTTGATTATGCAATAGGTTTGCTCTGAGTCAGAATCAACTTACCAGTGGGATTTGGTTTGCTTTATTATTATTATTAATGCCCACCCACACAGTTTGTCCTATTGTGGTGGCTCTGTGTTGCTAAGATACTGCAAGCTGTTCTGCCATTATTTCAAATTCTAGCAGGGTCACCTATGGTGGACAGGTTTCAGCAGAATTGCCAGACTAAGATAGGCTGAGAAAAGGGGACTGGTGATACACTTCTTAAAATGGGCTAATGAAAATCTATGGATTACAATAGAATACTGTTACATGTAGTCTACTGTTAGATAAGTCTCCCAGGCTGAATGGCACTCAAAATACTCAGTGTCTATAATAATGGACATGAACCTAGCAAGTATCATGAAGATGGTGCTGGACCAGGCAACATTTCCTTCTGTTGTACATGGAATTGCCAAGAGCCGAAGCAGACTTGACAACAACTAACAACAGCAACAATTGTCTATGCACCCGTTAACCAGAGGGGTCAGCCCAAGAAGCCAGGCATGGATGTTGTGCTGTGCTGTAGGGCTGACCTTAAGAAAACTTAGGATGCACTAGACAACAGCTTGGGATGTTGATCTAAGGTTGTTTGCACAGGAAAGGGAATATTTTGTGCAGGAAAATTATGTGGGCAAGATTCAGAAGCATAATCAAGGGTTGTGGAATTGCATTAAATTTATATGACTCAATTCAACAAACACTGACTAAATGTTAGGGAATTTATGTAGTTAGTACACTAAAATATCTGGGTCAAATCATCTATCTTTCTTAAATGACTGTTTCAGTGTTTTATGTTAGCAGCGACATGATGGAGAGAGACTGTGCTTATGATCCTAGGAACGTCAGTCTTAGGTGGTAGCTACAGACATGACTTTACAACTTGGGAGAAATCAACCATTTGTAGACACAGTTTGCTAACAGGTACTGACTAAATGTGTTAGGGGTGGACAGACAGCCATCCGTCTGCCTGTCAGTCCATCTATCCATCCATCCACCCATCCATCCATCCCATTTTAAAACCTGACCATAGCACAACTGCTGGGGTAAATGACAATAAGATACAGTCCTACCACAAACAGCACATGTACTCAGTTGAATGGCAGTCTCTCATAAATATATCCACATCCTAATCTGTAGAACCTGTGAATGTATCCTCATTTGGAAAAAAGTTCTTTGGAGATATAATTGCATGCTTTAAGTATCTCAAGATGAGATCATTCTGGATTATCCAGATGGATACTCAATCCAATGAATCCAATGGCAAGTGGGATACATGGAGGAGAAACATACAGAGAGAAGAGAAGGTCGTGTGAAGACAGAGACTTGTGGAGTGATGCATCCACAAGCCAAGGAATTCCTGGAGCCATGAGAAGCTGGAAAAAGCCAGGAAGGGAGCTTTCAGAGGGAGCACAACTTAACGGACACCTTACTATCAGATTTATGACCTCCAGAGCTGTGTGACAATGCGTCTGTGTTGTTTTAAGCCACTGAGTTTGTGATCATTTGTTACAGAAGCCCTAGGGAACCAACACAGGGCATAAGCTAGTAATTTGATTCTGAGATGCCCTAGCTGTGAGCTAGTATTTCCGAACTTTCAGAGCCCTGCATATTTCATTCATTCCCTCAATTAACAAGCACAAGCACACAACTCATGGGCTGTTCTTGGTGCTGAGTCAACAAAGGCAAGTAGGACACAGCCTGGGGCATCGAGGGAGCTCACAGACTCTAAGCAAACCAGTATTTACCCAAAGAAGTGAGAGGAGCTCTTGGAGGTGATAAAGGTGGACTGTTTGCCTGTGCGTTTTTCACAGGGAGATAAGGAGCTTACTGAACAGTGCCGCATACCCTTCGTCATGGACATGCTCAAAACCAGTGGAAAGTTGCTTCCATAGAAAACACTTCTATGAAATGAGCTAGGGATTCTCTACCTTACCCTAAAAAACAAAGCCCAAACCCGTTGCCACTGAGTCAACTCTGATTCACAGTGAATCTATAAGACAGACTAGAACTGCTTCATACGGTTTCAAAGGAGTGCCTAGTGGTTTAGAACTGTTGACCTTCTGGTTAGCAGCCTTAGAACTTAACCACCATGCCACCAGGGTTATCTTAACCTTAGGCTCACTTTAAAAGAATTAAAAAAAAGGTATAGCTCATAATTTAGTGGTGCTGATGGGAAAAGAACACCATGGTCCCCTGTCGAGAAGGCTGCTGGTGTGTGTGGAGTTTCTTTGCCGAGAGTTCCCTCTGCTGCTGCCAGCTCTGATTCTGTCCTTCTGAGCTGGTAAGTGTTGGGGGTTGGGGAAGGGCAGAGGACAGAAGGAGAAAGAAGAGAGGGAGAGTTCTGTCAGAGAAAGACATCCTGGTAAAGAATGGGACCTGAGCTAGATGTGTAGTGAAATCTCTCAGAGATCCTGTTTTGTCTCTGAGAATTGTTCAGGTGTAATCATTTATTTATTTACGGAACAAGCATTTATGTAAGACTCATTTCACTCTGCTGAGACAAGACAGTGCTGTGGTAAGGCACCAAGAGGGGATGGTTATAGAAGTCAGGAAAGTTCTCTCAAGAGCTGATGCATCATAGATGGGACAAGACGTGGACTTGGATTCTGAAGGGCAATGGAAGGCCCCAAATGTGAGCTATATAGACAGAAAAGGTAACGCTGTAGACAGTTAGAAAGAGAAGGTCAACGAAGGCCAGTGTGGCCAAGGTGAGCTTTCTGAAGAATGAGTGAGTCAGAGGAAGGTGGGAAGATGGGCAGAGTTTGGGGAGATGAGAAGAGATGGGAGAGACAGATCTTTCTGCCTCCTTCCTTCCTTAAGCCTTGGGTAGGAAGGAAAAGGATAGCTTGTTCAAATAAATGCTTATTATTAAAAAGAATTGTTATCCTGGGGCAGGGCAAAACAGTGAAATATGATATATATAGGTGTGTGTGCTTATAATTTTGGGATACAGGAAAAAACAAATTAAAAAAAGTAGGAAAGGTGACTTGTGGTCGGAGTATGAGGGGCCCTGAGGGCCTGATAAGGCATTTGTATGTGATTGTAAAGGAAGTGGGGAGCCATTTTTTTTTTAAGGAGATGAAATTTATTTCAATTCTAAAAGTAATAATGCTCATTACATTAAGTAGAAGGACTATGGGTGAGACAAAAAAAATGAATCACGCACAGTCTGTAAAGAAATTATTCCCACTAGTATTTTTCCTGCGTATAATTTTTAATATAGTTGAGGAAAGTCACAAATCTACCCTTTTATAGCCTGCTTTTTAATCTATTACAGCATGAGCATTTTCTGATGCTCCTTCAGTCTTTCAGGAACACAGTTTTAGTGTTCACATCTAGGAGATGAACATTAATTTACTTAATCTTTCCCCTATGGTCGAATATTTGATTTACTAGCACTTTTTCATTATAATAAATCATGCTGAGATGAGCTTGCTCACATAATAATCTTCTTCCATATTTATGATTCTTTCCTTTGGCTGCATCCTTCCTCGATGGGGAATCACTGAATCAGAGAGCATGAATGTCTTCAAGGTTCTTTGAACGCTCTGCCAAATTGCTTCCTTGGGGGTTGCTGAGCTTTGGAAGCACATGATGAAAGATGAGTCTCATAGCAGAGGACAGGCAAGGCTGGGCCAGAGAGAAAGAGCATTCCAAACATTCTAGCAGGAAGAGACATTCCGGAGTCACCGAAGCCACAGCCCTGATGATGGGCTGTCCTGATATGAAAGCATTGCTCGTGCCCCTGCTGTTTATAGAAGGCCAGCTTTGAATTCTTCCCTACAAGGAGAGTAGTGCCCCAGCCACAGTGGCCTTCTTTCTATTCCTAGAGCACATATGCTCACTCCCACCACAGGACCTTTGCATTTGCTGTGTTCCTCCACTGCAAATGCATCTCCCTCTAAACTGTGCGTGATTGGTAACTTCTTATCATGTGAGTCTTTCATCAAACATCCAATACTCAGAGACATCACCCATAATGACCCACTCCAAACAAGCCCCAAATCTCCCATCTTCACTACCTTGCACAAAGTTGATTTCATTCATGTCATCGTTGTTTCTAGGGCCCAGTGAACTGGTTCTGATTCATAGCAACCCTATGTACAACAGAACAGCACGCTGGCTGATCCTGCATCATCCTCACGGTCATTGCTACTCTGGAGCCCACTGATGAAGCTATTCTTTAAGGGTCTTCCTCTCTTTCACTGACCCCGTACTTTATCAAGCAAGATGTCCTTTTCCAGGAATTTGTTCAAAGTATGTGAGACAGGGTCTCATCATCCTTGTTTCAAAAGAGAATTCTGGTTATACTTCTTCCAACACACGTTGGTTTGTTCCTCTGGCACCACAATATGCTCAGTTTTCTCCACCAACAGTGTAACTCAAATGCATTGCTTCTTCTTCTTCAGTCTTCCTGGCTCATTGCCCAGCTTTCACAGGCATATGAGGCAACTGAAAATACCACGGCTTAGGGCGGGGACACCTTAGTGCTCAAGGTGACATCTTTGCTTTTGAACACTTCGAAGAGGTCTTTTGCAGCAGATTTACCCAATAAAATGCATTGTTTGTTTTCCTGACTGCAGCTTCCCTGGTGTTGATTTTGGATACAAGTAAAATGAAGTCTTTGACAACTTCAGTCCTTTCTCCATTTATCATGATGTTGCTTATTGGTCCAACTGTGAGGATTTTTGTTTTCTTTAAGTGGAAATATAACCCCTACTGAAGGGTACGGCCTTTGATCCTTATCAGTAAGTGCTTCAAGTCATCTTCACTTTGAGCAAGCACAGTTGTGTCGTTTGCATAATGTAAGTTGTTGATGAGTTTTCTTCTGGTCCTGATGCCACTGTTTTCTCATACGGTTTAGTTCTTGAGTTGTTTGCTGAGTACACAGATTGAATAAGTATGATGAAAAGATACAACCTTGACGCATATGTTTCTTGATTTTAAACCACGTAATATTCTCTTGATCTGTGCAAACTACTGCCTCTTGGTGTATGTACAGGTTCCTCAGAAGCATATTTAAGTGTTCTGGAATTCTCATTCTTCTCAATGTTTTCTGTAATTTTTGTGTTTCACACAGTTGAATGCCTTTGCATAGTTGATGAAACACAAGTAAACATCCCTGTGATATTCTCTGCTTTCAGCCAAGATCTATCTGACATCACTAATGATATCCCTGGTTCCACATTCTCTTCTGAATCCTGCTTGATTTTCTGACGTTTCCCTGTGGATGTACTGCTGCAACTGCTTTGAATTACATTCAGCAAAATTTTCTTATGTGTTATATTAATGATATTATTTAATAATTTCTATATTCTGGATTATCTTTCTTTGGAATGGGCAGACTGACAGATCTCCTCCAGTCAACTGGCCAGATAGCTGTCTTCCAAATTTCTTGGCGTAGATGAGTGAGCACGTCCAGCACCACTGTCCATGTATTGAAACATCTCAATTCATTTTCTGCCAATTCTTGGAGCCTTATTTTTTGACAGTGACTTCAGGGCAGTTTGGATTTCTTTCTTCAATACCATCAGGTCTTAATGATATGCTACCTCCTGAAATAAGTGAATGTGGACCAGTTCTTTTTGGTATAGTGACTCTGTCTGTTCCTTTCATTTTCTTTAGATTCTTCTTTCATCTTTCAATATTTTGGCCATAGAATCCTTCAGTGTTGTAACTAGAGGCTTCAATTTTTTCTTTAGTTCTTTCAGCTAGAGAAATGCTGAGCATGTTCTTCCCTTTTGGTTTCCAACTCTGGATCTTTGTACATTTCATTGTAATACTTTGTCTTGTTGAGCCACTTTTGAAATCTTCTGTTCAGCTTTCTTACTTCATCATTTCTTCTGTTTGTTTTTGCTGTTCTACATTCAAGAGCAAGTTTCAGAGTCTCCTCTGACATCCATTTCACTCTTTTCTTTCTTCTCTGTGTTTTAATGACCTTTTACTTTTTTCATGTATCCCACAATTGGTCTTGTCTTTGGCATTAGGATTCAGTGCTTCAAATCTATTCTTGAGATGGTCTTTAAATTTGGGTAGGACATATATACTCAGGCTTGTGCTTTGGCTCTCATGGACTTTTTGTAGTTTTATATGTTTTCAGCTTGAACTTGCATATGAGAAATTGGTAGTCTCTCTCACAGCCAGCCCTTGGCCTTGTTCTAACTGAGCTTCGGCAATGTCTCCTTCCACAGATATACAGTTGATTGATTCCTGTGTATTTCATTCTGCAAAGTCCTCAGGTATTGCTACCAATTATATTACTTTTTTTAAAAAAGTATTTGCAATGAAAAAGTCTTGCAAAATTCTGTCATGTGATCTCTAGCATCATTTGTATCACCAGGGTCATATGTTGAACTGCTGATCCTTCTTTGTTTCCAACTTTCATATTCCAATCACCAATAATTATCACTTTGTATTGACACCATGTTTGATCAATTTCAGACTGTAGAAGTTCGAAAAATCTTCAATTTCTTTATTTTTACATTATAATAGCAGTTGTATTAACTGATCTTCTTTGTAGTGTATGGATATTATCATATAATTGACAGTTCTTCAGGCTAGATTTTGAAATATTCTTCTTGATGATAAATGGGATGCCATTCTTCTTCAATTTGCCATTCCTGGCATAATATACCACATGATTTTCTCATTCAAAAGGGCCAATACTAGTCCATTTCAGCATACTAACACCTAGAGTATTGTTCTTTGTGTGTTCCATTCATTTTTGATGACTTCTGATTTTCTTAATTTCATACTTCATATAGTCCACTTTATGGTTATTAATGGATGTTTGCAGGTGTCTTCTCACATTGAGTCATGCTACATTAGTAAATGAGGGTCAAGGGACATCACTGTGGATGTCAGATGCATCCAGACTGAAAGCAAAAAACACCAAAAAGATGTTTGCTTGTGCTTTATTGACTGTGCAAAAGCATTTGATTGTGTGGATTGTAGCAAATCATGCACAACATTTGCAAAGTATGGGAATTCCATAATGCTTAATTGTGCTTGTGGAGAACCTGTACGCGGACATTGGACAGAACAAACAGATACTACGTGGTTTAAAGTCAGGAAAGGAACTGGAGCCTTGCGACTGTAGTTTGGGGGGACACTTTGGTCAATTCACACACCAAAATTTATTAAGAAAATGTCTCACATCCCACATGTTAGAAATTTATAGAAAATAACAATAAATTGTGAAAAAAGAAAATGAGGGGAAAAAGCCACAAAAGGTGTACATCAGAGTTTGCAGACTTTCACCACACTTATTCAATCGGCTGGACTCTATGATGAAGAATGGGGCATCAGGGGTTGGAGGAAGCTCATTAACAACCTGCAATGTGCAGGTGACACACCCTTTTTACTGAAAGTGGAGAAGGCTTGAAGCACCTACTGATGAAAATCAAAGACCACAGCCTTCAGTATGGATTATACCTCCACATAAAGAAGACAAAAATCTTCACAACTGGATCAATAAACAACATCACGATAAAAGGAGAAAAGGCTGAAGTTGTCAAAAGAGTTCATTTTAGTTGGGTCCACAATCAGCACCCATGGAAGCAGCAGTTAAGAAATCAAAGGATGTATTTCATTGAGCAAATGTACCGCAAAAGACCTCCTTAATGTGTTAAAAAGCAGAGATATCACCTTGAGGACTAAGGTGCTCCTGATCCAAGCCATGGTATTCTCTGTTGCCTCATATGCATGCAAGGTTAGGCAATAAATAAGAAAGACTGAAGAAGAATTAATGCCTTTGAATCATGGTGTTGGTGAAGAGTATTGAATATATTACAGACTGCCAAGAGAATGAACAAATCTGTCATGGAACAGGTATAGCCAGAATGTTCCCTGAAAGCAAGGATGATAAAATTTTGTCTCACACATTTTGGACATGCTGGCAGGATGGCTCATGGTGCCATCCTGCCAGCATGTCCAAAATGTGTGAGACAAAATTTTATCTGACTTGACGGCACTTGGCTGGCTTTGGCTGGCAGGATGGACCACTTCCTGGAAAAAGGCATCATGCTCAGTAAGTTGAAGGGTCAGAGAAGAAGAGTAAGACCTCACTGAGATGGAATGAGATGGAATGACACAGTGGCTGCAACAATGGGCTCCGGCATAGCAGTAATCATGACAATGGCACAGGACTGGGCAGTATTTTGTTCTGTTGTACATAGGGTTGCTACGGGTGAGAATAGACTCGATGAAACCTAACAACAACAAGAGAGTAGCTATGAGTCAGAACTGACTTGACACAATAGGTTGAGATCTGTGGAAGTGCTTAAAGAAGTGACCCTTTCCAACTTCCCCTTCTTTATCTTGCCCCGCATCCTGCATTAGTCTCTGCGTGTCAGTCCAACTTATCTTTTTCTTTTAATGTACTTGAATCTGTTATGCTTCTTAATGTTACAGGACCTTTGCATATTCTGTTCCCTCTGCCTGAAACATCCTTGTTCTTCCTAATTTCTACACATCTGTCAGACCAAGAGTCCTTCCTTGGAAAACCTCTCTTACCACTCATACTGGGTCACCTTCCTCTATGATACACTTCTGTGGGAGATAGTCTCCAAAGATGATTCCCAATGAACCAAACCTCTGGCATTCATGTGCTTTTCTCCCTTTGAATCCAGAGCTGCCCTATGATTCATTTTTTGACCAGAAGAATATGACAGAAGTAACACTGTGTGACTTTTGAGGTCATATGTCTTACAGCTTCCACCTAGACCTCTTGGAATACTTGTCTTGAGATATTATTCTTTTTCAGAATCTAGTCACTATACTGTGAGAAGCCCAAGTTGCATGGAGAGGTTATGGGCAGATGATTTGGTCAAAAGCTCCAGCAGAGGTCCAGCTGACAGAACCAACTGCCAATCATGTGAATAAACAATCTTAAATGTCCAGCCCAGGTGAGCCTCCATGTGACTCCAGCTCCAGCTGTCACTTGGCTGCAACTCCAAAACAGGATGCAAGTGAGAACCATCCAGGTGAGCACAGTCAACCCATAGACCTACAGGAGACAAAAATAAATTTTTGTGTTAAGTCACCAAATTTTTCTCTTTCTTTTGCTACACAGCAATGGGTAACTGAAACACACTCATAGCATTTCATCCTTCGTCCTTCATCACAGTTGTAACTGTAGGATTTCTTACCTGATTAATTAACGGTTCTCTTCCTTAGTTGTCTATAAACTCTGTGACAGCAAAGACTATGTTGACTATATCTCTTTCTCTCTTTTTTTCTTTTGCTCCCCATTTGTAGTAGAAACTCCTCATTTGTAAGCCCCCAAGAAATGTTTGGAGAACCTGCTACGATGTGAGTTTCAGAAGAAGGCAGGGCATTGCCTCCAACAAGAAGATCATAAAGTCAGATGCTCCCTATTTAGTTCCCGGCAGCCAGGGCAAAGCACGTGACCTGAGTTTAGCCAGCTGTATGCTTCCACTGGATCCTTGCATTTGGAGCTAGTAACGCAGAGAAGCAGGGAGCATTTAGTGTTCACTCCAGTGGTCCTGGCTATTTAGTTGTCAAGTGTTGGCTGCATTGACAACCTAACTTTCTCTTCTGAGGTGTCACCTTGGTTGGGCTTGGGCTGTATGACTTCCCTTTGTTCCTGCCCGTCCATTTTTCCGGGAGTTGATTCTCCTAACTTGCTGATTGTTCTCTAGACTACCTGATATCCCTTCAGAAATCGCATTTTTGCAGAAGATAGCCAGGGTTGTTTTCTGCTGCAGACCACCAACCATGCTAATTCCGTAGTTACCCAGCATGCTAACTGAGGCACAAAAAGTGTTAATAAATATTGTTCAAGGAGTGAATGAATATATGCCAGAGACCCAGGTGGACACTAGGAATTCCAGGACAAATAAGTCTGTAACTCAAGGAGCTTGTATTTTACTAGTTGCAGGAAAACAAATTCAGTATTTTAAACAAATGCTGCAAGAGTAAAAGGCACAAGTTGGAGGAACTAACTATGCTTAGGAAAGGTAGGGGAGGGGACCTCTATGGCTTATACCAGTGACTGCAGTTAGAGAAACAGTAAGTATTTATCGATAGAATGGACAACTAAATAAATATAATGCCAAAGTAGCATTCATTCGGTTAACTGTAAAGTGCTACATAAATGGAAAGGACTATTCTTACGATAGCCTTTGAATTCTGTATTAGAGGTTCCTTTTGTGTGTGTGTACTGAATATGAGTCGGAATCAATTCAAAGTTTACAGCAAGTATAGATATAACCTAGTATTTGTCAATTCAACATTTGTTTTACGTGTACGGTTCAGTGACATTAATGAGATTCATCTTGCTGTACAGCCATCATCACTATTTAGTTTCAGAGTTCATTAAGATTCCTTATGTGGCAAATATCGGAAAATGCAGCCCAAACTGGCTTAAGTCAAAAAGAGACTTGATTGGTCCATGTCACAGAAAAATTCGGAGAGTCCAATAACTTCAAGGGTTCACATAATGTTATCAAGACCCTCTTAGTATTGATTCTGTTTGCATTGGCTTCATTCTTAGGTTTTCTCCACATGGTGGTTTGAGATACTGCTGAGTTCCCTATTCCAGATTCAGTCTTATTAGAAACAAACAAAGAAATAAAGGAAAAGCTATTTCCTGGTTGCTCAAAAAGTGCACTCTTGGGTTAGCACTGATGAGACAAGGTGGGCCTGACTTGGGTGAACGCTATTCTCTGGACCAATCACTGATAAATATGGCACTTGGATTGGCTAGGTCTAGTTCTTGAGCTTAGTCCTGGAGTTGAAGAAGAGGTCAGCCCCATGGCAACTACTAGTGATTAGAACTACGGGCACTGGATGCCAGCTGGTTGGATTTGTATCTTGATTGTGCCACTGAAGAGCTATTTTACCTTGGGAAAATTATTTATTTCTGTTTTAGCTGACAGATGTTTACAATGTAGGTAATACAAGTACTTGCATCATAGAATTGTTACAAGGATTCAATGTGTGCAATGTGTATCACAGACTTAGACCAGTGCTAGGCACATGGCAAGAGGTTAACACATTAGTTATCACATTTAGCCTTTAGCTGCTATCTGAAAGGATGGTAGTTCTAGTCCATCCAGAGGTATTTTGGAAGAAAGGCTAGAAAACCAGCCACTGAAAACCCTAAGGAACACATACAGCTCTTCTCTTGCTATGAGTCAGAACTGACTGAACTGCAACAGGGTTTTTTTTTTTTTTCTTTTTCCTGAGAATATGGAAGGAATGGTTTCCCAAATGAAATTCAAGAAACTGTCAACAGAAGAGTGCATGAATGAATGCTTGAAAGGCAGAAATAACAAACGTCCACTACATTTCATCCTTTTATCCCCAAACTCCGACCAATTGACCACTAGAGGTGAGCAGTCAGTGAGCTCTTGGATGAAGGCAGCCAGGCTTCCCAGCTGCCTCTTGGTGTGAGGGTTGCTGCTCTAGAAGAAATTCCAAAGCACAGTCATGCCCACCTGATTGACACCCTAGCAGGACTGATGTCTCCTTGGCAATCAGTCCTCATTTTTCCAGACTTCACCTTTGGGGCTGTTTATTAACGCAGCCTTAGAAAATCCATGCTGTGGCCAGCCTGAGTGCATATTAAACCATTTCAAAATGTTGGAGGAGGAAGTCTGCATGCTTAATGTGTAATTTAGCTGGGAGAACTGGAACAACTTGCATTTTGGTATGTTCTTCATTTTGCAAATGAATGTGATTTTCGTAATGGACCATAATGGCTCCCTCAGAGTTATTCTTGTCTGTCATATTAATGTGGATTGTGATGCTTTAATAAAGAGTGGACTTTTGACTCTTCCAGCTTTGCATCTTGATTGCTCGGCTGCTCATACACCACATCATCAGTCATAATTCTTCCTTTGAATTGATATTTATTTTTTACTTCTTCACTTCCACGGGATGAACAACAGCACGTATAATACACCAACAAGCCCCAAGCTACGTCAGTGGCTGGCAGTGACAAAGAGTTGGTTTTTAAGTTCTTACCACGTTCCGCCTGAGGAAGTTTAGTGTCCAAAGTCTCTAATTGTGTCTGAGATGGCCATGACGCCACCATTCTTCTTGTGTCTTTGGAGACAGACTGGAGAGATGGTCCAGACTCCCAATTTTCCCTGGTTCATTCTGTCTTGAGATGATGGTATTCACACCACAAAGCAACTGGAAAGAAGGATATTCACAGGCAAGAATTCCTGGAGAGCACTTTTGATAGAGAAGGGGTTTTGAGCTAGGTTTCTGGTAGGAAAACTTAAGCCTTAAATCTTTTTTTTTTCTTAAAGGTCATGCTGGAAAAGCCTGAGACTCTTCTGAACTAAGAGTCCAGTGCCACTGCCTGGGGACACCTGGGTGGTGGCAGGAAGCATTTGCACAGCAGTAGGGCTTCTGCTGGAAACCCTGGTCATGTAGAGGTTAAGTGCTACATCTGCTAACTAAAAAACTTGGCAGTTCAAATCTGCCAGGTGCTCTGTGGCAACTCTATGGGGGCAGTTCTACTCTGTCCTATAGGGCTTCTATGAGACCAAATTGACTTGACAACAGTGAGTTTGGTTTTTTTTGGTTTTTGGCTCCTGTGACACATCTTTGCCTCTGCTTAGCACACAGACTATTCTTTTGGTCTCTTTGTGAACCACCCCATAAATCTGAGGCTCACCACATGAGACTGACCATTAGCTCCTCTCTTTCCAGTGTCCCCCATCACCCGTCAGTGGGTCTTGGGAAACAAGACCATTCTAAGTGACATCTCGTGGTCTCTTACCTGTCCTGCAGCCTCCTACCACAGCCTCAGCCTTCTTTTATGGTGATTGCTTATTTGGTGTATTCTGAGACTGACTCTATCAAATGCTGCATGACTTTGCTATGGAACAGCCAAGGTCCACACCAGCTCTTTGTTTGGCAGATGTGGTCATGTATCGCTCCCCTCCATTGCTCCGTTTTTATACATCCCTCAATTACTTGCACCATGGAATCATAGACAGAGAATGGTCAGCAGAGTCAGAGAAACTTAGGTCCCTATCTTTACAGCTTATTAATGGTGTGATTTGGGGCATGTTGCTTCTCTAAGTCTCAGTCTCCTCATCTTTAAAATAGGCATGCTCATATATATTCCAGAGGGTTTTTACTGAAAATTGAACAAGGTCATGTTGGTAACACATTTAGCATGCAGCTTGGCACACAGCAAACTCTCCATAAATGGGTACCACTGTTATTTTTGAAATCATGTTGGTAGGTAGAAGGTAGATGTATGTCGGGTGTGGAGAACACTAGTGCCTTTTATTCTTCTCACGCTTCATTTGGCTTTCCCATACCCTCCCCTGATTCCTCCTTCTTTCTTCCCCTTCTTCTCTTCTGGTCTCCTCCACCCCTTTCAATCCCACCCACAACTTTGAGAGGATAGAAGAGCATAGAGTTGTTTATTTTGAGACTAAATTCAACATTGACTCTCAGAAAAAATAACCCCTACAATATGCTCTGTTACCACGTAAGCGTCACATTTAAACAAAGCCTTTCGGCCTGAACTGAAAATTACCATCCCGCTGGGAGACGTAAACTGGAGGGGCTGCCCCCGTGAAGGGGGACGCGCGGTAGCTGGCAGGGCTCTGTCCTTGTGAAGGGAGCCGCCTTGCTCTGTGCACTGATTTCACTTGGAGAATTGTACTCCCTTCTCTCCTTCCACAGACAGAGAAAACAATAGCAATCTGTTAAAACATGGTGGGGAGGAAAAGCAATGACTGCTATAGACTGAAGCCTGTAAGAGGTCCATTCAGCTGCCACCTACAGAATTCTACCGGGGCTGACGAAGAGTCAAGTGATAGTATGAAAATGATATGTGGATATGACTCTGTAAAAACAAAAAAAACAAAACCAATAATGGGATTGAAGACTAACCCTTTGCATAGCTAATAGGAATATTAATACTGGTAAAAGCAGATAATTCTAGAACACTCACTGCCCTGAGGGAGCCCTGGTGGCCCAGCGGTTAAAGAGCTTGACGGCAACCTAAATGCTGGCAGTTTAAAGCCAACAGCTGCTCTGTGGGACACGGATGTGGCAGTCTGTTTCCCTCAAGGTTGCAGCCTTGGAAACCCTCTGGGGCAGCTCTACTCTGTCCTGTAGGATTGCTTGAGTCAAGATTGACTTGATGACCGTGTTTTTCTTTTTGTTTTTAGTGTTACGATGTCTGTAGGGACAAATGGTTAGTGGGCTTGCCTGCTAGCTAAAAATTGGTCAGCTGGAGTCCACCCAGAGGTACCTTGGAACTAAGACCTGGTGCTCTACTTCCAAAAAATAAGCGTTTCAAAACCCTGTGGAACACAGTCCTGCTTTGACACACACAGGACTGCCGAGTCAGAGTCGGCTGGATTCCAAGGTAACTGTTTTTGTGTTTTGTGACGGCAACTGTTACCATGTGCCAAGCCCTGAGCTAGGTGGGAATTTTCCACATATAAAGTCGTCCTATCTTCACACCACTCCATGAAGTGAGAACTCTCTCTGTACATGTTTTTACAGATGAGGAAACTGATGCATATAGAGGTTCAAGAACTTAACCCAAAGTCACAGCTTGGAAATTTGAGCCTTAGAATTCTCTCAGTTCTCATACTGTCTCATGCTATGTGAGACTCGGGTGAGTTTGTAGACACTGTCCGTACACACCCACGCGCACTTAGCCAAGGACACTGAACACCACACGTGAACCTCCGTGGGCTTCAGTCTCTTGTGGACTTCTCATTATGTCACCTGGGACACATTATAGTTGTGTGAATACTGGTGTCATTCGCTGAGAAACTGTAGAATTCTGGAGAGCCATTCCCATCCCAGTGTCCTCTATAGGCCTGGACGCTGTGCCTGGCAGGTCAAAGGGGCTCCACAAATGTTTCTTGAGAGGAGAACTAGTGGATGCTAAATGCGGAGATGCTGACTGTCAGTGTGAACTAGATCTTCAGGGAAGATAGGTGTTGGTGACGGGCGGAGACGGCGGAGAAAGGTACATGGAAGAGATGGGAGAGAGGGAGGCCGTGACAATGGGACCACATAGGGGATGCAGAAAGGATTCTCAGGGTGGGGAAACTGCCCTGGAAAATCACAAAAGCAAGACGGCCAATGGGAGAGTTTGAGCTTGGTATAGCTGCCAGCTGTCACCCGGACTGGGCCTGAGGAAGGCAGTGCTTTCACGAGTCTGGGAGCCAGTGTGGGTTAAGTGCATAGAGTCCTGGGCTCAAATCCCAGCTTAGCTGTTTACAGGCTCAGAACCTCAAGAGAGTTACCAGCTGTAGGTACCTCTCAGGGTGCTGTGGAATGAAATGAGATAACATGTGAACAGTATTCCACAGTGCCCCCCGGTCTCTGGTGTCCCCTGACATTACCTCTCTGAAGGTGAAGGATGAACTGGAATGGGAGAGCATGAGCAGGGAGTGAGGCTGAAGGCCACGGCAACAGCGACAGCAGCAGCAGCAATAGTGAAGTCTGCTATTTCTTGAGTTCCACACTCCTGTTCTTCAGTCATGTAACAACCCAGGGAGGTGAACGATTTTCCTATGACTGCATAGGAGTTGGAAACCCTGACGACATAGTGGTTAAGAGCTATGGCTGCTAACCAAAGGGCTGGCAGTTCAAATCCACTGGGCATTCCTTGGAAACTCTACGGGGCAGTTCTCCTCTGTCCTATGGAGTTGCTGTGAGTTGCAATTAACTCAGTGACAACCAGTTTAGCTTTTTTTTGGCGTAGGATTTGGGGTTATATGTGCACTCTGTCTGGCTTCCAGGCCAGTGGACTTTCCCCTGCCACATCCTGCCAGTGTGATTCAAAATCTGAGGAAGAAGCACTTTTACTGGCGGCAACAGCCCTGCGTTGCAAGTCGGGGATACCAGATGGGTCCTCTAATTTTCCAGAAGACTCTTAACACTCCTGTCTTTTGAGAAGTCAGTAAGTTTCCAGCCCCTGCCCTCTACAGCCCTGGATTCTGCTAGGCCACCTGCCTGTCTTGCTCTATGCAATGACCAATGTCTGTGGAATCTCTGCTGAGCAGCTTTGTGCCAAGGTTAGCTTTCCTCATTCCTCTCCTTTCCAGTCTGTTGTTTTTTTCTCATGCAAATGTATAGCCTTGAGCACCTTTCGTTTGTTAGACTAGAAAGTAAGCTCCATGAGGGTGGGGGCTTTGTCTTGTTCACTCTTTCATCCTCCATTTCTAGACTACTGCCTGGCACATGTTGTTCTCCTTGTTAGGTGCTGTCCAGTCGGTTCTGACTTATAGCAACCCCAGGCACAACAGAACAAAATCCTGCCCAGTCTTGTACCGCGTCCACTATCTTTTTTTATGCTGAAGCCCATCATTACGGCCAGCGTTTCAATCCATGTTGTTGAGTGTCTTCCTCTTTTTTTGCTGACCCTCCACTCTACCAAGCATGACGTCCTTCTCCAGGGAGACTGATCCTTCCTGACAAGTCCAAAGTATGTAAGACACAGTCTCACCATCTTTGCTCTCAAGGAATTCTCTGGTTGTACTTCTTCTGGAACAGACCTGTTTGTTCTTTTGGGAGTGCATAGTACATTGAGTATTCTTCTCCAACACCACCACAATTCAAAGGCATCAATTCTTCTTCTGTCTTCCCTGTTCATTGTCCAGCTTTCTCATGCATATGATGCAATTGAAAATACCATGGCTCTGGTTAGGCACACCTTAGTCTTCAAGGTGATGTCCTCACTTTTCAGTGCCTGAAGGAGGTTCTTCACAGGAGATTTTCCCAGGGCTAACGTACTACATTAGACACATAGTAGGGGCCTAGTAGATGTTTGTTGAGTGAACGAATAGCCTTCTTCAAACTACGCATGCCCCAAAGATGAAACAACAACAAAACCCACAACTAGTGAAGTCTGACTAACGGTGACCTTATGTATGCTGGAGTAAAATTGTGCCCCATAGAGTTTTCAGTGACTGATTTTTCAAAAGTAGATTGCCAGGCATTTCTTCCAGGTTGTCTCTGGGTGAACTCGAACCACCAATCTTCCAGTTAGCTGTTTGTGCCACCTAGGGACCCTAAACTACGCACAGCTCCCTTGGAATTCTCCATGTCCCTGGCATATACCCAAGAGAACCAAAAACCAAACCAAAGCCACCGCTGTTGAATCAATTGTAACTCATAGCGACCCTGTCTGACCGAGGAGAACTGCCCCACGGAGTTTCCAAGGAGTGCCTCGTGAATTCAAATGGCCAGCTTTTAGTTAGCAACTGTAGTGTTTAACCACTATGCAACCAGAGTTTCCAACCCAGAGAAGGGTAGCTAATATTATTACTGCAATAAACTCCTCTGACTTTCCCAGCCCTTTTCCTGAAGCCCCCGTTCGACCGTTAGACTGTCTCCTCTTCACACTCAGTGTCCTGTTGTTTGTATTTTCTGCAGCATTTCGTAAGGGTTACTGGATACTGTAGGTACTCAGTCCATCCTGAGGGATTTGACTGGCTGGTGTGACGCGTGTCTATGTGTGTGTGTCCGTATGTCGGTGTGCAGGTGGACTTGGCTGTGGTTTCCACACCAGCCCTGCCTTCCAGGGGGCTGGAGGATGTTTGCTAAAGTTAGTCAGAGTGGCTGGGACTCAGGGCTCTTGGGTCTTCTTTCTATGATTCATGGGCATTTTGGAGAAGTTTGTGAAGCCCTTAAGCTGTGGTGAAAGCTGGCATTTAGAAAAAGTGGATGACTTTGTCCCTTGTTCCCTTTTGTACATTTTTCCACTGGCATGCAGTCTCCTCCAGGAAATATTAGATCTTCTACCATCTTTGGAACAAGTCCTTTTATTATTAGTGTCCACTTTTATTGTTGCTTTTGCATTAGCTGTCTGCTAACGAAGCATTAGCGTGTAACATTCCACTCATTCATTCACTCTTTCTAGACTCACTCCGCCCCTGCAATGTGCCAAACACTGGCTGGCATTACAAAGATGAGAGTTGTCTACATCGGTGCCCCTGAGGACTCTTGTGACAGGGACACTGAGTAGACTATGAGAACAGAGAATTTGGAGATGTGTGTGGAGTCAGGAGGAAGACGTCAAAGGTTCAGGGTTCAGAGTTCAGGGAAGGTTTCCAAAATCTGGAGTGCTCTCTGAATGAGAGCCCAGGAGGCGTCAGAATCATGCTCAACACATCACAGACATTATCTCATTCACTCCTCACTACTTGATGAGGTAAGGGCTATTATCCCTGTTTTTGTGTAACCTTGGGTGAATGACTTAATCTCTCTAAGTCTCAGTTTCCTCATCTGTAAAATGGTGATAATAACATTTCCTATCTCAGAGGACTGTGGTGATGATTAAATTAAAAATATATATGCAGCTTACTTAGCAACAGGCTAAACTGGGGTTACTAGATGGTCTTTTGTTACTATTAACCAAAAAGCCCCAAACCTGTTGTCATCAAATCAATTCTGACTCATAGCAACCCTGCAAATATTACCTACTGTTATTATTATATTATTATGATGATGAAGAGAGTGAGGCCTGGAGAGCTTGGATGTCTTTCCCAAGTTCCCATACCAAGTAAGTGTCAGAAACAGGATACGAGTCCACAAAGCCCTTTCTCTGAACCATAGGCCTTGTCCCCTTGGAATCTGCTCTGGTACTTCGAGCGGGTTAGGAGAGTTTTTCCCGGATGGAAAGGAGAATTATTAGAATGACTTTCAACAAGCAGACAATTACTCCAGTCCTCCACATTGACTCCATGACCCCATTTGTAATTGATACTTTAGTTGCCTGATCAAACCTCCCAAATGAAATGTGGCCACCCCCTTCTTTCGATTCCAGACCTGGTAGCTCCTATTTTGAAATCTACCCTTTCTTTTGAGTTATCCAGGAATGATCTAGGATGGAAACTATGAAGATCTTGGAGGACCAGAGTCTCTGGGTGGTACAAATGATTAAGAGCTCAACTACTAGTTGAAGGATTGATGGAACCCACCCAGATGTGGCCTCAGGAGACAGGCATGAAGATCTGCTCTGAAAGGTCATAACCTTGAAAACTGTATGGAGATGTTCTGCTCTGTAGACATGGAGCTGCCATGAGATGGAACTGACCTGAGAACAAGTTAACAGTTTTAGAGGACCAGAAATTCTCACCGTGGAGCTCTTGGGTGGCAAAGAACAAGAGAAGTCATTCCAAAGTAGGGGGCAGGGAAGAAAAGAAAAGAGGAGAAGAGAAAACACAGGCAGTATGCTTCTGACTCCAGTGTTGCTAACAGAAGCCCTTTTTCCCCTCTGTACGGAATCACCACCCAGCCCTTCTTGTAGGGAGCACTGATAAAGATTTCTGTGGTTTGTTTTCCTTCCTGGAGCCTTTGAAATCAACGGAGGTGGTGATGTTTATGGCTGGCTGGTTACCTCTGCAGCTCTCCGGGGTCCCATTCTGTGATCCCAGGTTGATCCTCCAGGCAGTAGGCAGCAAGTCTTGGCTGCCCCAGCTGGGGAAGTGGCTGTCTGAAGGCCAGCGCTGGATAGAATTTCAGGCCCATAGTTCCGAAGGCTTTGCTCACCACAACGGCGTCATCACTGCCTGACGCCCCCACCGTCTTCAGAATAGCACCAATTCATCCCACAGGGGAGTGAATGCTAGAAAATAAGCTTCAAGAGAGAAAAGGAGGTTGGGGAGATGTTTGTAGGACTGGGTGAAGCACGCTGTGAATAGGTTTGGCTCCAGGACTGCTAGTCCTCATGAAGTGAAAGCAGAATTGGCCGGCTCTCCTTGGTGCTAGGGACATCATGGGAAGATACGTATATATTGTAAAAATAAATGAATCTCTGCTTTATTTTCTCAGACGTTAATATTTTCCTGGCACTGGTGGTTAGAATTACTTGTCTGGGTGTCCTGAACTCCATTTCTGAAGCCCAGCTGAAAACCCTGGACAGCTGGAGGGAAGTGGACACCTGGGAGAACCGAGATGTTTGGTATGCCTTTCCGGCTTTATTAAAAAAACGAATCCTCTTTTTCTCACATGTTTCCCACATCCTAGGATAGCTACCGAGAGAACATTGGAAAAACATGTCTTTTCGGAGTTGCTTTGGTCTACGGTTCAGAGAAACACAGAGCTCACTTCTTCATCCCAAGCAGGAGACTCAGAACTGACAGCTCCAACCTGTCATTTTTGTGCATGAACCCAGAGAATGGCAATGGGACTCTTTAGAGTCCTTCTTCTGGGCAGCAGTGGGATTTATTTGGGAACTTAAATCCCGAAGAAATGTTAGTTCACTCCAATGGTGGGTTCATTGGTTCATTTTTTTCAGCCAACAAACTGGCCATCAAGTACTACCTACATCTACAAGTCATACCTAAGTTCTCAGCTGATTCACAGCAGCTCAGGAAGGGTGGTCATCTCCCCTTTAGCACGGCTGAAGACTTGAGGCACAGGGAGGTTGAAGAATTAGGCCACATTGCGTTTCTGCTCCTTTCTGTTCCTCCAGGCTGCTTTCCCCAAGACCTGTAGTAGGATGATCTTGAACTCTGGGAGCCAAAAAGACCTGGATTGAAATCCTGTGTCTTCTACTTATTTGGGGTGAGACTTGGGCAAGTTACTTGTTTTCTTTTGGGCAAGTTGCTTTATTTCTGCAAATATATTTGCTCACCTGTAGAATGGGCTTAAAGCAACAGTAACAACTTGGCCAGAGCTATTGTGAGAATTAAAACTAGACAAAGTGTTCAAAGTCTTGTACAAGCAAAATCAAAAACACAAAGCCAGTTGTAGTGGAGTTGCTTCTGTCTCCTGGCAATACCCTATGTTTCTGAATAGAACTGCCACTCCCTAGAATTTTCACGATTGTGACCTTTTAGAAGCAAATCGCCAGTCCTTTGTTTTGAGGTGCCTCTGAGTCACCATTTGTGCAATCTGAGTATTCCTTCTGAATGAATAGATTCTCCACCTACAGTTTATTAGGCTAACATCACGATTTTTTGCTTTTTCCAGGGCCCTGAGAGGAGTGCTTCAAGCTGACAGAAAAACCTACAGTGGTCTTTGAAAGGCATCAGTTGTGCCTGGTGTGCTGTTTTCTCCGCAATGGGCAGTGGTGGTCTTGAGAGCAGTCGGTTTCAGTTTCTCCACCAGGAGGTAGAAATATTTAACATAACAAGGTGACCTCATCGGGGGTGACCAGGCACTATCATTGACAAACAGCCATTTATTCAAGCCAAGCAGGCCCCGTATGCCACAGGTAAGCTGGGGAAAGAGAGATGGAATTGTTCAATTCTGGAGGAGTGGAGGCTGATCAGAAAAGCACCACAACCCTTAGTCATAACTTCCAGTTGCAGCCCCCCCCCTTTTTTTTTTTAAAAAAAAAAGCAGGTTAAACAGGTTTCCCATGGAAAGGTACAGAACAGACCCAAAGCACAACAATGACAATGACGAAATTTTCTTTTTCACACACTTGTCTTCCTTTCTCCCTTCCCTAAATTCTCTCCATCTCAACACCCACCCCATTTCAACATCCTTCCCTGCTCCCACCTGCCCCCCTCCGAAGAAATGTAGAAGGCGCAAATTGGGCTGACTCAACTACATAAAGCCACTTTCTTCCCAAATGAGCAAAAATATTCCCATTAAAAAATGTATATAAAATATTTATGAAATGGTTGGGGGGGAGATTCAATTGTAGGAGCTGGCAGAAGGCAGTGCCAAATGTATGTTAAGAGCACCTCTGATGGTTTTTTTTTTTTTTTTTTTGCAACTGCCACATAAAATACGTAGGCATGTTCTGGCCCCCACCTTAGAAGTCTCCCCACCCCCACTAGCAGGCCTAGTTGTACCCGCACACAAGAAATCACATACCTATGCATGCTCACTCTGCCCGGGGAATCTGGCAAAGCATGGGTCTTTCTCTACAGGCCACGGAGTTTGTTGTTTCAGTCTGCTGTTTTCATTTCTGTGCACCTGCACCCCTTGCCTGAGCCCCCACCACATTGCCCCTGCCTTGACCAACAACACGGGGATGTGTGTTTCTGAATAAGCCCCACATTATTCCATTTGGTTTCCTCAGGAATTTGGTAGGAAAAACTCTGGATCCCAGTGAACTGGCCTTAATTGGATCGTTCACGTTCTGAGTAGATTTCACCTGCCTTGGCTCTGCTCTTTGAGCCTCCCCCGGTCCTCACCAGTCCCCTCCTCCTCTCCCCTCAGAAACTGCCTGCACGATGAGGCTGAGATCTGCCCCCCTTAGCAGGAACAAGGCGATGAGCTGGGGGTGTGGGTGGTAAGGAAAGGCTGGGTTGCCCAACTTCATGGTGACTAAAGGGGTGAAGAGGGTGGCCTCCAGGTTCCAGGCTGATGAAGAGCTATTTCTGTATTTCACATACAATTGCTAAGAAATCCTGCTTGCAAATGCTAAGTACCCTGGTCAATATGTACAATAAACTAGCAAGAGCCACAGGGGGAAAGTTGACTGAGGCAACTTGGGCTTTGAAGAGGTTACTGTGCTTGTGGTACAATCTAGGACCAATGACGTCTTAAATGCACTTTCTAGTTGGTGGCCTCTAAGTTATTAGGGATGGCGTTACAAAAGCAAAGCAATGGCTTCTCCCTGGTTGGGGCGACCCTATCTAGACTCAAATAAGACCTAGGGGAAATCATCCCAGGTTTGCCTTACCTTAATGTGAAGGTGACCTTACTTTCCTAAGCTGAGAGGAGCTGGGGCTAGAAAATCTGTGTGGCTAGTTGGCAGATGAAGAATGACAATAAAAAATGGGAATTTGGCTTCTAAGCCATCCTCAGGTGGTCAATGAGGGTCAGACCTTTACAGTATCCCTAAGAAGTGGGAATTTTGCTTCTGTTTAAACACAGGGAATTCACTGCCTCATTTTATGTGGTATGATTCCACTGCTAAACAGTATTCATTATTTAACGATTTTCTGTTAACTGGTCTTGTTCCCATCTATTTAGCTCCAAATCTAGCAACTTAAAAACAGCAAACATTTGTGACCTCATACAGTGCCACACAATCAGGAATTCAGGTGCGGCCTAGCTGGGTGGTTCTTGCTCAGAGTATCTCGTGTAGTTGTGGTCAAGATGCTGGTCGGATTTGCAGTCATCTCAAGACTTGGCTACGAGTTGGAGTATCTGCTTCCAAGACAGCTCACTCACGTGGCTTTTGGCAGAAGGCCTCAGTTCTATGCTAGCTATTGACAGGAAGTCTCAATTCCTCATCAGGTGGACCTCTCCAAAGGGCTAGATGAGTATCCTCATGACATAGCAACTTGTGTCCCCAGAATAAATGATCCAAGAGAGAGAACAGGGAGAAGTATATAATGCCTTTTATGACCTGGCACTGCAAGAAACACAGCATCTCTTCTGCCAGTCTATTTGTTAGAAGAAGTTGTGATATCAAGGCCACATTTAATAAGATGGAAAGGCCCTTGAATGGCACAAACAGTTTACACTCAGTCACTAACCAAAAGGAGCTCAGTTGGTGCAGTAGTTAAGAACCTGGCTGTAAACCAAAAAGTCATCAGTTTGAATTTACCATCTCCTCCTTGGAAACCCCATGAGATGATTCTACTCTGTCCTATAGAGTCACGATAAGTTTGAATCAACTTGATGGCAATGGAAATGCAGACCAGCCAAAAGGTTAGCGTCTCTAATCCACAGAGAGAAGGCCTACTGATCTGCTGCTGGAAAGGTAGTGGTCAAGAAAAGCTGATGGAGCAATTCGAACCTGTAGTACATGGGGTTTCTGAGTGTTGGAACTGATTTCTGAGCAACTTTTTTTTTGAGGGAAGAATATAAAATAATTTGTGGATATATTTTAAAACTACTACAGTTACAGTTTCTCCCAAATGATGCCACACAAAATAAGTCTGCTTGATTATCACAATAGCCCTCCAGGTACTTGATAGCCACTATCATTTGTTTTTTGGAAACTAGTGGTTAAGTGCTACATCTACTGGGTTGGCAGTTCGAATCCACCAGGCACTTCTTGGAAATTCTATGGGGCAGTTCTTCTCTGTCCTATAGGGTCACTGTGAGCTAGAATCAACTCAATGGCACTGGGTTTGGTTTGACTTTTGACCACATTTTAGAAGGTGTCCTGGTGGTGGAATGTTTGTGGGCTCAGCTACTTACCAAAAAGGTATCAATTCAAACCTACCTAGTTGCTCCTTGAGAAAAAGACATGACAATTGACTTCTTTAAAGATTATGGTCTTAGAAACCCTATGAGACAGTTCTACTGCGTCCCATGGAGTGCTTATGAATGCAAATCAATTGGATGACGTCTACCAAAAACAACTTTTAACATCTCTGGCTGAATGCCTACAGCTCCTTCAACTCTTCCTTGCATGACTTGATTTATATCCCCCTGCTCTCCTGGTATACTACACCAGTGAAGGTAAAATATGATAACTTAAGTTGAACTTAATTCCGAAATATGACTTGATTAACACAGAATATTACATAATTGTTAGAATGTATTAACAGAGGCTCAGCATGGTGTTATGGACTAAATTGTGTCCCCTCAGCATATGTGTTACAACTCCTCACCTCCATGCCTATGGTTTGGAGCCCCGGTGGTGCAGTGGTTTAGAGCTATGGCTGCTAACTAAAAGGTTGGCAGTTCAAATCTACGAGCTGTTACCTGGAAACCCTATGGGACAGTTCTTTGTACTATAAGGTCACTGTGAATTGGAATGGACTTGATGGTAAACTTTCTTTTTTTTGTGTGTGTGTGTGTCTAGGAGTCCTTCCGCTACAATAGTTAAGAGCTATGGTTGCTAACTAAAAGGCTGGCAGTCCAAATCCACCAGCTGCTCCTTGGAAATCTTATGGGGCAATTCTACTCTGTCCTGTAGGATCACTATGAGTGAGAATCAGCTCCATTGGCCTCATTATGCCTGTGGTTATAATTTCATTTGGGAATGGGTTGTCTTTGCTACGTTAATGAGACAGGATTAGTATTGGGAGTATCTTGAGATACTCTAACAATTAAATTATTGAACTTGCCACTGTGTGCTTACATGGACAGCGCCGTACAAACAACTGGGCAAGGTTTCATAACCTTAGTATATCAGTGTCTCCCAGCTGTGTTTGTGTCAAAGTGTGGCTGGTGTCTTGCTGAGTGGCATTGATTATTGTTGTGTGTTTTTGTGTGCAGTCTCAAGAAGGTTGGAACTTGAATTAGAGCAATGAACAAACATTAAAGTTCTCATTAAACTTGGCAAGAGTGGAGGTGCAATCAGGAGCACATTAGTCCAAGTAAAGAAAATGGCAGTGTATAAATGGATTAGACGTTTTTCTGAGGGGATAGCAAGCGTCACTGATGAAGAGAGGTCAGAGCAGCTAGTAATGAGCAGAACTGATGAAAATGTTGGGAAAAAATTCATAAAATTCTGTGTCAAAATCATTGGCTGACTGTGAGAGGCACAGCAGACCAAGTAAACATAGATAGATGAGCAGTTAGGAAAATCTTAACTGAAAATTTTGGCATGAGAAAGATGTATGCAAAAACGGTCCTGAGAGAGCTCACTGATGAATGAAAGCAAAGGAGAGTTGAAGTTTGCCGAG
Source organism: Heterohyrax brucei (assembly GCA_028571685.1). Classification (NCBI taxonomy): domain Eukaryota; kingdom Metazoa; phylum Chordata; class Mammalia; order Hyracoidea; family Procaviidae; genus Heterohyrax; species Heterohyrax brucei. The sequence goes on along the minus strand of CM053149.1, from coordinate 114,280,514 downwards.
ACCTTTTGGAGAGGCAAGACGATGTTTTGGGCCATGTTATCACTGGTGGTGAACAATGGGTGTACCAATAAGACCCTGAAACAAAGCTTCAAAGAAGTCAGTCAGTTCTACACTACCAAAAATGTTCCATCAGTCCAAATCAAGAGTCAAAATGATGTTGCTAGCTTTTTTTTGGTATCAGAGGGATTGTCCATTACGAATTTGTACCAACTGGACAAGTGGTTAACCCAGTTTACTGTTTAGAAGTGACCATAATGATATTCAGCAATGAGGTCATGTAGCACTTTTCCTGGTGTGAGTTTGTGAACTTAGTTGTCGGACTTCATTATAAAAAGATTAAATGTGAGTTGGCAAGCAGAGTTGGGAGAAGACATATGCAAGCCACATGAAGCAGAAGCTCAGAAGACAAGGACCTTTCTCCATAATTCACATAGAGAGAAAGAATTCCCCTAGAGCCAGCACCCAGAATTTGAACTTTTAGCCTCCTAAGCTGTGAAGAAATGCATTTTCTGTTTTTTAAGGTACACACTTGTGGTATTTCTCTTAGTGTCATTAGATAACCAAGACACAAAGTATCTGACACATGACAAATCTTCAGTTAATGTTGATTATTGAAAGTGAATCAATGAATGACTAAATCAATGGACCTTTTACTATTAAAAAAGGTGGAGATTAGTTTACCTTTTTCTGTGTCCCCTCTTTCTTTTTTCAGCAGCTATTTATGTTGCTGCCTAATTTCAGCTTTTTGACCAGAATTCCTAAATTGACGGTTTTTAAACAGTCTTTTGCCCAGCTAAGATTCTCTGACTTTGCTCCTTTTTGAAAACATAAATACGGATCTCGGCTGTGCCAGGGTGCTCAGTGGTTTGGTGGACACTGTATATTATCCTTCATTTGGTGACCTGATACGAGCAGCCAATCCTTTGGAAAGGGAGTTTCCTTTGGGTTGTAACCTACCTCCAGCATACAAATGGAGGTTCTGGCAAAACTCAGTCTCTTTTAGTCCTGCACTCGTCCCTTCTGACTTCCAGTGCTTGGGGTACGGCACCCTGCTGCCTGCTGCCTGACCTGCAGATTTTGGATTCACCAGCTGTGAGCCAGTAGCTTGCTGCTTGACTCCATGGATTCAGGACTTGCATAATTGTGTGAGCCATTCCCTTGAAGTAAATCTCTCTGTATTTACGTATATACTTCGCTGGTTTTGCTTCTATCTAGAACCCAGCCTAAAACACCTACTAAGTGATGTTTACTGGTCAAGACCATTCTCAGTCGCGAATCTGTCAGGTGGCATAAGCTCTCTCTCCCACATTTATGAGATCCAAAAATCTCATGTAAATATTGCACATCGATTAAATATTACTTGTTCAGGTGACCAGATTATTTCATCTCTGCACATCCTAGGGGCCTTGATGTAAGCAGTTTGAGATCAACTGCAAATCTAAAGGTTGATGGTTGAAACTCATGCAGTGCTTCTGCAAGAAAGGTCTGCTGATCTACCGCCTGAAAGACTAGAGCCAAGAAAACGTTATGGAGCAGTTCAACTCTGTAATACATGGGGTTGCCATGAGTCTGACCGACTTGACAGCAGCTGACAATGACAACAATGCTTTCTCTGTCACTAGGTCTCCTGTCATCTGATTTCCTGTCCCTCCCTCTCACTGAGCTCTGCATGCAATCAGCACTCCCAAAATGGCAAACCACCCATAACTAACTTGTTCTAATTGCACTTAAATCCAAGCCATCTTCAACAGATGTGGCTCTCTCCCTTAGTAAAGACCTTTAGAAAGGGAGATTCCACTGCCTCCCACGGTCACCCATTTCCAGAGCCCAACATCTGGAGGTTAGGGAGAAAAGAGTGGGGAGGATGATGTATCGGCAGAATAATTGGGGCGGAAAGGATTTATTTTTGGTCCTTTTAGCTGGAACCAAAGTCTTTTTTGGGTGTGGGTGGGTGGAGAGAAATGTGGGAGTGGGGAGGATGGGTCACAAGCAGAGTCTTAAGATCCAGCAGAGCAAGCCATTTTGAAAGCCATGTAGAGAGTAGAGGGAGGAGTCCCATGCAGCTGCCGGTGCCTGCGGTCGATTAAGAGAGCTCACTGGGATGAATTCAAAGTCCTAAGAGGAGGGACCTGAATTTTCTTTGCTCGAATCAGACTCAGCTAAATTTTGGGACTGGTTTATTTTTATCTTGATCTGCTTTGTTATTGCTTTAAATTACAGAGGTAATACACACTCTTTTTACCAAGTCAAATGACTTATTTATTTATTTATTCTAATTTAATATGACTGAGTGAAAATGTACATGTGTGCAAAAAACATTAACAATCTTCCCTCTCTTGGTCTATACTCTCTGAAGTTAATGGCTTGTATTTTCTTTCTTACACTTGCATGTAACCAAATTTCTTTTAAGGTAATTTTTTTATTGCAGACTGAATTATAAAATACGTCCTTTTCTGCCTCTTTCTGTTTCTTCTTCTTTTCTTTCCACCCATCACGTATGTGTTTTCAGGTCAACATAAACGGCTCTTACTTATTCTTCTTAATAACATGAGGACTACGAATTAAGTCTGAGAACTCATCCTAGAAAAAGTGCTGTTGCTGGGTGTCACGTGGTCACCTTCGAAGTACTCCCCTCAGGAAGCTATGCGCTGATGCCAGCACCTTGTCCACCCTGCAGAGCCATTTGGGAACTCTTTCTGGAACGGCCATCAGAGCTCGCATCATATTACTTTTGATGTCCTGAATGTCATCAAAACGTCTTCCTTTCAATATTTCCTTTATCTTCAGGTAAAGAAAAAAATCATTAAGGACCAGATCAGGTGAGTAGAGAGGTTGTTCCAATACAGTAATTTGTTTATTGGCTAGAAACTCCCTCATTGACAACTATACAATTCAGTTTGTGGACTTTGCCATGGTGTGCAATGGCTATTCCACAAAGAGTTCTAAAATTGTTTTGAAGGGTGGAGTACGCACACTGGTTAGTTCGTAGCTTCCCAAGGGGAAGATGACTGTAGTGATATTCAGTAATGAGGTATGCAGTGCTCAGAACCACTAAGTTCACAAAATTAATTGTTCAGACCTTGTAAGATAGCTGTAGCATAATTGTCTAGCTCTTGCTCTGTTCGTGGGCATTCAGACTATTTCCAGTTAGTTTTGCCACAATCAGCGATGTTACAATAAACATGTTGTATACATATCCTTGTCTATCGATGCTTTTATTTCTGTGGCAGAGATAGCCCGCAGTGAGATTTTGGTTTTATTTGTAGAATGTCTTACATTATATTATGCTGGTTTATGTGACATGGCAAACAATGCACTGTTTTCTCTCCTTTAAACTGACTTTGTCTTTAATGCATTGTCCTTTTTTTTTTTTTTTTTCACGTAGTCACTGATTTTCCAATGTGATGATCTGTCTGAAGTAAAATACTGGGAAACACATCTGTTCACTCTTTGGGCAGGGCTCAGGAGTAGCTTAATTTATATGGATGCTGTTTTGAAGCTGTTCAATGTGTGTTGGTCAACACGTTTCTGTGTATCTGTCTGTGTGTTTTAAATGACTCAGCTGAAACTCAAAGACTAGCCATATGTAAATATCATTCCATGGTAAATAAAATGAATATGTTTCAATACGGAGGTGTGAGAAATTAAGAAGAGAATAGGATTCACAGTCAGAAGACCTGGGTCTAAATTTCCTGGTCTCTCTGTCAGTTGGCTATATTACCTTAGAGTTAATATTTCCATAAGAAAAGTGGGGGACATTGCAGTGCCTACCTTACAGTTTGTGAGAATTAAAGAGAGATCACATTATAAGTCATAAGGACCTCTGCATGGGTTTCATATTTATTTAATAAAGCAAACACTCCAAGGGAAGATGCTGTTCTAAACAAATAAACAAACAAACAAAAAACGAACAACACAGAGTCAGGAAGAGACCACCAGGTAGTATCTTCCAGAAACCCAGGAGGGCAAACCCTAAAGGCAGTCAAAGACTAGAGAGGAGCTGTCTGGGTTGAGCGGGAGCTACCTGAGGCTTAGGATCAAGAGTATTATTTCAAAACAGGTGTGCATAAAAGGCTGCTCAAATATTTTCTGCATTTGGAGACTGGTGTAATACCAGATTGCTTTCTTTTGGAGAGCTGTCTGATTTTTATCATGGGTCCAAGAGATCTCTCTCATGTGTTGATACTGTGGGCTGTAGTCCCATGTTGAAGAGCCTCTGGATACTGCCCAGGTGTTTTCTTCTTTCATTTGGGGAAGCAACTCATCATCGTGCCTAGGATTATTATCTTGGTTAAAAATTGGAAGTTCCATGTCCTCAATTGAAAATTGGAAGTTCCATGTCCTCAGTCTTCAAACCAACATCTGGACAGTTGATCATCCTACATCTCGATCTTCATTCCCAAATGGCTAAAACTATTTAAAGAAAATAAGAAAATATGTCCATGAAAGTTGCCTTCCATCCCACACCTCCCTGTGGGTTATTTTTGATCCTTTATGGCAGTGGTTCTTAAATTCTGCTTTTGTGGAATACTGATGTTTTGTGAACTTGAAGATGAAGTTTTTTTTTTTCATTAAAATTAAATAATAGTTGCCTTAAATTAAATTAAATAATAGTTGCCCAATTGGCAAGGGAAAAAAAAAATCAAGATGATGGATAGAAATTTCTCAGTTCTCAGTCCTTCATCCATAATTTGATTTTTCACTTACCTCCTACCATTTGCCTAAAATCTTATGATTTTTAAAAATATAATAAATTAATATGTTAAATTAAAACTTCCCATGTAGATATCATGGTGTACTATACAGGGCTGTGACTTTCAATGAGCTTCATGTTAGAGAGCAAATTTAGGCCTATTTTTAAAGGGGTTTCCTTAATGAGATGTTTGTTTAATAGACTCTTAAAAAGGTTATAGAAAGGGGATTGCTTGTTCCAGTTTTTCCAAGACAGTCCCTGGCAAGCCAGTGTCCCAGTGTCCTATTTGATTAATACTCTCACTTGGCACTTGGCTTGGCTCAGTATCAAAAGTGTTCTAGTTTGCAGATGACAACAAAGAACATCAAAGAAACAAGAAAAACTGAGCCCAGGAGACAGAAGGATGCATGTGAATGAGAGACTACATCAGCATGAGACCAGAAGAACTAGATGATGCCCAGCTACCACCAAAGACAGCCCCTAACATAGCATGAGAAAAAGGGTTGTGCAGATCAAGAACTCTGTTAAAAAATCAGAAATGTTGGTGGCAACAACCTGGAGGGTCCCCTAAACTTGCTGCCAGCCCAGAGCTGAAACAAGTACTGAAGCCAACACTTCAGACAAAGAATGGACCAGAGTTGGGCACACAGAGAGATGCATGTGGTGCATGTACTTTATGATTTAACATGTATATGAGGCTGTCCTACTGGTTTATCTTTAGAGGAGATAGGAGATGGTAGAGAGTAGGGCACAGGTGTTAGTTGAGCGGATACCGGAAGTAAAGAGGGAAAAAGAAGAGTGTGCTGTCATAGGGTGAGGAGAGCAGTTCAAGTTGCAGAGAGGCGAGTACTCTGAGTTTTATATGGAAAACTGACTTGGATTGTAAACTTCCACTTAATCACAATAAATTTTTTTTATTGTGACTGAATGAAAATGTACATTCCCATCACCACAATAAATTTTTTTAAAAAAGTGTTCCACTTTGGATGATAAATTACATTGTCACGCTAATTATGGGGGATCTGGTAGGAGGGAGTAGTTAAGAGCTTGGCTCTTAACCAAAAAGTTGCTTATTAAGATCCATGAGTTGCTCCTTGGAAACTCTACAAGGCAGTTCTACATGGTCCTATAGGGTTGCTATGGGTTAAGATTGACTTGATAGCAATGAGTTTCTTTCCTTTTTCAGTAGGAGGCAATATTTTTCTTATTTGGTTAATGTGGGAGTAGATATGTGCTAGTCACTGATTTGACCACCTTCTATGTATTTTCTTGTTTAACCATTATGAACATAAAAAACAAAACAAAACAAACACAGAAAACCACACTGCCACTGAGTTGATTCTGACTGGTAGCGACCCCATAGAACAGTGTAAGACTGCCCAATAGAGTTTCTAAGGAGTGCCTGGTGGATTTGAACTGCTGACCTGTTGGCTAGCAGACATAGCACTTAACTAGTACGCCACTAGGGTTTCCATATGAATGTAGGTTAGGTGCTCTTACAGATCAGAAGTCCTTGGGTGGCGCAAGCTTAATGTGCTTGGCTGCTGATGCAGGGTCTTATGGTTTGAGTCCACCTGGAGGTGGCTTAGAAGAAAAGCTTGGCAATTCTCAAAAATCAGCCACTGAAAATCCGATGGAGCACAGTTCTACTCTGACACATGGGGTCCTCAAGAGTCAGAGTCAATGCAAAGGCAGCTAAAGAAACTCTGGTGGTGTAGTGGTTAAATGCTACACCTGCTACCCAAAAGGTTGGCAGTTCAAATTTACCACGTGCTCCTTGGAAACTCTATTGGCCAGTTCTACTCTGTCTATAGGGTTGCTATGAGTGGGAATTGACTTGACGGCAGTGGGTTTAGTTTTTTGGTTTGGGTGGCACAAATGGTTAAGTGCTCAGAAAGGCTGGCAGTTCACATCTACCCAGAGTCACCTTGAAAGAAAGGCCTGGTGATCTATTTCTGAAAGATCACAGCCATTTTGAAAACTCTATGGAGAGCGGTTCTACTCTGAAACATGTGCAGTCACCGTGAGCTGGAATCAACTTCATGGCAACTGGTTTGGTTTTATAGTTTATTGCAGGCAAAGAACCTAAGCGCTAGAGAGGTAAAGTGACTTGTTTATGTTCACAGAGCTGTGAAGTGGAAGAGTCATGATCAGAATCCACGTGAGGTACACACAGTCCAGACCCTTTTTGTGCTTAACTGATACCTTCTTGTCCTCACCCTTTGGTATCAGCAAGTGGGCTGAGGTGGTGGACCTGAGTCCCAGCTACCTGACATCCTCGAGAGTTCCAGGGAAGCAGATGTAACATTAAGCGGCCAGTGGGGCTTCATTCTGGGAAGCTGTGTTCCACGGGTAGGCAAAATGTGGTGTTTGTGCTCATCTGAGCATTTCAGATAATCTTGAGGGACACCCTGTCCCTCCCTCACTAGTACAGCTGCCTGTTTACAGGCACACTGAGATTCCTTTTTTCTTCCTTTCCAATTAAAGTAGAACGAATCTGCTAAGTCTCCATCTCATGTAGCCCTGCCAGTTGGGTGTTTGGGGGTAGATAAAATGAAGAAGTGTGAGTCCAGCCGCCTGCCCCGGGGTGAAAGGAGAAGAGAGCAGATCTGTGTGTGTCTAGCAGTCAGCTGCTCTCCCTCTGCTGTGGCCTGTTCTGGAACTATGGGCCAAAGGAGCCTTGGAATGGCTTAGACCTGCCTCTGTGCCTTTAGCTGTCCGGGTAAAAACATCACCTCTCTGGAGGCCTGTGCTGGAGCACAAACCCACATATTGTCTGGCCCCTGGCAGGCTGGTCTGTGGAGGGGACACTCTAAGAGCTCTATTTTAATCTTTTGGAGCTGGGCCAGGGTAGGAATTCAGCTGCCAACACCAGGCTCCCCACCCCCACGCTCTCACCCCACCCCCAGACCGCTACCCCTCCTCCTGGTTTCATTTGCTGACCTCCCGTCATGAGAGGTGCTGGTGTTCTTTCTTTCTCCCTTTCTCTTTTTTAAACTAGCAGGGCTTTTTCACAGATTTGACCTCCCAAAGTGAGGCAGACCAGGGCTCCTCCGTGGGCTACTCAGGGCTCAGAGCTGGCACGGGGCCAATCCTCAAGTCCTGAGCTTTACCTCTGGTGTGTGTGCCTCTGTGCTCGTGGATGTTGTGTTGGTGTCTATGTGTGTCTTTGTATCTGTGTGGCTTTTCTCTCTGTGTGTAGAAAATGTCCAGGGTGGAAGAACTGAGGGTGGAAGAGGATGGAAGGGAAAGGAAAGGAGTCCATAAATCTCCCCTCCCCTCTCTACCAGCAGTGTGCCTTCCACCCAGTCTCCCCACCCATTTGTAGTCATCTCTCCAGCTAGGACCTCTTATCCGTTCCCACATCTCTTGGGTATGTTTCTGTGGGTAAGAATGAGTTTTGTAGAGTGATCCAACGCTGTCATGGGCATTGGACCTGTATGCTATACTTGAGTTCCAGTAACTTATTGGCAAGGTTGATCACTTGCTGTTTGTTTGATGTTGGACTTGTGATTTACCTTCTTTTGAGCCACAGTTTTCCAGTCCATAAAACAGAATGATCCAAAACTCATTACTGTTGATTCTAATACATAGCTACCCTATAAACCAAAAACTAAAGCAAACTCATTGCTGTCCAGTCAATTCCAACTCACAGTGACCCTACAGAACAAAGGAGAATTGCCTCAGAGTTTTTAGGGAGAACCTGGTGGATTCAAACTGCCAACCTCGAGGTTAGCAGTCATAGTACATAACCACTACTTCACCAGAGTTTCCTAGAGACCTTACAGTTCAGAGTAAAACTGTGCATAGGTTTTCTACAGCTGTACTCTTCATGCAAGCAGACTGCCATAACTCTCCCACAGAACAGCTAGTAGGCCTGAACTGCTGACTCTTCTGTTAGCAGCTGAGTGCCTAACAACTGCACAACCAGGCCTCAATACTACGTATTTTCACAGAAAGATTACACGGCACTCAAAAGATGATCAATAAATGTTAGCCCTTTTTCTGCCTACCTATCCTTTTTCAGGAAGAAGTCACAAGGTAGCAGTTGGGCCTGGCCCCTGGCCACAGGGAAGAAGCCCCCAACTGGTAAGGTGGGGCTGTGTCCTTCCTGAAAGGATGGAAGGGGGCAGTGGGTGTGGGCCTCTCTCCCACCCGGAATCTCCCATCTTCTCTCACCCCCATCCTCTGGCCTCTGCCAATGATGTGCATTTTCCCCTCTGCACCCGCCTCCCAAACTGACTCATTACCTCGACAGGGTAGCAACTTCCAAAACAAAACTTTTTCAACCAAGGAAAATATAACTATGGGGAGGAAAACATTTCAATATCAGGCCTCTTGGGACTGGCGGAAATGTACTGAACATTTGTCAGAGAGTGATGCTCTCCTGACTTCATAGACTTCACCAGGGGCAGAGGGAGAACAATGTCTGGCACTTGATTCCAGCCAAGACAAAATGGCCCAAACAAGCTCCAAGCTGGTGCTCAAGTTGCCCCAAACTTGGAGGAGCTCAATGTATACCCAACAATGTGCCTAAAGCAGGCCTCCCTGTGGTATGGTAAACACTCTTTACACAGGGGTTTCCAGGCTCAGGCCCACACCGACTTCTCAGCTTCTCCTCCACCTCAAAGGAAATGCCCTTTGCATCTTTGCTATCTGACAAGCTATCTGCTTGCTGTAGGCCTGGAGTTTGCAAAATGGCCAGTGTGCACCTTCCACATTGATAGTGCTCCCTGGAGTTGTGTGGTGTTTAATCCTTCCAAGGACACCCAAGAGAAGGAAGCTCAGAGTAGTGATCAGATAGAATCTGTGAGAACACCCAGTGGGTGGAACTGGTGCTAAGATGGGACGCCAGGGAAGGTTCAAGGGATATTCCTGTCACCATCCACTGTGATGCCTGGACAGCCAAGGATGAAGAAGTTGAAACAGATGGAAGTGTCTTCTGAAAGAAACTGCAGTCAGGATGAGGCAAGTGCAAGAAAACTGAATTTATCAATAAAGTCCCAAACCAAAAAAAAAAAAAAAAAAAAAAATTGCATTGATTCTGACTCATAGCGACCCTATAGGACAGAGTAGGACTGCCCCACAGTGTTTCCAAGGCTGTAATGTTTACAGAAGCAGACTGCCACATCTTTCTCCCATGGAATGGCTGGTGGATTTGAGCACTGACCTTTCAGTTAACAGAGGGACACCTAACCACTGCGCCATCAGGGATTCTAAACCTATTCATGAGACAGGGCACTTTGGGGGTGACGGGGAATGACTGGGAAGGGGTGCTGAGCATGCATTTCTCGCAGGTACTTTTTTCTCTTCCCTCCCTCCGTTACAGTAGACTCAACACCATCTCCTAGTGCAACCTCTGCTCCCCAACGAGAGCGACAATAGCACAAAACAACACAACAAAAACGCGCTGAGAATCCCTACTCAACCTTCACAGGTACTCAAAGTGAGTGTTTTAGAGTCAAGGAATTTTAAAGCTGAAAACATCTTACGTACTTTAGAGACAGCCTTGTCTGTGTGAGTGTGAGTGTCTTATCTAAGTGGCAGAGTCCCTGTGCCTGAGACAGAACCTGGGTCTTGTGGGTTTAGTTCTATACTGCTTGGTTGACTGATTTGACTTCTTGTGGGCTCATTATCTCTGTGTGTGTCTGTAAGTCTCCTTGTATGCCTGTCTGTGCAGGCTGTTTGTTCAGAGAAGGAGCTCTCGGAGACCAATCTGGGCATTGCTTTCCCTTTCTCATAGGGCCTAACTCAATGTCATATAGTACAAAGGGAAAAGTCAGAAGTCCTGGTCCCTAGATTTCTCTCCACTGAGCCTTACTCTCTCTATGTGTAAAATGGAAACAAAATTCTTCGCCCTGGTAACTGTAAGGAGCTCTTTGTCAGGCTCCAGTATGATGGTGTTTGTAAAAGGGTTTTATAAACATGTACGGGGATGAAGTTACCAAAAGATTGAAGAGGAAAATGGAAAGAGGCTTTGTTGGGCATGGGGACAAAACTTTAGCAGGCTTTCTGGTACTTGGAGGGTGCTCCTAGGATGGGTCATCTGCTCCAGGTGTGGTATGCCGCCAATTCTTTGGTACCAAACTGCCAGGCAGGATATTGTGAGGCTGAGATGACTGCCGGCTGTCCAGAAGTGCATTCTGCACCACAAGAAAGGGTAGGTTTCTCCCCAGACCCTTTGTAACCTCCTAGAGGATGACCCCAGTCCCACACTATGTGGCTGATGGGCTTGGTTAGTGGAGTGGGGGTGGAACTATTCAGGAAGGTCCAAAGAAATAATTTCAAGGCACCATGAGACAGGTAAAGTGAGCTTCATCTGAACCTTTTCAGGGAGCCTCAAGGGATTTGGAAAGGCCTCTGAGTCTCTTTATTTATGGAGAAATCAAGGGGGTTAACTGGGAATTACCTGATCTCCCAACACATTCATCAGTGGTTATCAGGTCATCAGGTACTTGGTACAAGTGCAGTGAAAGGTGTTGGGGGAAATGATGGCTGGCAGAATAGGCAGTTGCTCCCTGTGTAGAGCATTTGATCTAGTCATGTGTACACCTGGTGCCTAACTTCCTCTAGCTAGTATCTAACACCGGTTGATTCTATGGCAACTTAAGGCAGTGATTGACAGGCCAGGCCACGACAAGGCACATTGGTGAGAATGCCATATGCTCCCTAAAGAGGAAATGTATTTTCACAGTCAAGAAATCACTACAAAGTCTAACTTACTTGACTGATAATTCTGTGCCAGAGAATTTTGTTATGGCTTTTTTCCCCCCTCTGAATCTAGAAGTTTACTCTAAATCGGTAAGAAACTGCTGGCTTGGAACTGTCTAACTCCTTAATCCAATTTTATTTTTCTGTGATGGAGAAGAAGGAATTATTTTGTGTTGACAGATGGAAATACTGGATATTGCCTGGCATATTCTACCAAAAGGGTTAAGCTTTCCCTGAAAGCAAGCTTCTTATTGAGCAGCTTAAATTTGAAAGGCCTTCTCTTACCCTCTACCCCATTCTGTCCCTCCCCTGAGAACTCCCCAGGAGTGCTCATATAGCAAAGGGGATATTAAAGAACAATGTCATCTGTTTGGTTTAAAAAAGAGGGTAAACTTTTATTTAAAGACAGAATTAGGAAAAGAAAGTAATGGTTTGCTTAGAAAGATGACAATTTACATAGGGAAAACAGCACATTGGGCAAAGACAACAAACAGCCCTCTGAGGCTGTCAGGAAAGCCCATCACAAACATGCCAACAGAAGAGTTGAACTCTTATGTGATGTGTGTGTGTTTCAAAGAATTGTGTCAAACAGTGTAAGACAAATACATGATCCAAAGCAGCATAGTTCTTAATTCCCTCTGCTTGGGAACTAAGGATGAACTTTGTGCAGGTTCCTGGGATGGAAGGAATCTCTTTGTAGTGTTTTCAAACACAGAAGACATCTCAAATGTAACCAGAGGACGTGGGGGCAAGAGTGGAGCTCTGCGGGTGTGGAAATAGAGGAAACAGAGAAACAGAGAGAGAGGAGGCCCATGCAGAAGTGCACTGAAGATGTTTAAACATGCACACAGTCGGGAAGGTACAAGGTGAAGATGGACAAGCTCCTGAGTGCAGCCTGCTGAGGGAATTTGCCATGGAACCTGCTGCTCTATCTCTAGCACTTGGCAATGACCAATGATGGCACAGAGATGACCTAAACACTAATGGTCAATTAAAAAACAACTAGTCAGACTTTCCTGGTTATTGTCAAAAACAATGCCCCACATAAAATCTCTTTCAAAGTTTCTGTGATGAGTTGAGAAACAACATTTTTTCTTTTCTTTGTTGAAACATGGACAAAATATCAGGTAAGTCAAGCACGGAGAATTCTATTAGTTTATTCTTTAATTGACATTTCCCCACACTGAAGACAAAGGGCTTGGAAACTGTCTTTAAAGCAGCTAAAAAATACGAAGAATCAAAATTATTTTTGAATTCTTCACCCTTGAGCTAGATTTCAACAACATAAGGATACATATAAAATATATTATTGGTATTATTTACTGCTGATGAAATACAGTCATTCACTCCTATAGCTGAGATTTCTTTTCTGACAATTTTTCTTGCAAATGCAATTAAGCAGGTAGGAAATTATCAAAAATACTTGCCATTAGAAAAAAATGACCTTAATTCGTGTTAACTTCTCACCTCTCCTTATAAACTGGGAAGTTGGAGAGGCATGCATTTTACCAGAGCTCTCTTGGCATGAGGGTACTGGCCATTTACAATATCCATTTAAAATGTTCAAATAATTTGCAAACGTACATACTACAAAATCAGCATTGTTTCAAGATTGGAGGTCACATTTAACACACCATACATGATTCATCTGTATATTTACAGAGGTTTAAAGCACACAAAATTGTGCAGATAACATATGGAAGTCTAAACTTTAATGTAGACTCAGTTGCAAACATAGCAACAAGATTACAATAAGTTCTGAACAAATAATCAATAATCAGCCAAATTACTATGTACACATTAGGCAGGAAGCAATAAAACACTGCCTAATAGGATGTTATTTAAATTATTTCTTCTGTGAGACCCTCCCCACCACACAAACACGCACGCACACACATGCGTGCTCTCACCCCTTACACACACACTCTCTCTCTCTCTCTCACACACACACACACACACAGTGACACCTTAATTCTTTTGCCATTGGAAATACTCAGCTGATACTTGTGATCATATACATGGGATATACCCAAACATCTGGTTTTGTCACAGGCAACAGGCAACACAGCAACTCAGAGTGACTTAACACAACAATTTGCCAGACTTGGCTTTTATAAATCAGCTACAGAATGGTGGTTACAGTTAAAGAATATTCAGACTTTCATGTCACGGAAGGAAAGACTAGAAGTACAGAACATTAACTGATAGTTTCACGACATTTGTCACTATGTTAAGTACTGGCTTTTCCTAAAATAACATTAAAAAAAGTATGTATCTGGAGAAGAAAGACACAAGCATAATATTTAAACAAACAAAAAAAAACCCTCTCCTATTTGCCTTATTAAAAAAGAATACTTTCACAATCTACTTATCTGATTGATAAACAAAATGAAATGTTCTTTTGAGTAACTATCTTACAAATCCATCATTAATGGAAATTGAAAAACTAATGTAACTACTGTGTGAAGCTGCAGTGGAAAAATTAGAGGCCCAAAATACAGCAAAGTAGTGCTTCATAAACAGTCAATAGATTTTTCTAAAAATACTTTTGGCTAATGGCAAAGTTCAATACCCAGAAGAAACAAAACAAAACAAAACAAAACTCTCTGAATTGAGATCTTAGAATGAATTTCCAAGCTGTACAACATAGTTTCAAATACACTACCCTTGTTGTTTGTAAGGCTGCATTAAAGTTTAGCTTAACAGTCATAAGCCATGTGTTTAAACATCTTATGAGGTGACCAGCAAAGAAAAAAATTTTCCTTGTTCTCCCTACTACCTGTGAAGAGCTACCACTGCTTTCCAAACGGCTCCACACACACAAAAAAATTCTTTAAAGATATATCCAGGGAGGAAAAGCACCCAGACTGGCTTCACTGAATCATCTGAAAAAGATTTAGACTCTATAAAGTGACAATGTAGTACTCTGAATTCTCTGAAAGTGTCTTCTTAACGTATAACCACTACCTTTTGTAATTGGTCTGGTATTGTTTAAAGAAGCATATACCAAGAAAGAGGCGTACACTTTCATCTGTAGCTTTGCTGTGTACAAAGCTGAGTTACAGAATAATAGCATCTTTTCAACAAGCATCAATGTTAAGAGACCAGTGAAATCTGTTTGCTATAGACATTAAGTAGGGAATTTAAATACACCGTAGACTCCTTAACAGCTTAACTTGATAGTTATCCAAGAGAAAGAGAGTGCATCTTGGCTTGAGGGGAAAGAATGAGAAGAGCCAAGGAGTTGGGCTTTTCTGGTATGCCTCCTTGTCTAACAGAGTTGTCTTCAAGGGAAGAGCTCAGTACTCCCCAGGGTACACATTCATGTGGCAGGATAACAATGAATGAGAAGCCAGTCCTCTTTTCCACTTGTCTGGCACAATCTCCTGGCAAGGATGGGGTAGATGTTTGCCAGGTGGCTGCTGGACAAGGTCTCTTTGGGGGAATATAACAAGGCTGTAGTCATTGCTTTTCATAAAGTGCTTTGGGATCCTTCAGGAAAAGGGGCTGGCAGAACACTATTACTAACTGGCTTCAATTTTCAAACCTAATGGAACCATTTTCTCTAGTGTAATTATTGCTCAGAGCATTAGTGAATGTTCTTAAAATTGAATGGGTCTCATCTTTAAGTACTCTCTTCTTAAAGTACTCATTCCCTGGAGGGAAGGCTTTTAATTATTGTCCCTCAGGTACCTTCACCAATTAAGAGGATGTCAAAGCCTTCTAAATGGTTGCCTAGCATTTATAATGGTGAATTGCATTTCATTTTCCAGGCTGTCTTCTCTTACAAACTAACAGCGAAAATGAAATCTAAGATGCCTAGTCTGACCTGCTCCTCTTTTTGAGGAGCCTGGCTGTTGCTTCTTCTCAGGTAGTGATGAGAAGATCTAAGCGGATGATGACTACATTCCTAGATCAGATTATGAGCCACTTGTGGAAGTTGTCTCCTAATTGATGGTTTTCTCCTCTGTGAAACCTCGAGTAGAGCTACACAGATAGAAGGAGCTCAGCCAGTGATTTTCTTAGGATTCTCAGAGTGATGAGAGCCAGATAATACCACTGAGGGTCAAGTACGCTAGAGAAACCCTAGGAAAAAAAAAGACTTCAGAGAGGATACTCTCAAGATTGGATATGGGGAGGAAGAACCAAAAATGCATCATATCCAACAAAACAGAAAAACCTAATAAAACAAAATAAGGCAAAGAACAGTAAATAAACAAAAAAAGCAAACCTCAGACATTATAAAGTCTCTATAAGAAGACTGGCTAAATGAATTAAAGACTGAGTTAGGGAACACACTTGTCTCTCAGAAGACCTATTAAAGTGTTAATTTAAACTAAGCTTACAAAGTATTGTCAAGTGGAGGTACAGTGGAAACCCACGTGAACAAACAACTCACTGTTTTGGATGCAACATAACCACTTTCAGACAGGAATATTTCTAGAAGAATGCATTTTTAAGATGATTAAGTATGGCCCCCCCAAAGGATCTCTGGCAGTGGTTAAAGTGCTTGGCTGCTAACTGAAAGGCTGGAAGTTAGGCCCACCAGCCGCTCCATGGGAGAAAGACATGCAGTCTGCTTCTGTAAAGACTTCAGCCTTAGAAAACCTATGAGGGAGTTCAACTCTGTCCCATAGGATCTCTAGGAGTCAGAATCCACTCAGTGAAAATGGCTTTGGTTTCAATGGGAAGAATGCATTTGAAATCTAACATTCATTACTCCTTCCACAGATATGCCCATTTTCTTCACAAAAGGTAAAAAAATATTCCTATGTGTCCAATCTACATTACAAGGTTGAAATCAACAGAATTTTACTCACGGGTGATAATTTGGTCCAGCGTGCCAAAACTTGCTGAGAGAGCGAGTAGTGGAAGAGTGGGTCAGAAAGGTGGGCATCCATTGCCTGTGGAATGTCTTACATCTAATTCACAGTCGCAAACTTTCTCCTGTGCTAATGGTCAGGATCATAAAATCCTGAGACTTCTTGACAATTCCAACATTTTACCTCATGAACTCAACGTACACAGTTTGCCTTGTAATTAGCAAAAAGTAGCAGTTGAGCAGAGATGATTTTGAGTACTATTACTAAATGGGAGTCCTAATATCCATGTACATAACTTTAAACTACATCTTCCCCAAATCTGCTTTTTAATTAATTAATTTGACTCAGATGTTTTTAACATGAAATTTCTATTTCTTGGCAGCAAGAAGCTCTCTGATATTGGAAAGCTGTTAGGTGAAGGTTGAGTGGAGGAGTAGAATTTGGAATTAAAGTAGACAGATGATCTGCAAAATAGGTTAAGTAGCTTGTATATGATTGAGGGTTGACCACGTATGTACCAATTCCCAGTGAGCAGCCTGCTAGAAAGCAGAACCCAGGAATGTTTCTAAATTCTGACCCTAACTCTGAGATTAAATAAACTCTGTGAATTGGAGCAAGTCACTCAATCTCTCTGGGCCTTAATTGCCTCATTTGTAAACCTAAGGACTAGGCTAATTGTATGGTCCTTTCTAGTTCACTCCTTCCATATACATATAACAGAAGAAACAGTACAGTCAATGCAGAAGAAAACTGCATTTTAAAATTATCCCAGGCATGAAAAAGGAACTGCAGGGATTCCAAAAGATCAAGATTCTTTGGGGGGTTCATTGAGTATAAAAATCTCTTAAAAAAATAAAGACTGAGCTCTGGGCTTTAGTTTTCTAATGATCATAGGCCATGGGCCAAATCTGTATCTTTCCGCAGGGTCATTATTTATGTTTAAATTAAATGTTTTAAAAATGGAAGGCATCAGAATAACATTGTGAACAGGGGACTTTGTATGAACCCCCATGAGGGGAAATGGTAGAACTGTGAGGACAGGGGTAGGGGCATAAAGAGCAATATTTAGCTGAAATGCATGTGAAGCAGAAAAGGACCATTGAGAACGTCAGTGAACTGAATGGAACTTGGCTCCAGGAGACGAGAGAAGGCTTAGGCCTTTCTGAATATTCGCTGTGATTTCTCTTAGATTTGTTTCTTGCCCGTGAAAAATGCACATAAGAGGCAATGAGACCAATGAGAGTTTTTGGGTGGCTGGGAACACATCCTCGAGTCCTTGGGTGGCACTGCTGATAGTTAAGTGCTGGATTACTAATAGAAAGGTGGGTGCTCAAAGCCACCCAGAGGCACCTTGGAAGACAGGTTTGGTGGTCTACTTCCAGTATGTTGCAGCCTTGAAAACCCCATGGAGCAGTTCAACTCTGCATACATGGATCATCACAAGTCAGAACTGAATGGATGGCAAATAACAACATTTTAAAACCACTGACAGAGACTTCTAAAGAAAAATTCTCCCTGAAGTCAATGGGCATGTTGACCTGGGGGCATAACTGAACTTTTTACAGGAGATGTAGGTCAAAGGGGGAAGGCAGCAACCCACGCCCTAGGCAACCAGTCTGTAACCTGTGACGTGCGGAGGTGCCTGTGAGGTCGTGAGGAGTCCATCACTGCCTGGCTACATCTGAAGGGCTATTTCTTGTTGAATGACTATGTGCCTGAAACCACAATCAGCATCAGGAGCTGATCCACTATCATTTTCAGAGAGCCACCCCCTCCCCACATTGCGTATTTTAGGACTATAAAGAAAATACATATCTGCTCACTTCTCTCTGCCACCCCCTGTCTATAGCTCAGGCTTAATTCAGTACCTCCTTGCACCCTGTAATAATGGTGGTCCATTTACATGTTTCCGCGGACTGATGAATGTGTGCGGGAAGAACTGCTTTTTGCCCTGTGTTATCTTTGCAAGACAGAGCTAGAAGAAATGTCCTTCACACTTATTTATGGTGGTTTCTGCACAGCACTGAGAAGAAAAGTTCTGCCAAAGCCTCCTTAACAAGATCAGTGCTGATGGACAAGCTGGATCTGGTGAGCTTCTGAGAACCCTGCACTTTAGAGTCACCTGGTTTAACTGACTGATCCCATAACAAGTCCATTTAACCTGTGCCCCAGAGACACAATCTAGGCCTTTCTCTCAAACTCTTTTAAAGATGTGGAATGGGGAAAACCTATGGTAATCTTAGTTTCATTTGCAAGAGCTCCTCCCAATCAATCATAAATTCATTACAGAGCCTTAAACCCAGGGGTCAGATTACAGTCAGCTGCAAAACTAAGGGTGTCTATTTGGGCTGGCCTAATTTAGCCACAGGTGCCACCAAGGTGGCATGTTTCAACTACTGTGTACAGGACTCCCTGTTGACACAAAAGCTCTTCCTTGTCCACTGTAGGCCCACCTGGGAAGGCCACTAGCAATCCTCACTACTCCCACTCTCCTCCCAGAAAGAAGGCCTTGGACCCTCTAAAAGCAACGTCTGGATATTTAACAAATCATTTGGAAACAGGTGGGGACTCGATGGAGCTGACTGAGGGACAGAGCAGTGGAGGATGCAAGGACTTGGGACAGAACTCCGGGCAGTTGGGTGTGGGCCTTCCTACAGCATGCTGCTGAGAATTTCTGACACCGGGGAGGTGGCTGGGGCCTCTGGGCTCATCTCCCTGCCCGCGTGTCCCGGCAGGCCGATGCGGCTTCCCGGCGGCGGGCTCAGACCTGCCCACGGCTTTGCGTCCTGGCGCACGAGGCCTGCGGAGCAGGGCTCCACGTAGATGCGGCGGACAGAGGGCCTGGGGTCCCGGAGGCCGCTCTTGCACTCCTCCGGCAGGCTCGCGGCGTGGGCCAGGGTCAGCCCCCGAGGTCCGTCGGCCTCCTGGGCCGCCTGGGCCAGGCCGCCGGCCCGTGACACGTGCTGCGTGTAAACTCCCTCGGAGAGCGACAGGGACTGCGTTTCGCTGTGCATGCGCAGCCAGCGGTGGTGGCGGCTGAAGCCGGCGTAGTGCTGGCGCTTGCCCGGCTTCCGCTTTCCCAGGAAGCCCAGCGGCGGCCGCGCGCCCGAGGCCATCGTGGCGTGGTGCTTGGGCCCGAAGCCCGTGAGCGTCAGGCTGTGGAGGAACTCGGCGCAGAGGCGGTCGGCGTCGGGCCCCGAGCCCCGGCCCTGGGAGCCCTGGCCCTCCACTGCCGGGGACTTCAGGTCGTGCACCTGCAGGACGTCGGGGGCGCTGCCGCTCAGACCGCTCAGAGCCTGCTGGGTAATGTCGTGCGAGGACAGGTAGACCAGGTCCAGGTCGCGGGGGCTCAGGGCGTCGCTGGAGTCGTAGTCGCTGTCTGTGGGGAGGAAGACTTCGGAACAGCCTTCCTCATCAGAGCAGGGCTGTGACTCTGCAAAGCCAGAGAATGATGTTAGAACAACTCTTAGCCAGGGCCTACTTCAGGGGAGTTGGACTGGTGCGTTTGGGCCCTGGCACTTAGAAGGGTCCGTGAGATGGACTGTTGTCACCACTTGAAATTCTCAGTTTTTGAACAAAGGACCCCGTAAATTAGGTAGTGAGTACTGCTGTTAGTTGAAGGGAAAGGAAGGAGAGGAACTCTTGACAAGTCCAACCCTGACAGGGAGGTGCAACATTCCTCATTTACGGCCCCCTTCCCCCCTAATGCTCCTTGCTATTCCCTGGGTATCCTAGGGTCACCATCAGTCGGATCCGACTCGACGGCACTTGGCTGGCTGGCTGGGTATATGTAGAGAGGATTAAGCAGGAAACAAAGCTAGGTCGCATTCATCCATCCATTCATTCAATTCCTATTCTTACTTAAGAAGTCCCCCCCCCCCGCCCCACATTTGAGAAAAGTAGTAGGAACCTGAAAACGGGAGAGGAGAAGGCACTATGGTGGCCATAGGGCTGCATGGTTTCATGTCCCAGCTGCTCTCCACCTACTTCCTCTGTCTTTGGGAAGTTGCTTAATTTCTTGGAGTTTCAGATTACCCGTCTATAAAGTGGTGGATATTAGACTGCTCCATGGCTTGTTTGCCAGTTTGTTGTACTGTGGTGCCTTACATGTTGCTGTGATGCTGGAAGCTATGCCGAGTCACACATGGTGGACAGGTTTCAGGAGGGATTCCCGACTAGGAAGAAAGGCCTGGTGATCTACTTCCAAAAGTTAGCCAGTGAAAGACACATGGATCACAACAGTATTGTTCAGTACAGTGCTGGTACATGAGACCCCCAGTTTGGAAAGCACTCAAGATGCACAATGACTCAACAATGGACTCGAGAAGACTAACAGTTTTGAAGAAGGGCCAGGACCAGGCACCGTTTTGTTCTAGGTGGGGTTACTGTGAGTGACAGTCAACTTGATGGCAACAGATAAATAACAACATTGGATATTCTTAGGGTGACTGTGAGAAATAAATGGATTATGTATGTAAACATTTCACACATTGCTGACTGTTTAAAAAATAAAACAAGTAAGGCCAAAGGGGGGAGGGAATCAGAGGCAACAAGGAGCTTCATAGTGATTTTTATAATGTTCATGGGTGAGTCACAAATTTGGTTTTATAGATCACTAACTTTTAATGAACTCATTGTTTATATCTTCTTTGTCCAGTTAGATTGTTTAGATAAGCAAGACTATATAAAATAGTTTAAATTTCCTGCAGAACGTAGCACACAGTAGGTACATGGTAGCTTTGGCAGCACATGCCAGTGTTCCTAAAGAGAATCACTTGCTTTTGAGTTGGTTCCATCTCGTAGATACCCCCTCTGTTTCCCAGTAGAACTGCATTCCATAAAGTTCTCAGTGGCTGTGATCTTTAAAAGCAGAGCACCAGGTCTCCCAAGGCATCTTGGAATGGATTCAAACCACCAACTTTTCCATTAGCCGAGTGCCTGTTTACTCCACTCAGTGACCAAAGGCAACAAGAGAGCTCTATAAATTTCAGGCAATCCCAATCTCCAATCTGTAAATTTCAGTTAATAGCAATTAAAAAAAATCCCATTAAGATTTTAATGGCATTTAATAAATCGATTTATATGTATATATGATTTGTATTACACTGTAGCATTTATGAAATTTATTGTATATAAAAGGGTATATCCATTTTGTAATATAAATATATAAATGTAAATACACAACATTTGTGCTTGTGTATTTATTCTTAATTCATTGCTGCAGAGTTGATTCCAACGCATTGTGACCCTATAAGACAGAGTAGAACTGCCCAATACAGTTTCCAGGGAGTAGCTGGTGGATTTGAACTGCTGACCTTTTGGTAAGCAGCTGTAGCGCTTTACCACTGTGGTACCAAGGCTCCATATTTATACTTGTATAGATACATGATTATAGTTAGAAACAAACAAACAAAACTCAAACTCGTTGCTGTCAAGTCGATTTTGACTCACAGTAACCCTATATGACAGACTAGAACTGCCTCAAAGGGTTTCCAAGAAGTGGCTGATGCGTTCAGAGTGCTGCCCTCTTGCTTAGCTTCTGTAGCTCTTAATCATGCACTACCAGGGACTCCACTTTTATAATTATGTAAAAATCATCTGGAAGAGAAGATTTATAAGAATACCTAAGATACTTTTTAAAAAGTCAATAGGAAGAAGCCTCATTTACCTGATATCAAAACATGCTACAGAATTTTGGTAATTAAAGCTTAGGAGCAATAATGTAGGAATGGACAGATGTATCTGTGGAACAGAAAAATAAAGTCCAGGAACAGTTTTAAACCTATATGATTTTTTAACATATGGTAAAGATAACATTTTAGAGTATGAGAGTGACTAGATTATTCAGTATATAGTGTTAGGACAATTGGCTATCCTTTTAGCAAAGTAATTAGAGAAAATCCTACCCCATACCAAATATAAAAATAAAGTCCATGTGGATTACACTTAACAAGCAAGCTCTGTAAGCATTAGAAGAAAAGACAATTTCAAGGTAGAAGTTTTTTAAAAATAAAACGCCAGAAATGAAACGTAAGTAATGGATTGGGAAAGAAAACAGTAACAGTGTAATAAAAGGTTAATATCCAGAATACAGAGAACTCCCCTAAATCAATAAGACAACCCAAATAGTGAGAAAAACCACCAATAAATATAATAAAGATGTTTAACTTTGAGAGTCATGTTAAGCCAAAAAAAGAAAACAAAAAACCAAACCCATTGCTGTGGAGTTGATTCTGCTTCATAGTGACCCTATAGGACAGAGTAGAACTGCCCCGTAGAATTTCTGAGAAGTAGCTATTTGTGTCAGACTGCTAGCTGTATGGTTAGCAGGCAAAGGTTAAAGTATGAGAATGACTAGATTATTCAGTATATAGTGTTAGGTTCTTCAAAGCTTTTTTTTTTGTTTTGTTTTGAAAGTTACTGGGGAAATGCAAATTAAAACAAGGCATTTTATTTTTTTCTATCCAGCCAAGCCAAGTGCTGTCGAGTCGGATCCGACTCATGGTGACAGATATGGAAAAAATAAAAGATGGATAATGTCTGCGTGTGTTAGTGACATGCGAGAAATAGTAGACTCACATAGTGATGGTGGAAACCGTAGTGGTTTAAGTGCTGCGGCAGCTAATCAAAAGGTCAGCAGTTCAGATCTGCCGGGCACTCCTTTGAAACTCCATGGGGCAGTTCTACTCTGTCCTATAGTGTTGCAGTGAGTCAGAAGCAACTTGACAGCAGTGGTTTTTTTTTTTTTTTGGTTTATCAAATTTTTATTTTTATTTTTAACTAATGATGATGGGATCATAAACTTGTATAGCTCTTTGGATAACAGTTTGATAGAACACATTAGACATGTGTATATCATTTGTTCCAGCACTCCCTTCTCTAGATAACTGTTTGAGATATTGTCAGTGTGTACAGAGGAGGCATGTATGAGGTCTAACAAATCTGCAGACTTCATCGTTGTAAGTGCTACGTATTTCCTTGGTGAATGTCACTATGATCACCTTTGAAGTACTCCCCTTGAGAAGCTATGCACTGACACCAGCGCCTGGTCCACCTGCCACAAGCAATTTTGGAACTCTGTGGAATGGCCATTGCACACAGTGACTTGGTGGCTAGTTTGCGAACTTAATTGTATAGTTGTCTGTGAGGGAGTGTTTAGCCAGCTAACAAATAACTGTATTGGAACACCCTCCCTACTCACCTGATGTGGCCCCCAGTGACTGTTTTCTTTACTTGAAGATAAAGGAAATATTGAAAGGAAGACATTTTGATGACATTCAGGACATCAAGTGTAGTATGACAACAGCTCTAATGGCCATTCCAGAAAAAGAGTTTCAAAATTGCTTTGAAGGGTGGGCTAGCTGCTGGCATCAGTGCATAGCTTCCCAAGGGGAGTACTTCGCAGGTGACTGTAGTGATGTTCAGTAATGAGGTATGCAGCACTTTCTCTAGGATGAGTTTGTGAACTTAATTGGCAGTCATTGTATACATTATTAATGGCCTCACGATTTATAATAGTGAAAAGTAGAAATAGTCTTATGGCTGAGAAAGGAAGTGGAGGCACTGAACATTAAGGAAAAAGATAGTTTACTTTCCAAATTTTTGTAAGGGAATCTATCATTAGAAGGATAGGCTTGCAGATTAAAAAAATGCAGCAAGCATTTCAAGAGAACACACAGAATTTCAAGGTTACAGTTAGTCTTCATGGTGCGAAGACAGACATGATTATTACGATAGTATTATAAAAATCAGAGATACAGTTTGTTTTGCTAGGGAGTCAGTAATTTACAGGAATGGATTCAAGTTTCCTTCTGTTTTAGGGACTAGAACTAGATAGAGTGACTCTTTTGAGCTTGTTTATTTCAGTGTCAGGATATAAAGTGCTTTTTATCTTTTTCTGACTGTAGGAGGTGATGTGCATGCCTACTTACAACTGGCAGAGCAAGATGTTGGTTTTCTTCTCTCAATGCCAGTTGTTATCCATTATCATTGTTTTTTTGGTTCCAAAATCTTAATTTTATCTAACATAGCAAGACACTTAGGTAAAAAAACCATATTACTCAGCTTCCCTTGCAGCTAGGCATGGCCACATGACTGATTTCTGCCCCTAAGTTAAAAGTGTAATGTTATTTGAAACTCTGGGAGGCTGCATGAAGGGCGCTATCTTAGCTGGGGATGGGCCACTTTGTTCCTCCTCCCTCTTTCCAGCTGCCTGTAACAAGATTATGTTGCCTCTGCTCGTGAGGCAACCTTGGAAATAGAAGCCATGTGCTAGAATGATAAGAGCCCTGGTGATACAGTGGTTAAACACTTGGCTGCCAGCTGAAATGCTGGTGTGTTTGACCTGTCAGATGCTCCTCAGGAGATGTGGCAGTCAACTGTAAAGATTTACAGTTTTGGAAACACTATGGGGCAGTTCTGCTCTGTCCTGTGGGGTCACTATGAATTGGAATCAACTTGATAGCAACATTTTTGGGGGGAGGCTAGAGAAACAGAGCCTGATGCCTGATATTCATGGAATTCACCTGTTGTTGTTGTTAGGTACATCAAGTCAGTTCTGACTCACAGTGACTTTATGAACAACAACAAAACACTGTTCAGTCTTGTGCTATCCTCACATTCCTTACTATGATTGAGCCCATTATTGAAGCCACTGTGTCGTTTTATCTCATTTTGTCCCACGGATTCTCTACCAAGCATGATGTTTTTTGCCAGGGAGTGGTCCCTCCTCATAACATGTCCAAAGTTAAGTGAGACATAGTCTTCCATCCTTATTTCAAGGGGCATTCTGACTGTACTTCCAAGGCAGATTTGTTCTTTCTTCCGGTAATTTGTGGTATGTTCTTTGCCAGCACCATAAGTGAAATACATCAGTTCTCCTTCAGTCATCTTATTAATTGTCTGCTTTCTCATGCATATGGCTGTTGTTGTGGAGTCAGTTCCTACTCATAGCAACCCTGCAGGACAGAGCAGAATGAGGCAATTGAAAAATACTATGGCTGGGGTTGAGTTTACCTGCTCCTTAGATATCTTTCCTTTATAGCACTTTAAAGAGGTCTTTTGCAGCAGATTTGCTCAATGCAGTGTGTCATTTGACTTCTGCATCCATGGAATTGATTGTGGATCAAAATAAAATGAATCTTTGACAACTCAGTGTCTGTTTATCATGATGTTGCTTATTGGAGCAGTTGTGAGGATTTCTGTTTTCCTTATGCTGAGGTGTAATTCATACTCAAGGCTGTGGACTCGGACCTTCATCAGTAAGCGCTTTAAGTCTTCTTCACTTTCAGTTGGCAAGGCTGTGTTATCTGCATACCACAAGTTGTTAATGAGTCTTCCTGTAATCCTGATACACCGTTCTTCATACAGTCCAGCTTCTTGGATTATCTGCTTAGTGTATAGGTTAAGTATAGTGAAAAGATACAATCCTGATGCACACCTTTCTTGATTTTAAACCATATAGCATCCACTTGTTCTGTTCAAATGACAGCCTCTTGATCTATGTATAGGTTTCACATGAGCACAACTAAGTGTTCTGGAATTCTCATTCTTTACAATGGCTTTACATAGTCAATAAAACACAGGAAAACATCTTTCTGGTATTCTCTGCCTTCAGCCAAGATCTGTCTATCAATCCCTCATTTCATGTCCTCTTCTTTGAATACTCTGGGGGGTCAGTTCTACCCTGCCCCCTAGGGTCGCCATGAGTCGGATCCGACTCGATGGCACTTGGCTGGCTTGGCTTCTGAATACTTGATTTTCTGGCAGTTCTGTGTCAGTGTACTCTTGTAACTGCTTTTGGATTATCTTCAGCAAAATTTTATTTGTGTGTGATATTAATGATACTGTTTGATGCTTTTCACATTCTGTTGCATAACCTTTTTTGGGAGTGGGCACAAATATGGATCTTTTCCACTTGGTTGCCAGGTAAGCTCTCTTCCAAATTTCTTGACATGGGCAAGTGAGTGCTTCCATCATTGTATCCCTTGTTTGAAATATCCAGTTAATCTTCTGTCAGTTCCTGAAAATCAAAACCAAGCCTTTTGCTGTCAGGCGACCTTATGGGACAGGGTACAGCTGACCCATAGAGTTTCCAAGCAGCAGCTGGTGGGTTCATCTAACACCCACTAACCAGCATTTCCATCGGTTCCTGGAGTCTTGGTATTTTCGCCAGTGCCTTCGGTGCAGCTTAGACCTCTTCTTTCAGTGTCACGAGTTCCTCCTTGTATGCTGCCTCCTGAAATGGCTGAACATCGACCCATACTTTTTGCCACAGTGACTCTGTTCCTTCTGTATTCTTTTGATACCTCCTTCGTCATTCAGTATTTTACCCACAGCTATCTGAATTGTCTACCTTTGAGCTTTTTTCACATAAGAGAGAAATAAAGAACTTTGTGTTGCTGACAAGCCAATTCTGATTCATGGTGACCCATGTGTTAAAGAGTAGAACTGCCTTATAGGATTTTATTTCCAAAGCAGATTGCCAGGCCTTTCTCCTGTGGTGCCAGTGGTTAGGTTTGAACCACCACCCTTCAGGTTAGCAGTTGATAGTGAACTGTGCCATCCAGATGTGCTATCTTGTGTTTAAGATACTATTGTTTTAGTTTTCTGTAACATGTATCCAAACTTAATCCTACCTAATGTAAGCCTAAGTATGACTTAGTAGGAGATCTGTTAAATTGTAGCACATCCATAGTATGGAGTGCTATCCAGTACTTGCAAAGGATGAGGTCAACCTGTATGTTGTTAATTAAATAATAGCTAGCAAGAAAAGATTCTGTTTTCTACTTTTAGGAATTCTGCGTATCTGTTCAAGGTTTCCTCAAACATAAGCTCCTTTAGGAAATGTTCCCCAAATGTCCCAGAAGGGACTACTGCCCCCTTATCTGTACCTGTGCAAGATTCTTTGTTTTTATTAACCTTTGGTAGTTAGCCTGTACAACTTGCATTATTAGTTTTAATGTGTATACCATCCTGGTTTCCTAGTTAGATTGTGAGCTTTCTTAGGGCAGAGATAATTTAATTCTCCCATGCATTCGACAATGAAGATTCTGCAGTGCTGTCATAGGTTGAATTATGTCCACCAAAAATGTGTGTCAGCTTGGCCTAGGCCATGATTCTCAGTATTATGTGATTGTCCTCCATTTTGTGATTGTAATTTTGTGTTATAGAGTATTAGGGTAGGATTATAACATCCTTACTAAGGTCTTTTCCCTGATCTAATGTAAAAGGAGTTTCCCTGGAGTGTGGCCTGCATCGCCTTTTATCTTACAGGAGATGAAAGGGAAGCAAGCAGAGTGGGGGGGCCTTATACTACCAAGAAAGACGCAATAAGAGCAGAGCGCGTGCTTTGCATATGGGGATCTTGTGCAGAGAGGTTCCTAGTCTAGGGGAAGATCGATGACAAGTGCCTTCCTCCAGAGTTGACAGCTCTCCTGGAGCTGATGTCCTGAATTGGGACTGCTAGCCTACTAGACTGTGAGAAACTTCTCTTTGTTAAATCCATCTAGTCATGGTATTTATATTACAGCAGCAATAGGTGACACAAATACTGTAACAGAAACACTATGCTAGTACCAGAGTGGACATAAAATTAATAATAAATTATTTATGTCTCCATGGAATTTATTGTTTTAAGGAAGGACAGGCAAACATGCACCTGTAAGACTGTGAAAGAACAGAGGCTTCACATGAAAAGTTGCACAAATAATACACAGGTTTATAGGAAAGAGAGATTGCATTTTATTGGGGGAGGATTGATGAAATCGTCTTTCTCTCCATCTCTGTTTGCTTGGTTTTCACTCCATTTGTCTCTGTTTAATCTGTTTATATTACTTTATTTCCTCATCTACTTTCAAAAAGTGATTAAAGGCAGCTTTTAATAATGAATATGTAACTACTGGCTGGCATAATTGGAAACTATAGAGGAAAGGGAAACAGCGCAAGTAGTCCTCTTTTTATTAGGATGGGGATAACAGGACTGGATTTTTTGGGGAAAATGAAGCTAAAAGGGCAGCATACCGCCAGTGGAACTCTTGGGCACTTATCTCAGAAAAACTAAGACTTCCTTTCATGCAGAAATTTGTATATGAATGTTCATAGTAACTTCAGCTTTATTCATAATAGTCCAGACATGGAAGCTACCCTGATGTCCTTCAGAGGGCACATGGTTAAACAAACTGTAGTATGTCTGTACTATGGAATACTACTCATCAATAAAAAGGAATGATTCCATTTATGTAACATTTATAACATGACATAGGGATGGAGAACAGATAAGTGGTTGCCAGAGTTGAGGTTGGGAATGGGTAGGTGTGGTTTTACAGGATAACTCAGAGAGTCTTGTGGTGATGATACAGTTGAGTATCTGGACTATGGTGATTGCCCAAGACTACACAAGTGCTAACAGTACATAGAGGTATATAGGCTGCTCGTATGTGTGCACAGAAACACACACACAAATGTTTAGATGTGTAACTGCTGAAATCTGGGTAAACTCTATAGATTAAACCAATTTCATACTTTTGATATTATAGAAAAATTGTGTGACATGGAGAGAGGATGCTGGGAGAAGGATGCAGAAGGCTTTCCTGTACATGCCTTTATAACGTCCTCTGTGTCTGTAATATTTCCAAATTAATAGGTTTAAAAAGGGATTTAAAGGTAATAATAGTAATAAAAGTAGGGTTGAGGTAGAGGAGGGTCTTGAATGCTTAAATAAGAAGTTCATGGCTAATTTTATACTAAATGAGTAGTTACTGAAGATTTTTTAGTATAGAATTGACAAAATGATGAGGGCTGTGCTTTAGGATTATTGTGTAGCAAATAAGATATCAGATAAGACAGTAGGAGGAAGAGATAGGAAGCAGCGAGGCAAGCTAGGAGGCTGTGGTTCAGGCTGTGTTTAAACGTTCACCTTATTCAGGTTGTGGGCCTGAACAAGATTGGTGGTGGTTTGAATAGAAACCAGAAGCCAGGACGGGCATTCCTTCAAAGATGTTGTCATGAATTGAATCCTGCCCACCCCCTCCAAATGAGTACAGCAGTGTGGCTGGGCCATGATTTCCAGTATTGTACTATTGCCCACCATTTTATGATTTTCGTATGCTGTATATCCTAATCTCTGCCTGTGCTTAATAGATTAAATGATATTAAAGAGGATTAGGGTGGACTGTAATACCCTTACTAAGCGAGTTGCCCTGGAGTATGGCTTACATCACCTTTAATCCTATAAGAGATGAAAGGGAAGCAGAGAGTAGGGGACCTCATACCTTCAGGAAAGTAGCCCTGAAAACAGAGCATGTTTTTCATACCTGAAATTTCTGTATGAAGATGCCCTCAGACCAAAGAAAGACTGGTGCAACACAGGGACCTTTCTCCAGAGATCACAGAGAGAATGTGTTCACCTGGAGTTGGCATCCTAAATTCAGACTTGTAGCCTACTGGTCTCTGTGAGAATAAACTTTTCTTTGTTAAAGCCATCTACTCTCTTAGAGCAGTACCAGATGTCTAAGGCAGATGTGTACTAAGTGCCTGTTTGTGATAGACAGACAAGGTCTCTGTTTTCAAGTACTCATGGGAATGGATCTGATAATAAGTAAAAAATGATATAAGATTAATTTCAGACAGTGAAAGCTTCCGTGAAGAAAATGAAACTGAGTTTTAGGTTGAGAATGACTTGGGAGTAAGGTTCTTAGATAAGGTGGTCAGCGAGGTGCGGTCTAAAGGCCAGAGAGGATAGATGAGACCTCACTGATGAGAGGGAACTAGGACTGTCGAAGTTTTAGGGAAGAGTGTTCTAGACAGTTGAGAACAGCAAGTGTGATGGCCAGGAAATAGCTAGCAGGCTTCAAGTATCTGTGTTTGGGAAGACTATCGTTAAACCAGAGGAGCTACATGGAAGCCCCGAGTTGGCAGGCTTGCATGGTGGAACAGACAGTAAGTTTAATTTGGGGCAGGCAGAGTTTGAGGGGATGGTCAAAACATCCACAGGGAGATGACATGGGAGCTCTGGGGTGGCAAGAATTGAAGAAGTTGTGAGTGTTAGAGTAGAGGAGTCAGAAGATGTTTGTAGGTAGGGAAGAAGGAACCACCGGACAGGGAACTGTTGAAAATCTGAGTGGTGCGGCTAATGTATGTAACAGTGAAGGGTGATCCGTAGCCATCAACAGTGCTTAGTGGGAAAGATGGAAGGGCACGTTATCGGAGACATGGAGTTGGGGAAGAAAGAAAGAGACAAAGAGACTTTCATGTTAGAAGGAAGAGATTAGATGTTGGGATGAGCTGAATGATATTCTTGAAAAAACAATTATAGACAGCATTTTTCACTATTTTTAGTGGGGAAAGTTGGGCATTATACGTAACATACTCTAGAATTGTTGGTTGTGTTTGATGATGGCAAGGATGATGCATTAGATGTGATGATGAGGAGAGGCTAATCAAATTTGAAATTGAGTTTGAAATAAGATCCATACAGAGAATTGGTAATTGACCTTACTTGAACTTCCTTCTTCACTTATCTGACCAGTGTTACCTATTGAGCTGTCCATGTGTACCCATGTGTCTACAGTAGTAATACCAATAGTTAATTTTTATTTAGTGATTACTGTGGGCCAGCCATTCTGCTCAGTGCTTTAGAGAATTTATCTCATGTTATACTGAACTACAGTACCTATTTTCCAGATGAGAATACTGAGCCTTAGGCTTATACAGTTTTATATTTCATCTAGCTGATAAGTGGCAGGGTAGGAACTTGGATGCACATTTGTCTTACTTCAAAGCTCAGTATACTGCCATTCATTTTAAATTTCCATGACTTTCAAGGGAAGCTTCTTGAGGGCTAGCACTGGTTCATCTAATCCCCTTTTTGTGATACCGACCTGGAGTTATATGTAGTTAGGCTCTTAGTAAGGCTTCCTGACATTGTTGCTGCTAGAGAAACATGTTAGGTCTTATATTAGTTTCCTGCTATAGTATATTACCACAATCTGGGTGTCTTAAAACAACAGAAATTTGTTCTGTGACAGCCGTAGAGGCCAAAGACCAAGCCCACTGCTGTCAGGTCAACTTTGACTCATAGTGACCCTGTAGGACAGAGTGGAACTGTTCAATAGAGTTTCCAAGCAGTGCCTGGTGGATTTGAACTGCTAATCTTTTGGTTAGCAGCCATAGCACTTAAACATTTTGCCACCAAGGTTTCCCTCTGGAGGCCAGAAGTCTTGAAATAAAGGTATTGGCAGGACCACACTCCCTCTGAAGGCTCTAGTGGGGAATCTTTCTGTGCTTCTTCCTAGCTTTTGGTGGCTGTCAGCAATCCTTCTGACTACCCCATTGTAGTCTTTGTCTCTTGCCTTGACACAGCCTTCACCTCTGTGTCTTCTCTTCTGTCTCTTACATGAACCCCTGTAACTGGAATGAGGACCCTCCCTGATAATTCAGAATGATGTTGTCTCGAAATCCCTAATTTAGTTAGGTCCTTGGGTGGTGCAAATGGTTAAGCATTCAACTGCTAGCTGAAAGGTTGGTTGTTTGAGCTGACTCAGAGGCACCCACAGGTGCCATGGAAGATAGACCTGGTGATCTGCTTCCAAAAGATCAAGCCTTGAAAACCCTTTGAATCACTTCTACTTTTCACACACAGGGTCACTGTGAGCTGGAATCAATTCTATGGCAATTAACAACATGAGCAATTTAGTTATATCTGAAGGGTCTTCCAATAAAGATGTTCTTTTTTTTTTTTTTTTTTTAAATTATGATTAAGTGAAAGTATACAGTCCAAATCAGTATTGCATGCCTGCCTATCTGGAGCTCCATTTGCTCTCCTCACCCTGTGACAGAACATTCCTCCTTTTCACTCTGTGCTTCTAGTATCCTTTTAACTCACACTGTGTCCCCGAGTCCAGTCCATTCTTGTTTGAAGAGTTGACCTAAGTACTGGTTTCAGATCAGGGCCAGCAGCAAGTCTAGGGGCCATGTTCCCAGGGGACCTTCCAGATTGTCAGTCCACTAGTTCTGCTCTTCTAGAAGATTTTTTGAACTGCACACCTTTTTTTCTTGTGTTGTCTCAGGCCCTCTACATTGCGTCCCCAGACACCACTCACCAATATGGGCTGCAGAAGACACTTAGTTGAGAACTAGCTATGCCAGTTGACCTCAACATCCGCTGAAACATGGTCCCCAGACCCCCATTCCTGCTGCTCTATCCTTTCAAATACTGGACTGAGTTTAGAAAACCTTTCAGTTTATGGCATAGTCTAGTTAGACTGATCTGCTTTGTACTGTGTGCTGTCATTCCCTTCACCTAACCAAATTCCTATTGACTATATAATCTGTGAACCTCCTTTTCCCTCCTTCCTCACTCTTGTAGCTGTCAAAGTCTTTTTCTCTGTATGTAAGTCCATTAAGTGCTTATAGCAGAGGCCTCATACAATACTTGTCCTTTCGCAGCTAATTTCACTTAGCATAATGTCTTCTAGTTGAAACCAGGTTATGAGATGCTTCCTAAAATCATCATTGTTCTTTATTATTGCATAGTGTTCCATTGTGTATGTGTACCATTCTTCTGTTTATGGGCACCTAGGTTGATTCCATTTTTTTGCTTTTGTGGATGGTGCTGCACTAAACACTGGTGTGCATGTATCTGCTTCTGTGACTGCCTTAGTTTCTGTAGGATATATTCCAAGCAGTGGGATTGCTGTGTTATACAGTATTTCTATTTCTAGCTTTTTAAGAAAGCACCAAATCCAGACAGGTAGCACCATTCTGTGTCCCCACTGGCAGTGTAGCAGAGTTTCAGTTTCTCCATAGCCTCTCCAGCATTTATTGGTTTATGCTTTTTATTGGTTTATGGCCAACCTTGTTGGGGTGAGATGGTATCTTGTTGTAATTTTGATTTGGATTTCTCTGATAGCTAATGATCATGAGCATTTACTTAATGTATCTCTTGGCTGTCTGGATGTCTTTGGTGAAGTGTCTGTCCATCTCCTTTGCTCATTGCTTAATTGGGTTATTTATATTTTTCTTGTTGACATTTTGCAGTATCTTGTTGTTTTAGTCATCCAGTGCTGCTGTAACAGAAATACCATGAGTGGATGGCTTTAACAAAGAAAGATTTTTTCTTAGGCAGTCTGGTAGGCTTCAAGCCCAAATTCAGGATGTCTGCTCCAGGGGAAGACGTTCCCCTTGCTCTGGAGGAAAGTTGTATCAGTCCCTGTTCAGGGGGCATCTTGATGCAGGAGCCTCAGGTCCAAAGGACATGCTGTGCTCCTGGTGCTGCTTTCTTGATGGTGTGAGGTTCCAAACCTTCCCTGCCAGACTTTTCTCTTCATAGCTCAAGAGACTGCCTCAAGGCACAAAACAAATTGACACGTTGAATCTTGAATCTTGCTTTGCCAACACAACTGCTGCCCATCCACCCTCATTAACATCATAGAGGCGGGAGTTCTAACATGGAGGAACATCCACAATACCAGAAATTACCCCGTAGCCAAACTGTTACAGATTTTTTAGGGAACACATTCAATCCATGACACTTGAAGATTATGGAAATCAGACGTCAATCTGACATGTATTTGCTAAATATTTTTTCTCTTCTATGGGTAGTTTTCTAACTCTTGATAAAAATCTTTGGATGAGCATAAGTTTTTGATTTTTAGTAGTTCTTGCGTATCTATTTTCTCTTCTGTTGTTTGTCCCTGGTTGGTTGGTCAGATTTCTGAGTCTGTCTAAGCTGTGTATTGAAACTTCCATTGCTATCCCTATTTTTTCATGCGTGATCTTTATTGTTTTAAGTTTGATATTTTAGGTCTTTGAAGTTTTTGTGTAAGGTGTGGGATATGGGTCCTATTTCATTTTTTTTGCAGAAGGAGATCCAATTTTGCCAACACCATTTGATAAAGAGACTCTTTTTACCACAGTTTACAACCTTGGGGCCTTTTTCGAGTATCAGCTGTACATAGGAGGATGGTGATAGGTCCACAGTCTCTTTTCTACCACTACCAGGCTGTTTTGACTACTGTGGCAGTGTAGTAGGTTCTAAGGTCTGGTAGTATGAGAGCTCCCACTGTATTCCTGTTCTTCAGTAGTGCTTTACTTATTCAGGGTTTCTTCTCTTCCCAGTGTTAATGATTTGTTTCTTAATCTTATTAAAAAATGACACTGGAATTTGTATTGGGATTGCATTATATATGTAAATTGCTTTCGGTAAAATACGTGTTTTCACAATGTTATGTCTTCCTATCCGTGAGCCAGGTAGATTTCTCCTCTTATGTAAGTCTCTTGGTTTCTTGTGGTAAGGTCTTGAAATTTTCTCCATATAGGTACATCTCTTCTCTGGTTAGATTTATTCCTAGGTATTTTTTTCTTCTTGGGAAATGGTATTGATGTGCTCCTTGGAAACTCTATAGGGCAGTTCTGCTCTGACCTTTACAGTCACTATGAGTCAGACATGACTGGACGGCAGTGAGTTTTTTTTGGTGATTTCCTCTTTGATGATCTCTTTGTTGGTGTAAAGGAATCCTACTGATATGTTTCTTATATCCTGATACATTGCTGAACTCTTAGTCACCGTAAGTTATTTATGGTTTCTTTAGGGCTCTCTGTGTATATGATCATATCATCTACAAAAAGGGATATTTTTACTTCTTCTTTACCTAAGCAGATGCCCTTTATTTCTTTGTTTTGTCTTACTGTTCTGGCCAGAGCCTCTAGCACAACGTTAAATAGAAGTGATGACAGTGGGCCTGCTTACCTAGTTCCTGCTTTCAGGGGGTATTCTTTCAGTCTCTCTCCATTCAAGATAATGTAGGTAGTTGGCTTTGCACAGATGCCACTTATTGCATTGAGAAATTTCCCTTCTATTCCTGTTTTGCTGTGAGTTTTTAACATGAATGGGTGTTGGACTTAGTCAAATGCCTTTTTGCATCAGTTGACAAAATCAGGTGATTCTTATCCTGTGTGTTAATTATGTGGTTGGTCAAATTAATTGTTTTTCTGATGTTTGAAACAGCCCTGAATCCCTGGTATGAATCTACCTTGGTCATGATGAATTGTTTTTTTGACATGTTGTTGAATTCTTGGTTCATGAGTGATATTGACCTGTGATTTTCTTTTTTTGTGGGATATTTCCGTGACTTTGGTATCAGGATTATGCTGGCTTCATAGAATGAATTTGGGAATATTCCATCCTTTTCTATGCTGTGAAATAACCTCAGTAGTATTGGAATTAATTCTTCTCTAGAAGTTTGGTAGAATTCTCATGTGAAACCACCTGGGCCAGGAATTTTTTTGGTTGGTAGTTTTTTGATTACTTTTCAATCTCTTCTTTTATGATAGGTTTATTAAGTTGTTTGACTTCTCCTTGTGATAATTTTGATAGGTGATGTGACTAGAAATTTGTCCATTTCTTCTAGGTTTTCAAATCTATTAGAGTATAAATTTTTGTAGTATTTTGTTATGACACTTTTGATTTCGGTTGGGTCTGTTGTCACATCTTCCATCTCATTTTTTATTTGGGTTATTAGTTTTGTCTCCTGTTTTTGTTTTGTAAGTTTAGCCAATGGCTTATCAATTTTGTTGATCTTTTCAAAAAGCCAGCTTTTGGTTTTGTTAATTCTTTTGATTGTTTTTCTGTTCTCTGATTCATTTAGTTCTGCTGTAATTTTTACTATTTGTTTTATTCTGGTGCCTGAGGGGTTCTTTTGTTGTTCTCTTTCTGTTTGTTCTAGTTGTAAGGTTAATTGGTTTGGGTCCTTTCTTCATTTTGGATGTGTACATTTGTAGAGATAAATTGACCTATGAGCACTGCTTTTCCTGTATCCCATAGGTTCTGGTAGGGTGTGTTTTCATTCTTATTTGATTCCATAAATTTCGTCATTGTGTCTTTGATTTCTTCTATAATTCATGAATTTTTGAGCAAGATGCTTTTCAGTTTCCATTAGTTCAAATTTCTTCCCGTGGTTTTTTTTTGCTATTGATTTCAACTTTTATGGTTTTATGGTCTGAGAAAATGCTTTGCAGTAATTCAGTGGTTTGGATTTTGTTGAGACTTGATTTATGACCAAATACGTGGTCTGTTTTGGAGACTGTTCTGTGTGTATTGGAAAAGACGGTGTACTTATCTGTTGTTGGGTAAAAAGTTCTGTATATGTTGATGAGGTCCAGTTGGTTGATTGTCTCAGTAAGATCTTCTGTATCTTTATTGAGCTTTTTTTCTGGATGATCTGTCCATTACTGAAAGTGGAGTATTGAAGTCTCCTACTATTATTGTGAAGTGAGCTATCTCATTTTTCAATGTTGTCAGCATTCGTTCAGTGTATTTAGATGCTCTGGTATTGGGTGCATAAGTGTTTAATATTGTTATATCCTGCTGATGTCTTGAATCTTTCAACAATAAGTAGTGATCATCCTTATCCACAGGAGTGGATTTTACATTGAAGTCTATTTTATCTGAGATTAGTATTGCTACTCTTGCACTCTTTGCATGTTGTTAGCTAGTATATGTTTTTCCATCCTTTGATACTCAGTTTGTTCATATCTTTGAGTCTAAGATGTGTTTCTTATAAGTTCCATATAGACAGATGATGTTTTTTTGATCCAAGCCATAACTCTCTGCCTCTTAATTGGAGTATTCAATCCATTTACATTAATTGTAATTGTTGATAGATATGTGTTTAGTGCTGTCATTTTGGTGCCTTTAGTTTTGTGTTGTTATTTTCTTTGTTCCACTTAATGCTCTATTCTGGATCAGTTTTTTTAATGGGTTTTCTTTTCATTCTTTTCAGTGTTAGTTTTGTGTCTGTTGAGACTTCTGTATCACGCTTCTTGTTTTGATATATAGCATTATTAGTTTGCTTTCTCTGACTTGACGGCACTTGGCTTGGTGGCTACCCCTTTGATCCTCCTACTGTTCTAAATTTAATCCAATCTTTAACTTCTGTATATCTCCTTAATTCCTCTCCATCTGAAAGGGCTATACCTACTGTAATATATCACTCTTTATAGTGTAATGATGTCATGGTTTACATGTTAAGATTTCTGTTTCCCTACTTTCATTATTTTAGCTTTGATTGAGCTTTGTGACTTCTCTTACTGAGTAAGACTGTAGATGCTGTGTCCTGCATTGCATTCTTGAGTATACATGATGTTATTAATTTTCTAAATGAAGAGCTTCTTTCAGTATTTCTTGTAGTTTTGTTTTGGCTTTAGCAAAGTGTCTAAGCTTCTGTTTATATGAGAATGTCTTTATTTCACCAGTATATTTGAGACACAATTTTGCAGGATATATAATTCTTGGTTGCATGTTTTTATCCTTCAAGACTTTGTATGTGTCATCCCACTGCCTTCCTGCCAACATTGTTTCTGCCAAGAAGTCAGAGGACAGCCTGCAGGGCTTCCCTTTGTATGTTAGTTTTGCTTGAAGTCCGTTTGCTTTTAAGATCCTCTCTTTATGTTGCATTTTATTAAGCTTGAGTATAGTATATCCTGGTGCCTTTCTTTTGGGGTCTGCCTTTTGTGGTGTCCTATAAGCATCTCAGGTATCTACGTTCTCTTCTTTCATGATATCAGGGAAGTTTTTTGTTAGCAACTCTTCAACAATTCTGTGTTTTCTGCTGTCTTTCCCTGTTCAGGAATTCAGTTAATTGTAGATTATTCCTCTTGATAGAGTCCACATGCTTCTTTATGCTTCTTCATTTTTCTTGATTCTTTTCTCTGATTTCTCCTCATAAATGCTGGTGTCAGTTTCTTTATCTTCAGTCTTGCTAATTCTGTATTCCATTTCCTCAATTGTGCTCTTTTATCTTTGTATTGAATTGTCTAACTCAGTAATTTTATTACTGATCTGTTGGATTTCAGATCGTTGATGTTCTAGGAGTTCATACAGCATACTTAATTTTTCATTTTGTTTTGTTGCATTTTGTTTAATTTCAAAAAGCACTCTGTATATAATTCTTTTGTATTCTACCTCCAGTAATTTCAGAAAGGCTTCTTCATCTGGGAAGATTTTTGGGTCTTCATTTTGGGAGTTTTCTGGAGCCATGGTGGTCTGCTTCTTTAAATGGTTAGATGTTGATTGTTGTCTTCATGACAGCAAGACACTACTCAGTTTCTCTGTTGTTAACAGCAGTGGGAGCTTTGGCATAGCTGTAAGACAGGTGTGAGTAAGGGCACGGCTAGACTTGCCTGCCAACCACTGCTGTGTTCTCTAGGTGCAGCTGTCTTATGTTCAGCTTCTCTGGTAATAGGGATGCTGTCAAGCCCCATGATGCTCCTCAGCTTTGAAGTTGGCCCCATCTGGGTCCTCAGTGGTGGCAGGCCCTGCCTCCTGACTGATAAAGTTGGTGACCTACTTGTGTCAACTTGCTGGCATCATCCCAGTTGAGACTGTGGCATAGCTCAGAAAAGGGAAGAAGAAGGATGCCACCACACTTGGCTGCCAGAGACTGCTGTGTTCTCTAGATGTACTTATTTTAAAAACTGGCTTTCTGCTGAGGGGGCGCTGTCCATTGGCAGTTGAAAGCAGCTGGTCCCTCAGGGGTGGCAGGCCCCACCTCCTGGCTGACCAAGATGGCACACTGCTTATGGAGTCTTTCAGGGGCCGTCAGCAGATGCTGTGATGGGGCTCAAAGAAGGGAGGGATTAGGGCACCGCCACAAGTAACTGCAAGCCACAACTCCATTCTCTAGGTATAGTTGTCTTAAAAGAAGCTTTTCTGCTGAGCAGAACACTGTCCATACAGGCACTGTTGCTCAGCATGCAAGTTAGCCCCAGCTGAGTTGTCAGGTGTGGCTGATTGTGCCTCTCAGCTGACCAAGATGGCATCTCACCTGAGCTGTCTCTCCTGTGCTGCAGCAACATCCATGGTGCAGCTCAAAGAACAGAGGGGCAAGGGCACTGGCACCCTTAGTTGCCAGCTGCTGCTGGGTTCTAGATGTGACTGTCCCAAGCATACCCTCTCTGCTGTGGGACATGCTGTCCACTTAGGCACTGCAGCTCAGCATAGTATCTCGCCCCTGCCAGGCTCTCAGGTTTGGCATTCCCAGTCCTAGTATCCTGGTTAACAAAGGTGTCCATACATGTAAGCGTCTCAGCTGCTGTGCTAGCAGAAGCAGGACCCACTGTGCTGCTGTCTTGCTTCTGACAAAAGTAGTTTTTATCTTTTTGTCGCTCCCAGATCTCACAACCCTGCTCTTGATCCTGGGGCTTCCAGAATGTCCACATTGCTCTATTCAATTATTTTTCTGCGCCTTAGTTCTCAGAAGGAATTGAAGAGATGTGTGGCCAGTCTGCCAGCTTGGCCTTCTGAGGATGTCCTGTCTTTGATAGCTCATATGTGTGATGCTGTAGTAGCCATACTTATCATTTTTGTTGATTAACCTTGACAAATAGCTGTGAAAAGTTACTTGATTCCACAATGTGTAGAAATTATTACAATTTATTATCAAAACGGTTGTTCCATCCACCAAACTTTCCATTCATTATGTGAAATTTATGATATGCGTAATTGTCCCGTGGAGAGAACATTTTGATGTTTAATCAAAAATTTGAGTTCACTGGGTCTGTTGCCAATCAGACAATGCCTGTGCATCAACAAACCACACGCTCCAATGAAAACACTGGCACTGTTCATCAGTGTGTACCCTAGAATCCACCCCAATTAATTTCTTGCTGAGCACAAGAACTGTGCCTCTTGTTGACCAGAATTTGGCAGATTTTGTATGTGGACTTGAAGCTTTACCCTCACAAAGCTGTTCTAACTCAAAAACTGAAGTCCAGTGACCATAAATTGTGCTGTACATTTGCTGGCTGGATTCTGGAATAACTGGAAGTTGACCCTGCTTTTGGCGAAAAATCATCTTCACTGATGAGGCCTATTTGTTGATGAACCATCTTGTTAACAAACAAAACTTTTGCGTTTGGAGTAATGAGAATCCAATGGAGATTCAAGAACATTCATTCCATCTCAAAAAGGTTATTGTTTGGTGTGGATTTTGGTCTCCTGTGGGATATGCTGAATCACTGACCCTTATTTTTTCTAAGAGGAACAAGGAGAAGCAATGACTGTGAATGGTGAAAGATACTGGGCTATGATAACTGATTATTTTTCGTCCTGTTTGGAAGGTGCCACAGGCAGCCATTTACCTGAAGTTCTTTTCCACGTGTAATGCCATCAGATGTACTTCAAAATAAGAAAATAGTTAAAATGGTTATCATTTATACAGCTTGTTTTATTCAAGTTCAAAGATAGGACACCGTTATTAGAAGACCCTTTACAAAGATCTTTATCCTAAGTGAGTCACATTTATAGGTTACAGGGACATATCTTTTTGGGAGCCACTACTTAACCCACTACAGGTCTGACAGTAGAAATAACTATGACTAGAAGCAACCAGTGGTTTGTGACATTTTCTTCCTCTTTTTAGTTCACAGTCATGCACTCTGCAAAAGCAGTTTGTGCTTCAGTCTCTCAGCATGCAAACAGTACCATTTATTGTTTGTAAGATATTAAGGAATATATGAAGATGGGCTTTAAAGAAGCTGACATTCTAATATTTCAATGGAGCATCATATTTTAAGGCCCACCTCATAAGAGGAGCGAGCTGTCCTTTCTCAGGTGAGTTAGTCGTGTCATTTTCTGTGGGCTCTTACGGCATTTTATTTATAGCTCTGTTACTGCATTTACTAAGGTTATTATAATAAATTCTCCATTTGTACATTTGTCTCATTCATTAGATTATGAACTATGTCTTAATCATTTCTGCTTAGCAAATACTGGATAGCCTAGTTGATGAAGGAATGGACTAAGGAATGAGTCAAGCAAAGGCTAGTGTGGAATCATCCATATTTCCCAGATCATCTAAGCTGGACAGCAGACCATAAGAACCTCTGAACTAGACTGTGATTAATTGTTACTGTATTATTAGAGCTTCTTGTGTTGTATCTGGTATACAGAAAGCTCGCAGTAAGTTATGTTCAACTGAATTGAAACTGAAACAGATACTGCAGTCTGGGACCACAGGTGGAAGTGAGATTTGACTGTCCCTTAATAATCACATGAGAATGGCCTGAAAAGATATGATCTACTTGATCTGCTGTAGGATTTCTGAAAATAACCACCCAAATAAATTTTTGAAGATCTTAGTCAGCCAAGGTGTAGCAGGAAACAATAGCCTGTATTAAAGTTAGACAAATCTGGGCTGACATCCTATCTTGCTTCTCACTGTTTTATGTGATCTTGAGGAAGTCACTTAGTTCCTGTGAACCTTTCTTCACCTGTAGCATCTGGGTAGTAATATCGCCCATAGGTGCTGTGCTGATGAAATTAGTTTGCAGTAAACAGTTGAGTTGCCTTACAAACGGAAGGCATTATTACTGCGATCCTCTCTACCCTTAAAAAAGAATAACCGGAAAAGATAACAAGAAATAGCTCTTTGTAGTATACACCAGTATGATTTTGCAGTGCAAAACAATAAAGAGCTACTTACAACTGTAGTGTCCCAGGAAGGACAAGGAAAAGAGATTGATTATGGAGTAGTAATTTATTATCTTGCTGGTTCATGGACCCATACGGGGAAATACTGCTCTAGTGGGAGTCTAAATATTTGACTTACATGGTGGTTATTTACTAGACGACTTAGTGGAACCTATTGCTTAAAGTGGGATACCCCTCCCAGAACAGGCTGGGAAAATCTCCAGGATGCCAGCCAGGGCACTGAGGAGAGTTTCCAGGGACTTAGGCCACTGCTACTCCCTCCCCTCCTGGAAAAGAATGCAAAGTGCAGCTTCCACCCCAGATCCAGGCCATATGCTCCATTAAACGTTGTAGGCACCTTGCCCGGTTGTTATTTTAATAAACCTGATTGTGCTCCTCAGTTTCCCTTAGAGGGCCCTCTGGGCATGCCAGCACTGGTAGAATCTTTAGTTTCCATCTGGTTGACGCAGGAATTACTTGATGAAAGTTCTGCCCATAGTATTAGTGCTGGCTGAGGAAGCCTGGCTTTCGTGCCATTGTAATGGGTGTTGCAACTCTTGGTCTCTGTGGATCATGCCAACAACAGCAGAGTAGAGTTGATGTGGATTTTGAGGGCGTTATGGGGAGATGACATTTCAGGAAAGAATAATTGATTGAATCTAATGCTTTTCTCTTAAAGGCATGGGCATGGCAGTATAAAAAGAAATAATAAGCAACATTTGCCCTGAAACCTGTCTTTACATTTATCATTACCCAAATTTGTATTTTTTGTGCTTTATAAAATCTGTTTCCATTGTAGTTGAGTAAAATTTTAAGGGACGTACTCCTCTCATCAGGTCTTGGGTTGAACCTCAGGGCTTTGTTAGCCTTCTCATTTCCTGAGGGAAATCACATCTTTAGATTCTTGTTGATGTTTTGAATTGTTTAGTTCATGCCATAGTGTTCTTAACATCATCTGGGAAAAGGTTACCAGGAAGATACACATTTGGAAGACCAGGATAATCTTCAAATACATCTAAAGGAAACAACGCCTCCCCCTCCACTGTGTTGCCTCACGCCTGTGTCACTAGGAGAAACAGCAGTATGTGGTGGGGTGGGGGTTGGAAATCACTGCTGCCTGTGACCACTATGCCCACAGAAAAGGAGTGGGAGAGAAAATACCCATGTGATGGACCAAATCATTCCACCTCCTGCCTCGAGCTGCCTTTTATAGGAGCCAACTTTCACCCTTGGGTCCTCAGGAGATGCTTAATTTTAATTGACTCAGAGGAGTTCTACTTTGTGTTTTGAAACCACACAGAAATGGGAAGTAAGTTAAAGAGTTCCACTCCCCCATCCCACAGACAGATTCACACAAACAGACCCGAGGTACGGAACAACCTTAAAACAGAATCTTGGGCTGGCACCAGCAGCTGGGCTCTGTATTTCCAGTAGGCTCCTAAGAAGTTAGGTGAACCCTTCCACAGAGAATGGAATTGTGCTACAAACTTTGCCCTCTGCGCAACCCAGTCAGGATATTCCTCTAAATTGAATTTTTCCCCTTCATAAATGATTTTCAGACACTATGAAGTGGTCACACTTAGTGGAGAGGGCAGAATATGCAGTAGCAGATTTCATGGCTCTGAAATGCTTTTGCTTTTGTGAGAGGGACAGTACACTACATGTTTCTTCCCAGCTCTCAATAGCTGTCACTGGGTTCCATTTTTCATCTGCTGCCTGCCACGTCTTTGTTTCATAGCCCATGGAATCTTGGCTTCAGAGAAATAAATGGACCCGAGAGAGTTACATTTTAAGAAACAGGATGATGATTGCTCACATTTTACATTAATAATGAAATTTGAATGTAATTAGCCAGATCCTCCCAGCAGGGAGTGTGTGCAGTCCGTCCTCTGGCCAACATGAGAGCTGGATGCTTCTGGGGCACAGAGGAGGCCACCCTCCGACATCCAAGGAAGAGCCCACTTAGGACCCTGTAGTGAAGAGAGGATTAAATACTTGGAAAGTTCTGTGATTAGAGAGGGCAGATGATGGCTGTGTAAGCAGGAGTAGAATTAGGGTTCTTCTTATGACTTGTGGAATATCAGAGGGCATATCTACCCTGCCTTTAAAATACCCTTTCAGTCCTGCACCCTGCTGTCTACTGCCCTCCCTTCCTTCTCTTGCACAGCCAAGAATTCGAAAATAGGAGTGTCTTGTTAAAGGTCTCACTTCTTTACCTCCCATTTCTTCCATCCCTGATCTGTTTATGTACAGTTTTCATCTCCCTCCCTTCACAGAATGCTCTTACAAGATGGCCAATGATTAAACAAAGCAGAACAATAGAAGCTTTTCAGGTGTTTTACTTAACCTTTGTCTACTGCCTCTAACTTCTGTGTCACTACTCAGTTTTTTAATCGTCTTTCTGTGGTTCCTTTTTCAGTCTAAGAGGTCATGCTGTTCCATTCCACAGGGATCCCTCCATAGCTTCCACTTCTTCCTCTGCTTATTCTCTCTGGGGAATGCCCACCGTTTTCATAGCTTCAAACATAGTTTGTCAGCCATTTTCAAATCTATATGGTGAGCCCAGTTCTCTTTCCTGAACTCCAGACTCAGTATGTCCTTTTCTCCTGGAATACAGCTTTGTAGGGAATGGAAAGCTAATGCAGATTCAACAGGCCCAACCATCCAAGCTTGTTTCTCCTCTCATCTTACCTTTTTTTGATAAATGGCACCATGATACCTTGAGATACCTGAGCCAGAAACTTGGTATCTTCTTTGTTAATAGTTTCCTAACTGGTCTCCCCACTGCTTACAATATTACCCCCGCGTTGTCTTGGCAAGGAAACCGTGGTGGCATAGTGGTTAAGTGCTATGTCTGCTAACCAAAGGGACACAGTGTCAATCCACCAGGTGC
The DNA here is from genome assembly GCA_028571685.1 of Heterohyrax brucei. Classification (NCBI taxonomy): domain Eukaryota; kingdom Metazoa; phylum Chordata; class Mammalia; order Hyracoidea; family Procaviidae; genus Heterohyrax; species Heterohyrax brucei. Next base: position 114,235,926 of record CM053149.1, on the reverse strand, counting down.
TCCTTGGAAACTCTGTAGGGCAGTTCTGCTCTGTTTTATAGGGTCGCTATGAGTCAGAATCAACTTTATGGCAGTGAGTTTATTGTCTTTTCATACAATAGCCAGATCTGATTTTAATGAATAATTGAGATCATATCAGTCCTTGCTTAAAACTTCCCAGTGGCTTTCCGTTACAAGTAGAGCAAACTGCAAACATGATCTTACCCCTGCTACTCTTTCAGCTTCATCACCTACCACTTTCTGCGTGTTCATTCTGCTCCAAAGACTTTGCCCCTCTTTCCAACCCTCTTTCCATCCTATCTCAGGACCTTTGCTGTCTTGTTTCCTGGGATATTCTTTGCAATACTGGCTCCTTTTGTGGTTAGTCCAGATGTCATCTTCTCTGATAGGCCTCTCATCATCCTAGTGAATTCAGCACTGTCCCTGCCCCTGCCCCACTGTTTTGTTTTATGCATTGGAATTTTCACTATCTAAAATTATCCTGTTTTTAATATCTTCATTGTCACTGTTTCTAAAATATAACATCTAAGGAAGCAAATTTGCTTACTGTTATATTCTTGTACCTTGAGGAGTGCCTGGCACATAGTAGGCAATTGATAAATATTTTTTAAATGGAAGAGAGAGAGGGATTGAGAAGGAACAGTGTCTTTGAATCCTGAATGTGAGCTAGGCTGACTACTTAGTTCCCTGAACGTCCACACTACTCCCTCTGCTTGTAATGCTTTCTTTTTTTTCTCAATTACTACTTACTCTCTACTTGACTCTTACGTTACCTTCTCCAGGAAGGTCTATTCAATAGAATGACTCAAGGTTTAAAGCCTTTGATGGACTGCATAGTACTCTGTATGCTCATCAGAGCACATCTGTAACTGCCATGCAATTGTCTGTACATATTTGCCTCTCCTACTAAACTAGCTTCTGGCAGGGATGATATTTTATTTGTCATTATATCCCTAGCCAAATGGGAGTCTATAAAAATATACTCTAGAAACTCTATTTAAAGAATTCTTTTGTTGAATTATCAATCATAGAATCCTTTGGTAATGTAAATTAGCTGTCTCCAAAGTTCCTCAGCTTGCCAAGTTTTAATTTTTTAGGCATTGAGGTTTTTAAAACATGGGAACACACATAAATTTATTTAAAGAAGTTCATATCCTCACTAAAGTTTTCTGTAATAAGAACAACCTGTTGCTGTTGAGTCAGTTTGACTCATAGCGACCCTATAGGACAGAGTAGAACTGGCCCATGGTTTTCCAAGGGGTGGCTAGTGGATTTGAACTACTGACTTTTTTTGATTAGCAGCCAAACTTTTAACCATTGTACCTCCAGGGCTTCCATAATTAGAATAGTAACATTAAATACAATATCTGTAGTTTATTGTCTGTTATATGCCATCTATCTCTTATACAGATTGTGTTATCACAACTCTTCAAGGTGTAGATTTTGCTATTTTCCCATATGCAGAAACTAAGACTCAGGTATAGTTCATCGCTTCAAGCTCTTGCCAAGCCAAGTGCCGTCGAGTTGGATCCTACAAAGCTGGGATTTGAATCCAGGTCTCATTTCTAAGCCCAAGTTCTTTCTGCTACACCATGCTGCCCCCTATGGGACAACTGCACAAATCAGAATTGTTTATTAAAAATATCAATTATTAATATTGTAAAGCTTACAAAATTGAGGCATCTTATAGAATCAAGATGGCTGCCTTAAATGGCCGTTGTTTTAACTGAGTAAAAAATCAGCATTAACCTCAACGTGTTCTAAGCAAGAATGTTATATTGTCTTTCCCTAATATGCTTTCTCTCTGCTTCTAAGCATAAAGGTATATTGCAGCAATATGTATTAACTGGTCATGTATTTGCTATTAGTCTTTGCCATATAAACTCCAGAGGGCTGGAAATAGTCTTTCCTTTGATTTCCTGTTATGGATAAAATTGTGTTCCCCCAAAGTCTCTGTCAACTTGGTTAGGTCATGATTCCCAGTACTGTATGATTGTCTACCATTTTGTCATCTGATATGATTTCCTTTAGTGTTGTAAAACCTGTCATTATGATGTAATGACATGGATCACTGGCAGTTATATTGGTGAGATCTACAAGATTAGATAATGTCTCGAGTGAGCAGAGGCATGTGGGAATCTCATACCAACAAGAAAGCAGTGTTAGGAATAGAGTGTGTGCTTTGGTCCTGACATAACCTAGCTATGCGCTAATATGCTGCTAGACCAAAGAAAGATTGATACATCACAAGGACCTTCTCCCAGAGCTGACAGAGAAAGCCTTTCCCTAGAGCCAACATCCTGAATTAGGACTTACAGCCTACTGGACTGTGAGAAAATTAACTTCTCTTTGTTAAAGACATCCACTAGTGATATTTCTGTTACAGCAGCACTAGATGACTAAGACAACTCCAAAGGTAGACGTGCCTTGTTAGGCATCTCCTCTGGCCTGGCTATAAGCAGTCTCTTACTCTGGCGTGTACATGATGGGGCCAAACTACTTGTCTGACTTCAGTCTCAGGATTCTAGTTTATCCAAGGTTTTTCTCTTCCGAACCTCCTGCTCCAGGACATTGGTGCCATGTCAGTGGGGAATTTGCCCTGAATTCTTACCCAGCCTTGGACCTGTTTCCTCTTAGACCCTTCTTATCAGAACCTGAGCCTTTCTTTCCTTACCCAGTGTTGGTCAGTTCCCTTCACTGACCTTGGCCCTTACATGGCACTGCAGTAGTCTCCATTCTTCATTTCTGAAGCCTCGTCCTTGCTCTGTGACCAGCTTTCTCTGGGAAGCCTGGGATAGAACTAAACTGAATCTTCCCTACCCCTACCTGAAGGTGATTTCAAGTTACAGGCCTAGTTTCCAACCCCTCCAATGTTCTGTTTTGTACCGTCTGTGCCTTTGGACTCTTATACTAGCAGTGTTTTCTGTCCCTTGCTGAGGCCAGTACCTCAGCACAAAGAACTCCATTGGTAGAGAGAGGACCAAGTATATGATTAGTGAACTACAGAACTTTAGATGTTCTTGCTTACCGCTCACCGCCTTTCTCCTGTGCATCTCTGGGGATGGGGATGGTGACGGAAGACAGTCTATGTGTGATGACGTAGAGTTGATCTTCTTTAGATTCGGCTCATCTGAGGAGTTTATCAGCTTAGTGATGGGCAGGCCAGAAACTGGTTGTTTGTATCTTGCGTATTGTAGAGCATCCATGATCCATCTCATTTCTCGCCACACTTCATCTATTTGCTTTGGAATAAAATGGTGAAAGGCATTAAGTTATCAAACAGCTACTGAATGATTTCCCTCAGAGTTCAAGATGAAACCAGAAAATCTGTCTTCTTTATAATTTCTTGCATCTTGTATATATTTAACAACTGGTGGGCTTTGTCATTTAGGGCAAATAGCAGAGATGTGCCACTTACTAGCTGCATAAAAAATTTGGGCAAGTCACTTGCCCTCTCTGAAGCGTAGTTGCCCTATTTGTAAAATGTGGACAAAACCTTGTTCTCTTCCATACTCAGAGAATTGCTATGATGTTTGGGTCAAATGATGAACTTGAAAATGCTCTGTAAAACTGTAGGGTACTTGGCTCATATGTAAAGTATTCTTAGCGTGTAAAGAGCCAGCCAAGCCAAGAAGTATTTCTTAATTCATTGCATTTCACTGTGGGGAAGGCATATGACAGTGTCTAAATTTTAGAATTAAAGAAAAAGAATATTTAGTTCTTACATGCCAACTAGAAAAACAAAGTGTTAATGGGATATTTTGCTAAGTAGAGACTGTTGGACTTATTTTAGAGAAGTAACTATATATGAAATTGATTACGTTCTCACATTAAAACAAGTGCTTCTAAAGTACAAGACAATGTAAAAGCTTATTAAGAATTCAGACATCCTTACAGTTATAGGATAGCATCATTTTAGATTGTTACTACTTCAATATTAGTGATTTCTAGGTTAATGTCATTTTTGCTATAAATTACAATAGTAGTTACTCTGAAGTCTTTTTGATGTGAAAGTCACTCAGATTTTTGTGTCTATCTCTGTGGATGATAGATGTTCCTGCTAGACACTGGTTATGCACTTTCTGGTTATCCTGACCGTCTCCAAGGAGGTGCTGTCAGTCATGTATTTTTCAAGGACACTTAGTGCTAGGTTTTGTGACACATTCACTGCGTAGCTTGGACAAATGACTAACTTTCTTGGGTCTCTTTACTCAACTATAAAAGAGAAAGTTGGACTAGATGACACTGAAGTTCCTTCTAGCCCTGACACTTGATTGATTTTTGAAGAACATCTGGAAAGTTGGTATTCCTCAGCTTCTGGTAGTAGGTGTCCACTGTATGCATAACATAGGGTTAAGGGCTCCCTGATTATAGACATTTTAAACATAAGCTACTATCCAGTGTTTTATTTTCAAAATTCCTTCATAGGGCTTTAATTTGTAGTGAAAACTTACTCTCCTAAAAGAATGTCCAGAAACCTGCTACCCACAACAAATGCAGAGTTATTGTTGTTAGGTGCACTTAGTTGGTTCTGACTCACAGTGACCCTGTGTACAATTGAAGTAAATACAACCTGTTCCTGTGCCATCCTCGTGATCCTTGTTTCTCTTGAGCCTGTTGTAGCCGCTGTCAATCCATCTCATTGACAGTCTTCCTCTTTTTCTTTGACCCTTTATTTTACCAAGCATGATGTCCTTCTGATAACATGTACAGAGTATGTGAGACAAAGTCTTACCGTCCTTGCTTCTAAGGAATGTTCTGGCTGTATTTCTTACAAGACAGATTTGTTTGTTCTTTGGCAGTCTGTGGTATATTCAGTATTAGTCACCAACACCGTAATTCCGAGGCGTCAGTTCTTCTTCAGTCTTCTTTACTCATTGCTTAGGTTTTGTGTACTTAGGAGACAACTGAAAACACTGTGGCTTGAGTCAGGCTTACCGTAGTTCCTAAAGGGACATCTCTGCCTTTTAACACTTTAAAGAGGTCTTTTGCACATTTACCTAGTGCAGTGCATCGTTTAATTTCATGATTGCTGCTTCCCTGAGAGGTGAGTGTAGATCTGAGCAAAATGGAGCCCTTGCCAACTTTGGTCTTTTCTCCATTTATCATGATGTTGCTTATTGGCCCAATTGTAAGATTTTGTTTTCTTTTTGGTGAGGTATAATCCATACTGAAAGGGTGTAGTCTTTGATCTTCATCAGTAAATACTTCAACGCAGAGTAGAGGGTTTGAAATTAGGGCATTCAGTGTGCCCTGCGCAGAGTTTCAAGCAAGTAACAGTGAACCAGTGAATGGCACAGTGTGGCCAGTAGCCATTTCCCTTTGTTTTCTAGTTAGTATTTTGTCCTGGAGTCACAGGACTTGGCAGAGTATTTAGGGTTGGTAATGAAAGTATGAAATTGAACCTTTGGCTTTGTTAGTGTGGTGAGTTGGACAGGAAGTTCAGTAGTGGGCTGGCCCTTGAGGAGCTACTGAGTTATTTTGAAGGGAGAAATAAGAAGTTCAGAGGCTAAAGCTAAAGTAAAAATCCCAGACAACATCTACTAGCTGGTGTTTATTGACTTTACCTTGTGCAGTGTATTCTTGACTCAAAGTTATTTTAAAAGCACGTACATGCCTGTGAACAGCTTTTAGAGTACCTATTAAGGACAGGGACTGTACTTTTGTGTTTTTTGTCACCCTCAGCTATACAACGAGTAGACATTCAGTAAATGATCAGTGAGTACATGAATGAATGGAAAAATTACCTAATTCTTCAGCTTTCTGCCTTCGAGCAGGTATTGTGAGGATTAAGTACGGTAATATACATGAGTGAACTTTATTAAGTATGTACTTTAATAACATCTTAAGTGGTTACAGTGAAAACTGTTATTGTAGTGGCTGAATAGTGTAGCCTCCTAAGGTCTATGTCTATGTCCGAATTTCCAGAACCTGTGAATATTACCTTATATAATACAAGAGTAAATATTTTCTTATATAGCAAAAGGTGTGATTTTAAAAGTTAATGATTTTGAGAGGCAGAGCTTATCCTGGATTATCCACGTGGGCCCTAGTTCCAATGACCAATGGCCTTGTAGCAGTGAGGCAGAGGGAGATTGGGCAGACAAATAGGGGGAGGCAACAGAAGAAGATTGGAGGGCTGAGACTGCAATTCAGGGAGTGCCATTACTCCTTACCCAAAATGGATTCTCCCCTAAAGCCTGAGAGGGAATGTGGCCAGTGGCACCTTAATTTTGGACTTCTGGCTTCCAGAAATGTGAGAGAATAAATTTCTGTTGTTTTAAGCCACCCAGTTTGTGGTAACTTGCTACAGCAGCACTTGGAAGTAAATACAATTATATATAATAATCTACTTGTTCTCTTTGGGTAAAATTGTCTCAGCCTTATTGTTTGGGACGGATAGTGGAATTTAGTGTAGAAATTTAAAAAAGGTGTGGAAACAACGATTGCTTCTTAAGTTTTCTTGGTAATGAGATGCAGAGGTCTTCACTAAAAAAATATACAAAAAAAAAAAACAAGTACAGGGAGGCCTGTGGATTAACTTTAACAGGACTTATATAAGTAACTCCAAAAGAAGTACAATTTTCACTCATTTTACCTTATACTGTTGATCTAAAAGTAACTGACAACATAATCCCCCCTGATTTTAAGGTCCAAATTCAGCTTCTAAAGACTTGCTGACACACTGAAAAAAAGAAAGACCATGAGCTGTCTAGGTCTGTTGGTTACACATTCTGCACCCATTTCTCACCCTGCCCTTTAAAAATTTCAGGTTCCATGTCATAAATTACACCCCTTTCTCTGTATTCAGGCAAGATAATATTTTTATTGAAATGTAAAGGTGATTGGTTTTCTCACAGCACAGTTACAAGGTGCCTGTGGGGAGGATAGATTGGTCCTATTTAATGAGCTGTGTTTCTATTACAGCTTAGGAGCATTTGAAGCATTACAGTATATAAATTATAGCTTAATTGCCCTTTAGGCTTTAGTGGTTCAAAATATGCCACGTTCCAGGTCTCCACACTTTGACAGTTCCATTGCAAGTGCTGTCTACAAAGCCTGTGTACCTTATCTAGGACTTTCTGCACCTCCTCTGGCCCTCCCCTCCCCTCTTGGTGGTCGAACTCCTTGGCTTCTTTTCCTAACTGTATTTACATAGACTCCCTTGCTCTTTACAATGTTTGGTTTGTGTAGTGACTTCAACACTGTCTTAGATCTGGAATCACACAAATGCTCTCGCGGCTGGCGGTCGCCTCTGCAGGTTATGGTGTGTGTGCAGTGGGCTGAGCTGTGAATACTAGTGGGTGAGTGGCTGCAGCTGGTTTTCATTTTGAGAGAGAGAAAGACAGACTGAGACGCCCCACACAGATAAGGTGGTCAGTGCTTTCAAAATTATCTCCACTTAGTGAAGTTCTCCCTGTCGGGTGGAGCAAGGCAGTCCATTCAAAGCTGTGGATGTAGGGAGATGGTTGGGTTTTACCTTGGCCAAGAAGTTATTTTGTAAACCCTTTGGGAATTGGCATTTACCCAAGTCTACGTGTACCTGGCTGGCTGAGAGGAGAGTTTGTAGAGGGAGGTCTCAGGTTACCTGCTTTGGGAGAACAGAGCAGGCTAGAACTTTGAAGAATTCCTAGCTTGGCCTGCTTTTATCAAGACCACTTAATGGTGTGATGAAAAGGAAAGCAAAAAAGGCAGTGGAGTCCTAAAAAATCCCAGCGAAACCCACTGTCACTGAGTCAGTTGAGACTCACTGTGACCCTACAGGATAGAGTAGAGCTGCCCCTAGAGTTTCCAAGGAGCACGTGGTAGATTTGAATTGCCAACCTTTTGGTTAGTAGCTGTAGCACTTAATCACTTTGCCACCAGGGTTCCCAGTGGAGCTATGCGCTAAGTAAAAAGGAAAGGAGCAGGGTAGTAGTCAGGGTGTAGAGAAAAACGCAAACCAAACCTATTGCCACCGAATTGATTCTGACTCATACTGACCCTGTGGGACAGAGTAGAGCTGCCTCATAGGGTTTCCAAGGAGCACCTGGTAGATTCAAACTGCCAAGCTTTGGGTCAGCAGACATAGCACTTAACCACTGTGCCACCAGGGTTTCTGGGGTGTAAGTAGGAGCTAAGAACTCCTGCAAGAGTTTGAGATTGTACCAGACTCAGAAATGTTAGCCTGCTTGTTGATGGCTAGTATTGGTTTCCCAGGCTGATACAACAAAGTGCCATAAACTGGGTGGCTTAAAACAACAGAAATGGTTCTTTCACTGCTGTGGAACCTAAAGTGTGAAATCAAGGTGTTAGCAGGGTTGGTTCCTTCTGGAGGCTGTGAGGGAGGACTATTCCATATCCCCCTCTAGTTTCTCGTGGTTGACACCAGTGCTTGGTGTTCCTTTGCCTGTAGACGCATCACCCCAGTCTCATGGCCATCTTCCCTCTGTGTGTCTGTGTTGCTATATGGTGTTCTCCTTTCTGTGTGACCTGTCCAAATTTCTCTCTTCTTAGGACAGCAGAGTAGCGCTGGTGACATAACAGTTAAGCACTTGGCTACCAACTGAAAGGTCAGCAGTTTGAACCCAGCAGCCACAATGTGGGAGAAAGATGTGCAGTCTGCTTCTGGAGAGATGACAGTCTTGGAAACCCTATGGGGCAGTTCTCCTCTCTTCCTTTCTTTTGTTCTCTGCGGTCACTTTGAGTTAGAATTGACTTGACAGCAACTTTTAATGTTTGTAAGGACACAGTCGTTAGATTAGGCCCTACCCAAACCTAGTATGACCTAATTTTACTTAATCTGATTACATTTGCAAATATTCTGTTTCTAAATAGGTCACATTGACAGGCACTGGGGGTTAGAAGTACAGCATATCTTTTTAGGGGACACAATTCAAGGCACAGTTAGAAAAGTGGTTTTCTGTAATGTTTGTGGTGGTTAAAGAGTCATAAAATGTCAGAACTGACAAGGTCTCAGAAGTCATTTAATCCAGTCTTTTCATTTTATGTGTGAGGAAACTGAGGCCTCAGAAACTGAATGAATTGTTGAGTACCTTGAAGTTTATCAGTAGAAGATCCAGGACTAAATATGTACTCCGTGACTTCTGGTGCCTAATTCTCCATATGATGCTGTACTGTCCCTTGCACTGTATCCAAAAGACAAACCAGTCTGTCATATTCTCCTCACTTTGTCATCTTCTTTTCCCACCTCTCCTCTACCATCTGAGTTCCATTTATACTGGTAATAAATATTTTGAATTTTTAAATACTACATTCCTACGTGGTCAAGAGAGCAAGATTTCTTTAGCCCAAGAGGTTACGTAGATACCTAACTTAAGGATAAAGTAGGATTGTGAAGATCTGTCTGCTCACCACCTTGCCATTTGTGTTAAGTTATCCTCTACTTGAGTACATCAAAACCCGAAATCTTGCACACTCGTATTTCAAAGGATTTCCCTTCTTATTAATTAATGAATGAATGAATAAGGAAATCTATAGTTTGTTGTGTGATGATGTGTCAGGGAGTGTGTCAGGTGTTCTACACGAGTATCCCACTGAGTTCTCACAGTGACCCTGTGAGGTAGAACTGTTGTTACCATCCAGGAGGAGGAAATCAGGGTTTAGATGTATTTGTCCAGAGAGCACAGTATCTCCTCATGTTAGGTTACTTTTCTCATGTGGATGGTTGAAAGAGCTTCTTAAATTAGTTTTCCTGTCTTCAGTCATCTCCTTAAGTCCCCAGATGATATGTAAGTTATTTAGTGAGCATGACTGGTCAGAACAAATGCTTATCATAAACAGCCAGCATGACCTTCCCAGTGCACATGGAAGGCTCCTGCTTGAATCTCCTAAACAGAGCTGTGTGAACCTATTCTTAAAATTTTGGCCAGCTTCTTCTTATCTACAGAATAAAATAGACCTTTCCTTAATAACGCCCTTGTGAACTGATCTCTTCGTTGTCTTTTGCTCATCTTGACTAGTCACCATTCCGCAAAAAGACTTTTCTGGTTGCACTGTGTTATCTGTTTGCACTTAGATGTTGTATGTGCCATAGTCCATTCCTCCTCCGCATGTCTTGTCTAAAGTATCCCTGTGGCCCAGGTCAGATATCAGTCACATCCTCCTCCACGGCAGATTTCCTGATATCCACGCAAAAGTAGACTTTCACTTCATGTTGACATAGGACTTTTTTGGCGTACTTCTCTCTGGCATTTAGTAGATTTTACATATGGGATGTACACACATTCTTTGTATATTCTGGTGGTCTGGTGGTGAAGTGCTACCTCTGCTAATCAAAAGGTCAGCAATTTAAATGAATCTGCCAGATGCCCCTTGGGAACTCTATAGAGCAGTTCTCCTCTGTCCTGTAGGGTCATTGTGAGTCAGAACCAACTTTACGGCAGTAGATTTTTTTTTTTTTTTTTGGTTTTCTTGTATGCCCTGATGTATTTTCACCTCAAGCTCAGGGATCATGCAGTATCTGACACCTGTGTGTTCAGTAAGTATTTACCAAATTGAACTGGCTATACATTAAAGTATACTCATTTTGTGGATTGGTAACTGATAGGAAGAAAGATCATAGGATTTGCCCAAGGGATTTAGACACAATGTCAGAACAGATCAAATTCTCTTGACTACTAGTCAGTACCTCTTTGACAAGACCCTGAATTGTCACACTAGGCCTTTCCAGACAAGACCATGGGACAAGTAACAATTTTCCAACCTCTGCAGCCACAAAGTAAAGTGTAACCTCTACCAGAAAGAGGTCTAAAACTTGAACAGTCTTAGGTCCAACTGGTTTCAGGTGAACATAGGCTGGTGGGCCATTTCCTTCTCTGGACTAGAGAGTACATTAGAAGGATATTTCTTTCTTTTGGAGTTACCAGTGGGCTACCAGGTAAGAATAATACACTGATCACTACCTCTTCTGGAGGTGACTTTTCAATCCTATAGGAGAAACCAGTGCTACCCACTGATACAGCTGTTAGTAACATTGGTGCATCTGACGCTTTTTTCTTAAGCCTTTGTTGAATGCACACATCCCTGAGCTGTACACTGTAACCAAATCAATAGGTTATTGCATAGTGTCATCTCTGAATTAGCCCAGATTGCTGTGAATTCCCATGCTTCATTCTTCTCCCCTCTGCCCTGGCTCTTCCTTCCTTTTACCTTGGAAGACACAAACTGTTACCTGAATGAAATCTAAAACTTGCTGATGTCTTTGTTTGGCAGCTGCAACCTCGCTGTCTGAGATGGCTTCCCTCAGGGACTGTTGGGTATTCAGAGAATCCAGCTCCACAACAGCAGAAAGACGGCAATATAGGCTAATAAATTTTTCCCTGTAGCTGCAAAAATGAACTGGAAAATGGACAAGCAAAATAAAACATATTAAGATCTGGTATCAAAATAGAGAAATTCATACCTAAGAGAAAACGAGTTGAATGCAAACATGATTTATTAATTCTATCAGTGGAAAATATTAAGCCATAAATAAATTATAAATGTGCTCTTAAGGGGCCAGTTGTCTGGCTTTAGTCAGACAGTATTCCCTTTTAAGGTTTACCAAGTCCTGGTAAGGTATGGGGAAGTGGGGCTGGCTCAAGCTGCAGTTTATGAGGACTTTTCCCTGTAGCAGGGACTGAATATATATACATTTTGAAACTGGCAAAGTAAGTTGGCTTATCACTTTGGAGGGAAAAAAAAAAGCCTAATAGCAAATTGAAACCTAGTTTGAATTTTCATATCTGATTTTCAGTATGTATCATGCTTGCTCCTTTCCACTGCTTCTCAGAAGCCCTGGCAGATGTAAGATGTGCTTTCTCTGGGGGTCACTTATCTAACTGGTAAACTTTAGGGCTTATTCTGGTGGACATGATCCTCCTCCTGCCTCTTCTTCTCACCTCCTTTGGAAGGATGGTCGGAGCTGAGGTCTGAACAAATCATTTTGGCCGTCAGCTGACTTGACCTACTTCTCCCAAAGAAATAGTGGGACAGAGGTCACAGGAAAGAGCCTGAGCTTCATCTCCATTATTTGGCCTTTTGTAAGAGGACCGAGCAGTGTAGGACAGTGCCTGGTCCAGGCAGCCCCAGGGACTCAGATTTTCCATTCTTCTATGACCAGCCCTGATCATACATATATCCAGTGGGATAAGGAAAGCATCCTGATTCAGACTGGTGCAGCACCAGCCTCCTTCTGGGAATTGTTGAATCTAGAGATTAATGCTCCAGAAACCTCACTTGTTTTCCATACCTTTGACTTACACCAGTGTGTTCAGTGCTTTTGAAACAGGTCTGTTGTAACACAGTACGTCTCTTGAAACATTTTTGTCCTGGATTTTTTGGTGAGGGATTCTAGAAAGAACATATGATTCCTTGGACCTCTTTGCTGCTGATTTTAAGACTCTGACTTGGCCATTTAGGGAAGCTGAACCGAACTACCCAAATGGGGCATCTGGTTATCTCTACACTTTAGTGAGAAAGACCTGCTTTTTGGAGTATTGAGAGATTTCTGGGTACCTTATAATTCCCTTCTTATCACTTTCTTGCTTAGTTTCTTTTTAAAGTAAATCTTAGGTGAATGTAAGGGTAAAAGAATTAATCTGTTTACATTTCTGCACATGGAAGTAGAGAAGTGAGGACTTGAATGGCCCATCTTTAATCCAGCTGGGCACCATTTCATGGAGGTGCTTCTCAACTCAGGCCTTCTCATTTCTTGGGCCTGATTTCTGTCTCTGGTGTCAGATCTTCCTTCCTACTTTCTCTGCTTAGCACTTCTTTGCCTGACACAGCCTCTTGGTAACGAACGCACTATTGAGCTTCTCCCAAACTCCTAATTTGCCTATTAACAAACTATTGAGTTTCTCCCAAACAGTCTAATTTTCATGCCATTTCTCTGCTTAAAGTTTTTGCAAGGCTCCCTCTTGACTACAGGACAAAGTCCAACATCCTATCAACAGTCAAAAAGGACTTTGAAATTAGGATTTGAACATATCCTCAGTCATATCTACCACAGTTCAGCCGAATTTATGTGCCCCAGTAGCACTTGTTTCTAAATGTGTCATGACACTTATCTTGCTGTATTATGATCTGAGTTTACTTGACTGGGTATTAGACTGTGACTCATATATTTCAATTTCCTGAAAACCTAGAACACTGTAGCTTCTCAAGAGATAGTTACTGAATGAAGAAAAGCATGACCTGATCTCCTGCCTCCAAAGACTCCCCTTCTCAGTTATCTCTTTTGTCACTGTGTTCTTCATTTTCCTTTTATTTGAAAGATACATTTCAAATCTTTGAGATTTACTGGCAGCTCTATAGGAGGGACGCACCATTACTTTGTAGCTTACTCTTGACCTGTCAAGCTCCCTGAATGTGTCTTTATGCTTTTCGGGGGGATTATGTCTTGTTAGTACTTGACCATGTCCTTTCTTGACTGAAGAGAATGAAGTGTCTTGCAGTCTTCCTTTCCAAAGCAAATACACACACACACGCACACACATATGTATACATATGCATATGTAGTTATACACTATCATAAATATATATGTACATATATACATACATATACACATTCACCCATATACTGTGTATGTACACACATACACATATGTAATAAGCATTTTGTCTCCTTCTAAAATATTTCTGGGAAGATAGGGAGAGGCATAAAGAATTTCTTTAAATGAAACTCTATCAAGTCCAATCTTAATTCTTCAAAACCAGAGTATACACAACTTTCTCTTGTTGTGTCTCCTTGTGGTAGGCGCCGAGGATCAGTGGGTGGTCCCAGCATCCACACCGTCGGTGCCACGTACCACAAGTGAGTTAACAAGGAGGTTTCAACTATAACGCTTCAGTTTCCCCTCCAGTGGTTTTCATACAGAGCTTTTAATGTTACTCTAACAAATGTTACTTTAACGTAGTCTTTTGTGGTTTAGCAATGACACATTTGGTAGCCATCACTGTGGAAGGGAGGACAGACTGGAAGCTTCTAATTTTTTTTTAAAAATATGAATCACATGCATTTTATAGACAAAATTGTATAAGGCTACAATAATGTCATTATCTGGGCCACATGATTTGTTGAGTAATTTACAAACTAAGATTAATTTTTGGTGGTTTTTCTTTCTCCCTCTTTTTTCTTTGTAAGATAGTGACAGGCTAAAATGCAGCTGACACCACCACTGAAAGTCAGACTGGGAGTAGAGAGCAGAGTGGAAGTACATCGGCTGAGATGTCAGGGTTCAGGCAGTTCTAGCTGTGTGGTAGTGGGCATATGACCTCTGGGATCCTCAGCTTTCTCATATCTCCGATAGGGGTAAAAATGGCCACCAAGGATTAAATAATGCAGTACATATAAAGTGCCCAACACTGCTTGTGGCATGTATCAAAGACAAGATAAATGTCTGTTCTCAACACCTGTCCCCTGCCCTCCAGAAGAATGAGTTAGTGAGTAGCTAGAACACTAACAGGACTGCGGTTAGAATAGTCTTCCTAAGGGTCTCTAGCTCAGTAAACTGCTAGTCATCTGGGTCGTGGAGCTTTGAAGCCAAGGAGTCAATAAGATAACCTTCTGTGGTCGGTTCCATGATTCTTTACCAAGGCTTCAGGAAGAACCTGGGCACAACGTGCCCCTCTAATGATTCCTGGCAGAGAGTCAGTTGACACCTGGGATTCAGGAATGGTATTCTAAATGAAAAAACAAAAAAGGGCATTAGGAATGAAGGTTGATACTGTGCCATTTCTTACGAACCTGTGGCCAGGATTCCATTAGGCTCACTGCCTGGATATCCCGCAGGCACCTCAAAATGCAACATTTGTCAAACTGAACTCATCGTTTTTCCCATTCCCGAAACCTGTTTCTCCTGTCATATTTCTGCTTTTGGTAGATGGCAGCATTATCCATCTCGGAACGCTATTCAGACTTTCTGGTTCCTCCTTCTTGCTCTTTAACCACATCAGTCAATCACAAAATCCCATTGATTTCAACTCCTAAATTTGTCTTGCCTCTGCCTTCTCCTCTGTGCCCCACGGTGGCTGCCTTGGTTCAGGCCGTCATCTTTGCCTGCCTGGACCATTGAAAAAAAGCAGCCCCTTTTTTGTTCTCGCACAGACTGTCCTTCCCAGAACTGCTTTGAACCATTAAGACTGTATCTCATTTTCTTACAAATTTTTATTGGCTCATTATTGCCTACAAAATAAAGTCCAATCTCTTTAGGGTTGCAGAAGTAGCCCTTTGTGACTTTAAACTTTTTAGTTTTTAGCTTCATCTCCTGTCACTCTTCCTCATATACTTTAAACATGAGTGACAATAAGTTACTAAGAGTGTACTTAGTTGGGTGGCATCTTCTCAGATCGCCAGGTCTTTGTGCATGCTGTTCCTTCTGTTCAGAATGATTGTCCTTTTCTGCTCTGCCTGTTGAATGTTTATTTATCCTTCAAGGTCCAGCTCAAATACTGTCTCTGTAAGGAAGGTTTAAGTGGCTTTTCAAATCAGCAGCCTGACTTTGACAGCAGTACAGTGTTGGGACTATTGGTATAGATGTCTTTATCTCCTTTGGCATTCTGAGCTTTTGGTAGAGAAAGACTGTGTTGTACTGTTGGTGTATCCACCACTAACCCACTACCTGGCTTGTACTGGAAGCTCAGTAGAAGTTTGTTGAGTGAAAGATGCAGCCAATCACGGAAAAAAGCATAAAATGTAGAGCAGGTCTTGAATTTTTAAAAATCCCCCAACTTTTGTTTTTCTAGTCCAATTAATACCAACCACACAGCCAAGGCAATCAATAAAAGTCTACTTTCTTCTGTCAGTTGTGACTGCCTACGGGGTCAGGGCAGGGTGACCTCCTTAGAGCAGGCTAGGCAAACTCTCAAGAGGCTGCATCACTGGACAGAGATGTCTACGGGCTCATGATGCTAATTTTCCTTTTGTCCTTGGGAACAGAGTAAATAGTGACCCTCAGAGGTGCCAAAAGCACATACTGCAGAGGGGTCTTATCCTAGTCTTAACCCAAAGGAGGTGGAGTGTCAGCCCACAGTCTGTGGAGAGGGGGATGAGTCTTTGGTAAAATCTGCCACTTTGCCTCAGCTTGGTCCTGCTCATCAAGATCCCACACCATTTCTCTATGTGACAGTTTCTCCCTACCCTACAAGTAATCCTGTGAAGGTATGCCCCTATGGGTGTAGCCCAGCCTAATCTTTACTCCAAGAGCCAGAGGGCTAAGCTCCTTTATCATTTTGTCCTTGCTAGATCTGTTTAGTGCTAGAATAGGCACCAAAGCAGTTTTCCATAGCTGGTTAGCAAGTTATTTATGATTCACTTAGGCCACTGGCAGGAACATGGTAAGTGTGCCAAATCTGAAATCCTTTCACTGGGACAGGGATGACTTACACAAGTCAAACTGAAATACAGTGTAACCCTTTATTCTCTTATTACAATTTACAGTCTCATAATTCACACCTTTTTAAGTTCTATTAGAATTCATATGCTGCTGTGAACATTATCTGAGTTCCCACTAAATTGTTACAATGTTCTGTCTTTCCTCAGAAGTACTCAGTATATCTATTGACCTTTTACTATGAAACTACACAAGGAGGACATAAGTCCCTACTTTGGAAAAAGCAAATGCAAGTGCTTAGCCTCTTTCTAAGAGGGAGTTAGGTCCACTGTAGCAAGCCCTTGGAGTTCCTGTGCAAGGTGTTATTAAATGCTCAGCAGGCTAATGGCTAATGGAGGAAGAAGCCACTATGCCTCTTGGAAATCTCTGATTGATTGGGGTTAAGATAGAGTTCACCACTATTCTTACTATGATCCAACAATATTTAAAAAACTGTTGCTGGTGGTGCTGAAGTGTAATATGCACTGTCAGAGAGTATATAAATTTCCTGTTACTGGAAACATTTTACCCTGGTCCCTAGAAAACACCAACCAAAAATCCCCAACCAAACCCATTGCCATAAAGTTGATTCCAACTCACTGTGACCCTATAGGACAGAGTAGAGCTGCCCCATAGAGTTTCCAAGGAGCAGCTGGTAGATTCAGATTGCCTGTGTAACCACTATACCACTAGGATTTCCAGAAAAGACTAACAGAGTTATGTACTGGAACAAAGCCCAACCAAGTGGTACCTTCTCAAAACTTACATGGTCCTCATTAATCAGTAGGATTGTTAACAGTATGGCCAACTAGGAGGCCTAGGACTATAAGGGAGTATGGCTTACTCAAAGAAAAAACATCTTCAAGTCTGAAACTACTGACAACCAGGCTTTGATGTAAGGCCTTATTTTCACAGATACAAGATAATATATGGTAATCTTACATACTTTTTAACAATAAGAAGAGATAAGACAGGTCAAAGAGATAGACACAGTTGGATTCTACTGTTGTACCACTATGCTAACTATGTTCCCAATTTGGAGTTTCTAAAACACATTTATCTCTGCATCTTGGACAGTGCTGCTTAGAGTGGGGTCTCTGGATTGGCTGCATTTGTACCACCTGCGCATCTGTTGCAAATGCCAGCTCTGCAGTCCCCTTCCAGACTTACTGACTTAGCATTTCTGGGGTCAGGCTCCAGGTATCTGTGCTTTAACAGTCTCTTCAAATGATTGTTATGCTCACTAAACTTTAAGAAGCACTCCTCTAGAGCACCATATCCCAAAGTATGCTTTCTATGGATTTTTAGTAGGTGTCATGCCAGAAGATGGTTGTAGCCATGATCAAATGATTGTGGGAAATGCTGGATTAAGCAGAGTTAAGCTTGTCTTTCCAACTGGACTTCTCAGAGCTTCTCATATGTTACTACTATGCTCAAAATCCTCCATTGGATTCCTGGTACACTTAAACTCAGTATCCTTGTCATGGTCTGTGACCTGCATGAACTGGCCCTGTTGACTCTGATCTCATTTCCTATCCCTGTCTTTTTGCTTACCATGCTCTACCTACACTGACCTCTTAGCTCTTCTTCCGCCAAGACAAGCACACACTTGTACTCTGAGACCTTTGTCCTTGCTTTCCTCATTGCCTGGAAGTCTTATTCTCGACTGAAATATATTCTTTTCAGAGAGGCCTTCCCTGATCATCCTGTCTCAGATCACTGCCCTTTACCCTAATTTATTTTTCTTCATAGCTTTGCTACTCTGACATTTACAGTTGTTTGTTATGATTGGCTTATGATCTGTCTCCCCCACCAGAATGTAAACTCCATGAGAAAGCTGTCCATTGCCAATTATTTAGTGTCTATAATAGTGCCTGGCACATAGTAGACTACTCAGTAACTATCTACTGATGAACTGAGAGAGGCAATGGATGCTAAGAGACTCCAGCAAATTACAGAATAGAGAGTAACAACCATGAGACAAAGAGTGGCTGCCCCAGAAGAGTGTGTGAGTCTTCCAGAAAGGCAGGAAAGAGAGAAGTCCATGGCTGGGGCCCCCAGGGTTTGGGGAGTCGTATCCTATTATGGTTGACACCAAATCATTGACTGTTCCCACCAAGGCCACTGAGGCATGGGGAAGTGAATTTCATATATTTTTGTCTAGAATTATGTAACAACAAGGGCTGTTTCATACACAAAGGACTACTGATTTCACTCCAGTGAAGGATTTTCTTAGTTTTTCTATCAATTATTTATCCCTTGGAAACCATTTACTCTTGTGGCTTCCACTGTTACAGATTCTGTGGCCAGACCAGACCAAACTAAACCCATTGCCACTGAGCCTATTCCAACTCATAGTGACCCTAGAGGTCAGAGTAGAACTGTTCCTTAGAGTTTCCAAGTAGCACCTGGTGGATTTGAACTGCTGACCTTTTGGTTAGCAGCCATAGCTCTTAACCAGTATGCACCAGGGTGTTCAGTACCTAATTTTCTCCTCTGCATTTCTGCTGCCAATGCCATGTATTCACTTGTATGCTGAATTGCCATCTTTAGACTCAACCTATTCAGAGCTTTTCTAAATCATTTCCCCCCTCTGATTTCAGTGCTCCTGGTAATGGCACCAATATCGTCATAGTCACTGAGGCTGAAAAAAATGGAAGCTCACTAAACTTCTTTCCTCCTTTGAACAGTTGCCCCAGTCTTGTTGATCATTCCCAATGTTTCTTTTATCTGTACTAGTTTCTTTCGGTTCCTACCCTAATACTGGACAATTATAATAACCTTTAAAGTTTATGCATGTTCCCTCTTAAATCCATCTCTAACCCATTCCTTAGTCAGACTGTCAAGATACTACCCAGTATGGCCCCAGCTTCTCTGTATGGCTTTATGTTTTACTATTTCCTTATATCATTCCTCTGATTTCCTGACTCCATCTGGGTTCTTCTATTTTCATTCTGTTCCTCCCAATGAGAAAGCTTTGCTTTTCATCCATATTTATAAACATCTTATCTATTCGTTCAGATCCATATCAAATATCTTCTCCTTGAAGTTTTTTTCTGATGTCTTTTTTTAAAATGTTTCTTTCCTTATCTTAGTATCATTTAGCATTTGTGATCTGTAGCACATTCTACTTTATCTTACGATAATTGAACTCCTACAGCCACACCAACATTCTCTCTAAAGCAGAGCCTGTGCCTTACTCATCTCTGTGCCTCCACAGTGGGCATCCAACAGAACTGAACTATCTGGACCAAACGGTATTTCCTAGCAGCAGTGGTGTTACATGATGGACTAATCATGCTCCTTGACTGAGAACTCATTAAATAGCCACATTCACATCCAGGCCTCGTGGGAATAGTATTGCCAGTGTTATTAGCTGTTAGACACAAAGACGGAGAAAGGCTAAGTGATTGCCATTGTCACACAATAGGAGACCCAGGACTCTTAAAGGCCCAGTTTGCAAGCCTGATTGAAGCTTCTCTTAATAACTCTCCCTCCTCTGGAAAACAACAATTGATGTTCATCAGCTTTTGGGCCTCTAACTGGGTGGAGCAAGGGAAACCAGAAGAGGCTTACACAGTTTATTATCTGGGGAAAAATTCACATTTAGATGCTAGATCTCAAGCTAAGACATCAGGCAGGTGACTGGTGTCTGTAAACCAAAGAGGATCTGCCTCCACTTCACTCACCCGGTCACCCTTCCACAGATCATACAGTTCATTTAAATTGACTGAACTCTCTTGCTAATTGCCTCTCATTGGCTTGCTACTAGATGAAGCTTGGGGAAGAGAGACAAAGCCACCCTATTCAAATCTTTGGTGGGCAGCAGGGGTCTCTGCAAAAACACAGAAACTGGGGTCCAGGCTATTCATTCCTGAAAGTCAAAACACGCTCTTCCACCATTCAGAATTCCACATTATGATTACAGTGTTGCATCCTGAGAGACCCTGTCAGTTCCTTAAATGGTCTGTCAGAAATTTAGAGTCTATTTCATATTGCAGTCTATTTAAAAACCAACCAGTGCTACTTAAAGTTACAGGCTTTTTTTTTTTTTTTTTCCCTCCAAAGTGATACACATTCTACATTTCATTACTTTTTTTTTTCCCCCAGAGAGACAGGAATAGAGAGAACAGTGCTTTTCATGAAAACATCAGTTCTTGTGTTTCTTTTTTAAGAAGCAATGGGGAGGCAAGAACTGCAGCCTGATAACTGAACTTGCTGTTTTGAATTCCCTTCTCTCTATTGGGCCTTAGTTAGGTTTCAATAATTATTGCTCAGGCACATAGTCTTGGAGCTTTGCTTTCTCTCAGACTTGTACACAGTTCTAGGAAGGGTTGTTGCCAAAGCCATCATGTGATTTATTGACCCTCCACTGGGACAAGGGGGAACAGATATAACTTTGTGATTTTATTATAAGGAGGCTGGGTTAATATTTCTAGGTGAAACAAGCTAGTATACCAAGTTCAAACATCTGAAGAGGGAGGTTAAGAAACCCTGAGTGTGGGGTGTAAGGATTATTCTGTCCTGGGGCTGTACAGACGTCGTCTGAGGCAGGGAGCAGGAGAAGAAAGGACACATTGTGACCCATTTCCAACACCTCCTGTGTGTAGAGGCGGAAGTTCCTTGCCTGCAGAGGGACACGCGCGGAGGGAAAATAGGAGAGTTACAACATGGCACTTACATAAACAACACCAAACTGGCATAAAACATCTAACAAAATTACACGACTTCAAGCTTGGAATTTTTATACAACATAAATATTAGGGTTCAGCCCATTTAATAATGCTATATAAAATCAAGATTTAAGGCAATAATGTTCCACATAAACTCTGAAAACAACATTTATGCTTCTTATAAAAGTAGAAAATGATTGCATTCTGTGGGCTTTTCAAAATGATGAATATAATTACATAAAGCAACAAAAATGGATTGAATTAAAAATCCACTCGTTTCAATTTAAGTCGGTTAAGGGGGAAAAATGTCATTTCTGGCCAAGGACTGAGAAAATTTTACAAGTATCCAAAAAAAAAAATTGTTGTATGTGCTGTTAGTCAGCCTTCTCCCAACATGTATATGTAACTCAAGAGTCACCAATGAAATATGAGCTGCTTCAAACCTGCTAAGCCTAAGAAACCCTTTAATAGTATCTACTGTCACAAGTAAAGCTGGCACCTTTTCCCCCTCCTCTTGACTCCCCCCGGAATGAGCTAGTTGCTCCCCTAGTGTCTTTATGACATTTTGTGCAATTTCTTCTTTATCACAGTGCTGGCTGTTTTGGACTAGCCTTGCAGTATTGGCTGATAAGCAGAGTAATACCCTAATGGAAGAATACTCTTGGGGTTTTTAATCTGTCCCCCAGCTTCAGTGGGTCAGAGGTCAATTCATGGTTGTCTCTCTGTTATTTAAAGAGAACCAGTCACTCCTATAATGGTCTTTCTGTTTACAGGCTGAGTGTGTTGGCTCATTTTGTGTGTGTGTGGAGAAAGAGTGCATGAGGGGAGGGGAGGATTGAAGGATGGTGAATACAAGTTAAAAAAAAATTGAGCTTAATGCTGCATCATGTTAATATCATACACAGAGCCTAATAAAGTTTACTATTCTATGCCAACAATTTAACATGAAGTTGCTTATTTGTGGATGATAGATTTTCACATTTTGACTTACAGAAAACTACCATTTTAACAGCAAATCTTCTGTCTGTGGAAAGTTAACAAGGCCCAGCTTTGGCCATTCCTAAAGATTATACAGTCAGTTCCAACTCAAGGTGACCCCATACGTGTCTCAGCAGAACTGCTCTGTAGGACTTTCAGTGCTGTGACCTTTTGGAAACATCACTGGTTCTGTCTGCTGAAGTACCACTGGGGGGGTTGGAATTGCTCCGTTTTCAGCTAGTAGTCTAGTACTTTAACCATTTGTGTCACTCAGAAACTCCACAGGTGTGACTACCTGTACTCCTCTGTTCTTAGGGAAATCATTTGTGTATCTAATTATACAGCTGTCTGTCTTCCCATTTCTCCTTGCTTCATATGATCCTGACACAGAGATTTGGTGCCTTTTAGGGTAGACTTGCCAATCTGTGTTCTGTGCTTGGCCAGACCGTAGTACAGTGGTGATCAGGAAACTCCGAATCTGAGTTAAAGGGAAGGAGGGTAGCCTATGTCTGCCTTCACACATGACATTCAAAATGTGCATGCTGTGTGAAAAGTGATATTTCAATACATGAAAATACAATAAACTAGTAAGTATTATTTTTTACCTCTTGAGTAAGTTTTATGCTGCAGTGCAGTTCCCTAGAGCCATAAAAGAAGAGAGAATGGTGAAGTCTCATACCTGGTGTAGAGGTATATTGATCTGCCTAAGGAGAGCTTTCACTGCCATCTGGAGCTCGTAGAAGAACAATTGCACGGGGCAGTCAGAAGTATGATCCACACTTTCCACAGATTCAGAGCCAGAAAGCTTTTGGATCCATTCCCACTCCTCTCTGTATGTTGAGTCAAGTTAAAATTAGAAATATAACAAAAGTTCGGGACACAGCTCAGAACAGTTTTTAGTATATAGGTTCAGAATCTGGATGACAAACTCTTGGTGGTTAATGCTCAATGCAGTTCATGAAGTTGGAGCTTTTACCACCCAGATGGAGTTTAAAATGAACACTTTCTAATTTGAGCTTAGTTCACCTATCAAACCACATATACCTCAGAACAGTAGGTATTGTTTGTATGAATCCATTTTTGAGACTGGAGCTTTCAAATATTTTGGTAATAATTATCTGACTGTCCTTATTATTCATCACCTGCAGATTTTCTGTAATTTATAAGACCCTACATCTTACCACAGTGGCATCTACTGGTTAGTTCAGCAGTACTCTGGTCCAACTCAGGCAACAAACCACATGGCACAATTCAACCCTGGCCTGTTGTAGTCATGGGGACTATTTTGGTTTCTTTTTCCTCCCAGAAGCTTCAGGAGAATCACAGACAGGAACACCAGACAATTCCAATAAAAGGAACCAGAGGACATATACCGCTGCTTCCATCTTCCTTACAAACCAGTCATCTAAGTCTTTATTCTGCATGTTCTAGGATTCTTCCTAATGACGTTTCCCAAATGTCATGCAGAAGGGAAGGCAAATGAATGGTGGTGGGAGGAAAGCACACTTGGCTTGTCCCTCAAAGGCTGCTCTTCAACAGGGTCTTGAAAAGATCAAGGTAAATACCTCTTGGGTAACCTTGTTTCCAGAGGGATTTTAGCATAAATCTCTAAACACATTCATTTGGCCCAGTTCCTCCTAACTGTGCAAGGAGTAGAAATATGCCCTTTTCTTAAGGGATGCAAAGACAGGAGGAGCTGACATGTTTGCACTCTTCTGGAAATCCTCTGAGAGTCCTCTCCAAAGGGTTATACCAGCCCGGGCTGCAATCACTAGGACTGAAAACTAAGTTGATAGTGGTGTAAGCTTTCCATCAGAAAACACTGTTTTAACCAACACTCCCTTAGAAACATTTCTGTTTTCAGCATATTTGTTTCATTTGCGTCAATAAAGAAGAAAATATAAAAATCAAATTCCTGTTGTAATCTGTGCATACAGTTGGTTTCACAGATAACTGAGAAACTCTTTGAAAACCTGCTCTAAAACTGTTTCTTTTCTCCTATCACTGATACTGAAGAAAACACAGAGTTTCAGTCTAGCATAAGTATACACAAAACCTAAGGGACTGCATTTCTAAAATAGGCTCTGGAACCAAATTAGAAAATAAGTTACCAGTAAGGATCATAGTACAAGGATGTGGGAGATGGGACAGGCAGGGTGAAAGCTTTTGTATAAATGAAAATTGGGTCTTGGCAATGGGAAACTAGTTGATATAACCACTAAAACCTGGAGTCTGAATTCTTAGGACACAAATCTGGGTGGAAGTAACCATTACTCAGTCAACACACAAATAAGCCATGGAACCTTTTGGGAAGATCTGAGTTGATAACTACTGTTGATCATAGAAGTGACCAGCAGATGGCAGACTTAAAGTCTCCGTGTAGCTGATAAAGTGAAAGGAGAAAATACGGTATCTAGTCAGTTCTTTGGAAAGAGCATCATTATCATCTTTTTCATTATCATAAAATAGTACTTAGTTAATAAACACCAGGAGGCATTAAAAACTTTTACTACTATTTTAGAGACCAGATTAGAATTCTGTTAGGCAAATCTTTGGCAGCTTTGTGGTTAAGTGCTGTGGCTGCTAACCAAAAGTTGACAGTTCAAACCTACCAGGCAATTCTATGGAGCAGTTCTTTTCTGACCTGTAGGGTAGCAATGAGTTGGAATCGACTCAATGGCAATGGGTTTTGGTTAGGCAAATCCTTAGGTATAACTAATTTGAGTGTCTAGCTTGTACTCTTTCAAGCCTGAAGAAGGCTGGTGAGTTTAAATTTTCCATTTTTTTCCTTTTTGTTTTGCTTCCCTTTAATATTGTTCATAGTTCAGTTCACTATAGCAGACTTATAGAAGCCTGATGTGAAGGCTAGTGGTAAAGTTGAACCAGATTACCAGAGTGGCCAACTTTTCCAAAGCTAGTAGATCATTCACCATAATGCCAAACCATAGAACAGAGCTTCTAGAACCGTAAGCCATGTTACTTCTTCCCTAGAGAACCGAAAGGAGTATAGGAAACCTACAAGGTCCTCACGTCAGAGCACAGGTGTGGTGATACTTGGAAAGGTCCTTTAAAAGGAAGGGATCATTTGTTCTACACAACCCATTCCCGTAAGTGATGCTTAGAAAAACAATGACTGTTTTTAAGATTGTGATGAAAAGGGATTGGAAACAGCAGTGTTGAAAGGAAAGGTCATCTGTTCATTAGCTAGTTGAGCATCAGTGGTTGCACTGTGAGTGATGCAGAGAGGAAAGTCAGATGGACTTTTTAATGGGCTCACTTCCCCCAACCAGTCAACACCACAGCCCTCCGTATCCCGCCTTCCTGATGTTAACACCCAGGTGTGACTACTCCAGTGTCGGTGTACCTGTGGATACTGCACCATTAAAACTGTGCTGGGAAGTCATGTGTCAGCTTTCTTCTTGCACATCAAATCATTCTTCTGAGGCCCTGTTTCATCAAAAGGAAAAGCCAAACTTGTGACAACTTACTTGGAAATGTTATTGTTTTCACGGATCTTTACATGGCAGAGGATGTTGGGTAATTTCTGGGTGACAAGAACTTTGATCTGATCCACAGAACTACACAGCTTGAGGTAACCCAGATACAACCCAGGGGGGAGGCGGTGATGGCTCCTTTTGTGAAAGGACAGAATATCCTGTAGGGTAGAAAACAACAAAAACTAGCTTCAGAAGGCAATCATAAAATCTTTTCCTCAAGGTGGCTGCATTAGGAATCAAAGTTGAGTTACCACTAAATGAATGAGAAACTTAGGATACCATCATGAATATTGGACAAGTGCTGGCAGTACAGTGATTATCTTTGGGAGAATTCTCTTTCATATCAGGTAACCAGTCCTTAATATATTCTGCATGCTGACTCTCTGCAAATCTCAGTGCCAAGGTAGGTATGTGAGTTGTGATTGAGCATGGGGTTATAATACAGAGGCAGGTGAGAAAAGAAATTTCCAGTGGTAAAAACTGACGAAGCAGTATAGGATAACTGGTACCAAGAAAAGTTCATTTAAAGTGAAAGTTGAGACTAGAGGACTCCCTGAGACTCTTACCCTGAGATACTATTTAAATCATGAACTAGAACTGTCCCTTGAGGTCACCTTTTATCGAAATGATAGATTGGCACCCAAAGTAAAGGATTTTATCTGTGACAGAGGCAAACTATTCAATAGGCAAGGTTAAAAAAAAAATTGCTGTTGAGCCAATTCCAACACAACAACAGCACTATAGGATAGAGTAAAGCTGCCCCTTAGGGTTTCCACGGAGTAGGTAGTGGATTCAAACTGTGATCTTTTGATTAGCAGCCATAGCCTTTAACTACTGTGCAACAAGGGCTCCAATGCAGGCATGATACTTACCTTATTTAGCAGATCATCTGCAGTGAACAATTTCACATTTTTACCACAGTATGGCTGTCATCTTTCCTAACCCTAGAGAATCAAGGACCCTTTTCAAGTTTATCATCCTGGCAAGGGTGAATCATGAGAAATCATCCACTACAGATTAGTTAAGTAACTGTAGGTAAGCCCATGCTCACCTTGCTTACTGGGTCATCTGCCTCTGATCTGTGACTGTGGTGTTCCATTAAAAAACCATCTCTGAGACCACAAAGTCAACAATTACTCTGAAAGAAAGATGAGCCAGTAACGGGGCAGGGAAACTAGACAACTGGAAATGGAGCAACCAGTATACAGAGAATGCTGACACACTGTGAAGAATGTCACTGAACAATTTGCATAAAAATTGTCAAGAACATAATTTTTTGTGTGAACTTTCACTGAAAGCACAGTAAAGTATTATTTTAAAAATGAAACCAAATAAAATGAGATCAAAATTTTATTGTAAATGGGGAAAAAAGCTTGATTCTTTACCTTGAAACATGAAACAAGTAATAACAATAGATTTATTTTATCTTGTATTAACAACATTTAAGTTACAGTTCTGCACTAATTCTGAGAATGAAGAGAACGAATCAAGCATTGATTTTTGGTTTACGTTTTCAGATAGCTGAAATGATATTCTTCACATTTGACTTTCATAGTGTAATCATAAAGGATAATTTTTGCATAGGCATTGGAGCATTATCATACCTTTTTATCGTGGCATCACTTAAAATTGTGGTGTCAAACCATTTACATAGGCAGCCTTGTTAATTGTGACTTACGGAACATGCTATCCCATCCGCTTTTTATGACTCTAGAGTTCCTTGGGAGCACACATTTCCTGCTGAAAATATTTGCATCCCTCTAGTGGACTTGACGGCAGTGGTTTTAGTGGGCACTTGGAAACGCTAATGGTGTAGCAGGTTAAGTGCTACATCTGCTAACCAAAAGGATGGTAGTTCAGATCTGCCAGGCACTCTGTGGAAACTCTGTGGGGGCAGTTTGACTCTGACCTGTAGGGTTGCTATGAGTAAGATCTGACTTGACAGCAGGCAGTGGGTTTGGTTTTTAGTGAGTACTTGTGTAACAGTGAAAGGTGAAAGAAACATTTGTTGAAACAAAACAGCTGGGGTATTAGGCAAAACCAGAGGTGTTACATGGAGTCAAATGGAAGGTGCCCTGGTGGGCCAGATGGGCCCCCACAAATAATGCATTTTCACGTAGTATTTCTCAAAGTCTGTATTATTTAAACACACTCAGTGACTTCACATGCATTCCACTACTGAAAGCACATGGTATCAACAAAAAATTCAAAGCAGAAAACAACTGAATTTTGAAGAGGTAATTAATTTTATGTTATCCAATTGTTAATCCATTAGCACTAGATTATTACTTGCCAGTGACTTTGCATGTAATTTGATTAAGGTCTCCACATCATCTTCACAAACTATTACATCTTTTACAAGATTTTAAATTTTACTTTGTAGAAGATTTGCATTGTTTTATTACATCAGAACATTCCACAAGCAGCAGAGACTGATGAGTGCAGTAGTGGCCATCAGCAATGGTGCAATTAGAAGTGCTAACTGAATTAACACAGGGATGGCTAAATGTTTTGTTTTATACGTGGTAAGTTCTCTAGTGAACTAATTTGGGTTATGAGTTTTGTTTTCCTATACAACTGCAGGGTCTCAGATACAAAGTTACTTTAAAAAAAAGAAGATTATATGAAAAATTCAGATAGTAAAGACCCACTTCCACTCCATAATAGTACGTAAGGCTTTTTAAACATTTGGGCAGTAGGACACAGAGTTGAGTGATAAGTCAGGTTAATTAATTATAAGGGAAGGCTTCTAGAGGCCAGAGTTTAACCTGGTTTTTGTAGGGGTTTTGTAAAATAAAAGGAATCACCTTTAAATGTAGAGAAAGCAAGAAGGGAAAGAAAAACATATTAAACTTGTACAGAGGATATGAACAGGCACCTGAACCAAAGAAGACATCCAGAGGCTAAGAGATACATGAGGAAATGCTCATGATCATTAGCCATTTAGAGAAATCAAAACTACAGTGGGATACTGTCTCACCCCAACAAGGCTGGCATTAATCCAAAAAACACAATAAATGTTGGAGAGATTGTGGAGAGACTGGAACTCTTTTGCACTGTTGGTAAAAATGTAAAATGGTACAGCCACTTTCAAAATTGATTTGGTGCTTGCTTAAAAACCTGGAAACAAATACCATATGACTGTCAAAATTGATTTGGTGCTTGCTTAAAAACCTGGAAACAAACACCATATGATCTAGCAATCCTACTTCTTGGAATATAGCCTAGCGACATGAGGGCTGTCACATGAATAGACACAGGCACACCAATGTTTATTGTAGCACTGTCTGCAATAGCAAAAAGAAGGCAACAACTGAGGTGCCCATCAATAGATGAATGGATAAGCAAATTATGGCATATTCACACAGTGCTATATACAATGACAAAGAACAATGATGATCTTAGGAAACATGAAGTCATCTGAAGACATGATGCTGAATGAAATTAGTTGCAAAAGGACAAATATTGTATGAAACCACTTACGATTTAAGCAGAGAAGAAAATAATCTTTGATAGTTACAAGGGGGCAAGCAAGAGAGAGAATTCAAAGGTTAGATAATAGACATTAATTAGCTGAAGAGAATAAAATGCAGTGGAAGGGAGGCTAGCACAGCTGGACTATACCAAAAGCCAAAAGGTTTCCTAAATACAACCCAACATTTTGAAGGACCAGGTATCAGGGACAGGGGTCTTGGGACAATGGTTTCATGGGACATCTAGCCTAATTGGCATAACTAGGTTTTTTCTTTTAAGAAAATGTTCTGCATACTACTTTGTTGAGTGGTGTCTAGGGTCTTAAAAGTTAGCAAGTGGCCATCTAAGTCGCATCAGTTTGTCCCAGTCCACCTGGAACAGGACATCAAAGGACATCAAAATATGAGCCTCAGAGACAGCAAATGCCATAGGATCTAAGATTATATAAGCATGAGACCAGAAATAGATGGTGCCTGGCCACCACCAGTGACTGTCCTGACAGGAAACATCATGGTTGCGTAGAACTGGAACTCTATTAAAAGACCATACTTGGTGGTCTGTCAGACTGGAAGGTCTCCAGAGACATGGCCCCTGGACTGTCAGCCCAGAGTTTAAAACCCTACTGAACCCAATTCTTCAAAGATTGGACTGGATTGTAAAACATAGAGCGATGCTGGCAAAGAACATGCTTCTTAGCTTAAATATGTACATGAGACTGCCTGAGAGGTTCCTGTCCCGAGCTGAGATGAGAAGGTGAAGGAGACAGGAATTGGTTGAATGGTTATGGGAAAGTAGGAATGGAAAGGGTGGAAAGTACTAGTGTACTGTCATAGGGTAGGGACAGCAGCTATTGTTGCATAATGGTGCGAGTATAAGGTTTTATATGGCAAATTGACCTGGACTGCAAACTGTCAAAGCACAATGAAATACACACACAGACACACACACACACGTATATATATAAAATCCTTGTACAGACTTCTATATGGAACAGAGGGATATGAGGCCTTCCTTGACCCCTATACTCTGAAGCAGTGAGCCTTCCTCTGTGGAATTATCTTTAACATCTAACATATGTTACCATGTATTGTCTTTCCTGTTCCAGCTATTATCAAACACATACTGAGTTTCTGTAATGTCAGTCTCTCTGAGAGAGTAGAGGGTTGACATAAACATGATATGGTCCTTACTCTTGAGGAGGACAAGAAAGAAGACACCCCACTGCCACTGAGTCAGTTCTGACTCAGTAATTCCATATGGTTTTTAAGACTGTAAATCTCAGCAGAAGCCACCTGCCACATCTTTCTCCTGCAGAGCTGCTAGTGGTTGTGAACCACCAAACTTTTGGTTAGCAGTTGATCACTTGAACCAGTGCCCTACTAGGGTTCCCTAAGAAAGATTAAGTATTAGCAAATTATCAGAATAGGTATACAGAGAAAGGAGTATATGTATTTTTCTTTTATGGTCTTTCCTTGAATTAGACTATGAAATTAATGGCAGGGCTGGATTTTTTATTTATTTATTTTTCTTTTTTTAATTGCTTTAGGCACTTAGTACCGAGCACTATTTTTGTATACAATAGGAACACAAAATGTGGAAACCAGGTCAGGTCCCTAAAGCAGGACATATGGAAACAGCAAAAGAGGGAAAAAAAAAAAGGCTGTTCACAACTAAGGAAAAAGATGTAGCTAGCACATAGAGCAAAGTTAAAACTCTACAACATTTAAAAGGCAGTCGCCAAAAAAACTTCGGAAAAATTGGTTTTATGATTAAACAGGAAGAAAATTTAATGTCAAAAGATAGTTAAGGATGAATTTTTAAAATATCTTCTATCTTTACAGAGGAGATCACCGCCAAGTAGCTGATTGGAAAAAACTCAGTCAAGATGTAATTCTGGAAAACAAATAGGTTATCAAAGAAATAGCAACACTATTGAGAGAAACAAAAACTGGAAGCCTTCAGATCAGCAGAATTTGATGATATGCACACAGGGCAGTGCTTGCTGAACCAGCAGATGTGGCTACGGTCCCACAGGTCATTATTTTTGAGAAGTCATGGGGAACTGGAAAAGTCCCTAAAGACTAGAAAAGGGCAAATAATAGGAAGGGAGGAAACACAGGATAACCCTAGTAATTAAAGACTGCTAACTTATTGATCTTTGGGAAAAACATGAGAAGGAACCATCAAACAATCAATTTGTAGTCACCTAGAAATCCTGAGACACTAAATAGCAGTTACCATGATTTTGTGAAGGCCATATCCTACAGACATCCTTAATTTCTAGCAGCAATCCAGTGGAATCCTCAGACCAGGAGAAGTCTCAAGTGTTAATCTGTTTCAGCAGATAGTCTGGGAAAAGTGTTCTTGACCATATTACTTAGCAAGCTGAATATTTGCCTTGAAGATTAGTGGGTGAAGGAGACAGTGTGGGAATAGTAGCAGTATCAGTGATGGCCCAGCAGGAATCGGTCCCCAGGGCCAGTCTCTTCAGCCTGTTTATGGATGTTCCAGACAAAGAAATCAAGAATGTGTGTATCAAATTTGTGGGTCCCAAATTTGGTGTGGTTTTGATTTTCTGGAAAATAGTAATAAAGCTCTGAATGACCCAATGCATTGGAAAAATAAGCCTATCATAATTAGGATTGAAACTTAGTAAGAAAATATGCTTGTAAAGACTCAAACCTAAGAGTACAAATGCAGTGTGGGAATGAGTGGGTAGGTATGTGAAAACTGGACAGGGAATAAGGAAGACTGAGGAAGAATCGATGCCTTTGAATTATGGTGTTGGTGAAGTATATTGAATGTACCATGGACTGCCAGAAGAATGAACAAATCTGCTTGAGAAGAAACACAGTCAAAATGCTCCTTAGTAGTGAGGATGGCCAGACTTTGTCTCATGTACTTTGGATACATTATCAGGAGGGACCAGTTCCTGGAGAAGGCTATCATACTTGGTAAAGAAGAGAGTCAGTGAAAGAGGAAGACCCTCAGCTGAATGGACTGATAGAGTGGCTGCAATGATGGGCTCTAGCATAGTGACAATTGTGAGGGTGGCACAGGACCAGACAACATTCTGGTGTGTTGTACATAGGGTCACTATGAGCCGGGACCTACTTTGTGGCATCTGACAACAAGAACATGAATGTCAGAAAAATACATGTTGTGGTCAGAACTCAGAAGTGACCACAAATAGAAAGCAAACTCAGAACATACTATCGTTATGTAAAAACCAGTCAGTCTGGGATGGAGTCACTTTCATTCAATATTTTAAGACCGTTACTAAGCAGCTACTATATATTTTTTTGTCTTGACATAGTCATTTATCCATTAGTCATAATGTTTTGGAAGCCTCAGAAATTCATGGGAGGAAAAATTAATGTACCCTGAGGGACACTAGACAGGCCCAGTGTCCCTCAGATTGTATGATCAAGGGTCTGTGTGTTGCCTGATTTGCCCTCTAACAGGCATCTTTAGCCTCGGTTTCCACTATAGCCCTTTGTGCCTCATCTCTCCAGCCACAGTGGTTTGCTTTTGCCTTACCCACATGCTCTGGTTTCTGTTTTGATGGTTTGCTGGTTCATGAATTCACTCTTTGTAGCAACTTTTATTGAGCACCTATTTTGTATCCATCATTATGCTAGGTTACTAGTGACACCAAGAGGAACAGGACCTAAGCCTTGACGTTATGGAACTTACATTCCAGTGTGTGAGTAAGACATGTAAGCAAGTGTTTCTAATAGAGGATGTGATAAATCTTAGTAAGAAGGTTTGTGTAGGGTCCATTGGTGTGTCCAGGGAACCCCTGCCTCCTTTCTTCACCATTCTCTGTATTTAATTCTCTGTTCCTTTCTTCCTCCACCTGGTGAACCTAACTTAGACTTCATAGCTCAACTAAATGCCACCTCCTCTGTCATGCCTTCCCTGACGTTTCCAGTCAGAATTAATGGCTGCTTTGTCTGTGTGGCCATAGTACGCTGTTTGTGCTGCTATCAAGCTCTGGTTTAATTCTGCCTTGTATTACGTTGATTTGTTTACAAGTCTGTCTCCCTCCCTTGACTGAACTCCTTGAGAGCAGGACCTTGACTTACTCATTTGTTTTTCCTATAGCACTGAACAGAGTGCCTGGCACCTACTTGGGGCTGAGAAAAATGTTTATTAAAAATAAAGTGAGAGGCTTCGAGGTGGTGAGATGGGAGGCTGGGCCTCTGAAAGAGAATACACCGTGCTGGTGCAGTGACTAACAAGGGTCTTTTTGACCTCTCTTTTTTGATTGGGCCCCCAAAGAGCGTGTTAGAGGAACAAAGAGTTGTTGCTTTCCATTAACTGCTGGGGTTTTGTTTTGCTGGGTGAGGTACAGAAGCTGAGTTGTCCTCGACAGCAGAGATCACAAAATAGTGGCCAGTAGTCCTTGTAGACTGAAGATTTACAGACTACAGAGAATTTAAATTTATTTTCTAACTTCTAAAAATCTAGAAATTTTACCTCAAACTCCAGATTTCCAACTTCTCTTTAAAAATTGGAAAAAATTGCAATGCTAGGATCCTTTCTTCCCCAGTATTTAGGTGAAGATCAATAAGAGCTACTCTCTTAGGTATGACATGGGCTCTGCATGTTACTGCATCCCTCCTGTACTCACTTGTTTTTTTAAAAACCGAGACATAAGTTTTTACCACAAACTCGACACTTCTGAAGTGTGTAGTTCAGTGATTTTTTTGTATATTCACAAGGTTATCCAACCATAACTACCATCTAGTTTCAGAAGGTTTCATTACCCACCAAAGAATTGCCATAGCTATTAGCAGTTACTCCCCCGTCCCTCCTCTCCTTGTCCCTGGAACAAGTAATCTATTTTCTGCCTACATGGATTTGCCTATTGTGACCATTTCATATAAACTGAATCATATAATGTGTGGGAGAGGATAGTGGGTATCTAAAGGTGACAAAGAATGCCTAGGGAGAAGAATAGAAGGGAAGTAGAGATGGCAGGGGTTGGAAAATAACCTTCACCACACCCTCCCTAGGGCAAGACTTCTTGACTGAAGGATCACGTCTAATTTGGGTCATCACAGTTTTAAAAAAGGATACACAGAAATGGAAGGAATAGGGGGTGTATGGAATGTATAAAGCAAATTGATAGAATGGGAAAGGCCCTAGGCTAGGAATCAGAGACTTGGGTTCTAGTCCTTCTTACACTGCTTTTTAACTGGTATGGTGTTAGGCTAATTACTTCTTTGAAATCCATGGTTCATGTGTGAACAAGACATAATAAAGTTGCCATTGAATGCTAATTGCCCACTCAGTTTTTATGAGGATCATATATCATAGATGTGGTAAGTACTGTCAGCTTGAAAGCTTAGTACAGATGCAAGAAACTAATCTTCAGAGAAAACTTCACATGTGAGCCTGCTAGTTGCTGAAGTGACCCTGAAGATCACGGCCGCAGAAATTCAGCACTGAGAAGGGCCTCCCTGTTGGAAATACTCCTAATGCCAATTGATCAGGGGAACTCTGGCTTGTTCATTTCTCTTTCTCCTTCCAGACAAGTGTGGGAATATCTTGTAGGATTTCTCTCTGTCATGTATTAGAAAGACCTATTAGGAAGGCCCGGACCTTGAAAGAGTCAGGAGTTCATGGGGACTGGATATTACCCTAGGGCCTTAACCAAAAAAATCTCAAAACTGTTGCCTTTTGTCTATTCCAACTCATAGCAACCTTGTAAGACAAAGTATAACTGCCTCATAAAGTTTCCGAGAAGTGGCTGGTGGATTCGAACTGCTAACCTTTTGGTTAGTGGGCATAGTTCGAAACTACCTAGGGTTTAGTAAATATTATGGGCCCAGGCTTTGGTCTGTTACGGGCCCTGAGCCCTTGTCTGTTTTGAAAGCTCCGTTGTGAATCATCTCATTTCCATACAGCTTTTCCTTAGAGTTCCTTAGTTATCAAAAGGAAGAGGAAGTAGTGAAACCGTCCTCGGAATGACTGAGCTGGTATCAGGGGTCTTCTGGGAACGCAGGAATGAGTAGGACATGGATTCAATATGTTGTGAGGAGACCCTAACACTGCTTGGATTTCTGTGAGTGGACAGCAGAACAGTCCCATTTTTTTGTTTACTCACCTAGCAGTACTAAAAGCTTTACATGTTACTTAATCGCCATGAGAGCCTACAAGGGAGGTACTGTTATGAGCTCGATTTTGTAGAGGAAGAAACATGAGGGATATGAAGTTAAGTGACTTGCTCTCGTCACACAGTTAGAGGGTACAGTTAGGATTCACACCCGAGCAGCCTGATTCTGAAGTGGTGTCCCACAGTGTGATGGGAAGGAAGTGTGGGATACCAGTCAGGAGGCCGAGGTTTGTAGTCTGGAATTGTCAGAATTACCCAGCCTGCTTTGGGGAACCAGCAAGACCTGTGTCTACCTTCACGCTCACTTGGTGGGGCCAACTGTAACATAACTGAACGTTAAGTGTAGGTGTGACTGGACATCAGCCCTAGCGGTTTACTCTCCACTTCCTTTCCCAGTGTAAAACTTTCGAGGGAAGGAGAGGAGGGAAAAATGGTCGGTGGAGGAGAGCAGAGAGTGGGGGTGGATGGGGAATGATGTCAAGCAGGAATGTTCCAGTCAGCGGGGGTAAATTTTCCACTTGGATCTGTGTGGAAATCTGATCCTGCCTCTATTTTTGGTATCCTTCTCTAACAACCTTTAGCCAGATTGGAATTTTTCTGCACCTGTAACACATTTTTAATGTAATAAGCCTTGTAGAAACCAGTTATTATATCATGCTGGGGCCTGTGCTGTGTTTCTAGGAGCAAAGGTAGACCAGACCCCAGTTTATCCCTGTAGGGGATTAGTGTATTAGTCACCCTGTAAAACCTCAATTTATTATAATTTTTCTAAATGTTTCTTTTAGCACTTGCTTATAAAAAGTGAAAAGAGGAACCACAAATGTGTCTGCGTTCCCTGCCCCCACCTTCTCTACACGTATACTCTTATCAATTTTCACATGAACCAAAATTTTGTAAAATCCAGTGTAGTGGTGTTGGCTTTGCCCAAGTAGCTTACCTTTGCTGTAATGAACTTAGCCCTGGTTTGGGCCAGAGCAGGTAGTAGAACAGTAAGATTACTGAACCAGCTGTCCCATTATAGGGAATGGCAAGCAAGCTGGAGGCTTAGTGGCTAGCTGTTTAGGATGACCAAAAAGGGCTGATGGGGCTAAGGCTTGGACCTGGCTGGTTTGTAAGTGACTGAGCTCTTCCTCTCCTGGTCCTCCAGATTGGCTTATCTTGTGTATTTGTACCATTAGCTGAAGGGGGCCAATGTAGACTTTTTTTTTGCCAGTTACTTGGAGCATTTTATACAGCTTGTCGCCATCACTGGGTTTTAAAAAAGAAAGAGAAAGGAACAGCCTGATGCTCGTGTTTACGTGGGAACGCATGAAGCAGTACGGCGAAGGGAAGGCCCGACTCAGGAGCAGATGTGATTGTGGGTCTTGCTTCTGCCACCTAAAATCAGCTAAGAATCTGGCTTTAAGCTGCCTGGATTTTGAGTTTTGGTGGCTCATATGTATTCAAATGCATCTTTTATTCTTTATTTCTTCTCCCATGCTCACTCACTAAAACCCCAGCTCCTGGCCTGGAATGTGATACAGCATAGCAAAAAAAAAAAAGCCTTGGCTTCTAATCAGAAATTTGAATTCAAGTCACTGCTGTTTTTCTATGTGACGAGGGGCTGGTTCCTGTCTGTGTGACCAGATTCAGGTTTTGTGGAGCCTGAAGTGAATACAATCTGTGATGTCTTTTTTAAAGGAAGAATTAAAAATTATGAATGCAGAATTGCTAGGTGCCTCCCAGGACCTTGCAAGGAGCTTGTGCAAGTGAAGAGCTCGTTGCTCAGGCTTCAGTAATATTAAATCTGCTTCTGTATATAACCCTCTGTCACTCAGCCCCTTCTAGCCTTGGCTACGGTGGATTCCTGCAATAGATTTAATCTTGCCTGTCTGTCCTAGAGGATTATTGTAAACACCAACCAAGAGTAACTATGCATGAAAAGGTTACTGTTGAAAATGATACATATGGAGCATGTACATATAAAAAATCATATATGTTTAGCATGTACATATTGTAACTCAGGTATATATACACCTACTCATCTACTATCTCATTATACCGTACTACAGTAAAAAAAATCTGTATAGCAGTAATGAACATCCAGGTATGAAGTAACTCTGGCTGTGGTGGTGAAGATAATGTGTCACCTTGGCTGGACCATGATTTCCTGTGGTCTGGCAGCTGTGTAACAATGTAGTTTGGCAGTTATGCAAGGACATAGCCATCCTCTGTGTTGTGATTCTGATGTGGTCATCCTCCATTTTCATCTAATGTTGCTTTTCACAGAAGGACCTAATCTTTGGAAACTACCATGCTGATATGTGAGGAATGGGTGTATATATATGGTTCAGAAATTTATTGTGATTATAGTCCAGTTAGGCATTGGTTTCATCTTTCATTATTGTAGTTCCTCTATTCAATTATTTGCCCCACTGGCATTTTCGGGGTACCTACTATTTGTATTGCCTTATTAATTCCAGATCTGGAGAGGGATAAAGAAAATTCACCCCTGAAACTTTGCTGTGTGTGGAATATGAGCAGTCACATGGCTCTGGACCTTCTTTACTGTGTCACTGCAGTGTAAACAGCTCTTGGTATATCCTCAAGCGCCTCAATAAATATGTTTAGAACTTCAAATATATTAGGTAATTGAAAAAGAGCACATACCTGGATGGTTATCAGTAAAATGTCTAAGGATGTTGGCTCCTCAGGTGTTGAGAGAGACTTCCTCTGGCTTTGCAGCTTTGAGATCTGCATCCATTTGCCATTAAAAAATGAATAGAGCATCTCCACCTCTCGGATGGTGACTATGAGTATGTTTCCATGCCTGTCTTTAATGGGCTCATAGTAAACTCTTCCCAAGTTGTGTGTTCCAAGTAAATTCTAGAAACAAACAGATTACTCGTAACTTGAATGATACTGGGCAAGTAAGGCAACAGAATTGCAACAAAAGACACTACACAATTATCTGTTATTTCTGAGAAATTTTTTATTTTTTAGACTTAAATTTAGGCTATGTGGGATCATGGAAACGCACTTAACAAAAGCACAAAGAAATGTCTTCAGCATTCACCTGGCAGGATATACAGGAGGCACAAAAGTTAGGGTTCTTAAGCAAATTAAGATATAAATATCTCTTAACCCACATAGACACACCAGCATATAAACCTCAGTTCTCGGCCCTTGAAGAGAATCCCAGATGTTTTAAAGAAAAAATGCGTGATATTTCAAGTATGCTACTTGTAGCGTTTTCAAGAGATCTACAGTGAGCTAGTGTGATGTGGTCTGTTTAAAATGAAGATGTGAATTAACAATGGGGCACCTTGTGCAGCTCTCCAAATGACTGTATGTTCCCTGCAAGATGCTTTAATTGGGAGATTGGTCTGGTTTGACTTATCTGCATTTCAAGGGTTCTGTTTATTTAAAACTGTGTTAAAGTTGTTTACAAACTAGGTCAACGGAGGTAGACAATACTTGTAGAGAGTGGGAAGACACTGATGAGCATTAAATGTGGAGGGACTCAGTTAGATGGTACTAAAATAAATAGGGGTTTTACAAATATGCTGGTTTTGAAGATTTCTAACCCAGAACACAGAGCAAATAGGATAAAATTCCCTTTTGGTTTAGACATCTATGATTCTTAAAAATTATAAATCATCTCTGAGCTCCTGCCAGTTATTTGTGTGAGTGAACATAAATGCTGTTAGCATAAGAGCAAAGCCAGAAATGGAATTTGTAAAAGTGACAAGAATGACCTAAAAATGAATGAACCAGTTGGTCACTAGTCATATCTACAAAGACATGGGAATGTTCCCTCAGCATGGGGACTACATCTTAAATTTTCTACTTTATCCACAAAGACTGGGCACATAACAAGTAAGACATTTCATAAATAACAACTGACATGTTATAAAATTGTTTTGGCAGTGTTATTTCTATAAAAAGTTCTAATTATGCAATCAGGTTATTTCTTAGTAACTGACTTCTAAGTTGTAGAGACTGAGTTTGAGAAAGGCTTTTAGTCCAGCTCTCGGTAGTACTATTGTGTTATATAGAGGTGGTTTGTTGCAAAATCATACTGACTATAAGCAATGGTATGCTGGTAAACCTGCTGCCCACCCCTCCCACCCTCCCAAAAAGAAACATAGGAATAAAAAGCAAAAGACCTGATCTGTAGTGTTTGTTCATGTCTGTGGTGTAAATACTTTCACCAGAGCTGCTTTCAAGTTACAAAAGGTTTGACAGTAAATAGGCTTTCAGAATTCCTGAATATTTAACAGTTGGCTCTCCCGATCCAGTATAAGTTGGCTCCAGCACACCAATGCTATTAAACCTTAACCTACACTGGCGTTGTGTTTCAGGGCTGGCTGCCATACATTAACTGTTGGGCTTCTGAAAAATTAGTTACCCTCTCTGGCCCTGAGTTTCATCATCTGAAATTAAGGGTTTTGACAGTTTAGACATCCCTTGTGCTAATCCTTAGCTTGTTTGGAGGATTAAATCAAACAGTGCAAGAGAAAGTTCTTTGTAAACTCTCTGTGTAGGGTGTAAGGCTTTCTTTATTGCTTGGAACCTGGCTTACACCTTCTTATTTCCAAGCCCCAGCCCAGGCTTCACCTTCTCTGTGGAGATTTAACTAGCTTTCTCAGGTAGGATTTACCGTCCTCTCTTTTGTCTCCTACTGCTGCTTGTACACACTTCTACTTCAGCATCTCTGTCTTTTCTTCATATATTGTATCATGCCTCTGGGTCCCTTGAAAAATGCCTGACTTCTAGGAAGGGCTCAATGACTTTTTGTTGACTGAGTTAACATTTTATTATGAAGACACTGGACAATATGATTTATATTGTATCAAAGCTGGTGGGTTAACATGTGATTGAGGTAGTCATTTCATTGAAGCCGGGTTTTCGCTGGTTCACTTTCAGCTTTGGTTTTGTTGACTAAGGAGCTGAACAGTTAAGCTCTAAAACTCTTCCTGAAATTCCTTCTTGACATTAAATTGGGCTGAATAGGAAGCTTTTTGGGACAGCCTAACGTAAACGCATAAAGCTCTTGTGAAAATAAATTACAACCATAATATGGGGACAAATTCAGGATTCTTAGGGGCCCAGTGGAAAAACAAAACAGCAACAACAAAACACCTAAGCAGTTCATGTTGAGTGAATTCTGACTCCTGGCAGCAACTACACGTGTGATGCAGAGGACTGTGCTTGCGAGGGTTTCCAGTGGCTGACTTTTTGGAAGTAGGTTGTCAAGCCTTTCTTCTGAGGCACCTCTGGGTGGACTCCAGGCTCCAGGCCCTTGAACCTTTTACATCATACTGTGTTAATTCTGAGGGATGCAAGGCCAGACTCCTACTGTGTAATCAAGATTAGGGGATCTGGGCACCTGCTGATCCTACAATGTAAAAAGGAATTAAGAGCCCCCTGGTGGCTAATAGGAATGTACCTAGGTTATTACTAGAACAAATCACAGGAATTTCAATAAGCCCTAGATAGAGGCCCTGTTTAGAAATCTTTATTCTATTTAGAGTGACATGGGAAGTTGAAGGAACTACACAGTAGGGATATGTAGCCCTGAAAAAGAATAGTAAGATTTAAGGGAATTTTTCTCCCTTGAAAAATGAAAAAGACATAGTATTCATAAATTGTTACCTGGTTGTTACTCCCTAACACTCATTCCTAAAAGCTAGAGAGGGGGAAAGTTTAGTGTAACACAATCTACAGTGTCCGATTATTACTGTATTTTGAGGATAAGTAGTTCAGACACCTCTCAGTATAGGAGCAATCACACTGATGCCTCTTGGGACCTCAGCCATTTTCCTAAGAGAAAGAAAAACAATGTGGGGTCTTAGCCACTTACAATTTCTTTTTTTTTAAATTGTGGTAAAAATATATAACCTTTACAGTCTTAACCAATTTTAGGTATACAGTTTGGTGGCATTAATTGCATTCACAGTGTTTTACAACCACCACAAATAGCTATCACCCAGATTTTTCCATCATCCCTAATAGAAGTCTGTATCCATTAAGCAATAACTTCTCATTCTTCCTTCTCCCTTGCTTGCATGTTGCGAGCTCCTGGTAACCTCTAAGCTACTGTCTATCTATAAATTTGCCTGTTGTAGATATTTCCTGTAAGTGGGATTATGCAATATTTGCTTTTGTTTGGCTTATTTGGCTTAGCAAAATGTTTTCAAGATTCATTGGTGTAGCAGTATGTATTAGGACTTCATCAATTTTTATGACTGAATAATATTCCATTGTATGTTTATACCAGATTTTGTTTACCCAGTCATCTGTTACAGGCAGTTGGTTGTTTCTACCTTTTGACTATTGTAATGCTGAAATGAGTGCTAACATACAAGTTATCGGTTTGTGTCCCTGTTTTTTGTTCTTCTGGATATATATACTAATAATTAATTGTTTTTTTATCGCAATGTCAGAAGATACTTGACTGTCCTCTTGGCTAAGTAATTTCAGTTAACTGATTAGTTAATTAATTAATCAGTTAATGCTCCACATTCTTTCAAATAAAATTTAAAGCCACTTCTAAAAATAGAATGTAATTGATATGGAATAGATTCCTAGTTTTTTCTTTTTTTTACTGTAATGTGCATAATTTCTTCTGTTTGAAAATTTTATATGCCTTTTAAAAATTAAAATATAGTAAGAAGAAGATGTATTAGAAGAAGAATTTATTATGCTTTGGAGGTAGACCTGGATTTAAGTCTAGACCCTGCTACTTACTATATGTGTGACTCTGGGCAATTTTCTAAACCTTCTAAGCTTCAATTTTATCATCTGTTACATAAATATAAACAGTAATACTTTCTCATTAGGTTGTAGAGAATATTAAATGAGTTCCAGTTTATGTTACACTTAGCACAGTACCTGACAACTAGTCATTAAATAAATGAAAACAGTCATTTTAATATTATTATTTACTAAGTATGTTGTTGTTGGTAGGTGCCATCTGGTTGGTTCCGACTCACAGAACCCTGTGTATGAAACAGAACCCAACCTCGCCTGGTTCTGTGCCATCCTCCCAGCTGCGGTCATGCTTGAACCCGCTGTTGCATGTGGTCACTCCAGCTTGCTGAAGGGTCTTCCTCTATTTTTTCTAACCTTCCATTTAACCAAAAACGATATCCTTCTTTAGGAACTCATTTCTCCTGATAACATAGCCAAAATATGTGAGATGGAGTCTTGTAATACTTTCCTCTAAGAAGCATTCTGGCTGTTCTTCTTCCAAGACAAATGTCTATTCTTTTGGCAGTCCATGGTATGTTCAGTATTCTTCACCAACACCACAACTCAAAGGCATCCATTCTTCTTTGGTCTCCTTCATCTACTGTGTAGCTTTCACATGAAATGAGTCAACTGAAAACACTCTGGGCTTGAGTCAGGTGTGCCTTAGTCCTCAAAATGACGTATTTGCTTTCCAGCATTCCAAAGAGCTTTTGCTACAGATCAGCTCAATGCAGCGTATTTGGTATCTTGACTGTTGCTTCCATGGGTGTTGGTTGTGGATCTAAGTAAAATGAAGTCCATGACAACTTCAATCTTTTCTCAGTATATGATGTTGCTTATTGATACAGTTGTGAGAATTTGTTTTTTTTTAATATGCTGAAGTATAATCCATTTTGAAAGCTGTAGTCTTTGATCTGCATCAGTGATTCAAGTCCTGTTCAGTTTCAGCAAGCAAGGTTGTGTCATGTACATAACAAGGGCTGTTAGTGAGTCTTTCCCCAGTCTCGGTACCCTGTTCATATAGTCCAGCTTCTCAGATTACCTGTTCAGCATACGATTTGAATAAGTAAGGTGAAATGATGCAGCACTGACACGTATCTTTTCTGACTTAAACCATACAGTGTTTTCTTGTTCTGTTCAAATGACTGCTTCCTGGTCTGTGTATAGGCTCCTCATAAGCACAATTACTACATAATATATAGTAGTACATACTAAAAAAAAAAATTGAAAATCGGGCACAAATTGTACAGTGGTTGGTTTGCCGTATGATAAAAAAAGAGGTGTGATGATAACTTTTGTGTGCAGTGATAAATTGTCTGGGCCACTGTTGAAAGACTGTAAGTCAGGTACTGACACAGTCCGATTCTTTTCGATTGGTTACTCTGGCAGACTTGTGAAGAATGACGGGAGGGTGTTAACAGAGGGTTAACTTTAGAGGCTTTTGATAGAATTGGAATAATCAAGCAGTGATAGTGGGGCTGAAAAAGAGCAAAATGAGAGATACCTGAAGTAAATCAAATAATTTATGTATTACTGATGTCAACCAAGTTACATACAATGCTTTTCCTTCCCTCAGAATACAGTTTAAAAAAATTAGATTAGTAAAGAGAGCAAAAATAGTGTCTGTCATTTTTCTAAAATTTATTTTTCCCTCAGAAAAGGAACCTTTACTATTTCCAGAAGTTTTCATTTTAGAGATCAGAAAATAATTTGGGCATCCCCCCTGAAACTGATGAAAGCAAATCCTATTATTTAGTGCAGGTCAACAGGAATGTGAAGGAGAGAAAGGAATAACTGTAAGGAGTAACCATCCTAGTGGTGGAATGGTTAAGAGTTTGGCTGCCAACCAAAGGGTTGTCACTTTGAATCCACCAGTCACTCCTTGGAAACCCTATGGGGCTGTTCAGTTCTGTTCTGTAGGGTTGCCACGAGTTGGAATTAATTTGGCAGCAACTTTTTTTTTTTTTTTTTTACCTGGGCTCTGGTCTCTGTGTAGGGCTGGAGTGAGATGACACAGTTGTTTAGGTGGTAATTATTATACTTTTTCTTTTTTGTTAGATAGAGTGTCTTCCTTTTTTTTTTTTTTTTTTTTTTTTAACAAAGAAAAGTTTATTCTTACACAGTCCAGTAGGTTACATGTCCTTATTCAAGGTGTCTGCTCCAGGGTAAGGCTTTCCCTCTATCAGTTCTGGAGAAAAGTTCTTTTTTTTACTTTATTTAATATGACTGAATGAAAATGTTTCATGTAATTGTAAATTTTGGGGTGTATGCAGTTGGACTGACATGCAGATTTACTGATATGAGCATTACATACTAGGAGTCTGTCATGTGCCAGGGACTGAGAATATAAATGGTAGCCAAAATGTATGTATTTCTTGAACCTGGTCTAGTGATTCAGTGAGCAAATCATTATATAAATAATTAACTAGAGGGATTTTGATCATCATTCTCAAGTAAGAATACAAGCTGCTATGAGAGTGATTCACTTAATCAGGGGTTCAGAGT
Source organism: Heterohyrax brucei (assembly GCA_028571685.1). Taxonomy (NCBI): domain Eukaryota; kingdom Metazoa; phylum Chordata; class Mammalia; order Hyracoidea; family Procaviidae; genus Heterohyrax; species Heterohyrax brucei. The sequence continues at coordinate 114,191,585 of CM053149.1, read as the reverse complement.
ATGACTCCTAGTGAATGTGTAAAAATTAACCTGAGACCTGAGGGTGTGTAGGAGTTAGGAAGGTTAAAAAGTGAGAGAAGAGGATTCTAAGGAGAGATTACTGCAAGTGAGATACAGTAAAGGAGGCTGAGAAACATGGACCAGAAAGTTGGAAGAAAATCAGGACAGTATGGTGCCATGGAATCTATGGGATGCAACAGTCTAAAACATAGGGAGAGAGCAAGTGTTTCAAATTCTGCTGTCAGTTTGAGAAAAGAACTTGAACGTGTCCTTTGGGAGGCCAAGTCCAGATGGCAGCACAAGGAGCTGTGTGGTCTCACCTCCTCACGAGCTCCCCCAAAACAACAACAATAAAACAACACACAGACCCCACAGAACCGGCAGAATCAATGGTGTTAGAACTGTGGAAACCACTCAGAGGGTTACAGCAAGTAAGCAAACACTAAATCAAGAAAAAGTGACATTTAAACAGTAGGAAGACTTTGGTTTTCTACCTGGCTGTCCCCTACCCCCTTCTGGATCAGCATGGCCATTTAAAAGTGGCAGCAGCAGACTGTACTCCCAGAGAGGGAGGCTCGTCCCTGGCTGTAGATGGATCAGAGTAGACATGATGAGCAAATTATTATGTGTTTTTGTCCTCACCTGTGAAAGACTGAAACAAGTGCTTGTCTCAGTTTGGCCTATTTTGGAGTTTGTTCAGGCTAGGGGCAGCAGGCAGCAAACTGTGGTGAGGGCTGCCTGCAGCTGCCTGGGTATAAAGAATGCCATTATAACACAGAATAGAGTGGAAAGATAGGACAAGGAGAGAGATTCTCTCAGAAATTAAGGGTTTCAAAAGCACCTTGTATATGTTGTTAACTGAGAATGCCATACAGGTGCTCAGGGCAAAACACATGGTCAGATATTGCTTGAGTGGACACTATGCTTTCACCTAAGGCTGATCCCCAGCTCAGCACAAGACTGGCTAAATGTCAAAGAAGGACCTTGACACAAAGAAAGTTTCCAAAGACGGGGTGAGACTGTTTATTTCCTCTAATATTCAAATAAGTCTCTGTCAAAACATTAGCTAATGTAAGTTAAGAAATACTCTTCATTGTCCAAGTAGGTCTATCAAGGCAGTCTTCAGAAACACAGAAGTCCTAAATGTATAGTAACTATGGCCTTCAAATTAAGCAAACAAACCCAAAAGCCTGGGGATGGGAAAGTATTTGATTTCCAGAGTGACCAAATTGAAATAGTCAAATGTCCAGGTTTCAGCAAAAAATCATAAGACATGCAAGGAAACAGAAATGATGGCCTATTCAATAGAACAAAATTAGGTTACAGAAACTGCCATTGAGGAAGCACAGATAATGGGCTTACCAGACAAAGATTTTAAAACAACATTAAATATAATCAAAGAGCTAAAGGAAAACATAGACAAAGAACTAAGGAAAATCAGGAAAATAAAATGGGAACAAAATAAAATTATCAACAAAGAAATAGAAAATGTAAAAAGGAAACCAGCAGACATACTAGAGCTGAAAAGTGCTATAAAATGAAATGAGGGGTTCAGTAACATTATTTGAGTGTGCAGACAAAGAAGCAGTGAACTTGAAGCTAGACAAGTGAAATTATTGAGCCTCAGGGGCAAAAAGAAAAGAATGAAGAAAAATGAATAGAGCAAAAGAAACCAACGTACGCATTATGGGAGTCTGTAAATAGCTGTATCAGTAGTAATACTACGCCTAATAGTAGCAGGACTATCAGAACGTGTCTAACTTTAGCAGGGATAATAAGAATCAGTATCAACTGAAAGCTGATTCCTGTGAGGCACAGGTCAGATATAGCTCCTCCCTCTAAGCTTTCTACCTATTCTGACACCAGATGTCCCTCCTACAGCATGCTGTACTTTTTTGTTGGGTTCAGTAATCCAGTCCAGTGGCCACACAGAACTCACAGACCATACTCACAGTTATGGGGTTTATTAGGGTAGTAATAGATTACAAGTCAAGATCAGAAATGACTCAAGATATAGTTACTCAGGACACAATCCTTTGGTGAGGACAGCTTGGGTTTGCCCACAGACAGGCCTTTATCTTGGCTCCTTGGTGTTTTGGCCATGCTTGGGCAAGTGTTATAAAGCTTTTTAGTTCTGCTAAGGGCCCAGAGGCATTCCAAACCTCCACTAAGCCTCCTGCCTGAGGGCACTCAGCTCTCTTGCTCCATGGGTCAGCACACTTGCTTGTAGCCACCTCATTCTGTGGGTTGGGAAGCACACTGTGCTGTCTTGTGCTGGTTTTGTATTTCTGATGCTACTATTTTTCTGCTGCTGCTTCTCACTATCTCACACCACCTCTGGTGTTATGGTTCTCTTTATGTCTCCTGGGTCTAGGAGGTTCTCTGTACAGGCACCCCAGGTCCACAGGATATGCTCAAGTCCTGGCTATTCTTCTGGATTGTAGTGAGGTATCCTCTTCTGCATCTGGGATTCATTTCTTTTAAACCTAGTGGGATGGCAAAACTGACTAAATTCCCTTCTTAGAGTTCCATACACTTTATTTTCATGCCTCTTCTCCCCTTAAAGGAAATCCTGGTGGTGTAGTGGTTAAGTGCTATGGCTGCTAACCAAAAGGTTGGCAGTTCAAATCTGCCAGAAGCTCCTTGGAAACTCTGTGAGACAGTTCTACTCTGTCTGTAGGGTCACTATGAGTCAGAATTGACGGCAGTCGAGGGTGGGTTTCCCCCTGAAAGGTTCTATCCACTGTTATTTGCATTACTAGCAGGCTGTCCGATCCCCTTCCTGGGCCCCAGGCACCTCATTTGGATAGTCTCACTCAGTCATTCAGTGGGAGTTACAAAGAACATGGCTACAGAGTCCCTGAGAGATGAGACAGAAAGGGACAGAAAGAATAATTGAAGAAATAATGGCTGAAAACTGTCCAAATTTGATGAAAGACATGAATCTACCCATCTAAGAAGCTCAGTGAACTCCAGATAGGATAAAAACAAATGTATTCACAGAGATACATTATAATCAAACTCTCAAAAACCAAAGATAAAGAATTTTAAAAGCAGTGAATAGTTAAACACGAGGGATTCTCAATAAGGTTAAGTGCTGATTTCTCCTCAGATGCCAGAAACTAGGGGAATGACATATTTAAAGTGCTATGAGAAAAGAACTATCAATCGAGACTTCTAAATATGGCAAACCCATACCAAACTCACTGCTGTCACGTCGATTCTGACTCACAGTGAACCTACAGGACAAAGCAGATCTGCCCCACAGGGTTCCTAAGGCTGTAAAATTTTTCCAGAAGCAGAATGCCAGATCCTTCTCCCACAGAGTGGCTGGTATGTTCAAACTGCTGACCTTTCAGTCAGAAGCTGAGCACTTTAATCACTGTGCTCCCAGGCTTCCTTGATATATGGCAAAATTGTCCTTCAGAAATGAGGGAAAAATTAAAACATTCTTAGATAAACGAAGCTGAGGTAGTTCATTACTGCCAGACATTACCTATAAGAAATGCTGAAGGAAGCACCGTCCTTCATATTCAAGAGGTAGGATACTAAATTGTATCTTAAAACTGTATGATGAAAAGAAGTCTCCAGAAAAGGTAATTTCATAGGTAAATATAAAGGCCAATTTTATGGTATATTTGTGTCATAAATGTCTTTTTTATGGTCGACATAATAATTATAGATTTGTTATTGGGGACACAATGTATAAATATGTAATTTCTGATATCAGCAACATAAAAGCATGGTTGAAATAGTCTAGGAACAGTTTTTATATGTTATTGAAGCTAGTATCATTTTAATCTGTTGTTATTTCTAGGTGCCACTGAGTTGGTTCCAGCTCATAGTGACACTGAGTATAACAGACTGAAACACTGCCCTGTCCTGTGCCACCCTACACTTGTTGTTATGGTTAAACTTACTGTTGCAGCCCCTGTGTCAGGTCTTCTAGTTGAGGGTCTTTCTCTTCTTCACTGACCCTTTACTTTACCAAACATGATGCCCTTCTCTAGGGACTGATTCCCCCCGATAACATGTCCAAAGTATACGAGATGTAGTCTTACTATCCGTGCTTCTTGGGAGCATTTCAGTTGTACTTCTTCAAAGACAGATTTGTTCATTCTTTTGGCAGCCCGTGGTATATTCAGTATGCTTTGCCAGCACAATTCAAAGGAAGCTCAGCTAAAACCTGTCCACCATGAGTGAGCTTGCTGGTACTCGAATACTGATGGCATAGCTTCTAGCATCACAGCGATACATAACCCCCAAAGTGCAACAAACTGGCACACATGTGGGGGCCATTTTAATCCAGGTGGTTATAAATTTAGGATGTTAAATGTAATCCCTGTGGTAGCAATGAAGAAAATATCTAAAAAGTACACACAAAAGGAAATGAAAAGGGAGTCAAAATGGTTCACTACAAAAAAAATTATCTTAACATAAAGCAGCCAGTGTTGCAGGAAATAAGGGCCAAAAAAAAAAAGGTATGAAACACACAGGAAAGAAAGAGCAAAATGGCAGAAGTGAGTCCTTCCCTACTGGTAGTTGCTATAAATATAAATGGATTAAACTCTTCAGTCAAAAGGCAAAGATTGGCAGAATGGATAAGAAACTATGATCCAACTGTATGAGGTCAGACAATTAAGTTCATGAACTCAGCCTAGAAAAAATTCTGCTTAGTTTATTGCTGAATATCACTAAGGTCACCTTCCCATTGGGAAGCTGTACACCAAAGCCAGTGCTTAGTCCACCCTTTAAAGCAGTTTTGGAACTTTTTTCCAGAAAGTCCATCAGAGCTGTTATTGGACACAGTCTGACAATTAAGTTTGCATACTCATCCTAGAAGTGCTTTGGAGGGTAGACTAGGTGCTGACATCAGTGCATAGCTTCTCAAGGGGAGTACTTCAAAAGTGACTGTAGTGATATTCAGCAGTGAGGTATGTAGCACTTTTTCTATGATGAGTTCACAAACTTCATTGTCCGATCTTGTATCCTATCTCATGAGACACACTTTAGATCTAAAGGCACTGGTAGACTGAAGGTGAAATGACAGGGGAAAAAAAAATCATGTAAATAGTAGAGGAAGGTGATCATATTAATATCAGACAAAAACTTCAAGTAAAAATCTTTTACAAAAGACAAAGAAGGGCAAATAAGTTAAGCAAACATTGATGGAATTGAAGGGAAAAATAGTTCTACAGTAATAACTGGAGATTTCAGTATACCACTTTCAATAATGGATAGAACATCTAGCTAGAAGATTAATAAAGAAATAGAAGACTGACTATACTATAAATGAACTGGACTTAACAGACATATATAGAATGGTCCACTCAACAACAGCGGAATAGAAATTCTTCAGTTCACATGAATAATTTCCTAAGATAGACCATGTGATAGGTCACAAAGCAGTTCTCAATAAATTTAAAAAGACTGAAAATGTACAAAGTATATTCTTTGTTAATAATGGAATGAAACTATAGAGGAAAACTGGAAACTTCATAAATATGTGGAAATTAAAAACATACTATGTAAAGACATTCGACTGTATGGTTCACCGCAAATTATTGATAACACTGCAAAGAATAGGGGAACATTTGATTGTGTTCACAAGGAACCTGTAGATAGACCGTGGGGCAGTTGTTCACACATAAGAAAGAGATACTGTGCAGTTTAAAATCAGGAAAGATGTGTGCCAGAGTTGTATCCCTTCTCCATACTTAAACTAAATTTGTATGTTGAGCGACTAATCTGAGAAGCTGACTACATGAAGGAGAATGCAGCATGAGGACTGGAGGAGGACTCATTAACAACCTGTGCTGTGAAGATGACACAACCTTTCTTGCTAAAAGTGAAGAGGACTTGAAGTACTTATTGATGAAGATTGAAAACCACAGTCTTCAATATGGATTACACTTCAACATAAAACAAAAATCCTCACAACTGGACCAATAAGCAACATTATGAAAATGGAGAAAATATTAAAGTTGTCAGGGATTTCATTTTACTTGGAACCACAACCAATGCCCATAGAAGCAACAGTCAGGAAATCAAATGATGTATTGCACTGGGCAAATCTACTGCAAAATACTTTAAAGTGTTAAAAACAAAGATGTCACTTCAAGGACTAAGTTCACCTGACCCGAGCCACAATATTTTCAGTCATCTCATATGCATATGAAAGCTGGACAATGAATGGACTAGAACCAACTCAACAGTATCTAACAGCAAGAAACAGTCAATGGAACACAGAAGGAATGACAGAGCAATTAGCAAATAGAGATAAAAGAAGATGAAAGCACAACGCATTGAAATGTGTAGACTGCAGGGAAAGCAGTACTCATAGGGAAATTTGTAGCTGTAAATGCCTACATTAAAAGAGAAGAAAGATCTAAAACTGGTAAGTCTATTACTTAAGGATGTAGAAAAAGAAGAGACAACAAAGCCCAAAGCTACCAGAAAAAAGAAAATAACAAGCGTCAGAGCAAAAATAAATGAAATAAAAAACAGAAAACAGTAGGGAAAATCACAAAATCAAAAACTGGTTCTTTGAGAAGATCAGTAAAATCAATAAACTTTAGCTGGACTGGCAAGAAATAAAGCAAGAAAATGCAAATAACTCAGAAATGACAGTGAGGACATTCCTACCAACCCTAGAGAAATCAAAAAGGACTAAAAGAGAATACTATGAATAATTATATGCCAATAAATTAAATAACCTAGATGAAATGGACAAATACCTACAAATATACAAACTATCTAAACTGACTCAAGAAGAAATAGAAAATCTCAATAGAACTAATAAATGAAAAGATTGAATCAGTAATCAAAAACTTCCCAATTTACTTTTTCACTTCCTAGGAGAAGTCCATGACCAGATAGCTTCACTGGTGAATTCTACCAAACAGTTAAAGAAGAATTATTACCAGGACCTCTCCCTGAGATATCTTTGGGTGATTTACTAGAAATGTTTGCTGGCATGCCTGGACTGTATGTTGGGCTAATGGGAGGGTTCATAAGTGATCTGAAGTTGCTGGGAAAGAACTAAGGGACCACAGAGCCTCCTGGAAATGAACTTTATATGAAAGAAAGAGCATTTGAGTGGCTTGGTCCAGTGCAAGTGGGTCAGTGAGGAAAGGGAGGTGTGGGTTGAATTCAGCACAGGCATCGTGGCCCAGGTCAAAGAACTTTATTCTTGATTTGATGGAGAAGATTCTGTAATCAATAGTGAATTGAAATGGAGAGCACTGTTTACTAAAATTTCTGAGACAATTGAGGGCACAAAGCAGTAAACCACTTATGTAATGGAGTATAGCAAAGGAGGGGCAAAGTTACCTTTCAGAACTACTGGGAATAAATGACAACAATGATAACTATTATTGCAAAGAGTCTAGTTATTATTGCAGGGATTCAAGAACTGAAATTCTTCTAATTACAGGTGGGAGTGGAAACACACAAATTTTTTTTTTTTTTTTTTTAATGCTCTTATTATCCTGCCTGGAAAGTTCACCGAAAGGTAGGCAGTTCAGATCCACCAGGCTGCTTGTAAATTCTGTGGGCAGTTGTCTTCTGTCCTATAGGGTCATTATGAGTTGGAATCGAGTCCATAGCATTGGGTTTGTTTTTTGTATTATTATGCCTTGTTAGCATAGCTAGCCAAATACAGATTACATGGTTTCCTGTTATGCAAATTTATGTTTATATAACTGAAAACTTACTATGTAAACATCCACTACTTCCATTCCATAAATCCACTGCCGTGAAGTCAATTCTGACTCATAGCGAGTCAATTCTGACTCACAGGCTAGAGTAGAACTGCCACATAGACTTTCCACGGAGTGTCTGGTAGATTTGAACAGCTGGCCTTTTGGTTAGCAGCTCCAGCACTTGACCACTATGCCACCAGGGTTTCCATAGCAAATTGCAATATAGGTAACACAGCATTTGCCAATTCATGTTTTTTTTTTTCTATTGTATATGTTGGCTTAAGTTCAGTGATACCAGTAAACTCCTGTCATTTTTCAAGTTGTGAAACTGAGGCCCAAAAGGGGGAAATGAGTTGACCGATTAATATCAAATCTGGAACTGAGATCTCTTCATTCCTTTTTTAGGGGTTACTCCTAGATTCATCAAGAGAGACCTCTGCTCTTCTTACATGAGTTCCAAAGACACAGGTTTTACACATGAGTAGGTATACTGCTCTAACTATCAAAGAAACTTTAATATGGTTAGGAAGCTCCATTAGGAAGGAATCTATTTTTCTCTTTTCCAGGTGGTTTATTGGATTGGTGACTGCATTGATAAGGCAAGTTTAGAAGGCTTTGCCCCTCACCTGTAGCTGGGCTGTTGCTGCAAGCATCTTCTGCCGAGTTTGTAATACTGTGGAGGAGGACATGGAGATAGGTACACTTTGCCTCAACCACCTTATATCTTCCCACATACAAGACAGCTGCAAAAGAAGTCACAAGGTCATATCATCATCCAGGCCAGTGCATGATTTAGGGTATTACATCAAAGCAAAGCAAGGAGAAGGAAACCTGACCCCTGATATTTGTTCTCCAGTCCATTTTCAGATACATGGAAAACAACTTTTTGATCTCTGTCCAGTTGGAAAAAGATCTGAATGCTAATGAAACAGTTAGATCCACAGCTTAGTTTTTGCCAAGTGATCCTATAACTCAGAAGATTGGAGATACAATCTGACAGGATGCAAGCTTCTTTGCTCTGAAAATGCAGTGTGGACACTGTTTTATGGCACAAGTCATATCAGGATTGAAAGGCACCTTTGAAATAATTTACTCCCACCTTAATACTTTGATCATTGAAGACCCCTGAACTAAATTATGTGAAGTAACATCATTGCAAAGTGAGAAAAAGTAAGATTAGAACTCATACCTTTGTGAACCACAGAAAATCTTGTGTAATGGAACTGGTGTGAGAGTCATCTATTTCAACAATTGGTATTTGATCTTCATTGGTGACTAACATATTGTCTTTGTAATAAAATATAACAGCTATGTAGAGTCCCCTAGAAAGAAAAATAAAAGTGTCCTTAACCCTCTCTTCTGCCAAGCTTGAATTTTGGGAAAACGAACAAACAAGCAAACAAACTTTTTTCACATGGTAAGAGATTACTTGAAAATACGTATGAGCATTAATTATTCCCACTAAGAACAGGAAGTTCACTGTCTAGAACTCTCTGAGAAATTACTATCTTTTTCAAATTCTGAGGAGAAAAGTGAACTTTATTCTCTTAATAACAAAAAAAATTTCTACCAAGTTTCCACTCAGAACTAAACAAGCTCATCATTGTGAAATTAAGACTTTCTGGAAAAACTATGTAGGTCCTACCGTTTTAAGGTCTTCACAAACTTGTTTGAAGAATGGAATAGGTGTTTCAGACTCTTCGAGACTGACTGCTTACGGCCTGTGGTTTGTAATTTTGAACTTTCTGGAACACAGAAAAATATGGTATAAATTCCATTTCGCAGGTAGAATTCTTATCTCCCATTATTCTTATCCCCCACTTATCCTCAGTTTCATGTAGAGATTCAACTCATTCTTAGAAGAAACTCTTAGACCTCAAGATGCTAATGAAAAGCTCTACAAAAGCATTGGTGATGAGATGTTTAAACTGCATAGGTAATCACTTCAGTGTTTTACTTGTATTCCACATATTCCATTACTTTTTTTCTTATAAAGTTAACATAAGTGTATTACAAAAAATCTAGAGACTAGAAAAACAATTCACCCATGTCATACAACCACTCTAGTGCAACCACTGCTAGTATTTCTGAGGCTGTTTTTTTTCTAGTGTGTATGTTGGCTTAAAAATAGTTGTAGGGATAGATATGATTAGCATCCTCATTTTTCTGACAAAAAACAGACTGAGAGGTTAGATAGGCTGACCAAGATCAAAAAGCCAGTATATGGAAAAAACTAAGATATTTATTCATTCATTAGATGAACAAATGTTTAGTTGGGTGCAAAGCTCTGTGGGTATAAACCCAAAACCAAACCCAACCCACTGATGTTGAGTCTTTTCTGACTTACAGTCACCCTATAGGACTGCGTTGAACTGCCTGGTAGTTTCCAAGGAATGGCTAATGGATTCAGTCATTGGGTTAGCAGCTGAGCTTGTAACTACTGCGCCACCAGGGCACCTCTGTGGGGATGCTGTTGTTAGGTGCCGTCGAGTGAGTTCCAACTCATAGCGACCCTATGTACAACAGAATGAAACACTACCTGGTCTTGCACCATGTCCACAATCATCTTTATGCTTAAGCCCATTGTTGGGGGCACTGAGTCAATCCATCTCATTGATATTCTGCCTCTTTTTCAACTGACCCTCCACTCTACCAAGCATAATGTCCTTATCCAGGGACTGATCCTTCCTGATAACATGTCCAAAGTGTGTAAGAAGCAGTCTTGCTATCTTTGATTCCAAGGAGCACTCTGGTTGTACTTCTAGAACAGATCTGTTGGTTCTTTTGGCAGTCTATGGTATATTCAATATTCTTCTCCAACACCACTATTGAAAGGCATCAATTCTTCTGTCTTTGTTCAGTGTCCAGTTTTCACGTGCATATGATGTGATTGTGGGTACAGTTGTGTGGACAAATTATCCACTGCTTCTGTTCCACTTTTCTGGTTACAACTTGAGGTTCTCACTAACAAAAGTAGTAACTCCTATAAAAGTAAGCCTTTGCAAACAGTACTCCATGAAGTTGAACTAGCTGTTTACTAAGACCCCTTTCACCTCTCACTTTCTGTGCAATGAAGGGAAGCTGAGGTTGTTGTGGTCATCACAAAACTTTTGACAGACACATCACTGAAGATGAGAACATGGTCCCTATCACTGTTGTCAGGCATAGAAATCTGGATGGCTATCCCATGGCAGAGACCTCCTGTGGCTTTGCCTGCGACCTTATAGGAACAGTTGACCCAGACATTTGTGCCAGCTTCAGGCTTGTGCTGGCATTGGTTATTCATGGCAGAACAAAGCAAAAACATTTTTTTTTTCACTTGAACATGAATTTGACCATTTTTGCTTGAAAGGTAGCACACTGAACAAATTTATTACATACCATTCTCTCATGAATCATGGGACCTCACCAAACCATAGTAAGGAGATTAAAAAAAAATAAAAGGAGACAACATAAATCTATACAGACAAAGAGATGGAGAAGGAGACAGAAGCAAGTAATTTTGGAAGCTGGAAAGCAGATGGACAGATGAATTTGGCAGACCTGAGAAAGATCAGTATGAACCCAGCAATGGGGAAAGTTAAGAAGTACTCTGATTCACTCCATGGTACCATGTATTGCTAGAAGTCAGGGGAGCGGGGTGGTGGTGAATGTGGAGCTAAAACCAAGGTGGGAGTGTTGTTGAACATCTATTTAAAAAGCAGACTTGCAGCACTTCTCCCGTAACTTGCATAGTTGGACCAATGCTTCTTCATTGCAGAAGAAAGCTACTACCTTATTCACTGGAGTGCACAGAAACAAAGGTTTCTGGAGTGGGAGACATCAAGTGTAGTGGTGGGTTTGTGCTGTCCTTAAGACTTAATTATACTTTGTACTGGAGGACTTTTTCGCTCAGGTGAACTAGCAACTTGAGATGATTTTGCGTATATTAGGCAAGTTTCTTACAGTTACTTTAAGATGATTTTATACTCAAACAAATGTATACAAATACTATATTTTAACATTTTATATATGTCTACATCTTACAAAACAAAATTTTTGAAATATTACTCTCTGTAGTTGTTTTTTGTATGGTATTTTAAGAAACAATCCCCGAGGTGCATCCTTGGTTTGTCAGGGTATGTATCACAATAAAAAACACATGACATTGGCCCTCAAAGCTTTGAAAGTACTTATGCTTTCTGAGATGTTCTACATAATGGCCCTTTCCTCCAGGCTCTAGGTGTTGGCCACACTCTTTGGATTCTGAGTGGAGACCCTGGCCCTGTGCTACAATTCTGCCTAGAAAGGCTCACTTGGACAGCAACTCTGCTCCTTCAGCTTTAGGTACACCCTAAGCCCAACTGAGTGGCACTTCCACCCTTACAAACACAGAAGGCTCCCCACCTTTCAAACCCCTGAGGTCATGGCCACACCCTTTGAGAGTGAGGCTGCTCAGCTTCTCACAATGTTTGTCTCTTCAGCTTCTGCTTCCTATGGCCCGATGGTCTGGGCCTCAGACCTCCGTCTGCCCTGCTGGGGCAAGTGTGTGCTCTGTAACTCCATTCTTGCTAGAAAGCCTCCTGCACAAAGGCACTTGAAGATTTTTGCAGAAAACAAGACGTCGAGGGATATTGATCTGCTCGATCAATGCCACTCATATATTTTAGATAATTTATTATAATACTAGGTTTCTTGATGTTGACTTCCACACCACCTCATAAAATCCTTTTTTACCATAGTCATTCCTGCATTATCCCAAGCAGTCAAACAAGTAATGGTCCTTTTATCTTTCCACACTGGAAGTAGAGTGTTACCTTTTCCATATGCTACTGTGGATCTTTTTAAGAATTTAGGTTGTTTTATTTCAGTTGGTAATTCCTTTCTATTTGTTAAGATTGTCCCAGTTAAGAACAACTGTTGCCTCTTAGTCGCCTGAGACGCGCCTCTGGAGTTATCGCATGAAACACCGTAGTGCCTGAGAGGGGCCTCTGCAGTTATCACATGAAACACAGGGGTGCCTGAGAGGGGCCTCTGGAGTGATCACATGAAACACGGGGGTGCCTGAGAGGGGCCTCTCGAGTGCAGAGGGCTACGATATTTGCCATACTGAATGTTGCCCCACTGGGTTCTTAGAACACAGGCAAGATACTGGAAGAAACTTCTGTAGAGAATCTGATCAGCCTAAGAGAAAAGACCCAAAGTTTGACACTGTGGGCTTCTCGGTTACCCAGATAACCCTACAGTGAAACCTATAAATAGCCCTGTCTGTGTGTTCAGAGCTTCCCAAGAGGTATTTAGTGCTCTTCTTTTAAAACTGAGCAAACATCCAAAGATCACAAGGTAATGAAAAAAGCATCTAACATGAAAAACAGAAGCAAAAAACAAGCAAAAGAGCAACTCAGAGAAAACAAAGGCTATAAGGATAAAAAAAATACAATGTGAAACAAAGTCTTTCATTAATATCCTGAGACAAGAGATACGCCTCTGGAAAAAAATGATAGAGGTCTATAAAAGGGAACATTCAGAGAACAAAACTGAGCATTGGAAATAAGACACATAATATAAAATACCAAAAATCCCAATAGATGGCTTGAAAAAAATAAAGTTGAGGAAACTTTCAAGGAACTACAGCAAAAAGACGTGATGGAGAACGGGGGAGAGAGAGAGATATTAAAGGCTAGCTTAGGAGGTCTAACATCTGAATAACAGGAGTTCTATGATATCTGACAAGTCTGCAAATATAATTGTTTTCAGTGCTACATACCTCATTGATGAATATTATTACGGTAACCTTTGAAGTATTCCCCTTGGGAAGCTATGCACTGACATCATTGCCTAGTCCACCTTTCCAAGCAATTTTGGAACTCTTTCTGGAGTGGCCACTGTGCACAGTGGCAAGGTGAGAAATTCACAAAATTAATTGTATAGTTGTCTGTGAGGGAATATTTAGCCAGTATACAAATCATTGTATTGGAACACCCTACTTAGTCATCCGATCTGTCCCCTAATGACTTTTTCCTTTACCTGAAGATAAAGGAAATATTGAAAGGAAGACATTTTGATGACAGTCAGGTCAAGGGTAATACACTAACAGCTCTGATGGCCATTCCAGAAAAAGAGTTCCAGAATTGCATGGAAGGGTAGATTGTACACTGGTGTTTGTGAATACCAACAAAGGGGAATACTTTGAAGGTGACCATAGTGATATTCAGCAGTGAGTTATGTAGCACTTTTTCTAGGATGAGTGAGTGAACTTAAATGGTACTCCTCATCTAGGAGAGAGTAGAGGAAAAGAAGTAAGAAATAATTAAAGAAACAATTTAAGAAAACATCCCATAATTGAAGGGTATAAGTTTCTAGTTTCCGTATTGAAAGGGCTTGCCAAGTATCCAGTGGAACTGACAAAAACAGACCCACACTAAGGCACATCACAGCGAAACTTCAGAACACTGAGAACAAAAAGAAAACCTAAAACCTTCCAGAGAGGAAAAAAATAACCAAAACAGTTACATGTGAAACCCTTGAAATCGGAATGGCTGCAGACTTTTCAGCATTGAAAGCTAAAGCACAATGAAGCACTGCCTTCAAAATCTGAAGAGAAAATGATTTAAACTGAGAATTCTATCATTATCCAAACTCTTAAAAAAAAAAATGTTAGGTAGAAGAAATACATCTTTAAACATCTAGTGCCCCCAAAATTAGCTTTGAGCACTCTCTCAGGAAAAGCTCCACCAAAATGAAAGACTAATCCAAGAAAGAAGATGATATATGATGCAAAAAGAAGAAATCCAGTATTGGAGAATGGCAAGAAAAGTTCTCAGTACAGTGTCCAAAGGAGATCCCAGGTAACAGCTGTGCACCAGGCAGAGAGGCAACCAGTCTGGACTGGAGCAGTTCAGGGAGCCCCAAGAGAAGTTTCAGGCAGTTGAGACAATACTTAATGTGTGTGATTGTTTTGACAGATGATGTATATAATTGGAGAATATCTCCAGGATTAATTAGTTATAGCCACACATAAAACCAAGAAAACACAATAACAGATGGTTACTTATTACAGAGAAAGCAAAAAGTTATCCAGGCAAGGGAAGTAATTGTAGAGTTTACATAACCATTATGATATGAGCAATAAATATAGATCTTTCCAAGACTGCAATATTAGGAGGATGTGGGGGATAAAGAATTGTGTATGCATATAAGGGGATGGAGAAGTGAAAAAGAGATAATGATCTTTCTTAGTCAAATAATGCTTAAATTGGAAAGTCAATCAAGAGGTAGCAATATAAACATGCTATTTAGAAATACAGAGAAAATTTTTGTAAAACTTACCTAAAAGGGTTGAAAGCAATTGCCTCTGGGAATCAGAAAACTGACAGTGGGTGGTCTTGCTTTTTTATAATACAGCTATTTTAAGTGATTTAGTTACTTTAAGTCATTCATTCCAGACAAGATAGTTAATTGAGGCATATATTATCAGTTCTGACAATTCAGTTCGCTAACTTGGCCACCATGTGCTTACACTGCCAGCACTGCACAAACAACTTAGTAAGATTCATAAACTCGGTATATCAGTGTTTCACAGCTGTTCTTGTGTCAACCTGTGGTAGTGTCTTGCTGAGTGGTGTTTCTTATCATAGGGTGTATCTGTGTGCTGTTGCAAGAATATTGGAGCTTGAATTAGAGGCAACAGACAGGTATTAAATTTCTTGTTAAACTTAGTATGAGTGCAAGTGAAATCAGCGATGTGTTAGTCCAAGTTTATGGGGATAATCCCATGAAGATAACGAAAGTGTACAAATGGATTAAACATTTTTCTGAAGAGAAAGAAAGTGTCACTGATGAAGAGAAGTCAGTACCAAGGAGAACTGATAAAAGCATTGCAGAAATTCGTTCAGTTGTGCATCAAAATCATTGGCTGACAGTAAGAAACATAGCAGACCAAATAAACATTGATATAAAAACTGTTAGGAAAATCTTAACAGAAAATCTTGGCATGAGAAAGATGTGTGCAAAAATGATCCTGAAGGAATTCACGTAGGAACAAAAGCAAAGGAGAGTCGAAGTTTGCCAGGACCTTTTGGAGAGGCAAGACAATGTTTTGGGCCATGTTATCACTGGTGATGAAACATGGGTGTACCAATACGACTCTGACACAAAGTGTAAAAGTGCACAATGGGAGTCAGCCAATTTTCCACTATCAGAAAAGTTCTATCAGTCCAAATCAAGAGTCGAAACAATGTTGCTAGCCTTTTTGGTATCAGACAGATTGTTCATTATGAGTTTATACCACCTGGGCAAATAGTTAGCCAAGTTTACCATTTAGAAGTGCTGATAAGGCTGAGTGAAAACGTTAGACAAAAATGACCTGAACTTTTTGCCAGCAACTCATGGCTCTTACATCACAACAATGCACCAGCTCACATAGCACTGTCTGTTAGACAGTTTTTAGTCAGTAAACAACTGTATTGGAACACCCTCCCTACTCACCTGATCTGGCCCCCAGTGACTTTTTTCCTGACCCAAAGGTAAAGGAAATATTGAAAGGAAGACATTTTGATGACATTTGGGACATCAAGGGTAACATAATGAGAGCTCTGATGGCCATTCCAGAAAGAGTTCCAAAGTTGCTTTGAAGTGTGGACTAGGCATTGGCATCCGTGCCTAGCTTCCCAAGGGAAGTGTTTTGAAGGTGACCATAGTGATATTCAGCAATGAAGTATGTAGTACTTTTTCTAGGGTGAGTTCAGGAACTTAATTGTCAGACCCTGTATAATTATTATCCACATTTTACATATAAATGAAATAAGTGCTTTACTTATTTTAAGTCATTCAGTCCTTACACAATGGCTGATTGAGACATATATAATTATCTACATTTTACATATGAGTGAAATGAGGCAAGTTGTTCAAGGTCATGCTGCTAGTAGATATCCAGCCTGGATTTAAACCTAGGCAATTTGGCTTCAGAGTCCATGCTCTTAGACATTACACTATGGTAACTCTCATATTATGCTCATACAAAGCATAAATACAAGTCAATTAAGAAGCAAAAAGTAGACTAAAGAGGAGATGGGCTGGCACTAAATTGATAACACAGTGAGACATTTCCTGTGGTCCTTCTTGCAACAAAGACCTGAAAAAATGAGTAAATCGATTATATGTAACAATTTAGGAGCCCTGAAAATCAGAGAAGTTGAGGAGTCAGAATGAGCTCCAGGGACAAGGAGAGACAGTTTAGGTGGAAAGAAGTATCAGACCCGAATCAGATCCAAACTAGTTGGCACTCTGCAGGCTGGACGGTTTGACACATGCAGGCTGAGGCAAGCAGTAGTGCGTAGGATGCATTTTACCATGTTGGAACAAACTGTGCAATGGAGAGTCTACACAAGTCTTCAGAGCCAGGGAGAAGCACACTGGATCTGTGAAATTTAAGTGTCTTTGTTTACCTACCATGTGGGATGCAAATAACCCTTTTCCTCTCTGTAACTTTAATAAAGGAGTACTACTTTTCCTCTCACCTACCCCCTCCCCACTCTGGTGCCAAGACAGCAGTGTTTAGATTGCCATGCCTTCTAGGTCAGAAGTGGGACTCAGTATGCCTAAGCCAGTCTTCTAGCTTTGAGGAAGGAACAAATAAACAGAAAAAAGCAACTTCCAGCTCCCTTAAGCTTAGAGCTGAAGACTAACTGCCCAAACCAGTCTTTTGAGTTAAAAAAAAATCACTATGTCCCCTAAGCATGAAACTCAGGTAAGGCACGTCCCCTTTGCCTAGGAATAAACATAAAGGGTCCACAGAGTTTGAATGTCTTTCCCTGCTGCCTAGACGTGTGTGGGCCCACTGAACAACCTAAGCCTTCAATAGTATAGTACAACAGAGTACTGTCAACTAAGTTCATGAACTCATGCTAGAAAAAGTATTACTTCCCTCATTGCTGAATACCAATATGGTCACCTTTGAGGTACTCCCCTTTGGAAGCTATGCACTGATGCCAGTGCCTAGTTGACCTTTCAAAGCCAATTTGGAATTCTTTCTGGAACGGCCATCAGAGCTGTTGTTGTTCTACCCTTGATGTCCTGAATGTCATCAAAATGTCTCCCTTTCAATATTTCCTTTATCTTCAAGTGAAGAAGAAAGTCACTGGGGGCCAGATCAGATGAGCAGAGAGGGTGTTCCAATACAGTTATTTGTTTAGTGGCTAAAAATTCCTTCACAGACAACAGTGAATTTTACAAACTTGCCATTTCAGAAAGAATTCCAAAATTGCTCTGAAGCTGGGCTAGGTACTGGCATCAGTGCATAGCTTCCCAAGGGAAGTACTTCAAAGGTGACCATAGTGATAATTCAGCAATGAGTCATGCAGCACTTACAACAATTAAGTTCACCGACTTAATTGTTGCACCTAGTATGCCTGAAACCTAGTCTGAACTGAACAGCAACACTAAGGGGAAATGGCAGATTTGTGACATTTGACATTGGCCTGACCAGTAAGCAGAGTTCTCACCCGTATCAGGTATCTGAGAACTGGTGGTTTCATTCCTACCACCTAGCCACCCATGACAGGAGTCCAAAAATAAGTGGTCCCTACCAGTCTTTACAGCCACCAGCATTGGATACCCAAAGTACAGCTGCAAAACCTACCCACGTATGTGTTCTGTGGAACAGGGACATACCTTCCAGCTAGTCATTTGGGGGCAGTTGTCAGCCTCCTGCTTTGCCTAACACATACCTCCCTATAGCAGCCAGATATCTGTGCCTGCTCAAATCACTCCTACACAGCCCTGCCCAAGGATGTAGGTGAGAGCCTGTGCCACATACTCAGTGACTGATGATCTGGACATCTAAGCTGAATCCACTTAAGTAAAAGGACTTCTGGGTTCATATACCTACTAACAGCTCTAACCACCTAGTGACAGCATGTGAGAGCTTTAAAGGCACCACCAATCAAAGTGCTCACATACTAAGCCTATTTGGACATATGAAAACAAAAAGCTAGAATATAGTAAGGACACATACAGTAAATAAGTATAATGACCCAGTGATGGCTCGGAGACACTGATCAATATCAAATTGCACAGTGTGACCATAGTACACTAGGCAGACCATGGTGGCCCCAGTGAGTGACCAAAACAAAAAAGTAGGACATATTCTTGAGAAGAGAAGGCCTTAGAATTACTAAAGGAAGAATTCAAAAGATTAAAATACAGAGCTCTTAAAGATATAGGGAACGAAATCAGGCAAAATGCAGACCAAGCCAAGGAACACACAGAAAAAGCAACAGAGGAATTTAGGAAAGCTATACAAGAGCAGAATGACAGATTTAACAGACTGCTAAAGTTAACAGAGAGACAGCAAATAGAAATCCAAAAGATTAACAATAAAATTTCAGAGTCAGAATAGAAAGTCCTAGGAACAGAACTGAGACAATGGAAGTTAGAATTAGTTAAATTGAAGATAAAGTACTTGTCACCATTTTATTTGAGGAAAATCAGATAAAAGAACTGAAAATTAAAAAACTCTTAAGAGACCAAGGAGTCAAGATGGCAGAGTAGACATACCTCTCCTTAATTCTCTCTGAAAACTAAGGTCTAGATTGATAATTAAATGGAGGTTTTGGGACACCCAGTGAGCCTTAGGACATAGAATAGGGCAGTCAGCTTGGGCTACATACCACTGAATGGAAAACTTCTTGTCTTTGGGTGAGCTCTGCTCTGGTTGAATTGGCCGACTGGCACAGACTGAAGGTAACTGGCATTTTTAACTTTTTAAAAAAATATTTGTTGGCTGGCAGGCTGCAGAAGGGCTTAAGCAGCAGCTTCGCTGAGCTGCAGTGCTAAGGTGATCAATGGGTCAAATAGCCACATTTTGAGAGCCCAGCTCCAGACTAGTGTACCATGGCCCCTCCACCCTCTCTTTTCGAACCTCTACCATAGATTCTGCTGTTTTGTGAGGGTGGGACAGCTTGACCAGGATGCAATCTTGTTTGACTGGGAGGCAGAATTACCCAACCAGAGCCCTCAGCAGGGGCTAATTCCCAGGCTGGGAGGTAGTCCCAGCCCTGGGAGTGCTTTTCTAGCAGAAAAGCTGTGTTTAGCACAGTGTAGCCTTATGGGTAGGGCCTGGAAGGGGATGGAAGCAGGCCAGTAGCCTGTCCCTGCTTTGAACTATACCACAGCATCTGAAAACAGCTGAAAAATTGTCTCCATTGTCAGCTTGAAGGAGGGGCTTGCACACCTGACAGCCTGATTGATTTTGGAAGCAGTTAGATAGCTTTTACCTTTCAAAATAAGACTGCCTAGAGAAATAACTGTGGTGCAACCTGATGGCATCTCTTCCAGCCTTTACTGTCCCACATCCTACGGTCGGCTGATGGCCTCCAGTGACTCCATAAGTAGAGCTGTGTCTGCCAGCCAGGAGGCAGAGCCTGCAACCCCAGAGATTCCACTGGGCCCAGTCACTGGAGTACATAAAGGTAGATGGTGATCAACTTCCTTCTCAGAACTGTGCCTCAGCTCCTGTTAAGGCAACACCAGAGAAACTAAACAGCCCCTAGATGTCCCCAAAGCAACAAACTGTAGCCAAACATTTAAATAAAAATCCACCCATGGCTCCAGAAAACTCCCAAAATACAGAATCAAAGAACTTTCCAGATGAGGAAGCCTTTCTAAAAATATCAGAGGTCAAGTACAAAAGAATTGTATAGAGAGCCCTCCTAGACATTATACACAATGCAGCAGAGCATAATGAAAAACTAAGCAAGCTGTTCGAACTGATGGAACATGAGCATTCTGAAATCCAACAGATTAATAACAAAATTACATAACAAATTAATAACAAAATTGAATTAGACAATTCAATTCAAAGCCAAAAGAGCAGAACTGAATAATGGAAATTAGACTTACTGACCTTGAAGACAGAGCTACTGCCACCAGCATTTATGAGGAGAACTTAGAGAAAAGAAACAAGAAAAATGAAGAAGCATTAAAAAACATATGGGACTCTATCAAGAGGAATAATCTACGATTAAGTGGAGCTCCTGAACAGGAAAGGATACCTGAAAACACACAGAGTATTGTTGTTGAGTTGCTGACAGAAAACTTGTCTGAACTTACTGAAAGAATATTGATATCCAAGATGTGTGTCAAATGCCACAAAAAAACAGACTCTAAAAGAAAGACACCAAGACATATTAAAATCAAGCTTAAGAAAATGAAACAGAAGCATAAACTCTTAAAGGCAGTGAGACTCAAAGCAAAGCTAATATTCAGAGGGAAACTCTATAGGCTTTTGTCTGACTTCTTGGCAGAATGATGCTGGCACGGAGGCAGTGGGATGATACATTCAGAGCCTTGAAGGAGAAAAACTTCCAACCAAGAATTATATATCCTGCAAAACTGTCTTTCAGATACGTAGATGAAATTAAGACATTGGCAGATAAACAGAAACTCAGAGGCTTTGTAAAAGCCACACCAAAGCTACAAGAAATACTGAAAGAAGCTCTTTGCTTAGAAAAACAAAACTATTAAGTGTATATTTAAGGAAGCAATGCAGGACACAACATCCTGAAACCTACTCAGTTAGTGAAGGCACAAAACTCAATCAAAGCTATAATATTAAAAGAAGGGAACCAGTGATCATAAAGGAGGGATATACTACAGTAGTTACAGTCCTTCCAGATGGAAAGGAAGTTAATAAGATATGTATAAGTTAAAATAGGGTTTACACTTAGACTAAGGGGGATCATGGGGTAGCTGCAAAGCACAATAAAGATGCAACGTATCAAAACAAGAAATGTAGCACATGAGTCTCAATAAACACAAAACCAACACTGAAAAGGATAAAAAAATCAAGTCATAAATAACAATGACCTAGAAGAAAATACTAAGAGCACAGAGAAAATACCAACACAAAAATAAATACATCAAAATGACAGCACTAAACACATACTTATCAATAATTACACAATGTGAACAGACTGAATGCTCCAGTAAAGAGACAAGTGACATGTTGGATCAAAAGACATGACCCATCTATATGATGCTTACAGGAAACTCACCTTAGACTTAAAGATATGAACAAACGGAATATTAAAGGATAGAATAATATATACCAAGCTCACAATATACAAAGAAGAGTGGGTGTGCCCATACTAACCTTAGATAAAACAGATTTTAATGTAAAATCCACCACTGTGGACAAGGATGATCACTATTGCTGAAAGGTTCATTACACAAGCAGAACTTAACAGTATTAAATATTTATGCAGCCAATTCTAGAGCATCTAAATACATCAGAAAAACACTGATTACATTGAAAATGAGATAGATCACTCCACAATAATAGTGGGAGACTTCAACACTCCACTTTCAGGATTGGACAGATCTCCTAGAAAAAAGTTCACTAAAGACACTGAAGATCTTACTGTGACAATTAACCAGTTAGATCTCATCAACATATACAGAACTTTTTATCCATCAACTGATAAGTACACCTTCTCCAGTACACATGGACCATTTTCCAGAATGGACCATGTGTTAGGACATAAAGCAAATCTCAACAAAATCCAAACTACTGAATTACTGCAAAGCATCTTCTCAGACCATAAAGCCATAAAAGTAAAAATTAATAGCAGAAAAAAAATAGAAATTGGAACTCATGGAAATTGAACAACACATTGCTCAAAAAGCCATGGGTTATAAAAGAAACCAAGGATGAAATAAAAAAGCTATGGATTCAAAATGAGAACGAAAACACTTCCTACCAGAACCCATGAGATACAGCCAAAGCAGTGCTCAGAGGTCAGTTTATCTCTATAAATGTACACATCTGGAAGAAAGGACCCAAACCAAAGAAGTAACCCTACAGCTTGAACAAGTAGAAAGAGAGCAACAGAAAAACCCCTCTGTCACCAGAAGAGAACAGATCATAAAGATTAGAGTAGAACTAAATGAATTAGAGAACAGAAGAACAACTGAAAAAAATGATAAAACCAAATGCTGTTTTTTTGAAAAAATCAACAAAAGTGACAAACTACTGGCTGAACTTACTAAAGAAAAAACAGGAAACAAATAACCCAAATAAGAAATGAGATGGAAAATGTCACAACAGAGCCAACAGAAATTAAAAGTATCATAACAGAATACTATAAAAGACTGTATTCTAACAGAATTGAAAACCTAGAGGAAACAGAAAAATTCCTAGATTCATATCACCTACTAAAATTATCACAAGGAGAAGCAGAGCAACTTAATAAACCCATCACAAAGGAAAAGATTGAAAAGGTCATCCAAAAAAATTATCAACCAAGAAGCCGTGGCCCAGATGGCTTCACCACAGAATTCTACCAAGCTTTTAAAGAAGAGGTAATTCTAGTTCACAGTATAGACAGGGGTGGAATACTCCCAATTTCATTCTGTGAAGCCAGCATAACCCTCATACCAAAGCCAGGGAAAGATCCCACAAAAAAGGAAAATTATAGACCAATATCACTCATGAACCTAGATGCAAAAATCTTCCACGAAATCCTTGCCAATAGAATTCAACAACATTTCTGAAGAGTAATCCATCATGATCAAGTTGGATTCATACCAGGGATGCAAGTCTGGTTCAACATCAGAAAAACAATGTGATCAACCACATAAATAACAAAAGATAAGAATCAGATGATTTTGTCAGTTAATGCAGACAAGACATTTGACAAAGTTCAACACCTACTCATGCTAAAAACTGTCAGTAAAACTGGAATAGAAGATAAATTCCTCAATGCAATAAGGGCCACCTATGCAAAGCCAACCATCTGCTTCACTTTGAATGAAGACTGAATGAATTCCCCATGAGAATGGGAACTAGACAAAAGGATGCCCATTCTCACCTCTCCTATTCAACATTGTGCTAGAAATTCTGGCCAGAGAAATTAGATAGGACAAAGAAATAAAGGGCATCTCCATTGACAAAGAAGAAGTAAAACTCTCCCTATTTGCAGGTGATATGATTGCATGTGCAGAGAATCCTAAAGAATCCACAAGTAAACTACTCAGACTCATAGAAGAGTTCACCAAAGTATCAGGATACAAGATAAACTTAAATAAATAAGTAGAATACATTTATACCAACAGAGATCATTAAAGAAGAAATCACCAAATCAATACCATTTCACCTCCAAGAAGATAAAATACTTATGAATAAATCTAACTAGAGAAATAAGAGACCTATACAAAAAGAAGCAGAAGACCTTACTGCAGGAAACAAAGAGAGACTTATATAAATGGAGAAACCAACCCTGTTCATGGATAGGAAGACTTAACACTGTGAAAATGTCTGTTTTACCCAAAGTGATCTACCTATGCAATGCAATCCCAATAGAAATTGTAGTGACATTTTTTTCAATGAGATGGAGAAACAAATCACCAACTTTGTTTGGAAAGGGAGGAAACCCCCAATAACTAAAGTTCTACTGAAGAAGAACACACTGGGAGGCCTCTCAGTATCCAACTTTAGAACCTATTACACTGCCACAGTAGTCAAAACAGTGTGGTACTGGTACAAAAAGAGACACACAGACCAATGCAACAGAGTTGAGACCCCAGAGATGCCACCATCCTCCTATGAACAGTTGATATTCAGCAGAGGTCCTAAGATTGTAAACTGGGGTCAAAACAGCCTCTTTTAACAAATGGTGCTGGCAAAATTGGATATCCATCTGCAAAAAATTGAAACAAGACTCATATCTCACACATTACACAAAACCTAACTCAAATTGGATACAAGACCTAAATATCAAACCTAAAACGATAAAGCTCATCCAAGAAAAAATAGGATCAACAGTGGAAGTTTTAATACACAACTTAGACAGACTTCAAAATCTGACAAAAAAAAAGCACAATCAACAGAAGGGAAAATAGATAAATGGGAACCACTAAGAATCAAACACTTTTGCTCATCCAAAGACTTGATCAAAAGAATGAAAAGACCACCTACAGAATGGGAAAAAAAAAAATTGGCAATTATATGTCAGATCAATGTCTAATCTCCATTATCTACAAGGTACTGCAAAATATCAACAAGAAAAGGATAAATAACCCAAGTAAGCTTTGGGCAAAGGAGATGGACAGACACTTCCCTAAAGAGGTTATCCAGGCAGCTAAAAGACACATGTGGAATTACAACAATTAGCTATTAAAGGAATCCAAATCAAAACTACAATGAGAGACTATCTCACCCCAGCAAGGCTGGCCATGACCCAAAAAACAAAACAACAAATGCTGGAGAGGCTGTGGATAAACTGGAACTCTCCTACATTGTTGGTAGGATTGCAAAATAGTACCACTGCTTTGGAAAGCAATCTGGTGCTTCCTTAAAAAGTTGGAAATAGATATACCATTTGACCTAGTAATCTCACAGCTTGGAATATATCCTACAGAAGCAAGGGCAGTTACATGAACAGATACATGCACATGAATGTTTACTGCAGCATAGTCCACAATAGCAAAAAGATGGAATCAACCCAGATGCCCAGCAACAGACGAATGGATAAACAAACTATGGTATACATACTCAATGGAACACTACACAATGATAGAGAACAATGATGATTTTAGGAACCATTTCACAACCTCATTTCAATTGGAACACATTATGTTGAGGGAAATCAGTCTGTGGCACAAGGACAAATATTGTATGAGACCTCCTACTATAAGGACTTTAAAACAGACTCATGTACAGAAGAAATGACTCTTTGATGGCTGCAAAGGAGGGGAGGGAGGAAAGGGAGAGGGTTAGTAATAGATTAGATAGTTGATAGAAATTTGGTTGAGTAAAAGCAGTGGCAGCACACATTAGAAAGAAGATCAATTTAACTGGACTTCAACATAACCTGGAAACTCTTCCAGTCTTAAGCCAAAATTGCAAGGATAGAGTAGCAGGAATGGGAGTCTGGGGACCATGTGCTCAGGGGACATTGAGGCCAATTGGCATAACTAGCCTATTGCTAAGAGAGTCTTCTGTATCCCATACTGGTGAGTGGCATCTGGGGTCTTAAAACCTAGCAAGCTGCTGTCTGAGATATACCAAATTGTCCCATCTCAGCTGGAACAGATGATCACCAAGGACAACAATGATAGGAGGGAAAAAAAGCCCAGAAGACAGAATGATCCACATGAATGGGCGATTATATCAACATGTGTCCAGAACAACCAGATGGTGGCCACCACCACCAGTGACAGCCATGATGGGGCTCACAATGTTGAGTCCCAGGGGCAACATGAGAGAAATAAAAAGGGTCCACCCTAATAACTCCACTAAAAGAGCACAGTTGGTGGTCTGAAAGCCTGGGAGTTTCCCTTGGAGCATGGCCCCTAGACCTGATGCTGCCCCTGATCATAGATCATTACTGAGGTCAACTCTTTGGATAGTAATGGATTGGATTTGGGGACACAGAGTGGACATATTGTGTGTGCACTTTACATCTATAGGATGTTGTCCTACTGGCCTCTTAGTAGAGGGGAGTGGAGTGGCTGGAGAGGAGGGGACAGGAGATTGTTAAGAGGATATTACATGTATAGAGTGGAAAGGGGGAGTGTGCTGTCACCAGGCAAGGAGAGCAGAGGGAGCTGCAGATAGGCAGGCATGCAAAATGCAAATTTGAATGGTATTGTAAACTTTCACTCAATCTCAGTAAGGAAAAAAAAGAAACAAAAATTATGTGAGACTCTGTCAAGTGGAATAACATATGAATGACTAGAGTACCAGAACAAGTGGTACTCTCAGAGACATATACAGAATACTTCCTATGGGTAGCCAAGTATATATTCTTTTCTAGTACAGTGTGAACATTCCCCAGAATAGACAACATGTTAATCCACAAAGCAAGTCTTAACAGAATCCAAAATATGAAAATATTAACAAAAAGCCATGAAAGTACAAATCAATAAGAGCAAAGGCAAGGAAAAAGAAATCTATTGAAACCAAGCAACAGGATGTTAAAAACTACTGGATTATGGAAGAAATCAAGGGCAGAATAGATGAGAAAACATCCTATCAGAACCTGTGGGACATGCAAAAGCAGTGTTCTGAGGTCATCTTATGGCAATAAATACAGACATACAGAAACAAGGGGCAAAATGAAAATATTAACCCTAAAACTCAAATGAATAGAGAGCAACATAAGAAGCCCCTGGGCAACAGAAGAAAGGACATAATAAAAGTTAGAGCAGAACAAGGAATAGGAAAACAATCAAAAGACTCAGGAACACCCAAAGTTGGTTCTTTGAAAAGATAAACAAAATTGATAAACCACTGACCAGACTGACAAAAAAAGAAAACAGGAGAGGAAACAAATAACTTGAGTAAGAAATGAGATGGGCAATACCACAACATACCCAACTTATCCAAATTGAAGGAATCATAATAGAATATTATGAAAAAGTGTACTCCAATAAATTAGAATAAAGAGACTAAATAGCTAATTAAAAAACATTCCTAGCCAAAAAAATACTGGCCTTGATGGCTTCACTGAAGAATTCAGAGAAGAGTTAACACTGGTACTACTAAAGGTATTTCAGAGCATTAAAAAAGATGGAGTACTCCCAAACTTGTTCCATGAAGCCAGTGTAAACCTGATACCAAAACCAGGCAAAGACACTACGAAAAAGTAAATTATAGACCAATATCCTTTATGAACTTAGATGCAAAATTCCTCAATAAAACTCTAGCTAATAGAATTCAACAACATATCAAAAGAACAATGTATCACAATGAAGTGAGATTCATATCAGTAATGCAGGGATGATTCAACATTAGAAAAGCAAAGTTAATCTGCCACATAAATAAAACAAAAGAACCGCATGATCTTACCAGTTGATGTAGGAAAGGCATTTGACAAAGTCCAACTCACACCAATTCCTAATTTAAAAATTCTCAACAAAATAGGAATAGAAGGGAAATTCTTCAGCATAATAAAGGGCATTTATACACAGCCATCAGCCTATATCATCCTAAATGAAGATAGTCTGTCTGAAAGCATTCTAAGAACAGGAACCAGAAAAGGATCTCCTTTATCACCATCCTTATACAGCATTTTGCTGGCAGTCCTAACCAGAGCAATAAGGCAAGAAAAAGAAGTAAAGGGCATCCAAATTGGTAAGGAAGAAGTAAAAATATTCCTGTTGGCAGATGAGATGATCTTACCTATGGCTGCTAATTAAAAAGTCAGCAGTTCACTATGAGCTGAAATCAAAGAAAACCCCAAAGAATCCACAAGAAAACTATTGAACTAATGGAAGACTTCAGCACTAAGTGAGACAGATTGGAACACTTTATGCAGTGCTGGTGGGAATATAAAATGGTACAACCACTTTGGAAATAGATTTGGCACTCCCTTGAAAACTAGAAATGGAAGTACCATATGATCCAGCAGTCCCATTCCTTGGAATATATCCTTGAGAAGTTAAGAGCCGTCACATGAATGGATACATGCACATGCATGTTCATTGAAGCACTGTTCACAATATCATAAAGATAGAAAGGAACCTAGGTGGTGATCAACAGGTGAGTTGATAAATACATTATAGTATATACACACACTGGAATACTACCCAATGATAAAGAACAATGATGAATCCTCAAAACATCTCATAACATGGATGAATCTGGAGAACATTAGGCTGAGTAAAATATGTCAGTTGCAAAAGGGGAAACACTGTAGGAGATCCCTATTACAAGAGCTCAAGAAAAGGTTTAAACACAGAAGAAAACTTTTTGATATTTAAGAGGATACGGAGGGAGGGAGAAGAGAACTCACTACCAACATAGATAGTAGCCAAGAATCATCTCATGTTAAGGGAAGGACAACACACTACAGGAGAAGTCAGCACAACTAGAATAAACCAAAAGCTAAGAACTTTGCTGAATACAAACAAAAACTTGGAGGGATACAGTGGCTGGATCTGGGGCCTGGGGACCATGGTTGCGGGGGACATTTAGGTTGACTGGCATAACAAAGTTTATTAAGAAAACATTTTGCATCCCACTTTAATGACTGGCATTTGGGGTCTCAAAAGCTTGCAAGCAGCTATCTAATATGTATCAATTGATCCCAGCCCACTAGGAGCAAAGCAGAACAAAGAATACCAAAGACATAAGGAAAATATTAACCAAGGAGACAAAAGGTCCACATAAAACAGACTCCATAAGCATGAGATCAGAAGAACTAGATGGTTCCTGGATACCACCAGTGACCACCCTGACAGAGAATACAATTGAGTACCTGATGGAGAAGTGTGGAGCAGAGCTCAAATTCATGTAAAAACACTGGACTTAATGGTCTGCCTGAGACTGGAGGAACTTCCAAAGCCATGACCCCTAGATACTCTGTTAACCCAGAACTAAAACCATTCCCAAAGTCCACTCTTCATACTAAGATTAGACTTGGAGTACAAAACATAATACTCATGAGGAGTGTGCTTAGTTTAGTCAGACACATGAGACCAGATGGGCAGCTCCTGTCTGGAGCTGGACATGGGAAATCAAGGGTGGCAAATAGGAGTGTCCTGTCACATCATGGGGTGGCAACTAGTGTCACACAATAATACCTGCTTAAATTTTACTATGAGGAACTAATTTGAGCTATGAACTTTTACCTAAAGCACAATTAAAAAACACAAAACTAGACTGAAAAATAAAAAGAGAAAAGCAAAACATGCTGCTATGAGTTGGGAAAAGGGTATGTTTTAAGTGTTGAATATTCCAAGTCTCTTTCATTTTTGGCATATGAAATTGTACATCATGGAGTCTTTATGGTTGGATGGGACCATGTGGCCAGTTCTGGCCACTGAGTTTTGAGTGGAAGTGATAAAGTTTGATCTGAGTATATCATTATCTACCTGAGATATCAAGAGTTTGTTTTCCTTCTCTCATGGTTGCTGGTAAAGTTTCAGGGACAGAACGATGACAACACGGAAGGACCACTCCATCTGACCAATGATAGACATAGAATGTGAATGTGAATTAAACTTCTGCGGGGTCGTTTGGTTACTGCAGCATAATCTAGCCCATCATGACTGATTCAAGGTGTAAACTTAACTTTTTTTCCAAAGAACCAAAACTGCTATATTGTGCTTTTCCCTTTAGTTTGAGGCTGGAACAATGTTAGCTCCCTGAATTCTGGAAGTGTATGGAACATGGATAATTTATTTTATTCATATTGATATGTCTAGCATCTGACATACAGTAGGCAGTATTTCAGTTAATGTTGTTTCACCAGTACAAAAATTGGATGATAACTGAAATTCCTTCCCATAGGGTGGTGCTATGATGAACACAATTGACTTTTTAATAATTCATTACATATGTCAAGAAATTCCTTGATGCCTTTAACACTGAATTTCCATCCCAATACTGAGCAGATTAGCTGTGGTCCATTCTTTCAGCAAAATGCAGAAATTAATGTGGGTTTCAGTGCCTTCCATGTAGGACTTTGATAGGAGAAAGTGTGTTTTATTATTCTTTATGTAGAACATGCTGTGTATGAATATAGTGAACACCTTAAACTCACATAGTGCAGCTACCAGCTAAACTTTTTAATTTTGAGACATTTCAGTAAAGTGCTGGGATGGAGAATGGGCTCATTCATTGTTGGGGTGAAAAATGGAAGAAAAATTAGCTAAAGCTTGCAAAGTGCCTATAATGTCCCAGGCAAATTTAACCTACTATCTAATTTAATTATCATAATTCCCTTGAAAACTCATTGCCATTGAGTTGATTCCAACTCACAGTGACCCTATAGTTCAGGGTAGAACCTCCCTGAAGGGAAATTACCAAGTAGCATCATTAATATCACATGCAAGTAAAATTTTGCTGAAGATCATTAAAAGTGGCTGCAGCAGTATATCTACATGGAACAGCCAGAAATTCAAGCTGGAATTAGAAGAGGACGTGGAACCAGGAATATCATTGCTGATGTCAGATGGATCCTGTCTGAAAGCAGAGAATACCAGAAAGATGTTTACTTGTGTTTTTTTTGACTATGCTAAGGCATTTGGCTATGGGGATCATAACAAATTATGTTTGACACTGAGGAGAATGGGAATTCCAGAATGCTTAATTACAGTTGTTCACACCGTACAGTGGGATACTGTATGGTTTAAAGTCAGGAACCGTGTGTGCCTTTCACTATATCTATTCAGTTTGTATGCGGAGCAACTAATTTGAGAAGGTTGACTATATGAAGACAAACAGGGTGTCAGAATTGGAGGAAGCCTTGTTCACAACCTGTGGGATGCAGATGACACATCTTTGCTAGTAGAAAGGGAAGAGAACTTGAAATGCTTAGTCATGAAGATCAAAGACTGTAGCCTGCAGTACGGATTACACTTCAACATAAAGAAAACAAAATCCTTACAGCCAGACTGATAAGCAATATTATGATAAACAGAGAAAATATTAAAAGTTTTCAAGGATTACATTTTACTTGGATCCATAATCAACGTCCATGCAAGCAGCAGTCAAAAAATCAAATGACCCATTGCACTGGGCAAATGGGCTGATAAAGATTTCTGAGAAGTGTAAAAAAGTAAAGATGTCACTCTAAGGACAAAGGTGTTCTTGACCCAAGCCTTGGTATTTTCAGTAGCCTCATGTATGTATGAAAACTGGACAATGACTAAGGAAGACTGAAGAAGAATCATGCTTTTGAATTATGGTGTTGGCGAAGAATATTGAGTATAGCATGGATTACCCGAAGAACAAACAAATCTGTCTTGGAAGAACTACAGACAGAATGCTCTTTAGAAGCAGCAAGAATAGAGACTTCACATACTTTGGACGTGTTATAAGGAGGGACCAGTTCCTAGAGAAGGACATCATGCGTGGTAGAAGAGAGAGTCAGTTAAAAGGGGGAGGCCCTCAATGATTGACACAATGGCTGCAACAATGTGTCCCTCACAGCACTACCCTATGGGAAAGAATTTCAATTATCACCCAAGTTTTCAACTGGTGAAACAACATTAACTGAAATACTGCCTACTGTGTGTCAGAAGCTAGACATACCAATACAAATAAAATAAATTACCTATATTCCAAACGCTTTCAGAGTTCAGAAAGCTAATATTGTTCCAGCCTCAGACTAAAGGGAAAGGTACAATAAAGAAGCTTTGGTTCTTTGGAGAAAATTTAGACCTTGAATCAGTCATGATGGGCTAGATTATGCTGCAGTAACCAGATAACCCCCCAGAAGTTTGATTCAATGGACTCAAGCATAGCAACAACCATGAGGATAGCACAGGACTGGGGCGTGTTTCATTCTGTTTTACATAGGGTTGCTGTGAGTTGTCATGGACTTGATGGCTCCTAACAACAACAACGATTTCACCAATAAAGAAGCTAAGGCTTAGAAAAGTTCAGTGATTCTCCCAGTGACACGGCTAGGGGCACAGTAGAAAAGAGATTTGAAACATTTTTTTTTCCCTTTATGTAAAGTTTTAAAGGCTTATTTCCCCAGTAACCTTTAGAGTATCTCAGTGTAAACTTAGCTGAGTATTTACTACAACTGTTTCACAGTTTTCTGTATTTGATGCTTACATTATCCTGTATTTATCCCCTTAGACTGAAAGTTATATTAAATCATCTTAGCATAATTCCTCTTCTGTGTGGACTAATTCCTTTCATCTTGGCATATCATATCATAGTTCAGCATTTCCCAAAGTTTGTACTTTGCAACACTGATTTGTTAAAAAAAAAAAGTATTCCATAGCCTAGTGAGTTTGGAAAATGTTTGGTTAGCCAAATTCAGTATGTCACCTTATGATTTCTCAGTGAATTTAATACACTAATATCTTGTACATTTCCTAGAGAAGGATGTAGAATGCAATATTTTCCCAATTTAGTTGACCACCAAAAAAACCTCACTGCTGTTGAGTCAGTTATGACTCTTAGCGACCCTGTAAACCAGAGCAGAACTGTTCCATACAGTGTCCAAGGAGCACCTGGAAGATCTGAACTGCCAGCCCTTTGGTTAGCATAGTACTTAACCACTACACCACCAGGATTTCCAAAGAATGTCTGACACCTGAATAGTGATGTGAATGCTGAACCCTCAGATTAAAAGTCTGATCCTCTGCTGACTGAGCTACCCAGATTTTAGTTGACCAGAAAAAAATTTTTTTTTTAACAGGACATGTTACAGAATCAGCATTCTGTAGAACACTTATGGATTGAAATGTGTCCCCCCAAAGTGTGTTTCCAGTTAGCTAGGACATGAATCCCAGTAGTGTGTATTTGCCTACTATTTGGTTATCTGATATGACTTTCCTATCTGTTGTAAATCCCACCTCTATGAAATTAATGGGGCAAGATCAGAGGCAGTTACGTTAATGAGGCAGGACTCAATCTAAAAGATGAAGTTATGTCTTGAGTCAGTATCTTTTGAGATATGAAGTACAGAAGTGACAGGAGAGACGGGGTCCTCCAACCACCAAGAAAGCAGAGCTGTGAGTGGAGTGTGCCCTTTGGACTTAAGAGTCCCTGCTCTGAGATGCTCCTATACCAAGGGAAGACTGATGACAATGATCTTCCCCCGGAGCCAACAGAGACAAAGAGACAGCCTTCCCCTAAGCTGGTGCCTTGAGTTCAGACTTAAAACAAACCCACCGCTGCTGAGTTGATTCTGACTCATAGCAACCCTGTAGAACAGCAAAGAACTGCCTCACAGTGTTTCCAAGGAGTGCCTGGTGGATTTGAACTGCCGACCTTTTTTGGTTAGCAGCTGTAGCACTTAGCAATTAAGCCACCAGGGTTTCCAAGTTCAGATTTCTACCTTCCTAAACTTTAAGAGGATAAATTTCTCTTTGTTAAAGCCATCCACTTGTGGTATTTTTTGTTACAGCAGCACTAGATAACTAAGACAAACACATTTTGGGTAGTATGTACATATTCAGAGTACATGTGAAAATAAAAATAAATGTTCTTTTTGGGTCTTTCTACCATCTACCTTCCTTAACCTCTTTCCTGATACTGTGTATATACACATCCCTGTGGGGTAAAGGCATGTACAGGTAGTCCTTGACTTACCATGTGTTAGAGTTAAAATAACATCCATTTTTTTGTACATCTTACTGTTAGTAGTATGTACTACATACAGTGTTGCAGCAGGTAATTTGCTGATGTTATCATTTGTGGATGTTCATTCACCTGTGTTCGATTTTGTGATTTACTGTTCAAAACACTGCGATGTAGCAGGCTGTGACCTGGTCTACAGTGAAGTCAGTGTCTGTTTCTGGTGGTGTAATGGATAGAGAGTTCCAAGCATCTGACCAAGATAGTATTATGGAAAAGATTGGTGGGAAAATCATCCATGTAACAAGAACATTGAATTTAGAACTTGCTCTCATGGACATAGTACAGCTCACAGAACACCAAAAAGGAGAACTGACAGATCAGAACTTAATAAACTTGGAAAACAAATGCTGAAGAAGAAAGAAATCATGAGGAAAAGGAAGGAAAAAATTGTCAACAACGTGTACATTGGAAGGATTAGCGGGAGCTTTTTCTGAACTCAATCAGTGTTCCAAACGCTGATGGCTTTGCTAAAGTCAACAGTCTGATTCAAGAAGCACTGAGATGTTACCATGAAATATATGAAGAAAAAACAAATGCATGTACAAAAGAACCATACAGACAACTCTCACTAATTTCCTGACTAGAGATGCTATTCGTATTATTAGGAATAATTCAGATGATCCAGAAACTTCCATGAATGGAGTGATTACCACAACTGACAAAATGCCAACATTGCCCAACTCTCCTTCATTGTCAATTTTTATAATTTGTGTATTTTCTTTTTAAATCTATGTGTGTAAGTTTGTATGTAATGTTTCCAAACCCTGAAGACGAATAAAGTTTGGATTTATAAAGCTACTAGTAATAAAAAGCAATCATAATGGAAAAAAAAAGAAAGAGGTATTTGGCTTATGTCAGAACTGACTTATGATGGAGAAAAATGTAACCCCAGCATAAGTCAGGGACTACCTGTACATGAGAAAAGTTGAAAACGGTAAAGTTGAATGGAAAATGTAATCATTTTTTGATTATTGGATAGTAATGGGGAAAGACTAAATCCTCAGATAATATACAAATAAAACCTTCATTCTCATGAATAGTTTTAATTTTCTCCCTCTGATTAAAACCTACATACAAAGTGGCTTGAGTTGCAAAGAATTGTTTGCTTTGGTCTAACTATGACCTTGGCCTTCCATGCAGACATCAATGGGCAAGGGAGTGATAGGCAGGCAGCAAGAGGCAGAAGAGAATGAAGCTCAGATAATGCCCGGCCTAGCTGAATGAGCCCTGGGTTACTGAGAAGCCGGTCTGCTTTGGTGAGTGTGGAACACTGAAGGTCCTGGTCTGGGTAAAGTATTCCTAGAGACCTGGGAAGGAAAATCACGCTGGGTTTCCTTCTTAAGCTTCTTGCATGCATCTTTCCATTTCCCAATGAACCACTCATTACCCATTGCCAAACCCATCGCCACTGAATCAAAAATGAACCCACTCATTCACTGGAAGAACTTTATTTTCTTGCAAACATTTGTCTTCATTTCTAGCTACAGCCAACATTTCTGTTGTCACAGTAATTGGGAACAAAAATCATAAGACCAAACCTGTTCTTGTTGGGTTGATTCTGAGTCACAACAATCTTATAGGACAGAGACGAACTGCCCCATACAGCTTCCAAGGAGAGACTGGTAGATTCAAACTGCCAAAGTTTTGTTTAGCAGCTGAGATCTTAACCACTGCCACCAGGGTTCCAATTGGGAACAACTCTTTGCTAATGCTAAATATGATTTCTTTGTACCTAGTTAATACTCTTCCCACACATCTGTCAGTTTGTTGTACTGTGGTGGCTTGTGTGTTGCTCTGATGCTGGAAGCTATGCTACCAGTATTCAAAGACCATCAGGGTAACACACAGCAGATAGGTTTCAGCTGAACTTTAAGAGTAGGAAGAAGGAACTGGCAGTGTACTTCTGAAAATAACTAGCCAGTGAAAATCTTATGAATAGCAGCAGAACATTCTCTGATACAGTGCTGGAAGAAAAAGGAAGATTTTTGAATTATAGTGTTGACGAAGAATATTCACTGTATCATGGACTGCCAAAGGAAGGAACGAAATCCGCCTGGGCTGCAGTAGAGACAGAATGCTCCTTAGAAGCAAGGATGGCGAGACTTTGTCTCACATACTTTGGACTTGTTATTAGGACGGATCAGTCCCTGGGGCAGGACATCATGCTTGGTAAAGTAGAGGGTCACTGACAAAGAGGAAGACCCTCAATAAAATGGACTGACACAGTAGCTGCAACAGTGGGCTCCAGCATAACAATGACCATGAGACTGGTGAAGGACTGGTGTAGGTGGGGTCACCGTGAATCACAAATGGCGCCTAGCAACCGTAGCTAAAACTCAGCTAGCATCTCTTAGTTTCAGTTGTGGATTTCTTACATGAGGCTAAGTGCCTCTTCCACGAATTATTACAGATCAGAAACCTCTCCCAGTCAGATCTGAACAGCCAGGTTGAAGAGAAGCTTTTCAAAAGCTTCTCAGAGATTCCCTGGGGGTAGTTGGCTAGGACCTAGAGATGGTATGCGTTCTTTTCCACTGAGCAGTAGTACAGGGGAAGATTAAAATTCAGGGTGAGAGTAAACTTCAGTGCCAGGTCCTCAGATCAGAGTGGAAGACAAACAACTAGACTTGGACTCAGAAAATCCAGGTTCAAGTCCTGATTCTGTCTTTTCCTGGCATTGTGATCTTGGGCAAGTCACTTAACCTCAGTAGTAACTGCCCAAATGAGAAGGAAAAGAGACACTGGATGTGAAATTGTTGTGTAAACTGTATTGTGAATATATATAGTGAATATAAACTGTACTGTAAAATATATTGTGAATATATATATAATTATTATTATTACAACTGGTTGAGTTTTCTCAGCAATACTCAGGGAATTTTCCTTAGAGGTAAAACATTTGAGGGTAAATATCTCAAAGATGGAGCACTACTGAGGCATTTTGTGAAGAAACAGTTCAAAGGGAAGGAAACACATGGCAGCTGCTCTTTTTCCTGTGCTTTGCACCAAACAGTTCCTATGGAGAGAAGTTCAGAGAGAAGCAGAAGAAGGGAAGGAAGAAGAGAGAAAAGTCTCTTCTTAAGGGTTAAAGGAAGATAGTACTGTAGAGTGATTCCAGATGTACAAATATTAGTATCTCTGTCTCTCCTGACGAATGAGAAGGTATGACCTAGTTAGGAAACTGCTAAAATGACCGGCGCCGCCCAGACCTCAGCTGATGGCCCAGGACAGACTTTTGTCCTTACCTCTGCAACTGCAGTGCTGATGAAGGGCTCGGACCTGCTGCAGCAGACCTTCCAAGATTTCACTCTGTCCCTTGTGTCTGGGCTCTCTGTCGTCATAGTCTTTCCAGTCTGTTGAACAAAAGAAACAAACAGTGAATTTTTTAAAGCAGGGGAGGCCTCTTCTGTGCCCAACCTCAGATGCTGGTGTTTTGCATAGACTACCCACAGGCTCTGTGCAGGAGCACCCAGGGCACACACAGCTGGCAGACAGTGCCAGGGTAAGGAAGCTGCCATTGTTCAGGGCCCCGTGCAAAACAGTAATTGTGGTTGGTTTCTTGTGTCAGGAAGTTTTAGGGCAAGAGAAAATGGTCCCTATAAGCCAAAAGAAAGTAAGAAATTCTTGAGTTCACTCTGCACTCCCTGAGTCTCCTGCAGTCTTTTTAGCACCCCAGATCCTAACCAGTTTGCCCACTGCCTCCCCACTCAGCACCCCAGTTCTCAACTGGATTTCCACAGTAGGAAAGGAAGGGGTGGCAATGTGCAGACTAGATGAAATCCACAGGCCCAATGCTTTTATTGTAGGTTTCACACTTTTGGCCAAATTGACATTTCTTTCCAAGGAAAGAGCCCATGTCAGATGCCAAGAAATGGAAATCTACATTTTGCTCTAATGAATGTCTGCTTTGGTTAGCTGGCACAGCCAGCCCTGCACATACTCTGAGCCACCAACCACCGTGTCTGCTCTGTCTCTAAATATACAGTATTAGCTTACATGGCAAATTTAAATTGCAATACCCACTGAGATTTTTTCTCTCCCTTCCATTTTCATTCCATTTGGCTATAATGATATCAAGAGTAATAACCCGTGTGGGACTAACGTCAAGATTGTAATTCCGCTGTCTCTAACTCATGATTTTTTTTTTTTCAGCAGGTCAGTCATTTCATAGTTCATCCTTTCTTTCCCCAAGTTTTTCTTTCTGACTCTTTTAAAAGCAACAACTTAAAGCAGTAAGTTGAAGTTACTGGTTGAAATTATTACTCTCAAAATGCTAGTCATTATTCCCCAGAAAAAAAAAAAAAAACCCAGTTAGTTCATGAGTGTTTTGGGTTTAAATACTAGTTGGATGAGTTTCAAACTCCTCTCCCCAGATTCATTTTAAAATATGGGGTCCCCTCATTCAGAAGCATAAACAGATCTATGATTTAAAGTTAGATTGAAAAAACCACTTCACCTTGGTTCATCTAAAGACTGAGTAAATGAGGAGTTAGGAGGAAAGCAGGTTCTGGAATCAGATAAGCTTAGGTGTGAATCCTGGCTTTTCCAATTACTGGCTCCGTGTTTCTGGGCAAGTTACTTACGCTGGCAGAATTGCTACTCCCTAACTTGAAAGATGGGGCTAGTATCTACCTTGCAGGGCTCTTCTGAAGATTAAATGAGAGTATGTACCTTAGGTATTAGGCAAAATTACTGGTATGCTGCAGGCATTCTATAAAGAATAAGCTAACCAGAACCAGTCTTTGATGGAGAGTTAACTCACTGTATTGACTGTGGAAACACTACTTCTCATTATAGCCAATGAGTAACTACTAAGAAGGGCCCTGGGAGATTTTTCTAATACTTCCTCTTTCGCTCCTTCCCACTACTTGCCTTTCTGCTTTCAGAAGGCTGAGGCCCAGAAATCACCATCCCTGCCCTAAGTTAGCTGGTCAGCAGCATAGCCAGGGCTATACTGTAGTCTCGTGACTGTCCAAATTGGTATTCATCTCAGTGTACCGTGGGTATGTGGTATTTTTCTTTTTTTCTTTTGAGGAGGAGGGTCAGAAGCCTGGTTAGAATTTGTGTGTTGCGGTTTAGTTGTGGTCAACTGTGGAGACAGGGAATTGGCATAGGTGCCTTATGTAGACTCCTGGTTCTGTGTGGGCAAGGACTGTGACTTTATTTCTCTTTACCTCAGGGTTTCTTCTCTGTAAAATTAGTTTTTGAATCTTTTTTGAGGTTATTTGAGGTTTCCAAGAAACCCTGTAAGTAAAGCACCATTCTAGACACGTAGGAGACAGTCACTAAACGTTGGTGAGGCTCCTGAATAGGAGCATGATAGTGTTCAGGAGGAATGGGACAAGGACAAGCTTTGACAGGGACTTCTGGAAATATCTGAAGAGACAATCTACTAGTGACCCTCAGATGAGATGTGGTGCCGCTGGCAGGTGGGCACAGTGAGAATAAAAGTTGCCCTCATGGATACCCAATGGCAGTTATGAATTTGTTTCCTTAGTTGAATGAATACATCTGAAGTGAGCACGGTAACACGAGCTGAGTTGTTTGTTTAAGACTCCGGAGTGATTGCAGTACTCTAAGGCCTTAAACATGCTAATACATTCTAATGAGTGTTAATACTCCCATCTCTGCAAGGGGAGATGAAATGGCCCTGGCTGCCTCAGCTGAGCCTCATTACATCAGAGGCGAGCCTGATCTGATGACTTTATGATACATTAGAAAATTGCTAATGCTAAATTGCAGACCAAGTGAGCACTGGACGGGATGCCAAGGTTTGTGGAAAGAATGAGGTTTTCTCATAGATGTTTGGAAGGTTCTGACGACTACATAAAATAGGAGACTTTAGGGATGAGGGAGAAAATTGAAAATATATTAAGAAATCAGGACTCTGACAGGAATACACTTAGTGTGGTAGGAAAAGAGTAGGTTGTGCCACATAATACAGTGCACTGTTCTGGTAATGAGACACTTCAATTGCAACACAATGCAGAGCTTACATTCAGTGGCGGTATCAGGGCTTTCCTGATCATAACTCAGACAAGCCTGTCTGGGTCCTTTTCTCTTATTATGTACCATACCATATAACATAAGTCTATAAAAACACATTAAGGCTTTTTGTAAAAATATAAAAAAAGTTTTATAGCTTACTGGAACATATTACCAAACTTCCAATTACTCTGTCATGTTAGACTACATTGTCCTCGAGTATACCTGCATACTGATATATGTTACATCACAATGTCATATGCTATTTATAAATAAGAACTGGAGTGTTATTATATTGTTCTTTCCAAGTGATATGGCATGACTGGAGCAACTGTAACCAAGTTAGGATTTCAGTTCCTTGCCAGTCCCTCTGCTAATCAGACATTCTGTTCTAGAAAGCACGGCTATTCGCTCTGTTAATTACCACTTAACAAGTGACTCCTTGCCCGCCACTCTGAGGATCCCCAAGCGGTTAAGAGCTCAGCTGCTAATGAAAAGGTCAGCACAGAATCCACCAGCTGCTCCTTGGAAATCATATGGGGCAGTTCTACTCTGTCCTTTGGGTTTGTTTTAAGTCAGAATCTACTGGAAGGTAATGGGTAATGGGTTTCATTCCCCCCACCCCCCGTCTCATTGTGAACAACTATTGTCATTTTGGAGAAGATCTTAAAATCTGCTCTTAGGAGCAGTGTCTGAATAGAATTTGCAGTTTATAGAATTTGAACCTCATACCTTTGTAAGTAACTGTCATCCATATACACATCAGAATTGGCACTGGCATGCATTTGGATTGGATTGACCACTGACCCACTTTCAAGTGAATTGAGATTAGTATTTTTGGCTTTTTTCACCTCTCTGTGCCCCGTCCCCAACAAGGCATACTTTTTATTTTCTTTCTGAAATGGAATTAATTCCCTTAGTATCTTGATAGTGCAATATTCCCAGTTTGTTTCTGATAAATAAGAATGGAACCATTAACTCATCTATTGTTGTGGGAGTCAGGAATCTTAGCGGTCTCTGGCACTGGCAGCCCAAGTTCCAAGGCTTTCTATGACCTGGTGTAGCCACCGGAATCGACCAGAGACAGTAGTCAGGCATGGTTGGCTGGCTCTTAGTCTACTTGTCTGCTTAGTGCAGGGTGATAATGACCACAGTGCAGGAGATACGGCAGCAGCTTGACCACGCACCGGAGTTGTGACCTCAGTCAAGGCAACATCTCTCTGAATCTAAATTTCATTATTAATAGAGGAAGAAGATACCATAGTGGCTAAGAACAAGAACCATAGCATTGGATCCAAGTCTTAAAGACAAAAACAAAAACAAAAACCCTACTATTGATTCCAACTCATAGCAACCCTACAGGGCAGAGTAGAATTGCCTCATAGGATTTCCAGGGAATGGATTTAAACTGCTGACCTTTTGACTAGCAGCCAAGTCCATAACCACTGTGCCACAGTTATTTGAGACACCATTTTTAGTGGTTGCATTTAGCTCTGTAGTATGGATATAATATGTATATGTTATACTTTATTTAACTATTAAATTAATATTGGATACTTGTGCTCCCCACTGTACATGATAGTTTGTTATTGTAAATTTACTGTGTACATCTTTGTATGTCATGTCTGTTTCCTTAGGTTAGATTCCTAGATGTGTAATTACTAGGTAAAAGGAAATTTTCCAAAAGCAGTTGATATATAAGGTCAAATTGCTTTCCAAAGAAGACGTAGAAGTCTGCACTCTCACAAGACACCTATGGTGCCATTTTTAACTATTATATTATTGAATTTTCTTTTTAAATGAAAGTACAATTTAGAGCAATAATCTCATTATGTAGAAAAATCTATCATATGGTATGTCAGAGATGCTTGTTCTGGTTAACGAAAATTTCCAGTTAATAGAGAGTCACCAAACATACCAGGCATAAATTATTAATCTTCAAATAATTAGGAGTTTTGCAGGCCTTCTGGCTCAGTCCTGCAAGTATTGCAGATGACATCTGTAGGACAGTGCCTGCTAATTAGAAAACTTTTCTTCCTACAGAACACTGGATAAATAAGATTTGCTAAATTTTATTCCGACTCAACGGCACTTGGCTTTGGCTTTATCAGAGCAATGTGGATATACCCTCAGGGGGTAAAGAGGAGAAGATAAGAGTGTAAGGAGACCACAGGACTCTGGACCAGCCATGCTCACTATGCTGTCTTCCCACAATAGCCCTGCAAGGGGGTATATAGCTGGACCCATTCTACAGCTGCTGAATTGAGATTCAGGGAGCTTCAGGTAATGAAATGTATAATGAAGATCAAATCTGGTCTTGCTGGTTCCAAATTTCCTCTCCTTGCATTCCACTGAG
This sequence comes from Heterohyrax brucei, assembly GCA_028571685.1. NCBI lineage: Eukaryota > Metazoa > Chordata > Mammalia > Hyracoidea > Procaviidae > Heterohyrax > Heterohyrax brucei. Next base: position 114,149,458 of record CM053149.1, on the reverse strand, counting down.
GTGCCTCTACAGAGGGCTCCTTCCTTTTGCAGCCCCGAGTGAAGCCCTGAGGGGTTTTGCTGGTCCCAAGCAGTGGGCAGAGGGATGGCAATGGCACCCTGAGGGTGGAGTTGGAGCCTGTTGCCAGGTTGGAAAGTTCACAGCCAGCACCTACTAGAAGGAGAGGCCCATGCTGGTGTTGTGGTCTGAGCAGGTCCCCATCCTTTCATGTTGTAAGCTGAGACTTGAACAAAATACTGTTGGCCCTGAAAGGTATCAAATGGAGAAAAGGCTGTATCAGGCATTTTGTTCACCAGTTTTAACCTAGATGCAGATTCCTGTGTCTGATTAATGTGTCTATCTCTTTGGAACGTCATTGCACATATTTTACCTTTCTGGCTTGTCTTGACTGTTATGTTTATATATTACAATAACCATATTTGCAATTCCTTCATAGTTTATATGTACTTTTTTTTCTTTTTATTGTGAATTAAGAACAATTTTACAAGTCTATATCATGTTGACGTATGACACCCGAACTTTCACCTCTACTCCGTTCTGGCTACCACCCGCTTCCCTACGCAACAGCATGCTTCCCTTATTGTTCAGAACTTCCTGTGCTTTCTTTTTTCAAAGCTAGAATGACACAATTATTCTTCCTGACCATCTCGAATCACACATCAATTATTATAAAGTGACACAGTTTACAAGGTTATTTCTCCAGAACAGCCATCCTCTGCCCCAACCTCCTTCTTCTTTTTCCCTCCCTAGAAGCAACTGCCCTCACCTCTTTTAGCTGGTCATCTTGCTTTATAAAATGAACATGTTATAATGGTTAGTTTTTCAAATGTGTTCATTAAAGATCTGCCTTATTCTTTTAGTGGTTGTATGTACATCATGTGGGTGTACTGTTTTTTAACCATCACATATGTAACAATCCCTCATTGGTGGGCTTTTAGATTGTTACTACTGTTTTTGCTATAAAAAATGATACTGCAAAAAATATTCCTTTACTCAGTTGTTGAATGTAAAAAAACAAAACAAAACAAAACTAGTAGTTGCTACTTCACCTTTAAAGCCATTATTAAAATGACTGCTTACATTCTTAAAATGTTTTTCTTTTGATGACACTAAGAATTCAGGAGTTATTTTTTGCTTGCTGATAATCTTTGAAGTATCTTTTATAGCTTTATAATTTTACTTTGAATTTTTTTGTCCAGTGACCCCAAAGGGGCATATTAGAAGCCAGAATTTAATAATAAACTGCTTGCAAAAATTGTAAAATGATGTTTGAAGTTAAAAAAAAAAGCAGATCTTTGAAGAGCTTTTGCTAGGAAATGAATCATATTGGTTTTACCATATTATGAAGCTATGTTTTTTTAAACATTAGAAATGGGTTTCTATGCATCTCAAAAGTTACAGGGATTCTGTAAAAGTGTTAATCTACTGCCAGCCTTTTATGTGATTAGGGTAGTGTCTGCATTGCTCTCATTGGACAGCTATGTGGAAAAACTTAATCCCTATAAAAATTAGTTCAGATATTAGAGAAACTCTCTGTGGAGACTTTTCCATTTTTATTACCATATCCCTTTTTCTTTTCTGCAATGGAAATTCCCGAGGGCTCTCTTCTGGCCCTCTTCCATCACATGAGCCATAGAATTAGGAATTGGGATTCTACTGATTCCATCCCCGGGGGCCACCTACTCAGGGCTGTTTGCTCTGGTAATCTATGGTTTTGACCCCTGGTGTGATTAGGAATAAAAGTCAGAATTCCAAGGTAGTGACCCAATCACCAAGAATTCTATTAGGATATGTTAGTTCAAAATTGAATAGATACAAACTAATAAAGCTTCTTGATGCTGAGTTTCAAGACTATACAAATATTCAAATTGACCAACTTTTTAGAAATAAACAATACTATCAAAATCCTTTCTTTCATACAGTTGTCCTCAGATATTAATCTTGAATTGCATACACACAAAAATTCAGGTTTAAGTTTTACTTTAAAAAAGAGATCGATGATTTACTTTTGCTGCATTTTAATTGTTTGAGGAAATATGGGATCCATTCCAGTTTGAACTGATTTTCCAGCTGCTTTTATTTTTGTGTTTTGGGTGTGGTTCATGGTCCCACAAATAATTAATATTTGCATTTAGATTGGTTAAATAAGTGAGCATGGTTTATTCATTCATAGTTTGAATTGGTTCAGGTTGCTAAGAAGTATAGCTCTACCATATATAGTTTCTTTTTTATGAAAACAGATTTAGACAGATTTTCTTTCTTTCTTAATCAAGAGAAAAGGATTTCTCTCAGGAAATTGTGTGACTCCAATTGATGGCTGATCTCAGCTGAGCTTGTGGGGGTGAGGGTTAGATGAGGCTGTTATTTCTACCATCAGACGGGGAGTCAAAATTGGATCTCTCAGAGCCTTTGATCCCCTGAGAAGATTAGACTGTGGCCCAGAAAGCAGCAGCTTTCAGGGCTTGCGTGAGGCCAGTTTTTTCTGATCTTCGCAGAACATGACAGCTTACAAAGTGGTTCATGCTGTCTGCTCACTCCTTTGTGAAATTCAGATTATGGATACCAGACATATCATGCTTAATGAATGGCAGTTGGTGCCAGAGGACTGGGCGTTGGCTGCTGCTTCCAGAGTAGACATTTGTTACCCAAATCCCAACACAAACCTAACGGGATGAGGTGACATTTACCGTTTTAAGTCCTGTGATTGTGCATCTCAGGGTCTGTAGATTATCCATGAGGATTTCTCCAGCCAAAGGAGAAAAGTCTTTTGACATGCTCCATTCCACTGGAAGACAAGAGGGAAAGGGGGTGGGTAGAGACTGTGAATGAAATGCAGTCATCTATCGAAAATCATTATAGAAACTCTAGCATAGAATCACTCTCAAGAACAATAAGCTTATTCCCTTTTCTCTGTGTTGGTGCATTTAACAGTCCTTCTTGGGATAGAGGTCAGTTTCCAGGTTCACAGTGATTTTTTAAAATAGGAGAGAGAAAAAAGTAATAATCCAAAGGTAATTAATATACCCTATGTGTTTTTTGAACCTCAGTAGATAATAATGCATACTCTACCACAAGTACATTTTTGTGATGTTTTCAATGTGAGATCTGATTTCTGTTAAGTGTACGTCCCACAAGACCATTGCTGTAGAAAGATATTGCCTATTTGTGTAGAGTCTGTTGTTGTTGTTAGGTGCCGTTGAGTCAGTTCTGATGTATAGTGACCCTTTTGGACAATAGGATGGTTCCACACCATCCTCACAATCACCGTTACGCTGGAGCCCACCACTGCAGCCAGTATGTCAGTACATCTGGTTGAGGCTCTTCCTTTCTTTTGCGGACCCTCTACCAAGCCTGATGTCATCCAGGGACTGGTCCCTTCTGATATCACATACACTCAAGCACATTATTTATGAAAGTTCATTGCAAATGCAGGCCAGCCAAGTGCTGTTGAGTTGGATCCGCCTCATGGCGACCCTAGGGACCAGGGTAGAACTGACCCCCGCAAATAGAAGATACATTATTTCCTGTGTGTGAGAAGTTAAGGGCACATTAGGACACTGTCTTCTATGCACTCCCTAAAAATGTCTTCTGGTTTATCATTCCATTGAAAATGCCCTGTCAAGGTCCCAGTGACATCCATTCCACGTAGAAAAACTTCCTTTCATTTCCCTCCACATCATCTGAGACCTTCTGCTCCCTGCTACCTTCCCCCAGTCTTTGTAATTGGTTTCTCTTCAGCTCTCGAATCTGGGGTTTGCGGCTGACCTGTTAAGTGCTTCATTCTCTGACCAGCATCCCCCAAATTGCTGTTCCTCAGTTAAGTCATCCAGACACTAACACCTCATGTTCCCATGACACCATGCTTTTTCGTAACGTTTTCCACCGCTGTAAAACCAATGGTCAGAAAAGATAAATTGTGCATCATCAGTAAAAAGTATCTTAGATGACAGTTTACACATGGTTGGGTTTAAGGATAACCTAAAGTGAAGCAGGAGTTTAAAGGGCTCAAGTCATGTGAAGACCAGACTTCCATACTCTTACACCTTAGAAAGACAGGTGATAGGCCTTAGGATTTAAATTCTCTATGGCACCTTGATATTTCAGAACAGCACCAATCCACCCCCAGATGCTGCTGTCCCCTTCACGTCACACACTTCTACTGCTTTAGAGTTGCTGCTGCGCATCCTGTGCTCTTCTTCGTCATGTTCCTGGGAATCTAACTTCTCCTCATTTCTTTCATATTGGTCTTATACTGCTCCCATAATCAGCAATTGCCTCTGCTTGGAAAACGCTGACATCTTGGGCTTCCCTGGTTCTTGCAACCTCCTCCCACTTGGTTTCATTTGCATCTCAATTCTCCTACCTTTTTGACTGTCCCTTTCTGGGCTTTCCTTGGTTCTTTCTCTTTTCCTCTGTTTGATGCGGTGTTTCTTGGGGATTTGTTTGTTGGCTCTTTTTTCACTCTGCATGCTTATCCCGGGTGGTGAGCTATTCTACTTACGTGCCTCCAAAAGTGACTCTCAAAACTGTAATGCTAGGTCTTGCTTCCTTCCTGAGCTCTCACTTCCTACCAGTGTGGACTCTAACTTCCTCCAGTGTATCTCCACGAGTGTCTTCCAGTTACTTCTGTCTACCCACATAAGTTTCTTCTCTAGTTTTCTCAGTTTTAGCTACTACATTGCCATACAAGGACTGCCAGTTAAGTTTCCAAACTCATCCTAGAAAAAGTGCTACCTACCTCACTGCTTGAATGTACTGTGGTCACCTCTGAAGTACTCCCCTTGGGGAGCTATGGACTGACACCAGCGCCTCATCTACCCTTCACAGCAATTTCAGAACTTTTTTTCTGGAATGGCCATCAGAGCTGTTGTTATATTACCGTTGATGTCCTGAATGTCATTGAAGTGTCTTCCTTTCAATATTTCCTTTATCTTCGGTTAAAAAAAAAAAGCCATTGGAAGCCAGATCACGTGAGTAGGGAGGGTGTTCCAGTACAGTTATTTGTTTATTGGCTAAAAGCTCCCTCACAGACAACTATACAATTAAGTTCATGAACTTGCCACCATGCCACAGTGTGCAATGGCCATTCTGTAAGAGTTCCAAAATTGCTTTGAAGTGTGGACTGGGCACTGGGTTGGGTTCATAGCTTCCCAAGGGAGTACTTCATAGTTGACCATAGTGTTATTCAGCAATGAGGTATGTAGCACTTAGAACTATTAAGTTCATGAACTTAATTGTCAGATGTTGTATATTCAGTCAACCAACTAAAACTCTGAAGCATTCTTGCCTCTTCTTTCCTGAATTCTTCATCCAAGAAACAAACAGACAAACAAAACTCATTGCTGTTGAGTTGATTCCAACTCACAGTGACCCTACAGGGCAGGGCAGAACTGCCCCATATGGTTTCCAAGAAGCACCTGTGAATTGGAACTGCTGTCCTTTGCCTAGTAGAAATAGCTCTTAATCACCACACCACCAGGATTTCCATTCCAATGCCTTATCAGCAGTTGATGGTTAAACCTGGGAGGTTCTACCTCTGAAACGTCTCCCCTAAGTTTTCCTCTCCCTCACACTGCAGTTACCTGAGTGTAGGCTTTGACAATCATGAGCAGTAACTTTGCCACTGCCTCCCAGATGCTGCTTTCAGTTCCATGTTCTCATTAGTCTTATATACCCTCATCTTACTGTAGGGTCGCTATGAAGAGGCATCGACTGGACAGCAGTGGGTACTGTAAGCATTATACATATTTCCTTCCGCCAGTTAAAGTCTTTTCAAAGTGTCTAGCTGCTTTCAGAATAAAATGGGATCTCAACACAACATTCAAAGCCCTTCATAATTTGGCTCCAACCTGCAATCCTCATCTGCTGCCATTTCCCAAAAGGAAGCCAGCCAAGGAAGGAAGTCCTTTTTCTGCTAGTCCATGTCGCCGGACTGTTTTGTGTACTTTTCTGCTTCTGTATCTTTTGCTTGTCTTACTGACTGTGCTTGGTGAAATCCTGTTACTCCCTTAGGATCCAACAAAGACAACTCTAAATTCCTCGGGAATAAGTAATTAAATACACCTGTGTTTCTTCTCCCAGAGCCCGTTATACCTATGAGTTACAAGATTTATTACACTGTATTATGCTTTACTGTATGTGTCTCTTTCTTTTGTTAGATCATAAGAAATCAGAGAACTGTAAAAATGTCATTTACTTTTTAGGAAAAGTACCACTCACTTCTTCCTCTCTTGTATCTTCATTGGAAACCCTGGTGTGTAGCTTTGGCTGCAAACCAAAAAGTTCAGCAGTTCAAATTCACCAGCTGCTTGTTGGAAACCTTATGAGGCAGTTCTACTGTGTTCTACAAGGTTGCTATAAGTCACAATCGACTCAACAGCGACAGGTTTGTTTTTTTCGTTAGTACTTTTGATTGTGCTTGGTGCATAGAAGGTACATAACTAAATATTTTCCAAATGAAATATATGCAGTGTTTTCACGCAGATAACATGTACTTTCTATGTTTGTTTGCCATCCACACCCTCCCCACTTTGAGGTGTTTTCATAAATGTGCTATGCTAATTTTAGTTACAGCAACATGTAAAAAAATGGGTATAGCAGTGCTTTTGAGAGTACCTTGTGAGTATTTTAGTCACCTGGTACTGCACTAACAGAAATACCACAAAGTAGACATCTTTAACAAAGAAAAGTTTATTCTTACACAGTCCAGTAGGCTACAAGTCACAAAGTAGACATCTTTAACAAAGAAAAGTTTATTCTTACACAGTCCAGTAGGCTACAAGTCCAAATTCAGGGTGTCTGCTTCAGGGGAGGGCTTTCCCTCTGTTGGCTCCAGAGGCAAGTCTTTGTGCTGCATCAGTCTTTGTTCAGGGAGCATCTTGGCGCAGGAACCTCAGGTCTGCAGGATGTGCTCTCCTCCTGGTGCTGCTTTCTTGATGGTGCGAGGTTCCCAGCTCTTTGCTTGCTTCCCTTTCCTTTTATCTTTTGTAGGATAAAAAGTGGTGCAAACCATATTCCAGGGAAACTCCCTTTAGAGTGGAGCAGGGAGGTGACCTTAGGAAGGGATTTATAATCCCACCCTAGTCTTCTCTAACATATAGCGTAGGAAAATCACAAAATGGAGGACAATCATAAAATATTGGGAATCATGGCCCAGGCAATGGCTACACACATTTTTGGGGGAGTTCAATCCATGACATGGGAGGAGGGTGTGTTTGGCAAACATATGTAGAACCCAAACCATCTACATTATTTTTAATAATAATGCAGTGCATCTATATTGTTTTTCCATCATGAACATATTTTTCTTCTGTGTGACTCTTCTCTAGGCACTTGCCCTCTGATACTTTGAGATGTTACAAAATCTAATTAGAATTAAATGACTGTCTATTAATTCAAATCAGATTATGCCTTCATACAAACACATATTTGAAAACACATACACACACATGAAACTGCTGTCAATTGTGATTCATAGAGACCCAACAGGACAGAACAGAACTGCCTCACAGGGTTTCCAAAGAGTGGCTAGTGGGTTCAAACTGCCAACCTTTCGGTTAGCACTGAGTTCTTAACCACTGTGCAACCAGGACTCTAGTGTGTGTGTGTGTCTCTGTGTGTGCGTGTGTCTGTGTGTCAGTGTGTCTGTATTTCCAAAATGTTTTACACTGATGATAAGTTAGTAACTTGGGAAGCCAAGTCTCTGAAAGTTAGGATCCTGAGGGTTTTTAATCAGAGAATACTGCCTCATATAATTCAAGCTAACAGGTGGCAAAAGTAACATTGAGGGAGTTGTTTCAAAACAAAATGAAAACGAGTAGCAAATGTGCAAAGATTTCTAAAAAGAGCAAATAATAGGAAAATTCTGGAACTAAGGATAGCTTTGGCTGCTAGTGCAGCCTGTATGACTGACTGTTGTGGGGAAGCTCCAAGCAGAAGGTTGGGTATCCACGGATCTGACTCCAGGCTAATGATTCTGAGCGACTTCCCAAAAGAAGAGCTAGGGATCAGTGGGAACAATGCTGCATTACCTGGCAAGTGACCAGTTAAACATTGCTCAAAGATACAATCTTTAAAATTTCCCAAGAAACCGCATTTCATTTTGAATAAAAACTGTTCATATTCTGTTGAAATGTGTTTTACAAGGCATGTATCAGGTAGAAAAGGATAATTTTTTTAAAAAATCAAAGCAAAATAAAAATGAATGGAAGCCAGTTTGTAGGGAGATGTAACCCACTGCCATCAAATTGATTCTGACTCATAGCAACCCTGTAGGATGGAACAGAACTGCCCTATAGGATTTCCACGGCCATGTAATCTCTGCAGAAGCAGTCAGCCGTATCTTTCTCCCATGGAGCAGTTGGTGGGTTCACACCACCCACCTTTCGGTTAAAGCAGCCAATTGCTTTAACCATAGTGCCACCAGGGCTTGTGAGTTAAGTCTAATTAAATTTTTATAACACGTCTGGGTTTCAAAAGAGAAGAGGCTATAAAGGAGAAGACTCACACTGAAGGAAAAAATTCTCCCTGTTGAAATAAGCTGATGGGCTGGTGAATGCCTTTGGCAGGAAGCCGTGTGGAGAAGACAGAAGGTTTTGGTCATCTGAAGACAACATGTTGGGGAGGCGAACACAGCGCATAGGCATGACTTTGAGAACCAATGGAGAGTTCTAAGAAGGCTATTTAGCATGTTCTGTTCTGGGAAGTTGCTTGTAGGTAGTTGAAAGGCTTAATGTTGAAGTCAAAAGAAAATCAAATAGAAGCCTGCTCTAAATCCCCGAAGGGCTGAAGTCATGTATATGAAGTTTAAACCTATACAGGACTTACCATTTTAAGATGAAGATCAAGGCATTGGTTTCTGCTTAGAACTTGGAAACAAGCAGGGTTAACCATGCAGTGGCTGACAGCAGTTGAAAATTAGCAAGATACCAGACAAAAACCTAGGTGTCAGCTTGAACTCTGATCCACTATATTTATAGAAAATAACTATGAATGCTTAAATGTGTAATAAATATTTAATTAAAAATATTTATTGTGATTGAGTGAAAGCATACAATCCAGTTGAAGTTTGCATGCCCACCTATCTGCTGCTCCTACTGCTCTCCTTGCCGGTGACAGCACACTCCTCCTCTCTGTTCTGTACATATCAGATCCTCTTAACAATCTCCTGTCCCCTCTTCTCCACCCTCTCCACTCCCCTCTAGTAAGAGGCCAATAGGACGACATCGTATAGATGCACAGAACCATAAAGTGCACACATGATATGGTTACTCTGTGTCGTCGAGTCCTTTCTATTCCTGTCCGAGGAGTTGACCTCAGTAATGATTTATGAATAGGGGTAGCATTTAATTTTTATCTACCTGTTACCACTGAGTTGATTCTGACTCATATCAACCCTAAACTTAAGAAATAGAGGCCCATTTGGGCAGAAAAGTTCTAGCTGAATGGCACCATTCACCCTACGGCAGCTTGTAGAGCACAGGCCTAAAGCCAAAGAAGAGAAACAGCCTCTGAATGGTTGGCTTTGCCCTCTGAAGTCTGTGTGATAGGAGATTCACAAAATCAATGAGGGCAGGGCAAAAGTCACAGCTAGAAATGTGAGTCCATCAGCAGAGGATGTAGTCTGGAGCTCATGGGTAGAATTAAGTCCCCCCCAAAATGAGTAGCAATTTGGCTGGGCTGTGATTCCTGCTACTGTGTGGTTATCCCCCATTTTGTGATTTTCTGATGTAGTAAATCCTAGTCTCTGCCTGTGGCTAGTAGGTCACAATTGTTTGATGTTAAAGAAGATCATGGTGGGACTGTAACACCCTTATTAAGGTCACCTTTTTGATCCACTGTAAAGGAAGTTTCCCTTGGGTATGGTTTGCACCTACCTTTTATCCTGCAAGAGATAAAAGGAAAGGGAAGTAAGCAGAGAGTTGGGGACCTCCTACTACCCAGAAAGCAGTCTGGGAGCAGAGCACATCCATTGAACCTGAGGTTGCTGAGCTGAGATGCTCCCAGACTAAGGTAAGACTGATACATCATGAAGATCTTTCTTCAGAGCCAACAGAGAGGAAGCAGTGGGGATGGAGGTGGGGTGGGGGGGCCTTCCCCACTGTAAGAAATAAATTTTTCTTTCTTGAAGCTATCCATTTGTGGTATTTTTATTATAGCAGCACTAGATGAATAAGACAAGCCTCATGGTGTGGTGGAATGTGGGATTAAGAAAACTCCAGCTTTAGCTGATAACACTCTCAAATTGAAGGACAGCTTTCTGCAAAGGTGAAGACTAACAATTTCAAAATAAAAGCCCTCTAAAGATAGACTACTGCAGCAATGTGTGATTAATTACTAAACAACTGATTAAAAACAAAACCCTCTAGTATTAATAGTCCAGATTCTCCCTAAGGTCTGAGATGCCTCAAAGCCTAGAGTTGTTTTGTCCAGTTCACACATAAGGGGTGTCTGCTGTAGAAGTTATGTTCTCCTTCCTTCTGCTCAGGTCCCACCCAAGCCTCCACTTTAGCCCCACTCGTCATGTGACTGTTAAGCCTCAGGGCTATTGCTCATGCTGTTTTCTCTCTTCTACTCCTTCATTCAAACAGGTCCAGTTCAAAGTCCGTTCCTTTCTGTAGCTTTCTTTAGCTTCACAGGGCAAATTTATTGCTCCCTTGTCTAAATAGCAATTTTAATATGACTCTTACTTTCAGCTTGTTTTATTTATTTAAAGAGAAATTTGTCTTTTAAAAAGGTCTACGAACAGTCTATAAACTCCTTGAAGACAGGGACTATGTGTGATTCATCCCAGCCTTCAAAGTACATGTAAGAGCACCTGGCGCAGAGTAGGTGGTTCAATAAATGTTGGGTAGATTGAACACTGGTTCCTTGACTACAGAGTGTTAAGTCTAAGACCAGCAGAAATCTGGTGCTGGTACCTACAAAAACAAGTATCTGTGTGCCGAAAAATACTATGGGAGAAAAAAAAAATCAATGGATGTTGGTTGAACTGCCCAGTAAGTGGTTGAGATGGAGATCAGTTCCTAGCCTCTGTTTTCCTGGTATCCTCTACTCTTTTCAGTTGTCCACATTGCCTCTTGGAAACCAAAAAAAAAAAAGTTTATTTCCCATTCCCTATCAGAAGTTCTATGGAACCAAAACAGCATTCTTAGTGGCCACACTCACCCTGGCGCCTTAGCTAATGAATGGAATTTGACTGGACTGCCCTGCCCATTAGCAGAGCATTATGAAATATTCCCTTGATCATCTAAGTGTATAGTTTCTAACCTTCCAGGCCAACCAGAGCACAAAAGCAAGAGAGAGGGAGCGAGGGACTTGCTGAATAACTCAGAGACAGATCAAACACAGTCATCTCTAGAGATAAGATGTGTCTTGCCGAAGCATGAACCCGCTCAATACTTGTGGGTTTTAAATTGGGAACTGACGTGAACACTCTTGATTGAGGGATTCTGTTTAATTCTGGCAAAATACGAGTTCGGAGCCACTTGCATTTTTTACTTTAAATTCCCCTGGTAGTCCTGGGAGCAGGGCATGCGTTACTTTCAAACAAGAATCTTTATTGTTTGCTTAGCACACAGTCTTCCAGTTAATTGGAAAAACATTTTTTCCCAAATTAAATTTCCCTAGAAAAACAATGATTTAAATTAAGGGCAAAAAGGCTTTTTTTGGCGGGTGGAGTGGGGGTGGGCATTGGTGGGGAGAGGACACTAAAGAAGCCTTCTAGCACCTACTACTTGTAGAAAATTAACAAGCAAAGCTGGACTCCAAAGGCTACATTCACTTCCTTATTGTCAGATTTTGCCATCCACAAAATTAATGTGCCTGTCTGTGTACACTGTATACTCTCTTGGTATTGCCTCCATATGATAAAACACTCAGATATAGATACAAAGCAGAGGCATTTAAATTCTCAGTGTTTTGAAACACACATAAGCATTGCAAATAACCACACACACACACAAACACACACAGATGTCTGTTCCACAGTCTTAGCTATTTATTTCTTTATCTGCAACTCACCTTGTTAGGGCACTTACCACACGTAATCTTTTCCTTGACCCCTCTGGCTTCTAAATGTAAGGTGTCGTCATTTTTATTATTCTGACTACTGATAATAGATCTTTCTCTATTTCCATGCCTGGCATGGTGCTTTTGCATACACTAAAAAAAAAAAAAAAAAAAAACCCAAAGGCAAGTCGATTTTGACTCACAACAACCCCATGTATTTCAAAGTAGAAGTGTTCTGTAGGGTTTTCTTGTCTGTAATCTTTATGGAAGCAGATCGTCAGGCCTTTCTTCCACATTGCCACTGAGTGGGTTCAAACCACCACTCTTATAGTAGTTGAGTGAAAAACATTTGCATAGCTTAGGGGCCAGTGAAATGTTTGTTAAATGAATATTACTCCTCCAGAGGCCCAGCTGCTCCCAGCCTGATGTCTCCAATGAGACTCTTGGAGTTTCAACTCTCATGCATTCCTGTGGACACTCAGCCAGGGGTGCCTTCAAACACAACTTCCTTAGTAATTTCTACAGTTCGGGGTTGGGAAAGTCTGAAAATCTATACTAGTAGAGGCACTGGAAGCATAAGTAATCCCTAAACCCCAGATTATATCAGAAACATTTCTTCTTTAGGCTGTTTCTTCAAGTAGAACAAAGAAGCCATCAACAACACGCACAAAAAAGGCACCAAAATGACAGCACTAAGTTTATACCTATCAATAATGACACTGAGTGCAAATGGATTAAATGGACCAATAAGGAGACAGAGACTAACAGGTTAGATAAAAAAAACATGATCCAGCTATATGCTGCTTACAAGAAACATACCTTAGGGTCAACGATATGAAAAAGCTGAAACTCAAAGGATGGAAAAATATATATCAAGCTAACAATGTGCAAAGAAGAGCAGGAGTGGCAATATTAATCTCAGATAAAATAGACTTTAAAGTAAAATCCACCATCATGGACAAGGTTGGTTACTGTTTGTTGCTTAAAGGGTCCATACATAAGGAGGATATAACAATATTAAATATTTATGTACCCAATATCAGAGCTTCTAAATATATCAAATGACTGCTGACAACACTGAAAAGTGAGATATATTGTGCCACAATAATAGGAAGAGACTTCAACACACCACCTTCAGTAATGGCCGGTACATTTAGAAAGAAGCTCAGTAAAGATATGGAAGACCTTATTGTGACAATCAGCCAACTTAACCTCATAAACATCTACAGCACTCTCCACCCAGCAATGAACAAGTACACCTTCTTTTCCAATCCACATGGAACATTCTCCAGAATAGACTACATATTAGGCCATAAAGCAAGTATCAACAAAATCCAAAACACTGAAATATTGCAAAGCATTTTCTCAGACCATTAAGTCAGGAAAGTTGAAATCAACAGCAGGAAAAAAAAAAAAGGGTTGAAATTCAAACTCATAAAAACTGAACAAGACCTTGCTTAAAAATTCATAGGTTATGGAAGAAATCAAGGAGGCAATAAAGAAATTCATGGAATCAAATGAGAATGAAAACACATCTTACCACAATGTATGGGATATAACAAAAACAGTGCTCAGAGGTCAGTTTATCTCAATAAATGTACACATCCAAAATGAAGAACAGGTCCAAATCAAAGAGTTAACCCTACAGCTTGAACAAGTAGCAAGAGAACAACAAAAGAACCACTCAGGCACCAGAAAAAAACAGATAATAAAAGTGAGTAGAACTAACGAATTAGAGAATAGAAAACAACTGAAAGAATTAACAAAACCAAAAGCTGCTTTTTTGAGAAGGTCAACCAAATTGATAAACCACTGGCCACACTCACAAAAAAAAAAAGGAGAGGAAATACTCAAATAAGAAATGAGATGGGTGATTTCACAACAGACCCAACCAAAATTAAAAGAATCATAACAGAATATTATGAAAAACTGTACTTGAACAGATTTGAAAACCTACAGGAAATGGACACATTTCTAGAATCATATTATCTACCCAAACGATCACAAACAGAAGTTGAACAACTTAATAAATGCATCACAAAAGAAGAGACTGAAAATTTAATTAAACAAAACCAAAAAAAGTCCAGGCCCAGATGGCGTCACTGGAGAATTCTACCAAACTTTCAGAGAGCAGTTAATCCCAATACTAGTAAAGGTATTTCACAGCATAGAAAAGGACAGAACACTCCCAAATTCATTCTATGAATCCAGCATAACCCTGATACCGAAACTGGGTAAAGGGGAGTCAATAAAAGAATATTACAGACCAGTATCTCTCATGAACTTGGATGCAAAAAATCCGCAGCAAAATTCTAGCCAATAGAATTCAACAACATACCAAAAAAGTAATTCACTGTGGTCAAGTACAGTTCACACCAGGGATGCAAGGATGGTTTAACATCAGAAAACAATGTAATCAACCACATAAATAAAACAAGAATCACTTGATGTCATCAACTGACACAGAAAAGGCATCTGACAAGCTCCAACACACATTCATGTGAAAACACCCATCATAACAGGACTAGAAGGGAAATTCCTCAGCATGATAAGGGGTGTCTACAGAAAGCCAGCAGCAGTATCATTCTGAATGGAGAGAGACTGAAAGAATTCCTCCTGAGAATGGGAACCAGACAAAGATGTCCATTGTCACCACTTTATCCAGTATCACTTAATCATAATAAAAATTAAAAAAAAAGTTAGAGACTATTTCTCACCCACTTAGTTATACAGGATATATATTCTCCTATTGTTTTTTTCTGGAATGTTAAAATGAGAGTTGAGAAAGTCTCAGAATTATCACCAAGTACAGTGTAAAATCCAGTCATTATGTCACATTGAGGCTGGGTGGTAAAATAGGGTGGCTTTTAGAGGCAGCATAGATCAAAAGGTAGAGGAAGTCAGAACTTGCCCTAAGTCTGCCTTAGACAAAAGAAACACAATGTTGTGCTTCAGCTGGCCTGTGAGGCTCATCAGAGATGCATGTTCAGACTTCAGAAAGTCTGGGAGATGATGATTAAAAACAGCCGTCATCAGAAATCAAATTATATAATCTTAAATTGTTTTAATGAGTTGGATCTGACTTGACAACACTTGGCTGGCTTGGCTAAATTGTTTTAATGAAAGATAGTAAATATTTGAAACTCATTCCTTATTTTACTATTACCTACATTCTTGAGGTTATTGACATCTGCTATTTCTGTATAATGGAAGCCAAGCCAAGCGTATAATGGAAATGCTGCATAATAGTTAGCTACTGTGCATCTCTTTCCAATTTTGTGTTCAATGACATCACTTTGGTATCTTGAGATCAGCCAGGGCGGGAGTATTTGCACCATAGGAATTAGCAAATGCTACAAATCATGGCTTGATGTATTATCTTTTGGACTATTTAGATGAGGGTTCTACCAACTCCAGTTCTGTAAGTCAAATATGCCCGACAGCCAGTTTCTGTAGGGTCCACAAATTAACGATGATGGGTTTTTACATTTTTAAAGGGTTATAAAACAACAACAAAGATGAGTATGGGACAGAGACCATATGTGGCCCATAAAATATAATGTATATGGTGTCTGGCCCTTTGCAGGAGAAATTTGCTGATGGCTTATTTAGACTAAAGAAAGTGATGGAGAAAATGTTAATAATGCAAATCAAATTCAAAAGTTTCAGTAGTTGTTATAAACAGCACAAAAAATGGAGGATACTCTTCCAGTTCTTGCATTTGAAAACTATTGTCTAATTAAACAAGTCGTTCACATCACTGACAACAAATAAATGAAGTTCCAATGGAGATCTTTGTTGTTTCACTTTGTTGATGAAAATTTCAATCAACATTTACATTCAAAGAACATTTGTTTGTTAACTGCTGCTGGAGTTTGCCTCCAGATTGAAGATTTGATAAAAACCCACAGAAACATTCTGAGAGAATCAACAGATTACGTGGAATCTGCAATAAAGTGTATTGTGTATTTTATTATTATGACTTGTAAACTGCATTGTTCTTAGGTGTCTTTGAGTCAGTTACAACTCACAGCAAGCCTGTATACATTACCTTGTTGGGGTGCCATCCTTTGATGTCCTGGATGTCATTCCATCACTCTTCTGGCCTGTTGTTGTTGGTGTTCAATGTGTGAAATATATTCAGTGGGATGGTCTCCAGATTGACGTGGGATATACTCAAGGTCATATTTTTGTATTAATGTTTTTCAGTTTCAATTTGAACTTGCAAATGAGCAAATGATGGTCTGCTCTCAGATGGTCCCTGGACTTGTTCTGATAGATTATACTGAGCTTCTCCATCATCTCTTTCCCCAGATGTGGTTGATTTGATTCTTGTGGATTCCATCGAGTCATGTCCACATGTAGAGTCACTGCTTATGCTGTTGAAAAAGGGGATTTGCAGTGAATAAGTCGTTGGTCTTGCAAAATTCTGTCATGAGATCTCCACTGTGGTTTCTATCACCAAGGCTGTATTTTCCAACTATTGATCTTTCTTTTTTCCCAGCTTTCACTTACCAGTCACCAATACTTCACCAATAATTGCCACTGCATCTGACTGCATGTTTAATCAGTTTCAGACTGCAGAAGTTGGTAAAAGTCTTAAATGTCTTCAACTTTGGTGTTAGTGGTTAGTGTGTAAATTCGAGTAATAGTCATATTAACTGGTTATACTTGTAGGTGTTTGGGTTGTGTCCTATCCCTGACAGGTTGTACTTCAGGATATACCCTGAAGTGTTCTTTTAGATGACAAATGTAGTGACATTCCTTGCATAACAGACCATGTGACTGTCTGAATCAGAATGGCTAATTCCAGTCTGTTTCTGCTCACTAATGCCTGGGATATTGATCTTTATGTGTTCCATTTCCTTTTTTGACAACTGCCAATTTTCCTAGATTCATATTTTTGTACATTCCATGTTCCAGCTGTTAATGGGTAGTTGCAGCTGTGTCTTCTCAATTTGAGTCATGCCACATCAGCAAATTAAGTCTGAAATGCTTTACTCCATCCATATCAAAAAGGTTGACTCTACTTTGAGGAAGCAGCTCTTCACGAGTCATATTCTGAGTGCCTTCCAATCTGAGGGGTTCATCTTCTGGCTTCATACCAGACAGTGTTTGGCTGCTCATAAGGTTTTCACTGGCCACTTTTTTTCTGAAGTAGATGCTTGGTCCTTCTTCCTAGCCTGTCTTAGTCTGGAAGCTCTCTTGAATGCTGTTGACCAAGGGTGATTCTGCTAGATTCGAAATACTGGTAGAATCGCTTCTAGCATCACAGTAGCACACAAGGTACCACAGTATCACAAAGTCATAGAATAAGTGGTGGTTACAGATCTCTTCTATCCATAAAATATACAGCAGTCATATATGCACGTATATATGTATGAATACTCTGTTTTTTCAGAGAGCCAGTTGTTGTTAAACATATACCAGCACACCAATGGATAAACACTAGATGGTTGATCAGGTAGACCCTGTGAGGACAGCTTAGTGCCCAAGGGCTGTAGATTTCCCAGGCAGAATTTAGGTAGCTTTCTGTTACCAGGAATGAGATACACACCCCTGTTAGGAGCTGGGTCACACAGCTGCCCACGCCAAGGCTGGCCCAGAAACTGGTGCAGGACACGGCCTGCAGGGCCAGGGTCAGTGGACTTGCCTGAGCAATCAAGACAGCAGAGTCAAAGGTCTGGCAGATGGAAACCTAGATATTAACTGCACAGCAGACAGGACATACCAGTCCAGTGCTCCTGATGGTCTGAGAGATCTCCATGCCTCTGCGGGGTTCTCTGGGCTTTGTTAATATTATAAATCATAATATCTTATTATCATTATGTAGTATAGCAATTGATTTTATGATGATCAGGCTTTATGAACGGGTACCTGTAGTACACAGTGAACCCAAGACAGACACATAGGTTGCTAACTTAGACAAACTTCCCTGCTTTTTCTTTTTCCTTGGAACACAGCCATGTCCTAGAGTTGTAAGATGTCTAAGCAGATTTTCATCTTAGACTAATTTTTTAAAGAGGAGCTGTGGAGATGACAATTTTTCCATCAATAAGAAGCATGTGCATTTTAAAGGCTACAATGAATGTAGCTGAATTAAAACCATGTGATAATTAGGAGCCTGCAGGCTGGAGTTGTTGGGCTGCTGGGCTGCCTATCCCTGAGAACAGACAGCATCTGACACCTCTCCCAGGGGCTAAGCGCGCTCCTACTGGAGAAGCTTCCTGGGATTCAGAGCGTTTTGTTTTGTTTTCAGCAAAGTTAAGCCCTTGTTGCCTGCAGGGAGAGTGCTGGCAAGCTACTCTGTGTTTCCAAAGAACGTCAAGAAAGGAAAGCACAGAATCAGCTGCTGAATTTATCCACACAAGGTCCAGGATATTTGGGGGCCAATTCATAGCTTTCTGAATCTCACTGGTCTCTCACGGAATTAACCAGCCACAGGGGCAAAGGCAAATTCATTCTCCATTTCCTGCCAAATGACGAGCCTTTATTCAGAGAAGGGTGCTCTACCTCTGTGTTTTTTTTCATTCCCCTCCTACACTCAGCTGGAACTTTCTAAAACCAGTTGTCATTCTGATTCTTGACAGTATCATGTGTATCACAGTAGAACGGTGCTCCATCGGATTTTCAGTGGCTGAATTTTTGGAAGGAAATCACCAGGCGTTTCTTCTGAGGAGTCTCTGGGGGGACTTAAACCGCCAGACTTGTGGTTAGCAACTTGTGGTTAGCAACTGCACCACCCAAGAACTTCTTTAACATCTTATTTTTCTCCTTATTAGTTCAAATTCTTGAGGTCCGAACCCATGCCATGTTGATCTTTGGACACCTACCCTCCTTTCTTGTAGACTTATAGAGTAGGAACTCAGACCAAGTGAGTTTGACTTACACTGTAGACCTTAATAGCTGGGGGACAGTAGTCATAGTGCCACCCTGCTTTTGTGATACATAAAATAAGGGCTTCTTAGAGTTAGAAATTTAACCTCATTTCTAAGCTTTATTTCGTACAACTCTCTACACTTACCCTGTACTCCAGGAAGGGGAAACTAACCATGAAAATCTACCAGGTTCTTTCACAGATAATTTCTGTAAAACTGGTTGAGTCTTCTATACATTTAACAAGCTACAGAACTGAGAATTACAGCCAAGTCTGCCTGACTTCAAAATTCACTTTAACTTCTGATTGAGCCTGGGATCAAGCCCTTAATTCTTACTGTACCTATAAAGCATGAGCCAGTCTGGGTCTTCTCCATCTTCTGACTTTAACTTTACTGTGTCCACCAGTTTTCTTCCACTTTTTACATCCTCAAACATGTCAGGCTCCTTCCTCTCTCTGGAATTTCACACGTAACTCTTCCTCTTTCTGACCTTCATTTCACTAGCTGCCTCTTCCTTACCAATTAGCAATCAATGTATCACTTCTGTAGACAAGCCTTCCCTGATTTCCAAGGCCATATTGTTGTTGTTAGATGGTTTGAAGTCAATTTTGACTCACAGAGACCCCGTATGATGAAGCAGAGTTGCCCCATAGGGGATTCTTGGCTGTAATCTTTACAGTAGCAGGTTGTCAGGTCTTTCTCCCCGTGCAGCTGCTAGGTGGGTTCAAACTGGTGACATTTCGGTTAGCAGCCAAGTGCATAACCACTGCATCACCAGGTCTCCCTACTACAACACCAGAGTCTCTGTTACATCTCTGTAAATGCTCACCAATGGACACAATGAAGCTGAAGTGAGAAGATGTTGAAGACCAGACTGACCTGTGCTGTGTAGGCGGGATAATGACTGAGGACTTGATCCGAGGCTCAGCCAGACGTTATAGGTGAGTTTTATTCTTAGAATTTACCAGTAATTATCAGTGTATGCAGTCATCTCTTCAGTCTTGTAGCTCCACGAGGGCAGTGACTGTCTTATCCACCACTATCCTCACAGCTAGCAGGTGACACAGTACATGGCAGGTCAACAAACACTTGTTAAAAGGATCCTAGATCACTATGGGAAACTGAGCGGCAAATGACATGGTCCCTGGCATCAGGGAGCTTATAGTTTGATATTATTGCCTGTCTTTCACAATGAGGAAAGGAGGTTTACAAAGGTAAAATCTGGCCCATCACCTGCTGTTATACAGCTTCTGAGCTAAGAATGAATTTAACATAGGGAGAAAACAGTCAAAAGAAAAATGCCAAAGAAAAACTGAAAACAAAACCCCTAAACCCAGTGCCACTGAGTCAATTCCAACTCACAGCGATCATATAGGACAGAGGAGAATGACCCCATACAGTTTCCAAGGATTGCTTCATGGATTTGAACTGCCTACCTACTGGCTAGCAACTGTAGCACTTAACCATGACATCACCAGGGGAATAATAGCATCTCATAATATGTAAACATTATACAAAATTCAAATTAATATCAGTGTCCGTAAGTAGTCTTATTAGAACGTAGGTGTACTCATTCACTTGTATTGTCCCAATGGCAGAACTGAATGTCTGCGACAGAGACCATGTGGTCTGCAAACCCTAAAATATTTACTCTCTGACCCTTTACAGCTTGCCCACCACTGGTCTGTGAGAGCCATGGTGTGGCTCCTGCCTGCTTCTTTTAACACCCCTGTCTTACCACTGTTTTACCTGCTTGGCTTTACCTCTCCTTTCTTTTTTGCTAATTCACCAAGTTATTTCTACCAAGCTCATCCCTATTTCTTGCTCTAACACAATACTCTTTTATTCTTAGAATCGACCACTATCTGAAATGTCTCATCTATTTGTTAGTTTACAAAGCAACCCAAGAAAAAGTGAGCTCCATGAGCTTGTCTGTTTGTGCCACTGATCTGCAGGGTCTAGGAGAGGATCTGTACATTGTAGGCATGCAAAAAAATCATGCTAAACAAATAAACAAGCACTTCATCTTCCCTCTGTGTTCTTCAGGGCAGACACTGACTTGTTTTTGTCCCTCCTTGAGGCTGATGTAGATGGTGCCTCATGTGGAGTCGTAATTCCTAAAATAGCTGCTGAATGAATGAAATGCCACTCACTTCCTTCTCTCCCTGTGACAAGGTGAGGAAACACTTTTTATCAGTGGGACCTCAGGAAACAGAAATGTGTACAGAATCTTTTTCACCTCGTGTACACCTCATGTTTTAGTCAGCTAGTGCCGCTCCAACAGAAATACCACAGAGTGGAAGGCTTTAACAAAGAGAGATTTATTCTTACACAGTCCGGTAGGTTGCAAGTCCATATTCAGGGTGTCTGCTCCAGGGAAAGACTTTCCCCTTGTCGGCTCTGGAGGAAAGTCCGGTATTGCATCCTTTGTCCAGGGAGCGTCCTGACGCAAGAACCTCTGGTCTGAAGGACGCGCTCTGCTCCCGGTGCTGCTTGCTTGATGGTAGCGAGGTTCTCAAATTGTCCTTTGTTTCTTTGTCCTTTTATTCCTTGCAAGCTAAAAGCATTAAGGGTGGGGCAAGCCATACTCCAGGGAGACTCCCCCTACAGCAGGAACTTACAGCCCCACCCTAATCCTTTAACATACAGGTTAGCAAAACCACACAATGGAGGACAGTCCCAAGACACTGGGAACCATGTCCCAGCCACGTGGCTGCACACATTTTTGGGGGGACACAATTCCAATCATGACACCTCACTAAGAACACATGTAAAGGTCAGCCGCTGGACTGCAGGCCAGCCCTCAGGACTCCAGGAGCATTAAGGATCCAAATGAAGGACACTGCTAGTTGATGCAGTTAGGTCAGCTGTTTTCTGATAATGGGAAAGAACTACCGACAAACAGTAGAGTTGGCAGTTTTTTCCTAAGAAAATTGATTCATCTATTAGACAGCTATGTTACCCCCACCCACACCCCCCCAAAATGTAAAAAGAAAGTCCTAAACTAAGCAAAAACAAGTACCAGATTATAGGAAGTTAATGTTCAGTGACTGTTGGCCTGAGAGAACATCTCGTATCTATTAGGGCATAGTGACTAACTGAAGACTATCTCACAGGGTTCTCACAGCAGTCCTGTGTGGTAGGTACTATTTTTGCTCATTTTACAGGTGAAGCAACTGAGACTCAAAAGGTGAATTTTATTCTTAGAATTTACCAGTAATTTATCAATGTATGCAATCATCTCTTTAATCTTGTAAGTTCCATGAGGGCGGTGATTAACTAGCTCAGTGACTGACAAGCTCAAAGGCACACAGCTTAGCAGCACAGAGTCTGGATTTGAACCCATCTGGCTTGTCTACCTCCGAAGTTCACACTTGGAAAGAAAGTGATAAATGGACTAACAATTATTTGGAGGTCTTTCTAGCTAGAGAAAGTTCTCACTGTGAAAAGCTTACAGAAAGTCTTTGCCATACCTGATTCTTGCTGAGTGAACCGAAGGCATGGGCTACTGGATGGCGCCTCTGTCCCCTTTCCCCAAGGCCCAGAGTTGTCTCCAATACTGTAATTTCCTTGTTGTGGTTTCAAGAGGGAAAGAGAGTTGGGGGCAGTGACCACTGAGCAGAAGAGGGGACCACTGATGCTGGGGCACTGGGAGTCTCCCAAAGGTGTTCTGTATTTTCATGTCAGCTGCATGTGGCTGTGGTGGCCAAGAGAAGTACTGATTTTTAAAAAAATAAACAGTAATGTAAACAGTCACAGAAGACTTGTGTAAATTGCAGGCACATACTTTGAGCCTGGTTCATGTTATGTAGCCTTACTGGTAACAAATATTGCTCCTCCTCTCCTCTTCAGGAGCCTCCTCTGAGCCCAGTAAGGCTTCCATCTTTTTCACCTGTTTCTCACTCCTTTGGCCGGAGACACTTCAGCTCAGGTCACAGAGAGGACTTGAGAACAAACAACTCCAAAGCAGTAGCAGCTCCTCAGGATCCGAAGGAATTTATGGGAAATAACAATAAATAAATAAAAAAGGAAGAAGGAACCAGGCCACCTTGGGAGCAGCCAGCTTCCATACTCCCTCTGTGTCTCATCAACAGGAATGTGCTGTTTGAGGCTCTCTGCTTCTGTATTTGTTTTCACATTCTACAGTAAATTAACAAGGTGCCTTATTGATCCTGAAAAATCCAATCTCTTGAATTGTCCCATCCAGGCAAGAGAAGCCTTCTACAGCTTTCTCGGGAGACAAAGAGCCCTGTCTTCCATTCCCGGGCTCTGCCTCTGCTGTTGTGTGGATGACCAGATTGGCTGGTGTGGAGGGCACATCCCAAGTAGGTAAATATGGGGGTGCTTTGCTTGGCGGTCCGTGGGCTCCAAACAGGCTTTGGAAGCATCAAAGAAAACCTCTCATCTCAAAAGCAACATACATGCATTTTGTTTGCTTGTTTTACAGATTCCTATAAAATGCTAAATATCACATTGTACAGTGTATATCTCAGCGGAGATCGCTCGAAGAAGCTAATTATTTTTGTGGGAGTAGTGGCTACAGTTACCTTTGCTTTATACATTGCCTTTGGTTTCTGCATTTCTAACTAACATGTGGCATCGTTAAACTTGTAACATTCATGAGACACATGAACAAGCAACTGGGAAATAAGATGTGGAACGTGGAGAATTTTCCAACTCATCTGTTTGAGAAGTAGACTGACTTGTATCTTTTACCTTGGTCCCAGGAGAAAATGTAGAATGTACTAGGTGACCAATTATCAGTTTTTAAATGAATGATGTAATAGAATATTTAATGAAGACTGTCACATTCACAGTTGAAAAGGAAGAACAGGACTACTATTTTGCAAACATTCAAAAGAGGTCACACCTCTTTTGTTGGGGAGGAGGTAGAGGAAAAGAGCACTTCATATTTTGAAAATTATTTATTCTAGGCTAACCAAGCAGGAGGGAAAGTTACTGCCAAAAATTAGATCTTGGGATAAAGTAACTGGCCCATTTAAAACAAAACAAACCCACTGCTGTCAAGTTGATCTTGACTCCTAGTGACCCCATGTGTTAAAGAGTAGACCTGCTCTTTACAGTTTTTTTGGCTGTAATATTTACAGAAGCTGATTGCCAAGCCTTTCTTGTGTCATGCTGCTGTCTGGGTTCAAACTGCCAACCTTTAGGTTAACAGCTGAGAGCAAATTGCACCATCCCGGGGCCTAGTTGGCCCATAAACAGTGGGAAAAAGAATTATGTGGGATAACTGGAAGGAAATAACATACAATATTGTTGTCATTGTGGGTATACAACATGGTTGTTGTGAAGTGCTGCTGAGTTGGTTCCAACTTCTAACAACCCTGTGTACAACAGAACATTAACACTGCCTCATCTGGCATCACCCTGACCATCACTGCTGTGTTTGTGTCCAACAGAATAGGGTCTCAATAAATAATGTCTTAAGTTACTAGATTTTCTATGTCTTGGTCCAGTACTCCTGTTTCCAGCTGAGGAAACAGGTCCCCAGAAAGAATTGGGCCCCAAGTCATCATGTTGATGATTGTTGCATTTGGGATAATAAATCTAAGTTTAAGTCTAGTGCTCGCTGGCTGATTGACTCATCAAAATTCACTGACAGTCTCCTAAGGTCCAGACCCCAAAGGAGTAGCGATGCAGACATGAGTATAGTAGACAGTAGCAAGCGATCTTTGCTCTCAAGAAAATGACAGTTCAATAGGGGAGACAGACAAGTCAGTACATGGTTATGATATAAGGAGATGATGCAAGCACAAGGTGGGGTACCCCACACTATCTTAGGGGTGGTTAGCGAAGGCTCACTGAACAGGCCAGCCCCTGGGAAAGTCTTGAAGGAAGTGGACTCATCTGCCAGGGGAAGAGAGCAAGCAATTAAAGAGAAGCTTCTGCATGTGCAAAGGTTATGTGGTCAGGAAGCTGCAAAGCCTTGTGGGGAAGAGCTGACGAGGCCAGGTGGGACAGCAGTATGACTCTGGCCAGAGAGGAGACTGGATAAGGAAGCAGGCGCTCAATGCCGTGCAAAAAGGAGGCAGTGTTATTCCAATGGTATGTGGCTGCTATCCAAAGATCAAGCCATTGTATGATCAGATTTGCCTTTTAGACAGACTACTATGTGGAAGGAAAATGGGAGAGAGGCAAGGCTGTCATCAAGGAGACTAGAGATGTGGATGCCGTGATCCAGGGCTGGCACTGTCTTCACCCTTTGTGAAGAGGAGGAAATGGCCTGGCCTCCTGTTACACACCAAGAGGCAGCTGAAGCATCTGTGGGCCAAATCTTCATGTAAACTCAAATATTTGGCACTACAAGGTCTCATAGTAAATGGTGAATACTAGAGTTGAGCTACCTTTTTTATTAAAACTAAGGGCCATTAGCAACACTGTATACTTAAAAATTTCCAAATCAAATATCGTGGTCGTATCAAAAACCATGCCTTCTCTCCAGGTATATGTAACTGGTCTCAGCTTTACTCAGAGTTCAATTGCAAACAATAATAAAAACACTGACATCTCATTGCTCATTTAGTATTTATGTAGCTGTCATCATACCCATGTTACACATTCAAAACCTCAGAGTGGGTTGGATTTGAGGTGAGCTGAAATCCACTCTGACAGTAGGCTTTTTATGGGATGCTTTCATCCTTAAATAAGTTTCTAAACAACACTCAGATAGTGGCAAGAGATCAAAGAAATATTCCGTTACCACGGGGGCTGTTGAGACCATTATTTCCCTCACAAAAGCACCTCCTTTGCAGAGAAGACAGTGGATCAGCGTTATTTGGGACCGGAGCAAGCACTCCTCCAAGCGAAAGCAGCCCCAGACAAGTCTGATGTACAAGCATACCAGGGTTCCTCTGGGAGGAACTGAAGAGAGAGACAAGGGGGAAGAAGTCAGGAAGGACGGTGAGACCCCCTTCTCATTAAGGACACAATAGCTCACCGTTCTACACAGTTTTCATTTTGCAATACCCTGTTTCACACACTTTCTCACTGGATTTTCACAGCAACTTTGTTATGCACCTTCCTTATTTTAAAGAAGAGGTTGTTAGCTCTGGAAGACTGACTGTGCTCTCCAAGGCCACACACTAGGGCTAACTGGGAACGCCAGGTTTTCGGAGCTCCATATCCAGTGCTTCTTTTCCCTAAAGTTTTAATGATGTTTCACCATGCACTCAAAGCTGAGGATGACAGTGGCTGCAGAGAAGGAATCACAGAGGTACACAGATCTGTAGGTTTTGATTTTTGAGAAAGACTAAGGGAAGGTCCAAGATTTCAGAATCTTCACTTGGCCATCAGATGAAGATACAGTTGGATGGACTAGCTCAGTGCCACAGTGAAGGGTAGGTCCTTATGAATTGTAACCCTTAAGGGCTAACCCTGCAGTACACTCACCCATTACCTGCAAGGCTCTGGCAAAACCTGTAGCATCCAGATACAGAAAATTTGCAACATCAACTTTCATAAGCAAAATTCTCCTTATTGCCAAGTTCTTCACTTTTAGTAACAGTAATTACTGCATTTTTATGGTAGTTTCCATTTTAAAAACACCTTCATATATTGTTGTTTCCACAGATGAGGCCAATATACTCTCCTGGACATCTCTAAGATTGGAAGCCACCACCCATTTATCTATTCTCCTGTGGCAGCTTGCATATTGCTATGATTCTGGGAGCTATGCTACTGGCATTTTAGTTACTGGCAGGGTTACCCATGCTGGACAGGTTTCAGTAGTCCTCCCAGACTAAGACTAGGAAGAAAGGCCTGGTGATCTACTTCTGACAATTAGCCAATAAAAACCCTATAGATCACAGAATACTGTCTGAGACTTTGACTTCCTTACTTTGTACAGCTAATCAGGAGGGATGGATTTCTGGACAAGGACATCAGTTTGGTAAAGCAGACAATGAGTAAAAGTGAAGGAAACTGTCAGTAAGATGGACTGACCAGTGGCAGCAACAATGGACTCAAACATGCCAGTGGTCGGGAAGACGGTACAGGACAGGATGTTTGGTTACACATGGGGTCACCATAAGTTGGAGCCGACTCAGTCGTAACTAACAAGATTGGAAGGCATACCACTGAGTGACCGGGCTGTAAATACAAATAAGCCACGATCCTTCCTTTAGCAACACTCATAGTCCAACAGGCACATGATAACATATAGGCAATTACAGTAAGACGTGGGCATATTGTAGCTGGCAGAAGAACCAAGTGTTGTTGAAGTTCTGAGGACCAACAAAGTTGGAAGGGAGGAAGGGATGAGGAAAGGTAACATTTGGTCTGGGTTTTTAAGACTGAGTAGAATTCTGCCCCACAGAGAAGTGCATGCAAAGGAGACAGACTGAGGGATGAGCATGTTGGGTACGATCAGCCCAGAGAGGGAGGTTTTGCATGAGAAGAGAAGGCTGTAGGCACTGAGGGATGCTTGATATTTGAAGGACTCTGACTGCAATCCTCAGGGTTTGCTTTTATCTCAGGGGAGCCACTGCAGGTGAATGGGGCAGGGGAACATCAGGATCCGCTGATGTTGTAGTTTGGTGTAAGGAGGCTCCCTGTAGACAATGAAGTCTCACAAACTGTGCCAGGTAAGTTCTTCCTCTAATTTCGAATAAGGATCAGATTCTCAAGGTGTTTCAGTGACTCCCTTACAGCTACTAAGTGCTAGTGTCTCAGCTCAGGTGCCCATCCTCTGACTTCATTTCCTGTGTGGCCAACAACCAACCACCTCTTTGTTTCTGTAGAACCTATGGTTGATAATACTTGGGGTGTGGTCTGCCCAGCTCATGCGCCACCAACATCAAGCATTCTGATAAACTCAGATTTCCCATGGAAGCCTGGCATACCTGAGAACAGTGACCTTTCTGTACTTTTTTTTTTTTAAGTTTTAAAATTACTTCAACTCACCAAGATCAACATTTTCAAAGTAAGCTGCATCGTGGCTATCACTGGTGGTGGCCAGGCACCATCCAGTTCTTCTGGTCCCAAGTGGATGTAGGCACCCACTCATGTGGGTCTCTCTATCTTCTGGGTTGTCTTTACCCCATGTCATTTTGGTCCTCAGTGAGCACCCGTTCCTGCTGAGTTGGGACCATTTGCTGTGCCCTTGGATGGCAGCTTGGCAGCTTTTAAGACCCCAGACACCACTCACCAATGTGGGGTGCAGAGAGCCCTCTTAGCAAGCTCGTTGTGCCAATTGGCCTCGATTTCACCTAAGAGCATGGTCCCCTGCTCCCTACCCCAGCTACTCTGTCCTTGCAATACTGGGTTAAGATGGAAGGAGTACTCAAGTTATGCTGTAGTCCACTTAATATTGTTCTTGTTTCTAATGTGTGCTATCACCGATTTCACCCAACCAGATTTCTGGCAACTATCTAATCTAAACCCTCCCCCACTCCCTTCTCTTCTATACACAAAGCGATGGAGCTCACTAAGTTGAGTCTCACTGGCAACACAAGAATAAAAAGAGGTGCATCCTGAGATCTCCACTAAAAGACCACAACTGATGGTCCAGCGGTTTCGGGGTTCCTCTGGAAGCATGGCCCCTGGCTCTGATGCTACCCTTGCGCATAAATCATAATGAAGGTCCAGTCTTTGGACAGGAATGGATTGGATTTGTCGATGCAGAGTGACCATATATTGGGTGCACTTTATGGTTCTATGCATCTATAGGATATCATCCTGCTGACCTCTGGCTGGAGGAAGGAGAGTGGGTGGAGAGGAGGGGAAAGGAGGTTGTTGGGAGGATGAGACATGTATGGAGCAGAGAGGAATAGTGTGCTGTCACCAGGCAGGGAGAGCAGTGGAAACTGCATATAGGTGGGCATGTAAATTTATACGGGAATGTACATTTTCACTCAGTCATATTAAATAAAAAAAAAGAAAAGAAAAAAACAAAATATTTTCAAAGTAATTGCTGGGTGGTATTAACAAATGCTTGGATTCCATCATCTGACTGCAGCTATCCTGAAAACAGACCCTAGAGAGCTTGGCTGCATGAACTCACTGTTGCCTTCACCTGCCCAGGTGAACCTGGACCTGGGAACCTTGACAGCTACAGTTTGGGACCCAGCACACAATTTCCTTCTGCTGTGGGAAACCTGGTGGACAGTTCACATTTGCATCACTGGACCTACTGTTCATCTCTAGCAGTAAATGCAAGCCAGAACTGGGGCTCAGGCAGAGGTTAACACTAGTGATGCTGCTTTGGCTACTCTATGGAAGAGATTCCTCTGTTCTCCAATAGAAACTAAAACTAGAAACACAATAACAAATACACAAACAAAACAAAAAACACTACTGGAGTTAGAGCTGAAATAAAGTGTTTTGGGTATATTAATCGTCAGCCCTCAATAGTTTATACCAAATCATTGTGTATGGTTAAGGCCTCACATCAAGTAGTTTATTATCCTTAACTGTTTGCAAATGTTCTTATCTTTTTTTTTTTTTATTTCTGTAAGCCTCAAAATAGAAAAATAATGAACCTCTCAGGCCTCATGGATTTGATATTTTTAAAGCATTTGCAGACATTGCATACTGGTTGTTTAATTTTCTAAAGTTTTAGTAGCACAGAAAGAGAAGAAATCATTGAAAATATGTGTATGGGGTGGGTCTTATGTAAATCCTGCCTGAAGTGGCAGAATGAAGAAATGAAAGTTTGTTTACTTTATAATTTTCTGTATCACAAAGTCTGACATAAAACTTCATCGTCAAATGCCTACTGAAATTCAACTTGCAAGTAAAGGCCAAGGAAATCCACTAAAACATTATTAAATTGCTACAAGTATAAATACCATGTAATTTATTAGCAGGTGCACTCTACCTCACAAAGACATTCACTTTGAAAAAAAAAATGTATTTTTTGTTCTGAGTTATCTGAGTAGTAGTATTAGGAAATAAACCATTTAAAAATAAACATGAATTTACATAAAAGCACCATTTTCAGAAGTGATTAGACATAGTTAAAAGCAGTCATCATTCACACACTGAAAGTGGTAAAAATGTAGGTGGAAAACCAAGGAGCAGATCTGACATGTATTTTTTTTTTTAAAGTGACAACACAAATGGAAAAACACAAACACTTCAAAAGGTTGTTTTACCTGATAGTTTGTTTCCCCAGAGGCAACTACTGATAGGAATTCTTGACCATGCTTTGAGACATTTTCCATGCATGTAAAAATAAAGAATACATTCCAGTGAGCCAGGTTGATGTTTTCTAATGAGTAAGATGAGAACGTATGTGTCTAATTGGGTTGTTAAATCAGATAATGATGTGAATAATAGTTGACTCTTTGGGAAGTTCTGCAAATATTAATAGATCATAGAGTCCTTAACCTGGAGTTCATGGACTTCTACCAAGTTTAAGGCTGGGCTTCAGGGTGTGTGTGAAGGTCTTGAAAGTGTAGACAAAATATCCTAGGTATGTGTATATAAGAATTGTTCTGTTTTGCTTTGTGTTCTTCCTGGCCAGGCACAGCTGTTGTGGCCATTAGCTTTTCCAAGGGAGAATGATCCCAAAGTGGTTTAGATCCAGACTTCTCGAGACTGAAGGCCATTTCTTGGGATCACTGAATGTGCATGAAATAAATGAGAGGACGAAGACTTTGAAGCAGTTAATAGTTGTCCTTGGGACCTTCAGACTCCCCTTTTCTGCATCTCTCTTTGTTGTGCCTTTCACATAAGCGCAGTGCCTCCATGGTCTTCAGGGAAGCATCCTGCTCCTCGGAGCCCGCTGTCGGGCACCATGGTACCAAGTTTCCAGGGTTTCCCCCCTGCCTTCTTCTGTCATCGTATCTATGATCCCAGCTGTCTTCATTAAACTTCTAATTAAAAAATTAAAGACACATCTACTGATAAATTACCTCAAACCATGAGTGAGGAGTAGCATAAAGACATGTCCTGTCATGTATGGATTTGAATTATTTATGTCTTTTTCTTGGGAAAGTTTTTCCATTTTAAAAGAGGATGTCAGACTAAGCAACACAGAATATTAACTACTACTACAAGGTTTCCAAGTTTTTTCCTCTGTTGTACTTACCATCAATGAATGATGGGTTCTCATATATGTTATAATCCCACAGATACATCCAGGGTTATGTATAATGACCTGCATCAGAGGTATAATTTTACCTGTTTTATGCTGAAGAAAGCATAGCAGAATGCTGGTGAATGACAGTAATGTTGTCTGGATAACCTTAAGTTCCTTGTAACAATAAGAAAAGGAAATCATTTGCCACCTTCATTGCCCTACTGTTAATACCACAGCCATCATTTAAACTATTTACTGTATACCTCATGGAAGCCTTAGTGGCATAGTGGTTAACTGCTCGGGTT
The DNA here is from genome assembly GCA_028571685.1 of Heterohyrax brucei. NCBI lineage: Eukaryota > Metazoa > Chordata > Mammalia > Hyracoidea > Procaviidae > Heterohyrax > Heterohyrax brucei. Next base: position 114,118,223 of record CM053149.1, on the reverse strand, counting down.
GCTAATCAGAAGATTGGCAGTTCAAACCCACCAGGTATTCCTTGGAAATTCTAGGGGGTAGTTCTACTCTGTCTATAGGGCTGCTTTGAGTTGGAATTGACTCGATGGCAGAGGGTTTATTTTTTGGTTTTATACAATTTATGACAAATAATTCCAATACTGGGTGACCCAACAGGAAAGCTGAGACTACCTGATGACAGACACTTCTTTTTATTTTTTTTGAATGGGAGCTGGAACTGTTTTAAGATAGCAGGTTTTTCTAGTGCTCCCCAAATTATATTCATTCATTCATTCATTCCATCATTCATTTTCCATTCATCCATCCATGCGTTTAATGTGAATGTAAGGGAGAAGGCAGAAGGACACCCTGTGTGGAGGGAACGCCATGTGCAAGGGCACGGAGCCATAAGCTTATATGAAGAGTCTCAGGAAAGGCGCACTGCTCTGCGGTTTCAGCCCGAGAAGGCAAGATGGAAAGTGGGGATGCGTTCACTGCTATGGTGATGTAGGAAGGGTACACCAGAGCCAGGCTGTGAACAGACCGCATGCTAAGGGACATGGGCTCATGCAGGCATTTCCACATAAAGCTGGTTATGTGTGAAGGGAACCTGCAGAGAAGGCAAAACCAGACTCTGAAATTTATGCTGCTTAAGTGTTGGCCAGGGTCATGCAAAGAGATGGCCAGTGGTCTATTCTCACCAGCTGACTAGGGCTTGCCCAGTTGTCTTGGAGATTCTGACCTGATGTGTTGGTTCTCATGATCTAACCGTGTTAAAATGCAGAGATCTGAGGGCAGAGGTGTGAGCTTCTGGTGCCAGCAGGAGTAACAAGGGCCCATGAGCTCTCTCAGCATGTCACTCTACTCCCAGGGAGATCAGAGTTTCACCACCCTCCCCCACCACCCCTTGTTCAGAATTCTCACCTTTGTAAACTCGGATAATCTCACATCAGTTCTACAAATTGCTCAATCAGATTAAAGGCAAGGGGCATTAACCCCTGAAGTTCCCAGTCTATGCTTCAGAACTTTCTGTGGCTTCTGCTGATTTCTACTTGGGAAGTCGTATGCTATAGGGGAAATAACAGTGAGTTGCAAGTCAGGAGCTTTGAGATTTTTGTTTTGGCTCTGTGAGTAGTGTTGTGGCCTCAAGCAAGTCTTCTCACCTCTCTGAGACTCAGTTTCCTTCATTTTAAAAGAAGTGATTGGGCCAGATGGTCTCTGCTTCTTCTCTGGTGTTCAACTCTGGATCTGGGGGTTTTCCTTTTTTTATTATTTATGGTACACATTTTATATAGCTCTTAATGTTTTATGATTTTGTTCTTGCTTTTTTAAAGATATTGCTACATCACCGTTTTAGGTAAAACTCCTGAAAAATTTATTTCATATCTTTTCATTTCTTATTTTATCACTCTTAATGTTTTAAAGTAAAATGTCATCTCTTAAGACCTTTAAAACAATCACCGTTCTCTTGTTAACTTTTTAGTAGGGTTAGAGTTTCCAGAATTAGATCAGACAAAATGAGCAAAAGACCCATAAGGTCAAATCTTTATCCTCTGATCTCAAAGAACATCAAACCTATACAAGCACATTCTTTAGCTTTGCTAATTCCTAGCCAAATAACAAAGAATTTACCACCATGGTGTCAAATAGATTTGACTGTTTAAACACGGAAGAACAAAATTATCAGAAAATAAAAGTAGGCATGTGTCATTTATTAAAAAGCTACCATTTAAGAGGATACCACTATAAGTCATTTATTAATTATGATAAAACACATTTACTTGGAAAGCCTGTAAGGTTTTTGGCAAACTATTTCTATTGAGTAGTTAGAAGTATTCGGTTTATAATGGCTCACAGAATTTGTAAGAAATTGTATTCCTTCCCCTTGAATAGCAAAACAAAAAGTATATTCTGACTCAAAGAAACAGCCGTGTATGAAACCTACAAATCCTGTTTCCACTGAGTTGATTCCACCTCAGAGCAGAACTGTATAACGTTTCTGAGGAGCAGCTCGTGGATTAAAAAGCTCGACCTTTTGGTAGCTCCCCAGCTGTTAACCACTGCGCCACCAGGGCTCCTTGAGGCCTCCGGGAAGTACTGTTTTCCTGAGTGGATGGAACGCCTTTAAGATCTGACTCCTTGGAGAAAGAACAGAACATGGGCTCTGAAGAATTATGGTAGGTCCCTGGTTATAACTGGGAGAAGCCCAAATGGCAAAGAAAATGGAAAACCTATCATTTGGGGTATCCACTCCCCAAACTGGCTTAAATTTTCATCTGCTTTATGGTTACTGAATTTTAGTTTTTTTTAAATTATATATTATTTAATAACTTCTCATCCATTTACATGGCTCTGAAAATGGCATCTTCCTATGTTTTAAAGAAATGGAGACCAGAGTGGTTAAGAAACCTATTTGAGGTTACACAGTCAATAAGCGGAGGAAATGGGAATAAAGTCAGATGAAGAAGGAAAGGATTGTGAATGCGTTTAAAAAAATTAAATACTGTCTTTCCTTTATTCAAGTGATGCTTTAGAAAATAATCAGGCATAGTAAGAGCACTAAGGGGACCTGGTGGCACTGTGGTTAAGCGTTTGGCTGCTAATCGAAAGGTTGGCAGTTTGAATCTACTCCAGCTGCTCCTTGGAAACCCAAGGGGCTGTTCTACTCTATTGTACAAGGTCACTGTGAGTCAGAATTGAGTAGGATTCTGGCCATGATATAGTTATCTACAACAATCTCTTGGCTTTAGAGGGAGGAACCATGGGTCGTGAACATTGTTTGAGTCTCATTTAAACAGATGCTGGTTTCTTCCAAAAGCCTCTTCATTCTGAAGCAGTCAATTCCTAGGACTTAATTTATGTCACTAGGGAAAGACTTTTAAATAAATAAGACTTTAAAATAACTTCTCCCCATGGAAACCTGTGAGATTTTAGGCATTCCTAACCATGAATCGTATCCGACTCGACGGCACTTGGCTTGGCCAAAATAGTTCTATAATCATTACTTGCGGAAATTACCCCATTTATCGGCTTTTCCTACAGCTTTGAAGAAAATATTTACTTTTCAAATAAGCAATATCAATATTATAATAACATTAATGGAAACAAAAATAATGTGAAAAAATTTGCTACTAATCAGCTATCTCAACTAATTAAATGATTATTTTTTCTGTTCCCTTTCATCTGTCTCTCCCCTTCACTCTCTCCGTTTCAGTCTCTCTCCTGCTCTGTCATGTACACACAGACACAGACACGCACACCTTGACTCCTAGTGACCCATGTGACAGTAGCACTGCCCCACAGGGTTTCCAAGAAGTGCCTGGTGGATTTGAACTGCTGATCGTTTTGTTAGCAACCATAGTGCTTAAATATTGTGCCGTCAGGGCTCTAGACAATAACTAACCCATTGTCTTTGAGTAGAGCCTGACTCACAGTGAACCTATGGGATGGAATAGAACTGCCCTGTAGAGTTTCCAAGGAGCACCTGGCATATTTGAATTGTTTACCATTTGTTTAGCACTGAACCACTTAACCACAATGCCACCAGGGTTTCCAGATAATAGCTCGACACTTACTATTTCTCCTGTATATAAGATATGTTATCGCTGGCTTTCCGATTTCAAGATTATTTTGTTTTTAGTTTTTAGAAGTTTGATGTGTTTCATAAATTTCTTTAGTTTTACTGTGTTTGAAGTTTGCTTAGCTTCTTAAACCTGCAGTCTGAAGTCTTCTGCCAAAATTGGGGAACTCTGAGTCATTATTTCTTTGAATAGTTTTTCAGCACCACCCTTTTTCTTGTCTGTTTTCAATATTCAGATAACACAAATATTAGAATTTTTGTCAGAGCTCCACAAGTCCTGGAAATTTGCTTTCCCAGGCTATTTTTTCTCTATTTTTCCTATTTGCTAATTTCCATTGTTCTATCTTCTAGTTAAATGATGTTCTCCTCTGTGTAGTTCATCCTGCTATTGAGCACATCCACTGAGCTTTTTATATCCTCTGTTTCTTCACAGAGACTTTTTATTTTGCTATCTTTTTTATTTGTTCATTTGTTTCAAACATGTTTGTTAATTCTGTTGAAGTTTTTTTTTTTAATTAAAATTTTGTTGCATCATGGTTGCTTTAAGCTTTTTGTCAGTAAATTCTAACATCTCTGCCATTCTGATGTTGCCATCTACTGATTGTTTTCCTTCACTCAGTTTGAAACATTCCTTGTTCTTGCTTTTCCAAGTAATTTTCAATTGAAATATGAATATTTTGTATTACTGTATGAGACTCTGGATCTTTTGAAACCTTCTGTCTTCACTGACTTTCATGGAAAAGAAGGGGGAATAGGGGCACTGCCTGGTAACTCCTAAGTGGAAGTAGAAGTCCAGGCTCCCCTTAGCTTTTACTGACAGCTGAGGAGTAAGTTCACGTTAATGCTGGCTAAGGGTGGGAGTTATTGCTTCCCATATTATCTCCACTGACACCATGCTCAGGGCGACGGCAGTATCCCCAGGCAAGGTGAAAGTTCTGGCGTTCTACTATAATACGGTTACTCTGACTACACCCTGGTAGGGAAAGGGAGGAAGTCTCATTCCTGCCTAGTGAAGATGAAATTCCTAGCTCTCTAATTTGGCCTTCTCTGACACTACCCCAGCATGGATGTTTGGTGCCTTGTTACAGTCTGACAAGGGTAGGGGTCTATCTTCCCTACTTGGCCTCTGTTACTGGAGATGAGGATGGGGCCACATTTTTCCTGTGGTGTTTGGCTAGAAGGGAGCTGCTATTGTTTAACAGTTTTTTTTACCTTGCTAAGTTGCCCTTTTCCTGGTCCTTTGGCTAGAGCAGTCAGGCTTTTATATCTGCACACACTAGCATTTCTGGATTACCACCTTCTTTAGCTCCATCTCTGGGACATACAAAGCTAAAGTAAACCGAAGGAACACACTACTGGGTTGCTGTTGGGTCTTAAGGTCCCTAGCTGCTGTCTTTTTTCCCTCCACCTTTCAAGGTCTTCTTGGGCTTGTTTCACATACAGAATCTAGGAATTTCAGTTGTATTTAATAGGAACAATAGGAAAAAGTATGTACACTCTGTTTTCCTGTAGGTAGAAGGTATCCCCAGAAGAGATTTTAACATTACTGTAACCCAGTCATTCTCTTGGAATCTCATGAGCTGGAAAAACAAACTGATGAAGATATCAAAAAACCTTATAAAGTATTTACTATTTTTATGTGTAAGTAATATGATATCATAACTTCCTCTCATCTGTAGCTTCTGGTCATTTTTAATTCCTGTAGTCAAACCCAGTCTGAAGGAGGAGAGCAGGGGTTTGTTTTTGTATTAATTTAATTGTGTCCACAGAATCAGCTATGCTGAGATTTCAGGACCTAGTTACCTCTGTAATTAGGAAGGATCTCAGCATCATAGACTACATCATAAATCATTTTGAGGTAGGTAAAATTAAAAGTTTTCACTAATACAACAATCTAACCCTTAGCATATCTGACGGATCCTCTGTTTCTTTTTCACAAAATCTGAGATGTATCTACTTTCTGAGAAGAAATCTGAACGCCGTCTTCCTCTGTCACCTAAGATAATAAAAGAGAGCATCCCTGGTAGGCCCCAATGAAAGCTCCCCCCATTTTCATAGGTGCCGTTATCCTAATCTACCACTAGCAATTTAGATCTTTACTAATTCATAAAAGGAACTCAGGTTTAACTACAGTGTCTTACAGAAAAGGAAGAAAATACTGTTAATATATACATACAAAGATGAAGTTTCTATAAACATTCATGATAATTTTCAGAAAAAAACCTGCAGTATTTTGGTGGGCCAAATAGTTAACTGATTGACCAGTATCAGGAACTTAAATACTTAGATATTTATACTAATAACATACTCTTCTAGAAAGTTCATATTGAAAAAGTTTGCATTAACTGCAATCGCTGCAGATAGCATTGAGAAATATTGTTACATTAAGTGTGGTAACCAGATCAATCAGGCTCTAGAATTATTCCAGTCTAGATTATTTCTCATGCAGAGCTAGGGAACTGAAATAATCTAGAGTTAACATCACCAAACATTCTTTTTAATAGTGATCTTAATTATTTTCTATTTTATTGGTGTCCTCTGATCCTAAGGCAGTTCTGAGCTGGGAGTGGTATGAAGGCATAATCAGATGTTAAGAACATAAACCCTCAACACACCCACTACCATCGAGTTGATTCTGACTCATAGCGGCCCTATAGGACAGAGTAGAAGTGCCTCCATAGAGTTTCTAGGGAGCACCTGGTGAACTTGAACTGCTCACATTTCCATTAGCAGCATACTATTACTGTTGATGCTCCTACTTCACGACATTTTTTTTCATAACCCACTTAACCACTACGCCATTGGGGTTTCTGTTCAGAATCTATTGATCATAAATTGTGCTCTGACCTACTTTAGAACAGTAAAAGCCTGTGTGTATTTTACCAGTGAGGGAGGTCTTGTGGGGTGTTAGGAGCATGCATTTTGGAGGACCATGTATACTGCCGTCATCATTTACTAGTTGTGTGACTTGAGCAGCTTCTTATTTTTTCTGGACCTCAGTTTCCTCACATAAAAACAAGAATAAATCCTATCTCATAAATTTGTTGAGATGACTCAATGAGGTAATACATACAAAATAGTTTGCCTGGAATATAGTAAGAGATCACATAAACATTTCTGACAATTACTACCACTACTTCACTACATTTTTTTTTCATAACCCAACCTATGGGAAAACTCAACTTGGTTCACAGCTCCCTGCGATACACAGTTTTTAAGCAGATACAAATTTTCTTTACTCTGATAGAACAGGTAAACTTTTTCCAGGTTCCACGCTCATGCCCAGGTTGGAAGGCTGATAACATCAGACATCTTTTGCCCATGCAATGTTTAATTTTTGGAACCCCTGGGCTAAAGAATCATCCACACTTCCTACTTCTACCTTGTTACATTTATCTGGATTCATGCCAAAACTTTCTTGAGAGTGATTCAAATTAGCATCAATTACAGATAATTATAGAAAAGGTTGGCTATTTATTATCAGGTAGAGACATGAACCTTGGCACTTTCAGAAACTAGAGCTAAAGTGATCCTGTAAAGCTCCAGTTAAATCAACACGGTGATGTGCTAGCCTCCGGAAGGCTTTCATGGAATTAACTCTGAAATGCTGAGTATTTTCTCACTCAGAACCTCATCCTAAATCTATAACGTATACCTGGGATCACACTGTACCTGCTCTTTGCCTTGTCAGTCTTACAAAAGCCCTTGGCCAAAAGCAATAAAATCTGACCTGACCTAATCCTGGACTTGCAGTGGATAATGTGTATATTTTTCATTCAATAATTTAATGTGGAAATTAACTGCATGTGTCACAGCTTCCCCATTTTAAAGAGAGAGCTTTCATGGTTCTAATGTTACACAAAAATTAAATATGTAAACACCCCCATCATTTAAGACTCTTCACTTTCCTGATAGCTTAAATAAGCACGACAAAAGACTCCTTTGGAGAAATTTATTATTTCATTGAGTATGGGAGCCTGCTCCATGAAATGCATCCCCTTACAGTTACAGAAATTATAACAACAGATTTTTCCCCTTTCTCCCTTAAATAAAAACCCACTGCAAACGAATTGATTCCAATTCCTAGTGACCCTATAGGTTAGAGCAGAACTGACTCCATAGAGTTTCCAAGGAGCATCTGGCAAATTCAAACTGCTGACCTTTTGGTTGGCAGACATAGCACTTAACAACTATGTGACCAAGTGGTCTCCATGAAATATCTGAAATAATTTCCCTACTTTGGCTTACTGCATTGTTTTCTCTTGTGTGTCAATACAAGAGAAAAATGGAAATTTCAGGGCTTTGAACCGGTTCTTCCAAGTCATTCACAGCTGAGGAGGTGACACTTAGAACAGATCTGCATTTTTAAAATTTAGGGGACATGGAATCAGAACAGGAAAAATTATGGGTCAAAACCCTGCTAGAAACTTAATCTCCTTAAAAAAATAAAGGCAGCGTATGCATTGCACAGGAGCCATATTTCTTGGCCTTGGGATGCTGGTAGGGTTGGAAAGAGTGGTGCCCTGCTCAAAGATGGCAGCTGACTACCCTACTTGGATTGTGTGACACTCTCTGCAGTCCTGGCAATAATCCAGTCTCATACATTAGGCTCCTCAAAGGGATCACTCTGCCTCTTCAGATACTCCCATTCCAGGGCACTGACTGGTAATTTTTCCCATTCTGGTGGTTATGGTTCTAGATTATCGAAAGTTTAAAAATCTGGATCTTGTCCAATTTCACTTAGTCAGCCATGACTGAACTGCTTCGAACCAGTGTGAAGCCCTGGAAAATTTACAGAAAATTTTGATATTGTTTTCTCTTCTTGCAGGTGTTGCTTGAGTCTTTTCTTTTTCTGGCATGGGATGAGGGCTTCTCTCTATTTGATCTTCCCTTTTTGACTGCATGTACCTTTTGCTTAATGACTGTGTCTTTATGGCAGCTTTCTATCCAAAGTATCTTTTCCCATGGCTTTTTCCTCTCTTGCCTCACGTCTTATCACATGCATTTTATTTTTGCTTTGATTCTTTTTATTAAATCTAATGTTTTGAGGAGATCCACGTGGTTCAAAAGCCAAAAGGTATAAACAGCTTTACATCCATAAGTTTCTCTCAGTTCCTTGTCTACCATCTGCCCAGTTCCCAGATTTTTACTCAAGCAAATATGAACATAGAGGCTTACTCATTTTCCAAAAAAGCGATCATAAAGTATGTATTTTTCCAGTTAGTTTTAAACTAAATTTCTCTTAGAGATCTTTCCATATCAATGTACAATGAGATTTTGCATTCCTTTTTGGCTTTCACAGCTTCGTTGTATAAATTTATTTAATTCCCACCCACTACTTAGTTGAGTCAGGTCTGACTCATGCTGACCCTAGAGGTCAGAGTAGAACTGCCCCATAGAGTTTCCAAGGAGTGCCTGGTGGATTTGAACTGCTGACCTTTTAGTTAGCAGACACAGCACTTAACTCACTACACCAGTACCCTATTAATAATCTGTTACTTATGAACTGCATGTGATGCAGTTTACTCTTTTTCACTCTTAGAGACATTACTGATAAGAATAACCTTCTGTATATGCAATTTCACACATCTCTTAAGTGCATCTGTACCTTAAATATCAAAATCAGAATTGCTGGGTCAAAGGTTTTGTGCATTTGTAACTTTGACAGATATGTCAAATTGCTGTCCACAAGGATCATAAAGGTTTACAGTCCCACCAGTGTTATACAGGAGTGACTTTTTCTAGAGCCTAATCTACAGAATGTGTTAATTTTTGGATTTTTGCCACTCTGAAGTGTGAAAAGTGGTATTTCAGGTTAGTTTTAAATCGCTTTTCTTTTATAACGAATGAGGCTGAACATCTTTTTATAATCTTTAGGAGCTACCTATGTTTCTATCTCTGCGAATTGTCGGTTCATGTCCTTCTCTCAATTTTTCTTACAGACTGCAAGAGCTATTCATGCTTCAGGAAGATTATATGTGTTGTAGGAAAATTGTCTTTTTTTTACTTATAATTGTTTTTGCAGAATTTTAATTTATTCTTGATTTGGAAGCTTATAACAGAAGTTTATTTTTCTTCTGGAATTTTTATGATCTTATTTTTACATTGAAAACTTTGGTCTTTTGATAATTTATCCTGGGATAAATTCATCCTAAGACATGAATCCATTTTTTTTTCTTTCGAGATGACTATCCAGTAGTGTCAAAGTAAAATCATTTATTGAATTGTAAACATCTTTTCCCCACTAATGTGTGATAATCAGTTTTATTTTACACTAAATTCTTGTATTTGGAGCTGCTTTGGGGTTTTCCCTTCTAATCTATCAGTCTGTCTATCAATACTGCACCACTTAATTATTGTGGCTCTGTAATATTTTAATATCAGGCCTTATGTTAACCTAGTGATAACAGGAGCTCTGGTGGCAGAGTGGTTAAGGGGATGGGCTGTGAACTGAAAGGTCAGTAGATCAAAACTGCCAGTGTTTTATAGGAGAAAGATGGGGCAGTCTGCTTCCATAGAGATTTACAGCCTTGGAAATGTTACAGGGTTGCCATGAGTAGAAACTGACTTGATGGCAGTGGGTTAGTAATAAAGAAAGGAGCCCTGGTGATGCACTGGTTAAGAGCTGAGCTGATAACCACAAGGTTAGTGAGTTGAACCCACTTAGCAACTTCACAGGAAAAAAGTCTTGCCATCTGCTCCCATGAACATTACAGCCTAGGAACCTCTATGAAGCAGAATCAACTCAGTGGCACCTGACAATGATGATGATGACAGCAACATCTTAAACTTATATAGGAAACCCTGGTGGTACAGTGGTTAAGGGCTACGTCTTCTAACCAAAAGGTTAGCAGTTTAAATCCACTAGGTGCTCCTTGGAAACTGGGGGGAAGGTAAATTTACATAGAATTTGAACTTACATTACCTTATTTAATCTAATCCTCATAACAACACAAGGGGAACTGGAACATGTATTAATGTTCTTATTTTGTAGATGAGGAAACTTAAGCTTTGAGGAGGTGACATGGTTTTCCAAGATAACAAAACTAATATGTGGTAGAGTGATGACCTTTTTCTTAGTTCTGTGTCTTTTCTAAATTATGTATTTCTCAGAATATCCTACAATATCTGTCTTCATCAGAGAGTTTGTTCATTCTCATCGATTATGAGACTGAGTTATAAATCTGTGCAGGATGGGCAGTTGTATTTAACCCTCTTTGGATTGAGAAACACACTAAATCATGAAATTATAGCCTCTTAGAGGAGGGGGATGTCTGATAAATCACAGATCATTCTAGTCATTTTACAGAGGAGTAAACTGAGGCTTAGAGAAGTTGTGACCTCTGTGCCCACGATCGCCAGAAATCAGGGTAGAGTTAGGACTCAGAGCTAATTCTTCTCACTTGATTTAGTAATGAAGAGAAAGACAGTATTATGTGTGATGTATTTAGCCAGCCATCTCCAGGTTTCCTACACCTCCCAGGCCAAAAACAAGAAGTGTGGAACTATTCATTCATTTATTCACTCAAAATATAATCATGTACCATGTGCCACGTACTTTGCTAGTCAGTGGGTTTACATAAGGCATGGTCCTTGCCCTTACGATGAAGAGTCTAGAGAGGCAATTAGACATTATAAAAATAACATATGGATAAAGATGTTATTACAAACTGGAATATGGACTATGAGGGAAAATCACCTAGTTCCCTGAGAGATTACCACAAGAATACCTGCTCCACACTGTGAGGTCTAGGACATCCTCCTCCAGAGCAAGGAGTGTGAAGAGGGCATGCACCAGGCAACGAGGTTGTTGAGGTCACCAGAGAATATTTGCTGAAGGGCCTTCTTTGTCTGCTGAAGTGTTTGCATTTCATTTTGAAGATGATGGAGAAGTACTGGGAAAGAGCTAGGTTGTGGCATGAACTGATTTGAGTTTTAAAACCAACAGTGGTGGCACTGTGGAGGCCACACTGGAGCTGAGCAAGGCTAGAGCTGAGGAGATCAGTTAGAAACCTCTGTTCAGTCCCAACTCACCATGTTGTCCCTGCACCACCTCCTTGGTGGCTTGAGTTTCCATGGAGCAGTTTGAAAACCACTGGTCGAGTCTTATTCCCTCGTTTCTGCAGAGGAGGGAACTGAGGCTCAAAGATGAATGTGACTTACCTAGGGATGTCACCAGCTAGTGGGAAGAGAACCGGTGCTAAGACAACAGCCTCCTACTTTCTGATGAGGGAGGCTTTCACCCTCTTGTGCCCTCTTCATGCAAACCCACACCCTGCTACCCAGGTTTCCACCAGTGCTATCACTTCAGGGATCACAGGCCCCCAGAGGATGCGCTGCTTCAGCTGAATTTGCACCATGCTGTAGTCAGCACACTGTGTGCAACAAATACAAGAGATTTTAACAAACACTTGCTGGTGATGTTAGGTATTATTTAAAGAACAGTTTACCTCATCCTTCTGAATGGCTCATCAAATACTGTGCTGAACAGTGGGTTGAACTTCCCTAAACAGAGTATACTTTTTCAGAAGTTAAAGCTCTTTGTAGAACATTCTAAATCTTTCCTGTGTCAGTGAACAACTCATCACTGGCCAAGAAAAGTGTCACCCTCTCTTCTCTTGGTGAGTTGTTTCTCTGTCACTGGTATTCCTGAACACCTACTTCATCAGAAGTGAAAATGGTTAATTAGAACAGAAGAAATGCAACCCTATTTATTTAGATACAACTGCACTTAGACCCTGTTACACTGAGTTAATGAGTATGGAATACTTCCCGTGTACACTGTACTTGACATTCATGAATGCTTTTCTATTTAACCTCTGGGGCAACAGGATTAAGTGGGGGTGGTGGATTTTCAACCTGTTTAAATGCCATTTCTTGTTAAAGTTAGAGTTCCTTGAATCACTGTGTTTCTCCCCACTTTTCTTAATTTTATCCCCACCCCCCTGCCACTGGAAGTAGGATGGAGTGGTAGGATTAAGGACAGTTTTTATATTATTCCTTAAATCTGTACTTAGCAATCTGCTAAGACATCTGTGACTCAAAACCATAGAAAAATGAAGCCTGGTTTTAAAATGGGAGAAAAACTGTATGAACTCTTTCTAAAATGAAATCATCCAAATGCAGGAAACTCCCTAAATTTAGAGATGTTCATGAAAGCAGCATTTATAATAGTAAAAACAACAAAAAAAGGAAGTAGTTGGAATATTCAGTAATTGAAGAGGAGTGAAATGCATAGTAATGCATTCCATGTAATGTCATCTATGAATTAAAACAATGCTTCCAAAGGACAAGCCATACAGCACAGGGACACACTGATGCTGAGTGGAAAAAGCAGATGGAAAGACACAGAAAACCTTATTGCCACAATTAACCAACTAGACCTCATTGACATATACAGAACTTTCTATCCATCAGCGGACAACTACACCTTCTCCAGTGCACATGCAACATTTTCCAGACCAGATCATGTCTTAGGACATAAAGCAATTCTCAACAAAATCCATACCATTGAATTAATGCAAAGCATCTTCTCAGATCACAAAGCAGATGGCACAAAGCAGTCATTAAGACGAGTGGTTCCGGAGTTCAATGACTCAGGTTTTAATTTGACTCTAGACCTTAGCAAGAACCACTGTTTTCCTTACTTTCTTCATTCATGGGAGAGGGGATTATAATAATACTCATTCTATTGTTTTTTGTAAGGTTTAGAGGAAGCAATGCTCTTAAAGGTCTGATAGAGTACCTGGCACGTGGCACAGGCTCAACAAGTGTTCACTGTTATTACATACATGATCTTAACTTTGTAGTAAATACATTAAAAAAAAAATACTGGAAGTTCCTGAAAGTGGTAGATTTCTTTTTGATGTAGGACTAAGAGTAATTCTTTACTGTTTTGAAACTGTTGGTTCTTTCCAATGTTCTGTAATTGTAGTTAGTTTTTTCCTTTGTCCCCTTTCCACACCAGAACTATTTCTGACCTTGAATGTCATGCTCTGTGTATCCCAGAGGCTGACCACTACAGACTGCATCACCCAGGCCCCTCGGCCCTCTGGCTTCTAGCTGGGTTCAGCCAGAGCCTCAGTGCTGGCCGTGGTTGTGTCCTGTGACACAGCAGCTCTTGAGGGTGGCCCCTCTCCCACAGCTCTTACCCCTCTCCCCTCCAAGTGTAGGGGTGGTAACAACTTCCCACTGTTGCTAGTCACACATGCTTCTTGTCCATTCATTAACCCTGCTCACCTCTCTGTAAATAATCCCTTCGTTAAAATGTCTTCAAAATGCAAGCTGAGTGTGGCTTTTGTTTCCTGCCGGGACCCTGGCTGATACAAGGAGCATGTCTTGTTTTTATAATTGGGAAAATTTTATTAAAAAAACACAAAGGACCACCCCCGCCTCCTGCCTCCCCAAAGGAAGCACTCTTCAGGGAGTGGAGAGGCCCCTCACCTTCCAGACTTGAAGTGATTATTTTTGTTTCCTTTTGGAGCCCTCACATGAAATTAGGCTTCAGGCTAGAACACCTATTTCTTAGAAAAACACACTTTCTCCTGGAGAGAAATTCTAGAAAGCAGTCGCGGGCTATTGACAAACTATAATGCTGCATAGGGATCTGGCCAAAAAGGAATCAAGGGAAAATCTCCATAGGGAGAAGGTGGCCCAGAAAGTGGCTCATCATTTTTGATGCCAGCTGTGTGCCAGGTTGGGCAGACACAGACAGAGCCGTGCTTGACTCTGCGTTGGCCCTGAGTGGAGACCTGTCTCTGTGGCCACTGGAAGCTCACCAGCCCCTGTAGCGTCTGGGCTGAGCAACTGCCAGGCTCCCGGGGGGTAAGTGATACAGTTTGTTCAGTCCAGGGGTGGGGATGGCGGAATGAGGTGGTAATGGGGCTAGTTGCTGGGAGGTTGGGGACAGGGGAGGCTTGGCATGTCACTGTGCACTGCTCCACTGTTAAATCTCTACTGGCAGGCTGACTTTGCCCCAGAAGGACGTGTGGGGAGGAATGTCACAGTTCCATGGCAATAAAGAGCTGCCTGGTGGGTCCTCCCCTCCGCCAGGAGGCTTCATGGCTTCAAAGTTCCCAAGAAGTATGGGAGGGGCGGAGGGAGTTATGAGCTGCTCTGCTTTGGCGGGTGACTTGATCACCTGTGCAGAAACTTTTTGTGGCAAATATGTTGAAGACAGTGAGCTTGGAGGAGCCAGCAGAAAGCAGAAGCATGAAACTCCATGCCTTGAGAATCTAGGGGGTCCAAGAAGGGTACCATGAGCTAGTCATAAAGAAAGGGAATGAAAGACGAGGCACAGCTGAAGACAGTGATGGACAAAGACAGTTAAAAACTCCAGCCTCAACACTTTGGGTCTACGATGGGCTTTGTTTTTTTTTATACTCTGAAGGGAATTCTCATGGTGGTGAGTTTCACATTCCCCACTACCCTCTAAGCCCTGTGAACAGGGGGAGTATGTGATCCCCCTCATTTTCACACACACCATGCCTCCCACAATATCTGGTAGGTTCTCGTTAGCTGCCATTGCATTGGGTGCCAACTCATGGCAACCGCACATACAATCTAACGCCTGTCCAGTTCTGCACTGTCCCCATAATCGGTTGTGGATTGGACTGTTGTGGTCCACAGTATTGTCACTGGCTGATTTTTGGAAGCAGATCACCAGGCCTTTTCTAGTCTGTCTTAGTCTGGAAGCTCTGCCAAAACATGTTCAGCATCACAGCAACACACAAACCTCCACCGACAGACAGGTGGTGGCCATGCACAAGGGGCGCCGGCCGGGTCTCCTGCCTGGAAGGTGAGAACTCTGCCACTGAACTGCCAATGCCTCTCATCACCTTCACCCCTTGCTGCTGACTGGTAAAGGAATGGGTGACTAAATGCTAGTAGTTTCCTTCCCCAGTGGATGAGGAGCTCCATCACAGCAGAAACTGTGTGGATCTTATCCACCGCCACATCTGCAGTGACTAGCAAAGCACCTGCCACATGGCAGAAATGTACACAGTGTTTGTTCAGTGATGAGTCAATGAATAAATGAGCAAATTGTAAACGACTGCTTTAGTATAAGCTCCCCGAGGGCAGAAATCATGTGTTATCCATCTTTGTTCTGCCTATATTACTAATTTAAGGCCACTTTTGTGTTTGTTGAATAACTATGAGCAACAATATCTATTCTTGCATTTTTCTCTTGTCTTGACACAGAACTTCAGCTTTGGAAGTTCCTTCTCATCTACAAATTCGTTCAGTTCCACATTTAGCCAGGCACTGGGCACCGAGGAGATGAAGGTAAGACATTTTTTTCTTTTTTTTTTGGACTCCAGTTGTCCATATACATAGTCATGTAAGTGAATGTCTAACATGTTTAATGAAAAATAGTGTTTACAAGGCATTGAAGTGTTACAAAGGGTGTAATTAGATGAGTCCGTCTGGGTGGAGGTGAGAGGTCAGTGAAGTTCTTATGACAAGGTAATAGCTGAGTACAGTTTTGAAGAATGAACAGGAGTTTATCAGGCAGATGAAGAGGCTTGGAGGAAGGGAAGGGCATGTTTAAAGATGCTCCTAATGCTGAACTTTAGAATGGACATTTCCAGGCAGCAGTCTTAGGTAAGAATAATCATAGTTAAGGCTCCTTAGGAGGTACAGTGTTCAAATGGCCGAAGACTCAGCTCTACTGCTATCAGCGATGCTCAGGCCACAGACTGAATAGCTTCTTCAACTGTGTGCCCCAAACTTAGCAAGAAGAGTCATATTCTAGAATGATCTCAAATGAGAGGAGCCCATCATGAGTTCTCTAAATTTGTCTTCTGAAAGGCAGTGAAAGAACAGGGAGTTGACAGTTAGCTCGGAACAAAATGAGCTAAGAAGGAAAGAGCGATGTGGTAACAAATTTCAAACATTTGAAGAGCTGTTATCAGTAGACTGTTTTGGGGTGCCCTGGAGATCAGAGCTGGAATTAGAATATTTTTGGGAGGCTTTCATATATGAAGGAGCCCAGTACAATGAAAGACACAGTAAATATTACACTGTTACTTTTCTTTAAAACAAAAATATTTTATTGTGTTTCAGGTGGAAGATCACATAGAAAATTAGGTTCCCATTTAAAAATTTTATAAAATTATTCTGTAACACTGGCTATATTTTTCACAGTGTATTGATACTCTCATTACTTCCACTTTTCTGTTTCCATTAATCCAGCTTCCTTTCTCCTCAGCTTTTCATCTGTGCTTTAGGTTAAATGTTGACCATTTGGTCTCATGTAGTTGATAGTTTAAGGGAGTACAGTGTTCACAGGTGATAAATGTTTTTTTTTTTTTATTTTTTAAAATTTTTATTTAACATAACTGAGTGAAAATGTACATTCACATGTAAATTTACATGCCCCCCATATGCAGCTTCCACTGCTCTCCCTGTCCGGTGACTGCACACTATTCCTCTCTGCTCCATACATGTCTCATCCTCCCAACAGCCTCCTTTCCCCTCCTCCCCGTCCACTCCCCTTCCTCCAGCCAGAGGTCAGCAAGATGATATCCTGTAGATGTATAGAACCATAAAGTGCTTCCAATATATGGTTACTCTGCATTGCCAAGTCCAATCCATTCCTGTCCAAAGAGTGGACCTTTGTTATAATTTATGGGAACGGGCAGCATCAGGGCCAGGGGCCATGCTCTCAGAGGAACCCCAAAACCGCTGGACCATCAATTGAGGTCTTTTAGTGGAGATCTCATGATGCACCTCTTTTTATTCTTGTGTTGCCAGTGAGGCTCCTCTCTGTGAGCTCCGTCATGGCTATCACTGGTGGTGGCCGGGCACCATCCGGTTCTTCCGGTCCCAGGTCGATGTAGGTACCCACTCTTGTGGGTCTCTCTGTCTTCTTGGTTGTCTTTACCGCATGCCATTTTGGCGATAAATGTTTATTTTATAAGCCAGTCTATTATTTGGCGGCTGTGGCTTTGGTTACTAACTCAAAGGGTATCTTAGGGCAATGGTCTCAGAAGTTTTTCTAGTCTTTAATGGTCCAGTAAATCTGGCCTTTTTTAGGAATTTGAGTTTTGTTCTACATTTTTCTCCCTTTCTATCTGAGATCTTCTGTTATGTTGCTGGTCAGCATGGTCAGCAGCAGTGGTAGCCAGACACTGTCTAGTTCTTCTGGTCTTGGGCTAGACAAAGCCATGGTTCATGTGTACTAATTTCGTCTCCGAGTCTTTGGTTTCCTTCATTCTTTTTTGTTCCAGATGAATGGAGACCAGTAGTTGTATCTTAGATGGCTGTCTGTGAGCTTTTCAGACCCTTGATGCTACTTAACCAGTTGAGGATGTAGAGCATTATCATTATGAACTATGTTATGCCAGTTGATTGAACTATCTCACAAGAGTATGGTCCTAAGCCTTCCCACCCCGTAAATCAATCCTACAAGACATTTGGTTGTGTCTAAGAAGTATCTGTTAACTATGCCCACTATGTGGTTTATTATATCTATGAATACATATGCAGCACCTATACACATATGTATACATATACCTATATATGCATATCCATATAATCACATATGATTTGCATGATGTGTCTACTCTCTAGATAGTGATTCCCTCCCCTTCTATTCCTGGTAACTGAACATTGCTTTCTGTGTGTATATCTATTCTTGGCTTTTTATAAAAATGAGGCACTACAATATTTGTCCTTTTGTGATTGACTTATTTCACTTAGCATAATGTCCTCCAGATTCATCTACCTCATGTTGCACAGACCCCTCATTATTCTTTGTTGGGTGCTGTGTTGGCTCTGACTCATAATGATTCTATATACAACAGAACAAAACCCTGCCCAGTCCTGTGCCTGTCTCACAGTCTTTGCTGCACCTTAGCCCAGTGTTGCAACCATGGTGTCACTCCACCTTACGGAGCATCTTCTTCTTTATCGCTGACCCTTCACTTTACCAAACATGATGTCTGACTCCCGGGGCTGATCCCTCCTGATAACATGTCCAAAGTACATGAGATGCAGTCTTGCCATCCTTGCATCCAAGGAGCATTCTGGCTGCACTTCTTCCAAGACAGATCAGTTTGTTGTTTTGGCCCTCTGTGGCATGTACAGTATTCTTTACCAGCACCATAATTCACATACATCAATAATTTTGTGGTCTTCCTTATTCATGGTCCAGCTTTTGCATGCATATGAAGTAACTGAAAATACCATGGCTTAGATCAGGCCCAGCTTGGTCCTCAAAGTGACATCTTTGCTTTGGCATACTTTACAGAAGTCTTCTGCAGCAGACGGGTCCAATACAATAAATACATTATCTGAATTCTTTATTGCTGCTTCCATGGATGTTGATTGTAGACCCAAGTAAAATGTTTTGAGATCCAAATAAAATGTAGCCACCATGTGATGCCTGCATCACATGTCAGTCACACTGTGGTGTCTTGTGTGTTCCGAGATGCTGAAAACTATGTGACCAATATTTCAAATACTAGCAGGTTGACCGAGGGTGGACCAGTTTCAGTGGGGCTTCCAGATTAAGACAGATGACAAAAAAAGGCTTGGTGATCTTACTTCTGAGAACCAGCTAATGAAAACTCTATGGTGCACAGCTGAATATTGTCTGATACAGTGCGGGAAGATGAGTCCATCTTGGTTGGAAGGCACTGCATAAGCTTGAAACCAAAAAACCAAACCTACTGCCATTGAGTTGTTTCTGACTGCTAATGACTCTACAGGTCTGAGGGTTGCTCAAGCATTTCTAAGGAGTGCCTGGTGGATTTGAACTGCTGATCTTTCTATTTTATTTTTATTGTGATTGAGTCAAAGTATAGAATCCAAGTTAAATTTGCATGCCTGCCTATCTGCAGCTCCTTCTGCTCTCCTTGCCAAGTGACAGCACACCCCTCCCTTCTGTTCTATACATGTCATATCCTCTTAACAATCTCCTATCCTCTCCTCTCCGCCTTTTCCTCTGCCTTCTAGTAAGGGGCAAGTAGGACAGCATCCTGTAGATGCATAGAACCATAAAGTGCACATACCATATGGTCACTTTGTGTCCGAGTCCAGTCCATTCCTGTCTGAAGAGTTGACTTCAGTAATGGTTTATGATCAGGGGTAGCAGCAGGTCTGGGGCCATGCTCCCAGGGGGACTCTCAGGCCTTTTCAGACCATCAGTTGAAATCTTTTAGTGGAGTGCTTGAGGTGCATCCCTCTTTTTTTCATGTTGCCACTGGGACTTGACATTCTGTGCCCCATCATGCTGTCACTGGTGGTGACCAGGCACCATCTGGTTCTTCCAGTAACATGTTGATACAGTCACCAATTCACGTGGGTCCTTCTGTCTTCTGGGCTCTATTTCCCTCATGTCTTTGTTGTCCTTGGTGATCATCTGTTCCAGCTGAGTTGGGACCATTTGATGTGCCCAAGATGCAAGCTCCCTAGCTTTTAGACTTCAGATGCCACTCACCAATATGGAGTGCAGAAGACTCTCTTAGCAATGAGATAGTTATGCCAATTGGCTTTGATGTCCTCTGAGAGCATGGTCCCTAGACCCCTACCCTTACTACTTTATCCTTGTAATACTGGGTTAAGATTAGAAGAGTTTTCAGTTTATGTTGAAGTCCAATTAAGTTGATCTTATTTCAAATGTGTGCTCGTTGATTTAACCCAACCAAATTTCTATCAACTATCTAATCTGTAACCAGTCCTCTCCCTCCCTCACTGCTGTCAAAGTCTTTTCTTCTGTACATGAGTCTGTTAAGTCCTTACAGTAAGTGTCTCATACAATATTTGTCTTTGTGCCACTAACTAATTTCACTCAACATGATGTCTTCCAGGTGAAACCACGTTATGAGATGCTTCCTAAAATCATGATTGTTCTTTATCATTGTATAGTGTTCCATTGAGTATATATACCATAGTTTGTTTATCCATTCATCTGTTGTTGGGCATCTGGGTTGATTCCATCTTTTTGCTATTGTGGGACTGTGCTGCAATAAACATTTGTGTGGATATATCTGTTCATGTGACTACTCTTGATTCTGTAGGATATATTCTAAGCAGTGGGATTACTTGGTCAAATGGTATATCTATTTCCAGCTTTTTAAGGAAGCACCAGATTGTTTTTCAAAGAGGCTGTACCATTTTGCAATCCCACCAGCAGTGTAGGAGAGTTCTCCACAGCCTTTCCAGAATTTGTTGTTTTGTGTTTTTGGATCACGATCAACCCAGTTGGGGTGAAATGGTATCCCACTGTAGTTTTGATTTGGATTTCTCTGATAGCTAATGATCGTGAACATTTCCTCATGTGTCTTTTGGCTGCCTGGATGTCCTCTTTAGAGAAGTGTCTGTCCATCTCCTTTGCCCAATACTTAATTGGGTTATTTACCCTTTTCTTGTTAATATCTTGCAGTACCTTGAAGATTATGGAGATCAGATGTCAATCTGACATATAGTTGCCAAATATTTTTTCCCATTTTGTAGGTGGTCTTTTAATTCTTTGGATCAAGACTTTGGATGAGCAAAAGTGCTTGATTTTTAGTGGTTCCCATTTGTCTATTTTCTCCTCTGTTTATTGTGCTTTGTTTGTCAGATTTTGAAGTCTAGGTTGTGTATCAAAACTTCCATTGCGGACTTTATTTTTTCTTGCATGAGCTTCATCATTTTAGGTTTGATATTTGGATCTTTTATCCAATTTGAGTTGACTTTTGTGTAACGTGTGAGATATGGGTCTTGTTTCAATTTTATGCAGATAGATATCCATTTTTGCAAGTACCGTTTGTTAAAGAGACTGTTTTTACCCCAGTTTAGGGCCTTCATTGAATATCAGCTGTTCACAGGAGGATGGTGGCATCTCTGGGGTCTCAACTCTGCTCCATGGTCTATATGTCTCTTTTTGTACAGTACTGTTTTGACTACTATGCCAGTGTAATAGGTTTTAAAGTCAGGTAGTGAGAGGCCTCCCACTGTAATTTTCTTCAGTAGTGCTTTGTTTATCCGAGGTTTCTTCCCTTTCCAAACAGAGGTGGTGATTTGTTTCTCCATGTCACTAAAAAATGTCACTGAAATTTGTATTGGGATTGCATTGTGGTGGATGGCGTCAAGATGGTGGACTAAACACACATCTCCCTAAATCTCTCTGGAAACCAAGACTTGAACTGATAATTAAATGAAACCTTCTGGACACCTGGTGAGCCCTAGGACACGGCATAGGGCTGTTAATTTGTACTTCATACCACTGAATGTAAAACCTCCTTTCTTTTGTTGACCCCACTCTTGGCAAGTGTGGGCTTGCACGGACCAAAGGTAACTTACCATTTTAATTTTTTTTTCTCTGTCTTGGCCAGTGGAAGGAGCTCGGACTTGACTAGCCACTGATCTCAGATGCACTGCTGGTGGGATCAGCAAGTGCAATTGCCATGTGTTGAGAGCTCAGCTTTAGACTCTGTGCATCTTTGGCCTTTCTTTCTGTCTCCACCATATACCAGCTGGTACTGAAGCGCTGACAAGCTTGTGCGGGACACCATCTTGATCCATTAGGGGGCACATACAACCATAGTGGCCCCAGCTGGACTTGGCTCCTGGGCTGGGAATCGGTGCCTGCCCAGGGGAGAGTGCTTTTCCAGCAGAGGAGCAGTGTTTTGCATGGTGTCACCTGCAGCTGGGGCTCGGCAATAGAGACTGTGGACTCTGTGTATCTTGGCACCCTTGGCCTCTTTTTCCACCAGTAGCCTGGTCGCAGCCAGGTGGCAAGCTTGTGTGGGACACCACCTTGTTCCACTGGGAGGTGGAGATATGCATACAGAACCCTCAGCTGGACCTAATTCCTGGGCTAGGAGCCAGCGCCTGCCCAGAAGAGACTGCTTTTCTAGCAGAAAAGCAGGATACTACACAGTGTCGCTTACAGCTGGGGCCTGACAGCAGAGGCCAGCAGGACAGTGTATTTCTGTATTTTGAGCTAGTTTATAACATCTGGGGTTCAATACAGAGGTGCTTACTTTGCCAGCTGGGAAGAGGGATCTATACACCTGAAAACATGACTGACTTTGGAAGCTGTCAGATACTTTTTACTTCTCATTTTAAGATGGCCTAGAGAAGCAACTGCGGTCCCTCCTCACGGCATCTCTCCCAGCCCCTACTGACTCACATGATGCCCCCCAAACAACAAACTATGGAGAAAACCATGACTGAGAAATCACCCATGGATTCAGAAGGCCCCCGAAAGAAAGCACTTCAGAACTTCCCAGATGAAGAAGCTTTTCTGAAACTATCAAAAGGTGAATACAAAAGGATTAGATACAGAGCCTTCCTAGACCTTATACAAAATGCAGCAGAGCAAAGTGAAAAACTAAGCAAGCTGTTCGATCTGATGGAACATCAGTACTCTGAAATCCAACAGATTAAGAACAAAATCAAAGACATAGAAACTTTAATTCAAAGCCAAGAAAACAGACTGAAACAAATGGAAAATAGACTTTCTGGTTTGGAAGATAGAGCTACTGACTCTGGCATCTATAAGGAGAAATCAGAAAAAGAAACAAGAACAATGAAGAATCATTAAGATGCATAAGGGACTCTATTAAGAGGAACAATCTATGATTAATTGCAGTTCCTGAACAGAGTGAGACACCCAAGAACACTGAGAGTATCACTGCTGAGCTGCTGACAGAAAACTTCCCAGAAATTATGAAAGAAGAGAATATAGACATCCAAGATATATATCGAACACCACTCAATATAGTTCTAAAAAGAAAGACTCCAAGATATATTATAATCAAGTTTAACAAAATGAAACACAAGCAGAAATTCTTAAAGGCAGCTAGATTCAAAGCAAAGCTAACATTCAGAGGGAAATCCTGTAGGCTTTCTTTGGATTTTTCAACAGAAACCATGCCGGCACGGAGACAGTGGCATGACACATTCAAAGCTTTGAAGGAGAAGAACTTCCAGCCAAGAATTATATATCCTGCAAAGCTATCTTTCAAATATGAAAATGAAATTAAGACATTCCCAGATAAACAGAAACCTACAAACTTTGTAAAAACCAAAACAAAACAAAACTACAAGAAATACTGAAAGAATCTCTTGGCCTAGAAGAACAAAACCACTAAATTTATATTTTAGAAGCAAATACAGGACACATCACCCAGAATCCTGTTCAGGTAGGGAAGGCTCCAAACTCAATCAAAGCTATAACAGTGAAAGAAATAAACCAGTGATCATATCATGAACACTATGACATCATATTAAAAAGAGGATGTGCTACTGTTGTTATAGTCCTTCTAGATGGAGAAGTTGATAAGAATGGTAGTAACTGAAATTGAGTTTATACATAGTTTATTAAGGGGGATCTCAGGGACAGCTGTAAAGCACAATAAAGATCCAACATATTAATCAAGAAATGTAATACAGGAGTCTCAACGATCACAAAACCAACCCTGAAAAAGGTGAAAAATCAACTCACAAAGAAGAATGTCTCAGAACAGATTAATAACACAGAAAACATCAACACAAAAATAAACATATCACAATGGCAGCACTGAAGACATACCTATCAATAATCACATTCAATGTCAATGGACTGAACGCTCCAGTAAAGAGACATTGAGTGACATCCTAGATCAAAAGACACTACCCATCCATATGCTGCCTACAAGAAACTCACCTTAGACTTAAAGATAGGAACAAACTGAAAATTAAAGGATGGAAGAATGTATATTAAGCTAACAAAGAAGGGTAGGTGTCGCAATTCTAATCTCAGATAAAATAGATTTTAATGTAAAATCCATCATTGTGGACAAGGATGGACACTATTTATTGCTGAAAGTTTCAATACACAAGCAGGACTTAACAAATTAAATATTTATGCACCTAATGTTAGAGCACTGAAATACACTGAAGAAACACTGACTACTCTCAAAAATGAGACAGATTACTCCACAGTAATAGTGGGAGACTTCAATACTCTACTCTCAGTACTGGACAGATCATCTAGAAAAAAGCTCAATAAAGACACAGAAGACCTTATTGCCACAATTAACCAACTAGACCTCATCAACATATACAGAACTTTCTATCCATTGGTGGCCAACTACACCTTCTCCAGTGCACATGAAACATTCTCCAGAACAGAGCATGGAATTGCATAGTATATGTAGATTGCTTTGGTTAAAATACACATTTTTCACAATGTTAAGTCTTCCTGTCTATGAGCAGGGTAGGTTTCTCCATTTATGTAAGTCTCTCTTAGTTTCTTGCAGTAGGGTCTTGTAGTTTTCTTTGTATAGATCTCTCATTTCTCTAGTTAGATCAATTCCTAGGCATTTTATCTTCTTGGGGACTATAGTAAATGGTATTAATTTGGTGATTTCCTTGTTAATGATCTCTTTGTTGCTATAAAGGAATCCCTTGTTTTACTTATGTTTATCTTATATCCTTATACTAGTTGAACTCTTCTATTAGTTTGAGCAGTATACTTATGATGGATTCTTTAGGATTCTCTGTATATACAATCATATCATCTGCAAATAGGGAGATTTTTACTTCTTCTTTGCTGATGCAGATGCCCTTTATTTCCTTGTCTTGTCTAATTGCTCTGGCCAGAACTTCTAGTACAATATTGAATAGAAGTGTTGAGAGCAGACACCCTTAAGTTCCCATTATCAAGTGGAATTGTTTCAGTCTCTCTCCATTCAGGATGATGTAGCCGGTTGGCTTTGTGTAGATGCCCGTTACTGTGTCAATGCCCCTTACTCTTATTCCTATTTTGCTAAGAGTTTTTAGCATGAATGGGTGGTGGACTTTGTCAAATCCCTTTTCTGCATCAATTGACAAAATCAGGTGATTCTTTTGTGTTATTAACATGGTTAATCACATTAATAGTTTTTCTGATGTTGAACCAGCCTTCCATCCCTGCTATGAATCCAACTTGGTCATGATGAATTATTTTTTTTGATATGTTGTTAAATTCTATTGGCAAGGATTTTGTAGAAGATTTTTGCATCTAGGTTCATCAGTGATATTGGTCTGTAATTTTCCTTTTTTGTGGGGTCTTTCCCTGGCTTTGGTATCAGGGTTATGCTGGCTTCATAGAATGAATTTAGGGGGGGGTTATTCCATCTCTTTCTATGCTGTGAAATAGTCTCAGTAGTAATGGAGTTAACTCTTCTTTAAAAGATTCGTAGAATTCTGTGGTGAAGGATCTGGGCCAAGGCATTTTTTTGGTTGATAGTTTCGGGATGACTTTTTCAGTCTCCTGCTTAGTGACAGGTTTATTAAGTTGTTCTACTTCTCCTTGTGATAATTTTGGTAGGTGATACGAATCTAGGAATTTGTCCATCTCCTCTAGGTTTTCACATCTGTTAAGAGTACAGTCTTTCATAGTATTTCATTATAATAGTTTTGATTTTTGTTTGATCTGCTGTGACATCTGCCATCTCATTTCTTATTCAGGTTATTTGTTTCCTATTTTTCTTTAGTAAGTTTAGCCAATGGTTTGTCAAGTCTGTTGATACTTTTGGAACACCAGCTTCTGATTTTATCAATTTTTCAGTTGTTTTTCTATTGTCTAATTCATTTAGTTCTGCCATAATCTTTATGATCTGTTTTCTTCTAGTACCTGAGGTGTTCCTCTGTTGCTCTCTTTCTACTTGTTCAAGCTGGAGGGTTACTTCTTTGGTTTGGGTCGTTCTTCTTTCCAGATGTGCATTTATAGAGATAAACTGACCTCTGAGCACTGCTTTGGCTGTATCCAATAGGTTCTGATAGGATGTGTTTTCATTCTCATTTGAATACATAAATTTCTTTATTTCATCCTTGAATTCTTCTATAACCCATAGATTTTTGAGCAAGGTTTTTTTCAGTTTCCATGGGTTCCAATTTCTATGTTTTTTCTGCTATTAATTTTGACTTTTATGGTTTTATAGCCTGAGAAAATGCTTTGCAGTAATTCAGTGTTTTCGATTTCGTTGAGATTTGCTTTATGTCCTAACACATGATCTATTCTGGAAAATGTCTATGTGCATTGGAGAAGGTGTACTTACCTGTTGATGGATAAAAAGTTCTGTATATGTCGATGAGGTAGAATTGGTTGTCACAATAAGATCTTCTGTGTCTTTACTGAGCTTTTTTTAAAATGACCAGTCCATTACTGAAAGTGGAGTGTTACGGCCTCCAACTATTACTGTGGAGTGGTCTATGTCATTTTTCAAAGTTGTCAGTGTTTGTTCAATGTATTTAGATGGTCTATTATTGAGTGCATAAATATTTAATATTGTTAAGTCTTGCTTGTGTATGGCACCTTTCAGCAATAAATAGTGACTGCCCTTGTTCATGATGGTGGATTTTACATTAAAATCTATTTTATCTAGTTTTGCCACACACCTGCTCTTCTTTGTATATTGTTAGCTTGGTATATACTACTCCATCCTTTAATTTTCAGTTTGTTCATATCTTTAAGTCTAAGGTGTATTTCTTGTAAGAAACATATGGACAGGTTGTGTCTTTTGATCCAAGATGTCACTTGTCTCTTTACTGGAGCATTCAGTCCATTTACATTCAGTGTAATTATTGATAGGTATGTTTTTAGTGCTGTCATTTTGATGTATTTATTTTTGTGTTGGTGTTTTTGCTGTTGCTCTTAATGTTCTGTTCTGGGTCATTCTTCTGTGTGGGTTGAATTTTCATATTTTTCAATGTTGGTATTGTGTTTGTTGAGACTCCTGTATTATGTTTCTTGTTTTGATATGTTGTATTGTTATTGTGCTTTGTGGCTACCTCTATGATCTCCCTTAATATTCTAAAAGTGTAAACCAAATTTTAACTTCTACGTATCTTATAACTTCCTTTCCATTTGAAGGGACTATAACTACTGTAGTATATCCCTCTTTTTAATGTGATGGTATCTTAATTTTCATGATATGACCACTAGTTCCCTTCTTTTAATATTATAGATTTGATTGAGTTTTATGTCTTTCCTAATTGAGTAGGTTTCTGGACGTTGTGTCCTGCATTGCCTCCTTAAATATACACTTAATGGTTTTGTTTTTCCAGGCAAAGAGCTTCTTTCAGTATTTCTTGTAGTTTTGATTTGGTTTTTACAAAGTCTCTAAAATTCTGTTTATCTGTGAATGTCTTAATGCCATCTTCATATTTCAAGACATATTTAATATTTTAAGACAATTTTGCAGGATATATAATTCTTCATGTGAGATTTTTCTCCTTTAAGGATTTGAATGCGTCATCCCACTGTCTCCGTGTCAACATTGTTTCTGCTGAGAAGTCTGACAAAAGTCTACAGGGTTTCCCTCTGAATGTTAGCTTTGCTTTGAGTCTCACTGCCTTTAAGAGCTTCTGCTTATGTTTCATTTTATTAAGCTTGATTATAATATGTCTTGGTATCTTTCTTTTGGGGTCTGTTTTTCATGATGTTTGATACACATCTTGAATATCTGTGTTCTCTTATAATTTCAGGGAAGTTTTCTGTCAGCAACTCAACAACAGTACTCTTGTAAATAACTCCTCTTGATAGATTCCTACATGTTTCTTAATGCTTCTTCATTTTTCTTATTTCTTTTCTCTGATTTCTCCTCACAAATGCTGGTGTCACTAGGTCTGTCTTCAAAGTCACTAAGTCTGACTTCCAATTCACCAATTTTGCTCTTTTGGTTTTGAATTGAATTGTCTAATTCTGTAGTTTTGTTATTGACTTGTCAGATTTCAGAATGTTGATGTTCTATTAGTTCAAATAGCTTTCATAATTTTTCATTTTGCTCTGCTGCATTTTGTTTAATCTCTAGGAGGGCTCTCTGTGTAATTCTTGTGTTCTCTACCTCCAATAGTTTCAGAAAGGCTTCTTCATCTATGAAGTTTGTTGATTCTTTATTTTGGTAGTTTTCTGGAGCCATGGTTGGTTGTTCCATTAAGCTTGGCAATAGTCTGTTGCCTCGGGACATCTAGAGGCTGTTTAGTTTCTCTGGTGTTGCCTCAACAGGAGCTAAGGTGTAGTTATAAGAAGGGAGTTGGCCGCCAATGCCCTATGTGTACTCTAGTGACTGGCCCCAGTGGACTCTTGGGGTGGCGGGCTCCACCTCCTGGCTGACAAAGACAATGCTCTAGTTATGAAGTCACTGGTGGGCCATCAACCAACTCTATGATGTGGGTCAGTAAAGGCTGGAAGAGATGCCATTGTACTTCACAGCAGTTATTTCTCCAGGCAGTCTTATTTTAAAAAGCTAAAAGCTATCTGACAAGCTTCCAAAATCAGTCAGGCCATCAGGTGTGGCAGGCCTCTCCTTTGGATTGACAATGGAGGCACCTCTTTGGCCATCCCCAGATGCTATGATGTAGTTCAGAGTAGGGAAGGGCTACTGCACTGCCACCAGTGCCTGCTGGGCTCTACCTGTAAGGCAACACTGTGCTAAACACAGCCTTTCTGCTGGAAAAGTGTTCTCCAGACTGGCACTGCCTCCCAGCTGGAAATTATCCCCTGCTCATGCCTCTTGGTGGGTAACTCCACCTCCCAGCCGAACAAGATGGTGTCTTGGTCAAGCTACTCTTCCTACTACGAAACAGCTCAATCTATGGTGGAACTCCGAAAAGACAGGGTGGAGGGGCTTTAGTGCCCTCAGTCCACCGCTGGGCTCTCAAAATGTACCATTCCACACACTGTCTCTCCACTGCAGCACACGCTGTTCACCTGAACACTGTGGCTCAGTTTAGTTGCTGGCTCATACCCATCACCTGCCCATTGACAACTGCTGACCTTTTGATTAGCAGCTGTAGCACTTAAGTACTATGGCACCAGGATTTATATAATACTGGGCAGTACTATATGTTGGAAACAACAATGAATTCAAACATGCCAATTATCATGAAAATGGCAAAGGACTGAGCAACGTTTCATTGTGTCTTCTCCTTTTTGCTTGTATGCAGATGTTGCCCATTGGATCTTGTATACTTGATTGAACTAAGAAGCATTTTACACATGTGCATTATTGTTTGTTTTATAAACCTGTATAATTGTTGGTTGAAAGGTGAATTTGACAAGTGGCTTCCGTCTGAGTTAGCAGGGCTTCAGGGGCTATAGTCTCATGGGTTTCTCCAGTCCCTGTCAGACCAGTAAGGCTGGTCTTTTTTTTTTTTTAATTTGAATTTGTCCTACATTTTTCTCCAACTCTGTTAGAGACCTTCTGTCACAAGCCCTGTCAGAGAAGGTAATGACAGCCAAACACCATCTTGTTTGTCTAGGTTGAGGCTCAGGCTGGTCCATTAATCCTTTGGGCTAATATTTTCTTTGTATTTTTGCTCCAAATGTGATGGGACCAATAGACGTATATTAGATAACTGCCTGCAAACTTTTAAGAGCCCAGACATTGCCCACCAAAGTAGGATGTAGAGCATTTTCTTTATGAACTATGCTATGAAAGTTGACTCAGATGTCCCTACGACTGTGATCCCCAGCCCTAAGTCTCAGTAATTCAATCTTTCAAGGTGCTAGGATGTGTCTATGGCTTTGTCTTGGTCAAGTGTTGACTTTACCTATATTGTGTGTTGTCTTTCCCTTTACTAAAATTAACACTTGCCTCTACAAGCTAGTTAGTGACTTCTCTTCCCCAGCCCTTGTCTCTCTTACAAACATCAAAGATAGTTCTTTTTCTATGTGTAAGCCTTTTCTTGGGTTTTTATAACAGTAGTTTCATGTTATATTTGTCCTTGGTGACTAATTCATTTCAATTAGCATAATGTCTTCCAGATTCATCCATGTTGTGAGATGTTTCATGGATTCATCACTGTTCTTTATCATTGCATAGTATACCATTGTGTGTGTGCACCATAAATTGTTTCTCCATTTGTTGATGGGCAGTAGACTGTTTCCTTGTTTTTGTTATTGTGATTAATGCTGTTGTGAACATGGGTGTACATATGGCTACTCCTGTGATGGCTCTTATTTCTCTAAGATACATTCCTAGGAGTAGGATTGCTGAATTGTATATTTCTATTTTTAGCTTTTTAAGGAGTCACCATATCCTTTTCTAGTGGTTGTACCATTTTATATCACCATCAGCAGTGCATAAGAGTTCCAATCTCTCTCTAACTTTTCCAACATTTGTAATTTATTTATTTTTACTGATAGTATAGTGGAGTGAACTGGTATCTAAGTGTAGTTTTGATTTGCGTGTCTCTAATGACTAATGATTGTGAGCATTTTCTCATCCGTCTGTTCACAGCTGAACACTGTCTTTAATGATGTCATTTGATTCTTGACTGCTGCTTCCCTAGGCATTATGCTTCCAAGTAAAATGAAATCCTTAACAACTTCAATATTTCCTCCATTTATCATGAGGTTGGTTATTGCTTGAGCTGTGAGGATTTTTGTGTTCTTTATGTTGAGATACAATTCATACTGAAAGCTGTAGTCTTTGATCTTCATTGGTAAGTGCTTCAAGTCCTCTTCACTTTGAGCATGCAAGGTTGTCTCATCTGCATACAGCGAGTTGTCAGTAAGTCTTCCTGCAGTCCTGATGTCATTTTGTTCTTGATATTGTCTGGCTTCTTGGATTATTTTCTCAGTATACAGATTACATATGGTGACAGGATACTACCCTGAAACACAATTTTCCTGATTTAAAATCATACTCTAGTCCCTTGTTTCATTAGAACAACTTCCTCTTGGTCTATGTACAGGTTTCTCACAAGCACAGTTAATTGTTCCAGAGTTCCATTCTTGGCAATGTTATCCTTAATTTGTTATAATCCACACAGTTGAATACCTTTGCATAGACAATAAAACACAGGTAAAGAGTCTTCCACGTATTCTCTGCTTTTGCCAGGATTCACCTGACGTCAGAATTGATATCTTTGGTTCCATGTCCTCTTCTGAATCTAGCTTGAGTTTCTGGCAGTTTCCTGTTATGGCTGTTTTTGGATGAGCTTCAACAAAATTTTACTTGCATGTAATATTAATGATATTGTTCAGTGATTTCCATATTCTGTTGGATCACTTTATTCTGGAATGGGCAAAAATATAGATCTTTTCCAGTGAGCTGGGCAGGTGGCTGTTTTCCAAATTTCTTGGTGTAGCCAGTGAACATAGCCAATGCTGCATCTGTTTGTCAAAACATTTTAACTGTTATTCCATCAATTCCTATATTGTTTTTCACCATTGCCTTCAGTGCAGTTTGGATGACTTCCTTCAATATTATTGGTTCTGACCATATGCTACCTCCCAAAATGGCTGACTGTTGACAAATCTTTTTGGTATTGTGACTGCGTTTCTTCCATCTGTTGATGTTTCCTGTGTCACTCAATATTTTTCCCATTGAATCCTTCGCTACTGCAACTCGACTTGATTTTTTTCTTCATTTTTTTTCAGCCCGAGAAATGTCAAGCATGTTGCTGGTTTTCTAACTCCAGATCTTTGCACATTTCATTATAATATTTTACTTTGTCTTCTCAAGCCACTTTTTGAAAACTTCAGTTCTTTTTACTTTATCATTTCTTCCACTGCTATTGTTTTTAGGAGAAGCTTTC
Organism: Heterohyrax brucei; assembly: GCA_028571685.1. Lineage (NCBI taxonomy): Eukaryota > Metazoa > Chordata > Mammalia > Hyracoidea > Procaviidae > Heterohyrax > Heterohyrax brucei. Next base: position 114,086,139 of record CM053149.1, on the reverse strand, counting down.
AGAATCTCTTCTGACAACCATTTTTGGACTTTTCTTTCTGTGTTTTTAATGACCTCTTCGTGTATGATGGTCCCAATATCATCCCACAACTTGTCTGGTCTTTGGTCATTTGGGTTCAGTGTATCAAATCTATTCATCAGATGGTCTGTAAATTCGAGTGGGATGTACTCTAGTTTGTATTTTGTTTCTTGTGTACTTGTTTTAATTTTCTTAATCTTCAGCTTGTACTTAGAGATGAGCAATTGATGGTTTGTTCTGTAAATGGCCACTAGCCTTGTTCTGACTGATAATATTGAGCATATTTATTGTCTTTCTACAGATGTGGCTGATTTGGTTCTTTTGTATTCTGTCCAGAGAAGTATAGTTACCATTTATGTATAGTTACCATTTATGTTGTTGAAAAGGTATTTCCAAATGAATCAGCCACTGGTCTTGCAAAATTCTATTGCATTGTTTCTATCACTGAGGGCCATATTTTTCCAACTACTAATCCATCTTACGTGTTTCCAGCTTTTGCATTAAAATCACCAATAATTATCAATCTGTCTTCATTATCAATCTATATCATGGGTAATAATAAGGACCAAACCAAAGCCATTGCAGGAGTTGTTAAAAATCTTCAATTTCCTCATCCTTGGCATTACTTGTTGATGGTTAAATTTGAATAATAGTTGTATTAACTGGTTTTTCTTGTTAGCATATGGATATTCTACTATCACTGACAGCACTATACTTCAGGATAAATCTTGAAATGTTCTTTTTTGATGATGGATGTAATGCCATTCTTCTTCAGTTTCTCTTTCTTGGCTGTAATGGACTGTATCCCCAAAAAATGTTCATAGCAATTTGGCTAGGCCATGATTCCCAACACTGTTTGATGTTTCTATCTGTTTTAAATCTTGTCTCTGTGATGTCAGTGACAGAAGATGGTGGCATTTGTGTTGGTAAGGCAGGACTCAGTCTATAAGATTGTACTGCACCTTGACTCAATCTCTTGTGCTAGAAAGGAAAGGGAAGCAAGTAGAGAGTGGGGGACCTCATGCCATCAAGAAAGAAGCAGTGCTGGGAGCAGAGCACGTCCTTTGGAAAGGACCTGGTATCACTGAACTTTAGAAGCTCCCAATCTAGGGGAAGTTTGACAATAAGGACATTCCTCCAGAGCCAAGGCAGATAAAGCCTTCCTGTGGAGATGATGCCTTGAATTTGGACTTTTAGCCTGTATTTCTGTGCAAAAATAAATTTCTCTTTGTTAAACCATCCACTTCTGGTATTTCTATTAGAGCAATCCCGATGACTAAAACAGAATTGTAGTTGGTGATTAAATGTGAATTATAATTGTATTAATTGGTCTTCCTTGTGCACATATAAGTATTACCCTACCATTGACTGCATTGTACCTCAGCATAAATCTTGACATGTTGTTTTTGATGATGAATGCAATGCCATTTCTCTTCAATTTGTCATCCCTGGCATAGTAGATCATATGATTAACTAATTCAAAAGTGCCAATATCAATCCATTTTGGCTCACTAATGCCTAAGACATTAGTGTGTTCCATTTCATTTTTGGTGACTTCCACTTTTCTAGATTCATACTTCATACATTCTATGTTCCGATTATTAATAGATATGGGCAGCTGTTTCTTCTCATTTTAAGATGTGCCACATCAGCAAATGATGGTCCTGAAAGCTGTACTCCACCCATGTCATCAAGGTTGACTCTACTTTGAGGAGGCAGATCTTCCCCATGCCTATTTTGAGTGCCTTCCCACCAGAAGGGCTCATCTTCTGGCACTATGGCCTACAACATTACGCTGCCATTCATAAGATTTTCATTGGCCAATTTTTTCAGAAGCAGACTCGTCCTTTACCTCTGCTGAAACCAGTTTGCCATGGGTGATCCTGCTGGCATTTGAATTACTGGTGGCATAACTCCAGGATCACAGCAACACACAAGCTTCTTCAGTATGACAAATTGACAGACAAGTGGCAGAACCATGTATTAGGGGTAATAATAAGAACCAAAGCAAAGCCATTGCCATCAAGCCAATTATAACCCATAGTGGCCCTCTAGGACACAGCAGAACAGCCTTACAGATTTTCCAAAGAGTACCTGGTGGATTTGAACTGCCAAACTTTTGGTTTAGCGGCCATAGTACTTAACCACTCACTATACCACCAGGGTTTTTAGGGTAATAACATAACCCCAAAGTTTATTTTGAAGATTAAATGGGTTAACAGATATGAAGTTGTTAGAACAGGGCCTGACATGTAGTTATCACCCAACAAGTTACTATTAATTACTCCATAGGATATAAGCTTCCACAAAAACAAGGAATTTTATCTTTTGCTTAGGGCTATCTCCCCACTGCTTAAAATAGAGCTTGAGTATGATAAAACCAAACTCACTGCTGTCAAGTTGTTTCCAACTCATAGCAACACTACAGGACAGAGAAATGTCCCATAGAGTTTCCAGGGAGTACCTGGTGGATTTGAACTGCCAACCTTTAGTTAGCAGGTGTAGCACTTGATCACTATATCACCAGTGTTTCCCTAAGTATAACAGATGTGACTAATTTTCTACTTAATGAATGAATTAGTTCACTGAGGAAGAAAAAAACCAAACCCACTGCCACCGAGTTGCTTCTGACTCATAGCAACCCTACAGTACAGAGTAGTACTACCCCATAGAGTTTCCAAGGAGTGCTTAGCAGATTTGAACTGCTGACCTTCTGGTTAACAGCCATAGAGCTTAACCACTACATCACCAGGGTTCCCATTAGTTGAGGACCTACTGTATATCAAGTACTAGGGATAAACAGACAGAAAAGAAAAAAAAAAAATCTGTTCTGACATGAGGCTTGCAGTCCAGTAGGACAGATATTAAAAACATACCTACCCTGGCCCCTAGGGTCGCCATGAGTCAGATCCGACTCGACGGCACTTGGCTATACATTATCAGCCTGGCTGCACATTAAATCACCTACTAGCTCTTGAAAAATACTTTTTCTTGAGCCACCACCCTGGAAACACTCAGTATGATTGGTCTTCACAGGGTTTATGGCATAATATGTTTAATAAGATCCCCAGGTAATTCCAGTTTGAGAATTCCTGGTCTAAAGTTTCTGACAGTCCTAAGAAACATTATTCCCATGAAGCACCCAGTGATGCTCAAATTACATTTGGGAAATATTTTATAAAATACATTAAATATCATAAATACTGGCAAGTTCTATAATGAAGGAATCTGTTTAACCCTAAAAACATACATCTAACTAAATAAATGTTTGTAAACTCTGAAATTACTTTGAATGAAAGCTAAGGTTTGTATTAAATACTTAGAAAATGTTTCTCTCAAGAAATGACTTTTATTAGAGATGTGAACAATCAATGGCTGGTAGTGGGGAGGGTACTGTGTTCCAGGCAGAGGGATCATCACATGCAAAGTCCTGTGGTGGGAGAAATGTTTTAGGGACATTAAAGTCAGTATTGCAGTGAATTACTGGATCAAGGGAAGAAATGAAAAATATTTCTGCCTTAAGGAATTTCATACCTTAGGGAAAAACCCATTTATTTCAAAAATTCTTTAGTACTATCTGTTTCTGTGATTTTCCAAGTATAACAGGGAGCAGAAGAAATCAATGTCAGGAATAATCTTTCACTAACTGATAAAAGACCCAGTTTTGGGTTTGCCCTCAGGCAACTCACCTAATTTTTGAAATAGCAGATCAGCTTTCATAATTATGTTTGGCCAAATGTTTAACTTAGGCTAATATTAGTATTAGGCCATGTTTACTGAGCATACAGTGTCTGGGTAAGAAGTGACTTCGAGAACGAATCAAGAAGGCAAACTGACACACATGCCTGCCTTTACTTTTTCGGCTCCAAGTCCTTTAAATGGTAAACAAGGTATTTCAAAATGCGTCCATTCACTGGCAAACAAGAGAGGGTGAGGTTCAAGTAGACTACAATTTGTGGTAAAATACTGGGAGAGAGAGAAACCATTAACTTTCTGACAAGAATGGAACAAAACATAAACTTAAACATATGCAGGAGACAACTACTGCAAAGGTTACATGCAAAAGACTTAAGGCTCAGAAAGAACAAGTTCAAAGGTCAAAAGGAAGCCCTATGATAATCGTCATGGATTGAATCATTTTTCCTAAAACTGTACTGTCAACTTGGCTAGTCCGTGATTCACAGTATTGTGTGACTGTCCACTATTTTGTCCTCTGATGTGATTTTCCTAAGTGCTGTAAATTCTACTTCTATGACATTGAGGTAGAATTAACAGCTGTTATGTTAATGAGGTAGGATTCAATCTACACAATTAGGTAGTGTCTTAAGCCAGTCTCTTCTGAGAAGCAAAAAGTGAGTAGCCAGCAGAGAGACACAGGGACCTCATACCACCAAAAAAAAAAAAAAAAAAAAAAACCTAGTGCTAGGAGAGAATTGTGTGCCTTGGACCTGGGGTCCCTGTGCTGAGAAACTCCTCATTCAGAGGAAGATTATGACAAGGACCTTCCTTGAGAGCCAAGAGAGACAGCCTTCTCCTGGAACTGATGCCCTGAGTTTGGACTTCTAGTCTACTAGGTTACAAAAGAGTAAACTTTTGTTTATTAGAGCCATCCACTTATATTTTGGTTACAGCAGCACTAGATAATTAAAACACTTATTAAATTAAAGGATTGCTTTGGAATATTTAACAAATCAGGTACCTCTTATCGCCCATAAGAATTTGATAATGAAAGTATTTGATCTGAGTATAAGAGCTTGTGATTTTACCCTAAGAAAAGCAAAAATGTCTTCTGGTCTAGATGGTATATCAGGTTTATGCTCTGACTGACCTTTGTGTGAAATAGTCAGTGGAGTAGCAAATAAGAGTACAGAATAGGTTAATAAAATTCAATGAATTAGAACAAAAGTGGAACTAATGAGTATGATGGCACCACACACTTGCTGGGCTCTGGGTCTAGAAACAGGTGATAGTATGTGGAGTGTGATGCCTTTGGAGTCACAGGAACTGGAAGTGCTCATCATAGAGGGGAGACTGAACTAGGCTACCTCTTGTAGCCAGAGGCTGGGGAAGGGCTCCCCACTTCCTGATAAGAGTAAACAAACAAGTAACAACTCTGCTTCTGATTGATGCTTGGGACTTATAAAAGCATACCTCTTCCCCTTCCCCAGAAAAAACTCTACAGCTCTAAGAAAAGTTAGAGGGGATGGTTATGTGAATAGGAATTGAGCTGCATTGCTGCCTAACTTTGTTAATTCCTAATGTTATCATGGAAAACCTGGTGGTATACTTTTTAAGTGCTATGACTGCTGACCAAAAAGTTAGCAGTTCATATCTACCAGGCATTCCTTGGAATCTCTATGGGACAGTTCTACTCTGACCAATAGGGTCACTATGAGTTAGAATCGACTTGATGGCAGTGGGTTTGGTTTTGTTTTTAATGTTATCATTAATTTCACTTTGAGGCAGAAACCTGGAGTACTCATCATAAGGCCTGGCTCTGGATTATTATTGTGGGTAGCAATACTAGGAGGAGTTACCAGAGAGGTAAAGAAAAGGAAAATAGTTGATAAAAATCCTTTCACTCAAATGAGCCAGCAATCCAAATTATAAAACACTTGAACAAGCAGAATGCTAAGAAAGAAAACTAGCAAAATCAACAGTTGGAATCCGTATTCCTAACAGATGAAACTAATTCTACAGAAGGGTCAATGACTTTAAGTAAACTTATAATGCAAAAATACATAAAATATGGTCCATAAAGAAAAACAAAAACAAGAAAAAGACATGAGACAAGAAAGGGAATCTATATAAAAGAAGCTGTTATTAAAATAAAGAGAGAGAGAGATAAATGGAATGAACTTTCAACAGAAATAAATCTAAGTGTCTCTGGAATGAAACCAACTTGATCATGATGAATTATTTTGATCAAGTTGGTTTCATTCCAGAGATGCAAGGTTGGTTCAACATCAGAAAAACAATTAATGGAATCAACTGCATTAATAACACAAAAGATAAAAATCACCTGATTTTGTCAATTGATGCAGAAAAGGCACTTGACAAAGTTCAGCATCCATTCATGCTTAAAACTCTCAGAAAAATAGGAATAAAGGAGAAATTTCTCAATACAATCAGTAGCATCTATGCAAAGCCAACTGCTTTCATCATCCTGAATGGTGAAAGACTGAAAGAATTCCCTTTGAGAACGGGAACTAGACAAGGATGCCCGCTCTCACCACTTCTATTCAACATTGTGCTAGAAGTTCTAGCCAGAGTAATTAGACAAGACAAAGAAATGAAAGGCATCCATACTCGCAATGAAGAAGTAAAGATTTCCCTCTTTGCAGATGATATGACTGTTTATACAGAGAATCCAAAGAAATCTATAAGTAAACTATTAGAGCTAATAGAAGCATTTGGCAAAGTATCAAGATACAAGATAAACATAACTAAATCAATAGGATTTCTTTATATAACAGTGAAATTATTAATGAAGAAATCACCAAATCAATTCCATTTCCTATAGCCCTCAAGAAGATAAAATACCTAGGAATAAATATAACTAGAGAAATAAGAGATCTTGACAGAGAAAACTACAAGACCTTGCTACAAGAAACTAGGAGAGACTTACATAAGTGGAGTAATCTGCCCTGCTCAGGGATAGGAAGACTCAATATTGCGAAAATGTCTATTTTGCCCAAAGCACTCTACTTATATAATACAATCCCAATGCAAATTCAAGCGACACTTTTTAATGAGATGGAGAAACAAATTATCAGCTTTATTTGGAAAGGGAAGAAGCCTCGGGTAACTAAAGCACTACTGAAAAAGAAGAACACACTGGGAGGCCTCTCACTACCTGACTTTAAAACCTGTTACACTGCCACAGTAGTCAAAACAGCCTGGTACTGATACAAAAAGAGACACATAGACCACTGGAACAAAGTAGAGACCCCAGAGATGCCACCATCCTCCTATGAACAGCTGATATTTGACAAAGGCCCTAAGATTTTGAACTGGGGTAGGAACAGTCTCTTTAACAAATGGTGCTGGTATAATTGGATATCCATCTGCAAAAAATTGAAACAAGACCCATATCTCACACCTTATACAAAAATCAACTCAAATTGGACAAAAGACCTGAATATAAAAGCTAAAACGATAAAGCTCATCCAAGATAAGATAGGGTCAACAATGGAAGTTTTAATACACAATAAAGACAGATTTCAAAATCTGACAAACAAAACACATTCATCAGATGAGAAAACAGATAAATGGGAATTAATAAGAATCAAACACCTCTGCTCATCCAAAGACTTCATCAAAAGAATTAAAAGACCACCTACAGAATGGGAAAAAATATTTGGCAACTCTATGTCAGACTGATGCCTGATCTCCATCATCTATCAGGTTCTACAAAATATCACTAAGAAAAAGACAAATCATCCAATTAAGCGCTGGGCAAAGGAGATGGACAGACACTTCTCTAAGGAGGAGATCCAGGCAGCCAAAAAACACATGTGGACATGCTCATGATCATTAATTATTAAAGAAATTCAAATCAAAATGACAATTAGATACCATCTCATCTCACCCCAACAAGGTTGGCCATGATCCCAAAAATGCAAAACACTAAATGTTGGAGAGGCTGTGGAGAGATTGGCACTCTCCTACACTGTTGGTGGGATTGCAGAGTGGTGCAACCTCTTTGGAAAGCAATCTGGTGTTACCTTAAAATAACGAATATAGATATACCATTTGACCCAGTAATTCCTCTGCTCAGAATATATTCTACAGAATCAAGGCCATTCACACCAACTAATAGATGCACACGAATGTTTATTGCAGCACAGTCCACGATAGCAAAAAGATGGAATCAACCTAGATGCCCAACAACAGAGGAATGGATGGGTAAACTTTGGTATATGTACTCAGTGGAGTACTATGCACTGATAAAGAACAACGATGATATCAGGAAACATGTCTCAATTTGGTCTCAACTGGAGGACATTATGTTGAGTGATACTAGTCAGTGACAGAAGGACAATTATTATATGAGACCCCTACAATAAAAACTTAAAAGCAGACTCATACATAACAGAAAAGACTCTTTGATGGCTACACGGTTGGGGAGGGTGGGAGGGCGGGAAGGCGAGGGTTTAGATTAGATAGTTGTTAGAAATTTGGTTGGGATAATAGTTGGGGACTTTAACATTCCCCTTTCAGTTAAGGATAGATCATCCAGAAAAAAGCTCAGTAAAGATACAGAAGATCTTATTACAACAATCAACCAACTTGACCTTATTGACATATACAGACCTTTTCATCCATCAACAGATAAATACACCTTCTTCTCCAAAGCACATGGAACATTCTCCAGAAGAGACCATATGTTAGCTCATAAAACAATTCCCCATAAAATCCAAAACACTGATTTATTGCAAGGACCTTCTCGGAACACAGAGCTATAAAAGTTGAAATGAATAACAGAAAATTGATAGGTAAAAATTCCAACTTGTGGAAACTGAACAACACTTTACTCATAAACCCTTGGTTTATAAAAGAAATTAAAGACACATTAAAGAAATTTATGGATTCAAATGAGAATGAAAACCACATCCTACCAGAATTTATGAGATACAGCAAAAGCAGTGCTCAGAGGTCAGTTTATCTCTATAAATGCACACTTCCAGAAAGAAGAAAGAGCACAACTTAAAGAATTAACTTCACAGCTTGAACAACTAGAAAGAGAGCAACAAAGAAACCCCTCAGGCACCAGAAGGAAACAGATTATAAAGATTAGAGCAGAACTAAATGAATTAGAGAATAGAAAAACAATTGAAAAAAGTAACAAAACCAAAAGCTGGTTCTTTGAAAAGATCAACCAAATTGATAAACCATTGGCTAAACTTACAAAAGAAAAATAACAGAAGATACAAATAACCCGATTAAGAAATGAGTTGGGAGATGTTACAACAGACCCATCTGAAATAAAATATATCATAAGAGAATACTACAAAAAGCTATACTCTGACAGGTTTGAAAACCTGGGGGACATGGACAAATTTCTAGATTCATATGACTCACCAAGACTATCACAAGGAGAAATAGATCAACTTAACAAATCTACCACAAAGGAAGAGATGGAGGAAGTCATCAAAAATCTACCAACCAAAAAAAGTTCTGGTCCAGACAGCTTTAATGGAGAATTCTACCAAACTTTTAGAGAAGAATTAACCCCAATACTAATGAGGCTATTTCACACCATAGAAAGAGATGAAATACTTTCAAATTCATTCTATGATGCCAGCATAACCCTGATACCAAAACCAGGGAAAGATCCCACAGAAAAAGAAAATTACAGACCAATATCACTCATGAATTTAGATGCAAAAATCTTCAACAAAATTCTAGTCAATAGAATTCAACAGCAAATTAAAAAAAAATTCATCATGATCCAGTTGGTTTCATTCCAGAGATGTAAGGTTGGTTCAACATCAGAAAACAATTAATGTAATCAACTGCATTAATAACACAAAAGATAAAAATCACCTGATTTTGTCAATTGATGCAGAAAAGGCACTTGACAAAGTTCAGCATCCATTCATGCTTAAAACTCTCAGCAAAATAGGAATAAAGGAGAAATTCCTGAATATAATCAGTAGCATCTATGCAAAGCCAACTGCTATCATCATCCTGAATGGTGAAAGACTGAAGGAATTCCCTTTGAGAACGGGAACTAGACAAGGATGCCCGCTCTCACCACTTCTATTCAACATTGTGCTAGAAGTTCTAGCCAGAGTAATTAGACAAGACAAAGAAATGAAAGGCATCCATACTCGCAATGAAGAAGTAAAGATTTCCCTCTTTGCAGATGATATGACTGTTTATACAGAGAATCCAAAGAAATCTATAAGTAAACTATTAGAGCTAATAGAAGCATTTGGCAAAGTATCAAGATACAAGATAAACATAACTAAATCAATAGGATTTCTTTATATAACAGTGAAATTATTAATGAAGAAATCACCAAATCAATTCCATTTCCTATAGCCCTCAAGAAGATAAAATACCTAGGAATAAATATAACTAGAGAAATAAGAGATCTTGACAGAGAAAACTACAAGACCTTGCTACAAGAAACTAGGAGAGACTTACATAAGTGGAGTAATCTGCCCTGCTCAGGGATAGGAAGACTCAATATTGTGAAAATGTCTATTTCGCCCAGAGCACTCTACTTATATAATGCAATCCCAATGCAAATTCAAGCAACACTTTTTAATGAGATGGAGAAACAAATTATCAGCTTTATTTGGAAAGGGAAGAAGCCTCGGGTAACTAAAGCACTACTGAAAAAGAAGAACACACTGGGAGGCCTCTCACTACCTGACTTTAAAACCTATTACACTGCCATAGTAGTCAAAACAGCTTGGTATTGGTACAAAAGGAGACATATAGGCCAGTGGAACAAAGTAGAGATTCCAGAGACACCACCATCCTCCTATGAACAGCTGATATTTGACAAAGGCCCTATGATTTTGAACTGGGGTAAGAACAGTCTCTTTAACAAATGGTGCTGGCATAACTGGATATCCATCTGCAAAAAATTGAAACAAGACCCATATCTCACACCTTATACAAAAATCAACTCAAATTGGACAAAAGACCTGAATATAAAAGCTAAAACAATAAAGCTCATCCATGATAAGATAGGATCAACAACGGACGTTTTAACACACAATATAGACAGACTTCAAAATCTGACAAACAAAACACATTCATCAGACGAGAAAATAGATAAATGGGAATTAATAAGAATCAAACACCTCTGCTCATCCAAAGACTTCATCAAAAGAATTAAAAGACCACCTACAGAATGGGAAAAAATATTTGGCAACTCTGTGTGACACCGACGCCTGATCTCCATAATCTATAAAGTTCTACAAAATATCACTAAGAAAAAGACAAATCATTGAATTAAGCGATGGGCAAAGAGATGGACAGACACTTCTCTAAGGAGGAGATCCAGGCAGCCAAAAAACACATGTGGACATGCTCATGATCATTAATTATTAAAGAAATTCAAATCAAAATGACAATTAGATACTATCTCACCCCAACAAGATGGGCCATGATCCAAAAAATGCAAAACACTAAACGTTGGAGAGGCTGTGAAGAAATTGGAACTCTACTTCACTGTTGGTGGGATTGCAGAATGGTGCAATCTCTTTGGAAAGCAATTTGGCATTACCTTAAAATAATGGATATAGATATATCATTTGACCCAGAAATTCCTCTGCTCGGAATGTATCCTACAAAATCAAGGCCATTCACACCAACTGATACATGCACACGAATGTTCATCGCAGCACAGTCCACAATAGAAAAAGTTGAAATCAACCTAGGTGCCCAACAACAGAAGAACGGATAGGTAAACTTTGGTATATATACTCAATGGAGTGCTATACACTGATAAAGAACAACGACAATAGCAGGAAACATCTCTAAATTTGGACTCAACTGAAGGACATTATGTTCAGTGAAACTAGTCAGTGAAAGAAGGACAATTATTGTATGAGAACCCTACGATAAAAAAAGCATACCCATACATAATAGAAAAGACTCTTTGATGGCTACACGGGTGAGAGGGTGAGAGGGTGGGAGGGTGGGAGGGTGGGAGGGCAAGGGGTGAGGGTTTAAATTAGATAGTTATTAGAAATTTGGTTGGGTGAAATTGGTGACAATAGACATTAGTAAGAAGATCAATATTAATGGGACTTTGACACAACTTGTGTACTCCTTCTCTCTTAACCCAGTATTGTAAGCACAGAGTATGTATACTTTCATTTTTTATTTAATAAAAAATAATTTATTATAAAAAAATGAATTGAAAAAAAAAGAAATTTGGTTGGGTAAAATTGATGACAATACATCAATATTAATGAGACTTCAACACAACTTGTGTACTCCTCTCATCTTAACCCAATATTGTAAGCACAGAGTATGTACACTTTCATTTTTTATTTAAGTAAAAAAAAAAAAGAAATGAATGAAAGTGTGAATTAGTGACTTGAAACCAAAGTCCCTGGGAATTTACACAGAATGCAGCACAGAGACACAAAGAAACAAAATGAAACGGAGACATGGAAAACAGACTGTGAGCCTCTCCCAGAAAATCTAATGGGGATTTTTAAAGAAGTAAAATGTAGGAAGATTTCAAAAACTAGGGTTTGGAGTAACAGTGACTGGTAATTTTTACAAAAGCACACATCATATTGAAAGTGTACTCTGAGTATCAAACATATTAAATAAAAAACATTCCACACCTAGACACACTTTTGAATTTTGGAATATTAGGAATTATTAATTTATCTTAAAAATTTATGGATTGTCTCTCTTTGGTATGGGCAATGCATAATAATTTAGGAAAAATACACCAAAAATGTGACAGCCATGAACTTATATGCACATGACAATGTAGATTTGAAATCCATAAAGCAAAATTAAGTAGAATTTTAAACAGAAACTGACAAATATTTAACCATCTCAGTGAAGAGACTATTTTATTAAATCTGTTTCAGAAAATAAGTAATAAAATAGCAAAAAAATAGTAATTGTATAATATATCTAAAAATGGATTTTCAGAAGCACAAGCACACAGGAAAAATAAACTGGACATCATCAAAATTAAAAACTTTCATGCTTCAAAGGAAACCATTAACAAAATAAAAAGACAACTTACAGAATAGGAGAATGTTTTTCATATCACATGACTGATAAGTGACTTGTAAATTTAGGAACTTATATCTAAAATATATAAAGAACCCTTATAACTCAAAAAGACAACCCCATTTAAAAACAGTCAATGCAGGAATGATTTTGAAAGAAGATACACAAATGGCCAATGATCACATTAAAAGATGCTCGACATCATTAACCTCCAGGGAAATACAAATCAAAAGCACAATATGATACCATTTCACATCCATGAGGGCGCTTTGCTTTGTTTTTTTAAAAAAGGTAATAACAAGTGTAAACAACCCAAATGTTCACTAGTTGATGAATAGATAAAAAAAATGCTATGTATTCATACATTGGAATATTATTAGGCAATAAAAGAAATTAAATGCTGACATATGTTACAACAAGGGTGAACCTTAAAAACTTTATGCTAAGAGGCAGCTGTGTGAACATGACAAGGGACACTATATAGTTTCAAGTCAGCAAAAGTGTGTATCATGGTTGTATCCTTTCACCATACCTTTTCAATCCATATGCTGAGCAAATAATCTGAGAAGCTGGAGTATAGGAATTCAAAATGAGGCATAAGGATTGAAGGAAGACTCATTAACAACCTGCATTATGCAGATGACACAACCTGGCTTGCTGAAAGTGAGCAGGATTTGAAAGACTTACTGATAAACATCAAAGACCACAGACTTCAGTAGGATCGTACCTCAACATCAAGAAAACAGAAGTCCTCACAGACAAACCAGTAAGCAGCATCATCATAAATGGAGAAAGGACTGAAGTTGTCAAGGAATTCATTGTGCTTGTTTTCACAATCAACGCCCATGGAAGCAGCAGTTAAGAAATCAAAAAATGCATGGCATTGGAAGAACCTACTGCAAAAGACCTCTTTAAAAGTGTTGAAAAATAAAGATGTCACCTTGAAAACTAAGGTGCGCCCCAGGCAGGCCATGGTGTTTTTAACTGCATCATACGTATGCGAAAGCTGGACAATGAATAAGGAAGATGGAAGAGCACTGATGCCTTTTCATTGTGGTGCTGGAGAATACTGAAACCCTGGTTAAGTGCTATAGCTGCTAACCGAAAGGCTGGCAGCTCAAATCTGCCAGGTGCTCCTTGGAAACTCTATCAGACAGTCCTACTCTGTCTAACATGTGTAGTGTCACTATGAGTAGGAACTGACTTGATGGCAGAGGGTTTGGATTTTGTTTTGGTTATCTAACAATATCTTACATTATTTATATACTTCTTTTTGTTTATTTGATCAGCATTTTGTAGTTTTCAGCATGCCAGCCAAAGTCCTATATATGCTTCATTAGATTTACACATAAATATGTCAGTTTTTTCAGTTGCATCATTTGCATGCAAAAGGTGGACAGTAAACAAGGAAGACAGAAGAACTGATAATTTTTACTAATGGTGTTGGAAAAGAATATCGCATATAGCACGGACTGCCAAAAGAGTGAACCCATGTGTCTTGGACAAATTACAACTAGAATGCTCCTTAGAAGCACGGATGGCGAGACTTCGTTTTACACTCTTTGGACATGTTGTCAGGAGGAATCAGGCTCTGGAGAAGGACATCACGCTTGGTGAAGTACAGGGTCAGTGAAGAAGAGGGCGATCCTCAGGGAGATAAGTTGACACAATGGCTGCTACAAAGAGCTGCAGTATAACAATGGCTGTCGGCACAGTGCAAGACTGGGCAGTGTTTCGTTCTGTTGTACACAGGGTTGCTGTTAGAACTGACTCAACAGCATCGAACAACAACAATAACAACAATCTCAGTTTTTGAGTAATTGGAAATACTGTTTCTAATTTCAGTGTCCATTCCATGTATTCCTTGCTGGTTTGTAGAAAATACACCAAAGCCGGTCAAGTGCTATCGAGTCGAGTCTGACTCACGGTGACCTGAGAGGCCAGAGTAGAACTGCAGTTGATTTTTATATGTTTGTATACTTACTTTGACTTTGTTGAACTCACTTATTAATTCTGCAAAGATGCATTTTGGGGGGAAGATTCCTTGGAATTTCCTATACAGACAATAATGTTATCTGCACATCAGGACAGCTTTATTTCTTCCCTGTTGATTGGTTTGCCTTTAATTTGCTTTCCTTGGTTTATGACACTGGCTAGAACTTCCTGCACTATGCTGAATAAGGTCAAGTGAACAGACGTCTTTACTTTGCTCCCACTCTCAGCAGAAAAGCATTCAATCTATCTTTTTGGCTGCAGGTTTCCCTATAGAATTCCTTGTCAAGTTTAAGAAGCTTCCTACTATTTGTGTTTTTCCAAGGGTTGTTTCCATGAATGATTGTTGAATTTTGTCAGATGTTCTTTCTACATCGATTCATATAATTATCTGTTTTTTTCTCTTTAGCTTTCTAATATAATTAATTACACTGATTTTCAAATACTGAACCAACCTTGCATTCCTGGAATGAACACCACTTGGTCATGGTGTATAATTTCTGTATATATTGCTGCATTCTGTCAATATTTTGTAGAAATATTATCTATCTCCTTTATTGTGCTGCTGAGGCCATTCAGATTTTTCATTTTGGTTATTATGTTTTCCATTTCTAAAATTTCCATTCTATTGGCCTTTCTACCTTCTGTTTATTTGAAAAGACTTTCTATTTGTTTCTATTTATTTGCTAGAACTGTGTTTTCATTTGTTTATCTTACTTGCTCATTGAAGTATTTTTTCACACATCTGCTTTTAAACTGTCAGAAAACTCTAAATCTCTTTCATTTCAGTATTTGGAGGTACTGATGATCCTTTTTCATTTGGGTTGATTTCAGTATGATGAGTGATTTTAAGTTGAAACTGAGACATTTTGGGTATTATGTTAAGAGACTTTAGATTTGATTTAAACCTATTTTAGCTAACCTTCTCTGAGTATAATAGCAGGGGAATGTGGAGGAGCATGGTTTCACTACTCTCAGGTGGGAGCAGAAGTCTGGGTACTTCAGTTGATCTTGCTGACATGCAGGCTATTGCTGGTTATAGGTAGGAATTCTGTTCACATTGGTTTCCCTAGACCATGGAAGTATGTGGTGTAATTACCACTGGGAAGTACTAAAAGTCTGCTTTTCACTAGGACTCCCTTGACATCACTCTAGTTTAGTACTAGACAGGCACCTTGCTAGTTACCTCCAAAGGTAGAATTCCATGATTCCTACATGGTTTCCATCAACACGGCAGGATTAGGGGCTTCTGTTACCTCCTACTACAGATGAAAGTTACTGAGCCTGAGTCAGCCTCATCTGACATTACCCAGGCATACAAGTAAGTTAAGCAACTCACTTCTCTTCCACATTGGTCAATTACAAAACACCCTGAAAAGAGAGGTCGCCGATAACAGTTTCAAAAATTACATAATATGCAGCATGGATCCCAGTAGGAAAGCATAAAAGACTCATATAAATTATTAAACTTTTCTGAATGCATTACATTTAACTTGACTGGGAAGACATTTCACACTCATAGATGAGGTATGCCAACCCACTAATCAGCTGATGTCAAGCTGAGTTTGACTCATGGCAACCCCATGTGGTTCACAATATAACAGCACTCCAGAGAGTCTTCAGGGGCTGACTTTTTAGAAGCAGATCATCAATCTTTCTTTCAACCAGCTCTGGGTGGACTCAAACCTCCAAACTTTCCATGAATGACTGAGATCATTAACTGTTTATACTACTCAGAGACTCCCATGGATGAGAAGTTTCCCCAAATTAACTTAGGAATAAGATACACACTCAGTATGATTTTAGAACTTGAACTTGGTGAGCCAGCTCTAAAATTCATTTGAAGAGAAAATGTATGGAAAGAGCTAAGCCATTTTGAAAAACACTATCAAGAGGAGGTACTGGCCCTACAAGATGTTAAAACTTGTCATCAAGTTACCACCTAGCAAAGGCACAGGTGCAGACAGATCATGTAGGCAGTGTATGTGAATGCATAGACTCTCGCATGTCTACTTAACAATTCTAGAAAAAAAGAAACCTCACATATAAACCTAGAGGCACATACAAGGGCTGCAAACTTGTGTAACAGGGAAAAACTGAAAAAAATTTATGTCCAACAGTAGAAAAGCGATGAAATAATTATGGCACTTGCATCTGTGGAATACTGTACAAGCATGAAGAAGGTCCAAATGCAGTGACATAGAAAGACATATACAAAATATTGTTGAGTTGCAAACATATCACTGAATTAAAAAAAATCCATTGTAGAATCAGACAGATACCATGACAATACTTATATTAGCTCACTCAACAAAACTACCCATTTGCATATATTGCATATATGCACATATGCACACACATACTGCACAGCACTGTAAGGATACACATTTGCCTCATAACAAAGATTAACTCAGTAGTAGAGACATGAATGGGGGGGCATGAAGGAAGATTTTGTCCTTTTTTTCTGATATAAACTCCCCCGAAAACCAAACCCACTGCTTTCGACTGTAGTATATTGTTTAAGGGTAAAAAAACTGTTTTTTCACGATAAGGATAAAAAATAAGCTTTTCTTTATAACATATCATATTGGAAAAGGATTTAAGGTGACTCCTGAGGTGGTGAGAGAGGAGACTGACTGAGTGATCCTGAAACCTGGCACCTAATGGAAGAGTGACTGGAGGACACCAGGACAACAGCATGGGTGTCCCCACTGCTCTGGAGAAAGGACTCTTGAGTGGTGCTGCTTTCCACTTTTCCTGCTGTCACGCGCTCTCTCAGCAGACCTGCCATCTGGTCACATCATGCCTTTTGTCACTTGACTGACTGCCACATTTCCCCTCACACAAAACACATTACTCTGCTGGATTTCATGTCCTTGGGAAACACCATCTCTACCTTTAGAGGAGCCCTGGCGGGGCAGAGGTCAAGAGCTCGACTGCAGCTAACCAAAGGCCGGCAGCGGAATTCATCAGCTGCTTGGTGGAAACCCTATGGGGCAGTTCTACTCTGTCCTATAGGGTCACTATGAGTTGGAATCCACTGGATGGCATCAGTCCTTTTTTAATTTAATTTAATTTATTTTACTCCTTTAGTTGCTATCAACCACAGATCTTCTGGTCATGGCTCTATCTCCCCCTCCACCCCAACAGGTTCAAAAAAGTTATACAAATATTTCTGTTTCATGGAATTTATATCACTTCAATCTGATAAGGATCATGCTTATGATCAGATTAATTATTCAATTAATTAAATAAAGATAGTTGTGTAATCTAAGGCAATGCATTTTCATGGTAGACAAAGCTTTCAAACTAGGAAATGTAGGAGGAAAAAAATAATAGAGAAAAAAGAATATAAAGTAGCAAGTACTGTCTATCCATTCCTAGGAAGTCAATTTTCTTCTTAGGTCTTATGAAAAGATAGCTCAAGGTCATGAAGTTATGACCAAGCTCACACTATTGTTATAAATGATTGGCCTTGAGAATTTTAATGGGCAAATGGTGAACTCGCTTTCCTAGGAGATGCAACGCCGTCAGGCAGCAACCCAGAATTCTCTGGCTTCCTTTCCTTCTAAGAAAGAAACTAGAGGTGGTGGTTGTCAGAGACACCAGCCTGGCCTCTGCAGAAAGATACACACAGCAGCTATGCATGATCCTGGCAGTCTCTGCAACAAGAAATGCTTTTTCATTTAAACTAAAATGTGCCATCCAATGACCAGCAGTTAAACAGTTTCTATTATGTGTCTTTATAGGGAAGAATTAGGATGACAGTTTCTAATCCGTTAGAGAGAAGGTGGGAGGAGAGGTAGAGAAGGACACCATCCTGCACACGGGCACTGCCCGTGATTCCTGTCACCATATACTACAGGAATTGCTTCTGCGTCCCATAATTAGCAAAGCTAAGTGTGGCCCCTGTAAGCCCTGCTTTTCTTAAAAAAGCTAGAAAATAGTTCTGTAGATAGAAAACGGCTGCCGGACTGTACTTGTTACAGGGTGCCTTCCTATCCATCCCTCAACCTTGCAAAGAGCAACAAAAGCATTTTTGAAAGTGTTTGCTGCTTCAGGACTGCAGAACATTGTCAAGCCCTCTGTAAATGAGAGGTTCAGGCACAGCACCCAAGGCAGTGAAGAGAAAATGTGGAACAAGTTTCTGGCAATTGTCCAAAACATGAAAGCATCTGAAATAGCACTAGTTTTGTTCTAAAAGCCGTGACAATTGTTAAGATGAGACCAAAAGGCTCTGAATGGGTGGAGGAAAGATCCACAAACATCAGAGCTTTCTTAGCCTCATTTTACTGCATTTAAGGGATATATGCAGACAGAAGGACCCAGTGGGTTTCACTGGAAGTGTTTCCTGTGTTTCAAGCTGAAATTGATGACCTTAATGTCCAAGTTGTGATGGTAGTTGGCTTGGTGCATGGCCCTTGTGTCTGAAGGAGGCTTATAAAGAGATGCTCTTAAAAAGGTTTCAGGATATCAACAAACTCTTTAAAAACAACATGTTGATGAGTCTAAACAAATGAAAACCAGAAGGATTCAGGCTTTCTTTTAAACACACACTGGCTAAAGCATGAAAGGGGAAAATATCCAGTTGTCAAAATAGGCTTGAGGTTTTGCTGAACCCAGAAATTCTGGAGAGTTGTGTGAGAGGTTTTTGCCAAACCTCAAATACTACAGGGTTAAGCCTTCCCTCTAACCAATTAGGTAATTGCCATTTCATTCTGTAGGTCTCTCAATTGTTGCTTCCTTTTTTTTTTAAAAAAGCAAACAGAATAATTAGCTTTGTCTCCAGATAATTTTGCTGATATTTCCATAACTTAATAATTATTTCAGCCCCTGAATTCAAAACTGGCCTGCTGTCTTGGTGGGTATAGTAGACCGCCAGATGTTTCAAACAGCCCTTGAGAAAGGTCAGATGAAGAACTCAATTTATGACCTTGTAAATTAACACAAGGAAAACTCCTCCATAATGCAACAGACAATGCTATTTATAATGCTTAATTAATCCCCTCCAGTCACTAACACAACTCATTTGTGCCCTTTTGTTTCAACCTCACCCTGATGCAAGTCTCCAGAGATGAGAAGCGTTAAAATGCGAAAGATGATGGAATTCATTGGCATTATGGTCAAGTATTAAATAGCTAACAATCTGGATAAATTAGCCCCTGATAGTTCAGGAATCAATGTAAAAAGGAAAAGCCAGGCTGGACAGCACTGATGGAAGAATCCTTGATCAAAAGCAGGAGCTGGGGACAGGTAGGAAGAAAGTGCGTAAGTCCGATCTTGCTTTGCAAACAGTGCTCTGAGTTTCAGGCAGGCTTGGCAAATAAGGCAGCTGGGAGGAAAGATCAGAGCTGTTTCAAAGGGAAGCTGTGGGAGGCATCCTGCATGGTTCCATTTCCCCTGGGTTGTTAGTACCCTAGGGCTGCCTTCTCTTGTACTGATACCAAAAACCCAAAGTGATAATCAGTTCAATGCTATCTTAGGTAAAGTATTACAAACAGAGTTATCTGGAAAACTTCAAGTACTCCAGAAAGCTACAGGGTATGGACAGAGCAGTGCTACTGGCAGAAACAGTAGTTCTCCTGGGAACAGACCCTGGGAAAGAAGAAGGCAGGCAGTGGACTATTTGGTTATTTTTGTGGGCAGACAGCAGCACTCGTCTGAACTCAGAAATTCTGCCCTGTGCTGTGACCATCTTGAAATATACATAGTGAGTGTTATGAGATTTTAGGACTCTTCAGAGGGTATTTCTGTATATTCTTATGAATCAGCAAAGTAGACTGCTTTAGTCCTTCATATTCAAGCTTCAACCGGAAGTGACAACTTCTGGCCTCGCTGTGAGCCCTCTCTGCAAGGGTGTTCACCCCATGCCTCAGCGTCCTCATCTTCACAGTAGGGTTCTTAACAGTACCTACCTCACAGAGTTTTAAGGATTATATTGCGTTAACACGTATACAGGCTTTAAGCATGGCCTTGAGCACAGGAGGTGCAGTGCTTGCATTGGCTGTTACCTTCCTGATGCTCCTGTGCTTTCTCTCTCCTCCAGGCCTCCTCCTTTCCCAGTCCTGCTACCCCTGGTAGGTCAGGCAGCACAGCCTCTCAGTAAACAGCTCCCTAACTCCCTCAGTACATTACACCTGGTGTTGACACTTTCATCTTTCAGAAGTCTACCCCTGTTCTTGTCCCTGTTGCTGCAGTGGTTCCATAGAGCATCCTTAACCTTGAGTTCAAGCTCCATGCCACCTCTGCCTTCTAACCCTAGTCTGACTCTAACCTTATGCTTCCTTTCACCTTCTCACAAACCCACCTGTGCAATCGAGCTGTTTTCTCTTTCCTCTGCATCCCAAACTCATTGCGGTGGGGTTGATTCTGAATCATAGTGACCCTACAGGACAAAGGAGAACTGCTCACAGGGCTTCCAAGGAGCAGATGGTGGATTCAAACTGCCGTCTTTTTGGTTTAGCAGCTGAGCTCCCCACCAGTATGCCGCCAGGGCTTCATGCCCTCTGCATGATCCATTATTTCCTCTATTTGTTCTGGTGTTTTCTTGCCTTTGTACTGTTCCGTCCACTGGGGCTTTTCTTTTCCCAAATAGCTTTAGGTCCAAACCCTAGCCTGCCTTCAAAGCCAAATCCAAATCCTGCCTCCACGTTGGGGCCTTCACTGATTCCTCCACCTTGTCCTCTTCTGACCTCCACTGTATTTTTATCTCATCTGTCTTTTTTTTAAAAAAAATCTTCAACCCAATGTACTCGGCATTATAGCTATTAATTTACATGCCCCTTGTCTAGTACTTTCCGTCTGCAAACCTGTAATACCCTTTGATCACGCCTGGCTCTTCACTGTGTCCTGCTGCGTCCCATCTCTAACCACATGCTACGCACAGCCCAGTCTTGAGGTTCATGCTTTCTGTGACTTTTTTCACCTTAATGCTCCTTTACATAATGACAGTCTATGGAAGTATTTTTAACTGCAAAAGTAAGTATGATGAAAAGACCCCATCAGAGGGAAGAATGCACATGCAAAATGTACAACTGGTTTCTAAATAACAGGTTCTTTTTTAAGGAGAGATGAAAAACGTCTCTGGAGTGCAGTACCTTTATATCTGGTCACTACAGCTGCATTGACACTAAGAGGTTCCTGAAAGGTGACAGTGAGTGATGTGCTGCTGGTCACCATGAGACAGGCATTGGCTGGCACCTCAGGAGCTCCTGTGACAGAAAGACAAACATGAGGATCTTAAGAACAAATCCTTTTCAAACAATGCTCCTGCCTCTTCAAAGGCTACCCTGAAATGCACACTAAGGACGCATTTGTTTGTAGAGCCTAACAGCTTTCCCTTTTGAACATTTTCATTAGAAGTCTTGATGGCTTTTATTTGTTGCCATCACGGTCTTATTTGGGCATTAGAACATCTTCTGAAGGAGTAAATAATACCAGTTAAGCCTTCACAGTAGGAGCCCGGGCTGCGCTGGAAGAGAGGAGGCTCTGACATTGTGAATCCAGACCTTTACTTTCCTGTAAATCATCTCAGTTGAGCCTTTTCCCAATTCTGTGGGGAGGAAACCCTGGCAGCATAGTGGTTAAGTGCTACCACTGCTACAGGTTGGCAGCTCAAATTGACCAGGCACTCCTTGGAAACCACAGGGCAGTTCTGCTCTGACTGTAGGGCTACTATGAGCTGGAATCGATGCTTTGGCAGAGGGTTTGTTTTTTGGTTTTGTTTTGTGGGGGTACAAAGGGCAAGTAACTGAATCCCCACTTTGGGGATGAGGAGACTGCAATACCAAGAGGCCAAATGACTTGTTCTAGGGCACACTGGAGACAAGGAGCTAGGATGAACACCTGTGCGTTTGAGTATCTAATTCTGGGCTCTTTCTAGTGTGGAATACTAGCTTAGCTTGCTCTTATGCTTCCTCCTCTTACATTGGGTAGTGTCTTCTGGGAAGGAACACACTGGTGAATGTCATGCTTACTACCTCAGGTTTTAAAGACGCCCTGGTGGTGCAGTGGTTAAGAGCTATGGCTGCTAACCAAAAGGCTGGTCGTTGTCACTCACCAGGTGCTCCTTGTTAACCCCGTGGGGCAGCTCTGCTCTGAACCGTAGGGTCACCAAGAGGCGCAATCAACTCGATGGCAATGGGTTTGTTTTGTTTTAGAACGGTTTGAAGTACTCCTCAACACTCAGAAGGTGTTCTGTGATTTAGAAACTTACCCAAAAAAGACATCTAGTCTAAAAAAGTCTACATTTAGTATTAGTTTGTCTTAAATGTGGCACAATGGCCAACATATTTATGAAAACGACTGCTGAATGTCATTCAGCATTTCACGTATCAGCACGGCTGAAGACAGAGGTAATGCTGGCAGCGCCTTTTGCTACTGTTGCTGGTCGTTTGCTCCGGGAGAAAGGGTTAAGCCTAGGTTTGGTACACCGCAGTATAATGTACACAGAGCACAACTGTCATCGCCTTTTGGTCTTTGTTGTATCACAACTAAGGTTCCAGCCTCTGAGGACAGTAATCTCTAAACTAATGATTTGGGCTTTCCTTTAAACATTCAAGTGTCATGTTTTTGTTGTTTAGATGAAATCCCCTTTTAAAATGAGGTTAATATTTCACAAGTGTCTGGATTTTTTATTTTCTTGTTTTACATCAGGGGCTGCACCAAGCAGTATTTTCCAGAAAGTTTTTCTTAAATTAATGAAAAAAAAAATTGGTAGGGATAATGACAGTGTAGACAAAAGCATAATTCATGATTTGATTGACTATCCTCCTATTGACTGTATTACGACTGGGTTATAGCCCTATATAAAAAAAAAGCAGCACATAGTTGAAAATAAATAGCTCAAACTTGAGCTTGAAGCAGAAACTGGACAAATAAGCAAACAAATATTTTTCCATCTGCACATCCTGAAATCTAGCCACTTAGGGCATCAGACCATCCAGGCATTAAGGCGTAGCAGGTGTAAGATGCTCGACGGGTGTGGCACCGGGGAGGGAGGCCAGAAGCCCTGAAGCCTCATGGCTGCAGTCAGAGAACCTATAGGGATCCAGAAAAGGAAGCAAGACAAAGGTCCTCTCACAGCACTTGCTCCCAATAGGCTGAGAATGGCTATCCAAGAGCTTGCAGAGTTGCAAAAAAGGCAGTAAAAAGAAGGCCTGGCTGTCTCAAACTAAGCTTCGGTCTGGTTAAGTGTAGAAGTCGTCCACTTATACTCACTGGCGTGCTCAAAGCCTGTTTTCATGCGTCTGTAGAGCCGATACCTCCACTCCCAAGCTTTCAGCTGCTTCTCTTTTTCTGTGTTGTCCAGACTGAATCCTTCATTCTCCACCTGGGCGGACAGTTCACTCACCCTCTCCTGGGCTTCTTGGACCAGAGTGTCAAGGTGCATTGCTCGGCTTTCCAGGCTGACAACTAAATAAAGGGGAGAAAAACGGGGTGACTACCTTTGTACTAGGGAATTGCTGCTTCTCTGGCAGGGTATCTGAGAGTCTACTATGGCTTTGAAAAAATGCCTGGGGAGAGAAAGTAAGATCCATGTGTGCTATGAACTATCTTATTATGACCAAGTCTAATTAGTGACATTTGTAACTAGGTTAAGTAGTATATTCATCAAATTAAGACATTCACATTGCTCTCGGGTCTTCTTGTCATATCCACTCCCAAGTAGCTACTTTAAAGTGTTAATTAGAATTCCCCCATCGAGTACCTGAGAGGACCACTTCTAATTCAGATTGAATACATTTGTTTTCATGACCTTTAGGACACAAACACTTGGAAGAAAAAGCTCTTGAGGACTAGGAAGGCCCTAGAAAAAGCTGTCCGTGACACATGCGACATTCTGCCAGAATTGCTGAGCCACATTGGTGTGTTTTGGTGGAATGTGATTAACATTTTCTTGTCCTACCACACTGGCCAGCTCACAGATGTCTTTCTACGCGTATCTTAGAGCACGTTTCTATTATTATCACCACGACTGGCACAGCTGAGTGAGTGAGTTTTGGTGGCTTGATGACTTGGGTGTGACTGGACATTGTTCTGTTGTCTTTGATGTCGTCTCATGTGTAGGGATGCTCCTGAGATGCCGGTCCTCAAGGAGGTAGATTCTACTACCTCTCCTTGCTGAGCGAGGTCATAGAGCTTGTTTTTTCTGTTTTATCCCACATGTAATAGCCTTTTCTGTTTACATCACGTTATTTACCCAACCCACTCTATGAGAGGGGCCTACTGGTTAATGACGGAAGGGTTTGTTAGGCTCGGAGGCTGTTGCTCGCAGTCTACTAGTGGCCATTACTCATGTGAGGGCCTGCCTCAGTCGTCCCAGGACTTCTTTGGTGGAACCACTCCTGGTTAGTGATAAAAGAAGACAGCCTCCACACGAGCATGTGGCAAAGGACCACACCAGCAACATGGCAAATCCCAACCAAGTTCTGCAGATCTGTTGCCTAAATGTGTTTGATCCTTTCTGTGACCAAAACAATATTTTCCCCCGGTGGGTGGGTGGTTGGATGGGTGAGTGGGTGAGGATCCAATCATTTCTTTCTTCTAATTAAGGGGGGAAAATATTAGGAAGATAATTCAAGTGCAAATTTGCTAGGTGTATTTTGAAATGGAAATTAGGCGGTTCATGAGTTGGAATGGAGTCGACGGCACTGGGGTATATCCATATTCTCAGTGTTCATAAGCATGTTTGTGTTAATTGCAGGAAATGAGCACTAATTTATGATTGCCCCTGCTCACCATCAGTCTGAATTTATTTACAGATGAGGTCAATGAAAAATTAGCTGAGTCTTTTTTCTTTTTCTTTTTTCCTGCTTTCTTGTGGCAGTTGCTGTTTAGAACACTCAGGACTGTGTTTTGCTGGAGATCTGTCATGGTTAATGAATGTCGCCGTAGCAGTCAATCATGTACTCTGAATACCGTCTCACTTTTTTTTTTTAAAGCCTCAGTCATGAGCCATGACAGAAAAATAAACAAATAAATATAGAGCTAAAAAACTCTTTCACTGTGCAGCTTACACTATACAGAATCCCCCCGGGAAGGCTAAAGGAGGCCAGAATAAATGGTAATGTAAGTGCTGTGGACGTAGGGAAGCAGGGACGGTGTATGAACACGGGGGTTCTGCAGAAAAAAAATACGCATACGCACACGCGGGGGCATACTCCAGTGGAAAAATTGGCAATATTCGTAGCCTCAAGGTGCAATTTCCTGGAGCAGTGAGATTGACAAGTCAGAACTAAATGCTGTTAATTTAACTAACTGCAGATTAATGGTGGAGTCTGCTAGGACTGCAGCCCTCAAACACAGTCTCATTATAGCCTTGCTGGGAAGGTCCTAAATATAGGCATTGACAGTGTAAAACAAATTCGTATACATTTGTGTATTTTCAGACATCGGTTAGGCGTCAGAGTTTGTGTCACAGTTTTCAGGTTGATTAATTGACCCAGTAACTGCACCCTCTCCCCACTCCCGCCTCCCCCTTCTACTCCAAATTACAGAGAAAATGGGGGAATTGTCCTTGCTAAGTCATTCAGTGGGCTTTTTATTGTACGCCTGATGTTTGAATTGCATGCATGCGTCAACACTTGGGTGACAGACATGTGATTTATAAAAATAAATTTTTCTAATACTATGAAATCTCCCCTATTAATTTTTATATCCACCACAGTTATTACTGGTGTGAATTCCAGGTGGCATTTCAGATGGACAGCTTCTCTTAGCTGGACTTGGTTGCCCCTGAAACTTTTCCTGCTTTCCCTTGCGCAATACATTTTGTTTCTGCACTCGTCTTTCCCTTTTCTCCCAGGCTTTAGACCTGGTGCTGTTCGAGCTGGTGTGGTAAAGGGACTTTACATCTGCAAGACAAAGCATTTTGCCTTATAGACTCACAGGAAAGATTCAGAATTTTATAGCCATATGCGTCTCCCAGGATCCTCCAGAACTCTGTCCTTCTTAAGCTGGGAACCTAAACTCCAAGGTAACATGCTAGAACAGCCAGTGTCCCTGAAGCCATAGTATGAATATGTGTATGTCTCTGTCTTCCTATCAAACTAAATTTTATATGTTGATTTTGGTGAAAGCTCATTGTTTAGAAATTAAAACAAGTATTTCTGTTATGCAGGAGAGTAGAAAACTTTTCAAACAGTGGTGATGAAAAACAGAGATTTTACAGAAATCTCTCTCTTTTTTCAGGATTGGTCCCCAGGTCCCCTTTAGTTGCCTCTGTCATTAAAGTTATTGTCACAGGCAAGTTGAGAGGCACTAACAAAGCCAGTGGTTCCCAACCATTTTACCAAACACATCTTTTGTTATTATTTTTTTTATCTATAAAAACCTATAGCCATTGAGTCAGTGCTGACTCATAGCAACCCTGTAGGTCATAGTAGAGCTGCCTATAGAATTTCCAAGGAGCACCTGTTGGATTCAAGCTGCTGACTTTTTGGTTAGCAGATGTAGTTCTTAACCACCATGCAACCAGAGTTTCCTTTTTATCCCCAGATTTTTTTTAACTGCTTAATAAACATTCACTTTGTAAAAAAGTTTTTGTTTATCAAAACCAGCTGACTTACAAAGATTTTTATTTCTAATGTTAATGACCTGTATAACTGCCAACAGAAGCACCGGCTCATTATGAAACAGTCAATATACCAAACTGGGTTGATACATGTTAAACAAAAGCAAATAAATAAATATTATATTAGACTGTGTAGCTGTGTCTTGATAATGGTGTAAAGTCTTGGAAACTTTTCTGGCAGCCCCATTTTTACCTCTGTGACCCCAGGATGGGAACCATTTCAGTCTTTTCCTTTTGAAGATGAACAAACCCAAATCTTTGGATAAGTAGGATTATTTGCCCAAGATTTCCTTAAAAACCTTAAAAAACACTGTGAATTTCCTCTAAACTAAATGGAATACAGATCAACCCCCTTGTCCATATATTGTAGTTTTCTAATTGCTGTCTGGCATGGGCTTGGTCAACTCTTTTTGGCCAGTTGATTGGTTATATGAGAGAAGAATTCTCCACGTTTATAGGTTTGGTGACATACAGATGAGAGAGCTGGAATAATAGCCAGCCAGGGTTTTCTTAACACTTTGAACCTCTTGATTTATTGGAGAGAGACTGTGTCTATTTTACGATTGGTTTTCCTATCCACCCTCTTCTCTTTTACTTGGGTCCGTTCCCTTCCCACTTCCATCCACTGGATATTTTCCTCTGAGCCCAGCACTCCCAGTCTGTTTGCAAGGCTTGGCCTCTTCTCTTATTGCCACTAGTCCCTTTTTCAGCCAAGCAACTGTCCCTCCTAGCAGCCACGGCCAGCACAATAGAGGGTCTGTGAGTGTGTGGTGAGCAGACTGAGGGGCAAGACAACTCAGTGGCCCCCGAAACAAGCTCTGTGCTATTGTGGTGTTCAATTATCAACAGCATTTCTACCACCTAGTGCTTCTGAGTGGGTATTTGTTGTAAGACTTACCCAGCTAATTAACTACAGGGTCGGGGTGGGAGTGAGGGTGGGAACTTGGTGTTCAAAGAATACAATTACAGTCACTGTTCAAATCCTGAGAGCAATACCACAGCCTGAGTGTCTTTTTTTAACCATCAGAATCAAATCTACCGATAGCCAACCACTTGCTGTTCCTTAATTTTCTCTATTGGTGAATTCGGGCCTGGTTGACGATTGCTTAATGCTTGAAAATGCACTGAGGGTAAAACGCAAACTGAGTTTAAATTTTAACTGGAATGATACATTTGGCCAGCCTCAAAGATGGACACATGTGACCACTGTGAATAATATGCCAGTTCTTCATTTAGCAGTAACTTTGATATTGCTACTAGCATTTTAAAAATGAGGCACTAAGACAATCACTGAATCTGTGTTAGGATTCTTACAACCACCACATAGTACCCTTGGCCCTGATGATTTTTTCTATGTGGGGAACTCATGCTTACCAAGACAACCTAATGCAGTTTCACACAACTCTGAATTTGAAAAAGTGCTTCCTTATCCTGAGCTGAAATCTTTCATTTCCAAAGTGAAGACAACGTGGTAAAGGGATTTGGGGGTCCTGTAGGGTCGCTATGAGTCATAATTCACTCGTTGGCAGTGGGTGTTTTCTTTGGTCATAGAAAACCTGGTGGCAGAGTGGTTAAGAGCTCAGTTGTTAAGCAAAGGCTGGCAGTTCCAATCCATCAGACATTCCTTGGAAACTCTATTTGGCAGTTCTGTTCTGTCCTGGAGGGTTGCTATGAATTGGAATTGCCTCAATGGCAATGGGTTTCTGGATAGATTTATGAATTGGAATTGACTAGATGGCAATGACTTTGGTTTATAGATCAAGCACAGTCCCTTACAGATACGTGACCCATTTCTGTAAGGTCAGTTGTGACTCACAGTGACCCTGTAAGACACAGTAAAACTGCCCCATAGAATTTCCAAAGAGCACCCGGGTCGATCTGAACTGCCATCCTTTTTTGTTTAGCAGCTGTAGCACTTAAGCACTATGCCACTAGGGTTTCCTGTGTGACCCTAACCAGTTACAAATGCTGCCATCTTGAGCCCAGGGGCCTCATCTGCAAAATAATAGTGCTTGTTTCATAAACTGTAATTAGTGATAATCTTTACACATAAGGCTCTTAATTAATGTATATTTGCATTATTGTTCTTCTATAAATTAGTCTGTTGTATTTTTCAAAGTCACACAAAAATAAATCAAAATACTTGTTTTTATAATAAGTTCTTCCATCACACACACACACACACACACACACACACACACGGGGGGAGGGGAGAGAGAGAGAGGGAGAAAGAGAGAGACAAATACACACATAGACTGAGATACATACATACTTCTTTAGCCCAGGTAAAAATTTCTCATTTTAGCCCTTGTTCAGAAATAAAATATACACTAGTAAGTGGTATCAATTTCAACTCCATCTGTTATTTCTAAGGAGAAAACAAGGTCACCAGGGTATAAACTTTAAATTGTAAGACAAGAGCCTCTGGGCAACCAAAAATGGCAGTAAATAAAATTTATCTTTGTTGATCACAACTGACAACCTTCTAAAAACTTCACAACCATGTTAAGGTAGAAACACGAAGAGAAATAATACAGAAGTATTCCAATAATTAAATGTTTTAAATAAAAAAAACCCAGCCAACCAAACAACAAAAAAACCCTCACAGCAAGGACATTTCAGTTTACCCATCTTGACAAGGTTTAGGACACAAATCTATTTTCTGTTCACTTAGGTCTCAACCTGTTGTGTTATTTTCAGGTTTTCACAAGGACTTGGAGAGTGCAGTTCCAAAAAGGTTTTGGAGATTTGGAGATTAAGTGTCTCACTTAATTAGAGTGGAACTTTCTTTTCCTAGAACTCAGTATACCCTGACATGATGTTCTGGAATGTTCCTCCCTGTTATGCTCCAGCAAAACATAGACTCACAAAGTACATATTATCTAAGTTGGGTTACAACTGGCAGTTCCTTAAGAAACCAGAGACAGTGACCCAGAGGGCAACTTCCTGGCCAGGTCTGACCAATCTCAGAGGAGAAGATGGACATCTTCTCTGAAACAAACAGAAGAAAGACAGTTGAGTGAATTATTTGGAAAATCCAAAACAGATTACCCAGTGACGTCACAGGGGGCTTAAGTATGAAACATGATAACCAGATCTTCTGCCAGTATTTTCAGTGCTGTCCAGTAGAAACACAGTGTGAGCCACGTAACTGACACTTCCTAGCTGCCACATCAAAAAGTAAGAATTAGGTGAAATTAATTTTCCTGATATATTTTAGTTACCACAATATGTCTAAAATATTATCATTTCAATATGTAATCAGTATAAATTGTTAATGCAACATTTGATACCCTCCTTCTTTTTATCTGTGCTAAGCCTTCAAAACCTAGAGTGAATTTTATATTTACAGTATATCTCAGTTTGGAATAGCCTCATTTCAAGTGCTCAACAGTTACACGTGTTGGACAGTATAGTTTTAGAACAAAATTCTGCAGACTGTAAAAAGTGCTTGTACTGAGCAGTGTTTTGCAACATGAACTATACAACAGATGGGTAAAATATTTAAATCTTTGCCAGGAACCCTTGCGTTATTTTATTTTGTTTTCGAGAATTATATTAGCTAAATTTTTTTGGACCACTGACTATGTGCTAGGTCATGGGAGAAATATTTTTAAAGGATTATTCCATTTAATTCTCAGAAATCCTAGCTAGGTAGGTAGTGTGACAGCTTCCAACAGGGTTCCCAAGGGTCCCTACTGCCTAGCCCTGACATCCTCGTATAAACCTCTCCTGTACTATACCAGTGTTGGTCTGTGTGATCAACAGAATCCAGCAGAAATGACCGTCTGTCACTTCTAAGTTTAGGTTTTAAAAAGACACCATGGCTTCCTTCTTGGTTGGTATCTCTCTGTCATATCATCTGCTCTGAGGGAAACCAACCGCCGTGTGGTCAATAACTTCGGAGAGGCCCACATGGTAAGGAACTGAGATGTCTTTTGCCAACAGCCATCTGAATAAGCTTGAAAGTAGACGTCCCAGTTCAGCCAAGCCTTAAGATGACAGCAGTCTCATGGGAGATCCTGACCCCGAATTACCCAGCGGAAGTAGTTCTCAGACTCCGGACCCTTGGAAACTGTAAGGTAGTGTTTGTTGTCTTCCACTGCTAAGTTCTGGGAACAGTTTGCTACATAGCAATGTAACATCAGTCCAAGTACATGTAATTGTTACCTACATCTTACAAATGAAGACACAGGCCCCAGGAAGTGAAGGCAGTTGCCCGTAGGTCACATGTGATAGAGGTGGGATGTCACACGTGACAGAGGTGGGATGTGGAGACAGAACACACCGGAGACACTTGATGTCTTAGCTGTAGCAATGAACAAAAACCAAACCAGTATTGGTTTTCTGTTTTTGTTGTTTGTGTGTCAGGTCTGGGATACCCAAAGCACTGGTATCAATGATTACACTGGGAGAACTGAGGGTGAGGAACTTAGCTTGTGTGTGTGCGTGCGCACGTGTGCATGTTGAATAGGTTGTCACAGGCAGCTTTATCCTTATTTATAGCATGTTTTCATTTTTTACAGGGAGGATATATTCTGTGTTGCATGGGTATTTAAATATTAAAAACATAAGAATGAAAAGACAGTGATCAATGCTTGAAGAACAGGAGACTGGCATTTAGGCTGTGGTCACTTTAATTTTGAACAGTTATTTGGAAACATAGTAAAGAGAAACAGGTCAGTGTACTTGATATTTAGTAAAATCCTTCCTTTCACAAGAAAATGTTCAGACCCTTAAAAAGAAGTAGCCATGGGATTAATTCATTCAATGAACTATTTACTGAGTGCCTACTGTTTGCTGGGGATACAGTGATGGATAGAAAAGACAAGGGTGCCTGTGCTCTCATGGAGTCTCCATGCTACTGCAGGGGACACAGGGACAGAAAACAAGTGACTAAAAGTACACAAAAATACTGTACAGCGATAACTGCTATGCAAAACGTTAAAACAGAGTGATGTGATTCGAAAGTGACATTAAATCTTAGACTTGATGTCTGGGGCAAACCTGTCTCGAGGATGTGACATTTAAGCTGAAATAAGAATGTTAAAAGTTTGAGTTGGCCAGGTAACGATCAAGCTGAAAAGCCTTCGACATTCCAAGCAGAGGGGACAGCTAGTACAAAGGCAGGATGGAAAGTGAGAACAGCTTGGCACGTCCAAGGCAAGGAACGGAGGCTGGCGTGGCTGACACACCATGGGAGAGGCACGCAACGTAAGAGCCGCTCGGATGGGCAGGCTTCTAAGTCAGGGTGAGGATTTAGACACCCATTTTAATGAAGCAGCTAAAAATATTCGGGGACTCATTCTAAAGAACTGCTGAAGGCTTGTTCTTTAATATTTAATGGCCTCAAATCTTTGTCCTTTGAGAGTGGATTTGATTTCAGGAAGCACTCTAAATCATTTGAGGCCAAATCTGGTGAACACGGAGGGTGATGATGCTGAGCAGCACTGTTTTGGAACAAAAATCAGGTGTGACTCAGAGCAATGAGTCTGATTTTCTCATAAACTGGCTCTGAGGACAATTCTCCCAAAGTGTTTAGAGCAATGGCAGCACCGCTGGGCAAGTGTGGGGCCTCCCAGAGGACCGCGCTCTAAAGGGTAACACTCGTCTGGATTGTGGACTTGCCGGTGTGTTTGTTTACATAAAGCCAGCCTCATTAGTTTATAGTCACACCTCTCAGACATGGCTTGACTGAGCCCAACACCAACAAGCCTCCCTGAGAACCCCTGACTACCACAGAAACTGGTGGGAATCCTGTCAGGTGGGGTGAAATTTAACACTGGACACGGCATCACACTCAGGTGACCACGACTCTGCAGTGGCGTTTTATCATTTAACCAAACACAACTCATTCTGGGTGACATTTCCCAGTTCCACAGGCATCAGTGGAGAGACAGCGAAAATAATGCAGAGGGAAGAGAGCTAAGGGAGAAGACAGTAAGAGATGGGCAAAAAGCCTAAAAATCAGGAGCTTTCTGTCGTTCTCACTGGTCCAAATTATTTAACACTGGAAAATTAAAAAAACAAACAAAAACCCAATGCCACAACAGTGCCTGGAAAATTAGTCCACTAGCCAAAGTAACAGCAACAAAAGCTACCCAAAGTTGAAAGGTATTTTTTTTTTTTTTTTTAACACATTCCCTGTGTGTACTAAAATTCAGTACTTGCAATTAACTCTCAACTCCACAGGATGAGGTTGTTAAAAGGACAAAAATTTCCACTGAAATTTTCTGAGTATCTACTACCCACCAAGTACCGGCATCCAAGGGATGAGACCAAATCCATGAGAGTACCAGATTCACATGTGGTTCCACCGCATCCAGTCGATTCCAACTCATAACAGCGCTGCAGGACAGAGGAGAACTGCTGATAGGTTTTCAAGGCTGTAAGTCTTTATGGAAGCAGACTGCAACACCTTTCTTCCATGGAACGGCTGGTGGATTTGAACCCCTGGCTTTCTGCTTAACAGCTGAGGGCTGTTACCCATGAAGAGTTGGTTTCTTCACTGATTACTGTTTACGCCCTCGGGGTGTGGTGGTTCTGAGCTCAGCTGCTAACCCAAACTTCAGCAGTTTAAATCCACCAGCTGCTTCTTGAAAAAAACCCCTATGGGGCAGTTTCTACTCTGTCCTGTACGGTTACTGTGAGTTGGAACCAACTTGATGACATGGACCAGCAACGGCAGTGGGGCCAAATAAACGGCTGCCTCAGAGAGGCAAGAACTTCACTGACGATCCAGCAAATCCCTTACGAGACTGCCCAACTAGGATTTGAGGGTGCAGACAAGGCATGAGTTAGTCACAGTAAGGGAGGGATTTATGACTGGGGGCTTTTTAAAATAACTTACTTTATTTTTGTTGTTATTGTTGACAATACACAGAACACAAACCAATTCAACAGTTTCTACACTCATTTCAGTGATGTTGATCGGATTCTTTTGAGTTGTGCAACCACTCTAGCCTTCCTTTTCTGAGTTGTTCCTCCCCATTTAAAAAAAAAACAAAAAAACAAAAAAACCCTCACTGCCTCCTAAGTCCCCCATCTAATTTTTCAAACCACTGTTGTCAGTTTGATCCCATACAGATCTTTAAAAGACCAGAATGCTCAAGGAGTTCTTTACTAGTTACACTGAACTACTGCTTGGTTTTAAGAAGACTAAGGGGGATATTCTTGGTTTAAAGTTTAAAGATCATCTCAGTTTCAAGAGTTTACCCAGCCTCCATGGCTCTGGATGTCTGACTTCCATGAGAATTTAAAATTTCCCTCTTTTGGTCAGGAATTTTTCTGTAAAATCTTTGCTTGAAATGTTCAGTGATGGTGGGTGGGGACCATCCAGTTTCTCTGGTCACATGGCAGAGGAGGCAGTTGTTCACAGAGGCAGTCAGGAGAACATTCCATTTCTTCCTACTGTTCTTGAGTTTCCCCCTTCCTCTGTTTCTTTAGGCAACAGAGGTTAATTGTTATACCTTGGATGGCCGCTTGCAAGCTCTTAAAAATACCCCATGACTAGGGGCTTTTATATCTGAAGATCGTAAGTCTTAAATACCAGCGGTTCAGCTGAGCATGACTCATGGTAGTTAGGACATGGAAGATCTGAAACAACCAGAAGCACAGGTATCTTGAGTTTTCCTCCTTTCCTATTCTGCGCTTATTTCCTGAGCTTAGGGTACCAGTCTGAGAGGAAGCACTAGGGAGTCCACCTCAGTAGTATCTGCAGTTGTCTTTCACAAAACCCCCCAAACCAAACCCACTGCCATCAAGTCAATTCTGGCTCATAGTGACCTTGTAGGACAGAGTAGACTGCCCCTTAGGACTTACAAGGAGGGGCTGGTAGATTTGAACTGCTGACTGTTTGGTTAGCAACTGCATGCTTATTGCTTTGTACTTTATTAAAGGGAGAATGAGCAGAAAGAAGTAACTGAATGAAGAGAATGGAATCATGCAATGAGTAGGCTGGAGTTTTGCATATATTGAAATGCTGGTAGTATAACTGTTAAGAGCCAAGGCTGCTCACCAAAAGGTTGGCAGTTCAAATCCACCAGGCACATCTTAGAAACTCTATTGGGCAGCAGTTCTACTCTGTCCTGTAGGGTCACTGTCAGTCAGAATCAACTGGACAGCAACAGGTAAATCGTGGAGTCATGTTCAAGGGTGGGTGGTCACTTCCAGGACTTTTTCTATGAATAAGAGAAGGTACATGGTTCAGTTTCAAGTTATGTTTTTAAAGGCACTTCCATACAGCTTTGCTACTGTGGGGTTAAAGACTGGAAAATAGACCTACTCAGTGGCTTACGAGTTATGTCCCTAAACCTGT
This sequence comes from Heterohyrax brucei, assembly GCA_028571685.1. NCBI lineage: Eukaryota > Metazoa > Chordata > Mammalia > Hyracoidea > Procaviidae > Heterohyrax > Heterohyrax brucei. The sequence goes on along the minus strand of CM053149.1, from coordinate 114,050,512 downwards.
CTGTGTCTTTGTGATTCCTGTTTTGAAATGGAGACAGTTATCGATGTCACTGAGGACTTTCTTCTGAGTTTTGTTGCTGTCTTTGGCTTGCTTAGTAGAAAGAGTAATGCGCTAGTTTCCAGAAGAGGATAAATAGGGAAAGAACAAAAGAAAACTCTACACCCTACTTTGAAATACTTGACTGTCTTAAGTGGAGGGTCAAGAAAGGAAGAAGCCAATCAGGATGCTCAAATTTTTTCAAAAATATCAAAGCATTCAATGCAGAAGACTTGGGTTCAATTAATGGCTATATCACATAATAGCTCTGTCCCTCTGAATGAACTGGTTGACTTTTCTTACTCCCCTTTTCTCACTGACAGAAAGGAGAAACACAAGTCCCACCTCACCAGCCAGTGAGATGACGCAGGTTAAAGCAGTTTTGTACTCTGTGACGCACCCTACGAACTTAAGGCCTCAGAATTAGTTTTCTTATCCTCTGCCTCTGCTCTTTCTGGGGAACAGTTTGTGGCAGGTGTTTGCTCACCTGGTTCTGGCTGGCAGACTGGTTTTTCTCATGGGCTGGTTCACACTCATGCACAGAAGCAATTCTGTTTCTATTATACTAGCTCGATAAAGTGGATTTAAAATCACTGAAAACAAACTGTGTTCTTCCAGCCTACCTTTCTGCAACAGGAGTGGCACCTTAATCCATACAACAGAACAAAGAAGTCCACAGCAGAAATGTAGCAGACCAGTGCAGAGGGAAAGAGGCACATGTCTAGCGGCCACAGTCCTCTATTTGCTTATTTGGGAAGGCAGGCTGTTTTTGCAGAAGGAGCCCAGTCCCTGGCATCCCAGACTTGAGTCTCTGACATCTCTATTCATTTGCTAAATGTGTGAGCTGCAGCCAATCACTTAACTTCTCAGAGTCACAAATTCCATGTTTTCAAGGTGGAGTTAATACCATCATTCTGCCGGGTTAGTGTGAAGACTAGAGATTATATGAGGTCTGACAATTAAGTTTGCAAATTTGGGCTAGAAAAAGTGCTACATACCTCCTGGCTGAATATCACTATGGGCACCTTCAAAGTACTCCCCATGAGAAGCTATGCACCAAGGCCAGAAAGTAGTATAGCCTTCAAAGCAATTTTGGAACTGAAATCAGAGCTGTCAGCATACTACTGCTGATGTCCTGAGTGTCATCAAAATATCTTCCTTTCAATATTTCCTTTACCTTTAAGTAAAGAAAAAAGTCATAGGGGGCCAGACCAAGTAAGTAGGAAGGGTGTTCCAATACAATTACTTGTTCACTGGCTAAAAACTCCCTCACAGACAACTATACAATTAAGTTTGCAACTTGCCATTTTGCCACCATGCACAATGGTCATTCCACAAAGAGTTCCACTATTGCTTCGAAGGGTGGAGTAGGCACTGGCATTGGTGCATAGTTTCCCAAGGGGAGTTATGCAAAGGTGCTCATAGTGATATTCAGCAAGGAGGTATGTAGCCCTTAGAACAATTAAGTTTGTGGACTTAATTGTCAGGCCACGTATATGGGTAGATCACTGGTGCCCAGCTAATATGCCTTTGCATTTTCTATACAAGTGTGAGTCTCCAGATGCTACTCTGTCTTTGACTTCTTGGGTGGCCAAGGTGGCTTAGATGTGGTACTTCCTGCAGGTTGGATCCTGGGTTTATCTCCATCTTCACAACTTTGTGATGGTAACTTGATCCTTATCCTAGAGGGGACAAGGGAAACCAGGGATCTCCAAACAAATTTGCTTTTGGATTCACTAGATATTTAGGAATTGCATTCTTTTATGGAGATTTAAACATGCACGAAAGGGCTTTGGAGGTTGGGGATCTCACTGTTTTCATGGAAAAATGAGGAGTTGTCTGTAGCATCTCACGTAAGTAGGACTAACGTTTCATCCCGCCAGTACAGGACGGCCGTGGCAACATCTGGATGAATGGTCTCCTTGTTCCCACAGAATGGGGCTCCGTCTATCTTCTTCACGTTCAGACCCACTGATTCTTTCTCCACCCCTCTCCCACTGGATGTTGGGGACAGACATTATTGCAGGGTAAAAGTGAAGGTAGACAACTTTTCAATTTCTTTCCACCCTTATTTGCCCATTCCTTCAAATCCTCTGGTTCTATTAAAAAAGGAGTAACCCGTTGACTACGGAGCTCTTTTGGAGAGTCCAGACTCTACTGAGTATCTCTGCTTTCTTTGATATGAATGTGGTGAACTTAGCATTTTTAAAATAAAGAGTTTTCTGATACAAAGACTGATCTCTGTCCTTAGCGCGAGGGGTGTCTTTGGGTGGTGGTGGTGGTTCTTGAAGTTGAGGAGCTGGGATGTGGCCTCTAATTACAGATTTGCTTGCTTCTCTTTCAGGCTTTTTGGTCTCACCACTTGGAAGTAAGTGAATAAGCATTAGTGAAACTAACAGTTTGATGAGTTTACTTTCTTTCTTTTAGGAACCAACTTGACAGCAACCGGTTTGGCTTATCAGTGGCTAGTACTAATGGTTCTACTGCAAAATGCATCCAGAAAGAAGTCAGTTTTAAAAGACCATACATGGTTCCATTTATATGAAGTGTTCAAAGCAGACAAATCTAAAGAGACAGAAAGCAGATTAGTGGTTGCCGCAGGCTGGGAGGGGTGAGGGATTGGGAGGGGATAGCTAAAGTGTGTGGAGTTTCTTCTTGGGGTGACGGAAATGTTCTAAAATTGATGATGGTGATGGCTGTACAACTCTGAGAATATACTAAAAACCATTAAACTGTATACTTTAAATGAATAAATGGGATGGTATGTGAATTATATCTTAATAACCTTATTTTAAAAAAGATATCTCTGGAGCTCTATCACTGCTCACCAGCACTGCCACTACCACTCTACTCTGAGCAACCAGAAGCTGTCTCCTAAACTGCCAAAATCATCTCCTAGTGGGTCGTTCTTCACACACTCTGCTGCTAACTGAAAGGCTGGAGGTTTGAGTCTACCCAGAGGTGCCTCAGAAGAAAGCCCTGGCAACCTGCTTCCCAGAACAGCCTGATAAAAGGTCCTGAAAACTGAGTTAATACATAGTGAGATATTCCTGCTTTGAAGATCAACAACAGCTGTTTTGGTGGCATAAAAAAGGTGATGTCCAGGTTGAACACTATATATCTTTATTCTCAGGTTTACTTACAGTGTGGACTTTCTCGGGCCCCGGTCCTCAGAAGAATCCGGGCAATGGGCACATTGTTGGTCATGATGGCAATATCCAAAGGGGTCAGCCCCTCACTGTTGGGCGTGTTGAGATCCAGTTCTTCTGGAGTGTACTGATACAGGAGGATCTGCACAGCATCCATGTCCTGTTGCTCCACTGCCTCAAACATAGCTTCATTGCCCTGGAAGTTCTGGAGGAGAAGGACCGAAGCAAGTCAGCAGTTTCCTAAAGCACTATGCCTTTGCAGCTCAGCCATTCTGAATTTTAGAGACTGCTTCAGTGACTGCATTCCTCCTTATAAATGACATAACTACAATGTATCCCAGGTCCCCCAAAGCAAAGTCTGTGTTGGACATCCTCTCCATAATTTCTAATAGGCAATGAATAGACCTGTACATTTAGATTCATTTAAACTATAGAGTAGAAAACAGCTAATCTATAAATAAAAGCAAAAAGAAAAAGAAAAAGAAATCAGCTTTTCTCAAACCTGTGTTCTGTGGAATGCTGTTCTATATGTCACTAAGAGGAGTTCTCTGAACATGGTAGCATGTGGTCAAATAAATTAGGTAAATATTGGATTATACCAAGTTATCCCATTACTTTTCTGTAGGACCTCCTAGAATCTTCAGTAATTTGAACATGAACTATAGCTTTCCAAGAGGGGAAAATAGGACATGTTTCAAATACTATTAGATGCCACAACATGTTTCGCGTTGCATTTATTTTATACATGATGTTAGCCAAAGGCTAAAAAGCAATTATTGCATTTATTTTATATGCCCCTGGAAGAGTGTTCTGCAGAACACAGTTTGGGAAACGCTGGTACAGACAGCATGGTACAGGTAGTTTTAGTTTATGTCCAGCTTAGAATCGTGAGTACACATTATTTCTCTCAACCCCACTGTCTCCCTCTATCTCATGTCTCTCTATCTCTCAGGCTGTTAAGCTATCTTGCCTGGATCATGGCAGTGACCTGCCTGGTGCTGGTCCTCCTCTGCTGTAGCTTGTGCTCTCTACTGATCCACGCATAATCGTTCTGAAATACGCAATGCTACCTGTCAGGCTTTCCTTATTGGCCTGCAGGCTGATGTACAAACTCCTAGACTCCTCTGGGCTCTAACCCTCACACTTACTCAACCAACAGACCCACCATGGAACGCCTGGCATGTCCGAGCCCTGAGCTGAGGGACACAAGTGGTGGTGTTCATGGAAGAAGACAACATATGTACCATTTAAACATCTATCTGGTATCTTCTCGGAGAGCTTCTTGCTCTCTGAAAATGTTGACGTACCATTGTTCCTGACTTAGCATAGGGCTCACCTGATTAAAGTATGGTAGCTCTTCAGTGACCAAAAGTTTAGGGAGCCATATTTTATTTTTAGTTTCATCAGAAGTTGATTCTCCCCATCAAAGGGTACAGGTTCACTTCAGCTGAGTACATAACACATGATTGGGATTGGGGGAAATACAAAGCTATTATGCAAATGTTTGTTGTGACAGTGGGACCTAGGGGACAGAGTTATTTTGGTATGCAGCTCTCTTTGCTGTAGGACAATCTGCGGAATGGAAAAGTGTTTTGTCAACAATCTGCCAAACTGAAGAGCCTCTGATGCTTAGGCCACAACTCAATCACAACCAAGCCCTCCCAGGACACGAATTTGAAACGAGAAAACAAATTAGAGAACAAATGACTTCAAAGTTAAAGTGCTGTCCTGTCTACAGTTGTGGATTTGTTTGTAATTCTTGGTATTTCTAATTTCTCATGTGCCATTTGCTCTCACTCTCAAGTTATTTCCTCCTTCATGCTTTTGTTGGCAAACTCTAGCATACTTCTATCTGGAAGGGCTAGGACTCGTTTCTGTTTTAAGCTTAAACAAATGGTGCCTTTACCCCCTGCAGAAATATCCTGGCTTAGCGTAGTACAGTATGTCCTCAGCTTTTACTGAAGAGCCATCTAAGAAACTACTACAGAGGCATGTCTGTAATGTCACCAAAACCACTTTTTACACAATTCTCCATTCTGTAATTCACTATGACATCAACAAAGACAAGAGAATGCAGCAACAGGAAACATGCACTTCTCACGATGGATTGATGTGCTTTCTGTTACCGGTTAATGGGATGCCGTAACCAATTGTGTTTCCCTTTCAGCTTTGACTGATCATGATAAATTTTAGATGTGGTATTTGCCTGTAGGAGATTGGGTGGTACAGTGGCTAAGTGGTTGGCTGCTAACTGAAAGTTGGTGCTTCCATGGAAGAAAGATGTCAGCATGCTTCCATAAAGCATCTAATCTTGGAAATCCCAGCAGGCGGTTCTACTGTACCCGACAAGGTTGCTATGATTTATAATCAACTCAACAGCTGTAGGTTTGCTTTTTACATGTTATATTTGCCTATATTTGGGAGTCCCTGGGTAAGTGCAAACAGTAAATGCACTTGGCTGCTAACTGAGCTTGGGGTTTCAGGTCTACCCACAAGTACCTACAAAGAAAGGCCTGGTGATTTATTTGGGTAAAATTAGCCACTGAAAATCCTGTGAAGCACAGTTTGCTCTGATGCACACGGGCTACCTTGAGTTAGAATCTACTTGAGGGAAGTTGTCTGTCCTGCAGGCCCCAGTGGATATTTGCCAAGGATTTTATCTGTGTGTCTTCCCATCCTCAATATTTTCTTTTTAAGGACTTTTCTTTTCAGTATTATTATTTTTAACCCCATTATATAACATGTATGTGTTATATGTTCTCTGCCTGAATTCTGTCTTGAATCCCTCTGGAAAGCGTGTGAGTTATACATTATAAATAAGCGAATAACATGGTCCCATTGATGTCTGAGCAAGCACGGGCACTCTCACAGAACCCTAGTCTGACACTTCATGCTTGTCAAACTGCTGTTTTTCTGAGATTGGCTTCTTGGGTATTGTAGAGAAAGAAAAATCAGAGAAAAATCTCACAACCACTCAAACTTGAGTTAAAGACACGGATGTTTGTGGTCCCTGCCTTTCCCGACTCTGTTTCATCGTTTACAAAACTGTACACATCAGATTCTGCAGCAAACGTGGATGAACTCTGAATCTCCGTGAACCCAAACATACCCTAACAAATCAAATGGAGACAAGAACAAACAGTGTCATTACTACCGAGGTCTTTCTGAGACTCAGCCGGTCGGTCCTTGTTCTGAAATAGGCCTCATCAAAGGACGAATGGCTGCCCTTCAGCTTCTCTGAGAGGTTCCTGTACAGGCGTTTGGCAGCACTGGGAGAGGATGGTGCACTGTGTTTCTTGGGCTGGGAAAGATGCAAATTCTGCATTTGTTGGGTCATTTTCACACGGCAGTTCCTAAGAAGAGAAAAATCCGACGTCTTATTTACAGAACATTACTATACATTGACAACAATATTTTCCCTATCTCCAGTAACCATCTGGAATCCTAATAAAATTCAACTCGAAGGCAGAGAGATCAATAGATTCAGTTTTTTCATGTTTTAGACAAGCAGCTTGTTTATGGGTGCCTAACTGGTGGCAGGAATGAAACAACAACTTCCATTCACTATACAGACATACACTGCCTTTACATATCAACATCTGTGACATAGATGTCTACTCACTGTCTTTTCAGTCTGTATCCCATTGCCAGGAAATGTCTACATTCTCTAGCCTCAGGGACCTGTTCTATTTCTCTGGAATGTAAGCGGGGTTTTCTCACGTCTCAGGATTTACCACCCCTTAGAAGCTGCTCTTGGTTGGGTATGTAAGGAAGCACAGAGGCACTTTGAACACCTCTCCCTGTCTTGAAATAGCAGTTAAACTGTGACCATCCTCTGACATTTGGTGAGCTACTCCAGTGCTCAAATATTCCAGGATTTGTACCTGTGGAACCATCCCCACTATTGTCCTCAAGGGCACTCACAGCTGGCATTCTCCACCATAAATATATTATTCCAAATACCTCTAACCAGATCCTCACCAATGTCACATCTGAAGTCAAGTTTCCAGCAAATCTGATGTGCCATTTTAAGTCATTCACTATTGCTTTGGGTGTTGCCATTTAAATACTGATGCCACTAAGTTGGTGGCTGCCTGGGGCAGGAATATGTGCTGGATGAACAAATGCACCAACGAAATAATGGTCAAGAGAGTTATGTGCAAAGTGTTCCCACCCCAGGTGCAGTCTCTGGTGCTGGGGGCCCAGGGCTGTCTGAAACATGCTGCTGCCTTCCCACCATTCTTCAAATCTCCAATGGACTATTCCATTTTTCATGCTGCCATTGTCACTTAAATCATCTACAGCCCTTAGATAATCTGCAGGATATAATACCATGTAGAACCTCTTTTGGTGGTATAATGGTTAAGTACTATGTCTGCTAACCAAAAGGTCAGTAGTTGTATCTGCCAGGAGCTCCCTGGAAACTCTATGGAGCAATTCTACTCTGTCCTAAGTGTCTCTATGAGCTGAAATTGACTTGATGGCACTGGGCTTTTTGGTTTTAGAACCTCTTTTATTAATCAAACGCTTCACAGTACTGACTTCAGTGATACCCTAATTACTATAAAATCAGATTTACATTATTTCGGTTTATATACAAGTGCTTCCTTCTTCTACCACATTTCTACACTTTATGTTTCAGACTTGCTGACCTTGTAGAGTTTTTCAGCAGCTCAGACTGTTTCCTACTTCTGTATCTTTGCATGTACTACATTTACTGTCTGGAATTTCATCTCTGCCTTCATCACCTAGGAAATGCTTGTTGATTCCTGAAGTCTATCCTCAAACCATTTCTGACATTACTAGACAAACTTACGCATTTCTTTATTCATTTACTTAGTACATACCTCTGTTATACTGTACCATATTGTATTATAATAACCATACTGCACTATAATTATTTGGCTGTCTTGTCTCTCCACTAGTCTGTATGTCCCTGGAGTATAAGGACTATAATCTGTTAGTCTTTCTATCTCCAGCACCTAAAATGTGTCTGCCTAGGAGTAAAATAAATATAAATTAGGATATGAATTTCTAACTCTTCCATTACTGACTATGAGACCTTGGGCAAACTACTTAATATGTCTATGTCTCATTTCTATCATGTATAAAATGGAGATAAGAAGAGCATCTTTGTATTATAGTTGTGAGGATTTTAATGAGATAATGCATATAAAGAGCCTAGAATATAATAAGCAGTCACGGTAGCTATCATTTTTTGTTATGGAAGGCACTCAAGAGATACTTTAGAATAAATTAATGGATAGATGGAGTCTATTACAGAGACTGTTCCAGGAAACTACCCAGAAGAAGGCTCATTTCTTCCCCACGCTTGTGAAGAGAGGTCCATGTCCACGAGAACCAACTAACTTTGCTTTACTTTCACTGCAACAGAGGGGATTCATTTTCTTTACCTTGGTGAATGCCCTTAGGCACTTTGTCAAGTCTTGTTTTCAGCTTCCTCCAAGACCAAAAGACTTCCTAGTGCTTTCCAACGTGGTCAGATGGCCAGTCTTAGTTATACCCATCAGACTCGACTGAGTCTTAGCTAATGGACATATTTACTTTGGAAAGGATGATGCAAAGCACTGTCTGTAATGCGTAGGTATATGTGGGTGCATATTTATGTATCTTCAATAATCTTAAAATTTACACAAAAGCATCAATAGAAAGGGTGCATGATTTAGCATCTTTTCCTCTCCATCTTCAGATCCTTACCTTTGACTTAACAGCAGCTACAGAGTTTCCACTTATTTCTTTCTGTCTCCATAAAAACTTCAGATTGACATGCAAGCCAGCTCATGTGGGGACTGTTTTAACCTGTCTTTTTGCCTTCTGTCTCTAGCCTTTTTCTTCAGCATTAATGTCCCAGTTCAAGCCATCTGTCTTGTCTACGTCATTTATCATTCCCAAGATAACTCTGCATTCTTTTGTATCTCCCCCAGTGCCAAGGAGTCCAGGAAACAAATTCTTGTCAATTGATCAAATTCCAGCTACTTGCCTTCTAACTGATGACACCTACCCACACGGCCGCTTTTGTCTCTGTTCATCTCCCATCTGTTCCCTTCAGTCAAAACAGGTTGACTTTCTCTGTCTTTTCAACTTTCTTCTTATACTTGCCCAGCTGTCCCTTCTTTCCCCAATATACTTTAACATGTTTCTTCTAGCTTTCATTTATCATTATGTTACATGGACTCCTGTAAATTTAAAATTCTGTCTGATGATAGAAACTGAGAAACATAACTTTCTATTGTCTTTTCCTATGAACACACAAGTCCCTCCACCTGTGACCTTTAAGTTCTTATATTCACAGCAAAGAGAAGCAGTGTAGCTTTGAGTCTTCATGGAAAAGGAGAAACAGGGTAGCTTCGGCTCTAGACAACAGCACTTGGCTTGGCTTGGCATAAGCTATGTGGCCTTAAGCATCTTATTTAAATTATTTGAGTCTGCTTAATAATATGTAAAAAGATAATAACAGGATATTTCTTACAGAGGTGTTATGAGTATTAATGAATGAATGAGAAGTACCTATCCTGTTTGGCATGTAGTAGCTACCCAATAGATAAAATCAAAAACCAAAGTAGCTTCCAACTCATAGTGATCTTACGGGACACAGTAGAACTCTCCACAGAGTTTCTGAGGAGCAGCCGGCTGGTGGATCCAAACTGCTCAACTTTTGGTTAATAGCTTAGTTCATAACCTATACACTGCCTGGCTCTACACAATAAATAGTTGTGATTATTAAGGTTATTCCAAAGCTTCTTCTCAAATCAGAGGCATCAAAGTACATTGCAATAATTTAAATAGTTTTTAAAAATTGTTTTAAACATTTTCTTGAAATCTGAGTGTATGTACTCACCATATTCACTGAATTTTATTTTGTTAGAAAAATATAAATTTAGATAGGTTTCATGTATACAATTATACTACTTATAGCATACAAGAAATAGGAAATAGAAATTTAAACAATTAGAGGAGAGAAAGGAATAAAGATAAATATATAGTAATTCAAAAATAAAAAAAATACAAGCAAAACATGATAAATGGGAAATGTAAAATGAGTCGGATCCGACTCGACGGCACTTGGCTTGGCTGGCAAAACGAAATAGTAAGGCTGAGATTGGATATCTCTATGAGTACAATGAACTAAAAAAATTTATCTTTCCTAGTGGAAGACAAAAAAAAAAAAAATCTCAGACTGGGATTTTCTTTCTTTTTTTTTTTTTTAAAGCATTTAAAAGTGTACACTCAAATAAAATTTTCATATAAATATTGAATTGAATGAACAAGACATCAATGGAAATGGCAGTGTAATGACTTCCATAAATCCTCTTCACCACAAAAGCAATGAGAACACTGGAAATTAACCAAATACATCCAGCAATCCAGGGACTGTTTATTTAAGAAAATGGCTGAGTCTCAGTAAGAATAGCAAGCTTTGTGACTTTTTAACTTGTCCTTTTCCCATCTCCACTTCTCTAGCTCCGTGGTAGTCTTGAAAACCAACAGCCTGTAACCACAGTAAAAACCAGAAGCCTGGCAGCCATTGGAGAGGGCGGAATGCAGCTGAAACTTGTTCAAAGCCCCATTTCTGATAATTGTCATTACCTGACCTATTTAGTAGTTCCCTGGAAGACTGTAGTCTCAGACTTCACTCTATTTGATTGGAAATGTAACTTGCCTAGTACAATCTTTACTCCAGGAGCATTTTGTTAAATATAATCGGCAGTAATTATTTAACATCACAGCTTCCTCGGGTGGTGGATAACAATGGAAGAAAACAATGGATTAATAAGAAGGAATGAAAGGAAAAGCAAGGGAAGGAGATGTCTACAGGGGACTTTGAAAAGCTTTGACAAATTCCTGGGGATCTAGCAGGGCACAAGGATGCCATGGGCTAGACTTAGGCATATGCTCAAAAAAGACCTGGGAAGGACCTAAGCTCTCACCTCTGGCTGACCGTGAAGCTGTGTGAAAACAGGAATTAAGGTTAAGGCAGAGTTAACTGCCTGGCTGAGTGCTGAAGAAGTGACACAAAGTGCACACAGAACCCCTCTGCTAAGACTGAGAGGCTTATTGCTTCCAGGCATTTAAGGGAATCTTTGTCCAGTCATTAGCTGACCACTAAACTAACTGAGCAGACTTCAGTGGCCACATATGACAAAGAAAACAGACTTTTCAGATTTAGCACAGACAGGTCACTAAAAAAACAAATGGTAGTGAAAAGACACAGCAACAGACACTAGGGAAGAAGAATAATCTGGTATCCAGAATTGCCACATGATGTTATTTAAGACATCTAATTTTCAACAAAAATTATGAGACATGCAAAGAAACAAGAAAATGTGGCCCATAAGCCAAACAAATCAGTCAATAGAAATTATCCCTAAAGAAGCCTAGATGTTGACTTTGTTAAAGATATTAAGCTAGCTATTTAAACTATGGTCAAATATTCGTATTTATACCTATTTCAAAGAAAAATGATCCAGCCAAATTGTGAAAATTACTGAAAAATATCACTAATATCACATGTAAATAAAATTTTGCTGAAGATCATTCAAAAGTGACTGCAGACGTGTATCAAGAGGGAACTACCAGAAATTCAAGCCAGATTTAGAAGAGAACATAGAATACAGGAACATCATTGTTGAAGTCAGGTGGGTCCTGGCTGAAAGCAGAGAATACCAGAATGATATTTACCTATGTTTTATTGACTATGCAGAGGCATTCAACTGTGTGAACTGTAACACATTACAGATAAAATTGGAAAGAATTCCAGAATACTTAGTTGTACTTATGAAGAGACTGTACACAGATCAAGAGGAAGTAGTTTAAACAGGACACCATGTAGTTTAAAGTCAGGAAAGGTGTGTGTTGTGGTTATATCCAAATTGTGTGCTGAGCAAATTATCTGAGAAGCTGGACTATATGAAGAAGAACGGGGCATCAGGATTGGAGGAAGACTCATTAACAGCCTGCATTATGTAAATGACACAATCTTGCTTGCTGAAAGTTAAGAGGACTTGAAGCACTTACTGATGAAGATCAAAGGCTTCAGTATGGATTATACCTCAGGAGCAATTAGCAGTATCATGATAAATGGAGAAAAAGACTGACTGTCAAGGATTTCATTCTACTTGGATCTACAATCAACACTCATGGAGACAGCAGTCAAGAAGTCAAACAATGCATCACACTGAGCAAATCTGTGGCAAAAGACCTCTTTAAAGTGTTAAAAATCAAATATGTTACCTTGAGAGAACTAAGGTATGCCTGACCCAAGCCATGGTGTTTTTATATGCATGTATGATGGTTAAGATTGTGTGTCAACTAGGTTGGGCCATGATTTTCAGTATTTTGGTAGCTGTATAATATTATGATCACTTCACTGTTAAGATGTGACATGTGATCACCCCCGTGATGAGATCTACTATTAGCAGCCAATCATCTGAAAGGGAGTTTCCTTGGATGTGTGGCCTGCACTGAATACAAGTAGACATTCTGGCAGGAACTGGGAGCCTTTTGCTTGTGCTGGACCCTACAGCTGGCTCCGTTTCATCTGACCTCCAGTTCTTGGGACTTGAGCTAGCAACTTACCCACAGTTGTGCCTGCTGATACCGGGATTCACTGACCTTCGCAACCTGTGAGCAACAGCTTGCTCTCTGACCTGCCCAATCTTGGGTTCACTGGCTCCTGTGGCTACATGAATAAGGAGAAGCCTCTTTCCTGACTCATGGACTTGGGATGTTCGAGCCTCTGCCACAGTGAGAGCCATTTCCTTGATACAAATCTCTCTCTCTATGTATTTACACATTTTAGTGAACTTACCTAAGAGCAGGTGGAAGCTAGAGAATGAATAAGGAAGATCAAATAAGGCTGGATGCCTTTGAATTCTGCTGTTGGTGAAGGATATTGATATCATGGACTGCCAAAAGAATGAACAAATCTCTGTCTTGGAAAAAAGTATAGTCAGACTGCCTCTTTCATGTCACGTACTTTGGATATGTTATCAGGAGGGATCAGTCCCTGGAAGAATGACATCATGGTTAGTAAACTAGAGGGCTGGTGAAATAAATGAAGACTGTCAACAAAATAGACTGACACAGTAGTGCAACAGTGGGCTCAAAGTTAACAATGACCATGAGGCAGCAGACTGTACATATTTCATCCTGTTGTTCATAAGGTCTCCGTGAGTCACAACCAAGTTTACAGCCTGTAACAACAACAAAAGAATTAAAGGAAATCATGTAAAATAAATAATGGAAAAGAAGAGAATTATGTCTTATCAATAGTGAATATCACATAGATGGTTCTTTAAAAGAGCACATTATTCAAGACAGACCCCAAATAAACTCATTTAATGTAATTAATTTAAAAAATAGTGAATATCAATAAAGAGATGGAAATTATATACAACAAGATCCATATAGAAATTCTGGGGCTTAAAAATAACAATAAGTACACTGGAAAAAAATCACTAGAAGGGTTCAATGGCAGATCTGAGTAGGTGTAAGAAAAACTAGTGAATTGGAAAATAAGTAATTGGAATTATTCAGCCTGAGGAGCAGAAAGAAATGGAGAAAAAAATGCACAAAGCTTCGGAGACCCATGGAACATCCATCATGAAGCATACCAATATATACATAAGAGTGAGAGAAAAGAATATTTGAAAGAGGGGAAAGAGAAAAGGAGAGAAAAGGAGGTGAGAAAGAGCGACAAAAGGAAAGAAAGTATATTTGAAAACATAATTGCCACAAACTTCCCAGATTTGATGAAGAACATTAATCTATGCATCCAAGAAGCTCAAAAATTTCAAGAAGGATAAATTCAAAAAGATTCACACATAGCTTCACCATAATCAAACTGTCACAGACCAAGAAATGAACTTGAACGCAAGAAATAACTCATTAAAGCAGAAATAACTCATTAAACACAAGGATTCTCAATGAGATCATCAGTTGACTCTCGTTTGAAACTGTGGAGAGTAGAAAGCTGTATGATGGCATATTCAAGGTACTTTAAAAAAAGATGGTCAACCAAGAGTTTCTACATCTAACAAAACTATGCTTCAAAAATGAGGAAGTTACCAAGACTGTCACAGATAAACAAACAAGGCTGAAAGAATTCGCTGGTAGGAGACCTGCCCTTAGAAGAAACAATAAAGTAAGTCCTTCCAGCTAAAATGAAAGGACCCTAGACAGTTATTTGTTATAAACAAATAAGGAGCACTGGTAAGGAATCTTTGTATTTATAAAAGACAGTATAAGTATTTTTGTTTATAACTCCTTTTTCTTCCTTTCTGATTTAAATGACAACTGCATAAACAGTGATTTGTTGGGCACATAATACATAACCATGTAATTTATATGACAGTAACAGCACAAAGGAAGTGAGAGGTAATGGAGCTACATAACACAGTTGTTAATATACTATTGAAATTAGTTTTATACTAACTTGAACTAGATTGTCATAAGTCAAGACATTAATTGTAATCTCCAGGGCAATCACTGAAACACATACATGCACACAGAATATTTATATCTATATAAATAAAAGTAGAAATATATAGATTAGGTAGATAGAGAGATAAGGGGAGGATGACAAGAGAATAAAAATATCACGTTCGAAAAAAAATCTAACACAAAAAAGGAAATAATGGAGGAACAAAGGATTAAAAAAGACATCAACAAAACAAATAGCAAAACAGGAGATGTAAATTCTATGTTATCAGTAATTACATTAAGTGTAAATGATTAAATGCAAAAGGCAGAGATTGGCATATGCATAAAACAAACAAGAAAAAGCAAACACATGATCCAACTTTATGCAGTCTTCAAGAGACACATTTCAGATTTAAAGCCACAGATAGGCTGAAAGTAAAAGGGTGGAAAATGCTATGCCATGCAAACAGTAACCAATAGAGAATTGGAATGCCTAAGCTAATTTTAGACAAACTTTAAGACAAAAATTGTTACTAGAGACAAAAACGGAGACATTTTATCAAACGATGAAAGGACTGATCCATCAGGAGGATACAAAAATTGTAAATATATGTACTTAAAAACCAAACCTACTGCCCTCAAGTAGATTCCAACCTGTAGCAACCCTATTGGACAGAGCAGAACTGCCTTATAGGGTTTCCAAGGAGAGGCTGGTAGATTCAGACTGCCAGCGTTTTGATTAGCAGCCAAATGCTTAAACCACTGCACCAATGCTTAAAGCCAGTGCTTCCAAACCCGTGAAGTAACAAAACTGACAAGACTTGAAAAAATAGACAACTCAATCATTCCAGTTGAACACTTTCAGACTCCACTTTCAGTAATGTACAGAACAGCTGAACAGAAAATCAACAGGAAACAGGGAACCTGAACAATACTATAAACCAAAACCTTAACAGGCGTGTTTAGAACACTTCAACCAACAATAGCAGAACACACATTGTTTTGAAGTGCATGCAAAACATTCTGCAAAATAGACCAGATGTTAGCCCATTAAATAACTTCAACAAATATTAAATGACTGAAATGATACAACGTACATTCTCCAACAACATGGAATGAAGCCACAAAGAAATAGTAGAAAAATCTTGAAAATTCACAAATATGTAGAAATTAAACAACACACTCTTAATTTTGCATGCCCACCTCTCTGCAGCTTCTTCTGCTTTCCTTGCCTTGTGACAGCACATTCTTCCTTTTCATTCTATACTTCTAGTATCTTCTTAACAAGCTCCTGTCCCCTTCTCTCCACCCTCTTCTCTTCCATTTAGAAAGGGACCAGTAGGACAGCATCCTATAAATGTATAGAACCATAAAGCACACACACCATATGGCCACATTATGTCCCCAAGTCCAGTTCATTTCTGTCCGAAGAGTTGACCTCAGTAGTGTTTTCTGATCAGGGGCAGCAGCAAGTTTAGGGGTTATGTTCCCAGGGGATCCCCCAGGCTGTCAGACCATCATTTATGGTCTTTTAGTAGAGTTCTTGAGTTCTTCTTTTTCTCATGTTGCCACAGAGATTCAACATTGTGTGCCCCATCACGGCTGTCTTTGGTGGTGGCAGGGCACCATGTGGTTCTTCTGATGGTTATGAGGATGAGGAAGGAGGGAGATGGGTATGCAAGAATTAGATAGTAGACAAGAATAATTTTAGATGAAGAGGGGGACAACACACAGTTGAGATGAAGTCAGCACAACTAAACTAAACTAAACTTCTGGTCACATGTTGATACAGTCTCCCATTCACACGGGTCCTTCTGTCTCCTGAGCTCTTTTTTCCTTATCTCTTTGATCTTGGTGATCATCTGTTCTGGATGAGTTGAGACCGTTTTGTGTACCTCAGATGGCAGCTTACTAGCTTTCAAGACCCCAGGCTCCACTCACCAATATGGGGTGCAGAAGATTTTCTTAGCAATAGGTTGTTATGCCAATTGGCCTCAATGTCCCCAGAGAGCATGGTCCCCAGATTCCTCCCCTGCTACTCTATCCTTGCAATATTGGGTTGAGATTAGAAGAGGTTTCAGTCTATGGTGAAGTCCACTTAAGTTGATCTGTTTTCTACTGCGCGCTGTCACTGCTTTTACCTAACCAAATTTCTATGAGCTATTTAATCTATGACCAACCTTCTCTCCTTCTCCCCACCTTTGTAGCTGTCAAAGAGTGTTTTCTTCTGTATCTAAGCCTATTTTTAAGTCCTTATAGCTGGGGTCTTATATAATATTGGTCCTTTTGCTGCTCACTGATTTTACTCAGCATGATGTCTTCCAACTGAAACCAGGTAAATAACACACTCTTAAATTACCAATAGGTCAAAGAAGAAATCACAAAGGAAATTAGAATATGCTTTGAAACCAATGATAATAAAAACATAGCATACCAAAATTTATGGGGTACAGTGAATTAAACGCTTAGAGGAGCACCTATAGCTGTAAATACCTACATTAAAAAAAGATCTCAAATCAATAACCTACCCTAGCATCTTAATAAACTAGCAAAGACAGGGCAAAGTAAACCCAAAACAAACAGAGGGAAGGAAATAATGGAGATTGGAACAGAAGTCAATGACACAGAAAACAACAGAAAAATCAACAAACTCAAAAGTTAGTTCTTGAAAAAGATCACCAAAATTGACAGACATTCAGCTAGACCTGAGTTGGGGGAGGGGAGAAGTAAGGAAGGACAGACTCAAATTAATAAAATCCAAAATAAAAGGGTACCATTTCCAATCTTACAGACATAAAAAAGGATTATAAAAAAATATTAAGAGCAGTTTTATACCAACAAATTAAAAAATCTAGATAAAGATATTCCTGGAAACACACAAACTACCACACTAACTCAAGAAGAAACAGAGAATCTGAATGAACATACAGCAAATACAGAGACTGAACTAATAAAAAAATTTCCACAAAGAAAAGCCTAGGTCTAGATGGTTTCACTTGTGAGTGGTGCCAAATGCTTAAAGAATAAACACAAATCCTGCACAAAAAACTCTAAAACGTTAAAAGAGGATGGGATAGTTTCTGGCTCATTCTATGAGGCCAATATTACCCCGATATCAAAATCAGACAAAGACACTGCAAGAAAGGAAAGTTCTGGAAAACAAACGCTGCTACATCACCAGCAAGTAAAGAAGTGCTGAAACAAAACAAAACAAACAACAGAACAAAACCAAAAAAACCCACAGTGATGGAGGCATGCCAAAAGGTTACAGGAGTCAACTCGAACAGCCAAAGCTTGAGCAATCTGAGCAATAACATAAATCAAGTAACACTGGATTATAATCCAAAGCACAAAATAAACATGAGTCCATGCTGCTATAAATAAATGGGGAGGAGAGACAGATCTCCCATGAAGAAAAATTTCAAATAATTTATGTACATACTCTGCCCTCAAGGCAGTAGAGCATTATCTCTGCTGCTTATGTGACAGTCACACAGTTGCAAAAAAAGGGGAACTTCCTTAATGTGATGAGGGTATTGTCTTAGTTATCTGATGCCGCTAAAACAGAAATACCACAAGTGGATGGGTTTTACAAGGAAAAATTTATTCTCTCACAGTCTAGGAGGCTAGATGTCTGAATTTAGAGCACCAGCTCTAGCGGGAATGTACTGTCTCTGTGTCAGCTCTGGGGGAAGGTCCGTGTCATTGTCAGTCTTATCCAGTAGAGAAGCTTCTTAGCACAGGGAACCTGAGTCCAAAGGGCCTGCTACTTTCCTAACTCTTGTTTTTGGTGATATGTAGTTGCCATGTCTCTCTGCATACTTCTTTCTTTTATATCTCAAAAGACATTGAGTTAAAACACAATCTAATCTTGCAAATTGAATCCTGCCTCATTAACATAACTGCCTCTAATCCCACCTCATATCACGGAGGTAGGATTTACAATATATAGGAAAGTCACATCAGATGGCAAAATGATGGCCAGTCACCCAATACTGGGAATCATGGACTAGCCAAGTTGATGCACATATCTAGAGGACACAGTTTAATTCATGACATTGTATCCTTTGGGCCTTCAAAATTCATGTCCTTGCCACATGTAAAACACATTCAACCCCTCATATCATAGCAAACATTCTTAAACCAATTTCAAGTCCAAATTCCATCCTGGGGCAAAATTCCTCTTCATCTGTGACATCTAGAATACAAGTCATTTGTTTCTAAAATACAATGCTGGAAGGGCACAAGGTAGACATTCCCACTACAAGTGGGAGAAATGGAAGGAAGGAAAGGATGACAGCCACCAAGCTAGTTAGCAGAACACATTCCATTAAGCCCTCAAGGCTTGAAAACAATCTTCTGTTCTCTGAGATCATTGAGACAAACTCCTGTCCTCCAGACTCTGGGTTTTTGCCACATTCTCCAGATTCTGGGTAAAGGCCCCTCATTCTTGAGATTTAGCTCCACATGTAACACCAATTCTATTCTCTTGCAATTGTATGACCCCATTCTCCTAGTCCATCTGAGTGGTGACTCCAACCTTAGAAACTCTGTAAGTCATGGCTCTCTCTTATGTGATCCTGGAAGTCACCACCCTACCTTTTCAGACTGAGACAGTTTAGCTTCCTTTGTTCCTGGTGTCTTCAGCTCTGCTTCCCTATTCCTTGGGCTCTTGGCCACTTGGGCCTCACAGTCCACATCTGTCCTGCTGTGCAAAGTGTTCTAAAGCTAAACCTGTTCTAAAGGTCCTAAAGGTAAACCTGAACTGATAAGTGCCCGGAGAGAGGCACCCTACTCTGCCAGTAAACTTTGGCTTGAAAACACTCAGCTCTCTTGCTCTATGGGTCAGCAACCCTAGTTCCATCAGTAAGTGCCTACAGGCACCCCACTCCACCAGGAAGCCTTCTGCACAAAGGCACTTAGCTCTGTTGCTCTGTTAGTCAGCTTCAGTGTAGTCTCATGCTGGTCTCCTGGCTCTGTTGCTTCCTGTAGCCATTTCTCTGCTGCTGCTGCTTGCCATCTGTCTTCATGTAACAGCTCTCCTCACTTCCTCCTGTGTCCTCACCAGAATTATCTTTGATGTCCATAATTCCACCAAGAGTCTCTTCAAGGCAATGTATTTTTCTACTATTAGGCACTTTAAAAATCTTCTAGTGTCTACTCATTCACAGTTTCAAAACTGTTTTCATGTTTTAGGTAGCTATTGGAGCAGTACCCTAATCTTGGAATCAAATTCTGTCTTAGTTACCTAGAGCAGCTATAACACAAATAGCACAGTAGAAAAATTTATTCCTCTACAGTACAGGAAGCTAGAAGCAGAAACTCAGGGTGCCAGCTCCAGGGGAAGGCATTATTTCTCTGTTGGCTCTAGGAAGGTCCTTTTCACCAATCTTTTCTGGTCAAAAAGCTTCTTGGCACCAGGAACCTGGGTCCAAAGGGCATGCTATTCTCCTGGCTCTTGTTTCTGGTGGCACGAGGTCCCTGTGTGTCTCTGCTCACTTCTTTCTTTTATATCTCTGAAGAGATTGACTTAAGACACAGCCTAACTGCAAAACTTGAGTCTTGTATCATTAACATAAATGCCACCTCATTATTATCATAGAAGCTGAGTTTACAACACAGGAAAATCACATCAGATCACAATATGGTGGAAAATCAGACATATTAGAAATCACGGCCTATCCAAGTTGACACACATTTTTTGGGAGCCCCAATTCAATCCATGACAGACATCTATTAAAAATGTCATGCTTAATTGTAAAAGACTAAATGCTTTTCTCCTAAGACCAGCAATAAGACAAAGATGTCTACTCTTACTATGTCTAATCTACATTATACTAGATGTTCTAGTCAAAACAATTAGGCAAGAAAAAGAAATCAAAAGCATTCAGCTTGGAAAGGAAGAAGTATAAAGTATCTTTATTTGCAAAACAGTATATGGAAGATCCTATGAAATATATGTGCATACACACACATACACACATGTGCCAATGAGTAGAGCTAATAAATGAGTTCAGGAAGATTGGAGGATAAAAGATCAATACGTAAAAATCAGTTGTATTTCTATACACTAGGAATTAACAGTCTGAAATGAACTTTAAAAAAGTCCATTTTCAATAGCATAAAGAAGAGCAGAATATCAGTAATAAACTTAACAAAGTATATATAAAGTGTACAACTTAAAAACTATAAAACATTGCTGAAAGAAATTAAAGACCTAAATAAATGGAAAGACATGCTATGTTCATAGACTGGAAAACTTAATATTGTCCAGCCAATGAGAGGCACCAGATGGAAAGTGAAAGAAGTGGTAACATTTATCTCTTACTTCTTTTGAGTACCCTGTCTCACATAGCTACTTCCTCTATGTTCCAGAAATTGCTCCCTCCTTTGACCTTTCAGGGTTCACTATGACTCTCTAGTTTTTCTTAACCTTCCCACTCTTTTATAAATGCTTTTTATTAGTTCCTCTCAGTTACTCTGTTGAATGTGTCATACAGTTCTTGCTGGAGTCCTAATATGTTATGTAACCTCTATAGCACCTGTAAGAGGGTCTTGACATAATAGTAATCTGACTCTTTACAACTTTGCATTGAATTGAACTAAATAATAATAACAATAAAGACTCAAACTCTGAATGAAATACAGAATCTTAGGAGGAGACCTTCGGCTATACGACATCTGTGGTATCCTTCTTCAAGTTAGCATTCCTTGTTAGCAAGTTTCATGGAAAAACCTAACAAGTTGAGGTCTGTTATATTGTATACTATTCTTAAATACCTAGCTAACATGGAGGTTTTAAGCACAGTATTAAAAGTAGAGACTTTAATATCAGATGGATTTAATTCTAGATTTCAGTTTTTCTACTTACTAACTGTGTGACCTTACGCAAGGTCATTATTTCCCATAAGCTTGAGTTTTCTTTTCATTAAAATTATTCCTTATTTCAATGGACAAACAAACTATGGTATATATACTCAATGGAACAGTAGGCAATGACGAAGAACAATGATAGTTTCAGGAAGCATCTTATAATCTGATTTCAATTGGAAGACATTATTTTGAGTCAAATCAGTCAGCAGCATAAGGACAAATGTCATACGAGACCCCTACTATAAGGACTTAAAACAGACTCATGTACACAAGAAAAGACTCTTTGATGACTGTAAGGGAGGGGAGAGAGGGAGGAAGAGGGTTGGTTGTAGATTAGACAGTTGACAGAAATCTGGTTGGGTGAAAGCAGTGACAGCATACATGAGAAAGAAGATTAATTTAACTGGACTTCAACATAACCTGAAAACTCTTCCAATCTTAACCCAATATAGCAAGGATAGAGTAGCAGGAACGGGGTCTGGGGACCATGCTCTCAGGGGACATTGAGGCCCAACTGGCATAACTAGCCTATTGCTAAGAGTCTTCTGCACCCCATATTGGTGAGTGGCATCTGGGGTCTTAAAAGCTAGTAAGCTGTCATCTGCCAGCCAAAGCCAAGTGCAAGCTGTCATCTGAGGTAAACCAAATGGTCCCAGCTCAGCTGGAACAGATGATCACAAAGGACAACAATGATATGAGGGAAAAAGAGCCCAGAAGACAGAAAGACCCACGTGAATGGGTGACTATATCAACATGTGACCAGAAGAAGCAGATGGTGCCTGGCCACCACCAATGACAGCATGATGGGGCTCACAGTGATAAGTTCCAGTGGTAACACGAGAAAAAAAGGGTGCACCATAGGAACTCCACTGAAAGACTGCAACTGATGGCCAAAGGCCTGGGAATTCCCCTGGGAGCATGGCTCCTAGATATGCTGCTGTCCCAAATCATAAATCACTGAGGTCAACTCTTCAGACAGGAACAGATTGGACTTGGGGACACAGAGTGACCCTATCGTGTGTGCACTTCATGGTTCTATACATCTACAGGATGTTGCCCTACAGAGCTCTTACTAGAAGGGAGTGGAGAAGGTGGAGAGGAGGGGACAGGAGATTGTCAAGAGGATGCGACATGTATGGAATGGAATGGAGGAGTGTGCTATCACTGGGCAAGGAGAGCAGAGGAAGCTGCAGATAGGCAGGCATGCAAATTTCAATTGTAAACTTTCACTCAATCACAATAAAAAAAATTACTCCTCATCTCAATAATAACAAACTTGTTGCCCTTGAGTCGATTCTGACTCACAGTGAGCCTAGAGGACACAGTAGAACTGCCCCACGGGGCTTTCTAGGCTGTAATCTTTACAGAAGCTGCCTGTCACATCTTTCTGCCATGGAGTGGCTGCTGACTCACAGTCGAGTGGTTTAACCACTGTGCAACCAGGTTTCCTTTAATAAGAATTATGTCCAAAAGTGATATCATAAGTTTTACATAACAGGGTACATATAAACTGCCTACCAGAGTGCCTGAAACAAATAGGCATCCAATAAATATTAGCTACAATCTTCTAACAGCTCTTTTGAGGCATAATTGACATAGAATAACCTGTACATACTTAAGAGTAGAATTTGACAGGTTTCAGTATAGGTGTATACTGTGAAACCACTGCCACAATCAAGATAACAAACATACCCATCACTCGGAAAGGTTCCCTTTCATCCTTTTGTAATACTTCTCTCCCACCCCTGAGGCCAGCATCTCCCTGACATAAAACCTCTCTCTTCCCTCAGCCTCACTCTTCCCAGGCAACTACTGATCTGCTTCATGATATTATACATTAGCTTGCATTTGTCTAAAATCTTATTAAATTGAACGATCAGTTTGTACTTTCTAAAAAAAGAAAAAAATGTGGCTTCTTTTATCCAGCATAATTATTTTGGAATTCACCCATGATGTGTGTATCAGTAGTTCATTACTTTTTACACCTGAGTAGTACTCCATTGTATGGATATACTACTATTTGTATATTCATCTATCAGCTGTCCTTTTTTCTTTTTTCTTTTTTTTAACAAGACAAAATTAAAACTAGTAAGGTTTACTCTGAAGAAAGAATATATGTGTTCTTCCTTCAGAAAGCTCAGGACCCCCAAGCTCGAGGGAAGGGCTGTAGATGTGTCGGTTGTGGGTGGAAGACCACCGCACCGAGGCTGCACACTCAGGGCGTGGGAGGTGAGCAGCCACGTGGAGACCCTCTCTGGAAGAGCTAAGTTTTAGTTTTACATTATTCCTGCATCCTAACTGCTTTCTTTTATCCCAAAACATTTAATAAAATTCATGTTAAATGTTATAGCCTGCCAAATATTTAAAGAGAAAAAAAAAGAATAGTAATTTTACATACAACCCTTCCAGAAAATTGGCCTCATTTTTGAGGCCAGGATTTCCCTGACATAAAGCCAGAAAAATACATTATTAAAAAGGAAACCTCTCGATCAGTGTCCCTCATGAACATAGAGGCAAAAAATTCTCAGCAAAACATTAGCAAATAAAGTCCAGTGAAATATTAAGAAGATGGTTGATCATGATCAAGCAGGGTTTAGTTCAGGAACGCAAGATCAGTATAGCAGTCAACCATTCATCAGTGTAATTGACTACATTAACAAAGTCACAAAATTGTATAGTTATCCAAACATACAGAAAAGGCATTTGACAAAATTCACCATTCATTTATCACAAAAAAACTTTCAGCAATTTTTGGAGTATAAAGAAATTGTCTCAATCTGATGAAAAGAATCTATAGCAATACACAGCTAACATCATACTTAAAGAGTGCAAGACTGTTTCCCCCTAAGAGCAAAGACAAGGCAATTATGTCCATTCCCACCTCTTCTGTTGTACCAGGCCTGTTAGCCAGTACCGTTAAGATAAGAAGAATAAATGAGTAATATAGATTGGGAAGAAAGAAATAATACATCATCAATTTGCACATAAGATGGAAGTTTCTGTAGAATACCCTAAAAAACATACAAAGCGCATTTATTTAATAAAATATACGCAAGACCCACAGATGGAAAACTATACAACATTAATGAGTGAAACTAAATGAGATCTGCATGGAGAGATATACTTTGTTCACTGGAAGATTTAATATTGTCAAGGTGTCAGTTCTCCTCAAATTGATCTATAGATTCAATGCAATCTTATAAAAATCCTAGCCAGGTACTTATTTTTTTGGGTGGGGGGAGGCAGGCTGTAGAGATTGACGAACAGATTAAAAAAATAGAATTGCAAAGGATCTAAAATAGCCAAAATAATTCTGAGAAAGAACCAATTTGGAGGACTCAACACAACCCAACCTCAAGACTTGCTATAAATCCACAGTAACCAAGACAGGTGGTACTGGTGCAAGGACAGCCATTTAGATCAAAAACAATGTAGCAGTGGCATGAGGACAGACATACAGACTAATGAACATAACAGAGGGCCCAGAAATAGCCTACACATATATGGTCAGTTGGTACTTATAAAGATATTTTTATCAAGATAATTCAGTAGGGAAAAGACACTCTCCTGAGCAAACAGTGCTGGAACAAAGGCATTTCTGCATGTAAAAAAAAAAAAGAATTTCAACCCCTGTCTCATCATTTACAAAAATTAAGTTGAAATAGATCATAGGCTTAATTATAAAAGCTAACACTGTAAAACTTTTACAAGAAAACAGGAGAAAAACATTTATGAAACTAGATAAAGATTTCTTAGAGGAGACATGAAAAGCACAAACTATAAAAGAAAACCCTTGATGTATCAGACTTCCACAAAATTAAAAGCATTTTAATTTTGTTATATTTCATTTTAAACATTACAGCCTGACCTCAGCTATACTTTGGATACTTGGGAGGGGCCTGTAAACAAACCCGGGGCCAAAATAGGAGCAAAGAGTGGTGACAGCCTGGGGAATCCAGGTCCCCCATGGAAGTGCAGCCTGTGCCGAGTGGAATTCTGGTTGGTGAAGGAGACAGCTGGCTGAATTGGCAAGCAGCAGTGAAAACAGGTCATGAAACACTGTCCTGGGAGATTTCCAGAAATTATACAGGCAAGGGAAACCTGGATAAGCTCTAGACTCCCCATATTTAAGCAGAGTGGTGACTCAGAGTACTCAGAAAAAAAAGAAAAAATGCTTTGCAAAGCAGTATGACTTTCCTGTAGGATTGCTGTGAGTCAGAATGGATTCCATGGCAGTAAGTTTGGATTTCTGGTTTGTTGGTTTATGGCTTCTGAATGCTGGACCAGATGGGAACTTCCGTATAATGAAAACCTCTACAACGCACACAGCACTCACCATGTGACAGGCACTGTTCTGAGAGCTCTGTGTGGACTAACTCCTTTAACCGTGAGTGACCCCAGTTCAGGACCTCCTCAGGTTTACTTCAGTCCCACTCCTTTCCTGGGTTGGGATTGTTTGCTCAAGCGGACAGCCTTGGCTGCCACCATCCCCTGTCTCCCGACACTGCTACTGCCTCAGGTGAGGGACAGGTCTAGCACAACCCCTATCATGTGTGTTGTGATGGCAGCTACAGCAGTTCTGACCCAGCAAGACCCACGGAAGCGCCACCTTCACAGATGGCTATCGTAAGAGACACAGTCACACTAGCCAGAAATGGGGAAAACGGGAACTGAACCACTGAGAGACAGGAGAACGGAAGTAACCAGCAGATCAGGTTCTCTTCACTGCTTCTCTGGTGGACTGTTCTCAGGGCTTCCTGGAAGCTATCTCTTACAGCGAAACCCATGAAAGCCAGAACTCCATGGGATCACCTTGTTTTTCTGGGTCTTGTAAGTTTTCTACCCTTGACAGGGTACAGTCTTATCAATTTTCTATCACTCTCTAATAGAAAATGTTTGCATTCTCCTTCTGTGACAAGTTTCCCCTTATAAAATTTCCAGCTTTCACAAGTTTTACTGTATATATATTGTGTTTTCTTGTGAAACTCACTGGGTGCCTTTTCTCTTCAGCCTTGCCTCATTTCCCTTTCTCCTTCCATCCTGTGCTTTGAGGTTGTAAGGCCCAATACTCAGTACAGCAGCAGCATGTGGCTTTGAGTGAAGACAAAATGGAACAATAACCTAGCGAGAAAGTAGTTGCTACTAATGTGTCCCTACTTTACAAACAAGAAAACTGAAGCCCAGAGAGATTAGGTAAGTTGTCCAAGATCTCCCAGCTATAAATGGAGGAGGCAAGACTGGAACTTTGGCTCCAAAACCCATGTTCTTAACAGTTCTGCTTTATTATTCCTACGGGAGCTTGGTTTGGTTGCCTGTCAGCTGCTTCTTTCTAGAAGCTTAAGGATAAGACCTTGCCGTTGGTATGATTTCTGGCACTTGCAGAGTTCATGGCTCATCAGAGCTCATTTATGGATCTTTCTCCTTGTGTTTGTTACTATGAACGCAGACCTGAGCCACCCTGGGTGAGCAGCAGTTGTGCAAGACACAGCATATTAGAAACAGAACTTCGAGCCACTCTTGACAGCTGGGGAGACAGATACATTGAGTGCAGGAAACATTTCTGACTGGGACAAGATTACTCGTCAGGCTGTGATACGAACTAGGGAAACTTCAAGCTTCAACTGGCCTGTCATTAGACAGAAAACAAAGTGTAATCCCTCCCATTCTCCACTTGCTGTTAACATGGACGGGTATGCCTCTCATGGTTAAAGGGTGGCCAGTTCTATTATAACGATGATGTATATTTCAGGGTGAAAGCAATATAATTATAGTAATTGCCAGGGCCTGTGATGGCACTTTTTTTGTTTAAAATAATAATCTATTCAGTGGTAAGTTTGGAAAAGTCAGCTGTAACTCCATAGCAAGTAGGCTAAATTTTGAAGCCTGAAAGCATATATTTATAAGGATGAAGGTAGAAAGATAATATTGGTTTTAGAGTTCATCAGACATTCATGGATAACATAATTTATAACTATGTATCCTACAATAAACCCCAGGGATTGAAAGATGAATATGATAGGGTCCTTCAGAGTGTAACCAATTGTCTTGGTTTGCCCCAGATGAAAGGAGTTTCCAGGATGCAGGAGTCTCAGCGCTAAAGCTCAGAAAATACCAGGCCGACTGACGTAAGTTAGCTCTCCTATTTGTATTTCCAAGGAGCTAACAGACTAGAAAGGGAATCAGTTACTGCAAATACCTAGCTATAGAATACTGTGATATGTGAAACCCTAGAATAACAGTAATAGCTTACATCTCTATAGCACTTCTTCTGAATCTTCTAATCACCTTGTGAAGTACAGAACTACTATTATGCCCATTTCATAGGATAAGTAATCCAGGCACTACTAAGGGGAAGATTTGGGATTCAATCCCAGGCAATACGGGCTGAGCTTTGAATCCTTAAACTGCTCAACACTCTTCTCAAAATGCTTAGGGTTGAGAAGTCATGCAGAGGGGTGATAAATTAACTTGGTGGGTAACAGGAGGTCATCATGGGAGAAAGAATAGCAGGTTTGAAGAAGGCGATGCCTGAGCAAGACTTTGAATGGTGAATCAGGAATTAACGGGCAGAAAGGAAAGAAAAGGGCATGCCCTCAGCTCATAATACGGACACATAAAATATACTTGTGTTTCTGGAAGGTCAGTGCCAGTGGGGGCTCTAACCATAATCAGCCGGCCTGTGACACATCCAGTGGTACCTTCATCAGCCAGGTCAGGGCCTTAGAAAGAAGCCTGGAAATGCAGCAGGGGTGGATCAAGGGTGCAGCACGTTACAATAAAGAGTAGAGATATTAACCTGTGGACACCAGGGAAGAGCTAAAGAGCTCTGAGTACAAGCCAAGATTTGCAGCTGTAGAGAATCCCTCTGCTAGCAGCCAAAGGACGGTTTCAAAGCAGAGGTGGAGCCAGCAGCAGGGGACAGCCAAGCACAACGCTCCTGAGACAACCCCAGGGAGAGCTGGTATCTTCTCCTATAGAATATAGCACTGGCAATGGAGACAGCGCGACAGATTCAAAAGATGCAGGAGGTAAAAGGGACTGAACTTGGTTAGTGATTGGAGGAAGAACTAAGAAAACAGGAAACCTGAGGATGGCTTCTGTGAATCCTGCTTGGTTAACTGGGTATATAATGGTTCAACCAATAACTATTACAAAAACAAAAAATCAGAGGAACAGTGGACTGAGAAGCAGAAAGATAAATGGGAGTGAGTGTGGCTTTTCCCCAGTGGGACTCTCTAGGACCTACAGGAAATCACACACACACACACACACACACACACACACACACACACACAGAGAGAGAGAGAGAGAGAGAGAGAGAGAGAGAGCTTTCTCTTAAACCTGCATGGCTGTACTGATAAAGTGTGAAATCATAACTATAAGAGAAGTTCTTAGAAACAGGTATGAAGCAAATACAAAGCAGAAATGTTAATGTATTTAATTCAACATCCTTTGGGTTGCACCTCTCATAGTATGGAAAAATTTAATACACTCATTCATGATAATGTATGGGTGGATTATTTATTATTTCTTCTAAGAGTATTTGTATTTTATAAAAGGGAACAATACTTACCGAATCCTTGTAGAAAGCACTTTAGGTGCCTTAATCCGAGAGTGGAAACCCTGGTGGTATAGTGGGTTAAGTGCTACATCAGCTAACTAAAAGGTCAGCAGTTCAAATCTGCCAGGTGCTGCCTGGCAATTCTGTGGGGCAGTTCTACTCTGACTTTTAGGGTTTTATGAGTCTGATCTGACTCCATGGCAGTGGGCTTGGTTTTTGGTTTGGGGTTAATCCTAGAAGTGGGAATTTTTGTATTTTTATTTTTTGGCAAACAGGCTTTCTACCTGTTGCTACTGAGTGGATTTTGACTCAGAGACCCTACTAGATCTCCTCAAATCGGAACTTTTGCAGCTGTTAACTTCATATGTATGGCAGTGATGTGTACACCCTGTTGGGTATGGGAGTAATCTAAGCAACCTAAAGTTATCATAAATTCCATAGATGGATTCTACCCATACCATAACTATTATCCTACCCACCCAAATACTTGCATGTTATTTGTTTTAAAATATTCAACACCTTCAATATCTTGGGATTATAACTATAAAAAATGAGTTACTACTGATCAATACTGAAGCAAAAACTGTGGTTATTTGCATGATCAATTTATTGGAATTTAATTTTTTTTCTTTATGGCACTTTTCAGTGCTCTTTTCCCTTCTGATCCCTAAATGTGACCATGCTTTGTTCAGTGTGTTCTGTGCCCCTTACAGAGAGAAAGGGACATACATCCCCTCCACTATGACACCTGTGAGTTTATGATGAAGGGTATCTGGATTAAAGTACATGAACAATGTTCTTGATTATCAGTGGTACCTTTTCCCAGGAGAACTTAAAGTGAGATCTCATGTGGATGCATTAATTGGGCTTAGTATGTCTTCCTTGAAACAGTCAGGAATGGTGGAATGGATATCCATAGAGGGTAAAGACACACACTTAGTCAAGGAACTAACAAAAGTGTCCTTCCATACTGACATCTCACCAGTTCTCTAACCACTAGGCAATTCTGTCTCCTTCCTGTTGGAATGCCATCATTTCTTGAAATTGACAAGTCACATGGGAGAATGACCCTGTTCTTATGATTAAGTGGGCCGGGGATCCTTTCAACCAGGCCAAACTTCAGATTTCCTAACTTTGGTTTTTATTTAGAGAGGCATGCTGCTCACTGTTCCAACACCGTTCATCTTTGTCAGTACTCAAGGCTACGACTTGGTCTGAATGGCCAGTGATATATGGTAGGTAGAATGCACCAAAGACATTAAACTCTATATGATATTTATATGTACTTCGAGCCCACCAGAGATGGATTGGTGCTGCCATAAAGCTTCACAATAGCCAGGCAAACAAAAGACTAAGGAGACTGGAAGGGTGGGAGGGAGCAGGGAAAGCAAGAGCTTTTTCCACTCACTTTCCTCCTCTGAAGAGGTTAGCTCACATCTTATTTAGAGAAGGAAGAAGTAAGCAGAGGGATTTGCGGGGCCCACAACAGAAGCAAACTCAGCCTGGATTATCAATAGTACTTCTAGTGGTCTTGGCTGGGCCGGTGGCCAGCACAGGTTAACAGGACACTTAAAATACCTGGTTTGGAACCCAGTACATCCTGTGAACCATTTGCCTTCATGACATAAGGAAAGGAATACAGGCGCAGATGTGGCAAAGGCTCAAGCATTCGTTTGCCTGCCTGTCCACTGCATCTTCTTGGCTGGTATCCTCAACATTGTGGTCACGGGGTTATTTATGGGCACAACTCATCTAAGACAGAAAGAATGCTGGTATTTCACTCTGCATGGCCAGCCTGTAAATTGGATTAGAGACAGCAATCTGCCTGGGTTGGTATTCAGAATTATTAGAATAACGGGACCCATCTTTACCTGATCCAACAGGTATTTTGCAGGCACTGAGGAACCTGATGGGAAAATGATCTGATACAACAAAACAGCAATCTATTATTCATGGCTAAGGCTAATCAGTTATGCAAGCATTTAACGAGGTTAAGCTTACTGCAAACAAAAACTCCAATTATCAAAAATGGGGCTTCACCACCCCCACTAATGCCTCCCCATGTGGACACACATGTGCTGTTGCACTCCACTGTATATGTGTTTAGGTGATTTTCCACGCACTACCTGCAGGTAACTTTGGAAGATACAGATTTTGCTATCAGTTAAGCCACAGCAACACATACATATTTGAAAAATAATTCAGTGCCCCAAAAGCCCCACATTCACATGATGAAAGAGAACAATAAATTTGACTTACCAGCTTAGGCTGTTCGAGGCAGCAGAGGAACAAGTTGTTGGTAATTGTCCAGTGCTTTCATTCAATAAATCACATTGGCTTTGCTTTCTCCTGTGGCTCAGCCTCTGCGCAAAGCAGGCAAACCTCTTTCCTATTCTGTGTAAAGAATAAAATGCGAACAGGATCTCACTACAGGCAAGAGCTGAAGTCATGATCACTAAGCCACTCTTAATGCAAAATAAAAGAGCAAACGATGCCCAAGGAGAGAAGGGGAGAGGGAGTCAGCTTGGCTGAGAATATAGGTGTATTGTCGGGCTTGCAGCCCGGGGGAAGGCTTGATTTCTCAGGCTCGTGTGTATGTAGTAAAAGGATGCCATGACTTCAGAGTGTGTTTAGCCTATTGTATCTGTGGGAACCATTCGCAACAGCATGCAGGGAAACAAGACTGAACTGGAACCGACTGTCACTTGTGGTGAGCAAAGGGGCAGTGAGGTGGCTTAGCACACCATCAACCACAGGAAAAAAGATGGTCTGGCATCCAAGAGCCCATCCAGTAACGTGTGACTGCAAACGAGATTCAGCTCTCCTGAGTCCAGGCACCCCCTTCCTCCTACAGCTGCCTGGGACCAGAAGCACACAGGTGGCTGTCACATCCTCTCGCCACAGGGCACCTGTGCAGTCCTTTACGGGCTTCCAGCATGCGCAGCAGGGGACCTATGACGGCTCCCAGTGCAGCCAGGGCTGTTCAGCTGGTGCTTCTTTGTCTGTGCAGGTTCTGAGAAAGTGGTCGGCATTCGTGGGACTTAGGATGCCGAGAGGCTCAGTCAGGAGGAAGCTCTCCAGTCCTGCCTCTGTGCCAGCACACACAGGTGCTCCTGGCTGCTGTCACAGCCTTCTGTCTTGCATGACTAATGAAACACACAGAAAGGATTTCCTAGAAAGCCATATATGTAGGCATTTTTCATGTTTCTCTATGAAATGAAATGGTCAGAGACCTTCACAAGCTGCTTCTTACATCGGGGGCCATTGTTGGTTGAGTACACATGAATAGCATGTGCGTGAGGCGCTCACACACACATGTGCACACACACACACACACACACTTGTCCCTAGCAACAGCATTACAGCTTTCTAAAGCTCTGTTCAGATTCTCTGTCTGTCAAATGAATGCTTCGTTGTTGCGATGACTTCAGAAACAATTCTGGACCTTCTATTAGGCACTGACTTTGTTCTGTTATCCCTGGAGCTAAATCAACTCCCAGATTTTGAATAAAACTCTTTAGCAAATCAAAAGAAAATCTCCTGGTTGTAGACAAGAGTCTGGAATGTTCATCTTCAGCCTGGTAGTTAATTAGAATCCTGGGAATGGCATCTTGCATTTCTGAAAATTCCCCCTTTTCTGAGACACAGCATCTCACCCTGCCTGTTGGCTCCCTACAGACCATGGCTGTCACGGAGCTGGGACCCGAACACAGCTGAATGATGCCTAAGACCTGAGTCTCTCTCCACCAGAAAACCTCAGTTTAGCTTTGTAAAATTGTACTAGATGTTTGTTTCTTATTAGAAAGTCAGAGTCTCTTTCTGGAACTTTTATTCTATCTTTCTGTCCTTGGACTCCCTTGTCTAGGGAAGTACTGCTACAAATAATATAATTTGAGAATATACATGCCCCTGAGGTTCCAAAGGTTATGTTTTTAAAGTGAAGATTAAGAGTCAAGCTCTCCATCTGCAGTTCAAGTCTAAATGATTGTCAGCTAAAACTTTTACTGTTGGACTCTAGAAAAGCTTCGAATTTAGTGCAGATTTAGTCCATCTGCTGAGCTAAGTCTGGTGATGATGAAAAACTCTACTAAGGGTTGGGAGCTGCCTCACAGAGGTCATGAGTTCAAGCCCCTATGTAAACCTAGCGGGATTATTCCTCCACTACTGTGGTACTGCCTCTTGGAGCAGATACTCAGGCCTAAGTCAACAAGCCCACAACTGCTGCAAAGCAGATTCACTCATTCATCCAGCCATTCCATAATGCACCCTTCAATGGATAGTTAAGTAGCTCTTTAAGTTACATTAAAAATAAAAAAGAAAACCCACTGCTGTCAACTGGATCCTGACACACAGTGACCCTATGGGATAGAGTAGAGTTTCCAAAGAGTGCTTGCCAGATTCGAACTGCCAATCTTTTTGGTTAGCAGAAGTAGCACTTAACCACTAGGCTACCAGGGTTTTTACTTAGGTTAGATACACTGTGCCAAATCCTTTGTTTCCCATAGCTTGCAAATTTCTATGTCTTAGTTTGTCACACTCTGGTGGTTTGTGTGTGGTTTCCAGAGTAAAAAAGACTAGAAAGAAAGGCCTGGCAATCTCCTTCTGAGAATCAACCCAATAGGGATCACAACAGAACACTGCCCAATTTTGTGCTGGAAGATGAGTCCCTGAGTCTGGAAGACACTCAGCATACACAGTGGCTGCAACAATGGAGCTGAGCCTCTCAACTATTGTGAAGATGGCCCGGGACCAGGCAATGTTTTGCTCTTTTGTGCATAGGGTCCCTGTGACTCATACCGAGGTGACAGTGACAGCAGCACCACAGATGCAGTATAAACCCCCCATCCCTCCAGGAAGCTCTCTGTAGAATGGCCCAGTCTACCTCACCAGCCTAACTGCTTGTTCTCCAGGCTGCAGCCTCCCAGAATGTCTATCAGTCCCCCAGACATGTCATGCTCCCGTGAACGCCATACCTCTGCATATTCTGTTCTTCTACCTAGAATGCTCAATTCCCTATGTTTGACATATTGGCAAGAAGCTGTAGAGTCTTGGCTTCAGTGTTACCACCTACAGTTATTTTCCTGGGTCCTGTGCTCTTAGGTTTACAAATCTGCGGTACTATAGTCCCTTCCACTTTTCCATCACTCTATTCATCACATCTTACTGCATTTTGTTGGTTACCACCAGTCATCCTCATTATATTGTAAGTTTATGAGGGCTACTGTACCTCCAGTCTCCAGCAGTTTCTGGCAGATAGAAAGCAGTCGATAAATATTCAGCAAGTTTTTTTGTTTTAAGTGTTTAGCATGTGTTTATTGAATGAACGAATAAATCACCTCAGAATAATGGGGTCTCAGAATTGAAAGGACCCTGAAAGTTCACAGGACATCTCGTTTTTTTCTTACAAAGTGGCCATCCACTCAAGGCCTGCCCCTCCCTTTATCCCTTCTTGATGGACTTTATCCCTTCTTGATGGACTTCAGCCCATACTGATGACACACTTCCTGTGTCCCCCAAACCCCAGAACCTTCATAGCATGTTCTTGCTTTTGCTTTCCAGTTGCTTTGGGGAGTTTGATCTCATCTCTACAAAGTGGTATTCTCCATAACTTCTGGTATAAACCTGCAATTATCTGATGCTTGATTCATTTGAAAGCAAGCATTTGAACCAAGAGTTAAATGACCAGAGTCTTGCTTTAGGTATTGGGGGGAAGGATAGATAAGATCAGCCCATTCCAGAGAGGACCATAATAATGACTACCACCCAGAGATGGGATTTAAAAGAAGCCTTGCCCTTTCTTTGCCCCACCCCTTCCCTCCCACTCCACCCTCCGCGTCGTAACAGCAGTATTCTAATTGGTAACGTTTCCTTCCACACTCAGCACTTCCCCTCCACCCAATTCCACTCCCACACTTCATTCCGTTATTTGTGTTATCTGTGAACACAACTCACGATCAGATTAAAAACTCTTTTGAAGACAGGGACTGAATTTGTTCTTTTGTATCTTCTTCCTCCAGTCCTTACACTGTGTTACTTAGTGCTTCGCAGATAATAAGTGTTCAGTAAAGGTTTTTAACAACCCATTTACTATATGGGAAATGTTGTAATAAGTACTGCGCTGGGATGACTGAGATATGTTTTCAAAGGTAAAAGATCTATCTAGTGAGGGAGATGCAGCTGATAGCAACACAAGGCAGTTTGAAATAAGTGCTATGAAAAGTATAAGCCATGTGCTAAGGGAACACAAAAGGAAGACTTATTACTTCCTTCTGGGTGTTAGGGGAGATTCACAAAGAAGACTGCATTGAACTAGATTTTGAAGAATGAAGGCCATATACAGGTTAAAAAGGGAAATTCACTGATGGTCTGGAGTCAGGTTGGACAAGATGGCTAGATCTAATGGAATTCAGTGTCGGAAAGTAGGCAGGAGCTGGTTGAGGAGGACTTACAACACTGTGTTCAAGAGTTTGGATTTCTTCTACAGTTGACAGGAGTTTGTTTGAGCAGAAGGATGTCGTTACAGCCATTAAAATCCTCTGGTCTAGCCACTGTGGATAATCAGCTGAAGTGGCGAGAACCTGGCGGCAAGGTGACTACCGCCAGAGCTTGTGGAAACGGAAATTGGGAGAGGAGTATGGGACCCACTTGGGAGGTAGAACTTAGCAAGAGCGGCCCAGGTGGAGGGAGAGGAGGAAGTGAGAGGGGAAGAAGCTGAAGAGGACTGTTAAAGTTTTAACCTGAGTGACGGCAGATGATGGTGATCATCAGTTGATTCTGGAAGGCAGACACAGAGATGACCTGGGCGTTCCTGTTACGGTTTGTGCACTCTTTTTTAAAGACAGGGACAACAGCAGGAGGCTGAGTCCTCAGGGGCCATGTGAATGTGTAGACGGCTTTGAAGAAGTCCGTCAGTACACAGTGAAGAGCTTCCCTGGTGGCACCAGCTGTTAAGTGTTTGGCCTCTAACCAAAAGGTGGGTGACTGAATCCATCCAGGGGATCTGCCAGAAAAAGACCTGGCAATCTGCTTCCATGAAGATTACAGCCAAGGAAACTCCACAGCGCCATTCTCCTCTGTCACACGGAGCCACTATGAGTCAGAGTCGCCTAGACTGTACCCAACAGCAACAACAAAGAGTCAGTTCAGGCTGTGAAAGGGGAACTGCCTCTGACGAACTGCAAGACCATTTGTAGGAGGGGTGGGTGCAGCGGGCTTCCAGGTTAATCGGAGAGCTTGTGGTTTCCCGTGGAAAGAGTTGCTTAGCACAATGGAAAGAACCTGGGTTTGGGATGGCGAGTTTGAGCTGGCGTCCTGGTGCCGTCCCTCACCAGCTGTGTGACCTTGGGCAAGTTATTTACTATCTCTGGGCCTCCTTTTCTCACTTGCAAAACGATGGAGTTGGACTGTTTACGCTCAGAGGTTCTTCACAGTACACTCTTCTCTCACTTGCAAAGTGCAGCATTTAGAATTTCAGAAAAACAGCTTGTGAAGTCAAGCCCAACTCCACCAACACTAGAACGCAGTGATGTCCACTCTCCTCTGCAAAATCTTGCCCATATTTTGAGAACATCCATATATCACTGCAAATGCATGTCTGCTCTGTGGTTAGTACCATGTGGTTGGTTTGTAACACACAAATTTAAATTGATCATTTTTTGATGCCCATTTTAAAATAATTTTTTACTTTTTTTTTTTTTAGCAATGGTTTTTTTTTTTTAGGGGGCATCTTTTCATCGGAGTCTCAAAATTAAACTATGAGAAAAAAGCAGCAGTCCCTGCCTGTGGTCAGCAAAGCGTCTGGCCAGCCTGCTTCCGCTCCCTAATCTCCTGACCTTCCTTAGGGTGCGGCTGCTGAGTAATGCTTTGGTTCTTTTTTCTAAAATAAAATGTGCTACTTATCAGAAGCCGCTAAAAAGGGGACAAAACGTAGGAAAAGAAAACTAACACCCCAGGGTGTATCTGAACATGCTTATTACGTGCAAAGTCGTTAGTAATGAATGTGAAACTCTTCCTCCTCCTTCCTCTTGATATCTAAGCCCCAAAGGGAAACAAAAGAAAAAAGAGGTGGGAAGGGTGAAGCTTTGGCTATTCAGTCCAAAGCAGATCGTTTCAAAAGGTGCAGCCTGTTCACAGGAATGTTATTTCTTGATGATTTTGTTTTAAGTGCTAGTTGACCTTTCTGACTAAAAGTTAAAGGTCCCTGAATATCCTGAGAAGTCCTCTTAGGGAACTGTTTAAGTCTTAGAGCCGAGAGGCTCGGCATTCAAGAACACTCTTCGCAAAGAGATGGTCGGCAAGACTGCTGGTGCGATTTGATGTCAGAATGTTTGTCTGCACTAATCACGGGGGATTTCCCACCATCGCCTTTTTGAGAAATGGGATTCTCTTTAGGTTACAAACACTTCACTGAAAGCTTTCCAAGAACCTCTCAGTAGCCTCCTGCTGGGCTGCAGTGTATAACGCCGAGGCGATCATCAGGGTCCATGCTTCTGAGAAGTCTTCTTGGTCCGGCTGCCACCCTTCTTTAAGTCATCATTAGAATGCTCAGGCTATGAGTCCCCTATGGTCTGTAAGGGTGCAGGATCCCCCACACCATGCCAAGGCAGGAATGGGAGCCTTCTAGGTCTGGCTTTCAGTTTCACCCTTATCCAACAGGTCACAAAGCCCCATTTATGCGCAGTTCCCAAGTTTTATCATAATTCTTTATCTACTCAGGCCCATACAGAGTCTCGGGCGGTCAGGAGGTGTTCGGTAATGAAGCCCATTTGTCCTCATTTTCTCAATTGGCACACTTACAGTTGTAATATTTACGTTCACACTCTAATTTTGGATGTCAAAGACACTGTGTTAGACAAATCGTATTGCCACAGGGTAAGAGAACCACGCAGAGGGGTTCGCCAGAGTTGGTTCGTGATGTGGTTTGCCGTATCACCAATCATAGCATCACAAATAGTTTTAATCGCTTGGAAAAAAATGGTAAGTGCTGCTATTTACCAAACTCCTCCTGTGTGCTATGCCTTCACACACCTTATAAAGTAGGACTGTCTACTTTCTACGGATGGGGAAACTACGTTTCAGGGAGATTAATTAGCTTATCTGTGTGCATTAAGTGGTGGAGCTGAGATTCAAACCCAGGCCTGTGACTAAATTTCATGGCCCGTTTCTTCCATGTTCCTTTGCCTCCTAAGAGAAATACATTTCATGAGAAGTTGTTTTAAGTAAGTATAACATACTTATTTGTCATCAAAAATGGAGCAAGAATTATGAACTTAAAGAGCTGTTAAAAAATGCTTTGGCCAACTAGGTAATGAGATCTGCCCAGAGAAGCATTAGCACAAAGTCAGGTCTGAGCAGGAATTCGTGGCATATATTTCACCTATCAATAGGTGGCAGTATTCACCTAAATCTCTCCAACAAGAGTCAGCACAGGTCGCTTCTTATAACCACCCCCAAGGCCATCTTCATTGCTTGATGCACACTGGGCTTTTATCATAATGAGTACCATTTA
This sequence comes from Heterohyrax brucei, assembly GCA_028571685.1. NCBI lineage: Eukaryota > Metazoa > Chordata > Mammalia > Hyracoidea > Procaviidae > Heterohyrax > Heterohyrax brucei. The sequence continues at coordinate 114,011,943 of CM053149.1, read as the reverse complement.
CAATAAATGGGTTGCTAACTGGATCTTGACCCTGCCTCTGTATAGTGAGATTTGGATGGTGGTGGGGTTGTGGTAGTGGAACGCGATCCATCCCAGAGCTGGTGGACTCTCTCTCCACTCCCAGCATCCGTCTTGGCCATTTCTCTGGAGGAGGTCTTCTATTTGCATCTCAAAATCAACAGTGACTTTTGCGTCTTCATTGATTTCAAGAAAGTTGTGTAAAACTTTCAAATAATTTAAAAATATTCTTGGATTTGATGATTCATAAACCATAGAAGTTTGATCAGGTCAAATCCATAAAGCAGCTAGTATACTGGGCAGTTTTAACTTCTCCAACACTCCACATATATATGTATACCTACCCATCAAACCATTTGAATCTTGATCAATAAGCATGAAAACTGAATTCAGTGCATAGGTCTTCAATGTCTAAGTTAAAATGCTCAAGCCCAAAGAATAAATGACTTAGCTAAACATTAGGCAGTTTCTTTCTTTCTCCTCCCTTCTTTATTTTAAAGAAAATCTTGATATAAAACAGTCTATACTTCAAGGTATTAACACAGAGCCACTCTACATTCCAGCTGAAAACAGAAGTCTGCGCAGTGGGATTTAGTTTCATAATGTTAACAAAACAGGTGTAGCGGTAGTTAACAGGGCACACTGAGAGAGTCTTAGGTCTACCCTTATGCTGACTATCCATGCCATTTGGAATACGTGCAATTAATCATTATCAGTGATCACCAAGAGGCACATAGGAGTCAGAGGAGTCCTAACTTGTAAAACTGAGAAGCTGACTCAAGTGAAGTTCTCAGGAGACCTGACACCTTTAAAAGAATCCGAATTGGCTGCTGGACGAAGGAAGAAGACCTTGGCTATCGCATATTCAACCTTCTCTTTCACGTCACCAGATGGAATGAGAGTTGTCCTCCAGTTTCGTTGTAGCATGTGTAACTAGGTTAGCACTCAGCACAGCTTAACCGGTATTCGTGTTATGTGGCACTCTATCTATTCTTCTTAGAAAAACAAACAAAAACCCATTGCCAGTGAGTCAATTCCAATTCACAGTGACCTTATAGTCTTCTTCCTAGATAGGAAAACTCCATGAGGGGAAGACCTTGACTCTTCTTCTCAGCTCAAACATTGGGACCTTGTGCACGACAGATGATGTTTTAATAACACGTGTAATTACACTCAATTAAAGAGAACTCAAGGAGTCCATTCTACACTTTTGTTTGTAGGTTTAAAGAAAAATGGCAACTTGGACATTGGGATATTATGCATGTGTCACAATTTTTGTTTCTCACCTGATGGTTCCATTACAGGACAGCATCAGTAAGTGACTTGTAGGTATATCATGCCAAACACTGCTCCACCCCTGGAATCATTAACTTTGGAAAGGCCACGTTACTTTGGAAAATACCCTGGGCATCTGAAGGTTAGTTGCAGAGGCAGACAAAACAGCATTTGTGAGGGACATAGGTGACCCACGTCTAGTGTATCATTCCCATCACTTAATGTTTCCTGCCTTGGTGGTTTGGGGACCCGACCCACACTAACAAGCTGAACACTACAACGCTGCTTCCTAATGGTAGCTATCACTGTTTCCCATATTAGGGCAAAGCTAATCACAAGGGGAGACATTCATCTTCAACAGCTTACAAAATTACATTCAACCCATCAGGCATATCAGGAGATATTGCCAGGCTCGGGAAATGAATTACCCAGCCGAGTGTCACAGGCATAATGAAGTTGTCAACAGCAACGGCGCAGCTGCAGATTTTCTAACTACGTGTTGCCTGTGCTGACCTTTCAGGGACACGCCAGGAAGGAAATCGTTGTCACATTGTCCACACATTCCCAGACCTGTCCTCAGCCACCGTGATAAACCTGATACCCCTAGGGACACATGGAAAACAACAATAACACCAACAAACCAGAAAGAGAGCACATCCTGATGTTCTCTTACTCCCCAAATTTCTGGAGTCTCTCCTCTCCTGCTGCTCCAATCTGTCAACTTGCTTTTTTTTTTTTCTTTTTTTAAAAAATGACAATGACGAGGAGTGTAAATTTAGATTCTGGCCCCTCCAAACAAACATTTCACAGTGCGCTTCCTTCATGTATGTTAACTTCAAAATAAGCAGCAGTCCTGCAAGAAAGCTTTAACTACGTGGGTGGGATACACACCTTGCCTATGAGTCAAGGTGAAGGCAAACTGAGTTGTTCCTTTCTGCAGAAGGGTCTGAGCAGGTGCATAGGTAGTGTCTCTTGATATCAGCTGGAATCTTGTAGAAGATTCTCCTGGATGGATTTCTTTCATTTTTTTAAACTTTCAGGTTTTTCTTCTGTAAAGTGAGGAAGTCAAAACTAAATGATCTTAAAGGCCACTTCCAGCTCTACCTAATACACTGTAATATCAAGATGGTAATAACAGCACTTAGTGAGTAGAAGTGCTTTGCTGCCCCAAAGACAGAATGTTTTATTTCTACTAGCTACACTTGACAGTAGGACTTGACCGCGGACCTGAAGGTTGGTAATTCAAACCTACCAAGCGGTTCTGTGGAAGAAAGGACTAGTGATCTGTTTCCGTCAAGAATATATCCCAAGAAAGCCTATGGAGCAGCTCTACTCTGTAACGCACAGGGTTGCCGTGAGCTGGAGGCATGGATGACACAGGGTTTACCCTTGGTTTGTACTGGACATACGTTCTGATACTTCAGCGTCATGTATGTGACATCTTTTCCCCTAGAGTGCATTGAAATTGGCTGTAAATGTGTTGTTTATCAGGAATGCTTGATTCGTTTAGAACTAGCACCGATGTGCCTCACTCACTAATAGAACCCTACATCTATTCAGGTTTTCTTCAGATCAAGTCAACAAGCCCATTCAAGCTGCTTATGTCTTAGTTAGCAGATGTAGCATTCAACCAGTACGCCGCCAGGGTTTCCAAAGTCAACAAGGCATTTCTGTGGGTGGGATTGGTATTTTTTACATGCTCACACTATTTTGCAGGACCCTGTGACTGTTTGATGATTCCAGGTGGCCCCACTCGGTGAGGGGTAATTCACGTGAGTAATCCGGGTCGTCTGTTGGTGGTCAGTCAAACTACAGAGAAAATCCTCCTTCCTCCACCCTCCTTTATTATTTTTTCTCTTGAGTGACACCAAAAACAGGTTTTGGTGAACTTTTCCAGGAGCATTTCTATTTGGGGTTTCAGTCCCAGGCTTTAAGTCATACACTAGGTCCCCAAGACTAAGTTTCAGAAAAGGTGTTCTCACCATTGGTTAGCTGCTGACTAAATAAGTCTCCCAAGAAGCCTTCCCTCTTTTCTACGTCCATCATTTGTCTCCACTTTTTTCACAGCATGAATTCCTTAGATGACACTTGTGTGGCTACTCTGCGACCCAGTCACCTGCCAGATTGCTCAATGTCCTGCCCCCATAAGAAATGCCTCACCAATTTGACAAATGGAAAAGGCACCTTAGTTGATCTTCATAACTTTGTGACCTCAAACCTTAGTATAAAAGAGAGAATTCTCTGTAAAATTAACTGTGGTGAGATTTCAAAATATTGAGATAAAGGAGAAGGGAGGAAGTTAATTGTATTTGCACATATCAACATAATAATGAAGTCCTCAGGTCATGTGATGGGACCCAGCAACTATCAATGCAGGCTGCCCTGTCATTTAAAGCCTGGACTATGTGTAAATACCACTTTACTCATTAAAATTACTCTCAGCTGAACAGGAAAAAAAATAGTCTTGCCTTTTTCCTGAAAACTGCCAGATCAGGTTTGCTGTACTGCACAGAAGTCAGAAGCATCTGACCTAAAGTGCACAGCAGCACAAAGATATTTAGCGAATTGGAGAAGAAAGGAAAACAGAAAGTTAAAGAAGTTGCAAGAACACTTTCTAAGGAGGCTTGAAAGATTCATTAGATTCTTGCCTCCTTTCTATTACCCCAGGCTGCCACTCACACAGCTTGGCACAGGTCCTGCCTGGTTCTGTCTCCCGACTCCTGACCCACCTCCCTTTCTTCACTGTGGCCTGGACTCGGAACTCCCAGGACAGCGATACGATGATCTGAATGAGGTTCTCTGGTCACTGTGTGGGCTTACTCGGCAAAATTTTTTTAAGGATCACGTATTTCAAGTACTCAAAGCAATTCTCCACTGGCACTGTGGGACCCACTGGATGCACCTCACAGAACACTGAACAGAATTAGAGGCTCAGTGTTTTTTTTCACTTCCTTCACTGTTCGGGGAAAAATCTGTGATTTTGCCCAAGAGGATTAAAAGGACAGCAACAGGTGCCTTTCATCTGTGCTACCATTCTAGCTGGATTGCTCCTCTTGGTTTGAAAGGAAGGTCACAATGTTGTACTTTTTCCTCAGACATCAACACTCAAACTCAGGGCATCAAATACAATCAGAGCTAGTCCGACACCAACACTCAAACTCAGGCCATCAAATACAGTCAGAGCTACCTGCTCATTCACTTGCTTGTTTGTCTTGAGCATCAAGGAAAAGTAGGGGATTTTCCATGATGAGCCAACTCTTATTTTTCAAAAGCGGGGGGGGGGAGGGGACAAAAACACCATCTTTTTCAGTTAAATTTTAGGGAGAAAAGTCCTTACACTTCATCAAACAAATATTAATTTAGTGTAGTGTGGCATACAGACAGGACAACTTGTGGCTGTTTTAACTGACCGAGTTACGTGCAGCCCAGTGACACATACCTGCATGTGAATGAGAAGAGCTCATCTTGAGCTTGGCAGCATGGAGTGGCTGTCACTAAGAGTAGATAGATCTCTGCCCGAGAGGACATCAGATACAATGACCCTAAGAATTAGGGTCAAATGGCTCTGAGATCTATTTTAACTGTGGCTTTCAGTTAACCTAAGTTCATTTCCCCTTCCTCTACCTCTACTCCTTCGAGTCTCTACAGATCAATGGTTGATGTGCTTGACTGCTAACAGAAAGGGTTGAAGGTTTGAGTCCACCCAGAGGTGCCCTGGAAGAAAGGCCTCAGAATCTACTTCTGAAAAACCGTTCACTGAAAATCCTCTGAAGCTCAGGTCTACTACGACACATGTGAGGTTGCCATGTGCTGGCACTGACTGAGTGGCAACTGGTATACCTGCCTCCACTGCATCCTCATCTAACAGGCTCTGAGGTTCAGGATGCTGTAGAATGTCACAGGTGAGAGCCGCTGAGGCTGGGAATTGATTAGAGGAAGAAAGTCAGTGCACTGGAATAAAATATCAGTTGGAGCAAGAGATGTGAGTTAAAGATTTGGGTTGTCGACGGCACTTGGCATTTACTACCTGTGAGTCTTTGGCAAGCCAATTAACTTTGGAGTCTTGATTTTATCTATAAATGGAATTAATAGTAGTCACTCTGCAAGAGGATTGGATGGACAATAACAACAGAAGGTATACAAATGGCCAATAAACACATGAAAAACTGCCCAACGTGGTGAGTCCTAGGGAATTGCAAAATAAAACTACAGTGAAATGCTGTCTTACACCCACTAGAAGGGCTAAAATGAGATGTCTGTGAGGACGTAGAGCAACTGGAATGCACGTGTTACTGGTGGAGTATCAAATGGTGTGATAATGTTGGAGAACTGTTTGCCAAGGACTCATCTGCAGAGCAGTTTTTTCCCAAAAGATTTAACTCTTCATACAAATCAGTTTTACATAATTCTAAATTTAATTTAACTATAAATGTATTCAATGACATTTTAATATTTCCTTTAACATTTCTTGCAATGTGTAGAGATTGTACAATAAACTGAAAGTGGCATGATTTGTGTATATGCAAAATGACTGTTCATGTATTCTATTCCTGTACCGTCAGTGAGAAAAAAATAATTTAAAAGTTGTCTTCCTTATTAATAATTGATTCACTCAAAGTTGCCAATGAAAATCAGGTTCTTTTTTGTTGTTGTTAAATGATACAATCCTTTCTATTTCTAGAAAAGGAACAAATAAACCAAATTAAGGAGAAGTAAGAAAATAAGCGATGATAGCAGGTATTAATGAAACCAAAAACAACCCCCCCCAAATAAACAGAACAACAATACAGAATATCAAGCAAGAATTTATCAACAAACTTGTGATCACAGTATGAATGCACCACTTAGGTAGACTTGAAATATTTCAGATTCTAGATATTGATTATAATCTACATCCTTGGAATTCACAATAAGGCTTTTTCCCTTACACTGGTATTAAATTTGCAAATATTGGAAGCCAGTGTTCTGGCTTGAACTGAACCCTTTCCAAGAAGATTCTTCTTGCTTCTGCTGAATCCAACTAGACTAGCTGGAGGATGCTTCCTTCCCAGTAGGATGGTTTTCCTGGATATTTGACAGGCTAAAGCAGTATATGCTCAGTCACCACCTTGCTGTCAGTGGAGACTTGTGTGTTCTTCTCTCTGACCTTTTGCCTATGTTGTGTCAACCATATGAAAACTTTGATACCCACCAGGGCCCACGAACACACTGAATTTCCAAGACTGACCACTTCTTGTCAGCTGTTTTCTATCCTCATTCAAAATCTAAAATAGAAATAATATATGATCTCAGAATCATAGTTTGGTGTTCAAGTCCTACAGACTTTCGTATCTCTTGCTCTCCGCTCAGCCATCAGGTCCAGAATTTCCCTGCTTGGCCCCTACCATCAGCTAACTTTGAAGGACAGCCCTCCAAAGCTCTGTATCTTCAGTGAGTCCAGGTCTTCTGTATCCACCCACATTTAAGTAAAGACAGAGCCTTGGAAACATTCCTGGATTGAGCCTCTTGTTAGCAGTTTTGAGAGATGAATGTCCATATGGCTTTTTGGTCTGTGTGGCAGAGTAAAGACCAACCATTATGTTTCAGAGTTCTGATGCCATCGTAAGCCAGGAAGGGATAAGTAAGCCAAATGCTTTTAGAGTATTTTGGATTAAACCCAGCTATTAGAGTTAAGCTGTCTTATACTACTACATGCCAAACACTAGGAAATTGTGGCCCGTACTGTCCAGAAATATCCAATCCAATCTGGCACCAGAGAGCAGACAGACAAGAGTTTAACTCCAATTGATGGTAGAAACTGTGGCCTGGTTAACAACCTGGATCTGATGGAGAAGTAACTTAAAATAGTACCCCCCTCCTTAGGACTACAAGGTAGCACTAACATACGGGACATTTCTGCCTGCACTGTGCATACTCGGGGCTTTATGGGAACCCTTCCAGTGACAGCTAACTCACTAGTTTGAGGGAGTGCCATTTCCACAAAGATTTATAAAAGCATGTCTTATAACTACTAACATAGACATGCTGATTTCTATTTTCTCTCTCTAGGACTATTGGGTAAAAACTAGATTAGAAAACAGGTACTATTCATAATTCTTCTATGCCACCTACATGCATGAATTTCTGGAGCTGACTTTCAGGACTTGATTAAGGTGGGCAACCCAAATTCCAAGGAACAATGAAAAAGATCTCCTCACACTGAGATACAGATGGCAGAAAGACTCTAAGCCTGGTGGGCAACCAATAAAATACCTGAGACTCCATCACAGCATACACAAGTGGTCCTGGCTCAGTGGGACAATTCTTGCCTTCCATGCGGGAGACCTGGGTTAGATTCCCGGCTAATGCGGTATATGCTCAGCCACCACCTCGTTGTCAGTGGAGACTCGCATGTTGCTATGATGATGACCAAATTTCAGTGGAGCTTCCAGACTAAGACAGACCAAAAAAAAGCCTGGCAATCTACTTTGGAAAGTTAGCCACTGAAACCCCTATGGGGTGCAGGACTGGGCAGCATCTGTTCAGTAGTTCACGAAGTTGTCGTGGGTTGGGGGCAGTGATGGGAAGGCAGCTAACACCAACATCCGAGCCCGCTGCCAGCCGCCCCCAGAGCCATGGCTGTAGGGACAGTGGAAGAACCTGTTTTCTCCTTGTGAGTGTGTGTCTCATCCATCCAGACTGACCTGGAGACTTTTCAGTTTGATTCATTTTCTTTTAAAAAACACAATTTCCTGTGCTTTTTGAAAAGTGTGGAAGGAAGGTTAAAAAACCTCATTATAAGGGCTCCAGAGATTTTGGGGACATCAAACTGCTCTGACAAACCATTTTTATGAGTTAAGTGTAAAGGAAACAGAAACATACAGATTAAATTTCCCTTAAAATACACATGGGCTTAAAAATTAAGAGGGAAAGAAAGACTTGGTAACAGGGGTTTCAGGCTCTGCCAAACCCCAACTCCTGAGAAATAACTTGAGATGCTTGACAAACCCAAAAAGCAGCCGGTTTTGCCCCATGCCCTCGTCGAGTGACATCTAGAATCCCAGGTGATTAGAACCTCTGTAACTGAAACGTGCTAATTTACCAACTTGCGCTCTGATTCTTCAAATTACCCCAAACATTCTCTGTTTATAAAGTTTCTCCCTAGAGACTTAGTCTTCCTTCGGTTATTCTTGTATGCAGCCAATATCACAGGAGATCAGTGTTATAACTCACATTTTATGGGTGAAAACACAGAGCTGAATGAGGTCTAATCTCGATGGTTAGTGGCAGATTTGTCAAGAGAGAAAAGTTACCAATATACTCCCCATCGTTTCCTCCTTACACTTGCCTTGAAAATAACAGAGAATCATTGCTTCATTAAGTTCTATGATGAATTTGTTGACAGACGGCATTCATGAAGTCCCCATCAAGCACTGAGAATTCAGAGGGCTGTGTATGAATTTAACTAACAGCATTCATTCATTCATACATCCAATAAACTAATGCTTACGGAATACAAATGTGCTCTTTGAATCACAGTGGAGAAGAGAAATAAAATCAGTTAACACTTATGGGTTCTAATATGTGCCAAACAGTATGCGAGGCACTTAACCTGCAGAATCTCATTTCATCTCACTTTAACTCTTAGAGGTCAGTACTAGGACTTGTGTCCATTTTACAGATGGGGAGAGAGGTACAGAAGGATACAATGATTTGTCTAAAATTGTCTATAGAGGTCAGATCTAGCATTCAAAGCCAAGACTGATGTTAAAGAATGCTAGAGTCTTCCGGATAAGCTAAGACGTATTCAAATATAAATACAACAAAGTGATAAATGTCTTAGAGACATGTGGGGCATGAAAGAACTACTTTCTAGTGAAGAGATCAGGATGATTTTCTGCAGGAGACAGAGTTGTGTAGGATTTTAAAGAACAAGTAGGATCTGAACATCACAGGAGTGGAGCAGAGTCTCTCATGGAGAAAACATCCTAAGGAGGGAGAAGAAAGAGGAAAGCCTAGGAGACAACAGGAGTTGTTGCAGAGACCTACAAAATCACACACTAGATGCACCTTAAACTCAGGCAACTGCAATTACTGTATTTTTGTGCCAGTAGCACATGCTTTCTGTTTGTTTGCCAGTCCTTTCCTGCCCTCCAACCCCAGGTGTTTTTTTTTTACAGTAACATGTAAAAAAAAAATAGCATTGCTAATGAAAATATCTCACGTGGGGAAGGAACAGTTGGCAAACAAGTGTAGAAGGTGAGCATTATTTGCTTAAACATATAGTGGTTACTATTAACCCAAAACAAAGACTCCAAAATAAAAAGCACAAGCAAATTTATCTGATATTGCCAAGAAAATTACATAAGAGGAAGGGTATGTGAGTTCCCCAGAAGGACTCTGACTCTGAGAGCTTCTCACAGTGTGAGCATCTCAAAGCACTACCTGATTTAGAGATTGAAGGTGAACATTTGTTTCGTAACACAACCCCTAATTGTGCTAACTGGCGTACTGAGGTCTGTTCCAGGAAGGGAGGAGTCATTAGCTATGTGATGTTATTGTTCCAGCCCATGTGGACTTGGTGTACAAGGAATGAAATGCTGCCTGGCTGTGCACCATCCTTACATCTTCTTCTGCTTGAGGCCCCTGCGGCAACCCCTGTGTCACTCCATCTCATTGAAGGTCTTTGTTTTTCCCTGATCCTCTACTTTACAAAGCCTTATTTCCTTCTTCAGGAACTGGTCCCTCCTGATAACATGTCCAAAGCACATGAGACAGAGTGTCACTATCCCTGACTCTAAAGAGCATTCTGGCTGTACCTCTTCCAAGAGAGATTTGTTCCTTTTTCTGGCAGTCCATGGTGCATTCCATATTCTCTGCCGACACCATAATTCAAAGGCATCAGTTCTACTTTGCTCTACCTCATCACTGTCCAGCATTGGAAGCGATTGAAAATATCATGGCTTCGGTCAGCTGTACCTTAACCCTTATGGTGATTTCTTTGCTTTTTAACACCTTAAAGAGGTCTTTTGTAGTAGATTTGCCTAATTAAATACATCATGTGATTTCTTGACTGCTGCTTCTGTGGCCATTGCACTGTGGATCCAATTAAAATGAAATCCTTTACAATTTCAATATTTTCTCTGTTTATCATGCTGTCACTTATTGGTCCATTTGAGAGGTTTTTTTTTTTTATGTTGAGGTGTAATCCATACTCATTAAGTATGGCATGCAGATGATACAACCTTACTTGCTGAAAGCAAAGAGGACTTTAAACACTTACTGATGAAGATCAAACACTATAGCCTTCAGTATGAATTACCGTATGTGATACTTAACCTTAATTATTGATTTTAGAACTTAGCCTTCCTGTATAAACATGAACTCCCTATATCTTCTTGTTTTGTAAATGTATCCTTGACTATAGCAGGGTTAGCCAACTGCCATCCAGTCAGATCCGACTCATGGCGACCCTAGCAGGGTTAGGCTGTCAAAAAAATTTCCAGTAGATGTGGTGAAAAATAAAAGTCAATCTAAACAAAACATAAATCATGCATGAAAATATATGCAGAGGCTAGAGCTGTTACTAATGCATGAAAATATACTAGCCACTAAATAAATTATGTAAAGGGAGACAGAGTGCTTTAAAAAACAACTAATTGCCTGCCTGTGACAAATCAAGCATAGAGACTTTTGACAGTCTCCAAAATATTGTGTATTAGTTAACAGTAGGGGTTCCACACTTAGGGTAGGAAAATCAGGAGACTAGCAGCAAGCTGAGAAGACGTAGCAAAGACAGTACAGGGAGGCTGGCTGCTAAGAATGAGAACTTGCAGAACACAGAAGGTCCATGAGCAGCTAAGTCTCCATGAAAATGCTGATACGGTGGAAGTCGGCCTACGTGTAGCGGAAATACAACTTGACCCCTTCACCCTCTGTTTTTCTCTGTAAAAGCAAGGGACAGTCACTTTAGAACACAGTAGAATATAAAAAGATAAACAAGAGAAATTATTCATAATTCTAACAGTGAGAACCACTTTATCTTTTTGTGTATTTTCTTCCATACACACACACACACACACGCGCACACACACACACACACACACACACACACACACACACACACACACGAGGTCTGACAATTAAGCCCTCAAACTTCATTGTTCTAAGTGCTACATACCTCATTGCTGAACACCACTACGGTCACCTTCAAAGTACTCTCCTTGGGAAGCTATGCACCAGTGCCAACACCCATTCTACCCTTCAAAGCAATTTTGGAACTCTTTCTGGAATGGCCACTGCATACGGTGGCATGGTGGCAAGTTCACAAACTTAATTGTATAGTTGTCTGTGAGGGAGCTTTTAGCCAGCAAACAAATAACTGTATTGGAACACCCTTCCTACTCACCTGATCTGGCCCCCAAGGACTTTCTTCTTTACCCAAAGATAAAGGAAATATTGAAAGGAAGACATTTCGATGACATTTAGGACATCAAGGGTAATACAATGACAGCTCTGATGGCCATTCCCAAAAGAGTTCCAAAACTGCTTTGAAGGGTGGACTAGGCACTGGCATTGGTCCGTGGCTTCCCCAGGGGAGTACTTCAAAGGTGATGGCACTGATACTCAGCAGTGAGGTATGTAGCGCTTTTTCTAGGACGAGTTCACAAGCTAAATTGGCAGTCCTGTATGTAGTCATTAGGTGCTGCATCTGCAAACCAAAAGATCAGCAGTTTGAATCTGCCAAGTATTCCTTGGAAACTCTAGGGAGCAGGTCTGCTCTGTCCTATAGGGTCATTATAAGTCAGAATCAACTTGATGTCAGTGGGTTTGGTTTCTTTATATACACTTTATATACTTACATTGGTTCATGCTGTCTATCAGTGGTTCTCAAAGATGAGCATGCATCAGAATCACCTGGAGCGTTGTTAAATACACGTCTCTAGGCCCAGCCCCTGGGATCTGATTACAAGTCCTGAGTGGGCCTGGGAGTGTGCATTTCTACCCACTTTCCAGGTGCAGATGATGGTCCAAGGGTCAGACTCTGAGATAGACTACTCTAAGGTGTTTTGATTCTTGCTATTTCTACTTCACATTGCTTCAGGACCATTTCCCCAAGCCATTGAAAGCTGCATGAAAATATCTTTTCTAATGGCTGTACAGTATTATGATGTCATGATAAATATGATGTATTTTATGATTTCGAATCCGCTACAGTTGAATAGCTTTTTCCTGTCTCCTAGAAGGTGTTATATTTCTTCAAGAAAATAATTCTGTGATCAGTGAGTAACACCCCTTGTCTTGAGATGGAAGCACACCTAAGTCTGAGAGGTAAAAGGAAACATTTACACCTCCCATGGATACCATGGACTGCTAACAGAACAAATCGTTCTCAGAAGAAACACAACCAGAATGCACTTTGGGAATGAAAATGGTGACAGTTCAACTCACTTACTTTGGACACATCATCAAGAAAAAACAATTGTTAAAAAGGATATCGTGACTGGTAAAGTGGAGTTGTTGCTGCTGTTGTTACTGTTGTTGCTAGGTGCTGTCAAGTTGGTTTTGACTCATGGCAACCACATGAACAACAGAGGGAAACACTACCGAGTCCCGGGTGACTGTCACAGTTGCTGCTCTATTTGAGGCCATCGTTGCAGCTGCTGTGTCAATCCATCTCATCGAAGGTTTTCTTCTTGACTGACCTTCTACTTTATCAACCACAATGTTCTCCTCCAGCAGTTGGTTCCTGTTGATAACACGTGCAAAGTACTTAGACAAAGGCTCACCATCCTGTCTAAGAAGCATTTTGGCTGTACTTCTTCCAAGACAGATCTGTAAATTCTTCTTGCAGTCCATGGTATAGTCGATAAATGTTGCCAACATCATAATTACAAATCATTAATTCTTCTTTGCTCTTCCTTATTCATTGGTCAGTTTTCTCACGCATACTAGGCGATCGAAAGTATCATGGCTTGGGTCAGGTGCATGCTTGCTTTTCAACACTTTGAGGGAGATTTGCCCGGTGCAATATGTTGTCTGATTTCTTGACAGCTGCTTCCATGGGCATTGACTGTGGACCTAGGAAAATGAAATCCTTCACAACATCAGTATTTTTTGTTTGTTTGGTTGTTTATCATGATGTTGCTCATTTGTCCAGTTGTAACGATTTTTGTTTTCTTTATGTTTAGGTGCAATCTGTACTGAAGGTGGCAGTCTGCAATACAGTAAATGCTTTTCATCTTCTTAACTTTCAGTAAGAAAGGATGTGTCGTCTGCATAATGCAGGTTGTTAATAAATCTCCAATCCTGATGCCTCATTCTCTGTTATACAGTCCAGCCTCTCAGATTATTTACTCAGTACATAAACTGAATAAATACATGAAAGGATACAACCCCGACACACACCTTTCCTGATACTGTAACATGCAGTGTCCTCTTGTTCTGTTTGAACAGCTGCCTGTTGGTCTATGTATAGGTTTCACATGAGCATAATTACATGCTATGGAATTCCATTCTTTGCAATTTTATCCAAAATATGCTATGATCCACACAGTTGAATACCTCTGCATAGTCAATAAAACACAGTTAAACATCCCTCTGGTATTCTCTGCTTTCAGTTAAAATCCATGTGATATTAGCAATACTATCACCTGGTTCCATGTCCTCTTCTGAGTCTAGCTTGCATTTCTGGGAACTTCCTGTTGCGATAACACTGCAACTGGTTTAAGTTATCTGCAGCAAAATTTTAATTTGTATGTGACATTAATGACATTGTTTGAAATTTCTGCATTCTTCTGGGTCACTTTTCTTTAAAAGGTACACAGATATGAATCTCTTCTACTGAGCTGGCCAAGTAACTATTTTCCAAATTTTTTGGCATAGACAAGTGAGCACTTTCAGAGTTGCAGCCACTTGTTGAAACGTCTCTGCTGGTATTCCATCAGCTCCTGGAGCCTTGTGTTTTGCTGAGGCCTTCAGCACAGCATGGACTTCCTCCTTCACTACCATCACTTCTTGATCATATGCTACCTCTTGGAATTGTTAGACACGGACCAATTCTTCTTGGTACAGTGACTCTGTATTCCTTCTTTTTTTTAGTGCTTACTGAGTCGTTCAATATTTTACCCATAGAATCTTTCAACTTTGCAACTCAAGGCTTGAATTTTTTTCCTCAGTTATTTCAGCTTGAGAAATGCCAAGCATGTTCTTCACTTCTCGTTTTCTAACTTCAGGTCTTGGCACTTCACATTGTAATCACCTTGTCTTCTCCAGCTGCCTTTTGAAATATTCCATTTAGTTTTACCTCATTATTTCACTTTAGATACTCTATGTTCAACAGCAAGTTTCAGAGTTCTTCTGATATCTGCTTTGGTCTTTCCTTTCCTTCTTGCCTTTTTAATGACCTTTTGCTAGGGTTGCCATGAGTCGGATCTGACTCAATGGCACTTGGCTTGGCTTGCTTTCTTAATGTTTGATGTCTTCCCACAATTCATTTGGTGTACAGTTATTAGTGTCCAGTGTATGAAAACTATTTTTGAGATGGTCTCTCAATTCAGGTAGAAAATACTCAAGGCTGTACTTCAGCTTTCATGGACTTGATTGAATAGTTTTCAGCTTCTACTTGAACATGCATATAACCAAGTGGCGGTCTGTTCTGCAGTCTGCGCCTGGTCTGACTCTGACTGATGATATTGAGCTTCTCTGACTCGATGGCACTGGGTTTGCTTTGGTTTTGTATCATTTCTTTCCACACATGTACTTGATTCTTTTTTTTAAATTTTAGTGTGATTAAGTGAAAGTATACAATCCAAATCAATTTTACACGCTCACCCATCTACAGCTTCTCTGCTCTCCTTGCTTTGTGACAGCACACTCCTCCTTTTCATTTTATACTTGTGGTATCCTCTTAAGAAGCTTCTGCCCTCTTCTCTCTGCCCTCTTCTCTCCCATTTAGAGACAGACCAGTAGGATGGCCTCTTATAAATGCACAGAACCATCAAGTACACACACCACATGGTCACATTGTGTCCCTGAGTCTAGTGCAATTTGGCTGAAGAGTTGACCTTAGTAATGTTTTCTAGACAGGGCAGCAGCAGGGCCATGCTCCCCTGGGCCATCAGACCATCAGTTGCGGTCTTTTAGCAGAGTTCTTGAGCTGTACTTTTTCTCATGTTGCCACAGGGACTCAACATTGTGTGCGCATCATGGCTGTCTTCAGTGGTGGCCAGGCACCATCCAGTTCTTCTGGTCACAGGTTGATACAGTCTCCCACTCACATGGGTCCTTCTGTCTCCTGGGCTCTTTTCTCCTGCGTCTTTGCTGTTCTTGGTGATCATCTGTTCTGGCTGACTTGGGACAATTTGGCGTACCTCAGATGGCAGCGTTTTAGCTTTTAAGACCCAAGATGCCACTCACCAATACGGGGTGCAGAGGATTCTTTTAGCAATAGGCTAGTTATGCTAACTGACCTCAATGTCCCCCAAGAGCATGGTTCCCAGACCCTGCCCCCGCTACTCTATTCTTGTAATACTGGGTTGAGATAAGAAGAGCTTTCAGTTTATGGTAAGGTCCAGTTAAGTTGATCTAACTTTCTACTATGTGCTGTCACTGCTTTCATCTAATCAAATTTCTGTCAACTATCTATGACCAACACTTGCCCATCAGCCTTGTAGCCATCAAAGAGTCTTTTCTTCTGTATAAGTCTGTTTTTCAGTCCTTATAGCAGGGATCTCATACAATATTTGTCCTTTTGCCACTGACTGATTTCACTCAGCAAAATGTCTTTCAACTGAAATCACGTTATGTTTCCTAAAATTATCTTTTTTTAAAAAAGTGCAGTGTTCCACTGTATATATGTACCATACTTTGTTTATCCATTCATCTGTTGATGGACATCTAAGTTGATTCCATCCTTTTGCTATTGTGGACTGTGCTGCAATAAACATTCATATGCATGTGTCTGTTAGTGTGACAGCCTTTGTTTCTGTAGGATAAATTCCAATCAGTGGGCTTACAGGATCAAATGGTATATCTATTTCCAGCTTTTTAAGGAAGCACCAAGTTGCTTTCCAAAGAGGTTGTACCAACTTGCAATCCCACACCGGCAGCGTAGGAGAGTTCCAATCTCTTCACAGCCTCTCTAACATTTGTTATTTTGTATTGTTTGGATTCTGGCCAAGCTTGTTGGTGTGAGATGGTATCTCATTGTAGTTTTGATTTGGATTTCTTTGATAGCTAATGATCGTGAGCATTTTCTCATGTCTCTTTTGGCTGCCTGAATGTTCTCTCTAATGAAGTGTCTGCCCATCTCCTTTGTCTATCACTTAATTGGGTTATTTACCTTTTTTTCTTGTTGATACTTTGCGGTACTTTATACATTATGGAGATTAGACATCAATCTGACATGCAGCTGACATGTATTTTCCCATTCTGTAGGTGGTCTTTTAACTCTTTTGATCAAGTCTTTGGATGAGCAAAAGTGTTTGATTCTTAGTAGTTCCCATTTATCTATTTTCTCTTCTGTTGATTTTGCTTTGTTTGTCAGATTTTGGAGTCTGTTTAAGCTGTGTATTAGAACTTCTATTGTTGACCCTATTTTTTCTTGCATGACTTTTGTTGTTTTAGGCTTGGTATGTAGGTCTTCGATCCATTTTGAGTTAGTTTTTGTGTGAGGTGTAAGATATGAGTCTTGTTTCAGTTTTTCACAGATGGTCATCCAATTTTGCCAACATCACCTGTTAAAGAGACTGTTTTTACCTCAGTTCACAACCTCCAGGCCTTTGTCAAATATCAATTGTTCATAAGAGGATGGTGGCATTTCGGGGGTCTCAACTCTGTTCCATTGGTCTATATGTCTGTTTTGTACCAGTACCAGGCTGTTTTGATTATTGTGGCGGTGTAATAGATTCTAAGGTTGGATAGTGTTCCTTTTCTTCAGTAGTGCTTCACTTATCTGCAGTCTCTTCCCTTTCCAAACAAAGGTGGTGATTTGTTTCTCCCTCTCATTAAAAAAATGACACTGGAATTTGTATTGGGATTATAACATCTATGTAGATCACTTTGGGTAAAATAGACATTTTCACAACATTAAGTCTTCCTATCCATGAGCAGGGTAGGTTTCTTCCTTTTTGTCAGTCTCTTTTTGTTTCAGTAACGTCTTGTAGTTCTCTTTGTATAGGTCTCTTATTTCTCTAGTTAGATTTATTCCTAGGTATTTTATCTCCTTGGGGGCTGTGGTAAATGATATTGATTTGGTGATTTCTTCTTGATGATATCTTTGTTGTATAAAGCAATCCTACTGATTTTACTTATGTTTATCTTATATCTTGATACTTAGCTGAACTCAGAAGTTTACTTATGAATTCTTTAGGATTCTCTGCATATACAATCAAATCAGCTGCAAATAGGAAGATTTTTACTTCTTTGTCGATGCAGATGCCCTTTATTTCTTTGTCCTATTGCTCTGGCTATAACTTGTAGTACAATGTTGAATGGAAGCGGAGAGAGTGGACATCCTTGTCTAGTTCCTGTTCTCAAGGGGAATTCTTTCAGTCTCTCTCCATTCAAGATGATGTAGGCTGTTGGCTTTGCAAAGATGCCCCATACTGCACTGAGGAATTTCCCTGCTATTCCTATTTTGCTGAAGTTTTTGGCATGAGTGGGTGTTGGACTTTGTCAAATCCCTTTTCTGCATCAACTGACAAAAATCAGGTGTTTCTTATCCTGTATGCTACTGATGTGGCTGATCATATTACTTTTTTTTTTTTTTTTTTGATGTTGAACCAACCTTGCATCCCTGGAATAAATCCAATTTGGTCATGATGAAGTATTTTTTGATATGTTGTTGAATTCTATTGGCTAGGATTGTGATGAAGACTTTTGCATGTAGGTTCATGAGTGATATTGGTCTGTAATTTTCTTTTTTAGTGTGATCTTTCCCTGGCTTTGGTATCAGGATTATGCTGGCTTCATAGAATGAATTTGGGAGTATTCCATCCCTTTCTATGCTGTGAAATAATCTCAGTAGTATTGGAGTTAACTCTTCTCTAAAAGCTTGCAAGAATTCTGCCGTAAAGCCATGTGGGCCAGGACTTTTTTCGGTTTGTAGTTTTTTGATGATTGTTTCAATATCTTCCTTTGTGACCAGTTTATTAAGTTGTTCTATTTCTCCTTGTGATAATTTCGTAGGTGATACGAATCTAGAAATTTGTCCATTTCCTCTAGGTTTTCAAATCTGTTAGAGTACAGTCTTTTGTAGTATTCTGTTGTAATACTTTTGATTTCTGTTGGGCCTGTTGTGACATCTCCCATTTCATTTCTTATTTGGGTTATTTGTTTCCTCTCCTGTTTTTCTTTTGTAAGCTTAGCCAATGGTTTATCAATTTTGTAGATCTTTTCAAAGTGTCAGCTTTTGGTTTTCTTTGTTATTTTTTTCGACTGTTCTTCTATTCTCCAATTCATTTAGTTCTCCTCTTATCTTTGTGATCTATTTTCTTCTGGTGCCTCAGGGGTTCCTCTGTTGTTCTCCTTCTACTTATTCAAGCTGTAGGGTTCATTCTTTGGTTTGGTTCTTTTTTTCTTTTGGATGTGTTCATCTATAGAGATAAACTGACCCCTGAGCACTGCTGTGGCTGTATCCCATAGGTTCTGGTAGGATGTGTTTTCATTCTCATTTGATTCCATAAATTTCTTTATTTCATCCTTGATTTCTTTTATAACACATGGTTTTTTGGGCAAGGTGTTATTGAGTTATCATGAGTTCAAATTTCTACCAATGATTTTTCTGCTACTGATTTCAACTTTTATGGCTTTATGGTCTGAGAAGATGCTTTGCAATAATTCAGTGGTTTGAATTTTGTTGAGACTTGCTTTATGTCCTAAAACATGGTCTACTCTGGAAAATGTTCCATGTGCATTGGAGAATTGAAGAAGGTATACTTATCTGTTGATGGGTAAAAAGTTTTGTGTATGTTGATAAGGTTTAGTTGGTTAATTGTCACAATAAGGTCTTCTGTATCTTTACTGAGCTTTTTTCTGAATGATCTATTACTGAAAGTGGAAAGTTGAAGTCTCCAAGTATTACTGTGGAGCATTCTATCTCATTTTTCAGTGTTATCAGTGTTTGTTCAGTGTATTTAAATGCTCTGGTATTGGGTGCATAGATATTTAATATTGTTATGTCCTCCTTATGTATTGAACCTTTCAGCAATAAAGAGTGACCATCCTTGTCCACGATGGTGGAGCTTACATTACACTCTGTTTTATCTGAGGTGAGTATTGCCACTCCTGCTCTTCTTTGCATGTTGCTAGCTTGGTATACATTTTTCCATGCTTTGATTTTCAGTTCATTCTTACCTTTGAGTCTTAGGTGTGTTTTCTGTAAGCAACATGTAGACAGCTTGTCTTTTGATCAACAATGTCAGTCATTGTCTCTTTATTGGAGTATTCAGTTTGTTTACATTCAGTGTAATTATTGATAGGTATGTGTTCAGTGCTTTCATTGTAATGCATTTGTTTTTGTTTTGTTGATGTTTTCTATGTTTTTTTAATATTCTGTTCTGAGTCATTCTTTATGGGCTGACTTTTCATCTTCTTCAGTGTTGGTTTTGTGCTTGTTGAGACTCCCGTATTATGCTTCTTGTATTGATATGTCTCACTGTTATTTTTCTTTGTACCTACCTCTATGATCCCCCTTACTATTCTAAGTTTAAATCAGACTTTAACTCCTGCATATCTTTTTAATTTCCTCTTCATCTGAAAGGGTTATACCTACTGTAATATATTCCTCTTTTTAGTGTGGTGATGTCACAGTTTTGTGTTGTGATCATTGGTTCCCTTCTTTTAATAATGTAGTTTTAATTGAGTTTATTGACTTCCCTAAGTGAGTAGGATTCTGGATGGTGTGTTCTGCATGACCTCCTTAAGTACACACTCAGTGTTTTTGTTTTTCTAAGCAAAGAACTTCTTTCAGTATTTCTCAGAGCTTTGGTTTGGTTTCTACAAAGTTTCTTAGCTTCTGTTTATCTGTGAATGTCTTAATTTCACTGTCACATCTGAGAGACAATTTTGCAGGATATATAATTCTTGGTTGGAAGTTTTTCTCCTTTAGGGCTTTGAATGTGTCATCCCACTGCTTTCTTGACAACATCGTTTCTGTCAAGAAGTCAGACAAAAGCCTACACAGTTTCCCCCTGAATGTTAGCTTTGCTTTGAGCCTTGCTGCCTTTAAGGGCATCTGTTTATGTTTCATTTTATTAAATGCAAAGAAATCCACCACCATCAAGTTGGGTCTGACTCATAGCAACCCTGGTGGTTTGATTATAATATGTTTTGGTGTCTTTCTTTTGGGGTCTATTTTTGTGGCATTTGATATGTCTTGTATGTATATCTGTGTTCTCTTCTTTCATAATTCCAGGGAAGTTTTCTGTCAGCAACTCTACAGCAATGTTTTCTGTACTTTCATCTATCCCACTGCTGCTCAGGAAATCCAATTACTCATAGATTATTCCTTGTAATAAAGTCTCACATGTTTCTTACTGCTTCTTCATTTTTCTTATTTCTTTTCTCTGATTTCTCCTCATACACTGGTGTCAGCTGCTCTAGCCTCAAGGTAACTAAGTCCGACTCCCATCTCCTGAATTCTGCTATTTTGGCTTTGGATTGAATTGTCTAATTCTGTAATTTTGTTATTAATCTGCTGGATTGCAGATTATTGATGTTCCATCAGTTCAAATAGCTTACATAATTTTTCACTTTGTTGTGTTGCATTTTATTTAATCTCTAGGAGGGCTCTATATATAATTTTTTTGTACTGGTCCTCCAATAGTTCCAGGAAGGCTTCTTCATCTGGCAAGTTTTTTGATTCTTTATTTTGTGAGTTTTTGGGAGCCATGGTGGACTGCTTTTTTAAATGGTTATCTATGGACTGTTGTCTCTGTGCCATCTAGAAGCTGTTTGATTGCTCTGGTGTTAACAGGAGTTGACGTGTAGTTCTAAGAGGGAAGTTGATCACCAGCTGTCTCTATGTACTCTAACGACTGGCCACAGGTGGCCTCTCTGGTGGCTGGCTCTGCTTCCTGGCTGGCAAAGATGGCACCCTACTTATGGAGTCACTATGCGGGGGGGTGCGTCAGCCAACCCTACGATGTAGATCATTAAAGAGTGGAGGAGATGCTGCTGGGCCTCTCAGCAGTCAGTTCTCCAGGTGGTCTTATTTAAAAGGATACTTTACTTCTTAGAGGAGATCTGTCCAATAGCTGCCCCAAACAGTCAGGCCATCAGGTGTGGCAGGCCTCACCTTCCAGCTGACAACAAAAGTACTTCATAGGCCATTTCCAGATGCTATGACATGGTTCAAAGTAGGGAGAGGTTAGGGCCTTCCTACCCTCTACTGCCAGGCCAACCCATAAATCTAGACACAGCTTGTCTCAAATGCTACTTTTCTGCTGGAAAAGCATCTGTCAGACAGGCTACTGCTCTGCTTGAGACTCAGCCGCAGCTACGACCTCCCAGCTGACCAAGTTGACGTCCCAGCCAAGCTGCCCTTCCATCCATGAAATAGCAGATTCTACGGCTCAGCTCCAAAAAGAGAGTGGAAGGGCAGTGGTGTCTTTAGTCAGCATCCAGGCTCTCACTATGTGACTATTCCACACACTGTCTTTCTGTTGCACTATACGCTGTTTACTTAAGTGTTGTAGTTTGTTGTATTTGCCAGCTCATCCCCTGCCCCTGCCTCCCGGATAACAAAGAAGGCATCAGTACCTGCAGTCCTCTGAAACAATGAGTCAGCAGGAGTGGGGGTCAGCAGCCACTGGCTTGTCTTTGAGAGGGGTAGTTTAGTCCATTACTGGTGCCTAGTCAAATATGATGACACTATGCCAGATTCTAGGGCTCACCGGATGTCCACGGCTCCATTTAGTTATCATTCCAGGCCTTAGTTCTCAGAGGGAATGTAGGTCGAGACGTTTCTCAAGTCTGCCACCTTGGCCCTGCCTCTCAATTTGGTTCTTTTTGGCTTAAAGCAGTTGTACTGTGATGGCCTGCACGTTGCTGTGATGCTGGAAAATATACCCATGGTATTTCAAACACAGGCAGGGTCACCCATGAGGGACAGGTTTCAGCTGAGCTTCCAGACTAAAACACTCTAGGAAGAAGTACCTGGCAATCTACTTCTCCCAAAAAAATTGACTTGGGAAAAAACTTTTGAATAACTGCAGAACACTGTCCAGTGTAGGGCTAGGAGAAGAGTCCCTCAAGTCAGAAAGCACTAAAAATACAACTGAACAAAAGCTGCCTCCTCAAAGTAGAGTTGCCCTTCGTGAGGTAGTTGGAGTAAGATTTTGGGGACTTTCATTTGCTGATGTGGCATGACTCAAAATGAGAAGAAACAGCTGCAAACATCCATTAATAATCAGAACATGGAATACACAAAGTACGGGTCTAGGGAAATTGGAAATCATCAAAAATCAAACGGAGCCTTTGAATATCTCTATCATGGGCATTCATGAGCTGAAATGGACTAGTATTGGCCACTATGAATCAAACAGTTACATGGTACAGCACGCTTGGAATGACAAATTTAAAAAGAATAGCATCATGTTCATCCTCAAAAATAACATTTCAAGATCTACCTTGAAGTACAACACTGTCATATGCCAAAATATCCAAAAGTCGAGAAGGAAGACCAGTTAATATGACCATTATTCAAATTTATGCACTGAGTACTACTGCGCAAAATGAAGAAACTGATGACTTTTACTAACTTCCGTACTGTACAACTGATTAAAACTGCAGTCAGGGGTCACTGATAATTACTGGTGATTGAAATACAAAAGATTGAAACAAAGGATTGGTAGTTGGAACAAGTGACTTTGGTGACAGAAATGACACCAGAGATGGCATGATAGAATTCTGAAAGACTATCAATTTATTCCTTGTAAATACCTTTTCTCAGCAGCACAATGACAATCACATGGCCCTCACCAGCAGGAAAAGGACAAGTGGCATGCATGGGTTTACCTACCCTTACATACTAATCTGTAGTGTACAGTTTCGCCTGTTCTTCACCACATCACAGATGTGAATTTGTGCACTACAGATTAGAACGTAAATACAAGAAAGTCTGTGTGTACCTTATTTAACATAGTCCCATGTGTACCTTGCTTACTGGGTAATCCACCCCTACTCAGAGGATGTCCACATAGAGAATCATCAAAAATGTCCACACAGAGAATCATCAAAAATGACACAACAGCCACAACGGTGGACTGAAACACACTGATGATCATGAAAGTGGTGAAGGATTGGGCAATGTGTCATTCTGTTACATGTGACATTGCCATGAGTTGGAGCTGGCCCACCAGTAACTAACCACATGGTTGTTTTGGATAACAGAGGCTCGCAAACCTCACATCACCAAGAGGAATGGTCTTGTGTAAATAATTTTGGGTGCACATCAAGAACTTTGTAAGGCAGTTATCACTGATTCACGCAATGGCCTCATGGTTCTTTTGAAATGCCAAGGAAAAACCAAGGCAAGAGTCTCAAAGACCATTGTTTAGATTGGCAGCCAGCTACCATGCTTGTTCCAAAAGCTGCTTGATAAGCTTACAGTTCCAAAGAGACCTTTGCAGCAATTGGTGAGCAGGCTCTTATCAAGAACAGAGTCACACTTTGGAATGCTCTGGCCCTCACGCCTTTGCTTCCTGCTCAGCAAGGAGCAACATAAACAGTTAAATGGCCAGCAGCTCCCAAACAGTGGTTTCCGCCCTTAGAGGCTGCCAGCCCCTGCAGGCTCACCACACACAGCCTCAGAGGTCTGGCTCCAATGCTCCTCTCTGCCCAGACGCCGCCGTAACAATGAGGAAAAAGGAAAACTGTGGCCACCGCAGAGGCTCAGAGGCCAATGGTACGAAGCAGCCTCACCCCGCCCTACCCCAAAGCTCACACGACTCTAGGATCTCTGTCTCAACCATTGTCTCACACTGTTCCTGTGTCTCTTAAGAACCAAAAAATTCTGGCAATATGAATCCAATTTGTTCAAAATTTGATATGACTGAGAATATTATAAATTATTTCTACAGTTTCTGAAGAACAATTCCAAAGAAATCCAAAGAAACTACATTTCTGTTCTCTTCACTGTGAGCGAACCCAGGAAAATAACAATAACACAATAAGACCCTGTATTTGAAGAGTGTAACTGCTAAGTATGCTATATACATGTATATTATTTTATTTAAATGCTCACCAAACCTAGGAGCTCAGTACTATTACTCTTCCTGTTTTACTAATGAGAAACTGGAGGACCACAAAAGTTAAGTGATGTGTCTGGTATCACTGAGCTGCAGTGATGGAGGTGGACATAAACTCGTCTGTCTGATGCCCAGGCCCACATTTTGTCTCTGCTCTAATTAGTTGATTTTAAGAAGAAACTTAAGTTTCAATTCACTAGACTTCTTTTAGGACAGCTGGTGACACAGAGGCTGAGTGCTCACTGCTAACAGAAGGCTAGTGACTCTAACCTCTCGGTGGCTCTGGAGGGGGAAGACCTGGTTGTCTGTTGCTGTGAAGGTCATGGCCGAGGAAACTCTGTGGGACAGTTCTACCCTGTCACATGGAGTCACTGTGAGACTCAATCACCTCAACAATACCCAGCAGCAACAACAACAAATGCCACAGAAGGCCAGGCCTTTTATTCACGTCTTTGGAGAATAGTAGGTGGTAGAGTACATTCCTAATGACCTGTTTTAAACCAGCGAAAGGACAGTTCCTTCATTTTCTGGGTTACTGGTACACAGACCAGGAACAGCATGCAGGCGTGGTGTGAGAGGGACTCAGAGGCATCACATTACAGCTAGCCAGAGGTTTCAATAAAAGTTCCTGTTCTATTAAAAAAAAAAAAAAAAACTAAAGTGATTTTTTAAAAATCCATAAAAAGTATTGATGAGTTGACAATAACTGAATGCATGTAAACAAATGTGTCTATCTTTCTGGTTCAGAAAACAAGCACACACACACATAGCTCCCTTTCTTTTTATGTTATGATGGGACCAACACTTCTTAACGGAGAACCGAGCAGTGGTTCTCATATGTCGGTGCACACTGAATCACCTGGCCACTAAAGCCACTGCTGTCAAGTCGATTCCAACTCACAGTGACTTATAGGTCAGATAAGAACTGCCCTAGAGAGCTTCCAAGAAGTGCCTGGCAGATCTGAACTGCTGACTTTTGGTTAGCAGATGGATCACTTGAAGGGGCTAACTAAGACACAGATTGCCAGGCCCCAGCCCTGGGTTTCTGATTCAGTAGGTCTGGGTGGGAGCGGAGAATGTGCATTTCTAATAAGTTCCCCATGATGCCAATACTGCTGTTCTGGGAGCACCCTTTGAGAAGGCCTGGAAAAGACAATATACCAAGGGACTTGGACAGGCTTTCACCTACAGAAAAAGAGCCATTTCCACAAAACTTTAAAGGAAACTACCCTTCTTTGAATTTCATGTCACGTTGCCTCTGTGCTGAAATGATTAATTGGTGACAAGACCAGGGAGGATGACCCTCTGGAAAATTAGGCCACTTAAGCAGAGCCTTCCATATCGTGGCACAGGAGGTTTCCTGAGGAATGGCTGGGGTTCTGGAATCCCTGAGGTGGCTATTAACAGATAAAAGCCAGAGCAAGCGAGATGTTTTCTCATAGGCTGTTTGACACAGTCTCGTTTCTGCTAATAACAGGAAAGGATATTGGCTTTGTTGTTAGTTGATGTCATTTCAGAGACGGTCACAAACAAACTGAGTCCTTTTCGGCAGCTGTCCCAGTAACTGCCCTTTCCTCCTGCTGCTGGAAAGATCACGCTCCCTTGCCAGGATGGTGACTGGTTTCTCAAAGGTGCCCAAGGAAATGCCCTGTGCTGTCCGCCCAGCCCCCGACGGCTCAGGCCTTGCCCTGAGTGCCTTGTTTTGTGAAGTTCCCTGTTGCTCTGGAGTTAAAGAAGTTTTGAATCAGTGTTCACTCAGGAATATTTTCATCTAAATTAAGGGGTTGCGTTCCGTGGCAGAAAATTTCTGCCAGATTTTGGCTGTCCCTGAATGACACAGCCACAAACAAGTGGGTCAGGCCCCTGCTCCAGTTTGAAAATCTTTTGTTTTGGGTTGTTGAGCTGCCGCACCACAGCATGCGAAACGCTATACAAGGCCACTCATTCTGTACGTATTAAATCAAACTGTAAAATGCCTGCCATCTCTCCTCGGGGTGGAGAAAGGTCACCTGACTCCCACAGCTAAGAGTCTGACAGAGTACCAGAGAACCAGAAGATGCCTGTCTGTTTTTGTTCTTTGATAAACTTTCTTGGCAAAGTACAGTGACCTAAATTATTATGGCGTGGCCCATGGCTCAAGAATCCTGAAGTTGGCTTCTGGCTTCACATAGCTCTAGCCTCTCTTCAGGCAGTGGTGTCTGGCCCGCAGGGCTGTGGGTCACTGCCTTGGTTTCCAGCAGCAATCACACATCCTCTTGACTGGCAGCACTACTGGCAGGAAGCTGAGCCACAGATAGCCCCAAACAGAGCTAATTCAGAAGCCAATTCCAGTGTTTGGTTTGGGAAGGCACTATTCTCTTTCTTTTTATAGCCATTTGCTTTTCTAGCTGATGGCAAAAGAAATTTTTGTTCCCTGAGTTGTACACACAGCCTCATGGTACGGTAGATGGATCTGTAGTTTGCCAATCAGTAAAGGTACAGAAGCCTGCAATTTAAGGGAGATGACTATGCCTATAAAGGGTGCTGTCCTGGTGGAGAAAATGTGCCAGGTGGCTGAAGCACAGGGAGAACATGTTTATGCCTAGAATGCTGAGGAGGGAGTTTGGAGCACCTCCAGTCCAGAGGCGTCAGACTGTTCCCTGGAGCCCCAGAGAAGGGGTGGAGGCCAGGGCTACAGGAGGGGAACGAGGCCTAACTCTTACCATCAAGGAGCTCAGCTTATAGCTTATCCAGTCCTTTGTCTGACAAATATTTGTTGAGCACTTAGTACATGACAAGCAGATGGCTTTGGTCATCAAATCTCAGAGCAGAAAGAGATGCTGGATTGGACGTCAGCAGTCCCTTGGTTAGCATCTTTTCTGGGCTGGACTTGGGAGGTCAATACCTGGCCTTTGACCACACCTGGGGCAGAGAGCTCACCACCTTGTGAAGTCATGTATCTCCTGGTTCCACAGCACTCATTGCTTAACGGCTCACTATGCCCTGCACTGAGTCCATTACCCTTCTCAGGACTTATCTTTATTGAAACCTGTAGGAATACTGGGGAGTAACCCACTAACTCTGCCCTCCTACAAGAAGTCCCTCCTCCTCACTCCCTAAAACACAAACACACAGTCACACACATGCAGAACCTGAAATGTTGCTGGGTTTGCTCTGGCCTCGGTGTTCAGCAGTGCTGGCGGTGGTATATGTGCGATATCCTGAAATCAGAAGGATCTGGGGAAGACAATTAGGATGATATGTGTTTGTCCCTATGCCTGACACATGTTTGGCACAGTAGATCTTCAGGAAATAGTTGTCGAAGGAATGAGTAACTGGGTGAATTAATTATAAGTTACCAACCGGGAGCTAAGTTTTTAGTGTTACGTGCTGTGCCTCATACATCTTCCTATGTCCAGTACCTAAGACAGCACTTGGTCCATAAATAACTTGCTGCTGCTGAGTTGCTTCTGACTCACAGGAACACGATGGCACAGAGCAGAACTGTAGGGGTCTCGAGGCTGTAGTATTTATCATAGCTGATTACCACATTTTCCTCCTGCAGAGTTGCTAGTGGGTTTGAACAAGCAGCCTTCTGGTTAGCAACTGAGTGCTTAACCATTGAGCCACTAGGTCTCCTGGTCCATAAGTAGTGGTTCAATAATAAGTAAATTATAAATAAAAAGGTGAATGCATGAAATTGAAACCACTGGTATATACCAAAACAAAATAAAAATAACAACAAAAAAAAAAAACCCAAACCCTTTGCCGTCAAGGTGATTCTGACTCACAGCAACCTGATGGGACAGAGCAGAAGTGCCCTATAAAGTTTGAAAGGAGCCATTGGTGGATTTGAACTGCTGACCTTTTGGTTAGCAGGTGTAGCTCTTAGCCATTATGCCACTATGGCTTTATTGGCGCATAAGTAGGTGCTAACTAAATGTTGGCTTGCCTAACTAAATTTTTGTTGTCTAAATAAATGAAGGAACAGATGAATGAAGGAAGGAAAGATGGTACAAATCAAAGAGAGATACTTTACTAGCAGCAGTTACAACAGTGACTCTTCTTCAGCTAGAGGGGCCTCATGATTAAAGCAGGTAGGCAGAAAAGCATGACTTTATTGAACAAGGCTGCTGGTTACCTTTTCAGCATGAGAAGCTCTTTCCTATCGTTGACTCAGAAGTTCAGGCAGCCTGTCTTCGTCCTGTAGTCTTTTCTAACATGCCAAGCTTAGCTAGGTGACATGGCATAGGTTGTTTTAATTTTTTTTTTTATTAAACTCTACTTAGCTCAGAGATTCTAAGATTATTTGGTTTGCTTTCCAGTTGCTTAAGGGAACGTGTATGCTAACTAAAAATGGTCACAGATGCTAACAGAGAAGCTTCCTGGACAAAAGATCTGGAGAAAGTAAACAACACAGATCAGTGTCTGCCCCTCTGTCCTCCGAGGGCTACCTGGAGACCCATCACAGACACGAGCAGAACACTGGTCACTCCATTCGGCCCCAAGGTTTCCTCCTGGTTCTGGCAGACCTGAGCAGAGTTCTTTCCAGGCATGGTCCTTAGCTTCTCAGAGCCATACTCTCTGAAGGTGAGACTGTGTTTGGGTTTTGACTACATTATCCCTGAGCCCTGGGAAGGCAGCCCTACAATGGTACAGGATCAAGAATATGGATGTCTGTTTTGTTTTGCCTCCTGGGACAGCTGGGTCCTCCAACCTCCGAGTCAGCTCAGCAGCACTCCCTGGGAAACCAGCTTTTGCCTTTGTCCTATCAGGAATCTGATTCAGCCTCTGCCTCTTTGGAAGAAGCCATGATTTCTGTGCCAAGGATGAAAGGCAAAACCAGGGAGGTACTCCTGGATAACCTCCACTTAGTAACACACATTCTCTCCAACAAGCTCCCTTTAAGACTGTACCTGATGGGCTCTCCTGTGCTCTACTGGAATGTAGAACCAAATGCTGGCAGTGGCTTTGCACATGATAAAGACTCTGTCACAAACTACAGGACATTAACATGTCGCCGAGTGAATTAAGTGCCCTTCTCTCTGAGCTAATTAGCTCTTGGTTCTTTGTTAAATTGGGGTCATTTGCCAATTAACTTTCAAGGCAAGTATTTGGCACAAAAAGACACTTTAAGGAAATAGGAGAACAGTCTAGAGAAATTCAATGGATGTCTCTGGACTAAGTGTCACAAGCCACAGCCTTTCCTTCCTTCAAAAGGGACACTGGAGAATGTCTGGATGGCCCATGGGAAGAGTCAGTAGCATGCTGGGTGGTCAGGCTTCTGCTGGCCCTGCTATTCAGTTCCAAGACCTGCAGGAGGGGACTGTAGGCCAAGCCGGGCAAGACAGGCAGGCTACCCAAGGCCACTGTAACTGCTCCAGGCAGCTATCCAGTGTGCAGGTCAGCTCTGCTAGATGAAGTTAAGTCGCTTGAAGTAAAACCAGGAGCAGCACTTCTAGGCCTCTGTTTTGGGCTGAACTGTGCTCTCCTTCTCACACCACACACATTGAGGTCTGAGACTGTGGGACCTGTGAATGCCACCTCATGTCTAAGGGGGGCCTTTGCAAACGGAATCAAGTTAAGACGAGGTCACAGTGGATTAGAGTGGGCTCTAATTCAAAGACTGGTGTCCTTATAAAAAGAGGGACATTTGGGTGCAGGCACACAGAGAGGAAAACATCACATGGAAACAGAGAGACCAGCACAGGGAGAAGGCCAGGTGAAGATGGAAGTTCACAAACTCATACTAGAAAAAGTGCTACTTAAGTCATTGCTGAGTACCACTGTGGTTACCTTCAAAGTATTCCCCTTGGGAAGCCATGTACTGACCTCAGTGCCTAGTCTGCCCTTGAAAGCAGTTTTGGAATTCTTCAAGGGGAGTACTTTGAAGGTGACCATAGTGATATTCAGCAGTGAGGTATGTCGCACTTAGAACAATTCAGTTCATGCACTTAACTTTCAGACCTCACATGATTCTTCAATCTCTGACACAAAGGATGGTCAGACAGAGCCAATCCTGTCAGCACCCTCATTTCAACTTCCAGTGTCCGGAACTGTGAGAGGACACATTTCTGTTGTTTCAAGCTGCCCAGTTGTGATAATTTGTTACAGCAATCCTAGGAAACTAACACAGCCCTTCAGTGGGCTTTGTGCTGTGAGATGTCCAGGAGTCAGAAGGTCAGCTCTATGCAGGACAGCCCATGTCCATTGACATGGACTTGACCTAGGTTATCTGCCAAACTTAAACACTGCTGCTCACTTCAAGCAGGTACCTCCCAGTCATGCAAATTTCTTCTGATGTTATAAGAGTGAATCTACTGAAAATAGAAGATCCCACATATTTAGCAAATCCACAAATTGAAACACCATCCAGGACCCTCCTACAAGCAGTAAACAAAGATCTACAATAGCTTTCTGAAGAGACATGAGTATAAAATCAACATATACAGAGACTCTTGAAATGATCCAGTGCCAATTCTCTAGTAGACATCTGCCCCCCCGGAATTGCTGACAGCCTAAAGAGGGTTGCCTCCCTTAATTCCGGTCACTTCTCAGGATGGCATGGGCTAAAATGATACCTATCAGAACCCCATTTACAAACGGGAAGTACTGCTTCTAAAAGTCGAGGGGCAGGGTTTTGCCATTCCAAATAAGGCTGCAGGTATCTAAACGCTCATGATGTCTAAACACTCCAGCTCCCTCACAGTCTGGAGACTAGAGGCAGGCACTCTTGAAAGCTGGCCTTCCTGTCATTTGTTTTCACAGGGGCGGAGGAAATGAGATCAGACGCTGTTCCATGAGTAATTTGGATATCAAACACCTGCAAATCAGTCGAAATCGAGGTGAGAGCGGCTATTAGGAGGTGTTGTGCAGTGACTAATGCTACTAGTTACCATCTGCCCAGGCTGGACTCTGAATAGAGAACTGAATGCCTTCACTTTGCACTGTTGAGACACCATCGCTCAGAGTTCCGGCGAC
The DNA here is from genome assembly GCA_028571685.1 of Heterohyrax brucei. Classification (NCBI taxonomy): domain Eukaryota; kingdom Metazoa; phylum Chordata; class Mammalia; order Hyracoidea; family Procaviidae; genus Heterohyrax; species Heterohyrax brucei. The sequence continues at coordinate 113,980,459 of CM053149.1, read as the reverse complement.
GTTCCCTTCACAGGGCCTTGGAGTGTTCAGGCTGTATTGTTGCCACAAGTAGCAGAGACAGTGTGAGAGATGGTAATGGGTTTGGCTGCAACAGAAACACATCCATCTAATGCAATGCCAAGTTTTCCAAAAGAAGAGAAAGTAGAAACTGCTACATTAAAACTCAAACCAAACCCACTGATGCTGAGTGGGTTCTGACTCATAGTGACCCTATAGGACAGAGCAGAATTGTCCCATAGAGTTTCCAAGGAGCATCTGGTGGATCTGAACAGCCAACCTTTTGTTTAGCAGCTGTAGCACGTAACCACTCCACCACCAGGGTTTCCTGTTACAACAAGGCACACATAAATTTGATCTAAAGAGACAGAGGCTGTATGTAGCTGCTCTATCAATGTTTCCTTGGACTCTTCTGAATTTGAAGAAACTCTGGTGGCTTAGTGGTTAAAAGCTTTGGCTGGTAAGTGAGAGGTCCATGGTTCGAATCCACCAGGCACTCCTTGGAAACTCTATGGGGCAGTTCTGCTCTTACAGGGTTGCTTTGAGTTGAAATGGCCTCGGCAGTGACAGGTTTAACTTGTTTCAATCATTATGGAAGCAAATGGCCAGGCCTTTCTTGTACAGCACAGCTGGGCAGGTGCAAACTGCCAAACATGAGTTTAGTAGCTGAGCACGGTTTGCACCAGCCAGTGAAGATGGCGCTACAATTAACTCTTTGGTGTTCACAGTGTCCATCTGAAATTGCTGGAACAAGAGAACTAAAGAATAGAGAGAGACTGAGAGAGTGGGAAGACGAGAGGAAAAGGAGAGGAAGGGCAGTAGAGGAGGAAAAGAAGGACTAGAAAGGGGATGGCAAATGGAAATAAGAGAAAGGGGAAAAGAACCACTCAACTGTGGTAGGTGAAGAAGCTATGGGCTGGGAGTCAGATCCCAGCCCCACCCACAACTAAATTAGCTGCAGGATGAAAACAAATTTTAAAAAGCCACTTTCATTGCCTTGATAGTTGCTCATGGCAAGCCTATGCGTGCCAGAGTAGAACTGAGCTCCCCAGGGTTTTCAAGGCAGTGACCTCTCAAAAGTAGATCACCAGGCTGTCTTCTGAGGCCCCTCTGGGTGGATCTGAACCACCAATCTTTCAGGTAGTAGCTGTGCCACTCAAAAACGCTGTGATTAAGCCTGTCTGAACCTCAGCCTCCTCATCTGTAAAATGGGACTAACTACATATGTTCTGCCTTCCTCACAGGGTCTGTCAGACTATAAGAGAGCACATACATGAAAGAGCTTTAGAAGCACAATGTGCTATTCACCTTGGAGGTGGCACGACCGCAGAAAGAGTGGCCCTGTATGAAGGAACTCAGGTTTGTGGTCACTGTGGAGGATCACTTGAGACGTCGGAACTCCCCACTGATACTGAGTGAGGAGTGCCACACGTTACAGCAGGCCCAACATGGCCTTAGTTTACGGACCGCCAGGAATCTAAAGAAATCCCAGAGTGCAGGGATGAGCTGCCCCAAACCAGGCTCCAGGCACCAGAAGTGGAGCAGTCTCCCTGGTTTTTCCTGCCAAGAAATCTGCACTTGGAGCAGCCACAGGGCAAGTTTGATCCCAGACCAGCAAAGCAGAGAAAGAAGTCAATTGAGAGGCTCTGCCCTGTGAGCAGGCTTCCTGCTGATTTGAATGGGAGTTTTACATTGGTAAGGAGCTGTGGACTGAGTCATAAATTTAAGGTATCCCCTGGGCTTTCTTATAAGTGAATCTGCTGTCCTTTTGGCCCTGGAAGCAGAATTGAGGTCTCTCAAGCAGGCCCAGGTGACGCCACAGATGAAAGAGGAAAACTGTTTGTGAACCTCGACAGAACAGCTTTTCTCAGGGTCTAAGAGGCAACTTCTAGGCCCGTAACGTGAGATGCCCCTACCTCCTACCATGGCATAATTCTCAGAGACAAGCACTGAGTCCTGTAGCCCCTCACTTGCCTCTCAAAGCCCTTGGCCAGTATCTGTCCTCTTGAAACAATGCCAGCACAATGCAGGACCCTTCAGTGACTCAGGGGCCACCATCACAGAAATTGATACAAAGCTACATTTAAATAGCACCTGACCACAACTTTTTGAACAGCCTCTCTGCCCTAACCTTGTGCTTGTCCAGACAGCAAAGTAGGTTAATGTTCACTTCATCTATGTGACACTAATTTCTGCTCTCTATAACAAAGCAAGCCCCAGGTCACCAGAAGTCTAAATAAGCAGCCTTCCAGAGCTGAAGATTTAATTAGTAGCCTGTATCCCATTTAATGCAGTCTCTGGGTGGTACCTATGGTTAACACATTTCACTGCCAACAGAAGGGTGCAAATGATTTGCACTGGATTACTGACCTAAAGGTTGGTGAACAAACTCAGCAGTGATCTGTTTCCATTAATGTAACAACCAAGAAAACCCCACAGAGCAGTTCTACTCGAGCACGTGGTGTCTCCATGAATCAGAATCTACTCAAAGGCAATGAGTTTGGTTTAGTTTATCTTATTCAATTCAGTCCCTGGCTGGTACAAATGATTAACGTGCTTGCCTGGTCACCTACCTGAAAGTACTTGGGAAGAAAGGTCTGGCAATCTACTTATTATTAAAAAACAAAACAAAATAGCCACTGAAAACCCTACAGAGCACAGTTCTACTCTGACACACACAGGGTCACCTTAAGTTGGAATTGACTGGACAGCACTTTTTTTTTTACCCCATTCATTGTTTGCTTAGAGAGGCTTCAGAATTGGTTGCCCTGTGAAAGGTTTCTTCTTCAAAATGCCATACAGTATTTTGCAGTGAGGGGAAAAAAAAAATCTAAATTGACTTACTGGTATGACCAAAAGGCTTTCTCCCCATCCATACCCAGATTTGGAGAATCTCTCGTATTTGTGGTTTTTAAAAAAAAAAATTTTTTTAACACTTTATGTGATTTACCTAAAAGTTTACACAGCAGATTAGCTTCTCATTCAAAAATTTATACACAAATTATGTTGTAACATTAGTTGCAATCCCTGCAATGTGTCACAATGTGTCAGCTCTCTGGGGTCCCCAAGTTCCTGCCTCTGGTTTTCCTGCCTTCTCATCTTTACCTCTGGGCAGATGGTGCTCATTTGGTCCCGCAGACCTCACTGGTCTAGGAAGCAAGTTCCTCACGGGTGTTTCTGTTTCTTTTACAGGGCTGTCTTATCTTTAGGTGAAAGGGGAATTGGGGAGTAGCTTCAGGCTTCAGTTCTGAGTTAGAAAGATATCTGGGGGCCATCTCCCCTATTTGTTGCTGCTGAGATAAATCCTTACTTCTTAAAAGTCTTCTTGAGGAAACCTGACTCTAAAATGTTCTGTTACCTGACAGATTCTAGGTCGTCAATAAAACTATTAGCTACTATCTGGGTGGCAGAGACAGGCCAGACCATGTCCAAAGCACTTCACAAATATCACTTAATCCCACAGAAGGAGTGACCAATGAGGCAGACTCTATCATCTTCATCCTACGGATGACAAAATCAAAGTTCAGGGAGATTAAGACACGTGTTCAAAGTCACGGAGCCAGGACTCAGTCCCAGGTTTGTCTAGTCCAGATCCTGGGCTCCTGCACTTGGCTGTACTATTTTTCTCACTGGGAGAGGGTAGTTGTTGGTGGAAATAAATGTGGATTCCAGGCCAGGCTGACTGCTTTGATTCCCAGCTCTGCAACTTGGGTAAATTACCTGTCTTTGCTTCCCTTCTCGATGGTAAAATGGGAACAGTGATGTCAATGTCACCTTTCTCATGGAGTTGTAACATCAAATGCCAAGATATGTGAAACTTCAACACACCTCCCAACTCTTAGGGTCAGAGAATTATTGCCTCATGTCACAACGTCAAGGACTTGAGTCTAAGAATGTTTTGATGGAAGGAAATAACAAGGATGATGACACGTCGCCTACGGTTGTTGGGAAGCTTTGAGGGAGTGGCCAACTATATTTTCCAAAGATGATCACAGATTTGACAGATACAGGTAAAGGTATAGATATAGATATCGTTCCCTACCCACTTGTCAGTTTGTCATTCTCTGGTAACCTGCCTGTTGCCATGATACTGAAGTTGTGCCACCACTGTTTCAAATAATGGCACAGTCACTCCTAGGGGACAGGCATCGGTTGAGCTTCCAGACTAAGGCAGACTAGAAAGAACTGACTGGCCTGCTTTGCACACATCATCAGGAGGACCAGGAGGACACAATGTTTGGTGAAGCAGAAGGCCAATGAGGACAAGGGAGCCACTTGGTGAGACGGATCAGCACAGCAGCCACAACAATGAACAGAACGCGCTGGCCACTGTGAGGCTGGTGCAGACCCAGGCAACATTTTGGCCCCTGTACAGGCTGCTCTGAGTCGGAGCCCGCTTCACACAGTTAGCAACCACATAGAGATCCTAGCCCACGTGATCTTCCCCTGAGGTGGTTATACTCTTCCTGCTGAGGGCTGGAGGGGTCATGTGCTTTGCCTTTAAATCTCAGCAATGGTTCATAACTTTCCTGACCAGTACAGTACATTGGAAGTCATGCGACGTGACCAGTGTTAAGAGAGACTGTGTCATAAAAAGGCTGCATCTTCCAGCCGGCTTGCTCTCTGTCTCTGTCTCTCTCCCTCTGAACCCAGTCATCATACTATAAAGAAACCCTGGTCTCTTGGAGAAGCCATGCGAATGTTCTAGGTAACAGACACAGCTAGGCCTTCAACCGACAACCCACATCAACCTCCAGACACGTGAGCAAATGAATCATCAGTTAATTCCAGCCCTCAACCTTCATACCTTCCAGGGGAAGTTCTTGATATCCTGGGAGAGAAATAAACTGCTCCCTACCCCCCCCAAAAACCCCAAACCCGTCACCATTGAGTCGACTGTGACTCATAGTGACCCTACAGGACAGAGTAGAGCTGCTGCTCCATACAGTTTCCAGGGAGCGCCTGGTGGATTCAATCTGCTGACCTTTTGGTTGGCAGCTGTAGCACTTAGCCACTATGCCACAAGGGTTTTCAAACAGCCCTAGTATGCATGATCTGAATTCCTACACCACAAAAACTATGAGAGCTAAGAAACGGTTGTTCTTGTTTTAAGTTCCAGAATTTGGGGTGATTTGTCATGCAGCAATTGCTGCCTAACAGAGGGCAACATTAAAACAGGGTCAAAAGGACTCCAAGATGACATTCTCATTTTCTCAAAAGTTTACCCTGCCAAGGGGAGCTTCCATTCTGTAAGCTCAAGTTGATACTGGAAGGCAGCAGACGATGAGTTTAGATCATTCTAGAACTACAGCCCTCTGAGGATGGACCACTGACAGGCCACAGGACAACCACTAACAAGGCAGAGGGATGGCCTTCCACACTGAGATGCTTCTGAGAATCAAAAGGGTCTTCTTCTTTAGAGGTACTCTGGGACAACAGGTATAGATAGGAGAATTCTGAGTAAACAGGGATTTTTATTCTGTGCTGCTGTTGACTCTGACTTATGGTGACCTTTTAGGACAGAGAAGAACTGACCCCTAGACTTTTCAAGGCTGTGCTCTCGAGAGAAGCAGACTGCAACATTTTTCTCCTGCAGAGTAGCTGGCAGGCTCAAACTTCAGACCTTCTGGTTAGCAGTTGAGCCCTTAACCAGTGCGCCACCTGTGCTCCTTAGACAGGGATTTAGAGACCCTGAAACTAGTTCCGACACTGGAGAGAGGTCAGTAAGAGGTGATGAAAGTTCTCAGAGCTGGCTGACCACCGCAAGGGGATATCTACAGAGATCACTATTTTGAGATGTGGGTGAGGAAATCTGTTGGTAGCAGGTATGCAGTCACACGGCTGGGGTGCACAGGCAGCATTTGAGTCCTGTGTGGGCGAGGGAGGTCCAGTCTCAGCAAGAGAGAAACTACAAAGGAAAACACATCATCATTAGATTGCTTCAGCTCTGAGACTTTTTTTGATCAAGAAGGTGAATTTCAAGTATTTGTTGTGAGTAACTCCTCACCTAACAGTGGAGTCAAGATGCAAAGAGGCTCACAGAAGCCCTGTATATGAGTGCGTGCACGTGTGCGTGTGTGTGTGCATGTGTAGAAGAGCGAGCCAAGGACATGAGGCAGGTAGAAGAAGCAAACTTTGACAGGAGCACGTTTTGAGGGACACTTGTGCTGGCCTCCTGGCAGCTCTGTGTCCTAAAGACGCAGTGAGTCTGGGACTCCCCCTTCAGCCCGACAGTCCCATGGAAGAAGCCACCAGCACACTATCCAGTCTCTGCTTCATACTCTTTAGAAAATAAGAATTTGTGTGCAAGGGCAAGACCACACACAGTCACCAACCACACGCATGCTGTCACCCTAAATGACACTGGTGTGGCTCAATTACAATTTTGTGAGAGGGGAACGGATTACAAGGATGTCGTGGTTGTAGATTTCTCCATGACATGCCCTACTGAAGGACTCAGAGATTCCTTTCTATCAAAAATAGAGCCACTTTTATGTAACTTCAGCATAGACTCTTGAATGGTGCTTCATATTTTACATAGCTGATTTCAAGTAATTTGAGTCCTTTCTGTCGTCTTTCTAACAATTTGAGATGATTATTTCTCCTCTAAAAAGCAACAGGTTGGCAGACAGAACCTACCCAGGGGCTCCTCAGAAGAAAGACCTAGTGTTGATGGCACACAACCAGCACGTACGCTAGTCACACAGCCTGCTTGTACTCAGTGGACCACATTATGTCTGTCTATTTAGTTGATCATTTAATTTTCTGTTTCTGAATATCTTGCATTTCTACATACTGACATTTCTAGACCTCTGTTCTAATACCAGATTTAGACTTGCACATTTAGGTTGCTGAATGGACATTTTATGCTAGTGCATAAAGCAGTGGCTTTTAGTCCTCTCTGACTGTGATTCACAGGAAGAAACACTGTTTACACACATCCCATATATAAAACTGAAACATCACAGTGTCATCCACTCATACTAAGGACTTTGCTTTGTGCTCTAATGGCTTTCATGACATTCTGTTCTGAGCTGTGTTTTCCTGTGCTGGCTATTCTATTAGATTAAGTGAAATTCAATTAAGATAAATTGAAAATCCTTAGCACTGACTGAATTTTCTCTTTCACACTTAAGAAGGTTAACTGTGTGTTTATTTGTAATAGAAAAGACCCAAATGAAAGATCCCATGGGTATTTTTGAAATTGTACCTTTAAAGATAACTTCTAAAGATGAGATACAACTGGGGATTGTGCCATATTTTGGGGTACTCTGGAGCCCTGGTGGTGCAGTGGTTAAGAACTACAGCTGCTAACCAAAAGGCTGGCAGTTTGAATCCACCAGCTGATCCCTGGAAACCCTAGAAGCAGTTCTGTTCTGTCCTACAGGTTCTCTATGAGTCAGAATTGACTTGATGGGAAGAGGTTTGGGTTTGGATTTGGGAATTCCAGGAACTGAATTTGTAACATTCAAGTCAATTGCTGAACTTTCACAAGTTAACTTTTCTGCACATTTTGAGCATACTGTATGCATGAAAGTAGGAGTATACTCATAGTGAAATTTAAGCACAATTCAGTCTCTCTCTCATATGTACACCTGTGTACACATATATCACTTCCAGATCTCTCTGTGAACTCTTAACAAAAATCAAATACTTGGATATAAAACCTTTACTTTCCTGATCATAAGTGTCTAGAAGTCCATTGCTGGGTGTGGAAACACAGAAACCATAATACGGTCACAATAAATATCACCAGTCTTTCTTTAACTACAAATAGTATCAGATTATTTCCTATCTTAAAAGTGGTTAGGTGGTGGTCGTTACAAGGAAAATGACCCAATCATCTAATTAGAGGAAACAGTTTTCTGAAGGAGGAAAAGTCTATATAAAGAATAAAGGAACTGATAGTCAGCCTAGGTATTGGCTGCACCGTGAACCCTTCAATTATCTTGTCTCATTCAACCATCACGATGATATTGTGGGTTGGTCTTCATTCATTGAGCTATGCAGTTTCCAAAATATATTTTATACCTACTATCTGCCCCTGAGTGACACAAACAACTTGGTGATTCAAACCCACCCAGCAGCAACATGGGAGAAGGGCCTGGTAAACTACTACCACAGTGATCATACTCACGAAAACCCTATGAAGTGGTTCTTTTCTGCAACAGATGTCAGAATTGACCCGACAGCAGCCAGAATGCTGTGTATGGCAGTTCTTGGGGTATGCAAGCAGTTAATGAGCTCCACTGCTAACCAAAAGTTCTGAGGTTTGAGATTGCCGAGAGGTCCTCAGAAGAAAGTCTGAGCGATCCGCTGCCAGATATTCAGCCACTGAAAAGCCTGTGCGGCATAGTTCTGTCCTGACTCTCATGGGGACACCATGAGTCTGAGATGACAACTGGTAATCAGTAATAATTTAGATATTGGCTCAATTAATAATGATCAAAGCCCTCAATGAAGTTAAAAACCAAAATCAAAGTCAAAACCAAAACCATTGCTGTTGAGTAAATTCTAACTCATCATGGCCCCATAGGACAGAGAACTGCCCCATAGGTTTCCAGGGAGTGACTGGTACATTTGAACCGCCACCTTCTGATTAGCAGCTGAGCTTTTAACCATTGTGCCACCAGGGCTCCTCAATGAGCTTATACTCTAAACGTCTATGTGCATTCATACCAGAAATTGTTCTGAAGGACAGACTCCTTGTGTTATGTATGAGACCATCTAATAAGTGGACTTGAATGTAGGCTGGAGCTTGCCTGACAGAATGAGGTGTGGAGCAGGAGAGGAGTATGTGGAAGACATTCTATGTGGAATGAACCCCCAGCGTAAGGAGCATCCCTGTGCCATATTCAAAGCTTGTAAAGAAAGCCTAGACTCTTAGAGCAAGCCCTGTCTTCTCTGCAACTGTGACCAGAATAGCTATTAATATCTGAAGCCAGTTACTAATAAAAGAAATAATACAATGAGCAGTTTTCTTCTGGGCATCTGTACTTGTCATGACTCAGAAGAAACAGTGCTCCTGAAAACTAATCCCCACCTCTGTGCTAATGGAAGGTGTATATATGTGTGTGTGTGTGTGTGTGTGTGTGTGTGTGTTTTATAAAAAGGTAAGTTTGGGTCATGGAGAATTTCTTAATTGAAATTTTATTGCATAATAATATATTTACCTCAGTTTTTATATTTTAGCTTCATGCATATATTCTCATAGGGGGTTGTGGTTATTTAGAGAATTATATCTACAGAATGTGTTCTCTAGTGTCACATATCTTAAATTTCTATTTTTTTCCTACCTCAATTCAAAGTTACCCACTAAAAGAAACAAAGAAAAGACGACGACAGGTGCCAGGAAATACTCTGATATGTACAGTAGCTAAAGTGAATGGAAAAAATAATGAAGTAAAAGAGCTGAACAGAAAATTCCAAAGGATGGTTTAAGAAGACAAAGTAAAGTATTACAATGGAAAGTTCAAAGACACAGAGCTAGAAAACTTAAAAGGGAAGAACCTGCTTGGCATTTCTCAAGCTAGAAGAGCCGAAGAGAAAATTGAAGCCTCAGTTTGCAATACTGAAAGATTCTATCCGCAAACTATTGAACAACACAGGAAGCATCAAAAGGAGATGGAAGGAATACAGAGTCACTGTACCAAAAAGAAGGCTCCAAGAATTGACAGAATACCAATCACCATGTTTCAACAAACCGCTGCAGCTCTGGAAGTGCTCGCTTATCTACATCAAGAAACTTAGAAGACAAGCTTCTTGGCCAGCCAACTGGAACAGATCCACATTTGTGCCCATTCCAAAGATATGCGATCCTACAGAATCTGGAAATTCTAGATTATTATTATCCCACACAAGTAAAATTTTGCTCAAAATCATTCAAAAGCAGATGCAGTAGTACATTGAAAAGGAACTGCCAGAAGTTCAAGCCAGATTCAGAAGACTACATGACCAAGGGATAGCTTTGCTGATGTTGGATGGATCTTGGCTGAAAACACCGAATACCAGAAAGATGTTTACCTGTGTTTCACTGGCTGTGCAAGGGCATTTAACTGTGTAGATCATAACAAACTATGGATAAAGTTATGAAGAATGAGAATTTCAGAGCACTGAATTGTGCTCATGGGAACTATATACAGACCAAGAGGCAGTTCTTGGACCAGAACAAGGAGATACTGTGTGGTTTGATAGCAGGAAAGGTATCCATCCGGGTTGTGTCCTTTCACCATACATACTAAATCTGTATGCTGAGCAAATAATCTGAAAAGCTGGAGTGTATGAAGAAGAATAGGGCATCAGGATTAGAGGAAGGGTCATTAAGAGCCTATGTCATGCACGTGGTAAAACCCTGCCTGCTGAAAGCAAAGAGAACTTGGAGTACTTACTGATGAAGAACAAAGACCACAGTCTTCAGTATGGATTACACCTTAACATTTAGAAAACAAAAATCCTCACAGCTAGGCCAATAGCAGCATCATGATAAATGGAGAAAATAAATACAGACGTTTTCAAAGATTTCATTTTACTTGGATCAATTATCATTACCCCTGGAAATAGTAGCCAAGACATCAGATCATGTATTGCCCTGGATGGACCTGTTTCAAAAGACCTCTTTAAAGTGTCACTTTGAGGACTAAGGTGCATCTAACTCAAGCTGAGGTATTTTTAATCACTTCATATGCATGGGAAAGCTGGACAATGAAAAAGGAAGACCAATGAAAAATTGACACCTTTAAATTACAGTGTTCAAGAAGAATATTGAATATATATCACAGACTGCCAGGAGAATGAACAAATCTCTCTTGGAAGAACTATAGCCAAAATTCTCCATAAGAGCAAGGATGGAGAGATTATCACTTTACATAATTTGAACACGTCGAGTTGATGGCCCTTGGCTGGCTGTCAGAAAGGACCTGTCTCCGGAGAAGGACATCATGCTTGGTAAAGCAGAGGGTCATGGACAAAGAGAAAGACCCTCAATGAGATGGACTGAAACAGTGCCCGCAGCAACGGGCTCAAGCTTGAGAATGTTTGTGAGGAGGGTACAGGACTGAGCACTGCTTCCTTCTGTTGTACACAGGAGGTTGCTCTGAGTCAGAATTGACTTGATGACACGTAACAATAGTAATCAAAAGTGCCAGCAACTGATACAACAAAGCGAACGTACAGATACTTTGTCAAGGCTCAAGGTGCTATGTATTTATGTATGGATCATTCTCTGTGCCAGACATTTTTATTTTTAATATTTTACTCAGTAGCTAGAAAGGTTAAAGGGCACAACATTTATTTTCTAAGTTTTGAAACAAAATCATTTTACTGATCCAGTCACGTCAAGTATCCTCATGAAAATTAAATACTCAGTGCCACATGACTGGCATCAGTTTAATACTCTTCCATCTCAAACTCATCTTTTTAAGACATTTGTCTTAGTGCTGCTATAACAGAAACACCACAGATGGATGGCTTTAACAGAAATTTATTCTTTCACAGTCTAGAAGACTAGAAGTCTGAATTCGGGGTGCCAACTCCAGGAAAACTCTTTCTTTCTCTGTAGGCTCTGGAAGAAGGCCTCTGTCATTTATATTCCCTGGTTGCGGAGATTCTCAGCACGTAGACCCTGGGTCCAAAGGACAAGCTGTTCTCCTGGCTCTTGTTTCTTGGAGGTATGAGATCCCCCTGCTCATTTCTCTTTTATACCTCAAAAACAGACAGACTCCAGAGATACAACCTAATCTTGTAGATTGAATCATGCCTCATTAACATCATGGAGACAGAATTTACAACACACAGGAAAATCACATTAGATGACACAATGGTGTACAACCAGACAATACTGGGAACCATGACTCAACCAAATTGACACACATTTGGCAAGGACATAGTTCTATCCATGACAACTTTAAAAAGTAAAATGTTTCCTAATTCTTGTGTACTGCTTTACAATTAAAAACATAACTTTAATTTTGTCTTCAAGACACAGTAAAACCTGTGAAAGCTGGAAGCTGTATATGGCCGAAACTTGTCAGAGTAGGAAAACTTTACCTAAAACACACACTAGAAAAGTGGCAAAACCATACCCTGTCAAAGGTGGGAAACTTGGAAGATCAAGGCAGTCCCATTGAGTTACAGCTCTCTCAGATTTCACTGTACAGTTTACAAACAGATATCAAGTACATGGCCTAGAGAGTTTTAAAAAATGTTTTGGTAAATGCAGACTGCCATTTATCCCAAACCCTGATCAAGACAGAACATTTACAGCATTCTAGAAAGCTCTGGTCTGTTGCCACAGCTCTACCCAGAGAGCAGTGACTGCTGTTACGATGTCTATCATTACATAAGTGGAATTAAAAGCTATGCATTTTTTGTATGTATTCTCTCACTTGTTTTTGAAATTCATCTGTGCTGCTGATTGTATTAGTTTATTCCTTTTTTATTATTATGAATATACTACAATTTGTTTATCCATGCACCTGGTACATATGTTTGGATTACCTCCAGTTTGGGGTTGTAATAATAAAGCTCCTGTGAACATTCTTGTAAGTATCTTTGTGTGGGCACATGTTTTTGGTTCTCTAGAGTAAACAGGAATGACATTGCTAGGTCATAGGGTAGGTATATTTTTAACTTATAAATAACAGCTTTCCATTGTCATTATGCCATTTTACATTTCCAAAATTTATGTGAATTCCAGCTATTCTACATACTTGCCAATATTTAGTGTTGTCAGTCTTTTTCATTTTAGCCATTCTAATGCAGGTGAAGGATACATCACTGTGATTTACTGCATTTCTTTGATGTTGAATGAGTTTAAGTACCTTTCCTATGTGCTTATCAGCTATTTTTATATCTTTTGTGAGGTGTTTTTAAATTGGGCTGTTTGTTGTTAAGCTTTAGAAGCTATTTTTATATATTCTGAATACAAGCCCTATATCCTGTGAATATGTCTTTTTTTTTTTCATCTTTGGCCTACCTATTGATATTTTTTTAAAGGAGTGTCTTTGGAACTTTCAATTTGGATGAAACTCAATTTATTTATTCATATTTTTATGGTTATTATTGTTGGTGTCTTTTTTATAAAACCTTTGGAAATATTTTATCTTGTGGTTTCTTTAGAAGCTTTATAAAAATCCACTGCTGTTGAGTCGGGTCCAGCTCACAGTGACCCTAGAGGTCAGAGTGGAACTGCTCCATAGAGTTTCTAAGGAGCACCTGGCAGATATGAATTGCTGACTTTTTGGTTAGCAGACGTGACCAGGGTTTCCAGAAGTTTTATAGTTATAGCTTATACATTTAAGTCTGTGATCCATATCACATTAATTTTTACATATGATGTGAGGTATGGATTAACTTTTTTCCCAAATGATTATCTAGTTATTTTAGTACTATTAATGAACAAGTGCTCCTTTTCTGATTGAATAGATGTGGCATCTTTGCTGGAAATTAATTTACATTGTAAGTGATGGTGAAATATTGTGTTATCTGTTCTCTCCCATTGATCTATTTCTCTCTCTTTACACAAATATCACATGTCCAGGATACTTTCCCAACCCACTGTCATTGAACTGATTATGAGTCAAAGCAACTCTGTAAGACAGCGTTTAATGGTCCCACAAGGTTTCTGAGGCTGTGCTCTTTATGGGAGCAGACCGCCACATCTCTCTTCCATAGAGCAGCTGCTGGGTTCAAACTGCCAACCTTGTGGCTAGCAGCCCAGCACTTAGACACTGTTCCCCCAGTGTTCCTTCCTGGAATACACTTAACCTCACTAATCAACGTGATTACCTTCCAAAAGATAGACTGTTATGTACAAACTGGTATTACATGAAAATGGAAGATGACTACATCCTCGCAAAACTGCCAAATTACATCATTACATAAATGGCAAACCACTGAGAATCATGGCCCAGCCAAGCCAACACATAATCTTAAATGTCCCAACTGGCATTATGCTTACTTCTCAGCCTGGCATTCATTACTGCCAGATATTTTCTTATTAACATGTAAAGTAGTCAGAAGAGTTCTACTATCATCCTAAATGGGAAATGTGATAAATGAGGTAGTCAGTCAGTGAGGAATAGGTATTTACAGCTTTGATAATCTTGAGGACTCCAACTTTGTTCTTCTTTTTACAGGGTTATTTTGGCTATTCTAGATCAAATAGAATTTGCATTTTTATACAACTAAAATTAACAAAAAGTGTACAGTTTGATGAGGATTGCCCTGAAGCCATAGATAAGTTTTTAATTGCTTATGTCTCATTATAGAGATGGGCAAACTGAAGCCCTGCATGCAGTGATTTCATCAGAACATCCAAGCCGGAAAAGACTTCAGATAAACTGCAGTATTCTGCAGTGGTTTCTTAGCACATCAGGACCACTCAAGGATGGTTAAACAAAATTGGTACCTCGCTCCAACCCCAAGATTTTCTGATTTAATTGCTCTGGTATACGACCTGGGAATCAGGATGTTTAAAATCTCAGTCAGTGATTACAAAGTGAAACAAACTTAGAGAATTTATAGGTGTGGAAACTGAAGCCCAGAGAATTGGTACTGCCTAAATTTGCAAAAGTCACAAATTGACTCATTCTAAACCCACTGCTTTTCACACCACGTCATACAGATATTTGTTCCAAAAATTTAATGTAAATCTTCAAAACAGCAACCCACCATACATCCCAACCAAAAGTTCTCTTCCCAGCAGAGAATGTTACCCAGCTCTTTGTGGTCCACACAGTAAAATTCTAAATATGACTTTCCTCAGGGAAGTCACAAAGAGAAGGAACAAAGAGAGGGAAGATTGGAAGGAAACACACAGGCATTAGAACCGAGTGTGATACTGTCCCCTGGACGCCAAGACAACTGCTGCCTTGGTGGAGTTAGTTTTCAAGCTACTGAAACAAAAGACTGTTTAGAGAAACACTATGCAAGCAGAAGCCGTAGGCTTCTTGGGTAAAAACAGAGAATGTCTGATAATGTTGCTGACTTCAAAATGAGCAATTTCTATTTAAATTTCATTTAAAGGCAATTGCTTTTAACATCATAATATCATCACTCAGCATGCATTTATTTTCTCTCTATGGAATTCAACTTCCTTCTGTTTGGAAATGGAAATTACAGGAAATAGAAAAACTAATGTTATACAATTTTTCCCCACTGGTCTCTCAGTTTATCACAGGGGGGTGGCTTGAGGGTTGCTGTAATGTTGGACGCTATCTCACTGGTATTTCAAACACCAGTGGGTCACCAACGGTGGCCACATTTCCACAGATTGTTCAGACTAAGACAGAATAGGAAGAAAGGCCTGGTGATCTTTTTTTTTTTTTTTTTTTTTTTTTTAATTAGCCAATGATAACTGTAAGGGTCACAATGATAACCTTGGGTTATCTGAATTGTTTGCTCTGGATGTGTCAGCAAGAGGAATCTATCACTAGCAGAGACCATCATCTTTGGTACAGTAGAAGGCCAAGGAGGGTGAGGACAACTGTTGGTGAGATGGACCGGCATATAACTATAATGATGGACTAGAATACGCCCGTGAGGGTACTGAAAAACTGGGCAGTGCTTTGTCTGTCATACACAAGGGTGTCATGAGTCAGAGTCCACTTGATGGTGGCTGTCTCAGTCATCTAGTGCTGCTCAAACAGAAATAAATCAGTGGATGGTTTTAACAAAGAGACATTTATTGTCCCCCAGAAATGCGGGCGACAAGTCTAAAAGCAGGACATCAGCTCCTGGGGAAGGCTTTCTCTGTTGGCTCTGGAGGAAGGTCATTGTCGCCCATTTTACCTTGCAATGGAAGCTTCTGAGGTGCAGGGAGCCTGGGTCCAGAGGACCTACTCTGCTCCCAGCCCTGCTTCATTCCTGATGGTATCAGATCCCCAACTCTCTGCTTGCTTCCCTTTCCTTTATATCCCAGTGGACTGCCTCAAGGCACAATACAGTCCTACAGATTGAGTCCTGTCTCACCAACAAAACCAGTGCCCATCCTCCTTCATAGAAGCAGGATTTAAACACATATGAACATCATACGATACCAGGAATCATAGCCTAGCCAAAGTGCTATACACGTTTTGGGGGGCTCACAATACAACCCATGACAGTTGCCAATAAACAAACACACTTTACATATCCTTTAAGTTGACCATATTAGAATCTGCAGTAGGCTTTCTTTTCGCCCCCCAGCATAACACTTTTTAAGCTCCTTAGGGGAGAGGCTATGTTTTCCTTAACCTGATATTCTCTCATTAGCACAGTGTTTGACATATAGATGGCTACTAGAAACAGCTAACTTGAACTTTCCCACTAAAGAAGGACTAAGAGCCGATTGAAAAGTCTCTAGCAAAAGTCCCAGGACTTTTACCTTAAGAACCAGACACTGCTCGGTTCAAAGGTTTAAAAAAATCCATGCTACACAGAAGTTTCACCTTTAAGTTCCGTGTTGAACATCATTCAGAATAAATCTCATGATTTCACAATTTTTCTCACTTCAGTACACGTCTAGACAAAAGACAACTGTTCAAATGTAACTATGTGGTTAGCATGTTTGGGCTTTTATAACTTGTGTATGATTGTTTTCGTGTTTTGGCATCAGTGGTCTTTCAAGCTACTGGTTGCCAGTTCTCAAAATTGCTGCTGATAAAGGACCCATTTTATCATTTTTTAAATAGAACTGATTTAAAAAAAAAAAAGTCACTGGTGACATGCCAGAAGCACATTCAGAATCAGCTTGCGTAGTCCTAAAGCAATCGTATCTTATTGGAACTGAAGCTGTACGTGGGGACCCACCTTCAGGTTGTCCTGTTTGGACTGGGTCAAATGAAGGACAAGGACACATGCGATCAGGGCCAGTCTGAAGTTTCCTCTGGGGACCATAGGTGACACAATGAGACTCCAGACAGACATTCCTTTTTGTTATTTTTCTCTCCTATATTAGAGAAAAAAATCATGGTGGAATAAACATGTCCTGAATACCTAATTTGGGGATGGTAGAAAATTTAGGTTCTCAAGGGAGGATTGAGGAAGGGGAAGGGGGCTGCAGAGGAGGACTCGGTCCGTGGGGGCCATTCTGTCGGCACCTGATTAGTAATCTCCCAACGCTATCTTTGAGAACACCAGTTGTTGCCGTGGGCTGTCCAGTTGATTCTGACTCACAGTTGACCCCATGTGACAAGAAAGAAGCACCCTTGAAGGCTTCCTAGGCTGTAATCCTTTTCTTTCTTTCTTTCTTTTTTTTTTTTTATCATGATTTAAGTACAAGTTTACAATCTAAATCAATTTGACATACAACACCTGGAACTTTCATCATTTGTCTACTCTGTTCTCCCCTCCTCTTCCTCCCATGACATCTGGAAATTTCCATGTGCATCTGACCAAGATCTGTCCCCCCGTCACCCTATCACCTCCAGTGACGGGCTTCATGGACAGTCCTGTGTACACATTTAAGTTCCTAAGTTTGTTCACTGCCTGCCTCACTCCATGTTTTGTGTAGTCCACTGCGATCTTTGTTCTGAGAGCTGGCTTCAGTGCTGGATGTCGTCTGGGCTTAAAGAGTCTGGGGGCCATACTCCCAGGGGATCCTCCCGACTGATGGACCACCAAGAGTGGTCATTTGGCAGAGTTCTCATTCTGTCTTCTAATCTTTCTTCTACCGTGTCAGGGCCTCCATACTGTGTACCCCATCCAGGTCGCCAATGGGGGTGGCTGGACACCATCTAGTTCTTCTGGTCTGGTGCCGAAGCAGACTGTTTACATGGCCTCTTCCACCTGGTGAGCCTGTATTTTCCTCCTGTCCACGATGTCCTCCATTTACCACTGGTGCAGGTGGATTAGGACAAACTGGTGCTACTTAGAAGGCAGCTTGTTAGCTTTTAAGACCCCAGATGCCACTCAACCCAAGTGATATGCAAAAATTTTTTTGTAGGAAAAGAAAAAAAGCTTGAGCGTGTCTATTAGTCTGGATGTCCCCTGAAAGCTTGGTCCCCAACCCACAACCCTGTTACTCTGTCCTTCCAAAGAGGTGGGCTACATTTAGGGCACAGTTTAATTGTGACGTGGTGTAGTTGTGGGTCCCTCTTTTGTAGTACATGCTGTCACACCCTATACCCAACCCAAATATTAACTGCCCTCTAATCTGTAGACAGCTCTCTCCCTCCCTCTCCACCCTTGTAACTGTCAAAGACTGATCTCTTCTGTGCTTAAATGTTTTGTTGTGTCCTTGTAGTAACAGTCTCATACAATATTTGTCCCTCTGCGCCTGGCAAATTTTACACAGCATAAATGTCTTCCAGATGTTCCATGTTATAAGGTACATCCTTAAGTCATCATTGTTCTTTATCATTGCATAGTATTCTATTGTGTGAATATACCATTATTTGTTCAGCATTCATCTGCTGATGGGCATCTAGGTTGCTTCCATCTGTTTTGCTGTCGTGGACGGAACTGCAATAAACATCGGTGTACATGTATCTGGGTGGTAGCCGTTACTTCTCTGGGATATATTCCAAGGTGTGGGCTTCCTGGATCATATAATATTTCCATTTCTATTTTAAGAAAAAGAAAAATCAATTTCCACAGTGGTTGTACCATTTTACACTCCCACCAACACTGTAGAAGAGTTCTGATCACTCCACAGCCTCTCCAACATTTGTTGTTTTGTGTTTCTTGGATGAGTGCCAATCTTGTTGGGGTGAGTTGGTATCGCACTGTAGTCTGGATTTGGATTTCACTAATGGCTAATGATTGTGAGCATTTCCTCATGTGCCTTTGGGCTGCCTGGGTGTCTTCTAAATGAGCAAGGGTTTTTTAAATCACCCCTATCAGAAACGCCAATATGTAAAGTGGCTATCATCTGTTCCTCTTATTTTCGAAGTCACACTGAAAAGGCTGCCTATGCAAGATGCCACTGATAGTGACACTATTGTCTTACATTATCAGAAACACTATAGACATGAGTCAACAGTCTCATCTGTAAAAATCTGCCTCCACCACTGGCTTTTAAGGCTTTGATCAAATCACTCTGACACTCCCGTGGATGTGTCATTTGGGTTAAAAATACGGTTCTGTGGTAGTGAACCAGAATTTTTTTAAACTCAAACTCTGAAGGTCATAAACTCATGTCAAAAACAGCGTAGGCCCTGCAGTCAGACAGCCTGGGTTTGAATCTAGTCCCATACTTACTGAACATAAAATTCTGTACACAATTCTTTGAACTTGAACACCTTCTGTAAAATGGGGATCTGAATAGTTACTTTGCAGGGTTACTATGAGGATTGCTTAGTAGAATACGGCACCCAGAACAGGCTCTGGCACATGGTAGGCCCTCAGTAAAGGAGGGCTTCTGTTACTCTTATTATTACTGCTATCATTATTGTTAACTGTTTCTGCTAGGGTTGGACAGGAGACAGAATCTGGATGTGCTCTCTGCCACTTACTAGCTCTGTGACCTTACAGAAGTCAGATCATCTCTGTGAACCTCAGTCTCTTTTTCTGTACAAATGTGGAGTTCTTTCGTGGCTCAGTATCTATTGAGCAGAGCCCCCCTGGCACAGTGGTTAAACTCTCAGCCTCCAAAAGACAAGTCAGTGAGCAGATGGAACTCACTATATGCCCTGTGAGAGACACATGTGGCAATGTATTCTCATATACAGCCTTGGAAACCCTATGGGGTAGTTCTACCTCTCTCCTATAAGGTTGCTATGAGTATGAGTCAGAATTGACTTGATGGGGTTTTTTTTTTTTTTTTTTTTTTTTAGTTTATGTACTGAGTCTTTTTTTGGCCATGGGATCCCCAGTTTCCTTTGGGGTTCTGTCCTTGACTTCATTCTCAGTTTGTAAGTTATTAGGTATCATTTGAAGTGACTCAAATCTAGCCAGTAAGACCAGTATTCCCCCAGCCATAGCATGTCAGCAAGATGTAATGATGTTCTAGCCCAGACGCTGGGGTAGACAAGGTGAGTCCCGGGATAAACAAACACAGAGGAAGTCACAGACAAGGTACAGAAGAAACTGAGTATCTTTTGAGGCCCTGAGTCAGGCTGTACCTGAAGCCAAGACTACCTGGACCTTTTCAGTTCAATCAGTCAGTTGCTTGGGGTATTCCAATAGAAAATATCCTGACTGAACTAGATAGCTGTTGTGAAGATTAAACAGTTTTGTACGCAAACATTTAACATGGTTTCTGATACACATTGGATGAACAACAATGTAGCTATTTCTAATTTTCTTGGAGTTTTATAATTTGGGAACTTAACCGTTTTTATACATTTAGCTTTTTTGTTTACTTTCTTTAGGATTTAGTAATATACTTTTTTAAAAAAATCCAGAGGTATAGCTAATAAACATAAAAAAAATAGCCTCACTAGTAATCATATAAAAATGTGACTACCTAACTAGTTAGACTCCACAATTGTATTCTTGCAATCAATTTGAAGGTACTATTAAAATCCTTAGAAATACCTGTAATTTTTGACTTACAAATTCTCTTCTGGTACTCTCTCAAAGAAAAGTTCCGAAAACTCATACAAAGATTCATGTATATCAATGTTATTTTCAGTAGTGAAGAAATGGAAGAAAATATCTAATTGTTGAACAACAGGGAAGTGGTTAAGAACACTACAGGCAGTCATAGAATTGAACATTATATATCCATTAAAAATATATGTTTACAGAGTGGTTTGCAGCAAGGAAAATAAATATGCTACAGTGCCAAAGGAAAAGGGCTATACAAATGTACATGTTATGTCCTAGCTGAGATATTTTTATGCATATTTTTGTTGTCAGGTGCCAACAAGGAGATTCTGACTCCCAGCAGCCCCATGTCCCATGTGCAACAGAATAAAAACACTTCCTATTTCTATGTCACCCTCCCAGTCCTTCCTACATCTGCACCTATCACTGCAGCCACTTTGGGTCCTTGCACCCATCATTGCAGCCACTGGGTCACTTCACCTTATTCAAGGTCTGTCTGTCTGTCTTTCCTTGACTCTCTACTTCACCGGGCATGACATCCTTCTTCAGGGACTGGGTCCTCCTGACAGCATGTCCAAAGTCCATGAGACAAAGTCTTGTCATCTCTGCTTCTAAGGAGCATTTTGGTTGTACTTCTTCCAAACCAGATTTGCTCATTCCTCTGGCAGTCCATGGTATATTCTTCTTCAACATCACCACCATCATTTCTTTTTCAAATTTCCTTATTCATTATCCAACTTATGCATATATATGTGGTGACTGAAAAAAATAGCATCTTTGCCTTTTAACCCTGTACTGAGGTCTTTTGCAGCAGATTTGCCTGTATGATACACCGATATTTTGAATTCCATGGGTAGCGACTGTGGTTCCAAGTAAAATGAAATCTTGCAACCTCAATCTTTCCTGTTGCTTGTTGGTCCATTTGAAAGGATTTTTGTTTTCCCTGTGTCGAGACATAATACATACTGAATACTATACAGTTTTTGGTCTTCATCAGTGTTTCGAGTCCTCTTCGCTTTCAGCAAGCAAGGTTGTGTCATCTCCATATGGCAGGTAGTTAACAAGTCTTCTTCCAGTCCTGACACTGAGTTCTTCTTCACACAGTTCAGCTTCTTGGACTATTTTTTCAGCATACAGATTGAATAAATATGGTAAAAAGATACAACCCTGATGATGCCATTCCAAATTTTAAACCATGCAGCATCCCCTTGTTCTGTGTGAAGGACTGCCTCTTGGTCTATGGACAGGTTCCACATGAGCACCATTAAGCGTTCTGAAATTCTCATTCTTCACAACATTATCCTTAACTCTTTATGATCCACAGAGCTGGAGTACCTTTGCATAGTCAGTAAAACATAGGTAAACACCTGATATTCTTGGCTTTCAGTCAAGGCCCATGTAATACCAGCAATGGTATCCCTTGTTCATGCCTTCTTCTGAAATCAGCTGCATTACTGGCAGTACCCTACAGATGCAGTACCCTATAGCTGCAGTACCCTATAGCTGCAACCATTTTCAAATGATCTTCAGAAAAATTTTACTTGTGGGTCACATTAGTCATGTTGTTTGATAATTTCTGCATCCTGCTGGATTGCAGGTTAAATGCTACAGCTCCTAGGTTGGCAGTTCGAATTCACCAGATGCTCCTAGGAGAAGATGGAGCAATTCTACTCTGTCCCATAGCACCCCTATGAGTTGGAATCAACTGGGCAGCAATGATTGGAAGTTTGGTTTCTTTTTTGATTGGATCATATATGTTGTTGTCGTGTCAGTCAGTTTGACTGACGGTGACCCTACAGGACAGAGCAGAACTACCTCATAGGGTTTCCTAGGCTGTGATCTTTACAGGAACAGATCACCAGGTCTTTTTTCCTGCAGAGCCAACATGGGTTTGAACTGCTGACCCTTCAGTTAGCAGCTGATTGCTTAAAACATGCTTAACCACTGGGTCACCACAGTTACCTGATGTAGATGGAAAAATTCACGAAAATATCAAAATACTAGAGAGGGTTGGAGTGTCAGACATATTCAAGTGTCCTGCACAAGTTACAATTTATTGTTTGTGTCCAAGTGACAGCTTGGTGTCTGACTTATCTAGTGCTGCTATAACAGAAATGCCACAAGCAGGTCGCTTTAACAAACAGAAATTTATTGTCTAACCGTTTAGGAAGCTAGAAGTTCAAATTCAGGATGTCCCCTCTGCAGGAAGGCTTTCTTTCTCTCTGTTGGCTCTAGAGGAAGGCCTTTGTCTCTTCAGAGATTCTAGTCCTGGACAATCTTCATGTGCTTGGCATCTCTCTGTCCCTAATTCTGCTCTGCTTGCTTAGGTGATCTCTTTTCTTTCTCAGAAGAGACTGACTCAGGTACATCTTCCACTAACGCTGCCCATTAATGTAACAAAGCCAACGTATTCTCAAGTGGGATTATGACCACAGGCATAAAAACAAAAGAAATAAAAAAGGTGTCCCAATGCCATTGAATGGATTCTGACTCCTAGCAACCCTACAGGACAGAGTAGAGCTGCCCTGGAGGGTTTCTAAGGAGCGGTTAGTGGATTCAAACTGTTGACCTTTTGGTTGGTAGCTGTACTCTTAACCACTATGTCATCAGGTCTCTGAGTTGGCATGTAGAGCACATGTTTTTGGGCGAACATAATTCAACCCATAATACTTGGGTTATTAAGATGTGTCAACAGCTATATCTATCATATATATATGGACTATCGAGCCAGAAGCCCAATTCAGTTTTCCAAGGCAGGGATTTAAAGAAAACAAATCAAAGAAACTCTTTTCCCTGACAGTCAGGATTAAGTGAGGAATTAGGATCCCTCCAAGCATCTCCCATACATGATATTCCACTCACTCCTTGCATTTCCCCCATCAGTCTCCAGGTAAGTTAAGTGTCAGACTGGAGAAGGACCTATCCATATAACGTGACAAGACTGTATTTCTCTGATTCATCCTCAGAATCTGTATACGTCTATTTTCCCCAGTAAGAATAAAATCAAACCTGTTGCACCTTGAGTTGGTTCCTCCTCACGGCAGCCTCCCACGTGTCAGAGCAGAACTGCGCCCTAAGGAGCTTTCAGGGGCTGGCTTCTCAGAAGCAGATGACCAGGCTTTCCTTCTGTGGCTGCTCTGGGTGGGTTTGCACCCCCAGTCTTTCCGTTGGCAGCCTGCTAGTCACCTGTACCACCTGGGGCCTCTACCAATGGCCGCTAAACACTCATTTTATGCTGGATTCTGTTTGGTCTTTTATACTTCCAATACAACACCTTATGAATTAGATATTATTATTCCCACTCTACCTGGGAGAGTGGGCTTCAGGAGGGTATGAAGGCACACAGTCAGTCAGGGTCAGCCTCCAAACGGGAGCCTCGGGCCACCTGGCTCTGGCTGCCTCCCCGAGGCTCCGTGCAGGACCCCTTTTGGGTGTCAGTCCCCAGCTGGCCTCGGCAGCACCTAGCACGGCAACACTCTCCCAAGCTCTGGGCCAGGAGCTGTTCCCGCGGTGGTCTGTTTTAGGCTCCCCCTCCTCTTTCTAGTGCCCCTTATGGCACCTACACTGAGGGCCACACTCTTGAGAAGAACTGATGCCACCTTATCCAGGGCAGAGGCAGGGGTTCTCACCAGGTGGGCTTGTACCAGGCATCTCCCTGGCTCTTAAGGTGGCACGTTCCTCTGGGGTTAAAAATCACTGTCAACAGCTTTCTTTCATTCAATTGACAAATATTTACTGAGCTACTATCCCGTGTTTTGGGAGTCCCTGGGTAATGGAAATGATTAATATAATCATCTACTATCCAAAAGACTGGAGCTGTTAGTCTACCGCTAAGTTCTTTGGAAGAAAGCCTTGTCAATCTGGGAAGTCAGCTCCCTAGAGCCCTAGGGAGCGCAGCTCTCTTACGGCACCCATGGAGTCTCCACGAGTCCCAGCTGACTCCACAGGGAGGGATCAGTGGTTACCCAGTGTTCTAGGTTCTACTGTAGGCACTTGAGGTTCAGAGGCTAATAAGGCAGAAAGATTCCATCTCCTGAGCTTACACACTGGTGACAGTCAACAAATAATCATGTAAACAAGGATGCAATTAACATAATTTCAAGCAGAGTAAGTATTAAGGCAAATTAAGCATTAAAGAGCCAGGAGACCATTTAGTTGTCCTTTGTTTGGGGGAGCCTCTCATAAGTCAGGGCAGAGGTGTTACTTTATCTACAGTGATAACAAAAGATGGATCCGAATCAATAAAGGAATAATGAGATGGAACCAGCTGTGTGTGTGACTATCTGAAGAATGTCCCAGGCTGGGAGAGAAGCCAACGGGAAGACCCAGAGGTTGGACCGCCCCAGCTGTGTACGGGCCGGAGGATGCAAGCTGCTGGGCGGCAGCAGCGGATGGCAGTGGGCGAGAGAGGGCGAGGCAGGAGGGGCAAGCAAGCTTGGGGGCACCTGAATCTTCGGGCCATGGCAAGGGCTTTGGATTTTATTCAGTGCACTCCAGAAAGCCACTACAAGCCTCTATGCAGGAGAGGCTAGGATCTGATTAATACTGTAAATAATTACTCTGGCTTCTACTAGAGCCTGAGCTTTAGCGGGGCCCAGAATGTAAGCAGAAGGATCAGTCAGGAGGCTGTCGCAGCTGTCCTCGTGAGGGATGAGGGCAGCTAGGACTACTTGCCTTGAGACAGGGCTCTTCTTCCCTGGGGTGACTGTCTCTTTCCAAGCTAGCAGTTCGGTAGTGTTTCTACCCTGCCTGGCTGGGCACGGATGGGGAGAACCCTTGACCGCACGTTTCTGACACTGTCTGCGTCCCCCTGGCTCTTGTGGTGGCTATGTGGGCCTGGCTCCAGGCATCCTTCCCCATCTCCAACTTGTTCAGGTTCCCTTTGTATGTCCCATGGCCATGGGTCCCCAAAGACCCTATAACCAGAGGTAGCCCTCTTCGTTTCTGAGTAGTTTGGGGCTTGCATCTCCACTGCTTTCTTCAGGTATCTTTTGTTTATACAAGCTCCACTCAAGCATGAACAGGGGTAAAAAGGCTTCCAATGACTTATTAAAGGAAAAAAAGAAAAGACTCCAAAAGCTTTTTGGACACCAGATAGCTTCTTCAAAACATAGCTTGATGAGTTAAGTGTAAATGAATCAGAAACATATGGATTGGATTTCTCTTTGCAGGCACTTGGGTTTAGAAAATGAAAGGCAGGGCTTAGGGGGATGAGAGAAAGCATGGCTGGGCTCTGCAAGGACCTGAGTGAGAACTTCACAGAATGGAGGGCCCCAACATAGTGGGATTTTCCCCTGCCCTAATTTCTTTCATCCCTAGACCGTGAGAGCAGCTTGATATATGTGGCATTCTGCTACATTTTCCTTTCAGACACTATGTTCCTGGTATTCCTTGTTTCTTTGCCAAAAGCTTTGTTAAGTTGTGGGTAAGAACTATGCTTCACCAAAGCCCTTTTGACTTAAACATCCTAAGAAGTTCACAGACTTTGTTCTCACGGGACCCAGGCTTTTAATGGCATATACCGATCTATGTTTTAGGCTCTGCTGAAGCCTTGTGTGGGTTCCCCGGGTGGTGCAAGCAGTTAATGTGCTCAGCTGCTAACCCAGAGGTTGGAGGTTCGAGTCTACCCAGAAATGTCTCAGAAGCAAGGCTGAAAGATCCACTTCCTAGAAAATCAGCCATCGAAAATTGTGTGGCGCACAGTGCCACTATGACACAGCTGATGTCACCATGAATTGGAACTGATTTGTTAATAACTGCTTTAGTCTGCAGTCTTATGTAGCTGAACGACAGCAGTGTCTTGATTCTATCTGGAACTCGTATCAGCTCAGTGACCTTGGACAGACCACAGGTTCTAGTTCAACCTCAGCCTTTTCATCTGTAAAACTGGGACAGGATGATTCCTTCCTGACTTATTTGGGAAGGTTGTATAAATTGCATAACATACACAAATGATACTATCGATTACACTGAGTATACCAGAAAATTTGTGAATGATTTTAAAATCAAGCAGCCAATTTACGCAGAAGCAAAATGTAGGAAGGAGGTAAGAATGAATTCTGTACTGTCTTCTTATTTTTTGTGTTGAGGGAAAGTCTCAGTGTAGCCTAAGCTGGAATGAGAGAAACAAGGAAGAGCATAAAACATCAGCATCTCTTGCTGTCCGAGCTACAGGGCTGTCCGTGAGCTAGAACTCGCGAGAGTTTTGGATGTGGAGAGCAGCCTATTACTCTCTATATTTTACACTTGAAGAATCTGGGGCCCAGACAGGGGAAACGCCTTGCTCAAGGATATATAACTGCCTCACTAAAAATATTACCATTGCTTATGGCTGAGAGAATTAGGTCCATTCATAGCAGTGGAGTTTTGGTTATTTGTTAATTATTGAGCATACTTTTGATTTTTTAAAAGTATTCAGTACTCACCACAGTTCCTGTTATACACAAATATTCAATAAAATGCAGAAGAGTACCAGGTTGGAGAGAGAGGAACAGGAAATAAAGAGATGTATTTGAAAAAGTGTGAGAATACTGTAAACAAATACATCATAGGTGACAACACAGTGATGAGATGTATGACTAGTTTAAGTCAAATAAAATAAGGCTCTTTCTTTGTCATCAAGTAAGGCTTTTTAAAGAAAATGGGATAATCCATGCCTTTAGAACAAACAAGACACATGTTGGTATCCATACGGTGGACGTGCAGTGTTTCCTCTGTTATTAATCGCTGCTTGACTCAACTTAGATCAGCCAGTCTACATTAACACTCTGATTTCAGCTGTTGGTCCAGGGATAGGTGTGTGGCCTTGCCCGAAGGCCCAGCCATAGCCCCTTCCTGTTACTTGGCAGATGAATAGGACAGAGAGAGCCCACCCTTTTTCTTCCTTTGGTATTATTTGTGCACAGGATGCAGATTTAGGTCGTTAGTGGCTCTCTTTGTCAGCATACAGAAAGATATTAAGAATGAAGTTAATGTAAGATCAGAAGTGGAGCCAAGAGACGGAGGAAAGGGCAGGTACGCTGACTTAGTTTAAGTTCCTGGATTTAGCCATGCCTTCACTCATCCTTGGTCTTCCAGTAACACGAGCCAATACATTCTTTTTCTCCAAAACAGTTTCAGTGACTTTCATTCAAAGGGTCAGCCTGTTAGGATGGGGGAAGGGATGTTGCAGAGCTCTCTGAGTTGATGGGGACATATGGATCAGCTTCAGAGGCCAGTGATGGAAGCCTTCAGCATCTGGCTGAGAATTCAGGTTTAAAGTGCTGAATCATAAAGGAGAGTGAGAAGCAGGTGAGGTTGCGATCCTCCCCTTCCTCACTGACTCAATACCACTTCTACTTGTTGGCCCAAGTACCCAAAAGATCCATCACTGGAATCCATTAGTGGAGTTAAGCCAGAAGTTTTCTGAGTGTGTTCAGTAGGATATAAGCTCCTCTGGGTGCCACATGAGAAAAGATTGTATGTTCCAATACATTTATTTTCCTTACTTCTTTGAGGATTTCCAAGAAGCAACTGGAATATATAATATTTCCTAAATTTCTTTGTTCAAAGCACTCTTTAATTTAAAAAAAAAAAAAAACAAAAAACTAAACCTTGTTTGGAGGAGGCTCTGAGAACACATCTTTTGGCAGACTTTGAGGCAAGGCATTGTTTCCCCAGTAGACTGTGGCAAAATATAACACTACTTTAGCAAAGTAACATTTTATCTCTTCTTTGCTCCACAAAGCACTGGAGATTTAGAGATGAGAACAGTGTGCATACCAGAGTAAGAGACCAAGAACTGGGTGTTGGAAAGTGAAGGCAGAAAGAAGGGTGCTGGCCCAGTCCAACAGCCTAGGTGAGGGACACAGTGACAGCTGAATGAAGTCTTGGAACTGAAACTTCCAGGTAACTGAGGCAGACAGGAGAGATTGGGATGCATCACCTTTGTGAATTACTACGAAATCATTCCTCTAATATCTTGACGTTTGTAGTTCTTAACACCTACTAAAAGCATTGTTCACTGGGAGAGAGTTAACTTTTGTCTTTTAGCACTGAACGCTAGGGAAATAAAAACTGATCCTGTCTTCCTACATAAGGGACACTGAATAAGACAATAAGCTATCTTCAACAGCAAATTTACAAAAGATGCAGAAACAACCCTATAGGACAGAGTAAAACTGCTCTACAGAGTTTCCAAGTAGCACCTGGTAAATTCAAACTGCTGACCTTTTGGTTAGTGACTGTAGCACTTAACCACTATACCACCAGGGTTTCCACACATTGCTTGCCAAGCCAAGGGAGTAAGATAGGGCTTAGGTACTCTCACAAGGTACAGCTAAACACACTACCTCAGCAGTTAACCCCCAGTGCACTAAAAGTATGTCATCACCTCATTAACTCCTAACAGGAGAACAAATGGAGTCTGGAGTGAAAGGCATGTAGAACAGAGTCAATCCAAAGGTAGAGGACAAAGGCAGTGGGGCTTTCAGAGGTGGAGAAGAGGAGGTGAAGATGGAAGAGCTTAGGTGGAAGGAGCAGAGAAACTCAAGAAGCATGGTCTTGGAGGCTATGGAATTCGATTTAAGTGTAGGTCAAAGTCTCCCTGGGGAGATGGATGGTCTAAGACAGTGCTGGTATAATGGTCGTTAGCCCTGAGGCTCCAAATCAGAAAGTGAAAGAACAATACAGAGCCCAGCCTTCAAATCACTGTATTTCCAAAAGGAAGAGACCTCCAAATTCTGGTAAACAGTGTTATCTACATATAACTCAAGTACAGTTGAAAAATGTCCCAAAAAACTCATCCTTCACCAAAACCTCTCTGTTCTACAGAAAAGTCAGTAACTGGACACTTCTCATGGTTATATTTTTTGGGGGGGAGGAGCTGCCCCCTAAACCCAATGATCAAATATTATGCCAACTTGCTACTTTTCAAATGCAAGCCAGTCACTGACTTCCCAGCTCTGATGGTCCTCTGCAGCCTCCCAACCCCCCAGCCACAGCCTACAACCCTGACGTCACTAAACCTCACACTACTTGCTCAGATCTCGAGCTTCTTCTCAGAATACCTGGGAATCTTTAATTCCCACAAAACCCATTAGCCTATATCAACATTTATTTTTCAATAATACGAAGCTACTATGGAAAGGTAAATGGGGAATGGAGAAACACAATGGAAATTGCTGGGCGTAGCTATGATTTAGGTGGAGGTATCAGCAGGCGCTCCTTGAATACTCCGGGGGTCAGTTCTACCCTGGCCCCTAGGGTCGCCATGAGTCAGATCCGACTTGACGGCACTTGGCTTTGACATCAGCCAACGCAAGCCCTATGACTCATAATGGACACATCCGCAAGTGAGCCTAAGGATGGCACAGGACCAGGCAGTGTTTTATGCCTTTGTGTCCAGGTTCAGTATGAGTTTGGGGGGCTGCCTCCACAGCAGCAAACAACTGCAACATAAAAAAAATTCTAAAATGTGTGCAATGATATAAACAGAGCTTGAAGGCTAGTGGTAGGCTAGAGAGCCCAGTAATGCACTTCAGGGAAGAAAAAAAAAAAAAAAAACAGTATAGGAACAGAATGAAGACAGTACCACAGATTTTATGGGTTCCAAACAAAAAGAACCAGAGAAGGTAGACTATGAATTACGGAAGAGAATTTTGAGACCATGTAGGCAAATGCCCAACGCAATCAGTTACACATGGGAACAGTGACATCCAAGTCGACTGTCATTTTCCTAAGATGAGACAGTGGCAGTGCTAAGACTAGAATCCAAATCTGTAGACTCCCAGTTCAGTGCTGTCTTTGCCACACTATGCTAAAGACATGCAAAGGCGCAGAGAGCTCTTTTGCTATCTACAGAACTGGGTTGAGCTTGAGCGGGCTTGAGAGAACAGGGAGGATCAGATACGCTTGGAAAGCATTCCCCAATAACCAAAAAAGCGAGGGAAGGCGAGTGAGCACTCTGCAAACTTCTTGAAATTTGCTTCCGGTGTCTTAATGAGCTTCTGACAACCAGCACTGCCTGGAAAACACTCAGAGTCCAGTCAGTTGGGGAGGGCTAAGAAGCAGTGTGGGCTCACAATGCATGAAAAATGCCCCCCCCACGCAGGCAGGGGGCATGCAGCCAGCTGTTTACATTTCAGCAGAAGGGCAGTGATGTCAATGGAATCGTTCACCAGAGGACAGGAGGCTCCAACACACTGAATAAGTTACCTAGTTCAGTCTCTTTCACAAACAGCACAAATCTGCTGTGGTCACTTCTTTTCACTCTGCGGCTTTCTCATCATTTATTTGACCCACATTACCAGCCCTTGTGCGGAGGAAATGCCCTTTTCCCAGAGTGCTCAGCTCCTTTCTGCTGCTAATGATTTGCGATCAGCTCCGACTGGAATCCAGGTCCCTGTGTTCACATTTAGTGCAAGTCCAGGCTTGTCTAGCCAGAGGAGAAAAAAGTTCTACACAAAGTAACACCCCTCCTTCTACTTTCTCTTTGATCTTTACAAAATGTAATGTCACACAAGGGCAGTCCTAGAGGTCAGACTGCCATTGTTGGTTGGCCCCTCCAAGGGGCCCTTAAATCTAGAGCCCTCGGAAACTCTGGGATGGAGGTTAAGGTACAACCACAGGTATCAGAGCGGTGTGACAAATGAGCCTAGTGTCAAGAAGGACTTTTTAAATAAACAGCTGGATGCTTGGAAGGACAGCCTAAGACCTCAGATCTTTCCCTGCTCTCTGTTTTTTTTTTTTTTTCCTTCCCTCCTCAAAACAGAAGGTGACGTTTGCTGTGAACAGGAGCTGATGAAAAGGGTTCACATAGTGCTTTGAACAGGACCCCAGACAGACCCCCAGGAGAGCTACAGACTGCACGTGGAGACACCAGTCTCCCTTTACAGCGAGCCAGCATAGAGCCCACATATCTTCTTTCTATAAGGTACTAACTTGTAAATTAACCTTTAATGGTGTAGAAATGATGTCCTGAAAGAACTGCTTATGCAGCCATATTTATGATCTAGAAAATTGCAAATATTTACAAGATTACAGGTGTTAATGGTCTGTCAAAAATGTTTGTATATTGTACATACATTAAACCCGGGTTTCAGACCACCCTGGTATAAAAGACCACCACTCCCTAGTCTCATATAGTGTTTCACTTTCATTCCATATATGCCAGTCCTATAATTAGCCTGTTCCCTAATATAGATCAAGTCCACTTTATGGGGAATTCTCCCGATAGTTTTCAGAGTTTAAAACCAGGACCCAGGCTGCCGATGTAAACTGTGTGCTGAGTGGCCCAGGATGGCCAGTTGATCTTACGTCAGCCCTTCCAAGGCTCCTGGGCCATGGCCTGTGAACTTGTCTGGCTTGTTTCTGGGGAGGCCCTGCTGCAATGCCTAAGTGCCTGGTTTGATTGTGCTCCTGAATGCACACAGTGAAGCGTGTACACGCATGCTTCCAGGGACTCAACTTCTGGCCTGATGTGTGGTCATTCAAGCACTAGATGTACAGGAGCCACAAACTAGCCACCTAATTCGTTTCAAAGAGCTGCTATCACTACACTACAACAGCACCTTCACTCTGGCACTTGACCACAGAGAAGCATGCAGGGCAAAGTGGGGGAGGGACCTCTTCTCTCCTGTAATTGTTAGTCCTATCGTAATTGCCTTCTCTCAACTCTGCGTTACTACTGCTCCATGAGGGAGTCTGGCAGAAAAGAAAAAAGGTCACAGACTGTTTAGGAAAGGCTCTTCCATCCTCATTTATCACCTCATTCGTGCATTTTCCATTAACGTCAAGCTGTTCTCATGACTGTCTCAGCATGATCAGGGTGGCAAGACACCTGCAAGAGGTTTGTCTGCTTTGTGAGGTTTTATAGAACACGCTGATTTTCCACTGTTATTAAAGGCACAGGCTTCCCACCTACTCTGATAAAACACACACAGAACAATGCTTGCCTAAGTCCCGACGTGAAAAGATTAACTTCTGAATTTTTATACAGATCTCCAAATAATCACCACCAACCACTCCACATCCCTACCCATCAAAAGAACAGAGCAGAGGAATCACAAATGCCAGTTTTCCCTTAAGCCCTTTCACAAGCCCTGAAAACAAATACTTCATTTTCTTGAAAATAAAACAGGTGTTCAGGTGGCTGTGATGTCTTGAAACCACTAAGTCTCCAGAGAAGTCTTAAGTGGAACAGGCCGATGGCCCTGGGCCCCAAATGAGGAGCAGAACACACCACAAAGTGAAGGGGAGAAGCTCGTGACCACATGAAGGAATCAGAATCACTGTGCTGGGAAGATGGGGACCCACTGGTACGCTTCACCCTTTCTCCAGGATGATCCTCAGAACTGCCAAACCTTTCCATCTGCTTAGAATTTGGTGTTTGGGAAAGATTTGTCAACATGATATTATGACTCCCAGAGGGCTTAGACTTAGATAATTCTGTTGGAGCTGGTCTGGAAATCTCTCTCCTGGAAATGCTTTTCAGATCTGTTAGGCTAATCATTCCTCATCTGGGAACCTGGTCCCTTGGGGATCCACACAGGAAGAAATGGCTTCTTTGAGACATTTTTAACACGTCAAAGATGCTCACAGGAGTCACAGAGCTACTTAGGACTCCAAAACCAAAAAACCAAACCAGTGCCTGTTAAGTTGATTCCCACTCACGGTGACTCTACAGGACAGAGCAGGTCTGCTCTAGAGGATCTCTGAGGAGCTGCTGGTGGACACGAACAGCCGACCTTCTGGGTTAGCAGCTGAGCTCCGAGCCACGGGCCACCAGGACTTGAGGCCCCAGTTTCTGGGACTCAGAGCACCAAGGAAAACTCAAACACTTTTTCTTTCTTTTAGATAAAATTCTATCAACTCAATGTGCTTATGCTACTTTCTTATGATGTTTCTGATTGATAATGAAATGAAGAAATCAACGGCTTGTCAGTGTCTGCAGCTGGCTGAACAGAAAATACCAAGTTCAAAATATGGCATCCAGGAGGAGAGTAAAGATAAAGAGGTGTAACGGAGGTGAAATGTGGAAGCCACAGGTTTTGGAGGTGGTGACGGCTACTGCGCACCAGGTCACCACGTGTTTTATTCAGGTGCCAAATGAGCTAACTGAAAAGTATGCAGAAGATGCAGGCTCCACTTCTCATGGGCACATTTTAATTTGTGTTCAGTTGCCTTTTTTGTTTATCTCAGAAAGCAAATAGCTGAACCACCAAATGTTTTTGCTCTGCTTGCTCTCTGGAGAGAGGAATAAACTGCCCTACTTTCTTACTCAAAAAGGGTGCAGAAAAAGCCTATCTTAAAATTAGGAAGTGATCCATCAGGCAGGTAAGACCCTTTGCAGCAAGGCTGTTCACACTGCTGCTCCACAGGGAGGCACCTGGAACAGGTATACAAGCAGCTGCGTCTTCTCCTGTGCCTGGAAGAGCCACACTGGCAACCACGTTCTTCTCTGCCTAAAGGAGTCACATAAGCACCATGTTCTTCTCTGCCTGGTGAGGCTGGCAGGGCTTGGGAGGGATTCATCAATTGTTCAAACTATATTTTTGAACATTATGGGTTTGGCAAAACCCCAGACATACTCGACCAAGTTCTTTTTTCTTTCATTTTTAATCCCATGTGTATTTCAAATGCAATCCATATGTTACTGATTCATTTACACTTAACTCATCAAAAATGCTGGTTGGGATGAATTATTTGATGCTCAAGAAGTATGGTCCCTTTTTAAAGAAGATGTTGGAAACCTTTCCCCTGTCCTACCCCCATTTGCCAAATGCAGTTCAAAGTGAGTCACCACCCCCACCCTACCCCTGCCCTGGCCCAACCACCAACACCAATTTTTTAAATAACATTAGAAAATGCAATTTCAAGGAGCACTAAATTTAGGGAAATTCTTCATTCCACTCTCCCTCATTTCAAAATCCTTGTGTATTTTAAGGGAAATTTAATCCATATGCTTCTGATTCATTTACACTTAAATCATTAAAATATTGTTTGGAACAAGTTACTTGGTGAACAGAAATGAGTATCGGCCTTCTTTAATTATTAGTTCTTCAAGCTTCTTTCTGCAAAACAGGAAGTCACACTGGAAAGCTGAATATCAAAAAGTTTCAATTTGGTATGATAATTCTTCGGCTACCATGGTTTAGATAAATCTATTTGGGGGTATCCTCACATGAAACCCAGAGCAAAGCTTAGCTTGGATGTCAGATGTATACTCATAGTTGCACGTAATCAGCTAAACTGGATTTGCAAGTCAGTTACTTCCTTTAAGTAATGTTGACTGCAGTGTGTCTTCGGGGAGAGAGGGAAGGGGAAGAAACCAAAAACTAAACCCAATGCCATCAATTCAATTCCAACTCATAGCAACCCTACAGAACAGAGCAGAATCGCTCCATAGAGTTTCCAAGAAGCACCTGGTGGATTCAAACTGCCAACCTTTGGGTTGGCACACACAGCTCTTAACCACTGTGGCATCAGGGTCTCCTCATGTTTTAGACCCTGAATATACATGGTTGGATGAGACGGAATAAGGTTCAAACTCTGAAATAGAAAGAGAGGGGAGCATCTCCTTGAAAAATTGTTCATATATATGCCATGAGCATCAATGGGAAACACACAGGTCACAGTCATCTTCAACTAGTCCTAATTAAAGATTAGTTAAGATCATTGAACAGCAAGTGTCTTTATACTTGTTGGCAAATTGTCACCATCTCCTTTTTTGCTCTACCCTTTGTGACAATAGATGCTGCTGGACTTCGCTCTCCTTTTCATGCTTTTGGTCTCCCTTTCCTGAGTCCCACCGTAGCTCATGGTGTAAACAGTATTAGTTCAACCTATTTACTTTACAGAGGAAGATCAGAATTCCAGGAGTTAGTGACAAAACTGAGACTAGGACATGAAAAACGTGGCTTCCAAAGTCAGGTATTTGCCATTTTGTCCCAATAGTAACTACCAAACGTTGAAAGCACATCATGTATATCAATCTCTTCTAGTCCTTAAAATAGTCTTAATACAGCAGGTATTTTGTCTTCATTCACCAGATTAAGAGACTAAGGGTTAGAGAGATTTTGAACCAAGTTACTGAGCTTATAAATAGTTCAGAATGTGCTCCAGCATGAGACCCAAGTCAAAGTGGTATAGTGCAGTGGCAAAAACGAGGACTATGGAGTGTTTTTGAATACTCGCTCCACTAGCCTGTAGCTGATGCTTCCAGGCCTGTTAATTAACCTTTCTGTGTATTCGTTCCCTCTAAAATGAGGATAATAGTACATATACTCTACAGCTATCATGAAGATTACATGAGACTCTATGTAACCACATCTAGATACGGTAAACACTCAACAAATAAGTTAATATTCCTTCTAATAGGTTATACAGACACTATATGCCTCTAATTACCTTGGAAAATAGGCAGGAAACATTCCTGCCTATTTATTAAAAAAGAGACTAATGGCGGCTCCTGGGGACAGATCACTGGTATATGCTCGGAATTCCTCTCACTGCCAAGTTGATGACAATTGGTGGCATGCCACGTGTCAGAGTGCAGCTGTGCTCCAAAGGGTTTTCAGTGACTGATTTTTTAGAAGTAGGTCACTATGTCTTTCTTCAGAGACACTTCTGGGTGGACTCAAACCTCTAGCCTTTGGATCAGCAGCCAAGCATGTCAACTGTGTGCATGACTCAGGGACTCCTCTCTCTCCACGAGGCCCTTGTTTCAAATCCTGCCTAGTGGTGGGCAGACCGCACTTGACACATGGCTCTTCTGCAGAAAACACATGGTGCCGGGACCTTCAGAATACAGAACTCAGAAGAAGCTCTCACAGCCTGTGGGAACGTGAAAGTAAAACGGAAATAATTTGTTCTCTCCTGTCGAGTCAATTCTGACTCACAGTGAGTGACTCTGTGTGACAGAGTAGAACTGTCCCATAGCGTTTCTAGGCTGTAACCTTTGGGGAGCAGACCACCAGGTCTTTTCTACTGTGGAGCCAATGACAGATTTGGGGCCACAAGGTAGGTTCCAATGGCCAATCTTTGTTTAGCAGCTGATTGTTTAACTATCACACTACAAGGTCTTCCTGGAAACAATTTAGAGTGGAAAAAACAAAATAAGATATTTATTATCATATCTATAGCCTAGTGCTATCTTTAGAAATATGACTTTTCAGCCACAATAGGGTATTCACATTTCTAGCTTAAACCACAGGTCATGCAAGTTCCTAAAAGTTCACCTACCATGTGAAGCCATCTGAGGCCCATTAGAATTGTGGAATGGAGATTTCATGGCAAATAAAAATGCTGTATCATTTTAATAAAATCATCATGTGCACACGAAAATGGAGGCAAGAAAAAGCAAAATTTCTAAGTCTTTCCCCAGCTCTTCTTACTCGGTTGAAATTCTAAACTTCTAAGAGAAGAGAACTTCAGTAGGCAGGTCATCCATCTGCTACAGAACTGATATTAATTTCTACCTTTTTTCATACCTTATGTCAAGAAAGAATAGTGAGGTTTCCAAAGCGCTATTTGAATAGTGAGACATGAATTGCACGGGGCAAGCAGCAGACACATGCTCTTAGAGGGGAGGTGGGTGGGAAGGAAGAAGAAGCCTTCTCTGGCAATGATATATTTACTCTTTGACACCAGAATCCTCTCCTGGAGCTCTGAATGTCGCTTGAGAAAACCTATAGCAACCTGTTAGTTTAGATCCAGGAGTGACACATTCTTTAGTATTAATTTCTTAAATTGTTCAACAGAAACCATGGCTAGGCCTGTTTCAGTGATGCCAAACATCTGGATGAAGGTTAGGGGAAGGAAGAATCAGTCCCCTGAATGACACCATGTCCTCACTCCCTTGTGGCCTGGAGGGTCAGTGACTGAGTAAATTGGCGAAATTTCTGAAGACAGCATCATCCCAGGAGAGCAACTGTCCAGTGGAGGTTTTTACACACTGGTAGAAAATGCTCCCACTATGGGATCTGGTGTGTGCAGGCCCCAAGCCTGGGGGATTTACCTCTCTTTCCAGATTTGTGAGCAAGAGAGAGGCTGTGTTCAGGTTTAAAAGCCAGTGAATAATCAGCTGTGCAGTATGTAGCTTTAACGTGCTCTGTTGTGTGTAATTTTATCTGCAGTCAGAGGTAGGAAAGAGGTGAAGCTCAAAAGACCTTAGAAACTCTAGGGTTCAAAGGTCCCTGGCCGTTATCTTGGCCTTCTAGTGCCAACTTTTCTTGGTAGGGAACGGGCACCTTTACCCTGAGTACTACTGCATCATTGTCACCGTCACCATCACTATCGTAAGACTACCGAGTGCTTACTATGTCCAGGCACCACCCCAAGGACTTCATCATTTCATTTAATCCACAAAAACTCTTTGAATTCAATCCCTTGGCCCTGGCTGGAAATATATGGTAACCCTCAGACACCAAGGACCCTGCTCCTTCGCCCCTTTATGTAGATTCTGTCTCCTGCCACCAGACTAGTCTGCCTCTGAAATCCATTAACAGCAAGGCTTAAATGACTGCTGTCTGCAAGGGTCAGGGGAGAGGAAGAGGGAAAGAAAAAGATGATGGAGGTGGGAGAGAAAGACACCAGCGAAGACAGTGTATCAGTTCCATCCTACCCTTGGCCATGGCCAGTGATTCCTTAGTGATTCTCTTCGGTGCCAACCCTGTGTTGATGATGATTTGATGGGGACAACACTAGTGGTTATGTCCCCATAGTCCTTGAGTCAGAGCCTATAGAACACACTGGAAAGAATACTGGTGTCTTGGGGAACAGGAGGTTGGAGAAAGGGGAAATAAGTGTCCCATTTTCTTAGGCTTCCTGCTTATACTGGAGCCACAAGGCTATTTTGTACACCTGAGATGAAGGACTCTGATGTCTCTAGCCAAGCAGTCCACCAAGCACAGAACTTTGCCCCAGGAAGGGATACTTACTATTCCATTTTATCTAAGGCAAGGTGGAAGGGACACTCCTTGTGAAAAGTAGATCCGTAAGAGGAAAAGGATGTATTCATAAATCAGGAACTCAAGGTTAAGTGAGGTGACCAAGGTCACAAAGATAGCAAGTGAAAGATCTAAGACGTCATCTCCTATCCCATGATGCTGACCACTTGGTATGTAGATGATGCAGGCCAACTGTAAATGAATTAATAAATGGATCAATTAATGAGCAAGAAGGTCCATTTTAACTTGACTCACTTGGGTGACTGTTGATAATCTTGGAAGACAGTATCGTCTGGCAGAAAAAAGGCTAGGCTTAAATTTCAGATACGTCACTTTCTAGATACTGGACCTAGGCAGGTAATTATACATCTCAGGAAACTCTGATGGTGTAGTGGCTAAGTGCTGTGTCTGGTAACCAAAAGGTCAGCAGTTCAAATCTGCCAGGCACTCCTTGGAAACTCTGTGGAGCAGTTCTACTCTGCTCAACAGGGTCACTATTAGTCAGAATTGACTCTACAGCAGTGGGTTTGGTTTCTCGGTTGGAACTTAATTTTCTTATATGTAAAATAGGAATAATAGCAGTCACTCTATAGGTTTATTACAACTCTTACTATATATATATGCAATGTAAAGTATCTGGTTAACAATTGAATCAAAATACTGGTTGGGATGAATTATTCCTTCATACATGTTATTTTGTAATATTTTAAGTGTTTCTTCAAATTGATAACTGTATATGGCTTGGACCTATTATTGAAGGAAAAACTATAGGCTAGTGGCAGTCACTGCAAGCTGGCCTTGCTCTCTGCCCTCTCACCACTTACCATGCCTACGTCTTCAGAATAAAGACTCCCCTTCTTCAACTCTATTCCAGTTTTTTTGTTTTAGCTCTAAACAATTTACTTCCACGAAAAAGCAAACCCCATAAATCCCAGCCTCCTTCCACAAATGCAGAGAACTAGAAGAGGGAAGGCTGGAATTGCCACATCCACGCTGCACCCCAAACCACTGACCCTGAGTGTCTCTCA
Source organism: Heterohyrax brucei (assembly GCA_028571685.1). NCBI lineage: Eukaryota > Metazoa > Chordata > Mammalia > Hyracoidea > Procaviidae > Heterohyrax > Heterohyrax brucei. The sequence continues at coordinate 113,941,038 of CM053149.1, read as the reverse complement.
GGTGAGACCCACACAAAAGTGACACAAAGAGTAGAGAGGACACTGTGAGTGAGAGCTCTTGAACCCTGCTATCTGGAATGTACTGAGGAGAGATGCTGAAGACAGGCCACCAACAGAGTGGGGGACCTAGGCTCTGGCAGGGGGTAATTCGGTCATGTAGCCCTGTCTGGAAACATACCCTGTCAAGAGAAAAATGTCTGAGTTTTAAGGTAGTAAAGAAAACATCATATGTTTTTAGTTTACAATTTTCAAATGATTATTTCCTTCCAAGCTCACAAATAATGGATTACAATCAATACTTCCCTACTCCCCAATAAAATGAATGGGCTCCAGGCTTCACACACGTTTCCACTAGTCTCTTCCCACTCCTGCCCAGCTGTTCGCAGACCGGCTCCAGCACTGAACAGCGAAGGAATGCCGACGGAAACGGTCCCTTCTGGCGCAGATCTCAGCTCGCGATGCACTCTTTCTTCAGGCAGAAGTATTATCTATTGATTTTTCTCTATAGCAATTTTGCAGTTGCTACATAAATTCCCCAAATCAGAATACAACGGCTTAATTAGTAACTAGGAAATAGAAAACCACAGTGCCTGAACTTTCTACGCTTGATTGTCTTAATGTCTGAGATTTAGTAAGCCTGTGTAAAAGCTGTGTGAGAGATAATAGTTCAGTGAAAAGCTGACCTATTTACAAAGTATGACTGGGTTATGCTGTCACCGCGACCTGCCTGCTTTTTAAAAGGTTACTTTTTCACTGGGTAACATAGCTTAAATTTCCATTAAAAATTAGTGACTTCTAACTTTAGGCAATTAATTCTGACTTTTCTTTGGAACCTAGGAAAAGACTCTTCTTACAAGTCTGCTTCTCACAAGGCATATCTCCTTCCTCCTTGCTTGAGATAAAGAAGAATAGTGAATGTCCTTTCCTGGGGCAAATTTTTGCGCTTGGTGGACCCCTTGGTGGACATCAGAGTTCTTCATCCCAGGTGTACACAATGGGCCCTGTGCCTCCAACATGAGCAGGAAACCTGAGAAAACAGGGCACTTCTCCCTTTTCTATCTCTTCTGCATCCCAAGACAACAAGGTTCTTTCCAGTGTGTTCTATAAGCTCTGGCTCAAGGACTGTGGGGACATAGCCACTAGTGTTGTCTTCATCAAATCATCATCAACACACGGTTGGCACCAAAGAGAATCACTAAAGAGTCAACGGCCATGGCCAAGGGTAGGATGGAACTGATAACAGTATTAACAGTATTACCCCTGGTGTCTCTCCCGCCACCTTGATTGTTTTTTTCTTTCCCTCTCCCTTTCCCCCAACCCTTGCAGACAGCAGTCATTTAAGCCTTGGATTTCCGAGGCTGACCAGTCTGGTGGCAGAAGGCAGAATCTACACAAAGGGGTGAAGATGTAGGGTCCTTTGTGTCTGAGGGTCACCTCACGGTACGTTTCCAGACAGTGCTACGTGACTGAATTACCCCCTGCCAGAGCCTAGATCCCTCACTCTGTTGGTGGCCTCTATCCTCAGCATCTCTCCTCAGTACATTCCAGACAGCAGGGTTCTAGAGCTGTCCTCACAGTGTCCTCTCTTTACACTTTGTGTCACTTTTGTGTGGGTCTCACCCAAGAGGCACTGGAGTCAGTGGTTTGGGGTGCAGAATGGATGTAGGGTTACTTCCTCTGTTGTTAGCTGGTGCTTAGTTGGTTCTCATAGCAACCCCATGTACAACAAGCCGACACACTGCCTGCTTCTGCACCATGCCCACAACTGTTATGCTTGAGACCATTGTTGCAGGCACTGTGTCCATCCATCTCTGAATGTCTCCCTGGATGAAGGCAGCCTACCAAGTATCTGAATATCTGGACTGCAGTGTTCTGGTCCTTTGGTTAGACAGTTTCACTGCCCTGTGTGTTGGCATTCACACCAGACAACACGAAGAACAGCTCTAGAACCAGCCTACTGAAATGTACTGTGTAATCAACAGGACCAATGTATTTTCTGAGGATCTGCAAGAGAAATTTCATTGAGGCCTCTGGACCAGAAGCAGTTGTTTATCACCAGTTGATGCTGTACTTCCTACAACCGAGCAAGGAAGAAAATAAAAGTCATGGTGTTCATTATATGAAATCCATCTAGATTCTCCGGAGAAACACTTTCCCAGTGTGACTTCCTGTTGGCAACTGTGTAGAACTTTGTGACTGCATTCAGTCTAACAAAATCATCTCTTGGTTCATTGAATTTCTCATTCCAGATTGTCTCAATTATTATTTTTAAGTTATTACCCCACATATATTTTAATTAGAAAAACAAAACCCTGTTTTGAAGTGGAAGAAAGCAAACATAAAAATAAATACAATAGGCCTAGAGATACATTTAAGTAATTTAAAAACTAGATTCACTGTGCTTCCTTTTTTTTTTAATGAAAATAACAGAAAACCAAGAGTTCTAGTATTGGTTTCATCCCTGATCGGTTGTCTAACTTTGGACAAACCACATTATCTTTCTATGCTTTCAGTTTCCTCATCTACAAAGTAAAGGAGTGGAAATACATAATTTTTCAGGTTCCTTCCAAGTGTGACAATCTGAAAAGAGTTCACATTCTCTTAGCACCTTACTGTCAACTCACAAAGGTAGTGGATGGCCAGAAGAAGCTAGTTTGGGATCCAGTATCCTGTGCAGAAGCCACAGCCTCTATAATTCACAGGAAAATATCTGACAGCCAGTTGCTCTCAGTTAATTTGTTACCCGCCCAACTCGATGGCACTTGGCTTTTTGGCTTCACCGTCAATGGGTTGAATATAATGAATATCCTGAAATTCATTCTCCTCAATATCCTAAAGAGAGAGGATATGTAATAAGGATTATTTGTTCAGGGAATCAATGGCGGGAAGAATGAATGAGTAAAAAGAAAATGTTTGTGATGGTTTTAATGTCATGTGTCAACTTGACTAGGCTATGATTCTCAGTGGTTTGGCAAACTTGGACTGACTGCTCTTCCATAATATTACGTAATCACTTCCATGATGAGATCTGATATAATGCAGTAAGTTCCATGATGAGATCTGCTATGAGCAACCAGTCAGTTAGAAGGGCATTTTTCTGGGAGTGTGGCGTGCCTCCACTATGTAAATGGATGTCCCAGCAAGGTGCTCTCTTGTTCTAGAACCTGCATCTGACTTGTCCTCATTTGATCTCTGGTTCCTGGGATGTGTGCCAGCTGCCTGATGCCTGACCTACAGACGTGGGCATTTGTCAGCTCTGTAGCTCGGTGAGTGAGCTGCCTGCCACCTGGCCTACCTAATTTGGGTTACCAGCTCCTGCAACCGCGTACGTTGGGAGATACCCTCAGTCACCAATTTGGGACTTGCCATCCTCCACAAACGTATCAGCCATTTCCTTGAATTAAATGCCTCTTGGTTGCTGCTAATCAAAAGGCTGGCAAATTCAAATCCACCAGGTGCTCCTTGGAAACCATACTCTGTCCTACAAGGTCACTATGAGTTGGAATCAAGTCAACAACAACAGGTTTTTCTATTTTTAAACATATGTATATGTTTAACTGGTTTTGCTCCTCTAAAGAACCCAACCTAAAATAGTCTCTCGAATTTTGGATTTTTTTGTTTTTTGGTATGAACCCAGAACGCCTCTTCTACAGAAGACAGTGGCACTGTTCAATGTTGCTGCTGCAAACTCTCTTGATAGATTGCGCATTTCCATGTTAGCTTCCAAGCTTCATCTAGAGCGAGAGATGAAACAAACCTGATGAGGCCAAGTCGGTGGCCTTCAGCATCAAAACAAGCGGAAATGAAAACTGCAATTCTGAGACAAATGCCTGATCCCAGCGTCTGGACACTGGACGAGAAACCCTTTAGGGCAACAAGAGATTTACACTCTGCTAGTTACTTAACAAAAGCCTTTGCTGCTTTAAATGCAATTAACCTAAGTGTTGGCTTAACTAGCATGAAACCTGCCCTACAAACTGAGGCTTCATTTTTTAAAATCAGCTCCATACACTTTCATTAGATTTCCTTTATTACTGGACTCCCTGAGTCACAGATCATGCTTTGGGGAGTACTTCTTATATAAGTTACAGGTAAAACATTACACCATGGCAAAGCTGTGCAAAGTCCTGTATTAAAGGAAACCAATTAAAGAAATACCGAGCAAACACAATTCAGCTTTCATTAGGGAAAAAATGAGCAATTCCCAAGACTGTCTTTTTTTATTAATGAGATCGTACATGGCTCTTATTATGAGCAGCTTCAAATGTTTTTCGGAAATAAAATGATACGTCAGCTTGGTCTCCAACCTTCTTGCATGGGAGAAATTTTTCAAAAGCTAGAAAGTTTCAGGTGACAATCAATGATAGTTATGTGCTGTTTTAAATTCTTCATTGTACGTAATTGTTGATTGTACTGACAGAATTCCTGGGCTGTGTTTCACATTCCTCAATCACTTGTTGGCTCCTGAAAGTTAAATGATTTAACTCTTGAGGGTGTTTTCTGTTTGCAGTTGAGAATAGCTGTAACAAGATGTGTAAATCTAATTCACGTGGTATATTCCAACCAGGTGCTTTAAGATAAAATGCTTTGTGTGTAAGAATTAGCACTGAATCACTACCTAGAACACTAATGCTGAGCCTCCTAGATTAATGATGGAATGATTATGTTTGTATTTCTGGGCAGGAATATGTCAATTAATGAATGACACACTGTCAGCAAGCAACATACACTTTTCCCTATTGTGCTCGTGGCAGACATTACTAATCAACTCTACCATTCTTTTTCATTAGCTACTGTTTCAATAGATGATAGCTTACATGTAAGACGAAGCTTATTTGCCATCTATGAACTAAATAGTTCAAGTTCTAATTCTTCAACTTTGGAATTATACATTTTGAAGTAGGCAAATTATAGCAGAGGATCCATGAAATGTTTAAGGAAGCATATCTTTTGAAGAAAGTAGAGCACAGAGGTTCCCTAGGCTATGTTGTCTTTTCTGCTCCATTTTTTCTTTTTTTTAACTAGCAAAAGGGCCTTCTGGTCCCATGGAAGTATTACAGGGGTGGGACAAGCAGATGGGGCTCCAGTGTCCCCACTCCTTCTTCAACCATTGTATGGAAGTGTCAGTACACACACACATGCACACACACACACACACACGCACACTATTCTACAGAAGTTGTTTTCTTCCTTAGAAAAAATGCTAATGGTACTAGAAAATTCAGAAGCACTGGAAGCCGCCCCAGTGATTAAATCTCAGTAAGCGCTACAGGACTTTTGGCTTGCCATACAGGGGGAAAAAAAATTAGCCTTCCAACTTATTTCCACATGGAAAGCCTCACTAAAAAATCCACCTTTCCCTACTGATATGTAATCCAGCCAGCCAAGTGCCCTCGATACGTAATAGCCTCCTCTTTCACTTACCAGCACCCTGTCCTACTGATGTGTGATGACCTCCTCTTCTATTTACCAGCCTCCCCTCCCCACGATCTGTTTCTGTATCTCTGTCCTAGTCTCTTTCTCTGCCTGTCCCTTTGACAATTCCACTCTATCTCAATGACTGCAACAGTATAAGTGCAGCTATCTGTTCATTACAGGTCTGCCCAACCTTTGTCCTTTCATAGACTTTTTCTTGGCTTTTCCAGAACTTCGCTTCTTCCTATCTTCTATTCTAGAACCAATTTGTCAAATTCTGTGACTAATTCGGAAACCCCGGTGGCATAGTGGTTAAGTGCTACACCTGCTAAACATGAGGTCAGCAGTTCGAGTCTGCCAGGTTGTTCATGGATTGAACTGTGTACCCCGCAAAATGTACGTGTTGATTTGACTTGGTCAGGAGTTCCAATATGGTGCCCTTCCTCCCATGTGTTGTGAATCCTGTCTCTGTGATACTGATGATGGAGAATGGTCTGCAGTTGTGTTAGTGAGGCAGGACTCAAGCTACAAGCCTATGGAATGTAAAGAAGACAAGTGAGCAGAGGAAGTTAGGAACCTCACACCAGCAAGACAGAAACCCCGAGAGCAGAGCATGTCCTTTGGACCCGAGGTTCCTGTGCCGAGATGCTCTCACTGGATTAGGACTTATCCCACCAGACTGTGATGATTGCTCATACTGAACAGACTTTTAACTTGTTAATGGATTTGCGGCTTACAGGACTGTGACAATAAAAGCTTCTCTTCATGAAATCTTCCACTTGGGGTATTTTCTGTTAGAGCATACCAGGCGACTAAGACACAGGTGCTCTCTGAAAACTCTCTGGGGCAGCTGTACCTTGTCTGCAGAGTTACTATATGAGTTTAGAATCAACTTGACAGCAGTGGGTTTGGCTTTTGGTTTTTTTAAAGAATTCAGTTAAACTTTTGATCAGCCTTCCTTTGAATTTACAGATTAGGAGACAACTGACAGTTTCATAATATCGCGGCTTTCCAACCATGCATGTATATGGTCATTTCTTCAGATCTGTTCTTACATTTTTCAACAGTCTTTTGTTGTGAAAGCCTTAAAGGTTAGGGTGATCTCAGCTACATGTAAGTTATTTGTTTAGTGACATCCCAAGCTGTTCCAGCCAGGCCCTGTTCTTCCCTGTACACAATTTGGGAATTTTCAGCCCATTCCATGATGCTTCTACTGGGAGCATCTCTTCACCTTCTTCCCAGACTCCCTTGGAGGGAAAACTGTGAAGAGCTTGCTCTGTGATGACTCCTGGTCTCTCCAGTAAGATAGCTCCAGCTGTCCACAGCGTTACCCTGCTGGAGAAGGCACTCTTTTGGGCCACCTTCCCTTCTGTGGCTTGCTCACTCTATTGCTTGTGTTTCCTGGAATCATTTTCTGAGTCAACTACTTGCAATCTCATTCTTGCTTCAGGATCTCCTTCTAGGGAAACCCTGAGAAGCCTTAAACAGATGTGCATGTTCTCATGTAATAAAAATCTAGTTCTCAGAACTTAAAAGCAAACAACACTACCTACAAAAAAGTGAAACTCTACTACAGGTAACCTCCAGGCAGGGTCATTCATGGGAAGAATACAGAAAGTCCAGGGAGTCTGACATACGTTTGAATCCTACCTGTTACTAACTGTATAGTCTTGATGAACCCATGTCTTCTCTTACATAAAGGTAGTCATTTAAGCCTCATGATACTTACATTAAGTGAAAAGTTGAACCTTACATGCACTCAACAAATATCTATTTCCCCAGAGATAACATGTGTAGAGGAAGCTAGTTAAGTTCCTGGCACAGGATATGCATACAAAAATGGAAGCTATGGCTATGGCTGCACATCGATGAATGCGGAATAGACCTGAATCTCAGAGAAACTGTGACAGCCCAGTGGCAGTTGGTAGCAGAGGGAGGTACATCCTCCAGAGAACAGTCAATAACTCCTTCTGGCTACCGGGGGTGCGTACTAGGGCCTCGATGTTTGCACCATGAGTGGGCCACTGAAGGCAGAGAGACGTGGGTTCAAATCCCAATCTATTAGCTTGAGTAGATCGTTCACCTCTGTTTGTGGAATAGCAACCATGGTACTTAGTACTATGAGTTGAATTGTGCTCCCCCAAATGCATATCAGTTTAGCGGGGCGACGATTCTCTGTATTGCATGATCATCATTTTGTCATTTGATGCGATGTACCCACGTGTTATAAACTCTACTACTATGATGGTAATGACAAAGTAGCAGAGGCAGTTATGTTGAGGAGCCAGGACTCAAACTACAGGATTAGGTTATACTTTGCACCCATCTCATTTGAGATATAAAAAAGAGAAGCAAGCGGGGTGGGGGGTGCTCTGACCACCAAGAAACGAGGGCTGGGAGCAGAGCGTGTCCTTTGGACCGGGGTCCCGGCACTAAGCAGTTCCTAGACAAGGGCAAGGTTGAAGACAAGGACCTGTCTGAGACCCAGTGGAGGCCAGAAGCCTTCCCCTGGGGCTGGCTCCCTGAAATGATGCATACAGCCTTTTAAACTATGGGAGAACAAATTTTTGCTTATAAAAGCCACCCACCTGTAGTATTTTGGTTCTAGCAGCACTAGATGACCAAGGTACCTACCTAAAAGACTGTGGTGAGCAGTCCAAGAGATGACAGAAAGGGCAGGTTCTCAGCAGCATTACTCTTCAATGCCTCTCTTCTGCTAAGTCTCCTGACTGCTGACTGTTAAATACATTACATCACTTTCTCCTAATGTGATGACACGTCACACCCAAGGGGATCTGAGCAAAGCTAATCGGTGATCAGTATTTTGGATCAACTCTTCTCCAGAGTTAATAGTAGATACAAATTCACGTTAATCACAATTACGTATCCCATACAGGCAACAAACAAGACCCTACTATCGATCCATTATCAAACAAGTTTTCTAGAAAGTATCTTTAGACAAAATATATACCAAGACCAAGTTAGGAGACTGGGGAATGTAAAAATTTTATTCAGTTTTAATAAGCAACCTTAAGAAGAGGACAGCTAAGTATGAAAGAAAGACCGTTAGTTGAACTTGATTTTAATCCTAGTTCTGCCATTTTTAGCTACCTGGGATTTGGGTAAAAAGTGCTTTATAGCTGACCTTTGGTTTTTTAATAAAATGATGAAATGACCCCTGTTTTGCAGTTATTAATAGGATTAAGTCAGCTTATTAGGAAAAATTTTGTGCATAAAATGCCCAGTTTAGTGCCTTGGCACATAATACGTATTCCTGAGAACTAATGGTAACAGCTGCTGTGAAGTAATTATCGTTTAACTACGACATATTTATCCTAGTGTTTTCTTATCTAGGATTGCTCATCCAAGGTTAGAAATATTGGTGGGCAATCTATCTTATTTCCAATACATGTGGTACTTGACTTTTACAAATTTAACTTTCAAATGACCTGTACTTTTGTACATTATATAATAAAATTATTATTATTTCCTACATTTGTTTCCCTACACCAAGTTCAAACTTCGACCTCCATTTACCAAGTAACCATTTCAAGGCATCTTATGTGGTGTCCCTTGCCACCTAGTTTCAGCTGAAGTGCCTTCTTCACTACAAAGCAACATCTGTCAGTTATGTATTTGGGTATTTGAAAGCACTGTTTCTAATTTCATAAAAATTAATGGAAAATGGCAAAATGATACATATGATTCTAGTGATACACACAGATTTAAGATGGAAACCATTCTACACATGGAAAGCAGCCAATCTTTAGACGCATTTTAATATTCTTCCAGCTTAGCTGCTTCATTCACTATGTGTTCTAACGTGAAAAAAAATTAAACAGAACTCTGGAGTAATTGAAGCTTAAAACTTGTGCCTGAAGGCAAGATGCAGTTAGCGATTTTACAATATTCCTTAAGTTCTCATGCAAATACATGCTTTCTTATAATCTATATGGCTACTGTTCAAAATTTGTATTATACCTTATAATAATTTTACTGATATATTGCATATACCAGTAGGAGATTGCTTGTATTTCTAAAGATTCTAATTAAGTATGAGAAGTTTCTTTGCAGAATCATAGTAATTCACATGATAACACTGACCACTTCAGCTAAATTAAAGTTTTAATCAGCAATTTCCTATTTAGATTAGTAAAACTTGAAACATTTATCACTAATTATTTATTTAGTACGCTAAGTCTTTCAAGGCATGAGTTCCACTAGGGGAAAAACAGCAAAAGGGGTCCAGGAGGAAAATAATAAGAAAATACTGGAAACCGCTAAATTAACCAAAAGAAACATTAATGGGTCCCAACCAAACCCTGGTGTGTAGTTTTTTTAGCTTTAGCTGGATCCAGGAACTTCGGGAATGAGTCCTTGGTACAGCGGTTAAGTGCTTGGCTTCTAAAGGAAAAGTTGGTGGTTCGAAACTGCCAGCTGCTCTGTGGAAAAAAGCTGTGTCAGTTTGCTTCTGTAAAGATTACCACCTTAGAACTGTATGACAGCAGTTCTAGTCTCTCCTGTAAGGTCACTATGAGTTAGAATCAACTTGATGGCAATTGTCTTCTATTAACTTCAGCTACAGAAACTGCCCAGTGTCTGACAGATGTTATTGTACACCTCTTAAGGACTTCATCAGGTCCTTACATGGTGCCAACGGTTTTTCTAGGCTACTGACAGAAAGGTAGGCAGTTCGAACCTGCCCAGGGGTGCCATGGAAGAAAACCTCCTAAAGAAAAACCCTAGAGAGCTCAGTTCTACTCTGCAACATGAGATTACCGTGGGTGGAAATTAACTTCATGGCAATAAGTTTTATTGTTTGTTTTGTTTTTGTTAAAGTCTTCATCTCCTTGAGAAGACTGGTTTACTGGGGACAAAAAAAGGGAAAAAAAAAAAAGTCTCCAGTCTCTCTGAAGCCTCTGCTTACAAGGCTATAAATGAGGCAGCTTGCTCCAAACACGTAAATTACGATGCAGACCCCTATCTAGGCATCCTAGATCCCAAGTTGTATTTATAATGCAGTTTGGAATTACTTTGCCACAATTAGTGATTTCTTCCCTCAGGTGATGGGAAGTGGTTGCTGGTATGAAACTACAGAAAGGGGGCAAACACTGAGTCCAGATGCCTGTTTTTTGGTCAAATGTTGTATTTTTCTGTAAGAAATGCTATCTTGACAGGCAGGACCATTTAATTTGATTCAGAGGAGGAGGACCATCTGCTTTTTCCTCTGTGACCTTTTAGTAGGTTGGTGCAGCCTGTCTTTTCTTTTAATAAATTGCAACAAAGCTCTCCTATTAAAAGAATCCATAAATCGTGAGTTTGTGCTGTAGGAAAAAGACAAAAACCAATTACTAGCACAGCTCCCGCAGGTCTATGGCAAAATTTCAGAATAAAAGTGGGTTCTCCAGTTTCCTTAGAGAAGCGATTCTCTCTTGATAGTGTCTCTTAGCCTGGTTTTTATATAGTCTTCATTTTAATGACATAATTAAAAGGAACCAGAATGTATTCTCCTTCTAAGCACTGTAAACAAAACGATCTTCTCTTGTATACAGATAGTATGGCATTACTTTAAGTGTTTGCTATCAGTTTTAAAGTGTTTCTGACACAATTCAATAATCACAATGAAGTCACAGTTCACATGGAGTTTAAGTTTTAAAGTCATTGTGTAAAATTGCCAATTGTCAAAATTACCAGTGAAATCACTCACACTTTACAATATAGAACTGTCTCTAAGTAAATCCAAAAAGCTTGATGATAAGAGCCCACACAGTGGCTCCATGGGCAAAAGCCCTGGGATCTGCTTCCATAAAAACTACTTGCTGCTGTCAGGTTCATTCCAATTTATAGGGTTTTCAAGGAGTGGCTGGGTGTGTCATGGAAAGGAGCCCTGGGGTGAGTTAAGTACACCAGTTGTCCTGTGCTCAGGTGCTATCACGTAAACAAAAGATAAAAAACTGTATACATCTATGTCTATGTCTCTATATCAATGTCTATGTCACCACACCACACCTACTACCACTGAGTTCATTCCAGCTCACAGTGACCCTATAGAACAGAGGAGAACCGCACCATAGAGTTTCCAAGGAGCACCTGAAGACTCGCGCTGCCAGCCTTTTGGTCAGCAGCCGCAGTGCTTAACCACTGCGCCACCACGGTTTCCATCTATTATCCACCTATCTTTAAATACTAGAGTCAGGCTTCATGGTGAGCCCCTCACCCCGTAAGTGTCATATGCACCTCTCACCCTACTCTTGTGTCGCACAAAGCATCATTCAGCTGGGAAGGTGGGCAACGTTTTTCACACGACTTAACTATTTTTCTTTTATTGCTGACTTTTGTAAAATTAAATTTGAAATACTGCAAAAAACAGACTACTGAATAGTGTAATTTAAGGCCGCATTTGATTGCTAACAAAAAGCTTGATGATAAGAGCCCACACAGTGGCTCCATGAGCAAAAGCCTCGGGATCTGCTTCCATAAAAACTACCTGTTGCTGTCAGGTTCATTCCAATTTATAGGGTTTTCAAGGAGTGGCTGGTGGGTTCAAGTTGCCATCCCTTTGGTTAGCAGCCTGAGTTCTTAGCCACTGCCAAGATAACCCTGCAGGGCAGTTCTACTCTGTCACATGGTGTCGTAGATTGAATTGTATTCCCCTAAATATCTGTCAACTTGGCTAGGTCATGATTCTATCAATCATTTTGTCAGCTCATGTGATTTCTCTACATGTTCTAAATCCTGTCACTATGATGTTAATGAGATAGATTAATGTCACTTATATTGATGAGCTCTACAATACACATATAAAACAGAGGAGCAAGCAGACAGACACGTGGGCCTCATTCCACCAAGAAAGCAGTGCCAGGAGCATAATGCATGGAGAAGCTCTAGTTCAGGGGAGACTGATGACAAGGACCTTCCTCTAGAGCCAACAGAGAGATAAAACCTGACCTTCGAGGTGATGCTTTGAATTTGGACTTCCAGTTCACCAGACTGTCAAAAGATAAAATTTTGGTTAAAGTCACGACTTGTGGGATTTCCATTTCAGCAACACTACATGATTAAGACACGTGGAGTCGCCATGACTCAAAAATCAACTGGATGGCACCCAAAACTGCAACAGTATGTTATGAAGTTATACTCAGCAAATTTCAAGGGGCTATAAATCATTAATTAAGCAGTGAGTATTTACAACACCAGACCAAATGCATTGCCATGAGTCAATTCTGACTCCTAGCAATTCAGCTCATAGTACAGAGTTGAATGGTCCCACAGGGCTTCTGAGGAGCACCTGGCAGACAGGAACTGCCAACACTTTGGTTAGCAACCATTCCAGCTAGCCACTAAGCCCCAGGGCTTGCGTTTACAATTCAAGCCCCTTTTAAAGACCTGGCTGCATTTGGGCATCCCTGGTGAGAAGCATCAGCAACACTTTTAGATAAGGATGGGCAGAGAGAGTAGGAGGGGAGGAGATAAACGAAGGAAACTCTCAGTGAAAATAAGAGATAAATACAGTTCCCAAAGTATAAAGAAACCCAGTGCTAAGTAAATGTAAAGAATAATATAATGGCAAAGAAAAGAAAACTTTAGGCCATTCTTACAAGTGAAAATAAAAGTAAAAATTTAATTAGAATATCTGTAAATAGTATAGAAACGTATTTTAAAAAATCAATATCAAGTTAGAGTCTATGTCAGGAGTGTAAGAGAGTTCAGCATCAGAAAGTCTGTGACTCAAATTCATCACTTGAACAGATTAAGGAAACAAATCCATATTATTTCCTTAGTAGATGCAAGAAAATATTTGAAAAATCTAAACACATTATTTAAAAAAAAACAAAACTTGGTAAGTCAGAAATGGAAGGATCCTTTGTCATTTGGTAACATGCACTTGCCCCAAAACACACAACAAACATTATTTTTAATGGTAAAAACGTAAATATTAGAGTCAGAGGAACATCAAGATTGTCTGTCGTCACCAGGATATTCAACAACGAATTGAAGACCCAGAACAATGCAATAAAACCACCAACAATCACAAACATCTACTCCCAAACCACACACACACAGAGACACAAGCATTAGAAAAAATTATACATCTTTTTTTCTTTTAAGGAGTAGATAATAAAACTGTCTTTTGTAAAAAATCTTTAGATAATCTGCAGACATGTTATTTTTAAAAATTTGGGAGATTAGAAGGGTTGCCAAAGCCAAGTGCTGTCAAGTCGGAGCTGGATTCAAAATCAAGCAAGTGTTTCCAGAAGACACCATCAACCATTTAGAAAAGGTAACCAAAAAAAGATCATTAATAGAGCAACAGGTAATAAATATAGTAATAAATGTATTAGAGGATGTTGTTTCGCAGAAAAAGAACCAGTTTTGAAGTTCACAAAAAGATTGAAAATATTGCATAAACATCATACCAATGGATGGGAAAGCACAGTAAAATGATTTAAAAAGTGTCAATTTCTCCAATTAATTTATAAATTCAGTGCAACTACAATCGGATCTGGCTTGACGGCACTTGGCTTGGCTTGGCACAATAAAAATTCCTATTGGAATTTTAGAAACTGACAAACTAATCCTAAAATTCACTTGAGAACGAAACAGACAAATAACGGCCTCGTCAATAAAGAAGAAACAGATCAAGGTACAGAACCTTGTCCTACCAGCACTAAGAATTAATACAAAGCAGGAGTATTTAAGGAAAGTGTCTTATGCGCAGGGACTACTGGAACATACTAAATAGCTCAGCCAGACCCAGAGAGAAATGGAAACCACATTTACAACACAGATGATAATAATCCAGTGGGAGAAAATTATGGATTATTTATCTGGTAAATCATTCTAAGACAACTGATTTCCCTCAGAGAAAAACACAAAATTAGATTTCGACCTCATCTTGTCCATAATACAAAATCAAAACTGTGAAATCAATATTTTGTCAGAGGAGGGAAGAAATAAAACAAACCCTAAATGAAAAGCTCCAAGATTTAGATTACCTTAAATGTAAATATCAATACAGTAAAACATTACTATACATAAAGTAAAACAAAAAGTCAACAACTAACCTGGGAAAGACACTTGTATATAACTAGTAAGAGATTACTGTTGAGAGTAGACAAGTTACTTCTCACCAATCAATAAAAACAGAATACTAACTGATTAAGAAACAGCAAAGGATACAAATAGGCAATTCATCAAAGAGGGAAACTGAATGTCCACAATCAGATGAGAAGATGCTAAACTTCATTAGAAATTAAATTAAGGACACTATTCCTCTCTGCTCCATACATGTCTCATCCTCCCAACAGCCTCCTTTCCGCTCCTCTCCACCCACTCTCCTTCCTCCAGCCAGAGGTCAGCAGGATGATATCCTATAGATGCATAGAACCATAAAGTGCATCGAATGTATGGTCACTCTGCATCACCAAGTCCAATCCATTCTGAAGAGTGGACCTTCATTATGATAGCAGTGGAAGCTGCATATAGGTGGGCACGTAAATTTATATGGGAATGTACACTTTCACTCAGTCATAATAAAGAAAAAAATTAAATTAAGGAACTGAAAATTAGAAAAATAAAAATAGTTTACACTTACTAGGTTGAAAAAAATTTGAAGTTTGAAAATAACTTCTACTGATGAAAACTTAAACAAGAGAATGTAAGCTGTTCAACCATCAGAGCGACTGGACAATACCTAATGACAGCTACGGAAATCCTCGTGGTATACTGGTCACGTGCGACAGCTGCTAACGAAAAGACTGGCAGTTCAAATCTACCAGGCACTCACTGGGAACTGTATGGGGCTGTTCTACTCTGTTCTAGGAATTAACTCAGTGGCAAAGGCTTGGTTTTTGGTAGTAAGAGGTACTACCTTATTACTAAATAATTTTCACATCTTAGTGCCCTGGAATGGAAACTCTGATGGCAGAAAACTACAGCATTGTTATTTATAGGAAAAAATGATCAACAACTTAATCCACTAGGTACTCCTTGGAAACTCTACAGGGCAGTTCTACTCTTGTCCTACAGGGTCACTATGAGTTGGAATCAACTCAGTGACAGTGGGTTGGGTTTTTACTTTTAGATTATTCATTAATCAGAGAACGGATATATAAGTGAGATGGGCTTAGCCATCTACTTTTGTTGTTAGGTGCCATTGAGTCATTTCCAACTCACAGCAACCCTGTGGACACCAGAAGGAGACACTGCCCAATTTTGCGCCATCCTCACAATCACCGCTAGGTTTGAGCTCACTGTTGCAGCCACTGGGCCATTCCATCCCAATGAAGGTCTTTCTCTTTTTCACTCTCTACTTTTCAAAGCATGATGTTCTTCTCCAGACAACATGTTCAAAGTATCTGTGACAAAAGTAGCATCACCTTTGCTGTTAATGAGTATTCTGGCTATACTTTTTCCCAAGACAGATTTGTTCACTTTTCTGGCAGTCCCTGGCATACTCAATATTCTTTGCAAACACCATAATTCAAAAGCATCTGTTCTTACAGGGTCTTCCTTATTCACTGGGAACTGCTGCAAAAGACCTCTTTAAAATGTTGAAAAGCAAAGATGTCACTTTGAAGACTGAGGTGTGCCTGACGGAAGCCATGGTACCTTCGATTGCATGATCTGTATGTGAAAGCTGGATGGTGAATAAGGAAAACAGAAGAACTGACACCTTTGAACTGTGGTGGTGGAGAAGAACATTTTTATTATTATTAGACTGTACTTTCCCATGCACTGCCATAAGAACAAACAGATCTGTCTTGGAAGAAGTACAACTGAAGTGCTTCTTAGAAGCAAGGATGATGAGACTATATCTTAAATACTCTGAACGACCTCAGAACAGGACCCCTGTATCATTTATCAACCTCAAACCATGTCCGGCACCAGAGCCAGCTCTCCAGACAAAGACTGAACTGGAGTATTTAAGACATGGAGTGATGTTGGCAATGAATATCCTTTTAGGCTTAAATATATCCATGGGGCTGTCTGAGACGCTCATCGCTGGAGCAAGATGATAGGGTGAGGGGCAACAAGACTCAGTTGAACGCACAGAGAGCATTCAGGGTGGAAAGGGGGAGTGTGCTGTCACAGGGCAGGGGGAAGGGAGGGAAGAGCACTTAGTGCAGAACAGTGGTGTGAGTCCCAGGTGTTACAACGCTAATTGAAAAGGATTGTAAACTTTCACTTAAACCACAATAAAACGGATTTTAAAAAATAATTTGGACACACTGTCAGCAGGGATCAGTCCTTGAAAAAGGCCATCATACTCTGTAAAGCAGAGGGTCAGGGAAAAGGAGGAAGACCTTCAACGAGAGACACAATGGGCTCAAGCATAGCAACAATCACAGGAGCGGAGCAGGACTAGGCAGCGTTTCTTTCTGTTGTACGCAGGGTGGCTACGAGCCAGAACTGACTTGATGGCACCTAATATCCACAGCAACATTCACTGCACAGCTTTCACATTCATACGACGTGACTGAAAATATTATGAATGGGATCAGGTGTGCACTTGTCCCCAAAGTGACATCTTTGCTTTTTAAACACTTGTTTAGAGGTCTTTGGAGAAATCCACCTAGTGTAGTAAGTCGTTGGATTTCCTGATTGCTGCTTCCACGGGCACTAACTGAAAACCTTGACAGTACTAATATTTTCTTCATTTATCAAAACGTGGCTTATTGGCCCAATTGTTAGGATTTTTGTTTTCTTTATGTTAAGGTAGAATCCACACTCACAGCTGTAGTCTTTGATCTTCATAAGTAAGTGCCTCAAGTTCTCTTCGCCTGAATGAAGCAAGGTTGTGTCATCTGCATATTAAAAGCCATTAATAAGTTTTCTTCTAATCCTGATGCTACGTTCTTCTTCATACAGTCCAGGTTCTTGGATTATCTGCTCAACATACAGACTGAGTAAGGATGCTGAAAAGACACAACTCTGACACCCACCCTTTCAGATTCTGTTTGAAAGACTGTTTCTTTGTCTGCACACAGCTTCCACATGAGCACAGTTCTGGATTCTGTAATTCCCATTCTTCATAATGTGATCCATAATTTCTTATGATCCACACAGTCACATGACATTGCAGAGTCAATAGTACTCAGGTAAATATCTATCTCATCTTCTCTGCTTCTAGCCACGATCCATCTGACATCAGCAACGATAACTCCCCTTCCACATTGTCTTCTGAACTTGGCTTGACTTTTTGGTAGACTTCTGTCTGTGTACTACTGCAATCGTTCCTGAATTACTTTCAGCAAAATTTTATTTGCTGTAAGATTACAGGCACTGAAATCTCTACAGAGCTCAGTTCTACTCTGAAACATACAGGGTTGCCATGATTCAAGTCTGACTTGATGGCAACGGGTTTGTTTTTTTATATTCACACAATGGGCAACTAATCAGAGTTACAACAATGACTCAGAGCCATGTGTTCACCTGGAGAAATCTCAGGAACAGATTGTTGACCGAAAAAAAAATTTGCAAGATGGCACATACAGTTTGATGCCATTTATAAAACTTAAAAATTCTTACAGAAAAAAATAGTAGGCGTCACTCACTGATAAAGGAAAACACGGATAAACACGCAGGAATACGTTTTTCTATGGAGAATGACAGAGCAGAACGGGATCAGAAAAGGGGCATATGAATGTTTAATTAGATTCACAACAATTTATTTCTTTGAAACCCCTAGAAACCTCAACCAAATATTTAAAAAATGTTAAAATCGGTTCAAGTAAAAAGCTCACGGGTATTCATTACATTATTTTCCTGTATCTTTTAAGTATTCCATGATAACACCTTCTTTTTTTAGTGAAAGGGACCATGGATATTACACTAAAAATTTCACTGTCTGCCGACGCTCTAGAATGTGGGTCTTGCCTTTGCTCATGGTCCCTTGTCCATCTGCTTTTTGTCCCCGCCCACAAGCCTGCTGGGGTCACAGGTAATGGAAGGCAAAGTGTTTCCATTTGAAGAATCTCATCTATCTGTTGGCCTGGCATGGAACATAAAGCCTGAACCAAGTCGATTTCTTTCCTTTGATTGTGGAATCAGTGTGGACTCCCCAAGTGGAAAGCAGAGCTAGAATGTAATATCCACTTGATATCTCCAACTGCCATTTGAGGCCATAAGCAGTCTGAGGAGTAAGTCAACTGACTCAATCTGCAGCAGCAGGTGATACCAGCAGGCCCCCGAGAGATCAGTCTTGATTCTTGATAGCCCCCCGTTGCTGAGTTCAAGAGCATAAAGCCCAACTACTACACTTGGTTTCCTGTTCATGTACTTCTTTCAGTATCTATCTTTTTAATGTTCTGTTGTCCCTACTCCTTTTTAAAAAAAGCTCCTGGTCTGTGAATCCTAAAATAAAATTGTTCAGAAAACTGTATCACTGTAGAAGCTCTGAGTTAGTAACCAAAGATAAAAATGTACTTAACTGCTAGGTAAATGACTTCTGAAGATTTAGGAGACTGTTTCTGCTACTTGACAAATGACTAGAACAGGTTTTTTAAGAAATAATAATAATAATTTTTAACTTGGGAAAAATTAGCTTGTAAATATTCACAGCCATACTCCAAACTCTTCCTCCCATTTTGCACCCTGTGCCACTGTGCTCTAAAAAAGTAGGGATCCGTGGGGTGCTACAGACAGCTCTTGAAGGGTAATTGTTAGACTTTCAAGAACTTGCCATCTATTAAACACAGCTCTTACTAAAATGAAATGATAGGAGCTTGCAATTAAGTCAGTGTTTAGGCGAAATGCTCAAGTACTAGCCGAAAGGTTGGTGGTGCCCACACTCAGAGGCTCCTCAGAAGACAGGTCTGGCAATCCGCTTCTGAAAGGTCATAGCCTTGATAACCCTCTGAAGCAGTTCTACTCTGCACACAGGGGTTGCCATGAATTTGATTCCACTTGCTGGCAGCTAATGACATCTTTAAAAAAACAAATGAAATAAATGTGCAACATTCATCATGTCCTAATTATCTTACTACCCTTTTTCATTAACTGTTTTTCAGGTTGTCTTCATCCACCACATCTGAATGGCAGAAAAACTACACAATGGCCTGCTGCTGTGCTTCTCTTCTCAACTCCATGTTCAGTGTCATCATGTAGGTTGCTTGAAACTGCCTGTGGTGGGAATGTTTACACCACAGAAACAGGCCAGTACTACAAAGCAGAGCTTGATTTGTTTTATTGACTGTCCAAGCTTAAGAAAGTGGTAGATAAAATGCTAATAATGCCAATCAGAATTGTGCATCTAAGGCTGTTACACTGTGACAACAGAGAAATGTGAAGAAATAATCAACAATATGAAAAAAACTATCACATGAAGTAGCAAGGAAGTTGCTCAGGTCACTGGTAAGTGAATAAAACTGTGGCTTACATCTTTGTTGTTTCACTAGTTTTACTCAGCAACAAAAATATCAATTTAACATAATCATGGAAACTAGATTTATTCATCAACTGCAGCTGTAGGCTGGCTTCAGATATAAGAGTCTGGCACAAACCAGTGAAGGCATTCTGTGAGAATCAGTCGGCTACACCGAACTTACAAGAGTATTGCATAATTTATTATTATTTATAAATTATGTGTTATACGGCCATCATAGCCAGAGGCTTCATAACAAGCTTATGTACATGTGTATATATGTATATATTTGTTTTTCAGAGAGCTGGCTTTTAAACATTGGTAGATTTCAGGACATTGCTTGCGGAGAATGGCAGAATGGACCCAGATTGGAAGGGGCTCGTTGAAATGACAACGGAATGAGTTACTGGAGACAGAAAATAGTAAGAGTGGTAATTCTGCAGAAGTGGGCATGAC
This sequence comes from Heterohyrax brucei, assembly GCA_028571685.1. Lineage (NCBI taxonomy): Eukaryota > Metazoa > Chordata > Mammalia > Hyracoidea > Procaviidae > Heterohyrax > Heterohyrax brucei. Next base: position 113,920,802 of record CM053149.1, on the reverse strand, counting down.
AGGAGAGCAGAAATAAGTCACTGACTGCAGCGTGAGCTGGGATTTTATTATGCAGAGGTGAATGGAGAGAGAAAGGTGACGGCTTTAAGCAGCTACCACGAGGCATTTGGCTACAGAAAGTCTTTAGAATGTTTTGTTGCGGAGTGTAACAGAAATTCTCTTTGAGGGGCTTTAGTGAAAATTTATTTTGATTTCATCTTTTCAGACATCTGCATTTCTTCTGAATGTCTAGCTAAATGTAGGCCACTCAAATGCAGGCCATGCCTCAACACAGGCAGTTCATTCATATTCAGGTTGCAGAGCTTTTCTGGCCTTAAAATGATCATTAAGGTCCATATGGGTGTACTATGAACAAGTTTTGCCAGACATGCCTTCTTCCTCTTAGTGGTTCCACTAGCACAGTTTGAGAGTAACAATAAAGCACAGAAAGCAATACAATCACCAATAGTACTATTATTATTTTTATATTATCAGCAGCTTTGCTACATTTTTTCAGGATTAATTTATTAATCAGCACTGCAGTATTATAAGGCAGACACAAATAAGTTATTGTCATGACTTATCAAAGAAGCAGCAGACCGAGGGTGGTGGTATATTATGTGCCTCTAGACACATGTCTGACCAAGTTTACCAGGATCAGAATCCAGGTGTGTTCCCCAAAATAGATACTGAAGTCCTAACCTCTAACATGTGAATGCAATCCAGTTTGGAAAGGGGTTTCCCTTACTTAATGAGGCTGTACCAGATTAGGACAGGTCCTCAGCCTAGTCCCCCTGGAGGACGCCTTACACAGGGTGAGGGTTAAGCACTCAGCCATTCCAGCTCATCCACAGCTCCATGAGAGAAAGTTGCTGCAGTCTGCTTCTGTTGAGATCTGCAAACCCGGAGCCCTACAAGGCAGTTCTACTCTGTCTGATAGGATCCCTGTGAATTGGAATCAACTCAACAGCAATGCACTATGGACAGACACAGAGGGACAGACACACAGGTGGGATAAAGCATGCAATGGTGGAAGCAGACATATCTGTAAGCAGCAAAGGAGAGCCAAGTGTGGCTGGCAGCTATTAGAAGGGAAAAGAGACAAAGAGAAACCTTCCCTTAGAGCTAATATCCTCAGTTTGGACTTCCGGCCTCCAGAACCTTGAGAAAGTCCACGCTTGTTCTTTAAGGCCATCCATTCTGTGTGGTATCTTGTTATGGAAGTCCTAGCAACAAAGGCAGCAGGTGCTCTAGCCTGGGAGGCCACAGTCAGTCACTACGTCATGCTACAAAGTCAACTATGTTCTCTTGGCCAAGAACAAACAATAAGGTGCAAGACTCGCCTTCTCCATTTCTAAAGGGCCTGATATCAATCCACAGTCAGGGTGTTGGGAGGCACCCTGTATCTGACTTGGTTCACTCATTGAACATCCAGCTGTTTAAGAGAATGCCACAGGAATTTCAGAGCAGCAAAAGATGAATAAAACATGATCCCAACTTCGAGGCACTTAAAACCCAGATATTCAATGCTCTTCAGTCTCTTGAATGAAGTCGAGAATGAAATCAAATATGTGGATTACCCCAAATTGAGACAGGATTTAAAATAATTCCAATTTTAAAAGATCCAAATCACTTCCATTGAGATTTTAAAACTAATAAACATTACAGGGATAAGCAGAAAGATTCACATGCCATTCAAAACCAAGTGCATAAATAAGGCCTGGAAAAACCTGTTTTTATAGTAGCTTTTATGTAACATATCTAGAGGTTTTAGGATTAAACCAAAGACTAAAATTCTGTTAAAATTTTTGGTATGTTTCTTTAGTTTTTCATGACAGAAACTGCATGTCCCAAACAGAGGGATTTTTCTCTCTTCCTTTCTTCTTTCTTTTTAGCTCGGTGATGGTCAGCCATCTTCACATTGTGTTCTTTTCAGTTTTAGAGGTTACAGTCCGAAAGAGACACTGAAAAATGTGACCAGGACAAATTGAAAAGGATTTCAAACACCAAGTGATCACCTGAAGAGTTAGCCTGAACAAGGAAGACTGGGAGTGCATGTGGCATCAGATTCCAAGATATTTGGAGGGCTGTTATGTGAAAGAAGGAAGGAACATTTTGCGAGCTGTTCCAGGAGGCAAAACCAAGGCAAATGACCTGAAGTAACAGGAAGGTTATCTCAGGTTTGCAAAACAAAGCTTTGAGACTTGAGCTATTAAAAATGGACCCAGTGACTATGTGAGACCTTGGAAGAGATGCCACAGAAGCATGCTATATGGGAGGATTTGGTACAGGCTATCAAAGAAGATAATGAAGGTACGTCCAAAATAAAAAGCCTATGATTTATGACTCGGTAACAAAAAAACCTCCCTAAACCTCTAGAACACACACAGTTTGATGATCATACATACCTTAAGTGTGCAGAAATCATACAATTAACATATAAGGTATAATCATATTTATATTCAGCTTCATATTCTCCTTAAGCTCCCTGGATGGTGCAATGGTTTGTGTTCAACAACCGACTTAAAGGTTAGTGGTCTGAACCCACCCAGCAGCACCACCATGAGAGCCCTGGTGCTCTGTTTCCATAGGGTTACTCCAAGAAGACCTTTGGGACCACAGATCTTCTCTGTAACATGTGGGGCTGCCAGGAGTCAGGACGGACTCGATGGCAACAGGTTTATAGATGCCAAAGACGTAGTGACATCTGAGACACACCAAGAGAAACAAACAGGTGGCCTTGCAGCTGCCTTTGTGCAGAGAAAGCCTCTGAACCATGGATACAAGCTTCAAGATTCTGCTCTGAGATGGCCAGGGGCTATTTCGATGTAAAGTGGTGAATAGGGTAGGAATATGAGGTTTTACTCTAGGCAGAACAGCAGCCATAGAAAAAGCAAAGCAAGTCAGCAAATCCTTTGCAGAGATGATGAAAAGATAGCACAAATCCTTCTCACCTAGATGGAGACCACATCTCTGCTGCCTGCAGGCCACCAACTGCTGCAAAGGGCAAGAAGAAGGAAATGCAACCAGAAGGAGGAAAAAAAATCTGCATGTGTGTCCTGAGGTTGTTCTCACAAATCAAGTGAATGTAACTGGCCAGTGGATACCTAGAGACTGTGTTTAAACAGAACCTTGCCAAGCCCAGGAGAGGCTGGAGAGAACAAGTGGGAGAGGCCGCCCAGACTCTTGTTCTCTAGTGGGAAAGAAACAAAGTGCTGGCAACGGCAACGCAGACAGAGCTAGAGCAGAGCTGCGGTTAACGGAAACAGACCTTTGCTCCACAGAAGCCCAGCTGACAAAAGCCCCAGATAAAACCCCAGCCACACCGTGCTGTTTATTAAAAGCTGTTTCTTCCCGCTAGCCAATCAGCTTCCATTCGTCTCTAGCATTCTTTCTGACTTATTACATTAACATTTCCCCCATTCTCTGGAGCAGTCAGAGCCCCGGGGAATCTCTCTCTTCGCTCCCCTTGCCCTTCCTACCAATGTGGCACTGAATGAGACCCAGGGTATCGTATGTGTGAAGAGAAATTGCAAAACCACAAATTGCAGAAAATCATTACTGCCAGAAAATCGAAAGGAGCACACAATATCACCATGCCTCTTAAAAAGCAATTGTGCATTTCACAGGCCTCTGGGTAATTCAGGTTTGTCTGGCAACCGTTTCACCCATACCACCCAGAAGATAATTCTCTTCTTAGTGGTGTCACAAGGGTTGTTGTTACCCAGTAACACTATGGTGCCACCTCCTCCTGTCACAGACCTCCTCCGACACCAGACCACACAGAATCCTTAGTAACAGTTTTTGTACTAATGTTTCTTGTAAATTGCAATTCATGTATATCATTTATTCTTTTACTTTAATTACTACTTCATTCTCAAAGATGTTTTAATACAGGTTCACACATTTTAATTACAACCACATCGTAGCTAAAGCACCAGAAAATTTGACAGTATCAGTGACGGTAAAAAAACACTGTGAACAATGAAGACAGACAGAGCACAGCATGCTCGTACCTTTAGCAGATGAAATCATGTGATCTGAAGTGTCACTGTAATTGGGTAATGACAACAGCTCTGATTGGGGCTAACTAGAAAGATCAAAGAGTAAACCAACACAGCACTGCTATCACTATACCTATAGACATATTGATCCATTCTGAGTTAGTTTTTGTACATGGTGTGAGATATGGGTCTTCATTCTTTGTTTTTTGCAAACAGATATACAGTTATGCTGCTACCATTTGTTAAAGAGACTATCCTTCCCCAGTTTGTGGACTTTGGACCATTTGTCAAATATCAGCTACCCATAGGTGGGTAATACTATATTTGTACTCTCAGTTCTGTTCCATATACCTGCAGGTATAGTGATACAGGTAAGGTGGGCTTTCAAAAAATGTTTCTGTTATAACTACAGGGATATTTTTACAGACACTCATTTTGGTGTCACCCCATCTGACAGTGTCACATAGAGATGACCACATCCCTTGTAGCCCCCTAGTGACACCACTGTCTCATCAGAGGCAGTGGTTCCTAAAGAATATGTTTAGTCAGAAAGGAACAAAAAATGAGAGTGCAAGTCCTTCCAAGGACCTGGTTTGATCCAGTAGAATTCTGTTTCCTTCTTTCACGTAGTAATGATTTTAAGGCCCAAAATTTGCCACCAGAATGCCAGACACTCCCACTTAAACCGGGAGACTCTCCAGCAGTTCAGCAAGAATTGTTCAAGAAAAAGCCTTGGACAAGCAGAGCATTACTAAAGAAGCTGAACAAAGCAGGAGGCCTCACACTACCATATGTTAGAAACCTATTAAACTGTTGCAATAGTCAAAACAGCCTGATACCAGTACAAAAACAGGTACATAGACCAACAGAACAGAATTGAGAATCCAGATATAGTATCATATACCTATGAGTAGCTGATATTTGACAAAAGGTCCAAAGTCTGCAAACTGGGGAAAAGATAGTCTTTTTAGCAAATAGCAGCAGCATAACTGGATATCCATTTGCAAAAAAATGAATCAAGACCTGTATCTCACACCATGCACAAAAACTAACTCAAAATAGATCAAAGACCTAGGTATAAAATATAAAACAACAAGGATCATGAAAGAAAAAATAGGGACAATGGTGAGAACCCCAATACATGGCAGACACAGATTATAAAATAATACTAAACAATGCACAAACTCCAGAAGAGAAAATAGGTAACTGGAAACTCCTAAAAATTGAACACTCATGCTCATCCAAAGACTTTAGCAAAACAGTAAAGACTATTTACAGAGTAGGAAAGAATTTTTGGCTACCACAAATCCAATCAACATATAATCTCTGTAACTTACAAGGTACTGCAAAACCTCAACAAGATAAAAACAAATTACCCAATTAAACAACAGGAAAAGGATATGAATAGGTACTTTACCAAAGAAAACATCCAGGACCCTAACAGATACATGAAGAAATGCTCACGATGATTAACCATCAGAGATATCCAAATCAAAACTATAGTGATACATCATCTTACCCCAAGAAAGCTGGCATTAATCAAAAAACATAATATAATAAATGTTGGAAAGGCTGTGGAGAGACTGGAATTCTTCTATACTGCTGGTGGGAATATAAAATTATACAACCACCTGGGAATTCAATTTTGTACTTTCTTAAAAAGCTAGAAATAGAAATGCCATATGATCCAGCAATCCCACTTCTTGAAATATATTCTAAAGAAATAAGGGCTGTTGCATGAACAGATACATACAAATCAATGTTTGCTGTAGCACTGCCCACAACAGCAAAAAGATGGAATCAAATGTAGGTGCCCATCAACAGATGAATCGATAAAACGGTATGCGGTGCAATGATAGCAATGATGATCTTAGGAAACATCTCAGAATATGAGCCAAGCCAAGTGCCGTCGAGTCGGAGTCACCTGGAATACATTATGCTGAGTGAAATTAGTTGCAAGAGGACAAATAGTGTATGAGATCCCTACTATATGGACTTAATAAAAGGTTTAAACACAAAGAAAATCTTTGATGGTTACAAGAGTGGCAAGAGAGGGAGAGGGTTATTAAGCAGGAATGGGGTTAGGTGAAAGTGACAGCACACAGTAGAAGGGAGGTTAGCACAACTGGACTACCCCAAAAGCTAAAAGATTTTCTAAATACAACCCAACACTTTGAAGGACAGAATCCGGGAACAGGGGTCTAGGGACCATGATTTTAGGGGACATCTAGGCTAAATGATATAACTAAGTTTTTTTAAAGTAAATGTTCTGCATACCACTTTGGTTGAGTAGCATCTGGGGTCTTAAAAGCTAATAAGCAGGCTTCTAAGTATCATCGATTGGTCCCAATTCACCTGGAGCAGGGAAGAGTGAAGACATCAAAGACATGAGAAAAATAGCAGCCCAGGAGACAGAAGACATCATGTGATTGTGAGGCTGTATCAGTATGAGATCAGAAGAACTAGATGATACCCGACCATCACCAATGACTGCCCTGACAGGGAATACAACATAAAGTTTCTGATGTAGTAGGAGAAAAAATGGGTGCGCAGAACTAGAACTCTATTAGTAGACCACAAGTGATGGTCTGTCAGACTGGAGGTCCTAAGGACAAGGTCTCTGCCTCTGTTCACCTAGAGGTGTTAGGCAGGAATCGAACTCAGGTCTCCTGTGAGGAAGATGAGAATTCTACCACTGAAGGTACTGTATAGCAACCTCGTAAGTGTCTACTCTTGTGGACTCTGATAACTGAGGTCTATTGAGGGAAGGAGAGCCCCATGTGGTCAGGCTGAGGTATCTACTCTGGGTAAAGGTATCCAGGATTGCATTTGAGTTGTAAGGTGAGCCGTAGCCTTGCCACTCATGCACTCTGTGCCATATAGTGAAGCCAATATGGAAGCCAACTCTTCAGACAAAGATTGGACTGGACCAAAAGACACAGAGTAATGCTGGTGAAGAATGCACTTCTTGGCTTAAATATATGTATGAGGCCATCCGAATAGCTCTTGTCCAGAGGTGAGATGAGAAGGTAGATGGCAACAGGAGTTGGTTGAATAGATACAGGAAGTACACGATGGGAAGGAGGAGTGTGCTGTCACGGGAAGGAGGAGTGGCTCAGGTAGAGCAATTAGAGTTGTATAAGTGTGTGTGTGGGGGGCTTTCATACGGCAAACTGATTCAGATTGTGAAGTTTCACTTAAAGCACAATAATATATTTAAAAAAGACTTCCTTAAAAATACAAAGCATTTTTACATGGTAAAAGCCTTCTTGAAATCTTTTCTCTTGTGATGATCACAACAATCCTCAATGTAGCTCAAAAAATGTTTCACATCTGCCAAAATAATACCAATGATTGTTCCCATATAATACATACTGTTATGGATCGAATTGTGTTCCCCTAAAACATGTGTTACAAATCCTAGCTCCTACACTATGGATATAACCCCACGTGGGAATAGGGTCTTCTCTGCTAGATTAATGAGGTCCTATCAATATAGCGGGAAGATGTGTCGACTCACGTGGTCTAAATGGTGTAAAATCCTAGCGCAAGTTTACTTCTCAGAATATGTACTAAAATAATAGGTCACCCAAGACTTCATATGTCCTTGAGATAAAATGTGAAAATAAAAGGATCACAAACCAACCCCAGCTCAGGGGTCAATTTCCATACTGAGGCAGACTAGGGAGAAAGGTCTTTCTATCTACTTCTGAAAGTCAGCCAACAAAAACTCCCAGGTCACAGCGGCTCTACCACTGATCATGGGGATGGCTCAGGATCAGGGAATGTTTTGTTCCACTGTCCATGGGGTCACCATGAATCTTGGGTCAACTGGGTTTCAGCTAACAACAACAAGGTAAAATACATAACCTTCTTCTTTTGTTTTTGCTATCTGGGAAGTAATGGGTACTTCCAAGTGAAAATTGACAAAGAGATTTTAGGGCAACAGGCATATATGTGTTTATATGTGTGCATATGCATTTGCACATTATATTTGCATATACTGACTTAAAATGCTGCCTTAGTAATTTCCCCTTGTTTAATTTTTATCATAACCCAAACTGTTGCCATCGAGTTGACTCTGATTTACAGCCACCCTATTCATAGAGCAGAACAGCCCCATAGAGTTCCCAAGGAGTGCCTGGTGGATTTGAACTGCCAAACTTTTGGTATGTAGCTGTAGCACTTATACCACCAGGGTGGCTACGAGCTGGAATTGACTCGATGGCAGTGGGTTTGGTTTTTTATTTTAATTTTTACCATGGACATACTCCAAACACCTTATCTCATTTTAATATTAAATCATTTAAAAGCAAAGGTAACCCTAAACACGCAGTAACTGTGATAAAGAGCTACCAAACATGACGAACAGGAAATTACACAAGAGCAGTTTCCCTTCAACAGTGCTTTTTCCTCAAAGCAAAGAATACCTTCAAAGGTTAATATCTGTGCAAATAAAATACTCATGATAGCACATGAAAAGGGGAACTGTTTATAAACATCAACATGACTTTATTGGTAAAAGCTGCTTAGAACACCCATAATATCCAAGTGTCTCCTTGATAATGCAGTAAAAACCAAAAGAAATATAATACAGAGATTACATTAAAAAGAAAAAATTCAGGAGGTACATAACACTTTGACAAAATGTAAACAATTTGAGAGTGAATGCCTCTTGTGTTGATGTTTGAATATTTAGTGTAGAGTAGTTGGATCAATTTAGAGAGCAAGCAAACAAATGAAAAAATCAGCCAGGGAAATGAGAAAAATCCAGTTTTTCAACCAACTACACTGAATCACTCAGGCATTGTCTGATTGAAAAGACAACTTATTAGAACATGAATAATCGAGGTGAGACCTCTGGATTCCAAAGGATCTAAGAATGTCTAATTAAGTGCTTCTTCTGAGATGCATCTTCCAGTAGAAATTCTGTCCTAACCAGGATGTGAGAGCATGGCCCACATGGTTAGGTGATTAACCACGATACAGAAGGCTGGCAGTTCAGCTCTACCTAGAGGTGCCTTGGAAGAAAGTCCTGACAGTCTACTACGGAAAAATCGCAGCCACTGAAAACCCTGCAGAGCACAGTTCTACTCTGAAACATACGGGGATCACCATGAGTCAGAACTGACTCAATAGCAACAGCTCTATAGTTGTTTTGTTTTCATTTTTTTTTTTTGGATATACTCCCTGATTTACCGGTTCAACCCTCTTACCTTGTGGTTGTCAATTTCTTGTTGATTCGTCTGTAGTGACAAGCAACTCAATACCTTTGAATAGCCCGAACCGTTACATTCAGTCTAAATTTGTCTCCTGTTGTTTGAGCATGAATACTACCAAATTATACCAGAAACAGAATACTCACATCTTTTGTTAAAACCTTGATAAATTTAAATTTCTTTTTAAAAAACAAAAAACTGCCCACATACTAATTCCAAAACAGCAAAACTCAAATATTCAGCACGCCCAGGTCAGACCTATTGTAATTACATTTGATCTTTTAGACAGAGGGGCTTTGCAGCCTGGGCATGGCCATTCCTCAGCCTGGAAGTACCAAGAATAAAGAAGCAGAATACACGAGACACTAGTTCTAGAAGAGAACACGCGTTTACAGAGTGGCTGTATACACAGGCAGGAATTATTATGGTAACTAGCATGCTATTAAACAACAGTCTACAATTACCTGGTGAGGAGCAACTGGGCAAAGAATAACATATAAGTCAGCTATCTGAGAGAGCTTGAATAATTAAATGTTAGGTGTTGTATGGTCACAATGCCTAAATGAATGCTACCTGATTTTCACCTCCTCCCTTGTTTTCTAGCATTTCAGAAGCAGTCTACTTGCAGCCGGAATCAAGTTCATTCTGCTTCCGTGATGATTTATAATGTGCTCCATGTGGTTACACAGATCAATAGTGTGAAATGTTAAGATTCCAACTGTGGCTTCATTTATTGAGCCAGACTTGAAAAAACACAGCAACGTGAGCTGGCAGTCTTAAAGATTAGGAGGTTTGGGGAATTGCAGCTGAGAAGTAGATACCATTTCAAGGAGGAAATGTACTCACATTTTACTGCAAGTGAAATGCTTGTCTTTAAAGGGCAGCCTCTGAAACAAAGAGAGAGAATAAAAGATGTTAAGAAAACTGTATGGTAGCCAGTTCAAAATAAATAGGCACTAAAATACCTCTGCGAACACAGCTATTGACTGAAAAAAAGAAGCCTTGAGATGAAAAAAAATACTCTTCATGGAGGGACAGAGATCTATCTGGAGCCTATAAAGAAAGCAGTTAAGTCAACTGTCATATAGCTCAGCTCTCTGCTCCTGCATCTTCTAGAATTTCTGGATCTCTTGAGACTCACTTGGAGACTGTGTTACCGGTCCAAGCCTGGGAGAGGGAATATGAGGACTCACATTACCTAGACCAGTGGTTAAATGGTTAGGTTCACATCAATTTCTTGTTTTGGTTCATAATGATATTGTACCTTTCCTGGCAGACCCAGTTGTGACACATTGTTTCATCAAATGAAACTGTTGCTGAAAATTATAATGTTTTTCCTTTAAATTCATGTGTATTGGGATAAGTGGACAACTTTCTTTACCAAGAAATAAAAGACTTTGGGGGGGGTGCAGAGCGGGGTGGCTAAGAACAGAATGAAACCAATGCCAGGCTTCTCTTTATTCAAGATGGCAATGAAAAAGAGGCATAATCAGACTGTGCCTCTGCTTGGGAAGAATTTGCCAATCATGCAGGCGTTTTGTGCAGTGTAGGCAGCCCACCTCCAAATGCATTATTTTGTTTTTATTCTACTGTGGTCATATCCAAATGGGTACTTTGCAGGATAGTAGGTTTAATTGTGGATGGCAATTCGGTCCTCATGATTAATAGAAACTATTTGCTTTCTGTGACTCGAGTAGTCCCAGGTTGTCTCCAAGACTGAATACTCAATTCATAGAGCCCTCAGACCTTTGGAAAGATCTTACTATGCCACCCACATTGACCTGGATAAGAAAGTCATTTCAGTCACTTCAGTGAGTCATATTTTTCCAACCTCTGCCATTCTTCGGGAGTGTGACTCTTGCAGTTGAGTCAGTGCTCAGAGATTGATAGAAGCAATAATAGTGGTTATTTCAAAAAACTGTTTTACAAGTTCCACAAGGGAATTCATGTTAAACAGTAATATAAGGTTGGCTCAGTAAAGGGACTTGATAAATGCTACCTAGGGTTATTGCTATGATTAGTATCAGAATGCCAATACGGGAAACCAATTGATAAGTCCATGAACTTGGAGCTAGGAAGGTAGCTATGAACACAGTCATGCTGGGTAAAATGTCTCCATTCTTGGCAGCGCAAACGGTACCACTGTCTAGATTTCTCTCCTAGACTGTGGTCATTCTCCCCATTGCCAAATATAACCCAAGTTACAGCAACACCCACATTGGAAACTCTTTAAATGACTTAAGCAAGCCAACTAATTCTTTATTCACTATCCATGGAGATGGCTGGGGGTGGCAAGTCACAGATTGACAAATTGCTACATTATTGAATTTTTGGATCTATGTAAAGCATGGACTATAGACGATTCAGCATTTACAGTTCTTTACCCACGTAGAGGCTCAATACATTTCTTTTTTCAAATTGTGGTGAATGTTATATACAACAAACTTTCTCTATTTCAAACATTTTTATGTGTAAAATTCAGCACCGTTAATTTTGCTCACCATGTATGCAACCATCACTGTTCCAATGTTTTTGTTCCAATCACTCTTAACAGAAATTCAGTATCCTTTCAACTTCTTATTTCTCCTACCCAGCCCCTGTAACCACTAAGAAACTCTGGTTTTTCTGCATTTGTTTATTCTAGATACTGCATACAGATAGGTTCACACAGTATTTGTTCTTTTGCATCTGACTGATTGCACTCAGTATAACGTTTTCAAGGTTCATCTACACTGCTGCACATATCACAACTTCATTTCTTTATGCTAATAAATGTTTTAATTGAACTGAACATTTTACATGGATTCTACAGAGTGACTCCGCAACATGCCACGTGCTAATGATTCTAGTCTATTCATCTTCTAAGATGTTGGGTACACAGCCCTGGTCACTGCCTGACATACATCCTTCCATCTCTCACCCCACTGAACAAAAAGTGTACCGAAAATCTCTCAGAAATTGTGTACCCTTCAGCTTCTTTGAGGACTTGGTTGCTAGGAAACCAATTTTATAATACTCTTACGTACAGAGAAAAGTTTTTAACTATTGCCTCACATAAACAGGTTCTTCTTTAGCTACAAAATAATCCATGAAGAAAGTTGTCTATTACTTTCTAAACTCAGTGGATAAGAGTTTTTCACTGAGGCAGCAATTCTATAGCAATCTCATCTACTATTTTGACAACTTCTCAGTTCTGTCCCTGAGACTGCTATGTAGCTAGGTGACAGGATGGCAACCATCATTTTCTTTGGGGTATAAAATAAAGCAATTAAGAATACTATAGTGGTGACCTTTTACAGACCATGAAGAAAACCAAATCCGATGCCACTGAGCAAACTCCAAATATGGTGATCCCAGGTGCTATTGAGTAGAACTGCTTCCTAGGATCCTCTTGGCTAAAATCTTTGTGGAAGCTGATTTTCAGACCTTTATTTCCAAGGAATACTGGGTGGGTTTGAACAACCAACTATTAAGTTACTATTTGCAACACCCGAGGGCCTTTAGAGGTGCATGAAACTCTCATTATAACTGTTTTCACAATAATAATAAAAAAACAACCTAAATTCTTAAGAAAGAAAAAATCATATTCATTGCTGTAGAGTAGATTTGACTCACAGCCACCCTGTAAGAAAAAGGAGAACTGTCCCACAGGGTTTCTAAGGAGTGGTGGTTGGATTAAAACTGCTCACCTTTTGGTTAGCAGTGGAGCTCTTAATCACTGCACTATCAGGGCTCTCCTTTAAGAAAGGGAGCCCTTAATGTTACTAATTAACTCCTTTACCGTATGTTCACTGAGTTTGCTGTATGTGCAGGGAACTGTGCTAGGTCCTAACAGTGCACTCCCTGCTCTCGTGATAAATCCATCCTCTGGTCGGAGAGACAGCTAGGCAGTATGGATTGACCCCATCACCATGTAAATTTGCAAAATCACTGAGGCAGTCAACACGAAGAGGGAAAGCTGGTATTTAGTGATTTGATCTAGACAGAGAGGTCAGGGAAGTTAATTTGTAGAATTGCTGAGATAACAAGGAAATAGAATCCGTATATAATGTTAACAACAGCTAACACTACTGAGTGCTTAATGCACCAGAAACTGTTGTCAATGCTTTTACATGCAGTGATGCGGTCACCCCTCACAGCAACCCAAGGCAGATAGCTGTTTTACCAGATGGCAAATTGGGCATGCAGACAGAGTACATTAGGCAAAGGGACATCATCAAGGTCACAGACCCTGGGCCAGGAGTGAGGTAGCTCCTGGGAGGGGGGCCCAGAGACCAAAACCACCATTTGTATTATTTTATACATTCTTCCACCAGGTGGGAATCTTTGAAGGATGAAGGATGAGACTCTTACATCAATCCTGGAAAACTTCAGTTAGAGAAGCCTGGTCTCTGCTCGCCTTCAGGGCAGATGCTGGGTAGCTCTTGACTCTCTGCCCTGTACACACCTAATACTACTTGTACTTCCCTCAGCAGATGTACAAGACCAGCATGCCCCCGTTTGGAATCATGGTAGCCCAAGTGCCAAACTCAGGAACTGGTGTACTGGAAGGGATCTTGTTCGAAGCTCGTGGATGCCATCTTTGGTCCCCTAGTCAAGCACTGACTCTCATATAAACTCTGATGATCACTGAGACCTGCTTCTATCTTGCTGGCCTCGAAGCAGCTGATTTCCAAGCCAGAGTGCTCAATCTGCAGTTTCACCACACCATCCATTATCTGGATTTCTCACCCTGGATCCTGTGGCTGATCCCATCTGGCTGTGATCCATACCTTACAATTCATACTCACTAATGGACAGACAAGGAGCCCTGGTAGCACAGTGGTTATGCACTCAGCTGTGAATCAAAAGGTCGTATGTTCTAACCCACCAGCCACTGTGCAGGAGGCAAGATCCTGGGATCCATTCCTAGAGAGATTACACTGGTTGTCTTCAAGTCAACTCCAACTCAGAGAGTCCCTATACGACAGAGTAGAAATGTCCCAGAGGGCTCCCAAATCTGTAAATCTTGACAGAAATGGACTACCACATCTTTCTGAGTTCAAACTGCCAGCCTCTTGGTTAGCTGTTGAGCACTTTACTGCTTCACCACCAAAGCTACTTTCATGAAGATTACGGATCAGGCAACGCTGTGGAGCAATCCTACTCTGTCATGTAGGGTTGCTGTGAGTCACAATCGACTAAATGTCACACAGTAACAATAATAATGAATAACAGACTATGTCATATTTCCTGACTGCTCTGTGCTGATGGAAGCAGACTGCTTCAAGTTATCTATTTAAAAATTTTTAGGATGTATAGAAGGATGCACCAATCCATGAATAACAATGTTTGTAAAGTCATCTATATACCTTCTCCTCTCTTGTCTATGGAAACCTTGGTGTGGTTAAGTGCTATATCTGCTAACCAGAAGCCCAGCAGTTCAAATCCACCAGGCACTCCCTGAAACTCTATGGAGCAGTTCTACTCTGTCTTATAGGGTTGTCATGAGTTGCAATCAACTTCATGGCACTGACTTTTTTGAGTTTCTTTTTGGATACAATTAGCAGCGCTAGTGGTGCATTGGTTAAATGCTCAGCTGCTTGACAGGTCAGTGGTTCAAACCCACCAGCTACTCTGCAGGAGAAATACACATGTTGGTTTGCTTCTGTAAAGATCATAGCCTTGGAAACTCTGTGAGACAGTTGTCCTCTGTCGCTGTGTGGGGTTGCTGTGTGCTGGAACAGATGTGACAGCATACCACAGTAACAATAGTTCTCAGATACATAAGAAACTAGTTCCTACATGTCCAAGGTTATAAACTCGGAGGTGAAGTGATGTCACCTTCTCATTCTGCACGCTGAATGAAATTTCCTTTATAGTCATTTGACTTATTTGTCTGATGCTGTGATATCAATAAATGGGGCCCAGTTGCTATGTGGTAAGTGCTCAGCTGCTAAGTGAAAGGTTGGTGCTTGAAACCTACCAGCTTTCTAGGGAGAAAGATGCAGCAGTTGGCTTCTGTAAAGATTACAGCCTTGGCAAACCTATGGGACAGTTGTACCTTGTCCTGTAAGGTTGCCTCGATGGCAACAAGTTTGTTTTTGCTTTGGCTTGGATGACAAGAATACATACTGTTTATACTACACATTTCCAGGAGTACTAGAAATCACTACTTTTCCTTACAACTGTCTTTTAAATTACCTAGGAAATTGTCAGATACAAATGTTTTGTGACTGGTGGACATCTGAGTTATCTAGAGCTGCTATAGAAGAATACCATGGTGGACACTTTAACCAACAGAAGCCTGTTCTCTCACAGTCCAGCCCCAACTCTAGCATAAGTTCCAAGAGAAAGCACTCTCTTTCCATTGGCTTTGGAGGAAGGTCTCTGTCATTAGTCTTCTTCTGGTCTAGGACCCCTTCCTGGACAGAAACTGGTGTTCAAAGGATGAGCTCTGCTTCCGGCACTGCTTTATTGGTGGTATGAGATTTCCATGTCTCTCTGCTTGCTTTTCTCTATCTCAAAAGAGACTGACTGAAAACACAATATAATCTTATAGACTGAGTCCTGCTTCATTAATACCACAGAGGCAGGATTTATAACACTTAGGAAAATCAAATCCAGTGACAAAATGGTAGACAATCACACGATACTGGGAGTCATGGCCTAGCCAAGTTGACACACATTTTGAGAGGGCACAATTCGATCTATAACAGCGGATCTCTTCTTCACTTTGGACAAGTGTCCTCTGTCCTTTAAACCTGAGACTTCGTGCTACTGGCACAGGGACTTGATGTACAGAGTTCAAGGCCTTTGCCCATGGCTTCCACCCTGGGGGAAGTGTCATTGCTAACAGGGGGCCACGAATTCAAGTCTCAGTTCTTCCATCAAGCCCTGTGTGACCTCTACAAGTTATTTACCCTCTCCAAGTCTCGATGCTGTCCTCTATAAAAAGGAAATAATAGCAGCAGCTCTCCTAAGAGTGTTGTGCCGGCTAAATGACATAATGTAAGTAATGCATTCGGTGGAGACCTTGCCCACACTAAGTGCCTAACACATGGGCTATGGCTGTAATTCCAAATTGAAAAATTACCATATAAACAATTGCATCTTCCACTTGTTTCTCTGCATTCTACACTAGTTCCTTAAACAAACGGAAGAGGGTCGCATGTGGTTTCCAGCCTCTCTTGGCTCTGACTTTGGGTCCTAATTTGAGCCTCAGTGGACTCATCTTTCAAAATCATATCAGACTGATTATTTTCAATGCCAAAAACCAAAAACAAAACCCACCCCCAAATTGCCACTGGATCAGTTCTGACTCATGATTGTTATTTTGTTCAGAGAAGCTTTTTTTCCTTAGTATTTTAAGAATCTTCTTACATTTCTGCTCGCTTCTCTTATCATATTGAAATTTCCCTTCCCTTTTTTTTCTCCTAGCCTTAACTCTGTGCCTCTGCTGAGATCTCAGTGACCCCTTTCACTGCTCTCCTTTACTTACACATGGCTGTTTGGGTTTTGACTGCTTTCTAGCTTTCTGCAGTTTGAAAAATCAATTAAATAAGCAATTTTCATTATAGAAATTTGGAAAATACAGAAAACTCAAAAAACCAAACTCACTGCCATTGAGTCAGTTCTGACTCACAGTGACCCTATAGGACAGAGCAGAACTGCCCCACAGAGTTTCCAAGGGGCAGCTGGCAGATTTGAACTGCTGATCTTCCAGGCAGCAGCCATGGCACTTAATCACTATGTCACCACGGTTTCCGGAGAAACAGAAGAGCACTAAAATAAAATCAGAAAGATTTATTCTGAAGTACATCACAGCTTCAAGCTTCTTGGAGAGTAGTTCGGTAGGATGAGTAGGGTCGCCATGAGTTGGATCCGACTCGACGGCACTTGGCTTCGGCTTGGCCCTGCACGTCAGTCTTGTTTTCCAGAGGGAACTCCCATCGGCAGTGTGGGAGAGTCTCATTCGACACTGTTTTCTACACTATACAAAGGCACTCATGTGCATTCTTTTATTCCCATACATGTATGTATACTTCAACTTTTTCAACAGGAATGAGCTCATGCTATATAATTTTCCAGAATATTCTTTTATTCTCCTAATGATATTGTTGTACATCTGCAATCCAAGCTGGTACATATAGATCTCCCATGGAACTGCTATGGGGACAATTCTACTCTGTCATATAAGGTCTCCATATGTAGGAATCTACTCAGTAGAATGCAATACACAAGCAACAAGAACATTATTTTTAGTAGTTCAGTAGGGATCCATTGTACACAATGCTCTAACTTATGTAACCAATCCCATGTTGATGAATATTTAGGTTGTGTGTAATTTGGCTCTTATGATGAGCTTGCAGTGAGCAAGCATTTTGAACACTTTGTTTTTTTTCTTAACCAACTTACGCCCTTGTACTACAGGATAGATTCTTCGAATTATCTGTACTTAATTAAGAATAGGGCATGTGTGGTTTAATACTGGATGGAGAGTTCCAAATTACTCTTCAAGAAGGTTGACCCTGTTCACCCGCTACCAATAATAGGATATATTGTCTAGGTGTGTCCTTCACTTTTCACTCATGATTTCTGGTTTTTTTGAGCTTTTTTGCGCTGTGTGATAACTCCTCCGATTTTCAAGATACCTAATCCAATTTTCAGTAATATTTCTCAGTTCCAAGAACTCTTTCTTGTTCTCAGATTGCCTCTTTTTAATAATTGTTCTAGTTTCCCTAGGAGTTTGCCTTACTAAGAGTTCCATTTCTTTCCTCCTGTAAGGCTACCTCACAGCCACCTGTCCTGATTATTCACGCTGTCTTTCTTTCTTCTAGCTGCTAAGTCACCTTCCAGACCTCACCCTTTTTCTCCACCAACTGTTACTTGGCTGCACACATCCAGATCTTCCTACCGCTTTAAGGGGGAGGGTACAGACAGGCTGCCGAGGGGTCTCCTAAGCAGCAGTGGATCTGCAAGTGTTGTGCAGTAACAACCAAGTGCTGCTGATTCTGACTCACAGGGACCTCACATGTGTCAGAATAGAATTATGTTCCAAAGGCTTTTCAATGTGTGATTTATGAAAGTAGGTCAACCAGAGCTTTCTTCCAAGGTGACTCTGGGTGGACTCGAACCTTCAGCCTTTTGGTGAGCAGCTGAGTATGTCTGTACCACCCAGAGACTCTGAGAGGTAAAGATGGAATTGTTTCCTGGTGAAAAGGTTGGTAAGCGAGGGCTCTTCAACTTATTAGCACGGGGAGGCCTCCGCGATTCCTCAGACACACGCAGAATGTAACAGGTCTCTTCAAGTTACTTAAAAAGGGAGCAGTTTAGCTTTTTCTCAGCCATCCATCACCAGTGGGCAGTGCTGCTGGGACATTCAGTAGGACAGTGCATCTCAAGCTTGTTTGTACATGTGGATCACCTGGGGTCTTGTCAAATCCTGATGGTGAGTCACCAGGCCGGGGTGGGGCCTTGGATTCTGCATTTCCTACAAACCCCTAAGATACACTGATATTGCTGGTCCAAATACTATGCTTTGTGCAGTAAGCATGTGGGCTCCCTGAGCCGGGCGCCTCATGCTAAAGGGAAACGGAGTCCTCTGCTCCCTATTTCTGACAGGGAGGCATGCTCCCAGGCTGCTGAGATTCTGGGCCTCCTTGCCTTCTGCTGTTGTTGTGTGTCTTCAAGTCTAGTGCGATGTATACGACCTACAGGACAGGGTACAGTTGCCTGGTAAGGTTGCTTAGGCCGAAATCTTTACGGGAGCAGATCTCTGGATCTTTTCTCCCATAAAGCATCTAGTGGGTTTGAGCAAACTCCAAACCACCTGCAAAATCCTGGAAGCCAGGGAATCTGGGATTTTCTCTGAACTCTAAATACAGACCAAGCTTCTTCCATGACCGGGTCATTATTTTCCACATCATTTAGTTATTCTAGCTAGAAGCTGGGATAGAGGGAGTTACCAGAGCACTCTTCCACGTTTTTAGTCACTTCAAATTATATCCAGATTTCCAAATGTCTTAATCATTGTAAGAGTCTGTGAAAGTGTTCTGACCATTTAAAATTGCTCTTGGTACAGACGTAAGTCTGGCTACCACTGAGCTTGTAGCAAAAATCTGTATAAATTTATTAGGCACCTCACAAACTTTTGTTATTCTAGTTTTAACAAATCACAGTAGGTCTTTTTAAAGACATCTCAATTTTTCTTCTAAATTCTCATAATTTTGCCACCTTTCACTGATTTCAGGCTTTTCATTGATCAGTTATATACACAGAGAGAGATGGATAAATATAATCTATATCCACATATTTAATTTATTGATGTTCCCACTGGGTTACTATAACTTTAGTGAAAATGTTTTATTATTTTATTATTTGTATTCATTAATTCAAGATTTATGACTCTTTCCTTTGTTCCAGGCACAATATTAGGCATAGAGGACAGTCAAGAAATGATCAAGGGTTTTGCATTTTGCTTGAGAATCCCTTGCAGACAGCTCTTAAGCTTATACAACGACCTCATACATGTCATCTCATCTAATCCTCACACCACCTTCTGAAGACAGAGAATAGGTTGACCATCACCCTCGGTTAACAAGGGAGGAAACAGGGCTTGGTGAGA
Organism: Heterohyrax brucei; assembly: GCA_028571685.1. Classification (NCBI taxonomy): domain Eukaryota; kingdom Metazoa; phylum Chordata; class Mammalia; order Hyracoidea; family Procaviidae; genus Heterohyrax; species Heterohyrax brucei. The sequence goes on along the minus strand of CM053149.1, from coordinate 113,900,994 downwards.
GTCAATGATTATTTCAAGATCATAGAGCTAGTGGCAGATTTGAAATAAGACATGGATATTACTGCTGATGTCAGATGGATCTTGACTGAAAGCAGCAAAATACCAGAAAGATGTTTAGCAGTGCTTCATTAATTATGCTAAGAATGCAACTCTGTGGTTTATAACCCAAAAAACAAACCCACCGCCATTCAGTCGTGACCGAACAGATCATGAATAACTCTTTGAAGAATGGGAATTCTAGAACACTTAACTGTGCTCATGTGGAACCTTTACATAGACCACGACATTGTAATTCAAACAGAACAAGGGTCTATTGTGTGGCTTAAATCTTGGACAAGGATCGGTCACGGCTGAATCCTTTCACCATACTTAATCAGTGCTCTGGGCAAATAATTCAAGAAGCTGGATTATAAAACGAAGAACATGGCATCAAGATTGGAGGAAGATTCATTAACAACCTGCAATATACAGATGACACAACCTTGCCTGCTCACAGTGGAGAGGACTTGAAACACTTTGAAGATCATACACCACACCCTTCACTATGCATTATATATCAACATAAGGAGAACAAATATCCTCACAACTGGACCAATAAGTGATATCATGATAAACAGAATAAAGATTGAGGTTACTGATTTAACTTGGGTCCATAGTAAATGCCCAGAGAAGCAACAGTCAAATTAAACTGATGTATTGCCATCAAGCGAATCTGTTGCAAAAGACCTTTTAATAGTATTAAAAAGAAAAGTTGTCACTTTGAGGACTAAGGTGCACTTGACCCAAGTCATGGCATTTTCAAATGCCTCATATGCATGGAAAAGCTGGACAGTGAATAAGTAAGACCCAAGAAGAACTGATGACTTTGAATTATAATGTCAGGAAAGAACATTGAATGTACCATAGAGTTTCAGAAGAAAGAATATATCTGTCTTGGAAAAAGTACAGCCAGCATGCTCCTTAGAAACAGCTTCCTCTCATGTGCTCTGCACATGTTATTAGAGGAGACCAGTCCGTGGAGAAGGTCATCATGCTTGGTAAAATAGAGAGTCCACAAGAAAAGGAAGATTCTTGTGTTGACACAGTAGCGGCCACAACAGGGTCAAACAGCAATGCTTCTGAAGATGGCATGAGACCTGCCTGCATTCTGTGCTTTTCTACATAGGGTTTGACTCAACAGCACCTAAAAATACCACCACTCTGGCTTCTTCTATTTTCCTCTTTTTCCTTGTATTTTCATGTCCTACAATGATTGAGAATAATTTATTTACTTGAATTATCAATAAGCTTAATTATCCTGTGGAATACTCAATTTCTGAAGTGGAGGGAGCCGAAAGGGGTCTTTAGGCTGGGCCTGGGTCAACTCCAGCATAGACAGGGCCATCATTAAACATGTGGGATCATTTCACTTTATGGCTTTTTTCCGGATGGGGAAACTGAGGTCCAGAGGGTCACAGTGCTCTGTTTTAGGAGTAGAGCTTGGGTCTTTGGGCTCCTAATTCTGTGATCCTTCTAGTGGAGGCTACTGTCCAGGTAAACTACCTCTCCTCTATAAGCTAATGCTGATACTTTGAAGAGGCTGAAACGTTTGTAGCAGCTTCAAGGCCTAGAATAAAAATAAACTAAACAGCAAAATAAAAGCTATCTGACTAAGGGTTCACTTCAGGGATATCTTCAAGTTCCACTTACATTCAAATATTTTCTCCATAACAGCATTAAACTGTTACCATGCTCAGAATATATACTTTTCTTTCAAACATTTCTTTTCAGATCTCTGCTGTCAGCTGAGAAGACATAATCATATAACCCTTTCATCTCTCATAGGCTACTGTCCAAATCCTGTAATTAAATAATGAATTTCTAAGGATTAATTAAGGAAATACCAAAGTCACACTTTTTGGCAAGGGATCCATTATCTTTCAAACTTGCTGTAAGTAATACGGGGTGATCAATGGCCAGTGTTTATATATCTAGCTTTCAATTTTAATGAAACATTTCCTTTGAATTCACTGGAAAAGATTACAAAGTCCACATACACAAAATCTGTAAACAATGACTTTGAAATCCTCTCTCACAAAAGGTAATCTTATTTAATGTTGCTCAAAACACTTCCAACAGGAGAGTAATGGCTTAGTTCCTCGTGAGTCAATGCATGGACCCAGGCAGCTTCTTTCTTGTCTTCATACATTCTGCAGTGTCTAGCAGAGTGGCATTAAACAGATAGGAGTTAAGTGAATGAACCTCCAGGCTTCCCCAGGAAGGACATTCTGTCTGCCCAGCAACCTCCTACACTTACTTTACCTCTATTACCAGTTCTGTGCCCAAGATTGGCAAGACAATTTGTGGGGATCAATAGAAAAAAATGAAAATGTGGGGCTTCTTGTTCCGAAAGTATTTTTGTTGTTCTAGGTGCCATTGAGTCCATTCCAGCTCACAGAAAGCCTATGTAGCAGAGGATGCAATACTGCCTGGTCTTGTGCCATGCCCATGATTGCTTTTATACTTGAGCTCATCACAGCCACTTTTTCAACCTATCCTGTTGAGGGTCTTCCTGTTTTTCACTGGTCCTCACTTTACCAAGGGTGATGTTCTTCCCTAGGGACTGATCCCTTCTGACAACAAGTCCAAAGTATGTAAGATGTAGTCTCATCATCCTTGATTCTAAAGAGCAATCTGGTTGTGGTTCTTCCAAGAACAACAAGTTTGAGAACACATCACAGAAGAAGTGTTACATACCTCATTGCTGAATACCACTACGGTCACCTTCAAAGTACTCCCCTTGGGAAGTTATGCATCAATGCCAGTGCCTAATCCACCCTTCAGAGCAATTTTGGAACTCTTTCTGGAACGGTCACTGTGCACGGTGGCAAGTTTGTGAGCTTAATTGTATAGTTGTGTGTGAGGGAGTTTTCAGCCAGTGAACAAATAGCTGTACTGAAACACACTCCCTACTCACCTGATTTGGCCCCCAGTGGCTTTTTTTTTCCCTGAAGGTGAAAGGAATATTCAAAGAAAGACATTTTGATGACATTCAGGACATGAAGGGTAATACAATGACAGCTCTGATGACCATTCCAGAAAGAGTTCCAAAAGTGTTGTGAAATGTGGACTAGGCACTGGCATCAGTGCACAGCTTCCCAAGGGGAGTACGTCAAAGGTGGCCATAGTGATGTGCAGCAATGAGGCATGTGGCGCTTTTTCTAGGACGCCTTCATGAACCTAAGTGGCAGTCCTTGTCGATCTGTTCTTTCTTTTGGCAGTCCATGGTACACACAGTATACTTCTCCAACACCCCAGTTCCAAGGCGTCATTTCCTCTTCCTTAACCACTGTACAGCTTTTGCACACATACGATACAACTGAAAATAGCATGGCTTGGGTCAGGTGCACCTTAGTCTTCAAGGTGACGTATTTGTTTTTTAAGCTTTTAAGAAGTCTTTTGCAGCAGATTTTCCCAACACAACGGCCTTTGATTTCTTGACGCCTCATGGAAGTTGATTGTGGCTCCAAGTAAAACAAAATCCTTGACAATGTCAATCCTTTCTCCATTTATCATGATGTTGCTTACTAGTCTAGTTCTGAGGATTTTTGTTTTCTTGATGTCGAGGTGTAACCCATACTGAAGGCTGTGGTCTTTAATTTTCATCAGTAAGTATTTCAAGTCCTCCTCACTTTCAGTAAACAAGGTTGTATCATTCGCCCAATGTAGGTTGTCAATGAGTCTTCCTCCAGTGCCCTGCTCTTCCTTGTATAGTTGAACTTCTCATACTATTTGCTAAGACTACGGATTGAACAGATATGGACATAACCCTGATGCATACCTTTCCTAAATTTAAACCATACAGTGTGCTCTTGTTCTGTTCTAATGAATGCCTCTTGATCCAAGTATAGATTCTTCATGAGCACAATTAAGTGTTCTGAAATTCCTATTCTCCACAATTTTATTCATAATTTGTTATGATTCACACAGTCAAATGCCTTTGCAGAACCCATATAACGCAGGTAAGCATCTTTCAGGTTTTCTCTGCTTTCAGCCAAGATGCATCTGACATCAGCAATGATATTTTTGGTTCCATGTCCTTTTCTGAATCTGGCCTGAAGTCTCTTTTGACATCCATTCTGATATATTTCTTTCTTTCTTGTTTTTTTAATCTCTTGCTTTTTCAAAGATGGTGTCCTTCCACAACTCATCTGGTCTTCAGTCAGTACCATTGAACACATCAGTCAAATATACTCTTGAGATGGTCTCTCACCTCAGGTGGGATATCCTCAAGGTCATAATTTTTTTAAGTTTCAACTTGAACTGGCAAAAGAACAATTGACGATCTTTTCCCCAATTGCCACCTGGTTTTGTTCTGACTGATGATATTGACCTTTCTGTTGTCTCTTTCCAAAGATGCAGCCAATTTGATTCCTGTGTATTCCATTTGGTGAACTCCATGTGTGTAGTTACAGTTTATGCTGATAACAAAGGTATTTGCAATGAATAATTTGTTGGTCTTGCAAAATTCTATCATGCAACCTTTGGCATCATTTCTATCACCAAGGCCGTATCTTCCAACTAGTGATCCTTCTTCATTTCCAGTTTCTGCATTTCAATCACCAGTAATTATCAAAGCATACTGACTGCACATTTGATCAATTTCAGATTGCAGAAACTGGTAAAAATCTTCAACTTCTTCATCTTTGGCCTTAGTGGTTGGTATATAAACTTTAGTAATAGTCCTACCAACTGGTCTTTGTAGGCATATGGCTATTATCCTATTACTGACAGTATTGCACTTTACAACAGATCCTGTAATTCATGTTTTTTTTTTTTTTGATGATGAAAGCAACGCTATTCCTTTTCAAGTTGTTACCAGCATATGAGTTCTGACAATTAAGTCTGTGAACTTTTTCTTTTTTTATTTAACATGACTGAGTGAAAATGTACATTCACGTATAAATTTACATGCCCACCTATGTGCAGCTTCCACTGGTCTCCCTGTCCGGTGACTGCACACTATTCCTCTCTGCTCCATACATGTCTCATCCTCCCAACAGCCTCCTTTCCCCTCTTCTCCGTCCACTCCCCTTCCTCCAGCCAGAGGTCAGCAAGGTGATATCCTATAGATGTACAGAACCATAAAGTGCTTCCAATATATGGTCACTCTGCATTGCCAAGTCCAATCCATTCTTGCCCAAAGAGTGGACCTTTGTTATAATTTATGGGAAAGCACAGCATCAGGGCCGGGGGCCATGCTCTCAGAGGAACCCCAAAACCGCTGGACCATCAATTGAGGTCTTTTAGTGGAGATCTCATGATGCACCTCTTTTTATTCTTGTGTTGCTGGTGAGACTCCTCTCTGTGAGCTCCATCATGGCTATCGCTGGTGGTGGCCGGGCACCATCCCTTCCGGTCCCAAGTCGATGTAGGCACCCACTCTTGTGGGTCTCTGTCTTCTCGGTTGTCTTTACCGCATGTCATTTTGGTCCTCGGTGAGCATCCGTTCCTGCTGAGTTGGGACCATTTGCTGTGTCCTCGGATGGCAGCTTGGCAGCTTTTAAGACCCCAGACGCCACTCACCAATGTGGGGTGCAGAGAGGTCTCTTAGCAAAACGCTAGTTGTGCCAACTGGCCTGGAATTCGCCTAAGAGCATGGTCCCTGCCCCCCAGCCCAGCTACTCTATCCTTGCAGTATTGAGTTAAGATGGAAGGAGTACTCAAGTTATGCTGAAGTCCACTTAATGTTGTTCTTGTTTCTAACGTGTGCTATCACCGCTTTCTCCCAACTAGATTTCCAGTAACTATCTAAACTAAACCTTCCCCCTCTCCCCCTCCTTCCCTCCCTTCCCTTGCAGCTGTCAAAGAGTCTTTTCTTCTATACACAAGTCTGTTTTTGAGATCTTAAAGTAGAGGTCTCATACAGTATTTGCCCTCATACAGTAGTCGCTGACTACTTTCACTCAACATAATGTCTTCCAGTTGAAACCAGGTTAGGAGATGTTTACTGGAATCATCGTTATTCTTTATCATTGCGTAGTGCTCCATTGAGTATATGTACCACAGTTCACCTATCCATTCTTCTATTGTTGGGCTTCTGGGTTGATTCCATCTTTTTGCTATCATGGACTGTGCTGCGGTAAACATTCTGGTGCATGTGTCCGTTGGTGTGAAAGGCCTTGATTCTGTAGGTTATATTCCAAGTTGTGGAATTACTGGGTCAAATGGTATATTGATATCCATTTTTTTAAGGAAACGCCAGACTGCCTTCCAAAGAGGCTGGACCGTTTTGCAACCCCACCAACAGTGTAGGAGGGTTCCACTTTCTCCACAGCCTCTCCACCATTTGTTGTTTTGTGTTTTCTAGATCATGGCCAATCTTGTTGGGGTGAGATGGTACCTCATTGTTGTCTTGAATTGAATTTCTCTAATAACTAAAGATCGTGAACATGTCCGCGTGTGTTTTTTGGCTGCCTGGATCTCCTCTTTAGTGAAGTGTCTGTCCATCTCCTTTGCCCATCGCTTAATTGGATGGTATATCTTCTTCTTATTGATATTTTGTAGTATCTTTTAGATTATGGAGATCAGGCGTCGGTCTGACAGAGAGTTGCCAAATATTTTTTCCCATTCTGTGGGTGTTCTTTTAATTCTATTAATAAAGTCTTTGGATGAGCAAAAGTGTTTGATTCTTAATAGTTCCCATTTATCTACTTTCTCTTCTGTTGATTGAGATTTCTTTGACAGATTTTGGAGTCTGTCCTGATTGTGTATTAAAACTTCTATTGTTGTTCCTATCTTTTCTTGGATGAGTTTATCGTTTTAGGTTTGATATTTAAGTCTTTTATCCAGTTCGAGTTGGTTTTTGTATAAGGTGTAAGATATGGATCTTGATTCAGTTTATTGCAGATGGATAACCAATTTTGCTAGCACCATTTGTTGAAGATACTGTTTTTACCCCAGTTTAATGTCTTAGGGCCTTTGTCGAATATCAACTGCTCATAGGCAGATGGCGTCATTTCTGGGGTCTCAATTCTGTTCCATTGATCGATCTCTCTCTTCTTGTACCAGTACCAGGCTGTCTTGACCACTGTGGCAGTGTAGTATGTTCTAAGGTCGGGTAATGAGAGGCCTCCCAGTGTGTTCTTCTTCTTTAGTAGTATCTTACTTATCCGGGGCTTCTTCCCTTTCCAAACAAAATTGGTGATTTGTTTCTCCATCTCATTAAAAAATGTCACTGGAACTTGTATTGGGATTGCATTATATAAATAAATTGCTTTGGGTAAAATAGACATTTTCACAATGTTAAGTCTTCCTATCCATGAGCAGGGTAGGTTTTTCCATTTATCTAAGTCTCTCTTAGTTTCTTGTAGTAAGGGCTTGTAGTTCTCTTTGTAAAGGTCTGTTTCTCTGGTTAGATTAATTCCTAGGTACTTTATCTTCTTAGGGGCTATTGTAAATGGTATTGATTTGATAATTTCCTCCTTAACAGTCTCGTTGTTGGTATAAAGGAATCTTACTGATTTACTTATGTTTATCTTGAATCCTGAGACTTTGCTGAACTCTTCTATCAGTTTCAGTAGCTTACTTATAGATTCCTTGGGGTTCTCTGCATATACAATCATATCATCTGTGAACAGGGAGATTTAACTTCCTCTTTGCCGATGCAGATGCCCTTTATTTCTTCATCTTGTCTAATTGCTCTGGCTAGAACTTCTAGCACAATGTTGAATAGGAGAGGTGACAGTGGGCATCCTTGTCTAGTTCCTGATCTAAAGGGAAAGTCTTTCAGTCTGTCTCCATTCAGGATGATGTGGGTAATTGGCTCTGATCTTCTGAAAAAACCAGCTTTTGGTCTTTTCAATTTTTTCAATTGTTTCTCTATTCTCTAATTCATTTAGCTCTGCTCTAATCTTTATGATCTCATTTCTTCTGGTGCCCGACGGGTTCCTCTGTTGTTCTCTTTCTACTTGTTCAAGCTGTAGAGTTAATTCCTTGATTTGGTTTCTTTCTTCCTTCCAGATGTGTGCATTTATGGAGATAAACAGACCTCTGAGCACTGCTTTGGCTGTATCCCATAGGTTCTGATAGGAAGTGTTTTCATTCTCATTGGAATCCATGAATTTCTTTAATTCATCCTTGATTTCCTCTATAACCCATGTTTTCTTGAGCAAGATGTTGTTCAGTTTCCAAGAGTTCCACTTTCTATCTCTGTTTTTTCTCCTATTGATTTCAACTTTGATGGCTTTATGATCTGAGAAGATGCTTTGCAGTAATTCAATGGTATGGATTTTGTTGAGCACTGCATTATGGCCTATCACGTGGTCAATTCTGGAGAATGTTCCATGTGCACTGGAGAAGAAGGTGTAGTTGTCTGCTGATGGGTGGAAAGTTCTGTATATATCAATGAGGTTTAGTTGGTTAATTGTATCAATGAGGTCTTCTGTATCTTTACTGAGCTTTTTTTTAAATGATCTGTCTAGTGATGAGAGTGGAGTGTTAAAGTCTCCCACTATTATTGTGGAGTCACCTAACTCTCTTTTGAGCATAGTCAGTGTTTCTCTGACATATTTAGGTGCTCTGACATTAGGTGCATAAATATTTAATATAGTTAAATCTTGCTTGTGTACTGAACCTTTCAACAATAAATAGTGTCCATCTTTGTCCACGATGATGGATTTGACATTAAAATTGATTTTGTCTGAGATTAGAATTGCCACCCCTGCTCTTCTTTGTTCATTGTTAGCTTGATATATATTCTCTCATCCTTTAATTTTCAGTTTGTTCCTGTCTTTAGGTCTCAAGTGAGTTTCTTGTAGACAACATATGGATGGGTCATGTCTTCTGATCCAAGATGACACTCAGTGTCTCTTTACTGCAGCATTCAGTCCATTCACATTCAATGTAATTATTGATAGGTATGTGTTCACTGCTGCCATTGTGATATGTTTATTTTTATGTTGATGTTTTCTCTGTTGTTCTTATTAGTCTGTTCTGGGACACTCTTTTCTGTGACTTGATTTTTCACCTTTTTCAGAACTGGTTTTATAGTTGTCGAGACTCGTGTGTTAGATTTCTTGAAATGGTATGGTACATCTTTGTTGTGCTTTACAGCTGCCCCTATGAACCCCCTTAATAAACTATTTATAAACCTGATTTTAATTACTACCAGTCTTATCATCTTCCTCCCCATCTGGAAGGACTATAACAACTGTAGTACATTCCTCTTTTTATTATGATGACACCATAGTTTTTATGATGATTGCTGGATTGCTTCTTTCCATATCAAAGCTGTGATTTACTTTGGGGCCTTCCCTAAATGAGTAGAGTATTGAGTAGTGTGTCGTTCTAATATATAAAGTTAGTGGTTTTGTTCTTCTAAGCCAAAGCCAAGAACTTCTTTCAGTATTTCTTGTAGTTTGGGTTTGGTTTTTACAAAGTTTCTGAGTTTCTGTTTATCTGGGAATGTCTTAATTTCATTTTCGTATTTGAAAGATAGTTTTGCAGGATATATAATTCTTGGTTGGAAGTTCTTCTCCTTCAAGACTTTGAATGCGTCATGCCACTGTCTCCGTGCCAGCATGGTTTCTGCTGAGAAATCTGACGAGAGCCTACAGGGTTTCCCTCTGAATGTTAGCTTTGCCTTGAGTCTTGCTGCCTTTAAGAGATGCTGCTTGTGTTTCATTTTGTTAAGCTTGATTATAATACGTCTTGGAGTCTTTGTTTTGAGATCTATATTGCGTGGTGTACGATATGCATCTGAGATGTCTGTATTGTATTCCTTCATGATTTCTGGGAAGTTTTCTTTCAGCAGCTCAGCAACAATACTCTCTGTGTTCTCAGATGTCTCACCCTGTTCAGGGACTCCAATTAATTGAAGGTTGTTTCTCTTAATAGAGTTCTACATACTTCTTAATGTTTCTTCATTTTTCTTGTTTCTTTTTTCTGATTTCTGCTCATAGACGCTGGCATCAGTAGCTCTGTCTTCCAAGTCAGAAATTCTTTTTTCCATTTGTTCCATTCTGTTTTCTTGGCTTTGCATGGAAGTTTCTATGTCTTTGATTTTCTTCTTGATCTGTTGGATTTCATAGTACTGGTGTTCCATCAGATTGAACATCTTGCTTAATTTTTCATTTTGTTCTGCTGCATTTTGTATAAGGTCTAGAAGGGCTCTGTATATAATCAATTTGTATTCACTTCCTGATGCTTTCATAAAACTTTCTTCATCCGGAAAACTCCTTGGTTGCTCTGTTTGGGAGCCTTCTGAAGCCATGAGTGATTGCTTGTATGCCACAAATGTCTGTTGCTTTTTGGGTCCCATGTGAGTATACAGAGGCTGGAAGAGGTACTGTGAGGATGGATTGCAAATGTTTCTCTAGGCTGTCTTCAAATGTAAAGCAAAAGGCATCTGACCAGTTCACAAGTCAGTTAGGTTTTCAGGTGTAGAGGTCCCTCTTCTCATCTGACAAAGTAAGCGCCACTATATCCAACCCCAGATGATAACAAACTAGTTCAGAATACAGCAATGCTACTGCCCTGGTGGCCTCTGCTGACAGGGCCTAGCCTTAGCCAACACTGTGTCGAGTACTGGTTTTGTGATAGGAAAGCACTCTCCTGTGGGCAGGCTCTGGCTCCCAAGCTAAGAATTAGGTCCAGCTGCGGCCACCGTATCAAAGATGGCATCCTCCACACAGGCAGCAGACAGAGGGGCTAAAGGTGCCAAGAGGTAGTGATTCCTCTGCTTCTGTTGCAGGGCCCCCAACGTAGGCAGCACTGTGCAAAATCACTACTTTTCTGTTGGAGAGGCACTGTCCTGCTTGCAGGCGCTGGCTCCCAGACTAAGAACGATGTCCCGCTAAAAGCTAAAATCTCGGTACTAACATGGCGTCCCACACACTGACCGCGAAGCTCCGCACAAACCCTGCTGAGGCAGCTATAAAATGAAAGGCTCAAAGTGGCTAGATTAACAGAGTCCCGAGCCTGGCTCTCAGAATATGGGAATTTCGCCTGCCTATCCCCCCAGCAGCGCGTCTGAGTCCAGCCGCCAGGCAAGACCCAGCTCCGCCCACCAGCCGAGACAGAGGAAAAAAAGAGTCAAAATGGTACATTTACCTTCCATCCATGAGAGCCAGGGCTAGCCAGGAGCGGGAGTCAGCGAAAGAGAGGAGGTTTTTCGCTGAGTGGCAAGAAGTCCCAATTAACAGCTCTGTGCCGTGTCCTGAGGCTGATTAGGTGATCAGAAGGCTCTGTTTGTTTGTCAATTCAGGTCTTGGTTTCCAGAGGGATGTAAGGAGACGTGGGCTTAGTCTGCCATCTTGACTCTGCCCCCCAAGTCTGTGAACTTAACTGTTCTAAGTGCTACAGACCTCGTTGCTCAGTATCACTACCATCACCTTCAAAGGACTCCCCTTGGGAAGCTATGCACTGATGCCAGTCCCTAATCCACCCTTCAAAGCAATTATGGAACTCTTTCTGGAATGGTCATTGTGCATTGTGGCATGGCGGCAAGTTCACAAACTTTATTGCCTAGTAGTTGTCTGTGTGGGAGTTTTCCGCCAGTAAACAACTGTATTGGACCACCCTCACTACTCACTTGATCTGGCCCCCAAGGACTCTTTTCTCTACCCAAAGATAAAGGAAATATAGAAAGGAAGACATTTTGATGACATTCAGGGCATCAAGGGTAATACGATGACAACTCTAATGGCCATTCCAGAAAGAGTTCCAAAATTGCTTTGAAGGGTGGACTAGGTATTGGTGTGGGTATGTAGCTTCCCAAGGGGAGCATTCTGAAGGTGACCACTTTTTCTAGGATGAGTTCATGAACTTAATTGTCACACCTCATAGTAGACCATGTGATTGTCTAATTCAAAATGGCTAATACCAGTCCATTTCAGCTCATTAGTGCCTACAATATCAATACTTACATGTTCTGTGTCACTTTTGATGACTCATTTTTCTCAGATTCAGGCTTTATATAGTCCACCTTCTGGTTATTAACGGATGGTTGCAGCTGTTTCTTCTCATTTTAAGTCATGTCACATCAGAAAGTGAAGTCTTCAACAGCTGGACTCCCTCCATGTCATTTCTTCAAGGAGGCAACTCTTCCCCAGGCATCTTTTGAGTGCCTTCCAACCGAGAGGACTCATCTTCTGACACTCTATCAAAAACTGCTGTGCCAATATTTATGAGGTTTTCACTGGCTGACTCTTTTCAGAAGTAGACTTCTGGGTCTTTCTTCCTAGTCTGTCTTAGTCTGGACACTATGCTGAAACTGGTCTGCCGTGGGTGACCTGCTAGCATATGAATACTGATCTCATAGTTTCCAGCGTCATAGCAACACATAATCTTAAAATTACTAGGAATTTCAAAACGGTGGCCAACCATGGGACACTCCTATGTGGAGCTCTGTGAAACTGCATGGGTCATATGTCAGCCCTGTCTGTGCTCAACTATTTTCCCAAATTTCTGCTTCCTCATCCATGCTAATCACACCTCCTGAGCTAAGCGAAAACCTATACTCGAACTCTCCTTATACCATTCTTTTCTGTCTCAGTCAGCTGTCCTGCTGCTTGAGTCCATGTCCTTCCATCTTCCTTGTCTTGCCTATTTCACTGAGCTTCCCTGCACCCCTGTTTTAAGATGAGAAAACTCACCTCTGTCTTGTCAATATGCCTCCTCATATTAGTGGAAACTGGGCTCTCCCATCTCAATAGATGGCTCCAATGGATGTCCCTTTTGTTACTGCTTTCAAAGTGCAAATGCATAAGCGGCGTAAGCAATCTATCCTTGAATGCTAGTGACCCTTCCGGAGTCTTCGTTATGGGGAAACTAACTCCATGTGATTATTTACATCCCCCTTTCCACATCCTATCCTTTATCAAAGGAGCCCTGGTGGTGCAGTGGTTAAAGTGCTCAGGTGCTAACCAAAGAGCAGCAGTCGGCTTCTATAAAAGTGACAGCCTTGGAAACCTCATGGGGCAGTTCTAATCAGTCCCGTAGGGATGCTGTAAGTCAGAATGGACTCAACGGCAATCCTTTTTCTTCTTTTTTACCTTTTATCATTAATTGCCTCCATGTCACATTTCTGTCTTCCTTATTTCAGCATGTGGCTCACAGTTTTCCTCTTCTCTCCTCTTTCTTACTAATTTTAATATTTGCATTCACTTATGACTTACTAGGTTTTCTGGTCTCACAGTTCAGCAATTTCCACCAGCCAGTGATCTTCATTTCCATTCACTCTAGTCACTCACTGCCATTACTCACACCCCCTTTTGACCCGGAACTACTCCATTACGAGGAGTTCCTGGGTGGCACAAAAGGTTAGACCCTCTACTACTAGCTGATAGGTTGCTGGTTCAAACCCACCCAGAGGTGCCTTGGAAGGCAAGCATGGCGATTTGTTTCTGTAATGTCACAGCCTGGAAAACCCTTCGGAGTAGTTCTACTCTGCACATGGGGTAGCCAAGAGTCAGACCTGACTCGACAGTAGCTAACAACGGCAACTGTATTACAAAGTATGTATTCTTATCACAGGGTAACTTGAAAAATACAGAAATTAAAAATGAGAAAAGAATCAAGTGAACAAACAGAACAGTGTTGCCATGAATGGCTCACCCAAAGACATCTACTATTAGAATTTTGGACAATTTCTTTTCAGTTCTTTTTTTTTTTTAATTCATAGCAAACTGAACCATTAGAATTGTGATGAATCTTGCCCCACAAGTACGGAGGGTACCAAGCTCACCTGGGGTATCAGATTAAGGATGTTCATTAGGGAGTGTTACGAGCTGGAACTGACTCAATGGCAACAGGTCAGGTTTTATGAGCCAAGCCAAGGGCTGTCGAGTCGGACCCGACTCATGGCGACCCTAGGGTTTTATGAGGGAGTGATATTTAAGCTGTGACCTGAAAGTTGAGATGCAGTTTAAAGATAAAAGTGAAAATCATTCTGAGTAGTAGGCACAGCTTGTGCAAAGACCCTGAGGCAGGAAACAGCAAAGCCTGATTGAGGTCCTGAAAGAAAGTCAATGCTTAGGAGGGAAGACAACGTGAGATGAGAAGTCTGCGTTCCACATTGCTACTGTAGGGGAAAACAAGATTTGTCACTCCATTTTTGGCTTGTTGCAATAAATCTGTAACTATATCTTTCTCTTTCAATCTATCCCCTCCTCAGACCTTTTGAAAAGGTTTTTTTTTTTTAATTATATAAATAAGATGTTCACTGAAGAAATTCAGAAAATACATAAAACTACAGAGAGAAATGAAGACCATTCATTATCTCACTACTTGGTGATAACCCAGTGCTAAATTTATACAGTAAGTAATGGCCTATCCTTTCTGTTTTTCTTTTTTGCATATGCATCTATGTAGACATGGATATAATTAAGATTTCAATAAAAAAGTTATGATAGCACCCGTCTCCATATACTACAGGTAGAGGAAGATCAAGGACTTTGCCACGGCCAGACCTAGAAGGTTGAGATTGAGACAAAAATAAAATTAGCCAGTGAAAACCCCATGGACCACAAGGGTCTCAATCTAATGTGCACGGGGTCACCATCAGTCTGGGACAACTGCATGGCAGCTCACAACAACACATGAGTGAAGGCTGGGAAGGTCAGAGTAGAAACTTTCAGGGATTATCTCACCAGTGTTAGGATAACACAGTTACTGTGTGATGAGGCATCCTCAGGGTGTGTTATACGACCCATAACTAGGATTGTACGTTGCTAATCTTCTGGTAGAAGGTTTAGGGGAATGAGAGAGTGTAACAGCAGTGGTTCCACACTGGGATGATTTTACACTTCTTACCCCAGCCAGACGACATTTGGCAATGTCTGAAGACTTGTTTTGATTGTTACAACTTTCAGGGGCAAAGCTGTAATCTGGCTGCTAAACATCCTACAATACACAGAATGATTTCCCAGAACAAAGCACGATCTAGGCCACAATGTTACCCGTGCTGACAGTGAGGAAGCCTGACTTGAGGTAAGCCAGGCTTGGTGACCTTTGAATACAGATGGAGTCAGCTGTTGGGGTGATGGAAGGTCCAACCAGGAGGAATTATTCTACTTGGGGAGCTACATGAAGACAAGATTCAAGTGAACTACTGATGTATTAGCTTCTGAAATTGCTGAGTGCATATGTCTTATTAAAAGGGCTTTCAAAGGACAAAATCTGGAATAACATCATGAGGAAAATGAGCACATGAGGCTGAGAACAAGGTGAACAAAAGCTGAGAGAAAGCTCTGTGATCCAGCTGAGGGTATTAGTACCACATATGGAAAAGGTAGGCAGTCAAATTATGAAGCCTATTACACTGTCAGAAAACCCTGGTGGCATAGTATTTAAATCTTAAATCTGCTAACCTTTCGGTTTAAATCTGCCAGGTGCTGCTTGGAAACTCTATAGGGTACTTCTACTTGGTGCTATAGGGTCGCTATGAGTCAGAATTGACTCCAGGGCACTGGGTTTGGTTTTTTTCTTACTACATTGTAAAAAGAGCTGAGTTCAAAGATAGTGCAGACTGAGAGACACAAATGAAACACTAGAGGCATTTAGCCACCATGGTAGGAACAGAGGTAGCAGAGAGAATATTCTTGCTACCACTGAAGCAGTATGATTTACTCAAGGTCTGGAAAAACAGAGGAAACGACACAACCAAGATGCCCTTCAATAGCAGAATGCATGTGCTAACTGTGGTATATCCATACAACGAGTATTATTCAGGGATGAAAAGAAACGAGCCATCCAACTACCAACAAGGGTGGAGCAAACCTAAATACAGACTACTAGGTGAAAGGCGCCCTGGAAGCGAAGTGGTTAAGAGCTCAGCTGCTAACCAAAAGCCCAGCAGTTTGAATCTATCAGCTGCTCCTTGGAAATCCTCTGGGACAGTTCTATTCTGTCCTATAGGGCCACTAGGAGCTGGAATCGACTCAGTGGCAATCAGTGTGGTTTTTGGGTTTGACTAAATGAAAGAAACCAATCTGCAAAAGCTTTACACTGCATGATTCCAACTATATAACACTCTAGAAAGAGGAGAAAAAAGTAAAAAAAAACAAAAACAAACCCAACAACTATGGACACAGTGAGAAGATCAGGGGTGGAGAGAGTAAAAAGCTCACTGGTTACCAAGGGTTCAGGGGAAGAGGGAGGGAGAGCGGGTGAAGTACGGGGCATCTAACTATTCTGTATGCTGTTGTAACAGTGGATATGTATCAGTATTTGTCAAAACCCACGTGACTGTACAGCACAAAGAGTGACCTTTAATGTAAGCCGTCGACTTCAGTAATAGTAATGTACTGATTTGGGTGCATCAACCATGATAATATACTACACTAATGCAAGGCGTTGACAGCAGGAGAAACTGAGTGCAGAACTTGCCGTACTTCCTGGGTAATTTTTACATATACCTAACACTGCTCTAAAAGAACTATAAAAAAATCTATTAAAAAATTTAGGAAAGCACAGTTTCTGCGGATGAGCTCGTGGTAAGGGACGTACTGCCCTGCTGTAAGCACCTCTGTTTGAGAACTCATTGAGGACAAATCCCAAGATAAATTTTTACATGTGGGCAAGAGACATACATCATACAGACAGGGCTACGTACATCACACAGCGACAGGTCTATAGCAGCAGTCCTCAGACTCAGTGCACATCAGATTTGCCCTGAAGGCTTGTCTAAATCTGGACCACTGGGCCCTACCCTCAATGTTTCTGATTCAGCAGGTCTGGCTAGAGCCTGAGAATCTGTATTCTAACACATTTTCAGGTGATGCTGATGCTGCCTGTTCAGGGGCTACTTTAGAGAATCCCCAGTCTACAAAATTCCAGTGTGGGAGGCAAAGGCAATGGACTAATAGGCACTGCCTCCTGGTATCCTGCTGTAGATGAGTATGAAAAAGGAGAGCAAGAGATGGAGACTTTGGGGACATTCAAGTCAGGACCCTTCCTCGGGTAGGTGCCTCACACGGTGATCCAAGAGGAAGAGGAAGCTGGGTCAGTGCCGAGAGCCCACCCATGATCCAGCACTGCTAAGCAGGACAGAATGCAGGGTTCAGTGTGGAACGGGAACTAAAAGGCGTAGAGCACGCAGCACAGGACTGAGTCATGGCATGGGCTGGAGACAGGGCGGCCTTTGTAGTTTTCTCAATTGTCCAATCAGGCAGAGGTGTCTCAAAGGCCAGCCTCTGAGAGAGGCAGCAGGAGGCATGGGTGATTCCCATCTGTCTTCCAACCCAAAGGACAGGGAAAGCACACGGTTACAACGAGCTTCACTGCATCTCCTGTTTGTGCTCCCAGGTCATGGCTTCTGTATAGGAATTGCTTGCAAAGCCAAAACCATGTACATTTTCTCTTCTCTCTAAATATTTTTCTTCTCTGTAAGATAGCACTTCCAACTCTGTTGTAATCCACAGCTGATACCCACGATACGGGTCTGGGTCTTGAACTCCACCTGCCCCTCTGCTCTTCTCTGTGACTGTTTACCATCATCACGAAGGAGAATTAAGGAGCCAAATTCATCCACCAAACTGTGCCTTGTGTTTCTAAAACACAGGAAGAGATTGTACAACTAAATCATGAGACATTCATCTAATGGAGCATTAAAAAATAATCTTTATTATGTGTTGTAGCTATGCAATTTCATGTAGGAAATGCTTATAGCATAAGTGAAAACAAAACAGGATAAAATTGAGTATGTAGTCTTATATAATTACACAAAAACATGAAAGGAAACAAAATATTATGGAAAATATCATGCACTGAGACTGTTCAGTGGTGTAATTTTTTTCAATAATTAAATGCCATCTAGAACAGGAAAAATAATTTTAATGTAAGTATTTGCCTTGGTCTGTTGTTGCTAGATGCTGTGAATTTGGTTCTGACTCAGAGACTGGTTCTGACTCACAGACCCTATACACAACAGAACAAACACTGTCTGGTCCTTCACCATCTCCACAATTTTTTTTATGCTTAAGCCCACTGTTGTGGCCACTGTGTCAATCTATCTCATTGAGGTCTTCCCCTTTTTTTGATGACCCTCCACTCTACCGAGCATGATGTCCTTCTCCAGGGATTGAACCTTCCTGACAACATGTCCCAAGTATCTAAGATGCAGTCTTGCCAACTTTGCTTCCCAGGAGCACTCTGGTTGTACTTCTTCCAGAACAGAAATGTTTGTTCTTTTGGCAGTCCATGGTACATTCAACATTCTTCTCCAACACCACCATTCAAAAGCATCAATTCTTCTTCTGTCTTCTTTGTTCATCATCCAGCTTTTGCATGCATATGATGTGACTGAAAGTACCACGGTTTGGGTCAGGCACACCTCAGTCTTCGAGGTGACATCTTTACAGTACTTTAAAGAGATCCTTCGCATATTTTGCCAATGCAATGTATTTTTTGATTTCTTGACTGCTGCTTTCACCTGCTTCTTGTTTTAGCAAGTCATAAGGTATTGTCCACAATAGCAAAAATCAACCTCCATGCCATCAACAGATAAATGGATAAACAAACTATGGTATATTCACACAATGGAATACTATGCAATGATAAAGAATAATGATGATCTTAGGACATATAACCTGTGGTCATCTGGAAGCTATTATGCTGAGTGAAATTAGTCAGTTGCAAAAGGTCAAATACTGTATGAGACCACGGTTATAAGGACTTAAGAAAAGGTTTAAGCACAGAAGAAAATAATCTTTGATGGTTACAAGGGTAGGGAGGGAGGGAGAGGGGTATTCATAGATTAGATCCCACCTACTGAAATTGAGTGGGTCCAACTCATAGTGACTGCATGCTGTTACCAGTATCTAATCCATAGTAGACAGAAATTCGGTTAGGTGACGGTAGCGACAGCATGCAGTAGAAGGGATATCATCACGTCTGCACTACACCAAAAGTTAACAGGTTTCCTAATACAACCCAATATTTTGAAGGACAGAGTAGCAGGGGCAGGGGTCTGGAGACTATGGTCTCAGGGGGCATCTAGATCAACTGGCATGACAAGTTTAAGAAAATGTTCTGCATCTCACTTTGCTGAGTGGCATCCAAGGTCTTAAAAGCTAGCAAGTGGCCACTGAAATAATGTCAATTGGTCCCAATCCACTTGGAGAAGGAAGAATAGCACAGACATGAGGAAAATAGAAGCTCCAGACTGTATCATCATGAGAGGAGAAGAACTAGGTGGTACCTGGCCACGCCAATGACTACCCTGACAGGGAACATAACAGAGTCCCTGACACAGTGAGAGAAAAAAGGATATGCAGAACTAGAATTCTATTAAAAGCCCCCACCCGATGGCCCAACAGACTGCAGGGTCCCCCGAGGACATGGCTCCCAGATTCTCTGTTAGCCCAGAGGTGAAACCGGTACCAGAGCCACCTCTTCAGACAAAGATTGGACTGGACTGTAAGACACAGAGTGACACTGGCGAAGAATGTGCTGCTGGTCTGAATATACACATGAGACTATCTGAGTAGTTTCTGTCCAAAAGTGAGATGAGATGGCGGAGGGGGACACGAATTGGTTAAACGGATACGCGAAATACAGGGTAGAAAGGATCAGTTTGCTGTCACAGGTGGGGAGAGCCATTCAAGTTGTACAACAGCATGTGTATGTAGTTTTATATGGCAAACTGACTTGGACTGTAAGCTTTCACTTAAAGCACAATACAGTATTAAGAAAAGAAGTCATGAGCACCGTAACTGCTTCAAGAAAATGGGAAGGGAAAAGATAACAGGTTAGTGCCAACAAACCAAACCCGCTTCCATCAAGTCAATTCTGACTCACAGAGACCCTGTATAGTAGACCTGCCCCATAGAGTTTCCAGAACAGCCGACCTTTCGGTCATCAGCTGTAGCACTTAACCACTACACATATCACCAGGGTTTCCCACTGGTAAACAGAAATTTTAAAATGGTAAGAAAGGTATGGGTGAAAAAGTACTTTGAGGTAGCTGAGAGACTTGTGGCTGGACACAGGATTTACGAGGAGACCAGGAGGGTTACTGCTCCAGTGAGAGAGCAACAGATTCCAAGAGACTGAAATTTCTTGGTATTTTGAAACAACCTGAGTTAAATGCACCATAATAGAAAAGATACCAAATAAATTTGGGCTGGTACTGCTGACCAGTTGCAGAAGTGTGAAAGAAAGTTTTAGTACTTTATTGATACAATGAAAATCAACCAAGCTGGGAACTGATTCAGTGAATACCACATGGGAAAACAGAATGATTGCCCTTTCAAAAGATGGCTACAGCATCACTTTCCATTACAAATGAGGAACATATAAGCATACTGTCAAATGAATTTGAACAAAAATATTTTAGCTTTCTGTCAGTTTGCTAGAATAAGTTTAGGTTTTAATTTAAGCATCAAGAAGAGTGATCTAACGGTTTATGAATAGCTTTGCAGAAAGCAGCAGTGATAAAAACTGCAAACAGATGATGTGTAAATAAATATTTGTATCGACTGATATAAATATTTAGAAGTGCTGACAACTCCCAATTATCCTGTTTTAATTGGTTCTTGGAGAAACTAATTCCTGACAATCGTACTTGGCCAATTAACACTTCAGTGGCTCAGCTGAAGTCTTTAATCTTAAGAGCACTTTGAGGGTAGTTACTTCCTTTGTACCAGTGAAGAAATAAATTTATCATTCAGTCATGAAAGCATAGTGGTTTGTAAGACTCTCTCTGCAGCCAAACAGGTCCTGGTCCAGGAGAATGAAGCCAGGAAGGGTATAATACAGAACTGTTAACACCACTGGTACCAGGATTACACTGGGGAGGAGAGAAAAGAACAAAGCTCAGAGGAAGTGTTGGATATTGGCTTTATTTCAAAGCCAGTATCTGTCACGACAGCAGTTTCCAATCAATCACTAACACATAATCATAAACAGTGCCTGATTTCCAAACAGGGACCACTTATCGTTTCAAAGAAGAAAGTAGGCGTAGTCTGGAAGCTCCCTCATTTCTTGCTCTCTGCCTCCCAATTTTATACCCCATTCCCAATTCGTGTCTTACTTCCAGCTTCCTTGGAAACTGGTGGCATGATGGTTAAGTGCTACTCTGCTAACCAAAAGGTCGGCAGTTTGAATCGGCTAGGTGCTCCCTGCAAACTCTGTAGGGCAGTTCTACTCTGCCCTGTAGGGTTGCTATGAATAGGAATTGACTCAATGGCAGTGGGTTTGGTTTTTGTCTTGTTTACCAGCTTCCTCTAGGAAGAAAGTCCTAGTGATTTACTTCTGGAGAATCAACCAGTATAAACCCTTGTGGATCACAACAATCCTATCCCATTATGCACAGGATCATCATGAACTGAGGCCAATGTGACAGCAGCTAACAGTAACGAACTTCCTTTGATAGTTACATACTACTAATAAAAACTTATCTCCAGTCAGATAGTGCCTGTCTTATAATCTAAACCAAATTCAACTTTTTGTGAGCCCTCCAGTAGTAACTGATGTTCTTTGTTAAACATGTCTGACTTCCCATCTTCTAGGCACATGGAGGATTGCCTTCTTGCCCACCTTGTGTGTGGATGAAGCCACATGACTAGTTCTGCCAAGTAAGTCGTGAATGACAGTGAACAGCAGGAAGTTACCTCCTTGCTGCCTCATTAACTGCTAAAATGAGCTCTTCAAGGCTCTCTCCTCTCTGGCGTGGCAAGCAGTAAGACTCAGAATGGTGTCCTTTCCATCAGCCTGGGACCCTGGGCGCCCTGACAAGCAGAGCCCCTGATGACTGCCAGGCATCTGCAGAGCGACTAGGCCCCTCTAAGCCAGAACTGTGCCTGCTGTTGAGAAAGATGTAAAGAATTACGATGATCCTTGTCTTCAAGGAATGCACGATTTAGTTGTAGTAGTAACATATATTTTTTTAAAGACAGTTACATAAGAGGAATTATTTTCAAGTGGTAAATAGTTCAGGTCTGTAGTAGGTGAGATGCTGTAGGTAGGTCAGGTATGACTGGAAGGCAGATGAGAGACAGGCAGTACCAGCAGCCTACTGGCTGGGTACAAAAGGAGAGGCAGCCATAGAGGAAGGATGACCTGAGGGATTTGCAGGAGGTGAGATTTTAAGAATGAGTTGAAGAATGTGAACCAAGGAGGTGAGCAAAAGGAAGTTTGTGATAAAGCACAATATGTTTTTAGGAGAAGTAAAATCAAGACAGCTAGAAGAATGAACAAATCAGTCTTAGACAAAATGAAACCAGAATGCTCCTTGGAGGTGAGAATGGGAGGACTCTGCCTTGCTTAGTTTGAATGCATCATCAGAAAGGACCATCGCTAGACAAGGACATCATGGCTGGTCACACGGAGGGTTGGCACAAGTGAAGTAGGCCCTCAGTGAGACGGACTGACACAGTGGCCAAAACAAGGGACTCAAACACAGCAAAGATTATGAAGATGGCACAGACCCAGGAAATGATTTTGCTGATACACATGAGGTTGCCATGAGTTAGTGCTGACTCAGGGTGCGGAAGCTTCAAAGACCTAAGACAAATAACTTCAGAAAGTTTGGTGGGCTAACAATAGTGGCTCTTGGCACCTCCTGATAGATGAGCCATGTTCAGGAAAGAACGCAGAGCCAAAGAGGATTCATCAGGGACTGAAACTGCCAGCCGGGCTCTAAGCTCCTGCTCAGGCTCTGCTTTAATACTTTCCCTGATAATAAGACATGTTCATGACACAAAGTTTAGATACCATCAAAATCTAAAAGAAGACAAAAGTCATTACTCATAGTCCTCTGATCCAGAAATAACAATGATTAACATATCGGTTAATATTCATCTTTAATAGTTTTTTTTATATGCATATGTGTGTTTTTAAATACACTTACACATGTAGTTTGGTTTATACTTATACTACATTGAGTATTCTTTTATATCATTAAATATTTTTTCAAGACTTGTTTTTTTATATTTTTTATTTTTATTATGATTAAGTGAAAGTGTATTATTCAAATGCATTTTGTATGCCCACTCATCTGCACCTCCACCTGCTCTTCTCACCCTGTGACAGACAGCACACTC
This sequence comes from Heterohyrax brucei, assembly GCA_028571685.1. Taxonomy (NCBI): domain Eukaryota; kingdom Metazoa; phylum Chordata; class Mammalia; order Hyracoidea; family Procaviidae; genus Heterohyrax; species Heterohyrax brucei. The sequence continues at coordinate 113,877,970 of CM053149.1, read as the reverse complement.
CTCCCTTTCACTCTTCTAATATCCTCTTAACAAACACCTGTCCCCTCCTCTCCACACTCTCTTCTCCTATCTAGAAAGAAACCAGTAGAGCACCATCCTATAAATGTATAAAACCACAGAGTACAGATACCACATGCTCACACTGTGTCCGTGAGTCCTGTCCGTTCTTGTCTGAAGAGCTGACTTCTGCACTGGTTTCAGGTCAGGGCCAGCAGCAAGTCTAGAGGCCATGTTCCCAGAGGACCCACCAGGCTGTTGGACCATCAATTCTGGTCTTTTAGTAGAGTTCTTGAATAGTGCACCTCTTTTTCTTGTGCTACATCAGGGACGTTACGTTTTGTCCCCCACCATGGCTGCCTTTGATGGTCGCTGGGCATCATCTGGTTCTTCCAGTGTCGTACTAATGCAATCTTCCATTCGTATGGGTCCTTCTGTCTCCTGGGCTCATTTTTCCTCATGTCTTTTATATTCTCAGTTGTCATCTGTTCCAGACGGGTTGGGACCTTTTGGTGTGCCTCAGATGACAGTATTCTAGCTTTTAAGATCCCAGACACCACTTACCAATAGGAGACTCTCTTAGCAAGACTATGCCAATTGACCTCAATGTCCCCTGAAAACATGTTCCCCAGACCCTTGTCCCTGCTGCTCTTACCTTTTGAAATCAAAACTTGATTTAGACTTTTAAAAAAACCAAACTAAACCCACTGCCATTAATTTGATTCCAACTCAGAGTGACCCTATAGGACAGAGCAGAACTGCCCCACAGAGTTTCTAAGGAGTCCCTGGCGGATTCCAACTGCCAACTTTTGGTTAGTGGATGTAGCACTTAATCACCACACTACCAGGGTTTCCTGATTTTGAATAGATGTGAAAAAGCACAGTGTATATCCACATACAAATCCATTTTCTTCCATTATGAGTTATTGCACCTGGGCTGATGAGTCAGGTGAGGCAGGGTGTATGCTGGTTCATCAAATGTGAAAGGACTCAGGCAGCTGGAGAGGATATGACAAGTCCCAGAGGGAGAAATGGAGCAAGCAAAACAGGGGAGATGCATGCTTCTTTGGGCCACCACACATAGGCAAGCAAATTGGAGGAGAAGGAAGAGAAGGAGCAGACTCTAGAGGGCTTGCAACACTAAGAAAGGAGCTTCCTCAATATTCTACAAGCATGGGGAGCAAAAAAGGGGCTCTGATTACTGCTCTGTGTGCATAAACGTGTTTTAAAAAGATGATGTGGGAACAGCACGAAGACTGCCCAGACTGGAGACTGAGAGACCAGTGGGGAAAGTCTTGCTCCCAGCTGGGTGACAAGGAGAAAGACTTGTACTCTTGTACTCATCTGGGTGCTAACTGTGTGACACTTGCGGTGTCACTATAACAACGAACTACTTAGATTCAATCCCAGGTTTCCTGACTCCACTTGCATGCTTTGTATGTGGCTCTTCCTCATAACAAAATACAAAGTAATATATTCATTTACCTTCTAGATTAAAAACATAAAGTACTGTTCTGAAAATCTAGATAACTAGTTAGACAGTTCTCTTTTCCTTGGATGCTTTGGAGTAGACCAGTCCTACCTGCATGTTCCTCGGTTTAAGCTTCACAACTGCTTATAGTCCATGTGTTCAATCTGCCACCTATTTGTCAATTTGTCATACTGAGGTGGTGTGTGTTGCTATAATGATGGAAATTATGCCAAGGATATTTTGAAAAGCAGCAGTGTCACTTGCAATGAACAAGTTTCGATGGAGCTTCCAGTATAAGACAGACTAGGAAGAAAGATCTCCAAAAATTAGTGGGGATTGTATGAATCACAACAGTACACTGTCTGCCTCACGTGCTTTGGACACGTCATCAGGAGGGGTCAATCATTAAGCATGCATGACATCATGTCTGGTGAAGCAGAAGGCCAGCAAGGACAAGTGGGACCCTCAATCAGATGGGTTGGCACAACAACCTCATTGATGAATTTGAACATGCTGGCAATCATGAGGATGGCTCAGGACTGGGCAATATTGTGTTCTGTTGAACTTAAGGTTACCATGAATCAACTCCTTCTATTTTTCAAAGAATGCTCAATAAATACTTGATGTTATATTTGTAAGCATTCATGAATTTTTTCATTCATTTAACAAACCTATACTAAATAAGGCCAGGAATGGACACCTGGTTTCCTGTAAAGAAGGCAAGAATTCTACCACTATCTGTAACTAACCTTGTGTGATACTAAAACATTCCAGACAGCTGCATTTCTTACAGGTGAGCGACGTTTGGGAGGAATAAGCAGACAACAGAACAGAATGGAGAACCCTGAAATGACACTGCTGTCTGAAACCCGACCTGGGAGAAAACCATAACCCCATGGGAAACAAAAGGATGGATTAAGAAAAGGTGCTAGGAAAAAACTGGATACCTGTTTGAGGAACAAGATAATTTTTACCTTGTAATAAAAAACCCACAGCTGTTGAGTCACTTCTGACTCACGGTGGCCCTCTGAGACAAAGTAGAACTGTCACATCTGGCTTCCAAGGAGAACTTGATGGATTCAAACTGGCAACTTTTTCCTTAGTGACTGTAGCTTTCAACCACAACACCACCAGGGTTTTTTCATTTCCAGATGCATCATTAAAAATTAAGCACATGTGAAAATTAAAGAAAATTAGTGTGAATATCTGATCAATGAATTTAAATGGTTTTTTTTTTTTTTGGTGTGTTTTAAAGGATTTTGAGTGATACACGTCCAGGCAATCAGAAGCCGTTACAGGTTTTTAAGTCAATTTGTCCTTTGCAAAGTGCAGGCTGGCTATGAAGAAGGAATGCCTGCTGGCAGGCAGACCAGTTTGAAGGCCACTAGAATAAACCAGGCCAGAGATATCAGGGTCTAACTACAACTTGGCAGTGGGAAAGAGAACAGAAGGGTATGGAAAATAACAGCCACCTCTCAAGGCATTTTCTGTGAGTACTACCTGTCTAGACACAAAGGAATATGCCTGGGATATCTCCATCCAATGGTTTGTAAAAGGGTAATTTTTTTAGTAAACTTTATTTTTATTATTCCCACATACAAGACCTCCCCCTACTTCAGGTCTTTTAAACTCCAGGTCCAGCATAATCAAATTCAGTGTTTCCCACTTTCTATGTTTTCTTTTCTCAGTCTCTGGAAACACGATATAACTAAGTTTCACTGTAATTGATAAAATATTGTACAGTGTGTGTGGAATCAGATATGTCTGTGTTTTTATAAATGTACATTAGAGAGGGACGGGCATGGAATAGAACAAGGCTGGTCTGTTCATGCTTTTTAATATAGATATGCTGTACTAAACAGCATGATATGTCATAAAACGAAACCTAATATTTGAAAATGAGATTGCAGTCTCTACGTGTTTAAATGGTTTTCCTGGGAGACAAATCTTCTTTCATTTGAATAAACACACAAGCACAATTTTTATGAAGTACTAGGAAATACCCAGCAGTAAAGCTGCGTCAATGAAATAAGCCTGGCTGGCCAACACTTTGCAGGACCTCTACCCGCGCAGCTATAATCAGGCCACACTTGGACTTGCTCTTAACATAATTTTGAAGTGTCAGGTTGGATCCGACTCGACGGCACTTGGCTTGGCAGGTTAGAGAGAGGAGTGATGCAACATGTACCTCTCTTCTGATGGGTCACGATTGCTTCCTGAAGTATTTAACAGTCTATTAGGCAACAGAGTGGTTAAGGTGACTCAAAATGCAAAAAGGGTGTCAGGGATATCCACCTCAGGGTTTAAAGACACTTGAACCAGTACATCTGGGTCTGCCTTGGACTAGCCCTTAAAATTCCATACGTCATTCTCTGGCAGAATTGCTAGCTGAGTATAAGAGAGAAATCATAATTCTTTACATTTGTTGCTTTTATTTGCCATCAAATCAGTTCCTCCAACTCACAGTGGCCTTGTTTGTAACAACAGAAGGAATCACTGCCTAGTCCTGTACCATTTTCACGACCGTTGGCTTGTCTAAGCCTTTGCTGTGGTTATCGTGTGCCTTCCAACCAAGGTGGCTCATTTTCTACAATTGTATCAGGCAATATTTCACTGTGATCCGTAAAATTTTCAGTGGCTGATTTTCAGAAGCAGATCATCAAGGCTTTCTCCTAGTTTGTGTTAGTCTGGAAGCTCCACGGAGATCTGTCCCCCAGATCCTGCTGGTATCTGGAATCCTGGTACACAGCATCTAGCATCACAGTGACACACAAGTACCAGAGCATGACAAGTTGACAGATAGGTAGGTGGGGACTGAAAAAAGAGAAGACAGATTTTCCAGGACAGCTAACAATGATTAATGTGTTTCATTATGAATAAGTTATAACTCAGTCCACCAAGATGACTGACCTGATACGGAGTCATAATAACAAATTGCAGGTGACTCAAGTCCACTTATTTCTGAAGTGTCCACTTTTACTTTAAAAAGTGTGGTGTTAAAATGTCTGAAGGAGGAATGATTTAGTACCCAATGGGATGCAGACATACTATTTTGTAGATAATGCCTGACACTGTTGCAGGTAAACATGAACCAAGTTCTTCAGAAGATAATTACATCAAAAGAACAGAGTTTATTAAAAGAAACGAGCCATCAAGCTAAAAGACATGATAGACTAACTTCAAGTGCATATTCTGAGTGAAAACAAGGCAACCAGAACAGCTATATACTGTCTGTGACTCCAACTGCGTAATATCCTAGAAGCAGCAAAGTTACAGGAATACCAAAACGACCACAGGAGAAAGGCAGAGATAAATAGGTGGTTTACAGGGCATTTCAAGGGCAGTGACACTATGATGTATGACATAATAACGGTGGACACATGACACTGTGCATTTGTCAAACCCACAGAACTGCACAACAGAAGGCAAACTCTAATGCAAACTACGGATGTGACCTAATAATGTATCAGTATTGGTTCATCAGTGGTAACAAACTCATCACAGTAACGCACGCATAACTGTGTGTAAACGATAATGTGAGCAAAACTTGTGTGGTGGGTGGAGGAGGAGGTGTATGGGAACTCTTTGTACTTTCTGTAAACTTCAACTACTTAAAAAAAAAAGTCTATTAAAAAAATAAAACAAAAACCCATCAACAGAGATACACACCCCGTCATTGAATGGAAGCCGAAAAACTGCAGGCAGCCACAGGGCTAAAGCAAAGAGAATAATACGCTGAGTGTGTGTCATTCCCTCTGCGTCTGGCTGCTGTCACAAACCCTGTCGTTAACTTGATGGGGAGGAGGAAATAGCTCAAGATTTTGCTCCTTTTTTTCTTTTTTTTTTTTTTGCATACATTGTGAAAGCATCTGCCTCCTTCTGGGTCCTGGGCTGTCACACAGCACCAGTCTTTTAAATAAAGATTGGGTGCTCGGTTGGAGGCAAAGGGGTGTAGATAACAACACAGCTGAAGGGAGCAAATTAGAGATGAGGGCCCAGGAGGGGAGCTGGGAGGAAATGAATTTTGCTCTGGTGCCGGCAGTGCCAAGGTGCCGGCAGTAGATGACCTAATATGCCAGGTAAGCACAGGCTGGCTTGTGCCTATTTCCTAATCTGTACTGAACAGTTTCACATGTGTTTCTGCTCGCTATGGATTTAGGAAGTAAACACAAGTAAGCCCATACTCACTTTGCTTACCGGGTACTCGGCTGTGGAAAAGTGCCATGTGGTTGAAAGACAGGCGGATGCCAGCCACACTGAGAAACAGAGTCTTTAATGTGTTGAAATCATGCAAAATCAACTACTACAAATGATCTGGTAAACAAGATAGGCACAGTGCTTACTTTGCTTAGTGGATAACCTGCGCTGTCTGGTGACCTTGAACATGAGGACTGCCAATTAAATTCACGAACTCATCCTACAAAAAGTGCTACATACTCTTCATCTACATATTCAACTCCCTGCTGAATATCACTACAGTCTCCTTCCAAGTACTGCCCTTGGGAAGCTATGCACTGATGCCAGTGCCTAGCCCACCCTTCAAAGCAATTTTGGAACTCTTTTTCTGGAATGGCCATCAGAGCTGCTATCGTATTACCCCTGATGTCCTGTGTGTCATCAATCTCTCTTCCTTTCAATATTTCCTTTATCTTAGGGTAAAGAAAAAAGTCACTGGGGGCCTGATCAGGTTAGTAAGGAGGGTGTTCTAATAGAGTTATTTGTTTACTGGCCAAAAACTCCCTCGCAGACAACTATACAATTAAGTTCTCAAGCTTGCCACCTTGCCACTATGTGCAATGGCCATTCCAGAAAGAGTTCCAAAATTGCTCTGAAGAATGGCTGGGCACTGGCGTTGGTGCCTAGCTTCCCAGTGGGGAGTATTTCGAAGGTAACCATAGTGATATTCAGCAATGAGGTATCTAGCACTTAGAACAACTAAGTTTGTGGACTTAATTGTCAGACATTGTATGAAAAATAAAGTTCTTGGTAGCATACTCATTCCACAAACATTTATCAAGGTCTTATCTGTGAGAGCTACACAGACCCTTGAATACACAGGGATGATTTAGACAAAAGTATTCATGAAGCAAGAGTCTAGTAAGTGGGGGAAAAAAACAAAACAAACAAAAAACCATGATTTCCAGATTACAAGTTTTTAATATTCAGATCAATGTATACTCTACTTGTGTTATGTGCAAAATGCAGTGCGGCTTTGAGGAGGGCTCCCAGCTTCCCAGGAGGTCAAAGAAATTGTCAGTCTAGACGGAGGAGTCTGACATCCAAAGGAATATTAGTGGTCTCAGGGTGAGCTGTTGAAATGCGTTGATTAAATATTCTTTCTTTAGAAAAAGAACTAAGAAACACAATTCATATGCCTACTTCCATCTGCACTGTTCTCTGTCATCCTTTTTCGTTACGAAATGATTTCAGCTGCTTATACGACCCCCCATGAATTGAAATAGACTTGATGGCAACGGGTGTACATGGTACAATAGACAACAGTCAAGGATAGTGGGAAAGAGGGCGAGGATGGCTAGTTTATACTGTGGAGTTTTCCCGTTTGGTTTGTAAGTGATAGAGCAGAAATCATAGGTTCAGTTCAGTCTTTAGGTTTGTGACTCTCAGCTGTAGTAGGCTGGGTAATAGCCTCTAACCCATGGGTGCTATGAATATGATACCTCACATGTAGAAAGGGATGTTGCAGACGTGATTAAGGATCTTGAGAACAGGAAATTATCCTGGATCACTAGCATTATCACAAGGGCCCCGGGAAGAAGGAGGCCGGAGATGCAATAGCAGATGTGACTTTGGAGCCAAGACGGTGGAGAGAACCGAGGAAGGAGCCACAAACCAAGAAATGCAGATAGCCTCTAGAAACTGAACAAGGCAAGAAAGCCAATTCTCTCCTGAAGCCTCCCGGAGGAACGGGGCCTTGCTGCCACTCTGATTCAACACTCCTGATCACCAGAATTGTCAGAGAATAAGCCAGCCAGCCAAGTGCCGTCGAGTCGGATCTGACTCATGGCGAGAGTAGAAGTGACCCCCAGAGTATTCAAGGAGCGCCTGGTGGATTTGAACTGCTGACCTCGTGGTCAGAGAATAAACATGTGTTAATTTAAACCATTAATGTTGGGGAGATTTGTTACAGCAGCAATCAGAAACTAGTGTACCAGGCCCTCATCACTATGGACAGAAAAAGTGGTCTCAAGGCCAGCGAGTTCTTAGAAATCCCCCAAAGTCACAGTACCTTACATTAGTCTCAGGTGCTCTTAACAAAGCCCCCAGGAGGTAGGACGTTGTTGTATTATTCCTTTATTTTACATGTATGTCCTAAGGGACACACAGCTAGTCTGTGTCAGAACTGGGTTGAAACTCTTTCTTGCATGCTCTCTCCCTGGTGCCTATGGAATCAGGCTATCCATATATTTCCTGGGTCAATTACTTTTCTTCTGCACAGTGTGGCTTAGAGAATTTTGCTTAAATTTGTGCCACTGGTCTAGGCGTCACAGTTGACAGAGGGGAATGCTCTGGAGCCCAGCCACTGATGGCAGTGCTGTCTGACTCCCGCAGTTCCACAAACTTAACTTCTCCTTAACTGTAGAACAGGATACTAACAGGAACCATTCCTGACTCACAAGATTGCTGAGGATCAAATGCAACAATGTATGTGAATGGGCTTTAAAAATTCTAAAATGCTATTCAGATGTGAAGAATTATTATTTTTATATGCTCAAGAAGGCTGGCACACCCCTTCTCCCAGGTGACTAAAAAGCACATGTGATTTTATTTGCTCCAATAATTTTACTCTTATTAGTACTTGTTCAGTATACTACATGCGTATGCACAATGCACAAAGCATTTATTCTTCTTCTGGCTACAGTAACTACACACCCCTCCCTCCTCCTCCAAGCTTACCTTTGTAAAAGCAAGTAAGATTTGTAAAGCTAAACAAAAGCAAAAAAGGGGGATGGGGTGGCATCATTCATGGGAACTATGTGTCACCAAGAGGAATCACCTGTCACTTTGTAAATGAGCTGCTTTTGATAGTGGACAGCTAGCAACTTTGGACCAAACAACTCTCCAAACGTACAGAATTGATTGCTCTTTCTTTTCTCTCTTTCCCTTTTTCTTTTTCACCTGAATTTTTAACATAGTTTCCTAACACTCCACTTCAGGAGGTAAACACAATTCTGGCAGAGTCCTGGTCTAATTTAGTTTATTAGGACTTTTACTACAAGGTTTTAAGCACTCACTGATTTTCAAAAACATATTAAAATGGCCATAGCCAATCTCCTAGATTGGTACAAGTCCACATTTCCCAAACGACTTAATAGTCTGCAACTCATGCCAGACAGAAATGATTTCACCATTCTCTCCCAACTCAAAGGCTGAATATTGTTTTTCAACTCTGCACTGACAGGGAGCTGTTTGCTTTGCCATGTTTGCCTCCTTCCTAGAACTCCCTCCTACACGTTTTATAGGTCTCACTGTCCTACATGGCACGTTAAAGACCCAAAGGACTTCTCTGTAGGCCATTTCTGGGACCAGCATCCCTGCCACGGTGCATTCCTGGAAGATGGCACACCAAGGGATCTTTCTCCAGATGAAGTTTGGTATTTCAGGTAGAGGGGCTGGAAAGGCTATGAAGACCAGGTCCTATGGCATAATAATTAAAATTGGATGAGATTTGTTTCGCAGTTTTTTCCTTTTCTATTCCTCCATTATTTTTCCAACTGCCAGTGACAAATTCAGCCTTGTGTAGAACAGATAAATGAATGAATAAAAATACACAAGCATCTTCTACTGCCAGCAAGGCTCTGTGCTGAAAACTGGATTATGGAGGTGAGCTTACAATTTAATGGGGGAAAACTGCATCAATCTAAGTACCATATAATACTGTGATGACAACCCTGATTGGAGTTGAGGTCAGGTTCCAAGGTGGTACAAAGGACACGGAGTTAAATTTACGTGGAAAGAGAATGAGGAAAGCCGAGGATGACTGATTCCCTATGCAAGGGCAAATTCGCCCATGAAACTCTGTTAGACAAACACTGTGCTAGAGATTTACGCTAACATTTCTTACTTGAAAGTTCTTATTTTATTTTATGTTACACTTGTGTGCTGCCTGGAGTGACGTTCTCTGCCTGACCAGCCATGGAAAGCAGTCCAGCCCTTGGATGCTCTGAAGTCAGAGCTGGAGCCAGGTTCTGGTTGGACTTCCGCCACAGTAGTAGACTGACCCTGAACACATCACATCATTTCCAAAGTGAAATGGATAATATACCCACTTCTTGGGACTGGTTTAAGGGTCAGATGAGATCATACCTACACTTTACATGAAAATGTTTAAAAATTCTCAAACGCCACCAAAACACAAACGAGAGTGTACATCTCTCTGAATAATTATAGCCATAAATATAATCAAGTGGTTTTGAATACCACCATCAAAGTTATTGTTTATGTTCTTTCTATGCAGCATATATACGTATAACAAAAATCCACTGTCACGTATAACAAAAAACCCATTGCTGTTGAGTCAATTCTTACTCACAGCAGCCCTACAGGATGGTGTAGAACTGCCCCACAGAGTTTCCATGGAGCAGCTGGTGAACTGAACTGCTGACCTCTTGGTTAGGAGCTGCAGCTCTCAATCACCACACCACCAGGGTTTCCATAGACACATGACATACATGTACATATACATGTACCAGTACCAGCTGCCACTGAGTCAACTCCAACTCATGATGACTCCATGTGCGTCCAAGTAGGTCTATGCTCCATAGGGCTTTCAATGGCTGATTCTTTGGAAGTAGATCGCCAGGCCTTTCTTGCAAGGCACCACTGGATGAACTTGAACCTCCAACCTCATAGCTTTCAGCCAAATGTGTTAACCACTTGCACCACCCAAGGATTTGACATATTATATAAATAACCAAACTAAACCAGCTGCTGTCTAGTTGATTCTGACTCATAGTGATCCTACAGGACAGAGCAGAACCACCCCATAGGGTTTCCAGAAATGGCTAGTGGATTCCAACTGCTGAAGTTTTGGTTTACAGTTGGGCTGTTAACCGCTGTGCCACCATGGCTCCACTACCGAGATACATATATAAAATTCTTGCTTGTTTGTTTATTCCAGAAGAGGAAGAAAAGAAGGAGACAGCAGCAAGCAGTGTTTGGTGCACTCCGAGTCGCACATGACTGGCCGGCAGCATTAATGGTTGGTAGTTACAAATGCATGTTTGGAAGTCAGACAGCCTGAGTTTAATCTGCAGGGCCACCATGTACCAACGTGTCTTCTTAAGCTAGTCACTTCCCTTCTCTAAGCCTTAATTTCATCATCTTTGAAAGAGAAATATGTTAGCACCTAACTCCTTAGTTGGTTGCAAGGATAAAATGACGTAATATATACATAAACTGCTGTGTGAAAGACATGGCTCACAGTAAGTGCTCGATAACTACTAGTTATTATTAGGATTGTGGAAATTTCCTTTTTAAAAAAGTTTTTTTGGAAAAAATCTTTCAATTTTAGACAGACAGATTCAAAAAAGAACCCTAAAATGATGGAATGGGCTGTGATACTTCCCAGATAAAAAAGTACTCATATAGAAAAGATGTAATTCTTTGCTATGTTGATACTGATATTATATAGAATTAACATTATTTTAGTAATAATGAAAAAGAGGGTCACTGATTCCCTAGACTTAAATCGCCAACCAGGCTCTGGGGAAAGGCATATATTATGTTAGTAATGTGGAATAGAAACAGCCTTTGAAAGCTGCTCAATAAAGAGCCCTTAAGGTACTACATATAACACAGGGCAACGTATTTTGTAGTTAATGAACCTCGAAGCTAAAGCGAATGGTTTGCCTTAAAGAGCCATGCTCCTTCCCTGATGCTACAAGGTAAATTAGCATCAAGTCCTCTGCCGTGAAACTTTTAATAAAGAACCGATTATATAAGGCATTAAGCCTTTCTCTAATTACAGCTATAAATATAATTAAGCTGTTTTGAGTACCAAAATCAATTTTACTGTTTATGCTCTCGCCATGCTATATATCTGGCTGTTGACTTTTAACTTGAAGACATAAGCAGCTGTTGAAAAATATTCTTAGAATACTAATTATGTTGTCATGGAGGATACCAGTAACTGTTGCCTGTGAGAGAGTTAATAAGGACTGAAAACAGTATAATTGTTTTACCAACGAAACCACTATATACTGCGAGAACCTATAATTTCAGTTCATATATTAGATTCTAAGTACATTTCTCTGGCTGTTTCCAATAGTATCATCTGTCTAATACGGTTGTTTTAAAGTGCTTAGCTGCATTTGCAGACCAGATGGGGGCTTCCACACTGAACCGTGCGGTCTGCACATTTGAATTCTGGGGAGAGATGTGACAGGGCTTATCAAGGAGACTCTGAATACCTACACTCAAGCCTAAGACAGATGCCGATCACAGGCAAGGTCATGTACCTAGTCACACACAGTATAAAGGCTAGCAGTCCTGCTAAACCAGTTGTGTCCAGTCTGCTTAGAGTAAGGAGATAGGAAGTGACTCTGTCTCCTAGGAAAACGTGGTCCAGAGACCAATCAGAGCAACCACCATTCCTCTCTTGTAGAAATAAGGAATAGAAAGGAAGGCCAAGAGCACTGCTACCAATACTCCACATAAAAGGAAAGGAATGGAAGGCTACCTGAATCTCCCATTAATATCATAGATTCCTCTATGAATCCATACTTCTTTTTAGCTAGCTTCTTATTCCTGTGAAAGTATTCAGTCATGTTGTTGTCTTTAACTGCCATCGAGTTGGCTGACTCATTGCAACCTTAAGTACAACAGAACAAAGTGTTGCCTAGTCCTGCATCATCGTCACAAACACCCGCCTATTCAAGTGCATTAGTGTGGTTAGTGTACCAACGCATCCCACTGGGGGTCTCCTTTGCCCTCCTCAGCACTCTACTTCATCAAACATGAAGTCCATGCCTACAGATTGATCTTTTCCGAACGTGCATCCAAAGCAAGTGACTTGCACAATTGTGCTGCTGTCATCAGTAAGAGTTTCAATCCCAATGTAGATCACTAGCCCTTTCTTTCTAGGCTGTTTTAGTCTGGAAGTTCCACGGAAGCCTGTCCATCACGGCTGACCCCGCAGGTATTTGAAATACTGGTAGGATAGCTTCCAGAATCACAGCAACACACAAGCCACCACAGTACAAAACTGATAGAAGAGTGATGGATTTTTTTTCTTCCCCGTCATACAAACATATTTACTGAACATTTCATCTGATTAGAGTACCAACATGGGATGAGTTCAGTCTGCTGCTTTCCATGTGATAGAATGCTCAGTGAAGCACCCTGAATTGAACCCCAATTACGGACATTTGCTTCCACCTCCAAATTCGGGGAAGGAAGGAATGTTTTAGTATGTTTAGTAAATTTCTACCAAGCATCAGTCTCTGTACTGGGAATTTTAAATATGCAATGTCATTTATTCCTTAGAGAAGCCCTGTGTAGATTGATAACTTACAATTTCATAGCTGAAGCAACAGACAATTAAACTCGTAGGTATGGGGAAGAAGAAGCACAACAGGGATGAAATTAGAACCTCAAATTATTATTCTTTTCGATATTCAGCTTCTTTCAGGTCTCTGTGTTTTCAGGCTGGTCTAGTGGCAAAAAAGCCAGTGCTTCCGAGTGTGCTCTCTACTGTTCCTACTACAAATGGCTCTTGTCTCCATCGGTTTTTGTCTTGGCATTTCATGGGCACTTTTGAAAACACATTCTCTCCTTTAAGCTGTCAGGATCATTGAGTGCAGCTTTTCAAATAAGGCCAGGGTCTCCTCCATCAGCCCCCAGAGAAGAGCAAGAGCCAACTGGCAGAAGTTTGGCCTATTGCTTCTGGTTAAAGAAACACAATGAGGTTTGCACTCCTCTCTCCTGTGTTGCTAAGTGCTCAGAAAGTATTAACAAGGAATCTAGTTTGCCTTCTCATTGCCTTAGACTAGAGTTTCCCAAAATATATTTTAAGTGACACTTGTCTCATGAGATGGTCCCAAATACAAAGAGATGAAAAGAAGGAAAAAAAAAAGTTGCCGTTGAGTTGATTCCAGCACCGTAACATATAATTCCAGAGGTCTTTGAGGGTTTGTACTGATTTAAAGGTTGGTGGATCAAACTCACCCAGGGGTGCTATGTAAGAGAGACCCAGAAACCTACTTCCCTAAATGTGACAGCCAAGGAAACTCGATGGAGTAGTTCTAGTCTGTATCACGTGGCGTCACCATGAGTCAGATTCAACTTGACAACAATGGCTTTAATTTTTTAATAGATTTGGGAACTGTCACACATTAAACCATTTATGATAATTCAAGATGCCCTTAAGAATATAAAAGGGTCTGAGAAGTTGTGCAGCAGAAACAAAACAATTAGAAAGCATTATCTTTCTTCAACCCACTCCTCTGAGCTAAACACAACGCCCTCTGTAATTCCTTTCCTACCTGTATTGAGGATACAAGTCCAACTTGTTCTTCACAGGAGACTTTTAAAAGTATATAGATCTCCAAGACCAGGGAGTCTGATGTGGCAGAAGCCCAGATAATTTTAAGAACCTTCTTAAATACGTATTTTAAGCAACTTCTAGACAATTCTCTACCACCTGTCTGTCAGTTTGTCATAGCATGGGTAGTTTGTGTTGCTATTATGCTGGAAACTACATCACCAGCATTTCAAACGCCAGTAGAGTCCCCTAGGGTGGAGATGTTTTAGTAGAGTCCCAGATTAAGACAGATAAAGGGAAGAAAGGCCTACTAATCTACTTCTGAAAATTAGCCAAACCTACTAGATGACAACATAACATGGTCCAACTTGCTTGCTTTGAACAAGGAGGGATGCACAGGGATCAATCTTTAGAGGAAAACCTCATGTTTAGTGATGCAGAGGGCCATTAGGATGTGGGACACCCTTGGCAAGACAGGTTGGCATAGGCACAATGCTGGATTTAAGCTTTCTAGCAACTGGGAGGATGAAGCAGGACCAGGCAACATTTTGTTCTGTTGTACATAAAGTCATTAGAAGTTGAAGTCAACTTCATGACAGCCAACAACATCATTCTGACAATCAGCTGCTGAATTAACAGACTCTCCTTTTGAGATTTTTTGAGAAGAAGCTTCAAATCTGAAGCTCTGTTTATTCAGGATTCTGGGAGCCAAAATTGTGTTCATACCAGAAAAACCACCTCATGTTACCCGTTATTTAGACTGATAACGTATCTACTGATAAAATTTATAGCGAGACACATTTAAATGACCCGAAAATAATAACTTCATTTAAGATTTTTGTTTTTTTTTACTTTTTTTTATTGTGATTGAGTGCAAGTGTACAATCCAGGTTAAATTTGCATGCCCACCTAGCTGCAGCTCCTTCTGTCTTTTTTGCCCAGTGACAGTACACTTTTCCTTTCCATTCTATACATGTCGTATCCTCTTAACAATCTCCTGTCGCCTCCTCTTCATTTTAAATTTTTGAAGAAGGACTTAATAGATACTCAGTTATGCTCACTGTCTCTGTGCTGCCAACAGTCATGTAATAACTAAGGCAGCGTGAAGGCTACGCTGCTGAGTCAGATGGTGCCTGGGCCTCATCAGCATTTAACACAGACCCACTTTACTGAAGTCTACGTCCTTCCTCCTGAAGACTGCTAGATGGTATAGGATAGGATATTTTTATTTGGTTACAACAAAGTGTGGGTGAACCTGCAGAGAAGGGATATGTGACATCAATTTACCCCCCAAAGACTGGTAATCAACTAATTTTAAAGGTTGGTTACATTAGCACACAGGAAGAAAATGTAAACAGACATTTCTTTAACAGTTATTCTGCATTCATAATCAATTCTATCAGGAGTTCCCTTAAGTGACAACAAATTCTCAACTAAATCATGAACCTAACCAGAAAAATGCCATATTTTTAGGCAAATAACACATGCCTTCTATGTTTGTTTGCCAACTGTTCCCTTGTCTAGGAGGTATTTTTGTAAATGTGGTGTGCTAATTATTTTAAAGCAACACTTAAAAAAAATTGATATAGCAGTGCTTATGAAAATACCTCCCTAGGGGAAACAGCTGGCAAACACAGAAGGTGAGCATTATATGTGTAAACTGTGATACTGCCTAAGAAGTGACTGAAATATTAATAATGACAGGAGTGAAAAAAAAATCCCTAACAGTTATGGTAAATTCAAGAGCATAGGCAGTTAGAAAAATAATACCAATATTTTACAAATAATATTTTAAAATCTTTAGTCCTGCTCACACAAATATCATGCACATCAGCCTACAAAAGGCACATGCTTTCTCAAACAAATGTTTTATTGGTCTTTTATCTTGTGAAGCAGTGTTTCTGATTCGAGTAAATAAAACCAGATGAAATGCTAGAGTCACCCATGTGTAGGCTTGTGTATCACCCTAAAGAGGAAAAACAATTGTAATGGAATTCTGAACAATATCCCATTCAACCTCCTTCCACACAACAGGTGGGCCAGGAATCTCCAGCCTACACTTGGATCTTGCTTCTGACAGGTCTACTCAAGTCCAAGGTGAGATAGCTTTCCATGTCACCCATTGGCAAGCTGGGAAACCAAAACTCCATCTGTGCTGCCCTGGAGCAGAAGAACCAGGTAGACATAGTGGCTATAACGATGCGCCTTTGAAAAAGGGCCCACCAGTTCTGCAAGGGCACGGAGCTTGGATGCCAGTCTGTGGCTGCTGGTGACCACTCTAATGAAAACCACACTGTTGAACAGAATTGGTGGTAGCCAGTCAGCTACTAGCTTTGCCAGTCAGTATGGAATGACATCATTTACAGACAAGAATAGAGCAGGTGGGTCATTTCACCAGGACTACAGAGGAATGTATACTTTTCTATAGCTGAACAGAGCAATGGTGGGTTGAGGTCCTGGAAACAGCAACTTGGCCTTCTTGGAATTAACCTGTTTTGCTTGTTTTGGTCAAGTGATGGTAAGAGTAGGGTGGGGTCACCTAGGGGAACATCAAGTGTTCCGACAAGACAAGAGGCATCATGGCCTGGGAGAATCCCTATTCCAAACGAAAAGATTGATCTTTCTCCTATACAATGGAACCTTATTGTTACTGCTATTAGTTGCCAATTGAGTCCATTTCCGATTCATAGCAACCTGATGTGAGAGTAGAATGTCCCATAGGGTTTTCCTGGCTACAACCTTTCAGGGAGCAAAGATCTTCATGTCCTTGTCCCTGAAAGCTGCTGGCTGGGTGTGAACAGCCAGTCTTTTGGTTAGCGGCCAAGTACTTAAACATTGTACCACCAGGGTTCTACAAGCTCTGACAATTAAGTCCACTAACTTGATTGTTCTAAGTGCCACACACCTCATTACTGAGTATCACTACAGTCACCTTCGAAGTCCTCCCCTTGGAAAGCTATGCACCAATGCCAGAGCCTAGTCCACCCTTCAAAGCAATTCTGGAACTCTTTCTGGTATGGCCACTGCACACATTGGCATGGTGGCAAGTACACGATCTTAATTGCATAGTTGTCTGTGAGGGAGTTTTTAGCCAGTAAACAAATAACTGTATTGGAACACCCCCCACCCCACTCATCTGCTCTGGCCCCCAGTGACTTTTTTCTTTACCCAGAGATAAAGGAAATACTGAAAGGAAGACATTTTGATGGCATTCAAGACATCAAGGGTAATATGATGACAGCTTTGATGGCCCTTCTAGAAAAAGAGCTCCCAAAGTGCTTTGAAGGGTGGACTAGGCGCTGGCACTGGTGCATAGCTTCCCAAGGGGAGTACTCTTAAGGTGACTGTTCAGCAATGACCTTTTTCTAGGATGAGTTTGCAAACTTAATTGTCAGTCCTTGTACAGAGCCTGGTAACGTAAGTGGTGTGTGACTGTCTGCTCAGAGCTGGCAGTTAAAACTTGGCCAGCGGCTCTGTGGAAGACGGCCCGGTGAACTGCTTCCATAAAGATTACAGCCACGAAAACACCATGGAGCCATTCTACTTTGTCACATGGGGGTCGCCATGAGGTTGGGGACCAACTTGACAACAGCTAAGAACAACAAGATATAATAACCTTACAGAAAAGCAAACAGGAGCTGGAGTATTCAGCGTTTTCCAGCTTACCCCTCCGCCTCACTGCTTGGCCTCAAATTGCTCCTCCCTCCTTAGCTGAGTATTTCCCTGAATGGGAGGCACCTAGTTCAAGGCTTCGCTGGCACACAAGTGTTAAGAAAGTGTTTTGAATACCTTGGGCCAAACGCCCCCTTCCATCTGCTGTCTCTTGAGGGCCAACTATGTTCAAAATATGGGGTGAACCATCAACTTTGACACAGTGACCACAAGGAATGGTTAAGACTTTCTGCTTTGCTATAAATGGAGTTCTCTTAACTCCTTGTGTGCACTGAACGGGTGCCAACATATAACAAACACGCCAATCCTATGCATTCCCAAGTGTATATCCATCAAATCCAAACTTTAAACTTGAGTAAATATATCTGTCTTACAAAGTCCAAGGTATTTATTACAGGGATCACCCACTTCAGGAATTTAAACAATGTTCAGACCAAGGAGAAAATTCCTTACCAGGGGTTTTAAACTCTATTTCCCCTCTCTCCAGCTGGCTAGCAAGTGAGGGAAGAAATTCCCACTCTTGCCTCCTTTAGTCCCGAACTCCCCAGCTGCTTTAACCCCTCCCTGCCCAACCACAGATTCTACTGGAGGGCAATGGGTTCTTTTTTTTCCCAACCACAAGGATTTGCATCATTTACCAAAAAAAAAAAAAAGCAGTGGGTTGGTGCCAAGCTGGCTAGAGCCCCCCAGAAGACTCACAGCAGGGTGGTGAGAACATCCCAGCCCTTCTGCTAACCCTTACATCCCTGTCATGTCACAGTCTGCAAAGATCAAATAAATAGACTTAAATTAGAAGATCATAAAAGGGTATTTTCTTGCCTCTCCTTCTCTGCACCCCTCCCCCACACTATCTAATAATAGGCTATTAACCCCAGCCACTGCAGACCGTCTGAAGTGTGGTGTGTAAACTGTGGCTGCATCAATCAGAGTTGTGTGTCTAGTTATTTCAAGCATTCCCTGTTGGCATAAAGAAAGGCTGGTTTGTGTGCTTCAGCCCAACTGCAGCTGAGATCCCTATTGATTGATAACCAAATGCAGGAAGCTGGAAACTTCTATGTGGCTGGAGTCGCTGGGCAGGCGTAGCTGGGTGAAGGGAGGTAGGGAGAGATTGGGGGTCACGCCTGGAGGGTGGGGGAAAGATGGAAATGGACAGTGACAGGGCGTTGTAACAGTGAAGATAGGTAGGGATTTGGGACTGTCATCTACCGGCCAGGCTAACTCTGACTTCATTAAGATCTGAGTTGCCCATTTCTGGTAATGATCCACAGGGCTCTATGGAATGTATGCAGCACATTCTCCAAAGAACTCAACTCACCGCGGCACAACACAAGCCACAGAGCATTATCTTCAAGAACACCATGGCGTTTTGGCAAAGCATTAAAACATACAAATGGTTGTAAGTGGCAGTGACTCAACTCCCAAACTCATCATACCTCGTGGGGCAAACGGTCAACACGTTCAGCTGCTGACTGACAGGCTGAGGTGTGAGATCACCCAGAGGGCCGTGGAAGAAGGGCCTGGCTCTTTGCTTCTGAGAAAATCAGTTACTGAAAACCCTAAGGAGAGCAGTTCCACCCTCACACAAGTGGTCACTATGAATCGGAACTGACTCAGTGCACACATTTATTGGTTGTACCTCCCTCCTCCAGGGAAAAAAACCTTAACTGGCTGGAGGTCAAAGCTCCCCTCCTGTCCCGTCTTTAGCACTTTTTCTAGCTGAAAAATGGACACAGGGGGACAAAAAAAATTATAGAATATGTATTCTGAAATCTTCCCTTGGGTAGTTAAAATGAAAGCCCTGTTCTTCCTAAAGAACTGTAGGAGGAAGAAGTCTGTCTCAATACAGTAAAAGGTTTGTTTAATGCAAACATGCAAAAGGTTTGTTTAATACAAACATGCATACAGGTCTTCCTTCTTTCATTACTCTCCAACTCAAAAGGTGGATGGGGTAGCTATGGCACAGGAGATGAAATTATGACACACAGAGAGAATTTACTTTTTCCTACTTAAGAAAAAGAAGGAAAAAAGTCCCATTTAAGTGTACAGACCTTACAGACTCATCCTGGCCCATATAAAATCACCCCCTGCCACTCAACCTATCCCATCTCTTTAAGTTTAAGCTTGGCTTCCAAAGAAGGACATTCAGTCTCAGGGGCAGCAAAGATGAAGAAGGGAGGACACAGACTGGAGGAGATCAAATTCTGTTCCTTGCACTCTGATGTGGGAGTTAAATGAATACATTTGAGAGAGGCTAGACAGGGGTGTGCATGTCTCTGGAAGCTTCTTTGGGCAAAATCTGAGCAGGCAGCTATAGCTCCTGTGCTCTGTCTATTTCCAGGAGCCTTAATGGGAACGATGGCTGATTCATATGGCAAAACCAACCAGGAATCATCAAGGTCAATGGCAGGAAGGGGTCGTGGCCATCCCACGGGCATGTGGGCCCTCAGAAGGAGCGGACAGTGCATTTCAGCACATTGGCTCGAGCGAACGAGGCTTCAAGCAATTCACTGAAAAGATCAAGCACTTGGGAGGTCTGGAAGCCAACCCTAACCTCTCCTCCCCTCTCCAGTCCAGCTGTCCCAGAACGTGACTGCTCTCTACACTTGCTAGGGATTCCAGGCAGTGTCTGTTCCAGTGTCCCCGGGCTGGGCTGCCAGAACACTTTGCAGAGAAGAGTGCAGGGCTGAGTGGGCACACAAGTTTTTGAAGGGCAGTTGGCAAAGAGAGAAAACTCCATGGGCACCTGGCTTTGTGGCCAGCCAAACTGATGCACAATTGACGGCAAAGAGACGTCAACCTCCAGGAAGGAAATGCAGTCCCGCCCCTCCCAACTGCGTTGTCCACAGCATTTGCCTGACTTAAGGGTACTTGGATGGCAGTGACTGTGCTGGATGATAGCACAAAAACTTAGCAACATGACAGGTGGTGTGAAGACACTGAGAGGCTCTCCAGCAGGCCCTCTGCACGTCCCCAGGACTCAGATGTACAACGGAAGGAGGAAGCAGTCCATCTGCCAGAAGCATTCAGGGTAGGTTACAGAGAATAACTAATATTAGGCATCAGAATCTCTACAGTAAGTCCTAGAAATCTGTATTTCTAAGTTTCCTGGTGATTATCATACATCTATTCATTCTCCAGATATTTATTGAGTACCTCCTCTGCACCAGGCATTGTTCTAGGTGCTGAAGAGACAGCAACAAGCAAAACAGACAAGGATGCTTGCCCTCTTGGTGTGCGGTAATGCTGGAATGAGGTCTTTGGAGAAATAAGAAGTACAGGCACTGCATCATATACGACAGGGTGGTAGGATGGTCAGGGAAAGCCTCAGCGACAAGGTGATATCTGAACAAAGGAAACCAGTGAGGCGGTGATCCAGGCTAATATCTGGAGGAAGGCTTTGCACAGAGGGAAGAAACGAAGGGAAGCTGGAGGCAGGCAGGAGTGTGCCTGGTGCAGGCCAGTGACCCTACGGGGCCAGGCCAGTGTGGCCAGAACCCTGTGAGCCACAGGAGGCGAGAGTAGGAGAGGAAGGCCAGATACACGCACACACTAACATAGAGAACCCCATTCTAAAACTGCGATTCTCATAGCTAATTGATAAAACATTAACTATTTTTTAACCAGTCCTGGCAGAGAATCCGCTTTACTGATTTTTGTTGTTGATGCGCGCTGCTAATTCTGAATCACAGTGACTCTTTAAGACAGAGTAGAACTACCCCAAAGGATTTCCTAAGGTGTAATCACTATAGGAACAATTGTCAAGTCTTTTCTTCCATCAGGTAGCTGATAGGTTCGAACTGCTAAGCTTTTGGTTAGCAGCCAAGCACTTAAAGACTTAAACTGAGTGCTTAAGCCTCACCAACAGGGCTCCTTTCACTGCTCTTGCTTGGAGACAGACCAGATCAGCTGCTGCCATGTGGATTCATGGGAACCCGACATGCATTACACAAGTGCCCAAGAGGGTTTTCAATGGTTGCTTTTTCAGAAGTAGACCAGCAGGCTTTTCTTCCAAGGTGCCTCTGGGTAGATTTGAACCACTAGCTTTTCTGGTGATTAGCAGTGAAGCATGTTAACTGTCAGCATCACCCAAGGGCTGAGGGCAAACAGAAGTTTAGAGAAATTGATGATGTTAGTTGAACAACATGTGTAATTGGAATTCTTGCTCTAGGCCAACCCGGGCTGGGTGTTGCTTCTATAAAGCTGATACAGCAGCTCCTGCCCTCTAGGGGCTTTCACCCCAGTAACAGGGACTGAAAACTAACCACACGCTCAGTGTTTGCCAAAAGCTAAGTGTGTGGGGCAGACAACAAATGCTGTAAGTGCTCAGATGCAGGATCTGTTCTTCTGGGTTGGCACAGTTATAGACAACTTCCTGACATGGGCCTGACCCAAGAGCAGTATTCAGTGTCAGGCAGAGCCTTTAAGACAGTGTGGGAAGGGCCTGGCTAAGGAAGTGTACCCCCTCATATGGTCTCCAGAAGCCCCAGCTGGACTCACCCAGTCAAATAGCTTGTCCCAGCCAACGCAATCCATGCTCCTGCCTCCGAGGCCTTGGCAGCTGCCCTGGTTCCTAATCCTGGGCTTGACCTTTAGACTCTAAGTTGGCTCCATCCATGCCCTGCACTTGGATTCTCACCACTATCTCCTAGCATTGACCTTGGAGCCTTTCACGGCCTTGAGTCTTGCATCACACTGAATTTTTTTTTAACTTGTTCGCTGCTTCCTAGTCCTGAATCTGATGGTACAGTTCTACTGGGTATACCATATTGCCTTAGTATTTCATCTGGAGCAATAATTAAGAATCAAATAAAGGAAAGGGTAGGAAGAAGACACTGTTTACTTTCAAGGATGCACAAGAGAGAAGCTACAGAATTTTTTTAAGGGAAAGGGGATTATTATACCAATCACCCTGGAATTAAAGAGCAAGTAAAGAAATATTGTGGCCTGGTATAAATGGCACATTGTTTTAAATCACACTGACATATGTTTTGGGTGTCTGATGAGGGGCTAAAAATTAATCACATTAAGATTTATTTTTCTCATCTCTCACTTGTAAAATAGGATAACATTACTAGCTTTTAAAATATTATAATGAGATGTGCAAAGACCTGGAGACAGAAAACAAAAAGGGATGAACATGTTCGGCATTTCTCAAGCTGAAAGAAAAGAAGAAAAAATTCAAGCCTAGAGTTGTGATACTGAAGGGTTCTATAGGGAAAATATTAAAATGTTGCAGGATGCAACAAAAGGAGATGGAAGGAAAACACAGAGTCACTGTACCAAAGAGAACCGGTCAATGTTCAGCTACTCCAGGTGGTAGTATATGATCAGGAATCAACGGTCCTGAAGTTAGAAAGTCCAAGCTGTACTGTAGACACTGGCAAAAAAACAAAGCTGCAGGAATTGACATATACCAACTGAGATGTTCCCACGAGTGGATGCAGTGTTGGCAGTGCTCACCGGCGTATGCACAGAAACCTGGAAGTCAGCTCCCTGGCCAACCAACTAGAAGAGATTCATGCCTATTTCCAAGAAAGCTGATCCAACCAAATGTGGAAATTATTAAACAATACCACTAATATCACACACAAGTAAAATTTTGCTGGAGATCATTCAAAATCAGCTGCAGCCGTGTATCTACAGGGTACTGCCAGAAATACAAGCGGGACTGAGACGATGGTGCGAAACCAGGAATATCAATTCTGACATCAGATGGACCCTGCCTGAAAGCAGGGGATACCAGAGAGATGTCTGACTATGTTATATTGAAGATGCAAAGGCATTAAACTGTAGATCACAACAAATTAAGGATGACATTGTAGAAAAAAAATGGATTCCAGAACACTTAATTATGCTCACGGGAAACCTGTACATGGAACAGGAGGCAGTCATTTGAACAGAACAAGGGGATACTGTGTAGTTTAAAGTCAGGAAAAGGTGTGCATCAGGGTTGTATCCTTTCATCATACTTAATCTTGTATGCTCAGCAAATAATTCAAGAAGCTGGACTATACAAAGAAAGCAGCATCAGGGTAGGAGAGAGATTCATTAACAACCTGTGTTATACAGACAACCTTGCTTGCTGAAAGTGAAGAGGATTTGAAGCATTTGCTGATGAAGATCAAACAGTACAACCTTCAATATGGATTACACCTTGTCATGGTTTGAATTGTGTCCCCCCAAAAATGTGTGCAGCCATGTGGCTGGGATATGGTTCCCAGTGTCTTGGAAATGTCCTCCATTGTGTGGTTTTGCTATCCTGTATGTTAAAGGATTAGGGTGGGGCTGTGAATTCCTGCTATGGGGGAAGTTTCCCTGGAGTATGGCTGGCCCCACCTGTCGGGAGCCATGGGTGAGCCCCCAGGCCCCGACATACAGGAAGCTTGTAGGGCTGAAAAAGCCCGCGCGCGCCAAGTTTGAAAAAGCCCGCGCCCGCGAAATTCAAAAGGCCCGCGCGCGCGAAAAACTTCCTGCCTGATGTCACTGCCTTAGTCCTATGTATATCCAATCCCCAGCCGACAACTACCTCACTCCAAATGTCACTCCATCCCTACGTCACTTGATCCCTCCCTCTATTCCCGCTGCTATAAATATACCTCATTTTAACAATAAACCTTGAGGCTTGATCAGAATCTTGTCTTGCCTCCATTTTTCCGCCCTTCCCTGCTCCACTTTCACAGGCTTCCCCTCGTCCCTTCTTTGATTTGTCCTGCGGGCCGGGGCACCCACCCTTAATGCTTTTAGCTTGCAAGGAATAAAAGGAAAAAGAACCAAGGACAATTTGAGAACCTCGCTACCATTAAGCAAGCAGCACCGGGAGCAGAGCGCATCGTTCAGACCAGAGGTTCTTGCGTTAGGACACTCCCTGGACAATGACTGATGCAATACCGGACTTTCCTCCAGAGCCGTCAAGGGGAAAGTCTTTCCGTGGAGCGGACACCCTGAACATGGACTTGCAACCTACCAGACTGTGTAAGAATAAATCTTTCTTTGTTAAAGCCATCCACTCTGTGGTATTTCTGTTAGAGCAGCCCTAGCTGAAGCTGAAGAGGCAGATAGCGTGAGAAGCTGAGCTGCCTCAGTCTCAAGAGGTATGGCCATGACCTCAGGGGTTTGAAAGGGTGGAACCATGGCGTGCTGTGTTCGTAAGGGTGGAATTGCCACTCAGTGGGGCTTAGGGTGCTCCTAAAGCCGATGGGACAGAGTTTCTGTCCAAGTGGGCCTTGAAGGCAAAGTTGTAGCACGGGGCTGGAGGTCTCCACTCAGAAACCTGAGAGTGTGGCCGATACCTAGAGTCTGGAGAGCATTGCTGTTGTGTAGAATGTCTCAGAAAATGTAAGAGTATTTCCAAAGCTTTGAGGGCTAATGTAATGTGTTCTGTTGACTTGCCTGTTAATGCCTTCTAAGTTTCACAGATGTAGAAGAGTTTTTGTATTTTGGACTTGGAACTGATTTAAGACTTCTGTTATATGGAAGGACATAATTTTGCTATGGTGAGATGAATGTGTTAAATGTTTTGTGATGTGATTTTTGGGTTGTCAAAGGGTGGGATGTCATGGTTTGAATTGTGTCCCCCAAAAAATGTGTGCAGCCATGTGGCTGGGATATGGTTCCCAGTATCTTGGAAATGTCCTCCATTGTGTGGTTTTGCTAACCTGTGTGTTAAAGGATTAGGGTGGGGCTGTGAATTCCTGCTATGGGGGAAGTTTCCCTGGAGTATGGCTGGCCCCACCCTTAATGCTTTTAGCTTGCAAGGAATAAAAGGAAAAAGAACCAAGGACAATTTGAGAACCTCGCTACCATCAAGCAAGCAGCACCGGGAGCAGAGCGCGTCGTTCAGACCAGAGGTTCTTGCGTTAGGACACTCCCTGGACAATGACTAATGCAATACAGGACTTTCCTCCAGAGCCGACAAGGGGAAAGTCTTTCCCTGGAGCGGACACCCTGAATATGGACTTGCAACCTACCGGACTGTGTAAGAATAAATCTTTCTTTGTTAAAGCCATCCACTCTGTGGTATTTCTGTTAGAGCAGCCTAGCTGACTAAAACACACCTCAACATCAAGACAAAAAAATCTCACAACTGGACCAATGAGCAACATCTTGATAAATGGAGAAAAAACTGAAATTGCCAAAGATTTCATTTTACTTGGATCCACAATCAATGCTCAGAGAAGCAGCAGTCAAGAAATCAAAAGATGCACCGCACTGGGCAAATCTGCTACAAAAGATTTCTTTTAAGGGTTAAAAAGCAAAGATGCCACCTCGAAGACTAAGGCACAACTGACCCAAGTCACAGTATTTTTAATGACCTCATGTGCATGTGAAAGCTGGACAATGAACATGAAGAGGGAAGAATAACTGACACTTTTGAATTGTGGTGTTGGCAAAGAATACCGAATATACCATGGATGCCAAAAGAACCAAAAGAATCCGTGTTGGAAGAAGCACAACCAGAATGCTCCTTGAAAGCTACGGTGGTGAGATTATCACTCATATACTCTGGGCATATTATCAGTAAGGATGAGTTCCTGGAGGGTGTCATGCTTGGTAAACTTGAGGGTAACAGAAAAAGAGGAACAGACCCCCAACAAGATGGACTGACACAGTGGCTGCAACAACGGGCTCCAGACTACCAACGATCGTGAGGTTGACACACCGTCCCGCAGCATCTTGTTCTGCTGTGCACGGGGTCGCTATAAGTTGGCACTGACTCAAGGGTGTCTGACAGCAACAGCCACCTAGCTTTCAGAATACTCGTGTCTAAACTGAGATACAAAAATTAAAAAAAAAAAAGAAAGAAAGAAAATGTTTCTTTTGAGTCGATTCCTTCTTACAGCAATGCTACATGGACAGAGCAGAATTGCCCCAGAAAGGTTTCCAAGAAGGAGCTGGTGCCTCAAACTGCAGACCTTTTGGTCAGCAGCAGAACTCTTAACCACTGCACCTTCAGAGCTCCTAAAATGAGACAATCTATATGAAACACCATGTCTGTGATAAGAACACAGCAACCACTCAACTAAAAAGTCTTTTTTTAATTTTTCTTATTACCATGGTTCCTGGTAATAACAAGTACGAAAAGATGCTATGGGTCAAATTTTGGAAGGTCTTGATCAAAGAGGTTCCATTCCAAAGTGACAAACAGTAACACCAACACAGAGACCCTCCTAGGTTCCTTTGGTACCCCGTCACCTGGGCCTTTCCTTCTCAAGCTCACTGTATGGTTGGTATGTTTTTCATCTCAGTCACATGCTCCCTTCTGTCCTGTCTTCCCACTCACGTGGTCCTCTGTGCCTGGAGAGGCTCACTGAGTCCATGTGAAGACCAAGATTCAGAGAGACGTGACCCAGCTGTGGACAGCTTCTTGTTTCAGAGACCTTGGCTACCTCTCCAAGGGATGCCAAAATGAAGAAAAGAAGTTTTCCTTGGCAGTTTACACAAAGCAAAATGCCAGTCTCTGGCCTTTGGATTTTTTCCCTTCTGTTCACCCACACTGTTTATGGAAAATGAATCATCCACCTCATTTACACACAAATGGAGAGGCAGTTTGGGGATAAACAACACAGCTTCCTGGAATGCCACTAGCAGATTGTTGCACCGTCTTTAAATTCATTGTTGTAGGCGGCTGATTTGCAGAGAGCTCACTGGGTGTAAGGTGCTGCTGAGGTCAGAGGGGAAAACCCAGGCTCCTGGCCCGTCACTGGCTTAATTAATGCCGGAGACAGCATTGCAGTCGGCACATTCCTACTTCCCAGCCCCAAATCAAAACCACTCCCGCCGGTCTCTGACTCGAGTTCCTCACCTCATCTAACAGGGAGAAGAAGAACCAAGGCCAGGAGGGATGAAAATGAGACAACGCCTCTGAGGTGGGCACCCCGTAGTGAAGGCTGGAGGCCATTCCTCATCCAGTAGGGTTCCCAAGGCCGGTTTCTGTTCCCTTCAGAGACGCCACTGAGTTTCTCACTCCCGTGGATCTCTTCCCCGGGATTTAGCCTCACCCATCCAGTTCCAAGGGAGTCCTTCTGTTTTCCCAGAAGGTAGGTTTAAACACATTCCTTGCTTTTAGGGCATTGCAGTAACATGAGGAAACCTTGGCGGAATACAGGCTAAGTGTCACAGCTGCTAACCCTAAAGATCTGCAGTTCAAATCCACCAGTTGCTCCATGCAGATCTATGAGGCAGAGCTACTCTGTCCTATAGGGCTGCTATGAGTCAGAGTAGACTCAACAGCAATGGTTTTTTTTTATATTAAAGTGAAGAAACAGTGATGTGTGTATGGGGATGGAGGTATATCTTAGTCATGTAGTGCTGCTACAACAGAAACACAAGTGGATGGCCTTATTGAACAGAAAAGTCTTATTTTGGGGTACAGGCTCTAGGGGAAGGCTTTTTGTCTGTCCACTGTGAGCGTGGTGCGGAGGAATGCTCTACTCAGCTTCTCTTGTATTCTTCTTGTTGGCATTCCTTGGAGATCTCTGTGGGTTGTGTCTTTTTCCTTCATTTGGGCTCATCTCTTTCTGTATCTAACCTGCTCTTTTTATATCTCAAAAGTAGTACATTCAAAACACATCCTACAGTGATGTGGCCTCATTAACTTAACCAAGAAAACCTTATGCTCAAATACGATGACATTCATGGGTGTGGGGTTAGGATTTCAATGTATTATTTGGGGGATATAACTGAATCCATAGTACCAGGTAACTGGAGATGGAAGTATGTGGAGGTTCTGGTATTTTAAGAAATTTCACAAAGACTGGCCTTCAGTACATCCTTTATAATCCACTCAGCTCAGCATTCCATCCGCCTCCTAAGACTCTGTCACTTGTTCCTCTATTTCTTAGAGCACTTGTAACTACTTTTATAATAGCAGTTCACAGACCCTCATAATTAACTGCTTAGGTATCTTGTCTACCCACTGGACAGGTAACCCTGTAGGGGCAGGATTTCTCTTTGAACTCTGGAATCTGGCACCTGGAATATGTAGGAGCTCAAAAGTGTTGGCTCAATGAATAAACAAACAGGCGCTCTTACTAATCATTATTTTCTTCGACCCTGAGACTTTTTAACTTTTTTATTATGATTAAGTGAAAGTATACAATCCAAGTCAATTTTGCATACCCGCTTCTCTACAACTCTGTCTGCTCTCCCTACTCTGTGACAGCACACTCCTCCTTTTCACTCTTTACTACTAGTATCCTTGCAACGAACACCTGTGCTCTCCTCTCCACCATCTGTTCTCCCCTTTAGAAAGAAACCAGGATAGCCTTCTATAAATGTATAAATCCATGAAGTGCACACACCACATGTCCACTGTGTCCAGTCCATTTTTAGTCTAAAGTGTTGACCTCAGTACTGGTTTCAGGTCGGGGGCAGCAGCAAGTCTAAGAGCTATGTTCGCAGGGGACCTTCCAGGTTGTTGGACCACGAAATCTGGTCTTTTAGTAGAGTTCTTGATCTGCACATCTCTTTTTGTAGTGTTACGTCAGGGACTCTACACTGTGCCCCCTATGAAGACTGTCTTTGGTGGTGGCCAGGCACCATCGTTCTTCTGGTCTCATGCTGATCCAATCACATGGGTCTTTCTGTTTCCTGGGCTTATTTTTCTTTGTGTCTTTGATGTTCTTTGTTGTCATCTGTTCCTGGTGGATTGGGACCAGCTGATGTTCCTCAGGTGGCAGCTTGCTGGATTGTAAGACCCCAGATGTCACTCACCAATATGAGGTGCAGAAGACTCTCTTAGCAAAAGGCTAGCTATGCTAATTGACCTTGATGTTCCCTGAAAACACAGTCCTCAGGCCCCGTCCCCGAGACTCTATCCTTTGAAATATTGGGCTGAATTTAGAGAACCTTTTAGTTTATAGTGTAGTCCATTTATGCTGACCTACCTTCTACTGTGACCATGAGATAATTTTTTAAGATATCTCCACTTCCATTTTTCAAGATGAAGCAAGAAATGTATACAGATCTCTGAGTCTCAGAACAAGCGCAAACTCTGAGGCCCCAGAGTGGAAGTCTACAAGGCCTCTTCAGTATGGCGTGTATTGACTCACACAGGTTTTCCAAACTGGTCTGCTGAGGGCATCTCTTCCCGTAACAACTCCTGTGACGTCTAAGCTTCCTGAATGATCATTAGATTGATCAGAACTAACGACCTGCCTCTATCTGAGTGACCAAGGCTGCTACAGGGAGAGGAGCATTTCTGTGCTCATCTGCTGCCTCCCCAGCTCAAGGATCTGGAGGCGAGCTACCAGGGCTTCCAAAAGGAGGCTGACTTTGTCAGAAGAGGCATAACCAGGCAGCATGTATCACCGCTGCTTTGATTTGTTAGCATCACTTTCCACTTGAGACTTTAACATGGCTGGGCAGTGTCGCCACAGGTCTCTAGGAAGCCCCTGAGGCACTCTCTTCAATGCTTGTTTTACTTTTCCATACTCTTCAGAGCTTCCACTCATTCTATGACTCTGCCTCCTTCTTCTCCTCATGTTGCTGGATACACTACCTCATACTTCATAAAGAAATTGGCATTGTTGTTAAGTACTGTCAGGTCCACTTTTGATTCGTAGCAACCTCAAGTGCCAGAGAAGAACTGCCATTGAATTTCCTAAGCTGTAATCTATACAGGAAGGAGCCCTGGTTGCACAGTGGTTAGGTACTTGGCTGCTAACCAAAGGTCAATAGTTCAAATCTACCAGCTGCTCTGTGGGAGAAAGGTGTATCAGTTTCCTTCCTTAAAGGCATACAGCCTTCGAAAGCCTATGGGGCAGTTCCACCCTGTCCTACAGGATTGTCACAAGTCAGAATCAACTCGATCGCAATAGGTTTGGCTGTAGTCTTTATAGGAGTAGATCATTAGATCTTTCTCCTGTGCAGCCACTGGCAGGTTCAAACCACCATCCTTTTGGTTAGCTCTTCAGTGCCTAACCATCACTGGGCCACCTGGGCTCCTTTTATGAACAAATTAAAGGTTCCCTCCCCCAGTGACAGCTCTTATCTTTCTCCTGCCAAGTCTACACAGCTTCCTGCCTCTGCACATTCCTTCTGTCCCTTTGGCTACAAAGGAAATAATGTCCTTTCTCTGAACCAAGACCGAGTATTCAGGTAGATTCCAGATGTTATTATCTCTTTGTCCCTACTCAGGGGCCATCCATTCTTAGTATTTTCTCTTCCATCTCCAAACTCCCATTTCTCCTAGATCATTCTACACAGTATTCAAGCATACTCTGTTACTGGCATATTAAAACAAAAACAAAAATAAGATTCCTTTCAGAAACATATCTCCGCCAAGGTAGTGACCTCTCTATCTTTTTTCACAGTCAGTGTTCTGGAAACAATGGTCTAGTCTTGCTTTCCCCACTTATCCATTCACTCCTCAATCTCTCCAGACAGATCTCCATGCCTCCAGAGAAACTGCTGGGGCTAGGGCGACTAGTGAGAGTCACTCCTACACACATGGAGGGCCGGTTTGCAGTGAACTGTCTCAGAAACAATGACCGTGTGTGGACCAGGCTACGACAGAGGAGGTGGCGAGAAGTGTGTTGGTTTAGAGACTGCATGGCCACACGGACTTACGGAAAGACTGGATGAAGACCGGAAGAGAAAGTGAGAGACAGCTCCAAAGCTTTCAGGCAGCTCACAGGGGAGGATGGTGTTGGCACTTACTAGACTAGGCAGACCACCCGAGGGAAGGCTTTGGAGGATGACTGTGTCCCCTTTTGTACGAAGAGCTTCCTAAGGGTGGCTGCTGTTTCTCACACGTTCACCACTGTTTCAGGAATAATACCTGATATATATTGGTATTAGTTTCAGTTAGGATATTTCCAGGAGGAAGTAACTGAGAATCTTGAATCAAATTAGTTTAAACAATAAGCAGATTTATCACCACTCAAAACAGTGGCGGTAAGCTCCGGGGCTGACTATTTCACCTTTCTACTTCCCTGCTGCCATCCTCAGCAGCAGACTCATGCTCAAGCCAGCAAGTGGCAAGAGTCTTGTCTGTGTCAACCACAGGGAGAAGGGGCTCAGTCTGTCCCTCTCTCAGACTCTCCCCCCAGGCCACTTAGCACACTTCTCTTTCTATCTTATAGGGTGAGTTGCTAACCAAACTCTTTCCTGAGCCAATGAGGGCAAAGGAAGTACCTTTGGATTGCTCAGAGTCCCTGGGTGGTACAAATGGTTAGCATGCTCTGTGCCTACCAAAAGCCTGGAGGTTCAACTCCACCGAGAGGTACCTTGAAAAAAAGGCCTGCAGACCTACATCCAAAAATCCATGGCCATCATATTCCCTACATAGTACAGTGCAACTCTGAAATGCCACAGGTCACCACAAATTGGAATTCATTCCACAGCAAGTGGTTTATTGGATGGTAAGACCACTCAGGCCTTCCTCTGGAGATGGGTGAGCTTGTCCCAGGTGCCTAGGGCATGGTAGTGAGAAGGATACCTGAACAAAGTCTGAATTCTGTTAGAAACAAAGAACACAGAAACCACCACCTCAATAAAACCAGCAACATGCTGACAAAACGTCTTATAATTATGAAATCGAGATTTATCTGTAAGTTGTGTGATTTCTAGAAGTTTTTCCTAAAGAACAAAAAACAAAGCCAAATAAAACAATGACACACAAAAAAAATAAAAGCAAGTGCTTTTGATGCTTATGGATATTCTAGACATAGCAATTGTCAAAAATGTTAAAATAGTCTTGCTATCATCACTCCATAGTTACAAAAATGCAGTTCCTGTGAGTTGAAGCTACCTTATGAAGAATAATGATAAATTTCTTACTATTTATCAAATATTTACTGAGCACAATGTGCCAAGATTTGAGTTTGAAATGGAAAAAAGAATAACCATATATATACAACATGCCTCAGTTTAGTAGCAGGAGAATGAACAGTTGCTACAGGCCTATCCTCTATGCTGACAGGGTTATACAGTTAATTCTCTTAAGAGTCCTACATGATAGGCACCATTGTCCTTATTAGACATTTCTAACCATTTCCAGGAAACCCTAGTGGCACAGTGGTTAAGAGCCATGGCTGCTAACCAAAAGGTCAGCAGTTCAAAACCACCAAGTGCTCCTTGGAAACTCTATGTAGCAGTTCTATTCTGTCTTATAGAGTTGTTACAAATTGGAATTGACTCCCTGGCAATGAGGTTGTTTTCTCTTGTTTTAAATAGTCACCAATATGCAGTGCTCCTTTCCTTCTGAATACCTGAAAGGCTACACTTCCCAGGCCCACTGTGGCTGGGTGAGGTCATATGACTAACAGATAATGGGCTGTAACTGGAAATGACATGGGTGATTTCTGGACTGAGCATTTAATGGCTGATGTGAGAACTTCCACAGGCACTTGGCTTTGGCTTGGTGAGAACTTCCACTCTCTTCCGTTCCCTCCTGTAGCACCAGGAGATGCATGTCTTCCACATAGCATAACTGCAGATGGAGAAGGCTCCAGCAACCTGGGTCCCTGAATGACTGTATGGATCAGAGCTACTTACTGCTAGCCTGCAGTGATTATGTAACATGGGATAGAAATAAACTTCTGTCATGTTAAACCACGGAGACTGTTGTTTGTTACTGCACCATAGTGTAGACTAGCCAAATGCAGAAATTACAGTACAGAGGGGCTAGCTAACTCACCTAAAGTCACCTAAAGTGAGCACAGGTTTAGTTGGGCTCCAAAGCTCACGCTGCTTTTCCACATCATGTTAGCTTCCATCATTATGTGAAGTTCTTGGCACCAAGTTGGGGGTTAAAAAATGGTTATTTTCTTCTTCTTGATAACAATGACTTACACTTGTGTAACATTTGAGCTAGTCTTTAAAGTTACACAAATACAATTTTCTTCATTTAACACTTATACTAAGCCCATGAGGTATGTCTTAGGAAATTTCTCTCTATATATTTGTTTCTTACTTTCTTTCTTCTGTTAAATATTGATTTTCTAGACTGTCCTAGACACTGCATTATTTGCTGGGTGTACAGTTGTGGCTCACCTGAGGCTTAGATGCCACAGTAGCAAGAAACAGAATTTGAAGACTGCTGTTTGTTTTTAAATTCTAGGAGTTTATAGCCTAGAAAAGGGCTAGAAGAGCTCATACACATCATTAAATACAGCAGTAAGGGAGGTCAGAGAGCTGGCAGACAATGTCTTCAACATATACTCATAATTCATTGAAAAAAATGCTATGGGGATTCAGAAATGGAGGATGTGATCACTTCTAGCAGAGGTTATGTGCAAAGGTTTCAGGATGGAGTGGTGCTCACCTGAGCTTTGAAGGACAGGTAGGATTTGGAGTGAAAGCAGTGAGGTGAAAGACAATATCAGGGATCTGAGATGCTCTAGATGCCTTTGGAGGAAGGTAACCATACCTGTCAGCTGTAATGTGGGACTTTTACTGGGAACAGCAAGCAATTAGGATGGAAAGAGACTATAGCATGTTACAGCAGGAAGCAATCTTGGAGACCATGCCATCCTAGGAGATCAAGGGGCTTTGGTCTCACAGGTTAACTCTCATCTGTCGCAAGGCACTGCATGGGTGATTCTGACACCTACTGGTGCTCAGTGAGAAAAAAGTCAATGATCCATCAGCAATGAATTCTAAGAGCACTGTAGCAAAGCACTGGAACCTGAGCACCATTCCTCTGCCATCTCTGATCTTGCTCAATCATTTCTTAGGAAACTAAGATTCAGAGACAGAAACCCACTCTCCCACAGTTACACACTAGATTGTCACAGAACTGCAAGTGGAACAAAGACTGTCCAGTTTCTTTTCCTGTACTTTTGTCCTCCACTCTAGACATCAGATTCTGGAGGATCTGATGTTTCTGACCTGTTGCGCAGGTGAGAAGGAGGCTCTGCAAACTGTTAAGCAGGGAGATGGCACTGAGTAGATGGTGACAGTGTGCTAGGTAGATGTATACACAGAGAGCAGAGGTGGGGAAGGGTTAGGTGGCTTCCAAAGTAAAATTAGGCATCTTGTAATAGAGACAAAAAAGTCATCAGTTTCAATTCACGGTAACCTCATGTGCTGCAGAATAGTACTGAGCATTCTACAGTGTTGAAGGCTGTGACTGGAAGAAGATTGCCAGGCCTTTCTTCTGAGGGACCTGTGGATGGGTTTCAACCACCAGCCCTTCCATTAGTAGTTGAGTGATTAACTGTCTGCGTCACTCAGGGACTCCTATTACATAACAAGGGTCTGAGCTAGGGCAGTGGAGGTAGAAGGACAGGACGAGTATGACTTGGACAGAGGAGGAAGAGTTTTTGTTGTTATTAACAAGACTGACAATGCTGTTCACAAACAGGATCAGATCACCACTCTGCAAAGCCATGCTGTAAAGAACTTTTTCCCCAGAAAGCCCCGAGTAATCCCCCGTTTAAACGACCCTTCAATACTAGTCCAACATCTGAATGTTTGGTCTATATGACGCCAAGTGTCCCACACAGTGAATTCAGAGACAACAAGAGGCCATGTGGTGCTGCCTGCTGGTGCAGGCATTTTACGGATTCCACTGGCACCGGGAACAGTTTGGATACATGGAACACATTATCCAGAGGACACTCACTTGTACCTTTTTGGCTTATCTACTTCACTTGACACGGAGATGACACGTAGGAAACACCTTATCTTGTTCAAATGAAAAACTCTGCCTAGAATAGAGAAAGGCCTACATAATGAACTCCGTAATGGCGGTCTCTATAATACACAACAGAAAGCCTGGTGGTGTAGTGGGTTAAGTGCTATGTCTGCTAACCAAAAGGTCAGCAGTTCAAATCCACCAGGCACTCCTTGGAAGCTCTATGGGGCAGTTCCACTCTGTCTGTAGGGTAGCTATGAGTCAGACCTACTCAACGGCAGTGGGTTTGTTTTTTTTGGTTTTATAATAAGCAACAGTGGTTTATATAACAGCAATTGAAAAGGCATGAAACACTCACTGAATATAATTTTGAAGTATTTTCTAAAAGATACTTGGTAAAACCATGGAATAGAAACAGCGACCTTATGCAATCTTCATTTTGGTTTACTCATCATTAAAATGCTTAACAGAAGGTCAGGTTCACAGTAGGTGCTCTGGCAGGTTAAGTTTCCATTCCATCGCACTGACACAGAACTTAAACAGTTCATGCGACAACGTGAGTGAACTCTATTTCATTTGACAAAATTGAGTTAGGTGGGTTTTGAAACATTAACGTGTCCAATGACACCCAATTAGCAAACAGTGGGGGCCAAGTTTGAACCTATGTCTTTTGGCCCTAAATCGAGTGTACTCTTCACCACACTATAATAATGAGCGTATTATGCATACAACCATTGCTTCTTAGCAGGCTATAATTTTAGCAGTCCAGACTGGATTTTATTTTGTACTGTGGCTTGTGCAAGAGCTACCACCACTGAGTATTTTTAGCGGACAGATTTCTACTGAGAAAAAAACAGATGCATCATCCGGAGAAATGGGCTAATCTTTGACACATGAGGCCTCAAGTATAATTTGGGGATCACAGACTATTTTCAACTTGGAATTTGGGGTATTAAGGAGCTCTGATAGCACCGTGGTTAAGAGCCAAGGCAAGCTACCGCAGCTAACCAAAAGGCTAGCAGTTTGAATTCATTGTCCACTCCTTGGCAACTCTGTCGGGCAGTTCTACTCTGTCCTATATGGTCACTATGAGTCGGAATAGACTCAATGGCATTCTTTTTTGTGGCCTATATTAAAGGGATTTTGATACTATTTTCAAATATATAGTCTCTTAAAACTTCCAGATTCTTGCTATGAATAAAGCTACATCTCTAACTGTTCATTTTTTCATTCACTGATTAAGTTTGTTCATTCATCTATCTATTAATAATGTGGTGGTATTAGCTTCCATAGAGCCAGCCCCCAACTCAAGGGGCCCATGCACCACAAAACACTGCTTTGTCAGAGGTAGATTGCCAGGTCTTTCTTCCTAGTCTTTCTTAGTGTAGGAACTCCACTGAGACCTGTTCAGCCTTAAAGGAACAACAGACTTCCAGTGACAGAGGAATTGTAGCTGAGCATGAGGTGCACTGTCAGGAACTGAACCCAGGTCTTTCACATGGAAGGCAAGAACTCTGCCACGGAGCCACCACTGCTTCTGTACTGTTCTAGGACGAAGAGCAAGCAGCAAAACATCTAGTCTCAAACCTCACAGAGCTCGTGGTTTGTGTGGAAAC
Organism: Heterohyrax brucei; assembly: GCA_028571685.1. NCBI lineage: Eukaryota > Metazoa > Chordata > Mammalia > Hyracoidea > Procaviidae > Heterohyrax > Heterohyrax brucei. The sequence continues at coordinate 113,841,131 of CM053149.1, read as the reverse complement.
ACACAAACTAACAATTATGCTACACACTGAGAACCGAGGAGGCTAAGATGAACAGGGTGCTATGGGAAGTCTGAGACTGAGGATGAGGAAGTGGGCAGGGAAGAATTCTCCATGCCTGTGCTGTCTAGCCTTCCATCCACAGTGTGATCAGAACTCACCCAGATGCAGAAGTGGACAGGGGTGCAGGAGAGGTCTTCCTGGGCAGAGGAAGCAGTTGATGGAAAGACCGGAAGGCTAGAGAAGCATGGTAAAGCATATGTGTTCAAGAAGAAACAGACGAAGAGACAACGATAGAGAACTGAGGGAGCACAGGTCTTGCAAGGCCCTGGAGCCCACGGGGAAATACTTTGTACACAAAAGTCATGCCAGCTACTACTGATGAAGATTAATCCACAATTTGTGACTATGTGTGCAAACACCCAAACACACACACCACACAAAACATTCCACATTATATGCCCAGTGAAGAATAATAAACACAAACTGCTTTAAATTTCTAGATGTTTTCTTTTTCACAGATGGGAGCTGATGCCTTCAATCATGTTGCTTGTTTATTTGTTTGGCTCGTCTTCTAAGTCTGTGAATTAATGTTCTTAGGCACTGGAAGAGCAGAGGAAGGCAAGCAAACACTGGCAGGCAGAGCTCACTGGACAAGTTCCTACCTAAGTCCAGACCTGACGGCACTGCCGTCTCATCTCTGACCATACCTAGAGGTAAGCAGCACAGACTACCTGTAAGCTTTCGAGAACAAGCTACCTCTTATTTCCCTGGGGTCAGTGAAGACTATTGCCCAAGAGTACATTTTTTCCAAAGAAGCAGAACTATGAAGAATGAGGTCTAGCAAAAATCGACGTCGGTTATGAAAGAAGACCACAGACATTTGTGTTGAGAAACTGTGAATCATAGGATCATAAACTATGAGAGCTGAAAGTCTTCGGAAGCCAGTTAAATAGCCCAGGAGCCAGCCAGGGCTTTCTGCATCATCACGTGACTATTTGTGCTTCGTGTACTGCTCAAAGCTGGCCAGCATCAAGTCTAAACAGTGGACTGAGTCCAAGACAAAACCTGTAATGTGTAGTGGAGGTAATAGTGAGTCATTTCTACTTGGCCCTGCTCTTAGAAAAATCTCTGTGAACATTTTTATAGGTAAAATTGGCATCTTAGATACCAAGTTCTCATTTGCCAAGATTCAAACGTGTTTTTCAAAAGAGAAACAATGGAAGAGGGTGGTCTGTTTATCCCTGTCCTAACTAGCTCAACCAGCAAATGTGAAACATTAAACATCTCTGTAGCATTGACTGAACAACTATTCTCATTAAGAAATGCTACAACACAAAGGATATTTATCAACTGATGCATCCAGTAATTTGATTCATTTTAATTAGTTGGAATGTTTTCAGTATGAATATTTATGATGTCTTGCTATTAGTACCTTTGTAGTGTAAACATTTATTTTCTACCATCGTTCCTTTTTTGTTTGGGATATTTTTTTCCACTGCCACTGAGTCAATTTCAACTCATAGCAGCCCTACAGGACAGAGTAGAGCTTCTCCATAGAGTTTCCAAGGAGCATCTGGCGGATTCAAATGGCCAGCCTTTTGGTTAGCAGACATAGCACTTAACCACCACGTCACCAGGAACTGCCATCCTTCAGTTCGGTATACTATCGGTGGGATTGTTAAGTGATACCCCTTGCCCTGTAGTAGGATGTGCATGTGACCCAAGCTTGGCCAATCTCCTGGGACTTAGACTTTTAATGAAACTAGGATGGGACCAATAGCAGAAGTTTGTTTATGGTGTTCACCATTGAGGCTGCTAAATAGTTTTGGACACACACCTTGGCATTCCTGGGTGCCTCCTGCATTTCTACAAGTATGGGTGTCCAGGATACTCACGGATTCAGAGAGTCTTCCCAATCTTCTAGTTAATTCTGTTTTGCTTTAAGAGTGGGAGATTCAATTTCTACAGCTTCCAAACAATTACTTTTTCTAATTAAGTTGATGCAAATTTTCCTTTTCAAAACTAAGTCAATAAAATTTTCACTTAAGACCTTTTCCTTGTCTAATTCTCTTAAGTAAATTTTATGGATTCATTGATTCATCCATTCACCAAATACTAAGTACACATTAGGTGTGAGGCATTGTTAGGCGATTTCTAGAATCTAGATCCTAGCTAGAATTTAGAAATTATTCTGAACAATGTGGGCACTTACTGGCTATTTAGAAATTAGACATCTCCTCTATTATTAAGCTGTCATTATGTAGTGCATTTCCACTGGAAGCTCAAATTAAACAAGCAGAAAATTCCATTGAAACTTACAGAATTTTAAGTTGGAAAATGTTTATTGAGCACCAACTGTGTACAAAGACCCGTCTCAAGTACTACAGCATATTTCACAGAGTGGAAAACAGAGTGGAACACAAAAGAAAGACTCTTCTGCCCTCAAAGCACTTATCAGGGCCTCCCTGGATACACACATAACAGTTAATGATGAGAAACAAATGTGTCAGATATCAAAGACATATCAAATATCTGATTTAAGAAAACAAGAAAAGTCATTCAGAATCCTCTTAACCCTAACAATGTCACCATAAGAGGCACCATAAGAGGATCTGTTGTGATCACATTCAGTGATGGATTTTAATCCTTAATCTAATTTTAATTCCTACAATAAACTTCCGAAGTAGATGCTACTATTATCCTCATTTTATGAAAGAAGAAACTGAAATTGGTTGAGTTCAGAAAACTTCCCTGAAGTCCCCTACTATCCCTTACACTCCTTCAAGCAGTACACAAATTTTCTCTGTTTACTCCTTGCCACCACCAATATGGAAACTCTGGTGGCCTAGTGGTTAAGTGCTACGGCTGCTAACCAAAGGTTGCCCATTCAAATCCACCAGACCATCCCTGGAAACTCAATGGGGCAGCTCTACTCTATCCTACAGGGTCGCTATGAGTTGGAATTGGCTTGATGGCAGTGGGTTTGGTTTGGGGTTCTTAGTTTTACCACCAACATCTCAACTATCAGAGGCCAAAAGAACTCTCTTATCCCATCAAAACAATCATCAAACCGGAATCACCTCACATTTCCAAGATTCACAGAGCCATAGCTGCACCCCATCAGTGACTGTCTTCTGGCCTCTCCTGGGTGTAGAACTTTGCTTTATTTGATATTTCCTTCCTTGTCTCCACAGTGTCACTTACTTCCTGTCTAAGTCTAGAGGAGTGAGTGCTGGTAGCTGACTACCAAAAACAGAAGTTTGGAACGAGCCAGTTTGAATCTTCCACAGAATTCACTGCAATGGCATTTTAGACTTTATCATTATTTACCTCCCAGGCTCCTTTAGGAGCCTCTGGCTGGTGAAAATAGGTGATGTATTTGGCTGTTCATCAAAAGGTTGATGGTTTGAGTCCACGCAGAGGTACCTTGGAAGAAAGGCCTGGCAATCTACTCCTACAAAATCAGCCCTGAAAACCCTTTCAAGCACATTTCCACTCTGATACACATGGGCTGGCTGTGAGTCAGAATCGACTTGATGGCAACTGGTTTTTTAGACTTATTAAATGGAGACTGATTGGCAGCTCAGATCTCTTATAAAAGTTTCCATGAGACAGAGCATGAGAGCTATGTTCTATTTTTCTCTGGGACCCTTTATGAACACTGGTAATCAAAGTGGCATTTATTAGCTGGGCAAAGAATAAACCTTTACTTTCCCACAAGTTCAACTGTAGGTATCAAGCTCTCTTACAGTTTCCATAGCAAAGGCCGTTGAATGTTTGTGTGAAAGAAAAAAAGAAGGCAACTAAGAGAGAAAAAACAAAAGGGGAAGGAGGAGAGAAAAAGAGAGAGAAATAAAGAAGGAAGGAAGAAATCTGCAAAGAAAATCAGTGTAACAAGGACCGCACTGATCCTCCCTCAGCTTCCTAGTAACTTGCAGAGTTTGTAATTTTTATCATTCACCTTTCTCTCCACCACACCACTCCTTAGGGAGGGTTCATTTTTTATTCATTGTAAGTTTGCTATCAATCATCCTCTTAAAGAGCTTGCCAGAAACTTGGACGGGGCCTCATAATAAAACTGCAGAGACAGGGGACTAATTGATTTCTATAAATAATGTTTAGCCATAAAGATATGAAAGGTGGTTGGAACCACACGTATTAATCTCCCTTCTGCTCCATCTGTGTCTGTAACAGCAGACTGGACCTTGACAAAGTGCTCTGACTGTTTTGCCCTCCAAACGCACAGCAGGAGATCAAGCCCAGACCCCCAGCCCTTCTCCTTGTTCCCCTCCCTGCTCCAGCCAGTATTCTAATTACTCCCTTACCCCAGCCCCAAGGTTTAGGTCCCAGAATTTTCAATTCTTATTTCTATTACAACCCTGATCTGACAGCACACAAAAAAAGTTGATCGTCTCGTCCCGTCTGCCCTTCCACCTTTCTGTCCAACAGGTAAAAATACAACCTCAACTCCACATTGGAAAGCATTTCATCAGGCTGGAAGACTGACGGTATTCAAGGTAAACAGCAACTACTGATGCTACGGAGAAAGGAAGGACTCCCTCCGATGGATACTCTCACACGCTGTTGTATCACATGACATAAAACACACAGCGGTTATTACTACCAGTCGACAGCATATAATATAAAAAGTTATATTTGGGGAAATACTGACTGGACAGTGATACAAATCTTGTATTTATTTAAAGGTTCCCGAAGAAATGTCAGGAAATTGAGGAAGCACTATTTGCTCGGGTCCACTACGATACTCTGAAATAAAAAGCAGAGTAGAAAGACAGGGCAGGTGCTGTGCAACAGTGGCCCAATTCTAAATTATGAATATCAACTCATTACTCAAACCTCTGGTTCATAAGGGCATCCTTTCAGCTGATGCGGTCAATCAGCTGGTTCCAGTCCTGCTAAACACAAAACAAAATGTCATTCTTAGCCCTGAATAACATTTTCTGGCTATAGATTAAATACAAAATGAAGAATGACAGTATTTTTACATAAATAACAAGCACTGTCTAGGTGTGCTTGCCAACCAAATCCCCCTGAGGCATTTTTGTAAGTGCACTACACTAATATTTTTTTTTTTCATAGAAACTTAAGAAAAACTGGCATAGCAGTATTTACGAAAATGGGGATGGGGGCTGGTAGCAAACAAAGGTAGAAGGTGTGGGCTATTTATGTAAATATGGTATTTCACTCGGGAGACAGAGGAAGCTGTCACTTTACACAGAATTCAGTGAAAGAGGTCCCCGTTTTTTGTTGTTGTTTGTTTATTTATTTCTCTTTTCTTTTTCTGGTCCAAAGTGCTCCCGTAAGATGGTATGTAACTATTTTCCATAAGTCAAAGTAGCAGGGAGTCTTTTTTGATGGGGTAGCACAAATTACTAAAGTGATTTCAATAAACCAATCCCACATTAGTTTACTTCTAATGTTTTCAACATTTCTGATGAGTCTCAGCCTTTAAATACATTCTCAGTTTTAGAAGCTTTTACTTCCTTTCCTGTACAGCATTTTACGTGACACAGGTCAACTTCCTCAAAGCTTTTATTTTCGGGGTAAACACATGCTGTATTTCACGATTTCAAGTCTCAGTAAAGTTAACCACCTTGTAAAAAGTCATTTATTTTTAGCACAGGCTCCTTCTAGAACTGTCCCTCCCTCTCCACATGCTGTTCTACTATCTGTCTTTACCCCCTTGAACCTCCTCGCTCATTTTGTTTCTGTGGTTTTGTTTTTTTTTTTATTTTGATAGTAGGCTCCAAGAAGGTAGGGGCTGTTCTATTTCCACTTGTTTTGTCTAGAGCCCAGGGGTTCAGTGAATGTTAGTAGCTCCAATACTAGCCAAACCAAAAATCCACAGTCATGACTGTCAAGGCAACTCTGACTCATAGCAAGCCTATAGGACAGAGTCCAGCTGGCCCATAGAGGTTCTAAGGAGTCACTGATGGATCTGAACCACCAGCCTTTAGGTTAGTAATCAGGCTCTTAACCACTGCACTGCCAAAGTTCCCTAGTACTAAACAAAAGCTTTTTTTGTGTGTGTGTGTGTGTTTCTTTGTCAGATTTGCTGTCTTTCTGAAAATAGTTTCATTACCCGTCTCTGGGATCACTCTAATTCTAAGAACCACACACAGAGGAAGACGCAGCAAAAAAGAATGATTGATGAGCCTAAGACAGTCTTCTTTCATTCCTTTTCTTCTTAAAAAAGTCTGAGGAGTGGGCATAAATGATTTCACTCGACTACTAATCTAAAGGAGGCCTAGTGACACAGTGGTGAAGTACTTACAGCTGCTACCCAAAGGGTGCCTGTTTGAATCCACAAGTCACTCCTCGGAAGTCCGACAGTGGCAGTTCTACTCTGCCCTATAGGGACACTGTGAGTTGGACTCAACTCGACAGCATCCAACAATAATATTAATCTAAAGGCTGGCAATTCCAAATCACTCAGTGGTGCTAAGGAAGAAAGGCCTTGGTGGTCTGCTTTAGTAAGATTAAAAACGTCACAGAATCAAAACCAAATCCATTGTCATCAAGGTGATTCTGACTCACAGTGATCTTATAGGACAGAGTGGAGCTGCCAAATAATGTTTCCAAGGAGTGGCTACTGGATTTGAACTGCCAACTTTTTGGCTAGCAGCTGCAACACTTAACCACCATGCCACTAGTCCTCTACCATAAGAAGACAGCCAACTAAATCCTTTAGAGCAACTCTGGGACTCTGAATCAACAGCAGTGGGTTTTTTGAGGATGAGGCAGGAATCCCATGATACAAACAACTTCTGTCCGAAAAGGCTGGGTAGTTCGAACCTACCCACAGGAAAGACAGACCTGACAACCTGCTTCCAAAGGCCACAGCCACGAAAACCCCGTAGTGCAGGCCTACTCTGCACACGTTGGTAGCCATACATGAAAACTGACTTAACTGCAACTAATTTGGGGCAGGCAAGCTCATGCTGATGAACTCAACTATCCTTCTAGTTACTGACCTGCTTCCGGGTGGTCAGGCAAGGCAATTCTCGGGGTCTACATGAGGGGAGTTGCTCTGTCTGTGAACTAGCTAGAATGGTAGTACAGAGCATGGTTGGTCTAACCCCTGAGTCCTAGGTGTTCAAATGGCTGGGACATTCTACGCCAGCAAAAAACGACCACATCTGTTCATTGGATCAGTGGAAGGAGTCTACTGAAACACCATGGCTGAAGGGCCTGCTGGATTATTTAGCATTCCAAAATGCTAGGGTATTCTTGGTGTAGGCTGGTCGGAAAGTTAAGAGTGCCAAGAAATACACGGTACTGTATTTATACTACCTGGAGTTGAAGAACTACATAACCCAATTTTCATCGCTTAAGGCAATGAACTAAAGTCTGAAGCCAAGAGTCCAGAGGAACACCTATTGACACTTCAGTTTGATTCTCCACATCTAACCAAGCTAAGTCTCCATTACTTCTGACCTATATACCTATACACCTATAAATTGCACCCTGAAGCACAGAATGAAAGAAAATCTTAAAGTAGGCAAATAAGAATCATTTGTTGAGACTGAGAGTAGACGCACGTTTAAGGCAGTAGGGCCCTTGGAGAAGGCCCTATTGAAGCAGGTCAGCTGTAACCTGGTGGCCAAAGGGACTGAACCCAACCTATGAGCTCCCTTAGTTCCAGACATGGCAAAAAGTTCCTGGCAAAATACCCACAGTCTCTAACCAAGTCAATTCCAATGCATGGAGATTCCATGCTTATCAGAGTAGAGCTGTGCTGCACAGGGTTTTCAACACGTGCTTTTTCTAAAGCAGACTGCCAAGACTGTCTTCCAAGGTGACCCTTCAGTTAGCAGCCAAACACATCAAACGTTTAGACCACACAAGGACTCTGTATGCTCCCTACACATTCCTAAGATCTAGAGAAAGGAAGGAGCCTTCAGGCAGGTCCCTGAGAATTTGAGGTATGGTCTCTGAGAAAGACAAAGCACTGTTTCCCAGCACGCTGGCGATGTGTCATCCGGGGTATAAGACACTGGGCTGTACGCCATGGTGCTGGGCTGCTCTGGGTTAGTGCTCCATACAGAGCCACTCATCAGCGCACATTCCAAATGAGGGGTCCAATGAAGCTATTGCCTCACCCTGCTTCCTGAGCCCTCCCCTTCCTTCTGCACCACAGTTTTAGACAGCTCTCTCTAAGTCTGAAACACCTGAGGACAACGATTTAGTATTCTGCTCTTCTCCACCCATGCCCCTTTGTCCAGAACCCTTTCTGTCCCGAATCCTCCCCTTTGCTGCCCTCCCCAGGTGACAGGTGCTCTTTGTGGGCTCCCTGTAGCCTGATGTGTCCCCCTGTATTCCACCTGCACCTTGCCCTCCTCAAGAGAGTCTGTCGGTCCTACTGCTCTGGAGACCTGGAATGGGCTGACTCTTCCCAGCAGGCGGCACCTAAGCCAAGTGCTGTAAAGGCATTCCAATGAAGGAGATCCACCGGTGTAGCACAAGGGCCAGCTGACTTTGTCTATAAAGGGCCTGGGTGTAAATATTTAGCCTTCACCAGACATAGAGTCTTTGCTGTAACTACTCAGCTCCGCTATCATAGTACTAAAGCAGCCACAACCACTAAAAAAAAAAAAAAAAAGACAAAAACTACTGCTGTTGAGTTGATTCCGTCGCATGGTGCCCCCAAGCGCATCACAGTAGAACTGTGTTTCATAAGCCTTTTAATGCTGACTTTTCAGGAAGCAGATAAACGGACCTTTCATCCACAATGCCTCTGGGTGGATTCTAACCCCCAACCTTCCGGCTAGCAGCAGTGCATACAAATCATCTGCACCACCTAAGGAGCCCTCATGGCAAAGTGGTTCCACACTCAGCGGCTAGCTGAAGGGTTGAAGGTTCACATCTACCATCTCCTCTGCAGGAGAAAGGTGTGGAAGTCTGCCTCCATCAAGACGGCAGCCTTGACAACCCTATGAGGCAGTTTTGCTCTGCGCTATTGGCTCTGGCATAGAGTCCCCATGACTCAGAACTGACTCAATGGCATCAGCTTGCCTACTCTTTACAAAAGCAGTACGGTTCAAAGACAGTAATGTGTAAGACCTGCCGTCTCCACGTGTCCTTCCTGTTTTTCTGTGGCTGACGGCACAAAGACCATGAGGATTGTTCTGACACTAAGGGCTATCATTTTGATCGCCCATTATGAGATATGTTATCCCTCTCTCCATCTTAACAGATGATCCAGGCAGGCAATATAATCCTGTTTTTATAGATGAAGAAGCAGAGGTCAGAGACGGTATATAACTTGGCCAAGGTATACGGTGAGTAATTTGCAAGGTCTGGCTCCAAACCCAGGTCCTTCTAACCATACCTGATTGTCACATGCCAGCTGTTCAGTTTTCACCTCCTCTCCTCTAACCAACCACTTCACAGATGATGTGTCCGGTACACTACACTCTACATTGCTAGAGTGATCAGATACTCTCTCTCCAGATTATATGAAAATCTGTCCAATGGCTTCTCATCATACTTTGGATAAAATTTCAAGCCTCTACATGACCTACATGGCACAGCATTTAAGAGCTCATGCTACTTACAAAAAGGTTCACAACACAAATTCACCAGCTGCTCCTTGGAAACATTTTGGAGCAGTTCTACTCTATCCTACAGGGTCTCTATGAGCTGGCATCCACTTGATGGAAACAGGTTTGGGTTTCATGACCGACAAGACCCCTGTGATCTGCTCTACCTCTCACCTTCCCAACTTCTCCTCTCTACTCTCTCCCAGCCACAGGCTTCTTGCTCTGCCTTAAACATGCTGTGCATGTTCTACCATCAGGATGTGCAGACTTGCTCTTCCCCAGCCTGGAACACGAGTCTGCCAGCATCCACATGGCCCATTCCCTCACATTTATTGACACTTCATTCTAAATGTCACCTCCTCGAGACTTCCACTGACCAGTCTACCCTAAAAAGCAACACCCAATCTCTGCCTTACATTGCTTTAGTGTTCTTTGTAGCACTATCACACTATGCAATCTAGTACGTGTTTATGCATTTATTATCACTATCATGCTCTGTTGCATCATGGGGATAAAGCCATCGTTTTTGTTTTTGTTTTTTTTCCACTGCTAAACAGTGCTGGACTTGGCAGGCGTTCAGTAACTATCTGTTGAATTGCTGCATGATGAAGGAATGTATCAACGTACAGTGACAGACTGTGGTTGGCTTAGAATCAGTTGTTTACCATTCATACACAACGATTTAAATCTATCAGTGGTGAGAAGCCTTGTCCCCCTGTCCCCTGGTAGGAAGGATAGCTTGCCACTTGGTTACCTCTGTTGGAACAAATCCTGGTATTACTGTATCTCATCCTCAGAAAGTACCTGATGGAGAAGAACACTGGGGATTCAGTCTCGTGGCTCTGAATGTCATAGTTAAAGGGATGTAAGACATCATCTAATGTCCTACTGCCATCAAATCAATTCTGACTCACAGCACAGAGAAGAACTTCCCCGCAGGGTTTCCAAGGCTGTCATCTATATGGAAGCAGACTGCCACATTATTCTTCCACAGATAGGCTGGTGGGTTCGAACTGCTGACCTTTAGGTAAGCAGTCGAGCACGTGACCACTGCATCATCACAGCTCCTTATACAGCAAATGAGACAAGGTAAATACCAAGTAATGCCCCAGGCTGCTAATTCACTTCAATTCTTTGAATACTTTTTGAGCACCTACAGTGACCTGGCTCTGTAGTTCGTTAAAATCTAGGGTGCAACAGTGTCAACAACAACACAACTCCTGTCCTCACAGAGTTCACTGGAATGTTGAACACAGAAGGAAAGAGACAGACTTTGTGTGTGTGTATTGAAACGCTGGCGAACAGGTTAATCATAGCAACAATTGTGAAGACGTCGCGGGACCGAACAATGGTTTGTTCTGTTACATACGATGTCAGCTACGTGTCAGAGCCAACTAGACAGCACCCAACAACAAGAACAACAAAAACAGGTTAATGCATCAACAAGTCTAACCTCAAAGAGAACTTCAAGACACTTGCCCTAGGCCCTCCGTAGTCAGTTTGGCTTAGAACTCACTCAGGATGTGATTTTAAAAGAAAGAAAACGGAAGGAAGACGGAATGATGATGTTCCGACCCCTTGCTCGGATCCCTTCCTTGCATCCATCTCTGCTTCTGTCATACCGTAAGCTGGGAGGCACCCTCACCCAAAGCCTTTTCAGCATGCTTCTCACCTATTTCCCACACCAGGATAAAAACTCAGGAGCTAATTACTGCTACCCAAACCCCAAACCACACCCAGTGCATTGTTCTGACTCATTGCAACCCTGTAGGACTTAGGTAGAATTGCCCCTGTGGAGTTTCCAGAGAAAACCTGGTGAATTTGCTCTTAACCACCGTACCACTAGGTTTTCTGAATTACTGCAAGCTCTCACTTGAGTATCTCCTTCCCGGTCTCATCCCGAACTTCAATCGTGTACTTTTGATTTATTGCAGAAACTTTTGATTTGTATTAGCAAAGTCAGTAACAGGCACTTAAAGGTCTTCTAGACCAACCTGGGTCCATCGATAGGGATTTAAATTCAGTCCCCACGGTCTGCAGCAGGACATGTGACAGTCTCTATGTACCCCCCTGGCTCAGCTGCTCAGAGATGACCTCCCACAAGAAAAGTTCACTCTCGACTTTAGAACAAATTTCTCTTCTCTGTCATGACAATACAGCCCAAACAGAGTGAAAGCAAAATTAGTGAGCATGGGCACTGGCACGAATCATGAACCAGAGCTGACATTAAAAGGGAAACAAGCAACCCCTAGGTTCCTCGTAGTATAGAGGAAACAACAACAACACAATAGTAAGAGAGAAACCAGATTACAAGCTTAAAACCTGCTTCTAGAAGCTTCTTATTCCATCCCTCCCCATTCTCCCATCTTCCCAAAGGCACACTTTACAGCTCCAGACTATTTTGGATCAAGACTTGCCTGCGTACAGAACAAAACCCACCCTCCCTCCGCCCGACCCGAGATGCTCACCAGCCTGCACCCGCCTGAGTTCACTCACCCACTCTTGTCACAATTTCCTGCCTGTTGAACGCAAAACAATTGTCTGCAAATGCCAATTACTGATATTTAGAACTGTTGTTTTCCTACCCTGGTTAGAGACGCCTCCATGAGAGAGACGGGGGGTGAGCTCCCGTTGAAAGCGAACCTGAGGGGTGGACGGAAACCCTTCTCAAACCTCCACACGGTTCCGGTTGCCAAGGGAACCCTCGCTTTGTCCCGGGAGGCCAGGAATGGCCGCCTCTCCCACGGCCTGGCTCCAGGAGTGTTCAAATCGCAACGCGGGGTCAAGAGAAGAGGGAGGGGAAGCACCACATGTGCTTTGTGCCAAAGAATCACTTCCAAAGCATGTAAGGAACTGTGCAGAATAATGTCCCAGGAGCAGGAGGGGATTATTCTATGAGCAAGGTAAGCATGGGCTTACTTGTGCTTGCTTGCTAATCTGTAGAGAACAGTTTCACATGTTTTCTCCTCAGCAAAGTTTCTGCTTCTAGGTATGGCTGGCATCTGTCACTGTCCCAACCCCACAGCAGCTTCCTAAAAAATCAAATCCTCTTTTCAATTTGCAATCCCTGTCAGGGGCAGAGTACCCAGTAAGCAAGGTACATTTTCCTTAGGTGTTATTCCCCAACCTGTAGAGCTGTTTGTACAGATGAGCCTATCTGTACGAGGCCGGGTTGACCTTGCTTACTAGGTGATTTGTCCCCATTTAGGAGGCTCTCGGTGGCATCGACGTGCCAGGTTTATCGATGAAGCTGCTGCAATCAGATATGCGTAGCTTTCGTGGTGCTGTAAGGGGTCCAAATATGTATCTTAGAAGAGATGGAGAAGGAAGGAAGGAAAACGGAGACCGTGAGAGGGAAAGGCTGGAGTGTGTTTCAGCCTCCTTCAGCCGACACTGAACATTAATCAGATAAACAATTATTCATTTAAGATGCTTAGCGGAAGCTTTGGAATAGAATGTTCTGGCTGCTGGGTTGGTTGGAGTTGTTTCCTGGCTGTTTCCCATGAGTCTGGCGGATTTGGGGGCTTGGAATAGTATTTCTTTGATAGTCTAGCAACTTTCATTTGCCCTATACTGTAGGGGTCTGGACTGGCTTCCTTTTTCAGATACATTCTCTTAGGGACTGTCCCAAAAGAAGTGCATGGGTGCCTTCTTATCTCAATTCTCATTTGTACTAGCAGTTGAGAGAGTTTGGATGGACCTCAGTTCCTAGCCCCGCGCTGGCACAGTACAGGTGCTCAGTAAAACTGCTGCTGCTTGAAGGATGGTGTAAGGAAGGCTTATTCCAGCTCCTTGCCTGTCTAGTAAGGTATGAGGAAAACACTTGACCAGCTGGGTAGGTGAGGCTCAGTCTGGACGTGGACCCACAGCTGAAGGGCAGTGTAACAGAGACCCAAGCACAGAGCCCGTTACCCTCCACCGTAATGTTTAATTGTCTTTTTATACAGAAGACTCAAAGGAATGCTCTATTCAAATGCTGGCTGTGCAATAGGGGAAAATGGCAAGTGAGCAAAGAAAAACAGCAACAGGTCAGCTGTGCACGTGGGTTAGACATGGAAGAGAGTATTCACACTGACTTGCAGTGATACGGCAAGTATACACACACACACACACACATATATATTCACACACACGTATATTCACACACAAATATATTCTCTCTGTCTCTCTCTCACACACGCACACCCACACACACATTTTTACTCTGCAATATGCTGAACCTTTTCTATGACTCATCTCACAAGGCTCTGTTCTACATCTTTTGTTCCATCACTAGCCGTGCCCAAGCTCAGCTTCCACAGCACTTTTAACGCATCTCCCTTGGAAACCCCGGTGTCATAGTAGTTACGTGCCACGTCCAATAACTGAAAGGTTGGCAGTTCACATCTGCCAGCTGCTCCTTGGAACTCCCATAGAGTTATGGGGCAGTTCTATCCTGACCTATAGGGTTGCTATGAGTTGGAATCGACTTTACAGCAGTGGGTTTGGTTTGGGTTCCTTGTAATACTTGTCACCCTGATTTAGTCATCGGGGTACACGTGTGTAATCCTAGGGATGGTCGTCTGCTAGAATGTAATCTCCTTAAGGGATGGCATCATGCCGCATTCACTTTGATCTTTTCAATGGCTGGTAAGGTATCTGTCATGCAGCAGCCTTCTTACACATACCCTTAAGACCTGAAGAACAGTAAGTCCACTTGTCAGTGTATTGCTGAGTGCCAACTATATTAAGCCTGAAGGAGGATTTCAGAGAAGCTGAATGCATTGTATCTGCCTAGTCCAAAAAATTCAACATCTGTGTGAGACAAAGGACTTAGTCCTTAAATATTACTTAAGCCTCCTGTAGTATGGGTAGTTGAAAGTAATAGAAGAAGCAATGCATTTATTTAATGGATGAAAACCAGCCCTTGGTGGTCTTGTCTGTCAGATTGTGGCTATGAAATCCCAGGAGCCCAGAGCTACAAACAGGCCCAGTTGGGCTCTTAGGGCACATGCTTTATTTCTTCTTGTCAAGGCCTTGGTTTTTCCCAGCCAGGCTCTTCAAAAGAAACCCCAGCTGAGGAGACATTACCTAGAGGCGGAACAGTGCGAAATAGCTTGAGCACCATTCTTCACTTTTTGAAGCTGTTCCCCTTTTATAGAAAACCTTATCTAAATTCGACAAAGTCCATTATCAAAATGCACAATCTCTTCAATATCTAGTAAGGTGCCTGTCTCGTTGCAGGCACACAGTACACCATCCATAGTTTGAGTTTCCAGTCTTGGTTAGAATCTAGTCCTATCTCTCTTCCTTCAATATGTAACCATCTCTGTGGACTTCAGTCCCACATCTGTGACATTCAGATAACCTCAAACATTAATCCTAATTCCAGCTATTCTACCATTAGGTAGTGTCTCTTTACAACTGGTGTACAGCCACCAAAACAGTTTTGGACACTCTAATCATTTTGGGAAGGAGCTCTGGTGGTGCAGTGGTTAAGCTCTTGGCTGTTAACCAAAAGGCTGGAGGTTCAAACCAACCAGGTGCTCTGTGGCAGAAAGACCTGGTGGTCTGCTTCCATAAAGATTATAGCCTGTGGGTTGATTCCACAGCAATGGGTTTGGATTTTGGTTTGAATCACTTCAGGAGCTCTGGGCTCAGGGATCCCTCTCCTTTGCTATAGGTGATGTTGATATAGTACATAACTCCTATGGTAGAGAGCAGGAACTCATCAACCACAGGAAAATTCCAACCAAAGGCATCTCCGTCTTGTCCTCACTTCACCTTCATGATGGAAATGGTAGAGGGAGAGTACTAGGTGCTAAGACAGCAGTGCAGGATTAATGCCTTAAGATCATCTGAAGGTCACGGACAGGAAACTGAAGACCAGACGAGTAGTAACGTTCCATGTGAAAAAAGATGGGACTGGACTCCAAGCCTGGAAATAGCAACAAGCCCTGCCGTCCCGGTCATCTCCCAACCTCAAAAGCACATAAAAACAGGGGAAGGAGTTGGGTAAACTATACCTGAAATCAGTTATACTTTCTGGACACCAACTAACTTCTCTTTGAACCAATACCTGGCCATACAGTGAGGCCATACACTTAAATGCCTACAGGGGCCAGAAATGTGAGGTAGATGAAGGCAGTAGGCTTGGTGTCATGCAGTAGGGAGTAGTAGAGACTGTGGTAAAATAAGCAAAATGCTATGTGTGTCAGCAGGCTAGCTCCAGTTCTTACTGATACATGAAACTGCAGTCCAAGACTGTCAGAGCTTTTTGCCTTTTTAAGAGAAAATGGAAGTGTGGGTTTTTATGTGAAATTTCCCAACTTAAATGTTGATTCAAAATGTTAACAAACATTGTGTAAGCCAAACAAAATATATCGCTGGGCTATAGCCAGTTCATGGGCTGCTAGTTTGTGACCTCTGCCCTATATGGAACTTTCCAGAATATGTACATAGGCATCTTTGGGCACGGTGTATAGCTGTCGTCAATAATCCAGACCACATAACTTATGTGAAAACATGCGCAGGGTAAGGGTACAGAGTCATAAATGATTTCAACATCCTACTCAGTGAAACAGAAGGTGTTACGGTGAATGGATAGAAAAGAATGAAAAACAAAATAATGTAGGTTCCAGCTTCTTTTCAGAAGCTGTTGCTTTGTTTGAAGCAGTGATGGAATTAGTAAGAGATCCTGTACAACAGCTCCAGACAAAGCCCTCTCCACATCCCTGGTAGTCCAGACTGGTGGAGGGATCACCATACAGAATGAGTCTGTCACCCCAGGTGCAGGTACGCACAGCTCAGGACAGGTTCTTTTTCTCACTGGCCTCATGCATGTTTGCCCAGCTCTGAGCCAGCAATCGCTCAAGGCTTCTTGTCTGGAAAGGGGCTGGCAGTGGCAAAGCCCTAGTGTGGAGGGAGACCTCTCTTCATCCATGACCACCAGTAGACCCCTGGTAGGACTGCATGTGGCCCATCTATTCCCAGTGGCCATCCTGCCTCTAGTTCTTTTCTGCTTAACCCCAGGGAGGACATCGCATAGGCCTTTGGAAACTCATGTCATCGTCCCCAATCTCCTTCCTCCTCAAGTGACAGTATGTAACCATGTCTCCAGAGAAACTGCCTTCAGAGTTCCCTTCAGCTCTTCTCTTTTCTTTGGCAGTGATTCAAGTCCCATCAAATGTTTGCCTATGAACCATACTGTCCCTGAGCCATCTCCTGTTTTTTCAGCTACCGTTCTCACTCAGTTACTCACCATTCCAAAGTCCTGTTACTATTTACAGCCTCCTAAGAAAAATTTTTTCTTGCCTCCAGTCTCTTCCCACCTGCCCCGAGCAGCATTTTCTACATTTCCATCATTCCCTTTCCTGTTATTTATTAAATTAAAATACAGAAACATGCCTCTGCACAGAGCCTACCCAGTCACCTTCAGGCAATGGCCAGAGAATAGATTTTGCAATCACATAGAGCCAAGTTTGCACCCTGGCTCTCTCATTTGCTTCCTACATGAGTTATGTAACTGCTCTCAGCTTCAGTCACCTTCCTTAAAATTGAGATAAATAATAGCTACCTGGAAAGTTGCTGAGAGAATCACATGCACTAATGTAGGCTTTCTCCTTCTGAGTATACAAAGAATACCAGCAGTTATTAAAATCACTTCATACAACAAAAGTTGTCCACAGGGTCACCCCCAGTCAGAACTTACCAAATGGCACTTAACAGCAGCAGCAGCAGCAGAAGAAGAAGAAGCATTAGAGGGAGGTGATGAGATGGCATTTGTAGCCATCAGCAATGTGACAGAAATGTCAGAGACTCTGCTAAGTAAATTATGGAAATCTATATAGTTCTATGTATTCTTCCCCAGGTCCCTAGGTGGTGCAAATGGTTAACATACGTGGCTGCTAACTGAAAGGATGAAAGTGCACAGCCAGCCAGGGTGCCTCAGAGGAAAAGGCTGGCAATCACTTTTGAAAACTGGAAACCCTATGTAGCACAGCTCTACAGTGACATATATGAGGTCACCATGAGTCAAAACAGACTTCATGGCAGCTGCTTTATGTACTCTGCTACAGAGCACAAAACAGCATCAATTTTTTTTTTTAATCCAGAAATAAAAATAAAATCAATTACCACCAAATTCCACCAATTTTATCCCCGGTACATTTTAGTTGTATTGCTCCTATTTTTTCCACTATAATAGATATTTGGTTCTAATCAAAGGAAACCCCTTAAGTGCCCTGTGAAAACCTTATGAATTTCACGTGCAACATGGATTGTGGTCACCTTTCTCCTCTGTCATGCCATTAAGCCTGATGTTGTGTAGACACACAGCTCGTCTGAGGTGAAGCAAATCTGCCTGTGAATCCTGACTCCATCAAGGTCCTAGTTGTGTACCTGTGAGCAGGATACCCCGTCTCTCCATGCCTCAGCCCTTCCCCGTATCACGAGGAGAACCATGCCCTCTAAGGAGGGTTAATACAGAGCACTAGAGAAGAAGCTCTTACAAAGAGCCACACCTGCTTTTAAGTGGGCAATAAATAATACTTGTGTTCTCTTCTCACTTCTTAAATGAACTGAAAGTTCTCATCCTCTAAGGCATTTCCTTGATCAAGCCCTCCTGATACTAGCCACTACTTTGCTCTGCCTGCTCTCAGCAGACGGATCTCAACAGATGTCTCTTACAATTAAGAAGAATAGATTTTGAGTTAAGCAGACTTGGTTTTGAATGCTGGTTTCAACACAGACTAGCAAACCAACTAAAAACTAGCTAAGAACTAACTGGAAAAATCACCCAACACCCTTATGGCTTTCGGGGGGAAAAAAGAGAGAGAGAGAGGCTCATCCAGATAATAGCTACTTTGTATTGAAACCAGCATTCAAAACCAAAGCTAACTCAAAAATTCTTCTCCTTAACTGTCATGGACAGTTGTTAAGATCCCATCTGCTGTGAGCAGGTAAAGCAATCAGTGCTTAGAGTCTCAGTATTATTATTATCTGTAAAAGAGAAGCAGTAACAGTACCTCCTTTAGGAGACTCTTAAGGGAATTCAGTGAGATAATGCTCACAGACAGGATGCTTAGAGAAGGATCTATCAAAAAGAAAGCATCCAACAGAAGTCAGCTTCTCATAGGAAGGTGGAAAGTGCCCAGAACTGGTGTAACCACAGTCCACTCATATACCTTTTCTATATACCATATCTAGAAAACTGGAGTCATACCTCCTGCCTTATATGCTAGGAATCTTGTGAGGATGCCATTATATCATAGATGTGTCTATTTTACACATGAGTCGGATCTGACTCGACAGCACTTGGCTGGCTGTCCAAAAAAAAACCTTTGCTCTATATTTGAGTCCTTTTGTGTATATCTGGCTAAATGTTTCTCAAAGGTAAGGCCCAGTCCATTGGTGTCCATTCCACAGCTCCTAAATGACTTCTTGGTGGCCTGATAGCATACATTTCTCACCTGCTCCTCACCTGTAGCTGCCTCCTAGAACAGGTTCAAGTAAGAGCACCAACCACTTTGTTGAGGGCAGTGCCCTCCAGCTGAGGCAAAGATTCAGGAGCAGAGCTGCCCCAAGGAGAGGGGTAGATTCAGCATCTGTAATAAATGTTTGCCAGCCAGGGAGGGAAGAATTGCCTAACACCCTGGTGGCTTTTAAAAAAAAAGAAAAAACAAAGAGTGAGAACAGGAGGAGAAAAAAGACAGCACTGAGCTCTAAGCAAGTGGCTGGGCTGTTTGTCATCCGTAAAATGAGGTGATGAAAAAGCAGAAAGGGCAGTGGTCACTACGTGTGCTGCTGAGATTCATGCCTCAGACGTCTGCTCTGGGGCTCTGGGCTGTCCATCAGTAATTTCCGTAACAAAAACAGAGAACTCTCGCTGGGCTGAAGTTTCCCACCTGGCTCAGGAGTTTTCGGACCTGGCCTAGGTGGTCCCTAAGTAAATATTTTCATCTTCATTCACTCACCTCTTCCTGAGGGGGGTAAATCATCTCTGCTCAGCTAGAGAAGAAAACACCGAAAGCAAACAACAGACTATTTGCACCACTGGAACCCTCATCCCGGAGATGCCCAAGAGAGTGTGAGGTTTCAGTCAGAGTATCCAGGTGACCTGCCCATCTTCTAGACGATGCTGGGTAATGTGGACCAGCAAAGAAAGCCTGGATGCATGCCAAAGCACTTTAGCGCTTGTGCAGATTGGTACAAGGACCCTCTCTGCCACCCAATTATTCTAGAAATCCACCTGCAGGCAAAAATAAAGAAACCATCTGACCCAAAGTGCAAATTACAGTGTGCCCCTAACTGTTCATAGGAAGGTTGCACCCCTCATGACTTAGCTAGCCCTGGTGGCATGATGGTTCCTTGCCTGGCTAGTAACTGTAAAGTTGGCAGTTTAAATCCACCAGTGGTTCCACAGGAAAAGAGACTTAGTGTTCTCCTCCTGTAAAGATTATAGGTTAAGAAACCCTAGGAGCAGATCCACTCTGTCATATTTACCCAGTATGGTACACAACAACAGCACAATGCAGACCAAGACCTCCTGCTATGGATTTAATCTCACGGTTCCTTTTTTCCCTGCATTCAGTTGATTTGGGCTCAAAATCAAACGAGTGCAGAGAAAAAGTTTTCAGGTAGATTTTTCAGGTGCTACCCCATATACCAGTAATCTCTGGGATCTAAAGATGAAAGAAACACAGATTCTGCCCCCTCTCCTCCAGGAGCTCACAGCTTTTGTGAAGAAGGTAAAAACCCATATACATAACCAAAAAACTAAATTGATTTAAAAAATAAATAAAAAAAAACAGCAGCCACTGACACAACTCTGACTCACAGTGAATTCATGTACATCAAAGTAGAACTGTGTTGCACAGGATTTTCAGTAGCTAAGGTTTTAGAAGCAGACCACCAGGCCTTCTTTACTGAGATGCCTTTAGACGGACTCGCGCTTCCCACGTTTCAGTTGGCAGCCGAAGACACCAGCTGTTCGCACCACGCAGGCTTCATGTGGGTTTGCTGCTGTAAAAACGGAGGCGGGCACCATCGCTACTACAATACAGACCACAGAGAAGAGGATAAGCGGAGGAGACCCGGGGCAGGGTCGGGAAAGGCCTCCAGGGGAGCCAAGTCCCAGGGTGTCTTGGAGGAGAAGTGGAAGCTGCCTAGTGGGGATCGCTGCTTGTTCAAAGGCTTACAGGATTTAGAGTGAAATAGAGGGCGACTCCGTTTTTGCTGTTTGCAGACAGACTTTTTGGGTCCCCCCTCCCAGCCACCACCTGTGTAACCAGTAAGAAAGACTGTGCACTGGTCATAGCTTCCAACAGGTTATTCTCTCGCCCATGTGCAGGGAAGCCCCTAGCTCAGCCCCACCTCTTCACCACAAGTAAAGCCCAAAGCCACAGCCACCTGCCCTCCCTTTGCTCTCCTCCTCTCTAGACTCCTGTTTGGGCCCTTCCTCTTCTAGGAATCCAGGAAGACTAAACAAATTTCATTCCTATTCATTGGTGAGTGTGCTGTGGCACCTGCCTGGATGTTCAAATGCATTCCTGGATGATCAGAGTCTGCCTGTGGGTGGACTGATCAAACAGAAAAAAAGATGCAACTGGGGAGTCCTAAGTGGTTTGTGAGAATGGGATGCATGGAGTGTGAGTTGCCGGGAGGTGACATTCATGCTTAGAGGTAGACAGGAGACAAGGTGTGGGGCATCTACAGAAAGAGACATGCTACAGCAAAATAAAAACTGGGAAAGGCATGCCAAAGGCAAAAGGCCACTGCCCACCTGTGACACTAGGGAAGAGCTTGTCTTTGGGGACCACACTGGTTCTCTTCAGCACCAGGAAACACAGTATAAGGTAAATGAGGGAAAAGCCTGAAGAACAGGGAGCCTTTCTGAGGTGAGGCTGGCTGTTTATAGAGCCAGAATTTTCCAAGGTTTGGGTTTCATCCTGGAAACCTGTTGTCAGGTGAATTCAGCCTTTAGGCCCAAGTTCCATACAGGTGAGAAAAGTATTGTGCAGGGTGCTTTAAGTCCATTACTGGTTTTATCAATGTGGCATGCTTCCCAAAGCATCTGTTGTCGAGTTAATTTTGACTCACTGTGATCCTATAGAGTTTCCAAGACTGTTAACCTCTATGGGAGTAGACTGACACAACTTCCTCCTGTGCAGCCATTGCTGGTTTCAAACTGCCAACCTTTTAGTTAACAGTTGCTCACCTTAACCACTGAGCTACCAGGGCCCCTTAGGACAGAGGAATGACATACATGTCATAGAGTAAACTTGGCCAGTAGCTAAGCTGGACATGAGTTTTAAAGTGAGATTTGCTAAGGAGATTTTCATCCTGTCATTTCCATCTGGTTGATACAATTATCAGAATAGCATCTGTGTGGCTGACTCCCATGTTGCCTAGAGT
The DNA here is from genome assembly GCA_028571685.1 of Heterohyrax brucei. NCBI lineage: Eukaryota > Metazoa > Chordata > Mammalia > Hyracoidea > Procaviidae > Heterohyrax > Heterohyrax brucei. Next base: position 113,819,175 of record CM053149.1, on the reverse strand, counting down.
ATAAAATAAGACCCAGGCAACACTGATTGTAAAGAATAGGGGACAAATCATAAAGCATGATAAACCAAAACCAAATCCATTGCTGTAGAGTTAATTCTGACTCATTGCAACCCTACAGGACAGAGTAGAACTGTCCATAGAGTTTCCAAGGAGCACCTGGTAGAGCTGAACTGCTGACCATAGCACTTAACCACTACACGATCAGGGTTTCCTCTAAGCATGATACAGGGTCAGTGATGCCTCTTGGATGCGGATAGCAGAGCTCGCTCTGGTGCACAACGATTCAGAAATGTGTGGAGATGAAGTACCTCAACCCCCTGGCTCTGTCTAAGCTGAGTTCACAGCATGGGGCGGTGACTTTCTGTGGAAATGCAAACTGCACTGGGACTGTCTGCTCCAAAGAACTTTTCCCACACCACACCCTGATGAATGATTTTAAATGGTCCTCTCTCCTAAACAGCCCACCACTCCAAGAACACTCTCTGACGGATTCCAAAGGCCACATCCCATGCATTCTTGCTGCCCTTCCAGACTCGTTATTTCTGTCTGGCTTTGGATGGTCTTCAGAAGATTTGCTGAAGCATTCACACCAACTCAAGCCAAAAGTTCACTCTGTTGCTGGATCATTCTTTATGTGACAGCCATGACATCCCAGATCGCTGGAGAGTCAGATGTCAGGCACATGCCCTCCCAGATAGAGGCTGGGGGTGCGGGGCAGGCGGCAAAGGAAGGAAAATAGCCAGCTTCCCCCCGTCCTCAACTACATCTTAAAGGCTCTACGGCACTCCATATTAGAGGCTTGGGAAATAACCATAGGACTGTCAGCAAACTGCAGGAATTGTACGGGCAAGATTGGCTTGTGGTGGCTATGTCTACGAATTGTGTTTCTTGACTGCCAGCCAAGACCCACTGTCCCTGATAAATGTAGCACTGAGAGATGACTAACAACAGAGGTGGACTGTACCATACAAACAACCTCCTGTATGAGATTAGTGAGGCCAATTTGAAAAGCAAACCTAAGATGATGGGACTGAGGAGTTGAAGAATGTAGGGAGTCAGTTTTAGGAAGCTGGGAGCACATTAGTGCATCATCATTATTCACACACCCCCAACAGGTTAAGACTAATAGTCGGGAGTTGTAGGGGGTACGAAGAAGCACCTAATGGGACCTTCAGCCTCAACACACTTTCAGTTTATATGGGTCACTGACAGACATCATGTAGGAACATAAGTGACAACAGAATTCAGAAAATGAGGCAAGTGAAGGGTTGTAGCTGTAGTATATGGATAAGAGATAACTTAGAATAGGTGGAGAAGACAAAAATTGTGTTTTACTTAAAATCTTAGACGTCATTTACTACTTCTGAGTACTTTATGTATGAATCCCTTTAATCCTTCTCACAGTGTTATGAGATTGGTACTGTCAGTAGGCTCACTTTTATTTTTTAGTTGAGAAAACTGAAACAGAGAGGTCAAGTAGCTTGCTGAAGGTCACACAGCTAGTAAATGGCTCTACTGGGATTCCAAACCTCATGGGAGGAAAAAGGACTTACGGTGAACTTTGAAAGTTGGTTAGGATTTGAAACGCAAGAAGAGAAAAAGGCCTATTAGCTGGGTGGAAGGACATAATCTTGAAGATTTCATGAGAAAGGAAGCGACGTGAAGGAGTTATAATCTTCACTTTGGATGGTTCAGCTCGTGATTACATTCTGGAAACACTGGAATGAGGCAGAGACACATATTTAATTTAACAACATCTGGGTGGTGTGTTAAGTGTGGATATGGAAATGACTACAAATTCAAAAGAATCTGTAAGTGAAGAAATGATACAAATTGATATCTAACTAGATGTGAGAGATAAGGGTATGGAAAGCCAAAAGACATATCCCATTTGACCTAAAATCTAGTGGAGCCACTGATAGAATTGTGGAAAGCAAGATGAATCATGAGGTTTAGAAATATCATTGATGCTTTAGACATTTTGAGTTGAAAGTGATTGTAGGATATCCAAACACAACTGCTTAAGTAGGACTTGAGCTTAGGGAAGTGATCAGGCTTGGGTTTACAGACTTAGGAACTACTGGGGTGTGAAGGGTTCTTGGGTTGTCCACTGCTTTCATTTTCACGGGGATTATTTTCAACTGAACAAGTACAACATCAACTATTACCATTTGTGAAACCAGGAAATCTATGTCCACTTTACAAGTCTTCTGCACACTCGCTCAGTGAATTTTTCTCTAAATGATTCCTAAAGATTTAGATAAAGGTCCAGCAGCCTTCATTGTATCTTTAACCTCTTCGAGATGGTTCTCACAAGCTTCCTTTTAGTTCAGTATCACTTTAAAAGTCAATGTGAAGTTCAAGGGCAATTCTGTTTGTTCTCTCTACTGTTTAGAAGATGAAACTGTCAATGAGGCAAATGGTTGTGACATACTCTAGTTTTAATAGAATCAGACTTCAGTTCAGCTAACTCCATGGAGAGCTAAGCCCCGTTCCCCCATCATACTAAAACTACCTCTGGTCTGGGTCATATTTTTTACAACCTGTGTTAGGAAAAGTATCATCCTCAAACATTATTTTTCTAAGTGTCCTATAGCATACCACCACCAAAGCAGAACTTTTGATTCTCTCATGTGTCATCACAACTGAAATTCTTTTTCCCGTGATTCTCCTCTCGTGTGTATAGATTATTGTCGTTTTTTACTCTACTGTGTACGCGACTCAATGGCAATGGGTTTGGTGTTTGCTTTTTTTTAATATATTAGCTTAAATTTCTCACCTTTTCCTTCCTTTCACAGGCAACAGGCCACCCAATTTCATCAACTGGGCTAAAAAAAGATTTACAATAACTAATCAGGACTAGGTCAGCAGTTTGAATCCACCACCTGTTCCTGTCAAACTCTATGGAGCAGTTCTGCACTGTCCTACGTGGTTGCTATGAGTTAGAATTTACTTGACAACAGTGGGTTTGAGTTTGGGGTTTAATCAGGACTCGCCATAAGCAAGCATCAAGCAAGAAAGGTTTGGAATGGGCAGGCTGGAAATTCCTGAAAGGACTTATCAAGGGTGGTAATAATGGAACACAAGCTCTAGAAAACCATTTACCTCGTAAGAAACTTCTTGAGCAATGCAGAAACTGACCCTCTCAAAATTTGTACTTTTAAAGAAGTGTGTCTTACAGAACCCAGTCCCCTAAGGGAGCACGTTATTTTTGTTTTCCCTGTCTGATGGGGGGCGGGGGGGCAGGGGGGCTGGCTTTGTCTTCTGCTGTATAACTCACTTTCTTTTCAACCTTCTGGGATTTGTATTTATACCTCCATATCTACAAATGCATCCAGCCTGCTGGATTTGAAGTATCTCCTTTGCACATCTGTCTTCCCTAGGAGACTGAAACCTCCTGAAGGGGTGGTGACTGTCTGACTCTTCTGCATGCTTCCACCACCCAGCACATAGTACATGTTTCTAGCCTAATGAATCTGATTTCCTTTGTGGGCACAGTTGCAGTGGATCCCAGGCAAGAGCATTTGAATTTTTTATTTCGTCTTTTTTTTTTTAATTTTTTTTTTTTATTTGATATGACTGAGTGAAAATGTACATTCCCGTATAACTTTACATGCCCACCTATATGCAGCTTCCACTGCTCTCCCTGTCCGGTGACAGCACACTATTCCTCTCTGCTCCATACATGTCTCATCCTCCCAACAGCCTCCTTTCCCCTCCTTTCCCCTCCTCTCCATCCACTCCCCTTCCTCCAACCAGAGGTCAACAGGATGATATCCTATAGATGTATAGAACCATAAAGTGCAACCAATAAATGGTCACTCTGCATTGCCAAGTCCAATCCATTTGTGTCCAAAGAGTGGACCTTTGTTATGATTTATGGGCACGGGCAGCATCAGGGCGAGGGGCCATGCTGCCAGGGGAACCCCGAAACCGCTGGACCATCAATTGAGGTCTTTTAGTGGGGATCTCAGGATGCATCCCTTTTTATTCTTGTGTTGCCAGTGAGACTCAACTTAGTGAGCTCCATCGCGGCTGTCACTGGTGGTGGCCAGGCACCATCTGATTATTTCATCTTTTTACCAAAAGTGACCCCACTCTCCTAGACTAGCAACTAGATTCTTATTTTTGGTGGCTTTCTTGAAGCAAGAGTTCGGTTCCAAGGATCTAGGTTTAAACATGCTCCTTTGGATAGGGTTAATTCTTCTCTTGCCTTTTCTCCAAAGGCTCATTTATGTATGCTCCTAGTTTAGACTTCACTATCCATGTAGAGAAATAACTAGCAAAGCCAGCCAAGTACCGTCGAGTCAGATCCGAGATTGCATATACCAATCTTACCATCTTTGGCCAATCTTGGGCAATTGGTGGCAATTCAGTTGTGGAATTCTCACCTTCCGTGGAAAAGACGGGAGTGTGATTCATGAACTAGGCATTGAGCTGGATGCTGCCCCAGTGGCAGCTAACATCAACAGCGTCACATCATCTGGAGTTCAACTGTTTGTGCCTTCTACTTTACAGGTAGCTGTCATGTTATCCCCTAAGAAATACTAGGAACGCCCCGCCCCTCTAATGTTGCTTTCCAGGTTATATGTGGCATCTGTCATATAACCCAGTTTTGTTGTTTATTTGGACTCATTTTTAATTCCTTCACTGGCAAAAGTCCTGTTTCCACTCCACCAGTCAGGTCTGAATTGTCTGCCCAATATATGTCTCTGTGAAGTGTATGCAGGTTCTAGCCAGAACCCCTTGTTCTGGTATCACAGGCTACGGTCCAGGAAACTAACATCTTCTCTTCAATGCCGTCATCAGCTGTACACTCCCTTGGACTCCTTTCTTTTCCAAAGATATGACCTTCAGCTAGAAGACAATAGGAAAACATCACCAGTATTTTGAGTGTCCCTTGATGATTTTCCACTCAGAACTTGACAGTCTCTGAAGACTCACCCCATTATTCGTTCCCAGGGAAGCCAACAGGAGGTAGTGAATGGTGGGGTGCAGGGCTCTGAACTGGCAGACTGGCTACATACCCTCTAATGTCTGGTCTCTTGTCTGGTGCCCATATGTGGGAGCCTCTGCATGACACAGTTCAATCTCAACCCAAGAGATCATTTCTCCCGAAAATAGCAACACAATTTTCTCATGCAATGGTTCCTGTGAAGCTCTTTCATGATTTCTCGGGTGCAAGATGTTACCTTTTAGCCAAAATATCCACACAAGAATCTGTCTGTGGAGTTTTCCCTGTTCTTTCTCAGCCTATAACTTTTGACACCTATTTTCATTTATAACCTCAACATAGTTACCTATGTGACTGTTTTCTTCCCAAATTATTTTTTCTACTTTCTATTATGTCCATTCTCTAACACATCAGGATGTAAGTGAGGTGGTTCTTAAACTTTCTCCTTTTTTCTTTCTTTCCTGCAGCCACTGGAGATTGAACATAGAGCAAACAGGACTCTTAGTCAATAACCTCAAAGAAAAAGGAACACGAAATAGATTCTAAAGGTCAGAAAGTTTTCCTAATCAGTATGAATCATTGTCCAGACTCAAAAACAATAAAGTGTCTCTGGGCTACAGTGAACAATTGTTTTCAAGCCTTGCTAACTGAAATAAGCTACTTTGCTTTTTGTTCACTTTCTTGCAAAAATAATCTTAGGTATCTGAGAATATTCACCTAGTTTGGCTTCTCATTAAGGTAATACTGAGATCTTAAATGGCTATGAAGTCATACAGTCTGATCTACAACAGTGTGAATGGGGAATGGCAAAGGACTAGGTGGCATTTTGTTCTACTGAGCATGAGGTAACCAGGAGGTAGGAACCAATGCCATGGTGACTCACAACAACTTGGTAGACAATGTGACATTACAGGAAGAACAGCAGATGAGAAATCCAGAGAACTGGGTTCTAATCCCAACTCCACCGCTGTGTGGTTTGGATAAGTCTTTTGAACTCTAAATTTTTATTTTGTGCCGTACCAAATAGAGTGGTTAAAAAGGGTCCCCCTTCCACCAGCTTATTATGAAGGTCATATATCTATATCCATATCCATATTTACACACACACACACACACACAAATACATTTTATAAACTGCATGTTGTTGATCTTCTTACATGCTGTCAATTCTGACTCATAGTGACCCTACAGGACAAAGCAGAACTGCTCCAAACTGCAGAGTACTGAACAAATAATATCTTTTAGTTAATTATCATTGTATTTTCAAGCTAGCTTGGTGGTTTAGAAGCCTCATAAAGAGGATAAACTGAATGGACTGTCTTTCCTAGACGCTGTGATCTTTGTAGCTGACCTGGTTATATGGATTCAGCAGGTCATTCACCCTGTCTGAGAAACTTCCCCTTCTACAAAATGGGGATAATCATAATCCCTGGTCTTCAGGGGCTGCTTTCTGCCTCTTCTCCTTTCCACCTCTTCTCCTAATGAAAGGCAGCAAGAAGATACACTCTTCAGAAGAAGCGCACCTCTACTCACCTTTGCACTCACATCTTTACCCTAAGAATCCAACAGGATAACACAGTGGAAGACGAAAGGATAAAACTAATACCCATGCAAGACCTGGATTCTATAATAATTAAACTGAGACAGAGGTAGGAGTAACTGCATTTCCTTATATTAGGATATTTTATACGGGGGCATAAAATAGCTTAAAATACAACCTAACATCCTCTCAGCTTATAATTCTGCACAGCCTTACTATCATTATTTCATTCATGGATTTCCTACCTACAATTATTTTATTGTACAGCTTGCCCAGGATTACAGATTCAACAATGGTTCACATTGACAAAGCTTGAGAGTCAAAAGGGAAAGAACATTCACGGGTACAGTCTCAGATACACGACATGGAAAAACGCCTCAATACAGTACCAAAAGCAAACAAGCAAAAACCCCGTTGCTGTTGAGTCAATTCCAACCCATCGAGACATTACAGGACAGAACTGCCCCAGAGGGTTTCCAAGGAGCAGCTGGTAGATTCAAACTCTTGACCTTTTGACTAGCAGCTGAACTCTTAATTACTGTGTCACCAAGCCCTGAAATCTGGGTGTACACAGGAGAACATGCAGAGGTATACACACACCCCAAATACCTTTGGGGCCGAAAATGAATATGCTTCACAATTTCATTTCTAAGGCTGTCATTTTTTTCAGCAGACCAGAAAAAAGGGAAATATATGAAGAAAAGAAAAGTCATCCAGAGTTTTATGGGTTTTGTTTGAAGTCACTATAGTGAACTAGTTTTTAATTTAAACGTGGGGTGAGTTTATTTGGGGGATCATGGCACACATTTAAGCTAAGACATTCAGTGAATATCTCCACTGTGTCAAAAGCTATGAGCCAGCATACTCAGAGAAAGGTAGTTTTTTTTTACACTAAATAAATTAACCAGCCAAGTCAAGGATGCACAGATTTAATGACAGTGTCAAAAATAAGCCATTATTTTCTTCATCTATTTTCCCTAGTTTATATAACGTAGGGGTGATTTTCCTGGCCTCATGTCTAGAAAGATAAGTCTAAATAAGTCTGCAGATTTGTCTCTCATGTGAAAATAACGTTTACCTCCCTACTGTGCACCTCAGAAACCCCGGTGGTACAGTGGTGAAGCACTCAGCTGCTAATCAAAGGGCCAGCAATTTGAACTCACCTGCCACTCCGTGGGAGACAGATGTGGCAGTCCGCATTCATGAAGATTACAGCCTTGGAAACCTTGTGGGACAGTTCTGCTCTGTCCTATAGAGTTGCTAAAGGGTCTCTGTGAGTCTGAATTGACAGCAACAGGTTTGGTTTTAGATTTTTTGGTATTGTGCCTGATCCTTGCACCAACACAGTGATTTTAGAGGGAACAATTAATTCTGAATTAGCATCGTAACGAGCTTCCCCAGTAACCTATTCTACCTGTGGTATATTAATGGATTCCAATTTTAGGAACATCAAATAGACAGGAGGCTTGTTTTATAAAATAACCATCTCCTTGAAAAATAGTGAGCAAAGAACCTCACACTTGCTTTAATATCATGTTGCCTTGTTTATGAAAAAAGAGGGCATTGGTGGTTGAGTGGTGGACTCCTTGCCTTCTGTACAGGAGACCCAGGTTGGATTCCCTGCCAATGCACCTCAAGTGCTGACCCTACCACTGGTCAGTGGGGGGCTTTTGTGTTGCTATGATGGAGCCCTGGTGTACAGTGTACAGTGGTTAAGAGCTCGGTTGCTAACCAAAAGATCAGTAGTTCACATCCAGCAGCCACTCACTCCCTGGAAACACTATGGGGGCAGTTCTACTTTTGACTTTTGACTAGCTCGTCACTTTTAGATTGCTGTGAGGCAGAACCCTCTTAATGGCACTTAACAACAACAACATTGTGCTGAACAAGTTTTAGCAGAGCTTCTAGACTTAGAAAGAACAAAGACGAAGGCCTGGCCATCTACTTCCAAAATCTGGCCAATGAAAATCTCATAGATCATAATAATCTGATCCATACCAATCATGGGAATGGCATTGAATGGGGAGGAATCTGTCCCATTGTGCATGGGGTCATCATGAATCAGGGATCCACTCAACTACAGCTAGAAACAGGAACATTTACCAAGTGGGGAAAGTCAATGCTTCCTTATTTTAAGTTGATAGAATTAAGTGATGTCTATTATCTGTATGTCTGTACATTTACATGCAAAGAAAATTTGTAATTATTAAACAATAAAACTGGGCTGACAGTGCAATCAGGCAAGACAAAAGAAATAAAAGGCATCTACATCAATAAAGAAGAAGTAAAAGTCTACCTATTTGCAGATGATATGATCTCATACACAGAAAACCCTAAAGAATCCATAAATAAACTACTGGAACTAATAAATGAGTTCACCAAATTATCAGAGTATAAGATAAACAAAAAAATCAGTAGGATTCCTTTACACCAACAAAGAGACCGTAAAAGAGTAAATCACCAAATCAATACTATTCACAATAGGCCCGAGAAGAAAAAAAATAGGAATAAATTTAACCAGAGATGTAAGAGATCTATACAAAGAAAATTACAAGACCCTACTGCAATAAACCAAGAGACTTACATCAGTGGAGAAACCTACCTTGCTCATGGATAAGAAGACTTAACATTATTAAAATGTCTATTTTACCCAAAGCTAGCTATATATACAGTACAATGTCAATACAAATTCCAATGTTATTTTTTAATGAGATGGAGAAACAAATCACCAACTTTGTCTGGAAGAGGAAGATCCCCCGGATGAGTAAAACACTACTGAAGAAAGAACACATTGAGAGGCCTCACACTACCTGACTTTAGAACCCATTACACTGCCATGGTAGTCAACACAGCCTGGTACTGGTACAAAAGCAGATAATATAGGCTAACAGAACAGAATAGAGAATCCAGAAATAACAACATTCACTTATGAACAGCTGATATTTGACAAAGGTCCAAAGGCTGTGAACTTGGGAAAAAAGTCTCTTTACAAATGGTATTGGCAAAACTGGATATCTGCAAAAAACTAAAACAAGACCTGTATCTCATACTTTAGACAAAAGATAAAATGGATCAAAGGCCTGAAACACTAAGGATTATGGAAGAAAAGACAGGCACAACACTGGAAGTTCTAATACATGGCTAAAACAAACTACAGGGATCTTACTAACAATGCAACAACGGCAAAAGAAAAGAAAGGTAAACAGGAACTACTGCAAACTACTAAAAATCAAATCCACTTAACGCTTGTCCAAAGACTTTATAAAGAGAGTTAAAAGACTACCTACAGAATGGGAAAAAATACTTGACAACTATGTATCAGATCAAAGTCTAATTTCCTTAATCTACAACATATTGAAAAATATCAATAAGAAAAAGACAAGTGACCCAATCAAGCAATGGGCAAAGGATATGAACAGACACTTCACCAAAAACATCCAAGCAGCCAAAAGACACATGAGGAAATGCTCACAATCACTGGCCTTTAGAGAAATCTAAATCAAAACTACAATGAGATACAAGGTTGTATTATTACAAGGTTGGCAATAATCCAAAAAACTCAAAACAAAGGTTGGAGAGGCTGTGGAGAGACTGGAACTCTCCTACATTGCTAGTGGGAATGTAAAATGGTAGAACCTCTTTGAAAAGCAATATGGCTCTTTCTGAAAAAGCTAGCAATAGAAATACTATATGATCCAGCAATGCCACTGCTTGGAATATATCCTACAGAAATAAGGGCTGTCACATGAACAGACACATGCACATGAATGTTGACTGCAGCACTGTCCACAATAGCAGAAACATAGGATCAACCTAAGTGCCCATCAACAGATGAATGGATAAACAAAATATGGTATATTTACACAAAGGAACACTAAGCAATGATAAAGAACAATGATTTTATGAAGCATCTCATAACCTGGAACCAACCGGAAGACATTATGCTGAGTGAAATCAGTCAGCTGCAAAAGGACAAATATTATATGAGACCATTATTATAAGGACTTAAGAAAGGATGTATACACTGAAGAAAATACTCTTTGATGACTACAAGGGTGGGAAGTGAGGAAGAGAGTTATTCACAAATTAGGTAGTTGATAAAGGCATTTGGTTAGGTGAAGAGAGTGACAGCACCTAATAGAAGGCAGGTCAGCGTAACTGGACTGCACCACAGACTAAAGGGTTTTGTAAATTCAACCCAACATTTTAAAGGACAGAGTGGCAAGGACAGGCGTCTGAGGACCATGTTTTCAGAGTACATCAAGGTCAGTAGGCACAGCTAATCTTTTTCCAAGAGAATCTTCTGCACTACACATTGAGGAGTGGCGTCTGGAGTCTTACAAGCCAACAAGCTGCCATCTGAGAAACATCAACTGGTCCCAACCCGCCTGGAATGGATGACAACTAAAAACATCAAAGACGTGAGGAAAAATGAGCCCAGGAAACAGAAGAACCCATACGACTGGAAGACTACATTAGCAGGAGACCAGAAGGACCAGATGCTATCCAGCCACCACCAAGGACAGTCCCAATAGTGGACACAATGTAGAGTCCCTGATGCAGCATGAGAAAAAGAGGTGTGCAGATCAAGAACTCTATTAAAAGAATGGACCTCATAGTCTGACAACCTGGAGGGTCCCCTGAGTACGTGGCCCCTGGAGTTGCTGCTAACCCAGAGCTGAAACCATTGCTGAAGCCAACACTTCAGACAGAGAATGGACTGGACTTGAGGATACAGAGTGATGATGCTTGTGGTGTGTGTACTTTACGGTTTAATATATGTGTGTATATATATATAATATATATATATATATATATATATATGAGGCTGTCCTACTCGTTTCTTTTTAGAGGGTGGAGAGGAAGGGACAAATGTTGGCTGAGTGGATACTGGGAGTAAAGAGTGAAAAAGAAGAGTGTGTCGTCACAGGGTAAGCAGAGCAGACAGTTACAGAGAGGTGGGTACTTAGGGTTTATATGGAAAATTGACTTGGATTGTAAACTTTCCCCTAATCACAATAAGGGAATTAAAAAAAATTGGGCTGAGATGTGGGTTTTTATTTGTAGTGAATGATCAGCCTCCGCACACCATCCTCGCATCTCAGAACAGACCATAAAGGAATGACAGACTGCATACTGTGGACCACTTGTCAACAGTTGCTACCGTAGGTGACGAAAGGAAGCCATGAATCCCCAGCACTGACAGGGATGCTGTGGCTACACTTCTAATCCTGACTGTCTATCTAACTGGACACTCAAAGTTAGAATGTTAATTTGTAGATCTAAGTATAATTATTTGTATCATCAGAAGAGTGTTCACATGACCAAAGATTTACCATCGCATTTTTTTTAAATAATGGAATTCTCAAACTGTTAAATTTCTTGTGACAGGCATTTAAATTGACACAGCCACCACTGCAGTGAATTCTTGCTACGACACTGTCCTAGAGGGACATGCTATTGATCAGACAATCAGGTAATTGTAGATTCTTTGCTAATTAATGTTTTTCAGACAGGTCCATGACTGGAGTATACTGTAATCAGTCAAGTTCTAATGAAGGACTAGTGCATTTTGTAAACAGAGACACACAGTGAGAATCAAAGATCACTGAGGCATTTTGCTTTTTCCAAATGAATCAACCAGAGACTGACTTAGTGGCCTTATGTGCTCTCTGCAAACTTAGCTGGGGAGCAGGGGTTGTTGCTTTGACATCCAGGGCATCCTAAAAGTACTAGTGAGTTATTTTAAAAAGCTACTGTTATCTTAAAAAGCTACTGCTAAATCCTCCTACGAATTCTACCCTCATGAATGTCAAGGCTATACAGATGCAGTTTATTTCAAGACATTAAACAAAAACCAAACAATGAAAGCCACTACCGTCAGATTGACTCTGACTCACAGTGATCCTACAGGACAGAGTAGAGCTGCCCCATAGAGTTTCCACAGGAGGGCCTGACAGATTTGAACTGCTGACGTTTTGGTTAGCAGACAGAGCACTTAACCACTACACCACCAGGGTTTCCTTTCAAGGCACAGGGAACCAAATAAGCAAGCATGATGGAGGAAAAGAAAAGTCATCATCAAGTCAGCGGTGACTGATGACAGCCCCACGTGTGGCAGTGTAGAACAGTGCTTCACAGAGTTTTCAGTGACTCAGCTTTTTGGAAGTGGATCACCAGGCTTTCATTTAAGGCATGTCTGGTTGCACTCGAACCCTTAATCCTTCAGTTAGCAGCCAGGCGGGTTAACCACCTACACCACCCAGGGAATCCTCAATACCATTATAGATGATGAAAATATTGGCAATCACGACTTGAGGCTTTAGCTACCTGGGCAGTCACTACTGGCGACCGCGAAGTGCGCTCTTCCGTCTGCCCTTTATCCGTTTGCTGTTTTCCTGCTGTTTCCCACAGATGCCTTGAGCTCTTTGGTGTCATGTAGATTTAACCTTTATGAAAACAGAGCTGGGTTCATTTTTACCTCTCTTCTCCTTGTCTCAGATGGCCCATTTAATTGAAGCTGGGTACCTTTCGCTTTTGCAAAAATGTGGAGTCCTCTTAAGTAGTTCACAGAACAAGGACAAAAAGCTAAGTTAGAAGCCTGACAAACACCCAGATCAGCCAACCTTGATTCAATCCAAGGAGGTTTGACAAGTTATTATACAGAAAAGCAGTCTTTTGGAGGCAAGACTGCTTGCCAGCATGCACATCAACTCCAGGCGAGAGCAGAACACCAGCTGCCTAAATCCTCTCCATCTCCAAAAAGAAAAAGGCCTCTTCAGTTTCAGTGAAATGAACTTTCCCCCGGCTAATCAAAATACCGCTTGGTTGGTTGACTGAAATATCTTGTAGCCCTGCAAGCCTGCACAACTTTGCACAGCTAACCTCTGCTCAGGGAGAAGTCAATAAAGAAACAAAATGCAAATAAATTAGCATTCCTAACTGCTGATTTAGTATAAATATTTATAAGGGAAAGATGCGGCAATTTTGAGTGATACTATGATCCTGGCCCCACGTAAACAGTTAAAAACAGCCATACTTGCGATATTGTACTGTGCTTTCTTTTTTTCCCCCCATTTCACATCACCATAATCACCTAATAAATATTTAAATGGACCCATTTGCTGTAACTATAAAAGAACCGTGTAAACTTGTTGTCATCTAGACACATTAGCCGTGGTGGAGTCAGTGAATTTCAACAGTCACTTAATATTGCGGCCACTAGCTACCCTAAAGCTGCCAGCAAGGGCCGGCCAGGAAGCTACTGAAACAGCCGTGCTCGCTGCCTTCGGAGCAAGACACGAGCGTCATTATGAATGCGAGCATTGCTGCTCTAATTAGGCCGAGGAGAAGTTTAACAACCATCCTACAGTCTTGCTACTGACAGATATAAAAATAAAGCCTTGTTCAAATTAGCAATGTGAAGTGAAAAGGTCTAGAAGCACCAACTGTCTGACCAGCCCCGAAACAGCTCTAATCTACAGTGAGGTTATTTTGGTTCATAAACTGCTAGCATGTTACCTGCAGGAGGTCTCCCCTGTAAAATGAATTATAGTAAGCTATATGTGATAATTAACCATGCATTAGCAAATATCTTGAAACAGGGAGGCTCTGTTTTCTCTGTATTTTGACTAATAAAAGCATGAATTTGTTCAACAAATGATCATTTAGGCTGTGGAATTCTAACCATATTGGAAGGACACAGTCAGCAATACAACATTGTGTTGGTCTAAGAGTTTCCTTACCCAAACAGGCTGCTTAATAGGCTGGCTCCTTACTATGATGCTATTCACAGACCTAAAACCACAGCATTGAGAAGACAAATACAATATACATTTAAAATAATATGAACCTTGTGCTCTTATTTACTTTAAAATCACCCTATATGTGACAATTAAAAAAAAAAGGGAGCAAAGTTCTATTGCAGAAAATGACTTTGTATTTTATTAGAAAAAATTTAAAAGCAACCTCTGAAACTTTTCAGTAATTTATATGTATTTATTTATATAAAATACGGGCATTCCTACATTTTTTTAAACAGTAGATTTCTAAGAATTTTCTTTGGAAGGTTTCAAACACACTTAGAAAACGAAAATTACATCACAACTTTGAAAAATAACACTGTTCTCTGAGTTATTTAATTCATCATCCAAAAGACTACAAATGATTGTAACTAATGGGTATTAATGACTTCTGTAAAGTGTTCAGATGACAGATTGCGGCTGAGAGGAGGGACTGGGCTCTGAGCTGAGGAAACCAAATGCAGGGAGGTTGGTGAGAAGGGGCGTCATCTCGAATTGTCTGGGCTGTGATGAAAGCAGGGGTCCAAGGGCTGTCACCGTTACAGGGAGCCACATGATGCTGATTTGGGGGATGAGGGCTGCCAGGAAGGGGGCTGGTGATAAAGCCTTAAAATTTACAGGTTCTTCTCTTGTCCCAAAGGTCACTGATCACTCTTTCACAAAAAAAAGGAATATTCTTTCCTCTTTTTTCTCCCCTTCTTCTAACCTCACAGTTAAAATGTATATTTCTATGTAATATATATAAACACATGCACACATACACAGATCTAAAAATAATTCAGGCAGACCACTAAGGCAGCTTCAGTTTTTCACCCCAAATATGTGACCAATAGTTCTGCTTTAAATAGTCTGTCCAAATTCATCAATAGATAGAGGTTACCCCTTCTACACAGTTTCAAGAGTTTACATGTTTACACCTAACCTGCTGCCATGGGTTATTAATAGGTATTATGGTAAAAGGATTCTGTGGTCAGATATATATGAGAATCCCTAGATTAAGCAACGTGACAGAGGTTTCTTTACTACAGGACTTCTCAGAGCCTTTATTACTACCTTGGGAATTGCTGCTCCAGTGTAAACATTACACACACATAGCCTGTTCTCCGGTGGTGCAGACAGACGCAGAGATGTCAAGTCTGAGGATCTTTTTAAAGGACCCAGTGGGCTAAGGGCTAAACCCACTGCTACCAAGTCAATCCCGACTCTTAAGAGCTCCTGTAGGACAGGTCAGAACTGACCCATAGAATTTTCAAGGCTGTATCTTTAGGGAAGCAGACAGCCACATTTTTCTCCCACAGAGTGGTCGGTGGGTTCAAAGTGTCCATTTTAGGTTAGCTCTTAACCACTGTGGTACCAGGGAGAGGGATACAGGTGAAAGACCACCAGTCCAACCAACCTTCTGCAAGGCTAAAAGCTTTCTTAGATTGGATTTGGGGTGACTGTCCTGAAACCAAAAGTTCCTTGAGTTGTAAGACATTCACCTGCTCTTAGTTCTTGGCAGTCACAAAGCAAATATGTTCTGTCATCTCCACAAAGAATGTCATCTTTTTACTTGACACCAAGTCAAAGTATTTCCACCCCTACACAGGGACCACCTACCATGAAGGAATAGGTAGGCTTTACCTACCCCCAGGAGCAAAGTGAAAACACATGCCTACTGTCTCACCTTCTTTCGCACTCAGACCATCCTCACGTGCTGGAGTGACATATGAAGGACTGTCTTTTAGAGTATAGACTTGGTGTTTGTCACTGCCCACTGGGTGGTGGTTACAAGAATGGAGACTAGAAACTCCTATGAAAGCAAAAATCTGCAAAATGAGTGAAGACCCTGGAAGGGAGAGTGGAAGCTGGCCTGTGCTAAAACAAACACCAGACTTTGTTCTGTGAAGTTTGGGATTTAGAGGGCAGTGTGGGAGCTTGGAGAACCCGGTGACACTGAGTGGATTCCAAATCACAGTGATTCCATTTGTGGCAGACTAAAACTATGCTCCATGTGGTTTTCAATGGCTGATTTTTCAAAGCTGATCGCCAGGCCTTTCTTCCCACACACCTGTGGGTAGACTTGAATCTCCAGCCCTTGGGTTAGCTGTTGAGTGTGTTATTGGTTTGCACTACCAGAAACTCCAGGAGCCTGGAAAGACTCACTGACAGGGAAATAAAGACCCTGCAGGCACCAAGAAACATCTTTTGGAGGCTGATGGCACAGGAATTTTCTCTACAAGCTGATTCATCACTTCTTCTTTTCTCTAACTCTGCACAAAAATGCTTCTCCTAAAAATGTGAGAATTTTAGTTTGGTCTCTTGAGTAAGATTGGAGTCACATCTATAGGTGATTGGAGTTTTCAATGCTGGCTTGCAGTTTAGGTAGAGTGAGTGGGACAGTCTGACACCAAAGGAGCAAGTGCGTTATGAGAAGCAGGCCCTGAATTCTGGTCCCTTGTCTAATGGGAGGAAAGAAAGAGAAAAACAGGCTTAGAATCAACCATACACACGTGGGTTCAAATCTCACCTCTGCCATATACCAGGGCAATACTTTTAGCTTTCCTATATCCTGGTGATGCAGAAACATTGGTGGCATAGTGGGTTAAGTGTTATGCCTACTAACCAAAAGGCCGGCAGTTCAAATCTGCCAGATGCTCCTTAGAAACTCTATGGGGCAGTTCTACTGTGACCTCCAGGGTCACTGTAAGTTGAACCCGACTCGATGGCAGTGGGTTTATAACCTGGTGGCATAGTGGTTAAGCACTGTGTCTGCTAACCAAAAGGGCAGCAGTTCAAATCTACCAGGCACTCCTTAGAAACTCTATGGGGCAGTTCTACTCTGTCCTGTAGGGTTGCTATGAGTCAGCATTAGCTTGATGGCACTGGGTTTGATTTTTTTTTTTAATACTCTGGTGGTGTAGTGGTTAAGTGCTACATCTACTAATCAAAAGGTTGGTAGTTGAAATCTGCCAGGTGCTCCTTGGAAACTCTATGGAGGGTTCTACTCTGTCCTATAGGGACGTGATGAATCAGAATCGAGTCAGTGGCAGTGGATTTATGGGGTCTCTATGAATTGGAATCAGCTTCATGGCAGTGGGTTAAGCCTCAGTGTCCTCACCTATAAGGTGCTCATAATGAGATAACGCAAAGTGCCTGGCACATGGCAGGAGTCGGCAAATACTGGCATCACACATCCTTTGCTTAATATTGCCCCATAAAAAGACTCAGTCCACACTTACACCCTTGTTCCACAGGCCAGTCTGGACCTAACGCCCATGTCTTTTTTAATAGGTAGAAAAAGTTGGAATATGTGCTTCAATAACAGCTACTATTTTTGAACATTTATAATAAACGTGCCAAGGTATTGTGCAAATCCATTTTTGTGTATCATCCAGTTTAACCTCAACAACTTCCCTGTGACTTGGAGATTTCTAGTCAAGAAAAAGTCAAAAATTAAAAAAAAAAAAAAATAATCCCTGGTAAAGAGAGTGGTTTCTTTGCCCTATTCTGTGTCCATGTGGACCAATCTAAAAGCTCTGCCGTGTTTCTGCAGGATTTCTTCATCAGAAAGCTGTGATTGGGCTCAGGAGCAAGTGCCAAGAGTGCCCCCTTCTGGTCCTGGGAAGCCTCACAGAACATCTGGGAGAATTAGGTGTGAAGCCTCCCTCAGGCTCTTTGTAAAGTGCATTCTGGGTTATTTGTGTCTCTTACAGTTGTGTCCCCTGGTTGGTCTGTATGTGGCTTTTACATTCCTTAATAAAGTAATAGACCTGAAAGAATTCTGCGGCCGACGCCAGCAGCCACAGAGAACACCAAGTCTAAAGTCAGCTAAAGGTAAACATATGGAGCCATCCAAGGAATGCAGCAATAAAAATTGGAACATATGACGGGGCCCCTCCCCTCCCCCCTCTATTTGTCTGGGATAATTGTGTCAAGGAGGGAAAAGAAAGCACCTCTTTGCAGACAGCATGCCTTCATTGTGATATGTTGTCATCTGGCAGGGAAGCTGTTCAAAGAATCTTTCAAGAAATAGTTCTTTTTTCGTTTGACTGAGTGTTCAACTACCAAAAATCTCTTAGATTAAATCCAAAGATAATTATCTATTTTCCAGACTGAATTTAATAGCAAAAACACCCCTGGAGGACTGAATGTGGTATTTGACTTTTATTTGGGCCACTCTGGGCAGCACCAGCCACTTTATTCTCCAAAGTGTGACTTTGCAGCAAGGGTCCTGGCAGAGATCCTGGTTTCCCATGCAACAGTGGCCCGAGCTGGCCAGGGACAGCACATAAATAATGCTCTTCTTGCAAGTTTGACTCGGTATTTCTTCTCTGGGGCTCAAACTCTTCATTCTTATGGAGGGAAATCATGACCCCAGTCTGTCCCCAGATAGCCTTTCCAGCCTTATCTGACACCATAGCAGCCTCACCCTCCTCTCTGCCTTTTGTGGCCATGCCTCCTGGGCTGGCTATGCATGTGGGATTAAATGATGTCCCATGCTCCATCCTTCTGTCTGTGCTCATGCCATTTCCTCTTCCAGAGATGCCTCTTGTCTACATACGGCGTCGGGTTTAGAAACATATGCCATGGTGTCCAAATGACGGCTTCATATTTTTATAATCTGTATGACCTGGAGTAAGTTGAGCTGGCCTCTCTGTGCCTTTCTGGGTGTTTCCTCATTGTAAAACAGAAACCATCACAGGATGAAACAAGCTCACGGTTTAGCCAGCATCTTGCACGTGATAAGCACTCAATAACCTTTCTTAATTATTAATCCCACTATGAAAATCCTGTTCATCTTTCAAGAGCCAGACAGAACTCATTTCCTCCTTGAGACCTTCTGGGAGTCTTCTTCTTCCTTTCCTGGTTCCTTCTTATTCAGTTGTTCTTCAAACTTAGATCCTTCCGTTATATAATTTATTAGGCTGACCTGAAATAATTTCACCCAGTTAATAGCCACATACAATGAACAAAGCACCTTGCTGGAGATGGACCAGACATGAGCACTCACTCCGTGGAGCCAAATAGGCAAGGAAACCACAGCCAAGACTGAACATAGGATAAGGAAACTCACATTCACTGCCACTGAGTTGATTCTGACTCACAGCAACCCTAGAAGACAGACTAAAACTTCTACATAGGGTTTCCAAGGCTGTTGTATGAGTCAGAAATGACCTGACAGCAACAAGAGGAGAATCTTTACAGAAGAGGAGAATCTTTACAGCAGCAGACTGCCTCCTCTTTCTCTCCCAGCGTAGCTGGTGGACTTTTCACTTAGCAGCCAAGTACTTAACCTCTGTGCTACTGGGGCTCCTTACAGTGCAAGGTAGAGCTATTAGGTACTATGTGACATACATAAATAAGATGCTTTTGTGTAGGGTTTATAGAGGAAGGAGAGGTGATCAGGAAGGCTTTATGGAGAAGAAAGTATTTGCAGTGGATCCTTTAGGCGTGGAAATTCAAACATAAGGCAGAGCACAGGGAAGGGCAAAAGAAAAGAGATAACTGACTGGTTATTTGCATGAGTCGCTCTAACTAGACTGTTAGCTCCAGGAAGCCAGAGGCTGTATCAGAAACTGCTTCACTTTGCCATTAGACGTGGTTGGCAGTCATAGCAGGGCCAGGAAAAGGGCCTGCATGGGGTAATGGCCAGAGAGACTGACAACATGGGGGTTAACAGACCAGCAGGACAAAGGGTGGGACTGGTAAAGACAAACCATTAAGACCAAAGCAGGGCCTGGTATTCTAGAACATTCCAAGTAGTTCAACCAAAGGAGCAAAGCAAGTATGTATTTTAAAACCTGGTTGTCAGTCCAGATCTGAGAGAGTCGTAAAAGGAGTTTACTGACCCTTCTGCTGGCGGTAACAGAAAGTAGGTTTTGCCTTGAGTAAGATCACAGGGGCTAGGATAAGAGGGTTAGGGTGGGTTGACAGCCAAATTCCAGTCTAGCAAGCACCGTTCCCAGGGATCTTGGGAGAGAGTAGGCTGTGTAAGCCAGCCCCCTGGGGGTAAGAACATTCAGAATTTTGATCTGTGTGAGCACCAGGGTTGTATGTGTAGACCGCTGGATTGCATCTTGAGGGAAGCGATTGCTAGAATACACATGTGAGCCACGGCTGGTATAATGGGAGCAGTGGTCATTTCAGAGCCATTGGGTCTAGACTGACTTCATCATAGCTTAGCGACTGAGCAAATCATTCAGTACTCACAGCTTCAGTACTTTTCATTTGTCAAATGTCGCTGTTTACACGCATTACATTACTACCAAAGAGGCAGTTGTGCACAGGCCCTACAGCGTGGTTCACAGACCAGCAGTATCACCACCACCCTGGGTCTCATTAAAAATGCAGTGTCTCGACACCCATCCACTAATACCAACTAATAGTGACCCTAGAGGACAGAGCAGAACTGCTCCAGAGGGTTTCCAGGACTGTTTAAGTCTTTACCAGAGGAGACTGCCACATCTTTCTCCCACAGAGTGCTGGTGGGTTCAAATTGTCAATCTTTTGGGTGGCAGATGAGTGCTTTAACCACCATGCCACCAGGGCTCCTTGGCCCATTCTAGACCTACTGACTCTAACTTGGGTACCAAGCGCTTCACACGCACTGTGGAGTTTGTTATGCACTGGTCTAAACAAGTGTACACATAAAACAGGTGTTCAGAGTGGGTACACCTGTTGCTTTTGTTGTTCTGTGGACTGTTTGTCTACTGGACACCAAGTGTAACTAATTCCAGCCTACATTCAGACTAGAGGAGGAGAACTGAGAGCAATTCTTATCGGTCCAAAGACTGGGCAGGACCAACCCTGCCAGGAAATGCATCTTCTACCTTCTTGCAGACTTGCAGTGACTCATGGAGTGCCCTCTGCACACACACACTCACACACGTAACACACACTGGGCTTTGTCAAAGTGCCAAATTTAAGAACGTTAAATCCCCGAACAGAGAGGTCTCTCCTTTATTGTAATTACTCTTAACTTCTTGCCTACTTCCTTTAGTTTCCAGTCTAGCATACCTTGCAATTTCACTTTTAACTTTGCTTCCTACTAGATGTGCTAGTAGCTATTAAACACAATTGCTCTGATTCGCACTGGGTCAAGGCCCATACTCCCCACAATGGTAAAAGTCCTTTGTGGTCTGCTGGGAAGCCTGAGTGAGGCTCTGCTTAAAATCAGCAAGGCACAGGTCAAAAACTGTCCTTCTTCCCTTTCTGCTCTGACCCACCAGATGGTCCTACACTGAAGAGCATCCTGGCATTTCCTACCCCTTTCCAGTCTCGAGTCAATCCAACCAATGCACAGTGTGTATAGTATCAGTCCCCATCCCACTCAGATGCTCAAGACGGAGCTGTGCTGCATTTCCCAAGGTCACCGATTGAGGACGAGGCCCCAGTGTTCCATGCAGTATAGACCGGTATGAGTTATAATCAAGGACTACAATCAAGGAATGTAACTGCTTGGATTTAGCCAAAAATATCTGGGACTGTATATTTAGTCACTTACTGTGTGATCCCAAGCCTTGGTTTCCCTGTCTATAAAGTGGGAATATATTGGTATAGGATTCAACAGTATTATCCAAGTGAAATGCTTAATATAGTACCTGACACATAATTGGGTACTCAATCAGTGTTTGCTATGAATAGTAGGCTCACCTTATACAAAGAGGTTACTCTCTACCCTCGTTTTCCCATTTAAAAAGCAAACAGACAGCTCAGACTTGGCCCCAAGTTCTGGTGAGCTCCACCTATGTGGAAGCCAAGTGGTGCTGCACAATCCATGAAAAAACAACGGGTAACCTCCAAACTACACACGCAAGGGAGCCAAGACCAATGCTTTAGTGCCCATTAGTCCCTGACTGGCTTTCTATAGGAAATCTGACCACTTTTTTTTCAGGGACTATAATTTGTGGGTTAATTGGACTATTTGATTTTATTTTTCTTTCTGATGGCCAGAGTGCCTCATTAGCACCTCCATTCACATTTGGTCAGGGAAGGGAGACTCAGTGGTGAATTCCAACAGCCTGAAATAGGAGAAAGGAACAGACGATGAGGGAAATTTTCTCTAGGGGTCTTGAGTTTGAGACGTAAACAGAGTAAACAATTTATCTATTTGCGTATCAGACACATTCAAACTCTGCACATGCACATGCTTCTAGTCATTGTAGGGGATAAAAGAAACAAACTCCATTGGGGCAACAGTAAATATTGAAAGACTGACAAAATCCACAGTGTTGATATTACTGAGTGCCACAGAGCTGATTCTGACTCATAGTGACCCTATAGACCACAGAATGAGACGCTGCCTGGTCCTTGCCATCTTTGCAATTGTTACGCTTGAGCCTATTTTTGCAACTACTGTGCCAGTCCATCCCATCGAGGATCTTCCTCTTTTCCATTGAATCTTCTGCTTAACCAGTCATGATGTCTTTCTCCTGGGACCTTGTTCCTGCTGATATTTCCCAATAGAGAAGTAAAATTACAACAAAGCAGATTTCAGTCATGTTTCCTCTGAGTTCTAGTTCCCTTATCTAGAAATTGAAATTAGACTGTAATAAAATTACAGATTTTCAATGTCAGAAAGGGTCACAGAGGTGTTCTATGCCATCATTATTTTCTGTCTAAAACTACTTTTAAGATGTCTATCAGAAGTGTTCATTAGTGTGCTGTTGACACTTGAAGAAACAGGACTCTCACTACCTCACGAAAGAGATGATTCTAGATCCTTCCAACAGTTTAAAAACTTACATTATACTGTAATCTATTCCACAGTAACTTCCACACATTGATATTATATCTGAAAACTGGTCAGTCTTTAAAAAACAATTCCCAGAATGGTAAATTTTCCTAGTGGTAGTTTCTTTCTAAGCCAGTTTTCAGAAAGCCAGTCTATTAAATGGACAGACCTGCTGTTCAGGTGGCCAGCAACTGTATGGCTGTATCAGTCATGAAAACACTTCAGTATAATAGTAGGTAACCATTATCCTGACCTACCTCCTCCAATCCCCACTACCACCCTAGTATCCCAGTACTTCTTTCAGGAATCTCCATAAACTGTTGATAATCCAGAAACCCAGGGTTTAATACCTAATAGAACAAGGAGCTCTCCGGCGCACTGCACCAGCCCAGTAGCCAATCTCTTCTGACTGGTCACTGCCCATACTGTACTGATTGCTAGTATTTTCATATCACTCTTGTGAATGTTCCCTTTATCTTCTGAGTCAAATAGACTGAACCTAAGCCTCTTTTCATAAATATGTGAAGACAGTTGTCCAATCTACTGACTCTAACATTTCCATTTTCAAATCCTGTTTCCTTACCTCCCCCACCCCACTCTGGTATTTTCCCTCAGAATGTATTCCATCAATCCACTGTCCTACTGTGTGATATTCCTGGTGGAAAGTGAACCACACAACAGAAACCTGCTTACCTTACATTGAATATTAATATCTCTAGCAATATAGCTGAAGACAATGTCACCCTTTTAAGAGGCTTCTCAGGTCTAAAATTCTAAGAAACTAATAACAGACAAATGCAAGTTAATACATGACTAATGTCCAGTTTATGAATAAAATAATGAGTATTGTTAGCTCAGGAATAGAGATCCTTAATAGCCAGGGCACTGACTCTCTGAAAGATGTCCAACTTAACAGAGTCTTGAAAAGGAACAGAGAAAGGAGATGATTATAAGGAGGTGAAACTACGTGAGTAAAAGAGAGAAAGCATGAATATTCCTGAAGTGACTTTGGGGAAAACTACTGGAACAGACTGTCTGGAATAAGATTCTTTTAAAGGAGGTAGGGTGAGATTAAACAGATGACATGAAGGAGCAGGGAATAAAATGAGTATCAGACAAAGCAAGACATTACGGACATTCTTCGGCAAGTAATATGGAACCATTAAGGTTTTTAGTGGGTAATGCTATGGTCAAAGTACAGTTCTGAGAAGAGAACTCAATAAGTGCCTTGAGGAAAGAACTACAGGGGAAGAGAAATAGGTTAAAGTGGTAGGGTGAAGAAAGGAATAAATTCAAAAGGCATTAAGTGAAATAGCTATATGGTTTGATGACTACATGGATGGTTATCAGAGGGAGTAGAATGGGTAAGGGTAGCAACAATAAAGAAGATACTAGAATTTTGAGTGTAGAGGTCTAAAAGAGCAAGTAGGATATTGATAAGAGAGGGCATTCAAGAGAGGCAGCCTCGTAATAGTAAGTTAACACGCAAGTCTCCTGAATTCAAGGTCATGGAACAACTTTTATTTGGAGGTGTTAAGAAGATAGCTAATGATGTGAAACAAGTAATACATTCTAAAAAGTTACCTATCAAGGTAAATTGCTCATTTTACCAATTAGCTTTCTGATTTTTTTCTTGTTTTCATGCCTGTCCAAGTTCGGTCCTGACAGGGCTGGAATAAGCTAGGCAGAAGCATTTCTTCAAGTTGTAAGGTTGTAAGGTTAGATTTAATTAGGAATGGCATATGTCAAAGTTGCCAAAAGCATTAGAATCATGTTAAAAGGAATCAAGGCCAACACTAGGGAGACAATGTCACAGCCAACTCCAAAGGATGATGAGGGGACAGGAAGGGGAGAATACCAGGAGATTTGGCCTACTGAAGAGCAGAAGAGAGTGGAATGCAGAAAGAGATCAAGACAAGAGGTCTAATCCCAAGGCTGGAGATCTCCTTTTCGTGTAACGTAATGATAATGATGACAACAGCAGATGACACAGAATAGAAGTGAGTCATGTGATAGGGACAGTAAACCTGTGTTGACAGAATGAATTCACACTGATGATGGAAGAATACAGCATCATTTGAGAATTAGGCTTAGGGACAGGAAACTTAGCTATGTGAAGCTTTAATTAATGGATAAGACATCCCTGGCAACAGTGAAAACATGAGAAAGATATGACTAACACAAATCACATAGGTGTGTGGAGTGAATTACTAAGAGCTACCATTTATTGAGAGCCAACTATGTGACAGGCATGATGATGGTACTTTATGGTGGACTAATATGCATCACTGCAATAATCTTGAAAAGTAGGATGAGGAAATTGAGGCTTAAAACAATTAAATAAATTGACCTGTAGATCTAGGCTGCAGTTCATGTTTTTCTGCTACTCCATGCTTAGTAAAACTTTCAACATGTGCTCAATTTATACCCACAGGATGTAGGCAAAGTTAATAAAGTGTGGTTGAACTTGGAGCATACCTCATTACTCTCATTATTATTCTGAATACTTACCAACAGCATTTACATTCACTTCAGTTTTCTTTTTCTATCAAAGACAAAGTAAAAACATGACCTTTTCTTCTATTTATTGGCCTACTCCAGATTCCTTATTATCAAATTTCTTAGAAGAATTATATCCTTTCTGCTTCTACTCCATCCTTTTCTTCTGGAGGGATATACTCCCCCTCACCACTCCCCTGCACAGCTCTCCAGAAGGTCAGCAATGATTGCCAAGGCTCTAAATCCAAAGCACTTTCACCTTTCTTGACTTCTGAATAGCATTCAGAAACTGTTGACAGCTCTACTTCATAAAACGTGGTTTTCTTTTGGCTTCAGGAACATTACAAACCCTTAATTTTCTTCTAACTTTCTTGGTTGTTTCTTGACTACTTCATCTTCCTTTACCTTCACTTTCAATGTCAAATTTCCTCAAGGTTCAGTCCTAGAAGGTCTTTTCCTATCATTTTTTACTCTTTCTCTGGGCAATTACGTCCTTGATTTAAATTACTATCTATGTGAAAAAAGCTCCCAAATTTATATATCTAGTTCAAATAACTCCAAATTCATATAACCAACATCTCATTATGTATCTCACAGATCCCTTTGATTCAACATGTTAAAAACTGAAATCATTTTCTTCTGCCTTATCCCCATCCCACTACTGAGGTAAAGGTCAGCAATGATTGCCAAGGCTCTAAATCCAAAGCACCTTCACCTTTCTTGACTTCTAAGTAGCATTCAGAAACTGTTGACAGCTCTGTTTCATAAAATGCAGTTTTCTTTTGGCTTCAGGAACATTGACATCCCACTCACCTCAGGAAATGCACAACCTGACTACTTGGACAGTAAAAATCTAATACACACACACACACACACACACACACGTTAGGCTGCAATAACCTAATAGTTAAATCACAACAGCTTTCTGATGGCTTGGAAACAACATTCAATCTCTAACCATTTAAAGAAGCAGACTACTATGGCTCCAGAAAACTCTCAAAATGGATGAAAAAATTTTCCAGATGAAGAAGCCTTCCTGAAACTATCAGAGATAGAATATGCAAAAATCATGTGTAGAGCTCTTCTAGATCTTAGGATGAAGATTAGACAAAGTGCAGCATGACAAACAAGTCTTTGCCAAGACTCAGAAACTTTTTGTGCATTGCTTTCCATATCAAGTTAATCACCAAGTTGTTTTATTTCATTTCATTAATATCTTTCAAAACAGTCAATTATAAGTTCCTTGAGGACACAGACTGAATCTTTTGCTGACAGATGTAAATCCAATATATCACATGGTGCCTGGCAGAGAGTAAGCACTCAACAAACAGTTGTAGATGGAATTTATGTACTTCTTACTGTTTTCACTACTGTTCCTCTAAAGAAAACTACCATTACTTCTCATATGGGTTACCTAGTTAGACAGTTGCTGGGGAGGTAGGGCCATGATGGTGGACTAGCCACACATCTCTTCTGATCCTTATAACAACTAAAGCCTTCAAAAACAAGTGAACAAAACAAAAAGGACATTCTAGGAGCCCCATGATCAGGTAGAAAGTTGTCGGATCAGACTGGGTGACGGGGGAAACAACTACCTTCATCAGACGCAAATCAGCACTGCAAAAGGTCTCGCTTCTGCTGACGTGGCAGTAGAGAGGCAGCTCAGGTGCAGAGGCCATCTTTGTCAGCTGGGAAGCTAGGACTAGGACTGCTACCCCTGGGAGTGTGGCTGGAGCCTGCTGTCATGCTGAGCAGAGAATCCTGACTGGAGAGTGTCTCTTTCAACTGACAGGCTGAGCTTCGGATGATCATGCCTGCAGAGGGTGGCAGTAGCTGGCAGCTGAGTGCAACAATGCCCTTCCTCCCCCTTTCTCTGAACTATACCAGATGCTAAATTCTTGTGCACTACTCCTGACCAGAAGTGGAGATTGTACATACATGCCCTGAGTTTTTCTCCCAATCACAGAGTGGGAGACAAAGGGAAGTACAAAAGGAAACCTCTGCTGACTCCCCTGAACTGTGGTACAAAGGCCCAGGTGAAGTCCAACAATCATCTCAAGCTAAGTACTAGTGATTGCTTGTGGTGTAATCCTTTCCTACTTGCTGATTTCCCTCACTGTTTGCAATGTTTTCTGCCTACCTTCTCTGCTCTAAACCAGAGGCTAGATTCTGATGCACTTACCCCAGAGAAAGTGGGACATTTTACTTGTGTGCTCGAAGCTTTTCTCCTGGACTCAGAGAAGGAAACAAATGGAGGGGTAAGAGACAAGTTCCAAGGGCTCTTCTGAGCTACAGATTGCTATATCTACAGACTCACAGAAAAAGTTCAACTTTCATGACTCAAACTTTTCCTAAACATTGACTACACTCCCTATACCCAGCCTTTTTTCCCTCCATCCTCTGCTCTACACTTGAATCTCAATTCTAGAGCACTACCTGGGCCAGTAGTGAGGTATTTTATGTGTGTATCCAGAGCTTTTCTCCTGGACCTGGGGAGGGAAATGAAGGGGTGGAAGAAGAGTTCTACTGACTCCCCTGAGCCAACAATTCCTACTGCATTTCTCAGTGCAGTCATCACTCCAACTGAGTGACAGGACATCAGAATTATTAAGGCTCCAAAAACCACTCTAGCTCGAAGGACTGACTACTTGGACAGTTAAAATCAAATATATATAAATCAAATATCTATATACATATATACACACATCTATCTATATATATATGTTAGCTTGCAATAACCTAACAGTTAAATCACAACAGCTTTATCATGGCTTGGAGACAACACTCAATCTCTAACCATTTAAAGAAACAGACCACTATGGCTCCAGAAAACTCCCAAAATAATAAAAAAATTTCCCAGACAAAGAAGCCTTCCTGAAATTATCAGAGGTAGAATACAGAAGAATTATGTATAGAGCTCTTCTAGATCTTAGGATTAAGATTAGACAAAGTCCAACAAAACAAAATGAAAAATTAAACAAACTGTAAGATTTGCTAGTACAATGATCTGAAACTCAACAGATTAGTAATAAAATCAGAGAGTTAGAAAATTCAATTGAAAGTCTAAACAGCAGGATTGAGGAAATAGAATGCAGAATAAGTGTGATTGAAAGTAACTGACACCAGTATTTATGAGGAAAAAATAGATAAAACAATCAAGAACAAATGAAGAATCATTAAGAGTTAGGTGGGACTCTATCAAGAGGAATAATTAAGAATGAGTGGAATACCAGAACTAGGAGGGACAACAGAAAATACAGAGAGAACTTCTGAAGAGTTGCTGACAGAAAACTTTCCTGACAACACGAAAAGACAAGAAGATAATCTATGTAAGATGCTCATTGAACTCCACACAAGGTAGATCCCAAAAGAAAGACACCAACACACATTATAATACAGCTTAACAAAATGAAACATAAGGAGAAGCTTCTAAAGGCAGTTAAGCTTAAACCAAAACTAACTTACAAATGAGATTCCTTTAGGCTGAGCTCTGATTATTCAGCAGAAACCACGTTGGCAAGAAGACAATGGGATGAGACATATAAAGACTTGAAGGAAAAACAGTTTCAACCAAGAATTATGTATCCTGAAAAACTGTCTCTCAAATATGATAGTGAAGTTAGGACATTCCCAGATAAACGGAGACTTTGCAAAAACCAAATCAATTAACATCAAACATAACCTCAAGGATGCAATAAAAGATACAGCATCTAGAATCCTACTTGCTTAGGGAAGTCACAAAGCTCAATCAAAGCTAAAATATTAAAATCAGGAAACAGAGATCTCAGTATGTGAATTATAACAACATCGTAGTAAAAAGAGGGACATATTTGTGTATTCATAGACCTTTCAGATGGAGAGAAAGTCAAGGAAATACAAAAAAGTTAAAGGCTGCTTTAAACTTAGAACATTGGTGTCTTAGGCTGGGTTTTCTAGGGAAGCAAAACCAGTAACACGTGTAGATACAAGGAAAGATTTATAATATATATATAGATATATAGATAGATACAAATATAGGAAACTGCTCACATAATCACAGAAGCTGAATGTCTCAAGCTCTGGCACAAGCCTCACGTGGCCACGGAAGCTGAGGAACCCAAGGTCAGCAAGTCAGAGACCAGAGTTCTAGATTACCAGTTGTGTAGGTCAGTGGATCCCAAGCTTCTGGCAAAACCAGGATCAGCAGGCCAGGAAGCAGGAGTGGGCAGAGGCTGGTGAACCCAGGATCGGCAGGTCAGGGAGCAGGACTCTCAAGTGCCGACTGTAAGGACTGATGAGCCCAACAGCTGCTAACTCAAGTCCCGGAACCAGATGCTGGAAGAAGAGAGCAGGAGATCCTGGCCACGTGAGTGATCAGCAGCCATAGTCCAAGGTCGCGAGATGAGAGCCGAGGGGCAGGGAGCCACTACAAACCCCACCCTGCCAGTTAATACAGCAGCCAAATACGTAGTAGCCAAGTTGACATAATCCTGACCACCACAACTGGGGAGGATAGTAAGGTAGCCACAAAGCAAACAAATGATACTACACACCAAAACAAGAAACACAATCTAGAAGTCTCAACAGACACAAAACCAACATTGAAAAGAATGAAAAGAAAATCCATTAAGAAAAACAACTGAGGACAGTTGCTGAGAAGATCAAATCTATGTGAATACACATAAACCAGTTGAGCAGTGTCTGGCACATAGTAAGCTCTCAATAGATGCTAGTTCTCATCATTAGTAATAGTATTAGCAGTTGAAGTAATAATGCAGCAGAGGAACTGATACATTTGAATTACGATGTTGGTGAAGAATAGTGAAATATGCCATGAATCACTAGAGGAAAGACCAAATCTGTCTTGGAAGAGGTACAGCAAAATGTTACTTAGAAGCAAGGGTAGTGAGATTTCATCTCACTTACTTTGAACATATTATCAAGAGGGACAAATCCTTGGAGAAGGACATCATGCTTGGAAAAACAGAGGGTCAGTGTAAAAGAAGACAACCCTTAGTGAGATGGATTGACACAGTGGCTACAACAATGGGCTCAAACATAGCAACAATTGTGAGGACAGGACAGGACAGGATCTATAACTCTTGGTTGAAAGTTTTTTTTCCTTCAGGGCTTTATATGTGTCATCCCATTGTCTTCTGGCCAACATGGTTTCAGCTGAATAATCAAAGCTCAGTGTTGTACACAGGGTTGCTGTGAGTTGAAACTGACTCAGTGGCACTTAACAATAGTAGCACTAGCACAGATACCAATAAGGGACATAAATAAATGTACTGTCACAGAGTCTACAATACAAATGCACCCATTTCATTATATGATAGAAACATCTCCAAGCAAATCAAGTATTAGGAAAATACATTCATAAGTTAAAGGGCTATGTGGAAAAACAGAAACCTTCATATACTGTTTTGGGGAATGTAAAATGGTTTAGCTGCCTTAGAAAACTGTTCCACAAAAAGGTTAAATATAGAGTTATCACACGATCCAGCAATTCCACTCCTATGCATATACACAAAAGAAATTAAAAAATGGCAATATAATAACTTGTACATCGATGTTCATAGAAGCATTATTCATAAAATTCAGAAAATTGGAAATAGTTCAAAAGTCATCAACAATCAGCTAGTCCATCAATAGGTTTAGACAACGTGGTACAGTCATGCAACCAGAATATTATTCAGTAATAAAAAGACATGCTATGACATGGATGACATAAATGAAAGAAGTCAGTCACAAAAGACTGTATACCGTGTGACTGCATTCACATGGCATGTCCAGAACATGTAAATCTATGGAGACAGAAAGTAGATTAGTAGTTTCTAGGGGTTAGGGGTTTGAAGAAAAATGGGTAGAACTCCTAAAAGGTACAGGATTTCTTTGGGGTGATGAAAATATTCTAAATTGCATTGTGATAATGGCTGTACAACTTTATGACTATATTAAAAACAACTGAATGGTACACTTTAAATGACTGAATTGTATAATATGTGAAATATATTTCAAAATGAACGAATAAATAAAATAAAGGACTATAAGTTGAGGGCAGAACCTAAGAAAACTGTTCTTTGGGGACATTTGTATTGGGCTAGTCCTTTTCCAGTTACCACTTCAGTTATTTGCTATGTGCTTACTAGATCACAAAGTCCTTCCATTTTTATTAAAGAAAACCACCATGTGAAATCTTGAAAATTCTTGCTCAACAAAGTCCTCTCTAGAAGATAACTAGATTTCAAAAATGCCTTGGGTAGCTTTCTAGTGGCCAATCCCATTTTGGGAGAAACTTTAAGGTTATATAATTTAGTACTTGTGCCGCTGACTCTTGTTAGCCTGTCACCTAGCTCCTTCTTGCTCTTCTGTGATGTAACAACAGTCCTATGATGTGGCAACAAAAATCAGGCACCCCTTGTGGTTTTACTGAATGAAAATCAATTACTATGGCCCTGTGACCACATTCCTTTCATCATTCAGACTTCAACAATTAACCATTGAAAGAGTTGAGGCCCTGAGGACGTAGTGCTGAAAAAGACAGAAGAAATTTATGTCCTCATAGTGTTTACACTCTAGGGAGAGAAATAAACAATAAGCAAATAGACAAGTAATATATTGTTAAGGAGTGACAAGTACTTTGAAGAAAAATGATTAAACTAAAGCAATGTTAAATATATTTTAGATAGTACAGTTAAGATGGTTTCATCTAAGGAGTTGAAACACTTTTATCTTTCTACTGTAATAGATCATACAAGCAGAAAACGTAACACATTATAAATGTATAGACTGATCAATTGTTACATGGTAAGAACACCTGTGAAACTAGCACTCAGACTAAAATATACGATATGACCCCCCAAAAGCCCACTAACTTCAAGTCTATCCTGACTTACAGCGACCCTATATGAGAGGGTAGAACTGCCCCATAGGGTTTCCAAGGAGTGGCTAGTAGATTAACTGCCAACCTCCTAGTAAGCAGCCAAATGCTTAACCACTATGCCACCAGAGCTCCAGAATATGACTAGCATCCCCAAAATCACCCTTAAGCCCCAGTCCCAATCTCTACCTTCAAGAAAGGTAACCATGACCTCCACTGTAAGAAGGTCACATTTTAGCTTAATACGATTTGTCTTGTCTTAACTTGCTTTCTATGTACCTTTATCTTTCACTATGTTGTAAATCGGTTGAGTGAAAAAGTGTGTCTTGTTCCCATCAATCCAGTAAGCACTAAGGATCTGCCAGGTACTAAATTCCACCAAGACGGAAACACTGTTCCTGAATTTATGAAACTTACAGTCTTGTCAAAAGACATATTTAAAAGAAATAATGTAATCCAGTGTTACATACAAATAGGTGTAAGATTTAGTAGGCTGCTGGGAGAAGGATAGCCAGTTCTACCTGGAAAGAGGGCAGAGATGTGTCAAAGCTTGCAGAGAGAAGGTGTTTAAACTGAGTTCTGCAAGATTCCCATACCACGTATCAGCCAGCATAAGGCTGCCAGCATCAGCTAGTTGCTGTTGTTGCTAAGTGCCATCAGTTTGATGACTGTCTCATGAAGACTCCAAGAAAAGCAGAATGAAACACTTCCCAGTCCTGCACCATCCCCACGATCAATTGCAAACTGGATCGTCTTGATCCACAGGCTTTTAACTGGCTGGTTTTTGGAAGCAGATCACCAGGCTTTTCTTTCTAGTCCATTGTAGTCTGGACACTGTGCTGAAACCTGTTCAGCTTCATAGCAGCACACAAGCCTCTAATAACAGAGGGGTGGCAGCTGCACATGAAGTGCAGTTGGCCGCAATCGAACCCAGATCTCCTTCACGGAACCCAGGTCTACTACAGAATCATCAATGTCCTTCCATAAAGTAGTTGATATATATTTGGGAAATCGATCCTTCAACCTTGGCCTCACAAAATGCCTGGACGATGGTTAGTGTTGAAGGTGGTAGAGAGCAGTGACGCAGTGCTTCTAGTTCCTCTTGGCCACTGCTTCACTGGCCCTGTGGCCCGAGTCCATCCTTGGATTTACAGTGGCCAAGAAATGAAAGACCCTCCTCATCAGAACTAAGAGAGCTTATAGTTCCAGGACTTCTAGATGAAGTGACAATACAGTCTTTGAGAATTATCCTTTCCTTCCATCTGCTGGGGCATTTATTTCTGGGTAGCGTGTCTTTGAATTTTAAAACCAAGTCCTTTCACCTTAAACTGGCCCAAACCAAAAGAGAACTATATATGGCCTGGGGAGAGAAGAGCCTTCAGTTGATCCCTTTTATTATTTTTTTAAATTAAATTTTACTTAAAACTACAGCAGCAATAAGCCTCTCAAACTCAAAATTTTCTCCCCAGTGGTTATAACAGCTTTGTTTGGCATGCATCCTTCAATTCACATATATGGACTGTTAAATGTATACTTTTGTTCTGCACAAGTGGATATTTTATATAATTGGTATGTACTGTACGTGCTGTTCTGCAACTTGCCAGTTTTGGAGAACTTGTGTTTTAGCCCTTACAGCTCTGCTTCATGCACGTACCTCTGATTACTATTCCATTTTAGGGATTATGTATCACAGGCCCTGCAATTGTTCACTGTGAAGAGCAATGCCACCGCACATGCCCTCGTGAAGGGTTCTTCCTATACACATGCTCATGACTCTCCAGGGTAACAAGAAGAGGAACCACTGAGTCAAAGGGCACAGCATTTTAAATTTTAGTATAGCTGTGTTAGTTTTTACTGCTGCTGTAACAAATTACTATGAACTGAGTGGATTAAAACTACACAATTTTATTGTCTCAGGATTCTGAAGGCTAGATGTCTCACATGCTAGTAGGGCTGCATTCATTTCTGGAAGGTCTAGCGAGAATCATTGGTTCATGGCCCCCTTCCTGCCTCTTTGAAGCCAGAAATGGCAGGTTGAGTCCTTCTCACGTTACTGTGACCTTGCTTTTCTTACTCTGTCTCCTCCTCTAACGGACCCTTCTTTCTCTCTCTTGCACTTTTGAGGATCCCTATGGCATGGTGGCGTAGTGGTTAAATGTTTCATCTACTAACCAAAAGGTCAGCAGTTCAGATCCACCAGGGGCTCCTCAGAAACTCTATGTCCTACAGGGTTGCTATGAGTCAGTACTGACTTGATGGCAATGGATTTGTTTTGGCGTGAATGTGGCATGAATGGTCTGCTCTCAACTACTCACGGAAAGGTCAGCAGTTTGGACCGAACAAGCCATTGTGGGAAGAAAGACCTGATGATCTGCTTCTGTAAAGACTGTAGCCAAGAAAGCTCCACAGAGGCCTTCTGCTTTGAAACACATGCAACTGACTTGATGGCAACAAGTTTGGTTTTTGTGTGTGTGTTACATGTCCCTGCGTGTGATCACATGACCTTACCTGGATGATCGTGTTTTCTGCCTTAACTCTCCTTTGCCATTTACCCACATATTCACAGGTTCCAAGGAATAGAACACGGATTCTTTGAGGAGGGTATTCTTCTGCCAATAGCTAGGTAAACTGCTTAACCAAATGTGTATATTAATTTCCTTTATCTCCCACAGCAATGTATGAGAGGACTAACTTCCTTACACTCTTAACCACACTGTTACTATGCCTTCACATTTCTGTCAATCCAATGGGTGAAAAATGAACCATAGCTGACCCACAGTTAGGATTCAAAAATTCTTTCTCACTGAATAAGTTAATTATGCTGTTTCCACTTGCTTTTCTCAGCTAACGAGCAAAGGTGGAGATCTTTTCATATGTTTAGTGGTCACTGTCCTTCCTGTTTTATAAATTATCTGATCTTTACTCCTTCCCCACTCTCCTTTTGTGGTATTACTTCCTTATTGATGTGCAGGAGTTCTTAATTTGGTTACTTTTTCAGGAGGCCATCACTCACCAGCAGAAACATGAAATAATGAGCTGGTTCTGCAAACTCATTCTTCATTATGTATTTTTCTCTGTAGAACTGAAAGGTGGCAAACAATGTGGAAAATATGGAGGGAAGATTGAGCTTGCACTGATGGGCACAGTGTCCCAAGATGAGCTCTCACTTGGCTAGCTACGTGATCTTAACTTAGATCTCTTCTTGCTGGGCCTTAGTTTCTCATCTGTTTTGTACTCTATTGCCTCTAAGACCCCTTCCAGTTCTAATATTCAACTAAGCTATAATTGCCAAGTGCCTAGGAGAGCATTAATCATCTCTTTCTGGTTAACTAGATCCTGTTCTACAAAGGCTCACTTAGCTTCCTACCCACTGACCTGCTCCAATGCCACCTGACCTCCTCAAATGCCACTCAGTCACTTCCCAGAGAGTCTGTCTGTCTCTCCCTGTGGGTTGCAGCTATCTCTCTTTGACTCATGATAACAAGAGTAATAATAATTATTACCATTTTCATTATTTTAGCTAAGATTTCTACAGCCTGAGAATTATTTGCCAGGCATCATGCCAAAGATTACACATGTGCTGTCTCATTACAACAGTCCTATAGGGAAGGTGGAGTCCCTGGATGCTGCAAACAGTTAGGCACGTGACTGTTAGCTAAAAGGTTGGTGGTTCGAAGCCACCCAGAGGTGCCTGGGAAGGCGGGCTGGGTGATCCACTCCCTAAAGGACACAGCCTTGAAACCCACTATAGAATACAGTTCTACTGTGCAACACATGGTCAGTTAGAATTAACTAGTCAGCAACGGGCTTTTGTTTGGTTTTGTAAGAAACATTCGAGTTTTTATTTTACAGATGTAAATGTTGTGAGTTGCCCCAAGTCCCACAGTACACGCCTGGATCTGCACCCAAAGCTTGTGTGGGCCCCCTCCACCAGTGTGTTCTCCACATAGTATGTGACAACCTAAACAGAGCTCTTTCTGCACTCTGATGTTTCTTTTTGAACATTATTAGCACTGCCTCGTTAACAAAACCAACCTGGGGCTCAGTTTCACTGTGAAGGCTCCTGATCTATGTGGTTTGGAACTTAAATTACCTCACTTTCTTTAATTGGCAAGTTCAACACAGTTCTCACTTATTGTGTTTGGCTTATGACTGAAGATTCATTATGCAAAAAGCCAACAGATAAAGCTGGCCCTACCGTACTCCCACCAGGAAAATACAAATGAACCTGGCCCTGGAATCGAATTTTCTATCTATCAGGGCCATAAGAGTTGGATCCGACTCGATGGTACTTGGCTGGGCTTGGCAGGGCCGTAAGCGTGGTGGGTAACATCCAGTGACGGCAAAGGCCGACGGAAAAGGATTCCACCACATGAGCAAGTCAACACAGCACTTTCAAAGTGCACTGTGACTGTATCTAAGTTTCAACTGGACATTCAGTTTAGCTCAATAATTTCTCTCTGGGGGCTTCATCCTACAGAACCACTTACAGATACACACAAAGATTAAATAGAGACGTAAGTGTCTGCATGTGCGTCTGACAGAAGCCCTGATGGTGCAGTGGTTAAAGCCCTCAATTGCTAACTGAAAGGTTGGCATAATGACCAGCAGCTCTGTGGGAGAAAGATGTGACTGTCTGCTTTGTAAAGACTTACAGCCTTGGAGATTCTATGGGGATGCTGAGTCAGACTCAACTTGATGGCAGTGGGCTAAGTTTCAGTTTGGTACAGATGACGTACGTTTACAATGGTGAAGAAATGGGACAATCTAAACTCCAGCAACAGCAAAAATGTTTAACTATCGTAATCCATAGAAAGGAACACTATTCCATAGTTTAAAAGAATGAGAAATGCCAATACGCTATTACTTTTTTGTCAGTAAAACTGTTTCAATGAGCCTGCCCCCACTTGCCTGTTGGTTTGTCACACTGTCGGGGCTTACATGTTGCTCTGATGCTGGGAGCCACGCCGCAGGTACTTAGCCACTAGCAGGTCAGCCATGGTAGACAGGTTTCAACTGAGCTTCTGTGAGGCAAAACCAATTTCATCTATAGTTAAGAGTTAGATGCAGGGTTGGCAGAAATCAGAATGAACTCAACGGTAATGGTTTTAATGGGCTATGCATACCAGAGGAGCCCTGGTACAGCAGTTAAGAGCTGGGCAGCTAACCAAAAGGCTGGAGATTCAAATCTACCAGCTACTCCTTAGAAACACCACAGGGCAGTTCTACTCTGTCCTATAGGGGCCTTATGAATCAGAATCAACTCAACAGCACAGGATTTGGTTTATTGGTTTACAAGTTCCAATAGGTATAGACAGATCTCATTCTTTTAAACTGCGGCATTTATTTCCTTCTGTAGATTATCATGGTTTATTTTATGTTGTTCCTATTGCTTGGCTTTAGATTGTCCCCCATTTCTTCACCATTACAAACATGTGTCAGATGTCAGAATTAAAATGCAAGAACAAAAACACAACCCATTCCTGTTGAGTTGATTCTAACTCATAGCAACCTTACAGAAGAAGGCAGAACTGCCCCATAGGCTTTCCAAAGAGTGGCTGGTGGATTCAAACTATCAAACTTTTAGTTAGTAGCCATAGCTTACTGCCATAGATTGAATGGGGACCCCCAAAACATGTGTAGTAATTTGCCTGGGCCATGATTCCCTGCATTCTATGATTGTGCTCCATTTTGTGATTTTTCTGTGCTGTATATTAAAGAATTAGGGTGGGACTGGAAATCCCTTCATAAGACCATTTCCCTGCTCCACTGTAAAGGGAGTTTCCCTGAAGTATGACTAACAACACCCTTAATCCTTTCATCCTACAAGAGACAAAAGGAAATGGAAGTAAGCAAAGAACTGGGAACCTTGAACCATCAAGAAAGCAGCACTGGGAGAAGAGTGCATCCTTCAGACCTGAGGTTCCTGTGCCAAGACGCTCCCTGGACAAAGACTGATGCAATACCAGACTTTCCTCCAGAGCTGACAAGGGGGAAAGCCTTCCCCTGGACCAGACACCCTGAATTCGGACTTATAGTCTACTGGACTGTATGAGAATAGACTTTCCTTTGTTAAAGCCATCACTCTGTGGTATTTCTGTTAGAGCAGCCCTAGCTGACTAAAACACTTAGCATTGCTCTTAACCACTGGGCCGCTAGAGCTCCTAATGACAGACACATACATGTAAAAAAAAAACAAAAACAAGAAACAAAACCTCTGTTGTCACTTTGATTTTGACCCATGGCATGTATAAACCCAACCCACTGTCATCCAGTCAATTCCCACTCATAACAACCCTATAGGAGAGAATAGAACTGCCCCCACAGAGTTTCCAAGAAGCATCTGGTGGCTACGAACTTCAAACTGCAGCACTAAACCACTATGCCACCAGGGTTTCCGTGGCATGTAGACAGATATACTGGATTCTTCTAAACTATTGCATGTTGTCAAGGAGCCCTGGTAGCCCAACCATTAGGTGCTTGGCTGCTAACAAAAAGGTTCACTGTTCAAACCCAGGAGCTCCACTTGTGAAGCATTTAGGGATCTGCTCCCACAAAGACTCTGAGAAACTCACTGCTGTCTGGTCAATTCCAACTCAAAGGAGAGAGCAAAACTGCCCCATAGAGTTTCCAAAGCTATAAATCCATACAGAGGAAGACTGCTACATCTTTCTCCTGCACAGTCGTTGGTAGGTTCAAATCCTGGGTTTTTGGTTAGCAGCCAACTGCTTTAAAGATTATAGCAAGAAAACCCTATAGGTCAGTTCTGTTGTGTCCCATGGGGTTACCATGAGTCTAAAATCGACTTGATGGCACCTGGCAACAATGTATGTACGTATTGGAAGGGAAAGGGCTCATCAACCTACTCTTAAGTGGTAAAAGCTCACTGAAGACCAAATAAATATAGTGTGATTACATTAAGTTTAAAATAATCTAACACAATTATGTGTGTTTATTTTTATATATGATATGTATGTGTGTATTCATGCACATTTTTAGAAAAGGTTATCTGCAGGATACACAGCAGTTAATGGTAGTTATTTCTGGAAAAGGAAAGGAATGGATTTGGCTTGAGTGTATGAATGGAAACAAGAATTTCACTTTTTACACTCTACATACATCTGTTCTGCTTGGATATTTTACAATCATATATTGCTAATTTAAAAACAAAATGGATTAAAAAGAAAAGACCATAGCTGGAGAAAACTGATTTTTGTGGCAAGTGGACCAGCTCTTCATATTAATGACTCATATAAACAGTAAATCATATTAAAGCAGCAACCACAGCTAAGCTTCTGTCTTCACTGTTCTGGAGGAAGGCCATCCTACAGTAAGTTCACTCCCTCAGGAATAATCCTACGATGTTTTTTAGCCCATGAACAAGTTCTGGAATTATAAAATGTATAACTTTTCCTGGATTGGTAAAATGACTTCTTTCTGTAACACAAGACACTACCCTGCATTGTAATAACGATCACCCTAAACATCTGAATAATTTATATTTCACTACAGCCATTTTTTATTGATAAAATTTTGCATGAACAAACTTAATCTAAGAGGCAAAGACAGTTTCATCTATAGCTAGCTGCTGAAAGGCTCTGCATGCATTTAGTCAAAATATACAGCCCAGACTCTACTCTCTTGATGCAAACCCCAGACTCGTCCCAATTCCCGTATTTATCTTTGGTTCCCTGTGCTCTGCCCCTGGAACCACAGTTGTTCTGCTCTTAATGATCTCAAGAAGTCTTCTGACTTAAAAGGATGAATTCAATGAGTTGTGCCCCTAGGGCTCTGTTGTTTTCTCAGCATAACAGGCTCCCTAAACTCAGACCCAAAGCACTGCCAAAAGTCACTTCCCATTTTGTTAGAGGAGGCTAATCTGTCTTTATCTCTTGATCTGCGTTTTGTTAGCTTGTTTGTGTTCCCTCCCATATACCTCTGGGTCAGGGTCCCTGGGTGGTGTACACGGTCAGCTCACTGAAACCCTGGAGGTTCCAGTCCACACAGAGGTGCCTCAGAAGAAAGGGCTGGTGATCTACTTCCAAAAATTCAGCTACTGGAAACCGTGTGGCGTACAGTTCCACTCAGATACTCATGCGGTTGTCACGAGTCTGAATCAACTTAATGGCAAGTGAGACACCTGCATCAAGTGCTTTGTTCTTCATAATCCAGTGTCTCAACAACAAATCTTTGCTTGCCATTTATGAAAAGTTTTGGTTCAAATATTTACTTGTATCATTTTTAGATATGCTCTGACTGGCCTCATCAAAAATGAATGTGATCTTATTTCAAAAAGCGAAAGAGATTCAGATACTCAGGGGAGGCACAGAGGTTGTGAACGACAATCACCTGGTGCTAGAACAGACCTGCAGGGTAGGTGTCTGTGAGAGAGACGTGAGCAGCTCCTGGACTCTTTGCAGACCAGGATCCAGCTAACCAGAGAGAAAGGGATTAACTTTCCCTCCTTCTCTGGGGGAGTTGAGGGCGTGGGGTGGGAACAGGCAGTGAGCCAGAGGAGCAGAGATTTGGGTTCCTTCCAGGTCATTTCAAAGAAGGAAACGGGTTCCTATTTGAGAAGTCGGCAGCCAGGCTACCAGGGGCAGGGGGCATTGGGCAGCGTGTGCAGATGAGTGAAATCCCAACCACAGGCCAGCCCCAAGTCTGGAGGAGGAAGAGCAAACTTACCACCGGCAGCTTGGGGTTGCCAGTCAGCCCCCCAGACCCTGCAGGCTATTCCTGAAGGCTCCTGCTCCAACAGCCCAGCTCTGTTTAGAAACGCCTCACCATGGTTCCCAAACAGGAACTGGGAGTTCTGTTTCTCTGCAAACTCAGCTGCCATGGTGGCGCGTCAGGGTGAGGTGCTCGGGCTGTCTGTGTGCAGGTGGCTTCACTTCCGTGGGGAGTGTCCTGATAGGAGCCAAGAACTCTTCCTCCTTTTTTTTTTTTCCGGTGGTATGTTCTGGGGCCAGTAGTTCATTGCTTGCAGCATAGTTTAAAGGAAGGAGTTCAGTGGAGCTATTAGCAGTCCGTATTTTAGTGTTGATGTACATTCCACAAATATTTATTGCATGCTTACTGTGTATCTTGTACTAGATCCTGGGTCATAGGAAAACAAATAGAAAGTCATGACAAAATTTGTAATCTAGTAGGGGAGACAATCATGTTATCTCAAAAGTAAATATGTAATTATAAACTGTAGAAAGTGTGATGAAGAAGAGATCTCCAGGCTACGAGCATGTAGTAGATTAAGGCGAGGAGGGGGTGAGTGTTTAGTCTGAGGAGTCAGAACAGCTTCT
The DNA here is from genome assembly GCA_028571685.1 of Heterohyrax brucei. Lineage (NCBI taxonomy): Eukaryota > Metazoa > Chordata > Mammalia > Hyracoidea > Procaviidae > Heterohyrax > Heterohyrax brucei. The sequence continues at coordinate 113,777,506 of CM053149.1, read as the reverse complement.
CTGAAAAAGTGAGGAAACTAGTAAGAATTAACCAGATGAATAGGGGGATGGGGATTCTAGACAGAAGGGATAGGGCATGTGCAAAGACCCTGAGGCAGGAAGAACGTGGTAAGTTTAAAGACGAAGGCCAGTGCAGTTAGAGCATGAGAGTAAGAGGATGACTGGCTTAATCTGAAGTTGGTGCACTAGGGAGGGTTCAGAATAAGCAGGACCCTTTTGATCATATTGGAAACTCTGGTGGCGTAGCGACTAAGTGCTGTATTTGCTAACCAAAAGGTAGGCAGTTGCAGACCACCAGGCGGTCCTTGGAAACTCTATGAGGCAGTTCTACCCTGTTTATAGGGTCACCATGAGTCAGAATTGACTCAACAGCAGTGGGTTTTTTGGGTTGGATCATATTAAAGATTCTGAGTTTTCTCTAAAGAGCAACTTATGTGCAGCAATAGCTCTATCTGGAAAACCGTCTCTCTGGGCCTCTGTTTCCCTCTTTTTTAAAAAACAAACATTGAATTATGATTTACTACAAGGCTACCATGTGTCTAAATGGCTATTCTCTTTTTTGGGTTGGAAGTCAGTGTCCAAAGAGGGAGGGGCATGGAGAAACAGTAAGAATACAGAAACTTTGGGGGTCAGACAGTCATGGTTCAAACCCTGGTTCTGCTACTGTCTTGTCATGTGTGACCTTGGACCAGATCTACACTCCTCCAAGTCACTCCTTTGTTTATAACATGGGAGGCATGAAAAATAGCCTGTAAGCCTTAAGGGAGATGCTGAATGTGACCATGTTTAATCTTAATGGAGGTTATTTGCTCTTTATGTTTATAGATAAATTATATTTACATTATGTATGGTTTACAAAACATGTATGGTTTTGATTTTCACAATAATCTGCTGAAACAGGATAAAATGAAGTGTAAGAATGCAAATAAAATGCTCTCATTCACACAGCTCATGATATGGGCAATTTTCAGGATTTTCTGCTGGCAAGTGTAATACTCCCTCATTATACTAGAGTTATATGACTCCCACCCCCAAGAAAACTTGTTTAATTAGTAAGACAAAGGAAGCATAAGAGAAATAATATTTATACTATTATAATACTATTAATAAGGTACATGGAAACCCTAGTAGCCTAGTGGTTAAGAGCCACATATGGCTGCTAACCAAAAGGTCAGCAGTTTGAATCCACCAAACGCTCTTTGGAAACTCTATGGGGCAGTTCTACTCTGTCCTACAGGGTTTCTATGAATGACAAGTGACTTGATGGCAATGAATTAATGAGGTAATAAGGTACATTGTGTATGAACACACAAAAGATAAAATCATTACACATATGGATCCTGGAGTTGAAAGGGGGTGTCGGAGGTCTGTGGTGCGTCCCCCTGGCCTTCAAGCAGCTATGGGTGTTATTAACCCCAATGTAAAATGAAGCAACTGGAATTCTGGCAGTTGCCATGGTGTGTTAGAAGTCACAAAATAACAGCAGTTATAACAGATTTAGCTTAAAGCTAAAGTGCAAAGGTTCAGGTCAGAATAGAGGATATAGAGTGCCAAAACCTGGGGTTTCAAGGCTTGCCTCTTTGGAAAATGTAAAAATACTTCAGGGTGAGTTCTAACTGCTTATACTGCTCTTCTTTCAATGCAAATCACTTGGGCATTGTTTTAATAAGAGGAAACTTTACGTGGCCAACCACCTTGCTAATAAGAGCAATCCTTGCTAACTAGCACCCCAAAATGACCAGCCTCTACTGACCTTTAAACTCAAACAAATGAAGTGAATATTCTGCAGCCCTATAAAGGGACTGTTGGTGGAGTCATTTCGACTCAGTTATTTATTCTCTCCAGGGCTGCCAGCTCTGCGTCTGTATGCCAGTAACAACAGTCTCCAAATACTGAGCCCTCCTCATTGGCCAGACAGTGTGCTTAACACTTCATATACACTATTTCATTTAATCCTCTCAACAACCCTAAATGGTTGCTTGTCAGAAGACTAGTTACAAATATTCTAGCTCTCCTTCCTGGTTTATGTGGAAATTGTACTTCCTACCCCTTCAAGTAGGTGCAGTCATGTGACATAAATGAAATGCAAGGGGAAGTAAGTATGCCACTTTGGTACAGAAGCATTTAATTGTTGGTGTCCAAGTGTTCAACCTTTCCTTTTTTCTGCTGTTCTCATTATGGAAATGAGTGTCTTAATTAGTGATTCTCAACCTAAAGTGATTTTGCCTCCACAGGGGCATTTGGAAATGTCTGGAGACAATATTATTGACACAACTAAGGGAGGGGTTGCTACTGGCATCTGTTGCTACTGGTATACTTGTATCAGGGATACTGTTAAATATTCTACAATGTACAGGAAAGTGCCCCCTGTACCCCCAAATACAGAAGTATCAGATCCCAAATGTCAGCTGTGCTGAGGCAGAGTAACCACTGTCTGGATGGAACTTCCAACAGCCTGTGTCTCCATCTATGGTGAGCAGATCTCCCCTGCTATCCTGCATTGGACTTGAGCTTGAGTGTAAAACAAACCTTTGCCATACTGAATTGCTGATCAATTCAAGATGTTTGCTATTCCAGCGTTAGTTCATCTATCACGACCAAGAAAATGATAGGCAAAATTAATGCTCCCATTTTATAATGAACAATTTGAGACCCAGAGATGCCAGGTGAGCTGCCAGAGGCCACACACCTAGGCAGAGCTGAGACTTTCACCCCAGATCGTTTGGACTCCAAAGCCTAAATATTAAGTATTCTATCAACAATCTGAAAATCCTGATGGTGTAGTGGTTAAGTGCTACAGCTCCTAGCTGAAAGGTTGATAGTTCAAATCTATCAGATGTTCCTCGGAAACTCTATGGGGCAATTCTACTCTGTCCTACAGTGTCACTATGAGTTGGAATTGACTTGATGGCAGTGGGTTTGGTTTTCAATTATTAATGATTAAAAAAATGTGGGCCATCAAGGACCCTGCCCACAGACTCCAAAGGCAAACAGCCTTAGTCAAGAGTCACTAAACCACACCCCCTCAGCCACAAGGAAAATAAGTGGCTTACAAAATGGCTTCTGTTTGTCTGAAAGTTGTTTACTGAGGGATTCAGAAAGATGTTGAGAAACAGGTTTTAGCTTATAAAGAAGATAATATCTTGAAACTGTAATCTTTTGCTTTGTTCCACAATTCCTGTGTGTACGAAGAATTTTCCCTGGTCCTACGTCTAGAACCTTGGCATCATCCCCATTATTTCTAGAAAACTTAGGACTGTAGACAATGTTGTCTTAGACTATTCAAATACCAGTTCTGCCCCATATTGTTACACTGTTTAAATTACTTAACCTCTTCACGACTCATTTGGGAAAGTAATACTGACACACAGTAAGCATGATGTAAACATTTACTGAACAAATGAAATGTTGATAAAGGATTCCAGTGAGAGGAGTATGCAATCTTTTTTTGTTATTGCTTTTTCACTTCTAGATTAGACTCCTAAAATCCACATTATAAACTATTCTAAAAGCTCAAACTGGAGCTGGATTTCCATGGTGAGAAGATTGGCATCTAGAAATCAAAAGAAGTGACCCTAAGGCAGCACAGAACAGCAGGAGACTGGAAAGAAACAAGGAAGGACCAGAATTCACCATCCACCTACCACATCCCCATTCCATCCCAAAATGAAATGTGAGTCAACTGGACTGAGGTGAAGTGAACAGTATTGATGGGATATTAGACGGAGGAGGGTAGTACAGGGTGCTGAGACAGAAGTGAGCCCAGGGACTGAGGGGCAGCTGATATGTACTAACTGCAAAGCACTGGTCACTTGCTAGTGACAGGACAATGCTTAGAGGCCAAGACCACATCTGGAGACCACATATTAATGCAGTGCACACTGTCCACTGTCCACCTGGATAGACACCATTAACAGGTGCCTGCTCATCAACTCTGGGTTGTCCAGAAGAGTTAACAACCAGAATTTATCCTCTGATCCCTCTGAGCTTCATATGGACACCTTTTCCCACAACTGGTAAGGATAAACATCTTAAAACAGAGCACTTCATTCTTCAAACCCAGACAGGTATTTGGTGGTATGAAGGGGAGCTTCCTTAGCATTAGCTCTCGGGTAGTGCCAGTAATCAAACAAAACTTCGTTATTCCTCTGAACTAATCATGGCAAAGGAGGTCTATCAACCTAGAAAGACCACTTAGCAATGTATTCTGTCTTCTAATGTTTTGTTCTTGCTCTCTGAGTCTGATATCTATATTTAAAAATTTAGTTACTACCTGTTCTATAGAACACATTATTCTGAACTACATTAAGTATATTTTGAGTTTAGGGCGCATATTGTGTCCTTTCCTTGAACCCTCCGAGTCCAGAATTCATCATAGAAGGTATTCAGGAAATACTGCCAAATAAATGACCCTGTCACGGCCTAGTCTTTTAACCAACAAATATTTACTGAGTGAGACAGGGCTAAGGGCTAAGACGGTGCAGTAATCAGGCACTTGTGATCCCTCTAACAACAATGATACTCCCCCAAAATGAATCAATTATACATGACATTCTAAGAGCCCTGAACATCAAAAAGAAAGTTAAGAAATCAGACTGAGCAACAGGGAAGGGAAAACAGGTCCAGAAGTACCTGGACTGTCTGGGCTGGTGGACTGGCTACAGTCAGCACAGTGAGCAGAGCAGAAGTGTTCAGAAAGTGTTTGGGTCGCATGTCAGAATGAGAGGTGGAGAGCCCACTCATGCCTCCAGAATCAGTGCAAACAGCATTCAATCATCAAAAGCTAAGTAGCTTGTATCAAACCCACCAGGTGGAGATCTAAAACTTCCCTTTGGACTAAATCTCTCTCACTTTTCCTTGTGCTTCCCCCTACATTCTCTGCACTGCGTCAGACTCCAGAGACTGACATACAACCTGGACTGGAAGTAGGACCCCTTACGCTTGCCCTGATCCATTCTCCCAGACTTGGAGAGGACACAGTTTAACAAATTGGGTGCTTTAGACCTCTAGTGCTGCTCTTAAAGCTGTCACCCTGAAGATTAAGTGTGCCTGACCCAAGCCATGGTATTTTCAGTTGCATCATATGCATGCAAAAGCTGGAAAATGAACAAAGAAAACAGAAGAAGAATTGATGCCTTTGAATTGTGATGTTGGAGAAGTATGTTGAAAGTACCCATAGACTGTCAAAAGAACAAACAGATCTGTTCTGGAAGAAGTACAACCAGAGTGCTCCTTGGAAGCAAAGATGGCAAGACTGCATCTTACATACTTCGGACATGTTGTCAGGAAGGATCAGTCCCTGGAGAAGGACATCATGCTTGGTAGAGAAGGGTCAGTGAAAAAGAGGAAGACCCTCTACAAGATGGGCTGACACAGTGGCTGCAACAATGGCGGTAAGCATAAAAATGAATGTGGACATGGCACAAGACCAGGCAGTGTTTTCATTCATTATTCATAGGGTTGCTGTGGGTCAGATCTGATGCAATGGCACCTAACAACAACAACAACAACAGTATTGGTCTAACAGAAATATCACGAAATGGTTTCATGAAGAGAAATTTTCAATGTCACAATCTGGTAAACCACAAATCCATTTACAAGTTATGAGTCCTTTCAATAACAGAAGTTATCACACAATCCAGTAGGCTGAGTCTAAATCCAAGGAGGGCATCTTGGCACAGGAACCTCAGGTTCAAAGGATGTGCTCTGCTCTCAGTGCTGCCTTCTTGATGGTATGAGGTTCCCAACTTGCTCTGCTCACTTTGCTTCTTTATATGCTGCAGCTGGTAGCTTGAGTCCTGCCTCACCAGCACAACTGCTACCCATTGTCCCTCATCAACATCACAAAGGCAGGATTCACAACACATGAGGGGAATCACACTATATTGGGACTCATAGGCGAGTCAAATCAATACATACATTTGGGGGGGGGACACAATGCAATTCATGGCATGGGGGAAAATATCTCCCAGCTTCCATAAGCCAGGAACTCAGGGAAGAAACAGTTCCTTTGCCTAGGTGCAAGCATAAGGATCTATCAACCTTCAGTGCTTCTCTGTACTGTATAGAGCATCCAATGGCCACTGTCCTGTAGCAAAAGCTATCTACTTAGGCACATTAAAGAACAGGGACAAGTCTTCCTCACAGGTACTCATGGATCGCTGTCAGGCCCCTACCTTTTTCAGTGTGTGCAGTCAGATACCAGTACCTACACCAAACATGCCTGCCCATCTAGGACTGTAGGGAAGAGCCTGCAATACATATTCATGTGACCTAGACACATCAGCTGAATACATACAAGAAAAGTAAACAGATGTCTGGGCTCATATGCCTAGTAATAGCTCTAACCACCTGACCAAAGGACATTAGGACCTGCGAAGTACCAATAATCAAACCAGCTTTCATGACCAACCTATATGGGCATCTCAAAACAATAAAAGTTAGAACACAGTAAGCAAATGTAAAGAAATACAAAGATTTACTGATGGCTCACAGAAAACATTCAATATCAAGTCATTTAAAGAGGTAGACTACAACAGCTTCAGAAAGCTCCCAAAACAAAGAATTGGGAAATTTCATAGATGAGAACTTCTTGGAACTATCATAGGTAGAATACAAAAGATTACTACTTAGAATTCTTTAACAGATCAGGAAGGAGAAGAGACAAAACAGCAGAGAATAATGACAGCTTGCACAGGCTGCAAGAAACCCTTAAGAGACACAAATCAGGAACTCAGCAAGTTAGTAATAAAATAATAGAATTAGACAACTCAATAGAAAAGAAAAGGAGTAGAACTGAGTCAACAGAATGCAGAATTAGTGAGACTGAAGATAAAACAAGTCACACCAACACATAAGAGGAAAAATCAGATGACATAATTTTAAAAAATGAAGAAATACTGAAGAGTTATGTGGGACTTTATCAAGAGGAATAATCTGTGAGTGACTGGAATACCACATTGAGGGGAATAACAGAAAACAGAGAGAACTATTGAAGATTTGTTGACAGAAAACTTACTTGATATCATAAAAGATGAGAAAACATCTATTCAAGATGCTCATTAAACTCCACACAGGATCAATTCCAAAAGAAAGACACTAAGACATTATACTCATACTTACCAAAGCTAAAGAGAAAATTCTAAACACTGCTACAGATAAATGAAAAAAAATCTACAAAGGAGAGTCAATAGTAAGACTAAGCTAATACTGCTCAGCAGAAACCATGCTGGCAAGAAGCAATGAGATGACATATACAAAGCCTTCAAGGGAAAAACTGCCAAGCAAGAATTATCAATCCAGCAAAACTATCTCTATGATGGTGAAATTAGAATATTTCCAGATAAACAGAAATTTAGGGAATTTGTGAAAACCAAACCAAAGTTGCAAGAAATACTAAAGGGAATCCTTTGGTTGGATAATCAGTGACATCAGATAATAACCCACAGATAGAACACATGACAGAACAACTATCAACTCTGACAGCAAAATCATAAACATAAATTAAAGCTGAAATATTGAAAACAGGGAAACAGAGATGACAACATTTTAACAAAAAAGAGCTAAAAAAATGTAGCCATAGATCTTTCGTATGAAGAAGTCAAAGTAAAACAAAGAAATAAAAGATTGTTTTAAATTTAGAAAAATAGGTGTGTATATAAAGGTAACCACAAAGTTAACAATCTTACACATCAAAGTAAAAAACAAGAAAAACAGAATATCTCAGTAAACACCAAATCAACAACAATGAAAAAGAAAAAAATCCTACAAAAATGACTCAGCACTGAAAATTGAATGGAACAGAGAAACTGTCAACAATGCACAAAAGGCATCAAAATGAAAAGCACTAAATTCATACCTGTTAATAATTACACTGAATGTAAATGAACTAAATGGACCAATAAATTAACACAGTGTCAGAATGGATTTTAAAAAAACACATTCTGTCTATATGTTGCCTAGAAGAGATTCATCTTAGATTTAATGACACAAACATACGAAAACTCAAAGAATGGAAAACAGATTTATCAAGCAAACGACAATCAAAAATAGCAGGAATGGCAATAGTAATTTCTGATAAAATGGACTTTAAAATAAAATCCACCACGATGGACAGGAAGGGATACCATGTGATGATTAAAGGAAGAGACAACTGTATTCACACTTACACATTCAATGTCAGGGCTCCTAAATATGTTTTTTAAAAACTCTAACATCACTGAAAAGAGAAATAGATAGCTCCACAGTAATAGTAGGAGACTTAAAAACATCAATTTCAGTGAAAGGCAGGAAATCCAGAAAGAAGTTCAATAAAGACATGGAAGAATTAAAAACCACAATCAACCAACATGACCTCCTAGACATATATAGAACATTCCCCTCAAGAGCAACAAAGCATACTTTCTTTTCCAACACATATGAAACGTTCTCCAGAAGAGAGCGCGTATTAGGCCACAAAGTAAGCCTTAACAAAATCCATAGTACCAGGATAGTGCAAAGCATCTTTTCAGACCATAAAGACGCAAAAGTAGAAATCAGTAACAGAAAAATCAAGGGAAAAAAATCAAACACATGGAAACTGAACAAAAAACTACTGAGTAACAGAAGAAATCAGAGACGGAATAAAGAAATTCACAGAAACAAATGAGAATTAAAGCACATCCTTACGAGCACAGCAAAAGCCGTGCTCAGAAGTCAATTTATTTCAATAAATATATATGTCCAAAAAGAAGAATCAAATCAAATCACTAAACCCTGCAACCTGAATGAGTAGAAAAAGAGCACCCAAAGAACCCTTTGGGTACTAATAAAAATTAGAGCACAACGAAATGAATTAGAGAATGGAAAAACAACAATAAGAGTTAACAAGGCCAAAAGCTGGTTCTTTGAAAAGATTAATTCATAAACCACTGCCCAAATTGACAAAAGAAAAACAGGTGAGGAAGCAAATAACCTAAATGAGGTGGGTAACGCAACAGATCCATTTAAAAAACTGTAACAATATTCTGTGAAAAATTGAACTTTAAAAAATTTGAAAACCTAGAGGAAACAGACAATTTCTAGGAACACACTGTACCTAAACTAACACAAACAGAGGCAAAATAACTAAATAAGCCCATAACAAAAGAGATTGCAAGGTAATTAAAAAACTCCCCTCCCTGGCCCTGGTGGTGTCACTGGAGAATTCTACCAAACTTTCAAAGAAGAGTTAACACCACTATTGCTAAAGGTATTTCAGAGTATAGAGCATTTTATGAAGCCAGCATAACCCTGATAACAACACTAGGTACAGATAGCACAAAAAAGGAAAACTACAGATCAATATCGCTCACGAAATTAGATGCAAAAATTCTCAACAAAATAATAGCCAATAGAATTCAACAATGTATCCAAAAAAAAATTATTGAGGGAGGCAGAGCCAAGATGGAGGACTAGACGCAATTCTCTTTGATTGCCTCTGAGAATTAAGGCCTGAAATGATAATTGAACAGAGCAGTGTGGACATCTGGAGAGCTGGATGATCTGGCATAGGGTTGTCAAATTGGCCTAAAGGCTAATAAGGGGGAAACTACCTCTCTCTAAGTCAAGGCAGTGGCATGCTGAGTCCCGCTTCTGCTGACTCATCATTTGGGAGGACTGCAGGTACTGACACCTTTGTTATCTGGGAGGTGGGAACTGGGCATGAGCTGGGTAACGCACAGACCAACCTGCAATGCTTAAGGAAACAGCATATCACACAGCAGAGGCTGTATTTGGGATGGCCTCATACTGAGAGCCTGGCTCCTGAATGAGGGCACCATTGCCCCTCCATGCTCTCTTTTCTGAGCTGAACCATAGATTCTGCTGTTTCATGCCAGGAAGAGCAGCTTGAGCAGGAAGCCCTCTTGGTCAGCTGGGAGGTGGAGTTACCCACCCAGAAGTTTTAGCTGAGGCTAATTCTCACATTGAGCAGTAGCCCCTGTCTGGAAAGTGCTTCTCCATCAGAAAAGCTGGTTTAGGACAGTGGTGCCTAGAATTACGAGTGAAGCCTGGCAGAGCATGGCAGCAGACCAGAACCCCTCCCTACTTTGAACCATGTCATAGCATCAGGGGATGGCTTATGAGGTGCTATCATGGTCAGCCAGAAGGCGGGATCTACCATACCTGAGAACCTGACTGATTTTGGCAGCTGTTGGACAGCACCTTCCTTAACAGTAAAGTACCTTTTTAAAATAAGACCACCTAGAGAACTGACTGCTGAACTGCCCGGCAGCATCTCCTCCACACTTTACCAATACATCACAGCATCTGCTGACAGCTCCCCAGTGACTCCATAAGTAGGGAAAAACCTTTACCAGCCAGTAGGCAGAGGCTGCCAACTCAGATAGTCGACCTGGGGCTAGTCACTAGAGCACAGAGAGGCAGCTGATGACTAATGCCCCACTTAGATCTACACCTCAGCTCCTGATGAGGTAATACCAGAGAAAGCGAACAGCTTCTAGATGGCGTAAAGACAACAATCAACAGCTAACCATTTAAAGTACTTGAACTCTGATATTCTGGAGAACTCCCCAAATAAATAACCAGATGAAGAAGCCTTTCTGAAAATATCAGAGTTCAAGTACAAAAGGATTATGTATATAGCCAACCTAGAGATTAAACAAAATGCAGCAGAACAAAATGGAAAATAAAGTAAGCTATTTAAACAGGTAGAACATCAATGATCTGAAATCCAGCAGATCAATCATAAAATTAGAGAACTAGACAATTCAATCCAAAGCCAAAAGAGCAGAATTGAGAAAATGGAAGCCAGAGTTAGTGAGCTTCAAGACAGAGTAACTGACATGAGCATTTATGAGAAGTCAGAGAAAAGAAGTAAGAACAATGAAGAAGTGTTAAGAAATAACTGGCATCCCTGAACAGGAATGGATAGCTTAAAATACAGAGAGTACTGTCATACAGTTGCTGATAGAAAATTTCCCTGAAATTATGAAAGATTAGAACATAGATAGCTAAGACAGTTATGAAACATCACCCAAACTAGACCCCAAAAGAAAGACACCAAGACGTACTATAATCAAGTTTAATAAAAATGAAACATAAACAAAGGCTCTTAAAGGCAATGAAGCTTAAAGCAAAGCTAACAAACAGAGGGAAGTCCTGTAGGCTTTCATCTGATTTCTTGTCAGAAACGATGTTGGCAAGAAGGCAGTGGGATGACATATTTCAAATCTTGAAGGAGAAAAACTTCAAACCAAGAATTATGTATCTTGCAGAACTGTCTTTCAAATATGAAGGTGAAATTAAGACATCTGCAGATAATCAGAAGCTTAGAGACTTTATAAAAACAAACCAAAACAACAGGAAATACTGAAAGAATCTCTTTGCTTAGAAAAACAAAAACATCAAGTGTATACTTAAGGAGGCAATGCAGGACACAGCATCCAGAATTCTACTCACTTAAGGAAGTCACAAAGTTCAATCAAAGCTACAATATTGAAGGAAAGGAACCAGTGATCATAACATGAAAACTATGGCATCATCATACTAAAAAGAGGGATGTATTACAGTAGCTATAACTCTTTCAGATGGAGAGGAAACTGAAAAGATACACATAAGTTAAAGTCTGGTTTAAACTGAGAACAGTAAGGGGGATCATACATGTGGGCACAAAGCAAAATATCAGTGCAACATATCAAAACAAAAAACATAACACAGGAGTCTCAACAAATACAAAACCAACATTGAAAAAGATGAAAAGTCAACCCCAAAAGAAGAATGATCCAGAACAGAATATTAAGAACAACAGAGAAAACATCAACATAAAAAAAATAAAGGCATCAAAATGACAGCACTAAATACACACTTATTCGGATCTGACTCGACAGCACTTGGCACTTGGCCATTAATAATTACACTGAATGTAAGTGGACTGAACACTCCAATAAAGAGACAGCAAGTGACATCCTGGATCAAAAGAAACAATCTGCCTGTCTATATGCTGCTTACAAGAAACACACCTTACACTTAAAGATATGAACAAACTGAAAGCATGAAATAATATATACCAAGCTAACAATATACAAAGGAGAGCAGGTATGACAATACTAATCTCCGATAAAATAGATTTAAATGTAAAATCCACCATCCTGGACAAGGATGGTCACTATTTATTGCTGAAAGTTTCAACATACAAGCAGGACTTAACAATATTAAATATTTATGCATCCAATACCAGACCATCTAAATACATCAAGCAAACACTGACTACATTAAAAAATGAGATTGATCACTCCACAACAGTAGTTAGAAACCTCAACACTCCATTTTCAGTAGTGGACAGATCATCCAGAGAAAGTTCAGTTAAGATACAGAAGATCTTATTGTGACAATTAACCAACTAGACCTCAATGACATTTACAGAACTTTTTACCAATCAACAGATAAATACACTTCTTCTCTAATGCACGCTTTCCAGAATAGACCATGTATTATGACATAAAGCAAATCTTAACAAAATCCAAAATCACTGAATTATTGCAAAGCATCTTCTCAGATCATAAATCCATAAAAATGGAAATTAATAGCATAAAAATCATATGTATAAATTTGACTTAATTGAGACTGAACAACACCTTGCTCAAAAATCCATGAATTACAGAAGAAATCAAGGATAGAATAAAGAAATTTATGGAATCAAATGAAAACAAAAACACACCCTACCAAAAAATATGGGATACAGCAAAAGCAGTACTCAGAAGTCAATTTATCTTTATAAATGCACACATCCAGAAGGGAGGAATCAAACCAAAGAATGAACCCTACAGCTTGAACAAGTAGAAAGAGAGCAACAGAGGAATCTCTCAGGTACCAGAAGAAAACAAATAATAAAGATTAGAGCAGAACTAAAAGAGTTTGAGAATAGAAGAACAATTGAAAAAATTAACAAAACCAAAAGCTGGTTATATGAAAAGATCAACAACATGATAAAAAGAAAAAGAGAGGGAACAAATTATCCAAATAAGAAATGAGATGGGAGATGTCACAACATAAAAAAGAGTGTAACAGAATACTATGAAACTCTAACAGATTTAAAAACCTAGAGGAAATGGACAAATTTCAAGATTCATATCGCCTCCCAAATTATCACAAGGAGAAACAGAACAATTTAAGAAACCCATCACAAAGGAAGAGATTGAAAAAGTCATCAAAAAACTACCAACCAAAAAAAGTCCTGGCCCAGAGGACTTCACCAGAGAATTCCACCAAACTGTTAGAGAGGACTTAACTCCAATACAACTGAGGCTTCTTTATGGGACAGAAGAGGATGGAACACTCCCAAATTCATTCCATGAAGCTGGCATAACCCAGATACCAAAGCCAGGGAAAGAACCCACCAAAAAAGAAAACTAGAGACCAGTATTACTCATAAACCTAGGTGTAAAAATCTTAAACAAAATCTTAGCTAATAGAACTCAACAACATATCAAAAAAATAATTCATCATGACCATACCATGGATGTAAGGCTGGTTCAACATCAGGAAAAAAAAATGTGATCAGCCACATAAATAGTACAAAGGATAAGAATCACCTGATTTTGTCAATTGATGCAGAAAAGGCATTTGACAAAGTCCAACACCCATTTATGCTAAAAACTCTTAGCAAAATAAGAATAGAGGGGACATTCCTCAGTGCAATAGGTAGCATCTATACAAAGCCAACGACATACATCACCCTGAATGAAGAGAGACTGAAAGAATTCCCCTTGAGAAGGAGAACTACACAAGAATGTCCACTCTCACCACTTCTATTTAACATTGTATTAGAGGTTCTAGTCAGAGTAATTAGACAAGACAAAGAAATAAAGAGCATCTGCATTGGCAAAGAAGTAAAAATCTTCCTATTTGCAGAAGATATGCCTGCATATGCAGAGAATCCTAAATAATACATAAGTAAACTACTGGAACTAATAGAAGAGTTCAGCAAAGTATCAGGATATATTATAAACGTACAGCGTGAGGCCTCATACTACCTGACCTTAGAACCTATTACACTGTCACAGCAGTCAAAGCACCCTGGTGCTGGTACAATAAGAGACATATAGATTGAGGGAACAGAATTGAGACCCCAGAGATGCTACCACTCTCTTATGAACAGCTGATCTTCAACACAGGCCCTAAGATTGTAAGCCAAGCTAAAGACAGTCTCTTTAACAAACGGTGTTGGAAAAATTGAATCTCCATCTGCAAAATACTGAAACAAGACCTTTATCTTACACCTTTCACAAAAACTAATTCAGAATGTATCAAAGACCTAAATATCACACTTAAAATGATAAAGATCATGCAAGAGAAACATGGTCAACAATGGAAGTTCTAATACACAGCTTAGATAGACTTCAAAGTCTGACAAACCAAGCGCAATCATCACAAGAGAAAATAGATAAATGGAAAGTACTAAGAATCAAATATTTTTGCTCATCCAAAGACTTTATCAAAAGAGTTAAAATACCACCGACAGAATGGGAAAAAACATTTGGCAAATACATGTCAGACTGACATCTGATCTCCATATTCTACAAAGTACTCAAAATATCAACAAGAAAGAGGTAAATAACTCAATTGGGTGATGGGTAAAGGAGATGGACTGATTACTTTACCAAAGGACATCCAGGCAGCCAAAAGACACGTGAGAAAATGCTCACGATCATTAGCTATCAGAGAAATACAAATCAAAACTACAATGAGATACCATCTCACCCCAACAAGGTTGGCCATAATCTAAAAAACACAAAACAACAAATGCCGGAGAGGCTGTGGAGAGATAGGAACTCTCCTACACTGCTGATGGGATTACAAAATAGTACAACCTCTTTGGAAAGCAATATGGCACTTCCCTAAAAAGCTGGAAATAGATATAACATTTGATCCAGTAATCCCACTGCTCGGAATATATCCTACAGAAACAAAGGCTGTTACCCAAGCAGATACATGCACATGAATGTTTATTGTAGCACAGTCCATAACAGCAAAAAGATGGAATCAACCTAGATACGCATCAACAGAGGAATGGATAAACAAACTATGGGACATATACTCAATGGAACACTATGCAATGATAAAGAACAATGATGATTTTAGGAAGCATCTCATAACCAGGTTTCAGCTGGAAGACGTTATGCTGAGTGAAATCAATCAGTGGCAAAAGGACAAATACAATACGAGATTCCTGCTATAAGGACTTCAAAATAGACTTATATACAGAAGAAAAGACTCTTTGGCAGCTACAAGGGTCGGGAAGGAGGGGCAAGACTGGTCATAGATTAGAGATGATAGAAGTTTGGTTAGGTGACAGCACACAGTAGAAAGTAGAACAACTTAACTGGACTTCACCATAAACTGAAAGCTATTCTAATCTCAACTCAATATTGCTAGAATAGAGCAGCAGGGGTGGGGTCTGGAACAATGCTTTCAGGGTACACTGAGGCCAAATGGCATAACTAGCCTGTTGCTAAGACAGTCTTCTGCGCCCCACATTGTTGAGTGGTGTCTGGGGTCTTAAAAGGTAGCAAGCTGCCATCTGAAGTACACCAAGTAGTTTCAACTCCTCTGGAACAGATGATCACCAAGAACAACAAAGACATGAAGAAAAAAGAGCTCAGGAGACAGAAGGACCCATATGAGTGGGAGACTGTATCAACCTGTGACCAGAAGAACTGAATGGTGCCCAGCCATCACTGAAGACAGCCATGATGGAGCACACAATGTTGAGTCCTGTGGCAATACGAGAAGAAGTGCAGCTCAAGAACTCTACTAAAAGACCAGAACTGATAGTCCAATGGCCTGGGGGATCCCCTGGGAGCATGGCCCCTAGATGTGCTGCTACCCCTGTCCAGAAAACACTGCTGAGGTCAACTCTTTGGACAAAAATGGACTAGACTTGGGGGCAGAATGTGACCATATGATGTGTGTACTTCATGGTTCTATGCATTTAGAGGATGCAGTCCTACTGGTCTCTTTCTAGATGGGAAAGAAGAATGTGCAGAGCAGAGGACAGGAAGGAGCTTTTTAAGAGGATATGACAAGTATAGAATGAAAAGGAGGAATGTGCTGTCACCAGACAGGGAGGGCAAAAGGAACTGCAAACAGGCAGGCTTGTAAAATTAGTTTAGATTGTATACTTTCACTTAATCACAATAAAAACAAGCAAAAAATTCAGTATGACCAAGTGGGATTCCTATAACAGATGTGGAGATGGTTCACCATTAGAAAAACAATCAGAGTAAACAATCACACAAATAAGACAAAAGACAAGAACCACTTGATTTTATCAATGAATGCAGAAAAGGCATTTCACAAAGCCCAACACTCATTCATGTTAAAAAAAAAAAAAAAAAAAACCCTCTCAGCAACATTTGAATGGAAGGGAAATTCCTCAGTATAATGAAGGGCATTTACACAAAGCTAACAGCCAACATCATTCTAATGGAGAGAGTTTGAAGGCAGTATCCCTGAGAATAGGAACCAAGCAAGGAAGCCCTTTGTCACCATTTTTATTCATTTGTGCTGTAAGTTCTACCCAGAGTGATCAGGCAAGAAAAAGAATTAAAGGGCATCAAAACTGGTAAGGAAGCAGTAAAAGTATCTCTATTTGCAGATAATATGATCTCATACACAGAAAATCCTAAAGAATCATACACACACGCACAAACCAAAATATACTGGAACCAACAGAAGACTTCAGCACAGTTTCAGGATATAAGATAAACAAAGAAAATCAGTTGACTTCCTCTACATTGCCAAGAGAACGTCCAAGGATAAATCACCCAATCAATACCATTTATAATAGCCCGCAGGAAGAGAAAATACTTAGAATAAATCTAACCAGTCACATAAAACACCTGTACAAAGAAAATTGCAAGATATTACTTTAAGAAACCAAAAGAGAGCTACATAAGCAGATAAATGGAGTTTGCTTATGGATAGGATGACTTAACATCATCAAAATGTCCATTCTTCCCAATGCAATCTGTAGACACAATGTAATCCTGATATAAATTCCAATGTCATTTTTTAACGAGATGGAGAAATAAATTGCCAATTTCATGTGGAAAGGGAAGAAGTCCTGGATTACTGAAGGAAAACAAATTGGGAGGCCTCACATTTTGTGACATTATGACCTGTCACACTGCTACAGTAGTCAAAACAGCCTGTACAGCAACACACACATAGAACAAATGGAAAAGCCAAGCCAAGTGCCGTCGAGTAGGATCTGACTCATGGTGACCCTAGGGGCCAGGGTAGAACTGACCCCCAAAGTATTCAAGGAGCGCCTGGTGGATTTGAACAAATGGAAAAGAATTGAAAATCCAGACATAAAATCCATCACCTATGAGTAGCTGTGATTTGATAAAAGCCCCAATTCTGCAAACTGGGGAAAAGAGTCTCTTTAACAAATGGTGTTGGTACGGCACTTGGCTTGGCTTGGCATAACTGGATAACATCTTTAAATAAATAAATAAATAAAGAAGACCCATATCTCCTACCATGCCCCAAAACTAATTCAAAATGTATCAAAGACCTAAATATAAAATCTAAGATAATAAAGGTCATGGAAGGAAATATGAAAACAATGCTGGGAGTCCTAATACATGACATAA
The DNA here is from genome assembly GCA_028571685.1 of Heterohyrax brucei. Lineage (NCBI taxonomy): Eukaryota > Metazoa > Chordata > Mammalia > Hyracoidea > Procaviidae > Heterohyrax > Heterohyrax brucei. Next base: position 113,759,867 of record CM053149.1, on the reverse strand, counting down.
AAAAAAAAATAAAAACATTACTTACAATGCACAAACACCAGAAGAGAAAATAGATAACTATAAACTCCTAAAAATCAAATACTGGTACTCATCCAAAAACTTTCAAAAAGAGTATAAATGACAATCTGCAGAATGGGAAAAAAATGTTGTTCTGACAAATCCAATCAGTGTCTAATCTCTAATCCCTACAAGATGATACAAAACTTCAAGAATAAAAGACGAACAATCCAATTAAATATGGCCAGCCAAGCCAATTGCCGTCGAGTCGGATCCGACTCAAGGATCTAAATAGGCACTTCACCAAAGAAGACATTTAGACAGCTAACAGATATATGAGAAAATGCTCACAGTTATTAGCCATCAGAAAAATGCAAATCAAAGTACAATGAGCTGTCATTCCATGCCAACAAGGCTGGCATTAATCCAAAAAAATGCAAACTAACAAATGTTAGAATGGATGTGGAGAGACTGGAACACTTATGCACTGCTGGTAGGAATGCAAAATGATAAACCACTTTGGAAATTGATTTGCCACTTTCTTTAAAAGCTAGAAACAAAAATACCACTGGATCTAGCAATCTTCTACTTCTTGGAATATGTCCTAGAGAAATAAGAGCTGCAACAAAAAAAGATACATGCCCACCAGTGTTCATTGCAGCACTGTCCACAACAGTAAAAAGATGGCATCAACCTATGTGTCCATCAGTGGAAGAATGGATAAACAAACTATGGTATATTCACACAATGGAACATTATGCAATGGTAAAGAATAACAATGAATTTGGGAAACTGGAAGGCATTATGCTGAAGAAAATTAGTCAGTTGCAAAAGGATAAATATTATATAAGACCACTATTGTAAGGACTCATGAATAGGTTTAAACAGAGAAGAAAAGAAGAAAACATTTTTTGATGGTTATAAGGTTGGGGTGGGAGGTGGAGGAATATTCACAAATTAGATAGTAGACAAGAATTATTTTAGGTGAAGGGAGAGATAAGGCATAGTAAAGGGGAAACCAGCATAAGTGGGGTAAACTCAAAACTTAGAAGAATTCTAAGTAACAGGGTCAGAGTCTGGGGACCTGGTTTCAGGGACATCTAGGTCAACTGGCATGCCAAATTTTTCTAAAATGTTCTACATCACATTTTGGTGAGAGGCACCTGAGCTCTTATAAGCTAGCAAGCAGTCATCTAAGAATCATCATTTGGTCTCAATCCACTTGGAGAAAAGAAGAAAGAAGAGCACAAAGATACAGAAAAATATAAGCCTAAGGGATAGACTGGGCCACATAAACCAGACAGTACATCAACGTGAAACCGAAAGAACTAGATGGTGCCCAGCCACCACCAAAGACTGCCCTTACAGGGAGCTCAATAAACAATCCTTGAAGGAGCAGGTGAAATGTAGGGTGCAGAATTCAAACTCTAATAAAAAGACAAATTTGATGGTTTGACAGACTGGAGAGCCCTTGCAAGGCATGGCCTCCAGAATCTGTTAACCCAGAACTGAAACCATTCTGGAAGCCAGCTCCTCAAAGACTGACCTTGTATATTGGACACAAAATGATACTAGTGCTGAGTGTGCTTCATGGCTGAGGTAGACACAGGAGGCTAACTTGGCAGCTCCTGTCTAGAGGCAAGATGAGAAGACAGAGGGGGACAGGAGACTGTTAAATGGGGCGGAGAGGAGGCCTGTGCTGTCACAGTGTGGGGAGACGAGCCAGGGTCACATAACAAAGTGTCTGTATGATAAACTGTCTCGAATAGTAAACTTTCACTTAAAACACAGTGAAAAAAATGAAAACAACCTACTGATCATCTATTCTGTGCCAAGCACTGTATTAATCTCCGAGAATATAAGGATAAAGAAGAAAAAGTGAAGTTGAATAACTCACAAAGGCTTTAAGAAGGGAAAACAGCTAGCTGCAACTCAGCAGAGGGGAGGTCCCTCATTCTACTGAACCTAAAGAGTTTATGTAGCATTCTTTGGGAATATGATCCCGGCTTTAGCAGACGGCACTGCATGACAGAAGCAGACATTTGTCATAACCTAGGGTAATCTGGGAAGGGAGGGTGAACTGTTGAGAAAAGGGTACAGAGATGAACACAGATAAACACAATCTGCCTTTTCCATGATCCTCAATCCTCCTACACTCATGACTACTTGGTTTAAATGCTTGGGTTGGTATATAATTATATGTGTGTGTGTCTGTGTCTGTGTGTGCCTGTGTCTGTGTAAGAAAAGAAAGCTTGACGTTCAGATCATCCTGCAACAAGCTAGAAAGCACACAGACACAGAAGTCCAGAGATTCCCCCAAATAAAAGCCCCAGGTGTTTGCAGAAATGCTGAAGTTCCATTTGGATTTCCCTGAGGCTGGTAACTGGAGGCTTGAAACAATATTACTTAATTTAATCTTAAGGGCTGGAGAAGCTGCCCCTGTCCTCTAGACAAGTCAGTGCCTCAAGTATATTATCAAAGTGCTATGGGAGTACATTCCAATTAATCTCTTTGAAGGTGGCTGGCTGGGAAGGTCAGAGAAAGTATTCAAAGGAGGTGCTGTTTGGGTTAGGTCTTAGAGGAAGAGCAGGAGTTACCAGGTGGACACAGGGGTGGACAGTGGCTGGAAGGATCTTTCTGAAGACTAGGATAGGCACAGTGAAACGCCTGTCTGGGATATACCAAGTAATTAGTCTGAGATGAGAGGCTCTGAGATGTGATAAAAGACAATGTTATCAAACTCTTTTGGGGACTGATAATTAAGAATTTTGTCTCTAACTTGTAATTTTCTCCATGAGATCTTTAAATGCAGCCTCTTAAAAAGAGAACATAGAGGAAGGCTCTGACGCCGTGGAGATGTGACAGGCACTGAAAAATCACCGAATTTACCGAGACACCACCTTACATGGACTTGCCCTTGAATAATTCACTATTGTGATTCTTAGAAAACTGATAAGATCCTGGAATATTGTGATTTAACTATTTACTTCCTATTGAGAATATGGATAGAGCTGTTTACATAAGATATGAAACCACCAAGCTAGGGGGACAGAACCCCCAAACTCCATCTCTTCTCTAAGGTCTTGGACCCTGAGCCTTGCTGGGCCTCTGGGTAACTCTGAGTTCATAACCCCAGCCCAGCCTCTGAGCTCTACAGCCCCAGGCTAGCCAGCACTCAAGCTCCAGGGTTACATCCACGGCAGAGCTGCCCTCTGCCAAGGCTTCGGATGCAGGAGGAATTCAATGCCTCACAAATTCAACCAAGAAATAATGCGTTTGGTCCATGTCATTAAAGAAAAGGAGACCTGTGGCCCTGGGTTTAACTGCAGTTATTTGTTGTGGAGCAGGGCCTGCGGCACACGCCAACTCAACAGCCTCCCATGGTTCTCCTGGGGGACAGCGCTAGAGTCAAGCTGTATTTCAACTACAAAAAGCTTTCTGCTTCGACTCTTTCTAGTCGATTCCTGAAAAAGTTTCATACTCCGGTTACCCAGTTTGGCCTCAAATAAAAATAGCTGACACAGTCACACGTAGCCAACATTTATAATTTACTTTGTACATTCTCAAGTGGTCTACTTGGAATTTTGTATTTACTCCTCACTGAAATCCAGAGCAAGGAGTTGGTAGGCTGAATGGCCTTCGAGGTTTTTTATTTCTTTTTTTTTAGGAAAAGCAAATACCATTATTCCTAGGTGAGAAGATCAAGAACGGAGGCTCAGAAAAGGGATATAGCTTGCCAAGACCATGTGATTCAATTGTGACTACTCTGGGGTCAGAGACTGAATTTACAATTCAAACCACAACTGCTACAAGGAAAAAAATTGGATAGATTGGATGTGATCATCTTCTGTGCTACCTTCTCACCAACCCCCGCTTCCAGGCAAAGCGGTTCCATCTTTTCTCTGTGTACACCCATTGCACTTTGTCCTCTTATCATAGCAGCACTTTTCAAGCTGCATTAAAATAACCTATTTCTACATTCTCTCCCTTAGCAGACTATGAGGAAGAAATAGTGGTTTGGTGGTCGAGTTCTTGCCTTTGGGAGAGACCTAGATGCAATTCTGGCCACCACTCGTCAGCCAGTGGAGGCCTGTGTGTTGCGACGATGCTGGACATGTTTCAGCAGAGCTTCCAGATTAAGAAGGATTAGGAAGTAAAGCCTGGTGATCTCTTATGAAAAATCAGCCAGTGAAGACCTTACGACTTTTCTGCGATGTGATCTATGACTCATCATGGGGGCAGCACGGGACGCGGACGCCTTGTTACGTTGTGCATGGTTCATCATGAGGCAGGGGCCGATTTGATGACAGCTGACAGAAACCCTGGTGGTCTAGTGGTTAAGTGCTTCATCTGCTAACCAAAGTTGGCAGTTCTAATCCTCCAGGTGCTCCTTGGAAACCCTGTGGGGCAGTTCTACTCTGTCTCACACAGTTGCTATGACCTGGAAGGCCCAGACCAAAGACCACTTGCTCATTGTAAGTTTCCCTCTGGACCAGGCAAAATGAACGGCCGCCTCCTGGATGCACCCACAGCTTTATGCACACCCCTCTCCTCACGCTTCTTGCTTTCTTTTCCACTGTTTCTCTTATATGCCCGCCTCTCCCTTTAGACTGTGAACTCTTGGGGGAGTGGAGCTGTTCATTTCATTTCCATACCATCAGCCTGGGCATAAAATTTGTAACACATAGTAAACAGTTGATGATATTGGTTGAATTAAACTGAGTTCTCTTTTCCAGCATGTGCTATCCCTGCCAGAAAGTTCAGGGAAGGTAATGGTTTTCATTTCATGGACAGACTGGGCAGAAGAACCCTTGGGCCCCCATCTTGGGAGGCCCAGGGACGGTCCCGGCTGTGGACTTGCCACTGAATGCTCCCCATCCTGATACAGACCACTTCGGCAGACCAGCTGCAGGGAAGCTGCTATGCCCTGGTTTTCTGCAGTGCCTTTGGCTTCAGTCCTACCCAGACACCATAACCAGAGGCTGCCTCTGCTAGCTCGCGTGCCTTTGATCCTGCTCAGCTCTGCTCCTCCCGCTCTGCCTGCAACACAGCCTGTACAACTTCAGGGCAGATAATTCCAGGCAGGAGACACAGTGCAGCAAAGTTCTTTTTCATGTTACTCATGACCTGCGCAGCCTCCCTCTCTCCTTCAGTGCCGACTGACTTTTCAAAGCCTACTGTGTGATGCACATTTTCTCTCATTCTGCAGATAATCCAGAGGCAGACACACTGTCCTCAGGATCGTCAGTGCAGCAGCGCCGTTAAGGCATCCACGATGTTACCTACGTGAAGCAGGTGCTCACTTTCACGTTTTTCTGAGCACTGCTTATGCAGTGGAGGCTAGGTGGTGCAGTGGTTAAGGGCTTGGTTGCTAATCAAAAGGTCAGCAGTTGGAATTCACCAGCCATTCCTTGGAAACCCTATGGGGTCAGTGTGACTGTACTGTATAGGCTCACTAGGAGTCAGACCAACTCAACAGCAACAGGCTTTTTATTTACATAACACTTAATTCACAGATACACATTTTTGCCAGAGCTTAGATTTACCCCATCCAGATCCAATTATCCCCTTAAGATTTCCACACTCAGACTGTAGTACTATAGCAATATCGCTATTAAAGCAGTAATTCTAAATGCTACTTGCACACCTGAACCGTATGGAGTACTTCAAAATGCAGATCACTGGGACCCAACCTCTTGGGTTCCTGAGGAATCTTGAGGTGGGTTCAAACATCTGTATTTTTCAAAAGTTTCCCAGCTGATTCTGATACTCAGCTATGTTTGAGAGCTACTGCTTTTTTTTTGACAGTCTTAGGGAGTAAACTATTCATACTCTCAGACTTCCCAGATGAGTAACATTTACAAATTCAAAAATCCAAACAATTCAACCATTTATGTTAGTTTTCTACAATTTGATGTGTTGTTGTTGCATGCTACCAAGTTGATTCAGACTCACAGGAGCCCCAGTGACAGAGTAGAATTGCTCCATGGGGTTTTCTTGTCTGTAATCTTAACGAAGCAGTTTGCTAGATCTTTCTCCTTCAGAGAGCTTCTGGGTGGCTTTGAACTGCCAACCTTTCGATAGCAGCTGAGTGATTAACCACTGTGCCATCAATGCTTATTAAATATAAACTAAACATAGTGACCATAATTAGCTTATATATTTATGATGAATGGTACCCTGAATATTAAGTTTTACATTATAATCTAGTGATAAGCTCATTATAGGGACTGACAATTAAGTTTGTGAACTCATCCTAGAAAAAGTGCTACACTACACACCTTATTGCTGAGTATCACTGTGGTCATCTTTGAAGTACTCCCATGGGGAGCTGTGCATTGACGCCAGTGCCTAGTGCACCCCTCAAAGCAATTTTGGAACTCTTTTTCTGGAATGGGCATCAGAGCTGTCATCATTATTACCCTTGATGTCCTGAATGTCATCAAAATGTCTTCCTTTCAATATTTCCTTTATCTTCAGGTAAAGAAAAAGGTCACTGGGAGCCAGATCAGGTGAGTAGAGGGGGTGTTCCAATACAGTTATTTGTTTACTGGCTAAAAACTCCCTCACAGACAACTAGACAATTAAGTTTGCAAACTTGCCCCCTTGCCACCACCCACAATGGCCATGCCAGAAGGAGCTCCAAAATTGCTTTGAAGGGTGGACTAGGCACTGATGTACAGCTTCCCAAGGGAAGTACTTCAAAGGTGACTGTAGTGATATTCATCAAGGAGGTATGTAGCACTTAGAACAGTAAGTTCACAGACTTAATTGTAGGACGTCATATAAGCCAGGTGCTGCTTGGCCTTTTATAAACAGCCCCTGACATCTGGCTTCTCAGACCTTTTCAGTGTGTTTCTTCTCAGTCTATATTCCAGAGAATGACTAGTTAAAGAAGTGGGGTTTCCAACAGAACAAATTGTTTTATATGAGTTGTCCTTTTTTTCGTAGCTGTGCTGCAAATACATTAGGCCATGGAGTTGGATGTATTTTTCAGGTGGTAGAGGTGGATTTCCACCTTTCCTTGGTAGTAAAGGTAATGTGTGCTCTTAAGGACAGCATTTTTAAATGACCAGCATAGAAATACAACCAGTGTGCTTTGAGTTTCAAAACTGTTCTAATCAACAGAGATAATTGCAAAGTGTTTGAAGTACTTCTTAAACTTTAGTATGAATAAGGAACAATCATGTTACTTGTTTAAAATATGTACCTTACAGCCTCACTTCAAGAGAACTGGACTCACCAGGTCTCAGGATGGGGCCATGGATCTGCACTTTTAAGAGCACTCTAGGCATTCTGACGGGAGTGGATCATCAACTACTACTCTAAAGCTATTTCTGGCGAAGCACTAGTTTTGTTTTTCCTGTTTCTTCTCTACTAATGTGGCTCTGCAGCTCATGCCATATACAATGCACATACGAATCTGACTATATCTGAACTGAACTGTTTTATTCATTGAGAGATGCCTACTGACCATGGATGCCTTGAATACAGTGTCAATGACAACTGGCTATAAAGGTTTCTAAGAACTTACTCATAAGGACTGACATTGATCTACAGGTCACACTTTAAGTAGAACAGTCATATACCACATTGTAAGAAATATTTCATTAAATAGTGAACTATTGAGAGGCTCTCAATTGCGATAATCCCGTAGTTTTTGTGCGCCATCAAGTTGAATCTGACTCATAGCAACCCTATATGATAGAGCAGAACTGTCCCATAGACTTTCCTAAGGAGGCCTGGGGATGTAATGGTTAGTGGTGTGGCTACTAACTGAATGTTTGGCAGTTCAAATCCACCAGCCACTTTGCAGGAGAAAAGAAATGATGATCAGTCTCATAAAGACTACAGAGAGTTGAGAGGAGGGGACAAGAGATTGTTAAGAGGATATGACATATACAGAATGGAAAGGAGGAATGTGTTGTTACCAGGCAAGGAGAGCAGAAGGAGCTGCAGATAGGCAGGCATGCAAATTTAAACTGAATTGTACACTTTCACTCAATTAGAATAATAAGAAAAAAAAGATTATAGCATAGACAATTTCTTAAAAAGTTAGAAATAGAAATGCCATGTGATCCAGTAATCCCACTGCTTGGAATATATTCTACAGAAATAAGGGCTATCACATGAACAGATACTTCCACATGAATATTTACTGCAGCACAGTCCACAAGAACAAAAAGATGGAATCGAGCTAAGTGTCCATCAACAGGTGAATGGATAAACAGACTACAGTCTATTTACACGATGGAACACTATGCAATGATAAAGAACAGTGATGATTTTATGAAACATCTCATGACCTGGAATCAAATGAAAAACATCATACTGAGTGAAATTAGTCAGGACAAAAGGACAAACACAGTATGAGACCACTATTATAAGGACTTAAGAAAGGGCACATGCATAGAAAATACTCTTTGACAGCTACAAGGGTAGGGAGGGAGGGAGAGGGTTATTCACCAATTAGATACCAAAAAAAAGAAAAAAAAAAAAAAAAAACAAATCTACTGCCATCAAGTCAATTCTGACTGATAGCGACCCTTACAGGACAGAGCAGAACTGCTTCATAGTTTCCAAGGAGTGCATGGTGGATTTGAATTGCTGACCTTTTGGTTAGCAGACACAGCACTTAACCACTACATCACCAGGGTTTGCAATAGATTAAATAGTCAATAGGAATTTGGTTAGGTGAAGGGAGTGACAGCATGTGGTAGAAGTCAGGTTAATGCAACTGGTTTTCTAAATTCAGCCCAACATTTTAAAGGACAGAGTAGCAGGGGCAGGGTCTGGGGTCCATGGTTTTAGGGAACATCAAGGTCAACTGGCATAACTAGTCTTTTTCTAAGAGAATGTTCTGCATCCCATATTGGTAATGTCACCTTGGGTCTTAAAAGCTGTCATCTAAGGAACATCAACTTATTTCAACCCACCTGGAGCAGAAGAAAACCAAGGACATCAAAGACATGAGGAAAATATGAACCCAGGAGACAGAAGAGTCCACAGAATTCAGAGATTACATCAGCATGAGACCAGAAGAACTAGATGGTGCCCAGCCACCACCAAAGGCAGCCCTGAATGGGAACACAATGTAGAACCCCTGTCATAGCACAAGAAAAACAAGAGTAAAGATCAAGAACTTTATTAAAAGACCAGACTTGATGGTCTGACAATCTGGAGGGGTCCCCTGAAAAGATGACCCCTGGACATGCTGCTAGCCCAAAGCTGAAACCAGCATGGAAGCGAACACTTCAGACAAAGAGTGTTCTGGACTACAGGGTAGAGTTATGCAGGCAGTGTGTGTACTTTATGGTTTAATGAATATATGAGGCTGTCCAACTGGTTTCTTTCTAGAGGGGAGAGGAGAGGATAGAGAGGAGGGGACATGCGCTGGCTCAGTGGATACTGGAAGTAAGGAGTGAAACGGAAGAGTGTGCTGTCACAGGGTGAGGAATGCAGACAGAGCTGTATAGAGTCAGAAGCTTAGGATTTTATACGGCAAGTTGTCTTGGACTGTACACTTGCACTTAATCACAATTAAAAATTAAAAATAAACAATTATAGCCTAGAAAACCATATGAGGAAGTTCTAGTCTGCCCTATCATGTCATTATGAGTTGAAATCAACACAAGGGAGTACAACAACAACAATCTTTACGGCAGTAGATTGCCAGGTCTCTTCTCCCACAGAGAAACTGGTGAGTTTGAACCCCTAACTACCAGACCTCCTTTCCAGTAATCCTAAGAGCCCAAATATTAATGGCTTTTGAGAGAACTGAATATCTAATTGGTAAAATATTTACCACCAGGGTGTCTTGTCTTAGGGCTACTAACTCAGTCTTTAAGGAGCCCTGGTGCTACATTTAGTTAAATGCTCAACTGCTAACAGCAAGATCATCAGCTTGAACTCACCACTTGGCTGTGGGAGACAGATGCCGTCTGCTTCTTGAAAGATTTACAGCCTGGAGAAAACCCTATGGGTCAGTTCTATTCAGGCCTTTAGTCTTACTGAGTTGGAATTGACTCAAAGGCAACAAGGACTAATCTTTATTATCCTACTATCTTCAAGGATCTCCTCTTTCACAAAGTATTGCACAACTGTTGAGCTTAACTTTAGAAATGTAACGACAAGATCTGTCATTATAGCAAGTGTTTACCATTATTACTTAATTAACCCCCATGAAGTCATTGTCACATGGCTCACTTGATGTATCGGGTTAACTTTGTGACAATATTTCTCTCATTTTTGCCTATGTAATACAATTCTCTATTCAACCCAAGGGAAAATGCTGTCTCCAAGCACGATGGCATCCCACGACTGATGCTCACTGGCTGGCCCTGAGAGGTTCCTCCCACTCCCATTTATCACCTATCAGATCACCAGAAAATGGCCCAGTCTCCTAACTTCTGTCTCCAGAACCCTAGGACCCACTGTGGACTCCTCCCATGATTGCATTTTCCAGAACAGGTTGCTCTCCAAGGCTTCCCTAACCTCGTGTGCATCTGTTCCATCTTTGTATTTACTGCCATTTTCTTTTTTAGAGTTGCATTTCTTCTTTCTGAAATGACTGATAAGGCCACCAAACCCAGCTTTTCTGCCTTTGTTCTTGTCTCCATCATCTGTTTTCCATACTTCCCTAAGCCAAGCCAGCCAAGTGCCGTCACAGCCACGCCACTCTTCACGTAATACTCTTCTGGGATAGTACCTACTAGCTGAAGTCCAAACCTTTAGTGTGGTGAGATCCCTCATGAGTGGCTTTTTGCTATTTCTCCAGCAGCCTCTCCCACTTCTTCTCAATATACTGCACTCCAGCCATGCTGTACTGTTTTGAGTTTTTTCAAATAGATTAAAGACTTTCCTCAGTACTTAGGAATCTCTTTCTGCTTAGATTCTGCCTGGTGAATTTTTCCTCATCCTTTAAGGCTTAGCTCTAATATTATCACTTATGTACATATTACACTGGTGTGGTGATTGGTATAATTTCCATCTTCTCCAGGAGACTGAGAGTCCTCTGGCTAACAGAGAATGGGTTTGGTCAACCTTTGTGTTCCCAGGGTATAACACCAGGTGGCACATTAAAAAAATTCCCCAAAAGACAAAATACTTTGGAATAAATCTAATTGGAGACATAAATGACCTATACAAACAGAACTACAAGACACTACTGCCAGAAACCAAACGAGTCCTACATAAATGGAAAAACATACCTTGCTGATGGATAGGAAGATTCAACTTTGTGAAAAATGTCATTTCTACCCGAAGTGATCTACAGATACAATGGAATCCCAATGCAAATCCCAATGACATATTTTAGTGAAATAGAGAAACTAATCACCAACTTCATAAGAAAAGGGAAGAGGCCTCAACTAAGTAAAGCACTACTGAAGACACCATCTGATTTTAGAAACTATCTCGCTGCCATAGTAGTCAAAACAGCCTGGTGCCGGTACAACAACAGACAGACCTGTGGAGCAGAACTGAGAGTCCAGATGTAAATTCACCTACCTATGAGCAGCTGATATTTGACAAAGAATCCAAGGCCATAAGTTGGGGAAAAGACAGTATCTTTAACAAATGGTGCTGGCATAACTGGATATCCATCAGCAAAAAAATGAAACAAGACTCATATCCAACACCATGCACAAAAACTAGCTCAAAATGTACCAGAGACCTACATATAAAATCTAAAACAATAAAGATCACAGAAGACAAAATAGGGACAATACTGGGAGCCCTAATACATAGCATAAAAACAGTATGAAACATTACTAAAAATGTACAAATACCAGAAGATAAAATAGATTAACTGGGAACTCCTAAAAACCACACTTATGCTCTCCAAAGACTTCACTAAAAGGAAAGCAAAAAGCAAACTGGCTGTGATAACTCAGATTAGCATCTAAACTCTAAAATCTACAAGATTCTGCAAAACCTCAACAACAAAAAGACAAATAAATAACTCAATTAAAAATGGGCAAAGGATATGAACAGTCACTTTCCCATTAGACATAATACAAATCGAAACTACAATGAGATACCATCTCATCCCAGCAAGCCTGGAGTTAATCCAAAAAACACAAAATAATAAATGTTGGATATGTTGTGGAGAGTCTAAAACACTTACTTGTTACTGGTGGGCATGTAAAATGGTATGACCACTCTGGAAATCTATTTGAGGCTTCTTTGAAAAGTTAGAGATATAAATACCATACAGTACAGCAATCCAACTCCTTGGAATATGTGCTAGGGAAATAACAGTCATCACACAAATAGATGTCACACACCCATGTTCGCTGCAACACTGTTAACAATAATGAAAAAAAGGAAACAACCACAACCTAAGTGTCTCAACAGATGAATGTGTAACCAAATTACAGTATACTCACACAATGGAATATTACATGGTGATAAAGAAAAACAATAAATCTGAGAAACATTTCATAATATGGATGAATTTGGAAGGCATTACACTAAATGAGATCAATCAGTTGCAAAAAGACAAATATTGCATGAGACCACTATTATAAGGATTAGAAAATGTATTTACACACAGAAGAAAACATTATTTGATAGCTTTGAGTGTGGGGTGGGAGGTAGAGGAGTAGTCACGATTCAAATAACAGACAAAAGTTATTTTAGGTGAAAGGAGAGACGACACACAGGAGAGGGAAAGTCAGCACAAATGGAGTAGACTCAAAGCCTAGAAGAATTCTAAACAGAATTAAATAGTTTGAAAGACAGAGTAGCATGGGTAGGGTCTGAGGACCATGGTTTCATGGGATATCTGAGTCAACTGGCATAATAAAGTTTATTAAAGTATTCTGCATCCCACTTTGGTGAGTGGCATCTGGGGTCTTAAAAGCTAGCAAGCAGCTGTGTAAGAACCATCAGTTGGTCTCAATCCACCTGGAAAAAGGAGACCGAAAGAACACCAAAGACACAGGAAAATATCAGCTCAAGACACCAAAAGGGCAACACAAACAGGGACTCCGCCAACCAGCCAGAGCCAGAAGGACTAGACGGTACCTGGCTACCAATGACGGTCCTGGCAGGGAACACAACAGAGTCCCTAACTGAGCATGAGGGAAGTGCGAAGCAGGACTCAACTTCTACTAAAACGACTAAATTTAGCAGTCTGACTGAGAGCACAAGAACCCCAGGAGACAAGGCCCCTGCACTCTCTGTTAACCCGCAACTAAAATCGTTGGTGAAGCCAACTCTTTAGACAAAGACTAGGCTAGACTGTAAGACATTCAGTGATCCTTATGAAGAGTGTGCTTCTTAGTGCCAGTAGATACACAAGGCTCTGTGGGCAGCTCCCATCCTGAGGAGAGCTGAGAAAGCAGAAAGGGGTAGGAGCTGGGGAAAGGCCTGAGAAATTTGGGATAGAAAGGACGCACGTGCAGTCACCTTATAGTGACAGCAACCAAGGTGGGGTGGTCAGGATTATGTCAACTTGGCTACTCCCTATTTGGCTGTTGTATTAAGTGGCAGGGCGGGGCCTGTGGTGGCTTCCCGCCCCTCAGCTCTCTTCTTTCTGCCTTCCACCATCCACTGCTGATCTGGCTCACCTAGCCAGCAGCTCCTACTCTCTTCTGGCGTCTGGTTCCTGGACTTGAACTAGCAGCTGCTGGATTCACCAACCCTAGCAGCTGGCGCTTAAGAGTCCTGTTCCCCGACCTGCGGATCCTGGGTTTGCCAGCCTCTGCAGCTCCGTCTTGTCGCCAGCTTGGGATCTGCCGACCTGTACAACCGGTAATCTAGAACTCTGGTCTCTAACCTGCTGACCTTAGGTTCACCAGCTCCCGTGGCCACATGAGGCTTGTGCCAGGACTTGAGATGTTCAGCTTCTGCAATTGTGTGAGCTGTTTCCATATATATACATGTATATATATATATATATGTCTTTCCTTGTACTTTATATGTATAAATCTCTCCTTGTATATACACATGTTACTGGTTTTGCTTCCCTAGAAAACCCAGCCTAAGACACAGTGTCATATAACAATGTCTGTATAAATTTTTGTATGAGAAACTACCTTGAGTTATAAACTCATCTAAAGCCAAGTGCCAAGTGCCGTCAAGCACAATTAAAAGTGAAACTAGAAAAACCAAAGCTACTGTCGTAGAGTTGGTGGCACGTAGTAGGTACTTAATAAACACTTAATGAACACCACACTCAGCATCTTTGGAGAACCATAAACCAGATTGGTAGAAAGAGAAAAAGGGAAAGACAGGAGACTTGGAAGGTTAAATATCACCAACTCGTTCCAGATCTCAAATCATTATTCCCTTGAGATTTTCAAAGGTGCTAAACGAAATGTTGAAGAAAGAATGAAGCCAGAAAATTAAGCACTTAAGTAACTCACGATCTGATCCATCACTCTTTTCCTGTGTTCTTTAAGTGAAAGGCTCAGTTGTGCCCTGTTTGACTAATAAGCTTCAGCATTTCAATAGAATCCGCTTTCTCACTACTTAATCCACTGTTCATAAAGGCTCCTGCGGTAAAAAATTGGTGCACAGAAAAATAGCATGTCACGTTTCAGTTGTGACAAGGCAAGACTATCCACCCATTACTCTTTCTGTTCCAAACCTTCTGGGAAAATTGCAAAATGGTAAAGAACAGCTTGGCAGGTGTGGAGAGGCTAGGAAGAAGCAGCTCTCTGTGCTCTTAACCTCAGGGGCATATGCACTTGGAAATGTTTAATAGAGATGTAACTGGAAAGATGCTTGTCCTTCCCCTTCTCCGTCTTTCACCCAACACACACATGTAGGCACCCAGTAAATGTATTTACTTCTACTTTTCTAATGATAAATTCAGGAGTAAAGTTGGGGGGCCTCAGCGGTGTGATGAGACATTAAAATACAAATTGTAATTTCAAAGCTTCTGCCGGTTCTTCATGCAGTTAAAATGGGCATCTGATAAGAGAGAGATGCTGGGATCCGACTAATGACTTTGACTTTATCATCCCTGTTCTATGATAGTTACATTCTCTTGTGCTTAACTTCTGTCCTCCCATGCCCTGAATGGAGCCCTAGTGGCATAGTGGTTAATAACCACTGTGGCTGATAACCAAAAGGTCACCATACGGGAAGTTCTACTTTGTTCTATAGCGTCACTAGCAGTCGGAATTGACTCAATGGCAATGAGGTTTAGTGTAAATAGATTTTTCGTTTACACATCCAATAAGTATTTGGAGAGTTTCATTATGAGCCACGTACCTTTCTAGGCTCTGGAGACACATCAATTAATAAAATAAGCTCCTGCCTTATGAAGCTTGTATTTCAGAGTAGGAGACAGACAATAAACAAATTTACTCACACTGTATGTCAGAAAGTGTTAAATGCGGTGGAGAACAGCAAAGCTGGCTGTGTAAAGGGGAGGACAGTGGGGGTGGTGGGTGGGGAGAACTATTTTGTACAGAGTATGGGTTTCCAAGGAGCAACTGGTAGATTCAAACTGCCGAGCTTTTCATTAGTAGCCATAGCTCTTAACCACTTACCATTCAGGACACGGGGGACAGAAACTACTCAGAAATGCCCACACCCTACTCTTCATCTGGCCTGGGGAGAGAGAGGTACGCCCAGCAGAAAAGTACTTCACAGTGGCTGTGTAGTAAAGACAGATGAGACCTAATTTTACCAGTCACTGAGCATGTGCCAGATTCTTTCATAAATTCTCTTTTCATTTAGTGCTAACTACAGTATGTTACTGAGGTTGCTTTACAGGCAAGGGAACAAAGGCTCAGGGAAACACAGCAAAGAAGCCCAAAGTCACACAGCAAACAAACAGTGGGGTGAGATTTGAACCAGGCTTTTTGGACACCAAAGAACCCATGCTCCTTCATTTACAACAGGTTGAATTCCTAGGGTTGAGTTAGGAAACTCTGGTCCAAGGGCTGCTGCGTCTCTGGGTGTCTGCTGACGTACCCACACTGATCATCGCATACAGTCAGCACTTCAGATTTCTCCTTCCACTATGGACACCGGTACAGGCTGCAGACCATTTCCAGGTGGCTACCCTGCACGGTTCTCTCCTCGGATCTCACAGTGGACTCATCATGCTTCCCATTCCAGGCATGGGTCTTTCTTCAGCTGAAAACCTTGTCTTCCTTCTCTCCGGCTATGCTATGAAAAGTGAGATATTCCATAGCCAGCTGGGTGGTTTTCCTCTGGACTAGCTCTGATATTCCATCAGTGAACTTAAAAATAATGATGCTACTTTGAAAGTCCTATTTCTCCCAATCAGCAGCATGTCTCCTCAATATCCAGATTGAGCAAGTGCTGAGGAAGAGTCCTACGTTCAGCCATCTGTATTCTCTTTCCTCTGTGTTATACAGATCTCTTAAAAGGAGTAGTTCCATCTTCTGTAGTATAGTATATAGTAGCCTACCATCCTATAAAGATGATAGGCTGTGTAGTTGAAGCTTGAAGTGCTCTTTGACCCTCACTGCTGTTTACAGTTGCTCAAAATTCAGTTTTTGAATTAGGTAGGTCAATAATAATAGCTGGCATTTATTGGTGTTTATATATTTCATTCTGACCACCGTCTCATTCCTCCCAATAGTCACATGAAGACACATCTAACAGGAGTGGGAACTGATGCTTAGCATTTAAATACAGTTGCTTCTGTTACAATATGACACGTGAGTCCCTAAAAACACTGCACTGTGAAAAACTGTGCAATAAAAATCAGGAGTCTTATAGAAAAATGAGGCTGGGACACAACCCTAGAAAACATCAGTGACATTATAATAACAATAAGAAAGGAATAAAAGCAGCAGCAAAGCTTTATCCATGTTAAACGGTTAAGCCTTAGGAAACATAATTATTCCAGTACATACGGCACCTAACCTGGGAAAAGATTTGAAGCTTACGAGTGGAAGCAGATGTTGGACAGACTGCAGCTTGTGAGTTACTCTGAAGGAATGACAGGAAGGCTATCTGAGATCAGAGGACAAGATGAACCTTCCTTGGAGAACTAAGGGTCACAACACATGCAGTAGCTGGGGTCGCTGTTCAATGTGTGCATGTTTTTGTGGAATTCTATCTTACACCTGAATGCTGTTCTCTGTATTCACCTATTATTTCTCATGGCTTAAATCATGCCTAAAAACCAAACCCAACCCATTGCCTTCAACTTGATTCCAACTCATAGCCATCCTATAGGACAGAGTAGATCAGTTCTACAGAGTTTCCAAGGAGCGCCTGGCAGATTTGAACTGCTGACCTCTTCGTTAGCAGATGTACTGCTTAACCACTACACCACCAAGATTTCCAAATCAGCATAAGCAACTGCAAAATCAATGCTGGGCTCATACTGCTCATGTAGCCGTGTTGTCTGAACAAATCTGCATCTATAAAACAAGGATGAGAGCACACCTGACATTAACACGTCCATGGTCAAGGAGCCCCAGCTGAGGAGCTGGTTTTAAGCCTGAGTAGACAGACACCATAGTCCAGGTGCTTAGCCACTAGACCATTGAACTGTTTGTGCTGAAAGCAAATCAAGAAAAATGCATGGCTTAATGTGACAGAGCCTGGTGTGACAGCTACCCGTGGTTGGCCGAATCCAATGACAGTCCCCAAGATTTCCCACCTTGACCCTTGGGACTGTATGTTATGTCTGTCATTATGTTACATTACATGCCATACAGGACTTTGCAAATGTGATTTAGATTACTAATAGGTTGACTCTGGGTTAATTGCAAGAGACATCCAGGTGAAACAAATCTTGAATCACGTGGTCCCTTTAAGAGTGGAGCGTTTTCTTAGGCTGGTCACAGAGATTCCAACCACAGTTGCAGAGTCTGAAGTGGAGGGGGCTATCTGAAGGACTAGGGAGAGTGGTCTCTGGGATCTGAGAGACTCATGGCTGACAGTCACCAGCAGAGACAAGGGCCCCCTGACAAACCAAAGCTCACTACTGGAGATCCAGTTCTGACTTATGGCACCCCTACAGGACAAAGCAGAGCTGCCCCATAGGATCTCCAAGGCTGTAAACCTGGACAGAAGCAGACTGCTTCATCTACCTCCTGCGGAGTATCGATGAGTTTGAACTACTGACCTTTCAGTTACCCTACATGCATTTTGACTACTGTCCTACCAGGTCTCCTTCTCAGTCTTAAAAACACACGGAAACAGATTCTGCCAACAACTTAAATGAGCCTGGAAGCAGAGCCTTCCTCGAAGCCATCAGCTTGATTTTGACCTGGAGACCCTAAGCTTAGAGTCAAGTTCAGCCTGGCTAGACTTCTGACCTACAGAGTTGTGAGCTAGTAAATGCGTGTTCTTTTGAATTGCTAAATTGGTAGTTACTTGTTATTTAGCACAGAGAACTAACCCAACACTTTATTCTCAGAGTACCTGGGTGATGCTAACAGTTAACCAGCTCAGCTGGTAGTCAGCAGTTGCCTCAGAAGAAAGAGATCGCAATCGTTTTCTGAAAAACCAGTCACTGAAAACCCTATGGAGCACTGTCCTGTTCTGACACATGTGAGGTCACCACGAGTCATAACTGACTCGGCAGCAACTGGTACCTAACTCTCTGTGGGCACAGTGTGATGCAGAGAAAAAGAAAAGAACAAAGCCCTCACTGATTCCTCTAGGCTGGTGGGTCTCTCGAGCACAGACCTTTCCAATCCACAGATAACTTCTACTCCCAGCAAGACACCAGCGCTGAGAAGAGGCTTTGTTTCTCTTTTATAAACATAGCCTTAGGATAATGTTTTCTTTTGTCTTCTGTTCTTCTTTTATATATCTTGCTACAAGCTTTCAACGTAAGAACTATTTGGAAATGACATCAAACAAGATCGGTTGCCATAAACAACCTATTTTATCTTTAGCTCCAGAAATTATCTGCAAGAGGGCAAAACGACACCGTTCTCCCTCATCTCCCTACTTGAAAGTGCATTCACTGCAGAAGGATGATTTACCAATTCAGGCAGTTAATACATTCACTGCAGAAGCCCTGCCTGGCTTCAGAATCCTCTCCAGAGAAGAGAGTTTCTTTTGAAAATCAACCACATTTCCTCTGGGCACTTTTACCCAGGCTAATCTCTGGCTGAAACAATTCAAATCTGGATGTTATCAACATAGAAAGATGAACTCTCTCCCAATTTGCTCTATAAGGCAGTCAACACTTTAAACACAGTTCTCACCTCCCTTGAGGGAACATCTCTTGATAAGTGGAAATGTTTTCTCAACAGAAAAACCTGCTGCTCCAGATTTGCTAAGACTGGTTCAACAATCTGTTTCAATTCCTATGTCAAATGTTAGAGTGGGAAAAAATGTTGAGTATTGCAGATAGCTTGTGAAGAGTCAGTGAGAAGCAAACTGTCTCTGTGTGTGTGTCTGAGAGAGAGAGAGAGAAAGAGAAAGAGTATGTGTGTGTTTCATTTGCTTGAAAAGAAAAATTAGGTATTTGAAGAATAAATTTTAATGGATAAGTAACCCTATCTTTCTGAAATACATGCTACAGTATCAATTACACAGTTTTACTCAACGATTTTTCTGTATCACACTTACTGCCCTGTTTTGTGATTTTAATGAGCACATTTTTATTGCATTTCTTTTTTTTTTTTGGAGCTATATATTGTTGGGCTGGTACAGGAATTTAATTTGGGGGGGGGTCCCACTTTGCCCTAGGGAGAGCCTGGTAGTATAGTAGCTGAGTGCTATGTCTGCTACCCAAAAAGCTGGCAGTTCAAATCTACCAGGTGCTCCTTGGAAACTATACGGGGCAGTTCTACATCACAGGGCAACTGTGAGCCAGAACTGACTGGTTTTGTACTCTGCCCTATGGAAACCCTGGTGTCATAGTGGTTAAGTGCTATGGCTGTGAACCAAAAGTCTGGCAGTTCAAACACTCCTGGTGCTCCTTGGAAACGTTATGGAGCAGTTCTACTCTGTCCTGTAGGGTCACTATGAGTTAGAATCGACTTGATGGCTGTGGTTGGATTTTTTATTTGGGACCATTACCCACAAAGTTCCGGGTATTCCTTTTTCCTTTTCCTTTGACCAAAACTTTTGGAGAAGCCACTAAATTCTAATGGAGCCTTGAATGGCACTGTGGTTAAGCATTTAGCTACTAACCAAACAGCAAGCAGTTCAAATTCACCAGCCACTCCTTGGCAATACTATGGAGCAGTTCTACTCTGTCCTGCAGAGTTGCTGTGAGTTGGAATTGATTTGATGGCAATGGGTGGGTTTACTGTATTGTAACCTTTGCACCAGCTGCAGGGAGATAAGAATGAATTACACACAGTCCCTGTCCTGAAGAGTCTCACTGTTCATAGTGATGGCTCTCAAGTTCGTCCCAGGGATGGAGGTCAGAATTTTCTATGCTCTTTGCCAATACCAAAAAACATTAGTTCAGTATATTAAACTTAAAGCAAATACTATTAAATTTTATGCAAACTAGACACAATTTTATACTAGATTCTAGTGTAGACAGTGTGTGTCGATGCCAATGATTTAAGAGAAAAAAAAAAAAACTGCAGAAAAAAACTAAACATGGGAAAAACTTGATGCCTTAGTTTTTACTGTAGATTGGAAAAGGGCCATTGCTATTTTAGCTTATTGTATTTTCAAGCTACCACTTTATTAGAAGTCAGTAAGTAAACAAATTGAATATGGCATCTTCAGAGGTCCTTATAATGTTTATCTTTCATGGCTCTGTGTGTGTGTGTTTCTTTCTTTTTTTTTTTTTCCTGCTCTAAAACTTTCAGTTCCTCTCTGTTGCAGATAGATTTGAAAACTATCCAAGCTGCCAGGTATTCAGCCTTCCAAATTCTGGCCTAGAGTATACACAGTCTCACCGTTCACTTCCCACAGTCTCTGCTCCAGCTACTTGGACTGTATACTACACCCCAGTCCCACCTCACTAGGCCTGGTGCTCTCTCCTCCTTTGGGCCTTTTCCCACAGTGGCCTCCTACTTAGGAGTCCCTAGCAGCCCCGTCTTACCAAGAAGCAAACCTGAGTAAAATTCATAAATCCTCCCCAGGTATATTTCCCATTTCAACAGTGAGCCTCACCTTTCATTTCTATTGCTCCATTAGCACACAGCTCTGGTTGCTGACCAAAAGGCTGGCATTTCAAATCGATCAGGCACTCCTCGGAAGCCCTACAGGGCAGTTCTACTCTGTCCTATAGGGCTGCTATGAGTTGCAGTTGACTTGACAGCAATGAAGGTTGCCTGGGAGCAAAGCCTTTGCAGGAGCCATGGTGGTAGCTGCTATTTGTTACCCAGTATGTACCAAGCACAACTCTACTGTCATGCACATCACCAGAGGAGGAAAAAGACACTCACAAATGTGCTGCTGAAGGTTACCAGACTGGTTAATGACAACAGCACAGTTAGGATCAAGTCTCTCTGCTTTCAAAGGTAGTGCTGTTTCCATTCTACCCCACTGCCTCCCTTCCATGTCCTCATCCACATGGGAGTTTAGGTAGAGGTGTGTCTTCTACCTTCTTCTTTATATGATGAAGGTATTGCTGAATTGTATTTACAGTAAGAAAAAAAGATACTGTTTCCCTCATTTTATTGACCACGTTTAAAATGATCAATACTATTTAGTATTGTTGAGTAAAACTAAACCCAAACCCAAACCCATGGAGTGAATTCTAACTCATAGAGACCCAGTAGGACACAGCAGAACGGCCCCACAGGGTTTCCATGGAGCAGCTGGTGGGTTGGAACTACTGACCATTTGGTTAGTAGATGCACCTCTTAACTGCTGTGCCACCAGGGTTTTTATTGGTGAGTAGGTGGAAGGAAATGTCATTCTAATTCATTGTTAATGGGAGTGCATTTTAGAGTAGCACTTAACACTATCAGAGTCAAAAACTGTGCATGCCCTGACATCTAGGAATTCCACTTTCGGGGATTTCTTCTGGGGGAATAATCAATGTAAGGACATGCACACAAAGTTATTTATTACAGTGTCATTTATGGTACTGAAAAGTTATAGGCCACTACCAGCCAAGTGCCCACATCCACTAAAAAGGACATGCATGCGTATAGTACAGTACATCATATTATGGAATATTATGTAGACATCAAAGAGACTAACATTGACCTGTAGGTACTAAGATGTAGGGATGCTCATAACGTGTTGTTGAATTGACAAATACAAGTTTCAGCACTGGCAATATTGTCCTCTTTTTCTTTTATTGTGATTGAATGAAAATGTACATTCCCATATCAATTTGCACGGCCTCCTATAAGCAGCTTCCACTGCTCTCCCTGCCCGGTGACAGCACACTATTCCTCTCTGCTCCATACATGACTCATCCTCCCAACAGCCTCCTTTCCCTTCCTCTCCACCCACTCTCCCTCCTCCAGTAAGAGGTCAGCAGGATGATATCCTATAGATGCATAGAACCATAAAGTGCACCCAAGATATGTTCCCTCTGCATCACCAAGTCCAATTCATTACTGTGTTTAGAGTGGACCTTCATTATGATTTATGGGCAGGAGCAGCATCAGGGCCAGGGGCCATGCTCCCAGGTGAACACTGAAGCCCCTGGACCATCAATTGCAGTCTTTTAGTGGAGATCTCAGGGTGCACCCCTTTTTATTCTTGTGTTGCCAGTGAGACTCAACTTTGTGAGTTCCGTTGCAGCTATCACTGGTGGTGGCCAGGCACTGTGTAGTTCTTCTGGTCACAAGTCAATGTAGACACCCACTTATGTGGGTCTCTATGTCCTCTGGGTTCTCTTTTCCCCATGTCGTTTTGGGTCATGGTGATCATCCTTTCCTGCTGAGTTGGGACCATTTGGTGTACCCTGAGATGGCAGCTTGGCAGCTTTTAAGACCTCAGACGCCACTCACCAATGTGGGGTGCAGAGAGCCCTCTTGGCGAAAAGTTAGTTATGCCAATTGGCCTCGATTTCCCCTGAGAGCATGGTCCCCGGCACCCCACCCCAGCTACTCTATCCTTGCAATATTGAGTTAAGATGGAAGGAGTACTCAAGTTATGTTTAATAACACTTCTTTCTAATGTGTGCTGTCACCAATTTCACCCAACCAAATTTCTATCGACTATCTAACCTAAACCCTCCCCCCTTCGCCCTCCTTCCTTCCCTTCCCTTGCAGCCATCAAAGAGTCTTTTTTTGTATGTATAAGTCTGTTTTTGAGTTGTTGTTGTAGGGGTCTCATACAACATTTGTCCTTTTGTCACTGACTATTTTCACTCAACATAATGTCCTCCAATTGAAACCAGGTCATGAGATGTTTCCTGCAGTCTTCGTTGTTCTTTATCACTGCATGGTGTTCCATTGAGTATATATACCATAGTTTACCTATCCATTCCTCTGTTGTTGGGCATCTGGGTTGATTCGATCTTTTTGCTATTGTGGACTGTGCTGGGTTGAACATTTTGTGCATGTGTCAGTTGGTGTGAATGGCCTTGATTCTGTAGGATATATTCCAAGCAGTGGAATTACTGGATCAAATGGTATATCTATATCCATTTTTTTAAGGGAGCGCCAGATGGCTTTCCAAAGAGGTTGCACCATTTTGCAATTCCACAAACAGTGTAGGAGAGTTCCACTTTCTCCACAGCCTCTCCAGCATTTGTTGTTTTGCATTTTTTGGAACATGGCCAATCTTGTTTGGGTGAGATGGTATCTCGCTGTAGTTTTGATTTGAATTTCTTTAATAGCTAAAGATCATGAGGATGTCTGCACGTGTTTTATGGCTGCCTGGATCTCCTCTTTAGAGAAGTGTCCGTCCATCTCCTTTCCCCATCACTTAATGGATAATTGATCTTATTATTGATATTTTGCAGTTCCTTATAGAGTACAGAGATCAGGCTTTGGTCTGACATATAGTTGCCAAATATTTTTTCCCATTCTGTAGATGTTCTTTCAATTCCACTAATACAGTCTTTGGATGAGCAAAAGTGTTTGATTCTTAATAGTTCCCCTTTATCTATTTTCTGTTGATTGTGGTTTGTTTGACAGATTTTGAAGTCTGTCTACGTTGTGTATTAAAACTTCCATGGTTGTTACTACTCTTTCTTAGATGAGCTTTATTGTTTTAGATTTGATATTTAGGTCTTTTATCCAGTTTGAATTAGTTTTTGTATAAAGTGTAAGATATGGGTCTTATTTCAATTTACTGCAGATGGGTATCCACTTTTGTCAGCACCATTTGTTGAAGAGATTGCTTTTACCCCAGTTTAATGTCTTAGGGCCTTTGTTGAATATCAACTGTTCATAGGCAGATGGTGTCATCTCTGGGGTCTCTATTCTACTCCATTGATCTATTTCTATTTTTGTACCAGTACCAGACTGTTCTGACTACTGTGGCAGTGTAATAGGTTCTAAAGTCAGGTAGTGTGAGGCCTCCCAATGTGTTCTTTCTTCAGTAGTGTTTTACTTATCTTGGGCTTCTTCCTTTTCCAAACAAAATTGGTGATTTATTTCTCCATCTCATTAAAAAATGACACTGGAACTTGTGTGAGGATTGCTTTATATAATTAGACTGCTTTAGGTAAAATAGACATTTTCACAATGTTAAGTCTTCGTATCCATGAGCAGAGTAGATTTCCCCATTTATGTAAGTCTCTCTTAGTTTCTTGTAGTATGGGCTTGTAGTTCTCTTTGTAAAGGTCTGTTATTTCTCTGGCTAGATTAATTTCTAGGTATTTTATCTTCTTAGGGGCTATAGTAAATGGTATTGATTTGATGATTTCTTCATTAACAGTCTCATTATTGATATAAAGGAATCCTACTGATTTACTTATGTTTATCCTGAGACTTTGCTGAACTCTTCTATCAGTTTGAGTAGTTTCAATATGGATTCTTTGGGATTCTCTACATATACAATCATATCACCTGCCAATAGGGAGATTTTGACTTCTTTGCTGATGCAGATGCCATTTATTTCTTGGTCTTGTCTAACTGCTCTGGCTAGAACTTCTAGTACGATGTTGAGTAGGAGAGGTGAGAGTAGGCATCCTCGTCTAGTTCCTGTTTTCGAGGGAAACTGTTCCAGTCTCTCTCCATTCAGGATGACCTCTTTTTCTTAAAGGAAAGGCCTTCTTCTTTGTTTTCACACCTCCTACCCCAAACACAAACTTCTCAAGAGGTCAAACCAAAGTGTTTTCCTCACAGAATAGTGGTTACTGCCCACAGATGAGGCCACACTATGTAAAGGGCCTCACATCCTAAAGAGAGTCACCTATCTCTAAGGCATGCTAAGAGCAACCACAACCAACCCTTCTACCACTGACAGCTTGCTCCTCTCTCTCCTCCCTTCCTGCAGGCAGACTGAGCTGTTAAAGATGTTATCAGCTCTGTGAAGTATAGAGAGGCTGCCAGTAACTCATTGCCATCCAGTCAACTCTGACTTGTAGCAGCCCTACAGGACAGAGTAGAACTGTCCTATGGAGTTTCCACGGCTGTAATCTTTATAGAAATCGACTCCCAGGGGGCTCTTCTATAGGGCAGCTGGTGGGCTGAAATGGCCGATGCTTTGCTTAACAGCTGAGCATTTAATCACTGCACAACCAGGGCTCCTTGAAGGGGCTGCAGTGAGAATTCACTGCTCCTCTCCTCAAAGGCAAGGCAAGAAACAGCTTCAAGGAAGCCCGAATTTAAGAATGGCAGTATTTGCTTTCCCTGGTTGGATGTCAAGGAGCAGATTGGCTGACCTACATCTACCCTGCCCCAGGAGGAGGCAACCATGCCCCAGAAGTGACTGTGGACAGTAGATGAGAGCGGAGGCAGCAGCCCTGCAGAATCTATGCAGTATCTGAAGGGTGAAGGGATCCAACAAAGAGGGACATGGCAGAGCAATGTGAGGTGAATGCCATCACTGGAATCTTTTCAAAGGAGCAGCCAGGTCCCTCAAAAGGCTGCCAGTGACATGAGTGAGCCCCTTGCTGTCCCTGCATGTTGCAGCCACCTGATAATCACAGAGCTACCTCAGCGATTTCAGCCAGCAAGGGAGATGACAACGATAACCTGGGTAGAGGAAGGAGTTGTTAGCTTTTGTTTTCTCCTCTCTCTCTGCCCCCCATGTTACAGAAGTTCGATGTCAAGAAGGAAGGCGGGAGAGATGTTTTGCAGTATGGTTATGTGTTCGCCTCAAGTAGCTATGGCCACAGCTCTAATCTGTGCTGCAAGAGGGCAGAAGAGCTTTATTTAAGCCAAGTGTGAAAGTAAATCTAAAACTCAAAACCAGGTCTGTGCTTATCAGCTGAGTAGACTGAGACTTTTCATAATGTAAAGTGGCTGGTTAAAAACTGTGGAAGCAGACATAGGCATCAGGCTTTTATCCAAATGGAAAGTAGTTACAGCAGTATGATCCAGTTAGGGCGAGTTACTGGAAAACAGGAAACCTTTCACGTTTATTGATACTCAGAGGTGGATAACCTGGTGTACATAGTTGGCATTGGCCTGCATTGAGCAAGGTACCCGTGGGCTTAATTGTATTTAATTGCCAATCTGTGGTGAGCAATTTCACAGGGGTTTTACCACATCTTTATTGTGGTGGGAGACAGGTGAAACTGCACTGCAAATTGGTGGGAAAGCATGACTGGGCCTCTGTGTACCTTGCTTATTGGGTAATCCAGCCTATTTATACCTAATGAGTTGAGAGTCTTCGGTAAATTGGTTATACACATACACACTGATACGTGCTTAGAAAATGGTCAACAGTCTAGGATGGGGTCAACTATTTTTGTCTCTCAAGGGCTTTCCCCAATATATGATTTCAGATCTGCCAGTGCAGCACCAAAGCATCCATAAATAGTACGTACACAAATGAGAGTGGCTATATTCTAATAAAATGTTATTTATAAAACACATGGCAGACACAGCCATGGTTTGTCCACCTCTGGTCTAAAAGAGCTAGCGAGCTATTCATCCAAGAATTAATTAACCTCTGGGGAGTGGGTGGGATGACTCAACAAAATGTCAATTAATAAATGGGTCAATGGGACATGGTTTGAAGCTCTTCTTGGGGCTAAGGATAGAAACATAATGCAGAGCAACCACCTGGCTATTCCACTGTTGTTGAAAAGCACTGAAGGGCAAGGGCAGCAATTGGTACACAGAGCTGAAGGCAGGGAGTCTCAGTGAGTGCTGAGTGGAATCATACAAATCCACAGCCTCTCAGAAAGCCAGCAAGGCTTTTGAAAGTATACTGTGTACCTGCCAAGGCCAGACAAAGGGTTATGGTCAGTATTTGCCATAATGTGCTAGTCATTTCCATACTGACCATCATGGTCCTGCCCTACCCCTTGTGGGGCAATCCAGGTCACATCAGTAGGCCAGGCCATGGTTCAGGCTCAGCAATGGCAGTGTTCCCCATCACAGCCCCAGGGAGCAATCCAAAGTAGAACAGGCACAGGATTCAGTGGATCAGGGTCAGATCCTGGTTCTGTCAGTGCCATCCCTGTAACCCTTGAAACAGTTTCTGAACCTCCTAAGCCTGTCTCCTCAGATGCAGTATCTGCAGCAGTAGCAACCAATCCTCAAGAGTTTTTCTATTTGCCAGGTGCTATGGCTACCGTTTTACATGTTATCTGCAATCCTCAAAAGCTCCCTGGAGATAAGTATTGCTAGTGATGCCTAGAAGAGAAGTAGTATTATCGCCCTGACATAACGGCTATGACAGTCAGAGATAATTATGTTAAATTCCCAGTATAGCACTTGCCATATTGCTGGAGCTCCATAAATAATAGTTGTTATTAACATTACCTTTTTATTATCATTAATTCAGGAACAGTGTGAATCAGGCAGTAGGTATGGAGCTAGAGCAGTAATTTACTCCAGCTAGCCTATGACTTTTAATGAAGATTCTCCAAGACAAAATGCACCCTTCCCAGACGGGGAAAGGGAGAAGATGATGGGCTGGACCCATGTTCATCGCTCTTTTAGGAAGTCAAACTTGCTGCCAGGACAGGAATATCTCCAACACCCAGCTCAGGTAAAAAGTCCAAGAATCTGGGAGAAGTCCCAGGCTGGCCTGATGGGGACCTTAACTGGAGACACCTCACAATGCACTGACCCTTGGAGAGGACAGCAAGAAGACTCTGTCAATGGAAGACTTGGAAAGTGTAACCCTTTTCTCCAGTGAATGCCTATCTATTTTTAATAATAATAAATGGATGTTTAAAAACACTTTCTGTACTGCATAGCTTCAATTTACCTTAAGAGTTTGCGGTTCATAATTCTATTTACTCATGTTTCCTACTCAGGGATGGGTTACACAATAACCAAGGTATATACAGACTTATTTGCATTTATCTACAAATATAACCCCCACTTGTCTGTCAGTTTGTCACACTGTGAGGGCTTGCACGTTGCTGTGATGCTGGAAGATAGGCCACTGGTATTCAGATACCAAGAAGCTCACCCCTGGTGAAATGGATTTCATTTGAGCTTCTAGATGAAGACAGACTAGGAAGAAGGACCCTGAGGTCTACTTCTGCAAAGAATTAACCAGTGAAAGCCTTGTGCATCACAGCAGAATGCTGTCAGATACAGTGCCAGAAAATGAGCCCTCCCCCCCCCCCCCCCAGTTGGAAAGCCTCAAAAGACAACTGGGAAAGAGTTGCTTCCTCAAAGTAAAGTCAATCTTAATGACATGGATGGAGCCAAGCTTTTGGGACCTTCATTTGCTGATGTGCCATGACTCAAAATGAGAAGAAACAGCTACAAACATCCACTAATAACTGGATTGTAGAATGTACGAGGTATGAATTTAGGAAAATTGGAAATCATCAAAAATGAATGGAATGCATAAACATCAAAATCCTAGATATTAATTAAATGAAATGGACCAGTACTGGCCATTCTGAATGGAATAATCATAGGGCCTACTATGCAGGGAATGAGAACTTGAAGGGAAGTGGTGTTGCATTCATTGTCAAAAAGAACATTTCAAGATCTATTCTGAAGTGCAATGCTATCAGTGATAAGATAACATCCGTACACCTACAAGGAAGGCCAGTTAATATGACTATTATTCAAATTTACACACCAACCACTAAGGCTAAAGACGAAGAAATGGAAGATTTTTACCAGATTCTGCAGTCTGAAATTGAACCAACATGCAGTGAGAATGTATTGTTAGTTATGGGTGACTAAGATGCAAAAGCTGGAAACAAAGGATTGGTAGTTGGAAAATATGACCTTGGTGAAAAATGACACTGAAGATCACATGATAGAATTTTGCAAGACCAATGAATTCTTCTTTGCAAATGCTTTTTTTTTTTCACCAACATGAATGGACGTTATACACATGGACCTCACCAGATAGGATACACAGGGATCAAATCATCTATATCTGTAAAAAGATGTGATAGAAAAGCTCAGTCAGAGCAAGACTGAGGTGCCAACTGCAGAAGAGACCACCAATTCCTCATGTGCAAGTTCAAACTGAAACTGAAGAAAATTCGAACAAGCCCATGAAAGCCAAAGTACAACCTTGAGTACATTCCATGTGAGTTTAGAGACCATCTTAAGACCATATTTGATGTGTTTGAACACTAATGACAGAAGACTGGGTAAGTTGTGGAATGACGTCAAAGATAACATCCATGAAGACAGCAAGAGATCATTAAAACGACAGGAAAGAAAGAACAAAGACAAGAAGACAAAGGCAAGAGCAAAGACAAGAACAAAGAAAGAACAATGACAAGAAAGAACAGGCCAAATTGCTTGTCAGAAGAGAGTCTGAAACTTGCTCTTGAATGTCTGCTAGCTAAAGCAAAAGGAGGAAATGATGAAGTAAAAGAACTGAAAAGAAAATTTCAAAGGGTGGCTCAAGAAGACAAACTATTGTAATGACATGTACAAGGAGCTGGAAATAAAAAGCCAAAAGAGAAGAAAGTACTCTAAATTTCTCAAGATGAAAGAACCAAAAGAAATATTCACACCTAGAGTTGCAACAGCAAAGGATTCTACAGGGAAACTATTAAATGACTCGTGAAGTGTCAAAAGAAGATGGCAGGAATACATGGAGTCATTATACCAAAAAAGAACAGGTCAGTGTTCAACCATTTCAAAAGGCAGCATATGATCAGGAACCCATGACACTGAAGGAAGAAATTGAAGCTGCATTGAAGGTGCTGGCACAAAACAAGGCTCCAGGAATTGATGGATTGTCAATTGAGATATACAAATAGACAGATGCAGCACTGGAAGTACTCACTCATCTATGCCAGAAAATTTGGAGGGCAGCTACCTGGTCAGATTCATATTTATGTGTATTCCCAAGACAGGTGATCCAACCAAATGCAGAAATTATTGAACAATATCATTAACATCACACTCAAAGGGACAATGATGGAAGTTCTAATACACAGCTTAGACAGACTACAAAATCTGACCAACAATGAGCAAACAACAGAAGAGAAAATAGATAAATGGAGACTACTAAAAATCAAAAATTTATGGTCATCCAAAGACTTTATCAAGAGAGTTAACAGACTACCCACAGAACGGGGAAAAAACACTTGGCAACTATGTATCAAATTGACATCTGACTTCCATAATCTACAAGGTACTGCAAAATATCAACAAGAAAAAGGTTAATAACCCAAATAAACAATGGGCAAAGGAGATGGACAGACACTTCACCAAAGAAGACATCCAGACAGCCAAAAGACACATGAGGAAATGCTCGCAATCACTAGTTATTAGAGAAACCCACATCAAAACTACAATGAGATATCATCTCACCCCAGTGAGGTTGATAATAATCCAAAAAATGCTGGACAGGCTGTGGAAAGAATGGAACTCTCCTACTCTGCTGGTGGGAATGCAAAATGGTACAACCACTTTGGAAAGCAATCTAGCACTTTCTTAAAATCTAGAAATAGAAATACCATATGATCCAGCAATCCCACTGCTTAGAATATACCCTACAGAAATAAAGGCAGTCACATGAATGGACACATGTACATAATGTTTATTGTAGCCCTGCCCACAAAAGCAAAAAGACAGAATCAACCTAGGTGCCCATCAACAAATGAATAAACAAATTATGATATATATACACAACAAAACACTAAGAAGTGATCAAGAACAATGATGATTTTAGGAAGCATCTCATAACCTGGTTTAAACTAGAAGACATTATGCTGAGTGAAATCACTCAGCTGCAAAAGGATGTTTATTGTATGAGACCTCTGCTATAATGACTTAAAAATGGTCTTACGTAGAGAAGAAAAGACTGATGGCTACAAGGGTGGGTAAGGAGGGAGACGGGATGTTCATAAATTAGACAACTTAGAAACCCACTGCTGTCAAGTTGGGTCCAACTCACAGCAACTCTAGATAGTTGATAGGAATTTGGTTAAATGAAGTGAGTGGCAGCCCTCAGAAAAGAGCAAATCAGCATAACTGGACTACACCATAAACTGAAAGGTTTTCTAAACTCAAGCCAACACTTCAAAGGATAGAGTAGTAGAGACAGGGGTCTGGGGACCATGTTTTCAGGGGACATCAAGGTCAACTGGCATAACTACTCTTTTCTAAGAGAGTTCTCTGCACCCCATATTGGTGAATGGTGTCTGGGATCTTAAAAGTTAGCAAGCTGCCATCTGAGGAATGGCAAATGGTCCCAACTCATCTGCAACAGATGACAATCAAAAACATCAAACACATGAGGAAAAATGAGCCCAGCAGACAAAAGGACCCATGTGAATGAGAGACTATATCAGCATAAGACCAGAAGAACAAGATGGTGCCCAGCCACCACCAAAGGCAGCTGTGATGGGGGGTACAATGTAGAGTCCTTGATGTGGCGTGAGAAAAAGAGGTGTGTTGTTCAAAAACTCTACTAAAAGATCAGAATTGATGGTCGAACAGCCTGGACAGTTCCCTGGGAACATGCCTCCTGTAGGACTTGCTGCTGGCCTTGACCTGAAAACAGTAATGAGGTCAACTCTTTCAGTCCCCAGGACTGGACTTGGGGACACAGTGTGAGCATGTGGTATGTGTACTTTATGGTTTTATACATTCATAGGAAACTGTCCTACCAGTTTCTTTCTAGATGGGAGTGGAGCGGGAAGAGAGGAGGGGATAGGTATTCCTTTAGAGGGTACTGGAAGTAAAGAGTGAACAGAAGGAATGTGCTGTCCTTGGACGAGGAGAGCAGATGGAGTTGCAGATAGATGGGCATGCAAAACTGATCTGGATTGTATACTTTCACTTAATCACAATTGAAAAATACATATCTCACATGCAAGTAAAATTTTGCTAAAGATGATTAAAAAGCAACTGCAGCAATGTACTGACAGGGAACTGCCAGAAACTCAAGCCAGATTCAGAAAAAAGACATGCAACCAGGGTTATCACTGCTGATGTCAGATGGATCTTGGCTGAAAGCAGAGAATACCAGAAAGATGTTTACCTATGTTATGTCGACTACACAAAGGCATTTAACTGTGTGGATCACAACCAATTTTGGCTAACATTGTGAAGAGTGGGAATTCCAGAACACTTAATTGTGCTCAGGGAGAATCTGTGCAAGATCAAGAGGCAGTCGTTCAGATAGAATAAGGAGACACTGCGCAGTTTAAAGTCAGAAAAGGTGTGCATCAGGGCTGTAACCTTTTATCATACCTTTTCAATCTGTATGCTGAGCAAACAATCCAAGAAGCTGGACTTGGAAGAAAAATGAGGCATCAGGATTGGAGGAAGACTCATTAATAGCCTGCATTATGCAGATGACACAATCTTACTTGATGAAAACAAAGTGGATTTGAAACACTTACTGATGAAGAACAAGGACCACAGCCCTCAGTATGGATTTTACCTCAACATCAGGAAAACAAAAATCCTCACAACTGGACCAGTAAGCAACATCATGATAAATCGAGAAAAGATTGAGGTTGTCAAGGATTTCATTTTACTTGGTTCTACAGTCAATGCCTGTGGAAGCAGTAGTCAAGATACGAAACGATGAATAACATCAGGAAAAATCTGCTACAAAGGATATGTTTAAAGTGTTGAAAAGTAAAGACGTCACCTTGAAGACTAAGAAGCACTTGACCCAAACCATGATATTTTCAGTTGCTTCATATACATGAGAATAACGAACAATGAATAAAGAAGACAGAAAAATTGACATCTTTGAATTGAGTTGTTGGAGAAGAATACTGAATGTACCATGGGCTACCAGAAGAACAAAGAGATCTGTGCAGGAATAAGTACAACCAGAGGAATCCTGGGAAGCAAGAATGATGAGAGACTGTATCTTAAATACTTTGGTCATACCGTCAAGGGGAATCAATCCCTGGAGATGTTCATCATGCTTGGTAAAGTAGATGGTCAGTGAAAAAGATGAAGACCCTCAACAAAATGGATTGACACAGTGGCTGCAGCAATAGGCTAAAGCATAAAAATGACTGTGGCATGGCACAGGACCAGGCAATGTTTCA
The DNA here is from genome assembly GCA_028571685.1 of Heterohyrax brucei. Classification (NCBI taxonomy): domain Eukaryota; kingdom Metazoa; phylum Chordata; class Mammalia; order Hyracoidea; family Procaviidae; genus Heterohyrax; species Heterohyrax brucei. Next base: position 113,726,458 of record CM053149.1, on the reverse strand, counting down.
TTCTGTTCCACACAGGGTTGCTGTGAGTTGGAACCAACTCAACGGCACCCAACAAGAACAACAACCAAAATATAGCACACAATTTCACCACCTGTTTTCCCACCACATCAACAACATGATAGATCTGCACTACAGATTAGCAAGAAACACAATGAAGTGCACGAGTACTGTGCTTCCTGTAAGCCTGTGTGTGCCTTGCTTACTGGTAAAGCCACTGTTGTAAATCTTACTGCCTTTTGAGTTCTTCACATTATATTCTTTTGTCATTTTCTAACAACAGACACTTTTTCTTTGTATATCAGATTTAAAGTCTTCAAGAAGGATTTGATCCAAATGTTCCCTCAAAGGCATTCCTCTCAGCTACCTCATAGGCTGCTTGCAACCTTGAATTGGATGTTTTCTCCTGGTAAACCCAGCTGCCACGAGAGTGGAATCGTTACGTGGCCTAGATTCTGGTGACCTGAGAAGAAGGAACCACCTCAGACTGCTGTGTTTGCAGAGAGTTTTAAGTGAGAACCAAATGGTGTGCTTACCTCTTGACAGATCACTGAGCACACACAGATGGTTGTCCCCCAAAAGAGAAACAAAATGTTACTAGCAGGTCAGTCTGAGACCAATGAAGACTAAGTTAGAGCTAGCACATATTTAGTGCTAGTCTGGCCAGTAAACAGGTCCCTGGGCGATGCCAACTGTCTGTACTAGACTACCAAAGTGTGCCAGTTTGAACTCCCCAGGGGTGAATGCCACAGACAAAAGGCCTGGAAATCTTCCATAAAGATCATAGCAAAACAAACAAACAAAAAAAACCTATGAGCTTAGTTGTGTTCTCTTAACACCCGGGGTCACCAGGAATTGGGATCTACTAGACAGCAACAGGCTTTCTTTTTTTAACTTCTAAATAGTCTGGTGCACAATAAGAGTGAAATAATTATCTGTTGACTGAATTAAACAAGTCAACATGTTCGTGTTCTTGACTGGGAAATTGAGACCTGGGGAAGTCATCTAGCCCAGCTCAGCCGTGCTGGCCGTGTCAGAGCTTGAATTGATCTGGGTCCTCTGTCCGTCCATTAAGCTATGGCAGGTTATTGCTGTATCACCCTCACATTACAAGTGAAGATAAATGAAGAGCAGACCCACTTGTCCAAAGCTATTCGATTAGCTAGTGTCAGAACTGGCCTGGGTCTACCGACTTCCAGGTCAGGGCTGTTTCCTCTTCATCCCCCATCCTTGAAGGCTGTCTGTCACTATGCCTGGGAAAAGGGCCTCAGAGAGGGAAATGAAGAGCCAAATTAAAAAGGTGATGCAGAAAGGCTTTCTCATCAGAAACCAGGAAAGCTGGTAACTATGAGAATCACATTTCATTTCTCTTCCTTTTCCTGTAATTTCCCCAAACACACAGTGTTAGAAAGTGAAGAACTGCCAGGCCCTTGTCCAATGGAAAAACTCCTGAAGCATAACTTGATATGCTTCGATACACAGCCAGCCCACAAAGTGAGAAGGAGTCACTTTGGAACCAAGGAGTCCTCCACACCTCTCAGAGCTGCTGCAAAGCCAGGAGAGGAGTGTGAGATATGTCTTATAGGCAACATAAGGCCCTTATTCACATACCACCTTTCCTGGCTTTGCTCTGAATACTAAACCTAAAAAAGAAAAAAGGAAGGAAGGCAGGAAGTTACACTCCCTTAATGATGCCTCCTTGTAGCCAGACTGGTTGCCATGACAACTTGTAGCTGCTGCACATTCTAGGCACTGCCTTTGTTTCCATTTTCACCACTGATGGTGGGGACCATGTGCCTTCACTTTTGGGTGCCTCCAGGAACCAAACCCAAACATCTCTCTGGATAGTGCCTCCAGGAAACAGTCCACTTTCCTTTAGTTTTCTATCATTTATTATCTTTTCAGTAATGACACAATATTTCTCTACGAATAGAATAATGATGATGGTGGTGACGGCGATGGTGGCAGCTGACTCTGACCTCTCAGTCATTGATGCCAGGCACCATTTTAAACTCTCAATATATTAGCTTATTTAGTCCTCATCATAACCCATGAGATTATGTTCTCATGAGTACTATTATTCCTACTAACGGCAGATGAAACTGCTACACAGAGAAGGTAAATAACTTTCCAAAGGTCACACAGTTACTAACAGCTGATCTTGGATTTGAACCCAGGCAGTTAGCTCCGAAGTTTCTGTTCTTTTCCATTTCAGTCTTTTGCCTATTGGGTAAGAGGGAAGCATTACTTATATTGTTAAATACCTAAGACAATCAAGCTGCCTGCTAAAGCAGCTCAGTGCTGGACTTCAAGTCAGTCAAAGTATTATCTACTGGATAGGTCAAACATCTGTACAGAGCTGGAAACCTCTATTGTTCACAACACTGAGACTAAGGGGAAGAAAGTCAGAAGGCTGGTTTGAATGTACAGGCTGGGATTCAGGGCCCTTCTTGGGATAGAAAGTGCCACCCAGGCATGCTTTGGAGTAACCAGAGGGGTGTGCTCAGCATGGGAGGAAAAAGGTGATGATAAAACTCAGTCTGGAGGGGTAGTGGGGAGCCAGGCGATAGGAATGCTTATCCTCAGCTGGCTATGACAACACTTTTGATCACAATAAGACATCTGAATGTGAGCAGTGATGGAGGAGTTGCTTGTGCTCCCAAGTCCCAAATAAGGGATTTTGTTCAATTTTTCTTCCCCTTTCTGTCCCTGTTCAGACCATTCCACGAGCACCAGTGAGATACCTAGGGCTGTTCCACTGATAGAAGCTGCAGTTGTTAGGTGCCGTGGTGTTGGCTCTGATTCCTGGTGGCATTGGGTACAACAGAACTGTTGCCCATTCTTGTGGCATCTTGAAGGTCCCTGCTGTATCTGAGTCCATTGTTGCTGCTACTGTGTAGTGCCTTCCAACCTAGGGGGCTCGTCTTCTAGCACTACATCACATAGTATTCTGTTGTGATCCATCAGGTTTTCAATGGGCTAATTTCAGGAAGTAGATTGCCAGGTCTTTCTTCTGCATCTGTCTGAGTCTGAACGCTCTACTGAAAACCTGTTCAACATGGATGGGCCTGCTGGTATTTGAATACCAGTGTCATAGCTTCCAGCATCCATGGCAATGTGCAGGTCACGACAGTGTGACAAACTGACAGATGGGTGGTGATGATGTAAGTTGCAGAGTCACTTTTATGAAGTTGGCACTACAGAGCATTAAGGCTAGAAGCTACTTGAAAAACAAATCACCAGTCCTCCCCCCTTTAATAAGTAATCAAATTTACAGAGGCCTGGAGAAGAAAACTCATCAACCCACATCACACAGTTTTGGTTCTGTGGCCAAACTGGGACCTAAAACCCAATTACCCTTAAAAAGTACATATTTACTCTGAGCTAGGCCCAACACCAGACACTCATTACAACCCTGCAAGAATGTTCTCATGTCATCCCCTGGGCTCCCCTTATGAGAGAGGTGTGATTGCTTCCTCCCTTCTAAATATAAAGTATCTGAGGGTTAGAAAGGCTACAGCTTGCTTAATATCACACAACCAAACCACAATGGAACAGCCAAGAGTGTACTCTGCTGCTGATGTCAACATCACCAAAACATCTCTTCCCCCAGACCAATATCCACTTGCTAAATTTTCTTTTTTCTTACAACTTGGTAGTATGTCCAAAGAGCCTTCAAATGTTCTGTACCCTGTGACCCAGGCATTCCTACTCCCAGGATTCTGTCCTGATGAAATAAATAAATGTCTACAAAGATTTATGATATAAGATCATTTACATGGCATAATTTATAATGCCCCCCCAAAATCAGAACAACATAGATTTCCAGCAATAAGAGTTACATAGTGTGTAGTCATCCAAGCAGTAGAATATTACACAACTCTCAAAATTTAGAGTTCTGATTATACAAGATTTATGATAGGTTAGAAAAAAGAAAAACGAGAATAAATCTCTACAATATATTAAAACCTCATTTTGTTTTTTAGAAAAAAGTTCAGAGCACAAAGACAAAAAGAAGTGCTATTAAAGAACTGGCCATGACTTTCTCCAGGTGTTGGAGGGTGATTTTTATCTGTTTTCTTCTGTATTGCCTAAGTTTCCACATTGCATCTGTATTGTTTCTATAATAAGGAAAAAGTTATCAACAGCAAAAATGTTCAAGTTTTACCTCAAAAATAACATATTTCTTATCATATGCTACCTATTTAAAAGAGAAAAACCAAGGCAGTTAAAATATTAAAAAAAAAATCACACAAGGTGATTAAAGTGAAAGTGAAAAAACAGTTCAGAAGACATACAGGGAACGTGAGAGGTCACTGCATTTGGAAGAAAGCACGAGAGTGTATCACACAGTGGCACATGATATCTAGCTATGAACTTTCTAACTAAAACCACAGAGTAAACTGTATTGGATTACCTACCCACTGGGATTACCTACCCACTGTCCAACCAAAGAATGCACACCCACTGTTGAATTGAGACCAAGTTAAATACGCTCTCATTTATTCCTCAACACAGACTAGCAGTGTAGGTTATTCTCTCCCTTTTGTGCAGATGAGAAAACTGAGACATAGGAAGTTAAATGGCTTTTCCAAAGCCAGGTATCTAATAAGGCACCAGAGCTGGGAGAGAACCCCGAATCTCTGATCCCCAAAGCTTACTTGGCTAACATATTGCCTCCTAGATTTATATCTAAGACCTCTGTTCTAAATTTTTTCTGTTCTCAATGACGGTACTTGGCCTGGCTAACATTATTGATGTAACTGTCACATCAGATTAATAATTAAAAATAATAACTTATATTTCATAAATGTCAGGGGATCTCAGTGATTTTGATTAACAAAATCTTTTGCCTATGTTACTGTATGGGTTGGATATAGCCTGAAGATGTGATTTATTTGGCTGGTATAATTGTAAAGAAAAAGAATTAATTGGAACTGATTGTCATTTAAAAAAAATACTCAGTGATTTCAATAAAGTCAAGATTTTCTGCTTCTTTTTTTTTAAATATATTTTTTATTTTTTATTATGACTGAGTGAAAATGTACATTCCCATATAAATTTGCATGCCCACCTAGGGTCGCCATGAGTCAGATCCAACTTGATGGCACTTGGCTGGCTTGGCTACCTATATGCAGCTTCCACTGCTTTCCCTGCCTGATGACAGCACACTATTCCTCTTTGCTCCATACATGTCTCATCCTCCCAACAGTCTCCTTTCCCCTCATCTCCACCCACTTCCCTTCCTCCAGCCAGAGGTCAGCAGGATGATATCCTATAGATGCATAGAACCACAAAGTGCATCCAATATATGGTCACTCTGCGTCTCTAGGTCCAATCCATTCCTGTCTGAAGAGTGGACCTTTGTTATGATTTATGGACAAGGGTGGCATAAGGGCCAGGGGCCATGCTCCCAGGGGAACCCCAAATCCACTGGACCATCAATTGTGGTCTTTTAGGGGAGATCTCAGGGTGCACTCCTTTTTATTATTGTGTTGCCAGTGAGACTCAACTTTGTGAGTTCCATTTCAGTTCTTCCGGTCCCAAGCTGATGTAGGCACCCACTCATGTGGGTCTCTCTGTCTTTTGGGTTGTCTTTCCCCCATGTCATTTTGGTCCATGGTGAGTATCCGTTCCTGCTGATTGGGACCACTTGCTGTACCCTCAGATGGCAGCTTGGCAGCCTTAAGACCCCAGACACCACTCGCCAATGTGGGGTGCAGAGAGCCCTCTTAGCAAAATTCTAGCTGTGCCAATTGGCCTCAATTTTGCCTAAGAGCATGGTGCCCTGCCCCCTACCCTAGCTACTCTGTCCTTGCAATATTGGGTTAAGATGGAAGGAGTACTCAAGTTATGCTGAAGTACACTTAATATTGTTCTTTTTTCTAATGTGTGCTATCACAGATTTCACCCATCCAAATTTCTACCAACTATCTAATCTAAACCCTCCCCCCTTGCCCTTTAGCCCTCCCCCCTTGCAGCTGTCAAAGAGTCTTTTCTTCTATGCATAAGTTTGCTTTTGAGTTCTTATCATAGGGGTCTCATACAATATGTGTCCTTTTGTTGCTGACTGCTTTCATCCAACATAATGTCTTCAAGTTGAAACCAGGTTATGAGACGTGTGCTGGAATCACCGTTGTTCTTTATCATTGCATAGTGCTCCATTGAGTATATGTACCATAGTTTGCCTATCCATTACTCTCTTGTTGGGTATCTGGGTTGATTCCATCTTTTTGCTATTGTGGACTGTGCTACGATCAACATTCTTGTTCATGTATTCATTGGTGTGAGTGGCCTTGATTCTGTACGGTATATTCCAAGTAGTGGAATTACTGGGTCAAATGGTATATCTATATCCAGCTTTTTAAGGAAGCGCCAGATTGCTCTCCTAAGAGGCTGGACCATTTTGCAACCCTACCAACAATGTAGGAGAGTTTCACAGCCTCTCCAGCATTTATTTTGGGTTTTTTGGATCACATCCAACCTCGTTGAGGTGAGATGGTATCTCATTGTAGTTTTGATTTGAATTTCTTTAAAACAAAAGATCATGAACATGTCCACATGTGTTTTTTGGCTGCCTGGATCTCCTCTTTAGAGAAATATCTGTCCATCTCTTTTGCCCATCACTTAATTGGATGATTGATCTTCTTCTTATTGATACTCTGTAGTACCTTATAGACTATGGAGATCAGGCATCAGTCTGACATATAGTTGCCAAATATTTTTTCCCATTCTGTACGTGGCCTTTTGATTCTTTAATAAAGTCTTTGGGTGAGCAAAAGTGTTTTATTCTTAATAGTTTCCATTTATCTATTTTCTCTTCTGTTGATTATGGTTTGTTTGACACATTTTGAAGTCTGTCTATGTTGTGTATTAAAACTTCCATTGTTGTTCCTACCTTTTCTTGGATGAGCTGTATTGTTTTAGATTTCATATTTAGGTCTTTTATCCAGTTTGAATTGGTTTTTGTATAAGGTGTGAGATATGGATCTTGTTTCAATTTACTGCAGATGGATATCCAATTTTGCCAGCACCATTTGTTGAAGATGTTGTTACCTCAGTTTAATGTCTTAGGGCCTTTGTCAAATATCAACTGTTCATAGGCAGATGGTGTCATCTCTGAGTTCTCAGTTCTGTTCCATTGATCCGTCTGTCTGTTCTTGTACCAGTACCGGGCTGCTTTTACCACTATGGCAGTGTAATAGGTTCTGAAGTCAGGTAATTAGAGGCCTCCCAGTGTGTTTTTCTTCTTTAGAAGCACTTTACTTATCTGGAGTTTCTTCCCTTTCCAAACAAAATTGGTGATTTGTTTCTCCATCTCATTAAAAAATGATCCTGGAACTTGTATTGGGTTTGCATTATATAAGCAGATTGCTTTGGGTAAAATAGACATTTTTACAATGTTAAGTCTTCCTATCCATGAGCAGGGTAGGTTTTTCCATTTATCTAAGTCTCTCATAGTTTCTTGTAGTAAAGGCTTGTAGTTCTCTTTGTAAAGGTCTGTTATTTCTCTAGTTAGATTAATTCCTAGGTACTGTATTTTCTTAAGGGCTATAGTAAATGATACTGATTTCATGATTTCTTCATTAACAGTCTCATTGTTGGTATAAAGGAATCCTACTGATTTACTTATGTTTATCTTGTTTCCTGAGACTTTGCTGAACCCTTCCATCAGTTTGACTAGTTTACTTATAGATTCTTCGGGATTCACTGCATATACAATCATATCATCAGCAAACAGGGAGATTTTGACTTCTTTGGTGATGCAGATGCCCTTTATTTCTTCATCTTGTCTAATTGCTGCTATGGCTAGAATTTCTAGTACAATGTTGAATAGGAGAGGTGAGAATGGGCATCCTTCTCTAGGGAAAGTCCTTCAAGTCTATCTCCAATCAGGATGATGTAGGCAGTTGGCTTTGTATAAATGGTCCTTATTGCATTGAGGAATTTTCCATCTACGTCTATTTTGCTAAGAGTTCTTAGCAGGAACGGGTGTTGGACTTATCAAATGCCTTTTCTGCATCAATGGACAAAATCAAGTGATTCTTGTCTTTTGTGATATTTATGTGGTTAATCACATTAATTGTTTTTCTGATGTTGAACCAGCCTTGCATCCCTGGTAAGAGTCCAACTTTGTCATGACGGATTATTTTTTTGATGTTGTATTCTATTGACAAGAATTTTGTGGAAGATTTTTGCATCTAGATTCATGAGTGATATTGGTCTGTAGTTCTCCTTTTTGGTTGGGTCTTTCCCTGGCTTTGGTATCAGGGTTATGCTGGCTTCATAGAATGAGTTTGGGAGTACTCCATCTCTTTCTATACTGTGAAACAGTCTCAGTAGTATTGGACATAACTCTTCTCTAAAAGCTTGGTAGAATCCTGCAGTGAAGCTATCTGGGCCCAGGCTTTTTTGGTTGGCAGTTTTTTGATAACCTTTTCAATCTCTTCCTTTGTAATGGGTTTATTAAGCTGTTCTGCTTCATGTTGTGATAATTTGGGTAGGTGATATGAATCAAGGAATTTGTCCATTTCCTCTAGGTTTTCAAAGTTGTTAGAGTACAGTCTTTCATGGTATTCTGTTATGATATTTTTGATTTCTGTTGGATCTGTTGTGACAATGCCCCTCTCATTTCTAATTGAGGTTATTTGTTTCCTTTCCTGTTTTTCTTTAGTAAGTTTAGCCAGTGGTTTGTCAATTTTGTTGATCTTTAAAAAAAAAACAGCTTTGGGTCTTTTCAATTTTTTCAATTGTTTTTCTAGTCTCTAATTCACTTAGTTCTGCTCTAATCTTTCTGATCTGTTTTCTTCTGGTGCCTGAGGGGTTCCTCTGTTTTCCTCTCTCTACTTGTTCAAGCTGTAGAGTTAGTTCCTTGATTTGCTTTCTTTCTTTCTTCCAGACGTATGCATTTATGGAGATAAACAGACCTCAGAGCACTGCTTTGGCTGTATCCCATAGGTTGTGGTAGGAAGTGTTTTCATTCTCATTGGAATCCATGAATTTCTTTATTTCATCCTTGACTTCTTCTATAACCCATTGTTTTTTTTTAGCAGTATGTTCAGAGTTCCACTTTATATCTATGTTCTTTCTGCTATTCATTTTGACTTTTATGGCTTTATGATCTGAGAAGATGCTTTGCAGTAATTCAATGGTATTGATTTTGTTGAGAATTGCGTTATGTCCTAACACATGCTCAATTCTGGAGAATGTTCCATGCGCACTGGAGAAGAAGGCATAGTTGTCCACTGATGGGTGGAGAGTTCTGTATATATCAATGAGGTTTTGTTGGTTAACTGTGGCAATAAAGTCTTCTGTATCTTCATTGAGCTTTTTTCTAGATGATCTGTCCAGTATTGACAGTGGAGTATTGAAGTTTCCCACTATTACTGTGGAGTGATCTAACTCTTTTTTGAGTGTAATCAGTGTTTCTTCGACATATTTAGGTGCTCTGATATTAGGTGCATAGATATTTAATATAGTTAAATCTTGCTTGTGTACTGAACCTTTCAGCAATGAATACTGTCTATCTTTGTCCACGATGGTGAATTTGACATTAAAATTGATTTTATCTGAGAATAGAATTGCCACACCTGCTCTTCTTTGTTCATTGTTAGCTTGATATATATTCTTCCATCCTTTAATTTTCAGTTTGTTCCTATCTTTAAGTCTCAAGTGAGTTTCCTGTAGACAACATATGGATGGGCATGTCTTTTGATCCAAGATGTCATTCGATTTCTCTTTACTGGAGCACTAAGTCCATTCACATTCAATGTAATTATTATTAGGTGTGTGTTCAGTGCTGCCATTGTGATATGTTTATTTTTGTGTTGATGTTTTCTCTGTTGTTCTTATTAGTCTGCTCTGGGACATTCTTCTTTGTGAGTTGATTTTTCACCTTTTTCAGAGCTGGTTTTGTAGTTGTTGAGACTCCTGTGTTACATTTCTTGGTATGGTATGTTGCATCTTTGTTGTGCTTTACAGCTGTCCCTATGGTCCCCCTTAATAAACTATATATAAACCCAATTTTAATTACTGCCAGTCTTGTCAACTTCCTCTCGATCTGGAAGGACTATAATAACTGTAGTACATCCCTCATTTTAATATGATGGCACCAAGTTTTCATGATAATCACTGGATTTTTTCCTTTAATATTAAGCTTTGATTGAATTTGGAGCCTTCTCTAACTGAGTAAAATTCTGGATGATGTGTTGTTCTAAAATATAAAGTTAGTGGTTTCGATTGTCTAAGCCAAAGCTAAGAGTTTCTTTCAGTATTTCTTGTAGTTTTGGTTTGTTTTTTACAAAGTCTCTGAGTTTCTGTTTATCTGGGAGTGTCTTAATTTCATTCTCATATTTGAAAGATAGTTTTTCAGGATATATAATTCTTGGTTGGAAGTTCTTCTCCTTCAAGGCTTTGAATGTGTGATGGCACTGTGTCCGTGTGAGCATCATTTCTGCTGAGAAATCCGACGAAAGCCAACAGGATTCCCTCTGAATGTTAGCTTTGCTTTGAGTCTCGCTGCCTTTATGAGTTGTTGCTTATATTTCATTTTGTTCAGCTTGATAACAATATGTGTTGGAGTCTTTCTTTTGAGATCTATATTGGGTGGTGTATGACATGCATCTGGGATATCTATATTCTCTTCATGATTTCTGGGAAGTTTTCTGTCAGCAGCTCAATAACGATATGCTCTGTGTTCTCAGGTGTCTCATCCTGCTCAGGGACTCCAATTAATTGAAGGTTGTTCCTCTTAGTAGAGTCCCACATGCTTCTTAATGGTTCTTCATTTTTCTTTTTTCTGATTTCTGCTCATAGATGCTGGCATCAGTAGCTCTGTCTTCCAAGTCAGAAATTCTTTTTTCCATTTGTTCCATTCTGTTTTCTTGGCTTTGAATGGAAGTTTCTATGTCTTTGATTTTGTTTGTGATCTGTTGGATTTCAGAGTACTGGTATTACATCGGATCAAACAGCTTGCTTAGTTTTTCCTTTTGTTCTGCTGCATTTTGCATAAGTTCTAGAAGTGCTCTGTATGTAATTCTTTTGTATTCACCTTCTGATGATTTCAGAAAATTTCTTCATCTGGAAAACTCCTTGGTTGTTTTGTTTGGGAGCTTTCCGAAGCCGTGGATGATTTCTTGTATGCCACAAGCATCTGTTGCTTTTTGGATTTCATGTAAGTAACGGCTGGGAGAAATACTGTGAGGATGGACTTCAGATGTTTCTCTAGACAAGTCAGATGTTTATCTAAGCTGTCTTAAAATTTAAAACAAAAGATATCTGACCACTTCCCAAGTCAGTCCAGTTTTCAGGTGTAGAGGTCCCTCTTCCCAACTGGCAAAGTAAGCACCTCTGCATCCAAACCCAGATGATACAAACTAGTTCAAAGTACAGCAATGCTACTGTCCTGTTGGTTTCCTCTGTCAGGGCTCAGCCTTAGGCAACACCGTGTAAACTACTGCTTTTTTGGTAGAAAAGCACTCTCCCATGGGCAGGCTCTGGCTCCCAGGCTAAGAATTAGGTCCAGCTGCAGCCACTGTATCTAAGATGGCACACTCCACACAGTTGTCACATAGAGGGGCTAAAGGTGCCAATATGTAGTGAGTCCTCAGTCTCTGTTGCTGGGCCCCCACCATAGGCAACACTGTGTAAATGACTGCTTTTCTGTCAGAGAAGTGCTGTCTTATTTGAAAATGCTGGCTCCCAGGCTGAGATTAGGTCCCACTAAAATCTCTGTATCCAACATGGCATCCTGCACATAGGTGCTACTGGTTCCACACAAACCACGCTGTGGCAAAGAAAAAAGACAGGCCCAAGGTGGCTAGATGAACAGAGCCCTAAGCCTGGCTCTCACAATATGGCAATTTTGCCTGCCTATCCCACCAGCAGTACATTTGAGACTAGTTGCTAGGCAAGACCCAGCTCAACCTGCTGGCCAAGACAGAGAAAAAAAGTCAAAATGGTACTTTTACCTTCAGTCCGTGAGAGCCAGGGCTAACCAGGAGAGGGAGTCCGTGAAAGAGAGGAGGTTTTTCATTCAATGGTATGAAGTCCAAATTAACAGCCCTGTGCCATGTCCTGGGGCTCACTAGGTGACCAGAGGCTCTGTTTGATTATCAGTTCAGGTCTTGGTTTCCAGAGGGCTATAAGGAGACATGTGCTTGGTCTGCCATCTGGACTCCACCTTGTCTGCTTCTCCTGAAACTCTATGATCTCTGACATCACAGGGCCTCAGCTTCTCCAAGTTTCTCATAGATTTGAATTTAGTATCTGATGATCCTTTTCCAGGGGCCCTAGTAGTGTGGCACAGTGGTTAAGAGCTCAGGTTGCTAAACAAAAGGTCTAGAGTTTGAACCCACCCACCAGCTGCTCCTTAGAAACTCTCTAAGACAGTTCTACTCTGAAATGTAGTGTCACCACGTGTTTCAACTGACTCTGTGGCAATGAGTTTGGCTTTTTGGATTTGGATCCATTCCATGCAACACAGGCTCTCCAGCTTAAAATTGGTCCCACCAGCCATTGTTCCCTCCTTAATGGTACCTACATAAGGACATCTGATTTTGAATCTCCTTCTTTTTAATCGATTGGTAATCAAATCAATCAAGTTTCATCCAAGTATGCCATTCACATTGTTCTACAACTCTTCAAGAACAGGCCAGTGATAGTCATACATAAGAACACTTAAACCTTCAAAGGTGACTTCTGCTAGCTAAGGACCTGTCTAGTCTCTAACACAACCAGATCTTGAATGTTGGACTGCGTTTTTCTTTAGCACCCCGTGGCACAGAGTTTCCATAATGCTGGAAGTTTGTGCTCCCCAGCTGCCTGTTTCTTCTTACTCCTGGATAGCTCTACTTTCAAACTCCCCTCAAGGTTAGGATTTGAACATCTAAAAATAGCCCTACAGTCACTGCACTGACACATTTCTGCTGTTTACAGAGGTTGTCTGACAAAATAATAATTTCAAGAGTTAGGTTTAAAGGATCAAAAGCTATGTATGAAATGACTTTGAGTATTTGTCCTTTCTTTTTCTTCCTCTGTCTCCATAGATGTTCTTTGAAAGAGTTATGGTTATGGAGAAATAGTAGGGGGGGTATAGCAATGATTTTCTCAGGAATTATGAACTATGGTTTGGCTTAACATGTACAAAGCTAAGAGTACATGGCATAGTGTCTGGCACATAATAGGTGTTCAAAATACACTGACAGGAGGACAGAGAGGTGGGAAGTTACCCAGTATATCTGCTTCCATTTCTCCTTTGTTTCAGTGACGTTTTCTTGAGTGCCTACAGTGTGTAAAGCAATTTCCTAGGCACAGTTAGTTTCATTCATTTACTCATCTGTGTTCTGAATGCCTACCTTGATTTCCTGCAATTCCCATTTGCATAAGTAACTTCCACTCTCTGATTATTAACTCAGAATCTCATCACTCATCCAAATATTCTTCAAGAGCAAAGTGCTGCTCTTATCATCAGCAGTCATAATAATGTCGTTGATGCTAAACATGACAGAAAGTCTCCAATTTCTTTTCCATGGGGTATAGCATAAAATCTCTGCAATGATACAGGAAAGAAAGTTCTACCAGAGCAGTTTCTACAGGCTGGAGTAACTAATCCTCTCAAATATATCTAAACCCTGGAGAGCTCTCTATGAGAGGTGCAGTGGCAGGCTGTCCTTTGGACCTAGTTCTCATAAAGGTACCTTGTTATCTTCTAAAGAATAACTCTCTAGTGGTTAAGTCACTGTTGTGTCATCAGATCATGGTTAAGTCAATGTACCCACCTTAAAGGGCAGTGAGTTCATGCTAATGGGGGAGAAAAGGAGGGTGAGAATGGCCGCACAACTCACAGAATGTAATCAACATCACTAAATTGTGCATGTGGAAATGATCTGGTATATGTAATGCTGTGATTTATAGTCTCAAAAGCAACAACAAAACATTTTTTAAGTCAATTCACCTCCTCAAAGTATTATTGCTGCTGTTGCTAAAATCTCCTAACAACCATCACCATCACGTCAGTTCCTATTTGTAGCAACCTCACAGGACACAGGAGTGCCTGATGGACTCAAACTGTCAACCTTTTTGTTAGCGGCCACAGCACTTAACTACTACACCACCAGGGTCTCCACTGCTGTTGCTAGCTGCAGTCAAATCAACCCTGACTCATGGCGGCCTTACATACAACAGAAGTAAACACTGCTAGTCCCACATCATTCTCCACATGGCCAGCATGTTCAAGTCCATCAATGTGATTACTGTGGCTATCCATTTCGCCAAGGGTCTCGCACACCCTCGTTGGCCCTCTGCTTCACCAAACACAATGTCCTTCCCCAGGGACTGATCACTGGTAATGTGTCCAGAGCAAGCCAGCTGGACAATGTTCTGCTGTGGATCACAGATTTTCATTGGCTAATTTTCGAAAGTAGATCACCAGGCCTTTCTTCTGGCTTACTCTGAAAGCTTCACTGCAACCTGTCCATCATGAAGAACTCTGCTGGTACAGGAAATATCCATGGCATAGCTTCCAGCAACACAGCATTACAAAAGCCACCACAGTATGACCAACTCACAGGGAGGTGGTGGAAAGCATGTTGCTCGATATGTGAAAGGCACTCAACAAACTTTGATAAATGAATGGAGGACTGCTCGGAAAATGAATGAAGCAACCGGGTACTGATTTTACAAGTAAAATGGAGCCTTGAAAATTTCTGCCCTCCTGGTCTAAGCTCTAAATCAATCTCCTTCCCATCAACAGATCTTTCTTTCCTGGTGACCTAAAAGTCACAGCTCTTTTGTTTTGCTTTCACATTAAATTCAAAACTGTGACAAGGTTCAGCACCTAACCTTCACTGTTGCAGAGATTTCAGAGAAAATGCAGTAGGTTTCTTCTCCCTCTGACAGCAGAGTCCATGCAGATTAAGAGATATCGAACCTCTCAAATCAAATTTGGAGAAATAAAAGAAGAAAATGTACCTGTGTGTGTGTTTGCCATACATACATATGCATCTTTTTACTGTTGTTGTATTGTTGTTGCTGTATTTGGAGGCAAGAAAACTCAGGCATAATGGAAAGGAATTTTACTTTCCAGGAAATAAATGGGACCCAAATGTGTTCTTCTGAAGCACAAATCTTGGCCTAGCTCCAGGCCTCAGTTTTGTTCTGTGTTGACTACACAACTGCAGCAACATTTGTCCTCCTCTTCTTTCTCCTCTCTCTCTCTGCAGCAACACTTCTTAAGTTTTGACACTTCGTGTTGGTCTTCTGGAAGCTATCCAGGTAATATCTATTCCTACACAAAATTCATACAACATAGAAACACAAGTGACATGAAAGTTCCTTTCTCACCTCTCTCCTGAGCTGGATATTAGCAAGCAGGAAGGAGGATGAGAAGTGAACTTGGTGACCAGCCCCACGGAGACATGCCTGAAGCAGGACAGGGTGAGGGAGAAGTTGAACTGTCAAGCAGTTGTCAGCCAATTCCAGAAAGAAGCTTGGGAGGTGGAGCCCCTCAGAGCTGTCCCAATAGGAGGCACAGAGGGGAGGAATTTGTATAATAGCCCCTTTCACCATCTGTCATAGATTGAAATGTGCCCTCCCCAAAATGTGTGCACCAATCTGGCTGGGCCGTGAGGGTCACTGCTGTGTTACTGTCCACCATTTGACAGGGTTTTCCTATGTGTTATAAATTTTCTAACTATGATTTAATAAGATGGGTTTGTGGCTGTTATATCTATGGGGTGTGCAAGATTAGGTGGTGTTTTAAGCCAATCTCCTTTGAAAGATAAGAGAGAAGTGAACAGAGAGGCATAAGAATCTCAAACTACCAAGAAAGCCACACTGAGAACAGAACATACTCTTTGGACTTGAGGGTTCCTGTGCTTACTTGCTCCCAGACCAAAGGAAGACTGATGACAAGGACCTCTCTGTAGAGTCAACAGAGAAAGACAGCCTTCCCCTGGAGCTGGTGCCCTGAACACGGACTTCTGTTATAGCAATACTAGATGACCTTCCACAGGATGCAAGTTGCCCCTCAACCTCTACAGAGATTATAAGCTTGGAGGAAGTAGCTCACTTATCAGAGGACATTTCCTAGGAAGGGACTCTTCTAGGAGCCCTTAGGCACCTAACACTTCAAGCAGGTGCAGGAACTACATGCCCTGATCTTTCAGGGTAAATTGGGTGCCATGGCATGTAAATATACTATGTTATGTGTATTGTTCCAAACCACATATACTTTCTATGTCTTTAAACCAGTTGCCATTGAGTTGATTCAGATTCATGGTGACACCAGTGTGTCAGAGTACAACTTTGCTCCGTGGGGTAGTCAATGGCTGATTTCCCAAAAGTAGACCACCAGGACTTTCTTCCAAGTCATCTCTGGGTGGACCTGAACCTCCAACCTTTTGGTTAGCAGCTCAGCGTGTTACATTTCACAGTTCCCAGGGATTCTTTTATGGACATAAAGAGCACACCCAACAAGGAAATATATTTAGTTAAGTGTATGTATCCCGGAGCCAAACTGTCTAGCTTTGAATACCAACTCTATTATCCTTCTACCTTTGGAAGTGTACTTAACTTGGCATATTTTGGTTGCCTAACTGGTAAAAATTGCAGGGTAATAACAATAACACCAAGGTATGTGAGATGCAGTCTTGCTGTCTTTGCTTCCAAGGAGCCCTCTGGTTGTAACTCTTCTAAAACACATCTGTTTGTTCTTTGGGCAGTCCGTGGTACATTCAACATATTGTCAGGAGGGATGAGTCCCTGGAGAAGGACATCATGCTTGGTAGAGCGGAGGGCCAGCAGAAAAGGTGATGACCCTTGATGAGATGGACTGACACAGTGGCTGCATCAGTGGGCTTAAGCATTAAAACAACTGTGGACATGGCACAAGACCAGGCAAGGTTTCTTTCTGTTGTTCACAGTGTCGCTATCAGTGGGAGTTGACTCAATGGCACCTAACAACAGCAACAACAATACCAATGGTACAAGTCTGGAAAGATTAAATGGGTGACGTAACATGCAGTTCTGTGACTGAAGCCTGACACACAAAAACGTGTAGCTACTGGCTTGTGTCGCTCAACACTTTATTTTGAACAGTCAGATCCGACTCGACGGCACTTGTCGTTGGCTCTTTTTTATATGTGAAGATGAATCTCATTCCTTTTAATAGCTAAGTACCACTTTATAGGGTGAATACGCCATAAGCTAAGAATTCCCTGACTGTTGAGCGATCAGGTTGCCTCTGGTTTTTCATAATTACAAGTGAGCATCTTTGCAGGCATAGCCTTATATACACCTGGAAGAATTTGTGTACGGGAGACTCCTGGAAAACGTAGTCATCAAGGGGTAAGCACATCTGAAATTTTGACACACACTGTTAAACCACCCCCTGAAAAAAACTGTATAGTTCTAACTTAGACCTCAGCATCCTGAGATGAGGATGTCCTTTCCGTGTACCACACACACACACACACCAAGAGAAGATATTAAAAATCATGTACATTTCTGCCAGTCTGATGGGTGAAAAAGTATTTCATTGGTTTAATTTGCATTTCTTGTCCTCTCTGTGAGATTGGGCCCTTTTCTTTATTCATTAGCCATTTGTGTTTACCTCATCCCTCTGGATTATCTCTGTTGACATGTTTCTAAATTTATTTATTGTAAATATGGTCTACCACTCTCATTTACCTTTTAGGCTTTTTAATGTGCCTCTGAACTTACACGTGGTTCAATTTTCAAACACTCAAACCCACTGGTCTTCTTTGGAGTGCGTAAATACAGTGTGAGGTGTGCAGGAGAACGGAAAGAGGCAGGCACTACCCTGACACGTTCACACATAAAGCCCACTTCATCCTCATAGCTATAAGTTCCTTTACAGCCTTTGAACTTCCCATTTGCCTAGAGTAGTAAGCTTCTTTTTGCTCATTTTTATTTTCCCTTTTTTCAGCCCAGACCTGGTTATTAAAATCTTAAATAATGTCTGGATTATAGGGTCGACCTCACAGCATCTTTTCCCTGGATCTTTCTGCTCCTCTTCTGTCTGACTCTACTTCCCCCTTTTCCCTGGGCCTGAGCATGCACAGCTTGAGTGTGAGATGTGGGTAGGAGTGGGACAGGCATCAGTGTCCAAGAGTGATGGCCCCTTGTGGTGACCTGTGGCTTACATACCCTTCTTTGTGGGCTCCCACTGCTGGCTTCATCATCCTGTTTGAGCCCATCACTAAAGATGCTGGTTCTGGCTCTAGCTTGGTACGGGCCTTGTTTGGGCCCAGGAAGTGGGAAGGAAGAAGGAGGTATCCACACTTTCAAGTATGTGCAGTGAACTGTGAGTGGTTTCTGCTTGACAACAGTGCATGGTTCTCAAGCAGCACTGGGACCTGCTGTGCTGTCGCCACTGGAGATGTGGTGTGATCTCTTGGATGAACATATCTCTGAGGCTGCATCTCTTTCCTTAGGCAGAATGATGGCTGAGGAAGCACACTACAATCAGGGTATGAGTCTCTTTGGAAAGGGCTGTTCCTCCAGAAAGGGTGACTGTCTCCAGCTGGAAGAAGAATGGATGGCGAGTATTCTGCAGACACGCTTCTTTATGGAGAAGGCACACAAGGGCTCTGCCTAGTTTTTACATCATATTGAGAAGAAGCCCTGCTATTTCCTGAGCATCATGCTCTAGGCCCAGGGCTCAGGAAGCCACACCCAGTATCAGGACACAACTGGTTTGCGGAAGGACACCATACTTGGGGAGAGACTGGCCTGAGTTTCAAGCTTATCAAGCTGCATTCAGCTTTCTCTTCTATAAAATGGGTGTTATGAAGTCTAATGCGCAAAGCTTTGGGGGATGGTAAATGAAATAACGCATGTGAACTACCTAGCATATTACCACTATGTGTGCCTATCTGTGTGTGTATTGTTACACTTAGCCAAGTCATATTACATGTTACCTCATTTAGTCTTTACAACAATAAAGCAGGTACCATTGTTAACCATCCCCATTTTCCAGACAGAGAAACTGAATTGCAAAGAAATCAAGCTGCTTTTGAAGAATGCATAGCTGGTAAGCAGCAGAGTCAGGATCTAAACCTAGCCAGGGGGCTGTAAACTTAGTGCCCCTACCCACTGTTCTCTGCTGTCGTCACATGGTGTCCCCTATCAAAGGTACTCAGTAAATGAAGACAATTATAACAATAACAGCAATTACATCCTCACCACATATTAAAGGCAATTCCATTATGCACTGTCAATTTATTCACTCAACTAGCAGATTATGAAAATGCACCAAGAGCCTGTATAATGCAAATGTGCTTACAAAACGTGAGAAATAAATGAAATGCTTTCTCTCTCCTGAACTTCTGCAGTACCTCTCCCACTGTAGCATCAGCACCTGGTGTCCTGTGGGTGGGCACAAGTGCTTATTAATTTGTGGTTCAAACTGTCTGGTCACAGAACATAATTGATATAAATATTACCATTAATATTGCAATTGCCATGATTAAGAATTCCATATGAAAGGACAAATGCTACTGGAATATCAGTGTAACAACTGAATCTTAGAGAGATCTAAACTGAATAATCTTTCACAAGTCCAGACCCAACCAAAACTAAACCCACTGCCATTGAGTCAATTCTGACCCACAGCAAACCTATAGCAGAGTAAAACTGCCCCACAGTTGGGAGACAAGGAGGGCCTGGCAGATTTGAACCGCCAACCTTTCGGTTAGCAGACACAGCACTTAACCACTATACCACCAGGGTTTCACAAGTCTAGCAAGTTCCAAATTCCATGGCAGGGACTGAGACACAAGGACAGCCAGGTCTCACTTTCTTAGAAAGGCCTGGGATGGAGATGGGGGAGATGGTTAGGTCTCAGTCTCTGGGGACGGGACCTTTCTGTGAAACTTGACAGACATTTCTACCTCTCAGACTGATTCTCAGGTTTGCCCAATTCAGAAAATGTGACAAGGGGCTTAAAAGCCACCATTTGCCCATGTCCACCCTTAATGCTTTGATGGTCTCAGCTTCAGGATCTGGGTTAACTTTTGTTAGTGAAAGCACACAGAATCAGAACTGAAATAACCCCTAATACACAATGTACCCAGTCCCGGCGTCCCGGCCCCCTCCTTCCTTTCATGGTAAATGCATGGCCTTAGCTAAGAGGCCCTTTGCAAAGCCAGCCTCTAGCTAACGGGCTTTTGATCAGGCTTTGCTTCCTGATAGCTGTACATGTAAATGAATGTTCATATCAATTAAATAACAAACTTGGATTCTTCCTACCTTCTGCCAGGTGTCCCCTAGTTCTGGAGCACGCTCATTGTTCTTATTTCAAGGACAGTATCTTCTTGTTGTGAAGAACCCTAGTCGGGGCTGGAGTATTTGTAGTTAGCACACTTGGGAGAAAAAGAGCAAGGGTTGAAAAAGTGGTGGGAACACATTTTTTCTAGTGTGAGCAGGAAAACTAAGATGTTTTGAACACCTATTGCTAGTCTATGTGCAAGGTACTTTACACATATTGTATCATTTTATCATCATATTAATCTTACAAGTATTATTACCCCTACTGTACAGAAGACAACAAAGCCAGGGGTCTTCAGTTACTTGTTCATGGTCACGAGGCTGGCCAGGGACTGAGTCACAATTCAAGCAGCTGAATTCCAGCTTTTGTTGTTGTGGTTGTAGTTAGGTGTCACTGAGGCAATTCCAACTTGTAGCGACCCCATGTGATAGATTAGAACTGCTTCATAAGGTTTTCTTGGCTGTAATTCTATGCAAGTGGGTCTGCCAGGTACTTCTCCCACAAATCACTGAGTAGGTTCAAACTGCCAACCTTTTTCTGGTAAACAGCCACACACTTAACTGTCTATGCCACACACTAGAACAACAACAACAACAACCCCTCTGCATTGAGTCAACTTTGACTCACAGAGACCCTTTAGGACACAGGAGAACTGCCAAATGGTGTTTCCAAGGCTGTAATCTGTAAGGAAGCAGACAGGCACATCTTTTTCCTATAGAGTGGTTCATGGATTTAAACCACCAACCTTTCAGTTAGCAGCTGAACACTTTAACTACTGAACTACCAGGGTGCCTTAATTCCAGTTTCTACACAATTCCAAAGTTTTATTTCCCTGACACCTCAGATAATTGATGCCTTTTTCTCACATACTGGAAATAACACTGGATTTGAGTATAGGTCTGTCACCTGCCAGTTCTCTGGCCTTGGATAAGTGGCATATCTTTTGTGAGTGGAGCTCTTCATCTGCAAAATCAAGCTCTATTAGCACATCTCCTATTTATCTGTGTGAACTGGCTTTGCACACGACAACACGCTCTACAGATGTGGCGACCTCTGGCATGCTTACAAACAGCCTTTGTCAGTTAATCCATCGCTGCCATTGCATCACTGTGTTGCTCCCCCTTTCTGATTATCCAAAAGTAACACTTGGGTCTGTTTGCCAATAACAGATTTGTTTTCATTATTATGGATGATTCTGTCTTGACATTGGAGCAGAAGTGGCAACTGATTGCATTTCCCGGAGAATTTTTAAAGATTCCATTTTTCTTGGAAAAAGAAGAAATAGGAAACTGTGGAACAATAATCAAACCCCTAGTTTTGTGGGGTTTTTTTTTTTCCCTTTTAAAATTGCTACTAAGACACTGGTGATCTCAGGAAGTAGCTGGAACATCTCATTTTCTCAGGCTCCTGGAGCAGCGAAGTGCTCTGAAATTCCACACCAGTGCCTGTTTCAGAGGCTGTCACTCCCCTCAATGTCCTTGGCAAATCCTTCTCTCTCCACTTCAAATCTGTTATACTTTACTCTTAACAAAATCCAGGAAATGCAGCAATGGCCCCTTGCTTCAGCCATCAAGGCCTCACGTGATGTTACAGGGGTCTCACTCCATGTGGCTTACTGGTTATGCAAGAGGAACCATCACCTGAATGACCTGTGTCCCACCGGGTGATCCCCCCAGGCCCTCTCTGCCAGGGGGGTGATAGGGAGGCACTGGTAGATAGAATTCTTGCCTTGCATGCAGGAGACACAAGGCTTGATTCCCAGGCAATGCCCCCCAACACAGAGCCACCATCCATCTGTCAGTGGAGGCTTGTTGCTATGACACTGAGCAGTTTTCAAGAAAGATTCCAGATTAAGATGCACTTGGAAGAAAGGCCTGGTGATCCACTTCCAGCAATCAGTCATTGAAACCCTGTGGGCCACAATAAACCAATCCTCAGCTCCTCATGGGTATGGGAAGGACCAGGCAGCATTTCATTCCCTTGCTCAAGGGTCACCATGAGTTTAAGGCCAACCGGATAGCATCTGACAACAGACAACAGCATCTCCTCCCCATGCTACTGAAATCTCTACAAAATAAATCCAGGAAAGAGGCATTTAAAAAACATAAGGCTGGGACTGCATTACTGCTCATGGCATGGGATGCAACTTCTAATGTTATGACAGAGATAGTCATCTCAAGCAAGAGATTTCTCTGAGCTTTAAAACTTTCTACCAGAAAAATAGGAGATTCCTCAAAAAGTTAAACCTAAGAGTCACTGTATGAACCAGTAATTCTATTCCGAAGTGTATACCCAAAACAACTGAAAGCAGATACTCAAACAAATCCTTGTACCCAAATGTTCACAACAGTCAAAAGATGGAAAATAATCCAAATGTCCATCAATGAATGATTGACTAAAAAATCGCTGGTATGCTCTTAAAATGGAATATTATTCTGCCATAAAAAAGAATGAAGTACTTATACGTAACACTACACGGATGAAGCTCAAAAATAATATGCTGAGTGAAAGAAACTAGACATAAAAGGTCACAAATTTCAAATTCTGCTTACATGAAATACACAAGATAGATAAATCTATAGAGAAATAATTCAGATTCATGGTTGTCAGGGCCTGTGGGGAGAGAAGAATGCAGTATAAAAATTTATTTGCGGAGTTATGAAAATGCCTTTGTAAGTAGACAAGCTGGTAGTTGCACAACATTATGAATGTACTAAAAGCCACTAGAAGGTTGACTTTAAAATAAATATTATATTACATGAATTTCACATCAAGAAAAAACAACTAATGCCAATGTCTGCAAATTCCTGTGAAATGCATAAAAAATAAAGACATACTGATGGCCAGATAGATAGCTAGATAAAGCACAGAGAGCAACATGTTAATTATAGAATACAGGGGTAGGTACATGAGTGTTTAATATCTGTATATGTTTGAAAATTTTCATAGTAAAAGGGTAATAAAATAATAGAACCTAGTACCTATCATCTCAGTGGGCAGGTGGGAAGGAGGTTCCCAAATCTTGCTCTCCAACATGGGTCCTGCCTTATTTAGGAACTCATCAGGATAAACTGGCTGAGCATTGTCCACTGCAAGTATCTTTCACCTCCTCTTCTCTTTCCCACTTGACTGCTTTACAGATAATGCCACCTTTTCAAGGTGGTACAGTGGTTAAATACTTGGCTGCTATCCAAAAGTCAGTAGTTCAAAACCAATAGGCACTCTGCAGGAAGAATATGTGGCAGTCTGCTTAAGGCCTTAGAAACCCTATGGGGAACTTCTGCTATGTCCTATAGGGTCACTATGAGTCAGAATCAACTTGATGGCAGTTGGTTGTGGGGTTTATTTTTATTTTTTGGTTTTTAGGGAGTAGCTGCCTGCAAAGCACAAGGAAAGGGACTTCTGCGGGTACTGGCACTATTTTGTTTCTTGATCTCGTGTTGATTACTTGAGTGTATTCATTTTGTGAAACACCCCTGAGCTGTACTATGTGTACCTTTTTGTGTGTATACTATACCAGTTGCTGTCCAGTAGATTCTAGCTCATGGTGAGTGACCCAATCATCAGAGGAGAACCATACTCCACAGTTTTCAAGAGCTAAGTTTTCAAAAATCAATAGAATACATATTAAAATAAGTAAAACTAATCAATGAAACTAGAAGTTGATCCTCTGAAAAGATTAAAAAGAAGACGAGAACAAATAATATTCTGAATAAGAAGAGAAATAACTGCCAATGTAGATCAGAGTTAAAATATTACAACAGGGTACTGTATACAAACTTACTTCAATGGCCTGGGAAATCTTGATGGGATGGATGCTTTTCTCAGAAAACAACTAAAGCTAACTAAGACGCCATGGGTCAGCAGCCACTCACAGACACCATGGCTGTCTAGAGTCCAAACAATAGCTGATATCACAAATCCTCCTTCTCGGTTATTAGCATCTACAGGGGAAACAGCAGTACATACGTGGATTGCTCAGTTAGTAAATGGCTAGTGGCCACTATGAGTGGTAGGTCCCTTGTTCTACAGAAAATATAAAATTCTACCCCAGAGAGAAGGTGGTGGAAGTCACTGCGGTCAGAATTTACATCAGTTTGTTACACAACCACAGAGCACAGGGCTGTGCCTCTTTATTGTTTACCTTCCTAAGGCCAAGTAAATGACTGGGTAAGACCTGGGAAGACCCAAGCCTATTGAACAGGTAGAACATTACACTGGGTGACAGGTACAGTATGTTTTTGCTGTAATAAATATTCTTCCACTTACATAAGAAACCACCTCTTACCATTTGATGAGTCATTAGAATTGCTTTTAGTAGATTTTGTAAAAAAAAAAAAAAAAAAGTCAACCCAGGGAAGGAATTCATCCAATGTTAAGTCTGGGAAATAAACCACTGGCAGCTGGATGGCATGAAACTGAAGGAGCATTTTCTTTCAGTAGGCGGCTCTCTGCAAGCCCTAACTTGACAATCCAAGAGAGAAAAGAAATTTCAAACAGGAAGAGATATCCAAGAAAATTAGACATTACAGACAGGATATGAAAGACCAAAGAGAGCCTGAGTTTGTGAAGTTGAAAAACCACAACTTTTCTGATGACTTCAAAAAAGCAGCTTTTGTAATGACAGCAGAAGTCAGCATGAAAAGAGGTAAGACACGAGGAAGTGAGGAGCTTCTTCTTTGATGCGGTGGTGTTGGGGAGGCTTTTGTGGAGTCTGGTAGTGTTAGAAAGGAAAGGAAGTGAAGCCCCTGGGGGTGAGTGAACGATTAACAAGTTCAAATGCTGATCAAAATGTTGGAGGTTCAAGTATCCTTAGAGGTACCTCAGAAGAAAGGCCAGGGAACAGTCTTTTTCATAACTCACCCATCAAAAACCATGTGGAGCACAGTTCTATAGTGACATGAACTGAGTCACCATAGTCAGAATCAACTCACTGGCAACAGGATTCTGGGTTGTCTTGAAGGAGACAGAGGATGGGAATAATTTTACTTAGGGTTAGAAAGAACTGAGCATACTTACAGACCGAAGAGAAAGGACAAGGAGACAATATTGAAGACAGAAAAGAGAAAGTAAAAGTAATTCATAGAGCAAGATCTTAGGAGGCTGAAAGAAAGTAGACTCAAAGACACAAACAGAAGGGTTGGCTTTGGAGAGGAGATAATTGACAGAACTACTACAACTCAATTTTGCATTGAATAGTGGCCTCCACAAAGCTATATCCAAGTCCTAATCTTTATTACCTGTGAATGTAACCGTGTTGTCAATTAAGTTAAGAAAGTCTGGATGGTCTCCTACTGGTGTCCTTATAAGAGCAAGGAGAGGTAGGTAGGCATAAGCCATACAGATACCAAGGAGACATTATAGGCAGAAGGCCACACAAAGGCAGACACTGAGATTGGAGTCATTAGGCTCCTTGACAAGAACACCTGGAGTCTCCAGAAGCTGGATAAGGCAAAAAACAGCTTCTTCCCTAGAGCCTTCAGAGGAAGTGTGTCCTCACTGACATCTTGATTTCGGATTTCTGGCCTCTACAACTGTTAGAGAATGCATCTGCTGTTTTAAGCCACCAGGTTTGTGGTAATTTGTTATGGCATCTATCATGCATTGAATTTTGTCCCCCCAAAATGTGTCTAGCTGTTTGGCTGGGCCATCATTCCCAGTATTTGATGATTTTCCTATGCTATACATCCTAATCTCTGCCTGTGGCTAATACATAGGATAATGCATTAAAAGAGGATTAGGATAGGACTGTAGCACCCTTGCTAAGGAGTTTCCCTGGAATGTGGCTTGCACCACCTTTTATCCTTTCATCACATGGGAGATAGAGGGGAAAGTAAGCAGAGAATTGGGAACCTCTCACTATTAAGAAAGCAGCACCAAGAGTTGAGTACATCCTTCAGACCTGAGGCTCCTACACCAAGATGTTTTGCAACCAAAGACTGATACAACACAAGGACTTTCCTCCAGAGCTAACAGAGGCAAAGGCTTCCCTGAAGCAGACACCCTGAATTCAGGCTTGTAGCCTACTGGACTGTGTAAGAATAGGCTTTCCTTTGTTAAAGCCATCCACTTTATGTATTTCTGTTAGAGTAGTACCAGATAAGGAAGACAGCATCCTCAGGAAACTAATAAACCAGATACTGTTGGATAAATTTCAACTCATTGTTATTCCACATATGTCAAATCAGAAATGTGCTTCATAGGATTTTCAGTGACTAATTTTTGAAAGTATATAAAAATCTTTCATCAAGGTGTCTCTGGGTGACTCAGATCTCTAACCTTTCCTCCAAAATGCAAGTTAAAAATTAGTCCAGTGGAAAAATCAACCACAAGATACATTCTCATGCTTTAGAGATGTGTCCTCACATGCTGGTTTACTTGGGAGGCCATTCTGTCCAATCAAACCTTGCCTCTGAAACAACTGTGACTATCTCAAATTCAGCCCTGAATATACCCTTCACAATCCATGTCTGGAAACCCTGGTGGTGTAGTGGGTAAGTGCTATGTCTGCTACCAAAATGTCAGCAGTTCAAATCCTCCAGGCACCCCTCAGAAACTCTATGCAGCAGTTCTATTCTGTCCTACATGATTGCTATGAGTCAGCATCAACTTGATGGCACTGGGTTTGGTTTTCAGTTTAATTCATGTCTAGTCTCCACTCAGCCTTCCACTTTTCATTGTCCTGATTGGCATTCTCTCCATCCTAGCCACTTTATATATAAATGATTAAATTTTCCAGTATTTCTTTCCGTACCATGTAGATCTATATGAAAAATCCAACCAAGAAGGTCATGAATAAAAGGAGTATGATATTATAGTATGTATCTTTTGCTTCTTCTGATTCTCATTCAAATCACTGCCTGATTTCTCTTGAGTACCTACACAAATATAGATTTTCATGGTTGGTCAAACTTAGTGCTTATTTCTACCACTTAAATTCAAAAAAATTCCCTCAATTATTCAGAACTTAATGTGCCTCTGATTCTAGCATACCAAAAACCCTTTGCCACTGAGACAATTCTGACTCATAGAGACCCTAAGGGACATAGGAGAATTGTACCACAGGTTTCCAAGGAGCAGATGGTAGATCCAAACTGCCAGCTGTTTGGCTAGCAGCTCAGCTCTTGACCACTGCACCACCAGGGCTCTAATTATAGCAGAGAACACTCTAAAGAATCATTTACTTAAAGCATTTTATCTCCCTAGATTATACTAAAGTAAGAGGGCAGTGGAATGTATCTTAGGGAAATAAGAGCCATCATACAAAAAGATAAATGCACACCCATACTAACTGCAGAACTGTCCACATTAGCAAAAAGATAGAAACAACCTAGGTTCTCATCAGCAGATGAATGAATAAACAAATTATGGCACATACACACAACAGAATACCGTATGATCATATAAAACAATGATGAATCCAAGAAACATCTCGCAACATGGATGAATCTGTAAGGCATTATACTAAGTAAAATTAGTAAGTTGCAAAATATGAAACCACTATTATAATAACTCAAGAAAAGTTTCAAGCATAGAAGAAAACATGCTTTGATGGTTATGAGGGTAAGATGGGAGGGAAAACAGAATTCACTAACTATACAGCAGACAAAATAATCTTAGGAAAGGGTAACACACAATACAGAGGATGTCAGCACAATGGCACTAAACCAAAACCAGAAGTTTCCGGAATACAAGGAAATACTTTGAGGGGTAGAATAACAGAACAAGAGTAGGGGTATGGGAACCATGGTTTCAGGGAACATACAGATCAACTGGCATAAAAGTTATTAAGAAGTTATTAAGGGGGGGGAGTCAAGATGATGGACTAAACACACGTCTTCCTAAATCCCTCTGGAAACCAAGACCTGAATTGATAATTAAATGTAGTCTTCTGGATAGCTAATGAGCCCCAGGACACGGCGTAGGGCTGTTAATTTGGACTTCATATCAGTGACCACAAAACCTCCTCTCTTTCACTGATCCTGCTCTTCATGAAAGCTGGCTTTCACAGACCAAAGGCAACTCATCATTTTGACTTTTTTTTCCCTCTGTCTTGGCTGGCAGGAAGATCTGGGACTTGACTGGCAGTTGGCCTCATATGCACTGCTGGTGGGGTCGGTGGCCTAGGTTACTGTGTTTTGGGAGCCTGGCTTTGGACTCTGCATCTCGGAGTCTTTGGCCTCTCTTTTCGCCTAGCTTTTACGGAGGCAGGCACCAAGCTTGTGTGGGGCGCCATCTTGTTCCATCAGGAGGCGGATACACATGTATGGAGGCCCCACTTGGACCTAGTTCCTAGGCTGGGAGGCAGCGCCTGCTCAGAGGAGAGTGCTTTTCTGGTAGAAAAGCAGTATTTTACAGTGTTGCCTACAGCTAGGGCCCAGCAATGGAGGCTGTGGACTCTGTGCAACTAGGCACATTTGGCCTCTCTTTCCACCTCTGACATAGAATACCCTGGCCCCAGCCAGGTGATGAGCTTGTGCAAGACACCATCTTGTTAAACTGGGAGGCAGATATACCCACCCTTATGGAGGCCTCAGTTGTACATAATTCCTGGGCTAGTTGGCAGCGCCTGCCCGGAGCAGAGATCTCTTCCCGCAGAAAAGCAGGATTCTACACAGTGTTACCTACAGTTGGGGGCTGACAGCAGAGGACAGCAGGGCAGTAGCCTTTCTGTATTTTGAGCTAGTTTATAACAACTGGGGTTGGATGTGGAGATGCTCACCGTCTCTGCTGGGAAGAGGGACCCATACATCTAAAAACCTGACTGACTTTGTAAGCTGTCAGATACCTTTTACCTTTCATTTTAAGATGGCCTAGAAAAACAACTGTGGTCCATCCTCACAGCATCCCTCTCAGCCTTTATTGACTCACAAGATGCCCCCAAAGCAACAAACTCTGTAGAAAACCATAACCAAGAACTCACCCATGGTGTCAGAAAGCACCACAAAACTTCCCAGATGAAGAAAACTTTCTGAAGCTGTTGGAAGGTGAACACAGAAAGCTTATATATAGAGTCCTCCTAGCCAGCCAAGTGCTGTCAAGTCAGATCTGACTCATGGTGACCCTAGGGGCCAGACGTTATACAAAATTCAGCAGAGCAAAATGAAAAATTAAGCAAGCTGTTTGATCTGATGGAGCACCGGTACTCTGAAATCCAACAGATCAAGAACAAAATCAAAGACAGAGAAACTTCTATTCAAATCCAAGAAAACAGAATGGAACAAATGGAAAATAGACTTTCTGATTTGGAAGACAGAGCTACCGACTCCAGCATCTATAAGGAAAAATCAGAAAAAAGAAACCAAAAAAATTGAAGAAGCATTAAGAAGCATGTGGGACTCTATTACTAGCAACAATCTATAATTAATTGGAGTTACCGAACAGGGTGAGACACCTGAGAACACAGACAGCATTGTTGCTGAGCTGCTGACAGAAAACCTCTGGGAAATTATGGAAGGAGAGAATATAGATATTCAAGATACATATTGAACACCACTCACTATAGATCTCAAAAGAAAGATTCCAAGACATGTTATAATCAAGCTGAACAAAACAAAACATAAGCAGAACTCTTATAGGCAGTGAGACTCAAAGCAAAGCTAACATTCAGAGGGAAACCCTGTAGGTTTTTCTTGGATCTGTCAGCAGAAATTATGCTGGCACAGAGACAGTGGCATGATACATTCAAAGCCTTGAAGGAGAAGAACGTCCAACCAAGAATTATATATCCTGCAAAACTGTCTTTCAAATATGAAAATGAAATTAAGACATTCACAGATAAACAGAAACTCAGAGACTTTGTAAAAACCAAACCAAAGCTACAAGAAATACTGAAAGAATCTCTTGGCTTAGGAGAATAAAACAACTAACTTTATATTTTAGAAGCAAATACAGGACATATCACCCAGAATCCTACTCTTTTAGGGAAGGCTTCACACTCAATCAAGGCTATAATAGTGAAAAAAATGATCCAGTGATCATATCGTGAAACTATGATGTCATCATATTAAAAAGAGGGATGTACTACAGTTGTTATAGTCCTTCCAGAAGGAGAGGAAGTTAATAAGACTTGTAGTAGTTAAAATTAGGTTTATACATAGTTTATTAAGGGAGATCATAGGGCCAGCCATAAAGCACAATAAAGATCCAACATATCAAATCAAGGAACATACTACAGGAGTCTCAACAACCACAAAACCAATCCTGAAAAAGGTGAAAAATCAACTGACAAAGAAGAATGTCCTAGAAGAGATTAATAAGAACAACAGAGAAAACATCAACACAAAAATAAACGTATCACAATGGCAGCACTGAACACATAACTTTCAATAATCACATTGAATGTGAATGGACTGAATGCTCCGATAAAGAGACATCGAGTGACGTCTTGGATCAAAAGACACGACACATCAATATGTTGCCTACAAGAAACTCATCTTAGACTTAAAGATAGGAACGAACTGAAAATTAAAGGGTGGAAGAATATATATCAAGCTAACAATACACAAAGAAGAGCAGGTTTGGCAATTCTAATCTCAGATAAAATAGA
Organism: Heterohyrax brucei; assembly: GCA_028571685.1. Lineage (NCBI taxonomy): Eukaryota > Metazoa > Chordata > Mammalia > Hyracoidea > Procaviidae > Heterohyrax > Heterohyrax brucei. Next base: position 113,695,622 of record CM053149.1, on the reverse strand, counting down.
TTTTAATGTAAAATCCACCACTGTGGACAAGGAAGGACACTATTTATTGCTGAAAGATTCAATACACAAGCAGGACTTAACAATATTAAATATTTATGAACCTAATATTACAGCACCTAAATACATCAAACAAACACTGACTACACTCAAAAAGGAGATAGATCACTCCACAATAATAGTGGGTGACTGCAACACTCCACTCTCAATGTTAAACAGATCATCTAGAAAAAAAGCTAAATAAAGACACAGAAAACCTTATTGCCACAATTAACCAACTAGACCTCATTGACATATACAGAACTTTCTATCCATCAGTGGACAACTACACCTTCTTCTCCAGTACACGTGGAACATTCTCCAGGATAGACCATGTGTTACGACATAAAGCAGTCCTCAACAAAGTCCATACCACTGAAATAATGCAAAGCATCTTCTCAGATCATAAAGCCATATAAGTCAAAACGAATAGCAGAAAAAACAGGTAGAAAGTGGAACTCATGGAAAGTGAACAACATCTTGCTCAAAAACCCATAGGTTATAGAAGAAATCAAGGATGAAATACAGAAACTTATAGATTCCCATGAGAATGAAAACACTTCCTACCAGAACCTATGGGATACAGCCAAAGCAGTGCTCAGAGGTCAGTTTATCTCTACAAATGCACATATCCAGAAGGAAGAAAGAAACCAAATCAAAGAACGAACCCCACAGCTTGAACAAATAGAGAACAGAGGAACCCCTGAGGCACCAGAAGAAAACAGATGATAAAGATTGGAACAGAACTAAGCAAATTACAAATGAGAAGAACAACTGAAAACACTGAAAAAAGCTGGTTTTTTGAAAAGATCAACAAAACTGATGAATCATTGACTACACTTACCAAACAAAAACAGGAAAGGAAACAAATAAACCAAATAAGAAACGAGACAGGAGCTGTCCCAACAGACTCAGCAGAAATAAAAAATATCATAACAGAATACTATGAAAGGCTGTACTCTAACAAATTTGAAAACATAGAGGAAATGGGCAAATTCCTTGATTCATATCATCTACCAAAATTATCACAAGGTGAAGAGGAACAACTTAATAAACCTATCACAAAGGAAGAGATTGAAAAAGTAATCAAAAAACTGCCAAGCAAAAAAAAAAAAAAAAAAAAAAGCCTGGGCCCAGATGGCTTCACCACAGAATTCTACTAAGCTTTTAGAGAAAAGTTATCTACAAAACTACTGAGACTATTTCACAGTATAGAAAGGGATAGAGTACTCCCAAACTCATTCTATGAAGCCAGCATAACCCTGCTACCAAAGCCAAGGAAGCCAAGCCAAGTGCTGTCGAGTGGGATCCAACTCATGGTGACCCTTGGGGCCAGGGTAGAATTGACCCCTAAGACCCAAGAAAAAAGGAGAACTAGAGACCGATATCATTCATGAATCGAGAGGCAAAGATCCTCAACAAAATTCTTGCCAATAGAATACAACAACACATCCAAAAAATAATCCACCATGACCAAGTTGGATTCATACCAGGGATGCAAGGCTGGTTCAACATCAGAAAAACAATTAATGTGATCAACCACATAAATAACATAAAAGACAAGAACCACCGATTTTGTCTATTGATGCAGAAAAGGCATTTGATAAAGTCCAACACCCACTCATGCTAAAAACTCTCAGCAAAATAGGAACAGATGGCAAATTCCTCAGTGCAATAAGGGCCATTTATACAAAGCCAATTGCCTACATCATTCTGAATGAAGACAGAGTGAAACAGTTTCCCCTGAGAACAGGAACTAGATAAGGATGCCCACTCTTACCTCTCCTACACAACATTGTACTAGAAGCTCTAGCCAGAGCAATTAGGCAAGACCAAGAAATAAAGGGAATCTGCATCAGCAAAGAAGAAGTCAAAATTTCCCTATTTGCAGATGATATGACTGTATATGCAGAGAATCCTGAAGAATTTATAAGTAAATTCCTCAAACTGATAGAAGCATTCAGCCGAGTCTCAGGATGCAAGATAAACATAAGTGAATCAGTAGGATTCCTTTGTACCAACGAGATTACTAAGGAAGAAGTCACCAAATCCATACCATTTACTATAGCCCCTAAGAAGATAAAGTACCTAAGAACACATCAGTCAGAGAATTAACAGACCTTTACAAAGAGAACTACAAGTCCTTACTACAAGAAACTAGAGAGACATACATAAATGGAGAAACCTACCCTGCTCACGGATAGGAGGACTTAACATTGTGAAAACGTCTATTTTACCCAAAGCAATCTACTTATATAATGCAATCCCCATAAAAATTCCAGTGACATTTTTTATTGAGATGGAGAAACAAATTATCAACTTTGTTTGGAAAGGGAAGAAGCCCTGGGTAAGTAAAGCACTACTGAAGTAAAAGAACATACTGGGAGGCCTCTCATCACCTGACTTTAGAATCTATTACACTGTCACCATAGTCAAAATAGCCTGGTACTGGTACAAAAACAGACAGATGGATCAATGGAACAGAATCGAGACCCCAGAGATGATACCATCTTCCTATGAACAGTTGATATTCGACAAAGGCCCTAAGATATTAAACTGTGGTAAAAACAATCTCTTCAACAAATGGTGCTGACAAAAGTGGATATCCATCTGCAGTAAATTGAAACAAGACCCATATCTTACACCTTATACAAAAACCAATTCAAACTGGATGAAAGACCTAAATATCAAATGTAAAACGATAAAGCTCATCCAAGAAAAAGTAGGAACAACAATAGAAGTTTTAATACACAAGATAGACAGCCTTCAAAATCTGTTAAACAAACCACAAACAACAGAAGAGAAAGTAGATAAATTGGAACTATTAAGAATCAAACACTTCTGCACATCCAAAGACTTTATTAATAGAATTAAATGGCCACCTACAGAATAGGAAAACAATATTTGGCAACTATGTATCAGAACGATGCCTGATCTCCATAATCTATAAAGTACTACAAAATATCAATAAGAAAATGATAAATCACCCAATTAAGTGATGGGCAAAACAGATGGACAGACATTTCTCTAAAGAGGAGATCCAGGTAGCCAAAAAACACACGTGAACATGCTCACTATCATTAGCTATTACAGAAATTCAAATCAAAACTACAATGAGATACCATCTCACCCCAACAAGGTTGGCCATGATCCAAAAAATCCAAAACAGCAAATGCTGGAGAGGCTGTGGAGAAATTGGAGCTCTCCTACACTGTTGGTGGGATTGCAAAATGGTGCAACCTCTTTGGAAAGTAATCCACTTCCTAAAAAAGCTGGATATAGATATACCATTTGACCCAGTAATTCCACTGCTTGGAATATATCCTACAGAATGAAGGCCATTCACACCAATGGATACATGCACATGAATGTTTATCACAGCACAGTCTGCAACAGCAAAAAGATGGAATCAACCCAGATGCCCAACAACAGAGGAATGGATAGGTAAACTACGGTATACATACTCACTGGAACACTATGGAATGATAAAGAACAATGATGATTTTAGGAAACATCTCATAGCCTGGTTTCAACTGGAGGACATTATGTTGAGTGAAACTAGTCAGTGACAAAAGGACAAACATTGTATGAGGCTGCTACGATAAGAAGTTAAAAACAGACTCATGCATAGAAGACTGTCTGATGGCTGCAGGGGTGGGGAGGGCAGCAGGGTGAGGGGAGAGGGTCTAGATTAAATAGTTGATAGAAATTTGGTTTGGTGAAATCTGTGATAGCACACATTAGAAAGAAGACCAATATTAACAGGACTTTAACATAACATGATTGCTCCTCCCATCTTAACCCAATATTGCAAGGACAGAGAAGCTGGGGTGGGAGGCCAGGGACTATGCTCTCAGGGGAAATTGAGGCCAATTGGTACAACTAGGATTTTGCTAAGAGAGTCCTCTGCACCTCACATTGGTGAGTGGCATCTAGGGTCTTAAAAGCTGCCAAGCTGCCATCTGAGGGTATCGCAAATGGTCCCAACTCAGCAGGAATGGATGATCACCAAGGACCAAAATGACATGGGGGATAGAGAACCCAGAAGACAGAGAGATCCATGTGGGTGGGTGACTACATCTACCTTTGACCAGAAGAACTGAATGGTGATCAGCTGCCACCAGTGATCGCCATGATGGAGCTCACAAAGTTGAGTCTCACTGGCAACACAAGAATAAAAAGGGGTGCACCCTGACATCTCCACTAAAATACCGCACTTGATGGTCTAGGGGCCCCAGAGTTCCCCTGAGAGCATGGCCCCTGGCCCCGATGCTGCCCCTGTCCATAAATCATAATGGAGGTCAACTCTTTGGGCAGGAATGGATTGGACTTGGCTACAGAGAGTGACCATATCATGTGTACATTTTATGGTTTTATGCATCTATAGGATGTCATTCTGCTGACCTCTTACTGGAGGAAGGAGAGTGGGTAGAGAGAGTGATAGGAGATTGTTGGGAGGATAGGACATGTATGGAGCAGAGAGGAAGGATGTGCTGTCACTGGGCAGGGGAGAGCAGTGAGAGTTGCATATAGGTGGGCATGCAAATTTATATTGGAGTGTACATTTTCAGTCAATCACAGTAAAGAAAAAGAAGTTATTAACAAAATGTTCTGTATCCTACTTTGGTGAGCGGTGTCTGGGGTCTTAAACGCTTGCAAGGGGCCACCTAAGATGCACCAATTGGTCCCAGTTCACTTAGAGCAAAGGAGAAGGAACACCACCAAACACAAGGAAAATATTAGCCCAAGAGACAATAAGGGCAGATAAACCAGTAACTCTATCAGCCTGAGACCAAAAGAACTCGATGTTGTCTGGCTATCACCAAGGACTGCCCTGACAGAGAACACAACAGAGAGGCCTTGATAGGCAGGAGAAAAGCATGGAGCAGAACTCAGATTCATGTAAAAAGACCAGACTTAATGGCCCAACTGAGAGTGGAGGAACCATCCCGAAGCTATAGCCCCCAAATGCTCTGTTAATCTAGGACTGAAACCATTCTCAAAGCTCACTCTTCAAAGATTGGACTAGGCTATACAACACAAAATAATACTTGTGAACAGTGTGCTTCTAGTTCAAGCAGATACATGAAACCAAGCAGGTGGCTCCTGTCCAGAGTTAGGATGAGAAGTCAGCAAGGGACAGGAACTGGTTGGAGGGACACGGGAAACCTAGGGTGGAAATAGGGAGTGCTACCACATTATAAGGATTGCAGCTAGTGTCATATAACAATCTGTGTACAAATTTTCGTATGAGAAATTTAAAAAAATCACAGTCAAAAACTACCAACACATATAGAGTAGCAAGGGGAGAAGGGGAGAGTACTGGCACATTGCGAGGATGGTATCTAATGTCACAAAACGATTCATGTATAATGAAAAACTCATTTGTGCAGGAAACTTTCAGTTACAACCATAAAATTGAAAAATAATAATAAAAAATCAAGAAGACAACAACTAACAGTATCTACCAAATAAGTTTGTTGAGAAATTCCTGGTCTAGAATCACCAGAGGCCACTCAGAATCCCAAGGACTGACAGAAGGGAATATGTGATGGAGGACCACATTCATTCACTCCGGAATTATTTAACATCCAATCTCCACCAGGTACTTCGTTATGTGTTAGAAATACACGTATGAATGAGAGACGTGAGTCTGATCTTCAAAGAGCTCACTGTTTTATGTATAGTTGGGGAAAAACCATTTAAGGAACAATCTAAATACATTACAATTATTATCTGGCAGTACAAGCAGCACTGCTAAGGGAGTCAGTGTATTGGAAATGGAATACAGAGCTGCAGTAGTCTCTATTTGCCCCATCTACGTGCATCCTTCATGCTTTCCCACTCTGCCCTGCACTCTGTGCTCAGGCAGGCTGATCTCTATGAGTTGTGTCTCCTAGGTGTCCACATTCTCTGGTTTCTAGTTGTGTTCAGCCACTGTGACACAAAGGCAGATCAGAGGGTAAAGGTGAGAGAGATCTCTCCCTGTCACACCACCTACTAGGAGGGGATGTACTGCTACAATGACTGGTAATCGAGTTCACAAACCCGCTCTAGGAAAAATGCTACATAACTTATTGCTGATCATTGCTATGGTCACCTTTGAAGTATGCCCTTTGGGAAGCTACGCACCGATGCCAAAACCTAGTAATCTACCATTCAAAGCAATTTTGCAACTCGTTTTTTAGAATGGCCATCAGAGCTGTTATTGTATTACCCTTGATGTCCGGAATGTCATCAAAACGTCTTCCTTTCAATATTTCTTTTATCTTCAGGTAAAAAAAAAAGTCATGAGGGGCCAGATCAGGGGAGTAGGGAGGGTGTTCCAAGACAGTTATTTGTTTACTGGCTAAAAACTCCCTCACAGACAACTATACAATCAAGTTCACAAAGTTGCCATCTTGCTGCTGTGCACAACGGCCATTCCAGAAAGAGTTCCAAAATTGCTTTGAATGTTAGACTAGCCACCAGCATCGGTGCGTAGCTTCCCAAAAGGAGTGCTTCATAGGTGACCATAGTGATATTCAGCAATGGAATATGCATTGCTTAGAACAATTAAGTTTGCAGACTTAACTGTCAGACTTCGTATATGAGTGACTACAGCTTCTGTCAAAAAGCATCTCTTACAAATGTAGCCATATTTCTCCTTTCCTGTCAGGCCTGTGTGTGATAATGGCTTCTGGAAGCTGCTGTGGGCTGCTTCGCCATTTCCGTTAACCCTGACCACGCTTTAGTAAATAGTCCCATCATTACATTCCCATTAGCTACTCACTGGAGTGAGCCATCTGGCTCCAACTGGGATCTGGATGGATACAGGAGTCCAGGGATGCTTCAAAGAAGCAAAGATGCCTGAACTATGCGCTGAAGAGTGAGTAATGTCTCAGCAGGCGCATGACGGGCAGGATCAAGTATTCCAGGATGAGGTAAGAGCATCACAAAGGCCGAAAGGCCTAGAAGCCTACTGCATATTAGAGGACTAATAAATACTAAGCTCACACGGCCAAAAGTGATGGGATTATGAAATTGGAAAGACAAAAGACTTTGGACCCCTGCATGCTACAGCTTTTGAGTTTTATCCTGTTTATAAGATGGGAAATTCTGAGGACACTGACCCTGTTCCAATGCCTTGAGTCTCCACATCTTCCTAGAAAGCCTGTATTTCAGAGAAGAGAGACTAGTGATCTCTACTCTGAATTTCTGCTTTATTCGGTTTGTACTCTTTCTTGCTTGTTGGTTAATAAAATTCACGCTCATCCTGTGAGTTGAGTAAAGCTGTTGACTTTTTACAAAATCGAATCACTTCAAAAGCTTTTCCTTCTTAGTGCCAATTTACTGGGCCTTCTCCTTTTCTGTTATGGAAAAAGAGGATATTGCCCTTGAGAACTGTCACAGTTTCATTCAGTTACAGAAGACTGCCAAATGTGACAGTCTCTCATAGATCCTTATGGAAGGGAGTGCTTGATCCAAGTTATGATTCTTGACTCTGTTCTTAAAAGACACACCAAACTAACGTCTGGTGACTGTTCTCTGAGGTCTCATGTAAGGAGAGGTCACAAGATAAGGAGACACTAGAGAAGAGAGAATAGCCCAGAGTGGCAATGTCCAACGGAAGTAATGTAGATCACATAAACCAACCACATACGTAATTTTGAATATTCTAATAGCCACAACAAGTTCCTGGGTGGGACAAACAGCTCATTAACTCAAAGGTTCGTAGTTCAAGTTCACGCAGACATGCCTTGGGAGAAAGGCTCGGCAACATACTTCCAAAAAAACAGTCACTGAAAACCCTGAGAAGCACAGTTCAACTCTGACACACAAGATCACCACGCATAGAAACTACTGGACAGTAGCTATTATTTTATTTTATTTTTTCATAGTCGCATTGTATTGTTGTTGTTGTCAGACTCACAGTGACCCTGTCTACAACAGAACAAAACACCGCCTGATCCTGCACTATGCCTGCAAATCACTGTTACGCTTCAGCCTGTTGTTGCTGCCGCTACGTCAGTCCATCTCCTAGAGGGCCTTCCTCTTTCCCACTGACCTTCTACTTTAACAAGCATGATGCCCTTCTCCAGGGACTGATCCCTTCTGACCACATGTCCAAAGTATCTAAGATACAGTCTTACCATTCTTGCTTCTAAGGAGCACTCCGGTTGTACTTCTCCCAGGACAGATCTGTTTGTTCTTACGGCAGTCCATGGTATAGTCAATTTTCTCCAAAACCACAATTCAAAGTTGTCAGTTCTTCTCTTGTCTTCCTTATTCATCATCCAGCTTTCACACAGATGTGATGTGATTGATTGGGTAACGGCCATATTTAATAAGTCAAAATAAACAGATAAATGTAATTTTAATACTTCATTTAGCCCACTATTCCTAAAACATTGTCATTTCAGTATGTAATAATCGATAAAAATTATTGAGACCATTTACATGTTTTTCTTCTAAGTTTTTAAATACCTGGTATATTGTTACACTTAAGATACATTGGAGTTTGAAATAGCTGCATTTCAAATGCTCAGTAGTCACACAGGGCTAACGGCTCCCTGAATGGACAGCACAGGTCAGGTCAAGAGCACTGAACAAAGCTACATGCTTAGTTGTGATGTTTATCTTTTTCTTACACATTCACTGATGACTTGCCTGATAGTGACCTTTTTTCCAGAGACTCCAGAGCTTGGTTTGGGGGAAGTACCGAGCATGGCCTCACCGTGGGAGCATAATTTACAAGCCGTCCCGGGAGCTTGGATTGAAACAGTTCCGACAAGGTAACGGGGCCTAACTCTGCGGTCCCAGGATAACTCTTGCTCCTCTTCGGCCTTGTTCTAGTGCTAACCAGCCCATCAGTGAGGTGTGAGCATGGGTAACAGAACTCAGAGTCAGATTCCTTAGCTCTGTGACCTTAGACAAATTTCTTGATAGCTCTGAGCCCAAGTTTCTGCGTTGGTGATGATGGTGACCATCTTATAAAGCTGTTATGAGCCAAAAGCCAAAAAAGCGCTGTTATGAGAGCTAAGTCAAAATCCATGCAAAAAACTTCTGTAAAAAGTGTCTGTCATGTAGCAAATTGTGTTAGTTATTATTGTGATAAATATCACCTGAACCTCATTACTGTTATTACTAGTAGCCCATTGTAGCAGTTTGCTAATGTTCTGAATTTTTTTTATTCCTTCCCTCTGTGGTTGTTAAATGAATGATGACAGTGCAGCGAGTGAGAACCAGAGCTACACTGCTCAGGTTCAAACCGCGACCCGGCCACTTCGCGTGATGCGGCACTTTCGCCTTCCTCAGCACCTCTGTCTCACGTCTTCTCCCTCATGCACAAGGCCCCATCCACTCTCCTGCATAACCTAGTTAACGCTGTACTGTGGTAATAATAATAGTAATACAAACCACGTAGGGCTGTTCTGAAAATTAAATACAGTCAGGTATGTAGAGAACTTAAGAGTACGGCCTGGCACACTGAAGGCCTTAGGTAAGTGGACGCTGCTATCACTGGGTTAAAGGTTGGGGATGCAACAGTGAAAAAATTCAAAGTCATTTCTGCCCTCCCAGAGTAAAATCTTGCAGGAAAGCTAGACCATAAACCAATAATACTATAAATATCACAAACATTACAATATGGAAACCACAAAATATTATGGAAAGTCCTTCCTACGCTCTTCCTTAAACCCTTGAGCTACAATTTAAAAGCCTCTTGTTCCTGCTTAGCAGACAACAGGTTTATCCTTCTGGTGCCCACAAGCATACCATTCTTCTGGTCTGTCAGTTACCTGAGGGAGCAAGCAAGCTTCCTTCCCTTCTCAGACAGCTGCCTCGTCATCTCCCACTAAATTCAGACTCACATTAGTAACCAGCTTCCAGTGGACACCTGGCTTTCTGCAGGCACTCCAAACTAAAAAAGTCAAATACCAGTCTCTGTTGAGTCAGACCTGACCCTTGATAACCCATGTGTGTCAAAGTAGAACCATGGTCTGTCAAGTTTTCAGGGACTGAATTTTGGGAAGCAGACCACCAGGCCTCTCTTCCAAGATGCCACTAGGTGGACCCGCACTTTCAGCACTTAGCTCAGCAGCCAACTATGTGAACTGTTTGTGCCACCCAGAAACTCCTAAAGAGTCAATACCTCCCCCCCACAATAAAAACCTCACATTTATCCAACCCATTAATAGATTATAGAAAAATACCACTCCCAAGACACTGCCATCTCCCACATACATGGATTAGGGTGAGGAAAAGCATGCTGAGTTGCTGTGTTAACTCCCAATGGGCACTCTTAACCTCTGCACAAATAATTATCAGATGAACAAAAGACATCAGTACTTAAGCAATTTCTAGTAAGCTTCACAGGAGGTCAGAAAGGTGCAAATGAAGCTCTGAATTGACAGGATCCAAAGGAAGAGAAAATAAAACAGCAAATTGTTGATACAAGTGTCCTCACAGGAGGCAGGAATGGAAAAGACAGCATTCTACAGCTCTCATTTGATAGGGTTGGCATTCTGCTTAGTCTGGTATCTATTATTGAAGCCAGCCAGCCAAGTGCCATCCAGGGTCGCCAGGAGTCGGATCTATTATTGAAACACATGCATTTTAGAGGAGAAAGCAAGGTAGCTGAGACACGGAAACATGTTGCCTTTTTCCCCCAGCATGCTTTGCTCGTTTTAGCGTTCTCAGTGACCTCATTCTCACTTTGTCTTGGTTTCTCTAGTGTTGTATAGGAGAAACACCACAAGCAAGCAGCCTTAAAGAACACAACTTGATTTTGCCACAGCTGGGGACGCAGCTGAAAGTTTGAGTTTAGGATGTGGCTCAGGGGGATACTCTGCCTCCTTCAGCTTCTAGCAGCCAGCCTTGGATTTGCCAGCTGGCTGTCATCCCCTGGATCTGCTCACCTGTCTGTCTCTAAGTCTGTTCTTCATATCATTCCAGTGTGACTCAGCTGAGGATCCACCCTACATGGCTACGACTTTAACTGACCGATCACATCATGCTAGACGATATTATGGAAGGTGATTACATTCCACTAGGTTAGATTATGTCCACAGGTGTATTGTTGTTTTGTGCCACTCAAAACATTTCTGACACACAGCAACCCCGTATGACAGAACAGAAGTGCCCCAGTGGGCCTCCTGGGCTGTAATCCTTCCAGAAGCACATCAGCAGGTCTCCCTCCCACGGAGTGGCTTGTGAGTTCAAACCACGAACCACTGAGTGCTTGACCATCTGTGCCACTAGGGCTCCTACCCACAGACATACAGGATAGGATTTCATTGCATAATCTGGGGGGGGGGGGAGGGGACACAAATCAATCACTAACACACCCTGCCAGGTCTCAGTTTTCAATCCTGCCCGTGAAATGAGTTTAAACCTATATTGGCTCTGTCAAGGTAGGAGAGGAAGTCAGAAGGGTCTGAGATGATTTCAGGACTGAGCTCCAGGGTTTGGAGAGACCTCTGAGCTGGGCTGCCTTCCCATGAGCCTTGCTCATCTTTCTCTGAGGACCTGGCAGAGGACAAAGTTTCTCCGCTGACAGACATAGAAAGAGAGCTGAGACACTTGGTTCCCTCCTGGGGACCACTGACAAGGTGAAGGACACTCCTCAGTCACAGGCTTGTGGTATAAAGCATGTTATTGCCTAGCTCGAGTGGATTCAAAAGCCAGCTTAAAAAAAAAAAAAAAAAAAAAAGACCAGTGCCTTTTTATCGTTTCTAATTTTGGTGGGAAAATTATAGTCAGTTGTGCATGAGACTTTAGATAAATGGATGTTTATCTAGACCATAACACTGGTGATATGGGACAGTGGAAATGTGTTTGAGTAATTTGGTAGCAGGCATGAAAAACCACAAAAATTTTTGTATTTTTTACCTTAGTAATCTCAGTACTGAGAATCCATCCTTAAAATAATTTTTAAAAAGAAATCAAAGTAAAAAAGATAGCTTCACAGAAATATTCACAGTGTCATTATAGTTATGGAAAATGTGGAAGCTTCCTAAACACCCAACGATGGCTGAACAATTATGGTATATCCACTTAAGGGACTAATCCACTCAATCCAGCCATAATTAACCATCTATATGAAAGCTATACAGGAAGATAGGGAAGTATTAATGGAAAATACTGGAGAAGGAACTAGAGCAAAGAGTGTGTCTTGACTGTGGTTACAACTGTGTAAAAAAGACATACTTGGACAAAGACTGGGAAAGAGCACAGAAAAAAACCAGAAGTGTTAAGTGGGTGACATTAGGAGAATGGCTTTAAATAAAGAACAAAACAACACATTGTAATGTTTCTGCACTGTGACAGCTAATGACAAAAATAAACACTAACAAACCATAGACATAATATTAGTCATCCTGTTCCATTTCTCAGACTTTCCCCAGGTTGCTTTAAGTTTGATTCTCCCAAGCTGTATGCTCAGGTACGCCACTGTGCCTGGCTGGGTTCTAGCTATTATAATGCCTCAAATCCCAAACCCTTGTCAAACGGATGCCCATTTGAGGTCCCCTCATGGCTCATCTCCAGCTTTCAGAAGGCTCATCTCTTTAGCCCAGGTGGTCTCAGCGTGAGAAAGGCTGGAAGCACTGCCTCAGTGAAAGGACTCCCTGTAGAAGACAGATAGTCCTTCCTGTCCTCAAAGCCGTGAAGCCTATCTCCTGTTTCCCATTTCATTGCACATCCCATAGCAACTTGGGAGAGAGTGTCCCTGATGCTCCAGCATAGCAGCATTCAATCCTGCACTCAGGTATCTGATGGTGTGCCTCCTCTGGCCAAGTCCCAGTGTGAAGCACCTCAGAGACTTCCGCTTTCATTACCCACAACTGCTAATCCTGCTTTCAGGAGAGCTGAAGAGTCCCTCCCTTGCTCCATCCTCTCTCCCTTCTCCTAGAGAAGGTAGCCTTGCACACCTTAACTGCAGGGGCTCAAGCTCTAAACACTCAGCACAAGCTCAGCAATATGAAAGCCTCTAAAGAGACAGGGGAGAAGAAAGAGAAGGCAAAACCATGTCTTTAGGCAACAAGAACACAGCAAGTTCAGGACCAGGAACACTTTTGCTTAGCATAGCCACGCAAGCTTTAAAACATTCTCTCTGCCTTTTTCAACTTCAACACAGGCAGTGTTCACAGACTGTCAATTCTAGAACTCAACTGAAAACAACAATGACAAAAACTTTCCCAAAGTTCAAGACGACACTGACACTGTCAGCTCTGAGAGATCTGCTTATTTTCCCTAGATGGAAAGGATGCATTAAATGTAAAATACAACCCAGGTGTTCCATGCCTGCACTGGGCTCACTAAACTCTCTTAATGGTGGCAACTGAGAGGCTTTAAGCTGCACTGGATTTGGCTTGGTTTGCTGCAGGTGACTTGAACTGAGAACTGAAGACATAGAAGCCCTGTGGTTAGCGTCTGTAAACACCCCTCTGGGAGAAGCCACACAGTGTCAAAGGAAAAGGACCCACACAGTTGCAAAAAAAAACTTGGGAAAGAAACCATCTGAGGAGTTCGCCCACTTGGGAAGGCTCTCTCTGGCTGAGCGTCATTAGGCTATGCAGCCCTCCCCCAAGGATGAAGAAGAAGAATAAATACTAATAAAATGAAAAGAAAATATTGCCCACTTGCTATTTACATGCAGTTACCATAGCAGAGAAAATGTGAGTGCATGTAGGCACACACACTAGCTCTTTTGGACCAAGAGTGCAGACCGCAAATGCACTTGTTAATTGTGTAAACCACCCTCCCACCCCCACAGCCACAGAAAATGCCTCAACCCACACACTCAGTGCCCACCTCCCAGCCAAGCCCCCTCCCCACGATTCCTTTCCCAGCTGCAAAGAAATCATAAAACGCTACTCACGTGGGGCAGCTTCAGCCTGCCTTTACCTTTTCCCAGTCTGTGCACCGGCTCCGCTCGCTGCTGCTGCTGCTGTGGCTGCTGCCGCTTTTCCTGTTGCAAGTGAATCCTGTCGACAGAGATGCTTTTCCTCGGGGCTGCTTTGTCTGAGACTCCCCAGATGAATACCGACTCCTTTATGTCATTATCAGAGTTGGATAGCCCTCCTAAGACCGGCAGGGCTTTGGAGCTGTCATCTTCCACTGGCTGGGCTTCTGGTGAGAGAAACAACAGACCTGAAAGTGACAACTGATCGCATCAAAACACTCCAGGGGATGGCGACCCAAGACTACCGAGTAACACGTTTGCTTGCAATGACACCATGCAGAGCCATAGATCATCTGTCTCCTGTGGGCACTGCCAGCCTAACCAAGTTGAAGAGACATTATTTATGAACTTGTAGCTTCAAGAATGACTCCAGGTGGACCTATATGGGCATTATAAGGCATAGGGTCACAGAAGCCTTCCGCAACCCTCAGGCATGTTAAACATTGCTGAAATCAATAAAGAGGGTTCCTATCGTTTGGTGGTTAAAAGCTAAAAGATTTTAGATACATTAAGGCTTAGATAAATTTGAGTAGACTGAGGTTCAAACGTGACCTCTGTCCCTTGCTAGCTGTATGACTTTGGACAAAGTCCTTACCCTCTCTGAGTCTCTCTTCATCTGCAACTTAGGGATGCTAATGCCACTGGCATAGGAGAGCTGCAGGGAATAAGTGCACCAGCATATGTATACTATCTAGTTTAGTGCATGTCACATAGCAGACATCTCGTATGGGCAAGATCCTCGTAGGTTAGGGGATCTTTAATTTTTATATGAGGTACTTAGTAGAGGGGGAGCTCTGCTGCTAACCAGTTCCTCCTTAGAAACTCTATGGGGCAGTTCAACTCTGTCCTATAGCATTACTTTGAATTGGAATAGACTCGATAGCAACAGGTTTTTTTGTCACCCTATGGGGAGAAGGCCTGGTGGTACAGCATCTAACGCTCTCAGTTGCTAAGCAAAACATCAGCGGTTTGAACCTGTTCTGTGGGAGAAAGCTGTGGCAGTCTCCTTCCAGAAAGATTTACAGCCTTGGAAACCTGTCATACAATGTTGCTATGAGTTGAAATCAATTCAACAACCCAGGAAAAGAACAATTCTGCAGTGGTATTTGTTCACTTCCAGGACTCTTCACCTTGCGGTTATATTTTAAAACATCAGAATCATTCCAAGGATCCATGTCATCACAGAGATCATGATAATTCATATCTTTGGGGAAGCCCTAATTTTCAGGTCTTAAGAAAGTAAGAACACTGGGATGCCCATTTCTTAGCTGTGAGAACCAGAGTCACAGACTGGTCAAAATCCTCCAGCAGCCTCCTGCTGCTTTCCCTTCAAAACAGATCCATGAGAAAAGAACAGGGACCCATTCTCACTGACGCTCTCCAGTTAAGAGGATTCAAGTTTTTCCTGACTCACAGACTTTGTAAATGGGGCCCTCAGTAGAGAAATCTGTATTGATTTAACAGAGTCAAAGACAGCAAGTCTGAGTGATGACAACCCGTAATGTTTACCCCAGAGTACTCCTCCCAAGCACTGTAGTCCTAACTTATCTTTCCCAGTTGAGAATATCAATGTTCAGAGGCCGGTCATCATTCCTCCTCCCCATTTCTCACTTCTCCCAAAGAAGGAGAGGAAGGCTGGTGCTGTGCCTCAGCCTTGAACAATGCCAGTTGCTGTTTCGGTGGGGTGGGGTGGGGCAGTGTGTGTGTGTCACCCCTGACCATACTGAGTTAGTTTCCATGGAGCCAACATTAACTACACCCAAGGTGGTCTTATCCCAGTCTACCATGTTTCACCTTATGCCATAAAGAGTGTCAGAAGGAAAGTAGGTTCTGGATCCTGACCATGTAGTTCCACCTCCCAGTGAATCTGAATGAACAAAGGTTAAACCCTTGGATCAGATCAACTCTTCCCCCTCAAGCTGATGTAAGTTTAAGATATGATGGGGTGACTACAGAAGAAAGGAAGCAACCGGTCAACTGAATCCCAAACTGGTTCCATTTAAGTGTTGGGGAAACCTCAATAAAGATCCCACTAACACCAAGGGATCATTCTCTGAGAAATGTGTGCCAAGAACTTAACACAGTGCCTGTGATACTGTAAGTGCTAACTGAATGTTAGTAATTAATTATAACAGCAATAATCAGTAAGAAGGAAGATGAAGGGGTTGCTATAACAAGCCCACACTGGTTGCACCAGGTGTCTCACGAGCACCGCATCTCAATCCTCACAACAAAGTTGAGACAGTATAGAGTCCCCAATCTGCAGATAAGGAAATGGAAACACAGGAGCTGAAAATAGATGAAATCAAGAGTGTGTTCTCAAAATCCAGCTATCCCATTTATCCTGCTACCGTCAGCTACCCTAGTTGGCTCTACTTCTCCTCCCCTTAGTGTGGATGAACGATCCTTCACCATCCATTTGCCCCTCTCCTCGGCAGCGTTCTCAACAGCCACATGCTATTTGTCCTATCTTTATAAGAAACCTTCTTCTGATTCCACACACCCCTCCAGCTACTGCCAATTTGTTCGTCTGTATGGCAAAAATCCTCTCAAGAGTTGTCAAAACTCTCTTTGTAAAATCCCTGTCTCTCTTGGACCCACACCAATCTGGCATTTAGTGTCACCACTCCAAAAAACTGTCTTATTGAAGTCACTGATGACTCCACGTTGCTGTTGCTAGTCTCTTCTTTTCTTGACCCACTGGCACAATTTGACACGGGTGATCACTCCCCTACTCCTTGAAATACTTTCTTCACATGGCTCTTAGAACCCTACACTATCCCAGTTTTTCTCCTACTTATCTGGCTGTCCTTTCTCAGTCTCCCTTATTAGCGGCAGCTTGCTCCAGTCACTGGAGGAACAGTGTTAGAGAGGTGTTAAGATCTCAGGCTCGGGAGTCCAGCTTTGAATTCTAATCACACAACTCAGTAGGTGTATAACCCTGGGCAACTTACTTAACCTCTTCCCCTCGGTTTTCTCATCCACACAATGGGAGTAAGAATAGTACTTATGAGGTTACCATGAATTAATTACTATATTGAATGAAATCACTTGGAACAAAGCCTGGTCTACAGCAAGTATTATAACAGCATTAGCTATTTTTAGTACCTACCTCTTACACATGGGAAAACTAGACAGTGAGTAAGGAAAACGGAATAACTGATGTCTTTGAATTGCAGTGTTGGAGAAGAATATTGAAGTTACCACAGACTGTCAAAAGAACAAGCAGATTTGTTCTGGAAAAAGTACAACCAGAGCGCTCCTTGGAAGTGAGGATGGGGAGACTGTGTCTTACATACTCTGGACATGCTGTCTGGAAGGATTGGTCCACAGAGAAGGACGTCATGCTTGGTGGGATGGGGGGTCAGTGAAAAAGAGGCAGACACTCAATGAGACGATTGACACAGTGGCTGCAATGATGGGCTTAAGCACAAAAACTGTTGTAGACATGGCACAAGACCAGGCAGTGTTTCATTCCATTGTGCATAGGGTCGGTATCAGTCAGAACCAACTTGACAGCACCTAACAACAACAAACAACCTCTTGTGTACCTAAGATTCGGTTTTTGAATGATTGCTCTTTCTTGAGTGATCTCATTCTAGATGCAGATTTAAACCTATAGTCTACACCTTTCTCCTGCAAGGTAGACTCAATGGCCTACTGAAGTACCTTCTCTTAGATGTTTAATAAACATCTTGTTATGGACTGAATTGTATCCCTGCAACATATGTGTTAGCATATTAACGCCTATAGTTGTAGGTATATAACTCACCTGGGCATAGAGTTTTCTTCTGTTATGTTAATGAGGCCGTATCAGTGTGTCTTAAGCTCAATCACTTTTGAGAAGTAAAAAGAGACAAGCAAGTAAGAATGGGGGAGGACAGATGCCACATGGAGATCTCCAAGGAACCCCAAGAAGAACAAAAGACAAGCTGAGATGAGGATTTTTCCCCAGAATGAGCAGAGAACCTTTCCCTAGAGCCCACACCCTGAATTTGGACTTCTAACCTCCTAAACTGTGTGAAAACCACCCATTTATGGCACTTCTCTTACACTAGCACTAAGATACTAAGACATATGAGGTCTGACAAGTTGTGAACTCATCCTAGGACAAGTCCACATGCTTCATAGCTCAATATCACCATGGTCACCTTCAAAGTACTCCCCTGAGGAGGCTATGCACTGACACCAGTGCCTAGTCCACTGTTCAAAGCAATTTGGAAACTCTTTTTTTGGGACGACTGTCGGAGCTGTTGTCATACTACCTTTGATGTCCTGAATGCTATCCAGATGTCTTCCTTTCAATATTTCCTTTATCTTCAGGTAAAGAAAACAGTCACTGGAGGTCAGGTCAGGTGATAAGGAGGGTTTTCCTATACAGTTATTTGTTACTGACTAAAAACTTCCTCACAGACTGTGCCGTGTGAGCTGATATGTTATTGTAATGCAATAGCCGTGAGTTGTTGGTGAGAAGATCTAATTTTTTCATGCAACCATTCCAGCACTTCTGAATAGTAAACCTGATTAATGTTTGTACAGTTGGTGCAAATTTTTGAAATATTTTCATCAGTTCTGTTCATTACTGGTTTCCCTGACCTCTCTTAATCAGTGACACTTTCTCTCTCCTCAGAAAAATGTTTCATCTATTTGTACACTGTCATTTTCTTTGTGGCATTATCCTCATAAACTTGGACTAACACGCCCCTGATTTCACTTCCACTCTTGCCAAGTTTAGCAAGAAATTGAATGTTCATTCCTCTAATTCAAGTTCCAACCTTGCAGCAGCATACAAAAACAAGCAACAATAATGAACGCCACTCAGCAAGACACTACCACACATCGACACGAACACAGCTGTGAGGCACTGATATACCGAGGTTACGAAACCTTACCAGGTTGCTTGTACGATGCTGCTGACATAAGCACGCTGTGGCAAGTTTGCAAACTGAATTGTCAGACCTCATGTGTCAAGTTTAATATTCGAGACTAAACACTGGTTTTCTCAAAAAACCTGCTTTTCTTACAGTTTTCTTTATCTCAGTTAATGACAACTCCATCTTTTAAACTGCTCAGGTCAAAAACCTCACAGTTTATCTTGACTTCTATTTTTCTTATATACAGCATCGAACCTGTCAGCATATCCTGATGGCATTATCTTTAAATATATCCAAAATTTGACCAGCTCAATTTCCCCATGGCTACCCATAGGGTCTAAGTCAACATACTGTCTTCTATAGATCATTTCAATAACTATTTAGCGGTCTGTGTGCTTCTGTCCTTCCCTTACTACAGTCTGCTCTTGGCATCTTTAGAAGCTGGTATTAGATGAAGCCACTCATCTGTTCAAAACCATCCGGTTGCTTCCCACCTGCCTCAGAAAATCTTTACAATGGCCTTGAAGACCCTACAGGGCCTGGCCCTCTGCTTGTTCTGTTCCTAGCTTCTTACGCCTCTTGGACATCAACTGCCATTACTTTCCCCTTCACTCCAAATATCCTAGACAGTGAGTCTTTTTGCTAGTCCCTGAACACACAAGGAAACTGCCCCAAGGCCTTTGAACTTTCTATTCTCAGTGCTTAGAACACTTACCCCATGTCCCTGTCTACTTGATTTATTCACCATTCTCTCAGTGACACTTTCCATGATGATCATATTTAAAACTGCTCTCTTCAACTCTCCGTCGCCTCAAAATATTTCTTCTGGAATATTTCTCCACAACACTAATCACAAAGTAACATGCTATGTGTTTCCTATTACTTTGGTGAGTTGTTTTTTTCTCTCTATTAGAATGTAAGTTTCATGAGGACAGTTTTGTTTCTCCTTTGCTCACTGCTGCTCATCTAATACCTATAGTAGAGCCTGAACCAAGCATATGCTTGTTATGGGTTGGATTGTGTCCCCGTAAAATGTGTTATCAAATTAGCTATGCCATGATTCTCAGTATTGTGTGATTGTCCACCATTCTGTCATCTGATGTGATTCTCCTGTGTGTTGTGGATCCTATCTGTATGATGTTAATGAGGCAGGATCAGTGGCAGTTATGTTAATGAGGCAGGACTCAATCTGCAAGATTAGGTTGTGTCTTAAGTCAATCTCTCTTGAGATATAAAAGAGAGAAGCAAGCAGAGACAAGGGGACTTCATGCCATCAAGAAAATAGTGCCAGGAGGAGAGTGCCATCCTTTGGACCCAGGGTCTTTGTGCTAAGAAGCTCCTAGTCCAGGGAAAGAATGATGACAATGACCTCCCTCCAGAGCTGACAGAGAGAAAGCCTTCCTCTGGAGCTGATGTTCTCAATTGGAACTTCTAGACTACCAGACTGTGAGACAATCAACTTTCGTTTGCTGAAGCCTTCTACTTGTGATATTTCTGTGATAGCAGCACTAGATGACTAAGACAGTATTTACTAAATATTTCTTGAACGAATGAATAAGACTAAGAGGATTAAACCTCTTACCGAGGATAACAGAATTAATACCTTACAGATTTGAACTTGAACATGTATTTCTGCTTCCATAGCCCTTGTTCTTTCCAATGAACTGGCTACCATCCCTACATATCAAAGAGTTATGCAAATCATACTAGACTCACTGTCCCCTAAAGTGATATTTTAATTTGAGTGACTGGCGGGTCTTTTGCTACATTTTAGTGGCTGCAGGCTGCATGCCTGGCATTGCCTGCTAACATGTCTATTAACAAAAGACTTTGTGAATTGCCAGCAGATTGCACCAAAGGAAAGAAAAGCCACTTTATTCTTTCGAATAGATTTACTAAAAATCAAAGTTCTGGCAGAAATGAGAATCTTCCTCATGGAAGATGCCCTCAGCTTTCCACTGAAAGACAGGAAACTGTCCTGAACTCGTTTTTTATTTCTCTTGTGCACCAAATTATTTGGAAAACTAAAATAAAAAAAACCTTGGAGTAACTGAATTTTTAAAACATCCTCCAAAGAAATAGTTTAGGAGTGATGCTGAGCACTACAAAGGGCCCAAAACTCAGAGGGTTGTTTCCTGCAGTATGTGGGAAAACGAATCTGCTTTCAACTTATAGTTTTATTTATTTGAGAATCTCTGAAGTATAGACGAATCTATTCATCAGGAAAAATGCTGTTTATCACACAGGGCAAAAGACTCTTCATTGGAGAAGAACTCTAGAGAAAGCGGCCAAGATCTCTGGATGAGCAGTCAGAAATTCTAGGTTCTATTCCCACCTCTGGCCCTGAATATCTGGGTGGCCTAGGGGAAAGCTCTTTACTCCGCTCAGCCTC
Organism: Heterohyrax brucei; assembly: GCA_028571685.1. Taxonomy (NCBI): domain Eukaryota; kingdom Metazoa; phylum Chordata; class Mammalia; order Hyracoidea; family Procaviidae; genus Heterohyrax; species Heterohyrax brucei. Next base: position 113,674,375 of record CM053149.1, on the reverse strand, counting down.
TCTTTTCTTCATCTTTATAAAGAAGAGGTTAGCCTTGATTATCTGTTATCCCTTCTGTTCAAAATTCTGTTAGACAACGAAATTCTCTTCCAGTTGTGAGGATGGAAGTGTTCTCTACAACAACCAACTAAGTTTAAGCATGTGATCTCTGGTTAGAAGCAGACAAAACTACCTAGTCTATGCTGGAAGTCATGCATTCATTCACTGAGCACCTAGTGTGTATTTGCCACTCTGTTACATGCTGAGTATATAAGAACGAGTGAGTGATGTTATCTGTACTAAAGGAGTCCACAGTCTAGTGTATGGTATAGCTAAGCACCAGGCAATATTGATGCTATGACAGCGGGGGACATAGAGGAGGGCCTCTTGATTAAGCCTAGGGTTTTGGGTCAGCTTTTTGGAGGATATGACCCTTGAACTGAATCTCACAGAGTGAGAAGTTATCCAGAAGGAGAAAGGCAGAAAGAAAAAAAACAGGCAATCCAGGTGGAAAAAAAATCACATGTAAAGGTAAGAAAGTTCCAAGAATTATACTGCATTTCACCAACTGACATTACTGGGTGGAAACTGAACTATGCATCTTATTCTTCCTACTAACCTGTTGCCATTGAGTGGATTCTGACTGACAGGGACCCTATATTGCAGAGCAGAATTGCCCAATCGAGTTCCAAGGCTGTCATCTTTATGGGAGCAGACTTCCCAGTCTTTCCTCCAGCAGGATATATGGTGAGTTCAAACTGCTGACCTTTCAGTTAGCAGCTAAAAGACCAGCTGCCGTGTTTTAACCATTGTGTCACCGAACCGAAAACACTAAACCCATTGCTGTTGAGTGGATATGGACTCGTAGCAGGCCCAGCAGGCAGAGTAGAACTATCCTGCAGGGTTTCCAAGGAGTAGCCTGTGGGTTAGAACTGCCAACCTTCTGTTTAGCTGCCTGAGCTCTTATGTGCCAACAGAGTTCTTCATTTCCCCTTCTACTCTGGGCAAATTTCTAAGTATTTATTGTATTTATCACAAAGATAAGGAAGAAGAGTGGGGTTTTAAATCCTGTTGAATAGCATTCTATACATAGGAGGCGAAGGAATTGACCAAAGTGAGATCTGGAAGCTATCCCTTTATTTCTTCGCTCACGCTGTCCTGTGTCCTATCATCTGTGGCTCCCTCACATCTCTGGGTAGAACTTGATTGCTCTATTGAAGAGGTTACATTACTTGGGTGCACTACAACCATTCAACATGTGTTAACATTCATCAGGGAGCAACGTAATGTATCTGAATCAATCTTTCAAGATAGAAAAAATGTTTTGTCTTGAGACTTAGGAGGAAATTTGGTGCTGGACATTTTGACCTTAAGTCCTGGCTCTCAACTCACCTTCCTCACCTATAAAATGTAAGATAATAATAACACTTACTTCAGAGATTTACAAATTAAGCAACATAATCCACAGTTCTTAATACAATGCCTGGTATAAAGGAAGAACTTAATAAATTCTAGTGGCTTAATTTAGGTAGTGGCACTTGCTCAGAAATCAACATCCTCAATCCTAAAACATAATTTAGTTTTGGGTCATTTGATTCAATGTATCACCATATTAAACTATGAAAATTTGAATTAAGTTGGGCTTTAACTATAATGCAGACATCATTGTCCAAGCAATTGTTAAGATAATGTTATCACATCCCAGCTTGCCAGCTTTCAGTTACTTGGTGACCAGCAGCCAAGACTGAGATACATGTTCAACCAGAGAATCCATGTTTAAGACTAGGGCTGGAGCTGCTAAGGATGCTACTATTCTTGTAGGCAATGGAAGTTTACAAACTTTTTTCCATCGGAATTTTTTAGGGACAGTTGTAAACTGTATTGTAGTAAAGTATCTGTGGCATAGTAATTAACAGTTCAGCTGCCAGCCAAAAGGTCAGCAGTTCAAATCCACCAGGTACTCTTTGGAAATGCTATGGGGCTGTTCTACTCTCTCCTATAGAGTCAACGTGAGTCAGAATCAGTTTGACTGGTTTGCATTTTTCTTTGTGTGTACGTGTTTGTGTGATACACACACATACACACACACATCACACAAAAATTTTCATTTAACCATTTTTAAGTCTACAGTTCAGTAGCATTAATTACATTCACTTTAAGGACTATGGTGTACTTGACCCAGCCAGCCAAGTGCTATCACTGCCAACCACAAGGTACTTGACCCAAACCATTCTCTATTTTTAGTCGTTTCACATTCACGCAAAAGCTAGGCAATGAATAAGGAAGACCAATGAAGATGAATTATGGTGTAGGCAAAGAATAATGAATATACTGTGGACTGTTACAAGAATGAACAAATCTGTCTTCAAAGAAATACAACTGGAGTATTTTTTTAGAAGCAAGGATGTTGAGACTTCATCTCACATACTTTGGACATGTTACAAGCAGGGACCACTCCCTGGAGAAGAACATGATGCTTGGTAAAGTAGAAGGTGAGCAAAAAATAGGAATCACTGCAAAACATGGCTTGACACAGCGGCTGCAATGACAGGCTCAAGGATAGCAATAATGGTGAGGACAGTGTAGGAACAGGCAGGGTTTCATTGTTGTACATCAGGTTGCTATGAGTCAGAAAGGACCTGACGGCACCTAACACCAATCATATTTGCTATATTGAACAACCATCACTAATATCTATGTCTAATTTTTTTCCCATTATTGCAAAGAGAAATTCTGTGTCCATTATACATTAACTCTCCATTCTTTCTTCTATTCTACCCTAGGAAATCCTAATCTACATCCTGCATCTACGTATTTGCCTATTTCATGTAAGTGGAATCATGTAACATTCTTTCTTTTGTGTTCACTGTACTTAGCATTGCGTTTTCAAAGTTAACCCATACTGCAGCACTACTAAAATTTCATTTCTTTTTATAGCTGAATAATATTGCCTTATGTGGGTATTTATCTGTTGATGGACACTTTGGGCTCTCGTGAATAATATTGCTGTCTTAGCCATCTAGTGTTGCTAAAACAGAAATACCACAAATGGATGGATTTTCCTCACAGACAAGCATGCTAAAAGTTCAAATTCAGGGCATCAGCTCCAGGTGAACTCTTTGTTGGCTCTGGAGGAAGGTCCTTGTCCTTAGTCTTCCCTTGGACTGGGAGCTTCTGAGGTGCAGGGACCCCAGGTCCTTTCCGGAGGATGTGCTCTGCTCCTGGCACTGCTTTCCTCCTGGTATGAAGTCCTAACATCTCCCTTCTTTTGTAGCCCAAGAGACTGCCTCAAGGCACAATACCATCTTATACATCGAGTCCTGCCTTATCAATACAACTGCTGCCTCTCCTTCATTAACATCAGAGAGGTTCACAACATATGGGAATATCCCACAGTACCAGGAATCATGGTCTAGTCAAATCACTACACACATTTTTTGGGGGGAAGACAATTCAATCCATGATAGTTGCTATGAACACTGGGTACTGTTTGAGTCCCTGTCTTCAGTTCTTTGGGGTATACATCTAGGAGTGGAACTGCTGGACCAGATAGCAAATTCTATGTTGTTCTTATCAAGGAACCACCAAATTGTTTTCCACAGTGGCTGCACCATTTTATATTTCCCTAGCAATGCCCAAGGGTTCCAATTTCTCCCCATTCTCACCAACACTTTTTATTTTCCTTTTTTTTAAAATAATAGCCATTCTAGTAGGTATGAAGTAGTATGTGATTTTGATTTGCATTTTCCTAACATCTAATGTTGAGCATCTTTTCATGTGCTTATTGACCATTTTTATATCTTCTTTGAGAAATGTCTATTCAGGCTCTCTACCCATTTTAAAAATTTGGCTGTTAGAGCAGACAGAGTTAGAAAGAGGTGGGTACTTGGGGTTTTATACAGAAAATTGACTTGAATTGTAAACTTTAACTTAATCACAAAAAAAACTTTAAACATTGGTTGTTTATTTTTATGTTGTTGAATTTTAGGAGTTCTTCATATATGAGGCCCAACATTTAAGTCCACAACCTTAATTGTTCTAAGTGCTATGTATCTCGTTGCTGAACATCACTACAGTCACTTTGGAAGTTATTTCCCTTGGGAAGCTATGTACCTATACCAGTGCCTAGTCTACCCTTCAAAGCAATTTTGGAACTCTTTCTGGAATGTCCATTGTACATAGTGGCAAGGTGGCAAGTTCCTGAACTGAGTTGTATAGTTGCCTATGAGGGAGTTATTTGCCAATAAACAAATAATTGTATTAGAACACCCTCCCTCCTTAATTGATCTGGCTCCAGGGACTCTATCTTTACCCCAAAGATATAGGGAATATTGAAAGGAAGATATTTTGTAGACATTCAGAACATCAAGGGTAATACAATGATAGCTCTGATGGCCATTCCAGAAAAAGAGCTCCAAAATTGCTTTGAAAGTTGGACTGGATGCTGGCGTCGATGCATAGCTTTCCAAGTGGAGTATTTCAAAGGTGACTAATGATATCTAGCAATGAGGTGTGTAGCACTTTTTCTAGGATGAGTTCACAAACATAACTGCCAGACCTCATATCCTGGCTATTAAACCCTTAACAGATACATGTAATTGTCAAGTATTTTCCCACTTTACAGGTTGTCTTTTCACTTTGTTGATAATTTCCTTTGGTGGACAAACATTTTTCATTTAGATGTAGCCCAAATTACCTATTTTGTTGTTCATGCTTTTAATGCTATATCTGAAATCCATTGCCAAATCCGAGGTCATAAAATTTGACTTTGTGTGTTCTTCTAAGAGTTTTATGGCTTTACCTCTTATATTTAGATTGTTTATTTTAATTTTTATACATAGTGTGAGGTAAGAGTTCAACTTCCTTCTTTTAAATGTAGAAATCCAGTTGTCTCAGCAGAATTTGTTTAAGAGATTATTGTTTCCCTAGGGCTGCCATGAGTCGGATCCGACTCAATGGCACTTGGCTTTGGCTTCAGAGAGTGGACTTAGCACCCTTTTGAAAACCAAATGGGCCTAGATATATGGTTTTATTTTTGGACTTTCCATTCAATTCCTTTGACCTGTGTCTAGCTTCATTCCGATACTACAGTGTTTGAATTACTGTGGCTTAGTAACAGATTTTGAAACCGGCGAGTGTGACTGTTCTAACTTTGTTCTTCTTTTTCAAGATTGTTTTGGCAGAAATTTTGTCTTTAACTTTATATCCTTAAGGATTAACAGAGTGCCTGGCAATCAGAGACACTTTGTGAGGCCTTGCACTGGCTTTCTATGGTTGGTTCCTCTTGAACTGTATATTCTGACTGTTCATCATTACAGAATTAAAGAACAATTATAGATCAATGATGTCAACTCATCGTCATAGAAGTTGTGGATAATGTAGCAGGATGACATTGGAATTATCAGGGAACTCAGATATGGATCAGATATGGAGATGCCTTTTCCAAAAGGCAGCTTCTGCAACCATGAAGTTCCAGGCTCCATCGTGGGGAATTATGATTTGGTAAGCCCTCATTCAGGTTTTCCAAAGTCTAGCAGGGGCTTATCCCAGGCTGGAAAAATCCCATGGTCGCTTATCTAAGCCCATTCTTCATAAGGAACAGGGGAGAATTAAAACCACACTCACTGAACCTCTTGCAGCCCAACATCTCACAACATTCTTCTCGGAGAAAACAGCCTTTCAGTTAACCCCAGGTAACTGTGACTGCCAAAGATGTGTATGTCCAGACTGCTTATTTTCATCAAACTTTTAACCGTGTACTCTACTGGATAAATTCAAATGTTCAATACATTTCTGTACGACAGGTAAAAGCAAGCACGAAGCAGCACTTGCATCCCATGATTTGCTGTGCTCTTTTTCCTTCTGTCTCCCCAAGAGAGAGAACACAGAGTGAAGGCTACTTGCTGATGTGTTTTGGGCAGGAGGTACCATCAGCTCTCCATTTCAGGGATGCTCTGTGTTACCTGTGGTTTCAACAGAATGTCACGTTCTGGGTAACAGCATCTGTTGTGCCTCTAAAAAACATTCAGTGAAAAACAGAGAGCTTCTGTCTCTCCCCGGGACCTGCAGAGGACACAGCGGCTACAGTGGGGAGAAACAGAACAAACCCATATTTCATAACAATTACTCTGGATTATCCAGAAAGGTGGCAAGGAAAACTGTTCACATGTTGGTGGAAAGAAGATTTATGGCTTGGCAGCTCAAAGGTATGGCAGGTTTCTTCTCTGATGAAAAATCACTTCTCTGGAGGTGAGGAAAGGCCAGGTAGCCTGTACAGCAGGTGAGAATCCATCAAGTTAATATCACTCTCAAGCAACTCACTGTCTTAATCTAAAAAATATCCCTTCAGCTCCTTATGATAAATTTCTTATTTTTCCAATGAAGCAATGCCAGATTTACAGAGTTTCACTTACCTTCCTGCTTTTGAAAATACATCTTTTCACCTAAACATTCACCTCAATTTTTTAAACCAGACGAGTATCCATTCTGAGAGCAGCGGAGACTGTATCAACCTTAACGTTTTATTACAGAGTCTTCCTTTAACGTATTATTACCCAGTCTTCCTGGAGGTGGATTCCTCTGAGACAAGCTTGCATCTTGCAGGTCAGCAGGGACACATAGTAGTAGCTGCAGTAACCCTGATAGTACTGTCAAAGGATAGTGCGTTAAAGGACATCCACGGAAGGCAGTCTATCCGCCAGTTCTTGTGATTCCTTGTGCTGGATTATCTTGAAACAGGTTTGAAGCTGAGATGTAAAATAAGAGCTAAGAGCTGACAGTACCAGCATCTTCTACTTTGCCACTAACTGCTAAATAGTATGTATGTCTTTATCTTCACATGTATTATTTTATGTGCTTCTCACAGCAGTACTATGAAGTAGGCGTCTTCTCTCCTTGTACAAATTAGGAAACTGACGTTTGGTTTTCCAGAACTAGGCCAGAAGGAAGTCTCAGGTTCTTTCCACTACACCACTCACTGGCATGGAGCCCTGGTGGTACACTGGTTAAGAGCTCAACTTCTAACAAAAAGGTCAGGAGTTCAAATCCACCACCCACCCCTTGGAAGCCCTATAAACTCTCAAACTCACTGCTGTTGAGTCAATTTTGTCTCACAGTGATCCTACAGGACAGAGTAGAACTGCTCCATAGAGTTTCCAAGGATTACCTGACAAATTCAAACTGCTGACCTTTTGGTTAGGAGATGTAGTTCTTAAGCACTACTCCTCCAGGGTTTCCTGGGAACCCTATGGGACAGTGCTATTCTATCCGGTAATGTCACTATGAGTCAGAACCAACTCCATGGCACCTAACAAAAACACAACAATCTACTGGCACAGTATAGAGCAAGGTATGCTGTACTTGCCCATTACACGTGCATGAACACGCACACACACACATACGCACTAATCCTTGAACTTATCATTTGGTACAGACCTAATAATATGGACACACATGAAAATGGCAGGCAGATTGAAAAGAAGAAGCCAAAACACTAACAGGCAGGGGAAAGTGGCCTCAGATGTCAGTCTGGCAATGGTTCAGGTTCAGACTCTTTACACTGCTTAGATTTAATAACAGTGGTGACAGCAGTAATACTCCGTCTGTGCCTCACAGTAGCCCACTAAGGGGGGTTGCGTCCTAGGTTTACCCATGGCTGAAGTTCAGATATCTCAGAGAGGCTCTCAGCTAATGAGTACCGTCATCAAACCGAAGGCTTCTTGGATCTAATGCCACTGCTTTTTCAGTTACCTCTTAAAACTTATTTGAATCAAAAATGAGGTCGTTAGTGTGTTAGCTATTCAGTGCTGTCACAACAGCGTCTTTGTCATCTAGTACTGCTCTAATAGAAATAATACAAGTGGATAGCTTCAACAAAGAGAAGCTCATTGTCATGCAGCATGGTAGGCCAGAAGTCTAAACTTAGGCTTTCTCTCTCTGTCAGCTCTGGAGGAAGGTCCTTGCGAGGCATCAGTCTTCCTTTGGATTGGATGCATGTCAGTACCGGAACCTCAGGTCCAAAGGATGTGCTCTGCTCTCAGCACTGCTTTCTTGGTAGTATAAGCCCCCCATGTTTCTCTGGCTTAAGACACTAGACAATCTTTTGTGTCTTATTATGATAACTATCACTAATTGATCACAGTCCATTATCATGACTGAATTTACAACACACAGGGAGATCTCATCAAATGACAAAATAGTAGACAATCACACAATACTAGAAATCATGGCCTAACCAGGGACATTTTTAGAGGGACACAATTCAATCCGTGACGAAGAGAAATACTGTAAGTGGATTGCTTTAACAAACAGAAGTTTACTCTCTCACAGTCTAGTAGGCTAGAAGTCCAATTCCAGGGCTTCAGCTCCAAGGGAAGGCTTTCTCTCTCTGTCAGTTCTGGAGGAAGGTCCTTGTCATCAGTCTTCCCCTGGACTAGGAGCTTCTCAGTGTAGAGACCCCAGGTCCAAAGGACATACTCTGCTCCTGGCACTACTTTCCTGATGATACGAGATCCCCCTGTGTCTCTGTCATTTCTCTTTTTTTAATCTCAAAAGAGACTGAATTAAGATACAACCTAATTTTGTAGATTGAATTCTGTCTCTAATCCCAACTCGTTAACATCAAAGAAGCAGTATTATAACACAAAGGAAAATCGCACCAGAGGAGATAATGATAGACACTCACACAACACTGGGACTCATGGCCTAGCCACGCTGGCACATATTTTGGATGGACACAAGTCAACCCACAACAGTTAGATAATCTGATAAAGAAAGGAACTCATCACTTCTCCAGAATCTAAATGGAATTACGCAATTTGGTTAATCTTAACAACCCAAATAACTGTACCGGAAAGGACCTATTTAATGGGTAAAAATGTCATGTCTGGTTCATAGGAGGTATTTGATAAATGTCTGTTAAGTGAGTGGATAAATGAATACAGGAATTATAGAAACACATTAGCATACACCGAAATGCAGGTTAATCAATATCAGGTTCATGTGAAAAGCACAAGCATTCTGAATAATATAACCAAGCATTCAGAATAACAAAGCATAAATATCAAGTCACCAGCAGTCACATATGAAACTTTTCCTTACAGCCCACTAGAGAGTTAGATAACTTCACCAATTCAAGAGAGTGGTAACCTGATAACAAGAGAGATAGATGGAAAGAGGCCAGGAAGCCAGAGGTCTAAGCAATTGTCAAAGAGTCTCCATGTCAGGAAGAACCCGTATGATGGGGAGACTGCATCAGCAGGAGACCAGTGGAACTAGGTGGTACCTGGCCACCACCAAATACTGCTCTGACAGGGGACACAATGTAGAGTCCCTGATGTAACATGAGAAAAAGAGGAGCAGAGATCTTGAACCCTACTGAAGGACCACACCTGATGGTCCAGCATCCTGGAGTGTCCCACAAGGACACGGCCCCTGGACTTGCTACGAGCCCAGAGCTGAAACCAGTTCTGAATCCAACTTTTCAGATAAAAATTGGACTGGACTACAAGACATAGAATGATGTGGGTGGTACTTGTATTTCTTGGCTTAAATACACGTATGAGGCTGTCCAAACAGATCCTCTTTAGAGGTTACAGGGGAGGGTGGAGAGGAAGGGACATCTGTTGGCTGAATGATTACTGGAAATACAAAGTAGAAAGGAGGAGAGTGCTGTCACAGGGTGAGGAGAGCAGATAGAGTTGCACAGAGGTGGATGCTTAGGGTTTTGTATGACAAATTGACTTGAACTGTAAACTTTCACTAAATCACAATAAAAATAAAAAGAGTCTCCCTGTCTTATTCCCACCGAAAGCAGGAGATCTTGAAAGTTAGCTCCTTATTCCACAGCCTTCAAACCCCACAGCTAAAGCCACTAGACCTTGACAGTGGACTCAGGCTCTACTGTTAAGGCTGTTTAAAGAGATCTGGTTCAGGAGTCAGGTCCTTCAGGGTCAAGAAAATCTCACTGCCAGTCCAATTCTATACTTGTGCTTTTTTTTTTTTTTAAGGAATTGGAGAGTTTATCTGGTTTAGTCTTTTGTCTTAGCTCCTTGACAGTTCCAGGCCAGATCTTGCCTTGTTCTTAAAAAACAAAACTAAACCTGTTGCTGCTACACTGATTCTGACTCAATGCCCCACAGCATTTCCAAATAAAAGCTGGTAGATTCAAACTGTCAGCTTTTGGGTTAGCAGCTGTAGCTCTTCCTCACTGTACCACTGGGGCTCCGTCTTGTTCTTATTGATTCCTTAATAGAGGCCTGAGACCTGCTTCATGTTATCACTGCAAATACTTCTAACCACATGGAATTCAGCTCATGCCTAATACCCAGACTGCCTGTACCTAAAACTCTCTGACTTGTTTCCCCTCTGCTCACGTCTTCCCATCATCTACCCCTCTGAAAAGGCAACGGTCAAAAAATGACCTCTGTTCTGTACATTAATGGTCAATTCTCGGTCCTCTTTGGACCTGTCAGTGTTATCTGATACTGGTGAATTTAATCTTTTCTTTCTTGAACCATTTCTTTCACTTTTATGACTTCACTCTGTTTTTATTTTCCTCTTACCTCACATGCCGTTCTCTCCTAATCCCCCTTATTAATTACTTGTTTCTGCCCAACTGCTTACACGGGAGCTTTCCAGTTCTCTCATCTCTGTCCACATCCACACCGTTAGCACACTCGTTCAGCCTCGGGCTGTCAGCCACCACCTCAGCCCTGCCTTGACTGTAGATTGGACTTTTCTGCTGTACTCCAGGCTAATCTGCCCGATTGCCGACTCACTGTTTCCAGGTGAGTATCTAACAGGTGTCTCAAGGTTAACACAGACTAAACCAAGTTTTAGATTCGTCCTACCCCTAAACCCACTCCCTCCCAAGTCATTACCATCTTCAGGTTCGCCGGCTTCCAAACCTTACAATCATCCCTGTCTCTTCTCCTTAACACCCCACATCTAAGTCTTCACTTAAAATGTGATTGCATATACTTTCAATGTATTTACAATACGTCACTGGAGTCCCACCACTCTTCCCTCCTGTGCCTCTACCTGCTCATCTAAGCCCCTTAGTCTCTCTCACCTAGGCTGTAAAAAAGCCTCCTAATTGGGGTTTCTGCTTCTGCCCCTACACAGCAAGGAGGCTTTAAAAAAAAAATTTCTATTCGTAACACAAAACCAGAGTGATTCTTTAAAAATCTAAGTCAGATCAGGTCATGTCTTCTTTTCCTGACTCACTCAGAGTAAAATCACAGTCCTGAGCATGGCCTTTGCACCAAGGCTAGATCTGGCCCTTCTTAGCCCATCCCACATCATCCCTACTTTTCCTCATGTCATCCACCTACAAGAATCTTTTTTCTCTTCCTTAAAAACATGAAACATTCTCTTACCTCTGGGCTTGGTCATTTGCTGTCTCCCAGTTTACAAGCTTCTGTCTCAGTTTATACTCCAGGATTCATTCCCTAGCTACCTTCAGATTTATACTCTGTGGTGTTCGTGTATCAACATGGCTAGGCTACTGTCTTAGTTATGCAGTGTTGTTATAAGAGAAATACCACAAGTGGATGGCTTTAACAAAGAAAAATTTATTTTCTCAAGATGTAGTTAAGCTAGACGTCCAAAAGCAGGACAGCAGCCCCAGAGGAAGTCTTTGTTTCTCTATTGGCTCTAGAAGAAGGTCCTTCTCATCACTCTTCCCTTGGTTTGGGAGCTACTGTACTCAGAAGCCCTGGTCCCTGTGCTGCTTTCGTGGTATGAGGTCTCCAGCTCTCTGCTCCCTTCCCTTTTCTTTTCTCTCTTGAGAAGACAAACTCCCTGTTATTGGATCCGGGATGCTATCACACTAAGGGTGTTACATCCCAACCTAATCCTCTTTAGCATAATCTAATCTTGCCTCATTAACCACAGGCAGAAATTAAGATTTGACATGGAGGACATGCTCTGCTCACAGGTCCTCAGCTGTCCACTGGCTTCCTGTCATGGCTTAAACTGTGCACCCAACCCACTGCCATCACCCCCCAAAACTCATATAGCCATTTGGCTAGGCCATGATTCATAGTACTGTGTGATGTTCCTGTGTGTTGTAAGTGCTGCTTCTGTGATGCTAATGAGGGAGTGTGGTCTGTGGTTGTGTTAGCGAGGTGGGACTCAATGTATAAGATTGTATTGTGCCTCACAGCAATCTCTTGGGATATAGAGGAAAGAGAAGCAAGCAGAGAGCTGAGGACGTCATACCACCAAGAAACAGTGCCAGGAGCACAGTGTGTCCTGTGGACCTGGTGTCCCTGCACCTCAGAAGCTCCCAGTTTAGGGGAAGATTGACAACAAGGACTTTCCTCCAGAGCCAACAGAGAAAGTCCTGCCCTGGAGCTGATAACCTAACTTTGGACTTTAGCTTACTTTTCTGGAAGAAAGAAATAGCACCCACTTGTGCTATTTCTGTGACAGCACCACTAGAAGACTAAGACACTTCCCTTATTGGATCAGGGGTGTGACTTGAGAAGGGTGCTATGTCCTACCCTAATCTTAACATAACCCAATCTTGCCTCAAAAACCACAGGCAGAAATAAGGATTTATAACACAGGAAAGTCATAACAATCACAAAATGTAGGACAACCACCCAATACTGGGAATCATGGCCTAGCCAAGTTGACAGATACTTCTGAAGGAAGAGTGGGGAACACACATAATAGCTATGTAGTCCATTTTTATAGTCAAACAGTAGCATAAATGCTGTCAAAAAGTAGTTATATGTGACTAAGCCAGCTGGCCATCAGTAAAGCGGATTAGCCACCATAATGTAGTGGGCCTTATTCAATCAGTTGAAGGCCTTAAGAGAAAAAGTTTTCCTTAGTGTAGGGTATATTCTGCCTCCAGACTAAATACTAGACACTTGTCACTCTTCATATTCCCTAGTCTACTGATTTGGGAACACAGACTGTAGGAATCTCCACGAGTCTCCTGACCTCCTACAGATTTTGGACTTGCCAGCCTCTCTTCCCACCAACTGCATGAATTGATTACTTAGAATCTCTCTCTCCCCATGTATATACAAAACCCTCATGTCTCTCACTCTCTGTATGTATGTATATACAGACATACAAATATAGATATATATGCACACATATGGCTATACAAATACACATATATGTGTACATATATACACATACACACAGATATATAGTCCTGGCCATTAATGTCATACTGTTTCTCTAGAGACCTCTGACTAAGTCATTCTTCAATGTCTCCCTCTCAGGGGGCCTTCCTTGATCACCTTCTGAAAAATTCCCTCCCCTCTCCCACAGACATAAGACCTCATGTTCTGCTCTTCTTTCTTGTGGCAGGAAGCCAAAAGAACCTTCTATTATTTGAATGTGAGCATGGGGTAGAGGGGAAGGAAAAAAGAAAACAAAAACAGAGAGAAAAAAAGGGACATACATTAATACCTCAAAATAGTATTCAACCAAAACAAAAACCGATGAATAAGGAAGGAAAGGAGCTATCTTCACGACAAGCTTGGATATACAGAGTGTAGGGGACTGGCAGGGCTCAAAGGAAAACTGTCTAGTAGTCAGTTAGGAGCACAGGGTGCTATTTCATAAAGGATCTCCTGCTGAGTCAAGTCACTGCAAGGCAAAGGAAAACTGGATGGGCAGCCTACCCGGCCAAGATGAGACTTGAAGGATGGACAGTGAGGAGGAAGATGTGAGTTTTGAAGGCAACCCTTCTGGCTGATGTTACAGAAAGCTACTCTGTGAGTGAGCACCGTCATAGTCCCTGACTATCTATTACATTTCAGAGTTTGAAATTTGTCTTCATACGTCTGACCTCCTAAGTTCTCATAGCCTTGTCAGTTCATCCAGGCAAGCATCACATATCCACAGCACCAAAGAAGTACTGCTCTTCACCTATGCCCAGTGGAGAGAAAGAGGTGGGCAGTAACAAGGCCTTCAAACACTTTTATCAGTGCTGTGACACACCTTCTCTTTCGTCATTTGTTTTAGGACAATGCTTCTTAAGTTGGAATCCTTAACAATGGGCCTAAAAAGTTCAGGAATCTCCTAAAGTTATGCCACCTTATTAATTTCTGTATTCACATGTTACATTTTTCCCCTGATGGCAGTTTCTACACCTTTATGAGAGTATCAATAGTTGCAACCCCAAAATGATTAAGATCACAGCACCTGGGCACTGTTTCCTAAGGTATTTTACCCAGGTCATCAACATAAAAAGCAAAAAAACTACAGTAAAAGAAAAAATCCAGCAGTAGTTGTTTTCATCTGGAAGTGTGCTAAAATCTGTTCAGTGTCATATCAACACACACACACACACACACACACACACACCCCTCTGCTGCCAGACAGGTGGTAACTACACATAAGGAGTAGGGAGTCAGTCCTGGATCTTTCACACAAAAGGTGAAAATTCTGTTGCTGAATCACCAATGCTGAGTTACCTAGTGCTGCTGTGATGAACATACCACAAGGGGGTGACTCTAAAGAACAGAAATTTACTTCCTCACTGCTCTGGAGGCTAAATGTCAAAATCAGGGCCTTAACGATGTTGATTTTTTCCTTGTCAATAACAGTTTGTGTTCCTTGGCTCACAGACAATCCTCATATGGCATCTGTCTTTCCTATGTGAGTCTGTACATCTATTCTGTTCTTTTTATACCTTGGAAGTCTTTAGGTTTTGTGTCCAGCCTGCCCTGGTATGACCTCATTAACAAAAGAAAACCCTGATCTCCAAATTGAATCACATCCATAGGTACAAGGGCCAAGAATTCCACCCATGTACTTGGGGTACATGCTGCAGTCTGTAACAGAGCCCGATGATATTGGCTTTCCACAATGATCAAGGGAAGCACTGATGTGAACAACCCAAAGCAAATGAAATTTGAAAAAGGATAAAAACGTACACTGCTACATTCCACATGCTCAACACGTGGCTCCGGAAAGCCTTGTGCTGTCCTGTGACAGTTGATTTAGTTTTCTAATTATGTTCTGCTCAAGACGATTTTAATATGAGCTTACACTCTCTGGAAAGATCCCATGCAGGCCTCGGGAGGAGGCCAGGGCTGAATGTGGAGAGGAAAGTGAGGAAAGCTGCCCTCGTATTAAAATTAGCCACAGGTAATTGAGAAAAGACTATCTATAACCTGCCAGTGGGAATGAGACATGCCACTGGGAGTGGCTGTATGTTTATTAAATTTGAAAATGGCATCTCTTGCCTTCATCAAGTTGCCTCCCAAAGGCTGGTGTTCAAGCAGAGGGGAAGCTGGGAAGGCAGGGGGAGGGTCTCTGCTGAGCCCGGGGTATGAGTGCATCTTCCTGACTTGAAGTTTCTATAGCAGTACAGCTGGAGGGGATTCACATTGTTGATAACTTATTATTTTTTAGGTATGCTGCTTTGCAAATAAATTAGTAACAGCTAATATTTAACTGAGCCCTGGTTGTGCAGTGGTTAAATGCTTGGCTGATACCTGAAAGGTCAGCACTTAGAACCCACCAGCCACTCCATGGAAATAAAGACCTGACCATCTCTCCCATGAAGATTACAGCCTATAAAGCACCACAGGGTAGTGCTCTCTCCTACAGGGTCACTATGAGTTGGAATAGGCTCAACGGCAATGGCTTTGGAAAAGTACTGCTGATGGGACCTGAGCACATTTCTTCAATGCCACTGGTAATCAAAATGGCATGCTTCATTGAGTGGCCACTGTATACCAGATATTCTGATTTACATTTCCTATTTTGAGTTCTTACAACAACTCTGAGAGGTAGACACTACCACTCCCAGCCTGCTAATGGGAAAATCTAGGCCGCATCAGTTTGGTAAGCAGCCCAAGACCACATAGCCAATAAGAGATGACGCTGAGGCTGGTGCCCACATCCCGCCGTTCCCTGCCCCACCATCACCCTTCTGTTTCCTTAGCCGTTCTCCACGAGGGCCTTCCTCCTGTGTGGGGCCGCTGGAAGAGCCATTTGCCCTGTGCACAATTTAGAGACCACTGAATTGTGCGCGCCTCTGTGACAGCTCTCAGGTATCACCTTACACACATTCTGCTCTGCTTGACGAAAGGCTTGCAACGTGAGTGTGTTTTATGATAGTCCCTAGTGAAATGAGTGGCTCTGGATCAGGTTTCAGAATAACTCTTTAGATCATTGTTCTAGGTCCACTTCCTTTACCAGCTGTCAAGGTAGTTTGTATCAAGTTCTTTTTAATGGGAGGATGCATTTCCACCTGCAGCTTCACCTCCCCAACACACACACATGTGACTCCTTATCAATCATCCCTTTTAGTGCCCCTTCTAAAAAAGGGGGGAAAGAGATCCACACATGGAAAGCTAGAAAGATGTAATGTATAATGCAAGAACTATTTCATTTCTTTGGCATCTGTCTTGGCAGGATATGTCCCCTGGTTTTGAAAATTCACAGAAAAATTTAATCAATAAAATGGCTGTCTCATCTCCTCCTATTCTAGAAATTTGGAGTTTTAAATATATTTTCCTGTATGGTAAGGAAAGTAGTATC
This sequence comes from Heterohyrax brucei, assembly GCA_028571685.1. Lineage (NCBI taxonomy): Eukaryota > Metazoa > Chordata > Mammalia > Hyracoidea > Procaviidae > Heterohyrax > Heterohyrax brucei. Next base: position 113,657,875 of record CM053149.1, on the reverse strand, counting down.
TCTATACAAGAATATCTGTAGCATCAGTTCTGGCTTATATGAGCAGTTCCATCTATTTATCCTATTTTTTGAGTAGAAAAAGAACATTCTGCCCAGAGCATGGCTCTGCTCTTCCTCCAGACACGTGATGTCAGCTTACCATGGCATGATGTTTTCTTAGCTTTAGTTTGATGTATTTGTCAGTATCTTGTGTTCTCACAGACTGTGTCTTTCACTGAGATAGTATTTTAACTTTTAAAAAAAACAGCAAAACTAGTTCTCAAATTCACTATGAGTGGTCTATCAATTTGCACTGGACAAGGTGAAATGGAGAGCTGATTTTGCTGCTGATTTCTGGATTATTGCAGGGATGTCTGGCAGTGTATAGTGGCTGATGGACAACTACAGAGTCAAGTTCATCCTTCTCCCTGTTCTTGGATACCATCATCAACAAGGTCTCTCATTTTTACTTTTTATTTAATTTTAGGTTTTTTTTTAAATTAATCTATCCATCCATCCACTGATTTATTCTCTTTTAATCCTATCTCATTTCATTCTAAAGCACCAAAGACAAATCTCTGAGATTTATTCATCCTCAAAAGACAGTGTTTTTACTGTTGTGTGCCTGCTTTACATCGACATAAGTGGTACTGTGCTGATGGCCTCCTTTAGTTGCTATGCTCTCTACCAGATGCTGTTCAACAACCTAGTTTGTTGCTTCTTCTGCTAAGTAGCACCCAGAGGAGCACCCTCCACATTGGCTTACCCATTTTCAGCACTGAGCACCCACACTGCTTCCAATCCTAATCTCCACAGCAACACAATGATGAACAATTCAGAATTTTTCAGCCTTTTTCAGCATGAAAACCCATGAAGAGTCATTGTTCCTGACTCAAAGCCAACTTGAAGGAGGACGTAGTACTTTCCCTTAACAAATTCAAGCAACAAGTTCAAGTCCACAAGAGTGTAAGGAGAACATCAATATATACAGAATTCTGCGGAAACACAAAGATGAGGGTGAACCACTTCTGCCTTCTTTTCCTCTCAAGGGTCTCCTACAGTGCTCCTCCCCTAGTCCTTACCATATCTTGTAGGCTCAACAGTAACACCACTTTGCAAATGGAAGACGATTCAGCCCTCTCTTTGACTTCTCCATTCTGCCTCATCACACTTGTCGTGGATTGAACTGTATCCCCCCCAAAATGTGTGCAGCCGTGTGGCTGGGCCATGATTCACAGTATTTTATGATTGTCCTCCATTTTTGTGCTTTTCCTATGCTGTGTGTTACAGGATTAGGGTGGTGCTGTCAATCCCTTCCTAAGATCACCTTCCTGCTCCACTGTAGGAGGAGTTTCCCTGCAGTATGGCTTGCACAACCCTTTATTGTTTCCTGCTACAAGAAATGAAAGGAAAGGGAAGCAAGCAGAGAATTTGAAACCTCACACCATCAAGAAAGCAGCACTTGTAATAGAGTGTATCCTTCACACCTGATCAAAAACTGATGCAACACAAGGACTTTCTTCCACAGCTGACAGAGGAAAGTGCTTCCCCTAGAATGGACACCCTGAATGTGAACTTGTAACCTAGTGGACTGTGTAAGAAAAATAAACTCTTCTTTGTTAAAGCCATCCAGTTTGTGGTATTTCTGTTAGAGCAGCACTGACTGACTAAAACAACACTCCTCTCCCCTGTTAGCAAATAAAGAATGTTCTTAGGGGAATATCTCACCTTAGGAAGGTATATGTGTTGAGGAATGATGCCTTAGCAAACAAAAATACATTTCTCCTATCAAAATTATACACATAGAAATCAACCAAAATGTCTAACAGGTTGGCTAAACAAAATGTGGTATATATCCATACATGGAATATTATCCACCAATAAAGAGAAATAAGCTTTGAGAAATAAGAGAAATAAGCTTTGAGAAATAAGAGAAATAAGCTACTACATGGATGAATCCTGAAAACACTATGTTGAGTGAAGTAAGCCAGACCCAAAAGAACAAAGCTAATATGAAATATCTAGAACAGGGAAATACACAGAGACACAAGTACCAGGAGGTAGGGGAAGGAAGACAGGGGAGTCACAGTTTTAGGAGTGCTAAGCTTTTATTTGTAATGACGAAAAGCCTTTGGAAGTAGATGATGGTGATAATTGTATAACATGATAAATGTAATTAATGTCACTGGTTTTTTTTACTTAAAAATCATTAAAATGATTTTTTATTATACGTATTTTAACAATAAATTTTTATAAACGCACAAAGGAGACTGTAGTTATGGCTGTACGCAAGTATACATGTACATGCTTTGCACATGCCTGATTCTTTAACTTACTTTCTTGCTGTGATAGAAATAAAGATTTTCCCTGTGAACAAAAATGCTGCAACTGACTGTGGTTGTGAAGTGGGGATGCGTGGAGTGGGCACACAGCTGGGAGGCACCAGCATATGAGGAATCTGCCACTATTATTTTTGTTACTATTAATGCAATTCACAAACCAGCACAGATTCTTCCCTAATCAGCTAACAAGGAAAGTGATACGAATTTCATTATGTATGTGTATCCTATTTATCTTTATTATGTGCCAAGCACCTCTATACTCAGTTATTTCCATATAACTTTTTATTTAATCCTCAGATGACCTCTCTGGGATTTCCGAAATCCCATTTTGTAGATGAGAAGCCCTAGGCTCAGACCAAGGAGCGCTGGTAGTGCAGTGGTTAAATGCTTGGTTGCTTCCCAAAAGGTTGGTGGTTCTGACCTACCAACTACTCCAGGGAAGAAAAATATGGCAGCCTGCTTCCCTAAAGATTACAGACTAGAAAACCCCATGGGGCAGGTCTGTTCTATCCCGTGGGGTTGCTACGTGTCGGAACTGACTGGACACATATAACAACAAGAAGCCCAGACTAGTGACGGCGTTTTTCCAGATCTGCAGAGGCACTGTGCCGGGAGGCGACAAATCTGCACACATACCTAAGTCTACTTCACAGCTGTCTGATTAAAACCTTTAAAGAAGCATAATCCATTCGGCAGTGTGAGAGCTCATTCCAATTCTCCTGACACTCAGCACACATTAGAGTTATGAGTGTCCAAAATTTGGAAGCTGAAGGGTGTCTTATCCCAGTGAAATACTGCTGGCAACACAGGTCATGAGAATCCTTCCTTAGGCATGACTGTTCCTGGTATCACTTGTTGTCTCGCAGCCCTGAAACTTGCCAACCAAATTCTATTAAAAACATTACTTGCCATCAAGTTGATTCTGATCCAGGGTGACTGTGAATATCAGAGTAGCACTGTGTTTTATAGGGTTTTTAATGACTTGTTTTTGAGCAGTAGATACACAGCCTTTCTTCTGAGATGCCCCTGGGTGGACTCGAACCTCTAAGATTTCAGTCTGCAGTTGAGTGCGTTAAGTGCTTACCCAGTGACTCCAGATGCTAACAAGACTCTTCATTTATCACAGCGCCCCAAAACACAGTTGTGCACCCTCCCTCTCTCATATTCATACGGAGATGCTGAAGCACCAAAGGCAGACTAACCAAATCACACAGCAGTAAACATTAGAGACAGTTTTCAGAAGCCACCTAGTGTAAGCGTAAGGAGTTTCAACTCTGGCTGCACATTAGATTCACTCCAGAGCACTTTTAAAAAATACTGATGCCCTGGCCCTATGCCTTGCCAAATTCATCAGCAGATCTGGGAGTGAGTGCCAGGTACCGGCATCTGTGAAACGCTCCCAGGTGACTGAAATGACTAGCAGAGTGGTTAAGAAACTGGGCTTTGTAGTCCCTTTTTCTAGGTTCAAGTCTTAGTTCTCTCACTTAATACCTGTGCAACTTTGGATGGAATTACACCACTTCTATATGCCTCAGCTTCAAAGTATAATTAAGAGTAGCATTTACTTCACAGAATTCCTGTGAGCATTACATGAGTTAATATGTAGAAGAGTGATTGGCAAATAGTAATAATAAATGTCAGTTGTTGTTATTGGAAGGAAGGCCCTCGGTCACCTACTTCTGAAAATTAGCCAGTAACATCCTCGTGGATCACAACAGAGCGTTGTCTGACTCACTGGCTTTGGAAAAATCACCAGGAGGAAAGCATTGCTAGAGGAGGACTTTATATTTGGTTAAAGAGAGGGCCAGTGAGGGTAAAGGAGACCATCAGTCAGATCGATGGGCATGGTGGCTAAAATGACGGTGACAGCAACAAGGACACAGAACCCGAGTTTCCCTCTCTTACACACATATAAGCCTGTCACGTGTCAGAGTCCCCTAGAGGGATGCTGTCTGTCACCATCAGCATCACCATCAGCAGCATCGTCATCATCCTCAGATACTAGGTCTCCACGTCTCTTTATTAATACTCTTCCTAAGCTTGCACTAGGTTTTGGTTTGTTAACAAAACATAACCCTTGGGCCTGCAAATCCAGCTCTAAATCTGCATGTGAGCTCAACAGTGGGAACAGATACTCTCTGGTCTCTGACACCAGCTAGGATGTAACTGAGAAAGTCTTTGGGTACCAAGCTACCACAGATACTACTGTCTTTTCCTTTGGTGGACCAACTTTAGCAGGGCCACTGACACCCATCTGGGCGGTGCTGCTTTGTAACAGAAACAGACGGATCGTGGGAAAAGAGCATGGACTCGAGTGTCAGAACAGGCTTCATATCCTGGCTCTGCAGCTTCTAGCTATCTGACCATGGGCTATGTTGCCCTAACTCCTTGCATTTCAGTTTCTTTGGTGGAAATAAAACTGTCTGCAAGGCAATACTATTCTGGGGATAAAATTAGACAATGTGTGTAATGCTCCTGGCACTGAGAAAACGCCCAACCAAAATCAGTTCCCTTTCTTCAAATGTTTCTCAGATGTTCTCCCTCCCTCTCTCTCATCTCACCTTCTCCGTTGACCAATACTCTCTCCATTTACCCTCAGACCTTTGCCAGCTGCCCCAGAGGCTTGAGAACAGAGTGTAGTTAACCCACGCTGTGTTGGACTAACGAATGCACAAACTAATGTGGATTAATAGAGCTATTTAAGAGATAATGAGGCTCTCCTGGATGCCAACAGGGAAAAAGCAGGGATTAAAAATTTTGCGTAACTCATAAAAGCAGTTCTGCCTCAAAAATAAAAAGGCAATGTGCCTTTTTAATTTTTTTTTCCTGTTTAACTCAGCTAGTTATTCTCCTGCTGATACTCAGCTTGAGCCCTTCTGTGCAATATTATGGACTGCATTCTGGGGAGAATAAATGCACTACCTATAGGCAAAGGAGAACTGCCCCATAACATCTCCAAGGAGTACCTGAAGGATATGAACTGCTAACCATCTGGTTAGCAGCCGTAGCACTTAGCTACTATACCACCAGGGGTCCCCTGAGGAGAATAACCAAAAACAACCCACTGCCACTGAGTCGATTCTGACTTACAGTGACTATGTAGGACGGGATAGAACTGGCCCATAAAGTTTCCAAGGAACACCTGATGGATTTGAACTGGCAACCTTTTGGTTAGCAGATGTAGCCCTTAACTGCTATACCACCCATGTTTCCCTGGGGAGGACAGAAAGGGAAAATTCAAACTTCAGCTCTAGAATCTCAGAAAAATGCCTGGAAAAGGCCACCATTTTTTTACACTGAACTTGCAATCTGAAGCGTGCCTAAGCCCAAGCCATGGGTACAAATTTTCCAGTCAACTAGTTGAAGCAGTATCTTGTGAAGTCAACCCACAATAGTAAACGCTTGTTGTTGCTGCTGTTGCTGTTGTTAGACGGCATCAAAGCAGTTCTGGCTCACAGGAACCCTGTGTATAACAGGACAAAACACTGCCTAGTCCCGCGCCGTACCCACAATCATTGCTATGCTTGAGCCCGTTGTTGCAGCCGCTGTGTCAATCCGTCTTTTTGAGGGTTTTCCTCTTATTCACTCTACCAAGCTTGATGTCCTTCTCAGGGACTGATCCCTCCTGACAACATGTTCAAAGTATATAAGATGCAGTCTCACCATCCTTGCTTCTAAGAAGTTTTCTGGTTGTATTTCTTCGAAGGGAGATCTGTTCATTCTTTCAGCAGTCCATAGTACAGTCAATATTTCTCCCCAACACCACAATTCAAAGGCAGTAATTCTTCTTCTGTCTTCCTTATTCACTGTTCAACTTTTGCACGCATGTGATGCAGCTGACAACATTATGACTTGTGACAATTGCAACTTAGTCTTCAAGGTGACACCTTTGCTTTTCAACACTCGGAAGAGGTCTTTTGCAGCAGATTTGCCCAATGCAATGTGTCTTTTGATTTCTTTTTTTTTTTAATTTTTATTTGACATGACTGAGTGAAAATGTACATTCACATATAAATTTACATGCCCACCTATATGCAGCTTCCACTGCTCTCCCTGTCGGGTGACAGCACACTATTCCTCTCTGTTCCATACATGTCTCATCCTCCCAACAGCCTCCTTTCCCCTCCTCTCCATCAACACCCCTTCCTCCAGCCAGAGATCAGCAAGATGATATCCTATAGATGTATAGAACCATAATATGCTTCCAATATATGGTCACTCTGCATTGCCAATTCCAATCCATTCCTGTCCAAAGAGTGGACCTTTGTTATAATTTACGGGAAAGGGCAGCATCAGGGCCGGGGGCCATGCTCTCAGAGGAACCCCAAAACCGCTGGACCATCAGTTGAGGTCTTTTAGTGGAGATCTCATGAGGCACTCCTTTTTATTCTTGTGTTGCCAGTGAGACTCCTCTCTGTGAGCTCCATCGTGGCTATCACTGATGGTGGCCGGGCACCATCCGGTTCTTCGGTCCCAAGTCGATGTAGGCACCCACTCTTGTGGGTCTCTCTGTCTTCTCGGTTGTCTTTACCGCGTGTCATTTTGGTCCTGGTGAGCATCCGTTCCTGCTGAGTTGGGACCATTTGCTGTGTCCTCGGATGGCAGCTTGGCAGCTTTTAAGACCCCAGAAGCCACTCACCAATGTTGGATGCAGAGAGCTCTCTTAGCAAAACGCTAGTTGTGCCAACTGGCCTGGAATTCACCTAAGAGCATGGTCCCCCATCCCCCGCCCCCCGCCCCAGCTACTCTATCCTTGCAGTATTGAGTCAAGATGGAAGGAGTACTCAAGTTATGCTGAAGTCCGCTTAATGTTGTTCTTGTTTCTAATGTGTGCCATCACCGCTTTCTCCCAACTAGATTTCTAGTAACTATCTAATCTAAACCCTCCCCCCTTCACCATCCCTCCCTCCCCTCCCTTGCAGCTGTCAAAGAGTCTTTTCTTCTATACACAAGTCTGTTTTTGAGATCTCATTGTAGAGGTCTCATACAGTCTTTGTCCTTTGTCTTTTGATTTCTTTACTGCTGTTTCTGTTGGTGTTGATTGCAGATCCAAGTAAAATGAAATCTTTGACATTCTCAATCTCTTCCCTATTTGTCATGATGTTACTTATTGGTTCAGTCGTGAGGATTTCTGTTCTCTTCATGTTTAGGCATAATCCCACTGAAGCCTGTGTTCTTTGATCTTTGTCAGCGTTTCAAGCCCTCTTCACTTTGAGTAAGCAAAGTTGCCTCATCTGCGTAATGCAGCTTGTTAATGAGTCTTCCTCTAATCCTGATGCTCCATTCTTCTTACAGTCCAGCTTCTCAGATGATTTGCCTGGCATACAGATCGAATAGGTGTGGTGAGAGCATACAATCCTGATGCACACTTTTCCTAACTTGAAACCATGCAGTGTCCCTTGTTCTGTTTGAATGACTGACTCTTGATCCACATACAGAGTCACATGATCACGATTAAGTGTTCTAGAATTCTCAGTCACTTTAATATTATCCACAATTTGTTGTGATCCACGCAGCTGAAAACCTTTGCATAGTCAATAAAATACAGGTAAACATTTTCTAGTATTTTTCGCTTTCAGCCAAGATCCATTTGACAGCAACCCTGGTATCTGAATCTGGCTGAATTTCTGGCGGTTCCCTGTCAACACAGTGCTGCAACTGCTTTTGAACGATCTTCAGCAAAATCTTGTTGCTCAATAATTTCCTCATTTGATTATATCATTTTTCTTAGGAACAGACTTAAATATGGATCTCTTCCAGTTGGCTGGCCAGGAAGCTGTCTTCCAAATTTCTTCACATAGACAAGTGAGCATTTCCAGTGCTGCATCTGTTTGTTGAAATATCCCAACTAATATTCTGTCAGTTCCTGGAGCCTTATTTTTCATGAGTGCCTTCCATACAGCTTGGACTTCTGCCTTCAGGACCATCAGTTCCTGATCATATGCTACCTCTCGGAATGGCTGAACACTGACCAGATCTTTCTGGTGTAATGACTGTATATTCCTTCCACCTTCATTTGATGCCTCCGACATCATTTAATATCTCCCCCCACAGAATCCTTTGCTATTGCACATCAAGATTTGACTTTTTTTCTTCAGTTCTTTCAGCTTGACAAATTCCAAGAGTGTTCTTCCCGTTTCGTTTTCTAACTCTAGCTCTTGACACATGTCATTATAATACTTTACTCTGTCTTCTCAAGCTACCTCTTGAAATTTTCTGTTCAGTTCTTTTATTTCATTTCCTCCTTTTGCTTTAGCTAGTAAACATTCCAAGAGCAAGCTTCAGTGTCTCTTCTGACATCTGGTTTTGTCTCTTCTTTCTTTTCTGTTCTTTTAATGACCTCTTGCTTTCTTCATGCATAACAACTGTGGGGAGATTCCAAAACTCATCTTGTCTTCAGTCATTAGTGTTCAACATGTCAAATTTATCCTTCGGATGGTCTCTAAACACAGGCAAGATATATTCAAGGTTTTACTTTGGCTTTTGTGGAATTTTTCTTTTCCCTTCAGTTTCAATTTGAACTTTTATACAGCAGTTGGTGGTCTGTGCCACAATCAGCATCTGATCTTATTTTGACAAATGATATTGAGTTTTTCTACTGTCTCTTTCCACAGATACGGTAATTTGATTCTTGTATATTCCATCAGGCAAAGTTCACGTGTATTACCACCATTTCTGTTGGTGAAGAAAGGTATCTGCGACTAAGAAATCTCTGGTCTTGCAAAAGTCTGTCATCTGGCATCAGTTCTATCACCAAGGCCATATTTTACGACTACCAGTCCTTCTTTGTTTCCAACTTTTGCATTCCAATCACCAGTAATTATCAATACATCCTGGTTGTATGTTCAATCAATTTCAGCCTGCAGAAACTGGTGAAAATCTTCAGCTTCCTCATCTTTGGCCCTGGTGATTGGTGCATAAGTTTGTAGAACAGTCATATTTAACTGGTCTTCCTTGTAGCCCTGCAGATAATGTACTATCACTGACAGCATTGTACTTCAGGATAGATCTTGAAATGTTCTTTTTGATGACAAATGCAACACCATTTCTCTTCAAGTTATCGTTCCCCACATAACAGACCACATGACTGTCTAATTCAAAGTGGCCACTACCAGTCCATTTCAGCTCTTTTAATGCCTAGAATTGAATGTTCATGCATTCCATTTCATTTTTGACAATTTCCAATTTTCCTAGATTCATCCATTGCAGATTGCATACTCCTATTACTAATGGATGTATGCAGCTATTTCTTCTCATTTGGAGTTGTGCCACATCAGCAAATAAAGGTCCTGAAAGCTTGACTCCATGCACACCGCTAAAGGCAAATCTACTTTGAGAAAACAGTTCTTGCCTACTTTTGAGGAAGCAGTCATCTTTTGAGCATCTTCCAACCCTGGGGGACTTATTTTCTGGCACTGTTCTGCTGCTATTCATAAGGTTTTCACTGGCTAATTCTTTTCTGAAGTAGATTGTTGGGTCTTTCTTCCAAATTTGCTTAGTCTGGAAGTTCAGTTGAAACTCATTTGCTGTGGGTGACTGCTGATGCCTGAAAACCAGTGACACAGCTTCCAGTATCACAGCAATGCACAAGTCCCCGCAGTACAACAAACTGACAGACACGTGGTAGATAGTAAACGTTACAGTGAGAATCCTTCTAAATTCCTTTTTCCTATAATACACTATTTGATCCTCAGTCTAAGAAGACAGATATTACCACCTTTATGCTAGAAATGGGGAGAATGATATGAGAAATTAAGATGATTTGCCAAGGGTAATGGAGAACTACTACTCGGTTGAAGATTTAAATCCAAGGTGGCTGACTTTACTTTCTAGTCAATTTGCATTCCCACGTGTGCCTCACTCCATAAAGTAGCTAGACTGCTGACTGAAAGGTCACGGATCAAACCTACCAGTCAAACAATGTGGTGGCCTGTTTCCTGAAAAGATTTACAATTGAGGGGCCAGTTCTACTCTACCCTACAGGATTATGTGAAGTGGAATCAGCCAGATGGCAAATGGTTTTGGGATTCTGATAATGTAGGCCTATGACCTGTTTCAGCAAATAAAGTGTAAGGAAAAGTGGTATGTGTCACATCCAATCAGAAGCACTTAATTGCCTGTAAGAGATCTTCTAAACAAAAAAGATCACAAACTATGGCCTGTAGGCCAAATCCTGTCCCCCACCTGTTTGGACAAACAAAGTTTTACTGGCAAACAACCACTCATTCACTTATATATTGTTGACTCTACAGGACCGAGTTTGATTTTGGTTTATATGGCTGTTTGCATACTACATTGGTAGAGTTAGGCGGTTGTAACAAAGACCGTATCGCCTGCAAAATCAAAAGTATTTCCTATTTACTATTAAAGTATTTCCCTTTAAGAAAAAGTTTACTTATCCCTATTCTAACAGTTCATCAGGTAAGAAGGGTAACAGCATCAGGTAACGAGGGTAAAGATGAGTGAGCCGCCCGCACTTGTCTGTCAGTGGAGGCTTGCTTTGTGCTGTGATGCTGGAAGCTTTGGCACTGGTATTTAGGTACCAGCAGGGTTACCCATCATTGAGTCATATCACACACAAATAAAATTTTGCTCAAGATCATTCAAAAGTGACTACAATAGTATATTGACAAGTAACTGCCAGAAATTCAAAGTGGATTCAGAAGAAGACATGGAATCAGGGATATCATTACTGATGTCAAGTGAATCTTGGCTGAAAGCAAAGAATACCAGAAGAAGTTTGCTTGTGTTTCATCAACTATGAAAAAGCATTCGACTGTGTGGATCATACTAAATTATGACCAATGTTGCAGAGAATGGAAATTCCAGAACACCTCTTTGTGCTTTTAAGGAATCTGTATACGGATCAACAGGCAGTGGTATTAAGTCAGGAAAGGTGTGTGACAGGGTTGTTTTCTTTCAGCATACCTTTTTAATCTCTATGATGAGCAGATAATCTGAAAAGATGGATTATAAGAAGAAGAACGAGGGACAAGGATTGGAGGGTGACTCCTTAACGACCTGAATTATGCAGACACCACCACCATACTTGCTGGAAGTGAAGAAGATCTGAAACACTTACTGATAAAGATCAAGGACCACAGCCTTCAGTATGGATTGCACCCAATATCAAGAAAACAAAAATACTTACAACTGGACCAGCAAACATCATCATAAATGGAGAAAGGATTGAGGTTGGCAAAGATTTCATTTTACTTGGTTCCAGAGTCAATGCCCACAGAAACAGCAATCAAGAAATCAAAAGCTGCATTGCGCTTGGAAAATGTTCTGCCAAACATCTTTACAATATTGAAAAGTAAATATGTCACCTTGAAGATTAAGGTGCACCTGACTCAAGCCATGGTATCTTCAATCACATTGTATGCATGTGAAAGCTGGACAGTGAACAAAGAAGACAGAAGAAGAATTGATGCCTTTGAATTATGGCATTGTAGTACCATGGACCACCAAAAGAACAGATTTTCTGGAAGAAATACAACCAGAATGCTCATTGGCAGCAAAGATGGTGAGACTGCTTCTTACTTACTTTGGACATGTTGTCAAGAAGGCTAAGTCCCTGGAGAAGGACATCATGCTTGATAGAGTGGAGGGTCAGCGACAAAAAGGAAGATCCTCCCCAAGACAGATTGGCACAGTGGTGGCAACAATGGGCTTAAACATAAAAGCAATTGTGGACATGGTGCCAGTGTTCTGTTCTGTTGTTCATAAGGTCACTATGAGTTGGAACCGACTCCATGGCATCTAACAACAACAACAGACAGTTCTACCCTAACAAGTTAACTGAGGAATCTGAAAGTTGCCAATGACAGAGGTTTATGGTGGTGGCAGCTCGTTCACACTGGACTGCTTTAGTTGCTACAGGGAGGACAACAGCTCTAGAGAGCTGTCCAAACTCATTTTGGAATTTGGGTGAGTGAAAAATAAATCTCTATTGTGCTAAACAACTGAGGTTTTGGACTTGTGTTAGCATGGCAATATCCTGTCCTCTCCTGACTGATACACATATTGAGTTAGCAAAAGGCAAAATTAACTAATTAAAGCCTGTTTGAGCTAGAGTGCATTGAAACATTTTAAGGTCAGGGGAATTTACAAGAATTTACAAGTGCAATGCACTGGTTGGAAAATAGTCATTTTTCTGCTAATATGTTTTGTAAATCGTTTCTGCACGAAAATTTTGGGTGCTGATATATTCAGGACAAAATGGGCTACCAGCTGTGAGCCGTTACATAAGCTAACACTCTGCAGGAACACTCTGCTTCTCAGAATTGAGTATTTAATCTCTTTTAAAAGCAGATGTTCAACGCTGAGCCACAGGTTAACACAGGCATTATTGAGGCTAATGTGCCATTTTAGTCGGTATTTGCATGTAATTCTCAGTCCCAGTGCATCAAAATAAATAAGCCTGCTTCAGTGATTTTAGAATTCTTGGAAGTGAATAAAAAGGTTCACCTAACAAGAAATAAGCATTCCTTTGTCTTCTAAGCCCAGTGTACCACCAACTCAAAAGACAATCTGGATGTCAGAATGCATTTCTATACAGTCTGATGGAAATTTAGCCATTTTTCCAGGGACACAGAGCGCATGGATAGGGAAATACTTTTAATAATAATATATTCTGCCTTATTGCATGTAACACACTTAGACTGAAGAGTCAAGGGCAACTTAAGTTAGACAGGAGTGGGCAGATCGATGTAAGACTGCAGCTTTGTTCAGTGACAGTACAGAATCAGGATCACGGTTGCTAGGGTCATGGATTACTCGGTAAGACAAAAGAGCATGCCCAACTCATAGCAGTCCTCTCAGGTCATTCAGCTTCCCAGCTTTACAATATGTATCTTCTTTAACAGAGACACTCAGCCACTGTCCTTCCTGAGAGCTTTGCCCTAGCAATGTCTGCTGTAGTTGAATGAGAAACAGGTAACAGGAAGTAGAAAGTCTGAGTACATTCACTAGGTAAGGTTTAGATAAGAATTTTTACAGCAAGCAGAAAGAATAAAAATTGGCTCTGGCTTGATCCTAAGTAAAGGCTGCTGTCAGCCCATAGACATGAGGGCAACGAGGGCCTTGAACGACATGGTTCAGACACCCCACAGACATGACTGCTAGTTTTTAAACACAGAAACATCTCCTCATTCTCTAACACCCTAGAAGAAGGAATGAGGAAATGGCTCATTATGAAAACTTCAGTACGTTTGTACTGTCTTAGTCTTAACAAGTGAGAGCAGCAGACTGAAGTTATGAGTTTGTGTCCCCAAAACTCTTCCACATTGTCATGGATTGAATTGTGTCCCCCCAATAATATGTGTAGTGATTTGGCTGGGCATGATTCCCTGTGTTCTGTGATTGCCCTCCATTTTGTGATTTTCTGCTGCTGTAAATCTTAATCTCTGCCTGTGCCTAACAGACAGGATTATGTTAGAGAGGATTAGGATGGGACCATTAATCCCTTCCTGAAGTCACCCCCCAGCTCCAATCAAAGAGTATTTCCCTGGAGTGTGACTTGCACCACCTTCTATCTTTCCATCCTGCAAGGGACAAAAGGAAAGGGAAGCAAGCAGAGATTTGGGAACCTTACACCATCAAGAAAGCAGCACCGGGAGTACAGCACATTGTTCAGACCTGAGGTTCCTGCACCAGGATGCTCCCTGACCAAAGACTGATGCAACACTAGAAATTTCCTCCAGAGCCAACAGAGAGGGAAAGCCTTCCCCTGGAGGAGACACGCTGCACTTGGACTTGTAGCCTACTGGACTGTGTCAGAATAAACCTTCCTTTGTCAAAAGCCATCCACTCATGGTATTTCTGTTAGAGCAGCACTAGCTGACCAAAATACTCATAGTCAAACAAATTATGGTGAGACATTTACATTTCAGAAAACTTAGGGCACAGGATTTAGCCCACTGCCCATGTACGTAACTAGAGACTCAAATCCTTGTCAACAAAATGATTGAGCTCTCTTAAAATACAGCTTTGTTAACAATCTATTAAACTCAGTTTGATATCAAAAGAGGCCTGCTTTTCTTCTCCAATTTGAGTCATCTTCCCCGTTATTATAACATGTAACAAATTGCCCCTTTGGGTCAATGCAAGTACTTTCTTATATTTTATTAATCAACTCTCCTCCCTAGTGCCTACAAATATAACTCTGAGCCCATAGGTTGTTGATATCTGACCATAACTGCTGAAGCCAAGTGGGGAGCAGCCTCCAGAAGGTGGGAATAAGGACCCAGGGCTTCCTGTTACACCTGCGAATCTCAGTAGGCATGAGACAACGCTTGAATGCTTTGACTTGGGAGAGGTAAGGTTATGTGGGAGGCAGCATACACACTACAATGAATACCTAATTTCATTTAAAAAAAAAAACAAGAAGAACCCAAACACACTGCAAAGAAGCTAAGAGTCATGAGGAAAGATTTGGTTTCCATGACAACTGGAGGAACGTACTCATTATTGCAACAAGAGGTCTGAACTGAAGTACTGAGAGCTTAACCTAAGTCCTGTTACCAGATCTTTCCTCGCCTGTGGTGGCTTTATCAGTCATCTTCTATTTCCTGTTGTGTCTTTACAAGTCTTAGAATGAACAAGGACCAAGCATCCCTTGGCTAGCAGGTAAGGATGGCTTGCCAGAATCACTTGGCTTTTACCACTGCAGGAGGAGATCCAAGATATGAGTTTTCTTTATGTTATTTTCCAGCAGGGACATCTAAATTACAGTACCAGGTGATTGCTTCTGTGACCCACGAGACTTCTCATTGTCACCTTCCAAATGTATGCATGCACGCACACACGCACACGCATGTGGGTGAGCGTGCATACCTCCTCCCCTCCCGCATATACTACAAGTACACACACACACACACAGTGAGTTTTCCCTAGAGTTTCCAGTAACATGCATCTGTGGACAGCGAAACCCAAATATATCACTCCAATACATGTATGCACATAGTCCTTTCACAGGGAAAGCTTTTTCATCATGCAACCTATTACACCATAAAAATCAACCATCTGAAGCAGTTTGTTTAAGTGAGCAATCCCTAACTTAAGCTGCACATTAGAATCATTGGTGACAGTTTTTTACAGCTCTGATGCCTGAGTTCCACCTCTGCATTTGATTTGGTGTGGTAGCTAACCATCAGTATTAAAAAAATAATAATAATAACTACATGATTCCAACGTCCAGTGTATATCCAACTCAAAAGAAAATCTGTTTGGATATCAAAAATGCATTTCTATGTATCATATGATACATAGGCCATTTTCCAAGGACATAGAGAATTTGGATAGACAAGTAATTTTGATAACAGTGTGTTTCATCCTAATGGGTAGATAATTCATTCAGAAACCATTCATTTAGCATCTGTGTGTATACACTGGGCTGTATTTTGAAGACCTGAAGATGAATGAGACACAGGGGTTTCCAGTGGAAGACAGGCGAGTAGACAAACATGTTCTTGATATGCTGTGTAGGTTCTAAGCTGGTCTTTAGGATGTAAGTGGGAATACAAAAGCAGTCAGCTCTGTTCTGTTCACAGAGGAGAAGATGGTGATAGACATCAATGTTAACAGTTGAGCCAATGCCAAGTGCCATTAAGCAGGTGTTTTCTAGATGGAGGAGGGCAGAAATGTTATTTCAGATAAACTGAGTGGTATGACACAAAGCACTGAGCATACATTATGGAAACTGAAAGAGTGTGATTCTATTAGCACATAAGTTTGAAGGAAATTTTGTAGCAAGAGATGAGTTTCAATAGTAAAAGTTAGACCACAAGAAAAAACAGGGATTAAAACATACAGAAAGAAAAGCACAGAAACTATATAAAAAAGGGACGAAGCAAGAAAGACAGTACAAAAATTATATGGACATGGTGTAAAGGTTTAACATAAGTATAATTGGAATCTCAAGAAGAACAAAAAAAGAGAAAGAGAATGGGAAAGAAGCAATATTTGCAGAGATAATGACTGAGACTGTCTACACCGAAAAAATATATCAAGTCATACATTCAAAACTTCTTGGATCCCAAGAAGAGTGAATATAAGAAAATATATTTAGAACAATGATGATTTTATGAAACATCTCATAACCTGCAATCAACTGGAAGACATTATCTGAGTGAAATAAGTCAGTTGCAAAAGGACAAATATTGTATGAGACCACTATTGTAAGGACTGAAGACTTATGTATGGAAGAAAACGCTCTTTGATGGCTACAAAGATGGGGAGGGAGGGAGAGAGTTATTCATGTATTAGACAGTCACTAAGAATTCAGTTAGGTGACAGGAGTGACAGCAAGCAGCACAAGGCAGGTCAGCACAACTGGACTATACACCATAAGCTAAAACATTTTCTAAATTCAACCCAACATTTTCAAACAACAGAGTAGCAAGGACAGGGGGTCTGTGGATCCTGTTTTCAGGGCACATCGAGGTCTACAGGCACAACAACTCTTTTCTTAAGAGAGTGTTTTGCAACCCATGTGGGTGAGTGGCACCTGGGATCTTAAAAGGCAGCAAATTGCCATCTGAGGAGTATCAGTTGATCCAAACCCCCCTGGAATAGGTGAAAACCAAGAAGATCAAAGACACGAGGAAAAATGAGCTGAGGAGACAGAAAGACCTGTATGATTGGGAGACTACATCAGCAGGAGAAGAACTAGATGGCACCTGGCCACCACCAAAGACAACCCTGATAGGGAACGTAATATAGAGTCCCTGATGTAGCACAAGAAAAAGGGATACGCAGATCAAGAGCTCTACTAAAAGACCAGAATTGATGGCCTGACAACCTGGAGAGCCCTCTGAGGACATGGCCCAAGACCTCCCACTAGCTCAGAGCTGAAACCAGTACCAAAGTCAACACTTCAGACAAAGAAGGGACTGGACTTGGGGACATAGAGTGATGTAGGTGACGTGTGTGCTTTACGGTTTAATACATATGGCACTGTCCCACCGGATTCGTTTTAGAGGGGAGAGGAGAAGGTGGAGAAAAGGGGTCAAGTATTGGTTGAGTGGATACTGGAAGTCACAGAATGAGGAGGGTAGATAGAGTTACAGTCAGATGGGTTTTATATGGAAAACTGACTTGAATTGTAAATTTTCATTTAATCATAATGAAAACAATTTTTTTTTTAAAGAAAATACATCTAGATTCATCGGATCCGACTCGACGGCACTTGGCTTGGCCATCTAGATTCATCAAAGCAAGACTGTTAAAACCTAACAACAGAGAGAAAATATTCAAAACCAGGCAGAGAAAATTGAAGTGCCTTCAAAGGAGTAAGAATCAAACTGGCATCTGACTATCAATATGAATAAAACAAAAGACCTGAAGCCTAAAGACCATGGAATTATATGTACCATAAGCTAGAATAATTCAACACTCAATGCATATATATTCCTCAAGTATGAAGGGAAATGGAGACATTTCCGTTTAAATAAAAAATAAGGTTTTCCATCAGCAGACGTCATTAAAGAAAATAATACAGTTCTTCACAGAGAAGGAAAATGACCTCAGACAGAAAAATGTGAAAAATACAAACAACAAGAGAAAGGATAATTGTGTCATTAAATCTAAGTGAATATTGACTGCATAAAAATATCAGTAACATTACGGAATTTGAGAATAAAGAGGCAGCAAGTGGGCTAGGAAGCTTGAGTAAAGGTAGAGTAGGTAGACTAGGAAGACTGAGTTAAAGGAGAGGGAGCAGAGTAAGAAGACTGAGTAAAGGGAGAATGAACAACCCCCAGCTGTCTGCCAGTGGGGGCTTGCTTGTTGCTGTGATGCAGAAGCTACACCACTGGTGTTTAGGTATCAGTATGGTCACCCATGGTAGACAGGTTTCAGTTGAGCTTCTAGACTAAGACAGACTAGGAAATGAGGCCCCCAGGCTGGAAGGCACTGAGAAAATGACTAGGGAAGAGCTGCCTCCTCAAGGTAGAGTTTACTTTAACGATGTGGATGCAGTAGCGCCTTCAGGATCTTCATTTGTTGATGTGGCATAACTTAAAATGAGAAGTAATAGCTGCAAACATCCATTAATAATCAGAACATGGAATGCACAAAATATGAATCTAGGAAAATTGAAAATCACCAAAAATGAAGTAGAATGCATAAACGCTGATATCCTAGACATTAGTGAGCTGAAATGGACTGGTTCTGGCCATTATGAATCCCACAATTGTACGGTCTACTGTGTTGTGAGTGAAAACTTGAAGAGGAACAGTGTTGTGTTCATCATCAAAAAGAACATTTCAAGATCTCTCCTGAAATATAAAACTGTCAGTGAGAAGATAATATCTACATAAACTACAAGGAAGGCCAGTCAATATGACTATTATGCAAATTTACAGACCAATCACTAAGACCAGAGATGAAGAAATTGAAGATTTTTACCAGCTTACGCAGTATGAAATTGATTGAACATGCCATCAGTAGACACCGTTAATTACTGGTAATCAGAATGCAGAAGCTGGAAACAAAGAAGAATTGGTAGTTGGAAAATATAGCATCGATAAAAAGAATGATACCGGAGACAGCATGATGGAATTTTGCAAGACTAATGATTTCTTCATTGCAAGTGTCTTTTTTAACCAACACGAACAGCAATTGTACACATGAACCTCATCAGGCGGAATACACAGGAATCAAATCAACAACATCTGTAGAAAAAGATGATGGAAAAGCTCCATATCAGTAGTCAGAACAAGACTCAGTGCTGACTGCAGCACAGACCATCAGTTGCTCATATGCAAATTCAAACTGGAACTGAAGAAAATTAGACGTCCACAAGAGCCAAAGCATGACCTCGAGTATATTTCACCTGAGTTTAGAGACTGTCTCAAGAACAAATCTGATGTGTTGATCAGCAATGACTGGAAGATCAGAAGTACTGCAGAATGACATCAAAGACATCATTCATGAAGAAAGCAAGAGGTCACTAAAAAGACAGGAAAGAAAGAAAAGACCAAACTGGATGTCAGAAGAAACTCTGAAACTTGCTCTCAAATGCCAAACAGCTAAAGCAAAAGGAAAGAATGAGGAAGTAAAAGAACTGAAGATTTCAAAGGGTAGCTTGAGAAGACAAAATAAAGTATTACAATGACATGTGCAAAGAGCTTGAAATACAAAACCAAAAGGGAAGAACATGTTCTGCAGTTCTCAAGCTGAAGGAACTGAAGAAAAAATTCAAGCCTCGAGTTGCAATAGTGAAGGATTGTATACAGAAAATATTAAATGACTTAGGGAACATCAAAAGAAAATGGAAAGAATATTAAATGACTTAGGGAACATCAAAAGAAAATGGAAAGAATATACAGAGTCATTATACCAGAAAGAACTGGTAGATGTTCAGTCATTTGAAGAGATAGCACATGATGTTACTGGAGGAAGAAGTCAAAGTTGTATTCAAGGCATTGACAATAAACAAGGCTCCAGGAATTGATGGAATATCAATTGAGATATTTCAACAAACAGATGCAGCGCTGGAAGTGCTTGCTCATCTGTGCCAAGAAATTTGGAAGACAGCTCCCTGGTCAACTGACTGGAAGAGATCCACATTTATGCCCATTCCAAAGAAAGGTGATTCAACCAAATGCAGAAATTACCAAACAGTATTATCAACATCATATGTAAGCAAAATTTTGCTCAAGATTATTCAAAAGTGACTACAACAGTACCTTGACAAGGAACTGCCAGAAATTCAAGTTGGATTCAGAAGAGGATGTGCAACCAGGGATATCACTGCTGATGTCAGGTGGATCTTGGCTGAAAGCAGAGAATACCAGAAAGATGTTTACCTGTGTTTCATTGACTACACAAAGTCATTCAACTGTGTGGGTCATAATAAATTATGACTAACATTACAGAGAATGAGAATCAAGATTTAAGTGTGCTCTTAAGGAACCTGTATGTGGACCAAGAGGCAGTCATGCAAACAGAACAAGCGGACACTGCATGGTTTAAGGGCAGGAAAGGTGTACGTCAGTGTTGTATCCTTTCACCATACCATTTCAATCTGGATGCTGAGCAAATAATCCAAGAAGTTGCGTTATATGAAGAGGAACGAAGCATTAGGATTGGAGGACAACTCATTAACAACCTGTGTGATGCAGATGACATCACCTTCCTTGCTGAAGTGAGGAAGATTTTAAACACTGATAACATCAAAGACCACAGCCTTCAGTATGGATTGCACCTCACCGTCAAGAAACAAAAATTCTCACGACTGGACCAGTAAGCAACATTGTCATAAATGGAGAAAGGATTGAGGTTGTCAAGGATTTCATTTTACTTGGATCCACAATCAAAGCCCATGGAAGCAGCAATCAAGAAAGCAAAAGAAAAGACACGTTACACTGGGAAAATCTGCTGCAAGGAACCCGTTCAAAGTATTGAAAAGTAAGGATGTCACCTTGAAGACTAAGGTGCTCCTGACCCAAGCCATGGTATTTTGAATCATGTCATATGCATGGAAAAGCTGGACAATGAACAACAAAGACAGGAGAAGAACCGATGCCTCTGAACTGTGGTGTTGGTGAAGAATACTGAATGTCCCCTGGACTGACAAAAGAACAAACAGATTTGTCCTGGAGGAAGTACAACCAGGTTGTCCCTTGGAAGCAAAGATGGTGAGACTATGTCTTGCATACTTTGGACATGCTGTTTGGAGGGGTCAGTGCTGAAGCAGGACATCATGTTTGGTAGAGTGGAGGATCAGCAAGAAGGAGGCAGACCCTCGATGAGATGGATTGACACAGTGGCGGCAGTGATGGGCTTAAACATAAAAGTGATTGTGGACATGGCACAAGACCAGGCAGTGTTTCATTCAATTGTACACAGGGTCGCTATGAGTTGGAACTCACTCGACAGCACCTAACAACAACAACAACATGGAATTTGAAACATGTATGGAATCAAAAACCTAGCAATACAAGCATCTACATTGAGGGACTAGGGTAAAGTGGGCTAATGTATTTGTGGTTCACGTATCATCTCGGAAGTAGTATTAACTCATATTAGATGTTAGCAAATCAGGAACATATGCAGCAATCTCTAAGAAGAATAGTAAAAGAAGGAATGAATTCTAAGCCAAAGTGGGGAAGGGATGAAATAATAATAAAAATCCCTGAGTCCATAATCTTTTCTCTTTTAAATAAGTCTGAACAATGTTGAGAAGTTTCAGAAAACAGGTCTGAAGTTTGCAGAATGCTGTGTATAACAGGAAGAACAGGAAGACCAAGCTTAGAACAAGGCCAGAACTTGCAAGAGCTAATAAGAATGTGGCAAAGCAGAAGCCAAGCTCTGTCCTGTGTCTCCAGGGAAGGGGCTGCTAGTTCAAGATCAAATCTGTATGGTAGCAGAGGAGACTCTCTTCTAGATAGTTGTGGTCCAAAAAAACTTCCACCTTGTGGAGATACTGTCCTAGCAGGGACACACAGACTGAGGGCCAGTGGAAGGCATCAAGCTGATGGCTCCATATTTTCTGAAGAGGTTAGATCCTAGAACAGAAGTATAAAACCCTTTAGTCTGGAGACCTGAGGACTGTGAGCATCTAAGTATAGACGAAATCCCAGGAGCTGGCTGCAGATGCCAGATGAGCCAGTGTCTAGAAAGTAGATGGTCAATAAAAGGTGTCTGTGGACCCTGGATGGAGGACACAGGAAGCACCTGAGCTGTCTCACAAGGGTGTTAGATAGGGCTGTCATTCTGTTACATCAGGGTTATGCCTTCACACCACTGAACCACTCTGATGCCCATCATCTCTGGGAAGGGCTAAATAAATTCCAGCTATGAAATGCTGCTTAACAGATAGCTTAAAGGGGAGACAGAAGGGAGCAGAGAATTGGTATAGAAGCCAAGAATTGATGCCAACACTTCCCCTGACACTCAAACCAGGAAGAGGAACTCTGTGACTTGAGAAATCAGAATGCATATTCCTCCTCTGTAGCCCCAGGAAAGTGTAAGCTCCTCATCCTGCCGGGTCCATCATAGAACGAGGTTACTAATCGCTTCCCTACCTATTTCACAGGGTGCCACATGAGTCCAAACAAGATGGCACAGATGAGAGTGTTCATTTACCTGCCACACCAATGCAAGGTGCGAGATACTGGGGTTGATCACATTTCCATGATGACAGCTTTCATCCTTTTGGCTCAAATACTAGAAACAGAAAAATCAGAGCTTTAATCCTTTGATTTAAATACCAGAAACAGAAAAATTAGGATACCTGAGGCTTTTCAACTGAATCCCACATTAGCTCCTCCATCAGGCCTCCCACAGGCCTCTATTAAGTTTCCTCTTGAGACAAATCATCTCACATCATTTCCTCTTTTCAAATGAGAGAACAAGTTAATAACAGGGCTTTGGCTTTAGGCACATAAACCGGCTCAGATTTAGTGTTTGGAGAGGGATGGGGGCAACACATTCCCCTGAGCTTCTGATTCCACACCTTGTGCAGCTGTTCCCAGAGGGTAGGATGCTGCGTCTGGAGTCGTGGTTAGTTGCTAGAGAGGCAAGAGGTTGGGGGGAGCTGCTGTTGCCTTCAAGTTGGCTCCCAACTAATGCTGACTCCATGCACAATTAATAAAACAAAAACAAAAACACTCTGGTCCTGCACCATTCCCGTGGTCACTTATGGATTGGACCTTTATGGTCCATAGAGTTTTCACTGGATGACTTTTGAAAGTAATTCACTAAGCCATTCTTCCCTACTTTGTCTTAGTCTGGATTTTCCCCGGAAACCCATCTAGCATCACAACAACACATAAACCTCCGCTGACAAACGTGTGGTGCCTGGACATGAGCTGCACCAGCCAGAAGGTGAACCAGGTCTCCCGCATGGAAGGCAAGACTTCCACCGCTGAACCGTCACTGAACAGATACTGTATCTTAAAGAACTCTATCACCACTGTCTGAAGAGGGGCTGCACATGGGGAGGTGCGGACATGTAAACACAAGGCTGGCTGCCTCACCCTGACTGCTTATCTTTACACTGGGCAGACTTCATTCACCATGTCACTAGAACTTGATAGGATAGACTCTGATGTTTCCTGAAAATGTTCTGGATTTTATTATTTTATTTATGCCTCTGTTGCTCATCTTTCTTCTTGTTTGTGTATTTGGCTCTTGACCTCTCGACTTTGTTACCTATTGTTATTTACACACACAGTCTTTGAACTTGATGGAAGATGAATTTTACCAATTTTAGTCCTTGGTACTCTCCACACACCTTTTCAAGCTCTAGCACCAAATACTTTTTTCTGGAATAGCCATCAGAGCTATCATCATATTACCCTTGATGTCCTAAATGTCATCAAAATGTTTTCTTTTCAATATTTTCTTTATCTTTGGGTAAAGAAAAGTCAGTGGGAGCCTGATAAAGTGAGTAGCGAGGGTTTTTCAATATAGCTACCTGTTTACCAGCTAAAAACTCCCTCACAGACTATACAATTAAGTTAGCAAACTTGCCTCTGTGCTACTGTGAGCAATGGCCATTCCAGAAAGAATTTCAAAATTGCTCTGAAGGGTGGAACAGGTGCTGGCATCAGTGCCTCACTTCCCAAAGGGAGTACTTCAAAGGTGACTGTAGTGCCATTCAGCAATGAGGCATGTAGCACTTCAAACAATTACGTTTGCAAACTTAATTGTCAGGTCTTGTATGTCAAGCAGTAAGATTTCTGTTCACTCATTCTCCCACTGCTTAAATCTCATCCATGTTCAATTACTCTACACTTACTAAAAGACCTTGGAGAGCTGCTCCTGGCTCGGTTCCTCAAAGGAAGCTAGAACTGTTACCTTTCAAGATTTCAAAACTCCGAACAGGAGTTAAATACTTATCTAAGGTAAATATACCTTGATGGAGTGGAACTCAAGTTTATTTCCTTTGACGGGGGAGTGGGTTTGGGGGCAGTGGGGTGTTAGTTATTGCTGACAGACAGTTACAAGGGTTGTTGTTCTTATTGTTAGGTAAAGCCATCAGGTAGGTTCTGACTCACAGCAACCCAATGTGCGAGAGAAAGAAACACAGCTCGCTGCTACACCATCCTCATAATCATTGCTATGTTTGAGACCACTGTTGCAGCCGCTGTGTTAATCCATCTCGTTGAGGGTCTTCTTTTTTGCTGATGCTCTACCCTACCAAGTGTGAAATCCTTCTCCAAGGACTGGTCCTTCTTCGTAAAGTGTCCAAAGAACATGAGACTAAGTCTTACCATCCTGGCTTCTAAGGAGCTTTCTGGGTGTACTTCTTCCAACACAAATTTGTTTGTTCTTCTGACAGCCCACAGTATGTTCAATATTCTTCACCAACACCATAATTCAAAGGCATCAATTCTTTTTCCATCTGCCTTACTCAATATCCAGCTTTTGTGTGAATATGAGGCAACCGAAAACACCACTGCTTGGGATAGGTGCACCTTAGTCCTTAAAGTGACTTCTCTGCTTTTTAACACTGAAGCATTTTGCAGCAGAGCTGCCCAGTGCAACAAGTCATTAGATTTCTTGATTTCAGCTTCTGAGGCTGTTGATTGAGAATTCAAGTAAAATGAAATTCTTAGCAACTTCAATGTCTTCTCTATTTATTACGAGGTTGCTTATTGGTTCAGCTATGAGGATTTTTGTCTTCTTTCTGTTCAGGTGTAATCTGTAGAGAAGGCTGTAGTATTTGATCTTCATCAGTAAATGCTTCAAGTCCTCTTCACTTTCAGCAAGCAAGATTGTGTCATCTGCAATGGCAACTGTTAATGAGTCTTTCTCCAGTCTGGATGCTCTGCTCTTCATGCAGTTCAGCTTTTCAGATTATTTGCCTGGCATACAGATGGAATAACTATTGTGAAAGGAAATGGGGCTGACACATACTTTTCCTGACTTTAAACTGCACAGTATCCTCTTGTTCTGTCGTAACAGCTGCCTCTTGAACTATGTACAGGTTTCTCACGAGTATAATTAAGTGTTCTGAAATCCCCGCTCTTTGCAAGGTTATCACAAGTCATTATAATCCACATGGTGAGTAAAACACAGGTAAACACCTTTCTGGTATTTTCTGCTTGCAGCCAAGATCCATCTGACACCAGCAATGATATCCCTGGTTCCACGTCCTCTTGTGGATTTGACTTCAGTTGCTGACACTTCCCTGTCAATGTACTGGTTTCACCACTTTTGAATGATTTCCAGCAAAATTTTACCTGTGTATGATATTAGTGAAACTGTTTAGTACGTTCCACATTGCACTGAATCACTTCTTCTCAGAGTAGGAAAAAAAAAAAAAAAGGATCTCTTTTAGCTGGTTGGCCAGGCGGCTGTCTCCCAAATTTCTTGATATAAATGAGTGACTTCTTGTTGGACTGCATCTATTTGTTGCAGTGTCTCAGTTGGTGTTCTGTCAGCTCCTGGAGGCTTGTTTGTCACCAGTGGCTTCAGAGCAGCTTGAAGTATGCTTGGCTCTTGATCATATACTGTCTTCTGAAATAGCTGGTATGTTGAACAATTCTTTTCCATACAGTGACTCTGTGCTTCCCTTTCAGCTTCCAATGCTTCCTGCTTCATCTGATATTTTGCCCATAGAATCCTTCAATATTGCAACTCAAACCTTAAAGTTTTTTCTTCAGTTCTTTCAACCTGAGAAATGCTGACCATATTCTACTCTTTCAGTTTTCTCCTCCCAGGCCTTTGCACATGTCATCAAAATACTTTGTCTTCCAGAATCACCCTTTGAAATCTTCTGTTCAGTTCTTTTACTTATTTCTTCAATATTTTGGTTAGTTACTCTATGTCCAAGACCAGGCTTCAGAGTCTCTCCTGACATGCATCTTGGTCTTTTATTTCTTTCCTACCTTTGTAATGACCTCTTGCGTTCCTCCCGCATAGCCTCCTTCGTATCATTCCACAACTTGCCCTGTCTTCGGTCATTATTGATCAATTCATCCAATCTAGAGATGGTCTTTGAATTCAGGTGGCGTATACTCAAGGCTCTCATGAACTTGTTCTAATTTTCTTCAGCTTCAGCTTCAACTTGAACTTGCATATGAGTAGTTGATGACCTGTCTCATAGTCAGTCTCTGGCCTAGTTCTGACTGATGATATTGAGCTTTGCCATCATCCCTTTGCACAGAAGCAGCCGATTTGATTCCTGTGTAATTTACATGCACAGTCTCCAATTACGTTGCTGAAAAATGTATTTGCAAGGAAGAAGCTATTGGTCTCCAGTATCATTTCTATCATGAGGGCCATATTTTTCAGCTACCCATCCTTCTTCTGTGTTTCCAGCTTCTGCATTCCAATCACCAGCAACTATCGGTGCACACTGATTTTGCATTTGATCGCTTTCAGACATCTATAATTTCTTCATATTTGGCTTTAGTGTTTGGTGTGTAAGTTTGAATAACAGTTGCATTAACTGGTAGCCCTTGTAGGTATACAGATATTATCTTATCCCTGGCAGCGTAGTACTTCAGAACAGATCTTGAAATGCTGTTTTGGCAATTAATATAAAGTCATTTCTCTGTAATTTTTTATTTCTGGCATAAGAGACCATGTAATTAAAAAGTTCAAAATGGCTTGTATTCATCTATTTCTGCTCACAATGCATAGAACCTTGATATTTATGCATTTCATTTCATTTTTGATGATCTCCAAATTTCCTAGATTCACACATTTTACACATTCTTATTGTTAATGGATGTTTGTAGATGTTTCTTTTCATTGTGAGTCATGCTACATGAGCACACGAAGGTCTCAAAAGCTTAACACCATCCGTACCATTAAGGCCAACTCTACTTTCGAAGGCAGTTCTTCCCCGTGGTATTTTGAGTGCCTTTCCAACCGGAGGGGCTCATCTTATCAAACAATGTTCTGCCGCTATTTATTCGGTTTTCACTGGGTAATTTTCTTTTTATAGAAATAGACCACAGATCCTTCTTCCTAATCAGTCTTAGTTTGAAAGCTCAGCTAAAACCTGTCCACAAGGAATGACTCTGCTGGTATTTGAATACAATCAGAAGTGTAGCTTCCAGCATCCCAGTAACACGAAAGCCACCACAGTACACCAGACTGACAGACTTGTGGGGGGTCACCGGGGTGATAAATGTACACAGTGGAAAGGGAATGACTTAACATCCAGCAGACGTTACTTGCGACCCCAAATCTTTCAAAACGTGAGACCATGAGAACTATGGTGGAATGCTTTTAGATAGCCATTTGTCATGAAAAGGTTTACTAAAAATTAAGAACAATGTAGATTTCCGGATCTTTGGTTTGCAAATGCCAGAGGATGTTGGTCTTTCACGTGCCATATGGCTAAAGTCCTCAGGTGATGCAAATGGTTAAGCCCTGGTGATGATGCCTTGAACTCACCCAGCAGTCCCTCAAAGGAGACACCCAATAATCTGAAAAAATCAGCGACTGAAAATCCTATAAAACGCAGGTATACTCTGAAAGACACGGGGTCACCAAGAGTCAAAATCAACTTAACGGCAACTAGCTTTACTGGCAAAAGCAATCTTTGAGGAATGTCTGATCCAGTAGCACTAATGGGAGATGTGAACATCTTATAAATTCTACTGCAAGCACTTTGGGTGATCATGTAAGAAATGTGCTTAAACTCTCCATTCCAAAAAGCCTACAGATGTTTCTGAGACATCAGTAACAAATAACCAACAGTTATCCCTAACCCATAAGATATCCCTTCACAGATTTTAAGGGAGAGCAGGTAAGCAGATTTAACAATTTCTTATATAAGAATGCTGTTAACATATTTACAAAATGTGTTCACATAAATGGTTTTATTTGAAATCACTGCCATATGGTAAATTTTATCAGATCAATTTTGGAAATGTGAATACTAAAGCTGTAAACAGCAGAGTGACTAGCTGTTACAAGCAAACACATATCTGTTTCCTAATAAGCATGACACATTCTGAGTTTAAGGGCACCATGACTTTTGCTCCTCCGTGTAAACCGGACATTTCAGGATAATTTAAAGCTCTAATGAGTTTGCTGAGGTAGCCAGGAGACACTAAGCATGAATCAAGACAACAAACTAGCCAAGTGAAGAAAAGACACTTAAGGATTTAAGGCTTTTTAAAAGACAGGAGGCAAGTATTTATCCCAGCATTTCCTAAACTACACTTCAGGAACATTAGAGTCCCATGATATACTGGTAAGTATTCTCACGAAAAGAAGAATTTTAAGGTTACGCGGTTTGAAAAGTGTATCTTATTTTTATTAAAGAGTAATACATTTAACTTCTGAGTACTTCTGCAGTAAAGAAATCCATTCAGCTTTGTTTATCAACACTTAATCATACTTGTTAGACCATGAAACTACTTTTCTGTCAAAGAACTTCCATTACCACAATGTGGTTTACATGTGTGCCTGCATAAGGTTTCGGGCACAGTGGTTTAGCCAAATAAAGACTGGAAACTTGCCTTAGGTTTCCAACAAAGAACAGACCTAAGTTGAAAGAGTTGTGGCTGTGATTATCTGCTGTCCTCCTGCAACATGGTATAGCTATGTGATATTTAAGAGGTGAGATACTTTTCAACATTCTCAAGGATTACTGTCTCTAAATTACTGTCTCCAGATCATGGTGATTTCTAATCATTAGGTGGGCATGCCCTCTTTGAACAACATATACTGGAAGACCTTCCGGCAGCGTGGTTTTGTCAGATGTCCCCAAGGCTGCCCCCAGGTATAGTGATTCCCTGTTGTTGTTGTTAAGTGCTGTCCAGTCAGCTCCGACTCATAACGGTCCTATACACAACAGACCCTCTACACAATCACTGCCTGGTCCTGCACCATGCCCACAATCGTTTTTATGTTCAAGCCCATTTTTACAGACACTGTGTCAACCCAGCTTGTCAAGAGTCTTCTTTCTATTCTCCACTAACCTTCTACTGTACCAACAATGATATCTTTCTTCAGGGACAGATGCCCCCCTGGCAACATGTCCAAAGAATGTAAGACAATCTCACTATCCTTGCTTCCATTGAGCACTCTGGTTGTACTTCTTCCAGAATAGATGTTTGTTCTTATGGCAGTCCATGGGACATTCAATATTCTTCTCCAACACCACAATTCAAAGGCATCAATTACTTATCTGTCTTCCATATTCATTCTTCAGCTTTCACATGCATATGATGCAACTGAAAATGCCACGGCTTGGGTCAGGCACACCTTTGTCTTCAAGGTGATATCTTACTTTCAGCACTTTAGACAGGTCTTTTGCAGCAGATTTTCCCAGTACAATGTATCTTTTTGATTCCTTGACTGCTGCTTCCATGGACATTGATTGGGGACCCAAGTAAAATGAAATTCTTGACAATCCCAGTCCTTTCTCCATTCATCATGATATTGCTTACTGGTCCCATTGTGAAGGTTTGTGTTTTCTTGATGTTGAGGTGCAACCCGTACTGAAGGCTGTGGTCCTTGATCTTCATCAGTAAGTGTTTCAAATCCTCTTCACTCTCAGCAAGCATGGCTGTGTCATCTGAATAACACCAGGTTGTTAATGAGTCTTCCCCCAACCCTGATGCTTAGTTCCTCTTCATCTAGTCCAGCTTCTGGGATTATTTCCTTAGCAAAGAGACTGAAAAGGTATGATGAAAGGATACAACCCTGACGCACACCTTTCCTGACTTTAAACCACGCAGTGTTTCCTTGTGCTGGCATGACTGCCTCTTGATCCATGTACGGATTCCCCATGAGCACAATTAACTGTTCTGGAATTCTCATTCTCCACAGTGTTAGCCAAAATTTGTTATGATCCACACAGTCAAAGGTCTTTGCCTAGTCAGTAAAACATATAAACATCTTTCTGTCATTCTCCTTTCAGCCAACATCCATCTGGCATCAGTAGTGATAACCCTGGTTCTACAACCTCTTCTGAATCTGGCCTGAATTTCTAGCAGTTCCTTGTCAATATAATGCTACAGCCACTTTTGAATGATTTTGAGCAAAATTTTGCTTGCATGTGACATCAATGATATTTGGTAATTTCTGCATTTGGTTAGATCATCTTTCTTGGGAATAGGCATACATACAAGATCTGATGATTAAATCTATGTACTTGTTTTAAGTGCTACACAACACACTGCTGAATATCACTATGGTTACCTTAGAAATTCTCCCCTTGGGAAGCTATACATCAACACCAGAGCCTAGTTCACCCTTCAAAGTAATTTTGGAACTCTTTCTGAAATGGCCACTGTCTACAGTGGCACAGTGGCAAGTTTGTGAACTTAATTGTATAGTTATCTGTGAGGGAGTTTTTAGCTAGTAAACAAATAACTGTGTTGGAACACTGTCCTTAACCACATGATCTAGCCCCAATGACTTTTTTATTTACCTAAAGATAAAGGAGATGTTGAAAGGAAAACATTTTGATGACATTCAGGACACCAAGGTAATACAGCAACTCTAATGGCCATTCCAGAAAAAGAGTTCCAAAACCACTTTGAAGGTGGACTAGGTGTTGGCACCAGTGCACAGCTTCCCAAGGGGAGTACTTCAAAGGTGGCTGTAGTGATACACAGCAATGAGGCATGTAGCACTTTTTCTGGGCTGAGTTGATGAACTTGTCAGACATCATGTGGTACTCTTCCAGTTGGTTGCCTAGGTAGCTGTCCTCCAAATTTCTTTGCATAGATGAGTGAACACATGAAGCACTGTATCCGTCTGTTAAAATATCTCATTGATATTCCATCATTTCCAGGAGCCTTGTTTTTTGCCAATGCCTTCAGCGCAACTTCAAATTCTTTGGTAGCTTCAGTTTCTGATCACATGCTACTTCTTGAAATGATTTAACATCAACCAATTATTTTTGGTATACTGACTCTGTGTATTCTTTTGGTTTTCTTTTGATGTTTCCTCAGTAATTTAACATTTTCCCTGTAGAATCCTTCACCATTGCAACTGAAGGCTTGAATTTTTTCTTCAGTTCTTTAAGCTTGAGAAATGCTTTTGGGTTCTCTCTTTTGGTTTTCTATCTCCAGCTCTTTGCACATGTCATTATAATACTTGCCTTCTTGAGTTGCCCTTTGAAATCTTCTTTTCAGTTCTTTTACTTTACTATTTCTGCCTTTTGCTTTAGCTACTTGATGATCAAGAGCAAGTTTCAGAGTCTCTTCTGACATTCACTTTGGTCTTTTCTTTCCCATCTTTTTAATAACCTCTTGCTTTTTTATGCATGAAGTTTTTGATGTCATTCTAAAACTCATCTGGTCTTCTTCATTCGTTAGTGTTCAGCGCATCAAATCTCTTCCCAAGATGGCCTCCAAACTCAAGTGGGATATACTGAAGTTCTTATATATATACTGTGGCTCTTGTGGACTTGTTCTAGTTTTGTTCAGTTTCACTTTGAACTTGCATAGGAGTAACTAATGGTCTGTTCCACAGTCAGCATCTGGTCTTGTTCTGAATGATGATATGAGCTTTTCCATTGTCTTTTCCACATATGTATTCAGTTTGATTCTTGTGTATTCCATCTGGTGAGGTCCTTAGTTGCTGTTTATGTTTGTGAAAAAAAAGATGCTTGCAATGAAGAAGTCGTTCATCTTGCAAAATTCTATCATGCAATCTCCAGCATCATTTCTGTTAAAGCCTTATTTTACAGCTACTGATCCTTTGTCTTTGCTCCCAACTTCTGCATTCTAATCACCGGTAATTATCAAGGCATCCTGATTGTATGTTCAGTCAATTTCAGACTGCATAAGCTGGTAAAAATCTTCAATTTTTTCATTTTGGGCCTTCGTGTTTGGTACATAAATCTGAGTAATAATTGTATTAACTTGCCTTCCTTGTAGAAGTATGGACATTATCCTACCACTGACAGCATTATACTTCAGGACAGATCTCAAAATGAATGCAACAACATTCCTCTTCAAGTCATCATTCCTGGAGCAGTAGACTATACAATTGTCTGATCCAAAATGTCCAATATCAGTCCATTTCACTCACTAATGCTTAGGATATGGATGTTTATACATTCTATTTCATTTCTGATTATTTCCAATTTTCCTAGATTCATACTTTGCACATTCCATGTTCTGATTATTAATGGATGTTTATGGTTATTTCTTCTTATTTTGAGTCGTGCCACATTAGCAAATGAAGGTTCTGAAAGCTTGACTCCATCCAGGTCATTAAGTTTGACTCTACTTTGAGGAAGCAGCTCTTCCCCAGTCACTTTTTGAGTGCCTTCCAGTCTCGTCGGGGGGAGGCTCATTTTCTAGCAGTCTATCTCATTTTCCAGCACTATATCTCTAGAAGTACTCAAAAGAATCAGGATATGGCCATATCTATGGTGAAAATTTATTACAAAGTAAGATCATGTAAGAGGAATGGTATCTGTGGTGACATCTAGGGGAAATCAGGCATAAGCTTCTAAGAGTCCTCACCCAGGGGAGCTTCACAGGGCACACTTAATAATACTAGTAACAAGTTGTGACAACACATGTCAGATGGTGTCTTCTGGGGCAGCTTGTCAGATATTCAGTGCCTGTGGTTTTTATTATGGGCTGGTCATGTAGGCATCCTCTACTTAGCATATACCAGAACCCCAGATCTCTAGAAGAAAAGCTGGCTTTAGCATAAATCATGTGGTGCATACAGTTCAGGCACAGTGAATCACCTTTATCAGCTCTGAGAATGGTGACAATCCCCCAGATATCGGACAAGGGCCAATCTTGCAAAGAGGCTTTTCTAAGGATAGGAGCCTCACATCTTCTGTGTTAACTGTTTTCTGCACAATGGTAGTTAATTAAAAAACAAAAACTGAAGTGCTGGCTAAAGTGTAAAAATCACCAAGAATCTGAAATTATATGAAGGAATTTGTGGAGACTAAATACCAAGAGAGAGTAAGAATCGGAGAGATAAGAAAGAAATGAAGCTAGTTTTCACTGTGAAGGTTTCTGCTGAGCCCAGAAGAACCTAAGCTTCCACTATGACAACTCCATAGGACAGGAAATAGAATCCAGGGCCTGCCCCAGGTGGATCTCCTAATAGAACATTCCTATAAAATCTGAGCACCTAAAAACACTGTATGTTCTTTCTTAGGATAAATGAGAAAAACAAAATACTGCTGAATAGAAGGGCACTGAAGAAAACATGCTTATCTCTATCTTACCAGTGGGTACAAAGGGGAAAATTCTTCATAGAATCCGAAGCCACAGGTGACACTTTGTGCACCTTTGTTGTCCAAATTAAAGGTATCTTGTGATATGAAAAATTTCAAGTGGATCATTTTTATTTAGAGTGCTTATAGATTGTTAGTGCTCCCAGGAAAGCAGCTAAATAAAATACAAATTCTCTCCGGAGAAACATGACTTCAATCCAGTCTTTAAAGTTAAATTCTCCAAGCTAAGTTCCAAGAAAAGATGTGCAATTTGGAGTCAAAAATCACCTAAGAAACATAAAAACACCACATCACGTGACTGTCAGCAGACACAGTAATACCAGAATTAGACTTACAGATATTGCAGATGTTGAAATTATCAGACATCAAAAATTTTATATGCTTAAAGGAGTAAAGGAGAAATTTCAAATATGAGCAAGAAATAAAAGATTTTAAAATGACCAACTAGATTTGGGAAAGAAAAAAATACCAAATGAACCTTTAGGAATGGAAACCATGATAACTGAAATTAAAAATTCAACAGAAAATTAGACATGGTCACAGGGAAAATTAGTGAGCTGAAAGAAGTAACAAAATTATTCAAAATGCAACACTGAGAAACAAATGTATGGAAATATGAACCTAACATTAAGAGAATGGAAGATAGAGCAACAAATCTAATACTTAAAATGCAGTTCCAGGGAAAAAGATCAGGCTGTATAGAAGTGATAAGAATAACAGGGTCAAGGCAGTATTTGAAGGGATAATAATAGCTTCAGATTTTTCAGAATTGTTTAAAGGCATCAAGCTTCAGACTCAAGAATTGCAATAAAATCTAAGCATTACAACCTTCACGTAACATAACAACATAACAGAAAACCAAAGAAAAAGCAGCCTACTAAAAAAGTCATAAAGAGGGGGGCAGAGTCAAGGTGACAGAGTAAACACACATCTCCCTAAATCCCACTGGAAACTAAGGCCTGAATTAATAATTAAACAGAGTCTCCTGGACACCTAGTGAGCCCTAGGACATAGCATAGGGCTGTCTATTTGTTTTACATAACACTGATTGGGAAACTTCTCTTTTGCCAACCCCTGCCCTTGTTCAGTGCTGGCTGTCACAGACTGAAGGTAAATTCCCATCTTAACTTTTTTTTTTCTCTGTCTTAGCTGGAGGGTGGGTCTGAGGTTTGACTGTCGGCAAAGCTAAGATGCATTGCCGATGAGATCAGCGAGTGGAATCATCACATTTTGAGAGCCTGGCCTTGGAATCTGTGCAGCTCAGCACCTCTGACCTCTCTTTCTCTCAGAATTTCCAAATCTCTGCCATTGAATAGCCTTTTCCAAGGCAGATGGGGGAGCTTGTGCTGGGCACCATTTTGATTCACTGGGAGGTGGAGTTTCCTACATGGAGGCCTCAGCTGGACCTAATTCCCAGGCTGGGAGGCAGTACCTGTCCAGAAAGCACTGTCCCAGCAGTAAAGCAGTCTTCGATATAGAGGTGCTTGCCTTGCCAGTTGGGAAGAGGGACTTGCACACCTAAAAGCCTGACTAATTTTGTAAGCTGTCAGATACCTTTTATCTTTCAATAGAGAAATAGCTGCAGTGCATTTCGACAGCGCCTCTTCCAGCCTTTACTGTCTTATATTATAGAGTCAACTGACAGCTCCTCAGTGACTCTATAAGTGGGGCTGTGTGTTTGCCAGTCAGGTGGTAGAGCCTGCTACCCCAGAGATTCTACTGAGCCCAGTCACTGGAGCACAAAGAGGTGTCTGGTGATCAACTTCCTTTTCAGACTGAGCTTTAGATCTTGTTAAGGTAGCAGCAGAGAAATAAAACAACCTCCAGATGCCCAAAAGTCAACAAACTTCAGACCAGAACACTAGGAAGAATTCATCTATGGCTTCAAAAGACTGACAAAAGAAAGATCCAAAGAACTTCCCAGATGAAGAAGCCTTTCTGAAACTATGAGAGGACAAGTACAACAGGATTATATAGAGAGCCATCCTAGACCTTATACAAAATGCAGCAGAGCAAAATAAAAAATTAAGCAAGCTGTTTGATCTGATGGAACACCAGTACTCTGAAATTTAACAGATCAATAACAAAATCAAAGAGATAGAAAATTCAGCTCAAAGCCAAGAAAACAGAATGGAACAAATGGAAAATAGACTTTCTGACTTGGAAGACTGAGCTACTGACTCCTGCATCTGTCAGGAGAAAACAGTAAAAAGAAACAAGAAAATAGAAGAAGCATTAAGATGGGACTCTAAAGAGGAACAATCTACAATTAATTGGAGTTCCTGAACAGGGTGGGACACCCGAGAACACAGAGAGTGTTGAGGCTGAGCTGCTGACAGAAACTTCCCAGAAATTATGAAAGAAGAGAATATAGATATCCAAGAATGCCACTCAATATAGATCCCAAAAGACAGACTCATTTTGTTAATCAAGCTTAACAAAACGAAACAGCAGAAACTCTTAAAGGCAGTGAGGCTCAAAGTAAAGCTAACATTCAGAGGGAAACCCTGTAGGATTTTGTCTGATCTCTCAGCAGAAATGATGCTGGCCCAGCGACAGTGGCATGACACATTCAAAGCCTTGAAGGAGAAGAAATTCCAACCAAGAATTTTATATTCTGCAAAACTATCTTTCAAATATGAAAATAAAATTAAGATATTCACAGATAAACAGAAACTCAGAGATTTTGTAAAAACCAAACCGAAGCTACAAGAAATACTGAAAGAAGCTCTTGACTTAGAAGAACAGAACCATTAGTTTTATATTTTAGGAGGCAATACGGGACACATCATCCAGAAACCTACTCAGTTAGGAAAGGCTCCAAACTCAATCAAAGCTATAATATTAAAAGAAGTGATCCAGTGATCATATCATGAAAACTATGATGTCATCATATTAAAAAGAGGGATGTACTACAGTCATTATAGTCCTTCCAGGTGGAGAAGAAGTTAATAAGACTTGTAGTAGTTAAAATTGGGTTTAAACATAGACTATTAAGGGGAAATCACAGGGGCAGCTGCAAAGCACAATAAAGATGCAACATACCAAATCAAGAAACATAATACAGGAGTCTCAACAAACCAACCCCGAAAAGGTGAAAAATCAATCCATAAAGAAGAACGTCCCAGAATAGAATAATAAGAACAACAGAGAAAACATCAACACAAAAATAAACATATCACAATGACAGCACTAAACACATACCTATCAATAATTTCATTGAATGTGAATGGACTGAATGCTCCAGTAAAGAGACAACAAGTGGCATCTTGGATCAAAAGACATGACC
Organism: Heterohyrax brucei; assembly: GCA_028571685.1. Taxonomy (NCBI): domain Eukaryota; kingdom Metazoa; phylum Chordata; class Mammalia; order Hyracoidea; family Procaviidae; genus Heterohyrax; species Heterohyrax brucei. Next base: position 113,621,121 of record CM053149.1, on the reverse strand, counting down.
CATCCATATGTTGCTTACAAGCAACTCACGTTCGACGTAAAGACAGGAACACACTGAAAATTAAAGGATGGAAAAACATACATCAAGCTAACAATTCAAAAGAAGGGCAGGTGTGGCAATACTAAATTCAAAGAAAACACATTTTAATGTAAAATCCACCATCATGGACACAAAGGACACTCTTTACTGCTGAAAGGTTCACTACACAAGCAGAACTTAACAATATTAAATATTTATGCATCCAATACTAGAGCATCTAAATCCATTGAAGAAATATTGACCACACTCAAAAATGAGATAGATCACTCCACAATAATAGCGGGAGACTTCAACTCTCCATTCTCAGTACTGAATAGATGGTCTAGAAAGTAAAGACACGGAAGATCTTATTGCCACAGCTAACCAATTATTCAAATCAAAACTACAATGAGACACCATTTCACCCCAACAAGGTTGGCTGTGATCCAAAAAACTCAAAACAACAAATGCTGGAAAGGCTGTGGAGAAACTGGAACTCTGCTACACTGTTGGCAGGATTGCAAAATGGTGCAACCTCTTTGGAAAGCAATCTGGTGCATCCTTAAAAAGATCAAAATAGATATACCATTTGACCCAGTAATTCCACTACTTGGAATATATCCTACAGAATCAAGGCCATTCACATCAACTGATACATGCACATGAATGTTTAGTGCAGCACAGTCCACAATAGGAAAAAGATGGAATCAACCTAGATGCCTGACAACAGAGGAATGGATAGGTAAACTATGGTACATATACTCAATGGAACATTATGCAATGATAAAGAACAACAATGATTTTTGGAAGCATCTCATAACCTGGTTTCAATTGGAGGACATATTGTATGAGACCCATATTACAACAACCTAAAACAGACTCATGCATAGAAGAAAAGACTCTTTGATGGCTGCAAGTGTGGGGAGAGAGGGAGGGAGAGTGTGGGGTATTGATTAGATAGTTGATAGAGATTTGGTTGTGTGAAATCTGTGACAGCACACATTAAAAAGAAGATCAATTTTAACTGGACTTCAACATAACATGAGTACTCTTCCCATTTAACCCAATACTACAAGGACAGAGAAGCTGGGGTGAGGGTCTGGGGACCACATTCTCAAAGGACATCGAGGCTGATTGGCATAATTAGCATTTTTCTAAGAGAGTCTTCTGCAATCCAAACTGGTGAGTGGCATCTGGCATCTTAAAAGCTGTCAACCAGCCATCTGAGGTACACCAAATGGTCCCAACTCAGCAGGAATGGATGATCTCCAAGGACCAAAATGACATGGGGCAAAGAGAACCCAGAAGACAGAGAGACTCACATGAGTGGATGGCCACATCAACTTGTGACCACAAGAACCAGATGATGCCCGGCCACCAGCAGTGATAGCTGTGATGGAGCTCACAAAGTTGAGTCTCACCAGCAACACAAAAATAAAAATGAGTGCACTCTGAGATCACCACTAAAAGACTGAGAGCATGGCCCTTGGCTGTGATGCTGCCCCTGTCCATAAATCATAATGAAGGTCCATTTCTGGACAGAAATGGATTGGACTTGGTGACACAGAGCAACCATATCGTATGTGCACTTTATGGTTCTGTGCATCTATAAGTTGTCATCCAGCTGACATCTTACTGGATGTGGGGGAGAGGGGGGAGAGGAGGGGATAGGAGATTATTAGGAAAATATGACATGTACAGAATGGAGAGGAGGAGTGTGCTGTCACTGGGCAGGGAGAGCAGTGGGAGCCGTTCACTGGTGGGTATGCAAATTTGTATGGGATTGCATATTTTCACTCTGTCATAATTAAAAAAAGTCATAAAGAAAAAATAAATTAACTACAATAGCAAAACAGTTAGACTAAGCTATGACTATAACCACTAAAGAAATTGAATTAGTAGTTAAAAGAAAATGCTAGGCAAGTTCTAACGGTAACTCAGTAAACAAATAATTCCAGTACAAACCTACGTTCATTGCAGCAGTATTCACAGTAGCAAAAAAATGGAAACAGCCTAAGCATCCTTCAGCAAATGAATGGAGAAGCAAAATCTGGTACATACATACGATGGAAAACTATGCAACTATGAAGAATGATGATGAGTCTGTGGAACATATATGGTTGGATCTGCAGAACATAACACTATGTGACCTAAGCCAGTCACATGAGAACAAGTATCATATGATCCCACTTTTATAAGACCAAAACAAAAAGCCAAATCCATTATCACTGAGTCAATTCTGACTCATAGCAACCCTAAAGGAGGGAGCAGAACTACCCCACAGGGTTTCCAAGGTGGGTTTGAAAAGCTGACTTTGGTGAGCAGCCAAGCTCAGAAACACTGTGCCACCAGGGCTCTGTAAGAAGCTAAGAACAAATACACATGTGGAACCCAATCTTCATTGGTGGTTACCAGGGATCTGTGGGAGAGGAAGGAAAATGACACTCTAGATCATAGACACTTGTCACTTTCTATCGATGGAGAAAGTAGCATGGAAGGTGAGTATGATTAGCACTGCTTTACCAAAGTAAATGATGCCGGCAGGAAGCAAATAACAAAAAATGATCTTTGTGTCAAAGTTTATGATGCACATAATTTGGAAACAACACCTAAGAAATGAGTATATGGTCACATACATGTATAGAGACATATATGCGTAAGGGTAAGTACAAGTATATACATACATATGCACAGATTAAGAGTGTCTATATGTGTGTACTACAGATACGTGTTTTCATGCACATATATCCAGAGGACATCATCACTGACAGTTTTCAGACATAACCAAATGCTTTGCAAGATTGATCTTCTGTGTTTGAAGTCTTAAGACCTTCATCATTCATTTGGGACAAACAGCTCACCAAGGTAAGGCGCTGATAGAAATTTCTCCCCCAAAATGTGTGCTGGAATTTGTCTAGGCCACAACTTGGCTAAGCCAGGTATTGTGTGATGCTCCTGTATAATGCCTGCCTCTATGACACTGATGAAGGAGAATGGGTGGCAGTTGTGTTGGTAGACCAGGACTCAAAGTGTAAGGGTATGTTGTACCTTGAGGAAATCTTCTAGGGTATAAAGGAAAGGAAAGCAGGCTGAGGGTCAGGGACCTCATGCCACCAAGAAGGCAGTGCCAAGAGCAGAGGATGTCCTTCAGAAAGAACTTGGGGTCCCTGTGCCTCAGAACCTCCTATGCCAGGGTAAGAGTGATGACAAGGACCGTCCTCCAGAGCTAACAAAGAAGGACTCACCCTGGAGCTCATGCCTTGAATTGGACTTGTAACCTACCAGAATGTGACAGAATAAAATTTTTCTTTTCAAAGCCATCCATTTCTGGTCTTTCTTTTAATAGCAGCACTACGTGACTCAGACAGTCATTCTGCATCCTACTGAAGTGAGTAGCACCTAAAGTCAAGTTTGTGAGCAGCCATCTAAGACACAACTATTGGTATCCACTCCAGGAGTGAAAAAGAAAGAAGGAAACCAAAGTCTTGGAGAAGAAACTGGTCTATAAGCCTAACAGCCTAAGAAGCCACAGCCTCATCTACCCTTAGACAAGAAAACAGATGATGCCCAGCTACCACAATTGACCATTCAAGAGATCAGGGCTGCAATAAATGAATTCTGATAGAATGGGAGAAAAACACAGAATGGAACTCAAATTCTTAAAAAGTCTAGGCTTACTGGTCTAGTTGAGACTAGAGGATGCCCTAAGACTATCACCCTGAGATCTCTGAACCTTGAACCAAAACTATCACCTAACATGGCCTTTTAGGGAAATAACAGACTGACACACAAAATAAACCATATTACCTGTGATTATGGTGCTCCATTTAAAAAACATGTATATGAGACCTGTCTTAGTCACCTAGTGCTACTATAACAAAAATACCAGAAGTGGATGGAAGAGAAATTTATTTTGTCACGGTTCAGTAGGCTATACGCCCAAATTCATGGCATCAGCTCCAGGAGAAGTCTTTCTCTGTTGGTTCTCAAAGAAGATCCATGTCTTCAATCCTTCCCTGGACTGTGAAATTCTGAGTTACAGGGATCCCAAGTCCATTCCAGAGGACATGATCTGCTCTTGGTACCACTTTCTTGATGGAATGAGGTCTCCAAAGCTCTGCTTCCCTTTCCTTTATACCCCAAAAGATTGCCTCAAGACACAATGCAATCTTATACATTGAGTGCTGCCTCACCAACACAACCATTACCCATCTTCCCCCGTTAACACCACTGAGGCAGGGTTTACAGCACACAATGCCAGGAATCATGGTCAACCCAAATGGCTGCACACATTTGAGGGGGAACACAATTCAATCTATGACAAGATCAAAGCATTATCAATTATTCTAAAGCAATGATGAAAAGATGAGGGGCAGGGAAACCAGAACATTGGAAATGGAACACCCAGAACATAACTAAAGAGAAAGTTGACATATTTTGAAAAATGTAACTGATACTACTGAACATTTTGTACAGAAATTGTCAAACGGGAACCTAATCTGCTGTGTAAAATTGCACTGAAAACACAGTAAGATATTATTTAAAAAGAAAAATAATTCTAATCTTATACAGATTCTCCTAGAAAACAGAAAAAGGTGGAACACTCTTCATTTCAGTTTGGGGAATGTCTGTGCCTAAAAAATACAATCTTTAATCTAAAACTAAGACAAGACAGTCAAAAAAGACAAATTATACACCTATTTTGCACATGAACATGAACATAAATACTCAAAACAAAACAGTGATTCCCAGCCCAGAATGTATTTTTAAAAATACATGTCTTGACCAAGTGGGATTTATTCTAGAAATTAAAAGTTGTCTCTGCATTAGAAAATCTATTACTATCATTAAACATATTAACATTAACACATTAAAGAATAAATGATTACATTGATACAGGAAAAGCTTTTGAAACAATTTAAACTAATTCAAGTTTTTTTTTAATAGAGAAAAACTTGCTTAGACTGAAATAGTAAGCTTAATACCTTATGTTATAACTTTCAAAACAGACCTTTTGTAATCTGGAACAAGAGAAGAATACCCTCTATCATGATTTCTATTCAATATCCTACCAGAAATCATCATTTTTTAAATAAAGTTTATAAGAGTTAGGAAGGAGTAAACAAAATTATGATTTGCACATGACAAGATCATCTATATAAAAATCCAGAAGAATCTATAATACAATGTTCAAATTGATATGATAATTTAAAAGGTTGCTAGATACAAAATCAATACACAGATGGAGAAAACCTGGACTTGTGAGAGAACTGGTCCACCCTAACATCGCTGGTGAACCAGATACTGACAGAACACTTAGGGAAAACAGCAGGGCAATCTGCATCAAGGTTTTGAAAGTATTCATGAACCCAAAAGTAGATCCTACTGAAGTTAATGGAGCTTAAGATTCAGTGTATGTGTATGTCACCAGGGAAAACTCTTCCCAAGGCCTGGAAGAAGCCCTAGCAACAGTCACACATGTTTGGAAATTTTCAAAAGGTGTTTTAAGTAACTTGATTAAGACTGCTGTCTCTCTCCACTCTGGCTGCCCTACTGTCATACTTCCCTTAATCTGGGTGGCACATATATACGTGCAATTCACATTCATTTCTGTCAATTCTTCAGATACCACACTGGTATTTGAAGAGCTTCCAAGACCCTTCCTGAACAACTCACCCCAAAACTGTGTTACAAGAGCTCAAGGCCTGAGTTTTGTTTTCATTTTTTGTTGTTGTTGTTGGCTTTGTGTGTGTGTGTGTGTGTGTGTGTCTATTTTATTGTGATTGAGTGAAAGTGTACAATCCGGTTTAAATTTTCATTCCCTCCTATCTGCAGTTCCCTCTACTCTCCTTGCCTGGTGACAGCACACTCCTCCCTTCTCCTCTACAAATCATACCCTCCTAACAATTTCCTGTCCTCTCCTCTCCACCCTCTTCACTCCCTTCTGCTAAGAGAAGACCTGAGATTTTAGTGTGATATCAGCCTGACACCACATGTATGTGAGACAAGGAAGAGAAACACTGTTTGAAATGATCAGAGCTAGAAGCTAGTCTACGGAAAAATCTTAAAATCATCAGTTTCATAAAATGTAAGCACAGGATTTGGTTCTCTCTGATGCCTAGTCACAATGCACACTCTTTCCTTCCAGAAGTATGCACAATAATATAATGAATACTACTGTAAATATTTCATATTTTATTTCTCAGTCAATCTGTTACTGTTGTTGTTAGGTGCCACCAAGGCAGTTCTTACTTACAGTGACTCTATGTACAACTGAACAAAACACTACCCAGTCATGCGCCACACCCACAATCGTTTTTATGCTTACGGCCATTGTTGCAGCCACCATGTCAATCCATCTCCTTCAGTGTCTTCATCTTTTTCACTGACCATCTACTTTACTAAGCACGATAACCTTCTCCGGGGACGGATCGCCCCTGACAGCATGTCCAAAGTATGTGACATGCAGTCTCTCTATCTTTACTTTCAAGGAGTCCTCTGTTTGTACTTCTTCCGGAATAGGTCTTTTTGCTCTTTTGGCAGTCCATGGTACATTCAACATTCTTCTCTAATACCGTGATTCAAAGGCACCATTTCTTCTTCAGTTTTCCTTAGCAACTAAAAATGCCATGGCTTGGGTTAGGTACACCCTAGTCTTCAAGGTGACATTTCTACTTTTCAACACTTCAAAGAGGTCATTTGCAGCAGATTTCCCTAATCCAATGCACCTTTTGATTTCTTGACTGCACTTCCATGGGCATTAAAGCAAGTAAAATGAAATCCTGAACAATCTCAATTCTTTCTCCATTTATCACAACATTGCTTAACTGAACCAGATGTGATGATTTTTGTTTTCCTGATGTTGAGGTACAACCCATACTGTGGTCTTTGATCTTCATCAGTGTTTCAAATTCTCTTCACTTTCAGCAAGCAAGGTTGTGTTATTTGCATTACACAAGTTGTTAATGAGTCTTCCTCCAATCCTGATGCCTTGTTCTTCTTCATACTGTACAGCTTCTCGGATTATCTACTTGGGTTACAGACTGAAAATGTATGGTAGAAGGATATAACCCTGATGCACACTTTTCCTGACCTTAAATCATGCAGCATCTCTTTATTCTGTTTGCACGACTGCCTCTTGATTCATGTACAGACTCCTCTTGAGCACAATTAAGTATTCTGGAATTCCCATTCTCCACAATGTTATCCATAATTTGTTATGATCCACACAGCTGAATGCCTTTGCACAGTCAACGAAACACAGCTAGACATCTTTCTGGTATTCTCCACTTTCAGTTAAGATTCATCTAATACCAGGAATGATATCCCTGGTTCCACATCCTCTTCTGAATCTGTCTTGAATTTCTGGCAGTTCCCTATCAATGTACTGTTGTAGTCACTTTTGAATGATCTTAAGAAAAATTTTTCTTGTGTGTGATATCAATGATATTATTTGATAATGTCCACATTCCGCTGATGACCCTTCTTGGGAACAGATATAAATATGGATTTCTTCCAGCTGGGTGGCCGAGTAACTGTCTTTCAAACTTCTTGGCATAGATGAGAGCACACTTCTAGTGCTTCATGTTTGTTGAAATATCTCAACTGATAGTCCATCAGTTCCTGGAGCCTTCTTTTTTGCCAGTCCCTTCAGTGCAGCTTCAGTTTCTAACTTTAGTATCACTGGTTCCAGATCATATGCTACCTCTTGAAACTGCTGAATGTGGACCAGTTCTTTCTGATATAATGACTCTGTGTATTCCTTCCATCTTCTTTTGATGCTTCTTGAGTCATTCAATACTTTCCCTATAGAATTCTTCACTATTGCAACTTGAGGCTTGAATGTTTTCTTCAGTCCTTCGAGCTTGAAAAATGCAGAGCATATTCTTCCATTTCAGTTTTCTATTTCGAGTTCTTTGCACGTGTATTTATAATACTTGAGTCTTCTCAAGCTGCTCTTTGAAATCTTCAGTTCTTTTACTTCATCATGCCTTTCTTTTGCTTTAGCTGCTTGAAATTTGAGAGCAAGTTTCAGAGTCTCTGCTGACACCCAATTTGGTCTTTTCTTTCTTTCCTGTCTTTTTAATGACCTCTTGCTTTCTTCTTAAAGTCATTCCACAACTCATCTGGTCTTCAGTCATTAGTGTTAAGTGCAACAGATCTGTTCTTGAGATGGTCTCTAAACTCAGGTGGAAAAAACTCAAGGTCTTTGGCTCTCATGGATGTGTTCTAACTTTCTTCAGTTTCAACTTCCCATCTAGGCCACACAACTGCATTTGTAAGGTATGTACTTATAGCTTCATTATAGTGAATAAGTAAAATTTGTAATTGAACACATATGGGAAAAAAAGATGAGTTTTTCCATATATGATAAATAGCCTAAAAATTTTCTTGACACTTCTGATAGTGAATTGTGAAACTAAAGGAAAATTTTCTCAACTATCAATGATGTATCCATGCTGAAAGACTAAATTATTTCTTCTCTGTATAGAAAATAATACTGCAAAGTCAATATCATGAAGGGGCACTCAAAGAACAGTCAAAACTATACCTTAAATTACTATGTGCATATATCAGGTAGTTAATTAATAACAGTATTCTGCTATTGTGAGAAATGTGATATTTTTAGCTTTTTAAATTTGGTAGTTTGTTGTGATTTCTGAATAAATATTTCATTATCTACCAGAATTTTGTATTATTTTCCTTAAAGAGATCTCCTCCCCCTAGACTCCTCCCCGTAAGTGTTTCAAAGATTGGATCCAACCCTAACACGATAGTTTCTCTGTAGAAATCATACATACTATGACTGGTGTCTGTGGTGATATTAAAGTGTGACTACTAGAGGTACAGTGGGCAAACAGCATCTTGAGAGACAGGACAGAATACAATAAATACTTTGGGGAATTTACTATGGAAACCCTGGTGTGGCAGTCAAGTGCTACATCGGCTAACCAAAGGGTCAGCAGTTTGGATCTTTCAGGCGCTCTTTGGAAACTCTACGGGCCAGTTCTACTCCATCCTGCAGGATCGCTATGAGTTGCAATCAACTCAGTGGCAGTGGGTTTGGTTTGGTTTGAGTAGCATCTGACTCCCAGACCTGCAGACTTAAACCTAATTCTGCTAGTGTGTCATGAACAGGACCATCTCTCAGAGACATAAGCTAAGCTCATGAGACTGAAGCTAAAATTAGGACGGCGATGTATTTATTTACAAAAGAAAGTTACTGTCATGAGGATTAGAAATACTTGAAATTCACTCATCTAGTGAAAAAAATCATTTATTTTCTTGGTAGAAAAAACACAAGTGAAATGAACATATTACTTTATGTAAGACTCTTGGTCAAGGAGCAGAAAATACTTGACAGCTAGAGCAAAGGCACATTCTTTCCCTGAAGACCGCTTGCATGGTAAGCCAAACTGTAGTCAGAAATTTATTTGATGTTATTGTTAGGTGCTGTCAAGTTGGTTCCAACTCACAGCAACCCTGTGAACAACAGAACGAAACACTGCCCGGTCTTGCTCCATGTCCACAATTGTTTTTATGCTTAAATCCATTGTTGTGACCACTGTGTCAACCCATCTCGTGATGGTCTTCTTCTTTTTCACTGACCCTCCTCTCTACCAAGCACGATGGCCTTCTCTAGGGACTGATCTTTCCTGACAACATGTTCAAAGTATGTAAGACGCAGTCTTGCCATCTTTGCTTCCAAGGAGCACTCTGGTTGTACTTCTTCCAGAACTGATCTGTTTGCTCTTTTGGGGGTCTACGGTACATTCAACATTCTTTTCCAACAGCACAATTCAAAGGCATCAGTTCTTTTTATTCTTTGTTCATTGTCCAATTTACTTGCTAAGCATGAAAATAAGATATAGAGAAAGAGCTAGATAAACTGAATAAAGATACCAGACAAGAATTCTATTTTGAATGCTTTGTTATTGAGACTTGCACATTCAAGGACTACTTGTAAACTTCTGTGTCCATCTCTGTTTAGGGACAGCCCTGTTTGTGGAACTGGAATGACCCGAAATCTTACTGCTATCGTCCCCTCTTCCATTAACACGCCTTTGATGTAACTGTCCTTTTCTCTGCACTTGCACAGCTGGTCTATCCCCTTCCCAACTGGTAAATTCTGTCATGTGTAAAATGACTACACATCGACAATCATCTCTATCATGTTATTTACTTAATGTTTCACATGACTCACTTAATTATATACCATCAGTGTTTCACTCTTAAAAAGGTACAGTGAATTCTCAATGTGTCATGGTTGTCTCTTTAGGAAGTGTTATTCACATCGTAATTCATTATCCTGAAGTCCAGAAACACCTTCATGTGTAATGACAAGGGCACATGAACATTAACATTGTCACCAAGAACACTGTGGCTTAATGAGTCATTATGTTATTATATAAAAATCCATTGCCATTGAGTCAGTTGAGACTCATAAGGATCCTACAGGACAGGGTAGAACTGCCCCATAGTTTCCAAGAAGTGCCTCATGGATTTGAACTGCTGACGTTTCGGTGACAGCCGTGGCACCTAGCCACTAGGCCACCAGTGTTTCCTATTGTCACATAACTTGTAAGAATTAATCTGGTAGAAAATGTGTTGCCAAGTGTGTGAAGATTGTCAGTTATGGTAGCAAACTCATCCTATAGAAAGTGTCACATACCTCGTTGCTGAATGTCACTATGGTTACATTTAAAGCACTCCCCTTGGGAAGCTATGGACTGAAGATTGCATCTAGTCTGACCTTCAAAGCAATTTTGGAGCTCTTTTTCTGGAATGGCCATCAGAGCTGTCATCATATTACCCTTTATGTCCTGAATGTCATCAAAATGTCTTCCTTTCAATATTTCCTTCATCTTCAGGTAAAGAAAAAAGTCACTGGGGACCAGATCAAGTGAGTAGGGACGGTGATCTAATACAGTTACTTGTTTACTGGCTAAAAACTCCGTCACAGACAATTAGACAATTAAGTTTAATAACTTACCACTGTACCACTGTGCACAATGGCCATTCCAGAGAAAGTCTAAAATTGCACGGAAGGTTGGATTAGACACTGGCATCTGTACATAGCTTCCCAAGAGGAGTACTTCAAAGGTGACCATGGTGATATTCAGCAATGAAGTACGTAGCACTCAGAACAATTCAGCTCACAGACTTAATTGTTAGACCTCATAAAATGCTTATAGTAAATGGTAAGTGAAAAAAAAGCCAGACCACACAACAGTGCATGTCTAGTGAAGCCGATTAGATAAACAAACATTAGAATCAGAAATACATATGAACAAAGGATGAAGAGAAAGACTTTCTCTATTCCTGCATTCTGTTTATGTACTTTTAATGTTATTTGAAGAAGACCTGGTAACACCATGGTGAAGTAGTCTACTGCTAACTGAAAGGCTGGTGTCGTCAACCCATCTGGTGGCCCCATAGAAGAAAGACCTGGCAATTGGCTTCCCTGGAGAATCCAGTCTAGAATACCAATGGGGCAGCTCTACTCTGTCACACTGCAGTCACTTTGTGTCAGAATCAACTGCCTGGCATCTACCAACAATAATAAATATTATTTATGCATTCAGATCACTTCCTACACTGTCTGTTTTCTTCTAACACTTTAAAAGAGGTAAAACAATGGTTACCTGAACCTGAAAGGTACGAAACAAATGAAATTACAAACTGCCCTAAGTATATGGAAACTAGATCTTTACTGATAATCATCCATTTGGTCATTTGTTTACTCAACAAATTTTAATAAAGACTAGCTGTCTACCCAATACATTATCAGGTCCACATTTTACTGCTAAGAAAACAGACATTCTATTAAAGAAAAAGTTGATTTAGTCCCAGAAGCAAGTGATTGGAATAGACAGAAAATCACTAGAAGTCAGGAAGATGAAGGACTTTGAAATGTGGCCATCAAGTGGTTAAAATTCATTATTGCATCTGAAGATGTATGTACATAGGTTTGTTCTGAGAAGTCTGAACTGAAATCAATGCAAAAGCCAAGCCCAAAAGCCAAAAATGACAATTTTCACTCAGTATAATTCCCCCCAATTTTAGGAAAAAGCATTCTGATTAGAAAGGACTTGAGCTGGCAAAATGATTCCAAAGGACAGACCTGTAAGCACACCATCGGTGTTCCTCCGGACAGCTCGGCCTCGTTGTTGCTGGGGTTGTTGCTGGGTACCATCAGATGATTCCCATTCACAGTGCCCCCAGGCAACAGAGCCCAACTCCTTTCACGGGGTTTTCTTGGCTGTAGTCTTTGTAGAAGCGGGTCACCAGGTCTTTCTCCTGCTGAGCTGAGCCGAGCTGAGCTACTAGGCAGGTTGGAACAGCCAACTTTTAGGTTAACAGAGGAGAGCTTAACCTCTGCATCACCAGGGCTGTTTGGCTCAGCCTTTCCCAACAGTTTATAAGAAAATGTATGAGATACTTCCCTTTGATTGATTATCAGGGAAACAGCTTGCCTGATTTGAAAAGACTACTTTCCTACTCCCAAATTGAATCAATTATAGGTTCTGTAGGTTCTCTTTTTTAAATGTGCCTGGAATCTCTCTGCCTCTTGTCTCTGCTTACAGTCACCATCATTTTTTGTTGACAGGTTTATTTTAACAGCCTACCTAGACACCTTGCCTCCGATTTTCAGTGCAGCTCCTCCACCTGCTTATCAGAACGCCACTTCCTAAAAAGACATCTTATTTCAAAAGACAAATTTGAGGTGCAGCAAGGATTTATACAAAGTTATCTAACATTAAGGGACACTGGTGACTCTGTGGTTAAGAACTTGGTTATTGAATACAAGGTTGGCAGTCCGAATCCACTAGCCACCCAACAAGAGAAAGATATGGCGGCCTCTTTCTGTAAAGACTAGAGCTTTGGAAACCCATGGGGCAGTTCTACTCTGTCCTATCAGGTTTCTATGAGCTGGAATCACTCAATAGCAAGAGGTTTTGTTAAAATTACAGAGCTCAGTTCTCTGAGTGCTCTGTTATTGTTGGTGGGTGCTGTTGAGTTGATTCTAACTCATAGCAACCCATTCTGACACAGTAGAACCACATCACTGGGTTCTGTTGGCTGTAATCTTTAGAGAGGAGCTATAGTGGCACAGTGCTTAAATGCCTGGCTACTAACTGAAAGGTTGGCAATTAAAAACCATCAGCTGCCCCACAGAAGAAAAGACCGGGTGACCTGCTTCCCTAAAGACTACCCATTGCAGTTAAGTTGATTATGACTGATAGCAACCCTATATGAGTTTCTAAGAGTTGTTTCATACAGTTTGCCCCCATCTGGTTTCTGGCTATAAATCTTTACAGAAGCCTCATGCCACATCTTTCTCCAGCAGAGCCGCTGGTGGGTTCCAATGACCAATCTTTAAGTGAGCAACTAAACACTTAACTCAGGGTTCCCTCAATGGAATCTCAGTCCCATCTTTATCCTTTCTCTCTGCCTTGACTCTTCAGCACTATCGTGGGTTGCTTTCACAGAAGTATGCTCAGAGACAGCTATCCTCTGACAGAATCCCAGAGAAACTGAGCTGGGAAAATCCTGTGAGAACAGTTAAACCCTCACAAAACAGGTCAGAACACTGAAGCCCAGAACAGTGGTTTTCCTAAAGCCTCTGAGTGAGTTCCTTCTTAGCTCATCAAAAAAGGATTTTTTTACGTGCAACAATTATTTGTTGGGAGTAGGGATGGAGTATGTGTAAACTTTCAGTAGCAGTACCATTGACAGCTAATATGATCATAGTACTTACATGGATGTTTTCACATTTTAATTCCGTGAGACTGACAGAAGGAGGCTGCTTAAAATGTGATAGAAATAACAATATATAAGAAAATGCCATCGACTGGTGGACAGCCACACAGAACAGGAAATCAAGGCCCAGCCAAACTGCTAATTCAGCCATGACACCCACTGAAAACTGTTCTGCACCAGAGCCACATGTAAGCCTCCAGTGACAGACGAGTAGGTGGTGAGCGTGAGCTTTACTGGTCAGGAATGGGAGCTGAGTCTTTACAAGGAAGGTGACAAGTCTACCACTGTACCACCATGGTCCCCTCAGTGCCTACTGTAGGACCTGGGCCACACATGGTGGCTCAGCTGGGCAGCTCCCAAAGTTGTGCACACAGTGGGCCTTTGATCTGCTGATTAGGTTTCATTCCTTTCTTTTTTAAAACAGTAGCAGAACAGGATTAGCAATAAACAAAAAATCACTGCCATCAGGTTGATTCCGACTCACAGCAACTCTGTAGGACAGCGTAGAACTGCTCCATAGAGTTTCCAACGAGTGCCTGGCACATCTGTTCTGCTGATCTTTTGATTAGTAGATACAGCACTTGACCACTATGCCACCAGGGTTTCCAGATTAGCAATAGTTGCTAGCAATAGAAAATATAGAGCAGAATGGAGAATGGACAGGTAACTTGTCCTGAAAAAATGGCAGAGGATCTACTTGAAAGAAGCTCCATTCCTCTCTCCCTAGAGAAATGCCAGCATGTCACAGACTGCAAAATGTTCTCTAGCAGCCTTCACCGAGGGGCTTGGTAAAGTCCCGGGGGATAGGTCAGGGCACATCAAGCAGGCTTCCATTCAGCAGGACAGAAAGTACTTCCTCCTCCCAAACGCTTTTCTGCCTGTGTCTGATCATCACTTTCTATTTTACAAGCTGCCAAGCCCATGGGCTCCACGGTTAGGACTGTCATGCAGGAAGTGGGACTATAAATAATCTGGTGACAGAAGGCTCACACTGTCCTTTCGCTTTCCCAGGAGACAGCTGGGAGAGGTCAGAGACTTCAAAGTGGCTCCTCAGCCTGTCTCTGTCTCTGCTTCAGAGGAAAACAACACAACCCTGGAGACAGGCAGCTACTTGGCATCTCTGTCTGGTACCAGATGTTCTGACCCGACGCGTGTTCCCTTCAGCATGTTCCCTTTCTATCTGCAGAGCTCCCAGAACATGAAGCCCATGCAGACTTGGGACACAGAGTTGAAGAAACAGAAGATGTGCCAACATCTTGCTGACCACCCTGAGGTGGTGACAGCTCTGTGCGAGAGCCTGCCTCTGAGAGTGAATGGAGACCCCAGACTCACTGCTGCTGAGTCAGTTCTGACTCAGAATTTTATAGGACAGTGTAGAAATGCCCCACGATATTTCCAGGGAGAGCCTGGCATATTTGAACTGCTACCCTTTTGGTTAACAGACATAGCACTTAACCACTATGCCACTAGAGTGTCTAAATGAAGAGAGCATGAGGAGGTATGTCCTTCCGTGATCCTTGGCCTTTGAAGAGCAGCAGAACCAATGGCCCAGTACTGCACTCATGATGGTTGTCAACAACTCAAGGGCTGAGACCCATGTCTTATGTACTCATCCACCCACCCACCCACCCGCCCGCCCATCTGCCCCTCCGCCCAACCATCCGTCCATCCATGCACACTTTTACTCATTCATTCGAACTCCAGAATATGCTAGGATTAGCACTGGGTGATCAATTAATATTGATTGAAGAAAAATCAATGGCAGGAAAAAAAATCACAGGGGAACATAAAAGCCCCTAATAATGCAAGTCCTAAGATCTAATTATGTGCCAGGTATTACTCTCTTTACTTACCTCATTTACCATTCTCTGAAAAATTGAAGAATGCACATAACTTCACATTCCTTGTCCATCATCAAACAACCCACGAGAGCCAGGACCCAGTCTCACGCAGCTTGAAGACAAAACCCTCCTCCTTAAGTCCTGTGCTTTACCATCCCAGTCACAGGGCCAGCCCACCCACGGGACTTAATTCATGAATAAACACATACAAGTTCAGAGCTTATTCCATTATAAAATCCCTCTTCTTGTGGGGTGTGTGCATGTAAGACAGGGAAAGAGAGCTGTTTCTATGAAGCTTTCCTGCCAAAGAAGAATGTGTTCTGTAAAATTCTTCTTGGGACAGTAGTTGAATTCATAGCTATGATTGAGAAGGTACAACAGAAAACCAGCAAAACTTTTAGGAGGAGGCAGAAGAGGACGGTATCAAAATTAAACCAGAGTCCAAAGGGAAAACTGTTTGGGAATCAGAACTCTTAAAACAAAATAACAGGGGGGCACAGAAGGGTACAAGTCAAGCCACAGTCCAGCCTTATTAGGGCTTTATAAAGAGAGCTCTTCACTTGCCAGATGGTAGACTTGAGGTCACCCCTCCAGCCAGTGCTGCTGTCAAAGAATAGGGTTATCCTTCTCCTCTGTATTTCTTTACATAAGTGAGAGAGGAGAAAAGGACAGAGATAGTATTTCTTTCCAAAGTTCACTTAAACAAAAATGTCTCAACAGCAAAAGCCACATCTTCTCCCCACTGTCCTCTAAGCATTTCTGTCTAGTTTTTATCAGACTGATGTTAACTCATGAAAACCCACTGCCATCAAGTTGATGCCAACTCATACTGACCCTACAGGACAGAATAGAACTGCCTCATAGTTTCCAAGGAGCACCTTATGGATTTGCACTGCTGACTGTTGGGTTAGCAGATGTAGCGCTTAACCACTACGCAACCGGGGTTTCCTAACTCATGAAAGATGAAGCTAAATCCCACTGCAAGATGTGCAATACACTACCCTGAACGTCATCAGAGCTGCAGACAAATGAAACACTCCTCCAACACACCATCCCCCCAACGCAGCCTTCAGGAGATTCGGCTTGACACTACTCTTCATTCACTGGGAAATTTGGAGAACAAAAATGGGAAAGCCTTGAAACTGGCTAAAATTAATAATAGAAAGCCCTGTTTTTCCTTTCCCTCCCCTTAAGAGAGGGAAAAGAGGAAAAGACAACACTCATATCTCACAGCAAATGGGGCCATGTATTTATGAGTTTGTACAAGATTTTCTGTGGCAGGGATACTCAGTGGTAAGGACACCTGTTCTGGTTCCACCAACTTCAGACTTGCCTGACAGCCTGCTACATGTCCAGTTGAACTTGGCTTTGCTGTATCAGTACAGGCAGTTGGAGTTCACTGAAGTACGGACTAGCATGGAGAAGGCGAGACTTTGGTTACAGCCTCAGCATCACTGCATGACTTTGGGCTGACTACTAGTGGCAATGAACATCTGGTGGAGAGAAAGACCAGCCAAGAGGCCTCTCCTGAAACAGGAGATGACTTACCATCTTCAGAGTGACTTACTATCTTCAGTGTGTCCCACGGGAATGGGGATAGTCTTGTCCCATGTCACCTCTTGAGGCACATTTTATACCATGTTTCCTCACCCTGGCTTTATTTCTGTTCTACCCATTCTGACTTTCCAACACCTCAAACTCTTGCCTGTAACCCATGATGTACAGTCTTGTGTCTTTCTGGGGAATGGACACACCCCTCTCAACTCTCACTCTTACCTCTGCCTGCTGAACAACCATTCACCACATACAAGGGGAGACACCCATCCATCCACAGATGAGACTTGTTTTTAGGTTGTCACATTGACTTTCCTTGGCAGCATGTTCCACACTTGTGATTTTTATATTTAGCCAGGTAATTATTTGACTCTAAGCTCCATCAGGGCAGGGAATGTGTCTCAGTTTGGCTACTACTTAAACCCCAGGAAGGAATGCTAAGTTGGCTTTTTCCTTGTCTCCTCTCCAGCTCTATCTTTAACTTCTTGCACACTCTTATGATTCTACCTCAGAGAATCTTATTTCATCAACATATCACACTGTTGTATGACTCTTCCTCTTTGGACACTGCATTGTCTTTGAAAAGCCCACAAATCCTTTAAGACTTCCCTGGAGGAACTTTCCTGTTTTCTCCAAGGAAAAGTGATCATTCTCATTTTGGGGACTCAACTGTACCTTCTATACACATCTACTACAGCACTTATGCCATATGAAATCCATTCATTATATATCTATCCTAGGTACACTGTTAAGATTCCTTGATGGCACAACTGGGCCATAATCATGCTTTCAGTTGTCATGCCTAACATTGTTACATGCCTGAACTGCACAATACATATCTGTCATATAGGAACCTGACTGTACAAGAACTCATTCCTATGTGTACACTTATTCATTTATTCTGTTGACATATATGTACTTTGAGCCTTCTATTTGCTAGGCACTGTTCTAAGCGACTACTGCCTTCAAGGTGCATGCATTCCAGTGGCAGAAAAGTGAAAACCCATTGCCATCAACTTGAGCAGCCCTAAAGGACACAGTACAACTACCCTATACAGTTTCCAAGGAGTGCTTGCTGGACCAGAACTGCCAACCTTTTGGTTAGTAGCTGTAACACTTAAACACTATGCCACCAGGGTTTCCAGTGGTAAGAGATAGAAACGAATAGATAAATCAACAAAATAAATCTGTATTTTCAGACGTCAATAAGAGATATAAAGAAAATAAAATAAGGTAATGGGATAGAGATGTTAAGGAGTGAGGGATGATGTTTTAGCTTAGGAATCTGGGAGACAGTCTCTACCAATAACAATCAGCCACACAAAGGTCTAAGGCAGAGTAACTACTGAGTACCAAGAGGCTGACTGCCACCAACTAGGTGTATGTGAAGAGCAGGACACCAGAGTGACTCAGTCATGGTAAGCCATGGAGGAGCTGGTGGAAAGTGAGGTCTGAGAAATGGGCACAGCCACATTATATATGTAGCACCTTGTCAGACATAAAAGTACACTGGATCTCCCTCTATTTGCCAAGGCGAGGTTAAAATGGGACAAGTGGCATGATGCGATTGATATTTCAAAAGTATCACTGCAGCTGTTATGTGGTGAATATACTGGTGTGTATCCTGAGGGGTGTGAGGGTGGATGGTAAGCTAAAAGGGCGGAACTAGGGAGGTAAGCATTGTAAGAGTTCAAGGGCAAAAGCATGGTGTTTTGGAATAGTCTCAGGCAGGGGATGTAATAATTGATCATACTCACGTATTGGAAAAAAGTGTACATACAGTACATATGGTTTTTCTATCTCTTCCTATTCAAACAAACCCATGATCACTCCATTATCAATACAGAAATAGTCAGTGGAGAGTAGTTTTCTTTCTTTTTTTTTAAATTCTTCATTCATTCACTCACAAATATTTATTAAGGCTAGTCTAAATTCAATCATCCAGGCTAAAATCCAGAGAAATAATAATAAACAAGATCAACAAAGCCCCTGCCATTTTAGAGCTTACAATTTAGTGGGAAAGACAGGTATTAAACAAATAAATATGAAAATAAATAACTAAATACCACAGTGGTAATGTGCTTTAATAGATGACTTAGAAGAGGGCAGGAAGTGACGCTATACTATGACATGAAGGATGAGAGGAAAGCATTCCAGCAGAGAAGGAGTAAGAGTAGTCAATGCAGAAGGAACCACCAGACTTGCAAAGACCCCAAGGCTACACAAAGAATGTACCTCAAAGGAAATTAGTAAGGACTCCTACTGGATTCTTCAGTGTGACATGAGGCTGTCTGAATATCAAAAAATGAGGCTGGAGAGGAAAGCAGAGACCAGACTGAAAGGGTTTTGTAAGATTTTTAAGCGGTCCCATAACAAGGATGAGAAATCCATCCTTCAGGAAACTTTGAGTTACTGGTTACACAAAGCCCAACTACCTGACTAGAAAAAGAAAATGTATTATCTCATATAGCATGCAGGTAGGGCAACATGTAACTTGACACTTCACACTCCCGCATTCTTTACATATTTTCTTTCTGTCTTCTTTGGGTGCTAGTTAACCCCCCTCATGGTCATAAGTGAGCTGAAGCAGTTGGAGGCAACACAAAAAGGCTAGCAGAGGCACAGGATGTGCTCTTCCTATGTGTCTCTACACAGAATCAAAGAACTTCCCAGATGAAGAAGCCTTTCTGAAACTATCAGAGGTCAAGTACAAAAGGATGATATAGAGAGCCCTCCTAGACATTATACAAAATGCAGCAGAGCAAAATGAAAAATTAAGCAGGCTGTTTGAACTGATGGAACATCAGCATTCTGAAATCCAACAGATCAATAACAAAATCACAGAAATAGACAATTCAATACAAAGCCAAAAGAGCAGAATTGAACAACTGGAAACTAGACTTACTGAATTACGTGTCTCTACATAAGCAAAGAAGAAAAGCTCTTCCAGAGGTGCCTCTGCTGTCTGTTCTTCACATCTCATTGGCCCAAACTGTGTCACATACCAATGCCTGAGCCAATCAGTCACTGGCAAGGGAGGTTGTATCCATATAACTGGCCCAGTTTCATCAGGATTCACTCCAGGGCCTGGGGCTTAGGCCTATTTTGCCTATAGCAAAAACCTGTAGAGGAGGACAGATACTTCAACTGAAATGTTGTAAAGGAGAAAAAGATGAGAACTATTGTTGAATTGTCAGCCTACAGTGTCTAATACCTTAATGTCTTAGGTTGCTCCTGCTGCTAAAACAGAAATACCACAAGAGGATGGCTTTAACAAACAAGTTTATTTCCTCATGGTTTAGAAGGCTAAAAGTCTAGGGGAACAGGATCTAGGAGAAGGCTCTCTGTCTACTCTGGAGGACAACTCTTGTCTCAGTTTCTCTAGGACCACATTTCCTCAGTTTCTTGGCAATTTCTAGTAGCATCAATCTTTCCTCCATTTGTGCTTGTTTGACTCTCTGTCTAATCTATTGCTTTTTATATTTCAAAAGTGGTTAGGTTTAAAACACACCTTACATTGATATGGTCTTATTAACCTAACAGAAAAACCTATTCCCAAATGGGAAAATCCATCACATGTCTGAGGGAGATACAACTGAATCCATAACATTTAGTGTCTTTCTTTCTTGGTTGTAGTTCATATTCATGATGATGTCTATAATGAATAGGAGTTATTTTTATATCTCTAGCACATTCTTTGTCAGTCCTTTAACTGCACAACTGCACATCCCTTTTGCTAATCATTAAAGTAAACCCTCAAGGATCTCTATTTGCCTGTCCAACAGGAGGCCTTGTTTGCATTTTAAAATGATGGAATGGAACTGAATTTTTTTCAAGTATTGTGGAATTAAGACTTGTCCCTATCCAGACCTTAATCTATGACTCCCCCAAATTCAATCAGAATTAGTAACATTTTACTATACTTATTAATGTATTGTAGCTGTTAAACAGATGAACACCAGAGTTAGACAAGCCATAGTTTACTGTCAAAGTTTGCCAAACTCTCTAATTCAGTTTTTTATCACAATAATAATAAGAATATCATATTATAAGGATTGACTAATTTTAAAAAAAAAAAGCCTGGTAAAAATTTGTGGCACATAGTGTGTGATCAGTGAATATTAGCTGTTTTTGTTATTATCTGGGTCATCCGGTAGGTGGGAAGATAAAATAAGATAATGCATCCATAGCAATGGCACATAGCAAACAGTTAATGAATATTCTCTATTATGTTTGCCATAAGCCAGAACAGTAGCTGCTTTATTACTGCCAGACTATTTTCCTACATTTTGATTGGTGGAACTCTGCCACTCCAATCACACTCCAGGTATTAATTTTTTAGACAAAACACATGGTTAGTGTTTCAAATTACTAACTACTCCCTTCAAGGCCTGTCATGTTACACTAAATGGTCCTATGTGGTCATTCACCAAACTAATAATTAAATGCTGGAATTTTGCTAAAACAAGTTACATGCAAAAGATATTGGTCTTCAGCCTATACCCAGAAATGGGTGTTTTGGAAACTATATACTTCATCCTTTTGAAAAGTTGACTTGTCCTTAATCCTCCTTAACAGCCTTTATTTATCAAATACCTCAATCCAGTGGGCTCTCATGTTCACTGCAAAAGAAGGCATCTCTTTCCATTTCATTCTTGAAAAATAAAAACAGTATCTCTCATGAGGAGATTCAATAGATCCTGACATGATGAATGCCATTCTGACATAAACTGCTTTAAATTACTGAGTAGAGAAAGACTTTGCGGTGTAGAACAACATATTTGTTGTGCCAAGAGAGAAATAAAAGTTCAAGAATGGTTTTAGAGAATGGGATCAAATGAAGATGAGGTGTGGTATTTGGTGGAACATAACGACTCTCCAGTTTTTGTTGGGAGACAGAGTGGTACAGCCAGAATTAGAATGGAACTGACATTTTAACCAGCTCTTCCTTTATCTGAGCACCCTCAGACTCTCACTCAATCATACCAGCTACTGATGGTTCACACTTCATCACCGTGAGCCTTCTTGCGGCGCTTCTACCTTCAGGCCTCCAACCAGTGACATATTCAGGATGACAGCGCTAGAACAGACTGTTCATCTCCTCTAGTAAATCATCAAGACCAATCCCACCCTGCCTCACACCCTAATGTGCCTCACACACCATCAGAAGCCTAGGTCCTCCTTTATTATCTACAATCTTCCAAAATGTCATCCCCATACGGCTCTGCATGTCCCAGCTGGAGTGTGGAATCAGTCCCTTGAGGTAGTTTTCTGGTGATTCGTGCTTCCTCCAACAGTGAACAGGGCTCACTTGTTGAAACAAGAGAACGTTGTAAAAATGATGGAGTATGGCTTCTGAGCTTAGAGCATAAACAACATGGATGTTCCCATTTTGCTCTCTTGGACTGCTTGCTCAGGAGGAAACCAGTTTCCACGTTGTAAAGATACTCAAGTGGTCTTATGGAGATGTACACGTGGCAAGACATTCAAGCTTTCTACCATCAAGCAATGATAATGAGCCTTCTTGGAAGCAGATTCTCCATTCCCAGTCAAGCCTTCAGAGACTACAGCTTTAGCCAATATTTTGGCTTGACTAGAACCTCATGACAAGCTCTGAATCAGAACAAATTAAGCCACTCCTGAATCACAGACACAAAGATAGTAACTGCTTATTGTTTCAAGCCATTATGCTTTGGGGCACATCGTTACAAAGCAGTATATAACTTGCACACTACATCAGTGCTCACCTTTTTCCTCCCTCACAAATCCTATCTCCATGCCTCTTCAAGCCCCTACCTACACTCAGTATTTCCCAATATCCTCAATTTATCCTTCAAACATTTAACTCAATCCTTTATGTTATCTAAAACATGATTTTCCCTAAATGATATTGCTTCTCATGTAGCTGTGTAACAGGACAGTTTCAGCTGCAAATAGGCAAATACCTGACTCATACCATTCTACACAATAAATACATTTAATCATCTCATATAACAAAAAGTCTGGAGAAAGTTTCTTTTTGGCTTGGGACCACAGCTCAGTGACATCCAGATTGTTTATATCTTTTGATCTTTAACATGCTGCTTCTTTGTCCTCATGTATATAGCCTCAAGTCACAATATGGCTGCTGCCGCTCTAGGCATCATATCCATATCCTGAGCAAGAATAAGAGGGAAGGAAAGATATCAGTGAACTCACTTCTCATAGTCATTCTTTTGATAACCACACAAAAAAATTTCCCCAAAGGCCTCCAAGCCTATTTCCATTACATCTGACCAAACTTTCTAGCTATCAATTTCTTCTCTTTTCCTAATTCCAACTTTTGAAACATTGTTTCTGCTGTCTCTTTCATAACTCTCTGATTCTTTGCAGATAAACTCTTCTTGTTGCTATCATTTACCTAGTAATTTCTCATACACTGTAAAAGAATAGTAAATCTCCTGGTTACTGTTCCTTTTATCATTCTGACTTTTATCATTGTTTCTGCCAATCTCAACACCCATCTAAGCCATGAAATACCCTAGCCCGTTTCTCTACCTCAGCTTTTAAGACCTTCCCCGCACCTACCACACTCCTCCTCGACTATCCTCCCCAGTACAGGTTCTGGAGTTTTCGCTACCTAGAAAACGCCATCTCCCAAGTTATGACTGCAAGCTTCCCAGTTGCCCATCACCACCCGCTATGCTCCGAGCCTGCCTTCTCAAGTTCCTCACTAACAATATTTCTACAATGTCTTCCAAGCTGCCTACGTCACGTTTGAACAGTATCTTTGGGCCTTACCTTATCTAAGGCTAATCCTTCACCGTACCCTGGTCCTTGTCTTCTCCCTCTCTTATATTATCAAGCTGCACCTCTCTCCTGGGCCAATCCCATCTCCACTGAGCTGCTCTGGCGTATTTCCTGTGGCTGGCTTCTTCTCATTACTGTAGTCTCAACCCATGTCACCTCCCTGGAAAGAGGTTCCTTGACTGTCTTTTTCAAATAGCCCTCATTCCTTTGCTGGCTGGTCTTCTCTTGCTACCATCACCTTCTTTTTCCCCCCTGGGCAATACTTATCATTCTAAAATTACCCTTAGTTAACTTATCATGTGTTGTTTATTTTCTCTCTTCACACACTAGAATATAAACGCTCTAAGAGTAGAGATCTTGTACGTCTAGTTTAAAGCTCCATCCCAGTGTCTAGAGCTTCACGGTGCTGAAGAGGTTTTTGAAGGGAAACAAATTTGAGCTTCACTCCCTGCTCTGTATCTTAACAGTAGGACTGTAAGACATGTTTTTTTTGTTGGTGCTGTTGTTTTGAGACATCTTTTGTTTGTTTTTAATTTTAGAACTGGATAGATCTTTTTAACCACTCTAGGCTCTAGTGTTTCAAACTAAAAGCACAGGCTGTAATATATAGTTTGCAAGACTGCTGTAAGCATTTGGAACATAATATGCCCAGAGACTCTTTTCCTCTGCTTCACCATCCCTAGAAAATAAACCATCACAGCGGTAAGGAATGGGAAAAACAAGATGGAAAGCAGCAGTCAGTGTCTTGTATTTTCTCTCACAGCATTTAAGTAAACGTAGTCCTGAGAACAACATCCAGATTCTGACAGAGGAGAATCACCACTCACTAGGATGGAACCATTCCTCAATGACTCTAAGTCATAGTATAATTCATTTTACAGAGTAGAATCAGGAAAAGAAAATGAGGAAAACTTCTGTCCTACTTTTGTTGGATATAGACCAGAGTGAACTCCTGTCTCTGCCTTTTGCTAGCTGGGTTAACAATGGATACTTCTCTTCAATCTTCCAGAACTTGGCTTCCCACATCCATGAAACACGGATGATAGAATCTACTTTCAGATTTTTACTACAATTAAATGGTAAAAATGTTCAAAAGTGCCTAGCACAGTACCTGGAAAATACCTCCAGATATTAGGATATGTGAATTTATTCCCACGTTCCCTCACAACCCTAAGGACAGGAGTAGCTCAACCTTTCTTATAGTCCACTGTAAACAGGCAGCAAATGCTCTGAAGGGTAATACTAGATAAACCCAGGCTCATGATTCACTGGGTCACTTAAATGAGCAATAACAGTACTCAGTAGTGTTTTCCAGCTCTTTCTGGCAATCCAAATATCAGACTCCTTTCAACTGGCACGTAACTTTCAGTTTCATAAACGTCTAGTCAATTCCTATGCAAATCCATGTTACAGGTGCTTACGTTTTGCCGAAGTCAATGAATTTGCTACCAGTGCAACTATTGGTGCAAATGACCAACTTTTTGCCTGCGTGTTTCCAAATTTAGCAGTAGATCATGACATTTTGATATTTCTTCACAGAGTATTAATTGTAGGGGGAAAGTGACAGCATCTTATTTAGACTGTCTGGAAAGTCAAAGAAAGATTATAATTTATAGTTACTATGGTAGCTAATTATACTTTCAAGGATATGCCAGTTGTTGTTTTGAAGGAAAAAAAAATGCTTTGATCACAGATAAAACCCTTTGGGGGAGTCAAAGAAAATAACGAAGTAGAATTTGCCATCCTTAAAAATGTCTGGCTAATGGACCAGATTTCTCTTTGGATAAAAAGTCAATTTCAGTTGGTTTCTCCAGGACCCTAAGGTTCACACCCAGGTTCTGACAGTGTGGGCACAAAGCTCTGAAACGTTAACTCATGTGTTTTTCTGAGCTCTGTATTTGCAATATGATTTTCCTATATTCAGGTCAAGCAGACAGAACTCATCAAAGTCTTGGCTTTTAAGCTACAACAGGACAAGATAGATCTTAAAAAACAGGTTATTAGATTAGACAAACAAGTTTTCACCACAAAGCACCTCCACCACTACTGAAGTCTAGATAAAAATCTTCCCAGCTCAGGAGCTGAGGACAGGAGGAAAAGCAAGAGAATTGGAGGTCGGCATAGAGGACTGTCATTTTGTCCCATCCTTTTAGACTGAGTGCTAGGAAGGGCCAGTAACAGAAAGGATTTGTGTTTGTGTACTGACCGAGGCTCTGGAAAATCAGCAAGGCCTAAGAAAGGCCTAAGTGGTGTTCCCAAGCCTTCCATGACCCCAGAGAGTGTGGAAAAGAGTTTGCAAATTCCCCAGGGAGCAAGGTGCTATTGGTGCTGTTGTTGTTACTGTTGTTACTTTGTCAGTTCCAACTCATGTCCACCCTATCTGTGTTCCACAGTGCTTTCAAGTCTATGACCTTTTGGAAACAGACTACCAACTTGATCTTCCAAAATGCCTCTGTGTAGGTTCAATTCACCAATCTTTTAGTCAGCAGCTGAGCACTTAAATCATTTGTACCAGCCAGTGACTGCTAGTCAGACACTTAAAAGAGGCTATAAGGAGCCAGCTGAGAATGGTGTAGCTTGAGATCCATGGGTGCAGAATATTTGCAGAACAGCACAGATACCAATGACCGGTGATCAGATACAACTCTCTCCACTCCCAGTCATCATCCATTCATGTTTCGCCAGTAAGGATTAAGCAGCTTTTTAGAGGAAAAATAACGGTTACCTTTATTAATTTATTTTACAACTAGATTCAGAACTACTGAAGGTAAAGTTCAATTCCAGACAGGCCATTTCTATCCACTGAAAACTAAAAACTAAACCCAATGCAGTCGAGTCAATTCTGGCTCATAGCAACCCTACAGGTCAGAGAGGAACTTACCTGTAAGTTCCAAGGAGTGCCTTGTGGATTTGAACTACTGACTGTTTGGTTAGCAGACATAGCACTTAACAGCTATGCTACCATGGTTTCCTCTATCCCTTGAGGGAAAAATAAAAATATCAAGTCCACTGCCCCGTGTCCTAACTGCCACCACATGCTCCAAAATTTGGGGTGTTCAGGAAATCCATTGTCATACTTGCCATCTACCCAGAGATATCTCCTTAATTAAATTCTATCACATCACACCACACCACACCACACCAGTCACATCACGTCATATCACATCGTATCACATCACCACATCACATAAATAACATCACATCTAAGCAACCTTGCATTAGAGAAGAAAGCCATATTCCACAATAGATATTCAAGGTTCTCAAAGATTAAACCCCATACTACCTGTCCAACCTTGCAGTAAATCCTTAAGTTCTAATCACAGAGGAAGGGTCCCTTCCTCATCCCACAGTGTACTTTTACTCTCCTACCTCTGTCCTATTTTGTTTCCTTACTTTTCATTGTTCCCTTGCCCCAACTCTTCTTCAACATTTTAAGCTTAGGAATGTAACACACATGGATTTAAGGGTTCCAACTTTGATCCTCCCACTGACTAGCTAGACAGCCCTAGGCAAGTCTCCTTTTGTAGAAACTTATATTAGATTCTAATGTATAGGTGATTTTAAATTATTATTGGTAAGTGCCATCAAGTTGGTTCCAAATCATAGCAACCTCCTGTACAGCTGAATGAAACATTGGCAGGTGCGCCATCGGCACGGTCTTTCCTATGTCTGAGCCAGTGGTTGCAGCCACTATGTCAATCTATCTCACTGAGGGTCTTTCTTTTTTCTCATAATGTCCTTCTCCAGGGACTGGTTCAAAGTACATGAGCTGAAGTCTTACTGTTCTCACTTTCAAGGAGCCGTCTGCCTGTACTTCTTCCAAGACAGATTTATTCATTCTTCTGGAAGTCTGTGGTACATTCAATATTCTTAGCCAACACTGTAACTTAAAGGCATCAATTCTTCTTGAATCTTCCTCATTGTTCAACCTTCCCATTCATGTGAGATGGTAGAAAATCCCATGGATTAGGTCATGTGCACCTCAGTCCTCAAAGCAACATCTTTGCTTCCCACACTTTAACAAAAAAGTGTTTTGAAGCAGATTTGCCCAATGCAATATGTCATTCGATTTCTTTACTGCTGTTTCCATGGGCACTGATTATGGATCCAACTAAAATCAAGTCCTTCAATATTTTCTCCATCTATCATGAATTATAGATTAGATAATGAGTTCAATTTTTAGTTATTGAATGGTGTGTAGCACAAAATAATGTTAAATGTAGACAGTTATTATTACAATTAACAGCCCCAAATAAACTGTTTTATTTTGTGATAACTATGGATTCCAATGCAAATGAAAACACTTCCTACCAGAACTTATGGGATATAGCCAAAACAGTGATCAGAGGTCACTTTATCTCCCTAAATGCACATATCTCGAAGGAAGAAAGAAACCAGATCAAGGAACTAACCCTACAGCTTGAATAAGTGGAGAGAGAACAATAGAGGAACCCCTTAGGCACCAGAAAAAAACAGATCAGAAAGATTAGAGCAGAGCTAAATGAATTAGAGACTAGAAAAACAATTGAAAAGACCAAAAGCTGGTTTTTTGAAAAGATCAACAAAGTGGACAAACCACTGGCTAAACTTACTAAAGAAAAACAGGAAAGGAAACAAATAACCCAGATTAGAAATGAAAGGGGCATTGTCACAACACATCCAACAGAAATCAAAAATATCATAGCTGAATACTATGAAAGTCTGTACTCTAACAAATTTTGAAAACCTAGAGGAAATGGACAAACTCCTTGATTCATACCACCTACCCAAATTATCACAATGTGAAGCAGAACAACTTAATAAACCCATCACAAAGGAAGAGATTGAAAAGGTCATCAAAAAACTGCCAACCAAAAAAAAAGCATGGGCCCAGATGGCTTCACTGCAGAATTCTACCAAGCTGTTAGAGAAGAGTTATCTCCAATACTACTGAGACTATTTGACAGTATAGAAAGGGATGGAGTACTCCCAAACTCATTCCATGAAGTCAGCATAACCCTGATACCAAAGCCAGGGAAAGACTCAACCAAAAAGGAGAACTGCAGACCAGTATCACTTATGAATCTAGACGCAAAAATCTTCAACAAGATTCTTGCCAATAGAATACAACAACATATCAAAAAATAATCCATCATGACCAAGTTGGATTCATACCAAGGATGGAAGATAGCTCAACATCAGAAAAACAATTAATGTGATCAATCACATAAATAACACGAAAGACAAGAATCACCTGATTTTGTCCATTGATGCAGAAAAGGCATTTGATAAAGTCCAACACTGATTCATGCTAAAAACTCTCAGCAAATTAGGAATGGACGGCAAATTTCTCAGTGTAATAAGGGCCATTTACGCAAAGCCAACTACCTACATCTTCCTGAATAGTTTCCCCTGAGAAGACGAACTAGACAGGATGCCCACTCTCACCTCTCCTATTCAACATTGTACTAAAAGTTCTAGCCAGAGCAATTAGACAAGAACAAGTAATCAAGGGCATCTGCATCGGCAAAGAAGAAGTCAAAATCTCCGTTTGCTGATGAAATGATTGTATATGCAGAGAATCCCAAAGAATCTATAACTAGTCAAACTGATGGAAGAGTTCAGCAAAGTCTTAAGATACAAGATAAACATAAGTAAATCAGTAGGATTCCTTTATACCAACAACGAGACTATTAATGAAGAAATCATCAAACCAATTGCCATTTACTGTAGCCCCAAAGAAGATAAAGTACCTAGGAATTAATCTAACCAGAGAAATAACAGACCTTTACAAAGAGAACTACAAGCCCTTACTACAAGAAACTAGGAGAAACTTAGATAAATGGAAAAACCTACCCTGCTCATGGATAGGAATACCTAACATTGTGAAAATGCCTATTTTACCCAAAGCAATCTACTTATATAGTGCAATCCCAATACAAGTTCCATTGTCATTTTTTTAATGAGATAGAAAAACACATCACCAAATTTTTTTGGAAAGGGAATAAGCCCCGGATAAGTAAGGTACTACTAAAGAAGATGAAAACACTGGGAGGCCTCTCATTACCCGGCCTTAGAATGTACTACACTGCCACAGTGGTCAAAACAACCTGCTACTGGTACAAGAACAGATAGATCAACAAATGGAACAGAATTGAGACCCCAGAAATGACACCATCTGCGTATGGACAGTTGATATTCGACGAAGGCCCTAAGATATTAAACTGGGGTAAAAACAGTATCCTCAACAAATGGTGCTGGCAAAATTGGATAGCCATCTGCAATAAATTGAAAAAAGATCCATATCTTACACCTTATACAAAAACCAACTCCAACTGGATAAAAGACCTAAATATCAAATCTAAAATGATAAAGCTCATCCAAGAAAAGGTAGGAACAATAATGGAAGTTTTAATACACAACGTAGACACACTTCAAAATCTGTCAAACCAACCACAATCAACAGAAGAGAAAACAGATAAATGGGAACTATTAAGAATAAAACAGTTTTGTTCATCCAAAGACTTTATTAATATTTTGTGACAATTATTTGTTTACCTGTTCCCTAGCTAGGCCATGAGCTCCCTGATGGCAGGAATGCTACCAAATCTGCACTGTGTCTGCCATTTACCAGGCATTCAGGAAATGGCAGTAGAATCAATAGCTGGATGAAGCAGCAGTTATGTTGGTGGGGTAGGGCTCATGGTATAAGACTGTGTTGTGCCTTGAGGCAATCTTTTGGGGTACAAGGAAAAGGGAAGCAAGTAGAGAATTGAAGATCTCATGCCACCAAGAAAGGAGTACTAGGAACACAGTGCGTCCTTTGGAAAGAACTGAGTTTCCTGCGTCTCAGAAGCTTCCAGTCCAGGGGAAGATTGACAAGGACCTACCTCCAGAGCCAGCAGAGAAAATCTTCCCCTGGAGCTGACATCCTGAATTGTGACAAAATAAAATTTCTCTTTTTAAAGCCAGTCACCTGTGGTATCTCTGCTATAGCAGCAACAGATGACCATAGCAACAATAGAAGACAACTTTGCAAGGGCACTGGACTATGCAGATTGTAAGAAATTATGGATAACCTCAAAGAATGGAAATTCCAGAACACTTAATTGTGATCATGTAGAACCCAGGCATAGATCAAGAGGCAGTCATTCAAACAAAACAAGGGGATGCTTTGTGTTTTAAAATCAGGAAAAGTGTGTTTCAAAGCTGTATCTTTTCAGGATACTTATTCAACCTGCATGCTGAGCAAATAATCTGAGAGGCTGGTCTATATGAAAAAGAACAGAGCTTCAAGACTGGAGGAAGACTAACAACCTGCTCTCTGCAGATGACACAACCTTGCCTGCTAAAAGCAACGAGGACTTGAAGCCCTTAGCAACAAGGCTGAAAGACTTCAATATAAAGAGCACAAAAATCCCCACAACTGAACCCACAAGCAACATCACCATAAGTAAATATTAAAAGTTGTCACAAATTTCATTTTGCTTAGATTCACAATCAACACCCATGGAAGCAGCAGTCAAAAAACCGAAGAGCATATTACACTGAGCAACTCAGCTGCACAAAACTTCTTCAAAGTGTTAAAAAGCAAGGATGCCATTTTCAGCAGTAAGGTGGATCTACCCAAGCCATAGTATTTTCAGTCTCCTCATATGGATGCAAAATCCAAAGAATAACCAAGACTGAAAAAGAACTGTTGCCTTTGAATTACAGTGTTGTTGAACAGAATGAATACATAAGAGACTGCCATAAGAACAAATAAACCTGTCTGGGAAGACGTACAGTCTTAACACTCCTTATAATCTCTGTTGGATATGTTACCAGCAGGTGCCAGTCCCTGGAGAAGGACATAATTTTTAGTAAAGAGACAGGCAGTGAAACAGAAGAAAACCCTTGATGAGACCGACTGACACAGTCGCTGCAACAAGAGGCTCAAATATAGTAACAATAGTGAGGATGGCACGGGACTAGGCAGTGTTTCCTTCTGTTGTATGTAGGGTTGCTATGAGTTGGAACCAAGCTGATGATACCCAACAACTGCAACAACAAACATTTAACAAGTTATCCTAAAAACCCCAATCCATCTGTCTTAGGTACACCAAGTTGACAGCATCATGCCTGCTCCTGAAGGGCCCAAATAGGGTAAAGACTTAATGTGTGTGTGTTTAGGACAGCGTGTCTCCACACCCCAGCACAGCTGAGCAGGAGTGGCCTTGACCCCACAGGACAGCTGGGCTCCATATGAGGGGAGAGCAGATAACACGTTATAACATAAAGCAAAAAGAATTTGGGATAATGTTCATGCTTTCTTTTCAAACATACCATACGGAATCAGAGGCCCTTGGATTAAGAATCCTAAGACCTACTTACTAAATAAAGATCACCAGTCTTCCGGAGAGCCAACAAAGGGGGATGTGGAGACTGAAGCAGGAACCTGAGTGAGACTTACTCCAGAAGAAAGCAGGAAGCATGGGTCTGGAGCCCCACCAGCAAGTCCCCACTACACCAAATCATACCAAGAACTTCCCTTCCACCCCACTCTCTGCAGTCTTACCAGTCAGTCATCACCCCAACTCCTGACAAAGTAGATGGGTTCATGGCACGATTGCTGTTGTTGTGTGCCACTAAACTGATTCTGACTCACAGAGATCATTTGTGACATAGCAAAACTGCCCCATGGAGTTTCCCAGGCTGTGATCTTTATGGAACAAGATTTCTTTTTCCCTGTGGAGCTTCTGGTGAGTTTGAACAGCAGGTTTTTTGGTTAGCCATTATGAGCTTAACTACAGGACAGCCAGAGCTGCTAGTGACATGATTACCATAGCCCTGTTCGGAGCAGGCTGTGTGGTTCCCAGGGCTGCCTATTCATGCCTGCACAGCCAGCAGCAATGGAAGTTCAGCAAGGTTGCTGCAGGTCCTGGAGGAGGGCAGCAGAGGCCAGCTGTGCTGGGTGAGAGGGAGAGACCCCTGCATTCCTGCTCTGGGTGGTTGATGGGGCCTAGAGTTGTAACTGCCATCTCAGA
Source organism: Heterohyrax brucei (assembly GCA_028571685.1). Classification (NCBI taxonomy): domain Eukaryota; kingdom Metazoa; phylum Chordata; class Mammalia; order Hyracoidea; family Procaviidae; genus Heterohyrax; species Heterohyrax brucei. The sequence continues at coordinate 113,588,150 of CM053149.1, read as the reverse complement.
AGGTCTTCAATAAATTTCTTTAGCATTTGATGTGACTTTCAAAGACTTCTCAAGCTTCCATCCCATGGTCCCCTCTATAAACACCCAATCTGGTTCCTCCTACACAAGTTTTTGTCCCATAACTGAAGCCTCAAACTGTGTTGCTTTATGGTGTGGACAGAAGCAATTAAGATAGAAGCAATTAGAGAAATGTCCTATAAGGCTGCAGTGATTGAGCTTTCTTCTCCTGAATCTGTTTGTTCCTGCAGGCCTCATCTTTTTGGATAGGGATGAGGAAGCTAGAAAGGATGCTGAAAAAGAAATCTCCAAGACCATGGAAATCTCAAGTGCTTAGAACTCTTTATGATAGCAGATACTTACATGAATCGTAGTTTAGGGACGAGGCATGATTAGTGTGGCAACATCCCCTTAGTTTTGCATTTAACACTGTGTTAAAGTGTCAGATTCTGGGAAGACAGGCAACACTCAGCCTGAATGCACAACAGACTCCATCACTAACTTCAAACTGTCTAGCACAAATTTCGTGTAAAAGGCTATCAAGAACTTCCATGTGTTCCATCCATGCCTCAGTTTCCTTACCTCTGTAGTTAGGCCTATTTTTATTAGATGGCACAGAAAAGAAAAGAAAAGACTTATTTTGAGATCTTACCCCATGCCCATAAAAATTTGGGGAATGGAAAGGGAAAAGGCGGTAGGAGGCTGGAGCGAAAGGCACATGGACTCAGCTCACTAATCCTTTCCTCTTACTGGTCGTAAGCTTTCAGGAGCTCACAGCGTGTAGGTGTCCTTAAGCATGTATGTGTCCTCTGGGAACTCTCTCATGCATGTAAACACGAGACATACTGATTTAAGAGGGGCCATTAATATAAAAAGTCTCTGAGATAGGGCAAAGTACAATTCAGGAGCTGAACATCTCCCAGGAGCATAGCCTCTGCTACTTATATTGAACTTTATTTTCATTTGGTTTCCAGGCCTACTAAACAGCTAAGCTCCAACAGGTGACGTGACCACAAAGGATACAGTACTGTCTGATGCACAAAGGATCCGATCTCCAAGGCAGCAACCAGAGAATTCCAAGGTTAAGTTCACTGCTATACACTGACTAGCAGCTACTCTGTGAGGGATGTCTTAGAGGAAACATCCTAATTGGGGCTAGGAGGAAGATCAGCATTAATCAAGTCAAGGCCACAAGCTCTGAGAACTTCAATCAGCCTTAGGTAGTGCGGAATGTTTGCCACCATTTATTGCTAAATGTCTGCACCTATTTCATTTCTGATGATGTTGCTATTTGTTGCATCATCAGTTATTTATCGGACCTTTGTGGTTCATATGCACTTTACTGACTTGTGAAAGTAGATAACCACGCCTTTCTTCCTACTTTGTCTTAGTCTGGAAGAACCTCTGAACCTTGCTCAGTACCATGACAACACACAAGCTTCCAGTGACAGATGAATGGTAACTGTACAGTGGCCAGGAATCCAACCAGGGTCTCCCATCTGGAAGCTGAAAATTCTACCAGCGAACCAATAATCCCTGTTTGTCTTGCGTAGACCACATTTCGCTAATTGTTCCAGCACAATCATTAAAAGTACCATCTCTTGTCCTCTCTAAGTGACAAGTATGAACTACAAATTATGTGGTCATTTACTCATCTGACATGTTGGAAATCTGAGGTCCAAAGAAGGAAGAGAAACTGGTGGCAGAGGGTATAGGAAGTGGGATGGTTATGGATTGATTTACTTCAGACAACAAACGAAACAGAAAATATCACTTGGGGGGGCGGAGTCAAGATGGCCGACTAAGCACACGTCTCCTTATATCCCTCTGGAAACCAAGACCTGAATTGACAATCAAACAGAGCCTTCTGATCACCTAATCAGCCTCAGGACACGGCACAGAGCTGTTAATTGGGACTTCATACCACTCAGCGAAAAACCTCCTCTCTTCCGCTGACTCTTGCTCCTGGCTAGCCCCGGCTCTCACGGACGGAAGGTAAACACACCATTTTGACTTTTTTTTTCCTCTGTCTCGGCCGGCAGGTGGAGCTAGGTCTTGCCTGGCGGCTGGACTCAGACGCGCTGCTGGAGGGATAGGCCAGCGAAATTCCCATACTCTGAGAGCCAGGCTCGGGAGTCTGTTAATCTAGCCACTTTGAGCCTTTTGTTTTGTAGCTGCCTCAGTGAGGTTTGCGCGGAGCTCCGCGGTCAGAGTGCGGGACGCCATGTTGGTACCGAGATTTTAGCGGGACCTCGTTCTTAGCCTGGGAGCCAGTGCCTGCAAACGGGACAGTGCTTCTCCGTCAGAAAAGTAGTGATTTTGCACAGTGCTGTCTACGTTGGGGGCCCTGCAACAGAAGCAGAGGAATCACTACCTCTCGGCACCGTTAGCCCCTCTGTCTGCTGCCTGTGTGGAGGACGCCATCTTGGGTACGGTGGCAGCAGCTGGACCTAATTCTTAGCTTGGGAGCCAGAGCTTGCCCACAACAGAGCGCTTTTCTATCACAAAACCAGTACTCGACGCAATGTTGGACAAGGCTAGGCCCTGTCAGCAGAGGCCACAAGGGCAGTAGCAGTGCTGTATTCTGAACTAGTTTGCTATCATCTGGGGTGGGATATAGTGGCGCTTACTTCGTCAGATGAGGAGAGGGACCTCTACACCTGAAAATTTAACTGACTTGTGAACCAGTCAGATACCTTTTGCTTAACATTTGAAGACAGCCTAGAGAAACATTTGCAATCCATCCTCACAGTACCTCTTCCAGCCTCTATATACTCACATGGGACCCAAAAAGCAACAGACAATTGTGGCATACAAGCAATCACTCATGGCTTCAGAAGGCTCCCAAACAAAGCAACCAAGGAGTTTTCCAGATGAAGAAACTTTTATGAAAGCATCAGGAAGTGAATACAAATTGATTATATACAGAGCCCTTCTAGACCTTATACAACTGCAGCAGAACAAAATGAAAAATTAAGCAAGTTGTTCGACCTGATGGAACACCAGTACTCTGAAATTCAACAGATCAAGAAGAAAATCAAAGACATAGAAACTTCCATGCAAAGCCAAGAAAACAGAATGGGACAAATGGAAAAAAGAATTTCTGACTTGTAAGACAGAGCTACTGATGCCAGTGTCTATGAGCAGAAATCAGAAAAAAGAAACAAGAAAAATGAAGAAACATTAAGAAGCATGTGGGACTCTATTAAGAGGAACAACCTTTGATTAATCAGAGTCCCTGAACAGGGTGAGACATCTGACAACACAGAGAGTATTGTTGCTGAGCTGCTGAAAGAGAACTTCCCAGAAATCATGAAGGAAGAGAATATAGACATCTCAGATGCATATCATATGCCACCCTTTACAGATCTCAAAAGAAAGACTCCAAGACATATTATAATTAAGCTTAACAAAATGAAACATAAGCAGCAACTCTTAAAGGCAGCAAGACTCAAGGCAAAGCTAACATTCAGAGGGAAACCCTGTAGGCTCTCGTCAGATTTCTCAGCAGAAACCATGCTGGCACGGAGACAGTGGCACAACACATTCAAAGTCTTGAAGGAGAAGAACTTCCAACCAAGAATTATATATCCTGCAAAACTGTCTTTAAAATATGAAAATGAAATTAAGACATTCCCAGATAAACAGAAACTCAGAGACTTTGTAAAAACCAAACCCAAACTACAAGAAATACTGAAAGAAGCTCTTGGCTTTGGCTTAGAAGAACGAAACCACTAACTTTATATTTTAGAACGACACACTACTCAATACCCATTTAGGGAAGGCTCCAAAGTAAATCACAGCTTTGATTTGGAAAGAAGCAATCCAGTGATCATCATGAAAACTATGGTGTCCTCATAACAAAAGAGGGATGTACTACAGTCGTTATAGTCCTTCCAGATGGAGAGGAAGATGACAAGACTGGTAGTAATTAAAATTGGGTTTATAAATAGTTTATTAAGGGGGTTCAGAGGGGCAGCTGTAAAGCACAACAAAGATGTATTATACCATTTCAAGAAATCTAACACACGAGTCTCAACAACTATAAAACCAGCTCTGAAAAAGGTGAAAACTCAATTCACAAAAAAGAGTGTCTCAGAACAGACTAATAAGAACAACAGAGAAAACATCAACATAAAAATAAACATATCACAATGGCAGCAGTGAACACATACCTATCAATAATTACATTGAATGTGAATGGACTGAATGCTCCAGTAAGAGACACCGAGTGTCATCTTGGATCAAAAGACATGACCCATCCATATGTTGTCTACAAGAAACTCACTTGAGACCTAAAGACAGGAACAAACTGAAAATTAAAGGATGGAAGAATATATATCAAGCTAATAATGAACAAAGAAGAGCAGAGGTGGCAATTCTAATCTCAGACAAAATCAATTTTAATGTGAAATCCACCACCGTGAACAAAGATGGACACTATTTATTGCTGAAAGGTTCAGTACACAAGCAAGACTTAACTATATTAAACATTTATGCACCTAATGTGAGAGCACCTAAATATGTCAAAGAAACATTGACTATGCTCAAAAGAGAGTTAGATGACTCCGCAATAATAGTGGGAGATTTTAACACTCCACTCTCATTACTAGACAGATCATCTAGAAAAAAGCTCAGTAAAGATACAAAAGACCTCATTGACACAATTAACCAACTAAACCTCATTGATATATACAGAACTTTCCACCCACCAGCAGACAACTACACCTTCTTCTCCAGTGCACATGGAACATTCTCCAGAATTGACCACGTGATAGGCCATAATGCAATGCTCAACAAAATCCATACCGTTGAATTACTGCAAAGCATCTTCTCAGATCATAAAGCCATAAAAGTTGAAATCAATAGCAGAAAAAACAGAGATAGAAAGTGGAACTCTTGGAAACCAAACAACATCTTGCTCAAAAAAACATGGGTTATAGAGGAAATCAGGGATGAATTAAAGAAATTCATGGATTCCAATGAGAACGAAAACACTTCCTACCAGAACCTATGGGATACAGCCAAAGCAGTGCTCAGAGGTCTGTTTATCTCCATAAATGCACACATCTGGAAGGAAGAAAGAAACCAAATCAAGGAACTAACTCTACAGCTTGAACAAGTAGAAAGAGAACAACAGAGGAGCCCCTCGGGCACCGGAAGAAAGGAGATCATAAAGATTAGAGCAGAGCTAAATGAATTAGAGAATAGAAAAACAATTGAAAAAATTGAAAAGACCAAAAGCTGTTTTTTTTAAAAGATCAACAAAATTGATAATCCACTGGCTAAACTTACTAAAGAAGAGCAGGAAAGGAAACAAATAACCCAAATTAGAAATGAGAGGGGAGTTGTCACCACAGATGCAACAGAAATCAAAAATATCATAACAGAATACTATGAAAGACTGTACTCTAACAAATTTGAAAACCTAGGGGAAATGGACCAATTCGTTGACTCATACCACCTACCTAAATTATCACAATGTGAAGCAGAACAACTTAATAAACCCATCACAAAGGAACAGATTGAAAAGGTCATCAAAACACTGCCAACCAAAAAAAGTCCAGGCCCAGATGGCTTCACTGCAGAATTCTACCAAGCATTTAGAGAAGAGTTGTCCCCAATACTACTGAGACTGTTTCACAGTATAGAAAGGGATGGAGTACTCCCAAACTCATTCTATGAAGCCAGCATAACCCTGATACCTAAGCCAGGGAAAGATCCAACAAAGACAGAGAACTACAAACCGATATCACTCATGAACCTAGATGTAAAAATCTTCAACAAAATTCTTGCCAACAGAATACAACAACATATCAAGAAAATAATCCATCATGACCAAGTGGGATTCATACCAGGGATGCAAGGCTGGTTCAACATCAGAAAAACAATTAATGTGATTAACCACATAAATAACACAAAAGACAAAGATCACCTGATTTTGTCCATTGATGCCGAAAAGGCATTTGATAAAGTCCAACACCCATTCATGCTAAAAACTCTTAGCAAAATGGGCATAGATGGCAAATTCCTCAACACAATAAGGGCCATTTATACAAAGCCAATTGCCCACATCATCCTGAATGGAGAGAGACTAAAAGACTTTCCCCTGAGATCAGGAACTAGACAAGGATGCCCACTGTCACATCTCCTATTCAACATTGTGCTAAAAGTTCTAGCCAGAGCAATTAGACAAGACCAAGAAATAAAGGGCATCTGCATCGGCAAAGAGGAAGTTAAAATCTCCGTGTTTGCAGATGATATGATTGTATATGCAGAGAACCCCAAGGAATCTATAAGTAAGCTACTCAAACTGATAGAAGAGTTCAGCAAAGTTTCAGGATGCAAGATAAACATAAGTAAATCAGTAGGTTTCCTTTATACCATCAACAAGACTGTTAAGGAGGAAATTATGAAATCAATACCATTTACGACAGCCCCTAAGAAGACAAAGTACCTAGGAATTAATCTAACCAGAGAAACAACAGACCTTTACAAAGAGAACTACAAGCCCTTACTACAAGAAACTAAGAGAGACTTAGATAAATGGAAAAACCTATCCTGCTCATGATAGGAAGACTTAACATTGTGAAAATGTCTATTTTACCCAAAGCAATTTATTTATATAATGCAATCCCAATACAAGTTCCAGCATCATTTTTTAATGAGATGGAAAAACAAATCACCAATTTTGTTTGGAAAGGGAAGAAGCCTCGGATAATAAGGTACTACTAAAGAAGAATAACACATTGGGAGGCCTCTCATTACCCGACCTTAGAACATACTACACTGCCACAGTGGTCAAAACAGCTTGGTACTGTTACAGGAACAGACAGATCGATCAATAGAACAGAATTGAGATCCCAGAGATGACACCATCTGCCTATGAACAGTTGATATTCGACAAAGTCCCTAAGACATTAAACTGGGGTAAAAACAGTATCTTCAACAAATGGTGCTGGCAAAATTGGTTATCCATCTGCAATAAACTGAATCAAGATCCATATCTTACACCTTATACAAAAACCAACTCCAATTGGATAAAAGACCTAAATATCAAACCTAAAACGCTAAAGCTCATCCAAGAAAAGGTAGGAACAACAATGGAAGTTTTAATACACAATGAGGACAGACTCCAAAATTTGTCAAAGAAACTTCAATCAACAGAAGAGAAAATAGATAAATGGGAACTATTAAGAATCAAACACTTTTGCTCATACAAAGACTTTATTAATAGAATTAAAAGAACACCCACAGAATGGGAAAAAATATTTGGCAACTCTATGTCAGACTGACGCCTGATCTCCATAATCTATAGGATACTACAAAATATCAATAAGAAGAAGATAAACCATCCAATTAAGCGATGGGCAGAGGAGATGGACAGACACTTCACTAAAGAGGAGATCCAGGCAGCGAAAAAACACATGAGGACATGTGCACGATCTTTAGTTATTAAAGAAATTCAAATCAAGACAACAATGAGATACCATCTCACCCCAACAAGATTGGCCATGATCCAGAAAACACAAAACAACAAATGCTGGAGAGACTGTGGAGAAAGTGGAACCCTCCTACACTGTTGGTGGGGTTGCAAAATGGTCCAGCCTCTCTGGAAGGCAATCTGGCGCTTCCTTAAAAAAATGGATATTGATATACCATTTGACCCAGTAATTCCACTACTTGGAATATATCCTACAGATTCAAGGCCTTTCACACCAACGGACACATGCGCCAGAATGTTTATCGCAGCACAGTCCACAATAGCAAAAAGATGGAATCAACCCAGATGCCCAACAATAGAAGAATGGATAGGTAAACTGTGGTACATATACTCAATGGCGCACTACGCAATGATAAAGAATAACGATGATTCCAGGAAACATCTCCTAACCTGGTTTCAACTGGAAGACATTATGTTGAGTGAAAGTAGTCAGCGACAAAAGGACAAATACTGTATGAGACCTCTACGATAAGATCTCAAAAACAGACTTGTGTATAGAAGAAAAGACTCTTTGACAGCTGCAAGGGAGGGGAGGGAGGGAGGGCGAGGGGGGAGGGTTTAGTTTAGATAGTTACTAGCAATCTAGTTGGGAGAAAGCGGTGACAGCACACATTAGGAACAAGAACAACATTAAGTGGACTTCAGCATAACTTGAGTACTCCTTCCATCTTGACTCAATACTGCAAGGATAGAGTAGCTGGGGCAGGGGGTGGGGGACCATGCTCTTAGGCTAATTCCAGGCCAATTGGCACAACTAGCATTTTGCTAAGAGAGCTCTCTGCACCCCACATTGGTGAGTGGCGTCTAGGGTCTTAAAAGCTGCCATCCGAGGACACAGCAAATGGTCCCAACTTAGCAGGACCGGATGCTCACCGAGGGCCAAAATGGCATACAGTAAAGACAACCGAGAGGATGGAGAGACCCACAAGAGTGGGTGCCTACATTGACTTGGGACCAGAAGAACCGGATGGTGCCCGGCCACCACCAGTGATGGCCACGACGGAGCTCACAGAGAGGAGCCTCACTGGCAACACAAGAATAAAAAGAGGTGCATCATGAGATCTCCACTAAAAGACCTCAGTTGATGGTCCAGCGGCTTTGGGGTTACTCTGAGAGCATGGCCCCTGGCCCTGATGCTGCCCTCTCCCATGAATTATAACAAAGGTCCACTCTTTGGACAGGAATGGATTGGACTTGGCAAGGCAGAGTGACCATATATTAGAAGCACTTTATGGTTCTATACATCTATAGGATATCATCTTGCTGACCTCTGGCTGGAGGAAGGGGAGTAGACGGAGAGGAGGGGAAAGGAGACTGTTGGGAGGATGAGACAAGTATGGAGCAGAGAGGAATAGTGTGCTGTCACCAGACAGGGAGAGCAGTGGGAGCTGCATATAGGGGGGCATGTAAATTTACATGTGAATGTACATTTTCACTCAGTTATGTTAAATAAAAATAAAAATTAAAAAAAAAGCAAAATATCACTTAGTTGACACACATTATGCTAAAACTTTCTCTGTTTGTCTCCTTGACTAGATTACAGATACCACAAGGTCAAGAGATGTGTTGTATTCAGCTTTGGAGTCCTCATACCAAGAACTGCATAAATATTTATTTGACTATCACATCTACTAACATACTTTCATGTACATTATCGAATTTGATTCTTTCAAGGACACTAGAAGATACTTATTACCAGACAAAGACGAGAAAACTGAAAGACTTAGGTGGTAAACACTGAAGAAGTTACTACCAAAACCACTGAAACCTCGGTCTTCAATTTGTCTTTCCATGATATTATGCTCAATATTAGAAGAAATCTAAAGGTAGAGAGAATGTCTGCTTTGAGGGATGTAGCCTAGAAGAGTCAAGGAGAATGTGGCAGGTAGAGGAACAGCTCTGTGGGCTCAGAGATTTGACTGTTAGACTGGCAAGACTCTTATTTAGTGCCCTGTACTTCTCCCAAGATGGCCACGCCTGTGGAAAGGGAAGCGTGTCACGTGCCCATGGTGAAGGGGAAGGGGAGGTTTGGACCCGGCCCATCAGGCAGCTAAGGGCAGGGATTCAAAGTGGATGGGCTGAAGTGCAATTGAATGGATCTAAGCTAGAGTAACACTTGGGCCAAGTTAACAAGGGCTCTCCTTTCACTAAAAGGACTTCCATCGGATGCATCCAGGGCTGCATTCAAGAAAGTATCAAACCTGGCATTTCCTTGTTTACTTAAAAAAAAAAGAAAATGGGGCTTAGCATTTTAAAAAATGTATTTCTTGGAAACAAATATATCTTGACCCAACCCACAGCCCACTAGAACTCACCACACAAAGTTTCCAGTTCCATCCCCAGGCCACAGTACCACTGTACCATGAAGGGTGATACCTTATTTATTTAATTTTTTTTAAATTCTCCCTTTCTAGCTTCTTTTGCAATCAGCTGGTTTGCATACTTTTGTGTCTACATTGTCAGTACATTGTTTATTTTCTTTCATGAGAAGTTTTCTTTCAATAATGAAACAAACTCTACCTGACTTTGAGTTATAAATGCCCCCCGGGATCATTGGGAGTCTCCGTGACTTCTTCCTGACCCAGATGTCCTCGCTGTCCAATCGGCCATAGGCCACCCTAGGAAAAGAATGATGAGTCTCGTCATAATGTTCAGGATCGAGACAACCAAACAGTAGACGAACATCTTTCCTCTCACCCCAGCGTGCCCCCTGTATGAGCTGTGGGGTCGCCCCCCTCTTTGCCACTTCCCTTTCTCCACCTCACCTCCTGCAGATAACTAGCAATCCAATGCAGAATTAATAAGAGAAATAAAAGAAGGAGCCAATAAAATCTCACATCATGACTCAAACCCTAGTCTTTAACAACTGTGATTAATAATCTTCCATATCCTTCAAGAAAGATCATTGATGGCACAGCAGTGAAGTACTCAACTGCTAACCGAAAGGGCACTGGTTTGAACCCACCAGCTGCTCTGTGGACCAAAGATGAAGCAGTTGGCATCTCTAAAGATTACAGCCTCAGGAACACTAGGGAGCAATTCTACTCTGTTCTACAGGATCACTGTAAGTCAGAGTCAACCGGATGGCAACAGGTTTGAGGGTATACGTCTCAAGGGGACTAAGAACAGGATCCCCATGATATTCCTCCTGGGCAGTAGAGGACACCATGTGCCTCTGCTCACAGGTCTGTGTGCCTCAGAAATCTGACTGCATTTAACAGGAACCCACTGTGGCTGCTGTCTCCGTGACTACTTGTTTCCCATCAAGCTGGTCCCCTTGGTTCTATCTTACTGCCACGATTCTGTGGAAGCAACGACAATGACAACAATAAAAGCCAATCAATCTCTCTCTCTTGTTCTTTTTCCTAGCAGTCTACTTTGGTGGTTAGGCACATAGGCTTTGAAATCCTGCAGACTTTTACCTAAATCCTAAATCTGTTACTTTCTGATTGAGTGACCCTGGCTTAACTACTTGTCTTCTCTGAGTCTCAGTTTCCTCATCTGGAAAGTGAGAAGCAATGCTTATTACCTGGATCATCGGCAGGGTCAAGTAAAATAATGCATGTGGATGCCTTCAACAGATAAATGTACAGTCAACAGACGCTGTGGTCACTGTTAAAATGACGGATTTTGCAAAGTAATGAAGTGTGTGGAGGGCAGTGCTCATGCCCAGATGCCTCCAGATTCTCTGAGGACCAGTTTTCCAGTCCTCATTATCTCTTTGCCCACCCAAGGCATGTAAGGACAGATAGAGTTAGTTCTAGAAATGCTCCTATGGTGATGTAAGAGAAGTTCAGAGACATAGGGCAGAAACGGCATCTCACCAGAGAAAGCAGTGATGATTCTGGTGGGCTGCTTGAGATCATTTTGAGGGGCAAGGGGGTCAGTCTAAGCACAGGGTTCCTCATTCTCATTGCAGGCTCCAGATTCAAGTCAACAGTTAATTCTGTGATGCCTAACTAGGGCTGCCACGTAGGGGGCGGTGAAAGCTATGCAATGCACAATACTCCATGGCAAGCTGTCGCCTGAAAGCCAAATCCAGCCCACTGCTTAATTTCATAAATAAAGTTTTATTAAGCCTCAGTCATAGCCATTCATTTGTTTACCATCTATAGCTCCTCTCACACTACAATAGCATAGCTGAGGTGTGGCAAGAAAGACCCTATAACCTATAGAGCCTGAAGTATTTACAATATGGCCTTTTATAGAAAAAGTTTCCTAATCCCTGTACTGAGTACACACTACCCAGCAGATGCTCAATATATGGGTGGTGAATGAATGAGTGAAGACTGACAAATCCACTCAAAGCAGTTGATCATTAATCCTAAGGAAACTGTAGTGAGAAAATAAAAACATTCTAATGAGGAGACTTAGGTTTTACCTTCTGCTTTACCCTTGATTTGTTTGTGTAATCTTAGACAAATTGTTTCCTATTTCTGGATCTCAATTTCTTCATTTGTAAAACAAGAACTGGACTCACATTTTATTGGGATACAATTAAGAATAGATGAAATAAAAAATGTAAAAATATCTTGCAAAGTATATAGCAAATTAAAAAATAAAAACGTCACCGAATAGATACTGAATCATAGTAAGTAACTCTACTGTACAGAGCAGAACGGCTGCACAGAATTTTTAAGCAGCAACTGATAGATTCGAACTGCTGACCTTTTGATTAACAGGCAAAGCACTGAACCATTGACCCACCAAGGCTCAAAGCACATAATAAACCAAACCAAACCCACCTCCACCAAGTCAATCCCCCACTTATAGAGACCCTATAATATAATAGGGGCTCATTGAATGTTAGTATTAAAAAGCAAGAATGAGGAAAAATCCCCTGCTTCTGAATAAAATATCTGCCCTGTCACAGAGGAGTAAACAGACTAATTCATGCATTTAATTGGCAGATGTCATGGAAAAAGCTTCAAGGAGTATTATACAGAAAGACTCCCAGGCTCGTTCATGTTCAAACAAACCAGACAGCCAGCCCACAGCCGGAGCCAGGAGCCAAAGACTTCAGACACTGTTGGGGCTGGCTGCTCGGGGCTGCGCTGCTCCGCATGTGGCTGGAGCCTGGCCACAGGAAGGGCTTTGCGTCAGCTCTGCAGAGTCCAGCAAGGCTCTTGCATTTTCTTAGTCCTCTATGTGGACCACTACTCAGATAAGAGAAACGGGGAGGGAGAAATGGGCTCTATGTATAAAAACAGCTGCTATGCCAGCTAAGCAACAACGAAAAACTGCTCGGTGGCTCTCTGAAGTAAATTCGGCAAATATCAGGCCTTTTGTTTGCATGTTCTTTGTGGGTGGAGTCGGGGGTGGGTCTATCATAATATTTACCTTGGCGGATGCTCTGCCTCATCTCTATGCAGATCTCATTTTATGATGTGTGCAGTTTTATGGACCAATTTAACATGGGATGGGAGATGAGAAGGCTGATGTGTGAACTGTAGAGCTGTAGAGTCATAATTCAAAGGGAAATTATTCCAGAATTATAAGCCATGCTTACCAGTGTCCAAGGGTAATAGCCACCGTTTAGTGGCAGGGATTGGGCTTCCAAAGTTATTTCAGGGGCCATTTGCAGGACAAGCACCCTTTCATTGCATTTGGATGGGTAAACATTTAAAATGGGGTCTTCTAAACATATTGGGATCCAGCCAAAGTCCCCCAGTTTGAGTCTTGAACACCCAAGTACTCTTTTCTGAAGACAGTTTATTCAAAAAATCTAACAGAAAGTGATTTAAAATTTATCTGAGCAAAATACAACCAGACTTACTGTTTGGTTTGAACCTGAGACCTAAAGGGATTTCTAAAAGCCTTTGAATGTGAGGCACTGGGTAGAATATAAAAAGCCAACATTCAAATTCCAAAATCAGAAACACAGATAAATATAAATATAGATGAAGCACCAAAAGCTTTCAATTACACATTTCTCTATTTCTAACAACAGCCCATGAACCTATGTAGGCATTTGTGCACAGACTCATGGGAAAGCCAGAAAATAACAGGGCTGGATAAGACAGAACTGATCCAGCCGATAACATATTCCCTCATCTGCACATATCTAAACACCTGGAAAGAAAAACACCCAGGATCTTCGAGAGCTGCAGTGAAAAGATGCGAAATTGGTCTGAAGTCCCCTTAGACTGTTATCCCAACACCCCCACCCCAGAATACCTGGTGCCTGTGACCGTATACCGCTGGCTTTTCCAAGGTCCCTTCTTGTAGGCATCTGACTTCTGCTGATTTCTCACCAACAGTCTCACGAGTTTCTCCAAACATAACATCCCTCAAAGTTTCTGAGTGAAAGATACCATAATTAAGAGTCTTAAAACAAAAAAAAACTACGAAAAGTCCTGTCCTTTCATGTCCTCTGGTTGCAGTATGACCATGTTAGGGGGCCCCCTTCATTCAAAATGAATAGTGGGGCCGCTGTAAATCTAGACAGTAAGACTCGTCACTGCTCTTTACTGAAGAGGCAGGCCTGACTTAGAAGGCCCAAGGCCCAAGGCCCTTGCCTGCCACAATTCTCTGGTCACAGATTTCAAAAGGAGATGTGAAGTTTATTTTATTGTTACCCGAGGTGTTGCCTTCTGTAGGCACACCAAAAGGATTTTTTTTTTTTTTAATTTACTGTTCCTCTCAGTGAATTCATGAATTTTTCATCCAAAGCCAAGTGAAATGTTCTTCTGGTTGCTGGTGTTTCAGTTACAGATTGGAAACAATTCAAGGAGCTTGAAATTCAAGCTGATGAGATAGATGAGCAGCCAGGCAACGTCACTGCGCACTGAGAGGCATTTAAAGTGGGATATTCTGGCTCTTTCTGTCTCCGGCCACCGCAGCAAGAAGAGCCAGTGCCACGTTGGTGCATCTGCAATGGATGGTCTTGAGGAACGGATCCAGTTTCCCGCCTCAGAGAAACAAGCTGGCTGATAGCAAGGAGCCCAATAACCCCCAAGTCCACAACTGCTTCCCCTAAAACAAGCAGACTCACCACAACACTGTGGGCCTGGAGTCTGCAACCAATCGCAAAGAGGTCGTGGTGGTCCTGAGGCGGAGACCCAGTCAGCAGAAGCCGGCCATCTCCTAGGTCCGGACCACCGTTAAGACAAACTCCTAGGTGATGCTATGCCAGGACCACCACTAAGAAAAACACCTAGGAAACGCGCAGCTGCCTCCACCACAAGATGCAAAAGGCCAAACACCGCCCCAGCCTGTGCGTGGCTGCCACGCACTGAGCCAGCACCCTCCTGCTCAGCTAGAAGCCTGAGGTGGTGAGGAGGCCGCCCACCTGCCCCACCAACAGCTCCCGTATGGTCTCCTGCAGAGCAATAAAACCTTTTCCACACTGAAAAAAAAAAAAGTAAAATGGGATAGTCTTCTGTTTATATGGTGCTGAGTCCCATCAGTAAATGGCAGGAAGAATTGTTGGACTCCACAAGATGAGAGTACAAGCTCAATGGTGAATGTAAGCCATCAGTAACGTCCTAGGTTTTAGGTTGTGTTAGTTTGTGGTTAGGTTGCAGCTGTTGTTGTTATGCACTGTGAATTCAGTTCCAACTCATAGCTACCCCTATGTGCAGTAGGATGAAACATTACTCAGTCCTGCGCCTGCTTGAGTCCATGGCTGAGCCGCTGAGTCAACCCACCTCCTTTGGTGATCTTACTCTTTCTCACTGGCTCTCTACAGTATCGAGCGTGGTGTCCTTCTCCAGGGACTGGTGCCTCCTGATAACGTGTCCAAAGTACATGAGACAAAGTCGTGCCATTCTTGCTTCTAAGGAGAATTCTGGCTGTACTTCTTCCAAGACAGATTTGTTCACTCTTCATTAAAAATACAAAATAACTCATTGCTGTTCAGTTGATTCTGACCTTAAACATACAGTAGAATTGTCCCATCAAGTTTCCAAGGAGAGCCTGGAGAATTCAAACTACCATCCCTTTGGTTATCAGAAGTAGCAATGGGCCACAAAGCTTTCCTCATTCTTCGTAGTTATGTTTAAAAAGAACAAAACAAAACCCATTGCCATCCAGTTGATTCTGACTCAGAGATAGGACAGAAGATAACTGACCCATAAGGTTTCCAAGGAGCAGCTGGTAGATTCAAACTGCTGACCCCTTGGTTAACAGCTGTAGCACTTCACCAGTATGTCACCAGGGTTTCCATAAAACCAAAACCAAACTAGCTGCCATCAAGTCAATTCCAACTCATGGTGACCCTACAGGACAGAGTAGAACTGCCACAGAGTTTTCTAGGAGCACCTGGTGGCTTTGAGTGCTAAGTTTTGGGGTAGCAGCTATAGCACTTAACCACTATGATATGAGGGTTTCCAGGGTTTCTATAGTTAGGTTAAAAAAAAAAATCCATTGATTCCATCTCATAGAGACCCTATAGGACACAGGAGAACTGCTACATAGAGTTTCCAAGGAGCTGCTGACTTCTTGGTTAGCAGCTGTAGCACTTAACCACTATGCTACCAGGGCTCCCATAGTTGCATTAGGTTAAGTTAAATCAGGTTAATTCATGGTTGTTCATTTTAGAAATGAAAACATAAGACAGGCTATTCATGGACTGCTGATGATAGTGAAAAAATCATGAAACAATGACTGTTATTCATTCAATTGTGTGCACCAGAGGTACAATTAAGTAAAAAACGAGAGTGGAGGGTAGAAGACAAAGGTGTCCATTGTGTGCTTGGACAGTAAGAAATCATAACCAAACCTACTTCTATCAAGTTGATCCCAACTCATAGTGACCCTATAGGACAGAGTAGAACTGCCCCATAGAATTTCCAAGGAGTACTTGGTGGATTTGAACTATTGTAGCACTTAACCACTGTGCCATCAGGATTTCCTGGACAGTAAGGAACTGTTAATAAAATAGTGAGATGACATCTGAAAAGGAAAAGAAAGAAAAAAACTGAACCAACAAAATCCACAAGCCTCTTGATGCTACCAACCATTGTACCATTGCATATGAAGAGAGAGCACAAAAAGGTTAGAAAGGAAGGTGGGAAGAAGAAGATATGGTTTCTGCCATAATCTTCAAACAGCTTCCCAAACTGAGCCACTGAGTCTTTGAAGTAGGAAGAGTTAAAAAGAAGAAAGAGGATTAGGAAAAGGAAGAGGGCAAGATGAATAAGAGGAAGAGGGAGGAGAATTATTGTCATTGTTATTACTATTACTATTATTATAACAAAAGGGGCTGCCGTTCAATTCTTCAGTCTCAAGCAAACTTGTAGTTTGTGGTACAGCCTCAACACAGAGTGCTGTTGCCTGATTTACCTTTCTCAGTTCCCTGCTCAGCTTTGCTGTGATGGTCTGCTCCTAGTTCATCTGATGTCGATCAATGGACTCCACAGGCCATAGCGAAATGGTTGGTTGAGTCTAAATTCACCATGAGATGCCTATCATCCCAGCACAATCTCTCTGGCTGGCTTCCTAACACAGATTTGCCTGCAATTTTAAAAAGAATGTGTATACAAAAGTGTATTTGGCACTGTGTTTTCCTTCTCCATGTTTGTTTCTTTTCCAAGCACACTAAATAAGAACCCAGAGATGATCTCAGCATTGTGCTTCGAGTACTTTCCTCCATTCCCTCCGAACCAATCTCCCACGAGGACCTTTGCAGAATGTTCAATGGGAGGCTCTAAGAAAAAATAAATACTGTCTAAGGAAGCAGTCTCCTTACACTTAGAATTTTTGCAACAACTGGCCCTTTGCCTGACAGAAATGGAGTTAAACTTAAGCCTGTTACGTAACAACGAGAGCAGATAAGCCCACATACTCTTTGCTGCTTTGGGACTTGATGAAAATTTCTTTAAGAAAGATAAAGAACTTCTAATTACTCACAACTCAATTTCTATTTTGAGTCCAAATTCTATTAAATCAGCTGTTGTTTAATTTATTCTAATTCATGGCAATCCCAAGTGTGCTACAGTAGAGCTTTGCTCCATAGGGTTTCCAGTGTCTGATTTTTTTGGAAGTTGCCAGGACTTTCTTCCAAAATGCCTCTGGGAGGACTCCAACCACCAATCTTTCAGTTAGCAGCTGAGCATGTTAACCATTGCACTATCTGGGATTCTAATAACATGGCAGGAAATAAGTCTTGATTCATCCAGGGATTCAGTTCAGTTCTCCTTCTCCTATCTTTCATAGAAGTGGGATAAATTCTTGGGATTCTTGATCAAAGCCAAGGCATTGCCCAGTTGATGGCTACTGACCATGCCAGTCTCCTTGGCCATGACCATACACTTCTGCTGCTGATCTGTGTAGGTTATCAGCTGACTGTCCACAGGACTACTCTGATTCTGGTTCTCTCTTTATTATCTCTTGGTCTTTCCTAGGTATTTTTCTTTTGCATCTAAAATGCACTTCACATTAAGAAACTCTATATACAGAGAATCCAAAGGAATCCATAAGTAAATTATTGGAACTAATAGAGGAGTTTAGCAAAGTATCGGGATACAAGATAAAAATAAATAAATCAGTAGGATTCCTTTATACCAACAGTGAGATTATTAAAGAAGAAATCACCAAATCAATACAATTTACCACAGACCACAGAAAGATAAAATACCTAGGAATAAATCTAACCAGAGAAATAACAGACCTTTACAAAGAGAACTACAAGTCCTTACTACAAGAAACTAAGAGAGACTTACATAATTGGAGATACCTACCTTGATCATGGATAGGAAGACTCAGCATTGTGAAAATGCCTATTTTACCCAAAGCAAACCACTTACATAATGCAATCCTAATACAAATTCCAGTGAAATTTTTAATGAGATGGAGGAACAAATTATCAACATTGTCTAGAAAGGGAAGAAGCCCCAGATAAGTAAAGCACTACTGAAGAAAAGGAACACAGAAGGAGGCCTCTCACTACCTAACATTAGAACCTATTATACTGCCACACTTGTCTAAACAGCCTGGTACTGGAACAAAAAGAGACATATAGACCAATGGAACAGAGTTGAGATCTCAGAGATGACACCACCTTCTTATGAACAGTTGATATTCAACAAAGGCCCTAAGATTTTAAACTGGAGTAAAAAAGATCTCTTTAACAAATCATGCTGGCAAAATTGGATATCCATCTGCAAAAAACTGAAACAAGACCTATATCTCACACCTTATACAAAAACCAACTCAAATTGGACAAAAGGCTTAAATATAAAATCTAAAACAAAAAAGCTCATGCAAGATAAAATAGGATTGACAATGGAAGTCTGAGGATGGAGTGAAGATGGCAGACTAAACACACGTCTCCATAAATCCCTCTGGAAACCAAGACCTGAGTTGATAACTAAAGGGAGGCTTCTGGACACCTAGTGAGCCCTAGGACAAAGCACAGGGCTGTTAATTTGAATTTCATACCACTGAACAGAATACCTCCACTCTTTCACTGACTCTACTCTCAGCAAGCGTGGGCTTCCACAGACCAAAGATCAAGACCGAAATCAAAGCCAAGAAAACAGAATGGAACAAATGGAAATGAGAATTTCTCATTTGGAAGACAGAGCCACTGACTCCAGCATCTATGAAGAGAAATCAGAAAAAAGAAACAAGAAAAATTAAGAAGCATGTGGGACTCTATTGAGAGGAACAATCTACGATTAATTGGAATTTCTGAACAAGGCGACACCTGAGAACACAGAAGTGTTGCTGCAGAGCTGCTGACAGAAAACTTCCCAGAAATTGTGAAAGAAGAGAATATAGATATCCAAGATACATATCAAACACCACTCAATATAGATCTCAAAACAAAGACTCCAAGATGTATTATAATCAAGCTTAACAAAATGAAACATAAGCAGAAACTCTTAAAGACAGCAAGACTCAAATCAAACCTAACATTGAGAGGAAAACCCTGTAGTCTTTCATTGGATTTCTCAGCAGAAACACTACTGGCAAAGAGACAGTGACATGATACATTCAAAGCCTTGAAGGAGAAGATCTTCCAAACAAGAATTGCATATCCTTCAAAACTACCCTTCAAATATGAAAATGAAATTAAGACATTCGCAGATAAAAATAAACTCAGAGACTTTGTAGAAACCAAACCAAATCTACAAGAAATACTGAAAGAATCTGTTGGCTCAGAAGAACAAAACCACTAACTTTACAATTTGGAAGCAAATACAGGACACATCACTCAGAATCCTACTCAGTTAGGGAAGGCTCCAAATTCAATCAAAGCTATAATAGTGAAAGAAATAATCCAACAATCATATCATGAAAACTATGCTGTCATCATATTAAAAAGAGGGATGTACTACATACAGTCATTATAGTCCTTCCAGATGGACAGGAAGTTGATAAGAATGGTACTAAATGAAATTGGATTCATACATAGTTTATTAAGGGGTATTTTAGTCAGCTAGGGCTACTCTAACAGAAATACCACAGAGTGGTTGGCTTTAACAAAGGAAGGTTTATTCTCACACAGTCTGGTAGGTTGCAAGTCCATATTCAGGGTGTCTGCTCCAGGGGAAGGCTTTCCCCTTGTCAGCTCTGGAGGAAAGTCCGGTATTGCATCAGTCTTTGTCCAGGGAGCGTCTTGATGCAGGAACCTCAGATCTGAAGGACACGCTCTTCTTCTGGTGCAAATTTCTTGATGGTGCGAGGTTCCCGATTCTCCTTGTTTCTCTTTCCTTTTATCTCTTGCAGGCTGAAAGGATTAAGGGTGGGGCAAGCCATACTCCGGGGAAACTCCCCCTACAGCAGAGCAGGGAAGTAATCCTATGCAGGAATTTACAGCCCCACCCTAATCCTTTAACATACAGTTTAGTGAAACCACAAAATGGATGACAGTCCTAAGATACTGGGAATCACATCCCAGCCACATGCTACAGATATTTTTGGGGGGACACAATTCAACCCATGACAAGAGGGTTCATTTGGGCAGCCATAAAGCACAATAAGGATGCAACATATCAAATCAAGAAACGTAATACATGAGTCTTAACAACCACAAAACCAACCCTGAAAATGGTGAAAAATCAATGCACAAAGAAGAATGTCCCAGAACAGATTGATGAGAACAACAGAGAAAACATCAACACAAAAATAAACATATCACAGTGGCAGCACAGAACACATACCTATCAATAATCACATGTAATGTGAATGGATTGAACCCTCCAGTAAAGACACATCGAGTGACATCTTGGATCAAAAGATACGACCCATCCATATGTTGCCTACAAGAAACTCACTTTAGACTTAACGATAGGAACAAACTGAAAATTAAAGGATGGAGGAATATGTATCAAGATAACAATGAACAAAGATCAGGTGTGACAATTCTAGTCTTAGATAAAACAGATTTTAATGTAAAATCCACCATCGTGGACAAGGAAGGCCACTACTTATTGCTGAAAGCTTCAATACACAAACAAGAGTTAACAATATTAAGTATTTATGCACCTAATATTAGAACACCTAAATACATGGAAGAAACACTGACTACACTCAAAAATGCAATAGATTAGTCCACAGTAATAGTGGGAGACTTCAATACTTCACTCTCAATATTGGACAGATCATCTAGAAAAAAGCTCCATAAAGACTCAGAAGACCTTATTGCCACAATTAGCCAACTAGACCTCATCGACATATACAGAACTTACTATCTGTCAGCAGACAGCTACACCTTCTTCTCCAGTGCACATGGAATGTTTTCCAGAATGGGCCACGTGTTAGGACATAAAGCAATTTTCAAAAAAATCCATACCACTGAATTAATGCAAAGCATCTTCTCAGATCATAAAGCCATAAAAGTCTAAATCAGTAGCAGAAAAAAATAGAAAGTGGAACTCATGGAAACTGAACATCTTGCTCAAAAAGCCATGGATTATAGAAGAAATCAAGGATAAAATAAAGAAATTTATCGATTCCAATGAGACTGAAAACACTTCCAACCCATGGGATACGGCCAAGGCAGTATTCATAGGTCAGTTTATCTCCATAAATGCACATATCTGGAAGGAAGAAAGAAACCAAATCAAAGAACTAACCCTACAGCTCGAACAATTAGACAGAGAACAACAGAGGAAATGCTCAGGCACCAGAAGAAAAGAGATCATAAAGACTAGAGGAAAACTAAACGAGTTAGAGAATAGGAGAACAACTGAAAAGATCGAAAAGACCAAAAGCTGGTTTTTTGACAGCCAGCCAGCTAAAAAGATCAACCAAATTGACAAACCATTGGCTAAGCTTACTAAAGAAAAACAGGAAAGGAAACAAATCACC
Source organism: Heterohyrax brucei (assembly GCA_028571685.1). Classification (NCBI taxonomy): domain Eukaryota; kingdom Metazoa; phylum Chordata; class Mammalia; order Hyracoidea; family Procaviidae; genus Heterohyrax; species Heterohyrax brucei. Next base: position 113,566,390 of record CM053149.1, on the reverse strand, counting down.
CAAATAAGAAATGAGAGGGGAGTTGTCACAACAGATCCAGAAGAAATCAAGAATATTATAACAGGATACTATAAAAGACCATACTCTAACAACTTTGAAAACCTAGAGGGAATGGACAAATTCCTTGATTTGTATCACCTACCAGAATTATCACAAGGTGAAGCAGAACAACTTAATAAACCCATCACAAAGGAAAAGATTGAAAAAGTCATCAAAAACTGCCAACCAAAAAAAGCCCGGGCCCAGATGGCTTCACCGCAGAATTCTATCAAGCTTTTAGAGAAGAGTTATCTCCAATACTACTGAGACTATTTCACAGGATACAAAGGGTAAGAATATTTCCAAATTCATTCCATGAAGCCAGCATGACCCTGGTACCAAAACCAGGGAAAGACTCAAAAAAAAAGAGAACTACAGACCGATATCACTCATGAATCTAGATGCAAAAACCTTAAGCAAAATTCTTGCCAATAGAATAAAAAAAATATCAAAAAAATAATCCATCATGACCAAGTTGGATTCATACCAAGGATGGAAGGCTAGCTCAACATCAGAAAAACAACATGATCAACCACATAAATAACATGAAACACAAGAATCACCTGATTTTGTCTATTGACACAAAAAAGGCATTTGATAAAGTCCAACACTCGTTCATGCTAAAAACTCTCAGCAAAATAGGAATGGACGGCAAATTTCTCAGTGTAACAAGGGCCATTTATGCAAAGCCAACTACCTACATCTTCCTGAATGGAGAGAGACTGAAACAGTTTCCCTTGACAACAGGAACTAAACAAGGATGCCCACTCTCACCTCTTCTATTCAACATTGTACTAGAATTTCTAGCCAGGGCAATTAGACAAGACCAAGAAATAAAGGACATCTGCATCAGCAAATAAGAAGTGAAAATCTCCCTATTGGCAGGTGACATGACTGTATATGCAGAGCATCCTAAAGAATCCATAAGTAAATTCCTCAAACTGATAGAAGAGTTCAGCCAAGTCACAGGACATAACATAAACGTTAAGTAAATCAGTAGAATTCCCTTATACCAACAACTAGATTACTGAGGAAGAAATCACCAAGTCACTACCATACACTATAGCCCCTAAGAAGATAAAGTACCTGGGAATAAATCTAACCAGAGAAATAACCGACCTTTACAAAGAGAACTGCAAGTCCTTACTACAAAAAAACTAAGACAGACTTACATAAATGGAGAAACCTATCCTGCTCAAGGATAGGAAGACTTAACATTGTGAAAATGTCTATTTTGCCCAAAGCAATCTACTTGTATAATGCAATCCCAATACAAATTCCAGTGATTTTTTTTTAATCAGATGGAGAAACAAATTATCAACTTTATTTGGAAAGGGAAGAAGCCCCAGATAAGTAAAGCACTACTGAAGAAGAAGAACACACTTGGAGGCCTCTCACTATCGCACTTGAGAACCTGTTACACTGCCACAGTAGTCAAAACAGCCTGGTACTGGTACAGAAAGAGACAGCTAGATCAATGGCACAGAATCAAGACCCCAGAGATGACACTATCTGCCTATGAACAGTTGGTATTCGACAAAGGCTCTAAGACATTAAACTGGGGAAAAAAACAATCTCTTCTACAAATGGTACTGGCAAGATTGTATATCCATTGGCAATAAATTGAAACAAGACCCATATCTTATACCTTATACAAAAACCAACTTAAACTGGATAACCCAAAACCAAACCCTAAGTATCAAATCTATAACAATGAAGCTCATCCAAGAAAACATAAGAACAACATTGGAAGGTTTAATACACAACGTAGACAGACTTCAAAATCTGTCCAACAAACCACAAACAGTAGAAGAGAAAATAGATAAATGGGAGCTATTAAGAATCAAACACTTTTGCTCGCCCAAAGACTTTATTGATAGAATTAAAAGGCCACCTACAGAATGGGAAAAAATATTTGGCAACTCTATGTGAGACCAATACCTGATCTCTCTAGTCTATAAGGTACTACAAAATACTAATAACAAAAAGATAAATCATCCATTAAGCAATGGGCAAAGGAGATGGACAGACACTTCCCTAAAGAAGAGATCCAGGCAGCCAAAAAACACATGCGGACATGTTCACGATCATTAGCTATTAAAGAAATTCAAACCCAAACTACGATGAGATACCATCTCACCCCAACAAGGTTGACCATGACCCAAAAAGCACAAAACAACAAATGCTGGAGAGGCTGTGGAGAAAGTGGAACTCTCCTACACTGTTGGTAGGATTTCAAAATGGTGCAACCTCTTTGAAAAGCTATCTAGTACTTCCTTAAAAAGCTGGATCTAGACATACCATTTGATCCAGTAATTCTACTGCCCAGAATATATCCTACAGAATCCAGGTCATTCACACCAACTGATACCTGCACACAAAAGTTTATCGCAGCACAGTCCACAACAGTGAAAAGATGGAATCAACCCAGATGCCCAACAACAGAGGAGTGGATAGGTATACTGTGGTATATATACTCAGTGGAACACTATGCAATGATAAAGAAAAACAATGATTTTAGGAAACACCTCATAAGTTAGTTTCAATTGGAGGACATTATGTTAAGTGAAAGTAGTCAACGGCAAACACTGTATGAGACCCCTATGATAAGAACTTAAAAACAGACTCATGCATAGTGGAAAAGACTCTTTGATGGAGGGAAGGGGAGGGAGGGAGGTAGGGCGAGTGGGGGAAGGTTTAGATTAGACAGTTGATAGAAACTTGGATGGGTGAAATACAGGAGAGCATACATTAGAAAGATCAATATTAACTGGACTTCAACAAAATTTGAGTACCCCTCCCACCCTAACCCAATATTACAAGGACAGAGTATCTAGGGTGGGGGGCTGCGGACCGTGCTTTCAGGGGATACTAAGGCCAGCTAGCACAACTAGCATTTTGCCAAGAGCCCTACGCACTCCACATTGGTAAGTGACATCTGAGGTCTTAAAAGCTGCCATTTCTGGGCACAGTACATGGTCCCATCTCAGCAGGAACAGATGATCACTAAGGACTAAAATGATATGGGGGAAAGAGAACTCAGAAGACCGAGAGACTCACGTGAGTGGGTGACTACATCGACTTGTGACAGGAAGAACCAGATGATGCCCAGCCACCACCAGTGATAGCCGTGATGGAGCTCACAAAGTTGGGTCTCACTGGCAACACAAGAATAAAAAGGGGTGTACCCTGAGATCTCCATTAAAAGATTGCAGTTGATGGTCTAGGGGCCTCAGAGTTCCACTGGGAGCATGGCCCCTGGCCTTGATGCTGCCACTGTGCATAAATCATAACGGAGGTCAACTCTCGGACAGGAATGGGTTGGACTTGGTGGCACAGAGTGACTATATCATGTGTGCACTTTATGATTCTATAGGGTGTCGTCCTGCTGACCTCTTACTGGAAGAAGGGGAGTGGATAAGGAAGAGGGATAGGAGATTGTTGGGAGGATAAGACATGTGTGGAGCAGAGAGGAAGAGAGTACTGTCACCAGGCGGGGAGAGCAGTGGGAGCTGCATACAGGTGGATATGCAAATTTATATGGGAATGTGCATTTTCATTCAATCATAATTAAAAGAAAAAAGGAACACTGGAAGTTTTAATACACTATGTAGACAGACTTCAAAATCCAGCAAAGCGCAATCAACAGAAAATAGATAAACAAGAACCACTAAGAATCAAACACTTTTGTTCCTCCAAAGACCTCATCAAACAAATTAAGAGACCACCTACAGAATGGGAAAAAATATTTGACAATTATATGTCAGATTGATGTCTGATCTCCATAATCTGCAAGGTACTATAAAGTATCAACAAGAAAAGGATAAATAATCCAATTAAGTGTTGGGGAAAGGAGATGGACAGACACTTCTCTAAAGAGGAGATCCAGGCAGCCAAAAGACACATGCAAAATTGCTCAAGGTCATTAGCTATTAAAGAAATTCAAATCAGATCTAGAGTGAGATACCCATCTCACCCCAACAAAGTTGGCCATGATCCAAAAAGCTCAAACCAACAAATGCTGGAGAGACTGTGGAGAAACTGGAACTCTCTTATACTGCTGGTGGGATTGCAAAACGGTACAACCTCTTTGGAAAGCAATCTGGCACTTCCTTTAAAAGCTGGAAATAGATATACCATTTGATCCTGTAATTCCACTGCTTGGAATTTATCCTTCAGAAACAAAGGCTGTCACATGAACAGACACATGTACACAAATGTTTGTTGCAGCACAATCCACAATAGCAAAAACTTGGAATCAACCCCGATGTCCATTAACAGATGAATGGATAAACAAATTATGGTATACATACTCAGTGGAACACTGTGCTGTGATATAAAACAATGGAGATTTTAGAAAACCTCTCTTAACATGGCCTCATTTGGAAGAGATCATGCTGAGTGAAATCAATCGGTGTCAAAAGAACAAATATTATGTGAGACCCCTGTTATAAGGACTTAAAAAGAGAATTATCTACAGAAGAAAATGACTGTGTTGGCTACAAGGGGGAATGGGAGGTGAGGGCTTATCATAGATGAAATAATTGATAGATGTTAGAAATTTTATTCTTGGCTTGGCTTGGCTACTGTAATTAATAAATTTTTTAAAAAATTAAAAAAAAAAGAAATTGTAGGAGTCTGTCTATAATCCTCCTAGCTTAGACCCACCACATTTTTTTTCTAGGCCTTACTGCTGCTCCAGAACTGCATCCAGGAATTGAGATACAAGGATCTTCTGCTCTCAAATGCAACAAACTTAACGGGCATCTTTCTTTCCCACTCACATGAGTTTCATTCAAGTAGCTGTGCACAGAATTCCTCTTACCTAGGAATTGCCCATGTCCATGTGGCACAGTGGGTGAACACTCAGCTGTGAAATAAAGGGTCAGTGGTTTAGATCCACCAGATATTCTGTGAGATAAAGATGTGACACTGTGTTTCTGTAAAGATTATAGCCTTAGATATTCCATTGGGCAGGTCTACTCTTTTCTGTAGGGTGGCTATGAGTCAGAATTGATCCAACAGTCGTGGATTGGTTAGTTGGTTGGTCTGTTTTTTACATACTTTGTTCTCTCAATTTTGTTATTTCTACCTGCCTAGTGCCTTGGGCATTTGAAACTCAACCAGCGAAACTAATCCACATTGCTAGAGATTAGGATATTTGTTACGTCTGAGAGGTGTTAATTTGGAAGACACATGAGGAAACCTTCTGGAGCGGCATAAACAGCATACATCTTAAACTGGTAGCAGCAGCATGATTGAAACTCAAAAGCCCTGGGTGGGAACAGGTAGGGGGAGTTGACTAAAGTGTTGGAAGAGTAGGTGAAATAGTCAATTGGAGAAGGACCAAGAGGTAACCATGAATAATGATGTGAAAATCACTGGGTGATATCAAAAAACATAGTATCACTAGTATTAGGTTTGGCCACCTTTAAGGATTCAGAATGGGACCAGGAGAAGGCCACATCAGAACACTTCTTACTTTCTTGTTCTGCAAAGTTAAGAACATTTTCTTGATGCATTTTGGTTCAGGGCAAACTGGAATGGAAGCCTTAAGTTTAAAATCGCGGACATGCTAACCCCGAGTAAGTACTGCTGGGTGGGTTCCAAGAACCAGTGTCCTCCACGTCGTCAGTCTGTGAACCTTTCCATCTGTCTTTCTCTTTCCATCTCTCCAAATCTCCTGTACACACACACACACACACACACACACACACACACCCTATGGAGTTACCACCACACAAACAAAAACACAGTCAATGCAGCTCCAAGTGGCAAAGAAAACAAATGGGACAGTTTTTCTCAGTCCATTTGCTAGTCAGTTAGCCATACAGCACATCTCCCCTCCTTAATAACAGAGGCATATTTTCCACTTGTTACCTAACTTTTCAGACATTTCAGTAGTAAGAACTATGGAAAAGATTGGCACATCGGCTGAGGGTGTTAAATTGGATGACCTCTAAGGTTGTTTTCATGATCTTTTCATCATTCATACAAGAAAAGAGTCCTTTCAAGAGAATATACTAGGCAACTTCCAATTATTCACACACATATTAGTTTTCATGGTGGATTTTTCTAGCTTGATGAAACAAATTCAGAGCAGACTTTACATCTCTGGGTAACCTTTCTACACCACCCAGATAAGTCTGTGGAGTTGGGTGTCTCTCACGGGCTTTACTCCATTTATTCACAGTGCAGGACAAAACCCTAATAACTAATGTCATTTGGCTAGATATCCTCAAGAGTCATGCTCTAATATTATGATTTTTCTGTTTTATATTAATAATTGTAGATGTATACAGATTATTTGAATCCCTGCCTGTTTCATCTTCAAATATAATTGCTGTTATTAATTGACTATATATTCTTTGGGGATTTTTCTAAGTTGATACTCATACATACCCAGAAATATAAATAATGGGGTATACATATATATACAGGATCCGACTCGGCAGCACTTGGCTTGGCCATATACATGAACATATGTACATACACGCATATGTGTGTGCAGATATGTATGTATGTATAAACACCTGTATGGATTGTGACAGACACTGTCCTTTGAAAACCAACAGCTGTCAAAACTAAGCACTCACTTTTCCAACTAGAAGAATCTGCACCTTTTTTTTGTTAGTTTAGGGGTTTTGTTTGCTTTATTGTTTTTATTGAGGTATAACTTGCATATTGGAAAATGGACAAATTCTAAGTTTAATAAATGTTTATGTATGTATACAATCCTGTTAACCACTACCAGCATAAGAAAGACACTATTTCTCTCATCTTGGACGGCTTCATCATGCCCATTCCCAGTCAACATCTCCAGAAAGTCACCACTATTTTATCACCATAGTTCAGTTTTGCCAGTTCTAAAACAACTTTATAAATGAAATAACATAAGATGTACTCTTTTTTGCCTAGCCTCTGCCAACATTCCTATGAGATTCGTTCATGTTTATTTTGCATGATTCGGTAGTTTATTCTTTTTCATTACCGTGTGTAGTATTTCATTGCACAAATGTTACACAATTTATCATTTCATTATTGATGAACTCCTCGATATCACGACCAAAGCTGCGGAGAGAATTTGTTGTCCTAATTTTGGTGGACGTTTGTACTCATTTTTGTGGCTGTATACTCATGAGTTGAGTTGCTGGGCTATGAGGTATTTGTAAGTTTAGCTAATGGGTGCCACCAAGAGTTTTTTGAAGTTATTGAATAAATTAACGTTTCTATCAGCAACATGGGAGTTCTGATGGTGCAGTGGTTAAGAATCAGGCTGATAACCGAAGAACTGGCAGTTGCAACCCACCAGATCCTCCTCAGGAGAAAGATGGGGCAGTCTGCTTCTAGAAACATGACAGCTTTGGACACCCCATGGTGCAGTTCTACTCTGCTCTGAAAGATTACTGTAAGTTGGGCTCTACTCAGTAGCACACAACAATCCATGAATGCAAGTCTCACTTGCTGCACATCTTTGCCACCCTTTGAAGTGTTTGTCTTTTAAATTTTGGCCATTCTGGTGGATACATAATGGATCTCATTGTGGTTTTTAGATTTTACTTTCCTTGTGAATATGAACATGAGGAAAACATGATAAACTTATACTTTTGCTACATAGATCATCTTATTTCTAAAGTCTTATAGACATTTTTAATTGGTTTGTATTTTTCTTATTAATTTGTAGGTAGTTTTCATTCCCCATATACAAAGTTAAAAGAAGATACTTAACAAAACTTACTTACAAAATTCTGGATCCAAGTCCTTTATCAGATACATGTATTATAAATATTTTCTTAGTCTGTTGTTTCATCCTCTTAATGATGTATTTTGATGAGTTGAAGTTTTTCACCTTAGCAGAATCCAGTTATCAGTCTTGCCTATTATAACTAATGCTTTTGAGGGAAAAGATCTCTTGCTCTCAGGATTTCAGGCTGCTCCTTCAGTCCTGTAGCTGAATCATGATACCTTTAAACAGCCCATGGAATCACATTACCCTCTGTTAGATATTTCTGCGGGCTTACTTTCAGCTAGGTGCAGTCAAGTGCCACATTTCTCAACTCTCTGAAATAAGGGCAAGTCTCACGGGAGCTTTCTTTGAATGATTATCTTGCTAGATCTAAAATTATTTTTGGAGAAAGTGTTTTCTTGTACTATCTTCTGCTCAGGCAGCTGGTGTGAAGACTTGTTATTGGGAACAGGTGCAATCATTTTGTGACCATGAGGAACAGATTGAGGGAATTATAGAGTCATTGACCCAGTGCTCTGATATAATTGGCTGCTGAAATAACTCTATAATGATTCTGCCAAAGAAAGAACATCATGTATTATTTCACTTATATGTCTTTATTATATTTTGCCATAATTAATCATGAGTCTTATATTTGCAGACTAGCATGTCTTTCCTAATAAGTGACTCATGGTATGCCTGTTGATCTACAACTTGTTTCTTCTCCTAATTGTTATAGGCATCACTGTAAGTTAATACAGTCAGACCTACCACTTTCTTTTTAGTGAATGCACAGAATCTCATCATGAATATACCACATATTATCCATGTTTTAGTCAGCTAGTGCTGTTATAGCAGAAATATCACGGAGTGAATGGCTTTAACAAAAGAAGGTTTATTCTTACATAGTCCAGTAGGCTGCAAGTCCATATTCAGGAGGAAAGTCTGATAGTGCATCAGTCTTTGTCCACGGAGCACCTTGGCGCAGAACCTCAGGTCTGAAGGATGAGCTCTACTCCTGGTGCAGCTTTCTTGGTGGTGTGAGGTTCCCCATTCTCAGACTGCTTCCCTTTGCTTTTATCTCTTGCAGGATGAAAGGATTAAGGATGGGGCAAGCCATACTCCAGGGAAACTACCTTTACAGTGAAGCAGGGAGGTGACCTTATAAAGGGATTTACAGTCCCACCCTCATCCTTTAACATACAACATAGGAAAAACACAAAATCGAGAACAGTAGCAAGATACTGGGAATCATGGCCCAGCCATGTGGCTACGCTTATTTTTGGGGGGACACAATTCAATCCATGACAATCCCTTTGCTATTTTTGAATAATTGGATTGTTTCAATTTTGTTATCACAGGCAATGCTGCAACAGACATATTTCTATGGACATCTTTGCATATGTACTCAGGCATATCAGTAGGATTCATTTTTGTAAATGGAATCGCTGAATCAAAGGGCCTCTATACTTAAACATTACCAAATTAGCCTCCGGAGATGTCACTACAGATCAGATTCCCACACAGCATATACTAAAGAAACTATTCCCACTCATGAAGGACAGCATAGCATGTTACTAAATTTTTATTATTTTTAACCAATTTTACAGGCAACAGAATTGTATTTTGTTGTACAAATATACATTTTTAAGTCACCAGTAAATCCAAGCATGTTTTTGCTGCCCATTTGCATATTTGAAATGCCTGTTCATAACACTGCCCTTTTCTCTGTTGGGCTGTTGTTTTGAGCATTGCATCATATCCTATAATGATTACTGTTGTGTTTACTTTAAAGGATGTCTGGGCAAAACTGAATCAAAACAATGACTCTAAGCAGGTTTAAAACATGTGGTTGGGTTATTCTGAGCTGAGTCTTTACCAGTGTGTAATTATAGATGCTGTAGTATCTTCTTTTAACTTTGTATATGGAGAATTTCACTATATAAAAGATTTATACTTTTACATAATAACAGATTCCGTCATTATGCTTCTCAGGTTGGTGATACACAAAGAAAAGCTTTTCTCTATCAGAAGATTTAGGTAATAGTGTCCTATACTTCCTATTCAACACTTCTTTTTATGGTCTTTAGATCTTTCATTTACCATGTTAACTAATATGTGCCAGGCATTTCCAAAACATAGAAAGAACAAGACAAAGCATCTCTGCTCCCAAGGATCCTTTGTTTTCCTGGGATGGCAGACAATAAACCCTTAAACAGCATCACAGAAAGAGACAAACTCTATGCAGAAAACAAAACAAAGGAACAGGCAGGATGAGCACATGCGTAGGAACTTTAATTAGGACACTCAGGGAATGCCTCTCAGAGGAACTGACATTTGAAGAGATCTGAACTGTGAGAAGGATCGGACTTGTAAAGGGAAGAGGAACAAGGGGATCAGATAGCAGTAACAGCTGGCACTCAGGCCTTGAAGTAAGAATGAATAATACAGGTTCAAAAGGCAGAAAGAGAGCCGCTAAGGCAGCAGAGCAGGAGTGACGGAGAGTCAGTCAATGATGGGGTCAGAAAAGTGATGGTTGCCCACTCTACTTTGAATTTTGTTATATATTTATGCACTGGAAAGATTTAAGCAGGGTATTAATGAGAAATGAGTCACATATTTTGCCACTGAGAAAGGTTTATTTTCTATCACATCTTCAAACTGGCTATTGTTGGGTGACATGATTTAGTATGCAGCTGACTTCCATTAAAACACCAACTAGTGGCTGCAAAGTCAACTCCAACTCAAGGTGGCCTCATGTGTGTCAGAGTACAGCTGTACCCCATAGAGTTCGAAGTAGATGAATTTTTTAAAAGTAGACTACCAGGCCTTTCTTCCAAGGTGCCTCTGGTTGACTTGAACCTGCATCCTTCTGGTGAGCAGCAGAGTGCATTAACTGCTGTACCACCCAGAAACTCCACCTTTCATACCCCAAACCAAACCCACTGCCATCAAGTTGATTTTGACTCATAGCAACCCTGCAGGACGGGGTAGAACTTTCTCGTAGAGTTTCCAAGGAGTTCCTGGTATATTCGAACTGCTAACTTTTGGGTTAGCAGCCATAGCACTTAACCACTATGCCACCAGGGTTTTCCCAGCTTCCATATACAGATATATTCACGTGTAGGTACATACAGATTTCATATATATGTAATAATTCACAGAAGGATTCCACACGTGTGTATGTACATATATATATGTAAATATGTATACATGTACATATAAATAACCCTCTGCCATTGAGTTGGTTCCAACTCTTGAGTATATATGTATAGCATCCATATATGGGGCCTGACTATTAAGTTCACAAAGTCATCCTAAAAAAAGTGCTACATACCTCATTGCTGAATATCACTATGGCCACCTTCAAAGTACTCCCTTGAAAAATATGTACCCATGCCATCACCTAGTCCACCCTTCAAAGCAATTTTGGAACTCCTTTTCTGGAATGGCCATCACAGCTGTCATCGTATTACATTTGATGTCCTGAATGTCATCCAAATGACTTCCTTTCAACATTTACTTTATCTTTGGGTAAAGAAAAAAGTCATTGGGGGCCATATCAGATGAGTTGGGAGGGTGTTCCAATGTAGTTATTTGTTTACTGGCTAAAAACTTCCTCACTGACAGCTATACAGTTAACTTGCCACCATGCCACCATGTGCAATGGTCATTCCAGAAAGAGTTTCCAAATTGCTTTAAAGGGTGGACTAGGCACCAGTGTCAGTGCATAGCTTCCCAAGGGGAATACTTCAAAGGTGACTGTAGTGATATTCAGCAATGAGATATGCAGCACTTATAACAATTAAGTCCATGGACTTAATTGTCAGACCTCATATACATACATATTTATGTAGAATCACCTGCTTACTAACTTATCTGTTATGTTTGAATAGATTTATATACACATTGTATGTATAAATATATATTATGTACGTACACACGTAAATACATACATACATACATAATCTACACAATTGAAAACTGTATCTCTTTTATAATACTTAAAATGCTCATGGAATTTCCTTGTCATATAGCATTGGCTAGACTCCCCAAATACTTTTGAACAAAAAAGAGTAAATTTCTTTATGATCTTAACATTAATTGCTAACAACTTTTAACACAATTTGTTAGTTACTATATTTAATGCTTAACCTACATTATCTTGCTCAATGTAGACAAGGAAAATATGACACAGCCATTATTCTTTTAGGGAGAAAGAAACTGGGGGTTAAGTAAGTTTTCAAAGGTTCTGTAGCTAGCAAGCTACCCAATGAACTCAGGACTCAAAATCAGAATTCTGGACACTTAACACTTAGCAGAACCTGAGCCAAAACAAATCAGGAAGATGACGTCTAAATTTATATACAAAAATGAATAGTAACCTGAATCTGAAAGGTTATTTTTGTTTTAACATATTTGCTTATCATTCTTCTGCATCAGGAAAGATAGACAGTACAGGGCCTTAATGTGATGGATATCACTTGAGACAAAATGCTTCATTTCACTTGCATTCTTTAGTTCATGGCAAGAATAGTTACCTGCAACTGAAAGAATTCTCTGATTTCTTGAGCTCATAGGGGTTAGTTCATTCAGCTGAAAGCCTAACGGTATTTGGTAGTCTGCTGAATCTTGAGAGCTAAGTGAATATTCAATAGAGGAAGGAAGGCACTTTTCAAGCATGTGAGAAACAAGGTTACATTCACAGACACCCCAAACTCACCCATTGCTGTTGTATCAATTTCAACTCGAAGGGACTCTGTAGACAGCAGAACTGCCCTACAGAGTTTTTGGTGAGCATCTGGAGGATTTGAACTGCTTATATTCTGGTTAGTAGTTGTAGCACTTAACCGCTATGCTACCAGGATTTCCTGACAGGTACCAGGGCTTGGGAATTCAACATATCTTTTAGGGGGACACAGTTCTATGAACAATGTGTGCTAAAGCCTTTAACATAAGTTATTGTTTTTGTTAAAAAATAATGCCTTATTATTTTTTAAGATAATGCTTTATCATCATGAAAGTTTACAGAGCAGATTGGGTCTTCATTTAACAATCACTATACAAATTGTTCAGAGAAATTGGTTACATTTTTCACAATTCTTTAACATTTTCTTTAATTCCCTCTGCATATTTTGCTTTCTAGTAATCTGGCTTCTCTGTACCCTCCCCCTTTTATTTTTTACTTCCTTAGAAAGCTAGAAATAGAAATACCATATGATCCAGCAATCCCACTCCTAGAAATATATCCTAGAGAGAGATGAGTTGTCACACAAATAGACATACACACACGCTGTTTATTGCAGCATTGTTCACAATAGTAAAAAGTTGGAAACAACCTAGTTGCCCCTTGACAGGAGAATGGATAAACAAACTGAAGCACACACCCAAAATAGAGTATTATGCAGTAGTAAAGAACAACAATGAATCTGTGAAGCATCTTATAACATGCAGGAGACTGGAGGACATTATACCATTATACAATCCCAAAAGGACAAATACTGTATTGAGACCACTACTGTAAAAATTCATGAAAAGGTTTACACATAAAAAGAAACAATCTTTGATGGTTACCAGGGAGGGTGAGGGTGGGGATGGAAAAACACTAAACAGACAATAGGTAAGAAAGGATTTTGATGAGGAGTAAGACAGTACACAATACTGGGAAGCCACACAAACTGTACAAGACAAGGTCGCGGAAGCTCCATTGCTATATTCAAACTCCCTCAGTGGCTGAATTGCTGGGCAGAGGGCTGTAGGGACTATGGTCTTGGGGAACATCTTGCTCAAATGATGTAATGTAGTTTATGAAGAAAACGTTCTACATTCCACTTTGGTGAGTAGTGTCTGGGATCCTAAAAGCCTGTGAACAGCCAGCTAGGATATTCCATTGGTCTTACAAGGAAGAACTAAGAAAATTAAAGAAACAAGGGAAAGATTAGTTCAAAGGACTAATGAACCATCTCCAACGACTAAATCCAGTACAACTGGAGGGTTCCTGGCTGCCATCACTGACTGCTCTGACAGAGACCCTAACAGAGGGTCTCCAAAAGAGCAGAAGAAAAACATAAAACACAATTCTAGCTCACAAAGACAGACCAGACTTGGGGGCCTGAAAGAGACTGGAGCAACCCTGAGAGTATAGACCCCAGACACCCTTTCAACTCAGTAATGAAGTCACTCCTGAGGTTCACTCTTCAGCCAAGGATTGGGCAGGCCCATAAAACAAAATGAGACTTAAGGGTCAAGCCAGCCCAGGGACAAGGACTAGAAGGCGAGAAGGAATGGAGAAACTATTAAAAGGCAAATCAAGTTTGACAAGGGAAAGTGACTTGTGGAGTTGTCAACCAAAGTCATGAAACAGCATGTGTACTAAATGTTTAATGAGAAACTAGCTTATTCTGTAAACATTTATCTAAAGTAAAATTTCAGAAAAAGAAAACTTGAGTTCTGTTCCACATTTTTATCCCCTTCTGCTAGGATCCACCTATTGTGGCCCTGAGCAGAATAGTCACGAGTATTAGCGTGGCACTATCTATTTCTTCTGGACTTACAGTAAATGAGGTTCCTGTAAACTGTCAGTCATATAGACTAATTTTTTCTTAGAGTCTTCAGTTTCCTCCTTTCTATTTTGCTTGCTGCTCATATCAAGAACACAATGACGGTTGTATATTAGTGCTTTATTGAGCTGCAACTCACATACCACAACATTTTTAACCTTCAAAATATATTAAAACCCACTGCCATTGAGTGACTTTTGACTCATAGCAACTCTAGAGACAGAGCAGAGCTGCCCCATAGAGTTTCCAAAGAGTACTCGGCAGATTTCAATTGCTGACCTTTTGGCTAGCAGACATAGCATTTAACCACTACGCCCACAGGGTTTTCCAAAATACATTATAGAGATTGATATGGTTATTGTTGTTGTTAGGTGCTGTCAAGTCAGTTCTGACTTCTAACCACCCTAGGTACAACACAACGACACACTGCCCAGTCCTGTGACAGCCTCATGTCATCGCTATGTCTGAGCCCACCGCTGCAGCCACTGTGTCCATCCACTTCATTGAGGATTTTCCTCTTTTTCTCTGACTGTCTACTTTACAGAGCACGATGTCCTTCGCCAAGACTGATCATTCCTGGTAACATTTCCAATGTATGTTAGACAAAGTCTCACCATCCTTTTCCTCCTAGATCCATCTGTTCTTCCAGCGGCCCATGATATAGTCAATATTCTTCACAAACTTCATAACTTAAGGACATCAATTCTTCTTTGGTCTTTGTCATTGATTGATAACTTTTCACATGCATATGAGGCAACTGGAAATACCAAGGCTTGAGTCAAGTATGCCTTAGTCCTCAAAGTGACTTATCTGCTTCTTAATGCTTTAAAGAGGTCTTCTGCAGCAGATTTGCCTGACATAATATGTCATTTGGTTTCTCGATTGCTGCTTCCGTGGGTGTTGATTGTGGCCACAAGTAAAATGAAATTCTTGATAACTTCAAAATTTTCTCCTTGTATCATGACTATACTTGTTGGTCCAGTTGTGAGGATTTTTATTTCCTTCAAATTGAGGTGTAATCCATACTGAAGACTAGTCTTTGATCTCAAAGAAGGAATCATTATGCAATCATTTTAGCTATGGGAAAAAATAATGGCTATCAACATAATAATTATTTTTAATAGTAATGAGAAAGAGGAAGAATTCTTTTGTTATTATTACTGTAGTAAACATGCATTGAGGAGCCCTGTGGCACAGTGGCTAAAGTGCTTGGCTGCTAACCAAATGATAGGCAAGAAAGACGTGACAGTCAGCTTCTGGAAAGATTTATAGCCTCGGAAGTCAAATGAGGCGTTTCTACTCTGACCTGTAGGGTTGCTGTGAGTAGTCAACCAGACAACAGTGATTAAATCTATATTTGTGTTTATAATGCTGTGCAACCATCACCATTACCCATTTTCAAATTTTTCCATCATCCTTATAGGGTCCCTGTGAGTCTGAATCAAGTCAATGGCAAAGGCTTGGCTTTGCTTTTTGGTTAACAGAAAATCGGTGTCCTCTTAAGTAATGAGTTTCCCTTTCTCCCCAACCTCCTACCTAACCATTGTTGTTGTTAGGTGTCATTGAGTCAGTTCCAACTCATAGTGACCCAACAGAATGAGACACTGCCAGGTTCTGTGCCATCCACAAAATTGTTGTTATACTTGAGCCCATTGTTGTAATTGCTATGTCAATCCATCTCCTTGAGAGTCTTTCTCTTTTTCGCTCACCTTCTACTTTACCGAGCATTATATCTTTCTCCAGGGATTGCTCCCTCCTGATAAAACATGTCCAAAGTACTTAGCCTCGCCACCATTGCCTCTAAGGAGCATTGTGGTTGCACTTCTTCCAAGATAGATCTGTTTGTTCTTTCAGCAGCCCGTGGTGTATTCAATATTCTTCTCCAATACCACAATTCAGTTTGTTCCTATCTTTAAGTCTCAAGTGAGTTTCTCATAGACAACATATGGATGGGTCACGTCTTTTGATCCAAGATGTCACTCGATGTCTCTTTACTGGAGCATTCAGTCCATTCACATTCAATGTAATTATTGATAAGTATGTGTTCAATGCTGCCATTGTGATATGTTTATTTTTGTGTTGAAGTTTTCTCTTTTGTACTTATTATTCTGTTCTGGGACATTCTTTTTTGTGAGTTGATTTTTCACCTTTTTCAGAGCTGGTTTTGTAGTTGATGAAACTCCTGTGTTACATTTCTTGATATGGTATGTTGCATCTTTGTTGTGCTTTACAGCTGCCCCATGATCCCTCTTAATAAACTATACATAAACCCAATTTTAATTACTATCAGTCTTGTCCACTTCCTCTGCATCTGGAAGGACTATAATGACTGCAGTACATCCCTCTTTTTAATATGATTGCACCATAGTTTTCACGATAATCACTGGATTGTTTCTTTCAGTATTAAATCTGTGATTGAGTTTGGAGCCTTCCCTAACTGAGTAGAATTCTGAATGATGTGTCGTTCTAAAATATAAAGTTAGTGGTTTTGTTCTTCTAAGCCAAAGCCAAGAACTTCTTTCACTATTTCTTGTAATTTTGGTTTGGTTTTTACAAAGTCTCTGAGTTTCTGTTTACCTGCAAATGTCTTAATTTCATTTCCATATTTGAAAGACAGTTTTGCAGGATATATAATTCTTGGTTGGAAGATCTCCTTCAAGGCTTTGAATGTGTTGTACCACTGTCTCCATTCCAGCATTGTTTCTGCTGATAAATTCAACAAAAGCCTACAGGGTTTACCTCTGAATGCTAGCTTTGCTTTGAGTCTTGCTGCCTTTAAGAGTTTCTGCTTATGTTTTGTTTTGTTAAGCTTGATTATAATATGTCTTGGAGTCTTTCTTTTGAGATCTATATTGGATGGCATACGATATGCTTATTTATATTCTCTTTCTTCATGATTTCTGGGAAGTTTTCTGTCAGCAGCTCAGCAATAATACTCTCTGTGTTCTCAGGTGTCTCATCCTGTTCAGGGACTCCAATTAAATGAAGGTTGTTCCTCTTAATAGAGTCCCACATGCTTCTTAATGCTTCTTCATTTTCTTGTTTCTTTTTTCTGATTTCTGCTCATAGATGCTGGCATCAGTAGCTCTATCTTCCAAGTAAGAAATTCTTTTTTCCATTTGTTCCATTCTGTTTTCTTGGCTTTGAGTGGAAGTTTCTATATCTTTGATTTTGTTCTTAATCTGTTGGATTTCAGAGTACTGGTGTTCCATCAGATCAAACAGCTTGCTTAATTTTTCTTTTTGTTCTCCTGCATTTTGTATAAGGTCTAGAAGGGCTCCATATATAATCCTTTTGTATTCACCTTCTGATGATTTCAGAAAAGTCTCTTCATCTGGAAAACTCCTTGGTTGTTTTATTTGGGAGCCTTCTGAAGCCATGGATGATTTCTTGTGTGCCACAAGCATCTGTTGCTTTTGGGGTTTCATGTGAGGAAGTAAAGGCTGTCAGAGATACTGTGAGGATGGACTGCAGATGTTTCTCTAGGCTGTCTTAAAATGTAAAAGGTATCTGACCACTTCCCAAGTCAGTGAGGTTTTCAGGTGCAGAGGTCCCTCTTCCCAACTGACAAAGTAAGCACCTCTATATCCAACCCCAGATGGTGCAAACTAGTTCAAAATACAGCAATGCTACTACCCTGTTGGCCTCTGCTGACAGGGCCCAGCCTTAGGTGACACTGTGTAAACTACCACTTTTCTGGTAGAAAAGTGCTCTCCTGTGGGCAGGCTCTGGCTCCCAAGGTAAGAATTAGGTCCAGCTGTGGCCAACATATGTAAAATGGTGACCTCCACACAGTTGGTGGATAGAGGGGCTAAAGGTGCTGAGACATAGTGAGTCCTCAGCCTCTGTTCCCAGGACCCCACCGTAGGAAGACTGTGTAGACTATAGCTTTTCTGTCAGAAAAGTGCTGTCCTGTTTGCAGGCACTGCCTCCCAGGCTAAGAACTGGTCCCACTAAAAATCTCTGTATCCAACATTGTCATGGGTTGAATTGTGTCCCCCCCAAAATGTCTGTGTTAATGCCTTTCCTCCCATGTGTTGTGAATCCTGCCTCTGTGAGACTGATGATGGAGAACAGGTAACAGTTGTGTTAGTGAGGCAGATCTCAAGCTATAAGCTTGTGGAATATAAGGTAGAGAAGTGAGCAGAAGTGGAGAACCTCATACCACCAAGAGAGAAGCACCGAGAGCAGAGTATGTCCTTTGGACCTGAGGTTCCTGTGCCAAGACGCTCTCATTTGAACTCAGCATACTGGACTGTGATAAATTCTCTTACTGAATGGACTTACAATTTGTAAATGGATTTGCAGCTTACCAAACTGTCTCAATAAAAGCTTCTCCTCATGAAACCTTCCACTCGTGGTATTTTCTGTTAGAGCTGTACCAGGTGACTAGGACAAACATGGTGTCCCACACATAGGCACCACCAGTTCCGTGCAAACCATGCTGTGACAGAGATAAAAAGACAGGCCCAAAGTGGCTAGATGAACAGAGTCCTAAGCCTGGCTTTCAAAATATGGCAATTTCACCCATCTATCCCACCAGCAGTGAGTCTGAGACTAGCCACTAGGCAAGACCCAGCTCCGCCCGCCAGCCAAGACAGAGAGAAAAAAGTCAAAATGATGCATTACCTTCAGTTCATTAGAGCCACGGATAGCCAGGAGCGGGAGTCAGCAAAAGAGAGGAGGTTTTTCATTCAGTGGCACCATTCTATCTTGTGATTTCCAGCATTGTTTCATGTTTTCCAACTGCCAATCCACCCCTGGTGACCACTAACAAACAGGCACTATACACTTGCACATTCTAGATATTTTATATAAAGGATTCTTGATGTTGTTACTGCTTTCTTCTCACATATTCACTGTTGTTGTTGTATGCTGTAAAGTTGATTCTGACTCGTAGTGGCCCTATATAACAGAGAAGAATCGCCCCCATAGACCTTCCTAGGCTGAAATCTTTATAGGAGCAGATCATGAGGTCTTTTCTCCCACAGAGTAGCTTATGGGTTAGAACTGCTGACCTTTTGGTTAGCAGCCAAGCCCTTAACCGTTGCACCACTGGGTTTCCTTCTCACCTATTGAGTCCACATCTTTCCCGATCTATCAGCTGCATTTCATGCATCTGATCACCCCTCTGCAAACCCAAACCCAAACCCACTGCCATCAAGTTGATTCAGACTCATAGCAAGCCTATAGGACTATTAGAGCCTATTAGAACTACCCCCTAGAGTTTCCAAGGAGCAACTGGCAGATTCCACCGCCAACCTTCAGTAAGCAGATATAGCACTTCATTACTTTGCCACCAGGGTTTACACTCCTTTGCAGTGCTCTTGAAATCCTTTCTTCATTTGCTTTCTGGCCAGTAGACTCTCTTGTTCTCTCATCACTCTGGTCTTGCTTTTGGGTCCCTGTGTCTCTGTCTACCTCACTGTCCTGATGTCTAAACACTGGAGTGGGCCATGGTTCAGATCTCACTCCTCTTCCCCTCCCGACCTACTTCACACCCTAGATGCTCTCAACCAGCCCCTTGACTGTATCAAGATGAGTCTATAGGATGTCGATTTTTTCACATTTTTGTATTATCCTTCATCCCCTTTCCTGAAGTCCAGGCAGGCAGAATTCCACTATCTAGTATCTGAAAACTTTGGATCCACATATATTTAGGAATGCATTCTCACTCCGACTTTATAATGTTATATATTACAGAACACCCCCAGTGAGGGTTGAGGCAGCACCCTGTGTTCAAATAGGCTAACGCTTGTGGAGCAAACATAACCCCTCCCACCAAATCAGATGAGCAAAGATGGTAGATACACAGCCTTACACCAGTTTAGGGTAAGTTTGCTGCTGAATGAGAAAAAATATCCCACTTTCATGCTCTGTCCCTCAAAAAACCAAAACCATTCCAGTTGTCATCTAGTCAGTTTTCACTAATGGCGATCCCATGTGTTTCAAAGTAAAACTGTGCCCCACAGTTTTCAGTGGGTGATTTTTCAGAAGTAGGATGGCAGGACTTTTTCTGAGGATCTTCTGGGTGCACTTGAACCTCCAATCTTTCGGTTAGCTGCTGAGTGGGTTGACTGTTCGCACCACCCATGAAGTCCTCTTCATTCTTACTCTGCTTCGTTTGCCTCCATAGCAGTTACCA
Source organism: Heterohyrax brucei (assembly GCA_028571685.1). Taxonomy (NCBI): domain Eukaryota; kingdom Metazoa; phylum Chordata; class Mammalia; order Hyracoidea; family Procaviidae; genus Heterohyrax; species Heterohyrax brucei. The sequence continues at coordinate 113,545,920 of CM053149.1, read as the reverse complement.
GTTCTCAACGTACTATGGAATAATTGTTCGCTTGCTTAAGGTCTGGTTTCCCAGACCCTGCGTAAGCTCTGTGAGAGCAGCAACTTTGCTGTTAGTTCCTAATTCTACCCCCAGTACCTACAAGAGTTCCTGGTGCATGGTAGATATTCAATAATTATTTGTTGGAGAAACGAATGAATCTCAAAATGCAGAGATGAGCAAGCAAAACACTTTCCTTTTGCCTCAAAATGTCATAGTCTTCACGGTGTAGGACTCTCAAAGATCCAGTGTTATATTTGTCTTCTTATCTGTCTTCTTCACTGCTTGACACAGTGATGAGTAACTATTTGTCAAAACTCTAAGAGCCCTTGAGACAAATCAACTCAGGGGCAAAAAGTCTTTATGATACCCCTAATTGCAGTTTTTCAAGTGAGTAACTTGATGCCCAGAGAGGCTAGCGGACTACTTCCTGATCAACAGAGGTCAATTTCTCTAGCTAAACTAAGAGCAGAGCCCAAGCTCAAGAGGTCTTCCATCTCAGGTCTCTCAAACCTCCACAGATACATAAAGTATTCATGGAATGATGAGTAGCTCTGAAATTTTAACAATTAGGCTTATTGGACTTTTATTTTAAAAAAGAAAACAACTATAACCTTTCTGTCACTAAGTAATAACTTTTGTGTCCCCAAGAAATACGGTACTTAATTCTTTGGGGGCCAGAAAGTATCCTTTACCCAGGCTGTAAAATAAATTCATCTTGATTAGACCTGGATAGTGTCGTTGTGTTATGAGCTAATGTTGATGTTTAAATTCCATTTCCAATTCATTTTTGTCATACCTAAGGGCTTTAAGGACTGTACACCTCAGACGGAGCCCCAGAGGTATAGTAGTCAGATGCTCAGCTGTTTGAACCTACCAGCCTTTTCATGGGAGAAAGAAGTGGCAGTCTGCTTCTGTAAAGATTACAGCCTAGGGAGACCCAATAGGACAGTTTTCAACGGCACTTGGCTACTTGGGTTATAGGGTTACTATGAGTTAGAATCAACTTGAGGCCAATAAGTTTTTGGTTTGATACATACATCAGATCCTGAACACGTCATATACATTGGTATCTATGTACGTGTGTGTGTGTATGATACATATCCTAGGATGCAAATTGTTCTTGTACACTTTGCTGTTGCTGGCTGCTGTAGCATCATCTCCTAACTCATGATGGCTCCATGCACAACAGAATAAAATGCTACCCAGCCCTGCACTGTCTCCATTATTGAACACAGGTGATCTTTAGAGTTTTCATTAACTCATTTTAAGAAGTAGATCACCAGGCCCTTCTTACAAGGCAGTCCTAGTCTGGGAGCAACACTGAAGCCTGTTCAGCATCCTAGCAGCACACAAGTCTCCACTGACAGATGTGTGATGTTTGCAACTGAGATGCAATGTCTGGGAACTGAACCTAGATCTTCCACATGTAAGGCAACAATTCTACCACTGAGCAACTACAGCCCTCTACTCCCTCACTTATCAACTAAGCTTTCAAAAGCCACTTAATTTCTCTGAGCCTCACTTTTCTTATGGGAGAAACATCAACAGTAACTGTGATGATATTTGTTCTCCTTCTCTTGATAGGTTGTTGCAAGTTAAAAGTAATTCTCATTTCATATAATGAGGTATAGTTTCTTAAATATGATATAGTAACCGTAAGTTTTACTTACACGTCAAAATCATGGACTATGGACTCAGACCATCCAATTTGAAATGTTGGCCTTTTTAAGCTGTGTGACCTCAGGCAAGTTACCTAATCTCTCTGAGGTTTATTTTCCTCATCTATAAAATAGAAATTATAGTAGTAAATACTTTTTAAGGTTGTTTGAGGATTGAATACATCAGTGTATGTAAAATGCTTAAAAGAATGTCTGACATACTAATGCTTGGTAAATGTTAGCTGCTACTGCTGCCACTATAAACCCTAACACACCTAAGAAAATGTTGATGTAGCCAGCAGACAGAAAAATTGATACAGGGATGTTGTTGTTGGGTGCCATGGAGTTGCATCCAACCCAAAGCAACTCTATGTACAACAGAGATGGGGATATAGTCATATATACATGCACATTCATACATATGTCGCTATATAAGTATTGCATTTATGTGGTTACGTATAGTTGTAGGATAAGATTCACAGTTATGTAGCTGTTGAACTCAGTGGCACTGTTATTTTTATTAGTTCTTAAAGGAGACCACAGAAGTACATGGGAAATATGAGCATGTGGTTCCAGCAATCTGCTATACTTAAGTGCATATTGCAAATCCCTTGATTAGATCACTAACTTTCCATATTGTTAGAACTCAGTCCATATAAATACAGCCACTGCTTGAGCAGTACGTAGCAGCTGTCCAACAGGTGCTGAGAAATATGAGAATTGGGGGAAAAAACCCATAAATCCCAGCAGGGAATGGATTCTCTTTTAATGTGTTGTTGGGGAAGAAAGAAGGCAAAGTAGCAGAAAGCCAGTAGCATTGTGCTAGAAAATGAAAGTTATATGTTAGAAATGGAGGTAAAACAAAAGATTTGCCCTTTCTTGTGAGATGAATTTTTCCAGTCACCTTAGACTAATAGGAAGCGGGCTTAGTTCTTAGCTTTGCAGTGGAGGGGCAGCTCTTGACTTTCACCATCAGGAAGGAAAGCTCTTTATTTTCTACACATTCCTCCTGCTGTGAGTTACTGCACTGGTTGTGCTTTCTTATTTCAGGCACAACAATGTAGGGGCACTCCTTTCACATTCAGAAACCATCTTCCTTTTCCACTCCTTGTTTAAAGAATATGTACCTACTCAATAGCTTGTGATCTATCACAGAAAGTGATTGTGAACACTATGTTGCAATATAAGAAAATGTCAATATTTTAGTATAAAAATAAGACTGAAACATAAAAAAATTATACATACATAGATTTAAATATACCACATATATATGTGTACATACATACACATACAATTTGGAGAACCATTATTTTTTTGATGTCATGTCCAGTTCAATCAGACACTGTCTCTGTTGTTGCTTTTTTTTTTTTATTTTGAGTTTCTCTGTAAATCTTCAGCTGGTCATGTCACCTCTCAGAGCTTTGTTTACAAAGTAGATTTGATGACTGATCCCACCATTTATTTAATCTATAAGATGTCGGATTCTGTGTGCCCAGTATTGAGTAGATACTAAAAACAAACAAATAAAAACCCAAATTCATTACTATAGAATCAATTCTGAGTCATAGCAACCCTATGGGACAGAGAAGAGCCACCTCATCAAATTTCCAAGGTGTGGCTGGAGGATTCAAACTGCCAAACCTTTTGGTTATAACTCTGAGCTCTTAAAAGTATATACTACTAGTATATTACCAAAGTTATAAAATAAATATTCAGATTTCAAGGACTGTTAAATCTTGATGGAGATCTATACACATTAATACCTCTAAGAGCAAAACAAGGAAGTATATCAGATTGGAAAAGATGTGCCTTGTTCAGTGTTATACCACAGTGCCTACCCAGAAAATTACCTGTATAAAAGTATTGTTGAATTTTAAACCAAAATTATCCTTTCAGAAATCAAGTCTAAACAAGTAACATAAACTACAATTGTGACAGTTTGACTATATTTTTATCAAATACATTTCCTCTACTATTAGGACTACATTTCCCAGTCTTCCTTGCAATTAGCTGGCGTCATGTGATCAACTTCTGACCAGTGATGTCTGTGTGGAAACCTTGGCCAACACATCCAGGCCCAAAACTAAACCCCTTACCATCAAGTTGATTTCAACTCACTGTGACCTTATAAGTAGACTCCTTCCCCTCAAAATATCTTTTAAAATCTTTCAAGCACCATCTCTTCCCTTGTCTTGATGCTGAAGATCTTCTAGAAGCCTGTAAAGTCCTAGAAGATGGCAGAGTCACCAGAAGTAATAAGCATGGGCCCTAATTAACAGTGTGGAACAAAACAGGAGAGAGCTGAAATGATAACATTGAACTATGATGTGAGTGAGAAATAGCCCTTAACGTTTTAGCCCACTGAAATATTATTCTATGTTGACTCATATTTAGATAAGCAAAGATGCAAACAGCACCGTTATTTGTAATGGTGAAAAACAGAAGCAACCTAAGTGTTCAGCCACCAAAAAAAAGTATATACCTGCTTAGTAGAATGTAATCCATCCATGGAAAATGACCATCATGGGCACTATGCTGCAATATAGAAAAATGGTAATATTTTAATATAAATATAAGACTGTAATACATAAAATTACATTTATCATAGATATGATGTTTGTATCTACACAATTTATATAGCATATATAAAATTTTATGTAATGTATAAACAGAGGTAAATAATTTTATGTAATTATTTTTTTATATATTAGTTAGAAAATGTTTATAAAATTAAAACACAGGAAGTAAATATATCACAATGTTAAAGACAGTTGTATTACAGTATATGGTTTAGGGGTGATTGATTTACCTGTTCTTAAATTTGTAATTTTTGTCACTGTCATTGTCATACTTTTGCTTTATAACTTATAAACAGAATGCAAAAAATTATTTTAAAAAGTGAAGTCTGGGATGGTAAATACACAAAGTGATTTCCTTGGTCAGAAATGAAGAAAGTAACTTTAACTGAAGGATCAAACAAAGGTTTGTGGGAGGGCTATAACAAGCATAGGGCCTAGAAGGGTGCTGTTGTTGGGTGCCGTCAAGTTGGGTCAGACTCACAGCAGCCCTATACACAACAGAACAAAACACTGTGAAGTCCTGTGCCATGCCCACAATCATTTTTATGATTAAGCCCATTGTTGCAGCCACTGAGTCAGTCCATCTCATTGAGGGTTTTCCTCTTATTTGCTGACCCTAGAAGGGTGAAGAGGATTGAATTTAGCAGAGAGAAGGAAAGGCATCCCAGACAGGTGGAGGTATAAGGTGAGATGAGAATGGTGGGCTTGGGGATTGTATGTCATCTAGTGCTTCTGTAACAGACATGCCACAGATAGATAGCTTTAACAAAGAGAAACTTATTCTCTCACAGTCCAGTAGGCTACTAGTTCAAATTCAATCCTATCCTAATCCTCGTTAACATAATCCAATCTTGCCCTATTATCCATAGTCAGAGATTAGGATTTGCTACATACACAAATGTTACAACCACAATAATATACCACAATCATGCGGTATTGTGAACCATGGCCCACGCAAATCGCTATACGTTGCAGGGTGGGGGCAATAATTCAATCCATGACAGGAGTGTAAAGAGATTCTGAGACTGCTTTTAAAAATGAAGACACTGGACAGGACGCTGTCTTTTGGGGTATTTTGAGATTGTTCTTTCCCCATAATCTAATGTTCCATCCTTTCTGCAAAACTACAATTCTTTGCAGTTGGGCCCACTTTCCTGGGAAGAGTGACAAGTTTGCATGGGATGCATTCATAACAGGTCTGGGTGAAGTCCGAAGCTCAGCGAGAGTGCTACTAACTGGCTAACCTGAGATAGTGGCCCCCCTCAATCCAGTAATCTAGTCAAATATTCTGGAAACTAACACAACAAATAACATAAACTGGTTGAACAGAATATTTGGACTCAGAGTCAGTTCTCCTGTTCATTTCCCCTGTGCCCTAAACCCTGGATTGGCCAGACCTTAAATCAGAAGCAGACATGTACCAGGTGCAGTCTCTCTCTTCAAGAAACTCTTAGTTTTAGGAATGTGATGTGATGCAAAAGAAAACACGATTTGTTTGTGTGCCTGCTCTATGCCAGGGATATGACTAGGGACTTGGCAAAACTCTCAGGATAACTTTTCAAAATCGATACTGGCCTCTTGCCTTATAGTCAGAAAACTGAGGTTCAGAGAGGCTAAGTGATTTTTCCAAGGTTACACAGCAACAAGTAAGTGGCAGAGTTCGGAATGACTCTAAGTCTGGGTAGTTATGATTGAAGCCAAACATGGCTTGTGATGTGAAAAGGGGGGAGGGGTAGATGTGGGTTATCACAGGAGTTCAAAATGCTTGAGACTCCAAAGATGGAACTGATACAAGGATGTAGAACAAAAGGGCAGCTTTTGTTGTTGTTGTTTTAAATAGATATTTGGGGCATAGTTTTCATTTCAAAGCAAAGCCCTTGCTTTGTGGGTTACTTAGAAAAGACTGAGGGGCAGCTGCCTAGCATCAGTTGGAAATCTACTGGCAGGCTTGAGATATTTCTTTCTTTCTCTGCTAACCAGGGCTTGGGTGTATCTTTGAAACTCAGCCTTCTAAAATCCTTTCCCCGAGATTTTAGAAACAGTCTTGTCAGGGGCAGATAGTTAAAATGTGTTAGCTGCAAGCATTTTAAGAGATGCTTCTAATCCATTTGTGCCCCTCCTAAGTGACAGGAGCCTGCGCATTACCATAGTTACCAGGCCAGCAATCAGCCAGTCCACGCAGTTCCTCCTCTCTTACAGAACACTGAACAGCAGGCGAGTGGAAAGCCTTTCTCTGCTCTACTTTCCACCTTGGCCCAGCCCCCTCTTCTTCAATGAGGACCTTAAAGCCACTCATTTATAGAGATAAAAATAAAGCCATGAATTAGCTAGAACAACAGGACTGGTATCTCAAAACATAGGGCACAGGCACCTTCATAAGTCAATAGAATGATTGGGAGACCAGGGGCCAGCACAAGTGTAGCTCGTCATTCATGTGATGTTTCTGAAACACAAAGCAAATCGTGTCCTACCCCCACCCAACTCAATTTTTCACTAATTTCAATATTCACTACTAGACTAAGTCCCCAAGTACCCAAGTGCCGACACTCACTATTTAATATAAACCATTTAGGGACTGGTCCAGCAGCCCACCCATCCAAACTCATCACTCCTGCTGTAAGACTTGAATGTCTCCTCCTCCAGGAACTCTTCCTGGCTCTATGAGATCCCTTTCCTTATGCCAACATGCAACACTTTTCAGTTGGCTGTAGTTTTGTCTCCTTCTCCAGCATTCCTTAAAAGACAAGAGACTGTGTGTTGTTCTTTTTTATCTTACACAGTGATGAGCCGCCTGCTACATGGTACATAAACCTCAAACCAAGCTCACTGCCATCAAGTCAATTCAGACTCATGGCATCCCTATAGGGCAGACTAGAACTGCCCCATATGGTTTCCAAGGTATGGCTAGTGGGTTCAAACTGCTGACCTTCTGATTAGCAGCCACAGCTCTTAAACACTGTGACTCCAGGGCTCCATGAAGTGAGGCCTACTGAGAGAAGGATGACTGAGCTTCTCACCACTACCCACCCCTGCAGCTTCAGCTCTTCTGAAACACTCCTAGAATATACTCTACATGCAAAGATCTATGCACCTCTCCTGGTTCTCTTCCCTTAGCCTGATACACCTCCCACCTGTCCAACACCTCTACTGTTCTGCCTGAAGAAATCACAGCCATCCTTCCGGCCCCAATTTCCGTGATACTTTCTCCAAGACAGATCGGGTTATCTTCAATTTCTGACCCCAAAATCTTTCTCAGGCTCTAGTTGGCTGGATGCATTTGTCCCAGCTGTGGATTGCAGATTACCTGTTCTTCAAGGGCAAGAACAAAACCTTGCCAATCTTGTGTCCTTCGTCCGCCATGTGTTATTGTCAGCAACCTGTTAGCTGGCCCCTGACTCATGGAGACCCCACGTTCAGCTAAAAAAAATGCTGGCTGGTCCTGTGCCAGCCCTGTGATCAATTGTAATCCACAGGGCTTTCACTAGCTGATATTTCTGGAAGCAGATCACCGACTACCTAGCAGATACCTAATACTATAGGTGGGATTAATTAACAAAACGACCAGCAGTCACTAAAATTAATTTTCAAATTGCCTGCCTTCTGGTTTCCTGAAGAGCTGCTGTCTGAATCATTCCCCAAACCTCACCCAGCTATGAGACTCTGTTTTGACAGCTCACTTCACTCCTCACACCTGAGCTGAGATGCAAGCTGCAAGCAGTAGCTCAGGAAGGACCTGCAACTTGGTGAGTGATGCTTGCTTTCCACCCAGGGACGGAGGCAGGATTGGTTTGAAAGTGGTTGCCATTCAGAGCAGCAACTGAAGATCAATCACTGTGCTTATTCCTGCCAAGCTGGAAGCCAAGTGTTTCTTTCCAATCTGCCTGTCAGGAGAAGCTAGTTCTATCCTCAGACCTGTCTCGAGCTGACGTGATGAAAACGGGAGGGGGTGGGAGGAAAGGACAGACAGGAAAAATTAACAAAAAGATGGGAAAATATGTGCCTTCAGTTTGGTGGAGGAAACCACAGGAGGAGTTTTACGCTCAACCAGGCCTGCTCTTTAATTATTGCTAAGCTACCATAGAAGATGGAAAAATTCCCTACACTCCCTAAACCTCAGCTTCCTTATCTACAAAGAGTTAGACTGAGGATTGAGTGAGATGATAAGCAAGCAAACAAACAAACAAAAAAACAGTTGCTGCTGAGCAGATTTCAACTCAGGGTGACACCACGTGTGACACAGTAGGACGGCTCCATTGGGTTTTCTTGGCTCTAATCTTTATGAAAGCAGATCACCAGGCCTTTCTTCCACAGTGCCACTGAGTGGGTTTCAACTGCTAACCTTTAGGTGAGTAGTCAGGCACAAACCACTTGTGCCAGTCGGGGACCTTAAAGTGGGATAAAGCCTCATTCACAGTGCAGTGGACATACAAGGTGACCCATCCGTGTGCCCTCAGACCACTCTTACTGTCCTCTGGTGCCGTGTTCCTGGCTGTATGTGCTTGATTTCTGGAGGTCTGTACCTCTTCCCTTCTTTGGAGTTGCTTGGCCTGAAAGCTTCAGGAATCAGAGTGCTTGAAAATGTGTATCCCCTTGGGGTGACCCTTAGCCAAAAACCAAAGATTATTGATAGAGTATAAAATGTAGCTCCCTTGTCCGGAGTCCAGGTATCTGTGTGATATAATTTATACTCCAGAGTCCCCTTGAAGGACAAGGCTGAAGCCTAAAAGCCTTTGCAGTCTTGGCTTCCCCTACCGGCTTGCCAGTTTTCTCCTGGGGCATTTTCCTCGCAACTTGCCCACAAATTCTGTCCCAGTATCTGCTTCTGAGGGACTAGACCTAAGCTAAAAATATAACCCAGGTGGGGCTTACAAAAATGTATACTCATTGAGCACTTATTACTGTTCAGTGCTTTGTGTCTGAAGCACATATCCTCTTGTTTGGAAACCCCAGTGGTATAGTGGTTAAGTGCCTTGGATGCTCACCAAAAGATCAGCAGTTCAAATCCACCAGGTGCTCCTTGAACACGTTATGAAGCAGTTCTACTCTGCCCTATTGGGTTGCTGTGAATCACCCATCCCCTCATCTAGGACCCCAAACCAAACCCACTGCCTTCAAGTAAATTCTGACTCATAGCAACCCTATAGACAAAGCAGAACTGCCCCCGTAGACTTTCCAAAGCGTGCCTGATGGATTTGAACTGTTGACCTTCTGGTTAGGAGCTATAGCACTTAATCACTATGCCACAAGATTTTCCCTCTTCTAGAAAGAAGGAAAATAAAGCTCAGTACTTGTGGGAAACTGCAACCTCTACCATTTGTTTTTATTCATCCCTTGCTAGTATCTGTTGCAGAGCTAAAATAGAATAATACTCATTAAGACTTGGGAGAGCCAAAAACTCATTGCAATTGACTCCGGTCTGAATTAGCAACCCTACTGGACATAGAATTGCCCTATGGGGTTTCCATGACTATAATCTTTATGAAAGCCAACTACTGTATCTTTCTCCCATAGACTAGATGGTGGGTTTGAACCCTCCACCTTCTGGATAGCAGTCAAGCACTTAACTACTACACCAAGCTGCTTAGGGCTTTGAAAGCCAAACCCAGTCTAGGCAACCTTCCTATGTTAATCTGACAGTCCTATCGCACTTTTTATTTCCTCAGTGTACTTTCATATCTGTTATTTCATTTGCAGGTAGTGCTGTAAGACTGACACAGAGCAAAGGAAGAGCCAGAAACTGTGCCTGCAGTGAGAGTAAAGGGAAACGAAAAGGATCTCCAGCTGAACTCAGCAGGGCTCAGTGACAGCTGCACATCAGCACCAGAGAAGAGATTTCAAACACTCTCACGCTCAGTTCCACTCCTACGTATATGTATACAAAAGAACAGCAACCAAGGACTCAAGCAAATACTTGTATAAAATGTTCATAGCAGCACTAGTCACAAAAGCAAAAAGGTGGAAACAACCCAAGTGTCCGTTAACAGATGAGCATGCAAACAAAGTGTGATGCTTCCACACAATTGATAATCACATACCATGAAGAAGAGTGGAGTTCAGGTTCATGCTACAACATAGACCAACCTTGAAAGCATTATGCTGAGTGAAAGAAGTCAGTCACAAAGGGATAAATATTGTACTGTTCTACTTACATGAAAAATCCAGAATAGATAACTCCATAGATATAAGAAAAAAAAAACATTAATGATGTCCAGGGGCTGGATGTGGGAGGGATGGAAGCGATGGCTTAATGAATGTGGATTTCACTTTGGAACAATGAACATCTTCTGGAATTAGACAGGGTGCTGATTGCACAACACTGTGAATTTACTGAATTTGAGACTTTAAAATGTCTGGTTTTATGTTTTGTGAATTTTACAGCAACTTAAAAAAGTAAATGCACACACAAAGTCCCCACCCCCAGGCTGCAGCTTGGATCAATTAAGTGACTGCTGGATAAAACCCAGGTGTTACTAATTTTTCAAGCTCCCAGGTGATTCCAGTGTGCAGGCAAGTCTGAGAATCTCTAAACTAAAGGAAGCTACCCAGTCACAGAGTCACAGTCTGGCGTTTGTAAAGCCTGTGTAATTACACCTGCAAAAGAAGACAGATAATTGCATTAGTCATTCACTAAATATTTACAGAGCACTTTTTAAGAACAAGACACTGTGTTACGAGTTCAGGGAAAAGATGAAATCGATCTGGTCTCTGTCTTCCTGGCTGCGGCAGATGGAGGCTGATTTGTAAACAATATTTGCAAATAACTTCCACTCCCCTATTAGGAGCTGCAGAAAGTAGAAGTGAATCCAGTGCACACGGGTCCCTGTTGAGGGACTAATCAGTGTAGGAAGACTTGTTAATCGAAAAATAATGGTTGATAGCAGCCACTGAGTTGAGACTCACATAGAGACTCCATGTGTTTCAGGGTAAAACTGGGCTGCTAGAGATTTCAATTACGTGATATTTTGAAAGTAGATAGCCAGACCTTTCTTCAGAGGTGCTTTTCAATTAGCAGCTCAAGTGCTTAACCATTTGTACCATGCAGGGACAGATGAGTAGAGCTCTATAAGGGAATGATGAGGAAAGAGCTTGTGTATGGCATGAGCCCGAGCTCGTTGCCATTGAGATGGTTCTGACTCATGGCGACCCCGTATGGCATGAAGGAGGACTGAAAGATATCGCATTCCAGGACCTGTTAGCGACCTGGTACAACCAATCCAGTGTACAAGAGTGTATCAAGAAATGAGGTTGAGGGAGCCTAAAGGGAGTAACATATCCTGTTTGTGCATTTGGACCCTTCAGCCACTTGGAGGGCACATTTCTGAGAGCAGTAGAAGCCTAGGGACACCAGCCTTTGTACTCTCCCCTTTGCCTCGGTTCAGGGAGGCGAACAAACAGGCAGGTTTGTTTGCCAGCAGCAGTCTACTTTCACTCACTCCCCATATGCAGACATCCCTGCTTGTTGAATTCAATCCAGCTCCAGCTTCTGCAAAGCTCCAGGGATACACATACTCAACGGTCATTTCTGGGTCCAAACTCCTACTTCTGTGGAAACAAAATCTGACTTGCATCTCACTGCCCTGGGCTGTTCTCTTTCTATGGTTTGGGACTGGTGTAGATGAAGAATGATGACTCTTCTCTTTGACTTCCACCAGAATCTTCCACACTAGGCATTTGTTGAAAATTTGCAATGGTGAAAGGTATTTCTCTCTCCGTGTCTCTCTCTGGAACACAACCCCCTCAAATATGTTAAAATTAAGGTTTAGACATTTTTACTTTGAAAAGCTCTTGAGCTGTGCATCCAGAGAATTCCTTGCTGGTAACATTTCTCCAAAGGTTGAGCCTCTGGCTCTGTTGCTCAGCGCTCAGCCACCACACTCCTCTCGTCTTAATTCCCTGACTTAATTGTGCAGAACAGGTCATCTGCTCTGAACTCGCTACCTTCCACTGCATCCTAGACTTGTTTTTTTAAATACTGCCCCATTAATGGGCCAGCTAGCACTCTCTACCCTCAGACTCCCCATTTTTCAGCACAGAAGAAATGAAAGAAGCTTTGAAACTCCAATCTTGCCTCCCTCCTTCTCTCACCAGGCTCTGTCACTTGGAAGGAGACAATACATACATTTTGTTCTCCCTAATGAAAATTTTGCTTCTGCCACTCATTAGAAGACAGTAGTAACGATAGTTTTTGTTTTAAATGATTTTTCTTTCAATTCCATTTCAATACCTGGTTTTCCACAGAGAGGTTAAATGACTTGTCTACAAGTCTAATATGACAAAGGGAAGAGAAATGAACATAATCTACTTGGGGCTCCTGCTGAGTGCCAGACACTTTTAATAGATTAACTTGTTTTCAAAGACCAAAGCCTTCAGTATGAGTTGCATCTCAATATCAAGAAAACAAAAATCCTCACAACTGGACCAGCAAGCAACAGCATGATAAATGGAGAAAGGACTGAGGTTGTCAACGATTTAATTTTACTTGGCCCCACAATCAACACCCGTGAAAGCAGCAATCCAGAAACCAAAAGACCCATTGCATTGGGAAAATCTGCTGCAAAGGACCTCTTTAAAATGTTGAGAACTAAAGATATCACCTTAAGACCAAGGTGAGACTGACATAAGCCATGGTACTTTCACTTGCATCATACGCATGCAAAAACTGGACAATGAATAAGGAAGACAGAAGAAGAATTGACACCTTTGAATTGTAGTATTGGAGAAGAATATTGAACATACCATGGACTGCCAAAGGAACAAACAGATCTATTCTGGAAGAAGTACAACCAGACCGTTCCTTGGAAGCAAAGCTGGCGAAACTGCATCTCTCACACTTTGGACATGTTGTCAGCAGGAATCAGTCCCTTGGAGAAGGACACCATGCTTGGTGTCATAGATTGAACTGTGTCCCCACCAAATATGTGTGTAGCTGTTTGGCTGGGCTACAATCCCCAGTGTTTTATGAATGTCCTCCTTTTTGTGATTTTCATATGCTGTATGTTAAGGAGGATTAGGGTGGGACTGTGAGTCCCTTCCTAAGGTCGCCTCCCTGCTCCAGTGTAAAGGGGTACCCCGAGTGTGGCTTACATCATCCTTCATTTTTTTATCTTACAAGAGATGAAAGTAAAGAGAAGCACGCAGAAAACGGGAAGCTTCATACCATCAAGAAAGCAGTAGCAGAAGAGCATGTCCTTCAGACTTGAGGTTGCTGCATCAAGCTGCTCCCTGACCAAAGACTGATGCTACATGAGAAACTTCCTCCAGAGCTGACAAGGAGGGAAAGCCTTCCCTGGAGTGGACACCTTGAATTCAGTCTTGTAACCTACTGGACTGTGTAAGAATAAACTTCTCTTTGTTAAAGCCATCCATTTGTGGTATTTCTGTTACAGCAGCACTAGAAAACATTTGGTAAGGTAGCAGGTGGGTGACAAAGAGAAAGACCCTCAAGGAGATGGATTGACACAGTGACTACAACAGTTGGCTTAAGCATAAAAACGATTGTGGGTATGGTGCAGGACCATGCTGTGTTTCATTCTGCTGTACATTGTGTCCCTGTGAGTTGGAATTGACAGCACCTAAGAACAAGTTATTTTATTCCAAGAGTTATATGCTTACAAAAAAATAAACAAGGAAACAAAGGTTCAAAGACATGCTTGGTGTCATCTAATTCCCATGCAGTAGACATATGTTCTATATTATTCAGTTTTCTTCTAATTCTTCATATGGAATTTAAATCCAAATATCTTTCTTCGCTCACTCATTAGGCAGTCAAAAAAGTTGTGAAGATAATACAGTAAGTTTCTGTCTTCCCTACATTCAATTTCCCTTACTGCTAGTATCTTTATATGTGGAAATTCATATTTCCTTAGTTTTTTCAATTATTTTTTACCATTCTGGGATCCCATCTAGGAAACCACTTTACATGTAGTTGTCAGGATTCCTTTGGCTCTTTTAGACTGTGATAGTTTCTCAGACTTCTTTTGGTTTCTGGTGATCTTGGTAGTTTTGAGGAGTACTGATGAGTTATTTTGTAGAACACCCATTTGTGCTTGCCTAATGTATTTTTCTCTTGATTAGATAAGGGTTATGGGTGTTAGGGAGTAAGATTACAAAGGGAAACATTATTTTCTTTTTTGTAAATTAATTTTATTTTTTTACTATAATTGAATGAAAATGTACATTCCCACATAAATTTGCATACTCAAGTATTTGCAGCTCCCACTGCTCTCCCTGCCTGGTGACAGCACACCCCTCCTCTCTGCTCCATATAAGTCCTATCCTCCCGACAGTCTCCTATCCCCACCTCTTCACCCACTCTCCTTCCTCCAGCAAGAGGTCAGCAGGATGACCTCCCATAGATGCATAGAACCATAAAATTCCCACAAGATACGGTCACTCTGTGTCGCCAAGTCCATTTCATTGCTGACAGAAAAGTTGACCTTCATTATGATTTATGGACAGGGGCAGCATCAGGGCAATGGTCCATGCTCCCAGGGGAACTCTGAAGCACCCGGACCATCGATTGTGGTCTTTTATTGAAGATCTCAGGGTACACCCCTATTTATTCTCTTGTTGCCAGTGAAACTCCACTTCGTGAGCTCCATTGTGGCTATCAATGGTGGCAGCCGGGCACCATCTGGTTCTTCTGGTCACAAGTCGATGTAGGCATCCACTGACATGGGTCCCTCTGTCTTCTGGGTTCTCTTTTCCCCATGTCGCTCTTGTCCTTGGTGATCATCCATTCCTGTTGAGTTGGGACCATTTGCTGTACCCTCAGATGGCAGCTTGGCAGCTTTTAAGACCCCAGAAGCCACTCACTGATGAGGGGTGCAGAGAGTCCTCATTAGCAAAATGCTAGCTGTGCCAATTGGCCTCGATTTCACCTGAGAGCATGGTCCCTGTCCCCCTGCCCCAAGTACTCTGTCCTTGCAATAGTGGGTTAAGATAGGAGTACTCAAGTTGTGTTGAAGTCCATTTATCATTGATCTTTCTAATGTGTGCTGTCACTGATTTCACCCAACCAAATTTCTATTAACTGTCTAATCTAAACCCTTCCCTCTCCAATTCTCCCCTCCCCACCCTTGCAGCCTTCCAAGAGTCTTTTCTTCTATGTATGAGTCTGCTTTTACGTTCTTATTGTAAGAGTCTCATACAATATTTGTCCTTCTGTTGCTGACTACTTTCACTCAACATAATGTCCTCCAGTTGAAACCAGGTTAAGAGATGTTTCCTGCTATCATCGTTGTTCTTTATCATTGCAGTGTTCCATTGAGTATATATACTATAGTTTACCTATCCATTCCTCTGTTGCTGGGCATCTGGGTTGATTCCATCTCTTTGCTATTGTGGACTGTGCTGCAATGAACATTCACGTACATCTATCAGTTGGTGCAAATGGCCTTATTTCTGTAGGATATATTCCAAGCAGTGGAATTACTGGGTCAAATGGTATATCTATATCCATTTTTTTTAAGGGAGCGCCAGATTGCTTTCCAAAGAGGTTGCAGCAATGTGCAATCCCACCAACAATGTAGGAGAGTTCCAATCTCCCCACAGCCTCTCCAGCATTTGTTGTTTTGTGTTTTTTGGATCCAGCCAACCTTGTTGGTGTGAGATGACAACTCATTGTCCTTTTGATTTGAATTTCTTTAATAGCTAATGATCACGAGCGTGTCCGCATGTGTTTTTTGGCTGCCAGGATTTCCTCTTTAGAGAAGTGTCTGTCCGTTTCCTTTGCCCATTGCTTAATTGGATGATTTATCTTTTTCTTACTGATATTTTGTAATACCTTATAGATTATGGAGATCAGGCATTGGTCTGACATAGAGTTGCCAAATATTTTTTCCCATTCTGTAGGTGGCCTTTTAATTCTATTAATAAAGTTTTTGGATGAGCAAAAGTGATTGATTCTTAGCAGTTCCCATTTATCTATTTTCTCTTCTGATGGTTGTGGTTTGTTTGACACATTTTGAAGTCTGTCTGCATTGTGTACTAAACCTTCCGTTGTTGTCCCTACTTTCTCTTGGATGTGTTTTATTGTTTTAGATTCGATATTTAGGTCTTTTATCCAGTTTTAATTGGTTTCTGTGTAAGGTGTAAAATATGGGTCTTGTTTTAATTTAGTGCAAGCGGATACACAATTTTTCCAGCACCATTTGTTGGAGAGATTATTTTAACCCCAGTTTAATGTCTTAGGGCTTTTGTCAAATATCAACTGTTGATAGACAGATGATGTTATCTCTGGGGTCTCAATTCTGTTCCACTGATCTGTCTGTCTGTTTTTGTACCAGTACCAGGCTGTTTTGACTACTGTGGCAGTGTAATAGTTTCTAAGGTTGGGTAATGAGAAGCCTCCCAGTGTGTTCTTTTTCTTTAGTAATGCTTTGTTTATCTGGGGCTTCTTCCCTTTCCAGACAAAGTTGGTAATTTGTCCCCCCATCTCATTAAAAAATGTCACTGGAACTTGTATTGGGATTGCATTGTATAAGTAGGTTGTTTTGGGTAAAACAGACATTTTCACAGTGTTAATTCTTCCTATCCATGAGCAGGGTAGATTTCTCCATTTATGTAAGTCTCTTAGTTTCTTGTAGTAAGAGTTTGCAGTTCTCTTTGTAAAGGTCTATTATTTCTCTGTTTAAGTTTATTCCTAGGTACTTTATCTTGTTAGGGGCTATGGCAAATGGTATTGATTTGGTGATTTCTTCCTTAGTAATCTCATTGTTGGTATAAAGGAACCCTACTGGTTTACTTATGTTTATCTTGTATCCTGAGACTTTGCCAACTCTTCTATCAGTTTGAGACACTATTTTCATCATGTTATGTCAAGGGTACTATCTTAGTCATCAAGTGCTGCTATAACATAAATATCACAAGTGGATGGCTTCAACAAAGTTCATTCTCTCATGGTCTAGTAGGCTGTGAGTCTAAATTCAGAGTATCAGCTGCAGAGGAAATCTTTCTCATGCTCTTGGTTCTAGAGGAAGGTCTTCCTCATCAATCTTACCCTGAAGTAGGAGGTTCTCAGTCCAGAAACCTTGGGTCCAAAGAATGCTCTCTACTCCTGGCACTGTTTTCTTGGTGATATGAAATCCCAACTCTCTGCTTGCTTCCTTTTACGTTTGTCTCTTGTATGATAAAAGGTGGTGCAGGCTACATCCTGGGGAAACTGTCTTTGCATTGTGTCAGGGATGTGACCTGAGCAAGTGTGTTATATGCCACCTTAACCTCTTTAACATAATCTAATTTTACCTCATTAAACACAGACAGAAAGTAGGATTTACAACACATGTGAAACTTACATCATTCACAAAGTGAAGGCCAACCTCACAATACGGGGAATCGTGACCTAACCAAGTTGACACATATGGGGGAGGGGAAGACACACAATTCAATCCATGAAACTCCACTCTTTGGTTCCCCAAAATTCATGTCCCTGCCCATGTAAATTATATTCATTCCATCATATCACAGCAAATGTCTTAACTCCATGTCCCCAGTCCAAAATTTCCTCTTCATCTGTGAAATCTAGAATACAAGCTTGCACTTCCAAAGCATAATGGTGCAGGTTCAGTGGAGCAACATAGACTTTCCATTATAAACAGGAGAAACTGGAGGGAAAGAAGGTGTAACAGGCACCAAGCAAGTTAGTAGAACATATTACACTAACCTTCAGGCTTGAAAATAATCCTCTGTTTTCTGAGATCATTCACAGAATTGTTCTGCCCTCCAGACTCACCACCCATGCCTGCCTTGCCAGGGCAAATGTAGAAAAGCTCTTCATCTCCACTCACAAGTGCCTGGAGGTACCCTACTATACTAGTAAACTTCAGTCAAGGCACTCAGCTCTTTAGCTCCACGGGTCATCAAGCCTAGCTCCACCAATAAGTGCCCAAAGGTACTCCCTCCACTGGAAAGTGTCCTGAGCACAGGCCCTCAGCTGTCTCACTCTGTGGATTGGTTCCAGCAATCCTGGTTCTGTTGCTGTTGGTCCTCTGCCACTGCTGGTCCTCTGTTGCTGCCAGTTCCTCTGTTTCTGCTGGTTGTCACCATCTGCATTGTTTCTAGTGTAACAGCTGTCCTCATTTCCTTCTGAGTCCTCTCTCCTTTTTCCATTGTAAAACCACTTCCATATTTTAGGAATCTGTTAGAGGCATACACCACTCCTAGGACCTGGATTTTGGAGGCAACATATTCTTCATTTGGGTATGCTACCCCAGCGTATTTATCAAGTGACTTGAAAAGTTGCTAGTTTTGAGTGGCGGCCCAGAACAAGAGAAAACTCTGTGACAGGTTCAGGATGCTGTGCAAGCCACTCTGCCTCTTCGGCCATATGATCCAGCTCAACCAATGGTGCCTGAAATGTCAGTGGAAGATAGAAAGGTTATTTGGGTCTTTGGCAGCCCCCTATTGATGAATTATAGTGCAGACCCTTAGGATTTGACAAACTCTGCCATCTTCTGCAGATAACTACTGTCCTTCAGAGAAACAGCTTTTGGCTTGTTACTAGGCTTTACCAGAGACTGAACACTTAATTACAGGACCCCAAGTCTCCATGTGGCCTGAACTTCCTGTCATAAACTGGGTATTGTCTGACTCCTGGAGTCATAAATTCAAATCTGCACAGCAGCACTTCATCATTAAGTAGAAGCAGTATATATGAGATGGGGCCTAAGCTAGACCTGAAGGCAAGAGTAAGTTTCATGATGAAGTGGCCAGTGGTTTGTATTCCTGTTGCATTACCTTCCATTTCCCAATCTGCACCTATGATCCCTTGGGGAGTTTCTTACAATCAGTTGACTGAAGAATAGAAAACTCATGCCTGGTATAAAGATGGTTCTGCACTTTTGCAGCCACTCAAATGTGGACATAAGCTGCACTACAGCCCCTTTCTGGAATCTCTCTGAAGGACAGTGGTAAAGGGAAATCTACTCAGTGGGCATAACTTTGAACAGTGCACCTGGTTGTTCATTTTGCTTGGAAGGAGAAATGGCTGAATGCACAAATGTATAGCTATTCATGGGCTGCAGGCCGTCAATGGTTTGGCTGGATGATTAGGGACTTGGAGAGGATGTGATTAAAAAACTGAAGATAATGAGTTACAGGGAAGAGGTATGTGGATAGACCTCTCTAAATGGCCCAGAAAAGTGAAGGTATTTATGTCTCATGTGAGTGCTCACCAAAGGGTGACCTAGCAGAGGATGAGTTTAACAGTCAAGTGGATAAGATGACGCATTATGTGCAAACCAATCATCCTCTTTCCCCAGCTACTCCAGTCATTGCTCAAGGCTCATGAACAAAGCGGCTATGGCGACAGGAATGGAAGTTAAGCATGGGCCCAAAAACATGGACTTCCACTCAGCCAGGTGTCTTAACTACAGTCACTGTTGAGTGCCTAGACTACAAGTAGAAGACCAACACTGTGCACCCAATACAGCACAATCCCCCGAGATTTTTATGTAGCAACCTGGTGGCAAGTTAGTCACACTGGAGTACTTCCACCATGGACAGGGCAGCATTTTGTCATTACTGGATATCAGTTTGCCTTCTCTACATGCAGTGTTTGTGCCCAAACTACCATCTATAGACTTACAGAATGCCTTATCCACCTTCATGGTATCTTACACAGCACTGTCTCTGATCAAGGAACTCACTTCACAGCAAATGAAATATGGCAATGGAACTTTGCTCACAGAATTCACTGATTTTACCATGCTCCTCATCATCCTGTAGCAGCCTAGTAGACAACACAGTGGCCTCCTAAAGACACAATCATGGTGCCAACTAGGTGACAACACCCTTCAGGGTTGGGGCAGTGTTCTCTAAGAGGCTGCATATGCTCTAAACCAGCTCTAAACCTAGTGTATGGTATCATTTTTCCCATAGCCAAGTTACCCCTAGTAGTCTACTCACAAGATTTTTGCTTCCTGTCCCCACAACCTTATGTTTTACAGGTCTAGAAGTCTCAGTTCCAAAGCAAGGAATGTTCCCTTCTAGACACACATTGAACTGGAAGCTAAGAATGTAACCCGGCCACTTTGGGCTTCTATTGCTTCTGGATGAACAGGCAAAGAAAAGAGTTACATTCTGGCTGTTGTGGTTGATCCTGATTATCAATAAGAAATCAGATTGATATTACATAATGGAGGTAAAGAGGAGTCTGGAATGCAGGATATCCTTTACGGCATCTCTTAGTACTGTCATGCCCTGTGATTAAAGTCAATGGAAAACTACAGCAATCTAATTCAAGCATGACTACTAATGGCCTAGAACCTTTTAGAGTGAAGATTTGGGTCACCCCTATTGCCAGCTAAAGAGCAAAGACCAGCTGAGGTGCTTACTGAGGACAAAGAGAATACAGAATAGATAGTGGAAGACAGTACCTCTGAATACCAGTTACATTTTTGTGACCAGTTGCAGAAATGAGGATTGTAATTGTTATGAGTATTTCTGCTTTGTAGCTGTGCATCAGATATTTTGGTTTTCCTCATTTGTAAAATATAAGATGTAGATGGGGCTAGTGTGTTTTCAGTTGTGCGTGTGTTAGTTGTATCATGTAACAGACAAGTATGACTTTGTAATTGTCTTTAGTCAGAGATTGTGAATGGCTTAGGGAGATGTGTATAGGTTCCAAGTTGACAACAGGTTGACTTCAGTATTTCAGATGATGTATTAGTTTGGCTGGGTCATGATTTTCAGTGTTTATATGTGATCACCCTCCCAGACGGGATCTGCTGTGAATAGCAAATCTGTTGAAAGGGAGTTTCCTTGGGCATGTGGCCTACGTCCAAGTATAAGTAGATGTTCTAGCTTTAACATGCTCTGGATCCTGCATCTCTGTCTCTTGTTTTTCTGGCCTCTGGTTCTTAGGACTTGAGCTAGAAATTTATCTGCCCATCTTGGGATCTGTTGATCTTCACAGCCTGTGAGCAAGAACCCTCTTCCAACCTGCCAATCTTGGGTTCACCAGCCCCTGCAGTTATGCAATAGGAGAAGCCTTGTGGTCTTGTCTACCTGTCTTTGGATTCACCAATCTTCCCAGCCTATGAATAAAAACCTTGCTCTCCAACCTGCTACTGATCTTGAGTTTGCCAGTTCCTGCCACTACATGAATCAGAAGCCTCTATCCTGATCCACAGACTTGGGACATGTCAGTCTCTACAATGATGTGAGCCAAATCCTCACCATAAATCTCTCTCACTATGTATATTTAAACACTTTACTGGTTTTGCTTCTCTAGAGAACCTAGCCTAAGACAGGTTCACACTACCAGCATGACTTACCACTGTTGGTGCTAGCCTAGATCACCTGGCCAAAGTAGTGTTTGCTAAGTTTCTCTAAAGTGTAGTACACTGAGATGAGAACTGTAGGGAATACAAAGAAACAACATACAGACCCTCAAGTTACTATAGATGAGAAAGATGGAGAAAGTGCACACACACAGACACGCACACCACACCACACCACTCCACACCACTCCACACCACACCACACCACACCACACCACACACCACAGCACAGCACAGCACAGCACACCACACCACACCACACCACACCACACCACACCACACCACACCACACCACACCACAGAGTCTGCTTCCATTGAAAGAATGATTATTTAATGGATAAGTGATGTGACATTAAGTCTTTAAAACAAATCCCATCTTCACAATCAAGTTCTACCACTGAAAGACATAAACGTGTTTTGGTGATAAAGAGAATGAAATTTATTCCAGCCCCACTTTGGGGAATTATTTTGGTGGGAGAAGATAGACCTTTCACAACAGAAATCCCTCTAAGAAATACACTGCCTGACGATCTTGAGCTTTCATACAGTAAACATTCTTTGAGTGCCTCCCTTGTGCAAAACACTATTCTAGGTGTTAAAAGAGTCATGAGATGAGAGGTCACGAAGACTCTTAATATTTGTGCAGAACTCCTAATTTCACAAAGGAGTAAAAATAGGTATACAAAGTGGTATAATAGCAGGGACTGAAGATCCAGAGATCCTATAAGAAAGTGAAGAAGTGCTCTACAGGTTTACAGAATGAGATATTTCAACCCAACTAAGAGAGGAAACAACTCAAATATGTTTCCTAGAGAAGGATGAGTTTTGACTTAGGCCTTGAATATGCAACACGATCTCATTTGAAAGTATTGTTTGTAGATGAGGGAATATCAGGAGCAGAGACACAAAGACATGGAAATTCTAGATATGTTTTAGGAATAGGCAACAACATGGAAAGACTATGACTCACTATTCATCTCTTTGTGGGGATAGAAGCAATAGTAGGTATCCTGGATTAAATTATATTCCCCCTCCCTGCCCCAAAAATGTGTGTATCAATTTGGCTGGGCCAAAATTCTCACTATCATGTTGTTGTCCTCCGTTTTGTGATTCCAGTCTTGTAAATCCTAATCACTGCCTATGGTTTATAGGGCAAGATTGGATGACATTAAAGAGTGAGACTGCAATACCCTTACTAAGGTCATCTCCCTGATCGTTGCAAAGGGAGCTTCTCTGGGGTGTGGCTTGCACCACCTGTTATTCTGTGAGAGATAAAAGAAAAGAGAAGCAAGTGGAGGGCTGGGGACTTCATATTACCAAGAAACTAGTCTGGGAGCAGAGCACTTCCACTGGACCTGAGATTCCTGTACTAAGATGCTCCTAGACCAAGGCAAGACTGATAGCAAGTACCTTTAGAGCCAACAGAGAGAAAGACTTCACCTGGATCTAATGCTCTGCACTGGGGCTTGTAGCCTACTAGACTATGAGAGAATCAACTTCTCTTTTTTGAAGCCATCCACTTAGGTATTTCTGTTACAGAAGCACTAGAATACTAAGACAGTAGGCATTATGGAAGGAGCATCATGGATACAATACTGTGGGAGGCCTTGAAAGGCTTACACATAAGCCTAGACTTTATTCTGTAGGTCTCAGGAGGTATTTCTTAATTTAGGGGAAGCTTGAAGAGCATTGTGCTTCAGGAGCATTATGCTTCAGGAGTTTTCCGTAGTTGTTTTGGGTGGAAGAGGTTACTGGCAAGAACATTCAGAAGACCATCCAACAGTATGAGTAGATGCTGATAGGTACTACCACTATCGTAAAAATTAAACAATAAATCATTATAAACAATAAATCATTATAGTACATGGTGCATTTAGATATAGTACAATAGATTTTGGCTCATTGCATCTTTCTGTCATAAGAATCAACATGATCTCTGTCATGAATGCGTCATGTCCCCCAAAAAGTATATGTAGTAATTTGGCTGGGCCAGGAGTCCCAGTATTCTGTCCTCCGTTTTGTGCTTTTCTGATGCTATAAATCCTAATCTCTGCCTTTGGCTAATAGATAGAATGGTTATGTTAAAACTGGAATAGTGTGTGACCACCAGATCCTTGCTAAGAAAATTTCCCTGGAGTGTGGCTTGTACTACCCTTTATCCTTTCATCCTAGGAGAGATAAAACGAGACAGAAGCAGGCAGAGAACTGCGAACTTCACACTATCAAGAAAGCAGCACTAGAAGAAGAGCATGTCTTTCAGACCTGAGGTTCCTGTGCCAAGACGCTCCCTGAACAAAGACTGATGCAACACAGACTTTCTTCCAGAGCTCACAGTGGGGAAAGTCTTTTCCTGGAGCGGACATCCTAAATTTGGACATGTAGCCTACCGGCCCGTGTAAGAAAAACTTTCCTTTGTTAAAGACACCCACTCTGTGGTATTTCTGTTAGAGCAGCACTAACAGACTAAAACAATCTCTTATTTTTTTCACTTTTTAAACAGCCTTTTACAGTAGATATAATACAATCTGCATATTCCAGATTAAGGAAAAATTTAGCTCAAAAAAGCTGAGTATCTTGTGCAAGGCCACACAGCGAGCAAGTAATAGAGCCTGCATTTGAACTGTCACGCCGAGTGACTCAAGAGCCTGACCTCTCAGGACACTCTGCGTCAGAACTAAGTTTACAGACTAGTTTCATATATCCATGTGTGAACCATCTATTTATGGATCATCCAGAGAAAACGTGTAATATCAGGCTGACTTCACCATGCCACCCAGCACGTTCCTGGACTACCTCCCAACTGGTGTCTACTCAGGGAACAAAAGCTCACTTCAATATTAGCCCAAGTCAAACCTAATTAGAAAGGCAAATCCACTCCCAGCCTTTCCAGTCCCAAATTGGTGGTACATGCCAAGTAGTAACTTTCCTGTGTTTTCTGCTACTTTGGCTTCTCAGTTCCAGCTCTAATCACTCAAGATGACACTCTTTGCAAAAACTGACCGATTCTTCTCAAGGTGAAAGTCCTCCACAAACTATCAAACTATGGTTGTGTCTTTAATCTTATACCAGTGCTCCCTAACATTGTCCTGGATCTCCAAATCAGGTAACTTTATGTGCTGATTCGGAAGACATTTAGTGAATGCATGACTTATGCCAAGCTTCAAGGACAAAGGTGATAAGGCCAGGTCCCTACGTTCAAAAAGGTGCAGTCTAGAAGATAACGTGTGTTTTGTACTCAAGTAACTGCAAAATTTAGTTACTCTGACAACTAATTCAGGAAAGCTTTCTCATGTCTAGTTTATGTTGCTTTAGTCTTACCGAAGTGCCTGGTGTAGGCTAAATTTTCTCAACCCATGAGTCGGATCTGACTCGATGGCAGTTGGCTTGGCTGGATGCTATTAACATTTTGGACTGAAAAATTCTTTGTGATGGGAGGAGATTGTCCCATATATTGTAGGATGTTTCAGCAGCATCACTGATGTCTATCCACTAGATGCCAGAAGCATCTCCTACCCAGGTATAACAATAAAAAATGTCTCTATGTACCTCCAAACGTCCCCTGGGGGACAAAATCTCTCCTACTGAGAACCATGGCTTAGATCATGAAATTCCTGTCTTCAGTGGCCGAAGTGCAATGGTGAGTTCATTATCATTATCATCTTAGTAACATTTATGAAGCCTCATTATACTTACTTAGTCAGGCACTGTGCTCAGACTTTTCATGCATTATGTCACCTAATTCTCTCAAAAGCGCAGTGTATTAAGAATGGTTATCAAAACCTATTCATGATAAAAGAAACTGAGGTGTAGAAATGTCAAGAA
The DNA here is from genome assembly GCA_028571685.1 of Heterohyrax brucei. Taxonomy (NCBI): domain Eukaryota; kingdom Metazoa; phylum Chordata; class Mammalia; order Hyracoidea; family Procaviidae; genus Heterohyrax; species Heterohyrax brucei. The sequence continues at coordinate 113,520,558 of CM053149.1, read as the reverse complement.
ACTTGCTCTAAGTCACAAAGCTACTACAACGTGGAGCCGGAATTTGCACCCAGACCAGCATGCTCACAAACCATTATGTGAACACGCCCTCACCATACACAACTGTTGTACTTAGGTGCCATCGAGTCAGTTCTGACTCGCAGCAACCCTGAGCACAACAGAAGAAAACACTGCCTAGTCCTGTGCCGTCCTCACACCCGTTGCCATGCTTGAGCCCATTTTGTGGCCAGTGTGTCAGTCCATCTTGTTGAGGGTCTTCCTCTTTTCTGCTGACACCTAGAAAACCAGATACCTAATCGAGGTCTGTTAATTAGGTCCATGAACTTAATTGTTTGAAATTCCATGCCTCACTGCTGAATATCACTATAGTCACCTTTAAAGTACTCCCCTTGGGAAGCTATACACCGATGCCAGTGGCTAATCCTCCCATCAAAGCAATTTTGGAACTCTTCCTGGAACGGCTATTGTGCATGATGGCACAGTGGCAAGTTTGCAAACTTAAATGTATAGCTGTCTGTGAGGGAGTTAGTAGCCAGTAAATGAACAACTGTATTGGAACACCCTCTCTACTCATGTGATCTGGCCCCTGGTGACTTTTTTCTGTACCTGAAGATAAAGGAAATATTGAAAGGAAGAAATTTTGATGACATTCCAGACATCAAAGGTAATACGATGACGGCTTGATGGCCTTGTTAGAAAAAGACTTCCAAGCTTTCCTTGAAGGGTGGACTAAGCACTGGTATAGGTGCATAGCTTTCCAAGGGGAGTGCATCAAACGTGACCATAGCGATAGTCAGCAATGAGGTGTGGAGCACTTTTCCTAGGATAAGTTTGCAAACTTATTTGGCAGTCCTTGTATATGGAAAGATGATAGCTATTTACTGAAAACTGACAAAGATCAGAATACTGTCCCGAATTTTTATGTGCAATACCAAATCGAATGCTCATTAAGAGTTATTAATCCTCATTAAGGTAGCTAATGCAATGAAACCTGTGAGATCCTGAACTCACAGGACTGTTTTGTTTTTCTAGGTCTTGCAGGTTTTCTGCCTTTGGCAGGGTGTTGTGTTACCACCATCACTGGCAATTAGTGGAAAGTATTTGAGTTTTCCTCCTCTGACAAGTTCCTGCCTCATACATTCCCTGGAGAAGGACACCATGCTTGGCACAGCAGAAGGTGAGCACAAAAGAGGAGGACCTTCAATGAGATGGGTTAACACAGTGGCCTCAATGGTGAGCTCAAATACAATGACCGTAAAGACAGCACAGGACCGGACAGTACTGTGTCCTGTTGTACGTGGGTTGCTATGAGTCAGATTCCATGCAACGGCACCTAACAACATTTCCCCTTTTACTGCTTAGGAAACTGAGGCTCGGGCAGTTTTAGCAACTTTTCCCCAATACTCCAGTATTTGTACATGGAAATGTCTGTCTGGCTCCATAAAAAGGGGATACTTCTACTTTCTGCAAGTCTCTCCATCTACCATCCTTACAGAACACAACCTATAGATTCATCCCAAGTAAACGTGCAAGATGAATTCATGTGTACCAGGTAGCTACAGCCCTGCCCCAGGCATCTTTCTCTCTACTCCCCCTTCCAGCCCTGACTCCAGCTTTCCATGGCCCTCCCAGACCATCGAAGGGGGTCAGATCTCTGTTTCACTAGCCTCCTAGGCACTGCATACGCTATTCCAATCCAAATAAGTGTGTGGGTGTTTGGTGAGTGTTTTTTCTCACTGGGAGGCCCCACACATCAGAGTGTGGATTTTGGTTTCAAGTCTTTCCTACCTTTTGGCCAACTCTTCTCTCACCTACTGCACTGGGCTGTCCTGCCTCCCTCCAGTGCTCACTCTTTGCCAAACCCTGACTCTGGCTGAGAAACAGAAGGCTGCATGCTGCCTTCCTTGGATGTTGTCCTCTTTGGGTTCCATGAATAAGCCTACAGGAATGCTTCAAGAAAGCAAAGCCATCATTTTTCCACCCAAGGGGAAAAAAATACACAACACTTTCATGGTTTTGCCCAAGTGAAAACACCCCAGGCCTCCTGCGTGGCTGGTCCCTGGGCTCAAAATGTGCACCAAATAGGACTTCAGAGGTGAAGTCATTCTGTCTTTCAACTCTTCTATGTTTACTGCTGGGACACCGGGGGAGAATGCTGGACTCAGAGGCAGGACTGGTGTTTGACCAACAGTCATCACCCACATCAGTGAGAATTAAACTCACCCAAAAATGCATAAAAAGACCAGCAAGTGGCCCCAATGAGGAAGAAGCAACTCTTCCCACCACAATATCCTTGTCATTTAATTATAAATGAGAGTCAGTTAGGGGTTGTGTTTCCTTTCTGTACAAGAGGGCTAAGAGGTCCAGGAAAGCAATCTGTGTGGCTGTCAGCGCGTCTCCTAAGATTTTGATTGATCTTTCAAGCACAAAGACTCCCAAGGATAGCATGAGAATTCTTTGAGCAGTCCCCATGAAGAATGAAGTATGTGTTTGGAGACACTGAGCCTCACGTAGAGACCAGCCTAATTGTAAGTGCACTGTGTCACCATCAAAATGTAAGATGGAGTATTACCAGAATTGGAGGGAAGCTCATTTAATTACTGAAATCACTAAAGCATGGTGAAAGGAGCCCCGGTGGTACAATGATTAAGCACTTGGCTGTTAACCGAAAGGTCAGGAGTTTGAAGCTACCAGCCACTCTGTGGGAAAAAGGACTTGCCCATCTGGTTCTGTAAAGATTTACAGACCAGAAAAGCTTATGGAGCAGTTCTACTCTGTCCTGAAGGATCGTTATGAGTTGGAATTGACTCAGTAGCACACAATGACAAAAACACGTATGACATACACATCATCCTCAGTTTAAAACTCTTTTACGATCAGTAGGACACACAGGGCTCTCCCACATTTTCTACCACTTTAGTTTATTGGGAAGCTACTATCCAACTAACAGTACCTGCTGCTATAATACTATCTGAATTAGAAGAAATGGGCATAGGCCACAAATTACTGTTTATACAGACTATTACAGAGATGGTGCATCCTGGAGGTGTGATCACACAAAACGTTGTCTCTTTTGGCTTGTGATTAGCAAGACAAGACTTATAAGAGTGTTTCCACGTTCCCGTATGTTATTTCAGAACCCTGGTGGTGTGGTGGTTAAGTGATATGACTGATAACCGAAAAGTCAGCAGTTTAGATCCACCAGGCACTCCTTGAAAACCGAATGGGGCAGTTCTTCTCTGTCCTACAGGTTCTCTATGAGTCCAAATGGACTTAGTGGCAATGTTGTGCGTGTGTGTGTATTTACGTTATTCAGAAAGCGCATTTCTTGAGATGATTCCATTTTCACGGGCAAACCTCATTTTCAGGAACCAAGTTGCAGTGTGCTTAGTGTACCACAAATGCTGGTCCCGGAATCCCAGAGAACATATCTGTTCCACATTATACCTATCAAGCTATGTATTACCTACCAAAATTCAAGCACACTCAATGATTCAGCTTGCATTCCATTAATGGAAGAACATTATATCAGCAAAAAATAATTTGGTCATAAAAGAGTTTTTTAAAAATGAGTTAAAAACAATTAAGGAGCAGAGGAATATAACAGAAAGAACCTTGACTTTAAGCCAAGGAAAGTGGTTAGAATTCAGAATCCACCACTTGACTAAATAGCATCTAAAATTGAAGAATATGACTGTTTTTACATTTTATTCAGAATAAAGGAGATTTAAAAATAACTAATTTAAAATTGTCATTGTAACCCCAAAATTTTACTCCCTTTTTAGAGCACTGTGTTGTGGTTTTGTAAACACTTGAACAAATGGTATCTACTGAGTTTAAGGTATCCTGCTGGTATAGTGGTTAAGAGCTATGGCTGCTAACCAAAAGGTTGGCACCTTGAGCCCATCAGGCACTCCTTGGAAACCCTATGGGGAAGTTTTAATCCGTCCTATAGGATCAGTATGAGTTGGAATCGTTTTGATGGGAAGAGGTTTGGTTTTTTTGTTGTTTTTGATGGTATATGCAGTTTATAAAGGGCTATTGACCTAAAGGTTGATGGCTCAAACCAGTCCCTCAGCTCTGCAGAAGAAAGACCTGTCAACCTACTTCCATGGTCTATTCTATAATATACAGAATTACCATAGTTGGAGTTGACTCAATGGCAAGGGGTTTGTTTGGTTGAGTTTTAGTCCAGTTGAAAGGGCTATTTTCTGCAAAACATAAAACCAAGGCTCCCCTTACAGTCCTGGGATACATACTGGGGAAGAACTGCACAGGTAGTGTTCTACAATGGACAGCTTTGGTAGCCAAGGGACAGAATAAGAGAAGAGTCCTCTTGGACAGAAAGCAAGGGTGTGACCAATAAAGGCAGTGGGAAGTACTGAATTGGTTGTGGTTAAGCACTCAGCTACTAACTGAAAGGCTGGCATTTCAAACCCACAAAGGTACCTCTTAAGAAAAGTCTGGCAATCTACTTCCAAAAAATCAGCCATGGAAAACCCTGTGGAATACTTCTACTCTGACATATACAGAGTAACCATGAGTTGGAATCAACTCAATGGCAACTGACTTAACTGGAGTAGGGTGGCAGGGACAGCAGGATTTTTTTTAAGGCTTTCCTCAGAGCTTGAGTGAGAAAGAGTTTGAGGAAGAACTCTACCCCATGTTCTTTCACAAAGGTGACACCTGGCCTCAAGTGTGGCTCTCAGAGTGGATGTTCCCACTGCACTCACATCTCCAGGAATCACCCTTGATCTTTGTAATACAGAGCTAAGACAGCAGCTATAAAAGAAGGGGAAAGGAAGGGACCATGATTAAGATGGATCTTTGCAAAGACAATGACTCTCATCTGGGGCTGGTAATTCTAGAGACAGCCCTTGGGGAGAACAATCCTATTATTACCCAATTAGGCTGCCGAAGTAAATGTTAAAAGAGAAATAAAATCAGGCAAGATGCCGTTTGTCTCATGAGAGAAAGACAAGTGGGTTCTTCACTAAATCATAGTCAAGGGCTTCCATTAAGTAGCCCATTAACTCCGCTGTGAAGAAGCCCCAGGGACTCAACTGCAGTGAAGGACACTCTCAAAGAAGCCTGGCAGAGACATAGTCCAGCCTACCTTGTCTCAATGTACGTATACCCTCCTCCTTTTACCAAACAAAACCAGTTGCCATGGAGTTAACTCTGAGTCTGTTCATGAGCTTGGCTGCTGTCTGAAAGGTTGGAGGTTCAAGTCCACCCAGAGGCACCTTGGAAAAAAGATCCAGCAATCTATTTCTGAAAAATCAGCTACTGAAAACCTTATGGACCACAGTTCTGCTCTAACACACACACGGTTGCCATCTTTTACTACACCCCTTAAAATGAGCTGTATCATTTGTTTTAGCTTCTACTGCTGGTGCAACAGCCTCTTGTATTTGAATAGCATTCTAAGTTTTGCAGTGAGTTTTCACATGATGAGGGAGGAATGGCCAGAAAGAAAGCAACGAGCACCTGCTGCTTTACTGCTGGGGGCTGGGGACCCAGATCAGAGAATTCACAGGATCGTCTCGTTTGGCTTACACGACTGTGGTAGAAGAACTACTGCAACTTGCGTCTCAAAGATGCCAAAACTGAGGCAGAAAAAATTTTAGTATGTTTCTCTGGTTTACATGCCTTTTAGTGATACATCATGGATTCGAAACAATGTCTTGTTCCATTACACCACACTGGTCTCCACCTATAACAGTAAGTCTTTCAGCAGCCCTGGGAAGCAGAGGGTATTTAGCTTTGCTCTCTTTTCGGTAAAGCTAAGACCCAGAGAAGCCGCCGAGGTCACATGGCAGGTAAGAAGTCTATAGTTTAGATCTAGGTTTTTCACCTCCAAGTGCTGTGCTCTTTTCACTACAGTAAAGCTACTCTGTCACACCAAAAGACACCTTGCTATACATGGAGCAAAGGATTCTCCAATACTGCCTCTACAGGTGTGTGCATGCATGCACACTTGTGTGCACACACACAGGCACAAACACATGCAGGCACACACACACACCCCGTGTGAACAATCCGCACAGAGACATCCTAAAAAGACAGACTGTCAGTAAAACTGATAGCAGACTCCAAAATTCTTTGGAATCCCCTGAATTCCTAGGTTAGCAAGGCTACTCCTGAAAATGAAATACGTCTGGTGGGAAGAATTATGGCACTGTTGTCCAAAGTACTTATCTCATTCTCATGAAACACAGGGCTTTCCATTTAGGTCAGCAACTCTTGAAACTAGCTGCGGGCAGAGGGAGATGGGCTTGAGCCAGCCGCTTTGGGATTTCAGGATCCCGGTGATAAGTTCTAGGCAACTCAGGTGTTACCCGAGCCTTCTCATGGTAAGAGAGCTAGGCGCAGGGGAGCTTGGGATCAGCGTCCACCACGGAACTCCAAGTATTACCCTCAGCACCATTACTGGCTCTGGGGCAGAGAAAGGGTAACCCCGTCTTTGCCACAGTCTCGCTTCTGGGGAAGCTGCTGTTCCATATTCTCTAAGTCTACACCTAGGACAACACTAAGTGAAAAAATGGTTTAAAGTCTCTCAAGTAATCAAATTGAAATAATGCACTGTCATTATTAATAAAGAATAAATTACCCATTTTATCTCGCCTCTCACCGTGTGGCCCTTGAGGCACTAAGTACTAGGTTCTAGGACAAATATGTGGGGAAAATATCCCTCAGACGTGTATTTTTCCAGTATTTCCCAGTTTCTCCTTCTACACAACACCTTCTCCCAGGGGAAGCAAGCAGAGGGGACTTTCTAAGCAGGGATGGATGCTTAAGAAAGAAATGAAAGCTTTGATAGTGTAAACAGCAACAATTTTGCTATCACAGAGACCTAGGTTCAAATCCCACCTCTTTCTCCTCTTAATATGTGTACATGTGACTTTGGCAAACAAATTTGCATTTCATAGCCACAGCTACTTTCCTGTAAAATTAAGATCCCATTTTCAGACCTGTAGCACAATTCTGATTCACAATGACTCTATGGGACACATTAGAACTGCTCCGTAAGGTTTCCATGGAACGGCCAGTGGATTCGAACTCTCAACCTTTTAGTTAGCAGCTGTGCTCTTAAAGATTGCACCACTATGGCTCCAGAGCCTATAGGGTATTATAAGTATTTTTGAAATAGAATTTAAAGTACCCATTCTATAAGCTGAAAACCAAACCCTTTACTTCTGAGTTGATTCTGACCCATGGTGACACTATGTGTCATGGAGCAGAACTGCTCCTTAGGGATATGGAGTTGACTCAGTTGTAACCTGCAACACCAATGACAGCCTTTTTGGAAGCAAGTTGCCAGCCTTTCTTCTGCAGTTCCACAGGGTGGGTGTGAACAGCCAATCTTTTTGTTTAATAGTCAAATGCAAAACGCTTGCATACCCAGGGACACTACCAGATGCATGTTGGTGTTGTTAGACGCTGTCGAGTCAGTTCTGACTCATAGTGACACTGTACACAACAGAATGAAACCCTACCCGGCCTTGCCCCATGTCCACGTGATTTTTATGCTTAAGCCCATCGTTGGAGCCACTGGATCAATCCATCTCATTGAGGGTCTTCCTGTTTTTCACTGACCTTCCACTCTACCAAGCATGATGTCTCTCTCCAGGGACTGATCCTTCCTGACAGCATGTCCAAAGTATGTAATATGCAGTCTTGCCATCTTGGCTTCCAAGGAGCACTCTGGTTATACTTCTTCCAGAATAGACCCATTTGTTCTTTCGGTGGTCCACATTATGTTCAACATTCTTCTCTAACACCGCAATTCAAAGGCATCAATTCTTCTTCTGTCTTCTTGGTTCATGGTCCACCTTTTGCGTACATATGATACGACTGAAAATACCATGGCTTGGGTCAGGCACAGTTTAGTCTTCAAGGTGACCTCTTTACCTTTCAGTACTTCAAAGAGATGCTTTGCAGCAGATTTTCCTAATGCAATGAGTCTTGTGATTTCTTGACTGCTGCTTCCATGGGCATTGATTGTGGACCCAATAAAAGGAAATCCTTGACAGTCATTTCCCCATTTATGATGATGTTGCCTACTGCGCCAGTTGTGAGGACTTTTGTTTTCTTGATGTTCAGGTGCAATCCGTACTGAAGGCTGTGGCCCTTGATCTTCATCAGTCAGTGTTTCAAATCTTCATTTCCAGCAAGTAAGATGGTGTCGTCTGTGTAATGCAGGTTGTTAATGAGTTGTCCTCCAGTTCTGATGCCTTGTTCTTCTTTGGATAGTCCAGCTTCTTGGGTTATTTGCTTTGCATACACATTGAAAAGGTATTGTGAAAGGATACAACCCTGATGCATACCTTTCCTGACTTTAAACCATTCAATGTCTCCTTATGCTGTTGACATGGTTGCCTCTCTATCTGTATACAGATTCCTTAAAGCACAATTAAGCATTCTGGAATTCACAGTGTATGCAACGTTAGCCATAATTTGTTAGGGTCCACACAGTTGAATGCCTTTACATAGTCAATGAAACACAAGTGTTCTCTACTTTCAGCCAACATCCATCTGACATCAGCTATGATATCCCTGGTTCCATGCCCTTTTCTGAATCCAGCTTGAATTTCTGTCATTTCTTTGTCAATATACTGTTACAGTAGCTTTTGAATGATCTCAAGCAAAATTTTACTTGCATGTGATATTAATGATATTGTTTAGTAATTTCCACATTTGGTTGGATTATCTTTCTTTGGAATGGGCATAAATACGAATCTCTTCCAGTCAGTTGGTCAGGTAGCTGTCCTCCAAATTTCTTGGCATAGATGAATGAGCACTTCCAGTGTTGCATCTGTTTGTTGAAATATCTCAGTTGATGTCCCTTCAGTTCCTGGAGCCTTGTTTTTTGCCAAAGCATTCAATGTAGCTTTGACTTCTTGCTTCAGTACCTTCAGTTCTTGATCATATGCTACCTCTTCAAATGGCTGAACATTGACCTCTTCTTTCTGGTATAATAACTCTGTTTTATTCCTTCCATCTTCTTTTGATGCTTCCTGAGTTGTTCAACATTTTTCCCTGTAGAATCTTTTTAAATTCTTTTTATAATGACTAGATGCACAGTAGAAATTTAAAGCATTCTTCTTTGTGATTAACTTGTGATAACTCTGTAGAGTAGCTGTTATACCTACTCCTTATTTATTGACTATTTTGTTATCTGACATTTCATACTTACAACAATAATAAAAAAAATCTATTGCCTGACTATTTTGTGAATTAACAACATGTGGCAGTCATGAATGCCAAGGTACAAGATGAGCATAATACTGGCTGTAATGGTTAAGGCTATGTGTCAGAATTGCTGGGGTGTGATTCCCAGTGACTTGGCAGTTACATAATGGTATAATTTGGCAGTTAGTCCTCCTCCATTTTGTGATCTGATATGATCATCCTCCATTTTCACGTATTGCTGATTTTCACATAACAACCTGGCCTTTGGAACCTGGCCATGTCAGTAAGTGAGGAATCAGTGTACCATTCCCTTTTTATAGTGATGAGGAAACTGAGTCTTAGAAGTTAAGTGACATTATAAGCAGCCAACCCAAAGTAACTTATCTAGCAAGTTGTGAAGCCAGGAATTAAAACTAGTTCTACTTGTCCTTAATGCCAAGAAGTCATTCACTTTAAAACAGTACCTTTGGGAAGCATCATCTGAGGGTCTGAATGTGTGCACTTGCTCCTGGGAGCTGTGGTGGTGGAGAGGCCACTGCAGGCAAAGGGGAGAGTTCAGCAAATGCCTGGAGGAGAAAGAGCTTGACACATATTGGAAGTGGTCTATCGTCCCAATATTGTCCAAATGCAGGGCTTGTAAAAGAGAATCACTGTTTTTCTTAATCATCTAGTGCTGCTATAGCAGAAATACCATGAGTGGTGGCTTTAACAAGCAAAAATTTATTTTCTCATAGTTTAGAAGGCTAGATGTTTGAATTCAGGATGCTGGTCCTAAGAGCAGGCTTTCTTTCTCTATCAGATCTAACAGAAGGTCTTTGTCTCTTTTTTGCTTCTTTTCCTTGACTCCTTAGTGACCTTCACGCGGTATAGCGTCTATCTTCCCCTGTATCTGCTCATGCTTCCTCCCTTGCTTCATCTGCTCCTTTTACACCTCAAAAGAGATTGACTTAAGACACACTCTACACTAATACTACCTTGTTAACTTCACAAATAAAACCTGTTCCAAAATAGGATTATAATCACAGATATAAAACCAATCGTATTGCCCTGGAGTCCATTCCAACTCACAGCAACTCTGTTGGACAGAGGACTGCCCAACAAAGTTTCCAAGGCGGTAAGTCTTTAGAAAGCAGACTGTCACATATTGATCCTATGGAGCGACTGATGGAGTGATTGATGGGAGTGACGGGTAGAGCGATCGATGGCTTCAAACCACTGACTTGTCAGTTAGCAGCTGGGCACTTTACTAATGTGCCACCAAGATTCCTTTCCCCACATGTACAGGGGTTACCATTTAAAACACACATTTTAGTGAGGTTACAGTTCCATCATTAATACTATTACCAGTATTTATCAAGTAGTTTAAGACTAAATCATGTGTGGAAGAGACATAAGGCCAGGTATTTGGGGATGGAGAGGTAGAGAAGAAAGGAGAATTAATATTCATTGAGCATTTAACACATAAGGCACTGTACTAGGTATTTCTAGTACCTTATCCTATTCAACTCAGTAATCATTCTATTAAGGTGGTTAGACAACTAATTGTCCCCCATTATTCATATTCCCCTAATATTTTTAGAAATAGAATTTTTCCCTGACCCCTTGACTTTAACAGGGCTGTGAACTTCTCAGTCTCTAGTATCATATGACCAAGTTCTTGACTGCTAACCAAAAGGAAGGTGGGTTGGAACCCATCTAGCAGCTCCATGGGATAAAAGAATTGGTAATCTGCTGCAGTAAAGATTACAGGCTAAGAAACCCAATAGGAGCAGTTCTGCTGTGACGCAAGCGGTTACTGTGAGTCCAAATTGACTTGGCAGCATCTGACAACAACAAGAAGAAGAAATCCAGTAAATAGAAGAGCAAAGGGTCCACACTCAGGCTGTTTGCATCCCAAGCACATGCTCCTTGTGTCCACTTGACTGCCCTATGCAGAAGAGACATGAAAAGAATAGAAATAGAAAAAGTGGGAACTATTTGTGAAAATACTGGGAAAAATTGGTCCAAGGGAAGGGACTAACTAGTCTGATCTTTAGCACACATGTCAGGCATTATGAGTAACAACCGGACATGTCCTTGGAATCTGATTTATTCTGTAAGACTATTCCTCTTTCTCCATGGAGAATTATCCCTGTATAGTGAATCTGTGTGTTGTGTTGAGAACAGCCAATGGCATCATCCTATTCAGAGACGATCTCTCCAGCCATTCTCTGACCATCTGGCTCCTCTTTCTCTCCACACTGGAGAGACCTTAACACACAGGGTTAACACACAACTTTCAGCCTAGCAGCAACATGTATCACCTCCCTGAAAGAGACATCAGCCCACAGCTTCCTTTCCATCACCTGTAACTTCTATGTAATCACAGAAAGTTAGGTGATTCATGTTGACGAGCGTTAGCCCCTTCAGCAGTGGCTGTGATCACTGGGGGTTCCAAAACCCATTGCTGGTAAGTCGATTCTGACTCATAGTGACCCTATAAAACAGAGTAAAACTGCCCCACAGGGTTTTCAAGGAGCACCTGGAAGGTTCAAACTTCCAACCTTTGAGTTAGCCCCTGCGGATCTTAACCACTATGCCACCAGGGTGTCCACTGGGGTCCCAAGGTAACATAAAACCTCCAGAATTACAGAATTCTTCTCTGGTGTCACGATGCCCATCTGCATCACCCAGTACAGTTTGGGGTCTAGAGACCAGTTTAAGTGAGTCTGTTCTGACAAAGGTTTATACAGGTTCATGTCCATACAAAGCAATGTCTTTTATGGTCTTTTCCCACAGAGCCCTGCTCCTGTCTTCTGAAAACCCACTTCCCAGAAGAAATGGTGAACAAAGATATTCTTCTTCAGCACAACGATGACCCAGTTTGTAAATGAGTCCCCTTCCAATAGATGATGTTAAATGTTCTCAGGGGTTTCGTCCAGTGATCTATCTGATCGTCATCTTTGGAGCTCTTAACAGCCTGCAATACATAACACCTTCCATTAGCCAAGTGGAAGAGTTCCCAGATGGATAGCTCATCTGCTGTCTCAGCTCCAAAATACCTGAAATATCTCTTAGATCCACATGAGCCCTCCCCATGTCCAAAGTGCTAACACTATATAAATCCTAAGACTCTGAATCAGACTATTTAACTCAACCATGAAAGGAATTAACTTAAATGCTCTAAAGTAAACAGGAAGACAGATCACTAATTGGCAATTTAAACAAATCAAAGCCATATTCTAGGAACAAAAGAAGGAGTGAACACAGGAAAGGAGTGGAGAATGCTATGGCATGTGTTGGGGACTCTATAGCAGTGTTTTGGGAGTGAGGGTAAGAGAACAAAGGGATGAGGAAAGATCATCTGTATCTCAGAGGAACCTGTACCCTAACACAACAGAGTGAAGACACAACCATAAAAATGTGGCATGCTAAGACTACTTATAATGCCTAATTTTACAGTTTCTAAAGGATTCACACATGTATTACTCAGTCTTCACCACAACCCTAAAAACCAAAACAAAATCAGTTGCCATCAAGTCAGTTTTGATTCATAGTGACCTCATGTGTTGCAAAGGAGAACTGTGCTCCCTAGGTTTCCACTGACAGTTTTTGGCAGTACGTGACCAGGCCTTTCTTCCAAGGCATCTTTGGGTGAATTCAAACTACCAACCTTTTGGTTAGTAGTTGAGGGCTTAATTGTTTGTGTAAAATAGGTCTTCACGTGATTCCCATTTTAAATGACATACCTGAAAAGATAAGAATGTCCACTGGGGTTATGAGCTACATTGGCATAGCTCAGATCCCATGCCCCTGCTTCTGTGACCCACTTGTAGAGGGGATTTCCCTGTGTTCCACGATATGACTGCTTCTTGGTGTCACTCTCAGGCCAAGGGTCTCAGCTGCACTGCTTTCAGGCAACCACTGGGAACTCTAGGGGCTCTTCCATCTTGATACGATATGGTTGTCTGTAGATCCCAGTAGGAACCAATTAGTGGGGTGGCTATTTCTAGTCTATCACTCTTCTTGTTTCTTCGTCCATTAAATACTCTCTTCTAGCATGCAAGGCTATATGTGACTATTAGGCTTTGCTGAAAGTTTGGAGAAATGGAAGCATATCTTGCACCAATGTTAACAATTAGATCTGAATACTACCGATGTCTCTCCCTGCAAGCTCTTCAGCAGAAAATTAGTGGGGATTTCCAATTGGTTACCTTTCTCCACTGTTCAAGCTCCCCGCTGCCCCCACCACCACCCCCCGCCCCTGGTTATCTGGTTTCTTTCTTATGTTCTTGTCTCTATGCCATACTGGCACCCAGCACAAACATGGATGCCTCCACAACCTACCCAGATGTTATTGCGGGTTGGATAGCACAAAGAGATCACATGAGCACCACAGAGACGCAAGGTAGATGAGTGTTCTCAGGTAGTGGGATGACCCAAAGCTTGAAAGCCATCCAAGAAAAATTAATGAGTCCTGGTGCTACGTAGGGTTTCACTCTTTCCCAAGTCAGGTGCAAATGTTAAAGTGAGTGAGTCCCTGAGAAATTGGACAACTTCTTGAGGAGAGGAGACCCCCTGAAGCCTATGTAAGGTAGCTATATGGATACATGGATAGACAGGATCAAGAAGGAGACAGAGATTGATAGATGCTGTTGAGTCAGTTCCATCTCATGGCGACCTCACGTACAACAGAATGAAACAGTGTGTGCTCTGTGTCATCTTCATGATTGCTGGCCTGTGTGTGTCCATCATCATGGTTATTGTGCTGATCTGAGGGTCTCTGTCACTTTTACCAGCCCTCTACTTCTCCAAATGTGATGTCTTCCTTCCTCTAGAGATTGATTCCTCCTGGTGATGTGTCCAAAGCAAGAAAGACAGTGTTGTGTTGTGATCAGCAAGGTTTTTACCAGCCAGTTTTCAGGACTAGATAACCAAGCCTTTATTCCTAGTCTGTCTTAGTTTCAAATCTCCACTGAAGCATGTTCACTATGGGTGACCCCGCTGGTATTGGAAATAATGGTGTTATAGCTCCCAGAATCATAATACCCAAGCCACCACAGTATGACATACTGACTATGTGGGCAGCCAACATCCACATGGAATGAAAAGTTAGGATCTCCTGTCTCTTTCTTGTCTCCTCAGATGTGTTTTCTTTCATGGGGATGTTTGCACTGCTCTCTCAAGCTCTTCCAAGGCCCTTGCTAAATAAAATTGCTAGGTCTTGTCTCTCAGAATCTATTTTAGCAAAAAAACAGAGAAAGAGAAACAGTGTACCATTAGTACCCTGAAAAATATCCAATCAACACACTTTTGTTAAGATAAGAAAAATAGTCTTTATGTAGAGATAGTAGATTTAATAAGTCAGCAGTAATAACCCAGAATTTAACTTGAATCTGTTTTTTCAAAAGTGTATGCACCTTCACTTGCATTATTCTCTCTCTCAATTATACAGCATGAAGCACTTTGTACCCACACAAACACCTAAGAGAAACCTTCATGTTAAGAGCCCCAAAATGACATTGTAAGAGAAATACTTCTTGAATCAATTGCTATTATAATTCAGAGGAAAAAAATAAACAACTAAGAGCATATTCAAACCACTATAAATTCATTTCAAAATTCTTTTTTTTTTTAATTTAATGTGACTGAGTGAAAATGTACATTCCTGTGTAAATTTACATGCCCACCTATATGCAGCTTCCACTGTTCTCCCTGCCCAGTGATCTTGCTTTGGTTGGCTTCTGGCAAAAATGAAGCTTTTAGTTCTAAAGCTGGAGATGTATACTCTGTGTGTGTGTGTGTGTGTGTGTGTGTGTGTGTGTGTGTGTGTGTGTGTGTGTCCTTAAAGAACATCTCAGATACCAGGTATCTGTTATATGTAGATTAATGAGAAGCATACAGATTCAATCTCTCTCTGAATAGTAGGTTCCAGAAGCAAATAAAGAGCTCAGATGTCCCAAGAGCAGCTCTTCTCCTAGCCTTCTAGTTTTCTGCAAAGCTTCTTTGCCTGAGCACTTGCCAAGCCAAGCCATCGAGTCTGAGCACTTATGAATTATTTTTAAATGCTGAAATTATTGGGGTAAGTTATCAAGCATTTGCTGATAGGGTTATAATGAGTAATTTAATATGTAATGTTATGCTTTTGTGTCTGTGATGGCCATCCACATTATGAAGTTACTACTACCTCAATGACAAGCTGGCAAAATATTAAATTGTGGCTGTTCTTTCCAAGGCTGATTGTTTATTTTCAATACTGCCTTTTAAACGATAATGGTTAACATTTATTGATCATTTAATATATATCAAGAATTCCGTTAAGAACTTTAAATAAATGATCTCATTCCCGTTTAACAATGTGATGAGTTAGCCCATTGTTTTTTCTACTCTAATGAAGAAAAGACTGAAGCATAGGTGTATACCTGGAGGGTCATGGAGCTGGGGGTAGTTCTTCTTGACTACTATCTTGATAAGTTGAGAACTTTAGGTAGGACTGTTATATTTCAAGAAAACCGTGGTGGTGTAGTAGTTAAGTGCTATAGCTGCTAATTGAAATGTTGGTAGTTCAAACCTGTCAGACGTTCCTTGGAAACTCTATGGGGTAGTTCTACTCTGTCCTATAGGGTTCCCCGAGTTGTATTGATTCAATGGTAGGTTTTTTAAATATATTTATTTCAAAGGAGTCCTGGTGGTACAACTGTCAAAGTGCTAAGTTGCTAATTAATAGGTTGGAAGTTCCAATACGCACAACCACTCAGCAGAAAAAAAGATTAATGGCAGTGTGCTTCCATAAAGATTAAAGCCTTGAAAGCGCTAGAGGGCCATTCTACTCTGTCTTATAGGGTAGCTATGAGCAGAAACTGACTCAGTGGAAATGAGTTATGTATTTTTGTTAGCTTACTGAATTTCAGATAATTTGGGTTAAGAACAGAAGGGTTAATACAAATCCAAAGGAATACCCCATTTCTCAGCAACACAGAACATACATCTTCAGGGACCTCAACAACTGCATATTTCCTTCCTTATATACTCTTTATTTCAAATGACAGTTTTATTATGAGTCATAAAAATTGTATCATTCTTCCTGTATTCAGTGAATATTCTGATTTTGTGGAAATTTTTTGGAACACTTTCTCTGGCAATCACCCAAATGAATCCCTGGTATAAAAACTCTGAACGCCATCTGAGGAATCCCTCAAATTATCTTTCCACGCCAGAACTCTTATTGTGGGTTCCATATACATGCATCAAACTTTCCTTTCCACTTAACATCTCACTTGCAGAAACTTATTGCAATGCATTTTTTATAGGACATTTTTTAAAGCTATAAATGAAGAGAGAGAAGGAAATAGGATCCAGGGAATATAGTGGATCTAATGAAGGAAAGTCCCAAGATAGTGGCTGTTCAACTGGCCTAGAGAATAGATACTTCAGGAATAAACAGATCAGAGGACTCCAGGAGAGGTAGAGAATGACCAAAGAGGGACTTCACAGATTTGCTGACCCCATGATATAAGGCTCAGAAGACCATAGGGACCTGATAAACATACACAATTCAGGGGGCCAGGAGTATTAGCAACAAGATGCAGGGCAAAAGACATATGCTCGATGGTCACTACCTAGGTTGGAATGAACAGTATTTAAATGGTTGTAACAATGAGAATGGAAACCCTGGTGGTGTAGTGGTAAAGTGATACAACTACTACTCAAAAGGCCAGCAGTTTGAACCTGTCAGGTACTTACTGGAAACTTTATGGGGCAGTTCTGTTCTGTGCTGTAGAGTTGCTTGAGTTGGAATCGAGTTGATGGCAACAGGTTTGGATTTGGGGGTTAGCAGTGAGAACACTGTTGATTTTTTAATTTTAGAATCAATTTACAGACAAGGCATGGGAGAGCCCTTATACTTACAGAACAGAATGTAAATATGATCAGCTTGTTATTGTAAATGTAAATGTAGAGAAGACATAATATGGAATATGGAAATAGGATGTGAGAGGATATAGAGGAGAACAGAAGGAAAGGTTGTCAACATCTTAATCTTGTAAAATTAGAATCCTAGAGAAAATGTCTATACTTGATAGAACAAAAAAAGTAAATATATCATTGAAATTTCAAGGTTAACTAACAATTGTCGACAGTTGCCATCCTAAATCAATTCCAACTCATGACGGCCTAACCTGTCTCAGAGTAGAACTGTGCTGTCACAGGGTTTTCAGTGGCTAACAATTCAGAAGTGGACAGCTAGGCCTTTCTTCTGAGGTAATTGTGGACTCATGCCACTCATCTTTCAGTTAGCAGCCAAGTGTGTTGCTTGCATCACCCAGGTTCTCCTTCTAATAAAAGAACTAAAAATTCTGGTTAACTATTTTAGAGACTGTTATGGATGTTGGGGCTAGCACAAATAAACTGAATCTTCATCTATCCTAGCAATAATTTAATAAATAAAATTTAGACTTAATAAAGAGGTAGTGTTGTAAACACATTCAGAGACAAGGAAGGACCACTCCAAGAATTAAAAGAAAAAACATATGTGATTAAGAAGTGTTGGCTTTTTATTTATAAAAGTGTTACCCTTTTTATCTAGACCTAGGGATGAAGACAGATTAAGTCAGAGAACTATAGCTTTTCCTTGGAAGTCCTTCTAAATTTGGGGAAGGGATTAATCTGGTCATCTAAGGCAGAAAAGATGTGTCCATTCACTGATTTTGAAACATACATGAGGTGAAAACATGGCTGTGTTCCTTAAGATAGAAAATAAACACTGAATAGATTGCCCAGTAGGAATAAAAAACTGAAACAGAAAGAAGCAGGAGTCTTCGGTTAGAACCAGTGTAAAATAGTCAAGTACAGAAACCATGGTATTCCTCATCGAGACCATATGAGACCACATTCAGTACAGAACTCAAGAGATGGTGAAAATCCAGACAAGGTAAAATGGTATGATGGAGTACTGGAATGAGAACATGCTTTAAATTCAGTGAACAAAGCAAAGCATTTAATTCTTTCTCCTCAAGGGATACTAATCAGGGAATACCAAAGAAGGTTCCAGACTTTCAAAGTGAAACATCTGTCTCTGTAGACACACAGCTGAGGTAAAAAAGAAAAAAAGATAGCCACACAGAATTTCTCCTAAAAGATAGAAGCAAGAGGAGGCTTGTAATTACTCTTCCCTGAAGGTGGAATATTTTGATCGTTAAATTATGCTGTCTGGGATATTTTTAAATTTCTCAGTTAAAATACTTTCTTAGTTAACTATGTCATTCTGGACAGACATAGAAGGTGAGGTCACAAGTGAAAAAAACAGAGAAGTCTTCTCAGATTCATCAGGCATCATAAAGGAGTCAACTGTGGTAACTAGAGAATATCCTTTTGCTAAGTAGGCTCTGGACCTCCTCATGATTAGAGAAAAGGATATTATGTAGAGCTGATGATCCAGAAATGCGTCTAGGGCTGGAAATGGATTAGTCTGATGACTCAGGACCCCAAACATGTCTTAGTTGCACCCATCCAAAAGAAGAAAAGGGAAGAACATATACACACACTCACATCATGCATATGCCTCTCAAGAGACCACCCACAGGCAGTGATGAATTTCCAAGGCCCAGACTAAACTGCCTTGGAGTTCAATTAAAATGTCCTTTTACACTAAAAGCTTGAGATGTGTAAACTGAGTGTCACTCCACTTCCAGAGCTTTTGAGAGAGAGGGGCACCCAAAAGTGCTAAGAGTTTTCAGTCAAATCTGGAAAAGACCCAGGTTGGACATCAAAATAAAAGTTGTGCTATTCCAAAGCAGTTCCTTCTAAATCTAAAGGATGCCTCCTAGAGCACTGGAAATATTCAAGGCATTTTGAGGTAGTGGGCATTGAGATGTATAAAGGCACTAAAGTAATAGAAAATAGGTTACATATGAAAAAGTATTAAAATAATTCCAAGAAATAGACAAAAATTAGTGACCTCAAGTATTTAAAAGGCTTCTGGTAGTTAGCTGGATGTTGAGACATATGGCTGAGGTTCAGGTGGACAACATTCTGGGCCCAAGAAAACAGGGATTAAGAGATATCTTCAGTACTGGGCAAAGGTCAAGGGTCCGAATAGGGGAAGAGCCAGGAAGCTGTTATTGGGAGCTCACAGGAATGTGAAACCAAAAACAAAATGAAAGATGATAAAGTCAGTCTACACTGCAAAAGATCATCATGAACCACTTATTTGAAATGCCACTGCTGTCAAGTCAGTTCCAGCTCATAGTGACCCTATAGAATGGAGCAGAACTGATGCACTGGGTTTCCAAGGAGTGCATGATGGATTCAAATTGTTGACCTTTTGGTTAGCAGCTGTAGCTCTTGACCACTATATCACCAGATTTTCACTTATTTTAAAGTGGGGCCATAAGCCCCAAATGGCCTGAGGCAACCCCAGTTTGTACCTGTTGTCCTCTTTAGTTCAACATTTGTTTTGGACTTCTCATTTTTGACCAAGTGCTATTATTAACAATTGTATTAGAATAAGCTGGCATGAGTTTGGAGAACTACATGTTATACACTCAGCCTTATTAATATACAAAATGCACAAACACCGAACATAGTCCTCAATTTAACCCATGCTTACATCTGAAAAACAACTGATAATAACTCCTCTCTTTTTGCCATTTTTCTGATTTGGGTTCCCCAAATGATGATACTGAGAAAATGATTGGCGTCCAAATAGCATAATTTGAAGGTAAAGAAAACACAAGTAAAAGAGTAGGAACTTGAAACAAAGGAGAGAAAGCAGAAAATAAAGTCTGCAGAATCAAGCCAGCTAACTCTGAAAACAACTGGAGCTTAATGTGACTAGGCAAACTCTGGTAACCAATATCAAATGCTTGCCTCCTGGTTATTCCATCTACAAGGTCAGAAAGCTGGAGTGTTAAACATTAAATTTGATCAGTCATTGTTTGAAGACTTCATCCAAGGGGCATTTGTACACTACACTGAGAATAGCAAAGTGCATTTTGGCAGTAAAAAAAAAAAAAAAAAAAAAAAGCCTTTAAGAGAAAAAGACAGGAGGCAGAGTAAATATGGTAGACTAGACACAAGTCTCCATAATTCCATCTGAAAACAAAGGCCTGGATTGATACTTAAATGGCACCTTCTGGATACCCAGTGAGCCCTAGGACACAGCATAGGATTGTCAATTTTGACTACATGCTTCTGAATGGGAAACTTTTTCTCTTTTGCTGACACCTATCCTTGTTGAATGCCAGCTCTAATGGACTGAAGGTAACTTATGGTTTTTACTCTTTTTCTCTGTCTCAGCCAGCAGGTAGGGCTTTGGCCTAACTGGCAGCAAAGCTCAGCCACACTGCTGACGGGATCAGCAGGCAGAATAGCCACATTTTGAGAGCCCAGCTCTGTACTCTGTGCACCTTAGCCTTCCATCCTCTCTTTCTGAACCTCCACCATTGATCAGCTATTTTACAGTAGGCAGGAGAGTTTGTGTGGGACACCATCTTGTTCAATTGGGAGGTGGATTTACCCAAACAGAGGCCTCAGCAAGGGCTAATTCCCAGGCTGGGAGGTAGTGCCAGACCAGGAGCACTTTCCCAGCAGAAAAGCTGTGTTTGGTACAGTGGGGCCTAGCAGAGGATCATGGCAGGAAAGTACTGTACTTTGAACTAGTTTACAGCATCTGGGGTTGGATGTAGAGGTGCTTACATTGCCAGCTGGGAAGAGGGTCTTGCACACCTGACAGCCTAACTGATTTTGGAAGCTGTCAGGTACCTTTTACCTTTCAGTGTAACACTACCTAGAGAAATAACTGTGGTGCATCCTGACGGTGTCTCTTCCAGCCTTTACTGACCCACATCATAGGGTCAGCTGACAATGCCCCAGTAACTCCACAAGTAGGGCTGTGTCTTTGTCAATCAGGAGGTGGAGGCTGCTATTCCAGAGGTTCCACAGGGCCCAGTCACTAGAGCATATAGACATGACTGGTAATCACCTTCCTTCTCAGACTGTGCCTCAGATTCTGTTAAGGTAACACCAGAGAAACTAAACAACCTCTAGATGCCCAAAATGCAACAAATCTTGACCAGAAACTAAAGAAAAATTCACCCATGGCTCTGGAAAGCCCCCAAAAGGAAGAACCAAAGAACTTCCCAGATGAAGAAGCCTTTCTGAAACTGTCAGAAGTCGAGTACAAAAGGATTATATAAGGAGCCCTCCTAGACATTATACAAAATGCAGCAAAGTAAAATTAAAAATTAAGCAAGCTGCTCAAATTGATGCAACACCAGCGTTCTGAAATCAAACAGATGAATAAAAAAATCAAATATTTAGAAAATTCAATTCAAAGCCAAGAAAACAGAATTGAACAAATGAAAAACTGACTTTCTGACTTGGAAGACAGAGCTACTGACTCCAGTATCTATGAGGAGAAATCAGAGAAAAGAAACAAGAAAAATGGAGAAGATTAAGAGACATGTGAGACTCTATCAAGAGGAACAATCTGCCTTTCACTGGAGTACTTGAACAGGGAGCAGCACCCAAAAACACAGGATATGGTTGTTGTGCTGCCAACAGAAAACATCTCTGAAATTATGAAAGAAGAGAATATAAATATTCAAGATGCATATAGAATGCCACTCATTATGATCCCAAAAGAAAGACTCCAAGACATATTATAATCAAGCTTAACAAAATGAAACAGCAGAAATTCTTAAAGGCAGTGAGACCCAGAGCAAAGCTAACATTCAGAGAGAAACCCTGTAAGTTTTCATCTGTCTTCTCAGCAGAAACAATGCTGGTGTGGAGGCAATGGGATGGCACATTCAAAGCATTGAAGGAAAAAAACTCCCAACCAAGAATTATATATCCTGCAAAACTATCTTTCAAATATGAAAATGAAATTAAGACATTCACAGATAAACAGAAACTTGGAGACTTTGTAAAAACCAAACAAAAGCTACAAGAAATACTGAAAGAAGCTCTTGGCTTAGAACAACAAAACACTTAACTCTATATTTTAGGAGGCAATACAGGACACATTATTCAGAAACCTACTCAGTTAGGGAAGGCACAAAACTCAATCAAAGCTATAATATTAAAAGAAGTGATCCAATGAGCATTTCATGAAAACTGTGATATCATCATAATAAAAAGACAGATGTACTACAATAACTACAGTCCTTCCAGATGGAGAGGAAGTTAATAACACAAGTAGAAGTTAAAATTGGGTTTAAACATAGATTATTAAGAGGGATCACTGGGGTAACTGCAAAGCACAATAAAGATGCAACATATCAAATCAAGAAACGTAGTACAGGAGTCTCAACAAACGCAAAACCAACACTGAAAAGCGTGAAAAATCAACCCATAAAGAATGTCCCAGAACAGAATATTAAGAGCAACAGAGAAAACATCAACACAAAAATAAACACACCACAATGACAGCACTGAACACATACCTGTCAATAATTATGCTGAATTGAAATGGACTCATTGCTCCAGGAAAGAGGCAAGTAGTGACATCTTGGATCAAAAGACACAACCTGTCTATATGTTGCTTACAAGAAACTGACCTTAGACTTAAAGATATGAACAAACTGAAAATTAAAGGACGGAAGAATATATACCAAGCTAACAGTATACAAAAAAGAGCAGGTGTTGCCATTCTAACACCAGATAAAACAGATTTTAATGTTAAACCTACCATCATGGACAAGGATGGACACTATTTATTGCTGAAAGGTTCAATACACAAGCAGGACTTAACAATATTAAATATTTATACACCCAATACTAGAGCATCTAAATACATCAAAGAAACACTGACTACATCAAAAAATGAGATAGATCACTCCACAATAATAGGGGGAGACTTCAACACTCCATTTTTAGTATTGGATAGATCTTCTAGAAAAAAGGTCAGTAAAGACACAGAATATCTTATTGCCACAATTAACCATCTAGACTTCATCGACATATACAGAACTTTCTATCCATTAGCAGATAACTATACCTTCTTCTCCAGGGCACATGAAGCATTTTCCAGAATAGACCACATGTTAGGACATAAAGCAGATCTCAACAAATCCATACCACTAAATTTTTTCAAAGCATCTTCTCAGGCCATAAAGCTATAAAAGTCAAAATCAATAGCAGAAAAAACAAAGATAGACATTGGGACTTATGGAAACTGAACATTTTGTTCAAAAAGCCATGGGTTATAGAAGAAATCAAGGAGCAAATAAAGAAATTTATGGAATGAAAACACTTCCTACCAGAAGGTATGGGATACAGCCAAAGCAGTGCTCAGGGGTCAGTTTATCTCCATAAATGTACACATCTGGAAGGCAGAAAGGACCCAAACTGAAAAACTAACCCTACAGCTTGAAAAGGTGGAAAGAGAGCAACAGAGGAACCCTTCTGTCACCAGAAGAAAACAGATCATAAAGATAGAGCAGAACTCAGTGAATTAGACAATAGGAGCACAATTGAAAAAATAGAAAAGACCAACAGCTGGTTTTTTGAAAAGATCAACAAAACTGACAAAACATTGACTAAACTTACTAAAGAAAAAACAGGAAAAGAAACAAATAACCAAAATAAGAAATGAGATGGGAGCTATTACAACAGATCCAACAGAAATTAAAAATATCTTAACAGAATACTATGACAGACTGTACTCTTAACAGATTTGAAAACCTAGAGGAAATGGACAAATTCCTAGATTCAAATTACCTACCCAAATTATCACAAAGTGAAGCAGAGGAAATTAACAAACCCATCACAAAGAAAGAGATTGAAAAAATCATCAAAAAACTACCAACCAAAAAAAGCTCTGGCCCAGATGACTTCACCACAGAATTATACCAAGTTGTAGAGAAGAGTTAACTCCAATACTAGTAAGAATATTTCACAGCATAGAAAGAGATGGAACCCTCCCAAATTCGTTCTGTGAAGCCAGTATAACTCTGGTACCAAAACCAGGGAAAGATCCAACAAAAAAGGAGAACGACAGACCAACTTCGCTCATGAACCAAGATGCAACAGAATAAAACAATATATCAGAAAAATAATTCATCATGACCAAGTTGGATTCATACCAGGGGTGGAAGGCTAGTTCAACATCAGAAAAACAATTAATGTGATCAACCACAAAAACAACACAAAAGACAAGAAGCACCTGACTTTGCCAATTGATGCAGAAAAAGGCATTTGATCAAGTCCAACATCCATTCATGCTAAAAGCTTCAGCAAAATGGGAGGAGATGGAAAATTCCTCAAAGCAATAGAGGCCTTTTATACAAAGCCAACTGCCTACATCATCCTGAATAGACAGAGACTAAACAATTCCCCTTGAGAATAGGAACTAGACAAGGATGCTCACTCTCACCTCTCCTATTCAACATCGTACTAGAAGTTCTAGCCAGAGCAATTAGACAAGACCAAGAAATAAAGGACATCTGCATCAGCAAAGAAGAAGTAATACTCCCCCTATTTGCAGATGATATGATTGTATATGCAGAGAATCCTAAAGAACCCATAAGTAAACTATTCAAACTGATAGAAGAGTTCAATCAAGTTTCAGGATACAAGGAAAACTTAAGTAAATCAATAGAATTCCTTTATACCAACAATGAGATTATTAAAGAAGAAATCACCAAATCAATACCATTTACTATAGCCTTTAAGAAGATAAATACCTAGGAATAAATCTCACTACAGAAATAACAGACCTTTACAAAGAGAATTGCAAGACCTTACTACAAGACACTAAGAGAGACTTACATAAGTGGAGAAACCTATTCTGCTTGTGGATAGGAAGACTTAACATTGTGAAAACGTCTATTTTACCCAAAGCAATCTACTTATATAATGCAATCCCAATACAAATTCCAGTGACATTTCTTAATGAGTTGGAGAAAAAAAATCATCAACTTTGGGAAGGGAAGAAAACCCAGACAAGTAAAGCACTACTGAAGAAGAACAACACACTGGGAGGCCTCGCACTACCTGACTTTAGAACCTATTACACTGCCACAGTAGTCAAAATAGCCTAGTACTGGTACAAAAAGAGACACATAGACGAGTGGAACAGAGCTGAGACCCCAGAGATGCCACCATCCTCCTCTAAACAGTTTATATTCAATAAATGCCCTAAGATTTTAAACTGGGGTAAAAGCAGTCTCTTTATGAAATGGTGCTGGCAAAACTGAATACCCACCTGCCTAAAATTGAAACAAGACCCATATGTCACATCTTATACAAAAACCAACTCAAACTGGATAAAAGAACTAAATATCAAATCCAAAATGATAAAACTCATCCAAGAAAAAATAAGATCAACAATGGAAGTTTTAATACACAACCTAGACAGACTTCAAAATCCGACAAAGCACCATCAGCAGAAAAGAAAATAGATAAATGGAAACTACCAAGAATCAAACACTTTTGCTCATGTAAAGACTTTATCAAAAGAATTAAAAGACCACCTACAGAATGGGAAAAGATATCTGGTAACTACATATGGGACTGATGTCTAATCTCCATAATCTATAAGGTATTACAAAGTATTAACAAGAAAAGGATTACTAATCCAATTAAGCAATGAGTGAAGGAGATGGACAGACATTCCTCTAAAGAGGATAACCAGGCAGCCAAAAATCACTTGCAGAAATGCTCATGATCACTAGCTATTAAAGAAATTTAAGTCAAAACTACAACATGTTATCTTCTCAGCCTAAAAAGGTTGGCCATGATCCAAAAAACACAAAATGACAAATGCTGGTGAGGCTGTGGAGAAATTGGAACTCTCCTATGCTGCTGGTGGCATTACAAAATGGTATAATCTCTTTGTAAAGAAATCTTATGCTTCCTTAAAAAGCTGGAAACAGATATATCATTTGACTCAGTAATTCCACTGCTTGGAATATATCCTACAGAATCAAGGGCGTTCACACCAACAGATACCACCGCATGAATGTTTATTGCAGTACAGTCCATAATAGTAAAAAGATGGAATCAACTCAGATGTCCAAAAACAGATGCAACAATAAGTAAATGATGGTATATATACTCAGTGGAACACTATGCAATGATAAAGAACAATGATGATTTTAGGAAGCATCTCATAACTTGCTTTCAACTGGAAGACATTATGTTGAGTGAAAGTAGTCAGCAGCAGGACAAATATTGTATGACACCCCTACGATAAGAGTTTAAAAACAGATTCATGTAGAGAAGAAAAGACTCTGACTGCTGCAAGCTGGGAGAGGAAGGGAGGGAAAGGGCTGGTTATAGATTAGATAGCTGATAGAAATTTGGTTAGATAAAAGCAGTGACAGCACACAGTAGAAAGCAGATCAACTTAACTGGACTTCACCATAGACTGAAACCTCTTCTAATTTCAACCCAATATTGCAAGGATAGAGTAGCAGGGGCAGAATCTGGGGACCATGCTTTCTGGAGACACTGAGGCCAACTGACATAACTAGTGTATTGCTAAGAGTCTTCTGCACCCTATATGGGTGAGTGGCGATTGGGGTCTTAAAAGCTAGCAAGCTGCCATCTGAGGTACACCATATGGTCCACACTCAGCAGGAACAGATGATCACCAAGGACCAAAACAACATGGGGGAAAAAGAACCCAGAAGACAGAGAGACCCGCGTGAGTGGGTGACTACACTGACATGTGACCAGAGGAACCAGATGGTGCCCGGCCACCACCAGTGATTGCTGTGATGGGGCTCACAAAGCTGAATCTCACTGGCAACACAAGAATAAAAAGGGGTGTACCTGAGAACTCCACTAAAAGACCGCAATTGATGGTGCATGGGCCTCGAGGTTTCCCTGGGACCACGGCCTCTAGTCCTGATGCCACCCCTGTCCATAAATCACTACTGAGGTCAACTCCTCAGAAAAGAGTAGATTGGACTTGGTGATGTAGAGTGATCATAACGTGTGTTCACTTTATGATTCTATGCCTCTTACTAAAGGAAAGGGAGAGGGTGGAGAAGAGGGGACAGGAGATTGTTACGAGGATATGACACGTACAGAACAGAAAACAGATGTGTGTTGTCACCAGGCAAGGAGAGCAGTAGGAGCTGCACATAGTTGAGCATGCAAATTAAACTGGATTGTACACTTTCACTCAATCACAAGAAAGAAAGAAACAGACGTGTGTGCTACTGTCCAATGAAGTGGTAAGAGAGAGGACTAGTAGTACCGAGAACCTTTTCTGTAGTCCTTCGCTTGCACTCCTCAAATCCAAAGGAGAATCATCACCTTTTTCTTATATGACAGTCTAGATTCCTCTCATCCTGAACGGGAACTTCTGCTTGTCGGGCAGAGTGACCAGACCTTCATCCCTGGGACAGCTGAACTCCTTACACTTGTCAGAAATTGCTGTTGCAGTGAATGTTGATGACTGTCACTAAACAGAGGGACACCGATGGTATCTCAGGGAATCCTTCAACTTGCAGATAAACTCCCTGGCTGCCTCATGCAGCAGCAACCCTTGTCCTATGATAATCAAGGTCGATTGCCTCTGCCAATGTAGTAACTCATTTACCTACTGGTCTCCTGACACGAGGTGGCCCGTGTGGCCAAATAGGAACTGTGATTTTAGGTTTAGTGAAACTTATTTCGGTCCTTCAGAAGCACCCCTTCCCTGGAACTCAGAAGCTTTAGGCTTCCAGCGTCTAACACTGTGAGGGCAAGAAGCACAAGCTACCCTAGTGGGTCACGAGGAGTGAAGGTGACAGGGACCATTCCCACTTTTATCCTTTAGTTCGCAGATCCATGTATCTATCCATAGGATGCTTAACACTGTAAAATAGCCATTGGTTCAAAGTATGTAACACATGTTGAAGGACAATGCCCCAGCCCTACAGAATGTCATCCCCAAGCTGATGCCTTGAGAAATCATCCTGATACAGTGTCAGGCCATGAGCTTCTGGTTAACAGAGACTCAATGGATATTACAGTCATGTGTCCCTTGTTGTACCCCCTTTGCTATAAATCAAAAAAAAAAAAAAAAAAAAAACACTGCCACTGTTGAGTCAACTCCAATTCATAGTGACCCTAGAGGACAAAGTAGAAGTGCTCCATGGAGTTACGGCAGCAACAAGTCACATAGTAATGCTATAGATTAATCAAGATTTATAACAGAAATATAAATGTGAACAGTGCATATATTATCATTTATCCTATGTCCATAACAAATTTCATGAATCAATGACATTCCTCAATAAGATGAGATGCAGTCTCAGAATCCTTCTCAAGACAGGGTTCATTAAATGGTTAAACTATCAGAAGTGGCAAGTAAAATGCAGCACCTTTATCTCCTTGGCTCAGAGGCTAAGATTTGGTTCTGTCTCTAGTCAGAAAATTCATAAAAATCTACCCACAGTGGTTATAATCCAAAAATATGGATGATGAGAAAATTCTAACAACAGATATACAGAAATAAGTCATAGGAGAACGAAGGGCAAGGCAGGCAGCTACCGATGAGAATGTTAATGACCCTTCCCTTGTTACAAAACTACTGTTATAGGCAGAGATGCTGCCAGCCGTAATTTTTCAGAAGTGGCTAGGAAGTGAGTGCTGAAGCCAATATAGTCTGAGAATAAGTTGAAACCAAAACACGTCACCTCATACGTTCCTCACTCTTCACTCATTTCTTTCTTCTTTTCATCAGTTTTCAAAACAAGCTTTCATTAAAATTCTGCTTTACCTCTGTAGAACTACACAGGAGGGAAAAGATAAGGGAAAGAAAGCGACAGTCATTTCCAGACTTCCTTTCAAGCAGTGTGATTGCTTAATCCAAAGACTTCTTAGGTACATACTCAGAATTACACAGTTGACATGGGAAAGGAGGACCCATGTGTCTTAGTTATCTGGTACTGCTCTAACAGAATTAACACAAGTGGATGGCTTTAGCAAAGAAAAGTTTATCCTTACACAGTGCAGTAGGCTGGAAGTCTGAATTCAGGATGCCAGCTCCAGGGGAACAGATTCTGTCTCCATTGGCTCTGAAGGAATGTCCTTGTCTTGCATCAGTCTAGTTTTGGTCTGAGAGCATTTTGGTGCAGGAACTTCAGGTGTGAAGGGTGTGCTCTCCTCCTGGTGTTGCTTTCTTGATGGTATGATGTTCCCAACTCTTTGTTTGCTTCCATTTCGTTTGATTTCTTGTATGATAACAGGATAAAAGGTGGTACAAGCCACACTCCAGGGAAATTCCCTTAACACTGGAGCAGGGAGACCTTAGTGTTGCAGTCCCACCCTAATTGTCTTTAACATAATCCAGTCTGTTAACCATAGGAAAATCACAAAGTGGAGGTCAGTCAAAAATATTGAGAATAACGAGCGGCCCAGCCAACTGCTGCATACATTTTTTGGAGGACACAGTTTAATCAAGACACCAGGGCATGTCAACCTGGATTCAGACTCATAGCAAACCTATAGGACAAAGTGGAATTGTCTACGGGGTTTCCAAGGCTGTAAATCTTTATGGAAGTAGACTACTACATCTTTCTCCTGAGGAACAGCTGGTAGGTTCGAACTGCCAGACTTTCAGTTAGCAGCCAAGAGCTTTAACTACTGAGATACCAAGTCTCTTCTCACAATTACTCCCAATAATTCAGTGGAAAAGTTTTGGAACTTTGAATCCTCTGACTCAAAGGTTTTAGCACCTGATATATACACGTTCCCACTCGACAATACAACAATGGTTCCTACATACTAAAAGCTGAGATTGCCATCTGACCACTTTGGGCTCTATGTGCCACTAAATTAACAGACAAAAAAAGACTTAGAGTAGTGACTGAGGTCATGGATTCCAACTATCAAATGGAAATTGATTTTCTACCCTATAAATGGGGAGGCAGGAGTGTCATATTTGTTTTCCATTGCTGTGTAATAAATTGTCACAAACTTCATGGCTTTAAACAATGTCCATTTATTAGCTCAGACAGAGTTTCATGGGTCAGAAGTCTAGCATTTTGTGGTTGAAAAATATCCTTGTTCAGGACATCACAAGGCTGATAGATCCAGCACAGAGAATTGGTCCTATATCGGAGAAATGGAATAGATAAAGCAACACTCCTACTCCTCGTGGTTGTTGGTGTTGTCGGAATCTCAAACCAAACCCATTCGAGTCGACTCCAGCTCATAGTGACCCCACAGGACAGCGTAAACTCCCTCATTGGGTTTCCTAAAAGCAGCTGATGGATTCAAACGGCCAATCACTTGGTCAGCAGCCATAGCTCTTAACCACTGCACCACCAGGGATCCAGCTGTTGTTGTTAGGTGCCATAATTGACACGGTGACTGCAAAAATGGGCTCAAACACAACCCCAGTTGTGAGGAGGGTGCAGGACTGGGCAGTGTTGTGTTCTGTTGTACAGACAGTCACCGTGACTCAGAATAGACGCAACGGCACCTAATAAAAACAACATGCAAAGTCCTCAGTTGAAAACCCCTGCATGTGTGCTATGTCTTCCAATTTTGTATTAGAGAAATGGAAACTATTTTGCTGTTGTTTCCTTTAAGAAATGGTGTATCTCAAAATTGGACAAGAATGCAACTAATGGAGCAGAGAGTCTTGTTACAAACACAAACATTACTTTCTGTGGAGTGTACAGAGGCTCAACAGCTGGCTCAGGCATTTACATGTTTTGTGACCATAGTTTTCCCCTCCTGCCCAGTCTTATCACCTACAAAACAAGATAGTTGAAATGTATCTGGGGTTAGCAAACTGTTGTCCTCAGATATACCTGTGTGTGTCTTGCAAGTTGAGATTTTTTTTTTTTTTAACATTTTGAAAGCGTTATGAAAACAAAAACAAAGAATAATACGCAACGGAGACCAAGTGTCTTAGTCATCTAGTGCTGCTATAACAGAAATACCACAGGTTGCGGCTTTAAAACACAGGTATGTATTTTCTCACAATTTAGGAGGCTAGAAGCCCAAATTCAGGGCACTGGCTTTAACGAAAGTGTTTTTTCTGCTGGCTCTGGGGAAAGGCCCTTATCTCTTTTCAACTTCTGTTCCTTGGTTTGTTGGAGATCTCCATGTGGCATGCCATCATCTATCTTCCCTCATCTCTGCTTGCTTCTCTGATCCTCATCTGCTGGTTCTATATCTCAAACGAGATTGACTTAAGACACACTCTGCACTAATACTGCCTCATTAGCTTAACAAAGAAAACCCTTTCCCAAACAAGCCTATAGTCGCAAGTATAAGAGTTAAGATTTACAACACATTTTTTAGGTGGCATATTTAAAGCCATAATACCAAGTGACCCCAAAATCTAAAACATTTACTTCCTGTTTCTCTACAGAAAAAGTTGTCAGTCCCTTAACTGGATCACTAGTTACCAATTATCGCTTGTGTGGGTGTGTGTGTGCGTGTGTGTGTAAAACCCTGATGGCATTTCAGTTAAGAGCTATGGCTACTAACCAAAACGTCAGCAGTTTGAACCCACCAAGTACTCCTTGGTGGGCAGTTCTACTCTGTCTACAGTGTCGCTGAGTTGCAATCAGCTTGATGGCAATGGGTTTTGTTTTACTTTTTATATATGTATAAATGCAGGAGAATACTAATTTCTATTAAATGAAATGTCATGTGGAACCTATCTTAGTTTCCTAGCCCTGCAGTAAAAGTAATATCCCACAAGTGGGTGGCCTGAAAGAGCAGAAATTTATCTTCTAGCAGCTGAAGGCAAAAAGTCCAAATCAGGGTCTCAGCTGTATTGATTCATTCCTTGTTTGAAGCCAAGTGCATATGCCTCTGTGTGTAATAAACTATTCTTATAACTCAGAAGTGATTAGATTTAGAATCCACTCTATAAAATCACCATGAGTTAGAATTTACTAGACAGCAACAGGTTGGTTTGTTTGCTTAGGTGTGATCTAATCAACCCAGTGAAGAAAACTCTATTTCCAAACAGGATTACTTCTACAAGTATGGGGTTAGGATGCCAACATATTTTGCAGAAATTAAAAAAGATCACACCAATGGATTGGACTTGGTGATGCAGAGTGACCATATATTGGATGCGCTTTATGGTTCTATGCATCTATAGGATATCATCCTGCTGACCTCTGGCTGGAGGAAGGGGAGTGGGTGGAGAGGAGTGGAAAGGAGGCTGTTGGGAGGATGAGACATGTATGGAGCAGAGAAGAATAGTGTGCTGTTACCCGGCAGGGAGAGCAGTGGAAGCTGCATATAGGTGGGCATGTAAATTTATACGGGAATGTACATTTTCACTCAGTCATAATAAATAAATAAATAAATATTAAGGTAAAAAAAAGATCACACCGAAGGGGGAGTCAAGCTGGCGGACTAAGCCCACGTCTCCTTATATCCCTCTGGAAACCAAGACCTAAACTGACAATCAAACAGAGCCTTCTGAGCACCTAATCAGCCTCAGGACACGGCACAGAGCTGTTAATTGGGACTTCATACCACTCAGAGCGAAAAACCTCCTCTCTTTTGCTGACTCCCGCTCCAGGCTAGCCCCGGCTCTCACCGACAGAAGGTAAACGCACCATTGTGACTTTTTTTTCCTCTGTCTCGGCTGGCGGGCGGGGCTGGGTCTTGCCTGGCGGCTGGACTCGGGCGCGCTGCTGGGGGGATGGGCAGGTGAAATTCCCATGTTCTGGGAGCCAGGCTCGGGACTCTGCTGATCTGGATACTTTGGGCCTTTCATTTGTGGCTGCCTCGGTGGGGTTTGTGCAGGGCTCCGCGGTCGGGGTGCGGGGCGCCATGTTGGTACCAAGATTTTAGCAGGACCTCGTTCTTAGCCTGGGAGCCAGCGCCTGCAAACGGGACAGCGCTTCTCCGACAGAAAAGTAGTGATTTTGCACAGTGCTGCCTACGTTGGAAGCCCTGCAACAGAAGCAGAGGAATCACTACCTGTGGGCACCTTTAGCCCCTCTGTCTGCTGCCTGTGTGGAGGACGCCATCTTGGATACAGTGGCTGCAGCTGGACCTAATTCTTAGCTTGGGAACCAGAGCCTGCCCACAGGAGAGCGCTTTCCTATCACAAAACCAGTACTCGATGCAGTGTTGGCTAAGGCTAGGCCCTGTCAGCAGAGCCCACCAGGGCAGTAGCATTGCTGTATTCTGAACTAATTTGTTATCATCTGGGGTTGGATATAGTGGTGCTTACTTTGTCAGATGAGAAGAGGGACCTCTACACCTGAAAACCTAACTGACTTGTGAACTGGTCAGATAGCTTTTGCTTTACATTTGAAGACAGCCTAGAGAAACATTTGCAATCCATCCTCACAGTACCTCTTCCAGCTTCTATATACTCACATGGGACCCAAAAAGCAACAGATGCTTGTGGCACACAAGCAATCACTCATGGCTTCAGAAGGCTCCCAAACAAAGCAACCAAGGAGTTTTCCAGATGAAGAAACTTTTATGAAAGCATCAGGAAGTGAATACAAATTGATTATATACAGGGCCCTTCTAGACCTTATACAAAATGCAACAGAACAAAAAGAAAAACTAAGCAAGTTGTTCGATCTGATGGAACAACAGTACTCTGAAATCCAACAGATCAAGAAGAAAATCAAAGACATAGAAACTTCCATGCAAAGCCAAGAAAACAGAATGGAACAAATGGAAAAAAGAATTTCTGACTTGGAAGACAGAGCTACTGATCCTAGCGTCTATGAGCAGAAATCAGAAAAAAGAAACAAAAAAAATGAAGAAACATTAAGAAGCATGTGGGACTCTATTAAGAGGAACAACCTTCAATTAATTGGAGTCTCTGAACAGGGTGAGACATCTGAGAACACAGAGAGTATTGTTGCTGAGCTGCTGAAAGAAAACTTCCCAGAAATCATGAAGGAAGAGAATATAGACATCTCAGATGCATAGCGTACGCCACCCAATATAGATCTCAAAAGAAACACTCCAAGACATATTATAATCAAGCTTAACAAAATGAAACATAAACAGCAACTCTTGAAGGCAGCAAACTCAAGGCAAAGCTAACATTCAGAGGGAAACCTGTAGGCTCTCGTCAGATTTCTTAGCAGAAACCATGCTGGCATGGAGACAGTGGCATGACACATTCAAAGTCTTGAAGGAGAAGAACTTCCAACCAAAAATTATATATCCTGTAAAACTGTCTTTCAAATACGAAAATGAAATTAAGACATTCCCAGATAAACAGAAACTCAGAGACTTTGTAAAAACCAAACCCAAACTACAAGAAATACTGAAAGAAGCTCTTGGCTTTGGCTTAGAAGAACAAAACCACTACTTTTATATTTTAGAAATACACAGTACTCAATACTCTACTCATTTAGGGAAGGCTCCAAAGTAAATCACAGCTTTGATATGGAAAGAAGCAATCCAGTGACCATCATGAAAATTATGGTGTCATCATAATAAAAAGAGGGATGTACTACAGTCGTTATAGTCCTTCCAGATGGAGAGGAAGATGACAAGACTGGTAGTAATTAAAATTGGGTTTATAAATAGTTTAATAAGGGGGTTCATGGGGCAGCTGTAAAGCACAACAAAGATGTATCATACCATTTCAAGAAATCTAACACACGAGTCTCAACAACTATAAAACCAGCTCTGAAAAAGGTGAAAAATCAACTCACAAAAAAGAGTGTCCCAGAACAGACTAATAAGAACAACAGAGAAAACATCAACATAAAAATAAACATATCACAATGGCAGCAGTGAACACATACCTATCAATAATTACATTGAATGTGAATGGACTGAATGCTCCAGTAAGAGACAGCGAGTGTCATCTTGGATCAAAAGACACGACCCATCCATATGTTGTCTACAAGAAACTCACTTGAGACCTAAAGACAGGAACAAACTGAAAATTAAAGGATGGAAGAATATATATCAAGCTAACAATGAACAAAGAAGAACAGGGGTGGCAATTCTAATCTCAGACAAAATCAATTTTAATGTCAAATCCATCATCGTGGACAAAGATGGTCACTATTTATTACTGAAAGGTTCAGTACACAAGCAAGACTTAACTATATTAAATATTTAGGCACCTAATGTCAGAGCACCTAAATATGTCGACGAAACACTGACTATGCTCAAAAGAGAGTTAGATGACTCCACAATAATAGTGGGAGACTTTAACACTCCACTCTCATTACTAGACAGATCATCTAGAAAAAAGCTCAGTAAAGATGCAGAAGACCTGATTGACACAATTAACCAACTAAACCTCATTGATATATACAGAACTTTCCACCCATCAGCAGACAACTACAGCTTCTTCTCCAGTGCACATGGAACATTCTCCAGAATTGACCACGTGACAGGCCATAATGCAATGCTCAACAAAATCCATACCACTGAATTACTGCAAAGCATCTTCTCAGATCATAAAGCCATAAAAGTTGAAATCAATAGCAGAAAAAACAGAGATAGAAAGTGGAACTCTTGGAAACTGAACAACATCTTGCTCAAAAAACATGGATTATAGAGGAAATCAAGGATGAATTAAAGAAATTCATGGATTCCAATGAGAATAAAAACACTTCCGACCAGAACCTATAGGATACAGCCAAAGCAGTGCTCAGAGGTCTGTTTATCTCCATAAATGCACACATCTGGAAGGAAGAAAGAAACCAAATCAAGGAACTAACTCTACAACTTAAACAAGTAGAAAGAGAACAACAGAGGAACCCCTCAGGCACCAGAAGAAAGGAGATCATAAAGATTAGAGTAGAGCTAAATGAATTAGAGAATAGAAAAACAATTGAAAAAATTGAAAAGACCAGAAGCTGGTTTTTTTTAAAAGATCAACAAAATTGATAATCCACTGGCTAAACTTACTAAAGAAGAGCAGGAAAGGAAACAAATAACCCAAATTAGAAATGAGAGGGGAGTTGTCACCACAGATGCAACAGAAATCAAAAATATCATAACAGAATACTATGAAAGACTGTACTCTAACAAATTTGAAAACATAGGGGAAATGGACCAATTCGTTGACTCATACCACCTACCCAAATTGTCACAAGATGAGGCAGAACAACTTAATAAACCCATCACAAAGGAAGAGATTGAAAAGGCCATCAAAACACTGCCAACCAAAAAAATCCCGGGCCCAGATGGCTTCACAGCAGAATTCTACCAAGCATTTAGAGAAGAGTTATCCCCAATACTACTGAAACTGTTTCACAGTATAGAAAGGGATGGAGTACTCCCAAACTCATTCTATGAAGCCAGCATAACCCTGATACCTAAGCCAGGGAAAGATCCAACAAAGACAGAGAACTACTGACCAATATCACTCATGAACCTAGATGCAAAAATCTTCAACAAAATTCTTGCCAACAGAATACAACAACATATCAAGAAAATAATCCATCATGACCAAGTGGGATTCATACCAGGGATGCAAGGCTGGTTCAACATCAGGAAAACAATTAATCTGATAAACCACATAAATAACACAAAAGACAAGGATCACCTGATTTTGTCCATTGATGCAGAAAAGGCGTTTGATAAAGTCCAACACCCATTCATGCTAAAAACTCTTAGCAAAATGGGCATAGACGGCAAATTCCTCAACACAATGAGGGCCATTTATACAAAGCCAGTTGCCCACATCATCCTGAAAGGAGAGAGACTGAAAGACGTTCCCTTGAGATCAGGAACTAGACAAGGATGCACACGCTCACCTCTCCTATTCAACATTGTGCTAGAAGTTCTAGCCAGAGCAATTAGACAAGACGAAGAAATAAAGGGCATCTGCATCAGCAAAGAGGAAGTTAAAATCTCCCTGTTTGCAGATGATATGATTGTATATGTAGAGAACCCCAAGGAATCTATAAGTAAGCTACTCAAACTGATAGAAGAGTTCAGCAAAGTCTCAGGATACAAGATAAACATAAGTAAATCAGTAGGATTTCTTTATACCAACAAGGAGACTGTTAAGGAGGAAATTATCAAATCAATACCATTTACGATAGCCCCTAAGAAGATAAAGTACCTAGGAATTAATCTAACCAGAAAAACTACAAGCCCTTACTACAAGAAACTAAAAGAGACTTAGATAAATGGAAAAACCTACCCTGCTCATGGATAGGAAGACTTAACATTGTTAAAATGTCTATTTTACCCAAAGGAATTTATTTATATAATGCAATCCCAATACAAGTTCCAGCATCATTTTTTAATGAGATGGAGAAACAAATCACCAATTTTGTTTGGAAAGGGACGAAGCCCCAGACAAGTAAGGTACTACTAAAGAAGAAGAACACATTGGGAGGCGTCTCATTACCTGACCTTAGAACATACTACACAGCCACAGCGGTCAAAACAGCCTGGTACTGGTACAAGAACAGACAGATCGATCAATGGAACAGAATTGAGACCCCAGAGATGACACCATCTGCCTATGAACAGCTGATATTCGACAAAGGCCCTAAGACATTAAACTGGGGTAAAAACAGTATCTTCAACAAATGGTACTGGCAAAATTGGTTATCCATCTGCAATAAACCGAATCAAGATCCGTATCTTACACCTTATACGAAAACCAACTCCAGCTGGATAAAAAACCTAAATATCAAACCTAAAATGATAAAGCTCATCCAAGAAAAGATAGGAACAACAATGGAAGTTTTAATACACAAAGAGGACAGGCACCAAAATTTGTCAAAGAAACCTCAATCAACAGAAGAGAAAGTAGATAAATGGGAACTATTAAGAATCAAACACTTTTGCTCATACAAAGACTTTATTAATAGAATTAAAAGAACACCCACAGAATGGGAAAAAATATTTGGCAACTCTCTGTCAGACCGATGCCTGATCTCCATAATCTATAAGATACTACAAAATATCAATAAGAAGAAGATAAACCATCCAATTAAGCGATGGGCAAAGGAGATGGACAGACACTTCACTAAAGAGGAGATCCAGGCAGCCAAAAAACACACGTGGACATGTTCACGATCTTTAGTTATTAGAGAAATTCAAATCAAGACAACAATGAGATTCCATCTCACCCCAACAAGATTGGCCATGATCCAGAAAACACAAAACAACTAAATGCTGGAGAGACTGTGGAGAAAGTGGAACCCTCCTACGCTGTTGGTGGGGTTGCAAAACGGTCTAACCTCTTTGGAAGGCAATCTGGTGCTTCCTTAAAAAAATGGATATAGATATACCATTTGACCCAGTAATTCCACTACTTGGAATATATCCTACAGATTCAAGGCCTTTCACACCAACGGACACATGCACTAGAATGTTTACCGCAGCACAGTCCGTGATAGCAAAACGATGGAATCAACCCAGATGCCCAACAATAGAAGAATGGATAGGTAAACTGTGGTACATATACTCAATGGAGCACTACGCAATGATAAAGAATAACGATGATTCCAGGAAACATCTCCTAACCTGGTTTCAACTGGAAGACATTATGTTGAGTGAAAGTAGTCAGCGACAAAATGACAAATACTGTATGAGACCTCTACGATAAGACCTCAAAAACAGACTTGTGTATAGAAGAAAAGACTCTTTGACAGCTGCAAGGGACGGGAGGGAGGGAGGGGGAGGGGGGAGGGCTTAGTTTAGATGGTTGTTAGAAATCTAGTTGGGAGAAAGTGGTGATAGCACACATTAGAAACGAGAACAACATTAAGTGGACTTCAGCATAACTTGAGTACTCCTTTCATCTTGACTCAATACTGCAAGGATAGAGTAGCTGGGGCGGGAGGTGGGGGACCATGCTCTTAGGCGAATTCCAGGCCAATTGGCACAACTAGCGTTTTGCTAAGAGAGCTCTCTGCACCCCACATTGGTGAGTGGCGTCTAGGGTCTTAAAAGCTGCCATCCGAGGACACAACAAATGGTCCCAACTCAGCAGGAACGGATGCTCACCAAGGACCAAAATGGCATGCGGTAAAGACAACCGAGAAGACAGAGAGACCCACAATAGTGGGTGCCTACATCGACCTGGGACCAGAAGAACCGGATGGTGCCTGGCCACCACCAGTGATAGCCACGATGGAGCTCACTAAGTTTAGTCTCACTGGCAACACAAGAATAAAAAGGGGTGCCTCATGAGATCTCCACTAAAATACCTCAATTGATGGTCCAGCGGTTTCAGGGTTCCTCTGAGAGCATGGACCCCGGCCCTGATGCTGCCCTTTCCCATAAATTATAACAAAGGTCCACTCTTTGGACAGGAATGGATTGGACTTGGCAATGCAGAGTGACCATATATTGGAAGCAGTTTGTGGTTCTATACATCTACAGGATATCATCTTGCTGACCTCTGGCTGGAGGAAGGGGAGTGGATGGAGAGAAGGGGAAAGGAGGTTGTTGGGAGGATGAGACATGTATGGAGCAGAGAGGAATAGTGTGCAGTCACCAGACAGGGAGAGCAGTGGAAGCTGCATATAGGTGGACATGTAAATTTATACGGGAATGTACATTTTCACTCAGTTATGTTAAATAAATAAATAAATAAATAAAAACTTTCCAAAGGGATGGAGCACAAGGAAACTGAAAGTAAACGATGTCTAGAAAGGTTGCAGGCATGTTAGTAGCACAGTGGTTGATGGTTCAAATCCACCAGCTGCTTCATGGGAGAAAAGTTGTGGCAGCATGCTTCTGTAAAGATTTACAGCCTGGTGGATTCAGACTGTTGGAACCCAATGGGAAAGCTCTGCTGTGTCCCACAGGGCTGCTATGAGTCAAAGAGAAGTACTGAAAACTCAGTAGCATGGTCTTTGGAAATACCTTCCACGACCAATGGCAACG
The DNA here is from genome assembly GCA_028571685.1 of Heterohyrax brucei. NCBI lineage: Eukaryota > Metazoa > Chordata > Mammalia > Hyracoidea > Procaviidae > Heterohyrax > Heterohyrax brucei. The sequence continues at coordinate 113,480,610 of CM053149.1, read as the reverse complement.
AAAAATACCCCAAGTCCTAATGGAGAAAGACAGATGAAACTTCTTGCTGACATGTCATCCTAAGTACACATGGAGATAAAACAACAGAAAGGAAATATCTTCTAGATTAGGTAAAGAAACCCTTTCTGTTGAAAATTTAATGAACATGCTTTATCTGTTCAGTTATGGTCTTCTTCTATTTTTCTTTATCAGAGCAAGGTCATTTTAGTTACGAAGATCCTAGATTTATTTTCTAAAATTTATAATGAACTGTCGGTTGCTATGAGTTGGATCCAACTCGACAGCACTTGGATTGGCTGGCTATTTTATTGATGTTATTGTAAATGGAATTATTTTTAAACTTTAACTTTCAAAATTTTATTTAAGGGAAAAACAAACACATTCCTGTCTAATCAATTCTGGCTCACAGCAACTCGATAGGACAGAGTAGAACTGCCCCCATAGGGTTTCCAAGGAGCTTCTGGTGGATTCAAACTGCTGACCTTTGGATAGCAACCATAGCACTTAACTGCTACTCCACCAGGGTTTACTAGGATATAAAAATAACATTGATTCTTACATGTTACCCTTGAATCCTCTATTACCACTCACTCCCTGACCTGTGAGCATTTAGGAGATTCTTTGGGATTTTCTGCAAATATAATCACGTCATGTGCAAATACCAAAACCAAACTCATTGCGATCAACTCTATTCCAACTCACAGGAAACCTACAGGGCAGAGTAGAACCATCCCATAGGTTTCCAAGGAAAAGCTGGTGGATCCAAACTTCCAGCAGTTTGGTAGCAGCTGCTTAACCACTGTGTGACCAGACAAACAAGGGCAGTTTGTTTCTTTCTAATCTGGTTTCCTAACACCCATTTTTCTTAAGATTTTATGCATAGCCAGGGGTCTGTGTCTTACTGAATCAAAAATATCATCATCACAAATTTTTCTTACAAAACAGCACAGTGTAGACCTAAGGCACCAATTATCCTTCTGTCTCGAACATCAGTTTTACTGAACTCATTCTCCCTCAGCTCTGGGTAAAATCGGTTAAAGGTCTGCCCTTCACTTTCTCTCAGATCTATGGGTTGTTTTAAGCTTAAAGGCCAATTTTTGCTGTCTTGTTGTTGTTAGGAGGCTATTAACAACACTGAGTAGGATACACATGGAAAAAACACCCTACTCCTAGTGCTCTTTCTTCTTTTTAAAACAACTTACTAATGTTTTCTGGCACTCATTGGAGAAAACACAATTATATTCACGCACCTACTCATTGGAGAAAATTTACAAAATTAATAACACTGTGAGGGAAAATATCAAGATTGTTTGTATCCCCACCACAAGAGAAACTATTACATTTTGGTTGTATTTTCTTCCCGAATTCCTCCTATACATGTATTTCTACAGTTAAGACCACACACTATTTTTCTGTTTTGAATTATTTTTTTTTTAATATACAGACATTCAGGTAAAATGATAGCTAAATGAAATACTACATTTTGAGCTGCAGAAAAACCCAGTGTCCTCATACCTAGGAAAACATCCTAGCAAAATAAGAGCAGTCAAACCAATAGACGAATGCATACCTGTGTTCATTTAATACTATTCACAATAGCAAAAAGATGGAAACAACCTAAGTTTCCATCAACAGACGACTGGATGAACAAATTATGGTACATGCACAATAGAGCACTATGCCACAATAAAGAACAATGATGAGATAGTGAAGTATTTCACAACATGAATGAATCTAAAGGGTATTATGCTGAAATAAGTAAACCACAGAAGGACAAATACGAGGTCTACAACTGAGTTCATGAATTTGCCACTGTGTGCTTATATTGGCAGCACTGTACAAACCACTCCGTAAAGTTTCATAGCCTTGGTATATCGGTTTCTCACAGCCGTGTTTGTGTTGACACGTGGTGGCATCTTGCTGAGTGGCTCTCATTACTGTTGTTGCATGTCTTTGTGCACTGTCACGAGAATGTTGGAGCTTGAATTAGAACAGTGAACAAACATTAAGTTTCTTGTAAAACTTGGCAAAAGTTGAAGTGAAATCAGGAATCTGCTGGTCCAAGTTGATGAGGATAATGCCATGAGGCAAACAGCAGTGCCAGAGGACTAAAGAACAACAAATAACCGCAGCCTCCACCAGCCTGAGCCCAGAGGAACTAGACAGTGCCTGGCTACCACCAACAACCACTCTGATACAGACCATAATAGAAAAGACCCAGACTGAGCAGGAGAAAAATACAGAATGAAATTAAAATTTACAAAAAAAGACCAGGATTTCTGATCTGACAGAGACTAGAGGAACACCCTGAGACTGCAGTCCCTGGACATCCTTCTAACTTAGAATTACAGTCACTCCCAAGCCCACTTTTCAAAACTTAGAGTGGCCTATAAAACAAACAAGAATACACTTGAGGAATATACTCCTTAGTTCAACCTAGTGTTGAACAAGAAGGAAGAAAAGGACAGGAAATTGGATGAATGGACGCAGGAAATCCAAGGTGGAAAGGAGAGAGTGCTATCATACTGTAGATATTGCAAATGTGCTTATCATATATATATATTTTTAATTTTATTTTTGTTGCTGGGAATATACACAGCAGAATATGTATCAATTCAATGATTTCTGCATGAATAATTTAGTGGTGTTCATTATATTCTTTCAATTGTGCAAGCGTTCTCATCTTCCTTTTCCAAGCTGTTCTTCTACCATTAACATAAACATATTGTCCTGTATATTTTCTATCTAATCCTTCAAGCTACTGTTGTCAACTTGATCCCATATAGATAGATCTTAAAAGGCTATAATGTTCAAGGTAGGTATTCTTTACTAGTTATATTTAGCTATTGTTTGGTTTCTAAGAAGACTTTAGGGGATATTTTTGGATTACGGTTTAAACATTATCTCAGAGAAGTAGTTTCAGGGTTCCTCCAGGCTCTAGAGTTTCAGAAAGTCTGGATTCTATACAAATTTGAAATTATGTTCTACATTTCCTACCTTTCGATCAGGATTTTTTTGTGCTTACAGAATCTTCTATCAAAAACCTTCCCTAGTGTCAGCCAAGCACCCTCCAGTTCTTCTCACTTCACCGTAAAGGGAACAATTACTCATGGAGGAAATTAGACATACATTCCATTTTCTCCTCCTTTTTCTGAGTCTCCTTCTTCCTCTGTTGCTCCAGGCAAGTTGAGACCAATTGTTGTACCTTGTATGGCCACTTCGAAGTTTTAAGACCCCAGCACTATAGAACAAAGTATGAGGCAGAAAACAATCACCAAATAGGCTGTTAGGCCAACAAGCCTGAATGTCCCATAAAACCATGACCCTGAACCTCCAAAACAAGGAACCAAATCCCATGAGGAATTTGGTTGCACGTAAACAGCTTTGACAGCTACTCTTTTTTGTTGTTGTTGTTGTGAATAAATCTATTACACAACTTTCTCCAGCGCAACTTCTTACAGGTCTACAATTCAGTGATAGCAATTATACTAATCAGCCTTGCAACCCTACACTTAATCAGTGAGAATTTATCACCATAAACCAAAAGTCAATACTCCATAAACAGTAATTCCTCTTTACTTTCAACTGGCTCTGTAACCACTAATAAACTTTGATCTTTATACATTTGCCCTTTCTTGTCTTAATATGTATGTGAGGTCATACAAATACTTATTGTTTTGTGATTGACTTACTTCACTCATTGTAATATTTTCCAGCTCCATCCATATTGTAGCAGACTTCATTTCCCTTACTAGCTGAGTAGCATTCCAATGTGTGGATGTACCACATTTTATTTTCCAGTAAATGCTGTAATGATTATCTGTTTAGGTGTCTGCTTGCAAGTCTTTAGAACACATACTTAAGAACAGAACTGCAGGGTCATGTAGAAGTTCCATTTTTACTTTCTTGAGGAATCACCACACACTGTTTTTCACAATGACTGGACCATTTTGTATTCCCACCAGCAATGAATCAAGATTTCATTTTTCCCACATCATTGGTGTCATGGATTAAATCATGTTCCCCATGAAATAAATGTAGAAATCTGCCTGGGCCCTGATTCTTGGTGTTGTGTATGCTGTAAATTCTGCCTCTGTGATGTTAATGAGAGAGGATAGGAGGCAGTTTCGTATATATATCGCAGGACTCAAGGTGTGAGATTGTTTACTGCCTTGAGGCAGTCTGTTGGGCTCTAAAAAAAAGAAGCTAGCAGAGAGATTTGGGGATCTTGTGCCATCAAGATGAAACCCTGGTGATATAATTGTTAAGTGTTACAGCTGCTAACCTCTAGGCACTGCTTGGATACTCTATGGGGCAGTTCTACTGTGTTTATAGGGTCACTGTGAGTCAGAGTCAACTCAGCAGCAGTGTTTTGGGTTTGCTATACCATCAAGAAAGAAAGCAGCACTGGAAGCTGAATGTGTCCTTTGGAAAGGACCCTCGCCTCACTGCACCCCAGAAGCTTCCAGTGTGGGGGAATATTGATGACAAGGACCTTCCGCTAGAGCAAGAAGAGGATACTTTCTCTTGAAGCTGACACCCTAAATTTGGACTTTTAGCTTACTACAACCAAAAAAACTAAACCCTCTGCCATCGAGTTGGGTCTGACTCATAGTGGTCCTAGAGGTCAGAGTAGAACTGCTCCATAGAGTTTCCAAGGAGTGCTTGGTAGATGTGAACTGCCAACCTTTTGGTTAACAGACTCAGCACCAAACCCACTCTGCCTCCAAGGTTTCCTTTAGCTTACTAGGCTGTAACAAACAAAATTTCTCTTTTTAAAGTCATACACTTGTGGTAATTCTGTCCAAGCAGCACTAGTTAGCTAAGACACTTGCCAGCATTTGTTACTTTGGTTTTGTTTGGCTGGTTGTTTTCAGCTTAGTTATCTACCCATTGCCATCTAGTCAAGTCCAACTCACAGCTACCCTGTAGGACAGAGTAAAACTGCCTCATAGGGCTTCCCAAGTCTTGATAGTAGCAGACTGCTACATCTTTCTCTCTGGGGCAGCTGGTGAGTTTGAACTGTTGACCTCCTGGTTAGAAGCTACGCCCTTAACCACCAGAGCTCCTCTTAGTCATCCTAGTGGCAGTGAAATGCTACCTCCTCGTGGTTTTGATTTGCTGATAGATAATGACACTGAACATATTTTCATGTGTTTGGTGGCTGTTTGAATGTCCTGTTTGGTGAAATGTCTGTTTCCGTTTTGTGATTGAGTTCTTTGTCTCTTTGTTGTTCAGTTGTGGAAGTTTTATACATATTTTAGTGGTTAGATTCTTATTATATGTATAGTTTCCAAATATGTTTTCTCAATCAGTAATTTGTGTTTTCACTTTTTTTGGTTAAGTCTTCTGATGAACAGAAAGTTTTTAGTTTTCATAAGGTCTCATTTGTTTTTCCTTTTGCTGTTTTTGCTTTTGTTATTATATTGTGAAAAGCTAGGGCCTATAGCATTGCCCCTTCATTTTGTTCTAAGAATTTTATGGTTTTAGAAATTACATTTAAGCACACTATGGTACCTATACTCAATGGAACACTATGCAATGATAAAGAACAACAAAGATTTTAGGGAGCATCTCACAATGTGGTTTCATTTGGAAAACATTATGTTGAGCGAAGTCAGTCAGCAGGAAAAGAACAAATATTGTATGATACCCCTGCTATAAGCACTTAAAAATAGACTTCTGCACCGAAAGACTCTGACAGCTACAGGGGTCAGGAGGGAGAGGGTGGGTTGGTCATAGATTAGATAGCTGACAGAAATTTGGTTAGGTGAGAGCAGTGACAGCACACAGTAGGAATAGATCAACCTAACTGGGCTTTACCATAAACAAGCTCAAACACAGCAACCATTGTGAGGATTGCTTGGGACCGGGAAGTGTTTTCTTCTGTAGTACATGCTGTTGCTATCAGCTGGAGGCTGGTGGGATTTTTGAATCTATAGATTGCTTTGGGTAATACCAACATCTTAACAATATTAGTCTTCCAATCTATGAGCATGAAACATCTTTCCACTTATTTAAGTCTTCTTATGGCACTGGTTTGGGTTTTGAACTTTTGTCATTCATGTTTTATAATTTTCATTGTATAAGTCTTTCACATCCCTAGTTCAATTTTTTTGAAAAAACAAAACCTTTTGCCCTTGAGTTGATTCTGACTTATAGTGACCCTATAGACAGAGCAGTAGAACTTCCCTGTAGAGTTTCCAGTGAGTGCCTATAGGATCTTTTAGTTAGCAGCCTTAGCACTTAACCACACCACCAGGGTTTCCAAATTTATGTCTAGGGTGTTTTATTCTCTTAGATGCTATTGTAAAGACAGATATCTTTCTGTCTTGCTGTTGTTTTTTTTTTAACAAAAACTTTATATGGTATTACAAGTATTTTTTCATGTTACTTAAATATCTCTTCAAACATTATTTTTAATACAAGATAATCTATCATACAAGTATGTCAAATCCTAATATAACAATTTCTTAATTTCTGGTCACTTAATTTCCAATGTTATGGCTATCAGAAATAATGTTGCAGTAGAAATCTTGGTTGTTGTTGTTAGGTAGTGTTAAGCTTGTTCCAACTCATAGTGAACTCACATACAGCAGGAGGAGACTGACTGGTTCTGAGCCATGCTCACAGCCATTGCTATGTTTGAGCTCGTTGTTAAAACCATTGTGTCAGTTTATCTCTTTGAGGGTCTTTCTCTTTTTCACTGACCCTCTGTTTTATCAAGCATGATGTCCTTCTTCAGGGACTGGTCCCTCCTGATGATGTAAATTGAACAAAGTAAGTGAGACAAAGTCTTCGCATCCTTGTTTCTAAGGAACATTTTGGATGTGTACTACCACCAAGACAGAGTCATTCATTCTTTCATATGAAATGTTATCCATTTTTTGAATAGGAAAATACAAATTTTGCATCTTGGATTTCTGTTTTGAGAGAAATAAACTTTTATTCTGTGGATTTTTACAGAGTTAGGATCATGCTACACATATTTAGGTGGTTCATTTTTTCACTTCACGTTATGTCACCATTCTCCTATTTTACAAGTTTCCTAAATATTGGACATACCATCTTTAATGACATTTTAATCAAAATGCCTGTGTAGAAATTCAGTTATATTTTTATTTTCACAGAATAAAAGTAACAAGAGTACAATAATTTAGTAAAATGGTTTGAATTCAGGCATATTGTCATTGCTCTCTCATTATTTTATCTTTAGGGTCCATAATTTCTAGAGAAATTATTTTTTCATAGTTTTTTGGTGCATCTTTTTACTTTCTGATGTTACTTACACTTTTATTAAGACGTGATTCCTGCTTGTCAGAACACAGAACAATCACATTCTTTTCAATAGTTTCATAGTTGTCCTTTTGTATGTTAATTATGACTCATAGGTGCTACTAAACTAAAGCAAGTTTGTTCTGCCTGTCACTAGCTGAAAATTCAGAGACAGTGTGGGGTTCAAGGAATATTTGTTTGCAGATATGCTGGCAAATCTGGGAGACAGTGAAAATAACTTTTTCAGAAAACTGATCCATTTGGGTCACATTTCCAGGGGTTTTGACAGCCAGAATACAAAGGGGTAGTAGGTGTTTGTCACAGAACAATAGTCAGGAGTCACAAGATTTCATTACATCATAAGGTTTCACTACATCTTATCAAACAGTGTGAAATATCCAAAATTTCATTGTCCCTCTCTGAGGTCTTCATCAGCACTACTTCCTCAGAGGTAGGGAGAGGAACTAACCTGTTAATCTAGTCTGAGCCTGATAATTGAGGCAGAAGGTACGATGCAGCTTAATAACCTAGGTGACTGTTTCAGTCACCTGGTACTGCTCTAACAGAAAATACTGAGTGGATGGTTTCATGAAGAGAAACTTTGTTGACACAATCCAGTAAGCCACAAACCCATTTGCGAGTTATAGGTCCATTCCACAGGAGAAGTTGTCACGGTCTAGTAGACTAAGTCCCGGTTTCAGGAGATCGTCTCAGCATAGGAACCTCAGGTCCCGAGGACATGCCCTGCTCTTGGCCTTGGTGCTATGATGTTCCCTACCCAACACTTGGTGAATTATGCTTCACAGTGGTAGGTAAAGCTGACATCGAAGGATCAAAAAGCAACATCCCTATGAATGCTTGGCTGCCCCAAACTTTTCTGATATCTCCTGCTTAAAACCCAAAAGGTCAGGAATGAGATATCGTTCCCCCTTGGCAGGAATCTGACTTAGAGGCATTCATTCATAATCCCACAGATGGTAGCGTCTCCCTGTTGGCTCCTCAGCCAAGCACAAACACCAAATGTCTGAACCTATGGTTCTTCTCATACTGGGCAGGATTACCATGACAACAACACACCATCAGTAGGGTAAAACTAAGAGTGACCTTCATTAGATTCTTACATTTACCACCACAGGGATCCTAGAGGACAGAGAAGAACTGACCCGCAGAGTTTTCAAAGAGCACCTGGTGTATTCAAACTGCCAACCTTTTTATTTTTTTTTTAATTGTGATTGAGTGGAAGAGTACAATCCAATATAAATTCGCATGCCTGCCTATGTGCAGTTCCCACTGCTCCCCCTGCCTGGGCACAGCACACTCCTCCTATCCATTCTATATATTTCATACCCTAACAATCTCCTCTCCCCTCCTCTCCACCTTCTCTCCCCACTCCATTAAGAGGCCAACAGGATGACATCCTATAGATACATAGAACCATAAACTGCACACACGATATGGTCACTCTATGTTGCCAATCCAATCCAGTCCTGTCTTAAGAGTTGACCTCAGTAATGATTTATGGACAGGGGTAGCTTCAAGACTAGGGGTCATGCTCCCAGGGAAACCCTGAGGCCTCTGGACCATCAATTGTGGTCTTTTAGCGGAGTTCTCCAGTGCACCCCATTTTATTCTCATGGTGCCAGGGAGACTCAGCTGTGTGAGCCCCATCACGGCTATCACTGGTGGTGGCCGGGCACCATCTGGTTCCTCTGGTCACATGTCAATTTAGTGACCTACTCATGTGGGTCTCTCTGTCTTCTGGGTTCTCTTTCCCCTATGTCATTTTGGTCCTTGGTGATCATCTGTTCCTGCTGAGTTGGGACCATATTGTGTGCCAAAGAAGGCAGGTTGCTAACTTTTTTTTTTTTTTTGGCTTTAAAAAGAAGTTTTATTTGTCACAGTCCAGTAAGCTGAAAGTCCAAATTCAGGGTTTCAGTTCCAGGGGAAGGCTTTCTCTCCTAGCACTGGAGGAAGGTCTTTTTGGTCAGTCTTACCCTGGACAGAAAGCGTCAGAGGCCCAGGGACCCAGGTCCTTTCCAAATGACAGGCCCATCTGCAGGCAATGCTTCCTTTTTTTTTATTATTATGATTGAATGAAGATGTACATTCCCATATAAATTTGCACGCTGACCTATATGCAGCTTCCACTGCTCTCCCTGCATGGTGACAGCACATTCTTCCTCTCTGCTCCATACATGTCTTGTCTTCCCAACAGTCTCCTATCTTCTCCTCTCCCCCAATTCCACTTCCTCCTGTATGAGGTCAACAAGATGACCTCCTATAGATGCCTAGAACCATAAAGTGCCCACACGATAAGGTCCCTCTGTGTCACCAAGTCCAATCCATTGCTCTCTGAAAAGTCTACCTTCATTATGGTTTGTGAACAGAGGCAGTATCAGGGCCAGGGACCATGTTCCCAGGAGAACCCCAAAGTCCCTGGACCATCAGTTGTGGTCTTTTAGTGGAGATCTCAGGATGCACCCCTTATTTATACTTGTGTTGCCAGTGAGACTCAACTTTGTGAGCTCCATCGTGGCTAACACTGGTGGTTGCTGGGCACCATCTAGTTCTTCCGGTCACAAGTTAATGTAGACATCCACTCATGTGGGTCTCTCTGTCTTCTGGATTCTCTTCCCCCAATGTCATTATGGACATTGGTGATCATCCATTCCTGCTAATCTGGGACTATTTGCTGTACCCTCAGATGGCAGCTTGGCAGCTTTTAAGACCTCAGACGCCACTCACCAATGAGGGGTGTGGAGAGTCCTCATTAGCAAAACACTAGTTGTGCCAACTGGTCTCAATTTCTGCTGAGAGCATGGTCCCCAGTCCCTCACTCCAGCTACTCTGTCCTTGCAGTATTGGGTTAAGATGGGAGGAGTACACGAGTTGTGTTGACATCCTGTTAATATTGATCTTCCTACTAATGTGTGCTGTCACCAATTTCACTCAACCAAATTTCTAACAACTGTCTAATCTAAACCCTCCCCCACTATCCTCCCGCCACCCCGCCCTCCCCACTCTTGTAACCATTGAACAGTCTTTTCTGTTATGCATTAGTCTGCTTTCAAGTTCTTAGTGTGGGGGTCTCATACAATATTTGTCCTTCTGTCGCTGACTACTTTCACTCAACATAATGTCCTCCAGTTGAAACCAGGTTAAAAGATGTTTCCCGCTATCATCATTGTTCTTTATCATTGCATAGTGTTCTGTTGAGTATATATACCATAGTTTACCTATCCATTCCTCTGTTGTTGGGCATCTGGGTTAATTCCATCTTTTTGCTATTGTGGGCTGTGCTGCAATAAACATTCGTGTCCATGTATCTGTTGGTGTGAATGCCCTTGATTCTGTAGAATATGTTCCAAGCAATGGAATTACTGGGTCAAGTGGTATATCTATTTCCACCTTTTTAAGGAAGCACTAGATTGCTTTCCAAAGAAGTTGTACCATTTTGCAACCTCACCAACAGTATAGGAGAGTTCCAATTTCTCTGCCACCTCTCCAGCATTTGTTGTTTTGTGTTTTTTGGATCGTGGCCAACCTCCTTGGGGTGAGATGATATCTTGTCTTAGTTTTGACTTGAATTTCTTTAATAGGTAGTGATCATGAGCATTTCTGTGTGTGCTTTTTGGCTGCCTGGATATCCTCTTTAGGGAAGTGTCTGTCCATCTCCTTTGCCCGTCATTTAATTGGATCATCTATCCTTTTCTTACTGGTATTTTGTAGGACCTTACAGATTATGGAGATCAGATGTTGGTCTGACATAGAGTTGCTGAATAATTTTTCCCATTCTGTAGGTGGTCTTTTAACTTTTTTGATAAAGTCTTTACACAAGCAAAAGTGTTTGATACTTAGTAGTTCTCATTGATCTACTTTCTCTTCTGCTGATTGTGTGTTGTCAGATTTTGAAGTCTGTCTAGGTTTTGTATTAAAACTTCCATTGTTGATCCTATTTTTTCTTGGATGAGCTTTATCATTTTAGATTTGATATTTAGATATTTTATCTAGTTTGATTTGGTTTTTGTATAAGGTGTGAGATATGGGTCTTGTTTCAGTTTTTTGCAGATGGATATCCCATTTTGCCAGCATCATTTGTTAAAGAGATTACTTTTACCCTGGTTTGAAGTCTTAGAGCCTTTGTTGAATATTAGCTGTTCATAGGAGGATGGTGGCATCTCTGGAGTCTCTACTCTGTTCCATTGGTCTATATGTCTCTTTTTGTACCAGTACCATGCTATTTTGACAACTGTGGCAGTGTAATAGGTTCTAAGGTCGAGTAACGAGAGGCCTCCCAGTGTGTTGTTCTTCTTCAGTACTACTTTGCTTATCTCGAGCTTCTTCCCTTTCCAAACAATGTTGGTGATTGTTTCTCCATCTCATGAAAAAATCTCACTGGAATTTGTATTGGGATTGCATTATATAAGTAGTTTGTTTTGGGTAAAATAGACATTTTCACAATGTTGAGTTTCCTATCCATGAGCAGGGTAAGTTCCTCCATTTACTAAGTCTCTCTTAGTTTCTGTTAGTAAGGTCTTGTAGTTCTCTTTGTAAAGGTCTGTTATTTCTCTAGTTAGGTTTATTCCTAGGTATTTTATCTTCTTGGGGGCTATAGTAAATGGTATTGATTTGGTGATTTCTTCTTTAATAATGTCATTGCTGGTATAAAGGAATTCTACTGATTTACTTATATTTATTTTGTATCCAGAGACTTGGCTGAACTCTTTTATCAGTTTGAGTAGTTTACTTATGGATTCTTTAGGATTCTCTGCATATACAATCATATTATCTGCAAATAGGGGGAGTTTTACTTCTTCTTTGCTGATGCAGGTGTCCTTTATTTCTTGGTCTTGTCTAATTACTCCCGCTAGAGCTTCCAGTAAAATGTTGGATAGGAGAGGTGAGCACTTGGCAGGAGAGGTGAGAGTGGGCATCCTTGTCTAGTTTCCATTCTCAAGGGGAAATGTTCCAGCCTCTCTCTATTCAGGATGATGTAGGCAGTTGGCTTTGTATAAATGGCCTTAATTGTTTTGAGGAATTTTCCATCTCTTCCCATTTTGCTGAGAGCTTTTAGCACGAATGAGTGTTGGACTTTATCAAATGCCTTTTCTGCATCAGTAGACAAAATCAGGTGATTCTTGTCTTTGTGCTATTTATGTGGTTGATCACATTAATTGTTTTTCTGATGTTGAACCAGTCTTGCATCCCTGGTATGAATCCAGCTTGGTCGTGATAGGTTATTTTTTTGATATGTTGTTGTATTCTATTGGCAAGAATTTTGTTGAAGATTTTTGCATCAAGATTCACGAGTGACATCAGTCTGTAGTTCTCCTTTTTTGTTAGGTTTTTCCCTGGCTTTGGTATCAGGGTTACGCCGACTTTATAAAATGAATTTGGGAGTATCCCATCCCTTTGTATACTGTGAAATAGTCTCAGCAGTATTGGAGTTAACTCTTCTCTAAAAGCTTAATAGAGTTCTGTGGTGAAGCCATCTAGGCCCTGGCTTTTTTGATTGGTGGTTTCTGCATGACTTTTTCAATCTCTTCCTTTGTGTTGGGTTTATTAAATTGCTCTTCTTCACCTTGTGATAATTTTGGTAGGTGATACGAATCTAGGAATTTGTCCATTTTCTCTAGGTTTTCAAATTTGTTACAGTCTTTCATAGTATTCTATTATGTTATTTTTTATTTCTGTTGGATCTGTTGTGACAACTCCCCTCTGATTGCTTATTTGGGTTATTTGTTTCCTTTCTTATTTTTCTTCAGTAAGTTTAGGCAATTGCTTGTCAGTTTTATTGATCTTTTAAAAAAACAGCTTTTGGTGTTCTCAGTTTTTTTCTTTGTTTTTTTATTCTTTAATTCATTTAGTTCTGCTCTAATCTTTATGATTTGTTTGTTCTGGTGCCTGAGGGTTTCCTCTGTAGCTCTCCTTCCACTTGTTCAAGCTGTAGGGTTAGCTGCTTGGTTTGGTTTCTTTCTTCCTTCCAGACATGTGCATTTATAGGGATAAACTGACCCCTGAGCACTGCTTTGGCTGTATCCCATAGGTCCTGGTAGGAAGTGTTTTCATTCTCATTGGAATCTATAAATTTCTTTATTTCATCTTTGATTTCTTCCATAACCCATGTTTTTTTGAGCAAGATGTTCAGTTTCCAAGAGTTCCACTTCTTATCTATGCTTTTTCTGCTATTGATTTTGACTTTTATAGCTTTTTGGTCTGAGAAGATGCTTTGCAATAATTCAACGGTACAGATTTTGTTGAGATTTCCTTTATGTCCTAACGTGTGGTCTATTCTGGAAAATGCTGCATGTGCACTGGAGAAGGTGTAGTTATCTGCTGATGGATAGAAAGTTCTGTGTATGTGGAGGAGGCCTAGGTGGTTAATTGTGGCAATAAGATCTTCTGTGTCTTTACTGACCTTTTTTCTAGAAGATCTGTCCAGTTCTGAAAGCGGAGTGTTGAAGACTCCCACTGTTATTGTGGAGTGATCGATCTCATTTTTTAATGTAGTCACTGTTTCTTTGATGTGTTTAGATGCTCTAGTATTGGGTGTATAAATATTTAATATTGTTACGTCCTGCTTGTGTATTGAATCTTTCAACAATAAATATTGTCCATTCTTGTCCACGATGGAGGATTTCACATTAAAATCTATTTTATCTGATGTTAGTATTGCCACATCTACTCTTTTTTTGTACATTGTTAGCTTGGTATATATTCTTCCATTCTTTAATTTTCAGTTTGTTCATATCTTTAAGTCTAAGGTGAGTTTCTTGGAAGCAACATACAGATGGGTCATGTTTTTGATTCAAGATGTCACTCATCTCTTTACTGGTGTGTTCAGTCCATTTACCTCAATGTAATTATTGATAGCTATATGTTTAGTGCTGCCATTGTGATATGCTTATTTTTGTGTTGATGTTTTCTCTTTTGCTCTTAATGTTCTTTTCTGGGATATTTTTCTTTGTGGGTTGATTTTTCACCCTTTTCAGTGTTGGTTTTATGTTCATTGAGACTCCTGTATTAAGTTTCTTGATTTGATATGTTGCATTTTTATTTGCTTTGCAGCTACTGCTGTGATCCCTTTTAATAATCTATGTTTAAACCAAAATTTAACTTCTACTTTTGTTATTAACTTCCTCTTCATCTGGAAGGACTATAAATACTTTAGTACATTTCTCTTTTTAATGTGATGATATCATAGTTTTCATGAAATGCTCATTGGATCACTGCTTTCAATATTATAGCTTTGATTGAATTTTGTGCCTTCCCTAACTGAGTAGGTTTCTGAATGATGTGTCCTGTATTGCCTCCTAAAATATAGAGTTAAGTGTTTTGTTCTTCTAAGCCAAGAGCTTCTTGCAGTATTTCTTGTAGTTTTGGTTTGGTTTTTACAAAGTCTTTGAGTTTCTGTCTAATTCCATTTTCATATTTGAAAGATAGTTTTACAGGATACATAGTTCTTGGTTGGAAGTTTTTCTCCTTCAAGGCTCTGAATGTATCATCCCATTGCCTCCATGCCAGCATCATTTCTGCTGAGAAATCAGATGAAAGCCTACAGGGTTTCCCTCTGAATGTTAGCTTTGCTTTGAGTCTCACTGGCTTTAAGAGTTTCTGCTTATGTTTCATTTTGTTAAGCTTGATTATGTCTTGGAGTCTTTCTTTTGGGATCATAATGAGTGGCATTCTATATGCATCTTGGATTATCTATATTCTCTTCTTTCATAATTTCAGGGAACTTTTCTGTTAGCAGTTCAGCAACAATACTCTGTGTTTTCAGGTGTCCCTCTCTGTTCAGGAACTCCAGTTAATCATAGATTGCTCCTCTTGGTAAAGTCCTACATGTTTCTCAACGCTTCTTAATGTTTCTGGTTTCTTTTCTCTGGTTTCTCCTCATAAATGCTGGAGTCAGTAGTTCTGTCTTCCAAGTCAGAAACTCTGTTTTCCACTTGTTTAGTTCTGGTTTTTTGGCTTTGAATTGAAGTTTCTATTTTTTTGATTTTGTTATTGATCTGTTGGATTTTGATTCAACGATACTGGGCTTGGGCTATTGGATTTCAGAATACTGGTGTTCCATCAGTTTGAATAGCTTGCTTAATTTTTCATTTTGCTCTGCTGTATTTTGTATAATGTCCAGCAGGGCTCTATGTATATTTCTTTTGTATTCGACCTCTGATAATCTCAGAAAGGCATTTTTGTCTGGAAAGTTCTTTGATTCTTTCTTTTGGGAGGTTTCTGGAGCCATAGGTGATTTTTTCTCTAAGCTTCTGTCCAAAATTTGTTGCTTTTTGGGCATATAGAAATTGTTTAGTTTCTCTGATGTTACTTTAACAGGATCTGAAGTATAGTCTGAGAAAGAAGGGGACCACCAGTCACCTCTATGTACTGCAGTGACTGGGCCCAGTAGAATCTCCGGAGTAGCAGACTCCACCTCCTGATTGGCAAACACAGCCCTCATTATGGAGTCACTGGGGGGCCATCAGCTGACACTATGATGTGGGTCAGTAAAGCCTGGAAGAGATGCTGTCAGGATGTACCACAGTTATTTTTCTAAGTAGTCTTATATTGAAAGGTAAAAGCTATCTGACATCTTCCAAAATCAGTCAGGTTGTCAAGTACTGCCAATCTGTTGATTAGCATCTGTAGCACTTAACCACTATGCCACAAGGATTTCCTTGTATGGATTTTTTGTTATTTAATTAAGCATGCCTCTATCAGTTGAGAAATAAGAGATTTGCTGATTTATAGAACTTCTGATAGAATACCCTTCAACGTATTGAACAGTAGTGAGACATCCAAGCAGATCTTAATTTTGGTTTTAAACATTTCAAAATCACAGGACATCAAATAAACTGGATTGTTCTTCTGCAGCTGTGCCCATAAAAGCATAGAAGTTTAAAGCTGGAAAGGACTTTGAGATCACTTGTAGTCAATCCCATTTTACAGATGAAGAAACTGAAAGTCAAACTGGTAGAGTGATTGGCTAAGTTCTCATAGTTTGTACCTGATACAACTGGAGTGATGATTTTTTTGCTACTCAGTCATTATCCTTTCTGATGACACCACTTTGACAGTGTCAAAAAAAACCTAAACCAAACCCGTTGCTGTCAAGTCAATTCCGACTCATAGCACCTCTAGAGGACAGAGAAGAAATGTCCACATAGAGTTTCCAAGGAACACCTGGTGGGTTTGGGCTGTCGATCTTTTGGTCAGCAGCTGCAGCACTTAACCGCTATGTCACCAGGGTTTCCAGGGGATGGTATAAGTGAGAACAACTCAGGATTACTATTCTGAGGAAAGTAAGAGGCCTAAAGAGTTTACAGGACAGTTGAGGGCAAGTCAGTTAACATTCATGTTTGTTACAAGAATTTTTCACTGAGGCTGTGTTATTTCCGGACACAACACAGGGTCAACAAGACAGAAGTCAAAGGTTAGTAGCTGTTTGCAGGTCAGTCAGGGCTTAGAAAGATGTGGGGAAGGCCATGTGGGACTAGCATCCTCTTAGGGTCAGTGGAAAATATTAAGGCCTGCAGTGTTTCTTACAAGCGTGAGTCTATAAGTATTCAGGATTGTCTTGTCTTTCTGTTAAGTTATCAAAGTTTTACATATGTATGCATGTGGGGGCCAAGCCAAGTGCCGTCGAGTAGGTATTATATATATTTATCTTTTCTCTCACTTCCACTTTGCCAGTTATTAGCCTTGAAAGAAATTTAGGGGAGGCTGAAGGGAAATAGAAGAAAATGATATCTGAGTACCAGGCATTCTGTTAGATGGAAGGAAGTATTTATTTTTGTGGTTACATTATGTGTTATTTATTTATTTTGTCTCTTCCCCCAGGATAATGCAAGCTCCCTGAGGGCAGAGGTTCTATTTTCTTAACCACAGTGGCTCCATTACCTAGAAGACTGTCTAGTAGTAGGTAAATATTTAGCAAATATTTGCTCACTGTCAAAAAAATTGATTTTCTGTGTTAAAAAATTATTATATGAAATATCTATAATAAATAAATACACCGAGACTCATGTTCAATAGTGGTTCATGAGGGTAGGTACAATGGAGAAAAGGAAGGGATTGCTTAGGGCACTGTAAGTTTCTGTGAGGGTAAGGAAAACATTCAGAAACAGGTAGTACTGACGGTTTGCACATCACAGTGAATACAGTTAATGTCACTGAATTGTACATATAAAAATGGTTTAAATGCCAAATGTTTTATTCTATTTTTTCATCACAATAAACTTTTTTAATTAAAGAAAAACAGAGCTGAGTACTGGCTGCTTCCTTTGCAATTGTCATTTTGTCTCTAGTCTCCTTGTATGGCCTGCACACTCATTCATGTCATCTGCCAGTCTCTATAAGCAAAAAAAAAAAAAAAACCTTAACCTGCTGGCATTTTGTTGATTCTCATTCATAGTTGCCCTATAAGACACAATAGAGCTGGCCCATAGGGTTTCCACGGCTATAATATACACAGACACAGACTGCCACATCTTTCTCCCTTGGAGCAGCTCATGGATTCAAGCTGCTGACAGTGCTCTCAAACAAAGCTCCAGAGTTCATGCTACCTTCCATTAAATTAGTTTCTGAGACAGGAAGCTTGGGTAAGTGATCAAAGGTTTTATTTCTGTGCTGCGGGCACACAGAGGCAGATGGCATTTTCATTCTCAAAGCCTGTCCAAAGCTGCCAGGCAAGCTCAGGACTTTTAAGGGAGAAGCTATGTGCAATGCCAGTACAGGGATACGCATCAGGGAGAGCAATGAGAGCAATTTGGGGAGGGGCATCTGTCCATCCAGGTGCAGACCTCAGAGGTTGACGTGTATCAGGAACTGGAGTTTGGATGCTTTCAGCTGTTACCTGAGTCAGGGGGTCCCCAAATCAGCATCTCCACTTATGACTTCATTTGTGTGATGTTCCTAAAGAAGAAGCTGTTAAAAAAAACAAACTACAAAGATTTTGTCTCAGCAGCTCCTACAAGTTAATGTGTGATTTCCCAAGGCCAGGTAGTGCTAGGAAACCAGGAATTTTAAGAAAAACAAGTAAAGAATTAATCTTGACTGCCTACTTCAATCTCCCCTTTGAAAACGGGGCCTGAAAGCCCCATCTCGGTTTCAATAGCAGCCAAGCACTCAACCAATGTACCATCAGGGCTCATTACCAACCCCCATCAGCTTCAGGATTAGGACCTCCTGTTCATCATGTTTAAAATACTGCTCAGTTTATCTCCCATTGAAACCAGAAGAAGAAGAAATGGGAGAGCAGAGGGTAGGAGAGCATTTGAGAATACAGGAGAGGCCCTCTAAATCAGAGTGTAAACTTACTGGCCTGGATTCATATTCTGGTTTAGCTACCAACTCATTGTGGATCTCATCCACCTTGGTTTCCCCTTCTTTAAAATGGGGGTAATAACAGTGCTTGTCACTTCATTGTAAGGATTGAAGAAATTGATGCATATGAAGTGCAGATAAAAGGCTTGCTTCAGAGCCCGCTGCTATAAATATGTCAGCCTTTATCCAAATACTTTGACAACCAAGGTCGAAAGTTCTTAATACCCTCCTGCCTCCAGTAATACAACAGACCTTGCTTTTTTATTAGTCTTTGAGACAATCTTAGAGCTTAAACCAATATTTACATTTTAAATGAAGACCACACCAGCCTGTTTCCTCGTAATCGTCTCCAGATGACAAATTTTCTTTTTAAGCTAAATATTTAATCATATTACTATCATATTTTAATTACTCTAGGGAGCCTTTTTAATGGAAAGAAATCTAATGAATTGTACAGATAATTGCGTTTTTTAAAAACTTTTTTTTTAAGATGTTCTCTCGTTGGCAACCCTAGTAGCATAGCGGTTAAATGCTGTGGCTGCTAACCAAAAGTCAGCAGTTCAAATCCACCAGGGACTTCTTGGAAACTCTACGGGGCAGTTCTACTCTGTCCTGTAGGGTCACCATGAGTCAGAATGGACTTGACGTCAGTGGGTTTAAGTTCTCCCACTAGGTGTCTGGCGTCTCATCTTTTCCTCCCTACTTTCACTTTACCAGTCGTTAGCCTTGGAAGCAAGAGGAAAATGCTCTCTGAGTGCCATGCATTCTGTTAGACAGGTTACTAACAGTTTTGATATGATTGTACAGAGTATGTGTTATTATTCTCATTTTGCAAATAAATAAATTAAAGCTTAAAGGATATTTTGAGAAATATTCTGCCGAAATTCATCCAAATATAATCTGACACCAAGGAGCCCTGATGGCATGGTGGTCAAGTTCTAGACTGCTAGCCAAAAGGTCAATGGTTTGAACCCTTAGCTGCTGCACAGGAGAAAAGATCTGGTGATCTGCTCCCCTAAAGATTGCAGCCTAGGAAATCCCACGAGTGAGTTCCACTCTCTCTTATGAGGTCACTATGAGTCCAAATGAACTTGATGGCATACAAAAACAGATGACTCTGAAATCTGTTATATTCATTATATAGTGTAATGTATGGCAGTTATGATGCAACATTACAGGTACAATTATATACATACACAATAAGGCACTTACATATTTACCCTGTTACTTTAGCCCATTTGAATGTAACTGGAATGTGACTTTAACAAGGTTGTCTTATATCTGAATAAAGATTAGAAAACACAGGAAATGTTAAGAGAACAGCTAGCTTTGACAATTTTGCAAAGAAGATAGTGCTTATTTGGTATTAGCACTTTTTCTTAAGACCAAGCTAAGCTGTGTCCCATGTTCCAAAAGCTTTATCATATAAGCAGATTAATTTTAACAGTGCACATTGCCACATATTGCTATTATTATGCAAATGTGTTTTGAATTACCACTTTAAAAGGAAACAATCTAATTTTCCTCTCCTAATTCTTTTTCATTTTCTCCATGCTGAAAACAAATGAGCTTATATTGGCTATGGGAAGAAATCAACAACAGGAAATCTGTTGTCATGTGCCATCGAATAGGTTCCCACTCATAACCGACCTGTGTACAATAGAGCAAAACCCTGGCCAGTCCTGCACTGTCACAGTCATTGCTGTGTTCGAGGCCATTGTTGGAGGCACTCTGTCAGTCCATCTCATCTCTTCTCTGATGACTCTACTTCACCGAAGTGTGATGTCCTTTTCCGGGATTGGTCCTTCCTGATAATGTGTCCAGAGTACATAAGACAAGTCTTGCCAGCCTACTTTCTAAGGAAGACTCTGGGTATACTTCTTCCAAGGCAGATTTGTTCATTCTTTTGTCAGTCCATGGTTATTCAATATTCTTTGCCAACATGATTCAAAAGCATCAATTCTTCTTCAGTTTTCCTTATTCATTGTTCAGCTTTCACATGCAAATGAGGTGATCAAAAATATCCTGGCTTGGTTGAGGCACACCTTAGTCCCCAGTGTGACATCTTTGCTAGAATTATGCATATTCAGCCTTACAATTAGGGAACCAAATTTTGTGATCAAAAGTGAGCAAACAATATTACCAATATAAAATTGGTTAGAAGTGATGGGATGGCTGGCTGTGAAGTATGTCATATGAAAAGAATACTTACATTTATTCCCCAAGCCATGCCAAAGGGGTAGAACACAGTATCAGGGACCGAATTGTGTCCCCCCCCAAATATGTGTAGCAATTTGACTGGGCCGTGACTTCTGGTATTGTGTGATGTTCCTTTATGTTGTAAATCCTACTGTTACGATGTTAATGAGGAAGGATATGCTGTTGTTGTGTTGGACTACAGGACTCAAAATGTGAGATTGTTTTGTGATTTTTGGCACTATCTAGGGAGATAAAGAAATGGAAGCAGAGAGTTGGGGACCTCATATGTTCAGGAAAAATGTGATACCAAGAGCAGAGCATTTTCTTTGGAAACATCCAAGGTCCCTGTGCCTAAGCAGCTCCCGGTCAAGGGATAGACAACAAGGACCTTCCTCCACAGCCAACAGAGAAAGTCTTTCCCTGAGCTGATGCCCTGAATTTGGACTTAGAGCCTACTGGACTGTGGCAGAATATATTTTCTCTTTTTAGAGCTATCCACTTGTGGTATTTCTGTAATAGCAGTTAGGCGACTAAGACATAAGTCTTTATCGGCATATGTGCACTTGTATCTGTTGTTTATTGTTGCGGTAGAGTAGCTTCAGCATTTTGGTTGTTGAATGAATAGATGAATGATGGAAGATCATGTCCAGAATTTATAAAAAGTCATTAAATCTGCCTATAAATATTTTCTTCTTTTAGAGACCACCAAAGACTTCTATTCTTCCACTCAGACAAAGCAGAGGTACATCTTACACAAATAAGAGGCTCAACAAGGGTTGATAGTGAGGCCTAATGAACTTGTGTAACATAATGTCCAGTCTCTCTTCTGATTGGTCTGGGCCATGCCTTACCAGCCATTAGCTATTTTGGAAATCACCCTTGGACAAAACTACAGGATATTACCTTAAAAACTTATGACTTATTCAGACGTTGCTGAATTCCCCAAATGCCTTGGGAAACCTTGTCTTTTCTTGTCTTAATTGCTTGGCAAACTTAATGCTCCCTGGAGGAATAATTGTGGGGAATTAGTCTCTCCTTTCAACACAGAGAGAAAGCCAGCTCAGCAATTTAATGAAATTTCTGCAGTATAGCTGAATGTCAACACTTTGCTCCTTCCTCCACACAAAGACAGTATTAATACACTAAGTCACATTTAACAAAAATCTCCCAAACATATCATGAGCAACGTTTTTGGAAACCTATTTTAAAATGTTAAAGTTTGTTAAAGATCCTTTCAATGAGTCTCATTCCTGCCCCCCCCCCACTTTTATTTTGCTTTAAACTCTTAGCCACACAATGTGAATTATCCAGCTGGCACTTCCTGCAACAGAAGGTTTCTAAGTTACCTCCCCAAACTGAAGCTGTCAGGAGAAGAGCTAAAGACTTGTATTGCCTCCTACTGCTTGGTGCTCTAATTAAAGCAATAAATATGGTTCCCCCTGAGGGAGAAGGAGGCAGGGAGGGAAAAATCTCTTCTGATCCATTAGTCCTACAATGTGGCTTGTAGGATTTAAATGGCAATCTACATAGGAGAGTTGAGGAAGCTGTAGATGCATGAGGAAGAGGGAAAAAGAGGTGAGGAGGCCAGGGAGGAAGCAAAGTCCCAATAGGAGGACAAGACCACGGTATGAAATAGATAGGATGCGCCGTGAGGGTGATGAATCCCATCAGTTTTCTCATTAGTTGGAACCAGATTCATAAGATTCACAATGGGAAAAATCTCAGTGATCACTTCGGTCACAATTTAACTTGTGGGAGGAATCATAGGCTATTACTTATTTATCTACTTTTATTTTGAAGGAAAAATATTTCATTAAACTTTTTGTGAAGTTATTACATGATCATTGCAAATCATTTTAATCATGAAATACTGGGTCAAGAGCTCTGGGGACCATGGTCTTGGGGAACACCTAGCTCAAGTGACTAGATGTATAATCTCATAGTTTATAAAGAGAATGTTCTGTGTTCTCCTTTGGTGAGCAGCATCTGGAGTCTTAACCTTGTGAGTGGCCATCTAAGATACTACACTGGTCTCCTCCATCAGGAGGAAAGGAGAATAAGGAAAACTAAAGCCAAAAAGGAAAGTATAGTCCAAAGGACTAATGCACTGCCACTATTCCAGCCTCCACCAGACTGAGTTCAGTACAACTAGATGATGGTACCCATCTATTACCACTGACTGCTCTGCCAGGGATCACAACAGAGGGTCCCCGACAGAGCTGGAGAAAAGTATAGAACAAAATTGTAACACACACGCACAGAGAGAGATCAGATTTACTGGTATACACACACACACACAGACCAGATTTATTGGTCAGACAGACTGGAGAAGCTCCAAGAATATAGCCCCTGGAAATCCTTTTAGCTCAGTAATGAAGATACTCTTGAGGTTCACCCCTCAGCCAAAGACCAGACAGGCTTAGAAAACAAAACAAGACTAAAGGAACATGCCAGCCCAGGCGCAAGGACCAGAAGGCAAGAGGGGACTCGAAAGCTGGTAACAGAACCCAAGGTCAAGAAAGGAAGAATGCTGAAGATGTGTAGTTGTTAACCAGTGTCGTTGAACAATATGTGTACTGCTTAATGAAAAGCTAGCGTGTTCTGTCAAGCTACATCTAAAGTACAATAAAAAATTAAGATAATAATAATTTTAGCCACAAATGAGAGGTTAAAGAAGAATGCTTTATTATGTCATTTTAAATCTTCCACGAAAAAATAACCCTTATTAACATTAGGGAGTTCCTGAGTGTTGTAAATAGTTTAATGTATTTGGCTGCTTGCGAATCGAAAGACCACCAGGAGTTGCCTTGGAAGACAGTTCCAACAATCCAGTGACATAAACAGTCTACTCTATAAGAATATCTGCCTTGAGCATTGTACTTTTAAAAGATCTATCTATATGGAATCAAATTGACAACAGCAACTTGAAAGACTGGCTATGAACTTTAGAGGTTACTGAGTTTATGTTAACAGGGGAGGAGCAACTCAGAAAAGAGGGTGAGAAGGGTCACAAGACTCAAACATGTACTCCATGTCACTAAACTGTACATGCAGAAACTTGGTGTATGTTTGTGCTGTGTATAATCTCAACAACAACAAATAAATGATTTTTAAAAAATTCTACTCTGTTCTACTCTGACACACCTGGACTCACCATGAGTCAGAACTGACTGTGTCAGTTGTTCAGTCCCTAGGCCGTGCGGTTTGTGCTCAACTACTAATCTAAAAGTTGAAAATTCAATGTCACCGTGTGGTACTGCAGAAGAAAGGACTGGCAATCTGCTTCTGTAAAGATTACAACCAAGAAAATCTTATGAAGTAGTTCATTTGTAACAGTGGGGTCATCATATGTCTTGAGTAGGCTCAACGTGAGTTTGTGTGTTTTGATTTTTAACATTAGGAGACTGTCATTTTAGATATTTTCCATAGATACAAACACAAAACAATAGATTTGAAATTTTATAACAGGATTCTGCTGGGCTAATCTTTCTTGTTTTCTTATTTTTCCAGCTATCTCTCCAAGATTGATAAAAAGAGACCATGAAAGCTACTTAGAGGTTGGAATTTTTTTTTTTTGAATTATTGAAGATCAGTTTCATACCTCCTCCTGCCTTCTCTAGCAGTATCTTTTGATTTTTTAATTTTATTACCTTTATCATTATCTCAGGCGCCCAGGAGACTCAGTGGTTGTATGCTGTACTGCTAACCCAAAGGTCCGCAGTTTGAATCCACCAGCTACTCTGCAGGAGAAAGACGTGGCAGTCTGCTTCCACAAAGATCATAGCTTTGGAACCCATATGGCACAGTTCTACTTTGTCCTTTAGGGTCACTATGACTTGAAATTGACTTAATGACAGTTGGGTTTGGCTTTGGTATCATCTTTATTGTATTTTGTCATATTTATACTCTGTTCTGTAAATGCAATTTACATAATTGGCTCATATTAGTTTTAAATTTAAAATGATTGAGAACACACCACTAATTTCTTTAATGTGGTTCATTCAACTCTAATTTTTTGTTTGCTTGTTTGTTTGATAACTAAATGAATTTCCTTTCAAAAGAGAGAGAGTGTGTTGTGTGTGTGTGTGTGTGTGTGTGTGTGTGTATCAGGGGTCTTCAAGACCATCCTCAGGCTTGATGATTTGCTATTGGAAATTACAGGACTCAGAAAGGCTGTTATACTCATGGTTATAGTTTATTATGGTGAAAGGATACACAGGGAAAACAGCAAAAAGATGAAGTTCAAGAGAAACCAGGTGCAAGCTTCTGGGTGTCTTCTCCCAGTGGAGTCATACAAATGTATTAAATTCTCCCAGAAACCATATGCAATATATGTGCCAAGTTTTGCTAACCAGGGAAGCTCCCCTTGAGCTTTGTGTTCAGAGCTTTTAGCGCAAATGAGCCACATACCTAGACCCCGGTGACCTCCCATCCTCATACTCCATAAGCTAAAAGAAGTGCTTCGTATCTTAAAATCCTGTGTGATAAGTATTATTACTACATCTTCGTAGATGAGCAAACAGACCAAGATATTAAAGTTATATAATTTGATCAAGGTTGCCAACTAACTTGCAATCTATATAATTCCAGAACAGGTTTTCATTATGATTTTCATAAGCCATGGACACATTTACCTTGATTGGCTCTTTCCTCAGTGAAACACTGAAGATTATATTTTATATTAAAAAAGTCTCTATAAGACCAAAAGGTCAACAGTTACTCTATTGCAAAAATGAGAAGATAAGGAGGAAGGAAAACCGGAACACTGGAAACGGAGTAACGAGAACAGAATTATAGAGAATGTTGATAAATTGTGAAAAATGTAACTAATGTCACTGATCAATTGTGTAGGAATTTTCAAATGGAAACTTTATTTGCTGTATAAACTTTTGCCAAAAATACAATAAAAATCTTAATTTTTTAAAAAAGATTACTTTTACAACTGCATTGGTATAAAGAGAAATGTGATCTAGGATGGCATTACCTTTATTTTCTTTCTTCTGATAAACCACTAGCCAAATCAATTAAGAAATAAAGAGGCGATACAAAATACAAATATCGGGAAAGAAAGAGGGAATGTCACTACCCATTTGTTGCAATCAAGTAGATTTGATTCATATTCGTAGTGGCCCAATAGGACAAAGCAGAAATGCCCGTATGGTTTCTAAGGAGTGCTTAGGGGATTTGAACCTGTAATCTTTCGGTTAGTAGCCTTTAACTCTTAAACACTACCCCACCCGGGTGTCACTCCAGACTCAGAACCCTCAAAAATCAAAAAGAATAGTAAAAGAACACAACATGGAAGTCTCTGCCATAAACTTGACAAGTTACATTAAACCAATTGCCTGAAAGACTGAACTCCTGAAAACCAAAACATAAATAACCACACAAAACAACAAATGCTGGAGAGGTGGTGGAGAAAGTAGAACTCTCCTACACTGTTGGTGGGTTTGCAAAATGGTCCAGCTTCTTTGGAAAGCAATCTGGTGCTTCCTTAAAAAAAAAAGGATATAGATATACCATTTGACCCAGTAATTCCACTGCTTGGAATATACCCTACAGAATCAAGGCCATTCACACCAATGGATACATGCACAAGAATGTTTATTGCAACACAGTTCTCAGTAGCAAAAATATGGAATCAACCCAGATGCCCAACAACAGAGGAATGGATAGGTAAACTATGGTATATATACTCAATGGAGCACTATGCAATGATAAAGAACAATGATGATTCCAGGAAACATCTCATAACCCGGTTTCAACTGGAAGACATTATGTTGAGTGAAAGCAGTCAGAGACAAAAGGACAAATATTGTATGAGACCCCTACGATAAAAAAACTCAGAAACAGACTTATGCGTAGAAGAAAAGACTCTCTGATGGCTGGGAGGGAGGGGAGGGAGGGTGAGGGGGGAAGGGTTTGGATTAGATAGTTGGTAGAAATCTGGTTGGGTGAAATCAGCGACAGCACACATTAGAAAAAATAACAGTATTAAGTGGACTTCAACATAACTTGAATACTCCTTCCATTTTAACCCAATATTGCAAGGACAGAGTAGCTGGGGCAGGGGGCAAGGGACCATGCTCTTAGGCAAAATCGAGGCCAATTGGCACAACTAGCATTTTGGTAAGAGGGATCTCTGCACCCTACATTGGTGAGTGGTGTCTGGGGTCTTAAAAGCTGCCTAGCTGCCATCCAAGGGCATAGCAAATGGTCCCAACTCAGCAGGAACAGATGCTTACTGAGGACGAAAACGACATGGGGGAAAGACAACCCAGAAGACAGAGAGATCCACATGAGTAGGTGCCTACATCAACTTGGGACCGGAAGAACTGGATGGTGCCCGGCCACCACCTGCAACAGCCGCGATGGAGCTCACAAAATTCAGTCTCACTGGCAACACAAGAATAAAAAGATGTGCACCTGAGATCTCCACTAAAAGACCACCATTGATGGTCCAGTGGCTTCGGGGTTCCCCTGGGAGCATGGCCCCTGGCCCTGATGCTGCCCTTGCCCATAAATCATAACGAAGGTCCACTCTTTGGACACGAATGGATTAGACTTGGCAATGCAGAGTGACCATATATTGATTCTATTCATTGATTCTATGCATCTATAGGATATCATCCTGCTCACCTCTGGCTGGAGTAAGGGGAGTAGGTGGAGAGGAGGCGAAAGGAAACTGTTGGGAAGATGAGACATGTATGGAGCAGAGAAGAAGAGTGTGCTGTCACCAGGCAGGGAGAGCAATGGAAGCCACATATAGATGGGCACATAAATTTAAATGGGAATGTACATTTTCACTCAGTCATAATAATAATAAAAAAACATAAATAACCTACATAACCTTGTGTGTTATAGACTGACACTAAATTCTCTTAGCTATTATTTATCAGAAAATGTCTATTTCACAATTCTTTTTAAAAAAATTTTTTTATTACAATTAAGTGACAGTATACAATCCAAGTCAATTTTGCTTACCTTCCTCTCTACAGTTCTATCTGCTCTCCCCACCCTGTGACAGCACATTCCTCCTTTTCACTCTTTAATTCTGATATCCTCCCAGCAAGCACCTCCTCTCTGCCCTTTCCTCTCCTCTCTAGGAAGAAACCCATAGGACTGGCTTCTATAAATCTATAATAGCATAAATCACACACACCACATGCTCACTCTGTGTCCCTGAGTCCAGTCCATTCTTTGTCTGAAGTGTTAACCTCAGTACTGATTTCAAGTCTGGGACAGCAGCAAGTCTAGGGGCCATGTTACCAGGGGACCCTGCAGGTTGCTGGACCATCAGTTCTGGTCTTTTCATAGAGTTGTTGATCTGCACACCTCTTTTTCTCATGCTACATCAGGGACTCTACATTGTGCCCCTTATCAAGTCTGTCTAGTGGTGGCTGGGTACCATCTGGTTCTTCCCATCTCATGCTCATGTAGTCTCCCTATCATACGGGTCCTTCTGTCTCCTGAGTTCACTTTTGACGGTGTCTTTGATTTTCTCAGTTGCCATGTGTTCTAGGTGAACTGGGACCAATTGATGTTCCTCAGACAGCTTTTAAGACCCCAGACACAAGTCACTGATATGGGGTGCAGAAGACTCTCCTGGCAAAATGCTAGTTATGCCTATTGACCTCAGTGTCTCCTGGAAACACAGTCCCCAGACCCCTGTCCCTGCTACTCTATTCTTTGAAGTATTGAGCTGAATTTAGAAAACCTTTTAGTTTATGTTGTAGTCCAGTTATGCTAACCTGCCTTCTGCTGAGTGCTGTCATACACTTCACCTAACCAAATTACTATGAACTATCTATGAACAACGTTTTCCCTCTTTTCCAACACTTGTAGCCATCAAAGAGTCTTTTCTTCTGTGCATAAGTCCTTTTTTAAATCCTTATAATAGCATTCTCATACAATACTTGTCCTTTTGCAGCTGACTGATTGCAGTCAACACAATGTCTTCCAGTTGATGCCAGGTTATGAATGCTTCCTAAAAGCGTCATTGCTCTTTTCATTGCACAGTGTTCCATTGTGTATATATATCGCAATTTGTTTATCCATTTATCTTTTGATGCGCACCTAGGTTGAGTCCATCTTTTTGCTATTATGGACTGTGCTTCAATAAACATTCATGTGCATGTGTCTGTTCACGTGACAACCCTTATTTCTGTAGGATATATTCCAAGCAGTGGGGTTGCTGGATCACGTGGTATTTCTACGTCTAGCTTTTTAAGAAAGGCACCAAAGTTCTTTCCAAAGAGGTTGTACCATTTTGCATTACCACCAGCAGTATGGGAGAGTTTCAATCTGTCCACAGCCTCTCCAGCATCTGTTGTTTTGTGTTTTTAGATTATTACCAACCTAGCTAGGGTGAGATGGTATCTCATTATAGTTTTGATTTGGATTTCTCTAGTAGCTAGTGATTGTGAGCATTTCCTCATGTATCTTTTGGCTGCCTGGATGCTTTCTTTGATGAAGTGTCTGTCCATGTCCTTTGCCCATTGTTAAGCAGGTTATTTGCCTTTTTATTGTTGACATTTTATAATATCTCATAGATTATGGAAATTAGATATTGATCCAATATGTAGGCACCAAATATTTTGTCCCATTCTGTAGGTAGTCTTTTAATTCTCTTAATAAAGTTTTTGGATGAGCATAGGGTTTGATTTTTAATAGTTCTCATTTATCTATTTTTCTCTTCTGTTGTTTGTTCATTGTTGGTAAGATTTTGCAGTCTGTCTAAGCCACATAGAACTTCCATTGTCACCTCTATTTTTTCTTCCATAATCTTTATCATATTAGGTTTGATATTTAGGTCTCTGATCCATTTGAGTTAGTTTTCGTGTACATTGTGAGATACGGGTCCTGTTTTAGTTTTTGCAGATGGATATCCAATTTTGCCAACACCATTTGCTAAAGAGACTGTTTTCAACCTCACTTTACAATCTTTGGGCCTTTGTAGAATATCAGCTGCTCATAGGAGGATGATGATATTTCTGTATTCTGTATTCTGTTCCATTGGTCTATATTTGTTTTTGTGCCAGTACCAGGCTGTTTTGACTACCACGGCAGTGTAATAGATTCTAAGGTCAGGTAGTGTGAGGCTTCCCATTGTGTTCTTCTTCAGTAGTGTTTTACTTATCCGGGGTTTCTTCCTTTTCCTAATAATATTGGTGATTTATTTCTCCATCTCATTGAAAAATGACATTGAAATTCATATTGGGATTGCATTGTATATGTAAACTGCTTTGGATAGAATAGACATTTTCACAGTATTAAGTCTTTCTAGCCATAAGCAAGGCAGTTTTCTCCAGTTATGTGAGTCTCTTTTGGTTTCTTACAGTAGGATCTTTGTAATTTTCTCTGTATAGGTCTTTTACATCTCTGGTTAGATTTATTCCCAGGTATTTTGTCTTCTTGGGGGCTATTGTAAATAGTATTCATTGGGTGATTTCCTCTTTGATGATCTCTTTGCCAGCATAAAGGAATCCTGCTAATTCATTTATGTTTATCTTATATCCTGATATTTTGCTGAACTCTTCTATTAGTTCCAGTAGTTTATTTATGGATTCATTAGAGTTTTCTGTGTATACAATCATACTATCTACAAATATACTTCTTCTTCACCAGTGTGGATGCCTTTTATTTCTTTG
Organism: Heterohyrax brucei; assembly: GCA_028571685.1. Taxonomy (NCBI): domain Eukaryota; kingdom Metazoa; phylum Chordata; class Mammalia; order Hyracoidea; family Procaviidae; genus Heterohyrax; species Heterohyrax brucei. The sequence continues at coordinate 113,450,164 of CM053149.1, read as the reverse complement.
TCTTGTCTGAATGCTGTGGTCAGAACTTCTAGCACAATGTTGAATAGAAGTGGTCACAGTGGGCATCCTTGTCTAGTTCCTGTTGTCATGGTGAATCTGAGTTTCTGTCCATAATGACGCTGGCAGTTGGCTTTGCATAAATGCCCCTTATTGCATTGAAGAATTTCCCTTCTACTACTATTTTGTTGAGAATTTTTAGCTTGAAAAGGTATTGGACTTCATCAAATGCCTTTTCTGCATCAATTGATAAAATCAAGTGATTCTTATCCTATTTACGTGGTTGATCACATTGTTTTTTTCTGATGTTAAACCAACCCTGTATCCCTGGCATGAATCCAACTAGGTCACGATGAATTGTTTTTGATATGTTGTTGAACTCTATTGGCTAGGATTTTGTTGAAGATTTTTGCATCTAGGTTCACGGGTGATATTTGTCTGCTATTTCTTTTTTAGCAGTCTTTGCCTGGCTTTGGTATCAGGGTTATACTGGCTTCACAGAATGAATTTGGGTATGTTCCATCTTTTTCCATGTTGTGAGATAGCCTCAGTAGTATTGGAATTAACACCTCTCTAAAAGTTTGGTAGAATTCTCTGGTGAAGCCATCTGGACCAGGACTTTTTTGATTGAAAGTTGTTTTTTTTTTATTACTTTTTCAATCTCTTCTTTTTGATGGGTTTATTAAGTTGTTCTACTTCTCATGACAGTTTTGATAGGTGATGTGAATCTAGAAATTTGTCCATTTTCTGTAGGTTTTAAAATCTGTGACAGTACAATTTTTCATAGTATTCTATTATGATACTTTTAATTTCAATTGGGTCTGTTGTGACATCTCTCATCTCATTTCTTAGCCAGGTTATTTGTTTCCTTTCCTGATTTTCTTCTGTGAGTTTAGCCACTGGTTTATTAATTTTGTTGATCTTTTCAAAAAAACAGCTTTTGGTTTTTTAAAATTCTTTCAATAGTTTTTCTAACCTCTAATTTGTTTACTTCTGCTCTAATTTTTATTATCTGTTTTCTTCTGGTACCTGAGGGGTTCTTTTGTTGTTCTCCTTCTACTTGTTCAAGATGGAGGGTTAGTTTTTTGGTTTAGGCCCTTTCTTCATTCCAGATGCGTGCATTTATAGAGATAACTGACCTCTAAGCACTGCTTTTGCTGTGTCCCATTGCTTCTGGTAGGATGTGTTTTTATTCTTGTTTGATTCCATGAATTTCTTAATCATAGCTTGATTTCTTTTATAACCCATGAATTTTTGAGCAAGGTGTTTTTCAGTTTCCATGAGTTCAAAATTTTACTCATGTTTTTTCTGCTATTGATTTCAACTGTTATAGTTTAATCGTCTGAGAAGATGGTTTGCAATAATTCAATGGCTTGGATTTTGTTGAGACTTGCTTTATGGCCTCATACGTGGTCTATTGTGGAGAATGTTCCATGTGCATTGGAAAAGAAGATGTACTTGTCTATTGTGGGTTAAAAAGTCTGTACGTGTCTGTGAGGTTGAGTCGGTTGATTGTCACAATATGATCTTCTATATCTTTATTGAGCTTTTTTTCTGGATGATATGTCCATTACTGAAAGTGGAATGTTGAAGTTTCCTACTATTATTTTGGAACAATCTATCTCATTTTTCAATGTTGTCAGCATTTGTTCAAGTATTTAGATGCTCTGATATTGGGTGCATTAATATTTAGTATTGTTGTATCCTCATGTATTGAATCTTTTAGCAACAAATAGTGACCATCCTTGTCCATGATGATGGATTTTGCTTTAAACTCTAATTTAGCTAAGATTAATATTGCCACACCTGTTCTTCTTTGCATGTTGTTAGCTTGGTGTATATTTTTCCATCCTTTGATTTTCAATTTGTTCATATCTTTGAGTGTAAGGTGTGTTTCTTGTAAGCAGCATATAGACTGATTGTGTTTTTTTTATATAGACTGTTACTTTCTGTCTCTTTATTGGAACATTCAGTTCATTTACATTCAGCGTAATTATTGATAGATATGTATTTAGTGCTGTCATTTTGGTACCTTTATTTTTGTGTTGTTGACATTTTCTTTGTTCCACTTAGTATTCTGTATTGGGTCATTTTTCTTTATGGGTTTTATTTTCATCCTTTTCAGTGTTGGTTTTGTGCCTGTTGAGACTTCTATATTGTATTTCCTGTTTTGATATATAGTACTTTTAGTTTGCTTGTAGCTACCACTTTGGTCCCCCCTGCGTTCTAGATTTAAACCAGTCTTTAACTTCTTTATATTTCTTTAACTTCCTTTCCATCTGAAAGGGCTATGAATACTGTAGCATATCCCTTTTTATAGTATAACGTTGTCATAGTTTATGTGTTAAGAGCTCTGTTTCCCTAATTTTAATATTTTTAGATTTGATTGAGCTTTGTGGCTTCCCTAATTAATTAGGACTCTGGATACAGTGTCCTGCATTGCATCCTTGAGTATACATCAAGCATTGTTGATTTTCTAATGGAAGAACTTTCTTCAGTATTTTTTGTAATTTTGGTTTCATTTTTGCAAAATCTGTTTATCTGAGAATGTCCTAATTTTACTGTTACATTTGAAAGACAATTTTTCATAATATGTAATTCTTGTTTGGAAGTTATTTTCCTTCAAGTCTTTGTATGTGTCATCCCATTGCCTTCTTACCAACATAGTTTTGGCTGCAAAGTCAGAGGACCATCTACAAGTTTTCCTTTTATATATTAGTTTTAGTTTAAGCCTCGCTACCTTTAAGAGCCTCTCCTTTTATTTTATTAAGTTTGATTACAGTATGTCTTGCTACCTTTCCTCTGGGGTCTAACTCTTTTGGAATTTGACGAGCATCCCAAATAGCTATCTTCTTTCATGATGTCAGAGGAGTTTTCTGTCAGCAACTCTTCAGCAATTCTTTCTGTATTTTCTGCTATCCTTCCTGTTCTGGAATTCCAAATACACATAAAGTGTTCCTCTTGATACAGCTTCATATAATTCTTAATGATTTTTCATTTTTATTGATTCATTTATCTGATTTCTCCTCATAAATGCTGGTGTTGGTTGTTTTATCTTCAGTTTTTGCTAATTATGCATTCCACTTCCTCAATCCTGCTTTTTTGGCTTTCCATTGAATTGTCTAACTCTGTAATTTTATTATTAACCCGCTGAACTTCAGATTATTGATATCCTAGCAGTTCATATAGCTTGTTTAATTTTTCATTTTACTCCACTGCACTTTGTTTAATTTCTCTCCTAAGATCCAGAAGCTCCTTATACATAATTCTTTTGTATTCTACCTCTGATAATTTCAGGAAGGCTTCTTTATTTGGGAAGTTTTTTGATTCTTTGTTTTGAGAATTTTCCAGAGCCATAGTGGTATGCTTCTTTAAATGGTTATATACTGCTTGTTGTCTTTGTGCCATCAGAAAGCTGTTCAGCTTCTCTGGTGTCACACTAGCAGAAGCTCTGGTGTAGCTCAGAGATGGGAGTGGGGATGGGCACTGCTTTACTTGGCTGTCAGCTGCTACTGTGTTCTCTAGGGACAGCAGTCTTAAGTACAGCATCTCCAGTGACAGACACATTGTCCAGTCAAGTGGTGCTGCTCAACTTGGCAGCTGGCACTAGCTGGGCCCTCATGGGTGGCAGGCCCTGCCTCCTGGCTGACAAAGATGGTGACCTCCTTGTGGAGTCTCTCTGGGGCCACTTCAGCAGACACTGTGGTGTAGCTCAGAGACAGGAGAGGTAAAATGCACTGCCACACTCAGTTGCCAGCCACCACTGCATTCTCTAGGTGCAATTGTCTTAAAAGCCGGTTTTCTGCTGAGAGAGGTGCCATCCAGTGGCTGTCAGTCCCAGCTGGGCCCTCAGGGGTGGCAGGCCCACCTTCTGGCTGACAAAGGTGGTGAGCTACTTGTGGACCCCCTGTGTCAGCAAACACTATTGTGCGGCTCTGAGAAGGGAGGAGGAAATTGTACTGCTACACTTGGCTGCCAGCTACCTCTATGTTCTCTGTGTGTGATTGTCTTAAAAACTGCTTTTCTGCTGAGAAAGGCACTTTCCAGTGGCTGCTGGTCCCAGCTGGGCCCTCAGGGGTGGCAGGCCTGCCTCTTGGCTGACAAATATGGTGACCTACTTATGGATCCACTGCATCAGCAAACACTATGGTGTGACTCAGAGAAGGGAGGGGGAAATTGCACTGACACACTTGGCTGCCAGCCACCACTGTGTTCTCTAGATGCAATTGTCTTAAAAACAGGCTTTTCTGCTGAGAGAGGCACTGTCCAGCCAGGTGTTGCTGCTCAATGTGGCAGCCAGCTATAGCCAGGCCCGCAGACCTGACTGACTCTGCTTCTCAGCAGACTAAGATGGTACCCAATCAGTGGCGCAGCTCTGAGAAGAGACAGGGGCAGGCACTGGAACCCTCAGCCACCAGCTGCCACTGGGCTCTGTAGATGTCACTGTCCTAAGTATAGCTTCTATGCTGCAAGAGAGACTGTCTACTTAGGCACTGCATTCTCAGCATGACAGCCAGCCCCAGCCAGGCTCTCAGGCTCAGCAGCTCCAGTCCTAGTCTTCCACTTGACAAAGATGGTATCTGTACCTGTAAGCCTTTCTGTTACATGAGAGTGGAAGCAGAACCCTTTGTACTGCCATCCTGTCTCCAACAAAGGTAGTTTTCACCTTCCTGTTACCCAGTCTGATCTCACAACACTGCACCTGATCTTGGGGCCCCCAAAACGTCCACTCTGCTCCATTTGTTTTTCCGGGTCTTAGTTCTCAGAGAGAATCAAGGAGACATGTGCCTTATCCATCATCTTGACCCCACCTCCCATTTTACATTTGTTTTTGAAATACGTTTTCAGTTAATACAAAATTCTAAATTGATTGTTTCTTTTTTTTTCTTTTTGTAGTAATTTAAAGATATCGTTCCATTGTCTTCTGGCTTGCATTGCTTCTGAGAAGTATTAGCTATTTATCTGACTATTCTGCATGTGATAAGTCTGTTTCTTTTAGCTTTTTCTCTTCGTTTCTCTTTAGTATTTATCTGTTTGGTTCTCAGCAATTTAAGTATGCTATGTATAAGTATGATTTTCTGTGTGTTTGTCCTGTTTGGAGTCTGTTAGCTTTTTGTATTTGTGGTTTGCTATTTTTAATCAAGTTTGGAAAATTTTCATGTATTATTTTTCAGGTATCATTTTGCCTCATTCTTTTTCTGGAGTTCTGATTACATTTACATAAAACTGCCTTATATATTCCCAAGGACACTGCTATTTTATTTAGTTTTTTTTATTTCAGTCTTTTATATTTCACTTTGAGTATTTTTTTCTGAACTGTCTTCAAGTTCACTGATTCTTCTGAAGTGTTTACTACTGTCAAGTTGATTTAATGTGTATTTTACTTTAATGTTTTATGTTTACTTCTATGATCAGCAGGTGAGAGAGCACAACTTTTGCTCATGGGCTGCAAAGATTGATGAATCCTCAGACTGGCAAGCAAGACTACAGGGAAGCTGCTAGCTCACATCCCAAGAACCACAGCTCAGGTGAACAGGATCCATCTGCAGGATCCAGCATGAGTAAAAAGTTCCTAAGCCTTGCCGGAACATCCACTTATATTCAAGGCTAGCCACATGTCCAAGGAAACTCTCTTTCAACTGATTAGCTGTTTACAGAAGATCTAACATGACAGTGATCACACATCAACTCTTAACAGGGGAGTGGTCACAACATTGTAAGACTGTCAAACCACTGAGAATCATGGCCCAACCAAGTTGACACACAATCATATCCATCACAAATAGAGTTGAATCAGATGACCTCTGAGATTTCTTCTCACTGGAAGAGGCTTGATTCTTTAAACATGCAACTTACCTGTGAGGGACATCATGGACTTTGCCTTTTAATACTAACAACTACTGAGAATTGGAGTATAGCAATGATTCATTTTCAAGTTATCAAGAGCACTGAGTGACTACTTGCTAGTAGCCACAGGGAAAGGAGGGATTTCTTAAGAGCTGTTTTCATAGAATTCTTTCTATTCTTGGATACCTAGAATTCGAGAATGTCAGAGCTGGGAAGCACCTTAGAATTTACCTGAGCTTCATCTGAAAGAGGAGAAAACTTGAATCTACAGGGAAACAGATTCTGAATATGCATGAACCCATGAGCACACAGGGAGCATTTGAAGACCTACTTTCTCAGAATATTTTGGAAAACACACATACACAGGCACATGTACACACCAACAAAAACAACCCTCTCAAACCATCTGACTTAGGCTTGAAGTTTATCCCAAGCTGTTGATTCAATGTGGCTCGAGATGGGAGAATGTGTGGGCTCAGGGAATCAGTGACCTCTGCCTAAGTCCCAGCCCCCCATGTGCACAAGGCGCCTAGGGACCAAGGTGCTGAAGGACCCCGCAGGGTCTGACCTGGCAGAGCTGAAATGCTGACAGCCCTCTGACTGTGTTGGTCACCACAGTAACTTTCCAAAACCTCCCACAGTGGGGATGGGGGAGGGGAAACCCCAAATCCCAAATATAATTTAATTTCCAGGGTAAACATTTTCATGTAAAAATGGCTAAGGCTTTCCTCGAGGCGAGGCTATGCAGCTTTCTTAGGCTTTACCACACTGCCCCCTGGAGCATTTGGTGGAAACCCTCCACATAAGCTGCTAGAAATACAAAGACTGTGGAAGGAAACTGTCCACTACAGGGAGCAACATAAATGCAGACAGATAATGATCTAGAAGAACAAATGGGACCACAAGAGCTTACCTGGGTGTCTCTTTCTCAGAGAGGCTGAATACAAATCACCTAATCATTAATGGTAAGGAACTTTCAATTTATCTTGCAAGACCTGTGAGCCACATGCATAATCAAGATAAAGGGTATTTGCTGGCTAATCTGAGAGCTAAAAGGTCATCTGATCCAAAATATCTCCCTGGGATCCTGCTTTATGACCTCAGCAAGGCGTATTGCTGTTGTTAGATGCTGGGGAGTCGATTTCAACTCATGCCACCTCATGTGATGGGACTCTCTTGGCTGTAATCTTTAAGGAATCCAGTTATCAGGTTCTCCTTTCTTTTACAGAGCCACTGGGTGGTTTCAAACCATCAGCCTTTCTTTGGTTAGCAGCCAAGCACTTAGCCATTGGGCCACCGGGGTGCCTTTCAGCAAAGCATACTAAAACCCCAAATCAAACTCACTGTCCTGGAGTGATTCTGACTCATACTGACCCTGTAGCATTTCTAAGGCTGTAGTCGTTGGGGAAGCAAACTGCTACATCTTTGTCCTGCAGAACAGCTGGTAGCCTGAAGCTGCTGACCCTTTAGTGAGCAGTGGATCACTTAAGCACTGAGACACCAGCTCTCCTTCATTCAGCAAGACGTAAGGATGCTAAAACTATTTAGCTTGAAGTTTATCCTAAGCTGTTGTAATGATTTCAACAGCAATGGGTTTGGTTGTTTTGTTGTTACTGTTTGTTCGGTGTTGTCCGGGGTTATGCTAAACCAGAAATCTGAACTAGTTGCATTCAAGCTGATTCCAACTCATGGCAACCTAGTTTGAGCAGAGTAAAACTATTCTTCAAAGTGTTTTCAAAGCTGTGACCTTTTGAAAGTAGATCCCCAGGCCTTTCTTCCAAAATACCTTTTGGTAGGTTCAAACTGCCAATTTTTCATATGCTAAGTCCACTATCTATGGATGAACTTATTCAACCTTCATAACAACTCAAAGAGTTAGAAGATACCATTATTTGAATTTCAAAAAGGACAAAATGGAGACTCCAGAATCTTAAGTAACTTTCCCATAGCCGTGTGATCAGAATGGCTGAGCAAGGACTGGAACCTGAGTCTGTGGGGCTTTGCTGTGAAGTCAGAGAGCACCAGCAAAACTGCTGGATCTGCCAGCTCTTAGACTTGGGGCTGACTTTTTTTTTCCTCTGGAGCTTTCGTGGTGTAGTGGTTAATAGCTACATCTGCTAACCAAAACGTAGGCAGCTCAAATCCACCAGCTGCTCCTTGGAAACTTTATGGAGCATTTCTATTCTATTCTATGTGGTCACCATGAGTTGTAATGATTTCAACAACAATGGGTTTGGTTGTTTTGTTGTTACTGTTTGTTTGGTGTTTTTAAATCTCTAAACCTTCCATTTTCTGCTCTGCAAAATGAAGGCCTGTTAGACCACCTCTAAGGGTCAAACCTCCAGGCTTCTGTGACTCTGCAGTGCTGACATCTTAACAAGAAACAGTTCAGTAGAGATTAGCCAATCAGTCATCTGCCAAAGCCCTGAAAAGAGCCACAAGATAGACTCTGATAGGCAATGGAGTGGGAACAGAGTTGGGCTTTGTGCAGGGCACAGAAGTGGGGCATAGAGTCTGGAAAAACAGGAGAGAGCCCTGGAGAGAGGCTACATATGTGCCCTGTGATCTCATTCCACCTGCTTCCCAATCTGGACATGAAGTAGTTTTATATAGATTGGATCATTAGCTAGTCTGTCTTAGATCAAAGGCATAATATTCTACCAAGCTGCAATTTGATTGATTCTGTTTATAGACCAATGCCTGCACTAGTTGAAGTTGATACAAGAACTATAGAAGTTTGTGGAAATAAAGGAAACGAAAATCCATTGACCCCCTCACCCAACCAAAATCTATGAGTCCTCTACAGAGTTGTAGAGAAGTTAGCAGGACTCAGTAACTGCTCAAGGTAAACTGTTGAGCTTAAAAAATGGTTTCTTCTAAAAACAGTAGCTATGATTTACTGAGCTCAGTCTGTGTCACTAACATTAGCTTAATGATTGCCAAGAAGATCCTATCTTAATCTCATGGATTTTGCCACATTTGAGAGCTTCAGTGCTTCATCTCAGTTACATGCACACCACACCTACACACACATACGGAACCTCTATATAGGCTAGGCAATGTGGTCCTATCTTAGAACTTGGATTAAGAGATTATTTCAACTCCGCTCGCAAGAAATTCTTAGTCTGTGATGTAAAAAAACATAGCAAATCAAAAATAGCAACTTTATAAGCTGGTAAGTGCCATGAAAGAGGTATGCTTGGGTTCTATGAGACTCACAACCCCTCACAGCATGAGGGACAAAGAAACATTAAGGAAATTGTCAAAAAGGAAGTGACAAATAAAGCCAGGCAGGTGAGAGACAGAAGGATGTTCTAGGCATAGGAACTACAATGAACACAGACTGTACCACACAGAATAGTATGATTTACTCAGGGAACTGCAAAAAGTTGTTCTGGCAGCTGGAAGAACACCTGTGAGAAGGAAGCAAAAGACAAGTCTGGAGAGGCAGGCAGGGGAGAGATCAAAAGGACTTGTATTTCATAAGCCATCTGAATTTTATCCTAAAGGAATCGGGGAGCCACTGAAGGATTTCGTGCAGTATGCTCATCCTTAAATAAAACCAGGAATCATGTTAAAGTTCCCAACATCCAAGACCTGAAAGAAACAACATTGAGACTAAGAGAAACAATATGGCAATCGGAATTAATATGAGAAATTGAAGTCCCTCCGATCCCATCCCAGGCTATTCACAGTGGCAAGGTTTTATCCATGTAGGATGGACTGGTGCTTGTAATACAATCTGTATTTTATTTTTAATATGCTTACAGGATGACCACAGTGTTTATGAATCAGCTTCTTGGGTTTAGAACACTCCCTTTGGACAGTAAGTAATTCCATCTTTTTTGTGTCTTCTCTGCTTTGGCAGGCTATAATCACAACATAGGTACTTCCCACGGCCCATGTAAACAGCATTTAGCCCACTCTGCAATCCAGACACTTCTTCCCAGGGTTATGGAGAGAGCGAACCCTTCTTTGACCCATGGTCTCTATAAAATTCCAACATCATTCTTCTGGTTTTCATTTAGGAACAAAAGCCAGACGCCAAAGAGTACCTTTGAAGAGTCTGAAATCCATAAAAAACAGAGAGCAGCATCAACTGAAAATAGAACCAGAAAACTTATTTGTTCCTTCCCTTGAGCTCTTGTGCAGACAAGGAACTATGATGCAGCCTCTCTGGCCAGCCATAAATTGTCCAATTTCTTCACGCCTCCAAGCTGACGCCAACCTGTCATCAAGATCTGGCCTTGATCTTTCCGTCTTGGTTCTTCATTTTTTAAACCACAGCCAGGCTCTTTGCAGTCTCTTCCTGATTAACAGAGAGTCTGGCTTTTCTCAAACTTCTGACCATTTAAGAATTGATCTAACAATGCAAGGTTGCCTGGTCTTCCAACTTCTCAATGAAAGTAAGGCAGTGGGAAACCCATGTGACATAAACTGGAGTTCCCATTGGCTGTGAGATTTAGGAGCTTCTCCTGGGTCATATAACCCTGCGCTTGCTTACTCACGTGTCATTTCACCAAGGCTTTCCCGACTATCTTGTTTAAAACTGTGACCTACCCCCAGCCCCATTTCACTTGCCCTAATTCTTGCGTGTCTTTCAAGTATGACTTATTTATTATATTTATTGTTTATTTTCTGTCACTCTCCTAGAATGTAGCTCCACAAGGACTTTGGTTTTTTTAACTCATTAAGTGTCTCGACTATATAAAAATGCCTGAGTATGGCCAGCCAAGTGCCGTCGAGTAGGATTTGCATTTAATACTTACTGTAGTCTGACTTGATGGCACTTGGCTGGCAAATAGACATATACATGAATTTGCTGAATATGCATATGAATAAACATATTCTAATATATACATATGTCTAACATATGTATATATTAGAATATATGTGTATACAGGTATAGGTATATATTGGGATTTATGTATATATTAGAATGGCTAGAATGTATTTATATCTTTCTGCACACACATACACCTAATCTCAATAAAGAGAGCTAACTAGACAGGTAAATAAGGATGAAGAGACAGAGAGACAAGTATGTAGGTAGACAGAAAAAGATGAACTGTTTTGTATGAATATAGGAAAAGATACAGTAAAAAGAGAAAACATTAAAACAGAGCCTGCCAGAATGAGAGTCACCATGACCATGCCTCCAGACAAAGTGTTTCCTATAGAAACCACCAGAGTATCCAGTCTAACAATGACCTGTGCAGTCACAAAAGAGTTTGGAACTGTGGTTCTTCTGGGAATTCCATGATGGTCTCAATGCTTCATACCTTAGACCTCACCCAGGATGTGGTAGCCTTCTCTTCACTTGGAGTATCAGCCTGAAATCCAGAACTATCTCTCACTACGGAAGCATCTAAAACCACAGAGCTTGCCATCAGTCCCACCTGAGAGATGAAGCAGAAAACCAGAAAGCTCTTCTCAGTAGTGGCACCAAGGGATGGCCTGGGGGAGGTTTATCACACTGCTATCTTTAAGCCTAACTCAGTAAAAATTTAATCTAAGTAAAAGTAGGGCAAGGCTTAAATTTGAATATTTGGGTACCTCTCCATGCTTGCCCAGCCCCACTTTGACCTTCTCACATAGGAGAGGCCATGCTAAGCCCCACCTGTGTAGAAATTCTAGAGTTATAAGGCTCTGCTTGCCTTAAATGATCCAATGAACTAATCCAATGAACTAATCTCCACTCTGGGATCCTCTGGTGTATTGAATGCTCAAGGGCCTCAATAAGCACTTTGGATTCTTTGGTTCTGAAAGGAGGCCACTATTAGTATGGATTCTCTGAATGTCCCATAGTTTCTTCTTCTGCAAAATTTAAAAGAGCTAGACTGCAAGATCCCTAAGGGCCCTTTCAGAATGTTCTCACATTCTATGATTTTAAATCAATATTGCTCCTTCTCTCTCTCTCTCTCTCTCTCTCTCTCTCTCTCTCTCTCTCTCTCTCTCTCTCTCTCACACACACACACACACACACACACACACACCCTATCAATTATAGGTTATTCTTCTAAGGCTTCATCAAGCATCAGCCACATCATTCACTTTTGGTAGCTGTGGATTCATTAAGAACAATTATCTACGTGGGTGTAGAGCCCTGCCTATGCAATTTTGGATTAAAACCATAAAAGCCTTTCCCCCGCCCCAAGTAAGGTGCCCTAAGACACAGTTTGTCCCTTTCTTCCTGAGGAATCTACTTATTCATGTTGTATGCAATGAAAGTGTGACTACAGTAATTATTGCAGCTTTAAATCACCAGCAAGAAAATTGGTTTTAATTAGCATTCAGTCACGCTCCCTCCCTCCCTCTGCAAACCCTACCCTGCGATCTGCCAAGATTCCTTGCTCCAGGTAGAGTTCAACTGTGCCTCTGATCTGGGTGGCCACTTTTTGTGATTATGGGTAGTTACAGGATAAGTCAGTCTGTTATGTCATAGCTCTTATTCTTTACTCAGAGGGTTAAAGTGACAGAACACAATAGAGTATCACAGTCAGGAGAGCTCTGTCATTGACTCTGCACGTGACCTTCTGCATCTTTTCTTTTTAATCCCTGAGTCTCAGCTTCTTTCTCAGCAGGATGATGGCACTAGGCCAGATGCTTTCCAGGTTCCCTCCAGCCCTACCTTTCTGAGCACTGTAATTGAAACAGCACAGCCTTCAGGAACAGACAGATCTGAATTTTAATCCTGAATAGTTACCATTTACAACCTCTGTAATCTCTGAGAAATTCAACTCTCTGAGCTGTGGTTTTCCTTATCTCTAAAATGAAAATCAGAAAAGAAAAAACACAAATTATTTTCTCAGTTGCTGTAAGGTCCGGGATGGTGTGTTCAAAGCACATTGCTCATGTTGCATTTCAATAAATGGCACTGAATGGTATATGCTTCTTCAGTCACTTGTCATTCAGCAAATACTGCTGAGGGCCTGTGAGCCTCTGAACAAGAGCAAGCAAGAAACCAACGTTAAGCCTTCCCTCATAACGCTTACCATCTAGCATGGATAACGGATTTAGTTAACCGAGGAAAATGCAAAATTGCAACTGTGAAAAGCAGTGATATATAGCTGCGAGACTCCCTACTAAGAGGATTTGGCCTGGTCTGAGAGCTCAGAAGGTGCTCCCTGAAAAGGTGACCACGAAGTGAGAGGTGAAGAAGGAATGAGTGAAGACTGCCGAGTTCTTCATTTCAAAACTAAGTAAAGGATCCTAAGTAAAAATTTAACTAAGTGAAGAAGTAGAATCGGAATTAACTAAGTGAAGAGAACAGGGCAGAGCATTCTAAGTAGAGGACAATGCCCTGTGACAGGATCTAGCGCGGTGTGATCAGCAGACTGAGAGAAGTCACCGTGACTGGAGTGAACAGAAGGGAGGCTGAGAGGTGACTAAGGCCAGGTGTTGTGTATAGCCCAAGAGCAGAAGAAGTCACTACAAGATTTTAAGCGGAAGGGCAATCTGGTGAAAGAAGATGAGATTGGAAGAGAGTGGTCAGGGTAAGTCGAAGTAGGTAAGAGAAAAGGTGGGAGTCCTCCAGTCAAGAGATAGCAGAGGTTTAAGCAGGTAATAGTAACAGCGATGGGGAGACACAGGTAGATGTGTAAGACACGTGGGAAGTAAAACAGACATCTTTGGTGAGGGTGTGGAATGGGAGGTAAGGAAGAGAAACAAATATGAATACTTGGAATCCTCACGGAAACAAACGTATTTTGGTGCTTTTTGTCAAGATGGAGCCCTGGTTTGGGTTTGGAAGGAAGGGAGGGCATGTGAAGAAGACTATGGGATAGGTACCAGACATGATGAGCTTAGAGTGCTTCTGAGTCATCCATGGGACATGTTTACCAAAGACAAGTGCCAGTGTAAGTACCCTGCAAAAGTAGGTTCCCAATGACAGCACAATACTGCATGAATGCATTCCATAGTCTCTCACACTTTTTCTTGCCTCTCACCAATCCACAAAGCACATGGAAGCTGAATAGACTTTACTAGATGAAAACCTGTTTGGACTGCTCTTCGTTAAACATTGTGCCCACTCCTAACAGCATTATGTCTAAAGTCCTTAAGATGTAATAGACTCACAAGGCCCCACGTCACTGGCCTGACCTTCCTTCCCGGTGTCATCTCTTGCCACTGTCCCCTCTGCTCACTACTCACACTGCCGTCCTTTCACTTCTTGAGCATGTCAAAGTCCTTCCTGCTCTTCCCTCTGTCATAAATGTAACTGAACTGCACCCCACTTCCACAGGGCCCATGTCACCAGACTGCTACACCTCACAGATTCCATGAAACATCAGTGTCAGAAAGACCTGCATTATCATCCTCCCCACCCTCTTGCTAGGTCAGGCCCTTTTGCTGTACATGTCCCTAACATCTTTCTTTCTGGCACCCATCACCACTGGAAGATAGGGTTAGGCTATTTGTATAATTTTGGTTAGTCACCCTTACTAAAGCAGAGGCTCTGTATTCATTTTTCACTGATGCAATCTTAGCATCAAGGTGATCAATTAAGACTTCATGGGAAGCCAGGATGGTGAAACTGCATCTCACATACTTTGACATGTTGTCTGGAGGGATCCATCCCTATAGAAGGGCACTATACTTGGGAGAGGGTCAGCAAACAAGAGAAAGGCCTTCTACAAGGTGGGTTGACGCAGTGGCTGAAAGGATGGGCACAAACATAGCAATGATTGTGAGGATGGCACAGGATCAGGCAGTATTTCATACTGTTGCACATAGGGTTGCTGTGAGTTAGAACACACTTGACAGCATCTAACAACAGCAGTTTGCCTGCAGAGTAGACATAAACTAAGTGAATCCATGAGGTGGTAATATGTTGAATCAAGACTGGTACACCAGTCAATTGCAACACAGAAAGAAAAACAAAAAACTGAAGTGGAAGATACACTAGACACTTCTTGCTTTGCCTACCCAGTATCTATCCCCTCATCTAGTGAGAATGCTTTGGGTGCCTGTACTTCTGGTTCAGCTGACTCACTCCCACATGCTGGACAGTACACTGTGACCCAATTGGGCCAATCAAATAGCATATTTCCTTGGTTCTAGTTACTAATTGGAAACCCCAGTCATGTAGTGGTTAAGCGCTACAGATGCTAACCAGAAGGTCAATAGTTCAAATCCACCAGGTACTCCTTGGAAATTCTTTGCGGCAGTTTGACTCTGTCTATAGGGTCACTCTGAATCAGAATAGATTCAATAGCAGTGGGTTTGTTTTTTTGGTTTTGTTTTTTTAATTACTAATTAGGAGCTTTAGTGGCACAAAGTAGTTATTGTTTGGCTGCTAACTAAAAGGTCAGCAATTTTAATCCATCGGCTACTCCTTGGAAACCGTATGGGGCAGTTCTACTTTGTCCTATACGATCACTGTGAGTTGGAATCAATAGCAATGGGTTTTGTTTTGGAGTTACTGATAACAGTCATCCTAAGGATCCAAGCTGGAGTTAGTTTGGCTTCATGCCTACTGTTGGGACTGTCAGGAGAAAAGACTGTCTTTGTGCTGGAGTTGCTTAGCTTGGATAATCTGTTGGAGCCGGCAGCGAGGCAAGGGGGGCCATGAGATAAAGAAAAGCAAGCTTCCTCATGACAGTGTTTAAGCTCCCATATCCAGCTATTCTCGAGCGACTCCTGCATCCTATAATTCTGTGAGCTAATAAATCCCACCTGTTTCCTTAAGTTAGGCATCTGTCTGCTGCAATTTATATCATCATTTGACAAAGGGGACCTAAGGTCATAGCAGAAGTCCCTGGGTGGTGCTGAACTACTATTCAAAAGGTTGGCAGCCCAATCCTACCCAGGGGTGCTTCAAACAACAGTGCTGGCAACCTGCTTTTCAAAGGTCATAGGGCATAAGTCTACTCTGCACACATGTGATCACTACGAATCAGAATCCACTCAATGGCAACCAGCAACAATAAGGTCATGAGAGACAGTATGGAGGCTCAAACTTTATTTTTAATGATGAGACAGGAAAAGGTAATAAATCAATGAGCCAGCAGGAAAATGAAAGTCTGAAAATGATGAACACAGTGAAGGTGTAAGCAGAACGCTCACAAGGGTCATGATGGAGGCTAGGTAATGTGGGAAAGGGCAGGCTAACCTTTCATGGTCCTTGGAGCGTGTGGCAGTGTAACAGACAAGAAGAAAAGCTTAGAGAACACTAACTTACTCAAACTCCTCAAATTATCAACTGAAAACTACACACTTTTTTGTTCCCCAGCTCTTTTTCCCTTTTTCACATCCCCTCTACTTCACAAAACAAATAAACAAATGCACAAACAAACAAAACAGTTACTGTCAAGTCCATGGTGACCTCATGTGTGTCCGAGTAGGGTTTTCCAATGGCTAATTTTTCAAAAGCAGCTCATGATGTCTTTTCTTCTGAGGTACTTCCTGGTGGAAGTGGCAACCTCTTGGTTAGTAGCTAAGTGCGTTAACCATTATAAGCCTGCAGGTCCTGGTGGCTGGAACTGTTCCATGTGGGAACTACAGGCTGTGATTCTGTTCTCCGGTATGGACCGAGGGCTGGGCATGTCAGTGCTTGACTAGAAGAGGGAAGGAATGAGCAGGAGCCCTGCAGGCGTTTCAGGCCCTGGGTTCAGTCAGTTCCTAAGACCTCCTGCTCCCTGTTTTTATGTTCCGTAAGCCATCCTTTCCATTCTACCAAATCCTCCTACTTTCCTCCTACTTTCCTAGCTTCAGTAAGTTTCTGTTAGGTTGTTGTGGTTGTTAAGTGCCATCACGTTTGTTTCAGCTCATACCAGCCCCATTTGACAGAGTAGAACAGCCTTTGGGGTTTCATAGACTGTAATCTTTATGGAAACAGAACGGAACATCTTTCTCCCATGGAGCCACTGGGTGAATTTGAACTGCCAGCCTTTCAGTGAGCAGCTAAGCACTTAACAGTTGTGCCTGCAGGTCTCCTTACAAATTCTGTATTTTTTTTTGCAAATAATAGTGCTTCTATGTTTGTTGGACAGCCATGCTCACCCACAGCACCCTCCATGAGGTATTGTCATAATCACAGCAATGCCAAAATTCTACTGTTAAAAAACAACAACAATAACATAGCATGCTTAGGAAAATAATTAGGGCAAGAAAGAAGCTCATGGTTGGCAAACAACAGTAGAAGGCATGCACTATTTGCATAAAATATGGTATTTAGAATAAATATACCAAAAAAAAAACTAAACCCATTGCCGTCCATCCATTTTGATTCATAGTAACTCTATAGGACAGAGTAGAACTGCCCCCAAAGAGTTTCCAAGACTGTAAATCTTTACGGGAGCAGACTCCCACATCTTTCTCCCATGGATAGCCAGCTGTTCTATTGGCAGCTGAGAGATTTAACCACTGTTCCACAAGAGCTACTTATTGATTTACAGTGAGTAGAAACCCAGGTGGTATAGTGGTTAAGTACTACAGCTGCTAACCAAAATGCTGACAGTTCAAATCCATAACATGCTCCTCAGAAACTCTATGGGGCAGTTCTAATCTGTCCCATAGGGTCACTATAAGTTGGAATCAACTCATTGGGAACAGGTTTGGTTTTGGGGTATCAGTTCTCTGAACATACACCCCATCAAAATCCATGCTTAAGAAAATTTCTGATAAGGTTATACACACTGGTATGTGAAGGATTTGAAGGTTCAAAGATGTTTTATATTCAAGGATAACCTAGAGCTAGAGATCATAACCTAAAAATATGACTCTAAAGAGGGGGATTCTAGGGGATTTTTTAGTGGCCTCTAAAATCACATTGTGTAAAGAGAGCATAAGATGTTTCAGCAGTTCTCAAGCTCTAGTGTGTATCAGTCACCTGGAAAGCTTATAGCAACACAGAGAGCTAGGACCACCTCCAAGTTTATGATTGGGCAGGTCTGGGGTGAAACTCAAGAATTTGTCTAACAATTTCCTAGGTGATGCTGACACTGTGGAAACCCTGGTGGCATAGTGGTTACAAGTTCAGTTGCTCATCAGAAGATCAGCAGTTCGAATCTACCAGGTATTCCTTGGAGGCCTTATGGGACAGTTCTACTCAGTCCTATATAGTCACTATGAATTGGAACCAACTTAACATCAGTGGGTTTGTGTTTTTTTGGTTGGGTCGATGCTGCCAGTATGGGGCCACACTTTAAGTACCAGTAATTTGGAAATGTGGCACCACTGAAAAAACAGTGCTGGGGAGCTATCAGAGTGGAGCGTCCTTGGGCAACTCAAAGACTACTTTTCTCAGTACGCAAAAACGCTTTCTACTGAGACCAGCACTAAGGATCAATTGTTCCTTTCTTTTCCTTCCTTCTTCCCACCTCCCCCCAAAAGCTGATTTTTTAGAAGTAAATCTCCAAGCCTTTCCACCCAGGCACTTCTACATGGATTTGAACCGCCAACCTTCAGGTTTGGAAGCCCGCTGCTTAACCACATGTGCCAGGCAATGATGAATTGGTAGTTTTTAAAAAGCACTTAAGGAAATTTTGAGAAGGTATGTAGAAGGTACAATTTGAGTTCCTTCCTGACTGTTCTTTTAAAAAACAAAAATTGTGGAGGCTCCTGTGGTATTTGGAAAACCTAATGACTCAACGGCACTTGGCTTGGCAATTATATAGTGGTGAAGTACTGTGGCTGCTAACCAAAATATCGACAGTTTGAATCCACTGGGCACTCCTCGGAAACTCTGTGGGGCAGTTCTACTCTGTCTTATAGGGTTGTTAGGAGTCAGAATCGACTTGATTGGCCATCGTTTGGGGGCTTGGTTCTTGTGGTATTCAGAAAAGAATACTGGATTTCAAGTTTCAGCACACTGGTTCGAGGCCTCATGCTTACAGCATAAGGTGCTGGGTCTGTAGTTTCTTATCTGTCTAATGAGTGGAGGCGAATCATTGTATCACTTAGGTCCCTCTCGGCTCTAAGATCCTTATGTCTATGATTTTGCTCAATCTCCTTGCTCAGCCTTAGCTCTCAGGACTTCCACGAGTGATTTTTTCAAAGGGAATATGTGCAAAAACCCATCTCTGTCTTGCTCAGCTCCCACCCTCACCACCATGTAGCATGCTTTGGGGAACACCTGACAAAACAGCAGAACCAAGGGGACATTTTCCCAGAGGACAAGAATCTTTCCTTCAGACTCCCAAACCACTTAGAACGACTTGTGATGAAGCTGTTACAGTCATTTGAAGCTCCCAAAAGGCCTTGTCTCAGTCAGGACTCTGTAGAGAAACAACCAATAAGAGAGAGAGAGAGAGTATCCCGGTGGGACAATGGTTAAGCACTTGATTACCAACACTAAGGTTGGCCAGTTGAACTCACCCACAGCTCCTGTCAAAATTACAGCCAAGAAAATCCAGAGAGTAGTTCTACACCATCACATTGGGTCACTATGAGTCAGAATTGACTTAACAGCATCTAACAACAACAAGTATACGTGTGTGTATTTATACACATATACATTTGTGTGTGTGTGTGTTTGCATACACATAGATAGAGATTTATTTATTCTAAGAAATTGGCTTGTGTGATTGTTGAGGGCTGGCATGTCCAAAATTTGTAAGTCAGGGGATAGACTGGAGATTCCTAAACTCTTGTGTCCCCAGATCCCTACATTAGACAACAAGAGAAAAATATGGAAGTCTGGTAAAATGTCTATCTGTAGTCTAGAGGCAGAATACATCCCTTTGGCTGAGTGGGTCAGGCCTACCCACATTATGGATGGTAATCTGCTTTACTTAAGCCTCACTGATTTAATCTCGTGTAACTTGGTGAGAAATCTGGACAATGAATAAAAAAGAAAGAACAAAGAATAACAAAGACCAAAGAATTGATGCCTTTGAATTGTGGTGTTGGTGGTGAATGTTGACTATGCCATGGGCTGCCAGAAGAATGCATAAATCTGTCTTGACAGAATGCTCCTTGGAAACAAGGATGGTAAGACTTCATCTCACATATGCTGCACATGTTATCAGGAGGGACCAGCCTTGGAGAAGAGCATCATGCTTAGTCAAGTAGAGGGTCAGCAAAAAAGAGGAAAGCCCTCAATAAGATAGACTGACGTTGCAACAATGGATTAAAGCATAACAACAACTGTGAGAATGGCATAGGACTGGGTGCTGTTTCATTCTGTTGTACATAAGGTCACTGAGTCAGAATGTACTCAATGGCACCTAACAACAACAACTACTTCGTAACAGAATTTAGACTAGCATTTGACGAAACTACTGGACACTATAGCCTTGCCAAGTTGACACATAAAATTAACCATCACAGGCCTTGATTTACCTCTTGGTCTCAGTCAAAATACATGGGCTATTGTGAATCATATTCCAATGTCCTGCATCTAGAAGAACACAAGCAGTAATTGATACATAGTGAAATGTGTTGCTTGCTGAGCAGACCTATCAAGGGAATGTTCCTTTGTGCCCGGAATAACTTGATACACATACACATAAACCATAGTAGTAAATACTACTACATACAACCGTGTTCAAAAAACTAAGACCATAACACACTCCATGAAATTAGAAAAGACACTCAGAGTGAGGCTCTAGTGATTCATTCAGTCAAGCAGACTTGCTCTGAGAAGAACTGAAGGCCAACAGACAACACAAACCTGCACAATGGCAAGAGACTCAAAAGAAGAGAAATTGTGGCAAAGGAGAGAGCAATTTGAAGCTCACGTATTTCATTCCCAGTCTTTCTGGAATAGTTTTTGCCCTTCTTTCCCCCTTCAAAAGGAGTCCTCATGGTGCAGTGGCTAAGCACTGGCCTCCAACCAAAATGTTGATGCTTAGCCACTCTGTCGGAGAAAGACTTGGCAGTCTACTTCCATAAAGATTAAATCCATTGCCTTCAAGTTGATTCCAACTCACAGCGACCCCACAGGACAGAGTAGAACTTTGTAGAAGCCCCTATAGGGTTTCCAACAATGCAGTCTTCACAGAAGGAGATTGCCGCATCTTTCTCCTGAGATGCAGCCTAGGAAGCCTCATGAGACAGTTCTGCTCCACCAAGCAGGGTCACTATGAGTTGGAAATTTGACTCGACATCACCAAAGAATGAGAAGATGCAAAATGCCAATCAGAATGTTCAGCTTTGTAGGCTAAAGGTTTTGCCTTCATTTTGTCCCAGGTAAAATTGGTTTTGTGACTGGCAGTTGTAGAACCTTTGGCACGCTTGGGTGTATTATGAATTTCTAAGAAGCTGTGTACCTGTCAAATTCAGTTGGAGAGAACAAAACCACTCTTGACAGGTTAATTAGCATGGGATTTCATAGCGGGAATCGGGTGCTTACAAAACTGCTGGAAGGCTGTCACAGCCATCTCCAGGAATAGCTCTCAGCAGCACAGCACAGTGCCTGTGCTCTAAGGGGACTCAGCCACAGTCAGCAAGCCAGGCAACTACGGGCTTCAGAGCTGCAGCGTGCTGGTGAAAGCCACACCAGCGAAATGGATACCGTTCTGCTCACTGACTTCAGCTTTCAAATTCATGTCTTGCAAAACACATTGAAGTGTTGCACGAGCAGGCCCCTACACTCATGGCAACCCCATGCACAACAGAACACAGACACAGCCTGATCCTATGCTACCCCCACGATCAACTGCAGACTGGTCCATTATGATCCCTAGGGTTTTCACTGACTTTCAGAAGTAATTCCACTGGCACTTGTTCGACATCCAACAGCACACAAGTGCCCACCGACAAACAGGAACTGAACCCAGGTCTTCTGCATGGAAGGCAAGAATCTTCCCACTGAACCACTGTTGTTCCCATCCTACTACTTTACTGTACCGGCTGCTGTCATGTCAGTTCCAACTCACGATAACCCTATGTGTGTCAGAGAAGGACTGTACTCCATCGGGTTGTCAATGACTGGTTTTTTGGAAATAGACCATCAGACCTCTTCTTCTGAGGCAGCTCTAAGTGGACTCCAGCCTCCATGCTATTAGTTAATTACCAAGTGTGCAACACTTTCCTACTCAGGGACTCCCTTCTTACTGGTTGTCTACGTGATATAAGAACCCTATGAGTCATTATGGACCCCATGACAGTGGGTTGGGTGGGTTTTTAGTGCAAGAGTGTATTGGAGAAAGTAGTATTTAGGATTCTGGTCTCTGACATATGGAAAAGCAAACTGGGAAAACATTGAAGTAGGTGTTGAATAAGACAATCTGTTGTCCACACTAGAGGCAGATCGAGTACACACAGCATTTTCTGTAGTAATTCAAGGCTCAGAACTCTTTTTGTAATAAGCATCTTGAAAGACTAGTGTATCATAGAAGATACTTTTGGAAATACAGGTCCTGTTCTGCCTTCTCATTCGTTATTAAAGAAGAAAGTTGATGCCAAAAGAGGTTGGTTGCTTTGCTGATACCACCCGAAGAATTAGCAGCAGAGCAGAGATGGGGCACAGGGACAAGTCTCCCCACTCTGTTGTCTGGGCTTGCCACCTGCACTGCTCTTTGCAGCCCTTCTCTCCATCCCGATTATTCTCTCCAGAAAGAACTGCTTGTAAAATGTTCGTATGGGACCAAAAGCAAAGAATAGGCATTTAAGGAAGCTTGAATTGAACTCCTGAATTATGCAGCAACAGAGTGAGCTAATAAACTCTCTTGAACCTCCAATTAAGTACCAGGATAATTACGCCCTGGAGTCAGGGGAGCAGCTGAGACTCGGAGCTTTACAGTAACTGTCAGTAACTGAGCTGCTTTTTTAATCTGGCATTTCATCCTTGCCCCTCAGGGGGCAAAGAAGGAAGAGAGGGGAGGAGCAAAAGAAAGCCACTTAGTCTCAGGTCTCTTTTTACAGCCTGCCATTGACTGAAGGAACTCATCTCCAGTTTTGTTTAAAGGAAAGAACCCTGCTGCCCTTCCCTGTCGACTGGACTGCAAGAGATGGTGCCCATGGCTGGCACGATTTTCTGGTAGGAACACATCTCCCTTTGTACCATCCATTTTGACCTCAAGCTTTTAGCCACTCTTCTCCAAAGTCTGATTTTTCTCTTGCAGGGGCAGTTCGGTGGCTGCTTAGCGGCAGCTGGCTTCTGTGTTCTTGTTGTCATTAGTAGCCATTAAGTCTGTTCTGAGTCATGGCGACCCCATACGTTACAAAGTAGAGCTGCTCCATGGGGTGCTCTTGGCTGTAATCTTTAAAGAAGTAGATTGCTGGGCCTTTCTTTCGCTGTTCCACTGGACAGGCTCAAACAGCTAGCCTTTGGCTTAGCAGTCAAACTCATACAAACTGTTTGCACCACCTGGGGATCTTTGAGTATTCCTAAGTGTACTTAAAGCAGCTCCCAGAAAACTTCTTTCATCACAGCACCTTTTACATAGCCCAGAAATAATAATCATAGCCCTCCTAAGATAGTTCAGCTTATTAAAAATAAAAGCTGTTGTTTGAATGGTGGAAATGAAACTCCCTTTCAGGTCCACATCGATGATGTTCTCTTTCCCCTCCAAAGTCAGAAATTCATCAACAAAATGTATCTTTAAAGTAATGGGTGGCTACTCATGCTGAAAGTTAAGAAAGATAAAATGCCTTGATCAAACTAATAAAAACTAAGCTAGAAATCACTGGCTCCCAAAGCAATAAGGCCCAAGTCACTGGATTTCTAGTCCATCAAAAAACAAAGAACAAAACTGCAGTACATGTAACACCTGTCAGAGACGAACAAAAGACACAAGAGGTAACTTAACAAAGAAGGAGGCAATCTTTCATGCCAAGCAGCAGGTGGCTCTTGACTCCAGTTGTGCAATGGAAGCTTCTGGGGGCCCAGACCTATTAAACCAGAACCTCTGGGGGTGGGAAACCCTGGTGGCATAGTAGTTAAGTTCTACAGCTGTTAGCCAAAAGGTTGGTAGTTCAAATCCACCAGGCACTCCTTGTTAACTCTATGGGGCAGTTTTACTACGTTTGTAGGGTCTCTGTGAGATGGAATCAACTCAACAGCACTGGGTTTTGTTTCGTTCGGGTTTCTGGGGGCGGGACCCAGACATCAGTATTTGTAAAGCTTCCCAGGAGTTTCCAACACCAAAAAATAACAACCACAGGGCCCTCCTAAGATAGGAAGCCCCCCAAAGTTTGAGATCCTATTACATGGAGGACTGAGTTTGGGAAGCTGTCGCCAACATGAACTGTGCTCGTTGCTAATTCTAATCATGTTATTATTGATTGCCTTTCAAATCACAAAAACTCTTAGACTTAATACAACATGCTACACACGTTTGGCATGACAAAAACACAGACACTAAATAGGAGATATGCCTGAAAGCCTTCACAAACATCAAATACTTTACAAAATAAAAAGCTATTTCACATCTCATTGGATCTTCCCATTAGCCTTGTAACTCACAGACTTGTTTAGAAGATGAAGAAGCTGAAGCCTGAGAAAGCTGGATGCAATGTCAGAGATCACACAAGCATGCAGTGGAAAACCAGGATACTCACTGAGGCATAAAAACAGCACCCCAAAACTTAGAAACCTCTGCCACAACCTTGTGAGGTATACGTGTGTGTGTGCATGTGGGTGGGTGTTCATGTGTGTGCAAGCGTAGCCAAGCCAGTGCAAGAGTATGTATATTTTAAATTATTATCCAAACCTGTGTAAGTGAAAAAAAACTGAGGTTCAGAGGTGGTAAGTGATTGTTCCAAGGTCACGTTAGCCTAGATTTGAACTCTCACAACTGCTACAGTGAACTGAATGAACAGGTAAGTATAAGCAGAAATTATTTTTCCCACTCACAGCCTTATGAATCTCCTCTCTCCAACCCTTGATAGTATCTTGGGCAAACCTCAGACCTATAGATCTACTGGGGCCTGACAAATGTGGCTCCATGCCCTCCCGTTTACAACATAAACCACCTGTTGAATTCTGACACTGAGTAGGGAGAGCTCTCACCCTCTGCTCCTTCCCCTCCACTGCTAGCTTTTCCCACGGCTCTAGGTCCTTCTCTGGGGAGTGGAGCTGAGGTCTGCTCCTTTGTTCCTGGGCCCACAATCTCCTCTTTCAGTGCCTCTTCCACCTCCAACATGTAGGGGGCAGGAAGGAAAGACTGAGGGAAAGAGCAATGTATTACCTCCCATTGCAAAGTGCCACAAGCTGAGTGACTTAAAGCAGTAGAAATGCACTGTCCGAAGCAGTTTTGGAGGCTACAGGTATGAAACCAAGATGTCGCCAGGGCCCCGCTCTCTCTGAAGGCCCTAGGAGAAGGTTCTGCCTTGCCTTGCTCAGCTTCTGGAGGTTCCTTACCACTTTGAGCGACATTCCTTGGCTCATAGTCGCATCAGTCCAAGCCCTGCCCTGTCTTCATGCGGCCACCTTCCTTCTCTGCGTCTCTTCTTTTCCAGTAAGGCCACCTGTCATGATGGATTAGAGCCTACCCTAATCTAGTACGACTTCATTTTAGCTGAATTAATAACACCTGCAAAGACTTTAATCCGAAGTGAGACCTCATTTCCAGGTAGACAGATTAGGACTTGAACATACCCTTCAGGATGGACATAGTTCAACCCACAGGAGACGAGATGTCCTTTTACTTGAATGGGACCACTTACGGTCCTCTCTGGCCAAGGTGAAAAGTGAAACAAATTTGTCTCCATCGTCTTTGCTTCCTGACTTTGGCCCAAATTCCAAGACAGAAAAGGTCTTATTCCATATCCAGCCCACCAAATTCAGGGCTCATTCCTCATAAAGCAAAGGAATTGCCAATGCTGTGGTTGGATCATCTTTTCCCACGTTGATTCCTTTTTCATCTTTCAGAGATGGTTACCTGCCTGAGCCGTTAGTTTCCTCAGACGGAGGAGTGGGCAGGGAAGAGTAAGCATCCCTGAGTTGTTATCCCCTACAGTGGCGTGGCTCTGCGTGTGGATTTATGCACCTCATGTTGGCCAGCTCTTAACTTCCAAGAACATCCTTGCCTTCCGTGCATCTGTGCATGTGACAGAGGAGGCCGTGTAAGGCTGTTCTTGGCATCAGTTTCCTTCAAAGCAGAAGAAGCACCTTCCAGACTCTGGACTTGATGCTCCTTCCCCATAATGCATCGATGGACTTAACAAGTCTGAAGAAACACCACAGGCTATGAGACCAGACACAGTGATTCAAGTGCCACCTTTACCACTCAAAGATAACTGTGTGGTCTCAGGGCATGATTCATTTTTTACAGTGCTATAGTGGGTGCTACTGGTACAAAGTAGGCAGCCAGTCATCTTTGTTCTCTTTTTCCTTTCTCTTTCCTCCCCTCCCCTCAGCAGGGATGGGGAGTACCAGGAATCAGAGGGAGCTCTGTGGAGGGCTGACTCTGTGACGAGCCAAGGTGGAAAGGTGCTCTACACCTTGGTCTCTGTCAATGCATGAACAGGGCTTGGTGAAGGTACAGCATTATCTAACGAGAAGCCTATATTCATTGCTCCAGTGAAGTTTTTTGTTTGTTTTGAGTAAGAATATTATAAGCAAAGAGGCTTAGGATTTAATACAAGGACACATGTTTTGCTCACAGTTGTCAAGAGTGGCTGTTTTCGTCATAATAACCTCCTCTGATACGTCAGAAGCTCACCCTGGTGTCTCTTCCATCCCAGAGCCCGGGAGGCTGTGACAGGCTGTCAGGTGACGCTGCTGTCCTGGTAGCAATACAGCCAGGACTCTTCATCCCTCCCAGCGGCCGGGTGTCAATCCATCACTAGATGGCAGTAATATCTAACACTTGATTCTCTATACACTAATTAAACTGGTCTACCTTTGTTTTCCTTTCGCATCTCTATTTTAAGCTATCAGTTCATTCCTCACTAAATCCAAGTGGCCTTAAGCTTGTTTCAGTCTAGACTTTGAAGCAGACTTGGAGAATCACAGAATTTCGGAAAGAAGAGAGAGAATGGATCATTTCTCAAGCAATAGGCTTCCCACCAGACTCTCAGAGCTCCCGTTAAGGGACTTCGACCCTGACTTGGACTCAGATGGCAAGAGCAAGTATCTGGTACCATGTGTACTTCATAAAGACTCAAAACTCATTTGTTCACCTGAGGTCAGATTTTTTTTTTTCTTCAAAGCAACATTCTGAGAAGAGGGATGAAATGAAGAATACAAAAACATTGAAAGAAATTGGCAATAATATGAAATCTATGCTATAATCTGGATATACCAAGGACTCTGGGGCTATGGATTCCAGAATGTTCCAAGTGGGAGCTTAATGAGACCTTGAGACAATCCCAGATATCTTCCAGAACATTACTAGATCCACAACCTTGGCCCACATTAGGGAATTGAGGTAAATAAGAAAGTCAGGTTGGCTATCTCTGATCAGAGGCCATGTAACCTGGAGAATGTCTAACCAGGCCGAGTAAAGGCTGACACCAAAAGCCTTTCTCTCCACCCAAAGTCTTTCCAATTATAGATTTTCACTGTTTGAGACTTGGAGTTTAGAAACTTTGCATAGACGCCTACCGTATATTGGCAGATGAGCTAGGATTGGAGCAGCAGTTAGCTTAACGCACGCACAACGAGCTGGAGAAGGCAGAGTTCTAGAGGTGCTGGAGGTCAAGTCAGGTCACAGCCTTCTCCATCTTCATTATGGAAGTGGCCGAACCAAGTTATATTCCTTAAGTAGAACCTAGAATTGTAACACATAGGTGAGCACTCTCTTCAAGGTCTTTTTCTAAGCAAGAAGTCCTAAGTGAGTAGCATGTGGGTTAGTGAACTTGTCAGCTTCATTGGCTGGACTAAGGAAGGGCTATCAAGCCTGCAGCTCTGTTCTTGCTCTGTGTGAATGTAGGAGAAAGTGGGAGAAAAAGATTCTGCCAAACTTATCCACCACTGTAGTCATTAGCACTGCCAATAGATCCAGACGTAACTGGCAGAAAGCAGTGTGGGAGCCGTTCAGTCATTTGGCAGGGGAAATCACTGAAACTTGGGTCCAAGGCTGTGGATCTAGCAGCCTGGAAGGGAGATCCGTGCTACACTGCCCATCTCTGTGAGGAACAGCTCAGGTGGAGCTGAGTCAGCAGGTGGTGCGCATCAGCAGAATCCGCTCCGGCCATCTGGGGGTGTAGCAGTGGGGGAGGCAAGGCTGAAGCTAACTCAGCATAGAAAATTTGTGCTTCTTAACATGTTCGCCATGAGTCAGATCCGACTCGAAGGCACTTGGCTTTGGCAACGTGTTCGCAGCAGTTACCCCGTACAAGCTCTTTCGATGATTGCTTGGACAGGACTACACTGAGAATAGCATTTCCTGCCACACAGAATTTATATACGATGAGGACATGCGCAAACACAAGGAAGGGGAGACTAGAACCTCTTCTTTCACCTTGTAACCACGTTTCTTGGTTACTTCTTTAGCAAGCTCTAGCCTCTATCTTCGGTTTACAATTTTGCTTCTTCAGTGGATAAAACTGATCTGATGATGAGAAGATAAGGAGAAGAAGGGGGTGTTCCAAGGAGGGAACTTTAGCTCTGTGTTGATACAAATGCCACTCGATCTCCAATTTTTAGGCTTTTGGGGGAAGATATTTTAAAGGATGAATTTAGCTGTTTCTCCTCTTTAGAAAATTTAACTTTGGGCATAAGGCATCGCATCAATTGTAAGGACAACACAACCCACTTGGGTTTGACAGTGGAGGCCAGTGCTAAAATGTATCAGCAAAATGCAATAAACATGTGTAGTACCATGGTAAATATTCTGACAGGGGACAATAGCTACTTTGGGGAGAAAAAGAAGTAAATTCTATTCCTCTTTTCCCAATGGAAGGAACTGTTGATCTTTGTAAAACTTTGGTAATGTAACATGACATCCCTCAAATAACAAAGGTATTATGTCCATTAGATTGTCAAACTCCAGAAGGGCAGGAAATTGTGTCTGTTTTATGTACTGTTACGTTGTTTTTCCAGAGCATAGAACATAGTAGATATTCAGTCAATAGTGTGATCAAATTAATTAATTCAAGGCTTATGAGAGAAGCCAGTTGTGAAATATGGTATTTGGTCATCTGTAGCCTTGTATCCATTTCAGTGTTTCAACAAGGGCTCATCTGCTTTCTTCCTAAGCCATCATCCTCACCTTCCTCTTTCTCAATCCATTCAATCCATCGCGGCATGCTTGGGTTCAGTGGAATCTGAAAGCAGTCTCTGATTTTGAGCATCTTCTGTTTGATTCTGCTCTGATTCTGAAGAATTCAATGGAAGGGCCAGAGAGTGAGAAAAATAAAAATAAATCTCTTGCTCTCGAGGTGATTCTGAACTCTGACCCATGGTGATCCCATGGGTTACAGAGTGTAACTGCTCCATGGGGTTTTCTGGGCTGTCATCTTTAAGGAAGCAGTTTTCCAGGCCTCTCTTCTATGGAGCTGATGAGTGGATTTGAACTGCCAACCTTTACTTTAGCGGCTGTCTGCAAACTGCTTATGTTATTCCTTCCTGAAAATTCTTTGGAGTGCACAGAGCAAGGAGTCAGAGACAGTCACTGAAAGACACAATTCCCCTTCCAGCCTCTGATCTTGATCCCACAGAGCAGGAAGAAAGGACACTTTGCTTTCCTTTGGGACTTGGATTCTCTTCCTTAAGTTGATTTTCACCTTCATTCTCAAACACGCTGTGATCATAACCATCTACATAGTTAATATCCTATTGAAAAGTTCCAGTTGACAAACAGTGTCATTCCCACAGAAGGGTAACCATGCCTATGGCTTCTTTAAGACTTGGATGACTGTAGGTTATTTGGTCATCTTTGTCCAAGAAGGGGAGCGAGACAGTCAAGGTATTGATTCTGCCAAACTCAGTCAAACATCTTGAAAAGTTTTCCAACATTTGAAATTTGACAAGATCCCAAGCACATTTGGCTTTGGTCCCCCCCTTGCCCAAACAGAAAATGTAATCCATCTGCTTCAGAATCATTTTCCCAAAACCCATCCAAACTTTCCTTGGTGAGAGCTATTTGACATCTCTGTCTTCGTGGGCCTAACACCTTCTTTCTCACGTTTTGTTTCTTGGAAAAAGCAAGCAGACAGAGCCAACAGTAACAGGACTCCGCTTCAAACACAAGATATAATCTGCTAAATCAAGTGGTAGGGTGCAGAATTCAGAGTCTCGCTCCCAGAATTACAACTCTGACATCTCTCAGGGTGAACCGAGCAAGACACTACAACAAATGCGTCTTTAAGAAGGCTGGAGGACACATTTAACTGAGAATTAATTTCTCTCTAGCCCTTATCCAGCAGCTACTGGGAGCTGACACCTCACTGGAGTTCCATGGTGAGAAAATAGGAAGCAGAGACAACACTAATTCCTGCACTTGGCAGTTGCTCAGTATTCCAAGCACCCTGGGCTTGGAACACGACAAGGCTCATAACATCCACCCGAGACCTTTCAATAAAACCCGGCAAGTCAAAGTAAGTCAGAAATGGGTCTAACTCCTACATTATTAGTTTGGCAGTCTTGGACAACTTTCTCAATATCCTTGATCTTGTTTTCTCCTTTGTAAATAATGATTAAAAACTAAAAAACCTTACTGACGTAGTTACTGTTCCATTTAATTAAGATACAATATACATATATTGTGTACATATTACATATATATAACACCCGTGTGTGTGTGTGTGTGTGCGTGTGTGTGTTTGTGTGTGTGGCTTACAGTGCCTGGCTTTTAGTAAGCACTCAATTAAGGATGCTTTGCGTTATTATAGAAACTCTGGTGGCATGTAATTGAATGCTATAGCTGCTAACCAGAAGGTCGGCAGGTCAAATCTGCCAGGCACTCCTTGGAAACTCCGTGGGGTAGTTCTGCTCTGTCTACAGCATTGCTGTCAGTTGGAATAAACTCAACAGCAATGGGTTGGGTTGGGTTTTTACATTATTATTGGTATTTTCTATGACAGCTCTATTGAGATACAAGTCACATACCATAAAATTTACCCATTTAAAGCATGCAATCCAACATTTTGAATATATTCACACAATTATGCAAGCACCATCACAACCAATTTTAGAACATTTTCATCAACCCAGAAAAGAAACCATATTGTTAGCAATCACTCCCCCATTTCTCCCCAGCCCTAGGCAACTGCCAATCTATTCTTTCTCTATGGATTTGCCTGTTCTAAATGCTTTACCTAAACAGAATCACACAGTAAGTTGTCCTTTGTGTCTGACTTCTTTCAGTTGCATATTGTTTCACAGTTGACCCATGATGAAGCATATATTAGCACTTCATGCTTTTTAATGGCCAAATAGTATTTTACTGTATGAATATACAACATTTATCCAGTCACTGGTTGTTGGAATTTTTTTTACTATTATGAATAACATTGCTACGAACATTCATGTGCAAGTTTTGTGTGAACATATGTCAAGCAAAAATTAATTACCCATAAATGAGAAGGTTGATTCTGGACTCTCAGTTCTATCCCATTGATCTCTGTGTCCATCCTCGTGCCAGGACCACACTACCGTGGGAACTGTACATTTGTGATTAATTTTGAAATCCTCAAGTGTGAGTCTTCCAGATTTGTTCATGTTTTCCAAGATAGCTCTTCAAATCTGTTTTTCTGTGTGCAACATCATGTCATCTGCAAACACATTTTACTTTTTCCTTTCCGTCTGGACACCTTTTATTTTCTTACCAAAGTGCCCTGACTAAAACTTCCTATACAATGTTGAGTAGAAATGGCAAGAGCAGACATTCTTGTCTTGTTCCTGATCTTAGGGGGAAAGTAGCCAACTGGATACTGTCACATGATGT
This sequence comes from Heterohyrax brucei, assembly GCA_028571685.1. Classification (NCBI taxonomy): domain Eukaryota; kingdom Metazoa; phylum Chordata; class Mammalia; order Hyracoidea; family Procaviidae; genus Heterohyrax; species Heterohyrax brucei. The sequence continues at coordinate 113,418,596 of CM053149.1, read as the reverse complement.
TAGCTAGTGAGTTTTTCATGAATGCCCTTTATTTCGTTAAGGAAGTTCCCGTCTAGTCCCAATTCATTGAGTGTTTTTTATCATGAAGGAGTGTTACTGTTTTTATACAAAAATGCAGCTGTTTTCTTTGTTTTGCGTATTTTTTCCTTTTTTGGTTTCTTTCCAGAGCCTGATAGGACACCAGGATGACATCAGGAAAAAGGAAGCTGTGGGCTGCTGTGCATCCATTCCCTGAAGTGCCTCTGTGAGCAAGTATCTGCCACCACCTCCCTCCCATCTGCGCTCCTGACCTAGCAGTGCCCTTGTTGTTCTGGCATGGGACATAGCTCTACCACTTTGATCTGCTTCAACAGCCTACTGTCTCCCGGGTCTGGGGTTCCTGGCTTTCTGTCACTCTTCTTTAGGGTTCAGATCCCTTTTCTACCTCTTTCCAGGTGTCCTAGACTGCTTTGGCAGCTACTGGTGTTTGGAAAGCTGAAGGCTGTTTTCCAGGCAGTAGAGTTTCCTTTGCACTCCTGTACCCAGTTGATTCCACAAACATTTCAGGAGTATGTTTTCTATGCCAGGCATTGTGATTGATTTCAGTAATTCTCACAGTAATGCTGTGAGGTTGTTCTTGCTTTGGTACCATTTTACAGGACATAAAACAGGTTCCATGGGGTGAAGTAGCCTGTCTGAAGTTTTATACGTAACTTGTGGCATGGCCAGAATTTGACTGTAGATCTATCTATCTAGAGCAAAAGGAGGGGTCTTGTTCATAGTTGTGAATGTTAAGCTAGAACTCCAGCAGAAGTGGCCACGTTGGACTAACGAGGAGGAGCTGGGAAAGTGCCATCTCCTATTTTAAATGCAAAGTTCCTATGTTGTTAGATGTCACTGAGTAAGCTCAGATTCAAGTTGACCTTACATATAACACAACCAAACTTGCTGGGTCTTGTACCATCATCACAGTCACTGGCATACTTCCTTGCTGGTATTTGTTCAGTGGCGTGGCTATTGTATCAATCCATCTCATTGAGGGTTTCCCTCATTGAAGCTTCTATAGATCTGGCTTTTGCCAAACTGTCCAGCCTCACCTTCCAAAAAACATATACCCACTCAAGCAAGTCATGCTGAACCACATTATGCTATCTCTATTTCAGTACTTTTTCATATGCTGGTCCTTCTGTCTCAATCACTCTGTTTCTTCCACTCAATCACCAGTTTTTGGTTGCCTGATCAACTCCTATTCCTACTTCAAGACCCAACCCACTAGTCATTTCCCCTGGGAAGTCTTCCTGACCCAGCCTAGTCTGGACTCCACCATATCCCGTACACACCTGTGTCACAGCACTCCCCACACTTGTTTCCCCTTCCCCTCCTGCCTCTCCAGTTATCAACAATGAGCACTTTTAGGGCAGAGGCCATGGTTAGTTCTTCTCCAGAACCTCAAGACCCAGCATAGTTCCTGGCCTGTAGTACATTCTTACCCAATATTTCTTGAAAAACTGATTGAAATCTTTAGGATGATTGATAGACAGATGCCCTATCTAGCCAGGAAATTTAACCATCCTTTTTTCACAAATAGATTAATAGCTGGAACAATTTCTTGTTCCCCCTCAATTCCAAAGAATCTAAATTCTAAATGGGCTAACTCCTGTGAAATTTGAGGTCGAGACAGTAAAACTACTTTTTCACTCTGCAAAACACAAACTCATAGTCACTAGGTCACTATAAGGGACACCTCAGGAAAGATGACAGTCTAAAGGAAGACGCCAAGGACCTCATTGTAGACACAGTGCAAAAGCACACTAATGTTTTTTTCTGGAAGAACTGGCCTCAGGTGTTCCCCAGTATTCAAGAATCTGCTGTCAAGGCCAGAGACCATCTTTAGGTTAAAAGCACAAGACATTCATCTCTTCAGCTATTAAACAAAACAATAATTTGACTCCGGCATAATGCCAGCTCATGCAAATGAAGCCAGTGGCAAGAGAGGAGTGTTCTGGACTCTTTGTGACAACCTTCAGAGCAAAGCTTCAGCATAGCCACCTTTCTCTTTCTTCCCCAAGAGAAGGCTACAAGACACTGGGGAACAAGGCTGAACTGTCCCTGCAAGGCCTTTGGTATTAATCCATGACAACTTGCCTCCCAGCCTGGCACATCTTGGGCTAAAGGCACACGTGTTATTTTCATTTAAGCATGAATGCTGAACCTGAGTACTTTTTTTCCCTGAGCTTTCTGTTAACTCTGTCTATGAAATGTGGTTTTAAGAAATATTACTCCAGGTCATTTATCTAACAGACCACACTGTGATCTATAAGCGCCATCCTTCTTGCAGCTTTCACATTCTATTAAAATGGGATCTTTTACCAGGATATTTACTCAGACAGGGGAGTTCATTTGAGGTTGAAACTGTAAAGTGGCCAATTATCTCTCAGTCATTGGTTGCATATGATCTTTACCCCAAGCTTTGGAAATAAAGACAATATTTAGCAAACGTTCTGCTCCAAAGCTAATGTTTTGGAAAAAATAACAGTATGTTGGGAATAAATTACATGGTCTTTAGTGCATTTTAGTATTATTGCCTGTTAACAAGCAGTGTGGTGTGCCAACTCGTGAGAGGGCTCCAGTCTTCTAAGGAATTGATTTCTGATTTGTTGAAGTTATGGCATTCTTGTGTTGTTGGACAGGCTGGGAGTACAGGAGACCATGTCAGTGGAGGCTGACCAGGTGGAAGCTATGAATCATAGGCTGTCATTTCATTCTGATAACATCTGGATCATCAGTATACCCTGAGTGGTGACATGTGAGGCTTTTCATCGAGGGGTATCCAGTGTCTCACTTTATGGGAGGTTATGGGCCACTGAGACGGTTCTGACTTATGGTGACCCTACATACAACAGAATGAAACACTGGCCAGTTCTGTATCATCCTCACAATCATTGCTGTTTGAGACCATTGTTCCAGCTACTGTGTAAATCCATCCCTTTGAGAAGCTTCCTTTCTTTTGGCTGACCCCTACTTTACCAAGCATGATGTCCTTCTTCAGGGACTGACTCCTCCTAACAACATGTCCAAAATATGGGAGACAAAGTCTAGCCATTCTCACTCTTAAGGGGCATTCTGGCTTTACTTTCTCCAAGGCAGATTTGTTCGTTCTTCTGGCAGTGTATGGTATGTTCAATATGCTTTGCCAACACTATAATTTAAAGACATTGATTTTTCTTCAGTTTTTATAATGACACATGTAAAAACCTGGAGATAAAAAGCCAAAAGGGAGGAACATGCTCAGCATTTCTCAAACTGAAAAGCAAAGAAAAAATGCAAGCTTCAAGTTGAAATATTGAAGGGTTCTATGGTGAAATTAAATGATGCTGGAGCATTAAAAAAGGATGGAAAAGATACACAGAGTCACTGTAACAGAAAGAATTGGTTACCATTCAACCATTTTAGGAGGAAGCACATGACTGATCAGGACCTGATGGTACTGGAGGAAGAATCCCAGGCTACACTGAAGGCGCTGGTCGAAATCAAGGCCCCAGGGATTGATGGAATATCAATTGAGATGTTTCAACCAATGAATGCAGTGCTGGAAGTACTTTCTTCTCTATGTCAAGAAACCTGGAATACAGCTGATTGAAAGAGACCCATATTTATGCCAATTTCCAAGAACGGTGACCCAACCAAACATGGAGATTATCAAACAATACCGTTAACATCACACACAAGTAAAATTTTGCTGACGATCACTCAAAAGTTACTGCAACAGTATGGCAATAAGAAACTTCCAGAAATTCAAGCTGAATTCAGAAGAGGACGTGGAACCAGGGATATTGTTGCTGATGTCACATGGGTCTTGGCTGAAAGCAGAGAGTACTACAAAGATGTTTACTTTTGTTTTATGGACTATGCTAAGGCATTTTACTGTGTGGATCATGAAGTATTATGGATAACACTGTAGAGAATGGGAATTCCAGAACACTTCATCATGCTCATGGGGAGCACATATAGATGTACATAGATGAACACAGATGTACATAGATGTACATAGATGAAGAGGTAGTCCTACAGGAGAACAGAGTATACTTCATGGTTTAATGTCAGGGAAAGTGTGCACTGGGGTTGTATCCTTTCATACAGTTGCTTAGTCTGTAAGCTGAAGAAGTAACCTGAGAAGTTAGACTATATGAAGAGGTATGGGACATCAGGATTGAAGGTAGACGCATTAACAACCTGAGATGCACGGATGATGGATACAACCTTGCTTGCTGAAAGTGAAAAGGACTTGAAGCACTTACTGTTGAAGATCAAAGGCTGCAGCCTTCAGTATGGATTGCAGCTCAACATAAAGAAAACAAAAATCCTCATAGCTGGAACAATAAGCAACATCATGATAAATGGAAAAGACATCGAAGTTGTTAAGGATTTCCTTTTACTTGCATCCAAAATCAACACTCATGAAAGTAGCGGTCAAGAAATCAAGATACATTTCATTGAGCAAATCTTCTGCAAAAGACCATTTAAACTGTTGAAAAGTAAAGATATCACTGTGACGACTAAAGTGTGCCAGACCCAAGCCATGATGTTTTCAGTAACATCACATGCATGTGAAAGCTGAATGATGAATAAGACTGAATAATGGATGCCTTTAAACTGCAGCGTTAATGAAAATATTAAATACATCATGGGCTGCCAGAAGAATGAACAAATTTGGTTTTGGAAGAAGTACAACCAAGATGTTCCTTGGAAGCAAGGATGGTGAGACTACATCTCTTATACTTTGGACATGCTGTGAGGAGGGATCAGTTCCTGGAGAAGGATACCATGCTTGGCAAAGCAGAGGGCCATGGAAAAGGGAAAGACCCTCAACAACATGGATTGACACAGCTGGCTATAGCCATGGGTTCGAGTATAACAACCATTGTGAGGAAGGGGCAAGACTAGATGGTATTTCCTTTTGTTGTACATAGTGTTGCTAGGAGTCGGAACTTACACAACGGCACCTAACAACAACACTCTCTGTCTAGCTTTCCAATGCACGTGAGGTGATTGCCAATACCATAACTTGAGTCACATGATCCTCATTGTCAAAGTGACGTCTTTGCTTTTCAACACTTTAAAGAGGTCTTTTGCAGGAGACTTACCAAGTGCAATATGTCTCAACTGTTGCTACCTTGGGCATTGCGGATCCAAGTAAAATGAAATCCTTGACGACTTCAATCTTTTTTCCATTTATACAAGTCACAAGTTAACCATAAAAGAGGACCTAGTAGGTATACAATCTTATGCCAGTCTCTGTGAAAGCCTAGTTACTATTGATGCTGTTTGGGTGCCATCAAGTGGTTTTTGACTCATAGGCACTCCATGTGACACAACAGAACTTCTCCCATTGAATTTTCCTGGCTGTAATCTTTACGGAAGTAGATGATGAGGTCTCTGTTCCCTAGTGCTGTTGGACAGGTTTAAACCATCGACCTTCAGGTTTGTGGGCAAGTGCTTAGCTGTTTCACCACCAGGGTTCCTTGAAACAACAGAAAGATACTTAAGAATGTTCTTCATTTCATTTCTGTCAAATGTCCAGAATAGGCAAATCTACAAACAGAAAGCAGAGTACAAATAATTTCAAATTTCATAGTATTCTTTATTTTTATTACAATAATACTCACAGGCTACAAAACTCACCATTGTAACCAGCTTCAAGGGTACAGTTCAATGGCATTTAATACAGTCAAAATGCTGTGCAGCTATCAGTACAATCTAGTTCTGGAAAATTTTCATATAATGCTTTTTGTGTAATTTTATATTAGCATTTACCTTTTAAGCTGCTTTTGTAGATCATATTAAATTTTGAAGCTGCTGTGCTTCAGACTTTTAAATAAAACTTCATCAACAAACTCTTTCACAGGAGAGTGGGCCTGAGTTCCATGTTTGGCTTTCCCAGGAATCGTGGATCTCCACACTTCTTACCCTAGCAGTGAATATCTGCTGCCATCTGGGGCTGTCCTCATTTCTGTCTTCCTGTAGCTGGAACACAGGTTGTGCTGTGGGTTGTGTTAAAGAGATGATGGGTCACGGGAGGAGAGAGTCTCCATCTTCTGTCTTCCTGGAGATGCCTACTCTGCAGCTCCACCTCCTAGCAGGGAGTTTTACTGATTCCCTGCTGAGTTCTTTGGAGCTAAAGGATCAAACTAAGCTGAGAGACCTGGTATCATTTCTGCTCCTCTGTGCCCCATTTCCCTGGCACATCTAGGGAGAAAGCTCTCCCTGTTGCAGTGCACTCCACCACCCACCTTCCATGATAATGTAAGCCTGGCTTTGGGAAGCTGCCAGACTTCTGGTGTGGGACTTGAACTCTTGGCCTCCTGGCTAAAAGCTACCAGCTGAGTGACACAGACCTATTTCCTGAGTCAATGGCTAAACACATTCAAAGGTATGCAAGGCATTTCTTTGTGCCCCACCTTAGCCTGTCTGGCTGGCTGCTGGCACAGACAGAGTACCCTCCCCTGGGGGCAGCCTCTGGACTGCCACCAAGTGTCCAGAGCTGAGGGCTGTTCATTAGCCTTTTTTTGTGCATTTCAGTATCCTAGGGCTTCCTAGCTTGAAAAGAACTGGAATAAAAACTCATTTTAGTGTACAGTTTTGACCCTTCTCTTCCTTCTACTACCTAACCACTGTTGTATTTTTACTAGGAGTCTTTAAAGCATGACAGAATAGACAATTCCACATCTATCTCCACTGGAGATGAATAAGCTCACACTCTAAAACAGAGATTCGAATATTAGAGCGTCAGTGACACGAACATAGGAAAGACACAACAGACTCAGATAAGCCACATATCAAATTACCTTCTGACAAATGTTTTTAAGGAGTATGAGACAAAATGGAGACATGCTAACTCTGTTCTATAATTACAATTAAATAAAAACAGACAATGCCTGAATGAAGACTAGCAGGGATTGTAAAAAACAAAAGCAGAAAGTGTTTTCTCTCTTTTTTTTTTTTTTTTTGTTAAACTTCTTTCAGTGTCATTATACTGCTGTTTAAATAATGCTTTTTTTTCTTTTTAATGAGAGGGGAAGAGAAAATAATGTTTAAAAAAATCATGTACACATAAGAAAGAGCCTTTTTTTGGCATGTTCTGTTTAATAATTGGATATAAAACTAATCCTCAATCTTCTATCCTTTCTCTTTCTCCCATTCCACTTGCCAGGCCCAGTCCAACGTTTTTGGCTCCAAGAAGTCATGTCCTGGGTTCAACTCTGTTCTCAGTAGCTTCCACTCCCAGCACTTACTGTGCCCACCCATTCCCAGGTGTGGCTCTGGCTGCGGGAAGCCATGTGTCTGATTGTTTTCTAGAAAGGATGCTCAGACTGCCTACTAACCTCAGGGCTCTTTTCATATCTCAGCGGTAGGGTTGGGAATTCCTAAAGTCTTGGTAACTGCTGTCCATATTTCCTCCCTCATTTACTTGTAATAGAGACTGGAGGAAAGGACTAAATGACACAGGACTCTCAGTAATGAGTCTGGGGCACCCTGACCCTCAGGCTAAGACAGGCTGCAGATGGCTAACTCCATCACCTGCCTCAGAGGCTAGCTGCAAGTTCCCCAATTCTGTCTCAGGACACAGAAGCTGAGTTGAGAACTGTGGCTTCAGTTCAATGGCTTTCACTGGCAATGTTAGCAGTCTGACCCATTTTTTTCCCACAGCACTTGCCTCTCACCCCTTCTCTTGGTGTGGCCCCTGGAGATCTAGGACAGGAGAAAGAAGACTAGAAGAATCCAATCCAGGACTCTTGTTTTAGTCATTTGATACTGCTCTAGTGGAAAAACCACAAGAGGACAGTCTTAAGAAAGAGAAAAGTTTAGGCTTACACAGTCCAGTAGGCTACAAGTCTGAATTCAGGGTGTCTGCTCCAGGGGACAGTTTCCCTCTTTGTTGGATCTGGAAGAGGGCCCTTGTGTTGCATCAATCTTTGGTCAGGGAGCACCTCAGCACAGGAACCTCAAGGCTGAAGGACTGGATCTGCTCCAAGTGCTGGTTTCTTGATGGTGTGAGTTTCCCGAGTCTCTCTGCTAGCTTCTTTATTTCTCAAGAGACAGCCTCAAGGCATAAAACAATGTTACACATTCAATCCTGCCTCACCGACACACTGCTGCCCATCCATCCTCCTTAACATTATAGGGGCGGGGTCTACAAAACAAAGGAACATCTATGGTACTAGGAATCACCATGTAAGTAAATTGCCACACAGACTTTTTTTGGAAACACGATTCAATCTATGACAGGTGCCAAAAACAAAACCAAAAATGAATAAATAAATTCGTGGCTGTCATGATGATTAGCGACCCCAAGTGTGTTAGAGTGGAACTGTGGTCCATACATGTTCAATGGCTAACAAAGGAAACACTGGTGGTGTAGTGGTTAAGTGCTATAGCTGCTAAACAAAAGGTTAGCTGTTTGAATCCACTAGTTGCTCCTTGGAAACTCTATGGGGCAGGTCTACGCTGTCCTACTGGGTCACGTGAGTTGGAATTGACTCAGTGGCAATGGGTTTGGTTTGTTTACGATTTTCAGAAGTAGATCACCAGCCTTTCTTCTAAGGCAACTCTGGATGGGCTTGAACCATCAACTTTTCAGTTAGTACCCCTGGTGTCCTAGTGCTTAAGAGTCACTACACATCAGGAAGTTCCTAGGTGGCACATACAATTCAGTACTTGGCTGAAAAACCTGTTGTGGACTCATAGTGACCCTACAGGACAGGGTAAAACTGCTTCACAGGGCTTTCAAGCTCCTGGTGGATTCAAACTGCCAACCTTTTGGTTAGCAGCCATAGCAGTTAACCACTATCCCAACAGCATTGCTGATATTTATCGAGTGTTCAGTAAATAATCGGTGAACAGGGTCACTATGAGCTGACTCAATGTTGTTTTTTCATTCCTTCCCCCAGGACTTAAGTTGGGTCACTCACCTAGTTTGTCCCTTTTTCGCTGAGGTTTGCAGCTAAAGGAGAAGGCACCCCACCCTCCCCTCTGCCACTTCCAGCAAAGAGCAGCAAGACAGTGAGCCAAAGCATGAGCAAGTTTTTGGCAAGCTCCAGACAAGGAGTGTGATCACAAGACCACCGTGCAGAACTTTGACATGAAATGTGCAAATTATGCTTATTCAAGCTGGAATATCACCCAAGCGCATTCTGGAACCACAGTGACCACAGCCCAGCTGGTCTGGGGAAGCTGTCCAGCCAAGGGTTTTATTATTTTTATTTGAAAGTGTGAATCATCAAACAAGCAGCTCTCTCCGACCAGGTGCTGTGTTCAGATTCCACATTACCACCTACTTCTTTGGCAGCTGAGCAAGGCAACATTTCCCCTGAGATACCATGCTAGGCCTGGGGAGATCTCAGAGGACAACAGGGCTTACACAGTGTGGCCTTGGGCATGTCAGTCTCTAGCCCTGAATCGCCTCATGTGTAAAATCAGAGAATAACAGGCAATGCTGAATAGGTTGTTGTCGGGATTAAATGAGATAATCAGTGAAAGCAGCTTGGGAGAGAGCCTGGCACCCAGGAAGTACTCCATATGTGTTTGCTGTCAGGATAGCAATCACTGTGCTAGGAGAAGGCATCAAGTTATTGCCTCTGCTGTAAGACAGTTACACACCTTTTGGGGAAAAGATTTTATGTGTAACAAAGAAATGATGATGCACAGATATTTGAAATATGTAACAGAACGTGATCCCTATAGTCTGGGGGAGTCTGGGAGTCATTTTATGCAGGAGAAACAATGAAGCCAGGTTTTGAAGGAAATTTAGGAATCGAAGTAATGGACAGGAGCAAAAGGGCATGTATGGAGGGCGTTTTAGTCATCTAGCACTACTCTAATGAAATGCCACAAGTGGACAGCTTTAGCAAGGCAAAGTTTATTCTTACACAGTCTGGTTGGTTACAAGTCTGAATTCAGGGTGTCTGCTCCAGAGGAAAGCTTTCCCTCTTTGTTGGCTCTGGAGGAAGGTCCTTGTGTTGCATCAGTCTTTGCTCAGGAAGCATCTTGCAACAGGAACTTCAGGTCTGAAGGATATGCTCTACCCTCAGTGCTGCTCTCTTGACAGTGTGTGGTTCCCCCTGCTCTGCCTGCTTCCTTTTTCCTTTTATCTCTTGTAGGATAAAAGGATAAAAAGTGGTGCAAGCCATGCTCCTGAGAAACCCTGTCTACACTGGAGCAGGAAGGTGACCTTAGGAAGGGTTTTACAGTCCCACCCTAATCCTCTTTAACACAATCCACTTTGTTAACGACAGGCAGAGACTAGGATTTATACCACAGGGAAATCACATACTGGAGGAAAATCACAGAATACAGGGAATCATCACCCAGCCAAATTACTATACATATTCTGGGGCAGGGAGGACACAGTTCAATACACGACAGAGGGTAAAAAGCTTGTTAAAAGCTGTCCAGCCTGCTATGAAATCATGAAAGAACTCTGAAAGCCTGTACATAACCCCACACCCACAGTTTCAGGTGATACTTAAACTGCCTGATTTCACTGGTTCCATACATCACTGCTTGTTTCCAACCTCTCAACCTCTTGGCCACTCACTTCCGTGGCCCAGCTACTGTTTAATCCTATCGTGTCTCCATTAGTTCAACACATGGTTTGGTCTTTCAGATGGTGACCCCAGATACAACAGAGGAACCTGGTAGAATGGGAGAAAAAAGAGGAACAGAACCTCAAATTCTTAAAAAGCAGACTCACTAGACAGCTTGAGATTAAAGGACTCTGTGAGACTACTGCCCTGAAATACTCTTCAATGCTGGAACCAAATCTAATCCCTAAAGTCACCTTATAGCTTACTAACACATTGTTTTACAAAATAATGGGTATCATCATAAGCAAGGGAAGATTAGCCAATAGGGAAGGTAAGCATGGTCCCTAACTTGCTTACCAGATCATCCATAGTGAAAAATTCACCTTTCTCTCACCACATATTCTGCTTCTAGGTGTGGCCAGCATCTGCTCCTCTTCCAGCTCCACAAAATCTTCCTACAGAATCAAAACCTCTTTTCAAATTTACAACACCTAACATGTGTGGATGACCCAGTCAGCAAGGTAAGCATGGAATTACTTGTGTTCACTTACTAAACTGTAGTAATCCACCCCTGCCTATAAGTACTGGACTCCTTTTAAGAATACCCTGTCTAACAGCAAATAGTCAACAATTACTTTAAAACAAATTGAAAATTTAAGAGTGTCGGGGAAACTAGATTAATGGAAATGAAACAACTGGACTGGAAATAATGAGAATCTTCATGCATTGGGAAGAATATAACCAGTGTCACTGAAAAATTTGCAGAGAAATTTTTGAGCAGGAGCCTAAACTGTTGTGTAAACCTTCACCAAAAACACAATAAAATATTACTAAATTATTCTTATTTTTTTTACCCAAGTTCTTGCCTGACAAGTTTTTTTTACTAATAGACTCTTGGAGAAGCATCCTGACACAAGTACTTGGAACTCCTCTTCCAAACATACAATCACAGAAAGCCACTATCATGTCTCCTGAACAGGACATCAGCAAGTATCATGTTCCTGTCATCAAGGCCTTAGAGAGTAACAATGCTCATTAGAGCCACACACAACAAAAGAACTCCTAGAAACATAGACTATCCATCACAATGGCCCGCTGCCCCTGGTTGTCTCAATGGGTGGAGAAAGCACTGCTCTAGATTTTCTAAGTAGGTAAGTACTCAACTCATTCAGGAAGCATTCTCTGATTACCCTCTCCCAGCACCTATCATTGGCTTGCTGGATCTTTGCAGCACTTGATCACAATGCCAGTGCTTCTCCTGTTTTGGGTAATGTCACGCATCTGCCAACCAGAAGGTAAATTTACAGATACTAACCAAATGAAATAAACTGTTGCCATACAGTGGATTTTGACATAGTGAGCGAATGGGACACAGTAGAACCGCCCTACAGAGTTTTTAAGGAGTAGCTGGTGGATTCAAGCTGCCAGCTTTTTGTTTAGCAGTCAAACACTTGACCACTGCACCACCAGGTTAGCGCAGATATTAACAGCCTTATTTTTTATTTGATTTTTATGGTTATATGAAGCTAAGCTCTGCACAAGACATGATAAATATGCAGAAAAAAAAAAAACACATACACAACCTCAAAACCAAAAACATTCTGAGGGTGCTCTGAATTTGAGAAACAACCTAAAGTCAGATATTGTGGGTTCTAGTCCTGGTTCCGCAACACACACATTGATTGGTATGTTATAAGATGCTTGAAGCTTCCTTTCCCATCCATAAATTAGGACACTTCCATTGCTTACCCTAACAGGTATTGCTGTGCAGACATAAAAAAACATACCCACTGCAGTCGAGTCAGGTCTGACTCATGGCAACCCAGGGGTCAGAGCAGAACTGACCCACAGGGTTTCCAAGGGGTGCCTGGCTGATTTGAACTGCTGATCTTTTGGTTAGCAGACACAGCACTTAGCCCACTACACCACCGATGTGAAATCACATACCTAGAGAACACTTTTCAAATATGAGGAAAGCAAGGCTGAATTTAACCTCAATTCATAGAGTTTGTTCTTTCTTCACTTAAGAAAAAAAGACAGTTTTTATGGGAAAGGGGAGAAATAAAAACGACAACCACTATTCGGAAGATTGTGAGGGAGAAAATACACTATTTGTTTCAAGCCAGAATTCTAGCTTCTAAATTTGGAAACACGAAAAAATGTAGAGTATTACTTAAGTCTTTTACCCTCCAAAATGCCTTTCTTAACACAAAAGTGGAAGGGATTATTGTTGCCCTTGAGACCCCATATGATAGAGTAGAACTGCCCTGCAGAAGAGTAAGTTTGTACATCTTTTCTCCCCAGCAGCAGCTGGTAGGTTCAACCTGTGACCTTTTGGTTATCGGCTGAGCACTTAACCACTGTACAACCAGGGGTCCTTTGGAGAAGACTAACAAAAACAAACACAAATCTAAATGTGTCGTATCAATTTGAATCCAACTAACAGTAACTCTGTAAGACAGAGGAGAATTGCTCCCATAGTGCTTCCAAGGCTGTAAGTCTTTACAGAAGAGACTGCCACATCCTTCTCCTACAGACGGCCTAATGGGTTTGAATCACGAATCTTGTGGTTACCAACCAAGTGCTCTAACCACCGCACCACCAGGGCTCCTTGGTTGAATTTTTGCTTGCTGTGCATTACTTGGAAATCTCTTGGACACCACTGCTTGACCAGGTATTTAATGACACTGCATTTAAGCTGCCTCCATGAATAACTGCTTCCTTTGCCATGAGACCAGAAAAACTGGATGGTGCCCAGCTACCACCACTGAACTTTTGATTAAAGATCTTATAGTATAATCCCGATTTAATGGGGGGATTATAGAACAGAATTTCAAATTTTTATGGACTCCAGACTTTCTGGAGCCATGGAGGCTGGATGAACTCCTAAAACTATTGTCCTGAGAGAATCTGTAAGGCTTAAACCAGAAATACCCCCTGAAGTCATCTTAAAACAAGTACAAGTCTAGCTTAGATGGTAACAAATGTCTGCCTTGAACATGATGCTCTTTTAAGAACTACCTATACGGGATCAAATCGACAACAGCAGCTTGAAAGATTAGACAGGAACCTTAGGGGGCAGTGAGTTTCTGTTTATGGGGGAGGAACAACTCAGGAAAAGAAGATGAGAATAGTTCACAACTTAAAACATGTAATTAATGTCACTGAATTATACACACAGAAATGGTTGAATTGGTGTCTGTTTTGTTATGCATATTCTGAACAACAGTAAAGTTAAAATCTGTTCTATGCATGGACCTGTAATTTTATTTTCTATATGGGGAAGTTCTACTGTGTCCTGCAGGGTTGCTGTGAGTCAGAAATGACTCAACAGCAAGAGGCTTTATATGAGAAAAAGCATCAAAAAATGCATCATATAAAACAAATCAGACACTACTGCTATAAGACATGTAGAGAGCAGTTCTCTCTTCTTACTCTGGATTACAGCTGAGACATCCACCTGTCTGCAGGGAGTTTTACTATTTATGAACAAGGTGATATGGTAAAATCTATAAGCATTTAAATAGTACATGCTCTTCCATCTACAACTAGGAATTTATTCTACATACGTACTGTCCATAGTCACAAAGATGTATTTTCAAGGATACTCACTACAGCATTGTCTGCAATAACAAAACAGAAAATAATGAAAGCTGGTTAGATAAAAGGATAAATCCACTTGACTACAAGGTATGATACCATATTTTAAACAAAGTAATCTCGTATCAAGATTTAACTGGCCTTATAAAATGAATTAGGAAATATTCCGTCTTTTCCTAATTTCTGGGAGAATTTATTTATTTAAGATTGATATAACTCTTGATACAAGGATTCACCTACAAGTTTCATGGACCTAAGGTTTTTCTTGTAGGAAAATTTTAAATTAAGGATTCAATTTCTTTGTAGATCTGAGACCGTTCCACGTTTCCATTTGTCCTATGTTGGTTTGGGTAAATTGTGTTTTTCTAGGAATTTGACAGTTGCAAAGAAATTTACAAATGTGTTGGCATTATTTTTAATAGCCTCTTATTAGCTTTTAAGGTCTATAGAATCTGTAGTAATATACTCTTTTCATAAATATGTATATAAATATATATGTGCATATACATATAAATATGTATATACAGACATATATATGACAAAGAGAGAGTAGCTGCTGATTCTGCATATGTATTAAAAAAGTATGCACATAATTTTTTAATACACACACAAGAATGGCAGCTACTCTCCTTTTCTCATTCTAATTTTCATAATCTACCTCCTCTCCCATTCACTCATTGCACCTGCCCTAGTTCAGGATTTAAGACATCTCATCTAGACTTTCCCAACATCCTTCTAATTCAGAGATAGGAAACACTTAGTCCATTTCTTCTGCCACTTTCCCTCTTACAGTGATGACAGGCATCACTTCTTTACTACTGGAATATTACCTGGTAAGTACAGATGCAGTTTTAAAATCCTTCTCAAAGCAACACTTTTAGAGTGGATAAATTTCTTCGCCAGCTCTTCTTTATCCTTCTCTTTCAGATAGTACACAGATGGTATACCAGAGATATAACCTCAAAGAGAAATCTATTCTATAGTTGGAAATATATGAGAGCCTCTTTTTGCTTACAAAATAAAGCAGCAGGTCACTGCTTAAGGGTACAAAGCCTTTCACAATCTGGCGTTAATGGAAATTTTCAGATTTGTTTACTTCACAAATACTTATGGAAGCACATTTATTCCACTTCCACTATAGGAAGGCCTTTCATGTTTCCCTATTTATGCTATAATTTCCTCCTAATACTCCCTTCACCATTCTGCATCTACCTGATTAGCACCTAATTTCTCATTCTTTCCTAGATTTCTTTGGAAAGAATGAGTTTATTCTCTCTCTGGGACTCTAGAACACTGTTTTGAACCTTTAATAGAGTATATAGCACTTTGCATTTTATATTTTTGTTTGCACATATATCAGCAGATGATTCTAGACAATAACTGTGTCCTTCCTCAACACAAAATGTCTAGCAGGTACTCAACTAATATATGTTCAAAAGTCAGTCCTCTTATATTTTGGGAACAGTGTCAGGAATGATTGTTTATTTCCCTTCAGTCACTTATTCAACAAATTAATTGATTATCTACTATGTGTTAGTCCCTGCACTACATCCCTATACCCAGAGCAGAACTCTCTGGTTCCTTCCAAAGCATCATACTGAATCTACTAAAGCAATAGAAACAAAATGACAGCTACTTTAAGTAGCTTTTACACAGACTTTTCAACCTGTCATGCTCCCTTCAATGGGTGAAGGAACTGTAAATGCAGTATTTGGCTTTTGGAGAGTTATTGCACAATTCTTGGCTCACCTTGATAAATATTGATCTTGTATAAATTACTCAGGAGAGGCAGCCAATAGTTCTTTGGGCAACACACACAGCCTCCACCTTCTTTTCTGCAAAAGCATAAATCATTTATGAACAGAGCTCCACACGCTCTGTGAATAAGTCTCTTGGATTCCAAGATGACTGATACTCAAGTATATTTCTCATTTGAGTGCAAACCTAAATTTAAGCAAGCAGTCAGATGATGTGAAGTTACAATGCCCCTTTGTTCACTGTAAGGCCAGAGATGCATGGTAGATTTTCAAGGGTAAACACTATGTGTCTCAAAATAAACACCATTAAATGCCATTGCACATTTGTGCCTTTAATGAAGCTGACAGCAGAAGGGACAGCACTTTAGAAACATCCTATGTCACGTGCATTCAGTTTTCAGTTTTAGTAGCTGGTGGAAAGAGGAGGGTTAGTGGGTGTATGCGTGTGTGTGTGTGTAATTGTGGAGAATTTGTTTTCTTTGACTACAGTTGATTCAAACCTTTAGTTTCATATAGCAATTTGTGAACAGTTCAATAAGTGTGTCTGCATGTGGTGGGGTCATTAAGAAACCCAAAGGGAAGCAAACATGGGTTTTCTCAGATTATTGCGATAGGATGAATAATGGGTGCATTTAACTTGTAGGGACTTCATCAACGAAGGGACACAGAGAATAAAGAGGCATACTGGCAACAGCTGGTGGCCTCTTGGTAGGAGCTGAACTTTGTCATTAGGACTCATACAAATGGTCAAAATGCTGAAACTTCCAGGGGAAAATAAAGGAATGTGGCTTATGCTTTCTGGTACTTTTATGTGTCTTTGTATACCTTGAATACTTTCATTTTTAAATTTGCTTCTAACTTTGTCACATCCTGTGTATTTTTGTCAATTTCTTTCAAAATCTAGGCTGATTATCTCCCATGACACAAGGAATCCTGTTTTTCTGAACTTATTGACCTGAAACCTTTAATAAGGGCTCAGAGACATATGAAAGTTATTGAAGTACTCTTTATAAAAGAGAAACTACAAAACCACCAAATGCTCACATTAGGACATTGGTTAAACAAATTACAGAATATTCCTGCAAAGGACTAACATGCAGCCGTCTAAAAAAGCACAGGTAGGTATTAACATAGAAGAAAGAAGCTTGTCCAAGTTGCAGAGAGTGGAAAAAAACAAACTGCAGAACAATATTTATAGGATGGTTCTATTTACAGCAAACAAAGCAAAAAATCACATGTATATACATACAGAAATGGTTAATTATAGCTATGTCATGGGAATGTAATTTCAAAAAGAGGGAGCATGATTCTTAGTAAATTAAATATGTATGAATTGGTTGAACCTACCATAATTACTGTTCTATTTTGTAACGGAGGAAAACAACAACTTTTTTTTTTATGCTTATGTGTCAGGTCCAAGCTTACATGTTACATTAAATTTCTTCCATTTCTGTAACACTGTGGACTTTGGGACCAATTTCCCAAAACTTGCTGCATATTGCTGCGACATTCTAGAGGGGACATCAAATTTGGAATCAGAAGGTGTTTTAGGCAGCTAGTGCTGCTCTAACAGAAATACCACAGAGTGGATGGCTTTAACAAAGGAAAGCTTATTCTTATACAGTCCCGTAGGCTACAATTCCAAATTCAGGATGTCCACTCCAGGGGAAGGCTTTCCCCTTGTTGGCTCTGGAGGAAAGTCCGATATTTCATCAGTCTTTGTCCAGGGAGCATCTTGGCACAGGAACCTCAGGTTTCAAGGATGCCCTCTTCTCCAGGTGCTGCTTGCTTGATGGTGTGAGGTTCCCAATTCTCTACTTGCTCCTCTTTCCTTTTATCTCTTGTAGGACAAAAGGATTAAGGGTGGGACAAGGCATACTCCAGAAAAACTCCCTTTACAGTGGAGCAGGGAGGTAATTCTATGAAGGGATTTACAGTCCCACCCTAACCCTTTAACATACAGCACAAGAAAATCACAAAATGTAGGACAATCATAAAATATTGGGAATCATGGCCCAGCCACATGGGTACACATATTTTTGGGGGGACACAGTCCAATCCATGACAGAAGGCTTGAGTCAAAAGCCAATTCTGCCACTTTCTAGCTGTAGTGTAACCTTGAAAAATGATATAATTTCTAAGTCTAAATTTTTCTTTATGTAAGACGGAAGAAACAA
The DNA here is from genome assembly GCA_028571685.1 of Heterohyrax brucei. Taxonomy (NCBI): domain Eukaryota; kingdom Metazoa; phylum Chordata; class Mammalia; order Hyracoidea; family Procaviidae; genus Heterohyrax; species Heterohyrax brucei. Next base: position 113,400,500 of record CM053149.1, on the reverse strand, counting down.
TGTTATCTCTACAGGATCCATGGGAATTGTAAATGAGGCAATATATATGACCAGCACTGTACAGATCACAAAGCATTGTCAAACAAAAGGCATTAATATATTGGTTAAGATCCCCGAGTGCTGCAAACAGTTAATTGCTTGACTACTAGCTGAAAGCTGGCAGTTCCAACCCACCCAGAGATGCCTCAGAAGACAAGCCCGGTAATCTACTTCCAGAAGCTCACAGCCTTGAAAACCCTATGGAGCAGCTCTGCTCTATACAGATGGAATCTCCAGGAGTCACAATCAATGCCAATCAACAACAACAACACTCCAGTCATTTGCGTGGCTTATCTTGTGTGACCTAGAGTATCTTAGTCTCCATGAGTATAAGGACTATCCATTCAGTAAGTCATTCAATAAATACCAGTTGCACAACTCTTATATATCAGACACAGAGCAAAGTAAGACCTGACAACACTGAACAGAATGATGACGTCTGTCCCCTAGAGCTTACAATCAGGTGAGAAAGTCACCTAAATATTCAAACAACAGCAAAACTGTGTAGCACAAGATTTAATAGGAGAATCAGGAAAATTTTTCTGAAGGAAACAATAGAGACCTTAACGGTGAGTTTTCACAGCCAAGAAAGGTAGAGAGGAGTTAAAGAGGGTGTCAAGTTTCGCAAAGGCCTGAGTGACAGCATGGAGCATTACAAACACAGAAGATAACATCACTGGAACTTCAAGGAGAAGAGAGAGGGGAACCGTGAACACCTGAACTTCCCTCATAAACCTCCTCTTCATCACAGAGTGTTGCTGAGTCTCCAGAATAATCCGTGGGAGTTTACCGTATCATAAAACCAAACCCACTGCTGTCGAGTTGATTCAACTCATAGCGACCCTATAGACAGAATTGCCCCCATAGAGTTTCCAAGGAGTGCCTGGCCAACCTGAACTGCCAATTTTTTGGTTTGTAGCCGTGACACATAACTACACCACCAGCATTTTCTACCGTATCAGAGAAGGTTCCCATTCAAACGTCTTCCAAGCATCTCAAAGTCAGCAACTGCTGGAGGGTGGAAGGCTCTGAGACTTAGCAAGCTGGCAGTGTCTTAATACTTATCTGGATGCCTGGAGCCAGCCTCGGCAGAGTCTGGGATTCACGAAGGGACTGGGTGGCGTCGGCGAGGGAGAAATGATGAGACTGAGACAACCAGGAATCTGGAGATTGGCAGCCTGTCAGTGTCTGTTTTCTTTATTTTCTTATATGATCAGTGACATAATTTCACCCTGCCCCCTCGATCACACAAGCTGTTGGCTAACAAGGAAGTGATACCTTGTGGCCTTTTTTCATGTTAATCATTAGGGTTTTTTAGGTAATGGCCAGAGGCAAGCATATTGTGGTTATAATCAACAGTGAAAACAAAGTTATGCCTTGAGCTTCAAGGTTAAAAGGTACAGGAGGAGGGGTCTTTATTTTATCTTTTCCTGTGGGGACAGTAAACACCTATCATCCCCTGCGGAGGTCCGCCATCAGCCTTGTAGACAAAGTCACGAGCTCCTGCAAATGACGGGCTGAAGCATCTCACCTGTGACATGTTTTTTAGCCTACTGCCCTTGATATTAATTGGCTTCCTAATCAAATTTTCTTCAAAAAGATACCCCCTCCTCTCCTGGCACAAGGATCAGGGGAGATGCCTTCTGAGAGGGGCCCTTTACTACCCCCTTGGTCTGTGAGATAATATTGGGAAAACCTGTACAGGAATCTCTGGAGAAAGAGCTCAGAGGAATGATTTCTAACACAGCCAGCTTTGAGAGCAACGAGGCCGGCCCAACCCCTGCTGACTTCCCCCAACTGCACATCCCCACCCATGTGAAAGGAATTGTCCTCTTTAGAACAGCTTGAGAAGGACATAGGGTGGGGGACGGTAGATGTTTACTATCCGCGCAGGAGGAGATAAAGAGCAAAGTAGGAACAAATAGAGATCGTAAACTTTAGACCCTTCCTCGTGAACCTTTTAACCTTGAGGTATAAGTAGGGCTGATTGAGCTCGAGGCATCCTTAGGCCATTATCTAAAAAGCTTTGACAGTTAAAAGGATCACCAGGTTTCAGTTAACTAATAGCTCATGTGGCAGGGTAAAAAATTACATCACCTCAAGACCACGAGGTTTTTGGTTTTAAACTAGCCAATAGATTGTGTGGTCAGTGGGCAGGGTAAAATTCACGTCACTCTTACTATAAAAACAATAAAGACAGACAGCCTTCTCTCTTGCTCTCTGGGTCGGGCTGCCTTAAACCAGAAAAGTCTTTTCTGTCTCCTTGATTCATTTCCCGCCGCGCCTCTCCCTCCCTCCGTGCGGGACCCTACAAAGTGTTGGGACCGGCTCCCGGCAATCCCCCACCTTTTGCCTTTCTTAAGCTGTTCTAAGAAGGGTATTTCTTTAGTATTTACTCATTTGCCATACCAAATATAACAGACTTGGGAGCCTATCCATCTTCCTGATGCAGGGAATGGGGTGTCTATATCCAAGAGCTGTGCAGGGGGTCGGCCCTGGGGAGCCTCCCAGGGCCCTCCTGCAATCCAGTCTTTCACATGTGGAGGGGGATGTGCAGCTGGGGGAAGCCAGTGGGGCCGGGCCGGCCTCAGCATTCCCAGGCTGGGTGTTCCCGGGCTGGGTGTTCTGTGTCAGGATTCATTAAGCTGAGGGGGTTGTAAAACCCTTCTTCCTTGTGCCGGGAGATAAGGGGGTATTTTTGAAGAAAGTTTTAATTAGGATAAAAAATATCATCAGGGAGAGTACGGCCAGAAATATGTCAAGGGTGAGATGCGTCCGCCTGCCACCACACAGACTTGTAGCCTTGCTGACAGAGTGCTTTGTGAGTGACGGGCCTTGGCACCTGAAGACCCAGTGGATTCCACGATACCTGAATCCACTTGGTCTTCTTCAGAAAGTTAGGACACGGGATAGAAGGAATTTCCTAAAAGAGGTAATTTGAGAGTTGGAGAAGATAGAGACAACAAAAGGGATGGGAGATGTGGTCTTGTTTGTTTGGAGTTCGGGATATGCTAGGAACAGGTTAGATACATTAACTGAGCCACAGCCTTCGTGTGAAGCCACCACACAGTTAAAGAAAGAGAGTGAGGGCATTTATAGGCATATAGATTCCAGTTACCTAAAAATCAAGAAGCTTCAGACCATGCATCAAGCTCCAGCATTAAGACAAACGCTTGCAAGTAAAAAGTTATACTGCATATGACTAACATAACTCTAAGGCTTAGTACTTATAGGATTTCAGGGCTCAAATAGGCCTTTCAGGACACCTGGCAATCCCCATCATTTTATGGAGGAAAAACTGAGTTCCAGAGATGGCAAACTCTTTAGTTATTTATTCATTCACACATCTACCAATTAACTAACAATTGGATGTGCCCAGCCCTACACACTGGAGACAGAAAGATGGAAGCTGGCTTAACTCTGGATGTACATTGCTTACCATCTACTGGTATGTTAGGAAATTATTTTGAGATACAGTGCAGTGGGATCATCACAAATAAAAGCCAGAGGAAGGGACTCAGGAAGCTTTCAGGAGAGGAAATAGCATTGAACTTGGCCATACAGAATGTTCAGGCCTTTTGTGGAAATCGAAGAGGGAAGATATCACAGCAGACAGAAGAATCAGGACACACAGACAATAGAACAAACGTACTAAATAAACACAGAAGTTGGCAATAAAGCATTCATGATTTAGCAGCAATTAAAGTAACGGGGATGTATACATGAAGGATAAGAGAGTAAAGGAAAATGTAATAATTATCTTCAGGTACTTGGAGGGCTGAGAAATTTGAAAAGGGAAGTAGAAACAATGGTTTCACTTCCATATCCGGTCCTTAGAGACTAAAGAATATGTTTCTGAAACATAAATATATAATTGTTTTTCATATATCTAAAAAAATAAAATATGATTATACATACATACTGCTGCCCATTGCCACTAAGTCAGTTGTGCCTCAGATTAGCCCTACAGGATAAAGTACAACTATCCCATAGGCTTTCCAAGGAACAGCTAGTGGACTTGAACTGTCAATCTGTTGGTTAGCAGCAGTAGCTCACCATAGCACTTAACCACTGCACCACCATTGCTCCATACACACTTACTGAAAACAAACAAACAAACAAAAAAAAAATAAATCTGTTGCCATCGTGTCAACTCCCTCTCATAGTGAGCCTACAGGACAGAGTAGAGCTACCTTTCAGGGTTTCCAAGGAGCACCTGGTGGATTTGAACTGCTAACTTTTTGGTTAACCACTTTAGCTCTTACCCACTATGCAACTATGGTTTCCTACACACACACATGCATATGTAAATACAAAGATAAGAATTCAAATGGAGGATAAGGATTGGCACCTAAGAACTGAAACACTTGGAGGTCTAGAAACTAACAGAAAATGGATGAGATAAAACTGCAGAGAAAGCTGTAGCTTAGGACACAGGTAGAAGACTGTAATTTATAGGCATGGCAACAAGTATCGTCTAGAGGTGGCCTACCTCTGGTGTCTCTAGTGCAAGCAAGAGGGTAGGCAGGTAAATCAACTGCTAACGTACACACCAGGAACACGCATCAGACACAGAAGAATCTGCCCTCAGATGAGTAGAATGAATGTAGGAGTTTGAGACAAAGAGACAGGGCAATTGCTAGGTTCTGGTGAGGCAGGAGCCCAGCCCAGGAGGCACTGCTGACAGCACCACGTGCCCACTCAGTCCCCCTGACAAAGGGGTGGAGAATGAGCCTTAGCCGCAGCTTTCACACTTCCTCTCTAGCAAGTGAAAAGCTGAATTTATCATCTCAGCTACCAAGACAGGCATTATCAAAAGAAAGCAGCTTAGTCAGAAATCAGCTGAGCCACGAGACTACAGTCAACTGGCCAGGTACCACAAGACCAGGAAAGAACAACCTATACTCATTGGGCCTGGCACGTAACTAGACACTGCTATCGACTCAGTTCCAATTCCTAGTGACCATATAGGTCAGAGTAGAACTGCCCCAGAGAGTTTCCAAGGAGCACCTGGCAGATTTGAACTGCCTACTTTGGTTAGCAGACATGCACTCAACCCCTACGCCCACCAGGGTTTCCACTGGCATATAGCAGCCCTGCAATAATTACTTATCAAATAAACTTAAGGACCACCAGGATAAATACATGTCCGTCTTGTTCACCATAGAATGACTGGCATGATGTTCACTGAATTTTCCATCTAGTAGGGAAGACAGCTAGTAAATAAACATGCGGTACAGATGTGGGTAGTGGTCATTTCTACAAAGAAAAAGAGAGATGGGTAAGGAGATAACAATGTATAGAACAGAAAGGAGGAGTGTGCTGTCGCTGGGCAGGGAGAGCAGAAGGGGCTGCAGACAGGCGGGCCTGCAAACGTAACTTGGATTGTATACTTTCACTCAATCACAATTTAAAAAAAAAGAAGAACAACGTGTGGGCAATTTTGTTTTCTTTCAAAGGTAGAAAACACCTTTAGGTAGGGTGACACTTAAGCAGAGACTTCAAAAAACTGAGGAAGTGTGTATTATCTACGGCTGCATAACACATTACCACAGAGCTTACAAGCTTAATAGAATAACATTATCTCATAGCTTCTGCATGTTCTGAATATGAGTCTGTCTTGGCTGGGTCCTCTAGCCCTGGGTCTGTCCCCCAAACCCACTGTCATTGCCTTGATTCTAACTCATGGCAACCCTATAGGAAAAAGTAGAACTTCCCCATTGGGTTTCCAAGGCTGTAAATCTTTAAAGAAGTGGACCATCATATCTTTATCCCATGGAACAGCTGGTAGGTTTGAACTGCTAAACTTTTGTTAGCAGGTGAGCACTTACACCACCGTGCCACCAAGGCCTGTTTGTCAGGGTCTCTCACGAGACTTCAGTCAAGGTGTCTGCCAGGTCTACAGTCACCTCCAGGCTTGAATGGAGAGGGATCTCCTTCCAAGCTCAGTAGTAGTTGGCTGGATTCAGTTCTTCACAGGCTGTTGGACTTGGTGCCTTAATTCTTCACTGACTATTGGCTGGAGGCCATCCTCAATCTCTTGCCATGACGGTCCCCCCATAAAGCAGTCCACAGCTGTCCAGCTTGCTTCATTAGGGCAGACAAGAAGAACCAAGGAGGGAAATTGAGAAAGAATCCAAGTGACAGTCTTGAATGTGACATCCCATTATTTCTTATATTTATTTATATATATATATATTTATTTATATTTATTTATATATATTTCTTATTTTCCAGAAACAAGTCACATACTGGGCAAGTGGTTATACAGGGCATACAGGAGTGGGAATCACAGGAGGCATTTCAAAAACTGCCTGCTATAGGCAGCGTGACATCTGAAGATCTTGGGGAAAAATACATTCCAGATGGAGGGAACTGCAAGTGTGAAAGTCATGGCAGGTTTGAGGAACAGAAAGGCGGCCAGCAGAGCCGGAAAGGAACAAGAAGAGGAGGTGGTGGAGTCTGACAGGTAGGCAGGGGCTAGATCCCAGGTGAGGAGAATGTTCTAGGCCCTGGCAGTTTAGCTTTCAAGGAGCCCTGATGGTGCAATGGTTAAGCACTCAGCTACAAACCAAAAAGGGTAGGTGCTTCAAACCCACCCAGAGGGTCCAAGGGAGGCGAGACTTGATGATCTGTTTGCATAGAGATTACAGGGTGGGAAACCTTATGAGGTAGTTTTAGTTTTCCTTATGGGGGCACTGGGAGTCAGATTTGACTCAACAGCCTGCAAGAACAAAAACAACAGCTTGGATTTACTCTGCATGTAAAGAAAATCCCCTGGAGGGGTTTGAACAGAGGAGGTTAAAATAACTTTTCTTTTATGAAACCACAGTGATGGCAAGTGGTATACTCTATTTGTTTCCACTTTCAATGACAAAACTGGCAATCCCAGGCTAGTTTTTCTATATTACTGAAAAAATTATTTGATTTTATTGGTTCTTAAAACCCCAGAGTCTGACAAGCTAGGGATCTATGCAGCATTGATTTGGAGCCATCGAGTTTTCTAGGATTTCAGTTCCCCAGTGATGTTAACAAGTCCTTTCAGCACAGACATTAAGTTCTCTACTGTTAACCAAATGGTCAATAGTTCAAACTTACCAGCTGCTCCCTGATGGAAAGATATGGCAATCTGCTTCCATAAAGATTACAGCCCTAGAAACCCTGCTGGCAGTTCTACTTTGTCCTATAACGTCTCTCTACGATTAAGAATCACCTCGTCATCAATGAGTTGGGTGTTGTTTGGGGAAGAATTTGTTGATTTCTTCTTCTTCAAAACTGCAATCTACAACACGTGTCACACTTTAAGCTCAAGCAAAAGCTAGAGAAAATAAGGAGCTGGGATGGGAAGCAATACGGTGACCATGATCTTGACTCTGCATGCAGAGCCTTTGGGAAGTTCTCCCACAGCCCACAGACATTCAGGGAGGCAGGCTACTTTCTACTTGAGAACAAACACACTTAGATTGCTGATTCCTTCTCTCCAGTTATCTGGGTCAGTTAATCCCAGCACAGAGCTGCAAGCTGAGCTCTTCCCTGGCCAAAGTGCTTGGCTTTGAAATCCACCCCGAGGCCACCTCACCCAATGATGTCAGACAGGGCGATTGCCCTGCCAGCCCTCGCCTCTCACAAGATGATGCGCAAGGGGAAATGTGTGTTGTCCCTGCTCAGGAAACATCTGGCTGATCTCCTAGTCCTCCAGCAGGTCACTGGCTATTTTATAAGTTAGTGGAACAGAAAAGGATGGGAAGACACGGAGCTTCAGTGCTTACTCAACCTCGCCGGCAAGTCACAAACTCAAATGAGATGTGAGGAAATGGCCTGCCTGGCAGGCTTTCTCCAGGGACCCGATACCATTGCTGCACAATCACATTTCCTAGCATGTAATGGAAAACGAATGCTGTTTACAAGAGCTTCAAGTAGCTGGAATGAGAACGTGAGCCAAGCAGTGCTGTGGAGGGTGAAATCCGACATGGAAGCTTTCAGCAGTCCAGTAATTATTCAATACCAGGCCTGAAATACAGGCTACTAATGAAGAACCGTATTCACTTTCCCTTGGAAAATGAAACACTGCATTCATGGGAAAGCAGAATCCATGACCACTTAAAAACAGATCCAGCCCCTCACAAGCTATTTGACACGAAACAAAAGTCACTGTATGTCCTCTACCAAGTCTAAGGACCGTTTTTGTCCTGTCTGTTTTCCATTGGCTTTTTTTCAGCTTGTGAACCCCGAGAGAGGAATGGGGTTCAAGAGATAGGAGAAAATGGATCTGGAGTGCTGCCATCCTCCACCCCTACCTCTCCGTCTGTCCCTGGGGGAATCAGGTTTTCTTAACTTTCAGGATTCCAGCATGCAAATGAAAAGGTCTTCTCTTCTCATCTCGAGGTGCCCCTCCCCCAGTTAAACCAATAATGACTTTCTCGTGTGTAGGTTTTTAGGTGGAAGGTGTTAAGTCTAAGAGTGAAAAGGAAAAAAAAGAGAAAAAGTAATAAAGGGAGGGGGGAAAAAAGGACTTAAAAATAAAACAATTCCAGCTTTAAAAATGTGTTTCTTGTCTAAATTCACTCTTTGGTAAGAATCTGATAGAAAATGACTGCCAAACTAAACCCATAGCTATTGAGTCAACTCTGACTCACAGCGACTCTATAGAACAGAGTAGAACTGCCCCTTAGGGTTTCTGAGGAGTGCCTGGAAAAATGATTACATAGATTAAATACATTTTTTTTTGTACTCATCTTTCTGGCATAATGGTTGAGATCACAGAGCTGCCGCTCCACCATTTGTTCATTCCTTAGTTGTGAATTTTTTTCTACATATTGAGTATATAATTGGGAACAAGATAAACGTCTGTGCTCTCTTGGAGCCTAAGCAAATAAAAATAAATCAATACATTAAATAGTGAGGACTGTGTGCCATGCAGACAGGGTAATGAATCAGCATTGACTGGGTAGTTACCTCGACAGTGAGGACTCTAGGAGGAGGTGATGTTTAAACAGTCATCCGCATGACTTGAAGCCTTCTGGCTTGTGTGAATCAGGGAGAAACGCATTCTGGGTAGAGAAAGTAACTGGTACAATGGCTGTGAAACAGGAACAAGCTTGGCACATTGAGGAAAGAAGGATGATCGATGAGGCTGGAAGGTGAGGGTAACGGTAGAAAGAAAAATGAGGTGGAACACATAAAATCAAAATATCATCAGATTGGTTGCCACTGAGTAGATTCCAACTCATGACAACTCCATGTCTAAACACCCACTGCTATTGAGTCTATTCTGACTCCTAGTGACACTATAGGTCGGAGTAGAACTGCCTCACAAAGTTTCCAAGGAGCACCTGGCAGATACGAATTGCCAACCTTTTGGTTAGTGGCCACAGCACTTAACCACTACACCACCAGGATTTCCATGTGTACAAAATAGGATTTTCAAAGCCGTGAGTTTTTGGAAACAGATCACCAGGCCTTCCTTCTGAGGCACCTTTGGGTGGGTTCAAACTGACCAGTAGTAAACCACTTAACCACTACTGGTTTCTGCCACTCAGTGGCGCATAGGGCTTTGTAAATCAGGGTAGTGAACTTGGAGTTTATTTCAATGGTTACAGGAAGTTACGTAGAGTTTTAGACCAGGCAGTGATATGATCCAACATCACGAGCATGGAGAAGTAGTTGCGGGGTTGCAACAGCTGACCTCGGGAGACCAACAAGAATAAAGAAGAACATACACCTGGTTGGCAGCAGCAGCAGAGATGAAAAGAAATGGTTACATTTGGAGTATGTTTTGGAGGTACATCAGTAAGACTTGCCAATGGATTCGATTTGGGGTGGTTGGTGGGTTTACCTTGGTTCAGTTGACCTTTCTCAGTTTCATTTCCATCACCTGTGAAATGGAGACGAAGACCACCCATCTCTCAGTTCTGTGGTGAGTAGGAAATGATCTAATGCATGTTAAATGCTCAGCTTGTGCCTGATATATAGTAAATGGCCAGTACATGTTAGTCACAGTCAGCTACTACCCCAATTACATGTCTATCTCACTTCCGTTTGCCTGCCTCCTTGCCTTGCCATAAACTATTCTCTTTCCCTGTGAAAGAACAACTTCCTCCTTGAGTTTTATATCTTATCAAATACAAGGCTCACTACAAATCCAGACTCTCCAAGAAGTTCATCAGATTTAGAAAAACCTACTTCATGATAGTGCTGGATAAATTAAATCTAGTACCTTCAGACCAGAGCAATGCCCACTTAGAGGCCATTTTGCCTTTGACAGATGTGCTGAGATCCTATGGTTCAGAAAAGAACATTTATGAAGCTCCAACTGTATGCCAGGCACTGAATTGGGAGACTTTCTTATGATCCAGTCTTTGGTGAGACAAGAAATATCAACCCAACACACAGATGAGGAGCATGAGGCTTAGAGAGGCCAAAAAACATGCCAAAATAGAACTCAGCCAGTCAAGCGGGAGAGTAAGAATTCAAAACCAGGCTTCTCTGACCTCGAGTCCCATGTTCTCCTCCTCATTTTGGTCAGCTTTGGACCCTGATGCGCTCTCTTAATAGTGAGATGAGTAGTCAACATGGCATAATTCCACACCCACATAGGCCTATATGGAAATCCTACCTGACCCTTAGAGGTCAAGGGACCAGCTACAAACCTCTGATCACCTCATCAAAAGGGATACTTACCCTTTAAGCTATTCATCAGTAGTTATAAGTCACCCTGCTAAAAATAAGTAGATAGGACAGACAGATCTTGCAGCTTACGTGAGAAAGAAGTTTCTTTCTTTGTAACAGTCAAGGGGAGGCAGGGTTGTTTTATCACCCTTAACCTTAGGAACCCCTGTGCCTTGCACCCTGCCTGATGATGGACACCAGCCACTGCAATGCTTTCAAAGATAATTCTGAGTCAACTGGGTGGTGCTACCAGAAATGTGAGAATCAAATGGGTTCTTCCTGCTCTGTCCTGTCCAAAGCCAGCTGGAAAGTAGGAGGTTTGAAAGGCAGGCATTATAGATGGGGACTCTGGGCTAAGAGTCCCAGCCAGGCAGTCAGGCCAGGACTCTCACGAAGCAGGAACATTTTCAAGGGAAGTGACCGTGTGCTGGGACTACTGAGTTTCAAGGTGGCCATTAACTTTGAATTGTTATGTGGTGTGAATAACTCGCCTGTGGAAAAAATTTAGCACGGATGCTGATGCTACTTTTGCCATTAAATTTCAACTAAAATCCTAACTCATCTCAGCTGGGCCCAGCCCAGACTGTGCTATTTCTGTAACATTAAAATATTACCTTCCGAGAGATCACATTACAGCCATACAACAGTGAGGCTTATAAAGTGGACACTAACATTAGTGAGGAGAGGATGCCCCAGAAAAATCAACTACATAAGACCTAAAGGGCAGCATTTACCCAAAAGCAAAGTTCAGAAGGATGGTCAAGGCAAGAAAGCTGGTGAACAGACCTGGAGACCCCGGGGAGGAATGGCATGAGCACGGACGCATTCAGGGTTTGGGACCAACGTTCTTAAGCAAGCTGTGTATAAACTGGTCGCTCATTTGCTCTGTAAACTTCACCTCTGCAACAACAAAAATATTACCTTCCGAGAGATCACATTACAGCCATACAACAGTGAGGCTTATAAAGTGGACACTAACACTAGTGAGGAGAGGATGCCCCAAAAAATCAACTATATAAGACCTAAAGGGCAGCATTTAGCCAAAAGCAAAGTTCAGAAGGATGGTCAAGGCAAGAAATAGAAAGAAAAAAGGCAGTGGTTTCCAAATCTTAGCATGTATTAACGTATATAAGGATCTGTCACAATGTTTTAATGTACCAGAAATGAGACATATATATTTTTAAAAAATATATCAAGTGTTTAAAGAGAATTTATTAACCAAAATTAGAGACCTACACTGAAGAGTGTTCCCGGAGACCCTAACATGCCCACATATACAGCCATAACCCACTGCCATTGAGTAGAATTCCAACTCCTTAGCAACCCGAGCAGAACTGCACAATAGGGTTTCCGACGAATGGCTAGCCAAGTGCCGTCAAGTCAGATCCGACTCATGGCGACCCTAGGAATGGCCAATGGACTTGACTTGCTGACCTTTTGGATAGCAGCTGTAGTTCTTAAATACTGTACCACCAGGGCTCCATATACACACACACATATATATACACACATATATACATACTTGTATATATACACGAATACACGTCAAAGGTGGGTAATGAATAAGGAAGATGAAAGAATGCATCTCTTTGAATCATGGTGTCGGCAAACACTACTGAGTGTACCATAGACCACCAAAAGAAAGAACAAAGTGTCTTGGAAGAAGTATAGCCAGAATGCTCCTAAGGATGGTGAGACTTCATCTCATATTCTTGGACATATTATCAGGAGGGACCGGTTGCTGGAGAAGAACATCTTGCTTGATAAAGTATCAGGTAAAAGAAAAAGATGGACTAACGTTCTGGCCACAACAATGAGCTCAAACATAGCAATGATTATGGTGATGTCACAGAAGCAGTATGTGTTTTCTTCAGTCACACATAGGGTCATTATGAGTTGGGAAAAATTTGAGAGTCCCTAACAACAACCACATGCAAAGTCCCCAGCAGACAAAATGTTTAGTGTGTGCTGTGTCCATCACACACTAGAAATGGAAGCTCTTTTGTTGTTGTAATTAAGAAGTGCATCTCAAAAGTGGACAAGAGTGTGACTGAAGGAGCATCCACACCAGCAAAACTGTCCCTTCATAAAGAGAAGAATCTGGTACTTTGAAGGAATGGCCAACGGGAATCCAGAAAACATGACTCAAGAAGAATAATCTGGCTTGACGAATAATCTGGCTTGATTTGTTGGGCAATGAGACTCCACATTTGGAATGATTTAGTCTTCTAGGTTAGTGTCATTTGGTCAACAACCTCTTAATCATTTACTCCTTTAGCTAATATTTGAATGCTACTACATATTATCCTTGTTTTTGTTAGTTGCCGCTAAATTGATTCTGACTCACAGTGGCCCTGTTCTGCAGAGTAGAATTACTCTATAGGGTTTTCAGGGCTATGACCTCCAGGAAGCAAATCACTATACCTGATCTCTGAGGAGTCTCTGGGTGGGTTCAAACCACCAACCTTTAAGTGCTTAACTGTATGTACCACCCAGGGACCTTAAGTATTACCCTAGGAGTCAGTAATCAAGTGAAATAAATAACAATTTCAAATCATAACAACTTTATGATCTAGTGAGAAAGACCCACAAAAAATAAAAACAAAAAAAAGTTATTCCAACTCATAGTGATCTTATAGAACAAAGTAATATTGCCCTATAGGATTTCCAGGCTGTGAATTTTAAGGAAGCAGATGGCTGACCTTTCAGTTAGCAGCCAAGTGGCTAACCACTGTACCACAAAGGCTCCTTTGAGATAGACAGACATGAGAAAAATAAATATAGCAAAATTCTGGAGGTATGGCAACTTATTTATTTTCAAATTCCCAATAATACATCAAGACCTGCAAAAAAGCAAACCATGAAGGATTAGGTGCAACCCTTAAAGCACCAGTTCTACAGGTTTTGTACCTTTAGCATCTACTACTGACTCAGGGAAAGATTCATAGTTTTCTACCAGACCTTGTATCACAAAGCTATACAGGAGTGTCCTGTACTCCAAATGAGCAAGCATAAATGCCAAAGTCACTACTCCAGTAATTATAACAAATTTTATGACCTTTTTTCCCTAAAAACCAAACCTAGAAATAGTATTCTTGCTAGCCTCAGAGTTCTTAGAAAATTATTGAGTACTGTTTGAAGATACGATCTGCATGACACCATTTCACGCAGATTCTTCATTCAAAGTGTAATCTCTTCTAATGCTTATATTCCAAAACAGTCTACACACGAAATTTCAACTTAACCATCACATGAGGCATTCAGATTTCATCTAAAATTAAAGTCTAGCCACATTACAGGTAATACTATTTCAAGGATAAATTTATGAAGTATTTACTTATTTGCATTATTCTATCCATAATGACTGCAATGACTGGGGCAGGGATAGGCACATGGTTTAAAGAAAACCACAGAATGGTACAGAACTTTCTGGAAAAAAAAAAAAAAAACGCTATCTTTTTTGGTTTGGCATGAGTCTCGGAAGACACAAATTAACCTGCCACTGTTAAATAGCAATCTTGCCACCATATGCAAGATCAAGATTAAAGATAACTTAAGGAAGAACAGAGTTGAATCTAAACTCATTATTTCAGTACCTGCATCAATTCTTGCCCACATGCCATGTTAAACTTGGCCTTCTGTGTACACAAGCTCAAAAAAAAAAATTAATTCTGCTTGAGTTGGTTGGGATGCCAAGTGTACTTAAAAGAGACCTAACTGATTCATTTTCATGAAAGCAACAAGGTAATTAGGAAGTTGCACACTCACCAGGTATAAGTCACTCTGTATTTATTCAATGTATGGAATACCCTTGCCTTCCCAGAGATAAAACATACAGTCTTTGATGTACCCATTGCTGTCAAGTCATGTCTGATGCACAGCGACCCTAGAAGTCAGAGTGGAACAGCCCCATAGACTTTCTAAGGAGTGCCCGGTGAATCTGAACTGCTGACCTTTAAGGTTACCAGACATACAACTTAACCCACCATGCCACCAGGGTTCCCAAGATATAACAGTATGATAAACTCCCTCCTTCTGGCTTTATGACGTGAGTTTTGATGCTCGTTAGTTGAGGTTTGGTGACTTCACACACTGGTTAATATTTTTCCCTGAGATCATAAAGGCTATGCCTTTGGCTAGAGAACAGTTGTCCCTATCAAAATTCATGAGAAAATATAGGAAACTGAAGTCCTTTTGGTGGTGTAAGAGGCAGGCAACATTGGTAGATCTCCTGAGAAAAAGGTGCAGCGTCAACCAACCCACTTATTAAATTTTCCACGGCTGTGAACTATTATACCTTCAACATGTCCAAACATTCCAGAAGGGAAATTCATCTTATTGCATATAAAGCCACTTAATCATGACGGTATGCACCAAGCATCTTACAGTAGCTTTTGTGAGCTGCCAGAACCATAGCAATGTCTCCATTTCCAGTCAAGGGCAGAGCTAGAGAGGTAAGGACAACCTTTACCCAGTGGCACATGGGAAAAAGGAAAACCCATGCGTGGCTGATAAGAAAAAAATTAGTTATCACATTATGTGCTCAGTCAGGCCTACAATTTTTTTTTTTAAAGGTTTGATACTATAATAGGGACACATAGGAACTGGAGAGACCCTTGGATTACCACTTTGCATTCCAACCAAATCTAGTCAACATAGGCTAAGGCAAACGGACATCAGCACAGGTCCTCCAGCCCCAGGGCCCTGCACATCTGCTCTGAAAGGAATGCAGCTTCCAGCAGCCCCTCCAGACTTGTAAAAAGTCACATTCAGGGAAGGAGCCAGCCTGCTGGGGAATGGTCATTCTTGCATTTGGTTGTCTATCTCCACCCACCCATCCCCCCAAAATGGTACAATGGAATGATTGTGTTCCCATCTGAGGACTTCCCTTTTTAAAAATAAACAAGCAAAGGTTTCCCTAATCCTACCCATATTCAATAGCCGGGTGGGAAGAATGGGAAGGGAAGCCAGGCAGGCAAGCTTGGCACCCGCCCTGAGGCCAGCAGTTCAGGGATGCTGTGCAGTGTGCACGCCTCTGAAGACTAAAGGAGAGCTGTACATCAGTGGGTCCTGGCACTTCCGGAGACATCTTTCCATGGACACACGATTCCCGGTTCCTTTTCTTAGGTTTTCTTGAGGTATCTGTGACAGGCTTTTGCCATGTCCTTCAGGAAGTTAGGAACTCCATTCTGCAAAGGAACAGAGACTCTGTCATGGGTGTCACAGATGATCATTCATGATGCCCTTGGATATGGCAAGAGAGAAACAAAGATGGCTTTGGGGGCACAAAAGACAAAAGGACACTTGACTGTATTTCAGCACACTGTTGTCATGGAGAAGGTAAGCCACAGGGCTTTAGCTGAAACTAGACAGCCTTGTATTTTCCTTCTGCTAATTAAAATCTAAGAAAGTCATAGATGAAATGCCTTGAAAAGAAAAACACAGAAAATGAGACTGAGCAAGTTTGTTAGATTCTTCTAAAGAAATGAGAGACAGGATTTGTTTCACAGACTTTTAAATGGTAAGGATTTGGAAAGCCAAGCCAAGTGCCGAGGAAGGTATAATATTATTTAGTGTTAGGTATTATGCAATATGTTTTGCAAGCACTGTCTTAATAGAATACTACTCTATGTGGTAGGCAAAATCCATGCACATTTTTATAAAAAGGAAGAAATTAAATGGCTTCCCTAGGTAACAAAGACAGCTAAGAAGCACAGCTGGGATTCAAAATCACATCCGTTGGACTCAAAAACCTACATGCTTCTCACACTCCCAAGGACTCTGTTGTACCCTCCTGCCGGTAGTGAAACCGGAGGCTGAAAAGGCCCAAGGTAGAGCTAAAGATAAAGGCCTGAGAGGCTTTGTTTCAGATCACCCCCATTTCACTGTCTACAAGCCCCAGATGGTGACACTACGGTGGGGCCCTCAAAAGTACCACCTTAGATTCAGTGGATTGTAGGTAATGATTGACTGCTTTTGTTTTGATAACTGAACTCTTAACTAACAACAAAGGGATTAGGCAGGGAAGACAGGGAGGTAACTTGTGTTTCAGCAGTCCTCTTTCAGATTGCTGGTCAGATTATATCTGGCATCACTGTGTTTCCGTATCGGCTGGTGATGGCTTGTGAGGTTGTGAAGCAGAGGACCTCCACCCAGGTGACTTCCACCCAGGTGACTTTCACCCAGAGGACCCCCTCACAGGCCCCAACTGCCCACTCCCACCATTTACATGTGGTTTCTCCCTTTAAATACTTCGACCTTGCCTGACAAAACTGGAGCAGGTTCTTGATAGAAAGAATCTTCCCTGGTCCCTATGTCTGCCAGCACACAGCAATGAACTTCTTTTTGATCACTCACCCTGACACCTGTCTCAGAGATTGGCTTTTGGGGGCAGGTAATGACAATCTGGAGTTTCGTCTGGTGACAGTGGGAGGGGCATGAAGCAGTTCCAGTTCCTGTAGAGTCAACTGTGTCTCACGGCAACCCCATGGGAGCCCTGATAGCACAGTGGTTAAGAGTTCTGCTGCCAAACCCAGTGCCGACAGTTCAAATCCACCAACCACTCCCTGGAAACCTTACAAGAGAGCTCCACTCTGTCCTCTAGAGCCACTAGGAGTCAAAACCACCCTGACAGCAACAGGTTGTTTTTTGGATGATAGGTAACCCCACGTGTGTTCACGTAACTGTGCTCCACAGCATTTTCAATGGCTGGTTATTTGGAAGTAGAGCATTAGGCTCAGAGGCACCTCTGCACGTGCTCGAACCTCCAGTCTCTCAGCTCAGCATCCAATCTCTCAGTCAACAGCTGAGTGTGTTAACGGCACCACCCATGAATGTGTACAAAAACCAAACCTAACCCAAGCCCGCTGATGTCAACATGATTCTGACTCTACCGTGTCACAGACTATAATTGCTCCACAAGGTTTGGGGGGTTATAATCTTTATGGAAACAGGTCACCAGGCCTTTCTTCCACGGCACTGCTGAGTGGGTTCAAACTACTACTACCTTTAGGTTAGTAGATGATCAAAAACTGTTTGTACCAGCCAGGGACCTAAACAAGCCCATGATGTCTTAAGCTCCTAGGCAGTCTTGAGTGATTCAGGTTACCACACCAGCTCCCTTCTCTTACTGGAAAAAAAAAAAACACCTGGAGACTTCCCCTAGGCTTGGACACATAACCTGGCTGTCTCCTGAACAAGGTCAGTCTGTCATTCTCCTCCCTAAGCTGACACAGAAAGACTGTCCAGAGGATCAAAGAGTGATTCTGCGGGTCTCCGGGCACTAGCAGGGAGGGCCTGACATTCCAAGCTGAAGGTTCTTTGTCTGTTATCCCAGCCTCCAGCCTGGGATTTGGTAGCTCCAGCTCCAATCACAGTCACTCAACCAAGCTGTTTCATAAAAGAGCCTCATTCCACCTGAGACAAAGTATCCCTTTAGCCAGACAGCTCCCTAGGCTAAGTCAACATCTGTCAAACCCACTCCTCTCCCTCCCACCTCTTGGGGGTCTTACCTTGGCAGCCCAGTTAATGAGCCAGGACGGAATCTGGCCACCCGGGTTATCAAAGTAATACATGAAAACTAGAGGGGAAAGAAAGGACAAATCAGAAGGAGGTAAAAAAAAAGAGGAAAATTATAGCAACAAAACCCTGAGAACTTCATGTATTCATATTCAGGCCCAGAAAGTACG
The DNA here is from genome assembly GCA_028571685.1 of Heterohyrax brucei. NCBI lineage: Eukaryota > Metazoa > Chordata > Mammalia > Hyracoidea > Procaviidae > Heterohyrax > Heterohyrax brucei. Next base: position 113,382,105 of record CM053149.1, on the reverse strand, counting down.
GAGGCAGTTAGGACATAATTTAGGTGGACTTCTTTTCTCCAACTCATTGTGTGTTTACAGGTAAACATTTTCAAACACACAGTCACATTATGCTACTATTTATAAAACACTTGGCACTAGACACTTGGATATAATCTCATTTACAATTTTTATAGCCATAAAAACCAAAAATACCTACCTCCATCAAGTTGATTCCAACTCATAGTGACCCTGGCTCAGAGCAGAACTGCCCCATAGAGTTTCTGAGGAGCATCTAGTGGATTTGAACTGCTGATCTTTTGTTAGCAGCTGTAGCACTTGCTACTAGGGTTTCCAACAACCATAAGGAGATGGTAAAATCAACCCCACTGAATAAATGAGAAATTTGAGACTCAGAAAAGTGAAGTGTCTGGAGAAACCCTGAGAGCATGGTCCCTGGACACCCTTTTAGCTCAGTCATGAGGTCACTCCTGAGCTTTACCGTTCAGTCAAAGATTAGACAGGCCCATAAAGTAAAACAAGACTAAAGGGGCACAACAGGCACGGGGGCCAGGACCGGAAGGCGGGAGTACAGGGAAGCTGCTAACAGGGAACCCAAGGTCAAGAACAGAGAGTGCTGACATGTCGTGGAGTTAGTAGCCAATGTAAGAAAAAAAAAACAGTATATGTGCCAATTGTTTAACTAGAAGTTAGCTTGTTCTGCAAACCTTCATCTAAAGTACAATAATAAAATAAAGGGGAAAAGCTAGGTGGAAGGGCCCAGGTAACTAACCTAAGCACCGGAAGTAGGTTCAGCTTTTACCAAAGAGCCAGGACCACGTGCCTCCCAGTGGCAGGTGGCCTCACACCCCACTCTCGCCCACGGACCTGGGCACTGGAACTCCAAGCAGGCAGGTCCTGAGACTGTCAGACGTGCTGAATGGGGGTTCCCTTCATTCCTTGAGATGGAACCACCATTCCAGCCTCTCCTCAGGGTTAACCTGAAGAGACTTTCTAATTCCTCTGGTTTGCTTGTGAAATCCTGACTTCACCCAGACAATGCAAAATGCAGTCGAGAACAGACGGCGCTAGGCAGAAATGCCCACTGCACGCTACCGATTCCTTGCCTGATTAGCGCCTGTGCTACCCTCTGGCACCCCGGGGGCCGCCCCACAAGCACCGGTGCACTTTACACCCTGCCAGTCCGCCTTTGCGTGGGCGGTTTTGGCGGGGGGCAGCACGATGTGCCTCGAGCTTCACCTCTGCTCCCCTTCTTGCCATCGCTCTCCATCGCCAGGCTCTGCCTGTACTGCTTCACACGGACCACACCTGGTTTCTCGGCAAACTGAGGCACGGAAGTGCTCTGGGCCAGAATCACGTAGACCTTCTGCCCTTCCACCTCCAGCTCTTGCCGCTGCCGGAGGTAGACATACTGCACCTCTAGTCAAGGTGTGAATTTTCTGACGTGCAAAGACAACGCCATAAACCTGAAGCAAAGGGAGAAGATTCCATTACCTTCCACCTGTCAGCTGCACCTTGGTGTTGTTACTTCCTTTACCTGCCTCTGCCCTCTACTAGCACCACAAGACTGTCTCTCACCACCCAGACTTGTCATTTGAGTACATGGTTACCTGCCTGGGAATGGAGCCCCGGTGGAACAGTGGCTAAGAGCTCAGCTGCTAACTAAAAGCTAGGCGGCTCAAACCCACCAGCTGCTCTTGGACACCACATGAGACAGTTCTACTCTGTGCTGTAACGTCACTATGAGTCAGAAGTGACTCAGCGCCACCTAACACCCCCACTTGTAAATGGTTCATGGGTGCTTGTGATTTTGCAGGGAAAGCAGTCCTTTTCTGGCCAATGAGATACTTTGAGATGGCAAAAGATTTGTCACTCATCAGCTGTGTAAGCTTGGGTAACTTCCTCAGCCTTTATGAGTCTTGGTTTCCCTACCCAGGAGAAAAGGGAAATGTTATCCACCATGCAGACTTGTTGGGGACATTAGAAACAATGACTGGAGCACTCAGTGAATGGTGGTGCCATTCCTCTTCGTCCTGCCCTCATCCCAAAGCTTAATCAGGCACCTCTATGTATAAAAGATAGTCGATCGATTTCACAACAAGTGATCACAAGAGGACACATAAATGCTTCTATATGCAGCAGGCAGATGTTCTCTGTGGGTTAACACTGGTTCACCAAGAATGAAAAAGACATGCCATCTTGACAAACATTCAAAAACAACTACAATGTTAGGGAAACCAAAAAAAAAAAAAACCCTGCCATTGAGCTGCTTCCCACTCAACCAACCCCACTGCTGTCGAGTCGACTTTGACTCATAGTGACCCTATAAGACAGAGAAGAACTGCCCCATAGAGTTTCCAGTGAGTGCCTGGAGGATTTGAACTGCCAACATTTTGGTTAGCAGACATAGCACTTAGTCACTACACTACCAGATTTTCCCTATAAATAGAGTAGAACTGCTTCACAGAGTTTCCAAAGAGTGCTTGGTGGATTTGAACTGCCGATCTTAGGGTTAGCAGCTGTATCACTTAACCACTGTACCACCATGGTTTCCATGTCAAGGGAAGATGTATTAAATCCTAAGAAATAGCAAGAATCATTACTTATTTGTCCCTAAAAATAGTAAAAATGATGTACTCTACACACAGTATCAATTTTGAATCTTCCAAAGGTTCTGTTAGGTCAGTATAAGTATCTCCATCTTATGGATGCTAAAACTGAAGTATAGGGAGGTTTTAAATACTTCCCCAAAGATCCTACAGCCCAGTTATAGTGATGGTGCCAGAATCTGAAGCCACATCTGGCTTTTTGTCCCATTTTATCCTACAACCTGTTCAGCTCACCTGACAGACCTCACCCATCACTACTGGGTCCAGAGCCAACAGCAGCCAAGACGGGATCACCATGGGGTCAACTGAGATGGGAGAGTATTGGGGGTGCAGAGAGCTGGCTGTGCAGAGGCCTGAGTTCCAGTCCCTGCTCTGCCACTAACCACTTCTATATCTGTTATTTCATTAAATATTTCATTTAAAATTTCAAATTAAATACTAAGAAATAGCAAGAATCATCACTTATTCATCCCTGACTATGATTAAAATGATATACTCTACACATAGCCTCAACTTTGAACCTTCCAAAGGTTCTGTTAGGTCAGTGTAAAGTATCCCCATCTTAAAGATGCTAAAATTGAGGCACAGAAGGTTTTACATACTTCCTCCAACATCCTACAGCCAATTCTAGTAATGGTGCCTGAATCTGAAGCCAGATCTGGCTCTAAAGCCTAGCTAGAGCGTCATAGCTGAACAACGCTCAGCTTTGGGGACCTTTCTAGGTTCCAATTCCCCCTCTGCAGACTGAGAGAGCTGTACTAAGCATTCTTTAAAGCTTCTTCCAAGTCCCAAATTCTGTGGCTCAGCAATATCAAATCAGTGCCCACAATCACAGAGGTTCCACGTGGTCAGACCCAGAAATCATATGCTGAGGTTTCCAAAAGCCACATAAGAAGCAACAACTTCAGCAGACGCTACTGCAAGAATCGAAGACAATGCTCTCTGCACCTGCCAGAAAATTAGCTCTACCACCCTGCATCCAATGACGGCCACGGTGTACAGAACTCTGAGAAATCAATGGATGGTGTCCCTGCTGAAAGGATACATCTCTGTTGGACATAGGAAAAGGGTACTTCACTTCCCAGTAGACCACAGTCTCTCCGTTGCATTCTTTTTCATAGAGTTCTAAGGGAGAATAAAAAGAAATTAATGTACCTGGAAACTTTTTTGGCTTCATAGACAATCAGCTTGGAAAAAACAAAAAAACCTGTTGTCGTCAAGCTGATTCTGATCTGATTCACAGTGACCCTATAGGACAGAGTAGAACCACCCACAGAGTTTCCAAGGCAGATTCACACCTCGGACCTTTTGGTTAGTAGCTGTAGCTCTTAACCATTACACCATCATACCTAAGCAGCTTAGGTATGATGAGTTCCCATGGTATTTTAAACCACTGGTTCATAGGCATAACATTCTATAAACTGTTGGTCAATTCATTCCCTTCTTGAAAGCTTGCTGCCCAGGGACAGAGTCAAGTGGATTAAAAACATCGGGGGTTGGGGGGAACAGACTAACAACACTTGCCCATCTTATATCACAAAACAAGATTCCCGGATAGAACGGAGTAAAGGAAAATCAGGCATCAAAAAAATAAATCTTCACAAGTTTTAAAATAAACATCACCACCAGATGTCACTAGAGTATCAATAGTTTGGATTTTGAGGCTTCTTTCCCCCTTTCGATTTCTTAATCCTTTAAGACTAGACAGCGGTCTCAGTGGGTCACCCAGCCCAGCATCTTAGGCGTGAGATACAGGCTCTTGAGAAGGCTATGTCCTTCCTAAACTGCTAGAAAGTGGCAGAGCTGTGGCTGAGCCCACATTTCCTGCTCCTCTCCTGTTTCTCTATGCTACTGCTCAGCTACCTACTGCTGCTAAGTAGGTGCCAATTTGTGGTGACCCTGCAGGCTTCAGTGGAGAACTGTGCTTCATAAACTTTTCATGGCTGTGACCATCTGGAAGCAGACTACCAAGTCTTTCTTCCGAGGTAGCTCTGGATGGATTCAAACTGCCAACCTTTCCTCAGCAGCTGAGTGCTTGTTCCCCCAGGGACTCCTGTTCTCCAGTTAGGGTCTAAATGTCCTTAACACTCCATGCTGCTCTTGTATGCAAACCTAGACCAAACCAAATCCACTGCCGTAGAGCCAGTTTTCAACTCGCAGTGACCCTATAGGATACAGTAGAATGGCCCCATAGAGTTTCCAAGGTACATGTGGTGGATGTGAACTGCTAACCGGCTGGTTATCACCCACAGCACTACCCATTGCACCACCAGGGTCTGCAGTAAGGAAATTGAAAGAATCACACCCTTTGCCGCTGAGTAGATTCCAACTCACAGCAACCCTACAGGACAGAGTAGACGAGCCACCTTGGGCTTCCAAGGCTATGACTGCTAGGGAAGCAGACTGGCATGTCTTTCTCCTAAGGAGTGGCTGATGGGTTCAAAGGGCTGACCTTTCGGCTAGTTGCTGAAAGTGTCACCACTATGCCACCAGAGAGAGCGAGCAAAGGAATTTAATGACGGGCACACCCTCTACCCCTAGGCTGTGCCTCGAGAAGACAGTGAGCTTATATCTAACCATTTAGAGAAGGGGTCAAGCATGGGAAGCTGAAGTAACCAAGCAAGCCCTCTGAGAAGAAGTCAAGGAGGAAAATAATGATAAATCATTTAATCTGTCATTTGAAAGAAAATCTGTTAGAAGCATAAAGTGGATTAAAGAGCTTGCCAGCCCATTAGAGCTGCAAGAAGCTAAAGAAAGCCCTTGAGAGAAAGAGAAGGAGTGGCCATCAATAGCTTTTGCCTGCTCAGCATGAGTCCCCACTCCAGTACCAGCCTGTCAACTTCTTCAGTCAATCACCCTTCCCTACATCTTAACTATATGGTTCAAGCTGACAGACTCCATCCTGATTTCAGGGCTGAGAAGGTAAGCCAGATAGCCTACAGGATGGTGCACCTGGCCAGGCGGTTAGCTTGTCACTCTAGCTAAGCTTGTGCTGAGAAGCGATGTGGTAAAGGCTCTCAGGCAGCTCACAGGATACCTAGGAGGGCCACAGTGAAGTAGAGATGCACAGGACGGTCCCGGCAAGGACAAACTTCTGCCCCAGGACCCAGACACAAGAAGATGCTGAAGCTTGGTACCACACTCTGAGACTCAGCAGTAGTTTCCCTGGAAGCCAGAAGCCCTTGCCATGGCTGTAACCAAAAGTGGATGCATCACGCTGTCTACTTTCGCATAGTTCTCTTTCCAAACTCAAGCCACATGTGCATCTTATTAGCAGAGGCTGTATCACACGATGCACCACAGTTGCTAGGTAGCCTGAAAGAGTGGAGCTCTGGCTTCTATCTTGGATAGATAAGCCTCACAATTCCCCCTTGTCATAGATTGAATTGTGTTCTCTCAAAAATGTGTGTAGTATTTTGGCTGGGCCATAATTCCCAGTATTGTGACTGTCCTTCATATTGTGATTTTCTTGTACTGTCAATGCTAATCTTTGCCTGTGGTTAATAGGGTAAGACTGGATTATGACAAAAAGGACTAGGGGGGACTATAACAGTCTTTCTAATGTCACCTCTCTACTCTAATGTGAAGGGAGTTTCCGTGAAGCGTGGCTTGCAACACCTTTTATCTAACAAGAGATAAAAGAAAACAGAAGCAAACAGAGTTGGGAACCTCGTACCATCAAGAAAGCAGAACTGGGAACAGAGTGTATCCTTCAGATCTGAGGTTCTTGTGCCGAGATACTCTCAGACCAAAGAAAGACTGACGCAACACAAGGACTTTCCTCCAGTGCTGACAAAGACAGAAAGTCTTTCCCTGGAGCTGACACCCTGAATTTGGACTTGTAGCCAACTGGACCATGTAAGAATAAATTTCTCTTTGTTAAAGCCATCCACTCTGTGGTATTCTGTTAGAGCAGGACTAGATGACTAAAAACCAAAAAAAAATCCCACTGGCATAGACTAAAGTCTGACTCACGGAGACCCTAGAGGTCAGAGCAGAAGTGCCCCATAGAGTTTCCAAGCAGCACCTGGTGGATTTGAACTGCTGACCTTTTTTGGTCAGCAGACATAGCACTTAACCCACTATGCCTCCAGGGTTTCCCAGGTGACTAAGACACCCCTAAATAGGAAGATTGTTTGCAAAAACACTAAGACACCAAAGAGGCAATGGCTTAGTGGTAGAATTCTTGCTTTTCATGTGGGAAACTCAGGTTGAGTTTTCTGCCATGCACCTAACCAACAGCTACCACTCACCTGGCGCACATGTTACTATAAAGCCAAACAAGTTTCAGTGGAGCTTCTAGCCTCAGACAGGCTAGGAAGAAAGGCCTGGCAAACTACGTCCCCAAATCAACTGACGAACATTTTACAGGTTACAACGCTCTGATCCATACTGACATGGATGAGACAACATGAGGTAGCATTTAGTTTCACTGTGCTTGGGGTTGCCACGAATCAGGGACTGACTCAGCAGCAATCAACAACCTAATGACAACAAGGAACCCAAAGCCATGAGGAATGCCCATTAGAAATAAGCATAGGACCCAAAGGGAGCCAGTGAGAACCAATCCTGGGACTTAGGCTGCCCCCACCAGAAAAGGAGAATTCTCACTCCACTGGGCTTGTTTAAAAAGCAGACTATAAGTCTGGATTGTCTGGTGCCACCTTTGCTGTGGCATAAAGACTTCCTTACGTATTAAGTCAATACAGAAAACAGAAATCAAGAGTAGAAAGATTCCGGATGAAACATTTTAAGCCCTAGATGCCGCTGTCCAGGAAGCCAGAAAGTCATGGACTTTTTAAGGCTATGAATCAATCAATTCCTTTTTATTTTCTTAAGTTGGCAATAATTAGCTTTCTGTTACTTGCAACAGAGTCTTGACTAAACCCAGAGCCTTTCAGAGGCTACGTGCCCCTTTGCTAGCTCTATAGTTCTATTCCAGCAAGACTGAAATGACAAAGACCACTGTCGGCTCTCAGCTTCAAGACTGTCTCCTATTTAATGCTGTCATAACTCTGCATCTCTTATGGGATAAAATCTAGAACCTACAGCCTGGTGGTCACGACTGACCCTCAGGGCTCTGGACCTCCCTCTTACCCTCCCACTAGATTCTACTGTCCTCACCAACCAAGCAACACCAGACTGCTCACAACTGTTTGACATATCACGCTGTCTCACTCTTTTCTGACTTGTGCCATTCCCTCGGCCCCAGATGCCCTTAAACCACTCACCCCCACACTCTCTCATGCCATCACATCAATGCACTCTTGTCTGCTGAAAAAATTTTGGCTCAGCTTTCAAAATGAAGCAAAGACATTACCTCCTCCTAAAAGCTTTCTTGGTTACCTAGTGCTGCTCTAACAAAAATGTCCAAGTGGACGGCTTTAACAAAGGGAAGTTTATTTCTCAAAGTCCAGTAGACCAGAAGTCCAAATTCAGGGTGCTTGCTCCAGGGAAAAGCTTTTTCTCTCTGTTGGCTCTAGAGGAAGGTCCTTGTCATCTGTCTTCCCTTGGTCTCTGGGAACATCTTAGCATAGGAACCTCAGGTCCAAAGGACACGTCCTGCTTCCAGTACTGCTTTTTTGGTGGCATGAGTTTCCCAACTCTCTCCTCTTTTCCCTTGCCCTTTTACCTCTTGAGAGATAAAAGGTGGTACAGGCCACACCCCATGGAAACTCTTTTTACACTGGATCAGGGAGGTGACCCATAGTTACAGTCCCACTCTAATTCTCATTAACATAACTCAAATACACAAAAATTACAACTGCAAAATAGAGGATAACCACACAATACTGGGAATCATGGCCTAGCCAAATTGTCTCGCATGTTTTCTGGAGGACGTAAGTCAGTTTCTGACACCTTTCACGCCCACGTAGATGTACGGGACAATAATGAAACACAACAGTGAAAGCAAAGTCACCCCAGAGCAAACTAAAGAATGACTCTGAAAATAAGTAAGAAGCAAGGCGTAAGACTAGCAAAGGTACACTTCAGCTCAGCATTTAAGACTTCTGTGACATGAATTAAAAAGGAAACAAATGTAGTAGATGTTAAACCTATTCCTTTGCACTGGGTAGAATAAATAAGAAATGCTTCTACCTTCAGTTGATTGAAAGAAAAAAACAAGGGACAGGCATTGCTTACCTTAAGGAATCCTGGTGGTGGTGCAGTGGTTAAGTGCTTGCCTGCTAACTGAAAGTTGTTAGTCTGAACTCATTAGTGACTCTGTGGGGGAAAAGGCCTGTTGATCTGTTCCCATAAAGATTATAACCCAGAAAACTCTACGGAACATTACTATGCTGTCATAAAGTGTCACTCTGAGTCAGAACTGACTCAACAACACACAACAACCACTTACCTTTAACATACTGGTCCCACTGTTTTCTGTAGTCTAAGTCCATGTAGACATCTGCAAGCAGAGCTGGTGGACAATCCTCCAGAATTCCAAAGACTTTATACTCATAAAGCCCAGTCTGCTGTAAAAACAGAATGAGCAGAAACACTTAGTTCCCAAGTTGACAGAAGGCTGGATTTTACAAGAGTATGAAACACAGCTGTGGATGCGGTTTATACAACACCAAACAACTAATGAGCACCTATTCTGTGGCAGCAGTGACACTAACAGTGATAAAGCAGACAAGGCCGTCCTCTCTTGGATCTTATATTCAAGGGCAGGGATCAACTGGTGGTATTGGCCTTAGAGATGGTTTTAAGTGCTATGCAGATAATCTAAATAGAATATGGTAAGCGTTACATAATAAAGGATATTGCAGGGGGTGTCCACATGATCAGACGCTCAGGAAAGGCCTCTATGAGGTTAACATTTATCAAAACATCTTGTCTGAAACAAAAGAAAGAGCCACCCAACCGATGAAGACAACCCACTCCTGGTAAGGTAAAGGTCCTCAGGGTGATGGCTGGCATACTCAAAGAAGAGAAAGTCAGGGGGTCTGGAGTACTATGATAGCGGAGAGTGGGAGGACCTGACATCAGAGAGACAGCTAGGGCCAGACCCCAAAGGACTTTGTAAACCCGGATAAAGGGCAGAAAAACCCAAACCAAACCCACTGCCATCGAGTCAATTTCAACTCAAAGGAACTCTACAGGACAGAGCAGAACTGTCCCATGGAGTTTCCAAGGAGTACCTGGTAGATTCAAACTGCTGACCATTTGGTTAGCAGCCATAAATTTTAACCACTCTGCCACTAGGGTTGCTATAAGATGAATTCTAAGACTAGGGGTAAGGATATTACAATAATTGCTATGGAAAACCAAAGGATGACTTTACATAGAGAACAACCAAATCCAATTCACATTCTAAAACAATGAATGCTGCTTCTTGGCAGGCAATAGATTATAAGGAAACAAGGAGGTCAATTACAGGACCACTGCAATAGTCCCAGCAAAAGATGATAGTGCTTTCAACAGGGAAATGAAACGGTGATACAGCAAAATCAATGACTGAAGGACTTATTCTGTAGGTAAAGTCAACACAACTTGCTGACGGGTTGGCAGTAGATTAAGAGAAAACAAAAACTCAGGGTCTGTGTATCTTGTGGGAACTTTATGGTTCTATGCATCTATAGGATGCCATCCTACTGATCTCTTACTGGAGGAAGGGGAGTGGGTGTAGAGGAGGGGATAGGAAACTGTTGAGAGAATAGGACATGTATGGAGCAGAGAGGAAGGGTGTGCTGTCACGGGGCAGGGAGAGCAGTGGGAGCTGCATATAGGTGAGTATGCGAATTTATATGGGAATGTACCTTTTCATTCAATCATAATAAAAAAGAAAAGAAAAGAAAAAACCTCAGGGTCTGGTGAGAGGCGCCTAGAACTGTTGCTTCCACAACTGTGTAGATGGGAGCTCCATTTTCTAAGACCAAGAAGACTTGGGGAGGAGCTGACTTATGGACTAGGGAGAGAAGCAAGAGTTTCCTTTTGGATAAGTTGACTTAGACAGCTAAGGGGATGTCTTGCCGGCAGCCAGAGTTCTGAGGAGAAGCTATCATTTTAGGAATTCATGGAGTATAATGAAATTCAACCCACTATAATTCTGTGACAGAGAATTTTCCAACTGCTTGTTTTCGATTTTACAAACCCACTGCTGTCAAGTAGATTCTAACTCATAGCAACCCTGTAAACAGAGTAGAACTGCCCCATAGAGTTTCCAAGGACAGCCTGTAGGATTTGAACTGCTGACCTTTTGGTTAGCAGCAATAGCACTCAACCACTATACCACCAGGATTTCCAGTTATATACAAGTGACCAAAAAGGGAAAGAAATGCTTCCTTCAAATCACATTTCTTGATTCCAAAGCATAACAAGAGTACTCCCTTATTTTCATGTTTTGCCCCATTCTTTTCTGCAAGGAGTCTGGGCTGGAGTTGGCCCCACTACCCATTTTTCTTTCTATGCAATGACAACTGATAATTCCTGACCCTTGACCTGCCTAAAGTCTCAGTTGTTAATAGTGTCAAGCAATTTCTTTGAGATTAAGATTAAAAAAAAAAAAACAGAGAAAACCCAGGTTTTTACACAGACTCTTGCTTCCCTGTGCTAACAAAATGCTTAATGGCTACAGTGAATGAATGAAGTCATCTTGCGGGTGCCAGAGTTATCTGAGGCCAAATGACAAACACGGTGAATCTCTCTAGAGATCTTGAGGCTTCAAGGACCTCTCGGCTCCAGGGAGAAACACAGCCCGGTTTTAAGATTACCAAATACATCTGAAAGTAGCTGGTCCCAAATAAGGTAGAATTCAATCCACAGATATCTTCCTGCTCCAGAAGTATTTCCCAAGGGTTTCCAACCAGCAAGTGACAAATGTGTAGATTTGAAGCCTTTACCTGCGGTGACCCGGGGGAGGATAAAGCGGTTAGAAGGAAGCCTTACCTCAGGTTCTGGTGGGAGACTTCACAAGAACCGGTTCCTTCTCTATCTCACTCATTCCCATGAGGTTTGTCACTGCCCTTAGACATGTACACTAGCACAGTAGAGGTTTACACAGGCCCACACAGCTATATGCATACACACACACACAGGTCTATACATGCCCATATATGTACACACACACAGATTAAAAAGCTTTGGGAGACAAATAATTAGCTCTTTGCTCAGGAATACTGGGGTTCCATTTTGAACGTGCACTGAGAAAAAAGGGTAATTACAAATTAAAATGATTATTTTCCCAATGCTACATGATTTGGCTTTGGTGATGTAGATAAATTAAGACAAGCCTGTTTCCCTAAATGGGTTCCTTCCTCTCTTCAGTATAGTTACACCCTTAGTGACCTCTGTCACACACATATCACAGAAAAGAAAAACAGAAAGCCCTCTAGGAAGAGAAAAATAGAACAACCATGATTTGCGTGGATAACGAAGAATGACATATTGTGATAACTTCCTTTAAACACTCACTGAGAAATACCAGGACTCCACAAGAACAAAATACATGGTAACACCTTTCCTAGTCTATCAATAAAATGTCCTTTTAAAGGACTAAACAGTCTCAGCTCATATTTCTGGAACAAAGCATGTTCTCACCCATTATTATTAGTACTTTTTAAATCATTTCAGCATACTCATTTTTACTTTTTTTTTTTAAAAAAATCATTGTTTTATAATTATGAAAGTAGTTCATATTCATTACAGGAAAACTGGAAAATGCTAAAAGGGATAAAGAAAATAAAAAAGTATATTTAAACCCATAATCCACAAATAACACTGATAATATCTGACATATTTGCTAGAAATACATAAAACAACGTGTTTTACAGAGTGTTACAAAATGGGTATAATATGGTATAACCAAAGCCAAACAAAATCTGTTATTTTCAAGTTGATTATAACTCCTGACAATCTCAAGTGTAAATCTGCAGTTTTTAACAGCTGTAATCAGATGGAGGTAGATCACCACGCCTTTTCTGTGGATTCAAAGAGCCCACCTTTCATACTAATTAGCAGCCAAGTGCAAACCATGTGCACCATCCACAGAGCTCATAAACCAGAGAAACTAAACCCATCACCACGGAGTCAATTCCAACTCATAGCCATCCAACAGGACAGAACAGAACTACCTCATAGGGTTTCCAAGGAGTGGCTTGTGGATTCAAACTGTTAATCTTTTGGTTAGCGTTGAACACTTAACCACTGTGAGTATAAACTGCTGTACATTGTTAATTTTAGCCTGATGTTAAATGGAGGCTATGGAGAGACCATACTGAATTTAATCATTCTCCTAAGATAGTTACATTTCCAAATGTTTTTACAAATATAAGTATTGCTGGAGCAGTGATGCTCACAGAGGATACATAGCCCATACTTCTTTTTTTATCAGAAAAGCTTACTTAAAAATGACTTTGTGGGTAAGTGTACTAACATTTTAAGGGCCAGTGTACCCGTTCTCAGAGCTTGGCTGCTTACCAAAGAGGTCAGCAGTTCAGATCGACCACCTACTGCCTGGAAACGCTATGGGACAGGTCTCTTGTCCTACAGGCTCACTACCAATCAGAACCAACTCAATGGCAACAGGTAGACCATTTTTTTAAGAAAGTTTGTACCAATGCATATTCTTACCACTTAGCATTATACTTGTTTTTATATGAGGAGACTGAGGCTAACAGAGGCTAAAATGCTTACCTAAGTCCTACAACGGGCTACAACAATACATTCATGCATAAAAACAATTGTGGGCATGGCACAGAACTCAGCAGTGTTTCCTTCTGTTGTGCACAGGGTCACTGTGATTGGAACCAATCGATGGCACCTAACAACAACTACAGGTAGAACATGAGGCAGCCAGAGAAGAGAAACCCCATCTTCTGAACCCTGTCTACTCCTGCTCCCCACAATGTCTCTTACTTAGCTCTATTCTCTGCGCTTGTCCATTGATTCAAACCACAAAGGATCCATCACACAGCCTCTTGTCTAAAAGAGGTCATGGCTTGCCACGAGTCAGCTGAAGATGCTGTTCATGGTACAGCCAGAAAGGGCACCCATTCCTTTCATCCGCCAGCCAGTGCTCCTGCCCCAGACCACCCATGATGAACTTTTCCCTGAGGTCAGAGTAGAATTATCCCATAGAGTTCCCAAGGAATGGCTGGTGGATTTGAACTGCTGCCCTTTTGGTTAGTAGACATAGGACTTAAACCACTATGACCTGTTTTACCTAAAGAGAGGGAAAGAAAGAAAAGAACAAAGAAGGTCAAGGACGGAGGCCCACTGAAAGTCTTAAAATTATACCACTCTTGCCCTCCTGCACACCTTACCACCACAACACCACATCAACAGGGCTCCAGTACAACAATGGATCATAATGAAATCCCTGCAAAACCCAGATTCTACCTAAGGAGGAGTTCTGAAGGAAGACAACAAAGCAAAGACAAAACAAAGACACTAAGGAATGAAGAGCCTGTGGAATCTAAGGCCCAGCTTCTAGTCAGATTAATATAAAACCTCAACTAAAGGTCTACTTACTTCAGTTTCTAGTACCCATTGTCTCATATCCAGCTTTCAACAAAAAATTATAAGGCATACTAAAAGGTAAGAAATAAAACAATTTGAATAGTCAGGGCAAGCATCAGATCCAGAATCACATATGACACAGATTAATATATTAAGGGTTTTAATGGAAAAAACAGGTGAAAGAACATGCAAGACAGATTATATAAGCAGAGAAATGAGAATTACCAAAGAATGGAAAAAGAAAAACAGGAAGAAAATAGTATATCCAAGAACTGTGATGCAATCACAAAAGGTTTAAGGCATGCATAATTGGACTACCAGAAGGAGAATAAAGAAGTGAAAAAAATATCTGAAGTAACAATGGACAAAGATTTTCCAAAATCAATAATGGACACCAAGCCATAGATCCAAGAATCTCAGAGAACACCAAATAGGATAAATACCAAAAGAATATACACCTAGGCACATCACATTCAGATTTTAGAAGGCCGAAGAAATAGAAAAAGTCTTGAGAGAAGTCAAAATCCAACCACCCGCTGCCATGGAGCCATGTCTGACTCATAGCAACCCTAGAGGTCAGAGTAAAACTGCCCCATAGTTTCCAAGGAAGCCAAAGGGTGGGAGGGAGTATCTTACCTATGGAGGAAAAAAGGATAAGAATTATATCAGACTTCTCATCAAAAACCATACAAGCAAAACATAAGTGGGATTTAATGTTGAAAGATAACCACAAAACACCAGCCTACAACCTGGTATCCAACAAAACTATCATTCAAAAGAGATAGAGAAATAAAAGCCTTTTCAGACAAAGAAATGTTGAGGGAATCTATCACCACCAAACCTGCCTTGCAATAAATTTAAAAGAAGTTCTTCAGAAAGAAGATGATACAGAAAACTCATACCTACACAATAAGAAAAACGGCTGTTTTGTTGTCTTAAAGCCTTTGAAGAAATGAATTTGTCTTATTCATCACTGTATCATCATGGCTTAACGCAATACTGGGCACACAATATGTCAACAAATACTGCTTGAATAAGAACATGAATAAATATTTGGTGTTTACTTGTGACTAGAGTGTATTCAGATAGATCAAAGGTAGCTATAGACAGGTGTCTAACCAAAAAGCAAATCCACTGCTATTGGGAAAAAGGTGTCTATCATCAGCTGAATGTATTCCATGCAGCAATTATGTATATCTCTAGGTTTTTCTGTGTTTTAAAAACAAAGTTCCAGGCTAAAACGCAAAGCTTCATATTTGTATAGCTTCTCCCTTACACAATATTTTCATTTGAGTAATTTATCCCGAATGATAAAATTGCCACCCAAAACAATGTCTCTGAAGCAAAGTATCCCCATTGGAAAGCCCACTAGAATTCTTCTTCATCCCATAAGTGATGACTCTGACGTTAACGGCAAGTTGCAAGAACAAGTAAGAACCATCCTCTAGTTGGTGCTGCCACTGACTCACCCCTTGGCTCACTCTGGGTGTCGGTAACATGGTGTTATTGTGAAAGTATTCAGAATGGTGACATTCATCCCTATCTGTCACCTCTGCTCTCTCATAGTTGTAAAAGCAGAATAAAAGTTACAGTTCCATTTTTTGGCTTATTCCCAGCAGAAGTGGGGCGTTCTACTCATCACTTCCCTTACTCCTGTCAAATCTAAATACTGGGACTAGTATTCTCATACTACCTCATACCAACATGATCATCCTAAGAGAGATGGAAAGAGAGGGTGAACAGCAGCTCCAATATATCTATCCAGACGTATGCTCAGAGGGGACAGAAAGAAGAAGGGGACTTAGTCTGGTCTCACTCTGCAGAAAGCAGAAGAACGTCACGTGAGCATTCAGCTTTAGGGCATGGAGACCCTACCCACTAGTAAATCATGGCTTAATAACTGTCCTGTCAATCACAGTGGTAACCACTCCTCCCTTGCAAAAAAGACAGAAGAGTAGGAGGAGGGGGCAGGATAGTCCTGCAGTTCTGGTGTTAGAGGCTCAGGATGCCACTGGATTCTGATCCCATCTGGAGGAAAAGTAGTGGAAACTTCTATTCTGTTGAGGTCAAGATGCTCTGGGGTGAGTTAAATCTGTGCTTCACTCTTAAAAGCCAAACTTGCTCTCTGCCTAGCCTGGCTACATGCAGTTCTTCCAGGAATACCAGGCCTTGAATATTTTATCAGGTCAACAGCACAGGAAAGAACAGTGCCTGGGAAAGCAGTCGGCTCCTCACCAAGCCCTTTGATTAGAAGACCTATTACAGGGCCAAAATACAAACTATGCAGGTTCTTCTCACAGTGCCAGGTATTTTGATTTTCAAATTTTAAAAGTCAAGCCATCTGCCAGATCTTTTCAAACTAACATTTGCTTTGACTAAACTGGAGCTGTAAACCTTTGCATGCCAGTTTCTGCACCATGTCTGGGTTTCTGTTGACAAGCTAAGGCAGCCCAGAGCTCTTCTGAGCCCTGACCTGCCCACAGCCAGCACGCAGACCACAGGAAAAGCTGTTTCACGTAACCCTGACCCTTCTCTGCCACAGGCATCCTCAGCTTTGCTCACACTGACTCCCATGCGAAAACTAACTTAAAAATCAGAGATCAAGTCTCAAAATGCACATTGCTTTTGTCTTAACATACATTTGTTTTTTCTCACACAGTTTCCATTTCTTCACATCTTCTCCTGCTCCTTTACTTTACCTTCAGTGTCAAAACTCCCTGGAGCACCTGCAGCGAAGCCCCACCCGATGGTCCCTAGACATCAGTGGTTCTCGAAGTAGGGACCAATAGCTTTAGCCTCACCTGACAACCTGTTAGAAATGCAAAGTATCATACCTCACACCAAAACCCAAACTATTTGATATCAAGTCAATTCTGACTGATCGTGACCCTATATGAGAGAGAAGAACTAGCTCCATGGAGATTCCAAGGGGTGGCTGGTGGATTTGAACTGCCAATCTTTTGATGAGTAGCTGAACTCTTAATGATTGTGCCATCAGGGCCACCAGACCTACCAAGACAGGAACTCTGGCATGCGGTCAGCACTCTGAATTTTAACACAGCCTGCAGGAGACTACAACGCCTCTTAAGTCTGACAACTACTGCCCATGTATCATTGTATCCAGTCCTCTAGCAACCCTGCAAGTATCCTTGTTTCACTAACAAGGATGCTGAAATTTTAAAATGAGAAAGGAACTGACTGACAACATCTGCTAGAAAGTGGCTCCTGGCCTCTGACCACCCTCCAACCTCATCCCCAAACCTGTCTGTCCTTCCCACTTTGGTCCTTGTTGGCCTTCTGGCTCTTCAGGAAAACAAGGCCTGCTGACGTCTGGTTAGAAACTCAGCACTTATTGTTCCTCCCACATTGGTAGTTTTCTACCCAGCTTGCATATTAAAATCTCCTGGGAAGTTGTAAAAACTAATTTTTAAGTGCTTTATTATGGAGCACTTCAAACACACACAAAAGTAGAGAGAATAATCAACCCTGTGTTGTTAGAAGAGAGCTTTTTAAGGAAGACCACCCAAGCCATATCCAATATCAATTAAATCTGACTATCTGGGGCAGTGCCTAGTGATCTGTTCTTATAGTTGTCTTAAGTCTAAACTTCTACAATTTAATAGAAAAAGAGAAAATAAGATATCAAAAATGGCCATTTATCCAAGCACAGAATTCAGAATTATGTGTCTATTTTAAAAAGCCACCACCATTTTATTTTAAAATGCACCGATTTCGTGGTGCTTTGTTCCAGGTGCTCCAGGGAGTTTTGACATTTTTATAGATTCAGATGTGTCTGAACTTTCTATGTTTATTTGCAGGGCTCAGTCTTTTATTTATAACCACTTCCTTATCTAACAAGTATTTTTAAGGCATTTGACTCCAAACCCACATCACCTCTGGCCACTCCTGCCATGCCATGACCCCTTACTCCTTTATCCTATTTTATTTTTTCATATCTTTTTTTCACTGAGTATCTCAGTATAAACGTGTGGGTTCATTCTTATCAATCAACGAATAATACAGTTCATTGTGTAGGAAGGCAGCAGCTTTGTCTTCCTTCTTCATCATTTAACGCCTGATGCCTGCCACAGTAGTAGCTGTTGGGAGGCACCCAGAGAATGTCTGCTGAATGAATAAATAAACAAGAGAAGGCAGAGCTGGGATTTTAACCCCGGACTATCTAATTCTAAAACCCATACACATTGCCACTAGAATAGTTGCCTAGTTTGGGGGGAAAAAATGTATTTCTTCACTTGAAGTTGACTCTGTATTCAGCTCCGAGTTTATCAAAGTAGAGTGGTTCATGTCTAGCCACTAGTTTAGAGGCCTTAGGGGCTCACTTAAGGATTCTAAGTCTTCTTTCCACCTATAAAATAGGAAAATAAGTCTGCCCCTGTCCATCTTCCAAAGTTATTTAGAGAAGTAAGTGGAACTTTACAAATAAAACCATCCTATGACTTCAAGCACCACAGAGAAATAAGTTGCTGCCATTACAACATGGGGATGAAATAGGAGAAGGAAAAGAGAAGAAGAAAGCAGAGTAGGCAAATAAAAAAGGAAAACGATGGGGACAGAAAAGATGATGGTGTTTGATAAAATGGTTTTGAAAACTTAGAAACTTTCTAAGTCCAAAATTCTACAATTTATTAGAAAAAGAGAAGATAAAAGAAGATATCAAAAGGGGCCATTTATCCAAGCATGGAATTCAGAATTATGTGTCTATTTCAAAAGGCCTCCACTTTTTTATTTTAAAATGCAGCTTATCTGTTACATTGAAAACCACGGCAAGTGTCTCTACCTTGGGACACTATTTCAGTCTTTTCAAAACTGTGAATGAGTGACATTGCTGCAGCATCATTTAGCACGTGATCACAATTTTTTTGGCCCACCTTCTTTCAACACCTGTTTAATAGGGACCTCAAGGGGCCACATGGCCTTGGCTTCTGGCTGACAAGTGATACTGAGTGTGGAAGACAAAGTGAAGTGTCACCAAAACACCCATCTTAGGCACCACTCAGTTGCACGTACACTGGTCTTTAATGGCCCATGAGTCCAACCAGCGCTAGAACTTCTTCCCAACTAAGTCACCAGAACCTTCAAGGAAGCAACTTTATCTTAGATCCATGGCACTGCATCACACCCACAGCAGTCCCTCAGTAAAGGCTTAACAAACTGTGTAAACAAATGGTCTCTAGCCTCTTTTTCAACGTTTCTAATATCAAGGAACTCACTCTTCTACAACAGATCGTTCCATACCAGGGAAGTCTTATTAGAAAACAAGGGTGCGTGATGTGAGGGGAAGAACAGGGGCTACCCAGGCAGATGCACTTGGGTTTAAACCTTGCTTCACCACTTCATAATTATACATGGTGCAGGTACCATTTACTTTCCCTGAACCTCAATTTCCTCTTCTGTACAAGTGTAAAGATGGCTGGCTTGCTGTCAATATTCAATAAGACAGTATTCTAAAACAACTAATGCACCATTTGGCACATGCTGAGCACTCAATAATCCTAGGCATTATTATGTTGATTGGAAAAATCTGTCTCATTCTTGCTATAGCCCCTGAAGTGTAACCATTTCCATGAACCTGCCCTGAAAATATTTAGCAACTCTGGTGGGTTACAGAAGGATCCACTACATGGGCCAAACCACCTTTTTTTCAAATTTATTTAAAACAGTCTTGCTATCTAATGATTTAGATATATCCGGTTATATGGATGTTAAAACAGCTGAATAAATACATAGCTGGAGATTTATTTTAGAAGAGGATTCTACTCTTTAAGATGACGATTCTCTTATTTAAAAACAGATTTTTATGCTCGCAAGTGGCAAACAGACACAACAATTGGTCTGCATTTGCCTGGAATGTTGAAATGAGACGTAAGTAACTCCATTTAGAGGAAGAGTGCAGTGAAAATTCAGGCTCCAGGAACCAACTGAGCAGGAAATAACAAGAAGAAAAATACCATAAGGTAACTACACCGAAACAGACAGAGCCTGGAGGCAGCCTCACAAATAACCCCTGGAGGCAGCCTAGTAAAACATCCACTAATGGAAATTCCATGCGGTTAACACATTCACCCACAGCTAAATTTTTGCAACTTGCAGAAACTCCCTATGATCTCAGCCAACCTCAGCCAATCAATGCAAAGGTCTGCTCCCCTTCCCTACCTTGCGATTTCATGACTTAAATACTGGGTGCAAAGGAAGCTTGAGGTCACCTCCTTACTCTGCGTAGTTTGGAGTGCGTCCCTGGTGCACCAGTCTTTTTTCTATTGGGCATATTTTTAATAAAATTTAATCTTTAAAGAAATTCTGTGTTGCATCTTGAAATCCAAACCCCAAAATCTGGGGGCTCGCCCGGGGTCTCAAGAGTGACCTCTGCAGCTGGCCAATCTGGTTTGGACCTCACCTGTGAGTCTGGATCTTGTCTGTTAGTCTCTGTGCTCGAGCTCTGGTTCTGGGACTCACAAGAGACAATCTGGATGCAGAATTGCTCTCTGAGTTGGAGGCTGGGGGACGCCTCAGCTCTCCATCTAGACGGGCACTACTGGTTCCTTTCTCGGTTCTGCGGCCTGTAAATCCCACATCTGGTTTTTGTTTCGTTTTCTTCCGTGACCAGTCTATGTCTGTTCCATTGTCTGTTTGATTGTACTGTTTGTCCTGATTGTTACTTTTGCCACCATGGGGCAATCTTCTCACTCTGTAACATCCCTAGACCTCTTCCTTGACCACTTTTCAGGTTTCCAGAAACGAGCTCGAGATTCCGGCAAGGTGTGGCCAGGAAAACTCCACATACTCTGTAACCTGGAATGGCCAGCCCTTTGGTACTGGATGGCCACCCATGGGATCCCTAGACATTAACCAAACCCATTCTGTTTTTCAGGTCATCTTTGGCGATCTGGGTTACCCTGATCAAATGCCATACCTTGTTACTTGGCAGGACCTCCTCAGGCAGCCACCTGTGTGGCTGCAACCTTATATTCCCCCTAAACAACCTCCTACAACCCTGGCAATTCAGGGCTCCTCGAAGCCCCCTCCAGCTTCCATTCCTCCATCCAATTCCTCTGACCCAGACGACTTATTGAGTCTCCCACCTCCCTACCCCCCAGTTCCCGTTTCTCCTCCTGCTGCCACCGGGGCTGAGGGAGCCAAAGCCAATCTCCACAGCCTGTATAGGGTCCCCGAGGACCCTCCAGTCCTGACTGCTTCGTCGACCCCTGCCACTTCTGCAGCACTACCTTCCTCTGACCTCCAGAGCCCAGCCCATACCCGCTCAGGTCGATCTTTTCAACCACTTACAGAACCCTCCTCTCATATTTTCCCCTTGCAAACTATAGGACACCTGACTGAAGCTGCGACCCCCTTCTTGGTCTATAAACCTTTTACAAGCTCTGGTCTTTACAACTGGAAAATTCAGAATCCCCCTTTTCCTGAAAAACCTCAAACCTTGATATCCCTCTTAGAAACCATCTTTGTAACACACCAGCCCACTTGGGAGGACATAAAGCAATTTCTCTAAACCCTCTTCATCACTGAGGAGAGGACTAATATTGTTTCCCTAGCCAGAAAACAGGTGCCGGGAGATGATGGAAACTTCACGAGTGATTTAGATGAGATTAACCACGCTTTTCCTCTGACCCGCCCAAATTCGGACCCAAACACCACTGCAGGTAAGCAGTGCTTAACCATCTACTGCCAGGGTCTTATGGGGGGTTTCCAGGCCGCCGCTAGGCACCCCACAAATTTGTCTAAAGTAACACAGGTAATTCAGGAACCCTCAGAATCCCCAGCAGCCTTTCTGGAACAACTAATGGTAGCATACAGCACATATACTCCCATTGACCCTGAGTCTCCTGAAAACCAACAGGCCATTAATATAGCCTTCGTGGGACAGTCGGCCCCTGACATCAAAAGAAAAATATAAAAAATAGAAGGATTCGAGGGAAAGAATCCTTCCGAGCTGATGGAAACTGCTATGAAAACCTTCAAAAACCATGAACTAACAGAAGACAAACAAGCCAAAAATGTAAGCAGAATCCTCCTGGCAGAAGCCCAGGGCCACGCGCCGCTGCGCCCTTGGGAGAAGAAACCGGGTCAGATGAGGAGGCCAGGAAAGCCTCCCCTGCAGAGAAACCAGTGTGCCTACTGCAAGGAAATTGGACATTGAAAGGGTGAGTGCCCCAAAAGAAATCCCTCTCCAAAGGTTCTTAACCTAGAGGCCTGAGGGTGTCAGGGCTCACCAGTCCCCCCTGATCCCAGGGTAACCTTAGAAGTAGGGGGACACCCAGTAGAATTCATAGTCGACACCGGGGCTAGTGACTCTGTTCTAATTGAACCCCTAGGACCCATAACCAAAACCAAAACCCTAGCATGGGGAGCTACTGGAATCAGTGCCTACCCATGGACTACTAAGCGAAAAATAGATCTGGGAACTAAAACTGTCTCCCACTCCTTCATGGTCATGCCTGAATGCCCATACTCTTTGCTTGGAAGAGACTTGTTATCAAAGATGCAGGCGACTATCCATTTTACTGGAAATCATGCTTACCTGACATCCCAAGTCAATGTGGTAGCCCCTTTAGAGGAAGAATACAAACTTTATGATGATTCTGACAGGGGCCCCCACTCCATTCTCCTGGTATCAGTGGATCAATTGATCAAAGAGATTCCTCAGGTTTGGGCTGAAGACAACTCTCGAGGGCTTGCCAAACACCAACCACTGGTTATAGTGACTTTAAAACCATCTGCCGACCCAATTCAGGTGCGGCAGTACCCCACTGTGCCAGAAGCGAGGAAAGGGATCAGGGCCCACATTCAAAGACTCAGGAAACATGGAATACTAGTGCCCTGCCAGTCGCCCTGAAATAACGCCCTCCTGCCGGTGAGGAAGGCAGGAGGGCTGGACTACAGACCAGTCCAGGATTTAACCTGTACACTCTTCTGAGCTCTCTGTCACCAGAGCACCAGGTGTATTCAGTACTGGATTTAAAAGACGTATTCTTCAGCATACCCCTGAGCCCACAGAGTCAGCCACTCTTCGCCTTCGAATGGCAGGACCTGGAAGATGGCTTCAGCGGACAGCTGACCTGGACACGTCTGCCACAAGAATTCCCTCACCATCTTTGCTGAGGACCTTCATTGGGACTTACGTGAGTACAGGCATCAGTGGCCTGACACTTCCCTTCTACAATACGTAGATGATTTATTACTCGGAGCACCCGATGAGGACATTTGTTTAAAGGCCACCAAGTCTCTGTTAACTCTCTTGGCAGAGTTGGGATATCAAGTCTCTGCTAAAAAGGCACAGGTCTGGAGTCCAGGAGGTGACTTACTCGGGTTTCCAACTCAAGGGGGACTACGTTCCCTATCCAAAGCATGAAAACAGACTATCTTTGGGATTCCCACCCTGTGTATGACGTGGCAGTTGAGGGAGTTCCTGGGATCCACTGGGATCTGTCAGCTGTGGATCCAAGGATTTGCAGAGATAGCGTGCCCCCTATACGAGCTGACCCGAGGAAAAGAAAAGAATTTTATATGGACTGAAGAAACAGAGCAGGCTTTCCAGACTATAAAGAAGTCACTCCTAGAGGCACTGGCGTTGGCATTACCCAACCCGGAAAAGCCCTTCCAACTATACATTGATGAAAATAAAGGAATAGCCAAGGGAGTCCTTACTCAGACACTCGGCCCATGGAAAAGGCCAGTGGCCTATCTATCTAAAAAGCTAGACCCAGTGGCCTCAGGATGGCCAAGGTGCCTTAGAATCATTGCAGCCATTGCTCAACTAACAAAAGACTCTGATAAACTAACTATGGGACAGCCCCTGACTATCATTACCCACCATGCCATCAAGGGAGTCTTGCGTAGCCCATCTCATAAATGGATTTCCAATGCCCGGCTAACCCACTACCAGTCCTTGTTACTAGATCAGCCCCAAGTTGTGTTTGCTTCTAGCTCAGCCCTCAACCCAGCCACTCTGCTGCCTGATCCAGACCTGGAGGCCAAACCACATGACTGCACTGAGGTGCTTGACCAACAACACGGACTTTGCCGAGATCTTACGGACATTCCCTTGCAGGACCCTGATCTCACTGTGTTCACTGACAGGAGCAGTTTTATCAAGGATGGCACCAGGTATGCAGGGGCGGCGGTGTTAGCCGAAGATCAGGTCCTCTGGTCACAAGCCCCACAAGCCCTACCATCTGGAACATCAGCACAACGGGCAGAGCTCATAGCACTCACCGAGGCACTGAAACTAGGAGCTGGCAAGGCAGTCAACATCTATACTGACAGCAGGTAGGCCTTTGCTACCGCATATGTACATGGGGCCATCTATCAGGAATGTGGATTGCCCATAGCAGAAGAAAAAACTATTAAAAATAAACAAAAAATATTAGATTTACTGGCAGCTATTTGGCTGCCCACAAAGCTGTCCATTATCCATTGCCCCAGACATCAGCGGTCCGAAACAGTGGAAGCCCGAGGCAATAATCTGGCGGACCGAGGAGCTAAGGAGGCTACCCTCAGCTTCCCCAAGATCAATTCTATCCAGGTCCCCAAGCCAACCCTTCCTAAAGAGCCCACCTACACCCCAGAGGATACCCTCCTGCACAAGAAAATTCCCGAAATAAAACAGAAGAAAGGATGGCACTATACTTCGGGAGGACTCCCCATTCTCCCTCAGAAACTGGGGGAAGAACTAGTCCGCCAGATCCACAAGACCACCCATTTGGGAGCAGCAAAAATCTAGGAACTTCTGTCTCCAAGGTACTATATACCCCAACTACCCCAGCTGGCTGAACAAATAACACACACCTGTCAAGCCTGCCAAGCCACTAATGCAGGCAGCTCTGGTAAGGCCCACCAAGGTAAGAGAGAAAGAGGCACTATACCCAGAGTACATTGGGAACTGGACTTCACTGAAATTAAGCCTGGCAGATATGGATATAAGTAACTTTTAGTTTTCGTAAACACATTCTCTGGTTGGACTGAGGCATTTCGCACTAAGAGAGAGACAGTACAAGTAGTCTCAAAAAAAAAAAAAAAAAAAACTCCTGGAAGAACTCATACCTAGGTTTGGGGTTCCATTGACACTAGGATCAGATAATGACCCTGCCTTTGTGGCCATAGTCTCTCAGGGAGTAGCGTCTGTTCTGGGGATTAATTGGAAATTACATTGTGCCTATCACCCCCAGAGTTCAGGACAGGTAGAGAGGATGAACCAGACCCTTAAGGAGACCTTAACCAAATTAACCCAATGTACTCTGGGCATAGTGCCTCTTTCTCTCTTACGTTGGTGGCCCTGCTTCCCTTCGCTTTATGCATGTGCGTAATTCTCCCTACCTCAAAGGCCTAATGCCCTATGAAATTGTTTTCAGGAGGCCACCACCCCTCTGCCCTAAACCAAGGGATGACATACTTGCTGAAATCTCTAATCATGACCTGCTTAAGTCCCTGCAGGCCCTACAGAAAACTCAGGATCTACTTTTCCCCTTGTTGAGATGCCTCCATGATCTCCCTCCCGTAGAGCCACATCAGTTTTAACCAGGGGATCTGGTCTGAGTCCAGAGACACAGAAAGGAGACTTTGGAGTCCTGTTGGAAAGGACCCCACACGGTG
Organism: Heterohyrax brucei; assembly: GCA_028571685.1. Lineage (NCBI taxonomy): Eukaryota > Metazoa > Chordata > Mammalia > Hyracoidea > Procaviidae > Heterohyrax > Heterohyrax brucei. The sequence goes on along the minus strand of CM053149.1, from coordinate 113,356,429 downwards.
ATCCTGACAACTCCAACTGCTGTCAAGGCTGATGGAATCCGGCCCTGGGTCTATCACTTCCATCTAAAAAAGGCAACGTTGAACCCTGACCTTTGATGGAAGGTGCGACAGCATCCTGAGGACCCCCTCAAACTGTGCCTCGTCTGATCCCTATCTTCAGCCTAATCATGTGGGTCCTGTGGGCCCTCCTGTTGACGGCCATGGCCACCTGATCCACCAACCCACACCAACCAGGGACCTACAAGTGGATCCTCACTGGCCCTGGGATGACTCCAAGAGACCTTGGATGACAAATTCAAGAACTAACCTTGACTGGCCCTCCTGAGATAACTTCACCAGTTTTTTCACCTTGATTTATGCGACCTTGTGGGGACTTCTAGAGACTCACAGCTTAAGAAAAACTCACTCCTGGTTCACACACGCAGGTGGGCCATCATGGGGACTGGAGGGTTGGGGAGATGTATGTGTGCTGAAAGGTGGGGTGTGCTACTGATTGTCTCATACAGCAACTGACTAAGAAACAATTTTACGTCTGTCCCGGCGCTAATGACTATGGATCATGTGGAAGAACAAATGACTATTTCTGTTATGCATGGGACTGTGAAACCAATGCACCCTGAATCAGAGAAGATAGGGGACCTCACTAGGGTCAGTTGAACTAAGAATGTGACCAGTCAGAATAGAGTTTCATTAACTGAGAAATTTTCTCCTAAGTTTTATCTTTGCCTGATATAGACAACCTGGCTAGATTTTCTTGTGACTATTTTGTCATGTATACAGTTATCTGTGGGACCCCAGGTGTGACAAATATGTAGACAACATAAAAAAAGAATAAGCAAGTGAAAGAAAGTAAAGATGATATAGAAAGAGAAAGAAAATGAAAGACTAGATAACTAGAGAAAAAGAAAATGCAGGAAGGAAAAGGAAAAAAAGAGGAGGATCTGAAGAAAGAGGCTCATCCACTGGCCTCTGTTCTGGAATCATTCAGAGGGAAAAGATCAGGAGACAGAGATAAAGACAGGCCCCAGTAAAGAAGCTGCAAAAAAAAAAAAAAAAAAAAAAACTCCAGTGGGTCCCTTGTAGTCACCACAGATAATCAAACAGGCCCACATACTGTTATCCTAACGACCCCTACCCTAGGCCTACCACCCCCTAGACAGCCAGACCCTTGATCAGCCCAACCCCCACTCAGAGTCTAAGATTTGACTCTGGAATAAGAACTCAAGGGGGGAATGTTGAAATGAGACAAAAAGTAACTCCATTTAGAGGAAGAGTGCAGTGAAAATTCAAGCTCCAGGAACCAACTGAGCAGGAAATAACAAGAAGAAAAATACCATAGGGTAATTACACCGAAACAGATAGAGCCTGGAGGCAGCCTCACAAATAACCCCTGGAGGCAGCCTTGTAAAACATCCACTAATGGAAATTCCATGTGGTTAACACATTCACCCACAGCTAAATTTTTGCAACTTGCAGAAACTCCGTATGACCTCAGCCAACCTCAGCCAATCAATGCAAAGGTCTGCTCCCCTTCCCTACCTTGCGATTTCATGACTTAAATACTGGGTACAAAGGAAGCTTGAGGTCTCCTCCTTACTCTGTGCAGTTTGGAGTGCATCCCTGGTGCACCAGATCTTTTTCCTATTGGGCGTATTTTTAATAAAATTTAATCTTTAAAGAAATTCTGGGTCACATCCTGAAATCTGAACCCCAACAGGAACAACAGAGGAAGAAGAGAGTCAGGAATAGAAGGCGGATATGGAATGTGGCTCTTTGCCTCCATGAACAATTGCCACCTTTGCCATGAGATCAGAAGAAATGGGTGGTGTCCAGCTACCATTGCTAAACTTCTTGATCAACTATTCCACAGAAGAATCATGATAAGGAGAAGGGAAATGCAACTTTGGTGAGTGGCATCTGGGGTCTTAAAAGCTAGTAAGTGGCCATTTAAGTAACATCAGTTGGTCCCAATCCACCTGAAACAGAACAGAATGAAAGACATTCAAGACATAAGGAAAATGTGAGCCCAAGAGACAGAAAGAGCCATATAATTCAAAGATTACAACAGCAGGAGACCAGAAGAACTAGATGGTACCCAGCTACCATCAATCACTGCCTTGGCAGGGAGTACAACGGAGTCCCTGATGTAGTGAAAGAAAAACAGGTGTGCAGAAGTAGAAGTCTATTAAAAAGACCAGACTTGATAGTCCAACAGACTAGAGGGTCCCAGGAAGATATAGCCTCAGATTCCCTGTTCAACCCAGGACCAAAATTATATCTGAAGCCAACTCTTCAGACCAAGATCAGAGCAGACAAGAAGACATAAAATGATAGTGGTGAAGAGCATGCTTCTTGGCTTAAGTATATACACGAGTCTGACTGGCTAGCTTCTGTCCAGAAGGGAGACGAGAAGGTGGAGGGGGACAGAAGCTGGTTGAACAGACATCTGAAGTACAAGGTAAAAGGAGTGTGCTGTCACATTACAGGGCGAGGAGCTAGGGTCACAGTCAAACCAACTTCAGTTGTAAACTTTCACATAAAGCATAATAAAAAGAAATAAAAAAACAGAGGCTGAAATAGTTTGTGGTCACTATATTTATCACTGGGTGCAAAGGATTAAGCCAAAAATATCTTGAAGTCTTCTTAAAACTAAATGGTAGCTTAGCTTAACTAGTGGGGGGGGGGGGACTGCTTTGAGCATTATGCTCTTTGAAGAACTATCTATATAAGAATCAAAGTGACGGTATCAACTCAAAAGACTGGCTAGGAAAGGTAGGGGCAGTGAGTTTACATTCATGAGGGAAGATCTACTCACAGAAGGAGTGTGAGAACGGTTACACACCTGGAGGAAAGAAATCACTGTCGCTAAATAGCATGTGTAGAAAAGAACAGACTTTTATTTCACCAGCTGTCTCTACACCTGCTAAAGAAAACCCAGCCCATTACTTTTCTTCCTTAGAACCCACACAGAAACTGTGCTCTCTAAGCCCAAACCAACCAAATGAAACCCGTTGCCATCAAGTTGATTCTGATTCACAGCAACCTTATACTAGATGATCAAAAATAAAAATTGAAATTCCAGAAACAGGTGCTGTTCATTCAAGTCCTCATAAAAAGATTGTAAAAAGAGATGACGAGGAAAGGTGGTAACTGGATTTAACGCCATAAACATTCAGGGGGGAAAAGCTTTATGTGGAGGAGCATGGCTTGACACCAAATTAACATAAAGACACTAAACTGAAGCAGAGTAACAGAAGTAAAGTGGATATGGAAAAAAAGGGACTCACAGGCAGAAGGGAAACAATGAGAAGTCTAGTGAGTGGCGAATGCGATTCTAAAAGATTTCAAGTAAGGCCATTTCAGCCTTACAGGAGAAATCACAACTGAAAAGGAGCAGCCAATAGCTGAGGAGACCGAAAAAAAAAACCACTGTGGTGGAGTCAGTTCTAACTCACGGCAACCAGGAGGATATAAAGTTATACCAAAGCAAACTCACAGCCATCGAGTCAATTCTGACTCATAGCAACCCTACAGGACAGAGAAGAACTGTCCATAGATTTTTCAAGGAGCAGCTGGTAGATTTGTACAGCTGACCTTTTAGCTAGCAGACACAGCACTTAACCACTATTTTATCAGGATTTCCATAAAATGATAGCGAACTGAAACAGTTTTGAGTAATTACTCTGTGCAACGCATCCCAGAAAATAGTAAGGAGGCATGGTGCAAGGAAGGAAGACTTATTAACATCGGTCCACTCTGGCCCTGAGGCAGACGGGTACTGTGTTTTCCTTTCTGGAACTTATCGTCACCAAATCAAACAGGGGAGGGGGTCAGCCTGGGAATCTCTACCGTTCTTTCCATTTCTGCCATTCTATTGACTCTGTGACAGCAGGTTCAACAGAATGCCAGATGATGAAGTGTGAGTTCCGTAAGTCACAGATCTCATGTGTTGTACTATTCACCAATGATTCTTGAGCCTCCAGCCTGGCACGTATCATACACTCAATAAACCTGCTCTATTGACTCAGAAATAAAGAGATGAACAAGAGCAGTGCTGCCCTTGGGAAGCAGGCCACCTGCCTCAGTTTTCTAATACTGCTGTAACAGAAATATCACAAGTGGCTTTAACAAATAGACATCTATATGCCCACAGTTTAGGAGGCTATCAGCCCGAATACTGGGAGCCAGCTGTATGCAAAGGCTTTATCTCTCTACTGGCTCTGGGGAAACTCTGTTCCTTGGTGTCCAGGCAATCTTTTGTAGTGTGATATCTATCTTCCATCTCAGCTCTTAATCTACACTAAGATTGTTTTCTCATTAACATAACAAAGGAAACCCATTCCCAAATGGGATTAAAGTCACTCTGAATCAAAACTGATTTGAGGGCATACAACAAAGGAGTGAGGATTTACAACACATTTTGGAGCAGGAATCCTAGTTGGACAGCAATCAAGAGCTGTGGCTGCTAACCAAAAGGATGGCAGTTTGAATCCACCAGGCACTCCCTGGAAACCCTATGGGGCAGTTCTGCTCTGCCCTATATGGTTACTTTGAGTTGGAGTTGACTCAGTGGCAATGGGTTTGGTTTGGTATTTTGGGAGAACACAATTCTGTCAATCACACAATTTAAGAGAAAGCATTTGACACTGAAAACAGAAGCTGTGCGTAATTACTCCATCTGCTGATTATGCAGAGTGACTAGCATTGCTGTTTTCTCAGTGATACATCAGGACCTTGGCATTGAATGTCATAGGAGGCACAAAAGCAAATAAGCTCAGGTCGAGTGTAGAAGTGGAGTGGCCAGCTTTGACTGGAGGACAACAGGTGTATGGGTGAGCCATGGAAGACAAAGCTGAAAATGGGAGTTTGGCCCAAACTGGCTCAGCCAAGCCTACCCAGCAGCACTTGTCTTCCATTCAAAAAGGGAAGACAGAAGAGTAGCTCAGAGCACAGGCTTGGAGCCAGATACCCAGGTTCCAATCCCAGCATGCAATCATAAGCAACTAACTTAACCTCTCTGTGCTTTTTTTTCCACATCATTTAAGCAAAAAAAGAAAGAAATGACAACAACAACAAAAATAGTCACCATCAGCTGATTCTGACTCACAGCAAACCCATATGTACCAGAATACAAGTACTGCCCTCCATAATGTCTTCAGTGGCTGAGTGTTTGGAAGTGGCTAGCCAGGCCTTTCTTCTGAGGTGCCCCATGGGGGCTCAAATCTCCAACTTTTATCACAAAGTTGATTCAATAATTGAACTAGTTAATACCAACAAAGCACTTAAACAGTGCCTGGACTATAAGACAGCATGCAATAAGTATTAGCTATTAATATTGTTGTTAGTGTTAATTCTGCAATTAGTAGTGCCAGTGAAAGTATAGTAATAGGATCAGAGCTTTTCTTTCAGGAGCTTGATTGGGCTGTAATGTTTAGGACACAGGGGAAGACAAACAGAGGTAGAAAGCCCGAAGACCAGTTAACAAGCCTCACTGCAATTCTAGGTGAGAGGCTGAGCTCCCAAAAGCAGAAAAAAAAAAAAAAAAACAGAAGAAAGAGAATGAGAAAGAGAAACAGGTCAAAGACAAACAGATCTGAATACCTGAATCAACCAAACTTGGCAAATGTTTTGGTGCAACTGGTACAGGAAATAGAAAAGAGAGACAATAAAAGTTTGTCTGAAAAATATCTTTTCCTATCAAGGTGTCTGTTGAAATTACATTAGGAAACTAATTCTGCCTGCCCTAGACAGAAAGAGGCCTGATGGTGCCATAGTTAGGCAATTGCACAATAAACTCACTCAGGGGATCCGCACAAGAAAGACCTCACAGAGCAGCTCTCCCCTCACACGGCGGCACTATGAGCCAAAACAGACCCGACGGCACCTAACAACAGTGCAACGAGGCTGTGAACTGCAAGCTGTTATACTCAATGGTCCTGGGATGGAGCGGACAGTCAGTGTTTGTTGAGTGAGTAACTGTCGGCATCACCCAAATACAAATGTAGTAGAGGCACCCCAGTCACTGCAACTGTAGAATATGCTACTTTGAACATATACACGTAAATAGAGAAGATCCTTTTTTAATACAAGCAGAACAGATATTGAAAGTTGACAAGCTGTCAAACGAGGTCCAACAGTGAAGTCAGAGATCTTAGTTTTTCTAAGCACTACATGCCTCATTGCTGATCATCACTACAGTTACCTTTGAAGTAGTCTCCTTGGGAAGCTATGCACCAATGCCAGTGCCTAGTCCACCCTCCAAAGCAATTTTGGAACTCTTTCGGGAACGGCCATTGTACACAGTGGCATGGTGGCAAGTTTCCTGTGAACTTAACTGTATAGTTGTCTGTAAGGGAGTTTTTAGCCAGAAAACAAATAACTGTATTGGAACACCCTCCCTGCTCATCTGATCTGGCCTCCAGTGACTTTTTTCTTTACCCAAAGATAAAGGAAATACTGAAAGGAAGACATTCTGATGATATTCAGGAAATCAAGGGTACTACAATGACAGCTCCGACAGCCATTCCAGAAAGAGTTCCAAAATTGCTCTGAAGGGTGGATTACGCGCTGATGGCGCATAACTTTCCAAGGTGAGTACTGCAAAGCTGATATTCAGCAATGAGGTGGGTAGCACTTTTTCTAGGATGAGTTCATGACAGTTAATTGTCATACCTCATAAGCCAAGCCAAGCGCCGTCGAGTCGGATCCGACTCATGCCTCATACTTGCTTTTATTCTGTATAAAGCTGTTACATGCTGACAGGCATCAATAGTCATTTGAGAACTAGTGAAAATACAAAATGATTCCTCGAAGTTCTTTACGTTCTCTAAAGATTGAAGTGAAGATATAAACAGGGCCACTATCAGGCTGACAATAATCATTAGGAGATTAGTGTCCCTGAAATGGCAGGGGTCTACAGCATAACTCCATATTGAGTATATTATGGGCTGGTTCTTCCCCAAATTCAGCTAACCATCTAGTCAGTGGATGTCCACCAAAAGGGGGTCTTGTGTAGCAGGAGAAGAAACCCTGGTGGTGTAGTGGTTAAGTGCTACATCTGCTAACCAGAAGGTCAGCAGTTCAAATCCACCAGATGCTCCTTGAAAACTCCACGGGGCAGTTCTATTCTGTCTATAGGACAGGTATGAGACAGAGTTGACTCGATGGCAGTGGGTGTGGTTTGTGCTGGGGTGGAAGAAGGGGTACTGCCTTCAGAGACAATGTTTATGTCTTCAGAGAGAAATGTCTTCCACCTTCATAATTACAATATCTTTCATTTACTTGGAGAGTTCATTTACGGAGTTCTTCCAGCTCAGCATGACTGTTAAGTTGGGGCTGGGTGTTCTTTGTTGTGGGAACTTCCTGTACATGGGATAGCTTTACACACCTCACAGAGTTTCACACACAGCGATGACTTTGATTTGAACCTCTCAACATCCCTGAGGATGCAGAACAGGGTTGCCATTCCTGTTGCATATATGAGCAAATTCTTTGTAGATGTTTGAGGTTTTACAATACGAACCACTATTTAATGTTAACTAAAGTGCAATTGAGTCAGATCCGACTCGACGGCACTTGGCTGGCTTGGCTAAAGTGCAATTAGGAAGCCTGGTGGTGCAGGGTTAAGCACTCAGCTGTTAGCCCAAAGGTCAAGGGTTCAAACCCACCAGTGACTCCCCAGGAAAAAGATGTGACAGTCTGCTTCCATAAAAAATTATGAAAGGCTTGGAAACACTATTGGGACAGTTCTACTCTACCTTGCGGGATCTCTGTGAAGTCAGAACAACTTTACAGTAATACAACAACAGAGTACAGCTGCTTAAAAATGTGGCACACAGATAACATCCTATCTCTGCCATCAACTTCAGAAAATTGCTGCAGCCCTCCAGGCCTGTTCCATCCACAAAACATGAGTTTGGGCCAGGTGGGCACGAGGACTCCTCTCTGTTCTCATACTATAATGCACTGGTCCTATGCCAGGAAACTTTGATTTCATTGATGTTACATGTGGTGACCTTAAATCTATTTGCCATATAGCTACTATCACACAAAGCAATGGGTGACAGGTCTCAGGTGTACCGTGTCCGACCTAGATGGCACCTACGTTCCAAAGGCATCCAGCAATGCCTTGAGACTTCCTTAATAACCAACTCCAGGTCCCTGGATGGTGCAAATAATTAGCATGCTCAGCTGCTAACAGAACAGTTGGACAGCCAGTCCGTCCAGGTGCCTCAGAAGAAAGGCCTGGTGATCTACTTTCGAAAAATCAGCCATTGAAGAAAATGTGTAGCACAGTTCTAGTCTGATCCACATGGGGTTACGGTGAGTCAGAATTTACTGGAAAGCAGTTAGCAATTCCTCCTATCCCTTTAATGAATCTTTCTGCCTGAAACTTCCAACTATAGCTTGTAAGTGGAACTTACAAGAAACCGGTGGCGATTAAAGAAGTCATAGTCACTAAAAACACTGCAGAACATAGCAGGTCCCATCTGGGCAATTCCGCACACTAGCCTCACTGCACATCCAGTCCCTGACGGTCCTGTCTCTTCCATGTGTATCTGCACAGCAAGAAGTGCTGGAATACCGCCGACCACCACTCCCACTGGCGCCCACTCAGGAAGAGAGATCATACACTTTATTGGTGGGTCACTTCAGCAGACCCACTTTTAAACTATCACTCACTTCTAAATAACCACTTCCCCAACAGGCCTCCCACGTGAAGCACAACTTGGACGACCTCCCAGCTCCCTTCGATCTGCACAGGGCTAAGTCAGCCTGCGGCACTGCCCCTCCTCCCAGCGCTCCTCTCGGCGCCCCAGCAACCCCGCGCCGGTCCTTTGCCAGGCGGCAGCCCCAGCCTCCCAGCTGTGGGGTTTGTCCCGGCGCGCTCCCGCCCCCGGCTCTCCGCCAGTGGGCCGGCCGCTACCTGGTCCAGCAGCCGATAGATGCTAATGCCCAAGGTCTCCACCAGCAGCTGCCAGTCGGCCCCCGCCAGTGCGGGCTGCTGGAGCTCAGTGCAGGCCTCACGGAACTGCTCATCCGAGAAGCCACCAGCTACAGGATCCATTCTTCCGCAGTAGCCGTGGCTCCTCCGCCTGGACAGAAAGCAGCTGACCGCGTTGGTGCCGGTTGGGGGCGGGTCTACACGGCGGCCCCAGCGTGACTGGTAGAAAACGGGAGGGGTTGGGAGGGAGCGGAGCCTAGTGGGAGGCGGGGCCTGAGGGGGTGGGCCCAGGAAGTGGGCGGAGCTTAGCAAGGGGTCAAACCTATTGTGCTGGAGTTGATTCTGACCCATAGCTACCCTATAGGATAGAGTAGAACTGCCTCACAGGGTTTCCAAGACTGTAAAGCTTTATGGATGCAGACTGCTACATTTTTCTCCCATGAAGCAGCTGGTGGGTTCAACTCTGACTTTTAGATTAGCAGCTGAGTGCTTTAACCACTGTGCTACAAGGGCTCATGAGCACGAGGTAAAATTAGAGAAGCATTGGATTTGATCTGGGGTAAGTAAGTGGGGCTAACGAAGGGAAGAGAAAAGGAGAGGAGAAGAAGAAGACACTGCTGTCATTTTAGAAACTCCTCCTTGGTATCACCTCCCATAATACCATCCTGTATCTCCAAATTCATCTTTGCTATCTACCCTTTTCCTTTTCCGAAAGAGGTAGGGAAATTCTCTAGGAGGTTGGTAGACTTAGGGGGAAGAATAGGCAGAGCGTAGTATTTAAAATCTTCCCAGAGGTTATTTACTGCAACTCTATTTAACAAAATTTCTTTTCATTATGCACTTAAAAGTAAGTTTTGAGAAGGGGTCCTTGGGATCCATTTGACCATGAAAGGGGCCTATAACAAAAAAGTAGTTAAGAAATCTTACCCAGGCCATGGTATCCAAGAAGGAGAGGGAGTTCTCATATTGGATCTGCAAGGTACTTTTGCCACCCCGGAATGTGGCAAATGATCTGAAAGGGATCATTGTTTCCACCCAGGATTTTCACAGCTTGCACAGATTAGATCCTTCTGCAACTCAAATATCTTTTGGTCCCTTCAAAGTTCCTTGGGTATGACTGTGTTTCCCATGAACAGGTCATATTTGGGTTTGAATAAGGCAGGTAAACATCAAAATGATACAACAGATCCACCTTGGTGCCAATAAACTGAAAATCCAAGTGTCCTAATCTGTACAATGGGATAAGAATTGCACTACCAGTTAGGGTTGAGACAGGAATTAAATGACAGACATAGAATGTTCTTGTATGGTGCCTTTTTCAAAGTAAATATTCAATAAAAATTTCCACTTGTTTATCACTACTGTACTGAAATGTTCTTGTACTTACAAGAAAGCATTGAAGTTGATGCCAAACTTCATATTTGGACCAATTTGCAAGTAGAGAAATAAGATCACATTTTGTAGGGGTCTTAGACACAGCGTGTGTAAGTTGCTAGTTTATTCGATTTAATACTGATTATTTTATATTTTACAGGGCTAAGGGTATGCAATATTTTTCCAAACTAAGTGTATGAATGGTTGTAGTCATACTTTCCTCCTGTTTTTAAAATTCCTTGCAAGATGTAGGTCCTGTGTTGAAAGCATATTTCATTTAAACTAAAATTCAGTTTCTTAAAAAACAAGCAATTACATCTAAAGACTATACTTTCAGGGATAATTTCTATACAGGAATACCTCATTTTATTGTGCTTCACAGACACTAGGTTTTTTTGTTTTGTTTTGTTTTTTACATATTTAAAGTGCATGGCATCCCTGCATCAAGCAAGTCTATCAGCACCATTTTTCCAAAAGCATGTGCTCAGTTTTTGTCTCTGTGTCACATTATGGTAATTCTCACAATACTTCAGACTTTTTCATTATTGTTACATCTGTTATGGTGATCTGTGAGCAGTGATCTTTAATATTACTATTGTAATTGTTTTGAAGTACTACAAATTGAGCCATGTAAGACCACAGGCTTAATAAATAAATGTTATATGTGTTCTGACTGCTCCACTGACCACTGCTCTCCTGTGTGTCTCCCTCTCCTCAGGCCTCCCTATTCCCTGAAACATTACAGTGTTGAAATTAATCCAATTCATAACCTCTACAATAGTCTCTAAGTCTTCAAGTGAAAGGAAAAGTCATACTTCTTTTACTTTAAATCAAAGCTAGAAACGATTAAGCCTACTGAGGATACCATGTTGAAAGTGCAGATAGGCTGAAAGCACCAGGCAGCTAAGTTGAAGCCAATGCTCATTTACCATTCCAAAACTCCTAGGACCCTTAAGAACCAGTAACCCAACCCACTGCTGTCAAGTCAATTCCAACTCATAGCAACCCTATAGACAGAGTATAACTGCCGTATAGAGTTTCCAGTGAGCAACTGGTGGATTTGACCTGCTAGACCTTGTGGTTAGCAGCCATAGCAGTCAACTGCTACGCCATCAGGGTTTTAAGAGTTAGGCTAAATCTACTCTGCTTGTGCTCTAAAAATGGGCAACAAAGCTGGGATGAAATCACTTCTATTTACAATATGATTTACTGAATATTTTAAGCTTGCTGTTGAGACCTACTGAAGAGGGGGTGGCAATGGGGTAGGAAAATATTTAAAATATTGACTACACACCTCATCACCAAAGAGCTCTGATGGAGATATTGTTGTTGTTGTTAGATCTGTCCAATCAATTCCAATTCATAGCAACCTTAAGTACAACACAACAAAACACTGCCCTGTCCTGTGCCATCCTCACAATTGTTGTTATGCTTGAACACATTGTTGTAGCCACTGTGTCAGTCCATCTTGTTGAGGGTCTTCCTGTTTTTCAGTGACCCTCTACTTTACCAAGCACGATGCCCTTCTCCAAGATTTGATCCCTCCTGGTGACATGTCCAAAATATGTGTGACATAGTTTCACCATCCTTACTTGTAATGAGCATTCTTATTGTGCTTCCTCCATGACAGATTTGTTCATTCTTTTGGCAGTCCATGGTGTATTCAATATTTGTCACCAATACAACAATTTAAACAAATCAATTCTTCTTCGGTCTTCCTTATTCATCGTCCAGCTCTCGCAAGCATGTGAGGCGATTGAAAATACCATGGATTGAGTCAGGCACACCTTAGTCTTCAAGGTGGTATCTTTGCCTTTCAGCACTTTAAAGAGAAGTCCAAGCTGTGCTGAAGGCATTAGCTAAAAGCAAAATTATAGGAATTGACAGAATACCAACTGATACATTTCGACAAACAGAAGTGCTCACTTGTCTATGCCAAGAAATTTGGTAGACAGATACCTAGCCAACTGACTGGAAGAGGTCCGTATTTATGCCTATACCCAAGAAAGGTGATCCAACAGATTGCAGAAATTATCAAAAGATATCATTAGTATCACACTCAAGTAAAATTTTGCTGAAGATCATTCAAAAATGATTACAGCAGCACGCCAGTAGAGAACTGCCAGAAATTCAATCTGGACTCAGAAGAGGATGGAGAATCAGGAATATCATTGCAGATGTCTGATGGATCCTGGCTGAAATCAGAGTATACCAGAAGGATGTTTACCTGTGTTTTACTGACTATGCTAAGGCATTTGACTATGTGCATCATAATAAATTATGAATTATATTGCAAAGAATGAGAATTCAGAAACAGTTAATCATGCTCATGAGTATCTTGTACATAAACCAAGAGGCAGTAGTTCCAACTGAACAAGGAGAGACTAACCTAACCCACTGCTGTCAAGTTGATTTCAACTCATAGCGACCCTACAGATCAGAGTAAAGTTGCCCGATAGAGTTTCCGAGGAGTACCTGGTGGATCCGAACTGCTGACCTTTTCGCTATCTGACGTAGCACTTAACCACTACGCCACCAGGGTTTACCAAGGAGAGACTTTGTGGTTTGAAATCAGAAAAGCTGACTTTAGCAACCTTCTTTATAAAGATGACACAACTTTGCCTGCTGAAAGTAAAGAGGACTTGAAGCACTTACTGATGCAGATCAAAGACCACATCCTTCAGTGTGGTTGGAGATGTACAGGAGCTTAAGCCTGTTTTCATATAGGCCGACACAACAGCCATTCTGCAGCCCACAGATCAAGGAGTAATTTTAACTGTCAAGTCCTATTATTTAAGGAATATTTTTTATGAGGTTATAGCTGCCACAGATAGTGATTTCTTTGATGGACACAGGCAAAGTAAATTGAAAGCTTTCTGAAAGGATTCAGTATTCTTAATCCCCTTAGGGATATTAGCGATACATGGGAGGAGGTCAAACCGTCAACACTAACAGGAGTTTGGAAGAAGCTGATTCTGACTCTTTTTTATGGGTAACTCTGAGGGATTCAGACTTCAGTGGAGGAAGTAAATAGATGTGGTGAAACTAACAAGAGAACTAGAATTAGAAGTGGAGTCTGAAGATGTGACTGAATCGTTGGAATCGCAAGATAAAACAAAGGATGAGAAGTTGCTTCTTATGGATGAGCAAAGAAGGTAGTTTCTGGAGAAGAAATTCTATTCCTGGTGAAGATGCTAGGAACATTGCTGAACTGACAACAAAGGATTTAGAATATTACATAACTTTAATTGATGAAGCATTGATTGACTCTAACCTTCAAAGGATTTCTCCTGTGGGTAAAATGCTATCAGACAGCATCACATCCTACAGAGAACTATTGTAAGAGAAGGAGTCAAGTGATGCTACCAACTTCAAGCACTACTTCGTTGCTGTCTTCTTTTAAGAAATTGCCACACATCTGGAGACTTAAGAGCTAGCAAGCTGCCATGTGAGGTACATCAAGTGGTCCCAATTCATCCAGAACAGATTATGACTGAGAACAACAAACACACAAGTATTAAAGAGCACAGGAGACAGAAGGACCCATGTGAATAGGAGACTGTATCAACCAACATGTGACCAGAAGAACCAGATAGTACCTGGCCACCACCAAAGACAACCGTGATGGGGCACACAGTGTTGAGTCCCTGTGGCAACATAAGAAAAAAAGAGGTGCAGCTCAAGAATCCCACTAAAAGACCACAATCGATGGTCCAGTGGCCTGCAAGATCCCCCGGGAGCATGGCCTCTAGACCTGCTGCTGTCCCTGTCCAGAGAGCACCACAGAGGTCAACTCTTCAGACAAAAATGGACTAGACTCGGGGACACAATGTGACCATATGAGATGTGCACTTTATGGCTCAATGCATTTACAGGAGGCTGTCCTACTGGTCTCTCCCTAGATGAGAGAGAAGTGGGTAGAGAGGAGGGGACAGGAGATTGTTAAGAAGATACGACGAGTATAGAATGAAAAGGAAGAGTGTGCTGGAGAGCAAGGAGAGCAGAAGGAGCTGCAGATAGGTGGGTATGCAAAATTAATTTGGATCATATGCTTTCACTTAATCACAATAAAAAAAAGAAAAAGAAAAAACTGCCACCATTGCCCTAGCCTTCAGCAACCATCACCCTGATCAGCAAGCAGCCGTTAACATCAAGGTAAGACCCTCCACCAGCAAAAAGATTACAGCTCACTGAAGGCTCACATGATGGTTTGAAATTTTTAGCAATCAAGTATTCTTTAGTTCAGGTGTCTACATTGTGTTTTAGTCATAGTGTTACTGCACACTTAATAGACTACAGTATAGTATAAACATAACTTTTACATACTACTGGAAAACTAAAAAAATTCATGTGACTTGCCTTAATTCAGTGGTCTCGAACTCACAATATTTCTCAGATAGGTCTCTAGTTAGTTACTTAGAAGGTTTTCTGAACACGTAACAGCATTGACTAGGGCTTTTAAATACCTTCAAGAAATCTCATTGTAAAGTGTGCTTTTATGAAGCTGCAGCTTTATCACTTGGTAACAATAAACTAATAAAAACAAGTACAGAGCCTCATCTCACCTAGGACATGAAAGTAAGTTCAAGAGGGTAGGCTCTGCTACTACAGTTGGAATTTTCCAACATGACATTTGCCTACAGAGCAGGTTTCATTGTAGGCAGAGTACTTTGTAAATCTATTGTTGCAAAAGATCCAAGCTATTGCTGTCTAAACAACTTCATTATAATAAAGGTGATACATTTATTTCCATTGTTGGACTTCAGCATACAGTTCTAAGTTGATTCATTGCTCAAGAAGGGCAGAAAGGCTTATATTTGAAGCTTCCTGAAACAGACAGATGCATGCCTTGAGCACAGGAGATTAGACTATAGCATCCATCTACAGACAGAAACATGGCACTGGGCCACAACAGGTGCGAAAGCTGGTCAACAGAACCATTCTTAAAGTCTGCATCTCTCAAGAGCTTCCATTTCCATGAAAAGGGAATCAGAAAACCCCAACCTCTACAGCAGGGTCCCTCAAGGAGGCCCACGCTTCTCCTGTGGCCCTGGATTGAAAGAAGTAAAAAAGGCACCTGGAAGAAACCAAACCTCAAGCCTATGCCAGAACTGATTTCCAGATTTATGTTATCTGCACTATAAGAAAGGCACAAGCAGGTATATCAACACAAAATCAGGTTCAAGACCATTGAAATCCCTGGGACCCTTTCAGAATCAAGACCAGGGATGCTTCCATAACCCGGACACAAGGACTGTCAGAGAAAACACTGCCCATAGACATGTGGGCACTAAATGAATGATGAAGACTTAAGGAAACTAATCTCCATAGGAGAACCTTCAATGTAGAGACAAGATGTTAAAGAAAAAAGAACAGCACATATGATGCCAAAGTTGAAATCATTTTTAGTGTGTATTTATAATCATTAAAAAGGAGCACAATGGTTAAAGTGGTTAAAGTGCTCAGCTGTTAACTGAAGAGTCAGTGGCTCAAACCCCTCCAACAGTTACTTGAGAGAAAAGACCTGGCCATCTGCTGCCACAAATGTTTACAGCCTAGGAAACCCTATGGGAAAGTTCTACTCTGTCCTAAAGGGTTGTTATGAATGGAAATCAATTTAAGGACACACAACAACAACAGCCCACTGCTGCTGAGTTGTTTCTTATAGGACAGAGTAGAGCTGTCCCATAGAGTTTCCAAGGCTGTATAATCCTCACTGAGCTGACTGCTACATTTTTCTACCACTGGCTTGGGGGTCAGAACCTTTTGGCTAACAGCAGAGTATACTCCACCTCCAGGCCTCCTAACAACAACAGATAATAATGAAGAAATAAAAGAAAAACCTAGAAACCATGATAAAAGAACAGAATACTTAGGACAAGATAAGTGAATCTGAAAAAAAAGATCCAAATATAACTTCTTCAAAAGGAAATACAGTCACTAAAGTTAAAAGCATATTGTGCACAGTCATCAAAGACAACCCACTGGTCTCACCCCGTCGGGAGCAAACGAGAATGAAGAAAACCAAAGACACAAGGCAGAGATTAGTCCAAAGGGCTTGTGGGCTACCGCCAGCACAGCTCCCCCAAGCTGGGTCCAGTGAAACAAACAGTGCTCAGCTAGCACCACCAACTGTGCTGACACAGATCAAAATAGATGCTCCTGGATAGAGACCGGGAAAAATGTGCAGCAAAATTCTGACTCTTAAAACAACAACAACAAAGGAAAAAAGGCCACACACTAGACTTACTGGTCTGACAAAGACCAGAGAAACCCCAAGAGTATGGGCCCTGGACACTGTTTCAGTGCAGTAAGGAAGTCATTTCTGAGGTTCACCCTTTGACCAAACACAGCCTCATAACATAAAACAAGACTAGTCACGCCAGCTAGGAGCAAGGCCTAGAAGAAGGCAGGAGGGGACAGCAAAACCAGTACACAGGAAAACAGAGGTTGAAAAGCGAAGAGTGATGTTGGGAGGCTGGTAACCAATGTTATAAAACAATACATGCGAAGAGTCTTCCAATGAGAGTATCCTGTCTTTGAACTTCAATAAAGCAAGTTGTGTAAATGATACAGTTTTAATTGTTTTATTATTTTGAAGTATATTTGATGCACTATGTGTGGAAAAGAACTTCAGGTAAATGGCTGCCAGAACACCTTCTAAATGGGGCCCAAAATAGTCAGTTATCAGAACCGTATATCCTTTCCCATTGATAGTCACAGCCTCTCCTAGTTTGTCTTGGAAAAATACGGGCCAGTGATTCCACTGGACTAAAATTTACAGCAAGAGGTAACTTTTACGGGATGGAGTGAATGTTCTTGAGTCCCCACTGGATTCTTATCACCCCAAATGCTACAGTTTCTTTTGTTAACAAAACTATTCATCCCAAAATGGACCTTGTTGCTAATTTTTCACCCAAAGCAGGGTCAACTTCCAACTGCTCCAGAGCCCAGTCAGCAAATATGCAGAGCAATCTATGATCATTTAACTTCAGTTCTTGAGTTAAAACAATTTTGTAAAGGTAAAGCTTTAAGTCCAGATGCAACATCTGCCAAATCATGGTCAACAAAAGGCCCAGGTCTTATGCCTGGGGAGAAATTGATTGGGATGGTTTGTTGCATGCACTCTGACAAACGGTGGCCATGTTTTCATTGCAATGTGAGGTTTATGGATGCACAGGTGTTGGCTGGTTGGCAGCAGACTGAGTTGTCTCATATTTTTTTAATTCTGATTGTACTCTAGGTGGGATGATTATCGACATCATAAATTTCAGGTAATGCATGGCAAATGGCACGCCCATTTGGACAATAAACTTGAGCAATTTTTATGTGTTCTGGAATTGTGTAACTTTCCATGGCTATTTGTGAAGACTAATCAAAAACACATGATCAATATGGTTGCTATAGCTTCACAAATACGGCCGCCATGAGCTGTCAAAAATAGGACATCCTTATTGAAAGACTGTTTAATGAGAAGCTAATTTGTTCTGTAAACTCCCATCTAAAATACAATAATAATTAAAAAATAAAAAAATAAATAGAGAACCCTGCCACAAATTTGAAAAAAGAAAATCATGAAAGATAGGTAAAACAGTTGTCCTGCCATAGTTCAAGAGAAATACAAGATTAAAAAGGTGACAATGTGGAAATTAACCAGAAAGCAACACTAAGGTGTAAAGAAATGGAAAATCTTGAAGAGTAGTGAAGAGGCATGAAGAACAGACTAAACAGATCAAACACATCCTTCTGGAGCTCCAAAGGGAGAGAACAGATAGATTAGGCCATGGGTTGGAGTGAGGAAGAAACAGACAATGTACATATAGAACCAGAGTAGGATCCAAATACTAAAGAACAGTAACACAGAAGACAGGAGGGGAAAGCCAGACTTTTCTTTGGGAGGTAGCTTAAGAGACATTGATACTTTTTTAATCAACTGTACATGTTAAAATTTAAGGGTATGAACTCTCAAATTTCAGTTATAAGAAATCAAACTACTGAATAAAAGTGGGCAAAAGATTTAAAAGCTTAAGTACTTTTAAACCTCTTTTCAACTTTGTACTGATGGCAAGTAAGCACAAGAAAAGATGCTCAATGTCATCAGAAGTTGTTGTTGATGGATGACACTGAGTCAGCTCCAAGCCATAGCCACCACATGTACAACAGAACAAATGCCACCTGGTCTTGTGCCATTGTCACAACCATTGTTAGACTTGATTCCATTTTTGCAGCCACTGTGTCAATCCATCTTGCTGACGGTCTTCCTCTTTTTCACTGACCCTCTGCTTTACCAAGCATGACATTCTTCTCAAGGACTTATCCCTCCTGATAGCATGTCCAAAGTATGTGAGACAAAGTTTTGCCATCCTTGCTTCTGAGAAGAATCCTGGCTGTACTTCTTCCAAGACAGATTTGTTCCTTCCTCTGGAAGTCCACAGCACATTCAGTATTCTTGACCAACACAGTAATTTAAAGGTATCATTTCCACTTTGGTCTTCTTTATTGATTGTTCAACTTTCCTAAGCACATGAGGTGACTGAAAATATCTCAGCTTGGGTAAGGAAAATTTTAATCCTTGAAGTGACATCTTTGCTTTTTAACACCTTAATGAAGTCTCTTGCAGCAGAAAGGCCCACTGAATTTGTCCTTCTTCCTACTGCTTCCTTGGTCTTTGTGTGTCTAAATAAAATCAAATTCTTGAAAACTTCAGTCTTTTCTGTTTATTGTGATGTTGATTATGAGGATTTTATTTACTTTATGTTAAGGTATAATCCATACTGAAAGGGTTTGTCTTTTATCTTCACTAATAAGTGCTTGAAAGCAAGTTCTGTCTATCACAGTTTGCTAATGGGTCTTCCTCTAATCCTGATGCCTCATTCTTCATATATTCCAGCTTCCCTGATCATCTGCTCAGCACATAGATTGAATAAGTGTGGTGAAAGGATGCGACCTGGATGCCCACACATCCTGGCCATAAGCCACAGGGCACCCCCACGTTCTGTTCAAATGACTGCCTCTTGGTCTCTGTGTAGGTTCTTCATGACCACAATTAAGTGTTCTGGAATTCTGGAATTCTCATTATGTGCGAATTATCTATAATTCGCTGTGATCCACACAGTTGAATGTCTTCACATAGTCAATAAAGCACAGGTAAACATCCTCATGGTATTTTTCTTTCTGCTCAGATCCATCTGACATCAGCAATGATATCCCTGGTTCCACATCGTCTTCTGAATCTGGCTCGAATTTCTGCGAGTTCCCTGGTGACATATGGCTGCAACTACTTTTGAATCACCATGAGTCGGATCTGACTCGACGGCACTTGGCTGGCACTTTTGAATGCTCTTCAGCAAATTTTGCTTTTGTCTGACATTAATGACATTGTTCAATAATTTCTGCATTCTGTTGGATCATCTTTCTTTGAAATGGGCACAAATACGAATCTCTTCCAGTTAATTGACAAGTTTGTCTTCTTCTGGTTTGGGGGGCATAGACTGCTGAGTGCTTCCAGTGCTGCAACCATTTGTTGAAACATCTCAATTACTATTCCATCAACTCCTGAAGTCTTGTTTCTTGCCGCTGTCTTCAGTGCAGCTTGGACTTCTTCCTTCGGTACTATTGTTTCTTGATCAAATGCTACTTCCTGAAATGGTTGAACATCTGGTACAGTGACTCTATTTCTTCTATCTCCTACTGATGCTTCCTGCATCATTTAGTATTTTTCCCAAAGAATTCTTCAGTATTGAAGCTTGAGCTTGAATTTTTTTCTTCAGTTCTTTCAGCTTAAGAAATGTCTATCATGTTCTGCCCTTTTGGTGTTCTAACTCCAGGTCTTTGACTATTTCACTGTAATACTTTACTTTGTCTTCTCAAGCCACCCTGTGCAAGCTTCTGCTCAGCTCATTTACCTTATTTCTTCAATTCAGTTTAGCTACTTGCTGTCCAAGAACCAGTTTCAGAGTGTCTTTGGACATCTATTTTTGTCTTTTCTTGCTCTAATTTTTTTAAAATAACCTTTTGCAGTCTTCATACATGATGTGCTTGATGCCATTCCATGACTTGTGTGATCTTCGATCATTTATGTTCAATGTATCAAATCTATTCTTAAGAAGGTCTTGAAATTCAGGTGGAATATTGTCATTCTTTGGCTTTTGTGGACTTGTTCTAATTTTCTTGAGCTTCAGCTTGAACTTGCCTATGATCAACTGATAGTCTGTTCCACAGTTGGCCCTTGGCCTTGTTCTGCTTGACAGTATTGAGCTTTTCCATCATCTCCCTCCATAGACTCTGTCAATTTGATTCCTGTGTATTCCCCCTAGTGAGATCCACGTGTATATTGGTGATAAAAGGTATTTGCAATGAGGAAGTCATTTGTTTTGCAAAATTCCATCATGCAATCTCTGGCATTGTTTCTATCACTAAGGCCGTATTTTCCAACTACTGTTGATTCTTATTTCCAAATTCAATTGTGAGTATTAGCTAATGCATTCTGATTACATGTTTGATCAATTTCAGACTGCAGAAGCTGGGAAAAAATCTTCAATTTCCTCATCTTTGGCATTAATGGTTAGTATGTAAATTTGAATAATAGTCTTATTAAGTGCTCTTCCTTGTAAGCATATGGATATTGTCATAACACTTGATAGCATTGTACTTCAGAATAGATCTTGAAATGTCCTTTTTTGACAGTGAATGCAGCATCGTTTCTCTTCAATTTGTCAGTCCTGGCGTAGTAGATCACACGATGATTCAACTCAAAATAGCCAGTATCAGTTCATTTCAGCTCACTAAGGCCTATGACATCAATCTTAAGGAGTTCCATTTTGTATCTGATGACTTCCCACTTTCCTAGTTTCACACTTTATACATTCCATGTTCCTATTTTAATGGATGATTACAGCTGTTTCTTCTCATTTAGAGTCATGCCATATCATCAGATAAAGGCCTAGAAAACTTGACAGCATCTGGATCATTAAGGGGGATTCTTACTTTGAGAAAGCAGCTCTTCTCTAATCGTATCTTCTGTGCCTTCCAACCTGACAGACTCATCTTCTGGCAGTCTATCAGACAGTGTTCTGCTGCTATTTATAAGCCTTTCTTTGACCAGTCTTGCAAAGTAAGCCACCAGGTCCTCTTTCTAGCCTGTCTTACTCTGGAATTTCAGCAAAGACATATCCAACCTGAGTGACTTTACTGGTATTTGAATACTGGTAGCACAGCTTCCAGCATCACAGCAGTACACAAGCACTGCAGTATGACAAGCTGACAGATGTATGGGAACATACTTCTTAAAATGGACAAAATTAAAAAGACTGATCAAAACAAGTGGTGATGAGGATGTGGTGGAACTAAAACTTGCATACATTGCTGGTGGGAATGTGAATATATAAGGCAGAAATTGTCATTAGTACAGGGATAAATGAGAACATTTGTATTTACAGTGGAAGTTTTTAAGGTCCTAGGAAAATGACTAATCAAGTAGACAAAAGATTTGAAACATATGGAAGCTCTGAGGGTACAATTCATCTGCTTGATCTAATGGGTATATATAACCCAAAAAACCAAACCCACTGCTGTCAAGTTGATTTCAACCCATGGAGACCCTATAGACAGAGCAGAGCTGCCGTATAGAATTTCCAAGGAACGTCTGGTGGATTTGAACTGCCAACCTTTTGATTGGCAGCCATAACACTTAACCACCACAATGAATGTGTGTAGAACTCTACATCTAATCAAAGGCCTGGTGGCACAGTTGTTAAGCACTCGGACGCTAACTGAAAAGTCAGTGCTTCAATCCCACCAGTTGCTCTATGGGACAAAGATGTGGCAACCTGCTTCTGTGAAGATTTACAGCCTTCGAATCTGTCTTAGTCATCCAGTGCTGCTGTCACAGAAACACCACAAATGGAGGGCTTTTAAAACAGAAATTTTATGTTGTCACAGTGCACTAGGTCAAAAGTCCAAATTCAGGGTGTCAGCTCCAGGGGAAGCCCTTCTCTGCTGGCTCTGTAGGTTCTTGTCATCAATATCCCCTTGGACTGGAAGCTGCTGATGTGCAGAGATTCCAGTCCTTTCCAAAGGATATGCGTGGCTCCTGAAACTACTTTCTTGGTGATATGAGACCCCCAAATGTCTCTGCTAGCTTCTGTCCTTTATATCTCATGAGATTGTCTGAAGACACAATATAAACTTACACCCCAACACAACTGCTGCCCATGGTCCCTCATTAACATCACAGAGGCAGGGTTTACAGCATAAAGAACATCACACAATACCCGGAATCATGGCCCAGCCAAACAGCCACATACTTTTGGGTGGGGGAGCGGTGAACACAAGTCAATCTTTGACAGAAACTCTCCTCAATATGGTCAATGTGAGTCAGAAATGACCTAACAGCGATGGTTTATATTTAATAAGTAGAACTTAGATATTATCTACAAAATCTCATAAAATCTTCATTAAAATTGATGACCATTGTAAGCCACAGAGGATGCTGTCAAGAAATACCAAACAATCAATATCATCCTTTGATGACAACACAAAAAAAGGAAAAGAAACAAAACACTGAGGAGTGACAGAGATGTGTGGAATCATAGATAAAAAACATTTTAGAAGAATCAGAAAGTGTCACTTTCCTGTACATTTGTCTCAACACAGAAATAAGCTGGTTTGTAGATTCCCAAAACAGAGTCATGGTCACAAAAACTAATTTTGGAATCAAAAGAGTTGGGTTCTAGTCACTTTAAAATTTAACAGCAGTGGAAACATCACTTTAATTCTTAAAACCTCTTTACTCGACAGTGGTGATATAAAAATAGAACCTATTTCAAGGATTTACAGACAAAAGCTCTTCATAAAGCAGAAATTCACACTTGTGGGACTTATTATCTCAACAGTTTCTAACTTCTGTATCAGAAATTCCTGTAATATGCTTCAGTTTCCATCTGTCTCAGTTCTATTCAGCTTGTACTTGGGATATTAGTTCCTATTAAATGCTCAGGTGTGTTAAGGTACTTGTGCAGTGAAGCAGAAAAAAGAGTCCCGACACCATGACTGGACTCCAAAGCTTACAAAACAATGTAAACTATTTAACAGTAATTTAAACCTACCAAGAGCCAGAAACCATGCCGTTTTCGTTTAATTCATGCAAAAAAGAAATCAAAAAACAAATCCATTGTCATTGGGTATATTCTGACCCTTAATGTCCCTGTAAGACAGGGCAGAACTGCCCCATAAAACTATATACCTTCATACTGAAAAAGGATTCAGATTTTGCCTTTTCATTTATTTTACGTATATTTATTGATTGTTAATCAGTATCACTAAATAATGGCCATTGATAAATATTTCTCAAATGAGTACATGAATTGATAATAAAGGAATAAATTAAAGATGATCTCTTTAATCCTTCAGTATGTGATTTTATGATTTGATGGCTATGAGGCATTTGTAGAGCACAAAACATCAGTAGCAAATTTTCACGCATAGTTTGCAGTTTGGAACACATGACTACAAGCAATTACAACAAAGGAAACTATTTTATGCATGTACTCTAAATCTGCCACTCTTAGAGTACAGATGAAGGAACTAAGTCATAAGGAAATAATACTTTGGATAATAACTTGGTTATACAGTTAGTCAAACCATGTTGTCACAAATCCGTAAAGACTAAGGGATCCTACTTACCTAGCCTGCTGTATGTATAAATAGGAAACACTGGTGTTGTAGTGGTTAAGTGCTATGTCAGCTAACCAAAAGGTCAGCAGTTCACATTTGCCAGGCTGTCCTTGGAAATTCTATGGGGCAGTTCTACTCTGTCCTACAGGGTCGCTGTGAGTCAAAATCAACTCCACGGCAGTGAGGTTCTTTTCTTGTATGTGTGTACATGTATAAACAGACAATACACAAATCAAGTGTTAGGAAAGGTGAGTTTATAGTTTTACCTGATAAGACGTGCACAGTAAAACCTTTGAAAGCCGAATCCTGTGTAAGGCGGGAAACCTGACAGGCTATCACAGGTTTTTATTCGACAGTTATGAAATGAAGTAGGTGGTTCATAAAACGAGGTTTCTTTGAATCCTGCAAGAGATCAGGGAAGGAAATCATCACCCCCCCCCCCTTCCTTCCAGTGAGAAGATTCCAGAGATGAGACGGGTGGATCGTGTTACTAAGTCCCTTCCGCTTTCCCGAGTGATCATCTCAGGGAATCCGAGATCAGCCCTACGGCGGCATTTCAGCCCAGGAGTCTAAGGTTTCACGTGGGTGACGATCCCCAGGCTGCAGAGCTGCCTCTCTGTATTCGTCAGTACAAACATCAGTACTTTTTTTCTGTATACCTGGGATCCTCTTGTTACACTTCAAATCTCCAGTTTGGGTATGGAAGCTGTTGGTCTTTCTCGGGGGCCTTCTAAGTGAGCTCCCTGCTGGAGCCCACACTGCACAGGACACAGAGCTGTTTGAAGATGACTAATTAAATTGTGTCACTGCTCTCTTTATAGCCGTTCGGTGACTTCCCATCACATCAAATAAAATACGGATTCATCATCCTAGCCTAGCATGACCTGACTCATCTGACTGGTACCTACCTACGGCCTCACCTCGCCTTCTGCATCTTCCCCTTGCTGTCTAGGCTCCAGGCTGCTGTTCCGTAGTTCCCAGGGCATTCCAACCATTTTCTCATCTCAGAAACATTGCATGTGCTCTTTTCTCTACAGCTGCTCTCCCCATACTCCACACTATTCTTATCCTTCGTGTATCATTTTCAATGTTCCTTCTACAGACACTTTCTTCTAGTCCCTTTTATTCACAATCTCCAGCTTTTTCTTTTTTTTCCAATATAATTTACTGTCACCTATGACTGGCTTTTCATCCTAGTGAGGGGACGAGGAGAACAACTAAAAAGTAAACAAACAAGTACTATTTACTCTCCAGGAATGACATCGATCTGTAATTAGTTGAGCATCTGTCCTCTCCACTAGAGCATAAGCTCAGTGACAGCAGAGATCTTTCTGTCCCAGTCATCACTGTACCCCAAGTTCCTATTGTAGTTGTTAGGTGCCATCGAGTCAGTTCTGACTCGTGCAACACTATGCACAACAGAGTGAAACACTGCCTGGTTTTGCACCATGTCCACAGTCGTTTTCATGCTTAAACCCGTTATTGCGGCAAATGTGTCCATCCATCTTACAGAGCACCTTCCTCTTTTTCACTGACCCTCCACTCTACCAGCTATGATGTCCTTCTCCAGGGACTGATGCTTTCCAACAACGTGTCCAAAGTTTGTAAGATGCAGTCTTGCCATCTTTGCTTCATAGGAAACTCTGGTTGTACTGCTTCTAGAACAGATGTCTCGTTTTTTTGGTGGTCCAAAAAAACATTCAACATTCTCCTACACCACAATTCAAAGGCATCAGTTCTTCTTCTGTCTTCTCTGTTCATTGTCCAGCTTTCACATGCATATGATACAATTGAAAATATCATGGCTTGGGTCAGGTGCACTTTAGTCTTCAAGGTGACATCTTTACTTTTCAACAATTCAAAGATGTCTTTTGCAGCAGATTTTCCCAATGCAATGTGTCTTGATTTCTTAACTGCTGCTCCCATGGCTGTTGACTGTGGACCCAAGTAAGTTTAAATCCTTGACAACCTAAATCCTTTCTCCATTTATGACAATGTTGCTTACTGGTCCAGTTCTGAGGATTTTTGTTTTCTTGATGTTTAGGTGCAATCCATGCTGAAGGCTGTGGTCCTTGATCTTCATCAGTAAGTGTTTCAAGTCTTCTTCACTTCCAGCAAGTAAGGTAGTGTTGTCTGGGTAACACAGGTCGTTAGGGAGTCATCCTCTAATCCTGATGCCTCATTCTTCTTCATATAATATAGCTCCTCAGATTATCTGCATAGCATACAGATTGAAAAGTTATGGTAAACTGATACAACCCTGATGCACACCTTTCCTGACTTTAAACCATGCAGTGTCCCCTTGTTCTGTTCACATGACTGCGTCTTACTCCTTAAGAGCACAATTAAGTGTTCTGGAATTCCCATGTTATGCAGTATTAGCCATAATTTGTTATGATCCACACAA
Organism: Heterohyrax brucei; assembly: GCA_028571685.1. Taxonomy (NCBI): domain Eukaryota; kingdom Metazoa; phylum Chordata; class Mammalia; order Hyracoidea; family Procaviidae; genus Heterohyrax; species Heterohyrax brucei. The sequence continues at coordinate 113,330,030 of CM053149.1, read as the reverse complement.
CTGAATGCTTTTATATAATCAATGAAACACAAGTAAACGTCTTTCTGGTATTCCCTGCTTTCAGCCAAGTTTCATCTGACATCACCGATGATATCTGTGGTTCCACGTCCTCTTTTGAATCCAGCTTCAATTTCGAGCAGTTGCTTGTCAATATACTGTTGCAGTTGCTTTTGAATAGATTTTGAGCAAAATTTTACTTGTGTGTGATATTACCTATATTGTTTGATAATTTCCTCATTCGGTTGGATCACCTTTCTTTGGAATGGTGTAAATAGGTGTGGTGGTCAGGATTATGTCAACTTGGCTACTCCATGTTTGGATGCTGTATCGAGTGGCAGGGCGTGGTCTGTGGTGGCTTCCCGCCCCTCAGCTCTCATCTCTCCACCTTCCACCACTACTGCCAGTCTGCTCACATAGCCAGCGGCTCCTGCTCTCTTCTTCTGGTGTCTGGTTCCTGGACTTGAACTAGCAGCTATTGGATTCATCAACCTTACAGCCAGAGCTTGGGAGTCCAGCTCGCTAACCTGCCGATCCTGGGTTTTCCAGCATCTGCGGCTGTCTCACCGCCAGCTTGGGATCCACTGACCTACACAACTGGTGATCTAGAACTCTGGTCTCTGACCTGCTGACCTTGGGTTCACGAGCTCCTGTGGCCACGTGAGGCTTGTACCAGGACTTGGGACATTCAGCTTCTGTGATTGCGTGAGCTATTTCCTATATCTATCTATCTATATGTATCTTTACCTGTACATATATGTGTTACTGGTTTTGCTTCCTTAGAAAACCCAGCCTAAGACAGTAGGAGTGTCTTCCAGTCTGTTGGCCAGGTAGCTGTCTTCCAAATTTCTTGGCATAGATGAGTGTGCACTTTCAGCACTTCACCTGTTTGTTGAAATATCTCGACTGATATTCCGTCAATTCCTGGAGCCTTCCTTTTTGCCAATGCCGTCAATGCACTTTCAACTTCTTTCTTCAGTACCATTAATTCCTGATCATGCGCTACCCCTTCAAATGGCTGAACATCAACCAGTTCTTTCTAGTATAATGACTCCATTTATTCTTTCCATCCTTTCTTGATACTTCCTGAGTCATTTAATAGTTTCTCTGTGGAATCCTTCACTACTGCAACTTGAGGCTTGAATTTTTTCTTCAGTTCTTCCAGCTTGAGAAATGCAGAACATGTTCTTCTCTTCTAGTTTTCCATTTCCAGCTCTTTGCACACATCATTATAATATTTTATTGGCCTTTGTGAGCTGGCCTTTGAAATTTTCTGTTTAGTTCTACTTTGCCATTCCTTCCTTTTGCTTTAGCTGCTTGACATTCGAAAGTTTCAATCTTTTCTGACATCCAATTTGGTATTTTCTTTCTTTCCAGTCTTTTTAATGACCTCTTGCTCTCTTCATAGATGATGTCTTTGATGTCCTTCCACAGTTCAACAGATCTTTGGTCATCAGTGGTCAGAACATGAAATCTGTCTTGAGATGGTCTTTAAACTCAGGAGGGATATACTCAAGTTCATACTTTGGTTCTTGTGGACTTGTTCTAATTTTCTTCGGTTTTGATTTGAATTTGCTTACAAGTAATTGATGATCTGTGCCTCAGTAAGCACCTGGTGTTGTTCTGACTGCTGATGTGGAGATTTTCCATCATCTTTTTCCATAGATGTGGTCAATTTGGTTCCTGTGTATTCTACCTGGTGAGGACCATGTGTACAATTGCCATTTGTGTTGGTTACAAAAGGTATTTGCAATGAAGAAATTGTTAGTCTTGCAAAATTCCCTCATGCAATCTCCGGCATTATTTCTATCACCAAGGCCGTGGTTTCCAACTGCTAATTCTTCTTTGTTTCCATCTTTTGCATTCTAGTCACCAGTAATTATCAATGCATCCTGATTGCATGTTCAATCAATTTCAGACTGCAGAAGCTGATTAAAATCTTCAGTCTCTTCATCTTTGGCCTTAATGGTTGCTAAGTAATTTTGAGTAATAGTCGTATTAACTGGCTTTCTTTGTAGACGTGTAGATATTATCCTATCATTGACAACATTATACCTCAGGGCAGATCTTGAAATGTTTTTGATGGTGAATGCAACACTGTTCTTCTTTAAGTTTTTGTTCCCAGCATGGTACACCATATGATTGTTAGGTTCAAAATGGCCAAAACCAGTCCATTTCAGCTCACTAATGCCTATAATATGAACGTTTATGTGTTCCACTTCATTTTGGACAATCTCCACTTTTTCTAGATTCATACTTTGTACATCCTGAGTTCTGATTATTAATAGAAATTTGCAGCTGTTTCTTCTCATTTTGAGTTTTGCCGTATCAGCAAACTAAGATCCCAAAGGCTTCACTCCATCCATATCATTAAGGTTAATTCTACTTTGAGGAGGCAGTTCTTCCCCATTTGTTGTCTGAGTACCTCGCAACCTTAGTGGCTTATGTTCCGGCACTGTACCTGACAATGTTCTGCTGCTATTCGTGAGGGTTTCTCTGGATGACTCTTTTCAGAAGTAGACTGCTGGGCCCTTCTTCCTAGTCTGTGTTAGTCTGGAAGCTCACCTGAACCTTGTCTATCATGGGTGACCCTGCTGGTACCTAAATACCAGAGGCACAGCTTCCAGCATCACAGCAACAAGCAAGCTTCCACTGACAGACAAGTGGAGGCTGCCCACTCTTCCTTTTACCCTCCTGACCTGATGCTGTTATCCTCCAGCTTCCTAGCATACAAAAACAAAACAGGTGGCTGTCATCAAATCAATTCCAGCTTATATCGCCCCATAGGACGCAGAGTAGAACTGACCCGTAGAACAGTTGGTGGATTGATAACCTTTTTTCGTTAGCAGCAATGGCCCTTAACACTCCATCACCAGGGTTTCCCCGAGCATACATGTGGCACATATACACTCAGATATCCACTGAGTGAATCAGTACAACAATTTGGTTGTTTTATATGTATGTACATAAATTTTTTGTGTATAAACACATTTCAGTGAAATTTATTTGACAAGGATAAGCAGTGCAGAAAGTGGAGAGAGGTAGGAGAAATCTTTGACTATACAATATATTGAGATCTGCATACCCAATATTAAGTATTGATTATTCCCAATGTTGGTCTAGTTTCATGCATATCTTCTTGGAGAAGATAGAGCATGAGAGGGATTTTTTTTTTTAAATGAGGTAAGCTGGTAGCATACTAAAACAGCACCCATAAATATGTTGAGGTATATCATTGTAACTGAACAATAGTAATGTCTGATAGACCATTTATTAACACAAAGATATTCACTCTACATTGTTAGTGCTCAAAATGAATTTTTAAAAATTATATCCAGCATGATCCTATTTTTGTAATAATATCCTATTTTCAGAAGAAAATAACATGCATAGTACGTGGAAAAGAAAGAATGATGAAGATACAGCAAAATGTTAACAGTTTCTTTGAAGGTGGAGGGGACATGATTTTGTTTCCTGCTTATGCATCTCCATATTGTCCAATTTTAAGATTATGACTAGATTTTCGATGTCACAAAAAAAAGGGTCTTTAAAGCAAAGATTTCGCATTATGACTTTCAATCACAAGCTGGGCAGAATTTTGATGCACGTGTTCTAAACAGTTAAATTTGCCGGTTTAATAGAGACTTGTAGTCGGTAGAGGGCGTGAAGGACAGCCCAAAGAGGGCGATGCGAATAAACTCGGTTGGTGGAAGGATTTCCTCACATAATGATTATTTTAATTTTCTCTCGCTCATTTAAGAAAATTCCTAAAAGACACTAAAGGCGTGATTGCCACTTATATTACCTTTATATTATATTTATGCTGCAAAATGATTGATACTACGTTTGTTAAGAAAGCCAAAACATGAGCTTTAAGTGGCTAAAGCAGACTAAAAATACTTGAGCCTGTTCTCTGCCAGGCACTGAGGTATGTTTTGTACATGATAGTCTCCTATGTGAATTGATTTTGATAAGTTTTGCCCGACAGTATAGACACGCGCATGTGTGTGAGAATACACCTGGATAAGGTTCGAATAAAGATAAAGCTCTCAATGTTTAGTGATAACGGACAAAAATCTCATAATTAGGTATCACTCCACGGTTTACAAAGTGCTTTCAGATTTATTCTTTCACTTAATACAAAAACCTTGTGAAGTAGATACCTTTTTTTAAGGATGAGGAAGCATGGCTGAGTTAGTATCTCGGACTGTGTCTGTGTATACCGAACGCACTGCTGTTTCTCTAATTATCTAGAAATCCTGAGACACCTGAAACAGGTACCTTAAGCTAACACCAAACCCACTGCCATCCAGGCAATTCCGACTCATGGGGGCCGTATAGGACAGAGTAAAACTGCCCGATTAAGCTTCCTAAGGCTGTAATCTTTACAGAAGCAGACTGCCACATCATTCTCCTACAGAGCAGCTGGTGGGTTTGAACTGATGGCCCTTCAGTTAGCAGCTAAGCACTTCAACCACTACGCCACCAGTGCTCCTTTGTCTCCACTAAAGAGACACTCTGTATGTGCAATATCTAATACTAATGCAAACATCACATTCTGGCTCTTCTTTTCCTTTTTTAATTAACAAGGGTTTGACTGTAATTCACATCACTGATTCCTGTGTTCATTAATTCTAGACTTGATAGTTCCCAAAGGCCAGTTTGGAGACAGGCACTCAAAAGAAAATAAAAGCCATGTGGTGAGATTATATCCTTCCTCTTTTTGTGTCTATCCTAATGTCTTCTCTCATAAGAAATCATGGTTGAGGATCCAACTCGACAGCACTTGGCTGGCTGGCTGAGGATGGTGGTCTTCTTTTAGAAGCACTTGCTTGGCAAAAGAAAACTCTAAAATTCTTTTGTCAGTCATCCCCTCCCTCCCCATTTTACATTTTTACCAATCTGAGTAACTGAAACATCAAAAAACAAAAACAAACCATTGAGTATCTGTTTATGGAGATGGACAACTTGGCAACAGACACTGGCAATGATCACACAATGTGATTGATGTCACAGTGTCATGGATTGTTTAAAATGTTGAAATGGTAAATATGGTGTTACGTATTTTACACAACAACAGCAACACTGTTTTTGATTAGTGATGAGCAGTCTAAGACTCAGCTTACAGCAGGACGGCCAAGCCTTGTAATAGAGCCCTCGCTGAAACCTTCCGCTACACCAGTAGACCGATGTCTGTGTTGCTCACTCACCGATATTCTCAAACACAAGAACTGACAAATAAGTTTGTGAACTAGTCCTAGAAAAAGGGCTACATACCTCATTGCTGAATATCACCGTGGTCACCTTTGAAGTACTCCACTTGGGAAGCTACGCACTGATGTCAGCACCTAGTCCACCCTTCAAAGTAATTTTGGAACTCCTTTTCTGGACTATCAGAGCTGTCGGTGTACCATGCGTGATGTCCTGAAAGTCATCAAAATGTCTTTCTTTCGCCTTCTCCTTTCCTTTCAGGTAAAGGAAAAAGTCATTGGGGGCCAGATCAGGTGGATAGGGAGGGTGTTCCAATACAGCTACTTGTTTTCTGGCTAAAAACTCCATCACAGACAGCTATCTAATTAACTTCCCACCTTGCCACCGTGTGCAATGACCGTTCAGAAAGAGTTCCAAAATTACTTTGAAGGGTGGACTCTGCGCTGGCACAGGTGCATAGCTTCCCAAGGGGAGTACTTCAAAGGCGACCACAGTGACAGTCAGCAATGAAGCATGTAGCACTTAGAACAATTAAGTTAGAGGACTTAATTTTTGGACCTTGGACCTCATAGACCTATTTTAGTGGTTAATGAGTGGTAGAAATTTTTTCTTTTTTGAGGGTGGTCTTTTTCAAAACAAGTCAGGTGATCTACATAAGAAGTTTTTCAATACAATCGTATGAAAAAGTGCTTTTTAGAATTGAACAGTGTTGTTTTCAATATGCATAAAAAAAGAATTTCATTGCTTCTCAGGGTAAAAAACAAGCCACAGAAGCTGTTCATCACAGCTCTAAAAAAACAAATAGCACAGAACTCACAGCTTCAGAACAGAATCTCTCACATCTTTCCGATGAAACATCCCCAAACCCTGAACTGAAAGGAAATTATTATTTTAAGCTTAAAGAAGAGAGAGGATAAATCAGTGCCACGTGACCTGTCTACAGTCACAACCTCTAAACGCCAGAGTGAGCCAAAAAGGAATTAAAGAGCCAAAGGCCTATAGGAATGTTTCCAAAAAATTTAAAGAGTGTAAACTCAAAGAAAAAAGCAAATTGTCAACAAATCTGTGTAGTAAGAAAAAATTTATAAATAGTTTTAAAACAGTTAAAACGTCAAACTAGAGAGATGCTTGAGACCACTACTAACTCTTCTATCAGAGCCACAATAGATGGACGGAACCTGAGAGAATGAGAAAAAAAATGTGGATGAAAACCTTAAATTCTCTAAAACACCAGACTTACTGGGCTGGTTGAGATTATAGGGTACCTGAGACTGTGGCGGTGAGATGCTCTCAAAACCTTGAACCCAAACTAGCCCCTTGTGCAACCTTTCAGCTAAATAACAGACTACATAAAGAATGTCACCCCATGGGTACAGTGCTCCTTCAAAAAAATCATCTGTATGAGACCAAATGGTTAACAATGACTTTAAAACAGGGTTGAGACAGTAAGGGGGCACAGAAACCAGATTAACAGAAATGGAACAACCAGAATGGAAATAGTAGAAACATTCACATATTGTGAACAGTGTAACCAGTATCATTCAACAACTTGTGCAGAAATTGTTGAATGGGAATCTAAACTGATGGGTAAACCTCCAGCAAAAACACAATAGTGTGTGTGTGTGTGTATATATATGTGTGTGTGTGTATATATATATGTATATATAATGAAGAATAAAATCTTAGGAATTTTCTCTGGAGACATACTTGTGTATAGTAAAGATATAAAGACACAAAAAAGAATATTTTAAAAACCTAAGCTCAAAGAGAAGACTTGGTGGTACAGTGGTTAAGCACTCAGCTGCTAACTAAAAGGTCTGCAATTTAAACCCATCAGCATCTCCATTGGAGAAAGAGGTGGCAGTCTGCTTCCATTGAGATTTACAGCCTTGGAAATCCTATGAGCAGTTGTACTCTGCCCTTTAGGGTTGCCATGAGTCAAAATTAACTAAAAGGCAATGGGTTTCTTTGATTAAGCTCAAAGAATAAAGCAAGTTGCCTAAGTATTTGTGAAGTATAATAGAGTTTATAAGTAGTTTTAAAACATGCAAAATAATATTAGGTGTTATCTATGGAAACATACATATGTAACAAAGGTATGAAAATACGAGGCAGAGGGAAGATAGGAAAATCATAGTCAGCTGTGCTGCACTGAAAGAATAACAGCCTGATTCAGACTGGCTTTTGGAGATGGTCAGAAGCTGCAGGGAGAATAGTAATGAGCTGCTTTCTTAACCTCTTCAGGCCTCAATGCTCTGAAGATTAAAATGAAAGAACTCAAATTGGCAGTCCCCAAGTCCCCCGACAGCTCTAAAAGTATACATGCCTGAGATTTTGGGGGGATTCATTTGTGTAGACTTTGATGATTTCTAAGTCTTTGGTAGCCTCTGTGTTTGGGGGGATGAAACAGTTAATGGGAAAACCCGTTACAGCTGTGACTTCAGGAGGGTCAAGGGTGGCATACAGAGTATCAGCGTCTGCATTTCCAAACAACATGGGTCCTTCTTGATGAACTCAGCCTGGAAACAAATTCTTTCTGCTATAAGGCAGGAGAAAGAGAGTGGTTTGAGGACAAAGAAGCAACAGTGAAGGAAGACCCAGGAGTAAGAGGAAGTCATAAAGCAGGCAAATGGGGAAAGGGAGAAGCCGTTCAGGAAGGTAATAAATAACTGGTTAGGTATTTCATAGAGCATATTATCAGAAACAAACTCCTTTACACAGAGTGGATGAAATGTCCTGCTGTCATCACTGTCAGGTGCCAACAAGTCAGTTCCAATGCATAGCAACACCGTGTACAATTGAACGGAACACTGCCAGGTCCTGCGCCATCCTTACCGCGGTTGCTATGCTTAAGCCCATCGTTGGCAGCCACCGTATCAACCCATGTCATCAAGACTTTTCCTCTCTTTCACTGACCCTCTGCCAAGCATGATGTCCTTCTCCAGGTGTGATCCCTCTTGATAAAATGTCCTAAGTACCTGAGACCAAGTGTCACCATCCTCACTTCTAAGGAGCATGCTGGCTGTGCTTTTTCCACAACGGATTTGTTCATTCTTCTGGCAGTCCATGGAATATTGAACATTCTTTGTCAAGACTTTAATTCAAATGCATCGATTTTTCTTCAGTCTTCCTTATTCATTTACCAGCTTTCATATGCACATGAGGCCATTGATAATATGGCTTGGGTCAGGCACATCTTAGACCTCAAAGTGGCATCTTTGCTTTTCAACACTTTAAAGAGGGCTTTTGTAATAGATTTGTCCAGTGTAATGCGTCATTTGATTTCCAGACCGCTGTACATGGGCATCGATTGTGTATCCAAGTAAAAGGAAATCCTTGACAATCTTTTTTTCATTTACTATGATGTTACTTATAGGTCCAGTTGTGAGGATTTTTGTTTCTTGATGTTGAGGCATAACCCATACCAAAGCCTTTGAACTTCATCAATAAATGTGTCAAGTCTTTTTCCCTTTCAGCAAGCAAGGTTGTATCAGCTGGCTATCACAGGTTGTCGTTGAGTCTGCCTCGAATCCTGATACTTTTTTGTTCTTCATATAATCCAGCTTCCCAGATTATTTGCTCAGTATATAGATGGAATAAGCATAGTGTAAAGATACAACCCTGGTTCACATCTTTCCTGACTTTAAACTACTCAGTATCCTATTCTGTGCCAATGACTGCCTCTTGGTCTACTTACTCTTGGTTCAGCATGAGCACAATTAAGTCTTTTGGAATTCCCATTCTTTGCAATGTTGTCCACAATTTGTTGTGATACACACAGCTGAATGCCTTTGCATAGTCAATAAAAAAGGTAAACATCTTTCTGGTGTTCCTGCTTTCTGCCAAGATCCATCTGACATCAGTAACGTTGTTCCTCATTTCAAGTGCTCTTCCAAACTGGGGTTGCATTTCTGTCAATATATTCCTGCAACTATTTTTTAATTATCTTCAGCAAAATTTCATTTGAGTGTGATATGAATGATTGTTGATATTCATGATACTGTTTGATAACTTCTGTGTTCTGTTGGATCATCTTTCTTTGGAATAGGCACAAATATGGATATTTTCCAGTTGCTTGGCCAGGTAGCTGTCTTCCAAATTTCCTTTCATAGATAAGTAAGCACCTCAAGCATTGCATCTGTTTATTGAAACATCTTAATTGCTATTCCGTCAATTCCTGGATCCTTGCTGTTCATTAATGCCTTCAGCGCAGCTTGGTCTTCTTCCCTCAGTGTCATCCATTCTTGATGATATGAGTATGCTATCTCCTGAAACGGTTGAACTTCAACCACTTCTTTTTGGTACAGTACTTCTGTTTATTCCTTCCAACTTCTTTTGATGCTCCCTGCATCATTTAATATTTTGCCCATAGAATCCTTCAATATTGCAACTTGAGGCTTGAATATTTTTCTTTAGTTCTTTCAGTTTTAGAAATGTTGAGCCTGTTCTTCCTTCTGGCTTTTGAACTCCAATGTTTTGCATATGTTGTTATAATATTTCACTTTGTCTTCTTAAATGGCCACACTTTGAAATCTTCTTTTCAGTTCTTTTACTTCATCATTTCTTCCAATCATTAGGCTATCTGCTCTACATTCAAAAGCATGTTTCAGAGTCTTTTGACACCTACTTCTGTCTCTTATTTCTTTCTGGTCTTTTTAATGACCTTTTGCTTCCTTTGTTGGTGGTTTGAATCCACCAGGTGTTCCTTGGAAACTCTATAGGGTAGTTCTACTGTGTCCTATAGCGTTACTATGAGTCAGAACAGACTCAGTGGCAGTAGGTTTGGTTTGATTTCATCTTGCTTTCTTCATGTATAAGGTCCTTGATGTAATCACACAAACTGTCTTCAGTTATTAGTGTTCAATGTATCAAATCCACTGTTGAGATGATCTCTAAATTCAGGTGAGGTGTACATAGGTCGTATTCTGCCTCTCATGGACTTGTTTTAATTTTCTTCAGCTTTAACTGGAATTTGCATATGAGCAATTGAAGGTCTGTTTGGAAGTTGGTCCCTCTCTTTTTTCTAACTGATCAACTATCAAGCTTCTTGATTGTCTCTTTCTACAGATGTAGTCAATTTGATTCCTATGTGTGCTGTCCAGCAAGTTCCACATGTAGAGTCACCACTCATATTGTTGAAAAAAGGGGGAAAAAAGGGTATTTGCAATGAATAAGTCATTAGTCTTGCCAAACTTTATCTGATCTCCAGCATTGTTTCTATTACCAAGGCCATATTTTTCAACTACCAATCTTTCTTTGTTTCCAACTTTCATATCTCAGTCACCAATAATTATCAATGCATCTCTATTGCATCTTTGATCAATCACATACTGTAAAAGTTAGTTTAAAAAAATCTTCAGTTTTCTCACCTTTGGCATTAGTGGTTTGCAGGTAAATTTGAGTAATAGTCATATTAACCTTCCTTGTAGGTGTATGGATATTATGCTTTATCATAAATCTTGAAATATCTTTTCTGGTGATGCATGCAATGCCATTCCTCTTACCAATGTCACTCCTAGCATAGTAGACTATATGATTATGTCATTTAAAACAACTAATACCAGTCCATTTCAGCTCATTAAGGCCTAGGATATGAATCTGTATGCATTCTATTTCATTTTTGACAACTTTCAATTTTTCTAGATTCATGCTTTACATATACTGAGTTCTGAGCCATTGCAGATGCACAACCTACTAATTTCCTACCTCTGAGATTAAGAGTCAATAACAAGGATTCAAAGTCTTAATAAAATGAAACACAAAGAGAGGGTCTTAAATGTAGCTAGAAGTAAATCAAAACTAATGTACAAATGGAAGCCCTATAGGTTTTCCTCTGACTTTTCAACAGAAACTATGTTGACAAGAAGGCAGTGGGATGACATGTGCAAAGCCTTGAAGGAGAAAAGCTTCCAACCAAGAATTACATATCAGCAAAATTGTCTCTCAAATATGACAGAGAAATTAAGACATTCTCAGATAAACATAAGCTTAGAAACTTTGCAAAAGCCAAACCAGAACCACAAGAAACACTGGAAAAAGATCTCCATTTATAAAATCAATAACATTAGATGTATACTCAACAATGCAATGCAGGACACAGCATCCAGAGCTCTACTCAGTTAGGGAAGTCACAAAGCTCAATCAAAGCTAAAACATTAGAAGTAGGGATCCAGAGATCTTAACATATAAGCTATGACAACATCACACAATAAAGAGGGATATATTACAGTAGTTGTAGCTCTTTCAAATGAAGAGGAAATTAAGGAGATATACAGAAGTTAAAGACTGGTTTAAACTTAGAACACTAAGGAGGACCAAAGGGGTAGGTACAGAGCAAACTAACAATGCTACATATCAAAATGAGAAACATAAAAATGAGGAATCTCAGTAACACAAAATAACACAAAACTAACATTGAAAAAGATAAAAAGAAAACCCCTAGAGAAAAACGACCCAGAAGAGTATATTAAGTGGAACAAAGAAAATGTCAACAACATAAAAATAAAGGAACCAAAATGACAGCCCGCCAAGCCAAGTGACAGCACTGAATATGTATGTATCAATAACTACATTGAATATAAATGGATTGAATGCTCCAATTAAGAGACAGACAGTAACAGCTTGGATGAAAAAAGATCTGTCTATATGCTGCTTGCAAGAAACAAACTTTAGACTCAAAGATATGAACAAACTAAAAATCAAAGGGTGGAAAAATATATACCAAGCTAACAACACACAAAGAGGAGCTGGAGTGGCAATACTAATCTCAGATAAAATAGACTTTAATGTAAAATCCACAACCATGGACAAGGATGGTCACTGAAAGGTCTAATATATAAGCAGGATATAACAACATTAAATATCTATGCACCCAATACTGGAGCATCTAAATACATCAAACAAACATTGACAACACTGAACAATGAGATAGATAATTCCACAGTAGCAGTAGATTTCAACATTCCCCTTTCAGTAAGGGACAGATAATCCAGAAAAAACCTTGGTAAAGATACAGAAGATCTTATGGTGACAATGAAACTGACTGAAATATACAGAATTTTTCACCCAACAACAGATAAGTACACCTTCTTTTCCAATGCACATGGAACATTCTCCAGAATAGACCATGTATTAAGTCATAAAGCAAGTCTCAACAAAAGCCAAACTACTGAATTATTGCAAAGCATCTTCTCAAACCATAAAGCCATAAGATTTGAAATCATTAGCAGAAAAAACATAGGTAGATATTTGAACTCATGGAAACTGAGCAACATCTTGCTCAAAAATCCATGGGTTATAAAAGAAATCAAAGATACAATAAAGAAATTCATGGAATCAAATGAGAATGAAAACACGTCCTACCACAGCCTGTGGGGTACAGCAAAAACAGTGCTTAGAAATCAATTTATCTCTATAAATGCACACATCTGGAATGAAGAAAGGTCCCAAACCAAGAATTAATCCTACTGCTTGAACAAGTAGAAAGAGAAGAACAAAAGAACCCCCCCTTGGGTACCAGAAGAAAACATGTAATAAAAATTAGAGCAGAACTAAACGAATTAGACAATAGAAAAACAACTGAAAGAATTAATAAGACCAAAAGCTGGCTTTTTAAAAAGGTCAACAAAATTGATAAACCATTGGCTAAAATTACAAAAGAAAAACAGGAGAGGAAACAAATAACCTGAATAAGAAATGAGATGGGAGATGTCACAACAGACCCAACTGAAATAAAAAATATCATAGCAGAATATGAAAAACCTAGAGGAAACACACAAGTTTATAGATTCACATCACCTACCATAATTATCACAAGAATTAGAACAATTTATTAAACCCACCCCAAAGGAACAGATTGAACAAGTCATCAAAAAACTACTAATCAAAAAAAGTCCTGGCCCAGATGGCTTCACTGGAGAATTCTACCAAACTTTTAGAGCAGAGTTAATCCCAATACTACTGAGGCTACTTCAGAACATATAAAAGGATAGAATTGCCCCGGATTCATTCTATGAAGCCAGCATAACCCTGATACCAAAGCCAGGGAAAGATCACACAAAAAAAGAAAATTATAGACCAATATCACTCATGAATCTGGATGCAAAAATCTTCAACAAAATCCTAGCCAATAGAATTCAACAATATATAAAAAAAAATTCATCATGACCTAATTGGATTCATACTGGGGATGCAGGGCTGGTTCAACATTAGAAAAACAATTAATGTGATCAACCATGTAAATAACACAGAAGGATGAGAATCACATGATTTTGTCAATTGACACAGAAAGGACATTTGACAAAGTCCATCACCCATTCATGCTAAAATGCCCTCAGCAAAATAGGAATAGAAGAGAAATACCTCAATGCAAAAAGGGCATCTACACAAAGCCAACTGCCTACATCATCTTGAATCAAGAGACACCAAAAGAATTCCCCCTGAGAATGCGAACTAGACAAGGATACCCTCTGTCACCACTTCTATTCAACATTATGCCAGAGGTTCTGACCAGAGCAACCAGACAAGACAGAGAAGTAAAGGGCATCTGTATCAGTAAAGAAGAAATAAAAATATCTGTATTTGCAGGCGATATGGTTGTATACACAGAGTATCCTAATGAATCCATAAAAAAACTACTGGAACCAATAGAAGAATTCAGCCAAGCGTCAGAATACAAGATAAACATAAGTAAATCAGTAGGATTCCTTTACACCAACAAAGAGATCATCAAGGAGGAAATCACCAAATCAATACCATTTACTATAGCCCCTAAGAAGATAAAATACTTAGGAATAAATCCAACTAGAGAAATAAGAGACCCATACAGAACCACAAGATCTTACTGCAAGAAACCCAAAGAGATTTGCATAAATGGAGAAACCTACCTTGCTAATGGATAGGACGACTTAACATTGTGAAAATGTCTATTTTACCCCAAACAATCTACATACACAATGCAAATCCCAGTACAAATTCCAGTGACTTTTTTAATGAGATGGAGAAACAAACCACCAACTTTCTTTGGAAAGGGTAGAAATCCCAGATAAGCAAAGCACTGCTGAAGAACAGGAACACAATGGGAGGCCTCCCACTACTCAGCCTTAGAACTTGTTACTATCACAGTAGTCAAAAGAGTCTGATATGGGTATAAAAAGAGACATTTAGACCAATGGAACAGAGTTGAGACTGCATTCATGCCACCATCCTCTTATGAATAGTTGATATTCCACAAAGGCCCTAAGACTGTAAACAAGTTGTTAACAAATGGTGTTGGCAAAATTGAATATCCTTCTGCAAAAAACTGAAACAAAACCTGTATCTCACACCTTACACAAAAACTAACTCAAAATGTATCAAAGACCTAAATACCAAACCTAAAATGATAAAGATTATACAAGAAAAAAATAGAGAATGGAAGCTCTAACATGCAGCTTAAGCAGACTGCAAAATCTGACCATCAAAGCACAAACAACAGAACAGAAAACAGATAAATGGAAACTAATACAAATCAAATACTTAGGCTCATCCAAAGACTACCTACCAGAATGGTAAAAAATACTTGGCAACTACATGGTAGATGGATGTCTGATTTCCACAGTCTGCAAGGTACTGTAAAATATCAACAAGAAAAAATTAAATAACCCAATTAAGCAATGGACTAAGGAGATAGACAGACACCTCACCAAAGAAGACATCCAGGCAGCCAAAATACACATAAAAAAATGCTCAAAATCATTAGCTATTAGAAAAATCCAAATCAAAACTATAACGAGATACCATCTCACCCCAACAAGGTTAGCAATAATAAACAAGCAAAAAAACAACAAATACTGGAGAGGCTGTGGAGAGACTGGAACTCCACAATGCTAGTGGTAGGATTGCAAAATGGTATAACCTCTTTGGAAAGCAATTTGATGCTTCCTTACAAATTAGAAATAGAAATACCACATGATCCAGCAATCCCACTGCTTGGAATATATTCTACAGAAATAAAGGCAGTCACATGAACAGACATATGTACATGAATATTTATTGCATTCCCATCCAAGACAGCAAAAAGATGGAATCAACCTAGGAGCTGATCAGTAGATGAATGGATAAACAAATTATGGTACATATACACAATGGAACACTATGCAAGGAAAAAGAACAATAGTGGTTTTAGGAAACAACTCATAACCTGATTTCAACTAGAAGACATTGTGCTGAGTGAAATCAGTCAGTTGCAAAAGGACAAGTATTGTAAGAAACCTGCTACAAGGACTTAAAAATGGACTTATGTACAAAAGAAAAAACCCTTTGATGGCTACAAGGGTGGGGAGGGAGGGAGAAGGATGTTCATAGATTAGATAGTCAATAGGAATTTTGTTAGGTAAAGAGAGTGACAGCATGCAGTAGAGAGCAGATTAACATAACTGGGCTATACCATAAACTGAAAGGTTTTCTAAGCTCAACCCAACATTTCAAACAATAGAGTACAAGGGACCAGAGTCTGGAGACCATGTTTGCAGGGAATGTCAAGGTCAAGTGGCAAAGCTAGTCTTTAGCTAAGAGAGTCTTCTGCATTCCGCATTGGTGAGAGGCATCTGGGGTCTTAAATGTTAGCAAGCTGCCATCTGAAGTACACAAAATGGTCCCAACCCATCTGGAACAGATGACAACCGAGAACATCAAAGAAATGAGGAAAAATGAACCCAGGAGGCAGAAGGACCCACATGAATGGAAGACAATATCAATATGAGACCAGAAGAACCAGATGGTGCCCAGCCACCACCAGAGACATCCGTGTTGGGGGACACAATATAAATCCCCTGAGGCAACATGAGAAAAAGTGATGTGTAGCTTATGAACTCTTCTAAAAGACCAGAATTGATGGTTCGACAGCCTGAAGTGTCCTCTGGGAACATGACCCCTAGACTTGCTGCTGGCCCTGACCTGAAACCATTACTGAAGTCAACATTTCAGCCAAGAATGGACCAGAGTTGGGGACATGACGTGAGCATACTGTGTGTATACTTTATGGTTTTATACACTTATAGGAGGCTGTCCTACTGGTGGAAACCCTGGTGACATAGTGGGTTAAGTGCTATATATGCTAACCAAAAGGTTGGCAGTTCAAATCCACCAGACTCTGCCTGGAAACTTTATGGGGGCAGTTCTAATCTGGCCTCTGGGGTTGCTAAGAGTTGGACCCAACTTGACAGCAGTAGGTTTTGATTGGGTCCTACCAGTTTCCTTCTAGATGGGAGAGAAGAGGGTGAAGAGGAGGCGACAGGTACTCATTAAGAGGATAGTAGAAGTATAGAGAGAAAAGAATGAATGTGCTTTCACATGGTGAAGAAAGTAGATGGAGCTGCAGATAGGTGGGCTTGAAAAATTATTTGGATTGTATACTTTCACTTAATTATAAAAAAAAAACAAGAGTCAGGAACAAGGATTCAGCCATTCTAGCACAGAGTAGAAAAAAAAACAAAGCAAAACAAACAGAACAGAATACAAAGGGTGTCCTAGGAAGGAGAGTGGCTGGAAAGGAGGGGAAAGGAGACTGTTGAGAGGATGAGACATGTATGGAGCAGAGAGGAATAGTGTGCTGTCACCGGGCAGGGAGAGCAGTGGGAACTGCGTATAGGTGGGCATGTAAATTTATATGGGAATGTACATTTTCACTCAGTCATAATAAAAAAAAAGGGGGGGTTGTCCTAGTCAACAGAAAATACCACGACTGGAATATTTCATGAAGTGAAGCTTTACTGACACAGTCCGGTAAGCCGCAAATCCATTTATCAGTTCATTCAGAATGAGAAATCATCACAGTCCAACAGGCTAAGTCCAAATCCAGTGAGAGCATCTCGGCACAGGAAACTCAGGTCCAAAGGACGTGCCCTGCCCTCGGTGCTTCTCTCTTGGTGTTATGAGGTTCCCAACTTCCTCACCTCACTTCTCTCCCTTATAGTCCACAAGCTTGTAGCTTGAGTCCTGCCTCACTAACACAACTGCAAACCATTCTCCATCATCAATATCACAGAGACAGGTTCACAACACATGGGAGGAAGGGCACCATATTGGAACTCCTAACCAAATTATAGCAACACATACATTTTTGGGGGGACACAATTCAATCCATGACAAATGGTAAGACTGACATCCTCTTAAACACAAAGAAAATAAGGCCTAGAAGGTTCTTGTCCTTTCAACACACACACACACAAGTGCGCATGCATGCACACCAAACATCATGATGTGGCAATGCAGTAGGTCATGTATGAAACCCAGAAGCCAGAACTTTTTACATGTACCCGGTGCAGTTCTGAAGCATGTAGTCAGGGTCCTCCCTTGTGTACAGAAAATGTTTGAAGATGGTGAGATAAGTGATAGAAATTTCAATAGGGAAAGTGTTTCATTCCACCACAAAGAAAATAAAAGGGAATTTGGGGCAATGGAGAGCCTACAGATTTATTCTTTTCTCTGCTATAAATTCATAACATAAGTGTGACAATCTGAACTGTGGGCTTTTAGCATTGATAGGCATCATGCAGAAGCACAGATGCTCCTTTCTGGACGCAGTGACACGGAAAGGGAGAAGCACTAAGGAAATCCACATTCCATGTGGCAGGAGCACATCCTCTTGGCAGCCTCTGGGAAGCTTGACTCCTGTCTACAAAACCTATCAGAATTCCCTACCCGAAAGCCTTGTTGGTACAGCAGTACTTTCTTCCTGTTCCCAGAGACACTCACCCTTGGGCTTTATTATCAGTCTTCCAGAGTTGGTTGCTCCTGCGTCCTGTCACATAAAACCATGAACTGAGGTCCCTGACTTACGTCATGTCAGTCCCAGCAGGGTGAGGCTCCAAAAGTATGAATCCTAGCCCTCAGCGCTGTAGTTTCAAACGCAGTCTGCATTTGCAACTGTAGTCGACAGTTTGCCTTCCTTACTGCGTCGGCTTTGGGGGAGCTAGGAGAGAGCGGGAATGAGGAAAACCTTCTTTGCACTGCAGTCCATCTCTGAATCAAATGTCTGTGACTGTCTTCACACGGAAATACATGAATATCCATGGTAAAAGGTCAATGGCTTTGCTGACAGATGCTGAACCAGGCAATATTTTTACTTTTTTTTTTTTTTTTTTTTTAAAAAGCCTTCCTACAGCTTTACTGGTGTTTGCTATTTCCCCAACTTGTCTGAGTTCTCTGATATTACAAGCCCAAATAGAATTTAAAAAGCAGAAGTAAAGGAAAGAATAGTAAACGATCGTCAGACAGCACCCGATGTCTGACAGATGGGACTCAAAGAGTTTGAATGAGTTGCTCACAGTGACCAAGAAGACTAAAACCCATTTCCTGAGTCTCAATCCATGGCTGCTTTCATTGCACAAGAGTGGAATCAAAAAATAAAATACAATAATTAAGTTGAATTTTGTTCTGAAGGTGACCCCAAACCTTGCCCCATTACCCTAGAAAAAAGATCATGCCATATTTGTCTTATAAAGAAAGTTTTGTACACTCAGTGTAACTTAGAAAATAAATAGCAACAAGTAAGGCAGGGGAAAGAGGATCCCTGAGACTATTAAGTCCATCAAATGTGAAATGTTCCACAAGTATTTATGACAAATTTATTGATTTGTACTACTTGACTAGCACAAGTGACCGGATGGAATTCAAAATGGATGGCACGTCCCTCCACGTGCACAGATAAAAGCAACATCGTGTTCTCATCCCTGGGCACGTGCTACCCTGGGCTCCTCGGTTTTACTGAGTTTTGCATTGCTTTTACAAAGACAATAACGCCTGTTTCCTGCAGAGTTTATTTAAGTAAACAAGGCGGAGACAGCGAGGTACCGTTTTCTATGCAAAGCAAGACTTTAAAAGTTTTATCTAGAGAAAGAAAGCAAAAGATCTGTTCTCTACGTTGTTCCATAAGATAAGTTTACAAGATAAACAGTTCTATTTAGAGCTCTGTTCAGGGGGACAAATGGTTCTGTTTTTCATTACCCATCCATGTCATGGACAGCAAAGCCTTTTTTAAGCAGTTTTTTTTTTAAAAAAAAGGCTTCCTAACGGTTCCGTGAGCTGCTCCTATTCTCAATCAGTATACCACTACAGAGTTTCTGAGGGAGGCCATTGCAAGCTTTTTCTGGTAGAACAATTATCTTAAAAACTCAGGAATTTACTTTGTGATGAGTGTAGGCTCCTCAGAACCCCGGTGGTCCAGTAAATAAGACCTTGGCCATTAACCAAAGCTTGGCAGTTTGGATCCACCAGCTGCCTCTTAGAAACCCTTTGGGGCAGTTTTACTCTGGCCGATAGGGTCACTGTAAGTCAGAATTGACTCTGTAGCAATGGGTTTGGTTGTTGATTTGTTGTTTGTCTTTTAAATAGACTGCTCAGGGAGCCCTGCTGGTGCAGTGGTTAAAGCGAGAGACACAAAACCACCAGCAGCTTCGTGGGAAAGACATGGCAGTCTGTTTCTGCAGAGATTTACAACCTTGGAAAGCCTATGGGATTGCTATGAATAGAACTCAACTCAGCAGCAGTGGGCTTATAGACCCTTTAAACCCTGGTGGTATAGTGAGTTAAGGGTCATCAATTCTAATCCACTAGGTGCTTGTTGGAAACTATGGGGCAGTTCTGCTCTGACCTCTAGGATCGAAGTGAGTCAGAATCAACTCTACAACAGTGGGCTTGATTTTTGGTAAAGCTATAAAGCTCCTCAGTGACACAGTGGGTAAATGCTTCCTAGCTAACTGAAAGATCATTGATTTGAACTCACCAAAAGTACCTCAGGACAAAGATGTGGCAGTCTGCTTTTGTAAAGATTATAGCCTTGGGAATTTTGGGGGGCAATTCTACTCTATCCAGTAGGGTCACTATGAATCAGAATCAGTTCAATGGCTATGCGAGTAGACACCTTAAGGAGCCCTGGTGGTACAGTGGTTAAGCACTGGGCTTTTAATCAAAAGGTAGGTAGTTAGAATCCACCAGCGGTTCTGCAGCAGAAAACACCTGGTGGTTTGCTCCCTACGAAAGCCTATGGAGCAGTTCTACTCTGTCTTGTAGGTCACTATGAGTCCTAACTGACTGAGTAGCACACAACAACAATACAGACTCCTTATGAGCTGCCAAAGAAACCCTGGTGGTATAGTGTTAAGCTGTGCCTGCTAACCAAAAAGGTTAGCTGTTCAAATCCTCCAGGCACTCCTTGGAAACTCTATGGCAGTTCTACTCTGTCCTGTAGGGTTGTTATGAGTTGGAATCGACTCGACAGTGGAGAGTTTGGTTTGGTTTGGTTTGGTTTATGAGCTACCAAAAGTGTGGGCAGAACCTGAACATGAGAACAAAACTCCCTATGAGTTGGGGGGTAGGCTTTGGAGTCAAACAGCGTTTGATTGAAGTCCTGGAATCCACTGTTTTGCAAACAAATGGTGATGGGCAAGTCCTTTCATCTGAATAATGGAACTATTTCTAGCATCTACTCCTTGATTCCTTGCAAGTATTAAATAAAACAATATAAAGGGCTTATAGCATAAAGCACATGCTCACTAAATGTTTGTGCTTATTATTAGATAGAGCTGCCAATCATTCCAATCTATCTCCCTTGGTCACCTCCCCACACAAAATTGTTAAGTTTTGCAGATTCTACCCTCTGTGGTCAGATCTACATGGTACCCACCATCACATACTGAAAAAAAAGTCAATAAGCATTCGATTATATATTACAATTATGAACAATTATTTATGTGCTTTATCTATTTGCCAGTAGGTATCTGGATACTTTGAAATGGTTTATTTGACAAATTGCCTGAATTTTTGAGTTTACATTTACATGTAAATATAAAATATTGACATTTCAATGCAGTCATTCCTTTGTTTACTGGTTCATTGTTTGGCAAAGGCTGAGCACACACAACTCATACTATTTCTGAGATGCTTATGGGAGATTCCCGGTCAGCAGAACCACGGTAATCCCCCCTACACCGGATCTGAAGGTTTGCTTACATTACATGTAGCCTGAAATATTACATCTGTAGAGAAGCTGGTAGTAGGCTTGGACTCCTATTTTTTCAAAAAGCATCGACTCATGTTACAACATAAAATTAGCTCTTGGTAAGACAAGAGCTATTTCTCCACATGTGAAGTGGAGAGATTGGACCCGCCTGTGTGAACTCTTCTACGTGAATAGTACCTTGGAGAAATGACCAATTGGGAAGAAATCCTTTTCATTGCCAGAAAATACGTTAGGTGCATTTTTTTCTTAACCCAGACACTGTGCAAGGAGAATTGCATAGTTATGGTTCTTGATTTCAAGAAGTTTAAAACTGAACATGCAATAAACACATATTTTGCATATCACAAGTATAACTGAGGCTCAAACTGGAGTTCTTAAAATATTTCTTCTGTGCAAAGGTAGCCTCTCAAGTCGTATGTGTATATCATGTGTGTATGTCAGCGATGATGACTGCAAGGAATGAAGTGAGTTATAAATTCATTCTTAATTTTAGTGGAAGATCCATCTCTGGGCCTATGACAATATTACTTGATGATCAAACAACACATCACAAATCAGGAGTTAAACAGCAGTGTCAGCCGTCTGTGGCATCTGTCTCTCCATAGAAGAATGAATTGCTAGGCTAACAAAACTAAGTTCATCATCCTCCTGCCCCACCTCACACTTGCTCCTTAAACTGACCTCTCTATCTCTACTGACAGTATCAGCGAGTTATTAATTACTCAAGCATCGTGACAACCATTCCAACCTATCCTCCTCAACAACCTCCTCTCATGAAATTGTCAAGTCTTGAAGATTCCACACCTTGTAGAAACTTCCCATCTGTCCACATTTCCCCGTATCAGGTCCTCAGTGTCTCTCACCTGGACAACCATAGGAGTTGTTTTCTGGTACCCCAAGTGCACTCTTCCACCTTCCCCTTTTGACTCTTCACCGTACATTCCAGCACTCCCCTGCCAGAATACTGGTTACTTGTATAACCCCAGCCATGCTGTTTCCTATTCAGAAACGATACTGCTCTCAAAATAAAGTCCACAGACCACAATGAGGTACTAAAAACCTGTTGTAGTTGGGTTAATTCCAAATCATAGCCACCTTATAAGATAGATTAGAACTTCCCCAAAGAGTTTCTAAGGAGCAGCTTATGGATTCAAACTGCCAACCTTCTGGTTAGCAGCTAAGTTTATATCCACTGCACCACCAGTGCTCCTAGGTATTGAAGAGCCCTCAATAGTCTGGCTTCCGAAACTTGAGCCAAACAAGTTACTCAAATCTCTCCATTCCTTCCACCTGGAATCATGTTTCCCCCTCCCCAACTCATGATCTCAAATGTTCCATCGGCCATGAAGCTTTCCTCCACCTGCATCAGAACTGATTTCGTCTTCTCTGGACCTCCCACATTGTTGCTGTTGTTAAGTGCTGTCAAGTTGCTTCTAATTCATAGCAACATTATACATAGCAGAACAAAATACTGCCCCATTCTGCAGTATTTCATCTTGTTGATGGATTTTAATGATTCTCTACCTTACCAAGCATGATACCCTTCTCCAGGGACCAGTCCCTCCTTATAACATCTCCAAAGTACCAAAGAAGAAGCCTCATTATTGTTTCTAAGAAGCATCCTGGCTGTACTTCTTCCAAGACTTGTTTGTTCTGACAGTCCATGAGATATTCAATATCCTTCACCAGCCTCCATACTTCTAAGACATTGATTCTTTTCTGGTATTCCTTATTTATTGTCCAGCTTTCATATGCATATGAGACTACTAAAAATACCATGGCTTTAGTCAGGCCCAACTTTGTTCTCAGAGCGATGCCTTTGATCTCCAGCACCTTAAAGAGGTCTATTGCAGCAGATTTCCCCACTGCAACGTGCTGTTTGATTTCTTGACTGCTGTTTACATGGGCATTGATTACAGATCTAAGGAAAAGGAAATCCTTGACACCTTCAATCTTTTCTCCGTTTATGAAAATGTTGCTTATTGGGCCAGTGGTGAGGATTTTTGTTTTCTTTATGTTGGGGTGTAATCCTTGCTGAAGGTTCTAGTTTTAGATCTTCCTTTAGATATTCAAGTTCTCGTCATTTCCAGCAAGCTAGTGGGTCTTTCTCCAATCTTGATGCCCCATTCTTCTTGGATTATTTACTTAGCATACAGATTGGTGAAAGGATACAACCCTAACGCACACCATTCCTAATTTTAAACCACTCAGTATCGCTGTTCTATTTAAAGGACTGCTCTTGGTCTATGTACAGATTCCACATGAGGACAATTAAGTGTTCTGGAATTCCTGTTCTTCACAATATTACCCATAATTTGTTAAGATCCACACAGCCGAGTGCCTTTGCCTAGTCAATAAAACACAGGTAAAGATATTTATGGTATTCTCTGTTGTCAAGATCTATCTGACATCAGCAATGATATTCCTTGTTACATTTCTTCTTCTGAATCTGGCTTGGATTTCTGACAGTTTCCACCACTACTACCATTTTTTAGTTATCTTCAGCAAAATTTTACTTGTGCATGATGTTAATGACACTGTTCAATGACTTCCACATTCTGATGGATCACTCTTCTTTGGAATGAGCACAAATATGAGTATCTCTTAGCCAGTTGGCCAGGTAGCCGCCTTCTAAATTTCTTGGCATAGACTATTGGGCACCTCCTATGTTGCATCCATTTGTTGAAATATCTCTTAGTATTTAGTCAGTTTGTGGGACCGTGATTATCTCCAATGCCTTCAGTGTGGCTTGGACTTCTTCCTTCAATATTATTAGTTCTAGCTCCTGAAATGGTTGAACGTTAACTAATTCTTTTTGATAAAGTGGTTCAGTTATTCCTTCCATCTTCTTTTGGCAGTTCCTGTGTTGTTCAGTATTTTGCCCATAAACCTGTTGCCATGGAGTCCATTTCAACTCGTATCTCCCCATAGGACAGAGTAGAAACGCTCCTTAGTAGTTCCAAGGAGTGGCTGGCTGGTTAGAATTGCCAGCCTTTTGGTTAGCAGCAGAGTTCTTAACCAGTATATAACAGACCTCTGCCAATGCCAAACTTGTTGCTGTCTAGCTGATTCCAGTCTTGACTCACAGCAAGCCTCTAGGAAAGAGTGGAGCTGCCCTATAAGGTTTCCAAGGAAGCCAAATACTGCATCTTTCTCCCACTGACTGGCTAGTGGGTTTCAACACCCAATCTTTTGGTTAGCAGTCTACGGCTTTAACCACTGTGCAACTTGGTCTCCTTTTTGCCCATAACCCACTGTCATCAAGTTGATTCTGACTCATAGCAGCCCTATAGGACAGAGTAGAGCTGTGCCATAGAGTTTCCAAAAAGTACTGGTGGATCTGAACTACTGACCTTTTGCTTAGCAGATGTAGTACTTAACCACTATGCCAACCAGCATTTTTGCTGATGGAGTTCTTCAATACTTTAATACAAGTCTTGAAATTTTTCTTCAGTTATCTTACCTTGAGAAATACTGAGTGTGCGCTTCCTTTTTCGTTTTCTAACTTCAAGTCTTTGTACGTTTTGTTATACTTGGTTTTCCTGAACTGACCTTTGAAGTATTCTGTTCAGCTCCTGTACATGATCATTTCTTCCTTTCAATTTAGCTATTGTATGTTCAAAAGTAAGTTTCTGAATCTTCTGACATCTGTTTTGTTCTTTTTTTTTTCTTGCCTGTTGTTTAAATGACGTTTTGTTTTCTTCCTGTGTGATGTCCTTAATGTCATCCCACAACTCGTCTGATCTTTGGTCACTAGTGTTCAGTGTATCAGATGGATTCTTGCAATGGTCTCTAAATTCAGGTGCGATATACTCAAGATTGTGTTTTGCCTTTGAGGGATATGTTTTCATTTTCTTCAGCTTTAACATGGTCTTGCATCTGAGCAATTCCTGAGTCTGTTCAGAATTTAGCCCTAGCCTTTTTCAAACTAGTGATATTGAGCTTCTCCATCATGTCTTTACACAGACACGGTCGCTTTGATTGTCTGTCATTGAGTTCCACATGTACAGTCGCTGTTTATGGTGTTAAAAAGAGGTATTTGCAATGAATAAGCCCTCAGTCTTGCAAAATTCTGTCGTGTGATCTCTGATGTCATTTTTATCACCAAGGCCATATCTTCCGGCTACCTACCATTCTTCATTTCCAACTTTTTCATTACAACCGCCAATGACTATCAGTGCATCTTTGTTGAATGTTTGATCAATTTCAGGCTGCAGAAGTTGTTTAAAAAAACTTCAATTACTTCATCTTTGGCATTAGTGATTGGTGCATAAACATGAATAATAGTCATATTAACTGATCATCCTTGAAGTATATAGGTACTACCATATCACTGACAATGTTGTACTTAAGGATAGATCTGGAAGTGTTCTTTTTGACAACGAATGCAACACTATTTATTTTAAATTTGTCATTCCTGGTACAGCAGATCATACCCTTGTCATGTTAAAAATGGCCAATAATAAACAATAGAGTTTCCAAAAAGTGCCTGGTTCATTTCAGCCCACTAATACCTAGAATGTTGATTTTTATGTGTTGCTGTTCATTTTTGATGATGTCCAGTTGTCCTACGTTCACGTTTTGTACATTCCATGGTATTATTACTAATGGATGTTTGTAGCTATTTCTTCTCGATTTGAGTTGCATTACATCAGCAAAAGAAGCATGATTCCACCCACATCATTAAAGCCTCCTCTCTTTAAGAGGCAGTTCTTCCCCAGGTATATTTTGAGTGCCTTCCCACCTGATAGGCTCATCTTCCAGAATCATATCAGATACTGTTCTGTTGCTTTTTTTATTTTTTAAAGAAATAGCTCTCCAGTTATTCTTCTAGACTATCTTAGTCTGGAAGCTTTGCTAAAATTTGTCCACCATGGGAGACTCTGCTGGTCTTTGAAAACCAGTGCCATAGCTTCCAGCATCACAAAAACACACAAGCCACCCCAGTATGACAAACCAACAGGTGAATAGCATACATAAATATAAAGGATTATGAAAATACATGGAATATATCAGGATCACAGGACTGTCAGCATATATCCTGATTTTGAATCAAGAAAGCCAATCTAATCTGAGGCCAAATGGCCAGTAGTTCTTTAAATGCAAGATGATTAGCTCAACTCTTCCCTCCAAGACCCAACTATGTCATTTGATGTCAGTTGCTCTGTTTTCGTATGTTTGTATGATCTGTTGTAACACTCTGACCAAAATAAATAGAAGGATGTAAACCAGGGTGTGCATCTAAAACACATGTTTTCATTTCTGTTGTATCTGTTTGGGGTTTTAAGAGGTTCTGGTTAACTAGAAATAGACCAGATAAAAACAAAATACAAGTTTCTATCTAAGATACTATCAGATCTTCCTATGTAATGACCAAGTCTCAAAGAAAAGTGCCTTAGAAAATAAACAAGCAATAATAACATGACGTGTCATCTGGTATGAGCACACAAACATTGCTCACTGGCCAAAAGTTCATGATTTCAGAAAATAAATGCAGACACACCCTTAAAAGAAGTACTGAGAAGGAGAAAAATTGGCCAGTTTCCCAACTCTCACTGAGTCCATTTGGGCTGGATGATGACCAAGATCAAAGAACTGGGAGGAACTGGCATCTTTGGCACTGCAGGGAACCAGCCAACTCAACCACACCAAGCAAAAGCAAACTGAAAGTAAATACGAGTGAGTAATCGAAGGTTGTCTTTGAATCATGGTGTTGACAAGGAATACTGAATATACCGTGGAATGCCAAAAGAACAAACAAGTCTGTCTTTGAAGAAACACAGCCAGAGTTCTCCTTCAAAACGTGGATAACCAGACTTTGTCTTGTGTACTTTGGAGATGTTAACAAGAGGGACCACTCCCTGGAGAACGACATCATGCTTGGTAAGGTAGAGGGCAAGGGGAAAAGTGGAAGACCTTCAACAGGACAGACCGACACTGTGGCTGCCACAATGGACCCAACCATTGCAATCAGTGTGTGGATGGCACAGGAGTGGGCAGTGTTTCATTCTGTTGTGCATAGAATTATTACGAGTTGTAAGTGACTCAGTGGCACCTAACAACAACAGCAACAACTGAACACACCTGGAGAAGCTCTTCATGAGATGCAAGGTGTTGTGTTCCCACAGGAGAAACGACCACATTTTCATCAATATATAATCAATGGCAAACTCAAAATATTTTTCTTTCCAACCTATAGCCTAAAAACCTTTAGCTCCTACTGAAAGGAACTGGGCAAAAATCTCTTTGTCATGGTACTGGTCATCCTCTCTGCCAGCCTCACCTTTCATCTTCATCTCCTGAATAACTGGTGGTAGCACAGTGGTTGAAGGGCTTGCTGATAAGCGAAGGATGGGTGGTTCAAGACCACTAACTACTCCACGGGAGAAAGATGTGGCTGTCTGCTTCTATAGAGATTTCAGCCTTGAAAACCACACGGGGCAGTTCTATTCTGTCCTACTGAGTTGCTGAGTCAGGCTGGCTGGACCACACCGGGTTGGGTTTTTGGTTCATCTTTACGGATGCAAATTATCAGGCCCGCTTCTTCCCAGCTGCCAGTCAGTAGGTTTGAACCACCAACCGTATGGTTACCAGCTGAGTGTAAATTGTGCAACCCAGGGACCTTGCTCCTAAAGGTTTTCAATGGGTGGTTTTTCAGAAGTAGATCTGTAGGGTTTGTTTTCACCCCCTGAGGTGCCTCTAGGGCTACTGGACCCTCTAGCCTTCCGGTTAGCCGCTGAGCGCTTAACTGTTTGCACCACACAGTAATTCTAATCAACCTTTATCTTCTTTTTACTCCTCTTCTTACTCGCATATTAACAGAGAAGTACATTACCATCCTGCTTCGCTCAACACACTCCCCAAACCCACACCATCACACAAATGTAGAACAAAGATTAAAGTCACTCCCCCGCCCCCCTCGCCGCAGATTGGAGGTGTTACAGAGGGAGTACCTGGACAGGGTCTCCGAGCAGGGAAAAGCATGAAAACGAAAGCCTGGTTAAGACTATAAAGAGAGAAAAACAAAGGAGGATAATGGTTTTCAAATTTTGTTCTCCTTAATATATATATTACATTCTCACAGAGGAAAAAGTAGCGCAAACTACAGCAGCGTTCGAAGGATTTCCTTTTATCCTATTTTCCCCGGTCCCTTAACTGTTTTAAGGTTTGCTGAGTACTTTGCTCACGATCCCTAGTGCCTTGATTTGCATCCCCCTCGCTGGGTAGCTGCTGGCAGCTGTCTCAGTCCGATTCTGGCTGGGAAAGGTAAGGATCTTTACTTCGCTCTTCGAAAGGTTAGCAGAGAAATGTCGGCTGGGTAAGGCGGGTATAGATTCAGTTACTACATTAGGGCTTTTCAGTTACGTTCCCCAAACTTAAAAGAGTCTCCTAAAGTCGTGTTCTTTCAAAGGAAGCAGAGTTTTTAGCTACTTCTCTCTTCCGAAAAGAGAACCTGCAGAAAGCTGATCGTTTTGTGGATGAGTTTTCTGCATTTGGGGGCAGGTGTCCCTTGAAAGATCCCCAGGGATGTTTAGTAAATGAAAGGCAGGATTAGGTGGAAGACACAGTCACAGACATCGGCCATTGATCACTAGGAATTCCTCTTAAATTTCAATTTGAAGAGACAGAGTCGGTTAAAGCTATATGTCAGTGTAAACCAAACCAAACCTGTTGTCACTGAATCAATTCCGATTCATAAGGACTCTATGGGACAGAGTAGAACTGCCCCCATCAGGTTCCAAGGAGCGCTTGGTGGAGTCCAACTGCCAACCTTTGGGTTAGCAGCTGATTTTTAACCACTAACCTACCAGGATTTCCATCAGTGGGTATCCCTCCCCACAAAAAACAAACCAGGTGCCATCAAGTTGATGACAACTCATAGCGACCCTGTAGTGATCCTAAAACTCATTGCTTTTTAGTCAGTTCTGACACAGAGCGCTCCTGTTGCCGAGGCTGGTAAAGCCTTGCAGAAGCATACTGCTCTATCTGTATCCTCCACAGGAAGCGGCTGAGGGTTCCAAGTACTGACCCTCAGGTTAGCAGTCAAGGGGTTAATCACCGCGCCTTGGGGGCTTCTTGGTATAGTGACAGGCATCTATTTTTCTGATAAGTTTCTGGGTTATCCTAAAACTTTTTACTTGTCGTATTTATTTCTAACTAGTTGTCTGCTCATAGTCTGGAGATAGGCTGTGTATCTAGGCAGATTCTTAAATACTGTGAAAGAAAAACAGAGGGAATGAGGGACCTGAGAAGGGTGAAGCCCGGGTGGGGAAAGTGGTTTGGCACTGGCTACTAACCCAAAGGTTAGTGGTTTGAACCCACCCTGAGGCTGTGAGTATAAAGGCCATGTGAACTGCTTCCTGAAGATTATGGTCGACAGAACCTCTGCAGCAGGTCTACTCCGCACACATGGGATTGCCATGAGTCAGGGCTCTACAATGTCCCCCACTGCAGATTTGACCAAGGGCGCACCATAGAGAAAACTGCCTCTCACCTGTCTCTGGGAAAAAGTTGAGTCATGAAACTTTGGCTTTGGAAATAGAGAAGCGTACTCTTCAACACGATAAGGTGATAGGCAGAATTTGAGGGTGGTCATGGGGGTACACTTGTGGAAAAGTGGCCCATGCCCAGGAAGCAGAGACAGAATTGCTCTCAAAGACCACAGCTGTAGGAGAGGACTGCCACTCTTTGAAGGAGGCTCTCAAGGACCTCCTGTTTATGCAGTCTGTGGCCCCCAGTGTTACCATCTTCCCATGGCAACAGTGACAAATGCTAAGATATCCTGGTTCTAAGTGTCACTAATCTTCAACCCCAAGTGACAGCACTCCTAAGGGATGGATGGCTCTTTAGTTGCCACCTTTGAAAGGTGGGGATCTTGAGGGCTGAGGTTCGCTGGATAGCCACCAGCAGCTGGGACTTATGGACTTTCAACTGTGTTTTACAGAATGAAGAAGACTTCTCTCTGGCTGCTGCTCTAGAAAAGGGATTTCTGTTCTTTCTCCCTTCAGGAGAGAATTGTCAGGACATCATCACTAGACTAGGCCAGAAAGGGCACGTTATTGTAGAATAGAGGGGAGATGTCTCAGAACATTGAGCCACCTACCAGAATCAGAGAAATCTAACAATATAGAGTAAGGAACGATAACTAGCTTCCTCAGTATTTAATTTGGATTCATAGATTTGTTACATTAACTAAAAGGTATTATTAAAACTTGTACAGATTTGAAAAGGAGGGTGAATGAGTTTTAACTAAAGGAAGTGTAACCAATTGACATTGAGTTGGTTCCGTTTCATGGTGATACCGGAAGCATGGGGACAAACTTGTAATAGTGTCCCAGTATAATCTTAATTTTGTCTTCAAAGATAGTTAAGTATTTATGTACTCCAACTACTTTAAAATTTCCTTCTCTGTAAACTCTGGTGGCATAGTGGTTAAGTGATAAGGCTGCTAACCAAAAGGTCAGCCGTTCAAATCCACCAAGCGGTCCTTGGAAACCCTATGGGGCAGTTCTACTCTGTCCTATAAATTCGCTGTGAGTTGCAATCAACTGGATGGCAATGGATTTTGTTTTTGTTTGGTATTTTTATATTTCAAGTACTTTAGGATTTCAAATGGAAACCCTGATGGCGTACTGGGTTAAGTGCTACATCTGCTAACCAAAAGGTTGGCAGTTCAAATCCTCCAGGTGCTCTTTGGAAACTCAATGGGGCAGTTCTACTCTGACCTCTAGGGTTGCTGTGAGTTGGCCCAGAGTCAGACCCAACTCGATGGCAGTGTTTTTTTGTTTGTTTGTTTGTTTTTTTAGGATTTCAAATAACCTTGTATGCTAGAAGCATAAACCTATAAGGCCATTGTGGGGGTTAGAGAATAGAACTTTACTGTTAAGAGTGTGATATGTCCTATCATATATGTTAGAAGATTTTAAATACTTCGCTCCTTACGTACGATCAGCATCACCTAGGAGCTTGTTACACTACTGAATCAGAATCAATATGCTTTTATTGGTCCCACTACTATTTAGGATATCACTCAATAGTAGTTAACAAAAGTAGTTAACAAAAGTGTTAACAAGCTCCCCAGGTGATTCATGTGCTCATTAAAGACTGGCATTCAAACATAGGGTTTCTCTCTTCCTGTGTGACCTTTATCAGATTACTTAACCTCTCTGAGCTTCCCTTTCAACTACTGAGAATTAATGTTGATGCATGTGCATTGCTTAGTATTGTAACAAGCCCAGAAGATGATGGCAGTGATGACGGTGATAATTCCAGCATTGCCCAAGTTACTTCCTAGCACAAGTAGCAAGCAATGATTTTTTAAATGAAGATAGATGACTGGTTTTCCCCCTTCACTGCAAACAGTCGCATCTCCCACACTCATTCCTAAACAAGTAACTCTGGGATTTTAGGCTTTAGGTGAGCATTACACAAACGTAAATAAAAACTACTAGGAAAACTTCGGAACGTGGATTTTTTTTTTTTTTTTTTTTTTTGCTGGCTTAGAGACAGAGTTCAGCTGACTGATGACTTCACAGCTGTTCCTGCCTCCCTGAGTGTGTCTGTCCCCTCGGCTCAGTCCCCTCCGCTGGGTGTGCAACGCTGACTCAGGGATTTTCTTCTGAAAATGCCTGACGGGCGAGAGGGAGGAAGATTTGGAGGTTGGCTGGGAAAAAATGAGTAATGCAAAGCTGTCTGCTTAGTCAAGGCTGCAAGAGAAAGAAAAGTAAAAGCCGGGTCCCATCTCTGTCTGCTCTGGAATGATCCTAACTTACCAGGTCACTGGGCAGAGCCGGGAAAGCCGAAAGTTGAAATCTGCTGGCAAAGAGAGGTATGAAGGGGATTTAAAAAAAAAAAAAAAAAAAATGACAGGGAGGGACGAACCAGAAGGGGAGGGAATAAATAGAGGAAAGACAAGCCTCTCTTGGAAACAGAGGTGGGATGGAAGACAGCGCTCCAGGATCCCAAACCCAGGCATATAGTAAAGTAGTTTTCTTTCTCTTCTTTTCCACACAGGTGATCCCTCGCCTGTCATTTTATTGGCAGTGGGGCCACTGCAGGCTGGTTTCCTAGAGGTTGAGCAACAACGCTCAAGAACTGCTGTTTCTTCCTGCTAAATCACGTCGTTTCCTTGGTAATGGACTGCTTCTCTCTGAGGTAAGTGTAAGTAGAGCAGAGACTTGGAAGCTTTGTTTTCAGGTTAAATCAAGTCTTAGTTTGGGGGTGAAGATGCTTTTTCAGACGGAATCTCTAATACCCGTTCATTGGTCTCGCCCGTATTTAGGTTATCACTCAACAGCAGTGATTAAGTGATTTGGTGATTAAAAAATACATGCAAATAGGCAGTTCTAATATTTAGTTTCCTTGCATGAGTTGGATCTGACTCGACGGCACTTGGCTGGCTGGCTGCACATGGAGTGGTGTTCTGACCTCTCTGTGCAGGGAAAAAGTGGTAAGGTTTGGTTGGGGGCTACCTTTGTAGTGGACATTGAATGTGTTTTTAGGTATTAAATCTAGTGAAATCGGTCTCACCTACCTGTCTTCAAACTCTTTTGGTAACTACGGCTGCTCAGTGTGTTTTATCAGCTAGATCGTCTCGGAGGGTAGACAGTGATCTATGCGCGTGAGGGCAGAGGAGGGCATTTACTGATTTCTCACAGACAGCATTTCAGCCAGATGCTTTTCACTGAGCACATCGCAGAAGGTTTTACACATGAGGGTATGGGGATCAGGGAAAGAATTTGTCAGATTTTACTGGCAATTCAGCATGCTGATTTGTGGGGACCTATAACCTCAGAATTCTTTATTAAGTTTAATAGAAAATGTATGAATCGGTAACTAATAACTCAGGCAAATATGAACTGAATGTATCTTAATTAAAAGGCACAAAATTATATCCTACAAGCCTTTGTGTCTTTTCTTCTTTTCCCCTTTTCAAATGAGTCAGAGGATATTACTACATTTTGGATCACAAATTCTAGCCTCATTGTTGCTGACTTTTTATTGAACTACCAACTACCCCGTATCACCAAAAACCAAACCAACTGCCATCGAGTTGATTCCAAGTCATGGCGACCCTACAGGACAGAGTAGAACAGCTCTAGAGTTTCCAAGGACCGCCTGGTGGATTTGAACTGCTGACCTTTTGGTTAGCAGATATAGCACTTAATTACTATGCTACCAGGGTTTAAAAAAAAAAAAAAAAAAAACACACTGCCGTGGAGTTGATTCCAACTCATAGTGACCCTATAAACAGAGCAGAACAGAAACCCTGATGACAAAGTGGTTAAATACCATGGCTGCTGATCAAAAAGTTGGCAGTTTTAAATCTTCCAGGCGCTCCTCGAAACTCCATGGATTACTCTCTATTAGGAAGATAAAAAGGGTGCATTTTTAGCCTATGTTTAATAGTGGCACAGTACAGATGCAAACTGTTAGCTGATGGAGAACATCATTCGTACGCTGGCTGCTCACCTTGATTTCTTGGACAGTGAATGAATGGGTGATAGTTTGTAAAGAATATCGGTTATGCATGGCAACACTGGCAGATTCTAAGCTGCTATGAGCTGTGGCACTAGCTGTCTGAAGTATTGTTTATAGCATGTTCTCCTTGTGAATGAGGCTGTCTTTGGATTGAGATTCAGGCTCTTCTGTGTGTTTGGCAGAAAGAGAAACATCAGGCAAAGCGGAAGAGCTTGTAAAACAATTGCAGACTGCAGGGGTATATTCAACACTGTAAAGTACTTCCTGGCTTCTATGTCTTCCCTTTACCAGCTTTCTCTTTCTTTTTGCCCAGTGCAAAATGAATGCAGCCAGTGTGAAAATAAACAAATAAAAATTGACTTTCACATGCATCCTGCCTTCTGTAAAAGAAAGCAGTAGTGTTTCCTCAGCCCATGGGCTTGCCATGAGTTGGGGTCAGTCCACAGCAGCTGGTTTAGGAGTCCATGGGTGGTCCAAATAGTTAATCTCTCTGCTGCTAACTGCAAAGTTAGAGCCCTCCCAAAGGCACCTTGGAAGAAAGGCCTGGTGATTTAGTTCAGAAAAATGAGTTATTAAAAGCCCTGTGGAGTGCAGTTCTACTCTGATGCACACGGGGTCATCAAGAGTCAGAATGGAGGTAGCGGTAACTGGTTTTCCCTCCTCCCTGCAGTGTTCCTCCTAATGCGTTCAGCCAATATCTCTGTCGTCTTCTCTGCAGCTTTCACCTGGTGAGGCCTTCCAGATCTAGTTTCTGAATCCAGCTAGGAAGCAGCTATAAAAAATGACTGAAGAACCCATAAAGGAGATCCTGGGAACCCAAAAGCCTCCGAAGTCAGTGTCAATGGAGAAAAAGCCCAACAGTGAAGTGGTGGTCACCACAGTCCCTCTGGTCAGGGAGAAGCAGCTGATGGCTGCTACGGGGGGTGCTGAGCTCTCCTGCTACCGCTGTGTCATCCCGTTTGCCATAGTGGTCTTCATCATGGGTTTGGTGGTCACTGCTGTGGCTTACAGCTTGAATTCCCACGGCTCCACCATCTCCATCTTTGGCCTGATCGTTCTGTCATTTGGACTATTTTTGTTAGCTTCCAGCGCCTTGTGCTGGAAGGTGAGACAGAGGAGCAAGAAAGCTAAGAGACGAGAGAGTCAGACTGTGCTGGTAACCAATCCACGGAGCTTGTTTGCTTAAGATCGAAGGAGACCAAGTGGGATGAGTGGCCTGACCAAGCTGCTCTCTTTCAGCCAGTTCACCCAGAACCAGTATTTGGGAGAATGGACTTGGCATTGGAGTGGACTAGAAGAATAGGGGTGGGTTGGGAATTTGGGACATGGAAGGGGTCTCCCTTCTGTAGATTGACTTGT
Source organism: Heterohyrax brucei (assembly GCA_028571685.1). Taxonomy (NCBI): domain Eukaryota; kingdom Metazoa; phylum Chordata; class Mammalia; order Hyracoidea; family Procaviidae; genus Heterohyrax; species Heterohyrax brucei. The sequence goes on along the minus strand of CM053149.1, from coordinate 113,294,983 downwards.
GTCTATTTTAATGACAAACTTAATCCTGAGGGCTGTTTTTAAGACTGAAAAGTTAGCTTTTCCTCAACATTAAATATTTCAGGGGTAGGGGCATGGGACATACACAGAATTAGACAACATTTGGTTAACATTGGAAAGTAGCCAAGGAAAAATCAGAAAATTATCTGATGGTCTGGGCACACCAGAGACTTGTCTCCAACAACAACAACAACAACAAAAACCATACCCTTAAGAAGTCTTATCCTCACAATGTTCTGCGGAAGGCTGTCACTGCCTTGGACCTCGCATCCTTTTACAAAATTCTGTGATAATTTTTTTTCAATAAGTCGATTCTCTGGCATTTGTTTTTATGTTTTGCTTTCAGTAACTCATCACTGGTGGTACTTTTCCTTGAAGAATCAACTAATATTTTTTATATTTTAACATTGGACAGTTTTAGATTATTGTAATGATGTGTCAGAAATAAAAAGAAAGTAAATGTATTAACTAAATGGAATAGTTATGAGATGAAAGGAGGGGTTAAATTAATATTAAAATAGTCCAATATAGCACTTTTAATGACTTTTATACAAAAGTTTAATGTACATTTTATTCAAAATAATAAATACTCATTGCTGCTGAAACTTCTTAAATGGTTGTTTGGTTGCAATTCTCTTTTTGTTTTTCCCGATTTCTCATCTTCCCTTACCTTATTTGTAACCTCTCAATGATACTGCCATCATATGGGCATGTTGCTTCTTCCTAGTTTAACTGGAAGACTTTCATTTTCTTTTGTTGTATCATCTTTTTTCATGATTTCTGAAGAATAGAATAGTACATTCTACAGGATTACTGTGCTATGAAAATCAGGAAATCTGTGCCTGGGTGCAGGAATTTATGCTGGGTTGTTAACTGTGTGCCATGTTATGTGTTTATTGAATCAGTCATTAACCATTTGCTTAACATGTTTTTGAGAACCAGCTATATGCCAGGCATTGTGTAGCTTCTCAGACCACTTAACTCATTTTAATAAAGTGAAAATTAGGCTACTGCTTGGATTCTTCTGTGAATGCTTTTTTACAGCTAGGACTCAACCCCATAACCCCATAACTCCATATCCCTGGTCCAGCAGTTTAAATCATATTAAGCTAGAGCCTGAGGATAAGTAGACATGAAGCTTTTCTTAAAACTCAGAGGAAAAAAAAATGTCTACTATAGAGCATCCATTGAAAGATGCTCTATCCAGGAATGTAATTAAATTTGGCCAGAGTCCTCTAGCAATCTTGGTGAGTGGAAACACTGTCATGGTCTTGTTTGTCCTGGCATTGATGGTTAGACGGTGACAGTCTACAGTTGTTGGTTCCGGTAGGGTAGACTGTAATTATCTTAAGTAAGTGCAGATCCATACCGAACCAAATGCAAGAAGTGTACGGATTGTGTTCAGTTCAATGGGAGGGAGACTGTGCTTTGACCATGTCTTTCTTAAGCTCAAAGAAATTCAAAGTCTTCATTGTAGTAGAAAGAAATCTCTTAGCCAAGTGTTGAAGGTTTTCTACAATCTCATCCTAAGAAATATGTATGTAGAGTATATCGCTCCAAACCCACTGATTTCCCATGAGTCAATTCTAAATCATGGCAACTCTGCATGCATCAGGGCAGAATCGTGCCTCACAGTTTTCAGTGGCAAAGTTTTCTGGAATTAGAGTGCCAGGGCTTTCTCCAAAACATCTTGGATGGACTTAAACCGCTAAAGTTTTGGTTAGCAGTGTTAGCCCTTTGTACAGGGACCCCACCCCAACCTTGGCCAACCTATGAACTGCTGATGAGCCAGCCAGCCAGGCCAGACCATCCCCTACTCCCTGGTCAGGCTGACTCCCTGCCTGTTCAAATTTCTGCTCTCCTTCCCTCTTACTGCCATCCTTCGCATCTTCACCTCACCATAGCCAACTCCCGGTTCTCAAGAGAACCCAGCTCAAATGCTACCTCTTCTTGGAAACCCTCCTTCTCATCTGAAAGTAACAGCCCTCTCAGTGGTCTCTATTGGATCTCTGAGGTCACTTTTCATTTTCTAGCAGGTTGACATAAATGTTTCCTTACCCTTCTAAAGTTTCTTGAACATGTAAGACGTGTATTACTTTTTCTTGTTATCCTCCGTGATGCTTAACATAATGTTTTATATTGGGTAATCAATAAGCATTTGCTAAATGAGTAAAACAAAATGAAAATAAAGACCAGAAAGTGAGTGGTTTATCCAGAATTACCATTCTTTATTTTAAAAATGTTTTAGAATATGTCATACCCCTTCACCCAGTCTCTACTATAAACTCTTGGGTTTAGATGAACTTACTACCTTCGTATGTTTTTAGGTCCTTGGGTGGAGGAAATAGTTTGCACTTGACCTACTAACCTAAAGGTTGATGGTTTGAACTTAACTGGCAGTGCCACAGAAGAAAGACCTGACAATGTGCATCCATAAAAGATCACATTCTATGAACAAGAACATTCTATGGAGCAATTCTACTCTGTAACACATGGGGTTACCATGAATTGGAATGAACTGGAGAGCAATGGGTTTGTTGGCTTAGTGTGTTGGTTTGTGTGTCTCTAGTCACAAATCTGAACACTCTTGCTCTTCAAAATGCTTGAGCAGTCAATTCATACCAAAAAAAAAAAAAAAAAAAAGGTTGATTTGTGAATTACGTCAAGCCACCAGAGGGCCTCATGCTGCTACCTGAGTCCCAGAAGAAAGCCCATGGAATGACATAAACTGTAATGACTGAATGAGATCATATTTGAAGACAGCAAGATCTCTCCCAGATGCGAGAAGCTGGAGATCTTCCATCTAGCCCCGCCCTGCCCAACTCCTTCAGGGGCTTTATGATGGCTACCCCAGGCTACTCCCATAAGGGGAGAACTTGCTCTGTCTAGGGCACCTCCAAAAAAACCCAACCCCACTGCTGTTGAGTGGATTCCAACTTGCAGTGACCATATAGGACAGAGTGGAACTGCCCTGTAGAGTTTCCAAGGAGCACCTGGTGGATTTGATCTGCCGACCTTTGGTTCACAGACGTAGCGCTTAACCACTGTGCCACCAGGGTTTCCAGCCACATTAAAACATGTACATCTCTGCACAACCACCCTCATTGTGAATCCCAACTCTCACGGAATGAAAAACCCAGGTATGAAGCACAGTCTTACAGTTATCTCATATTGTAAGCCTTCATTGGACAGGAGCTGTCTTTAAACATGATTTTGTTATACAGAGATAAAAAAACCCAAACCCAAACCCATTGCCATCGAGTCAATTCTGACACATAGGGTCAGAGTAGAATTGCCCCATAGGGTTTCCAAGGAGCAGCTGGTGGACTCAAACTGCTGACTTTTTGGTTAACAGTCACACACTTAATCATGGCACCAGGAGGACTCTATATAGAGTTTAAAAACAACAACAACAAAAAGGTTGCTGTGGAGTAGATTCCAGCTTATAGTGACCCTGTAGGACAGAGTAGAACCCATAGAGTTCCTAGGGGGCAGCTGATAGATTCGAACTACTAATGTTTTGGTGAGCAGCTGCAGCACTTAATCATACACCACTGGTGTTTCTGTATATAGAGATACCCCAAACCCAAACCCACTGCCATCCAGTCAATTCTGACTCATAATGACCCTATAGGACAGAGTAGAACTGCTCCATAGGGCTTCCAAGGAGTGCCTGGTGGATTTGAACTGCTGACCTTTGGTTTAGCAGATGTAGCACTTAACCACTATGTCACCAGGGTTTCCATATAGAGACAAATAGGTGTTAAATGTATTCATATACATGACACATGCATGTATGTGTTAAAAGATCCTGTCCTCACCCCAAGGATCAAAAGCTACCTCTATCACCTGGTGGGATTCCCTTAAACTCTCAAACACCGGTGTGCACAGAACAACTTCTAACACCACCCTGTGCAGCAGGTCTTTGGTCCAGGTGAGAAGCACAACTGCCACGTGGCTCTGCTCTCCCCACCACACCATCTTGGTTAATTCAGGGATGTTGGTCAAGGAAGGACAGGCGAATGGTAAAGGCAGCTAAAGCTAGAACTAAGCCCCGGACAGCCAAATCACAAACCCTCAACCCCACCTCTTTCCATTACCACCTCCACTGTGACAGACAGAGACGAGAAGGAAGTGGGAGGAGGAAGGAAGAAGGAGGAAGTGGTAGGGCACTAAGGGAGGGATGAAGGAAGGCAATATCCTTGTCTCCTAGGATGTAAAATGCATTTGAATTTATGAGAACTGGTTATGATCCCAGCACTATTGTTAAAGTAGCTAAGCAACCTTGAAAAATTAATCCTTATCTTTAAAGCATGGGTACTTTCATATGGAAACATTTTGTAAACTATGAAAAACTATGTAATTGACAAATTATCATTTGTAACATTATCTAATGTTGACATCAAGTTGCTTACTATTCCAGCCTATAATTAGCCAACGAACAGGCCCTATTTTGATTCACTAGCTTTAATATCAGGCACTTTGTTTAACCTTGACATTATCCGCAGAGACTTTCTAGGTCCAAAATAATCTGGGAAAAACACCTATAACAGCGATAAATAATAAATCGGCATTTTCTTACTCTGTGTGTGTGTATATATAGAGAGAGTAATCTTCAGAGTGTTTTCATAAACACTGGAGTTGTTATATAGGTACTTTCAACGTGTGTTAGGGATTGAATTTTGTCCCCCTAGAATGTTGTCAACTTGGCTAGGCTGTGATTCCCAATATTGTGTGATTGTCCCCATTTTGTCACCTGGTGTGATTTTCCCATGTATTGTAAATCCTATTTATGTGATGTTAATGAGTTGGGATTAGTAGCAGTTTTATTATTGAGGCAGGACTCAAACTATAAGGTTAGGTTGTGTCTTAAATCAATCTCTTGAGATGGAAAAGAGAAAAGCAAGAAGAGAGACAGGGACCTCATACCACGACCAAGAAAAAAGCCAGGAGAATAACATCCCCTTTGGACTCAGGATCCCTGCATTGGGAAGCTTCTAGACTAGAGGAAGACTGATGACAAGCACCTACCCCTTGAGAGCCAACTGAGAAACACTTCCCCAGGAGCTGACACCGTAAATTCAGACTTCTAGCATCCTAGACTGTGACAGGATAAATTTCTTTTAAAACCATCCACTTGTATTTATTTTATAGCAGCATTAGATAACTAAGACAATGTGGAAATTTAATAATTATATGCTCTCAACAAAAATGAGATATCAAGAAAATAGAAATTTCTTTTTTTGCCCCATTGACCTTCCTTCTTTCAAGAAAGTTTTGTCCTGAGCTACCCTGTAGAAAAGGATAGGCTATAGCAGAAATCTTTACAAAAATGAAAAGAAGTAAATACCTTGTTGCTGGCTTTGGAGTTCCCAAGAGTCTGCATGCCAGTGATTTAAGGCTTATCGAAGGAATTTTCAATGATTTAAAAAAAAAAATTGTGTTACTATATATAAATAAAATCTGTCATTTAAACTATTTTCAAGTGTATAATTCAGTGATTCTCATTACATTCACAATGCCATGGGTCTACGTTACTATTTCTCAGACCTCTTCATCACCCCCAGGAAAGAATCAGCATCAATTAAGCAATACTTTCTGTTTTCCCCTTTCCCCAGGCCTTGGTAGTCACTAATCTACTTTTGTCTTTATGTGTTTTCCTATCCTAGATACTTCATATAGGTAGGGTCATACAATTATTTGCACTTTTGTGTCTGATATTTCAGTCAGGATAATGTTTTCAAGGTCTGGCCACGTAGCAGCATGTATCAGAATTTCATTTCTCTTTACAGCTGAATAATATTTAATAGTATATGGCACAGTGGGTAAAGAGTCCAGCTGCTAATGAAAAGGTTGGCAGTTGAAAACCACCAGCTGCTCCTTTGAAACCCTATGGGGCAGTTCTACTCTGTCCTATAGGGTGTTTGTGAGTTGGAATCGACTCCTAGAGCAATGCATTTAGTATGGGTACATGACATTTTGTGTATCCATTCATCTATTGAAGAGCACATGGGTTTCCAGTTGCTCCTGATTTCAGTACATAATCCTTGTATTGAAGGACTCAAGTACACCTGACGTTACTCATATTTTCCACCACACTCTGAGGTTAGCTATGCAAATGCCCACCCTGCTCAGTGGGTGAAGACGCTACTTTTTTTCAGCGAGGGTAAGTGATTTGCTCAAGAAAATTGTCACAGAGAGTGAATCCTAGTGCCAGGACCAGGAAATTGACCAGACATTACTGTTATCCAGTTTCATGTTTAACTGTAGCCAGTATCATTTCTGAGTGTTTCTTTAGGAAATGGTTCTAACAATACTTTCAAAAATGTTTTACCAAGTATAATATACACGGATAAAATGTGTACAATATAAAGAAATTCCACAAACAAGCCCATAAGACGAGCACCCATGTGAAGAAACCAAACATTACCAGCATTCAAAGTCTGTTCCATTTACTATCACTGCAAATGGAATGACTCTCCTGGCTTCTAACACATAAAATAGTTTTGCAGAATTTTTACCCTACACAAAACGGAATCTTACAGTGTGTATCCTTTCTGCCTGGCTTCTTTTGTTCAAGTGAGGCACATCTACATTACAGCATATAATGGTTCTTTCTGGGTAAACTGCCAGCAGGACACGCTAGACAGAAGACCACACCAGCCCTCCACAGCAAGAACCCAAAGAAACTAAGTGAAACAGAATCAAACATCAGTTGTAGAATGCTAACTGTCAAATGTGGAGATGAAGTTTTCAGCCAAAAACCAAATGGAATAAGAAATTGACAAAAATCAGAAAATGAGAAAATATATAAGAGAACACTCCCTATTAGCTAACCCACCGTGAATTTGCCACCTTAGATGCCTGCCAGAGACAGGCAGACAGAGAAGGAGCAAAGGAGAGCCCATTTACGGAGGTCTCAGCAAAGGACAAAGTACCTGGTGCCAAGCAACACATGCTTCCCCATTTCCCCTATTCTTCCATCTCTCCCAACTATCTCCAGTGCCTCCTGGATAACTGCAGTGGCTCAGCTAGCTGGGAAGTACAACATCTGTGCTGCTGAGAGTCTCCATTCTCACATCAGAGGCTAGCAGACAAGGTGTACACAGAAGCACCTTTGGAAGACCCCAGCAGGACACCGATCACCTGGTGATCCTGCCCTGCTGCACCATAGCCAAGCAGCTGGCTCTGCCCGTTGGACAAGGAGGTGACAAACATGACCACAGATGAGCAAACAATAAAGAACACACAGCTCACCTGCTATGACATAACCATAAGAAACAAAAAAGCAAGATGAAACAATCAGATAAAGAAAATAACTATCGCATGCCCCAAAGATAGCAGGCAATATCAAAACATACAAAAAATAAAATAGGAAGGTTCTAGTAGGCATCCCAAATAAAACACCAGATGACTTTCCAGAAGAAGAAAAGGCACTAGAATTAACTGACAGGGGATTCAAACCTATAGTATTTGGAGCTATCTAAGAACTCAAGCAAAAAGCAGATAAAAATGAAGAAAAAATAGACAAATTTATGGAAAAGACAGACAAATTCATGGAAGAATTCCTGAAAATAATACAGAAACAAAGTGCCAAAATAAATTCACAACTATAAATCATACAAATAAATTTGTATTCCAGGATTTCTGGAACTGAGATAGAATGGGAACAAAATGCCCATAGTAATTTGGAACACATACAAGGGCCTTGGATGTAAACGTAATTGGAGTACAATCTGCTCTCTATCAACTTCTCCTTCCTTTCCAAAACAAAACAAACAAAAACCAATTGACTCAGTTGCAATTCACGGTGATTCATGTGTTGCCACATGGAGCTCTGCCCCACAGTTCTCAAGGCTAGGGCCTTTCAAAACCAGATCATGAGGCCTTTCTTCCATGCTGCCTCCAGATGAGTTTGAACTGACAATGTTTTGGTTAATAGTTGAGTGTTTAGTTGAGCCACCCAGGGACTCCTTGTCCTTTCAAAGTTCATCACAAAATTGTGTAGGTCATAGCCTGGTATGTAAGTTTTGGTCTCATTGCATTTGTTTTGTGAGACAACATTGGTAAATTAATAAATCAATAGTAATTAAGAATCTTCATCATTCATCCTCTCAGGAGGCAGTTACATCCTAAAAATAGCCTTTACCTAAGAACCCTGAAGAATAGTTGGATCAGGGAGCTTCCCAAAGTTGAGGAAGCTGAGAAAAGCCTTTTCGCTATTTTTGTGTCGAATAGATCACGTAGTGTTGCATCACACATTCATAGCTCACTGAGTTTCAAGCATACTCACTGAGAAGAGCAGTCTGCGTCCAAAAAAAAAAAAAAAATAGAACTACACTTGCTCTATCTTAGCTTTCTACTGAGTAAAGCAAACATGGACGATTTTCCATTTCAGGTTCAAATACAGAATGGATTGCTTCTTGTTTTGCTTGACTGGAGCCGTTAATGAGGGTTTAGAGAGTGGCAAACTGCCAGTCATAAATCAGCTGTGATCATATTGTTTCATGAACCTGGGGGGTAGGGGTGGGGAAGAAGGGGAAGAACCAGAAAAAACCCTTTGGGGGAAGTTGGGAGAAGGTGGGATGATGATCACTGGCATTTCAAATGTCCAGTGCATGTTGCCTGTCTGTACTGGCTAGTCTAGAGAGAGAAGGGACATTTGGAGACAGGATTTATGTTGCTACATTCTCCGCAGCTAGATTCTATAATAAAAGTGCTTGCATCAGAGGAAGGTTGACAGCACATTCTAGCGCTTTCACAGTTCTAACTTAATCGTGGCAGGAAGCTTTCCCGCTACTGGGAGCACAAATTGCGTCACTAGGAACACCTGACTGCAGGATCTAGTGTCAATCACTTTGCTTAAGGTCATTAAAACGTACTAAGGTATCCCCTTACAACATAAAGGCTTTGCCTGAGTGACAATATAAGAAGAAACACATAGCATGATAAATAATTGAGCAGGTGGATTAAAGAAATGCCGTCCCCCTGCAAAAGGAGAAAGGTGACTGGCAGTTCATCTGGGATGTTTGGTTCGCCTCCCTCCACCTCCCCTGATTCTAACCAGTCGGAGGGCTCTTTTTCCTTCCTTTGCCTTTCTTGGTTATTCAAGGCATCTCTCTGGCCTCATGGAATCAGACAAGCTTTAGAGAAAGGCAACACCTTGGGGGAAGTTCCTGACAGCAGCTTTCAGGGGAAGCCTGCCAGGGACTGATGTTGCAGAGAATCATCCATGGAGTGGAATAATATTTTGGACTTGATTTGTGCAGGGCAAGCTGGGCTGCAGATCAAATGGCAAGCCCGTCTGCTCACTTGACTTAAGCAATGATCCATTTGACTTGCTGGTGCCAAGACACCTGCAAAGCACAACTTGAGTGTCATTTTTTCATACAGTGTTTCACCTTTGCGTTTTTGTTTTCTTTCTAAATTTGCAGTAGAGTTGATGTCTCCAAAAGGGAGACAAAACCCACTCATTGCCATCGAGTCGGTTCAGACTCACAGCAACCCTATAGACAAAGAGTGCCTAATTTGCTGTGCTATTCATAGCAGTCCATACAGCTTTGTCTATTGATGCCCCAGGAAATATTTAACACTAAAGAGTTCTTGTTTCTTTCTACTGGAAATTGCCTACCAATAAGTGCTTTAAAAGAAAAGAAATAGGAGAGAGAAAGAGAAGGAAGATATGAAAGAAAGAAAGAAAAAGGACACATGCAGGGACCTTTACAAACAGACTCCCAACTTAGTTTCTATTTGCAGTCCAGCAGCGGTGTTTGAAGTCCCCAGTGAAAATAAACCCTCGTGTTTGGAAGTTCGGCTACCATGACATTTTTCTTAAAAACATGTTGCATTGTGCTTTAAGTGAAAGCTTACAGTTCAAGTCAATTTGCCATATAAAACCCTGCACCAGCACTGCTGTGCAACTCCAGCTGCTCTCCCCAACCTATGACACCACGCTTCTTTCCACACTGTACTTCCTGCTCCCATTCAACCAACTCCTGTTCCTCTCTACCCTCACATATCACCTCTGGACAGGAGCTGCTCAGACAGCCTTGTGTGTATCTTTAAGCCAAGAAGCACACTCTTCCCTAACATCATATGGCATATTTTTAAACGGTTATGGAAGGAGTCTGACTATTCCAGCTGGCAATACCCACAATTCCTAGGCCACACTGTAGGTAACATTTGAGACTCACCACGCAGACAGACCCCCTGTTTACCAAACCTAGGTCAGGGAAAGAGGAGGCCACAAGGTGGGATGACGAGGAAGGCAGGGGGAGCAGTTGGCTCAGGGAAATATTTCTGTATTCTCAAACAGCAAGCATAACCCCACTAGAATTGCTTGGAGGCATCACTGGAAAACAAAATATATTTCAAATATAAATGATACGTTGGAAAATTTCAAACATATGCTGTAGAAGAAAGAATAGTATAAAGAATCCTCATGTTCTCATCATCAAGCTTCAACAATTGGTTTGTCATCATGTGGCCAGTCTTAGGGCATTTGCACCCTCCTCTCCAGCCCCCACTTTCCACCAGACTGTTCTGGAGTCAATTCCACACATCACCCAACAGAGAATTTCAAAGACAAAAGCAGATCTAAGGTTTAAGACCTAGAAATGTGTTGGGTATTGAACTTAGATGTAACACGGGGTCAGCTGAGAAACTTCATTTCAGGTAGATATTTTAAGCAAAGTTTAAACAAATTATTTGGAATGTTCATAGTAACTAACAATGGTTTCATATTAGCTTTATGAAACTTCTCATTGGTGCTGACTGACAGCAGACAGCTAGACATTAGGTTATGTGCAGATAAACAGGAGACCTGGAGTCTTACAGAAGGTGGGGCTTTGGATAAACAATGGTGACGTGGAGAGACTGTAACTGAGAAGGGTGCTGACCCCAGGAAAGAGGGGCAAAATGCAGGCTGAGTTTACAGGGGAAAGGGAGCGTGGAAATCAGGGAGCATCTATGGTTACTATGAAGTTGGCAGCCAAGGTTAGTCTTTGATCTTCAGACTTCAGGCCATGTTATTAATCTCCCCCGAGGACTGCTCTTTCCCTCCTCATACACCCAATCCAACCCAGGATCACAAAAGGGCAAGGACGGTTGGGAACGAGTATCAAAATACATTAACTCCACCAAACATCCCCATGGTTCTGTCTTCTGGTCTGCTTTCTCATGTATGGAAAGCGAAGAAATAGAAATGCATTGCAGTTCATTTTCTAAGTATTTAGTACAAACAAATACAGACTTGACAAAGATATAAATTGTCATGCTGCCTGAGGAGCTTTTTTACTTAATTGTGTAAAGACTAAACATCGGGTTAAACCTTTGCACCATCTGACTTCTCCAGGGTATTTCACTGTACTTGAATAAATGAAAATGAAGTTATTTATGTTTCTGAATTACATACATTCAACTGAACTGAACCTCCTACTATATAAAGCACTGTTTTAAATGCCGAGGGAAATAAGTTGAGTGACAAACGATCAGCAGTGTCATGGATTGAACTGTGTCCCCCTAAAATATATGCCAGCTTGGTTAGACCGTGATTCTTACTATTGCATGGTTGTCCTGTTCTGTGATTTTCCTATGTGTTATCAATCATATAATCCCCACTTATGGTTGAAGAGGATTAAGGGTGGGATGTGACCCTTACCCAGGGCACATTCCGGATCCAACATAAAAGGAGTTTCCCTGGAATGTGGCCTGTACTGAATTTTATCTTACAAGAGAGAAAAGAAAAGGGAAACAAGCAAAGAGTGGCAATCTTAGACCACCAAGAAAGCAGTGCCTGAAGCAGAGAACATCTTTTGGATTCAGGTTCCTGTATGGAGAAGCTCCTGGCCCAAGGGAAGATTGGTGACAACGACCTTCCTCCAGAGCTGACCAAGAGAGAAAGGCTTCCCCTGGAGCTAAGGCCTGAACTTTGGACTTCTAGCCTACCAGGCTGTGAGAAAACAAAGTTTTGTTTGTTAAAGCCATCCACTTCTGTTACAGCAGCACTAGATGACTAAGACAATGACTTAGAAGCCAAGTCGAGTACATGAAGTCTAGTACAAAAGTACCTCCCAGGGATTTAAATATACAAATCCTGGAGCTAGGTTGCCCGGGTCCAAATCCTAGCTCAGACCCTGAACTGAATGAGTCTGGACAAGTTACTGGTACCTTAAATCTTCAGGTCTTTGTCTATAAAACCAGTATATAAACAGTACGCATTTTCTAAGATTGTGATCAGATGCACATGAGATAACGCCCATGAAGCTTTTTATATTTAAACTATTGTACAGAAATGAAACTCTGGCAGCGTAGTGGTTAACTGCTACATCTACTAACCAAATCAGCAGTTCAAATCCACCAGGCACTCCTTGGAAATTCTATGGGGTGGGTCTACTCTGACCTATAGGGTCACTGGGATTTGGAATGGACTTGACAGCAGTGGGTTTTTTTTTTTTCTTTTTTGTATTGTGCAGGAAAGATGAGGCCATTGAAGTGTGTTGGTGGTAAGGATGGAATTCAACAACTCCATCTACCTACCGTGGTATAGGCTGATTCCACACAGGTCTGAGGAGAGGATCTTCTCAGGAATAACACGAGTCTTCTGAATGCCTGTTCTTCTGCTGATGTCAGGGCTGCAAAGCTGTGCCTAGCTAGGACTCTTGTTCACAATCCAAGAGAACCTCAGCCAGCTGTGGTGCTGTTGTGGGTGAAAGGGCCACGTGCCTACGTTCTGAGAAGCTGGGGCAAGAACCTTCCCATTTTCAATCTGTTTTATGACTCACTCATTGTACACCCCAGCCATAAGGACAATGACACTTTCTAGTCCCACAGATCTCCAGTGTGGAAAGAAAAATGGGACAGGGAAGGTTTGAGGTGTGGTTGACCTGACGGCCAGAGGACAGATGGACCACCTCTCTGTCCCTTCCCCTGGAAGGGGTGGAGTGGGAGCAGATGCCAATGAATGGGTCACAACTGGGTGTCTCTCTCTTCCTGAAAGGTCTGGCAACATGTCACACGTAACCATTGTGATTTTAAGGAAAGCATTCACGGGGATGATTGTCTAATCAGTGAATTAGCCATGGTTTATAAGACAAGCATTAGGGGACTTCTACAAAATCTAAAAAATAAAAAATAAAAAGACCCAAGTCAGGAAATAAGGCTGGTAACTACACCCTGAATAATTTGTATGTACAAACACTATTAAAATTATGGACAATTTTTTTTATAAATAATCATCTAGTAAATTTTGCAGATATTTATCTTGAGTTTATACCCATGAACAGCACCCTCACAGTGGCTCCTTTGAGACTTTCTTGTTTCAAGTCACTACACCATCAGGTCCAATTTTTTGCAAGCTGTGGTCTAGGTGCTCTTGATGCTGAATCACCTATAGCACCTGTTAAAATTTCTATTTATCAGTCTCACCTCAGCTCTGCAGCATCACAATCTCTAGGGGTAAGATGTGTTTTACTCAGCTAATGCTGCTCTAACAGAAATACCATGAGGGGGTGGCTTTAATAAAGGAAAGTTTATTCTTACAGAGTCCAGGAGGTTACAAGTTCAAATTCAAGGTGTCCGCTCCAGGGGAAGGCTTTCTCTCTGTTGGACCTGGAAGAAAGTTCTTGTGTTGCTTCAGTCTTTGTTCAGGAAGCATCTTGGTATGGGAACCTCTGATCTGAAGGACACCCTTTACTCCCCATGCCGCTTTCTTGATGGTGTGAGGGTCCCAAATCTCTCAGCCAGATTTTTTCCTTTATATCTCAAGAGACTGCCTCAAGGCACCAAACAAACTTATACATTGAATCTTGCTGCACCAACACAACTGTTGCCCATTCACCCTTATTAACATCACAGATGTAGGAACTCCAACATGGAGGAATATCACACAATACAAGGAATTATGGCATAGCCAATTTGCTACAGATATTTTAGGAAACATCTTCTGTCCATAACATCCCACCCTTTGTTCTCTAAAAACTCACATCTTTATAGCATGTGTTTTCTAAAAAAATTTTTGTAACAGGTAGTCACCCTATCTCAGCAAAAGCCTTAAAGTCCAACTCCACAATCCAGAAATTTCTCTTTAACTGTGAAATTTAGAACACAAGTTATCTGCTTCTAAAATACAATGACAGGCATAAGCTAGACACTTTCATTACAAAAGAGAGAAACTGTAGGCAAAGAAGGCATTAACAGGCAACAAGCAAGACAGTAGAGCACATTACATTTGGCCTCAAAATTCTGAAAATAATCTTCAGTTCTCTGAGACATTTTACACAATGGTTCTGCCCTCCAGACTAGGTATTGGCCACACTCTCTGGATTCTGAGTGTAGACCCCAGCCCCGTGCTACAACTCTGCATCCTAGGCCCATTCGGGCAAAAACTCTGCCCCATTGGCTTTAGGTACACCCTAAGCCCAACTGAGTGGCAATTCCACACTTACAAATACAGAAGGCCCTGGCTCCACCCTTTCAAACCCCTGAGGCCATGGCCATACTTTTTGGGACTGGAGCAGTTCAGCTTCTCCTGATCTTTGTCTCTTCAGCTTCTGTTTCCTATGGCCACATGGCCTGGCCCTCAGGCTTGCATCTGCCCTGCTGGGGCAAGGGTTCCAAAGCTCTGTAGCTCCACTGATTCAAGGGCTTGAAGGCACCCTACTCTGCTAGGAAGCCTCCTGTACACAGGCACTCAGCTCTCCTGCTCTGTGGGTCAGCAAAGTTAACTCCACCAATTCAAGTGCCTGGAGGCACACTGCTCCACCATGAAGCCTCTTTACACAGGAACTTAGCTCTCTTGCTCCATGAGTCAGCTCCAGCATTGCCTTTGGTTCTGGTGCTACAACTGCTGCTGGTCCTCTGCTGTTGTCACTTACCATCTGTACCTTCTTCGGTGTTAACAGTTCTCCTAGGTTCCTTCCATATCTTCTGTCCATTCACAGTTTCAAAATGGCTTCTACATTTTAGGTATTTGTTAGAGCGGCATCTCACTGTCTTGGTACCAAATTCTGTTTCAGACAGCTAGTGCTGCTCTAACAGAAATATCACGAGTGGATGGCTTTAATAAAGGAAATTTCATTTTCATAGAGTCCAGTAGGTTACAAGACAGACGTCAAGGTGTCCACTCCAGGGGAAGGCTGTCCCTCTGTTGGCTGTGGAGGAATGTGCTTGCATTGTATCAGTCTTTGTTCAGGTAGCATCTTGGCACAGGAACCTCAGGTCTGAAAGACAATCTCTACTCCTGGTGATACTGTCTTGATTGTGTGAGGTTCCCAAATCTCTCTGCCAGAATTTTTTCCTTTATACCTTGTCATGGATTGAATTTTGTCCCCCCTCAAAATAGGTGTAGCCACATGACTGGGCCATGATTTCCAGTATCTTGTGACTGTCCTCCATTTTGTGATTTTCCTACACTGTGTATTACGGGATTAGGGTGGGACTATAACTCTCTTTATGAGATCACCTCCCCGCTCTACTGTAAAGGGAGATTCCCTGGAGCATGGCTTGCCCCATCCTTAATCCTTTCGTTCTGCAAGAGATAAAAGGAAATTGAAGTGGACAGAGAATTGGGAACCTCTCACCATCAAGCAAGCAGCACTGGGAGAAGAGAGTGTCCTTCAGACCTGAGGTTCCTGAACCAGGACGCTCCCTGGACAAAGACTGATACAACACCAGACTTTCCTTCAGAGCCGACAAGGGGGAAAGCCTTCCCCCGGAGCAGACACCCTGAGTATAGACTTGTAGCCTACCGGACTGTGTAAGAGTAAACCTTCCTTTGTTAAAGCCATCCACTCTGTGGTATTTCTGTTAGAGCAGCCCTAGCCGATTAAAACATACTTCAAGAGACGGCCTCATGGCACAAAACAAACTTACACATTGATTCTTGCTCTACCAACACAACTGCTGCCCATCCATCCTTATTAACATCACAGAGGCAGGAATTCCAACATGGAGGAACATCACACAATGCCATGAATTATTGCACAGCCAAACTGTTACAGATTTTTTAGGGAACACATTCAATCCATGATATGTAGGAACTTGCATTCTCAAAACTTTTTACTAGAAAAGCTTCAAGTAGAAAGTAAAGGAAACTAGTATAACCCTGGTATGAAAACCAGGTAAAGACAGCACAAAAAGGAAAACTGCAGACCAATATCTCTCATGAACTTAAATACAAAAATCCTTAACAAAACCTGAGCTAATGGAATTTAACAACATATCAAAAAAATAGTTCATCACGATCAAGTAGGATTCATACCAGGGATGCAGGGATGGTTTAACATAAGGAAAACAATTAAGGTAATCAACCACATAAACAAAATAAAAAACAAGAACCACCTGATTCTATCAATCAACACAGAAAAGGGATTTGACCTAGTCCAACCCCCATTCATGTTAAAAATTCTGAGAAAAATAGGAATAGAAGGGAAATTCCTCAACATAATAAAGGCCATCTGGTCATCTCCACTAGACCAACAGCCAACATCATACTTAATGGAGAGAAGCTGAAAACATTCCCTTTCAGAATAGGTACTAAACAAGGATTCCCATTGTCACCACTTTTATTCAACACTGTTCTGGAGATCCTAACCAGAGCAATTGGACATGAAAAAGAAATAAGGGGCCTCCAAATTGGCAAAGACGTCAAAGTATTCCTATCTGTAGATAATACGATTACATACACAGCAAAATGCTAAAGAATCCACCAAAAATTTATTGAATCGAATAGAAGACTTCAACAAAACATCAGGATACAAGATAACATACATAAATCAGTGGGATTCCTATACACCAACAAAGAGACAACCAAAGAGGAAATCACTAGATCGTTACCACTTACTACAGCTCCAAGGTGATAAAATACCTGGGGATAAATCTAACCAGAGATGTAAAAAACCTATACAAATAAGCCTACAAATCCCTACTGGAAGAAACAAAAAATGACTTACATAAGAGAAGAAATTTACCTTGCTCGTGGATACGAAAACTTAACACTGTGAAAATGTCTGTGCTACCCAAAGCAATCTATACATACAATGCCATCCCAATTCAACTTCCAATGACATTTTTTAATGAGATGGAGAAATTTAAATCACCGGAAGGAAGCCACAGATAAAGAAATTATTACTAAAGAAGAGGAACAAAGTGGGAAGCCTCACCATTCCTGACCTTAAAACCTGCTACAGTGCCACAGTAGTCAAGACAGCCCAGTACTGAAACAAAAATAGACACATATAGTAATGGAACTGAATTGAAAATCCAAATATTCATTCACTTATGAACAGCTGATATTTGATAAAAGCCCAAAGACAGTGCATTAGAGTAAAGACAATCTCTTCAACAAATGGTGTTGGCATAATTGGATATCACCTGCAAAAATGAAATAAGACCCTTATCTCACACCATGCACAAAAACTAATTCAAGATGGATCAAATACCTAAATAGGAAAGCTAAAACAGTAAAATTCAGGAAGACTATGAAAGTGCTAATAAACGGTGTTAACAATCTACTAAAACCCACCAACAACCTTCCTTCATCAGAAACAAAAGTAGATAATTGGGAACTCCTAAAAATTAAACATTTATGTTCATCCAAAGCCTTCATCAAAAAAGTAAAAAGACTACCTACAGAATGGGAATGAATATTTGCCCACTCTGCTTCTGACCACTGCCTAATCTCCCTAATTTACAAGTTACTGCAAAACCTCAACAAAAAAAGACAAACAACTCAGTTAAAAAATGGGCAAATGACATTAACAGGCACTTCACCAAAGAAGACACACAGGTTGCCAACAGATACATGAGGAAATGTTCACTATCATTAGCCACCAGAGAAAGCCAAATCAAAACCACAATGAGATACCACCTCACTCCAACAAAGATGGCAATAATCCAAAAAACTCAGAATAATAAATGCTGGAGAGGATGTGGAAAGATTGGAACTCTCCTACACTGTTGGTGTGACTATAAAATGGTTCAAACCCTATGGAAATTGATTTAGCACTTTCTTAAAAAACTAGAAATACCATATGATCCAGCAATCTCACTCCTTGGTGTATATCTCAAAGATACAATGAATACCACCCAAACAGATACTTGCACACCAATGTTTATTGCACCTCCTTCCACAATAGCAAAATGTTAGAAACAACCTAGATGCCCATCAACAGATGAACGGTTAAACAAACTGTGGTGTATTCATACAATGGAATATCATGCAATGATAAGAAACAATGATGGCTTAGTGAAATACCTGTCAATGTGGGACCATCAGAGGAAATTACACTGAGCGAAATGAGCCAGACACAAAAGGACAGATTTTGTATGAGACCACTGCTTTGAGGAGGCAACTAATCATTGAAGCACAGTAGAAATCAGTATCTGATGGTTACAAGGGGCAGGGCAGGGAGAGAGAGGATGTTTTACAAGTCAGACAGTGGTTAGGATTAGGAATGGGTATAGGATGTGACAGCATTCACTAGAAGTGGGGTACTCACAACTATTCAACTTCAAACTGTCTCTTTAATGTGGACCACCTCTTTGGAAGGACTGAGAAATAGAGTCGGGGTTGGAGGACCACGCACTCAGGGGACATCCTGACTAATTGGGATACCCAAGGTTTTCTTCTCTCCCTCTCTCAAGGTATTGCTTCACATGCCAACTAACTAAGTGGCAACTGGGCTCTTAAAGGCTAGCAAGTTGCTATCTAAATTACACCAAATGGTCCCAATCCACCTGGACCTGGGGCAAATGGAACACATTGAGGACAAGAGAAAAATATGAGCCCACTAGATGGAAGGGGCTATACAAGCCATGGCCTTGCTTAAGCATGGGACCAGAAGAACAAGTGGCGTCCAGCCACCAACAATGACAGCCCAGATGGGGCACACAAAAAACAGAGCTCTGGACACAGCAGGTGATGGAGTAAAAGGCAGAGTTGGAACTATACCAAAAGATCGCACTTGGTGGTCCTTCTGAAGGGAGGGCCCTCTGGGCTCCCAGACTGTCTAACCCCAAATTGCATCCAGCACTGGGGCCAGCTCCCCAGACAAAGACTGACCCGGACCACACAAAACACAGACTGGTACTGGAGGCGAACAAACCTTTAAAAATGTACATGGGGTTGTCTGAGGGACACTTTGCTGGAGCTGAGTTGATTGGCTGAGGAGGGCCAGACCTTTATCAAAAGGTCACAGGAAGTTCTAAACAAAAGGGAAAGCGTGCTGTCATGTGGGTGGGGTGGGACAGCTAGAACAGAACAGAGGTGAAAGTTCTGGGTGTTACATGGCAACATAATATGGACTGTAAAACTGTTCTTAAATTACAATAAAGAAATAAAGAAAAGAAAAAGAGAAAAATGCAATGAATGGCAATGTAGCCATCACCAACTTTAGTAACAGTCAGCTCATAGCCTGTCTTACTGGATTAATACCTCCACCCAGATAGTAAACATTTCATTTATAAATATTTCAGTGTGTATTTCTAAATGAATAAGACTTTAAAATCAAATAATAACATCACATTAAAAAAATTAATGGTATTTACTCTATATCAAAAATCCAGTCAGTGTTCAAATGTCCCATATAGTCTCTCAATTTTGTTAATCAGAAACCAAAATAACTTCCTTTGAGACAATTGGCCAAAATACCTCTTACGTAATTTGTCCCTTTATTTGATTTCCCTTCCATCACACTTTTTTTCCTATTTTTTTATTTTTTGAAGAAATTGTCTTGTCTGTCCAGTGGTGTTTTCTACCATCTGTTTTGCTGGTCATATCTGTGTGGTTCAGCTTACCATCTCCTTTTGGCTCCTGTACTGTACTTCCTTTAAATTTATCATTTAAATGCAAAGACTTGATCACACTTAGACTTGATATTTGGGGCAAGAATGCATTCCAGGTGATGTGAAGGATGGAGTTCTTCCACCTGGGACACTAAATGTGTGGTTGTCTTTTTGTAGTAAGTAGCCACTGACAATCATTGCTAGTTCCATTAATTCACTGGAGGATTATGGTTCTTTATTCTGAAAGCAATCGTTGTGAATTTACACACATTTAAACTTAAGGATACTGTTCTTCTTCTTCCTCACAATCTTACCAAAACAGCAAGTATGCCATTTCCCTCTAATAAACTCCTCTGACAACACCAGATTGAGTGAGGCAAGAGAACTCTTTGGGGAGCAGGAAGACCCTACAAGCATTTTATTTGTATTACTTTTTTCTTAATTACAAAACTAAGAATAATTAATATTTCATGTATGAATCCATATAGCACTGTATAAAATGCATAAAACCCACTGCTGTTGAGTCAATTCCAACTCATGGTGACCTATAGGACAGAGAAGAACTGTCCCATAACATATCCAAGGAGGCCTGGTGGATTCAAACTGCCAACCTTTTGGTTACCAGCTATGGTACTTAACCACTACGCCACCAGGGTATATAAAATATGCATACTCATATTGGGTTAGTAAAAATGTGTAGTGTATAATGCATATGTAAATGGGAAAAACTTTCGGTTAGCAGAAGAAAAATGCTGATGGAATGCGTAATGGAAAAGTGGAGACTGGCTCAGAGCATGGAGTCTGTACCATTGAACTTGGCAGCTAGGAACCTCTAGCTATGTCCTGCAGCTCTTATCTGCTTCACATCCTTTTTTGAAGGCTGGATCAAAGACACTACAGAGATGGAGATCAGTTCAGGAGTATTTACAGTAATCAGCATTCCAGAGATTAGCTAGAAAAGGAGGAAAAAGGAGAGCGACCACCAACTTTACTGGTCTCCAAGGAATTTCACCAGGTGGGTTCCTATATCTGCATCTGTTACTTCTTGTCTAGACACATGTGCTGCTGCTAGTTTCCAAGGATACCTTGAGGACACCACATCGTCTCTACCAGGTTTCCATAGAGTTTAGAAGAAGAGCTGATAGAAAAACATGATCAACGGTAGACTGACTGTATTATTAACAAAGACGTGAGGAAAATGTGAAGGACTGGTTTGACAGAAAACAGTCAGTTGTGTGATTCTAGGTGCATTAAGTTGGAGGTACTGGCAAGACGAACAGGTAGGAATGTCAGGTAGCAAGTTGGAAATGCAAGCCTACAGCTCAACAAAGTGGAGAGGATTTAGGGACTATTTTTGAAGAAAATAACCATTATTAAATACCTAGTACAAGTCAGGCAAAAGTCACTGGGTGACACAAATGGTTAGCACATGGTTGCTAACTGAAAGACTGATGGTTTGAATCCACCCCATGGATGACTCATGGAAGAATGGCCTGGCTGCCGGGAGCAGGTCCCAACACTTTGTAGGGTCCCGCACGGAGGGAGGGAGAGGCGCGGCGGGAAATGAATCAAGGAGACAGGAGAGACTTTTCTGGTTTAAGGCAGTCCGACCCAGAGAGCAAGAGAGAGGGCTGTCTGTCTTTATTGTTTTTATAGTAAGAGTGACGTGAATTTTACCCTTCCCACTGACCACACAATCTATTGGCTAGTTTAAAAACAAAACCTCGTGGTTGGCAAATTTGAAACCAAAAACCTCGTGGTCTTGAGGTGATGTAATTTTTTTACCCTGCCACATGAGCTATTAGTTAACTGAAACCTGGTGATCCTTTTAACTGTCAAGGCTTTTTAGATAATGGCCTAAGGATGCCTCGAGCTCAATCAGCCCTACTTATACCTCAAGGTTAAAAGGTCCACGAGGAAGGGTCTAAAGTTTATGATCTCTATTTGTTCCTACTTTGCTCTTTATTTTATCTCCTCCTGCGCGGATAGTAAACATCTACCGTCCCCCACCCTATGTCCTTCTCAAGCTGTTCTAAAGAGGATAATTCCTTTCACATGGGTGGGGATGTGCAGTTGGGGGAAGTCAGCAGGGGTTGGGCCTGCCTCGCTGCTCTCAAAGCTGGCTGTGTTAGAGATCATTCCTCTGAGCTCTTTTTCCTCAGAAAATTCCTGTACAGGTTTTCCCGATATTATTTCATAGACCAAGGGGGTAGTAAAGGGCCCCTCTCAGAAGGCATCTCCCCTGATCCTTGTGCCAGGAGAGGAGGGGGTATCTTTTTGAAGAAAATTTGATTAGGAAGCCAAATAATATCAAGGGCAGTAGGCTAAAAAACATGTCACAGGTGAGATGCTTCAGCCTGTCATTTGCAGGGGCTCGTGACTTTGTCTACAAGGCTGATGGCAGACCTCCGCACCTGGCAATCTGCTTCCATTAAGATTATAGCCAAGAAAATTATACAGAGCTCAATTCTACTCTGTAATGCACCACCATAAATCAGAATTGACAGCAGTGAGTTTGGCTGTATGTTTGCTGTTGTTGTTGTTGATTTTTATGAGCCAGGCATTTCTGCATACTCTCTCTTTTTAACCCTCAAATCAACCCTGCAGTGAGGTGATATCATTTCTTCTCATTTTATGGGTAAGGGCTTTAAGGCTCAAAGATGGAACATTTTCCCAGCAGTTCACACAACCATTGCATAATGAAGTCAATACTTAAACCCAAATACCCTGGCTGCTAGATTCTTTATACATTTTAAAATTCTTGTCATAGCAGAATTTGGAAGACGATGGAGACATAGGAGAAAATAATTTCAAATGAAAAGATCAGAGAAAAAAAAAGCTAAGGCCATACAAATATCAAGGAAACTGGCTTAGTTTGATCAAAAGCATGCTGGGAAATGAACAACAAGTTGGAAAAGTACAAAAGCTTGTTTTTGTAGTCACTTTTTGACTCCTAGTGACCCATTATGAGAGAATAGAACTACCCCATAGAGTTTATTAGGCTGAAAGCTTAATAAGAGGGTATCACAAGGTCTTTCTCGCAAAATGCAGCTGGGTGGGTTCAGACTAGCACCTTTTGCTTAGCAGCTGGATGATTCAAGATTGCACAACTAGAGGTCCTTGCAAAGCCTGGTAGGTATTTTATTTAAAATAATGAGTCATGGGTTTGGAGGAAAATTTTTCAAATCCAGAAAACCTACTGCTGTCCAGTCAGGTCTGATTCACAGCAACCCTAGAGGTCAGAGTAGAACCGCCCCACAGAGTTTCAGAATCCAGGGAGTTCTTAAATGCCTATTCATTTTAGTTCTACATAAAGAGGGAAATTTTTAATGCCTAGACTCTTAAAATCAGTCTGGGTGGTAGCGTTTATTGTTATTTACTGTAACATTCCCACAAATTTTTCCTGCTCAAGCATCTGAGGCTTCATCCCCCTCATCTCCAGGCTTGACAGGGGTACCTTGGTCCTTCATGCATCATCTTGGTTGGGAAACAGTTGTGGGTTAAGCGCCTTTGCTCCCTTGCAGGGTCGTGAAAGACCTTGGAACCCCAGAGCCTCGGTGAAGAGTTCCTTCTTCCAGCTAAAACAATCACAGGATTCGGACTGGAGACAGACAGGGGGAAAAAAAATCTGTCCCATTCAGCTGGCTCTCCATTCAGTTTGGGGAGGTGGCGAGTGGCTTCATTGTGAATTTAGTTAACAGCATTCCTGGAAATCTGGCCCGTTATTGAGTTTCTGGCGAACTTCATCCACCTGTCATACTGCGCCTTGGCGGGGAGCCAGGACAGGCAGGAAATAATAGGCTGCAGGATACCGGTGTGTGTCAGTGGCCCCGACCCTCCCATTCCTGAGTGCAGATGAGCTGGAAGCCTGCACGGTGTCACCGCCCACTGCAGCAGTGGATGGGCTCCAGAGCCCGGAGCACGAACCACAGGCTGAGGGAGAGGCCAGCCCCGAGGGGATGACGAGGTCCAACCTCACAGTGGGCCCCTCGTGGGGACCGCAGAACTGCCCCTGCAGGAAAATGGCCCTGGCTGATGCTCAGACATCCCTTTGTTCTCACTGACCTCGTGCTCCATACAGCATCAGTCAGAGCCTCAATCCAAGAGAGCACTTTCAAGTCCTTCCCCCGCTTTCCCCCAGGCCTCCCAGGTGGGTGGCAGAGCTGCCTACAGTGACATCAACTGCGATTACATAAAACTTCCCATTTCAACTCCCAGACACTTGGACTCATATTTTGTTTTGTTTTTTTAATTTCCAAATGATTTCCCTTTGTCCAGCTGGGTTCCCCCCTCCCCACCCCCACCACCTTTCATTCCACTACTTTTAATTTCCTATTTTCCACTGGTAGGTTTCAGACAATGAGGTGGAAGAAATGTGGATTCTCAAGGAGTTCTAATTAGTGCAGACCACCAGCACTGGACAAGTTGAGAATATTTGTAGTCGAAGAACTCTTACACAGCTGGGGAGTCATGGGAATGTGGTATTCACCTTCTATTCAGGGAAGAAAGGTTTCAGCTGATTGCTCCCCGTTGTCAACCCCCTTCCAGCCAGTTCCACCGGGTGTGATGAAGATGAGGTAAAACAGGCATTTACCTGTGCACTCGGCTGCTGGGGACCATCTATAAGTGTTGTCCACAGTTTCTTTTTACATAGTGACGTTAGCAAGACAGCTGGTGAAAGGCTCTGAAATGTTACTGTCTATATGGAGACCCTGGTGGTCTAGTGGGCTAGGTGCTATGTCTGCTAACTGAAAGACTGGCAGTTCAAATCTGCCGTGTGATCCTTGGAAACTGTGGGGCAGTCCTACTCGCACCTCTAGGGTCACTGTAAGTCGGACCTGACTTGACAGCAGTGTGTTTGTTATTTTGGTTTATATCAATCACTGGAAGATCTTCATAAGATGCTGTAGGCCGAGATGGCACCTGAGAGGCTGCATTTCTAGTAAATTCCCAGATAATAGTGATGCTAGCAACTGATTCTCAGAACACCCCTTGAGAAGCAAGGCTGTATTTACCTACTACTTTGCTTCTCTGTATAATAAGGCCAAATTAGGGCAGGAAATTTTTGTCTACAAACCCAAAACCAAACTCGTTGCTGTTGATTGATTGTACTGACTCGTAGCAACCCTATAGGATAGGGTAGAACTGTCTCACTACATTTCCAAGGAGTGCTTGACAGGTTCAAATTGCCAACTCTTTGATTAGCAGCCACAGCACTTAACCAGCATGCCACCAGCATTTCCATTTCCATCTAAGGTGGAGGATTATGTAACGAGGAATAATTAGGAGCAGGGAAACCAGGGCTGGTATCCAAGCCGTGCAACAAGCTAACTGGGTGACTTTAGACAAGTATAATTTCTCTGAGCTACAGTAAAAGGAAGAAGTTAAACTACATTATAGAATCTCTGAAAGTTTTCATATGGAATGTGTGTTTGGGAAGGTTTTTGTCCACTAAACAATTGCAAACAGTAGAATAAACCACATGGTCCCATCCCATGCAACTGAATAATTTTCATTTGTTTTTTGAAATGTGGAAAACGGGTCAGGGCATAAGTAGAGACATCAGTTTGGACACTTTTGGATTGAATGGTATGCAAGGTCCTTTCTAACTCTGTCTTCATTGTCAGTTGTCATTGAGTCAATTCCAGCTTATTTAATCCCCATGTGTGTCATAGAAGAACTGTTGTCCACAGGGTTTCCAAGGCTGTGTCCTTCTGGAAGCTTCCAAGGTATTCCGGGTGGGTTTGAACCACCAACTTTTCAGCAAGTAGTTGAGTGCCTAACCAGTTGCTCCACCTGGAGATCTACTTTCCTATAAGTTCAGTAATCAGCACAAATGGGATAGAAGTGTGAATATTCATTGTCTATAAATTATAAACACAGCTCTGGTGGCCAGGCAGTTAAACCCCCTGCTGTTACAGAGAAGTTAGCAGTTTGAACTCACTAGCCACTCTGCAGGAGAAAGATTTGGCAGTCAGCTTTCATAAAAATTATAGCCTTGGAAACCCTATAGGGCAGTTCTACACTGTCCTATAGAGTTAAGAGACAGAATCAACTCAACAGCAAAGGGTTTTTTTGTTTTTGTTTTTCTTAATAAAGATTCAGTTTCCATCAGCAAAGATTGGTTTGCTTCTAGATACATTGTTGAAAAGGTTTACTGCTGGTTAAGTAATTGAGGGAAGCCATTCCATCTCTTTCCCTAAAAATCATAGAAGAGGAAAGAAAGCATCAGGCTAGGCCATTGAAAGGATGTTTTTGCCCAGAAGCAGCAGGAATGATTGCACTATTTTAAGTGTTCTATGTGACAACCACCTCATATTTCTCATAAACCCAGCAGGAAACCAATGGAATCAAATCAAGATCATTTGAGGAGGGCCCATGTTGTTGCTAGCTGCCTTCAAGTCTGCCCAAATCAGAGCAACGCCACACACAACAGAACACAATTCTATCATGCACCATCCCCATGATCACTGTGTCAGTTTTGGTCTGAAAACTCTGCGGAAATATGCTCAGCATCACAGAAACACACATCATTCCACTGAGGGCCAAGTGGTAGCTGAGGAAGACATATACTGGAATCAAACCCAGCTCCCCTGCATAGAAGGTGAGAATTCTGCCACTGAACTATCCCTACCCTCATGAGGAGGATCAATAAAGAGACCGTTTCCAAAGACATGAGTAGGTGTCCTGAGTGACAGTAATGGGAAAGCTGTAATCAGCCCAGGCTGAGAGATTTGAGGACGAGTATTTAGTAAGTCCTGGAGGGACATGAGGACAAGGAGCAGTTAGGGACTCCTGGAAGGAGATGAAGGTGTGCAGACGGCTGCCTTGACAGAACCAGTGGCCATCCCAAAGCAACCTACAAGACAGCCCACCCAGCTCATCTCCTAAAAGCATGCTCTACTGGCCACATGGTGGTGTAGTGGTTAACTGCTATGGCTGCTAACCGAAAAGTTAGCCATTCACATCTGCCAGGCACTCCTTGGGAACTCTATGGGGAAGTTCTACTCCGCCCTATGGGGCTGCTATGAGTCAGAAACAACTCATCCACAATGGGCAGGACTGACCATATCCAACTGGAATCCAGAGGATTCAATATTCAATATATGAGTCAATATTCTGGGATCAAAAAGTAAAAAAGACGGAGGTCAAGAGACAGTCCCAAAGAGCAACCTGAAAGTGAAAAAAACACTGATAAAGTTTCTCGTGCATGAATTATTAATATCAAAGTGTATTTTCTTTAAAAAATATATTTCATTTTTTGCTGTTATTAAAAATTTTATACAGCAGAGCATAAAACAATCCAACAATTTCTGCATGTACAATGCAGTGACATTGATTACATTCTTCAAGTTGTGTGACAATTCTCACCCACAGATTATTCTTTTCACTTTAGCTCAATTTGGCCTTTAAATTTGGCTAGTGAGTTTAGAAATTCCTCCAGGTTTGCATCTCTTTCAAATCCATCTTGAGAAATTTGAAAGAAAACTTGGTTATTGAAATCCAAAAGAGAATGTATGCTAATTTTTCAGCAATGTTCACATTCCTTCTATTATTTATCCTTGATGTTATTTTAATAAACAACACTATGTGCTAAACATACTTTTATAGTTAATATTATTTTCTCATTGACAAACCAATCAAATTTCCATAAGTATCTCTTTTCCATGTCTTATGAGCTCATGGAATGAAAGTTGCCTTTGCCTGGCCTTTTATCTCTCTTTCTCTTTCTACTATAAACCAACCATATCAAACTCAGTGCTGTTAAGTCAATTCCGACTCATAGATAACCCGTAGGACAGAGCACAACTTCCCCATAGAGTTTCCAAAAAGTGCCTGGTGGATTTGAACTGCTAATCTTTTTGTTAGTAGCTGTAGCACTTAACCACTAGGCATGAGAGTTTCTTTCTACTATAGACTTCATTATTTTAATTCCTTGGGTGGCTCTTTTTAGTTGTTGTTGTTTCCCCCCATGTTGATACTCATCACTGTCCTGTGGATTCCAGCTGATAGGGACCGTATAGGACAAGGTAGAATTGCTCCATAGGGTTTCCAAGGCCATTGTGTTTACAGAAGCAGACTGCCTCTCTAGTATATCCTTCTAAATGAGTTTTTCTAGACTCTTAACTCTACCCTGGCTGCCAAGAAAGAGAGTGAAATGCCAGGGGACAAGCAAATGTAGATGCCCAGTGTGGCCTTTTCACCTCCTGTCTTTCTTATATCCAGATAGGTGTTACACCTTCACCTGGGCAGATGTTACTAGCTCTGTAGTTCCAGTTCTCCTGTCTTGGGCATTAAACCTTAGCTGGGCTGCACTTGCTTAGCGAAGTGGAAAGAACAAAGATTTGTGACCCTACACAAGTTACCTAAGCCTCTGGGCACCATTTTTAGTCACCCGTAAAATTGAGACAAGCTTCAGGTGTTTTCATGAGAATTATCCACGATGAGATATAGTGCTTAGCCCACAGTAGGCAGCAGGGGGAAAAAAAAAGTTGCTTCCATGTCCTCTTAGGACAATCTCTTGGGCGATTTTCACATCCATCACAGCAGTCATCCATAATGCCCTTCCTTGGAAAGCCCTGCCAAGGACTTGTTCTCAGTGTCGGAAGTATTTTTCCATTCTCACGCTATCTACAGAGATCGCTCACTTGGCATGCTTCTGACTGTTGGCTCTACCAGCAACAACTCTTCTCTGTCCCTAATGAAAACAATATGGCAGGTGTATCCTCTCCTTGTCACCATGCTGTTTCTCATGTATTTTGAGGTCCAAACCTCAGATCTTTTGGCTAGATTTATTGTGTGCCTCCCTCACCAGCCCTCTTGAAGTGGATTGTAGTCTTTCTCACAGTCACAGGATTCTATCAGTGGGTTAGTCTATTTTTTTCCCAAAGTATGCCCCAGTGTAAATTTGGTTCCTCCTCTTTTCTGGCGCTTTCTATAAAAGTCCCATTTCCCAGAACTAGAGTTATTAACTATATGACCTATGATCTTCAAAGTTAAATCAAATCATCAGAATCCTGGCTGTGTATTCTACAGCTGGGTGATAGAGTATCAAACCCTTCCAGTGATAAACTGACTTCACCAAACAAAACAAAAACTAAACCAATGCCATCAGTCTATTACTACTTATAGTGACTCTATAGGACAGAGTATAACTGTCCCATAGGGTTTCCAAGGCTGTAATCTTCAGGGATGAAAAACCACCACCTCTTTCTTCCACACAGCAGCTAATTTGTTCAATCTGCAGACCTTTGGTTTATAGTCAAGCACTGAATCACTTTGGGGCTCCTTTGCCAAGGCACTGTGATTATTTAAGAAATAAGTAACATATAGTTCCTGTCATTCAATATCTAGAGTATAGAATGATGTGAGAGGCATCAGCCAACAGGCAAATTATACTACACCATAATAAGTGGTAGCACAGGATTGGGGTGACGCTGGTCAAGGAAATTTAAACTGAATCATGAGGGTGAGTGGACATCAACTAGACAGAGAGATAGGGAGAAAGGTGCTCTAGACCAAGGGAATACGTATACAAAAGAACAATATTGAGAGAGAAGAGCATATTTAGGGATTGCAAACAATTCAGGAGGTCTTGAATGCAGAGGGTTAAGAGTTTGGGTGAGGCAGGTCATATTGAGATGATTTTGTTGCTAAAATCAAACCAAACACTCCCACCCATCAAGTAGATTCCAGCTCACAGCCATCCTGTAGGACAAAGTAGAACTGCTCCATGGGAGTTTTAAGACAGAAATCTTTATGGAAGCATACTGCTATTTCTTTCTCTTGCAGAGTGGCTTGTGAGTTTGAACCACTGTCTCTTCAGTTAACAGCAGAGCACTTAACCACTGCACCACCGGGGCTCCTTAGCTGCTATCAAGTAACCCTCAACTTATGGTTACCCTATACACAATGGAATGAAATGCTACCCGTTGTGGCATCATCCCACGATTGTTTGTTGATTGGACCATCGTCATCCATAGGGTTTTCATTGGCTCATTTTCAGAAGTAAAGTGCCATCATAGACTAGGTTCTTCAGGGAAAGCTGTTCAACCTTACGACACAACACCAAGCCTCCAATGACAGATGGATGGTGGTTGCAGGTGAGGTATGTTGGCCAGGAATTGAACCTGTGTCTCCTGCATGGGAGCAGAGAATTTGACTGCTGAGCAACCAACTCATTGAAACTGTAGAGCAGGGATTTGCATGAGGGCTGCCTGTTTTTGTGAGTATACTTGTTTCAGCAACTCAGCCCATTTGTTACATGTTGTCTATGGTGCTTTCTTGCTAAGCTGTCAAAGTTGAGTATTTGCTGCAGAGATTGTATAGCACTCAAAGCCCCAAATATTGACTATCTGGCCCTTTGCAAGAAAAAGAAAAATGATTTAATGATGCTTCCAACAGGGATACAAGACAGTCAGATCACGACAATCTTGGAAAGACATACTAACAAATTTCAACTTTAATCTGAGAAGCAATGGGAAGACTGATGAGTTTTAACCAAGGGAGTCACGTGATCAGATTTGTGTTTGGGGAAAATCACTTTGGCTGCGCATACAGACTGAATTAGTGGGGGCAAAACTATAGGAAAGGACACTAGCTAAGAGTTCATTGCAATAATCTAGATGAGTAAAAACTGTGGTCTGAACTAGTGTTTCTCCGGACTTGTGACAGAAGACATTTATGGGAGATAACAGCAAGCAGCATTGCCTTTTCCTGAATTTTCCTTCAGTGAACTCTACTTTTGCTTATCTGTTTATCTATTTATTTATTAATTTATCTATTTATTGTTTGTCTGTTCTTCCCAGTACAGTCATTCTTTTCCTCGAACCTTATATTCACAGTTTACATTATGCCTCTTGCCAAAGTCAAGCAGACAGAACCCATTGCTGTCAAATTGATTTCGACTCATGGTGACGCCATATGACAGAGTAGAACCGCCCCACCATTTCCAAGGAGTGCCTGGTGGACTGGAACTGCTCACCTTTTGATTAGCAGATGTAACAGCTAATGATTATGCTTCCAGGGTTTCCAGAAACTTCACAAATCTGCATCTATGAATTTATACTGCTGTCCTTCTTATGAGTTACGTCTTTCCAAAATCACATCATTGACTTCTGACTGTACAAACTGCTATGGATTGTATTATGCCCTTCCTCCACCTCCCCCCAAAAAGTTGAAGTCCTAACCCTTTTATTTGTGAATGTGAGGAACTAGAGTCTTGTTCAGCTAAAAATAGAGTCTTGGTTCAGCTAAAGTTGTACAGGAATAAGACGAGTCCTCGTCCTGTATGACTGGTATTCTCATAAAATGGGAGAGACAAGGAGACAGAGGATGCCAGGTGACACTGCAGTGGCAAGCCAAGGAATACCTACAGCTGCCAGAAGCTGGGGAAGAGGCATACAACGGAGTCTGCCTCCGAGCTTCAGACAGAATCAACATGCCTGAAACCTTGATCTTGGACTCGCAGCCTCCAGAACCATGAGACAATAAATTTCTGTTTTTATCAGCTACCTGGTTTGTGATGTGCTGTTAAGGTAGCCCTAGGAGACCGAGACCCAAACCATTCTGATCTTCCTCCTCCATCTCCTCCTAAACTGTCTAGTGGCATCTCTCATCTTCTACAGCTCATCCAAACCAACATATTGTTGCTGTTTCAGCATGCACCATTCATCACAAAGGTCAACCTTTTGAAGCTGGAAAGACTGTCCTCACTATCCCAACTCCCCTGTTTGATGACACTCAAGTTGAGAGAGGTTAAATGACTTGCCCAAAGTCATGGCAAATGAGTGGAAAAGCCAGGTTTCCTACTCCCATACCTTGACTCTTTCTAGAGCACTGCATTTAACACTTGTAAAATCCTGTCCCAAACTAGAGAGACAAACCAGCAGTAAGCATTTTCTGCTCTGTGACTCCATTCAATCTTATCACTTGAAGGAGAATTGTAAATAGCTATGTAGCTGTCCCAGCTACTGGACTGTAAATAGTTGTCTTAAGAAATTCCAGTCACTAGATCAATTGCTTCCTGATGCAGAGACCCAACTTGTAGTGTCAGAAACCATCCTGAACACAATTATGAAATAAAGGAGAGGTTGGAAATACTCAGGCTGGAAATACAAAAATCATAGGTGATATTTTTGCTTTGAAATGTAAAATAGTCACAGGGTTTTATGACTTCCATTTGGTTTTCATTTCACATCACTGTCTTTTAAATATCCATGTTCCCCAAATAAATCCAGAAATGATGTTCTCAAAAGCCTTTGTAACCCACAAAAATGTCATACATTTCTTATCATCAGTTCACATCATATTTTTACCTCTGCTGAAAAATAGTTACACATAACACACTGAAGCCAGATGCTGTCATTTTGATAGCACTGAGTTTGAAGAAAGATATAGGTGTTCCTGAAAGGTTTCATTTCTTTCAGTCAGTTCCACCAGTAAGGTCTACAGAGGACAACCACTAACCCTAGAAAATGTCAAGACTTTCAAGGATAAAGTCACCAGAGTAGGCTCCTATGGGACAGGATTGTCTGGGGGCATAATCTGCTTGTGATCTTCTAAAGCCATGCTGTCCAACATGATAGCTACTTGCCACATGTGGCTATTAAACTTGAACTAATTAAAGCAAACTAAACATACCCACTACCACCAAGTTGGTTCTGACTCATAGCGATCCTATAGGACAGAGTAGAAGTGTCCCACAAAGTTTCCCAGGAGTGGCTGGTGGATTCCAACTGCCGACCTTTTCCAGAAGCCAAGCCTTTAACCACTATGCAACCAAGACTCCAAATTAATTAGAAGTCATTGAAAAGTGACATTCAGTCCTTCAGCTGTATTTGCCACATTGGTGGTGCCTAGTCACCCCCTGTGGCTAGTGGCTACTGTACTGAACAGCAAGGATCTGGGGCATTTCAGTCATTGCAGAAACTTCTCCTGAATTGTGCTACTACAAGGAAAGGCAAGGTAGAGCAAAAAAATGAACAACTATGCAAGAAGTGAAGCCTCTAGCAGGACTGGACATGGTACAAAGATGAACTGAGACAGCACTGCATGGAGGCTGGGAGGAGACATCATCTCTAGTCTAATTCCAGCCAGTTTGAAGATGTGTGATTTGAGAAAGTTGCTTAACCTTGCTTGCTCATTTTTCTCTCTATAAAGATGGATGCTGACAGATAACACTTTCTTCACAGGCTTATGAGGATTACACATCTCCCATACCAAGTGCTTAGTACATCCTATGTGCTTAAGAAATGTTACTGATCTCCTGAGGGTGAGGTGGTTCTCTTCAAACAACTGTTATGTGTGAGATCTTTCCAACTAGCTCTTAGATGTACATCTGAGTTAACAGGAAGCCTTATGCCAGGGCCCCAGCAATTGTGAAAATTTAAAAAAGGGTTTTATTCTTCAAGGACATTAACACAGGCCCAGGCTCCTTCCAGCTTTCTGCTCCATCACCTCCGTGTGTGGGGTTACCTCACAGGCTGGGACTGGGATACGTCAGCTCTTCCTCCGACATCCTGTCCATATCCCTAGAAGGATGAAATGGGTTTCGCCTGTTGATTTAGGAAAAGGCATTTCCCATACATCTCCTGTAACATCTCTGCTGCACTCTCTGTAACAGAGGAAGGGAGATTCTTATGTCGGTTTGTTTCAAATTGAGCTACATACAGTTCAATCTTTGAGCGAATACTTGACCATTTTTAATCTATGAAAAGGAAAACCACATAGTTCACTCTAATAGTTATGCATATACATCAGCACCCTGAAAAACGTAGAAGTTCTATTGGAAAGAAAGAAGGAGAGTGTAGCTATTGGGCAGGAGCTCCCAGGGTCTGCCATTAGCGCCTATCATGCATCAGGCACCTTTGAGTTTTACAGCACCCTGAGGAAGGTATTACATCCATGTATGAGAGAACAGACTGGAAGTTTGGTGGAAAGCAACAGAGCTGGCATTGAAAGCTAGACCTTTTGTTTCCAAGTACTTGCACATTGTACCATTTTCTCAAAGGGCAAAAAATAAAATAAAATAAACAGCTCCTTTAGAAACAGCTCAAAATTCAAAGAAAACAAAAGATTCGATCATGACCAAGTATGTGTTGCATAACACTGTTTAAATCAACTACAGATGCATGATTCTTTTATCAGAGAGATTAGTCATAACAGCGATGACACCAGATTGCACAGCAGGGAAGGGGGAATACATGAGCTTCATTTTATTAGGACTTAATTCAGGCTCCATGCTCCACCACCTCCTTCCTTTGAGGGACAATGATTCTCTGACTTGATGCTGAAAGTAGGAGGAGGAATAAGTTTGTTTAAGGGCAGTATTAAAAAAGAAGGTAGTGTTAGTTTTTGTTGTTATTGTTTTTATTTGCTTTTGCTTGTTTTTTTTTTTTTTCCTTGTTACCTTTTTTTAAGGGAAGAAGCTTGGATGTCAAGGAAAACAAATCCACAGAGTTAAAAGTGTCTTTCTAAATGTTATAAAAACTATCCCCTCTAGCTTGGCTAGCTGGGTCACTGAATTCCATGGTTCACCTCTCAGACGAAAACATTTTCCACCCTCGTGGCTTCATTACTATTCACTGACAATGTCCCATTACTGTTAACTTTTTTTCTGCAGATGTTTTTTGAGACCATATCCTGTATGTCCAATAGTTAGGAAGATGGTGCGGGACCGGGTAATGTTTTGTTCTGTTGTACGTATACGGTCCTAGTCGTCGGGGCCAGTCTGACAGTAACTAATAACATAACACAGCAAGGATAACATCTTGCATACCCAGCCTCCTATTACACATCCCACTTGAATGTCTTATAGATACCTTTATCTCATCTCGTCATATCCAAACCTGAGTTCATGGTCTTTCCTCCAAACAAAACAAATCCAAAAAACAAAAAAGCTCTATTTCTCTTCTAACGTATTTAATCTTAGTAAACGACACCTGACACCACCAATCACTCAGTTGGTCAGATCCAACTCCTGGGAGGCATCCCTGACTCACCCTATTTTTTCATCTCCTTCATATTCAGTTCCTGTAAGCCTGTCAAATCGACTTCCTAAACATTTTCGAAACCCGTGAAATAAATGTATAATATGTCAAAAAAGATTTTCTCCATTATAAGAAAACACTTGTAAGTCTTAACTAGCTAACAGAATCCACATTTACAGGTTGAACCAGAGGTGGCCTAACTAGGAACAGTGTCCTTTAGTTTCATCCCTGATGTTCTAGGCAGCATCTGTCAAGAAGCATCTGCATGGAGAACCCAGGAGGATCATTTTCCTCTCCAGTGCCTTGCTGCCTCCAGACAACAGAAGAATCCCATTGCTGTTGAGGGGTGGAAGTGAAGGGTGTAAGTGATGAAGAAGTAAAAGTAGCCTCACTCCTTCAAAAGAAAACTTACAGAGAATTCTGAGTCAATCTT
The DNA here is from genome assembly GCA_028571685.1 of Heterohyrax brucei. NCBI lineage: Eukaryota > Metazoa > Chordata > Mammalia > Hyracoidea > Procaviidae > Heterohyrax > Heterohyrax brucei. The sequence goes on along the minus strand of CM053149.1, from coordinate 113,259,760 downwards.
GTCAATACCACATCTCTAGCATCTAGCAATAGCCTAGCACATAGTAGGCACTCAGTAAATATTGACTGGGAGTGGAGAATGGATATGAGGAGAGAAGAATGGTGGTTGTTATTTTTAGAATTGGTGCATTGTTTCTGATCATTCTGGTTCCTCACAAAATTCTTCCTCCTGCCAGTATGTGGGACACCTTGGATTTATTTCAAGACAGAAGCTACTTCAATAGTTCTAGCCTTACTGGGATCTGGGACACAATTTTCCAACTATTATAATCTGGAGAATATGTCCAAGTTTTCAAAACTGCTGTACCACTTGCTACTACAGAGAGTTAAAAGGCTTTGGAATCTCTAATCTGTCATCTACTAGTTTTGTGACTTTTTTGCAGTCTTCTTGATGCTTCTGAGTCCCAGTTACTTCATCCATAAAACAGGGTTGACAAGTGGATGCATTTGCCAAACATAAAACAGGCAAGAATGGCTGATGTATAAGAAAAGAACATAAGGGCACGAAGTCTAAGAGAAAAGAAGGACCAGATCATGCAGAGAGCCCTGAAGGTCAATAGACTTTAGGCAGGTTGGATTTTATTTTGAATATACTAGGAAGTCACTGAGTAGTTTAAATCAGGGAGGTAGCCAAATATGGTCAGTATTTTAATAATACCCTGCACTGCTACCTGAAGAATGTGCCGTGGAGTGGGAGGGTGGGGGTGGGAGGTAGCAGGGGACACAGGGAGGGCATAAAAACGAATGTAAAGAGACCTGATTGAAGCCACTTCAGTAGTTTAGGCCTGAAATGTTTACTTGAGCTAGAGTGACATGCGCAGAGGTGGAAACAAACTGGACGACTTGAAGGTATGTGCTGGAAGTCAAGTTGAAGAGATATGATAGTGAATTGGCTGTGGAGGGTGAGGGAAATGAAAAGTCAAGGACAGTGATTGGGACTTCTGCTTGGGCAACTTGTGGCTGCAGTGACAGCAATGGCCCCAAAGCTGTGTGGAAGAGTCAGCTCCCAGTAAATATCATTCATTTATCAGTAAACATTTTGTTAAATTTAAAAAACTTACAAAGCACTAACTCCTTCATTTTTATCTTACAGGCTTGGGGTTATTAAGATGCCTATTTCATATATGAGGTAACTCAAGTTCAGAAAGACACAGCCCTAGCTGTGAACAATGCTCCCTGTTGAGTGTGTAGAAGGCAAAGGCCAGATTTTCCAAAACACTTATTTGTTTGATATGGGCTTGAATGCCTTGATTTTATTGGTTTTATTCATCAGTGGAATAAAACCAGAAAACCAAACTCAATGCTGTCAATTCCAACTCATAGTGACCCTATAGGACAGAGTAGAACTGCCCGCAGAGAGCTTCCAAGGAGCACCTGGTGGACTTGAACCACCAATCTTTTGGTAGACAGACAGAGCAGTTAACCAATACATCACCAAGGTCTCCACCAGCAAAATAAGCCCTATTAAATCTACCTGACATCAACAGGTTGGCTCTTTGTTGGAAGTAAGCCATTCCACAATGTAGAGGATGATACAAAAAAAAAACCCATTTCGCACTGAGCCTTAGTTTCCTCTGCAGTAGAATGAAAAAGTACATGTATAAGGTGGGCGTACTGTTCCAAAATTGATTTTTAGAATCTTGTTGAGTAGCTTCTTTTGATAACTAGTGAAAAAGGTTGAGAGTGTCCATCATAAAGACAAACCTGTGGACACAGAGAAAAGGATCTGCGAACCCATCAGATGATGTCCACGACTCGTTGTCAGAAGGTCTGTGTACAGCAGCAGGCACTGTGTTGGAATCTTCCACGTTGCTCAATGGAGAGGTGTTGACAGAATCATCTTTACTCTTCAGTATGTGTTCAGCGATTGTGAATAAAGATGCAATAGTGCTGAGTCAGCCTCTTTTGGCCCTTCCCAGGGAACCTCATAAGGAATAAATCAAAACTCTGTCCCTCCAGCTGACACGTCATTCTTCAGAGCCATTGACAAATTCTCCTGACTACCCAATTACATTTTTCAACCCAATATGTAATTTGTCTCCACCAAGTAATTTTTGTATCCGCCTTCATCCCAGCATGACTCCTATATCCCTAGGCAACCAGAGACAAGATCCGTTGCTAAGAGCCTTTCTGTCCCTACTCAAGAGCCAATGCCCAAGGATCTGCAGAGCCCTCCCCACACTTTCATTCTTTGTTTTCTCAGCTCTCTGGAATTCAAAAGAGGGGCAGATTTTGACAGAAGATGGTGTGGGAATATTGATGTCTTCCAGATCAAAGAGAACAGAGGTCTAAGAACACCTACTGATTCTGGCATTTGGAAATTAGGAAGTTCCTGGTAACTTGAGCAAGAACTATTACTACAGAGACAGATTTTAGTGAATTGAAAAAGAAATAGATGAGTGAATACATATAAGGAAAATACACTAATGCTTTAGACATGTAATGGTCATAAACAAAAAAACAAACCCACTGCTGTGGAGTCGGGTCTGACTCACAGCGACCCTAGAGGTCAGAGCAGATCTGCCCTCTAGAGTTTAGAAATAGCTAGAAAAAGAAACTGTATTAAAACCAAACCCAAACCAAAGCAGTTGTTGTCCAGTAGAGTCCAACTTATGGCAACCCAATGTGTGCAGAGTAGTACTGTGCTCCATAGAACTTCCAAGCCTGTGCCCTTTTCGAAGTAGATCTCCAAGCTCTTCTGAGGCATCTCTGGGTGTGCTTGAACTGCCAATCTTTAGTAGGTTAGTAGGTAAGCACTTAATAGTTCATGCTACCCAGGACTCTATGTTGAAGGAAACTTTAAAAATGATGACTAAACATATTTACAGGTTGAGGGGGAGAAGCTAATGAGACTGAACGAAGTTGAAAATACAGTCAGCAAAGGCTATAAAACTGTTTCAAACTTCTATATTACTAGGATGTATAGAAAGTGTGTCTCATTCTTATTCATATCTACTAGTCATATGCTATTTTTCTAGAAACATCATTTGAGTCATCCGTGGACTCATATCTATGTAAATACTTGAGCTGCTCAATTACAATAACCAGGGTCACTGCGATGTCTTTTCATGCCATGTTGTTGAAGCAGACCACTCACTTCACAGAACTTAATGAGGCTCTTGGAGCAGAAAGAGACTCCCAGGGCTAAGGGGCCAACATAATCACAGGTTCTTTGAGCCCTGTTTCAACATGTTCTCACATAGAGACCCATGTTACTGTTAACATTGACCAGCAAAAGACCATGTTATTTGGGCATTGAAATTAATATAAATTTCAGTGATCTGTTAGTATTCTTGGGAATGATATTTATTACACTAAAACTCTGACTGACTTCAAATTGCTTACCATCTTTTTGTGTTCTTATTCCATGGTATTTTGAAAGAATTGAATACTCGTTGCCAATTTTTGTATATTGCTTAACTCTTTCAAACAAAGAAAGAAAACTCACTGCTTAACTCTTTCAGAATGTCTTAAATCTCATTTTATAGATGTTAAATGCACATGTGAGTGCTTCTTCTACAATGCACCCAATAATATCAAAAGTTTAATTTAAAAAAGTTTATCTAATTATTGCTAATATGTTAACTGTTATGATGATGATTTTTAGCTCTCTGTTTGTGGTTAGGACTGATCATGGAGTGAGATGAAAATATTCTTTTGGGTTGACCTAATTGAACATTTTCCCCACATCTCTCTCTTCTGTGTAATAGGGTCATTTTCCAGGAATGTCTTATTTTGTGGTCTTAAAGGTAAACAACATTTAGCTTTTTAACATTACAATGTGTTACAGATATTAGGTCTTGGCCCCTAGGGTCACCATGAGTTGGATCCGACTCGACGGCACTTGGCTCGGCTAGATATTAGGTCCTGTTGAAAATGAAGAGATTAGGTTCTTCAACAGAGTAAGTGGTGTTTTATTTAGTTTCACATTTGAGGGGAGTGCGGTGAAGAAGGTGTACACTTTCCTCCTACCTCCAATATTTAGTGAATATACCTACTGCTTAATTTTTAAATTCAGAACTGGAGTATAATTTTTCTTCTCAAACACGAGTACAACTGATTTCAGCAGAACTTACAGACAATTTAGGGTGACGGTCTAGGCTTTCCATAATCAGCTTATGCTGCATTATCCCTCTTCAATTTCAAATAGTCAGCATCATCTAGAGCCTTCCGTCAGCTACCCTGACCACCTGGGCTAGCACCACACAAGTATCACAGGTACAATTTCTGGTCCTAGGCTTTAAGGCCAGCTCTCAGTGAACCAGAAATTGAAATTGCCACTGAGCCGTAATCTAATCAACGTGCACGCTCGGTCAAACTTTAGGATAATCAGACTTGTCATTGCCACACAAAAGGCTGCTGTTAAATGTCAGACTTTCTATCACCAACAGGAAAGCCAACTTCCATACTGTTTACAAGTCCAGCTTTGGAAAATCTGGTCCTAATCCCAAACTAACTTCCTCTATGATAATTGCTAACCTGACAGTATAACACAATGACCTCGTTAACAAAACTCGTATTTCAGAAATCCATCAAATACCAGCTGCTTCCCTGAGACAGGCTTATAGGCATGGAGATGCTGGAGGCTTTATTTCTTGAAAGCCAAATCAGTCCGTAGGGTTTCCCTCCTAGATGAGGTAAGTGATTTGAACTGCAAACTTGGTTATAGTCTGAGCCTAAATTCCTCGTCTCTCCCTCCCTTCTAGTCTGTGTTGCATCTGGAAACCATTGAAATAATTTTGTTCTGATAAAACCACTGTAGGAAAACTGGATTCTGATATAGAAGTATACTGAGTGAGGCCAGGCAAGGTTAATCAAGCTAGCCAGAGGCCTCCTTTCTTCTCTATCTAGGAATCAAGGGTTTGCAGTAAACACAAAGAGGGAATGAACTGTAACATAGGAGATATCCTTGCGAATGTGCTTCCTCTAGCACAGTGGGCAAACCTCTATCAGGACATTAACTGGAAAGAATGCTGGAGGGAAGTTTTCACTCCCTTTCCTACTCTTCCCATTAGGTCATAAGTTCTTTGGCATAAGAACGATTACAGTCCCTCAATGAGTAACACAGCTCCTGGTCCATATAAGGTACACAACACAAACGTATCAAACAAATGAATGACTCTTAAGAGGCAGAAGGGGCTTGAACTTCTGGACAGTCTCCAGTATCTGAAGATGTCTTCAGATTTAACATCATTTGTCTCATGTGTAAAATTGCTACTTGCTGCCTTGCTGTAACGTACTTAGGGTTCATTAGGGAGTTAGTTACTGGTATCATAAATTACACATTGCTAATTTTCTCATCAAGGGACAATCTGTTTTCATTCCAGGAAATGGTCTTCCAGGTTCAAAAACAGCTCACTGGGTTGTGGTCTAAGTCTGAAGAAGCTGTTAAAAGGCCAGACCAGACTAATCGATGTTGTTGTTAGGTGCTGTAGAATCGATTCTGACTCGTAGTGACCCTGTGCACCAAAGACCGAAACACCTCCCAGTCCTTCGCTGGGCTCACAATTGCTGTGCTTGAGCCCATTGGTAAAGCCAGTATGTCAATCCATCTTTTTGAAAGTCTTCTTCATTTCTGATGACTCTATACCAAGGATGATGTCCTCCTCCAGGGACTGATCCTTCCTGACAATATGTCCAAAGTATGTAAGATGTAGTCTCACCATTCTGCTTGAACTTCTTTCAAACTCATTTGTTTTGTCTTTCGGCAATCCACAGTATATTCAGTATTCTTCACCAGCACCACAATTCAAAGGTGTCAGTCCTCCTTCTGTTTTTCTTATTCATTGTCCAGCTTTCACTTGCATATGATGTGATTGAAAATACCAAGGCTTGGGTCAGGTGCAACTTAGTTTCTGGGCTGACATCTTTGCTTTTTCACACTTTAAAGAGGTCTTCTACAGCATATTTGAAGAACGCAATATATCTTTTGATTTCTTGTCTGTCACTTCCATGGGTGTTGTTTGCAGATCCAACTAAAATGAAATCCTTGACACCTCAATCTTTTCTCCATTTATCATCATGCTGTTGTTTACTGGTCTAGTTGTAAGGATTTCTGTTTTCTTGATGTTCAGGTGTAATCCATAGTGAAGGCTGTAATCTTTGGTCTTTATCAGCAAGTGTTTCAAATCCTCTTCATTTAAAGCAAGCAAGGTTGTGTCATCTGTGTAATGCAGATAGTTCATGAGTCTTCCTCTAATCCTGAAGCCCTGATCTTCTTGATACAATTCAGCTTCTTGGATTATTTGCTCAGCATACAGACTAAACAGGTATGGTAAAAAGGTACAACCCTGATGCACAGCTTTCCTGACTTAAAACACACAGTATTCTCTTGTTGTATCCCAGCAACTGCCTCTTGATCCATGTATAGGTTCCTCATGAGCACAATTCATAGTTCTGGAATTCCCAATCTTCGCAATGTTATCCATACTTCGTTATGATTTACACAGTCAAATACCTTTGTATAGCCAATAAAACACAGCTAAACAAAAATGACATGCAGTAAAGACAACCGAGAAGACAGAGAGACCCACAAGAGCGGGTGCCTACATCGACTTGGGACCGGAAGAATCGGATGGTGCCCGGCCACCACCAGTAATAGCCACGATGGAGCTCACAGAGAGGAGTCTCACTGGCAACACAAGAATAAAAAGGGGTGCATCATGAGACCTCCACTAAAAGACCTCAATTGATGGTCCAGTGGTTTTGGGGTTCCTCTGAGAGCATGGACCCCGGCCCTGATGCTGCCCTTTCCCATAAATTATAACAAAGTTCCACTCTTTGGACAGGAATGGATTGGACTTGGCAATGCAGAGTGACCACATATTGGAAGCACTTTGTGGTTCTAAACATCTACAGGATATCATCTTGCTGACCTCTGGCTGGAGGAAGGGGAGTGGATGGAGAGGAGGGAAAAGGAGGTTGTTGGGAGGATGAGACATGTATGGAGCAGAGAGGAATAGTGTGCAGTCACCGGACAGGGAGAGCAGTGGACGCTGCATATAGGTGGGCATGTAAATTTATACGTGAATGTACATTTTCACTCAGTTATGTTAAATAAAAAAAAAAAAAACACAAGTAAACAACCTTCTGGTATTCTCTGCTTTAAGCCAGGATCCATCTGACACCAGTGATATCCCTGGTTCTGCATCTTCTTCTGAATCCAGCTTGAATCCCTGGCAGTTCCCTATCAATACACAGCTGCAGATGCTACTGAATGATCTTCAGCAAAATTTCATAATTTCTGCATTCAACTGGATCACCTTTATTGAGAATAGACATAAATATGGATTTCTCCCAGTCAGTTGGCTTGGTAGCTATCTTCCAAATTTCTTAGAATAGACAAGTTAGCGCTTTCAACCCTGCATCTGTTTGTTGAAACATACGAACTGATATTCCGTCAAGTGCTGGAGACTTGTTTCCACCAATGCCTTTAGTGCAGCTTAGACTTCTTCCTTCAGTGCCATCAGTTCCTGGCCATGTGCTACCTCCTGCAACGGTTGAACGCTGACGAATTCTTTTTGGTATAGTGACTCTGTATATTCCTTCCACCTTCCTTTTGATGCTTCCTGAGTCATTTAATATTTTCCCTGTAGAGTTCTTCACTATTGCAACTTATGCTTGAGTTTTTTCTTCAGTTCTTTCAGCTTAAGAAATGCAGAACATGTTCTTCCTTTTTGGCTTTCTATCTCCAACTCTTTGCACACGTTTACAATACTTTACTTTATCTTTCCAAGCCACCCTTTGAAATCTTCTGTTCAGTTTTTTATTTCATCAGTTCTTCCTTTCACTTTAGCTACTCAGCACTCAAGAAAAAGTTTCAGAGACTCTTCTGATATCCATTTTGGTCTTTCCTTTCTTTCCTGTCATTTTATTTTATTGTGATTAAGTGAAAGTATACAATTCAAATAGGTTTTGCATGTCCACCTACTGCAGCACCTAGTGCTCTCTCAACCTGGTGCAGCACACTCCTCCTTTTCTGTCTGTATTTCTAGCATCCTCTTAAGAAAACATCTGTCCTCTTCTTTTCACCTTCTTCTTTCTCATCTAAAAAGAGACCAGTAGGATGGCCTCCTATAAATGCATAGAACCATGAAGTACACACACCATAGGGCCATACTGTGTCCTTGAGTTCAGTTCATTCTTGTTTAAAGAGTTGATCTCATTACTGGTTTCTGATCAAGGATAGCAGCAGGTCTAGATGCCATGTTCCCAGGGGACCCTCTAGGCTGTTGGACCATCATTGCAGGTCTTTTAGTAGAGTTCTTGGGCCGCACACCTCTTTTTCCCATGTTGCCTTGGGGACTCTACGTTTTGTCCCCCATCACGGGCACCATTTGGTTCTTCTGGTGTCATGTTGATACAGTCTCCCACTCATATGGGTCTTTCTGTCTCCTGGACTCTTTTTCCCTCGTGTCTTTGTTGTTCTCAGTGATCATCTGTTCTAGATGAGCTGAGACTCTTTGGTGGTTCCTCAGATGGCAGCTTGTTAGTTTTAAGATCCCAGAAACTTTCCTCTCTTTTTAATGACCTCTTGCTTTCTTCATGGATGATGTCCTTGATATCATTTCACAGCTCGTCTGGTCTTCAGTCATTAGTGTTCAATGCAGCAAATCTATTCTTGAGATGGTCTCTAAACACAGGTGAGATATACTCAAGTTTATACTTTCCTCTTGTAGACTTGTTCTAATTTTCTTCATTTTTTAAAAAAATTTTTATTAATTACAGTAAAAGAAAAAAATTTTTAACATCTGTCAATTATCTCATCTATGATAAACCCTCATCCCACACCCACCCATGTAGCCAACACAGTCATTTTCTTCTATGGATAATGCTTTTGTTAAGTCCTTATAGCAGGGGTCTCATACAAAATTTGCCCTTTTGACACTGATTGATTTCACTCAGCATGATCTCTTCCAGATGAGACCATGTTATGGGATGTTTTCTAAAACTGTCATTTTTTTTATCATAGCATAGTGTTCCTGAGTATATGTACCATAGTTTGCTTATCCACTCATCTGTTGATGGGCATCAGGGTTGATTCCAACTTTTTGCTATTATGGACTGTGCTGCAACAAACATTCATGTACATGTGTCCGTTCATGTGACAATCTTTGTTTCTGAAGGATAAATTCTGAGCAATAGCATTACAGGATCAAATGGTATATCTATCTCCAGCTTTTTAAGGAAGCACAAGACTGTTTTCCAAAGAGGTTGTACCATTTTGCAATCCTGCCAGCAGTGTAGGAGAGTTCCAATTTCTCCACAGCCTCTCCAACATTTGTTGTTTTGTGTTTTGGGGATCATGTTGGGGTGAGATGGTATCTCATTATAGTTTTGATTTGAATTTCTTTAATGGCTAATGATCGTGAGCAATTCTGCATGTGTCATTCAGCTGCCTGAACACCCTCTTTAGAGAAATAGCTGTCCATCTCCTTCACCCATTGCTTAATTGAATTATTTATCCTTTTCTTGTTGATATTTTGTAATACCTCATAGATTGTGGAGATCAAGACATTGGTCTGACATGGAGTTGCCAAATATTTTTTCCCATTCTGTGGTGGGTCTTTTAGTTCTTTTGATTAAGTCTTTGGAAGAGCAAAAGTATTTGATTCGCAGTAATTCCCATTTATCTATTTTCTCTTCTGTTGAATGCGCTTTGTCAGATTTTGAAGTCTGTGTACATTGTGTATTAAAACTTCCATTGTTGATTCTATTTTATCTTGGATGAGCTTTATTGTTTTAGATTTTATATTTAGGTCTTTTATCCAGTTTGACTTGGGTTTTGTATGCCAAGCCAAGTGCCATCGAGTCGGATCTGGGTTTTGTATAAGGTGTGAGATATGGGTCTTATTTCAACTTTTTGCACATGGATATCCAATTTTCAACTTGAACTTGGATGTGAGCAATTGGTGATCTATTCCACAATCAGCCCTGGCCTTGTTCTGACAGATGACGTTGAGTTTTCCATCACCTTTCCACAAATGCAGTTGACTCGATTCCTGTGTATTCCATCTGGCAAGGTCCACATATATAGTCACCGTTTATGTTGGTAAAAAAAGGTATCTGCAGTGAAGAAGTTGGTCTTGCAAAATTCTATTATATACTCTCCAGCATCATTTTTATTACCAAAGCCGTGTTTTCCAACTACCAGTCCTTCTTCTTTTTTTCTAACTTTTCGTTCTAATCACTGATAATTATCAATTCATCCTGACTGCATGTTCGAGCAATTTCAGATTGCAGAAGTTGGCAAAAAACTTCAATTTCTTCACCTTTACCTTAGTGGTTGTGTGTCAAGTTCAATAAAAGTCATGTTACTTGGCCTTCCTTGTAGGTGTACGGATATTATCCTATCACTGACAGCACTGTACTTCAGGACAGATCTTGAAATGTTCTTTTTGATAACAAATGCAATGCCATTCCTCTTCAACTTATCATTTCCTGCATAGCAGAACATATGAGTCTGATTCAAAATGGCCAGTAGCAGTCCATTTCAGCTCAGTAATGTCTAGGATATTGATGTTTATGCATTCCAATTCATTTTTGATGATTTCCAATTTTCCTAGATTCATACTTCACACATACCATGTTTCAGTTATTAGTGGATGTTTGCAGCTCATTCTTCTAATTTTGAGTTGTATCACATCAGCAAATCAAGGTCCAGAAACCCTGACTCCATCCATGTCTTTAGTGTGAACTCCACTTTGAGGAGTCTACTCTTCCACAGCCATCTTTTGACTACCTTGCAACCTGGTGGGCTCATTTACTAGCACCGTATCAGACAATGTTCTGCTGCTATTCAAGATTTCACTGGCTAATTTTTTTCACAAGTAGACTGCCAGCTCCTTCTTCCTGTACCACAGCAACACACAAGCCCACACAGCACAACAAATTGACACACGTGTAGGGGTCTCTATGAGTTGGAATTGACTCAGTGGTAATGGGTGACTAATAAATAGATACAAAATTTCCCCTAGAATATTAAACAGGAAGATTCACTATACCTTTTGCTTACACCTTGATCTCACATCTTTATCATGTGTAGAAGCAAACAAAACAATCAAAGAGGGTTCTCATCTCAACTGGCAGTGGATTGGCTGTCAGGAGACCTCACTCCTAGTTACAACTGTAACTCACACTATCTGGGATATTTACCAAACTGTGCTTCGGTTTTCTCCTCTGTAAATGGAGTAGTGATAAGAGCAAGAAGGAGACTACCAGGTATTTCTAAGCTAGAACCCACACTTGGTCTTCAGACCATCTATGACCCTCCCATAATTACATGCGAGCACACATGTGCCTACTTTTCCAACAAGATGGTCTATAGCTTTCCACATTTAAAAATGGCTCACTGAGCTGCAAAAGGGTTATATATGGTGCTCTGTGTCAAAGTCTGTGGTGCTTTCCAGTTCTGAGCTGTCATAACCTTCTTCTGTCACCTGCAGAGGGTCATGGCTTCTCTTCACAAATGCCTGCCTATCATTGAGTGCTTCATGGGCTTATGAGGATCTAGACCTTTGAGAGATTCAGCATTCTAAATTTATCGGGTCTGGGGAAAGATAAGACAACTTCTATTGCATGTCCATTTTCTGTTATTTACATTTTTTATTGTATGCATTTATTGCTTTTATTAGATATTTTTTGTGTATGTATTTGCTCTTAAAAACTAGTACACTAAAAATGACAGAAAAATTGGAAGGCGAAACTATCAGTAACAAAAAATAGCCAAGATATGGGATTGTCCTAAATTGGAGTCAGTTTGAAGGTTACTAACAAGATCATCGTTAAAGTAGAAAGAGTTACAGACTAGTAACACCAGAGAATGCACCCACTCCTTAATTTTCAAATTCTGACCAGAACATAAATTCATTTTTATCAGGACTGACAAGCACACATACATTTTATTTTATAATAATGATGACCTAGTTTTAAAAAAATATATAAGTGCTCCTCTGTTATATAGTCTATTCTTGTTATTCACAGTAGTTACCTTCTATACAGCCCAGCCAACACTGAAATAGCCAATACTATAGAAACTCTGGTGGTGTAGTGGTTAAGTGTTATATCTGCTAACCAAAAGGCTGGCAGTTCAAATCCGCCACGCTGTCCTTGAAAACTCGATGGGGCAAACCTATAGGTTTCCTATGAGCTGGAAGTGACTTGACAGCAGTGGGTTTGGTTTGTTTTTTTGTTTTTTTTGGTACAGACCTTAACTGGGCTCCGAAAAGCAAAAACAGACCCATCGCCTTAAAGTCTATTCAGACTCACAGCAACCCTGTAAGATGGAGTAGAACTGACTCATAGGGTTCCCAAGGCTATAATCTTTACAGAGAAACCCTAGTGGCATAGTAGTTAAGTGCTATGGCTGCTAACCAAAAGGTCAACAGTTCAAATCCGTGTAGGTGCTCTTTAGAAATGCAGACTGCAACATCATTCTCACTTGGCCTGGCTGATCCTTTGGCTGGCAGCCAAGTACTTCTAACCATTGCAGCACCAGGGTGGGTAATCAGCATGCATATGTTCTCTGCTGACCACAAGTATTTCAGCTGATTGGCAAGTACCAAATCCATGAATTATAGACTTGTCTTCTGTCTTAATTTACACAGAATTAGATTTTAAATATATGACAGCTTGTGTTGAAGATTGCATGAAAACACCGCATCATAACGAAAAAACAGATGGGTAAGGTGGACAAAATAAAGCTTTTGGAGAAGTTGTGGGCAAGAATTTTGAGCCTTCTGCCGAGAGAAGTACATAAAGGCCCCAAGACAGCTGAGAGAAGGAACAGCTTGGCGGTGTGTTTCTCAGAAGTTTTTCCCCTGGGCTCTCTGCCTTAAAAGGCAGATTCTAGTTCTGGGAATTTTTGTAAACATAATCCAGACAGACTGCCAAGTCAGGAATTGTTTCATTTAAGGGAAGCTAACTTGAATGGTCACAACAGCCCAAAGTGGAGACGCAGCTCATGTTCGTAGTAGGAGCTGGACAGGGAGGCAGGGAGAGCAGTAGAGGCAGGTCTAGCTTGGGGGGGGGGGTTACCAGAGGGCAGGTAGCAGTCCGACAGGAAATTGAAATGGACGTGACGGTGACACTATCCCTGTGGCCACCACAGCTGTGGCCAGTAGAGAGTCCGGGTGTGTCATTACTCACAAGTGGAGAGTTATAGCCCGATTATTTCCACACACTGTAGAAAAGTGGCACTTTGACCACCTGGCTGAGGACATTTACGGAGGAGTCAATCATGGGCAGCGCAAGGTTCCCAGAAGCATCATCTTTGAAGAATAAACCCTTAGTGGGTGCGGTGACAGCAAAGCCAGGAAGTTATTCAAATAGCAGTAAAGGTGATCAAAGAAACATGACTTTAAGAACCTACTTTGGGAATAATTCCAGGTGTTCTGGAGTTGCTTTTCCTAACACTTGACACATGCACACAACACTGCCCAAGGATGTTATCCACATTCATCTCAGTTTCTGTTTTATATTAGAGATTATGCTTCTTTGGTTTGGTCCCTGGACTTTACCAGTGTGGGTTCTGAATTAGAACATCTGTGCCTAGCTTTTTTTCACACTCCTGAGATTCAGAATAGAGCAAGTAGCAGAAGGTTGCAGCTTTTGATACTCATTTCTACCACTGGCTTAGGGTTTACAGTCATAAAAAGTCACTTGCCCTTGTTTATCTACCTGTGAAAGGAAAGTAGGACTTATTTGGCATAACCCAAAGAGGTGCCGGGAGCAGTCTTACAGAGCATTCAGAAGAAAAAAAACAATCCTATTCTATCCTGAAGATTTCCAGAAGCGTCTGTTGCCAGTGATCTCTAGGTGTCACCAACCAAAGCATTTGGCATTGAAATACTTCAGAAAGAAGAAACCAAACTGGCTAATTTTACTACAGAGTGCTTCGGAAGAAGCATCTGTTTTCCACCCCCATTTAACTTCTTCAGGTTCCTTTCTCACCAGCTACAGCTATGCATTTGCTGGTAAAAGTCTTTTGCCGTAACTTGTTTTATTTTGCCCAAGCGGTGGTCATCTGTGAGGTCCACGACCCTTGGCAGCTCCTCACCACAGAAGGGGAACAAAGGCTGGGGCTGTAACTCATTCCTCTCACGTAGGTCTGGCTCATGCCCGGGCAATGGGAACAATCTGTAACGAACAGAGACAAAACCCGAGTCTGATGACAAGGAAACAAATCAACTAACCAGCGATTATTCCGCCAAATGAGTTCCTGAACTGGTTTTTCCATTCTCAGGAGCTCCCACGGCTATGAATACAGAAGCTGCCGCTCCCCCTTTTGTCTCCTTCCTAGGGAACTTAACAGCCAGGACCAGCTCTGGGTTCTGGGGGACAGAGTAGGTGGTAAAAGGGCATTCTCTGTAGAAGGGGGGGTTATCACAGATCTGCCCCCGTCAGCATCTCCCACACTAAACGAGTCCGTTTTTAGAAAATGCTGGTCGTATGCCTATCACAAAGCAGATCTTGGGAAGCATCAGAGCTCTGTGGTAACTCTGGAATTTGGTTTCCATAAAAACTGGAGTGAATGAGTCTTCTGAGAGACTCAGAAGATCGCGTTACATCTGGAAGTTTGCTAAACCCAAACATAGGAGGTCCAGAGTGTTGGTTTTCTGAGCTTGGCTCCCAGCGCATCTAAAAGCTTGTATTTAGAAATTCTTCCTTTTTTGTTCTTTTGTGTTGTTGCTGTCAGTAACCTTTTTTTTTTTTTTAAACCTCCAAATCTGCTTATGAGTTTACAAAAGGAATTTTTTTCCCCACATATAACGGAGAGAGCAGGAGATTAGGAATTTGGGGGACCAGTGGGCATGTCAATGAGAAACCGGCTACAGAGCCACAGCCAGAGACTCGGTGTCTGGGAAGAAGGCATGGTGGGAGCCAGGGAGCCAGGGGCCCAGGATCCCATCCTGGGATTGCTCCCCTCTCCCCACCTAGAAATTCTCTCAAGGGGTACTTACATTACACAATTCTTCATTATACAAACAGGATAACATTTGTTATGATGGGATAAAGCCTGGCGTTACGGAAGTGTCCAAAAAAAAAAAAAAAAGAATGAAGAAGACCATTTGCCATGGGGTCAGTGCTGACTTGTGGGTGATCCCACATATGTCAAAGTAAAACTGAGTTCTACAGCATTTTCAGTGGCTGGTTTTCCAGAAGTCAGTCATCAAGGCTTCTTCCTGAGGTGCCTCTGGGTGGACTTGAACTTCCAGCTTAACTATCTGCACTCCCCATGTGCTATACCAAAACAGAGGCCAAGAACAAAGATTGAGCTCAGACTCTCTAGTTTTGCAGACACTGAGAGGCAGAGAAGAAAAATGCCCTTCCCAAGGACACATACAAAGTGCAAAGTAAGGACGAGATTACAGGTTGCCTGTTTCTCTAGGCTCCATGACCCACCTCTTCTCGACATCAGCCCTGGTGAATGATGGAGCATAAAAAAGAACAAACAAAGAGAAAGAGGAGATGGAGCCTGGGGGAGGGGGTCACTAAATAGGAAACAGAGTGGAGTGCATTGTTTGTCGCCATTTTTTTAGAAACTCCAAAGCTGAGTGTTAATGAGAATTCTGCTGTGTGCTCCAAGAAGCAGACAGACCCTGGGTTAACTACATCCAGGGTTTACTTTTGTACCCCCAAAAGACACAAAGTGACATCCTCGCTATCTGAGTGCTGAGGGTGGAGAGGGTGCCCTCATTTCCTGACCATCAATAGACATGTTCCTGGACATTCTATGTGTTATGTTAGGTGTGCTTCCCAGCGGTGATCCAAACTTTCCTGGAGGCAAATGTTGCAGGAATAGATTTTCTTCATTGACTTTTCGGCCAGAAACTCTAGTAAGAAGCCTCTAAGCCCCTTAAACAAATACGCATGTCCATGTCTTTTGTCCAGCCAGGAGCTGCCTCCTGGCTTGCTTTGCTAGTCTTGTGTGCTGGAACTTCAAATGGCTTCCAAATCTTGCATGAGTATTGTAAGTGACAGTATTCAACTAGAAATGCCTGAGGCTTCAGGAACAAAATAGTTACAGAGGCTAAGTAGCGGCTACTCTCCCTGATTCTTAACCACAGTTTGCCCTCTGGCTCAAACACACAGCGCTAGTGGGGCAGGGTTATCAAACTGACACCCCTGGCCACCCCTGGATTCTGACACATCTGTGTGCTGGGTAGACTCCTGGGCTGGGCCCACCAGGAATCTATTTGATTGAGGAGTCCTAGGAATAGGGTCAACAGAGGCAGACAGATGGGCGTTACCAGACATAAAATCCTAGTGTTCATGGGACCTGGGAGAGTTCACAACACCAGGTCTGTAATTTGGATATTTAAATTGAAAAAAACTGTTTATACTAAAACTCTGCTTTGGTAAGCCTCTAACAAACTGTGAAGCACAGGGTGGGAGGCATTCTCCCCACAGTGAGCAGCCAGATAGGCTAGGGAAGGCTGTGGTTGAAGGCCACAGATGGACATCAGCTATTACATGCTGCCTTGACATCTGGTGAAATCAGGGAGACCTCAAATGGCCTAATAGGAAGTTCTCTCCCCACTCTGCTTCCATGAATAAGGCACACCAAAATGAGCCTGTTGCTGCTAAGCTAATTCTGACTCATGGTAAAGCTACAGCACAAAGAAGAACTGCTGCGTAGGGTTTCCAAGGAGCACCGGTGGATGTGAACTGCCAACCTTTTGGTCAGTAGCCATAGCTCTTAACCACTGTGACACCAGGGTATCCCACGGCTAACGCAAGCCGAAACGAATCTGTTGCTGTCAATTGGATTCTGACTCATAGCTGCCCTATAAGAGTAGAACGGTCCCCATAGGATTTCCTAGGCTGTGATCCTGAAACCATTTGGTGTAGTGCTTAAGTGCTATGGCTGCTAACCAAAAGGTTGACTGTTCAAATCCACCAGGCAGTCCTTGGAAACTCTACGTAGCAGTGCTACTCTGTCTTATAGGGTCACTATGAGCTGTAATCAACAACAGTGGTTTTTATCTTGAAAGAAACAGATGACCAGGTCTTTTTTCCTGTGGCGCAGCTGGTTGGATTCATTCTGCCAGCCTGTCATTTAGCAGCCAAGCACTTAAACCATTAAACCACCGGGGCTCCTTCTTTAAGGTACAAGTTAAAAATAAGATAACCAGCGCGTCACTGGCTGCTAAAGGATCGCTCAACAGTATGAACCCAACAACCAGCTGCAGTGTGGGAGAAAAGACCTGGTCATCTGTTCCTGTATACCACTGCAAATTATGTAACTCATTGAGTCTTTTTTGCTGATCTTCATTCCTTTGTACTATTATCAACATGTAGATCTGTGTCATGTTCAACAACCAATAGGTTCAGCTGTAACATGACCGGCGTGTGCTGGGCGTGGTGATTTTCCAGATGTTTCTGAGATGAACCAACTGAGTAAACAGGAAGCAATTTGTGGAAAGGAGGAAGGGACCCTGAAGGTAGGTGAGGCTCGACTTTCTCTAGGAAAGACCTCCTGAACCTTCTGCCTTGGGAAGAATCTTATGTTGATACCAGCACCTGAGAGGAATTAGAAACTTCAGTTGGAAGAGGTGACAGGAAGAAAAGCAAGCAAACTACTGTTTGTCCCAGGTATGTATTCATACATTTAATTTTGATTTTCACAACCACCTGAGCTAGGTATTACTTCTATCTTTATAGACAGGGAATTAGACATGGAAAGTTAAAGACTATTATGAAAGATGACAGTCGGTAAGTGGTGTGACTGGGATTCAAACATCTCAATTTTGTTTACCTTTGAAGGTCCAAATTCTCCCTCCCTAAGGAAACTCTGGTAGCCCAGTGATTAAGCATTTGACTGCTAACAAAGAGGTCAGCAGTTTAACTCTTGGAAACCCTATGAGACAGTTCTCCTCTGCCCTATAGGGTCACTGTGAGTCAGAATTGACTCAGGGGTAATAGGTTTGACTTTTTTTTTAAAGGAAAACCAGGGGACCCATCTAGGTTGTGGGTGTTTCTTAAAGAGTATCTTATTTTCCTATGTTGCTGTAACAGAAATGTCAAAAATGGCTGTCTTTTGGAGGCTGGAAGGCTGAATTCAGGCCACCTGCTCTAAGAGAAATCTCTTTCTCCCTCTCTGTGCATTAGCTCTGAAGGAAAACTCTGTCTTAGCTTCCCTAGCAATTTCGAGGTGGCTCCTACCTTTCCCCCTGTATTTGCTCCTCCTGTATCTCCCCAGTACTTAGATGAAGGCACAACCTATACTGATACAACCTCATTAACATCATGAAGAAAACCCTATTCCCAAACTAGATTACATCACAGGTGTCAGCATTTGAACTCCAACACTTATTTTTAGGGGGACACATTGTGGTCATAACAGAGAGGAAGGCACCTTATGTGTGGTCCTTTACTGGAAGCTACAGATGACCCTGATGTCAGGGTGGCACAAAGGCGAGAGAGTAGTGGTGGAAGCGAAGGTCAGATGAAGGTGACAAGGTAGGTCTCTTGCACGGATTGAATTGCGTCCCCTCAAAATATGTGTCAACTTGGCTAGGCCGTGATTCCCAATGTGGTGTGATTTCTCATCTGATGTGATTTTCCCATGTCTCGTAAATTTCATCTCTGTGATGTTAATGAGGTGGGATAATCAGTAGTTATGTTAATGATTTTAGGCTTCCGTCTCCAAGATTAGGTTGTGTCTTAAACCAATCTTGTTTGAGCTATGAAAGACAGCAACAACAAAGGAGACATGGGGATTGCATACCTCCAGAAAAGAAACATCTAGACAATCGTGTGTCCTTCGGACCTGAGGTAACCACACTGAGAATTTCCTCAACCAGTGGAAGGTTGATGACAAAGATCTTCCTGCGAGACAGACCCGACAGGGAGAAAAAGCCTTCCCCTGGAACTGGCACCTTGAATTCAGACTTCTAGCCTTCTAGACTGCGAGAGAATAGATTTCTCTTTGTTAGAGCCATCCTTGGTGTCTATGTTACAGCACCACTGTGTGCTAAAACAGCTAAGACGGTTTCCAAACCCCAGATGGGTCAGAAGCAGGGAGGAAAGCCAGAGTACATATGGGAGATTCAGAAACACGCAGAGAAGTACAGGAAGCCATGGGCCAAGGGGAAAGAAGCAGAGTAGTCTTGGATGGATATTTGGAAAGGTCTTTAGCTGTAGCTGGCTTTCACACAGCCTTTCTGGCAGGACTTGGGGCCAGGTTAGCCATGTTCTCTGATTCTTTACTCAGTTCACTTCTTCAATCTTTTACTCATTTCATTAAATTTCTAGTCCTTTCTGGGACGTGTAATGATGTAAATTCTCAGGGAGTGGAGTTCAAGGAGCTTTATCACTCAGCCAACAGCTTGGCTACTGGTACGTAGGATCAGATACTGAACAGTAAATATTCAGCTCTAGATACCGGTTTCCTGTGTTTGAGAAAGGTAAGGAAATTGTTCACTTGTTCTACAAATATTTGTAAAGAATGCAGAAATGGAACACAGCCATTTATGGAGGTTCAGATTGAATGCTAAGAGGCTTCCAGGGGAGGTAGCTGGCATTTAAGCTGGGACTAAAACCCATTCCAGCTCTTGTGTGTTTTCAGTTTCCTCTTATGTGGTGGATATTTGCACCATATTATAATTAGCTAGTTCCTTTTCTTAAACTAAAGTCATCTAAAGGACAATGACTGGACCTTGTTTATCTATGGCTAGTAGTAGTGGACATTCAATAAATATTTGTTAAATTTTAATTGATTCTGAATTAATAATCAGGCTCAGAGTTTGGGAATTATTACTCCAATGATAAAAATCTAGTCCTAGAGTTTGCATAATTTTATATTCTTTACATAAAAAATAAAAATTCATGCAAAGTTTGTGTTATCATCTGAACAGTCTATGACATTGTTTTCTCGAACCTCCTATAGAATCAAAAGCAGTGTTATGTTGAGAAATGCTCAACAAATGTTTGCTCAGAACATGAAAATGATTTGACTTACAGCAAAACATAAGTTAGTGATGCTTCAGGAAATGCTTCATCACATTCTCGTCACTTCTTTTTATCATATCTTCTAACCTACAACAAAGAGAACAGAGGGCATGTGATTGTGTCTACACCAGGTTTCCCATTAGCTTTATTGGGCAAAGATGCGAATAATGCGTGAACCATCTGTGCGTGAGAACCAGAAGCCTTATTTGCACTTGCATTTTTCAAGTAGAAATGAATCTTGAAGTCTTGACAGATACATTAAAAATATTTTAATTGATGCGAGTGTGGAATGATGAGACAAATCATTTTTTAGGCACCAGTTGGAAACATCAGTGTATTTGTTGGAAGGGGTATAAATAACAGTGGAGAAGGGTTAAGCAGCTGAAGACAGGACTAGGGGGATCTAGAGTCAGGTATGAGAGGAAAGGCAAATATCCCATGCTATAGTTTGTGTTGTGTTTGCCCATAAATGTGTGTATCAACTTGGTTGGGCCATTATTCCCATAATTGTGTGACTGTCACCAGTTGATGGCTTCTTCCTGGGTGTTATAAATCCTGTCACTATGACTGAATAAGAAGGGTTAACAGAGAGACGTGGGGACCTTATCCCACCAAGAAAGCAGTGCCGGGAGCAGAACATGCCCATTGGACCTGAAGTTCTTGCACAGAGATGCTCCTAGACTAAAGGAAGACTGACGACAAGGAGTTTCCTCCAGAGCTAACTGAGAGAGCGCGTTTACCTGGAGCTAATGCCCCAAATCTGGACCTGCAGCCTACTGAACTGTAAGTGAATAAACTTCTCTTTGATAAAAATAATTCACTCGTGGTACTTCTGTTATAGCAGCACTAGATTACTAAAACATACCTCTTCAGTTAATACTGTTTGAGCCCATGTCATGTGTTGTTGTTGCCAGGTGCTGCCAAGTTGGTTCTGACTCGTAATGACCCTCTGCACAACAGAACACAATGCTGCACAGTTCTGCACCACGCCCGCGATCGGCGTTGTGCTTAAGCCATTACTGCAGCCACTGTGTCGATCCAGCTTGTTGAGGGTCTTCCCCTGTTTCACTAACCCTCTACTCGACCAGGCATGATGTCCTTCTCCAGGAAGACAACATGTTCAAAGTACGTAAGATGCAATTGTCATCTTTGCTTCCAAGGAGCACTCTGGTTGTACTTCTACCAGAACAAAGTTGTTTGTTCTTTTGGCACTCTGTGGTCTATTTAATATTCTTCTGCAACACCACAATTCAAAGGTATCAATTCTTCTTTTGTTGTCCTTACTTACTGTCCAGCTTTCACATGCATACGGTGCAGTTGAAAATATCGTGGCTTGTGTCAGGTGCATCTTATTCTTTAAGGTGCCTTCTTTACTTTTCAGCACAGTAAAGAGGTCCTTTGCAGCAGATTTTCCCAGTGCAATGTGTCCTTTGATTTCTTGACTGCTCCTTCCATGGGTGTTGATTGTGGATCCAAGTAAAATGAGATCCTTGACAACTTCAGTCTTTCTTCATTTATGATGATGCTGCTTACTGGTCCAATTGTGAGAATTGTTTGTTTTCTTGATGTTAAAGTTCAATCCATACTGAAGGCTGTGGTCTTTGGTCTTCATCAGTAAGTGGTTCAAATCCTCTTCGCCTTTAGCAAGCAAGGTTGCATCATCTACAGGACCCAGGTTGTTAACCAGTGTTCCTCCAATTTTGTTGCCTTGTTCTTCACATAGTTACGCTTCTCAGATTATTTTCTCAGGATACAGATTCAAAAGGTAAGATGAACAGGTACAACCCTGATGTGTATCTTTCCTAACTTTAAATCATTCAGTGTCCCTTTATTGTGTTTACACTAATGCCTCTTGATTCATATACAGATTCCTCATGAGCACAACTTAGGTGTTCTGGAATTCCCATTCTCTGCAATGCTAGCCATAATTTGTTATGATCCACACAGTCAAATGCCCTTGTGTAGTTGACAAAACACAGGAAACATCTTTCTGGTAGTCTCTGCTTTCATTCAAGATCCATCTGACATCAGCAATGACATCCCTAGTTCCACGTCCTTTTCTGAATCTGGCTTCAATCTCTGACAGTTCCCTGTCAATACACTGCTGCGTCTGCTTTTGAATGATTTTTAAAACAATATCATGTCCCAGCTGATAAAAGCTGTTTCCAGTTTCCAGCTGTTCTGCATTCATTAACTCATCCAATCTTCTGAATAGCCATGCTGTGTACCATTGAGTCAATTCCAACTCAGCAAAGTCAGAGTAGAACTGCCCACACGCTATCATCTGTACAGGAACAGATCACCAGATCTTTTCTCCCCAAAGAGCAGCTGGTGGGTTCTAACCGCCAACTTACCAGTTAACAGCTGAGTGGGTAACCTCTGTACTGCTGGGGTCCTTTCTAACAGCTGTGGGAGATACCTAATGAAACCCCGTTCCACAGAGAAAGGACATGGAGGCTCAAAGAAGCTAAGCTGACTTGTCCATGCATCCACAGCTAGTAAATGCTGCATCAGGGCTGGAATATAGGTCTTAAGACCCCACGACCAACGAGTTAAAGCAGACAAAGCAGCAAAGAGCAGACAGGTTCTCTGGTGTCAGACAGTAACATAAGCCTCACCAGCAGGAAGCACAAAGGCGGGGCTTGTCAAAAGGCTGCTGGAAAGAGCAGTGCAGAACCCATAGGTGTCCTCCCTGATGCCTCCAGGTTAACCTTGGACCCTGACACCCAGGGCAGGATGCTGTAATCCCTGTGAAGTACTGGCATGGTTCTACCCTCTGGAGGCGTGTTGTTGTTGTTGTTAGCCATTACTGAGTCAATTCTGAAATGCTCTATAGGTTTTGAAGTCTGTGAGCTTTCAAGAACAGATTGCCAGTCCTGTTTTCGAAATCACCTCTGGGTGCGGTTTGAACCATTAACCTTTCAGCTAGTAGTAGAGCAGTCAGCAGTGCCACTCAAGGAGTCGTTTTGGTTGAGTCCAAATGCTGAGGCCAGAAGTGGAGGTCTCTGAGAGAGCAATAGAAGAACCAATCTCCAAGGAAAAGCCAGAAATCATCCATTTGATCATGCTCTACAATTTTAGAATGCATACCTTTGCTAGTTCAAGCAGAGTTTTTGTCCCTCTTGGGCTAAAAAAGAGTTAATCCGTTGGGACTGACATTAGCCTTCAGCTGAGTTGGTTGTGTTGGGATTAGGAAACAAACAGCACTGAATTCATTGAAATGAGGAACAAGCTTGTGGGCTGCTGTTCTGCAGCACCAGGACTAGGAAACTGTTTATTGTAAGACATTCAATGTGCATTTTCTTAGAAGGAAGTGGGTTGTAAATATGTCATATGACAGTTATTGGTTGGTCTCTAGAGAGAAGAGATGTGTTGTGCCCAAATTCAGTTACTTGAAAAATTGATTTAAGAATTGAATGCAAACTTCATCTCTGAATCACAGGAACCTAGAGCTGCTGTGATTCTGTTCCAGTAAGGATATACTGACAATAGTATTTTCTTGGTTATGCGAGATTCGTTCTGTGTTTTCATGTTGCATTTATCCTCTTCATCATTCTTGGTCATTCTTGTTAGCTGGAAAGGAAAAAGTATTATTATCCCCATTCTTTAGATAAAAGGACAGTGGCAAAGAGGAGGTATGACATTACCAATGACAAAACAGGAGACTGATGGTGACAGTAATAATGATAATCACAGCAACAATAAAAATAATAAATAACTCTTGGTGACACCCGGCCCTCAGTGCCAGGCATTGTGCTAAGCATTTCATAGATATTTTTAATTGTGTTCTCAGTTCTATGAGGTAGGTACTTTTATGATCTCTATTTTAATAAAGCAAAAATGGAAGCTTAGAGAGGTGAACCAGCTCATTCATCAAGGCCCCGTAAACAGGAAATGATGGAGTTAGGTTTGAAACCAATCAATTCGGTTTCAGATTCACTGAAACCATTGTTGAGAGTGTCCCTTTCTCCTTGCCCTCTGTCTGCTCAGTCCCCTCTCCACTGTGCTCTGTCTAGTAATTTAGCAAATACGGCCTGGTCCTAAGGAAGTTGTGTAGCACAGAGCTATTGTGAAAATCAGTGATGCTGTAACGGCTGAGACATGATTCTTGCCACATAGGTGTTGCTATTGTTGGTTGCCATAAAGTCACTTCTGACTCACGGCAACCTCATGTGTTACAGAGCAGAACTTCTCTGTCGGGTTTCCTTTGGCTATAATCTTAGCAGAAGCACACTACCTCTTCTCCTGCAGTAACACGAGGTGGGTTCGAACCACCAACCTTTAGGTTAACAGTTGAATGCAAATCCTTTTGCACCATAACTGTTGTACAAACATATGGAAAACAGTCATGTATTTCTTAGCGTTGGGATCCTCTTGCATCCATGTTTTTGGAAGGAAACTTTGGTATGTTGGGTCACAGTTGATGGCTATGCCCTCTTGGCAATCAAGGAAGCCTACTCCATTCTAAGGAATGTGTATCCATTCACTATCTTTGCCTAGATGGCTATGCAAGTTGACAGTGAACTGAACTACTTCAGATCATAGGAAGGAACCTGAGAGACTAGAGAACCTCAACAGCTGCTGGGAAGAGAGAATTTAGGGAGGGGTGAACAGAAATATTTAAAGGAGATTTTTATTAGTTTTTCTTGCTGTGTAACAGAAATATACACTCTCTTCTGCATCTTCTAAGAAATCTTTACTAAGGTCTGACATGGTCATTGATGATTTGTGGAAAGTATATTTTTTTCAAAGAGGTGAGGAAGTGTTAACTCCTGGTTTGAGGCAGGCAGCCCCAAGGAGTCATAATTTTATTGTGGAAAGAACATAGACTTGGAAGTTTAATGGACCAGGGCTGGAATTTAGGCAGCATCTCTTACTCGTTATTTCATTCTTGACTGTCCTGATATATTAAAGGAACTAACAATCCCTATCTTGTCAGACTATTATAAAAACCTGTTGAGAAGTGTCTGGTGCGGGACCTAGCATGTAGGAGGTTTTTGAGAAATAAAAACTACTATGTATATTATCCTTATTACCAATGTTATTTTGATATCTAACAGAATAATAAGAAACAGCACAGAGCAGAAACATCAGTTCTGCTGTTTGCTAATCCATCAGTCATAGAGTGATGGCAAGGGCTGCCGCCTCTAAGAACAAGAAAGACAAGACGATGCTGGTCTTTACTGGATGTTGGAAGCAAATTAAAATTCTCAATAAAACCTGAAGAGCAAATACATTTACTATTTCTTTAGTTAGGCTTCAATTCCTTGCAGCAGAATTTCTCTTAGATGGTATTTTTTTTTCATTTCAAATGCATAAATATACATGTATAACCAGGTGCCACTGAGTCAATGCTGATTCATGGTGACCTCATGTGTGTCACAGTAGAACTGGGCTCCACAGCATTTTTGGTAGCTGTTTGGCTGTTTTTTTTGGAAGTAGACTACCAGACTTTTTTTCCAAGTTGCATGTGGGTGGACTTGAACCTCCGACCTTTAGGTTAGCAGCAGAATGTGTTAGCCATTTGCACCAACCAGGGACTCTACCCAAGGTTACACAGCCAGTAAGTGGGGGAGTTCTTCCCTGGTAGTCTCTGTTCTGGAGGTGCAGATGATGTGCCAAGAAGGAGTATTAAACAGGATGATAGAATGCACACTTAAAAACAAATGTTTTACTGTGGTAAAAGTACTTATAAAAAAATATTTGCCAATTCAACATATTTTAAATAATTCGTGACATCAGTTACATTCATCATGTTGTAGATCCCCTATTTATTTCCAAATTATCCCATCACCATTAACAGAAACTCAATGTCCCCTAAGCAATGACTCCTTTTTCCCTCCCCCACACCCCTGGTAACCACTTTGGTCTCTATACATTTGCCTACTATAGGTGCCTCATGGAAGTGGGATCACACTATTTGTCCTTCTGTGACAGATGATTTCACTCAGCATGGGGTTTTCAAGGTTCATCTATGTTGCTGCATGTATCAAAGCTTCCTTTCTCTTACTGGCTGAATAGTATTCCACTATATATATGTATATGTACCAGATTTTGTTCATCTGTTGCTGGATATTTAGGTTGTCTCCATCATTTAACACAATTTTCTAAACGTATAAATCAGACTATGCTATCTTCAAATTAAATCCGTCCAGTGATTTCCCGTTATGTTTGTAATAAAATCAAACTTCTTCCTGAGGTCCCAGGCCTCACATCGTCTGACTCAGGCCCACTTCTTGAACTACGTCTCACCCCGTCCTCCTAACTCACTCTGCTGCCACCCCCTGCCTCCCCTCCTCAGAGTCTTTGCTGTCTACTTGCTGCTTCCTTTAGAGCATGGTAGAATCTTCAGCACCCAAATCTCGGCCAAATATCACATCCACAGAGACATCCTCAGCAGCTTGCATCTGAAGCAGCCCGCACCCTCCACGCTCTCTGTATCTTTGAGTGCATGTGTGTATCTTTGTGTGATTTATGTGAAAATTTACAGAACTAATAGTTTCTCATTAAACTATTATCACACATATTATTTTGTAACATTGGTTGCTAACCATGCAATATGTCAACGTTCCCACCTTGTAGATCCTGAGCTCCCGATTTCTACTGGTCCAGCTGTCCTGTCTCCCCCCGCCTTTCTGTCCTCGCCTCTAGGCCTCCATGCTCCATGTAGTCTTGCATACATGGTTGAAATACATGTGTTAGCGCTTGTTTTATGGGACTGTCTAGTCTTTGGCTGAAGAGTGAATGGCAGGAATGACTTTATTATTGAGATGAAAGGGTGTCCCAGGGCTATACTCTTGAGGTTTCTTCAGTCTCGGTCAGACCAGTAAGTTCGGTATTTTCTTGTGAGTTAGAATTTTGTTCTACTTTTTTTCTCATGCTCTGCCCAAGACCGTCTACTGTGAGCCCTGTCTGAGCAGTCAGTGGTGGCAGCCGGGCACCATTTAGTTGTGTGGGACTTAGTCTGACAGAGGCTATACTGGGTAGTTGTGATCTATTGGTCCTCTGGACTAATCTTTCCCTTGGGTCTTCGGTTTTCTTTGTTATTCCTTGCTCCTGATGGGATGGGACCAGTAGATGCATCCTAGGTGGCTGCTGACAGCTTTTAAGGCACTGCTCATCAAGGTAGGATGTAGAACATTTTCTCTATAAGTAATGTTATACCAATTGAGCCAGCTATCACCAAGAAAGACACGAACGTTTTACCTAAGCTAGACACGCCTCCAAGGAAATGATCGAGACAAGAGGAGAGCAGGAAAGGCAGGCGACTGGGGATGTCGAAGTCTTTACCTGTTCTAAAGGCCATCATAAACCTTGCTGTGGCCTGAGAGGAGGGACCCACAGTCAGATGTGCAGGAGCTAAAATAAACACAACTCGGAGATGTATCATGGCCTCAGGGAGCTGGAAAGAGAAGGATGAAAGCCTACAGATTTAGTTTCCTTGGAACATGCATTCAAAGGCTCTGTGATAAAATAAAACCACCTGGAATAAGTACTATCTCCTTTATCACTGTCATTTCCTGGGACTTATTCCTCATCTAAATGTAACGCTCTTTCAAACTTGAGTAGCATGAGGAAGCAACACATGGGCTATGCCATGGTGTGTCTCGTACCTCCAGAGTCAATGTCCATCTCAGCAGAGGTCTGGAAACCCTTGTTGAGGACTCCAGGTACAGGTCACAAAGGTGACTCATCTCAGTGTAAAATGTGTTACTTATTGACAAGGTGCTGAGCTCACACCAATGGACGCACTTCATCTTCACCGTCCTCCTTCAGTGTTGTATTTCTCCTGGGAGAACACAGCTGCTTTATCCTGACAACAGGCTATGAGAGGAGGTGAAGACAGGAAAGAGATCTTCAGCTGCCATTTTTCTAAAACTGCCTGCCTGCCTATCTGAACAAGAAGTCCAGGTTTTCCTCTCCCTGAACCAGTGTCTCAAGGGTTTTCCATCATTTGAACACCATTTTACTATGAGTTGGATCCAACTCGACGACACTTGGCTTGGCTTACTATTGTACTTATTGTTATGGAGCCCTGGTGGCACAGTAGTTAACAGCTCAGTTGCTAACCAACAGGTCAGCAGTTCAGATCCAGCAGCCGCTCCTTGAAAAATGTATGGGGTAGCTCTACTGTTTCTGTAGGGTTGCGAGGAGTCGGAATCAACTTCCTAGCAATGAGTATTTATTATTCAACAGAAATAAAATCTTATTTGTTTGCTGGTTTATGCTAGACAATTCTCATAAGATCGTTGAGGTGTGTAGAAAAGATAATATTTAATGTAGGATTTAAATGAAACCTGCAGGTCTATGAAGAAATAGAGATATTAGAACACTGGGGATAACAGCAATAAATCTAAGCTAATATATTCTGTGTTAATTGACTGCAACAAATTTGGAATAAGCACAGAGTTTAATGAATGAGGAAACCTGGCCAGTGTACTTGAATTACTTATTAAATGTGTGCCCCTGGGCAACTCACTTGAGTTCTCTGAATCTATATCCTCAACTAAAAAACTGAGGATGGTAACACTGAATTTAAGTACTTATTATTTAATTCAGGCACTGAGTTAGTAACATTATGTAATTGAATTATTAGTAATTATAGAATTTAAGTATTGTAGTAACATTCTAAGTATTGCTATCACAGTATGAAACGCATAGCATCTTATGTGAACTTCTTTCATGCCATAGTAATTTTACACTTGTGATTACTAGTATTTTTGTATGTCATCTCCCATTTAGACCAAAGTAGAGCTTAAAGAGTGATACAAGAGAAATGGGTCACAACTGCCACACTCTCCACCAGACCACGTCCAGCCCAGCTATATGGTCTGGCCACCACCACAGACTGCTGTGACACAATATAAAGTCCTGAACAGGGGTGGAGAAGAATGTAGAACAAAATTCTAACTCACAAAAAAAGACAAGACTTAGTGGCCTAACAGAGACTGGAGAAACCCCAGAGTAAGAAGACCCCTGGACACCATTTAGCTCAATAATGTAGTCAACCCTGAGGTTCACTCCACATCTGAACATTAGACAGGCCCATAAAACAAAATGTGACTAAAGGAGCACACCAGTCCAGGGGCAAGGACTAAAAGGCAAGAGGGAACAGGAAAGCTGGTATTAGGGAGCCTAAGTTCTAGGAGGGAGAGTGCTGACATGTCATAGGGTTGTCAATGTCATAAAATAATATATACTGTTTAATGAAAGCTAGTTTGTTCTGTAAACCTTCACTGAAGCACAATAAAAAGGTTTTTTTTAAGAGCATACCAAAAAATTTTAAAAAGACAGGAATTTGGATGAATTTGATTTAAAATCTGGCTCTACATACACCACCCAATGACCTTGAGAAATCATGGGAATTCACTAATCCTTTGCTACATTGAGATAAATAACAATTCTCCTACCTCAAAAGTTACTTGTAAATATTAAAAGGGGGTATTGTCATGGATTGAATTGTATTCTCCAAAAATATGTGTCAACGTGCGTTGGGCCGTGATTCCTAGTATTGTGTGGTGGTCCTCCAATTGATGACTGTAATTTTCCTAGGTGTTGTAAATCCTAATCTCTGCCGTGGTTAGCAGGGCAAAATTAGATTATGTTAAGGAGGATTAAGATGGAATGTAACCCCTTTTCTCAGGTCATCTGCCTGACTCAAAGTAAAGGAAGTTTCCCTGGGGTGTAGCCTACACCAACTTTTATCTTACAAAAGATAAAATGAAAGAGAAGGGAGCAGAGAGCTGGGACTTCTTATCACCAAGAAAGCAGTGCTGGAAGCAAAGTGTGCCCATCAGACCTCAGGTTCCTGCGCCTGAGATACTCCCAGACCAAGAGAAGACTGATACATCATAAGGACTTTCCTCTAGACACAGACAGGAAGCCTTCCCCTGGAGATGATGCCCTGAAATTGGACTTGTAGCCTGTTAGACTGTGAGAGAATAAACTTCCGTTTGTTGAAGAAAAGAGAGGGGTACACGCCATAAGTCACTTCACAGTCACAGTAACCCTGGTAAGTAAGACGGGGAGGCACGACTCCTGTTTAGGAAATGGGAAAGCGAGGCTCCAGGAGGTTTCAGACATTTCCCGGAGCTCACACACTAGACGGCGGTAGAAGATGATGCAAAGCTCACACCTCTGATTCACGGAGGCCTTTCTCCCAGGTCAAATGCTGGCCGAATGGAAAGGCACAGATTTTCACTAACACAAAATTGTGCTTTAGCCTTGAATCTTCTTCCCTTTCTGCCCCGCCCCCAGGGCCTAGTACCATCCCGCATGCATAATGAATTTGCTCTTATCATTTGTTCCTTTAATATTTATTAATTATCTATGTGCTGGGCGTGTTTGAAGTCTTAAGATCCTGTGAGAGAAGCTGTGGTGACACAGGGCTACAGAACTCGGCTGCTAACCAGAAAGTCTGCAGTCTAAACTCGCCACCACTCCCACAGGAGGAAGATCCAGCAATCTGCTTCTGTAACAAGTATACCCCAGGAAACTGAGTTAGAATTAACTCCACAGCAGTGAGTTTGGTTTTAGGTTTAAGATACTGCGAAACAGCCCCGGTAGTACAATGGTTAAGTACTCAGCTGCTGATAGAAAGATCAACAGTTCTAACCATCAGCGACAGCGTGGGAGAAAGATGTGGTAGTCTGCTCCCGTACAGGTGACAGCCTTAGAAACTTTATGGGGTGGCTCTACTCTGTCCTACAGAGTTGTTATGAATCTGATCAAGTCAACTTGATGACAGTGGGAAGATACTATGATGAAGCACACTATGGAAAACACACAGAACACATAGATTATGTCTTCAAGGAACACATAAGGGAGGAGGGAGAGGAAGAAAAGAAGCAAGCAAGCACCGAAGGAAAGAAAAAAGGGCAAGCAAACTGGTTGTAGACAGATGTTCATTGTATTTTAATCTGAGTAAAATACAAAGATTTGGGTCCAGCCTAGGTCATTGTCTTCACTGGTGCCCAGAAAGTCCTTGGCCTTAGCCTCAGAGTAATATTTTTATCAATACTATAAAGATTTCCTAAAGGTGACTTGTTGCAGGACTTCTGGGTTGCTGGGGAGGAAATGTGAAGGTGTGTCCGACACAGCTGCAGAAGGCCACAGAATGGACTGCAGTGAAGTCCTGGGAAGCCTGCTAGCTTCGGTTTCTGTTACTTCTCTTCATCTAGATGAGGGAAGTGTTTATTTAGGAACATTCTCCCTGTCCTTGGCTTAAAAACAAGTCATAAATTCTGCAACTCCCAGAGAAGACTTCATCTTGTTGGGCCATTGTCTTTGGTACAAACTCATGGGCTCATTCTCTGAAAATCAGCCCTCAGCTAAGCACCCGTGTTTTTGATGCAGTCCACCACCATGAAGTTTAATAACAACTCTAACTAACAATCATTTTTGGCATAGTGATACTGCCTGATAGAAAGGGAATAAAAACACATTTTTAGCATTTGCCATGTAACAGGTTCTCCACCTTCTATTTTGTTTACTGCTTTTTCTTCAGTCCAAGATGTACATAGCAGCCTCATGAAATGAATGTTGACTGAGTATATGAATCACTGACGTGGAGGCAATATTACAATGAATTATTTTACCTAAACTACCAGTTGTTGCCAGCCGCCGTCGACTCAGCACGGACTCACGGTGACCTTACGTACAGCAGAACAAAACACTGCCTGGTCCTATGCCAGCTTCAGAACTGTTGGTAGGTACTACTGGGTAGGGAATTGATTTCCTATACTGTATGAAAATATTTGTAAAAAAAAAATTTAGTTGCAATTCATGCAAAATAGAAACCTTGGTGACATAGTGGGTAAGTGCTATGTCTGCAAACCAAAAAGCTGGCAGTTCAAATCCAGCATGCACTCTCTGGAAACTCTACCGGGCAGTTGAACTCTGTCCTATAGGGTCACTATGGGTCAGCATCAACCAGAGGGCAGTGGGGTTTTTTTCACGCAAAATGAAAAAGATCTGGTCAATCTTGCAATTCTTTGCAATGTCCTATTTTTCTTTTCCACTTTATTATCCAGGAAAAAATGATGTTCACTGCCAATGGAAATTAGTTACTATTATTTGTATAAATCACATGATGCAAATCCTTAAATAATTTGATGAATAAAAGACATAATGGCAAGCCAACATCGAAAGATTTTTCTCTCTTAATAAGGTTTGAAAGACAAAGTCTTCAGGTAGAACATGTACATATTTGTTTTGTCTCTGAGCTTTGGGATCCTTCTATTTTGACTCATTCTCTGAATCAATGTTGTTTTTAGTATTTTGGGAAATCAGAAACTCCTCTTGGAGTTAGAAATCTCTTAGAAAGAATGCACATCCCTACAGAAATTTGCATGTAATCTCACAGGGTTAAATCTTGCCCAAGTCCCAGGTGTCCAGGCCCAAGTCTTTCTTTCTGTGCACCAGCAACAATGAAGCCAACAGGAAACAAAGGAAGTCCGCCCGTGTGAACTCCTGGGACAGCCTCCCAAGTTTCAACTGCAGAGTCCCAGTAGCTGCTATTATCAAACATGACCTCTCATTTTGGAGGCTCCAAAAATACATAAAGTTTCCAACTGGAACACTTTCCCAGATTCTTTCTAACAAAGAATGGCTGTAAGAATGTTCCCAAGGCTCTTCTCTGGCTGGCAAACAGGCCTCAGAGTGCCTGGGTACGGAATAGGTGAATAGTAACACCAATCCTTGTGCATTGAGCACTTGCCAAGCCAAGTGCTATCGAGTCGGATCCGACTCATTGAGTACTTACGAGGGGCTAAAAACTCTATGATGTAAGTTCTATTGGTGTTACTTTAGAGAGGAAGAAACTGAGGCGTGAAAGGTTAAATGACTCCTCTCAAGTCATGTATCCTGGACATTCTGACCCAGATCATCTGATTGCCAGGAGTACAGGTTACCTTGAGGGGCGAGGATGGCAGTGGACCTGGGAAAGCTTTGGATGGAAGGTGAAAGGACCCCTTTGTCAAATACTGCTTGGAGCTGAGGCATGCGGTCTCCATCGTGGTGTTCCTCGTTTAGTGACTTACTGAGCTCGGAGAACTAGGACACACTGCTCTTGCCTCTTGTGTTGAAGAGCGACAATCTTAGCCTTGAAATCTATCTCCCTCCCCTGGTCTTAACTGTATATATTGTTTTAATGAAGGCTTTTGTGCTTGGTTTCATTTCAGGTTATTCAGTTGTATTAAAATTCACAAAATCTCACACGTGCACGCACAGACACATCAGGATTCCTACATGTTAGTCGGTGCCGATGTCTGGGGCTTTGCTGAACACATCCAAATTTTGTTTCTGCCCATTTCCAATCAGCAGTTCAAGAACCCAGAAGTATAACTACTTCACATTCTTGCAAAATTTTGTTCCCAAAACATTTATTTATCGGCCTCCTGTCTGATTCTCTGTGATCCTTTCTTATGTAAGGTTTTGACATTGTAGACACACATCTTACATATAAATAAGGACAACTTTTGATGCTTTCTTTTCAGAATTTTTGCCCTCTGCTTTGTTTTGCTTTGCCCAACTTTATCTCCACCTGATAGAACTCTTTCCCTTTCTAAAGCTTTTGTTTCTCAAAGGAACACCTTCTTCCTGAAAATCATGGCCCCTCCTTAGCAGCGTTGAGCTCCTGACCACCCCTGGAGGGAGTATTTCAAGTCCTCCTTACGCAGATGTCAAACCTGGAATTTGTCTGCTTTCCATGTTCATATTGGAGGCCACATAAGGCCATTGACTGGTGCCACACCAGGCCTGGGCTCCTCTTGGTGAGGGCCCTAAGGAGACATCTTACCAAAGAACTTGACACCAGAACAACATACTCACTCTTGGTCTTTTCCTCTAAGTCTCTTCTGCTTCTCCTCTTTTCTTTCTTCCCAGTTAAAACACTTCTTTTTGCACCTATATTCTTAAATTTTCATTCCTATTATCCTACCTTTTGTTCATAATTTAATGCATGCTTACATTTTTAAGGAACTTTTTGTTCATTCAGTAATAATTATTCTTTAGCCCTTAAGCATGTAGAGGAAAGCAAAACAAAGACCTTGTCCTGATGGAATTTATATCCCAAGTTCTCTTACAGAACGTATGTGCTTAAATTGTTGTTGACTCTATATGTCAAGTCTGGGACACACCTGCGTGTCTCTCACCTCTGTGCTCTGTTTACATACCACTTCTCTGTGGTAATCTAGATCTCAAGACCACCGACATGGTAAAGATCACATGGCCAGCTTTGTTTTTGCCCTTTGTGGCTTTGATTTCTTTTCTGACTCATTGACCACAGCCGTCATGAGTAGTCTCAGTTCATATTCATATTTTCTTCCCCAGCTATGTCTGTATTTGTGTGTTCATGCCTTATTTGCTTTTAAAAGTAATGCGGGATTTTTTTTGAGGCATAATAAAATCTGTTTGAATCATTAACACTGAATAGAAAACAACAGTCAGGCACAAACTAGGAAAGGAAGTCTAAATCTTAAGAAATTTGCGTAGATTGGTCACAAAATTTTAATCTGAGCTCACACTGGCATGTGACACCATCAAAAAAACCTCAGCAGTCCATGAGGTACCATGTTATTTATCTGGTCTTAAACTTCTGTCTGTGAAAAGCTTTCAGGGGTACTCTCTCTCTGTCTTTTCGCTTCTTTATTTTGTTTTTATTTTCTCTATTCTCCTTTGACGCGCTCCAGGGTTTTTCAGAAGTACTTTCACAGGACTACCTTTTCCTGCCTTTGGGTGCAAAGTTTCTGCATCATTCCTTAGTACTCCTCTTAACAGTGTTGACAGCCTGCTATAGATACTACATACTGTAGTCACATCTAATATCTAATATTTTGGGTGGTGATGATAAAAGAGCCAGGCTTTCGAGTCACACAGAGAATCAAGTTCAATTCTAGGTCTGAGCATAGCTATATCCTTGGGAATGTATTTATCTTCTCCAAGTTTGTACCCTTGTTTATACAATCAAGGTGATGGTATTTTATAGGCTTGGTTTGATATTTAAATGGGATAGTGTATATGGTGGACAGAACAATAGCTCTCCCAAAGATGTGCATATCCTGGTCTCCAAAACCTGTTTATACCTGTTATGTTACATGATAAAGGAGAAGCTAGTTTGCAGATGGAAGCAAGCTTGCTAATCAACTAGCCTTGAGACACAAAGATTAGCCTGGATTATCCAGGTGGACCTAACTCAGTCACAAGAGTCCTTATAAATGAAGAGGGAAAAAGAACAGTGTCAGAGTAATGTGGTATGAGACAGACTCAAGTGGCCATTGCTGGGTTTGAAGAAGGAACGGGGCTCTGAGCCAAAGAATGCAAGCAGGCTCTAAGTTGGCCAAGGCAAGAAACAGATTCTCCAAAGAAACACAGCCCTGTCCACACCTTGATTTTTAGCACCATTAAAAATTGCATTGCTGTTGAATCAGTTCTCACTCACGGCAACCTCACGTGTTAGAGAACAGAATTGCTCCAATTCTGACTCGTAGTAACTTCATATGCTAGCTAGCAGAACTGCTGCATTGAGTTTTCTTGGCTGCGGTCTTTACTGAAGCAGGTCTTTCTGTCTCAGCCCTGCTGGGTGGATTCAAATTGCCAGTGTTTACATTGGTTGTCGGGCACAAACCACTTCTGCCACTCATGAACCTTTAACCAAGTGAGACCCATTTCAAGCTTCTGATGTCACAAACTATAAGATAATAAATCTGTATTAAGCCACTAAGTTTTTGATAGTTTGTTACAGCAGCAACAAGAAACTAATACCATAAGTATTTAAATAATACCAACCTTAACTTTCATTGTTTGATCAAGCTTGTCAGCTTACTCTTCTCCTTTAGATCACAGAACTCTGCAGCCCAAGCTGTGCAGATTGTCCTCTGAAGGCATGTCCCTCCCAAAGAGGACAACAGGCCAGGGACCATTCTCCGGCACCTCGGTCATGGTTTTCACTTCCTGAACTGCAGAGTCTAGTCTGCCTTAATCCTGTTTCACCTTTGAAGACAGCCTTGTCCTTCTCTGTGATCCTTTCTGTTATCTCTGACAAGTTCTAGAAAGAAGAAAGACTCCTAGCAGCTTCTCCCTTGGCACTGTTTTAATCTGTTCTTTCTAAGAAAATCATCATCCTTTCTCTTTGCCACCTCCTTGGACTCTCTGGAATGTGTCTGCAAAGCAAGGCCTTTTGTCTTGTTTAATCTTTTTCTGCTCTCATTATCTTGAATTTGTCAACAAATACATTTCATTGAAATTCTGATTTTCAGTATTTAACTTCACGGTTCTTCATCTTTTATCCTTTTCTTTCCTGTGCTTCTCATTATGCACATAAGTATTTATTCTTCAAAGACCTCAGGTTTGTGGGTTTGGTTTTGTTTGGTTTTGTTGGTACACAAGAAATTTTAACTGGAAAATTTCTCCTAAAATAACAAGAAAAGAAACCACAGATTCCATGCTCTTGATCTCTTCATTTTACATACTCACAATCTTTTTGTTCCCGGTTCCACAAGAATTTTGTCAGATTCCCTAGGCCTCTGCAAAATTTCTTGGCTTTTCAGAGATTAAATAAACTATTGTGTGATCAGAGATTACAGTGACTTTCACTTTACACATCATAATATTAACTGTCTATAAACAATGTAAATTTGACTGCCAACTTTTCTCTTAATGAAATATATAGAGTGTCAGCAAGCAAATACAAGCTAACATTATTTAGTCCTATATTCTTATAAGAGTCTTGCTGGCACGGTGCTTAAGAACTTGGCTGCTAACCAAAGGATTGGCAGTTCAAATCCACCAGCTGCTCATTGGAAACTCTACGGGAAGTTTTTAATCTCTCCTATAGGGCTACTATGAATCTGAGTCGACTCAGTGGAGAAAGCTTTGGTTTTGTTTATTTTATCCTTAAAAGCAATTTTTGTTCAAAACAAAGCAAACTTTCAATGTATAAGTCTTAGAAAATATTTTACATCAAATTGTTTTTATTTTTATATGTTGTTGAAATTTACTCCAAGCACCAACCTTCTTTTTTGCTTGCATTGATATTCCCTGCACATTTAAATAGTTTTTCCACTTTTGTTTACATTTATACATGTATTCTTGAGTGAATCACATGAATCACAGCCAGCTCAACAACAACTAGCAATAATACATGTTCTATACATTTCATACACATTTAACCTTATTTTTTCCTTTCCGTAGATCGCCCTGTAACAAAACTTGTACATATGTGATACTGTAACCCAAGCACTCCTTGAATACTCTGGGGGTCAGTTCTACCCTGGCCCCTAGGGCCGACATGAGTCGGATCCGGCTCGACGGCACTTGGCGTTGGCTTGGCAACCCAAGCATTGTTTGTACTCAACAATTCCCTACCATGAGCCATAAGCTTCTCTTATCCTATCAACCAACATATCAACCCCAGACCTAGCTGCTTCACTAGGCAAAAATTTCCTCCTTTTACATAAATTTTTTTTTTTCATTAATTATACTTAGCTGTAGCTTTTGATGGAAGTCCTACAGATACCAGGTCTGACAATTATGTTGGGGAACTCATGTTAGAAAAAGTACTACATACCTCACTGCTTAATAACACTATGGTCACCTTCGAAGTACTCCCCTTGGGAAGGGGAGCTCTGTACCCATTCCAGTGCCTAGTCCACCCTTCAAAGCAATTTCAGAACTCATTTTCTGGAATGGCCATCAGTGCCATCATTATATTACCCTTGAAGTCCTGAATGTCATTTTAAAATGTCTTTCTTTCAATATTGGCTTTATCTTCAGGTAGCAGAAAAAGTCATTGGGGGCCAGATCAGGTGGATAGGGAGGGTGTTCCAATACAGTTATTTGTTTACTGGCTAAAAACTCCCTCACAGACAACTACACACTTAAGTTTGCAAACTTGCCACCGTGCCACCACGTGCAATGGTCATTCCAGAAAGAGTTCTTCCAAAATTGCTTTGAAGGGTGGACCAGGCGCCGGCATTGGCACATAGCTTCGCAAGTCGAGTACTTCAAAGGTGACACAGTGATAGTTAGCTATGAGGTATACAGCATTTGGAATGACTAAGTTCACGGACTTAATTGTTGGTCCTCGTATATTATAAACAAACAGACTACCTGTCAATCTTTACTTATTTATTACCTTCTCTGTGCCAGGCCAAGAGCTGGGTGCTTAGCACGCAATACATGACACCAATTAGGTATCCAATTAATTTCTACCACAATGATAATAATAAAAATCATTATGATGAAGAAAATGATTGCTCTCTTATTTCATTGGTGATGGCTAGAGCCCTAAGCTATTTAGGTTACAAGTCCATGATGCTCTTTGAAAACAGTGAAAAGGGCTTGCGCATCTCCACTACCAGCTTATGCCTCGGTATCCACTGGATGTGGGTCCGAATCCTGACTCCATCCCTCACTACCTGTGTGACTTAAAGCAAATTGCTGATTTTCAAGCCTTATTTTCCTCTCACTGCTTCTGAGTCAATCCTAACCCATAGTGACCCTACAGAACAGGACATAATTGCCCCCATAGGGTTTCCAAGGAGTACCTGGTAGATTCAAAAGGCTGAGCTTCTGGTGAGTACACACAGTGGATAAGGTCAGAAGTTCAACTACAGCAAGCACTCCTTGGAAACTCTAGGGGGCAGTTCTACCGTGTCCTATAGTGTCACTATGAGTCAGAGTCAGCTCACCACTGGTGGAGTTAGTTTGATTTGGGTTCTTCTCAGTTATAAAAGGGGCATCCCATAGGGCTGTTATGAAAATTAAATATGGAAATAATTGCAGTTAATTGTGCCCAATGCTTGAGACTTTTTATGGTAAGAAATGAAGACAAATTCCAGCCTTGAATTGCAATTTTGAAGATGGTCAATATACTGAATGACTTGGGAAGCATCAAAAGAAGATGGAAAGTGTCTTAGTCATTGTCTTAGTTATGTAGTCCTGTTATAACAGAAATACCACCAGAGGAAGGCTTTAACAAAGAGGGATTCATAATCTCACAGTCCGTTAAGATACAAGTCTGAAGTTGGGACATCAGCTCCTGGAGAAAGCTTTCTCTCTCTGTTCATTCTAGGGAAAGGTCTTTGTCATGAATCATCCCCTGGTTTGGGAGCATCTCAGCATGCGGACCCTAGGTCCAAAGGATAGGGTCTGCTCCTGGCCTGCTTTCTTGGTGGTTTAAGGTCCTCACTTTCTGCTTGTTTCCATCTCCTTTTATTTCTTATAAGATAGAAGGTGGTGCTGGCTGCACCCCAGGGAACTGGGGATTGGGGATGTGACCTGAACAAGGGTGTTACATCTAACCCTAATCTTTAACATAATCTAATCTTGCCTCATTAACCACAGGCAGAGATTAAGATTTACAACTCATAGGAAAATTAATCACAAAATGCAGGGCAACCACACAATACCAAGAATCACAGAATCATGGCCTCGCCAAGTACACAGGCATTTGGAGGAGACACAACTCAACCCACAAGAGTTGTCTAGTGCTGCTGTAACAGAGATACCACAAACAGACAGCTTTACCAAAGAGATGTTTTTTGCTGTGCCACCTCCAGAGGAAGGGCTTTTCTTTCTGTGGGCTCTGCAGGGAAGTCCATGTCATCAATCTCGCCTGACTGAGGAACTTCTCAGGGCAGGGACCCCAGGACCAAAGGACATACTATTCTCCTGGCTCTAGTTTCTCAGTATTCTGAGGTCCCCTTGTCTCTCTGCTCAATTTTCTCTTTTATATCTCAGAAGAAGTTAATTTCATATACAATCTAATCCTCTTGTAAGTTGAGTGCTGTATTATTAACTTCCTCTAGTCCTGTCAAATGAACATCACAGAAGCAGGATTTACAACACAGAGGGAGATCAGATGATCAAACAGTGGACAATCACACAATGCTGGGAGCCACGACCTAGTCAAGGTGACACACTTTGGGGGGAATTGAATCTATAACAGAAGGAATACAGAGTACCAAAAAGAATTGTCATAAATTCCGCTAGTTTATGATCAAGAACCAGTGGTACTGAAAAAAGAAATCCAGGCTGCACTGAAGCCACTGGCAAAAAACAAGCCTCCAGGAACTGATGGAATACAAGCTGAGACGTTTCAGCTAATGAATGCTACCCTGGAAGCATGACTTATCTATGCCAAGAAATTTAGAAGACAGCTGCCTGGTCAGTTGACTGGAAGAAAACTATATTTTTGTACCCATTTCAAAGAAATATGTCTTAGTTATCTAGTGCTGCTGTAACAGAAATACTGTAAGTAGATGGCTCTAACAAACAGAAGTTTATTATTTCAAAGGGTAGTAGGGTACAAATTCAAATTCAAAGTGTCAGCTCTGGGGGAAGGTCCTTGTCACCAATCTTCCTCTGGAGTAGGAATTTCTCTTCTCAGAAACTCTACGTCCAAAAGACATCCTCTGCTCCTGGCATTGCTCTCTTGGTAGTACGAGTTATCCCCAACTCTGTT
This sequence comes from Heterohyrax brucei, assembly GCA_028571685.1. Lineage (NCBI taxonomy): Eukaryota > Metazoa > Chordata > Mammalia > Hyracoidea > Procaviidae > Heterohyrax > Heterohyrax brucei. Next base: position 113,219,344 of record CM053149.1, on the reverse strand, counting down.
TTCATCCCTTCTATTGTATCTTTTAAGACAAAATGTGGTTCAGGCCACACCGCAGGTAAACTCCTTTACACTGGATCAGGGATGAGACCTGAGCAAAGGTGTTATATCACACCCTAATCATCTTCAGTATAATCCAATCTTGCATTATTAACTACAGGTGGAGACTAGGATTCACAACATATAGGAAAAATTATATCAACCACGTAATGGAAGGCAACCACATGATACTGGGAATCTTGGACTGACTAAGCTGACATGTACTTGGGGGGGGGGGAATGACACAGTTCAATTCACAACAAAAGGAGACCCAACAGAAAGCAAAAATTATCAAACAGTATCATTAACATCACATGCAAGTAAACATTTGCTAAAGATAATTCAGAAACAGTTGTAACAGTACATCCTCAAGAGTGGCAGAAATTCCAGCTGGATTCAGAAGAGAACATAGAACAAGGGATATCACTGCTGATGTCAGATGAAGCTTGGCTGAAAGCAGAGAAAACCAAAAAAGATGTTTACCTGTGTGCTTCAGTGACTATGGAAAGGCATTCAGCTGTGTGAGTCTAACAAACTATGGACAAAATTGCTAAGAATGGGAATTCCAGAACACTTAATTGTGTTCATGAGGAACCTAGACATAGACCAAGAGGCAGGCATTCAAACAGAACAAGGAGAGATTTTATGATTTAATGTGAGGAAAGGCGTGTGTCAGGGTTGTATTCTTTCACCATATTCACTCAACCTGTATGCTGAGCAAATAATCTAAACTATATAAAGAAGAATGTGGCATCAGGACTGGAGGAGGACTCATCAATAGCCTGCGATACACAGATGACACGATCTTGCTTGCTGAAAGTGAAGAGGACTTGAAGTACTTACTGATGGAGACCAAAGACTACAGCCTTCAGTGTGGCTTACACCTCAGTGTAAAGAAAACAAAAATCTTCACAACTGTACCAATAAGCAAAATCGTGATAAAAGAAGACAAAGACTGGAGTTTTCAAAGATTTCATTTTACTTGATCCATAATCAACACCCATGGAAACAGCAATCAGGAAGTCAAACAGCATATTACATTGGACAAATCTGCTGCAAAAGACTTTTTTAAAGCGTAAAAAGGAAAGATGTTACTTTGAAAACTACGGTGTGCCTGACCCAAGCCATGGCTTTTCAGTTGCCTCATATACATGTGAAAGCTGGACAATTAATAAGGAAGATCAAAGAAGACTTGACACCTTTGAATTACACAGTTGGTGAAGAATATTGAATATCCCATGGACTGCCAGAAGAAGGAAAAAAATCTGTCTTGGAAGAAGCACAGCCAGAATGCTCCTTAGAAACAAGGATGGCAAGACTTGCCTGTATACTGCAGACATGTTATTAGGAGGGACCAGTTCCTGGAGAAGGACATCATGCTTGGTAGAGAGTCAGTGAAAAAGAGGAAGACCCCTAACGAGATGGACTGACTCTTGGCTACAACAACAGACTCAACATAGCAATAATTTATGAAGTTGGAGCAGGACTGTAGAATGTTTCTTTCTGCTGTGTGTAAGGCTGCTGTGAGTCAGAACTGACTCATGGGTACCTGTCAACTATAATAAGTGCTCAGTAAATTTGTACCCCAGATCCAGAAAACACAAAACAACAAATGCGGGAGAGGCTGTGGAGAAAGTGGAACCCTCCTACACTGTTGGTGGGGTTGCAAAATGGTCCAGCCTCTTTGGAAGGCAATCTGGCGCTTCCTTAAAAAAATGGATATTGATATACCATTTGACCCAGTAATTCCACTACTTGGAATATATCCTACAGATTCAAGGCCTTTCACACCAACGGACACATGCACCAGAATGTTTATCGCGGCACAGTCCACAATAGCAAAAAGGTGGAATCAACCTAGATGCCCGACAATAGAAGAATGGATAGGTAAACTGTGGTACATATACTCAATGGAGCACTACGCAATGATAAAGAATAACGATGATTCCAGGAAACATCTCCTACCTGGTTTCAACTGGAAGACATTATGTTGAGTGAGAGTAGTCAGCGACAAAAGGACAAATACTGTATGAGACCTCTACGATAAGATCTCAAAAACAGACTTGTGTATAGAAGAAAAGACTCTTTGACAGCTGCAAGGGAGGTGAGGGAGGGAGGGAGGGCAAGGGGGGGAGGGTTTAGTTTAGGTAGTTACTAGAAATCTAGTTGGGAGAAAGCGGTGACAACACACATTAGGAACAAGAACAACATTAAGTGGACTTCAGCATAACTTGAGTACTCCTTCCATCTTAACTCAATACTGCAAGGATAGAGTAGCTGGGACGGGGGACAGGGGACCATGCTCTTAGGCGAATTCCAGGCCAATTGGCACAACTAGCGTTTTGCTAAGAGAGCTCTCTGCACCCCACATTGGTGAGTGGCGTCTGGGGTCTTAAAAGCTGCCAAGCTGCCATCCGAGGACACAGCAAATGGTCCCAACTCAGCAGGAACGGATGCTCACCGAGGGCCAAAATGACATGTGGTAAAGACAACCGAGAAGATAGAGAGACCCACAAGAGTGGGTGCCTACATCGACCTGGGACCGGAAGAACCGGATGGTGCCCGGCCACCACCAGTGATAGCCATGACGGAGCTCACAGAGAGGAGCCTCACTGGCAACACAAGAATAAAAAGAGGTGCATCATGAGATCTCCACTAAAAGACCTCAATTGATGGTCGAGAGCATGGCCCCTGGCCCTGATGCTGCCCGTTCCCATAAATTATAACAAAGGTCCACTCTTTGGACAGGAATGGAATGGACTTGGCGATGCAGAGTAACCATATATTGGAAGCACTTTATGGTTCTATACATCTATAGGATATCATCTTGCTGACCTCTGGCTGGAGGAAGGGGAGTGGACGGAGAGGAGGGGAAAGGAGACTGTTGGGAGGATGAGACATGTATGGAGCAGAGAGGAATAGTGTGCAGTCACCGGACAGGGAGAGCAGTGGAAGCTGCATATAGGGGGGCATGTAAATTTACATGTGAATGTACATTTTAACTCAGTTATGTTAAATAAAAATTTAAAAAAATAAAAATTTTTACCCCAAATAGCACCCATTATCTGTTACTTCTGGTCTGCAGGAGTCTGGGACCTCCACAATAGGAACAATTAACAGAAAGACTCATTAAAGAGGTCAACACTTTTATTTATTCTCTCTGCAAGGATGTAAATAGAAAGCAATTTCAAGGTTAAGAAGTATGTTTGGAAGATTTATTTGGAGGCGTTCTTCAAGAAATGTGAGTGTCAAGAAAACAATGAGAAAGTCATTGACATCACATAAGGCTAAAATTATAAAGATTCTTTTCCTCAAGTTTGTGTGATTTTATTTAGTATTTCAGGGCATTCTTTGAATTTTTTTTCTCTTGTGCTTTCTTTGATTCCACAGCTTACCCACACAGCTAGCCACTTGTCAATAAATATTGATCTTGACTTCTCTATTTTTCTGTCAATTATCTTAGCCTTTCTTGTTCCTCATTATGTCCATTATCTAACCCATTAGACAGAGCTCTTGGAGCCAAAACAATCTCCAAGGTATAAACTGAATGCAAACCCTGGCAAAAGATGCAACTGAGTCATTAATGATGAGAAACTGGGCAGGGCCAGAGACTGCAGGTACCAGGAAGTAAGACGAGAACCTGAAAAACCAGAACAGTTATTCACTGTTTCATTATCCACCTAACGGATGTGACTAAGGATGCACAAAATTCCCTAGGATCTTAGACTGTAATCATTTTCAAATAGGCATGGCCTAACCTCTCAGGGAGCTTATACTCCATGAAGTGTAAGTGCAATCTTGCCGTCTATCAAATAATTGCAAAATTGTACGTATGGTAAGTGCTACAAAGGTGATACCTCCAGCACTTGGTGTAGTGGTTAAGTGTTACAGCTGCTCACCAAGCGGCTAGCAGTTCAGATTCACCAGGCACTCCTGGAAAACTCTATGGGGCAGTTCTACTCTGTCCTACAGGGTTGCTATGCATCAGAATCAACTCATCAGCAGTGTATTTTAGTCTGGTATAAAAGTCTATCAGAGGGGAACTTGACCTGGTCAAGGAGGTCAGGAGGGGTTTTTCAGCAGAAGGGACAAGTGAATGGAGATTAAAAAAAAGAAAAAAAAAAAAAAAAGAGGACCATGGATTAGGACTGAAATGGAGAGCATGCTTCAGGCACCTGGTTCCTACCTCAGCAGTGACCTGTCTGTCAATTTTCTCTGTACTTGGCTTAGCCCTTGCCTGGGAGGAACTGTACACATTTTACTTTTGAGCCTTGCTTGTGCTCTTTCATTTTTCTCACACTCTTTCCTATGGTCCTACTTAGAGACTTGGATTGTGTTTGGACTTCAACTTCACTAATACCTCATAGACACTGTCTCTTGTGTTACTCCCTTTCATCGTGAACAGACCTCCTGCTCCCTGGACTGGGCATCCTAAAGGGTGAGCAGCAAACAGAGGCAGAGGCCATGTGCGACACGCGGTCACTGAAATGCATAATCACTGACATGCTCCGGCCACCACACCAAAACAGTGAGCAGCCAAGGAAATGAAAAGAGTGTTCCTTTTAACCAGGAATAAACAGAGCTTCCCTGTCTTCTCACTTGATAGCTCCTATCAGCAGCCATCAGCAAACATCACCCAGGGCTTACTAAACGGGAGAGGAGACCAGCCACTTAGGGCTTTGCCTATTCTCAGCATCCTCCTTGTCTTGCTGTTACTGCCTCTCCTCCAGATTCCCAGGGATCTTAGCATCTCCACCACTATTTTCTTCCCTCCCCCTAAGTTGTAACATCTTTGGCAGCTCGTGCTCCCCACCACATTACCAGAGCCCAAGCCTCAGCCCATATTCACCCCTCACATGTACTAAGGAATTCTCTTCACCCACACATAGCCCCAGAAAAGGGAGACTTGCTGGTATTAACAGAGACAGGGGCAAAGTGACCAACCAAAGACGTCTCAACAAGCAGCAGAGCTGGGCTCAGATGAGAACTCTGATCTCTTCACAAGTGACCCTATGCCCCTTCCATTAAATGATGTTTGTCTTTGTTTGAGTCTTTGGTCTTAAAATGTGACATTTTAGACAATAAAAATGTGCTGGATATCTTCCCATTTTCTTGTCTAAAAAGATGTTCCTTTCTCTGTGAGGCTACTTGTCCTTGGACCTTTGTTTCCCTAGCAGGAGATGAAGAATGAGAGGATAATGAGCTCAGAGCTGTTACATCCTTGCTCCCTGGTTCTTGGGCCAAGGATTTTAGTTGTTGTGTTCCTATACTCAAGGCCTCAGTTCCTGTTCAGTGTTTCTTTCCCATGGCTCTCTTACTGCTCACATAACCACGCCCTCCCTCTGCTCCATCAGACCCAGGGGTGACAATGTCTCCCAACTGTTGCCAGCTCTCCTGTTTCCTTACCCTTTGCTGACTTCCCTTAACTGTCCCCACCCCTTATAAACAGTCACTGCACTACATTTTTCTCAACTGCCCCGTTCCAGAGTGCCCTCTGTTTCCACTAGAACCAAGATAGATGCAAAGGTTTGTGAAGCACTGTCTGCTTATTCACCTCAGCCATGTGGCACCTGCTCCCTGGACTTCTTGGTGCTTTTCAAATTTGTTAAAGAGCGTGTGTGACATCTGGTAGAAAAAGTCTGCTGTGATAGTGCTCCTGCGAGATGAACAGGACCCACAGAATCACATTCCCCACCGCTTCTACCCCAAGATGTCCCACAGAGCCTCCTGAGGGGCTTCTACCAACTTCAAGGAAGACCTGTCCTGTGCATACGTGTGCATGTGCGTGTGTGTGCACACACACACGCACACACACACGCACACACACAGAGTATGTGATGTACATTCATGGATCAGAGACTCACTTCAGGATAACAGAAAATTGGAAGGTTAGCAAAGGAAGGTCCCATAGGATCTGTCTCTGGGAAGGCTAGTGCTGGTCCTTATATCCAACATAGATGTCCACAAGCCTTTGAGTTTTAATAACTAAATCCCAGGGTGTGAGAAATGGTACTTGTCACGCAAAGGGACCGGAAGGTACATGTTTTCTATGGCAGCACAAACATACTGAATGAAGCACTTTTTTAGTTAAGTCTTTACGGTATGTGAGATCCAGTGTCTATCCCACTACTGCAGTCAATACCCTTGAAAGGCCATAAAAGGATGTCCCCAGTGACCAACCCATAGTGTCAGGAAACCTCTGGGAGGGAGGTTCTTAGGCCTAGCTGCCTCAGCATCCACACAACCATCATCCAGAGTGGCCTCTTCCTCCTCACACTTGGAAATACTGTCAGTGAATGAGCCTCTACACCACACTGGACACATCCAGGCACAGGGCCTGGATGACAGTTTGCCATGTTCGTGACCCACTGTTCGAAAAACTGTTACAATTACTTAGTGTAGCTGTCTGGGCCCAGACCACTTCAGTGTCTTTATTATTTTCTGAAAACCTGTTCTAATTTTCCAGAGCTTTTTCACACCGTCCATTTCCTAAGATCTTCTTCGCGAATCTACACAGTTGGCAGGATGACTACTGCTAGCCTGTTTGCACAGTGAGATTAGGAAACTGAGATAAACACTCCAAGCTACGTGCTGGCAGAACTGGGATTAGAAACTAGGCCTTCTTGTGTCCCTGCCTTCCCATCACCTTCTTTCCTCTGTATCAGCTTTTATTACACAATGTTTATATAGAGAGATTATCCTTTTTCTCTTTGAAATTTCCCCTAGCAGTGTTTTAACATTGCTCTTAAACTTGTTTCTACTACAGGAAATCCCAAATAAAATACTCAAATAATTGTATTCTTCAAATGAAAAAATTTATTTGTAATGCATATTACTATTGAAAGCATAAAAAAAATTGTGCTCAGAATTCCAAAATGGCCCACAAAATCCTCAGGTGGTAGGATTTCTAATAGCAGCAGTAGGGCCCTGAATCCCACTACAGTCTACCTCCTTGACCTTGAATACAAGTCTCTGCTAGTGTGCAGCCCAGCTGAGTCTGGAGCTTCCCAGAGGGAACTATAGGGTTACAGAGGAGGAAGTGCCTCTGTGCCAGGATCCAGGAGAGGGGCCCAACAGCAGCCTTTACAGGGACTGGTTTCTGTAAAGCCAAGTACCGTAAGTAGATAACTAAGTCAGGTCTAAGCTTCTTCCTTTGAAACCTTTCCACCCATAATGCTGCGCGTATCGTGTGTGCTGACACTAAGTGACCAAACAATAACCCACTGCCATCGAGTCATGTCCAACTCACAGCAGTTCTAGAGGTCAGAGTAGAACTGCCCCATAGAGTTTCCAAGGAGTGCCTGGAGGAATTGAACTGCTGACCTTTGGGTTAACAGACATAGCACTTAACCCACTATGCCATCAGGGGGAAGGCTAATTATTACTAGTTCTAACTCTCTTCTGTGATGGAGTAGAAAGGGATTAACTGTTAAGACAGCAGGCATTCTTTCAGACAGAGGCCCAGTCATCTGAAAGATTTGTGTGTGAGCTACAAAAAGGAAAGAAGGGTGACATCCACACTTAGCACCCTTTGTATTCTAATTTTTAGAGCTATTTCTCCACTACAGAGATGAAGCTCAAACACAGGCATCACAGAGTCCCCAACCTCTGTAAAGTACTTGGAATCCTGACAAATCCTCTCTCCACATCAGCACAAAAATGGTAGAACAGTTTCTCAGCGTTCTGTCATCACCAGCCACATCCTAGTGCTCTCCTGGACCATGAAGCTCAGATAAACAAGGTTCAACGTTTGTAACTGAAGAGTGTATTTTAGATATGTGGCACCAGGCAGCAAACTGTGCTACATTTTTAAAATTGCTGTCTTTAACTCAATCTGCTCCCAAAGTTGTTGCCTAGAAACCCACCTTTCCTTCCCACTCCCACCCCCCAGTTTGAGTACCTTGATTGATTTTCTTGAGCAAAGGTGAGATGGAATACGGTGAACCCATACAATGGCCTATTATTCAACCACGAAGAGAAGCGAAGCTCTGATACATACCACTACATGTATGAGAAACACTGCGCTAAGTCAAATTAGCAAGACACAAAATGACAAATATTGTATCATCTCACTTATACGAAATACTTGTTATTAACTGATGTCCAGTTGGCCCCATGCTCTTGCTGACCTCATATACAACATGATTGGTCTAGATCATGACCTATAGGGTTTTCTTTGGCTGATTTTCCCAAGTGGATCACTGGATCTTTTGTCCCTAGTCTGTCTTAGCTTGGAAATTTCACTGTTCAGCATCACAGTAACATAGAGGCCTCCACGGGCCCTCGGGTGGTGGCTGCACAGTGATGTGCAGTGTCTGGGAACCTAACCCAGATCTCCCTCACGGAAGGTGAGACTCCTGCCTCTGAACCACCAAGGCCATCTTATGAAATAGCTAGAATAGGTCTGTTTTCAAAACAAAAGAGGAATAGTGATTACCAGGAAACTGTGGAGGGGACTTAAAAAAATGTACATTGCTAATTAGTGAATTTTACTATATATAAATGATACCTTATTAACTCTTGTTGGAATCTAAAAAATTATTATGACTTACAAAAAAAAAAGATGAGCATAGATTTGTGCTGGGGATGTGGAAGCAGGCAGGACCAACCATAAGAAGGTGAAAGTGAACTGGAATTCTTAGGGCTAATTCCCGGAGAGGAGAGGTGGAGAGAGAAGAAGTAGAGGAGACAGTAGCTGGCCCTTGTGCCAGTTGTTTTGTGTCTTGAGGCAGCCTCTTGAGATATAAAGCAAAGAAGTTAGCAGAGAGGCCTGGGGGCCTCAAATCTCCAAGAAGCTGTGCTGGATGCTAGGCACACCCTTTGGAAAGGACCAGAGTCCTTGCACCTCGGAAACTTCCAATCTAGGAGAAGCCTGATGACAAGGACATTCTTGCAGAGCCAGCAGACAAAGCCATCCCTTAGAGCTGCCACCCTGAATTTGGACTTTTAGCCTACTAGAATGTGACAAAATAAATTTTCTCTTTTTATAGCCATCCACTTGTGGTATTTCTGTGGGAGCAGTTCTACATGGCTAAGACACACCTGTTGAACCATCTGCAGATGCAAAGGTTTTTAGAACTGAAATGCCTAGTGTTCACTTTGAAATGGTCTGCACCGCCTAGATACAACATCTCATCCTACCTCTTCCTGGTAAGATCCACTCGGCATAAATTGCCCTGGGTAAGTAGGGGGCTTGTGAATAAGAAAGAAAACTCTGTCTTTTCTGTCTGGGCTGAAGCAGGGCAGCACAGAGCTGACACACACAGGATGGTGACAGCTCACACGCCAAGGCTGCCATTATCTGAGCCCTGTGACCATGATAATTCACAGACACCTTGGGGACAGGAGTGTGTGCTCGGAACTTCTAATCAGGACAGAATTGGAGGTTCAAGATTTTTTAGATTATTAGAAAAGATCCTTTTTTGGTCTGTGCTACTTTAAAATATTTTTAAAAAATGAACTAGGAGGTAAAACAGAAGCACTAACCATGATTAGGCTGATGAAAAAGAAAACAGATCCCGTGACGTGTTTGATTGTGCATAAAGCCTCATCAAAAGGAAGAAGAGGAACGCATAGCAGAATTACAGATTTTCATGGAAGCCTTACTTTATAGACCCGTGGAAGCTAGAAGAACCCCCAAATCTACTGCCCTAAGATAACCTTTAACCCTTAAATCAAAAACATGTCCTGAAGTCTTCTTAAATCAAATACTAGTCTAGCTTAACTAATAATAAAATATCTGCCTTGTGCAGTGTGCTGTTTTAAAGAATTACTTGAAAGGGATTAAAGTGACAACAGTAGCTCAAAATTAAATAGGAAACTTAGGGGACAGTGAGTTTATGCTAATAGGGGAAAGACATTTCAGAAAAGCAGTGTGAGGACAGTTACACAATTTCAGGAATGTAATCACTGTCACTGAAATGTCCATGCAGAAATTGTTGAATCAGTGTATGTTCTTTTGGGTATATATTCAACAACAAAAATAAATGAAATAGATTACTTCAGAACATTTTCAATAAAATGTTAAAAGCATTTTAGTAGAGGTTTGGAAACAATATTACAAGGTTAGACAAAGAAATCAAATCAACAAGAGAGCAGAGCTGGGTTGAGAGGAACTTCACCAAAGAGGGAATATTTGCACAGGGTCTTTACAGATGACAACATTTCAACAGCTGGGGAAGGGAAGGAGGAAGGAACAGAGAAGAGAAAGTTGGTACTGAAGGTATTATGATGAAAACCAAACCTACCCCACTGCCACTGAGTTAATTCTGACTCATCACAACCTTATAGGACAGAGTAGAACTGCTCCTCGGGGCTTCCAAGGAGTGGCCAGTGGATTAGAACTCCCAACATTTTGATTAGCTGTCAGGCTCCTAACCACTGTGTCACCACAGCTCCAAGCATATTGTAGGAAGAGTAAATATCATATTTTAGGGTTTCACGATCTGGGCTGTTTTGACATTTTTGGCCAGATACCTCTGGTAATTTTTTGCTGAGGAATGGGATGGAAAAGTCGAGTCCTGTGCACTGATAGATGTCTACCAGCATCCCTGGCTTGTCCTTACTAAATATCATAACACTTTCCTATAGTCGTGACAACCAAAATTGTCTCTAAACATTGACAAGTGTCCTCTTGGGGACAAAATTTTCCCCATTGAGAACCACTGGCTTATGTCAAGGCACAAAGGCAAAAAGGCCTGCAGCATGTTTAGGGATGATGTTTCATGAAACTAGAGCACAGAAATCACAGACACCAGTGGCCAAAGATAAGGTTGGCAAGTGACTTCCAGCCAAGTCACGAAGAGGATCTACACGCTTGCCGTAGGTCTGACATTTCCCACCCATTCAGATAGGGATTTTAAGCAGAAATGGCACAGTCCAAGTTTCAAAAGGGTAATCACAAGCGACACTGGTAATGACCTGGGAGAGGGAGGCAGAGCCTGAGGTCAGAGAATTCAATGAGGTAGTTGATTAGTCTGGTAGGAAAAGGAATAACTGCACTGAGCTTGCTGCTTGCTCTGGTCTACAAAATAGTCCATGACTCTTACCAGAGGACTTCTTTTTAGGCCCAGCCAAACATGCCTGGCCTTGACTCGGCCCCAGTAGCTCGTTCTTCTGCAGGCCAAGAACACCTGCAGCTCTGACCCCCTTTTTTTAGCAACAATTCTTGAAGCAGCCAGAAGCTTACACCCAGAAGCCCTATCGACTGTTTGTTGTGTTGTTGCTAACGGAGCTTAGGTCTAAAAGGGGTTTCCAGGGTGTGTTAGTTAGTTATCTGCTGCCCCAGGAAGCCAGGGATACAGCGTGCGTGTAGGCGCTGCTCAGCTTAGACGTTAGTGGTTATTTAAAGCCTCTAGCAGAAATGTCAGTGTCCCTTGGGCATGTTCTTTTTTTTTTTTTTTCTCAAGATGTTTAAGGGGCCCGGAGTAATGGCTGGCTAATTCTTCCTCTTAGCCATGCTAATTTGGGATTTGGGCTGCAATGATAAACAGCTGTGGCAACATCTCCAGATTCCTAGGCAAAAAAGGGAGTGATCCACAAGATTTCTGTTTGGCCTGTTCAGGACATTGATAACTCAGTTTTCTCCTTTGGGAATGAAACCTCATGGGAAATAGGCTTTAGATTCTATCACATTTGACGGAAATCCTGGGGGACACGGACAAATTCCTTGATTCATATCACCTACCAAAATTATCACAGGGTGAAGCAGAACAATTTAATAAACCCATCACAAAGGAAGCGATAGATTCTATCACATTTCAGATAAATGAAATGTCCCTTGATGTGAAGAATACATGTGTTTGGTAAATATTTATTGAAGGCCTAGTATTGTCCCAACAATGATGAGATTTTCCTGAAAGTTTAACCCTAGTTGAGGTGACAGTGGAACCCTGATGGCACAGTAGTTAAGAGCGCACCTGCTAACCGAGGGGTAGGCAGGGTAGGCAGTTCAAGTACATCAACCACTCCTAGGAAACGTGGGGTGATTCTACTCAGTCCTACAGGTTTGCTGTGAGTTAGAATTAACTTGATGGTAGTGGGTTATTTTTCTAGAGGTGGCAAAGACAATAACCTCTAAATATGTTCCCCAAAGGAATCCTTTCTTTTATTTACTCATTAAATTATTTGATCAGCTATGTGTGGGAACACATTCTCTGTGCAGGTATAACTGAAAAAAGAAAAACAAACACAAAACTTGTTGTCACTGAGCTGATTCCAATTCATAGCAACCCTATAGTACAGAGTACAACTATGGGACAGGTACAGTGTTGTTGTTGTTGTTGTTGTTAGGTGGCATTGAGTTGGTTCTGACTCATAGTGTCCCTATGCACAACAGAACGAAACATTGCCTGGTCCTGTACCGTATCCATAATCATTTTTACCCCTAAGCCCTCATTGCAAGCACAGTGTCAATCCATCTCATTAAGGGTCTTCCTCTTTTTCACTGACCCTCTACCCTACCAAATACGACATCCTTTTCCAGGGACTGCTCCCTCCTGACAACATGTCCAAAGTATGTAAGATACGGTTTCACCATCTTTGCTTCCAAGGAGCACTCTGGTTGTACTTCTTCTAGAGCAGATCTGTTTGTTCTTTTGGCAGTCCATAGTACAGTCAATATTCTTCTCCAGCACTAGAATTCAAAGGCATCAATTCTTCTTCTGTCTTCCTTGTTCATTGTCCAGCTTTCGCATGCATATGATGTGACTGAAAATACCATGGCTTGGGACAGTCACATCCTAGTCTTTGGGGTGACATCTTTACTTCTCAAAACTTTAAAGAGGCCCTTTGTGACAGACTTTCCTGATGCAATGTGTCTTTTGATTTCTTGACTGCTGCTTCCGTGGGCATTGATTATGGAACCAAGTAAAATGAAATCCTTGACCACCTCAGTCCTTTCTCCATTTATCGTAATGTCGCTTACTAGTCCACTTGTGAGGATTTTTGTTTTCTTGATGTTGAGGTATGATCCATGCTGAAGGCTATGGTCTATGCTCGTCATCAGTATTTCAAATCTTCTTCATTTCCAGCAATTAAGGTGGTGTCATACTCATAATGCAGGTTGTGAATGAGTTGTCCTCCAATCCTGATGCTCTGTTCTTCTTCGTATAATCCAGCTTCTCAGGTTATTTGCTCATCATCCAGATTGAAAAGGTATGGTGAAAGGATACAACCCTGACGCACACCTTCCCTGATTTTAAACCATTCAGTATCCCCTTGTTCTGTTCACACAACTGCCTCTTGATACATGGACAGATTCCTTAAGAGCACAATTAAGTGTTCTGGAATTCCCAGATACAATAGTCCCTGGTATACATTCTAGACTGAACTGTGTCCTTCAGAATGTGTGCCAGATAGATTAGTCTGCGATTCCTAGTATTGCGTGGTTGTCCTCCGTTTTGAAATCATCGTATGTGCCGTAAATTCTAACCTCTATGATATTAATGAGGCGGGATTACAGGCAGTTATATTAATGAGGAAGGGCAGTTTATAGGATTAGGTTATATTTAGAGTAAATCTCTTGAGATATAAAAGACAGAAGCAAGCAGATAGGAAAAGGATCTCCTACCAGCAAGAATGAAGAACCTGGAGTAGAATGTACCCTTGGGACCCAGAGTCCCTGCTCTGAGAATTTCCTAAACCAGGGGAAGATTAACGAGAAGCATCTTCTCTAAAACCAACACAGAAAGCTTTCCCATAGAACTGACACCCTGAATTTGAACTTCTGTCCTCCTAGACTGTGGGAAAATCAACTTCTGTCTGCCCAAACCATCCACTTGTGCCATTTATGTTATAGCAGTACTAGATAACCAAGACAGCATACAACAAAGGAGGGGGAGGTGGGGACAATTCCTGGAGAAGGACATCATGCCTGTTAGAGAGTCAACAAAAAAGGGGAAGATCCTCGACAAAGTAGACCGACACAGTGGCTACAACAATGGACTCAAACATAGCAGTGAATTTGAGGATGGCACAAGACTGGGCAACGTTTCATTCTGTTAAACATAGTTTAAAATTGTTATGAATAAGAATCAACACGATGGCACATAACAACAACAACATATAACAAAGGAAAGGCACATTGCCTGGGCTGGATTAATAAACCAGGGGCAAAAAATCATCATTACTGTATGTCTCAGTTATCCAGTGCTGCTATAAGAGAAATACCACAGGTGGACAGCCCCGTAATAAAAACAAATTTGTTGTCTCGCAGTCTAGTAGACTACAAGTCTGAATTCAGAGTGCTAACTCCAGAGGAAGGCTTTCTCTTTGCGTCAGCTCTTGAGGAAGGTTCTTGTCAGCAGTCTTTCCTTGGTCTAGGGGCTTCTTAGCATAGTGACCCCAGGTCCAAAGGATGTACTCTGTTCCTGGCACTGATTTCTTGGTGCTAAGAGATTTCTATGTCTCTCTGTTCACTCCTCTCTTTTATATTTCAAAAGAGATCGGCTTAAGACACTAGCCAATCTTATAGCCCTCATCAATATAACTGCTGCTCATCCATTTTGTTGAATCATAGTGACAGAATTTAAACAAACAGGAAAGTCTCATCAAATGATAAAATGTGGACAATCACAGGTCGCCATGAGTCGGATCCGACTCGATGGTACTTGGCTTGGCATATAATACTGGAAATCTGACACACACATTTTGGGGAGACATAATTCAATCCGTGACACTATGCAATCAGGCGATGATTATAAGGCATCTGTCTTATATAGAGAGAGTGAAAGTTTCTAAACTCACCTAGGCATCACGGACAGCTATCCAGAGACTGACGGGGTCCTGAGGGCTGAGCCCAGGTCTGGTTTTGTACACCGCTGTGTTCCTGTTTCTTAGCACAGTACATCTTGAAAAAGAAACACACAAATATTTAATTAATGAGGCAATGGTTATGCCAACATTTGCAGGCCCAACATGACGGTCTTGGTGCCTAGAAATACAGTGCTCACACACCTGGAATCCTTCAGAGTCTTCTAGAGGCCATGGCTATTGTTACCAGCAGGGCACCTTAAAAAATGCCGAGACTCTTGATTTTTTCTAATAAGCTCAGAGGAGTGCAACTAAGGTACCATGCAGGTTATAGACTTTGAAATAATCTCTTGAGGCTGTGTGTTTCACGTTTTGACATTATTATAGAGCAAAGAGACATTTTTTTCTTGACTTATCTTGTCCTTTAAAAGTAGAGTAAGGCAAGTAAGCCTGTAACTCCTCAAAGGTCTCAAAACCAAGCACCAAGATTCAAAGGTCTAAGCATTATGTACCCTGGACTGGACTCGCTGAAACCAGTAGTGCCCTTTTTCAGCAAAGCACTGCTCAAAGTGTAAGATGCTTCACTCACAACCTGATCCTTACAGCAGAAACAGCTGTGATGTCACTAGATAACTAAGAGAGCACAACAACACTGGAGTCATGGAGGGACTTTTCTTTTTAACCTCAGGAAGTCTCTTTTACTCTTTGAACCTCAGCTCCTCCCTGCTCTGCCCTCCCTCAACGGCCAGTCACTGTGAGGGTTCAGAATGATCAGTGTTGTGAACACTCTTTAGAAGACCAAATGCGGCACAAATGCAGCTCAATCCAACAGATTTTTATTGATCACTGGAATCAAAGAGGCACCCTGGTGGTGCAGTGGTTAAGATGCTACCCAAAAGGTTGGCAGTTTGAATCTACCAGCTACTCCTTGGAAACCCTATGGGCCAGTTTTACTTTGTCCCTGGTAGCACAGTGGTTAAGTGCTACATCTGCTAACCAAAAGGTCAGCACTTCAAATCTGCCAGGCGCACCTTAGAAACCCTATGGGGCAGGTCACTCTGTCCAGTAGGGTCAACATGAGTCAGAATCAGTGTGACAGCATTCAGTTTGGTTTGGGTTTTTATAGGGTCACTATGCATTGGAATCGATTCAACGGCAACAGGTCCAGGTAGATACAGAGTCAAATTGTTGTCTCTTAACACTGTCGTGGCTTGGGAGACAGGGAAAGCAGCAGTGGCGTGCAAGCCACATTTCTTGCCAAGCCTGTTCTTTTAACTGCAGTCGACGATATTAAATGTCATTTACAGGTTCTACTCTCACTTGTCACATACCATTCATCTGACTGTGTCATGTTTTCATTATTCTTCCTAGTGGTGACCATTGTGTTTAGTAATCAACACCACTGATTTACGCAAGTTGCTTTCAAGTCAGTCACACTAGGACTTTAAAACAATAGCTTTGAATGAAGTTATTTCCTGGGAGAATGTTCAATGTTTCCGAGTTCAGATACGAGGAAAGGCGGTTCCCTGCATGTAAGGGAAGAGAAGGAAAGTTTTCTGGCAGCTGGACCAAGATAAAGTGTTCAAATAAGTGTCGTAGTGGCTTGGGAGTGAATGGGAGTAATTTGCTGTTTCCTGCTTGAAATTGCACTGCTGGATGCATTCAGTTGCCTTACGCAGCATGAATTTAATTACTGATGTAAATCCTGATATGGTCCTCAAGGGATCAGAAATAACCTTTAGCTATTCTGTGTGCAAACAATAGCAGGGCTGCAAAGGAAGGGTACCTGGTGCAAACGGTCCCAAGGAAACTCCTTTACGTCCAGTGTATTGTCCAAACATCACATCACTAAGCTGGTTACCCATGCATCTGGGCTCCAAAACAAGATCTTTAGCTGACAAAAGCCAGCCAGCCAAGTAGACCCTAAAACTCCATGGTTCAGCAGACTAGAGGCTGTACCTAAAGCCTGAGAAAAGATAGTCAGAAGTCAGACATGGAAAGCGGACAGTGCTGCGGGCCTTATGCTGTAACTGATGGAGAAGCAGAAAGGGATCGGGCTTCAAACCAGTTCAAACCAATTCAGTCACGGACAACTAGACAAAAATGGCACAAACCCAGATTTTTATACTAGGGTGCTCCGGAACAATAATTGGAGTGGGAACCATTACAGGTTGAATCCTTGGAGTGGGAAATTCAGAAGAAGCATAGTGAATCCTTTTCGGGAGTTTGATGCATGAGATTGGATCTTTGACTGGACTTTGGAGAGTGACATACGTTTAAAGAGATGCACTTGGCCACCGTCTTTGAATAGGAGACTACTCAGACTCTACTCAAAATCCACCCAAGATATTTGGTTGGTACGCAATGTGCATGTACAGGGCTCTTGTTTTCGAAAGAGGAAATAGGTTCCTAGCAGGGCCTCCACCCATAATTCTTCCCATTCTGGTTATCACCTCATTTTATGCAATTTTTTATAACAGAATCTGTTTTGGTTTTGCTTCCTTGGGCATGCAGAACTGGCAAAGCCCTAAAGGAAACCTATCCCTACTTAGCCTGTAATTACTAGCAGGTACCTTAGATCTTATCCTGAAAATACGAGGCAGTTTTCATGTTTCTGGTCTCCATCTCAGACAAGGAAGTTTCAAAATTTGTCTCTAAAACACAGGTGGAAAAAAGATGTCATACCTTTTGCCCATGTATGTGGAATAAAAATACAAAATGAATCCCATTGCTGTAGATTAGATTCTGACTCATAGCGACCACATAGGACTGAGTAGAACTACACTATAGGGTTTCCAAGACTGCAAATCTCTGAGGAAGCGGGCTGTCAGATCTTCCTCCTATGGGGCGGCTGGTGGATTCACTCTGCTGACCTTTCGGTTAGCAGTTGAGTGCTTAGTCGCTGTACCACCATGGCTCCTGATTGTGGAACAAAGACTTTAAAAGGCAGTGCTCAGGTGCACCATCCAGAGAGCGCAGGAACAGATCACCTGAAATCCAGACATTAGTCCAAACAAAGTGAGGCAAAAAGGAAGCGCAAGTCTACAGATAAAAACAGCAGTAACAGGGGAGAGAAGGCCTGCAGCCCTTGCCAAATCTTTCCATCCCCAGAATCCTGGCCAAAAGCAGACGTGACCTCCTAATCTCCATGTGCCTGTGAGAGAAATTCAGGGGACATGGAGGCCTGTCAACTGAAAAACTTTTCAACAAAGCACTAAATTTACCAAGGGGAATAATTAAATGAATGAATAAGCATGTTCATTTTATGAGCAAGCTCAGATTCACTTTCCCATGAAATTTAATCTGATGTAGTTGAGATTTCTCCTATTGAAAATATTGGTAGAGATCAAATATAGTGAGTTGTCCTCCCAAGGGACTGATCTTCAAAAAATAAAGATGAATTGGAAAACTGAGGGAGAGCCAAGCAAGTTTAGAGGATGAGAACGTGTAGGAAGAAGACCCTGAGAATCTATTTCCTTAGAGTTGATTCTCTTCTATTTTAGCAAGACTCATAAAGTTGCCTTTCATTTTAAGTAGGCATCTCCCCCGTCAAATTCCAGAGAGGCATCTGTTTACAGGGAATGAAACCTAAACTTAGGAACTCCCTGTTCCTTTTCCCACTAACACTGAGTAATCTGTGATATGAATTATGGTAAACAGAAGCTCTAATTCTACATTGTCAGTGGGCCAAGATTTGAATCATTACCCTATCTTTGAAAATAAAATAAAAACATCCCCTTCCTTCAAAAATCAAAACCAAAGTGCTATCGAGTTGATTCTGACTGATAGTGACCATACAGGGTGAGTAGAACTGACCCAGAGAGTTTCCAAGGAGAGCCTAGTGGATTTGAACTGCTGACCTTTGGTTAGCAAATAAAGTACTTAACCATATGTACCAGGGTTTCCTCCCCTTCCTTAGATACAGAAATCTGCAGGGCACAAAATGTCTTTGTAAACTTTATTTTACCTAATTCTCAGTGTGATCTCCATATTAGAAAGTAAGTAAACCAAATACAATCAGGCTAACTGACTGTTCCAGTTCACTCAGTGCTACAGCTTGATTGCAATTCTTTTGACCTCAAGTCTTGTTCTCTTTCCACATCAGAGAAACCTGTGAAAATAGATACTGTAAATCCACACTCTCCCTGGGAAGAAAAGCAATGAATGAAATATCAATTCATTCATCTTTGCCATTTGTTGTTTATTCTGAACAAAATGGAACTTGATCCCTTGAGTTGGAAATTTAACTTGAAATGAAGAGCTGATATCCATTTATCTTAGAGCAGAAAGAGAAAATATTGATATGAACTAAAGCTGCAGAGATTTGCAAACCATAAGGCTGGCTGGCCTGAGCACAGACTATCGAAGTGCTGACAGCATGTGAGCTTTGAAGGATGGATCGCATTTGAATCCACAGCACAGAGAATCATGCAAAATGGAGCACACTTACCCTCCAGGTCCCAGAGACTTATATACTAACCTATGCAGACGTTGCCAGGGCAATTTAGGCCCTTCCAATTACTACAGCAAATTCTGGTGTAGATCAGGTAGCCAACTTGGGAGCACAGGGAGGGGAACAATTTCTCCTGGACTAAAAACCAAACATCTCTAGGAATCATAGAACTTAATTTTCCAGTCTCCTCAGGGTGTGCAAGCCTGAGAACCAGGTCTTGAAAGAGAAGGGAGACAGGGAGGTGGAACCAACAGTCAGCTTGCAGAAGACATCATTGGTAAGTCTCCACTTGTCCCAGGCTCAGAAGGTACAGGAGCTTTCCTCTTAAGATTTCAGGTCTCGTTCTTACCTTCCTAGTAGCTTCAGCGACAAGAGCTAAGGCCTGAATTGGATGGGCTGGTGGCAAAAGTCTCAGCCATTGGGAGGGCGTGTGGCAACTACGAGACCTGGTTACCCCGGGTTCGGAATGGACAACCCCAAATTGTTGGTAATAGGCCTCAGCGACTCCACATACATGTCACTATGAAAGGTTGCTTGAATACCTTCCCTCGTAGCCTGGTGGTTGTCTTCCTGTGTAGCTAGCCATCCAAATGAAAGTGAGCCAAACAAAATTTATCCTTTTTATGACTTTTCATAAAGTCATAAAGTTATAAAGTCATCAAGAGTCACAGAGCATCACATATCCCACCTTCTGTTAATTAGAAGTGAGTCACCCAAGGCTAGCCTGAACTCAAGAGGAAGAAAATTAGGATCTGTCTTTTGAAGAAAGCCATATGAGTGAATTTGTGAAAACATTTTAAATCCCTCTCCTCTCACCTCCCTGCTGAGCATCTGTCAGTCTGTCCTTCTGCAGAGACTTTTTCTTTTGTATGAGCAGAAGCTATGCCAGTGGTATTCAAATGCCAGCAGGGTTGCAAACAAATGGATGCAGAGCTGGAAAGCCTCGCTTGTCTATGCCAGGAAATTTGGAAGACAGTTACCTGGCCAGCTGACTGACAGACATCCATATTTGTGCCTATTCCTAAGAAAGGTGATCTAATTGAAGACAGAAATTATTGAACAATATCATTACTATCCCACAGAAGTAAAATTTTGCTGAAGATCGTTCAAAAGCAGCTGCAGCAATATGTCAATGGGGAACTGCCAGAAACTCAAGCTGGATTTAGAAGAGGACGTGGAACCAAGTATATTATTGCTGATGTCGGATAGATCTTGGCTAAAAGCAAAGAATACCAGAAAGATGTTTACTTATGTTTTATTGACTATGTTAAGGCATTGGACTGTGTGGATCGTAACAAATTACGGAGAACATTCTCAGAGAAAAGGAATTTCCAAACACTTCATTGTGCTCCTGAGGAACTTGCTGTGTTTCCATTGCATATCATTGTGTCTTGGTTCCAGCTAACGACATATGGATGACACAACTTTGTATACTGAAAGTGAAGAGGACTTGAAGCACTGCTGAGGAAGATCAAGCAGCACAGGCTTCAGCAGAGATTATACCCCAACCTAAAGTAAACAGAAATCCTCACAACTGGACCAATAAGCAACATCGTGATAAACAAAGAAAAAACTGAGATTGTCAATGATTTCTTTTTACTTGGATGTACACTCAATACCCATCGAAGCAGCAGTCAAGAAATCAAGAGATTGATTGCACTGGGCAAATCAGCAGCAAGAGATCTTTTTAAAGTAACTGAAGAGTAAAGATGTCACCTTGAGGACCAAGATGTGCTTGACTCAAGCCATGGTGTTTTCAGTCACCTCATTTGCATGCAAAATCCAAACAATGAATAAGGAAAACCAGAGAAGAAATGATGCCTTTAAACTGCTTTGGCAAAGAATATTAAATATAGCAGGGACTGCCAAAGAACAAACAGATCATTCCTGGAGGAAGCACAATCAGAGTGCTCCTCAGAAGCAAGGATGCCGAGACTATGTCTCACGTACTCTGGACGTGTTGTCAGGAGAGATCAGTCCTTGGAGGAGGACTTCATGCTTGGTAAATCAGAGGGTCAGTGAAAAAGAGGAAGACCCTCCACAGGATGGACTGACACAGTGGTTGCAACGATGGACTCAAGCATAGTAACAATTGTGAGGATGGTGCGGGATTGAGCAGTGTTTCATTCTGTTGTGAAGAGGGTCACTCTGAGTCAGAACAGACTTGACAGCACCTAACAGCAACAACATCTCTGCTCAGACAACAAATTATTTACATTCGTTCCACATGAAAAATACAGTCACTTCCTCCCAAGCCTTCTAAAATTCTCATGCCATTACAAATGCACTGAAGTCCAGGAACTTATAAATCAAAATCATGCCCCAGTACAAACGATTCCTTAAGTTCAGCCCTTCAAGTGCAATTCCTTTTGACCTATAGACCTGTGAACTATAGAGAAGTGTTTTACTTCCTTTATATCAAACATACAATAGTGGAATGCGTATAAACCAAAAATTCTGTTGCCTTTGAGTTGATTTCAACTCATAGAAACTCTATAGATGATCATAATAGACTTTCTCATTCAAAAAGAGAATAAAACAGGGCTCTGGATTCCAACTGCCTGCCTTTCGGTTAGCAGCCAAAAGCTTATCCACCATACCACCTGATACATAGCAATTCTAAAATGCATCAGGTGCGTGTTAGCAGTTTCTTGCTTGACTGACTCCAGGACTAGGGACAATACTGCACGGCTCTCGACTCTGTCCTTCGGGTTGTTGATTCTGCCCTCTGAGTCATTCTTTCTTCTTGAAAGGTAGTTCATTCAGATTTGCAGATGACTACTTTCCTACTTGCAAAAGTTTGGAAGTCATGAGTTGTTGTTTTTATGTTTTGTTTCCATTTGGGGTTATTTATGTCTCAGTTCAAGCTAATTACGAAAGTTAAATGTTTTCAAAGCGAAAAAAAAAAAAAAAACTGGAGCTGTTGTCCGACTCGACGGCACTTGGCTTGGCGTTGACTCAGAGATCACTGTTGAAGTAACAAGGCTCTGTACTACTCACCCCATCCCTCACCACGCTTCTCTTCCACCAGGATCCCCCGTAATCCTTTCTTCATGAATTAATTTATAAAAAGGGATCTATTCAGGAAGACTGCCTAAGTAATCTACATGATCAAATATTTCTGAATAACAATAGCTAATATACAACGAGAACCACAGGACCCTATAGGACAGAGTAGAAATGCCCCATGGATCTTCCCAGGTGTGGCTGGTAGAATCCAACTGCCAACATTTTGTTTAGCAGCCTTAGCTCTTGGAGTCCTTAAAGGTCTCTTCTGCATAATTGCTGGGATTTAGCAACTTTCCAGCTGGTTCAGGGTAAGAACACCCTGATGGCTCATTGTTTGCTGAAGTAATCACTCCAAGGGTTTCAGTATCTATCTGTGCTTCTTTGGAATCTGAAAACCATGTTGGACCTTGGGACCTTGAGGCCTAGAGGTAATCACACCACCTGCGGGCCAGTGGAATTGTTTTTCTCCTCATTTGAAAATGCAGGTGGTGTAGTGGTTAGTTACTCTGTCAGTTAACCAAAAGATCAGCAGTTCAAATCCCCCAGGAACTCCTTAGAAACTCTGTGGGCGGTCTTGCTCTGTCTTATAGGGTCACTAAGAGCTGAAATTGATTCAATGGCAGTGACTTTTTGTCCTCCAGTGATTACTGAGTAGGGTTCTACATAACACAGAGAGGCTACGACTAGGAAGGTTATGAAGACAGTTGTCTTTCCATGAGCCGAGCCAAGCCAAGTGCCATCGAGTGGGGTCCGACTCCATGAGATGGGCTTTTAATATAGAGCTCCTGTAGCCCCCTCATGTAGGGGTTCTCTGCCATTCTCAAGATAGTTTACATATGTTATACTGTGCTCAAAATAACCTACTTATTATCATTGCCTTTCTATGGGAGGAAACTGAGCCCTGTTAAAAAATTTGCCAGGGTCACACAGCTAACAAGCAGTGGAACTGGGCCTTGAACCCCATAAGTCTGACTAAAGCCTCATGCATAATCATCTTTACCCTATTCTGAATCTCAGTGGCAGAATGTATGGACCACACGACAGCGACATCATGACTGTTCGTCTCTAGTAGTGAAACAATCAAATAATTAGCCAGGAAAAGAGAACGAGGGCAAAGTTTTTATAGTAGTGCTTTGTTTTAGTTTGGACTTCACTGTAGAAGATTATGAGATTCCTTAGCAAACTGTCAGACTTCTAGTAACGAGAAAATAGTGGAGACATGACTCACCTGACAAAACAAGGAAAGTTAGGAATGAATTTTCAAAGGAAAAGCATTTTAGAAATTGAAAATGAGATGATAATACATAGTAATGTTTGGCAACCTTCAGCCCCGGGCCAAATCTGGCCCTGTTTTTGAAAATAAAGTTTTATTGGGACACAACCATACCCGCTAATTTGCATACTGTCTATGGCTGCTTTTGCACAACTACTGTAGCAGAGTTCAGCAGTTGCAACAGGGAGCATATGACCTGCAAGTCTAAGATATTTACCATCTGGCTCTTTTAAGAGAAGTTTGCTGACTCTGGATATGCTCACCACAAGCAATTTGCAGGAATCCTGCTACCATATTCCTGTTAAAATGACAGGGCATATAGGTTATCAGGCCATAGAAATGGAAAGTTAAGTTAGTCCTCAAACTTTGTTTCATGAACGCACCAAATAAAGAAAGCAAGGAAGTAGATCACGCTGTGATCAAGAAAAGACTTTTGCTCAAAGAAGCCATGATCAGCAAACACTGGCCAGATTGGCTGGTGACCCGCACAGCTCCAGTCCCAGCAGTGTTGGCATGAAGCTGGAGGGGCAGGGAGCTCCTCGGTTGGCTCAGGTAGCCCTGAATGGCCCTGTGAGCCGCAGCCCTTCCTAAGGAAACATATGCAAAGTCCACAGAAATGTAGCATAAATACGACAGAGGCAGCAGTAAACAGACTGCACTCAGTCATTCAATAAGTAAACAAATATTTGACGGAGTTTAACTTTACCAACATCATTTTGGCAGTGACGAGGACAGCGGTAAGAACCACAGCAACTGAGATAGGGCTAGCTCTGGGCCTCCTGCTGCCTTATCTCATTTAACCTTTCTACATCAGGAGAGAACAAGCATCCTCAGTTAGGTGACACTGTTTTGTAGATTAGGAAGTGGAGACCGGGAAGTTTACCCAGGTGGTGACGTCAGGACCGGGAAAAGCAGCAGTTAAGAAGGCCAGGTTTTCTCTGTCCCAGACAGGAACCAGCAGCAGCTCTCATTGAGTTGATTTTGAAACATGATGACCTCATGTCCATCTGAATAGAACTGGTTTCACAGGGTTTTCAAAGGCTGCGTTTTCAGAAGTAGATCACCAGGCCTTTCTTTTGAGGTATCTCTGGATGGACTTGGACCTCCAGCCTTTCAGTTAGCAAGGACATTAACCACTTGGTTGTTGTTGCTGTTCATTGCCGTCAAGTTGATTCTGACACACAGTCCTTAGGGTATTTTCTTAAATTACATTTCGTTGTGTTCTCAGTGAAAGTTTACACGACAAATTAGCTTCTCCTTTGATAATATCTATACAAGTTGTTCAGGGACATAAGTTACATTTTCACAGTGTGTCGACACCCTCATTAATTGGTTTCTAATTGTTCCATCTCCAGGGTTCTAGTTTCCCTTCCCCCTTACCTTCTCATCTTTGCTCTAGAGTAACTGTTGACCTTTTGGTCTCACATGGATGATTTTTTTAATGGAACACTGTACTTACAGGTAACAGCCTTTATTTTGTGTGCTAATCTGCTATTTCAATAAAAGCTGACTTCAAGGATAGACTCAGTTCATGGTTTAAAGAGTATCTCAGGGTGACAGTCTCAAGGAGTTCTCTAGTCTCAACTAGTCTAGTAAATTTAAACTTTTTGAGAATTTGAATTCTGTTCTGTGCTTTCCTCCCCTTTCATTCAGGTCCGTCTGTTGTGGCACTGATTACCACTGTTGATAGTGGTAGCAGGGTATCATCTAGTTCTTTCGGTCTCAGAGGAGATGAGGCCGTGGCTCATGTAGACTATTAGCGCGGTACACTTGGTAGGGCTTTCAAGGCTATGACCTTTTAGAAGCAGATTATGGGGTCTCTCTTCCAAAACATCTCTGGGTGAGTTTGAACCACCAAACTTTCGGCTAGTAGTGAGTGCTTAAAGGTTTGCTCCACTCGGTACCAATCAGTACCCACTCGACACCTCTGCCCCCCAGCCCCTCAGGACAGAAAGTGAACGAGAGTTTAAAAAAATCATTGCCTTTGAGTCAATTCAGACTCACAGCAACCCTACAGGACAGAGTAGAAATGCCCCAAAGGATTGCCAATGAGTGGCTGGTAGATTCCAACTGCTGACCTTTTCTGGTTAGCAGACTAAGCTCTTGGAATCCCTCAGCGTCTCTTCGGCACAACTGCTGGGGTTTAGCAACTTTCCAGTAGGTCCAGAGTGAAAGCACTCTGGTGGCTCACTGCTGGGGTATTCACTCTGAGGGTTTCAACATCTGTTTATGCTTCGTTTGAGTCTGAAAACCACATTAGGCCTCTGAGACCCTGAGGCCTAATGGTAAATTACACCACTTGAAGACCAGTTGAATTGCTTTCCTCTCCAGCTGGACACCCTCATGGCGTAGGATTTCAGTGCTCTGGCTGCCAGCCAAGAGACTTTCAGTGCAAATCCACTAAGCACTCTTTGGAAACGCCACTGTTGCACACTGCCGTATATGGTCACTATGGAATTGACTCAGTGGCAGTACGGTTTTTTTCAGTGATTGTTGGGTTGAGCTCTACGTAACAAAGAGAGGCTGAGGGTAGGGAGGCTGTGAAAACAGTTGTCTTCCCATGAGATGCAATTTTAATCTACAGCTCCTGTCGTTCCCTCATCTGGGGATTCTCAGTCATTCTCTGGAGTAAGAACCTAGTTTAGTGGTGACTAAATGCTCCTGCTGTCACCACCAAAGGGCAGGCCCCTCTCATCTCTGAGCCTGCTAGTTCATCTACACACCATCTACACACTGCCCAGGAATATAGTGATTCTCAGTCATTATTATCAGTCTTCTTCTGCAGGAGTGGTTTTTGGCTTTTTTTTTTTCCTAATCACTCCCCACACCACACCACTGGATTTGATCACCATAGATGTAAGGTCTGACAGTTAAGTTCATAAACTCATCCTAGGAAAAGGTGCTACATAGCTCACTGCTGATATCACTAGGGTTACCTTCAAAGCACTCCCCTTGAGAAGCTACGCACTGATGCCAGAGCATAGTACACACTTCAGTGCAATTTTGGAGTTGTTTTTCTAGAACAGCCGTGAGAGCTGTTGCTGTATTACCCTTGATGTCCCTCCCCATTGTCATCAAAATGTCTTCCTTTTAATGACTCGATGGCACTTGGCTTGGCTTGGCTTGGCTTTGGGTAAACAAAAACTCACTGGGGGCCAGATCAGGTGAGCAGGGAGTATGTTCCAACACAGTGATTTGCTTACTGGCTAAGAACTCCCTCACAGACAGTGCTGTGTGAGCTGGTGCATTGACGTGATACAAGAGCCATGAGTTGTTGGCAGAAAGTTCAGGTTGTTTTCATCTAACTTTTTCATAGTCTTTTCAGAGCTTCCAAATAGTAAATTTGGTTAACTGTCCAGTTGGTACAAATTTTCGCAATGTTTTCATCAGTTCTGCTCACTGCTGACCACCCTGACTTCTTTTCATCAGTGATTTTTCTCTCCCCTCAGACAAACATTGAATCCATTTGTACGCTGCCATTTTCTTCATGGCATGGTTGCCATAACTTGGACTAACATGTCCCTGATTTCACTTCCACCCTGCCAGGTTTAATATGAAATTTAATGTTTCTTCGTAGCTCTAATTCACGCTCTGACTTTCTCACAACAGCACCCAATAGCACATAGCAATAATAAACACCACTCAGCAGGTCGCCCTCATGCATTGATTCAAACAGTGAGTATATCAGCGACAATCAAGTTCATAAACTCATCCTAGAAAAAGTGCCACATAGCTCACTGCTGAATACCACTAGGGTCACCTTCAAAGCACTCCCCTTGAGAAGCTATGCACTGACGTCAGAGCCTAGTACACACTTCAGTGCAATTTTAGAATTCTTTTTCTGGAATTGCCATGACAGCTGTTGTTGTATTACCCTTGATGTCCTCATTGTCTTCAAAATATCTCCCTTTTAATATTTCCTTTGTCTTTGGGTAAAGAAAAAAGTCATTAATAGAGTATATCAGATACTGATATGCCAAGGTTATGAAACCTTATCGAGCTGTTTGTACAGTGCTGCCAACTTAAGCACACAGTGGCAAGTTCTCAAACTTAATTGTCACACCTCATATACTGCGTATCTATGTACGTTTTATATATCAACCTATGCATTACATACCAAAAATATGTAAGGTTTTTCTGCCCTCACCTCAAAAAATTTTTACCCCCTTAGGGAAGATAGCACTCTGTCGAGAATGCATGGCATAAAATAAAGTCTTGCTACTACTTCTGTAGGATCCACTGGCGGCATCAACAGCATCTGAGTGCTTCTCGGAAATACAGAATTGCAGGTCCAGGCCAGACCCACTGAACTCTGTAACCTGCATTATAACAAGGTGATTGACAAGCACCTAAAAGCTGGAGAAGCCCTGACCTAGCAACCAATGAGCATAAGCAGCCATAGGCTACACAGTCCCTCTGACAGCAGACCATGGCATCTCTGAAGAACCATGATAGAGAGATCGTTCTCTCTGGTGCTGTGCACAAATCTGTCTCCAGCTAACTCGGTCCTTCCTAGTTCTACTCCAGGTGGCCAAGCTAAATAAGGTCAATTTTTTCAAATATCTGAAGACTCAAAAGAGGACCACCTAGAATCTTCTCTAAACCACAAGGCTTTGGATCTATTATTTTCAGTTTTCCTTTTATAACTTGCTTTAGTTGATATTCATCACTCTCTAATATTATTGCAGTTTTTGTCATTTTCTAAGAGCTGTCACTAATATTCACGCAAGTCTATAAAGCAGGCATTACTACCCCACCTTACAAGTATGAAAACTACATTTCCCAGAGATCAAGTGATTTTCCTTACGCCACACAGCGGTAAAGTGGTTGAGACTGAATTCAAAACCAATATGCCACATCCAAAATTGACACAGTTTCCATTAGTCCACTCTCAATTTTAAGATTGTGACAAGCTTTAAGTCCCTTTGTTCCGAGGCATTGCTTGCAGAAGATTTAGCTTTCAAGGCATCTCTTTAGATTCTACAGAAAAACTCCATCACCAAGGAGTTCGACATGTCTTTCAAGGGGTATGGCCAAACATTATTGATGGTCAGTGATAAAGAGGCTGTTGAGACTGAGGTGATAACACCCTTTATAATTCAAGCGGCCCAACTGTTTCATTTTACTGATAAGAAAATAGAGGTGCAGAAAGTAGAGAAGTAATTTGAACAAGGTCACACAGCTAATTAATGGCAGAGTCTAGGCTAGACCCTAGATGAAGTAATTTCAAGTCCAGATTTCATCCCTGCTCCTTCCATTATATCACACCTGATTCTTTGGGGAAAATGGGCTCTATAAAGAAGAATTCAAATGAAGACTAGAGCTAGTAAAAATAGACTTTGTTGCAAGTAACTAAAAATTCATCCTTTTCTCCATGAGTGTGTTTGGCAAAGGTGAAGTTGTTGGGTGGTGGATAAGAGATGAGAAGCTGGAGAGAAGAGGGACTTCTTCCTTTGGGGCTGAGGAGTAGCACAATGGTTTCAATCAGCTTGGAAGCATGTCTTTCCATCTCTGCATTCAGCAACCAGCATGCTGACAACTCAAACTCAGACACAGTGATTGAGAACATTTACATCATGAGAAGCAGCATATGCTACAGATCAATCAGACCCCCACCTTCCTTGGCACCAGACTTAGTACATCACTGGCAGTGAGCTTATCACAGCATAGAATGTGATGCTTCAGGGGTGGGGCATTGTGGTTTCCATGCACGTCTGAGCAGAGGTTACAGCTTCCCTTCCCTGTCCTCCAGCTTCCCTTTTTCTTACCTCTTTCTTCCTCTGCCTCCTCTCTGGACTGTGGTGTACACAGGCATCAGCTGTATGGAGGAGAGAAGTTCCCACGGTGACTTTAGCTCCCGTGGGAGCCTTTGGTCTGGGGCAGTGCATCTGAGTCTCCAGTTTGATAGTGCGCCCAAACCAGGGGATGTGTTCCAGCATGGAGTTCCCAATTCAGTAGCTCTGTTTTAATGCCTAAGAATCCACATTTCTAGCGGGTTCCCAGGTGATGCTGATGTTACTCATTCTGGAACCACATTCTGAGAACCATTGGCCTGGGGCTTCTTGACTGGTCTTGACTGAATGTCACTTCATAGCCCAAGACCTATAAAATCAAGCCCGTTACAACGGAGTAAATTCTGACTCATAGCAACCTATAGGACAGAGTAGAACTGCCCCCTAGGTTTCCAAGACTGTCATCTTTGTGGAAGCAGATTGCCACATGTTTCTCCCGTGGAACAGCTGGTAGATTTAAACTGTCAACCTTTGGGGTAGCAGCCAAGCACTTAGCCACTGCACCCCCAGGATTCCTTCATAGCCCAAGGACTTCAACACGACACACAGGGATTCTTCACCGTTTTCCTAGACGATGAAAAGAAATGTTGCTAGATTGTCAGGACCAGGGACAAATTACCAATGGGCAAGTTAAGCACTGTGCTTACTTTGCTTACCAGATCCATCCACAGCGAACAACTTCACATTTTTTCACCACATCAAAGATTCTTCCAGGTATGGCTGCCATTTTTCTTTTGTTGTCTTATAGCCTGATTCAGAATTGACTCAAACAACAATGGTTTTGATTTGGTTTGTGTGTTTTTTGGTAGAGTCTGATACATACAAAACAATATGGTAGAAGATTTTCATAGTAGATACAATTATTTTTCCTGAAAACAAGTAAATCTTCCCTTAAAAAGGGAACAAGGCTTCACTGGGGTCAGAAAACTGGGCCTTACACTCTTCCTCTGTGCTTTCCTGCTTGTGTGACCCTGGATGTTGTCTTAACCAAGCTGATCATCAGCACTTCATCTGAAAAGTAGGAAAAGCACTATCTTTCCCTTGTTGTTGTCAGTTGCCATCAAGTCAGTTCCAATTCAGAGTAACCCCACGTACGACAGAATGGAGTATGTCCTGGGCCTGTACCATCTTCACGACTACTGATACGCTCAAGTTCATTGTTGCAGCCATTGTGTATTTTGAGTGCCTTCCAACCTAGGTGGCTCATCTTCAACACTATATTGGACAGTATTCTGTTGTGAACTGTAAAGTTCTCACTGGCTGATTTTGGGAAGTATAGAACCAGATGTTCTTCCCAGTTTGCCCTAGTCTAAAAGCTCAGCTAAAACATATCCATAGTGCCAGTATTTGGAATACTAGGAGCATAGCTTCCAGAATCATAGCAACATGCAAGCCACTACAGTTCAACAAACTGTGCTTAAACAAGACAATAACTCCATATGTTTCTATCATAATGCCAGGCACATAGGAACTTATTTATTAAAGTCAATTTATAGAACTTATGCAATTGTGGGGATGTATCTCCTATCCATTATCATCCTCCATCCTTCTCACCAACTCAATGGCCAACATAATGTCTTCCCTTATTTCCTGGTTTTATATTTAAAAAGTTGATAGTCTCTCCTCCCATCACTACTTGGCCAGGAACAAAAATCTCTGGTCCACATGTGATGGCCTCCAGGAAAGAGATGGAAATAAAGAACAATAAAAGAAGGAAGGAAAGTTTCAAAATGATAAAATGAGAAGAAATTCCTAACAGTGAGTATCAACATTTAAAAAGGAAAGAAAATGCTAAGTGCCCAATACAATTCATTTAAAAAAGAATACTTATTCCAATGTACCTCATCATAAAATTTCAAAATACTGGGGATAAAGGATTCTAGAAGGCTTCCAAAGAAAATGAAAAGAGAAGACCATGGACAGGCATCAGGAATCAAATTGGTCTCAAAATTTCTAACAGCAGTTGGAAGCTGGAAAATAATGAAGCAATGCTTCAAAGCTTAACAGGAAAGCATTCTGAATCCAGAATTCCATTTTCAAACAACTTACCAAGTGAATATACAAGTCTGAAAGACTTGTTTTGTCAACAGGCAGAGCAAACCAAGAATCAAGTCCTGGTGTTTTAGTCAGCTAGGGCTGCTCTAACAGAAATACCACAGAGTGGATGGCTTTAACAAAGGAAGATTTGTTCTTACACAGTCCGGTAGGTTGCAAGTCCATATTCAGGGTGTCCGCTCCAGGGAAAGGCTTTCCCCTTGTCGGCTCCGGAGGAAAGTCCAGTATTGCATCAGTCTTTGTCCAGGGAGCATCCTGGAGCAGGAACCTCAGGTCTGAAGGATGCACTCTTCTCCCGGTGCAGATTTCTTGATGGTGCGAGGTTCCCCATTCTCTTTGTTTCCCTTTCCTTTTATCTCTTGCAAGCTGAAAGCATTAAGGGTGGGGCAGGCCACACTCCAGGGAAACTCTCCCTACTGCAGAGCAAGGAAGTAATTCTATGCAGGCATTTACAGCCCCTTTAACATACAGTTTAGCGAAACCACACAATGGAGGACAGTCTCAAAATACTGAGAATCATGTCCCAGCCACATAGCTGCACATACTTTTGGGGGGACACAATTCAACCCATGACACCTGGGGTCCAGGAGACAGGATCCAACACACAAGAATCCCCCAAGAAACCATGGCTGTCAAGTTGATTCTGATTCACAGTGACCTATATGACAAAGTAGAACTGCCCAATAGGGCTTCCAAGGCTGTAAATCTTTATGGAAGCACAATGTCACATCTTTCTGCTGAAGAGTGACTGGTGGATTTGAACTACCAACCTTTCAGTTAGCAGCTGAGTGCTTTAACCACTAAGCCACCAGGGCACCTTCAGAACACAAGAGAGTTGAAGAAATTTCCAGGGAGAAAATGCAGGGGACTCCCCTGGAACTACTGGGCAGCACACACCAGAAATGAGCAAGTGAGTTTCAAAAATGGAGGACTTCAGGGGGAATAAAAGCAAACTGGTACTAGCCGTTTCCCTGGAATTTTGATCACAATGGAAGGAAGTTTTTATTTCTCCCCAATTCAGGCAGTGATTTAGCCTTCAATTAGTTACTAGTACATGAATACTTAAATAAACAAAATATTAAAGAAATCTTTAACTCAAAAAAACATGAAAAATTTATAGAGGCATGAAATGTAAATGTCACAATCTACAGGTTCAGTCACGATAATGTTTATGGGTCACAATAACGAAAACAGATTATTTAATCAAAAATTGTGAATTGTGATGTGACTATATTATAAGAACGGGGGATGGGAAAGTGTATGCGTGTTGGAGGAATGGAGCAGTTCAAGAGAACTGAATAGCCTTCTTCTGCAGAAATTATTAGCTAATATTTCAAGTGGAAAAATCAAGAGAAAGCAGCCTGAGCATGCTACTTGGAGATAAAGCAGTGAAAGTACACTGAAGTCTAAATACCTGGCCACAGTCTTTCTTGAGAAAGGATTTGTTCACGGTCAGGACTACAGCGAGACAAGTGAGCTGCCCAGGATTCCAAATTAAAGAACCACAAATCCTGAGAGGGGATGCCACCTGGCGTCTTGTGCCCTCGGCACCTGTCTTGCCTCACTCTAGCCCTAGCCCTAGGGAAGAGTTCTGCATACCGCAGAAGTGGTAACAGGAGGGGCAACTGTATGAGGAAAATGCGGAGAGTGGGCAGCTTAGGGTTTTATACAGTTTGTATTAAGGGATGGATTCAAGGGGGAACCTTGAGATCAAGCCCCAAAAGATGAGTTGGCTTGTGCAAAGCAGAGAGGAGAACAGCATCCCAGACTCAACAAAGTAAAGACAAGGAATAAAAGTGTGAAGACCTGTGTGCGAAGTTGGAGGACAAGAATGTAACTGTACATAGAAGAGGGAAGAGGCAGAATTTAATGGAACCTCACAGGGATCCTAGATTCTAAAATGCTAGGCTGCATTTTTAACAAGTGGTTACGTGCTACCACTACTAACCACAAGGTCAGCAGTTCAAATCTACCAGGCGCTCCTTGAATACTCTGGGGGTCAGTTCTACTCTGGCCTCTAGGGTCGCCATGAGTCAGATCTGACTTGACGGCACTTGGCTTGGCTTGGTTGCCAAAACAAAAACGAAAAGCAAAAAAAAAACAAACTGCTGCCATTGAGTCTGTTTTGACTCATGGTGACCATATAGACAGAACAGAACTGTCCTATAGGGTTTCCAAAGAGCACCTGGCAGATTTGAGCTTCTGACCTTTTGGTTAGCAGCTGTAGCACTTAACAATTACACCACCAGGGTTTAACACATTGTTAGAGTCTTGGAAAAGGATCAGCTTCTAAAATAGAATAAACTAATATAATATTATAATATCTGTAGTTGACCAGAAGAACTAGATGGTTCCTGGCTACCACCTCAGACAGCCCTGTAAGGGATCACAATGTATAGTTCCTGACATAGCATGAGAAAAAGGGTGTGCAGGTTAAAAACTCTACTAAAAGGCCAGACTTGCTGGTCCAACAGCCTGGAGGGTCCCCTGAGAACACAGCTCTTGGACCTGCTACTAGGCTAGAGCTGAAATCAGTGCTGAAGCCAACATTTCAGACAAAGATTGGACTGAACTAAGGGATGCAGAGTGATACACGTGGTGTGTGTGCATTGTGGTTTAATATATATATATGAGGCTATCCAACCGGTTTCTTTCCATGATTCGGATCTGACTCGACGGCACTTGGCTTAACTGGTTTCTTTTTAGAAAGGAGAGGAGATGTGAAGTCAAAAAGGAGGGAACAGGTGTCAGCTGAGTGGACACTGGACATAGAGCGGAGGGGATGAGTATCTGTCACAGGGTGAGGAGACCAGATAGAGTTGTATAGCGGCAGGTGCTCAGGGTTTTGTTATGGCCAGTTGACTTGGATTGTAAATTTTCACTTAATCACAATAAATAATTTTTTTTAAAAAAAAAACAACAATATCTAGAGTCTATTGCCTTTTCCTCTAGGGCCTCAAAACAAAATCAGTCTATCGCTACTATTGCCACTGAGTCAATTTTGACTCATAGTGACCCTGTAGGACAGAGAACCACCCCCACAGTGTTTCTAAAGTCAGCTGATAGACTTGTAGATCTGAACTGCCAGTCTCTTGGTTAGTAGCCAAACTCTTCACCGCTGTCCCACTGGGGCTTTTCATCACTGCTAGTTGGTTAATAATATTAGCCCATAGTGGGCCTGGTGACACTTGGCACACAGGGGAGAACACAGATATAGGAAATGCTTCCACTCAGAACTGCTCTGCCGGAAACTTTAATATGAGTTTCAAAGTGAGACCTGGCAGTCAAGAACCCACTGAGGAGGGCTTTGTCTTCCACCACAAGAAGTCACACAAGGTAGTAGGTGCCATGGGCCTTCATCGCTCCAAAACCAGTTTCCATGAGGCCCTGGGAAATAGATCAGGAAGTTTAAGCCGGAGAGGCCTAGAATTTATGGTGACTGAGCATACCATTGTAGAAACAAGCAAACATTTAGCTTGAGATCCTCCAAAGAAATGGAAGATGTCCTTTTGTTTGTCTATTGACCAGGTTAGCATAATATTTTCTCAATCTTTGTCCCGTATCAATTTCTGACAGCACAATTGACGGCTGGTGCAGGAGGGCATTGTCTACAGAGCCAGCCAAGGAAACTGGGATCTTGGACAGTGGCTGTAAATATCCTCTTGGTATTTCAATGTGTTTACTCTGAATGTGTTCTCAGGAACTGAGAGGGTTCTGGGACACACTGGCACCAGGTTTTCAGTGGGAAAGATCAGCTGCTGAGATAAGGGTTGGGGTCCGCCTTGAGACGTGCCATGAAGAAAGATCTGATTTAGCCATTAAAACCCCCCAAAGGGTGGTGAGTGTGACTGTAACAATGAGGTATTCAGAAAAGCACTTGGTAGGCAGGAAAGGGATTTTCAAACACAAATGCCACAGAAGTCATTGCTTAGGGGACTAAAGTGTCACTCCCTTTTCTTCCAGAGATATTGGTTGAACCTCACTAACAAGACTGGAGAAGTAGGTTGCTGCTTTCCACGACACAAGAATCAGGGGACGGCAAACACTGAAGCCAGCAGGATCACAATCTCCTGCAGATTTACCCACCAGGGAAAATTTATTCTGAATCTACATGATTCATTGTGGGTGGTCCTGCCTGAATTTAGCAGGAATGAACTTATTGACTGTTCTTGTTTTTCAGCATCCTAGCTGTGCTGAGTACTCTAGGAGCAGGTTTTTTTTTTTTTTTGGCCAAAAAGAAAAGTCAGAGAGAGACACCAGCACACAAAGAAATATACAGAGATGATTATATGTGTACAAACAACCACTTATAGAAAGAGAGAGAATCCTGAAAAACATTCACCAAGATTCCAGACATGTGGCAGGAAGGCTGCACATATCCCTAGTGGGTGGTCCACTGCAAGTCCCAGGGATGTTCTGAAACTAACCTCACTTGTGCACGTGCACACCTCCCACCCCCCCCACCCCCCGCCAAGAACCAAATAACAAGGATTCTTCAGTGTCTGGGATACTTCAGTTTAAATCTCTTATTTGTATTTAGCATAGAGTGTTTTCCTTAAAGGATATCCTGTTTGAGATTAGTATTGGCTGGTTCCTCTTAGCATCCTTAAAGAAACATCCAGGAAAGCTAAATAAACCCCCACCCCTCCAATAACATGCCAAGTGATTAGTCCAGAGGTCAAAGAGAAAGTTACATGAACCAAGACCTGAAGGAGGTAGAAATATACAGCCTTCAAAGGAGAAATGTATAACTTGCTGGGTCACTAAGAATCTACCTCTGATGTTCTCAACTGCCGTTGCAGTGCTCAGGATAGTAGGAATGGCATCATTTTAAGAGCTACACAAAAAAGAGGCAATAGAAACATTGCTTCTCATCTCCTCCAGCATGTTGCTGCTGTAATAGTCCCGGAAAGCTTCCCAAAGGGAGAAGGAATCTGATCTTGCTACTGGCATCATAGAGGAAGACAGTATGGTTTGGGGATTGCACCAACCTGAAGCCCATCTCAGTTTAGGTGTTGGATGACCTCAAGCAAATTCGTGCCTCTGTTTCCTTGCCATTGGGAGAATCAAGTGAGAAAATGTGCACCAAAGCACTCCGTAGTTTATGGTGAACTTTAGGACATTATTACTATTACACATGTTTCCCATCCAACTGAAGACATAATTCATTTCATGGAATGAACAAATGCATATGTGAACAATTGAACACATAAAATGATGGAAAATATTAATTTTTAATCGTTGTAACTGAACTACGAACAGTGTATATTTTATATGCTTAAAAAAAGAAGTGTTATTCTTGTCACGGTCAGATTTAAAATCAGAATTTCCCAAGCACTGTGTCTATTGCTTCTTTTTTCTGCAGCTATTGAAATGATGCCCTTCCGACTGCCCTGACCACTGCAGGGATTGTGGAAATTAAGAACATCAGCAGTAAATTTTTGGTAACTGAGTAAGTTGTACACTTCTCATTTGAAGATGTATTCTTCTACCTCCTTTGTGTCTATTAAACCTGCTTTCGTTTTTCATTATGCTCTTCCATTAGCTTGGACTTTCAACATAGTTTTTCTGGGTTGATTAGAGTAACCTTCCAACTGTTTTCTCTGCCTTTGGATTTATTTACGTTATGTTCATAGGAGTCCAGCACACTTTCATACGGGTCACAAATACCTTATCTGCATAGTCCCACCCAATCATTGTGTGATAGTCACAAAGACTATGGCTGTTGTTATTAGGCGCCATTGAGCTGGTTCTGACTCATAATGACCTTATGCGCAAAAGAATGAAACACTGACCAGTCCTGCACCATACCCACCTACCTACCTTGTTTTTATGCTTAAGCCCATTGTCTGAGCTGCTGTGTCTTTCTCTTTTTCATTGACCATTTACTTTGCCAAGCACTATGTTCTTCACCAGGGACTGGTCCCACCTAACAACATGTCCAAAGGATGTAAGATGCAGTCCTCATCACCTTTGCCTTCAAGGAGCACTCTGGTTGTACTTCTTCCAGAACAGACTGCTAGAAAGAGTGTATTAAGTAACTCACTGCATTGTATCTCATTTTAGGGTACTTTGAAATGCAGGCTCAGCAGAGGCAAAAGCATGAATCAGATGGTACCTATATCCTATCTGGTCCACTTTCTCCGGGCCTGGGGCTACAAGGGAGAATAACGTCTTTAGAAAGGGAGGAAACAGGGAAAGGAAAATAACTTCTGCTGAGCACTAAACACATTTAATCAGGATCATGACAGGCAACTTAAATACATTATTCTGTTTTCACAGTATTATGTGAGTTTGGTGATTTTATACTTTTGTTATGAAGAAACTAAAGACTGGAGAGGTTACTGTATTTTTATGCAGATAATGTACACCTTCTATATTTGTTTGCCAACCCCTCCCACTCCTTGGGAGAATTTTCCTAAGTGCCTCTATGCCAATTTTTCTTTTACATGTTTCTGTAAAAGAAAATGTCTTCTAGAAAGTGAGGAAGAGTGATTGGCAAACAGACGTAGAAAGTGCATGTTATTTGCATGAAAACCCAGCAATTAACTTTCTAGGATCATATAATTTCCAAATGACAAGGCCAGAATTTGAACCCAAAGTCTCCCAGGTTCTTTTATCTATGCTTCCCCAAGTGGTATATGAGTAGTCCCGCAGTTAAGAGGTATATCAGTGATATACCACAGGATGGTATGCATCAGGCACATCTTCCTGGGCCATTTTCCTTAAAGATCGTGGAGAAAATACTACAGTCGTATTCAAAAATCCACAAATTCAAACATGTAATTTTCACAATTAAGAAGAAGAGAAACAGCTTATTTTAGATTTTAGTTGGTGGCTTTGGGCTGATCCTCTAGGCTTCCGGGTTCTACGTCCTCACCCTGCGGGATCATCAGAACCACCTAATGGAAGGGCTGGACCACAGTCAAGAAAGCAGCAGATGATTTAAATCTTGAACCAAAACTATCCCAGGAGGCCACCTCTTAGTGAAATAGCAGAGTGGCACACAAAATAAAGGCTATTACCCATAAGCATGGTAATAAGCTCTATCAAAAAAAAAAAAACCAAAGAAAATGTGTGCGAGAATAAAGTGCACCAGTAAAGTTAATTACAGGATTTTCACGCAAATAACAAAATGTTGACCACAAGGCCAACACTGACCCTTAAGCCAAGATGAGAAGCAAAGGGGGCAGGAATGCTAGAGCACCCAATCTACTGCCTTCCGACTCATAGTGATCCCAGAGGTCAGGGTAGAACTGCCCCCATAGAGTTTTTATGCTAGAGTATGGGCAACGGAACAGAATCATCAGAGTGCAATTAAAGAGAATGTTGACATCTTGTAAAAGAGATGACTTATATCACTGACCAATTTATGTGGAAACTGTTAAATGGGAGCCTATCTTGCTGTGTGAACTTTCACCAAAAGCACAATAAAATATTATTTAAAACAAAGAAAAGAAAGCAGCGGATGCCTGCCAAGAGTTAAACGAGGCTGATGGCTTTCGGCCCTCCAGGCTGTGGGATCCCTGCAGCAGAGGCTCCAGCTGTGACTCAAATGGTCTTCGGAGAAGAGACAAAACAGCAGGAACTTGTCTGGGAGCCTAGTGGCTCCAGCTTGCCCAGGATGATGTTCCCAAGCCCTGAAGGCGAGATATCTTCCCTTCCTGAGTGCACAGCAGACTCTGGCTCTGGGGTGTGAGTCTTGCCAAAAAGGCCAAGCAAAGCCAGTAGCACCCAGACTATCCAGAATGGGAACATTGAGAAGAAAGGTTTAAAATGTCACTTTTCAAGCTGAGCTCAGATGCTCACTTCGAGAACGACCCTTTCCTAGAGTTCTTCTTCCATTTGTATTTCATTTGTCACTTAACCTTTGAACATGATCACAAAATTATCAAACAAATCTAAGATTCTAATTCCAATCCACGCATAATTAGCTTATACCGTATTTAATCTACTTTAAGACACGCTTCCCCACCCCCACCCCCCATTTTAAGTTATCCAGTATTGGTACCTCTCTTATACTTAGTGGAATTACAATGTAACCCTGTCCATCTCTTCATTTTCAACATTTGTCAGTCAAATATTTTCATGTAAACAGCGTGACTAAATTTTTAAGTCAGTTTGACAGTCTATATTTTAATGTGGCAATTACGTCCGTTTATTTTCAATGCACTTTATTCCTTCCACATTAGTCTGCATATTACATTTGTTTAAAACTATTGTTTCCTCTTTTTCCTCTTACTCTTTTTGGTTTAAAGAAGTTGCTACATGTTTCATTTTCCCTTTGTTAATTTATGAGTTTTAATACTCTGCGCATTAATGAGTAGCTGCCTTTTCCTCACACTTACAAACTCTTATTTCTCTACGTCTATTTCCAAAAAAAGATACCAAATATTACTCTATCTTGGTGCTGTATTTTCCTCTTTCTCCTAATACATGTATGCATACCCTAGTGAAATGAGATCTTTAGAATATTCTCTATTTCTTTTATCTTCTCCTCTCCAACCCATAGTTGAAATACTTATTCTCTCCTTTTCTCTTCCCCTCTGCATGCAAGTCCTAGATTCTGCTGCAATTACTTAGAGATTTTTTGATGCAAACTTTTCTTAGAATTTCTTTTATTCACTCCTGCTGTGTATTTTCTAATTTGTATTTTTATTATACTTTCCCGATAATCTATGATTTATCATTATTTCTTCCTGTGAATCTATAGAGCTTCATTCCCTTTGCCATCAAGTCGATTCTGACTCGACAATCCCTATAGGACGGAGTAGAACCACCCCCGTAGGGTTTCCAAGAAGCCTCCATTGGATTCAAATTCCACGAATATCAGTGAACATTTTCATTGTCTCAATAGGAAATAAAGTCTATATTGGTGTCTACAGGATCCCTGTGTAGCTGTCTATCTGTCCCTAGCCTGTAAGTACTATCCCACCTTCTCTAGTCTTTAGTATTACAAATGAGAATCCTGAAGTTCCTGATTATTTTTCCATTATAGGTAACTTGTTCTTTCTACCTGGGAGATTCTGATGCCTTCACATTGTTTTAGAAGTTCAGAAATCTTACCAGCATATTTCCTGGGGTTTATTACTTGTCATCAATCCTGCCTTGAATTCAATGAGCCTTTTTAAAATGGAAATATAGTTTGCACATTCAGGTCAAACTCAAGAGCCCTGTGTCCCTTCTATTTGCTTTAAAAAAAAAAAAGTGTCTCTTTTTTTATTACCTATTCAACTTCTGGAACATCTGTTTTCTCAGGTTAAGTCTTTGGGATAAAGCTCCTATTTTCACTCAGAGTTTCCTTCTTTATAGTTTTGCTCTAGGCTTGGAGCTACATCTCCTACTAGCCTGCACAGTGATCATTCTCTCGCATCACCTGCTGAGTTGTTTAATTGGGAATACAAGCAATTTAGCTGTGTGTTTGCCATGCACTTGAATCTCTTGCAATGCCGTTGTCGTTGATAGTTCACATTATCCTCTAAGAGGATTGACTCATGACAGAGGTTCTATTTGTTCTCATGAAACTTCATCTTTTCTAACTGCCTGGATTACCTTCGTTTTGTTTACTCATTGATGCTCAGGTCTGGTTGTCAGACTCTCCTGACTGGTATCAGTCATACAGATGGGTGGGAGTGTTTATTTCCTACCCCCAGGTAAGTGGCAGTTTAGAAACAAAGAGGTCTTCATGCTGTATCACCTCAGGCCAGAAGAACCCACCACCCACTTTCTTGGCCTTATAGGGACCAGAGAAAACAAACACATTCAAGACTGCTGTTACCTTCTCATTTCAATCCACAGATCTCAGAGCCAAGAATTCCTCAGGGTCCCCTGGCCCTCCAGTCCTAACGCTAGACCCCCCTCCCTCCCAGGATCTGACTCAGCTCTTGAGGAAGAAAGTTCTGTACCCTGTCCCCCTGTCACCAATTGCAAACTCAAGCTCATCTCCCCACTTCTCCCAGTCTGGCTCAGGGGAAGCAGATGTTTGCAGCTGGGATCCAAGGAAGAGGGGTCCAGTCAGGGGACCATCTTCCCAGAATCTGCTTCTCTGCTCTTACACATTGTCTTATATTTGATTTTCAGTGAAAGGAAGGAAAAACACAATCAAGACAGGAGCTGACAGAATGAAATTACATCATTTAAATAACCAGTGAAAAATCACAATTATGATGCAGAAGAAAAAAACCTTGCTTTGGAAGGGAAGCAACCGGCTGGCTCAGGGTCTCATGTAGGGGACGTTACGGCTTTGCATCCTAATTTTCCCTTCTGTTAAATGAAGATGTTGGAGTCAGTCGTCTGCAAAGCCCAATCCAGCATGAAAATCCTTGGAGCCTGTTATTTCCCTGAAGTGACTTACGTTTAAGGAAAGCACTGCTAGGGGATAAAAAAGTTCCTGTAATGAGTTACAACATGGATTTGAGAACTGGTTATATCTTGTGAGACTTGTAAATCACTTCTGAAGCAGCTTAAATCTGCTGTTGCTTCCTTACACAGTAGTGTGCGCCAAGGACCACAGGATGTCAGCTACCCAGCAAGAGTCATACAGTCAGAGCACTGGCCAAACATGGAAGGAGAGACAAAGCCACCGCATCTAGCTAATTGGCTGGAGTCCAAGTCAGAAGGTGTCAGAGCAGGGACTCCTGAGAAGCTACTCAGCCCAGCTCCCTCAGAGAGTGGAGCTGGTATACTGATTTATGCTCTGCGTGGGTCCAAACAGATCCCAAAACAAAAAAATCCTTAGGCCTTACAACAGAACAAGAGTTAAGTCAAGCAGGATCTGACATTCTCAAAAACAGGGATTGCTCAGTTCTCCCATCTGTGCAGCTGTGTAGAAAACCACAAGAGCAAACAGTTGCAAGAACAAATTATGATCCTGTGTTGTCAGTGCTGTAGGTCCCACAGAATGAACAGAGATTGGCAAGTCACAAGGATTAGGTCACTGGGCTGTCTGGTTCATGTGCCCCTCCCTGCAGGAGTTGTAGAGACTGACCCAAGAGTGCACTTCCTCTCCTGCTCAGCACCGGTGAGGCAGCCAACCTACTCCCAATATGTGAATGGACTCAGCTTACTCATCCAGTTCAAGGACAAAACTCTACACCATCACACCAGCTTATCTTTCCCATCCAAGGCCTTTTCCTGATGTCCTTGGTCCCAAGGCTCTCCTTCTCTGTATGCAGCGTTGTATTAGTTTCTTAGGACTCTTTAACAAATTATCATATACATGGTGGCCTAAAACAACAGAAATATATTCTACCACAGTTCTGGGGGTCTGAAGTCTGAAATCAAGTTGTTGGCAGAGCTATGTTCCCCCTGAAGGCTTAGGAGAGAGCTTTTTCCCTGCTTCTTCTGGCTTCTTGCAGCTCCAGGCATTCCTTGGCTTGTGGCTACTCCAAACTTTGCCTCTGTCTGCACAGGGCCTTTTCATCTGTCTCTAGTCTTCTCCTCTTCATTCTCTTATTAGGACACTTGTCACTGGATTTAGGACTCAGCTGAATAATCCAAGATGGTGTCATCTTGAGATCTTTAACTTAGTTACATCTGCAAAGACTTTTT
The DNA here is from genome assembly GCA_028571685.1 of Heterohyrax brucei. Taxonomy (NCBI): domain Eukaryota; kingdom Metazoa; phylum Chordata; class Mammalia; order Hyracoidea; family Procaviidae; genus Heterohyrax; species Heterohyrax brucei. The sequence goes on along the minus strand of CM053149.1, from coordinate 113,176,425 downwards.
GCTGGATAAAGTCACTGTCACACATTCCAGGCGTTAGGACACACGCGTATCTTTGGGGGTGCCACCCTTCAACCCACCACAAAATTTAAACTCATCCCTCAGGCCCAGTGCTTGCCCAGGTCCTCTGAATACAGCCTCCAACTTCCCTCCTCTCATTCACACCTGAATAAACGACTCAGAACATTTTCAGTGACCCTTCCACCTCATTGAATCTGGTCTCCAAGACCCCACACTGGAACAAGCCATCCCATTTGCAGGACTAGTGAGGTTCTCCCTTGGGCCAAGTGAATGCTGGCCTGGGACAGCTGAGTATAGTTAGTGCTGAACAGGGTGGAGGAGCAGGTTAGAAACTCAGCTTGGAGCAAGCTCGTAAAGAGCCTTGAATGCTACTACAATACCGGGCTTTTATCTGAAACTGACTGGGAGCTTCACAGGGTTTTGAGAAGAAAGCACACGTGATCAGCTCTGTCCAGATACTGAATGATTTGGGAAAGGACAGCAGGAACGGTGGCCCAACATGGAAAATGTACTGCGCTTCATTAATTGTGTATGTGGAAATTGTTGGGTTGGAGTATATTTTATTATGTGTATTTTCACCAGAATAAAAGAAAAATTACTAGAAGGAAAAATTAAAAAGACCACCCTGGAGGCAACGAGAGGATGATCTGAATAAAACCAAAGGGAAATCCAGAGCAGAGCTGCTCAGCTGGCAGTCACTGTAGAGAGCATCTAAGGTCACGTCATTGACGGTAGAGAACAGCAAGGAAAATCCGAACAGAATGCACAGCTTGCAGCGGTTGGTATTCTGGTACATTCTGTGGTCGCTAAGTAGGATTCCTCGGCTGCCTTCAGTTGCTACCTGACAGAGAGCACACAACCTCACAGTCCAGGGCGGACAGGTGGGACGGGAAGCAGTGTCCCTGAAGTCAGCAGGGGACACTGGCCTCCCGCAGCATGAGCCAGGAAAACTGAAAAGGCCTCCATCCATTCGCGAGGACCTGTGCACATCTGCAAACAATATTCTTTGCCAAAATTCTGGACATTTTGATGCTGCATGCACACACATGCAGAGAGAGAGAGGGATAAAATAAACAAATTATAAAGAAGTCACCTCAGGGTACGGAAAAGCAAGACTGCGGACACAGAATTGACAGGAAAACCACTGCAGTTTCCTGACTCAGCACAAACTACATGCATGACACACATACACACAAAAATTCATATACCCATTAAATGCACGTATAAGGACCCTATGCACACAAGCACACGTATGTGGGCACATGCGCACACACATGCACATCGGCTCTTTCCTCCGTGACGACCTCCTGGCTTGTGTGTGCATGTGCGTTTTTCATTTTTCCTTTATGGTTTTGTTTATTTGAAGGAAGAAACAGTTATGATCTCAAAGCCAATCCAATCTTCTCGGCTACTGAAAGCTTGAGATAGTTGTGCAGGGCGGGTGGGAAGGGTGGGGGCTGAAGCTGAGTCTCTGGGAGCCTGACAAGTCTGCGTGCTGAAGTTCAGAACCCTGAGTCTGAGGGGTGGATCCCAACTGGGAAAACACTCGACTTAACCCTCTCTGGGTCAGTCTGTGCGTTTTCTCATCAGGATAGAGTGAAATGCTTGTGATTTTTGAAAATCACGAGAGGGAGGAGGTTGCCTCTTTCCATTAAGGTCTGACCAACAGCTGTAGTTTTAAGGGCCGTAACTGACAGTAACAGCTTTGTGGCATCATATTTAACAGGAAGAGACTAGCTAGCTTGCCTCATGCCCTGGTTACTATGTACAGTGATCCCAGGAGGCCATAACAAAGGCTGTGAGGCTCACTGCTTAGGGCAGAAGGAAAGAAGGCCTGTACTAAAGGAGGGAGGCCTGCTTTCTCCAGCCCTAAAGGAATTTATGAGGCCTGCAAGGTAGACTGTATGGAGGCAACCCAGGAGACAGTCAAACCGAAAACCAAACCAAAGCCATTGCCGTCTAGTCAACACATGGCAACTCCATGTGTTACAGAGTAGAACCACTGCGTAGGGTTTTCTTGGCTATAAGTTTAGCAAGAAACAGACTGCCAGGCTTTTCTTCGGCAGCACTGTTGAGTAGGTTCAAATTGTCAACCTTCGGGTTAGCAGCCTGTCGAAAACTGCTTGTATCACCCAGACCCTGAAGATCCTGGAATCAAAAACCAAAACCAAACCTGCTGTCATAGTCAATTCCAACTCATAGAGACCCTATGGGACAGAGTGGAGCTGCCCCCGTAGGGTTCCCAAGGCTTTCATCTTTCCAGAGGCAGATGATCACGTCTTTCTCCAATAGAACAAAGGAGAAGTTTAAACTGCTGATCTTTCAGTTAGCAGCCGAGCACTTAACCCACTGTGCCCAGGGCTCCTCAGAGAAGTCAAAGTCCCTGTGGATATCTATCATTCCAAGAAACTTCTTTACGTAACAACTGAACTTAAGAAAATGTTATTTAAAGGCCCAGGTCTCCCATGACCATATTTAGGCACAATGAAACGCTTCCTAGCTTCCATTGTATCCCTCTGGCAGTTCTCTGACCCATAGCAGTGGGTCCCTGCTCAGAGGAGGATGAAAAATAAGCCTCTTCACTGTTGATGTGAAAACCAAAACTGGAACAGGAGTAAAAAAAAGCACAGGCAGCAGAATAAATGCATATGAGTTTAAGAAATCAGCAGATATATTTTCTCTGCTTCCCACTCACGCCCACCCCAAGAAGAAGTAAACTGAGGACAAGTGTTGCTGGGACTTCACATGGGGGTAGCAGACTATGATGTTACCAGGTCTACTTTAGGAGTCAAAGCTGCTAACTGAAGCATAGCTGAGCATCCACATCACGGAGCTAACAAATCATGTGCTCAATGGGTCTACGCTCAAGAGTTCGGCCCCAGCAGTCCTCACAAAGGAGAGGTTGCCTCTTCTAGATTCTAGACTTGTATCCCCACCCTCCATCTTCAGTCAGCTGCATAGCATTGTCCCATCTGACTCTGACTCTCCTACCCTCCTCTCATAAGAACTCTTATATTAGGTCCACCCAGAGAATCCAGCACAATCTCTCCGTCTCATAATCCTTAACTTAATCCCATCTTAAACATCTCTTTGTGAATAAAGTAACATACAGTTTCCCAAAATTAAGGCGTAAACATCTTTGGGGGCCATTTTTCTGCCTACTACACAAGAAGACAGGATAGAAGAAAGGGTTCACCTACCAGTTACATGGTTTGGAACTTTGAGACTGCTTGAACCCATCCTCAGCCAGTACTCAGATTTCTAGTCTCCCTTTTCTTGTCTTTGGTTCATACTTCTTCAGAGCACTGAGGACCACTCTGAAAAAAAGTTAAGTGACCTATGAATTTTCATACCTGCAAATGCTGGTTCACGCTTTCCACGTAGTAACCTAATAACCACTCCGTTGCCACTGAATCAATTCCAACTCACAGCAAACCTATAAGACAGAGTAGAACGGCCCCATAGGGTTTCCAAAGCAGAAATCTTTACAGAAGCAGACCGCAGTATCTTTCACCCTTGGAGTGGTTGCTAGGCTCAAACCACCACACTTTCAGTGAGCCCACAAGTATTTAAGCATGGTCCCACCAGGGCTTTTTGGCCCATAGTAGGTATTCATAAATATTTATTTGAGATAGCAATTCAGGGGGCCATAATCTCCAAACCAGCACAAACATGCTTTATTATTCTCTCACACCCCTAATCACTGGAGTGGAATGTTTTTGGAAGTAGGAGCTAAATCTCTCATCAGAACCATGGTGTGTTGACTATACTCTTCCTTGTGTCTATTAAATTAACTTAGCAATAATTTCCTGACTGGGGAAGTAATCGGATAGCTTCACTTGCCCAGGTTTCCTCCCTTCTCTTCAGTGTGTTAGTTTTGTGTGTTTTTCTTTTCCTTCTCCTCCTCCTCTTGTCCCTCTATCTGATTTGGCTGCGGATGGTTTTTACCTTTTCCCATCATTCTCTTGACTTTATCTCCTTGGAAATACCAGATAATGAAAGTTTAAATTAATGTAAGGCTAATACCATGATTTGAAAATGTTCACACACTGAAATTCTAATGTCCAGCATTGATATTAGGTTTAAAGAAAAAGAATACAAAATTTGAAAATAAAGGGAAGTCAATCATACCATTCCCATCCATGATAACTGGAAAAACACATGTCTTTTGTTTCTGATCCTAACTAATAATTTCCTACAGTGCTCCCAGCTTTGCAAACTCACAGCTTCCCTGGGAAAATCCCCATCACTCTGGGAAGCCACTATGTCCTTTTTCAGGGAAAGTGATTCTTAAGGAGACTGCAAAGAATAATGGAAGCCACAGGATATTTAAAGCCTGGTTTTCAATCTCAGATCTGCTACCTCGTAACTGAGCAACCTACAAATATCCCTTAGATTTCCCTGAACTCCATTGTCTTTATCTACTAGCCATGTTTCTGTGATTACTTTTTCTAGATTTTTACAATTCCGTGATTCATCAGAGGCAGCTAAGAGGTCATCATCTTGAAATACACACTGTCACGGCAATCTGAGGCATATCCTACAGGCTTGCATGAGTCCCAAGCAACTGTGAGGGACCTGATCCACTTAGTCTATCACTACCAATATAGACGTAGACTTACCCACATCGGTGCTGTTGATGTTACTTGCCACTGCATTGTTTCCAATTTATGACAGCCTTATGCACAACAGAACAAAACACTGCCCGTCTTACACCATCTACGTGATTGTTGGTTATGTTTGAGTCTATTGTTGTGGCTATTGTGTTAATTCACGGCACTGAGCGTTTCCCTCATTTGCACTGACCCTCTGCTTTGCCAGAAACCCTGATGATGTAGTGGGGAAGTGCTACAGCTGCTAACCAAAAGTTCGCAGTTCAAATCCACCAGGTGCTCCTTGGAAACTCTATGGGGCAGTTTTATCCTGCCTAATAGGGTCACTAAGGGACAGAGGTGACTCCACAGTGGTGGGTTGGGTTTGGTTTTCTGCTTATCCAGATGTTGTGTCCTTTTCTAGCAACTGGTCTTTCCTGCTGAAGTATCTAAAGTAAGCAAGCCAATGTCTCAGCATCCTCAATTCTGAGGAACGTTCTGGTTGTGTTTCTTCAAAGAGTGTTTTGTTCCTTCTTCTGACAGTCCATGCTGTATTTAACACTCATCGCCCGTGCTGCAGTTCGAAAGAATCAATTCTTCTGTCTTCCTTTTTTCAGGCCCAGCCTTTGCACACCTAAGAGGTGATGGAACAGACCATTGGTTCAGGATCACGTTTGTCATCAAAGTGACAGCTTTGTCTCTGAAAACTTGAAAGAGATCTTTTGTAGCAGACTAGTCCAGTTCGACCCATCAGTTGACTTCTTGACTGCTCCTTCCACAGACATCTATCGTTGATGCAAGTAGAATGAAATTGTCAACAAGGTCAATTTTTTCTCCATTTATCACGTTTTCCCATTTTAAAAAAAAAATGCTCATTGCTGGAGTTGCTTCTGACTCATAGTGAGTCTACAGGACAGAGTAGAACTGTCTCCACAGAGTTTCCAAGGAGCAGCTAGTGGATTCAAACTGCTGGCCTTTCAGTTATGAGTCAAATGCTTAATTCACTTTGCCACCAGCATTCCTGTTCACTCATAGACAGAGAAAACAGACAACTCCCTACGGACATCTCCTTTCTAGTGGGAAGCCACAGAGGTCTCATTTTATCAAAGAAAGTAACCATCACTTTCGGTTCCACTCCCATGGGACTGCAAAGTAGACTTCGTTCTTTTCCTCCCTTCTGCCCGTCCAGTCTTTCATCATCCCAGCTCCATTTACTGAAATTATAGCAAGCAGAGACCTTGTGCCCGCCAGCCCCTAGGCTTTTCTTAGTCCTGAAGTCATCCCCATTATGAATGCCTCTGAGAAGGCCACATTTGCCTACCGGCTGAGAGAAAATGCTATTTCCAGCTAAGGCATTGTAGTAACATATTTCCTGTGCTTTCTTTGAATTCTGTACAACTGGGGTCAGATTCCTTGAGGCAGAGAAGGATATGCAACACCCATGGACTGAAGTCAGGTTATAGAAAGGCAGGTTGTTACAAATGCTTTCTGGGCTCACTCCTCATTTCTTCTTTGTTTGGGGATTGTGCTGTAACCTTTAATTTCCTGGCTCTAAAATGGAAATCTAGTGTGGAATGTAGGTGTTTTAAGATACGATTTGTTTTTTCTTAAGGGTGCATCCTTGTCTTCCGGGGAACAGATACACTGATTAAGCCCAGCGGATGGCATCTGTTGCTCCTTCCTGGCACTGGTCTTACAGCAGAGGCCTTGGGTTTGAGGAAGGAACGGTTGGTAACACATCACGCAGAGGCGAGGGAAAGTTTGGTTTTCCTGCCAGGAGCACAGAGGGAATTTTGAAGCCATGATCCATTGTTCAGTTGCTTTGTAATAGATAATGTCTTTCTTTGCAGCAAAGGAGATTTAGAGATTTCCAAATGGTTGAAAGATCTTGGAATATATCTCCCCTACAGGTTACAGAATTGTGTTGTCTAGAAAGTTGAAATAATATAAACAATGATTATACAATGCCAATGGCACTTGGAAAACTGATGTAGTAAGAAGAAAATGAGACCATATCGGTGAAGCATTTAGGAAGCAGCAGGGTTACGTTAAGGACCTCTCATAGCAACAACAATTGTCCCTATTGTGTAAAATTCATGTTTATTTCTTCACCAGTGGTAGCAAGGCCTTGCTATTTTGTCATTCCTAATCCTTCCAAAGTCATCAAGATATGTGACTTCTGTTACAGTATCGCAGTCATTTCTTTGACTACATTCGTTAATTTACTCAATGACCATTTACTGAAATCCTGGTTGCGCAATAGTGTGAAGAGCTACAACTTCTAATCAAAAGGTTGGCATTAAAATCCACCAGGTTCTCCTTGGAAACTCTATGGGCAGTTCTACTCTGTCCCATAGGGTCACTATGAGTTGGAATCAACTTGGTGGCAGTGGGGGTTTTGGAGTCTATATATGGGACTATGTACTAAATGTTGAAGGTTCAAAGATAAGTTGGTTAGCTGTCATTCCTATTCTTAGAAGGTTAACAACCTAGTTAGGCACACAATAAATGAACTCAAATATGGATTAGAGAGAAAATAAATACACCAAGGTAATGAAGCATACCCTTACTCCATTGTGATGGCTTGCAAGTTGCTGTGATGCTGGAAGCTACGTCACCAGTATTTCAAGCACCAGCAGGATCAGCCACGGTGGAGAAGTTTCAGCAGTCCTTATAGATTAAGACTAGGAAAAAAGGCCTGGCACTCTACTTCCCAAAATTAACCAATGAAGGCCCTATGAATCACAACAGATTATTGTCTGTAATAGAGCTGGATGTCATCAAGAAAGACCAATCCTCAGTGGGGAGCCAGAGGAAACAAAGGAAACCCTCAGTGAGATGAACTGATACAACAGCTGCAGCAGCAGGCCTCAGACACTCCAACAATCATAAAGGCAGTGCGGGGCCAGGTACATTTCCTTCCGTTGTGCAGTGGGTCACTATGAGCTGGAGCTAATTAGCCAGCAACCAGCAACAACAACAAAGCATTAACAACCAAAACAGAACCCCACTGCCATCGAATCCATTCCAACTCATAGTGACCCTATGGAACAGAGTAGAACTTGCTCCATAGAGTTTCCAAGAAGCCCCTGGCAGATTCAAACAGCACTTAACCCAGGCAGAGGATCCACAGAGGGAACAGCCAAGGGAATGGGGAGAGGAGATAGAAAAGGAAGCTAGGAAAGGCTTCTAGGAGGAGGGCAAGCTGTGCTATTTAGAACTGAATGACAAGTCCATATTCACCGAGTCCAAAGGGAAAGAGGACATTGCAGCAGCCTTGTGAGGGTGGAGGAAGGCCCAGGGTGGTGACCCGGTAGGGTTCCCATAACCACAAACAGTGTCTGGAGCCAGGGGGGCAGGGCATCAAACGCAGGCAGGAGTGGGGGAGTAGACAGCCACAGGATCATGAAAGACCTTGTTTGCCCTGTCAGACTCTCCCTTTCTGTAGCCAGACAAAGAGAGGCAGCTAGCTAGATGCTAAGGAGCAGCTTGAGGCATGAGATAACAAGCTTGTCAAGGCCAAAACCTGTTGTCTCAGCCTCTGAGGAGACACCAGAGGGCTTAGAGAAAGCGCCGTGCCAGAGTCCAGTTCTGAAATTAGGCAGATTTGCCTTCTGTTGTTGCTGCAAGATGGGATTCAGAGAGCACACAACACCCAGTGTTGAAACAGCCCTTTGGACGGAACAGCAGTTGCACATCTGGGAAAGGTTAGGGTCAAACATATAAACGGAGGGAGCGGAGCCCATCACTCTGAGACACTCTGTCTGTGACGTCAATCGTGCTGGGCCTGGACGGAGGCTGCTCTCTGAGCAGCAGTCAGAGGCCCATTAACTCTGCCCAGCCTGAGTGTTTATGTGGAAAATCTGAGACCAGAAAGTTTCTCCTAATTATGGTTTGGAGGTTGTCGAGTAACCATTCTTTTAGTAGCTGGTTTCTGCCTTTCCCACCTTCCCAGTCTCACCAAATTTCTATTTTTCTCTTGTCCTAGCTGAATGTCTGTGTATCTCTCACTCTCTTTGCCTTAAAAAAAGAAAAAGAATATATTTACTTCTATGTGTTTTTTGAGTTCCCCTCTCTCTACTAACAGAACTTTCTGCTTGTCTCTCTTTCTCTCCTTCTTTCTCCATTTCTCACTCTAGCTCTCTTTCATTCTCTTTTTCCCTCATCTCCTCTCTTAAAAAAAAAGAAGGAAAGAAAGAGATTTACTTCTGTGCCTTTTCTAAATCTTCTCCCCTCTCTACCTGATAGGTGTCTCGCCTCCCCACCTTGCCCTTCCCTGACTTCCGTCCCCTGTTCCCTCCTTTCCAAGGCTGTGGGCCCAGCTGGAAAGGGGACTTTCAGAGCACACAGCCCCTTGTCAGTGTTTTGACCACTGACTATCTTTTTTCAGTCTCCAGAAAGAAAGCTGCCCTCTGCACAGCGCCGTCACGGACAGTCCTCTACACCAAGTCAGGAGACAGGAAGCTAGGCCGGCATCGTCCTTATCTCCCTCAGACGCTAGCCAAATCTAGCAAAAAGCATGACAGATTCCAAAATGTGCATGTAGGAAAATATGCAAAGCCTGTAATGCTCCCTGTCTCTTCTTACTACCATCACTTCCAAGTCCATTATCGTCTACTGAGCATAACAAGTTGGCGTATTAGACACCTGCTTGTAACTACCATCGATTGAATATCCTTGTTTGACCTGCTCTTCTTTATTTTAGTTCCCTACTTCTCATGGGCAATCTTGAGCTCTGATCAAAGTTAGAAGAAAGTCAGAGGATGAAGGTGAACCCCAGGGGAGCCAAAAGGAGGGGAAGCTTGAACAACCTCACAGATTTCCTAGGGTTGTAGAACAGGAAGAAGACAGCATGCTGAGTAGCAGGGGTGGGAATTTCCAAAAATAACGGTAAAGAGTAACCAGGCAATGAATTAAATTTAAAAAGAAATATACTGAACAATGGGTTATCTAATATAATAACCTGAAGCAAATAGCTAAAGGCAAAATAAGTACAATTTTAAAAACTTTGTTCACCAAAACAGTTGTCATGGATTGAATTGTGTCCCCCCAAAAATGTGGGTATTGATTTGACTAGGCAATGATTTCCACTATTATGTGATTGGCCTCCATTTTGTAATTGCAATTTTATGTTTAAAAGGATTAGGGTTGGACTGTAACACCGTTACTAAAGTTACATCCCAGATCCAATGTAAATGGAGTTTCCCAGGGGGTGGCCTCTGCTACCTTTTATCTGCCATGAGATAAAAGGAAAGGCAAGGAAGCAGAGAGCTGGGGACCTCATACGACCAAGAAAGCAGTACCAAGGGGAGAGTGCATCCTTTGGACCCAGGGTCCCTACAACTGAGAAGATCCTTGACCAGGGGGAAGACTAAGGATAAGGACCTTCACTCAAAGCTAACAGAGCAAGAGAATACCTTCCCCTGAAGCCGCCACAGTGAATTTGGACTTTTAGCCACAAGCCTTCCGCTTGTGACATTTCGGTTATAGCAGCGCTAGATGACTAAGAGCTTACCAAAAAAAAGTAAAAAGACAAGCTACCAACTTGGAGAATATCTTCAGAAACCATATATCCAACAATAATCTAATAACCAAAATACATATAAAACTTTGACAGCTTAACTACCAAAAGAAAACCCACACATAAAATGGGCAAAGGATGTGAACAGATATTTCATCAAAGAGGACATTCAAATGGCCACCAAACACAAGAGAAGATGCTTGACATCATTAGCCATCAGAGAGATGCAAATCATAACCACAATAGGATACTATTTCACTCCCACTAGGATGGTTAAGATTAAAAAAAAAAAAACAGAAAATATGAATGTTGGCAAGGATGTGGGGAAACTAACTCTTATCCCTTGCTAGTGGGAATGCAAATTGGTACAGTCATTGTGGAAAACAGTCTGGCAGTTCCTAAAAAATCTAAAAATGAAATTACAATACCAGCCAAGTGCCGTTGAGTCGGTTCCGACTCATGGCAACCCTAGGGGCCAGGGTAGAACTGACCCCCAGAGTATTCAAGGAGTGCCTGGTGGATTTGAACTGCCAACCTTCTGATTAGCAGTGGTGGCACTTAACCCACTACACCACCAGGGTCTAGCAATTCCATTCATAGGTATATATACAAAACAGAGACTCAAAGTGAGATTGTGTACCAGTGTTCATTGCAGCACTATTTACAATAACCAAAAGGTGGAAACAACTTAAATGCTCATCAACAGATGAGTGGGTAAACAAAGTGTGGTACATAGATACCATAGACTACTACTCAGCCAGTAGAGGAAAGGAAGTTTTGACACATGCTACAATATAGATCAAACAAAGACATTACACTGAGCAAAATAAACTGATCACAAAGGGACAAATACTGTATGATCTCACTTATATAAAAAGACAAGAAAAGGCAAACACACAGACGCTAAAGTTAATAGGTTACCGGTGACAGAAGGGAGGAGAAGAGGGGGTTAATGGTAATGGAACCACTGCGTTGATTCGTTGATTCAGGGTAGGATTTCACAGTTGATTTGCTGTACTTACTGCCAGTAAGTTGTACACCTGTGAAAGCTGAACTGGCAAAAGTTGTGTGATAGGTATATTTATAACAATGACTTTGGAAAAAAAAGAGCAATTGCTGACACTGCTTACACACAACCTAGCACTTTGTGGAATTTAGTTCCTTTGTTTTGGAGATTTAGTATCATGGTTTCAGGGAACACCTCAGTTAATTGGCCAAATAACGTGTTTAGTGCTTTTGTTCCATCTCCTACTTCATTGCACAGTGCCTGGGGTCTTAAAAGGCTGCAAGCAGTAATTTAAGGGACAGCAACTGGTTTCTAGTTGCCTGGAGCAACAGAGGAAAAAGTAAGAGTCAAGACTAGCAGAAGCATGTGAAATGCGTTGCTAATTGCCTCGGTAAACAACTGCCTCCTTTGCCAGGTAACCAGAACTGGTTGGTGTCTGTCTACCACTATCAAACATTTTGGTTCAAGATTCCATAGAAGAATCCTGCTCAAAAATAGGGAGAAGTAGAACAAAGTTTTAGACTCTCATGGACTCTAGATTTTTTTGAGACATGGAGGGTAGATGAACCCTTGAAACCATTGCACCGAGGTGGTCTTTAAACCTTAAACCCAAAACATCCCCTGAAGTCATCTTAAAACTGAACAATAGTACAGCTTCATTACCAAAGAAAGATCTGCCTTAACCATTACATTCTTTCAGGAACTATGAGCTGGGATCAAATTGACAACAGCAACTCAAAAAATTAGATAGAAGCTTGGATGGTAGTGAGTTTGTGCTAATAAGGGAGGAACGATTCAGAAAAGGATGGTGAGAGTAGTTGTACAACTGGAAAAATGTCATCAGTGTCACTAGACTGTACATGTTGCAACTGTTGAATTGGTAGATGTTTTGCTGTGTATATTCTCAACAACAGCAAAATAAATTTTTTTAAAAAAGAATTTAAATTGAATTTCTGTATTCCCCTCACTGACCTGTAAGTTCATTCATATTAACTATAGAAGCCAGAATGGGCATCAGGATTGGAGGAAGACTTATTACCGACCCGTGTTATGCAGGTGACACAACTTTGCTTGCTGAAAGTGAAGAGAACTTGAAGCACTTACTGATGAAAATCAAAAACTATTGCCTTCAGTGTGGATCACACCTCAACATAAAGAAAAAGAAAATTCTCGTAACTGGTCCAATAAACATCATGACGAATGTAGAAAAGATTTAAGTTGTCAAGAATTTTCTTTTACTTGGATCCACAATCTTTCACCTGGATCCACAATCTTTCACCTGAATCCACAGTCTTTCACTTGGATCCACAGTCAGGAGGGACCAGTTGTTATTGTGGTTAGCTGCCATAACGTCAGCCCTCAACCCTTGGTGACACCACGCACAATGGAATGAACCGCTGCCCAGTCCTGTGCCATTTCCCTGATCAGCTGCACGTGTATCATTGTTCTCCATAGAGTTTTCCTTGGCTGATTTGGGGCAGTAGATTGCCAGATCTTTCTTTGTAGTCTATCTTAGTCAGAAAGCTTTGCTGGAATCTGTTAAACATCATCCAAACCAAATCAAACTCATTGCCATTGAGTTGATTCCAGCTCATAAAAAAACCCATAGAACAGAGTAGAACTGCCCAACAGGGTTTCCTAAGCTGTAATGTTGATAGGAGCAGTTTCCCAAGTCTTTGATCCCATAGCAAGGGTGGTAGGTTTGCACCACTGACCTTTTAGTTAGCAGCCAGGCATTTGATCTGTGTCACTAGGGCTCATTACATTTAGCAGTAGACAAAATAAAAATAAGACAAGTGGGAGAAGCTGGAAATGCTAGATCTTACCATTTTAAAGGATTAATTTTGTTAAATGCATACAAATACCATAAAGTATAAGTTTAATAAATTAATACTTGCATAGACACTTTGAGAAAGAGCCAAGCCAAGTGCCGTCGAGTCGGATCCGACTCATGGCGACCAAAGAAGTATTAAGAAATATAGAACAAGTGTAATCGTATATTTATTGTGGTTATTTAGAGGAAGTAAATTTTGGTAGAGCTCCATAAAATGCTTAGAATATGCAAAACTAAAGTATTTAAGACTGTAAGAAAAGTTGGGAGACAGGGGCAAATGGATAGACAAATAAGAATATGAGAAGGATTTCTCATGAAAATCAGTAGTAGTCATATATCAGGAATTAAATATAAGCCTGAAACCACTGAGATATCCACTGTAAAAGAGGGAAAAGGCAATACTCATAACATTTACAATAAAAGCAGAAAGATCATTTACTTAAAATATGTGGGAAAACCTCAGTTCTCTGTATTTACTAGAAATGCAAATAACATTGGTTAAAAAATATCACTAATTCACAGCCATAACTTTGAGCATTGATGAGCAGAGCATTGCGTACGGTAGTAAGTGGTTTACCTACGAAGGGCACGGAGTCACGGGAAGCAAGACTAATACTGTACACCAGAATCAAATTAGGAGTGTTCTTAAGTTTCAATTCCAATTTATATTATACGAAAACTGTGCTCAGTAGGGTTTTCAATGGCCATGGTCTTTCAGAAGCAGATTGCCAAGCCTGTCTTCAAGTTGCCTCATGGCCAGCTGGAACTGCTAACCCTTCAGTTACAGGGGAATTCTTAGCCATTTGCATGCTATCAACCCCTTCTCTCTAAACAGCACAGGACAGAGGAGGGCAAGATAGGAGCACAGGCCTCGAACGCAGATGGAGACACTCAGTTTTAATAAAATGAATGCTGGAACTAAACTGACTATCCACTAACCCACTGCTGCTGAGTCAGTTTCAATACACAGTGACCCCAGAGGTCAGAGAAGAACTGCCCCATAGAATTTCCAAGGAGTGCCTGGCAGTTTTGAACTGCCGACCTTTTGGTTAGCAGCTGTAGCACTTAACCCACTATGCCAGCAGGGTTTCCAAATTGACTGCAAGTCCTGTTAATTCCTACAGAATATTGAAACCATGACTTTCATGGTAATAATTCTCTCACATTGGACAAAAAAAAAAAAATCATTTGTATCTTACTGGTTTTCTACAAGTGCCCCCCAGATTTTCAGTCTAAGCCTTATGGTAAATATAATGTCAAATGAGAATCACTTGTCCAGTGGACCAGCTAGTCACACAGTGTTCTACAATACTGAAAGGGCGTACAGGTGTTCTTTTTGCCTTATTTCCAGGTTTCTAGAGATCTTTCTTAAAATGGGGAACAAAAGCAGACCACCTCTACCCTCTGGGGCTGTTGCCTAGTCGCATGCTGACAACATTATCAAATCACAGCAGAAGTAAACAGAGACTTCAACTGTGTTGACTGCTGAGAAGAGACGATGAGACGGCTACAGGAAATCACAACACGGGTTTAGCTCACGAACGGGGCAGGGAAGGCTTCTGTTAAGGATGGCGACATTAGAAGAAATCTAAATAAATGATGCATAGCAGTTTAACAGTTACACTCCTTCCTTACTCACATACCTCGCCGTATCTCTGAATATCATGCAGACATCCATTTCTCTCAAACATGCACATCCAGCTTTTTCTCCCCTAAAAAACCGGACTCAATAGTCTACCTTGATGGCTCATAGTACCTCACGTTCAAGCAGAAGTCCCACTTCCTCCACAAACATCTGTCCTCCCCCAGCCTTCCCATTTCCGTTACTGGCGTCACCATCCACTCAACCAATCAAATCAAAAATTTACGAATTATTCCTGGTTCTTCTCTTTCCCTTATCTTTGCCTCACCAGTGGTTTTATCAGTTAAAACTGCCAGTTCTACCCTCCTATTATGTCATCGGACGACTTTTCACCACTTTCCCACCATGCTTCAGGCCCTAGCCACTACCACATTCCCTCTTACAGACTATTTGACATCATATCAGGCTGCTCTACTTCTAAAAATTCTCCAGGGGCAATAAAAGTCAACTTGTTCTCACTGGCTGACAGAGACCCACAAGATCTGACCTGGACTATCTTCTGACCTCATCTAACAGATGTATTTCCACTCCCACCCCAGCCCCGCTTCCAATTTAACTTCAGCCACAAGGATCTTCTTTAAGTTTACCAATCTTCCATGCTGCTTTCCAATTTACAGTCTTTTTAACTGTGGTTCTCTCTGCCTGGAATGTTCTTCTCCATTATTTTTGCACGACTGACTTCATTCAAGCGTGAGTTTAAATACCACACCTTTAGGAAGGTCTACCCTGACCAGCCTCCAAACCCATTGCCCTCAGTTCTATTTTGACTCTTAGTGACCCTACAGGAGAGACTAGAACTGCCACATAGAGTTTCCGTGGTTCAAGTACATGCAGTCACTTTCTATTATATTTCTCAGTTTTAATATTCTGCATGTCTCTTCCACGAAGCTGGTTTTATTCCTTTCTTCTTTGTTTGTTGTATGATTCCCCCATCCCTAACTCTTACATATAGATTTTGAATTTGACTTACAACTCTAATGTTTAGAACAGTGCTCAACACATAGTAAACAAACAAAGCGGTGGCCGTTGAGTGAGTCCCGCTCACTGTGACACTCTAGGACAGAGTAGAACTGCCCCATAGAGTTTCCAAGGCTGTAACCTTTATGGAAGCAGCCAGCCATATCTTTCTCCCACGAGCAGCTGGTGGGTTCAAACCACTGACCCTTTGGTGAGCAGCCAAGTACTTAACTACTACCCCCCCAGGGCTCCAATAAATAGTAAGGGCCAGAAGGAAAAAATAAAAAGTTGCATACAAGAACAAAACAAAGAAGAAAAGGATGATTATTCAGGTTGAATGAGATGGAAGGAGCATGAAGAACTAGGGGAAAAAAATTTTCAGCGTGGAAAAAACATTTTCGGAGTGGTGGGAAGGTTGAATACAGAGAAAGGGAGGGAGCAGGGTGGAAAGGACAGCTGGAGAGCAAGAAGAAGCCAAACCACACAGGGCTTGGTGGAATTTTATGGAGTGTTGTCTTCATCCAGAAGAGTAAGGAGAAAACATTGACAGACTTTTCAGCAGAAAGATGAGAAGAACATGATATTCTGGTGATCCTGATATTCTGCTGATCTAAAGAAACTTCAACAGAAAACAACAGGGCCCCTGCTGTAGTGATGGCCCACTCGACTGCAGTCAGAGCAGAAATACTCTGGCCCACGTCAGTTCAGTTTTCACTCCAGGACCCTGCTTCCCATGACACACACACTGGCATCATCTGTTCTAGCCCTGCAACCAGAAAATCAACAATAGCCCACAGTACGAACTTTCCTTCACTTCTTCATCTGTATCATGCTGCTTTCTAATTCAGGCCCACCCCGTGGACTGTTGGCTTTTCATGAAAGGCTCTTCCAATTCCCATTTGCCTACTTAACCTCTTCCTGCCTGCTACATCTCAGCCAACTTAAACATCATTTTCCTCAGGGAAGACTTCTTTGATCTCCCCAACCCCGTACTATGTCAAGACCCACTGTTACATGATATAATAACAGGCTGCCATTAAGTCAGTTCTCCTCATGGTGACCTCATGTGTGTCAGAGTAGAACTGTGCTCCACGAGATCTTCAATGGCTGATTTTTTAGAAATAGGTCACCAGGTCTTTCTTCCGAGGCACCTCAGGGTGGACTCCAATCTCCAGACTTTGAATTAGCAGCCATGTTCATTAACTTTTGCCCTAGGTTCTTCATACTGTGTAACAGATCCCTGAAATTTTCTTTTATAGCAATCATCACAGTATAGCAGGTAGTTAAAAACGGAGGCTTGTTGAGGCAGACCGCTTGGGTTGGAATCCTAGACTTTCTCCTTAATAACTGCCTGACCTGACACAAATTACATAGACTCGTTGAACTTTAGTTTTGTCATATGTAGAACAGGAATAATGGTAGTCCCTACTTCAGTGCACTCTTTAAAGTATCAAATAGTGCATGCAAAATGTTCAGCACTTTCTCTGGTGCACAGCTGTGTGCTCAGTAAATGTTAGCTGCCCTCATCATTTTCATCAGGATTTGTCATTATATATTTATTTATTGGACTAATTAACGCTACTCATTTCCACCGCACTGAAGTCTCTGTTACGGAAGAAACAATGAGAGCACGTTCGCAGAAGAGTATAGTGCTGCCTCACAGTAAGAACTCAGTTAATATTGGTCGGATGAATGGATTTACATGGCCCATGACAGTTAAGGGAACCCTGATGGGGACTGATGGGTAAGAGTTTAGTTGCTATCCAAAAATTCAGTAGTTTGAATCTCCCAGGTGCTGCTTGGAAACCCTATGAAACCATTCTACTCTGTCCTATAGGGTCACTATGAGTTGGGATCAATTCACTGGCAACAGGATTTTTTTATCTTATTTTATTTAGTAATGGCCCATTAAATTTATTAACTTGATGCATGTGTGTGTGTGTGTGTGTGTGCACGCGCGCGCGCATGCAGGCACATGCACTTTAGGTCAAAGTTTGTAGCTCAAATTAGTTTTTGATACAAAAATTTATGCATACATTGTTGTATGACCCTAGCACAAAAGTGACTGCACATTTCTCCTTTCCACTCTGGATTTCCCACGTTCATTCAACCAGTTCCTGTCCCTTTCTGCCCTCTCATCTTGCATCTGGACAAGAGCTGCCCATTTGGCCTCACGTATCCTTTTGAACTAAGAAGGAAACTCTTCCCAAGTATCACTTTACATCTGATAATTCAGTCTATTCCTAGTTAAAGAGGTGGCTGCAGAAATGGTTTCAGTTCTGGGCTTACAGAGATTCCAGGGGCCATGTCTTCTAGGGTTTCTCCAGTTTAAGTCCAACTACTAATTCTAGTCTTTTTACTAGAATTTGAGTTCTACACCTGACTCTTCTCCTTCTCTGTCAGGGACTGTCTGTTGTGTTCCCAGTCAGGACAGTCATTGGTGGTAGCAGGACACCAACCAGTCCTTCTGGTCTCAGACTGATTCACTATCTGGTTTGTGGGGCTGCTTTTATCTCCTGGAAACCCCAGTGCTGTGATGGCCTAGAGCTCAGCCGTTACCCAAAAGGTTGGCAGTCTGATTCTACTAGGTGATCCTTGGAAACCTTACGAGGCAGTTCTACTTTGTTCTATAGGGTCACTGTGAGTCAGAATTGACTCGATGGAAACTGGCTTGGGTTTTTTGTTTTGTTTCTTGGACTAATGTTTTTCTTGGATCTTTGGTGTTCTTCATTCTTTGCTGCAGGTGGGTTGGGACCAATTTATGCATCTTAGATGGCTGTTCACTAGCTTTTAAAACCCTCGGATGTCACTCACCAAAGTTGATTTTCTTAATAAACCTTGCTATGCTGGTTGATCCAGAAGTCCCTTCATTTTTTTTTTCTTTTTTTTGAGATGATTAATGTTGTGCGTCAGCTTGGCTAGGCCATAATTCTCAGTGGTTTTGCAGATTATTACATAATGACCCTTAATTTTGTGATCTGATCTGAGCAGCTAATCAGTTAGAAAGGGAATTTCCTCGGGATATGGTCTGCTTCCAATATACATGAATGTTCTGGCAAACCTCTCTCTCTCTCTCTCTCTCTGTATCCTGCATTCCCCTGATCATCTTCTGGACCTCTGGTTCTTGAGGTGTGAGAAGCAGTCAGCCTACCGCCTGACCTGTAGGTGTTAGCTTCCTCAGCACATGCAACCACATGAGTCGGCAGAAACCTCCAGCATGACAGCTGACCTGCAGATTTGTGACTCTCTGGCCTCCATAACTGCATGAGCCATTTCCTCGAAATTAATCTGTGTGTGTATATTTATATATACACTTGACTGGTTTTGCTCCTCTAGAGAATCCAGCCTAGAGGACAGCCTGTTTTGTATGCAGGGTTCGTTGAGATGCACCTGGCAGTACTTGACTTGGGCCATCACATTGGATGCTGCATCACAACTTAGACTGATACTTCAGACAGTGATCCCTTGACCTCCGTCTCATCTCTGTGTCTATCTCAGGTGTGATTTCCACCGCTATCCTCCTTTATTCCTCTTTGGAATCCTTCTTTTCAGTACAGATATTTTTTTTTGCATCTAACTGACCATTCATTTCTCTTTCACAGCACTCTATTTCCACCCCAGGTGTGTCACCGTTTGGGTCTGATAAATCAGATCAAGGGAGGATTTTTATTCCAGACAGGAAGGGCCAAGGAGAGAGCAGAGGTATGTACAGTAGACCCAGTGGTGTGTGTCCCTACACAGCCCCAAGGACTGGAAGTATGTTCCTTGGGTTAGAGGGAAAAAGTTCATTGAGAAACTGATACAGCTGATTCTCACAACAGATAATGAACTTACAGGCAAGGATCAACGCACAAGGCTGAGACTCTGAACTTAGGCTGGAGTCCCTCAGTGATGTAAAATGGTTCAAAAGTTCAGCTGTTAACTGAAAGGCAGGAAATTCAAGTCATTCAGAAGGCTTAATGATCTACTTCTAAAAATCCAGCCACTAAAAACCCAGTGGAGCACAGTTCTCTGATACACACAGGCTTGCCCTGAGCCAGGGTCAGCTTCCTGGCTACTGGTGGAGCCCAGGCTGCTTTGGGGCTCAGGAGTGGCAGCAGTGCCCTGCTAGGGAGGGGGCCCTTCCTTTTCCCTTGACACAGAACCCAGCAGCGCTCCAGCCCACTGGGAATGCAGGATCACCTGGTCCAGAGGGATTAATGAGCTTGTCCAGTTACATATAAATAAAGTGGCAAGGTGAATTCAAACACAGATCTCCAAGGCCTGGACTCTTGCCACTAGGCTAAGTCATGCTGGGTCATAGACTGAAATGAGCAAATGAGAAATCAGGAGATTATTGATATGTGCTCCCCAAATAAACAAGTCAACATAGAGTCAGTTGCAGCTCATGGTGACCTCATGTGATCAGAGTAGAACTGTGCTCCATAGGGTTTTCAATGGCGGATTTTTCTGAAGTGGATTGCCAGGACTTTATTCTGAGGTACCTCTAGGTGGACTTCAATCTCCAACCTTTCGGTTAGTACCCAGCATCTTAACCACTTGCAGCACCTACAGCTTCCACCTAAAAAATGTTGAGTTGATTTTGACAAATGCCATCCAAGTGCCGTCGAGTCATATCCGATATCAACCCCATATAACACAGCAGAACTGCCCCATAAGGTTTTCTGTAATCTTTATAGGAGCAAATCACTAGGTCTTTCTCCCTCCGAGCCATGGGGTGGGTTCAAACCACTAAGCCTTAACCATTTTGTTGCCAGGGCTCTCACCCAAAGAAAAACAAGACCTAAGAACTACACTTGACCCTTGAAAGCCGATACACTAAAATGGTGCAAATACAGCAGAAGACCTCAAAGAGTCTGAGTCATTCTACAAAGGGGCAAACAGACACATATCTCATTAAGATCTACCCTCATATTAGTAGTATAATTAGGTTGCTGCTTCCATGAACAACTGCCTCTTTTGCCATAAAACTGAAAGAACTGGATGGAACTGGGCTACCATCACTGAACATTTTGATTTTCCACAGAAGATCCTGATCAAAAGCGGGGAATGTAGGACAGAATTTCAAATCTTCATAGACATTAGTCTTTCTGGAGCCAGGAGGTTAGATGATCCCCTGAAACTGTTGCTCTGAGGTAACTTTTAAATCTTTTAAACCAAATATATCCCCTGAAATCATCTTAAAACCAAACAATAGTTTAACTTAACTAGTGAAATAAGTCAGCCTTGACCATCATGCTTTTTACAGGACTATCTATATGGGATCAAATCCACAATGGTAACTTGAAAGATTAGCTAAGAACTTTAGAGGTCAGCAAATTTATGTTAATAAGGGAGGAACAACTCGGAAAAGGAGAGTGAGAATGTTCGCACAACTCAATGAATATAATCAATGCCACTAAATTGTACAGAAACTGTTGAACTGGTGCATATTTTGCTGTGCATATTATCAACAATAACAACAAAATAAATACAATTTGGTAGGAAAAACAGTGTAGTTAGGTTAGAATGAGGCCTGCGTTACCAAGCAAAATTTAAATGAAATTCAGACTCATCTTTCAGGTAGCAATGAAAATTATCAGAAATTTAGCAAAGATTTCTAAAAGTGCTTGATAGAAAACAAGATTTGTACTGGAATAAATATATTCATTCAACAGAATTTTACTGAGTACCTAACAATGTATTTCATCTTAGTGCCATTACAGGCATTAGGCAATACAGCAAGAAATAAAACCAATCAAAACTCCTGATCTAGAAAAGCTTAAATCCTAATGAATAAAAACCTTCTATAAATTTCTGTTAGATGCCAGACCAGATTGTTTTTTAGTGGGCTTTCACTACTAATCTGAAGTCTTCTGTGTATCTTTCTAAGGCTGTAATATACCATTTACAAACCATTCCATGTCTCTCTCTCTCTCCTGTTAGACTATAAGCCACAGCACTCATGGAAAAAACTCTCGTGCAATCTGAATACAGTCTATGTGACTGTGCTGGACTCCATGACTACAAGAAGAGGAAAGATTGTGTTGTGCCAAGTTGGATCCAGGTCTAAGAAATCCAGAGCCCATTTGGATCAAAGGGAGGAAACCCATGCAGGAACCACAGTCTAAACTTACTTCCCAGCTAACGTGTAGAAAGTCACATAACTGCTACTTCTTTTGATCTCCCCAGCTAGGCTTTTAGTTGAAGGGTCACGTGTTCATCCTTGTCTTTGGAGACCCCTCTCTGCTTTGGAATTGACCCTGCTGCTACTCCGGATTACCATAGGCCTTATCCCTCCAGTTTTGTAGATCTCTCAGCTGGAGGCAAAGTTTCACTTTCTTCTTAAAGATCTGTCCCTTCCCCTTTCCAGCAGGCAAAGAAACAGACTGCTCCTTCCAGCTTTTAGAAACTTCAGCCTTCTGTTGGAGAAAGAGATCAAACTGTGTTCTGGTACACCCTGCAGAAAGCTCTGGGGATCCTGTTTAGGAGGAGTTCAGCCAAAAGGTAGAGTAAGACGGGAATGGGAGGAGTAAGTTGTTTGATCCAACATCAGATCCCACAGCTGACTCCTCTGCATTAGGATTCTCATAGTAAGTGGTAAGAAACTGGAGATTTCACTTCCTTTAGCCTGTTAGCATTTGACAAGTCTTCCATGTAATTAAGAGTCTGGGTGGTACAACCGTTAAGCCTTTGACCGCTAATTAAAAGGTTGGCAGTTTGAACCTAGCCAGTGGCTCCAAAGCAGAAAGACTTGATGATCTGCTTCCCTAAAGACTGCAGCCTAAGAAGCCAGCCCTACAGGGCTGTTCACTCTGTCACATGGACTCACTATGGGTCAAAAATCGACTCAGTGGTGACAGTAACAACCGAATCATGGGAAGATGAGTAGCACACATGTGGCTAGGTCTTTCTAAACTGGACTATTTAGCAAAGTAGCTGTGGACAGTAATGTGGGCTGGCTGGGCTGGGCTGGGCTGGGCCGGGAAAGAATCCTTGTGTTGCAATCAGTAGTGCCAGCAGGACCGATGTTGGTAGGGGGCGGAGGAAGGAGGGCTCACTGTTTCCAAGCTTTCAGTCCTTTGCCGTAATCACGGAGAGTCTTTGAAGAAAGATTTTCCCACCCACTCCACCACCCAGAGCCTGAGGAAAGACTTCAGCTGACACAATGATATGGGAACAGCCACGTCCAATTGCTGTTGGATTCTCACTTCTAGGGAAAAGTGAGCCTTCTGTTTTTTATTATTTTGTTCATATCACATCAGGATATTCTTTTATGGATGTAGTTTCATTTCTAAGAAATATGGTTTACTTCACCAGGCCCTTGCCTCCTCCCCTTTTCACATTCCTCCCTCACTGTCTCCCCTCCAGCCTTGGCTACCCTTTCACCAAGTTTTCCCCTTCCAGGAATAAGCTGCTAGATGATACCAGTTTACCTGTAGCTTATACCAGTCCCAGTAAACACAGATTACAGTTTGGTCGGTGATAGCAGCAGTTGGCAAGACCTGACTACCCTGTCTTTGCCTCTTCTAGGTCACTACCTTCTCTCTTATTTACTAATGTGGCAATTGGCTTCATCTCACTTGTAGTTATTAGTCAGCAACTTGGAGGAAGTGCCTGGTGTATCTTCAAGCAACACTTGATAAGGCATAGCAAGATTTCTGGTGCCCCACAGTCTGAAACACAGAATAAAGCAAGTTGTCCAGATGAGTCCAGATGCCAAATGACATATCCCTGGGAATGCATGGCTGTGTGTGGAAGGTCTGAGCACACTCTATTGCCCTGCAAGCTCCAGAAGGGCACGAAGGAGATGGTCTAAGTCAAGAGAACCAGTGGCCTGTTCATCATTCATAGGTTGCTTGGCGATGCCTCAGAAATCCCAAAGTACTTCTCTACCTGTTCCTATCATAGCCACTTTTTCGCTTCCTTCCTCCTGCCTTCCTTGCATTTTTACTCCCCCTCTTCTCAATATTTTCTGAGAATCTCATTCATAATTACTGTCTTAGTCATCTAGTGCTGCTGTAACAGAAATATCACAAGTGGATAGCTTTGTAAAGAAAAATGTTATCATCACAGTCCACTAGGCTGCAAGTTCAAATTCATTTTATTATCACAGTCCAGTAAGCTAACAGTCCCATTTCAGTATGAGAGCATCTCAGCATAGGGACCTCAGGTCCAAAGGAGGAACACTGCTCTGGATGCTGTTTCTTGGTATGAAGTTCCCAACTCTCTCTGCTCACTTCTCTTTTATATCCCACAAGGTTGTAGACTGAGTCCTGCCTCACCAACACAGCTGTCTGCAGGATTCACAACATATGGGAAAAATTACTAAACACTGGGAATCACAGCCCAACCACACTGATATATACATTTTTGAGGGCACACATCGCAATCCACAACAATGACTACATCTAAAGAGTCACCTAACTCTTACCTAGAGTCATGGATTGCATCGTGTCATCCCTAAAATGTGTATGTTGATTTGACTCGGCCAGGAGTCCCAATATGGTACCATTCCTCCCATGTGTTGTCAATCCTGTTTCTGTGATATTGATGATGGAGAATGGGCTGCAGTTGTATTAGTGAGGCAGGACTCAAGTTACAAGCTTGTGGGATATAAGGGAGAAGCAGAAAAAGTTGGGAACCTCATACCACCAAGAAAGCAGCACCGAGAGCAGAACACATCCTCTGGATCTGAAGTTCCTGTGCTGAGATGTTCTTGTTGAATTTGGACACTTGGCCTACCAGACCATGATAATTTCTCTTGTTGAATGGACTTGTAACTTAAAAAATTTAAATAAGATACAGAAAATATTAAACAGTACCCTATTTAAGTCTGCCTCTCATTTCTAAGCATGTTTTTGTACTTTTATTATATACAAATGTTTCCATAAATAACACAGAGCATGACTTGGGGTATTTAAAAATATTTTCTTAAGTAGTATGCTGAAAGGCTTTTTTGCACTTTGCTTTTTTTTACTTGATAATTATTAATATCTGTTCATGTAGAACTTGTTTATTTTAATTCCTGCATAGTAGCAGCTTATTACATGAATAAATCACAGTTTATCTGTAGCTCAATAATAAACTTACTTCTAGAGATGGGATCAAGATGACAGACCAGACACACATCTTCTCAATTCCCTCTGAGAACTACGGCCTAGAAAAATAAATGAACAGAGCAGTGTGGATGTTCTGGGAGACCCAAGATTTGGTATGGGGTTGTGAGATTGGACTGGGTGAAAGGAAGGGGTAACTGCCTCTGTTGGAGGTGAAGCAGCAGTGCATTGAGTCCTGCTGCTACTAGTGCATCGCTTAAAGGGACTGCAGATACAGATGCCTTCCTTGTTAACTGGGAGGCTGGAACTAGGAATGCCAAGCCTGTGAGCCTGGTGCATGTTGGTTACTATGCTGAACTGCAGTACTTAAGTAAACAGCGTATCCTGCACCAGAGAGACTATGCTTGGGACAGACACATTTAGAGAGCCCAAAAGTGGCAGATGAACAACGGTGCTTGTGCCTCTCCCCTTCTCTTCTCAGTGCCATGGATACTGCTGACTCACTACAGCAGAGGTGGCTCAGGCAGGATGCCATTTTGGGCAACTGAGAGGTGGAGTTAGCCACAACTGAGGTCTCTCACCTGGGGCTAATACCTATGTTAAGCAACATTGCCGGTCTGGATAGTTCTTCTCCCAGCAGAAAAGCTATTTTTAAGGCAAGTATATCCAAAGAACATGGTGGGGGTTTGTAGCCAACTGCAGAAGTTTCACAACTCCTCCCTAACTTGATCCACACTGTACTGTCTGGGGATGGCCTATGAGGTGTCATCTTTGTCAGACAGGAGACAGGGCCTGCACCCCTAGAGCCTGGTTGCTTTCAGCTGTGGCTGGTCAATGCCTCTCTCAGCAGAAAGGCATCTTTTTTGACAGGAGCAGCTAGAGATAGCAGTAGTGACCAGCGCCTGAGTGTCAGCGACTGTCCCCCAGAGACTCCATAAGTAGTGCACCGTCTTTGACAGCCAGGATGTGGGGCCTGCCACCCCTGAGGGCCTAGATACTTTTGGCTGTGGCTGGTCAACACCTGTCTCAGCAGAAAGGCAGCTTTTATGATAAGAACGGCTAGAGATAGCAGTGGTGACTGGCACCTGAGTGTTGTTGTGCTATTTCCACCTCCATTCACTGAGCTATATCATAACATTGGCTGATGGCCCCCTAGAGACTCTATGAGTAGGGCACCATCTTTGCCAACCAGGAGGTGGGGCCTGCCACCCCTGAGGGCCCAGCTGCTTTCAGTGGCTGCTGGACAGTGTCCTCCGCATAAAAGCAGTTTTTAAGAAAAACACACCTAGAGAATTCAGTCATCTCTGGCAGGCAAGTGTGGTGGCATCCTTCTGTCTTCCCTGAGCTGCACCGTAATGTCAACTGGAGTGGCAATGGAGAGTTGGCACAAGTATTCACCACCTTTAGCAGCCAAGAGGTGGGGACTGGCACCCCTGAGGGCCAAGATGGGGCCAGCCACTAAGCCAAGCAGTATGGTGTGGCTTGACAGAGTCTCTACTGCCAGAGGAGCTATATATAAGACAAACACACCTAGAGAATGCAGCACAGCTGACAACCAAATCTGGCAGTGTTCTCACTCACTCCCTTCTTAGAACTACACCACAACTCTCATCAATGTAACACCTGAGACAGTGTACAGCTTCTTGATGGCACAAAGACAACAATTACTATCTACCCATTTAAAGAAGCAGACCACCATGGCTTGAAAAAACTTCCCAAATAAAGAATCGAAAAACTTCCCAGATGAAGAAGTTGTTCTAAAATTATTGGAGGTAGAATACAAAAGAATTATGTGTACAGCCCTGCTAGAGATTAAACAAAATGCAGTAGAACAAAATGAAAAATTAAGCAAGCTATATGAACTGCTAGAACATCAGGGATCTGAAACTCAGCAGATCAATAATAAAATTACCAAATTAGACAATTCAATGCAAATTCAGAACAGCAGGATGAAGGAATTGGCATGCCAAATTAGTGAGCTGGAAGATAAGGCAACTGACACCAGCATTTACAAGGAGAAATCAGATAAAAGAAACAAGAAAAATGAGAAAACATTAAGAAGTATGTGGGACTCTAGTAAGAGGAATAACCTATGAATAATCGGAGTTTCCGGACAGAGAGGGATAACAGAAAATACATAGGAAATTGTTGAAGAATTGTTGACAGAAAACCTCCCTGACATCATGAAAGCGAGAACACAGACATTCAAGATGCTTATCAAACACTACAAAAACCAGACCCCAAAAGATTATAAGATTATAATACACCAAGCTGTATTATAATCATGCTTATTAAAAAGAAACGTAAAGAGAGGTTCTTAAAGGCAGAGAGGCTTAAAGTAAAATTAACATACAAAGGAAAGCTCTGTAGGCTTTCTTCTGACTTCTCAACAGAAACCATGTTGGCAAGAAGGCAGTGGAATGATGCATAAAAGTCTTGAAAGAGAAAAACTTCCAAGCAAGAAATATATCCTGCAAAATTTTCTGTCAAATATGATGGAGAAATTAAGACATTTGCAGATAAATAGATGCTTAGAGACTTTGTGAAAACCATACCAAAACTACAAGAACTACTGAAAGAATCTCTTTGTTTGGAAAAACAATAACATCAAATGTATACTTAAGGATATAATGTAGGACACAGCATCCAGAGTCTTAGATGATATCCAGACTTAGGGAAGTCACTAAACTTAATCTAAGATAGAATATTAAAAGTAGGGAACCAACGATCTTAACATAAATACTATGAGATCATCATACTATAAAGAGGGATATAGTACAGTAGATATAACCCTTCCAGATGGAGAGAGAATTAAGAAGATCTACAAAAGTTAAAGATTGGTTTAAACTTCCAGCATTAAGTGGGGGTCAAGGTGGTAGCTGCATAGCAAACTAACAATGTAACATATCAAAACAAGAAACATAATATAGGAGCCTCAGCAAATCCAAAACCAACACTAAAAAAGACAAAAAGGAAACCCACAAAGTAAAATAGCCCAAACAGAATATTTAAAGGAACAAAGAAAATATCAACAACACAAAAATAAAGGTGCTAAAATGACAGCACTAAACCCATATCTAACAATAATTACAGTGTGTGTAAATGAATTGAACGCTCCATTAAAGAGGCAGAGAGTAACAACTTGAATCAAAAAAAATTATCCGTCAATATGTTCCTTACAAGAAAACACACCTTAGACTCAAAGATATGAACAAACTGAAAATCAAAAAATGGAAAAATATATACCAAGCTAACCACATACAAAGAAGAGCAGGAGTGGCAATAATAATCTCATGTAAAATAGATTTTAATGTAAAATCCACCTACAAGGCAGTGATAGTCGCTATTCATGGCTGAAATGTTCAATACATAGCAGGATAGAATAACATTAAATACTTATGCAACCAATACTAGAGCATCTAATTACGTAGATCAAATACTAATATCATTGAAAAATGAGCTAGATCATGCCACAACAATAGTAGAAGATCTCAACACTCCACTTTCAATAATGGACAGATCATCCAGAAAAAAATTCAGTAATGATAACAGAAGACCTTTCTGCTACAGTCAACCAGCTAGACCTCACTGACATATACAGAACTTGTCATCCAACAAGAAATAAATATACCTTCTTTTCTAATGCACATGAAATGCACTCCAGAATATAACATACGTTAGGTCATAAAGCAAGTCCCAACAAAATCTAAACCATTGAATTATTGCAAAGCATTATCTTGGACCATAAAGCCATAAAATTGAAATCAACAGCAGAAAAAAACAGGTAGAAATTTGAACTTGTGAAACTGAACAATACCTTGCTCAAAAATCTGTGGGTTGTAGAAGAAATGAAAGATGCAATAAAGAAATTTATGGAATCAAATAAGAATGAAAACACTTCCTACCAGAACCTATGGGGTACAGCAAAAGCAGTGGTCAGAGGTCAGTTTATCTCTATGAATGCACACATCTGGAATAAAGAAAGGGCTAAAATTAAAGGATTAACCCTACAACTTGAACAAGCAGAAAGAGAGTAACAAAAGAACCCCTTGGACACCAGAAGAAAATAGATAACAAAGATTAGAGTAGAACTAAATGAATTACAGAATAGAGAGACAATTGAAAGAATTAGGAAAACCAAAAGCTGTTTTTCTGAAAAGATCAACAAAATAGATAAACCATTGGCTAAACTTACAAAAGAAAAACAGAAGAGGAAACAAATAACCTGAATAAGAAAGGAGATGTAAGATATCATAACAGACTCAACCAAAATTAAAAGTATCATTACAGAAAACTATGAAAACTGTACTCTAATCAATCTGAAAACCTAGAGGAAATGCACAAATGTATAGATTCACATCACCTACTAAAATTATTACAAGGAGAAGTAGAACAACTTAATAAACCCATCACAAAAGAAGAAACTGAAAAAGTAATTTAAGAAAAACTACCAACCGAAAAAAGAAAAAGTCCTCACTAGAGAATTCTACCAAACTTTTAGAGGAGTTGACTCCAGTACTATGGAATCTATTTCACAGCATAGAAAGGGATGGAATACTCTAAAATTTGTTCTATGAGGCCAGCATAATCCTGATACCAAAGCCAGGGAAAGATCACAAAAGAAAAGAAAATTACAGACCAATGTCACTTGTGAACCTAAGTGCAAAGATCTTCAACAAAATCCTAGCCAATAGCATTCAACAACATATCAAAAAATAAAACTCATCATGTCCAAGTTGGATTCATACCAGGGAAGCAAGCCTGGTTCAACATCAGAAAAAGAATTAATGTGATCAACCATATAAATAACACAAAGGCTAAGAATTACCTGATTTTGTCAATTGACAAAGAAAGAGCATTTGAAAAAGTCCAATACCCATTCATGTTAGAAAACTCAGCAGAATGGGAATAGAAAGGAAATTCCTCAGTGCTATAAGGGGTATCTACACAAAGCTAACCACCCACATCATCCTGAATGGGGGACACTGAAAGAACTCCCCTTGAGAAAGGGGATTCTCATCTTACCACTTCTATTCAACACTGCACTAGAGGTTCTAGCCAGCGTGATTAGACAAGACAAAGAAATAAAGGCCATCACATCAGCAAAGAAGAAGTTAAAAACATCCCTACTTGCAGATGATGTGAGTGTATACACAGAGAAGCCTAATGAATCCATAATAACCTACTGGAATTAGTAGAAGAGTTCAGCAAAATATCAGGATATACGATAAATGTAGATAAATCAGTAGGATTCTTTTACATCAACAAAGAGATCATCAAAGAGGAAATCATCAAATCAATACCATTTACTACAGCTCTCAAGAAGATAAAATACCTAGGAATAAATCTAATGAGAAAAATAAGAGACCTATACAGAGAAAATTACAAGACCTTACTGCAAGAAACTTAAAGAGACTTACATAAGTGGAGAAGTCTATCTTGCTCATAGATAGAAAGACTTAACATTTTGAAAATGTCTATTTTACCCAAATGATCTACATAGATAATGCAATCCCAATACAAATTCCAGTGTCATTTTTTAATGAGATCAAGAAACAAATCACCAACTTTGTTTGGAAAGGGAAGAAATCCTTGATAAGTAAAGCATCACTGAAGAAGAGGAACACAGGGGGAGGCCCCACTCTACCTGACCTTAGAATCTATTACACTGCCACAGTAGTCAAAACAGCCTGGTACTGGCAGAAAAAGAAACATACAGACCAATGGAACAGAATTGAGACCTCAGAAATATCACTATCCTCTTATGAACAGTTAATATTTGACAAAGCCCCAAAGGTCATTAACTGGGGTAAAAGCAGTCTCTTTAAAAAATGATTTTGACAAAATTGGATATCCATCCTCAAAAAACTGAAACAAGACCCATATCTCACATCTTACACAAAAACTAGTTCAAAATGGATCAAAGACTCAAATATCAAACCTAAAACAACAAAGATCATGCAAGAAAGAATAGAATAAACAACAGAAGTTCTAATACATGGCTTAGACAGACTACAAAATCTGACCAACAATGCACAAACAACAGAAGAGGAAACAGATAAATGCAAATTACTAAGAATCAATTACTTATGCTCATCCAAAGACTTTATCAAGAGTTACAAGATACGTACAGAATGGGGAAAAATATTTGAAATATTTGGCAACTACAAATCAGATTGACATCTGATTTCCATAATCTACAAGGTATTGCAAAATGTCAACAAGAAAAAAGTAAATGACCCAATTAAGCAATGGGCAAAGGAGATGGACGGACACTTTACCAAAGAAGACATCCAGGCAGCCAGAAAACACGTGAAGAAATGCTCACGATCGTTAACTACTGCCAAGCCAAGCCAAGTGCCGTAGAGTTGGATCTGACTCATGGTGACCCTAGGCTATTAGAGAAATCCAAATCAAAACTACAAGGAGATACCATCTCACCCCAAAAAGGTTGGCTACAATCCAGAAACACAAAATAAATGCTGTAGAGGCTGCAGACAGATTGGAACTCTCCTACACTGCTAGTGGGAATGCAAAATGGTACACCCTCTTTAGAATGCAATGTGGCATGTCCTTAAAAAGCTACAAATAGAAATGCTATATGATCCAGCAATGTTGCAAAATGTTGTTGTTGTTAGGTGCCATCGAGTCAGTTCTGACTCATAGTGACCCTATGAACAACAGAACAAAACACTGACCGGTCTTGTGCCATGTCCACAATTGTTTTTATGCTTAAGCCCATTGTTGCAGCCAGTGTGTCGATCTATCTCATCAAAGGTCTTCCTTTCTTTCGCTGACCCTCCAATCTACCAAGCATCATATCCTTCTCCAGAGACTGATCTTTCCTGACAACATGTCCAAAGTATGTAAGATGCAGTCTTGCCATCTTTGCTTCCAAGTAGCACTCTGTTTGTACATCTTCCAGAATAGATCTGTTCGTTCTTTTGGCGGTCCATTCTATACTCAACATTCATCTCCACCACCACAGTTTAAAAGCATCAATTCTTCTTCTGTCTTCTCTGTTCATAGTCCAGCTTTCACATACATATGATGTGATTGAAAATACTATGGCTCGGGTTAGCTGTGTTTTAGTCTTCAAGGTAACATCCTTACTTTTGAATACTTTGAAGAGGTCTTTTGCAGCAGATTTTCCCAGTGGAATGCATCTTTTAATTTCTTGACTGCTGCTTCCAAGGGCATTGATGGTGGATCCAAGTAAGATGAAATCTTTGACAACCTCAATCCTTTCTCCCTTTATCAGGATGTTGCCTACTGGTCCAGTTGTGAGGATTTTTGTTTTTCCAATGTTGAGGTGCAATCCATACTGAAGGCTGTGGTCATTAATCTTAATCAGTAAATGCCTCAAATCCTCTTCATTTCCAGTAGGTAAGGTGGTGTCATCTGCATAATGCAGGTTGTTAATGAGTCATCCTCCAATCCTGATGCCTTGTTCGTCTTTGTATAATCCAGCTTCTTGGATTATTTGCATGGCATACAGATTAAAAAGGTATGGTGAAAGGATACAACCCTGACGCACAGAGGCTTGCACATAAATGTTTATTGCTGCACTGTCCACAATAGCAAAAAGATGAATCAACCTAGGCACCTATCAACAGATGAATGAGTAAACAAACTATGCTACATATACTCAATGGAACAGTACGCAATGATAAAGAACAGTGATGATTTTAGGAAGCATCTCATAACCTGGTTTCAACCAGAAGACATTCTGTTGAGTGAAATCAGCCAGCAGCAAAAGGACAAATATTGTATGAAACCTTTGCTGTAAGGATTGAAAAATAGACTTACGTACAGAATAAAAGACTTTTTGTGGCTACAAGGATGCGGAGAGATGGAGAGGATTGGTCATTTGAAGTGGTGATCTTTTGGTTAGCAGCCATAGCACTTAACCACTACACCACCAGGGTTTCCGTCTATTAGATCGCCAAGCCAAGTCTATTAGATAGTTGATAGGAATTTGGTTAGGTGAAAAAAATGACAGCACGCAGTAGGGAGTGAGCAGATCAACATAACTGGACTACACCATAAACTGAAAAGTTTTCTGAACTCAACCCAATATTTCAAAGGATAGAATAGTGGGATGGGGGTCTGGGGACCATATATTCAAGGGACATTGAGGCCAATTGGCATAGCTAGTCTATTGCTAAGAAAGTCTTCTGCACTCCATATTAGTGAGTGGCATCTGGGGTCTTAAAAACTAGCAAACTACTGTCTGAAGAACACCAAATGGTCCCAACTCATCTGGAACAGATGATGAACAAGAATGACAAACACATGAGGAAAAAGAGTCCAGGAGACAGAAGGACCCACGTGAATGGGAGACTGTGTCAACATGAGACCAGAAGAACCAGACGCTGCCTGGCCACCACCAAGGGCAGCTGTGATGGGGGACACAAGAGTCCCCTAGACAACAGCAGAAAACGTGTTATGCAGCTCAAGAACTCTACTAAAAGACAAGAATGGATAGTCTGAAAGCCTGGAGGGTGCCCTGGGAACACGGCCTCTTGACCTGCTGCTGGCCCTGACTAGAAAAGAGTACTAAGGTCAACTCTTCAGACAAGAACGACTGCACTTGGGGGTCCAATGTGACCATATGGTGTGTGTACTTTATGGTTCTATACATTCATGGCAGACTGCCCTACTGGTTTCTTGCTAGATGGGAGAGAAGAGGGTGGAAAGGAAGGGGACAGGTGCTCATTAAGAGGATGCTAGAAATGGGGAGTGACAAACAGGAATATACTGTGACTGGGTGAGTAGACTAGATGAAGCTGCAGATAGGCAGACATGCAAGCTGATTTGGATTGCATACTTCTACTTAGTCACAATAATAAATAAATTCACTTCTGAAATTTACCCTTTGGCCAAAGATTAGGCCAGCCCATAAAACAATACAAGCCCAGTGACAAGGACTAGAAGGCAAAAGAGGATAGAAAAGCTGGTAGTAGGAAACCTCAGGTCAACAAGAGAGAGTGTGGACATGGCATGGGGTTGTTAACCATTGTCATAGAACAACATGTGTACTAACTGTTTAATGAGAAACTAGTGTTTTCTGCAAACCCTTGTCTAAAAGTACAATTTTTTAAAAAATAGTCTTCCATCCACAGGACACAATGTGTGTGTCTCTTCACATGACTTACCACATGGCTCTTTTGATTTCAGTGGGATCTCCTGAGACTCAAGTACTCAGCCACTATCCACCCAAACTACTGACTTCATAGATGAGTACAGCCTTTCCTCTTCTACCAGCAGGACACCCTGACTTCATTCGCTCAGATGCCAAGAACAGCTCCTGACATCATTGCCTCTGAAGCAGCCATGGTCACTAACAGTCATTAGTTTGGGGGTCAGGGCCTACATCCCTAAGGCACTATCTATTCTGCTAGGTTTAGAAGAAGCTAAATAAGCTTCTTCCCTCCGTCTTTACTATTCTATATTTATATGACCTCTTTACTTTCTTCATTAGACTTCTCGCAGTTTATTATTATACATTCAACTGTACGTATATTTTTTGTCTGTCTCCCCATGAGTACAGGGATTCTACCATTTCATTCATCAATGAGTACTAAGTTATCAATAATGCCAGGCACATCATAGACCCAAGACAGTATGTATATGTTTTATTTATATTTAATGGAATGAAAGAATACCTCAACTAGCCAATACAGCTCAACTAGGTGTCTCTTCCTATTAATTCTAATCAGATGAAAGCTGGCTGCAATGAACATTAATGATAGCTTCAGAAGGGAAAGGGATTGTGTCCTGACAATAAGAAACTTATCAAGAGATGACTGGACACAGTGTGCGGTATGTTTGGGAGGAAGAAACATGATGCTGTCTGGAGAGCATGGTTTTCTGTTCAAACCGTAAGTCATTTTCAGTAATGGGAAAATCTAGAACAGGCCCAATTCACTGAGACAGATTGTTTAACATGAGAGTTAAGAAAAGAGGGAAGAGGGAAGGGAGAGAAAGAAGAAAAGAAGGGAATAGAAAACAAGGCACAGGGTGTTCTTGATGTTTTTATTCCTGTGCAATCAAGAGCAAGTGTATCACCAAGGGAGAAGGAAAATATAATGAAACACTTGGAAAACCTCATTACTGGAACTAAAGTGATTTGCGCTGGTCTTTGAGAAAGATCTTGTTGAACAATTGGCCGACAGTCCCAGGCTCTGATGACAGAGACTGTCTGTATATAAATTATTCATGCCTTTTCCAGTAAGAAATGGTCACACCACTTGCTTCTCCTGTTGTCCTGCTTCTGCTTCTACAAGTCCTTGCCTACCCATGCTGTCCTGCGGCAGTGCGCAGAGTTCCTCACTCTGTGGCTAGTTTGACATAAGGCCAGGAATGGATCTGGTTATACCAGCTCTGATGTGATCGCCCAGTTTTGTGCAAGAAGCGCCGCAATGATGAGAGTTGTTACAGTTATAAGCTAATGTTATTCCTGGAGCTATAATATATCAGGAAATGCATTAGGAGACCCTGGTAGCATAGTGGTTAAGTGCTACAACTGCCAACCAGAAGGCTGGGAGTTCAAATCCACCAGGTGCTCCTTGGAAACTCTACGAGACAGTTCTACTCTGTCTATAGGGTTACTATGAGTCGGAACTGACTCGACAGCACTGGGAAGACTGGGTTTACATGAATTAAGTTAGTCAATCTTTCAAATGCCCCAGTTAAGAAGTACATCTTACCCCATTGTATACGTAAAGAAAGTAAATAAGGCTAATAGAAATTAGGCACTTTTTCTCGGCCAAATGACATGGGGTAAAGACAACCCAGAAGATAGAGAGACCCACATGAGTAGGTGCCTACATCGACTTGGGACTGGAAGAACGAGATGGTGCCCAGCCACCACCAGTGATAGCCGCAATGGAGCTCACTATGTTGAGTCTCACTGGCAACACAAGAATAAAAAGGGGTACACCCTGAGATCTCCACTAAAAGACCCCAATTGATGATCCAGTGGTTTTGGGGTTCTTCTGGGAGCATGGCCCCTGGCCCTGATGCTGCCCTTGTCCATAAATCATAACGAAGGTCCACTCTTCAGACACTAATGGATTGGACTTGACAATGCAGAGTGACTATATATTGGATGCACTTTATGGTTCTATACATCTATAGGATATCATCCTGCTGACCTCTGGCTGGAGGAAGGAGAGTGGGTAGAGAGGAGGGGAAAGGAGACTGTTGGGAGGATGAGACACGTGTGAAGCAGAGAGGAATAGTGTGCTGTCACCGGGCAGGGAGAGCAGTGGAAGTTGCATATAGGCTGGCATGTAAATTTATAGGGGAATGTACATTTTCACTCAGTCATAATTAAAAGAAAAAAAAAAGTGGCTATGTCTCGGCTATTTTGTTCCAAACTACATAATGTCTTTACCACATATGGTACCTCTCAGTTACAAGGCACACTAAGCTTTGAGATAAAGAATACCTCTCTGCAGCCAGGGTGTTTTTTGTTTTTTGTTTTAATATAAAGCTAATCATGTCACTCCCCTGCTAAAGTGATTTGCTGAAACAGTTCCTTCATACCTGGAGATGCTGCTTCTCCGTCTTGGAAATGCTATCCCTTCAGCTCTAAATCCCCACACAAATTTTCAAGCACACATGTGAGCACACACGTGCATACACACACACACACACACACACACACACACACATCATTCAGAAGTTTGTTTAAATAATGATGTCTCTTCAACCTTGACCTTACCGTGAAACCAGTTGTTCTCTAACTTCAGGGTATATAAAAGTTACCTGAGAAGATTACTACTAAAATTCCAGTTCCCAGGCCTCAACCTCAAAAATTCAGTATCAGTGGATTCGGGGAGACGGTCTAGAAATCTGTATGTTTAACGCTCACTTGAAGTGATTCTGATGCATGTGGTGCCAGGGATCACATTCTCAGAAATATCCCGAGTTACAGGACTTCATCACATTCTTGCCTTCCTCTTTGCAGCACTCATGTTCAACATTCATTTGACAAACATTTGTTAAGATCTTGCTGCATTCTAGGCATTTTCTAGGCAATGGGAACACAGCAGTAAAGAAAACAAAGTCCCTATTCTTGTAAAGCTTACAGTGTCACTGGGATAAAAGCAAAAATTAAACCAATGGCCATAAGGTTTATCAGATGACAGAGTACTGTTTTTTTTTTTTTTTTTTTTTTTTAAAGAGTAAGGAAATAGTGATAGGGAGCCATTGTAATGTTACTTCCTTAAAATGTTTCCTCCGTGAAGGAAAGGTCTTTTTTCTTCTGTCTTCTTCATCTATCCATCTCAAGTACCAAGGACTTAGCATTCAGAAAACATCTGCTGAGGTAGCAATAACATTTTCCCTTTATCATCAGTTTCAGGCATTTTGATGGTGATGTACCTTGGGATCATTTTCTTATGCTTAGGGTTCTGTGCGATTCTTGCATCTGTGGGTTTATATAACTTCTTATTACATTTGGAAAATTCTGGGCTATTATTTCTTCAATTTTTTTTTCCCACTCCTCCTTCTCCTTCAGGAACTTCAATTACATACATATTAGGCCTTCTCAGTTATTTCACAACTCAGTAAGAATGTGATGTGGGAGGTTTTTATGGAAGAACTCACTATAGAATGCCAGGAGGGACCACAGATGCAAAGTCACCCACGTCATTCATGTGTGAACAGTAACTGCAAGGAGTCAGGGACAGAATAACTAGGTACTTCCCAAGCTGAGCAAAGTTACACAAAGTGCAAAGTAACTTCAAAGATGCTTTTCCAACCAGCTATTCCCCAAAAAGACGCTGCCAGGAGACTTAAGTGTGTAATTTAAAATCCCACCTCAACTAAGAATGTCTTCAAGAGCTTCCCTAAAGAAACGGTCTGCTAGCTCCTTGCACGGATGGAGCTCCACTGCTCAAGTCTAATGGTTAGAAAGGTCTTTGTTTTAGTCTTAGAAGGGGATGGAGCTAATCCACTTCCTCTTTTTATCCGCAAATAGCCCTTCAAATATTTTACAGCTGTGAATTTATCTCTCCTCCAAGCTAGTTTTCTATAGTGCATTTATCCGTCCTTCATAAGGCATGATTCTGGAAGCTGTCACTATCCCAACCACTCTTATTTGGACATACTTCATTTATCAATCTTTCGTTAAAGTGCTCAGAACTTAACACAAAACTCCAGGTGAGGTATGACTTCTTTTCACTTATAAACCGAAAAAACCAAACCCAGTGCCATGGAGTCAATTCTGAGTCATAGAGACCCTATAGTACAAAGTGGAACTGCCCATAGTATTTCCAAGGAGTGCTTGATGGATTTGAACTCCTGATTTTTTTTGGTTAGTAGAAGTAACACTTAACCACTATGCCACCAAGGTTTCAATCATACAGATTTACATAATATAAACTCTGAACACATTTGTCTTCTTAACATTACTGATGAAATGTGTACCATATTTAGCTTCTAAATAGTTTGTATTTTCACATGAACAGCTATCAAAATAGGACTCCTCCATCCTATAGTCCCTAATTGGCTGTTTGAACCCCAATGCAGTATTTTGAATTTAATGAGATTAAACATTCTGTTATATAGGAAGTCTACTTTTCTCTTTTTAAATTCTTGATCCTGTCTTCAAGTGTCTTATCTTTCTCTCTGAATTTTACATCTTTTGCGACTATGACCTATGTAAGGCAAAAGGTAAATTAGAAAGAGAATCTGATCAGCACAGTGAGCAGACAGTTGTTATTACACTGTAAGCATAACATCAGAGATTAGCCTGCCAGATTAATTCTTGAAATCCAAAGGAAAAGGGTGGAGTCAAGTGGTCAGTGTATGAGGTTCAAGTTCTGATTGCCCACCAAAGGATATTCACTTACTTCCAGTTAAATACGACAGATGAAAATATATGCTTATCTCCCCTCTCAAAAACCTTCCAAAAGTCAAGGAAATTTTAAAGACATGATTGATATAAATACAGAAAAATATACAGAACAGGAAGCCAGATAATAAAAGACAGCAGTAAAATATGGAACTTGAAAAGCAGATGACTATGTGGTGACTGAGTTAATAATACGCGTTACCATCACGTCAGTTCTGACTTATTATAACCCTCAAGGACAGAGCAGAACTGTCCCATAGGGTTTCCAAAGAGTGCCTTGGGGCTGCCCTCTTTATGGTTAACAGCTATAGCTCTTAGCCACTAGCCATCAGCTTTAATCTATGTATCAGAAAGAAAACCAAAAAGTTACACGAAACTCGGTCCCTAGGAGCCCAGAAAGGCTCAGAAAATTGTAATACTAAATTTATCCGATGGCCAGGGAAAAAGCTGGGACAGAAGGACTTTACAAGACAGAGTTACACATCCCAAACCACGCCACTATTGGACAAACCAGTTAACTACATCTCCTTCACACTGGCAAATGACGGGACGTCTCCTGTTGAAGCCATGTACCCAGAGAAACCCTGTGCATGGCTCTCTTTCTGCACTTGGCTCCTGAATTCTGGAAGCTGGGCTCACACGGTGCAGGCAGGAGTCTGGAGGGTTCCTCCCTGGAGAAACTGAGAGGCTCATGACTTTCTAGAATTCCTCCCCAAGAAATCTGCCACATCCATCTGTTTCCTTAAAATTAAGTCAGCTACACTACCCCACCCAGAGGGAGTCAAATCATCCTGGAGAAAAGAAATTCATTTTAAAAAGAAAAATCCCCTGGCACTGAAAAATACAAAGCCAGATTAAATCATCCCACCAAATGTCCAGCACAGCGACTTTTTTAAAACCCACACTCATAACCAAAACTGTGAAATTGAAACACAGAAAAAAGGATTATATATAAATTACATTTCTTTACCAGAACACTCAAAAGTCAGAAAACTCTTCAAAATTCAGAAGAATAATGTGTTTTTACACAGAATTGTGTACAAACACATATTATTATGTAGGACAGTAGAATAAAAGTATTTTTAGATGTATGAAATACTGTCTCAAGAAATTTAATGATCAAATACACTCTGTCCAGAAATGACTGGAATATGAAAAGCCAATGCCATGGAGTCGATTTCCACTCATAGTGACCCTGTGGATCAGAGAAGAACTGCCCCATAGAATTTATTCTAAGGAGCGCCTGGCACATTTAAACTGCCAATCTTTCGGTTAGCAGACATAGCACTTAACCACTATGCCACCAAGGAACTGGAATATATACCCCACAAAATGATAAAGTAGCCCAGGGAAGAGGAACAGGATCCCACAGAGAACAAAGAGGAAATTACCAAATCCATAGATTTAGCAAGATTGGAGAAAGAAGATAGAAAGTTCCACAAATGATGACTCCGAGAAAAAAAAAACAGAATTGATAGATTATCTTAAATGTTCAGCTGTACCAAAAGATGAGATGCCAACTCCAGCAGAAAGTATTGGCACAAATTAATGATAAACCAAGGGGAAGGAAAAAAACTCATTGCCATCAAGTTGATAGCAACTCTACAGGATACAGTAGAACATTTCCATAGGTTTTCTAAGGAGTGCCTGGCCACCAGCTGCTTCTGGGGAATGCTATGGGGCAACTCTACTCTGTCCTATGTCATCACTAGGAGTTAGAATAGCCTTGACAACAGAAGTTTGGGTTGGTGTGTAGAAAAACATGAAATATATGACTGTGTTTCTTTAATACAAAAAAAATACGTTTTAATTTAAAAGTATGCATCCACCAAGAAGCAGTCTGCTTGTACCCTTGTTTCTTTTTTAGACACTTTAACTTTGTTTAGGTATTATTTTACCCTCTAATGATGAAAGAAAAGGATTTAGATCTATGTATGCTAACATCCCTCACTCAGATTGCATGTATCTCTGCTACTTCCACCTTTGTAATAGCACAATTCTTGGATAAACCAATATTCGGGTTCAGAATATTACAACCATGCAAATACTGTCACAGCTTTCACTCAAGAGGAGGTAGATTAGGAAACTGGTATGAGTACTTTGGGGAAGCTTTTAGACTTTTTTTAGTCTGAAATTGAAAAAATCAAGATCCTGCATATTTAAAATGTGGAGATAAAATTCAGAAGAGTTAGCCAAGAATTGAAAATTGTTGCTCTGGGGGAAGAGGAATCAATGTTACCCATTAATTCACTGCCTTCCAATCAATTCTAACTTATAGCAACCCTCTAGGACAAAGTAGAACTGCCCCATGGGGTTTCCAAAGAGCACCTGACGGATTCAACTTGCTGAGTGGTTAGTAGCCTCAGCTCTTTAACTCTTATGCCACCAATGTTTCCAGAACTGATGCTGGGGAGCCTGTTTGTCTGCTTTGACTTTTGACAGCTGTGCTTTGTTTTTCTTTAATTATTATTTTAATTACAATTGAAACACATTATGATCACTCAGGAGCTGAGGGTGCCCGTCAGACCCTTTCCTTTATTTTTAGAAACTTGATCTTGGAATTAAAAATAACACTCTATTTGAGAATCAAGTTATATCTTCTTTCACAGTGGGAAAGTGAAGCAACACAACATATATTAACGATTCTGAAAAACTACACTCTAGGAACTCAGAAGTCTAATTCTAGGCCAGTTGGCCAAGGATGGCCACACGTTTCACTTAACAGTTTCTTGTTTGTTTGTTCCTTTCAACATCCTTTCTATCCTCATCTGTTTATCATTTTGCTTCACTTTCAAATTTATTTGGAACTGAGAATATATATTGAAATTTGGCATGGTCTTCTTTGTATCAGTAAAATATATTTAGTTATATTTCCTCTTTGTTAACTGTAAACAATAAAAGGAGAAAGATTGAAAACATTCTGTGTACATATAAATTTATGAACCAGATTTTTCATTTCTAAGTCTAAAGCCCAGTTCTTCTTGGAGTCTGCCCCCATGGAATGCATAAACAAAGATAAAACACATTTTGAATCATATATTTTCATGGTTCCAACACATAAAATTACAGTTATTACAGATTTATTAATTTATAGTAAAGAAAGAATCCACTCTAAATTACAAAGCATGTTTGCCATTTTTCCTTCTGCAATTAAGGAAACTTAAACCTTGTTCTCCACTGAAACAATAAAGAGAGCAAAAAAAGAGTTTTCTCGACTATTTTAGCATCTCTGTCACTGCATTGTTGCTTACAAGGAGTTGGAATGGCCAAAAAATTATCCAAAGTGTTTGCTCTCAAGGTTTGAAAAATACTACACTAAATAAATCCAATTCATCTCTCAGAAAAAAATTAAAAACAAGGGAAAATATTATCCTGAGTAAAAGGAGAGAGACAAAGGACGAGTCTTGTAGGATCTCACTTACATGGAATGTGTACAGAATGTGCAAATGCCTTGAGACCCAAGTTTAACAGCAGTTCTGGGGCAAGCAGGGGTGAGGGAGAAAGGGGAGGGACTGCTTAGGGGATACTGCATTTTTGTGAAGGTGAGAAAAATATTTGCGAACAGGTAGAGCTGATGGCTGTGTGCTGTGGTGAACGTAGTTAACATCCCTGAACTGTACACATGAAAAATGCTACATGGGCAGATGTTATGTTATACACATTTTACCACACAAGCAGAAAAAGTGAACACATAACTACCTAGCAATGCTATCATATGTTTTCAGAGTAGTACTAGTAATAGTACAACTTAATTTTAAAAAAAGACTAGAATCTAATATTTTAGTAGTGGCTCTACCACTCATATCTCATTTGACTACAGAGTGGTCAGAGGTCCTTGAGTGGCGCAAATGGTTTGCTGTCAGCTACTAACCTAGCAGTCGGTGGTTCACGTCCACCCAGTCACACCACAAAACAAAGGCCTGGCGATCCACTTCTGTATAGACACTTTCTCTGTGCTTACTGCCCAGCTGTTGAGTAAGAACATCCAACTGGATCATCTCTCCAATTTATTGCAGATGGTGTGTTGTTGTTAGGTGTCATTGGGTTGGTTCTGACTCATAGTAACCATATAGGACAGAGTAGAACTGCCCCTTTGGGTTTCCAAGGAGATGCCAGTGGATTTGAACTGCCAACTTGTTGGTTAGCACCTGAGCTCTTAAGCACTGTGCCAACAGGGCTCCATCTCAGAGGAGAATATATAAGTGATGCAGCTGAGAACATTATAAGAATTGCCTTTTTTCTATTCATGCATCCCTCGTATTGACATACATTTTTATATGCAGACATTAAGGACCCCTGATAGCACAGTGGTTAAGCACCCAGCAGCTAACTGAAAGGTATGTGATTCAAACCTACCAGTGTTTCACAAAGACCTAGTGAGCTGTCCTCATGAAGATTTCAGCCTAGGAAATCCTGTCAGGCAGTTGCCATCCCTATGCATTGGAATTGACTCAGCAGCACACAAAAAGCAGGCACGTAGCAATGACATGCAGACATCTGAAAACCCCACAGTCTCCAACGATCTGACCAGCAGTTACAGGAGGAAACGAGGTAGTCTGATTTCAGCTACCTCTCAACATCATCAGCCAGACTAAAAGCTTGGGTGCAACTCGGCTACCCCCAGATAAAAGGGTACCGTGTCAAGAACAAGCCAAAACACTTCTACTTTGCTTTGGGAACCCTTATATGATTTGGCTTACAGCAGACTCACATCAATATTTTGGCAGATTCAGACTAATTTTTAGGTTTATTGCTGTAACTTCATACTCAAATGATCTAGTTTAAAAATAGGCACAGCCAGGT
This sequence comes from Heterohyrax brucei, assembly GCA_028571685.1. Classification (NCBI taxonomy): domain Eukaryota; kingdom Metazoa; phylum Chordata; class Mammalia; order Hyracoidea; family Procaviidae; genus Heterohyrax; species Heterohyrax brucei. The sequence continues at coordinate 113,133,147 of CM053149.1, read as the reverse complement.
AGAAGAGACAGTGGCCTAGAACTCAACATAGTCCTTAAATTTCTATTGTATGATCACAGAAGAGCCCTTTGTAGTGTCTGTTTGGCTCACAGTTCTGCTTTCTCTGGAAACAGCCCACTGACCTGGTCCCCAAGGTCACAGATGAGACCCTGCAAGCCGTATTTCAGTTACATGATAGTACTGCCTAGGGCTCAGCTGACTGAGCAGCTGCTGAAGGTCAGAATCAAATGGGACCAATCAGAATTCCTCCTTGGAAGCTGACCATTCAGTTGAGGAAGTCACATCTCGACGTACCCAGAAACTATGTAAACTTGGGAACCCAGGCGTAACCACTGTCTTATGAGTAGTCTAAGTAGCAGAGATAGGATTCACAAAGACAGCTAAATGACAGACACTTGTGAAAAGAAGCTAGAAAAGCAAACCCACTGCTGTCAAGTCAGTTCCAACTCAGAGTGATCCTATAGGACAAAGTAGAACTGCTCCACAGAGTTTCCAAGGAGAGCCCAATGGATTAAAACTGTTGACCTCTTAGTTAACGGACAGCACTTAACCACTACACCACCAGGGTTGCCTGCACAAAGGAAACCCCAAACCAAACTCACTTCTGTCGAGTCGATGCCGACTCATAGTGATCCTATCAGATAGAGTAGAACTGCTCCACAGAGTTTACAAGGAGCATCTGGCAGATTTTAACTGCTGACCTTTTGGTTAGCAGACATAGCACTTAACCACAAGGCCACCAGGGTTTCCTGCAGAAAGGAGAGGCATGATGTGGAAAAAGGCTGTTCTCTGAGCTCCCGATGGCTTTTCATTTCTAGTCCCTTTTGAATTCCAGCTGCTTTCCTGCCATTGGCTTCTACGGCACCACCGACATATGTTATTATATTCCATTCTCCCTTCTTGCTTGCTTGGATAACTGCAGGCTGATTTCTGTTATTACCAGCAACAAATCTGCTTCCGTTAAGCTGGCTTTTTCCTCTTCTTTAACTGAATTGAACAATGTAGAATAATTCTCTTTTCTTATGATTGCTTGTTTTTTTGTTTTTGTTTTACTGCATCAATTAATGTAATGAGAAAATCTTGATGGGCTGTTTTTGTTTTATTTCATTTCCTTTTTTTTTCCTAAGTGAACTTTTAGTTTGACCAAACAGAATAGTAGCTAGACATTAAAGAGCCCAGGTAATCAAAAGATGATTAAACCTGGAAAGTTCTACCTCATTTCCTGTGTCAGACTCTATTCTCTATACTAGAATGATGTACCACACTTAAAAGGTTAAAGAAAGGGTCCCAACAATGGAGCTTTTTAATATTAACACCCAATTACATTCCTGAGTCAGGTACAGGTTTAAAAAAAAGAAAAGAAAACCCACTGCCATTGAGGGGATTCCAACTCATAGTGACCCTATAATACAGAGTAGAACTGCCCCATAGAGTTTCCAAGAAGTGCCTGGCAGATTTGAAACGCTGACCTTTTGGTTAGCAGACTAGACTTAACCTCTATGCCAAGCATAGGGTAATGTATATTAATTAGCGTCTAGAAACAACGGCTACATGTTCCTAATAGCAGAGAAATCAGACAACACTTGGAGCCCGCTGTCTGTTATCTGTTGACTATCTCCTAAGCCCACTGCCATCGAGTCAATACTGATTCATAGTCATGAGTAGAACATGGTTTCCAAGGAGTGCCTAATGGATTCAAACTGCAGAGCTTCTGTTTAGGAGTTGTAGCAATTAACCACTACAACACCAGTTTCCTGGCTACCTCCAGGTAACTTCAAAACACATCTTTCTGAAAAAATCCAAACTCCAAAAGCCCTTCAGAGAAGGGAAGCAGGTGGTACAAAGCAAAAAAGCATCAGGTGGGTGTCAGCTGATGAGGACTTGACGTCTGTAGATCTTTGTTCTTCATCTCATTTGGAATAGAGAGGATCCAACATGAAACTGATAGTCCAAATGAAGCCCAGCAGACGACACGCTGAGGCTGCCCTCCTTAGACATGCTATTAAACTTGCTAGGGCTCTATTTCTCATCTCTTTAATGGGAATGCAGATCCAACTCGATGGCCCTTGGCTTGGCTTGGCAATTGTCCCTATTTGGCACAGTTGTTGTAAGGCTGTTATCACACACAAAGTGCTCAGCAGAGCCTGGCACATACGCGTATGCAGTAAATGTCATCTCTTACTACCATATCTGACCGCTGCCAACTGTAAGTTTCCAGTGGTTTGTTGGTCAAGGTTATAAGTGTAATAAAAATTGAGCATACCTAACAATAGGTAGTGCTTTGAGACGTTCAAGCTCAATTCCACTAAAAGTAAATCATTAAACTGGGTGATTGAAAGCATTACTGAATAAAGAAGAATAGGGCTGAATATAGCCTTCAGGTCGCATTTGACTCATTTTGGGGTCACGGCCAACATTCATAATACAAGAACAGCTTATTATGTAGCCTTACACATGTGCATTTCATGTCACAAGGGTAAACTACTGACACTATGGACTACAGAAAAAGGTAAGCACATAGACATACTTTGTAGAAGACCCCATTGCTGTCGAATCATTTCTGATTCCTCACAACCTTATAGGACAGAGCAGAACTGCCCCTCAGGGTTTCCAAGGAGCAACTGGTGGATTTGAACAGCTGATCTTTTGGTTAGCAACCAAACACTTAACTACTGTGCCACCAGGGCCCCTCATCCTGTGTACCTGAATTAGAACAATATATTGTTCTAATATCATTTCCAGGGCAGACATTCTGGACTTCCATGTTTTTGATCTGGAAAATTCTGAGCCTAGAAGCAACTGTTTCTAGGGGTACCAAGAAGAACAAAAATGCTCTTAAAACAAGAGCAGAGGGTGATCCCTTCCGTACATTTGCAGAGTAGCATCAGATCAGAGGAAACGTTCACTGAGGAAAAAACACTCGTTATGTGTTTAACCTCATTGTGAATACTCACCACGCCCCACCTCAGATCATAATCTGAAAGGATATGAGCATTTTAAAAAGTGAATTGCTCTGTACAACGAAATAAGAACTTTGAATCTCTGTGGGCAAGCCAGGCAAGAAGATATGAAGAATACAGAGATAAGCAGATGTGTGAGATGAAAGAAGGAAAACCAGCCCTCCATACAATATTCCTTATGGTAGAAAACGACTGATAATTTTTAGGACAGTGATTGTTATTATTCTTAAGTGATACCTACGTGGCAGAATAGAAGTGCCTCCTGGAGCTTTAATGACTATAATCTTTTTTGTTTTAAATATTTTACTACGTTAAAGCTCTGTTTGTCATATAGAACTGGCACACACCCTGCTATGTGACTCTAGTTGTTCTTTCCACTCTGCGACAGTATACTCCTCTTTTCCTCTGTGTATTTCAAGTGTCCATCCAACCACCTCCTGTCCCCCTCGGCCCTGTCGTCTCACTTCTGGACAGGAGTTGCCCGTTAGTCTCATACATCTACATAAGCCAAGAAACACACTCTTCACCAATATCATTTTATGTCTTATAATCCAGTCCAATCTGTACCTGAAGGGTTGATTTCCAGAACGGTTTTAGTTCTGGGCTAACAGAGAGTCCAGAGGCCATTTCTTCAAGAGATCTTCCAATCTGTTGGACCATCAAATCTGGTCTTTTTAATAGAGTTTGAATTCTGCACAGCCATTGTTCTGTATGTCAGGGACTCTACGTTGTATTCCCTGTCAAGGCAGTTATTATATGGCTAGGCGTCATCTAGTTCTTCTTGTCTCATTGTCACCGAACCAAAGCAAGTTCATCTGCCTGGCACTGCAGCTGAACCCAGAGACGGGGAAAGTTCCAAGCAGGCTTTATTAACAGACAAGCAAGTGAATCTGGAGTACAGAGAGAATGGTTTCTCCAAGACTGTTCTGCTTGGGTTACGACTCCAGCAGCTTTTATACCTAGATTACAAAGGGGGTTGCATCTGGAAAATGTTGAACCTTGCCGTAAGAAAGAACAGGGAGTCACAATATTTATTTACATCTTATCAAACAGTGTAAATTACCCAAAATATCATTACCTCCCTGAAAGTTTGAAAGAATTGATTTACCACCTGAAGACAGGTGTTGTGGGTTGAAGTGTGTGCCCCCCAAAATGTGTGGTTTCTCTAAACTGTATGTTAAAGGTTTAGGGTGGGGCTGTAAATTCCTGCATAGAATTACTTCCCTGCTCTGCATTAGGGAGAGTTTCCCTGGAGTGTGGCTTGCCCCACCCTTAATCCTTTCAGCTTGCAAGAGATAAAAGGAAAGAGAAACAAGGAGAATTGGGAACCTCGTTACCATCAAGAAAGCAGCACTGGGAGAAGAGCATGTTCTTCAGACCTGAGGTTCCTGCTCCAGGATGCTCCCTGGACAAAGACTGATGCAATACTGGACTTGCCTCCTAGGCCAACAAGGGAAAAGCCTTCCCCTGCAGCGGACACCCTGAATATGGACTTGCAGCCTACTGGACTGTGTGAGAATAAATCTTCCTTTGTTAAAGCCATCCACTCTGTGGTATTCCTGTTACGGCAGCCCTAGCTGACTAAAACAACAGGGAAAGGAATGTAAGTCTATTGATTTGGTTGGGAGAGTGATAACAAAACAGGGAATGGAATGTAGTTTAGCAGTCTCGATGACCTTGATCAAGTCCCTCCCCTACCTCCACTAACATCATCCTGACGTAGTCTCTAGATTGTATGGCCCTGTCTGTCTCTTAGGCCCATATTTTCCTTATGTCTTTAATGTCTTTCATTCTCCTCTGCTCCAGGTGGGCTGAGACCAATTGATGTTACATAGATGGTCACTTGCTACTTTGATGAACACTGCTCACAAAAGTGGGATACAGAACGTTCTCTTTAAAAACTTGGTTATGCCTTGGCTATAATCTTTACGGGAGTAAATCACCAAGTCTTTCTCCTAAGGAACCAGCGAGTGTGTTTGAACTGTGAGCCTTTCGATTAGCAGTCTAATGCTTAACCATCACCACCAGGGGTCCTTGAGGACAATGCTATCTACATTAATTTTTGAATTGCTGCCTATGTGATTTTATGCTGTAAACCCTCCAGTAAAGCTTCAGTAAAAGAGATAAAGGAAATTAACAGCAGAAACCAAGTATAACACTTAAGGACACATGGCAGCATATGTTGAAAAAGACATGAAAGCCCCACAAAAACCCATAGGCAAGATTTTCCATGGTGGTATCTTACTTGGATTTTAAAATAATGGTTGACCCCAGAAGGTGAGGAAACTTGGGTTACATGTGAATGGCATATTCTTACAAAGTGGAGAAATAGCTCTTCAATTTGATGGCAAATAGCCCTATGAATGTTATCTCATTGCCTTTAATTTTATTTTACCATTGTATAGTTTGTTTGGTTTAGGCTTGGATCCCATTCCCGACCATTGTGTTCTCTGTGTTTATTATTAGTGTTACATATCCATTTCTGAAACAATTATATCTACTACAGCTATAAGTTTACATAAAACTGTGACTGAGTACTCTTTATTTAGTTAGAAGAAAAATTAGCTCATACAAATTAAAGAAGAAAAGAGCTGATTTCAAAATAAAAAAGAATTACTTTGAGGGTTTTTTCCCCTCTTTGGCATTTATTTGTTTAAACATATCAGCCAATATGTAATAAATAACATTCCCATTTTATCAAGGCCAATGAACAAATATGAAGAAATTAATTTATTCTACAAAAACTTGTTTGCCAGTCATATGACTGTTAGGGGATAGGGCAACCAAGACGAGTAATAAATGGTCATGACTTAATTTGGAAATGAGAAATATAAATGTGAATGGAACATGTATCCAGATGCTAAGATGATACACCAGTAAACCAGTTGCCATCAAATCCATTTCAATTCATAGTGACACTATGTGAGTCAGAGTTGAACTCTGTCCCATGGGGTTTTCAAAGGCTCATTTTTCTGAAGTGTATTGCCAGGCCTTTCTTTCAGGATGGACTTGAACCTTCGCCCTTTCAATTAGCAGCCAAGCACTCCTTAACCGCACCACCAAGACAATATGAGGGATCAAGAACTTCTGGGATGGGAGGATACAAAAACTTCAAAAAAAGGTGACAATTTTGAACCCTTCATGGATGTTTTATTCATCTGATGCTGTTATGACAGATATACCACCAGTGGATGGCTTTCAAAATATAAATTTTATTCTGTCACAGTCCGGTAAGCTAAAAGTCCAAATTCAGGGTATCAGTTCCAGGAGAAGTCTTTCTCTGTGAGCTCTGGAGGAAGCTCTTTGTTATCAAACTTCTTCCGGACTGGGAGCTTCCGAGGCTCAAGGACACAGGGCCCCTTTCCAAAGAACATGTTCTCCCCTGCTTTCTTGGTGGTATAAGCTCCCCCTCTGCTTGCTTCCGTTTCTTTTGTACTCCAAGTTACCGCCTCAAGGCACAGTACAATCTTACACCTTGAGTCCTGCCTCACCAACACATCTGCTGCTCCTCCTCATTAACATCATAGAGGCAGGGTTTACAACAAGTTGGAACATCATGCAATACCAGGAATCATGGCCTAGGCAAATTGCTACACATATCTGGGAGGGGGGCGGGCACAGTTCAATTCATGACAATGGAGGTTCACCAAGCCAACAGTAGGGAAAGGGTATTCCAAGTAGAGGGACCTGGAAGGCAAGGACATGACTCTATGATCACATGCAACAAGAACAGGGAGGACTGAAAAGTTTGGTGTGGCTGGGACATTGGTGTAGTGGGGGTGTAAGGTCCTTTTGAAACCCCTAGTCAACACCCCTTCCCCTCCTTTGTCTTGCTAACCACAAGCTTGTCTGGAGCAATCTTCTTCAGAAAATCACAGCAGGTGGTAACTCCATCCACTACATCTGCCCAACCTAGACCTTGATCTTGAGCAGACTGAGGAGATCCTGCCTTTCACTTGACCCTGGACACAACTGTAATTATAACTGGAAAGGAAGATACTTCCCAGTTAAATTTTCCACTGGAGACAATTGAAGAAACTGTGATGGAAAAATAATGCAACATTTGGATCTCCAAATAAGGACATGGAGGGCTAAAGGTGAGCAGTTATGGTAGCAAACCCAACCCTTAGGTTCCAAGGATGCCCAAAGCTCTTGAAGCCCCCAGGATGATCAGCAGTTGGTGTTAGGGTCCTGCCTTGCTCCTTGCCTGCGCAGACAATAAACTTGTCACTTCCTGTTTCCTTTGCAATTGTTGTCCATCTTATTTCAGTTGGCCAATGTGACAAGAACCCAAGTGGCATTTGGTTATATTTGTAAGATGAAGATGTTAGGACTTTAACCTATGAGCTATGAAGATGCAGCAAATGTTTACACAGATATGAGTGATTAAGAAAACATATTGCTGTAGAAAGATTGGTTGGGAGGAGATTGGAATAGAATCTGAAAGTCCAGAAGAATTAAACTATGGAAATGACCATGGAAGCAGCAGCAGAAGTTTGTCGTTATATTCGGCCAGATCTGAACAGAATAACTCATTCCCATAGAGTCCTCTCTGACCCGCAGCAACTCTAGAGAACAGAGAAGAACTCCCCTTAGGGTTTCCAAGGCTGCAATCTTTATGGAGGAGACCTGGTGGCCCAGCAGGTGGAGCACTCTCACAGAGCAGGTGAAAGAAGTGGCCCCTGCTTCCATAAAGATTTCAAACCTTGGAAACCCTGTTGGGCAGTTCTGCTCTGTCTTACAGGCTCACTATCGGTCAGATTCAACTCAGTGGCAGGGCGTTGTTTTTGTTTTTTAATCTTTATAGAAGCAGATTACCACATCTTTCTCCCACGGAGTGGCTGGCGAGTTCAAGCAACTGATCTTTTGGTTAGCAGCCTAGTGCTTTAACCACTGAGCCACTGGGGCTCCTTGTAGGGCTTCTAAGGCTGTAAATCTCAAGGAATCCGACTGCCACAACTTTCTTCCAACAAGCAGCTGGTGGTTTTGAACCACTTTTGGCTATCAGTGAATTGCTTTAACCAGAGCTCCCATATATGCCCTAGAAGGGTTGAAGTCAACTCCTTTCTGAGTTGCTGAGAACAAGAACAGCACTTGCTGTTTTCAAAGCCCTGAGCTGAACTGATTTGGCAATTCCCAGTCCTCCCCCTGCCCTACTGACCTTTACTGCCTTAGACAGTCTCTGGAAAAGCCAAGTCCCATGTTCCTGTCATATTTACAAGCATCTGTCCAAGTGACCTTTGGCCAAATCTCAGTAGAGTTTAGAGATCCTCGTGGGGGATTCGTAAAGCTTTGTTGTTTTTAGGTCAAACTTTCTCATTTTGTTTCTCTGTTCCGTAAGCCAAGGTGACTGGGGGAGAGAGCAGCTTCCAGATCAATAGTGAGCTGTCTGTGAGTGAAACACCTCATCCCACAGGGTTTCTTAGCATCTTTTATGAGCTGCATCAGAAGCAGCCCCGGGTGGCTGAATAGCTCTGCCAACTTTGTATTTGATGAAAGACTCACCTGCTAGAAGTGAGCCATGTCCACACAGGAAAATTATTTAGGAGAGAAAAAAATGTTAGGTTTATATATCATTTGAAATTTTTAAATAGCAAATCACTAATAAATTTTGGGGTAAAATTCAGCTATTTCAAAGCCAACCAGCTTTGTTTTATATACACCATGTTCTGCCTTTCAGCATCAGTCTAAGTACGTCTCTTCTGCAGAGCAGTCAGATAAAATTGGAGGACAGCCAATCCAGTGCCTTTTTTCCCTTCAGAACAAATATCCATGTCTGTGAATTCTTCACACAATTTTACAAGACTAATGCTAGAAAGGAAACCATGATGGTGTAGTGGTTAACTGCTATATCTGCTAATCAAAAGGTCTGCAGTTCAAATCCACCCAGTGCTCCTTAGAAATTCTATGGAGCAACTCTACTCTGTCCTATCGAATTGCTATGAGTCAAAATCAACTTGATAACACTGGGTTTGGTTTGAGGTTTTTTTTTTTTTTTTTTTTTTTTTTTTTTCTGGTGCTAGAAAGACCCAGAGCAAACATCTGAAAGAATCCCCTCAAAATAGGTTGCTAATGCCTAAAGAGGTTAAGTCACTTGCTTAAGGTCACACAGGATATCATGGAAGAGCTTCAGTTTTATCCAGATGTCCTGACTCTTGGTCCAATTTTTTGTCTCCTGTATCACCTTGCTCTGTAGCTACATTTGTTTGCATACAAAATGTGTTTTCTTCCTTAGCAGAAGCAGCAAAAATGACTAAGCTATAGGTTTAAGACTCTCCTGAGTAATCCCATCCATCTGTGATGATACTCTATGGAGTAAATAATTGTGAATAACTCTAATTGATTTCAGTGTTTCATATGCAACAAACATTTGTCAGGCATCTGTTGTGTGCCTTGCTCTGGGCTAGGCTCTGGTGAGTTTCCTGTGCCAAGATGCTCCCAGGACAAAGACTGATACAATACTGGACTTTCTTCCAGAGCCAACAAGGGGGAAAGCCTTCCCCTGGAGCTGACATCCTGAATTTGGACTTGTAGCCTACTGAACTGTGTGAGAATAAACTTCCCTTTGTTAAAGTCATCCACTCTGTGGTAGTTCTGTTAGAGCAGCTGTAGCTGACTAAAACAGAATTTGGTACTGGGAGTGGGGTGCTGCTCTAGCAAATACCTAAAATGTGGGAGCCATTTTGAAACTGTGAATGGATAGAAGATTCAGAAGGAACAAAGAAGGTGCAGATGGCAAGAAACAACAGAACCACAGGCAGTGCTGGAGCCAACCTGTGGAGCAAGAGAGCTAAATGCCTGTGCAAGTTTTCCTCATGGTACGGGGTGTCTCTGGGCATTTCAATTGGTGGAGCTAGTTTTGCTGACCCACAGAGCAAGACAGCTAAGTGCCTTTGTGTAGGATGCTTTCCAACAAGAGTGGGGTGCCTCCAGGCCCTTGAATCAGTGGAGCTACAGAGTTTGGGGACACTTGCCCCGACAGGACAGATGTGGGCCTGAGGCCTGGGCCATGCAGCCTTAGGAAGCAAAATCTGAAGAGATAAACAGTGTGAGAAGCTGAGCTGCCTCAGTCTCAAAGGGCATGGCCATGATCTCAGGGGTTTGAAAGGGTGGAACCGTGGCATCCTGTATTTGTAGAGGTGGAATTACCACACACTTGGGCTTGGGCTTAGGGTGCACCTAAAGCCAGTGGGGCAGAGTTTCTGTCCAAGTGGGCCTTGACGGCAAAGTTGCAGTACAGGGCTGGGGGTCTCCACTCAAAAACCAGAGAGTGTAGCTAATACCTAGAGACTGGAGGGCAAGGCCATTGTGTAAAATGTCTCAGAAAGTAGATTATTTCCAAAGCTTTGAGGGCTAATGTAATGTATTCTGCTGACTCGCTTGTTGCCTGTTAATGCCTTCTTTCCCTGCAGTTTCTCCTATTTACAATGGAATGTCTAACTTCTGCCACTGTAGCTTAGAAAACAGCTTATGTTCTAGGTTTCACAGATGTAAAGGAATTTTTGAATTTTGGACTCGGAATTGATTTAAGACTTCTATCATATGGGATTAACATGATTTTGCCATGATGGAATGAATGTGTTATGTGTTTCACTGTTGTGATTTTTGGAGTACCCAAGGGTGGGATGTCATGGATTGAATTGTGTCCCCCCAAAAATATGTGTAGCTATGTAGCTGCACCATGATGCCCAATATTTTGTGATTGTCCTCCATTTTGTGATTTTCTTGCGAAGTATGTTAAAGATTAGGGTGGGACTGTAAATCCCTTCATAGGATTACCTCCCTGCTCTACTGTAAAGGGAGTTTCTCTGGAGTAAGACTTGCCCCACCCTTAATCCTTTTCTCTGAGAACTGGGAACCTCATACCGTCAAGAAGCAGCACCAGGAGCAGAGCGCGTCCTTCAGACCCGAGGTTCTTGTGCCAAGATGCTCCCTGGACAAAGACTGATGCAATACCAGACTTTCCTCCAGAGCCGACAAGGGGGAAAGCCTTCCTCTGGAGCAGACATCCTGAATTTGGACTTGTAGTCTACCGAACTGTGCGAGAATAGACTTTCCTTTGTTAAAGCCATCCACTCTGTGGTAGTTCTGTTAGAGCAGCCCTAGGTGACTTAAAACAATACTCTAAGGAGTAAAGAACTGTGAGCAACTCTAATTGATTTCGCTGTTTCATATGCAGCAAACATTTGTCAGGCATCTGTTGTGTGCCTTGCCCTGGGCTAAATGCTGGTGATACCAGTGAAGATAGTTTCTTCAGGCTGATGAGGGATTTACCGTTTAGACAGAACAGTGAATAACATGGGCACTAATCCTGGGACAAGAAAGCCCCCTGGAATACAGAGAAGGGAAATCTGAAAAGAGAAAGGGACAATTTACCACTGTGTTGGTGAGTTTTCCTGTGGAAGAAAGGAAAAGGCACATTTGGCTGAGACCACTAGGAGCTCATACACGAAGTTAGTTCGAGACGAGGATTTCACACCTGCTTTCGACTGTTCTACTTGCAGAGAGCTATTTGGAATAGGTATATTTTTTCTAACTGTAGAATAGTCCCAAACCAAAGCCAAACCCACTGCTGTTGAGTTGGTTCCAACTCATAGAGTACCTAGAGGTCAAAGTAGAAGTGCCCCAGAGAGTTTCCAAGGAGTGCCTGGCAGATGTGAACTATTGACTTTTTTGGTAATAGATGTAACACCTAACCACTATGGCACGAGAGTTTCCTAGAATAGTCCAGAAAAGAAAATTTCTGCTCAGAGGACACTCTTTCTTGGTAAGAGGTCACACAAGGCATTTTCTCCAAGAAAGGGGGAAAAGAGAGCCCTAGGGGTACACTAGAAATCTTGGTAGCATAGTGGATAAATGCTACAGCTGCTAACCAAAAGGCTGGCAGTTGAAATCCAGCAGGTGCTCCTTACAAACTCTATAGGGCAGTTCTGCTCTGTCCCATAGGGTCAGTATGAGTTGGAATTGACTCAAAAGCAATGAGTTTGATTTGCTAGGTTTCAGGGGCACAGTAATTGAAGTGTTTTGCTAACAGAAAGATAGGCAGTTCAAAACCTCCAGCTGCTCCGTAGAAGATAGATATGGCAGCCTGTTTCCATGAAAGAGTGCAGCCTTGGAAACCCTATGAGGCAGTTGTCCTCTATCCTGCAGGGTCACTATGAGTTGGAATCAACTTGACGGCAAGGAGTTTGGGTGGTGAAGTTAAGCACTTGACTACACCCAGAAGTGTCTTGGAAGAAAGGACTGGCAATCTGCTTCTAAAATGTCACAGTTTTGGTAACCCTGTAGGGCACAGATCTACTCTACACACATGGGATCACCATGAGTCAGAATCATCTCAAAGGATGTTTTATTTTGCATATAGGCATTTGTGATTATAATTACCTGCCTTCATCTTCATGCAAAACTAAGAAGAAAGTACAATTTCCCTGACAAATTACTTAGATGGGGCGAGTGACACCAGGCCTCTGTTTATGAAATTAACAGGTGGCACTAAATGACTTTAGTCTCCAACTTCCTCTGATATTCTCAGACTTCTAGGAAATACAGTCAATTGTATCCTAGCTGAATAGAAAACATTTGATGCTTAAACCATGTTTGCAGGGGTTAATGGCTCTGAATAAATCTTGAAAATCCCCAGCAGGAGAAATATGTTGTTTCTGGCTGTGGCAGCCTTGGTCTCTGAATTTTCCATAGCAGCCAGAGATAATCAGCCCAAGCAGTTTTTCCTTTCTTTTCTTCTCAGGTTCTTAGCAGTAAAGGGGTGGGGGTGGGGGGGGGAGCCCATTTAAAAGTGATAAATAATGTAAGTAAACACAGCAAGATCACAGTCCAGTTTCCAAAGCTCCCTGTTATAGATTCAACTGTGTCTGCCAAAACACATATGTTGTAATTCCTCACCCCTATACTTGGTTGGGAAACCCTGGTGGCATAGTGGGTTAAGTGCTATGTCTGCTAATCAAAAGGCCAGCAGCTCAAATCTGCCAGATGCTCCTTGGAAACTCTATAGGGCAATTCTGCTCTGTCTCATAGGGTTGCTATGAGTCAGACCTGACTTCATAGCAGTAGGTTTGGTTTTTGGTTTTGATATACTTGCTTGGGAAACCCTGACGGCAGAATGGTTAAGAGCTACAGCTGCTAACTGTAAGACTGGCAGTTTTAATCCACCAATGCTCCTTGGAAACTCTGTGGAGCAGCTCTACTCTGTCCTGCAGGGTTGGTATGAGTTGTAATCAACTCGACAGCAGTGAGTTTGGTTTGGTTTCTACTTGGCTGGAGCCCTGGTTGCACAGTGGTTGAGCACTTGGCACTTGGCTACTAACCAATAGGTCACCATACCCATCAGCATCTCCACAGGGGATAGACACAGCAGTCCACTTCTGTAAAAATTACACCTTTGGAACCCACACAGGGCATCATGAGTCAGAGTCCACTTGATGGCAAAGGGTTTGGTTTTCGTATATTATGAAGATAATCCTATCTGGGAATAGGGTTTTCTTTATTAGGTTAATGAGGTCTTATCACTGTGGGATATGTTTTAAGTCAAATACCTGCCAGGTATAAACCACACTGAGTAGACACACAGAAGGAAGCAGAGATAGGGGAAGATAAATAACCAAGCCACGTGAAGATCACAAAGGAACCAAGGAACAGAAACTGGAGACAAGAAACTTCCCTCAGAGCCAATAACCAGAGAGAGATTTTTGGAAAATTATCAATGCACAGCCAGCTTTGAGAAGACAGAACTCCAAATGTCTTACTCATCTGTTTCTGCTATATCAGAAATACCACAAGCGGACGGCTTTAACAAACAGAAATTTATTTTCTCATAGAAAAGTAGGCAAGAGTCCATATTCAGGACATCACCTCTGGGGGAAGCCTTTCTCTATTGGCTCTGGAGGAAGGTCCCTGTCATCAATCTTCCCTTGGGCTGGGAACTTCTGAGGTGTGGATACCATGTGTCCTTTCCAAAGGGAAGGCTCTGCTGCTCAGGCTGTTTCTTGGTGGTATGAGGTCCCCAGCTCTCTCCTTGCTTCCCTGTTCTTTATATCCCAAGAGATTGCCTCAAGGCTCAATACACTGAGTCCTGCCCCACCAACACAGCTGCCTCCCATCCTCCCTCATTAACATCAGACAGGCAGAAATTACAGCATACGAACATCATATAATATCAGGAATCACGGCCTAGCCAAACTGCTACACACATGGGGGGGTGGGGGGGACTCAATCCATGAAATTCCACCCTTTGGCACCCTTAAAATCACATCTTTCCAATGTGCAAACATATTCACCTCATCATAGCATAAGCCTTAAGTCCAAGTACAAAATCCAGAAATTCCTCTTCAACTGTGAAATCTAAAACTTAAGTTATCTGATTCCAAAATACAGTGGCAGAACAGGAAGGTACAAGCTAGATATTTCCATTACAAATAGGAGAAATTACAGGGAAAGAAGGCATAACAAGTACCAAGCAAATTAACTGAACACGTTACATTAGCCCTCAAAGCTTTGAAAATAAACCTTCATTTTCTGTGACATTTTACACAACAGCTGTGTCCCCCAAACTCTAGGTATTGGTCACACTCTCCAGATTCTGAGTGGAGGCTCCTTGGTCCTGGACTACAGCTCCATCTTCCAGGTCCATTGGGACAGCAACTTTGCTTCCTTACCCTTAGGTGCACCATTTTCCTGGCCCATCTGAGTGTCAACTCCACCCTTAGAAACACCAGAAGCCTTGGCTCCACCCTTTGAGACCCCTGAGGTCATGGCCATACATTTTGAGACTGAGGCAGCTCAGCTCCCTGTTCTCCTTGTCTCTTCAACTTCTGCTTCCTGTGGTCTCTTGGTCTGGGCCCCATGCCCCCATCTGCCCTGCTGAAGAAAATGTTCCAAAGCTGTGTAACTTCACCAGTAAGTGCCCAGAGGCACCCCCCTCTGTCAGGAATGCTCCTACACATAAGCACTCAGCTCTCTCACTCCAGAGGTCAGCTCTACTGCTCTCACATATATCTGCTGGTTCTGAGTTGCTAGGTCTCTGCTGTTGTTTCCCATCCTCAGTGGGATCCTCAGTGTTAACAGTTCTCCTCATTTCTTAAAAGAAATTAAAACATTCAAATTGGAAAGGAATACAAAAGCAAAGAAAACTATATTTGCATATAAGTAGTCCCTGTGTCTTGCATATTCCTTCTGAGTCTTCTATCCATTCACAGTTTCAAAACCACTTTCGTGTTTTAGGTGTCCGTTAGAGCAGCGTCCCACTTTCTTAATACCAAATTCTGTCTTAGTCATCTAGTGCTTCTATAACAGACATAGCTGTTATAAAGCAGATAGCTTTAACAAATAGAAATTTACTTTCTTACAGAAATGCAGGCTGAGTCCAAATTGAGGGCATCACCTCTGGAGGAAGGCTTTTTCTGTTGGCTCTGGAGAAAGCTCCTTGTCATCAGTGTTTCTCTGAACTGGGAGCCCCTGAGGCACAAACTCCGTGTCCTTTCCAAAGGAAAGACTCTGCTCCTGGCACTGTTTTTTGGTAGTATGAGGTCCCTAACTCTCTGCTTGCTTTCTTTTCCTTTATATCCCAAGAGATCACTTCAAGGCACAATATAATTTTACACATTGAGTCCTGCCCATCCTCCCTCATTAATATCATAGAGGCAGGATTTATAACACATCAGAACATCACACAATACAAGGAATCATGGCTGAGCCAAACTGCTACACACATTTTTAGGGGATACAATTCAATCCATGACTCTAGGGCCTGGCTAGAGGCTGTGTATTAGGATGCGTGATATGTCCTTAGTGACTGTTACCTGACTGGCCCCCAAATCCTGCTTATCATGCTTGGATGTTAATATAACAGTGACCTACATAACCTAATTTTCCTGTCCCCTCTTCACATTGCCTTTCCAAATGCTTTCAGTTTAGATGTTGCCCAATTTGAATTGTATCTACTCACAATAAATACATTGTTACACTGATTTTTTAGGTTTTTGACAAGTGGCATAGCCGAGGCTGAACAATAGTTCTCATTCTAAAAACAAACTTACTACCCCCAAGTCAACTCCACCTCATGGTGACCCTACAGGACACAGTAGAACTGCCCTGTGAAGCTTCCAGTGAGCAGCTGGTAGATTGGAACTGCCAGCTTTCTGGATAGAAGACATAACTCATCATAGCTGTTAACCACTGCACCAGTCATTGGGCAAAGTGATACTTGATTTTCAACTTTTAGACATTAAACTAGAATTTTGCCAAGCAACTAATTATCCAAACCCACTTATTACAGTGCATTACGGTAGCACCATGGTTCAGAACTCAGGCTGCTAACCAAAAGGTCAGCAGTTTGAATCCACCAGCTGCTCTTTGGGACCCCTATGGGGTTGTTCGACTCCATCCTATAGGATTGGTATGAGCTGAAATTGACTCAGTGACAATGAGTTTGGTGCCGTTATGGGATCGCGGCATGTTTTCTCTCAATCTTTTTTCAGGCTTCCAATGAAGAGTGTAAGGCAAAGTTGACTGAGCTGAGAGATAGCCCCTGAAGCTTGTAACTGTCTGCGGATTCTGACATTTCTCACAGTTAAGTCCAGCAAATACACTGTATGGGAAAAACAGTTCCCGGAAATGGAGAAGGAAATTGAGAACGCTGAAAGGGGAAAAGGGAGAGATAGGTGCTAATTGCAAGTGGTCATATGGGGAAGAAGAGATAATTTATTTTCTTATTGTTGCAAAAAGAATACCACTAGCGATATAAAGAAAAATGTAAAACGAAAAAAAAAAAAAGTTATCATCCAAAAACCATTTGTCCATTTCCTGCTCTTCACGGCAAGGAAAATCCGGACCCCAAAATTTAGATTTACCCAGGGTTGTGGTCTCCTGCTGCCCTCTACTGTTAGGGAGAAAGACTGCAGCTGTCCAGACCAAGGCAAGAAAAACAAGGTCACTTCTGAGTTTGCCTATAGAGAAGAAAGGGGAGTGGGAATTATCCTCCCCCTGCCCTTTCCAAGCCTGGAATTGTGGGCATGGACTCAGAATTCAGGGCTGCTTCTCTGAGTCCTGCAGAGCTACACGGTTCCGCGGTTAGATGTCTAGAAATGCCCAACGGAGCGCCGTAAGACCTGACAGATTAACGAAAGAAGGGGCAAAAGGAGATAAAGAAAAAGGGATAACAGATCTTTAAGTGGTCGTGTAACCTGATTCTATGGATGCCAGTAAATTTCCATTAGTCCTTAAACTAGCCCAAGACAGGTGCGACCCACTCACTCCACATGTGTAGGCAGGCCAGCTGTGATTACTAATTGACCTCAGCAAGGGACCAGGGAGCACAGCAACAGATGAAATAAATTAGAAGAAAAATCATCACCAGGACTCTATTCCAAAGCAAGAGGTTGAAAAACAACCACCCGAACATACTGTCGTCAAGTTGATTTTGATTCATAGTGACCTTATAGGACAAAGTAGAACTGCCCCATTGAGTTTCTGAGGATGGATTTGAACTGCTAACCCCTTTGTGAGCAACCATAGCACCTAACCATTATGCCACTAGTGTTTCCCAAAAGAACCACATCACTTCCTGTTTTCTGGCCAATTTTCTCTCCCTGGAGCACCTATGTAGCTGCCATCTTGCTACTCAAATCACATATAAGCCAGCCCTGCTTTCGCGTAGCTCAGGGGTTTAGATCTGAGGATTTTCTTCCTGACTCCTTGCTCTGTGTTTTGCAGCCAAGTCTAGATAACTGGCAAGGCTGAGCACAATGGACAAGCATCTATCTTCTAGGGTTCATTAACAGCCACAACAGTGCTTCCTTACAGCCTGCCATCTTAACAGAAATGTACAATCTTGCCATTTATCCAGATGTTTTTTGAGAGTCACATCAGTCCTCTAGATGTTTTCAAAAGTCTGAGTGTCTGGACCACTGACTAAGATAGCAAGAGGTGACTTCATATGGTGTATGAAGTCCGTTCTACAAAGGCAATACATTAGTTGTGGTATCGACCATTTCAATTCAGAAACCCTAGAAATTCATGTGTCTGAGTCAAGAAATTTTCAGTTCAAGGGGACTGTATGACATCTATTCCTTATAAGTCTAAATACACTATTATTCTCCAACTTGTTTCACTTTACTTAAAAAGTTCTGTGTCACAATGAAAAGCAGGCCAAGGTTGATTGAATCCACACTAATGGCATTCCCCTACCAAACTGGAAATAACCAGCTGCTGAGTTGATTTTGACTCATAGTGACCCTGTATGAGAAAGCAGAACTGCCTCTAGAGTTTCCAAGGAGCAGCTGTTGGACATGAACTGCCAACCTTTTGGTTAGTAGCCAGGCTCTTAACCACTGCACCTCCAGGGCTCCATACATGAAATAATGGTTGTTAATGGATGAATAGCAGTTCCTTGAAACTTATCTTTTTATTTTACAGTAAGTGTTTAATTTGATACGAGGATGGCTAAGAGTGCTCTATCCACCCACCCACCCACCCTTCATGTTTTAACAGTTATTGGAGGATATCAGTTGGAAATCTTTGTGGCATAGTGCCTAAGTGCTACACCTGCTAACTGAAAGGTCAGCAGTTCAAATCCTCCAGGTGCCCCTTGGAAACTCTATGGGGCAGTTCTACGCCGTCTTCTAGAGTTGCTATGAGTGGAATCAACTCAAAAGCAGTAGACAGATCGGTCAGGTAAGCTAGGCTGCAGTAACAAATAGAGTCCTTCAGTATATTTTTCTGGCTTATGTAACTATTCCATGGAGGTAAAAGAGGTGTTTCTGATCAACAGGCAGGGATGTAGGGATCCAGGTTTCTGTAATCTCCTGGAACTCTAAGCTTCCTTTCATCTATGAAATGGGTGTAATAATAGTACTGATTGTATGAGTCCAAGTCCGTCTAGTGGTATCCAACTGCTATCAGTGACAGAACACTTTTGTCTTTCAGTCATAGAACTATCTGGAACCACTAGATCCACAGTCACTTTCAATCTGCTCAGGTTGCACCTTTGGCTTCAGATAAGTAAACCAAGGCGCTCTGAAAGCCCAACTCGCAGCTTTCCCAGAAGCTAAGCTAGGCTCTTTTTCCTTGTTATAATATCTTCTCTAATCCCCTGTCAAGGCAACCCCTTTTTATGACTACTATACTAAAAACGTTGAGAATTCATCAAGATAGGCAAATGGTGAGTTTGCCAATGATTGATTCATTTATGCTCTCCCTAAACCTTCATTCAGTGCCACCTCTCTGCACTGTACAGGGGCACAGCAGTGACAAAAACAAAATCTCTGCCTTTGCGGGGTGTCTAAGTCACCTGAGGCTACTCCAACAGAAACACCACAAGTGGGGGGCATTAGAAAGAGAAATTTTATTTTCACAGTCTGGTAAGCTACAAGTCCCTTCAACGTGAGAAATTCTCACAGCCCGATAGGCTGAGTCCAAACTCAGTATAGGAGCATTTCTGTGCAGGAACTCAGGTCCAAAGGATAGATGCTCTGCTCTCAGTGCTGTTTTCTTGGTCGTGTGTGGTTCCTGACTCTTTCTGCTCACTTTTGTCTTTTATATCCCACAAGCTTGTAGCTCACCCACACAACTGTTGCCCATTCTCCCTCATCAGCATCATAGAGGCAGGATTCACAACACATGAGAGGAATCACACCATACGGGAACTCAAGGCTGAGTCACGTGGATATACACATTTCGGGGGAGAAACACAAATGCAATCCATAGCATGAAGCTTGCAATATAGTGGAAGGAATCATATGATTAACCAAAGAAGTGGCTACACTTAGAATCACTGGGCAGCGGTGCTCAGTGGTACAATTCTTGCTTTCCGTGCAAGAGGCCTTGGTTCCATTCCCAGTCACCGCACTATGACAGCCACCACCACTTCCCCATCAGTAGGGAGGATGGCATTTTATCATGATGCTGAATACATTTCAGCAGAGCTTCCAGTCTCAAAGAGGCTGGGAAGAAACATCTAGCAACTGAATTCCAGACAACTGGCTGATGAAAACTCTATGGATTGCAATGGTCCCATCCCATTTTATATGGAATTGTCGTAAGTCAGGCACTGACTCCACGGCAGCTGACAACACCACCACTTACAGTATGTCAGACGGAGGCAAGAGCCATGGAGAATAATAAAGGAGAATAAGGGAGAAAGGGAGTGCCTTGGGTTGTTGTTGTTAGGTGGTGTCAAGTCAATTCTGACTCATAATGACCCCAAGCACAACGGAAAGAAACACTGCCTGGTCCTGTACCATGCTAACAATTGTTTTTATGCTTAAGTCCATCCTTACGGTCACTGTGTCAGTCCATCGCTTTGAGGGTCTTCCTCTTTTTTGCTGACCTACTTTACCAAGCATGATGTCTGTCTCCAGGGATTGATCCCTCCTGACATGTCCAAAGTATATATGTCAGTCTCACCATCTTTGTTTCCAAAGAGCACTCTGCTTGTACTTCTCCCAGAACAGAACTGTTTGTTCTTTTGGCAGTCCATGGTACATTCAATATTCTTCTCCAGCACCACAATTCAAAGGCATTAATTCTCCTGTCTTCACTGTTCATTGTCCAGCTTTTGCATGCATATAATGCAACTGAAAATCCCACGGTTTGGGCCAGACACACCTTAGTCTTCAAGGTGACATCTTTCCTTTTCATACTACAAAGAGGTCCTTTGCAGTAGATTTTCCCAACGCAATGCATCTTTTGATTTCTAGATTACTGCTTTCACGGGAGTTGATTGTGGAACCAAGTAAAATGAAATCCTTGACAACCTCAATACTTTCTCCATGAATCATGATGTTGCTTACTGGTCCAGTTGTGAAGATTTTTGATTTCTTAATGTTGAGGTGCAATCCATACTGAAGACTGTGGTCTTTGATCTACATCAGCAAGTGCTTCAAATCTTCACTTCCAGCAAGCAAGGCTGTGTCATCTACATAACACAGGTTGTGAATGAGTCTTCCTCCAGCCCAGATGCCTCATTCCGCTTCATGTAGTACAGCTTCTTGTATTATTTGCTTGGCATACCAATTGAAAAGGTATGATGAAAGGATACAACCCTGATGCACACATTTCCTGACTTTAAATCATTGTTCTGTTCTAATGACTGCTTCTGGAATCATATACAGATTCCTCATGAACACAATTTAATGTTCTGGAATTCCTAATCTGTACAGTGTTACCCATAATTTGCTATGATCCACACAAGTGAATTTCTTTGCATCGTCAGTGAAACAGGTAAACATCTTTCTGGCATTCTCTGCTTTCAGCCAAGATCTGTCTGACATTAGCAATGATATCCCCAGTTCCACATCCTCTTCTGAATTCGCCTTGAATTTCTGGCAGTTCCTTGTCAGTATATTGTTGCAGTCACTTCTGAATTAGATCTTGAGCAAAATTTCACTTGTGTGTGATATTAATGATATTGTTGGATAATTCTGGCATTTGGTTGGATCACCTCTCTTGGGAATAGGCATATATATGGATCTCTTCCAGTGATTTGATCACGTACTTGTCCTCCAAATTTCTTGGCATAGATAAGTGATCACTTACAGTGCTGGATCAGTTGGTTGAAACACCTTAATTGATATTCCATCAATTCCTGGAGCCTTGTTTTTCCCCTTACCTTCAACACAGTTTTGATGTCTTCCTTCAGTACCACTGGTTCCTGATCATATGGTACCTCTTGAAATGGTTGAACATCGACCAGTTCCTTCTGTTATAATGACTGTGTTCCTTCCATCTTCTCTTTTATTTATTTATTTTTTATTTAATATGACTGAGTGAAAATGTACATTCATGTATAAATTTACATGCCCACCTATATGCAGCTTCCACTGCTCTCCCTGTCCAGTGCCAGCACACTATTCCTCTCTGCTCCATGCATATCTCATCCTCCCAACAGTCTCTTTTCCCCTCCTCTCCACCCACTCTCCTTCCTCCAGCCAGAGGTCAGCAGGATGATATCCTACAGATGTATAGAACCATGAAGTGCATCCAATATATGGTCACTCTGCATCACCAAGTCCAATCCATTCGTGTCCAAAGAGTGGACCTTCGTTATGATATATGGACAAGGGCAGTATCAAAGCCGGGAGCCATGCTCTCAGGGGAACCCTGAAACCGCTAGACCATCAATTAAGATCTTTTAGTGGAGATCTCAGGATCCACCCCATTTTATTCTTGTGTTGCCAGTGAGACTCAACTTTGTGAGCTCCATCGCAGCTATCACCGGTGGTGGCCGGGCACCATTCAGTTCTTCCGGTCCCAAGTTGATGTAGGCATCCACTCATGTGGGTCTCTCTATCTTCTGGGTTGTCTTTACCCCATGTCATTTTGGTCCTTAGTGAGCATCCGTTCCTGCTGAGTTGGGACCATTTGCTGTGCCCTCGGATGGCAGCTTGGCAGCTTTTAAGACTCCAGATGCCACTCACCAATGTGGGGTGCAGAGAGCCCTCTTAGCAAAATGCTAGTTGTGCCAATTGGCCTCGATTTCACCTAAGACCATGGTCCCCTGCCCCCTGCCCCAGCTACTCTATCATTGCAATATTGGGTTAAGATGGAAGGAGTACTCAAGTTATGCTGAAGTCCACTTAACGTTGTTCTTGTTTCTAATGTGTGCTATCACCGATTTCACCCAACCAGATTTCTAGCAACTATCTAATCTAAACCCTCCCCCCTTCGCCCTCCCTCCCTCCCCTCCCTTGCAGCTGTCAAAGAGTCTTTTCTTTTATACACAAGTCTGTTTTTGAGATCTTATCGTAGAGGTTTCATACAATATTTGTCCTTTTGTTGCTGACTACTTTCACTCAACATAATGTCTTCCAGTTGAAACCAGGTTATGAGATGTTTCCTGGAATGATCATTATTCTTTATCATTGCGTAGTGCTCCACTAAGTATATGTACCACAGTTTACCTATCCATTCTTCTGTTGTTGGGCATCTGGGTTGATTCCATCTTTTTGCTATCGTGGACTGTGCTGTGATAAACATTTTGGTGCATGTGTCCGTTAGTGTGAAAGGCCCTGATTCTGTAGGATATATTCCAAGTAGTGGAATTACTAGGTCAAGTGGTATATCAATATCCATTTCTCTTGATGCTTCCTAAGTTGTTTCATATTTTCCCTGTAGAGTACTTCAGTATTGAAACTCAAGTTTTAAATTTTTTCTTAAGTTCTTTCAGCTTGAGAAATGCAGAGTGTGTTCTTCCCTTTTGGTTTTCTATTTTGGGCTCTTTGGAAATGTCATTATTATACTTGATTCTGTCTCCTCTAGCCACCCTTTGAAATCTTCTGTTCAGTTCTTCAACTTCCTCATTCCTTCATTTTGCTTTAGCCAGTCAACATTCAGCAAGTTTCATAGTTTCTTCTGACATTCAATATGGTCTTTTCTTTCTTTTCTGTCTTTTTAATGAACTCTTATTTTCTTCATAGATGATGTCTTTGATGTCATTCCACAGTTCTACTGGTCTTCGGTCATTAGTGTTTAACACATCAAATCTGCTCTTGAGATGGCCTCTGAACTCAGGTAGGATATCCTCAAGGTTGTATTTTGGCTCTCAAGGGCTTTTTCTAATTTTCTTCGGTTTCAGTTTGAACTTGCAAATGAGCAATTGATAGTCTGTATTACAATCAGTATGTGGTCTCATCTGACTGCTAATAATTGGCTGTTCCATCATCTGTTTCCACTGATGCAGTCTATTTGATTCCTGTGTATTCCATCTGGTAAGGTCCATGTGTACAGTCAACATTTATGTTGGTGAAAAAAGGTATCTGCAATGAAGAAGGTGCTGGTCTTGCAAAATTGTATCATGTGATCTCCATTATCATTTCTATCACCAAGGCCACATTTGCCAACTATCCTTCTTCTTAGTTTCCAACTTTTCCATTCCAATCACCAGTGATTATCAATGCATCCTAATTGCACATTCAGTCAATTTCAGACTACACAAGCTGGTGAAAATCTTTGGCTTCTTCATCTTTGGCACTAGCAGTTGATGAGTAAATTTGAATAATAGTCATACTAACTGGTCTTCCTTGTAAGTGTATGTACCTCAGGACAGATACTGAAATGTTCTTTTTAACAATGAATGCAACACCATTTTTCTTCAAGTTTTCATTCCTGACATAGTAGATTATATCATTTACCCATTCAAAATGGCTAATACCAGTCCATTTCAGCTCACTAATGCCTAGGATATCAATGTTAATGCATTCGATTTCATTTTTTACAATTTCCAGTTTACCTAGATTCATATTTCTTACATTCCACTTTCTGATTATTAATGGATGTCTGTAGCTATTTCTTCTCATGTTGAGTTGTGCCACATCAGCAGGTGAAGATCCCAAAGGCTTTACTCCATCACTGAGGTCAACTCTATTTTGAGGAGGCAACTCTTCCCCAATCATCTTTTGAGTGTCCTCCAACCTGGGGGGCTCTTTTTCTGACACTATATCTGACAATGTTCCACACTACTTGTAAGGTTTTCACTGGCTATTTCTTTTCAGAAGTAAACTGCTGGGTCCTTCTTCTTAGTCTCTTAGTCTGGAAGCCCAGCTAAAATCTCTCCACCATCAGTGACCCTGCTGGTATCTGAATACCAAAGGCGTAGCTTCTAGCATCACAGCAACACAAAAGACCCTACAGTACGACAAACTGACAGACAAGTGACAGGTCTTAGTTAGAGAGAGTTAGTATTTTATATAGGGTAGTCATGAAAGGACCTCACCAAAAAAAAAAAAAAGTCACATTGGAACAATGGCCTGAAGGAAGCCAGGGAGCAAGTTATACAGATAACTGAAGGAAGAACATTGTAAGCAGATAGAACAGCGAATGCTAAGATCCTGAGAAGTGAGTGACTTGGCAGGCTCTAGGAACACCAAGGAGGCTATTATGGTTAGAATAGAACAGGTGAAAAAGGAAGTGCTGAGAAAGGAGGGGAGAGAGATAGGTTAGGCCAGCTTGTGTAGCATCTTACTATCTGTTGCTATAAGATAGTTGACTTTATTGGAATGACATAAAAAGTCATTAGTATGTTTTAATCAAAGGAACAACATGGTCTGGTGTGTTTTAGAAGGCTACTTTGGTTGTTGGAGAAGAATACCAAAGGTGCCATGGACAGCCAAAAGAACCAACAGATCTGTTCTGGAAGAAGTACAATGAAGAGTGTTCCTTGGAAGCAAAGATAGTGAGACTGTATCTCACATACTTTGGACATGTCAGAAGGGATCAATCCCTGGAGAAGGACATCATGCTTGGTAGAGTGGAGGGTCAATGAAAGAGAGAAAGACCCTCTCAGCACTATGGACTGACACAGAGACTGAAACGGTGGGCTTAAGCATAAAAATGGTTATGGGCATGGTGCAGGACTAGACATTGTTTCTTTCTGTTGTGGATGGGATCACTACGAGTTGGAAGTGTCTCAAGGACACCTAACAATGACACAACCACCACCTCTGGTTATTGTGTTGAGAGTACCCCCAAGTGTATGGAAGCAACTAAAGCTGACAGGCTGTCTCAATCATCTAGTGCTGCTATAACATAAATATCACACGTGGATGACTTTAAAACCAAAAATACAGTTTCCCACAGTTTAGGAAGCTAGACGTCCAAATTCAGGGCTCCAGCTCAAGGAAATGGCTTTCTTTCTGTCACTTCATGTTCTTTGAGCTTCAGCTCCTGAGTGACCTTTACACGGCTTAGCATCTCTCTTCCCTCATCTCTCTTCTCTATGCCTCATCTCAAAGGTGATTGGCTAATACCCACCCTTCACTGATATAGCCTCTTAAGGTAACAAGTGGGATTATAACTACAGGTCTAGAGGTTAGGATTTACAACACCTATTATGGAGGGACACACTTCACACTTCAACCTCTAACAGAAACCCTTTGCAGTATCTAGTCAAGAGGTAAGAGTGGGTTGACGCAAGGTAGAAGCAGTAAGAAAGTTGGGATTCTTCGTATATTTTGAATGGAGAGCTACCAGTATGAGCTGTTGTCCCATATGCTGCTCTTGTCTCCCTCGAGGTTGCTTTGGCATCCTGACTTAACACTGTCAAAGTTTCAGTTGCCACTGAACATTCTCTATATCTTGGAAAGAAACATGTATCTTAAACCCATGCAGTATCTTCCCAAGTCCCATCTATCCATCAAAATAAATGAACACTAAAATGACATAAATCCCACATTGGAAACTAGATAAAGATAGCGGAGGCGTCCTTAACTATCTAGACCCTAATCACAGGTTGTAAAAAGTCCAAAGACTAGTGGGAAGCAGAATGCTTCCAGATGGTGCAATATTCAGATAAGGAAAGACAGAATGTCACTATGGGTGTGAAACATTACTACCCAGAAAAGAGAGCAGAAGAAAGGAAGGCAAGAAGTAATAAAATGTGTCATCCCTAAAAACAGCAGGGCACACTTATTATCTTCCAAATGGTTCTCTACAATACTTTCCAGAGCAGGAATGCAAACTGTCTCCTCTTTAATTGCTGAAGTTAACAGGAAGGGCTATCTTTGAGGTTTCTTATTTAAGACAAAGAATGTACCATAGTTCTGCTTATTTCCCTATGGCTTTATGGATCTTTCTCTTCAAACTGTGCGGTCTTGCATTTCATGAAAAATGGCAATATTTTCTAATCTTTTTTAGATATTACCAATGGATATTTTTACAGATGAGCTCTTTCCTCTGAGTTTTCAGGATAGTTCTTGTTTCCTTTGCTCTGTAGCATTTTTCTGAGTGTTTTCTTTTCTCTTGAAACCTTTGTGGCATAGTGGTTGAGTGCTATGTCTGGTAACTGAAAGGTCAGTAGTTCAAATCCACCAGGCGCTCCTTGGAAATTCTGTATGGAGGTTTTACTCTTTCCCGGAGGGTTGCTATGAGTCCCAATCAACTTGACGGCAGTGTTTTTTGTTTTTTTTTTTGAGTTTTTTGTTTGTTTGTTTTCTGTCTCTCAAGCAAGGCAAGATCTCTCCAAACTCAAGTTTTGTCAACGAGCAAATGTATATACCTTCTGGTCCCATCCTGCCATAGCTGTAAAGTATTTTTGATCTATCTGTACAGTTCTCAATTACATTTCAAGTTTTAACTAGACATTCATTCATCTGGTATATCTTCATTACTGAGATGAAATTTTCTCCTGCTAATTGTGCCTGGTTTCTCATATTTGAAAAAATGAAGCACAATCAGATCTTTAGTTATCAACCAAGGTTGACAGAGTTCTTCCTGTCTTTGTAACTGCCCATGATGTCAGGAGATGTTTCCACCAATCTCGCCTTCCTCTCCATTTCTCTTGGCTAGATGCTGAAGATGCTGAAGTGACTTGTCATCAGAAGGCAGCAATGTGTCTGTACGGACCCTGAGTCTCCAACACAGGGATTGATTAGAAAAATGTAAAATTCATCTTGAAAACTCATTACTTCAATAATTCAAGGCCTAATTGTGGCCTGAAATGATGCTCTTTTAGGTAGTTCCCAGTTTAACTCCATCTGTTTCACTATTAGTTAAGAGTCTTCAGATTCTAGCACTGGTGTCCTTTCAGGCTTGTTTTAATGTTTGCATAACTTATAGGCACCACATAGATGAATCAAGTTTTCTTCATTTCTCTATAACTAAAATAAATTAGTTTAGAAGTCCTTCTTTCTGCCAGTGGCCAAAATTCAATTTAGCCACTTCCTATTTAAAGCTTCATCTTTGGGAAAGTAAACACCTATTCAAATTCTAGATGCCTCCTTTGCCCTTCTTCCTACCACCTTCTTTCTGGGAATCATCTACGTTCCTGGGGTCTTAGGTATTGTCCCAGATTTGAGGAACAACCATGTTGTCTGTGTCTTAACCTTTGTCCTCAATGTACTCCACTAAGTATGGCTTGTTCCATCTGGTCTTGGGCCTCAGACTCTGTGCCAGCCACGTCACTGCTCATGTCCAGGTTTCCCAGTCACACTGCTGTCGCGGCTGCCCACTCTCTGCCCTTGACGAACCAATCAGACATCTCCTTTTCTGTTTGTTTTCTATTTGCTTGTTGTCAGAACTTTGTTTACAATACAATTTTCATGAGGACCTACCACTAGTTGCCAATGAGTCAGCTGCAAATTATGGTTACCTTGTGTGTGTCAGAGTAGAACTGTGCTCCGTAGGATTTTGCTTTGTTTTTATTTGCTTTTTTAAATATTTTATTGTGATTTTGGAGAAATTTACGTTATCTAATTAAGCTCTCATTTAACAATTTCTATACATATTATTCAGTATTGTTGGTTACACTTTTCACAGTGTATCAGCATTCTTAATGTTTACTTTCTGGTGGAGTTCTATTTCCATCCATCCAGCTTTCTTGTCCCCCTCACTTTTCTCATCTTTGGTCTCGGATAAATGTCGATCATTAGATCTCACTTACATGATTATAAAGAAGATTACAGTACTCACACATAATATTATTTATTTTGTGATCTACTCTGTCTTTCAGCTAATAAGTGACCTCTAGGAGTGGTTTCAGATCCAAGGTTAAAGGGTATCCCTGAGTGATAGTCTCAGGGATTCTTCTAGTCTCTACCAGTCCAATAAACCTGGCCCTTTTCAGGAGTTTGAGTTTTTGTCTAAATTTTGTTCCCCATTTAATCCAGAACCACCTAGTGTATCCCTGGTCAAAATGGTTGATAGTGGTAACCAAGCATCATCTAATTCTTCTGATCTCAGGATAGGTAAAGCTGTGGTTTGTGTAGGCTATTACTTCTGCAGACTGGTTTCTTCTTTAAGTCTTCAGCTTCCTTCTTTCCCTTTTGTTCCAGATACATGAATAACAATCGGTATATCTTAAACAGCCAGTTACAAGATTTTAAGACCGTAGACACTATTCACCAAGCTGACATGTAGCTATTACTTATGAACTATATTGTGCCAGTTGACTGAGTTTCCCTCAAGCTACAGGAAAATCCAGTAACCCAATCTCATGAAGTGGTTGACCATATCTAGGGAGTATCCACAACTCTGCCCCCATGTGGTTTATTTTATATATGAAAGAATGTGTCGCACACAGAAACACGTACCAACTGAAACATCTCTCAATACTTCCATCTCAATCCCATCTATGAGTCTTGGAAATGCTTGGCTATTTTCTCTGTACTCTCTTTGCATGCCTTTAATCATAAAGTAGCCATGTTTATCCAGTTAACCACTTTTCTGGCTTTGTTCTTGTCTTGTACATCATGGGTCTTCTTTAAGTATATGACAGTCTCCTAGTGATATATGATGGGAATAAAACTCCAGGCCTTTCTGCTTTGGAGTTCTCATCTGGGTGATGCTGTAGTCTCTCCCCTAACAGATGGTATGGAGTGGGGGGAAGGGAAGACCTTCTCAGGGACACAGTGATATCTAACCTTTTGTCACCTTTTCTTAGGATCCTCTTTCATCATTTTTGGCCTTAAAGGTAGGACAGCTGCTCATAAAACCAAAAAGCCCGAATGCATTGCTGTTGAATCAATTCTGACTCATAGTGACCCTATAGGTCAGAATAGAACTGCCCCATAGAGTTTCCAAGGAACACTTGTCGAATTTCAACTGCCAACCTTTTGGTTAGCTGCCATAGCACTTAACCATTATGCCACTAGGGTTTCCAAGCTGCTTGTAGTCCTCACTTATTCTTTCCAATAATTTGGCCTGTGGTACAAATACTATGCTCTTAGTCATCCAGGTTGGGCTTTTGATACACAGAGCTGATAATTTAAATTCTAAAAGTGATCTTTCCTCTCCCAACAAAGCCTGACCTTGAGTTTCTTGACTTTGGTATAAATTTACAGAAATCTACTTAGGAGCTTATGAACCATGAATTGACCTTATCCACACTCCATCTCTTCTGAGAGTCACACTACCTTTCTAAATGATAATGAAAAAGAAAAATGGGTTCAAAGAATTCTGGGGAGGGGGAGAAATAGTGCCTTAACTTCTTAAAATATTATTCTGTGCTATGTTGTTCTTTGTAGGCTTTTGGGTTTTTCCGTATCGTCAGAGGAATTTTACTAGGAAGATATGGAAGGCTACATCGGGACTGCCAGCTGGTTGCTATTTTAAACTGAAGGTCTTGTGTTTATTTTGCAGAAGTCATTCCACGTACAAGAATACTCTTTAATCTCAGGCACTTTCTTCATGGGCCATCATACCTGAGCAAAAGGGGCCAGGACCAAGGCCAGGGCTAGGAAAAGCAGTAAGACTCCTGGCATGTCAGCTTCCTGGGACTGTCATATCAACATATCTCAGACTGGGTGGCTCAAAACAACAGAAATTTGCTCTCTTGCAGGTCTGACGTCTGAAATCAAGGGGGCGTTTCTCAGAACCTCTGAGGGAGGGTCTGTTCTGTGCCTGTCTCCCAGCTTCTCATGGATACCAGCCATCAGTCCTGGGTGCTGTTTGGTTTCCGCGTGCTTCCCTCCAGTCTCTGCCTCGATCTGCAAGTGGTGTTCTCTGCACCTCTGGGTCTTCATGTGGCCTTCTTACAATGTCACCAGCCATTGAGTTTAGGGACATCCTCACCCTAACCTGATGACATCTACCAAGATGCTATTTCCAAATGCAGTCACATTCTCAGGTTCTGATTGGCTATGAATTGAGCGTAGTCCACTCCAGCCAACTGGGAAAAAAGATCTTGAAGGTGTTCTGTAATAAAACACATCAGTATTTCTCCAGAGATTCCACACGAACCATTCAGTAGATCATTTTTACTGCAAACTTGGAAAAGATATTCAGCTAGGATGAGGGTTTTATTCTTTTGGCGAAACACAAGGTAAAACAGACTTTGGAAATACAGATGGCTACTGTTGGTTTTTGTTGTTATTGCCACTCTGTCATCTTCCAGCATCCATAGCATCCAGACTTCTTTCACATCCCTCTGTCTCTAATCAATAACATGAGCAAAACAAAAGCATGAAACTAAAATTCAAAAGACTTGGCTTAAAGGCTTATCTCTGTCATTTACCAGGTGACATAGTGGGTAAGTGCTAACCAAATTGAATCCACTAGGCACTCCTTAGAAACTCTATGGGACAGCTCTGCTCTGTTCTATAGGAACACTATGACTTGGAATCAACTCCATGGTAGTGGGTTTGGTTTGGGTTTGGGGTTTGAGCCCTTAGCAAGCCACTTCCTTGAACTTCAGTGTCCCCAAATGTAAATAACTAAACTTTCAATTACACTTTGTATAGGTTCATGGTATTTATATTTCTGAAGTTATTAAAATTTAAAACTGCATGAGACTATTTGCACTCTCTAAGTCTACAAATAAGTAAGTAAGCCCAAGCCCATGTGTACCTTCCATATTGGGTAATCCATCCCTGAATGGGTGGTACCAGAGATGGATTCCTATCCAAAGTAGTCAAAATACAAAACTATCTTTGTGTTTTTAGAGTAAACACCAGCATCCTGGAAATGCACTTACATGGGACACACACATATCTGGCCTTATTAAATGATGTTCCAAGTTTCAGATAACAGCAAATAGTGCATATGTGACATGTAACCATGGTTGGGGTTTTGAATTCCCCATAGTACATAACACGCAGTACTCCATGTTGCTACTCAACTTATATTTCAAGCAATAAGAAAAGAGTGATGCAAGGGCCAGAGGGAGAAATGGAATGTGGATGAGCTCATTAGAATTATGTTGACTCTCTGCACTTCAATTTCCACCTCCCTGAAAAAGGGCTGATAATCCTCCTTTTATCTGAGCTCTCTAACACCAGGCATGTATTCAATTTATCAGTTTATCACATACAGTTTCATTTTACCACTTAGTCAAGCTCTAAAATGCCTAGCACCCTGCCAGAACTATTAAAAAGAAAAAAAGAGATGTTGCCATCAACTTGATTCTGACTCACGGGGACCCCATATGTGTCAGAGTGGAACGGCTCCTAAAAGTCTTCAATAGCTGTGACCTCTAGGGAGTAGACTGCAGGCCTTTCTTCTGCGACTCCTCTGGATGGACTCAGACTTATCTTTAAATGCAAAAGGCAGGTTTATAAATAAATGATGGAATAAATATGATCGAATTCCTCAAGGAATTGTTCTGAAATGTCACCTGCTATTGTTACTACTTATTTCAATCGGTTCATAGCATGTGAAAGCTGGACAACGAATAAGGAAGACTGAAGAAGAATTGATGCCTTTAAAACACGGTGCTGGCAGAGAATGCTGAATATTCCATGAACTGCCAGAAGAAGGAACAAATGTCTTGGAAGAAATATGGCTCCTTAGAAGCAGGGATGGTAACACTTCATCTCCCATACTTTGGATACTTTCTTAGAAGGGACCAGTTCGTGGAGAAGAGGGTCGGTGAGAAAAACAGAAAGATGCTCAAGGAGATGGATTGACACGGTCGCAGCAGCAATGGGCTCAAGCACAGCAACAATTGAGGACAGTAAAAGACCTAGCAGTGTTTTGTTCTGTTGTACGTAGGGTCTCTGTGAATGGCATCAACTTAAGAGCACCTAACAACAGCATGTCCCACTCTCCAGCTGGTTGACGTTCCTTATAGCCATTCCCGTTTGCCGGTTGCTTTTTTCTTTATTCGGCAGTTTCCGCCTTGGCCACTAGATGGCACAAGAGGAAAGTACCTTGAAAGCAGACGCCAACATGGATGGGAGAGGTTGGCAGCAAAGAATAAAACGGCCAACAACCGTGGCCAGGTTGGGCGGGAGGTGGGGTGGGGTGGTTCAGCTGGCATTTCACCAGACACAATGGAGGCAAGCAAATCTGGACTTAAAATGAACTTTGAGCACTGGTAAATACAAAACGAAAACCAAACCCAGTGCTGCTGAGTCGACTCCGACTCATGGAGACAAAAAAAAAAAAAAAAAAAAAAAAACCCTCTCTGTGGATAGTAACAAGATCCTGAACAGAAAACAGTAGCCGTGAACAAAACATGCCAAAATACCCTGGAGAAGATCAGCAGAACTGGGGCAGTGCACAAAGAGAGAACACCAGACCAGATCAAGCACTATGATTAAGGATTATCACTATTGCACAGATAAATCTGGAGCCACTGTGAAAAAGTCCACTCCAAGAGAGTGGAATGAAGAGAGTTGCTATGTATAGTTCAGTTTCATCTAATGTGGACTGAAAAGCATATTGCTGTCATTCCAGAGGCAATTTTAACAGATCCTTTCATCGTCTATTTTAAAGTCACCAAAGCCAGGCCAAGCCAAGTGCCGTCACCAAAAAATCCCCTAAATATTACTATATGTAGGCACCTGCACTGTACAGACATAAATTTGCTATCACCAAAACCAAACCTGTTGTGTTGAGTTGATTCCCACCTACAGTAACCATACAGGCTGTTGTAGAACTACCCCATACAGTTTCTAAGGAGTGCCTGGTAGATTTGAACTACCTGTCTTTGGTTAGCAGCCATCACACTTAACCACCATGCCACCATGGTTTCCAAAGTCTACTGGATAAGTCGAGAATCTAGACTTTAGAGTGGGCAAAAGGAAGTAACTAACTGGTACACGGTGTGCCTTTTAAAGACGTGCTTGGATCTGGGTGCACTGCATGTAACTTCCCAGACGATTCCACTTGCTGTGATCCGGAATTCAGCAAGCAGCCTTCTGATTATAAATAGATGTTCCCTGTAGATCTTCCTCCAGGGAGATAGTTTAAGTAAATTATGACAGTTGTGTTTTTCCCTGTAACTTAATAATTGGTGTTCTGTTTTAAACACCAGTCTCCTGTGAACTTGGTAAACATGAACAGACACCAGAAAAAAAAACAACAAACTCCCTCTTAACAAAACTATCTGAGCTGGTTGGACTCAGAGTCTTAGTGGTGTTGAATTCTCTATTGAATGCCTCCTTTGACATCTCTTGGCAGCCAACCACAACCCACTTGGTGACACACAGACTCACACCTTCTCTATGCATCTATGTCCATGAATCTCCATCCTGGTTGCAGAGCAAAATTATCTGTGAAGATTTTTTTATTGACAGAGATTCCTAGACTCCAGCTGCAAAGATTCTAATATAATAGATCTGAAGTTGACCCAGGAATCTGTATTCATACAGAAGCCAAATCCGAAAATTGATTTCAACTCATAATTAACAGCACTTGGCTTTGGCTTTAAGAACCATATAGGGCATAGAAGAACTGCCCTGTAGGGTTTCCAGTGAGTGTCTGGTGAATTTGAATGGCCAGCCTTCTGGTTAACAGCTGTACACTTAACCACTCCACTACCAGGTTTTCCTACAAGGAAAATGGTTGATTTAAATGAATCTGATCCTGAACCTACGATGTTTGAGAGCCGTTCATCTTCTAGAATGTAATTTCACAGATTATGCCAAGACCTCAGAATCATGGAATATTTTCTTGTGAAAAGGGCTTCCAGACCAATAAGAATTTTTACAGCATCCTGAACCTTCGTGCTATTTGTACTCCCAGAAAGTAGATATAAAGGAGCCAGACAGGAAGCTGCTCGCCCAATAAAGTTAGGAACGCTAAGAAATCAGCTGACATTCAGGAGTTTTGACCTTTAACTAGTAATATCAAAAGAGCTGAAAACCTTTGTGGCATAGTCTATGGCTGCTAACCGAAAGGTCAGCAGTTCAAATTCACCAGATGCTCCTTGGAAACTATAGGGCAGTCCTACCCTGTCCTACAGGGTGGCTATGAGTTGGGATCAACTTAATGGCAATAGTCGGATCTGGCTCGATGGCACTTGGCATTGGCTTGGCAATGAAGTATTAGAGAAATACTGATACATCAGTCATATACAAGAGCAAGACCAGACACATAACTTATGGGGCCCAGTACAAAATAAGGACAGGGAGCCTTCATTTAAAAATATTAAGAATTTAAAGAAGGCAATAGCAGAGCAATAAACCAAGCAGAGGTCTGTCTGAGCCAGGGGCCCTGTGCGACCAGACAGGCTGCATGCCTGTGAAGGCAGCCCCATACAGGTCTTTTGGAACAGGGCTACAACTGAAGCAGGAATACAGACTGCCATTCAATCTTCCTTCCAATTTCCTTGTCTTCTTCCATCTACTCTTGCTGTTTCATTGCATTCTCTACACAGCAGCCAAGGTGATGTCTGCAAAATGCAAATCTGATCACGTGGCTGTTCTGCTTAAAGCCCCTCTGTGGCAGCCCACTGATGTAGGATTAAGTCTAAACCCCTTAGCACGGCCCACAATGATCCCTTTGCGATCAGACCCTCGCCAACTTGTCTCTTCTTCTACTCCTGGTTCACTCTCTGTGAATCAACAAGTAAGTCATGCTGAACTTATTTCAGTTCCTCTGGTTGCCAGGCTTCTTTCTGCTCAGATCTTTTGCATGCACCATGCCCTGTGACTAGAAGGTTCTTCCCTGCCTGTTCTTACCAAGATAAATTCTGCCTATCCTTCAGCCTACTGGTTAAATGTTGCTTGCTCACAGAAGCTGTCCCTGTCCTCAGTACTCCTGGGGCATGTGGTCCTTTCACCTGCTACTTGTTCTTTATGAGCCTGTCTCGATTATTGCTGCACGGTGACTTGCACAATTATTTAACACCTCTTTCACCTGGTAGACAAAACACTTCGGTCTTATCGCTGCCATATCCCCAAAGCTTAGCACAGCCCCTGGAACACAGTTGGTACCCAAAGTTTTTTTGAACCACTATGTGAGTAAGAGTGAAAACGTCCAGCTCTGGTGCTCCTCTTGTCAAAGACACACACTACGCAAAGCCCACTGAAGTGGTCATCTGAGTCACTCCACACTTGGCATTCACCTACCCACTGCCATAGAGCCCATTCCAACTCAGGAGAGAGTGGAACAGCCCTATGCTGTTTCCAAGGCTGTAATCTTAAGGGGGAAACCCTGGTGGTATAGTGGTTAAGTACTACGGCTAGTAATCAAAAAGTCAGCAGTTTGAATCCACCAGGTGCTCCTTAAACTCTATGGGGCAGTTCTACTCTCTCCTACAAGGTCCTTATGAGTCAGAATTGACTTGATAGTGGTGGCTTTGGATAAGAATCTCTATGGAAGCAGGTGGTCACATTGTTCTCCCCTGGTAGATTTGGTTAGCAGATGGTCACATTATTCTCCCCTGGTAGATTTGGTTAGCACTGAAGCATCTAACCACTGCGCCACTGGGGCTCCTCCATACTTCGCATTAGACCTCCATCACGTACAGGGTAAGGTCCCTGGGTGGTGCAAGGAGTTAAGCACTCATTTGCTAAATGAAAGCTTGGCCATTCAAACCGACTCAGTAGCATCACTGAAGAAAGGCCAGGCACTTTGCTTCTGTAAAGAGCACATTCAGGAAACCCCTATGAAGAGCAGTTCTACTCTGTAACACATGGGATCCTCATGCATTCAAATGGACTTCACAGCAACTGATTTGGGTTTTATTTTACAGCTATACACACATACACACACACACATATGACAGGAAAACCCTACTGGCATACTGGTTAAGTGCTACAGTTGCTAATCAAATCTACCAGGTGCTCTTTGGAAACTATGGG
Source organism: Heterohyrax brucei (assembly GCA_028571685.1). Classification (NCBI taxonomy): domain Eukaryota; kingdom Metazoa; phylum Chordata; class Mammalia; order Hyracoidea; family Procaviidae; genus Heterohyrax; species Heterohyrax brucei. The sequence continues at coordinate 113,096,717 of CM053149.1, read as the reverse complement.
GCAGCTCTACTCTGTCCTATAGGTCAGAACTGATGCAGTGGCAGTGGGTTTGGTTTGGGGTTATATATGATAGAGTCTCTGGGTAATGTAAACAGTTAACGTGCTCAGCAGCTAGGTAAAGATTGGTGGTTCATACTTACCCCACGGTCCCTCAGAAGAAAGGTCTGGCCATCAGGCGCTGAAAAATCAGCAACTGAGTACCACACAGAGCACACTTCTACTCTGACACACAGAGTGAGCATGAGTCACAGCCAACTGGATGGCAAGTATTTTAGAGCCAGAGAGAGAGAATAGACACACCTCACGGTGTGTTTAGGATAATCTCATTGTATGACTATCTTTTCAGTGCTTATTCATAAATAGGCCTTACACTTGCTTACCCAGCTCCCTATTAGGACAATAAATTACACATGGTTGCCTGACTTACAGACTGTTTCAACAACATGTGAGTACTCTCAGCATGTGTGTGGGTAAGTTGGTGAGGGACAGCTTCTGTGTTTTGGTGGCTGTGGGATTAATGGCAGGAGCTTAAGTTATTAAAGCGAGCAGCTTTAATCTTCGAGGTCTCCCAGAGCAGGGGAGATTAATGTATTTTTACCCCGGAGAACCAATGTAACCATTCCAACGAGCAAAGCTTTGCTCCCTGCAATCCCCGAGCGGGGCCCCAATCGCCTTTCTCTAGGCTGCCTTGCCAACCGTGCAAGATGTGATGGAGTTTTACTTGGAGCTCGACCCCGTCACCTTGAACCTGATCATCCTGGTTGCCAGCTACGTCATCTTGCTCCTGGTCTTCCTCATCTCCTGCGTGCTCTATGACTGCCGAGGCAAGGACCCCAGTAAGGAGTATGCCCCCGAGACCACTCTCGATGCCCAGCCCTCCATCCACTTGGTGGTAATGCAGCAAGGTGCTTCCAGGTCCCCCTGGACGAAGGGGTCCGGCCTCCATCCAGGGGTCCCGGGGCCTCCAGGGAAGAAAAGCACAGTGGTGTGAGGCTGGCGGAGGGACACGGGGAAGAGAGCACTAGACTTTCTGGACGAGCTGCCCCTGGCTGTGACTACGGTTCTGTCAGCTTCTGGCTACACGTATGAGAGCTCCGTCTTACCGTCTACTTTGTCATCACCTGCTTTGTAGATAAAGCACCTGTCTGAGGTAAGCACCTCAAGGTGGCCTTTGGTCAAGTCCTCCACCCACAAAGTGTCAGTTTATGTTGCATAGTGATGCTCATTGCTGGTGCCTTTCCGCTGTCATTTTTGCGCCTTCTCAGAGAGACTGCTATTTGAGTAAGGATTAGAAGAAGACAGCACAACTGTGTGTGTGAGAGAGAGAGAAAGAATGAGACTAGCACAAGTCCTCCTATACTCAAAGTGCTACAGATCACTGTGATCTTTATAGACGCTAGCTCTTCACATTTTGTTCCCCACTATAAGCCAGGATAGGAAAGGTACAAAACCGTGAAAGCAAACCCCCTGCCGTCGAGTAGAATCTGACTGGTGGTGATACCGTCTGTTACAGATGAGAGTGGTCTTCTTGACTGTAATCTTTATGGAAGCAGATCACCAGGTCTTTCTTCTGCTGGACCGCTGAGTGGATTGAAACCATGAGCCCTCAAGCAGAAACCATTGGCACCAGCTTGGGTCCTAATTGCGGAACACAGTAGTTTAAAACCCAGAGCTTGGATCCAGGCTTCTAACTCAGCTTCTTCTCTCACTAGCTGTGACTGTGGCTAAGTGAGTCACCTTTTTACGCTTCGTCACTGGTGATAGTATCTCTGAGCCTGTCTTGGGTATTAAGTGAGATAATTCAATGAAAGCACTTGAGACAGAAGTTGGCACAAGTTATTCTGGTTGTCAGGTTCCTCCGAGACACTTTTCGACTCACAAGACACAGCACGACAGCCCTCCAGGATTTTGCAGTGGTTAAGAGCTCAGCTGCTAAGCGAAAAGTCGACAGTCCAAATCCCCTAGCTGCTCTGTGGGAGAAGGTTGTGGCTGTTTCCTTCCAAAAAGATTTACAGCCTTGAAAACCCTGCGGGGGGCAGTTCTACTCTGTCCCACTGGAACGCTATGAGTCAGATTCAACAGCATGTCTTCTTTTCCTTTTTAATTATTACAGGAGCAGATTGCCAGATTTTTCTCCCACAAAACCACTGCTGTGTTTGAACCACCTACCTTTTGGTTGACCGCCAAGGGCTTGGCAGAGGAGTAGCCTTTGCAGTACGTGTCCTATCACTCCCTTTCATACTTGCCGTCAAGAAGTCAGCCTCTCCTCCTCAAATCTCATCTGATCTGATAGAAAGTAACTGACTCACTGCAGAATTTTGAGGTCTCCACAACTAGTGTCCACATTCCTGAGAGCACTGTTCACTTCTTGTTCTCTTTTGTAGTAAATTCATCCCCCCGCTCCTTCATCTATTTCCACATTTAAAATTATTATCTCCATTGTGGGTGTATTCTTACTACTGTCCCCTCCCCAGAGCAAGCGACTTACATGTTTATGAAGTCACTTTTCTGTGCATCAGGATTTTTAATTTCTTTTTGCAGTCACGTCCCGTTAACTTCTCAAAGAAAAAAAATCGTGTATCAGGAGACACAAAACATATCCCTTCGCTTTCTAAGCCTGTTCCCTCAGCTTAAAAATGGGCATCTTCAAAGAACAAAAAAAGGTGGCAATGTTAACGCCAGTAAGATTTAGAAATAATAAGTATATATTATGAGTCAGATCCGACTCAACGGCACTTGGCTTGGCTATTGTGTAGCTAGCTTCTGGTAGATTTCAACAAAACGAAGCCACTATGATTCTATTAGATAAGATAAAAAAAAGAAGTAGGAGAGCTTGTCACATGATAGACAGAGGTTTCCTGGGACAGTTCAGCCTGACTTGTGGATGAGCTGCAGGAATGGACATGCGACTAGAGAAGTGCCACAGGCAAGAAGAATTTGGAACGAGATGGGGACATTGTCCACAGGGAATCTTTTAGAAAGTGTGACGAGCTGCTTCACATCTCGACTCTTCAATGTCATCTGTATGTTTCTTTTGGATGTGACATCATGCTGAGATGAGAGTCGTAGGACAGAAGCCAGAAAGCCAAGTGCTATCAGGGTGACTTAGGAAACAGACCCTATGCAAAGAGGATAACTCTGTTGTGTGTTTTTTAAAGGGATAAATGATGGTATCCATGGTTCTGATAGCTAACTGGTAGCAGATAATTGGGAGGGATAGGAGTGAGACATTCTCTGTTCTTTAAGGAGGAATAAGGGACAGGAAACCCTGGTGGCAGAGTGGTTAAGTGCTATGTCTATTAGCCAAAAGATCAGCAGTTCAAATCCACCAGGTGTTCCTTGGAAACTCTATAGAGCAGTTCTACCCTGTTCTATAGGGTTGCTGTGAGTTGGAATCAATGGCAGTGGGTTTTTGTTTTTTGGTTTTAAGGGACAAGTCATGAAGGAAAGAAATTATGGAATTCAAGTGCAAAATTAATGGCTTGAAGTGGAAAAACAAAAAAAGCTAAGAATTGGCCGTAAAGTATCCAGGTTCTCTCCAGAAACCCTATGGATAATTAAAAAACCACTTAGTGAGTGCCAGGCATTTCATTCAAGTGTACTAAAAATTCCTAGGGGACAAGAACTATCATTCTTATTTTAATAGAGGCAAAGGAGATTTAGAATCGGATTTGAGAACCCAAGGATTCTGGTTGTTAGTCTTGAGTTTGCCCTGTAACTCCATAAATAAACAAGCCAATGGATGCTGAGCAAATTCCAACTCATGGTGACCCCACGTGTATCAGAGGGGACATGTGCTCCATAGGGGTTCAATACCTGATTTTTTGAAAGTAGATCACCAGGTCCCTCTGTGTGGACTCGAACTTTTGGACTTTTGGTTAGCAGCCGAGCACACTAGCAATGTATACCACACAGAGAATCTGCTAACTCCATAGCTGCCCAGAATCCATGCACAAGGACAGAGTGACTCAGCAAGTTGGGTGCAGAAAGGCACACTGTCCCTCCCACTTCTTCTTTTGGAAAGTACCAAATAACGCAATCCTTTCGATTAAGGCAAAAATCCCCGAGAACGAGGGTAGACACAGTCCTGTATTGTTCAAAAGTATCAAAGTCAGCCCTTCTCCTTTCTTCTTCTTCCCTGGGAACATAGCACTTGGGATATAGAAAGGAAGACAGCCTTTATTATTAACCTCTGTTCTAACAGTTCATTTCAACTTTGACCTTCCTGGGCTGTCAGTGTTCCAGATAAGAGCTTTCTGACACCAGGATTAAGAAAGATCTTAGCTATTTCACATCCTCCAGGTCTGCTGGGAAGTTGTCTGCACATATTTATTGTGTGTTCAGGAAGTCTCTGTACTCAACTGTTATTTAATTAAACAGCAGCCATAAGCTGGGATCTGCCAGTTACCTGTTTGGCATAGCTCCAGTCTGGTGGCCTTAGCAGCAATCTAAAGGTGACAGACACACAAGGCTCAGGAGGTTCTAGAAAGATGGGGACTAGGTGTAGAAAGAGAAAGGGGATGGAGAGCGAGAGAAGCTTGCTGTTGTAAGGAGGGGCTTAATATTGCTTCAGAGTGGCTCAGTGAAAATGTGACAGTGGAATTTGGAATCTGGAATGTTTGTCAGAACTGATCGAGTTATTCTTATCATGAAAATTTATCAGCAGCAAGCTGCTTGTCTGCAGGGTTGACGAGAAAAACTAACAAGATGAAAGAATTGGGGAGAATAAAACAGCTTGGTACAGCAGTCATTGCAAGTATCTGCAGGAGGAAAGCCTAAAGTTCCAAACAAGGAAACCGTGGGTTTCTTAAAGGGCAAGCAGGCTGAATTGGCCCTTGTCACCCTCAGGAAGTTCTCCCGTCTCTGTAGTGACCACTGCATTCATTTTGTCTCATTTAGCCCTTTCTGTTTTTATAAGGAAGCACCACTTACCTGAGGATTTGCATAAACACGCCTTGAGAAAGAATCAAATCATTACATCACAGTGGGAAATAAATTCTGGGATACAATGGTGGCACAAAACCACAAAGTCACAGCAGACTGGTGAATCACCATCAGTTGTGGGAGGTGTGTTGTAAAGTAATTTGTCACTAGGAATAAATCCCCGCAGTCTGTGAATGATTTACCTCTCTGTACAAAGGAAGAACTGGAGGCTATTCCTATCATAACGCCATTCTTACTCCGGTGTGTTCCAAGTTTGTTACTTTGGTAGTAAAGATTCAGGTGGAATTCCAGCTAATGTGGAAAGAATTGCATATACCTACAGACCGCTCAACTGTCTGACAAGCATGTGCAAAGCAGGGCTTAGTACAAGCTTGGGTCAGTTCAACAGCTTGCTGAGAATTTTCTCTGTCTTTCTTCTTCTTCTTTTTTTAACATTTTATTGCTGTTGACAGCTTACTGAGCATATTAATTTTCCGTCAACAATTTAGACACAGCTTGCTTTTTGAAGTTGGTTTGCAAACCCTCGAATATGTCAGACCGTCCTCCGTGGGTTCCCTGTGCCCAACACTCTACCCTGTTTGTGAACTCTGCTTTGGGGCAGAAGCTGCCCTTTAAATTTTGTCTAGTGGATTCTTCGGAGGAGTGCATTCGTCACTGGTGTTAAAGTTCATTTTATAGACCCATCTATTTCTTATATGGCTGTGCTCATAATGTGATCTCTGGGAGTGGTTGCAGTTCCAAGTTTGAAGTTATCCAAGGGCTGTAGTTGCCAGGACTCCACCAGTCTCTATCAGACCGTAAGTCTAGCCTCATGTATGAGTTTGACTGTTCTCCATTTCTCTCCAACTCTGTTCGTGACCCACTGTTGCGATACCTGTCAGAACGGTTGGTAGTGGTAGCCGGGCACCATCCGGTTCTGGTGGTCTCAGGCTAGCAGAGGTCATGGTCATGTGGTACATTCATCAATCCTTTGGGAGAATTTTCATTTCCACCCCAGCAACTCTTTAACCTCTGGGTCACTAGGGCTCCCTACACTAAATCACAATCTACATTTTAACAAGATCCCCAGGTGATTTTTATGGGTCCCCTGGGAAATCTTGTTAGAATGTAGATTCTAATTCAGTATATCTGGGATAGATATGCACATTCTCAGCAGGAGGTCAAACCAAACACCAAACCAGTTTGAGTCTCTGATGTAAAGTATCCACTTTGTGCAGACCCTGTACCAGGCACAGGGTACTTCACTGCACGGAGCAGACAGGAGCTCTGCCATCCTGAAGCTTACCCTAAGCACTCAGCAGCCACTATGTGAATCTTCACTACAGTGCTTAAAGTGCTATCATTTTTTCCCCCATTTTATACATTTTAAGTACTTAGGACTCTAAAGCCCATTTTCTAACCCAGTGGGCTCCACAAGCCTCTGAACACATGTTCCAATCAGTGAAAAGCAATCTGATACTCTCTCCTCTGCTTGTGTGCATGTGTACTTAAATAGGTATCTATTTGTAGATACTTACACATACATACACAAAGGTCCCTGTGTAGTGCAACCACTTTGCACTCAGTTGGCAGTTCTAATCCACCCAGTAGCACCTTGGAAGAAAGGCGTGGCAGTCTGTTGTTGTTGTTGTTAGATGCCATTGAGTCAGTTCCAACTCATAGCTACCCTGTGAACAACAGGCTGGTCTTGCGCCACGTCCACAATCGTTTTTATGCTTAAGCCCGTTGTTGTGGCCACTCTGTCCACCCACCTCATCGAGGGTCTTCCTCGTTTTCGCCGACCCTCCACTCTACCAAGCATGACGTCCTTCTCCAGGGACTGATACTTCCTGACAACATGTCCAAAGTATGTAAGCCTGGCAATCCACTTCTGTGCCATTGATGGTCTTCTGGCTGCTAGTTGCTGTTGAGTTGATTCCAGCTCATGATGACTCTGTGTGTACAGGATAGAACTGCTCCATAGTATTTTCAAGGCTGCGATCCTCTGGGAACAGATCACCAGCTCTGTCTTCCAAAGGACCTCTGGATCAGCTTTCAAACCACCAGCCTTTCAGCTCGTAGTTGAATTCATCATCATTTCTGCCACGCAGGCACTCCCTCTGTAAGATTACCAACACTGAAAACCCTATGAGGGGTGGTGTCACCACGAATAAGATGGCAACTGAGGGTTTTGGAGGGATTGGGGGAGGATGGTTGGTATAGGTGGCACAGTAGTTAAGCATTTGGGCTCCTAACCAAAAGGTCAGTAGTTTGAATCCACCGTTTGCTTCTTGGAAAATCTATGGGACAGTTCTGTTCCATACTATAGCGTAACTATGGGTTGAAATAGATGGCAATTTTGTTTCAGTCTCTGAATGAATGAGGCAGCCCAGAAGAAGCCAGAACTGTCACTAATGCGTGGTGTCCACGGACATAGTGATGAGGATTGGATCAATAGGGACGAGTCCTTCTGCTTCTATGCCCACCCCTTCCCCACTGCCGTCCACATCACCCTAACTTCTTTTTCTCCTTCTTTGCTTTCTCCACTGTAATGATCCATCTATTCATCAGTTACTGGTCTCAGGGTGGTATAAACAGTTCAAGCTCTATAGCAGTGCTCAGCTGCTAACTGAAAAGCTGCAGGTTCAAGCCCACCCAGCAACAGCTCAGAAGAAAGTCATGATGATCTATCTACTGCTGGAAAAAAGTCATGGAAAACTCTATGGAGCCCAGTTCTAGTTGGACACACATAGGGGTGCCATGAGCTCTGTTGAACCCCTAGGGAAATGAGTGACATTCTGTCCTTCATTTACTGTTGCCCAAACCTCTGTACCAGTTGACCTTGTGCTTGATTCTCTTTCATATTTCTTATTCTAGAAATCCCTCCCTGGAGTTGCAGCCTCAGGCTACATATGGCACTCCAGGAGAGAATTCTCACCCAGCCACGAATTGGCTGAGACACCTTCATCTTCACTCTCCTCTTCTGCAAAAAAGAAGGCATTGAAGTTAATTAACAGCCTCCCAAGGTCTTTCCAACGCTGACATTTTTGACCCAGGCATTTGTCCTTTTTCCATTTGGACTTTCCCTCTCTCCTCCTACCATGGCCTTTTGGAAGGAAGCAAAGACAGAAAGGTTTGTTCTGGAAAACAGCCTATAGCTGCGACATCACTGCTGATCAGGGAGCAACAAAGGGAAGCTAAACAGAGGATTGAGTCTCCTCCTTTTGCAGGACGCAACCATATCTACCACTTTCTAATGCATTTTCCATCTGATATTTTAAATAACTGTCCCCTCGTTGATGCTTCTTCCAGTGAAGATCTGTTTTGCACTCTTTGGAAAGAGCATAAACCAAGATAAACGATCCCAGCTTAGGCATCTGGTAATGCACTGATTTCCTAGTTTCTGGGCTGTATTAACAAACTCATGGTCCCCAGATGTAAAAAATAATGAACTTACCACAGCGCACGGATCATTGACAAAGTGAAACATATTAGATTTATTGGAGACTTGCAGACAATCCTTAAATTTTAGTAGAATATTGCCTTTTATTTCCATCCTAAGTGAATCTCAATTGCCTTCTCCCTAAAACCATTTTTTTAAAGGTGGTTCAGTTGTCCGAGTTTTAAAAGTTTTGTTTTTTAAATGGCTGTGTTCATTTGAACTTATTTTCAGCTGTGACTAACAAAGACCAAAAATATAGTGGCTAGAATGTAAGACCCGGGTAGTGCAAAAGGTTACTGTATTCAGCTGCTAACTAAATGGTGGAAGGTTTGAATTCACCCAGAGGCACCTTGGAAGAAAGGACTGGTGATCTTCTTTTTAAAAATCAGCCATTGAAAACCCTATGGAGAACAATTCTCTTCTAACCCACTTGGGGCAGCCATGAATCTGAACTGACGCCACGGAAACTGGTGCTGGCCAAACATGATGGTGAGTTCATTCCATCTCCTGCAGCCTGAAGTTGGAAGGAAAATGATTCAGCTTGACACACAGGCTCGGAGTTGCTCTTAGGTCTCAGTATCTTTATTTCTGCTCCACCAGCTTTACGCCGTGGTTTCTGGGGTTGCCTTCTTATGGCAAAATGGCCACTGCAGTGCTAAACTCTATGTCTGAGTTCCAGGCAAAAAGAAAGAGTAAGAAAGGACAGGCAGAAGGATGCCTGGCAAGGGAATCAGCTGCAGGACCACCCAACAACGTCTGCTTACATCTCATTGGCTAGAACTTAATCAAATGTCTACCAGTAATCTACAAGGACTTTAGACATCCTGTCAGAAGGGATCAATCCCTGGAGAAGAACATCATGTTTGCTAAAGTAGAGGGTCAACAAAAAAGAGGAAGACTCTCAACAAGATGGACTGACACAGTGTCAGCGAAACAATGGGCTCAAGTGTCCCAACTATTGGGGGCATGGGGCAGGACTGCACGGTGTTTTGTTCTGTTGCACACAGGGTTGCTATGAGTCAAAATCAACTCGGTGGCACCGAACAACAACAGCAACACAATAATCTACAGGGGAAACTGGTAGATGCAGATGTTTGCTGGGTTTGTTGGCATTCCCAACAAAATCAGGGTATCACTAGAAAGGAAAGAGAGAGAATGGATTTGGGGTAGGCAACTTCCCTAGCAGGATTGTTTCTCCATCCCAAAGTTAATAAAGAAATTATATTATAATTTAGTTATAGTTAACTATAGAATACTTAGAAATGCAGAAAACACAGGAGAAGATGATGATTTTAACTACCCAGAGTGATCTGCAGTAATATCTAGTGTAATTATACAACTGTTTCTTTAGTAATACTGTTTTGCTGATTATAAAAGGACTGCTTATATATTGAGGACATTTTGAGAAAATGCCACAAAATACAGAAAACAGAAAACTCCCATTATCACAGTATCCAGAGATAATTACTATAATATTTCACTGCATTTTCTGCCGTTAATTATGTATACTTACATTTTCTAATCACAATGTAGGTACACGCTGGTACCTCACTTTCACTTTATAGTTAAAGTGATGTAAATACAACCCTACCTGGTATGTTCTGGATGCTTTTAATAGAGCATTGGAAATTGCAGTTGCAAAGCTGTTTGGGAGGTGGTTGAAGCAGGGGAGAACGGACGACATAGCCTGGCTTTCTCCCACACGGCTTCTGGGAGACCATACGGCACAGTTAGCTCATTCTCCATTCTCGCCCTGAAACTGCATCATATGCTCTCCTTTCTGTATTTTTCCATCTCAAAAAATGTCAAGTGTACATGCCAAGAGTTAAAATGATTCTTCAGGGAACGTGAGCTGTCATGCATTCTTTCTGCACAGCTCGCAGAGGTAGCTTTTACTCTGGCTTATAAATTCACAGAATGTCAAGGTTAGAAGGGGACCTCAGGGCCTTCCAGTGCAAACTCCCTCAGGCAATAACAAAGGAGAAGTGTCCTGCACAGGCTACACTCTGACAAGGCCCATGCTAGAACCCAGGCTTCCCACACACCGTTTTAGCGATTTTCCACCCTGCTTGATATGTTTTTGATGATGCAGTTCATTAGTAAACTTCAAAGCTGTCATGACTCCCACAGCAATACACATCAATAAGACTTCCCAGAATCCCCAGCCCACTTACAGCCAGTTGCTAATGGCAGTAACAAAAGCCTACAGATTTACAACTTGCTCAGGGTCATATTTCTGAGATTGGCGATTCCATTTACTATATCTGGATTTTCAGAAAATACACAGCCTATGAAAACAATTTTTTCCTGTTGACTGTTCTCTTTTTATGAGCTCAGACTTTGCCAAATGCCATAGGGTGGCGCTATAGACATATAAAACTACAGTCTATTTGGGGTGATGTGAGACCATGAGCCACTACGGAGCGTCTAAGCAATCGAGTCCACTGCCGTGGGTCTGGTTTTCTTTTCCTTTATGCAATAGAATACATGCGGCTGTAAAAAGAATGAAGTCAGTCTGTATGAACTGCCATGGAAAGATGGCTATGATGTGTTGTCGCAAGAGAATGCAGATTATAGAGGAAGGTGATGGGATGCGGATGTGCAGTACGAGGCGGGACAAGTAAGTTAGCGGGCTGGTCCTAGAAAAAGTGCGACATACCTCACTGCTGAATATCACCATGGCCACCTTCCAAGTACTCCCCTTAGGACGCTATCTAAGCACCAAGGCCAGCGCCTAGTCCACCCTTCAAAGCAATTCTAGAACTCTTTTACTGGAATGGCCTTCAGAGCTGTCGTGTTATCCTTGATGTCCTGAATGTCATCAAAAGGGCTTCCTTTCACCATGTCCTTTATCTTTGGGTAAAGAAAAAAGTCACTGGGGGCCAGATCAGGTGAGTGGTGGGGGGGTGTTCCAATACATTTATGGGTTTACTGGCGAAATACTCCATCACAGACAACGATACAATTAAGTTCATAAACTTGCCACCTTGTCATGGTGTGCAATGGCCATTCCAGAGGGAGTTCCCAAATGGCTTTGAAGGGAGGACTGGGTGCTGGAGTTGGCACATAGCTTCCCAAGAAGAGTACTTCAAAGGGGACTGTAGTGATATCCAGCAATGAGGGTGGTAGCACTTAGAACAATTACGTTCTCAGACTTAATTGCTAGACATCGTAAGAGCTCTCTGTACTTAAAAAAGAGCACACTCACACGCTTATGTTTCTATATAAATAGAAAAGATCTAGATTAGTACAATCAAAACTTTTGACAGTGGCTGCTCAATAGAGAATGGAATTTGAAATGAAGTAACTGTTTTTACTTTTTCCATTTAGATCTTGTTTTTAAAATAAGCGTGTACTGCAGCTTTCGGATGATAAATTTTCAACTATAGTAATACCTATCGCAGCGATGTTGTGACAATTAAATTAAATGAGATGCTATGAACGAAATGGTTAGAACTTCACCAGGTACATAGTAAGAGCTCAGTAAACACCAGTGATGGTGATGATGATGAAGGAAAAAAGAAAGAAGACAGGAGGATACTCTTGTGGCCTACTGCTGAGATGATGAATTCATAGAAGTGATTTAGAGGGCAATCTGACCAGATATTTATTCTAAGAGTCTTAAAAATTTTAAAAACACTTTGACTTAACAGTTTCACTCTGGAAAACTTATCCTACGGAAATAACTGATTAAATATGTAAGAAGTATGTGCAAAGATGAAACCGTTGCCATCAAATCGATTCCAACTCATAGCGACCCTATAGGGCATAAAGTTTCCAAGGTGTGCCTGGTGGATTCAGGCTTCAGATCTTTTGGTTACCAGCCATGGCACTTAACCACTTTGCTCCCATGGTTGCCACACAAAGGTGAATAGAAGCAAAATGTTGGCAGTAAGTTAAATGTTCAAAAATGATAACATTTAATAAATGAAGATCCATATTTATAATGAAATGTGAATTAATTGTAGAAGTAAATTTATGGACTTGGTAATATGTTAATGCCATAATATTCATGGAAAAAAACAAATTCCTAAGCAGTATATGAAATATGGTCCCATGACCATACAAAAAATAAAATAATACAAGTGTATGTCCAGAAGTACATGCACTAAAATATTAACAGTATTGCATCTTAGACAGCTGTGAAAAGTTTCCTCTCTATATCTGGTGTAGTTTCCAATTTTTCTACAATGGATATTTATTCCTTGTGCAAGTATTTAAAAGAACAGTAAAGGGCCTTTGGGGAGCATTTCCTAATGCCGCCCTCATGCCACCATCTAGTGTTAGGGCACCTCTTCCTGGGAGCTAGAGGACAAGCAAGTGCTGCCAGCCTCCAAGGACCTAGGGGGCATGGTTTTGTCAGTCTCTCCTGCAGACATAACAGACATGAGGCTAGTGTCACAGTCTGACTCACGAGAGATTTTCAGGTGTTGATTAAAGGCCTAAAGATGGAAGCAAGTGAGCAAAATTGGACCATTCCATTGCAATCCATTGAGCCAACCAAAAAAAAAGGAGAGCGGGAATTCTTCACAGATGGTTGTGTTTGCTGCGTGTTACATCTGTTAGGAGGTACATTGCCCCACTTTGGGTAATGCTCAAACTTATGAGTGTATTCAGGTACTGTCAGTGCAGTAGTGCCCCTGATATTCTTCGTTGGCCTCTCATCTCGTGGTTTCATCCATTGACGATCATTGCCTGAATCAGTTATTGCTTTCCAGTTTACAAAACAGTTCTACTTTTACCATTCCTTTCACGTTTATTGGACAGAATACTTGTATAAAAGACAACTTTCTGTCATCACTTAGGGCTTGGTTGCCCTCTAGTGCAGGTTATATAGAAAGGGGAGAATAAATACTTTTCTCTCTCTCTTCCTCGCTTTCTCTCCCTCTCATTTTGTGCTTTGAGTGAATGGTTACTATTCAAAGCAATTTCTCGTAGAAAAACTTACACACACACTGTCACATGACCCTTCTTGTTCTTGTACAATGTCACAGCTCACTTCTCCTCTCCACCTCTTATTTTCCATGTCCTTGAGACAAAGTCCTGTTCGCTTCTGCCTTCTCATCTTACCTTTGGACAGAAGCTGCCCATTTAATCCCATTTACACCATGAAGCACACTTTTCACCAGTATCATTTCACATGGTATAGTTTAGTCTAATCTTTGTCTGAAGTGTTGCCTTCAGGAATAGTTTTAGTCTGGGGCTAACAGAGAGTCCAGGGGTCATGTTTCCTGGGGTCCCTCCAGTCTTAAGAAGACCATCAACTCTGTTGTTTTTGCTAGAATTTGAGCTCTGCACTCCACTTTTCCCCTGCTCCATCAGGCATACTCTGTTGTGTCCCTGTCAGGGCGGTCATTCGTAGCAGCCAGGCACAGCTAGTCTTTCCGGTCTCAATCTGAAGGAGTCCCTCATTTATATATCCATTTCTGCTTCTAGGGCTCAAATGTTCCTTATGTCTTTGTTGATCTTCATTTTCCTTTGTTTCAGGTGAGATGGGAGCAACAGATGCATATTAGACATCCACTTGCTAGATTTTAAAACCAGACACCCACTCAGCAAAGTGGGCTGCAAAAAATTTCCTTAATAAATTTAGTTCTGTCCATTGACCTAGATGTTCCCTGAAACTATGGTCCCCATACCTCTACCACTGCTACTCCATCCCTCAAAATGCCTGGTTTAGTCCAGTTGTGATTAGTTTTTTATTTAGTCCAGTTGTGCTAATGTCCTCTGTGTATATGGCTTGTTATTCCCTTCACCTAAAGTAATTCTTGTCTACCATCTCTTTGGTGAATAGCCTTCTTCTGCCCTCCCCAACCTTGTACCCATCAAAGAAGGTTTTCATCCATGTTTAAACCTTTTCTTGAGTTCTTATGATGGTGATCTCGTACAATATCTGCTGCCCTTTTGCAACTGACTAATTTCATGCAGCATAATGCCTTCCAGATGCATTCATGCTGTGAGATATTTCTCAGATTCATCATTGGCCTTTATCATTCTATAGTATTCCATTGTGTGACTATACCATAATCTGTTTATCCATTCATGTGTTGATGGACACTAAAGTTGTTTCTATCTTTTTGGTATTGTGAATAGTGCTACAATGAACACGGGTGTACGTGTATTTACTCATATAAGGGCTCTTATTTCTCCAGCATATATTCCAAGGAGTAGGATTGCTAGACGGTATGGTACTTCTATTTCTAGCTTTTTAAGGAAGCACCAAATCTCTCTTCAAAGTGGTTGCACCATTTTACATTCCTACCAGCAATGTATAAGTTGTTCCAGTCTCTCCATAACCTCTCCAACAGTTGTTACTTTGTGTGTTTTGGATTAATGCTAGCCTGGCTGGAGTGAGATTGTATCTCATTGTAGTTTTGATTTGCATTTCTCTAATGGCTAATGATCATGAGCATTTCTTCATGTATCTGTTAGCTGCCTGTCTTCTTCAGTGAAGTGCCTGCTGCTATGCTTTGCCCATATTTCATTGGCTTATTTGTCTTTTTGTTGTGGGAGTTTTGCAATATCATACAGTTTTTATTAACTCTTTCCTCTTAATCACTAATTTTAAGAATAAGACATTAAGCCTCCACTGTCTTTCGGTGTTGTTCAGTTTTTGTTTTTTGAAGTAAATATTTTTATTTTCTTCATTAAAAAGAAAAATCTCATCATGAATTCATGTGTTTTTACGTACTCAAATTTAAGTACATTTATAAAACAAATCATCCCTATAAACTTGTGAGCACTTTCTATATTTATGTGTATATATGACTAACAATATAAGATAGGAAACATAAAATGTACAGCAGAATCACTGCTCACTGAGAATGCTGAAAGACAGGAGAGGAGACTCAGACCAAACCCAACAAACAAGGTTTGCATTAGTCATTTCTATATGCTCCGCTGGCTTGAGTACTAGACTGAGGCTAGCAAAAATGGGCCTGCCTCTGCCACTTCTCTTTAGCAACTCATGTTAGTTCACTGACACTCAGAATCTTCATCTGAAAACAAGAATAATAGCGTCTGTCTTACTATTAAATTTGTTACGACAATCAAAAGAGATTGTGTATATCAAAGCATTTTGAAAACTCTGCACATTATATAAATACAAGATGTTATTAGACTACTTTTTGTCAGGAACATACAGTGTCAAGCAAAAGTGCTTTGAAACTATAACCATGTAACATTATGATGTTCAAATCACTTTTTCTCCACTTGATAGAGGCTTAAGCCCCAACTGTTAGGAGAGGACAGAAAATTCTTACTTCCTAAGGGAAAAAGAATCCAAGTACTAATTTTCCACATCAGTGCCTCTTTCCATAAGTTTATGTTTCCATGCAGTCTACAGTTCCCTGTGTCAACAATGTAGCAGTGACAAATGCAAAGAATAAATAACTGGCTGGCTTTATTCATTGATTCAAATAAAGTCATCCCACTCTGTGCAAGACAATACAGTGGGTGCTATCAAGTCTTTAGAAGAAAGACTTGGTAATCTGCTTCCATAGACATTACAATCAAGAAAACCTCACGGCGGCAATTCTACTGTGTCACGTGGTTACTGTGAGTCAGAACTGACTTGACAGCACCCAAGGACAACAACATTGAAGACATAGAAATGAATCAAGTGAAGTTTCCATTCTAATGCAAAGCATAGGTTATTAAGAAGGAGCCATAATTGAAAAAGAAAAGCCTATAAGGCAGTACAGAGATTGGAAAAGCACAATGAGAGAGATTGGTAAAATCCCATGGAAGTTCAGAGAAGGAAAAATTGCTTTCAACTTAAGGTTACACACAGCTTCTTGGAAGTGGTGGCACAGAAGCTAGACTGAACAATAGAAACAGTGAGGTGGGGCAGGAAGGAATGGGGAAGAGGGAGGCTGTAGATGTGGTAGAGAAGGTGAAGGACTTGAAGGAACAAAGTAGGAAATTTGCACGTGTGTTATTTGTGGCAATTAGAGAATTCTCTCTTTTACTTCTAACTTCTTTTTATGCAGTTTTGGAAAGATGGCCAAAAAGCTTGCTATAGCTGGCTCACAACTTCAATTAATGGGTAGTAGATGGTCCCAGTTGGATAGTCAACTGAATGAAGAGAGTTATCGTCAAATACGTATTCAATAAGTTATAATTTTATTATGATTGTGACATTCTCCAACTCTAAAACTCTATAATTCTTGGAAGCCAGTACCGATAGTATTGAAGGAAGAAGTCCAAGCTGCACTGAAAGCACCAGAGGAAAAAAAGGCTCCAGGAATTCACAAAACACCATTTGAGATGTTTCAACAAATGGATGAAATGCTAGAATAGTTCACTGGTGTATGCCAAGAAATTTGGAAGACAGCTACATGCCCAACCAACTGGAAGAGATCCGTGTTTGTGCCTATTCCAAAGAAAATTGATTCAAAGAAATTGGAAATTATCAAACAATATCATTAATATCACAAGAAGGTAAAATTTTGCTGAAGGTAATTAAAAAATGCTTCCAGCCGCACATCAATGGGGAACTGCCAGAAATTCAAGCCAGATTCAGAAGAGGATATGAAACATTGAATAGCATTGCTAACGTCAGATGGATCTTGGCTGAAAGTGGAGAATACCAGAAAGATGTTTGCCTGTACTTTATTGACTATGCAAAGATATTCAACTTTGTGGATTATGACAAATTATGGATAACACTGTGAATTCCAGAACACTTAATTATGCTCTTAAGGAACCTATACATAGGGCAAGAGGCAGTCATTCAAACAGAGCAAGGGGATATTGAGGGGTTTAAAATTAGAAAAGTGCACATCAGGGTTATATCCTTTCACCGCACTTATTTCATCTAATTGAGCAAGTGACCAGAGAAGCTGGCCTATATGAAGAACACAGCCTCAGCATCGAAGAAACACTCATTAACAACCTATGATACACGGATGATACAACCTTGCTTGCTGAAAGTGAAGAGACTTGAAGCATTTACTGCTGAAGATCAAAGACCACAATCTTCAGTATAGCTTACAGCTCAACAGCAAGAAGACAAAAAACCTCACAACTGGGCCAATAAACAGCATCATGGTGAGTGAAGAAAAGATCACAGTTGTCAAAATTTCATTTACTTGGATCCACAATCAACATCCATGGAAGCAGCAGTCAAAACACTAAACAATGTGTTGTACTGGGCAAATCTGCTGCAAAAGACCCCTCTACGGTGTTAAAAAGAAAAGATGTCACTTTGAGGACTACCGTGAGCCTGATCCAAGCCATGGTGTTTTCAGTCAATTCATACACATGCGAAAACTGGACAAGGAGTAAGGAAGACCAATTGATTCTTTTGAATGACGGTGTTGGTGAACAATATTGAATTCCGGACTGCCAGAAGAACTCACAAACCTGTCTTGGAAGGAGTATAGTCAGAATGCTGCTTAGAAGCAAGTGTAGTGAGAGTTTGTGTCTCTTACTTTGGACATGTTATTAGGGAGGACCGGTCCCTGAAGAAGGACATCACGCTTAGTTAAGTAGCGGGTCAGAAAAATAGGAAGACGCTCAGCAAGATGGATTGACCCAGTTCTTGCAACACATTATCAAAATACATTATGGTTGTGAGGATGACACAGGACCAGTCAGTGTTTCATTCTGTTGTATATGGGGACATTATTAGTCAAAATCTACTCTACAACACCTGATAACAACATCACCACCAAATCTTATTGGTGTTTTAGATTTAAACATTTCATTGATATAGTACCCAGGTCTTCACTTCTTAAACAGAAAGTACAAAACGTAATTTTGTCTTCTTGGTGATCCAAAGTCATTCACAAAGCAGAAGGGATCAGACTATATTACATGCCAGCATTGCCAGGTTCTATGGAGGCTCAAGAGAGTATTTATCCGTAAACTCAGTGGCTCCCCACTGTTGTATTTGATACAGCTTTTTCTGTCCTCTGTCTTATTACTGAACAATTGGCCCTCAGCTGTTGATGTTCTCAGAGTATCTACAGATCTCACATCATTTTTGTTCTATTCATTTGCTGCTTCTAACCTGCTACAAGTTAAGAAGCCAAACAAGTAAGTTCTATTAAAATTACATATAAAAGCAAAATAAATAAACTCTGAGTCAGGATCTAAGAGAATTGCCTATGTGCTAGACATCTTGAGACTGAATGCCAAGAATGCCACAGGCCTGGATGTTTAATTAAAGGGGTGTGTGTGTGTGTGTGTGTGTGTGTGTGTGTGTGTGTGTGTTTGTGCATGTGTGTGTACGCGTGTTTGTGTGAGAGAGAGGGAGGGAGGGAGAGAATGAGTTCATGTGTGTACGAGGACTGACAAGTTTGCGAGCTCATCCTAGTAAAAGTGCTACATACCTCATTGCTGAACATCACTGTGGTCGCCTTTGAAGTCCTCCCCTTGGGAAGCTACGCACTGACGTCAGCACCTAGTCCGCCCTTCAAAGCCATTTTGGAACTCTTTCCGCAAGGCCATCAGAGCTGTCAGTGTGTTACCTTTGATGTCCTGCATGTCATCCAAATGTCCTGCTTTGAGTATTTCCTTTATCTCTGGGTAAAGAAAAAAAATCACTGGAAGCCAGATCAGGTGACCAGGGAGGGTATTCCAATACAGGTATTTGTTTACTGGCTAAAAACTTCCTCACAGTCAACTAACTATACAATTAAATTTGCAAACTTGCCACCATGCCACTGTGCATAATGGCCATTCCAGAAAAAGTTCCAAAAGTCCTTTGAAGGGTGGACTAGGCACTGAGGTCAGTACACAGCTTTCCAAGAGGAATACTTCAAAGGTGACCACAGCGATATTCAGCAATGAGGTGTGTAGCACTTAGAGTAGTTCGTGGCCTTGATTAGCCGACTTTGTGTGTGTGTGTGTGAGTGTGTTTTCCCTTTGTGGTTCTTTACTGTTAAGTGTGTGGCAGCTAAAGATAAGATAAAGGAAATGTGGCAGTCTATAATTTGCCTAAAGAAATTAGAAAGCATACAAAAATATAAGAAATTTTGTAGTGTTGCATATAAGAGATAACCATGGCTGTCCCTGCTGATATACAGGCTCTGTGATGATTATAAGGCCATGTAAGGAGCAACCATTATCTCTGAAACACAGTGGTTACACAATTAGGCCATGTTCCCGTGGGGAAACTGGAAGAAACTGATGATTGGAATTGAGGTCTCCTGATCCCTAAACCAGAGTGCATTCAACTACTATGAAATATTATCCATTAAAATTATTGTAAGAATTCCTGCAATTCTCACCACATTGGGATGACATTTAAGCAGATAAGGTGGGATTGGAGTAAGTTGATGCATAATGCACTAAGGCACCAATCCGTAAGCGTGCTAAACATAATCACCCGGAGAGCTTGTTAAACAGACAAAAGCTTGGGTCCCATTACCAAGATTCAAAATAGGCTGGGATTGAGAAATTTGGGAGAAATTTTCATCCCTAAATAAATTAGTGTCTAACCCCATCATACCTGTATTATCGCCACATCTAAGCTTGACAATCTTTGTGTTCCCAGCTACTCAGTGTTCAGACCCTGGGCTTTAGATCTCAGAAGTTCATTGCATTTTCTCAGAGCACACTCTGCTTTCCTCCCTTGACTTTTTCTGTTCACCGTGTACTTTTGGGACCCTTTCCCCATGCCTGTACTGAAATAACAGTACATCCAGGCGTGCACAAGATTCCGCTCTGTTTCTTTCTCTCCCACCTCTGCTAATGGCATTCCACTGGAAGGGGTAACAAGGTCACCACAGGACATTCCAACTGGCTTGGCCCTGCTTCACCAGAGAGTGGAGCTTTCTTCAGCAACGATCATGCTTCTGAAAGAACAGGCAAGTGACTGCCGGCAATGTTAATAGTAAAAACACTGTCGGTGATCCAGCTAGCAAGTGAAATCTTCCACAAGGTTGAAGGCACACCCACCATATTCTGCAGCATGGGTGCTTAGTGACAACAGACACAGGGACAAGTGCTCTGTGCATGCTACTTCTTCTAACACATGCACCAATCTTAAGACAGAGATATTGTCATTTCATTTTTTATATGTAATGAAACTGAGAAGGCGACACAATTTCTCCACATCTGTATGGTTAGAAAGCAGTGAAGCTGGGTTCATAGCCAGCAGGACAGATGCTAAGTCTGATTCTCAGTGACAAGCCAACATCAGGGCATAATAAGATCTGAATACACAGGTGTTAGAAGAACCCTTATGGTCTGAAGCAGTGTCATCGCAGGAGTCTACTTCCATTTCCAGACTTTGAGAGCATTGTAAGGATACTGAACCCTGTTGGACCACTGGCTAGATACTTCACCTGTGCCCCAAATGGCCAAGAAATCTTGTTCCTGAAGTCAGTGTCAGAATCTACAACTGACTCAGTGCCTGGGAGAAGCTTGGTGGGTGGGGGGTCCTGCTACTCCACCGGGAGATAGAAAACTCTGGAACCCAGGAGAAATCACAAAGAAGGAGGCCTCCCATGGTCCACAGGGTTTGGGGCACTAGCCCATGGGTTGTCTGCTGCTTCAGAGGTGTTCTACTTTCCTTTTCTAGATTCCAATTTAGATATTTAGATAGCAACATAGTGGCATGACGGATCTGGGTTGGAAATTGCATCATTGCTAATGAGCAACTGATTCAGTAGTTTTTGAACTTATGAAGTAACTGAGAAGTTGCACAAAGGTACCTTAGTGAACACTGTAAAGGAGTGGATAAATGCAACATGCCTGGATCTCCACAACCAATCCCCTTTCAACTAGAATAGCTCCGTATCAGTGTGTTTATTTATATATTACCCATTTAAAAAACATACAAACAAACATTACTGTCAAGTCCATCTGGACTCATAGTGACCCTATAGGACAGAGTAGAACTGCCCTATAGGGTTTTCAAGGAGCACTTGGAGGATTCGAATTGCTGACCTTCTGGTTAGCAGCCATAGCTCTTAATCGCTGCACCACCAGGGTTCCCATTTACATACTGGGCTGTCTTTAAGATTCCATTTGAAGGAGAGATTCTATGTCAAGAAACATGATTAAAAATTACTGTTTCTATCCTAGATACAACTACTATTATTCCTACCCCTTTCTGGACAGTGGGGATCTAATCTATGAGGCTGAAGACAATCTGAGAAAGAGCCTCATCCCACCATGTGTTTCCAGCACAGCTGGTTGGTGTCACTGTCAGCTGTTCACCTAGATGGGAAGGAAGGAATGTGTCAGGTACACTTGACAGAAAAATAGCGTACCCTTTTCTGATGAAAGAGACATTTCCATGAAGCTTAAATCCTTAGGTCACAAAGGAGTAGAAAGGGACTACCCTCTAGATCCCCCTGCCTCACTGGAATGAGAGGTACTCAGTCAACTCTAGCAGTATCCAGTTTGGGTCAAATTACTGCCTGAGCACCAGTAATATGCAGTACTCAGAGACAGTCTGAGTTCTGTGAGGTCTGACAATTAAGCCTGCAACTTAATTGTTCTAAGTGTTACATACCTCATTGCTGAATATCACGGAGGTCACCTTCAAGGTCACCTTCACCTTGGGAAGCTATGCATTGATGCCAACACCTAGTCCACCCTTCAGAGAAACTTTAGAACTCTTTCTGGAATGGCCATTGTGAACGATGGCATGGTGGCAAGTTCCCAAACTGAACTGTATAGTTGTCTGCGACAGAGTGTCTAGCGAGTAAACAAATCACTATATTGGAACACCCTCCCTACTCACCGATCTGACCCCCAACGACATTTGTCTTTACCAGAAGCTAAACGAAATACTTAAAGCGAGACATTCTGATGACTTTCAGGACATCAAAGGTAATGCACTAATAGCTCTGATGGCCATTCCAGGAAAAGAGTTCTAAAATTGCTTTGAAGGGTGGACTAGGTGCTGGCAAAGGTGCTTGACTTCCCGAGGGGAGTACTTCAAAGGTGACCATGACGATATTCAGCAATGAGGTACGGGGCACTCTGTCGTGAAGTTAATTGACAGAACTCTCATTTGTGAAATACAGAGAAGGATTAGTAGAAAGATATTTGCTATCTGGGCCTCACAGACACCACTGGTTATTTCTTGGCCATTTGTCACCAACATACTGCTATGCTCATAGGGCCCCAGCACCCGTTGTTGAGGATGACAATGTCAGATGCTCACCCTCCCAGTGTCCTTGATGGCTAGGGCATGGGAACATGACCCATTCCTCCAGGAGGCTTCTGGGGAAGGCTTTCCTCTCTCTTAAAAAAAAAAAAGAGAGAGAGAGAGAGAAATGTCCATCCAAATGTCCCTCCATTATGTTCATTTGGCAAACATTATCCTCTTTTATCCTTGTATCAACATGATGAGGCAGTTAGTAACATAATCCCAATTATAGAGATGAGGAGACAGAGTCACAGAGAGGTGAAATAACTTGATCAAGCTTCCATCTAATAAATGGTAGCTCCAAGATTTGATCCCAGACCCGCGGGACTCCCCAGCCCTTGAACTTGTTGTCATAGGTGCCTCCCAGAAAAGGAAGCACGTATCTAAACAGGTCCAAACATATCTCAACAAATTTAGGTATGTTTCGTTAGGATGGTACCACGCCAGCAGAGACAGTCTCAGGAAACAGTAGTAGCTACATAAAAGCACTAGCAGAGTCAAGCAAACTGAGTTCTGGCCAAGCAGATAGCCAGGTTGAAGTGGAGGCAATCACACTTTTCTTAAGTTGATCAAAGTGAAAGTGTGGCCATTGGTGCTTCACACATAAGGCTCTCAAACCCCTGCAGGGTTGGTGCTTCTGCCCTTATTCTGCAGGTGAGGGGACTTACTGACCCAAATTCCCACAGCTAGTGAAGAGAAGCAAGCATTGAAACCCACAACTCTGACAAGCCCAGCTATTCTTCCTACCACCTCACAACTACCTGCTGTGGTTCATTCCCCCAGGAAGCCACCTTCAGGGACATCTCGCTGCCTCAGGATGTGGGCCGATAAAGGCAGGAACACTGTGCAAGTACGGCATTTGCCTCCTGTCCTACACTTGTTCTTGCCCTTGGCTCTCTGAAGGATCAAAAGCAGGCTTCAGTTTTAGGCATTTTTTTCTCTGTTAATAAATTTTGAAACTTTTTTTAAAACATTTTCATGATTTCATTTAGACACACATTTGAAGACAAATGTTATATAAAATTGAGCTTCATACTGTCAAAATGATTTACTAGCTAAATTGTTATTCAAATCAACACTTTTTTAACCCATCTGTTCTGAAAGGAGAGCCACGGTGGCACCAGCGGTTGAGTGTTACAGCTGCTAACCAAAAAGTCAGCAGTTCAAATCTACAAAGTGCTTCTTGGAAACTCTATGGCGCAGTTCTTCTCTGTCCTATACGGTCACTATGAGTTGAAATTAACTCAATGGCAATGAGTTTTGTTGTTGTTGTTGTTTATTCTGAAAGGGGAGCCCTGGTGGTGCAGTGGTTAAGAAATTGGCTGCTAAGCAAAAGATTGGCAATTCAAATCCACCAACTACTCCATGGAAACCCTATGGAGTATTTCTACTCTGTCCTATAGGGGTGTTGTAAGTGAGGACCGAACCAGCGACACTGGGTTTATTCTGAAAGTAGAACCAGATTAAGAATATACATAGTACATGACAGTTTTCCTGTGATGTAAAAAGTTTAGTAAAGCAGAAAGAGAGTTTTATACAGCAAAAGTAGGAAAGCCAACAGGCAAGCTGCTAGAGCCCCATCTGACCAAATCCAGGGAAATTATGGAATAGACAAAAGTTGGAAAATAGACAAGCATGCTGCTAGAGCCGTGTGTCTCTGAGTCCAAAGAAAAAGTAGGGAAGAGTGGATAAATGGACAAGCGTGTTGCCGTAGCCATGTCTGCCCATGTCCAAAAACATATTACAGATTAGGCAAGTATGGGAAAATGAGTGGGCAAGCTGCCTGCCACAGCCACATCTGCTTGAATCCAAGGAACACTGCAGAATTATCAGTATATGTTAACATTCAAAATGGGAAAAACCATTGAAAGCTTCGCCTTCTCACAGATTGGCCAGAAACTGTGATCTTGTATTTTCAGTCATCTTTCTTAACAATTAACAACCGTTGGTACAGGTTTCAGCAAGGACAGCCAGGAGAGTCTTCATTGGTCCAAATTTTGTATTCACTAAATGCTAATAGAAAAAGGTCATAACAAATGACAGCTAACATTGCATAAAATGGGAATTCCAGAACACTTAATTGTGCTCTTAAGGAATCTTTATACGGATCAAGAGGCCGTCATGCAAACAGAACAAGGAGACACGGCATGATTTAAAGTCCGGAAATGTATGTGTCAGGGTTGAATCCTTTCACCATACCTTTTTAATCTGTATGCTAAACAAATAATCCAAGAAGCCGGATTATACAAAGAAAGAGGTATCAGGATTAGAGGACAACTCATTAACAACCTGCCTTACACAGACGACAGTACCTAATTTTCTGGGAGTGAAGATTTGAAACACTTACTGATAAAGATCAAGGACTATGGCCTTCAGTATGGACTGCACCTCAACAACAACAGAAATCTTCACAACCGAACCAGTGAGCAATATCACCATAAATGAAGAAAGGACTGAGGTTGTCAAGGACTTCATTTTACTTGGGTTCACAACTGACACCCATGGAAGCAGCTAGCCAAGAAATCGAAAGGCACTTTGCATCGGGAAAATCTGCTGCAAAGGATTTCTTTAAAGTATTGAGAAGTAAAGATGTTACCTTGAAGACTTAAGTGTGCCCGACTCAAGGAATGGTATTTTCAATTGCATCATATGCATGTAAAAGCTGGACCGTGAACAAAGAAGACAGAAAGAGAATTGATGCCTTTGAGTTGTGGTGTTGGAGAATATTGAATGTACAACGGACCACCAAAAAAACAAATAGCTCTGTTCTGGAAAAAGTACAACCAGAGTGCTTCTTGGAAGCAAAGACGGCAAGACTATGTCTTACATACTGTGGACATGTTGTCAGGAAGGACCAGCACCTGGAGAAGGACATCATGCTTGGTAGAGTGTAGGGTCAGCAAAAAAGAGGAAGACTCTTGACTAGATGGATTGACACAGTGGCCGCAACAACGGACTTAAGCATAAAAATGATTGTGGGCATGGTGCAAGACCAGGCAGTGTTTCGTTTTGTTGTTCATAGCGTAGCTACGAATTGGAACAGAATAGACAGCACCTAACACCAACAACAGAAAAAGGAAAGAGTGGAAAGTCTTTTGTATTGTGGCTTATATAAAAGGTATTTTCCAAGATTATCCTATTGTCTTTACACCTCCAGGCCCGGTTGATGACTCCTTATGAGTCCTTGTGGACCCAGCTGGGCCACATTCTCTGTGCTCAAAGACAGGGAATAATGATTCCAATATTATGTTTTAAGTCATCTTCCAATCAGAGAGTAAGATGAAATTAATAACTCATTTTAAAAACTTTCTGAATGGCCTCGAAGCTGTCATATGAATTCATAAAACTAAGTTCAGGGCCATTATTTAGAAAACAAATATATATATAATGTATATACATGCGTGCGTGCATGTGTGTGTATGTGTGTGTATCACAGTATACAAACCAAAAATGAAAGCCACTACTGTCAAGTCAATTCTACTTCATAGTGACCCTAGAGGACAGAGTTGCACTGCCTCACAGGGTTTCCAAGGAACATATGGCGGGTTCCAACTGCTGGCCTTTTATTCAGCAGCCAAGCTCTTAACTACCTTGCTGGCAAGGCTCTGTCATAGTGTCACAGCAAAACTAAGCAGTGTTGGGACCACCTGCCACAAACAGTCAATCTTTGAGACAAGGATGAGATGAAATGCAAGACATTTATTGCACGCTGGTAGATAAGGAGACGGAAGAGACAGATTTCTTGAAAGTCTGCCTCCCCAGAAGGGGCACTAGCTGGAGGTTTTATAGACTTTTTATGAGTCCTGAGGATCTGTAGAATGTTTATCTTTAAGTGGTCACAATGGTCACATCTCAGATGTGTTGACATCTTAATTGTTGTTTGGGGTCCAAGGTGGTCCGGCTATTATATAATCTACTGACAGATTCTTCTATTTTTCTTTTATGGTCATTAGAATATCATCATTTGGTTTTATACAGTGCTAAAGAGAGCACAGATTAGTCCTTAGCTTTCAGAGAACCTAAGGGAAACAACAGACTCATGCTTGAAGACAGAACTGAGAAACAAAATCGTACAGGTTATGCTCAAGATGTGGTCACTTATTTTACTGTGCCTGTTCTAATCCCCACTTTTTGTTGTGGGGTTTTCAATCTTGGGAAACAGGGCAAGAAAGAGCCAGAAAGACACGATGCCCTGTAGATGCAGTGGTCATCATAGAGAAAACACAGGCCATGTAGGAGTATGTCAGGAAAACAAATATTCAAAGTTTTGGACTGATTTACAAGTCCATTTCTCACAGTCCTGGCAAATGTGTCCCTTGGTGTCCCTTGGCATCCAGGAGAGGAGACAAATACTCTGGCTCTTACTTGGAGCAGAGAATCTGATTAAGTCCAGCAGGGAGGACTCAGAAAAGCAGACAAGCCCAGAAACTGACAAACAGTGTAACAAATAGAGTCACATGAAGACAACAGTATGTGTTCTTAGGGCATGCTGGGTTTAGGGCACGGAATTATCAGTGACTAAAACCTGGGACTACTTAGCTGTTAATAACTTCCATCTTAATCACTAGTACAGGCTCCAATAACAAGAGTCAAGAAGGTCTTCATTCCTCCCAATTTTCTATTCATTAAAAATTAAAAGAAAAAGCCAAGAGTGGAAATTATCTTGGGTTGCATGTGAATGGCTCATGTGAAATCTTCCCCAAAAGATATCCTTCAGGATTATTTCAGCTATTGTCTTTGTGCCTCAGGGCTCAGTTGATATATCCTTGTGAGTCATGCTCCAGGTAGGTCATACTCTCTATGTTCAAGGACAAAGATAATGACTCCAATATTATTTTCTAAATTATTCCCTCCTTTTTGATTGGAGATTGGAGATAACACATTGACAATTAGTTCCTGGACTTAGTTGTACTGCCGAGATGGTGGCCATTGCAGGCTCTGTAAACTCGTAGTGATGATTTTCCACCATCTACCATCTGGTTTTTCACCAGGTTATTAAGTGAGAGCAATGTTCTCATAAGCAGCATTGTTGAAGTGAGCAGACTTAAGGTGCATCAACGTTTTAGCCTGAGACCATTTTTTGGTGGCTTTTTGTTTTATTTTGTTTTGTTTTTTGCCTTTGAGGTGTGTGAGACAATAAAAGAAGATTATAAGGATGTAGAATAAGAATATTACTAAGTGATCTAGCTCATGCACTTATTCCTGATGGTAACTGTCGCAGAGTGAATTACGGTCCCCCCTCTCCCCCAAAAATCTGTGTAGCAATTTATCTAGACCATTTTTCCTGATATTGTGTGATGTCCTTCCTGTTAACTCTCTTTCCATGATGTTAATGAGGGTGAATGGGCTGCAGCTGAACTGGTGGGGTAGGACTTATTGTGTGGGATTGTACTGTGGCTTGGGTGGTTTCTTGGCCTATAAAAGAGAGGGAGACGAGCTGAGATTTGGGAACCTCATACCACCAAGAAAGCAGCACTGAGAGCAGAGAGCATCCTTTGGACCTGAGGTTCCTGCAGCAGGTGCTCTCATATTGAATCTGGACTCAGTCTACCGGACTACGATAATTTCTTATACTGAATCTGGATTTGTAGCTTACTCGACTGTGATAAAGTAAATTTCTCTTTGTAAAGCCATCTACTTGTGGCATTTCTGTTAAAGCAGCACTAGATAACTAAAATAGTAACTAACCAAGTGAATCTGGTGTTTGTAAGGATGTTACAGTGTGTAACCAAATAGCTTGCTGTCCCATTGTACCTGTTTCTTGTCTATAGCACAGACTATTTTCTTGCACTAATAAAAAATCTAAGGGTCAGAGATTGTTGTTACGCTTCCATCCCATTAGTAACTTCATCTGTTATTTTTCCCATAGTGATAGAGAAATTTCTCAAAGGTTTCTTCCAATTCAGTCGTATTGTAAGTAGGAATTTACGCTGCCAACCACACCCTGAGTGTTGAACCAATGAGATTTCTTCTGACTCTCATTTTACAATGTGTAACAATTTAACATTACCTTCCTGGTACCTACTAGCATCATTACTATGAATAGCTAAAGATAATTTTAAAGTTCCCAAAGTATATTGCCCACACATTCAACAGGAATATAAACAAGAGATTGTCCACATAAGTTCACTGTCAGCTGGAAAGGAATCATCTAAATTACTGTAGTTGGATCTACCACACAAAATCATGTTTCTATAAAGAGTACACACAGTTTGTCTATTCATAAGTAGCACTGGTAATTTAATTTTTAGATGCCTCAGCAGCAACTGCATTCTGTAAATTCTCAATCTGTGTATTAATATAAATATAGTAATATTTAGTTATTAAGGCACAAACTGTTTCTCAATAGAATAAGGCATCTAATGTTATTTTAATGTGTATACTCATAGCTTTAATTTCAGACACTTACTTCTCTGGTTATAATTTACAACTTTGCTAAGCTTACCAGTAGGAGTTTTTAATTTGAGAGTTACAATATCTAAACCCATTACTTAAACAACTCAGGAGATAGGAAAATGGTTTCTTATATTCAAGAAGTAGTAACTTAAAACATCAGCAATAGTCCCACATAAAACTCATAGCATCTTTGTTTCTACTCAGTCTCGTGTAGTTATTTTCTGTTCCACCTGATTCTGTACCAGCCACAGTCTCTGTCATGGATTGAATTGTGTCACCGGAAAAATAGGTGTAGCCACATGGTTGGGCCATGACTCCCAGTATCTTGTGACTGTCCTCCATTCTGTGGTTTTCCTATGCCTTATGTTAAAGGATTAGGGTGGGACTGTAAATCCCTTCATAGGATCACCTCCCTGCTCCACTGTAAAGGGAGTTTCCCTGGAGTACGGCTTGCCCCACCCTTAATCCTTTCAGCTTACAAGAGATAAAAGGAAAGAGAAGCAGGCTGAGAATTGGGAACCTCACACCATTAAGCAAGCAGCATTGGGTGAAAAGCGCATCCTTCAGAGGTGAGGTTCCTATGCCAAGATGCTCCCTGAACAAAGATTGATACAATACTGGACTTTCCTCTGAGCCAACAAGTGGGAAAACCTTCCACTGGAGCAGACATCCTGAATTTGGACTTGTAGACTACCGGACTGTGTAACAATAAACCTTCCTTTGTTAAAGCCATCCACTCTGTGGTATTTCTGTTAGAGCACCACTAGCTGACTAAAACAGTCTCTGAGTCCATCAGTTTCAGCATAAGTGTTTCAGAAATTTTGACTCATGGTCCTTTTCACAAGTCTTACATAGGCCCTCTTTGTTGAGATATTCTAGTCCAATGCTTTCAGAAATTCAGCAAAGTAAAAACTTATCTGTAGATAACAAAACAATATGGCTGTGATTAATTTATAAAAATTCATATTCTTAATAGTGAAGAGACTTGATAGAAGTTAATTACAAGCAAGAGGTAAAGGCCAAATAAAACCAACACTGTTAGAAAACTTTAGACACTAATATTTCTGAATATAATCATTTACCATATTCTTAGAGAACTTCAGGCACTATACGTAATAATCTTGAGGCATAATACCTTACATACCAAGGCTGTATATAAACCATGATTATTAAGTCTCTAAATCCCTGAATAATATAAAATAACGTCATAGATAAATAATTTGAATTCCCCAGTTAAAACACCAGCTTTAATGATGGTAGATGAAAAAAAATAAAATCATAACCAAATTATCAATTAAGTTATAATAATAAAATTAGGACATAATACTATACATTTGTTACATAATATTAGGCAAAAACATAGGAAGAAATAACTAACGTAAGTTTTAACCGATCGAGAATCAGACACTTCTCTTTACTTTAACTTGCTCCATGTAATTTATTAAATAAAATCAAAGATCTTAGAGTAAAAACTCTAGCTTTTTCTTCTTTGCTCTCAAGCCATTTGGCTTGGTTTTGACTCAGGAACTTTATTCTAACGAGAGGTCACACCTTTACCTTTAGGGAGATTACAAAAGAATATATTAACCCTTTAAGTCATGTATCAGAGAAAATGTTGTTATTTTAACAGCAGAAAGCCCAGTTCTTTGTTTTATATTCTAACATTAATGTTCTTAAAAGTCTCACAAATTAAATCATTAAAATTTGTCAAACAAAACTTTTGACTATATCAATTTTTTCAAAATAAAACCTCTTATAGTGTATCCCTTTAAACAGTGAAAATGAATTTACTCATTAACAGACTTATATATAAACCATATTTTCCTCTTATGATATGGAAACTATGGTGGCATAGTGGTTAAGTGCTAAGTTGGCTAACCAGAATTTCTGCAGTTCAGATCCACTAGACACTCCTTGGAAACTCTATGGGGCAGTTCTGCTCTGTCTTATAGGTTCGATTGGCTCAACATCAATGGGTTTGGAGGTTTTCTTATGACAGGCAAAAGTGTATAAATTTAAATTTTGACAAACCAAAAAAACCATACCCACTGCCATCAAGTCAGGTCCAGCTCATGGTGACCCTAGATGTCAGAGTAGAACTGCCCCATAGAGTCTACAAGGAGCACCTGGTGGATTTGAACTGCTGACTTTCTAGTTAGCAGACATAGCACTTCACCCCCTATGCCACCAGGGTTTCCTAAATTATGACAAGTATCTATTAATTCAACTTGACATCAATAAGTTATCCCAAATTTTTGGAAATTAATCTGTCTGTACACCATAAATATAACCACAATTGTAATCAAGTTTGTTTAAATATTCTGAGTTTTTACCCAACCTCTATCATTCCTCATATTTTCCCAACCTAATTTTAGCGTTCAAAGGTTTTATCAGCTTGCTTTAGAAATCACACAATATCTGCTCAACTGAACAAATTTCTTGCTACGGCTGGAACCTTTTTTCAGGCTTCTTCATAGGCATCTTAAAGTTCCCCTACAATTACAGAAAAATTATGGTTCTTTTATGATTGGGATTCACTCAATTTCTGATAACTGTGTCAAAACTAAGTGCCTCAGTTGGCTGATAACTATAGCAAAGCAGCAATTCTTTCTTATCTTCTTTCTATCTTAAAAGGTCTCCACCAAGTTGGAAAGAGTTCTTCAAACTTCCCTGGAGCTATATGACATTGGAGATGAGGGACTAAAGGAGTCCTGATCCTGCCCTGACCTGTTTATTTTTAGCTCAAAGTAGAAGACAAGACTAAGTCATTGCAAATCATGTACATGTGTTTAAGTTCACCTAGAAATTTCAAAAAAAAAAAAAAGATATGAATTTTTTTTCCTTTTGCTGTTCTGGAACTGAACTTTTACTTTAAGACCAAACTATCTTTTTTTTTTTTTTTTTTTAAATAAAACACATTTCATAAGACCTAGCTTAAGTTAGTTTGAAAGATTTTGCTTCTAAGATTTACATATAGGACACTGTTGAAATGAGGAAGGGCGGGGTAAAAATTGGAGGTATTAAAGACAGCCCCAGGAAACAACTTAATAGCAGAAAATGTCATAGAATAATCTCACCTTTGTCTTACAAAACACAAGACAAGCCTGGGGGCAACCTTGCAAGTGACAGCCTGCAAGTGACCCCTAGACCTTGACCACATTTTACAACTAATAGGAGTTAACCAATCAATGTAAAGGTCAGTTCACCCTCTCTGCTTTGCAATCTCACGACTTAAATACTGGGCACTGAGGAAACTCGTCGTCGCCCCCTGCTCTGTGTAGCTTGGGGTGCATCCCTGGTGCACCAGAATTTTTCCTATTGGGCATATTTTTTAAATAAAATTTAACCTTTAAAGTAACAGTGTCGCATCTTGAAAATCGCGGACCCTAACAGACACAAAGATCTTGGTGTACTTTTTAAATAGACCATTTTATATCGAACTTTCTCTAAGCTGCTACTGAAAGTCTAAATAAGACAGACAGAGGATGCGGTTTTTCTTAGATGAGGAAAGTACTGAGGTTCTAAGATAACCTTACAAAAAAACAGCAATCACAGCCACAGCTACCAATATGACATGACAGAAATGTAGACACAATGCTCTAGATCAAAAACAAGTTCTTACAACAAAAGGAACAGAAAGACTGCATAAACTCAGTAAACAATACCACACAAAAACAAGCACATGGGGATTCTAGTTTCTTAAACTGTATACAGCAATTTTTAGTGAGATCAACTCAATTCAACAGAAAAAAAAGGTTTTAGATAACTTACTAACTTGCTAGAGCCTCAGATAGAGGAATATTAGACTTTCTGACAAAACGTGAGCATCAAGAAACATTTCCCTGAAGAAAGAAAGGGTAACTGAAATAAAAGCTCATTTTCCCAAGGTGGTCACTAAAATTACAAACCACTTATACTCAATTTAAAGCATTATTAAGTATGAACCCCAAACCAGTGTCTCATGAGTAAGGTGGAAATCCTATCAAAGACATTAAGTTCTAAGTTTCAAGTTTTTGGCATCCTTCTTTCTGAACTTGATGCATTTTGATGACTAGAGACCTATTCTCTTACTTTAGACCTTAAACATACTAGTTCCTCCAACTGAAAAGTACTTTAAAATGACTGTGTATTTTTTTTTTTATTTTAACATTGAGAGTCTTCATTGAAAAACTATGTATAATAAAAAAGTAAGGAAATACTACATCTCCCTTTAATTGTACAACACAGGCCAGGAGCTGCCACCTCCCCCTGAGAATCTGGCAAAACAGTGCACTATTTTTCAGGTTTTCACTGAATCACAAATTTTGTGTCTTACAGTGATCCAGAGGTCTTTGAAAACAGAATTACTACTTTAATATTTCAGATGTCCAAATCCAGACAAAACTGCAGTCTCTCGGATCCAACTCAACGGCACTTGGCTGACCCAAAGAGTTGTTAAAGGTCTTTCTTAATTGAATGATCAAGCAGTAATCTAAGATTCTCCTTAAGGAAACAGCTGGTTTTTCAAATAAACATCTCAAACAAAACTTAAGAAGACATAAGAAAGAAAGCAAAAAAGAATAAATAAAGTCTTATTTTCCAAGAACACTCACCCTGACACTATTGAAGGGACAGGGAGTGGGAACATGTAAGTCCAGAAAAATAGAATCTCTCTTTTGCCAGCTTTTGCTCCACAGTCTCCTCAAATTCAATGGGATTCCTAGAATCAGAAATCCTCGAGGACTACACCATTAACTGTTAAGTGTGTAACGCAAAAAGAAAGTTTTATTTGACATATATTCAAAAGGAAAAAAGTGGGACGTGGACCGCATGCTGTCAGAACCATGATTGCCCAAGTCTAGAAAATAGTATAGAATAGGCAAGAGTGGGGAAATGGACGAGCATGCTGCCACAGCTATGTCTGTCTGAGTCTAAAGACTATTACAAAGTAGGCAAGGATGGGAACATGGATCAGCGTGCTGTCACTGCTATGTCTGCCTGAGTATTTGGGTGTGAAAGATCTTTTCCTACCAATGTTGTCAGTGTCAAAGAATATAAACTAGAAATATTCTAAATTAGACCAGGTTGAGGGGTTCTCATATGGGTATATCAATGACTTCACAAGACAAGGAAGTCTGGGCAAGACATACAAGACACATAGACACACAAGAAACACTTAAAACCCCAAGGAAACATAATACTCTTGGTCACCTCAACATCCTAGACAATCACATGAACTTGACAGAGATGCTCTTGGTCATCTCAACCTCCTGATCACACTAGATCAATGGAGGTGTTCTAGACTGCCTTGATCTCCCAGATACTCTCAGGCCCAAACTAAGACTTTTGAGGAGTCCCTGATTACAATTATACTCATAGAGTTGGTCATCCAGGGCATTGCTTGCTCTAGAAACCAAAGGACTCGAATCCTATCTACCTTGGCACTGTGGTACCCAGGGACAGAATTTGGACTCAGGGATCCCATCCAAGTCTTGCTTAAGTAATCACATCTTTTATGGTGCATTGGAGACCAGTGACACTGCAGACAGTCCACTTTCTGGCAGCTCAATTTGGAAACAAAAGGGTCTATAACAATAGC
Organism: Heterohyrax brucei; assembly: GCA_028571685.1. Classification (NCBI taxonomy): domain Eukaryota; kingdom Metazoa; phylum Chordata; class Mammalia; order Hyracoidea; family Procaviidae; genus Heterohyrax; species Heterohyrax brucei. The sequence continues at coordinate 113,062,265 of CM053149.1, read as the reverse complement.
CATCTGCTACGGAGCTGATGTGAAGGCTGGGCCCACTGTGGGGGCCCTGAGTCATAAATGGAAAGGCCCCACTTTGGGCCTCAGATTTGTGCTGCTTGCTACAAAGAGCCAATCTGCGAGACAGAAGTGAGATGAGAACCAAGACATTCATTGAGTACTGGTAGGCAAGGAGACAGAGGGGATAGATCCCTCCAAAATCTGCCTCTCTGAATGGAGACTAGTGGGAGGTTTTACAGGAGAAGAGGATAAGATTTTTATGAGTCTTATGAATTTGTAGAATGTAAATCTTTAGGTAGTCGCAATGGTCACATCCTAGATAAGTTGATATCTTTATTGGTGTCTTGGGTCCAGGTGGTCTGGATATCATACAATCTGCTGGTAGATTCCTTTGTTGGGTATGTGTATGTGTGTGTGTGTGTGTGTGTGTGTGTGTGTGTGTGTGTGCATTTGTGCACTCTTGCTCATGCTTAATAGTTTCTAGATTGTTATCACTTATTTTTACACAGTCCTAAAAAGACCACAAATTAGTCCTTAACCTTCAGAGAACTGAAGGAAGACAGTGGACTCATGCTTGGAGACAGAATTAAGTATCAAAATGGTGAAAGTTATGCTGTAGTTGTGGTCACTTATTTTACTCTGCCTATGCCAGTAGCACACAATCTGGGAAAACAGGAGAGGTTATCCTCAAGATCCTCTAAAGAAAGTCATCAAAAGTCAATTTTATTTTTCCAAATGTCTGAATGATACATAATACAGAAATATTAAGATTTTTAAAATAATTTTTAGACTTCTAAGACTTAGTTGACTGTGACCAGTTGCAGTTCTGGTCTGTGCTGTCTCAGAACACCAACTGCAATTCCCTGGTGGCCTCATTTCCCTCTTCTGGTTTGGAGTCCACTGCAGTGAACTCCTCCTAGTAACAGTCATTCAAATATCTGAAGATAGATCACATCCTCTATTCACCACCCCTGCTCCTCAGTCTTTGTATTTTCTAGGTAAACAACTCTAATTCCTTCAAGTGTAAACCATGATTTATATAACCATAATCCTTACCATAACTCTAGGAGGTAGGCACTGTAAATTATTTTCATTGTACATAAATGAGGTCACTAAGGCTGTGGGAGGTTTAGTCACTTGCCCAAGGCTGCATAGTAAATGACAGAGACTGGGTGTGAAACAAACTGATTCTGCTAATACTTCCACCAACTTTTTCACTTTCTTTTGGACAGTCTCTAGTTTAATGAGTCTCATTAAACGTGATACCCAGAATGAAACATAATGTTTGTGATGTTTGTCTTCCCAGCACAGTTACAGATTTCTCTTACTGTCCACTATACTTCTTGTGTTAACATAGCCCAAGGTGCTCTTGGTATTTCCCAGCAGCCCCATTATACAGTTATCTGATATTCAACTTCCTATCAATGAAACCTATTGCTGTCAAGTTGATACCAACTCACACTTATACTAAAGGACAGAGCAGAACCACCCCATTAGGTTTCCAAGGAGCACCTGGTAGATTCGAACTGCCAACCTTTAGGTTAGTAGCCATAGCTTTGGAAACCCTGGTGGTGTAGTGGACAAATGCTACAGTTGCAAACCAAAACCAAAAGGTCAGCAGTTCAAATCTGCCAGGCACTCCTTGGAAACTCTACGGGGCAGTTCTATTCTGACTGGTGTTGTAGTGGTTAAGTGCTACAGCTGCTAACCAGAAGATCGGCAGTTCAAATCCACAAAATGCTCCTTGGAAACTCTATAGGGCAGTTCTTTGTCTACGCGGTAGCTATGAGTTGGAATTAACTTGATAGCGGTGGGTTTGGGTTTAGTTTGTATCTAGAAAATGTGGCAATAAAAGGTAGCATACAGAGGTGTCATGAGAACTCAAAATGAAGAATAAAGTCCCAGTTTGATGCTTGGCACTTAGTAGGCACTCAGCATTGAACATTTTTTGTGGTTTGGACAGAGGATTCACAATAGAATAGAACACAGAATAAAGTGCTGTGGGGGTCGGGTACCTTAGATGCAACCGAGTGCCTTAGTGAGCTCCTTTGGAGGGCAATTGTTTTGTTTGTATCTGAGGAATGATGGAGGCCCCACCACCAGCAGCCCATCCAGAACTCAGTTACTTTCTGGAACTCTCAGTTAATCCCGACTCAAAGCGACCGCATAGGCAAAGAAGAACTTCCCTATAGGGTTTCCAAGGAGCACTTGGTGGATTTAAACTGCCAACCTTCTGGTTAGCAGCTGTAGCACTTAACTACTATACCACCAGTCATGCTAGAATTGCCCCATAGAGTCTCCGGTGAGTGCCTGGCAGATTTGAACTGCTGACCTTTAGGTTAATAGCCTCATGTTTTCTAATACAGAGTGCTTTCCACCACACAAGCAGTGGGCCTAACAGTCTCCTAACTGTATTATAATTATTTAGCCTGAAGTATCTTATAGAAACTCCAGTTAGGCCAGAAGAAATACATTTTCCTTTTGACTCAGCTCAAATAATTCTTACCCAGAAAATCAGAAACCACTGCCATCAAGTCAATTCTGACTTATACAGACCCTATAGGATAGAGTAGAACTACTCCAGAGAGTTTTCAAGGAGCATCTGGTAGATTCAAAGTGCCTACCTTTTGTTAGCAGCATACACTTAACCACTGTGCCACTAGGGTTTCCAAATGCCAATTTGTCAAAATAAGGGAAAGACTGGGCATCAGTGACCTTATTTGTAGCTTGAGGGGATTCTTTCAGATGTTTGCTCTGGGTCTTTCCTGCACCAAAAAAAAAAAAAAACCAGACCCATTGCCATCAAACTGATTCTGACTCACAGCAACCCTATAGGACAGAGTAGAACTGCTCCATAGAGTTTCCAAGAAGCACTTGATAGATATGAACTGCAGACCTTTTGGTGAGCAGCTATAGCACTTAACCACTGTGCTTCGGGTTTCCTTTTCCAGATAAGGAAATGAAAATCCAGAGAGGTTAGATAGCTTTTCCATGGTAATGAGTGGAGAAACCATTACTCAAACTCAAAAAAGGTGGAATCAATCTAAGTGCCATCAACAAATGAATAGGTAAACGAATATGTTGTGTTCACACAATAGAATACCATGCAAGGATAAAGAACATCGAATTTGGGAAACATTCCTAACTTCGAGCAATCTGAAAGATGTTATGCTGAGTGAAAATAGCTGCCCAAGGGACAAATGTTATATGAAATCACTATTATAAAGACTCAAAAAATGATTTAGACACAAAAGAAAATAGTCTTTAATGGTTACGAGGGTGGGGAAGGAGTGAGAGTGTTATTCATCAATTAGATTTAGATAAGGATTGCCTTAGGTGAAGGGAAGGACAACACAGTAGAGGAGAAGTCAGTACAACTGGATTAACCAAAAGCCAAGAAATTTCCTAAATATAACCAAACACTTCAGAGGACAGAGTAGCAGGGACTGGGGTCTGGGAACATGTTTTCAGGGGACATCTAAGTCAACTGACATAACAAAGTTTTTTAAGAAAATGTTCTGCATCCCACTTTGATGGGTGACACCTCAGTCTTCAAAGCTACCAAGCAGCCATCTAAGCAGCATCAATCTGTCCCAACCCATCTGGAAGCAGAGGAGAATGAAGGACATCAAAGACAGGAAAAAGCAAGCTCAGAAGACAGAAGGGGCCGCATAATCCAGAGACCACCTCAGCATGAGACCAGAAGAAACTAGACGGTACCCAGCCACCACCAACGACTGTCCTGACAGGGAACAAAACATTTTATTCTGACGTAGCAGGAGAAAAATGGAATGCAGCACTCGAACTCAATTAAAAGACTAGACGTGATGGTCTGACAGAGTGGAGGGTCCCCAGAAGATATGGAACCCAGACTCTATTAGCCCAGAGCCAAAACCACTCCCCAAGCCAACTCTTCAAAGATTGAACTAGACTGTAAAACATGAAATGATAGCGGTGAAGAGTTGCTTCTTGGCTTAAGTATATGCAGGAGACTAACTGAGCAGCTCCTGTCTAGAGGCAGGAGGAAAGGGCAGAGAGGGGCAGGAGCTGGGGGAATGGACATGGGAAATTCAGCATAGACAGGAGGAGTCACAGTGTGTCACAGTGCAGGGAGAGCAGCTAGAGTTATACAGTAATATATGCACAAGTTTTTGTATGACAAATTGACTTGGATTGTAAACTTCCACCTAAAGCACAATAGAAAATATATATATTTTTAAAAGAAACTATGAAAATACATATACATTCAAACTCTAGTCTACTCATCTGTCAAGGATTGAATTGCGTCCCCCTCAAAATACGTGTTATATCTTCAGACAAGAATGGACTGGACTCAGGGACCCAGGGTGAGCATGTGCTGTGTGTACTTCATGGCTTTATACAGTTGTAGGAGGCTGTCCTACTGGTTTCTTTCTAGACAGGAGAGGAAAGAGTGGAGAGGAGGGGCAGCTCCTCATTAAGAGGATACCAGAAGGAAAGAGTGAAGAGGACTGTGCTGTCACAGGGTGAGGGGAGCAGATGGGGCTGCAGATAGGCAGACATGAAAAATGGGATTTAGGTTGCATATTTTCACTCCATCATAATAAAAAAAAATATATGTGTGTGCTGTAAATCGGAATCTTTATGTCTGTGCTGGACACACTGGTAGTGTAGTGGTTAAGAGCTACTGCTGCTAGGCAAATCCATCAGGCACTCTTTGGAAACCCTGCAGTTCTACTCTCTGCATTAGGGTCACTAGGAATCAAAAGCAGCTCACTGGGCAGTAAGTTTGGTTTGAGGCCTGTGTTTATAATCCCATTTGGGAATGGGTCATCTTTGTTACTTTAATGACGTAGGATTAGTGTAGGAAGTATCTTGAGTCAATCTCTTTTGAGGTATAAAAGAGATGTAAAGAAGCCAGCTAACTATCTGTCATGGGTTCCATTGTGTCCCCCCAAAAATGTGTGTAGCCATGTGGCTGGGCCATGATTCCCAGTATCTTGTAACTGTCCTCCATTCTGTGGTTTTCTTATACTTTCTGTTAAAGGAATAGTGTGGGACTGTAAATCCATTATAAAATCACCTCCCTGCTCCACTGTAAAGGGAGTTTCCCTGGAGTATGGCTTGCCCCAGCCTTTAATCCTTTCATCCTAGAAGAGATAAAAGGAAACAGAAGCAGGCGGAGAATTGGGAACCTCACACCACCAAGAGAAGAGCACACCGGGAGAAGAGCTGCACTGGGAGAAGAGCGCAGCCTTCAGACGTGAGGTTCCTGCGCCAAGACACTCCCTGGACAAAGACTGATGCACTACTGGACTTTCCTCTAGAGCTGACTAGGGGAAAGCTTTCCCCTGGAGTGGACACCTGAATTTGGATTTGTAGCCTACCAGACTGTGTAAGAATAAACTTTCCTTTGTTAAAGCCATCCACTCTGTGGTATTTCTGTTACAGCAGCACTAAATGACTAAAACACTATCCGAGATGCAGGAGGAGAGATGCCAAGGCACATGTAGACTGCCCAGGAACGGAACTCAGAAGGGATAATGACCTTCCTTGAAAGCCAATAGAGTAAGAAAGCCTTGCCCTAGACCACTACAGCTGGTACCCAAAATTCAGATTTCTAACCTCTTAAATGGAAACCTTGGCGGCATAGTGGTTAAGTGCTATGTCTGCTAACCAAAAGGTCAGCAGCTCTAATCTGCCAGGCACTCGGAAACTCTATGGGGCAGTTCTACTCTGTCCTATAGGGTCACTATAGGGTCTCTGTGAGTCAGAATTGACTCTACGGCACTGGGTGTGTTTTTTTAAACCTTTTAAATGGTGAGAAAATAAACTTCTGTTTGTTAAAGCCATATACTTGTGGTATTTCTGTTCTAACAGCACTAGGTAATAACTAAGAGACCTTTTAAATCCAGGATTCAATCCAAGGTCATGCACTTTCCATAACACCAGGCTGCTTTCCTCGAAGTCTGTCCTAAATTATTCCAAGCTTGTCCTCAACTAGCCCCCAAGTTAGCTCTGATCCCAATTCAGAAAAATAAGAATTTGGCTACCACCCGTAACTACAGCCTGTCCCATCTGCTACTGCAGACCTGTCTCCCAGGTGATTCTTAATGTAGCCTGTATTTTCAGCCTTCTGAAGGAGCTCTCTGCCCCAAATTGTTTTATTTCTTAACTACATCATAGAATCAAAAACAGTATAGCTTCCAGGAGACGTGTAACTCATTCCTTGCTACCACTGTAGGGAGAGGTTTGTTTTTCTTCTTATCTCATTACTAAAACGAAGACCCTAAAGTAACTGGAAAAAAAAGAGACTGTTTTTCTGGATAGTTACAGACATTTTCTGTTTTTAAATGTACAGCGCAATTTTTATTGTGGTAAAAAGACATCAGTCTTACGTGACCAATTCATGATGTTGATTGCATTCTACTAGTTGTGAGTGGACAGTACTATTTTTATGTAAATGAAAAATTTCTTTGCTGTTTATTGAGGTGTAATTTACACAGAGTTCAAGGCATCCTTCTGAGGGGCACAGTTCTGTAAATAGTCACTGATTTCCTATAGTGTAACCCCCATCGCAATCATGATAGAGTGTATTTGCCTCATTCCTAAAAGTTCTTTCCTGCCCCTTTCCTCATTCCTCTTCTGCCAGCCCCCAGTGGAGAGGTTCACTGTCAAATACCCACTCAATAAGTTAAATCGGGTTACTAATAACTAATTATCAGATTTCTGTTTCTATAGCTTTACCTTTTCTAGAATGTCATGTAAACGGAGTCAGACAGAATGTAGCTTTTTGAGTCTGGCTTTTTTCACTTTGTAAGAAACCCTGGTGGTGTAGTGGTTAAATGCTATGACTGCTAGCTAGAAGGTTGGCAGTTCGAATCTACCAGGCGGTCCTTGGAAATGCTATGCGGCAGTTCTACTCTGTTCTATAGGTTTCTATGTGTCGGAATCGACTCCACGGCAGTGTGTTTGATTTGTTTGTTTATTTTGTTAGGGTCTGCGATTTTCAAGATGCGATGCTGTTACTTTAAAGGTTAAATTTTATTAAAAAATATGCCCAATAGGAAAAATACTGGTGCACCAGGGACGCACCCCAAACTACACAGAGCAGGGAGCGACCACGAGCTTCCTCAGCACCCAGTATTTAAATTGTGAGATTACAAAGCAGGGAGGGGGAACTGACCTTTACATTGATTGGTTAAGACCACTTGGAATTCCTGTTAGTTGTAAAATGTGGTCAAGGTCTAGGGGTCACTTGCAAGGCTGTCCGTGGTCAAGGTCTAGGGGTCATTTGCAAAGCTGTCCCTAGGCTTGTCTTGTGACAGATGTTTTGTAAGACAAAGGTGAGATTACTCTATCGTATTTTCTGCTACTAAGTTGTTTCCTAGGGCTTTCTTTAATACCTTGAATTTTTACTGTGCCTTTCCTCAAAGGCTGTCACTTATGCCTCATTTCAACAATTTGTTTTCATGTAACATACTGCTTTGAGGCTCACTCATGTAGTTTATGGGAAAAAAAAATTCTGAGAGTATGTTGAGACAAAAAGAGAGAGAGAGGAAAAAAAGGAAGAAGAAGAATAGAATAATGCTTCTGAATCAAAGGGCAATGGTTCAGAAGCAAAAGACTCAGATGTTTAGAAAATTGGTCATCTGTGGCATAACATACATCAAGCAACATCCGGACAGTGGATGCCCATGGACAAGCTTGGCAGTGAGCCCTGATGCTGGGAAGAGTGGGAGCTGGATTCTGCACTTGAGTCCCCAAGGTCAGCAGGGATCACAGGGCCAGGCCAGGGTTGGGGCACTGAGTCCCTGAGACCACTCCACCTGAGGCCAGGCCCAGAGCCTCCCACTGTGACTCTTATGGGGTTGCAGGGTCACAAACTGGGCAGAACCTGGCAGAGCACTCACCTCAACCACCCACAGTGGCAACTGCCCAGGGCACACAGCACTCAGGAGCCACCTGGCCCTTGTGCCCAAGACCTAAGCATTTGCACAGTGTCCAAATCTGTTTCCTATACTTTGGACATTAAACAACACGTGACTGTACATTCAAAATATAGTACAAATGATTATTTTCTATTTAAAAAAATCTAGTCTGGACAAATGCTTCCCTTCTCTCTTCCTGTGGAGTTCTAGTGGAGAAAATCACATTTCTCAGTTCCTGATATCCAATTGCCCTCCGTATCTGTGCAGCACACTCCCACTTAACTTTATTATGCTTCCCTGTTTATTCTCTATCCCGCTGCCTTTCTCCTCCCCACCAGACTCTTGCTCTAACATGTTCATTATCTGTGCTTAGGTGTGTGTTGATCCATAAAACCTATATAGCACCAATTTGTGGATTTATGTGTTTTAAATTTACATAAATGCATTGTGCTATACAGTGTTGTCTTCTAGCCTCAGCACTATAACCCCAACTCCCACCTCTCCCAAGGAATAAGTCTAAACAAAAGAAATCTAGGACTACATTCTGGGGCCACTGAAGCTGGAGAAACCCCGGAAACTACTGCCCTGAGATAATCTTTAAGCCTTAAGCTAAAAGTATCCCCTCAAGTCTTCTTAAAAGTAAACAGGAATTTAGCTTAACTAGTAAGGAACATCTGCTTTGAGCACTACACTCTTTTAAGAGCTATCTATATGGGATCAAATTGACAACAGCATCTCAAAAGACTAGACAGAAAACCTGAAGGCAACGAGTTCCTGTTCATGAGGAAGGAACAACTCGGAAAATGAGGGTGAGAATCGCTGCACAACTCAAAAAATGCAATCAATGTCACTAACTGGTACATGTAGAAATGGTTGAACTGGTGTGTGTTTTGCTGTACATATTCCCAATAAATTTTTTTTTAAAAAAAGAAATCTAGGACTGAGCTGTAGAAAATGTAACTTAATGACTGCTTCAAGATGAGTCAAGCACCAGATGAACTAGAGATGAACTGGAACTATCCAACTGATTCAAAACTAAAATCATTGGGAACATGAGTTCGTCCACCTTTCATTTCGTGCAAGCCAGTGTCATCAGTAGCTACACCAACATCATCAAAAGAAATATTAATTAAACTCTTGTCACTGTGAATTGTGATGGCAGACTTGTTAGTTCATTTACTTGAATAGAGGAGCAATTGGAGACAGTAAGAAATAGAATCTCCAGAAGTTCAAGTCATAACTTTTAACTTTGGTACTAAATTGCCAAGCAAATAATTGGTTTGAAAGAGAGGAAAAGAAAAGGCAATTAAAAAACACAGAATGATTGATAACTACTAGGCAAGGAAGAGGTAGGAAGAGAAAACACTAACTAGATTATAGATAAGTGGTAACTTTGGCGAAGGATGAGATAATATACAGTTCTTGAGAAGTCGGAACAATTTGACTAAGGCAAGGTTATAGAATCTTTGTAGACACCTCCAAACTTCCTGGGGAACCAAATTACCGAGGACTATGGTCTCATGGTATATCTAGTTCAACTGGCCTTACATAGTTTATAAAGAAAATGTTCTACATTGGTTGTTAGGGTCGGCAATTTTCAAGATACGACACTGTTACTTTAAAGGTTAACTTTTGTTAAAAAAATATGCCCAATAGGAAAAATACTGGTGCACCAGGGACGCACCCCAAGCTACACAGAGCAGGGGGCGATGGCGAGTTTCCCTCAGCGCCCAGTATTTAAGTAGTGAGATTTCAAAGCAGGGAGGGTGAACTGACCTTTACATTGATTGGCTAACTCCTATTAATTGTAAAACGTGGTCAAGGTCTAGGGGTCACTTGCTGTCACTTGCAAGGTTGCCCCCAGGCTTGTCTTGTGAGTGTTTTGTAAGACAAAGGTGAGATTATTCTATGGCATTTTCTGCTACTAAATTGTTTCCTGGGGCTTTCTTTAATACCTCAAATTTTTACCGTGCCCCTCCTCCTCCCAACATTGGTGAGTAGTGTCTGGAGTCTTAAAAGCTTGTGACACGCCATCTGAGATACTCTACTGGCCTCACTGCGTCTAGAGCAAGGGCGAATGAAGACCAAAGACACAGGGCAAGTTCAGACTGAAGGCCTGAGGGAACACAACTACCACAGCCCCTACCAGACGGAGTCCAGCAAAACCAGATGGTGTCTGGCCACCACCGCGGACTGCTCTGGCAGGGATCACAGCAGAAGATCTGAGACAGAGCTCGACAAAAATGCAGAAAAAAATTCTAACTCACAATAAAAGCCCAGATTTACTAGTCTGACAGAGACTGGAGAAATCCCAAACGTATGGTCCGTGAGCACTCCTTTAACTCAGTACTGAAGTCACTCCTGAGGTTCACCCTTCGGCCAAAGATTAGACAGGCTCCTAAAACAAAATAAGATTAAGTGGCACACCAGCTAAGGGGCAGGAAAGAAAACAAAAGAGGGACAGGCAAGCTGATGACCAGGACTCCAAGGTCGAGAAGGGGGAGTGCTGACATGTCTCAGGACTGCGACCAATGTCAAAACAATATGTGCACTGCTTAATGGGAAACTAATTTGCTATGTAAACCTTCATCTAAAGTGTAATAAAACAACAAAGTGGCCAGGTGAACCCATGGAAGGAACATGGGTGTGTAATTTATGTGCAGATAACCTTGCTATTTCAGAGCTTTGCTGCACAGCGCAGTTGAGGACTGCTGAGTTGGTTCACCTGTGGTGCTTATAGAAGCGCGGATGCCTGAGGTCCGTTCCAGACCAGGTCAATTCCAAGCTTAGCAGAGGCACAATCACATCCAAGCAATCTTCAATTCCCACAAGACAAATAAGTTTTGAAAGATGGGTTTTCAAAGAAAAGAGAAACATGAGCTTCCCTTAAGGGTGATGGCATAATTTGGGAACAGGTAAGTTCAGTGGTTAAACAACATAATTAGTGTCACCAAGCCATAAAATGTGAAGATTGCTGAAATGTCGCTTATTTTTTAACATGTTTACTACAATAAAAAATAAAGAAAAAAATACAGAATTAATCCTTTGGGAGTAAGTACTTTACATGGTATGAATTTTGCTTTCATGAGAATTAGGAAGGAGAAGCAGAAGAGAGAAATACACGTAAAACCAGGAAGCACGTACCCACATGTGGATGTTCCAGCAGCAAGGAAATCCCAACTCTATATATCCACTGCCGTCAAATATAATACCCATTAAAACCCAAACCAAGCCCTCTGCTGTCGAGTTGGGTCCGACTCACGGTGACCCTATAAGTCAGAGTAGAACTGCCCCATATACTTTCCAAGGAGTGCCTGGGGGATTTGAACTGCCAGCCTTTTTGTTAGCAGCCGTAGCACTTTACCCACTACACCGCCAGGGTTTCCATTAGTCTCAAGAAATAGTGTTGTCCTGTGGGGTAATGGCATATACAAATATTTTTTTCCTTTCAATCAGATAGTCAGATCAAGATCTCGAGAACTGTAAACAGGATTTTTTTTTAAATGCAAGCCTAGGTAAGTGCCTTTCTTCTTCATTTGGAAAGCATTTATGTAGTTTCCAATACTGCAGACTTATTTGAAAGCTGCCTTCCCCAACCTACTCTCATCCCATTCATTAATCTCTTAAAAATCTGTGTTCTTTCATTTGAAGGATAATACGACATTATTAAGTGCTTACCGCTTCACAATCCCCTGACTCAGGGAATCTGAAATCATAGACAACTATGCGGATTCACCAACAGGCTTGCCACTTAATGGTACCTAAAGGACTTAACAGTCATGGCCTGTTTCAAATGTATTTTGAAAGTCTCTCCGTTTCCGTTTTTAATGTGTGGATCTTAACGGAGATTCAATACCAGATTGACTGAAAAGTAATGACACTCATCCATAAAGCTCCAGAGTAAATCCGCACAAATGTTTTTTAGCCTTATTGGCCTGTTGCTGTTTGAATTTGGTTCACAGCAACAAGTATTGACCGAGCTTTACTGTTATATTCAGGAGAAGGACAAAAATGAAGACACAGACTGAAAAAGTTACATTTCTTAACCTCAAGCTCTTAAAGGAAATTTCAGTGATGGTTTAACAACCATATTGTCAATGAATATTCATACCTCTAAATTCATTTGGCCAAAATAGAGCCCAAAGCATCAGGATGAAAAATGTCTGGCTTCAGAAAATTTAAGGATCATAGTTCCAGTTGTGGAACAGGTCACATAAAAAAATTGAAACATTGTTGAAGGTGACAAGGAAGTTAAAAATCATTTATAACAAGTATTTGGTTATGTATACCTTACTACAATTTAAAAAAAAAAAAGTCTAGTCCAAATCAGTCTTCTTCAGTTTAAAAATGAAAAAACTGAGGCATGGAGAGGAAAAATGACTTGCCTTAGTGCCAGGTGGAAAAAAGAATGGGCCATAATCCTCCTTTTGGAATTAACTGTGAATGTGACATGGTAGGGCATGACATGACAGCCAGTGGAAGGGAATGATGGGAGAAGATGAGAAAGAATAAGTTTGCTTGGCAGTGTCAAAAGAGACTTGATGAGAAATGTGGCTTTTGAAATAATCTCAGATAATGGATTTTGAGACCTGTTACCGGGGAGGCTGAGATGAGACTCCTCCATGTGTTTGTCAGTTTGTTGTACTGAGGTGGCATTTGGGCTGCTATGATTCTGGAAATCATGCCACTGGTAGTTCACATACCAGCAGGGTCACCCACAGTGGACAGATTTCAGCAGAGCTTCAAGACAAAGACAGACTAGGAGGAAAGGCCTGGTGATCTACTTCCAACAATTAGCCAACAAAAACCTTCTGGATCACAACAGATGGCTGTACAGTGTAACACCAGAAGAGAAGTACGCTGGCTTAGCAGGCACTCAGAATACACAGTAGCTGCAACCATGGATTCGAGCATACCCACGATGGTAACAGTGGCACAGGACTGGGCACTGTTTTGTTCTGTTGTATGTAAGGTCACCTTGAGTCCCAGCTAACTTGACCGCAGCAACAACGTGAGAGTGAGTGGAGTATGACTGGCATCGAGGAAGAAGAAACGTAAGAAAAATAAAGCTGGGAACATATAAACCCAAATACCCATGGCTGCCGAAGGGACGCTGACTCTTGGTGACACTACAGGATGGAGTACAACTGTCCCATTGGGTTTCCAAGGCTATTTCCTGCCTGAGGAGTGGCTGGTGAGTTTGAACTGCAGGCCTTGTAGCTAGCAGACAGCACTTAAACACTGTGCCACCAGGCTCCCTTGTTTTTTGTTTGTTTTTTAGGAACATACAGATTCTGTTTAAAAATAGGTGGTGGTCTTACCATGAAAGTCCTTCGAGGCCAGGATGAGGCCTGATACTGTATGCACAATGAAAGAACCAACAAAGTACTGTGTATCTCCTGTCGAATTACCAAAGACTTCTTCAAATGTTCACACCTCTGCAGCATTGGCAAACACTCATAAAAGCTGCTGATAGGGTTGTAAAGAAGTATAACCCTCACTACAGGGCAATTTGGAGATCAGTATCAAAATGCTTTGAAAAGGGCAAGTTTTTTGACAGAGCAATTCCTTTTCTAGGAATTTATTACAAGTCAATAATAATGAGGGTGCGCAAAGATTTCTAAGCCAATCTATAGCAGTGCTAGTTCTAAACCCAAAGCCAAACCCACTGCTGTGGAATCAATCTTGACTCACAGAGACTCTATAGAACAGAGTAGAATTTTCCCATAAGGTTTCAAGGCTGTGAACCTTTACAGAAGCAGACTGCCACATCTTCCTCCCACATACTAGTTCTAGTAACAAATGATTACTAGAAATAACCTGATATCTGCAGATAGGGTAAACATTAAATAAATTATGGTATACCCTTATAATGGAAGAAACTATGGTGCTTAAATATAGTGAGAAAGTAAAGTACACAAGGCAATGATCATGATACATTCTGAAGATTTGTTTCATTTCTTTTACTTGACCTCTTGATTATGTTTTACTCAAATGGCAATCCAGAGGTTTAGAATTTGCCTGTGAACCTTACTTGTACAGAAAACTCATAACTTCAGTGAAATAAAGTAAGTTGCAAGCAGTATTCTTATAATTACCATTTGTGTAAAAAAGAAGATAAATACATGTTTACAGACCAAAAGGATATCATCAGAATGTTAATATTGGTTGTCTCTGATTGTGAAATGAACATTTCCAAAATTTTTCCATTTCCTATGCTTTCAAGCTTTTAAAAAAAAATAATAATAATACACACTACTTTTGGAAGCAGAACAATAACAGGTGTTTCTTTTTGAAAAGAGTATAAGCCCCAAAGGTGTTGATTTTTCAGTGAGATTAGCCCAACCAACGCGATATCTGACCTCAGCAGTTTTTTCTCTTTTGTAATCACAGCAATGTGCCACATGACACTTCTCTTACTCAGTCCTTCCTGTCTCATTTTGAAAACTCATTGTGTGGGGAGTGATTTACTCAGGGCTTCACTCAGGTCTTAGCACTGCTTCCCATTAGGGAGTATCTCTGTCAACCAGCTTTTTGAATACAAAGTCCCCGAAGACTCCCACCAAACCTATTCAAAACTGATTGCCTAGGAAAGTTGCTTCAGGTCATACTGTCACCCATTCCACTGCTATCACATGACAACGGGTGGTCAGCTGCTTATGACCCTTCCACTGGTAAACACAGAGAAGAGGAAGTTGGCTCTTGGCTCTAAATTACACTGGCCCCCTTCCAGCCTGACATCTCCTCGTACAGGAAAATAACCCTTGGTGGTTGTTTGAGGTCATCAAGTCAGATACTGGATGATGGCAAATCCCCATGATGCGATGCCAAAAAATATTTCCTAAAGAAAGGGTCAGGGCTGTGGTATTATCAAATGTGGAAAGATTCAGAGAATCTTCCAAAGAAGATCTCTCTTATTGTCATGCTAACATAGTTTTAACACAGCTTCTTTAGACTTCTGTGGCGTTTACTGCTCAAACTTGGCCGTTTCCCAATCACAGAAGGATGGATAAATAAATGATGGTATATTCATACTTTGGGTGAATATACTATGGGGGAGGGGTGATCAGGGACCTCTAGGGAACCGGTATTGTTCCATTCCTTATTTTGGATGCTGGTAATAAGAGTGCATTCAGTCTCTAAAAAATATATTCAGTGTACACAACTGAGAAGTGGTCCTTTCGGTAAGTGCCATACACTTCAATAAAAAAGCTAAACAGAAACCTAAGGACTACAACTGTACCCTCAAGGGCAAGGGAGGATCCTGGTATCTTTGTTGGATAACTGCTGAACTTGCCAAGAGATCTATGTTGTTATTGTTGGCTGTGATCTGGTTGGCTCCCAGCTCCTGGTGACACCACGCACAACACAACAAAATGCTGCCCAGTCCTAGGGCATCCCCGTGATTGGTTAGGAATGGACCACTGTCATCCATATGGCTTTCAGTGGCTGATTTTTAGAAACAGATTAGCAAAGCCTTCTTCCCAGCCTGTCTTAGTCTGGAAATACTGTGGGAAACTGCTCAGCCTCAC
Organism: Heterohyrax brucei; assembly: GCA_028571685.1. NCBI lineage: Eukaryota > Metazoa > Chordata > Mammalia > Hyracoidea > Procaviidae > Heterohyrax > Heterohyrax brucei. The sequence goes on along the minus strand of CM053149.1, from coordinate 113,046,826 downwards.
GGCAGCATGCAGACCTTTACGGGCAGATGGTAGATGCTGTGAGTGACGTGTATTGGCTGGGGATGAAACCCAGACCCTCACATAGAAGGCAACACCTCTACCACTGAACCACATTAACCCCGAAAAGACCTGTAGGCTCATTTATATGGTTTGTTACCCTCCTGAGAGTAAAAGGGAAGGGAGAAGGACACTAGAAATAGGACTGAACTATAGGCTCAAAAATACTGTTGCATATCTTGTATTCTGAGGAATTACCCAGGTGGTGTACCTGATAGAAAGGAATGTAGTGAGGTTGTCTGAACACAGATGTCTACTCTCAGCCCTGCTGGCAGAGACGCAGACCATGGAGCCTCTCACCTCTCCTCTGAGCGCTGCAGCTTGAGAAACTGCAAAACAGAGGTACTTCATCTAACCCACAATGTCCAAATGGCTTTGTTTACACCGGGGCTGTATGTCTAAGGAAAGACTTAATTTGGAGGAAAAGAGAGCTAAAGAAATAATTTACAGGGCTGTTTTTCTTGTTAGCAAGCAAAGACAAGCGTTTTTAGGTCACCCTCAGGTCACCCAGAGGCGGCATGCAAGCTGAGTGGTGACAAAGCCATCTTCCAGAACAAGATAACCATTGTGTGCGCTGAGTGCCTGTGGTCAGCGGAGCCGGAGGCTTCTGGGGGCTGCCTTCACAGCACGTTCTCGGTCTTCTGTCCATGGTCGTGATGAATTTCCCATGGAGAAGCTGAGAACTTCTCTCCATCCCTTCGTCAGAGTCTCCTCTCTCTCCCTGTGAGTCTTGCTTCCAGCATGACCATCGAACAGATCCTGAACAAGATGGACTGGCGTGGCAGCGCAGCAACAGGGTCACAAATAGCAGTGACTGTGCGGACGGTGCAGGACTGAACAGCCTCTTGTTTGCCTGTGCGCAGCGTCACTATGAGCTGGAACTCACCAGACAGCACCTAACACACACATCGCCATCACTACACTGATTCTATATACTCGCTGTGTGCAGTGCACACAGCGGTGTGGGTCGAATTGGCTCTTTTCAAATGAACTGGTAGTTCGACTGGATGCAGCTGTTAACAGAGTTTTACAGCAGCAGTTCCCACAGTGCGCTCTGTGGAGCACTGTTGCTGATGTCATTGCGAGCCGTCTGGTCAGTTCTGACGCATAGCAACCGTGGGAACAACAGGACAAAACACTGCCTGGTCTTGCATCGTGCCCACAGTCATTTTTATGCTTAAGCCCGTTGTTGCTGTTGCCACTGTGTCAATCCATGTCATTGAGGGTCTTCCTCTTTTTCACCGACCCTCCACTTTACCAAGCTGTGACGCACTAGTACTTGGCTGTTCACATTTATTCTTTGCAAAAGAATGTGTGGGCAAATATGCTTAAGTGATGCTGGGTTCATTCAAGTGTTTCCTTGACTTTAGGGATTTTCAGAGACTTTGATAGGCAATAAGAATGTTCATGAAGACATACAAAAATTATTAAATCTTTTTTCTAAGAAATAAATAGTAATTTCTCAGGCCACCTAGTTTAGAGAAACTGGTACGTTCATTCATTCAGCAGGCATTTATTAAGCATTATTAGCATTTATTAAGCATATGCAGGAGTCCCCGGGTGGCACAAATGGCGAAGTGCTTAACAACTAACCCAAAGACTGGCGATTCAAACCCACCCAGAGGCACCTTAAAAGAAGAGCTTGGTGATCTGCTGACAAAAGCTTAGAGCCTTGAGCAGCCTCGGGAGCAGCATTATTCTGCAGTCTGCTGGTTGGCTATGAATTGGAATCCGGCTGATGGCAACTGGTCTGTTTTTTTGTCTTGTTTGTTCCCAGCACTGTTTCAAGTACAGAAAAGGTATGTCTTTCTTAAGCTCCGTGTGTTCAGAGCATTTTTTATTCTAGTCTCAAGAGAAGATAATAACAAATAAACACGATAGTATCAGAGCGTGATGAGTATCCCAGGAGGAACCAGACTGGAGTTCATTTTAAGGCTTCCCTGTGAGGTTGTCCAAGCTGAAACTTGAGGGTAAATATTGAGTCAACGACAGGGAAGAGCCAGGGGAAGCATTCCACATAGATGAACACAAAAGACCTACGTCCTAAGGTCAGAAAGAATGTGGCCTGTTCTAGAACCAGACCAGGCCTGCTCCGGCTGGTGGGGGAGGAGGGCAGTGAGGAGGGTGTACTTCATAAGGCTGGACAACATCTAAGTGTCAGATCACGTCGGGTCTGACAGGTCACCATCAAGAATGGGCATCTTAGTCTAAGGACAGTGAGAAGTTAGCAGAGGCACCAAGCAGCAAGATGCTGGTAAGACAGAGCTCAGATGGCACAAACAGTGAAGCACTCAATTGCTAATGAGGTTGGTGGTTCAAACTCTCCCAGCTGCTCTGCAGGAGAAACACCTGACAAATTTCCTCCGTGAAGATTACAGCCGAGAAAACACTGTAGAGCAGTTCTGCTCTGTCACATGGGTCACTGTAGCTGGAATCAGCTTGATGGCACCTAAAGGGAACAACAGAGCAGGTGGACGCTCTAGTTGAACCATTGGGACCCTCCGTGCCTGAGCACGGCATCTGTGCTAGGCTGATAGCCTCTCATGCTCGAGAGCCACAGTCTACTAATTCAGCGGCAAATTCCAGCTCTCTGGGGTCTGAGCAAGAAGCAAAGAGCAGTGCATGGATATCTTAGGACCTGGGATCCGTGTCTAGGCTCCCACTAACCAGCTGTGTGAGTGTGGACAAGTCACTAAACCTCTCTGGGCCCTGTTTGCTCATCTGTAGAGTGAAACCAAACAACTAAATGATCTACTATCTATATAAATGGGAGAGGGGATTACAGATCTGCCCCATATCCCTTGAGAGATAGCAAAGAGGAACATAAACAGTCCAAGAGGAGATATATTCGTGTCCTATAACAAATTAACATCAACTAGGCAGCTCAGTTGAAACAACTGAGATTTGTGCTCTCACACTGCTGAAGGCCAGAAGTCAGAAATGAGGATGTCAGTAGGGCTGCTGTCCCTCTGAAGACTCTAGGGAAGATTCCATGCTTGCCTCTTGTGGTCTCAGGGGGCTCTGGACATTCCTTAGCTTTGTGGCCGTGTGACCCTCATCTCTGCCTCAGTGACAGCATTGCCTCTGCCTCTATTATCTGTCTCAAAACTCCCACTATCTCATAGAAGTTTGTTACTGCTCTCCAAGGATCTGGGGAAGGGGACAAGAGGGAGTTACTGCTTAAGACATACCAAGTTCCTGTTTGAGCAAAAAAGACTTTTGGAAATGGATGATTGTGATGGTTACACTATGTGGTAAAAGTAATTAATGTCACTGAATTGCACACTTAAAAGTGATAATTGCATATAAGCCGAAAGGAAACCCACTGCCATCGAGTCAACTCCAACTCACAGTGCCCTGGAGGATGGAGTAGAACCACCCCACAGAGTTTCCAAGGAGTACCTGCTGGATTCAAACTGTTGACTTTTGGGGTAACAGCCATGGCACTGCACTGAACCACTCTACCACCAGGGTTTCATATAGATACATAGTTAGATGGATAGATGGATAGATAGATAGGTAGGTAGGTGGATAGAGTTTGTGTCCCCATCCCAAGATAAAAAAATATAAAAGAACCTCCCTTTATTTTTTTCTCATAATGACATTTTTGTAATTGTACTTTAGATAAAGGTTTACAAAAACCACTAGCTTCTCATTAAAAAGTTAGTCCACATACTGTTTTGTGTCACTGGTTAACAATCCCCTGATGTTATGAGGAATGACATTTGTGACAGCACTTAGGAATAAGCCAGGATAAATTCCTCCTCTCAATATCTCTAATTTAGTCACATCTTTTGTCCTATAAGGTGATATCACTCTTTTGCTACATAATGTAATATTCCTAGATTGGGGTATTAGAATGTGAACCTATCTTTTAGGGGGCCACCATTCCAACCACTACAGAGAAATTACTATCTCATACACAATAAGCTCTCACACTGTTTCCAGGTATTCCTTCTTCCTTTCCAGGGCCACGATTCCACAACGACTTTTGTTTCTTTCATTTCTCCATCACAGTGATTAGCAAAGGACTTTATATGGACTAGGTAGCTATTCAACAAATGCTGCCCCCAGACAGAAACTTCCAGAAACCTGTGCAGTAAGTGTATCATTGCCACTTCCCTCATACTACAAATCGGAAAAATAAGCTAGGCATCAGAGTTTTAGTTATTAGTTGACACTGATGTGTTTTATGAATGACAAGTCCCTGCACCATGTGATCACTGGCTTTCTAAAGAAAGAGGCTAGTGCAGTTGGCCTTATACCATCTACATCCCATAAGAAAAATTCAAGATTAAATAAGTTCGTCTTTCTGAAGGTATTTCCTCTCGGTTACATAAGCAAAGCACAAATTTTACCCTGTCCCATTGCAATTTATGGGTAAGCATTTGGCTAGAAAAAGATTGAAGTGAGATTAAAAGTCATCATTTTCCACTCCTGATGGCCTTGAATACTAGAGGCTTTTGCAACATGAAGGGTCAAGTTTCCACGATCGCTATCTCTGCAGTCAGCCTATTGTTGTTCTGGAAAAAGTTAACAGATCCTTTAGCTGACCGATGTTCCTGGGTCTAGTTACACTTACCCAGCTGGATGCTGGTTCCTGTCCCCCACACTCATCCTGTCTTTCCCTACCATGCATTCAGGAAAACGTCCTCCCATAAATAAATGGAAGAGCCAAGATATCAATGAGAGAAATTGTCACAGGGGAGTCAGAAGTCCAGAAAGAGAAGGATTATCCTGCCATTTCCCCACACCTCCAAGGTGCCTTACTTAACTCAGCGGTAAAGAAAATTTATCAACTTATGTACCAGTGAATAAGCAAGAAATATAACACTACCTGAGCACCTGCCAAGGGCCATGCCTCCTCCTCCTGCCCCGTTAATTTGTTTTTATAATAGCCCTGCACAATAGATAACATCATCTCCCTTTCAAAGTTATGAAAACAGAGATGTGGATTGTCCAAGGTCACAAGGCTATTAATGGGTGAAACCATGGTTTGGAACTGTGTGTCCAACCTGGTCATTTTTCATATGGGAATAATGATCAGTAGATAGTGATAACATTGATCTCCAGGAAGCAAAAACCACAGCTGATAGACAGTAGCTTCTCATGCCTACGCCAAGCTAACTTCTGGACCGGCAGTTGCTTTTCAAATGAACACTGGTGGGTGGGAAGCATGTTAACACATCACTTATCAAACACTGTTTAACCGCATCCTCCCAAGTCTCTTCGGATGGCCTGGTCTGCTGTTTTATCCTCCGGTTCCACCTCTGTTTGAACTTAGTTAAGGAAACAGAAGGAAAATAAATAGGGCTCCTAAAACCTACAAATAATGAGAGTAAATATAAACCAAAAAGAAAGAGAAAAAAGCACACTCATTGCTGTCGAGTCGATTCTGACTCAGAGGGACCTTACAGGATGGAGCAGAACTGCCCATAGGTTTCCAAGGGGTAGCTTCACCACCGTGTTACTGGGGCTCCAGAGTAAGTGTAGCGATTCCCTTTAGCCAGCATCACTGGATTATTGAGAAACCACTAGCTGGTGACTTTAATGGATCTTTGCCTCCCACCCCAGGTATTTGGCATAGTACCTGGCCAATAGCAATATTTGAAAATGTTTCACGAATACAACTACATTTTGAAATTTGAGTCTCAAACTTGGTTGAGGAGAAACTCAATTAGACCAACCTAGATATTAAGGAAGCCAAAGTCTTTATAACAGAAATGGGTGCTCTGAGACTGCTGTTTGTCCCTCTCTTGCCATTGCTGCCATTAGAAAAGCATATTAACTTGACATATTATCAGATATCTCTATCAAAGGATTCCTTGAGAAGGTTTAAGGATTTTTTGTGGCAGCACTAATGCCTACTGTTTACTGAGTATTTGCTGTGTGTCAGTGCACCCCATTCTCAAACTTTCTATCGTTCCATATTCACAACTGCCTGTGAGATGGATACTGCTTCAGTGATGAGGAACCTGAACAACTTGCCCTGGATCACATGGTGGTAAAGAAATCTGCCATTCATGGTCCGTTTGCCTTGCTACTCAAAATATTCAGTCATATAATACAGATCTTTCAACATGGGACCATTTCAAGGCCAATTCTTGACAGGTCTGAAGCGAAATCATGTCACTTACAACAAATACCAAAAATAGGTTGAAATGAAAACCTGGCCTGAATTCCAGATTGTTTAGTCGTCTGTCTGCCCTTGAAAGTGGACAGAGCAAGGCTTGGGTAGTTCAGTGGCAGGATTCTCACCTCCTGTGTGGAAGACCTGGGTTCGAATCCTGGTTGGGCTGTGCACCTTATGAACAGCCACTATCCATCCGTTGCAAGCTTGTGGTATGGCTACAATGCTAAATAGGTTTCATTGTAGCTTCCAGATGAGGAGAGACTAGGAAGAGAAGCCTGATGGTCTACTTAATCCATCTATGAAAACCCTAAAATCACAACGGTTTTAGTTAGCTAGGGCTGCTGTAACAGAAATACCACTCAGTGGATGGTTTTAACAAAGGAAAGTTTATTCTTACAGTCCAAGGGAAGGTTTCCCCCTTATTGGCTCTGGAGGAAAGTCTGGTATTGCAACAGTCTTTGTTCAGGGAGCATCTTGGCGCAGGAACCTCAGGTCTGAAGGACACGCTCTTGTCCTGGTGCTGCTTTCTTGATGGTGTGGAGTTCCCGATATCCTGCTTCTCTTTCTTTTTATCTCTTGCAGGATAGAGGGATTAAGGCTGGAGCAAGCCATAGTCCAGGGAAACTCCCTTTACAATGGAACATTGAGATGATCTTATAAAAGGATTTACAGTCCCACCCTAATGTTTTAACATACAGCACAACAAAATCACAAAAAGGAGGACAATCAGAGAATACAGGGAATCATGGTCTCACGGCTACACCTATTTTGGGGGGACACAATTCAATCCATGACAATACCTGTCAGATCCACAGCCAATCATGGGGATGCTGTAGGATTTCACAGCCTTTTCACTCCCCTGTGTTTGGAAACTGGTGGCTTAGTGGTTAAACGTTACATCTGCTAACCCAAAGGTCAGCAGTTCAAATCCATGAGGCATTCCTTGGAAACTCTATGGAGCAGTTGTACTCTGTCCCGTAGGGTCGCTATGAATCGATGGTATTGGGTTTGGTCTTTTTGGTTTTATAGAGTCACCACTTGCCACCACAAGTCGATGGCAGCTAGCAACTACTGCCTATAAACTGAAGGCTTTCCTTTTCCCCTCTTGTATGTCCACTAAGGAAGCTGCAGCTATTGCTAAAGCATCACTTTCTTGAAAGTTGTGTAGCAACAAAGAAGAAGAAATTACATTCTGCCAGCACGTGGTGTAATTTGTAATTTAGGGGTCAAATCATTTCCATTCCTGATCAAGTGGTTAACACTGCATAGAGCAGAAGAGGAAGTAGTCAGCAGGCTATCACACCGGGGTGTCTATTCACCCCTCTGGGACCTGGGAGAGATCTCGTTACCTCTCTGGGCAAAGGTTCCTTCACTTGCGATGAGAAGAGTTTGGCCCTAAAAACAGTAAGATCCTTTCCAACTTAAACTTACTCTAACCAACACATAGCATGATGAATTTCACAGCCAATCTGTTCTTTTTATTTTGTTTAATTATGGAATTTTTTGAAGAAAGATTCTCACAACTGGGCAGGTCACTTTCCTGTTAATGTTCTATGATTCTGTATTAAAAGTGTCCTCTGTGTCTACTTCCTGGCTGCCTTCCTCCCACAGGTCTGGTCACCTGGATAGCTGTGTGCAGATACACCGTGTGATCAGAGGCAGGAAGTTCAAACAGTCATGTCCATAAGGGGATTTTAAATAGCAAGTACCGCCTCCAGTGCAGGAATGGTCAGATCTGGCCCATTAAGTGCACCTCAAGCTTTGCTATTTCCCCAATTTCACATTCCACCAACATTAGAAAATACACTGTGTAAACCTTAAAGTACCTATATGTCAGGGATAGTCAGGAATTGGTGAATGCAGGGTACAAGAATTCAGCTCAAATCTCTTCAGTGTCAAAAGTCATACCAAGATCAGTGATGGTGACTGAGGCAAACACCCCTGAATGGTTAGAGGCAACATAGATTCTAGTCCCTCTAGCCAGGAGTCATTGTAATCAGGCCTTTTTTCTAATATCCATAAGTTTCATGCAGGCCTGTAAATTATTCTACATTTCAGTGAAAATCTTGAATCGCATTGCAATACAGGTGACTTTGTTAGAGCCGGACAGTGAGGAGGGTAGGAGAGACGAGGGCAACTCTCCTACAAGTACGTCCAGAGCCTATCCACGTGCCAGCCATAGGACTGCACTGCGGTCCTGCTGCCCAGCCACAGCCCCCACCCTAACTCCATCAGGGGGTGATTCCTCAACCTTTTCTCCCTTGCGAAAAGATTTTTAGTATAAGTAACTTGAAATCGGGATTGAGTACCCCCCCTTTACTTTTTTTTATAGAAATACTTTTTAAATGGAGGCAGTTCACACTCCTTTCTTTTGGAAGACTACGGGGAAGGGGTTTAAGGTTGCCAGTGCTGTTTTGTTGTCATTGCTGCTTTAAAAAATACACAGTATATACATCAACTTCAAGACACAGCATGGCTATGGATTGGATTGTGCCTCCCTAAAAGATACACTGAGTCCTAACCTCTGGGAATGTGACTCTCTTTGGAAATAGGATCTTCAAAGAGGTTATCAGTTAGGGTAACATAAGGACATATTGGAATTAGGTTAATCCTATATCTTGCCTCTCCCATTTGTCGGTCAGTTTTTAGTACTGGCGGACCTCCATGTCACTATGATGCTGGTATTCAGGTACTAACAGGGTCACCCTTGGCAAACAGGTTTCAGCTGAACTTCTGGAAGACCAAGTCAGACTAGGACCTGGCAGTCTCCTTCTGAAAAGAACTAGCCTGTGAAAGCCTTAGGAAGAGCAGATGAACACTGTCAGACACAATGCTGGAAGACAAGCCCCCAGGTTGGAAGGCACTCAAAAGACGACTGGGAAAAAGCTGTCTCCTCCAAGCAGAGTCGACCTTAATGACATGGTTGGAGTCAAGCTTTTGCAACCTTTTTTTGTTTATGTTGCATGACTCAAAATGAGAATAAACAGCTGCAAACATCCATTGAATGTACCATGAACTGCCAAAAGGACAGATCTGTCCTGAAAGAACACAACCAGAGTGCTCTTTGGAAGTAAAGAAAGCAACACTGCATCTTAAATACCGTGAATATGTTGTCAGGAGGGATCAGTCCCCAGAGAAAGACATCATGCTTGGTCAAGGGTACAGTCAGCGAACAGGAGGAAGACTCTCAACCAGATGGACTGGTGCAGCAGCTGCAACAACGGGCTTAAGCATAAAAATAATTGGGGGTGTGGTGCAGGACAGGGTACTGTTTTGTTCTGTTGTGCATAAGGTTGCTATGAGTCACAAGCCACTTGACAGCACCTAACACCAATATATCCTATATGGGAGTCAGCGGGTGATACAAATGGTACTTGGCTGCTGACTCAAAGGTTGATACCTTGAAAAAAAGTCCTAGAAGTCTACTTCTGAAGAGCCAGCCACTAAAAGTCTTATGTAGCACAGCTGTATTCTGACACACGGGTTCACCGAGTCAACTCAATAGCAGCTGGTTTGGTTAAATCTAGATTAATCCTGTCAGAGGAGGGATCAGGCTTGTGGAGAAGGGCATCATGCTTGGTAAAGTAGAAGGTCAGGGAAAAAGAGGAAGACCCCCAAACAGGATGGACTGACAAAGCGTCCACAACAACGAGCTCAAACATAGCAACAGCTGCGAGAATCGCACAGGACTGGGCAGGATTTCATTCTGCTGTGTGCATAGTGACCAAAGGGTCATTATGAGATGGAACGAACTCGGTGGCACCTAACAACAGCATGACTGGTATCTTCATAAAGGAGGAGAGGACAGGGAACCAGAGGAAGACTATCACATGATGCTGCAGATACAACTGAAGGATTGCTGGGAGCCACCAGAAGCGAAGAGAAAGACATGAAACGGTTTCTCCGTCACATCCTTCGGAAGGAATCAACATGGCAGAGATCCTAACTTGGACTTGTAGCTTCCAGAGCTATGAAACCATAAATTTCTGGTCCTTAAAGCCACCCAGTTGGTGCTCTTTTGTTACTACATCCCTGGGGCAGACAACACACACACAAAATCCAAAGAGTCCCCAGAGCAGTGTAGGACCCTGAGGGACCACCACCAAGAACAGCAGCCACAGGGAAACTGAGACCTAGCTCATCGCCAAGCTCAGAGGTGGATGAAGAATGGCTACTTCCTGGTTTGATAATGAGAGCTCTCTCCGCTTAGAGGCTGAGGCCTCCCCTTACACTTTCTGCTCCCAGGTTTCTAAATCAGGACCAAAGCCAACAGAGTATAAACTCTACATTCCATTCCTTGTGTAAGAAAGCCTCTGCAGTTTCTCTCTGGGCAAGTGAAAAGGTTGGGGAGCATTGTGGAACTGGGACAGGAGTGTGCTTTAAAGAGAAATTGTTTTGCTTGGGAAATACCTCTCTTCGGGATAAAAGAAATCTTTTACAAACACATTGGGCATAGGAACACTATTCTTTTCTCCAAAAGAACTCTAAAAGAGAAACAAGAATACCCTGCTGGGTCTATTCTATGACGCAAAGCTACTAGGGACAGAATATGGACTGGGTGGCCAAGTAGGACAGACATCACTGTTGGCCACACGCAATGGAATTGACCTCTGTGCACAGGGTTTTCATGGGCTGACTTTCAGCAGTGGACTGCCAGACCTGTTTTGGTAGTCTGTCTTGATCTGGCAGCTCCACCGAACCCTGTTTAACATCATAGTAACACAAGCCTTTGCTAACAGATAGGTGGTAGCTGTGGCAGAGGCACATCGGCTGGGAAATGAACCCAGGACTCCTGCATGGAAGTGGAGAATTCTACCACTGAACCACCAGTGCTTCCAGGAGCATATCGGTATGCAGAGTTCTGTCAGGTTTGAATTAAATCAACATATATTAGCTCATTTAATTCAAATCTGACAGAAACCCCACAGGGTATGCATTTATTCCCATCCTTTAATGAGACAGGAAAATGACTCTGTGTAACGCCTGATAAGGAAGAGAGCTAGAATTCAAATCTGAGGTTGGCCTGCCTCTGAGGAGACAGCTCGTAACCACTCTAACTACAGCTTCTTACAAGATTGCAGGCACTGATGGATCCAGGTGCCGGAGACCTGAAACTCATTCACTTGGGACACACTACTTAAGAAAAAATACAAAACTAGCAGCAAGGTGAAAAATTATTTAGAATGAGAAAGGAAATCACAAGAAATTTTAAAACTAAGTATTTATAAATACTATAAAATCCAGAAAAATAACATCTGTATAGACTGCCTGCCTGATTACCTCCACAGTTTTTTGTTTTCCCTACATTTTTGACCAATACTCTTTAGATTGCAATTATCTCATTACACAGAGAGACGGAATATAATTTCACAGGCCAGTCTTTGGCATTGTGCACTTCAAATCTGGCTTCTCCGCTGTTCACATTATTTCCAATACCAGGTCCCATAAGAGATGTTCAAATTGTAGCTATTACCTCTGGCCCTGTTCCTTCGTGCCAGAGTACCGGATGAGCTGACACAGTGGGTTGTGTTCTTGGACATCATTCTTCCTCCTAGACACACACACACACACACACACACACACACAAACCCTAGAAAACCCATTGCCATTAGGTCTGTTCTGGCTCATCACAACCCCTTGTGTTGTCGCAAAGCAGACCTACACTCCACAGGATTTACAAGACTGTGACCTTTCAGGAGCAGACTGCCAGGTCTGTCTTCCCACGTATTTCCAGATGGGTTCAAACCACCAACTTTTTCTCTCAAGTTCTACTGCTGTCTGTCTCCCCTGAGACAGACAGCAATAACGTAACCATACTTAAAAGTGGCTGTGATCCATATGAATACATCCCAAACCAAGTGCATTCCTAACTCAACTTTCTTTTTTCCCAAATCCTGCAAATGCCCATCATTCCATGGTCCCTTGTTCTGAGTGTGACAGAGCACGTATAGAGGTAAAAAGAGACAGCAGCCTTAATCAATATACTTGAAATCCATCTGATTATTGCAAATGGTACACGAACACACAGTGACATGCTAAGACACATTCTAGAGCATCCCTGGCCCGGGCAAGAGAGAGTGAGGCCCTGTAGCTGAAGTTTCGTTGGTTTCAGTGGAAACACATCTCTGAACGTAGGTTGTGGAAAGAGATCACTAACTGTCCCTTAAAAAGAAAAACCAAACTCATCACTTTTGATTTAATTCCAACTCATGGCTACCCTATAGGACAGCGGTGAACTGCCTCACATGGATTCCCAAGTCACTGCTGGTGGATTCGAACTGTGAATTTCTTAACCACTGTACCCTCAGGGCTGCAACTGTCTCTTGCAGACAGAAAAATACTCTTTACTATTTGCCTTCACTTTGAGAAGTTTGATTCTTGAATTTCGTGGTCATCCATTTAAGCTTGGTACCAGACCTACTCACCCTTAGGTTATATTTTACGCAGATAAAACATATACAAAAAGCTGGGTTACTTTGGCTGAATTTTTTCTGCTGAGTAGCGGTGTTAGGATTTGATTCGGAGCCAGCACTGTCACTCAAAGCGTTGGGCTCTCCTCCGCCCACTCCGGAGGTGGGGCCTGAGCCTCTGATTGACAGCAAAGCAACTCTGGCCGTGACATCATCCCTTTTTCCACCTGGTGCGAGGGAGAGACGCGATTTATCCAGACACGCTAAAATCTGAAGGCGACACCGCGTGTTTCCCCCCCACACCTTCTGCACGCCTCCTGCGGGTCTTATATCCCCCAGGAGGCTCATATTGGTCCAAACTGTCTTCGATTTTTGAGTCTCTAAGAATCTCAAACTCCAGATGCTATTATAGACAGAGCGAGTTCCTCTTTCTGAGGAAGAAAAAAAGCAGGAAGAAAGTACACATGGGATCAAAAGTGGCCATTTAGAAATTGAGGTCTCGGTTAAGAGAGAGGACAGCAGGTGGTCGCTGTTAGTTACCAATCCAGTTAGTTACCAATCAATCCATAGAGGCGGTTGTTGTTAGTTACCAATCATTGTTAATTACCAATCGTTGTTGGTTACCAATCCAGTCATCTCCGAATTATAGTGACCCCATTTGTGCAGAGTGGCATTGCTTGACAGGATTTTCAAGGCTGTGGGTCGGACATGACTCGACGGCAGTGGTTTTTCGATTTGGGTCTTTCAAAGCTGATCAATAGCCCTTTCTCTGGAAGGACCTCTAAATGGCTTTGAAACAGCAACCTTCTGGCTAGCAGTCCCGCGCTTAATTATTTGCGCTTCCCAGGGACTCCTAGAAGGGAGATGTTGTTCTAGCGTGCTGTGAGCTGATTCCGACTCATAGCAACCCTATAGGACAGAGTAGAACCGCCCCATAGAGTTTCCCAGGTGTAGTCTTTCCGGCAGCAGACCGCACACAGGTCTTTTCTCCCATAGGGTGGCTCATGGGTTCAAACCACAGACCCTTCCGTTACCAGCTGAGCACTTAACCACTGCACCACACCACTAAGCCTTCCTAGAATGAAGATTAAAAAAAAAAAAAAAATCCAAAGGTATTACTCTCAAGTCGATTCTGACTCATAGCAACCCTACAGGACAGAGTCAACTCAGTGACATGTATTCACATGTATTCACAATGACAATGTTTTGTTGTTGTTGTTTCTTAATAAACATTAGGAAAGGTAGCTAAGTTGGGAACCATGGATTTCCCAGAGCTATTGTAGACTAGCTACAGCTACAGACGTTTTTTCAACTGATTGAGAGAAGAATTAGCTGACAGTAAAAACTGTCCCAACTAGTAATGAGTTTTTCACTGGAAATGGTGAACTCTACTATTTGCCCCAACTGAAACACCAAACCCACTGCCATCAAGACGATTCTGACTCATAGCAATCCTACAGGACAGAGTAGAACTGCCCCATAGAGTTTCCAAGGAGCGCCTGGTAGATGTGAACTGCCGACCTTTCAGTTAGCAGATGTAGCACTGAACCACTAGGCTACCAGGGTTTCCCTACCATTTGTAGCTGGTATCAAACGTGGATTAAGACAATCATGTAGGATATCACTAGTAATTTTGGCTAATTGGATTTAAACTGCCAAATGTTCCACTATATATATTTACCATAATTTTAAAAAATGCAGTATCGATACAAAGAATAACTTTTTAAAAATTGTTATACCACCAACTTTTGCAAATGAATGACTTTAAAAAACACACTTTAATGCCCTCCAGGTGGTGCAAACAGTTAAGCACTGGACTAATAGCCAAAGTGTTGCCAGTTCGAACCCACCCAGGGCCCCTCGGAAGACAGTCTGGGGACCTACTCCCCAAAGGTCACAGCCTTGAAGACCCTGTGGAGCAGTTCTGCTCTGCGCGCATAGGACCAAGATGAGCTGGAACTGACTTGACAGCAACTAACAAGAACAAAAACAACGTTGCTTCAAAATACACTTTGGAACATTATAATGAAGCCTCTCTGTAAAAGCAGCTCTCTTAATTACTTGAATTATTGACTCACTTTGAGTGGAAGAAAAAGGAGTGATGACACGTCTGGGTGCCAGGAATTGCACATAACCTGCAAGCTGTCTTATCTCATCAGCACTGGTAATGCATGTCGCACGTGAACAGTGTCCACCAAGCCTGGGGCGAAGGGGAGGAAGGGGTGAGGACTGCTGTGACCTATGCAGTGTGACAGTGAGGAATTTAAGAGTTGGAGGCAGAGTGGGGATGGTGAACTGATCAGCAGTTAAAAACAAATTCCGGCTGTGGTAGGATTCTAAGAGAACGCCTGCGCTTGGAGACATTGGTTGGATGGGAAGTAAAAGCTTCCTAGAAGTTATTATGTAAATTATTCAGATCCCTCAGAGAATTGGTCTCTGGTTCTGATGGAGGCAGGGATCATCTTCTGTATCCTGAGTCTGAGTCAAGGCTGTATTTTTGATGTCTCACATCTAGATAGCAGGCAGCCTCTGTCTTGCATCATTGTCATTATCAAAAGCATCACCTCCTACATAGTTTGCGATAAACTCTTTCTCATAAAACCCAATTTGTTCTTTGAGCTGGGTTAGGTGATGCTGCAAAAGGATTTGTGAGCTAGCGGGATGTAAGGTGGTTTAGCAGTATTCCTGGGCTCAAATACCACTTTTTCCACTTTCTAGATGGTAACCTTGCATAGGGCTTTTTGCTCAGTGCCACCTTCACAAAATGCAATGTCACGGGTAAAATGAAGATAATAGTGTCTACCTCATAATGCCATTATGAGTTGGAATCAGTCGGGTGGCAATGAGCTTGGGCTTGGTTTTGGCACCTTTAAGGTTATCATGAGGAGATAATATACGTTGAATATTTAGAACAGCACCTGACAGGTACAAAGGTGAGTCTTCAGTCTATGTTAATTATTATTATAGAATTCCTGCCTTCTAAGAGCTGGGAAAAAGATGCACTTAGGTGGACATACTTTTACAACATATCCAGCTAATTAAATGAGAAGGCGAAACAAACAAAATCAGACCACAGATATTTTATTACTTCTCTTTTTCATCAGTTCTCTATTTATAAAATCAAGTACCAACTCTTTGTTTCTTTAGACATCCAAGTCCATCATGATATGATGCCAGGGTTTCAATATCCAGAACACATTTTTTTCCCCATCAAGTAATCTACCTTGAAACCAAACTGGACTTAAACAAACAAAACTTACAGGGGTCCCCGTAGGCTCCTAACCTGTCCGTCTCTGAGACTGACTTGTAATATTTACTCAAACTCTAACATACTTTTCACTCATTTTGCATGGCAAACAACTTTTTCCACGGCATCTTTTGTTAAGACCCCAGCAGATAGAATTTACCTGGGCTGTCTTGGCATCTTTTGCCTCCATCACTGTAGTTACATGCTTCCTGGGTTTAAGAGATATTTTGTGAAACTTCACCTGATTTTAAGTACCAAGAAAGACAACGGTTGTCACTCACTTATCCTCATGTCCCCAACTTCTGACCGCTCCACCATCATCTCTCCCACAATCCACAGGCCCGGCCACGGTGCCTTGTATACTCAGTAGGCGTTTGGTAAATGTATGCTCGGAATGTGACTCTGTAGGATGTCAGCAAGCATACCATTGCAGTGAAGACTGAGGCCCAGATTGAGAAGAGTTCCTTATCTAGCCTAAGTGAGGCAAGAGAAAGCAGATGGCTGCCACCCAGATATTTAGCATCTAGAACAAATTCTTGCACACACTTTGTATCAGGCACCTTTCAGGTGTTAGCCACACCCAAGCCCTGTTCAAAAACCACGTAGTACATGAGTCAACCACATTTGTTTCACCACTGTCCATCTTCAGTTTGGGTTGATCACAGCAGGGTGGACCAAACGACGGAAAGCCTGGTGTGCATGGTCTGGTAAGGAGATACACACTCAGTCAATGGCCCTTCCCACTGAGAGTTTGAAATTGGGGCACGGAAATAGTCAACCCAGGAGCTGTGAATACAGGAACTATTAGGAATAACAACAACAGCAGCAGCTGTATTTATGGAGCACTTGCTGTGTGCCCATCACTGTGTTGACTATTTAAGGACATCACCTCATTTGCTTGTCACAACATGCTACAAGTCGGGGGCTATGATTAGCCTTGTTTTACAGATGAGGAAACAGGAACCGAGAGGCGAAGTGTTTAATCAAGAGTCAAAACTCAAAGCTATTTGTCTCCAGAGCAGATGCTCTGAGCCACTGTACTTAAGCATTTGTTTCCCCAAGGCCAGTTCAGGTCAAGGCAAGCTGTCCTGAAGACTAGAGGACGGAGCACCCACTGCCACAGGCAAGCCACTGAGTGAGCAGGCAGAGGAAGCTGATGTATGGGAGAAAAGGCAGCAGTAGGAGGAGGAAGGAAGAAAGCAGGGATGAAAGATTATGCAGCGATGGAAAGACAGCAACAGGCTTATTTCCCGTCAGCTCCGCAATTCCCCAGGCAATACTGGCAATGTCGTGTTTCCCGCCATAGGATTTTGAGATCTCTACCACTTTGCATAAACTAAATCTAGTGGGGCTCCATTTTAATTACAAGAATATGTGCACTTGTTCCAAGCCTTGGTCTCTATCTTTCATGTTTAGCTTATGGACACAAAAGTCAAAGCTATGGCCTGCCTCTCAGCTCAGGTCACCTCCAACTAAATACCATCATACTCTGGAGAGAGTCCCGTTCTCAGAGTCAGAGGACTGTTGCTGGAGTTCTAGCTCACCCCTGTTGTTAACTGTGCAACACTGAACTTGTTTTTAATATATCTGAAACTTAACAGCTTTATTTATAAAATGGACAAGTGTGGGGAAAAGACAGTCAATAATAAAAATACTTACCTTGCCTCCTGCCTCCAGCAATGAGCTGTGGCCAAGGCTCAACTAAAACTGAGGATACGAAAAGGCCATGCCAAGACGGAGCAGTTTTGTAAGCTTAGCATTCCTTAAGGCTTGTGTGTAAACCAAGGCTTTTATCAGTGGGCCTGAGCCAGTCAGTAAAGAAAAAGGTAACGTTATCACCATGGTATTCGCCTCCCTGGAGTCTCTGTTTACAGAGTCATAAGTAGTATCAGAAATACCCACAGTCCTTTGTTCTCACCAATGAGTCAACTCTGGAATCACCAGTCTCTTTATCAGTAAGAAGGATCTGCTTTTCCACAGCTCTGTTTACTCATTAGCAAAAATACTCTCTTGAGCTAATCTTGGCCTTGAATATTCTGGTGGTATTTTCCACTTGCCAAACTTTTCCTTCTCAGCACAGCTGGGACCCCACAGCCTCCCTGCAATAAAGGTTGCAATAAGTCCTACCCCCCACAACCAAACCCAGTGCCTTCAAGTTGACTCCAACTCATAGTAACCCTATAGAACAGAATAGAACTGTTCCATAGAGTTTTCAAGGAGCACCTGGCATATTTGAACTGTCTAGCTTTTTTTGGTTAGCAGATATAGAACTTGACTACTATACTACCAGGATTCCTTGCTCCAAGGGCCCTTGATGGATTATGTGAAGACAAATTGACCTGGCAACAAAAGACAGTGGCCAGATAGATAACAGTTCAACAATTTATCGATCTATATGATTCTCTGATGCAGTTAGATTTATAAGACACAGAAGGCTTTTTAACTTAATTTGGTGGGCTTATTTAGTAAATGAAACATGGGTCCCTCACAATACAACTCAATGTGCGTTTTTCTCCATCTTCAGAAAGATGAAAGTGTCTCATCAAAACACTAAACTCACTAAGTCGCAGTCTCCCTAGCTTGTAACTATAAAATGTTGACCTCATGTAGACACGACCAAAATTCCCTACAAACAAATTACAAGATAGTTGCTTGTTTGTTTACTAAATTCTGGAGTGGAGAGGACCCTGGGAGGTAGGAGACCCTTGGAGTATGGCTGCCAGACAAAATACAGGGTGCTCAGTTATATTTCGATTTCAGATAAATGGCAAGTAATCACTTTTCACAGAATTAATTCTGGAACTTCCATGTGTGCCAGAGTGGAACTGTGATCCATAGGTTTTCAATGGCTGATTTTTTTGGAGAGCAAATTACCAGGCTTTTCTTCTGACTCACATTTGAGTGGACATGAACTTCTAACCTTTTGCTTAGCAGCCAAATGCATTAACCTGTTTATACCACCCAGGAACTCCAAGTGATGAATAAACAGCAAATATTGCAAAGGCCAACTAACAAATTACTTCTCTGAAATTCAAATTTAACTGGGCATTCTGTATTGCTATTTGCTATATCTGGGGCCAGATCTGACTTTTACAACAAGTAGCATTTGTATTCTACACCCCGCAGAATCTTCTGTAAAATGAGAAGGCTGAACAAGATGAATCTTAAAGTTTCCAAGAGCTCAATAATTATGACTTATGTAATTCTATGACTCAAATACTAATAAACTGCAAATATGATATGGGGGAAGGTATTAAATCCCTGGGAGGATACATTTCCTCATCTTCAAAATAGGGATGATAAAACCAACGTCGTGGAATTGTTAGATGAATGGACTGGGCTTATGCCCTCAAAAGTGCTTGGTGGTAACTTATGCTTAATAAATAATCATTCATTTATGTATTGAAAATACTACAGGATTCTTCAAACTATATCTAATCAAAATTTTGTAGGACTTTATTATATGTGAAGAAAGGGCTTTTGAAGCAAATTTTAGGTGTGAACCAAGGTGTGGGAAATTTGCTTCAGCTGCTTAAAATATTACTAAGTCTCAGCAAATAGTTGGCAAGCAACAAATGTGCTACAGTTGAAAAATGCATCTTGGTTTTGCGCTAAGGCAGCTTTTAAAATTTGTCCTTTCTCAACATTTTTGTTGACCTGGAATTGCTGGTCTACAAATATGACATACATCTATTTAAATTATTTTGGGAGGCTTATCACTCCCTCCCCATCTTGTTTCAGTCCAAATAAAGAGATTTTACATTTTCTGAATAGGTCATGGTACTCTATCAATTTAATTATACCTATATTGCAGATTTGAGCTGCACAGGAACATGTATCCTATTTTTGGTGTCTCTTCACTCATTTGATTTCTATTTTTAATATGATACTGAATTGTGAGGTAAATGCAATGCTCATAGAAGCAGTCATGCTTGGAATTATTCCTCCTTGCCTCTTTGTGTAAAGGACCCCTTTATCTTTCTCAGATTAGTTCTTTTACTCTCCTTCCATTGGGTGTATGTTACTGCTGATCTTTTTCACTTCTTGCCTGGATTATTGCAGTTGTATTTCAAGTGGTCACTCTACTTCCAGTTTCACTCATAGCATTTGTTCGGATAGATGACATACGACAAGCATAAAAGTGGTATAAATGAGATAGAAATTTATTTGTCTCTTACTAAAATGTCTAAGCCAGTACGTATCTCTGGACCATGTAGTCACCAAGAGGCCAAGCCAGGAGGTTGGCTTTCTGTATAATCTGACTGCCTCTTCTCCATGTTCGTTTTTCAGTCAGTGGAGAAAGGGACAAAAGTAGGGAACAGCACACTTTTAGCTTTAAAGGTGTGATCCAGAAATCATACTTCATCTCATAAGTTGTTGCCCCAAACGTCGTCATATAGCCACACCTAGTCAGAGGGCCCTGGTTGGGTAGTAGTTAAGTGCTGTGACTGCTAACCAAAAGGCTGGCAGTTAGAATCCACAAGATGCTCCTTGTGCAGTGTGTTTGGTTTGTTTTTGGTTAGTTAGAAGGCCAGCTAGAAAATCTAGTCGTCATTCTAATTACATATGATCATGTGCTCAGCTGAAAAATAGGGATTTCTATTAGTACAGAAAAAGAGGAAAGGGATACAGAGACATGCTGTCCAGCATGGTAGCCACTAGATACTTGCCTTTCAGTGATGGTGTTGGTGAAGAATACTGAATATGCCATGGACTACCAGAAGAAAGAAAAAAATCTGTCTTGGAAGAAGTATAGCCAGAATATTCCTTAGAAGTAAAAATGGTGTGACTTGATCTCATGTACTTGGGACATGTTATCAGGAAGAACCCGTCCCCGGAGAAGGACGTCATACTTAGTAGAGGGTCAGTGACAACACAAGGGCCCTCAACAAGATGGGCTGGCTAAGTGGTTGTAACAACAGACTCAGACACAGCAACGATTGGGAGGTTGGCACAAGACTGGGCAGTGTTTTGTTTCTGTTGTACACAGATCGTCATGAGTTAGAAACAATTTAGTGGCACCCTTCTCAACAATCTAGTGCTGCTGTAACAGAAATACGCCAGGTGGATGGCTTTAACAAAGAGAAATTTATTTCTTCACAGTACAGTAGGCTCCAAGTCCAAATTCAGGACATCTGCTCTAGGTTGGCTCTGGAGGAAGGCTCTTATTGTCCATTTTCCCCTGGACTGGGAGCTTCTGAGGGACTGGGAGCTTCTGAGGGACTGGGAGCTCACATCCAAAGGACACAGGGCACTTCCCTGCACTGCTTCTTATCTGGTGGTCTGAGATCCCCCACTTTGCTTGTTTCCCTTTCCTTTATATCCCCTCAAGGCACAATACAATCTTATACACTGAGTCCTGGCCCACCAGGGCAGCTACCACCCATCCTCCCTCACTAACATCATAGAGACAGGATTTACAACACAAAGGAACATCACACAACACCTGGAATCATTCCCTAGTAAATTGCTACACTCATTTTTAGGGAGACTCAACTTAATCCATGAAATACCTAAAAACAACAAAGCCACATACGTGTATTTCAAATTTTTTTAATTAAATGACCTGCTAGTACACGTGCACTGCCAAGCCAAGTGCCATCAAGTCGGATCCGACTCATGCGTGCACTAGCAATCACATTTCAGGTGCTCAGTAGCCACAAGTAATTAGCAGTACCAAGCAGCACACATACAGGTCATTTTTATCATCATTGAAAGTTCTACCAAACAGTGCTAATGTGGACAATCAACAACCCCATCAATGCCCCTCCAATTCATTCTCCATATAACTGCTTAAGAGATCTCTCTTCAGTTGCCTGGTGTCATGGGTTGAACTGTGCACCCCCCTTCCCAAAATGTGGATGAACTTAGGTGGGCCATTCTTCCCAGTCTAATGTGGTTGTCTTCTGTTTTTATGATCTGATGATTACATTGTCCTCCATCTTGTGATAAACTGTGGATCCTAGCGTATATATTAATGAGGTGGGATCAGTGTGTAGTGTATCTTGAATCACCACCTTACAAGAGTCACACCCTTGCTGAAGCAACACCTTTTGTTTACAAGAGAGGGAGGGAGGGACCTCCCTGCCACTAAGAAAGAAAAGCTGGGAACAGAGCACATCCTTTGGACCTGGTGTCCCTAGGTCGACAGTTTCCTAGACTTAGTGTAGAAAACAACACAGGGGCAGGGTCTGACCTCCTTTAACTCCATGAGGGGCAAGGAGAATCAAGATTACCAGCTTAAGGCTGATTCCTATGAGATAGAGGTCACACATGTCCCCTCTCTCTGCCATCTTTTACCAACTTTAACACCAACCGCCCCTCCCACAGCACTCTCTACATCCTTGCAAAGGCCACAGAGAACTCACAGAGAATACTCACAATTATGGGGTTTATTAGGGAAGTAACAGGTTCCAATTCAGGTTCAAGAACAATCACGGATACAGTTCTTCTGTCAGGACATTGCCTTCTCAGCCGTGCTCACAGGCATGCCTCTCCCCCATCCTAGACCTCTGTCCATAGGCATTCAGCTTTTTCTCTCATGGGCCGGGAAGCCTACTACATCATCCCCTACTGCTGGGTCTCTGCCGCCAGGTATCTCCTGCCACCACTTCTCAAGGTCTTTAGGGATACAGCTTGCTGTCTCTTGGGTCCAGGAGCTTCTCAGCACAAGAATCACAGGTCAAAAGAATGTACTGGTTCTTGGTGTTTCTTCCTTGGTGGTGGTAGGGTACCTTTCTTCCCTGGCTCTGTGGTGGCTACCTCAAGCCCAGCAGGATGGCAAAATGGACCAATCCACAATTGCCCTATCACACAGTTCCACCCTATCACCTGGGTGGCAGTTACAAGACCACAGTGAGATAAACCACATGAAAGTGATCCATTACACTGCACCCGGAGAAGACTGATGCCAAGACACATGGAGATCTCCAAGGGACCAGAAAGCAGAAGCTGAAGAGTCAAAGACCTTTCTCCAGAGCCCAAACAGACAGAAAGTCTTCCCCTAGACCTGTTACCCTGAATTTAGACTTCTAGCCTCCTAAACTATGAAAAAATGCATTTCTGTTTGTGAAAGCCATTCATTTGTGACATTTCTGTTCAAGTAACACTAGATAATGAGGATACTCGATGTCATAGATTGAATTGTGTTCCCCCAAAATAAGTGTAGTAATTTGGCTGGGCCAGGGTTCCCTATATTCTGTGACTACCCTCCCTTTTGTGATTTTCTGATGCTGTAAATTGTAATCTCTGCCTGTGGCTAATAGATACGAGGATTACGTTAAAAGAAAAATTAGGGTGGGACTGTAACACCCTTGCTAAGGGAGTTTCACTAGAGTATGGCCTGAGTCACCCTTTATCCTTTCATCCTACAGGAGATAAAAAGAGAGAGGAGCAAGCAGAGAATTGGGAGCCTCACACCATCAAGAAAGCAGCCCTGGGGGAAGAGCGCATCCTTCAGATTTGAGGTTCCTGTGCCAAGATGTTCCCTGGAGAAAAGACTGATGCAACACAAGGACTTTCCTCCAGAGCCAACAAGGGGAAAAGCCTTTCCCTGGAGTGGACACCCTGAATTTGGACTTGTAGCCTAATAGAATATGTAAGAATAAACATTTCTCTTTTTAAAGCCATCTATTTTGTGTTATGTCTGTTACAGCAGCACTAGCTGACTAAAACACTTGATTAACGTTTCTCGATGATTCTCCACTCCTTTCTGTGAAAACTCAATCTCTTTAGTAGAACACATCAGTCGTTTGTTCAGTCTGACCTCTTCTTATGCCTCTATCCTTGACTTCCATACTTCTTCACGAATGCCTTTCACTTGCATTATGTGGAATTCCAGGTCTCGAACACATCATGCCTTTGCATACGCTGATCTCTCTCTACCTTGTATCTTAATTCCTCATTCCTTGCCCAGCTTACTAACTCCTTCTCATTTCAACAGAGTACTTAGCCACAGCATAATCTCCTCTCTTAAGTCCCTCCCCCACTGTCATGTTATTTAGATCTCCTATTACATGTTATCTAAAGCATCCTGAGCAACGTGTGGTCACAGCACTTGATATACTGAATACATTGATTTGTAGTCAGTTGTTTTTCTTGCCTGTTAGGTTCCATGATGACAGGAAAGCTTAGTGGACTTTTATGTCTAGGAACTATATTCTGTGTGGGCTTTCAGTAAATGGTCGTTGAATAAATGTGCAATGAAGAAAAATAATAATTCATTAGTTATTGTCAAGCCCTCCCTTTAGAATTCCTAAAGAAGGCAGATCTGTATGACTACCATTTGTGATTGCTGGGGATGCAGATGGCAGAAGTCATAAGAGAAAGGCCAAACGTCTTTGCAAGAGAAAATGTACAGAACAGAGTTTTCTGGGAGTAGAAGGGTTTCCTCACTGGTATAGAGAAGAAATGTTGAGTGAGAAAATGGGATTGTTTGGGGGTAAAAAGGATATGGCAGCGGTCGTTAGCAAGTAGCACTTTAGAGAAAGAGAAATGTTGAAGAGCCATGCACCATGTATCCAAAAGAAAGTAGTAACAATCCGTGCTTTTAAAGAATCATGCAGGTTTCTGTTTTTCCCAGGTATAGAAATCTGTGGGGCAATTGCCAAGGCATATCCAAGGAGGCTTGCAAATAAATAGCATCTGCAGTGGCTCTTTGTCTGTAAGAGCCGGTGAGGTCTCAGAGCAACGTCTTTCTGCCTGTACAAGTTAAGTCATATGCACGGGCACTTGTGCTACACACTCTGTTTTTCTCTCTTCAAAAGAAGTTAGGCTTCATGTTTGCCACCGCATCTTATTTACGGCAAACCAAGCCCTCCTGGGAAGCTCTGGTGATGCAGTGGTTAAAAGCTCAGCCACTAACCGAAAGATTAGCAACTTGAATCCCTTAACCAATCCTTGGAAACTCTATGGGGCAGATCTACCCTATCCTATGGTCACTATGAGTCAGAATGGACTCAATGGCCATGCACCACACTCCTGACAGAGGCCTGGTGGCACACTGGTTAAAGAGCTGGGCTGCTAATCAACAGTTTGGTAGACTGAACCCATCAACAACTCTGCAGTTCAAAAGAGCTGACAGTCTCTTCGACAGAGACTCTACGCTAGGAAACTCCATGGGGCACTCCTACTGTGCACTGTCAGGGCAGTGTGAGTCAGAATCCACTCAGGGGCTTGCAACAACAATAACAGAATGGCTGAGACCACACAAAGAACACAAAGAATCTCTTACATCTTTGTGGTTCATGGCTAACTTGTGCAGAATCAAAGACCTCACAGGTTATGTCTCACCCCCACTGGTTTCCTGACATTCCTGCCTAAGAAAGAAAGACACATGGAAAGCAATGGCTAAATGGCCCCAGTTATGGTGATACGTAGTTTGTTAAATACAATGCTTTATTCTTTGGGGCTGAAGCAGAAGCATAGACAGGAGTTCCGTCCAGATGCATCAGCCTAACCACTAATATGAAGGCTTTTAGGGTGATCTTGATTTGGCTGCTTACCAAAAGGCTCGCAGTTCGAATCCCCCAGTTGTTCCTTGGAAACCCTATGAGGCAATTCTAGTCAGTAGTATAGGGTTGCTGTGAGCAGGTATTGACTTGATGGCAATGGGTGAGTCCTCCTGAAAAAGCTCTGGTGGTGCAGTGGTTAAAGAGCTCAGCTGCTAATCAAAAGCTTGGCTAGTCAAACCCATCAGTAGCTCCAAGTAGTTGCTCTGTAAAGACTTCAACCTGGGAAACTGTATGGGGTACTACTACTCTGTCGTGTGGGACACTGTGAGTCTGAATCCACTCAAAGGCATACAACAGTAATAGAATGGCTGAGACCACACAACGAACACAAAGACAGTCTCAAATCCTTTCAGTTCATTGCTAGCTTTGACAGAATCAAAGACGTCACAGGTTACCCCTGTACAGTTTTTCCTATAATATCTTATATTGCTGTGGCACACTTGTTATAACTGATGAATCACTACCAATAACTTTTGTTTTGTCCCTACTTTTATGTATTTCCTGTTTTGGTCCAACTTGTGTTTTGTCTTTCAAGGTCCTCTTTGCATCTGCTGCCATTTCCACATTTATTTTTATCATCTTCCAAGCCTTCTTTTAGAAGAAGAGCTGTAGCAATCCTGAACCAGCAATCCTGAACCCCTGTGTGCATCAGGGGCTTTAAAAATGTCATCAGTCAGTGTCCTTTGCTGAAACCATGCTTTTTTCAAGAGAAACAGCTGCAACAGCCAATAAACACCCCCCCCAAACCCAAACCCACTGCCCTTGAGTCAATTCCTACTCATGGCAGCCATATAGAACAGAACAGAACTGCTCCACAAAGTTTCCAAGGAGCACTGGGTGGATTTGAACTGCCAACCTTTTGGTTAGCAGATGTAGCACTTAACCACTAAGCCACCACCGTTTCCCAATGGCTAATAAGAACATCTATCAATTGCTTATGGAGGCTAAAACCTGACTCGGGGCAGGGAAGTACGCCACATAGTCATACAGCGAAGCATGGAGAGGAAAGCACAAGGTCTGTCAGAAAAGGTCAGATCTCAGCTGTTTCACTTACAACTTTAAGTAACTCACAAAACCCTATGCTTTCACTTATTCATTTATAGCCCAAAGCCAGTGGCCATCGGTTGATTACAACTCATGGTGACCTCATGTGTTTCAGACTAGAAATGTACTTCATAGGGTTTTTAATGGCTGTGATTTTTGGTAGATCTCCAGCCCTTGCCTCTGGGGAGATTCAAGCCACTGAGTTTTTAATTAGTAGAAGAGCACTTAAATGTTTGTGCTACCTGTAAATCTTTACCTCACAGTATGGTTTTAAGGATAAAATGAGATCATGGATCAAAAAGTTCCAGGCCCATGAGGCTGACCAGTTGCCATGGAGTTGATTCTGACTCACAGTGAGTGTGCTCCATAAAGTTTTCAGTTGCTGATTTTTCAGAAGTAGATCACCGGACCTTTCTTCCAAGGTACCTCTGGGTGGACTCCAACCTCCAACCTTCCTTTTAGCCACTTAGTATGTTAACTGTTTGTACCACCTAGGGACTCTGGGTCCATATTACAACAAAACCAAACTAAATCCATTGTCATCAAGTCGATTCTGACTCGTAGCAATCCTATAGGACAGAAGAGTCTTACTCTGTAAGGTTTCCAAGGAACAGCCACTAAATTTGAACTGCTGACTTTGTGGTTAGTAGGCAAACTCTTTGACCACTACACCACTGGGGCTCTGGGCTGCTATTAACCACCCCCCCTTAGACACTCAGAAAGTCAAATCTGTATAACCACTTTGCCTTCTCATTCTATCTAGTCTAGTCTCAGAAACTATTCACGTTCAGTGAATACAACCAACCAAGCAAGAATAAAAATGGGTTTCTAAACTTGACTCTTTGCAAAACATTCAAGGGTGCTATGGTAGACTGAAAAATACTTCATATTCCCTCTTCCCTACCTTCACCACCCAAAATCTATATTTTAATCTCTGGAACCTGAGAATGTGACGTTATATGGGAGCAGAATGTTTAAAGATGGGAGATGATCTGGGCAGGCCCAAATGCAATCACCTGTTTACCAACAAGAGCACAAAGAGGAAGATTGGAATATACAAAGAGGAGAAGGCAATGGGAAGACAGAACAGACAGATTTGAAGATACTGACCTTGAAGACTAGAGTGATGTGGCCACCCAAGCCGGGAATGCAGGCGGCTACCAGAAACCAGAGGAGGCTAGGAATGGATCCTTACTCAGAGTCTCCTAAGGGAGCACAGTTCTGTCAACATCTTGACTTCAGCTCAGTGATACTGATTTCAGACTTCTGGTCTCCCTAACTGTGAGACAATAAATTTGTGTTGCTTTAGACCACCCAGTTTGTATTAATTTATTATAGCAGCCACAGGAAACTAATACAGGTACATAATTCACACTCTAAACAACTCCCAATTCCTTTCCTTTTCTCATTCCTCTCATATCCCAGAGTCCATGATCCCTTTCACTTTGACAAATTCCTTCTCATTCCTAAAATAATTTCTCAACATTCCCCGATTATGAAATATTTTCTGTCTCTTTTCCTCATGACGTCAATTAATATACATAGCCTTTATACCAAAGTGTAGAAGTTTTCTTTACCCTCCAGCCCCGCCTTTTTCTCTCCATTCTCTCATGTTTTTAAAAAATGAAAGCCGTGGACCTCAGGACGGCTGAGAAAGGTGCATTCCAAGGGACAGGAAACACAGGTAGAAGATTAAGTGGGAAAAACAGCATCCCTTTTTCTGGAAAGGAAAAAGGCTGGAAACATTTACATTTTAATAATAGCTTTCTCTGTCATAAGGTCCCTTGGTATCGAATGAGTCCTGATCCATAGAAACCCTATAAGACAGAGTAGAATTGGCCCAGATTTGTCTCCAGGAAACAACTGGTGGATGTGAACTGCCAATCTTTTGATTAGCAACCATAGCTCACTGTAGCTCTTAAGCACTCTACACTCAGAGCTCCAGAGGTCCCTAAGGAGCTCAAACAGTTTGTGCTCAACTGCTAACCTAAAGATTGGCACTTTGAACCCACCCAACACCACTGCAGAAGAAAGGCCTGGCAATCTTCTTCCTTAAGATGACAGCCAAGAAAACCCTCTGGAACAGTTCTACTCTGTTACACAGGTAGCTACCTTTCAAAACCAACTCAACAGTGATGGCTTTTGTTTGGGTTTTCTGGTTTACTCTGTCATACTTGCATGAGGAGATATGTCAGAAACTAACAGACACGGTCTATTCAATCAGCCTTCCAGAGAGCCTGGAGCCAAAGTTTGGAGCAGAGCTGTTTGTCCCCTACTTTCTAACTGACAGATTGCAGTCCTTGGGATTAGGTTCCAGGTGCTTCCTAGTACCGTCAGCATCCTGCCCCGGAGCTCCCTGCCCCTCAGCAAGCAGAGCAGGTGTTCTTGGAAGAGTTTTCTCTGCAGCTGGTGTCCACTCTATCACAAATTCTCTCTCTTAGGCATCAGCAGTGTCCATGCAAATACGCTTCTGCAATTTTGCGGAAAGAACTATATCACTGAGCTCAACAAAAATGTCACATCCTGTGAATGCAAAAAATCTTCCGTTTTCTTCCCTTCCCACATTCCTGAGCCTACTAGCTGTTTTCTGAAAATATACTCGGAATGCCTTCTCAGAAATGGGTTCAAATGGACTCCTTACCCCAAACGCGGCATATGTTTACCATACTTCATTCAAATTAGTTTCTTATATATTATTTTTTTAGGCTCAATTTCACTTTGGGTGGCTTACCAACTCTGAATCTGATTTGAATTTGTAATCATATTGTTTCAGTAAGCTGCTTCCAGCTAATCTTTCTACTTTTCAGCAGACAAGACCACTACTGGTTACACGGTGTTTTACTCTAGCCCACCTAATCTGGTTCCATCTCCCTCTTTAGTTTCTTGAGTAAGTATCACTCAAGTGTTTCTAAACCTAAGTGGTATCACTTCAGTGTTTCTAAACCTAAGTGGCCTCTCACAAATTTTCCTCCTGCCAGCTACTTCTCAAGTCCCTGGGTGGTGCAAACAGCTTCCTTTCAGTTACTAACTGGAAGGTTGATGGTTTGAATCAACTCAGGGGTGACACAGAAGAAACTTCTGGTGATCTACTGCCATAAGATGAATAGTCATTGAAAACCCTACAAGTGCATTTCTACTGTGACACACACGGGGTCACATGAATTGGGATCAACTCCATGGCTGGCTTCTCCTTGTTGTTCGAGTTATTCTCCGCATGTGGACGTCTGTGCCAACTTACGTCCATTGTCTCTGTCAAAATCTGTCTCCCGTCTTCTTTCTTTTCAGCACTCCTTTCCCTGCTTAGTCCCACTACACTCTGATCACTTCTTCCCTCTGCATATTCTTTAGTCAATGATAGGATGTGACTTGGTGTCTGTTGGCTGTTTTTTCAACTCTTCTGATGGTACCTCATACGGCTGTTTTTCATCTGACCTCACTGGCTATTTCCTTTGTAGCACCTTCCCTTAGCCCGCTCCCCCATCAAGCCACTTAGCCTAGGACGTGCGACAGAGTTCATCAGTAGACCTTCAATCCAGGCTCACCTTTCTGATTCAGTCTGTGTATATGTTTTCTAAAAGCGAGGCAGTCAGGTGTACTGAAAGGAGCTGAGGGTTTAGTGTTAACCAGAGCATATCCTGGCTTGCCCCTTGGCAAGCTACTTAGCCTTCAGCTTCAGCCTTCGTATCTGTTAAGTGAGTACCTATTGCCTGTCTGGTGAGGTTCCTGGAAAGAATTAGTTCAATAACCAAGGAAGATCCTGGCCCCTGAAAAAGGACATTTATGGGTGACGCTCCTCTGAAGGCAGAAAAAACACTTGTAACAGTCTTGAGAGTCTAGAGTTTGGTTGTAGTGGATGGTGTGGACAGACTACCTGGATATTCCAGGAATACAGAGAGGAAGGCTTAAGAAATCACCCACTCCTTTACCCTCCTCTTAACTGTATTCCAGCAGACTCTCAAACTTTAGGAGGTTTAGTGACAGGACCCAGATTCAAGTCTATCTTTGGTTTTATTGGGAAGTTTCCAGCTGCTTGAACTAAAAAAATAAGTTATAGGATAACATATTTGTGGTTCTCATGAAATCACAGAGACAGAGGAAGGCTCATTGGTTTCAACCCCTTCCCATGATAGGCAAAAAAATTAAAAAACAAACCAGTTGCATCAGTGGATTCTCACTCCACTCAAAGGTTTTAAATCTGTCCTGGAGCCTCCCACAATACCGTAGCCAGAGTTGGCCCTCAAAATGATGAAAGAATCAATGAAGGAAAGGACGGAGAAAGGAATGATGTAGAATGAATGAATGACACGGAGCTGGAACTAGAACGCAGGCGATGGTCGTGGTTTGCTATTTCCTTCACAACTGCGTCTGAGAACCTCAGCCTACTTCCTCCACAACTTGCCTTCCTCTCGCCTTTGCATACTCGGACTCCTTATTAACTTGCTCCGCCCCTCTGCCGCCTCTTCCCCGCCCTCCACCTCGCTCCGCCCCCTCCTCCTCGAGGCTCCGCCCCGCCGCCTGAGCCCTGCGGGAATGAATGGCAGCGTTGCCGCCTTGCCGCTCGGGGCGCTGATTGGCCACACGGCACCGTGACACGCAGGCGGCCGCTGATGCACGCAGGCGGGCGGAGGGGACGGGGGTGGATCCCGGCTCCGGGGAGGGGCTGGAGCCCGGCTCCGGGGCGGGGCGCGGGCTCCCGGGGGCGGAGGAGCCCGGGAGGCGGGAGGCGCCGGGGCCGTTTAAGCGGCCTCCCTCCCGCCCCGAGCCGCCGGGTCTAGCCCCCGTCTCTCTGGACCCCCGGTCTGGCTCACTCCTGGCCCTTTTCTGCCGAGCGGCTCCGCCCGGCACGCGGGCGGCCTCCGGAGAAGCCCAAGCCCATGAGGGCCGCGCGCCCAGCCACTGGTGCTGACGAGACGGAGCTCCCCGGCCACCGAGGAGGAGCGGAGGATCAATGCGGTTCAAGAATCGATTCCAGCGGTGAGAAGGATGGCGCCCCTTCCTCGCCCCGCAGCGCGTGTCGGGAGTGGGTCTCCGTAACCCGCGTCGTCCTGCGTGGGCTATGGCTTTTTACTTGGATCCATCTCCTCGTGGGTCCCAAGTCTTGGCCCATGACCAGCTCCTGGGGGATTCGCCGCTCTGGACAATCCCCTGCCTCTGAGGACCGAGGACTTGTGCCTGACCTGGGTTCCCCCTCGCAATCTGTATAGATTCGGATGCATTCCCAGACCCCGACCTTGTCCTCCCTCCGAGAGAATCCCTTTGCTCATCAGGCTTCCCTTCCCCAGAGCCCACTCCTGGCAGGGCTCGTGCTTGCTCTGAACTCCAGCCTCAGGCTCCGGCTCCTATCCCTCCGACCCCGACTTTGTCCTCCACCCCTCGTACCCTAGGGTGGGAGGCTCCTGGAGCGCGCAGAATGGGGGCCGGCAGCTGCTGTGCCCTGCAGCGGGATTTGCGGTAAAACTGGGGTGCTGCGCGTTTTAGATGCTTTGTGAATGGCTGTAGCAAGGGGAAACTGAGGCACGCTGCTTTCGGCTTCTCATTGCGCGGTTCTCTCTGGGCCTTGCTGGTTCTCGGGTTTAACGTCGCCGGGTGGTTCTATTTTGAGCACTGAGAAGGGGCAAGTTAGCAGTCGCCTGGTGAGACCTGCTGTTGTAGCGCCTGTGTGTTGGGAAATGAGGAGGAGGAACCCGGGAGGCGCCACCGGAAGACTGGCCGGCTGAGAGCTGGTGGGGACGCGAGCCGGGGCGGCACGGTGGTCGTTCTCCGGGTCTCTGAGGCTTTCTGCCTTCTAGTCGTGGGTGGGAGCTGGCCAGTGTTTACCGAGGAAGCTCTGGGATTTCTTCTAATTCTTTTTCGTTGAAGTGGGTGAAAGTTCACGTCTCCTGTGTTTGTGGTAACTCGCCATCCCTTTGTCTGAATCTTGCCTGAATCAGGCAGCCATCCATCCCCGTGCTCAGACCTTCACCAGCAGTGACAGCGGGGATCTGAAAGAGAAGAAAAAGGAATATATGAAGTCTTTCAGGATTACTGCAGTTGAATTTTAGGCACTGCCTTTTATTTCAAAATTTTAAAATACGTTTTTTTTTTTCCTTTCCAAGTCCCCATTATGCTTACATTATTTCATTCTTCCCCCAGTTCGAGGGTAATGGGTTAAAAAATGTTTAAGAAGCATTATGTGGACTGTGCTGTCAGCAGGGAGATCGGTTTAAAGACTGGGACTTTCTGAATATGGTCTGTCACTCGGGGTGTTAAATGCCTGGCCCTGCTGCCCCAGGGAGAACGTCTGTCAATGCTTGTCAGGCCGAAAAGAGCCCTGTTGTTCTCGCTTTGGAACGTGATGTCAGGGATGAAGACTGGAAGAGCTTTAAGGGGGAAAGTGACGTGTCTTCAGGCACATCCTGCCATCCTGTGCATGTGGCCTCTTCGGCTTTACTTCTCTGCACGTGTGTAGTCTTCCTGTTTTCAGAGAAAAGTGTCAATATTCTGTCAAACTACTCCTTTATTTAACAGTTTAGGTTGTTTTCCCATGCTGTAAAATTCGTCTCTAAAAAGAAAAAAAAATTTTTATTATTTGTTGCATAAATATTAAAATAATGTTAAAATATGCTGGGAAAAACAAGAATCAGCATTTATTTAGGGTCCCACTGTCTCAGCAGATGCAACTGTTTTTGGCAGGACACTAATCTGTCTAGCCCTTCTTAGCACAGTAATGTAATTTTGCACCTTGCTTTGTCCATTGAAAAATTAAAAATAGAGGTGTTTTCTTATGGTGTGGCATAGACTTTTGGTTGCACAATATTCCATTCAATTGTATGCTAACAGTGCCTTACTTGATGACATCTAGACCTATTCTGATTTTCTTTGAGGACTGCATAATCTTCCTAACCTCCTGTTTCTTTATGAATAGGCTGGATTGGAAGGATACTTTCCAAGGGTCAGTTTGAACTTAGAAGTAGAGCCTGTAAATGAAAAGTAATAAAACAAAGTCCTGATTTTTGTGGTCCACACTGTACCTCTGAAAGCCATATTTTTTACATATCTTTCGTGGCAGTCATGATTGTTGCAGGTAGGCTTATTGCAAAGGAAGTGGAAGCAGGGACATGTCATCTTTGAAGAGATGTGCTCCTTCCCCTGGTAGATTTGTCAGGACTCAGACTGAGGAGCATTTGAGTGCAGTAAAAACATTTAACTGGGCCACGGTTTATAGATATACCTAAACTACAGGAAAACCCTGGACACCTTGCTGGTTTTCTCATACTGGAGACTTGGTTGTTGTGGCTTTCAATCAGCTTCCAGAGTTCTGCCATTTCTGCTGAGGAGGACTGCAAGGAAATTTAGCCCGTTGTCTGATGTCCTGAGTGAAACTCTTGATGCCAAGTGCCGTCGAGTCGGATCCGACTCATGACGCATACATTAAAAAACAAAACAAAATGAAAACACCAAGCCGGTTAACATCGAGTCAGTTCCAACTCTTAGTGACTCTGTAGGACAGAGTGGAGCTGCCCCATAGAGTTCTCAAGGAGCAGCTGGTAGATTCAAACTTCTGACCTTTTGACTGGCACCCATGGCAGTTAAACCACTATATTCCCAGAGTTCTCATGCGTAGCTTCTCATTAAGCTGAGGATGTGAGAAATTCTGCTGGAACGCGGACAGGTTTTATCTGTCTTGCTCTATTTCTTCCACACTTGGGTCTCTCTATATGATCTGCACGCACATACACACATACACATACACACACTCATAGTCATTCTTTCCCCTCACGTGATGTCTGGCTGATGATAGAACTGCTAACATTTATTGAATGCCTGTCTGTGCCAGGCGCAGTCGGGTGCTTGTCTATTGCTCATTCTCATCTGTAACCCTGGGAAACAGTTTATACCCATTTAACAGAAGAGCACATAGAAAATAAAAGAGAACTTACCCATAGACACATGGCTACCTTCGAAGGGGTAGACCCAGGGGTTCACATTCATCTTCTTCCACCACTCGTGCTGCCAGGTTCAGGGTCCACAGAGCTTATATCTACCTTCTTGTTGGTGCACATTCATTTTTCTAGCCTTGCAGCCAAAAGATGCTCAAGGAAAAAGATGCTCCTTTCCTTGGCCCTGTGTTTGTGATCTGCTTTAAACCTGGACTACAGACAGTCCCCTTGTTACAAATGAGATCTGTTCCTAACTGTCTTTTTAAGAATTTGTGAGTTGGAACAGGTGCATAGTGTTCTTATTTAGCTTTACTTTAGGAGAACTCTGGTGGCCCAGTAGTTAAGAGCTTGGCAACTAACAAAAGAGGTTGGTGGTTCAAATTCATCAGCTACTTCTTCCAAGCCTTAAGGGGCAGTTCTGCGCTGGCCTAGAGTGACTATTCTGACCTGATGGCAGCAGGTTTAGTGCAACAGAAGGCCTGAAGTCTTCATTGATTTGAAAGCTGCAGGTCAAGGCGATTGTGATGAAGAATTGGTTGTGAGTAGGTGGAACATGGCTAGCTAAGAACTCAGCTGCTAACCTGAAAGTTGACAGTTTGAATCCACCAGCTGCTCCTAAAAAACTCTGTGGGCAGCTCTACTCTCTCTTATAGGGTCACTGTGAGTGAGAACTGACTCTGCTTTGGCCAGGGGCTTGGATTTTTGTTTTCAACCCAGGGACTACCTGTATGTGGGAAAGCATTTTAATCTAAAGCCTCCCAGGACCCTGCCATTGTGTCCTTTGTAAGTTCTCAGGGCGCTGAATCACCAGCCTAGGGTAGTCACCTTCGATAATGTTGTTAGGTGCTGTTGAGTCGGTTCCCAGTCATAGCGACCCTATGAATACCAGAACGAAACACTGCCCAGTCTTGCACCATGTCCACAGTCATTTCTATGCTTCAGCCTATTTTTGCGGCCACTGTGTCAATCCATCTTGTCAGGGGTCTTCCTCTTCTTCGCTGACCCTGCACCCTACCAAGCATGATGTCCTTCTCCAGGGACTGATCCTTCCTGACTACATGTCTGAGGTATATAAGAGGCAGTCTTGCCATCTTTGCTTCCAGGGAGCATTCTGGCTGGACGTCTTCCAGAACAGATCTGCTTGTTCTTTTCGTGCTCTGTGGTACATTCAACCTTGGGTATACATTCTTCTTATTTAATAATTAAATCAAGAGTCTCCCACCATGACCACCTCTGTCAGTGGACACTTGCCTTGAGAAGTGTCATTCCGAGGATGCCCCTCCACTATAAACCCATCCAGTTGATTCCCACTCACAGTAACCGTATAGGATGGACTAGAACTGTGCCACCTCGTTTCTCAGGCTGTAACCTGCTCCATCTTTGTCCTGCAGCGTGGTTGGCGGGTTTGAATCACAGACCTTTTGGTTAGCAACCAAGTGCTTACCCACTGTGGCACCAGAGCTCCTTCTGTCTTACCGAACCAAACCAGACCCACTTCTGTCAAGTCGAGTCTGGCTCACAGCAACCCCAGAGGTCAGAGTAGAACTGCCCCATAGAGTTTCCAAGGAGTGCTTGGTGGGTTTGAACTGCCACCCTTGTGGTTAGCAGATGTAGCACTTAACCACTACGCCACCAGGGTTTCCCCTCTATCATAAGAGGGAGCTGATTGGTTAACAGAAGATGCTATGGGCAGGGGTCCCCTTATGTTGTGCCATGTAGTGGTAATGAAGGAGCCCTTGGGATGTCCTCTGTCGTAGCCTTCAGGGATTTTCTTTTCACAAGTCAGGGTTCTTCTGTCTCTCATACTGCTCGTCTCTCTGTTACATACAGATCGGGAAACTAATTGACTGTAGAGTATCTCTGCTAAGATAAAAAAGATTTGCAGCACTGGAATATATTTCTAGTCACCCATTCAACAATTATTTATTAAGCGCCACCAATAAACTAGGCACTGTACTTGGGTTGCCAGTGAAGAGATAAGTAAGTCAGTCCTGATGGAATTCTCATTGCAGTGAGAAAAGATGAACTAAAAAATAAATTCACAGTGTAAATCAGGTCGTTACTAATTGTGATAAAGGGCTGTGGTGGGATAGGGAGGTCGGAGGGTGGCTGGAGTGCTACTTTGGGTAGGGTGGGCTGGAGAACCTTTTTGAGGAAGTGCCATTTGAGCTTGAAGGCTGAGAAGAGCAGAGCAATCAGGCAGAAACAAACAGCAAATGCCATCACCCTGAAGCCAACCAGGCCTTAGTGTGCAGAGCTGAGAGGAGGCGGAGCAACTGGAGTGTGGAGAGTGGAAGGAAAGCGGGGCCAGGCCACACGGAAGAACTCATGGGCCCCAAGGAATTGTTACCATAAGTGCTTTGGGAAGCCAAAAACAGGCCTTTAAGCTGGAAGTATGATGTGTGATATGATCCTGGTTTTAATTAACTGCTATGATTCCTGAGAAACGGAGGAACCCATTAAGAGGCTAGTTTTAAGACCAAGGATGCTGGGGTCTTGAGGTGGGTAGTAGCTATGGAACTGCACAGAGGTGGACCAGCAGGAAATGTATTTTGAGTGCAGTGCTGCATTTGGAGAGTAGGGACATGTAGGGACCAAGGACAACTTCTGGCATTTGGTCTTTGACCTCTGACATGGTGGGTTACAGATACACTTATGGAGGGCACAGATGCTTTAAGCCAAGTTTGAAATGCTTCCTGAAAAAAATTAGCCTTACAAAACCCTATGGAGCGCAATTCTACTCTGACACATGGGGTCACTATAGTTGGAGTTGACTCTACAGCCACTGGTTTTTAAGAAGCTAAGGAGTGCGCCTGGATCCGGACGTGCCCTGCCCCTCTGTGGTTGGGAAGTTCCACTAGGGGTTGAGAGAGGCATGGGCCCTGGCAAGGAGGAGACAAGAGAGGGCTGACAGGAAAAGTGAGGGCATAAGGGATCAAAGCTTGCTTCACTGATGGCCTTATTATTAAGTGTAGTCTTTGTATCCAGGACTAAATCATTGTCCCTTACCACTTAAAGCGTACTGGGACACTCTGTTAGAGCACTGGGTGACCATTAAGTGCTGGTTACCTTCCGAGGCCCCCCTGACTGATGGAGATCCCTTATGCTCTTGTACAGGCTTTTCAGGGTCTGCTGTTTTGGAAGCTGATCACCAGGTCTTTCTTCTGAGGCACCCCATGGGTAGACTGTAACCTTTACACGTTCAGGTTGCAGCCTTCAACTGTTGGCACCACCAAGCAACTCCATCATTGGGGTTACTCTGCATTAAATGTGGATACCAAAAACCGATCTTTTGTTAACGAGTCGATTCCAACTCCTAACAACCCTACGAAGAAAGTAAAACTGCCTCATAGGATTTCGAAGGAGCTGTGGGTGGATTCAAACTGCTGGCCTTCTTTTAGCAGCCTAGCTCTTAACCACAGTAGCACCAGGGCTCTGTCTTCCATGAATCGGGGCTGTTTTCCCCTAATGCTTGACAACCTTTCTCTTTTCATTTTTGAAAAAGTGAATAGGCTCCGTTTGTGGGAGTTCATTTGCATATTCCATTTAGGTTTCAGGAGTGATTTTTGGAGGAGGCTTGATTGCACCGTGGCAGGCCAGAGAGGAAAGGAAAAATGTCACTGTAAATGTTCCCACAGAACAATTGTGCTGTCTGTCCCACTGAGCCCCAGTGAATTGCTGGGAGGCAGTTGTTGCTAAGATAACTGCTCTCATGTTCCCTTTTTGCCCCAGTCTTGCTCTGGCTATCCAGGGAGACTGTCTTAAAGTGGGATACTTTTCTCTACAACTTCTGCCATTATTTTTAACCCGACGTATTCCAGGTAGGCTAAAACTGTCACAGATCTGGTCACCTAGCTCTTTGCTTTGGGGAAAAAATGTGCAAGTCTATTCCTGTTGCTATGTAATGGCCTATTTTTAGATTGGGCTGCCAGAGATATAAATTGCTATTTTAATCTGCAGCCTGGTGGTGGTGGGTAGACAAACCCTACGTACTTCGCTCTGCACAGAGAGCTTTCAATTTAATCTAACCTCAGCCATCCTGGAGCTTTGCTCTATACCCTATAAAATTCCTAACAGGGTATGATACTTAGAGCTCTGTTGTTAGGACTCAGGGTAACAGTATGGTAGATCTTGAATGCTTGGGACACTTTTAAAGTATTCTTCCTAAAAGTGTCATTATGTTCGTTTTAACTAGTCAGAGCTGTATGGCAATACTCTCGTCCCTTAGGAAATTAGTGAAATTATTTACTGGATTATCAAGGGAGGGGAGATGATGCTTGAATGTTTTTTTAATCAGTATAAGCAGATAGCTTAGATAAATTCCAAAGTTGCTAACTGTACATTTCTTGTAACTCTGGTGGATTCAGTTCAGTAAGTAGCTATACAGCACACCAGTTGGATAGCTAATCCATTGGTGGTCTAGGTGAAATGCCATCACTGTCCCAAAGTCACCCCTGCAGTGGATTTTCCACCTGATCTATAGGTATGGGTTTAACAGATATGATTTGATTCATTTGATATAAGGACCACAGGCTCTTCATAATTCAGGGAGAATGTTATGACTTGTCTTTTGTTCATGAGCTGAGTGTTATTTAGAATGGCTTGAGTGTACATTATAGCCAGCTTTTGGCAACTTGGCTCTGCCATCTGGTTCAGCCAAGTACCGTTTTTCTTCTTTCAGTTAATAAGGTATAACTGATCAGAACTCATTAATGGCAAGTAACAAAAATCTACCTTTAGCTGGCTGGAGCAGAAGGTGTAACTCGTGGTGACGAGCCTGTAGAAGTCTGGCAAGGCTTCGAGCGCAGAAATGCAGCTGGGCCTCCAGACCTGAATGCTGTCACGACTCTTCACCTCCGTTTGCTTCTCTGCATCTGCTTCTTTCCTGTTTTATTCAGACAGCTGGTTTTTTCTCCTCCTGACTTGACATTTCCCTTCTTCCAGAGAACACCCTCACGAAGCTTGGCTTGGGGGGAAGGGAAATTGGGTCTTATTGTGGAGGCATTATCATCCAGACAGGGAAATGGAATCACGATACTCGCCTCTTCAGGTTCTGTGCTATTCTTGCTTTTCACTAAAATGCTGATTGTCACAAAGCTAGCCCAAAGGGAATGGTGGAATCTGTTTGTGCATGGAAGGGATTTTGCTATTTAGTTGTGTATATATGTGCATCAGATATTACTTATGTGTTTGGTTTTTTGAAGACAATTTTTTCAATTAAGGAAGAATAGAGGGGGCAAAAAAATGAACCTTCTGTTTTAGGTGGCCTCCAGGTAGCAGGTATCATTTATTTAAGCTGACTGGTACTGGAACAGTAACACAATACTGGAAAACTAGTTGGATGGTCTTGCTAGTCGTGTAAGTTTCAAAGACCTACATGTATAAAGCCTTATAAATTTTGAAAGAGAAAATACAGTAGAACCTGTGAATGGAAGAACCTGTCAGAGAAGGAAAAGTCTAATATTTTCCACTAAAATGAGATTTTTAAAAAGTGATACAATTGCACCCCATCAAAGGTGGAGAACTTGCAAGACCTGAAAAAACAAGGCAGTCTTGTCAAGTTCTGGCCTGCACAGGTTACACTGTAGAAACCTCTCAAATGTTTTGTATTCCTTTTCTTTCAAAGGTGGCAATGTGCAATTTAAAGTTTAGAAAAATTCCCTTAATTTACTGTTAAGATTTAGTCATTCCCTTCCACCTTTTGGTTTTTTGAGTGTGTTGGTATCAGCTGAAGGAAGTAAGTGTGGTTTCTGTGTGTTTTCATTTGAATGAAATAAAAGACTATGTAATCCAATAAACTAGGGTATTTGCTTCAGGACCGTTGCTGTTGGCTCAGCTTACGCCTTTGTAGTGGTTTTGACTTTGTTCCTGTAAACATGGCATTTCCAGGGTCACCTCTTTGTTTAGAACAGGCCGAGCATCCTTTGGCGGCTTTCCCCATTGTTCTTTACACGCCTTGAGCTGTTCCCACATGATGTCTTTTTGTTTCTGTAGGTTCATGAACCACAGGCCTCCAGCCAACGGCCGCTACAAACCCACTTGCTATGAGCATGCTGCTAACTGCTACACGCACGCAGTGAGTATGAGGCTTCTGCCGTGTCTCTCTTCTGCAAGGGCTTTGGCGGGAGGAAGGGGTGATGGTCTCTGGAAACCTCAGGACAGTAAGTTGGATTTACCCATCTCTGCGACCTTACCTACAAGGGTATAGTACTGGGACACGTCACCAGAAACTGTGTTAGCATGTAGAACACTTTGAGTACCTTAACTACAGTCAGCTTTGCCCCAGATTTGTTTGCTCTACCAAAATCTTCTTTGAAAGAATAAGAATAGTAAACAGTTGTAGGAAAACCCAAGAAACCCATTCGTGAGCATGTCAGTCCTGGAATGAAATGAATAGCCTTTTCAAGACAACCAGGTATATTCATTGGCAGGAAAAATTCACCGTTTGTTTAAAGAGGTAATCTTTTTAGCTCAGTGATCCCCTATGTAAAAATGGTGTGGTAGTGGTGTCTGACCTCTAATTTCATGAGCGAAGATCAGCAGCCCAAAGTGATTCCTATGAAGCGGACGTCAGACATGCTGCCCCCTCCAACGTTTGTACCAATTCCGACACCAGCTGCGCTTCCCGCCGCACTCTGTTTCTCCGCTGGGTGTGATGATTTGCCACAGTGGTCACACAGAAGTCACAGGCAGTTCCGGCGATTATGGGCTTTGTAAGGGGAGTAACAGGTTGCAGTTCAGTCCCAGGAACACTCAGGACACAGTTCTTCTGTCAGGACAGCCTCTTCTCAGCCGTGCCTGCAGGCTTGTCTCTCTCTGGCCTCTTAGCCTCTGCCCTGCTCTCTCAAGTGTTAACAAAGTTCTTTTGTCCCTGCAGTAAGTGCCCAGAGGTTCCCCATCCTATGGCAGGCCTTGTGCCTGCAGATGTGCAGCTTTCTTAATCCTTGTGTCTAAGCCTAGTTCTGTGGCCAGCTGCCTGGCTCTGTTACTCCATGGGCTGGAATACCCATTGTAACTGCCTGGCTCCGCGGGCCAGGAAGCCAACTTTGCCAGGTTCTGCCAGTCTTCTTGTTTGGCCGCCTCTGCTGCCACCATTTCTTTGCCATTACCTTTCACTGTCTCTTGTTAAAGCCACTCCCTTTGCCTCCTGGGTCTAGGAGGTCTCAGTGCATGGCTCCTGGCTTCAAGAGACATGCTCCGCTCCTAGCTCTTCTTTCTTGGTGCTAGTAAGTTCCGCTCTCCTCTGCATTTGATTGTTTTGGCTTAGCAGGATGGCAAAACTGACCAATCTCCTCACTGTGATTCTGTACACCTCATTTGCATAGATGGCAAAACTGACCAGTCTCCTCATTTGCATGCTTCTGGTCCCTTAAGCCATGTATATTATTTTCATTATTAGCAAGCTGTCCAATCCCCTTGGTGCGTCACTGGCACCTGATTTGCGTAGTCCTCACCAGTCATTTGCCAAAGCCAAGTAGCCAAGTGCCGTCGAGTGGGAGTTAAATAGGGTCATGTTAACTAATCCACCTCACTGCACCCTGAATCAGGTAGCCACTTCCTCCACATACCCATAGCGGCTATTGCTTCTTAGAGCGTATATTATTCCCTAAATTCTCAGTTAGTTTTTATTTTCACTATAAAAACAAAATATGCTCATTGTAAGAACTTTGAAAATACTAAAAAATATATATAAAAGCAAAACTACCCAGAAATAAATTGTTAAGGTTTTGATAGTACTTTTCCTCTTATTGTATGTATGGTGTGCATGTATTTTCATAGTTTTCTTACATCATTATAAATCTCTATTATTGCTGGTTTCCTTATTCCCTTTGAAAGTTGCATTTAGTGAGACTTTGAAGGAAAAGCAATAGCTGGTGTATAGTTATTATTAGCTACTGTATGGTTTGAAAACTAAAACTATAAACCAGTTTACTCCTTTGATGAAGTATGTTTAGAACAGTCTAGTTCAATGATTCTAGATGGTGCTGGTGTAATATATTAGTTACGTACGTCATTAGAATAAAACCTTGTTCAGTTCAGGTTGTTCCTTTTCCTTAACCACTTCCAAATAGTAAATAGTCACAATGTTTTCTATAAAGTGACTGTGAAGCCAAGTACACCCTAAATAAATTACAAGTTTTGGCGGATTACTTTACAGTCTCATAGGACAATGCCCTGTTGTTACTACTTGGCATAAATCAAACTTAATAAAGCATCTGTTTTGTGTATTGTAATAGCAGAGTGAGATACTGCTTGGTAATAATTTACCATTGAATGTCTTTTGTCCTTGGATGCTGAAAAGATGATTTAAATAATAACTACACTAGAACCTTGTTAGAACTGTTTTGTTTAGGAAAAGAGTTAGTACCTGACATGCTTGCTCTGGACTCCATAAAAGGGTTTAACTAATGAAATTCCAAGTAACCTTTTTTAATGGAGAGTCTCACCAGAACCCATGGCTTAGATTTGGGAGACAGAAAGGACTTAGTGGAATTCTCTAGAGTTGAGCTGGCCACTGTCCTTGCCTTCCAGACATGTTGATGTGAAAGGAGCTTTATACCATGAGTACATCAAAATGCTTAGAGCCTAAACTTGGTTTTTAAAAACATGCATGGTCCATTTTGACTTTCTACTGTGCTTATTTGGGATCCGTCTTTTATTCTTGCCTATATTTTCAATGCATTGAACGGAGCTCAAGGTAAATGGAATGCTCTAGATGGTTGTTTGTCCACAGGTACCTAAGAAAGGTATATTTTTTAGTTTCTTTTTTAAGTCTAGGGCAGGATTAGGACAACATTTAGGGTATGTGACCTGTTTCTTCACTCATAGCTTCCATATATGCATCCCAATATTTTTTCCAGTTACCAGCTGTGCAAAAGGCAAATTAAATGAAGGTTGTGGGAATAGTTGTCCTGAGAGTTTCTATACTGTTGACCAATAAAATAATCAATGATGTGTCTGTTATTTATAGCATAAGGTTAAGCATTTAAATATAGTAGTTGTGGCCAGTGGTATGCAGTTCACCTTCAGTGATATAATTTGCTCAGGGTGGCCATGGATAATCTTTAACTTATCTCTTCTGAATGCACTGCAAACCAAGTAACAGTTACATAAACCAAAGTAAAGAAAAAACTGATGGAACTTCCATCTTAATTTTTTGGAAGGGAGCAAGTTACCTTAATACATTTACTAAAATATGCCCTAGATTTTTGGATATCAGAGACTAGTAAGATTTCTAAAACACACAAACAAAAAACTGCCATCTTCATCACTTCATTAAAGAGAGGATAGTTTATCATGAAAAAATTAGGAAGGGCAAAATCTCAGAATCAGGGATACTCCTTTACATCAGGTAAATTTTGCTTTATGAAAGTCATTGACTGTAATAGTCCCCTTTTAGTCTGGGCCATTGAGAACTTCAGTGTTTGAAAACTGGTGCTGATTTATCTGGGTGATTTTTTATTCTTTCCCAAGAGAGCATAAGTAGGTTTTGGAAGGGAAAAAGACAAGAAAATTGCTAAAGCTTGTATTTTTTACTAGCTATGTTTTTTCTTTTTTTTTTAATTTCAAGAAAAGTATTTTTGCTATTACAAAATATTTTATTCATATGTGTAGAACTTGAAATTTGTGTTTATATGAAATATGGTGCAAAATTGTCTCCAGGATGCTGATCTCTCAAAATTTTTTTGAGTAAGTAGACCTAGCTTACATGAAAAAAAAAACACCAATCCATTGCTGTGCAGACTGTTTTGACTCATAGTGATCCTATAGGATGGTGTAGAACTGCCCCATTGGGTTTCCAAGGAGGGGCTGGTAAATTCGAACTGTTGACCTCTTGGCTAGCAGCCGAAGTGTTAAGTACCTCGACACCAGGTCATATGTGAAAGGCACTCTTCAAAATGAAGTAACGCAGAAACTGTCACTCTGCACTAGCTCCCAAATTGATCGAGTGTATACCTCGAAACTAATAGAGACAAATGACTCAAGCAGTTGGTTTTGTGTGTGTGGCATAACCCTTGTGGTGTAGTAGTTAAGTGCCATGGCTGCTAACCAAAACGTCAGCAGTTGGAATTCAGCAGGAACTCCTTGGAATTCTATGGGGCAGTTCTGCTGTGTCCTGTGGGACCACTATGAATCAGAGTCAACTTGACAGAAGTAGGAGTATAGCATAATACTGGTTAGATTCATCTACCTTCTGCTAAAATACGAGATTTCAGTAGCTCATGGGGGCAACAGG
This sequence comes from Heterohyrax brucei, assembly GCA_028571685.1. Taxonomy (NCBI): domain Eukaryota; kingdom Metazoa; phylum Chordata; class Mammalia; order Hyracoidea; family Procaviidae; genus Heterohyrax; species Heterohyrax brucei. The sequence continues at coordinate 113,002,267 of CM053149.1, read as the reverse complement.
GCAGAATATTTAAAAAAAAACAGGACCTCTCAGAAATCTGGATATATGCTTGCCATTTGAAAATTTAAATAGTTAATCTAAATCCAATTAGAGGATAGGGTAAAATACGTCTTTATTTAATAAAATTAGGATAAAGAGCACGTGTTTTGCAACAGTTGAGTAATGTTGCCTCCGTAACTACTTACTCACTTGCCCATTGGTTGGCACAGTTCCTGGGCACCGAGCAGCCAGACCTGTTTACAGCCCAGCACCTGCCAGCTTCATCTGACCCTCATTGTGATTACCCAGGCGAGGCAAATTATTTAAAATTATTTTTTCTAAAAGCGTCCTTGGTAAACCTATGTGTTTTTAGCAAAGGTCTCCATTCAGTAAAACCCAAGATCTGTCGTCTTCCTCCCCTCTCTCCCAGTTCCTCATTGTTCCGGCCATTGTGGGCAGCGCCCTCCTCCATCGGCTGTCGGATGACTGCTGGGAAAAGATAACAGCATGGATTTACGGGATGGGCCTCTGTGCTCTCTTCATCATATCCACAGTGTTTCACATTGTGTCGTGGAAAAAGAGTCACTTAAGGTACAGTGGATGGCATGCTATTTCAGCAGATCCAAATAGTTGGGCACATGTTCCTTAGTCTCCTATACCAGTGTGTTTCCTTTAAGTGACAGGAAAACCAAAAATAAGTGAACCCATTGCTGTCGAGTCAATTCCAACTCATAGTAAGCCTGTAGGATAACGCAGAAGTGCTCCATAGGATTTCCCAAGAGCAGCTGGTAGATTTGAGTTGTTGACCTTTTGGTTAGCAGCTGAGTGCTTAACTCCTCTGCCACCGGCGCTCTGTCAAACCATATGAAAAGGTGACCTTTTCCTGCCATGGACACTAATGCTCTCCTGTTATTCAGGACAGTTGCTTTGGATTAGCCAGAACTTGGGAACCTCCATCTGTATTTAAGAAAGGAAGCCTTTGCTAATGGGGTCAGCCTCACTAGGTCCTAGTGACTGGAGCTTTACATGCCGAGAACTCTTCTAATGCTGTCCAGCATACAAGGACGCTATAAGACAGAGCGGCAGCCGTAGGGTAGTCAAAGTACGTTGAACTTGGAGTCAGCAATCTAGGCTTTGAGTCCCAAACCTGCTGCTTACATAAGACCTTGAATATGACATTTGGCCTCATAGAGACTCAATTTCCTCATCAGTAAAATGAGAATAAGAATGCTAGATTCATAGGGTTATTATGACAAGCAAATGAAATAAAGTCTGTAAAATTGTTTTGAAAATCACAAAGGACTACAAGACTGTGTGATAAAAGGAGATACATTACAACTTCAGTTTGCTGTTTTATAAGGTTCAGCCTTCAGAATTAAGTCTTGTGCATGTGTTCAAATAAGATTCATGTATTTTGCTGCTGTTGGTGGCCAGGCACTTTGCAAACAATGCTGTGGCCCTCAGCCTCTGCCCTTAAAGAGCATAAAGACATTTCTCCTGTGGGTGATCCTTCATGTGGAAGAATACACAGAGAGCCGCACACTATGTAAGTGGGAATGGGTTGCTTATACAGTGGGCTAAGAGTGACATAAAATAACATTAGAAGAATATACCTTTTGGTTTTAGAGAATGTCTAGAAACATCTCAAGCTGTTCTAACAATCTGTTATTAAAAAGATATGCTTCATTTAAGAGCAGGATTTGAGGTTTATGAGATGATTACTGGTTTGCTAACATGTAGAATCATAGAATTTTAGAGTTAGCAGGATCTTTAACCCCAAAATCCAAACCTGCTGCTGTTGAGTCGATTCTGACTCATGGTGACCCTATATAGGACAGGGTAGAACTCCCCCATAGGGTTTTGAAGAAGCTCCTGATGGATTTGAACGGTTGATCTTTTGGTTAGCAACTGTAGATCTTAATCACTACACTACCAGGGTTTCCTTAGAAATCCTCTAATCCAAACTCCTTAATTTTTACTTGGGGAAACTGAGGCTCAGAGAAATGGCCTGACTTGCGTGACTCAGTGACATCAGCAGAACCTGAACCCAGGACCTCTGACAACCAGATTGGTGCTGTTCTCACCAAACCCTTCAAAATATTGCATATTGTTTGCAGTCTGCAACCTTGTCCTATAAGGTGATAGTACTCTGGGCTTGAGATAAAACCACAGCACTGAATCATGAGGTGGCTCCAGGACACAAGAGAGCCATCAAAGCACGTATCTGGGCATCTCAGGATACACCGTTGCAAAGCCCACAGGCCAGTCCAGAGCAGAGCACTTCATTATCTTCTTGGCCCTGTCTCACCCTTGTGGTTCGCCTTGGCTGACTTGGCTTTGATGTCTAGATTTCTGAATCAATAAAGAGTTGTAGATGCTGACTTCAGTTTTCAGGGCCTCCCTGCCAGGGCCCAGGGAAGAAGGGGTAATAAACTAGACACTCTTGCACCTTGAAACAACACTGCTAGACTCCTAAGCCACATGTGGATTTTGCCTTGCCTTGCATTTTTTTTTAAATATCCAGGAATAGCCCTAATAAGGGGGAAAGAAACTAATATTTAATGAATACTTATGAGTCAGAACCAACTCAGTGGCCCTTAACAACAATTTAATGTGTGCCAGGTGCTGTGCTAAACACATAGCCTGTATCATATTATTTAATGCTCACCCATAGTAGAGGCATTGCCTTTTAGCTCTGAGGGTTGGAGAGATGTGTAGCAGATCTGGAAGATTCTGGGTCTGACTTGACCCACTGTAACGCAGAGTGGAGCCATCTGGAAAGCAGTCTTAAAAGGCCCCAAACCTGCCTAAAAATCAGAATCACCCCAATAGCTTTTTTAAAAAAAAAAATCTCCTTTTCTCTCCACCTCTATTCCATTTCTCAGCTCTTCTAAATTAGAATCTTTCAAACATGGATACAGGTTTGAGAAGCTTTGGTCCAGTGTTTGAGGTTTTAGATCTGTGGTCTAAATTATTATCTGAGGTTAAACCAGAGTTTCTGCCTAGCAGACTGTAAGCTATCCTTGCTCACGAATGTGTGTTTCATTTCTTCATTAACCCAAGTCAGCAACATGTCCATAGCGAGACAAGGTCTCCTGGTAGTGCTCCATCCCAGCACAGCTGTTAGCCGCTGTGCGCTGAGAACACTCCCAGGATGATGGTGTGTGCTTGTGGAGACGGGGTTCTGTCTCGTCTTCGTCGATGGGCTGAGAGCTGTGCATGCTCCAGGCTCCTCCACTGTGGGAGGAGGGACTTGATGAGAAATCCTCTTGCAGCAAATGTCCCTTTCTTTGTTTTTGTTTTACTGTTCCCAAATTAGATTTTTAATTTCCCTTGTTACAACTTAATGTCTACACTAGGATATTGAAAGTAAAAGCTTCTTTAATGGCACTCTGAAGTAGAGTGGACGTGAAGTTTGTGACGTCAGTTCAGGGGGTTGACTGAGATTTACAGCTTCATGCCTGACACAGTGATGGGGACTGAAGAGTAGTCCCTCCTCAGAGAATTTCAATTTTGTGTTAGATTGATAGGATTCAGCAGAAAAGCGAAACACCAGAAAAGGCAGGGTATTTTTGGTTGGTTGGTTGCTTGTTTTTTTTTTTTTTTTTTTGGCTTATTTCTTTTTGTTTACCACTTTAAAGTTCCTAACCATTGGAAAAGTCTGTCTCACAGGAAGTGAGAATACCTGTTGTATCTAGACTAGACTGTACAGATAATGTAAAGTTTCTATTTGTGGCCCCATCTTTGTCTCACATTGTATTGAAAATGTGTGATTTTGAAGGCAAAATTTTTTTATTTTTATTTTTTTAGTTGTACTTTAAATGAAAATCTACAGAACTAGATTCTCATTAAATAGCTGAATAGTTCTAACATTGGTTAACCACCGCACAGCGTGTCCATCGTCTCCCTTCCCAACCTTGGGTTTCCCGTGACTAGCTTTCCTGTCCCCTCCCCGCTTCTAAGCCATGCTGCCGGGATGGTGTGCCCCTTTAGTCTCATTTTGTTATATGGGCCAAAGACAAAGTTTTAAAAGCCTTTAGAAACTGGAACAAGAATAGAAATTGCAACATAGTGGAGCAGTAATCCATGCTTAACACTTCCATAATTTGCTAAAACATTGACCTAAGTTGTGTTTTTCTCCCACCAGGACAGTGGAGCACTGTTTCCACATGTGTGATAGGATGGTTATCTATTTCTTCATCGCTGCTTCTTATGCCCCGTGGTAAGATAACAGTCTTTCTATTTTGAAGGTAGTCTTTTGTATGATATTTTGAATTCCTCAGTCTTCCTTTTCTCCCTTCCTCCTGCCCCTGCTGCCAAGCCCCATCATGCACTCACATGCACACACATGCAAACACACACATACACATTTTCCCCCTGGTTGTGTTTACTTGGGTCAGGTTGCAGATTTGAAGAGGAGAATAGCGATGCTGTTCCGAGTGCATATGAAGGCTTTGCATTGTGCTGGGGACATGTGTGGAGGTGGCATGCTAGTTTTCAAAACCTATATATCATTTGCCCTCCATATGCTTTCTCTGCACCGTTGTTGCTGTTCAGAACACTTGAACATGGAATTGCCCAGGTGGAGGTGCTGCAAATGTACACAAAGAAAGCAAGCTCGCTTTTGAAGCTGATTTTGTTTCTCAGTTCATCTCACAGAGCAGCAGCTGCTCTGAACCAAGTGCATCTCTCGTTTCTTTAGGCACAGAGTGAAGGAATTAGCCTAATTATTTAGCTATAGGCAGTCCCCGTGTTACAGACAAGCTCAGTTCCTAAATATGTCTGTGAATTTCTAGGTAAGTCAGAACAGGTGAATATGGGTCTTATCCTTACTTTTCAGTGCAGTGGCTGGAAGCCTTTTCAGTGATTTAAAAGCTGCAGGTGCAGCAAGTGAAGGTGCTTGTGAGGAATTTGTCCTTGGAAGTAGGGGCTGGTTCAGTTGTTTGAAAGTGAGAGCAAGTTTATGTACTATTGAAGGGCAAGTATGAGTTGTCCAGTTAAGTCAGATTTTCTTAACCTGAGGATTTACTGTATTTAAAATACTTAATGTTCTCTTCAATTTCCTTTTTGGTACTGATCAGATAGAACCTTTTGTTGCTTTGAAACCCACAATTAAAGAAACCTTAGCTCTCCCACCTGAAGACATGGACTAGTTGTAAACACCCAACAGTTCATATTATGCTATCAACTGTTGGAGTCATTTAAAAACAAGCTTCTAGACTGCAGCTAATACAGCATCAGTCATTCAGAAGAAATTTAATTATGTGTTAGAATAAAAAGCAGTGCTGTCTGTCCCCACTATCTGCTACTAAATTACAGGTCTGTTTCCTGTTAGAGCAGGGAACCTTTAAAGGCTGTTGTGAAGTATACTTCAATTTTAAAATAAGTAAATACATTTTTTGTTTGTTTGTTTTGATACAGGTAAGTAGGGAATTTGTTCATATGCAGTCTAATCTGCAGGGAGTACCTTTTCCACTCAGAAATACTCATTTGGTAGTTATTGCCAATCAGAAGAATCTTTCCCCCTACCTCCGTAATACAAAATTAGTACCATTTGCAGCATTTGAAAATCCAGGCATCATAACAGTCTGCAATTAAATTCTAGTGAAGTATCACCTAGCATGTATGTTTGGGATACTCCTTCTCATGTTCTGTCTTGGCAGAGAGCTTAATAACAGAGATACTTGGCCTGTCTATTAGGTAAGTGCTGTGGGTATGTGATCCCAGTTCAGGATTCTGTTCAGGGTTCTCATTCAGCTTTGTAAGCAGTCTGTTTCTAAATACACTGTCAGAAATTAGAAGGCAAGTGACCTTTACCACAGTCTGCCAAATAAGGAAAGTCGGGCATCACAGGTATGCTGGGACCCACTTCTACATGTCTGCTTTTAGCTGGTTCTGTTATTAAACTATGTTGGGTGTATTCTAAGTCTTAAAGGACTGCTGATGATTTTGTCTTTGAATTATTAGTTTTACCCACAGTGCCCAAATACTTCTAGTGTATTGAGCACCTTTTCCTCCTGACTGTGTCCTAGTATTCTCTCTCCTGGTTTTCAGCGACTTAAGAAAAACACAAGTTCTGTGTCTTCCCTTCATTGATCACTTCTGTTCTTTGTTGTCATATTTACATTTTTAGGTTAAACCTCCGTGAACTTGGACCCCTGGCATCTCATATGCGTTGGTTTATCTGGCTCATGGCAGCCGGGGGAACAATTTATGTATTTCTCTACCATGAAAAGTAAGACAAAATAATTTATACTTGCTAACTTTTAAATGCATTACCTAAATTGTTTCTGTGGTAGACCTCAATTTACACTTTTATTTGCTCTTCCAAATAGTAGAAATACATAAACAGAGTGCATATTGTTTTTAGTAAATCTTCAGAGCCACTTGGTATTCCTTGTTGGTGGGCAGTTGTTGTGGAAGGAAACACGTGACGTGTGAACTGATGCAGTTAGAGATGGGGACAGTCATTTGGAGGCCGCTGGACCTCATTTACATCCTAGGGCACACCAGCCTTATTGGCTAACTAGCCGTAAACTCTGTGATTCACTCTTGTCACAAGAAAAACATAACTGCTGTTCATGGTTGCTGTGAGGATTTAAGAAATTAGATATTAAGTGCCTGGCCCAGCACTTACCTAATAAGAACCTAGAAGGTTTTCCAAATTAAAATTCCCTGAGAAAGGGGATATTTGGAAGGGTGTCTAAATTCAGAATAGTCTTTAAGTATGGACATGATTTCTTAACTGATTATTCAGTTAAAACTTAACAGAATGTAACATGTTAGCTCTGTGACCATATCATGTGTGCATTTTATAGTTCTGTGCATCTATAGGATGTCATCCTGCTGACCTCTTACTGGAGAAAGGAGAGTGGGTGGAGAAGAGGGGATAGGAGATTGCTGGGAGGATAAGACATGTATGGAGCAGAGAGGAAGAGTGTGCTGTCACCGGGCAGGGAGAGCAGTGGGAGCTGCATGTAGGTGGGCATGCAGATTTATATGGGAATGTACATTTTCATTCAGTCATTGAAAAAAAAAGAACGTAACATGTTAACTCTAGAAGAGACCCTGAAGGACCTATTCCAGCTTCGTGCTTAAAAAATAAAGACCTCCACAACTTGTGCCAGATCAGTGGTTTGTTCCAGAGTTAGGACCCAAGTAACCTAGTTACTCATCCATGGCTCACTGTCTCTCTTACCTCATGTGCCTGAATTTGAGAAACCCAGAAACATGAAGTTATTGTCTTTGGATAGACTTGATTAAATTCTTTCTCTACTGTGATTGGCTGAATGGCTTCCACAATTGAGCATAATTTGTGTTTATCTCAAAGTAATGAACTATTTCATCTTTTTACAAGAAAATGGTAGTTTGACTAATTTCTCTAACTTTGAAATTCACTGAAATACCTTTTTGATCATAATTAGAAATTCTGAGTGATATACAGTGTATATAAATGCAAAAGAACAGTTTTCTTATTTGGACTTAAGCCCCTAATTTATATCCTTGGATGAAATAAGAAGTAAAGTAAGGCAACTATCTCCTCTTGTATTCCAGACATTCTGATGTAAACTAAACACAGGAACCCATGCTTCCCCAGCCTCATGATGCAGTTATATCATGGTAGGATTTGAGTATGAAACACCAAGATTGAATTGTATGAGTCACTCTTGGCCGTTTAATTTGGCAGACACTAGGGAATGCTTAAAATGTGCCAGGTACTGTTCTAGACCTGCAGATACAAACATAAATAACATTTGGTGCCTTAGCTTTGAGAAACTAACATCTAAATGGAATTATAACATAATGTGTTTTCTTGGAGTTATCAAACCATTCTATAGCCTAATGTAACGGGATGAGCCTTACAAATTGGAGTGTTTGCAGGTACGAAATAGAGACGCCAAAAATGCATTCCCTTCGTTCATAGGGCTGTTGATAAACTAGGCTTCAAGGTGCATCCCAGTCCATCTTCATCCTTGTAGTTTCTGGTATCTCTGGATTAGAAGGGTGATGTGGGCTTGGAAAGGGAGGAATGAAGGGCAAGTTGGATTCAGTGGTAACTGCTTTTTACAGAAAACATTTTCCAGGTATTCTACTTGGTTTGATGTTTTTTTTTCTTCAGTTCTTAAAAGAAATGTCAGTTCACTGTTAGCACAATATTATGATGTTCTAGTTGGAAGCCTAAGGGTCTCCTACTAGGAAAATTACATTTCATTGGAATAGTTAAGATCTTATATTTCTTTTTCAAAAGTAAAAACTGGTGTGGGAATGGTGCCAGTGTTAAACAGAAATACGTCAATTAACTACATTTCTGTTCCTGTCAGGTATAAGGTGATTGAGCTCTTTTTCTATCTCACAATGGGATTTTCTCCAGCATTGGTGGTGACATCAATGGTAAGAAATGTCCTTATTATGGTCATTATTTTACCTATTTCCTTTATATGTGTAGGGTTCTTTATGTGACCATGTACATGATACATAGCTTTTCTTGCTAAAATTAAAGCCTTCCCATTAACAAAAAACTCACAAATCTGCCAATAATAAAGTGCCAGTAACTTTTACTTGGTACCATCTATAGTTTGGAAAATCTATAAATTTAGACCTTTTTCTTTCCGTATGGTAATCCACTGTGTTTATTTGATCCTTTTTGATGATCTTTTTTGTTCGTCTCACCCTCAGTCCCACCCTTTTTTTCCCAAACTGGTTTCTGATATAACAAGGCCAGTACTTGTGACTGAATTACTTATGGTAATCCACTGTGTTTCTTTGATCCCTTTTGGTGATCTTCCCTGTTCATCCCACCCTCACTTCCACCCTTTTCCTCCAAAAGAAGTTTCTGATAAAACAAGGCCAGTGCTTGTGACTGCATGACTTACTGTCTTCACCCTGTTTCAATGGAAGAAGGTGCAGTTTGAGATTTCTTACAATGAAGAAAATACAAATTACAGAATTCTAAAATCTCAAGAATGGGAAAGATCTTAATTCCCTCTCACCTACTTTTCCTATCACTTGATGTTGTTTTGTTTCTTTTTCCCAGGAATGTGCTTTTTGTCTGGAAAATTTATTTGCCCAACTTTCATGCATAGGCATGTAACATTACTCTCAGTAGGCTATTGCATATGTATATTCTGAACTCCCTTTTAGCTTGAATTATCCCTGAGAAGTCTGTGTGTATCTGCCAGTTAGAAACAATAGCATATTATTATAACATTAGGATCACACTCAGTTGGTTGCTTGTGCCTTTAGCTAACATACTACAGTATAATACAAACACGCTGCATTTTTTGACACTAGCTACTGGTGGCAGAGTGGTTAAGAGCTATGACTGCTAGCCAAAAAGTCAGCATTTTGAATCAGACAGTCACTCCTTGGAAACCTTATGGGTCAGTTTTACTCTGTCCTCAAAAAAAAAAAAAAAAAAAAAAAAATTTAAACCCACTGCCATGATCTTGATTCTGACTCATAGCAATCCTACAGGACAGAGTAGAACTACTCCATTGAGTTTCCAGGGAGCTCCTGGTGGATTTGAACTGCTGACCTTTCAGTTAGCAGATGGAGCACTTAACCACTATGCCACCAGGGTTTCCTACCCTGTTCTAGCCAAACCCATTGCTGTCAAGTCACTTCCAGCTCATACCAGCCTTATAGGGCAGAGTAGAACTGGCCCATAGAGTTTCCAAGGAGTACCTGATAGATCTGAACTGCGGACTGTTTGGTTACCAGATGTAGCACTTGACCACCATGCCACTAGGGTTTCCTACTCTGTCTCAGAAGGTCCTATGTGAGTCAGAATCATTTGACAGTGACAGGTTTGGGTCTTGGAGACTATGAAAGGAGCCCTGGTGGCATACCAGTTAAGCACTTGGCTGCTAACCGAGAGGTTTGAGGATCCAATCCATGCAGCAGTTCTGTAGAAGGAAGAGCTGGCCGTTGGCTCCCGTAAGCATTACTGCCTAGACAGTAATGGGGCAGTTCTGCTCTGTCACATGGAGCCACTCACGATGAGGTCAAAATGGACTTGAGAACAACACCAACAACAGCTGTGCCGCAGTGTGTTTACTTTGAACTCTCTTCCCAGCCTACAGTGGTTAGAAGAACAGTACCTGTAATTTCCTTCCTGCGTTCATAGGTACACTATAGGAATGAAACTCGACAGTATAGTTCCTGCCCTATCCGTGAAAAGACTGTAAGACATTTGAGAAATCCAGCAAAATATCTTTGAAATGCAAGGTTTGTGGTAGCCCTAAGAGTGCCCTAGGATGAAAAATACTTACAGGTTAGTTGGTGACAAGTTAGTAGGGGAGGAGGTGACAGATAATGAGAAAGTCAGCTGTGAAGGACAGAGTTCGAGGGCAATTGAGGACAATCAGAGGTTTGTGTAGATGGGTTACAAATCATTATAGTGTAACTCTCAGTACGTTCCCTCTGGGGATCATGAAAACAGGTTTATCCAGAATTTTTAGTAATCTGATTTTTAATTGGCATTTCCACCAGTGGTGCAGTAATAGGTGGCTGGTGTTTATGCAGTCAGGGAAGGTCATCCCGTACTGTGCTTCATACAGTTTGGATCAAGCAGGAAGGTACAGTTCATTTTAAATAAGAAACTAATAAAGTTTGATAGTGCCTGTAAAATTGGGGAAAGTGCAGATTGAAATGGGAGCACACAACAGTAGTTGGTCCCAGAGGAAATGACATTTACGCTAATTCGGAACGATAGGTGGGAATCAGGAGGTGGTAGGGGTGAGGCGAGTGTTAGAAGTTGAGATAACAGTAGGACAAAAGCGCTAGCATCTTTGAAGAACTCAAAACAGCTCATGGTCTACAACATAAAGTGTATACCTGTGTGAGCTGCACGTGCGTGTAGTGGGGTAGTTGAGCAGGTAGCACAGATGACATGGGATGGAGCCTGGGGAGTTAGTAACCAAAAGAATACTTGTGGATAAACCTGTTTTCAAAATTAACCAAAAGTTAATTCTTTAAAAGATAGTATAATCAGTAAAACTTAAGTAGGCTGATTAAAAAGTACAGGAAACATAAAATATCAGTATCAGCAGTAGAGAAGAGAATATCAGTATAGTCGCTACATATAAAAGGAATATTGTTAATAAAATAATACTGTGAATAACTTAATGCCATATATACAGCAAATTAGATAAAATGGACAAATTCTTAAAAGACATAGGTCTACCTCAACAGACACAAAAACAAGAAATCTGGTTAGCCTTGTATCTGCTAAGGAAATTGAATTCATAATTAAAAATCTTCTACAAAGAAGACCTCACATCCGGGTAGCTTCACTGAATCAATTCTATCATGTTTAAAGTATAAATAATGGCAGCTCTACACAGACTCTCTGAGAAAGGAAAGGTGGAAAGAACCTTTCCCAGTTGATTTTATGAGGCCAGTATTTAACTTGGATAACAAAGTCAAACCAAGAAGTTACAAGGAAACAAAATTACAAACCAATATGTTGAAAAGTCTTTGGCAACATATTTTCAAATATGATGAACCGACATATGAAAGAAGTGATATATCAGAAACAAGTCAGGTTTCTTTCAGGGACTACAAGGATGGTTTGGTAATGTGTCCTTAAAGATGATCACACTGAGAGAAACAGGGTGAAAAAAGCACAGTTGTCTCAATTGATGCAGAAAAAACATTTGAAGAAAAAATTAGTCACTTATTCATGATTTAAAAAAAAAATACAGCAAACTTAGGATAGAAGGGAATGTCATAAATTCATTAAGCAACATCTGTGAAAAACCTACTGGCTAATAGTGTACTTATGAAATACTGAATGCTTTTCCTCTTAAGATGGGAATAAAAGCAACCATGTGTGCCCCTGCCACTTCTGTGTAGCAGTGCAGAAAGATCAGAAAAGGAAATGAAAGGCATGCAGGTTGGAAAACAGTAGGTAACTGTCACAGATGACATAGGCCATGTATGTGGAAAAATGTTAAAGAATTTATGGAAAGTTAATAAAAATAAAGAAAAAATTAGAATGATTGTGGGCTACAAGGTCAAAATACTAAAATCAACTGCATGTACATATTCTTGCAACTAGCAGCTGGTATTGCATAAAAAATAATACTGTTTAACATAAAAAGCATAAAAATTTAGTGATAAATGTAGTGAAGAATATGTAAGGCCTTTGTGCTGAAAACTACAAAACCCTGCTGAGAAATTAAAGACCTAAGTAAATGAGTGGTAGACTGTGTTCATGAATTGTTTAATACCTGATGTCATTAAGATGTTGATTCTCCCCAAATTAATCCATAAATTTCACAAATTTAACATAATACCAATCAAAATTCTAGCAAATCTTTTTCTAGCAATTGACAAGTTGGTTCTAAGATTGATTTGGAAGGGGCAAAGGACCTTAGAATAGCCAAAAGCCACTTTAGAAAAAAGGAACAAATTGGAAGGACTAGATGCTACCTGATTTCAGTCAGCCAAAGCCAAGTGCCAGCCATGATTTCAGGCAAGACTTAGTATAAAGCTGTAGTAATCCAACAATATAGTATTACAGATAGACAAATTTGGAGGACAAGCATAAAAACAGACTCGCACTTATATGGTAAATTGATTTTCGACAGAGACACCATAGAAATTAAATGGTGAATGGGTAGTTTTTTCAACAAGTGGTGTAGAACAACAGGCTGTCCATGTGAAAAACTGTGAGCCTCAGCTTCACTCGTTACTCAAAAATTAGTGTGAGATGGATCACAGCCCTAAAAGTAAACCACACCAAGACTATAAACTTTCTAGAAGAAAACATGGGGGCAGTCATCACACTTTTAAGGTAAGTAAAGGTTTCTTAGGCCACAGAAAGCACTGACCATGATATTAAAAAAAAATGACAGTTTGGATTTCTTAAAAATTACAAACTTTTGCTCATTAGAAGAGACTGTTAAGAAAAGGAGTACACAAGCCTCAGGTTGGGAGAAAATAACTTGCTCTCTAGGTATTTGACAAAGGATATACTAATATATTAAAAAAAAAAAAAAACTCCAGCTTAATCATAAAAAGATAACCCTGTAAAACTGAATAAAAGACTAGACCTCAAAGATATGCAAGTGTCCAGTAAGCCAAGCCAAGTGCCGTCAAGTCGGATCCAATAAGTCCTGGAAAAAGTGCTTCATATCATTCGTCGTTAGGGAAATTAGGGAAGTGAAAATTAAAACCACAAGGAGTTACCACTTTAGAGCCTGTAGAATGGCTAAAATTAAAAAGATTGATCACACCAAATATTATCAAGGCTGTGAAGTAACTGGAATCCTAGTGCACTGTTGATAGGAATGTAAACTGCTATGTTATAGTGTACCGTCATGTTGATTCTGACTCCTAGGGACCATGTGGGACAGAACAGAACTGTCACACAGGGTTTCCTAGGCTGCTGTCTTCATGGGAGCAGATTACCAGGTCTTTTCTCCCTGGGAGACACTGGGTGGGTTCAAACCGCTGATCTTGGGGTTAGCATCTGAGCGCTTCACCTTGGTACCACCAGGAGTCCTTGTAAGATGGTGTAATCACTTCCAAAAACTGTTTAGCAGTTCCTTTAAAAAAATTAAGCTTAACATTTATCCTATGACCCAACACTTTCAGATACTACTTGGAAGAAATGAAAATATTTATCTCCAGAAAAAAACCTTGTAAGCGTGAAATGTGTGGATGAAAAAGTGTAAATGTTAACACAAAATGGAAAGGATTGATAATTGCACTGAGTCAGTCCACAAATAGCATGCTAAGCAATTAAAAGGAATGAACAACTGACATACACAGACATGGGGATGAATCTCAAAAATGTTATATTGTATGAATAAATAAAAGCCAGATATGAAAAGTGTGTATAGCAAATAATTCTATTGATATGAAGTTCTAGAACAGATAAACCTAAACTATGGTGGCAATAATACAAACAGAGGTTGCCATGGTGACAGAGTTGTGTTAGACAGGGGAAGGGAACTTTCTAGGGTATTAGAATAGTTGTGTATCTTGACAGGGATTTTGATTTACATACACTTATCAAATCTTGTACTGTTCACTTGAGATCTGTGTGTTATGCTCTGTAAACTGATAAAATATATATATGTATATATATTTAGAATTTTTAGAATAGTTTCAGAGTTACTGAAGATAGTGCGGATAGTTCCCATATACTGACCACCCAACTTCTCCAGTTGTAACACTTCACATTAGTATGGTACACTTATTATGTTAATGGCCCAATATTAATGTCACTATTAATAAAAGGATATACTTGCCTGAGCTTTCCCTTAATATTTTGCTGTTCCAGGATCATACTCGGGACACTACGTGACATTCAGCTGTCACGTCTATCTCTTTAGGCTCCTCCTGGCCCTGAATTCTGTAGACTTCGCTGGTTGTTGGTGACATTCAGAGGTTTGAGGAGTACCAGCATTTTGTAGAATGTCCACTTGGGATTTGTCTGATGCTTTTCTGAAGTGCAGACTGGACTTATGGATTTTTGGAAGGAAGACCACAGAAGTCAAGTGGTATATCATCGTATCAAGGGCACAGACTTTCAATGTGACTTACGGCTGTTGGTGCTACCCTTGATCACCTGGCTGAGGCTGTGTTTGTCAGGTTTCTTCACCCTAAAGTTACTCTTTTATCCTCCTCTTCAAACTGTACTCCTTGGAAGGAAGTCACTGTGAACGGCCCACTGTAAATGCAAGGTGGGGGAATTACACTGCACCTCCTTAGGGTGTGGCTACATAAATAACGTGGAGTAGGTTTTTGCTATCTCCCCTGAGTATTTTCATTCTTCATGGGTGATCTGTCTCTTCTCCCTCATTTATTCCATCGTTTATATCAATATGAACTTTTATGTCCTGGGTTATAATTCAGTACTGCTTTATTTGGTTGCACAGATTGTTCTGTCTGTGGCCAATGGGTGCTTTGTCAGCCCTCAATTAAAAAAAAAAAAAATGTGGAAAGTCCAGGAACCACCCTGTTGGAATTCTGACACTTGAAAGCTGCATGGCCTTGGGCAAATTCCTTTGACTTCTCTCTGTGACATGGAGGTAATAAGAGTAACTTCGGTTGTTATGGCAATTAAATGAGTAAACAGATGCCTCCTCAGATGATTGCAGGTGCCCTTTTCCATTTTATGATTAACTCTTTTCTAGTTCTTTCCAAGTTGGTAAGATACAGTTGATATCTTGAAATGTCTTGAGGGACTGTCTGTACTAGAATGTGTGTCAGAACCAACCTGTGGACCAGGTTTGGATCTTTGTGTGTTATTTTGACAAGAAAAAGAGTGGGCTTTGGCAGGAGAGGGGACAATAATGAGTTTGGTGACTGTGCAGATCACTTCACGTCTGTGCCCATGTCTCTCTTCATCTTTCAAATTAAGACTGGCATTTGGAAATTGGGTGCCAGTTTTAGTCAGGTAGTGCTGCTGTAACAGAAATACCACCAGTGGATAGCTTTAACAAGAACAGTTTCTTCTGATACAGTCCAGTACGATACAAGTCCAAATTCAGGATGCCTGCTCCCAGGGAAGGCTTTCCCCCTTCTTGGCTCTGGAGGAAAGTCCTTGAGTTGAACTGGTCTGTGATCAGAGGGCATCTTGGTGCAGGAACCTGGGATCTGAAGGACGCGCTCTGCTCTCTTGATGGTTCCCAACTCTCTGCTTGCTTCCCTTTCCTTTTATCTCTTGTAAGATACAAGGTGGTGCAAACCACACCCCAGGGAAACTCCCTTGACAGTGGAGTAGGGAGGTGACCTTAGGAAGGGGTTTACAGTCTCAGCTTAACCCTCTTTAACATATATATGGGAAGATCACGGGCAATCACACAATACTGGTAATCATGACCCAGCCAAATTTCAATACATAATTCTGGGGGGACACAATTCAGTCCGTGACAATGCCCCTTCGAGAGTCTAATGAAAGTCTTAACCAGCTCCTGCAAAAAATGCTCCTCAGGCATACAGGCAGAGCAGTTTTGTTGTATAATGGGTATCTGTATCTTACATACTTTGGACATAGTGTCAGGAAAGATCAGTCCCTGGAGAGGGACATCATGCTCAGTAGAGCAGTCAGCGAAAAAGAGGAAGACCCTCCATGAGATGGTTTGACACAGTGGACGCAACAATGGGCTTAAGCATAAAAACGATTGTGGGCGTGGCTCAAGACCTGCCGGTGCTTCATCCCGTTGTTCATTGGGTCCTTACGAGTGGGGACCAACTTGACGGCAGCTAACAACAACATGGTGGGTGTTGTTTGCTCTATAACTTTTAGAAAGTGATTAATACTATTTTGACTTTTAGTCACAATAAATCTAGTTTAAGTTCCAACTTACCAAGGTTAATGAGAAATCTAGTGTCCATTGGGTTGGCTCCTCCTTTTTGCTGTCATTGTGTTTAGCCTACGCCTATTGTAGCTCATTCAAAGTAGGTGGCATATTAGAGTCTGCCTTTGTTCCCTGTTCCAGTGCGCTTAGGTCGAAGCTGTCAGTGCCCAGACCTCTGGGACACCCACACACCTGTCCTGTCCCATTGCCCTGGCTCGGGTCCCCACCCTCCCGCAGAACCTGAACCTTCCTATTCCTAGTCCTCCGTCTCCAGCTACTTGACAGAGATCTGCCTTGTTTCCTCATCAGCTTCCAAAGGACTACCTAAGCGTTTATATATATGTTGTTATTATTGAGTCCCTTCATCTCCCATTTCCATGCTGTAAGTTTTTCCTTTTCGAAGTATTTTTGATTTCAGACTGAATTTTGGGGTTTAAATTCTTTTATTTATTCATCCTAGGCTTTCAGATAATGTTTTTCCTCTTCTTTTATTTCTTGTTCTTTTTTTTTGTTATGTCACCCCAGTTGCTATCCGTGTAATGTGAAAGCACACTTCTTTCTAACCTGGATTTCCCATGTCCCTTCAACCAGCTCCTCTCCCTTTGTGCCTTCTCGCCGCACCTCTGGACAGGAAGCGCCCAGTTAGTCTTATCTGCCTCCCTGATGAAGCACACTCTTCATGAGTGTCGTCGTCTGTTTTATAGTCTGGTCTAATCTCGGTCTGAAGAGTTGCCTTTGGGAATGGTTCCACTTTGGGGTTAACAGAGAGTCTGGGGGTTCCTCCAGTCTCAGATCAGCAAGTGTGGTCTTTTTACTGTAATTTGAGTTCTGCACCCGACTTCTGCTCTGTCAGGGACTCCTTGTCGTCTTCCCTGTCAGGAGTAACATTCATGGTAGCCAGGCACCATCTAGTTCTTCTGTTCTCAGGCTGCCTAAGTTTTTCAAGGGAGGAAATGAAAACCAAGGATTATCCTTTATTAAAGGAACTGCCACGTCTGGCCACAATTATGTTACTGTTAGTTGTTGTTTTAGTCAGCTAGTGCTGACTGTAACCGAATACCACAAGTGAATGGCTTTAGCAAAGAAAAGTTTATTCTTACACAGTCTGGTGAGTTACAGGTCCCAATTCAGAGTGTCCACTCCAGGAAAGGCTTTCCCTCCTTGTCAGCTCTGGAGGAAAGTCCTTATGTTGCATCAGTCTTTGGTCAAGGAGCATCTTGGAGCAGGAACCTCCAATCTGAAGGACAGGCAGTACTCCTGTTGCTGCTTTCTTGATGGTGTGAGGTTCACAGTTTTCTGCTTGCTTCCCTTTCCTTTTCTCTCTTGTAAGATAAAAGGATAAAGGGTGGTGCAAGCCACACTCCAGGGAAATTCCCTTTACATTGGAGCAGGGAAGGGACCTTAAGAAGGGATTTACAGTCCCACCCTTATCTTCAGCATAGGAAAATCACAAAATGGAGGCCAATCGTAAAATACTGGGGATAGAGTTCTTGAGCTGTACCCCTCTTTTTTCTCATGGTGGCACAGGGACTCAGCATTGTGTGCCCCATCACGGCTGTCTTTGGTGGTGGCCGGGCACTGTCTGTTTCTTCTGGTCACATATTGATACAGTCTCCCATTGATATGGGCCCTTGTGTCTTCTGGGCTCGTTTTTCCTTGTGTCTGTGTTCTTGGTGACCATCTATTCACATGAGTTGGGGCCATTTGGTCTACCTCAGATGGCAGTTTGCTAGCTTTTAAGACCCCAGACACTACTTAGCAATATTGGGTGCAGAAGACTGTTGGCAATAGCTAGTTATGCCGATTGGCCTCAGTGTCCCCTGAGAGCATGGTCCCCAGACCCCACCCTGCTACTCTATCCTTGCAACATTGGGTGAGATTAGAAGGGTTTTGAGTTTATGGTGAAGTCCAGTTAAGTTGATGTTAACTATAAGCTACCACTGCTTTCACCTAACCAGATTTCTATCAACTATCTAATTTATGACCAACTTTCTCCCTCTCTCCCCATCAAAGAGTCTTTTCTTCTGTACATAAGTCTGTTTTTAAGTCTTTATGGCAGAGGTCTCATACAATGTCTGCTCTTCTGCCACTGGCTGATTTCACTCAGCATAATGTCTTCCAGTTGAAACCAGGTTATGAGATGCTTCCTAAAGTCGTTGTTCTTTATCATTGTGTAGTGTTCCATTGACTACATGTACCATAGTTTGTTTATCCGTTCGTCTGTTGTTGGGCATCTGGGTTGATTTCATCTTTTTGCTGTTGCAAACTGTGCTACAATAAAGATTCATGTGCATGTATCTGTTCATGTGACAGCCTTTGCTTCTGTAGGATATGTTCCGAGCAGTGGGATTACTGGATCAAATGGTGTATCTATTTCCAGCTTTTTAGGGAAGTGCCAAATTGCTTTCCAAAGAGGTTATACCATTTTGTAGTCCCACGAGCAGTATAGGAGAGTTCCCATCTCTCCACAGCCTCTCCAGGATTTGTTGTTTTGTGGATCACGGCCAACCTTGTTGGAGTGAGATGGTATCTTATAGTTTTGATTTTGATTTCTCAGATATCTAATAATCGTGAGCATTTCCTCATTTGTCTTTTGGGTTCCTGGATGTTCTCTTTAGTGAACTGTCTTTCCGTCTCCCTTGTCCATAGCTTAATTGGGTTAGTTACATTTTTCTTGTTGCTATTTTCTAGTGCCTTGTAGATTACAGAGATCAGACATTGATCCAACATGTAGTTGCCACATATTTTTTCCCATTCAGTCGGTAGTCTTTTAACTCTTTTGATAAAGTCTTTGGATGAGCACAAGTGTTTGATTCTTAGTAGTTCCCATTTATCTATTTTCTTTCCTGTTGATCGTGCTTTGTTTTTCAGATTTTGAAGTCTATCTAAGCTGTGCGTTAAAACTTCCATTGTTGATCGTATTTTTTCTTGTCGTTTTAGGCTTCATATTTAGGTCTTTGGTCCATTTTGAGTTAGTTTTTGTGTAAGGTATGAGATATTGGTGTTGTTTCAATTTTTTGCAGATGGATATCCAATTTTGCCAACACCATTTGTTAAAGAGACTGCTTTGACCCCATGTTATAATGTTGGGGCCTTTGGTGAATATCAACTGTTCATAAGAGGATGGTGGTATCTCTGGGGTCTCAACTGTGTTCCATTGGTCTAGGTCTCTTTTTGTACCAGTACCAGGCTGTTTTTACTGCTGTGGCAGTGTAATAGGCTCTAAAGTAGGGTAGTGTGAGGCCTCCCACTGACTATACACATTTTTGGGGGGACACAGTTCAGTCTGTGGTGGTTGTCATTCAGTCAGCTCCAATTCACAGTGACCTTATATGTAACAGAATGATGTGTTTCCTGGTCCTCTACCGTCTTCCTGATCGTTGGTATGTTTGAGTCCATTGTGGCTATTGTCAGTCCATCTCATTGAGGTTTTCTACATTCTTGCCATCTGTTTTACCAAACATGATGTCCTTTCCTAGCAACTGGTCTTTCCATGTAGTGTGGCCGTGATTATTGTCTGCTTAGACATGCTACGGAAAACTCACTGCCTTCAATGAGTTTTTAAAGCTATACCGAAGCAGACTGCCACATCTTTCTCCTGTGGAGTGGCTGGTGGGTCTGAACCACTGACCTTTCAATTAGCAGCCAAACGCTTAACTGCTGCACCTCCAGAGCTCTTTCCAGACATGGTATAGGTAAGCAGAATGTGCTGCCTTTTAGTGTGGGACCTGTACAGTGACTATGCTTTGTCAAAATCGAGACTATGAGTACAAAGTGCAATCCAGGTGAATGTATGAAGGACTTCTTGCAGGGAGATGTATGAGAAACTTATTGTTCATTCATATTTATAGAGTAGAATATCTCTTTGTGCAATTCTTCTTGATTGTCTCATACATCAGGAGGCTGGGGGAGAATTACGGTTATCTCTGTAGATTTCATTGCCCATCGTAGTAACATCCACACCTTTTTCTCTCTCTATTGACAGAATAACACTGACGGACTTCATGAGCTTGCCTGTGGGGGCTTAATTTATTGTCTGGGAGTTGTGTTCTTCAAGAGCGACGGCATCATTCCGTTTGCCCATGCCATCTGGCACCTGTTTGTGGCCACGGCCGCCGCAGTGCATTACTACGCCATTTGGAAATACCTTTACCGAAGCCCTACGGACTTTATGCGACATTTGTGATAAGTCTGTAACTAGGTCTCCAAACCAGTATTACTGCAATTATGGCACTCGGGAGAGGGGTAAGAGCTGAAATTACTCAGGAAAGAAGAAAAAGAGAAAGAAAAAAAGAGACAATTGCACTGACTTTCTTTATATCTTTTGAATGAAAGTACTGTGAAAGTTTCGAAGCTGTGTTCTGGCTTTCCCCTCTCACAGCAGCTAATTAAGATAGTGAATTAATTATTCATTCCATTCCACTGTCATGAAGGACTCTGGGTAGACTTGGCCAACTGATGTTTACAAACCAGAATTTTGTATTTTCATTTTACAGATTTTCCTACATGATTTTTCTAAATGACTAGGTCAGGTTGTAAAAGTCAGTGTAATAACAGCTTCCTTTTTATGGAAAATAAAAAGTTCTTTCTATCGCTTTCCCATTAGCTGTATAAAAGAATCATGGACAGAACTTACACTACTCTTTACCGTGTTTCATCTTGGCATAACATGGTTATTTTTTAAATAGAAGCTTGAGTTTTTTGTAAATTTTTAAAAGAGAATTCACTGAAGTACATCTCTGCGGGTCTTCCTTCGTGCCGTGAATTCTCGCAGCAGGCAGTCAACATTCCACAAAGGAGCAAACACGATACCTCTTCTGACAGTTTTATTAAGTGTGGAGAAATTGCCAATTTTTAAAAAATGCGGTTTTCCAAACTTTTCTGCCAACCTCTAACTTTGAACAGTGCTGCTTTGGGCAATATACTTGACCTAGTGTGGTTTACCAGTGATGGAAAAGTATTTTGATATCATTAACTTTTTCAAAAGATCCAACTTTGCCCTCTCTCTATGCCTTTGCCATGTTTTCTTCTTGGCCAACTGATGTTTACTTTCAGTAAACATCACTTCTCTTTCAGTAGTGGATGTGTGTTTGTGTCTGTGTGATGATAGCTTTGGTGGGCTGACCATTCTCTGAAAACGCCTGAGGCACATTATGAATTATAGTGAATAATTGTATGGCTGTGTGGTGTCCTATGGTTCTGGTGTTATCACTTTGCTTTGCATTATCAGTTTGATACTCATTTTAAATTGTGGAATTAAATGCATAAATTTACACTTTTACCTTTCTTCAGCATTTCCCTACTTATATATATATGTATATATATATATAAAATATATTTAAAAAAAAAACCTAAGTATTTAAAGCGTTGTTTGACAGAAATGCATGCATCTGTAGTCCATGGGTTGTATCCTGGCACAGTGGAGTGGTATTTAATGTGTTGTTTTTGGTTTTCTCTGTGTCTTAACATTATGATTAACCTATTAGTTGGTTTGTTTATTAATCTCTCCTATTGGTGTTTCAGTAAGTGAAGTAACCTTGCCTTTAGAACAGATGCTGGATATTATCTGTTTTGTCATCATGGGCTTTATCAGATGGTTAAATTGCGTCACATACCTAACCCTGCTAGTTTGATTTTTGTACTGATGTGACTTTAAAACAGGGTTAGCTTGTGTATGTATGTTTAGAGTGCTCTGATTTTGATTTACATGGGCACGAGGAACAGAAGAACTGGTATTTGCTGGTGAATTCTCAAATAGACGAGGGTACCTAGTGATTGCAGCTCCCAGGCCACCTCTGTATGCATGCTTCTGAACATCTAGATGCCTCTTGTTTTACTGTGTATATTTTATTTCTAATATATTTACTTTTGTGAATTCATTTAAAGTTTGCTCAAAAATAACACTGTCAAAACCACTAAAATGTATGTGAGAAATTGTGCCGTAGAATAGAATAAAATTGTTATTTAGACTTGTTCCACTGTCTGTAAATTAGATGACTGGTAAAATGATGATGGAGTTTCTAAAAAATAATTTACTTGTTATTGTTTGGAATATGCACAGCAGAATGCACACCCATTCGGCAGTTTCTACACGTCCAGTTCCGTGACACTGATGACATTTTTCAAGTTGTGCAGCCATTCGCATCCTCCTTTTCACAGATGTTCTTCTACCTCTGTTAGCATCAACTCGCTGCCTCTTACCTTTTCCATCTCACCTTTCAAGGTGCTGTTGTCAATTTGATTCCATATACATAGATCTTAAAAGAGCGTCATGTTCAAGGCAAAGACCTTCTTTACTAGTTCCACCAAACTGTCGTTTAGTTGTAAGATTTCAGGTGTTACTGCATTTTTCAGAGCTTGAGCTCACCTAGCATTTGAATACATGCACTAGTTTTTGTCCTCCTCCTCTCCCCTTCTCTTCTGACAGACAAATACACTCTTGTCATTTAGAACTTTCTAGTCCCAGTCTCTTTAATGATGGAAATGCTAGAGCTAACACAGACATTAGTCAGCACACATTTTCAGTGTTCAGGTATGCTAGTTGAAGCCTAAAGAGAGTAAATTCTGTAACTATTTCTTCAGCAAGAGAAGGTGTTTGCTTAAGCTTGTACACTATAGGACCAAAGTGATAGCCTTTCATATTTTCAAGTATTGAGGGCCTGGTTTCCGTTGGATGTATACCTTATCTTAACCCAAGTCTGTGAATATTAGATACTATTCTCCCTCTTCTACTATGCAAGAAACTGAAGGTTAGAAGTGAACTGACTCATTCTGAGTTAAGAAGCTGGGGCAGCAACCCAGTTCTTCCCAGTTCTGAAGCCTGCTCCCCACCCCACCCCACCCCCTATATTGCTGTTTTTTCCGAAGCTGAGTAAAGCAAAAGACAGCTAAAAAGTTGAAAGGTAAATCCATCATGCAAGGGCATGGAAAAGAAAACACTACTCAGAGTTCAGAGCTGTAAAGAACTCTCAGGCAGCCCTACAAATCTAGCTTTGAGGATGGTCTTGAAGTGTTATTATGCCCAAGAATTGTGTTCTGTCATCAACTAGGGTGCTTCCTCGTTTCTAGGGCACCGACATACTGCTGTGTGTCATTTCCTAGTCAGTATCTCCAGCCAGAGGTGTTTTCTACTGATTATGTATTTATCACCCAGATGCCCCCAGGCACCTCTGCTCAACCTGTTCCCAACAGTTCATTATCTTTTCTCATTCCCTCACCGAACTGTTTCTCCTGACTTCCCTATTTTAGTTAATGAACGTGGTCATGGCCACCCTGAATTTCTTTCTGTCACCCTCTACATCCCACTAGTCAACCAAGCTGTCATCTGCATCTCAGTCACCACTCTGATCTGGCTCCTCTTGTCTGTTCCTATTGCAAGGTCCTCCTTAAAGCCACCTCTCATGCATATCCCTTCTTAACTGGTTGGCCTTCGAAGATGCTTATCCCCCGTGAGGCTACCAGTGTTATACTTCTAAAATGAAAATCTGAGCACATCTCCAGCTTTAAAACTTCTTTTGGCTCTCTATGTATCTACTGGATGCCGTCCTCCTGGCCTTTTACTAGAGGGGAGAGAAGGGGATGAGGGATTGTTAGTAGGATATGACGTGTGGAGCAGAAGGGAAGAGTGTGGTGTCACCGGGCAGGGAGACTAGAGGGAACTGTAGATGGGCAGGCATGCAAATGTAACTTGGCATGTATACCACTTGCACTCAATCACAATAATGTAAATAAATAATAATTAAAAAAAAATACTTCTGCTGGCTATTATCCTGTAAGAGTAAGGCCAGGTGCATTAGCCTTGATTCTTGGCATAGAGACACCTCCTAGTCCTCAGTCTCTCCACCTGAATGAACCCCATGAGACACCAGCCACCCTGAATCTGATGGCCGTCTCCTACCACATCACGCCCTCACTTAGCTCTGCTTTTGTGTTTGCTATTTCGACCTGGAATACCCTTAGCACCAATCCCTCTCCTACCTGGCAAACTGTTTGCTCAGGCCAAACCTCCTTCAGCTGCTGCCTCCACTGTTCTATTGACCATTGACCTTGGCCCCCTGGGCTGTTGTTAGTGTTCATTAGTTTGGCTCTTCAACACTGTTAGCCGTTCATGGCCTTCATGGCCCTGGTAATCGTGCTCTGCTGTGACTGTACTGACTCGTCTGCCCCTCCTGTGGGACTGAAACCCCTTTCAAGGCAGGTACTGAGTCTCACCCACTTCTCAGCTCCTAACAGAGCACTAGACTTACCAAACCCCAAAAAATCCACTGCTGTCGAGTTGATTCTGAATCAGAGCAACCCTATAGGACAGACTAGAAGTGTCCCATAGAGTATCCAAGAAGCACCTGGTAGAGTTGAACTACTAGCCTCCTGATTAGCAGCCTAGCAGCTGTAAGTCACTATAGCCACAGTACAAGGCAAGTGCAAAAACAGTTATTTTCATTAAAGGAAAAGGAGGGAGGATGGGTTAGAGGGTGCTAGGGGTAAAACAAGATGGACAAGGGTTTTCAGGACGTTTATCTTGTCCCTCATGAGCACGGAGGCAGGCTCACTGGCTGCAGCCTGCCTTTTGGCAGCTTCCTTGGCCTTAGTAGCCTGCCCAAACCAGCGTCAGCAAGAACAGTCGTAGCAACCATGGGGACACTGAGGAGAAATTGGCTTATAATTCAGACAGCAACAGCAAAACATTCTGATTCTGACTTAGGGTGACCCCACATGTGTCAGAGCAGAACTGTGTTCCACAGTGTTTTCACTGACAGATTTTTGTTTGTTTGTTTTGTAAGTAGATTGCCAGGCTTTTCTTATGAGTTGCTGCTGGGTGAACTTGAAACTCCAGCCTTTAGGTTAGCAACTCAGCATGTTAAACATGTGCGCCACTCAGGGACTCCAGTTAATTAGACACTGTGTTCTAAATAAGAAAAATACAAGCTTGTTTACTGAAGTTTCCACAGAACCAACCGTCCACATTGTATAATCCTGGAAAATTGTTTTTCCTGATCCACTTCCCCTCTCGTCCTCCTTTCCGAAGACAATAATGAAATGAATGGAAAAAGCATTCAGTTCTGCAACCCTTGGTCCTTAGAGCAGACTACATTCAAAAAAGCCAATTTTAAAATAATTTTAAATTTCAGACTTGCGCTATTTTTACTTTAAAGACAGCCAAGCCAAGTGCCGTCGAATCAAAACACTTTGGAAGATAGAGAACATAAGACTAAAAATTATCCAGGGTTGGTTCACCCTGATGCCATTTCAGCATTATTATACTTTAGATCTTTTTTCCTTTCCTTTTTTTTCCCTATTTGTAGAATTGGAGCCCTGGTGGCACAGTGGTTAAGAGCTCAGCTGCTAACCAAAAGGTCAGCAGTTTGAATCCACCAGGTGCTGCTGGGAAGCTCCCTGGGGCAATTGCTGTCCTGAAGGGTAACTGAGTCAGAGTTGACTCAACAGCAGTGGGATTTTATTTATAGAACTTTTTTTATACAGTAGTAAATGCAACATATAAGTAATGCTCTCTGTTTCTTCTTTTCTCCACATGGTGTCATAAGCAGTTTTTTCACATTATATGGTTTTCATAGCCAGAATTTTCAGTGGTCACTCTTGTCTTTAAGGGACTGGGTATACAGCCCATTTTACTTTTTTACCTAATTTTAGATTTTTAGTTTGTTTCAAAATGTACATTTTGATAACTGGTGCTGCAGTGAATGTCTTTGTGTATAAACTTTAGGAATAAAAAAAAAATGTTTTTTTCCTTCTTTCTTAGTCCATATTTATGATTGGGCCTTTAAGAATAAACAATTGAGTGTTTCCCATGTACCATGCAGTGTGCTAGTTTACATGGGTTATTTCATTTAATCTTTACAAAAACCTTATAGGTAGATCATTTTGTTATCCTTGTTTCTCAGATGAAGAAACAAACACAGATAAATGATGTTCCTTGCCCAGGGTAAATGGTAGAGCTGGATTGAACCCAGAAACCCTAGAGACAATGTTTATTCCTAGGAGTGAAATTCCTGGATCAAAGGTTTATAAATGGGCTTATCCAAAGGGAGACCTTTTAAAAATAAAGCTCATTCAAGCCTCTACATTTTTACTTGACGTACATAAATTATGTCTACTCTGAGTTTACTTTTCTCCCATCAGAACCCGTGATGGTGTAGTGGTTACGTGCCACGGCTGCTAACCAAAAGGTCAACGGTTCAAATCCACCAGGCACTCCTTGGAAACACTACGGAGCATTTCCCCTCTGTCCTATACGGTCACTGTGAGTCAGAATCAACTCAATGGCAGTGGATTTAGTGGGTTTTGTTTTTCTTCTCATGTGCCAGTGAGTTGGAGACGAAGAAAATCTCCAAATAAAACTGACCTCTAAGAAGCCTGGTTCATCTCTACCTGGTGAAGCAAAATCAAGTTTCTCAAGAGGTCCTGAGGAATGTTTTTAGTTTTAACAAGATTAGAGTTACCGCATCATGTCTTCCTGGGCTTCTGCTATTTGAAATAGACAGTGCCAGCATGTTCCTCTGTTCTGTGCCATTCCCACCTACATCCTTGCGATGTATCTGTGGTGGTATTTTTCCAAGGAACAGTGCCACTCTGCATTCGAGCTGCTTTGCAAGGAGCGTGAAGCTATTGTCATCAGGAGCCTTTGCGACACAACAGAATACTGTCGCATTCTCCTACACAGCTCATTAGCACTCAGACTTGCAAGGCAGTCAGAAGTCGTTAAGTCAGAATAGACTGGCTGGGCTGATGGTGGGCTTAGGAAAACATGCTTTGGAGCTTTGCCCCATCTCCTGGGAGACGTCACAGGTCCTCTTGCTGTCCTGTGTTCAGTCACGCTCAGTACACTGGATCAAATACTGTCAGCCACTGACAGAGTCAGCAGAATGTTTTGATTAAAAGGATTTGGGGCTTTTAAACACAAAAAGGTTTTCTGAATGCCATCTGTGAGGTGTGTGTTGAGGTGGTGTGGAATCAGACAGCCTGTGACAAATTGGCTGGATGAGCTTAAGTTACAGGGTACCACTGGGCCACAGTTCCTGCCTGCAAAACAGTTATATAACACCTGCTTCACACTGTGGTCGTAAGGATGAAATAATATATTGAACGTGTCTCATTTATGCATTCTGGCACATGATTGGCACCAGATTAAAATGTTAGCTTCCTTCCCATCTGGCCACATTTTTAAAAATGATGGTTATAGCTCACCTGGGGAGAGTTGTCATGCAGAAACAACCCGAAGGTCGCACTTTACTGTGGAACCAAGGGTTTACTAGCTCTTTCTGATGGTCTTGGATTGAACTATAACCAAGGCCAGAGTAGGGACCCTTGTTACCCAGGCTTTCTTATAATTTTGTGTCCTTTGAAACAGATGTTCTTTAAATATTTAATGTTTCTTTAGATGCGAGGAGTGCTGGTGGTGCAGTGGTTAAGAGCTACAGCTGCTAACCAAAAGGTTCGCAGTTGGAATCTACCAGCCAATCCCTGGAATCCTATGGGACCGTCCTACTTTATCCTGTAGGGTCTCTATGAGTCAGAATTGACTCCACAATGGCGGGATTTTGCTTTCTTAGATGAGAGAAGAACACTGTGTGGAGAAGGAGGAAGATACAGCGCCTGGGTGAAAATGTATACATACTCAATAAAACAAAGAGCCTTCAGTTTACTGGACCCACACTCCTTGGACAGCAAATAAGTCACCACCTGTTAATGTGGGAGTCCTTGGATGGTGCAAACAAGTACGGCTCTCCGCTGTTGACCAAGAGGTTGGAGGTGCAGGCCCCCCCAGAGGTACCTCGGAAGAAAGGCCCGGAGATCTACTTTGGGGAGACTAGGCATGGAGCACCCCATGGGGCACAGGACTGCTCTGACACACATGGAGGTGCTTTAAGTTGGAATCGGCTGAACAACGACTGATTTCTCCTTACCTCTTGGGGGTCTTCTACAGAGTTCCTTCCATCTACAGTCCTATAATGTTTTCTCCATCTTGTTTCTTTGAGTGCTGTTTTAGGGTCCATTTTGGCTTGGCTTATTCATACATCCATTTAACAAATATTTATTGGATACCACCTGTGTGCAAGGGATTTGGGATGTTCCAGGAAGTAAACAAAAAAGAGACAAAATCCTGCCTATTGCTCAGGCTAGCTGTCTCCCACCCCACCCCACCCCACCCCTCCCCCACAGTCTCTGGATCTGGATTTGATGCTTTGGTGAGTTTCATTGCTCTGTCTGTTGACACTGTACTTGTGGCCAGAGAATACAGCAGTGTGTGTCCCAAGCAAATAGAAAGTGATATAGATGTCGCTAGCTTTTGAAACAAAAAAACAAAACAAAGCCCACTGCCATTGAATTGATTCCAACTCATAGCAACCCTAGAAGACAGAGTAGAACTGCCCCATTGAGTTTCCAAGGAGCACTTGATGGATTCAAAGTGCTGACCTTTTAGTTAGCCCACATAGCGCTTAAACACTAAGCCACCAGGGTTTCTAGCTTCTCAACAGGGATACTTTATTTGATACCATTAGATAGGAGTCTCCTAGGCTGGCTTCAAGTTACCTGTTTGAAAATTGAGTCTCCTTTTTGAGATCACTAACGATGCTCATTATTTAAAACAAGCTGAATATGAACCTTACTCAGAAATGAATAATCCTCATATGCAAATGAATCACTCTCAACTTTAGCTGCTCATTTGTTTAAGGGTGGCAGGTTACTTGAAGCAGGGCTTACCTGCCCTCCTAGGCAGGGAATGATGAATGAGAAGCATCTGCCTGGGTGGAGGTGTTTTCCTTCCTTGTACACAAGTGCCAGGGGGGCCAGCAGCCCATCCATCACTCACCCCATCCTGCTGTGTGTCACAGGCTCTGCTAGTGGCTGGGAAGACAGCATCAACAAAGTCTCTGCTCTCCCAGCTCCCACAGCCTCCCAGGGAGAAGGACCTGGGAATAAAATAACAATTATAATGCAACAGGACCTCACTGTTTGCACTGGAGGCTTTCATTTATTGAAAGCAGTGGTTAGCTGTGTCCTGGGGGGTCAGAGGTTTTCCCTGCAGAGGCACTATTTCAGCTGAGACTTGAAGGATGACTGAGGAAGTAGGGGGCTGTAGGTAGAGACAGCGCGAGGGAAAGACAACACCCCAGCTATTATTATTTGCTGCTCTTGAGTTGGCCCTGACTCACGGATACCCTATGCATGATGGAAGGAAACACTGTCCAGTCCTGAATGCTTCCTAGGTTTGAGACCAGACGACTGTGAACCATCGAGTTTTCATTGATTCTTTATGGTAGATCACCAGGCCTTTCTTCCTAGTCTGTCTTAGTCTGGAAGGTCCTCTGAAACCTGTTTGATGTCGCAACACTCAAGCCTCCACTAATGGATGAGTGGTGGATGCACTTGAAGTCCATTGACTGAACTCAGGTTCTCCAGCGTGGAAGGTGAGGATTTTACCATGAGCCATCACTGCTGTCATCATTCCAGGCACAGAAAACTGAAAGCACAGGGTCACCAAGGCAGGTGGAAGCTTGGCAGGTCTCAGGAACAGCATGGAAGGTACTGGGGAAAATGCTGCCTGGGATGCCCAGAAAGTGGGCAGGGCTCAGCTCAGGGAGATGATCTGTCAAATGCCTACTACGAACCAGACACATTCCTCCTTATTCTACCCCTCACAATCATGTACCTGTGTAAAATGCTTGTGAAAGGCAAATAGTGTTCATCTGAGCTAATCCCTGTATTACTGTATGTTTGGGATGGCCCTATATGTTTTGGATGGAGTTATGTTCTGGAGTTATATTCCCCCACCCCAAAATGTGTTATCAGTGCTGACCTCTATAGCTGTGGTTGTAATCCCACTTGAGAATGGGTTGTCTTTGTCATGTTAATGAAGCAGGATTATACTGAGCCAGTCTCTTCTGAGATGTAAGAGATTGAACAGAAGAGAGACAGGGGAAGAGAGAGGCCAAACACGTGAAAACTGCCCAGGAGCAGAATTGAGAAGGGAGAAGGCTTTCTTCCAAAGCCAACATAGAGAGAAAGCCATCCCCTAGAGCCAGTCCTCTGAATCTGGACTTCCAGCCTCCAGAATGGTGACAACATACATGTTTGTTTGTGAAAGCCATCCACTTGTATTTCTCTTATAGCAGGACTAGATAACTAAGGCTGTATTAAAATTGAAACAAAGTAGGATAAAGCAATTAATTGCTTTGATGGATCATCTGCTGTTTGGGATTATATAATCTATTGCTGTTGACGCAGATAATCAAGCTCTGGGGGTCATTTATAGAGACATTCATCCAGGCATTCAATGCATTCAAGAAAGAATGAACCCCTCTTGTGTGCCACTTGCTGTTCCAGGTTTGGGGGTACAGCAGCAAACAAATTCCTCGCCTCCTGGGGTTGATAATCTAGTTGTAAGGAGGCAGATGATGGCATTTAAGTAAAATACATAGTATATTAGGCAGTGACAGGGGCTACAGGAAAAAAATCAATCATGAAGAGTGCGGAGGGTGGATGGGAAGGGCACTTGTAAGGGATGGCTATTGAATCTACTGGTCGCAACTCACAACAAGAGAAGGCCTCACTGGGTAGGTGGTGTCTGAGTCAAGATTGAAAGAGGCTAAAGGTCTTGGAAAAGAATTCCTGACAGAGGCAACAGAAACAGCAAAAGCCTGAGGAGGAAGCTTGCCTGGTATAGAGGGGAGCCTGTTACTTGATGATTTGGGGTGAGTGGAGAGGAGAGCAGTGGTTTCAGATGGGGTCAGAGAGACACTGAGCAGCTAGAGATACAGGGCACTGTAGCTACTGTCACTGTGGTAGCCAAAGTGTGCCTGACCTCCACCTTGGTCTTTTCAGTCACTTTGTATGCATCCAAAAGCTGG
Source organism: Heterohyrax brucei (assembly GCA_028571685.1). NCBI lineage: Eukaryota > Metazoa > Chordata > Mammalia > Hyracoidea > Procaviidae > Heterohyrax > Heterohyrax brucei. The sequence continues at coordinate 112,971,105 of CM053149.1, read as the reverse complement.
ACAGTGAAAAAGGAGTTCAAAAGAAGAATTGCTGAAGAATTGGTGAAGAATATTGAATAGACCATTGACTACCGTAAGACTAACAAATCAGTCTTAGAAGTAGTACAGCCAGAATCCTCCTCAGAAGTTAGGATGGTAAGACTTGGATACACTTGACTTTGGGCACGTCATCAGGAAAAAAACGAATCAATGAACTCATAAAGTAGAAGGTCAGCAAAAATGAGAGAAACCCTCAGTGAGATAGATTGACACAACAGCCCCATAACAGTGGGCTCAAATATACCAACGATCATGGGGGTGGCATAGGACTGGACAGCGTTTTGTTCTATTACACCTAAGGGTGCTGTAAGTCAGAGTCGACAGCAACTAACAGCAGGAGCACCTGCTGTATGGTCCACAGGTGCACGTGCTGGGGTGGTGAGCCTTATGAAGTCATCCATGCTTGTCATCTGAGTCATCTAGTGCTGCTATAACAGAAATACCATAAGTGGATGACTTCCACAAAGATACATTTCTTTCTTCACAGTCCAGCAGATTAGAAATCCAAATTCAGGGCATCAGCTCTAGGGGAAGGCTTACTGTCTCCATCAGCTCTGGGGAAAGATCCTTATGATGGGCCAGCCTTCCTTTGGCCTGGGACTATTTTAGCACAGGAACCTCAGGTCCAAAAGACATGCTCTGCTTCCAGGACTCTCTCCTTGATTATATCAGGTCTCCACTCTCTTCTTGCTTCCTTTTCGTTTGATTTTTTGCAGGATAAAAGGCAGTACAAGCCACACCCCAGAGAAACTTTCTTGACACTGGATAAGGAGATGACCTTAGTAAGAGTATTACAGTCCCACCTTAATTCTCTTTAATATAATCCAGTCTTGCCCTATTAACCAAACGCAGAGATTAGCCAGCCAAGCCAAGTGCCGTGATTAGGGTTTACAATATAGGAAAATCATAAGATAGAGGACTATCACACAATACTAGGAACCATAGTCCAGCCAACTCACTACACACATTTTTAGGGGAACACAATTCAATCCATGACACTTGGAGAGGCCCAGTGTTTGGATTCTAAACAGTGAGTTACAGTCCTGGCTCCTCCTTTAGTATTCAGAGGACAGTGGCAAGTCCTTGAGCCTCAGTTTGCTTATCTTTAAAATGTAGATTATCATAATAAGATCATCAACTTCACATAGTAAAACCCTACAAAAATGTTAATTTAAAAATGATTGCCCGAGGGCATGGAGCCAATATAGCACCGTAGACAGAAACACTATGCTGTCTCTCTACAACAAAGACCCATAAAACTAAGTAAAAGAGAGACAAATGTCCATCCTGAACTCTAAGTGCCAGATGAAGGAGTCAAGAACTTAACAAAGCACCAAATGACATAAGAAACTGGTAGAGAACAGTGAGGAGACCTGTGGATTAGGGGCTCCCTATCATCTAATATGGCACAGATTCAACCTCTTGGACCCGTCAGCCACCAGGAGCAGTGGACATTGAGTGTGAAAAGGTAGCTCCATGGAGCTCCCAGCAGGAGACAGAGTACTTGGTAGCCAGTGATACAGGCTTTCCCATTCCCCACCCTACCTCCTGTTTCTGGGCCTCTGCAGCATTCTGGCCAGGGCTGTGGGCATTCAGAGGGGAGACGCTGGCTCCTTGTCATTCGGATTTGCCCTGCTCACACCAACCAGCTCCTTCAGTCAGTGCTATTTGTTCCTGTGGTCCCTTTGTACGAGAATCCTTTGGTTTCTTGTCTCTTTCTCATCTCCTTTTCCTGTCTTTCTCTCCAACACTTGGCCCTGTATGCCATCTCTGCTTCTTCTTGCAGTACTTTGCCAGTGGGCTGCCTTGGGGTGTTTTTGGTTTCATGTTTTTTTCCTAAATCGTACTTTAAGTGAAAGTTTACAGTTCACATTAGTTTCTTACACAGAAATGTATACACACATTGTTATATGACCCTAGTTACTCTCCCCACCACGTGACAGCACACTCATCCTTTCTACCCTGTATTTCCCAGATCCATTCAGTCAGCTTCTGTCCCTTTCTGCTCTCTTCTGTTGCCTCTGGACAGGAGCTTCCCATTTAGTCTCATGTGTCTACTTGAACTAAGAAGCACACACTTCACAAGTATCTTGTTATGTCTTACAGTCCAGTCTAAGGCTTGTTGGGAGAGTTGGTTTGGGGAATGCTTTCAGTTCTGGGATAACAGGAAATCCAGGGGCCATGTCTTCTGAGGTTCCTCCAATCTCAATCAGACCATTAAGTCTGATCTTATTACTAGCATTTGAGTTCTGCACCCCTCTCTTCTCCCTGTTAGGGTGGTAGTTGGTGGTAGCTGGGCACCATCTAGTTCTTCTGGTTTCAGGCTGATGGAGCCTCTGGTTTATGCGGCCCTTGCCGTCTCTTGAGCTCATATTTTCCTTGTGTCTTGGCTATTCATTCTCTTTTGCTTCAGGTGGGCTGGGACCAGTTGCTTGGGGCTTTTCTTTTTCTTTTTTTCTTGGTTTCCTGTATCTCCCTACCATCCTTCCTTTCTTTTCTCCTGAACACCTCCTGCCGTGTATCTCTTCGCTGATCCGCACTGCCAAGCCAGAGGGCTCCTTTTGGGCTTTTTAATTTTTTTTTCCTCTCAGTTTCCTGTCTTTATCTCCCTTGCGTTCCATTTTTCTGGACACCTGGCACCATGTGCTGTCTCTGCCCCTTCTTGATGGGCTACAGAGATCCCTTTCTAGTCTGTGCTGTCATGCCAGTGGGCTCCCTCGGGGCGTGTCTCCCCCTCTTTCTTTTCTCAGTTCCTTATCTCTCTACTTGAGTCCCTTATGTGAATACATAGTGTCATGTTCTGTCTCTGCTCCTTCTTTGTGGGCTGTGCAGCACTGCTTGGCTGGGGATCTGCTTCCAGTGGACTACCTAGGAGCATGGTTGTTGTTTTTTTTGTTTTCTTTTTTTGTTTTTCTTTTCTTTCTTCTTTTTTCTTGGTTTCTTCTCTTTCTACCTTCCTTCCTCCCAACTGTCTTGGGTCTTTTTCTCAGTTTCTTTTGTCTCTCTGTCTTCCTGTTTTCCTTTGCCCTGATCACCTAGTCACATGCTATTTCTCTCTCTGTGTTTGTGAACCTAGTTTCTTACCTCTCTCTCCCTCCTCTTCCTTTCCCCCACCCACCTAGCTGTGTGTGTCATATCTGTCCCTTCTTGACAGACTGTGCTGTGAGCCTGGCTAGAAACCTACCACCACGTGGCTTCCCTAGGTCTGTGCCACTCCAGTGGCAGGCGCCCTCAGCACTTTTTGAGGGGGATGAGGACTTCTGTTTCTCTCTCCTTTTTATCTTGTTTCTCAGACCCACTTAGCTTGACACATCACATCCTCCCCTTTCTCTCCTGTATATCTGCACTGTGCACTGAGCATCATATCCCCAAGAAACACAGTCACAGTCTACTGCAACCTGCCCTGTTCTGCCCCCTGGCCGTACCCTGTCAGCCCAGTATATGCCCCAAATGACCCATCCCAGCTCCTCCACCTCCGCTGGACCTGCCTTATGGATAATAGCTGAGTGACTGGCCCTGCCCACTGGACAAGGTGGTGAGAAGTGTCTTGCCCACAAATGAGCAAAAACTTAAGAATGTCCTGCCTGCTTACTCAGACATAACCAAATAAAACAAAAGGCAGCACAAAACAAATCTACAAAGGATTAAGAAGATAATTTCTGGATGTTCTGAAGACAGCGGCCAATATCAAAATGTATTTAAAACAAACAACAGCAACAACAAAAATAGGACAGGATGGTTCCAGTAGACATTCAGAACAAAATACTGGATGACATTCCAGTAGAAGAACAGGCACTGGAACTACCTGATAAGGAATTCAAGTCTGTAATATTCGGGGCTATCCAAGAGAATAAGGAAAAAACAGACAAAAACGAGGAAAAAAAGTAAATTCATGGAAGAATTCATGAAAATAATACAGGAACAAAATGTCAGAGTAGATTCACAACTAGAAATTATACAAAAACAACAATTAGAAATCCAGAAGATAAACAGGATTTCAGAAATGGACAGTGTCATAGAAGGGCTTGAGGAGCAGGTCTGAAATGATGAAACATGAGGTCAGTGAAACTTAAGACAAATACCTAACTACAACTCTGAGGAAAAAACAGAAAAGGAACAAAAGCTAATGAAAAAACTCTGTGAATGATGTAGGACACAATCAAAAATGAAACTTTGCAAGTGACTGGAATTCCAGAACAAGAGGAGAAAACAGAAAATACAGAGAGGGCAAGTAAAGCATTGCTGATAGAAAACTTCTCTAATATCATAAAAGATGAAAAGCTGACCATCCAAGAAACCCCAGGAACCCCACATAAGAGGGACCCTAAAAGAAAATCACCAAGGCACATCATAACACACTCACTAAAGCCAAAGACAAAGAAAAAATTCTGAGAGCAGTTCAAAAAAGACAAAATTCACTTACAGAGGAGAAACAATAAAAATAAGCTGGTTGCTTGGCAGAACCCATGCAGGCAAGAAGGCAATGGGATGATATATTACAAAGCCTTGAAAAAAAATTACCAATCAAGAATAATGTATCCTGAAAAACTCTCATTCAGATATGATGATGAAATTAGGACATTTTCAGATAAACAAAAATTAAGGGAATATGTGAAAACTAAACCAAAACTTGTAAGAATTATTAAGGGAGTTCTTTCGTCTAAGAACAAACAACATTAGACCACAGCCTGAATCTGAGATGCAAGATTGTACCAACCTGATACCAACCTAGGAAATGAATTCTCAAGGGCTATTCAAAACCAAAAAGGTTGGGGAACCAAAAAGGTTGTTCTGTAATGACAACAACATCAGAACAATAGAAGAGGGAATAAATGGTGTAGGTATAAAACTTTCTAATGGAGTGAGCTGCAAGGCACTACCAAGTAATCATACACCAGTTCAAACCTAGGAAGATAAGGGTAAATTTCAAGGTAACCACAAAGAAAGTTAATAAACCTACTCATCAAAATAAAAAAGAAAAATATAAAGTTTCCATAAAAACAAAATCTACAAAAAAAAAAAAGAAAAGAAAAGAAAAGAAATCCACAAACCAAAGGAATTCAGCATAGGAGAGTAAGAGGAACAAAGAAAATGTCAACACTACAAAATGACAGCAATAAACTCACCATTACACTGAGCGTACATGGCCTAAATTCACCTATAAAGAGCTGGAGAGTGACAGAATGAATTAAACAAAAAAATAACAAAACAAATTGTCAATCTGAAAGATAAAAAGTGAACCAGCATAGTCCCCCAAACCAGTATAGTCCCTGAAAAGCAAGCATGTTGTCATGAAATCAATTCTGACTCTAGTGACACTATAGAACAGGGTAGAACTGCCTCATAGAGTCTTCAAGGAGAGTCTGATGGATTTGAACTGCCAACCTTTTGGTTAGCAGACATAGCACCATTACACTACCAAGGTTTCCACATAGTCCCAAGCAGGTTTAAATTACCTAAATTTTTAAGTGGGAGGGGCATTTGCAGCTCAGCAATAGGAAGGGAGCTGGAGTCATCCTGCCTCACCTTTCTAGCTCTGTTGCGGTTCCTGCTCCCACTCCTTTGCTCTTTTGCAAGAAAGCTCCACTGTGCAATGTCTTATCTCTCTTCTGTCCATTGATCTGTATACCTTTCACCTGGATTCAACCTGGTAGAAATAGCGCCCTTCTTCAGGCCCAAGTCTCTTTGTATTTTTACTTATCAGTTTTAGGACTGCCTGTCCATGGCTTTGGTGGCATAATGGTTAAGTGCTGTGGCTGCTTACCAAAAGCTCAGCAGTTCACATCTACCAGGCACTCCTTGGAAACTCAATGGGGCAATTCTATGCTGTCCTGTAGGATTGCTGTGAGTCTGAATTGACTTGATGACAGTGAGTTTGGTTTTTTTCTTCTTCAGCCATGGCTCTACACATGTGTGTTTGGATGTTGTGACCTGGCAGCCTAGTGGAGAGGAACGAGACAAGCAAGTGATTTGGCCATGATGAGTCTTGATTTCCTCATCTCTAATGGGAAAAGTAAAGATGTCACTTTGAGACTAAAGGGTGTCTGATCCAAGCCATGATATTTTCAATTGCATCATATGCATATGAAAGCTGGACAGTGAACAAAGAAGATGGAAGAATTGTTGCCTTTGAATCATGGTGTTGCAGAAGAATGTTGAATGTACTATGGACCGTCAAAAGAAGAAACAGATCTGTTCTGGAAGAAGTACAACCAGAGTGCTCCTTGGAAGCAACGATGGCAAGACTGTGTCTCATGTACTTTGGGCGTGTTGTCAGGAAGGGTCAGTCTCTGGAGAAGGATATCATGCTTGGTAGAGTAGAGGGTCAGTGAAAAAGAGGAAGCCCGTTGATGAGAAGGATGGACCCAGTGGCCCCAACAACAGGCTTCAGTATAGAAAGGATTGTGAACATGGCACAAGACTAAGCAGTATTTCATTCTGTTGTTCATAGGGTCACTATGAGTCGGAACAGACTCAAAGGTACCCAACAACAACGGGAAGGTTAGCAAAGTAGCATAGTGGTTAAGTGCTATGGCCGCTAACCCAAAAGTTGGCAGTTCAAGTCCACTAGGTGTTCCTTGGAAACTCTATGGGGCCGTTCTACTCTGTCTTATAGGGTCACCGTGAGTTGGACTCAACTTGATGGCCATGAGTTTGGTTTGGCTTTTAAAGGGAGTGTTACATTGTCAACCTCCAAGGGCATAGTGAGATAATTTGCATTAGGTAACTTGCACAGCACTTGGCAATCAATATGTGTTGAATTCCATTCCCAACAATTTTTCCTCATTGGAGGTGCTCCAATGAATGTGAACTAGCCCTTGGCTAGGGATTGGGAGGAAGTGGTGCAGGTATGTTATCTGACACTTAACTCCTTTTATCCTATATTAATGAAAGAGGACCCTACTCTTGCCTAAGGTCGTTCCTTAAAACCCATCACCATCAGTATTACGGGTCTTGCTCTACCAGCCTCCCCTTATTTCTGGTCTTTACTATACTTATTTTCTATAAGTCATTTGATAGTGTTTTCTACTTACCCCTTCATAAAACTTCCCTGAGCCCTGGCTTCACTGACATTACTGTCTCCAGGTTTCCCTCCCCTGTTCCCCACTCCTCCGCCTTCATCACCCCCTGCCATTTCTGGCCATTCTGTCTCTGTCTTACCTAACTCTTTCTCTACTTCACTTAGAATTGATGTTTCCCAGAGTTCCTCCTCTGCTCTCTTGTTTTCTCTCTCTACCTATTCTGCCTTGGTAATATCATTCATGTCCAGCGAATGAGATAATCAATAGATGACCTCTAGTTCGAACCTCTCTCCTGACTTCCAGATCTTTACACCCATTTACCTATTGGCTATTTCTGCATAGATATCCCATATACACCTTAAAGTCAGTATTTTTAAAGCTGAACAAATCATCCTTTCTCCTCCTTAGTTCCCATGTAAGCTGATGGTGTGACAATCTATACAGTCACCTAAGCCAGAAACTTGAGAATCATCCTAGAGTTCACCCTCCCTCACATCTACCCTCCCCCACATTCTATTGGTCCCTGTACTCCTCTACACACACTCTCTGCTCTAATCCCCCTCCTTCTCCAAAGGCACTGCCTCAGCTGAGGTGCTTATCTGTTCTCCTTGGTTTACGGCATAGCCCCCAAGTGGTCTCTGCTGTCCGTCCCCATGCCACCAATCTCACACGCCTCTAATGCATTCTCTGTATTTCTACCACAGTGAATGTTCCAAAAGAAAAATCTGATTTGCTTCTCTCAAGTGATTCCACTTCTCCATCAAGATAAACCAAGCACTAGATCTATTACCTGTTTACCTGTCTGGACTCGTCGTTTACTTTACATATAGCTTTCAGCTATTCAGACTGCATGTTCTTCCTCAAATATGCTACTGCTTTATTTTATGCACGTGCTATCCCCACTTTCTCGAATGCCCTCCCAATCCCCACTTTTACCCTTAACCACTCTACTGTGTTCTGTAGGGTCACTGCAAGTCGGAATCAACTCAACAGTAATGTTTATTTGTTTTAAATTCACATTAATATACATATTTATCCTTCAAGCTCAAGTTCAAGTGTTACCTCCTTTCATACTCTTTTCTGATACCACTGGACTTACGAAGGTTACCTCTTCACATTCCCTGAGGATATCTAGCTATGATAGTCACTGATCCCGCTGTACTGTATTCATCTGCTTCCCATGCTAGACGTCAAGGCAAAGGAAGTTCTCTAAATCTGAGTACAGTTGATCCTGAAGAAGTTCTTGATGCCAGACAGCCAAGTTCTGGATACATAGGAGCTAATTGGGACATGTATGTTGAATGAGTGAATGAGTACAATGGAATGAAGAACTGGTAGTCAGTGGCATTGAAAGCATTTGTTGAAAGATCATCATGAAATAGGAGAGAAACTTTAGACACCTTGATTTTTAAAAAAGAAAGTTAAAATAGACAACTGGAATTTAACTATCTTTATAAAATTGACTTGTCTTTTGTCTTAAAAATTTCTGGTTTCTTTCACGTAGGGCCTGGCAGGAAGTCACACATTAACTGACAGGAATCATGGAAATAATGTCTTTGCAGTTTCCACAGCTTTTTTAGAAACATCAAAACAGATGAGAGATGCCAGTTGCCAGTTGGAAATCCCCTGCTTCAGAGGGCAACTAAAAACAGTACAGATCCCTGCTCCTGATGCATATCTTCAGAGGACCCTTGAGGCCCCCAAATGGATATACCTTTTTGCCCCTAATAAATCACATTGTTTTTACGCAGTCCCTTATATATTCTAACCTTTCCTGTTGATTTTTGAGCAGGATCCTGATGGAGAGATTCCTCCCTGCTCCCTGTGTCTGCTAGCGCACAATAATAAGGTTTTTTGATCACTCATCCTAATACCTGTCTCAGAGATTGGCTTCTTGGGGCAGGTAACAAGAATCTGGAGTTTTGTCCAGTAAACAATCAGTGGTACTGAGAAGACAAGGAACTGGGAAACCAGGCTATCAGATGAGCTATCAACAATCTTTGAAAGTAAACAGCAAAAAAAGGAAAACCTTGAGCCAAGTCTAACCCAGAAGACCTTCCTCCTACTACCCAAAACTTATGTAGCTCATTTCTCCCTTACATCTTGGAAAGCTCAGCCTGAACAAAACAAGAAGGTAAAGAGTAATAATAATCACACATACATATTTTCAACCATAGTGCTAGATTAAAGTGATTCACACTATTAGAGAGTATCTGCTGAGAATACACTCCATCCATTGTCATGGATAATCTAAGACTGATCTCAAGTCTTTTTTCAGAACACTCTCCTAAAACTTCAGCACCAATTGGTAAAACCTAATGGGGTTAAAGGAAACCCTGGTGGTGCAGTGGTTTAAATGTCACAGCTGCTAACCAAAATGTTAGTAGTCCAGATCCACCAGGTGCTCCTTGGAAGCTCTACTCTTGTAGTTCTACTCTGTCTCTATGAGTTAGAATCGATTTGATGACAAGGGGTTTTAATGGGGTTGAAGGCTGTGATCAAACCAACCAAAGCAACCAGTAGACATCCTGGGGGAATAGAAAGAGTATCAGACTCAGAAAATCTGAGGTCCTATCCCAGCCAAGTGAATCACTAAGGTCCTGTCCAGCTTGAATGCCAGGGCAGCAGAGGCTGTAGTACCTGGGTGATTCTAAGAGATGCAGAACTAAGAGATTCTCTCAACTTCAGACAACACTCTTTGGAAATTTTCCAAGTGCCTTTGTGGCTACCACCCTGCCTTCTCTTAATTTTGGGGGAAAGCCATTTGTGGCAAGTGTTCTTACTCCATGCGTTGTAGGTGGAGAAACGGAATTCCCTAGGAGGTAAACAAAAACCCAAAATTACACAGTGGATTGGACAGCAAGCCAGGACTGTTACCTGGGCAAACATAACTTCTGGAAGGCCCCTTAACCAAGTCTTTTGTGAAGCATCATCTGCTCTTTATTTAAGTCTGGGGGAAAATTAAATTTGGGGAAGAAAGAATAGAAGCATAATTAAAGGATCTGGCAGGAGAATATAAACCCAGAGGGAACAACTCATTCCTTTGTGCTTATTTATTTATGTTTTTAGCTCCTCAAGCACACACATGATTTTCCTTATCCCTAAATGTTCTTTCCTCTTTTTTTTTAAAGTCAAATCTTAAAGCTCTGAAATCCAAACCCTTCAGCACCTGACTTCCTTGGGGCCTATAACCTCCCTTATTTACTCTGCCAAGGGCTGACAAAGCAACTCACTTCTATTCTTTTTTTTTTTTTTTTTAACTTCTTAATATGGGACATTTCTTATGTATACAAAATAGACAGAAACTAGACTACAAACAGAAATATAAATATACAAACAAAAAAACCTAGACCTAAAGGGATTGAAGTGTATTTCCATCTCAGAAAGTTGTTGGTCCATTCTTCAACTGTAGTGAGGTAAAGTCAACACGTGAAAAATATCTGTATCTAGCTTTCTTTCTTCCTAATGCATAATTTTGGGAAACTTGCTCTGAGGCTTGGTTTCTTTACTTATAAAATAAGAATAATCAGTGCCACACAATGGCTGTGACAAGGAAATGAGATCGCGTCTAGAAAGATGTTTTGTACTGATTTTGAAATGTAAAGAACTATTATTAATATTTCATAGGGCCCTTGGGTATTGCCATGCAAGTGTGTGGTTAACATGCTCAGGAATATAGGGGGAAAGTATGTGTAACGAGCTCTGCCATGCCCATCCTTTGTTCACGCTTGGTCCTAAACCGTTCACCTCCCTCCGTCTTGCTTCCCACCCATTTGATTGCCAATGTTGCTGCTGACTACTCCTTTTTCTTCTCATTTTGAGGACAAGTTGTCCATCAGTCTTGCTGCTCAACTTTACCCAGGCCCCTTCCTCTGTTCAACAGTCCTTTTTTTCACTCAGACTACACTCAGACTTCAGTTTGAAAAATCTCTCAGTGGTACCTGGGATTGTCTCATGCTAGGAAAATCCTATCGGCAGCACCCACAGCTAGTGGTCAGGACGCTAGCAGGAAGCAACATGGGCAGAGAGAAATAGGAAGAAGGCTTCTTGTAGTAGGCTCAGCCTTCCCCCTGTGGGTCTAAGGAGGGAATCACCATCCTTAGAAGAAAATCTAGGGTGAAGGCTGAACATGAAGAAATTCCTGACTTCATGGAGCTATTCTAGAAGGATCTAGACTACAAACAATAAATACACAAAGAAATAATAAATAAAAAGGTATGTTTCCGATTATGAAGGAAATAAAGGCAGATTCAGGATTAGCAAGAGATTAAGAGTAGAGGTAACTAATTGAGATAGGTGGTTAAGGTTTGGGGTCAAGGCTTGTGTTTTGCAAGGCCCTCCCAGCCCCACCCCCATTGTAAACCAGGAAGCTGAGCCCTACTTGCTACTGGCAGCCATACTAATATCCTGAGGGGAGCTGTTTTAGGATCAACTCAACATTTAGATAATAGAACTGGGACAGGAAAACATCTGAGTACTTTGTGCAGTCTTTAAGCCACTATATTACTGAAAACTGACACCCACCTAACTTGGGAGTTTCTGGTTAGGTGAGTTGTTCAGATCATTTTGGTTTGAGTGTTCAGTGTCCAAAGGCATCCTAACTCTGATACATCATTATCCCTGCCCCTGACAGATTACCCTTCTAGCCACATATAGCTCTCCCTGTGTGGATTCTGACAAACCCAAGCTTCTCCATCTTCTTACATTTCTAGATGCCATCACCCAGCTAGGAAACCCTGGTGGTGTAGTGGTTGTCCACTAACCAAAAGGTCAGCAGTTCAAATCTGCCAGGTGCTCCTTGAAAACTCTGTGGGACCATTCTGCTCTGTCCTATAGGGTTACTATGAGTTGGAATTGACTCGACAGTGGTGGTTTCATTTAGCATTACCCAGACAAGGTGCTTTTTAGTGTGTTGATGTATTACTAGAAGCTCAGGTGGCAAAGTGGAAACCGGTGGTGTAGCGGTTAAGTGCTACGTCTGCTAACCAGAAGGTTCGCAGTTCACATCTGCCAGGTGATCCTTGGAAATTCTGTGGGTCAGTTCTACTCTGTCCTGTAGGATTGTTATGAGTCAGCATGGACTCAATGACAGTGAATTTTGTTTGGTGGCGAAGTGGATAAGTGCTAGGACTGTTAACCAAAGGGTGAGCAATTCAAATTCACCAGCCACTCTGTGGAAACCCCATGGTGCAGTTCTACTCTATCCTCTAGGGTCGCCATGAATCGATGGCAATGAGTTTGTTTGTTTTCATTTTGACATAATAATGGCATCTGATAAATAGCTGTTGTACTGAATTCAAGGACTGTGAAAAGGCTGCTTAAAAGGAGGAAAGATGCAGAAAGTCCTAGTCTCCCCAAAGACAAGGACATTCCAAAATAAAACTGCAGAGCCCTTTCTAGGTCACAGAGAGCCTTCATGTACCTCGTACCATTTAACCTGTACTACTCAGGGACTATTGTTACTCCCCATCCATTTTATGGATGAAGAAATAGAGAATCAGAATCGAGACATGGCAATTCGGGGATACTCAAAGGTATTCTGATTCTGAAGTGCCTCTTCTTTTCTGGGTTCTGAAAATAAAATGGAAGATTCAGGAAATAACTGGAAAAACAAACAAACATGCAAATATAAGCTATTATTTTAAATCACTGCTTTCCTTCCTCTGTCCTATCTGTAGAACATCGCAGTTTAGGCACTCAATATTTTCTGAATGAATGAACAAGTGAAGAAAAGAATGCATGCATGCCTGCTTCCTGATCCGTGACAGCTGAGCAGCAGTGGAGGAGTGTGTGCAGCCCAGGTGTGCCAGGAGAACATATTATCTCCAATTCAGTGCATTTCAGAGATATCCACAAAACACTCAGGTGCAGACCCTGAGCTTGAGGACAGCGCAGATGACTAAGACACAAAATGTGCCATCAGGGAATTTGCAGTCTAGCAGGGGATCCAGACACACGAGCAAATCCTCATATTGTTGTGCGCCATCAAGTCAATTCATCTCTGACTCCTAGTGACCCCACAGGATATAGTAGAACTGTTGCACAGGTTTTCCAAGGCTGCAAATCTTTACAGAAGCAGAATGCCACCTCTTTCTCCCAAAGAATGGTTAGTGAGTTTAAACTGCCAGCCTTTCCATTATTACTTAATCAATGTGCTGCCAGGGCTCCTGAACTATTCATAACACCAAAGCAAACCCATTGCTGTTGAGTCGAATCCTACTTAGATTGACCCTGGAGGTCAGAATAGAACAGCCCCATAGAGTTTCCAAGAAGCGCCTGGTGGATTTGAACTGCTGACCTTTTGGTTAGTAGATGTACCACTTAACCCACTACGCCACCAGGGTTTCCTAACTATCCGTAGAAGGTGTGATGTATCCTATGGCTACCAAAAATGCATCCTTGCCTTGTTATTTTCTGTAACTTGGTTTCTCTAACAAGGAGCCCTTGCAGTGCAGTGGTGTAGCACTTGGCTGTTAACAGCAAGGTTGATGGTTTGAACCAGCAGTGGCTCCATGGGAAAAAGCTGTGACTGCTCCCATAAAGATCACAGCCTTGGAAACCCCATGGGGCTGTTCTACTCTGTCCCATAGGCTCGCTGTGAGTTGGAATCGACTTGATGGCAACAGGTGTGGTTTGGTTTTAATCTTTCCAACAGGTCACTATCCTCCCTGACAGAATACTTGGACAAGCCAATCCCAAGCGGTCTCAGTCAATTCCATGTTTTCTTCTTCAGATTGGTTCTTCCTCCTTCCCCATGGCACTAAACGGGAATTAAGGCTGGGTTGAAGCATCTGATATATGGGTGTCGGCTGTCACCATTGTACCTCAGGAGTTATTTGTGCAGCTACTTCATCACAGAGCGGACCTCCTCAGAATCTGTCAGCTGGCTGGGTCTCATTGCCCTTCTTGGTGACATAAGAACATTTGGGAATTTTCCCACGCTGCTTTGGGGCCAAAGGAAACTCAGGGTAGCAGCTCCAGGGCCTCTCTGTCTTCTGCTCACAGGTCGCAGGTGTAAGAAGACTACCCGAGCTACCTTCTGGGGCTGGCTCCAAGAACCAGGACGAAGTGTCTCTATTCTTGGATACCCACTCTTACTAGGGGTACTGTCACCCCCAGCTCCTTTGAAGCTGAATCTGGGGGCAAAGGCTCCATCTCATATATATTCATCATCTGCTTTCTTGCTTTCATCCCAACTCTCTGGTAGTTTTCCTCTTGGGACAGAGGTCGGGCCAGGGGAACATAGTTCAGGAACTAGTCGGTGAAATCATTACAGCTGGACGATGACGTTACCTTAACATCATTTGGCAATGTCATCTTCTCTGTTGAGTCCCACCATGGATTCTGGACATTTTTTATGTGGTGTCCTTCTGTCAGCAGAAGCATCTCAAGAGAATGTCAGATGTGGTGGGCAGGGGGAAGATGGATGAATTGGGTGACACATCCCAGCCAATGAGAGTAAGGACAGCATTTTCCTTTAGGAGTGATTCTTAGCAAGAAAAAGAGAAAAGGGATAAGCTGAGTCCATGTGCTCCCAACAAATGCCGTTAACTGAGCTAAGACAATCAAAAGCTGGGTTAATGCAGGTGGCTTGCCCTGTATTCAGAGCAGCAGATGGCTGGCCACAGCTCTGACCCCATTGACCTGGCAGCTTCAATCTGTGTAGACAAGCACAGCTTTTCTTTTATTCATGTAAACCATTTTCTACATCATGATCTCCTGTCCTGTTTCCTTTGGGAACCTCAGCTCCTCTTTTGATTTGCCTCCTCTTTTTCCCCCCCAAAGAAAACCATTCTCCACTCAAGAGAGAAAGTTCTCCTCACCTTACCTTTAATCTGAATATCAATTTCAGCATTTCAGCCAGGGAGCTTTATCTCTCTCAGCTGCTTTGATGCAGATATGGTCTGGGAAAGAAAGAAAATTGAATTAGTGGGGTTTGGCTGGCATCTCTCCTAGCCCTCCAGCACTTTTCTTTCCAGAGATTCTCACCTCTCCCCAGGTTCTGGTAGCTAATGAAATATGTGGGCTCCAGGTGAGGCCTACATGCATTTCCTCTTGGTTTGGAATGGGTGGAATCAAAGCCACAAATCACTAACAAGAGAAGAAAAAAATAAAACCCAAATCCATTGCCATCACGTCGATTCTGACCATAGCAGCCCTATAGGACAGAGTAGAATTGGCCCCATAGAGTTTCTGGGGAGTGCCTGATGGATTACTTGACCAGAGTTTCCAGAACAAGGGCTGAAGACATACAAAACAAGAATAGAAGCCATTTAAAATGCTTTAAAAGAAAAAGAACAATAGAGGCCAGTAATATTCTCTGTGTTTGTTTTTCTGAAGATAGGGGACGATTCCATCACCCTGTCTATCAGTTTGTCATACTTGGGGCTTGCATGTTGCTGTGACACTGCAAGCTATGCCACTGGTATTTCAAAGACCATTGGGGTTACCTGTGGTGGATCGGCTTCAGCAGAACTTGCAGACAAAGAGAGAGTAGGAAGGAGGACCTGGTGATCTACTTAAACAAATTGCCAGTGAAAACCTTACAAATAGCAGCAGAACACTGTGTGATATGGTGCTGGAAAATGAGCCCCTCAGGTTGAAAAACCCAAACCAAATGCGCTGCCGTCAAGTTGATTATACGTTACAGTAACCCTATAGGACAAGTAAAATGGCTCCACAGAGTTTCTAAGGAGCACTTGGTGGATTCATACAGCTGATCTCTTGGTTAACAGACACAGCACTTATCCACTGCATCACCAGGCTTTCCACCTCGGGTTGGAAGGTTATCCCAAATACGACTGGAAAATGCTGCCTCCTCAAAGTGGAGTCAATTGTAATGACATGGATGGAGTAAGCTTTTAGGACCATCATTTGCTGACACTGTATGACTCAAAATGAGAAGAAACAGCTGCAAACATCCACTAATAACTGGAATTGGAATATATGAAGTATGAATCTAGGAAAATTGGAAGTTATCAAAAATGACACAGAACTGAAAAAGATCAATCTCCTAGGCACTGGTGAAATTTGTAGTGGACATTTTGAGCTGGACAATCACATATGGTCTACTATGTTGTGAATGACAACTTGAAGAGGAATGACACTGCATTCAAGATTTATCCTGAAGCACAATGCTGTCAATGATAGGATAATATCTGTGTACCTCCAGTTAGTATGACTGTTATTTAAATTTATACACCAACTGGACTGGACTTAGGGACATAGATGATATGGGTGGCATGTGTATTTTACTGTTTTATACACATATATATATATATATTGGGTTGTCCAACTAGTTTCTTGTCAGAGGGGAGAGTAGACGGTAGAGAGGAGGGACAAGTGTTGGCCGAGTAGATACTGGAAGCGTAGAAAGGAAAGTGTGCTGTCCAGGTTGAGGAGAGCAGATTAAGTTGCCTAGAGGTGGGTGCTTGGAGTTTTATATGAAAAATTGACGTGGATTGTACACTTTCACTTAATCACAATAAAAGTAAATAAAACAAACAACGAAAAAATGTACACACCAACTACAAATGCCCAAAATGAAGAAACTGAAGATTTTTACCAACTGATACAATCTGAAATCGAGCAAACACACAATCAGGATACATTGATAATTATTAGAATTGGGATGCAGAAGTTGGAAAGAAGAAAGACTGGTAGTTGGAAAATATGACCTTGGTGATAGAAATGATGCTGGAGACTGTGTGATAGAATTTTGCAAGATTAATGACTTATTCCTTAGAAATAACCTCTTTCAGCAACATAAGCGGTGACTAAACTTGGGCCTTGCTGGCTGGATTACATATGAATTGGATTGACTACATGTGTATAAAGAGACGATGGAGAAGCTCAATGGAAAAGCTCAATATCATCAGTCAGCACAAGACCAGGGGATGACTGCGGAACATACTGTCAATTGCTCACATGCAAGTTTAAGTTGTAGTTGAAGAAAACTGAAAAACAGGAACCAAAGTTCAACCATGAGTGTGCCCTGCCTGAACGCTGAGACCATTCGAAGAACAGACTTGAACGCACTGAACACTAATGGTTGAAGACAAGTCATGGGGTGACATCAAGGACGTCATACATGAAGAAAGCAAAAGATCATTAAAAAGACAGGAAAGAAAGAGAAGACCAAAATGGATGTCAGAAGAGACTGAAACTTGCTCATAAATGCTGAGTAGCTCAAGTGAGTAGAAGAAATGTTGAAGTAAAAGAACTGAAGATTTCAGAGGGTAACTTGAGCAGTAAAGTATAATGATGGAAGGTGCAAAAGACCTAAAGTTAGAAAACCAAAAGGGAAGAACACACTCTGCCTTTCTCAAGCTGAAAGAACTGAAGAAAAAATTTAAGCCTTGAGTCGCAGAGTAGGCATACCTTGGAGACACTGCATGTTCGGTTCTAGACCACTGCAATAAAACACATATTACAATACAGTGAGTCACACAGATTTTTTGGTTTCCCTGTGTAGCATATGAAAGTTATGCTTACACTATACTACAGTAATTTATATAATATGTATATACACACACATGGAAACCCTGGTGGTGTAGTCAGTGGTTAAGTGCTCTGGCTACTAACCAAAAGATCAGAAGTTCGAATCTACCAGGAGCTCCTTGGAAACTCCATGGGGGCAGTTCTACTGTGTCCTGTAGGGTCACTGTAAGTCGTAATTGACTGGACAGCAGTGAGTATGGGTGGAGTATATTAAATAGCATTATGTCTACAAAAATAATGTACATAGCTTAATTTAAAAATACCTTACTACTAAAAAATGCTAACCATCACCTGAGCCTTCAGTAGTCATAATCTTTTTGCTGGTGGAGAGTCTTGCCTTGATGTTGATGGCTGCCATTTGATCAGGTTGGTGGTGGTAGCTGAAGGATGAGGTGGCTGTGGCAATTTTTTAAAACAAGGCAACAATGAAGTTGTTGCAAGGATTGACTCTTCCTTTCACAGAAGATATCTCTGTAGCATGTGATGCTGTTCCATAGCATTTCACCCACAGCAGAACTTGTTTAAAAATTGGAGTCAATCTTCTTAAACCCTGCTGCTTCTTTATCAACTCCGTATATGTAATATTCTAAATTGTTCTTATTTCAACAAAGCTCACAGCATCTTCACCAAGAGTAGATTCCATCTCAAAAAAACTTTCTTTGATCATCCGTAAGAATCAATTCCTGATCTGTTAAAGTTTTGCCATGAAATTGCAGCAGTCCTGTCACGTCTTCAGGCTCCACTTCTAATTCTAGTTTATTGCTATTTCCACCACATCTGTAGTTACTTCCTTCCCTGAAATCTGGAACCCTTCAAAGTCATCCATAAGGGTTGGAATCAACTTCTTCCAAACTCCCATTAATACTAATATTTTGAAGTCCTTCCATGAATCACAAATGTTCTTAATGGCATTTAGAACGGCAAATCCTTTCCAGATGGTTTTCAGTTTACTTTGCCCAGATCCATCTCAGCAACCACTATCTATGGCAGTGATAGCCTTTCAAAATGTGTTTTTTGAATAATAAGACTTGAACATCAAAGCTACTTCTTGATCAATGGTCTACAGAATGGGTGCTGTGTCAGCAGGTGAAAACAACAATAATCTCTTTACACATCTCCATAAGAGCTCTTGGGTGGCCAAGTGCATTGTTAATAAGCAGTAATACTTTGAAAGACATCTTTTTTTCTGGGCAGTAGGTCTCAACAGTGGGCTTGAAATGTTCAGTAAATCATGTTGTAAACAGATGTGCTGTCGTCTAGGCTTTGTTGTTCCATTTGTAGAGCACAGTGCAGAGTAGACAGTATACTTCTTAAGGGCCTTAGGATTTTTGGAATGGTAAGTGAACGATGGCTTCAATTTAAAGTCACGTTCTGCACTAGCCCCTAACAAGAGAGTCTACATATTCTTCGAAGTTTGAAGCCAGGTTGTGGGGACAATGTGCAGGGTGTTTTGTTCATGCCTTCTGACTTCGTACAGGCCTTCCAGCTGGGAATGAATCAGCAGCTTGACATATGATGCTTACACCCAGGCTGGCCTTGGGGGCTCAAATTTGGCAGCCAGTCACTTTTGTGTAACCAATTTATAAGGTTACTGTGCCACAAGACACTGTCTTGTGGGGTCTGCTTGCTGCTGCCCATTGTTAAGTAAGTGTGCTGCCTGCCTGCTGCCTGCCAAATGTACCTGTCTCCAGCCTTTGTGCCAATAAACCTGCTGTGACTACACCCGCTGAGCCTCTGTTACTGGGTCTGCCTGAATGTTGAACCCGCGTCCCTGGCCTTGGACAGCTGCATCTTGACACCAGTATTGACTTTTCGTTAGTAACACTGAAAACGCAAGATGGCACCGTCTTCCAAGGAAAGGCTATTTTGTCTACACTGAAAATATATTGTTTAGTGTAGCCACCTTCTGCAATTATCTCAGCTGGATCTTCTGGATAACTTGTTGTAGCTCCTGCATCAGCACTTGCTGCTCCACTTTGTACTTCTGTGTTGCGGAGACAGCTTCTTTCCTTAAATGTCATAAACCAACCTTTGCTAGCTCCAGACTTTTCTTCTGTAGCCTTTTCACCTCTCTCATTCTGTACAGATTTGAAGTGAGTTAGGGCCCTTGTGTAGATTAGGCTTTTGACTTGAGGGAGTGTTGTGCTTTGTTTGATTGCCTGTCCAGACCATTAAAACTTTCTTCATCCCAGCAACAAGGCTGTTTGGCTTTCTTACCATTCATGTACTCACTGGAGGAGCATTTTTAATTCCTTCAAGAATATTTACTTCCCATTCACAATTTGGCTAACTGGTACTTGCCATCTATCTCGGCTTTTAACGTGCCATCCTCATTAAACTTAGTCATTTCTAGCTTTTGACTTAAAGAGAGAGGTGCACAACTCTTTCTTTCACCTGAACACTTAGAGACCATTGCAGAGTTATTACTTGGCCTAATTTCAATATTGTTGTGTCTTAAGGAATAAGGAGGCCCGCGGGAAGGGAGAGAAATGGAACAGCTGGTCGGTGGAGCAGTCAGAACATGTCCAGCATTTATCAATTAAGTTCACTGCGTTATGTAGATGTGATTCATTGTGCCCCAAAACAATTACTGTAGTGATATCAAAGATCACCATAACAAATATAATGATAATGAAAAAAGTTTGAAATATTGGGAGAATTACCAAAATGTGGCAAAAGAAACATGAAGTGAGCACCTACTATAGGAAAATAATGCTGATAAAATTGCTGTACATAAGGTTTCACAAATCTTCAGTTTGTAAAAAATGCAGCATCTGTGAATCACAATAAAACAAGGTATGTCTGTATTGAATGATTCCATAGGCAAAAACTACTGCAGTGGTATACGATCAAGAACCAGTGATACTTGTCACAGATTGAGTTGTGTTGCCTAAAAACTATGTGTATCAATTTGGATGGGCTGTGATTCCTGGGACAGTGTGATGTTCCTGTATGCTGCAAGTCCTGCCTCTGTGATGTCAATAAACAAAGATGGGCAGCAGTTGTGTTGGTGAGGCAGAACTCATCAGCTCACCAGTTGTCTCGAGGCAATTTCTTGAGGTGCAGAAAAAAGCACCAGCAAAGAGACAGGGAGACCTCATACCAACAGGAAACACACACTGGGAACAGAGCACATAGTTTGGGCTAAGGGTCCTTGCACCTCAGAAGCTTCCAGTCCAGGGAAATATTGGTCCTCCTTCAGAGCCAAGAGAGAAAGCCTTCTCCTGGAATCACTGCCCTAAATTTGAACTTTTAGCCTACTTTTCTGTGAGAAAGTACATTTCTCTTTGTTAAAGCCATCCACCTATGATATTTTCTGTTACAGCAGCACTAGATAACTCAGGCTGTACTGAAGGAAGTAGTCCAAGCTGTGTTGAAGGCGTTGGTAGAAAATAAAGCTGCAGGAATTGATGGAATGCCAACTGAGATGCTTCAGTCATCAGATGCAACTTTGGAAGCTCTCACTCATTTGCAAGAAATTTAGAAGACAGCTTGTTAGCCAACCAACAGGAAGAGATCACTGTTTATGCACATTCCAAAGGAAAGGTGATCCAACAGAATGTAGACATTATCAAACAATATCAATGTCACACACAGTAAAATTTTGCTGAGGATAATTTCAAAATGGTTGATCAGTACATTGACAGGGAACTGTTAGAAACTGAAGCCAGAGTCAGAAGAGGGCATGGAATGAGGGATCTCACTGCTGATATCAGATGGATCTCGACTGAAAGCAGAGTGCCATAAAGCTGATGACATGTGTTTTATTGTTTATGCAAAGACTGTGTGGATCATAACAAATTATGAGTAATATCATAAGACGTAGGAATTCCAGAACACTGAGTTGTGCTCATGTACAACCTGTACATAGATCAAGAGGCAGTGGTTTAAAATAAAAAATGTGTGTGTCAAGGGTGTATACTGTCACTATACTTATTCATTCTGTATGCGGAGCAAATAATGTGAGAAGCTGGACTATAGGAAGAAGAGCAGAGAATCAGGATTGGAGGAAGGCTAACAACCTGCCATACGCAGATGACACTACCTGGCCTGCTGAAAGTGAAGAGGACTTGAAATGAAGAGACTGGAGGGCAGGACTGGTCAGAGTTTTGCTCTGTTGTGCATAGCATTGCTATGAGTGGGAAGCTGCTCAATGGCACCTAACAGCAACAACAGGAGATTATTATTTTTAGTTGCAATTGAATGAAAGTATACAATCCAAATTAAATTTGCATGCCCACCTGTCTGCAGTGACAGCACACTCTTCTTTTCCGTTCTATACATGTCCTAACTTCTTGACAATCTCCTGTCCCCTCCTTTCTACTTTCTCCTCTCCCTTGTAGTAAGAGGGCAGTAGGACAGCATCCTATAGAACCAGAAAGTGTACATGTCATACGGTCACATTGTGTCCCCAAGCCCAATCCATTCCTGTCCAACAAGTTGACCTCAGTAATGTTTTCCGGTTAGAGGCAGCAGCAGGTCTAGAGGCCATGCTCCCTTTATAAACATACAAATACATGTAATTAACAAATTATGCTATACTAAGTTACATACCAAACAACCAACGATTTTTTTTTAAAGTATATCCACACATCCCCTTATCTAACCAGCCGCTTCTCCTTTTCTCTGTCTGAACCCCTACACCCCTGTCACCAAGAACTTCCCCTAAAGTGATCAGCAAACTCATCTACATCCGCAAACATTTTTAGCATTTTCTCCACCTCCTTGCCTTAGCTGAAATTCAAGGTAACATGTGCCCTCTTATTCTCTCATAGCTCTGTGTGGGACAGGGGTCCTTCCTGCTTCCCATAGCTACATCAAGACAATTACTCCCCACCAATCTAATTAAAACAGAAGCACACAGTAACAACAAGCCTAGCTCCTTTGAAGCTCACACTATTTTTCATTACTTCCCTCTCCACTTCCTTGATTGCCGCTTTCCCCTCTTCTGACACATGACATCACTCTCAGTAAGTTTTCCATGCAGGTGAACTGCTCACAGAGCACTTCATATCAACTTCTTAACTTGAACAAATCCTCTTGAACCGTATTTCCGTGATCATGTTCCTGGCTTCATTATCTCCAGGTGCCAGCTTACCAGTTGCCATGCAGTTGTTTTGCTGATTTTGACTCCATGTGTGTCAGAGTAGAAGTGTGCTCTGCAGGATTTTCAATAGCTTTGTAGAATTTTCCAGACCTTCCTTCTAAGGCAACTCTGAGTAGATTCAAACGTCTAACCTTTCAATAGTAGCCAAATGCATTAACTGTTTGCGTTACCCAAAGAAAAGAAAACAAAACCAAAAGAAAAAGACATCGCCATCGACTCGATTCCAACTTATAGCAATCCAATAAGATAGAGGAGAACTGCCATGTAGGGTGTCCAAGGAGTGGCTAGTGGATTCTAACTGCTGACCTTCTGGTTAGGAGGCAAGCTCTTAACCACTGTACCACCAGGGCTCTATTTGCAGGAATTGATGGAATACCATTTGTCCTACCCAGGGCCTCCTAAGATAATTTAAGAGGCACAAAATATCCAGCACCTAGCAATGTAATATTCAAAAAACTGAATGCCTATCTAAAATTACCAGGCATTGCAAAGCAGATCTGTCAGTGGAGGCTTGCTTAACGTAAACACTGACATCCTAAGCATTAGTGAGCTGAAATGGACCAGTTTTGGCCATTTTGAATCCTACAATCATATAGTCTACTATGCTGGGAATGAAAACTTGAAGAGGAACAGTGTTACACTCATCATCAAAAAGAACATTTCAAGATCTGTCCTGAAGTATAGTGCTGTCAGTGATTGGATAATATCCATACACTTACAAGGAAGGCCAGTTAATACAACTATTATTCAAATTTACATACCAACCACTAAGGCCAAAGATCAAGAGGTTGAAGATTTTTACCAGCTTCTGCAGTCTGAAATTGTTTGAACATGCCACTAGGATGCATTGATAATTATTGCTGACTGGAATGCAAAAGTTGGAAACAGAAGGATCATTAGTTGGAAAATACAGCCTTAATGACAGAAATAATGCTGGAGATCGCATGATAGAATTTTGCAAAACTAATGACTTTTTCATTGCAAACACCTTTTTTAATCAACACTAACAGCGACTGTACATGGACCTCACCAGATGGAGTATGCAGGCAAGTGCCGTTGAGTCGGAGAGAACCAAATTGACTATATCTGTGGAAAAAGACGATGGAAAAGTGCCATATCAGCAGTCAGAACAAGACCAGGTGCTGACTGTGGCACAGATCATCAATTGCTCATATGCAATTTCAAATTGAAACTGAAGAAAATTAGAACAAGTCTACAAGACCAAAAGTATGACCTTGAATATATCCCTCCTGGGTTTAAAGACCATCTCAAGAACAGATTTGATGTGTTGATCACTAATTACTGAAGACCACATGAATTGTGGAATGACCTCACAGACATCATCCACGAATAGAGCAAGAGGTCATTAAAAAGACAGCAAAGAAAGAAAAGACCAAATGGGATGTCAGAAGAGCCTCTGAAACTTGCTCTCAAACGTTGAGCAGCTAAAGCAAAAGAAAGAAATGGTTAAGTAAAAGACCTAAACAGAAGATTTCAAAGGGCAGCTCGAGAAGACAAAAGAAAGTATTACAGTGACATGTGCAAAGAGGTGGAAATGGAAAACCAGAAGGGAAGAACACATTCTGCGGTTCTGAAGCTGAAAGAACTCAAGAAGAAATTCAAGCCTTGAGTTGCAATAGTGAAGAATTCTTCAGGGGAACTATTAAACGACTCAGAGAGCATGAAAAGAAGGTGGAGGAATACGCAGTCAGAAAGAACTAGTCGATGTTCAGCCACTTGAAGAGGTAGTATATGATCAGGAACAAACGGTACTGAAGGAAGAAGTCGAAGCTGCATTGAAGGCATTGGCGTAAAACAAGGCCCCAGGAATTGATGAAAGATATTTCAACAACCAGGTGGAGTGCCGGAAGTGTTCACTTGTCTATGACAAGAAATTTAGAGGACAGCTGCCCAGCCAACTGACTGGAAGAGATCCATATTTATGCCCATTCCAAAGAAAAGTGATCCAACTGAATGTGAAAATTGCTGAACAATATCGCTGATATGACACAAGTAAAATTTTGCTCAAAATCATTCAAAAGCAGCTGCAACAGTATATTGACAAAGAACCACCAGAAATTCAAGCTGAATTTAGAAGAGGATGTGGAACTAGAGATATCATCTCTGATGTCAGATGGATCTTGGCTGAAAGCAAAGAATACCAGAAAGATGTTTACTTGTATTTCACTGACTATGCAACAGCATTTGACTGTGTGGCTCGTATGACTGGCTGACGGTGCAGGGAATGGGAATTCCAGAGCACCTAACTGTGCTGTTAAGGAATCTGTACGTGTATCAAGAGGTAGTCGTGTGAATGGAACAAGGGGACACTGCATGGTTTAAAGTCAGGACAGGTGTGCATCAGGGGTGTATCCTTTTACCATACCTCTTTAATCTGTATGCTGAGCAAATAATCTAAGAAGCTGGATTATACAATGAAGAACTAAGCATCAGGATTGGAGGACGGCTCATTAACAACCTGCATTATGCAGATGACACCACCTTACTTGCTAGAAATGAAGATTTGAGACACTTACTAATGAAGATCAAGGACCACAGCCTTCAGTATGCATTGCACCTCAATATCAGGAAAACAAAAATTCTCATGACTGGACCAATAAGCAATATTGTCATAAATGGAGAAAGGATTGAGGTTGTCAAGGATTTCATTTCACTTGGCTCCACAGTCATCGCCCATGGAAACAGCAGTCAAGATATCAAAAGACACATTGCACTGGGAAAATCTGCTGCAAAGGACCTTTTTAAAGTATTCAGAAGTAAGGATGTCACCTTGAAGACTAAAATGCGCCTGACTCAAGCCATGGTCTTTTCAGTTCACATCACATGCATGCAAAACCTGGACAATGAACAAAGAAGACACAATTGTTGTGTTGGAGAAGAATGTTGAATGTACTACAGGCTGCCAAAAGAACAAATAGTTCTGTTCTGGAAGAAGTAAAACCGAAGTGCTCCTTGGAAGCCAAGATGGCAAGACTGCGTCTTACAAACTTTGGACATATTGTCAGGAGGATCAGTCCCTGGAGGAGGACATCATGCTCGGTAGAGTAGACGGTCAGCGTAAAAGAGGAAGACCCTCAACGAGATGGACTGACACAGTGGCCACAACAATGGGCTTCAGCATGAAAACAATTGTGGATATAGGACAAGACCAGGCAGTGTTTCCTTGTGTTGGTCATAGGGTTGCTTGAGTTGGAACTGACTTGACGGCACCTAACAACAACAACAACAAAGCAGAGAAATACAGTCCATAACTAGCAAAGAAATCAATCTATAGATCCAGGAGTGACCAAGAGGGTAGAATTAGAGAAGAACTTGAATGATATTAAATACCTGCACTTCTTTCAAATCATGGATTTACTGATCCAATCTTCAAATCGCATTTTCTCTGTCCTGCCAGGAATTTTCCAACTTCATGGAGGCCTCCAATCTATTAATCCTACTTCTTTTTCGGGGCGGCGGGGGGGTCCATCAATGTTATCGTCCCCTTGACACTACTGTTAACAATCTTGCCCTTGTCTCTTGTGACGTTATTCTCCTCCAAAAGGCAGATCTCTTCATATGCACCGGGTATGCTAGAAGGCAATTCCCCTTCTCAAACGACCCTGTTTGAATGTGCCACCCACTTGCTAGAAGGATCCTCAGCTTTCTCCTCTGCCCCAACTGTAAAGTTTTACGTTCCTCAGGTTTTCAGTCTCAGCTCTTTTTTATCTCTGTATTCATCCTGGTGATCTCTTTCATTTCTGATGTGGTATACTCACCCTCTCATAAACTCTATCTCGGCTCAGAACTCTCCTTTGATCTTGAGATTTGTGTATAGCCAACCACCTCTTTGGAAGTCTGACACATACTAACTGTCCTAAAAGAACCTCGTTTGTTAGTCCCCGGTGTATTACTCCTTGACTAGTTAGCATCTGACCTATTACTGTTCCTGTTTCTAAGAGTCGGTTCTCATGGCAGCTACTGCTCCCCAGCTCCTCCCTACTTGCAATTTTATTGAACTGTCTCTTTTTCTGAATTGACCTGTACTCAAAAGCAATTAAAAAAACAAACAAAAAGTTAAACCCACTGGTTTTAAGTTGATTCTGACATCTAGTGACGACATAGGACAGGGTAGAACTGCTCTAGAGGGTTTCCAAGGAGGGGCTGCTGGGTTCAGACCTCTGACATTCCAATTAGCAGATGAACTTTTAACTGCTGTAACCACCAGGGCAAGGAACCCAAAAAACCCCACTGCTATCAAGTTGATTTCGACTCCTAGTGACCCCATAGGACAGAGAAGAAGAGCTCCCTGGAGTTTCCAAGGAGATCCCAGCAGATTCAAACTGCTGACCTTTCAGTAAGCAGACACAGCAGTTTACCACTATGCCACCAGGGTTTGTTTATCCAAAGTGCAAAGCATCCCCAACAAAGAGGGGGCCGTGCTCTGCAAGTTTTTCAGAAATTTATGATTCCCCCAGAAACTCTGGTGGAGTTGTGCAGTGGTTTAGTGCCAGCTGCTAACCAAAAAGTCAGCAGTTGAAATCCACCAGCTGCTCACTGGAAGCTGTATGGGGCAATTCTACTCTTTCCTATAGGATAAACCATGAGTCTGAAATCAACTCTTACGGTGGTTTTTTTTTTTTTTTTTTTTTTTAATGCTTTGCTCCAGAGACACGATGCTATAGCAGTGGCCTAGATTTCTAGTCTCTTTTACAAAGACTACTGCAGGGGGATTGTATCTGTAAGCTTCTCAAGGGCAAAGATCCTAATTCATATTTTTTAACAGCTTTATTGAAATGTAATTGAAATATACAATTAAAGCATTTCAAGTGGGCAGTTCAATTTTCTTTTAAAAAAAAATGTATTCATAGAGTGGTACAATCATCACTGTGGTTTAAATTTACAACACTGTCATCCCCCTAAAGCAAACCCCGGAGTCCTGATGGTGCAGCGGTTTGGGCCGCTAACCAGGTCAGCAGTACTCATACAATAGCCTGTCCTTGGAAACTCAATGGGACAGTTGTGCTGGGACCTGTATGGTCACTGTGAGTCAAAATCAACTCAACGGCCACACAAGTTTCATTTTTCGTTAAAACAAGCCCCATACTTCCTGGTACTCGCTGGTTTATCCCTAGACAACCACTCATCTCTTTTCCATCACTCTAGAATTGCTTTTGTGGACATTTCTTAGTATCAGAATTATACTTCACTTGGCATACTGTTTTCAAGGTCCACTCATGTTCTAGCGTGTATCAGCACATCATTTATTTTTATTGCCAAATGCTATTCCCTTGTATGGTTATATCATATTCTCTTTGTTCATTCACCTATCGGTAGACATTTGGGTTGTTTCCACTTTTTGTCTATTGTGACTAATGCTGTAATGAACATTCATACACAAGTCTGTGCGTGACCATATATTTTTCTTTCTTTTAGGTGTATACCAAGGAGTAGAATTGCTGAGTCATGTGGTAATTCTGTGTTTAACTTTTTGAGGGAGGGGTGTGTGGAAATCCTGGTCTTGCTGGCTGGCCCCTCCCAGTATGGAATCTCTGCCTTGCAGGTGAGGTGTGACAGGGTCCTCAGGGCCTCAGGAGTCTTGGCTTCCTGTGCATGGAGTGAGCTCCCACCCTACAGGTCCCGGCTAGGTGAAGGAAGGGAGAGCTGGCCCTCTTGGTGCCTATCTGGAGTAGAACTTCTGCACCATGGGTTACGGGAAGGAAGAGAAACTGGGACCCAGGAAGGAGAAGGATCCCTTTTTCTTGGTTCACATGCCCTAGGTATAGCTTGCGTAACACAGACCTGATAGGGAGAGCAAGGAATGGGGCATGACTCACATGACACAGAATCTCACAAATCTTGTTAAGATTTTATAGATTTTCTTGACTGAGTGTTTTGCTTTCACTGTATGCCTGTAGGAAAATTTCCACAGACTTCAAATGGTTTCCTTTTTTTGTTTTTTTTGGAACTATTTGAAAGACCATTTAAAGTGTGCAATTCACAAATTATTGTTTTGTTGAGGAGAAGATCCACCAAGTTTGTTATCTGTTATTTCAAACATTCCACCTCTGAATTCATCTTCCTTTAGTCACCACAGAGGTTAAAGGCATGAGCTCCGGGCTGTCCCACCTGGATTCAAGTCCCTGTTGGGCTGCTTATTAACTGTTACTTAGAACCACTTATTAAGCTAAGTGTAACTACCTTGGGGGTTTTGGTGATGATAAATGAGCTAGCAAGTTAATTGGCTTTAATTAACAAAGCCGTTGCTGTGTTGTCGATCCTGACTCATAGCAGCTCAAATCAAAACCCAGAAACCCAAACCAAAGAGTCAATTTCCAACTCATGGCGACCCTATAGGGCAGAGTAGAACTGCCCTGTAAAGTTTCCAAGGAGTGCCTGGTGGATTCAAACTGTTGACCTTTTGGCTAAGCGGCGGTAACACTTAACCACTGCACCACCGGGGTTTCCAGAGGCTCGGACAGAAGTTCAATAAATGATAGCTCTGGCGTTCATCCGGCTAGTCTCTGCATGTTGACAGACTGCCACAAGGGGGCATCAGGAGCCAGGTGTACTGAAGAAGCATTTTGCACTGAAGGGATTTATCCATAGGCCAGCCAGAATAAGCATATTGATGGCACTTCCTAAATGTCACCATACTATTATTTTTCCCACAGAAGATTGAAATTCAGGACACTTTCTAAACATTGACAGGCCATTTCCCAAACTGGAAGTTTAGTTGTGAAGATGTGTACTTGGAGAGGGGATTGTCTCGTTTGATTCACTTCCACAAATGTACGCTGAATTCTTTGTGTATACAAGGCACTAAAAAGGAGATGGGGGAGAGGGACAAGAAGTTCCCTTGAGTTATCAAATACAGTAAGTCAGTATTTACCTACCGTGTGCCTACCATATGCTAAAACCAAAAAAAAAAAAAAAAAAAAGGGTACCAAACTCAGTGCCATCAAGTTGATTCCAACTCTTAGAGACCCTATCGGGCAGAGTAAAACTGTGCCATAGAGCTTTCAAGGAGCCCTTGGTGGATTTGAACTGACAACTGTTTGGTTAGCAGATATAGCACTTAACCACTATACCACCA
This sequence comes from Heterohyrax brucei, assembly GCA_028571685.1. Classification (NCBI taxonomy): domain Eukaryota; kingdom Metazoa; phylum Chordata; class Mammalia; order Hyracoidea; family Procaviidae; genus Heterohyrax; species Heterohyrax brucei. The sequence goes on along the minus strand of CM053149.1, from coordinate 112,941,341 downwards.
GGGTTTCCTACCATACATGCAGTAGGCATAATGCCAGTTCTTTAGTTCTGATTGAAGAGGGTTTCCAAGGCTAAACTGAACACCTGTCTGACATAAAGTGTCTAGAGGATAACAGTCAGTAGATACTGCAGAACAGAGAGGGGGTAAGTTAATGAAGAAGGCATCTAGTGTGATTGATCAGTGGCATGGAAGAAAGAAGAGGGGCAAGAGTCAGTATGCCCCTGGCAATGTTGCAGTAAACCAGAAAACCTAACCCGTTACATCAAGTCAATTTCAAATCATAGCAACCCTACAGGACAGAGTAGAACTGTCCCGTAGGGTTTCCAAGGAGCAGCTGGTGGATTTGAATTCTTGACCTTTTGATTAGCAGTCAAGCTCTTAACCACTGAGACAGGAAGACTTCGGGATGAGCCTAGGAGGTTACTATTTTTGCCAAGATTTTCTAGTTTCCAAAAAAATTAGGAAAGAAGACTATAGAGGATTTAGAAACTGCTTTTACATGGACACAGAAAATAATGAAGAGAAAGGAGGAGGAAGGTTCTTGATAAACTATTATTTATTAAGTGATCTATGGGGCAGTTCTACCTTGTTCTGTAGGGTTGCTATGAGTTGCAATTGACTTGACGGCAATGCGTTTTTTATGTACCAGACATGTAAATATATATGCATAGCATATATGTATTTACATGTATATACTTATTCTTCAGCAAAGTTCTATATCAAATCAAAACCAACTCACTACCACTGAGATAGTTCTGATTTGTAGTGACTCTATAGGACAGGGGAACCCTGGTAGCTTAGTGGTTAAGTGCTATGGCTGCTAATCAAAAGTTGGAGTTCGAATCCATTTGACACTCCTTGGAAACTCTATGGGGCACTTCTACTCTGTCCTGTAGGGTTGCTATGAGTCAAAATTGCCTTGATGGCAGTGGATTTGTTTGGGGGTTTTCTATAAGATAGAGTAGAACTACCCCAGGGGGTTTCTGAGGCTGTAATCTTTTTGGAAGCAGGCACCATACCTTTCTCCCTTGGAGCAGCTGGTGGGTTGAACCACCAGCATTCTGTTTAGCAGCTGAGCACTTAACTACCATGTTATCAAACAAAATCAAAAACCAAACCCACTGCCGTCAAGTCGGGTCTGATTCATAGTGACCCTAGAGGTCAGGGTAGAACTGCTCCATAGAGTTTCCAAGGAATACTTGGTGGATTTGAAATGCTGAACTTTTGGTTAGCAGATATAGCACTTAACCCACTACACCACCAGGGTTTCCCATGGGTCATCAGGGCTCCATGAAAGTCTATGAGGTGAATGATTTTTATTATCATATTTAATAGATGAGGAAACTGAGGCTCAGAAAAGTGAGATGACTTGCTGTCTTAATTTGCTAGCGCTGCTGTAACAAAAACATTGCAGGTGGGTAGTCAAAGAATAGAAATTAATTTTCTTACAGTTCTGGGGGCTGTAAATCCAAGTTAGGGTCCTGGGACTCTCACTCAGATTCTGGTGTCTCCCAGGAACCCTTGGTGTTCTCATGGCATCTGTCTTCCTCTGTGTGTGTCCTTGCATCTATCCTAGAGTTTCAAACTGGTTTGTTACACTTTACACTCCTATTAGAATTTGTAGTTCTAACAAGATTCCAGGTGATGCTAATGCTGCTAGTTAGGGATCAGGAAACAAATCTGAGAACCATGAGTAGAGCAGTAGTTTTCAACATTTGTTATACATAAGAATGTCCTGGGGATCAGACTGAATGACAATCTGCATTTTCACAAGATCCACCCAGAAGAGGGTGGAATGGGAAAGGCTGCAGTGAGAGTAGATGTGGGAGGAAAACCAGGAGCTGAGTTTCAGACATCAGAAGAGGGGGGTACCTGCTAGATACCCAGGCATTGCATAAAACAGTCCAGAGTTCCGAGGAGAGGTTTGGACTGAAGGTAGAAACAGAGGCATCATTAGGTGTACCAAAAAACATCAAACCCATTGCCGTCAAGTTGATTCCAACTCATAGCAACCCTATAGGACAGAGTAGAACTGCCCCACACAGTTTCCAAGGAGCACCGGGTGGATTTGAACTGCTGACCTTTTGGTTAGCAGACATAGCTCCTAACCACTATGCCACCAGAGTTTCCCATTAGTGTATAAGTGGTACTGTACCTCCTCATGCAATATCCCAGAGAGCCTTGTGAACAGCCCCAGGGACAGGAAATCCCCTACTTTCATTTACAGGCAATTTCATACTGAGCTTAAAATATGCCTCTCTGTCACTTTACCTATGATTCCTATCTACCTCCACCTCCTAATGCTGGGGGCAAAAATAACCTATTTTTATGCTAGCCCTTTAAGTATTTTCCACACCTATCAAGTCAGCCCCAAGTGTTCTCTTAGATTACAAGGGTTGTTGCTGATGTCAGGTGACTCTGAGTTGTTTCCAACTCACAGGATGCTATGCACAGCAGAAGGAAACACTGCCTGGTCCTTTGCCATCCTCACAATGGTGTGTTTGAGCCCATTGTTGAGCCACTGTGTCAATCCATCTCACTGAGGGTCTTCTTCTTTTGTGCTGACACACTACCCGGCATGATATCTTTTTGCAGGGAATGGTCTCTCCTGATGACATGTCCAGTGTAAGAGTCTCACCGTTCTTGCTTCTAAGAAGTATTCCGCCTGTACTTCTAAGACAGAGTTGTTTATTCCCCTGGCAGCCCATGGTATATTCAACATTCTTTGCCAACGCTGTAATTCAAAGGTGTCAGGTCTTCTTTGTTCTTTCTTATTGATCATTCAGCTTTTGCATGCTCATGTGAGGCAACTGAAAATACTATGGCTTCAGTCAGGTACACATTACAGAAAGAGACATCTTTACTTTCTAACACTTTAAAGAGATCTTTTGCAGCAGATTTGCCCCGCCAAATACATCATTTGAGTTCTTGATTGCAGTTCCCATGGGCGTTGATTATGGGTCCAAGTAAAATGAAATCCTTTACAACTTCAACCTTTTCTCCATTTATCAAAATGTTGTTTATCAGTCCAGTTGTGAGGATTTTTGTTTTGTTTACATTGAGGTGCAATCCATGCTGAAGGCTATAGTCTTTGATCTACACAGGTAAGTGCTTCAAATTCTCTTCATTTTGGCAAGCAAGGTTGTCTCTCTGCATATTACAGGTTGTTAAGCAGTCTTCCTCCAGCCCTGATGCCTCATTCTGTTTCATGTAGTCCAGTTTCTCAGATTATTTGCTCAGCATGCAGATTGAGCAAAGTGAAAGGATACAAGCCAGCTACCTGCCCTTCCTTATTTCAAAGTATGCATTATCCCTTTGTTCTGTTTGAACAATTGCTTCAATATATGTACAGGTTCTGTATGAACACAATTTAGTATTTTGGAATTCCCATTTGTCTTAGTTATCTAGTGCTGCTTTATGAGAAATACCACAAGTGGATGGCTTTAACAAAAAGAAGCATGTTATCTCACAGTCTAGGAGGGATGAAAGTCCAAATTAAGGATGCCAACTCAAAAGGGAGGTTTTCTCTCTCTGTTGACTCTTGGGGAAAGTCCTTGCCATCAACCTTCTCCTGGTTTGAGAAACTTCTCAGTACAGGGACTCTGGGTGCAAAGAACATACTGTTCTCCTGGCTCTTGTTTCTTGGTGGTACAAGACCCATAACCTAATTTTGTAGATTGAGTCCTGCCTCATTAACATAAATGCCACTAATCCTACCTCATTAATATAGAAGCAAGATTTACAATACATAGGAAAATCACATTAGATGACAAAAAATTGGCAATCACATGATATTAGGAATGATGGACTAGCCAAGCTGACATACATTTTGGGGAGACATAATTGAATCTCTAACACCACTCCTAATGTTATCAACAATTTGTTATAATTCACACAGATTAATGCTTTTGCACTGCCAAAAAAATATAGGTAGACATCTTTCTGGTACTTTGCTTTCAGCCAAGATCCATCTGACGTCAGTAATGATATCCCTGGTTCTATATTATTTTCTGAATCTGGCTCAAATTATTAGCAGTTCCCTGTTGATGTACTGCTGCAACTGCTTTTGAATTATCTTTAGCAAAGTTTTACTCTCATGTGACATTAATAATATCATTCGATAATTTTCACATTCTGTATGATCATCTTTCATTGGAATGGGCAGAGTATGGATCTCTTCCAGTCAGTTGGCCAGGTAGCTATTTTCCAGATTTCTTTCACAGATGACTGAGAGGTTCCAACATTGCATCCATGTATTGAAGTATCTTGGTTGCTATTCCGTCAATTCCAGGACCTCTGTTTTTCATCAGTGCTTTTAGTGTAGATTGCACTTCTTCCTTCAGCACCAGTGAGTCTTGACCATATGCTACTTCCTGATACAGCTTAATGTCAACCAACATTATTTCATACTGTAACTCTGTATATTCCTTCCACCTTTTTTTTTTTAAAAAAATAAGTGTCTATATTTACATTTGTTGACATTGGTTACATTCTTTGAGTTCTGCAATCATTCTCACCCTCCTTTTGTGACTTGTTCCTCCTTCATAAACACAAATGCAATCCCTATGAGGTTTCTGTCTAATATTTTGACTTGCTGTTGTCAATTTGATCCCTCAACAAGGTGGACTGACACAGTGGCTGCAACAATGGGCTTAAGCATAAAAATGATTGTGGACATGGCGCAAGACTGGGCAGTGTTTCATTCTGTTGTTCAGTGGGTCACTATGAATTGGAACTGACTTGATGGCACCTAATAAAAACAACAAAATGCTTCAAGGCGTATTTTTGGTTTAAGTTTAAAGATTGTCTCAGGGCAGTGATTTCAGGGATTCATCCATCCACCAAGACTTCAGAAAGTCTACATTCCACTGAAATTTGAAAGAATGTTCTGCATTTTCCCCCTTTTGATTAGTATTCTTCTATAAAATCTGTGATCAAAATGATCATTAAGGTTAGCTGGGCACCATTCATTTCTTCTGGTGTCATGGAAACCTTCCCTCTTCTTTTGATGTATCTTGCATCATTCAGTATTTTTCCTATAGAATCAATATTGCAATTCAATATTGCAACTTGAAGCTTGAATTTTTTCTTTCGTTCTTTCAGCATGAGAAATGACAAGTGTGTAATTCTCTTTTGGTGTTCTAACTCCAGGTCCTTGTACATGTCATTATAATACCTGACTTTGTCTTCTGAAGCCATCCTTTGAAATTTTCTGTTCAGCTGTTTGACTTCATCATCTTTCCTTTTGCTTTAACTACTCTGCATTCAAGAACAAGTTTCAGAGTCTCTTGACATCTAGTTTGGTCTTTTCTGCCTTTCTAATGACCTTTGCTTTCCTTATATGTGAGTCCCTGATATCATCCAACAACTTTTCTGGTCTTTGGTCATTAGCGTTCAGTCTGTCAAATGTATCCTAGAGATGGTTGGTCTCTGAATTCAGGTAGGATATATACTCAGGGTCGTACTTTGGCTCTGGTGGACTTATTTTAATTTTCTTTCAGCATCAACTTGACCTTTCATAAGAGCAATTGATGGTCATCAGTGGGTGGTTAGTGGTCTAGCACTCTTCTGTCTGTTTGTTATGTGGTAGCTTGCAGGTTGCTGAGATGATAGAAGCTATGCCACCAGTATTTCAAGTACTAGCAGGATCACCCATGGTAGAGTGATTTCAGTGGAGCTTCCAGATTAAGACAGACTAGGAAGAAGCACCTGGCAATCTACTTCTCAAAAAAGGGGCCAGCAACAAGACATCACCTGACAGGACACCAGAGATAACCTCTCTGACTGGAAGGCACTCAAAATACGACTGGTGAAGAGCTGCCTCCTTAAATTTGACCTTAATGATGTGGATGCAGTAAAGCTTTGGGGACCTTCATTTGGTGATTCAGCATGACTCAAAATGAGAAGAAACAGCCTTTTCAAGGGTTAGTTAATATTATCCAGTCTTTTTCATCATCTTTGTCACTCTCCTGTGTACTCTCCAGATGTGTTAATGCACATTTCAAATGTAATTTCTTTCAAAGCACAGAAGTCTGGGAATGGCCTGGCTGACAAGGGATTGTCTTTTTCATCCCTATGAACATTTTTCCTTCTGTGAATGCAGCCTGGGGTTGCATTAGTTTCTTAAATTCTGTTTTTTCTGGACTTCTTTATGGGCCGTTTCTATTGGTGACTTTTTACCCTGTGTGTAGGTCACACTTTCCTGTTTCTTCCCATGCTTCATTATTTTTTGTTGTTGTTGCCAAAAATAGACATTATAAATATTGTGTTATGACAACTCTGGAAATTAGATTCCCTTCCTCCACAGGGGTTTCATGCTTATTGTCATTGCTGCTGTTTGCTTTCTTACTGACTTTTATGAATGATTTCTTTAAAGTTTATATTCTTTGTCATGTGTGAGTACTGAAGTCTCTACTGAGTTAATTTAGTGGTCAGCTGATGATTACAGAGCAATTTCCTTAAATAAGAACTGGAACCAGCAAGTTTCCCAGCTTTTGCCAAGGGGCTTTGTGTATGTATTGGGACCTGCCATCAGCACTCTAGTAAACAGTTTACAGCACTGCCTAAGGACTCACTTCCTTCTTGTGCAGAGACTCAAGGTCAGTGAATGGTGAGAAATTTGGGCCATCTGAGGTCAAGTGCACAGCTCTGCAGAAGTGTGTGGTCTTCTAGATTTCCAGAAATATGTCAGAAATTTTCAAAGTCCTTCGTATACGTCTTACTTGGCAGTTTTTCCTTCTCAATTTTTAGGTCAGTTTCTTGTTTGCCCTGAATGTTATCCTTGCCTTAGGCAGCCTTGAGGTTAAACAACTGGCAGTGACTTTTTGACCAACACTGTGGGAGAAAGGCTGTTTGCACTGAGGAACCTCTGAGTCAGGTCAAATGAAGACAGACTCTGAGTGGGGATTTCCAAGGAACAGCTGGGCAAGTCGAAAGAGGAAAATTCTCCAGGGGTGGGATTTTTGGGGGTGCTTCAAATTTGTTCCACCTCCTCAGTGTCTGCAAGGCTGCTGGTTTTCTCAGCTACCGTGGTTGTGAGTCTGCTGGTTTTCAAGGGTATTATGACCTTGGAGAGACAAGTGAGAATAGGGCAAGTTCAGTGTTCTTAAAGAGATTCATCCACTTTTCCTGAGTTCTTTGGATTTTTGCAAGACTTTGATTAATTCTAGACTTCTGAAAATGTTGATTCTGACAATATTTGCTGATGTTTTCCCTGCTTTTATGAAAGATTTCTGTTTTCAGAGATCCTTGCTCTGCCATTCCAGAGGATGAAATGTCCCAGTTGCAATACTTTCTAAACAACTATATCATGTTGCAGATGCATATTCAACTGGTTGTTTTTGCTGAGTGCTGTCAAGTCAATTTTGATTCACAGTGACCTTATAGGACAGAGTAGAACTGCCCCATAGGGTTTCTGAGTCTTTAATCTTTTTTATATATAGCATATTTTATTTTAATTGTACTTTAGATGAAGGTTTACAGAACAAAGTAGTATCTCATGGAACAGTTAGTAGACATACAGTTTTATGACACTGGTTAACAACACCACAACATGTCAGCACTCTTCCTTCTCAGACTTGGGTTCCTTATCACCAAATTTCTTTTCCCCACCTGCCTTCTAGCCCTTGCCCCTGTGCTGCATGGCCCTTTAGTCTGCTTCTGTTTTATGGGCCTGTCCAATCTTTGGCTGAAGTGTGAACCTCAGGAGTGACTCAGCAGTGACTAATGTGAGCTGAAAGGGTGTTCAGGGACCATGTTTTCAGGGTTTCCGTAGGCTGTGATCTGTATGAGAACAAATCTCCAGGTCTTCTATCTTGTGGAGCTGCTGATCAGTTCAAATTGCTGACCTTTCTGTTAGGAGCCAATTGCTTAACCATTGTGTTATTGGAGCTCCCATACTCAGCTCCAAGATCAAACCAAACCTATTGTTGTTGACTTGATTCCAACTCATAGCGACCTTATAGAACAGAGTAGACCTGCCCCATAACCACTGTACCACCTGGGCTCCTTATGCTCAACTAAAGGCCACAAAAAGAAACACTTGAGTTATAATTAATTAATCTATTTTCATAAGCTGCTGGCTACTACTTCTTGTAGTTGGTTGTTCTTAAAACAGGTTTAATTAAGCCTTTTCTTTTAAACTTATTAAACTTTATTTTCTTGATTTTCACTGTTATTCCAGAATGCCAAGTAATTTTGAAACTTGACATCAATTAATATGCTTTTTTAGTTTCTTCTAAGTCATCGACCAGCGTTTCTGTATTTTGCTGGGAATCCCCTCCAGAAGGACATCTATTCTATTAGCTAGTTTTGGAGTTTTTATCCATTTCCAAACTGTATCTGTAACATTCCAGTAAGATAGCTTTTTCTAAAAAGGAAAGGGGGTTAATTTTCCAAGACTTATTCATAGAGAATTTTCCCAACTCTTGTTATTCATTGTTTCTTTACTTGTGCACATTATTTGCTTCCAAAGAATGCTATACTCACTGGTTTGAAGAATCAGGCATCCATCAATGCTGCTTTTTGAAAATGGGGACTATATTTTTCTATCCTCAATTTTCTAGACCTTCTCTTGTCTCTCCACACATTTCTCAGTATAGTAGAAATCGTGTCAGAACTAATAAAAAACCTTAGCAATCTTGTCCCTGGTGAAGGAAGAGAAAAATCTATGGGCCAGAAGGACATAGGCTGAGGAAACTGGGTTAGCTTGTAGTGATTGATTCCTATATTGGCAACCAAGAAAGTGATAGCTTTAGGTTGTGTCGAACTGATACTAGAATTCCAAGCCACAGTCAGAGAGTGAGCTTCTTTGCCACTATTGTAACACTAGTAACTACTGAAAGTTTTTAGGCTTACAACGTTGGTAGTGCCAACCCACCTGAAGTTATCATGGGAGAAAAGGCCTAGTGATCTCCTTCCATTAAGACTATAGCTAGTTAAGAAAACTCTGTGGAGCAGTTCTATCTGGCAACACATGGGGCCACTATGAGTCGGACTAGACTCAATGGCAGCCAACCGCAGCAACAACAGCTAGTGACTATCAGACAGACAGAAGAGGATTCGACCCCATTCACAGGAGAGCAGGCTAGTGAGAGTAAGATAGGGTAATAAAGCCTAATGAAAACTGACTGAAATTCAGGGCTAGAGCCTGACCATGATTCCCGGGGCTGGACTGGCCAGCATTGAGGGCATGGTGGGAAGTTAGTGTACTGATGCCCATTGCTGTATTTCCTGCCCCTCTCATGTGTGGTTCAGATGGACTGTGATGCATCCCTGATTCCAGCTGTGAGGCGCTGGCTAAAGTCGGAGTTGTTGAGAAGCATTGCTTTCAAGAGTTTGCATCTATCGTACAGTGGAAATAAAGGCTTGAGGAGGCTAAACAGACCTGTGGTCAAATTCCTTGGGAAATGACTTGATATTTTTGAGTTTCAAATTTCTCACCTATAAAATAAAGATAATGATCTCTCCCTTGCACAGCTGTATAAAGAAAAGCAATAATGAACATTAAGTACTCAACACATAAGAGACCCAATGAATTGTGCTTTTTTGTTGTTGGGTACCATCAAATCGATGTCAACTCATAGCAACCCTACGTACAACAAAATGAAACACCGCCCATTCTTGCAATATTTCCACAATTGTTTTTATGTTTAAGCCTGTTGCTGCAGCCTGTGTAATCCATCTCACTGAGGGTCTTCCTTTTTCTCCACTGACCATCTACCAAGCATGGTGTCCTTCTCCAGAGACTGCTGCTGACACGTCCGAAGCACATGAGACAAAGTCTGGCTGTCCTCGCTTCTAAGGAGGCTCTGGCTGTCCTTCTTCCAAGGCAGATTTTGTTTGTTCTTCTAGCAGTCCATGATATGTTCACTATTCTTTGCCAACGCCATAATTAAACTGTATTTTAGGGAATTTCATTTTTACGTCCTTTGATTTCTCTGAGCAATTTCCCACCTTTATTGCCAGATGGCGCTTGTGAGCAGTGCTGCCCTTTCCAAAAGCTTTTATTTACAGCCTATGGGCGCTAGGTATCTTCCTCTCTGTCTGTGCTCTGGCTGGCATTTAAATCCAGTGCAGCACACAGACTTTGTGTATTTGATCCATCTGCTCCAGGAAGAACTGTGAAACTCAGAGGTACCTATTTCTAGCCAGATACCCATTTCTCCAGTAGGATTTGTCACCCGATAAGCATTTAAGATACAACCTAAGCAACTATATATTCAAGAAGTCAAAAAACAAGAATCTGTCTTACTTTATACTTCTCGTTGTTTTGCCATTGAGGAGGCTTCGACTCATGGTGACCCGAAGTACAACAGAACATACGTTTGAATCCCGTTATGGCCTATGTGTATTTTGTTTGCCTTCTATTCTAGCAGGCTCACCTACCGGTAGCATACTGGACAATATTCTGTTGTGATCCATGAGGTTGTCATTGGCCTGTTTTGGGAATTAGATTGCCAGGCTTTTCTTCCTAGCCTCTCTTTGTCTGGAAGCTGTGCTGAAACTTGTCTGCCATGGGACACCTTGCTGGTTTTGAAATACTGGATGCATACCTTCCAGAATCATGGCAACAGGAAAGCACCATTGTACAACAACTCGAAAGATGGGTGGTGGATTTTGTACTTTGCTCTATTATAAGTTAGAAAGGCGAGAAAAGAGTACAGGGATTCAAAGTTCAGGCTGTGTGGTTTGAATCTCAGCACTAGTGTCAGCTGAGCAATGTTAAATTTATTTGTTCTCTGTGAACCTCACGTTCCTCATTTATAAAATGGTGTGGTAATAGTAATTACTTTATTGGACTGCTGTGAGGATAAATGAAAATAATATACATAGGGAGCTCAGCATAAACATAGTAAATAAAAAAAAATTAAGACCAAACCTGTTGCCTTGAGTCAGTTCTGACTCACAGAGACCCTAAAGGGTTTCCAAGGTGTGGCTGGTGGATTTGAACTATTGGCATTTTGCTTAGCAGGCAAGCCTTTAGCCACTGTGCACCCAGGGCTCCAGGTTCATAGTAAAACTTTCTACACACAAACAATTTTTACTTTTGAGAGCAAGAGTTTTGAAGTCAGATGGATTGGACTCCTAGCTCTTTGACTTAAAAGTTGTGTATCTTGAATAAGTTATGTAACCTCCCTGAGTCTCACTTTCCTTAAATGTTACAAGATTATTATGAAAATTAGGAAGATGCATGCACCATTCTGTTTACTTCCTGTTTGTTTGTAACATGACCCATTTAAGAGAGGATTTGAGTTTAGCTACTTCAAAATAAATACACTAATGGCCTCTTTAAAGAGCAAGTCATAAAATCAGGGTGAATTTTTAAAAAGGGTATGAAAAATAAGGAAAAACTCTATTTCTGATGAGGATCTTAGATCCTTTTCTAAGAGTATACTTGCTAGAGATGGGTCATAGACTTGACATTGAGCTTCTCCGCATCCAGGGTGTTCAAGAAAGGAAATATGGTTTGTTACGTGATTCGGAGTGTCAAGATAAATGCAAAAGAGTTCTGAGGAAGAAGCCTAGCTATTCCTAGCTGTAAGACTTAAGAGCCTCTAGCACATGGTGGGTACACAGTAAATATATAAATGCTAGCTGTCCTCATCTTCATTATTCACAGAATGCAATGGAAGTGCTGAGAAAAGAGTGGATCTAAGAATAAAAGCAATATGGCAGAGGTAACTTCTGAGCTGAATAAGACTGGATGTGAAATTGCCAGGTGCTTAAGGGGTGGAGAAGGGAGGGGGTCCATCCATACGGGAAGAGCTTGAGGGTTCTGGATGATTCCCACGCATCCATGGCACAGCAACTTGAAAACCAGGAACGCATGTGGTTTCTTGCAGGGTGGAGATGAAACTTCCATTGGGCCAAAAGGCATGGGGACTGAGGGGGGGAAGGATGACCTGGGAGCCTTGTCCAAGCAGCTGCTTTGCTTTAGATTCTCCCTCAACTGGACATCTGGTGTTTAATGACAGTTCTCAGAGGGAGTTAGCAGTCTTTTTTTTTTTTTTTTTTTTGGTATGCTTTGTTTTATTTTTCTAAAGACCTAGACTTACGGCTCTGGAAGGGAGAAAATGGTCAGCGTAGTCACAGGAAATGTTAACCTCTTCCTGTAGGCCTTCACGGTTATCACAGGCAGTAGAGAGGCACAGCCACAGGGTGAAAGAAGCTTGGAATTGCAAGCAAAGAAGGAAAGATTCTGGTGTTATTCAAAAGTAAGGGCACAGAAAAAAAAGCATAGGAATAGCACTTTAACAGAAGGCCCACGTTCTCTCTGTGGTTTCTCCAGAGGTGTGTCTTAGAGGTAAAATCTTAGTGATCTGGCTCCTCAGTTTGCAGATGAAGTCTCTGAGGCCCAGAAAGCTCAAATGAATGTATTTAGATGGTTTAGCTCATATACATAGTTCCTTCTGGAGCCAAGTCTAGGACCTGTTCCTCTGGACTCCCAAGCAACTGGCCTTTGGGAGAAGGAATTCCTCTAGAACACGTATTATGAGCTAGAGAAGAAAAAAATTGGGGTCTCAATCCCTAGGGCAGTAGAGCACAAGTGAAATCACCATGGAGAAATGCTCAAGGACCTTTCCCCTGTGTGAAGACTGAGTTCTCCGACTCGATGGCACTTGGCTTTGGTAACAGAAACACCACAAGTGGATGGCTTTGAGATGAGACATTTATTTATCCATAGAAAAATAGGCTAGAAGTCCAAATGTAGGACATCAACTCCAGTGGAAGTCTGTGTTGGCTCTGGAGGAAGGTCCTTGTCATCAATCTTTCCCTTGACTGACAGCTTCTGAGGCAAAGGGACCCTGGGTCCTTCCCAAATGATACACTCTGCTCCAGGGGCTGCTTCTTGGTGGTTTTAGGTCTCCAACTCACTGCTTGTTTCCCTTTCTTTTGTATCCCAAGAGATTGCCTCAAGGCACAGTACAGTCCGACACATAATATGCTACACCCCCAACACAGCTGCTGCCCATCTTTCCTCATTAACATCACAGAGGCAGAATTTAAAACATACCGGAACATCACACAATACTAAGAATCATGATCTAGCCAAACTGCTACACACATTTTTGGAGAGGACACAAGTTAATCCATGACAATGAGTTTGCCTCTTAGTGTTGCCTTGGCTATACCTCAACAACTTTAATCCTCAGAGAGTTCTCACTACTTGCCTATTATGGGAGGCAAACCCATAATGGTATCTCTTCCTCCTATGCCATCCAATAAAATTGGCAAAGAACATAGCCAATCCTGGGTCTTTGTTTTTTTAACAGTTGATGTTGTCTACCCTGATCCCCAGAAGACCTCAGCCAGCTATCACACTTTCTCACTGTGGGATCCTATATTGCTTGCAATCCACATGGAACCTTATAATGCTTCTTTCAATCACACATTGGCTGTCACTAGAAGCCAGTGCACTAGGCACTAGGGTTGAAATACAGAGTCCGTGTCCTAATGGGCTCCATTGTCTAGTAAACAAGTGAGGATAAACGCTCTATCATCATTAGTTATAGGGGGACACAAGAGCACAGAACAAAGAGCATTTAAGCCAGCTTTGTTGCTTAAATGCTGGGAGGAGGTCAGAGAAGGACTGCTAAAGAAAGGCTACTTGAACTTGGCTTGAGGAAGGAGAAAGCATAAGACAGGAGAAGAGGGAGTGACCTGAGCAAGAGCAGTGTGCATGAGGAAGAATGGCATTTTCAGGAAACTGGAAATCCCAAAGATGTATAGTGGAGCAGTTAGGTCTCCTCTTAGCTAACATCCTTCCTTCTATGCCACTTAGTAAAATTTGAAAAGAAGGCCTCTCCAGAGTCTTTGTTAATAATCAGTAGTGTCTGCCTCCATCCCTAGGAGGTCTCTGCCAGCTACGGAGTTTCCCATTCTCCTTTCAAATCTCGTGTTCAGAACATAGGGAGATAAAATGCATAAATACTTAGCTAAAAATGATTGATAAGGCTTATTATGGAAAACTTCCCCATGGTACTTGAATTTCTTAACAGGGTCCAGGAAGTCTCCTGCCAAAGTCATGACTTCTCTAACAGTGAATTCCAGATTTGGCAGAACAGAGAAAAGTATTATTTGTAGAGTTCATGGTGGCCTCAGAAGGCTTCCTTCTAAAATGCCTGGATGCCAGGACAGATTGGCCCATGAGATTTCCAAGAGTGAGCCTTCTAAAAGAACCTGGTAGAAACTGCATGTCTTTTTACGACAGCCATGGAAGTCACAGTGTCACTTTTGCCATACAGTGTTAATTGAAGTAGTCATAACCCCACTTGTATTTAAGGAGAGGGGACATGGACCCCACTCTTTTTTTTTTTTTTAACATAACTGAGTGAAAATGTACATTCACATATAAATTTACATGCCCATCTATATGCAGCTTCCACTGCTCTCCCTGTCTGGTGACCGCACACTATTCCTCTCTGCTCCATACATGTCTCATCCTCCCAACAACCTCCTTTCCCCTCCTCTCCATCCACTCCCCTTCCTCCAGCCAGAGGTCAGCAAGATGATATCCTGTAGATGTATAGAACCACAAAGTGCTTCCTATATATGGTCACTCTGCATTGCCAAGTCCAATCCATTCCTGTTCAAAGAGTGGACCTTTGTTATAATTTATAGGAAAGGGCAGCATCAGGGCTGAGGGCCATGCTCTCAGAGGAACCCCAAAACCGCTGGACCATCAATTGAGGTCTTTTAGTGGAGATCTCATGATGCACCCCTTTTTATTCTTGTGTTGCCAGTGAGACACCTCTCTGTGAGCTCCATCGTGGCTATCACTGGTGGTGGCCGGGCACCATCTGGTTCTTCCGGTTCCAAGTCGATGTAGGCACCCACTCTTGTGGGTCTCTCTGTCTTCTCAGTTGTCTTTACTGCATGTCATTTTGGTCCTTGGTGAGCATCCGTTCCTGCTGAGTTGGGACCATTTGCTGTGTCCTCGGATGGCAGCTTGGCAGCTTTTAAGACCCCAGACGCCACTCACCAATGTGGGGTGCAGAGAGCTCTCTTAGCAAAATGCTAGTTGTGCCAATTGGCCTGGAATTTGCCTAAGAGCACGTGGACCCCACTCTTGAAGGCAGGAATGTCAGAAGATATTTGGCCATTTCTCAAGACTACCCCTCCCACTCTTGTATTGCAGGTAGAGAAATGCAAGAATCAGCGACCTGGATTTTAACCACCCAGCTTATTAACACTCAGTATTTGCGTGTAAGAGGAGCATCTCACCACCCATCATCTATGTAAGAAAGACACCTCTCCACATCTCCAAAGACCAGAAATTCCAATTCTGGAGTGCAGAAATGGACTTTGATGTGTAGTTCTGGTTCTAGGGAGGGAAGTCCTAGCTCTTAGTCTCTAAATCTACTCCGTCCCCTGAAACTCTGCTGCCATCAAGTTGATTCTAACTCATAGTGACCCTATAAAGATCCCTAATCCAAAACACCTTGAAACACTACCTAGGTCAGTCAAGTGTTTGGAGGTGGGAAAGAAGAAGAGGGACAAGAAGTAGGGGACTCATTTTACCAGGACCCTAAATGTCACCCAATTCCTAACCCCACAACCCAGTCACCCAGCTAACTGTAGATCGTGCTTCCTAATTGCTAATTACTATTTGGTGAACCTCCTAAAATGTGCCCAACTAACTGAACAGGAATGAGAAACAGGATGCTGCTGGAAAGAAGTGTGTCATGGATTCAACTGTGACCTCCAAAAAAGTGGGTAGGACTGCAGCCTCCTAAGGGAGTCTCCCTGGAGTGTGTCTTGCACCACGTTTTATCCTTTCCTCCTATAAGAGATAAAAGTAAAAGGAAGCAGGCAGAGAGTTGGGAACCTCATACCATCAAGATACCAACACCGGGAATACAGCATCCTTCAGACCTGAGGGTCCTGTGCCAAGATGCTCCCTGACCAAAGACTGATGCAACACAAGGACTTTCTTCCAGAGCCAGCAAAGAAGGAAAGCTTTCCCCGTGGAGCAGACACCCTGAATTTGGACGTGTAGCCTACCAGGCTGTGTATGAATAAATTTTTCTTTGCTAAAGCCATCTACTCATGGTATTTCTGTTAGAGCCGCACCAGAAGACTAATACATGTCTCCTTGTTCTTCTCAGGGTTCCTCATCTGTAAAATGGGGTAACAACAGCTGCCCAGCCTGCCTTGCCAGTTGCTGAGTCCTTTGGAGAACGTGTTTTGTATACTGTAGAGACCACAGAATTGTTACGGTGTTGTGTTCTTATTCCTTCTCTTCTCACACCACACGCTCTCTGCTTTTTCCCTTGTTCAGTTCTCCTAATGTGTTCTCCCTGTCTTTCTGTCTCTGTCTCTGTCTCTCTCAGAAATCAAATTGGAAGGGAGTGGGACAAGCTTGGCAGAAATCTGTCACTCCTGTTTCAGACAGACACCCAGAAAGGGACAGACTGTGAGGAGTGCCCCAGTGTCTGCATTCCTTTGAGACTTTGCCCTAAATAAACCTCTCTGCAAAGACAGAGCTTTTGTTGCTTCGAGGTATTTGTGCCCAGGAGGTTAAAAAAGAGCTAATTAGTGATTGCAATTTAGGTTTGAATTCCTGAACACAGCACTTCCTATTATGGCCTTCCTCACAGAGACAATTGAGTAGTCACTGGTTTCTAGAACTGAAAAGCCCTTTGGGCCCACCTGGGTCAGCCTAGGACAGGCAGGAGGCATGCTCACTGCAGCCAGGGTAGTGGATTATCTCAGCCATAATCTGTTTTCTAAGAATCCTGCCACAGGCTGGTTCTTGGCATAGTTCTGATGGTTATCTTTGCACCCTCCCTGGGTGGCACCTGGCAGTATCAGAACTTTTGCCATCTCTGCTCTGCCCAGAACCAGAGAGGCAGGACTTCTGGGTTCCAGGTGTGACTCTGTCTCAGACAAGCTTGGTGGCTTTGAGTAAGTCCTTTCTGTTTTCTGGGCCTCAATTTTGCCATCTGAAAAGAAACAAAACAAGATAACCATATATCGTAGTTTCCTGGGGCTACGAGTAAACCCCAAACCCAACCCAGTGCCGTAGAGTCAATTACGACTCACAGTGACCCTATAGGACAGAGTACAACTGCCCCATAGCGTTTCCAAGGAGCAACCGGCAGAGTCAAGCTGCTGACCTTTTAATTAGCAGCCATAACACTTAACTACTATGCCATTGCTACAAGTTAAAAAACCAACCAACCAACCCAGGAATTTATTTGCTCCTCATCCGAGAGGCTGCAAGTCCAGATCCAGGGCTGTGCTCTCTCTGTCTCCGTCAGCTCTGAGGGAATATCTTCCCTGTGTCTTTCGGTTTCTCAGCCCCAGCTATTTGCTGGCTGCTTATAGATTCATCTGCCTGTGTCATCACAGGGCTTCTGTCTTGTTCCTGTGCGTGTGTGCGTGCGTGCATGTGTACGTGTGTGTGTGTGTGTGTGTGTGTGTGTGTGTTCCTGTTTCTGCGTCTGTCTTCTCCATTATAAGACACCACTGAGATAACATCAAGACTAGCACACACTCTACTCCGGGATAATTTATCATACCTTCAAAGAAAAGACCCTACTTCCCTAAACATGGCCACATTCACAGGTACAGGGGACAGGACTCTTAACATACGTTTTTGGAAGACATGGTTAAATCCATGACACCTTGTGTGCATTAAAAAAACAAATTTTTTTTTTAACATACGAAAATTTCTGTGGGTGTCATTATTTTCTCAGAAAGGTCTGTACCCAACAAAAATTACAAGCCCTGTTTGCAAAGGCAGACCACCGTATCCCTGGAGCAGCTGGTGGGTTTGAACCACCAACCTTCTGGTTAGCAACACAGTGCTTAACCACTTCACTATCTGGGGTAGGTTTTCTGTCTTCTATAGGGTTTGCTTTAAGTTGGAATCAAGTCTATGGGTATGTTAATCAGACCTCTGCCTCCAGGAGCAGAAGCCCCACACCCTCCAGGAGCCCCAGACTCCCGCTAGCTCTCTTCCCACTCCCCGCCCTTGCTGGGCTCTATGGGCCCCTTTCATGGGTGGTCCTCCAGCAGAGTGAACCTTAGAGACAGGGGTGAACACATCGTCACAGAGGCATGCCATCTGGCTTGGGTACCGACCTTAGCAGTTCCCGGTAGTTAAATGGGAGATTCACTTAATAGAAGAAAAGCAGGACTATTTTCAATAAAGAATTGAAAGAGGTCGGATGCTACATGGGGCTTTGTTTCTAATCCCAGTTCTTTTACTCAGGAGCTGAGTGCAAGTCTTTCTATTACACTGCTCCCCAGGCAGCTATCCTCTCTGCCCTCCACTGTTCTTGTAGCTCCTCATAAGCCTCACGTTCTCCATATGGCAGTCAGAGGGATCTTTTGCACATGTAAATCAGAGCATGCCACTGCACTGCTACAACTTTTCACTGCACTTAGAATAAAATCCAGACTCCTCATTCAGTTCTGTGGCACCTTCCATGACCTGGCTCCTGCCGGCCTCCCCACTCCTGTCCTGTCCCCTGCTCCTGTCCCCTGCTCCTGTCCCCTGCTCCTGTCCCCTGCTCCTCTTCACTCGCTAAGCTCACGGACCTTCCATCTGTCCCAGCCGCTCAGTCAGTTCTGCCCCAAGCCTTGGCACTTGCTACTTTTGTTGACTAAACTGCTCTTGCCCCGGATCCAGGCAGTGCTTCTTACTCCTGCGATACAGATCTCAGCTTAAAAGGAAACTTTTTAATGAGAGGTCTTCTGACCATGTTATATAGCATTTCCCTCGCCCTACTCTAGGGTCACTAGGAATCAAAATTGACTGGATGGCAACAGGGTTTAGGGGTTTTTTAAAATTTTTTTTAGCCCTATCATAACTTTTACTGTTTTCTTATATTCTTTTCATATTGCACCTGAAATTGTTTGTTTCCTGCCTGCCCCCTTATCCCCACCCACTGAAGAACCTTGCCTGTCTGATTCACTGTTGTCGTCCCAGCATCTAGAATAGGGCAGTGCGTTAAGCTCTCAGCTGCTAACTGAAAGGTCTGCCATTTGAACCCACCCACCAGCTGCCCTTTGGGGAAAAGATGTGGCAATCTGCTTTCATAGAGATTACAGCCTTGAAAACTGTATGTGGCAATTCTACTGTGTCTTATAGGGTTGCTATGAGGTGGAACAGACTCAGTGGTGACAGGTTAGAATAGGGCATGTCCTGTAACAGACAGGTAATTTGTTGAATGATTGTACAACTGCAGCAAAGTCATTTAGTATGTTTGAGCCCCAAATTCCTTAGCAGTAAAAATGAGGATAGTAAAATGGTCTACCTTCCTGTATTCCGATCTTTTTCAATCCTTAGAAAACTCTCTGGAACAGATGTGACTATTACAGACACTTTATAGTTGGGAAAATGGAAAGTTAGATGGGTTAAATAATTTACCTAAAATCATACTGTGGTTTGAAATTCTATCCCCTTTGAGATACCAATAAAGATTTGGGGGAGCAGGATAGGAAAGAGAAATTCTATCCATCCTTCCAAATTTTAAATCCCACCAAAACAAAACTACCATCCACTGGAAAAATTTCTGCCAGATTTATACCTGAAAGCAATGTCTGTGGCCAGGGCTCAGCCACATGGGGTGGGAATTCCCACAGATGATTTTTCTGCATCTAATTCATTCTGAGCACATTTGCTGCGTTCAGGCATTCGTTTATTGATACACTGATTCATCATATGTATTCCATTAACAGCCAGGCACTGTGACAGGTATTCCATTAACATTCAGGCACTGTGACAGGTACATGGTGGATCCAGATAGGAGCCCCTGACTCTTGCTAAGGATATGCTCTGGGTCTTCCCTAGAAATGGATGGTCCTCAGTCAGGTCTGTTGGTTAAGTTCTAGTTCACTGACTAAATAGCCTAAAGTATTTAAAAAGCTTATTAGCCAGCTGTCTGGCATGCAGCAGCCACTCAGTGAATGTTAGTGAAGATAAAGAGGATGATACTAGAACTGGAGCTCCTTCCTCAGCCAGGATGCCTAGAAGGGGAGAAAGAGATTTAAAATACTCTTAGCAGTTCATTTTTCTCTCCCAGAGCCTTCTCATTAGAAAACCCAACTCACATGATTCTCATTGCCTCTGCCTTAATCCACAGCCTGTACAAGCAACTGAAAATAATAACCATAATTTAACTGCTGTGTCTTTCCTAATTAAAATCTATCCAGAGGGGTTGCCAGAGCTTCTAAAGAGTCAAAGGGGAAGTGTGTGTGTGTGTGTGTGTGTGTGTGTGTGTATGTGAACATACACACTCATGCTCTCTTGTATGCATCCAACTATGCCTGTATACAAGCCTTGTAAGAACAAGGGTGTCATCAAGAGTGCATAGCTGGCTCTGAACAGGTTGAGGAGTCTGGATTTTAAAACAGGGCTGTTGATGGATTCCTGTGGAGTTAGTTCCTTGAGATACATCAGACTAGTAACTCTGGAGTTGGCATTGGTCTTTTTAGAAGGCTCTGAACAAACATACTGCAAAGGCTTTTCCATGAGAAGGTGATGTTCCAGCTCTCTCCACAGAGGCTCCCCAGGCTTGGCAGCGCCCCTTGGAAACTCTAGTGTCCTGAGCAGCTGTGTCAGCCTGGCTTCCCTCGAAGAGCTGGGAAAGCAAGCAGGGAGCCCTCTGTTAACCCAAGGGCCTCTTTCCAATCGACAACTCCCCAGAGCAAACCACACAGGAAACCAAATCCAGATAGAAAGGAGATGCTAGTGGAAAAACAAAGAAGAACAGGAAGAGAAGGAAGGGGGATGAAGATGGGAAAGGATATTAAAAAGGTTTAAGAGAAAGTCTCAGAGTAGGTTTTAGTTTTTGAGGGCAGGAGTCTGTGTGAGAAGGCAGTTAGTTGGCTAAAGTATAAAGACAGGGGGCATACTTTTAATTTTCCAGATTTTTCTCACCTATCACCTTGCCCTTAACCCTGTAACTCTGCTAATAAATCCCAAAGTATTTTTCTGTTATTTACAAATAGGTTTATTTCCTAATAGCTGTTCTGCCATCTTGCCACTGGGAAAGGGAAGAGAAATGCCATCCAGCAGGGAAGAAGAAAGACACGATGCTAAGGGAACACCCCACCAACAGGAAAGGGGGCAAAAAGAAACTGAAGGTCTGGGAGGGGGGGGTCTCAGAGGGAAAAGATGACAGGACAAGAGACAGGAGTGTGGGTGCTCCCACTCGACAACTCAAGGTCAAACTTCAGGTTGTAGGAGCATGGGAGGTGATGGAAGATGTCCAGCGGGAGTTTAGAGTCACCCTGACAGGGGAGGAGGGTAAATTCACCCCTGGGGAAATGCAAACCTCTTGGAGACACTCTTTGGTCAGCCCAGCACAGCACTCAGCACAGCACTCAGCATGGTACCAGGGCAGCGGCTTATCTGGCCCAAGATAGGGTCCAGCTGAATGGGTAGGAGGTTCAACTTGCAGACTTCAGTCTGGTGTAGAAAAAATATAAGACAGTTCTGGGGCCCCCAGAGTGATGCAAAAGGCTGAAAGAAACTAAGGACCCACATCAAGCTGGGCTATAGGGGAGGTGGCCTCAGGGTACAGGGACCTCAACTCTAGAGTCCAAGTCAGGGGCACGTATACAGCTCCAAAGAATGGGATTACCTTACCCGGAAACCAGACCAGAAGAGCCACCAATCAGTAAAGACTCAGGGCCAACAAGTAGAACTGAGGCTTCTCTCGCTTCTACCATAAGAATTTTGAGTTCCTCTTCTGCCAAACACACTCTTGGAAAAGAGAAGAAGGCAGAGCTATGTTATGAGAGAAACTGCCATGGTAGGACATTTGTATCTTGAATTGATTGAATTCTTACACCACAGAGCGAGTCAGGGACAGAGCAGCCAGTAACCAAGGTTTACTTACTGACCTTTCGTGGTAAGACGGAATTGGTGCCCTGCGATTAGTTAGCCAGCGTAGGTAAGCCCATGTTTATGGGCTAGCTTACAGGACAGTCGATCTCCATGTTGAGTAGAAATGGTTGTTTTAAGATGGAAAAGAATAAATTATGTTTAATTGGCCAATTAAAGTGGTATTTTGTTTGTTTTACAGCAAGGGGACTCAAATCAAGACGAAATCAATTAAAGATTATTTTTAAACTACTTTTCCCATATCTGAGTTGTAGTGTCGTCTCTCTCTCTAATAATAATGACCTCAAATATGTGCAAATAAATTGAGAACATACAAGTCATTTTTGTGTATATTATATCCTTTTTGAACTTTAGTCAAAATAGATCTTATTCATCGGACTTTACAAATGTGGAGGAGGTAGGCGGAGCTATGATAAGGGCCTTGTCCAAGTTCAACAACTTAGAAGAGGGCTTCTTGTTTTTAAATATTTTATGTATTTTTGTTAGTAATATGCACAACCAAACACACATCTGCACGGACAGATCAATAACACTGGTTACATACTTCCTATTGGGCCGTCGTTCTCACTCTTGATTCGTTGTTTCATCCCCAGGAGTTTAGGAGCTTTATCCATTGAAGTCCTCACCTGCTTTACATGAACCATTGGTAATTTACACTCAAAGACAGTTTCTTACATGAGCACTATGCTTGAGGCAGAGTCCTGGTGGTAGAACAGAAACTCTAGCAATGACTTTAGGCCACTTGATTGGCTAGATCTATGAAACCATGAACCTAAACAGCACAACAACTTGCTTTCAAGTTGATTCTAATTCATAGTGACCCTACAGTACAGCTTAGCACTGCCCCATAGGGTTTCCGAGGAGTGGCTGGTGGATTCAAACTGTCAACCTTTCAGTTAGCAGGCAAGCTCTTAACCACTTTGCCACCAGGGCTCCTAAGCAGAGAGAAGTTTTTTTTTTTTTTAAATCTTTATAAAAAGAGTCCAAAAATACAGAACGAAAAAAATAAAGATCACACACTGAATTAGTTAGGATGAGGCTTAGATGCCATCCCTCAGATACAGTTCACGCCCTGAAAGATGCTGACATTTTTGTGGAGGAGCTAAGTTGTGGACAAACATGTCTAAACCACAGTGTGGGACACGAGCCCCAGCCGGAGAGGGACAGCTGCAGAGCCCGGGCTGGAAGCGGGTCGTGGCTGAGCGACAGAGGAACCACTTCCAACTGGGAGACTAGAGACGACTTCATGAAAAATGGGAACATTTCGATCCGTCTTGTAAACTGGGCATGATCTGAATACTTTAAGAACTAGGCGTAGGCCTAGAAAGACTAACAGCGGACTGAAGGAAGGAGGCTCTTCCAGCCTGCGTTTCTCCATCTGCCAAACAAGATCACCTCAGCTTTGGGGACTAAACAGCCTGGGCCTGGGAAACTGAGTAGCAGCAATTGTGTTTCGCCGTGTGTGAGACGTTGGGCAAGCTGTTTTCCTTCTGTAGACCAAAGTGTTCGCATCTGAGGAGAGGATTTAACAGAGGAAACAGCTCAAAGACATCCTCTGGCTCAAACATTTGGTTATTTAGTGATCCTAAAAGAGCCTCGGGGTAAGTTTCTAAGAATGGGAAGTGGCTTTCCGCTCAGATGACACTTAGGTGAATGGATAACCCTTAAGAGAGTTGACTGTGGTGTGTTTAAAGGTCAGAGGGGGGTGGGGACAGGAAGTGTGGGCTGCCACGTGAAGTTTTCCTATCCTCATTTACCCTCCAGGGCCTCCAATTTCTGTCCTTGCAGATCCCATGGCCACCCACTGACACCCTCTTCTTCTCTTCCTCACCCCCACACAATAGAGGTACATAAGGAGGAAGGGAAAGTGGAAGGAAGAGGAGAGACAGACAGACACAAGAAGAGGGAATGAACAGTCAAATGAGTATAGGGACGCTCAAATCCACACTTCCTGCTGAGAACTGTGAGACCAAGAGAGGTCTCACCGACTCTGCTCACCGCCCCCAGCCTGCTTCCCTTTTAAATGGCTTTCCCTCTGTTTCTGAGATTCATCTTCATTCAAAGGAGAGAAGGGCACTTTGGTCTTTTATGGGCACTTTTTCATGTGGCTTTTGTGTGTGTGTCTGCTTCCCTCTGAAGTTCTGGGAGACAGCAGGGGACAGGGACCTGAAAGGAGGGTGAAGGGGTTTCTGCAGTCCCACCCAAGTAAGTGTGGGGATGGGCTGCAGACAGGGAGGGCCATCTGTGGGGTGTCATGGGAGACTTGTCAAAGGACGTTCATTTGCTGTCCTCCAAAGCTGTGAACAGAACAGTTAGGAAGCAGAGGATAAGGTTCATTTTAGGAAAGGTAGTCCGAGCTCCAGTGACATCACCTGAGTGTCCTAGCTCCAGTGACATCACCTGAGCACTGGCTTCTCCATCACAGATCATCCTCTCCAGTCTCGAAGGCTGTGGATTGCAGAAGCACAGGATGTAGTCTGAGGAGTCAGCAAACTGTCAGAGGCATTTATTTTTAAAAACGTATTTAAAATTAATTATCACTGAGGAAACTGGGGTACATCTGCAGGAAGGCTGAGGACACACAAGTGATCCCCGCTATATGAGATCCTCTCAGCCCTAGCTGAACAGAGTTGGGGTCAGCACGTACAGCCTCAGGAGGGGTATCCACCCACCGTCATTTGCTACTGACGCTAGTCATGGGGACTTGTGTGTACCAGAGTAGACTGTGCTCCGTGGGGTTTTCAATGGATGATTTTGGGGGGAGGTTTCCAGGCCTTTCTTGCAAAGTGTCTCTGGATGGATTAGAACTTCCAGACTTGTTAGCAGCTTACCACGCTAACTATGTTCCCAGACACTCCTTAGGGGAGGTGGGGACAACAAACACCGCAGTACTATCTTTCCTATCCTTCCTCTCCGAACTTGGGTAAGTCTTGGAATCACCCAGTGTCAGTTTCCTAGTTGATTCTATCCTGTAGATCTCAAATGGCTGCTGAAAGTGCCAAAGTGAAAAGGAATGAGGAAATGGTTAGACAGCCCAGTGCTGCTCAGAGGCATCAGGCTCTCTGTCATGTGGAGGAAAGCTCTTTTCCTTCCCTGAATGACAAGTTCATTAGGACACCTTCCCTTTCTTTCTGTCCTCTTGCCCCTACCCTAGTCACAGGATGCTGCAAAAGGAAGGGGCAGAACTGGTTTCTGGGATAAAGCCTGAGTTGCAGCTGAGCCTTGTGACGCGTGTTGGACGCCCGGCATGTCCACTTCCCTGGAATTTCCAATTCCCAGTTGTCTGGGATTGCGATTCATGCTCAAGGTCATTGACCTACAGTTCCTTACATCCTGGAACCCACTTTCAGGGGTGGTTCCAGAATGTCTACATTTATTCCAGAACCAACTTAGAGGCTGTTATCTAACTGGGAGACGGGGGTGGGGGGGTGGGGGGGGTGGGATGCGCAATGCAGCAACTAGAGGAACTTGAATCCACCGTAGCGAATCTTCTGCGTCAATTATCAAAACTGACAGTGATCTTGGGACCCCCTCAAGCTTCAGAAAGTTAACAAAAAAATGTAATTCTATCGCTGTGAGTGTATATATTAATCTATTCGGAGACAAATCAAACATACAAATTTGAGGCTTTTTAAAAACCTAAGACCTTTGCCAAATGGCCTTTCTGCTTTCAAACCTCTGTCCCTCCCTCTCAGATGCTCTACTTTAAGTCAGGAGAATCTTCAAACTGGGGGACCCAGGCATCTGGTAGTATTTAGTCTTTTCAAGGGATCTGTGGACACAAACTTTAAAGGAATTTCCCTATCTTCAACATCTCTGTGCACTTTTTCTTAAAACAGCTCAGTCCAAGAAAGCGATAATCAGATCAAAGAGGTCTTGCGCTGGCTGTTACTCCTTCTCTCCCTTTTATATGGTTGTAACTTCTTTCACTTTACAAAAGACAGGACTGTGTCTTATCTTACCCATCCAAATCTCACTATGATTCAGGGCTGTAGTTCCAGGTATAAATATGTCTGGAGTACCAAGTGGATAGTAATAAATTTCAGTGCCTGAAGGTCTTTTTTGTTCTAGCCCCCCCAGCTACCTTCATCAAACCCTAAATTTGAAATTCCAATAAATATTTGCTTTTTAATAATTGCTTATGAAAAATTTCAATGAATATATTATTTTTTATCAGTTATGTACTAATAATCAAATATAGTCAAATCAAATTCTACACTAATAATGCCAACCCTGCAGCTGGAGTCCACCAGCTACTCCTTGGAAATCTTACGGGGCAGCCCTATAAAGTCACTATGAGTTGGAATTGACTCAACAGCAACGCTTTTTTTCTTTTTTATATACTAATAATAAAGGTAACCATACATCATACCTAAAGAAAACATTGTTTAATATGTTTTACTTTTACAGTCAGAATAAAACTGTAAATATGGTTTTATGGATAAAAATTGATGGAGGGGGGCCAACATACAACCTTTAAGCATAAAAATACATTAGAAGAAATGTTGGTGAGAGAAAATAATGATTCCAGGGGAAAAAGGAATGATGTACAAATTCTAACTGCAGTTTTCAAATGGGTGGTCGTAGGTATCAAATCACTAGGGTTTTTACAGTTCACTGGCTATATGAAAAAGAGGGATGCAATAGCATATTTCAAAATGTCAATACTGGTAACAGAGTTGCTATTACATGTTTTGCAACTAATGATGAAAAATCTTGTGAACTTTTTAATGTGTAATATGGGATCATAGTTTAAAAGAAAGTTTTAGGGTGTAGGTAAGCAAGAAATTGGATGATCACAGCTCTAAGAAATGGTAGGTCTGCCTTCTGGGTATCTGAATATTTGGAGGGGCATGGAGGAGGGCTGAGTGACTTGGGGGAGTCTGAACTTGGGGAGACAATGAGGGTTAGAAAAGGTGACCAGGTGAGACGTGGGAGGTACTGAGTTTAGGATCCAGCAGCTATAAGCTCTTCATATTGTTTGCAGGCAGCAAACAATATGTAACACCAGCAGGTGTTACAGGATGGAAAGGAATCAAACCAAAGCGGGCACCAGACCCAAGTCTCCACGGACTCAAAGCCCGGGAAGCAGAAGACATGCATCACTTTCTTCAGCGGGGTCTCTCTCCTCCAAAAGGCTCTTTTGATTTATTATCAAGAAGCCATCTTCTGATCACAAAGACAAAATTTCCATCATTCTTACACAGTTCCTGGCTACAGATACTCTGAAGAGACTTCTAAGTTAATGATTTTCCAAGAGAGAATTGATTTCATATGCTTTGAAGAGAGGTTTTATTTATATATATATATATATGTATATATATATATATATATATATAGGACTTGATGGTTGGGCGGCTGGTTTTTTAAGTGTAGGTGGAATTGGCCTCCCACACAGGCAGTGTGTGATGGGGCCACAGGAACAGAGGCTTGTGTGTGACTGGGAGTCTGTGGACACACAGAGCCCAGCTTCATAGTGAGTTTTCTTGGAGCCCAAAGACTCCCCAGGCATTCAAAGACTTGCAGATACCGAATCTGACATCAGTTGTCCAATGAGAATCTTAAGCTAAGGTCACTATACGTTTTCTTCGCAGAGAGAAGAAAGACACTTGCTGATGAAAATACAGCAGCTAACTTGTAGCTGCTCAGTCTAAACTGGAAGGAGCCACCGAGTGAATGCCCACTGAGCCCATGTAGACAGCTGGGGTGTTAGTCTGTGATGTGTTAGAGGTATCAGATTACCAAACCATGTCTGTGTACGCCATCACCCATCACCCTGCTTCCTGTGAATAAGGGAATTGCCTTCTATCCTATCTGAAGGAACAAATGCCCTGAAGTGTCGATCTGGAATAAGTGCTCAGGCACTTCTCTATTCACACCCACCCCTCCCTGGCCCTTATTTATTGAGCACCCACAGCATGCCACAGACCACACATCAGTGACATCATCAGTTCGCCCCACCACCCTCAGAGATCCAGGGAATTACCTTCATCTTACAGTGGAGGAGATTCAGGCTCAGAAATGTCACATATGAGATTTGAATCCAGAACCAGGGAGTTCCTCACCACAGAGAGCCATCACTCCCTGCCAGATGTGCTGAGGTCATTGGCCTAGGCTGTGGCCCACGCACTGCTCATCTCTCAAGCTCCCTCAAACCAGCTGCCATTGAAGTGATTGTCCATGGTGACTTCACGTGCTCAAAGGAGAACTGTACTCCATAGAGGTTTTGAGGCTGTCATCTCTTAGTGGCAGGTCTCCAGGCCTTTCCTCTGAGATACCTCGGAGTGGCTCTCAAGCACCAACCAGCCCCCCATTTAGTATTCTAGTGTGTAACCATTTGTGCTCCCCAGGTGTCTCTAACATACTGCACTACATCAGCCTTGCTACGAGGTATTTTTTTAATTTCATATTGCATCACAGATTCCTTGAAAGGTGGGGAAAGCTATGTAGGTCTTCTCTATAGAAAAATGAACATCTAAGTATATGAACAAAACATTACATACTGTTTCAGGTAATTATGGAAGTTATAAAGCCTCTGAATGGATCTCCCAAGGACCATGGACTTAAATTAAGAACCACCTCTGTGTCCTTGACTCCAGTTACCTGGCCGCACAGGAGACTTAGCTGAGAGGTTTCTTTTATTGTTAAAAAATAAAAATCTGATTTATGGGCCCTATCCCAGATCTATTGATTCTGAATCACTGCTCTGCCTTCTTATAATAAGCTCCCAGATGTGGGAGCAGCTGGTCAATGTGCACTGCTGATCTTCTGCTCAGCAGCCATAGCCCTTAACCACTACGCCACCTGGGCTTCTTTCATAAACAAACAAAAACCCACTGCCATCGAGTCAATTCCGACCCCTAGTAGCTCCACAGGACAGAGCAGAACCACTCCAGAGTTCCCAAAAAGCACCTGGCAGACTCAACCTTTTGGTTAGCAGAAACAGCACTTAACCACTACACCACTATACTTTCAGGGATGATTTTTACACCATTGATCAGAACATCATCCACATGCTGGCCTTTAGGAACGACTGCTGTTTAATGATGCCTAGTCAATGGATCAGAATTCTTCTCTGTCCCTTCTCCTTATGTGGGAGCAGCTGGTCAATGTGCACTGCTGACCTTCTGCTCAGCAGCCATAGCCCTTAACCACTATGCCACCTGGGCTTCTTTCATAAACAAACAAAAACCCACTGCCATCAAGTCAATTCCGACCCCCAGTAGCTCTACAGGACAGAGCAGAACTGCTCCAGAGTTCCCAAAAAGCACCTGGCAGACTCAAACTGCCAACCTTTTGGTTAGCAGACACAGCACTTAACCACTACACCACTAGACTATACTTTCAGGGATCATATCTATAGTTTGTCCTCCTGTCTCTACTTTTAGTGTCAAGTAAATCACGCAACATCTTTTACCTTCAACTTGCTCTTCTGTAAACTGATGATAATAATTGGGATAGATGTGGGGTTAGATTATTGCATTTAAGTGATCAGCACAGTGACTTGCATGAGACATCCTAAGTACTCCATAAACGTTAATTTATCATTGAGCATATACTATTACTTTGTGGTGAGCCCTGGTGGCATAATGACAGGTCAGCAGTTCCAAGCCACCAGCTGCTCCACAGGGAAACAGACGTGGTGCTCTGCCCCTGTTAAGATGACAGCCTAGGGAAACACTTTGGGGGCAGTTCTACAGTGTCCTATAGGGTCTCTATGAGTTGGAACTCACTCCATGGCACACAACAACATTTTATCAGTCACGTCATCAACAACCTCTATAAACCGTATTTTGGTTATTAAAGTGGGGACATAATCCAGTTGCCACCAAACTGTAACAAAAATACATGAAAGAAAGGGAAAAAAATCCAAAGTTTATTAAACATTAAGAGTAACAGACAAAGAAAGGTTTAGACTTAACAGTAATACCACCAACATCATGGTGTACAATTCAACTGATCTCATGTTAACTTGTACTCGTTTAACAGATGCAGTCTTTGCGGTGTTGCCAAAAGGGTAATGGTGGATTATATGTTTGGTAAAACGTCCCCAAATTAAAGATTGTATGTCTTGACTTAGGTATTCATTATTGACAGACACATACCCATACACACTTGGTCCCTTGCACAACACACAGACTTTGGGAGCCAAATCCAACCCACCAAAATCCAGGATAAGACTCTGCTTATGTCTTCTATGGACACTACTAGGTGCAGAGAAAACCTGGAGGCCTCAGCAGGAAGGTGGCAAGACTGAGTACAGAAGGTGTCTACCACACAGAGGGCTAACCATCCAGCCGGAAGGTACCCGCAGTGCGCTGGGCCAAACCAAATCCCTAGAGGACAGGGTAGAATTTCCCCAGTCGGGTTTCCAAGACTGTACATCTGTATAGAAGCAGACTGTTGCATCTTTCTCCTGTGGACTAGCTTCCTTTTGGTTAGCAGCCAAGCACTTACCCATCCACCACCAGGGCTCCCGGCATCCATCAGGGCTCCTTGCCACTTGCTGACCCCGTGTTAAATCCCTGCCTCCATGCTCCACGCCCAGACAGGAAGCAGGCCAAGCCCACTGGGCTTGGGATTGTTCTAATTAACTTAGATCCAGTTCAGCCTTTCCTATAAGGAAGATTTGGGGAAAATTAAATGAACTCTTATAAAAATCAAGGTAGAACTTTGTGCTGGACGTGATGTGTTGTTTTACTCTAAGGGAAGGGAGGCTTCTCTTCAAATTCTTCTTGACTGTTCTGAAAACAGAACCTAGACCTTCTTACAGTTGCATTTAGAATTCTTGTGTCTCCCCTTTACAAAACCAGTGAGTGACAAACCCCCTTCTCGGTTATCTAACACAACTTCCCACCAGGAACCCTTTTCAAGCCTCCTCGTGGTTCTCCCTCCAGGCAGGCCTTCTTGAAGGCCTATCACAGTCTTGACTGAAGCTTACTAATGCGGCAGGTCCAAAGTGGCCACTTCTTTTAAGAAGAGGAAGCCAGCCCTTATGGCCCTCCTGTCCCCTACCCACCTCCTCAAGGTAGCACTAGCTGACCAACCTTTGCCTTTGTCAGTTTAGCCAAAAGACACTATGATGTAACCTTACCAGAAAGTCCTATGCCCCTCACTGGAAATCATACCTAAATGATGTTGGTATGCTACGATGTGTATTTACTTTTGGATGGTCAAGTAAGTAATCTGTGAAAGATGCTTATGATACAGATGGGGAAAATGACAACAGGACTCATAATAGCTGCAGTCTGAGGCTGGAGCTGTCACTCCAAGTCAGGCCTTGACTTCCCACTCTGTTTAGCCAAACTTGATTACTTACCAGTTAGCTGGCCTGGGCAGCCAGGCAGTGAGTCCAGGAGCATCTGTACGTGTGTGTGTGTGTGTGTGTGTGTGTGTGTGTGTGTGTTATACGTGACCTCCATCTCCATATAAGGCACCTGTACAGACTCCAAAGTGGTCAAATTGTTAAGACAAACTAGGTTTCTGAAACCTTTCCTGGCACACAAAAGAGTAACTTTTACACTATCTTTTTATTCCTTCTGCAGAAAACATTTGTCATGATCCCTGGATACAAACAATCTAATTCCAAGAAAGACCAGAGCTCAAATGCAGGGTGCTGTGTTGGTGTTTTCAGTTACCACGTTATATTTTGATGAACTGGGAAGGTTCAAGGTGGACCTTCAACACCCATCCACTTAAAGACTCAACACACTTGAAACCTCTCGCCACCATGTGTGTTTCCATTGACACACTGAGATTGATTTGTCTGGACTAGTCGCAATGACTAGTGCCATTTTACATATAATTCTGCAGCAATTATCCTCTTCACCTGTAAAAAATTCCAGGGCTATTTCCACTGAATCTTTCATTCAGTTTTGCTTAAGCTTTGCAGGTGTTCCATTTATTTCCCTTGTTATTTACCTGAATGCTGTATTTCAATTCCAGGACCTTCCCGTCTTCCACCGTAATCTGTAACTTGGCACAAAACGGATGCCTGGTATCAACATCCAACTAGTCGGTTTCCCAAGATGATAACATTGTGAGAACCACTGTGAATGGACTGCCTGGGAGGCCCCAGTGGTTAGATGCTATGGCTGCAACCAAGAGGTCAGCAGTTCAAATCTGCCAGGTGCTAATTGGAAACTCTATGGGCAGTTGTGCTCTGTCTGTAGGGTCACTATGAGTTGGAATTGACTCGATGGCCGTGGGTTAAGGGACCCCAGGTCATTCAAGAATTAGACACTCTGGAGGCAGGAAATGCGAAAATCCCACATGGGAAAATCCTATTGATGAAAAGATATTTTAGAATCTAGTACAAAACGTTCCTTTGCAGTAACAACAGAATCTTGACATGATACAGCTTAGTGAAATAAAAGAGCAATACTCTTGAAAGTCAAAACATCTCTCAAGCTATAAACCATCCACACAGTACCCCTGTCAACCTGAAATTGCGTCAAGTCCATGCTCCTGCAGGGGAGAGCAGAAGTGTTCAGGGCACTGGCAGCGGCGCTCCATTCCAGAAACTCACAATTGGGAGCATTTTTGTGGCAGATGCTGTTCCTAAAAAACCACTGTATCATTCAATAAATATTTGACTAAAATCCATTTTGTGCTTTTAGGTGGCGTTAACCAACTTCTTTCCGAGACCAAATAGGAAATAAAAAGGCTCCTTATGTGTTCAGGAGCAGGATTCATCACGGTCAACCTTGGTACTGTCATAAAATTTTAATTTAAAGCAGGAAACATGCTGATGTTTCAGCAATAGGCTTAAAATATTAAAGACTTCAAAAACTCCAAAGCACTTCTTCTCTGTACAACATCGGCGAATATAGATCTTTGCTATATAATTTTAAAACACGGAATAGTTTTCCTTTTCTCTTTGCTATATATAATATATGTCTTTCAAAATACATTTGTCAGTATTTATATCTGAAAAATACTGTACAAAAAAGAACTTCCTATAATTACTCTGTAAAAACATTAAACAATTTAATAATCTCTCCTTTGGGTCTATAGTAAACATTGAAATTGATTGAATTAACCACAGTTGGTGACAACACCCCCCTCTGAGATACACCAGTGTCTTTTACATTCATTTTTCAGAAGTCCACTTTACAAAAGCACATACGTTCAAAAGCAAACACAGAATAAGC
This sequence comes from Heterohyrax brucei, assembly GCA_028571685.1. Lineage (NCBI taxonomy): Eukaryota > Metazoa > Chordata > Mammalia > Hyracoidea > Procaviidae > Heterohyrax > Heterohyrax brucei. Next base: position 112,908,326 of record CM053149.1, on the reverse strand, counting down.
AACATAAGCTCCAGAATCATTAATTTAAGAGGCATTCAGAAATGACGCTACCAGGAAAACGGCTCTTATGAAACATCAACTTAGTAACATAACTGATTTTAAAAAACCGCAGGTATAATTCACAAAAATATATATATTACAAAAAAGGGGGAAAACCGAATCTTGAGTAACTGAACTGTTCTGGGTACCAAGAGGGGCAGGGAAGAAGTCAAGGGAAAACGAGTGTGGGGAGGAGAAATGCGGGAGAGGAGAGAAAACCAAACCAAACACGACAGTGTCAACCACATTTTTTTTTTTTTTCTTTTTGGCTCATATAAATTAACCCCTTGTTCTTAGACCTTGTATTCTCTGTGCCTCTGTCCTGGGGATGTTCTGGGCATGCTCAAATGCATTACTTTAAGGTTTGCTTTTTAAAAAGACAGTGAAATTCTTAGGTAGGGAAAATATCCTACGTCCACTAGTAATACTCAGGCAGCATGCTCTAGCGTACAATAGGATTATTGCTTTAGGTACAGACAGTGCAAAAAACACATTCTGTGTTCTATAATAGTACTCTTACTTATCTGGGGTTGGTAGAATTAAAAGGAAACTTAGTAGATAACAGTAAGTAAAGGTGGGTCCTAGTAAATCTAAACAGCACTTTAAATTTGAAGACAATTATCACCAAAACTGAAAATATGAGGAAAGCAACCTATAAATTAATAGAGCTGCACTGTAGTGCTAAGTTATCCTGTGCACCGTATTAGCATGGTAACCTACAGATTAAACATAAACAAGAGCGTGTACTCTTGCCAACTGAGATCTACTGGTTTATCAGGGCCCTTCTTAGGATTCCAAGGTGAGGGCCCTAGAAGAGCAGTAGGATTGAACAGGAAGCTAAATTTGAAAGGGAAGGCGTGGAGAGGAAGGGGGGGAGGAAAACTCACAAGAGGTCTCCAAAGTCCAGTAAAAACGTGGCACCTTTCTTTAGTGGAACTCAAAGATGAGGGGGCTTCTTAAAATGGCAAGTGCAAAGAAACGCACGCGCACACACTCACTGTTGAGCACACACACGAGCACATATATACGTGCACGCACGCACGCACAAACGCGCACGCGCGCACACACACACACACACACACACACACACACACACACACACACACACACACACACAGATGCACACCAAAATGTGAATCGGTTGCGTTTATGCCTCTGGTAAAGTGCTGATGGCAAAGGTTGGTTTGGGTGTGGTGCTATCAGACAGAAAACAAACTGTTCATCTATTCCAAAGCCAGCCCACAAAGATGCCATCCTACAGGGGCCCGTGCCTGGCTTCGTACTTGGCAAGTATGTTCTTGCATTTGCCCAGCTCCTTCCGCAAGTCAGCCACCTCCTGGCGGAGAGCCGAGTTCTCCTTCTCCAGGAACGAGGCCCGGATGGCGATCTGGTTCTCCTTCAGCCGCCGGGCGTCTCGCGAGCGCTTGGCTGCCATGTTATTCTTTCTGCGCCTGGCCCAGTACTTGTCATCCTGCTCATTAGTTACACAAGGAAAAGAAAGAAGATATTAGATTTCAGCAGAGTGGAGAGGCAGCCAGGGCGCTGGCAGGCTTCAGGGCTGTGCTGAGGCATCAGCCCAGGTTTCTTAACTCATGTCTCCTTCGTTTACCGTTTCCGGACGTTGGAGAGAAGGGTCCATGACTCATGGCTTCCTTCCTAGAGCAAGAACCAACCTGTCAGAACAGACTCAGGCTCTCCCCGCTTATGCCCCACACGACAGCAGTGGTGTGTGCCCAACGAGATGGAGAGCCGAGACTGTCTGAAAGCAAGGGTCTCACTTCATATTCCATCTTACTCCTCAAATTTCTTCACTCTCCTTGCTTAAAAATGTAAGATTCCTTTTCTTCATAACACTTCAAAGAACTCACAGGCTTTTGGTATGAGTATAAACTGGTATCATACTTCTAGAAGGCAATTTGGAAAGACCACTCTTGTGAGGTGCCCTCAAGTTGATTTTGGACTCATAGCAACCCCATATGACTGCGAACAGAACTCTCCCATGGGGTTTCCTAAACTGTAATCTTCCTGGGAGCCGATGGCCAGGACTCTTTCCTGCAGAACCACAGGGTGGGTTCCAACTCCCAATCTCTTGGTTAGCAGCTGGGCACTTAACCAGCTGTACCATCAGGGCCCCTGAATTTGGAAAGATCAACAATTTAAACACACACACTCACTGACCTAGCAATTCTACTCCTGGATTTCATGCCATAGAAATATTTACAGAAGTGCACAAAAACACAGGCATTAAATTTTTACTGCAGCATTGCTTGTTACAGAGAATATCGAGAAAACCTAAGGAGATCTAATAATTACATTATGATATAGTCATACAAAGGAATATTCTGCAGTTGTTAAAATTAATGGCCCAGCTGAACTGGAAAATGCTCATGAAATCTCACCATGTGGGTGGAAACAACAGCAATTTGCAGATAACTACACAAGACCTCTCCCATTTTGTTTTTTTAAGAAAAGTAGTATTACAAACTTATAGACAAAGACCTAGAAAGAGTTATAGCAAGGTATTAAAAGGGGTTCTTCTAGAAGGAAGACAGAGGCCAAGGAGAGGCAGGATCTTTCACCTTTTATTTCATATCCTTCTGAACTACTACTTTATGTAATGGGCATGCACATTTCATCAATTAAAGGCAGAACATTTAAAAAAAAACAAAAACCCTTCAACCTGCCACTACTCAATGCACTCACTGGCCGACAGCATTTAAATAATTTACTCTGATTTCTTGGAACTGTTCCCTAGGCGCTGATTAACCTGGGTACTATTTAACTGTGGTCAGTATGAACCCAATCTCTCCTCTCTCCCACTGCCGCTCCCCCTCCCCCTGCCTGGAGAAAGGAAGAACATCCTAGGAAAACTGAGATGTGAAATCTTCTTTTAGACACTCCCAGTGCATTTCTGGTGCTGCCTGAGTCACCATCCACTTTTTCCCAGAACCTACAAGGGCAAATCCCTCAATATGTGCAAGGCCAACAACTTCAGGTACATGCCACCCAGAATTAAGACCTCCAAGGTGCAGCTAGCAATGGAAGTGGCCACATGGGCTGCAGGAAGGTCCAGGGTCAGGTGTCTGCCCCAATACCTGCCCATTACCCTCTGGAGACAACTGCCCTGCACCAAGACAGAAAATGTGAAACAGAACACGTGTGCCAGCAGCTCTGTCTGTCATTCCCCAGCTGGCACTGCTATGTACATATGCTGTAGGTATACAGGGAGTCCTGGCAGCACAGTGGTGTGGAAACTGCCAACCAAAAGGTCAGCAGGCCAGTCCACCAGCTGCTCCTCGGAAACCGTATGGGGCAGTTCTGCTTCGTTATATAGAGTTGCAGTGAGTTGGAGTCAACTTGACAACAACAGGTTTTGTGTGTGTTTTCAAAACACATCCAGCACCCCAGCTTTCCGTACATTTCATAATGATAATATTAACAAGATAAAAGCATTTTCATAATAGCTAGTGTTATGGATTGAATTGTGTCCCCCTGAAATTTGTATCAACTTAGGCCATTATTTCCTGGATTGCGTGGTTGTCTACCATTCTGTGATCTGATGTAATTACCCTATTTGTCATAAATCCTAACATTTATGACGTTAATGAGGAAACCCTGGTGGTATTGTGGGTTAAGTGCTATGTCTGCTAACCAAAAGGTCAGCTGTTCAAATCCGCCAGGCACTACTTGGAAACTCTATGGGGCAGTTCTACCCTGACCTCTAGGGTCGCTATGAGTCAGACCCGACTCAGTGGCAGTGGGTTTGTTTTTTTTCAGTTTTTTTCTTTGTTTATTTTTGAGGCAGAATTAGAGGCAGCTATATTAATGAAGCAGAACTCAATCTACACAATTAGGTAGTATCTTGAGACAATCCCTTTTGAGATATTAATGGGAGAAGTAAGTAGTAGAGAGGAGTGTGACTTCATGCCACCAACAAAGAAGTGCCTGGAACAGACTACGTTCTTAGGACCCTGGGTCCCTGTGCTGAGAAGCTCCTAGGCCAGGGGAAGACTGATGACAAGGACCTTCCCCTAGAACTGACAGAAAGAGAAAGACTTCCTCTGAAGTTGACCTCCTGAATTTAGACTCTAGCCGTCTTGACTGTGAGAGAATCAATTTATGTGTGAAAGCCATCCACTTGGGATATTTCCATTTTAGCAGAACTAGAAAATTAAGAGCTGCCACCAGCTACTCCTAGGGAGGAGGCTGTGCTTTGGGAAACGTACCTGGACAAGGAAGCTTAGGGCAGGTGTACAGTGGTTGCTGGCGGGGGGAGACGTTCAGTGTCTGCATAATACAAGGGATAAACTGGTTGTTTGTGCTTCTGAAAGGAAGCGGGAGAGCTGCAGGAAGGGGAGAGAAGACAGCCGGAGGGAGAGAGGCTGGGAGGAGTCATTGATGACTTCCTAGTGGTTAGGAGACTCAAGGCATTTTAACAACAGCAAAGCCTCCAGTTCTGATGGAAACTCTGTGTCACATTGATATAAACTCTAATTCTATCCCTCTCTTACTGTCAGTAAATCTACCACACACCTGAATGCTTCTGGGAGTTCTCGAGCACTGGAAAGAGGGGTCGACTTAGGATACAGCGGTGCCTGCGCATGGGGGAAGAGGAGCCCGGGAGGCCAGCAAGGCCATGAGAACCTCCTGGGGAACGACAGGAGGCTAGCAGGGGGTGGGGGGTGCACCACCACAGGTTATACGACTTGGCAGTTTAGGACAGTCCTGACCAGGTTGGAAGCACCAGGCAGTCACCAGCTGACCCAGGAGCACAGCCACTTTGCTCTCTTGGAGCTCTTCTCAAGAGTGCTTTCCTTTCCCTTATCTCAACTGTCCACACACAGGCAGGTGAGCTGGCAAAGGTATGGAATGGGGAACTTCGTAGGTGAGAGCCTGGCAGTAGGGGTGGAGCAGACGCAGCAGGCAGGAGCGAGGGCAGAAGGAACATTCTGGACTACAAAAACCAGCGCGGTTGGCTTCCTTTGTCAGAAGAGAATGGCCGAAGAGAGGGCAGAAGCACTACACGCCCTATACTCTTCTCTGCTCCCCAGGCACCAGCAACGCCTGGCTGCCCAGTTACTCCTGCCCAGGAACAACCTGTGCATCCCTGCTGTGTCATCTTCCCATGGGTCTCATGTCTGATGCAGCCTCCCTAGCCAGAATCCCCTGACAGGTCAACATTCCCTTTTCCTTGCCAGAATGGGAGCTCCATGAGGGCAAGGACTGGCCCACCTTGTATCTTCAACCCCTAATGCAGAACTTGGCACAGCACTTGAACAGTATTTGCCAAGTGAATAAACAGACATTGAGAAATATTAAGAAATCAAGGTGATTACACACATTTTCCATCAGGATCCTTTGCATCACGCCCCTTGATGCTCCTAGGAAATGCATGTCAACGAAAATGAACTGCTCAGGCAGCTCTGGGGAAGACCAATATAACTGGGGCCATTTACTCAACCCTTCTGCTGCTTCCAAGCTGGGGACCACCAACACCTCATCTCCTGATCGCCCACCCAGCTCAGAGCTCTGCCAGAAGAAATATGGGATGCCTCTGCTTCCTGCTTCCACTAGCTTACTGTTTGTGGGCTGAGGCTTCACCCGCAACTGGGGAAATGAAAAACACCCCAAAGACCTATAACAGGAGCTGGTTGCTGTCTGCTGCGCACCCACAATGTGAAAAGGTCAAACCTGGCCTGGCAGCAGTAACCCGGATGGCTTTCACACAGCCTCTGTGTTGTCAAGGTTACCTGGATTACCAAGTAATCTTGCCTTTGCTTCTGAACTTGTAAATGTGGAGACTCTGAAGGTCTGGCTGAAAGTTTTATCTGTCACTCAACTGTATCCCTTCAAACCACTAACCTCCATTCAAGGGGAACTCATGCTGGATGGATGCCCTGGTTTCGTTTAAGAGAAGGCTCTAAAATACACATGGAATTGGGTTGCTAAGAACACACGGCCAAGAAAAGCATTCAACTGAAAGAAGATATCTAACTGCTCAGGACCTAACCCTGTGCTGTCTCTCTCATTCTACCTCAGTATAACCATCAACTCCCTTAAAAAAGACACAGCAGAGATGCCCCAACTTCCAGTTGAAGGCTCTCCAGGCTGAATCTCTGGTTTTACAATGTTTTAACCACACACTTTTCTTTTATGATTTTCAGGATGACAGCTGCTGACTTACCACCTAAGGGCCCCTGATGGAGTCTCTGTCAGCACCTTGCAGGAAGCCAGAAGCCCTGGAGGCCAGGCTAGACACGACTCTCTCTAGCAAGGTTTCCTTAATTTTACCTTTCTGTTTCTGCATTTCCTCAAATGCAAGAGGATAAACTTGGCTCTCCATGGCCTCTTAACCCTGGCAGTGTTGGCCTGTGCATCATGGAGGGTCCCCTCAGGTCTGTGAGTGTTGGCAATGATTTAAGTCTGCTGGGTCCTTCAGCTACTGCGCCTTTGGTTTTCCTCCTGGTGTTCTGTCTAGGTATTAAAAGCAGGAGTAACTACTCTAAATGAGTGTCAGCACAATGTCTCAAGCTTCCACTTTCTCAGTATAGGGGTGTCTCTATCTGTAAATCATATTTAGGTTTGGAGAATATGGTCAGAAGTTAGAAAAAGGCTCCGGATGCCTAGTTCCAATGCCTTGTATGTATATAGTCATATTTCTGTTACATGTATTACTGGAAAGAAGCATAAAATTCACACACAAAAAACTCTAAGCAAACACTAATCAAAAGCCATATTATTTTGAAACTATTAGAGGTGCTATAATTTAGGAAGGCAGAAATCTCTTCTCTTAAGGTATCATTAAATGTGTCAGATTAATTTTAAGTTGTATTTGACTTCCTAAGGTAAATCGATTTCCCTTTATAAAAAGCATGTCCCTTTGATGTAGGAGAGAAAACCAACCGAGAATTAACCTTTTGTTGAGATAATTTATAAAGTGAATATTATATACATTGCCAGAGAACCCACCAGCTTTCTTTACAAAATCCCACCCTGGTCACCCATGGTTGGTGATGTGGACAGACACTGAATCTCTGGCTGCTAATTCTCTGAGGTATTTGGGGTCGCTCTGTGTTGGAACTGACTTGGTGGCAGCGGTTTTGGTTTTATAAAAGAAATGGCAGCTGTTAATCATTCAGAAATTTCCAAAGGGAAGGTAACCATTGGAAGACTACGGGGTCCAGATGCTTTCCCTTAATATTCTTCCTTCTGTTTCTAACCCTGAAAGATTCTGGTTTGATTTTATTGGCTTTCATGGGTTTTCTGGTAGATAGCAACAGGTTTGCTTCCTTAGTGAGTTTCAAATTCTCCTTATTCCTAAACATTATCAAGACTCAAAGGGCATATTTCAGAAGATACCCAGAAAAGAAGCAACGTGCCTTAAAAATCACACAGCAAGAAACAGGATCAGAAGTCCTGAGTCCTTCATCCACTAAATTATATGATCTTCCAGGGTTATCCTTTTAACGTGCCTCATGACCCCACTCTCCACTAGCCCACAGCCTGATTACCAGTTCCAATTTACCTTCAGGTCATCGGGGATGAAGACTTTGCGAGCTTTCTTAATCATGGGCTGTGGTTTCAGTTCTTCCTCAGAGAACTTGCGTTTTCGAGGATCAAACATTTCCTGGCCAGGGATGCTGGAGAGGGCAAGATCTGCTGGGTCGGGCTCATAACCCACCGGGACCTGTATGGTGTCAGGATCAATGGGACTTGGTGTATTGCGGTTTGCTGGCAACAGCTGACCTGGAACAACAGAAGAGTTTTAATTCATGAACACTCTACAGAGACCTAGTAGGCAGCTACTTCATGATACTCCAAGGGGAGTGACAGCACTCTTCTACTAACTGATCCACGTTATCTTACTCATCTTTACTATATTTCTGAGAATTTGACAGGTTGAGTATAACTTTATTTATGTCACATCTGGCAAAACAAAGACACACACACACACATACATGTTCATAGATAGGGAGAGAGAAACTAAATTAAAAAAATGCATGGATCCATTCCTCCCTAAGCATATTCATGGAGCAATGACTATGTGTCAGGCATTCTCTATAAGGCACAATAGACAGAAATACATGATTTTGACCTTTTAAGTGTTTTTGAGGCTATGCAGGGCGATAGACCATCTCTGACAATAACTAGCCAGTTAGGATACAGTGTAGGTGCAGGGAGGGAACTAAGCATCACTCACTTCTAGAGTTTGGAGGGGAACAATACCTGACTCAAGGAAGCTTAGGAAACACTTCCTGGAGGGACACTTTGTAAATCCTACCCTATACAATGTTGATAAGGTAGGATTCAAACAGGATTTGGCTGTATCTTGAACAATTTCTTTTCAGAAAGAAAAGACAGAAGCAAGCAGAGCGAGAGAAAGACTTCCTACTACTGAGAAAGAAGATTTGGGAGCTGGGCATGTCCTCTGGACTTGTGATTCCTGAACTGAGAAACTCCTAGACTCAGGGAAAGACTGACAACAAGGATCTTCAAGCCTGTCCCTGGAGCTCATCCTGTATTTGGAATCCTAGCCTCTTAGACTGTGAGAGAATAAACTTGTTAATGAAAGCCAGCCACTGGTAGTATTTCTCTTACAGCGGCACCAGATAACTAGGAGAAGACATGACCAGGAAGGTGAGCAGCGAGGCTGTTGGGACAGGCCTGAAGGTCACTAAAGGATGCTTTGCATCAAGTCGCACAGCCTGTAAGCTTGGAAAGAAGACTCAGGCAGTAAAATGAACAGACCGAAGGGGCGAGACAGGAGCTGGGAGACCAGACGCTGAAGTGACAACTTCCACATGCAGGAAGAGTGGCGGTCGAGATGGTAACAAGGGGAGAGATGCAAGAAATATTTTAAAAGTTAGAAAAGGCACACAGGGACACTCCACCTTCCACCTGAGAGTTCTATAGGCTGAAGCCCTGGAATGCACAAACATTCATACAACTACAGTTTTATTGCAATTCTGATTATTACTGGTAAAAATAAACAATAACACAAAGATTTACACTGGGAGCTTTGAATATTAATTTTACCTGAATTGTACACTTGCTCCTTTCACACCCAGAGAACACACGAAATGATACAGTTTGGCTGTGTTTGGCCCTTCTCCTTTTCTTCCTCACTGCCAGTGTTCGGACAGGGTGCAATAGATCATTGAGGTTTCATTAAAACCTGCCGCAGGTGCAAGTGTGAAGCCCACTGGCATGGATTCTAGCTAAGCTGTAAAACCAGGCTCGTTTTCTCTGGAAAAGCCCAGTGGGAAGCTTGCAAAATGAATGCTCTGGGTGACCTTTCCGCTCCTAACTCTGCTTTGAGCTCTCTCTGCATCCCAGCTGCCAGAGAGGAAGAGATGTGCCCCTGAGGCGCTGGCAGAGGATGGAGATTTCTCATTAGCCAGGCGGCAGCTCAGCTCCAGCTCCTGGAGACTGCTGAGCTCTGTACTGGATGGTGTCGAGCGAGATTTGATCTTGTGCCTCTTGACTCTGCCTCAGAAAATGTACTCTATCTGAGTGAAACAGGGATTTTATTTTCCCTTTAGAAACTTAGCTTTGAACTCAGCGACAAAGCTTCCCAACACCCTCATCCCTGGAACAACCATTCTGTCTCTCTCTCTCTCTCTCACACACACACACACACACAGATACATCCTTCTCCTATCCTCTGGAAGAAATTCTTAATTACTACTTTTCAAATCCAATTGCTCCAAGTTACTTTAAATTCCTCCTTAGTATTTCAGTATTCTGTTAACTATCCTATGTTAAAAGCTTCTGCATGATTGCCATATAAATGGTCTTAAGAGTTGCACGCACACACACACACACACACACACACACACCCTTCTCTACCTGGCCACAGGCTGTTTCCTGTTTTATCTGTTTTATGCTCTCTCCTCACCATGGTGCCCACTTCAGAGTTCAGCTTCTACAAATGGTATCTGTCATTTAACAGAGGCCCTCTGAGAAGCTGCTTCCCACACTCATTCCTGGACACTGGAACGATAACACTTCATGTTTCGGCAGAGCCTTTCCTACCATTTTCTCTCTCTAGCCTTTCCCCTGTGGAAGTGGGTCAGCCCTACCTGCAGGATAAAGACAGAAAACCTAACCAGGCCATACAAGGTAAGTGGCTTCCACAGTGTCAAAAGAAACCAGCAAATGATCCAAGAAGCAAAGTCAGGAACCTTCCTTTCAGAGACACCTTCACACAATCTTATTTCTCTATATTTTCTACCTAATCGACTCGCTTTTTCCCTCCTTTATTCCAAAATCTCAGTAGTGTCACTGGGCAATGGGGAACTTTATTGTTTTTTTCTTTTTGTAGACTTAAACATTTTTAATGTAAGAATTTTAAATTTGGAGGTTAACTCTTGGACAGGAATGGATTGGACCTGGTGACCATATCATGTGTGCACTTTATGGTTCTATGCATCTATAGGATGTCGTCCTGCTGACCTCTTACTGGAGGCAGGAGAGTGGGTAGAGAGGAGGGGATAGGAGATTGTTGGGAGAATAGGGCATGGATGGAGCAGAGAGGAAGAGTATGCTGTCACTAGGCAGGGAGAGCAGTGGGAGCTGCACATAGGTGGGCATGTAAATTTATATGGGAAAGTACATTTTCATTCAATCATAATAATAATAAAACAAGATGTAATGAAAAAAAAGTTTAAATTTAAGAATGCATTACCCTATTAACTTTTTAAATTACCAAAGGTATTCACTGAAACATTTAAACAAATATAGAAATGTATTAAGAAAAGTGAAAGTCTCAGTTTCTTCTCCCATCATCTCACCTCCCCACCCTTCTCCCTCTGATCTTCTCAAGGGTGAAGACTCTCATCTTGGTGGAACAGCTCGTATCTTGGTTTTTATATGGAGATGATCTAACTCAGTAGGATTACGTTACCTACAGACCTTAAAATTACTTTTTTCTGTATATCAGGATGCCATACACAATTTCTCCTGTTTATACAAACAGAACTATTTTTGCTCTTTTTGAAGAGTGAGTAACTGTTACTAGTGACTTGCTATCAAGTCATAATGACCCTACAGGGACAGAGCTGAACTGCTCCATATGGTTTTCAAGGGGCACCCGGTAGAGTCAAACTGCTGACCTTTTGGTTAACAGTGAGTGAATACCCACTGTTGTTCGGTATATTCCGACTCACAGTGACCCTACAGGACAGAGCAGACCTGCTCTACGGGGTTTCAAGGGAGGGCACGGTGGATTCAAACTACAAGCTTTTTAACTAGCAGCCAAACTCTTAATCACTGCACTACCACAGTTTAGGATGTATAAAACTGTATCTAATCACTCCCAACTGATAAGATTTTATAGGTTGTTTCAAGTCTTTTGCTTGTATATATGTTACTTTACACATATGTATTTTTGTAAATGAAATCCCTGGTAGTGGGATCCTTCTTTCCAAGGGTATGGACATTTTATATTTCTGTATATACTGAAAAACTGTGCTCAAAAAACATACCTATTTACACTTGCACAGTCATTTATGAAGGTACACATTTTCTCACAGCTCAGAATTAAAAGGAAACCCTGGTGGTGTAGTAGTTGAGTGTTACGTCTGCTAACCAAAAGGACAGCAATTCAAATCCACCAGGTGCTGCTTGGAAACCCTGTGAGACAGTTCTACTCTGTTCTACAGGGTTGCTATGATTCAGGATTGACTCAATGGCAATGGGTTTGTTTTACAACAATTTAAAAATGTTGTAAATCTGATATGCACAAAGATCACTATTATTTTAATTTGCATTTCCCCAGTTACTAGTGAGACTGCACATCTCTCATGCTTACTGGGTATTTATTTCTTCTCCTGTGTACCATCTTTTCATATCTTTGGTGTGTTTCCATCTGCAAGAAGTCTTCATATACAGACTATGGATACTAGCCTTTCATCTGTTTTATCTGCAGGGAATACTGTCTTCTAGGCTATCCTTTGTTTTCAAATGCTATTTACAGAGTTCTTCTGTTTGTTGCTATTCATAGATTTTACCTTGCAATGTAGCAATGTCTATCAAACTTCTCCCTGTGGCCTCTAACTTTTATACCTTCTCTACCCCAAATTTCTCATTCTATTACTATTGTAGTGGGTTTTTGTGTGTGACTTTTCTTTTCTTTTTTAATTGGAAATATGTGTTAAATCTATTGGGAGAATCTTGTGGTCTTCTCCTGTATTTGTTACGTCTGAGCTCGGTGTTTCCAGGGTGGGCAAGACCAGTCTTAGGACAGAGACTCCTCAGTTTGCCAGAACATTGTTTCCTTCCTTGTAAAAGCATCCTGATGAAATGACTTCCATGAAGGCCAAGGAGGATTTCTCGAGGAAAAGGTGGAACAAAAGACTTAAGCAAATCTGAAAAGAGATTAGAAGGCACCTTTAAACCCAAAGCTGGCCTCCCCCTTTCGTCACAGATTAGACATGACGGAAATTACAAATTCTATCACTGAAGATAGGATGTTTCTTTCTATTATGTACTTTAATGAGATTTCAATAGCTCTTGTTCAATTGGCTGATTAGCTAGCAGTCATTGGTAAATGGGGACCAGAGCATCTGTGCCTATATCTCTTCTCAAGTCCATGGTTTGTTTCTCTAATTTATGACTACATCAAAACAATAAATAATAGCTGTATTTACCTTGAGGCTGACTTCAATACTGCCAACCTTTTGGGTGTGCTCTATGCTCAGGCAGTTAAATACATAAAGTATTAGACTGCTGTCACTGTTAGATACTGTCAAGTTGTTTCCAACTCATAACGACCCTACGCACAACAGAACAAAACACTGCCTGGTGCTGTGCCATCATACCCACAATTGTTTTTATGCTTAAGCCCATAGTTCCAGCCCCTGTGTCAATCCATTGCCTTCAGGGTCTTCTTCTTTTTCAGTGACCCTCTACCAAGCATGCCACTGCTTTCATGGGTGCTGACTGTGGAACCAAGTAAAATGAAATCCTCGACAACCTCAGTCTTTTCTCCATTCATCACGACATTGCTTACTGGGCCAATTTTGAGGATTTTTGTTTTCTTGATTTTGAGATGCAATCCATACTGAACATTGTGTCTTTGATCTTCATAAATAAGTGTTTCAAATCCCTTTCACTTTCAGCAATCAATGTTGAAATGATAATAAAAGTAATGCAGATTATTAACAAGTCTTTCTCCAATCCCGATGCCTTGTTCTTCATAAAGTCTACCTATTTGCTCAGCATACAGTTTGAAAAGGTATGGTGAAAGGATACAATCTTTCCTGTAAACCATGCACTGTCCCCTTGTTCTGTCTGCATGACTACCTCTTGATCTACATGCAGATTCCTCATGAGCACAATTAAGTGTTCTGGAATTCCTATTCTCTACAATGTTATCCATTATTTGTTATGGAGTGCCTTGCACAGTCAATGAAACGTAGGTAAACATCTTCCTGGTATTCTCTGCTTTCAGCCAAGATCCAAGTGACATCAGTAATATCACTGGTTCTGTATCTTCTCCTGAGTCCAGCTTGAATTTCAAGCACTAGATTAGTACCAGTGATGTTAAGACACATCTTACGAGGCATTTGCTAGCTGATGCACTTCCTTCTCCATAACATATGGCTAGGGAAAGGGAAAGTGATTTGGCCAGACTTTTCTCCTCCACCCACATCCCCTCTCTCCATCACTAGTCTGTGATGTGTTTGCTGGTCATGGCCACCTGGACCTCAGATGTTCACTCTGTGTTTGAAAGAATATCTTTTCCCCTCTTGGTGCCCCTGCTTTCAGAGGAGAACTGTCATCAAGGCTCAAGGCCTACCTACTTCACTATAATACACTCCTGCCCCTGAAGATCCCTCACACTACAGGGAGCCAACTATTCAGTGGTAGAATTCTTGCCTTCCAAGTGGGAGACTCTGGTTTGATCTGGACAATCCACCAGAGGCACAGCCACCATCCACCTTCCAGCAGAGGCTTGTGCATTGCTATGATGTCATGAACATGTAGCAGCAGACTTTCAGAAGAAGATATCAGGAGGAAAGGCCTGGTGATCTACTTCCAAAAAAATCAGCTAACGAAGATCTCATTGTATATGGGGTTACCATGGAGGCAGACTTAAAGGCAGCTAACAGCAGTGGTTAAGAGCTCAGGCTGCTAACCAAATAGCGGGCAGTTCAAATACACCAGCTGTTCCTTAAAAACCCTATGGAGCCCTTCTACTCTGTTCTATAGGGTCACTGTGACTTGGAATCAACTCCACAGCAACAGATGTGGTTATTTTTGGTTTAACAACAACAGTTAACACTATAGGCTCAATAAATGGTGATCAAAGTGTGCACAGAGATTTAAAAAATCTCACAAGTACATGCTAAAGACAGGGACTTTCTGGACTCTGAGGCCAGACTTGCAGGTCTCTATTCCAGTGGGAGGAACCTGCTATCTTACCCAAGACATACTCCACAGACACAGTTACATGCGAATGGCCCAAGGGTTCATTCCTCTCTCTACTTATGTCCTGTTCCATGTGACTCTGCAGTTCTAGGCAGAATCTACTTCCCCACCTCACGAAGCTGGACAGGCCTGATGACTTGGATTGGCTAACAGACGTGGCAGAAATGACAAGAGTCTCAGTTCTGAGCCTGGGCCCAAGGAAGTTTTACTGGCTTATTCTCTTCTCTTGCACTTCTGTCCTAACCGTAAGCAGCTCCGGGCTCCCTCGGTAGAGGATGAAAGACACGTGGGGTAGCCAGTCCACGGCTGTTAGGTGCTGTCAAGTCAGCTCGGCCTCACAGTGACTTTATGTGGGACTCTGCACGGTCCTACACTATCCTCATCTTCATTGCTATGTTTGGGCCCATTTTTATAGCCACTGTATCATTCCGTCTCATTGACAGTCACCTCTTTTTGGCTGAAGTCTGCTTTACCAACATGATGTCCATCTCCAGCAACTGGCACCTCTTGATGATGTGTCCAAAGGAAGTGGGATACAGTCTGTCCATCCTTGCTTCTCAGGTGGATTCTGGCTGCACTTCCTTCAAGTCTGATTTTATTCTTCGGGCAGTCTATGGTCTAGTCAGTATTCTTCACCAACACCACCATTAGAAGGCATCAATTCTTCTTTGGTCTTCCTTGTTTAGCATTCACTGCTAACATCAATATGAGGTGACTGAAAATCCCATGACTTGGGTCAGCCACACTTTAGTCACCTAAGCGACATCTTTGCTCTTTAAGATTTTAAAGAGTCTCCCTGCCCCCACCCCCATATTTGCCCAAAGCAACATATCATTGGATTTCTTGACTGCTACTTCCATGGGCACTGATCACTGATCCAAGTAGAATGAAATCCTTGACAGCTTCAAGATCAGCCTAAATCACCTGTCCCCTAGATCTGTGAGTGACTCCAGGAAAGATCAGCCAGATCACCACAGCGATTTCAATGAGCGAATGATACACCCTTATTTTTGTATGATACTGAATCTTTGTGGTTGTTGGTAAACCTCATCCAGGCCACAGATGCCTGAAAACAAACTGAGTTTGTGGGGATGTGTATACAGTAATATTAACTTTACAGTGGGATTTAAAATTGTTCAGGATAGTGGTTAAATTGTGAAGTGGGTCAGATGTGAGACTGAATTCTGATTCTTATCACCTGTATGCTATGCACTGGGGCACTTGTGACTAAGGGACAAAATACTCCCCAAATCTTGGCAAGGTTTGTTTTGGGATCAGGCACTATTGGTGATTTTTTCTTTTTTTACCTTCCTCTCCTGAGTTTTTTTCCTGCAAACGCAGGTTACTTACTACATGACAGGGTCACTATGAGTCAGAATCAACAGTACAAAAGAACAACAACACACCTACCTCATAGGACTATGTGAGAAATGAATGAGGTAACTAAAAGGCTTTCCATTGCCACGGATAATACAATGCAAGCTTCCTCCTCACTCTGTATGGCTGGCCACTCTGCATTCTGCCTGTTCTTCACACACCCCACCCAGAGCTTTGTCCTTTGTCCAAAACATTCTCACCTGCTTTCTACCTGTCTGGTCCTCTTGCATCATTCAGGGGGTGACAGGAATCAGAACTGACTCAACGGCACTCCTAACAACAACAGATGTCAGCTCCAGGGCCATCTCCTCTGACCCTCTGACTTTCCCCCATCACTGCCTATCAAACTACCCTGTCTCATTTGCTTTGCAACATTTACCTCTATTCAAAATGATGCTATTTGTTCAATATTTACTGACAACCTGTCTCTACTACCATACACATTCTCTGTGATGGGGACCTTGTTTTACTCACTGTGTCCCCATATTCAGTACAAATTATTGCATAACCAAAAATAAGGACCCCACAGAGCCTAACAAGCACTATTCTGAGGAACATGGAGTATTTTTTTTTCATTTCTTGTATTTTGCCAGTTTCTGTAAGAAGCACCTTTCATTTTCAAAATCATAAAATAATTATTTAAAAAAAAAACAGACTTAGCTTCACTTTGTACATACAGGTTTCAGGAGGCTATACTAAATGCTTTTGAGAGTATAGCTGCTCAAGCTTCTAGAGAGGAAGAGGGGGAGAGGGAAGAGGGGGAAAGAAATGGGGAGGAAGAGAAAAAGAGAGAAGAAAACCTACACTGCTGTGCGTGTGGGGGGGTGTGTGTAGACTCCCCTTTTCTCCCATTTGGGACTACAGCTAGCTAGCAGACCAAGCTGGCCTTGACTCAAGGCTTCTGGTCCAACCAGACACGCCTCCTGCCCCCTCTTTCTCAGCACCCCACTGGCAGAGAGTCAACCGGGTGGTAAAGCTGAGGAAGAGGAAAAGGAAAGAAACAGAGGGAAAGAGGAATTGCAGAACCCAAGAAGGGTGTGAGAGAATGAATGAAAGAAGCAATGAAGTGAAGGAAAGAACAAAGAAAGGGAATACGGAAGGAAAGAAGACATAAAGTGGGACAGGATGGAAGGAAGAGAAGAAGAGAAAGAAAAGGCTTAGCCAAAGAAACTAGAAAGTCTCCTCTGGACCAAGGGACTGTAATAGCCTGTCATGTGCAACAATCTTTCACCATATGTAGTAATTTCTCATCATTGTTATGATTTTTAAGAGTTTTGAGCCCTATCCTGTTTTCAAAGGCAAACAAAAATAAAAACACATCATAAATATGTATGCATATGGACATACTCACACACTTCCTCTGGGCCCAATTCAGACAGTATGCTCAATAAATGCTCAATATATGATTGCAGAAAAAAAATATACCAAAAAACCAGTAACAGGCTGTCAGTAGATACAGTGTGATGCCCCAATGCTGATTCAATTCATTATGTATAAAGATTAGGATGGAGCACTTTCATGACCATTTTCTAAGATGCTGAAGGAAGCCCACGGCCTGTGTAGCAGGAGGCAGGCACCCCCGGTGCGGTGAGTAACATTATCAGTGTTACTGAACCGGGTCAAGCCCCACTATCCCCCAGGCCCTTTGGGTGCACCATATTTAAATGCAAATAACGTGCACCATCTGTGTTTGTTTGCCAACTGTGCCCTCCTCCATTTGTAAAAGAACTGGCACAGTGGTGCTTACGAACATACCTCTAGGGGCTAAATAAATGTAGAAGGTGTGCATTGTGTCAACATACAGTATTACCTCATTCAATTCTCACAATAACTGTATGTAGGTGGAAATACTGTTATCCTAATGCAGAAATGAAGAACTTGAAAGAATGCTTTCAAGAAAAGCTCAGAAATGGTCAATAATTTGCCCAAAGTCACCCAATCAATAGACGGCAAAACAGAGACTCAGCTCCCTCTCTGACTCTAAAACCCACATTCTTCATCACATAGAAGCAGAGTGCAAACGGTCAGTGCACCTAGCTACTAGCCAAAAGGCCGGAGCTTTGAAGCTGCCCAAAGATACCTCAAAAGAAAGGCCTGGCAATCTCGTTCTGAAAAATCAGTCACTGAAAACTGTATGGAGCACAGTTCTACTCTGACACACATAGGGTTGCCATGCATTGGAAGTGACTCACAGGCAACTGGTTCTCTTCATCATACAAAGGCCACAGCAGTGAGGGCTGGAGAGCCTAACTCTGCCTGAAGGGAAACAAGGCACCCAGTGCTCATGAGAGAGAACCTGCGTCAGAACCCGGACTAGGTGCAACACCTCACTTGCAGTGGTTCAGGTGCTGCATCATCTGGGCAGGGCCACAGCTCTCACTGCTTCAGCACGTATTATGTAATCACCTTCTATTCTATGATCCAATGTGAGCAGCCCATCAGAGGACAGGGATGTTTCCTTGGGGGTGTGGCCTGAATCCAACACACACAGATGTTCTGGCAAAATCTGTTCTGAGTCCTGTATCTAACTCATCCTACTCTGACCTCTGGTTTTTGGGATGTGAGCCAGCAGCCTGCCATCTGACCTGCAGATCTGAGGATTCACCAGCTCCGGCAGCCCCTGCAGCCCTGTGCAGCAGCAGCCTGCTATCTGACCTGCTGATTTGGGGTTCATCGGCAGCTGCAACCATGTGAGTCCCTGGTTTTCTGCCTCTAGAGAACCTAGCCTAGGACAGAGCCTAATGGGCAACATCCCAGTGAACCATCATGCCTTTCTACCAACAAGGACTGTGTCCTACGCTTAAGGAAGAGGAAACAGATGGTCAGGGGGTGAAACACCTGCATAAAGTCACACAGCTAGAAAGCTGGGGCCAAGTCAGGTAGAGGTGAGGGTCAGATTGGCCTGACCCAGAGCCCATGTCTTTTCTGCTTCACTCCAACCTCCAAAGGAGAGGAAAGGAAAAAAAAAAAAAGAATAAGACAGAGACCTCAAGAGATGGTCTCCAAAAGAGGCAAACAGAAACTCCTGTCCTGGACAAGAGCCTCTAAAAGCTGCAGATCTCCAATTTCAGGGAAAACAGGCAGAAAGGCTGCCAGCCTCCCTACTTCCTTTTCCTCTCACCTTTTATTGCTCCCCACCCCGACCCATCACTGCCTTGACTTCATTCCTCTTCAATAGCAAGCTTGAGCTTGCTCAAGGACATATCTGCACCTAACAAATCAGAGACAACGAGGGTTCCTGGCAGCAATGGTGTCTAATTCACTGCTCTGTGGATGTGAAGTTGGCTTCAAAGGTCACTACATGAGGCGGCATGTTCTGTACCCACACACTTAAATGATTGGCACGGTTTGGTTTGGGCGGAGATTCTAGGGGGTGCAAATGGCTCAACTCGGCAGCTAACTGAATGGTTGTAGGTCTGCCTCTACTCAAAGGTACCTCGGAAGAAAGGCCTGGCAATCTACCCCTGAACAACCAGCCATGAAAACACTATGGAGCACAGTTCTGCTCTGACACACATGGGATTGGAGTTTACCCAAGGACAACTGTTCTTCAGGGTTTGCACGAAGGCAGGCAGTTAGAACCCTGTTGCAGGGCTCCCTCTCTGGCCTTGGACCCAGCATCCAGTCCCTGATCTGTCCTGAAGGAGATAGCATGGTCTATCATAGTTTTGACACTAGAATTAGCCATGCCGCCACTCGCAGTCTCTGTTCCCTCGTCTGTAAAGCAGGGGAGATAACACCTCAGGGCTGGATGGAAGGAATTCTGCATGGGAACATAAGTCAGGAGAAACTGAATCCAGACCTTCTTCCTGTCCACTCCCCAGCTCCCACTTCCCCACAGCTGTAGCTCAAGCCAAGCCTGTTAGGCGTCACCAACTATCACAATCCCAAGACAAGCAATTTGTTCTGGGATTGTGCATCAGGCCTCAACGTGGCCTTGACGTGACTTGGCAGCTTCTAACATGGCAGGAACTTGGATGAAACGAACAAAGACTCTCATTCCAACCGTGTTCATCATCACACTCCTTGTATCACCCACAGTGTCAGCAAGAACTCTGCCTCCTCAAACCGGCTGAGGAGTGGGGCCATAGGTGCTCCTAACTGCAGCCTGTTCACAGTCAGGGAAAGGGGAGAAGAAAGGAAGTTCCAGCCAGTGGTCAGGGCCTGTGGGTTTTCAGCACATCCAGGGGCCTTCCCCACTGCTGCCAAGGCAGTGTGGCGGGGTGTTCGCTAGCTCCTGTGTCCAGCACGTGGCAATCTGAAGGCAGGGCCCCACTGCCCTGTCGCCCCACGGCTGTTGCAGCACGTCAGGGTGCAGAGGAATTACACACCAGGGGAAACAAACTTTAAGGGTCAGAAACCAAGGTCTAGATGAGGAGTATTTCAGACTTTGCAATACCAGCCCCCTGAGGTGGGATGAAGGATTGCACACCGGCAACAAGGCACCATCCTTCTCCCCTCCTGCACCCCTGCCCTGACTCCATATCCTGATCCTTAGGGGTTAGGGAAGGAGGACAACAGGCCTCCTCATCTTCTCTTCTAGTGAAAGGATGGTGGTATCAGACCTGGGAAATGGGAAGATAAGTTCCCGCTGAATGCTGGCTAGCTCGAAGTCTTCGAATGCTTCTGTACCTGTTATGCTCTGGGAGAGCAGGGGTCCAAGCCCTCCCAGGCTGCCATGTGACAGTGGGCCATATACAACAACCACGCCTCCCTGTAGCTCCACACACTAGACGACATGTGCCCAAGGACAAATGGAAGGAATCCAGCCACTGCTGGCGTCACCAGTCCCTCCTCCAGGTGTCCCCTATGAAGTGCATGGGTGGGGATGATAGTCAAGACCCCAGCTTTCCACACAAAAGCTGTGATGGAGGGTCCCCACTTTCATTCATACCTTACATCTGGGTCCACTCAACTGTCCCCCACTACAACCCTGTGCAACAGGTAGGGCAAAATAGGTGCCTTTTACCTATGAAAATACTGAGCCACTGAGTAGTCCATCTCAGTCCCTCCGGGATGCAGCTACCTTCTTACAAAGCTGAGACAACAAGCTCTCGCAAACCTGAAGTCTATTTTCAGTGGCTCTTTCAATTTTTAATGACAACACGCACCACTTGAATCAGCGCCACCTCGGCCCCTGGAGCCCCTTTAATAGTCTGCATCGGTGAAAATGTGCAGGCCTAGCTATTTGAAACCTGCAGTTTTCAAAGTGCTGCCATGGCCAGTTATTCAACTAACAATTCTCTTCCGGTTGCTGTGAATTTTTTGTTGTTGTTGTTAGTGGAGAGAGCGAAGCAGGGACCATAGGTAAGCAGCAACGTTCACTAACAGTCACAGTGAACCCAGGAGCCCACGGCAAACAAACAGCCCACGCCCTCTAAACTGAGCCCTACACAGGGAGGAAAACAGCATTGTTTGAAAGTCTGAGTTTCGGGATGAATAGCAATAGGATTCAGGTTACGTCTGTGTTTCTGGGGCTTCTCGGGGACATCCACAAAGATTGCTACATGAGTTTTCCAGTTCAGCACCCAAGAGTAAACGCACTCTTCCAGAGCCTCCTTGCCTTGGCACCTGGCCAGCACTGTCTGTAATTCTCCTGCACTGAAGTTCACAGAGACTCCTGGAGGGATCTGGGACTGCTGGTCACGGTCTTGTTCTTGCTGTCGTCTCTAAGCTAACGTACTTAAGCCCATCTTATGTCCAACCTCCCACTCGCCATAGTCTCTCCTCCAGGACTCTGGGCCTGCAAGCTATTTCCCTTTCTCTCAGGCTTGAAATTTCAGCCATCCCCCACTTAAGCAGGTGGGAGAAAGGAGACTCCAAATGTCTCATCAGTGATAGAACTTTGGAGAGTTTCTACTCTCAGTTTGCCCACCCCGTTAATAAGTAGATGGCAGTGTGGGATGGTATTAAAGGCTTCTTTCAGCTCTAGCACTAAATCCTCATTTGAGTTCAGCTGAGGTTTTCCTCTGTATTTCAGATCCAGGCCATATCTCCAAGGACTTGGATAACTATGACACCTTCCTAAGTGGAGTCCCTGCCACCTGTACTCACATCTGCCACCTATAGCCAGGGTGCTTTTCCTGGGACCTCTGTACTGTGATCTAGGTAGCCAATGTCTTCCCACTGCCTCCCAGGGCCAAACTTCTTGTCTGGTAGTCAAAGAAAACCACAGGTGGGCATCTAATCCAAATCTGGTATCTAAAATATTCCACTGTGCTCTCTGCCTAATTCAAACTAGTTTGCCTTATTTTCTGGACGTGCTTGGGTCACACCTTCGGCATCACACTGGTCCTACTGTCCATCCAGGTACAATTCAAGACCTCTTCTGACTGTTCCAGTGTTTATGACCTCTCTCTCTAACTTCCCCCAAACTTGATGTCTATGCCATATGCCATGTAGCATGTACCAGTCTAGAATTTTTACGAGGCTGAGAGACTCTATAGCTTTTAAGTGATTATCTGCTAAATAGGTGGGAAAGCTTTCAGGGACAGAGGCCATACTAATTTCTTGTACAGAAGATGATTAGCAAAGGCTTGATTAAAACATTCATTTGCTTAAGCACGTATTGAGCACCTACTATGTGGTTGACTGGACACAGAATCCAAAGTCGGGGAGCGTACCGGCTGTAGCTAAAGAGGTGAGTAAACAGGTGGTTAGAGTACAGGGTACTGAGAGAGAGCTCTGCACTTACCAGCACTCACACTGCTGACACCACCAGTGCTCTCCCAAGTGTGCTCATGAATCCAGAGCTGGGGCATGCATGCAGGGGCATTAGAAAAGGCTTCTCAGAGGGCACTGGTAGCCTAGAAGTCTTGCAATTGGCCAGGCAAGTTAAGGGCAAAAGTATGATCAGGACAGAGAGAACACAATACGTAAAGGCACAAAGATGTGACAGAATTCATGAGCCAATCAGAAAATTGAAAATACTTAGTGTAACTGGAGTTAGGGGCAAGAAGAAGGATACTTAAGAGTTGAAGTCACCCCAGATTCTCTGTTAGCCCAGAGCTGAAACCAGTCCCAGAGCCAACTCTTCAGACACAGATTAGACCGGGCTATAAGACATAAAACGATATTGGTAAAGAATGTGCTTCTTGGCTTAAGTCAATACGTGGGGCTAACTGAGCAGCTCCTGTTCAGAGGAGAGATGAGAGGGTGGAGGGGGACAGGGGCTGGCTGAGTGGACACGGAAAATACGGGGTAGGAAGGAGAAGCATGTTGTGACAGGGTAGGGAGGGCAGCTAGAGTTAAAAAGCAATGTGTGTGCAAGGTTTAAATCACAAATGGATTTGGGCTGTAAACTGTCACTTAAAGCACAATAAAATATTTTTTTAGAAAAAGACTTGAAGCCAGACAAAGATGGACCTCAGATGTTCAGATTTTATCTTCAAAGGAATGGGGAACAATTAATGGAATTACAACAAGGGAGTCGCTGCTTGATCCGATGACACAGAGATTGCTACAGCACCCAGAGGGAATAGTGTCAACGGCTAACTGGCTATGGGAGAAAAAGAGAGAGAGGCAGGATTCACCTGAGGCTTCTGACTTGGACAAGCAGACAGGGGGTGGTAACACTGACTCAAATGGGGAATACACGGGGAGTCACTAGAGTCACTGAAAAAAGAGGAAGGCCTTCAACGAGACGGACTGACACAGCGGCAGCATCAATCAGCCCAAACATACCTATTATTGTGAGGTTGTCAGGACCAGGCAACATTGTGCTCAAGGCTGCTATGACTCAGGCTGACTTGATGAAATCTAATAACAAGAAGTAGATCTGGAGGAAAAAAATGTCTGAATGTAGAGCTGTTGAGCTCGTGGGGTCGGAGGACTCTAGATAAAGCTTCCTGGACAGGTCTGGACCAGAAGAAGCAATGTTGACTGGAGATACAGATTTGGTCATCTAGAGATCACTCCGAGAGAGGATACAGAGCAAAAAGAAACCAAAGAATAAGCTTGGGAAAATGCTGATATTTTAGGGATGAGTAGAAGACGATGACCTGGTGGGGAATACTTAGGAAAAGTCTCAGAGGTAGGAGGTAGACCAGTTCTTGGGCAAGCTAGTGAAATGGGACTGACCGCAGAGAAGGTTCTCCCAAGTATACTGCTAATCCTTCACAGCAGTCCCCATGCTGCCGAATCAAGGATCTTCACTATTACCTCCGTTAAACAGACGAGAAACACTAGACAGATGAAGTAACTTGTTCAAGGTCAAATAGATAGCCCCAGCTTTCTCTCTACATTTCTGCCCCTACCCATATAAGTTAGGATGGCAACAAACATACCCTGGATACAAACAATGAGAGTCCAGCAGTTTGTTTCAAGCAACACTCATCTGACACATTCTATGTGTTGGGAATCCTGAGGCTCTTATATGCATCTTAGGGTGTTATGTGTCTACTTTTCATTCTCTATGGTAGAGTTTTTTATCAGGTGCTCTTACAAGACTGTCTTGCTGTATAGAGCAATCCAGCCTCATAGAACTATCTCCCTTGGTTGTCTACTGCATTTAATTCCTAGTTAATGCTCCAACAGCATCTTTTTATGTTTCGGTCTGGAAAGGGTGTGCTTGGGAAGTGTTGACTATGGAATTAGGGAAGATGGTAGCTGAAAATGCCTGTAGAGACATCCTCTGGAATCTATAAACAACAGTGTCTATGCCATAGACTGTGAAACTAACAGAGCACAGGCACAATCTCAACCCATCAGTTAATGATCATTCTGAAAGATTTCTAAATAAGTGTTGCTAGGCAACAGAAGCTGCCTAGGGGAGAGTCTGCTAAGTCAGGGACACAGACTTTTTGCAGGGTGGGGGGTGGGGTCAACTTAATTCAATGGACTCAGCTGGTACCTAAATAAAATGGATTTTGTCCCCCGGCATCTCATTTGGGGTAAGGTAAGCAATCTCTCAATACTGCCAGCCTTTGCAGTTGCTGCTGGTTAGTTCACATAAATGTTCACTGTACCCGACCTGTTAGTGTCCCACTAGTCTATACCTTTGTGACGATGCATCACAGGAGGAACTGTGTTATAACTGAGTGACAGCTCGCTCATCATTCATTTAGGCAGAAAGAACAGGAAGGCTACACAGCAGCACACACAGTTGACAGCTCTCTGTAACCTGCATCAGCCTTCATGTAGCATGAGTCTGATTTTTTTTCTTTTTTAATATTCCAGTACAAGCCAAGGCTTAAGAAAATGGATAAACTCAGATTTTCTTAAATAAATTTAAGTCCCACACAGGAAGAAAATTGCCAGCAGCCATGGGTTTGACAAGTAAAAAAAAGTGACAAGGTTTTCACTTCTAGTTCTTCACCATTACCTCAGTGAGGCCAAACAAAGGCGAAGCAGATGAACTTACCCGTGTTTGTAAGCCTGCAGTAAAGCATTGCTCTACAGTCGTACAGCTCCCTGACATACACTAGAATAATATTCTACATCAATTTCCTAGAAATGTGTTTGTAGTGTCATGGATCAATCTTATATGGCCCTTCTAGCCACTGTCTTGTAACTGCCACTAAAAGATTGGGTGGGATTATTCAAATAAGGAGCTTGTAAGCTCAACGAGGGGATTGGACAACTTGCTAATAATACAAATAAGGTGTCTGACAATCTTGTGAGGGTGGGACCATGCAAATACAGTGTATAGAACCCTAATGAGGGGATTGGTCACTTTTGTCACCCTGCTAGGCTTAAGATGAGCCATTCCAGAGGTAAAAAGGGGTGATGCTAATTACTGCCAGGAGTGGAACTCATCCTTTAGACCTGGAATCCCCATATGGAGAACCTCCTACAGCCAGGAGACAGAGGGAGGGAGTTACAACATGGAAGACAGAGACAGACAGAGATGTGACTCTAACAAAAGTGACAGTGGCCCAGGATGGAGGGCAGGAACTAAGAGATCAGCTCAAGATGGCAGTAGTGGGGGGCTTGCTGACCCACAGAGTGAAGGCTTCTGGGTAAGAGGCTTGCTGGCAGAATGAGGCATCTGTGGGCACTTGGCAGAGCTGGGCTATGGATCTAGCTCTGAGAGAGCAAAAGAGTTGAGGGCCTTCAGGCTCCAACTTCCTGGCTGAGTGGGGTGCTCCTGGGGTCTTCCTGGTGGAGCTAAAGACCTTTTAGCTTTAATGGAGTAGAGCAGAGGCCAGGGCTAAAGACCAGAAGAAAGCCTGTCTATTGATGAGGCTGAGAAGAGACAGTCCTGACGGAAGAACTGCATCCGGAGTGCTCCTGGACCTGAACTGTAATGTACTACTTCCCCAAGAAACCCCACTATAGTGAGTCTTGGGAGTTCTGTGTGGCCACTGAATTGAATTACTGAACTGAGCAGAGGAGGACAGACTGCTACGGGATAGATGGCTGGTGCAGGAACTGGTGAAACGTCTGGAGAGAGCAGGTACGCCTGACCTCCCTGTCACAGGAATCAGCCTTGTCCTGCTGGTGATGACGATGAGTCTCCTCCCACGCTGAGATGCCAGACAAGGAGCTCTGCTGCTGCCGCCACACCGTTCTTTACAACGTTGTTTTGGAAAGATTGGTATTTTCTAGCTTGCACCGAGATTAGCTAAACTAAACCCATCAGGCTCCTGCTTAACGTAGTCTATGAAGAAATCTGCATGGGACAAAACCCTGTCTTTCTATTTCCCAGGCACAAGGCAGACCTGTGTGCCTCCTGGGTAAACACAAACTAGACACAAAGTAATTACCACTCACGCAGGTTCTTAACGCTGTTCACCCTTTCTCCTTCAGCTTCTCAATGCCAGACCTCCCACAGTCTGCAGGGTTTCAGTGAACCAAGAACATCCCAACACCTCAGAAATCCTTTGCCATTCCGATATGGTTACAAACCCCCATTCCAATTCTGCTTGAATTTCCTAATGCAAAACCCTTCAAGTAAGGCTATTCTTACCTAACTGTGCAAGGCAGCCAGTTGGCTGGCAAGGAGACCAGCTGTGAAGACACACTAGAGAAGTTCTAGACGGGAAGGGGCAAGAGTCAAGTGTCTTCAAAAAAGGAAAAGAGGCTGTTCTATTCAAAATCCATTGCTGTTTAGTGGATTCCAACTGAGCAATCACAGGGGACAGACAAGAAATGCCCCATAGGGTCTCCAAGGCTGTATTAAGGAAGCAGACTGTCATACCGTTTTTCTGTGGAACTGATGGTGACTCTGAACCACTGACCTTTCAGTTAGTAGTCAAGTTCTTTAACCACTGTACCACCAGGACCCTTTGTGAGAGGCAGTCAGACAAAGACAAATGGTTTTTAAGTTGGTGGTTGGGAGTGAGGGTGAAGGTGTCACACAGCATCCTGTTCCATAGAACCCCAAAACCAAACCCAGTGCCATCAAGTTGATTTCAACTCATAGTGATCCTGTTGGACAGGAGCAAAACAGACTCAACGAGTTTCCAAGGAGCACCTGGCAGATTCAAACTGCCAACCGTTTGGTTAGCAGACGTAGCACTTAACCAGGATTTCTTGTTCCATAGAACAAGGATCTAAATAGAAACACTGTTCCTTACAGTCACCCCACAGGTGGAGGTGAGGAGAAGAAGGCAAGATGTGGTCTCAACGGAAAGGTTCAAAGAACTGAAGACCACCAAGATGGGTCATTAATTCCCTAAGATAGCTAATTCTTGGAACAGGTTTTCTCTCTCTCAATCTACTGATGTAATGCTAGACAAAGGAGACACTGGTAATTCTCAAAACTGGCAAGCCGTGTACAAGCCTGAGAACTTTTCAACTGGAATAAGACAAAGAAGTATTGGCTTTTAATATTGACAAAGTCTACCTACTTTTAATAGAATCTGAAGCCACATAACAAGGCATTAAATGATCATTTCTTAAAAGCCTATGAAACCAATAGATTATGACTAAATTATACAGTGGTAACAAAAGTATCAAGCTGTATCTGGGTGCTACTCCTCTGCTTCTTGTGACTTTAATCATGTACTGCTTTAATAAATATTGGTTTACTTAAATTTTAAAGTCTAAATAATGACTTGCTGTTATAAAAAGCTCCAAATGGGTCATTCTGTCATTCTCAATCACCCATTTTTATGAAAGTCTTGCTGTCTGGATCTGAAAGTGTATAACCTAGGCTCAGCCAGGATTCACTCACCTGAGAGTGGTGTCTCATTTTAGACACAGGAGCCCTGGTGGCTCAGTGGTTAAGCTTCTAAGGAGCATTCTGGATGTGCTTCTTCCAATAATAGATTTGTTCATTCTTCTGGCAGTCCATGGCATTGTCAATATTCTTCTCCAGCATCATAATTCAAATGCATTAGTTTTTCTTTAGTCTTCCTTATTCACTGTCCAGTTTTTGCATGCATGTGAAGCAACTGAAGACACCATAGTTTTGGTCAAGGGGACCTTAGTCCTCAAGGTGACATGCTTTTTTTTAAAAAGAAAAAAAACACTTTAAAAGAGATCTTCTGTAGCAGATTTTCCTGTGACAATGTATTGTTTGATTTCTTAACTGTTGCTTTCCAGGGCATTGACTGTGGGTCCAAGTAAAATGAAATCCTTGACAATTTCGGTCTTTTCTTGCTTAGCCGTCCAGTTGCGAGGCATTTTGTTTTACGCTGAGACATAATCCACACTGAAGACTCATTTTGCATCTGCATCAGTAAATGCTTCAAGCCCTCTTCACTTTCAACAAGCAAGGTTGTGTCATCTGCATACTGCAGGTAGCTAACGAGTCTTCCTTCAATCTAAATGCAGCCTTCTTCTTCATATAGCCTAGCTTCTCAGACTATTTGCTCAGCATACAGACTGAATAAGTATGGTGAAAGGACACATCCCTGACACACACCTTTCCTGATTTTAAACCACTCAGTATGCCCTTGTTTGGTTCAAATGACTGCCTCTTGTTCTATGTACGGGTTCTGCATGAGCACAACAAAGTGTTCAGGAATACCCCTTCTTTGTAATGATGTCCACAATTTCATAGGATTCACACAAATGCCTTCACATAGGCAATAAGACACAGGTAAACATCCTTCTGGTATTCTCGGCTTTCAGCCGAGACCCATCTGACATCAGCAGTGATATATCTCTCATTCTAGATCCTCGTTTGAATCTGGCTAGACTTTCTGGCAGATCCTTGTTGGTGTACCACTGCTACCATTTTCTGAATCATCTTCAGCAAAATTTTACTTGTGTGTGATATGAATGATATTATCAGTTAACACCTGCATTCTGTTAGATCACCTTTCTTTGGAATGAGTACAAATTTGCTGGGTCACTGTCTTCCAAATTTCCTGGCATAGATGAGCGAGCACTTCCAGTGTCGCATCTCATGGCTCTGACATCGCGACTGTCACCCCATCCACACGAGGAGCCTGTTTTTTCTCCACGGCTGTCAGTGAAGGCTGGAACTGCACCACTGGTCTTTATCATTCATAACCCCACTACTGTCAAGTTGATTCCAACTCATAGGAACTCTATAGAAAGAGTAGAACTGCTCCATAGAGCCTTCAAGGAAAGCCTGGCAGATCCGAACTGCCAACCTTCTGGTTCGCAGCAGTAGCACTGAACCATGAAACCGCCCGAGTTTCCTTATCATTCCTGTAGCTTGTGTATTCATACCATGCCATGCGTTTGAGTTGCCAGAAGGTGGCTCCCCAAAGGCAGTAACTCAGTCCTGCAGCCCAAACTTGTCACAACCAATCTTTCATTAACCCAAGCTGTTGCTGCTGCACTGGGAACTATTTTATTTATGCCCCAAAGCGTTCTATGGTTCTGCAGTACACACACACTTAGTCCCTATGCATTTCTTTCCCCCCACATAAATCCACAGGTCACTCAACGTATTTGAATACAACACAAGAGACAAGTTTTCCTGAAAGGTGTTAGCAGAGCTGGTTCAGACCTCCCTGTCTCCTCCCAGTCGCCCTGTCTTTGCCCTGGTTTCCTCATCTTCTTATCTTATTCCAGGGTCAGTTCCACAAAGGCAGCCGGCAGCCAGCCATGTGGAGCATTTGTCCTTTTGTACCTGTCCACATGTTCCGACCCAGAACAGGCTGTATGGGGCACAGGGCAGCCAAGGGCAAGTGCCATGAGTGTTCCTGCCCTCCCACTAACAGTGATTTTCTGGAAGTGGGTGTGTTACCACAGCAACTTTCAAATCACATCAATTATGCCGCCTCTACCCTCCCAACATCTTCTTTAAACACACCACGTTTGAGACACGTGGCTGCACAGCCCTGGAAGTGCACAGCCTCTGTACACGCGGCAACATTTCTGTTATCCGCCTGGGAGGGCGCCAGCCCCTCTGCAGGTTAACCAACTTATTTAATCTTTCCTTAAAAAAAAAAATTCTCATTTCTTTATCTTTTATTTTTACATCGCAGAATCACATTCCCAAACACTTTAACCTGAATTATCATTCCCTGTGAACTACGGGGGTATATTTAATAGAAATTCACTCTTAATTACCAGTCAAAAGAAAAAAAAAAAACCTCAATGAGCCACTTGCACGCATCCTCCCCTTTTTTATAGCTCATTCGTCAAGCTATGATTCAAGGATCATCCCTGAATAAGAAACTTTCCCTGGTCTTCCCCCCATACCCCAT
The DNA here is from genome assembly GCA_028571685.1 of Heterohyrax brucei. NCBI lineage: Eukaryota > Metazoa > Chordata > Mammalia > Hyracoidea > Procaviidae > Heterohyrax > Heterohyrax brucei. Next base: position 112,877,904 of record CM053149.1, on the reverse strand, counting down.
GCAGAGCTGACCCTTCTTGCCTTCCCACTTCTGCTCTGCACATACCTGTAGACCGTCTGTCACACCGCCCTCCATGGCTATTTATCTGCCTCTACTGAAATCCATAAGCTTCCAAGTCTAAGAGATGGCAGCTGCCTCATCTCTGCCTTCCTAGCACCTAGCTCCGTGCTGTGCAGGTAGGTGGCCCTCAGTCAATGTCTGGTCAATAAATGGATAAATAGACTCCAAAAAAAAAAAAAAAAGTCCATCTGCTTGTTCTCCAGCTACTTCAATGTTATTGACTAACAGAAATAAGGACCTGAAGACTGTGGACTTCAGCGTAAGATGTCAACAAGACAGATTCAAACACTTTTTGAAAAGGGAGAAGGTCCACTCCCTGAACCTTTTATACCATCCTCCTTTCATTCGTGTTTTTCTAGTCTGAGAAGTACATCGAAGGGAGGCTTCTCCATATGGAGAGAAGTAACGAAGCCCCGGAGAAGGAAGTCGCTACATTCCTTGAGTCCTCACAAGGCAGGCCGACATCTGGTCCACACTCGGGGAAAAGAGGTCACATCCTCACATGGAGATCTATTTTTGCATTCCGAACTGCTGATGCTTCGCTCCTACAACTTGCCTCACACACAGGCAAGGGAAGGGAATTAATATTTACCAAGTGCGGGCTGCATGCCCAGGGCTGCTTCACATGCATCTCTCTCCAGAAGGAATTTGCCCCATGCTGGGTACCTGTGAGAGCTCTCACCAGCCAGGCCTCTGAAGGGGGCACAGAGGTGAACACTGAGGAGGTACCCAGCACCTCCTCCGCTCACCCAGCTGCTGGCACAATGTAGTGCTGAGATCCAGCAGCACCAGATATTCGTGCATGCTTCTTTAGAAGGAATTAATTCTCATGATACCTGAAGGAGAAATGCTACACATGAAAGACAGAACTTCTTTTGACTCCATGCGTCTCCATGTCACACCGGGACAGATTGCCACAATGTTGGCACAAAGAGAAAGAGAGGCCGAATCCTCTTCTTTGACTTGCAGGGACTGCCATGGAACGAACCGTGTCCCCACCCAAAATGTGTACAGCTGGGCCATCATTCCCAGTATTTTTGGATTTTCCTATGCTATACATCCTAATCTCTGCCTATGGGTAATAGGTAGGATGATAATGTTAAAAGAGGATTAGGGTGGGACTGCCACACCCTTGCTGAGGAGTCCCTGGAGTGTGGCTTGTACCACCTTTCATCCATTCATCCTGTGGGAGATACAAAGAGAGGGAAGCAAGCAGAGAGTTGAGAACCTCACACCATCAAGAAAACAGCACCAGGAGTAGAGCACGTCCTTCAGACCTGAGGTTCCTGTGCCAAGATGCTCCCTGACCAAAGACTGATGCAATATAAGGACCTTCCTCCAGAGCCGACAAAGAGAGAAAGCCTTCCCCTGGAGTGGACATTCTGAATTCGGACTTGTAACCTACTGGATTGTGTAAGAATAAACTTTTCTGTTTTAAGGCCATGCACTTTGTGGTATTGCTGTTAGAGCAGCCTTAGCTGAATAAAACAGGCAGTTACATGCAGCAGGGTTAGCATCTGGCGGTCACAGGGACACTGCAGCACTAAGTGTTCCCGGGCCCCTTGCAGGCTGTCCCTAAATCTTTCTGGATCCCTGTGTTTACCGTCTTACGGTGCTTCACTTTTAAGATCGTACTGGAAGGAACTGTATGTAGATAGGAGAGTCAGACAAAAATACAAGACTCATTTTCAAATTAAATCCTTCACGATTTAAAAGTAACGGCTGTGTTTTAAAACAAGCCTTTCTCCATCCTTTAAAATTAGACTCCCCGGGAATTGCCTGAGGAGCCCAGAGGACCACCAGAGGCATGCAGCCTCTTGCTAGCTGCTCCGCTTCTCCCCTCCTTCCCGCCACATCTAGGTACCCAGTGTGCACACTGCCATGCTGTCCCCTCCATACAGGAACTCTGGGGTCCTAGGAGTTCTCACTCCGTAAGGACACTGGTGGCTTCCACAAGGCCAAGACTACATCTTCTCCTGAAAAGCACAAGCGGGTAGCAGTTGAGCTCATGGGTGTGGTCCTGGACTACAAGGTTTCACATTCTGGATTTTCTGTCTGATAACTGGGCTCCCTCTAAGACTTCACTAACCTCTGAGGTCTCATTTTCCTCAGCTACAAGGATAAGAGTAGCAGTAGTACTTTTCTGGTACTAATCACAGTACCTAACGGAGCTCTGAGTATTAAGGGGATAACACCACTTAGCCCTGTGCCCAGACTCTCGTAAGCACTAAGGAAGGGTTAGGGATTAGTTTGTGCTGTTTCTTAGTTACTATCCAGCTTCACAATTCTAGAATCAAGGAAGAGCTGGTTCACACTATTGATTGCTCAGTTGGCAGTATTTCACCAGTCAGAGGAGAAAGAGGGAAACTGTTCTCTCTCCTAAGAGCTCAGAGGCTTTTGGCCATTGCCCAGTCCAGCTGTCAGACCTAACAAACACCTTGGGGAACCCAGCAGTCCTTGAGGTCAGGAGTATCATGATGCGTGACTAGAAGTCTTGAGACTGTACTAAGCCCTTCTCGTAACATTCAAAACCAAACTAAACCCAGTGCCACTGAGTCAATTCTGACTCATAGCAACCCTATAGGACAGAGCAGAAATGCTCCATAGAGGTTCCAAGGAGCATCTGGTGGATTTGAACTGCTGACCTTTTGGTGAGCAGCCACAGCACTTTAGTTCTGACGATCTGTCTGTTTTCTTCAGCACTAAGAAGACCACTCTGTGTGGCTTCTCCCAGGTTGTCTCAAGAGGAGTATACCTTTTACATAGCTCTGCGTCAGGTGATATAGGTATGCCAAAAGATCCTCAAATCCAGTACAACCAGGTGAAACGCAGAGTGCCAGTGAACTAGGACAGAGTTTTCTTTCCCCTAACTAGGTGAAAAAACAGGTATATTTCTTAATATATATTTCTGAATGATATGAAGTGCTAGGAGGGACTAAGCCCTTGTGAAAACAGACCTCAGACTATGTCAGCTCAGCTTCCTGAGTTAACACATTTCTCTCTCTTAAAACTTCCCCAAGACCTCAGCTTGATCAGTAAAGTTTAAATGTATAAACGAATGTACAGACAAACTGATACATGAATATCAGGGCAAACTTGTCAAACTATTCTTGGTAACAGGAAAAATGGTGACTTGGTAAATTCTTTTTTTTTTTTTTCAAGTTTCATAGCAATTTTTCAAATGCCTCAACTGTTTGGAACACTTTAGGTAGCATTCTATCCAGATAACTCGCCATCTGACGTTGGTAAGGGGGACGCTGTTTTCCCCAACACGTGACTGAAACGGAGCCCAGTAAAAGGACTAGTGGTGGCAGCTGTGGGGACGGTAAGGCACCTCGGGGCACTGCCAGGTGTGGGCACGGGGGGGGAGGGGCTCAAGAGGAATTTTACATAGGGAGGTGTGCGAGGAGAAGAGAGGACATTGCAAATCCAGGGATCAACACGTACCAACTCAACTGTCTCTGTCAAGGACAGAAGCCAGAATGGGAGCCAATGACACTACTGCTCCTGGCATGGTCTTTGGAACTCCCACCGTCTGACACAGTGGCATGTCTGTCTGAGTGACCACAACCCCTTGCCAGTACGGAGAGAACCACCATTCCATAAACTGATCAAATCAGAGGATCAAAGAAGCTATGCCCTAATATATAACATGTGGAGAAAGCTTCCTGCATCTGTTAAGCACAGAATACGAGCATTCTTTTTTTTATAATCTACATCCTTCTGTGTTCTTCCTATCTCACCATCTTACACAGAATTTCCCTGCTTACCCGATTAAGATTCTGGTTAAGAACTTGGGTGGTGCATTAACCATCAGGTTAATGTACTCTGATAATCGAAAGCTGGAGGTTGGAGGCCAGCCAGAGGGGCCTCCAAAGAAATGCCTGGTGATCTACCTGTGAAATCAGCCACCAAAAACTCCAAGAGCACAGTTCTACTCTGACACCACACTGAGAATCAGCTCGACAGCACCTGTTCTGGGGTTGGGGTGAGTTTTACGAACTCGTACAGACGATCCGGGAACAGGCAGGCCGGAGTGGCTGACTTCCAATCCTGCGTCTGTCACTGAAGGAGGGAGAATCAGGACGGTCCACATTCACCTTTATTTGGAAGCTTCTAAATCCCCCTGCCAGAAAACACTGTCCATCCTTGGCTGGTAAATAACAGATCCAAAAATAGTAAAATGTTTGCATGAAGAACAGCTCACTGAAGTGGTATGCAGAGCCCAGGAATGGTAACTATGTGATCGGGGGTCTGTCTGCACTTGACCTCCTCTACAGACCACCCTGACTCAGCCTTGCCCCAAACACGCTCATCGCACAAGCAGGGGGCCCCCCCACAACCCCTCACCAAGACTGGCCACTGCTCAAAAAACATCTGCAATCTCCACTGGAGATACTAAAGAAGGCACGGGCACCCCTTTAAAACCATCTAGAAGGAAAGCAATGACTTTGTGATTTCAGTCATGCCCTCAACACATTTTGGCTGAATACCAATGCGGGTATAACACACTTGCTTAGGTGCTGGCTCTGAGAAAACCGCGGGTCAAATGCAGCCAGCAGACACACTGCTGCCATGAGATACCCACAGTGCACTGGCGGTCCAGAGCTGGCTTTAAACAAATCTTCACCTGTTTTCATCAAAACGAGAAAATTCTGCAGGCTTCAAGTACTCACACTGGCATCAGGATTGGCCCATTTCGAGTCCAGCCAGTTCAACTATCGTTTTTCCAAGCCATCCTGATATAGTCTATTTGGGATAATAATCATGCTGAGTTATAAAGTGCTCTGTGCATTGCTTGAGATAATTATAAGAGTCTCTGAATGCTTCCCAAGTGAGGGCAGGGGCAGAAGCCTGGAGGTGTTATCTCACTGGGTGGGAAGAGGCAACGAGCCAGGGCTTACACACTTTGTGCAGCTAACATACTGGGCAGCCAATCCACACAACTAACAGAGAACAGCTATTTGGTGCTGACCTCACATGTCTCTCAATCAACAGTCAGAGCTTTTGTCATCCAAAAAGAAAGAAAGAAAAAAAAATACCCTTTATTAGGAGAAGCAGGAAAAAAAGCTTCAGATAAACTTCTGAACTCCACCCATTCTGAATCTTTGCTGGAGACCTCTTGGAATCTGTAGGGTGGCTCTCCTTTAACCAATAACCTTATCTAACCTCACCTGGAACCAGCTAATGTGTTTGCAACAGAATTACTTTGCCAAGTAGCACTCTTTCATCCCCTGCTGAGCTGGGGCCTTTAGCAGCCCTGTGAGAATTTGGCATTATTTTTAAAGCTAATTACCAGCAGGTCTCTGAGACAGGTGGGATGAGTTTATCACCTCCTTTCTGCAGAGTAAGCAAAGGCTTCACCAGGTAAGCGGCAGGAGCCTGGATCCTGTCCCTGACATTCTGGGCATCTTCTGTCCTATGAACCAGAAGCCCGTCACGTGTATTTTGCTGGAAAAGTGTCTTAAACCTTGTATGACTGTGATTTGGCTGGCTGGTACTGGGAGCTCACTGCAACATTCCACAGCACTCAGCACAGAGACTAGAACCAGAATAAAGGCTGGCACTCAGGAAATCCCGATGGGACTGATGGTGTATGGGGGAGAAGGACCCTTGGCGGTGTATCGTTTAAGCGCTCAGCTGCCAACCGCAAGGTTGGTGCTTTGAAGCTACCAGCTGCCCTGCAGAACAATGTGGCCATTTGCTACCTTCCATAAAGACGGACAGCCTTGGAAAGCCTGGGGCGGGGGCAGCTCTCTGACCTACAGGGTCGCCATGACTCAGAAGGGACAGTGGGAGAGGCTGATTGGAGAAGAGTTTATTTTCAAGCAGGTGTTACAAGAAGGGTCTATTTCATTGATAAAAGGGAAGTCAGTATGATTCTAATAAATCTTTGTTTCCTAAACCATTCAGAAATTTCCAAAGGAGAGTTAAAAATTGCAAAAGCAATTTTATTTTGAAACCCAAGTCAGGCTTTAAGTGGCCACCTATAAGAAAGAAGTATGTTGGGGGGGTAGGGGGATGGTACTCAAAAAAGTAAATTATATCACCTCTTTTTCCAAATACCTCTTTTTGAAATTAGATATTTGCTCCACTGAAGGCAAAAAAAATAATCAGCTTGGTCTCTGAAAAAAGGAAACTGCTATGGGGCTGGGTGTAGAAGGCTGGGTATTACAAACTGGTCAAAGCCACAGGGCTGCGGCAGGAGAACTAAAAGGACAAGAGGAAACCAAATGGAAAAGGTCCATGTGTTTGTTTTAACAGTATTTGCTATTCCAGGAGGCTTGCTGAAGTTCCTTCCTTCAACGGCTGGCCATAGACCAAGATCAGGAAAGTCTCAGATCTTTGGAAAGAAAGATTTGGACAACAAAGCTGTTTTATCTGGGAGGGTAACTAGTTTACTCAAGAGTTCCAGGACTTTGGTTTTGATGCTATTACCTTGGCCTGCGTTTCTCTTTCCCAGGTGGTCCTGGATACGCTGACTGATTTAGCAAGGGAAAAGGGTGAGCCTGGGCGGGACAGGCTTCTCTCGGGCACTACTGTTCCAGTTAGCTGGCTCACCTTTCTACCTGAGCACCCCGAAGAAGATGCTGATAGAAACTGGAGAAAAGGAAAACATTTTTTAAAGGTCCTATCTCCCGACACTCCTAAGAGGGAAACAACACTTCTCTAACTTACTCCCCAAATAGACACCGCCGTGGATGTTCTGCCAAGGAGTGATGCGAGAGTGTGTTCCAAAGTGAAATGTAAGCTTGGCGCAGTGCCCGGCCCTCTGCTGTATTCTGCACAGGGAGCTGCAGGCTGGCGTACCAAGGGAACACATTTCTCTCCACGTGACTGTGAGAGCCAGGCAGCCAGAGCAGATTTCTTTGTGTTAATAAAATGTGATCTCTAGACTGTACACACCAGCAGCCTTGATAAAACGGGATCCAAAGAGAAGGACCCAAGGCAACCCGTGGCCCTGGCTGCAAAGGGACTGCAGCTGTTGTGTTGAGGCAGGGCATGCCAGTCTTGGCAAGTGAGAATGAGAACAGAGTCAGAGAGAAAAGATTTGCCAGATAACTCAGGTGAATGTCGCTTAAGAAATAAAAATATTCCATGAAGCCCATCACGCATGAGCCTGCTGCCAATGTCCACCCATTCTTGGTGGACCCAAGTCCTTACTGGTCACTTGGCCCACAGCAGGAGAATACCTGGGATGTAGGGTACCATGCCTTGACACTGAGGTCTCTTTAATCTGCCAAGAGTTTGCCTGCTGTGTTTAAGCTGTGTATAGTCATTCTGGCCTGGTGTGAGGTGTGGCAAACGTACCTGTCTCTACTCTCCCTTTCCACAGGGATCCAGGCAAACCCACTCCACTTTCCATTGCCTGGGACAATCACGGGGAGGTGCTCACAGCAACCTGAACGAATAATCACTGTGCAAAAGCCAGGGCCATGAGGAGCTTGCTTCTTTGGCACCTCCTGCCTCACCACCACTGTGGCCACTGACCCTCCCTGGCCTCAGGAGGGATTCACTTCTCAGCATCTCAAGCCTGTTAATGGGGAGGGTCTCATGCTGAGGAGGAAAACGTGGGTCACTAACCCCCTGCTCACTGGACTTCCTTTCAAAATATTACTTAAACTATTTTCTGGGGCACTGGAGCTGGGCCTTTAGCATTCACTGTTTCCTGGATCAAACAGAACTTCTCAATATGAAGAGTGAATTGAGGTTGCGCTGGAAGGTACCAGGAGCAAGAGTGGAGTCCCACGACCCCAGGCAGCTCCAAACCTCCCAGGAACTGTGCTGGAAAATGCAAAACCTAGTATGGTTGATGGACACCCTGGTGGCGTAGTGGTGAAGCACTATACCTGCTGATCAAAAGGTCGGCAGTTCAAATCCACCGGGCGCTCCTTGGAAACTGTGGAGCCGTTCTATGTGAGTTGGACTTAGCTCGACGGCAGTGGGTTTGGTTTTAATAAGGCTGGTGGCCTGTTCTGGTTGAAGAGAATGGGCTGTCCAGGAAGATGTAGCAGCCCCCTCCCCTGCAGCAGCCCAGCTGGCCCCCAGTGTCCCCGCCGAGTGGGGGCAATCAGCCATAGCTAACTAACGAAGGAGCAGCTGAGTTGCTAAGCCCCTCCCAGGCCCAGGTGAGCCTTTGCCTTGGTTAATCTGCAAACTGGTTAATCAGCCCTGGGATAACTGAATGTTAATCTTAGGCAGAGCTCAAGTTCAGTCACTGGAAACAATAGGAAAGAGCAGTAGCAGAGGAAGTTGGGTCCCTGCTCGGTGAACTTTTTTGTAGGTTCTCCATCTACAATGTTCAACCTCAAGCCCACTTTGCCCCATTGCCCAACATGCTATCGGACCTGTCCCTTGTCATACAGTTGCCTTGACCACAGAAGCATACAGTAAGGGCTCAGTAAATTGCACTCATTATTATTCCATGGGTACAACCCACTGATTAAAATTTAGGAGGATGGAAGGGCTCCGAGACACTCAGTTGCTTCAAGAGATGTATCAGAGATGTATTAGCAACACCGTGGCAAACATTAAGGTCTCCCTCCAGGCTTCTTTGCAGGGGAAAAAACAAAACAACTGTGAACATCACCAGGAAAGCAGATCAACAGCACAAAAATATGAAGTACATTGCAAAGAGGGAAAGAAATAAACTTCACATTATCTGCTCTGATGGCACGGATCATTGAGTCCTCCTCAACCGTAAGTAAAAAACCAATTGCACTGAGCTGATTCCATTTGCAGAGACCCTCACGGGCCAGTAGAACTGTGCTGCATGAAGTCTTCAATGGCTGATCTTTTGGGAAGTAGATAGCCAGGCCTTTCTTCTGAGTTGCCTCCAGATAGACTTGAACCTCCAATCTTTGGGTTAGCAGCTAAGTGCTAAACCACTTGACCATCTTCACCACCAAGGGACTCCTAATCCTAAACAGACTGGCAAGATCTTCAAAGCCTCTTTGAAGAAGGCAGTAGCACTTCTGTTCTAAGTATCAGGAAACACAGAGTCCATGGATTACTGGGGTCTCAGCCTTCTAGTCCTTCAAGGGCTAGGTGTCTAGGTAGTCTGCAGCTGTGACCACCAGCCTCAAGGGCTGTGGTCTGTGGCTGCCTCCACAGGGTAGTGGGCACCTAGTGACTTCCTATGCATCTATCTACATGAACCTGGGGTAGGGAGAAGAGACTGCTGGAATTACAGCCTCTCCCCACCTTCCAATTCCTGCCCTGTGGAACAGAACCAGCAGACTTCCTTTCTTCTACTCTCTCTGTTAAGCTAACCAGAATAAGCCTCCTTCAAAGAGCAAAACAGAACGTGCCCAGGGGCTTGGAAAAACATTTTTCAGGACACTGGAAATAGCAATGGCCCAAGTCCTTGATCTTATGCCCAGTGGAAGGACAAATACTAAAGGATCTTCCTGAGCTGCTGTGTCAGAACCACAAATACCTGACGATGGATGGCCACACCTAACCCCACGGCAGACATCACTAACTGATCACAGAACTCTTTTCTCTGAGCCCAGACCCAGCTTCAGAATCTTTCAAGAGGACATTCCAGACACCCACTAATCCATCTAAACTGGCACATGAGATAAACCAACCGCTCTGGGGAGGTCCTCTGAGCCTGAAACCAGGGACCAGCCGAAAGCACAGCTAGCCACTGCTTTTCTAGCAAAAAGAGCTACCTGTAGGCCTTGGGGGTTTTCCTTCTGTTTTTTGTTTTTTAATTTTGTCTGGCTAATGAATTACTGCTAAGAAATTTAAGCCTTGGAGCGATGATTCCAGCCAGATAGCTTACTTTCAGGGCTACTCTAGAAGTCAAACACCAGAGGAAAACCAGAGGTTCCCATTCAGAGTGAAGATCATTTTTAAGAAAGTTCTAGCAACATTCTTTTCAAAAGGTGTCGAGTCTTTTGTTTTCAGTTGTCAGTTTTAATTCTGTCATCCTTCATGAGCAGCAGGACATCCAATTCTCAGTCCACCTACTTGCTTCCGAGTAGCACCATGACTCCAAGAGGCTTCCAATTTTTTTACACAAAAAACTGACTGTTAGATACTGGAAGTAAAGAGTGAAACGGAGGAGTGTGCTGTCACAGGGTGAGGAGAGCAGACAGAGTTTCAGAGAGGCGGGCATGCAAAACTGACTTGGAGTATATACTTTCATAATAATAACTAGGAAAAAAAAATCTATTAGCCTATCAGTTCCTAGTGATACCAGAATGCAGAATCACAGAGCTACAAACAGCATCCTCACTTCACAGACAGGAAAACTGAGACCTGGAGAAATTAAGTGATCTGTGCAGGAAAATGCAATCTAATCCAAGAAAACCTACTCTAAAAGCTAGGATGGCTGACTCCCAGTTCAGCACTCTTTATGACTCTCTATAACCTTTCAAACTGTTCTACATTTTTTTCCTTCCTTTAGCCATCTAAAACCTAATGGAAATAATGCTAACACATTTTGGTTTACTTTCTAACTAGCTATCTTATTTTACCTTTATGACATATTTTTAAGTTACAAAAGACACAGATTACTCCCATCATACAGATAAAGAGGCAAAACCCACAAACTGATGATTTGCTTAATGTTTCACTTCTAATTAATAGCATAGCTGGGAATAAAAATTAGACCTCCTGTACCCAAAGACTCAATGTAGGGCTTGCAAATACCCAGCCTAGTAGCTTGGAAACCTGGAAGAGAAACGAGAACAGGTTCTGGCTCTCAATTAAAACTTCCTGAGTAACAGCTCCAAACAGGCACAGTCCCAGCCCTTTTTAACGATGAGCCTGTTGAATCATATTCAACTCTTGTGACAATCCTATAAAATTAGCTGCCATGTTCAAGGTGAGAAAATAGAGGTTCTGAGAACTTAAAAATGACTTATCCAAGGTCTCCAGGCTTTTCACGAGCTATGCTGACAACAGTTTCCTTTAGGCTGGTAACTACTGGGTACAACCACCAGGTTCCAGTGCCATCAGAACTGTCTTTTCTCTAAGTATCTTTATCAAAATGAGCTATTTCTGACTTAAAAGTGATTTCATCCTGATCTCCATGGTTTTTGGCCACTAAGATAAGTCCAATTTATTTTTAAGCTGCCTACAGTCAGAGTAGAAGGGCTGATGAAGAGAAAACAGACTTTGGCAATGTGTCCACAACATTCAATCTTCTTGGGAACTAAATTCCAGCAACTGACAGAATTCCTAATATGAGTAGACTTTCTACAACCTCTTACCTTATGGGCTTAGTACTGCCTCGACCTTAACACATAATGAGCATTGCATTTAGCTGCATTAAACACAGGAGGGTCGGGCCCAATTCTCTCATTTTTAACAGGAGGGTCGGGCCCAATTTTCTCATTTTTAACAGGAGGGTCGGGCCCAATTCTCTCATTTTTAACAGGAGGGTCGGGCCCAATTCTCTCATTTTTAAAAGGAGACATGGGGATACTGGACTGGATGTAAAAACATGCAGAGGGAATTAGACTCCCGTCTCAAGAGGAAAATTTGCTTTGCGTGATGCTGCATATTTTGTTATCCCTCAACTGTTGTCCTTTTAACAGCTTTATCTCACCACACCCTTATGTACAGTACACACTGTACAGTGTCAAGTCCCGTGCCATGAAATCCTACGTCAGTAATCTCACTGGACAATAGAGTCATATCAGGTTAATCCCAATTGTTAAATCAGTCAGCTTCTAGTTGTTCCTTTTGCATCACCCCCACCCCGACCCTTCTCCCCCATAATCCACTTTCATTTTCTCAGTTTCCTTCTTTTTCCAATTGCACATCAACAGAGGGCTCCTTTTTTGTACCTGGAGAATTCCCTGGCCCTTTCCCAACCTGAAGGAGAGTGAGAAGAAAGCATCTGAGAGGCTGACACTGGGGGAGCAGAAGTCTACTACCAAGGGAGACCCCCGCTGCTGCCTCTCCCAGCTTAACAGCCTATCACTGACAACTGCAGATGCAGCCAGCTTTCTGCTTCCTGACCCACAAGTGTCACCAAAAAGAAATCTCACAGCCCACTGGAAAGGCTGGGGAGCACAAGAGCAGACATGATTTGGGGTTCATTTTTCACTCACTCAAGCTCTGCCAGGCAAATGGTCAAGGGCAGTAAGGACATAGAGACGAGGGACACAGCCCTGGCCCGTGCACCTCCATCTAGTTGGGCAGCTACCCCAGAAAACAGGCAGTCACACTTGGATGTGCTAGGTGACACAGGACCACCAGTGGGGGCAACTTAGTGGGACTAAAGATTTAGGGAAGGCACTGGAGGTGGAGTACATCTTTTGCCAGATGTTAAGACACACGATGATTCCCAGATCTGCCTCCTTATTATCTTTTCTTTCCTAGAAAGGCTCAAAAACAGTTTCTAGGCCATCAGCACTACAGCACAAGGTGTGTGCCTGCTTAAGTGCCCCCTAAGATGATGATGGAGGCAGAAGAAAAAAGAGTAGTAGCAGAACAAAAATGTAAGGATTGAAAGCTGCCACTTACATACTGAGCCTTGTTCCAAGTGCTTTACCTGTACCATCTCGTCTACTCCTCCGGGAACGTTATGAAGCATGTATAACATCCTCCCTTCCAGAGAGCGAAACAAAGCCAAAAGAGTCAGGACACTGCCAAAGGCCGCTGGACTCCAGAGGCCAAGAATCTAACCACGACACGCTGCCCCTCCATGAGGAAGAGCAACCCAAAGTCACTCCAACAGCTTGTGATGCCATTAGTGAAGTTCTAAAAGAAACCCTCTGTGACATCCTCTCTAAGGGCAGGTAAAAGAACTAGAGTGCTGTCTGGGTTCCACATACTTACAGGGAAATTTAAGTTTATGCATATGAAAATTTAGGGGGAGTGAAGTGAAATGGGAGAGAACAGCAGATAGAGAGAAGCCACAACAGTTTGGATGGAATACCGATCCGAATTATTGAAATGTTCAAAGGATGGAAATTTTCTTGCTATTCATTAATATGCACTTGTGATTTAAAAATCTTATTTCCATACATACAGTCAAGGTCTTCAAAGACTTATGCATTTAATGAGTTAAATGAGCCTCTTAAAATTACCTTTATTGGGTAACATCTTTCTTTCCAAAGAATAAAAAATATAAATTTCAGATGAATCAATTCAAGATCAAATGATCACAAAATCTGAATTAATATATGCTACGTACACAACGGGAGCAAAAGGGGAAAAAAGGAAATCTAATATACATAGGCTCAAATTGCTTCTTCACACCAATTTTTTGCAATACTGAATCTTCATGTCGTTTATCCTCATCTAGGAAATCCAACAACACTACTAAATGGGCTGTTTGGGTTGAGACCTTGTTTTTTTGACAATGATATAAATATTATTTTTAAAACTCTTCAAGTGTTACAGGTCTTTTGAAGTAAGTGTACTTTAGGTTATTTGAAAAAGACAATGCTACTGTCCCTGCTCCCCAGGAAAAAGGTATTTCTATCTTTACATTTCCAACAACACTACTAAATGGGCTGTTTGGGTTGAGACCTTGTTTTTTTGACAATGATATAAATATTATTTTTAAAACTCTTCAAGTGTTACAGGTCTTTTGAAGTAAGTGTACTTTAGGTTATTTGAAAAAGACAATGCTACTGTCCCTGCTCCCCAGGAAAAAGGTATTTCTATCTTTACATTTTATATTATCTACTCTTTGCTTTCTAAACCTTTCAATAGCCTTTGGCCAACAGAAATACTATTCTGGTCAGATCTGATATCTTGGTCCTGTTTTTAAAGTCCTCTCTAGTGAAAGCTTCCCTAATCTTCTTTGATAATAACTAACTAGTCCCATATCAGAATTAATCCATTGTAGGGTGAATTAAGTCTTCTGTTCAATCTGTAGGACAGATGGAGTGAACTGTTTGCCACTCTCCATATAACCCTTCCTATCTGCGGGTATGAAGACCAGAGAGGTCTGGGTAACCCAGCTACTGTGTATCCTGGTGATTTCATTCATCTGGTTTATAGCCTTGATTCCACTAAACAGGACTGGTGGTATCCCTCCCCACACAAACCTTTTGCTTTCCCCATTCAATTCAAGAGGCATTTGTTGCACAGGCATGGACAGCCGTGCTTAGCTCTTTCCATTAAATGCAGAAACACTTATAGAGCAGCAATGAGACCTGCCCTCCCTGCTCTACTGTCCATGTCTCAGTCCCCCAGCAAAGACATCAGAGCAGACCGTGTTACCCAGAGCTAATTAGAAAAGAAAGCAGTGCTCTTCCCTGCTCAGTGAGGTTCTGCCAAAGCATTTATTTCTACTGATCCATTTATGCAACCCCACTTTCTGAGAGAACATTTTGTCACAGATGATTTAGTGCTGTAGCTCCCTTGGGCATCCTGCTATAGCATGTACTCATTGGCTTTAGGAATCGAGGCTCTCCCAGGCAAAATTTGAGAGTGAGGGGAGTTTAATTGGCCACCAACCACGTCTCATTATCAGATCCCAAATGCCAAAGTATTCTTCCAAAGATCATTAATAGGCACAATTCTCAGATTAAACTTCAGAAAACTTTGAGGAACTCTTTGTGACTGTGGGGAAACCCTGGTGGTGCAGTGGTTACGAGCTATGGCTGCTAACCGAAAGGATGGCAGTTTGAATGCACCAGGCACTCCATGGGCACTCCATGGGGCAGTTCTACTCTGATCTATAGGGTCGCTATGAGTCAGAATTGACTCAACTGCAGTGGTTTTTGGCTTGTGATTGCGGAGCTGTGTGAATTTGCAGAATAAAGAATGAGATAGGATTCCTATTATGAGTGGGATGGGCAGTGAGTTAAGACAATGGTATTTGTTAAAGGCAAAAAAAGAAGAAAAGCAAACATTTTAGGAATTTCCACACATCGTCATGGAGTCTACAGCTACCAGAAGCCAATTTAACAGAAACAAGTACTGTATCTTTTCTACCCAACAGACACTACATTCTGCCAACACTCCTGTAACTGTCTACTGCACATAGCTGGAGGTGAAACTGCACACAATGACTAGTTTTTTTTAAGTTTAAGTGAATTGGTTTTGGTTATGGCAACTCCTCCAGTTTTCTGTAATCTTGGTGTGATAATTAGAGTACACTTCACGAGTATCTGACCAAGTCCTTTCCATATGGCTGCCATTCAGAACCTCTTTCCTCCCCAGGACCCTGAGTCCTCCTGCAAAGACCTCTCCCCAGAGCAGCACCTCCCAATACAAAACTAGCATGTAGGTGCATGCACACACATGTGCACACCCACACATGTGCACACCCACATATGCCATATTTAAGTTATCACCTATAATTCATTGAGGGTTTGAGAGAAGAGGGGAAGCACAAACACATGGTCTAGACTCAAAAATGCAAAATTGTAATACTGACTCCTTTGTCTCTTAGGAGTAAAATTAATAAACTGGCCAGAAACCTTGCAAAGTATTTTTAGCTTGATCTGACTGCTGCAGGTAATCCTTAAAATCAAGCACTACTTGTATCTCTGAAGTGTTAATTTTCTCTTTTTCTCTCCCATACACACACACACACACACACACACACACACACACACACGCAACTCACTTCAACATGCTGTTTGCAAACCTAGCAGGCTTCATAAAAAAGAGGCATTTAAGAGTGATGAATGTTAATGGGTTGGGCTTATTAAAATCTATTTTTCTACTCCTGTGAGACAAACTTACCAGGCCTGATTCTGGAGCTTTAAATTCTAAACCACCCAAATCCCTCACACTATTTCCTTGCCAGCGTGTTTCCCCCAATCACCAAAATTATGGGCTTTATATGTGAAACCTAAACCCAGTGTTTTTGAATTACTTTCTCTAAATCACTAGAACACTGTGTTTTGAAAAGCTGTTTGATGGTCAAGGGAAAGTATTTATTTTCAAAATAATAATAATAAGGAAGTGCCAGAGGAAACTATTGTCAAGTATTTAAAAATGTTTCAAATGCAACCTTGAATCCAAGTGGAAATGTCTTCATGCTAGTTCCCTGCTCACAAACCTTCCATGGCTCCCCACTGCCTCCTGGATCAAGTTCAAGTTCTGTAGCCCAGCACTTGTGAAGCTGCCAGCTTGGCTGGCACCTACCTCTTTGGACTTATCTTCCTCACTCTACCATATGAATTCTCTGCACCAGCCAAACTGGATCTGCACCTTGTTCTCTAAACACCCATGGGCACTCCTGCCTCTTTAACTCTGCCTGTGCCACTGTCCACTCTCCAGTCTGGCTCCGTCACCTCTCCCCCTCCCGGGCTCAAAAGAAGTCCACTGTCTTCCAAGAAACCTCACCCTGGGCACTCTTGCCACGGGCGTTGGTTGCTTCCTGTGAGGTCTAGCATTCTTCACTGCCTGAACTGCTCCCTCATTTACTTTTAAACTGTTTTACTCACTCACTTTTCTTGCCTTGCCTTTCACGTTCCTCTTCTCAATAGACACTGGAGGAGGCCTCTGTGTATATGTCATTTGGCACTGGAAGCATGCTCATTTCTCCTGTCACTCATTTCACCTAAAAGTTTTGTATTCCCTGCTCAGCTGTATCTCTCCGAGACTAGAGCTCAAATCCTATCCTTGCTTGCCTTCCCCAACATGCGGCACAAAGCAAAAACAGATGCTATCTCCGGGGCCAGCGCGTTGTTCCTCTCTTCCTGCGACCTCCTGTGTTGTTTCCTAATGGCTCCATCATTTACTACAGAAAAGTCACAGAACTGATCTGGTGTGAGGGGTGGCCTACTATGTGCCAGGTGCTGCACTGGACCCTTCAATACTTCTCAGCTGTAGAAAGTTCCCAATGACCCAACACAGGCACTACTCTGCAGATGGGAAAATGAAGGTTCGGGAAGATTAAAGACTTCTCCACTGCAGGAACACTTCAGGGTGGGGGCAGACAATTATAGTTCTGAGACGCTTAGGAACAGCAGGGCCTGCAAGCACAATATACCATCTCTCTCTCTTCCTCTTCCAGCACCACACCCTGCTTTATAGTTTCCTTATCCCTCAGGTCATTAGACTGTCTTCAAATATGATTATTAATGCTAATGGTTTAAAAATTCAACAGCAATGTTTACTGATGTATTCATTCATTCATTTATTTACTAGCAGATACGTTCATGGAAGAAATCCCATGGAGAACTTCAAACTTCGTTTTGTTTGTTTGGTTTTAATCCCAAAAGCAAAGAAGAATGAGAAAAGGGTCCAGTCACCTATCCAAAGTTATCTGAAACTCAGGCTATGAGAGGGGTGAGCAAGATGAGGTGGAGGAGCAGAGAAGACTTTCAGATCCCTTGACCTGAGTCCTTCATTGGCTCGAAAGAAAAAAAGCACTGCGAATCCCTAGGAGTCCAATAGGATTCCCCAGGTGGCATAAATGACTAAGTGCCAGACTACTAATTGAAAGGTTAGAGGTTCAAACCCCACCAGAAGTACCTTGGAATTAAGGCCTGGTAGCCTGCTCTCCAAAGGTCACATCCTTGAAAACCCTACGGAGCAGTCCAACTTTGCACACACGGGGTCATCATGAGTCAAAAGCAGTGTCACAGCAACTAACAACAGACCATGAATCCAATACCAGAGGCCCCTGTGAGCAAGGGGCTCAGACGGTGGTGAGGATGCCATTCACAGCAGCTGGCTGTTACTGAGCACTTCCTGTCTGTCAGGCCCTGTGCAAAGTACTCTCCATGCTCACATGACCTTCGACTGCTGAGGCAGGTTCAGGAATTACTCCCAAGTCCCAGATGCGAAATGTGAAGCTCCGATTATTTCACTGGCTTGTCCAGCCAAAATTCTGAGCAAGCTAGGGACCAGTGAAGGCAGAATTCACACCCAAGTTTCTTTGCTTACTGGATCCTGTGCTCTAAAACATTACTGCACTGCCCATTCAGACCTGTGTCTCCACGCGGACACTGTGAACGGTGAGCCAGCTCGCCCTTACCAGGTCTTAAGGAAGTTCAAGTTTACAACAAAACATTGGTTTGGAAGCTTCAGGGTAAGACATATGTATGGCCAGCAGAGTGTCGTGACTTCTAACATTATAATGAAGGAAAATATAACATGAGAGAGACCAAGATACTGAGACCTTCCCATTTATAGAATCAAACTGAGACCATGTACGTCCCTCCTTCCCTCTTTAATAGATTCTTTTCTAATGTTTGTTTGGTTGTTTTTTCCATCTTCTGACTTCCCCTACTACTTTCTTCTTCCCTGTATTTTCACTGCTGGGATGTAAAAAAATGATTCCTGGGTAAAAGTGATTAGTGCTGGTTGGAACACAGGTTTCTGAGAAACCTAATAAATCACAGCTGTCGTCTCATCCCCAGGCTTTCTACAGGAGGACGTTATCAAGGCTCTGCTCTCCTCCCCCCCCCCCCCACCTTTCCTTCTTCTTCACCTAGTTCTGTCGTTACCCTGCTATTTTTCTAGTCTGGTAGGCACGGTGCTGAACTGGAAAGGCTCTGCCAAGCCCCTTGGCAGGAGCTAGCTTACAGGAATCCTGCCCACCATAGTGGTGCTGAGAAGACAGGGCCTCTGGGCAGGCGGGCAGGAGACAGGGCCAGTGCTAGGGTCTGACTAGACCAGTGGACAGAACAGGTTTCCCTGGCACACGGTGCAACTGCCCTACAGAGCTCAGCTTTCGCCTGCGAGGGTCAGGATTACCATTTCACGCTGGTACTTGCTGCAATTCTCCTGGGAGGAGAAGCAAGGGGGGCAGGGAGAGAGACAGCACACCACCCAGAGTTGGGCGCGCTCCACAGGGCACAGCCACGTGCCTGGTGCACACGGTCACGCAGGCAGCAGCCACTGTTGCCAGGGCTCTCATGAGTGGCTGCTCCACACTGGCAGAACAAGAGTTGCTGGCCCCCAAATGATGCTGCTGGTTTAACATCAGGGAAGTGGCTCTTCCTGACCTGGGTGATGGGGGAGAGAGCCTAGGCAGGGTGCACAGGCTAAGTGTGGTCATGCACGGTTGGGGCGGAGGGCAATGCATGTCCTGATTTTACAGATGGCAGGGGACTGCATGAAATGAACACGTAAGTGGAGACCGGGAGGCGGGCTTGGGAATCTAGCTCATCTATGCCCCACCCGCATGCCACTGACATCCTAACACAGCTCTGCACCCAGCATTCCTGTGCCACACGCTGTGCCAACACTTTGACGTGCATTATCTAATTTAATCCTGCTAATACCTCATGAGGGAGGGACTCTTTGTAACGGATGAAGAAACTGAGGCTTAAAGAGGATGCTAAGTCCACATAAAGTTAGTGTGCCCAGGATGTGAGCCCAAGCCAGTGAGTACAGAACTCACTCTTTTAACTGCTCAATTTCCTCACTTTGCATAAACCTATGAAAAAAAAAAATCAGTTGCCATCGACTTAGACTCTGACTCACAGTGACCCCACATGTGCAGCATAAAACCACACTCCATAGGATGTTGTCAGGACTCTTTTGGAAGTTGATCTCCAGGCCTTTCTTCTGAGAGCCTCTGGGTGGACTCTAACCCCTAGTCTTTGGGCAGCAGCTGAGTTATTAACCGTTTGCATCACTCAGGGATTCTCCTGCGGTCCACGTTGTTGTTGCTGGGTGCTGTCAAGTCACAGCAACAACCATGTGACAGGGTAGAACTGCCCCACAGGGTTTTTTAGGGTTGCAATCTTTATAGGTAGGAACCCTGGTGGTGCAGTGGCTAAGAGATACTGCTGCTAACCAAAAGGTCTGTGGTTCGCATCCACCAGTCTTTCCCTGGAAACTCTATGGTGTAGTTCTACTCTGTTCTACAGGGTCGCTGTCAGTCAGAATCAGACCAGTGGCAACTGGCTTTTGGTGCCCTGGATGCACAGTGGTTAAGAGCTTGGCTACTAACCAAAAAGTCAGCAGTTAGGATGCACCATCTGCTCCTTTGAAACCCTATGCGGCAGTTCTACTCTGTCCTACAGTGTGCTATGGGTACGGACCAACTTGACGACAACAGGTTTGTTTTGATACAGAGAGAACAGGGCAAGCACGTCATCTGCAAGCCTTGATGAAGAAGAGAGGTTTTCACAAGAAGCAGAGGCAAGTCCACTGGCTTCCTGAACAAAGGGGACTTCCTTTTCCCTCCCCAGTCCCCTTGATCCTCAGACACAAAAAACCCTTCCAAGATAGGGCAGTTATCTATCATGATGCTCCCCACCCCACCTGCAGACAAAATTGTATCCTGGGGCAGGAGGGCAGGATCTGTGAGCTGTATAGCCCTACGGGGAGGGAGAACAGAAGCCCCATCTCCTGATGTTGGGTGTTGGGGACAGTGGGAGAATCCTGTTGCCGTGGCAGCCCCCTCTCCCCCAGTAATTCCAGAACCCCACTTCATATTAGTCAGACTCCATGACCAGCATTTTTCTTCTAGGCCAACACTTGGTCAAAAAGGCAAGTCAGCAGAAACGCTACCAACTTCCATTGTGGGAAGGTGCGGTGGGTTCCATCCCACTCCCCAGCTCTCTGTGTGCTACCCTCTCCTCCCACACAAGACCATATGGAAGGGCTCACCCAGCCTTCACCATAATCTAGCCCCCATGCTCAGAACTGGAAAGAGCCTTCTTAATTCTCAGCCGAATAGGGTTTAACAGTGGCAGGACGCCCCCCAAGCTATTCAAAGAAAAACCACCAGAGGAAATGATTTCAAATCTGTCTTTGCAAGCATGTGATTTAAAAATAACTTTGCCTTTGTCTGCTATAGATGACTTTCCCTAAAGGGACTGCTGTCCTTAAAGCAAGTGCTCAATTCTCAGGGCTAACACATTCTTCTTTTTCCATATCCAGCACAAATCTCCAGGAGACTGCTACCTCTGATGGCATCTGAAATGCAGACCCGGAAGCAGTCCAATGCCTGCCCTATCTCAGCTGGCCTGGACCATCCAGGGTGCTGCATCTGGCATGCTGGGAGCCCAGCAGGTGGAGACAATACCCAAGAGCCACCACTCCGCCCTTTATGAAGATGTCAGCCTAGTAAGTCTAGTCCTCTTAATACAGCCATATCAGGCTCCAGTGAATCCCGAGATGAGTTCTTCAAGAAGAATTTTATTTCTGCAGATATCTGATTCATTTTACAGTTGGTGAGCTGAACAGAGGCACGAGGGTGGGCAAGAAAACAGGATAGGGGTGGGGGTGGCAGCCAGGGTAAATGCTATGAGAAATTACAAGAAAGATCACCTTATATTCTAAGACACCCTTAGGACAGACCTACAAATGCATAATTTGTCAGCTGATGGCTTTGTTTACTTTCAGGCAGAGAGCACTGATGACACAATTCTACCCGGCAGAACTCAAATGCAAGCTGAGCAATCGGCACAAACAAACGTCCAGCAAAACCGCCCTGCAATCATCTTCTGATTAACCTGGGCACTTAGTTTTAGCACCTAATGGTTTACAACTATACACTTATTAATATTCTATTTCTTCTAGGTAACCTAACGTCTCCTGATCTTTCCAAAAACTGTCCCATAAGGTATTCTAGCAGACAGAAGAAAAAAAGCATCTATCTAAGTGATTAGGCCCTCAGTTAAAAACAAATTTCCATGACCACGTTAAATATCTAGACCACAGGTTCTGAACTGGTGACTGTCCCTCCCAGGGACATTTGCTCATTTCTGTATACATTTCTACTTGTCATAACTGGGGACTGGTGGTGCTACTGGCACGGAGGGTGTGAAGGGCAGGGGTGATACTAGACACACCACGATGCACAGGACAGCACCCTACAACAAAGACTTATCCAGCCCCAAATATTAATAGTGCCAAAGTTGAGAAACCTTGGTCTAGCCTGAAACTGTACAGTTTCCAGAATGCCTAAGGCTACATCTGTGCTCTTCTCTTCCAAGGACTTGTTTTCCTCAAGCTTAACTTGGTACTTCTATTCTGGTCACTACTGTCAGCCCCACACAATACTGGCAGTCCTGGGGTTATGAACATCTGATTTACATAGATCCTGGAGTTTGGAACCAATCCCATGAAGCCTACTAGACTAAAAACTCAAGGCACATATAACGGTTCATAATAACAAATGGCCATTACTTCATGATGCACACTTAAAACATGATTATGACTGTATTGCAGATGTTTTAGGGTATCAGGAAGTATTTTTTTAATTAATTTTTTATTGTGTTTTAAGTGTAAGTTTACAATTCCACTCAGTTTCTCATACAAAAACTTACACTTTGTTATGTGATCCTAGAGCTCCTCTCTCCACACTGTAGCAGCACATTCCTTCTCTCCACCCTGTGTTTCCCCTGTCCATTTAGCCAGCTCCTGTCCCCCTCTGCTTTCTCACCTCTCCACTGGACAGGAGCTGCCCAGTTAGTCTCCGGTATCTATTTAAGCCAAGGAGCACATTCTTCAGTAAATCACTTTATTTTTTATGGACCTGTTCAACCCTTGTCTGAGGAGTTGGCTTCCAGAATGGTTTCAGCCCTGGGCTAATGGACAGTGTAGGAGCCGTGTCTTCTGGGGTCCCTTTAGTCTGCCAGATGATCAAGTCTGGTGTTTTTACTGGAGTTTGTGGTCTGCATCTCGCATTTCTCCAGCTCTGTCACGGACACTATGTTGAGTTCCCTGTAAGGGCAGTCACTGGTGGTAATGGGGCACCATCTAGTTCTTTTGGTCTCCTGCTGATGCAGTCTCTGGTTTATGTGGCCTTTTCTGTCTCCTGAGTAGAACGTTATTTTTTTTCTTTTTTGAATGTAGAGGTACACTATATACTGTACACTAAGAGAAACACTTGATTAACTGACATTACATATGATCTGTACTTAGCTGTTCTAACTTACATACAAGTTCAACTTAAAGACAGATTTAGGAATGGAACTTGTTCATAATCTAGGGATTGTCTATAACCAAGAAATTTTGGCTTCTTCACGTGTGCGTGTGATAAAAGCATCCATCAAGTCCACATCCCCTAGATTTTTTCCCATTATAACCTTTATACCAATCAATATTACATGAACAGCACAGCCTTATTTTATCTGAGCTTGATAACTAAAAAAAAGCTTTGTATTTTTTCTCTCTTATTAGGTATATCATTGAGCTTTCAATTCAAAATAGAAAATGCTTTTGAAGTGTGTGTACATTATTAAGGCATTTACAAGAGTAGTTTATTTCTAGACCAATGTCCTCTTGGATCTTAGTGTCTTGCCCTCATAACTTAGTAAGATATCCCCTGAAACTCAGGAGTCCAGTGCGGTGGACTATAACTCTGACTGGGCCATCCCAAGTTACTGCAGTTTACTGAAGAATGCCGACCCAAACATTTCATAAGCAGCCTCTGACAAACGACCATTAAAGACGGTTCAACTTCCAAAACCTCAACTCCTGATTCTCAACAGGGACCAAAATGTGTAAGTCCAGTACTAGCATGCCTCTTGAGGAAGAAAACAGTATTTCCAGCATGGTGTGCACGCGTACATGGCATCTTCTTGTCAGCTGCTATCCACCGGGCTCTCACTCACAGTGACCTTATCGACAGCAGAACAGAATGTTGCCTAGCTGTGCACTATCCTTGTGATCCTCGGTATGTTTCAGTTTATTGCTGCAACCCAACTAAAGTGTATTTCCAGTGCCTCCAAACTAGAGGGCACTCATCTTCCAGCACTGCTGGGATCCACAAGGCTTTCACTGGCCACTTTTCCGAAGTAGATTTTCAGGCCTTTCTTCCTAGTCTTAGTCTAGAAGCTCCACTGAAGCCTGTCTACCACAGGAGACCATACTGGTACTTGAAATACCTGTGGCATAACTTCCAGCATCACAGCAACATGAAAGCCACTGTAGCACAACAAACTGACAGGCACAACAAATTGACAGGTGAGTGGTGGATACGTATGGCAGGGGACTGCCAATGCTTGTTTAATGAATGTAGGCTTTACAGTTTAAAAGTCCCATTCCATTAACTACTGGACAATATATTCTGATACTTCTTTCTAGCAGGGAAGGTTATATACTGGAGCCAATTACCTGAAGAAGGTATTTGAGAAGGCAAAGACTGAAACAAAAGATACAAACTGACACAGATGTTACAATGATCACAGGAGTTCCAGTTAACCTAACATTTGGTGTTACTCAGTTGGTCCTTCATGCATATTATCTCCAGTTTTCACAATACTCCAACCACATGGGTAATCATACTCTTTCACACAAAGGGAAACTGAGGCAATGAGCAGTTACATCACTTCCTAAGGTTACTACACTGCAAAGTGGTCTCAGTCTGCAGAGCAGGAGCACCGAGGCACTCTGTGCCTTCTCGATGGGGCTTTGCCCCCTTCCCCTCCAGCTGTTTTCCCAATGTGAATGGCTATTTACTTCACTGGTTGTCTTTTCCCGTGAACAATAGCACTGTGCATTCTAAGTAGCAGGGGTGCAGGGTCACATCAAGGAGTGTCTTCCCAAGTTCCTGCAGCTTCTTGGGGTGGCCAGAAATTCAGACTGAATCCTATTGTAGCCTGTGGCCTTATGATATAATTCAAAGTGGATCCTGGAGAAGGGGTCAGCACAGAGCAACTAGAAAGGGAGAACCTGAACTCCAATATGAATATTTCAAGCTGGGGGTGTTGTCTTCCTCCCTTGCATCATTCCCTTCCATTTTAACCTGCTCTGTGTGTCACGGGAATTTTTCCAGGAGTGGAGGACACCGAGCTCAATAACGACCTCTTGCACAAGTCTCGTACTGTCCTGCTTCCTCTCTTCCCCTGCAGCTCAGGTCCTCAGCTCTGTGACCTTCCTCCTGATGTCCCATCACTGGATCTTTGTTCCCAGTTACCTATGTGCATGAAATGGTTTTTCTTCCTGTTCATTCTGTGTGACAGGGTGCTGACAGCATAAAGCCAGAGCTGCTTCAACCTGTGTCCAGATCAGATCCCTTAGCAGCGGCCTCTGAAGGACTGGGCATTTTAGGCGATGTTTCTTTCTGAGGATTATTTCAATACCACTTACAGTCGACCTTGCAGCCCTGCAGGCGTTGGTAAAGGTAGATTAAGTGTGATTTACAGATGAAAACAAAAAGTGTCAACAGTCTGGCATCTACCACCGCCAGCGGGACAGAGGTAGAATCTGGCACTGAAGGAGGCTAAGCCATTCTCAAGGTGACAGCCTGCTTTTGTATGCAAATTCTCAATGAAATCAACTGACTACATATGATGAAAATGTACCTGTCCCTGACTCCAAACTCACATTTTTTCCCCCTTCTGACCAGAGAAAAACAAACACAGGTAAGCCACCAAACGCACTGCCAGCAAGTTGATTCCCACTCACAGCCACAGCCTTGTAGAAATTCTGCCAGAGTTGCTCAGCTATATGCTATTATCTGTGCATTTTGGGAATGAGGAGGGGAGACAAGAGGTGAGATGGATATTAATTAGCCCAGTCATTAACTGTATGTAGCTTAACATTTCTCAAACTGCAGTCCTTGGATCCACTGCACCAGAATGCCCTGGAGAGCGGGCTAAAAATGCATCTTCCTAGGTCCTCACCCCAAGCCTGCTCTTTTAAAACCCATATATTGAGCTACCTTGAGCATGAAGACATTTATGCCATCTCCAGCCGGTCCCTCCCCTTCACCCTCCCGTGCATCTAAGGAGAACGTTCGGAGGGTTTGTTTACCTGGTCTGATGGGGCTCTGCATGCAGGTGGGGGATGGGAGGCCAGGGTGAATGGGTGCCGAGGCCCGACTGCTGAGGTCCATGACGGAAGGGGCCGCCGAAGAAGCAGGCTGCAGCCCAGGAGGGTGAGGGCTGTGGTCATGCTGCGACGGGCTGGGGGGAATGCCATTTTCGGACAGAAACTCCTCCAGGTCCATGTATTCCAACTGGAAAGTATCTCCGTCATAGGGAAGAGTTTTGTCCCATAAGGTGGGCCCCAAGAACGCCGACTGGGGGACTGTCGGGCTGTTACTGTCATCATCCAGCTTCTTCTCCTTGTCTTTATCTTTACTAAACGCTGCAGGACAAGGGGAAAGTTGGACTTTAAAAAAAAAAAAAAAAAAGGAAGAGAAGAAAAGAAAAAGCATTGCTTTTAACACCCCTCCTGGCCTCTGCCACAACCCCGCTTCAGAATTTTGCCTCTCCTCACAGACACAGGGGTCCCTCCCTAGCTGCTGTTCTTTGGGGATCTAGACTGAAAAGTTCAGATGGGACCTGGATCTCTGCCTGTGTTTCAACATCTTCCTATTTACATTGGAAGGAAAGCACAAGTCCTTGGGAAAGGGCTAGGGACTGATCTAGGATCAAAACAACACAACAGAGTTCCAATGCATTATCTGCGAGATAAAGAATGTCATTCTAACGTGGAGAAGTAACACCTGTGACTACATACAGCTGCTGGGATTTTTAAGAAAACCTCAAACGACCAGGCATGATGTATCTTCCAGGAACATCATGACACTGACAACCCTGGGTCATTCAGATGACAAAGCCATCGTGTTGGTGCTCTTCATTTTGGTAAAGCAGGGACTCTCCACTTTTCTTTAAACAAGTATTGAAGGCATGCAGGCTTGGAAATTTGAAGGAGCATGAGCCATGGCTTACCCTGGCAGAGAAGAAAAATGAGAGCCTCTGAGCCCCTGTGTTTGCTTCTAAAGCCAGTGGGACACACTGTTTTACACAAAAGCAGTTTTGAAAACACAAAGTGCTTTTCTTCCTCCTCCTCCTCCTCCCCAAACACTTGGGTATGATCCGATTTACAAAAATTACACGTCTGCAATTCAGCAAATGCACAGCATTGGAAAAAGTTAGATACTCTACCTACTTCTCTGCTTATGGAGGTATGCAGCTGTTTTCCTATCTGCAAATATCGGTCACCTGATCAGGTCTTTACGGGGATGCTCTCAATTTTGCCAGTTCGACCCAGGCGCTGGTATGCTCTGGGATTAGGAAATTCTCAGTTTCTTCCTCAGGGAAACCCAGCCTCCATCGGCAGCCATTCCCACCCTCTACGGTCTCCATCGCCCAAGAATCTGACTTAAAAACACCCACAAACACAAAAGCCTGCAGGCGGCCCCTTCCTCCTAAGGTGCTATTTGTTAAAGGGGAGTTAAAGGAGGAGACGCTATGCTTTGCAGACTGCGAACCAAACCTCTCAGTTCGTGCAAAGCAACAAGTTGTCCCTAGGAAAGCAAACACAAGTACTCCGAAGCTATCTGTGGCCAAATAACCTTTCCAGACTACCCTGTGAGTCGCATGGTCCACATTTTCTGCTGTGATACCGACAGCACGACACGCATCAGCCCAAATGACAAATGCGTGGCGGCACCAGCTTGGCTCCGCGCCTCCTAACACGCATCTCTCCTCTCCCGTTACCGTCAAGGTTGCCTGGGGAAGGTATGGGACTTACCAAGAAAATGGTTCAAGCCAGAGACGACTCCTGCTTGATTACACGTGAGCCGGCTTGACTCTCCCCTCCCATCAGGAAAAGTGAACCAGGAAAGTGTCAGCGTTGGAGGCGTGCAAGGCTTCCCGCTGAGAAACCACTCCCCCCACCAGCCCCAGCCCCCACCCTCTAGCCGAATTACCCTCCTTGGGGAGAAAACGCTCCACCGCTCACACCTCCTGAGTTGCAAATACTAACTAATAACGATAGCAATAACACGATCCCGATACCCAAGCTACGCACGCACTGAACACCCTCTCCCCCTTGCTAGAGCCACTATCCCCAGCCCAGGTAGGCTCCCTGGTTTCTCTTCCTAGCCCGCCAAGGCCTCCCCTGCGCAGGTACTTTTGCTCTGGCTGCGGCTACGCCTCGCAGGGGACCACCCTGACCTGTCAAGTTGCACCTTCTACCTGCGCCGCAGAAACGGCACCCAAGGCGTGAGGCTGGCAGCGCTATCCCAAATGTTGCTGACTTGGGGGTTAGCCAGGGACAAGGAAGGTTGGGCAGTGAATAGGTACTCCAGCGGGCCCGTGAGGGTTCCAAGCCGAGGGGGGATCCCAGGAGTGTCTTCCCTTCCCAGAGCGGGGCGGCAGCGCTCACCGTCTTCGTGATGAAGGGGGAGCTTCAGCGGGTTCTCCAGCAAGGACCTGAGCACGCCATAGGGAGGCGGGATAAAGGTAGGGTTCAGGGGGAGCGGTCGGGACATTTTCTCCATCGCGATGCACTCAATTTTTTTCTTTAAAAAAAAAAAGAGGCAACAAAACCCAGCCACCCCCCAAGATGTTGCTGAGCTGTTTCCTCCGTCCTTTGCCAAAAGTACTCTCTTTCAAGGCGGTGGAGACAAGGGAAGAAAAAATTTACTTTTATCTTTATAAATACATCCGCATAAAAAATAAAATAAAAACTTTCGGGTTCGCGGTGCCGACAGTCCCCGGAGAGTGCACCAAGTTGCCCCCTGGGTTCTCGGCGACGTGCAGGATGGTGCCACCTGCCTCGAACCTCTCGTTTGGCAAAAATGTTCAAAATTACGAAAAAGAAAGACAACAGTGTGGACGGCTGCAGAACTGCAGCAGGCACCGCTCTGGCCCCAGCCTCCTCGCGCCTGCACCCGAGGCCGCGCACCGTCCCACCCCGCCCCCCCGCCCCGCGCCGCGGCCGCCGCTCCCCCGCGCTCCGCGGCCCCGCAGCGCCGGGCTCAGAGCATCCGGCCGCCCATGTGCAGCGGCTCTGACAAGAGTGACGTCAGGGTCCGCACCGCGCACCGATAGGCGTGCGGAGGCGGGGCCCCGTGAAGCCCCGCCCCCGTGCAACAGTCCCGCCCACTCCCCGCCGCATGTTTAGCATCGTCGCGCGCGCCGATTTTCCGGGATCTTTGCAGTGTTGGGTGGGCTGTAGACCGAGAGGTGCCAGATCCGCTGGGCCACCGACCTGGGCTGAGATCCTGACTTTTTTCAGGGTGGAGAGAATGAGGAGTTTCTATCTTTCGTACTCAACCTAGGAATGACTTGAGGAGTTGAAAAACTATATACCCAGGCCACGCCCCGGATCAATGAAATCAGAATCTCTGGGGGATGGGACCTAGGCGGCAATAGTTTTTAAAACACCCAAGTAGTTCTAATAAGCACAACTGAGGATGTCTAGTTTACATAGAATCGAGGTGAATAATTCTTCTAAATACGTCTTCTGCCTCCAAGCTAGCTTACAGCCCTCTCTCCTACCCCGCTTCCACAACCACCAAAAAATGACTACTTGCCGGAAGCTCGGCTACCACGCAGATGGAGAGGATCGTGGAGCGGTGGACCCAGCTGCTGTGACTTGTTTCCCACGCTATCAGAGGAAGCTGAAGGAGGGCAGGACAGAGACGCTGCACGACGCTTTAGGAGCGTTTGCTCTGGCAACGTACAGGTGACTGTGCACGGGCCAGGTTACAAGGTCTGCGTGGTCGTTAAATAATGTAAAACATTCCTTGGGGTCTGGAGAGAGGAGCTCCTGATCCTAGCAGCGGCTGCAGCTCCTTGCTCTGCCAGTTGGGCCCCGCGGCGTCAGTGGTGCCTGGAGCCGTGCGTGCGCCCCTGGATGTCTGCTGCGGATGGATGCACATAACGGTTGGGGTGGGCTGGGCTGGGCTCAGATGGGGAAGCACTGGCATCCACGCCTAGAGAGCTGGGGAGTGGGGGTGGACAACCCGTTCCTCCCCAACTTTTTCCCTACTAAGACTAGGGCAGCAGGATCAGAGAAATGCCATTTTAGTGAGACAGAAAGGCTTCCTGAACCTAGGCTAAGGCCCTGGGGTGGGTGTGGTGAGTCTTGGTAGGGTCCACTCCCCTGACGCCCTCTAGGGAGGAAGCATCAGAAAGAAGGTCATCGGAAGCTAGGAGCCTGGTAACTGACCAGGTAACTTCCACTCTGCTCAGAGAAGCACTTATCAAAGGAACGGTGATCAATGGCTCACCTCACTCTAAACTTATGTCGTTTTAAGTGAGATGGTGTCTCTCTTAGGACAGATTTCAGTTTCAGCCAAATCCCAGAAACATCAGGATTCTAGCTAATGCCACATTTATTGAGAGACAGCTGTATGCGAGGGACTGTACCAGGACTAGGGAGACAAAGACGAATAAGACACATTTCTTAACATTGAAGAACTCGTGGTTTAGGGTCTAGCATATAAAAAAACAAACAAGCAAATATGGATAGACAGAGGTGACGCAGGTAGTCCCATTAGGCGACAAATTATAAAGAGGATGATCTTTCACGAACTTTGCAAATCCTCCAGTTTTTTGTACTGTTTTTCATACGAGAAGAGACACTTTCCCCACCATCATGTTTATTCTGTTTGGAGATGATCCCCGCCCCTCCAATACTTTAAGGTCACATGGCAGTGTCCCTGGCAGCATTGTCTCAGACTGGTTAGAAATTGCTTCCGGGTGCACACACGGATTCTGAACCAAGGCTTTGTGTAGCGATCCAGCAGTATTACTCAGGATGGCGCAGTTACATGCTTGGCTGCTAACCGAAAGGTCAACGGTTCAAACCCACCCAGAAGCACCTTAGAAGAAATGCCTGGCTGTGAGCGTCTGAAATGTTACAGCCGTGGAAACCCTATGCATGGTTCTTGACTCCAACACATGGACTCACCGTGAGCACACCCAGGTGTTCTGCCTGTTCACGCTCACCTGCCCTTCCTCACTTCTCCGTGTTTCCAGATGTGAAATCCTTACCAGTTGAATTAGTTTAGCTTCTTGAGATCATCTTTTCCTCACCACGGGAAAGAGTCTAATACCTGGGATCGGAGATTACATTTCTTATTTTAAATGGATAAACTGGCATCCTGGCTTGCCAGTCAGTCTCTTGAGAAGTTGGTTCATATGGTTCAGTCCTTGTGAGTCTGACCAGATTGGGGGCCAGCCTCTTAGACTACCCACAAGACTCTTCCCTCTAGCTCAGGCTGCTCTGCATTCAAATGTATTTGCTAGAAACTTGAAGTTATCATGAGCACTGACTAGCCTTCAGACTCATACTGGCCTATGTAGGGTCCAGTGATTTGGAATCAATTTGATGGCAGTGGGTTTTTGGAGTGAGTAACCCTTAACAAGATAAATAAAGTGAGTACATCTTCTCTACCCAGTATATCTGTAAAAGTGTTTTATTTGATTTTTCATTAGACTGTAAATCAGTCTTTCTCAGTAGGAAGCAGTAATGTACAGATGCCAGGTGAGAGAAGAGGGATAGAAGGAACCAAAAATTCATGCTATAGGATGATAAACCACCAAAGCAAACCCGCTGCCATCAAGTGGATTCCCACTCACAGCGACTCTGTAGAACAGAGTAGAACTGTCCCATAGAGTTTCTGAGGCTAAACTTGTTATAGAAGCAGACTGCCACTTCTTTCTCCTGGAAACAGCTAGCAGGTTGCAACCACAGCAACCAAGCATGACAAGGGCTCCTTGTAGTACAGTAAGAACTTCTAAATTCCACAGTATTTCTTAAAGGAATGATCTCTGCAAGTGAGCACGAACCTGAACTCTGGCGCATGTGGCTAGAAATAATAGCCCTTGGTGGTATGGTTCAGCACTTGGCCGCTAAGCAAAAGGTCAGGACTTCAAACCCGTCAGTCCCTCCACAGGAGAAAGATGTGGCAGTCTGCTTTGTAAGGATTGTGTTGTTGTCATGTGCCACCGAGTCACTTCCAACTCATAGTGACCCTTATGCGCAGCAGTGAAACACGGCCTGGCCATGTGCCATGCCCACAGCCACTTTTATGTTTAAGCCGCTGCAGACACTCTTGCAAGCCATCTTGTTGAGGGTCTTCCTCTTTTTTTGCTGACCCCCCACTCTACCAAGCACAGTGTCCTTCTCCAGGGATTGATCCCCCTGACAACATATAAAGATTACAGCCTTGGAAATCCTACATAACAGTTCTATTCTGTCCTGTAGGGTCACTGTGGGTTGGAATTGACTCCATGGCAATACTGTATGCTTAGTACTCTTCCACTGAAGAAGTATCTCTACATGTGCCATCTCACTAAGCCCTGAAAACCGGTGAGGAACCAATGGCACCCATTTCCCACATAATAAACCATGCCGAAACCTGGTGGTTGGAAATGACCACCATTGCATTATCATCATTCTGCTGCCTGGGCCAGGCTCAGCTGGGATGGTGGGACGGCTGGCTTCCTCTCTTTCCTTGCAGACTCATAGCCTGTCCCCTTTTCACATGGCCTCCTTACCTAACCTCTCCAGCAGAGGAGCCAGACTTCTTACGTGGCAGCTCGGCTGCAAGAACCAGCATTTCAAGACAAGCTCCATTGTATAAACCCTGACCAAGTCTTTGCTGACTAATGTCCCCACTTGGCCAAGTCTGGAGTCAATGGGAAGAGAACTCTACAAGGACAAGAAAATTAGAAGGCACAGTTCACTGGGTGTCTACTAGAGCCATTCAGTTATTTTGTATTTCAGACAAAGACCACTGAAATCAGAAGATTTACACAGGGTTATCAGGGACAGCCAAGACTTGGACCAAGCTTTTCTGACCATAAGTTGAATGTATTATTGGATGTTTACTCAGTCATCCATTCAATATCAGTTCAAAACAACTATGTGCAAAGCCCTGAGAGGGATGCAAAGATAAATCAGACACAGATCTTGTCTGATGGGAGTGTACAGATTAGTTGGAAACATGCCATGTAAAACCATAATACAATGTGTCCCAAAGAATAAAACCAAACCAAACCAAACCCATTGCCATAGAGTCAATTCCAACTCATAGCAACCCTATAAGACAGAGTAGAACTGCCCCATATAGTTGCCAAGGAGCATCTAGTGGATTTGTGCTGCTGACCTTTTCGGTTAGCAGCCATAGCACTTAGCCACTATACCACCAGGATTTCCCCCAAAGAATATGTGTTGTAAATCTCAGCATCTATGCCTGTGCTTATGATCCCACTTGAGAATGGCTTATCTTCATCATGTTAATAAAGTAAATACAGAGTGTTTCTTGGGTCAATCTCTTACAAGATAAAAAATGAGCAGATTAAGTAAGCAGAATGGGGTAAGATACATGCCAAGACACAAAGAAATCTCTAAGGAACCAGGAAGCAAAAGTTGAAGAGACAAGGACCTTCCTCCAGAGCCAACAGAGAGAGAGTAGCCTTCCGTATCGCCGGCACTCTGAATTAGGACTTTGAGCCTCCTAAACTGTGAGAAAATAAATTTATCTTTGTTAAAGTCATTCACTTGTGACATTTCTGTTATTGCAACACTAGACAACTAAGACAATACCAAAGGGGACTGGAAATAAAGAGATTCCTTTAGGGAAGGGGAAATCAGAAAAATTCCTCAAACCAGAACTTGAAGTATACATAGTGTTTGTCAAAGCAGAAATCAGGGATAAGGTAAGGGGAAGGAGGGACATCCCGGGAGAAGGGAAGTTACATGGGTAAAGGCATGGAAATAGGAAATTGGCAGACATACGTAAGTATTTTATTACATGTAGAGCTATAGAGGTTTTGGGTGGATATCATCTGAAAATGTGGCAGTTTAAATGATTTAACTGTGGCCAATGGGTTTTTCTAATATATTGTATATGAGCTTTCAAAGACATAGAATGCTTTTCTGCATATTTGTAGTAGGTTGACTACTGGCCCTGAAAAAATTGTCCCCTGAAAAAAATGTCCACATCTTACTCACCAGAACCTGTGGCTATGTTACCTCATGCAGTGAAACGGACTTTGCACATGTGACTAATTAAGGATCCTGAGACAAGGAGATCATCGTGGATTATCCGGGTGGTGGGGGTGGTGTTAGGGTCTGACTCATAGCGACACTACGTACAGCAGGAGACACTGTCCAGTCCTGAGACATCGTCACAATGACCGAATGCTATGTTGAGCTCACTGCTGCGGCCACTGTGTCAGTCTGTGTTGCTGGGGGTCTCCTCTGTTTCACTGACCCTCTACTTTATTAAATACGATGGTCTTTGGCAGGTACCGGCCCTTCCTGATAACGTGTCTGAAGTACATGAGGTGAAGTCTCACCATGCTTGCTTCTAAGGAGCACTGTGGCTGTACTTCTTCTAAGACAGATTTGTTCATTCTTCTGACAGTCCATGGTATATCCAATATTCTTTGCCAACACCATAATTCACATGCATCACTTCTTTTCAGGTCCTCCGTGTTCATCGCCCAGCTTTTGCATGCATATGAGGTGACCGGAAATATCATGGCTTGGGTCAGGCGCATTGTATCTGGGTGGGCCCCATGTAATCCTAATGGAGGCAGGAGATTCGAGTGAAGAGAAAGCAATGTGATGACAGAAACAGAGATTGGAGTGATGTGGCAAAAAGCCAAGGAAGGCTGGCAGCATCAGAAGCTGGGAGAGCCAAGGGACAGATTCTCCCATGGAACCCTCAGAAGGAATTAGCCCTGCCAACACCTTGATTTTTAGCTCTGTAAAACTTATTGCAGACTTCCAGCTCCCAGAACTGTAAGAGAAAAAGATTGTGTTGTTTTAAGCTACTAAATTTGTGGTGATTTGTCACAGTGGCAATATGAAATGAATACATTTTGCTGTAATCTGTCCAGTCATTCATTTTCTATCCCATTGTTAAAAGGATGAAAGAAATTCTCCTTTGTGAATAGTCCCATCAACTGCCAGCCCATCGGAGGATCACAAGCCAAACATACATGGAATTAACTTTATTCTTGCTAAGTTATAGCCTAAAAGGAGCCCAGTGATGTAGTGCTAACTGAAAGGTCAGTGTTTCAAACCCATTAATTGTTCCATGGGAAAAATATGTGTCAATCCAATTCTGTGAAGATTTACAGCCTTGGAAACTCTGTGGAAACCTTGTCCTATAGGATCACTATGAATTGGAAACTACTTGATGACAAGGAGTTTGATTTCAGTTGTTTTCTCAAGTTACAGCTTTACCCACAACATAATGAAACAAACAAATGATAATAATGCATGGTAATACTGCTCATTATGTAAAACAACAGAATCCAAATCCAAATAACTACTGCTAGTCTCCTATGTAAGAAACTGAAAACATATTCCGTTTCCTAACAAATCGTTGGAAAAGTTACAAAAATGACCTAAACATTTTTAGAACTATGTACGTAATCTATTCCCCTCTTAGGATTTAGAACAGCGCTCTACAAAGCTCTCTTATGCTCTACGGAGTTTCCACATTTCCACTTCCTATGGAACTGACAACCTCTGAAATGAATTCTATCGGAACTGATGAGTAGTTTTACTTACTCTAGGACTTTGTACAGATGAAGTTATCCTGAAGGTACTCTTGTGTGTGACTTCTTTCACTCTGCATCATGTTGTTTATATTTATCCACGTTGCCTGTGTCAGTACTTCATTTTTTTTTTAATGTTGAGTAGTATTCATGGATAGACCACAATTTGTTTATGCATTGGTTCCAGTTTTTAGTTATTATGAATAAAATTTCTATGGATATTCTTATATAATTCTTTTTGTAAACATATGTCTTCATTTTTCCTGAACAAACCCACAGGGGTAGACCTGCTGGATCCTAGGGTAGATGTAAAGAACCCTGCCAGTACAATGATTAAGTGCTCAGCTGCTAGCCAAAAGGTTGGTGGTTCCAACCCACCAGTAGTTAGCTGGGAGATCTGGTGATCTGCTCCCATAAAGATGTAACCCTTAAAATCCTATAGGACAGTTCCACCGTGTCCTGTAGGGTTGCTGTGAGTCAGAATCAAGTCAACAGCACACAATAACAGCAGGGCAGATGTATATTTAACTTTATAAGAAACTGCCTGTTTCTGAAATGAGCAGTTTGTTCTGTACTTCTAGCAGCAATGCATGAGAGTTCCAGTTGCTCTGGATTCTCATCAGTGTTTAGTGGTGTCAGATAAAAAATAAAACAAAACAAAAAAGCACTGTTCTGGTGGTAGGTAGCAGAATCTCATTATAATTTTAATTTTCCTGACAACTAATGATGTTAAGCATTTTTTTCATGTGTTTTGTAGTCATTTGGATATCTTTCTTTGTAAATTATCTATTCAAATCCTTTGTCCATTTTAAATTGGATTGTTAATCTTTTTTGTTATGGCACTGTAGAAAAGTTCTTTATGTATTTTGGGTGTAAGTTCTTTATCAGATATATGCATTGTAAATATTTTCTCCCAATATACGTGATTTACCCATTAGTTTTCTTAAAAGTCTTTCCATGAGCAGAAGGTTTTAACTTTGATGAAGTTCAATTTACCACTTATTTTCACAGTTACTGCTTTCTGGAACCTAAGAATCTTTTGATGACCTCCAAGTCATGGAGACATTCTCCTACATTTTTGTCTAAAACTTTTATAGTTTAGCTTTTCATTTAAATGTCTGACCCATCTCAAATTAATTTTTGTGGATAGTGTGACATGCAGGTTGTTGTTCTCTCCCCCCCCACCCCACACACACCTTGTGACTACTCAATTGTTCTGGCACAAATCACTGAAAATTCTTTCATTTTTACCTTGCATTGCTGTGATGAGCTTGTTGAAAATCATTTGACTGCATATTTGTAGGTGAGCAAAACTTTGACCCTTTAGGAAAGTGGGCACTTGATCTTCAAAGACAGAATCATGCTATTTCTAATTTTCCTGGGCTGATACATTCTGAGCAGTGGAACAAGGTTCATCAAAGTTCATTGCTCAAATGAATGGCTCACTTTCAACGGCTTATTCACTTTGTTGACAGGACATTCTACAAATTTGTCCTCCTTAATTTCAGAGCCTAGAGACAGAAGCAGAGGCCAGTTTGCTTTTGTTGCATAAGAGCTGATAATCAAACCTATTGGATGCTTTTGGTTACAACTACTAGCATTTCAGTGCCCCTGTCTTAACCTGCATGGGCTTAAAAATAGAATCAAAATTAAACCACTTTGTTGGAGAAACTCAAACACATAAATACTATGAGAACACTTGCTACGTCACTGGAAAACCCTTCAGTTAGCTCTTCAAGGAGGGAAGCCAAGGACAGCCATAGCTCCGGCGGTGTGGAACTGCTCTAAAAATAAGAATGGCCATAGAAGGAAGGTCTGTCAGGATCAACTTTTTAGAAGGTGCCAGCAAGCCTTGCTCGGCCCCAAAGCCCTGGAAGAAAGCCTTCTGCGCAGCTGGTGGTTTCCATCTGGCCTGTCATTTCAGGTGTTTTAATAGTAAGGTAGGGAAAAGAAAGCTCTTTCACAGCCCAATGGGGACAGCTGTGAGGCAGCCCTCTGGGTTCTGGTCCTGCAGGTCTGCAAAAAGTTCTTTCCAGGGTAAGCAGTCTCTGTGTTTCACATTCCCAATGGATGTGAAACCTTGTTGAGCACACAATGCCTGCCACTGTACCTTATCAGGAGCTGGGTGTCCAGGGTACATGGAGGCAGGCACTATGTTTATGAAGGGCTTTGTACGCAACAAGCCAAACCTCTAGATGAACCTGTTTGTCTTGTTGCCAGAAAGGGCATTTTATCCAGGGGAATTAGTAATTCAGTAGTGAAAACCAACACACAGAAGTTCAGCTGTATATACCTAACCCAAGCTTGTCCTTTCGTTCCTTCCTGAAACCTGTAATTCGACTAAAACACCACAAAGGAAAATGATATCCATTTAGCTTAACTGCTAAAACAACAACAAACTTGTTGGCGTCCAGTTGATTCCAAGTCATGGTGACCCCATTGCGTTTCAGAGTAGAACAGCTCCATAAGGTTTTCTTGTCTGTAATCTTAGAAGGAGATCTCCAGACCTTTCCTCTAAGGTACTGCTGGGTGGATTCAAACAACTAACGTTTTGGTTAGTAGCTGAACACAATCCTCTGTGTTGCCCAGAGACCTCCCTTAAAGTGCTGGCAGCCCTCAGATCTTTCCACATTGTACAGGAACACTCAAACAAAACAATGAGGAAATGCTTCCCTGGAACTCTAAGCTCTCCTCCAAAGGATGGATGACTCGTGGAAAGGGCCATGGCTACGCTCCCTTTCCCCTTTCGTAAGTCCTGCCTTGCTCTGGGGAACTTGAGTGAGAAAGACAAGACAGACACAGGTATAAGAAGTTCTGAGCCAGGTGTGCGTCTCATATGAACTCTGACAATTAAGTCCATGAACTTAATTGTTCTAAGTACCGCATACCTCATTGCTCAGTGTCACTACAGTCACCTGCAAAGTACCCCTCTTTGGAAGCTATGCACCGATGCCATCACCTAGTCCACCCTTCAAAGCAATTTTGGAACTCTTCCTGGAATGGCCATTGTACACGGTGGCAAGGTAGCAAATTTGTAAACTTAATTGTATGGTTGCCTATGAGGGAGTTTTTAGCCAGTAAACAAATAATTGTATTGGAACACTGTCCCTACTCACCTGATCTGGCCTCCAGTGACTTTTTTCTTTACCCAAACATAAAGGCAATACTGAAAGGAAGACATTTTGATGACATTCAGGACATCAAGGGTAATACGCTGACAGCTCTGATGGCCATTCCAGAAAAAGAGTTCCAGAGTTACTTTGAAGGGTAGACTAGGCACTGGCATCAGTGCTCAGCTTCCCAAGGGGAGTACTTCAAAGGCGACAGTAGTGATATTCAGCAATGAGGTGTGTAGCACTTTTTCTAGGATGAGTTCAGAAACTTAGTTGGCAGACCTTGGATAGTCCTTCATTCTTTCTCTTCTATTCCGTTTTCCTTCACCTCCCTTTCTATCATATACACATAGGATGGCAGTGTGTTACAGGGGTGCAAGTCTAGGGTTCAGGGCCAGACATACCTGGGCTGAAAATATCTAATAAGGGGAACAACATTAACAATGATGTGAAGAGAAAGCACACTTATTAAGTGCTTAACTATGTTCTGGTGCTGTATAAAGTTCTTTTAATGATTGCAAGGAGACCCAGTGGCTCAGTGGTTAAGCACTTGACTGCTAATCAAAAAGTTAGTGGTTCAAAACCATCAGTTGCTCCATGGGAGAAAGACATGGCAGTCTGCTTCCGTAAAGACTCCAGCCTTGGGAACCGTATCGGGCAGTTCTACCTTGCAACTCACAGCAGCATAGCTGTGAGTTGCAGTCAACTTGAAAACAATAGGGTTTTGTTTTTTAAATATATTATCTCATTTATCATCTGCAAGAACAGTGTTAGATCTGCAGAATTATTTACCCCCATTTTACAAATGAGGACAGTGAGACCCAGAGAAATTAAAGTGACTTTCCATGTGGTACACCTGTTACCTGAAGAAGCTTAAGTTGAAAACAGCTCTGCTTGACAGTGAAGCTTAACCTCTGTAACCAAACCTGCTGCTGCTGAGTTGATTCCAATTCCAA
This sequence comes from Heterohyrax brucei, assembly GCA_028571685.1. NCBI lineage: Eukaryota > Metazoa > Chordata > Mammalia > Hyracoidea > Procaviidae > Heterohyrax > Heterohyrax brucei. The sequence goes on along the minus strand of CM053149.1, from coordinate 112,838,667 downwards.
CTCATAGCAACACTATAGGTCAGAGTAGAACTGCCCCATACAGTTCACAAGGAGTATGTGGCAGATTTAAACTGGTGACCTTTTGGTTAGTAGATGTAGCACTTAGTCAGTATGCCACCAGGGTTTCCTAAATAAAATGAATAAATAAACGGCAAGCATCCTCTCATTAAACTCACTTGTTCAATTTCTGCCTCTGCCCTGTCACCTTGAGTAACCTCTCTAGTCCCTATTTTCTTTGTGTGGAATATAAAGTAATGATTTTGTTTCCCAGCTCACAGTGTCAGTAAGAGGATTTCATGAGAGACACATGTGGAGGGGCCTGGAGAACGGTGAAGGACTAAGAAATGTGACAGCTTGTTCTTTGGGCATATTATGTCGTGGTTTTCTTGCTTCTTCACAGAGAAGCTCCCACTTGTGAATTTGTGTCTTTTTATTTAGCCCATGATAATAGAGGTCACCTTCCATCCAAACACACAGGTCCTTTTGTCCTCTCAACTTTTTATTCTCTCTCTCAGCAGGGGCAACCCTATTCTATTGCTTCTAGCCTCCCAAAGAAATACAAGTTTAACACTCAATGAAAAAGCCAAACAAAGCAGCCAAGTAGGAAGGGATGATGCCCATTTCATGAATCTTACTAAGGGGTGAGGAATAGAAGCCTGTGGGTTAAAGAATGCTTTAAAATTATTTCAAGTTTAGTAAATACAGCTGAAGTTAGAGATGAGTAAGCTATAAAAAACCCACAGTCATCGAATTGATTCCAACTCATGGCAGCTCTGGAGGTGTAGGGAATCGGCATGACTCAGATCTAGTTTCCAGTTTGCTCACCAGAACTGCCCCATAGAGTTTCCAAGGAGCGCCTGGCAGATTCAAACTACTGACCTTTTTGTTAGCAGTGTAGCACTTAACCATTATGCCATCAGGGGTTCTGGGTAAGCTCTAGGTGCAGGGAATCACTGTCACTCGGATCTAGTCTTCTGTTTGCTCAGTATCCAGAGTCAGTCAAGCTTAGCAAAACTGACTTACATCAACCACACACTGAATCGTAATTTCCAGACTGTATGTTAGGCTTTTTTAAATGTAAGGAAAATATAAGACCAGATGTCCTCAGGTGATGGGATTGTATTTTAAGCCGAACAGGAGAGGAAGCCTGTAGAACTGTGCTAAGGGTGTGTGCACTGTCAGTGTCCAGAGCCTCCGTGGCCCAGATATCCTGCAGATCTGAGGAGTCTGTAACTGTCGATTTAACCCAGGTGCATAGCACCAACCATGTACAAGGAGATCAGCCAAGCATGTCTTTCTTTTAGAAAGAGGCTCTGGGCATGCTAGGTAGGATGAACTTCAGGCAGTCCTTAGGAACTCATGTCAACTGTATTGTGTGTTTCTGTGAACACACAAGAAGACTCTCCACGGGAGTCTTCTTGGATGTACGGCATCAGAGCAGGGAAAGTAGGTTGGGTGCCCTTAATGTCATCATGCTGTGGCAGCCTGGTGCCACACAGCCTTGCTTAGTGCATTTTTCCAATTAAATGGTTGGGTGTGGACATCTCCATCAAGAGATGGAGCTAGAGTAGGAGAAGCAGGGGATGGAAGGAAGAGCAGGAAGAAGCGTCTTGAAAACTACTAGTTTTAGATCTCACTTGCTGACCAACGTATTCTAGGGTGAGTTCACTCCTACTCATCACATCTCACAGGCTTCATATCTGCTGGTCTTTGCATGGTGATTTTTCTAGGCTCCAAGCATAACATCCCATATCTGTTAATCCATTTCTTTGTCAGGCAGGGAACATTATGATTGATGAGCAGCAGGTCTGTCTTCCTGAGATGACACCCCAGTCCTCTGCTGAAAGCAGACAGCACTGATGGCTGCCCGTCATGGGCCAGGTGCTGTGCTGAATGAGACGGTTAGAGCAAAAAGAAACCGTATAGGGTTTCCACTGTCAAAGCCCTCACAATCAGGTGGGAGAAAGCCAGTTAATCATACACCTATCCCAGTGTAGCATATAACTGATAGATAAGGGAAAAGGTAGCATGAATGGGGAAGTGGTTAATTCTGTCTTAAAGTTTCAGGGAAGGTTTCATAGAGGGGGCTCTCCTAAGGAAGATTTTGCAGACCAGGGAGACAGCGGATGGGAGAGGTATAACTACCCAGGCACAGTCCCAACTACACGGGGTTCAGAATTTTGGAACACAAAGTCTACTAGAGAAAGAATGATGCTGACGATTGGAGCAATAACAGCCCTGTTTGCCAAGCACTGCCTGTGCGAGGCACTGTGCGAATCGCTTTGCATGCATCATCCAACTCCGTCTTCAGACCAACCCTGTAAGACAGGCACTGTCATATATCCTGGAGCCCTGGTGATGCAATTCTTAAGCATCCAGCTGCTAACCAAAAGGTCAGCCATTCAGATCCACCAAGTGCTCCTTGGAAACCCAATGTGGCAGTTCTACTCTGTCCTATAGGGTTGTTATGAGTCAGAATTGACTCAGTGGCAATGGATTTGAAAGAAAGGCTTGTCAATCTACTTCTGAAAATCAGCCAGTGAAAATTTTACGGATTACAATATTCCACGTGGCAGCTGATCATGAGAATGACACACAACTAGGTAGAGTTTTGTTCCATTGTGATTGGAATCACCATGAATTAGGGTCCAACTCCAAAGCGGATAAGAATGTCATTTTTCTGCTTAATTAAGACTCTTTTCGCTGTGTCATAAACCAAAACCAAACTGGCTGAAACAAGAATTTTGGAAGCTCTTCTGTAGCCCTGCTCTGTATCTCTGCTTCTCTCTTGATGTTGTCTCATTCTCCCCAAATGGTCCTGCTCCAGCACGTTGCTCCTGTGTCTCAGAAGCTTCATGCCTTTGGCTTTCCTCCACCATAGAGGGACTGGTCCTCTTCTGCAGTTTCCGTTTAGAAGATACTGGAGAAGGATGCGGACGCGCCTTGCTTGGGTCAGCTGCCCACTCCTGCATTAGTCAGCAACGTCCAGGGGCATGTGAAGGCATAGCTACTTCTAGTGGGGCACACGGTTGGAGAGGAAGGAAGAGTAGTTCTCAGTGAGAGGCATTCCTAGGCAAATACATATTTACTGTATTCTCCACTTTGTAGATGAGGATATCAAAGCTTTGAAAGGTTAACAGGTTGATGTTGCAGGGCTAATAAATAAACAAGACTGGCATCTAACCTAAATCTATGTGATTCTCAGCCAGGAAGGATTTTGCCCTTCCTCCTTGAGGCTGTTTGGCAATGTCTGAAGACATTTTTTGCTTGTCATGACTTGAGGGGATTGCTACTGGCATCTGGCAGGTAGAGAGCAAGGATTCTGCTAAAATCCTACAACACACAGGAAAGCCCCCTACAATAATTTTCTGGGCCTATTTGTGCATAGTACCAGGACTGAGAAGCCCTAGTCTATCTGAATACTAAGCCACCACTACCCTACACTGCCTCATTCTCTTGAAGCATCTTGCTTGGCCTTTGGGGAATCCCTTGGTCTCCATCCCACAATTTGAAGACAAGGTAGTGCTGGGTATTCCAACTTCCTTCTGCATGTCTTGATTCTTTCAAGTTTCCCTATTAGAGAGTAGTTACTTTGTTTCCAAGTTCAGCTTGCAATGTCCTGTGCACTAACTAGGTATTACTGCTAACTCAATGCAAAATGTACAAATTGAACTTAAACCATGATAAGTTAAGCACTATGTTAAAACTAAAGCTGAGAGTCTACAGCAGACTTATAAAATGCCTTCAGTATGTGAGAATTATGTCCCATCTCTACCAAGAACAGTTTTTTCATGAGAAGAGATGGATTTGCACTGAGGTGACTATATTCTTTGATCTCTCTCCTTAGTTATTTTTGGCCAAAGATAACAGCACAATCTGTGGCCATGGAAAGGTTATTTCGGGACAGACTTGGTGAACTTTCCTGGTTAGCAAAATTTTTTAACTCAGCCTAGTAAGTGTAGGTGCCACTGTTCTATAAAAACCAAACCACACCCACTGCTATCAAGTCAATTCTGTCTCATAGAGCACCTATACAGAATTTCCAAGGAGCACCTGGTGGACTTGAATGGCTGACCTTTTGATTAGCAGCTGTAGTACTTAACCACACCAGGGTTTCTACAGTTCTATAGTAAATCCCAGAAACCTTGGTGGTGCAGTGGTTAAGTGCTGTGAGTACTAACCAAAAGGTTCGCAGTTCAAATCCTCCAGGCTCCTTGGAAGCTCTATGGGGCAGTTCTACTCTGTCCTATAGTGTTACTATGAGGTACTATGAGTTGGAATTGACTTGATGGCAGTGGGTTTGGTTTTATAGTAAATTTCAAATAATCTCAAAATCGATTTCTTTTTGCGATGCAATCAAAATTTTAATCCTTCCTTTCCTTCTTCTATTTCCTCCTACTTCTGATAGCAACAATGTACCCACTCACTAAACTGAAAGTGGCAGAACTGATTCCTCTTGCTTCCTCACCCACCAATTTGCTTTTCTGAAAACTGCTTAAATCAGATCCTTTTTCTCAGAAATATCCTCTCCCTTTCATCCTCACGGTTATTGCTAGTTCAGGTCTTGATCAGCTCTCTCTTAGGTGATCAAACAGCCTCCTACCTACCACTCTTTCAGAGTTTGCCCTCTTCACTCTCACTGTCAAATAATCTTACCCCAAAATGTCTCTCAAAAGTACTGACTCAATTTTACTTTTTTCTCTCCTTCAAGCCTTCCGGGATACTACATGCAGTATCTCCATGCTCCACAGAGAATCAAGCCCGATCTCCTTATCACGCAGTGGACCATCCCAGTTAAAGCCCGATCTCCAGACTCATGTATGGTATTGTGCCCATTTCCCCACCCCACACCTATGCTCTAGCCCCGCCAGCAGGAGGCGGCATGCAGTGTTTAGGTAGGTGATCAGGCTTTGGAACAAGACTTCTAAAGTTCAAATCCTGGCTCCACCATCTGTTTGTTAGCTGGGTGACTTTTAACAAGGCACTTAGCTTGTTGGAGCTCCATTTCCACCAACTATAGTACGAGAACAACAACTGCCCCTAACTCACAGGTGAGAATGAAATGCATTCAGACACAAGAGGGATTTAGACTAGTACCTGACACACAGTGTGGGCTCAGTACATGCTAGCTGCTCTGCTCTCATGCTGCATGCTTCAGCCTGCTTCCCTTCCTCCTCTAAACACCCGTCTCAACCTTTAGAACTCAACTCAGCTGTCACTCCTCAGTGATGACTTGGTGATTCACCCAGAAGAAGTTAGTCCTCCTTTTGTGTCCTGAAACTCCTGCTTACCTTTCCACCTCCCCCGCTGCTCCTCGAAGGTGTGGTTCTTCCCCACCCTCCTCGATGTTCTTCACTACACCAAATGCTGTACCCACTACATAAAATGCACAACAGCAACAACGCAACAATTGCCGTTGCGCCTGTTCTAACTCATGAGAACGCCACACATGTCCGAGTAAAACTGTGCTCCATAGGGTTTTCAGTAGCTGATTTTTCAGAAGCAGATGGCCAGGCCTTTTTTTCGAGGAGCCTCTGGATGGACTCGAACCCTAATCTTCCTTTTGCAGCTGAGCGTTACCTGTTTCCACCATCCAGGGACTCTTACTGCATAATTATTTCAAGGTGTAAACATATAGATTCCCTGGGGGGTAACACTGAAGTTTAGAGTCATATACCTAAATACTGATATTAATCACTCTGCCTAAGCATTGTTTTCTCTAATTCTCACATTTCAACTGTTCTTTCTCACCTATCTTTGAAGAAGTGAAAAATAGCGTTTACAGAGTTCAGTTGCTTGGTTCTTCCTCCTTTGTCTCTCAGCTTTTATCCAAATGTGAATGTTAGTCGTGTTTGTTATCGAGGCTTCCCAGATTCTCCATTACCTCTCCAGCTGGGGTTTCTGTTTACCTGCTTTGACTTAACCCTGACCATTCAGCTCTTCTTCCTCGTTAGTTTCTGCCCTCACCAAGCGAGCACGGTATCCCATCCACTTGAGACCTGCCACCGTGTCTCTAGGCTTGTGGCTCCCTTTGCTGCTACCTAGTCAGTACACAAGCAATGGCAAGTCTCCAGTAACTAGTACCCTGGATATCTCAAATAATTGCCTAGTAATACGAGGCTCTTTGCTAAGAAAATGGCAGGCAGCCTATGAGATGTCCTAGTCTATTAAAAAAGAAAAAACTGGAATTATTGGGCCATTTCAGTCTTAAAAGACAAAGATCAGACTCAGTTTATCAGGAGCTGTCAAACATAGTTGGAGGTCCTTGTTAGAATGCAGGTCCCTGGCCTGCTGCAGAAGATGCTCAATTATTAATCTGGAGCAGGTTCCAAATACCTGCATTTGTAAAAAGAAGTATTTGCTTCCTAGCACTACAATAATAAATTACCACAAACTTAATGGTTAAAAACAACAGAAATATATCCAGTTCTGAAGTCTAAAATCAAGGTCAGAGCAGAGCCATGCTCCCTTCAAAGAGTTTACAGGACCTCTGTCTCTGGTTTCTGGTGGCTGCTGGCATTCCTTGGCTTGGGGCAGCATAGCTCTGATCTCTGCCTCCACCTTCACATGGCCTTTTCCTCTGTGTGTGTCCTCCTCTTCCTCTTGTAAGGACATCAGTTATTGGACCAGGGATCACGAGTGGAGCCCCTGGGAGGGACTTGGCTGCTAACTGAAAGTTTGGAAGTTTGAGTTCACTCAGGGTACCCCGGAAGAAAGGCCTGGTGATCTGCTTCTGAAGGAAGCCAGCTATCAAAAACCCTACAGAGCACAGTGCTACTCTGACAGACACGGGGTCGCCATGAGTCGGGGTTGGCTTGATGGCAACTAGTTTAGGTCTAAACAAAAGATGGTCTCATCTCAAGATTGTTAACTTAGTTACATCTGCCCAAATCCCATTACCAAATATGGTCACATTCACAGGTACCAAGGGTTAAAACATGGAGATATCCTTTTGGAGGAACACAGTTCAACCCACTACACAAGGTTATTCTCTTTTATAGGGCTTCAAGATTGTACTCGAAGAAACAGTGTCTTAACAAGCTTTGGAACTTATATTAACCATAGTTTTCCTGATATGTAGATAGTTCTAAACTAAGATACTTCCACTCACTGCCATCAAGTCGATTCCAACTCACAGGGACCCTCTATGACAAAATAGAACTGCCCCGTAGAGTTTTCAAGGAGCACCTGGTAGATGCTAAGGAGTTGGAGAAATAATAATAATTACAGAAACAGAACATTCTTCCCCCTGGCTGAGCCCACCTCCCTGCCAGAGGTTAGCATAGGGCGGGGAGAAGGAGAGTCAGAGGTGTCGGCTGTTTTCGCCTGTTGCACGTTGCTCTCATTCTGTGTGAGCTCGTGAACACCTGGCTCTTTCTTTCCCACAGACTAACAAGACTTTGGTTTTGAAAACCAAGTTCTAGGCTCCCAACAGGCATTGCCTCTTGTTCAAACTCACTGAGCCTACTGCCTAAAACATAACTATTATACTTACAAATGAATGAGAAAACACAGAAGAATAGAAGTGTTTCCTTGCCTTTTAATTCATTCAGAATTTTGTACTCTGCCCCTTGAATAAACTAGCACCTTTCCCCTTTTTAATCTTTACCCCGGCTTTCTCTGCCTTTCATCTTATCAGCACAATTTTGCCACTGAGATAAAATTCATCTTCTTTCTCTTTTGTGTTAGTCACCTTCCCCATCCTGTTTCAAACCAAAGACATCCTTAAAACCAAGGATCTACAATAATGCCTGCTTTTTCTGCAAAAGTACAGGTGTCTTAATTTCGGGGCTGTTATCAGCCCTGCTATATATTCATTTCCTGTAGAACTAATCCTCTGACTATCAGTTACAAATCCTTTAACTGGTTCCCTCTCCTTAGACAAGACACAGTATACCTTTTATTTAGTCTTCAAACTCTTCTCCTCCACAGCAGTTCTGGGTCTTGGAACCTTCTGCAGAGGCTGTGACATCTTTGTCATTCACAGTTGGTTCCAGTCCAAAGCTCTCCCTCTCTCTTCGAAGCCTACTCCCAGATAGTTTTCTAGTGGCAAAATCTTGCCAAGAGTACCGCTTTACTGATGTGTACTCCTCCCGTTCTTGTAGGCTTGGTATCAGTTCTTCACTCAGCGAATTCACTTCACACAACATCAATGAATCTTGCTAATATGAGGTCTGACAATAAAGTTCTCAAACTCATCCTTGAAAAAGTGCTAACATACCTCATTGCTGAAAGTCACTGCTGTCACCTTCGAAGTACTCCCCTTAGGAAGCTATGCACTGATACCAGTGCCTAGTCCGCCCTTCAAAGTGATCCTGCAAGTCTTTTTCTGGAACGGCCATCAGAGTTGTTGATGTTCTTGATGTCCTGAATGTTATCAAAATGTCTTCTTTTCAATATTTCCTTTATTTTTGGGTAAAAAAAAAAAGTCATTGAAGGCCATATCAGGCGAGCAGGGAGGGTGTTCCAATACAGTTGTTTGTTTACTGGCTAAAAACTCCCTCACAAACAACTATACAATTAAGTTTGTAAACCTGCCACTGTGCCATGGTGTGCAATGGCCATTCCAGAGAGTTCCCAAATTGCTTTGAAGGGTGGACTAGGTGCCGGTGTCAGGGCACAGCTTCCTAAGGGGACTACTTTGAAGGTGACCATAGTGATGTTCAGCAATGAGGTATGTAGCACTGCAGAACAATTAAGTTCATGGACTTAATTGTTGGACCAAAGATGGAGCCAGACTCAAAAAAGGATGTACAAAATTTAAAGTTTCCATGTGCTGAGAAGCCAGCATAGCAGAAAAGAAACGCATCTGCTGATTTCCATAGTGTACAGGGCTGCTATGGGTCAGAATTAACTCAACGGTAGTGGGTTTTTGTTTTGGTAAATACACTACCATGGCCAACTGCAAGATCTGGTGGCACAAAAGTTAAGTGCTTGGCTGCTAACGTAAAGGTTGGAAGTTCAAACCCACCCAGGACCTCCAAGAGAGAGAGACCTGGAGATCTACTTCCATAAAGATCACAGCCAAGAAAACGGAGCACTTCTCCTCTGTTACTTGGGTTGCTATGAGTTAGAATCAGCTTGATGGCACCAGCAACAAAGTGGTGTCACTGAATGCACAGTTGAAAAGAGATGTGCAGTAGCTCACAATTATATTGTATTTCCATGGTAGAGACAACAGACATAAACAACCTCATGAAAGAAAACAACTTGAGTACTCCTCCCATCTTAACTCAATATTGCAAGGACAGAGTAGCCGTGGCGGGAGGCTGGGGACCATCCTGTCAGGTGACATCGAGGCCAATTGGCCTAACTAGCATTTTGCTAATGAGGGCTCTCTCCACCTCACATTGGTGAGTGGTGTCTTATGTCTTAAGAGCTGGCAAGCTGCCATCTGAGGATACAGAAAATGGTCCCACCGAGAACCAAAATGACATGGAGGAAAGAGAACCCAGAAGACAGAGAGACCCATGTGAGTAAGTCTCTACGTCAGCTCATGACCAGAAGAACTAGATGGTGCCCGGCCACCACCAATGATAGCCATGACTGAGCTCACCAAATTGAGTCTCACTAGCAACACAAGAATAAATAGGGGCCCACCCTGTGATGTCCACTAAAAGACCACATTTGATGGTCCAGAGTCTTTGGGGTTCCCCTGGGAGCATGGCCCCTGGTCCTCATGCTGCCCCTATCCATAAATCACAATGAAAGGCAACTCTGAAAACAGCAATGGATTGGACTTGACGACACAGAGTGATCATATCTTGTGGGCACTTTATGGTTCTATGAATCTATAGGATATCATCCTGCTGACCTCTTACTGGAGGAAGGGGAGTGGGTGGAGAGGAGGGGATAGGAGATTGTTGAGAGGTTACATGTATGGAGCAGAGAGGAAGAGTGTACTGTCACCGGGTAAAGAGAGCAGTGGGAGCTGCATATAGGTGAGCCTGAAAATTTATATGGGAATGTACATTTTCGTTCAATGATAATAATAAAAAAAAAAACTCATGAACATAAATAATAATGAACGAGTAGCAAGTCATGAATTTTGAGTATGTATTACATTTTTATGTGTGTGAAATGATCTCTCCAGTACCTCATTTACAAGTCTGAAAGCCCAGCAGGTAACGTCACCTGAGAATATACGACTAAAATGACTTTGAATGTCCAGTGACACTCTTGATTTCCACCATCCTCGAACATTGCTGTTGTGGTGGTTGTCAGGTGCCACCGAGTCTGTTTGGACTGCGACTGACCATACGCGGGACAGAATGGAGCAGTGCCTGGCTCTGCAACACCCTCATAGCTGTTACTATGCTTGAGCTCATTTTTGCAGCCACTGTGTCCACCCATCTCACTGAGGGTCTTTCTCTCTTTCATTGACCCTCTACTTTACGAAACATGATGTCCTTCTCCTGGGACTGATCCTTCCCGACAACAAGTCAAAGGATGTGAACATTTCTAGTCTAGTCTACGTTTAGTTTTATAACACATATTTATTGAAATATATGACTAAAATGACTTCGAATGTCTCCTTTCTCTTTTTGACATTATTGAAGTATAATTTACACACAATAAACTGCACATGATTAAGTGTACAGTTTGATCTTCTGTCATGTGTATATACCTGTCTTAGTTATCTAGTATTGCTGTAACACAAGATGATGACTTTAACAAAGATCAATTTAATCTCTCCCAGTCTAGGAGGCTAGAAGTCTGAATTCAGAGCTCTGGGGGCAGGGAGGAAGGTCTTTGCCATCAATCTTCCCCTGTTCTAGAAACTCCTCAGTGCGGAGACCCTGAGTCCTAAGGATGTGTTCCCCTTCTGGTTTTTCATTCTTGGTGGTAGGAGGTCTCCCTGTCTTTTAGTTTGCATCTCTCTTTTATTTCTCAAAACAGATCGACTCAAGATACAACCTAATTTTGTAGATTGAGTCCTGTCACATTAATGTAACTGCCTCTAATTCTGCCTCATTAACATAATCGAGGTAGGATTTACAACACACAGGAAAATCACATCAGATGAAAAATTGGCAGACAAACACAGAGTACTGGGAATCTGGCTTGGCCAAGTTGGCACATTTTGGGGGGAAACAATTCAATCCATAAAAACACCCATGGTGATGCAGTGGTAAAGTGCTCAGCTGCCAACCAAGAGGTCAGCAGTTTGGACCCACCAGCATCTCTTTGAGACAAACACTTGGCTGTCTGCTCCTTTAAAGATTGTCACAGGTATCTGTTGATTTCCACTGTTCTTGAGCATTCCTATAGTTGTGGTTGTTAGATACCACTGACTCATCACTGAGTCAATTCTGACTCATAGCAACCCTATAGGACAAAGTAGAACTACCTCATAGGATTTCCAAGGTTGTAACCTTTATGGATCCAGACTGCTGCATCTTTCTCCCAGGGATTACTGGGTTGGGTTAAACTACCACCCTTTTGTTGAGAAGCCTAGTGTTTAACCACTGCACCACCAGGCAAGTGGGTGTCAAGATTATAGCCTAGGAAACTCTAGGGGAAGTTCTACTCTGTCACATAGGGTCATTATGAGTTGAAACCGACTCAACAGCACACAACGACACACCCATGAAACCACTACAGTTAGGATAATGAACATACCTTCACTGCTAAAAGCTTCTTTATGTCCGTCTGTAATCCCTCCCTCCTGAACCACTCTGTCCTCCTCCGTTCAGGATGTACTGATCTGCTTTCTGTCACTGTAGATTAGTTTGCAGTTTTCTGGAATTTCTTACCTTTGTGTTTAATTTAATTTATTTAATTTTAAATTCATAAAAATTATGTTAACAGTGGCTGTGCTACCACTGCTAACCACAAGGTCGGCAGTTCAAATCCACCAGGCGCTCCTTGAATACCCTGGGGGTCAGTTCTACCCTGGCCCCTAGGGTCGCCATGAGTCGGATCCGACTCAACGGCACTTGGCTTGGCTTGGCGCTAACAAACAGCTCATAAATCCCTGAAGTCTGAAAAATGGTACTCAAAAGCCAACAGCAGCTGGCTTCACCCTACTGCCAGGAGCAGGTCAGTGAACAGAATACGACATAAGGGGACTCTGGAGCTGGTGTGATGTTCTGTTTCTTGATCTGGGAACTGATTAAGCAGGGGTTCCCACTTTTAAAGTTTATTGAGCTGAACGACTTATAACGTGGACTTTTCTGGATGTCTGTTATAGTTCAATAAAATTTACCCCAACGTGTCAAGCAGATAAAAGGATGGGGGCATAGGCTCACTTTTCTTCCCTCTTTAAATGCTTCCCTGGCTTTCTGCAGCATTTCAATCAAAATCTAAGCTCCTTACCGCAGCTTTTAAACCCTGCCCCGCAGGTTTTGACCTGATTATATTTCCAGCTTTACTACTTAAGCTTCAATTCCTCAAACTTACTAAATTCTTTCCAGCCTTAGGGCCTTTACATATGCCTGGAACTCTTCCGGTGATCCCCGCAACTGCTACCTCCTCATCCTTTAGAGCGCAGCCGAAATGAGTGCGCCCCCAATTCCCTCTAAGGTAGACCCCACCCTGTTACTGTTTACCTTGCAGCCTCATTTGTTTCCTTTTTGATATACTTACTAAGATGTGCAATTGTTGTGTTGTTTTCGGGCTGTGTGGCTGTGTCCCCCAATGAAATGTAAGCTCCTTGAGGGCAGGGAGCAGAGATCTCTTGTCCATCATTGTAACCCACACACTGTGTTAAGCACTCAGAAGTTGTTCGATAAATACTTACTGTATTTTTCACAAATAACACACCTATGTTAAATAATGTGCCCACACATATAATGCAAGGAAATGATTAAGCAAAACTGTTCTGCGATAGCATGCCTATGCACGTACCATATATGTCTCATGACATTTCCAGGAGTAAAATTTGTCTTCATTCTCCCATCGTCCTAACCAAACCAAAACAAACCCACTGCCATTGGATTGATTCTGATTCACAGCAACACTGCCGAGCAGAACTGCCCCAACAGCCCGTGTTACAAGTAAATCATATTATTCTGCTCACTTTTCCCGCATATGTATACAAAAAGTCTGAAAATGTTATTTTTGATCCTAATTATATAATAAATGTATTAGCCATGGTCACGAAATCACAGATCACATCTGATAGTTCTGTTATTGGAAAACAAACAAAACGGTGTTTGTTTCTATTAATTTAAATTGGTAACACTTAAGTGAAGTTTACATGTGATCATAAATGGAAACTGAAGTGAGCAACGTGTTTTAACAAAATGACACAGCATGCTTATGAAAACAATGGGGATGGAGAGTAGGGAGATTACACTGTTGATAAAAAACATACTTTTATATATGGATGTTATTTACATAAAAATACAGTAGCAGGTGAATCAATTAACTATTGGTTTCCTTAGGGAATGTGAGTGTTATGGATTTGTGTCTCCCCCCAAATATACACTGTATGTATGGATTTAATTGTGTCCCACCAAAATATACTTTGTACATTTTAACCTTTATGCCTGTGGTGATAATCCCATCAGGGAATGAGTTTTTGGGGGTATGATAATAAGGCAAGATTAGTGTAGGATGGGTTTTTAGTCAACCTGTTTTGAGACACAAAGGATATTAAACAAGCAAGTGAAGAAAGCAGAGATGGGGGAAGACCTATGCCAAGTCATATGAAGATTATCCAGGAGCAGAAGCTCAGGAGAGACTAGGATAGTCCTCCAGAGCCTACAGAGAGACAGACAGCTTTCTCCTAGAGCTAGAACCTTGAATTCAGACTTTTATCCTTTTAAACTGTGAGAAAAAGAAATTTCTGTTTGTTAAAGCCACACCCACTTGTGATATTTTTGTTATAGCAGCACAGGAGAACTAAGACAGCAGGGGAATGTGCAGCCCAGGGGACATGTTGGGAAGTAATGTGCTGAGACAGAGAAGCATCCCTACTACGGGGATTGTAAAGTACTTTTCAGTCATCTAGCACCGGCTGAGGACTCTCCATCCGTCTAACTATAAAACTTTGAATGTTAACTTGGGACCTCCTTCAGCTCAGCTCCAGGCACTCCCACTTTTCAGAAGAGAAGACTGAAGCCAAGAATAGCAATGGAATTGACCTAGCCAAGGTCATGGGCAGTAATACAGAGGCAGGATGAGAGTTTAACTTCCCTGACTTCTAATTGCAAGCTCCCAGTTTATCCCATTGTCATAAACCAGGGATGACAGGGAGCAAGAAGTGACAGGACACAGACATGGAAGAGAAATTGGCTACATAATGGTCCCTTTCAGCATTATTGAGCAAGCTCCCTCAAGCCTCCGTTTACCCATCAGTAAAGCAGGGGTCATAATGGAGTCATAAGGCCTACTTTATAGTGGTCTCGTGGAGGAAGGAAGGGAACAACATACGCCAAGTACCTATCACAGCTGGGTATTTAGTGGAAGCCCCTCATGACTGGTTTCCTTCTCCGTGAGGCAGCACAGCACTGTACACAGCGGTGGCCAGGCAAGATAAGGCCCCTCCCGACTGTTTCCATGAACGTCCTAATCATGGGTCTGATTGTTGCCCAGTTTAATGAATGCCCTGTCAGTGTGTGGACATCCAGAAGCTTCAACTAAGAAAAACACGGGTACAAAACTGCAGCGTTGACACATCAAGCCTCTGCGACTGAGTAGTTAATGAACTCATTCCCGTAGGCATTCTGGGCAGAGGGAGAAAACTGAGGCACAGATAAGACAAGAGCTGTCTATGATAATGGTTAAGAGTCACAAAACCAATAATGCTCCACGTTTTCAAAGAACTGGCCCCTTTCCAGTGTCAAAAATATAGTGAGACATACCCTGACATACTCATCTAGTGATGCCATCCTCTTAAGAACCATCTTTTCTGATCCCAGATTTACATTTTCCATTAAAATTTGGTCACTTAAAACTATGCTTCACACAAAAGGACAAATATGATATGATTCCACTTACATGAAATATCCTGAACAAGCAAATTCCCAGGAGAGGAAGTAGGTCAGAGGTCGCCATGCAGCCTGCTGTTTGGGGTGGTGAAAACATTTTGGAAATAGATCGTGGTGAAGGTTCTCCAACATTTGAAAGTAATTAACGCCTCTGAATTGTACACTTTAAAATGGAAAATTTTATATTACATACACATTTTACCACAACAAAATTAAAAACATAAATTGTCACTCAGAACACAGGGCTCCTAGGCATTAAGATGAAGTGCCGAATGAGGCAGGAGGAAGAGGATTGATACATGTCCGCACTGACTTTGCTCCAGACACCGTGCTAGGCATTAGGCTCCCCGTATGGTAGGCATACCTGTCCCCATAGCAGGGACTTCGAGCTCATTTAAGTGTGAACGGAAATGTATCAGTCAAGTAGATTCTAAGTAGAATCGGTTAAGTCATACCAAAGACATCTAAGAAGTACAGGAGCTCAGATGGGTTAGAAGATTCTCATGTACCTGGCAGCCTGGGATCAGCAGACGGCTCTGCCATCCCCACGCGGGATTTCCATCTCTAAATCCACAATGGCCTCTCCGACTTTTGCCACCAGCACGTTTGCATTCCAGACAGCAAAAAAAGGGAAAGATAAAGTGATCTTTTATTTTAAGGCCAAGACCCAGAGGCACCATATTTATTGAAGCAATGGCTTAAATAAAACAGGAGTTTATTTCTCTTTCATGTAGCAGTCTGAGCGTCAGCAGCTCAAGGCCCTCTATGGTGCTAAAAACCGTATTTCTCCTATCTTGTCCCCCCATCCATCAGTGTTTGCCATCTTCTACGCACATTAAGGGGGCTTATCACCTTCTAAGTCCACATCTCAGCCAGAAGAACTGTGGGAAAGGAAAGAGGAGGGCGAATGTTTTCTTTCTAGGACTGCATCCTAGAAATTTACATTGCTTCTGCTCATATTCCATTGGCCAGAATAGTCAAAACTGGCTGCAGAGGAAGCTGGGAAATGTGCCTAGTTAAAATTTGGCAGTTCTGTCATCAAAAGGAGATGACATACACAATTGTTGGTAGAAAGTCACTCTCTCTGTAATAGAAGCCATTGTGGGGATTTGTGCAAGGCACTGACAAAATGTAACTTTTTTTTTATTATGATTGAATGAAAATGTACAATCCCATATACATTTGCATGCTGACCTACATGCAGCTTCCAGTGCTCTCCCTGTACGGTGACAGCACACTGTTCTTCTCTGCTCCATACAGTTCTCATCTTCCCAACAATCTTCTTTCTTCTCTTCTCCCCCCATTCCCCTTCCTCCAGTATGAGGTCAACAGGACGACCTCCTATAGATGCCTAGAACCATAAAGTGCCCACACAATATGGTCCCTTTGTGTCACCAAGTCCAATTCATTGCTGTCTGAAAAGTTGACCTTCATTATGATTTATGGACAGGGGCAGCATCAGGGCCAGGGGCCATGCTCCTAGAGGAACCCTGAAGTCCCTGGACCATCAGTTGTGGTCTTTTAGTGGAAATCTCAGGGTGCACCCCTTATTTATACTTGTGTTGTCAGTGACACTCAACTTTGTGAGCTCCATCATGGCTATCACTGGTGGTGGCCGGGCACCATCTGTTTCTTCCGGTCACAAGTCGATGTAGACATCCACTCACGCGGGTCTCTCTGTCTTCTGGGTTCTCTTTCCCCCAAGTCACTATGGACCTTGGTGATCATCTGTTCCTGCTAAGTTGGGATCATTTGCTGTACCCTCAAATGGCAGCTTGGCAGCTTTTAAGACCCCAGGCGCCACTTATCAATGTGGGGTGCTAAGAGTCCTCATTAGCAAAAGGCTAGTTGTGTCAACGGGCCTTGATTTCCCCTTACAGCACGCTTCCCAGCTCCCTGCCCCAACTACTCTGTCCTAATATTGGGTAAAGACGGGAGAAGTACATGAGTTGTGTTGAAGTCCCGTTAATATTGATCTTCTTACTAATGTGTGCTGTCACCAATTTCACCCAACCAAATTTCTAACTATCTAAACCCTTGCCCCCACCCTTCTGCCCTCCCCACTCTTGTAGCCATCAAAACATAACTTCTTTTCCAGAAAAGATTTATAGATGCTAAATGGAATATAGACTCTTCAGGGTGAGCATAAGAGTGGAATCAGAGAGAACAGTTGGCAATAGAGGTAGGCAGGTTTAGGATGGTAGCAGCTGAGATGATAAGAAGTGGTGTGTTTAAGATGTATTTTGGACTACTGCCAAAAGCTCTCAGCAGGAGTTTCTTATGGATTTGATGCGCACTGTGACAAAGAAAGAGGAGTCCAGGGCTTTTGAATGAATGGCTTCAAGTCATTCAGCGCTCAGCTTAGATAATGGGGTTGTCCTTGAGCCACTGCCTCATGGCAACCATGCCATCATACTGCTCTCCTTCTTAATTCTTCCTAAAATATATCCCTATTTGAGATTGGAAACCCTTGTGGCACAGTGGTTAAGAGCTATGGCTGCTAACTAAAAGGCTGGCAGTTCAAATCCACCAGGTGCTCTTTGGCAGCCCTATGGGGCAGTTCTCCTCTGTCCCATAGGGTCACTATGAGTCAGAATCAACTTGATGGCAACACGTTACTTGAGAATATCTCATTTAGTTCTCAGTTTACTTAATTATTTTCTGCTTCCTGCCACTAAAAAATTAGCTCCGTGGAATGGGCATCTTGTCCATCCTGTTCATTCTCTGTTGTTGGTATACAGAACAGTGCCTGGCAGACAGTGATATTAAGAGTGGCAGCCAACATTTATTTAATATTTGTTAAAAGAATAAAGACGTTAAGACAGATGGTTGATGTTTTTTGAAAATGAGAGTAGGAAAAAAGTTAAATTACGTAGTAGGAAAATACAAGGATAGAAGCTATAAATCCACTGAAAGGTTTAGAATGTTGTTTAAAAATTATGAAATACTGACCAGCACTATCGCATGTCTTTATGAAACTGCTAATCCAAAGTTTAGAGTCTATAAACACCTAAGCAGAAGAATCAGGTGGCTTTAAAGGAAGATATGACCAGGCTGACCTCAAACTTCCTTTCAACTCAATAGATAACAAAAAATAAGCAATCCCCAGAGATTTAGAGGGAAAGTATCACTCAGAGC
Organism: Heterohyrax brucei; assembly: GCA_028571685.1. NCBI lineage: Eukaryota > Metazoa > Chordata > Mammalia > Hyracoidea > Procaviidae > Heterohyrax > Heterohyrax brucei. The sequence continues at coordinate 112,820,593 of CM053149.1, read as the reverse complement.
TGATTCCAACTCACAGTAACCCCATGTGCTACAGAGGAGAACTGAGCTCCATAGTGTTCTCCTGGCTATACTCTTTACAAAAGCAGATGGCCAGGGTGGGTTCAAACTGCCAGCCTTTTGGTTAGTAGCTGAGAGCAAACAATTTATACCACCAGGGACCTTCTGTCCACCTAAAACCTCTATTATTACAAAAGTAGAGAACAGACAGGGTAGAGAAGGGGGAGAGGGGACAGGGAGAACTTAGCAGTCTTTGCCATAATACTTCAGGAGTTGTTGTGAAGACAAAATTAAATAATTCAGGACACATACTTAATAACATAATAATTGTTGTTGTTGTTGTTAGGTGTCACAGAGTCAGTTCCAAGTCACAGTGACTCCATGCACAACAGAACAAAGCACTGCCCAGTCCTGAACCATCCTCTCAGTCATTGCTATGTATGAGCCGATCGTAGCCACTGTGTCAATCTATGTTGTTGAAGGTCTTCCTCCTTTCTGCTGACCCTTTACTTTACCAGGCCTGATGTCCTTCTCTAGGAATTGTTCCCTCTTGATAACATGTCCAAAGTGTGTGAGACAAAGTTTCACCATCCTTGACTCTAAAGGAGCATTCTGGCTGTATTTCCTCCGAGACAGATTATTCTGGCTGCCCACTGTCCTGTCAGTGTTCTCCAATACAATTCAAAGGCATCAGTTCTTCCATTTTCCTTATTCACCGTCCACGTTTTGCATGCATTTGAGGCAACTGAAAATACCATGACCTGAGCCCTCACGGTGACATCTTTGCTTTTCAACACTTGAATGAGATCTTTCACAGCAGATCTGCTCAATGTGATGCATTGTTTGATTTCTTGACTGCTGCTTCCATGGATATCGATTACGGATTCAAGTGAAATGAAATCCTTGATAACTTCAGTCTTAGGTCCTCTTCACTTTCAGCAAGCAAGGTTGTGTCATCTGCATGTGACACGTTGTTAATGAGTCTTCCTCTAACTCCGATGCTCGCTTCTCATTCATATAGTCCTGTTTCTCAGGTTATTTGCTCAGCATACAGATTGGGTAAGTATGGTGAAAGGATATAACCTTCATGCACAGCTTGCCTGATTTTAAACCACTCAGTATCCTCATTTTATTCAAATGACAGCTTATTCATCTATGTACAGGTTTTTCAGGAGCACAATTACAATTACATGTTAAGAAATTCCTATTCTCCTCAATATTATCCATAATTTATTTTGATTCACATAGTGGAATGCCTTTGGTCTTCAAAGAAATACAACCAGAATATTCCTTAGAAGCAAGGATATACAAGACATCAGCTAGCTTACTTCGGACATGTCAACAGGAAACTCTACTTGCTAGGAAAGGATATCATGGCTGGCAAAGTGGACGGTCAACAAAAGTGAGGGAAACCCTTAATGAGGTGGGCTGACATGTTGTTGTTGGTGCTGTTAGGTGCCACTGAGTCCATTCTGACTCACAGTGACCCTATGAACAACAGAACAAAACACTGCCTGGTCTTGCACCATGTCCACAATCGTTTTTATGCTTAAGCCCATCGTTGCTGCCACTGCGTCAATCCATCTTGTTGATGGTCTTCCTCTTCCTTGTTGACCCTCCACTCTACCAAGCATGATGTCCCTCTCCAGGGACTGATCCTTCCTGACAACATGTCCAAAGTATGTAAGACACAGGAACGCTCTGGTTGTACTTCTTCCAGAACAGATCTGTTGGTTCTTTTGGTAGTCCAGGGTACATTCATCATTCTTCTCCAACACAATTCAAAGCCATCAATTCTTCTTCTGTCTTCCTTTTCATTGTCCAGCTTCCACATGCATATGATGCCATTGAAAATACCATGGCTTGAGTTGGTCACGTTTTATTCTTTAAGGTGACAAAGTGACCCAAGCAATAGATTCAAACATACCATCAACCATGAAGATGGTGCCGCACCAGGTGATGTACAAGATCACTATGAGTTGGAGTCAAGTGGAATAAAACTAGCAATGTGAAAAAAAGCAAATCCTTGCTTACTTGCCTCTGGCTATTTTTTCCGATGAAATCAATGATGATGACCACTATTAGGTGCCAAGCACTATACATACATCATCCTTAGCTGATCCACACAGGAGCCTATTGCTTGAATGTGGTTACCACCACTGTGTTGATAGGACCCTGAAGCTTGGAAGGCAGAGTGATGAGTGGAGTTATACACCACCAGGAGTGTCAAGAAGGAGATGGGGCTCAAGCACATTTTGTCTGACTCTAAACCATCTGCTCGTTTCTGCTCCCAAATCTGGATTCTGGAAGGGATGGGCAATTTTTTTGTTTTTCTATGTCAGTGTTCCCTTTTTCTCTCCCCAGATGCTTTTTACTGGAGTGCAGTGAGATCACACGCCATATGTTGCCATACAAATGCAAGTTGGAAGGAGTGGAAGGCTAACCGCAAACCAAACCTGTTGCTGTCAAATCAATTCTGACTCACAGTGACCCTACAGGACAGAGTAGAACTGTCCCATAGGGTTTCCAAAGCTGTAAGCTGTATGGAAGATGACTGCCACATCTTTGTCCTGAGAAGTGGCCTGGTCGGTTCACAGTGGCAATCTTTGGGATGGTAGCTGAGTGCTAACTACTATGCCATCAGGGCTCCTTACAAAAATCAAAAAAGCAAACTCACTGCTGACAAGTTGAGTCCAACTCACAGTGACCTTATAGGACAGAACTGAACTGCCCCATAGAGTTTCCAAGGAGGGCTTGGTGAATTCAAACCACTGACTTCTGGTTAGCAGCTGTAGCTCTTAACCACTTCCCCACCAGGGCTCCTTAGTGATGGGTTAAACCTGTTTAGTTTACAGTTCAGCAAACAAATACAATTTCCTTAAATAAACCCTCTGATAAGGTTGACAGAATCAAGCCTCTCATTATTCCAGTGCTGTCATTCCAGAATGTGCCTCACTGATTTAACAACAACACTGATATACTGTTCTCCATCTATCATAAATTCCCCATAAAGCATAGTTTAGAATACAGTAGGTCTGTATCCAAACATTATACGCCTAGTTTCAGAAAAACATCTGGAATGGCAATTAGGTAAAATGTTCACAATTATTTAGGTTTTTTTTACAATCAACTAAAATATTTAATACGTAACTTCAGAAAAAAAGCATTGTCCCTCTTGTTTACAGATGTATTTCTATTAGTGTCAGCTGTACAGTCTAATACAAGATATTTTAGCATCACTGCCTACAAGGACCTGGGAGTAATTCATTGGGAAGGAGGAAACTATTTGGAACAAACCAGTGGCTCTCAACTGGAGTCGGATGCACAGCATTGTACCTGCAGAACTTGCGACAAATACAGTTCCTTCCTGACTTGCTTATTCAAGACTTTGAGCAGCGGAATCCCAGGAATGTGTATTTAGAAAATCTAACAGATGATTTTGATGTGCATTTCTGGTAAAGAATCATTGGTTGGGAGCATGTATTCCCTGGGATGGTACACTGACTTGGAATAGCATAGTATTTTCTGTTGAACACTGACTTCCACTTCACACAATTTCCCTTCCTTGCCTTTTTCCTCACTCCAGGAAAATCTAAAAGAATTGCAAAAGAAATAACCATATACAGATGTTCGAACATGGGAGACCTGGATCACCTTGGTCTTAGAGAAACACTCCTTGGTTGTCTGTTGAGAAAAGTTGATGGAGGCGGGGCTTAGGGGCCCGCTGCATGCTGGGAATAGGCATTTGACAGCAACATATGCAGTCACAACGAGAAACCAGGAAAGAAACTGCAGAAGCTTCTTTTCATTCATTCATGTAGTGAACAGATGGGCAGAACTTGAAGAATCAGAGTCCAGTTGTTTTATTTGGAGAAACTGAGCCTGGAGTGAGAAAGTGGAGAAGCAAATTCTTTAATGTCACACAGCGTTTCCCTACAGTACACACAATTCAATTCAATGGCCAACCTGGAAATGTAAACCGAGCTGTCTACTCTTTTTTGGAATGCTGCCTTACTGAAATTAGAAAGAACACAGAAACAGCTGTTTAACCATGTCCAGAAATGAGTCTACTCCAGAAAAGCACTAACAACATAGCCAAGAAATATTAAAAGGAGACAGAGATCATTAGCAAAGATACAGGTTCTTCAGCAAAGTTGCCCTGTTTTACAGAGACACACAAAGAATAAAATGATCAAAGCTACCTTTACACGTCTTTACTGCCATCCATGTGGATTGTTCTTTGACAAAAGACATTTAAAATAGATTTAGAGCTTCAGAACATGCTGTTTTTTCCTGGAACCACACTCAGAGAAGTGCTCTTCCAATCTCAGTCTCTCTCCTGTCCTCGGCCCCTACACACACACACACACACACACACACACACACACACCCCTAAACAAATCCCTGAAGAACAGATTTAGAATAAGGTTGAAAATCTGATACCAAATCACCATTATGACAGATAATAATGTCTTGTTGGATCATTGTATTTATGTGCCATGAGGTTGAGATTTAAGTTCATTCTTCAACAAGTCCATGCTCAGCATGAAATGTCAATGTTAATAGCACTTTGAAAATGAGGACCTGGCCATGGTGTCAGAAAACAGAAAACCCAACTCTAATGACTATAGTAGCAGATGGGATGTGGTTGGCTCAAATAACTGAAGTGTCAAGTAGTGTTAAGAGCAAGAGCTCTTTGATCAGGGTGTGGCCTCCTCTGCCTTACCCTGGTTCTCAGGTGTGCGGCTGGGTTGGGTGAGAAGATGGCATCAGTAGTTGTACCTGCTTCTTCATGCCCATCCTTGGACAAAGAATGTCATCAGTAACCACTGAAACAAGTCCAAGCTTTCTTCTGATTAAACCAGTCATTGCTATGCTAATATAACAACAAAATCAACAACTATTGTTCACCAAATGCTTAATAGGTGGCACATACTCTTCTAAGTGATTTTGATGCATTAACTCCTTTAGTCAAGGTAAATAGTGCAACAGAACAGCCCCAATTTGTTAAATCAATCAAGATCAACCTCTGAAGTTGTTGATGGCAACCTTTCCCTTTGGCCCTTGACTCATAAGGAAAAATAAGATTCCCCTAAAATGTGACGTCACTATAACAGGTGAAGAATGGATACAATAGAAACAACCACAGAGTGAACAACAGCCATGTCTTTCAAAATTATAATTCTGCTCCATGCTTCAGTTTTCCTTAATGATCTAGGTGAACACAGGCAAAAAGCAAGAAAACTTTTTTTTATATTGTCATAATACCTAAATTGCCTTTTGTCTTAAATGTCATTGCTATGCAGGTACAGATGCCAACAGACACTGCATTGATAAACACGTATTTCACAAAATTTGCTATAAAACACATGACCGGCTTTCGTGTTACAAGTTATAGTGGTTTCTTGGGTCCTTTTGATTCTGATGCTTTTCTTCTGACATTGGCCAGAAGTACGGAAAGCTCTTTGCTGGCGTTGTCTTTTGTGGGCCTTCTTTCTCTGTTATTCTTACTCATAGTTAGACAAGGGCAACCAAAGCAGACTTTTGGTGCTGCTTTAGTTTGTCTTGAAAAGCCTGGTGGCGTAACAAAAGGCCTGCAGTTTGAAACCACCAGGTGCTCTTTAGAAACTATTGGGCGGTTCTACTCTGTCTAGTTCACCACGAGTCAGAATTGACTGGACAGCAACTTTTATTTTCTAATTTCTTTCTTTAATTTGTGATTAAGTGAAAATATACAATCCACATTAATTTTGCACACCCACCTATCTGCATCTCCTTCTGCTCTCCTTGCTTGGTGATAGCACACTCCTCCTTTTCATTCTATGCTTGTCATATCCTCTTAAGTTCCTGTCCCTTTCTCTCCACCCTCTTCTCTCCCATCTAGAAAGAGACCAGTAGGATAACCTCCTATAAATGCACAGAACCATCAAGTACACAAACCACATAGTCATGCTGAGTCCCCAGGTCCAGTCTATTTTTGTCCAAAGAGTTGACCTCAGTAATGGCTTCTATTCAGGAACAGCAGCAAGTCTAGGGGCCATGCTCCAAGGGGGTCCCCCAAGCCATCAGACTACCAATTGTTGGCTTTTAGTGGAGTTCTTGAGCTGCACCCTTCTTTTTCTTGTGTTGCCACAGGGACTCAACATTGTGTGCCCTGTCACGGTTGTCTTTGCTGGTGGCTGGGCACCATCTGGTTCTTCCGGTCACATGCTGATACAGTCTCCCATTCACATGGGCCCTTCTGTCTCCTGAGTTACTTTTATCCCCATGCTTTGTTGCTCTTGGTCCTCATCTGTTCCTCATCTGTTCACAGATGAGTTGGGACCACTTGGTGTACCTCAGATGGCAGCTTGCTAGCTTTTAAGACCCTAGATGCTACTCACCAATATGGGGCACAGAAGATTCTCTTAGCAATAGGCTAGTTATGCCAATTGGCCTCAATGTCCCCTGAGAGCATGGTCCCTAAACCCCTGCCCCTGCTGCTCTATCCATGCAATACTGGGTTGAGATTAGGAGAGTTTTCAGTTTATGTTGAAGTCCACTTAAGTTGATCTACTTCTGACTGTGTGCTTCCACTTAACCAAATTTCTATTAACTGTCTAATCTATGACCAGCCCTCTCCCTCCATCCCCACCCTTGTAGCCATCAAAGAGTCTTCTTCTGCACATAAGTCTATTTTTAAGTCCTTAGAGCAGGGTTCTCCTACAATATTTGTCCTTTTGCTGCCAAATGATTTCACTCAGCATAATGTCTTCCAATTGATATGAGATGCTTCTTAAAATCATTATTGTTCTTTATCATTGCATAGTGTCCCACTGAGTATAAGTACCACACATTGTTTATCCATTTGTCTGTTGATAGGCATTTAGGTTGATTTCACCTTTTTGCTATTGTGGACTGTGCTGCAATAAACATTTGTGTGCACGTATCTGTTCATGTGACAGCCTTTGTTTCTATAGGATATATTCTGAGCAGTGGAATTACTGGATCGAATGGTATATCTATTTCCAGCTTTTTAAGGAAGTGCCAGATCGCTTTCCAAAGAGGTTGTACCATTTTACATTCCCACCAGCAGTGTAGGAGAGTTCTGATCTCTCCACAGCCTCTCCAGCATTTGTTGTTTTGTGTTTGTTGGATTATGGCCAACTTTGTTGGAGTGAGACGGTGTACCATTGTAGTTCTGGTTTGGATTTCTCTGATAGCTAATGATCATGAGCACTTCTTCATGTGTCTTTTGGCTGCATGATGTCCTCTTTGATGAAGTGTCATCTATCTCCTTTGCCCATCGCTTAATTGGGTTATGCAGCTTTTTTTAAAGTTTGTCTCACTCCCTGCCTCTTCTAGTCCTAATCTTGTACATCTTAGGTATTTCTCTCTAAGACTTAAATGCACTGATCTGACACTATCCACTTCTCAAACCTGAATTCAATTAGAATTTTATAATGAGTCACAAACAGCCAAAATGTTTCATTATGACTTATGGCATTCTAGTAAATCAAGTGTTAATCTCAACAAGCTTCACTGATTTGCAATAACTAATGAGCAGTTACTGCTTGAATGCTACATATTTTAATGCCACTTTGGTATAAACTAGTATAACCTATTCTGGAAATAATTTGACAGTGCTTTATCAAAAGTCATGACATATCCTACTCCAAAGATTTATGTCAACATCGAGGGAAAAAACATAACCTACAATGATATTCCTTAAAGACAGGTTTAGAATAATATAAATGGAAACAATATGTATTCCAACCATATGCATAACCAAGACAATTTTGTATAGTAAAAGCTCCTTAGGGGGAAATATTATGTAACTAACAAGTAGTTGACTTTGTTTGGTACACTTTACCACCTGCTCTGCCTTACTTCTCTGCCAGCTAACTCCCACTGAGCCTTCCAGACTCAGGGTACCCACCCCTGCACTTGGGTCCCTCTCCTCCTCTGTGCTTAACTAATACCTGGGCACACCTCTATTAAACCATTCATAGCCCATCGCATTCTAACCTACTGATTTTGCTTGTCAGCCTCTCCCACCAGACTGCAAGTAGTTTCTGCAGAAGCTCTTTGTGCAAGTTAAAAAATCAGGAGAGGAAACAAGAAGTAAAATTATTCTTAATACATAAAATTCAGGCGTCAGTTGATTTAGAACTGCTGGCTCCATCCTCTCTTCCTCTCAACCTTATCAGCAACATTATCACCCCCAAAGTCTCTTATGAAACAAGAGGAATTTACCTAAAAGTCTTCTAGAAATGGCCGACAAGCACATGAATAGATCTATTCAAGAACATTGATTATTAGAATATGCAGATCAAAACCACAATGAGCTATTTCTTCACACCCACTAGGATGGCTAGAGAAAATACTAAGTGCAGACTACATGGAGGTGGAGCAAAAGGAATCCTAGCGCATTGCTGGTCGGAATGTAAAATGGTTTAGCTGCTGTGGAAGAGAGTCTGTTGTTTCCTCAAAAGGTTAAATGTAGACGTATCATAGGAACCCTCTAGGACAGAAGAGAACTACCCCCACAGGGTTTCCAGGTGTGGCTGCTAGATTTAAACTTCCACCCTTTTGGTTAGCTGCCAAGTGCTCAATCACAGTGCTACCAGAGCTCCAGACTTGCCCACATGACCGAGCAGTTCCACAGCGGGGTATACATCAAAGAAAACTGAAAATATCTATCCACATAGAAACTTGCACAGGAATGTTTATATAGCACCACTCATAATAGCAAAAGGTGTACAGAACCCAAATATCCATCAACAGATGGGTGGATAAACAAATTGTGGCGTATACATACAACAGAATGTCATTCAGCCATGCAAAGATACGAAATACTGACACATGCTACAACTTGGGCAAACCTCAAGACACTGCATCAAGTGAAAAAAGCCACCCACAAAAGGTCACATATTGTGTGATTCCTTTTATATGAGACATTTGGAATAGGCAAGGCCATGCACAGAAATCCACAAATGGGAGGGAAGGGGGTGGAACAGAAGTGACTACTTAACGGGTGCAGTGTGTAGGGTGAAGAGAAAGTTTTGAAACCAGGTAGAGATGGCGGTTGTGCACCTTTACAAATGCACTAAATGGTACTGAAATGTACCCTGTAAAATGTCTAATTGTATGTTACGGGGAGTTCACCTCAGTAAGTAAAAAGCTCTATAAAATAAAAATCCTTGTTGGTGAAGGTGCATTGTTTTTTTGGAGAGTGGATAGGAGATTAGACACGGAGTCCGCCAAACACGAGTGCACAACTCTAGGCACCATCACCATTTTTTCATTTATGTTCTTTTACGAAGTTTTCTCTCTGTGTGTGTCAGTTACCCCAGAGACATACTGGGACTGCAGAAGATCGGTGTGATTTGCCTTACACGGAAACGTGGCGCGCGATCCCTTCTCTCAGACAAAACTGGGTAAAAAGGGTTACCGTGGGACACATTATCCAGCCCTGCGTTCCCTTCGTAAGCCCACGGTCAGGAACTTGAGGTCCCTTTAACCTCCCTCCACCCCAACCCTGGGTACCCAGGCGGCGCTCCCATTTGCCCGACCGACTTCTGAGCGGAGCGTTCCGTGGGGAGGAGAACCGTCAGATCCTCGCGGGCGCAGGGCGCTCGCTTCCCGGGCCCGCCTCCGTCAGCGCCCGGCCCCATCACGTTTGCTGCAGAGCGATTCCCGGCTGCGCCCCGGCTGGGAGGCGACGGGGTAGCTGAGGGGAGCGGTCACGTGAGAGGAGGAGTCTGACCTACTTTCCCCAGCAGCAGGCGCGTGCGCACTCTTACTTGCGCGCCTCGCGGAAGGCTCACGTGGAAACGCACGTGCCCGAGCTCTCCCGCGAGCCTCCCGGGGCTCCGGCCCTGGGGCGGGGCGGGGCGGGGCGGGGCGGGGCCGGGAGGGGCCGCCGCCGGAGGCGGGCTGGAGCCGCGGGACCGGCCCGAGGACCCGAGCGGGGACGCGGGGTCTGAGCGCGCAGCCTGCCGGCGCGGTCGGAGCTACAGCTCTGTCTTCGGAAGCTGCAGTCATCGCCATCAATAACCCGCAGCCGTGGAGCGCTGCCTGGGCTCCTCACAGGGCTTGCTAGGAATTCATTAAACCCAACAGTTATTAAAAATTAAAACAAAGTAGCTGTACACAGGTACATACGCCTCCGTATCACCGGTTCCACAACTGAATTTATACCACGGATGGACTTCTGCCATTTGTGAAAAGACGGCCCTATGCTGGCGTAGTGGCTAAGCGCTACCTCTGCTAACCAAAAGGCCAGCAGTTCAAATCCCCTGGGCGCTCCTTGGAAACTGTGGGGCAGTCCTACCCCGACCTCTGGGGTTGCTGTGAGTGAGACCCGACTCGATGGCAGTGGGGGGTGGTTAAGAGGATGTTCCTTCGTTACATCACTGTTTGATAATTGCAAATGATCAGAAACAATCTGTATGTCCAGCAGTAAATACCATTTATATATGGCGTAGCAGTTAAGTGCTACAGCTGCTAACCAACAGGTCGGCAGTTTGAATCCACCAGGTTCTCCTTGGAAACCATAGGGGTAGCTCTACTTCGTCCTGTGGGCTCGCAGTGAGCCAGCACCGAGTGTATGGCAGTGAGCTTGGATTTTTGGTTGTAGACACTGACACGAAGAGACCTCCAAGATACGTTGTGTGATTTAAAAAAAAAAGTGCGAAACATTATGTATGAGTACTAATATTTGTGTGAAAAAAGGTAAAGATTATGTATAAGCTTGCTAATGTATACAGTAAGTCCAGAAAACTCAAGAGGAAACCGGTAAAGAAGAAATATTGAATGGCTGTGAGGCAGAGAATGAAGACAGACTCGACATTCACTTCTGTAACTTAAATTTTAAAGTAAAATGAAGAAATAGTTATTTAGCATTTGTTCTGTGCTGGGCACCAGGTTTTATGCAAGCCATTTCCTTTTTCTTTTCTGTTTCTATCTTACTGTCTCAAGCTTTCTGATGAACTCCGTAGAGAATTTCTTTTCTAAAACTCCCAAGATGCACAACACCAAACATTATCTGCATAATTTGATTCTTTCTAAATTCCGTCTCTGGAGGGAAGAGATTTTAACCAAGGGACTCTCAGCAACAAATATTTACATAATAAAGCCTACAGAGCAATTTCACATCTGTGATTAGCCTTACCATTCCTAATTATTCTGAGTTTGAAGTGCAGATTTTATTATTTTAATAATATGAGGTCTGACAATTAAGTCTGCAAACTTAATTTTTCTAAGGACTACATAGCTCATTGCCGTATATCACTACAGTCACCTTCAAAGTACTCTCATTGGGAAGCTATGCACTGATACCAGAGCCTAGTCTACTCTTCAAAGCAGTTTTGGAACTCTTTCTGAAACAGCCGTTGCTCACCATGGCAGTGTGGCAAGTTTGTGAATTTAATTTCATAGTTGTCTGCGAGGGAGTCTTTAGCCAATAAGTGTGTAGCTATATTGGCACACCCTCCCTTCTCACCTGCTCTGGCTCCCAGTAACCATTTTCTTTACCCGAAGACAAAGGAAATATCAAAAGGAAGACATTTGGACGACATTCCGGCCATTACAGAAAAAGAGTTCCAAAACTGCTCTGAAGGGTGGACTAGGCGCGGTGTCAGTGCATAGCTTCCCAAGGGGAGTACTTTGAAGGTGACTTGTAGTGATATTCAGCAATGGGGTATGTAGCATTTTCTTTTAGGATGACTTGGTGAACTTAACTGATGTTCCTCGTACAGGAAATGATGCCAGTTAGGAGATGCCAGTGGTTAATCTGCTCACCGTTAACTCAAAGGTTGACAGTTCAAGTCCACCCAGAGGTACCTTGGAAGAAAGGCCTGGTGATCTACTTCCAAAAAATCAGCCACTGAAAACCCTATGAAGCAGTTCACTCTGACACCCATTGGGTCGCTATGAGCTGAAACTGATTTGGCAGCAACTGGTGGTTATTACATGTACACCAGTTATAGCTGGTTAAAAGTAGTAGCAAACCCAACTCAAAGAGGCTTAAACAGTATCACTATCAGATGCCTTCCAGGTGGTTCCAACTTGTAGCTAGCCCATGTGCAATGGAAAGAAAAGCCATCGTATCCTACCCGATGCTTACAATCATTGCCATGCTTGAGCCTATTGGTGTAGTCACTGTGTCAATCCATCTTGCTGAGGGGCCTCATCTTTTTATCACCAACCATCGCTTTACTAAACATGATGTCCTTCTGAGGGACTGATCCCTCCTGATAACTGGTGCAAAGTCTCAAGACACAGACATGCTGTCCTCGTTGCTAAGGGGCATTCTGGTTGTGCTTCTTCCGAGATAGATTCGTTTGTTTTTCAGCTGTGCATGCCATAGTCAATATTCTTTAGCAGCACCATTAATTCAAAGGCATCGGTTCTTCTTTGGTCTTCCTTATTCATTTTCCAGCTTTCACAAGCATATAACTTAGTTGAAAATACCAGCACTTGAGTCAGGCCTACCTCAGTCCTCAAGGCGACATCATTACTGTTTAACACTAGAAAGATGTCTTTTGCAGCAGATTTGTCCAGTGCAATGCATCTTTTGATTTCGTGACTGCTGCTTCCATGGATGGTGATTATGAATCCGTGTAAATTGGAATCTTTGTCATTTATCCCCTTCATCATGGTGTTGCTTATTGGTCCAGTTGGCAGGATTTGTGTTTCTTGATGTTGAGGTGTAATCCATACTGAAGGCTGTGTAGCCTTTGATTTTCATCAGTAAATGCTCCAAGTCTGCTTCAGGGTCAGTAAGCAAGGTGGCATCATCTGCGTATTGCAGGTTGTTAATGAGCCTTCTTCCATTTTTGATGCTTTGTTCTTTTTTATAAAACCCAGCTTCTCAGATTATTTGCTCAGCATACAATTGAATAAGTATGGTGAAAAGATATAACCTTATTGCACACTTTTTCTGACTTTAAGCCTTTCAATATCTACTCCTTGTTCTGTTTGAACATCTGCCTCCGTGTATATACCAGTTTCTCATGAGCACTATTAAGTGTTCTGGAATTCCCATTCTTGCCCATGTTACCCATAATTTGTTAGGATCTGTGTGTCATGGCCAGAAAAGGGAAGTATAAGCTTTAATTAACTGAAGTCCAGTACAGGATGGGCTTCAACAATGGATTTAGTAGCTATATAATGTCACCAGACTCTAGTTTCTGTCTCTCTGCCACACATGCTGTGTCATCATCTTCAGCTAAAGCTCTGGAAAGGTCTCAGTGATGATGCTTCTTTCCCGTGAGCAGCAAGCAAACATCTTTCCCGGATTCATTCATGTGAATTAGGCCAAATGGCCACATCTAAACAAATAATAATAACCAGTGATGGAGTTATTCTGATTCACTTAGGTTAATCCATTACCCATATGATTTGTAGGGAGTTACAAGCAAGCAAACAAGCAAACAATGTATGAGTACTGGGAAGGTAACCAGGATGCCCTTACCTCACTGTTGCTATTACCCCAGCTGCTGTGATTTTCTCCCTTTCCAGGTATGGCAACTTGGATTGGGGGAAATCTCATGACTTGCCCCAAAGTATGCAGACATTTTTCTCACCTTTCCCTGCCCATGCATCCCAAGCAACCACTAATTTTCTGCAGTCTTAACAGATTTATTAATTATAGAGATGCACCATAAGTGGAATCACACAATATTTGTCCTTTTTTTTTTTTTTTAATGTCTGGCTTATTTCACTTTCAAGATTTCAAGCTTCACAGTACTTTGAAGTTTCATCCATACAGTGATGTGTATCAGAACTTCATTTTTCCATATGGCTGAATGATACTCCATTCTATGGATAGAATCCATTCATGTGCTGATGGACACTTTGATCATTTCTATCACTTGTCTATTGTAAATAGTGCTGCAGTGAACACTGGAGCGTCTGTTTGACTCACCATTTTCAGTTCTTCTGAGTATATATCAAGCAGGGGAGTTGTTGGATTATATGATATTTCGAGGTTTAACGTCTTGAAGAATTTCCAAAATGTTTTCCACAGCAACCACACTGTTAGGCTGAAATCCAAAACCCCCTCCCCCAGGTGGCCTGAGCCAGCTATTCCCAGAAACGCCTCCAACCACCCCTGGAGAGTCCCTAGTTGTTTCTCTCTCATTCAAATGAGACTGACTTCTGCTTCCTTCCCATAGGCTCTACTAGCCCTCTCCTCACCTCACCCCAATGAAACAACACTCCTTATGCTAATCGAATGGTCCTAATCGTCCACAACCCCACTGGTTACTTACCAACAAGTAACTGTCCTCAACAAGGTCCGCCTGCACCCTTTGTAAATCCCGACTCCGCAGCCATTGCACGGTTTTGCAGACTCCCTCCCGAGAACTCTGTAAAGCCGCCCGGGACACAAATAAACTTTCTCTCTCTCTTTCTCTCTTTCCCTGGCCTCCTTTTATGGCATAATTTAAACTAAATAAAACCTTTTACATTTAAAACCTCTAATACCATTTCATATTCCCACCAGCAATATACAATTGTTCCTATGTCTTCACATCTCCAACACTTGTTACTTTCTTTCTTTATTTTCTCCTTTCTTTTTATAAAAAGCGACTCTGGTATAAACGAAGTGGCATTTCACTGTGGGTTTAATCTGGATTTCCTTGATGACTAATGATGCCAAGTATCTTTCACGAGCATCTTGTTGGCCATTTGTATATTTTTTTAGCGTAATGTCTATCCAAGTGCTTTGCTCATTTTTAAATTGTATTGTTAGTCTTTTTGTTGTTGAGTTTAAAAAAATGTTCATTATATATTCTGTACATTAAACCCTTATCTGATATACGGTTTACAAGTGTTCTTCCATTCGGTGGGTTGTCTTTTCATTTTTCTTGATAATGTCTCTTAATGTATGTCATGGATTGACTTGTGTCCCCCCAAAAATATGTGTAGCGCTGTGGCTGGGCCATCATTCCCAGTATCTTGTGACTGTCCTGTAGTTCTTTTATGCTGTATGTTAAAGGATTAGGGTGCGGCTGTAAATCCCTTTAGAAGATCACCTCCCTGCTCCACTCTAAAGGGAGTTTCCTTGGAGTATGGCTTGCCCCACCCTTAATCCTTTCATACTATGAGAGATAAAGGAAAGGGAAGCGGGCTAAGAATTGGGAACCTCACACCACCAAGAAAGCTGCACCGGGAGAACAGTGCATCCTTCAGACCAGAGGTTCCTGGGCCAAGATGTTCCCTAGGCAAAGACTGATGCAATGTTGGACTTTCCTCTGGAGCTGACACGGGGAAAGTCTTCCCCTGGAGCGGACACCCTGAATATGGACTTGCAGCCTACCAGACTATGTAAGAATAAACCTTCCTTTGTTAAAGCCATCCCCTCTGTGGTATTTCTGTTAGAGCAGCCCTAGCTGACTAAAACAATGTACAAAAGTTTTTATTTTGATGAAGTCCAGTTTATCTGTTTTTTTCTCTTGTTGCTGTGTTTCTAGTGTCATATCCTAAAACAAGGTCCTAAAGCTTTATCCCTATATTTTCCTCTAAGAGTTTTATGGTTTTAGCTCTTATATTTAGGTGATTATTCCATTTGGAGTTAATGTTTGTCTATGGTGTGAGATATGGGTCCAGCTTCAGTCTTTTGTATGTAAAAATCCAGTTGTACTAGCACTACTTGTTGAACACTATTCTTTTCCCATTGGTTGGATTTGGCACCCTTATCAAAAATCAATTGATCACAGATGTGTGTGTTGTATTTTCACTTTTCCCCTGTGCCGTATACCTTCCCAGTGAAGGAGTAAGGGCATTAATACATCAGAGCCAAATAATACCTAGTACTAGAAAAACAACCTGAGTCATGATGAAAGATCAGTGGTGTCATTTGGGCAGAATTATATAAAATGAAGTACACAGACTCCTCATTTATGGGCTATCTCTTCTTTCATCTGTCCAATAAGTATCAAACCCCTATTATACATGGGAGCAAGAAGCCTTGGTGGTACAGAGGGTAAGCACTCAGCTGCTAACCGAGTGGTAGGCAGTGTGAATCCACCAGTTGCTCAATAGGAGAGAGTTGTGGCAGTCTGCCTCTGTAAAGATTTACAGCCTTGGAAACTCCATCAGACAGTTTTGCTATGAGGCAGAGTACACTCAAGCAATGGGTTTTCAAGAAAAGATATATACATTTTATACATGGAAGCACGAGGGCTCTTGAAGAAATATCAAAGATGTACATGACTAAGTCCCTGCACTCAAAAGGGAATACAGTTAAGTTAGGCTGACAAAATAACTGGAAAACATTAAAATTATGATTCAAGACAGCATGCAATTAAATGCCCAAGTAGATGATAATGTAGCATGGCAGGTGTTCGGAGCAGACGGAGACCTCATAGTCTGAGAGGGGTTGAAAAAGATAGCAAATAGGAGAGCAGATGGAAGGACTGCTTAGATTAGACAAATTGAACAGGGGGGAAGGGAAGAATCTTTCAGCTGGTTGGACATCTTTTGAGCAAGAGTAGAAATGAATCCAGTGGTCCTGAGACTAGAGGTTAGACCTATTGATATGGGTGGTTTGTGTTAGAGAAAAGTGAGAGGTAGTGTTAGAAACGTTAAGAAACCAAATTCCCCAAGCTCTACTACCTTGTGGGTACAGCTTCACAGTAACTATTGAAATTGCACTGGCTCCTGTTTCCACATGCTCGCCCTTCCCAAATCCCATCCGGTTACATCACCTGTCTTTCACCTGTGCCCACAGATCAGTCAGCCAATTATTGTCACGCTACAGTATCTGCCATGTTCTTCCTCTCCTGCTCTGGCCCCCTTCATATCACCTGTGCTTAGGAAAGCATGAGAAGAAGGGTCTCACCACCACTTGACTGGTTATCTGGAGAGGACAGGGAGGAGTCAAGGATGCTTCTAATCATAGCATGTTGGCTGCATGCCATGGCATCATGGTGCACACTACACATAGAGCATGCCCGCAACTGGCAAGTTCACACCATAGGAGAAAGGATCTCATCCAGCATGTCGGTGCTCAAATATTTAACAATCATCAGTTCAAGGACAGGGCCAAGACTGCAGTGAGAAAGTTAAAGCCCTAAGGTACCAAATTTAAGGGAATACTATCAGGATTGTACAGAGCAAACTTACAGGAATGATATGTCACTCTCTTTGTCCTGTGGTCTGGATAGGTTCAAACTAGAAACTTGAAAGTATGTATATCTTTAAGACTCACAGCGTATCAAGGAAGTCTTAATAGTAGGCAGCTGTCTTTGTTATTTAGTATCGCTATAATCAAATACCGCATGCCAGTGGCCTTAACAAAGAGAAGTTTATTCTCTTACAGTCTAGTAGTCTACAAGTCCAAATTCAGGGCGTAAGCTCCAGGAGAAGCCTTTCTCTCTGTGGGCGCCGGGGGAAGGTCATTGTCATTCATCTTCCCTGGTCTACGAGTTTCTCAACTCAGGGACCCTCAATCTAAAGGACTGAGGTCCCCATGTCTCTCTGCTTGCTTCTTTCTTTTGTATCTCAAAAGAGATTGGCTCAAGACACAATCTGATCTTGTAAATTTTATCCTGCCTCATTAACATAACTGCCACTAATCCCACCTCATTGTAGACATGGATTTATAACACATAGGCAAATCATATCAGATGGCAAAATGCTGAAAAATCACACAGTACTGGGTATCATGGCCTACCCACACCGACACACCTTCAGGGGTATACGATTCAATTCACGACAGCAGCTATAGATGCTGATTTTGACCAACAGTCATATACTGTCATGTCTGTCTTCTGTATTTCTGTCTTTCTTTTGACTGTTTTTCTCTTCTGTTCTTTTTCATGATGGATAAGAAATCAGTCCAAATCATGCTCTAGACTTTGCACCATTAACTATATGTGTGCTTTTACATGGATTTATAAGCTGTATGTTTACCTGATAATTCAACAAGCAAAAATAAACCAGATCATGCATTAGTTAAAGGAGCTACCAAGAAAATGAAAACAAATGAAAGGTTGCCTTTCTAGGGGAGATCAGGGGAGACAGGCCGTGAGGCAGAGATAGACTTGTTCACTGATAAGAATCATAAACTGAGGTACTACAAGGGTAGAAGTTTAACAGGTTAGAGGGCACATTAAAGAGTGAATGGCTGTCTCTCTAATGTAGTTCTCAGTGGGTGGAAGACTGAAGGAGATCAAGGAAGAGCTTCATTTGGGATGTGATACATGAGGTAGGTCTTCAAGGTTAAGCCCCTCATGTGCCAGGGATTTTGTTAAGCAGTTGCAAGACGGAAAGTATTTACCTTTACAGTCCAGGTTGGGAGAGGCCAGAAATCGCAAAGATCCTGAAAAGCAGTCAACAGAGTTTTCTACCCAGTGTTATTAAGGGACAGGAGAAAAAGCAAGGCACCTCATGTATGGGAAGTGAGTGATAAATTTTGGGTGTGACAAAGCCACTTGTTCCATAATTCCTTGTATAAAGGGTTTAAAAATTGCTGGCTGGGGGTTGATCGTATTTGCATAAGGACCCAAATTTACTGGAAACTCCCTTTATGTTTCCCTTTTGATGTGCAACATTATTTGAAAATCTGTGATGACCGAGATGGTACTGACTGAGGCCAGTAGGTAGAGAAGAATATCCAAATGTCACCATGATGGAGACAGGACGTGGTAGGTGACAGGACCTTGATTGTCAAATAAGGGATGAAGCGTGTGTTTGAGGCTGGACCGTCTCATCACCATGGTCATGATATAGGAATACTAGCCAGGAGTGGTCACAGCACTGGGAGCCTTGCCACACACAAGCCTAATATTGGAAGAAGGAGCCTTCCTTTACCTTCTTCCTTCACATTTTCCCCAAGAAAAACCCTAGGAAATGCCATGTTCAGAATATCAACTGCTGAAGAGTTTCTTTGGATGATCAGTAGGCCATAGCCTCCTTCTTTGGTAATGCACTCACAGTCTAACAGCTTGTTCTTGAATAATCATCTTACTGAAGTGGACCAATCACTATAGGCTAGGATGTGTCACAGTAATAAACAAACCCAAATCTAGGCGGACTGAAAGAGTAAAGACTTATTTCTGGTTCATATCACACCTCTACTGCAGGTTGGCTGGGAGCTCTACTCTATCTTGTCACTGTTCTCACCTGGGAAACAAGACACAGGAGCAGTCACTATATGGAATGTGGTTTTCTTGTCAGAGCAGCAATAGAGATTTGGAGAGTCTGCATCAGCCATGAAATGCTTCTTCCTGGAGTTGACATTCACTATACTCCCACTTACTAGTCCTTTGTCCAGAATGAGTCACATGGCTCCATCCCACCGTAAGTGATTGAATACCCGTCTCCAGGAAGGAAAGGGAGCTGGCATGGCTGTGAAAAACCTCAGTGACTGCTATGCATGAGTGTGGCATCCTTTGCCTTAATGTGGCTCACTGAATCCTTACTCCAGTAAAATATTAGGAATGATAATGATGGTAGGAATTATAAGAAATAATACTTACCCTTAATACTTATAATACTTAAATAACAACACTTGGTGATTCTATTGAAATAGATTTTTAAGAAGACACTTGTCTAAGCGCTTCCTCTGTACTAACTTATTTAAATTTTATAACCGTGGAGACTGAGATGGAAAAGGTAATTGTAAGGCATTGAGCAATATAGTCATTATTGAAAGAAACGTGACCTTATTTTATAAACTAGGTTTATGAAGTGGGGTCTACCGATTTGACATTATTGGTATATCCCTTTGCACATTGTAAAGGCTGGATTCAGTGTGTAAAAAACTAGAGATGGGTCAATTCAAGGGCAAAAATAAACTAACCAGGATGTTGTTTCTTATGCTTTGCTATCTACGGTAATAATAGTTACTTTATCAGCTCATGCACGTTTTATTACAGGCTTTTCTCAATTCATGCAACTGGAGGCTGCTCAAGGGAAACAGTGACTTGAGTGCCTTCCTTCCGTTTGGTACTGGGATTGTCCCTAGAGGAACAGAGCCAAGAGCACTTGCTAGACATATTGTTTACAGAATTCTTCTTGAGGGACACCCGGAAGAGAAGTGAGCACACGAGTGCGTGTACGTGTGTGTGTGTGTGTGCTTGTGTGTGTGTGTGTGTGTATGAAAGTATAAATGAGAGAAAGGGAGTAAAGAGGTCAGACATGCCTGTGAACCCCAGGTGTATTTTTCTCTTCACATCTACATACTATGCCGAATTAAATATGTAAACATACGATGTGCTAGATGATAATAAATGCTATGGGGGCTGGAAGAATAAAGCAGAATGGAGGATAGGAAACAGTGAGGGGAGGGGATATAATTTTGTATACAGGGGTCAAAGAACACTTATCCAAGAAGGTGATGTTTAAGCATAGACCTGGAGAAAGTAAGAGAGACACTTATGCAGACAGCTGGGGAGAGCAGGGCAGGAAAAAGGGAGAGTGAGTACAAAGACCACCCCCCCAAGCAGGAATGTGCTCAGCATTCAAGGAAAAGCAAGAGGGTGACAGTGGTTGTTGTGGGACAAGGTGGGAGGGATCCAAGAGGAAGTCACCAAGGCTTGTGCAGTGCAGCTGCTGAAATTAGGTAGGACTTTTTTATTGGTGGATTGATGGATACATGCCAGTTCAACAATTTCTACAAGTCAGTGACATTGACTACTTTCTTCAACTTGTACAACTGTTCTCTTATTCCCTTTCTGAACTGTTCTTCTCCCATTAACATAAATTCACTGCCCCCTAAGTTTTCTATCTCAGTCTTTCAAGTTCCTGTTGTCAATATGACCCCATACAGATAGTTCTTAAGAAGGCACAATGCTCAATAGTTAAGTTAAACTATTATTTGGTTTTTAAGATTTCAGGGTTTAAGGCTTAGGGCATTTTTGGTTTAGGGCTTAGGGCATTTTTGGTTTAGGGCTTAGGGCATAAAGATGATCTCAGAATAATAGTTTTAGGGTTTCACCCAGCCACCACGGCTCCAGAAAATCTGAAGCCCATGAGAATTTGAAATTATGTTCTACATTTTCTCCCTTTTGATCAAGACTCTTCTATAGAAGTAATGGTGCCCAGGTACCATCTAGTACTGTTGTCATGGAAGGCATATTAAGTACTGTTCATGGAGGCAGTTAGTCACACATTCAGTTTTCTTCCTCCTATTCCTGACTCTCCTTCTGTCTCTGTTGCTTCAGACAATTACAGACCAATTGTGTTCTGTGGGTGGCCACTTGCAAGCTTTTAAGACCCCAGGGCAACAAAGCAGGAGAACGAACAGAAGCACTACCATAATATTAGGCCAGCTACCAGGGATGTCTCAAGAAACCACGACCCAAACGTCCCAAAAGAAACCAAATCCCATGAGGGATAAGCAGCTTCAGCAGCTACTCTTTTTTCCTTTTTTAAAATTTAAATAAATAAATCTATCATCCAACTTTTGCCAAGTCAACATTTTACAGCTGTATAACTTATTGACAGCAATTACATTAATCATCTGTGAAACTCTACCTTTAATCATTGCCATTTTTCCATCACCTTAACCTCAAACTGAATGTTCCATAGGCAATAATCCTTCCTCTTTCCCCTGCCTCCTACCTCTGGTCTCCATTAGTAAACTTTGTTCTCCCTACCTTTGCATGCTCCTGTCTTTTTGTATAAGTGAGGTCATGCAGTTTTTGTGATTAACTTATTTCACTTAACATTATGCCTTCAAATTCCGTCCATGTTGTACCATGCGGACTAGGGCCTAAATGTGAAAAATAAAATCAAAATATTCTTAGAAGAAAATGCAGGGGCAAGACTCCCAGGTCTAGGTTTCAACAGTGGATTATTTCATATAGTAGCAAAAGCACAAACAGGAAAAAACAAAATCAATAGATGAGACCACATAAAAATTTAAAATATTAACTCATCAAAATTCTTTTCCTAAAAAGTGAAAATACAAGCCACTGATTGGGAGAATATCTTCAGAATTTATAGACCTGTTAAGAATTAACAACAAATCTCTATATAAAACTTTTGTAACAACAAAAAGACAAATAATTTAAAAATTGGCAAAGAACTTGAACAGACATTTCACCACAGAGGACATTCAAATCACCACCAAACATATGACATGATACTTGAGATTACTGAGCATCAGAGAGGTGCAAATCAAAACCACAATGAGGTATCATGTCACTCCCAGTAGGACGACTAAGCAAGCAAGCAAACAGAAAACAGCAAATGCTTCCGAGGATGTGGGGAAACTGGAACTCTTCTCCATTGCTGGTGAAAATGCAACAGTGGAATGCTATGGTGGAAACAATGTGACAATGCCTCAAAAATCTAACAACAGTGCCACCATATGACCTAGCAATTCTATTGCTAGACATACAGTCAAAGAACTTGAAGAGAGTGACACAGACATATGTACACAAATGCTTGTTGCAGCATGATTCATAACAGCTAAAGGGGGAAAAAAACCTAACTCCCTGCTAGTGGATGAATGGATAAACAAAACATGGTACGTGTGTACAATGAAGCATTTCTCAGACAGAAAGAAACATACGGTCTACCTACAAGCTAGGTAAGGTTTTTTAAGCCATTGTAAGGACTTTGGCTCTTAATGCAAGAGATGAGAGTCATGGAAGAATTATGAGCAGAGGGGGTGGTGGCCTGATCTAATTTACATATTAGAAGAATCCCTCTGGCTGTTGGGTGGGGAATAGCTTGTAGTGGGACAAGGCTGGAAACAACAGGACTAGGTAGTAGACAGGTGGGATAGTAGAAGTCCCCCCTATAGAGCTTGCAAGGAGCACCTGGTGGTTTTGAACTGCCAAACTTTTGGTTAGCAGCTATAACAACCACTACACCACTGGGGTTTCCATAATAATTCAAAAGAGGGTCAATAATGGCTGAGTAGAGAGCAGTAGTTCTCAACTGAGGGCCATTCTGCCCCCGTGAGGCATCCATCAATGCCTGGAGGCATTTTGGGTTGGTACAGCTGGAGGTCATGCTGGTACTGGCATCTATTGTGAAGAGGCCAGGGATGCTGTTAAGCATCCTACCACGTACCGGACAGGCCCCCACAACAGAGGATTATCTGACTCAATATGCCAGTAGTGCCGAGGTTGAGAAACCCTGATCTCGAATGACAACAAGTGGAGGTGGTGAGAAACAATCAGCTCCTGGATGTACTTTTGAAGGTAGCGCCAATGGGATTTGTTGATGGATTGCAGATGGGACGTGAGAGAGAGGAGCCGAGGATAACTTAAAGTCTGTTGCTACAGCAATGGAGAGTCTCTACTTCAGATCTGAAGGATTCCATTAGCTGAGATGGAAAGACACTGGGAGGAGCAGATGTAGGAAGGAAAGCCAGGAATTTGGTTCTGGACATGTTAAATATAGTCAAGGAGAGGCACAAATCTCCACTGTTACACATGGGTCTCAGACATTACTAGTGAAGGCATGCATAGATAATCCAAAGAAGATAGTCCCTGGATTACTTATGGTTTGACTTGGATTGCATTATATGGTATTCTTCTAACAAGTTTGTTGCCCTACTTACAGTTTGCTTGAGTGAGTATTCTCCTGGATTTATATTTTCTGAGTGTAGTTGGCTTGGGGAGCACAGAAGAGGGAGCATAGGAAACTGGGACCAGCCTAGGAAGCAGGTGACAAGGATGAAGCTAATATTGGCTTCTAATTAGGGTCTTGGTTGACATCAAACGTTATCTTTTTTTTTTCCTTTAGATTTGAAGATGACTCTAGTGGGGGAGTGGTCAATTTCTATATTCATGGTCACTACTGGAAAGCCTGAAGTGTGTTCAGTTGTTCTTTCCTAACTGTGAGATCAGATACACATGCTATGGTGTCTGTAGTGGAGTGTCATGGTGAGGAGACCCCATGTCGTGTGGTGGGTTAGTGCTCTCCACAGCCAGGTGGGGCCACTTTCTAGCTCTAGCATTACTACACGTTTATTGTGTGAGAACTGTATTAGTTCTCTGATCCTCGGTTTTCTTGTATCTGAAATGACAACAACAGCATCCCCTCGTAAGTGGTTATTAGAATTAAACGAGCTGCCTACCATGTAGGCTGATGTTTAGACTAAGCACTCAGTATACACAAGCTTATCATCATGAAGATTGGAGGCTAGGAGTGAGAAAGGAGTTTCAAATTTCAGTTTCAGCACCTTCTACCCCTGTGGACTTTGGCAACTTTAACTTTTCTGACTCTCAGTTGGCTCATCTGCAAAATGGCAATGACAGAAAACAAAAACCCTACGTCTTAGAGATATAAGCGTTGTGTGAAATAATCTACGTAAAGCAATCAGCAGAATGCCTGGCACCCAACAACTCCCTACGAATGAGCCTTGATAAAGTGAAACAAACGTCTTGTGGTGAGTTGAACAGATCCTCATCCTGAAGCACTAGGAAGACTCCGTACACATTTCCAAGGGCTGCTTAGCCAAAGCTCCGGAGAACCAGGTTGCCATTAGCTAGAATCCTCATAGTTGGGCAAACAGCCTTGATTCTTCTTCTAACTTCATTATTCATTGTCCAGCTTTTACACACAGATGACGTGACTGAAAATACCATGGCTTGAATCAGGCGCACCTTAGTCTTTAAGGTGACATCTCTACTTTTCAACACTTTAAAGAGGCTCTTTGCAGAAGATTTTCCTGATGCAACACATCTTTTGATTTCTTGATTGCTACGTCCATGGGTGCTGATTGTGGAACCAACTAAAATAAAATCCTTGACAACCTCAATCCTTTCTCCACTTAGCATGATGTTACTTACCGGTGTAGTTGTAAGAATTTTTGTTTACTTCATGTTGAAGTGTAATCCATACTGAAGGCTATGGTCTTTGATCTTCATCAGTAGTTTTTCAAATCTTCACTTCCAGCAAGCAAGATTGTGTCATCTGCATCACAAAGGTTGTTAATAAGTCTTCAATCCTGATGTCTCATTCATCTTCATATAGCCCAGCTTCTTAGATTATTTGCTTAGCATACAGGCTGAAATGATACAACCCTGATGCACCCTTTTCTGTCTTTAAACCATGCAGTTTCCCTTTGTTCTGTTCGAATGACTACCTTCTGATTCATGTCCAGATTCCTCATGAGCACAATTAAATGTTCTGGAATTCTTATTCTCCACAATGTTATCCATAATTTGTTATGATCCACACAGTCAAACTGCATAGTCATTAAAACAGAGGTAAACATCTTTTTGGTATTTTCTGCGTTCAGCCAGAGTCCATCTGACATCAGCCAGTGAGAGCCATAGAGTACGAAGCAGCGATGATAGTGCTGATACAGCCACACTACTCAGCAGTAAGAATGCAGGGCTTAGAAAGTGTGGTCCCTGCCCTGAAGCAGCCCTAGGATGGTCAGGTCTGAGACCACGGGCTGTGGCCTTTCTGCTGTGTGGAAACACGTGACCGGGTCCCATGGTAGAGGTCGGGCTTCTCTCCTTGCTCACCACCAATTGCTTCCTTCAAGTCCACATCACAAGATCAGAACCTCAGATTAGGAGAACCTCTCCTCAAACTACCCTCTGCCATCAAGTAGATTCCAACTCATAGCGACCCTATAGAAC
Source organism: Heterohyrax brucei (assembly GCA_028571685.1). Classification (NCBI taxonomy): domain Eukaryota; kingdom Metazoa; phylum Chordata; class Mammalia; order Hyracoidea; family Procaviidae; genus Heterohyrax; species Heterohyrax brucei. The sequence continues at coordinate 112,795,049 of CM053149.1, read as the reverse complement.
AGAGTAGAACTGCCTCATAGTTTCCAACGAGCACCTGGCAGATTCAAATTGCCAACCTTTTGGTTAGCAGATGTTGCACGTAACTACCGCACCCATCAGGGTTTCCGGAGAAACACTCAGTGACCATCTAGTCAATGGGTTTCATTCTTTGCTCTGTTAGGCCAGCAGAGGTTCTAATAGGCTCCCACAGGGGCTGCTGAGAGTCAGAATGGAGGGAAGAAAAATTTAGTGAGAAAGATTACATTACACTCCTTTTAATATCAGCCTGAATATTTTTGTTTTTTTTTATGAGATCTGGCAATTAAGTTCAAGAACTCATCCTAGAAAAAGTGCTACATACCTCTTTGCTAAGTATCACTATGGTCACCTTTGAAGTGCTCCCCTTGGGAGGCTATGCTCCGATGTCAGCACATAGTCCACCCTTAAAAACGATTTGGGAACACTTCTAGAATGGCCATCAGAGCTGTTACCGTATTACACTTAATGTCCTGAAGGTCATCAAAATGTCTTCCTTTTAGTATTTCCTTTATCTTCAGGTGAAAAAAAAAGTCAGTGGGGGTCAGATGAGGTGAGCAAGGAAGGTGTTCTAACACTCCCTCACAGACAACTATGCAATTAAGTTTGTGAACTGTGCCATTGTGTGCAATGGCGATTCTAGAAAGAGTTCCAGAATTGCTTTGAAGGGTGGACTAGGTGCTGGCATCGGTGCACTGCTTCCCAAGGGGAGGACTTCAAAGGTGACCATAGTGATGTTCAGTAACAAGGTATGGAGCACTTGCAGCGATTAAGTTTGCTGACTTAATTGTCAGACCTCGTATGTATTTTATTTCTTTTCATTTTTGTATAAGCTTTCCTTTACACTAAAGTCTCTGAAGCTGGAAAGGTTTTGTGAGGCACTAATTTTAATTAGTGAAGAGAAGAGATCTGAAAGAGAAATGGTTTCTCAAGACACCAGGGTCAGAGAATGTTAAGACTAGAGCCTGGGTTTTTCAATCCGTGGGACACTGCTTCCTATGGGACCAAACAGCTTCATTGTAAAGGGCAGGCACATTTGTAGGTGGCCTCAAGCTTCTTCTTTGAGTGTTTAGAAAGAGGTCATATGATGGGTTTACACGGGAGATGGAAGAGTTGGGAAGGGCTGTTGTTTGTGGCTGCTGTTCCTTGCCTGCCGGTCAGGGCAGTGTGGGCGGTAGAGTAGAACGTGGGTGTGTACTGGGAAAGAACCCAGAAATCTCCTCTTAATTCTGAGAAACAGAGCTCAGTGGGGAGTCCCTGAGAGTTAAAGTGTTGGAGGGTGGTAGAAATTAATTGGGATTTGAAAGAAAGATAGCTTACAAAGTGTCCCAAAAGAAACATAACAATAAGCCACTTTTCTGTGGACCACAGGGACTGGAGCGGCTTTTAGGAGAAGGATGCATAACCTTCATTCTTTGGCAGAGTGCTTGTATGGGAAGGAAAGGTAAACCAGACCTTAACTTTGGCATAAGGAAGCCTACAGTTGTGGGGAAAGTTAAGTCATATACACACATCATACAAAGGTGCAAGAGAAAAGGCAGTAAGAAATGAGAGCACACGTCTGACGAGCTAGCCACTTGTGAAGAGAAAGCCTGGTGGCAGTGTTCCATCTGAGCTGGCGCTTGAGACAAGACAAGCCAGAGAGAAGAGAAAGGGCTGTCCCTGCAGAGTGGGCAGCAAGAGACACTGCACAGAGGAAGGGTCTTGTTAGCTACATAGGGGAGCAAGGGGACCACTGGCTGGCTTTGATCACACACTCTGAAAGATTTTTTTGGACTGAATCACATTCTTTCCACAACCTCAGTTACCCCTGTTCCCTGAAATACTAAGTAGACCATAGATGACATGGGTTGCTTGTGGGGAGTCGGCTTTGCTGCCTAGTGACAGGAAGCCAGGATCATTCAGGGACAATAGAAACCTTCTAAACAATATCACATCTCATCTCGTCTTTTGTTCTGTCCCCAAAGGAGAAGCTGAGAGCTGATGATCTGTGGGGCCCCGTGTGGCTGTGGGTCTGGGAAGGTGACGTGCTGGTGGCATTCACTTAGAACTGTCCTCCTTTCCTACCTTCTTCAGAAACTTGGAATTCAGCCTGAGATCACAAGCAATTACCAGCCTTCCTGAATCAGTTTGAAAATGGTGTTTGTTTTTCCTTTGGCACTTCCCCAAGCCAGCCACCTGACATAACTCACAGAGAGGAAAGGGAACTCGCGGTGAACAGGGTCACTTTCCTCTCCCCTGGTCCCTGTGTTAGTGCAGAGAGGCTGGAAAGATACCAAGGGCGGGGAGTGGGAGGGAATAGCAGAGCAGTTCTCCAACAATGTGGGCTGGATTCTGATGCATTTCAGTTCTTAGAAAATTTTGTTACTATTAAAGCAAATTCAGGGACAGTGTAATGAAGGCACATGCTCTCCAAGACATCTTGCTGGCCTTGGCAAAATAAACAAAATGATTACTCATTCCACCTTGAATGCGTGACCCCGTAGACTAAGGGCACCCATTAGAAGTTCTCAAGTTAGGAAACCAGCTGTGTAGACAACCCTTTGAGCCAATTTCCGATCATTTATATATATTATATTGTCTCAAAATTTAAAAACAAAAATTCTCTCCATTTTTTTCCAAAGTTCTAATTTTGTCCTCATTCTTCAATGAACCTATATTGCAACATTTATTTTTATGGTTGAAAATATCTTGATATATTTTAAAGTACAGAGAGGCCACAGTAAAACATGTAACAATTTTTGTAAACATATTTGTACATATGTATGTATGTGTTGTGGTGTGCAGAATGAAAGACTGCAATAAGAAGAATGAAAGCAAGAATATTTTTGTGCTTTTCCGCCTTCTCCAAAATTTCCATATGGGGCATACCGTTCTAATTAGCTAAGTATTATTTATTTTTTCTCTTCTTTTTTTAAAGAGACTTCTTATCTCTTCTCTGAGAGTAAAAGAGGGAACATTCTTCTACAGATACGGTTTCAAATGTCCTCACCATTATTTCTGGAGATGAACAAGCATGTGTGGTAGGTAGGAGCAGGTCCCTATCTCAAGATGTCATTTACTTTAGAGAGAAAAGATAGACGCCACAAACTCTCTAGCTGTAAGCACCACGAATATGGCAGTACGACCTAAATCTACTCTGGTATTTTTGTTAGCTTTTATTATAGTTAGATCATTCTCATTATACTTCTAAGCAAGTGAATAGTATGCATTTCTTCACGTGTGCAAGACTGAGTGATGCTTCAAGAATCCTGTCCTTGAGTGGCACGCGGTCAGAGCACAGGTGCTGGTGTGGGTCGCAGATACCTGGTTTAAAGAGGCTGCAGTGTGAATGAGGAGCAGTGGGAACTCTGCTGTCGAGAGGAGTCCATCCATGGTCAGAGTCACGAAAGGGAGCAAGAGTTCAGGAGCTGAGGGACCAGATGAGGTCAGAAGGTGAATTAGTGTGTGACCTTCAACAACTGTGCTCTCAACTGGGCTGTATAAGGTGTCAAGTATTGAGTTTTCCAGAGTATTGGTTGTATAGATTGAGAGTGACTTCGTTGATTGAAAAGAGCTTCGCTGGGTCGGGTGTGTGATTGATTTGTTGAACCCAGGCACGTTTTTTGATATTTATCTCCATTAAATTCAGTCTTGCTATATTTGGTCCATTGTTACAGCTCAGTAAGATATTTATGGGACCTGATTCTGTCACCTTGTACGTTAGTTCTTATTTCTAGCTCTGTAACCCACAGATCTGATGAGCATGTATTCAAGGTATTCACACGAATACATCGAAATTCATCACCAAAGGCCCGTGGTGCATCCTCCACGGATGTACGTTTGTTTAATCGTGTTCTAACTCACCCACCTTTTTCCTTTTTATTTGTGAGGATACCCTGAGAGACCCAGAAAATCCTCTGTTGTAGAGTAGTTCCCTAAATCCATCAGTTTAATGACCCTAACCAAAAAATACACAGTGAATTTGACAAGATTCATTTTAATGAGCAGATTGTATCTCATCTCAGCATTTTCTACTTTAGGCTAAGTAATCCCAGGGGCTTTAGTTTTTCGTTGTTGTTGTTTTTCTGACACCAGAAAGGGGAGTAACAAATTGCAATGCAATAGAGTGACAAAAAGCTGCATTCATCTCCAGTGAGCCAGCCAGCCAAGTGCCATCGAGTTGGATCCGACTCATGGCGACCCTAGGGGCCAGGGTAGAAGTGTGATGCATAAATTTCCATTCATGCCCCAGTGCTTTTATTGCTGTGTGGAGCTGCGCTGTTGAAAGACTTCAGCTGTCTGGTTACCCACACAGGTACTCAATGAGATAACTTGTTCTTGGCACTAGGTTTGATCTGGGCCCGGTAATTAGCCTTGCTGCTCTACAAACTATGTTTAGTCCAAATTATTCCCCAGAATTGGGCAGATCTAGGAAGACTGGCTCATGAAAAACTTTCATTCATTCAACAGATTCACTTGTTTATTTGGAAAGCATTTTTGTGGGATGTCTACTTTGTTAATGGTGTCACGTGGATGTTGGGGTACAGCAGTGAACAAAGTCAAGTCTTTGTCTTCATAAAGTTGAAATCTCAGTGGGAAGAGGCAGATGATGAACAAGCAAGCCAACAAAAAATGGAACTCAAGATAGAAGCAAATGCCCTGAACAATATAATGCAGGGTAGGGCCCACAGAATGACTGGCACAGGGCTGATGGATAAATACTTAGATTAATATCCACATTTGTAACATGGATTTCCTTATTTATAAGAAACCGTTATTATTATTTCTATTTTACAGATGAAGAAACCAAAGCTCAGAGAAGTATCTTGTCTGAGAAAGTAGGTAAGTTAGTAAGCCAGTGGCCAGGTATTTGAATCAGCTTAGTCTGACTCTAGAGACATTCTTTACCAAGGTACTGTAATGCTTCTTGAAGGCTATTGCATCTGGGCTGTGGGGAAGCTCCCAGAATTGTGATCTCTATCCCCTAGACAGTACTGAACACGTACAGCCGGATTTCACCTCTCTGATTCTTATTTTTCTGCAGTCTTTGGCTGACCACCCCTTTCTGGTGCTGTAGTCTTACTTTACGAAAACCCCAGAGCAAACCTGTTGCCATTGAATTGATTCCAAGTCATAGTGACCCTGCAGGACAGAGTAGAAATGCCCCATACAGTTTCCAAGGAGAGCCTGGAAGATTTGAACTGCCAACCTTTTGGATAGCAGCCACACAGCACTTAACCACTACACCACCAGGTTTTCCAGTCTTACTTTACACAGGTTAAAAGCTATTCAGATGAGATTAAATTGCCTTGTCCTTTGTCTGAGAAATCTTCTCATAGCCTATTTCTGCACTGATTTTACTAACTCTTTGAATTCTGAGGTGCACTTCATTGTCCTTTCAAGTGACAAGATATGCTTAATCAGTCAAGTCACTGCAGAGAGCCAGCATACTTTTGAGGCACACTTTCAGACATGAGCATTCAAGACAGTCAAGTCAGCATCTGCTTTTTGTTGTCAACACCCAGATGTTCTATTAGTGAATGTTATTTCCTGAAGTCCCTGAATGACATCATGGCACTGTGTTTCTATCCTCAGTCAAAGTTACTGACCTCATGACACACTCTTATCACGGGAGTTGCTAAGTCAATGACAGCTCAGAGGAGTAAACTTTCACAAACACGTATAATTCTTCATACCCTGTCCTCCCAGTTCTGCACACGTACGTTCTCTTCACCACACAGTTCACATCCCAGAATATGTATGAGTACTTTTGGGACAAACAGGAGGAATGATCCTGACTTTGACTTTGATTCAGAGGTGTTTGTCTTCAGGGAGGTCTTGTTTGGTGATCAGATGGTCTGTGATACACTCTGATTGATCAACAGTTAAAAACTTGCTCCTCTCCCCAACTTGAAACCAGATGCTTCAACTCCCTTGTCCTGGAGAATGGCGCTGAAAGCCACTCGTGTCCTTTCCAACCTGAACAGAATATGTGGCTGTGTGCAAGGTACAATTCCAAATCTGACTCTCCAACTATATCTGACCAAAAAACCTCACAAAAAGAAACAAAACCTTGGTTGTCTCTGAAATGCAGCATTTTAGAAAGAATAAAGGCACTCTTCTGGAAACAAAAGGGTGAAAATTTAATTGGATTCTTAGTAACTTTAGGCTGGAGACCCACCATAGCTAACTCCAATTCTGTTTTAAGTATTCCCTTTTCAAAGCTTGCTAAATAGTAGTAAGTTGTGGAGAATGGGAAATGAGGAGTTTAGAACAGATTTTATCACTTTTCTCTAAGCTCTCTAATGAGCTCTTTAATTTTCAGGTATGAGGAAAATTGTGCAAAAGGCACAGAAAGAATTCTCTATTTATTATTTTAACAGTGCATTTCAAGATGTGCTACCTAAAACTCTCTTACGGTGTGATTATTCAAGTCTTAGTTTCATATTCTTTCATATCCTTTCACATCTCCTCTGTCTGTCTCTCTCTGACTCGATATATCTGATCTATATATCCCAGGGCTGGCTGACAAAATTTTGTTTTCACAATGATCCCCTATGGGAGAAATGGAATGGAGAGCTGGTTTCTACAATATGGTGATTAAAATGCTGGGAAACACAGTAGGAAAACCATCTGCCTGCTTGCCCTGAAGGAGTGAGTACCCAAGTTAGGGGATCACTCAGAAACAGAGAGACAAGAAGGTCCTAACCTGTTGGGTAACCACTAGCGGGGATGAATGCTCTTGGGTGCCATCCTGGGAAGTGCCCTGAGCTGTTTTTCTCCACCTGTGGAGCTTAGCCTAAGTTTATTAAAAATAGGGATAGTTAACAGTTTCACGTAGTCCATGAAGTCAATAATCTTTATTGCTTCTACTGTGCTGTTTCTGGTCCCATGGCCTAACACATAAATCAAAAACCAAACCCACTGCCATCGAGTCAATTCAGGCTCATGGTGACCCTACAGGACAGTGTAGGACTGCCCCATAGAGTTCCTAAGAAGTGCCTGGTGGATTTGAACTGCCAGCCTTTTGGTCAGCAGCTACAGCACTTAACCACTATACCACCAGGGTTTCCACCCGACACTGGTAGGTGCTTATTAAATATTTACTGAGTATTTGTTGAATGAATGAACGACAATTGCAAAAGTCAGGCTACAGAAAGGAAGACAGAATAAGAATTGATGCACTGAATTGTAGTGTTGGTGAAGAACATTAAATATACTGTAGATTGCTAAAAGTATGAACAAATTAGTGTTAGAAGAAATGCAACCAGAATACCTTTTAAGAGCAAAGATGGTAAGACTTCAGCTTGCTTACTTCGGCCACGTCATCAGGAAATAGCAATGGTTAGAGAGAGCATCATGTTTGGTCAAGTACTGAGTTCATAGAAATGAGAGAAACCCTCAGGAAGATGACACGACAACTGCAACAGTGCACCCAAACATACCAACAAGGTGCAGATGGCACAGGAGTGGGCAACGTCTTGTTCAGTTATACACAGTTTGCTGTATGTTGAAGCCTTGGCAATAACTAACAGCTCTTTGCAGCTGCTTCCAAAGAAGGTATAGCATCGCTGCTGAGAGAACCTTCCCTCATCTTGTTGGCAGTGGGAAGGTCAGGTCAGGCGATGACAGCTGCACGGCCACGTGGCAAAGAAGTAGCCTTTATGGTCAAGGCCACCACACGGCAAAATGGCACGGCAGCAGCAAGAAGCAAATACAGGAACCCCATCCCTCCCAGGCTCCTGCCAGAGGAAGAGATAGGATGAGAGAATTTAGAACCGATGATTCTAGCAAGCTCATGACTTCAAGCCACTGTGACAGTTGTTCTACACTTAGTAGGGGCTCAATCTCTCTCTCGTTGTCTTCTTCCACTTCCTTTCCCTGCTTCTTACCCTCCAGGTTTATGTGACTTGGAAGAAACAATGACAATTTTTTTTTTTTTTTAAATCTTCCTCACTGAAACTGAAGCCTAGCTTTGCCATCTGGGACAAGAACCTCAAACAAGTCCAATTTCTTTGCCCCATGTTCGTTCTTCAACCAAAGAGCATTACGATAGGAAAACATTCCATTTTATTTTTAGCTCAGAAAGATTCAAAGACTGTTTTCCCCTACATGTGTCTCAGTTGTTGCAGCTGTTGGACAATTTTATTCAAGTTACCTTCAAGACCTTCCTTACCTTCTTGAGGCTCAGAGGTGAATGTAATCAAGACACATCAAACTGATTAATGAATGGATGTGGAAGCTCTCCAGTTTATTTTTCTGACAAGTCCAAAATCGTTTCAGGTCAGAGGCATATTAATCTGGCTTTGTTTGTTACAAAATTAAATTGTGTTCGCTGTCCAATATATCAGAACCATGAGGACAGATTTTTCTTTATCATTCATCTCACACTGTCAAATTTGTAAAATTAAAACTTCATGTAAGCAAATAATTTTCTGAATACTTAAAGCTGGCCCTGATCCTGGCAATAATTCCCTTCGGGTAAGATTTCCTTTAGCTCTACTGTTTGTTTCCAGGGATACTGCTGATGATGGGAGAGCACAGATCCGAAAGAGATCACTCACACTGACCTTGTCAGTTCCGCTTGCTTTGAAGTGCACTTTTGCAACTAATGGGCTCTGCTTATCCTGCCATCTGCTGTGTAAGTTTGTTGTAGATAGTCTCTTCCCCTGCCCTTAGGTGAGAAGAAGCCGGGATGCAATCTGCTGGTGACTTCAGTTAAGTAACTGAAGATTTGAAACGTAAGTGTTACAGATTAAAACGGGTTAAATTTGGTTCCTTTTTTTCACCCTCAGGAAGTACTTAGAACAGAGACAAACTATTCCTTTCTTCCCTCTCTCTCTCTTTTCTTTTCTGAGTTCCAAAAAGCCTCTTGAAATGCAGGGCAGAGGCATTAATCTTGACATCTAAAAGTTTTATTTTTGTGGTAGAGGCAAGAGATGAATCTTTTTTTAATTCAAAAGGCTTAACAAAGGCAGCCAATTTATAGAGTTAATTTCCGCTACAGTTCAGAAATTGAAGGAATACCAATTGAGATGTTTCAACAAACAGATGCAGTCCTGGAAGTGCTTACTTGTCTATGCCAAGATATTTGGGAGACAGCTACCTTGCCAAGCAACTAGAAGAGATCCATATTTATGAGCATTCCCAAGAAAGGTGTTCCAACTGAATGCAGAAATTATCAAACAATATCACTAATATCACACACAAATAAAATTTTGCTGAAGATCATTCAAAAGTGGATGCAACAGGGAATCATCAGAAATTCAAGCCAGATTCAGAAGAAGATATGGAACCAAGGGTATCATTGCTGATGTCAGAGGGATCTTGGCTAAATGCCAAGAATACCAGAAAGATGTTTACCTGTGTTTTATTGACTATGCAAGGGCATTCAACTGTTTAGATCATAACAAGTTATGGATAACATTGTGAAGAATGGGAATTTCAGAAAGTTAATTTTGTGCATGAGTTCTGAAAATTAAGTCTATGAATTTAATTGTTCTAAGTGCTACATACCTCACTACTGAATATCACTGCAGTCACCTTCGAAGTACTCTTCTTGGGAAGCTATGTGCCGATTCTGGTACCGGCCACCCTTCAAAGCAATTTTGGGACTCTTTCTGGAACGGCCATTGCACACGGGTAGCAGGGTGACAAGTTCATGAACTTAGTTGTATAGCTGTCTGTGAGGAAGTGGTTCGTCAGTAAACAAATAACTATATTGGAACACCCTCCCTACTCACCTCATCTGGTCCCCCATGACTTTTTCTTTACCCAAAGAGAAAGGAAATATTGAAAGGAAGACAGCTAGATGACATTCAGGACATTGGGGGTAATATGACAGCTTTGATAGCCATTCCCCAAAAAGAGTTCCAGAATTGTTTTGAAGGGTGGACTAGGCTCTCACGTTGGCGCATAGTTTCCCAAGGGGAGTACTTTGAAGGTGACTGTAGTGATATTCAGCAATGTGGTGTATAGCAATTTTTTAGGATGAGTTCATGAACTAAATTGTCAGATCATGTATGTATTGACTGAGTTTATCTAGACTGAGTAGATAGTTTTCTGTATCAGACAGAATGAAGGCTCTTACTGGATACTAAATTAAACTAGACAAAACTTTTACATAGTTATGTTGTTTGTGTTTGTGAATTTACAATTTGATAATTAACACCCATTATTTGAGTCTAGGCTTCTCAGTGGGGAAAGATTGGATTCAATTTAACGTAGTCTTTGTTACAGGTTTTCACACATGGGTGATTTTCAGTTGGTGCAGGTGGTTTAGCTGTAAATATCTGTGGGTGTAGGTACACATTCACTTCACGCTGAAGACGGGGGAGGGTATGGTGAGACTTCAGCTGTCATCCCCTCTAATGAGAGTCATATGGTGACAAACTTCATGCGGGGACAGCTTACAACAAAAATCCTAAAAGTTTTTTAAACATCACTTCTTTAAAGGTAAAAATTCTGACTCAAGTCATGGCATTTTCAATCACCTCCCATGCATGCGACAGCTATTGAATGATATCATTACTATCACCAATCACAGGCAAGCAAAGTTTTGCTGAAGATCATTCAAAACTGGCTGCTGTAGCAAATGGCAAAGAACCACCAGAAATTCAAGTTGGATTCAGAAGAGGATGTGGAAATTGTACTGAAGACAATTTTAAAAAGATCGCAGCGGTACACTAACACCAAACTGCCAAAAATTCAAGTTGAATTTGGAAGAGGATCTTCGCCAAGGGATATCGTCACTGCTGATGTCAGACAGATCCTGGCTGAAAGCAGAGTATACCAGAAAGATGTTTACCTACGTTTTATTGACTTTGCAGAGGCATTTGACTGTGTGGAATATTCCAAATTATGGATAACAGTGTGGAGAATGGGAATCGTGGAACGCTGAATGGTGCTCATGGGGACTCGTACATGGATCAGGAGGCAGTTATTTGGAAAGAACAAGGGGACACTGCACGGTTTAAAGTCAGGAAAGGCGTGTGTTAGGGTTGAATCTTTTCATTATACCTATTAAATTTGTATGCTGAGCAAATAATCTGAGAAGCTGGATTATACGAAGAAGAATGAAGTATCAGGATAGGAGGAAGACTGATGAACAATATATGTTATGAAGATGACACAACTTTGCTTGCTGGAAGTAGAGAGGACTTAAGCACTTACTAATGAAGGCTAAGGACCATAGTCTTCCATACGGATTCTATCTCAACATAAAAAAAAAAAGCATGAAAAAAATCGTCACAAGTGGGCCAATAAACAACATCATGACAAATGGAGAAAAGATTGAAAGACTGACATTGTCGAGGATTTAATTTTACTCAATTCCACAATCAACAACCAGATAAATAGCGGTCAAGAAATGAAGACTGCACTTCATTAGACAAATTTACTGCAAAAGTCCTCTTCAAAGTTTTTGAAAAGCAAAGATGTCACCTTGAGGACTAAGTTGTGACTGACTTAAGCCCTGGTGTTTTCAATCCCCTCATATGCATATAAAAGCTGGACAATGTATAAGGCAGACTAAAGCATTGGGACACCCTGGTGGAGCAGTGGTTACGTGCTATGGCCGCTAACCTAGAGGTCAGCAGTTCAACCCCACCAGGCATTCCTTGGAAACTCTATGGGACAGCTCTGCTCTGATCTATAGGGTTGCTATGAGTCAGAACCCAATCAATGGTACCTACAATAACAACGAAGAAGAATTGAAACCTTTGACTTGTGGTGTTGTCATGAGTTGAATTGTGTCCCCTCCAAAAATGTGTGTAGCAATATGGCTAGGCCATGATTTCTAATATTGTGTATTGTTGATGTTCCTATATATTGTAAATCTTTCCTATATTATGTTGGTGAAGGAGGATGGACAGGCAGTTGTGTTGCTAGGGGGTGTGCCAATGCATAAGATTGTTTTGTGTTTTGAGGCAATCCCTCAGTATATAAAGAAAAGGAAAGCAAGCATAGATTTGGGCTCTTCATACCACCAAGAAAGCAGTGCTTGGGGCAGAGCTGATCCTTTGCAAAGGACTTCGGGTCTGTACCAGTCCTGGAGAAGATGGACCAGGGTCTTCCTCCAGAGCCAACAGAGAAAGATTTCCCCTGGAGCTGATGCCCTGAATTCAAAACTGTAGCCTACTGGACTGTGACCAAATGATTTTCTCTCTTTTATACAGCCATTCACTTGTGGTAATTCTCTTAGAGCAGCACGAGATGACTAAGACAGGTGTTGAACAAGAGTATTATGTACACCATGTCCTACCAAAAGAAAGAACAAATCTGTCTTAGAAGAAGTACAATGAGAACGTTCCTTGGAAACATGGATGGCGACACTGTGCCTTACATGCTTCGGACATTGGGCTGGGAAGGGATCAATCCTGGAGAAAGACATCGTGCTTGGTAGAGTGAAAGGTGAGCAAAAAGGAGGAAGATCTTCAAAAAGGGCTTAACACAGAGGTTGCAACAATGGGTTCAAACACAGCAACAATCGGGAGGAGGGCACAAGACCAAGCAATGTTTTATTCTGTTGTACATAGGGTCACTGGGAATCAGAACTGACTTGATGGCACCGAGCAATAATCACAACAAGAAGAATCTAAGGGGACATCTGGTTCCAAATCTGTATTTTAAAAATAGATATTTCTCATTAATTTATCTAAAGACAACGATTAAAAGCAAATGAAAACCCAAACCTGTTGCCATGGAACACATTCTGACTCATAGCAACCCAACAGGACAAAGTATATGGCTTCCAAGGAGGGGCTGGTGGCTTCTGTCCTACGGAATCTCCAAGGAGTGAGTGCTGCTGAACTAAAGTGGGTTCATTCCTCCTGTCACTGTAGCCGAAAATTCAGAGACAGCATGAGGTTCAAGGAATGCTTTGTTAGCAGATAGACTGGCAAATCTTGGGGAACAGCAAGAATAACTTCTCTAAAAATACTGCCCTCATTTGGGTTACATTTCCAGCAGTTTTCATAGGCAGATTTCAAAGGGATTGGCTTCTGTCACTGAACCATAGCTGGGAGTCACAAGATTCTATTACACTGTAAGATTTCATTGCATCTTATCAAACAGTGTGAATTACCCAAAATTTCATTCTCTCTGTGAGGTCTTAATCAATTTTACTTCCCCAGAGACAGGGAAAAGAAGGCAGACCTGCTAATCCAGTCTGAAGGTGACAACTGAGGCAGAGGACGGTACATAGCTTAATAATGTAAGTGATCTTTGTTAGATTCTGCTGTTCACCAACATGGATAGCAGATTCAAACTGTTAGCCTTTTGGTTAGCAGCCATAGCTCTTAAACACTGTGCTGCCGGGGTTCCAAATACAATGATTACACCAAATAAATGAATAAATTAAACCCATGGCCGTTGTGTGGTTTCTGATTAATAGCAAACCTATGGAATGCAGTAGAACTGCCCCGCAGGGTTTCCAAGTAGCAGCTGGTGGACTGAACTGCTGGCTTTTTGTTTAGCAGCCAAACACTTAACCACTATGTCACCAGGGCTCCAAACACAGCGATAAACCAGAAGAACCTATTGCCACAGAATCACTTCTGACTCGCAGCGACCCTATCAGGCAGAATGGACCTGTTCCATAGAGTTTCCAAGGATCACCTGGTGGATTTGAACTGCTGACACTTTGGTTAACAGACTTAGCTCTTAGCCCTATGCCACCAAAAACAATGATAGGAACTATTAAGTAAATAATTTATGTTTAGCCTATGATTGGATAGCACACAGCCAGTTAAAAAATCTATTCTCTAGCAATGTTCTGTGGCAGAAACAGTGATAACAATGTAAGATTAAGTGGAAAACAGAAGGATACATGTTTATGCATGAAGTATGATACTAACTTTACTATATATGTGTGTGTTTATAGATTTGTATGTGTATATATCCTCACAGGAAAAATACTAGAAGGAAACACACAACGTACCTAACGCATTTTAAGCTGGGGGCAGGGTACTACCTACCTATCAAGAATCAATCTTTTCGTTCTTTATCTCTTTAATGTTATGATTTTTAATCTGGTGCAAACATTGTAAATTGGCACCTGGAGTAAAACCACAATCTTGTGTTTGGCATTTGTTATTTCTTTTTTGAACCTCATCAAAAGAAGTAGCACAGGCCTTTCGGAAGGTAACTTGCCAATACCACAAACAAGGGTTTTAATGAATTCCCTCCTTCAGAGGCCTAATTTAAGCCCAATTTAAAGTAAACAAAACAAACATATTACACCAGAAAGGGAAATGAGCTCTTCTCTGTTGCGCAGGCTTTGAATCTGAATCTCTTTAGAAAATGAAAAATAGAGCAAAAAATGAGTTTAATAAGCTAGACTTCCCTGCTGCTCCAGCTTTTCTGATTAACAACATAAAATGCCACTATGAAATTTAGATTTATACAGTATCTCAGTGACTCAGTTTCCCTCTCTCTGAATGCTTAGAACAAGTGAATAGTCTAAACACGGAAGATCAGGATTGTTGGGAGGCAACCAGTGATTCATCAGTGACCTCAACCCTTTTCATCTCACTTCTGTCACACATACCCCTCCCCACCCCTCCCCAGTCCCCACTCTAACTTTGTTTTGTGAATTTGATGATACTCTGAATCCCCTATAATGAAAAACCTATAATTGACCATCACAAGGGAGTATCCTCTTGAAACAGGGTAGTAAGTTGTGGGAAGGAGAGCAATGTTCTCAGCAAGTTGGGGCTGTCTTTTAGCCCATGATAGGACCTGTAGGGTGATAGTAACATGACAGGCTTTGAGGTCTGAAGCATCAGCAACAGATGTTGAAAACAGCACAGACCCGTTGAACATAGGTCCTAGGCTGCTCCCTCATTACTTTGACCCACTGTTTGAACACCGTTGACTGAGGCTGGGGAGATGAATACCCACCATCTGTTGTTTTGTTGAATTTTCTCTTCAACCTGCGAGGTAGCTATTTTCATCCCCAATGGACAGATGAGGAAAGTGAGGCTCTGAGAACTTAGACCACTTGTCCAAGCAGTTTGTGCAAGTCTTTCCTCTAACTCCCAAGCTTGGTTCCTTGTGCCACGCTCTGTTCGTCTCTCAGTCGAGGGCACTGGACTGGATGAACCTCAGAGGGTCCTGGGTATGAAGTGGCACCTCTGGCCGCCAGTAACTTCCAGCACAGCTCCTGCAGACCAGGCTGGAAATTGTCTCAGTTCTTTCCTCTGCCTGGGCAAACTGTTAGACAGAACTTGGCTCCTAAACATTTGTTCTTTGATGCATCGTTAGGTCTCCTCACACAGTGACTGTCTATCAATAGTCAAAAAGAAACAGGTTATTTTCCTTCAAAATCTTCGGGCTACTCTTTCAGCCCTTCTCCCTTCCCAGCTGCTCTTTATTCATCTCCTTTTAAAATGTAGTAAGGGTCAAAATTACCAACTTACAATAATTGAAACTCATTTATATCGACATAATACCTCTCCCCAGTCTATTTTAAAGCTCTTTCCCTTTAACTACAGGTGAACAAGATTTATTCACCGCTCAAAAACTTGCACGATCACAAAACAACGTAAGTATGTATGTTATTCCCCTTTCTTTCTCTCTTACCCTTTCCTCTTCCTCTGTCAGCAGAGTGACCGCCCAGCTCTGTTTATCCTGAGCAGTCCTGATTCTCACGTGTGTGCCTGCAAAACCATGGATAGTATCTATGTTTACTATTAGAAGTGTCTCAATTTGAATTAATAAATCCTGTGATCACTTGATCTACTCAATAAGCATTTATTGAGTCACCTCTATATCCGGAATAACGTGCTGGGTGCTATCGATGTAAAGAGGCAGTTCACACCCTGCAGTCAAGTCAATCAACACGGAGTCCTTTTGTGCCTGTCACCCCACTACATGCTATGAAGTATTAGAACATGCTGGAAGAATTGCTAGAATTATAGAATAGACCACATTGGTTTCTAAGCCCAGCGCAGCTTAGAATTTTGGCAAAGTTGGCCTCAAGGAATCTTAGCTTCCTCATTTTTGTCAGAGCCTTATAATCATGGAATTGTCATGAAGATGAAACCACAGAATGCTTATACAGCATCTAGCTCAGAGTTGCATACTTTGAGGCTTAAAGATGGCAGTTATCATCAATATTTTGCTACTATTTTGTTTTCTTAATTACAAAAGAAATGTATGTTTATTGTAAGTAAATGCAACAACCCAAGAATCTGGAGACTAAGGTTACCCTGCCCAGTCCTACTGCAGAAAAAACCAGTGTTAACAGTTTCTGGGTATCCTTCTAGACCTTATTTTATTCATAAGTACACACACAAACACACACCCATATGTATGTATTTCTATTTTTGTGTGGTATAAATGAGACAGGATGGTAACGGGATATTTCTTATTGTTTTGGATTTCCAGCTGAAAGATAACAGGTGGTGAGGGCCCTCATATTCTAAAGAGAGGTGCAAGACACGCACACAGGATTTACTAAAACAAAGCAAAATGAGACCGGCAACATCACCATCAACGGCCTACGTAAAATGGACTAGGAATGAATTTGAAATAAGACTACTTGGAGATAAAGTCTAGAGCTTTTCTCCTCTTCTTAGGCCTCCTCAGATCAAGTAAGGGGGTTCCTACATGAATGGTCCATGCCTGTGGGAGAGGACACAGATGGACATTTTCTTCCATGGCTGAAAGGTTGCTGAGCTGGCAGACCCGTCTTGGGAAGGGCCCTGGCATGTTCCTGCGGGAGTTTGGGGATATGTGAACCCAGCGACTGGTGACTATCCCAAGAACAGTCTCAGGGCAGAAGGCTGGCTAGGGCTACCTGGGATGCCACAACCCAGAGAGGGTCAGCAGTGGGTTTCTACAACCTGGAGAGTTGCCCAAGTGGGGCAAAGAGGTATGAGCGTCACACAGAAAATCAGTGGCCTTGAACCAGTTTGAGAGAAAGCCTACCCTAAAGGGCTACTTGTTAGAATGTGGGGTCCTCAGAAATAAAGGGTTTGTAGAGTGAAATGCTACAGGAAGTTACAAAAGGACAGGCGGACACGGACTCCTCAGTGTCATGTTGAAGGTTTATGTAAGGGTCTTCTAAACAGCCTACAAATCCTTCCCCCAGGAAGAGCCAGAACTTAGATTTCTGCCATGAAAGGGGACATTGACAGGATGCCTGGCTGGTCACAGAGCTGGTTAAGTGAGAAGCTGAGCACTTTTCAAACGTCCATTTCCATGGCTTGATCCTGTCGGAGGCCCCAGCAAGAGCGGGAGAGTGAAAGAATGGACATGACCGTCCTACCCCAGTGCCGCTCTCCAAGTGGTGGTTAGGTCTTGCTGGGAAGCAGGGAGAAGTTTTAAACTGGCTGTGAAATTGAAATTTTGATTTAGACTGGACTGTGTTTTTAAGTACCTGCCAGTGATAAGAAAAGAAGCTATGAGATTTGCATGATGGCATTTCATAGGATTGGGAAGAGGGAGCTTGGAAACAAATACACAGCCATTTTCTGTTGGTGACTGAGTTTAGCTCATTCAATAAGCCACATACATACACAGCTACACAGAGATACACCCACAAAAATACATACTTAATACATGTAATGTATTTCTTAAAGTTATCAGTTATAAAATGTAACCTGCTTTTCTGACTAATCAACAGAGTCTGTGAGACTTACAGAGTCTATGTAGACTTATTCTGTATTTTTTAATAGATTTATATTTGCTACTATGCATACACACATTAAAATCAGTTAACCATTCCTTTAGTTAAGAACATTTAAATAGTTATGCACTGTTAGGAACAATGCTTCAGTATATTTTTTACACAAGTGCCAATATTTCTGTAAGATACTTTTTGTTTGTAAAACAAAACTGAACCAGCATTCATATTTTAAAGTTTGATAAACATTACCAAATTACCTGTCATAAAATTGCATCAGTTTATCTCCACACCAGTAAATATCTTATTTTCAGACTTCTTAATACAGTGAGGTTGAGCATCTTTGAATATTTCTTTTGACCATTTTCATTTCATCTTATGTAAAATGTCTATTCACCTTGTCCCACTTTTCTATCAGATGTCTTTTCGTCATATTGGTGATTTGGGTTAGTGTTCTGTGTATCTAGCTGTCTATCTCATCTTTCTGCCAAGCCAGTCAACTGCTGTGGAGTCAGATTCGACTCATGGCTCTTTATCTGATACACACATATTCTTTGATATGTACTTATTGTCTAGTATATGTACATGTATTTCCCACTTTGTTTTTTATCTTTCAACACAGCTTTTTGTGTCTTTTGTTCTATAAAAATCCTATTTAACATAGACAAATCTGTTATTTATTTTTTTTAACTTTGTGTGCTAAGCTAAGAATGGTTGGTCTACTTCAAGATTACGAGTATTTTCACTTTTAGATCTCTAATTCAACTGAAATGTATTTGCATAATGTGAAATGCTTTCCTTGTACACAATGTATACCACAAAATAGAAATACTATAATAAATTTATAGTATAACCAATATTTCTAGATTCTGTTTTGGGTCATATGGATCTATTGTTCTATTATCTTGACGTAATCCAGTTTTATTACTAAAATTTCGTAGTGTGAAGGCAAGCCAAGAACTAAACCAAACTTGTTGCCATCAAACTGATTCCAACTTGTAGACACCTTCTAGGACATTGTAGAACTGCCCCATAGGGTTTCCACGGAGCGATTGCTGGGTTTGAACTGTAGACATTCTGGCTGGCAGACTTAACATGTAACCAATGTGCCAACAGGGTTCTAGTATGAAGGCAAGTTCACCCTAACTAAAAACGACTTTCTTGGCTATCCTCTTGAACGTACTCTTCCAAATAGAGTTAAAATCATGTCCAGCCAAATCCCAAACTCTCATCCAGTGTTATAGCAGGATTCTATCTCTGGTAGTGGCAGACTAACTTGTTTCTAATAAACACTCTTATTAAGAACTGTCATAAAGGTTGGATAACATATTTTTAAAATTCTGTTTAAAAATACTGGACAGTTACCGTGGTAGATTGGAAGCTCCAATAGTGTAGTGGTTAAGAACTGTGACTGCCAACTAAAAGGTCAGCAGTTCAAATCTTCGACCCGCTCCTTGGAAACTCCGTGGGGTCAGTTCTACTCTGTTCTGTAGGGGCACTATGAGTCAGGATTGATCCAACAGCAGTGGGTTTGGTTTTGGTTTGTGGTGGATTAGTTACTTTTGTGTGTGGTCTTCATAGCTATGTTCTTGTAACTCCCACCCAGGTGAATATGTGCTCGGGTAATTTCAGTCTCCCAAGGGAATACGAGCAAAAGATACTGTACTAATTTGGGCAACCGAGTTATATTTCATTAGACCAAGGAGCACACTTTACAGCCCACAGAGTGCAGTAATGGGCCAAGAAACATCATATTAAACAGACATACGATATTGCATACCACCCTCAGAGTAAGGACTCAACAGAGAATTGGCATGGGCAATTGAAACATTTGTTGTGCCCAAGCAGGGGGACATGAAGGCACAAAAGGCTGGTTCACACACTTTCATGAGCGTGTGCTCATACTCAGCATGAGGGGGACAAAGGGAAGATCACACTGCACAGATTCCTGTGCCTCTCGAGGGCGACCTGGGGAAGACGGGTCAGGGAGGATGCTGGTACCGCCCTACGGCGCATGCCCCGCATCGCCTAAAGTTGCCTTCTTCATGGTGGACGCTGCAGCTGAAGCACAGGCACGCAGCTGCAGGTGCGTGAGGCAAGAGTGATCCTCAAGCAAGATGACTGTCACTAAACTCTTTGTCGTAGATTGCACCGTGTTCCCTGCAAAAATGTGTGTATTGATTTGACTGGGTCACGATTCCCAGTGTTGAGTGATTTTTCCATGCACTGTGAATCCTGCCTCTGTGATGCTGATGAGGGAGAATGGATGGTAGCTGTGCTGGAAAGGCAGGACTTGATCTACAAGCTTGTGGGATAGAGAGAATTAAGCAGAGAGAGTTGGAGACCCCATGCCACAAAGAAAGCAGCCCCGAGAACAGAATATATCCTTTGGACCTGAGATTTCTGCACTGAGATGTTCTCATATTGAATTTAGACTCTTAGTTTACTGGACTATGATAATTTCTTATACTGAATGGACATGTAGCTTACGAATGGATTTGTAGTTTAGCAGATTATGACAATAAAATTTCTCTATTTGAAGCTATCTGTGTGGTATTTCTATTAAAGCAGCATGGGCTGACTAAGACACTCTTAAACATGTATGCCAGAATTCCCAAGGGCCTGATAGGATGGACTGTACCTTCCTTTATCTGGCAGAGTTGGGCTTGACAGAGAATACCTCTGGAGAGCCCGTTAGTATTGTACCCGTGTAACCCTACTTACCATGAATGGGAGCCGACTAAGGGAGAAGCACTAGCTAGACTGCTCTTGCTAGCAGCAATCTGGACTAGCACAGCAGCTGAACCTGATGTTCCTTCCCAAGATGGAAAAGTTGGGGGAAAAATAAATGACAAATAGAAGGAAGGAGAAATAATAGTGGGAGGTAAAGGAGTGAATACATGCACTGTGCAGCCAGGGAGACCTGACGTTATGCTGATAGCTCCAGAGAGACTCAGAGCAAGGGAATAATCTTGTCTCAGATGAATTTTGTCAGAGGCCAGAGAGCTAAAGACAAGTGACTTTCGGTGAACCTGTCCAGATCAGATGGAAGTCCATTGCAGACCTGAATGACCGACACCTGAGCAAACCTTACCCTTTGGATTCTTAGCCCTATTGAAAGACTAATTGTTAATGACTGTTTTGGAATGGTAAAACGATAAAGAGGGGGAAGTTATCCTGAAATACGAAAGAACCATGGCCAGAAAAGCCAGCAGGTAACTTGTGGTGGATTACTCACTTCGTGTGTGACCTCTAAAGCTATGGTCTTGTAACTCCCGCCCAGATGGTTGTGTGACAGGGCAGTTGTGGCCTACTGAGAAATCGGTTGGAAAGCCTGGTGGAATAGTGGTTCAGTGCTACGTCTGTTAAACAAAAGGTCAGCAGTTTGAATCTGCCAGGTGCTCCCAGGAAGCTCTATGGAGCAGTCCCACTCTGCCTATAGGGTCACAGTGAGTCAGAATGGACTCGATGGCACTGCGTTTGGTTTGGGAAGGGATTGGTCACTATGGATCAGAACTGACTCAACAGTAACAGGTAAGGGGATTGATCAGCTTTGCCTTAAAAAACAGCCAATTCCAGAGCAAAGAGCAGAGTCCACCACCACCGGAGAAGGAGAGATCTGCAGCAGAAACTGGCAGCAGAGATGGACTGGACACAGTGTGGGAGCACTTCCTGGCTCAAGGAATGAGAAAGCTGAGTGCCTTTGGGCAGCGCTTGAAGGGCAGGGAGAAGTCTACACCTGACCCATCTGCAGAACCTCATGAGTCATTTCTTTACATGATCCATGAGTTCTGTGAGATGTTGCAGGAAATTAGGGAACTCAAAGACGGGAGGGAGGGTGCTGAGGTGAGAGCAAGTTTGTAATGTTAGGGATGATGGGGTTGCACAACAACTCAGAACAGTTACATATTTGGGACGCCTTTAACCTCTGCCTTCTAGGAACAAGCTTTGTACTGACTCTTACAAAAGAAATTGTTTAGCTACAAAGACAAAAAGAAAAAGAGGTTACAAATACACGTATATGTCACACCTGATACACAGTTCTGAGTGTGTCACTGTAAGTGTGTGTGTGTGTGTGTGTGTGTGTGTGTGTGTGCATTTTAACATACTGGAGAGCTATCTAGGCAGCAAGGAAGTGGGAAACAACCCAGAGAAAAGGAAACCCAGTGAATCAAGCCTAACATTTATCAGAATATGATGGCTTAGAGGCTGAGGGTTTTTCTTTGATTCATATGGGGGCAGGCAAAAAATGAGTTTAAGAGCCCACCATGGAGGAAAGACCACTTTTAAATAAGTACACAAACATTTCCATTGAGATATTCAAAGGGCTATACCCTAGGAGGAAAGAGAAATCACAAATAGACTAATTCTGACATTTATAAAGACCAAAACCCAGCTTCAAATCAGCTCAATTCCTGCTATAAAGGATTAAAGTGACCTGTCCCTATCGCAGAAGCAAAATTAAATCCTTTCCAAGGAAGATGATCTCTTTTATACTCTGTAATTTTTCATATACAAAGTCTGGAATTAAAAAAAAAAAATCAGGCATGGAAAAAAAAAGAATTAACCAAAAATCAAATTAAAATTTGCCAATAAAAAGAGACTCATAAAAAAACCAAACCAAACTCACTGCCACTGAGTTGATTCCAACTCATATTGACCCTATATGTCAGAGTAGAACTGCTCCATAGAGTTTTCAAGGAATGTCTACTGGATTTGAAGTGGTGAGCTCATAGGAATCCAAATATTGAAGCTATCAGAGATGAACTTTAAATTGACTTTGATTAATATTCTTAAGAAACTGGATGGCAACATGGAGAATTTCACCAAAAAATTGAACACTATGGGAAATAATCAATTAGAAACAGTGGAATTAAATGACAGAGTAATGAAAATTAATAGCTAAGTAAATAGTTTAAAACAAATTAGTCACAGCTGAAGACAGAATTAGTGAACTGGAAAACAGTTTAGAAGAAATACCCAGAACTATGCAAGAAAAAAATTGTGCTAACAAAAGAGGATGAAAGACTTGGCAAGAAGGTTTAGCACACATGTTGCTGCAGTTCCAAAAAGAAAGGAAAAAGAAAATGAGATAGAAGCATAACTGAAGAGAAACTGACTGACAATTTTCCAAAAATGATGAAAACTGTTGCATTTTCAAAAAATGGTACAAATTCCAATCACAAAATGCATTGACACATAACATAGTAAAACATCTGAAAACCAAAATCAAAGCCTTAGGACTACCCGAAGTGGGGACAGGGGATTGTCTTTAAAGATGAAAAAAAGACGGATGGCTGGCTGTTAATAAAAACAATGAAAGCCTGAAGACAATGGACTAAAACCACCCAACTCTGAAACACAGATTATAGCAGCTGTTTCTTGAATGTCTGTAGTAAGTTTGAAAAGATAGTTCCAATTGGGATGCATGTGATTGACAGAAAGTCTTTTCTATCGTGTGAAAATATATCTGCCTACTAACTTTTACTGGTTCTAGCTTTGTCTATTTGAGTTTCAGAGAATTTGGAAATTTAGGAATTTTAGAGCTACTTTTCCTTGTTTGTGGAGGGTAATTCCTAATAGCTTCCAAAGTTTGGGAATCTATCTGAACATTGTCTTAGACACTGTATCATCTATGCATTCCATAAGCAGTCAACATCTATTATGTAAGGACTACTTTCCTAAGTGATGTAAATGCACCAGTAACTACATCTCTCTTTGAGCCGCTCATCATGTAGGCCGTGCAAAAGACAGTAGACAGTAATTGCAAGAGTGTGTGATAATTTCAATTCTAGGTGTAAGCACAAGATGCTGTGAGAATACAGAGCAGGGACATTTAACTCAACTTGGTGAAGGAAGATGCAGCTCCTGAAGGAAGTGACACCTGAGATGAGGTAAGAGCTAGCTGTGTTTTCTGTTTTGGAGAGAAAGTAAAACAGGTGTTCTAGGCATGGGGAACCATACGTACAAATGCATAAAGAAATAGAAGAGTATCTCATCTAGCCTCCCTGATTCTCAGCTATGAAGCAGACGAGCTTCCTTCTTCCAGCCAAAAAAGATAGGCGACAGCAGCTCTAGAGTTGACTGCTTTAGCTCAGCAAACCCAACAGAAAAAGGAAACTATTTCTTAGAGTCCATTTATCCAGAGATAAATGCTGATTGGCCTTGCTTGATTCTGGCGCCCATTCCTTGGATGATCTAGACTTGATAGAGGAATGGGCAACTAGGATTGGAGAGACTGAATCATGTATCCCATCCTTGCAGGAGAAAGGGGAGTGATTAGAGAAGTATCAATAATTTCCAGCTCCAGTGGAGCTCAAGAAGCAGTGGAGAGGTAGGATACTAAAGGATTAACATATCAGTCAGAAAGAACAGATGTCTCTTCTCTCAACTTAAATGTCAGAGGCCACCTGCAGCCCCCCTCTGAAGAGCATTGCCGTTGTAACAGAAAGAGTACAGAATTTTGAACCTGAAACTTGGGCCATTTTTACTACTTGCTGACTGTGCCTGCTGTGTTGTCCTGAGCAAGTCACTTTTTATACTTCAGTTTCTGTGTTAATAAAATTATGAACAAGGTACGAATGGCTAACCTAACCCACTGCCACTGAGTTGAATTTTGACTCATAGTGACCCTATAGGACAGAGCAGAAGTGCCTCATAGAGTCTCCAAGGAGCACATTGTGGATCTCAACTGTCAGTCCTTTGGTTAGCAGCTGTAGCATGTAACCACTATGCAACCATTTTGCATGACTGGCTAGGCTCTTGCAAAAAGGTAAGGAGATTGTATGTGTGTAAGTACACAGCACAAAGCCTGGTACTCACAACCTATTTATTTGCCTTTCCCTTCCTATCTTGGCTGGCTTGGCTTCATATCTCAGCTCTGGGAGCGAGACTTGCAGGTACACAAATCAGTTACTCCCAAGGTTGAAGGACCTAAGAGCAGACTATGCAAAGGACTGGTTCTGTGGCAAAGGAACAGAACACTGAGTCATGGGTATGTAGTGGACAAGATTGTGTGTCAGGTTGCCTGGGCCATCATTCTCATTGTTTTGGCAGTTGTATGATACGGTTGCTTCTATGCTGAGATTTTATATAATGTGATCACTCTGATGATAGAAATTTGTTGTGAGTAGCCAATCCATTGAAAGGGAATTTCCTTGGGCGTCATGGCCTGCATCAAATATAAAGTGGAAATTTTGGCAAGGTTCGTGGGCTTTTAGTCTCTCTGGATCCTGCAGCTGACTCCTGTTAATCTGACCTCAGGGTCTTGGACTTGAGCTAGCAGCTTACCTGTGGTCTTGCCTGCTGACCTTGGGACTGATCTGTCTTCACAGCCTGTGCACAACAGCCCTGCTCCCTGAGCTGCCCGTCTTTGTTTCTCCAGCCCCGCTGGCTATCTGACTTGGGAGAAGCCTCCAGCCTGATAAACTTTGTGAGCCATTTCCTTGATGTAAATCTCTGTCTCTCTCTCTCTCTGTGTTTGTATGTGTGTATACTGTATATATGTACAAAAACTGGTTTTGCTTCTCTAGAGAACCTAGCGTAAGACAGTAGAGAGCAGAATCTGTGTCTTGACACAGGGTGTCTTAGCTTTGTAGTTTGTTGGCTCTGGCTACCTTGTCTTTTATTCATGTGTGTATGGGTCCCCATATTTGTGTGTGTTTATGATATTGAACAACAACAACAACAAAACTCAGTGCCATCGAGTCGGATCTGACTCATGATGACCCTAGAGCAATGTAAATGCAAATTATTGATACTAATTTAAACGACACTGAAGAACAGAAGAGAAGAGAGAGGGAGAAACACGTTGATTTGACCAGGCAAATGAAATTCAATCTTTTGTGAATTTCGCAGCATTTATGTTAATTACCCTGGAGCATAAGAACTCTTAATATCGTGAAATATATGTCTGATTAAGTTTGCTGCAGGTTGCATTTGGTGTCAGCCTCATTCACGCATGTGCAGCCTTGCTGGGTTGACGCTTTTGGAGTTTGGCTGTCTGCTCACAGCTGGAAAAGAGAAACTGCTGAGAAAGCAAATGCAGACAGAGCAGACCTCCTCGTGAGCCTTATCTTGGTCCTCCTAGTGTCGTCTGGAACATTTTCTTCTCTGTGACCTTAGCAGTTACATCTTGATTGGGATCCTTCTTCCCTGGAATAGGTTCAGATTTCCCAGGCATGCTGAGAAGAGAATTGGAAGCTGATGGGAAAGAGAAATGCTGTGATTACAAAGCACCTTAATATTGAAAAAGAAATTGGATCTTAAAATTTATTTTTGTTAATAACAAAAGACTGTGGTATCCTGGAACATAGCTCCCTCCCTTCCCCACTCCTTTTCTCTTCTCCTCTTTCCTCTCTTCTTCTCCCTTTCTTTCCTTTCCCTTTTTTATTTTAATCTTTATTGCTTGAGTTTTAAAGCAGGCACTTATTACTTAGGTAAAAACAGTACAGTTATTATGTAAAAAATAAAGCTTAAGTGGTTTTAATAGTTGCTCTTATAATTACCACCTTTTAATACCAGTGGGACTGTGGAGGGAAGACCTGTTTCTGCAGTCACAGCAGTCACAGCTTACACGCTACCATGGCAACATCTGGGTTTCAAAGTTAACAGCGAGGCTTGTCATAAAAATCAACTTTGGCACGAGAAATGACAGCGAATGGAACATAATTCTGACCATGGGGGTAATTTTGTTAAGCAAAGCATGTGTAAAACTGTCTCTGGAGAGAGAGAGAAAGAGAGAGAGAACACCCCATTGATAAGTCTTCTCCCTCAACCCACCCTTAATAAGACTGATAGAAATAAACTCTCAGTCGGGATCGAGAGACTGGCCTTTGTTTATTTCACCTCTTCATTGTCTTCTCTTTTATAAATGCTTTTTTTTTTGGAACATTTGCACACTTGTGTTGTGCTTCTTAATTGTTAAAAATATGTGCTGAAACTGCTCCTGGAAAATGGATTTTCTCCAGCAGGTTAATTTAGCTGTACATTCAATCAAATTTGAAATCAAACTCTATTTCTCCTTCAGGGTAGATACCATCCGAAAATCATCTCCAGATTTTGGCAGGAGTAACCTGACTGCAAGGCAGTGAGTATAATGAGGCAGAGAGGAGGGTGAGGAAAGGAAAGAACAGTAAACTGGATACCTGTCGACCTGGGTTTGGGTCCTAGTTCTGCCCGTTATTAATTTGTGATCTTGGCCAACAACAGAAGTACTGAAGCTCTCTTTTCGGTGACTGTCTCGAATAGAGGGATGATCACAAGGGTACAAAGAAGTGCTTTATGAGTTATACAAATGGTAATTATTATTACAGAATTTAAGTTACAGAGAAAAGGCTTTACTTGAAGAAGACTTTTTATTAGCTGTGGTTGGAAAAAGAAGGACCTGTGCTCTTTTCCAAAGTATGGTTTAGTTACACTGTGAATTAATATTTACTGAGATGGAAAGAATGCAACCAATGTCACCGAACAGTATGTGTAGAAATTGTTAAATGGAAGTCTGTTTTTCTGTTTGTACTTCCACCAAAAATATAATACAATTTTATTTAAAAAGAATTTTTTTTTTAAATTGAGATGCTTGTAAGTAAAAGATACTTCGGTAAACAATGGAGGTAGTATGATGAACGAGAATACTTCCCTTCCCCCAGGAGAGGAAGACATAGACACACACAAATAATTAAAAAAAAAAAAAAGTTACAAACTACAACAAGTGCTACAAAGGAAACAAAGAAGAGAACTGGAAAGGCTTTACAGAGCAGAAGATGCAGTTAGATACACATGACCAAGAAACAACTATGACAGAAAGTGAAGATCTAAAGAGTTAGGGGAAGTATTCCGGAGAGGAAGAAGTATGTACAAAGGTCCTGGGGTACAAAAGACCTTAACAAGAGAGAGAATGGAAATCCAGTATATCTGGGGTACATAAGCCAAGCGGAAAAAGGAGTAAGTTGAGGCTGGAGACATGGCCAGAGGCTAGGTCATTCTGGGCCTTGGCGATTTTATTCTAAATGAAATGGAAAATCACTGAGAAGGTTCGACACAGTGGAGGAACACAAATAGCTTCTTGGACTATTCTCCAGTGAGTCTCTTTGAGTTAGAATCCTAGTTATTTTGCTGGGTACTTGAACACACTTGAACATATAAGTACAAAATGAATTCTGTGTATCAATACTAAGGGAAATCTGAAGATTAGGCTGAGTTCATTTTTCTGTCACCTTAGAAGCTGAAAGTGGTTTTATTGGAAGGAGGTCGTTCTCTTCCATTTGCAGGGATGGAAAACTTAGGAGGTTGATGGTCTTTCAATACTAAGGATCAGTAAAGAACAGACTGAGGCTTTTCATCCGGAAAGCATGCATATAATGAACTGAAATTCTTTGAACTCAACCGCACCTAGGGAAAAACAGTGTCAGATGACTTTGATAGCTTTCTATAATTTTTTTTCTAAAACGTTCAAGAATTCAGAGTACTGTTTTCAGCAAGAATATGAATAAAACTTTCTCTTCCATTGTGCTTTCTGTTTTAAATTTTTGTCTTCTGGGCAGAATCCTGTCAGTGAGTGAAAAATGCTAATTGGACATTTGATTCATCTGGACAGCTGTGAATGGAATTTCTGCTAACCAGCAGCAGATGTAGACCTAAAGCGGCATGGCAAATGGCCATTGGTTATGGACGGGATGTTAGCTGCGCGTGTTAGTGCTCCCGTCTGCAAGCATCTCCAAGTCTTTTTTCCTGTGAAAGGTTTTTATTAAATGTTTCTGTAAATTAATCTTAGTAATTACAAAGGGCAGACCTGATCCGTTCGCATGTAAAGAGAAAATCTGTCATGGCCTTTATGGCACTCCAAAGGGTGAATCAGGAAATACTTGCTTTCCAGTTGAAAACGCAGAACAGATGCTGGCATTATTAACAGGACATTGCCTACTTGCAGTTCATGTCCTGGATGAAGCTGTATGCCACATTGGCCTCCAAGTAATTCGCTTTAGTTGTTTTTTAGGAAAGAATGCCTTTGGAAATGAACCACTCCAAAGCAGGAATTCAGAACTTTTAGGGGATGATACTGATCTTTGTTACTTGCTTTTAAATTTGGTGAATTGGTGAATCCATTGTATATCAGATGATGATTCTCTTAACATAGTTATATTTAAGCAGGAATGAACCCCTTGAGTCACTGCTGGAATTTGCAATCAACAAACCAAAAAACTTGCTCAGGTTCTGTCTACCTCCAGAGAGATTTTGTTTTCCAAATTCTTCCTGGATGGTTTTGATGTGCAGACCTTTTGAAGACACCAAAATAAGACTTAAAAAAAAAAAATTACGTCAAAATAAGACTTTAAAAAAATTATGTGGTGCATATGAGAAGTCACAATAAATTCACGCATCCTGTAGCTTTTGTACTGAAGAAAGGGTTGGGAAGAAATCAAAGCGGTTGGCATTCTTAAGTCCAGCTGGCCTGCAGACTACCCTGCAATGCTCCCTGCTGTCTCAGCCAAGATGGGCTAAGTCAGGCCAACTTTTCCACCGGACACCCTGGGTAGAAGCGATGAGTTTGGTTCTCTTTGTGTATAAGAGCTCCCCTGATGCAGAGCAGAAAATTCTCCACTGGTCACTGTCATTTAAGGGGGACCGTATTTTCCTAAAGATTTGGAGCATTTCCCTCTCTGCAGCCTCCCAAAGGGGGTCCACAGAGGAGTTTTCAAGCTTGTCTGACATTAGAGTCTCCTGGGGATGGGGAGTGTTAGCAAAATTTATGCTTGCTCCCCTCTTCCCCAAGAAGTCCTGATTTAACTGGTTGGACTTGAGATATCTACTAGTTTTACTGTTGCAATCATTTTCCAGGGGATGCTAATATGCAGCCAGGTTAACAACCACTACTCTGCAACCATCAATACAGAAGACTGGAACTTTCCAGAAACATTGGCTCGATATACCAGAAACATGCTGGAGTGTATGCATGTTTTTCATTAGAACTTGATTATGTCTTGGCTATTTCTTTGTCAAACTGCAGTTCCAAATGATTTGTTCAACATCTGTGGGTTTAGACCTCAAACCTCAGAGGACTGTCATCAAGTCCACTGTAGTTCCAAGCAGAGCTGTTCTTACAACATCCATTCATTCTTTGTTTATTCATCAAACAACTGTTAACTGCCTACTATGCCCCAGGAATGAGGCTACAAGCTGGGGAGATACACATCGTGTGTGCAAATGGGTGTGTGTGTGTGTGTGTGTACGTGTGTCAAAATCTAGTTAACTTTTTTCTAACTCCATTACCCATGATCTTTTCATCCAGTTTGATCTTCTCACTTTTGCCTCCTCTTACCTACTCCTAGTTTCTGTCTCCCCATCTTATGACATCAATGCTTTCTAAACTCACTTCCTGCCTGACAATCTAGGATTCATGATGGTCTCTCTGCCTCCCCCCAAATGTATCCCATCCATTTTCGAAAGTTCTTTGCTGAATGTCTTCGTTACCTCATGCTGCTATAACAGAAATACCACAAGTAGAAGTCTTCAACAAACAGAATTTTATTCTCTCTCAATTTAGGAGGCTAGGAGACTGAATTCAGGGCAACAGCTCCAGGGGAAGGCTTTCTTTCTCTGCAGACTCTGGGGGAAGGTCCTTGCTGTCAGCCTTCCCCTGGTCTAGCAGCTCTCCAGCACAGGGACCCCAGGTTCTCAGGATGTGTGCTCCTGGCTTCTCTTGCTTTGTGGTTATGAGACCCCCCCAGTTCTCTGCTCATTTATTTCTTTTATATCTCAAAAGAGATTGACTCAAAACATGGCCTACTCTTAAAGATTGAGTCCTACCTCACCAATATCACAGAGGTAGGATTTATAACACATGACAAAACCACATAAGATCATGAACTAGTGAACAACCACAATAATCACGACTTAGCCAAGTTTGAACACACTGGGTGGGGGGGGGGGGACACACAATTCAATCCATAACATTGTACTCTTCGGCTGCCAAAAATTTATGTCCTTGCCAAATGTAAAACACATTATTCTGTCATATCATAGCAAAAGTCTTAAATCAACTCCAATCAAAAACTGCTTGGTGGTAATAAGGTCCCCCTGTCTCTATGCTTGTTTCTCTCTTTTATATCTCAAAACAGGTTGGTTCAACATACAACCTACTCTTGTAGACTGAGTCTTGCCTCATTAATGTAAATTCCTCTAATCCTGCCTCATTAACTTCACAGAAGTAGGATTTACAACACATTGGGAAACCACATCAGATCACAAAACGTGGGAAATCATGGCCTAGCCAAGTTGACACACATTTTGGGGGGACACAATTCAACCCATAACACTGAGTATCTGTCGGCACTCAAATTTTCCAAAAATCTTATGTGCTTTTGCATAGCAGTTAACGTTAGGAGTTAGGTAGATCTAGGTTTGAAATCTGGCTTTGCTCATTATTATCTGAATGAATCAACTTCTCTCAGAGAGGTTCTTCAAGTCCATTGCTTTAAGATGCAGAATTGAGAATCACGTTGTCTTGGTTTAAATCCATGCTCCACCATGTACTAACAGGGTATTCCTGGAGAGTTACTTAACCTCTCCAAGCCTGAGTTTGCACTTCTTTAAAGTGGTCATACTAATAGCAGATGCTTTAGAGGATGGATGTGAGGGCTAACTGAGGTGAGTGGAAAAATAAATTGAGTGGTTCCCCCTTCTGCGTGTCTTAGTCACCAAGTCCTGCTGTAACAAATATACAAGTATGAGGCTTTAAGGAAAAAGAAATTTATCTGCATACAGCTCTGGAGACTGAAAGCCCAAATCAGGATCTCACTCACATCGATTCCTTCCTCCTCAATATCCCTGGGTATTTCCTGGTCACTTGGCTTGCAGACAATC
The DNA here is from genome assembly GCA_028571685.1 of Heterohyrax brucei. Lineage (NCBI taxonomy): Eukaryota > Metazoa > Chordata > Mammalia > Hyracoidea > Procaviidae > Heterohyrax > Heterohyrax brucei. The sequence continues at coordinate 112,763,563 of CM053149.1, read as the reverse complement.
CTCACATGGTGTCTGTCTTCTTCCTTGTGTGTCTCTGTGTCTATTCTGGCCTTTTTAAAACTCAGAAATGATAGGATTCACCGTACAGTGATATGACAAAGAAAGACCTCCTTTTCCAGCAGGATCATATCATCAAATACAAGGGCCAGAAGTTCAACAAATATTTTGCGTGGCCATGATTCAATCCACAACACGCCTTGTCAAGAGTGCCTTGCCTACAGAAAGCATGTTTTATTAGTTTTCTGTGAATGCTGTGATAAATCACAACAAGCTTGGTGGCTTAAAACAACACACATTTATTCTCTTACAGTTTCCTATGTTAAAAATCCAGAATCAGTTTTACTGGTCTGAAATCAAGGTGTGACAGGGCCACACTCACTCTGGAGGCTCTAGGAGAGAAACTGGTTCCTAGCCTTTTCAACTTTCTAGAGCTCCATTCCTTGCAGACCTTCGCTCACAGGCCTGTTCCTCGTCTTTGCCAGAAGCTTAGCATCTTGCTTCAGTGGTCACAGTGAGCTCCTCTGTGTTACGCCCTCCTCTGCTTTCCTCTTATAAAGACACTTGTGATAGTGTTTAGGGCCCAGGATAATCCAGGAAAACCTCCCCACCTCAAAACCCTTAACTTAGTCACATCTGCAAGGTCTCTTTTGTCACGCAGGTAATATTCGCATTTTTCAGAGGTTAGGACCTGGATATCTTTGGGAGCCCTTATTCAGCCTGCCACACAGGTGTACTTCTCTGTCACTTCAAGATACATGTTTTACAGAGGCTCGTCTCCCTGCTGGGGAGGTCTGTGGTGGCCCAGGGATACCTCTGTGAGTTTTTCTATGCTGGGAGTACAATATTAGAAAAATCCATTCATCTGAAAATACTTGCTCTATTCTCAAATACATTTTATCAGTAATGAAGATGATATATTTGACCCCTTTGCTTTTTTCTCAGTCAATTCAGAACTCAGACAAAGAAAGAGAATATGCTTTATTGGAGGCAACAACATTTATCTCTTTTGGTTTTGGTGAAGATTAAGTTAGACAATGTACAAAAGCATATAGCATAGCCCCTAGTTGAGAAAAAGTTCATATAAACTAACTCTGGCCAACTTACATGAAACTGAAGTCTATCGAAAATCTCTGAGATTACTAACACAACCAAAGAAAAATTAAGAAAGGCACTCAGAAAGGACAGGAGACCAAGTAGCTCTGTGGAGTGTAGGTGGAAAATCATTTTGGGTGCTGTCATCCAGGATCCCACCTTCCTGTTACTGTGCTCACAATTCAAATCCAGGGAGAGAGTTTTTGGTTCATCTAGATTATTTCATATGTTCATATCTTCATAAGTGAAGACAAAGCATCTTGACTGGGAGCCTCGTCAAAGAGTGACATACGGACTCTTCCCCAGGATCTCCAATCCCTAGCCACAAAATGCAGGATGAATTCCAGATGGAAAAGATCAAAGAAATATACAAACAACCAGCCACCACCTAGAGTAAATATGATCTGAGTCATCTTCACATCAGCTTCTCAATTACATTTAAAGGGCCGCAGAGAAAAGTATGTCCTACATTTCTTTCTATATACCATTGCCTCAGGCATGTTTTATTTCCTTTCTTGCTTTTAAAACCGTGTTTTGTTTTACTTTGCATATCCTCTCATTTTATTCCTTGAATGTCATGTTCTTCTTGTCCCAAACCATTTTGTGTCTCATTTCTAGATAGGCCATTCTGAAACACAGTGCCTCCTGGGGACTTTGGAGTAGCTAATGAATGCTTATTGATTGATTGATTAATTATGAAGATGAATTGTCATTGCCTGTTACACTGAAAGACAGCACGATAAGTTGGCATTTGCTCAGAAGGCAGAACATATTGGTGAGTGCAAACTATGAGCCATTATTAGTCATCGTAATTCAAGGACATGGTTTGGTGGTCAAGCATGAGAGAGAGAAATAGAGAAAGTCAAAGAGACAGAGACTGAGATAGAAAGAGACAGGCAGAGTCTGAGATGAGAGACAGCTAAAAAAGATGAACTATCACAGAAGTCTTTTATGGTCCGAGAAACATCAAAGGGAAATAAGTACTGTTTAGTTAAAAACCATGGAGGAACCACAATTTTGTATTTTGAGTAAAAAAGAAGGAGTCCTGTATCACAAGCTTTAGAAATAGTTTCTTCTGGGAAATACAGACTCTCATTATGTTTCCTCAGGAAGTGTTCCCTTTATCCTCATTACTTAAGAAGTGGTCCATGAGCCTGCGCTATTGGCATCCTAGAGCTAACTGGAGATGCAGAATCCCAGGCTCCACACCAGACTTCAGAGTCAGACCATGCCCACAGACCGCCAGCTAGCTCCTATGCACATTGTAGTTTGAGCAGCACTTCCCTGGCGTATCAGAAGACCATCCGTGTGAAAATCAAAAGACTAGGTGTCTGATATTCCCGCCACTCCCCAGCCACACGACTCTAGAAACGACCCATTCCCTCCGAGGCTCCCTTTTCTCATATGAATAGGAAGAATAGAAAAATATTTTCCCTTCTTGCTTTTAGAATTTGTTGGCCAGAATCAAGGAAAATATGGATGGGAAGCTACTCTAAAAAACTGGGAACGGCTTTGGAGATGGAAGACACCTGGTCAGCTATCATGTAAGTTTGGGTGGGGTTCCTGACCTTGCCCCAGGTGACCCCGCGTGAGGTAAGCATTACCGGTGTACTCTTTCTCTCTAGCCCTCAGTAAACCTCATCGTGTGTGAAGGAGACGTGAGCAAGTCAGCAGATGATGCATTTATTTTTGAACACGTTAATTTCTTTATCAGCTCTATTTATTTTCTGAGGGCATCACTGTATTACATTAATGCCTCAAGTTGTTAACAATACCAGCTAGCACTGCAGGCACACTTACATTCACAGTATAAAAGCTCAGGGGGTAGTGTGGAAATTGCTACCCAATGCTGGATCTTCTCCTAGGTGTTTATCTCTTCTTGGGAGCAGAGTCACCAGTCCCCTCCCCTGTGTTTCCAAAGTTCTTTGTTTATGTTAGTCACTTGGCATGGCCAAGATTTACGTTGCTCTATTCCTGTGGATTTTGAAGAACTGAGGATCTTCGTATTTCCTTTTTTATCTCTGCTTCTTTAGGGCTAGGACATAATCAATTCTGATTTATAGCAACCCTATATGACAGAGTGGAGCTGCCCGATAGGGTTTGCTAGGCTGTGATCTTTACAGGAGAAGATACCTTGTCTTTTCTCCCATATGACTGCTGATGGATTTGAACCACTGACCTTTTGGTTAGCAGCTAAGTGCTTAACTATCGCGCCACCGGGCCTCACTGGCACACAACAACACCAACAACAACACATAGTGGGCACAAGTGTTCATTTCTTAGTGCTGCCGTAACAAATTACCACAAACTGGTTGGCTTGGAACAGCAATTTATTCTCTCCTGGTTTTGGACTGCAGATGTCTGAAATCACGGAGTCAGCGAACTGTATTCCTTCTCTGTGCTCTAAAAGCAATTCTACTCTTTGTCTCTTAAAGCTTCTGAGGCCTCCAGGTGGTCCTTGGCTTATGGCCGTATCATTCTAATCTCTGCCTCCACCTTCACAGGGTCAACTTCCCTCTGTGGTTAGGCCTCTTTGTCTCAGAAGGATATCGCTCACTCTGGATTAGCACCTACCTGACTCTAGTATGAACTCATCTTAACAAGTTATCTCTGGAAAGGCCCTACTTTCAAAAAAGGTCACCCCCCTCACAGATACCTCCATATTTCTTTTTGAGGACACAGTTCAACCCAAGAAATTCCATACGCTGAATGCATGTCCAAGTAGTGTAGTGGTTGAGAGCCTGGCTGCTAAACAAAAGGTCAGCAGTTCAACTCCATCAGTCACGGCTCGGAAGCCCTATGGGACAGTTCTACTCTGTCCTGAGTTGGAACTGACTTGACAGCACCTAACAGCAAGCCCACCCCCAACAATGCGTGGTAAGTGTTATTTATACTTTTCTGGGAAGAAAATGGTGCTCAGAGGGATCAGTGGCTTGTCAAGGTAACAGAGCTACCAAAAGTCAGGATTCCAACCCAGGTCTAGCCAAATTTACAGTCACACTTTCCACTCAATTACGCAGCCTGGGTAAACGCAGTTGAAGAGTCTTATAATTTCTCTCTGGTATCTGTTCTTCAAAGCAGTAACTTTGTTGGAATAGGGGCCACAGGGTTGGCCAGTGTAAGAAAGGAGTGATATTCTGAATTTAATTCCTCTATAGATTTATTTTTAAGCAAGAGTCACTTCATAACTCAACCTGCACTTTCCCACACTAAACCGCCTGCTTCCAACTGGGGCATGTACCTTGACCTTGGCCCAACTTCCCTTTCATCGCTTTCAGATCTGGGCCAGGGATGGTCAGCATGCTTCTCACAGATGACTGTTAACGAAGGGGTTGATCCTTTCATCTAGTTGAAGGAACTGGGTTACATTTCAGTCTAAGCTCTGCTGCAACCTATTTGGATTTTCAGAAAATCCAGCTTCCCCTCTACCAGATCAACTATCTGTTCTTGGTTTCTACTTACATAGCCCTATTTGAGGCATGTATTTCATAAAGTCTAAAGAAGAACAATGATCATCAACGCAATTGTCATCTGGCTGCAGATCCACTGGTAACCATTGTTAAAAAAAAAAACAACTCATAATTTATTTTTCACTTAGCATGGCAATTGGTTTTATAACTGATTTTTTGAAGAACCCTTTCAACTTGCATTCATCTGAATTTATATTCAGTGTCTACCTTGCGTCAGGCACTGTGCTAAGCGCTATGAATGCAAAGAGGAGAAAACATAGCCCTCAGTCTCAAGTATAATTATTCCTACAGAAAGTACCTGAGTCTGCCTGAAGGACTCAGGAAGGCTTCCCAGAGGAGGCTGACTTTCACGGAGACTGGACAGGGGAGAGGAGCTGTGGTGTGACAGTGCTCAAGTGTTGGCTGCTAACCAAAAGCTCAGCAGTTCGAATCCACCAGCTGGTCCTTGAACCCTTTCAGGGAAGCTCTACCTTGTTGTATATATTCTAACTATGAGTCAGAATTGACTTAACAGTGAACAGTTTGGTTTTGGTTTTTTGGTATGGACAGGCAAGAAGAATAAATGTGACTGAGAAAAGCACAAGATTTAGTAAGAAAAGATACGGTGTATGGTGTTTTTACTAGGGCATGGCAAGAATGCACGTAAAAGCAACACATCCTACAATCTGCTAAATTCTGCCCAAGCCTTACTACTTACTAAATGTCTTCAAGAAAGAAACAGATTTTTCAAAGAGGGAAAGGAAGCTTCTGAAAACATTGAAGATCTTATTTTAATCAGTTTGTCCTTTCCTTATGTGGTCATTTCTGGTGGAAAAACCAAACCTAACCAAATCCACTGCTGTTGAGTTAATTCCAACTCATAGCAACCCTGTAGGACAGAGCAGAACTGACCCACAGAGTTTCCAAGGAGCACCTGGGAGATTCAAACTCCTGACTTTTTGGTTAGCAGCTGTAGCACTTAACCACTACACCACCAGGTGAAAAAGCCCTTTGCTTTTCTTTTGCCAGAAAAGAACCGGTAGGGTAAGCAAAGAGAGAAGCCCTGTTGTGGAGTCCTTTAAAATCAGGAGTGGCTGCAGAATTCTTGACTGAGATCAACGAGACATTCTGGTCACCAAGACAGGAATGGCGGGCTTTGTGAGAAAGGGCCCTTCTGTTAACTGCAGTGTCCTTTCCAACTAAGTCACAGGGTGCTCTGGAGGGGAGGGTGTGTGTTTCCAGCCCCATTCATCTTCTCTTTTGGAAAACAGCAGCAACTTCAGACAGAAGAAGAGGCTGAGGTCAGAGTTACTGTGGAAACTCTAGACTTGATTGACAGCTTTTAAAAAACGCTTGTTCATCATATGATTAGTATTCATATATCATATAATCTGTAGAGCATCTAGTCTATACTTTTCTTTTCAGATGAGAAAAATGTGACCCAGTAAGGTCAAGCAACTTACTCAAAGTTGCATAGCTAATTAGTGTCAAATCTCTTTGGTTATTCAGTGTCAACCTTATGCTGCCTTATTTAATGCTTACTTACTGAATGGTTAAACCCAAACCTAGTACCATTCAGTCGATTCTGACCCATAGCAACCCTATAGGATAGGGTAGAATGGCCCCACAGGGCTTCCAAAGAGCTGCGGGTGGATTTGAATTGCTGATATTTTGGTTAGCAATTGTATCATTTAAACCATATCACTTAACTACCATCGCATTACCAGGGCTCCACTGAATGCTTACCAACATTAGGGGTGTGTACTGTGTCAGAACTGACACAAAGGCAATGGGAAAGAAAAGAAAGAATTGTGTAGGGGCAGAAACCCTGGTGGTGCAGTGGTTAAGTGTTACAGCTGCTAACTATAAGGTCAGCTGTTCAAATTGACCAGGTGCTCCTTGGAAGCTCTGTGAGGCAGTTCCACTCTGGCCTATAGGGCCGCTATGAGTCAGAATGGACTCAACAGCAGTGGGTGTGTACGTGTATGTGTGGGGGCGGGATGGATTCTCATGGATTGTTTTCAGCGCAGATGCAGCACTGAAAGACGGTTTGAGCACACTGCGGCTGGGTCTAGAGCAAGCTGGGAAACAGCTCTAACTTTCAGTTTGCTCATCTGTAAAACGGAGCTGACGTCATGAAGATAAAAGGAGATACTACAGGTAGAGCACAGCACAGCGTCTGACACACTTCATATTGAGGTCACTATGATTTACTAATCCTTGTGAGCGCTTATGTCAGAGCAAAGATCTTCACTCTTTAATTCTCATGTCTGCCTGCGGTAAAGATGGAAATGATTTGAAATTAAAGGTTTATTTCCTTGGGCTGTTTTCATTTTAACCCCGTCCCAAATCCTTGATTGACCACTTTGGGTTGCTGGAGCCGATTTCCCTCGCAGTCATCCTGGTCTCCAGACACTGATCCCCTTTCTGTGGGGGTCTTGGCGGACTCCCCTGAAGTAAACGTGGCTGTATGCTCATGACAGCCTTACATTACAGCCTGGTGAGAGCCTTTGTCAATAGTACAAGGACTGCCAACTAAATGTGTGAACTCATCCTAGAAAAAGTGCTACATACTTCATTGCTGAATATCACTACTGTCACCTTTCAAGTACTGCCCTTGGGAAGCTAGGCACTAACGCCAGCACCTAGGCCACCCTTTAATGCAATTTTGGAACACTTTTTTCTGGAATAGCTGTCAGAGCTATCATATTACCTTTTATGTCCTGAATATCATCAAAATGTCTTCCTTTCAATATTTCTTTTATCTTCAGGTAAAGAAAAAGGTCATGGGAGGGCAGATCAGGTGAGCGGGGATGGTGTTCCGATATAGTTGTTTGTTCACTGGCTAAAAACTCCCTCACAGACAACTATACAATTAAATTCATGAACTTGTCACCTAGGCATGGTGCACAATGGCCATTTCAGAGAGAATTCCAAAATTGCTTTGAAGGATGGACTGGGCCTGGCATCGGTGCATAACTTCCCAAGAGAAGTACTTCCAAGGTGACAGTAGTGATACTCAGCAATGAGGTTTGTAGTACTTAGAACAATTAAGTTCATGGACTCACTTGTCAGACCTCGTATGCCCACGTGTTTTCTGACTCCAACTGCAGAGGAACTGAAGCCAGCTCCAAATCCAGCCAGGTCGGGGTTGGCTCACAAGATCTGGGACTTGTCATGGGTGCTGGCATTCTACCAGGGGCCTTGCTATGGAAAGTAGGCCTATGGCAATTAGTTCTAAATTGCTGAATGATCTCTCACAACCAGCGAAGCAAACTGTGATGGGCCAACAGAAGCTGTTCGTCAGCTCGCCTTCTTCTGCGGGGCCCTGTCTGGCATACCTTAGTGGGGCCTCTGCTTGATTTTACAAATGAGTTCTACAGAGCCCTGGAGTTAGAAACACAGATTCAGCAGGACAGTCCAACATACCAGCCCTTTGGCAAGAGCTAAAAGGCGAGCTCAGTTCAACACGTACTTGGCTGTGCATATTCCTAACACCAGAATAGAGTTTGCTTGCCTCCTTCTGAAGCTTGATCTCCTCTAATGTAACAAGTCATCTACTGGGCAAGGCTTCTGCCCATGCATCGACACCCTGCTTCTCTGGCTTCCCTTTGCATGACATCCTTCCAAAGAGGGAGTCTGCAGCCTACTTCTGTGCACAACTGGCTGGAGGGAAGCTGATCAGCTTGCATTAACAACGGCAATAAATTCCCTGAGTGAGGCAGGAGCTTCAGCACAGGTCTGGAACAGATTTGTCAAATACTCTATCTGCATAAGGCAACTGCAGCCATCAGTCAGCCAATTCCATAGCTCCACGGCTTCTAAAGTTTACTCGAATGGGAACCTTTCGTGGTTTCTTGTGCATTGTGATTTGGGAAATGAGCTTTTCTTTCATTCTGGGTCTCTTAATGAATTTTAGAGATCTTCTCTCACTCTTTTTTTTTGGCATCTGTGAAAATAAGGATGTAGTTTTGAAGTAGAGGGAAGAAGAACAAATGGAGGAAAGGAAAAAGGGAAGTGATATTTACTGAGGACTTACATGACATTACATCCATTTCTCATTTAAACTTTATGGCAACTGGACCTCAGAGAGGTTAATTAATCTGCAAAAGATTACAAGTACCTTGTAATCTGTCTGCCCCCAAATACCCTGCATAACACCAAACACAATTTTGTCATTTTATTATTATCTCTTCACTAAGTCAGCGTCTTTGTAACACTTCTGTGCTCTACTGATCAAAGCACTGAGAATTTTTTAGGATTTGGGTCACATCACATTTTTTCCCATTTGAGTTTCACAGAGTATATACTTCCTTTATGTCCTTGTCCTTTTCAACACAACATACTTTGATTTACTTAAAAACAAACAAAGAAACAAAAAAAACCCACACCTAACTTGCTGCTTTTTCAGTTAGCTTCAGAATTAGTAATATACAATGAGGCTACTAATTCTGTAAATACCTTTTCCTGTATTTATGTGCGCTTAAAATATATACAATTATTGAAATAGCTCATTTTCTTTTCATGTATTGTTTATACCCTACAAATTTCTATGAGTGACATTCACTTGAATATATTTGCCCCAAACTGCTTGTTTAATTCACAGCTTTGGGTCATAAATTCATCTATCTGTGTATGCCAGCAATAATTACAGAGGGCCTTGGAGACACGTAATTGTATAACAGCAGCAGCGATTCTGCTTAATAGAGAACATGTGGAATGGGGATGTCTTAGATGATTTCTAAAGTTCTTTCCAGGTCTACACCCTATGACACATCACCACCTTCAAGCTGCTTTGTGCTTTGCTGCTTCCACACACGAATTTTTTTCCCCAGCCAAGGGCAATCGTTTGCAGCTTTCCAATCTTATCAGGAAACTGTGGCGACATAAGTATTAAGTGCTACGAGTGCTAACCAAAAGGGCAATAGTTCAGATCCACCAGGTGCTTCTTGGAAACTCTATGAGGCAGTTCTGTTCTGTCCTATAGGGTTGCTGTGAGTTGGAATCAACTCAACAGTGGTGGGTTTAGTTTTTCTTGGTTTAAATTCATCAGACTCTCTGTGCCTTTAAACATACTAGTCACTCTAGTCAGGTCACTCTTTGCATTTTTTCCAACTTATTACCTTCTTTAGGCTCAGCTCAAGCATTAAATCTTTGAGGAGACCTTCCTTGAGGCCCTCTCCCCATGTGCCTGCCCTGTGCAGGTGAAAGAGGTCTACTTCCTTTACGATCCCAACACACACAATGCATCATCGACAAGGAGACCCTGGGTGGCACAAATGGCTAAGCGCTTGACTACTAGCTGAAGGGTTGGCAGTTCAAATCCACCCAGAGCCACCTCCGAAGACAGTCCTGGTGATCTCCTCTGAAAGATCACAGCCTTGCACACCCTCTGGAGCAGTGCTGCCCTGCACACACGGGGTCACTGTGAGCCAGAGTCTACTCAGTGACTAACAGCAACAAGCCGAGTACTTGGCTCAGAAACATCGCTGGCCATCACTTGCCTATCTCCCCTCCTGTCTTTGATTATGAATACCTAGAAAACAGGGAAAAATTTTTAGTAACATGGAAAACTGCTTGTGTTATGTTTTATTTTCACAATTTATTTTGAACTAATTTCAAACGTAAAAAAATGGGGGCAAGAGTAAGACGAAAAGCTCTTCTATAGCCTTAATTAACCCAGATGCCTTGATTTTTAATATTTTACCACATTTGCCTTATTATTTTCATTTTCTCTCCCCCTACACCCCCACCCCCACCCCCACCCCCACACCCCTTTCTTCTGAACCACTTGAAAGCATTGTCTCTTAATACTTCAGTGTGTATGTGCTGAAAACAAGCACATTCTTTTATATGCATGAAGTAAAAAGAAAACAAGCCAAACCCAGTGCTATCCAGTAGATTCCGACTCATAATAAGCCTACTGCACACAGAAGCTGCCCCCATAGGGTTTCCAAGGAGCTGGTGATGGATTCAAACTGCCCGCATTTTGATTAGCCACCAAATGCTTAACCACTGCACCACCAGGGCTCCAGACCTGAAATACAGTCACCCAAACCCGGATATTAACATTAGTATAACACAACGACCTCATCTACAAACTCCCAGTTATCCAAGTAATATCCTTTACAGGTCCAGGAGCTAAGCTAATCTAGGATCACATACTGCTTTTATTTACGTCTCTTTAGTTTCTTTCAATCCAGCACAGTTTATTGGTTTTTCATCAATTTTCATGATCTTGACACTTTTGAAGATCATCAAACCAAACCCATTGCCACTGAGTCAATTTCCAATTGACAGTGACGCTATGGGGATGGAGCAGAGCTACCGCACAGTTTCCAGGGAGTGCCTGGTAGGCTCAAACCTCTGACCTTTTGGTTAGCAGCTGTAACATTTAACCACTAAGCCACCTGGGTTTCCAGTGAAGATCACCGATTACTTTAAAGAATATCCCTTGATTTATAATATAGAGTAAGACAAGCCACATGAAAGAATATAGTGCATTTTCCTCCTTGCTTGTCTTCTTTTATATTGAAGGAAGTTTATTTTCTTCTGTCATTTCATTTCTCTCTATGAGTAGGGTGGTAGTTACATACTTTTAGTAATCCTTTGGTAGTCATATTCATGGAGATTTTGAGTACCAGACACAGAGCCAGACACTTCCCTTAACATCCACAAGGGTCCTGGGGAGTTGGTTTTCTGCTCCATGCCAGGGGGAGCTGAAGCTCAAAGTCAAGTATTTGGCTCAAGGTCACAGGGTTAGTACACAGCGGGCGCCACAATTCCAGTTCAGCTCTTTCTGGCTCTGCAATCTTCAGATATGGAGGTGGTAGGTAGAATTCAGGTACTTTAGTAAGTAACACAAAGTTTTGAGTCCAGAAAATTCCATGGACCAAGTTGTACAGAGATTTTGCCTCTCTCTGTGTGTGTGTCTTTAGATTTTAACTTGTTTTTTTCTTGTTATTTAGAATCTAGTAAAATGCTTGCAGTCCAAGGATATGTCTTTTTTCAGTTCATGGGCTAAGTTTTCCATTGCTTGGTAACTTACACTCACAGCTTTGGCCTAGAGTGCTGACAATAGCTGTTAATTAGCTTTGGGGTTTTGATTTTGTTTTTATAGTGTCTAGGGATCAATATGTGGCACTCTCCTATTTTTGAATTACTAACATGAGTTTCCACTGTTCCCAAGAGTTTTTGGGAAAGCAGTCTTTGTAGTTAGAGCCCTTTCCATGAATTAAATTGTGCAAAATGTTGAGAATTAGCCATTGGGGAGAAAAAAATATGTATGTGCTTTTTTGATTTCATTATCCCACTGATAACTTTTTTTTTTTTTTGTGGTTTTCAGGCACTGAGATACAGCAGAAAGGGCCAGGAAGACATGCAACGCCAGGCCCACAGTACTAGCAATGGCAATAACACTGCTAGTGAAACACCATTTATTTAGCGCTTACTGGGTGGCAGCCACTGCCCTAAGGGCTGCACGCCTCTCGTTTAATGTGATCTGCCACAATGGTGTGACACTTGCAGGTGCTCTTTTTTCAGTTTTGCAGATGGAGGCCTAGAGCAGTGAAGTCATGCTGTCAAGAGCAGAGAGCTTGGGGGGACAGCCACACATCCGTAAGTCACATGGCTTTAGAAGTCAATATATTTATATGTGTTTATGTGTTAAATGGGGATCACATCCACTTCAAAGGATTATCAAACTGCACTACCATCAAGTTGATTCGAATTCATAGCAACCCTATAGGACAGAGTAAACTGCTCCACAGAGTTTCCAAGGAGAGCCTTGTGGATTCAAACTGCCAGACTTTTGGTTAGCACCGCCAACTAGGTTTTCCAAAGGATTATTAGGAAGATTAAATGAGACAATAGGTGTGAAGTACTTCAGACAGAACCTAGTGGGTGGTAGCAGCTCAGAAATGGTTGCTTTTGTTATTTTTCTGTTTCCTTTCCTTTTAGAGGAAACCTTGGTGGCATAGGGGTTAAGTGCTGTGACTGCTAACCAGAAGGTCAGGTTACCAGTCCAAACCTACCTGGTTTTCCTTGGAAGCAGATGGGGCAGTTCTGTTCTGTCCCATAGGATCACTGTGAGACAGAACTGACTTGTTGGCAGTGAGTTTTTGGTCTTTATTACATTACAGGAAACACTGGTGGCATAGTGGTTAAGAGCTACAGCTGCTAACCAAAAGGCTAGCAGTTTGAATCTACCTGTCACTCTGTGGAAACCATACGGGGCTGTCATACTTTGCCCTACAGTGTCACTACAGACTAGAATGAAGGACCCAGCAGTCTACTTCTGAAAGGAATTAGCCAGGGAAAACCTTATGAATAGCAGCTCAACACTGCCAGAAACGGTGTCAGAAAGCCAGGCCCCCGGGTTGGAAGGCACTCGGAAGAAGACTGGGGAAGAGCTGCCTCCTCAAAGTAGAGTCGATCTTAACGACGTGGATGGAGTAAGGCCTCCAGGATCTTCATTCGCTGATGTGTCACAACTCAAAATGAGAGGAAATAAGGGGTGCATCATGAGATCTCCACTAAAAGACCTCAATTGATGGTCCAGCGGTTTTGGGGTCCCTCTGAGAGCATGGCCCCTGGCCCTGATGCTGCCTTTTCCCATAAAGTATAACAAAGGTCCACTCTTTGGACAGGAATGGATTGGACTTGGCAATGCAGAGTGACCACATATTGAAAGCGCTTTATGGTTCTATGCATCTATAGGATATCATCTTGCTGACCTCTGGCTGGAGGAAGGGGCGTGGACGGAGAGGAGGGGAAAGGAGGCTGTTGGGAGGATGAGACATGTATGGAGCAGAGAGGAATAGTGTGCTGTCACCGGACAGGGAGAGCAGTGGAAGCTGCATATAGGGGGGCATGTAAATTTATACGGGAATGTACATTTTCACTCAGTTATGTTAAATAAAAATAAAAAAAAAAATGAGAGGAAATACCTGCAAACATCCACTGGGTTTAAGGACAAACACAACTGTGATTGTATTTCGTTCTGTTGTTCGTAGGGTTACTGTGAGTCAGAACTGACTCGACAGCAATGACAACAACAGCATAGTGTCATTATGACTCAAAATCAACTCAGGGGCAATGGGATTTTATTGTGTTACACAATTCAGAGGTTTTGAAGCTTTGTGGCTTAGATGTAATCTCTCCAACATGATATATCAGTAATACATCTGAATCTGGTCATTTGTTCATCTCCATTAAGCTCCAGTGATAGTTCATATTATCCTGGGGGAAAAAGTGATTACTTTGACATTTAAAATCTTGCACATCCAAGGTGGAGGGCGGAGGCACAGCTGCGGATGCAAGTGGGAATCCCAGCCAGACAGTCATTAGGCAGCTCCGAGCTGCCGGACTCGAGGGAGCTAAGCAGCTGGCAGGGGTCACCAGCAGGTACTTTGTTTCCCAAAAGGTGTTTGGTATTTACTTTCACTCAAGTCTGTTCCTTCTGCTCTGATAACCGTTGTCATCTTCCATTACAATAAAAGATGTCAGAGGGATAATTTTACAGGCATATGGTATTAGTTTCCCTTCTGCACCCAGAAGAGAGTTTGCAAAAGTCAAAACAAAACAGAGCCCCGCTCAACCATCCATCAGCTTACATTTATTAGACTGAGATCCTGTACCACACAGCCAGGAGGACAGGACCCCCACTTCAAAAGCAAATGGAGGCAAACATTTCTTTCAGGGTGCTGGCTCCAGGGGGGCTTCAGACTCAATTTCCTTTCCAGTCTTTGGGAAGCAGGTCAGAGGACTGCGCAGCTGTCTTTGAGAACTAAAAATATCAATTTCATTTTCTATCAACATTATTTGGAATTGCGACTGAGCCTTTTAGTTTTCAGAGCTTTTTTACGCTTGTCCTCTGCTTGCAACAATCCCGGAAGGTATGCTGGGCAAGCCTGATGATTCTTGTAGCAGAAGGAATAGGGAGTCAGGGAGTTCAGGAGGTATAGTGATGGTCTCACAGCCATAGAAGGGGCCAGTCTGGGAGAACTCCCTCCACTTCTGTCTTTCACACCTAGGAGACTGTCACAGATTGACTTGTGTCTCCCCACAACATATGTATCAACTTGCTAGGCCATGATTCCTAGTACTGTGTGATTGTCCACTATTTTGTTATTGGATACAATTTTTCACTGTGCTGTAAATCCTGCCTCTTACATACGATGTTGACGAGGTGGGATAAGCAGGAGTTTTGTTGATGAGGCAGGGCTCAGCGTACAACATCAGACTGCGTTGTGAGGCAATCTCTTTTGAGACACAAAAGAGAAAAATGAGCAGAGAGACACAGTGACCTCATACCACTGAGAAATCAGAGCCAGGAGCAGAGGGTGTCCTTTGGACCCAGGGCCTCTGTGCCTGAGAAGCTCCTAGATCAGAGGAAGATTGAAAACAAGGACCTTCCTTCCTCCAGAGACAAAAGAAAGAGAAAGCCTAAACCTGGAGCCAATGGCCTAAATTTGGACTTCTAATCCACTGGACTGCGAGAGAATAAACTTCTGTTTGTTGAAGGCATTTGCTTGTGATATTTCTGCTACAGCCAAAAAACCCAAGAAACCCAATCCAGTGCTGTCAAGTCAACTCTGACTCATAGAGACCACACAAACAGAGCAGAACTGCCACATAGAGTTTCCAAGGAACTGCTAGTGGATTTGAACTGCTGTCCTTTTGGTTAGCAGATGTAGCACTTAACCACTATGCCATCGGGGTTCCCTCTGTTGTAGTAGCACTACGTAACTGAGACAGAGAGCTTTTAAAAACAAATTTAATGATGGCATTACTCTGGTTAAGGTCTTTCGCTCCTGTCATGGTTGGAATTGTGTCCCCCCAAAAATGTGTGCAGCCACGTGGTTGGGATATGGTTCCCAGTATCTGGGGACTGTCCTCCATTGTGTGGTTTTGCTAACCTGTATGTTAAAGGATTAGGGTGGGGCTGTAAATTCCTGCTGTGGGGGGAGTTTCCCTGGAGTATGGCTTGCCCCACCCTTAATGCTTTTAGCTTGGAAGGAATAAAAGGAAAAAGAAACAAAGGACAATTTGAGAACCTCACTACCATCAAGCAAGCAGCACCGGGAGCAGAGCGTGTCCTTCAGACCAGAGGTTCTTGCGTCAGGACGCTCCCTGGACAAAGACTGATGCAATACTGGACTTTCCTCCAGAGCCGACAAGGGGAAAGTCCTTCCCTGGAGTGGACATCCTGAATATGGACTTGCAACCTACCGGACTGTGTAAGAATAAATCTTTCTTTGTTAAAGCCATCCACTCTGTGGTATTTCTGTTAGAGCAGCCCCAGCTGACTAAAACAGCTCCTCATCCTTATTCTTAGGAAAATACACTAGCTGCTTAACAAGTCATATTAGTTTCCTTGGGCTTTGATAACAAAGCACCACAAATCAGGTGCCTTAAAATAACAGAATTGTATTTTCTCATAGTTTTGGAGTCTAGAAGTCAGAACTCCAGATGACAGCAGGGACATGCTTCTAGTAAAGGATCCTTCCTTTCCATTTCCAACTTCTGGTGGCCTCTTGGTTTGTGGCAGCACAACTCCAGTGTCTGCCTCTGTCATCAAATGGGCTTCTTCCTTCTGCATCGTGTGTCTGTGTCCACATTTTCTTATAAGGAGAGGTGTATTGAGTTATGTCCTATCCTCGTTCTGTATGACTTCTGTTACCGGTTGAACTGTGCACCCCCAGGCTATGTATAACTCCCTGTACTGGGTGGTTGTCTACCATTTTGTCATCTGATTTGATTTTTCTAAAGTATTGTAAATCCTACCTCTGTGATGTTAATGAGACAGGATTAATGGCACTTAATGATGCAGGACTCAGTCTACAAGATTAGACTGTGTTTTGAGTCAGTCTCTTTTGAGACACGAAAGAAGTGAGCAGAGAGATAGAGTTCATGTCATGAAGAATGAACTGGAATGGAGTGCATCCTTTGGACCCAGAGTTTCTACACTGAGAATCTTCTAGACCAGGAGAAGACTGATAACAAGAACTCCTCTCAAAGCCAAAACAGAGAAAAAGCCTTCCCCTGAAGCTGGCACCCTGAGTTTGGATATCTAGCCTCCTAGACTGTGAGAGAATGAATTTCTCCTGATATAGCAGCACTAGATAACTAAGACAACCTCATCTTAACTAACTACACCTCCAAAGACCCTATTTCTAAGTGAGGTTATATTTGCAAGTATGGGCATTAGGACTTGAATGTAATTTTGGAGAGAACACAATCCAACTCAAGGTACATGGCTTACAGATCTTTTGCGATCTGGCATCTGCTTACTTCTCTAGTCTTAGTGCATGCTATTCCCGTACCCCAGTGTGTTCTCCATTCTCAAAACTATGTTCTCAAAACTATGTTCATGACATCACCCTCTCATCTCCCTGCTGTGACTCAGGATGCTCTTTCAACCTCTCATTCCTCCCTCATGCCTGGCTAACACTTACTAATTATTTAAATCTCAATTGGGATAGAACTTCTTCCTGGAAGTGCTCCCTGATCTCCCACATCTCAGTTAGATGCCTCCACTACACGCACCTGTCACACCCTCCTCTTCCCTACCTGAGGAAGGTGTGCTTCCTGATCGCCTTCAGACCTGACCTTCCTGTGCCAAGATGCTTCCTGACCAAAGACTGATGCTACACAAGGGCTTTCCTCCAGAGCTCTAATATAATACACTGTGTTAACCGCAGGCAGATTTTAAGATCTACAGTGTAAGAAAATCAGAAAACAGAGAACAATCACAGAATACAGGGAATCCTGGCCCAGCCAAATTACTACATATATTTTGGAGGGCAGACACAATTCAGTCCATGACACTACCTTAGTACCTTTCTCACTGTGCTAGGTTTATCTGCTTATCTATCTCCCTGCTGGTCTATAGGCTCTGTGAGGGTAAGGGCTGTGTGCGTCTCCATGACAAGCACCTGTGCATACAGAAGGCAGGCAAGAATCATCCATCAGGAAAGGATGGATAGCAGGTGTCCTTGTGCCCATGAATCAGGAATCACTGAACTACTTGTACTTATTATTCTTCATTTGCCCCCTCCATCACATCTTTGATCTTCTCTGTGCCCTGGGAAGAAGCTAGCCTTCGTAGGTCTCTGGTTGGCTATTTCTAGCCCAGCCCCCTTTCAGCAAGTAGAGGTGCCTACAGGAGAAGGGCAGTTAGGAGGCAAATAAGGTCAGGATGACCCTCCACCCTCTCTGCCTCCTTCTTGCTTTGGTACCACGGGCTATGTCTTAGTCACCTAGTGCTGCCCTAACAGACATGCCACAAGTGGATGGCTTTCACAAAGAGAAATTTACTTTCTCACAGAGAAGCGAGCTAAAAGCCCAAATTCAGGGCTTCAGCTCTAGGGGAAGTTTTTCTCTGTTGGCCCTGGAGGAAGGTCCTTGTCATCAACCTTCTAGATTGGGAGCTTCTGAGGCACGGTGACCCTCCGTCCAAAGGACTGCCCCTAGCACTGCTTCTTTTCCGATGGCCTGAGGTCCCCCAGCTCTCTGCTGCTTCTCTTTCCTTTATATCTTAAGAGACTGTCTCAAGGCACAGGAAATCTTATAACTCAATCCTGCCTCACTAACACAACCACAGCCCATCTTCCCTCACTCACATCCTAGAGGTGGACTTACCAGACAGAAACATCACCCAAGAGCCAGAATCGCGGCTTAGCCAAGTGGGTGCACACATTTTGGGGGGACATGATTCAATCCATGACAATCTAGTAGTAATGGCTTACTTTCAAAGCTACAGCTCCGGCAGGGTGCCTTCTCCACCATGGTCACCTCCCAGTGGTTTCCGGTAACACCACGTCTCCCCTTGCCCCTAAGCCTAGAAGTAGACATGGTTTCTCATTCCTGCTAACTTCTGGGATCTTTGCTTGTTCTGTAACCTGACCACCCATAACTAGCACCTTCATTTGAACTTCTTGTGGTGGATTCTACTACTTACTAGGTTTCTGACTGATACACTGCTGTATTCAGTACATAAAACTATGATTTCCAGATTCTCTGGGGTAGTTTCTGGCAACTTTAGATTCTTGAAGGTCATTCTCAAAACAGCTCCAGATTACTTTCTCATTATACAGTCATAGACAGGAATTTCCAAAAAGCTTGCAATAAAATTTGCACTTTCTGCTTAATTTTCCATATTTCTTCTAAGAGCATCAGTAGGTATCTTTAGATCTCAGAAGTCACACTGTTCTGAGAAGATTTGGTCTATCTATATACATATAACAGTAGTTAGAGGAATCTCTCCTGTCCTTAGGAATTCTCTCAACGTTTGTTGCAACTCACTCTTCCTCCCCATCAATCGACTCCCCTAATTCTTCTCTTGTGAAGGCCACGTCTACAGTCACACAATGTTTGTTAGACTGTGGGGACATTGGTGTTGAAACCGTTTAAGTATCAGTGCTTTAAAATTTTTTTTTTTTTTAAATCTCTGTGATATTATAAGTGAATTTTTTTTTAATAGAGTGAAAATTGTATTCTCTAAGAGAAATCTTATTCCCAAGGAATAAACTAAATTGTTGTTAGGTAATATCTTCAGTCTATTATAATTAGAAGGCAAATCCATTCTCAGATCTGAAATAAACTGTCTTATAGGCTGAAATCAAATCATATTGTGGTATAGGCCAGCCTTTATGGAACCCAAAACAAAAAAACCCAAACTCGTTGCCGTCGAGTCAATTTTAACTCACAGTGAACCCATAGGACAGAGCAGAACTACCCCATAGAGTTTCCAAGGAGAACCTGGTGAATTTGAACTGCTGATCTTTTGGTTAACAGTTGTAGCACTTAACCACTACACCACCAGGGTTTCCCCTTACAGAGACCAAGATACAGGAAAATTATATGTGTACATCTGGTATCTAGGTGAAACGTGTAAAAATTAAAAGTAGACAATAAAGAATTTGAAAATCACAGAGAGGAGTCTCACTGGCAACACAAGAATAAAGAGGTGCATCATGAGATCTCCACTAAAAGACCTCAATTGATGGTCCAGCGGTTTTGGGGTTCCTCTGAGAGCATGGCCCCCTGCCCGGATGCTGCCCTTTCCCATAAATTATAACAAAGGTCCACTCTTTGGACAGGAATGGATTGGACTTGGCAAGGCAGAGTCACCATATATTGGAAGCACTTTATGGTTCTATACATCTATAGGATATCATCTTGCTGACCTCTGGCTGGAGGAAGGGGAGTGGACGGAGAGGAGGGGAAAGGAGGCTGTTGGGAGGATGAGACATGTATGGAGCAGAGAGGAATACTGTGCAGTCACTGCACAGGGAGAGCAGTGGAAGCTGCATATAGGGGGGCATGTAAATTTACATGTGAATGTACATTTTCACTCAGTTATGTTAAATAAAAATTAAAAAAAAAAAGTATTCATATTCAACCTTCTAGATTGGGAGCTTCTGAGGCACGGTGACCCTCCGTCCAAAGGACTGCTCCTAGCACTGCTTCTTTTCCGATGGCCTGAGGTCCCCCAGCTCTCTGCTGCTTCTCTTTCCTTTATATCTTAAGAGACTGTCTCAAGGCACAGGAAATCTTATAACTCAATCCTGCCTCACTAACACAACCACAGCCCATCTTCCCTCACTCACATCCTAGAGGTGGATTTACCAGACAGAAACATCACACAAGAGCCAGAATCGCGGCTTATCTGATGAAGGACTTGAATCCAGAGTAAAACTCAATATAAAAAAATGGACAAAAGACTAATAAGCAACCAAAAATTATACACAGATGCAAATAAACACCTGAAATGTTATTTAACATCATTATCCATAAGGGAAATGCAAGTTCCAACTAACATAAGCCACCAGATACACCTACAACAATGGCCACAGTAAAAAATACCTAAAATATCAAGTGCTGACAAGGACATGGTACAATTGAAACTCTCATACACTACTGACAGGGATGAAAATGCTATATTCACTCTGGAAAATGGCATGGAAGCTTCTTCAGAAGACAGACAGATAGAAGAACAGCCCACCCGAAGATGACCATGTCCTAATCCTCCAAACCTGTGAATATGGCAGATAAGGACAAAGGACTTTGTAGGTGGTGTTAAGGGTACCTACTTATGATTAGATGACCCTGGATTATCTGGATGGGCCCAATATCATCACATGAACCCTTAAAAACAGAGACCCTTTCCTGGCTGGGAATGCAAGAAGGGCAGAGAGGATGAAAGAAGGATCACAGAGAGAGATGTGACACCGTAAGGACTGCTGGCCATTGCTGGCTCTGCAGGCAGTGGAAAAGGGCTTCAGTTCTATAACTGCAAGGAACTGAATTTTGCCAACAATCTGAATCAGGAAGGAAGTGGATTATCTCCTAGAGCCTCCAGAAAGGAAAGTGGTCTTGCTGACACCTTGCTTTTGGCCTCCTAAGACCTTTGTTGGACTTTTGCCCTCTGGAACTATGAGATAATAAATTTGTATTGTTTAAGCTTCCAAGTTGCTGGTAATTTGTTATGTTAACAGTGGAAAACTAACACACCATATGATCAAACAATCCTGTTTCTGGGTATTTATCCTTCAGAATATAAACTTATGTCACACAAAAACAAGTACACAGATGTTTATAGCAGCTTTATTCATAAGCACTACAAAAACATAAATTAAAAAGAAAAAGTCCTCTCTTGTAACAATCGACCAAGATTCTTCAGGTATCAACAGGGAATAATCTGTGAATATTTTCCTCATATGAATTTCCTTTGCTGACTAGGAAATGCTTCCCCACTGGACACTAGGTCTGACACCATTAACTTATGCTCATCATGAGGTTTTAAGGTTACTTTAAATAAGATACATGGTGCCACGTACATGAATACTGGAACTCCTCTTCCATCCAACCTCCACCTGTCCCCTCCCATAATAAAAACAGTAACAATTATAGTATTAACTACTTGGGTGACTCTCATCACTCTGTTATTCTATGTAAATGTTATTGTCCTACTGAGACCAGAAGCCAACTCTCTTTTAGACATAACTAAGTACTTTGAGTGGAATGAGCTCACCAGATTTGAGATACCTTTTGACTGATCTGGGTTAGTAGCAAGAACAAGCTTCCAAGTGGCACAGTCTCTAAGGTGCTGGCCCACTTGGGTGATACCTAAGCCTGATACGTTGAGTTTCTCAGCTGAATATTAGAATCATCTAGCCAAGCCAAGTGCCACTGAGTTGGAGATTTTAAAACCCTGGCCCCTAGGGTCGCCATGAGTCAGATCCGACTCGATGGCACTTGGCTTGGCTTCGGCAAAGCCTAGTCAAACCCCTGACCCATTAAATCTGAATCTCTGGGAGCAGGAGCCAGGCACCTATGTTTTAAAGACCCCCAGGTGATTCCAGAGTGCAGCCAAGGTTGAGAAGTGCTTCCCTACTGTGTCCAGGTAACAAAACTTCCTAGAGGACAGGTAGCCAAAAAAAACAAAAGCTCTATTTTCAGTTGTGTACACCCTTACCCACACCTGTTGTTGTCAAGTAGATTCCTGTCATGGATTGCACTGTGTCCCCCCAAAAATGTATTAATTTGACTTGGCTGTGAGTCCTGGTATAGTGTCATTCCTCCCATGTGTTGTGAATCTTGCCTCTGTGATACTGACGACAGGAAATGCGCAGCAGTTGTGCTGCTGAGGCAGGACTCAAGTCACCAGCTGTGGGATATAAGGGAGAGAAGTGAGCAGAGAGAGTTGGGAACCTCACACCACCAAGAAGACAGGACCGAGAGCAGAGCACATCCTTTGGACCTGAGGTTCCTGTGCCGAGATGCTGTCATTGGATTCGGACTTAGCGTGCCATACTATGATCAGTTCTCTTACTGAATGGACTTACTACTCATAAATGGAAATGTGGAATACCAGACTGTGTCAATAAAATTTCTCTTCATAAAGCCTTCCACTCATATTTTCTATCAGAGCAGTACCAGGTGGCTAAGGCAATTCCAGTGACTGGCGACCCTATAGGACACAGTACAGCCACCCCATAGGGTTTCTCAGGCTGTAATCTTTACAGAAGCAGACTGTCACATCTTTCTCCTGCAGAGTAACCGGTGGTTTCAAACTGCTGATATCTGGGTTAGCAGCTGAGTGGTTAACCACAGCACAACCAGGACTCTTTACAAGATATTCTTACAGTTCCCAAACTGAAACTGACACCTCATCAAAGATTGTAGATATGCACACACACACCCCTTCTGTCATGGATTGAAAGTGTTCCCTAAAAAATCTGTAACAATTTGGCTGTGACATAATTCCTGGTACTGCGTGATGTTCTTCCCTGCTGGAATTCCTGCCTCTATGATGTGAATGAGGTGGATGGGCAGCAGTTGTTTTGGTAGAGCAAGATTCAATGTGTAAGTTTTTTTTTTTTTTTTTTTGTGACTTGGGGCAGTCTCTTGAGATATAAAAGGAAAATCAGTAGAGAGAATTGGGAACCTCCTACCATCAGGAAAGCAGCACCTGGACTACAGCGTGTCCTTCAGACCTGAGGTACCTCTGCTAAGATGCTCCCTGAACAAAAACTGATGCGACACAAGGACTTTCCTCCAGAGCCGACAAAGGGGGAAGCCTTCCCCTGGAGCAGACATCCTTACTTTGGACTTGTAGCCTACTGGCGTGTGTAAGGATAAACTTTCCTTTGGTAAAGCCACCCGCTCTTGGTATTTCTCTTACAGCAGCACAACCAGGGCTCTTTACAATATATTCTTACAGTTGCAGATTTGAAACGGACATCTCATCAAAGCTTGTGATTAGACACGCACACACCCACACCCACACCCCTTCCAACTGCACAATTTGTTTGGATAACACTTCTCCTTTTTATAAAATGTAGAAATATCTTTAAGTGCAGTTATTTTTCTAATACAAGCAACTCATACAGAATTCATAATTTGCAGTTTGTATCTCATGCTAATCTAGAGTAGTCAGGGCAAGTATTCTTTCTGTTTTGCGTATGAGAAAAGTGAGGCTCAGATAAGTTATGTGACTTTCCCAAGTTATGTTAAGATGACTAAATTGTTCATGTTTCCCAGGGATTGATGTCCCCTTGGAAAGCTTAGTAATGTTGTACCCTACGGCCTTGGAAAGCTTAGTAATGTTGTACCCATGGCAAAGGACTGAGCTGGGTCCCAGGTATCCACTCTGAAGGATGGTAGAGCGAATCTCAGCCAATCCTTCGTTCTACAGGGAAGAGGAAAGACGTGGGTAAGTTGCCACAACCCGCACTTGGGCTCCTTCCACTTCTAGACAAGTGTTGAGGTGCTGCCAGAGCCCAGAGAAAGAGAAGACTATGTCTTCAGCCCCCCCAACCCCATGTTGATGGTAAGTTTTGTGGTATGAGCCCAAACATCTTCTCATATTCCATCTCAGAGAAATACCTGTCTGAACTATCAAAATTCTAAGGTCACTTTATTGTATACCCAACTTGTTTTGTCTTCTTGTTTTAGTTTCCCATATTTTGGTGGTGAAAGATGAATTTCTCCACTGTGAAAAACAACAGTCAAGCATTTCAGTGGGCTTAGTTGTAGATGGGATAATTTCTGTACTTTCAGAGTACCGTGGCAATACATAGCTCCCTTGTGCCAAATCAGTTCTTCAGCACCGTGACTGATTAACCTAAAAGAACACTGGAATGCTTTGTTTTGAAACACACTAACCTTGTATTTGCTTCTAGGCTTTAGCTACCCTTCCATATCCAAATCATTCTCTTGCATTTCTTCAAAACTTGATCAACTTGAACCTTAGTTTGAAGTTTCCTCCTTTCTTTGGGGTCACTGGTAAGCTCCCCAGGCCTATGTAGTGCCATGGCATTCTGGGATGGGATGGACAGATGCCATTATCCAAACTGGGTTCCATTAAGAGACCATGTGGATTTTGGTGGAAATGATCCTCACTCAGGTCCAGAAGGTTTATCTGCTACTCCTGCGCTCTTTTTGGGTTCAAGGAAATCAGTGTGATCTTTCATTGCAATTGGAGGAAACTTACTGAAGTTGTCCAAGGCTCTATCTGTCTGTGCACACCACGCAATGATTTCCATCCTAGGGGTTAAGGAGGAATGTGCTTCCTCTGCTGTCAAAACCAACAAAAGTATTTGGGATTTTTCTGCTTTCTGGAACATGGTCCAGGAGGTCAGGCTTGAGCCTCTTTCTTGGAGCTGCACCAACATTTTTGGTCTGTCTTCTTCCTCACAGCTGGACAGTGTTTCGTTCTGCTGTACACAGGGTTGTTATGAGTCAGAACCAACTTGATGGCATCTAACAGCAACAACAAGTGACCTCTTCAGAGCTGGAGGAATTATTGTTGTAGACACAGAGTAGAAAAGCATTGCTCTTTCTCATTTTACATACTTTGGACATTGTCTTGGTTATCTGGTGGTGCTATAACAGGAATATCCTAAGTGTGGGTTTTGATAAAGAGAAATTTATTCTCTCACAGTTTAGGAGCCCAAAAGTCCAAATTCAGGGCATGAGCACCAGAGGAAGTTTTTCTGTCCCTATTAGCTCTAGAAGAAGGTCCTTGTGACCAATCTTCCCCTGTATAAAGAGCTTCTCAGCACAGGGACTCCAAGTCTAAAAGATGCGCTATCCTCCGCCTCTTGTTTCTTGGTGGTATGAGGTAAATGTGTCTCTCTGCTTACTTCCCTCTTTTATATTTTCAAAGAGATTTACTTAAAACATAATCTAATCTTGGAGATTGAGTCTTACTTCAGTGACATAATTGCTACTAATCCCACCTCATTAACGTGATAGAGTTAGGATTTATAACACACAAAAAAATTGTGTCAGATGACAAAATAGTGGACAATCACATAAAACTAGAAATCATGGACTAGCCAAATTGACACATTTTGGGGGGACACAATTCAAGCCATGACATTCCACCATTGTACTTTGAAAGCACATTACTTGTATTCTAGATTTCACAGATGAAAAGCAATTTTTGGATTTCTGGACTTGGAATTGATTTATGACTTTTGCTCTGATATGATGGGGTGAATATGTTCTACATGTGGAAAGGACCTGAATTTGGGGAGACTTCATGCCACCAAGAAGACAGTGCCTGGAGAAGAGTAAGTCATTTGGACCTAGGGTTCTTGCATAAAGAAGCTCTTAGACTAGGGGAAAATTGATAATAAGGACCTTCCTCGCCAGAAGAAGTCTTCCCCTGGAGCTGGCACCCTGACTGTGGACTTCTAGCCTTCTAGACCATGAAAGAATAAATTTCTCTTTGTTAAAGCCATGCACTTGTTTTATTTCTGTTATAGCAGTACTAGATAACTAAGACAGAAGGATCAGGCCTTGGAAAAGGGCATCATGCATGGTAGAGGTCAGCAAAAAAGAGGAAGACCTTCAATGAGATGGTGTGACATCGCAGCTGCAATAGTGGGCACAAGCCTAGCGGTGGCGGAGAGGAAATGCTGGACCAAGCACTGTCTCCTCCCATTGTACATAGGGTTTCTAGGAGTTGGAAGCAACTTGACTGCACCTAACAACAATATATACGACCTCAAATTGTGGCTCTAAATCGTGAGTCCTTTTCAGCCGAAGGAGGTAGATTCTGGAAACCTAAAAGTCAAGAATAGATAGGTTTTCAGCTGCTTTCTAATAGCACGCCCTCTGATAAACAGTTAATAGGATGAATAGGGTCGATGTTACCGAGCAATGCAGTTATGGTGGAATGGGGGTTGGGGAGGGAGCCACTGATCTGGTATCACTTCCTTTACACCAACACTCTTCTAAGAGAATAAAACTTGAACTTGAAAAAAAAAGTACAAATTAGTATTAGTTTGAATGTAACAAGTCTCATGAAGAATGCAAATATAAAAT
Source organism: Heterohyrax brucei (assembly GCA_028571685.1). NCBI lineage: Eukaryota > Metazoa > Chordata > Mammalia > Hyracoidea > Procaviidae > Heterohyrax > Heterohyrax brucei. The sequence continues at coordinate 112,737,179 of CM053149.1, read as the reverse complement.
TGCATTTAACGTTTAAAAAACTATCCTGCAGGCATGATGATATTACATATGGATCACTGGGGTTAAAACATTTTAGGTATTTTATTTCTAAAGTTAAGCTCCATAAGCATACACTATTTAAATATTTCATGTTCCCAAAAGTTATATGCAACATAGCATGTAAGCTGTTTTGTTAGTTCTTTCTCTTCTATATATTGTAAAAATGTCATTTGCTGACCCTTGAAAAAGTTGGATTTCATTTGGCACAGAAAATAAAAATCTCTCATTTCCCCCAGAAAAGGATAATATTTTCTGATTTTGCAAATACTTTATGAAAGTATCATTTAACTCTGTATTTTGACAGCTGCTTTGGTGTTTATTATTGGAAGGAGCCCTTCATATGGTATGTTAGTTTCTTCCTTTCATTTTCTAGTCAAGGGATGGTGTTAACATTATTTTGGACATATTAAAATGTGAAGAGTGATAAAAGGCCTCTCCTGAGGGTTTTGTAATAAACTTCTTACCACTTTAACAAAAAATAAAAATAAAAAGTTTTTGGAAAAAGAAGAGTTTTGCAAATGGACTCCCTCAGACTTGGAGTTCCTTGATAGAGGTATTTAAACTATTCAGCTTGGTAACTCCCAGACCTTGTTTCTTGTACCATGTATGACATTTGTAGATGCCTGGGAAATGTTTGATGAGTTGAACTATCTGGGAAGAGGAAGGGAATTAGTATCCTCCTTATACAGATAGAGAAACTGAGGCTCAAAGTATTTGTAGGTGTTTGTATTGTGTTTTGCACTTCAGCAAGTGCTCTCACCTGTGTTCGCTTGTGTAAAGGTTGGTCCTTACCACTACTACATATTAGTGGAAAATATTATATGCTATTAGGAAAATTTAATATTTTCAATTGAAAAGATGAGCATAATTAATCACTCTACTTACAGTGAGGAAACCCCGGTGGTGTAGTGGTTGGGTGATATGGCTACTGACCTAAAGGCTGGCAGTTCAGATCTGCCGGGCACTTCTTGGAAACTCTATGGGGCAGTTCTACACTGTCCTATAGTGTCGCTATGAGTTAGTATTGACTTGATGGCACTGGGTTTGGTTTTGGTTTATAGTCTCTGCTGCTAAAGGGAATATGAAACCTGACAATTAAAAAAAAAATTAGATTCTTGGCCAATGATGGAAAGAAGGTCATTTTTCTGAGGACAAAAAATCAGAAAAGTTTCTGGCAATCTTTGGACTAAAAAAGTCCTGTAATACAGAGAAAGCAAGCTTTCATATACTACAAGTGATGGTGTAAATTGGTTCCATTGTTATGCAGGTGAATGTATCAATATCTACCCAAATTAAAGCGAGTATATCTTTTACCTAACAAGATACTTTTATTAATGTAGTTACACTACAATAATATTTTCACAAGAGGAAATAAGAGGAAAAAGTTTTAATGAATACAAGCAAGTTCACGATGATATTCTCAGCAACACACGAAAACTGAAAACAACCTAACACAACCTAACTGTTCATCAACAGACTGCTAGTTACACAAATTCTGAGCTATATGGGTAAAGATGTTGTGTACAGAAAATTGAAAAATATCAATCTACATATGGACATTGAAAAGTCAAGAGTAAGTATGATCTCCTCTGAGTAAAATACTCAAGAAAGCATTAATGCTGGCTACTTCTGGAAAATCAGATAGGCTACATTCTTAATCAACTCCATACTGTTTAATATTTTTAATGAACAAATTTTAAAATTATTATTTTTTAAGAAAGGAAAAGCTGTTTAAGGCAGGCCACGTGGAACACCTGAAACACTTTTTTTTTTTAAAAAAAACAAAACAAAACAGTAAGCAGAACAGAGAATAATGGTTAGCTATTGCCTACTTATTACCTTGGCGGTGTAGCGGTTAACTGCCACAGCTGCTAACCAAAAGGTCAGGAGTTCAAATCTGCCAGGCACTCCTTGGAAACTATGGGGCAGTTCTATTCTAACCTATAGGGTTGCTATGAATCAGAATCAACTGACTGTAGTGAGTTCTTTTGGTTTATTGCCCTACATGGTCAACTACTGTCCGCCACAGTGCTTAGCATACTACAAGTACTCAGCAAGTGCTTTCTGAATGAATTAATGAGTAGGGTGATTAGCCCTGGTTATACTTCAGCACAGTGAGATGGAGGTACACAAGAACACTCAGGTTTTCTACTCCTGAAATTGAGTCAGTGGGTTAAAACAGAAGAGTATAACACGACCGTATCGACAAGGTTGATTTATGTTGAAGAAAGACTGGCTATATATAAGCCAACTCACCAAAAAATAATCTGTGATTTTTACTTGCAGTGAAAAAGGATTCTTAATAACTCCGCATTTTATTTATTATTTTATTTTGTTTTATTTTGAGCATCTCTTAGGGCATTTTCCTGTTGGTTTAGAATTCACAGAGTTATAAAGAGGTCAGAATCCCAGAAAGCATGCAGACAGTCCAGCCATCTGAGACCTGCTGCCTCCTCAGCAACGTTCCCAGTGTGAAGTGTTCAGATTGACTGGACATGTCCTGGCACAGTGCTTCCACTTTTGCACCAGCCGTTCTTTTCTCATAAGCTCTAACTAGAAGAAAGTTCTTTATTGCACTGGACTGGATCCTACCTCTTTATCAATGGACCCACAGATTTCTACTCCTAGAGCCACACACAACCGATCCAAGCAGCACTTCTTAGTGGGTCAGGGCTTGGGCCCTGGAGTCACAGACCTGCCTTTAAACCCCAGCTTAGGGTGACCCTTAGACAAACGTTATCACCTCTCCCAAAACTCAAGTTTCTTTTTATAAGATGGGGATAATTATAGTTCCTATCTCCTAGTTTTGCTCTAAGAAGACGATAAAATCATAGATGCAAACTGCCTGTCACAAGGTGTGGCACAGAATGGTGTTACACAGTTTTTCACAGGCCTTTTCCATGAGCTATTTGATAAAGGCAAGGAGAAAAGTGACACAAGACAGCAAAGCTAAAAGATGAGGTGTCTGTCAATGAAAGGCATGCATGAGGGCCCAGTGTCATGTGATTCCAGGATCTCCTCTACATTTTCTTCACTAAAAGCAAATGAAAAAGACACTCTGAACAGGGGGAGTCTTAATTGACTTTTGTACCACTAATTCTGCAACAACAAAAAGGTGATACTCTCTCAGTTCTAGATACAAACTTAAAAAAATTTCAGGTGTTTAAGAATCCCACTGACTTCTGCGCGGACACAAGTAAGCAGCTCCCAAGGGCTTCTCTTAAACCTTGTCTCCTGAAGCCTCCTAATATTCAAATCACCGTCAGGCAGGACCTTTCCTAGCCATGCTGAAACTTTGCAGTTTCTCCCTTGGCATCTCAACTTATCTATAAAATGGTTTGAACTGATGGTTCTTGCATTATGTTCTAAGGAGCTCAGCTGGGGGCTCCTTTATTTGGGTGTACATATATGTATCTCTTTGTGTGTGTAATCCCATTGCTATCAAGTCAATTAAGACTCGCAGCGATCCTAGAGGATAGCTGAGAACTGCCCCCTAGTTTCCAAGGAGCACCTGGTGGGTTTCAACTGCTGACTTTTTGGTTTACAACTGTAGCTCTTAACCACTATGCTACCGGGGTTCCCATATATACATTCCAAATAAGAATTCATTTGAAAAATGAGTTTTTTCAACAAAAAACATTCGGAAGTCCTCAAGGTTCCTTCTAGAATCTCTGTATTTCGAAGACAGAGGTTGGGGAAGGGAAAGAGCCACATTGACAGACAGTCACGTCTCTGTGTCATTTGACATGGTTTGGGCACAGGGTACTCTGATTAATGACTCCTACCCAAATTTACCATACTACATTACCTAACAATACAGTCATAATATTGGATAAAAAAATAACCTTTTTTTATTATTCGGTTTGTACCCAATGTGAAATGAGGTTATGTATGTGTATGTATATATGCATATACATAAGTGTATATGCATGTGTATACATATAGATGTATATGAAAATAGAATATACAGTAGAGTCTTGTCATGAACATAAGTTAAAATTGGCTGAGCTATTAAAATGCAGAATGGCTGTACTTAGCTAAGTAAGACAGTGAGAAAATATAAGGTCTTGGTAAAGAAATGAAAATGAGAAAAACAACTGCCAGATGGGCATGGCTACAGATGGTCAGAGAGATGATAAAGATAATAATCAATCAGAAAGAAGACAACACCTTGAGGTACCGGAAGATAAGACTTACGGACTGATCGATAGCAACCAGAACCAAGCAAACAACTTGTATTAAAAACCCAGTACTCTGGACTTGGGGTGCAGCAGTGCCCTCCAGAGTTCTGTGCCTGTGGTCTGCTGCCCTGACCCTGTTTGCCTCATCTCCGAAGGCCTGGGGGCTCGGTCTCCCTCTGGGAGTCTGTGCCCGTGGTCTGTTACTGTGCCTGGTCTTCAACAGCCTGGGACTCAGGCTTCTTCTGAGATTCTCAGTCTGCTGATTTGCTGTGCTGTGACCTGACCCTGAGGCCTCATCTGCTTGCCATCAAAGGTTGGTTCCAGTGGCTGTGACTGTTTTCCCATTGCTGCCTGAGTCTCCTGTGCTGTCCCTGTTGGTGGGCCTACCTGTGAGACGCCTTATCATTCTCATCACGTCTAACAGCCTGCTTCCAGTGACTGTGACAGTCTTCTGTTAGTGCCTGAGCCTGGTGTGGTGTTCCTGCCTGCTTCACCTCGCAGATGTCCTGTCCTCATAAAATTCTACTTTGAATTTTCCTAACATCAGAATGGTGAGAGCACAGCCAATACTTAAATTCCTTAGAGTGAACCCCGCTTTTAGGGAAGTGAGTGTGTTCACATGCTAACGTTAGGACTTGACCACTGCAGTCCCTGGGGGACCCTGTGGAAGCTGTGGGGGTCTTAACTCATGCAGATGAGAGTTCCCAACTAATGCGAATGTAGATAAAAGTTCTTAAGTAATGTAAGAGTGCTTTATGTCCTGGTGCTAACACCTCCTGTTCACCCCTGCTTAATTGTAAATATGTGTTGATTAAATAAAGCTTATTACTGACCCCAAGTCTTGTTAGTTACTTATTTTACTCTCACGACCACGGACATTTTCTGGGTGCTCATGACACAATGCTCAGGACCTCTCAAATGACCTCCTTCCCACTCCATGTCCCATTTCTCATTCTTAGGTTTAAATCATTAAACCTAAAGACAGAATCTTTAGAATTCCGTATCACTTGTTGATCCCTTCTAAAAAGAGTCTAGTTGTTATTCTTATATGAAAGTAAAATCAACAATAACAAGATCAGTCTTGAACTTATAGCAGAGGAGTTTAGGGATGTCCGTATTCACAGCAGAAGGGTATCTAACACCCCTCTTCTCTACAGCTCCCCACAAATTCACCATCCGGCAACGGCAATCGAAGCAGGGCAAATTACTGAAGTGAGCCAGTCTCTTCATTTTAGAAAGAGACAGCTGCTCAAAGAAGCCTGTTGAAATAACACCACATAGCCTACCTGGTAAGTATCTGGGGGTGCAGCGGATGGAACAAATACAGGGGAGGGCTTATTGGAGGAGATGAGCAAGGTTGTGAAGGGGGCATGTTTGATAGAAGAGGTGCCTTCTGAATCTCTGTGGTTGCTGGGGTGGACAGCTGTGGGCCAGCTGCATCAACAAAACCCTTGTGGCCTGTGTATCAGGCTTGACCTCCCTCTGTAGACACAGCAGGGTGTGGTGGAAAGGGGACTGGACTTGGAATCAGAAGACATAGGTATGAGTCCTAGCTCTGGACAGCGTGCTTCATCTCTCTGAATTGTTATTTCCCTAAATGAAAACTGAGAATAAAAATATTCACTGGATCTGTCCCATAGGAATGTTGTATGGTTTAAACACAAGGTCTGAAAAGCATTTGGTAAATCAGAAAGCCCCATAAAGATGTAAGTTGTATTCGGTGGCCCATTGGATAGTTGTCTAGATATGATCCTTAAAATAAAAACCCAGAAAGCTTGCTAAGATAACTTTCCTAAGGTACGAATATAAAAGCCTAGTGCATTGTCTATTAAAATGAGCTGTTTCACTATGTTCACATAATTGTCATTATGGTAATCATAAAACCAGCGTATCTGGTACCCTATAAAGAAACTAAATATAAAAATTACAAAGGTCTAAATATACATGACAGAAATTACACGCATTATAAAATCTAATTACATACGATTTCAAAAAAATACTAGATTATTGTTAAAGAACTATTGTCCTGGCAATGATCTTGTAAATGCATACAGTTACATCAAAGAGTTTTATGAAAATAGCCTAAACTCAGAGTCTCTATTTCATAACTTCAGCAAATAGTGTCTGCTTCCTTCCTATTTTAGGTGGTGGCATCTCAGAGTGGGGTGCTGTATGTGTCTGCTCAGGTCATCCACGTAGTTGGAGATGCCAGAAGACGACGTAGTTCAGTCTCCTATAAAAATCATCAGTTCCTCTGGTCAAGAAGTTCTCAGGAGCAATCGTCGTCATTCTCTTCTGAGCCAGATGGGTGCAGTGCACTTGTCACAGGATGGATCCAGGATGTGGTCTGTGTTACGTGACTTGAGAAAAACAAGGAATGAAATTAGAATCCACAGGATTGTCCATCTACCCATCCATGCAAGTACTGATCTAGTGCCCCTGTTTCTGTCTTACTGCAGTACTTTATAAAGACACAGCAGTGGGAACTGCATCCAGCAGAATTTCAGAAGTCCTTACACGTGTTTTAAGTTTTGGTGAAAACCGTTTCTTTCTTTTCTTGTGAAAAAGAATGCAGGAGAATACTCTGACTCTTCACTTTTCCTTAGCTACACGCACTCAGTCAGCAAGTCCCGTGATTACTGCGCTGCAGCATCTCTGAAATCTGCTCCCCCCTCTCCTTTCCCGCTCCTATAGCCCCCATGACAGAAATAGCTGGTCTCTCTGCCTCTGTTCCAGCTCTTTTCTAATTCATTCTCTACTCATTCTTCAGTCAGGAGACATTTCTAAGCGACCTATCCCACTGTTACTCACCAGTTAAAAATTCTGCACCTACCAGTACCTGCTGTAGTAGATGCTGTATTGCAGGAAATACCTTGTTTTTTTTCACCTGACCCAACAATAGTTTCTCCTTTGCTACAGTCTTCTTCCCTCCCAGACTAGTAATCAAGTTAATTCAGACTAACTCTTCTAAATCTTTCTCAACACTCCTCAGTGTGAGCCTATAACATACTCTTTACCTCATATAATACTGTACTATATTAACCAAAAGGTTGGCAGTTCGAATCCACCAGCTGCTCCTTGGAAGCCCTAGGGGACCGTTCTAAGCTGTTCTTTAGGGTTGCTGTGAATCAGAATGCACTCACAAGCAACAGGTTTGGTTTTTGTCTTCTGTATCATTACTGTAACTATACTATGTTGTAAAAAAGGTTCTCACTACAAGAGAAGCTTCGCAGGGCAGAAACTCTCCTTATCTCCGAATTTATGTTCCTACATTTGTTCTCAGAAGAAACAACCAGCACCCTAGTTGGTAGTTCTACATTAACATAAAAATGTTTTTTGACAACTTATCATGTACCAGTCACTGTAGATACTAAAATAAATCAGATATAGTCCCTTTTCCTTGAGGAATGAAGCCAATGCACACACAATTAAAACACAGTAGTACATATGCTAAAATATGCACTAGGTATTGGGGGTGGAGGAGAGAGTTGGGGTCTAACTTTATCCAAGAAGTAAGGGGTGGAGGATGCTAGACTCTTGCCTTGAGAGATCTGAAGTGCACTAGGATAAAGCAGGAAAAGACATTTGAGGGATGAACACAAAGAGAGGTAGGAAAGGATGTCAAAAAGACACTGAGTATGTTTACAGACTAGTGAATATTTCCATGGTTGAAGTGTAGGTTGAATGCTAGGAAGAAAAGCTGTAGAGAATGGCAAGGGGTAGATCTTGGAGGTCCTTGTGTTTACTTGTAAGATGACTGGAACTGTCTCCCAGGGATTGGGAGATTACAGGAGGGCTGACCCAGAAGTTTATGTGTATGCCAAAGATTCTGAATGAATAGTTTATTTCTCAGGGTAATATGCTATTCTTGTTATTATGTTAGAGTTTCTTACAAAATATTTTTCTGCATTGAAATTGAAAAGCAGGGCTATCACCACTGAGATAAACTAGTATACTCAGTGATACAAATTGAAACCTATCAAAATAAAAATTATTAGGTGTCAGATTGACCTGCATATGAAAACAACAATACTGCTGTTAATCAAATCATTATTCAGTAGCAATCTTGTATTTGAAGGCATATGAAAAATTCATGAAGATCTGAGGAGAGACGCAGGGCACATATTACTCTTGCACACGTGAAGCGCCCGAGGCTCCTATTTCAACTCAAAGGCTCAAAATCAAATTACAGCTGCTTCGTGATGAAGCAGTACAAGAACTGACTCCTCAGGACTCCGTAGCCAGGGTTCTGTATTGCCTCTGCATTTAAAAACATGCACCAAATTATGGGCTATCCCCGAGGAATGGAATTACTGGGCTGAGGGTTGGGAACCATGGTCTCAGAACACATCTAGCTAAATAGGCATCACATAGTTTATAAAGAAAATGTTCTACATCCTATTTTGGTAATGTCAGGGTCTTAAAAAGCTTGTGAGCAGCCACTTAAGATATTCTATTGGTGCCATCCTTTCAGGAAAAAGAAGAAAATCAAAAGCAGTAGGGAAAGACTAGTCCAAAGGAGTAACAGACCATAACAACCAGAGCCTCCGCCGCACGGAGTCCGGCGTGTCTAGATGGTGCTCGGCTACCACTGCTGACTGCTCTGGCACGGATCACATAGAGGCTTCCAGACAGAGACGGAGAAAAATTTAGAACAAAATTCTAATTCATAAAAAAGCCTAGATTTACTGGTTTGACAGAAACTGGAGAAAGTCTGAGAGTATGGCCCCCAGACACCATTTTAACTCAATACTGAAGTCATTCTCAATGTCACCCTTCAGCCAAAGATTAGACAAGCCCAGAAAACAAAATCAGACTAACTGGGCACAGCAGCCCGGCGCAATGACGAGAAGGCACAAGAAGACAGGAGGCTAGCAATGGGGAACCCAGGCTTGAGAAGGGGAGAGTGCTGTCATGTCATGGGGTGGGTAACCAATGTCACAAAACAATATGTATATTAATTGTTAAATGGGAAACTAATTTCCTCTGTAAACTTTCATCTACAGCATAATAAAAAAATCACAGGACAGTGAAGCAATTAATTCTTAACCTGAGGCTTTCTGAATTTCAGAGGAGAATATAGTTTTATACAGTGTTGGTGGTATGAGGTATTTCTAAAATGGGAATGAATAAAAGAAAACTCTTACGGTACACTTGATCCGACTTGATGGCACGTGGCTTTCTTGGCTTCCTTAGACAGGCCATGGGAATTCTACTGTAATTTTGCTAGTTTGTTAGGTACAACACCTCACAAGGCCTGATTTCCATGCACCTGACATATCCTGTGCTTGTTTTTTTGTCTGTCTTTCTCATATGTTCGTTCTCTTATACCATAGCCAGAAATCAGATTACACGTGTTATCTGTACAAGTAAGGAGAAAAGAAAATCAGGGTGGGTCCAGGGAGAGCAATGAGAAGAGAGCGGGAAGGCTCCTGGAGCCAAAGGTAAAAGCAAAAATAAAAATGAGGATCCAGTTAGAGGTAAGGAAACAGGGCTGCTGGGGGGACATGCTGGTGGGGGGAGAAATGGGTCTTGGAAAAGAATCTCCAGCGTGGAGGTTGTTTGAACGGATTCTAAGCATCTCATAGCCTTAAGGTCCCCAGCATCTGAGTCGCAGTGCCACACTACGGTGAAGACAGAAGCAATGATCAGCAGAGAGAACTCCGAGTTAAGAAAATCTACAGATAAGCAATTTGTCTCTGGTTGGCTGAGGCTGGATTCTGGCAGAGGGGGCTGTTATCTATATCTTCCACACAACACACCAGGACCTATGTAGCCACCAGTAGTTGCAGAGAAGAATAAGATCTCGCTCTTGGGATCATAACCAGCACATCTAGGTGGTGCCCGGCTGCAGTGTTCTAAAATAATGCCTTTCTAACAACCCTACAAAACATGTGTACAAATGTTTGAAGGAGAAATGAAGTTGAGCTGAAACTTTCACATCAGTTAAAAACCGTAAAAAAAAAATCCCCTCCTGTCTCTGAGAAGTTCTATACACCATGGGACAGAGTCATGAAAACAAATAGCTAGAAAACGGTGACCAGTACTGTCCATGGATCTGTGAAGAGCTCTGAGTGTCCTGCGGAGAGAACAGCCAGCCCTGCCTGGAGAACTGGTTTCCCCAAGGAAACCCTGGGCTCTGATAGGGGAGCAGTTCTTCAGGGGTTCTGCACTCTCGTTTGAGGGAGCAGCAGCACACGGAAAGATATAAACAAGCATGGAGTTCAGGGACCAGGAGTAGCTTCTCGGGTTTGGAGGGTAAAGCTTGTGTGGAGGCTCACGGGGCATGGGTGTGGGACAGCTGGAAGCAGTAGAAGATGAACCCATAAGAGCAGTATGTGAGTCCTGTGTTTCTGGTTTTTGAATGTGTAAAATAGGGACCCTGAGTCTTTTCTTGGAGGCAGTGGGGAGCTAAAGGAAAGTTTAGCTGGAACTCTGAAACGCCTTGCTCTTTCCTAAATAACTTTCTTTCATGCTATGTTGTACATGCTGGAAAACTTACTCGCAGGTAGAGAAACTAATGAGAAAATTAAGAGACACCAGCATTCCTGTGGCTACGGTCTAGAGAAAACTGCTCACTGTGTCCCGCCGTCAGTCTTAAACACACTTTGGCACACAGTCAGTCCTTAATAAATCAAAGTCACAGTTTTCAGGCAGCGGAACTGACTGAGAGTGCATGCAAAGAGCCTCTGATCCAATCTGTAGTGTAATAAAGTCTTCAGGTGCTAGAGTTTTCTAAAATAATGCCTTTCTAACAATGCTACGGAGAGCTGATTCTGTTGGGAGCGAATAGGAGACTGAACAGAGATGTTTGTGGCCTTCCATGCCTGCATCTTACAGCCTTAAGGTCAGGACAGTTGAGCTTTTATATACTAGTGCTCTCTGTAAGATGCTGTTGGTGGTGGGAAGGTTCTGAAATGTACCAACAAGTATTTTTCTTGACATATCAATGACTTGTGATAGACAGAAAACAGAGTAGAGCAGAGAGTATGGTTCTCTATCCCACATCGCCATTGTGACCATGGGAAGTCACTTCGTCTTGTTGAAAAAGCTTTTTGGAACGAAGTAGAATGTGATTGCTGTTTGCTCAAATGAATGAACAGATGGATGGATGGAGGGGTAGATGGAGAGAGAGAGAGAGAGAGATTAAGTCCTTCTGAGCCTTGTCTCTTTTATCCAGTGGGACAGTAATGATACCTACACAGGGCTTCACTTGGCTCTCTGCAATGTCCTCTATTTCTTTGTCGTCTCTAGTTTCTTTTAGCTGAATTTACCGATAATATTCAACTGGAGGACCTGTCCTAAACAAATTACAGGCAGAATGAATGCATACTCCCTGGATTTTCTAATTAAGTCATGTTCCCAGCTTACGGTTCTGGCATTTCTCCTGACAAGCAGATACCACGTGATTTGCCTAGGGATGATCTGCATGGAGGTTGTACCTCCAGCTTCTTGGTCAGTTTAGTCTGTAGGATGGGGCTTCTGCACTGGTTCCCTCTGCCTTGGTTTGGACTGACTGCTTTTCCTAGTGTCCACTCTAGTTCATCTCTGTTTCACAGAGTCTGTTTCAACCCACTTCTGGTGTTTCTCAGACACAGCATCCTACTTCCAGCCCTCACTTGGATGAATCTTCTAACTCTACCACTACCTGTAAAACACCTGATTGTCAGGCAGGCAGTTCTGGAACCAGGATGAAGATTGGTTTATTCTTGGATGCTCTGGCTCAGCTCACTCCCCTCACTTGTGCCAGATCAGTTTCCTCAGTGCCTGCCTTACCCAAACAACCTCAGGAGTAGTGTCTCACAAACAGATCAAGTTTATCAGAGGATGAAGAGAGGACCACACACGCGTAAGATTTGAATCAGAAAGTATATTCTATATAACAAAACAGAATTTTCCCAAGCATATTCCAGGGATTTTTAACAAATGCTACGTGACAAATATGGTTAAATAGGTTTCAGATGCACTAGGTTAAACACAGTTAAATTGGGGTCTTTAGTGCAGGACTTCTCAGAGCCTTTAATACTAAAATGCTTTTTGATTCTCCAGGTGTATGCAATATACTCTCCATGTGCTCCCTTCACTCCCCCAGAGTCTTCGAGAGGTAGTGTTTCATAGTACACAATTTGGATAATGCCATTCGCTTTATTGGCTACTGATGACAACCACTGAAAATGTTGAAGTGGTACACATGGTCAGTCAGTTCTACCACTGAAACTCCCAGCCAAGATCCCTTCCCCTCCTTCCTTTGTCTTGCTAACCACAAGCTAGACTGGAGCAATCTTTTTCAGAAAATCACAGCAGGTGGTGGCTCCATCCACTACACATACCCAACCTAGACCTTGGAGCACGAGCAGATTGAGGAGATCATGTCCTTTGCTTGACCTTGAATTCAATTATTACCAGAAAGGACGATACTTCCCAGACATTGGACCCATTTGTCACCAGAAAGGAAGATACATTCCAGACTCTGGACCCAATTATCAATGGAAAGGAAGATGCTTCCTAGTCAACACAAGACCATCCAGGAAGCCAGATGACAGAAGAGGATGCAACACCTGGACCTCCAAATATAGATGTGGGCGGGGTAAGAGCAGAGAGTTGTGGTACCAAACCCAACTCCTGGACTCCACTGGAAACAAAAAGCTCTTGAACCCTCTGGGACAATGAGCATGTGGTGTTAAGGTTGCCAGGCCCCACGCTGTTCCTTTTCTGTGCAAACACTAAACTTGCCACTTTCTGTTCCCCTTGCTGTTAGTGTCTGTCTTACTTCGATGGCTAAGACAGGAACAAAACCTGAACAGTGTTCAGTTACACTACCATTACCAAATTTGATTTTAATCCTATATTCTAAATTTTCTTTGTACTCAAATATGTTCAACTCCTCGGTTTAAACATTAAAAATGCCTCTTTTTGTGGAGTACTGAAGACTACTGGTGAATGTATGATAGGGCAAAAGAGGTGGAGTTGTTCAAGCATCAGGGTGGGGGTGGCAAGGCACAGACATCTTCACAGTTTAAAACTTCAGGGCGCGTTTGAGTGCTACCAAGATTCTTTAGTCCCTTGACAGTAATCCCGTGACTATTATCTCTTCAAAATAGTTTAATGGAATTTCTCATTACGGAGGGTAAACTTAGGAAAGCACTTGATTCTGCACAGGTTAACTTCATTTCAAGGCCTTCACAAAACTGGAAAGGTGCCTAAATTGGAAACTGGTTTTAAAGAAATACTAATCAGTATAACATAAGAGGGCTGGAATGCCATTGCAAGGTGAAATGAGGACATGCTGGCTGTCTTGAACAAAAAAAAAAAAAAAAAAAAGGAAAACGCTTCACAAGAAATCCTTGCTTATTTAAGATGTTTGGTATACACATTTTCATTTTTTTCAGCATATTTACAATGTTATTCCAAAGAAGAGACTGTAATTTGAATTATTTTAAATCTCCCTGACATGGGTTGAATTGTGTCCTCCAGTCAAAAAACAGGTGGAGCAATCTGGCTAGGCTGTGATTCCCGCTGTTGTGATGTTCCTGTGGGCTGCACACTCCGCCCCTGGGGTGTTAACGGTAGAGGGTGGGCTGCAGCTGTGCACCCGGGGCTGGACTTAATGGGTGGGACTAGGCTGTGCCATGGGCAGCCTCTTAGGATATAAAGGGGCAAGGAGGCAAATGGAGAGTTGGGGACCTCATACCATCAAGAAAACACAGTGTGTCCTTGAGAAAGGACCGGGGTCACTCACCTCAGAAACCACCAGTCCAAAGGAAGACTGATGATGAGGACCCTCCTCCAGACCCAGCAGAGAAAGCCTTTCCCTGGAGCTGACACCCTGAATTTGGACTTTTAACCTACCGGACCACGATAAAATAAAATCTCTTTTTAAAACAATCCACTGTAGTCTCTGTCATAGTGGCACTAGAAGACCCTTCCCTCACCTAGAACATTCCTTCCTTGGGAAGGTTGAAGGGAAGAAATACAGAGAAATTTAGGTGCATGCTCTCCTACTTGACTTTTAAAAAATAACATTCTTATAATTAAAATATTATAACTCTCCATTCTACTAAACTGGCAATCTAAAATAATGCAAAGCAAATTATCCAACGAAAAAAATGTAGTCACACACTACGAACAATGAATAATATACAATTTTACCAAAAGTCTTCCTCCTTAGAAACCTTTATTACACACTTTTAAATCACCTTCTAATCTTACCCTTAATAGAAAGGTAACACCATGAAATAATTACTTGATTCATCTTACATTCACAGTATACTTTTCTGTACATACAGAAAAATATCTAAATATTAGTCATAGAATAATAAGAGTTTATCACTAGAAAAAAAAATTAGATAATGGAGAGCCAATGAATACTCTTCTGTATTTTAAGTCCACATTTCATTTCTGGGTCTTCTGTAAAAATATTCAGAACCATGAGATATTGGTTTACAATTTAGGTAATGAATATACAGTGACCGACAGAGTAGCTATTCAATAAGTGACATGGATAGTTTCCTTTATAATTAAGATTTTTCTGATTATTTGAAGGAAACCTTGGCATTCTTCTCATGGTCCTGGAATGGGGCCATTGTGTATATAGCATTTAATTTTATGTCCTAGTGAGCACTGTGGCTAAAGAGCTTTGACATAATCGGTATGATGAGATAATCCCAGATTTACTGGCTTGGAGAACATTCTAGTATTAGAAATATTTCCTCTCTGATTTGTGTGCTTGGCAATTGAGCTAGAAGAGGGGGAACAAATCAGCCTTGCTGACTTCTATTTAATTAATAACGACCTCAGGGTTCATAAAATGAGACATTGCTACTGAGTATGAAAAATTTAGAGATCTGGAAAATAGATGAGGCCAACTATAAAACATGAAAATTTACTTGAACATACAGTATGTCTGGCAAATGTTCCCGCAGAGGTAGTGCATCTGACCTGATTTGGGAAGCAATCAACAGCAGTTTAGATGCATGTGAAGAATCTAGAGAGTGTTATACTGCTTGCCTCTGAATGATTGCTAACTCTACTGCTGGAAAAGAACAAAACATGATCTGGTAAGGTGGCAGTGTTGTATTTTTTTCTTTTATGATATTAGTAAATTGAAAGACAGATTTTCAAGCTTATTAAAAAGAAGAAGAAAAAAACCCTATGAAGATGTGCTTTATTTCACTGGCAACAGAATGTAAGTGAATTATTTAAATCCCATTAAAATCACCCTCCTTATGTTTCCTACCTCCCAGCATGCAAAATATTTTCTTTCAAAATAAAAATTGAGGACAGTCTCTGTTAAAAAGAAAAGTGATTTAAGACAAAGAGTGCACTAATTTTGTAGATATTCATTCTTACAACTGTCTGTGATGATAAAAGAGATTCGTTATTAATCTTCCACTGTAGATAGTATTTATATACCAATGTGAATTTAGCAAGTCTGGCATATATTATTCTATCATGTTTAAGAGAAACCTGCAGAATAATAATAAGCCAAAGTGATTAACTTCTAGAGTGATTTTCTGGTGATAATACTATGTGTACAATATTAGTCATATGAACCAGAAAAAAAGGCATACCAGTAAATAAATGTTAATTCAATCTTTTTCACTGGGAAGTTTTACAACTAGCCATACAGTGCAAGAAGTACTGACTAAAACACAGTTACACCTAAAAAACAAAAACAAACAAAAAACCCAATTGAAAACAAATTAGAAGAACAAAAAGTGAACCACATCACTGAGATGATAAGAAGAGTCATTAAGCTGTCTCAAATTGACATTATTGGAGGTTGCAGGGAGACTGGAACTCTCATGCATTGCTGGTAGGAATGTAAAGTTGTACAATGACTATAGAAAACTATATGGCGCTGCTTTAAACTGCTAGAAGCAGAAATACCATACCAGTAATTCCACTCCTAGGATTAAATGGATTAAATCCTACAGAAATAAGGGCCATCACATGAATAGACACAGCTTATCCATGTCAACTGCAGCATTATTCATGATAGCAAAAAGATGAAGATATCTTTAGTGCTTACCAACAGAAGAATGCATAAACAAATTATGTTACCTATACACAATGGAATTCTACACAATGATAAAGAACAATGATGGATATGTGAAACATCCCACAACATGGATGAATCTGGAGGGCATTATGCTGAGTGAAATAAGTCAATCGTAAAAGGGCAAATATAGTATCATACTACTATTATAAAAAGTCAAGAAAAGGGTTCACATGGAAAAAAACATCTTTGATTATGGGGGGAGATGTGGCAAGGAGAACTTATTAGACAGCGGACAAGTGTTATACTGTGGCGAGGAGAAAGATAACACACAGGATAGAGGAAATCAGCACAATTTGACCAAGGCAAAGCCATAGAAGCTTCTTACACATATCCCAACACCTTGAGGGACTGAGTGACTGGGGCTCAGAGCTGGGGATCACAGTCTTGGGAGACGTCGAGGTCAACTAGCATAACCGGCATAATACAGTTTAGAACAAAAATGTTCTACATCTTGCTTTGGTAAGCAGCCTGTGGGGTCTTACAAACTTGAGAACTGACACTGCCAATACATTTACCGGTCCCATTCCATCCAGAGCAAGGGAAAATGAAAAAAACGAAAGACAGGAGGAAAACACCAGTCCAAAGGGCTAGCGCACCTCGTGAGTCACAGCATCCACCAGCCTGAGCCCAGAAGAACTAAGGGGGGCCCGGGTACCACCACTGGCTGCTCTGACAGCGAGGACAGTGCTGTGTGGGAGAAAAACAGAGAACAAAATGCAGACCCACAGAAAAAGAACAGACTTACTGTTACCTGGAACAACCCCTAAGACTGTGACCACCGGGTACACTGCTAACTCAGAAGTAAAGCCCATTTTTCAGACAAAGATTAGACAGGCCCACAAAACAAACAAGAACCCTCAGTCAAGTACACGAGACTGCATGGTCAATGCTTGCCCTGAAGCAAAGATGAGGAGGCAGGAAGCACCACGTAAACTGGACAAGCGAACCCAAGGGACCCAGGGTGGGGACAGGGTGACTGCTGACGCGTTACGAGAACTGCAACCCATGTCACAGAACCATCTGTGCATAAGCATTTGAACAAGAAATTCTGCTATAAACTTCCACCTGTAGTACCATTAAATAAAAAAGTCACCAAACCATGATAAGGCAGCATGTAACTTTGTCACAGACATTGATTATAAGAATGACGAAAACTGCCGTCGAGTCAATGCTGACTCATAGCAACCCACAGGTTAGTAATATGAAGTATCTATTCTGAAATAACTATTTTTGAAAGAATATTACAAGTATTTTCTTCCCATACTGATATATTAAGGCGCCCTTCTACATACTTTTGGAAATATGGCCCCAAATCAAAATAAATACTTTTCCTTAACATGGTGAATATCACAGAGCACTTTCAGCATTTGTACTTTAGCACTGGACACTCCAGTGAGGCCCTGATGATATACCAGCAGGAGCTCATCCAAAGCTTAGAGTTGTCAGAAAAAAAATGATTTTTATCATCCATTTACAGCATTTCCTATAAAAATATAATCAGACATCTTTCAAAATTTAAAAATTCAGTTGAGAAGATCTTAAGACCTCAGATACCAAATTATATTTCAAGAATCTAAATACATTACTTTTACATCATATTGGAGAAAATTTCTGCCTCTAGACTTCTAAAAGAAGAATTCTTAAAAGAGAATTCCTGAGAAAAATATGGAAAATGTTAATTGTATTTTTCCAATAACATATGCAGGCCTGAATTGCCTAGTTGGTTATTATATAAAGCTCAAACATCTCCGATCTCACAGCTTACACAATTAATTTTTCAAAGAAAGAAATTGTTATATAGCCAAATGTTATAGCCCTGGGTAACTTAAAAATTCATGCTGTTTTTTATTATGATGTTGTTATTAGTTGGTGTCCAGTGGACTCTGACTCATTGTGACCCTATGTAACTGAATGAGTCTGTCCAAGAAGTGGCAAGACAAGAAGGATGTATTCTTTTTAGACACTATTAGATACTAATAAATAATTATATAGATTTTAAAGTTGGTATATTTGTACATTCCCATATTCCCTTTGTTAGTGTCCACCACACATTTACATTATTACCAGGAGGCAGCCGCCTAGCCAGAGACTACATTTCCCATCCCTGCTTGCATACTTACGTGGCCATGTGACTAGTCCTGACCAATGGAAAATGACAGAACTGGTGTTTACTTAGGGTTACTATGAGCTGGCATCAACTCGAAGGCAATAGGTTTGGTTTTTTGGTTCTTCTTGTGTACTAGGAAACCCTGATGGTGTAGTGGTTAAGTGCTCGATCTGCTAACCAAAAGGTCAGCAGCTTGAATCTGCAGGGCCCTCTTGGAAGCTCTATGGAGAAGTTCCACTCTGTCCTATACGGTTGCTCTGAGTCAGAATCAACTCGATGGCACTGGATTTGTTTGTTTGTATACCAAGGATGTTTAAGGTTCTCTACTCTACTGCCATTCACCAAATGAATATACAGGTCTCAAGCCATAAGGGGTATCAGAGCCTTGCAACAGAGGAAGGCTGGCTCAAGTACTACCACCTGAACAAAAGCAACTGATGAATCACGAATAGCTGTATTAACTGGCATGTAAGCTTTAACGAAATACCAGGCAATCTGCTATAGCCACTAGCATCACTCTGAATCACTGTCAAACAAGAAAAGATTATTTCAGGGGGAAGCTGTGACTATTTTCCCAATAACTATATAACTTTTAAAAACCAGAATTAGTTTTTATAAAATATATAAAGTATTTATAAAATATAAAAATATATAATAAATACATATTTTTGTGGTAGTTTACATGTCAGTAATAAAAAACCTATGCAGAATAAAGATTGATGGAAACTAAATTTAATTAGAAGTTCACAACCATCACCAGAGCTTCCACATCAGAGTCTCACTTATCAGAAGTGAATAAAATATAGAAGCTACTTTAATTTTTAATGTTCCTATTAAAATAGTAAGAATTATACTACAAGTCATAAGACTTTCAATTAATTTATCCAATAAAACAGATATAGTAAGTATCAGATTAAACATATTTTTCTTAATTACCAAATTTGAAACCTTAAAAAAACCTAAAATTATTTAAAACATAAAATTTCAACCCATTTTATATTGATTCTAGTATTTTTGTAAAAGTTAAACTGACTACAGTAAAATTATAAAAAGATAAATGTGCATACTGTATAAGCAGAGAATTAAACATTCCAAAATTACAATGTATACTGAGCAAATAATCCAAGAAGCTAGACTATGTGAAGAAGAATGAAGCATCAGGGTTAGAGGAAAACTCATTAATGACTTGCAGTACACAGATAATACAACTTTGTTTGCTGAAAGCAAAAGAGAACTTGAAGCACTTATTGATAAATATTAAAGACTGCAGCCTTCTCTATGAATCACACTACCATAAAGAAAACAAAAATCCTCAAAACTGGACCAATAATTAACATCATGATAAATGGAGAAAAGACTGAAGTTGTTAAGGATTTAATTTTAGTTGGATCTACATTCACAGTCCATGGGCACAAGCAGTCAAGAAAGCAAAAGATGCACTGCATCAGACTAACGTGCTGCAAAAGACCTCTTGAAACTGTTGAAAAGCAAAGATGTCACTTTTAGGACTAAGATGAGCCTGACCCAGGTCATGATATTTTCAATCTCCTCACATGTACACAAAAGCTGGACAATGAATAAGGTAGGCAAAAGAAAAACTGATGACTTTGAATGATGCTGTTGGTGAGGAATGCTGAATATACCTTCTAGCAAGAAGAAGGAACAAACCTGTAATGGGAAGAAGTACAGCCACAGTGGTCCTTGCAGGTGAGGATGGCAAGACTTGGTTTCCCATATTTTGAACGTGTTATTGGGAGGGACTGGTTTCTGAGATGGGTAACATGTTTGGTAAGGTAGACGGTCAGCTAAAGAGTGGAAGACTGACGAGAACAGCTGACACAGTGGCTGCAGCAACGGGTTCCAACAGAGCAGTGACTGTGAGGACGGGGCAGGACTGGGCGGGGCTTAGTGGGCTGTATATGGGGTCACCGTGATTTGGAACTGATTCAATGGCACCTAACAACAAGAACAAAATTAAAAAGCTGGAAGAGACTGTGAGAGATCCTTTAGGAAACCATCTCTAAGGTCCTGGGGTGGTTTTACTGGTATCACTGACTCATTCATATGCGATAAAGTGTAAAAACTGGGTGAGTATAGGGAGTGCTATACAGTAAAAACCTCCCATTGCAGTTACAATGTTATGCTGCGAAAACAAAGATGGAATAAAGGATAAAAGAGGAACCATACCCTCAAACTCCGTTGTTCTGTCACGAACTTTCCATACTCACTGCTCCGAACGCTGCCACTTTGGATTTGGGAATAAATTGACTTAACTGCTTTTCAGTTATATTTTAAAGGTGAGAAAGTTATACTTTATTTTATTTATGAATAAGCTGATATTTACAGAGGTGAAATAATCTATTCATTCATCTGGCAAAAGTAGTTAAGTTTCAGGGTAAGGATCTAGACCCAAATCTGACTTCTCAGAATTTAGCCATTATGTTGAACTCCTCTCTGAGGCTATGCCGTCTGGGTTGGTTTCAATAATGATGTGCACGGGGGTCCTGGGATTGATTAGACAACTGTCTGAAAGGGGCTTTTTAGCTTTAGAAGATGAATAACTTTTCAGTTTTAGAAAATGTGTTGACTGATCAATTCGGTGAGTGTATATTATACGCCTCAAATGATGACATCTTTTTAAAATTGTCTGCCATAAAATTAATTTAAAAATGACCTGAGTAACTATGAATAAAAAAGTGCTTGTATGTAGGTAACTTCTCTGTGCTTCCCAAAGGGTCATGTGTGGCAATGAATTCTTAACACGTCCGTCTTCGCTCAGTAGGCGGTATGTTTCGGGGGCAGGAAGTGTCACGCTCATCTTTATGGCCCCAGTGTGAGGCTTACAGAAAATGGGGCTCCATAAATGTCTGATATTACATATTCTACTGATATATTACTTTTATTATACCACCAAGTAAAAAAATGCTCATAAGTGGTAGACCAGTTATCTATAATTGAGGAACAGATAAAACAATCTTCAGGTGTGATAATGCAGTGAACTTACCCTAAACAATACGTGCATAGAGATAGAACTTTAAGAGGGGAAAAAGATTTATTTAAATAGCCTAAAATCCATCAACTAATGGGACTAGTTCTCCCTACCAATATTTTCATATCTGACTCTTGTGCAAAGATTTAATGAACCCAAATTTATACATTTGATAGTACAGAATAGTTGAATCAATATGATAATTCAAACAGTTTCGACTAGAGTTTATTTTTTAAATAGCTGGAGTTATATGCACATTTAATTTTCCCAGACAATGAAGCACAATTGTTCACATCAATACTATTGTTAGCTATGCAAATCCTGTTTTCCCGCCTAGCTGATGAAGTGCCACCAAAGACAAATAAATATGACGGTATGGTGTCTGCCTAATATTCACCCATCCCTCATTCCCTAACATTTACTGAGCTGAATTTAGCTGACTGGAATTTTGGCCTCTGAAATCATTTAGAATGTAGACCAAACTATGTTTCTAGGTACCTAATCACCAAGAGAGGGATGGAGATTTTCACAGCAGTACTTGGTTAGTGGCAATGTTAAGTTATATATAAGCCAGCAATCTAAGAAGATTTTCAACTCCTTTAATATCTGAGATGATTCATTTAACATGGATGTTTGGGACTGTGGCACCTGGCAAAGACTTTATATCATTAAGTTTTAATTGTAATTTAGTTTCTTTTATACTATACCATTGCGATTGTTAGGGTTATGTATCAACTTGGCTGGGCCATGATTCTCAGTGGTTTGGCAGTTAGGGATAGTTTGGCAGTTGTATAATGATGTGATCACCTCCATGATAAGATTTGATATAATGTGATTACCTTCATGATAGGACATGCTGTAATTAGCCGATCAGCTGAAAGGGAATTTTCTTGGGGGTATAGCCTGCAAACAATATAGGTGGACTTTCTGGTGAGGCTTGTGTCTTATGCTTGCTCTGGGTCCTGTGGCTGGCTCTTGTTTGTCTGGCCTCTTGTTCTGAGGACCTGAGCTAGCAGCATGTCGGTTGTCTCGCCTGCTGATCTTGGGATTCATCAGGCTTTGTAGGTTGCAAGCCAGAGCCTCACTGTCCAACTTGATGATCTTGGGTTGAGCAGATCTTGCAGCTAGGTGAATCAGGAGAATCTTCTATCCTGACCCACAGACTTGGGATGTTCCAGTCTCTACAGGAAGTGAGCCATTTTCTTGATATAAATTTCTCTATATATTTATACACTTTACTGGTTTTGTTTTTCTAGAGAAACCAGCCCAAGACATCCATTTTTCAATTTGCTTTTCAGACTATGTGAATCTTATTTCGCACTACTCTTTTTTTCAGTTGAAACTGAAGTATGGAGGGTTGAAGTGCCTTATCCCGGGTCACACAGCGGCAAAGCCAGGACTTGGCTACAGACCAAATCACTATTCAGTGTAGATGATACAGACCTGGTTTGAAATCCCAGTTTGCCCGCTTACTGATGGGGTTACCTGTATGTCTTTGGGTAGGTTATATAAAGTGTGAGACCAAGCTGCCTATACTATCAAACACACAATGACTGCCTTCATAATTCATCATGTGATAACATATTCCTTAGTTTGATGCCTGACACATTCTAGGTACAATGTAATCATTATTCTCTTCATTGTACCTCTGGTTTTCTGTATTAGCTTTTTATTGCTATTGCTACAGTAACAAATTACTAAAAATTTAATAGCTCAAATAATAAAAATTTATTAAGTTATAGTTACACAGTTCAGAAGTACAAGGGTCACGTTGGGATAAAGTCAAAGTATTGGCAGGGCTGAGTCTCTTTCTGGACATGCGAAGGGAGTATATTAGCCTTTTCCAGCCTCACCCTTTGGCTCATGGCTTCCACCTGCATCTTCAAAATCAGCAACCGTAACATCTGTCCAACTCTGCTTTATTGCCACATCTCTTTCTCGGCCTCTTTTCTTCTGCCTCCCTCTTCTACTCTTTTAAAGACTCCTGTGATTAAAATGGGCCAACCCAGATAATACATGGTGGCTCAGTGCTTAAGAACTCAGCTGTTAACCAAAAGCTTGGCAGTTTGAATCTATAAGCTACTCCTTGGAAACTATGGGGAAGTTCCATTCTGTCCTCTCTGCTATAAATTGCAATTGCCTTGACGGCAATAGTTTATTGTTTGTGTGTTTATTTCCCTATTTTAAGGACAGTTGATTAGTAATCTTAATTCTATCTGCAACTTTGATTCCCTTTTACCATGTTTCCTAATATGTTCAAGGCTCCAAGGATTAGGATGTGAGTGGCTTTCAGGGGACATTATTCTGCCTGCCTCACCCCTGTTAGCTGCTTCCTCCACTAAGGACTAGGGTCAAAAGGAAAAGGTGTTGGTTTGGATTCTTGCAATCTGCCTAAAACTTGGTAGACACGTAGGAAGAAAGATTATATAGTATATTGTAATGCATATAATCTACTTAAGGAAGAAAAAGAAAGGTCTTATGAAAAGTAATTTAAGAAAGAAGAACCAGATTTGGAAGGCAAGGCATTTGACAAAAAAGTATTTGTTAATGCATTTAAATAAATTGTCTAGAAGGCAGAAATAATTCTACATATGGCTAAATAAAAGTACAGTAAAACTTATGAAAGCTGGAACCTGTGTAAGGTGGAAACCTGATAGAGAAAGAAAATCCAAGTATTTCCATCAATAAAGAGTGACATAAAACTGGTTAAGACTGTACCCTGTCAAAAGTAGAAAACTTGTGAAACTCAGAAAAATAAGGCTATCTCATCAAGTTCCAGCTCTCAGAGGTTTCACTGTATCATCCCAATAAGGTGATAAGTTCCCAAAATACACAATTCCAGGGATGTACTTACATTATCCTAACTAAATGTAGAAGATATGAAGATACGCTTCATGTCTAATTAACACCTGTCACAGGTTAAACAGGGAGAAGAAAATTTGATACTGGGTGTGTAGATCTAGATGTTTCACTGATTTCAGTGGGATGTGACACTCTGAACAACCCAAGCCAGCTGACTGGCCTTCCATACAAATGACAATTTCTCTACAGTGCTTCATATCCTGATACTTTGTCATAGGTACCTACAGAAAATTCAGAGCAATCAGGATTGTCTCAGGCTCATGAGCAATGCAACCTGTTTGCCTCTGTTGCAGGGCTTTTGACTGGCTAGAGAGTGGCCTAAATGCAGATTCTGGCTACTGGTTCCTATTAAGAACTGTGCAAGGTTGCTATTGAAAATTTCTCCATTGGCAGATGAGAACAGTCTAGAATAAGAGAAGTGAGGAGGGACTAACAGCTCCTACGGACTCAACACAAGCC
The DNA here is from genome assembly GCA_028571685.1 of Heterohyrax brucei. Taxonomy (NCBI): domain Eukaryota; kingdom Metazoa; phylum Chordata; class Mammalia; order Hyracoidea; family Procaviidae; genus Heterohyrax; species Heterohyrax brucei. Next base: position 112,712,481 of record CM053149.1, on the reverse strand, counting down.
AGGTATTTGGTCAGGGGCTTCAGTCCCTTATTTCATTCAATCCTCAAGCAATTCAGAGAGAAAGAAATTATTATCTTTGTTTATTAGACAAGGAAAGGGAGCACAGAGAATTAAATAATGTGCTAAGGTCACACTTGAAAGTGGTTATTGAAAACTTTAGAACCCAGGTCGATTTGGTACAAAAGCTTGTACTTTTTTCCTTCTATCAACTGATCAAACTGCCAATGACAAGATTCATTCATTTGATAAATATTTACTCAGTCCATATTACCTAGGCACTGTATCAGATAGGTGGAGCCCTGACGGTACCGTGATTGAGAACTCGACTGCTAGTGAAACAGTGAGCATTTCAAATCTGCCAGCCACTGCTTGGAAACCCTATGCGGCAGATCTACTGTGTCCTACAGGGTATCTATGAGTTAGAAGTGACTTCACAGCAATGGAAACCATGGTGGTATAGTGGTTAAGTGTTATGATTGTTAATCAAAAGGTTGGCAGTTCAAATATGACAGGTGCTCCTTGGAAACTCTGTGGGGCAGCTCTAACTCTGTCTTATGAGGTCACTATGAGTTGGCATAGTGACCATGGCAGTGGGTTTGGTTTTCATGGCCATGGTTTCACTTTGATATCAAGTAAATGGATATAGCTTTGAAATCCAAACTTGTGGTTTCAATATCTTACAACTTATTCATAGCTAAGAAGTCTTTGGGGGACAAAACATTAAAATGTCTGTATTTCCTCTTTAAGAGCTCAGTTGGTTTCTTCACAGAGTCTCATTAGAAAAGACATGGTCAGGATTCTCCTACATGCAAAAGACACCGAGATCCTGCACACATTCTTCTTCTTATCTAGGCTGCATAGAAATTGCTCTGACACCTCATCAAGACAGCCTTAGACCTTATTAATCTGTCAGCAGACATTTCTCAACTCATCAGAAATGAACCAAAGCAGCTAAGTTAATGAGGTCTTCAGAGGGAAGGTTCTTGACTGTGGCCACTAAAACGAAGCTAAAATAATCTGCCAAGGATTTAGAGAAAGCTAAAAGGGGTAGCTTTTTAATTCTAATCCAGAAACTGTCATTTCCGTCTACTCTCTCCTCTCTATAATTTCTCGATCCAGTCAAACTATCTAACATAAGTTCTATTTGCATAATAAAATATTTTCTATTTTTAATTGTTCTGTAAATGAGAAGATAAAATGTAAACCTAAGCTTTGAACTAATAGAGTAGGCTGGCAGTGACAAACATATTTTTATAGACAGGTTATGATCCACGTTCTTTCCTATCGGCAAACAATCTAACAGGCTGTCCTGTCCCAAGCTCAGGCAATCATGTGGGGTCATTAATGAACTCTCACTGAAGAGGAATGAGAAAAGCCAAGCCTAATACAAATTAGTTATGTTTCAGAGTCATAAAGCAAAGCAATTAAACACTGGACATCTCACAAGAGCTTTCTGGGAGGGGAGTCGTCATTGTTTCTGTTATCCAGCCTAACATAGTATTTGCATTGTTACCATTCACCGTGGCACAGCTCCTGTGTTAGCAATATGCTCTAGATGACCAAGGGTTACAGTGATGTAGTATGGGTCCTACCTGCCACTTCTCTGCTCTCAACGGGTCAAACATCTCCAACTGACCCAGACGCAGAGCAGTGAAGTTGAATGTGGCCTCAAAATTCTGAAAAACAACACCTGAGGTAGTCATTATCAGCTGACAGAATTCGTGTGAATTGAAATCTACTTGCCTTTCCTGATCTAGAAAGAAACTTTTGTTTTATTTAGCAATAACATAGGCTCCCTAGGTTTCACTATTATGTATTTGCAATGTTCTAAGTATAATACTTCCTATGTAACAGCTATGCAGCATGAGAAGTGTTATATCAGATTTTATCACCTGAAGTAAAGGTGTTGTCAACCCAAATGAATGCATGGAGGATTATAAGTCAACCTTAACTAGCCTTTGAAATCAAATTAGCATGATCTCGAAAAATCATGAACAGTATAATTTAATGTACAAAGCAACTGTCTGATACAAAGAATTTCATCTCGTTCATATATGTGAATAAATAACATTGTGAGACAGCATGATGGTAGGTGGGAACAGCAGTACATTGACCGGGAACTGTCAGAAATTTAAGCCAGCTTCTGAGAAAGACATGGAACCAGGGATATCGCTGCTGATGTCAGAAGGATCTTAGCTGAAAGCAAAGAGTATCAGAAAACATTTACCTGTGTTTCACTGGACCAACAAGCAACACAACTGGACCAACAAGCAACATTAAGATACACAGAGAAAAGAATGGAGTTGGCAAGAACTTCATTTCACTTGAATCCACAATAAATATGCATGGAAGCAGCAATTGTGAAATCAAACAACATATTGCATTGGACAAATCTGCTGCAAAAAGTCTTAAAAAGATGTCACTTTGAAGACTAACATATACTTGATTCAAGCCATAGTATTTTCAATCACCTCATACGCTGGACAATGAATAAGGTAGTCCAAAGAAGAACTGACACCTTTGAACAATGGTGCTAGCAAAGAATACTGAATATACCATGGGCTATTGAAGAATGAATGAATCTGTCTTTGAAAATGTACAGCTCCAATGCTCTTTAAAAGTGATAAGGGTGAGACTTCAACTCATGTATTTTGGACAAGTTATCAGGAGGGACCAGTGTCTCCAGAAGGATATCAGGCTTGGTGCAGAGGGTCAACAGAAAGAGGAAAGGCCCAACAAGATGGACTGGTGTGGTGGCTGCACCAAGAAGCTCAAACACGCACCAACTCTGAAGATGGCACAGGACCAGGTAGCTCTTCACTTTGTTGTCCATGTGGTCACTATGAGTTGGAACCAACCTGACAGCATCTGTCAACAACAATGGAGCCTTGGCAGTATAGTGGTTAAAAGCTCAGCTGCTAACAAAAAATTTGGCAGTTCGAATCTACTAGCTGCTCCTTGGAAACTCTGTGTGGCAGTTCTGCTGTCCTGTAGCATTAGTACGAGTCAGAATTGGCTCAGTGGCAAAGGTCTATTTTATGTTTTCTTTTGAAACAACAACAACATTAGGACAGGCAGCCTCTAAGAGGGTCCTCAAAGAGTCCCATCTCCTGGTATTCATATTTTTCTTTTTTGTTTTCTTAATTTTACTTCAGATGAAGGCTTATGGTATTCACATTCTCCTGCAGTTCACTGTCCCACTCATTAACCACCTGCAATATCAGAGTTGGTATGTGTGACCAGTAGTATATGGCAGAAGTGACAGTGTATACAGACAGAAGTTACAGAAGACAATGAAGCTACTGTCGTAGAGTTGGTCTTTCTCTGTCCCTCGCTCTGTCATCACGTGCTCTGCGGGAAATCGGCTGTCATGCTGTGACCACTTAAATGTGGTAAGGAACTGAAGCCTCCGGTCAGTGGCCGCACGAGTGAGCTCAGAAGCAGACCTTGCAGCCCACTAAGCCATTCTTTAATTCCCATTCCTGGTGGTTTAGTGGTTAAAGGCTATATAGCTGCTAACCAAAAGGTCAGCAGTTCAAATCTGCCAGGTGCTCCTTGGAGACTCTGTGGGCAGCTCTACTCTGACCTACAGGGTTGCTATGAGTCAGAGTCAGCTAGGTGGCAGTGGGTTTGGTTTTTTGGGTTGGGCTAACAACTTGCGTACAATCTCCTAAGAGATCCTGAGTCAGGAAAATCCAACTGGATTCCTGATCATCTGAAACTGGACGTGATAATAAATGTTTGTGGTTTTAAGCTACAAAATTTGAAGGGAACTTATTATATAGAAATAAGTATTACAATAATGAGCACTGATTATACTGAATGCAAATATTTCAATTGAAAGATAAATCAGTACAATGAGAACAATGCGGCAGCTATGTTTAATTTTTAATATTTAAATTTGTTTACTCACAAATACATTTTTCATAATAATTTTTCAAAATGATATATACATGTAAAGTGTATGAACTTCTAAAGGGGAATCATACAAGAAACAACCATACCCTGGAGTAGTACACAACTTCACAGGGAAAATAAGGAGTCGAGTGGAAAATGATCACATTACTTAATTACAGCACCAACAAGATCACCTACATTTCATTATCAAATTTAAGAATGCTGTAATTCTTTCTTTAAGGAGAAAATAAGAAAATGTTCCATTAAATGCACTTAGATAGATATGTATATATGGATACAGTATGGAAGCAAGCTTTGCTTACCTGTATATATGGATACACACACACACACGCACATACATACACATACACACTCACACTCACAAATCCACATATACACATAACTTTTTTAGTTCTATAAAGCATTGACTCTAGCAATGCCAATTTTTTGATTAAATATAGGTAAAATACTTCTTCTCTTGAGTAAGAACTTAAAGTAAACAGAGTACTAAAAGGTATGAATAGATGTGCCGTAGAAATGTGGATGGTTGGGAATATTCAGAGAGGACTATATTTATCTGGGCATGTTTGAGATGGCACTGACAGTTACGTTCATTCCCTTGCCTGCAGTGTAACTTCCATGAGATGTAGCAACACAATTTCTAGGAAGACAGTGACAGATGTCAATTTCAAGGAAGGGACTATATGGATACAGACTAGAATCACTTCCAATGTTCTAGGAGGTGGTTTCAGTCACCGTTTCTTTTAATTAGAGGTAGAGGCCATGACTTGAGTTCCTTATTTGTTATTTCTTGCCTCCAAACATCATCTACGTGGTAAATGAGCTACTGTCATCTCAAAAAATAATACTTACTCTATTCAGGCTCAGAATAACTGGTTGGCACAGCAGAAAGAAGAAGATCAAAAATGGAAACAAAATAGCCTAAGTGACCACATGAACCAGAGACTCCACCAATCTGAAACAGAAGAATTAGATGGTGCCTGGCTAACACCAATGACCGCTCGCACAAGGAACACAACAAAGAGTCCCGGACATAGCAGGGGAAAACACAGAATATAACTTGCAATCACATAAAAAGCCCAGAGTGAATGGTCTGACAGAGAGTGGAGGAACCCCTGAAACTATGGCCCATCTGGAACCAAAATCATTCTAGAAATGTACTTTTGAGACAAAGGTCACACAGGACTGTAAGCCTAAAAAGAAAAATACAGGTGAGGAATACGCTCCTTAGTTCAGTTAGGTATACCAATCACATGGACAGCTCCTGTCCAAAAGTAGAAGGAGAAGGTAGGGACGGACAGGACCTGGTTGAAAGGACAGAGGGAACTCAGGGAGGGTGGTATGTATGCTGTCACATAGAGGAGATGGCAACTAATATAATAAAACAGTATGTATGTAAATTTTTGTATGAGAAATTAATTTGAGCTGTAAACTTTCACCTAAAGCACAGCTTAAAAGAAAACGAAGATTAAACAACTACACGGTTCCAAGAAGCTGGTTTACTTCTATTACCTAAACACAGCTAAGTGCCATGAAGTCAAACCAAAAAAAAAGAACCCATTGCTATTGAGTCCATTATGACTCATAGGAACCCTAACCCCCCCATCGAAACATCAGGGCCAAGGGGAGAGAAAGAAGGAAGCTAACCTTTGCTGAGACTGTCTACTCTGGGCGAGGCGCTGTGCTAGGTTCTTTAGGTACCTAAACTCATTCCTACCTGATAGGAACAGTATGCAGTGTCAAAACTCTTTCTGTTTTATATATAAGTAAGGAAACCAAAGCCTAGAGAGGTTAAGTAAATGCACCCAAAGTTGTTCAGTCATTCTGTGAAGGTATCAGCATTTGAACCTAAGTTTCTCTGAGTCCAGAGCCCATGCTCTTTTGATGACACTGGAACCGCCTTCCTGGAAACCAAACCCATCAGCACTGAATTTACATAGCTGACAAGTAGAAGAAGCCTCACAGACCCAAATTCAATTCAAACGAGCCTGATGATTTCATGCTCAGTCTTTTTCAACTACGAAACTCCAGGGGAAGAGGGTAGGGAAGGGAAAATGGGACTGGACAGGTACGTTAAGAGCATGAAGAAATGACAACTGTGTCTGTAGTCTCATCTATACAGCTTAATATCCTTTTGCAGAGCCCACTGCATTATGCATACAGCAGGACTGATCATGATTCTGTCTGGTAGCCTCAACACATGAAAGCAGGCAAGTATGTAACACATGCAGTGTAAACTTCCATCAAGAATGTTGCTGTTGTTATGTGTTGTTGAGCCGATTCTGACTCATAGTGACCTTATAGGACAGAGTAGAACTGCCCCACAGGGTTTTCAATGAGGAGCTGGTGGATTTGAACTGTTGACCTTTTGGTTAATAGCCAAGTTCTTACCCATTACACCACTTCAGCTCCTCCATCAAGACGAACTGACCCCAAGTAAGTCTTGGCGCTTGGATAGGCTTAAATTCTAATACAGAATATAACTTGTAGAGCACCCCCCATGATTCTGGGTAAAGGAAATAGTGGTATACTGTTAGATTTTATTTTTTTTAATTGTTGCTATTTGACCTTTCTAATCGCCAGGAGATTGGTACTGACAGCCAAGTTTATACCTGGTTACTTAAAAATGGATAATGTACAGAAAACCCAAAACTATTGCTGCTGAGTCAATTCTGACTCACGGCAACCCTAAAGGACAGAGCAAAAGTACTCCCTAGGATTTCCAAGGCTATGGTTTTTACCACCTCATTGCTGTTAGCTAGAATCATCTCAATGGCAATAGTTTTTTAATCTTTATGGAAGCAGACTGCCACTGTTTCTCTGCAGAACAGCTGGGTTTGAACCTTTGAGTTGGCAGTTGAGCCCTAAACCACTGTGTAACAAGGCTCTTAGAATGTGTAGATCTCTGTCTAAATCAAGATCTGATTTAAAATGTCTTTCTTGACATACCACATTAAACTAAGGGGGTGGAAGTGATGCAGCAAGGTTGTGGTATGTGGGGGACTCTGGAGTCAGACCACCCTGGGTAAAGATCTTGGTGCCTCAATTCTACTACTGTTTTTCTACCTATAATGTTAAGACAATGATACCCATCATTGCTTTTTGGGAGAAGACATTTACCTCTTTTTCTGCTTTCATAATGATAAAGGATTTTACCACATAGTAAATTAACAATTATTTATTGGGAATCTATTGAGTTCAAAGATCTGTGGTAGGTGTTTAACATGTAACAACTCCATACAGCAATTAATAGGCCCCTTATTTTATGATGAGAAAACTAAGATTAAGAGTGATGTAAGAACCTGTATAGAATCATAGAGCTTGAGAACACAAAATCTGAACACTGCTTTGGAAAATACTGACCCACGTGAACGCACAGTGAGCATTTTTCCTTTTCCTTCTAGAATACATACCAAATAAAACTTTCCATAAAGGATGTCAGAGTCTCTTACGTTCTTAGAAGGCTGTTGGGATTCCCCTTTTGGTCTCTGGCATGAAAGATGTTGTCCAGAATTAGTGGAAGTGTATCAGATTGCCTTGTCCAGAGTAAAACTAACCAGCTCAACAACCAGAAAGGTATTCCTATTGAGATCTCAAAGAAAGGTGTCAAATCAGTGGCAGTCTAGAATAGGAGAAAGGATCTTGGAGCCAGAAGACTTGGATTCTAGTTCTAGCTTGGTAATTCCATGGTCATAAATTTTTGGCAAGTATTCAAGGCTCTCACTTTCTTCATTCTTAAAATGGAGAAAATGATAACGTACACATACCTTACAGGGTTGTTTAAAGAAGCCACTGAACGAAAAGTTTGTTCATGTATCTGTTGTGTTTTTTACTGCCTATCTTTTCACATTGCTATATAAATTTCATGACATCAGGGAACTAGCCTGTGTATTTCCTCATTGTCTATTCAGGGCAGTCAACATTTATGTTGAAATCATAATCCTCTTCCCTTTTTCGACATTTTCCTTGAAATTATTACTATATTTTTCTCCCATATGATACCTGACATTAGCACTGAAATCACATGAAATGAAAATGGTGAGGCTTCATTTCTTGTTACTAATTTTTGTAACCTCTAAGAGAGTTGCTGGGTTTTGCTGATTATTCTGCAATTTCCAGGTTCTCTCCAGATGTGAAGAAAACTGCTTACTTGGTTGAGATGCTTTTACTTACTTGATGAAGTACTTGATTCCATCTGCTGTGTAAGCTTCCTCCCACCCATAAGGTAGACCTAGAGTGAAAGGAAACCAAAAATACACTTAATAAGATGATGAAGATAACTTTATTTCCTGGACACAAACCTTCTGTATCTTCCTAGTTATTTTACTACATTTCTTGTACAAAATGATTTTCTAGAAAGGGGAATTAAGACAATTGAGGACAAGCTTTTATACTCAGCATCTTCAGAACACAATAAGGAAGTCTTGAACAGTTAACAATCTGCTTTGGTTGCAGTAATTGGCTTATGACTTGTCGTTTACATGTGGTGAGCATTTTTGTCAGCAGGATTCAGGCCAAAATTTTTGATACAGCGTATGGTTTTTGCCTGCAGGCAGAAGGATGGACAAGACGGCCTCTGCTTGTCTCTCCTGGCTCACAGTTTAATTGGATCCCTTTACATTATTTCGCTCAGCTCCATGGGGGATCGGCCACAGGGGATCGAGGCACGGGTGCCAGATTAGCAGGGGTTTGAAAGCAGCTTTTGGACAACACAAAATTCCTTATGAGTTTGAAAGCTTCACAAAGTGATTTACAATGGATGGTGGTATTTTACTTTGTTAATTAAGAACGTGCACTAAACACAAACAGCCAAACAATTTGCTAAATTTAGCTTCTGTTTCTACAGTGAGGCTGAGAGGCAGCAGAAAATTAGCAAGAAATTATTTATTGGGCATATTTCTGGTGAGTACCTTCTTGTTCTCATCATACTAAGTGAAAAGCCTCATGTTGAGGCAGCCACATCCCTTGTATTCCAATTCTGGGTGATAACCCACAGCTTGATTTGGACTCATAGCGACCCTACAGGTCAGAGTAGAACTGCCCCATAGGTTTCCAAGGAGCACCTGGCAGATTTGAACTGCAGACTTTTTAGTTAGCAGCAGTAGCACTTAACCACTATGTAACCAGGGCTTCTATTCTGGGTGATACCCCTCAAGAACACAATAGTTACTACCCCTCTGCTCCATTCCTAGGAGGCCTGGTGGCACAATGGTTGAGCACTTGGCTGTTAAAGGACAGGTCAGAGTTTGAGCCCACCAGCCGCTACATGGGAGAAAGACATGACAGGTCGTTTCTGTCAAGATTTCAGCCTGTGTAGCACAACTGGCACAACACACCTATAAAGAAAATGTTCCACATTCCACTTTGGTGACTACTGTCTGGGGTCTTAAAAGCCTGTGAATAGCTATCTAGGATACTCTGCTGGTCTGTCCCTCAGGAGCAAGGAAGAACAGAGAAAACTAAAGATTTAAGGGAAAGAGTAGTCCAAACGACTACCGGACCACATCTACAACATCTTCTCGCTGAGTGCAGTACAACTAGATGGTGCCCGGCTACCACCACTGACTGCTGTGACAGGGATCCCGGAAGAGGGTTATAGACAGGGCAGGAGGAAAATGTCGAACAAAACTCTAACTCGGAAAGAAAGACCAGACTCGCTGGCCTGACAGACCGCTGACACCCTGGGGCCCTTTCAGCTCAGTAATGACGTCACTCCTGAGGTTCACCCTTCAGTCCAAGATTAGACAGGCCCATGAAACAAAATGAGAGTAAAGGGGCATGCCAACCCAGTGACAACGACTAGAAGGCAGGAGGGGACAGGAAAATTGGTAACAGGGAAGCCAAGATTGAGAAGGAAGAGTGTTGATCTGCTGTGAGTTTGTTAACCAGTATCATAAAACAGTATGTGCACTGTTTAACAAGAAACTGGTTTATTTTGTAAATCTTCACCTAGAGTACAGTAACAAAAATAAAGCGTTACATTCATTTAAAGGAAAGAGATTATAGCCTTGGAAACCCTGTAGGGGCAGTTCTACTCTGTTCTGCAGGGTTGCCATGAGTTGGAATTTGACAAGACAGCAGTGGGTTTGGTTTTGGTACTCCAACCCTGAGCACTGCTCAAGACCTTAATTGACCTATGGGATCAGTTCTTTATTACTGGCTTATCATACTCCCTTTGATGGGTGGAAGATATATTAACACACTAAAGGAAAGACTCCTTGAAGCCGGCAGCCTACTTCTTTAGAAAGTAACTGAGCTGTGAAAACAGACGATTGACTTCCATTCCCCCCAATCTCAGCAAGACACACAGCAAAAGTGCAGCAACAGTAACTGTTTAAATGGCATAAAACCTTAGTCTCTCACCATTTCCTTCCTAAAGGGTGTTCTTCAACAAGCAGCTTTAGGTATACTGTTTTCTTAATTGAGGATGGAAGAGGAAGCTTTATTTTATATTTATTTCTAGTCTTTTAACACAAATTGTATAAAATAATACCCAGGGCAAAAACTTAGTAACTATTAACACTGGCTGCCTGTGAGTTTCTTTTCTCTCATAGCAAATGAATGTTCCTAGTCTCAGGAGAATGTGAGTATTTTCGTGAACTTGATGTAAGCCAATGACTGGCTTCTTGAAAGTCCCTGAAATGACACTATATAGACATCTCCTCGGGTGTCTGCAGCCAGCTCACACTCAGCCAGAGACAGGACATGATAAATTACTGCTGCAGCACAGGTTCAGAAAGATTTATTTTCCTTCTTCAGGCTTCCTGTGTCTTTGTTACAGACCACTACATTCATCACCCACAAACCCTCACCTGCAGGATAGAATCTGGTGACTGAATGTAAGAAGCTTGCTTTCTAGACACAAATGCACAGAAATGCCCAGATTTCTGATCAATAAGACAAAGATAGCTAAAAGTTAAGTAGAAAGCTATTCTAATGCGACTAAAGTTTTTGTCTCACAAATAGCTTATTTGTCTGACTAATTTCTTGTGCCATAGACTATTTTAGCACAAAGGAGAAAAGAATGTATAATTTAAAGATACCCCCCAGCAAACCAACTCATAGCGACCCTATAGCACAGGGTAGAACTGCCCCATAGAGTATTCAAGGACAACCTGGTGGATCTGAAGCATACCACCAGGGTTTAAAGATCCCAAATCGAACCAAACTCAGTGCCATAGAGTTGATTCTGACTCACAGTGACCCTACAGAACAGAGTAGAACTGTCCCATAGAGTTTCCAAGGAATACCTGGCAGATTTGAGCTGCTGACCTTTTGGTTAGCCAACGTTGCACTTAGCCACTATGCCGCCAGGGTTTAAAGACAGCATCTAGTAATTCACAGGATCATTTAAAAATATAGATTAAAACTGGATACCACATCCCCGTGTTGTCAAAATAGAATTCCTGTTCTGATTATTTTCTTAAAATTATTAGACAAGGTCTACAGCTTCACAGCAGATTTATTCAAAATACTAATTCACATATATTTACTTCAAAATAGTTATTCAGTGACTGTAGCCATAAAGATACCCCTTCTGAGTCAGATCTGATTCGACGGCACTTGGCTGGCTCTGGATTAAATAACATGCAGAGCCTACTTTAGGATAAATCCTGTTCTGAAAGGATAAGCATTTCTTTCTAAGAACTTAAACAGTTTCTTATTTTTTAGGCAGTTCATATAATCTGTGAGAAAACAGACCCAGAGACTAAACTGATAGCAGTTAGTCTCTCAATGATAGTTCAATAATAGAAAAAAACACAATCATAAGCTGAAAACTATACTATATTAAGCCAAATAGCCTACTTCATACATAAGAAGCATTCAACTCCTTTTGATTTTCACAAACTTATATAATTATGATGGATTCAGTTTTCCATCAGTAAAGGTTTTCACTTATTCACAATAAGTGATTTGGACATAATGATGGTAAAATACATTAGCTAAATACTTTTTAATAATCATGATTGTCCCAAGGCATTACAGTATGTCCACATTTCCCACATTTTCAGGCTTGTATGATTCAACTTTTCCATTTCTTTTCATATTTGTCTTAAAATTTATGATAACTATAACCACCTGAAGTTGTTTCTGACTGCAAGTGTTTGCTATGAATCCTCACAGAACATTCTTTCCATCAAAGATCATCTGTTTCCAATCAACAGCTTCATGGTGATGAGTCTAAAATCTGTTTGGGCATCTTGCCAAGGAAGAGTCATGTACACATTCAACTTAAAATACTGGATGTCATGAAAAAGTCAACACTTCCAAAACCAAACTATCACACATTCATACAAATAGTTTCCTTCCAGTTCCGGTCTTTGTCATGCTGGATCCTTTTATTCATTCCTTAAACATTTACTGAGCATTTGTTGTGCATTTAGCATTTTGTTGGGTGCCGCTGGGGGAGACCAACGGGAGATCTGTTCACAGCCCTCACCCAAAGCAGAGTTTGGCTTCCACAGGGAGATGGGCTCTAGATGCTGCACTGAGTAGAAGTGAAGGTTATTTGTCTCTGATGGAAAAGGGACACTGAGTAAGTCTCACACTGGAAATTCAGGCGTACCAGTACTAGTTGTCCTCAAGCTGATTCTGATTCATGGTGACTCCAGGACCTGACTAAAACAGAGACTGTTTTAGAAACTAGTTAACTCCTCGATCTTTATCATTACTATCATTGCACTAGAAGCTAAGTGCTATAGCCACTTGATCTTTTAATTTCTCTTGACTTTAGCATGTGTCTTATATCAGCTGTATCGACATCACCTGGGATAGAAACAGCAATTGTCCCTCACACCTTGCATGAACCACAGGATTTGCACTAACAAGCAATAACAGTCAACTTCTGCGGGAGGACAAGAGTATAGATATTAAACATCCACTGGGACCAGGTGTGCGGAACCTGCTCTCCAGGACTGCAGACCCCTGCTAAGTACAAGAGAGTGGTAGACTGCCCCTGGAGGAACTGGAAGTCTGTGGTTCACTGAAGGGAATTGCAGAAACAAGTGCGCACCCAATCAACTACAAAAAGGATGGAATCAACCCCCAACCAAGGGCCTGGCTCCCCCCTCCCCCACAGAAAAAGGTCTGTTCAATTCTGGGTTTAAATATTATTTATCTCAGTTGGTCTCTGTAGTTATTCACCTCATGTCTAGAATTCAATAAAAAAAAGATACATAGTCATATAAGATACATAGTCAAAAATGTAGAAAAAAAAAAAAGTCATTACCAAAACATAAAACTATCAACAGAACTAGATCCAGAGTTGATAGACTATAAAATACCCAGAATTAATACATTAAAGGATGTAGTGGAATCTAGTGAAGTATGGCTGTATACCTTGATAGCAATACTCATCTGTTTATGTATATCATGTAGAAGGTGGGTGATTGAGTTTGTTGAAGCCTGGAGTGCTGTTACATGGTGAGATGGAAGAAGAAAAGGCTTACTGGGGACAATAAATTGTTTAATACAATGACTTAAAAAAAATGAACTGGAAAGGCAGAAAATCTGTTGTGAGAGTGAGGTGCCTCTGTTGATGTCAAGGTTCTTGATATGCACGGGGAATCACAGTAAGGTGAAACAAGGGGGCATTTGTGAAAAACATCTGAAAGGTGACTGTGGTAGATTCACATGAAGAATGGCAGCTCGGGTGGACAGCAATCTGGAGAATGAAAATTCTGAGGATGAAATAGAGAAACAACAACATCTGCCTCAGGCAGCTCAAACAGAGCAAAATGAAAACAAAACTTCGGAGTGTCTTACAAAAACTTGGATACTTTTTTTTTATTATTATGATTGGATGAAAATGTACATTCCCATATAAATTCACATGCTCACCTATAAGCAGCTTCCACTGCTCTCCTTGCCTGCTGACAGCACACCCCTCCTCTCTGCTCCACACATTTCCTGTCCTCCCAACAGTCTCCTATCCCCTCCTCTCCACCCACTCCCCTTTCTCCAGCAAGAAGTCAGCAGGATGACATCCTATAGATGCACAGAACCATAAAGTTAAAAACTTGGATACTTTTATCTTTCCAGTATCTGAGTTGGAATTGATTTGACAGCATTCAAACAATATCTCAAGAGACAGAAAGAGTGCAAAACAGAGCTAATAGAGATCTAAACCAAAAACCAAACTCACTGAGCCAATTCCAACTCACAGTGACCCCACAGGATGGGACAGAGCTACCTTACCGGGTTCCCAAGGCTGTGATCTTTAGGGAAGCAGACTGCCACCTCTTTCTCCCATGGAGTGGCCGGAGGGTTCAAACTGCCAGTATTTTGATTTGCAGTCAAGCCTTACTACTGTACCATCAGGGCTCCTTAACAGAGGTGTAATTCACTGTTAATATGACTATACTAAAGAATATGACATCCATCACATAGTTGAATTTTCATCCGATTGCAGGCAGAAAATCTGAATTTACATGTAAAGTTCCCCCATTACAAGGTGAATAATCATGGTAAAGCAATAGTTTTTCTGAGCTTCAACTTTCTCATCTATACAGTAATGATGATCATAATATTCATATCTATCCTGCCTAGCTTATAAAGTTATCATGAGACAGTAAGCTGCACAATGACATACAATTGGAGACTATGGTTATTAACAGTAAATAAAGGTATTAACGCCTCTCATCGCTTACGGCTCTAGAGATATAGAGTAATTTGGATATTCAGTATAAGAAAAGCATTAAAATTACCTAAAGGAGAAATTCTCCATTAAATTGGAAGTATATTTTCCTTCAATTTTTTCCCCATCCCAGGAAATGATCTTTGTTTCACCCATTATAACATCCAGCAAAAGAATAACAGAAACTAGCAGGACACTCTGACCTCACCCAGTGGTATGCAGGGTAGATGTTTAGCACATGGCTCTCAGGAATTTGAAAAATAAAGAAAGGCACACACACACACAAAAGCAGCCTTCATTTGTAGCATTTGCTAATTTCCATCATGTAAATATTGCAACCATGACCAATTCCAAGCTACTAACAGGGCATCGCTGAATACGGATTGGGAAGAGACGCAAGTTGGTACACCCTTATACGTGTTTACACCATGCAGATAGATGTAAACTACCCTAGGACAAAAGTATCAATAAAACATAGGAAAATAATAAGAAACTTGTGAGTTTTGAGTGTTTGCTGTCTTTGCTTTTAATACAGTTTCTTTAACTGTAAGTTTAAACATTACTTTTTAGTAATGACTGTGTTTAACAAAATTCTTGCATGCCAGTAGTAGCTAACTCCCATATACCACTGTGGACACCAATCTTCTAGGTCTCCGGTCCCAAAAGCAGAAAGTCCCAAAAAACAAAGAACAGGAACACTGTTCTGTCCCATAAATGATCACACAAAACCAAAACAGCTTTTAAAAATGTAGACAATCATTGCTCTAATAATAAGCTATGCATTTATCAAACGTTTATATAGAGCTTTATATGTGCCTGGCATTTTAGGTATTTTACAGATAGGAATTCATTGTATTCTCATAACAACCATGTAAGACAACCGTTACTATTACCCTAACTTTACAAGAAGAAAGCTGAGGGGTGAAGAGGTTAAATAACTGGTCCAAAATCACACTGGTAAGAAATGGTACAACCACAATTTGAACCTGAGCAATCTGGTGCCAGCTTATGCTTCAAACACCTGCTTTTATTTCTGTAAATGCTGTTTAAAATGTCAACAATCAATATTTTGAAACGATCAAATGACACTTTTGCCTGACTCTTTAAAGAACAAAAGGAGAAAGCAAAGTTCCTGACATATCAGCTTTTGCTTTATTACTAAGAGTAATCTGTTTTTTAAAAGGAACTAAAACTAATTTTTAGATTTAAAGACAAAACAGTCTATTTCAGAAACTTAGACATTTTATGTTAAATTGATGGTTGTACAGGTTCATCTGTAGCTCTGAACTATAGTGTCAATTTTTAAAGCAACCACTAGCTAATTTTACTATGAAAAAGGAATCTATTATTCTGGGTGATGTTTGTGAATTACAGATAACCAACCAATGTTCTGTTTTAAATATGAAAATAATTTCTCAAGAAATAATTTAGATGAAAACTACATACATCTTCTGAATTGTGACTAAAACACTCCCTCAAATTAGACTTGCATAAAAACCATATTAACAAGTATTCTTCTGGATCTGAGACTTGATTTTTTTTTCCACTTGGCTACATACAGCATTGTTTAAACAAACAATGCAAATGGCATATATATTGTGGAAAGTTTTTATATATATATGTATATATTTGTGCCTCAAATTCAAAAGTTCAAATGTTAAGACAATTAGATGAGTTACTTCTGGTTTGAAGTCACTCACTGTACACACTAAAAGCTAAAATATTCATATATTAAAGAAACAACATAGTAAAAATATTCCTGGAGGTTATTTCACGATTCATGGTTCTCTTTATCTTGTTGTCACTATTTTGGGAAAATAACTATCACAGGACTAACCAGTAAAAGAGGAGGAAAAAGCCAGTATTCATTTTCTATATTTCTCCTCTCTATAGATGCAAAATTCAGTGTACAGTGGGAGTTCCTTCACTCCCAGTTAAACAACTGGGTTATTTCTTTCAATTTGCTGTTCAAATATGGGAAGCTAGCTTATGAATTCTACATTGCTTGACTCTCATCTCCTCACCCAGACTGAAGAGGAAAATGTAATGTAGACTATCACTGGTAGTTGCCTTTGAGTATTTATACAAAGCTGGGGAATACTTTGTTTTGTTTTGTCTAAAATCAATAATATACAATGAATTTCATTCTTTGTACTGTCACAATTCAGCATAAAACTTGCTGATGCTTTTCCCACTGAAGTCTGGGGTTTCTCTCCGGACAACTAGAAAGAAGTGAGTAACTGGACTAAATGATCATTTCAAACTTCATTCTGCTCCTAACAATCTTCAACTGATAGTCATGGTGATCTGTCAGCTACTAAATTTAATCAATGTAAAGTGCTATAATGGCTAATACAGCTGATTTTCTTTTTCCTAGAGGGCTTCCCCTCTCCACATATAAATTGCTTCCCAAATTCTGAAGTTACGTGTAATTTTTTCTGGAAGATGAAACTGATTTAACAATAACAACCACAAAAACCCTTAATTTCACAAATGTAGCTAAAAATTTGAGTTCAATTTTCTTTTACAATCAAAAGATAAGAACTGACATTTGTTGGACATCTATATTTAAACAATATGCTAAACACTTCAAGTCTATTATGATAAGAGATGACTTTCAATGATTACTGTTGTAATAAATTTTATGGAAAATCAGTAAGTATAATTCATTTAAAGAGAGACAACATTTCAGTGTATCTACTCTATCCTTTTACAGCTGATGGCCTTCTGACTTCACTGAGAAAAGAGACGCAGTCGAGAACACCCACAAATTCCCACCACAAGGTCTACAAACATTTCTACCTTTGCACTCACACATGCTCCCCATCCTCCTTTCAGGGGTTAGGTGGCTGCCACCTATGGCAGTCGTTAACTTAAGTGGTCCACTAGGTTATCTCCCTGTCTGAAGGTCAACTGACTACATTCAGTAACACGTTACTGTTAACTTTTTTCATTTTAAAATGAGCTTTAGGTGAAAGTTCATAGCTCAAGATAATTTCTCACAAAAAATTTATATACATAGTGTTATGCTTTATTACTTGCAATCAACATGCTTTTCCTGTGCCCACTCAACAAGATCCTGTCCCTTCCTCCCTACTTATCCTGCCTGCAGGCAAGAGTTGATCACCTGGTCTGTGTATCTGATTGAACTAGAAGCATACTCCTCATGGGTTATTATTTTTTGTTTTTTAGTACCACGTAACCTTTGTCTCCAGGATGAGCTTTGGGAATGGTTTTAGTTCTGGGCTACTAGAGCATCTGGGGCCATAGTTTTATGGTTTTTTTTTTTTTTAATTTTTTATTTAATATAACTGAGTGAAAATGTACATTCCCGTATAAATTCACATACCCATCTATATGCAGCTTCCACTGCTCTCCCTACCCGGTGACAGCACACTATTCCTCTCTGCTCCATATATGTCTCGTTCTCCCAATGGTCTCTTTTTTCCCTCCTCTCCACTCACTCTCCTTCCTCCAGCCAGAGGTCAGCAGGACGACATCCCACAGATGCACAGAACCACAAAGTGAATCCAATATATGGTCACTGCATCGCCAAGTCCAATCCATTCCTGTCCGAAGCGTGGACCCTCGTTATGATTTATGGTCAAGGGCAGCATCAGGGCGAGGAGCCATGCTCCAGGGGAACCCCGAAACCACTGGACCATCAACTGAGGTCTTTTAGTGGGGATCTCAGGGTGTACCCCTCTCCATTCTTGTGTTGCCAGTGAGACTGAACTCAGTGAGCTCCATCGCGACTATCACTGGTGGTGGCCGGGCACCATCTGGTTCCTCCGGTCCCAAGTCGATGCAGGCACCCCCTGACATGGGTCTCCTTGTCTTCCGGGTTGTCCCTCCCCCATGTCATCTTGGTCCTCGGTGAGCATCCATTCCTGCCGAGCTGGGACCATTCGCTGTGTCCTTGGATGGCAGCTTGGCAGCCCCCAAGGCCCCAGACGCCACCCACCAACATGGGGCACAGAGAGCCCTCCCAGCAAAACACCAGCTGGGCCAATTGGCCTCACTTTCGCCTAAGAGCATGGTCCCCTGCCCCCTGCCCCAGCTACTCTATCCCTGCAATATTGGGTTAAGATGGAAGGAGTACTCATGTTATGTTTAAGTCCACTTAATATTGTTCTTGTTTCTAATGTGTGCTATCACTGATTTCACCCAACCAGATACCTAGCAACTATCTAATCTAAGCCCTCCCCCCCGCCCTCCCTTGCAGCTGTCAAAGAGTCTTTTCTTTTATATACAAGTCTGTTTTTGAGATCTTATCGTAGAGGTCTCATACAATATTTGTCCTTTTGTCCCTGACTACTTTCACTTTCACTCAACATAATGTCTTCCAGTTGAAACCAGGTCATGAGATGTTTCCTGAAGTCATCGTTGTTCTTTATCATTGCGTAGTGCTCCATTGAGTATATACACCATAGTCTACCTATCCAGTCTTCTGTTTTTGCTATCATGGACTGTGCTGTGATAAACATTCTGGTGCATGTGTCCGTTGGTGTGAAAGGCCTTGATTCTGTAGGATATATTTCAAGTAGTGGAATTACTGGGTCAAATGGTATATCAATATCCATTTTTTTAAGGAAATGCCAGATTGCTTTCCAAAGAGGCTGGACCATTTTGCAACCCCACCAACAGTGTAGGAGGGTTCCACTTTCTCCACAGCCTCTCCCGCATTTGTTGTTTTGTGTTTTTTGGATCATGGCCAACCTTGTTGGGGTGAGATGGTATCTCATTGTCATCTTGATTTGAATTTCTTTAATAACTAAAGATCGTGAACATGTCCGCATGTGTTTTTTGGCTGCCTGGATCTCTTCTTTAGTGAAATGTCTGTCCATCTCCTTTGCCCATCGCTTAATTGGATGGTTTATCTTCTTCTTATTGATATTTTGTAGTATCTTATAGATTATGGAAATCAGGCGTCGGTCTGACATAGAGTTTCCAAATATGTTTTCCCATTCTGTAGGTGTTCTTTTAATTCTATTAATAAAGTCTTTGGATGAGCAAAAGTGTTTAATTCTTAATAGATCCCATTTAGCTATTTTCTCTTCTGATGATTGTGGTTTGTTTGACAGATTTTGGAGTCTGTCCATACTGTGTATTAAAACTTCCATTGTTGTTCCTGCCTTTTCTTGGATGAGCTTTATCATTTTAGGTTTGATATTTAGGTCTTTTATCCAGTTGGAGTTGGTTTTTGTATAAGGTGTAAGATATGGATCTTGTTTCAGTTTCTTGCAGATGGATATCCAATTTTGTTTTTACCCCAGTTTAATGTCTTAGGGCCTTTGTAAAATATCAATTGTTCATAGGTAGCTGGTGTCATCTCTGGGGTCTCCATTCTGTTCCAGTGATGTATCTGTCTGTTCTTATACCAGTACCAGGCTGTTTTGACCACTGTGGCAGTGTAGTATGTTCTAAAGTCAGGTAATGAGACGCCTCCCAGTGTGTTCTTCTTTAGTAGTACCCTGCTTAACTGGGGCTTCTTCCCTTTCCAAACAAAACTGGTGATTTGTTTCTCCATCTCATTAAAAAATGTCACTGGAACTTGTATTGAGATTGCATTATATAAATAGATTGCTTTGGGTAAAACAGACATTTTCACAATGTTAAGTCTTCCTATCCATGAGCAGGGTAGGTTTTTCCATTTATCTAAGTCTCTCTTAGTTTCTTGTAGTTAGGGGTTTCTTTAACAGACCATCAAGTCTGGTCTTTTCACCTGACTTTGAGTTCTGCTCTGCACTTTTCTCCTGCTTTGCCTGGTACTCTTTGCTGTGTTCCTTATCAGGGAGGTTAATGGTGTTAACCTGGTACCCTGTAGTTCTTTTGGGCTGAGGCTGACGGACTCCCTTTCTTTTATGCAGACTTTATGCTTCTTGGGCTAATATTTTCATAGTATCTTTGGTGTTCTTCATTCTCCTTGGAAGTGCTTAGGGACCAATTGATGCATCACAGACAGCTGCTCACAAATGTTTAAGGCTCAAGATGTCACTTACTAAAATAAGATTTAGAATATTTTCTTACAAACTGTTATGCCAACTGACCTAGTTGTTCCCCAAAAGTTTGGTTGCCTGTCTCCAGCCCCAGCTACTCTGTCCCACAAAGGGTTTGGGTGTCTTCAGGAAACTTCCTAACTTTTGATTTGTTCCTGTTACTATTACTCTTAACCAGCGGAAGTCAAATTTTCTAGACAGCAACTTAACCATCTCCAATGTCTAAATGGTCAGTCAGTTGGTTTTTCTAAATGGATCAGGGAAGAAAATGTGTTATCTCCTTTTCCCCTCTGTAACAGGTTCATTAATTCACAGAAACATCCATATCAGCACTTGGTTGAATAACTGGGGAAGATGTATATACACCAGGGACCAAGAATTTTGAGTGTTACCTTGAAATTCTTCCTACTACAATTGCTCATTTATTGTATTTTTCTTTATTTATGTAATGTCCAAACCAGAAGTAATTTATTTCCTCCCTAAAACAGAAATGTCACTGTGAAAAACACATCAAAGGCCATATACAAACAAAAATAATATCATACCTATTTTTAAGAGGGAGATGTACAACATATCAGAGTAATCTGTATTTTATGTTAGTCATGAAATTATAAGCTTTTTTTCCCCAGTAAATCCAGAGAATTTGCAGTTTTCTGTTTGAATCTTTAATCAGTTAGTGAGGGAGAGAAAATAATAGAAGAAAAAGATGAAGACAAAGGGAAAAAATTAAGTAAGGGAATGAGAGGCCTGATGTAGGAACAGATACCAATGCTTTTAATTAAATTGTCTATGAAATTTTATAGTTGTATAACATTGTTTGCAGACTATAGCAGAAGAGGAGAGAATACATGATAGGGATTATATGGCAAGCTAAAGTTTGGCAGGTCAAGTGGAGTTGAGGGTGGTAGTCTCAGATATCCAGACCCAGCCTCTCAACCTCTGTTGGAATCCCAGCCAAGCTGTCCCTAGTCCAGTTTATCAAATTCTCTCCCATACTTGTCCACCACGGTAAACTTCCTAACATCTGCAGTGGAGCCCCTGGCTCCTTACCTTCCTAGACCCTGGGTCTGGCAGAAACTTCATTCAACATTATTCTACTCCCATTTGTTGAGTTCCTACCACGTCAGTGCATGGTAGAATAGCACCCAGATACAAAGTGGTGCCTAAAATATAGCAGGCAATCAATCAATATTTGTTGACTGATGACACGGAAATTTGCCTCCTATGAAGACAGATGCTTCATAGTGACTCCTGCACATATTTCAAACTTTATTATTGTTCTAAAGTCTTTATACACACCAGGAGAAACTTCTCACAAATATTTGCACAACTGCTATTTGTGGATTTTCACAACAGGGTAGTAGAAGGCCAAAAGATATGCAATTTTAGAAATGCTGCCACAGATGAGGTGAAATACAGTCAGTATCATGGATGTTCCCCACCCTGAGGATAAATAATGAAAAACACCATTAGCACCTAATGACATAGTATTTTGTTGCCCTTTTCTTTGAAATTAAAAAATAGTATGCTTATACAGACATTTGTTAAAGATCTTAAATTACTTTCAGGTAGAATTTGAAAAAAAATCATAAAAACAAAGCTTCCCTTAGATATTTGCCTTTAAGAATCCTTGCTTCAATTTTTATTAAATGTATTTTTAAAGATTTTTTTAAAAAGTAATAAAAATGTCTAAAAAATGAAAAAACAAACAAACAAAAAAAACACCAAAGCTGTTGCTGTTGAGTTCCTTTAGAGGAGATAGATATTCAAATAAGAGTATTCATGCTATCACATTACAGTAAATAATTAATAGTCAATTAAAAGTAATTCAGAATTTATTTTTTCTCTTCTTCAAAGAACATCAGTCTAACAGTAGAGTTAGTCACCTCTTTAAAAAGGAAAACCCATAGCATGACATTTAAGATCCTTTCAAAACATAAATCCACAAAAATACTTAAATCTCCCCAGCAGCTTTATTCATAATATTTGAAAACAACCCAAATCTCTATCAGTTGGTGACTAGATAAATTATGCTTTATCAACACAATGGAATACCATCCAGCAACAGCGATACTACTGGCATATACACAACATGGGTGAATTTAAAAAGCACTGTGTTAAGTGGAAGATGATAGATACTTACAGTCTATTTGTCTGAAATTCTAGAAAAGGCAAAACTATAGTGACGGAAAGCCAATTGGTTGTTGTCTGGGACTAGGATGAGGAATAGGACATGAGAAAAAGTTTTGTGGTGATAGAAATGTTTTAAAACATGATTGTAGAAGTGCTATACAACTGTACATATTTGTCAAAAGTCACTTCAAAGAAAAAAAAGAATCTCTCAAAGCAACAACATGAGCAACCCCAATTTAAAACAAACAAAAACTATAGAAGAATTCTAGTCAAAAGGGAGTAAGTGAAGAATGGAATTTAAAATTCTCATGGATTCCTGACTTTCTGGAGTTAAGGGAGCTAGATGAACCTCTGAAATTACAGCCTTGAGATGATCTTTAAAACTTAAACCTAAAATATCCCCTGATATAAAACTGAACAATAGTGCAGCTTAACTAGTAAAAAATGTCTGCCTTTAGCATTATACTGTTTTAAGGACTATCTGTATGGGGACAAATTGACAACAGGTACTTGAAAGATTAGACAGAACCTTATTGGGTGTGAGTTCATGGTAGTGGAGGGTGAGAACAGCTGCACAATCCAGGAAGGTAAACAAAGTCACTGAATTATACATAGATAATCAGTTGATTGGTGTGTTTTGCTGTGTGTATTCTCAACAACAAAAACAAAATAAATTTACCAAGAAGAGAGACATTTTATAGTATCTTCTTTTTCACTATCACATCTCATCAATCTCACTTACGGTCTGGAACATACTACAGACTTCTTTTTGTCTGTGTTTTTTCAGATAGTATTCTATGTGGAATGTTCACCACTACAGAGCACAGTTACCACATCTCGTTAGGTGCCATCAAGTCAGTTCCGACTCAGAGAGACCCTGTGCACAACAGAACGAAACACTTCCTGGTCTTGTACCATGCCCACAATTGTTTTTATGCTTAAGCTCATTGTTGCAGCCACTGTGTCAGTGTGTCTCACCAAGGATCTTGCTCTTTTTCACTGACCCTCTGCTTTATGAGTCACGATATCCTTCTCCAGGGACTGATTCCCTCTTGACAACATGTCCAAAGTATGTGAGACAGTCTCGTTATCTTTGCTCCAAGGAGCACTCTGGCTGTGTTTCTTCCAGAACAGATCTGTTTGTTCTTTTGGCAGTCCATGGTACATTCAATATTCTTCTCCAGCACCACAATTCAAAGGCGACAGTTCTTCTTCTGTCTCCCTTATTACTTGTCCAGCTTTCCCATGCATATGCTGTGATTGAAAATACCATGGCTTCAGTCAGATGCACGTCAACCTTCAAGGTGACACCTTTACTTTTTAATACTTTAAAGAGGTCCTTTACTATACATAATACACATAGTACTACACAGAATTCAGAGCACTGTTCTAGGCTGTCTGTCAGAAGCTGCTCCCTAAGCAACACCCAGTAAAAGAATGGCATCTAATCATTTATATACAGGGACTAGGAACACAGTATTTGATTATCAGACATTTGGGTGAACATTCAAAGCCTGTATGTAAAATTCAGTAAGCTAAATCTACTCTTAGATTCTTCAAATTCATTCTTATTTTCTACCCATTGGATCACTGTCTTTCATTATCCTCTTTATTAATGACTCACTTTAATCACCTGTTATTCCACACTGCTCACTGACAATTCGACTATTAAATATGGAATTATAAGTTGAAAATGTTATTGATAAAAAATTGAATGCGTGAAGCTAAAATCTACAGAATACTGAGAACTGACTGATACATAAAATGTAACAGTATTAAAAATTACTGTTTATCACATCCAGGGATCAGCCTCTGGAGAAGGAAAGAGCCTTAAAGAGATGGGTTGACACCGTGGCCGTGACAATGGGCTTGAGCGTCACAAAGCTGGTGAGCACGGCGCAGGGCTGGGCAGTGCTTCATTCTGCTGTACACACTGTCATTATGAGACGTCCCCGAATAACAAGAACCACACTGCAACATCTAATTATCTGGGGAAAGGACTGAAATTAGTTAACTGTAAGGAGAATTTAAGCAAATAAGGAAAATAAAGTTATTCTTTAATAACTGCAACTGCAGCAATGTGTTCAAAATAAAAGTGACATTGTAGAATGTAGATTTGATTTCATGAATGTTCAAATGTTTTTTTTAAAATTATCAGTATTATCAAGCAAAGTAATACAAAGGCTAGGTATAGAAACATAATATATATATACTTGGAAATTAAAATATCTGCAGACTTATCTTCCTTGTTTGAGGTATTTAAACACCTAACTCTATGGGGCAGTTCTACTCTGACTTCTAGGGTTGCTATGAGTTGGAACTGACTCAACTTGATGGCACCTAATATCAACAACAATGAAAGAAAAGGGATGAAATGATTTTATAAAATTCCACCTATTCAGTGGTAATTTACTAATATGTTTTGGTAATGGACATAGGCCCAGTTAAAGTTCATTTTGTACTGAATACAGAAGATTGTCCATTAGTTAAGGTATCATATATATGCAGATCTCTTCCAGTTGGTCAGGTAGCTGTCTTTCAAATTTCTTGGTGTAGATGAGAGAGCACTTTTACCACTCCATCGGCTTGTTGAAACATCTTAGTTGATATTCCACAAATTCCAGAAACCCTTATTTTTCATCAATGCCTTCAACACAGCTTTGACTTCTTCCTTCAGTAACACTTGTTCCTGATCATATACTTCCTCTAGAAATGGCTGAATGTCAACCAGTTATTTTTGGTATAATGACTCTGTGTATTCCTTCCACTTTCTTTTGATACTTCTTGTGTTGTTTAACATTTTCCTGGTAGAATCCTTCACTATTGCAAACATGAGGCTTGAATTCTTTCTTCAGTTTTTTCAGCCTGAGAAATGCTGATGCTGTTCTTCCCTTCTGGTTTTCTCTCTCTAGCTCTTCACATATGTATGTCATTATAATACTTTGTCTTCTAGAGTTGCCCTTTGAAACCTTCCGTTCAGTTCTTTCACTTCATCATTTCTTCCTTTTGTTTTAGCTACCCGATGTTCAAGGGCAAGTTTCACAGTCTTTTCCGACATCCAGTTTAGTTTTTTCTTTCTTTTCTGTCTTTTTAATGACCTCTTGCTTTCTGCATCTATGATGCCCTTGATACCATTTCACAACTCATTTGGTCAGTGCATCAAATCTGTTCTTTAAATGGTCTCTAAAGTCAGGTAGGGTATATCAAGGTTGTACTTTGGCTCTCATAGATTTTTTTCTAATTTTCTTCAGTTTCAGTTTGAGCTTGCATATGAGTAATGGATGGTCTACACCACGATTGGTCCCTGGCCTTGTTCTGACTGATGATACTGAGCTTTTTGATTGTCTTCCTCCACAGATGTAGTTTATTTGATTCCTGTGCATTCCACCTGGTGAAGTCCAAGTGTATAGCCACCATTTATGCAGGTAAAGAAAGATATTTGCAATGCTATGTTTTCCAACTACCAATCCTTCTTCTTTGTTTCCAACTTCTGCATTCCAATCACCAGCAACTATCAATGCATCTTGATTGCATGTTTGATCAATTTCATACTACAGAAGCTGGTAAAAATCTTCAATTTCTCCTCTTTGACCTTAGGGGTTGGTGTGTAAATATGAATCATAATTGTATTAACAGGTCTTCCTTGTAGGCATATGGATATTATCCTATCACTGACAGCACTGTACTCAGGATAGATCTTGAAGTGTTCTTTTTGATGATGAATGCAATGCCATTTCTCTTCAAGTTGCCATTCCCAGCATAGCAGACTACATGACTGTCTGATTCAAAATAGCCCATTTCAGTCCATTTCAGCTCACTAATACCCAGGATATTGACATTTATGCATTCCATTTCATTTTTGATGATTTCCAATTTTCTTAGACTCATACTTCATACATTCCACATTCTAATTATTAATGGATGTTTATAGCTTGTTTTTTCTCATTTTGAGTCATGCCACATCAGTGAATGAAAGTCCTGAGAGCTTGACTTGATCCACATCATTAGGTGGACTACTCTCAGGAGGCAGCACTTCCTTTTGAGTGCTTTCCAACCTTGGATGGCTCATGCTCTGGCACTTTATCAGACAGTGTTCTGCTGCTATTCATAAGGTTTTTGCTGGCTAATTCTTTTCAGAAGTAGACTGCCAGGTCCTTCTTCCTAGAGAGCTACCTGGCCAAATGGCAAAGATCCACATTTATGCCTATTCCCAAGAAAAGTGATCCAACCAAAATTATAGAACAATATCACTAGTATCACACACAAGTAAAATTTTGCTGAAGATCATTCAAAGGCAGCTGCAGCAGGATATTGATAGGGGAACTGCCAGAAATCCAGGCTGGATTCAGAAGTGGATATGGAACTAGGAGTATCATTGCTGATGTCAGATGGATCTTGGCTGAAAGCAGAGAATATCAGCAAAATCTTTACTTGTGTATTATTGACTATACAAAGGTATTCAACTGTGTGGATTGTAACAAATTATGGATACCACTATGGAGAACGGGAATTCCAGAACAGTTAACTGCCCTCATGAGGAATCTGTACACGAATCAAGAGGCAGGAATTCGAACAGAACAAGTGCACACTGCATGGCTTAAAGTTCAGAAACGTGTGCATCAGTGTTGTACCATTTCACGGTATCTTTTCAATCTCTATGCTGATCAAATAATCTGAGAAGCTGGACTATATGAAGAACAGGCCATCAGGATTTTAGGAAGACTCACAAACAACCTATGTCATGCAGATGACACAACTCTGTCAACTGAAAGTGAAGAGGGTTGGAAACACTGATGAAGATCAAAGACCACAGCCTTTGGTATGGGTTACACTTCAACATCAAGAAAACAAAATAACCTTCACAGCTGGGCCAATAAGCAATATCATGAAAAATAGAAAAATGACTGAGGTTGTCAAGGATTTCAATTACTTTCATTTACAGACAACATCCACATCAGCAGCACTCATGAAATCAAAAGATGCTTTTCACTGGGTAAATCGGCTGCAAAAGATTTCTTTAAAGTGTTGAAAAGCAAAGATGTCATCTTGAAGACTAAGGTGTGCCTGACCCAAGTCATGGCATTTTCACATGCATTATACACATGTGAAAGCTGGACAGTGAATAAGGAAAACAGAAGAAGAATTGATGCTTTTGAATTGTGGTGTTGGAGGAGAATATGGAGTATACCGTGGACTGTAGAAAGAAGGAACAGGACTGTTTGGGAAGTGCTCCTTAGAAGCAAGGGTGGCAAGACTATGTCTTACATACTTTGGAAGTGTTGTCAGGAAAGATTAATTCCTGGAGAAGGACATCATGCTTGGTAAAGTACAGAGTCAGCTAAAACGAGGAAGACCCTCAACAAGATGGACAGACACAGCGGCTGCAACAGTGAGCCCAGTGTAACAACAGCTGTGGGCATGGTGCAAGACCAGGCAGTGTTTTGTTCTGTTGGACCAATGGTTGCTATGAGTTGGAACCAACTTGACAGCACCTAACTACTATAATATATATATATTCAGATGTCTATAATATATATATATTCAGATATCTTCATATATATGTATCTCTATATATTCCTTTACAGTTAAGTACTTGGCTAACTAACCAAAAGGTTGATGATTCAAATCTAGTAGTTGCTCCATGGAGAAAGGTGTCACAGCCTGCTTTCATAAAGATACACAGTGTTGGAGTTGCTACAGGGGCAGTTCTGCTCTGTTCTACAGGGTCACTGTGAGGTGAATCCACTCAAAGGAAGTGGGTATATTTACTTAACCATCTTTGTATATGAGGCCAAAGGCTGACTATGGTTCTGTACTGTTCTGATTGCAGAAACTACACTTACTATGCTTTAGTTACTGTCTTCTGTTTTGCTTTCTTTACAGTGGATTGAGAATTATGCACAAATTATGAAACAATACAAGAGTAGAATCCCTCTGGATTTCCCCCAGTCTTTTACACCACACTCTGTTACAGCTAAAAAACAGTATTATTAATCCATCTTTATCAAATGTTTCTAAAACATTTGATTTAGTTTTGGTTAAAAACAACTTTTCCTTTTCAAATTTATATTTCATCAATTTGCAAACTACAAATGAATTGATAACAAGCACAACTGACAAATTATTTTGAAAACACATGCACATACACACAAAGAACTCTAACATGCACTTTAACTGGTTGTTAGGCCATAGGTTAGATCCTAAAACTGATGATAGAACAAAGGCCTAATGAGCAGATATTGCCAAAGGCATCAGGATGCTTTATAGAGAAAAGAGACACATAAGGTTAATCTGGCAAACTGGTTAAAAATATAGATTGGTTAAAATAGCTTCTGTTGTTTAGGGAAAGTCATTCTAAAGAAAAAAATGGAATGTTATGCCTGTATAGAGTTTTGTATAATTTACTTAACATAGTTTAAAAACAATTTTTTCTATCTACCAGGACCTTTACTTAACTGTTAAAAAGCATATATATATATATTTTAAGCCATTCTGTTTTGTTTGGTCTCCATGATGGTATCCTTGCAGTGGTTATGTACTAGAGTGACTAAATGAAAGGTCAGCAGTTCAAATCCATCAGGCACTTTTTGGAAACTCTATGGGATAGTTCTATTCTGTCCAGTAAATTGCTATGGGTTGAAATTGATTTGACTACAATGGATTTGGTTTTTGCTTTGGACTCTTGCCTAATTTACCTTCCTTCACTGTTTCTAACTACTCCCTGTTACCTGGTTTCTTCCTTCTATACAAGACTTCTTAGTCTTACAACCTCTTCTTTTCTCTATTTAGACTCTTGTTCTCACCCCTTTTCAAAGTTTGAAAAATAATACGGATGTTGGTGACTCCACAATGTGTTTTTCTAGCTCAGACCTTTCTTTTGATTCTACACTAGTATAAGCAATGCCCTAATGATACTTTCCCTTGGATGTCATATGGGCAACTCATATTTAAACACATCCCAAATTAAATATTGACTTGTTTCTCAAAAGTTGATCCTTCCTTTGATCTTCACCATAGCACTAAGTGAGGTTACTCTGGCCACCTCATTTCTTAGAGTGAACATCTTTGTGTCTCTGCCTGAAATGTGCCTCCTTAGCTCATTAGATAGCTGGCTATGATTCATCTTTCAGGTCTCTGTTTCGGTTTCACCACGTGGACAGAAAGACTTTCTTTGTCCTCTCTGGCTAGTTGGGTCCCCTTCCATCTCTATCACAGCGACCTGTTCACTTTTCAGCCATAGCATTTTCTCAGTCTGAAATTACATTTATTTGTCTTTCTGTTTATTGTTTGTCTCCCCCCAACTAAACCACAGGCTCTGTGTGGATATCATGTGCTTTTCATTTACCCCCACACAGCATGGACATATTACGATGCCTGGCATATAATAAGCATTGTTGAATGTATGAACAGTACTTCATTCTCTTACCACAATGTATAAATATATAATTAAACTCTTTTAAAATATCAAATTACTCCTCACCAAGTATACGCTTCTGAAACACCATGGCTGTTTTACTCCTCAACACTCAGTGTCTGACAAGAGTAGCCAATCAATACTTGCTGAATAAAGAAAGGGATGAAAGAAAGGAATAGAAATGATGGTATGGCTGGGGGAGAAGACTGCTTTACAGTCATGTTCTGAGATCATGGCAGTCATTCAAATTCAAGCTAAAAGCCTTCAACCAATTGTTCAGATGTTTTGCCCACACAGTGCAAACATTCACACCTTTGGAAACAGATAGGTGATTCAGGATTTCACTTATAACACAGATGCTTGATGCTATTTAGATACAGCTGAAAGCTGGCATTTTATTTTCTTACTATTAGTGTAGCTGATTTGGATAGACTTGTGTTTCTTTAAGACACAAAATTCTTATAAGTGCTGTGCTATTTAGTTGAGTTCAGAGTACTGGGAAGCCTTATTCACGTGACGTATGCTCAGTGAAATGACCTGGGATTTGGCCAGTTTCCTACCAATAATGTCAGGTCCTCCCTAAGACTTTTGGTCATCATCGAAATCTGAATGAGCTACAGAGAGAAGAATTCATAAATAGCCTTTTTTATAGTAAAAGCTGGGCTAAGAGGAAAGCATACAGTATGGCTGATATCTGCCATATTATTTGACATATGCTAGAATCAACAGAGAACTGCTTTCCAGATAGTGAATACTGTTTCAAAAAAATAATGGTGAAATTATAATGTTAGATTGTAACAGCAGGAAAGATTGAAGAGAGAGCAGATTAAAAAAATATTTGTCTAGTAACATATCAAATTAGAAGAATCACAGTTTCAGCCTTCTGAGAATTCTAAGATTATATCAGTGGAACTGCGGTGGACACAGACATAAGAAAATTCTCTGGTTTTTTATGTACAAGCAAATGTATATTATTATTAAAGAAAAAGAGTATAAGAGTGAATCATTAAAATATTTACCTTTTAAATTTTCCATTAGAAAAATTCTTAATGATACACTGTTAGCTTATCTGCATTATAACAGCACTATGTACTTGTTTTCCATTAATAAAAATATTTGCTTAAAAACTGCACAGACAGTGTCTCCATGTAGCTAACTCATATTTTATCATTAATGGTAGGTGTACAGAGAAGGAACATATTGGTATTCTACAGGAAATACTACAGAGATTTGAAATCTAGGTCACATAACAGAGCACTCCTATCACAGAGGAGCACAAATGCCTGATTAGTTTTTCTCTCACTCAAATATGAAAATAATGTTTGAGCAAAGACTAACAACTATCTGCTTTGTCATCATATTTGGTTTACTTGCATGATAATTAGTTATAACCACAGCTCCCCTTTTTGATCTCTTTACATTCTTATCATGTTACTCTCATATAAAAGGAAATCTACATTCACTGTGTACAATGGGTAACCATGACACAAAAAGCCAGATAACAAAATCGGTGTTTCCGTGAAATCTTTTATCTGGTAATCTCAAAACTGTATTAAATAGCAATTAAATTTCAGTAACATCATTAAGCAGGAGACACAAGGCGAGGAAACCTGACATGTCATGTGGCAAGTGAGCAGTTAAACAAAAAAAGAGCACATTCTTGCTCTGTGTGTTCCAACACATTTGTTGCCTTCATAGATTTCTGAACGTGACGTTAGAGTAAACACATAGTTGCGTGCTGTGATTTATGCACAAATGGTCTCTGGAAATAACACAAACATCAATAAAATACTTGGACAGCAAAACGGTACAATTATATTCCCAGATGAAAAACATTCCATAGCAATGTTTCATTTGACTGTATTCATTAACTCTGTGACAAATGGCAATATCTACTCAAAGCATTAAAAACAAACAAACAAACAAAGTCATGTTCATGGGTGCTCAGGCAGACACGGCTGTAGCAACATGTTTGTCCATTTTCCTCTCCTGTCTATCCTGTAATACTTCCTTGGACCCAGGCAGACATGGCTCTGGTGGTATACTTGTCTGCTTCTTACTTTTGCCTTTTAGAATACATGCCCCCCAAAAGACTGTTTTTGCTTTACTAAACTTTGTGGGTTTTTTTCCCCCTTCTATAGTTAATGGTGTAGTTATGGATTTCTGAAGCAATGGATCCAGGTGAAATCAAGGAGACCTGCACTGTGGAAGAGCAGCTACCAAAGAGAGGTCCTGTCTTCTGCACCCGCATGCTTCTACTCCCTTTCCTTTCAACACCAACAGGATGAGTACTCTCAGAAAACAAGCTTTTGTTTATTCTTTTTTGTTCTTTTTCCCATGTTATTTTACATCATGTACGAAAAACTGGATGATTGTTCAAAGAGAATATTTCTTAGATTTTTTGCTTGATCTGTTGGTTAAGAGCAACATTTAGTAATTCTTTTGGTGAACTACAGTTTAAAGCTAGTTTTGGGCATTTGAAACATTAAAGCGGTAATTTATTTTCAAAGAACTTTAAGTCATTATAAGCCACAAAAATCCGGGTATGAGTCAACCAGTAAAAGCCATTAGGGTGGCCACTGGTGCTCATTTTGAACACTCAAGTTTCTCATGACAGAAAAAAAGTGATCATGAGAGAGGCTAGAGCATTAGGCTGCCTGCCACCCCTAAGAGAACTCTTATACAACTAAGGTACACATTGGTATAAGCAAAATATTGTCCAAATTCTGTTGGATGCCTTGTTAGGTTTCTTTTTGTGGCTCAGAGAAAACCTGGAAAACAGTGCTTTGTGTTGCCAAATTCTCATGGGAGGTGACACCTCTGACCTGTGTTAGGAAATGTGCACGGAGAGGTGGCACCTCTTGACATTTGTTAATGTAATTTGAGGGAGAAGTGGTAGCTCCATAACTTTTTTTTAAGATACAGTTTCTCAGTGAAGAATCACAATGTTGAAATTGAAATCATCAGTAGCTATTGAAAAGCACTTTCCTATTGGAAGGACTAGTATATTTAAGGTCCAAAATAAGAGATTAAGTCTCTAATCATTATAATGGCTTAACTTCAAAAAGAAGCTTGAACCTTAGAGCTTAACATCTTTGATAAACGAGCCTGGATTTTCCCCTTGCTACTGAGTCACTGGTTTGGGGTTCATTTTAAAATGCTATAGACTGACTACACTAGAAGTAATTTAGAATTTCAGAGACCACTTTGGGAAAAAGAGTTGTGACTGTGTTTGGCTTTTCCTCTTTAGAAAAATTTTGCTTGATGCTCAGGTTTTGCCAAAGGGTCTAATATTCCTTTAACTGAGACTCTGGCAAACTAGTAAGTTTTATCTAGAACTCATGTTTTTCTCTTGAATTGAGTTGATCTTACCAAAAATTGCTGTATTCACTTTAAGAAACTAGGCTCCTCATACCCTTATGTGGTATTATTTGGTGAGTTTATGTGTTCTTTATGACCCCTTTTATTCAGAGTTTGCTTCTGCTCTAGAACACTGTCTAAATTTCTGTTTTCTATTAGGTTGGCAGCTATGGCAGAGAATTGGTAGTTTTTGTAAGAAACTGTCTTAGAACCTCAGTTCTTTTCTTATCCAAAAAAAAAAACTATTTCTTGTGATTGTCTTATGATTTAGATTTAGCAGCTATTTGAAGAAACTTTGATATAAATTGGTCTATTTGAAACATACACCCTACTCTTTGTTCTGTAAATTAATCTTAGAAATGAAACCTTTGTAAGTAACTTAAGCTAGATATTACACGACCTGTTTCATTTAAAGAAAAAGGATGCTTTTGTCTTAGAGTAAAAGAAACAGTTCCAGAATAGTAAAAGGGAAAGGAATTAGTTACTTTTTGTCCTTCAAAACACTTAGGTCAACTTAGATGTATGTGAATATCTTCCATTGGTCAAGTGAGTAAGGGAGAGGCAGGATCAGGCCTCCCTGTCCCCAGTCTCCAAGGTCATATAGTTCCAGGGAAGCTTTTTGAAAGACCCTTTCCAATGAGGTGGAGAAAGTTTTAATACAGAAAGAAGATAATAAAAATTGTTGCTTTATTATAGTTATCAGCAATTGAGAAGATCCCAACCATAAAGGATCTGTAAACAAGTTCTCTTTATTGTACCGAAACCTTAAAGAGTAAAAAACAAACAAACAAAAGCAACAAAGGAAGGCAGGAATAAATCACACAGACATGAACCTGAAATGGCTAGGAAAAGTGTTTCCAGCAGTAGCCAGAGACTTAAGGTTGTATACCTACCAATCAACTGGTTGTCTGAGCAGACACTTTGTAAAAATCAGTTGGTAAAATCTTTAAGGGCTAAAATTAGATTTAGGAAAAATACAGGAAAGTAAAAGTTGAATGCAAACTTGAAATATTTAAAAGAAATGTTATTTCAGTAAGTTATGTTTTAAAATATACAGGCTTACTATAATTTCCAAGACCTTTTAGGTAACTTACTGCTGTTAAATTGAGGTAATATATAGTTGTCATAATTTTATATACTTTTGCTACTTATGTCTTGGTATATTCTTGTATATTCTAACTGTATGGTATTATGTCTCAAGATTATTATGTGTTATATCTGCAACTCTTTGAAAACACGGTTAATGGTTATCTTTTTCATTAAAAAAAAATCTACAGTTATTTTTTTTTAAAAAAACTAATTTTATTTGACCTTTATGTTGTGCTTATAATTAATTTCCGTCAGGTCTTTCACTGTTAAAAGTAATGTAAGTTAATCATGGCCATATTAAGTTTTTGGAAACCCTGGTGGTGTAGTGGGTTAAGTGCTGTATCTGCTAACCAAAAGGTTGGCAGCTTAAATTTGCCAGGTGCTCCTTGGAAACTCTGGGGCAGTTCTACTCTGACCCACAGGGTCACCATGAGTTAGACTTGACTCGACGGCAGAAGGTTTGGTTTTTATTGGGGGGGCTTACATTAAGTTTTGTCATCTGCAGATAAAATTTTACTTTGCTGATGTGCCGAAAAATTTAGACCAAAATATCTTAACACAAAGATGGACTATACTGGATCTATGACAAAGACTGTGACCAGACTTAATCAAGATTTCCAGAACTCTTATGCAGAAGCTGATGGGTCCACAGACTGTGACTGATCAGAATCATATGGAACAGAAATTAACTACATAAGACTGAGTAAATGAAAGATAGTGTGCGTTTCATGTTTTAAGGTCTTTCTTTCTGGAAATAAATGTTTTAAGGTCCTGCTTTCTGGGAATAAGAAACCATTTTCCTTTCTCCTAAATTATGTAACTAAATGGGCTTAAAAATTATAACTCTTGAAATAGAAGTTTCTGTTGACAAACTTAGTAAAGTTGTAAATATCATAACCAGCGAAGTATCTAAAATTTGAACTATGAGTTTACAAAAGAGAACAGAATTAGATTTCCTGTTAGTTTTCTCAAGGAAACAGTTTTGTGCTTTAACAGATAAAAGCTGCTATATTTACATTAACATACAATCTGAGCTTCTGCAGAATGTATTTACTGTTGAGACACAAGAAAAGCAAGTTACCGATGCTACTTATGTATAAAAAAAGTCTCATGAGATTTGTCTCCTTGATTCAAAGACCTTAGGGTCATGGTTTCATTGGTTATTTCAGAAAATTGGCCCGATATTGTTGTTAGTGTTTCTATTCTATTTCCTAGTTCACTGTATGGTGCCTGGAATACTAAAAAAACAGATGGTGCCCAATTACCGTATCTTAAGCATTTTTGATCAAAGATTCTACAGCAAGATCATGATCCAGAGGCGAGAACCAAGAAACAGTTGTAATTCTCATAGAATTTGGATTTTTTGTTTTCATGGAGGTTGTTGTTGTTGTTAGGTGCTGTTGAGTTGGCTGCAACTCATAGTGATCCTATAGGTCAGAGTAAAACTGCCCCATAGTTTCCAAGGAGTGCTGGGTAGATTTGAACTGCCAACTTCTTAGTTTGCAGCCACAGCACTTCACCACTATGCCACTAGGGTTTCCATCTGTTGTTTTCATGCAGGTTAGGGTAACTCATACAGGCTACAGCTTTGGGGTATCCTTTTGAGTCTCAAGCTTTAAGGAAAAGCAAAAACAAAAACTGGGTCCAGATAAACTAGAAAGATTGTTTTGCTCTGGATGTTGTGATTTCTTTTGCCCCTAAAATTCAGTGTTTTGTAAAATGGACTCTGAAGATCAGACTGACAGCTACATTTAGGATATATCAGTAATTAATTAGTCTTCAAGACAGTGTCTTCAAATATCTGTCCAAGGTTTGTGATCAAACTATCACCTTCTTTACTACACAGAAAATCATGTATCTTAAAGAAACCAGTTTCTCAAAAGAGATCAACCTCATGGCTCAGACCCCATTTCGTCTTAGGTACTACTGAGGCAACCCATGACTGCTTCTGAGAAAGTGACCTTTGACTGCTAACAGGGAAACCAAGGGGGTGAAGCTTGTCTTGTGCAGAACATTTAGTATGGTTCAGATGGAATAACTAGAGACCTCCAACAGCAGAGTTCTATCCTGTGTTATCTTTCTAGTTATGAATTCTTTAATGAAAACTTGCTTGTCACACATAAGTTTTTCTAAACCTTCTGTTTTCTCTAGACAAACTTTGTGTGCTGCTTACGGATGTATGTTTCTGTGAGATAGATCCAACTACACTAATTTAGATGATCCCTGGGCAATTGACAATGAATCTGTGCAGGTAATCTCTTGTTTCGATTCCTGATGAATATGTGGCAATACACATTCAGAATTTTAGGATTATCTTTAGATATTCATAGTATGAGAATATTTGTAAAAATCAGAAAGGTAATGTTAATTTGTTACCCATTGTAAAGTAAGAGCCAGAACATTGGTCTAGAACTCAGGGTAGGACTGGTCATTTCTAAGAGCTTACCAGATAGTTGAACTGAAGAAATCTTTAAGAAATGTATTAATCACTTTGGGACAAATAGCTGATAAAGTTGGTATTGGGATGGATACACAAAAGAAATCTCTGATCTCACAAAGCAAGCTGACATAAGGTATCAGAATAGCTTTAGATTTTTTTTATTAGCCCAAGAAAGTGTAGTCTATAGACAAGAAATATACAGAATTTGACAGCAAGTTACTTGGTTATGCTTTGTAAAACTCTTATAAACACCAGATTTGCTTGGCTGGTTAACATCAAAGATAAATACATGGGCTAGATTGCTACTACAAGGGACAGCCATATTCTTATTCTGTATCCTAATAGTATTAGGCATAATAAAATTTATATTCTATTGTCTTATGTTCTTAAAAGGTGAAAGAAGGCCTTGGGCTAAAGTGCTGACATATGTAGAATTTGCTCACTCCTGGCAATGTGACTGATGAGAACATTGCTCTTACTTAGAATGCAGGTGTAGAACCATGTGGTATCTAGTGTGAAACCAGCACCATGAGTTTAAAGAGTCTTCAGTGCCTGCCATTTAGCATCTTGACTTAAGCCAGGTATTGATCATTGATTTGTTATCTCCTAAGTGCTATGGCTGTTAACCTAAAGGTCATCCGTGCAAATCTATCAGGTGCTTCATGATGGAAACTCAATGATGCAGTTCTACTCTGTGCTATAGGGTCGCTATGAGACAACATCGACTTGATGGCATTGGGTTTGGTTTTCTTTTTTGTTTGGTTTTTGTGTTAACTGAGATCTCCAATCGAAAGGAGGGAATGATTTAGAAAATAATATTGGAATCATTATTCCCTGTAATTGATCACAGAGAACATGACTGTCATGGATTGCATTGTGTCCCTTCAAAACATATGATGAGATTTGGCTATGCCATGATTCCTGGTATCCTCTAATGTTTGTAAATATATGTTGTAAATCCTGCTCTGTGATGTCAGTGAGGGAGGATGATACAAAGGAAAGGGAAACAAGTGAGCAGGGGACCTCATATCATCAGAAACGAAGCAGAGCCAGGAGCACAGCATGATTTTTGGACCTGGGGTCCTTTGTACCTCAGAAGCTCCCAGTCTAGGGAAAGACTGATGACAAGGACCTTCTTCCAGAGCCAAGAGAGTGAGACTTCCTATGGAGCTGATGCCCTCAATCTGGATACTTTTCTGTGATAAAATAAACTTCTCTTTATTACAGCCATCCACTCGTGGTATTTCTGTTACAGCAATACCAGATGACTGAGACAGTGACCCAGCCGGAGCTAGGCCCACAAGGGTTCAAAAGAACACATCAACAGAATACTGAAGTATAAAGAAAGACAATAGCTAGGATAATCTTGAAAAACATCTTTTAGGGAGGCTTTCACATGAGACATTCAAACAGAACACAGAGGACTTTCCACTCTTTCTCTGTTAGTATTTAGTGAAGAGAAACATTGTTGGACCAGTGAAGACACCTGATTTGTTGTTACTGAAACCTGTACTAATGACTGTCAAGAAAGACGACTCAAAATTAAGATCACAGTTTCTAGCCGATCTGTGAAAATGTGAAACTTTCATTTTGTAATGTTACTTTATGTTGATGACTCTGTAAGATCCTTGGACTCAGGGAGACAAGGCAGTGGCCCCGTGCTTGTCTGTTCTCCCGTCCCTGTCTGTTCTGTAACATTTCCCTGGACTTGGGCAACCACGGCTGTGGCAGTGTGCTTGTTTGTCTTCCCATTCTCCAAGACTAGGGGAGGAGACTTCACAAAAATTAAAATCTTCATTCACAGTTCAGAAAAACTGAAATCTTACTCTGACCACTGACCAGCGTAATTCAACTTAGAGCATTAATTATTTCTGATTAGTCAAATTTATTTTGGATTTAACTCCTGAATTATGTATTTAAAGAATAAGCTAATGTACTGGAGGTTAATAACACCCCTACATCATATCTTAAATGTCCCTGTTACTTTGGTCTACTTCCCTTTGCCACTGCCTGAAACATTCAGCTTCAGAATCACCAGTGGCAGAACTCTGCTGAGGAACTGTTTATTATTTTAAATTGTGATTGGGCTAAAGATTTAATTTTGCAACTAAATAGCTAATTTCACAATAATTGTGTCATTGCAGTACATGAAACAGTTTTTATCCAAAGAATTACAAAAAGAGGGAGTAGTTAAATATACAGAAAACAATGAACAAAATCTGTGTTTCTGTTTGAGAGCAGTACATAATTAGCCATTCTTTAAAAGACAACTTGCAGATGAGCTAAGGCAAGATGTCACACACAGGCATTCTGCCCTACAGTCAACTCCCAACAAATGAAAATGAGCAAAGCACCGCAAAATTGACAGCCCTGTTGGAACAGGAACACACTTTTTGTTTTTCAAAGCTCTAGGAAGCCATACTACACATTGATATATTTTTCTTTTCTTTTTTTTGGACTACAAAAAGAGTGCTAAATGATTTAAGAATTATGTTTTATTTTTCAAAAACAGCCAATGTGTTTCCTAAAGAAGTCACTGGAGGTTGATTTACAGCAAGATACTTTGAAAAACCTGTAACAGTCTGTTTCCTTAAGTTAATGTTAATTTAGTACCCAGTCAGGCAATAAAATAACAGCATTTTACTATATAAAAACTCTCCACTTGAAGCTTATCAATGCACTTCACAGACCCCTGCTAGTACTGCATCAATAAAGACAGATTCACTTTCAAATAACAACCTGTGCTACAGTACTAGGACACAGCAAAGATGTATTCAATGAACATTGGGGTAAATAAAAATCTGTTCACAAAGAAAGGATTTTATAGCTACTGCAACTATTTTTTTTTTTCCTGAATCAAAACCCAAAATAGATGAGAAGGTGACAAAGATTATCCCTGAAATTATATGAACAACAATTGCCAGAGGAAACCCTGGTGGTGTAGTGGGTTAAGTGCCATGTCTGCTAACCAAAAGGTCAGCAGTTCAAATTCACCAGGTGCTCCTTAGAAACTCCATAGGGCAGTTCTACTCTGTACTGTTACAGGTTTGCTATGAGTTGGAATAGACTCAATGACAGTGGGTTTTTTTTTTTTTTGGTTTTATGACTGCAATACCCAAAGGGTCCACTGTGTTCCACAGAGAGACCACAGAGCGTATGTTATGGATTGAATTATGTCCCCCCAAGAATGTATCAGTTTGGCTGGGCCATGATTCCCAGTATTGTGTAGTTCTCTATTTTGTGATTGTAACTTTTGAGTATGTTGCAAATCCTGATCTATGCTTGTGGTTAATGAGGTAGGATTAGATCGAGTTAAAA
The DNA here is from genome assembly GCA_028571685.1 of Heterohyrax brucei. Classification (NCBI taxonomy): domain Eukaryota; kingdom Metazoa; phylum Chordata; class Mammalia; order Hyracoidea; family Procaviidae; genus Heterohyrax; species Heterohyrax brucei. The sequence goes on along the minus strand of CM053149.1, from coordinate 112,672,174 downwards.
AGGATTAGAGTGGGACTCTTAACACTCTCTGCTAAGGTCACATCCTTGATCTAATGTAAACAGAGTTTCCCTGGGCTGTGGCCTGTACCATCTTTCCTCTCTCAAGAGATAAAAAGGAAAGGGAAGTGAGCAGAGAGTTGGGGACCTCATACCACTAAGAAAGTAGTGCCCGGGGCACAGTGAGTCCTTTGGACTGGAGGTTCCTGTGCTGAGGTGCTCCCAGACTGAGAGAAGAATGACATATGTCAAGGACCTTCCTCCAGAGCTAACACAGAGACAAAGCCTTCTTCTGGAGCTCTGAATTCTCTCTCAGCCTACTGGACTGTGGCAGAATTAACTTTTCTTTGTTAAAGCCATCCACTTGTGGTATTCCTGTTACAGCAGTAAAAGATGACCAAGTCCCAATTTTACATTCTCTCTGTAGAGAAAATATGTTACAATAATAACTCTAAGATACTAACTGCTATTTTTCTTAGTCTTCCCTTTTCTTTAAAGATTCTTAAAGTATATGCTAGTCCTTCCTTGAAGTAAACAAAAGAAATAATCATTTTTTCTTGGATTTTCTCTATTATCTAAATAGTTCACATTTAGCCTAGTCTTAGCAACAATTCAGGCACAGTTGTCTCCACATAGCATGCACATTTGTGGTGTGGTACCCTAAGGGACGTATTACTGTTAACAGCCCAACCAGTCATTTGATTATCATTGCATGGTTAATGGCTTTTTAGGATAATAACTCTGATACAGACAATCAAATGCTTTAATTAGTTTATTATCCTTTTTTCTTTCTAGGCAGAGTCAGGTCTTATTTGAGTTTAATGTGAGGGCACGGGGCAACACCACTTGAAGTCCATTACAGACAAAAGCTTTAAAAACCCCACTATGCTCCTCAGTTTCTCCTCTTAGCTCAGCTCCTAGAACTTGGGAAGGCTCCCAGTGTAGGCTATATTTGTAAGCAACATGTGAGCATCAAGAAATACAAACCACAGAACATCAGGAGAATGACAAATAAAATAACAAAAAAGGATCAGAAGCTGCCAAATGAGTGCCAGGGGAAGGAGGAAAACAGAACAAGTAAGCTGGAATCAACTCGACAGCAATGAGTTGGTTGGGTCAGAGAGGAAAGGTGAGAGGAAGAGGCAGGGATCAATTCTGTCTCGTATACCAGGTAACAGAATACATTTACCCAACAATCTGTGGTTCCTCCATAGTGCAGGTGACTAAACGGAGGCAGTTCACTCCTTAATTGAGGTTAAGATCACGTCGCTCATATGAAGCACAGCTAGATCTGAATCTAGGTAAACCGAGTTTTGAGTCCATGCTGTTACCTACTATGCTTCTCCCATTATACAAAAAGTAAACTTAACAGTGTTATGAAATATACAAAGGAAACACATAGACACACACACCAAGAGATTGAAATTTCCTGTTGTTGTTAGGTGCTGCTGATTCCCTCTTAACTCACAGCAGCCCTACGTGCAACAGAACTCAACACTGCCTGGTGGAGCCATCCTCACAATCAATGCTACATCTGAGCTCACTGTTACCATCTGTTTCATGGAGGGTCTTCCTCTTTGACACTGACCCTCCACTTTCCCAGGCGTGATGTCCTTTCCACGGTCTTGTCCTTCCTGATAAGATGCTCAAAGTATGTGAGATGCAGTCTCACCATCCTTGCTTCTAAAGAGTATTCTGGCTGTACTTCTTCCAATACAGATTTGTTTATTCTTCTGGGAGGCAGATGGTATATTCAATATTCCTTGTGAACACTGTAATGGACATGTATCAGTTCTTCTTTGATCTTTTGTGATTCAGTGTCCAGCTTTCACAAGCATGTGAAGATACTGACAGCACTGTGGGTGAGGTGCTTCTTAATCTTCAAGGTGCCAAGATGTAAACAATGTGACTTCATCAACATGTAGATGCTAATTGTCTCTTAGTGGCAGATTTACAAGCAATTTTTGCTGCTTATTCATTCTTTGCAGATGTTTTCAGAACAACAAAAAAAGTTTTGCACCTTTTTTCTGTTACCAGAAAGTAAAATCAAAATATTGCCAGCCTAGCTAACACCTTTTTGCCTGTCATTTCTCAATTCAGAAAAACCACACACACATTTGATGTGACACTTTGTGACTCAACTTGACAGCAACTGGTGGTGGTGGCAGTTGCTGACAGCTATCAGAACACATTTACTCCTCACATTTAGAAAGTCATAGAAAGCTAGATGTATGTAGGGCCTGATTTAAATTAAGTAACTTCTAAACTACCTTGTAGGATCAGCGTAGATTCAGTTCAATTTTCTTAATGTTATACCTTTAAAAGTAGAGTTACAAAACTGATATTTATAAAATGCCTAAGAGGTTCTGAGAGATACTGAGATGCCTTATGTATCACAGAAGGAAGATTAAACTTATGTGAAACATAGTATTGGTGTAAAATGTATTTCTGATCTTATCAATCTACTGAAACTTTTCGCTTAAAGGTTGCAAATGTTTATGATCACAGCACCAGTCCTCACAGGATATGCCCTTGTTATCAATATTTAGCACAGCTGACCAAGTACTCCTATCTCCTGGCCCAGTACTCTGGATTTGCACTCCTATCATCCTAACTGTTTCCATCTGGCTCCTCTTCCTCTTTTGAGGTGCCCATGAAGGGCCTCTCGCTCTCCTTCTCAGCAATGCTGGGGTCTCAGACATCAGATCTATGTGTGTAACTTCCCAAGCATCCCCAGTCTAATCTCTCGCCTAATCTCCCTCTAGCTTTCTATAAGCATCTCAGTATATCTAATACAGAACTCATCTTCTCTCTCTCCCAAATTATTCTTTACTTTAGTGTTTTTTTTTTTTGGTGTGTGTGTGTATGTGTGTGGCTTTCTAATGGTTCTACCACCCATCAGTAATCCAAGCTCAAAAGTGCAGTGTTTTACTCCTTTTCATTATTTCTCAGCTGTATTTTTTTTTTTTTTTATTTCAGTTCTACACAATCTACTTCTATGATGTTATTCATTTGGTTATTCGGTAAATACTTAGAGTGATGGCTGTACAGGATTCTGGAGCTACAGCGGTGCCGGAGGCAAAAGAGCACCCTTTCTTCTTGAAGTTTGTTGCTAATCAGCTGCCCTTAAATAAGGAGATTACCTGGGTGGGCCGAATGGCAGTCTCAAGGGCCCTGAAAGGGAAGGCTATGATGTTGGAAAAACTTGACTGACCATTGCCACCTCTGAGGATGGAAGTGGGCCATGAGCCAGGGAGGGTGGGCAGCTTCTGGGGTCTGGAAAAGGACAGTAAATGGGCCCTACCCAAGAGCTTTCCCACGGGAACATACCCTTGATTCAGCCTGTTGAGACCATTTCAGGTTTCTAATTTCTAGAACTATAGCATAATACATTTGTGCTGCTTTAAGCCTTTAAATTGAGGCAATTTGTTGTAGCAACAGGAAAGTAATACTTTTCTCACCCGTAAGCTGCACAGCACTTTATCCTTACAATGTTCAGCTTGTATCATAGTTACATGTATAAGTTTTTGCTTTCTTTTTAAATGGTTAGCTTCCTTGAAACCAGGGTACAGCTCTAACTCATTGTTGCTATCCAACTGCAGTGCCTTGTATAGCAAGAAATGAATAGATACTAGTGAATGTTTGGTATTTAAGAGCATTTGTAAGATATATGTGGCAAATCATATACCCAGAATACTCAGATAACCTGAATACTCCTTTCCTTGACTGTTCTGGAAGAATTAGTTTGTTTTTAATGCAAATTCTTAAAAATATTTTTAAAAATTAAAAAAATTAATAAATTTTAGGCAATAGACATTGAAAATTTGTCAGTTCTATTTTTTATTAATGAAGGCTTTAAATCAACAGACATGCAATTTCTTAATTCACAGATATCACCAAGTTTAACTATTTTTACTTCCACTAGTTTAGATTTAACAGAACACAATGTTTTTGAAATGGACAGCAAAAGCAACAGAGCATATATTTTTGCCAATGTTCCAGTAATATGGTATGAAAATAAAACCAAATCATTTGGGCAATTTGTCATCAGTAGTGTCCAGCAAGGCCATTAGAGATCCTGTATTTAAGAGAGTATTTATGAAGAATTTCCAGATTGCTAGTAATGAGGTACACTGTACCAGGCATTCAATGTACCAAACAGGAGTGAATAATGCTCAAATTGTTTCTACTAGTGATTTATAAAGAAGGAAGCTGAAAATAAAAATGAATAAGAGATAAAAGTGATTCAATTATTGTCAGAGTATAAAAGACTTGTATTTTTATGTAATGTGAAGGTGGAAAATGGTGACATAACAAATGAGTCCATTATGTCAGTATCATTTGGAATCAGCCAATTAAGCTTTTGGCATTTACCAACTCTGAATGTGTCTCAGATAAAACTAAATACAACTATGTTAACTGAGAAGAATAAAAGGGAAGTATGAAATAATCAGAATTCACATTAGGTTTTCAAGATTCCTTGTATTTACAAAAAGCAATTCATTCATGCATGTTTTATCAGGGTTCCTTCGTTCGCTTTCCCGTATATAAATAAATATCACACTTGCTTTTTCATTCTCAAAAGGCTAAGCAGGAAATGTGCCTGAGTAGGGAAAGGTAACTTGTCTTTTTTCTTGTCGAGTTTATGGGTGAGGTAGATTAATGAACATTCATTCACCAAACAGTCATTGAGCATCACCTATGTATCTAGGATTATGCTAGGTATTAGGAATATTAAGATGAATAAAGTATAGTTACAGGGTGAGGAGGAAGAGCCATTTCTTTCAGGAAGATTCATTATAGCATTCTTAGAAGATCTGCCAATTAAGTTTGCAAACTCATCCTAGAAAAAAGTGCTGCATGCTTCATTGCTGAATATCACTATGGTCATCTTTGAAGTACTCCCCTTGGGAAGCTATGCACCGATGTCAGCACCTAGTCTACCCTTCAAAGCGACTTTGGAACTCTTTTTCTAGAATGGCCACCAGGGGTGCCATTGTATTATCCTTGATGATGTCATAAAACGTCTTCTTTTCAATATTTCCTGTATCTCTGGGTAGAGAAAAAAGTGATTGGGGGCCAGCTAAGTAGGGAGGGTGTTCCAATATAGTTATTTGCTTACTGGCTAAAAACTCCCTGACAAGACAATACTGTGTGTGCTGATACCTTGTCATGATGCAAGAGTCCTAAGTGACTGGTGAAAAGTTCAGGTTGTCATCTAACTCTTTCATGCAGCTTTTTTAGAACTTTCAGATTGTAAACTTGGTTAACTGTTTGTCGATTTCATACAAATTCATAATGAACAGTCCCTCTGATATCACAAAAAAGGTTAGCATCATTGTTTTGACTCTTAATTTGGACTGGCAACGTTTTTGGTTGTGTAGAATTGGCTGACTTCCATTGTGCACTTTGATGCTTTGTTTCAGGGTCACATTGGTACACCCATGTTTCATCACCAGTGATAACACAGCCCAAAACATCGTCTTGCCTCTCCAAAAAGTCTTGGCAAACTTTGACTCTCCTTTGCTGTTGTTCATTGGTGAACTCCTTAGGGACCAATTTTGTACACACCTTTCTCATGCCAAGATTTTCAGTTAAGATTTTCCTAAGTGTTTCTCTGTCGATGTTTACTTGGTCTGCTATGCTTTGCACAGTCAGCCGATGATTTGGATGTATGATTTGATGAATTTTTGCAATGTTTCATCAGTTCTGCTCATTACTAGCTGCCCTGACATTTCTTCATCAGTGAGGCTTTCTCTCCCCTGAGAAAAACATTTAATCTATTTGTATACTGCTGTTTTCCTCATAGTATTATCCCCATAAACTTGGACTAACATGTCCCTGATTTCACTTCCACTCTTACCAAGTTTAATAAGAAATTTAATGTTTGCTCATTGCTCTAATTGAAGCCCTGAAATTCTTGTGATGGCACACAAATACATGGAATGAGTGCTACTCAGCAAGACATCACCACACATTGACACAAACATAGCTGTGAGACATTGATATACCAAGGTTATGAAACCTTACCGAGTTGTTTGTACAGTGCTGCCAATGTAAGCATATGGTGGCAAGTTCACTAACTTAATTGTCAGACCTGGTATCTCATGTGGCATCTGAAGACTCACTCAAAGTTCTATGAATACAATTTGTATCTCTTACTCTAATAAAGAAGAATTTTTTATTCCAAGGAAAGTTCTAGCCTTAAAGGTTATTTTTCCAGTGGAGAATATAAAAACAAATGGCAGCAGTTTAGGGTATTACTTTTCTGTTGCTGCATCACAAAGCACTATACACTTAGCAGCTTAATACGGCACACATTTATTACCTCACAGTTGGTGTTGCTTGGAAGTCTGGTCACAGCTTAGCCAAGTCCTTTGATTTATCACAAGGCTGCAATCACAGTGTTAACCACAGTTGTGGTGTCATCTCAGCTGTGACTAGTGAAGGGTCTTCTTTTATTAACAGAATTTAATTCCTGTGGTTATAGAATTGACAGCTTCATTTTCTCTGGCTGCCAGCTGGAGACTGCCCTCAGTTCCTTACCACATAGGCTTCCCAGCACTGGCAGCTTACCAAATAGTAGCTTGCTTCTTCAAAGCCAGTGTCATGGACTGAACTGTGTCTCCCCAAAAACGTGTGTAGCCATGTGGCCAGGCCATGATCCTCAGTATTTTGACTGTCCTCCATTTTGGGTTTTTCTCTGCTGTATGTTAGAGAACTGTAAATCCCTTCATAACATCAAACCCCTGCTCCACTGTAAAGGGGGTTTGCCTGGAGTATGGCTTGTACCACCCTTAATTCTTTCATCCTACAAGAGCTAAAAGCAAAGGGAAGCAAGTAGAGAGTCGGGAACCTCACATTACCAAGAAGGCAGCACTGAGAGCAGAGCACACCCTTAGGACTTGAGGTTCCTGTGCCGAGATGCTCTACTTGAATTGGGACTCAGCCTACTGGACTGTGATAATTTCTCTTATTGAATGGACCTATTACTCATACATGGATTTGTGGTTTACTGGACTGTGACAATAAAGATTCTCTTCATGAAGGCTCTCACTCACGGTATTTCCTGTTAGAGCTGTACCAAGGAAGTAACACAGTCAGCAAGGAAGAGACTCTAGCAAACAGGAGACTAAAATCTTATGTAATGTCATCGTATATATGCCGTCATCTTTGCCGCATTCTCCTATTTAACAAGCAGATGACAGTTCCCTAGCCTCAAGGGGAAGAAATCACAGAAGGCTCTGAAGACCAGGAGGTAGGGATCATGAAGACTACCCAAGGGGTCTGCTCACCCTTACTTCTAACATCTGGTTTTATATTAGCTAATTAGTATGTAATTATACATCCTGTAAATTGCCTTTGTTTTTCTCATACATACTAGGCATACTTAGCTGCTTCAGGGCAGGGGCAGATTATCCAATAAGTAAGGTAAGCACAGGCTTACTTGTGCTTACTAATTTGTAGTGAACAGTTTCATACCCGAGTCATTAAAAAATAATGAGAAACACCAACAGTGCTGCGTTGTCAAAAGAATTAATCATGTTTAATTTAATCAATAAAGTTGGTTGGCTAAGTTCATTAGGTCATACATTTTTCAAAAACATTTTAAAGATTAAATTCTTGATTCTATAGCCTCAGTTTTAAGAGCTTTGCCCAGGCGCATTTATTGTTGCATGCTGTTGAGTTGATTTTGACTCACAGTGACTCACAGTGACCCTACAGGACAGACTAGAACCATTCCACAGGGTTTCCTGTAATCTATAGGAGCAGACTGCCAGGTCTTTTCTCCCATAAAGTGGCTTGCAAGTTTGAGCCACTGATCTTTCAGTTAGCAGCTAAGCCACCAGCATTCCCTGGTCAACTTACTAGTCTATACAATCTTTTGTAAGTGGTTGCAAAAAAAGTTTTTATTTCTTACTGTGAAGTTTCCCTGATGTTTATAAGAATTCTTTTACTTTAAAAAGATGCTTTAAATTTCAAAAGTAACACTCTCATTCCAAAAAAAAAGATACAGAAATATCTAATAAAAACAAAAATAAGTAACTTTCCAATCCTACCTACTGAGAAAATCAGTGTTATCAACGAGCTGAACATCCTTCTATGTACCTGCTTGAATATTATTAAGGCTTTTTCAGGTAATGTACTCTGCTTCTTTATTCTGAAAATCTGTAAGTCACAAAAATTACTTCAGATGAGGTACATCTCGGTAAGCAATTTTAATTAAAATAAAAAATGGACTTTCAAAGATAAATAATAATCCTACATTTACAAAATGCTTTACATTTTACAAAGCACCATCCGATTACTTCACTTAATTTTTGAAACAACTAAGCAGATCATATCTGTGCTTTAGAGAAGGCAGTTAAGATATAGGGAGGTAGTCATATCTCCATCAAATCTAAGATCCCACCAACTCAGATGTCTTACGAGGAACCCTGGATGTAGAATTAGAAGATCCAAATTAGAGTTCTGGCACTGTTGTTACAAACTTACAACCCGAGTAAACCATGTAACTTCTTTAGCCTCCATCTGTTTATATCTTCAAAATTAAGAATAATAAGGTCTATCTCGCAGGGTTGCTGTGAGGACACAGTGATGTACATTAGCACTTTAAACTGTAAAACTCATAAAACTTTTAAAAGACCTGTACTTATGATATTATTATTTTTAAAGATACTATCTATAATAGTAACAGTAATATTCTATTGCTGCAGGCAGGAACTTCTGGATTTAATTGAACTATTTCATCATATTAAATAATTATTAAAGCTGTTACCCCATACATTTTAATACTCCTCCCTTTTCTGAAATAAGCTATTAATACTTTGTTCTCATGTGAACTCTAGTGAATACCTATTCCATTAACCCAAAAGAATGCACTTAGTTTAGCCTAGGACATTTTCAGGGCTTGAGGGAAAATACTTCTCTCTGGCATCATTTACATTTTATCTGATTAAAATCCTAGATATGATACAACCTGTAATCCCCTTGACAACTATATTCCTGCCTTGTGGGAGAAATTAAGTTTTGCTTGGCTAGCCATGCCTTCATACCTTATGGCTGCTGGCAGTGTACATGATTAAAGCATACAGCTGAAACACTTTCTTGGAAGTGATCTTCTATGAAAATGCAAGATACGTGGTAGCTTGGGGATTGATTCAAACTAGATACTTGTTGGCATATACTAAACACTGAAAACGCAATGGCTTCCTACTTTACAACCGAAAAACTATGTTTATTTCCTTTGTACCAATACAGAATAGTAGATGGTTGCTATAGATCTGGCAGTATTAAATAATTGCAGCATTTCAATTTCTCAAGAATTTGTTTAATGAGAAAAGCAAGTACCCAACAATTAGTTTATGTACAGAAGCAGCAATGAGGAGACAAGGGGTATAGTCTTTGCTCCAAAATGACAATGGATAATTGCTCTGTGCCACTAGAATTGATGGAATATCAATTGAGATATTTCAACAAACAGATGCAGCACCGGAAGTGCTCACTTGTCTATGCCAAGAAATTTGGAGGACAGCTACCTGGCCAACTGACTGGAAGAGATTCTTATTTATGCCCATTGCAAAGAAAGGCGATCCAGCTGAATGTGGAAATTACCGAACAACATTGCTGATATTACACACAAGTAAAATGTTGCTCAAGATCACTCAAAAGCAACTATAACAGAAATTCAAGTTGGATTCAGAAGAGGACGTGGAACCAGGGCTATCATTGCTGATGTCAGATGGATCTTGGCCGGAAGCAAAGACTGCCAGAAAGATGCATACTTGTGTTTAATGGACTACGCAGAAGCATTTGACTGTGTGAATCATACTAAATTATGGCTAACGTTGCAGAGAATGGGAATTCCAGAACACCTAATTGTGCTCTTAAGGAATCTGTATATGGATCAACAGGCAGTCATGTGAACACAACAAGGGTTTAAAGTCAGTAAAGGTATGTGTTAGGGTTGTATCCTTTCACCACACCTTTTTAATCTGTATGCTGAACAAATAATCTGAGAAGCAGGATTATGCAAAGAAGAATAAGGCATCAGGATTGGAGGGCAACTCATTAACAACCTGTGTTACACAGATAACGCATTACACAATAAGTACACAGGTACTTATTGCTGGAAATGAAGATTTGAGACATCTACTGATGAAGATCAAAGATCACAGCCGTCAGTATGGATTACGCCTCAACATGAGGAAACAAAAATCCTCACAACTGGACCAGTAAGTGACATTGTCATAAATGGAGAAAAGTTTGAGTTTGTCAAGGATTTCATTTTACTTGGGTCCACAATCAACGCCCATGGAAGCAGCAGTCAAGAAATCAAAAGGCTTGTTGCACTGGGAAAATCTGCTGCAAAGGACCTCTTTCAAGTATTCAGAAGTAAGGATGTCACCTTGAAGACTAAAAAGTGGCTGACCCAAGCCATGGTATTTTCAAACGCATCATGTGCATGTGAAGGCTGGACAATGAACAAAGAAGACAGAAGAAGAATTGATGCCTCTGAATTGTGGTGCTGAACAAGAATGTAAACTGCACCACGGGCCACCAAAAGAACTAGAAGTCCAACCAGAGTGCTCCTTAGAGGTCAAGATGGCAAGACTGCATCTTACATATGCTGGACATGTTGTCAGGAAGGATCAGTCCCTGGAAAAGGACATCATGCTTGGTAGAGTGGAGGCTCAGTGAAAAACACTAACACCCTTGACGAGACAGATTGACACAATGGCCGCAGCAATGGGCTTAAGCATAAAAACGATTGTGGACACGGCACAAGACCAGGCAGTGTTTCGTTCTGTTGTTCACAGGGTTGCTATGAATCAGAACTGACTTGATAGCACCTAACAACTGGACGTGGGGTTACTCATTGACCCAACATGTAAATGAATATCAAGTTTAAATGCCAATACTACAATTTCAAGTGTTCCAAAAAGACACTGACAAACTACTTGCGTTTTTTTCTTAAAAAGTGAAAAAAATAAGGACTTCTCCCTTGCTACTCCAAACTAGTCCAAACTATCACATTTTCAACTTCAGTCACTCTAATGACCAAGTGGTCTCGTTGCTTTCTTCCCTCTTCTATCCTTACAATACAGTTTCAAAAAATGGCCCAAATGATCATTAAAAATGCACATCAGATCAAGTTATTTTTCCTGCTTAAAGCTGTGAATGGTTTCATATGTCACTGAAATGTAATCCAAACTCCGAATTACGGCATTCAAAGCCCTAGGTGATTCAAGTTCTTCTTACATCTCTGCTCTTACCTCATGCTACTTTCTTGTGTGCTCATTATGTATCAGACTCACAGGCTTCTGTCTGTTCTCCAGCTGTGTCAAATCTGTTCGTGCTTCCGCACCTTTGCAATTGCCCTGAAAAACTCTTCCCACAGATGTTCTCCTAGCTGGGTCTTGGCTCTAATGTTACCTCTTCAAAGAGGTCATCTTTGACCACCCAAACTAAAGTAGCATACCCTTTTACTACACATTGCTTGTTTTTAAACAAATGTGTAACACTTACCACTCTGTGGAATTATGCCCTTCTCTGCCCACTGCAATTACTAATGCAGCATGATAGCAAGGACTTTGTAAATGCTGTTTTCCCAGAGCCAAGGTCAAGGTCTGACCCACTGTAGATGCTCAATAAATGACTGATGAAGGAATGAAGTAATATATTTAAATGATGATCTTCAGTGATACAGTTATCTTTCACTTCTTTTTCAATTGCTGGAAATAAAGTTATACTGGGAAAGAAATTACTCATCTTCCTTGAAGCTAACAATAATTTATCCATTTAAAAGAAAATTAAATAATCCAAGCATAGTTTGTTTTCTAGAAATTACCCAAGATGAAATTTGATATATTTTTTTTAATGCTGCACTACAGCAGTGACCTACTTTCGGTTTGCAACAGTACAAGAGAACATGTGAGTTTACAGTTTCCTTTGAAGAGTAAGACATCATGAATATTTACAGTGGTTATTACCTGGTTCTGAATACTGAAGTCACCAGAGTACAGGCATGCCTTTCAGAAAGAGGTGACACTCTCTCTCAAATGGCATCAGAATCACTTAGTGAGCTTTTCTCTAATGCTTGGAACATGTTCCCTGATTCTAGGAGAAGGATATATAAATGGCATGATGACTTTGTGAAGAAATACATACCATGATGCCCATGCTAAATGGCATATAGCTTACTTTCACTAAAGAAGCATGGTTTTCTCTCGGCTAAATTCATGTTAGTTAATAAAAATATGTTCTGCATGTTCCGGGGAAATGAGGAAAGCAAATGATGAGAGCTTGAGGCCCAGAACAGGCGTGCTGGGGAGATGTTCTATCAGGTCTGAGGTTTGGGCTAAAAGAAGTAAAGGATTTAAAACAAAGATTCCTGATGGTCTTTTGCTACAGTACCACATTTTTCCTTTTTCTCATAAAACCTTTTCCCATCTGCCCAAATAAGTTCTAATTAGCTTTAGAACAGGACAAAAAGCAACTATTACTGACACTTTATAATTTAAAAAGTTAAAATCTTGCTAATTTCAGAAAGCGTATGTAAACATATGCAATCAGATGGTCATTGCCTGCTAGAAGAAAAGGACATTCTTAGAAGAATGTGATGTTGAAAAAAGTTACCTATACATCTCTCTCATTATTTTCTTTGCAAAAATCCCAACAAGTGCAAATGTTAGGTCAAAATAAACGACCATTAAGAACTTTTTTTTTTTTAATTAAAAATTTTTTTTCAAATAGATATTTTTATTTTTAAATTTTACTGAGATTTTGGTGAAAGTTTACATATCGAGTTACGTTCCCGCCTGACAATGTTTGCACCTACTGTTCAGTGACATTACTTACATTTATCACAATGTGTCTAAATTCTCTTAGTTGTTTTGTTTGCAGCACTCTAGTTTCCCTGCTCCCTGATCTTCTCATTGCTGCTTCTGAACAATTATTGACCTTTTGGTTTTTAACTACTGATTTTTACTGTTTTTAAAACAGAGTGTTGGATTTAAAATACTGATAGGTTTTAAGTAGACCACTGACCTTATAGATTACATCCTTCATTTTGTATGCTGCTCTGCTATTTGGCTACACGGTAATCTCAGATGATAGGCTTGGTTCTAGATTTAAAAGTGTCTCAGGGTGATAATCTCTCAGGGCAGTAGCCTCAGGGCAATAGTCTTTGTTCTCTAGTGTTTCTGTTTGTCTGGCTTTTGTTTTTTGATAAATTCTGCTCCACATTTTTATCCCTTTCTGTTAGGGTGCACCATTCAAATGAACACTTTAAAAGCTGTTGATACATACTGCAAAACTGATTTCCAAGATGGTGTGCCAACTTATTCGCCTACCTGTAGTGGGTAAGAGTGTTTGCCTTCAACTTTAACTAGCGGGGAGGCCCAGACAATTCCTAAGTTGAAAGGATTTTTAAATGCTTAATATATAACTAATTTAATAAAGGAAAGCATACTCCCAAGAGGAGGACTCCTGCTGCTTGCTTGGGCATGATTGGGGTCCTTGTGGCTGTAGAAATCTTTCCTTCAACTGTTCATACTGACTCCATGAAACTCTAGGGCTTTAAGGCTTCATTTATTATAATTTGACCCTTTGCATCTGGTAGAGGAAGGCATTCGTGTCTTGGTTTATATCTTTTAAAAAATATAAACACAATTTTGAACTTCATTTCTAAGTGTTACAGCTGAATGGAGGAGGTTTCAGATGAACCCCTGCTATCAGCTTGATCCTGAACAACACCGCAGACCTTTTCATAGTCATGTACCTCTGTGTGTGTGTCTGCAGAGGTTATATGTGCTATATATTTCTAGTTATAAAAAACAGAATTTAGAGAGCTCTCTGGTCAGATTTGGTTTTTTGACCTTGGAAAGGCTGTGTGACTCCTTGGTTGTGTTGACACTTGAGCAGGCTTTTGCTGCAGTTTCCATTTCAAACCTCAGGTTGGGAGCTGGCCAATGTGTGCTTGTATTGTGAGCATAAGGAGGGCACAGCAGTATGAAAGGGGTGTGGCAAGGGGGACAGAACCATAGGTGGCTGTGCACAGTAATGTGGCATTTGGTGCAGAAGCTGCTGTGTGGGGTGTCCTTTGCATGTAAAGTTTCCTGTATGCTGCAGTGCATGTCTATGCAGCTTAACCACTTGGCTTTGTGCTGGACACAGAATCTGCATGAACCCTGGGGATTTAGACAAATGCCACTGACTCACTAGTCTAAAGAAAAGAGTTAAAAGAATCATTCTACATGCAGTCAGACTTTGACTTTATTCACTACCCCTTCAAATCAAAATCTATTAAATATGTTCTCCTGCCATTGTTCTCTTCAGTTATTTCCATAATTGCTGCTGTTGTTCAGGAGACACAGTAACAGGTGTGCCTATGTGATCCTTCTTGCACTGTATCTAGAAACATTTTTAGGGTTTACCTGTAATTACTACCGCTTTTGAAGATTCATAGTCTATTCTTAAGTCCCATTTATAATGTCCATAAGGATCTTCAAGAAAGATAGTTAGATGTCTATGCTTATGCTACCAACTTATCAGGAAATCAGTATATTCTGTTTTTATTAAAGACATCCCACGGAATATCTAGTTAGACACTGCTTTGTTAGACAGTTTTTACAAAGGCTTGCCTCTCCTTTGGTTTTGTTACAGAATTATTTTGTCCATGTAGATGTTAACCAAGGAGTGCAGTTCAAAACAAGTAGTCATTTTAAATAAAGATTAAACTAAGACATCGTAATGGTATCAGCCACGTAAATACTGATGGAGATCAATGCAAGCATTCCTTAGGGTTCCAGTAGTGGCTAAAAATGCCTATTCTGTTTTTGTCCTATTCCATTGCAAATAATGTAAGACAACCCACCGAAGTTTGCTCCTGGTTAGCAACAAACAACCGAAAGATGCTGATTCAGACATTTAACCACAGTTTCCTGTGACAATCATGTTCTACCTCAAAATTAGTAATTGCACTAAGTGTTATATGTTATGAAAAGCACTTATTTACCATGGTTTCAGATGGATCTAACTTGAAAGAAGCTTTAAACAACAATTATTTAGTACCTACTACAGAAAGAAAGTACATTTAAATTAGCCCACTTCAAGCAGGAATTGTGGTACCAGCAGCAGCAGCCGCAGCAACAAGGTCCATTATGGAACACGTTATAACAGAGGCGCTTAAAGTACTAGGTGGTAGGTACTTTACCCATATCTCATTTAATCCCATAATTCAGTCAGTTAGACATTATAACCTGAACTTTCTGTACGAGGAAAAAAACCCACAGGTTAAGACTGAAGAGGTCCACTGAAGTTGTTATCACCAATTGACGTGCTCTCTGGGGCACCGCTAGAGAACATCAGAATCTCTGTGGAGCACTGTTCACAGGCTTCACAACCGCTTTTCCACTTCAGGCTGCTTCTAGGAATCACTCACTTCTGCACTGCTAGAGGCATTTTAGTGAGTGCTGGATGGCCATTGAGGCAACATGTAGAAAGTATTTCTGTTTCCTGTGATGTTACAAACGTGGGTTCTTAGATTTGGGCTTCCAACTCACAGCAACCTACAGGGCAGAGTAGAACTGACCCATAGGGTTTCCAAGGAGCACCTGGTGGATTTGAACTGCCAACATTTTGGTGAGCAGCCATAGCACTTAACTACTATGGCACCAGCATTTCTATACGTTGTAATCAACCTGATGGTAGCAGGGTTTTTTTGTTTGTTTGTTTCGGGTTTGCATTTACAAACATTCTGAAAATGAATTCAAAATGTACGTAGGTGTATATGTCTGGGAAGAGGGCTGCCTTCAGATTTCAGAGAAGATTATGGTCCAAAGAAGTTTCAGAATTATGTTCTAGATATTTCTCAGAACGTATTTTTAAGCTTTAAGACTCAAGAAATCTTATTCTTTGTTTCTGAGGAAATCCCACAGTATAACATTCAAGAGCACTTAGATTAAGAATAAAGTGGAGGAATTTACCCAAGGGAAAATTTCAAAATTTAACTTCAAATAATCAATAAACCAAACCAACCAACCAAACAAACAAAAACCCACTGCTTTCAAATTGATTCCAACTCATAGCGACCCTAGAGGGCAGAGTAGAACTGCCCCATGAGTTTCCAAGGAGTGCCTGGTGGATTCAAACTGCTGACCTTTTGGTTAGCAGATGTAGCACTTAACCACCACACCACCAGGGTTTCCAGCTGGAGAAGGGAAAGATGGGCATGTCCAATCATATCACCTTCTCTTAACAGTCTCCTTGCTTATCAGGATGTTGGAAGTCAGTCAGAGCATTACTTTGCTTCTCTTTCCAGGCCAGTGCTGACTCTGGTATGTCGAGATACTGATCCTGCAGTTCCTCTAGACAGTATTCTCTTGGACCTAGCTTAGGAGTAAATGCCTGAGCCAGCAGCTCTGACAGTAGAGAAGTGGTTCATCGAGCTACTCCACAGCCCTTTAATTAACTACCCTGAGGATAGCCCTAGGGGCTATTCCTAGTCTTTCCTGTCTGTGATCCTACAGTTTTTTCTAAGGTTTTACTTGAAAAATTCACTCTTTCAGCAGTCTTGTCTTTTCATCTATTAACGGTTATGGGCTCTTTTGATCAATTAGGCTGAATCTTCAGTGTTATTCCACTTGCTGTGTGTTGTACAAAAATGCTTCAATGTTGATTTCATCCTTCTGGATTTCCAATGCTGCTGCAGATTTCTTTTTATGTTTTTCTACCATTTCAAAGAGACTTTGGATGGAAGGAGAGGTAATGACATGCTCACAGTCAGCTACATTCAGTGGGAAGCCACTGTGAACATTTTAAAGAAAATAAATACTCTCCCTGCATGTGTGCCCTGGCCCCTAGGTTCGCCATGAGTTGGATCTGACTCGACGGCACTTGGCTGGCTTTGGCATGTGTACAGTGACATTTCTATACATTAGGAATCAATTTAAGGCAATCAATACATGTAATAAAATTAAACTGTTAGATTTGAATTGTTCTTTTTGTTTGTTTACTATATTGTAAAAAAAAAGGTAAAAAAATCAGAAAACTTACAATCCATATCAAGGACGGCACGAACAGATTTAACCAGTTCCTTCGATTCAAGCATCAGGATTGCAGGGATATTGCGTCCATTCCTTCCCAGCTGTGTGAGGGAAGTCTGAGAAGCTAACAGAGCTCTTCTTTCACTAAGAAGAAATCAAATTGAATGTATTACATGATTAGTAATACCTGCCTTTGTTAAATCTGAGTTCTTATTGGTTAGAAATGTGTACAAAAATGTATCTATTTCTGAGAACACTGTATTCTTATAGTCATGTTGTTGTGTGTGCTGTCAACTAGATTCCAACTTATAGCAACTCTCTGTGACACAATAAAACTGCTCCATGAGGTTTTCTAGGTTATAATCTTGACTGGGGCAGATCACCAGGTCTCTTCTCTGGTGGAGTGGTCAGTAGGTTTGAACCATTGACCTTTCGGTAAGCAGCCAAGTATCTGACCACTGCACCACTGGGGCGCCTCTTCAGCCATTTAAAAAAAAAAGCCAAAGAAACAAGCTCATTGCTGTCAAGTTGACTCCAACTCATAGTAACCCAAAAGGATACAACAGGACAGCCCCACGTGGTTTCTGAGGTGTGCCTGGTGGATTCAAACTGCTGACCTTTTTGGTAAGCAGCTGTAGCTCTTAACTGCTATGCCACCAGGGTTTTCCTTTTAGTCATAAATGAAGTGATTTGCACAAAACATTAGATCTGTCTCAAATCCTGTATCATAGAACAAATAGGAATATTGTAAAGCTTAGGTTGACTTCATACATACGGAATGAGTACATAAATTAATGGGCTTATTTTGTGAGTGCTTATACTATACTAACATGATGTTTCCTTTCACGTAGCTTTTGTAAAGATTCAAGTTAAAAATAAATTAGTGAACATTTACCATTACCTCTAGTGATATCAACACGAGCATTTACTTGTGGAATGATCTCTCACACTCTTGCATTTGTTGACCCCAAGTGTAGAACAGCCTAGCACCTCTGTATCACTTTAAGTACAATGTCACCTGGGATGAATGTCTTCATATATAATTAAGAATGCAAGGTCTTACTGCAAAAATCATCATGTTAAAACTTTTACTTGAAAAGAGACAATCTGAAATTGATGATAAAATCATGATTACTCACGATCCATTTTCTTAAGCATGATGGTATTAATTCATAAGGAGAAACTACATTATCAATTCACAAATTCAAGTGTACTGTCTCTACTCTGTGTAGAATGACCAAGACCAATGTCCACTACAGGAGAAAGCTGTGACAGATGACTCATACTTCAGATTTAAAAAGGACTGAGCTGTTAGTAGTCTTCCTGCCCATTCTGCCTCACGGCATCCCATATGTGCAGAGTAAAACTGCTCCACAAGGTTTTCAAGGCTGTGGCCTTTCAGAAGTAGATGACCAGGCCTGTCTTCCTAGGTAGTTCTGCATGGTTCAAACTACCAACCTCTCCACTAGTAGATGAATGTTTAACTATTTGTGTCATCCAGGGACCCCTGGAGGACTGACTACATGTTACAGATCAGCTGCCCTCCTCTTTATTCTCACTCATGGTGACCCTAAGTAGGTCAAAATAGATCCATGGGGTTTTTAATGACTGATGTTTTGGAAGTAGATTGCCAGGACTGTCTTCTGTGTCAGCTCTTGGGGTACTGAACCCTTCAGTCTTTCAATCACCAGCCAAGAACATTAACTATTTGTACTATAAGAACTCCATAAGGTTAATAACTGGCTAAACACTCCAAAATTTCCTTTGCAGAGACAGGACAAAAAATGTGTCTTCACCTCTATTTTGGCGGGATATTAGACAATGATACCCAGGAGGCAGGGCTAAGACGGCAGAGTAGTTGAAGCTTCCTGTGAGCCTCTAACAACAAAGATCCCAAGCTACAAATGTTCATTATATATGACATTGCAGGATCCCTGAACATCAAAGGGAAAAAAGTTGTGAAACTGGACTAATCATCAGGGAAGGGAGAGTAAGCCCAGAAGTACCTACAAGAGCATGTGTCCTGCAGGTGGACAGGTGGCAGTGAGCTTGGTGAACAGAGTGGTGGCTTTGAGAGGGTGTCTTCCTCAGTGGGAGAGACCAAGTGACAGAGAGCCTACTCACGCCTCCCCAGTCAGTGCAAGATGGCATTTGATCATCAAAAGTGAAGTGGATTGTACTGTATCTGCTAACCTAGGATCTAAAGGTTGCTTCAGGATAAATCCGTCTCCCTTTTGCCAGTGCTTCCCCCCTCCTTCTCTGCATTGTGCCTGGGTCTGATGTCACTACCTGGGTTGAAAGTTGGATTCCTGATGATCGTCCTAATCCATTCACCTAGACTCAGAGAACGAATAGTTTAACTAAAAAGAAAAAACAATCTGTTAGCTCCCTTAAGCTGGTAACTCAGGGCAGGAACAGTTTCTTTGCCTAAGCACACATATAAGGGGACAACCACGGGAGGGGACAACCACGGGAGGCTGTCAACCTCCCGTCTTTCTTAGCTCCTGCAGCCAAACACCTGTGTCTCCACCAATCACTGCTGCCTGTCTAACACTACAGGGAGAGCCTGCCTCACACCCTTGGTGACTGACGACCTGGGTACCGGAGCTGAACATCACAAGAAAAGTAGATGGACGCCTGTGCTCACCTGCCGAGTACCAGCTCCAACCATCTGGTGACAGGACATTAGAGCCTCAAAGGCACCAATAATTAAACTAGGTCACACGACCAGCCTGTTTTGGCATTTCAAAATAAAACAAGAAGCTGTAACACAGTAAGCAAATATAAAATAAGAACTTACTGACGGCTCAGAAACAACAGCGAACATCAAACCATTCCAACTGGCAGTCTATGGTAGCTCTAGAAAGCTCCCAAAACAGTGACATCCAATAGGACATGTAGCATCTTAAGATTATTTATTTCAGTATTTTATTCAATAATTAGAAGAAAAATTTAATCAGTGGTCATAGTCTACAGAAACATTTAAATCTTCTTACCTTAAATTTGATAAAGAAGCAGAATTATCGGAGAATACTTCTTGAAAAGCCTAATGACAAACAAGATAATGAAGCAGACTAGTAAGTTTGATGAATTTTAAAAATGTCTTTTCTTGCTTAATTAATATTTACAACCCCCATGTCCCAATTTAGTGAACAAGCATTTTTGTTTTGTGGGGAAAAAAAATAATCAATTACACTCACATGTAATTCCATGCAGGAATATAACACATATAGATATATTTCTTCAAGAGTTAAATATTTATCAAATAATATTTACACACTATCAAGATCTTTAGGAAAACAGTCATTAAAAACAAACATCAAAACTCAATAACAGCTAGCTTAACTAGTACAAATGTGTGCTTTGAGCACTGTCCTATTTTAAGAACTAGCTATAGGGGATCAAACAGAACAGCAACTCAAAAATTTAGATAGGAAACTTGCAGGGCAGTGAGTTTATATTTGTCGGGGAGAAACAACTCTGAAAAGTAGGGTGAGAATGGCTGTACAACTTGAAGCATGTAATCAAGGTCACTGAATTTTACATACAGCAATTCCTGAATGGGTGTTATGTTCTGCAGTGCATATTCGCAACAGTAACAAACATAAATGACTAATAAAAACCCTCCAAACATAGCAAATATTGGGGATGATGTTATCCTGTTTTAACTATGTCTTTTAATAACCTACTTAACAGTTAATAGGTCTATTCATTATCTATATAATTTTAAATCTGACAGTAGGTCAGCACTACTGCTTTGAGACTAGAGAACATTTTGTCAGTCATGAAACAGTACAGGATTTATTTATATGTCAGTTGCCTATATGTTTATTAAAAATAAACACAGCATAATCAGAACAAGAAGACTTACTTCTACAAAATGAAGAAGCTTCTCTGTGGATGCCTCAAAAGTTTTACAAGCCATTTCTGACTTTCGCAATTGGCAGTCAAGTACTGCGATTCTCTTCCTTAAATCCTGAATGCTTTCCTGAACAGAGATATCAAAAGAAGCCTCTTACACATTTCTTCAATTTTACAAGCTATTTTCAGTTTTTATTACCTAATATTCAATATTATCATGTCATTTATTTTCTCTCTTACTCTACATATCTTCTGATTATTGTGGGGTCACTTAACCAACTGAATATTTAAAAGTTAAAATGCATACGTATGCTGCAAGTTTTATGATATAACCTATCCACTTAAAAAAAAAAAAAAGCCACTGCCACTGCATCAATTCCAACTTACAGTGATTTTACAGGACAGAGTAAAACTGCTCCACAGGGTTCCCAAGGCTGTAAATCTTTACAGAAGCAGACAGCCACATATTTGTTCCACAGAGTGGCTAGTGGATTCTACAGGCTGACTGTTCAGTTTGCAACTGAGTGTTTTAGCTACTGTGCCACAAGGGCTCCTTACATAAACCACATATCTAGAGTGTCATGTTTCCAAAAAAAGAAGAAAAAAGAAAACCTCAGTAAAATATGTTTTATTTTATGTTATTTTTTTTGGCAATACAGAATAATAGGTGTTGACAGAAATTTCTATTCATATAGCACAACTGTAAATGCTAAACATATGTATTTAATGTAATACAATTGAATGTAAAGCTGTGTTTGCAAGAAACTAAGGGAATTTCATGGAAGGTGAGCCCACTGAGCTAACAGTACTGCAGCCTAATTGGCTCTGAGGATATATTTCGATCCCTGATGGCCTACAAGCTTTGGGTTTCACCAGGCACAAGGGTTTCAACAGGCAAGCAGGGAACCTGTAATAAGTAAACTAGAAAGAAATAAACCTAAGACAGATAAACAGTTAATTGGATTTGGGATCTGGAAGAGTAGGTGAAAAAAGTCTCCCATGAATAATTCCTGTATGCAAGCAGATTTGGGGCAAGATCTTACATTGTCTGTGTAGCCAGAACCCACAGGCTGAAAATTTACTTTAAATTTGTCCCAGCCTGACAGAAACAAACAAAGAACTTATTGGGAAAAGTCTATTCTAAACTCACATCTTAAAGAATTTCCATATACATAAAGTGTCAAAGAATATAACCTTACAATAAAACAAACAAAAAACACTAAACATGTGAGAAAAGAAACAATTACCCATGAAATTTAGTGGGAGGAAAAAAAATTACACAATCATACCTACAATGAGAGCATATGTTAGAGAAGTCAGATACAGAATTTCAAGTACGTACGGCTTAATATTTTTAGAACTGAAGAAACTGAAAGTAAAAAAAGGGAGAAAACCAAACTCTAAATCCTCCACCATCAAGTCGATTCCAACTCATAGCAACCCTATAGGACAGAGTAGAACTGACCACATAGTTAGTTACCAAGAGTACCTGGCCAACCTGAACTGCCGACCTTTCTGTTAGCAGACTTAGTTAGCTCTTAACCACTTATACCACCAGGGTTTCCAACAAAGGGATAAGTAATTATCAAAACTGATCTAGATTTTATAAAGTATCAATTTCTCAAAAAATACAATTAAATTGGAATCTTCATTTATGGGTTTAATATCACATTAAACCGAGTTGAAAAGAGCACAGGTGAAATGGACAGCAGAGGTAAAAAACTCTTCCTAATGAAACACTAAGACAAAAATTGAAAATAAGAAAATGAAGATCAGAGTTACAGAAGAAAGAGCAAGAGGAAGCTTTATCATGCATCCAGCAGAATTATAAAAAGACTCTAGAAAGAATGAAACAGTAATAGCTCAAGATACAAGCTTAGGGTCTTCGAGAAATGGCAAAACATTCCTCCTCAGATTTAAGAAGCCCAATAAATCTAGAGCAATACAAACAAAAATAAACTCAGTGATTTGTCACAGTCAAAATGATGAACATCAAAGACAAAGACATTTTAAAATCAGCTCACAGCAACATTTGTCTGCAAACAAATGACAGGCTGACAGCTGACCTCACAGCCATTGAATGAAAACATGACACTGAACACCAGCCTAACGTTCTAGACGTAGCAAAGGCGCATTTGAAAAACACAGATTCAAAAACGATGTTTTCCAGAAAAACAAAAATAGAGACAATTTATTACCTACAGGTTTTTACCTATAGGTTTTTACTAAGTTCCTAAAGAATTACTTGAGGAAAAAGGAAATAATACCAGTGAGAAGGTATGAAATGCAAGAAGGAAAGCTGAGTCCAGAGAATGGTAAAAACAGGGCCTATCTAAACAAATACTGACTGGGCAAAACAAAGACTTACAGTATCTGATATATAAGATTAAAAATCAAGAACTCAAGTGCTGACAAAAATAGAAATTAAGTAAGTAGGGGATAATTGGAGTTATTATGTTCTTATTCATTACAATGTTTCTAAGAAGGGAGATGATACTGATTTATTTTGTAATTTAAAATAGAATGTTAAAATAAAATTTTAATATAACATTAAAATAAAATTTCTCATACAATCATGAACGATTAGAAATGAGTTGGTAAATAGGTAAAATTAAGCAAAACAGTGCTAATGGATATATACACAGGTGGTAATATTATCAAGAAAATAATAAAAAAATAAATACAGGTAAGTGATGACCCTGTAGAACTGCCCCATTGGGTTTTCAAGGCTACAGTCTTTATAGAAGCAGACTGCTAACATTTTTCTCCTGCAGAGCAGCTGGTGGGTTTGAACTGCCAACCTTTTGATTAGCAACTAAGCACTTTAACCAATGCTCCACCAGGGCTCCGTGAGAGTAAAAGTTGTTCGGTGCTGTCAGGGTGGTTCTGACTTGGTGACCCTGGTGACCTGGTGCCACCTGGTGACCCTATGGACAACAGAACGAAACACTGCCCAGTCCTGTGCCACCCTCACAACTGTTGTCATGCTTGAGCTTGTTGTTCCAGCCACTGTGTATCCATCTCCTTTACAGCCTTCCTCTTATTCACTGACCCCCTAGTTTACCAAACTATGTCCTTCTCCAGGGACTGGTCTCTCCCGACAGCATGCCCAAAGTATATGGGATGAAGACTTGCCATCCTTAATTCTAAGGAGCATTATAGCTGCACTTCCTCCAGGACAGATTTGTTTGTTCTTCCAGCAGTCTGCTGTGCAGTCATTAACCTTCACCAATACCACAATTCAAAGGCTTCAATTCTTCTTCAGTCTTTCTTATTTGCTATCCAGCTTTCCAAAGCACGTGAAGTGACTCAAAACACCATGGCCTGGATCAGGGGCACCCTAGTCCTTAAAGTGACACCTTTGCTTTTTAACACTTTAAAGAGGGTTTTTTTGATAGCAGATGTGCCCAATTCAATGCATCATTTGATTCTCTTCACTACCGCTTCCACAGTGCGGACTGTGGATCCAAGTAAAATGAAATTCTTGACAACTTCAATATTTTCTCCATTTACTATGATCTTGATTACTGGTCCAGTTTTGATGGTTTTTGTCTTCTTTATGTTAAGGTGCAATCCACACTGAAGGCTGTGGTTTTTGATCTTCCTTTCTAAGTACTTCAAGCGCTTTCCACTTTCAGCAAGCCCGGTTGTGTCATCTGCATACTGCAGGTTGTTAATGGGTCTTCTTTCAATCCTGATGCTCCATTCTTTCTCCCATAGTCCAGCTTCTTGGATTATTTGCTGAGCATACAGAATGAGTAAGTATGGTGAAAGGATACAACCGCGACGCATACCTTTCTTGACCTTAAACCAGGCAGTGTCCCCTTGTTCTGCTCCAGTAGCTGCCCCTTTATCTATGTACAGGTTCCTTGTGAGCCAGTTAAATGTTCCAGAAGCCCCAATTTTTTTTTTTGGCAATGTTATTCAAAATTTGTTATGATCAACACAAAGGCCTTTGCATTATCAATCAAACACAACTAAACGTCTTTCTGGTATCCTGTTTTTAGCCAAGATTCATCTGACATCACAAGTGATACCCCTTGATCCAAGTCCTCTTCTGAAACTGGCTTGAAATTTCCAGCATTTGCCTGATAATGTAGTGCTTCAACTTCTTTTGAATAATCTTCAGCAAAATTTTACTTGTGTCTGCTATTAATGAAACTGTTCACTAACTTCTGCATTCAGTTAGATCACCTTTCTTTGGAGTGAGTACAAATCTGGGTCTCTTCCAGTTGGCTAGTCAGGAAGCTGTCTTCCAAACTTCTCTAATTTTTCATTATTTTATTTCAGTCATTTTAGTGTTTATGAATGCCAAACTTAAATAACATGCCCTCCAACTTAAAATTTGGCTGATGAAAATATGTATTTGTCTTACAACAAAAATAAATTAAACTTTAAAGGTGAAAGATACAGAAAATTTTGGCATAGGCCTGAGTGAGCTTAAAAAAGAAGTTAGGATGTTTTCCAATTTATGGATGAACATTGTAGAATCCATCTATAAATAAGTTGGTGGAATAACTGGACCAGTGCTACTGGTGGTGTTCTGCCTTAGACGGGGATAGAGCATACTGACAACTCAGAACAGCCACAGAATCATTTACTCAGAATTAACCAAGATTTAATATAAAATATATACAACAAACAGCAGGACAATCTCAACAGCTATTCAATGCCTGGAAAGCAAGTTGTAAGTTTAGAATATGTACCTGGTAGGACTAATATTCAGCATCTTTATAAGACTTCGAAGGTGAGAAAATATCATTCATAGATGATGTGTTACATACATTAGTTTCCAGGACACTGGGGAAACCCACAAAAATACACAAAGAATAAATCAAAGATGCTTAATGCTCCACCATTCTCTTGAGTATTAAACCCAGACCACCTTTAGCCACTTGCAGGGGTATATTTTTCCTTTATTCTCAGTGTAAATACTTGCTCCTTGGAACACCAGCTGCTTTGCTTCTTCCCCTCTCTCTTCATGACAAGCTAAGTATCCATGGCTAATGCCCAGTACATTAATGTAGCCTCAGAATGGTCCTCAGTGTCTGGATTAGCTCCACCTTCTAATAACATGACAGCAGTCCCGTGCCTGTTTTTGAAGCTGCATAATACAGAAGAGTACAGCCATTCTGATGGACAGCATGCACCTGAGCACCTTTTCCCAGCCAGTGGGAGCAGCAATATGAAGAGACCAACCTGCATCATCTTTATCATTCACTGACACTTCAAGGTGCAGCAGGAATTCAACTATTTCTGTATGTCCTGCCGAGCATGCCCAATGCAATGCAGTTCTGCTGTTCTGGTCAGCTGTAGTAGCCGGGACTTACTGGCCAGGTTCCTCTCTTCTAACAACTCCAGCTTTCCATTGTAGGCTAGGTTGTAGACCACTCAGTTTGACACACAGCCCTCCACTTTGCTCTCTTCCTAAATTTCTTGACACGGACAAGTGAGCACCTGCAGCATTGCAGCCACTTGTTGAAACATCTCACTTGGTATTCCATCAGTCGCTGGACCCTTGCTTTTCACCAGTGCCCTCAGTGCAGCCTGCACGTCTTCCTCCAGCACCATCAGTTTTGGATCACATGCCACCTCCTGAAATGGATGAATGTCAACCAATTCTTGTTGAGTCTGCATATTCCTTCCATCTTCTTTTGATGTTTCCTGTGTCATTTAACATTTTCCTCTAGAATACTTCAAGAAGAAGGTAAAAAGCAGGAACACTGTAGGTCTTCAGAGACATTGGTAATATTTTATTTTAAAAGATGGGCATGCAATTGGCATAAGCAGCCTATTGCTAAGAGAGTCTTTTGCAGTCCATATTGGTGAGTGCCATCTGGGGTCTTAGAAGCTAGCAAGCTGCCATCTGAGGTACAACAAATCGTCCCAACTTATCCAGAACAGATAATGACTGAAAATAACAAAGACAGAAGGGAAAAAGAGCTCAGGAGACAGAAAGACCCATGTGAATGGGAGACTGCATCAACATGTAGCCAGAAGAACCAGATGGTGCCTGGCCACCACCAAAAACCGTTGTGATGGGGCACACAATGTGCAGTCCCTGTGGAACACGAGAAAAAGAGGGTGCAGCTAAAGAATTAATGGTCTGATGGCCTGGAGGATCTCCTGGGCACATGGCCCCTAGACTTGCTGCTGTCCCTGACCAGAAAACACTAGTGAAGTTAACTTTTTGGACAAAAATGGACTGAGCTCGGGAACATAATGTGACCATACGGTGTGTGTACTTTATGGCTGTATGCATTTATAGGATGCTGTCCTACTGGTCTCTTTCTAGATGGGCGAGAAGAGGGTGGAGAGGAGGGGACAGGAGCTGGTTAAGAGGATATTACAAGTATAGAATGAAAAGGAGTGTGCTGTCACTGAGCAAGGAGAGCAGAAGGAGCTGCAGAAAGGCGGGCACGGATAATTTGGATTCCATACTTTCACTTCATCGCAGTAAAAAAAAGATGGGCATGGATTAAAAAAGGTAAATATATATTAATGAATAAGCCAAAAAATTTAAACTAAAAGTAAAAAAAAATACTGTAAAAAAATGAACTGCTTCTTAAAAATTAATATTTGAATCTTAATGTTCTCACATCTTGGTCAGCATCTCTCTTTTTAAACTATCTTAAACAACTAAAGTGAAAAAAATTTTCCCACTCTTCCTCTACCTGTATTGGGCTTACAAAATGTTGAGGTACAAATAGCAAAACATAGTTATTTCCGTAGGATGCAATGACCACAGGTATTTATTAAACTATCTCTCAGCTGCTTTATTTATTTATTTACTTTTCATTTGATTTTGAGAACAACATCTAATGGATCTTATTTGGGGGTAAAAAAGTTCATTTACAGAGAGGGGTCAATAGCTTAGCTTAAGATGTTGTTGAGAAGAAGGCCATGAAACCCTTATTATGTCAAAAGAGAAAAAATCTAAATTAATTATAGTAATTACATTACCAGACAAAAATGTTTCTCAGCTAGAAGTAGGAAGAGGAAACTGTAAATAATTTAAATAATAATAATAAAAAGAACGAGTTCACATGAACATCTTGAAAGGTATATAATTTAAGCAAAAGGTAACCTTATGGGTGCCGCTTTTTCCTCCAAAGTAGCTTATTCATCAAGAAAGGAAAAAAAAAAAGTACCTCTAACATCGTCCATCTATTTTCAGAATCAGGTTAAAATTACTCAGGTGACAGAATCACGCATTATTGTTTCAGAATGTACACACTGGGTCAAACACGACACATGCATGTAGTGCTCCTCCACTTTGCTGCTTTCACAAGTAGCAAGTTTTTGCCTTGGCTGTGTGACATTATCAAAGAGTGATAGAAAAATGAGCCTTCTTTTGGAATTGGTTTAAATGGACAGATTTAAACAAAAATATCTTAGTGTCTTTTGAGAGTTAACCAAAGCAAATTTCAGATTTTGTCCTATATTTTATTTTTCCAAAATTTATTTCATTTTGACAGTAAATTTAAAGTATTTAACTGTTTTATATTTAAATCAAATAATTATAATTACTAAAAATTGTTTTATACTCTTTTGAAATATGAGAGTGTGAGGCAAAAACACCTTTAATTTTTATAAGTAAAAAAAATTCTACGAAGTTATAAAATATTAATTTCAATGTATTCAAAACTCTACCTTATATTTCTGAAGTAAAAATGTATATATCATAGTTTTTGACGAGCATTCAATGACTATAACATGTATTAAATGAAAAACTGGTTCACATTGCCTTTTGAAAAACATTCAGGATTTTGCTACTGAAATTGGAAAAAAAAGCAACCCCCCCCAACAACAAACACAAAATTCAAGCTCAGTTTTTCCCTATTAATTATCTTGGGCATGGGGTAGAAATTATTTAATTTTCACACTTTAAGTGCTGCTCTAATCAAAGAGCAAAACCCATCCCTAGATTCTTTTCCTCTCTCTATAAGACAAATAAGCAAATTGAGATAGAAAAGAGAAAAACACTGTAATCAATTAAATGTAAAATATTTCTAGGACTTAGTGCCTGAACTGTACAATGTTGACCAATGACCCAGATAAACTTGGGGCACATGCTTTTCCCCAAAACTGTTTGGATAAAGGAAGGCTCACAACCTTCATACTACCTCCCTCATGACACATCATCCCATCACTGGATAATAGAATACAAACACTGACCTAGTTTAGAAGTGCAGATGAAAAGAAATGAAAACAGGATACATGACAACGGCAAGGAAACCATGGTAACTAGAAGAGAGGACTGTTTTGCTTACTTTATTTTGGTCAGAATAATCAGCAAGCTGAGCCTTTAGCTCTGTAATCTCGGCCTCTAACAGACGGATTACTTCTTCATAGTCCATTTCCATCCCATGCGCCTGCCTCTGTGCAGCTTCGGCGAGATGAATCCGACTTCTCAGGGCTCTTGTTTCTTCAACTACAGCTTTGGCTTCCTAAAGATTATAAAGTCGTTTTTGTAAAAACAAACAAACAAACAAACAAAAAAACACTTGACGTGTTAATTCTAAAAACCTAGTCAATACACATATGTTCTTCACTCTGTGGTTTGAAAATTAATATTTGTGTTATTCTATAATGTGAAGTCACTGCCTTATATGAATCTTCCTTCATGGATTTCTTGGGTAATTTGTAGTACGGAATCTCTGACTTTGTACGCCTAGCCTAACATGGTGAAAATCAGGAAAGCAGAAGAGCAATGAAAATAGAAAACAGAAGACTATGAACTGTTTTAAAGGATAAAAAGAGCAGGCTACTGCAAAAGGGAAGTGGGCGACCGAGTTCCTGCTCTAGGGAGGCTCCCGGGGCATCACCGGATGGTGCTGACAGATTTACAGAGTGTGCTGGGGCTTCTCTGTGGATGAACCCTCGGGGGTCAAAGTTTTTCTCATAGACATGAGTCTGCTACTCCTTTTTGATTTAAACCACAAAAATTCAACAGCAAGATACATAGCTATTGCTATAGGACACAATACCCACAAGGTATTTGTTACACACATAACATCTCAGATGCTTTATGTGTCTTTCCATAATTAATCTTTAAAACATCATTGAGGGGAAGACATTATTAAAAATCATTTCATACAGAAGAAAATAGACTCAGAGAGGTCATGTAACCTGTCCAAGGCCATAGCTTGTACCAGAATTTGAGCCCAGGTCTGCCAGGCACCAATAGAAATGCTTTCCCCCACCCCATCACATAATTCTGCCTGTAAATGACGAATGAAACAAAACAAATACAAACAAACAAAGAAAACAAAATACACTGGCAACACTTTACACCTTAGGAAGAGGATGGGTAGCCAAAACCACTTACTCTCTCAAAATGGGCTTGGCACTGGGTCAAAGACAGTCCCCCAAGACACTGATATAATTTAACATGGCAGGTATTATACTGTAAACCATTTCTGTTTTCTTTACTTGATGCAGAAATCTCTCTTGTTTGGAATGGAACTTTCTGCTCCAATTGCCATGGCTAATATTCAACTATGGCTATTTTAATTTTCTTGGAGCTGTTATAGAACACTGGCTCTTGTTTGAGTCTAACTATGTCTGAAGCACAGGAAAGGGCTAGGAATACAGACATATTCTTAAGGGTCAATTTTTCATTCATACATTCAATACATATTTATTAAGTACTTATGTTACAGGTTCTGCTCCAGGTAGTGTTTATACAGCATGGAACACAATAGACAAAGAGTCTCTACTTATCATCAGAACTTGCTGATGATAGTAGGGGTAGAGAGACAATAAATTAGTAAGGGAGTATCAGGGAAGATCTTAGTGAAATGATGTTTGATTGGAGATCTGCAGGAGGGATGGAGGCATACAGATTTCTCAAAGAGAAGCTTTCCGGGCAGAGTTTGTGCAAAGGCCCTGAGGTTGGATTGTGTGCTTTGCATCTTTAGAGAACAGCAAGGAGGCCAGAGGGGGTCAGATGTGCGTGATAGGGTGGAGTGCAGATCTTAAGGGACTTTCTAGGCCAATGTAAGGACTTTGGCTTTTACTAAGAGGGTGAGATAGTAAGTCACTAGAGGTTTTTGAGAACAGGAGTGATATGATCTGACTTTAAATTTTGAGAAGATTACTTCTGTTGCTGTCTTGAGAGCAGACTAAAGTGGTGTGCAAGGCGCAAGCAAGGAGAAGAGGAAGAGAGAAGGCAAAAGGTGACTGTAGCTCACACAAAGTGATAGTGGAGGAGGTGGTGTGAACTGGTTGGATTCTAAATGTAGTCTGAACGCAGAGTTTTCAGGACAATTCATCAAAATCAACACTAACTTAGTAGCTGCTGCATCCAGAGAGTCACAGTATGTGATAAAATACAAAGGGGTAAAAGATCGATCTTCTCTTTTCCTGGCTCAAGTCAGGTTAGGTACAAATTTGTTAAGGGGAGGAGACGAGGGTGTCAGCCAAAAAGAAAAATGTGAATGAAGAGGCAAGAAGACGAGCGGCACACTTGTGAAACGAGATGAGATTGGTTTAAATGCTGTCAGGGTTCCTACAGGGGAGTAATGGGATAAAAAAGGCTAGAAAGAGGGAGAGCAAGGGTCAGGCTCTGGTCAAAATGACGCGACAGACAGAAGAGTTTGCATCTGGGGAGGTCTTGAAGACTTCTGAGCAGAAAATGACAGGAAAAGCTGTTTTGCAGTGGGATACAGCATGCATAGATGTGGCCAACCAAGTGCCTATGATACCTTGAAGCAAAGGACTTTATCTCATTGTATCTGAAGGTAATTGTTTCATAATAAAAGTGTACTTTCAGACTTGGTGGTCCAACAGACTAGAGGGTCCCTGGAAGACATGGTCTCTGGACTCTGAGTTAGCCCAGAACTGAAACTGGTCAAGAGGCCAACTCTTCAGATAAAGACTGGACTAGACTATAAGACATAAACGATACCGGTGAAGAGAGTGCTTCTTGGCTTAAATATACACACGAGGCAAATTTAGCAGCTCCTGGTCAGAGGCAAGACGAGAGGGTGGAAGGAGATAGGAGCTGGTTGAATGGAGGCAGAAATACAAGTTAGAAAGGAGGAGTGTGCTGTCACAGAGTGGGGAGAGCAGCTCGACTTAGACAGCAGTGTGTGCGCAAGCTTTTGTATGACAAATTGACTTGGATTGTAAACTTTTATTTTAAGCACAATAAAATATATAAAATGAAATAAAAGTAAGCTTTGAGAAAGAATTACTGGAGGAAAGTGAATGACATCTACTCAGCCCATCAGACTCATCAGTTCAGTTCAAGTGATCAAGTCACTGGTATCCACAGCCTGATCAATGTCACATTGGAGTGTTGCTATGCATAAAAGAGACAGTGGCCTTCTGTGTGCTGGCTCTGCTTCTGAGTGTTTTACAAGGATCAACTCAGCTAATCGGCACACTGCTGTGAAAGGTGCGTCCTATTATTGTACCCATTTTCTAGACCGGGAACCAAAACACAACAAAATTAAGTTGTTCAAGATCACTAACCTAGTAAACAGCCAAGGGAAGATTTGAACCCTAGCATTCTAGTTCCAAAGGGCATGCTCTTGACTGCTATGTCATAGTGCCTCTCCAGCAACAAAGAAATTGTTAAAAACAATCATTTAGAGATGGTAGTCATCATTTGTGACCAGATCTGCATGAGCTTAGGATGTGGCGATTATAAAGTACTCAGACACATGCTGCTATACCATTCCCCATTTTCCATTCAATCAAGCTAGAAAAAAATCTATTGCCTCTGAAGAGAAAGAGGAGGGGCAGAGAATTCTCTAGAGCTGCAATGAAGAATAACTAATTTGATGATTTGTCTCCTTCACACTCACTTCATGCAGCTTTTATTCCTCTATAAAAACAGCACTTTTATTTTTGTTCAAAGAATGCTAGTTAATTAAATGAAGAATCTGGATGGAATTTATATAGCCATTATAGTGCACTGATGGTAATGCTGTGTGAAATGCAGTTGGGTGGTAAAAGATGCAGAGGTTTTGATGCTGAATAAATTCATGCTCTTTCTTTTGTAAATGTATAACTGTCAGGCTCGTGAATGTGACCTCTTAGCAAGGTTCTAGCCCAATTCCCACCAAATGGCTGTTTAAAAGATTAGTGCTTTGAAATAATGACTTTTAAGAGGGAGCAGTAAAGAAAAGATAGCAGCAGTGTGCTGTATTTAGCAATACAAGATCACATAAATCCGTTTTTTTCTTTTCCACCCTGGCTGTCTCCTAATAAATAACTGTAAAGCCTCCTATGTGACAAGTGAGCCAGAATTTTTCCAGTATCTCACCATGAGCTTGACATCCTACCAGGGCAAATGCTGCAGTCAATTCACTGATTTACTTGGTATTAGGGAGAGTTTGATTCAGTTTAGAAAGTTAGCTAATAAAAGAAAAATCAAGATGTAATTGTAAATCAGAAAATAAAATGACATTGGTATTACACTTTTTAATGCTAAGCAGTGTGATTTACGCGTGCTAGAAGGGAATTCTGAATTACAAAGTAAAATGTGTGACTTTTTTTTTCTTTTATGATACTGATGATACCTTTATGGTACTTTTAAGTTATATGCTTCCCTTGTCAAATGAGGGCTTTTCTACCTCACAACCTCACAATGAATTCTCAGGGAAGATCAGAGCAAATTCTTCTTTAAAAACAATCCAAACAAACAAAAGTCTGTATATGGTTAAAAATGCTTTGTACTTGGCTACGTGACTCTGTTTGGACAATATCTTATGCATTTTTCTACATAAAGCATCTTTTCCCCATAAGGCAACATGATATAGAATTAAAAATACAGGTTGTAGACGAGACAAAACTAGATCAGAATCTTAGAGCTGCAATTTGTTTTCTTTCATTTTCTGTCAGTGTATTTCTTTCTCTGAAACTCAGTCTGTTCATTTGTATAACAGATAATAACACCACCTACTTCACATAACAAAACACCTTTCATGTGAGGGTTAAAGAAACTGTTACCGCTTTTAGTACAATTTTTCCCTCTCCTTCACTACTTCTAAATAATATACTTAACTGCCCTTTCGATTAGAGAGCTAAACCAGGGAATTATTAAGGGCTTATCTGTGAGACTCAATTAAATAATATCAGTTTGTGAACTTCTGAGAAGGTTTTGGGAACACTGGGTACACGTGTCTTTTTCCAGTGTTAGCGATATTTACATAAAACTTCTTTCTCTTGAGTTATGAGTCCTAACGGCTCCCAAAGTAGAAGGAAGGAGTAACTGCACTTGCACGTTTGCATAATTAGTCTAGCAAATCCACACTGCTAACCTTACAACGTCTATAAATCTTAAGCTAATCAGTAAATCTTTCAAAATGTCAATTGCCGACAGCAGAGAAAGCAGACTGCAAAGAGATATACTGTCCACTGTAACGTGGGGTTGCTACCAAGCCCCGACGAACACTTCTCTTATCAGCTTCCTGTGTCCATTCACTGCAAATTCCTTCCTGGTCCTGGTCTCACTGACGTTGTATAAAAAGATTAAGGTGACTCGGGGGAGAGTGCTGCTCCAGGAGAAGTGTTTTAAAAACAAGTTACACCTTATTTTCTTAAAATAAATACAGGGAAGCCTATGAAAACTGGGACTCCACAAGGCTGTCTTGTTTTTCTGGGTCTTGAAAGTTTTCCACCTTTCACAGGGTGCGGCCATTCCTTCTCTGTCACTCTCTATTCAGTGGAAAATAGTTTGGTTTTCTACCTCTGACAGGTTTCTGCTTTAAACAGGTTCTGTCTTTTGCAGGGTCCACTGAATCTGATTTATTAAAATATGTACAGTATACCTCCTCAATAGATGATCTCAAAGCAATCTCAAGTATCTACAAAGGTAGATATTTCTGAATGAATCTACAACTCACCCTTTAGGTGTGAATGCACTTGGGGGAGAAAAATTAATTCCAAGAACTTGGTACATGCCTCTGATAACTGCTCTCCCCCTTCTCTTTTCTCACTCTTGCACGTGTAGTTCCAGCTCCCTAGTTCACCTCCTTATTTAACAAGTTGTCCAGCAATTCAGTCTTCATTTATAAAATAGTTTGCAGCCATTCCTTCATTGCTATTCTCACCACATTACTGATGCATGTTTTTATTACCTCGTGTGAGTACTACACAAATCACACAAGCACTCTTCCGACCAACTGTGTTCTTCACAATGCATCCTACAAACTTCTGATGGCTTGATTTTCCTAAAAGCAGTGTTCAAATTCCACCTGAACTCTACATGATAAAACATTTATCTTCAATCTCCACACTTCAAAGCTCTTCACTGGTTGTTGCAACTCAATCCTTCCAGTTTCAGTGCATGTATCTCTCTTACACGATCACCAAATCCAAGAGTATTAACTTACCATTTCCCAGACTGAATTCCCACACCTCCACAGTACTTTTGATCGCATTCTCCCTCCACTGGGGGCACCTCTTTTTCTTCATCCAGTTCTCACCCATCCTCTAGATACAGCTCAGATTTCATCTTCTCTAGTTTTTCTCAACCTGTCGAGCTTTGAATGGTCTCTCCCACCTTTTATCTTTTACAATATCTGCTATATGTAATTAATCACACACTTCTGCATATCTCCTACTGCTATCTTGAACTGTCATCCAAATATTTTACTACCTAACATCCTAAACTCAGGGGATCTTGACTGCCCAGTTAGAACACAAGCTGTCTGAGAATGAAAGTCCAATCTATCTAACAGGAACAGGTGGTCCACTTAACATAAAATGAGTAGATAATAACTGAGTTGACAATAAGTACATAAGACAATTTAATTTTTCATACATAATAATTGCCTTAGAGCTCTTATTGGGAAAGAAGCTTCCATAGAGAAGTTCCTCATAAAAAGGTTTCAATTTTATGGGAATATTTGTAGAATTACATTTTATTTGAATAAACATCGTAACAACCATAAAACAGATACATCATGAAATGGAGAAAACACCATATAATGAAAAGCAAGGCATGTTCTTATCCTTTCTTTATACACAATAAAAAAAAAATCACTTTATGGTAATTTACCAAGCAAGTGACAGGCTGTCAAAACTAAGTGGAATTGAGAAAAAAGGCCAAGGTTGGGAAAGGGCAGTGACATTTGATTCCGTTTTATAATACCTAGGTGGAAACCCCGGTGCCATAGTGTTTAAGTGCTATGGCTGCTAACCAAAAGGTCAGCAGTTCAAATCTGACAGGTGCTCCTTGGAAACTCTATGGGCAGTTCTACTCTGAACTATAGGGTAGCTATGAGCCAGAATTGATTTGACAGCATTGGATTTTTATTAGGTACCTAAAACTTAAAAATTAAGTACACTGATTTATATTTCTTTAAAAATGACAATTTTCCAGCATGAGTCTCTCATGCTCTCAGGAGCCACATAACCTTGAAAATCCTTTCGAACCCCACTGAAATCTCTGATTCTATGTGGCAACTTGCTTCTGTAATGCAATAATGATAGTTATCTATAAATCCAAGAAACAACGATTTTCTCTACTTTGGGCAAAAATGCAAAATCCTCACTTTGCAAAAGAAGATTTGGTTAAAGCTTTTTAGAGGAGAAGCAGGTCGATCAAATTATAATTAGCTCTAATTAACCCGCCCAAGAGCTGTCAGCTTCTTTACCTGCTGCTGCCTGACTCTCCAAAAGGTACAAAATTGATTTCTGCCTCTGAACACACACACACGCACACAAAATCAAAGAAACAATTTTCAATCTTCTTTATGAACAAAAGTTCGTAACCAAGTACAGCCACACCTGTACATCTAGTAAGTTTTACTATGTGAAAGTTGTAGGTTTACAATATCATAATCTTTCATTTTGAAAATATTTTTAACTGTGAACATTGATGTTTTTTGGCTTAGTAAGGGTTGATACTAAGGAAAAAAAAAGACTTCCTTCTTCAATTATGGATGGAAATGTACCTAAAGGGAACATTTATGGTTTCAGACACTTCCTTTCATGATCCATGTTTAAACTCTGTTCACTGCAACGTGGTATAACTCAGTCAAAAAACAAACAAACAAACAAAACTGCCATCCAGTCAGGTCTGATTTATAGTGACCCTAGAGGTCAGAGCAGAACTGCCCCGAAGATTTTCCAAGAAGGGCCTGGCAGATTTGAACTGCCAAGCTTTGTGGTTAGCAGATACAGCACTTAACCCACTATACCACCAGGGTTTCCCAGCTCACTCAAAGGCCACTTCTTTAGATAACGCACATTTACAATTAATTTGAAGTTTGGGGTTTAATGGAGATCTGATTTCAGAACAGAAAAGCTCTCACACCAAATTGATTGTTATGCATTTAGTCCATTTTGAAAATTTTTTTATAATTCTTTTTTTTTATTGTTTTAAAGGAATCTAAATATCACAATAATTAAACAAATAAGACTCAAGTTGTTTTGGAAGAGTAAATCTTTGAAAACTAGGAAAAAATTAGAAAGAAACAAACAAGATCGGACACAGTCTAAGGATTTAAGACATACATAAATATATGACAGCTGTTATTGGCCAAATGAGTTAGATAGATAAATTATTCATTCATTCACTTACTCAAAAAACATTTATTGACAACATAACTACAAAGACTAGATATCCCCCAAAAGACCTTACATGATGTAAGAATTTAAAAGTATTTAGGGGGAAAAAATAGTGTAGATCTCCATTTCATATCATATACCAAACAAAACAATTTCTCAGATGGGTTAAATAAAGGAAAATATAAGTAAACATGCATCTAAAATTTGGCCAGGAATGGGTTGTTTTTATTTTTTGAAACAAAGCTACATAAAAAGGAGAAATCACATAAAAATTTGACAACATAAAAATGTCTGTTTTTAGAAAATCTGAAACAAACTTAGAAAGGCAATTTGTTTATAGGGGAAAATCCATGCACCAGGTTTGGTACAAAAAGAGTTAAGACAGTTATGATGTAAAGGGATCTTATAAACTGATGGATGTAAAAGGGGGAGACAGCTATTGAGGGCACAAGAGGAGGGAAGAAGAAAAATCTAGAGCAGAAATGGGAAAAGGTAAGATAAAGGGTATGTGGTCAAGAGCAGCTTTCACCAGCAATCACATTAGGAAATCAGTTGCCCTTAAGACTGAAGAAGTGTGATGGAGTTAGTTCACAATTCAAATTAAAATCTATATTTCCAGACAATCTTAGATATTAGCACATTCATTGGATGACAATGAATCCAAATAAGATATTTTCAAGTCGAGTGATTTATTTACGTGGCATTCAGCATGACTACAGAGGTCTTATTTTTAACTTTAAACAAGTTTGTGACTATATCATTTAACACAATGTCATGAGTCTTTTATTGAAATAAAAGTACTAGAAGTGTTTCTCACATAGTAAACAGCCAAGAAGAGAGTTTTATAGCATTGAATGCCTTATCACCACTTCCTCCTTGTGTAAAATTTACTAGCTTGTCAGCCAAATTGATATATATTGCTCTAACATTAAGAAACATACCATGTTTGGCATTTACAAAGAGACTTAAATCACACCCTAAAAAGGTGCTCCCTTAGCAACTGTCTATGGAATTTTACAGATTTGCATTTTTTTTTGTTACATATGGAAGATAATAAGGAGTAGTGCTAACCTTGGTATACAAACATGCATCTAACAACTTTCCAACTGTACAGCACCAATTCTGAAATGCTTTTTAGAATTTTTAGAATGCAGGATGTGATGGTTTTGCTCTATTTTTTTCTACTAGACTGATGGCACCTTCAAGACATATCTAGCTTTCACACGGTAATTTGATACAAAATGACTATTTAATAGATATTTCTTAAATTCTCTTGCCAGGTCTTCCTTCTGAGTAACAATAGGCACGTGTGTGAAGCAACTGATGAGACAGCGTGGTATGTGATCCCTGAATAGCCAGAATCTTAGTGGCTTACAGGACAGGACATTATTATCATCTGTTTTAACACAGCCAACCAACTACAGACAACACCGTGATCAAATGAACTGGAAAGTTTTCATGAACAGTTAAATTACTTCCTTTCCAAATTCCTTTAACATGGGAAATTCTGTGATTCCAACTAATCTGTAGCTTGAATAGGAGAAGAAAATTCCTCTCAGAATTCATAAGATGGTAAGATCTACTCTACACTAAAATTATTTTTTTGAAATGAGAATTCTGAAAAAGGCATCTTTGTTTGCCAATGTTCGCTTAGAATGCAACATTTAACTTGAGTGAGTCACTAGGTATGGCTGGTGTCTGTGCAGACAGGAAAGCCAGCTGGGCTCTCCCAGAGCCATGCCCTCATATTCCTTTTCCAAGCAGGCTGCCTTTACCACAGGTAGTTTCTTGGGCAGAGTCCAAAGGTGGAGAATACACAAGTCATTCTTTGAATCACAAGAGGGAATTAATATTGAAAAATAAATCGAATCAATTTTGTATAATAAATTTCTCCACTGAGTTTGCTGCTAAAGCTTTATCATTATGACAGCTTTCTAATCTCTTTTCTCAGAGGACTTTTTTTTCTTTTTATTAACCTTTCGTTTTGAGATAATTATAGATTCATATACAGTTGTAAGAAATAACACAGATAGGTCCTATATTCCCTTCATCTAGACTTCCCCAATGGTTATACCCTGCATTAATATTATACAAATATCACAACCAGGAAATCAACACTGATACAACCCACAGATCTTATTCAGGTATCACCAGTCTTATACATGCTTAGCAATGAACAGAATGGAACTACTGGCACACACAACAACTTGGATGGGTCTCAAGAGAATTAACCTGAGTAAAAAAAGCCACTTCCAAAAAGTTAGATACTGTGTGATTTCATTCGTATAACAGTCTTGAAATGACAAAATTACAAAGAGAGGACGGATTAGTGGCTGCCAGGAGTCAGGCGAGGAGGGAAAGAAGGAGGTGGCTATGGCTACAGAGTTGCATGAAGGATCTGTGAAAAGAGGATTTTTAATAGAAAAATAAAAGTTGACATTCCGAGGTCACAAGTGACCATCTGAAATGGACACATGGGGACATTTTACTAGAGTACTTCGCTAGGACAGAAAAGGCTAACAAACACAGGTATTCTTTTTTTTTCCTCTCAGAAGATGAGATAGCATTTTAGAATCCCCTCCAGTGTTACATTAAAAAAACTATAAAATACTCACATGACTAGGAAAGAAAAGGGAATGGGAAGTCACACCAACTCTTAAAATCAGAGGCTTTACTGTTTCTTTAATAAATGCACAAAGGAATACAATCTCTGAAAGTATAAACATGTGAATGTGTCTTTAACCAAAGCAAACTTGTTGTCATTGAGTCAATTCCCACTCATAGTGACCCTACAGGACACAGAAGAACTGTCCCATAGGACTTCCACAGGATATCTGATGGATATGAAATTCCAACCTTTTGGTTAGCAGCCACAGCTCTTAACCACTAAGCTACCAGAGTTTCTGAACATGTCTTTAGTAAACACTTACTGTACCGCTTTTGGAATCTGCTGGCCTTGGAAACCTCATAGGGAAGTTCTACTCTGTCTTTAGGGTTGCTATGAGTTGGTATCGACTCAGTGGCAACAGGTTTTTTGACAGCTGAAATTAGGAAAAGGTATTTATAGTATGCCCAGTTGTCAAAGAATTAGTGTCAAAAAGGATAAATATCTTTTACACAAAGAACACAAGGATAAAACAAAGGTGGGAAACCTTTCACCAAAGAAGAAATACATGTAAGAAGAAAACACTGCTGCTGATCTGATCAGGGAAATGCAAAGCTAGACTACAATAAGATATAATTTTCTACCCATTCAACTGGCAAAAATTACAAAGTCTGTCAACACTAAATGTTGGAAAGGCTACCAAGAGTACAAAATGATGCAAGTTTGAAAATGATTTGGCATTACCAAGTACAACAATCACATACCCCACCCCGTAACCCGGCAAGTCCACTCCTCAGGTAAATAACCCAGAGTAACTACAACAACTGCTCACACGTTTAACAAGAAATATGAAAAATTTGTCCATAGCAGCACAGTTGTCAAATCAATAACCTGGAAAAAACATTATCTGGGAAATCAGTAAACCACAGAGGTGGCATTACAAATCAGTGAAGAAAGCAAAAGTCCTACCAAGGCTGTACATGTTTATGGAAACAGACTGCTGCATCGTTCTCCCAAGGAGTGACTGGTGGGTTTGGACAGCCAGCCTTTCCATTAGCAGCCAAGTGCTTAACCATTGCATCACTAGTGCTCTGAAGAATTATCTGTTTGGGGACAACTTATTGTCTCTTTTAGAGATCTATAGACTTAACCTGTTCTTAAAGTTTCCTTTGTCGCTTCATCCATAAACTAAGATATAACTGACATGCCAGTTGTATCAGCTGTTACTAAAATCATTTTCAGTTTTAACTGTCCACAAATCCTGTGCTGATCTGACTTTACATTTCAGTCTTAAGACTTTGCCCTTTTCAGGCATTCAACCCAACCTTTGCACAGGTGAGGCCAACTATGGTTGGGCTTATCGGCACCTACAGAGGCTGCCAAATCAACGAGTTCCCATGTTTCTTTAGGGCAAAGACAGGTTCAGACAGGCTAAATATTTGAGTGTTGGACTGCTCACCACTTCACTGCTGCCTTAGGTCATAACATTATGCTGAAAGAAACTTTAAAAACAACTTAAGTATGAGAGCAGGTTTTAGAGAGCTGATCAAAGGTAGTTGCTACAAGAGCGGCCCATGCGTGTTGAAAGTTGTTATAACTTGAAGAGAAAAATAACAACAAGTGTAATTTCATGGGAAGTTATGCTCATGAATTTAAACAGTCAGGTTGGCTTATTCTCTAAGGCACAAAAATTTGCCAAAAACACAGATTTTGGAGAGCAGTACAGCCAATTATTTACAGAACAGTGAGCAAGTATTCTGGTTGCCACTCCCGGTTGAAAAAAAACAATGGACTTGATCTTTCTGGTGAAAAAGGATGCCTTCATAGCTTGTTCTTATCCTTTTATTTCTCCTTCATCCCTGCTCTCTTTTAGTTCCTCACTGCTTCCTTTTCAGGTTACTACCCAAACGAAGTTAAATGAATTTCCGTAATTTAAAATAGCTAAGGCTCCTTCTGCAAACAGTTGCTGTGCTGGGCTGCTAACTGAGGGGCTGATGGTTCAAGGCCTCCCAGACATCTTGCCATCTACAAAAAAATCAGCCTTTGAAAATCCCCCGGGCCTTTGGAAACCCTTGGACACATAGTGGTCTCCATGAGTCAGAACTGAGTCGATGGCAACTAGTATTTATCACATCTTCAAAAGTGAGGATTATTCTGTTTCAAAATAATTCAATTACAAGTGTAAAAGTGACTGAAGAGAGTAATCAAACCGAGTCCCTTTGTTGCTATCAGTCAGAATCTACTGGACAGCAACGGGTTTTTGCTGGATTTAGCCCCTCTGGAAGCAAATGGCAACTGTTATTGGAAATCAAACTAAAAATCTAGTAGTGATTTTCAAGGCACTTAAAGGATTTATTTGGTGTAATTATTGTTACTCTGCTGATTTCATTTCAAGATCTTCAAGAAGACACCAAAATAAAAAGAAGAAAACGTTGCCAAATTTCATACAACTAAAATTTCTGCTTTTTAAGTCTTTAAGAGTTATGCACTCTTACTCTCACTTTGTAATTTTTTAAAGACAGAGTATAGTATTTTCACTAAAGCCTAGAAACACTTTCATTAGTAAGAAGTCTGCATCACTCAAATCCCTTTAACAGGGATTTATATATACAAGAGAAGCCCTGATGACATAATGGATAAGTGCTCAGCTGCTAAACAAAAGCTGGGCTCTCTGAACCCATCATCTCCTCCACAGCAGAAAGGATCTGGTGATTTGCTCCCATAAAGTTTACAGATAGCCCAGGAAGCCCTATGGGGCAGCTCTACTTGGTCATGTAAGGTCCTTATGACACAGTATGGACTCCACAGCATATGCCATCACCACCACAGCATATCATAAGAGAAACTGAATGGTATGTGTGGTCAATACATAATCTATAAAAAACAGATAGTTGACAGGTTGATTTCAGGTAGTCTAATTTTTACTGCAGATGCTATCTCTGAGATGAAGAGCTGTGTTTCAGTGTGTATGCGTGTGGGTTTGTATACATAGAGGCATATATAGGTATTTTTCTTTCTCTCCATACTGGAAACTAAACATTAAATAATACTGTGAATTAAAACATCTTTATTCTCAATTTCATCTCCCCTATGTTGTTAATTACATCATTATAATCCTCTCAGTCAACAAATCACAGAGCTGATCTCTTTGCTTATTACTGTACATGGTAACATTGTCACATTGGGTTGACTTTATCTCCATGGGCTTTCACACTGATCACTTTGGTGTATTTTCATTGCCACTATCCAGTTAAATCCTCCACTGTCTATTATCTGTGCAATCACTTCTCAGATTTTAAGGTGAAATAACAAGTAAAATGATCAGCTCGGTAAAGAAAAAAAGAAGAGAGAGACTAGCAGAAGGTGTGCTGCAAATTTCACAGTGAATGGCAATGCACTTGGCTGTGGGAGAACAAAATAGAAAGCTTGTTTGCTGTGTAAGAAAAGTTTTTTAAATATATAAACAAGTGAGACATGTTAAGAGATAGTTTTGCAAATGAACAATGAACATGATGGATTTCCTCTTAATGTCAAAACAGAATGAATTAAACTAGTCACCTGAAATCAGAATTCCATGCCCAATGTTTGTAACTTTGGCCACCTGAAAAACAACCTGGATTCTTGAACAGAGAAGGAAACCATTTTGAGTCAGGGGGCAGGATCAAGACGGCAGACTAGACACACATCTCCTCAATTCTCTCTGAGAATGAAGGCCTGGATTAACTGAACAGAGCACCGTGGATATCCAGGGAACCCTAGGATCTGGCATAGGGTTGTTAGATTGAACTGGGTGCCAATAACAGGAAACTACCTCTCTCTAACATGAGATAGCAGTGTGCTGAGTCCTAGAACTGCAGGTACTGACACCTTCTTTGTTATCCAGGAGGTGGGGATTGGGCATGAGCTGGCAAATATGTCAAACTACAATGCTTAAGTAAACAGTGTACAGTGCAGCAGAGACACCGTGCTTGGGACAGCCACATTTGGAGAGCCCAGCTGCTGACAGAGGGCACCAATGCCCCTCCAC
This sequence comes from Heterohyrax brucei, assembly GCA_028571685.1. Lineage (NCBI taxonomy): Eukaryota > Metazoa > Chordata > Mammalia > Hyracoidea > Procaviidae > Heterohyrax > Heterohyrax brucei. The sequence goes on along the minus strand of CM053149.1, from coordinate 112,628,106 downwards.
CCTCTTGTTTCTGAGCTGCACCATAGATTCTGCTGTTACATGGCAGGAAGGGCAGGTAGAGTGGGACGCCATCTTCGTCAGCTGGGAGGTAGAGTCAGCCACCCCAGGTCTTAGCTGGGGCTCATTCTCACATGAGAAGCAGTGCCCATTTGGAAGGTGCTTCTCCAGCAGACAAGCTGTGTTTAGGATGGTGGTGCCTAAAGTTATCGGTGGGGCCTTGTAAAGGATGGCAAGAAGGCTGTAACCCTTTCCTACTTTCTACCATGTCATAGCATCTAGGGATGGCCTATGAGGTATGTTTGTTGTCAGAGGAAAGGTGGGGCCTGCCACACCTTTCGGCAGTTCTTGGACAGCTCTTTGCTTATCAGTAAAGCACCTTTTAAAAATAAGATCGCCTGGAGAACTGACTGCTGAGTGGCCTGGCAGCATCTCCTTCACCCTTCACTGATCCACTTCATAGCATCAGCTGACAGCCCCTCAGTGAACCCATAAGTAGGGCACCACCTTTGCTAGCCAGAGGCAGAGCCTGTCACCCCAGAGTTCACCTGGGGCCAGTCACTAGAGTACACAGAGATGGCTGATGACCAACTCCCTTCTTAGAACTACGTCTCAGCTCCTTTTGAGGTAACACCAGAAAACCAAACAGCTTCTAGATGGCACAAAGGCAACAGTCAATGCCAAGCCAAGCCAAAGGTTAACCATTTAAAGAAATGGTCCACCATGCCTCTGGAAAAGTCCCAAAATAAAGAACTGAAAAACTTCCCAGATGAAGAAGCCTTTCTGAAACTATCAGAGGTTGAATACAAAAGAATTCTGTACAGAGTCCTCATAGTGATTAAACAAAATGCAGGAGAACAAAATGAAAAATTAAGTGATTTGAACTGATGGAACATCAATGATCTGAAATCCAGAAGATCAATAATAAAATCACAGAATTAGACAATTCAATCCAAAAAAGAGCAGAATCGAGGAGACGAAAGTCAGTCTTAGCAACCTTGAAGATAGAGTAAGTGACATCAGGATTTATGAGAAGCCAGAGACAAGAAATAAGAAAAATGAAGAAGCATTAAAAAACATGTGAGACTCTATTAAGACTCGATTAATTGGAGTTCCTGAACAGGGAAGAATAGCTGAAAATACAAAGAGTATTGTTGTAGAGCTGCTGACAGAAAACTTCCCTGAAATTATGAAAAAGAGCATAGATATCCAAGATGGTTATTGAACACCACAAAAACTAGACCTGAAAAGAAAGACACTAAGACATTTTATAATCAAGCTTAACAAATTGAGACATAAACAGAGGTTCTTACAGGCATCAAGCCTTGGGCTTTTGTCTGACTTCTCAGCAGAAATCATGTTGGCCAAAAGGCAGTGGGATGACATATTCAAGGCCTTGAAGGAAAAAACTTCCAACCAGGAACTATATCTCCTACAATATTGTCTCTCAAATATGACAGAGGAATTAAGACATTTTCAGATAAACAGAAGCGTAGGGACTGTAAAAATCAAACCAAAACTAGAAGAAATACTGAAAGAAACACTACGCTTAGAAAAACAAGAATATCGGCTGTATACTTAAGGAGGCAATGCAGGACATAGCACCCAGAATCCTACTCAGTTAGGGAAGTCACAAAGTTCAGTCAAAGCTACAACATTAAAGAAGGGAACTAGTGATCAGAACACAAAAACTATGATATCATCACACTAAAAAGAGGGATATATTACAGTAGTTATAACCCTTTCAGATGGAGAGGTAATTAAAAAAGACATGCAGAAGTTAAAGTCTGGTTTTAAACTTATAACAGTAAGGTGGATTATAAGGGTGGCCGCAAGGCACAATAACAATGCAACATATCAAAACAAGAAACATAATACAGGAGTCTCAACAAACATAAAACCAACACTGACAAAGATGAAAAGTCAACCCATAGAAAAGAATGACTGAGAACAAAATATTAAAAACAACATAGAAAACATCAACACACAAATAAATGCATCAAAATGACAGCACTCAACACATCAATAATTACACTGAATGTAAGTGGAATGAATGCTCTAATAAAGAGACTGCGAGTGACAACCTGGATCAAAAGATATGATCTGTCTACATGATGCTTACAAGAAACATAACTTAGACTCAAACATATGAACAAACGGAAAATCAAAGGATAGAAAAATATGTAACAAGCCAATAACATACAAAGAAGGGCTGGAGTGGCAATACTAATCTCAGATAAAATAAACTTTAATGTGAAATCCACCATCATGGACAAAGATGATCACTATTTATTGCTGAAAGATTCAACACCAAAGCAGGACATAACAATATTAAATATTTATGCACTCAATACCATAGCATCTAAATACACTGAACAAGCACTGACAACACTGAAAAATGAGATAGACCACTCCACAATAATAGTTGGACACTTCAACACTTCACTTTCAGTAATGGACAGATAAACCAGAAAAATGTTCAGTAAAGATACAGATCTTATAGAGACAATTAACCAACTAGACCTCATTGACATACACAGAACTTTTTACCAATCAACAGATGAATACACCTTCTTCTCCAATGCACATGGAACATTTTCCAGAACAGATCATGTGCTAGGACATAAAGCAAGTCTCAACAAAGTCCAAATCACTGAATCACTTCAAACCATCTTCGTGGACCATAAAGCCATAAAAGTAGAAATCAATAGCAGAAAAATCATAGATAGAGAAGGAAACCATTTTATGATTTAGAAGGTAATTTTACTTAAAGTAATTTTGTCAGAAAATCATGAGAAAAAAGTGTTTTCTAAAAACGAAAGATCTTCAATTAAGCCACAAAAGAAATATGCCCACAGAATGCAAAAATTTACTACCTTATCAATGATCGATTGATTCAAAATACAAAAACTTGCAGGTACTTTCATTTCACTTTACGTGAGCTGTGTAAGATAAGAAACTATCTAATTCATACTTCTGGCACATTTTATCTCAGAGGGTTTTTCAGTTTACTACAAAACGTTTTAAACTCACAGCCTAGAACTTCAAACTTACGGAGGAGATATTTTTGACTGTTTTATATCTGTCAAAGAAGAATCTAAGATAATTATGGAAAAACAAATAATATGAAACAAAGAAGTTTTATTATCATGAGAAATGGTGCTTCAGCTATGTTGGGTCAAAAACCTGGATTTATTAACAATGTAAAAACAGAGATTTATGTTTTCTTTATTGTTTCATTCTATTGTATGAAACATATTGCCAGTATTTGTCCGCAGTTGTCTAAGGAAAATAGTGTAAAAAGCATCACAGATACAGTTGTTAACACTGTCCAGTATAAATGTGCAAATTGTGTAAATAATCATCAGTTTAAGAAATTATTTAAACAAATAGAAGACAACGAATTTAATGATCCTATATACAGAATGGAAACCCTGGTGATATAGTGGTTAAGTGCTGCGGTGCTAACCAAAACGTCAGCAGTTCAAACCTGCCAAGCTCCTTGGATCCTCTGTGGGGCAGTTCTACTCTATTTTATAGGATTGCTATGAGTTGAAATCAGCTTGACAGAAGTGGGTTTAGTTTTTGGTTATATAAAGAATAATAAATAATAAGCCAAGGATCACTGGCTGAGTTGCTAGAGAGTTTCAAAAAGACTTAACTTTTAAATCCAAGTTCAGGTCTTTTTAAAACAACATAAATATTTAATAATCAAAGACAAAAAATAGAAATACAATTTACCTTTTTTTGATAGCACATTACATATGAAGGAGTTAAACTGAAGTGCCAAGAAGAGGAAAAGTTTACTTGTGAAGCTAGAAAAGTAGAACTTACAGTGAAATGGAAATTTTTTGTAATCTCAATCAGTAACAGTAATTATTCACATACATATTTCACTATAAATCAGTATGTAGATTTATATTACTGACAGTGTTTTGTAAACTGGCTATAAAAATTTTTAAAAAATGCAATAATTTTGTTAAATTTGTTGTTTGCTGTCAAGTCCATTGCAACTCATAGTGATCCTATATGATAGAGCAGAACTGCTCCATAGGGTTTAATCTTCACAGGCTGTACTCTTCACAAGAGCAGACAGCCCAGTCTTTTTATCTCACAGAAGGGCTGGTGGGTTCAAGCCACTGACCCTTTAGGTAGCAGCTGAGTTATACGAGCCACTAAAGTCGTGTATTTTGTATGACTGATTGCTTTTTTATTTCCCTTCACACTGAGAAATTTAAAGTTGCTTTCCATTTATATGATATCTCTTTGAATTTGATGTTAATAATGCTGAGCTGACTTGAGTTAGTAAATATATTAAATATATTAAACTAATAGGTATAGTTTTAAAAATGATTTTGTTTCCGAGGCAAATCAAATATTCCAAGAAAAGATTAAATAGTTTACTCAATGTGGATGTAAATATTAAATGATTTTTTGACAGTTACTAGAAACTTTCAAGTGTGTTTGGAACAATTTGATACATAAAGCTACCTTTTCCAACTATAAAGTTCATGAAATCTACATACAAATTCAGTATTTCTAATGAAAATTTAGCATTCACATTGACATGTATGGTAAGTACAAAATAACACTGGATTTCAAATATGCCATAGGAAAAATATAGAATTTTCATATTACTATATGTTGCCATGATTGAGCTGTGTCCTCAAAAAACATATGTCAACTTGGTTAGTCCACGAGTCCCAGTATTGTGTGATTGTCTACTATTTTGTCATCTGATGTGATTTTCCTATGTGCTGTAAATTCTTCCTCTATGATGTCAATGAGACAAGATAAGAAGCAGTTATGTTAATGAGGCAGAACTCAATCTACAAGATTAAGTTGTATCTTGAGTCAATTTCTTTTGAGATATAAAAGGGAGAAGTGAGCAGAGAGATAGAGGGACCTCATTATCACAAAAAAGGAGCCAGGAGATCTTGTCCTTTGGAACCACGGTTCCTGTACTGAGAAGCTCCTAGCCTGGGGGATGGCTGATGACAAGGACCTGGCAGACAGTAAACGCCTTTCCCTGGAGCTGGTACCCTGAATTTGGATGTCTAGCTTCCTAGACTGTGAGAGAATAAATTTCCATTTGTTAAAGCCACCCACTTGTGGTATCTCTGTTATATCAGAACTAGATGACTAAGACACATGTTAAAATATTTTAGATATATTAATTAAATATACTAAACTTAATTTTACCTGTTTCTTCACAAATTGTTTTTTTTAATAATGTGGAAGGAAACTACAGGTGAACTTCCTCAACTTGACAAACAACATGTACAGAATCCTACAGTGACCATCATACTTAACAGTGAGAAATTAAGTGCTTTCCCTCTATGACTGAGAGCACGACAAAGATATCTCCTCTAATTACTCCTGTCCAATGATGTGTTGGGAGTTCTAGCAAATGCACTAAGACAAGAAACGGAAATAAAGGTATATAGATTGAGAAAGAAGAAATAAAAATGTCTTTTGATAGATATGTTGTCTATGTAGAAAATCTCAAAGAACTGTAAAAAACAAAGGAACACCCTTCTGTAACTAAAAAGTGATCATAGCAAGTTTTATATACAAAAGTATTTTTCCTTTTTACATACTAGCAAGGAACAACTGGAATTTGAAATAAAAAACACACAACCATTTAACATTAGCACTAAAAATGTGGCTTGAAATTTAGCAATACACCTGTGGCTTTCATTTTATTTCTCTTCAACAGTGAGGTTCAACATTATTACAACAGTTTCTTATCCGATTTTGTTACTTCCCAAATTGTTACCAGGCTAATCTCTTTAATGTATACCAAAAAAACCCCAAACTCATTGCTGATGAGTTGATTCTGACTCATAGTGACTCTCTAAGGGCAGCTTAGAACGACCCGTAGAGTTCTCAAGGAGCACCTGGTGGATTTGAACTGCTGACTTCTTGGTTAGCAGCTGTGACACTTAATCACCCAGGTTTAGAAACTCTTAATTGAATCCTTCATTTACTCTCCAATTACTTAGTGTGTACCTACGCTAAGCCAGCTGTACTCGCTGCTTATGGTACATTAAAGAACACATGGAAGACAGCTGCCTTTGAGAAGCTTATCTTCTAGTTACAGAATACAGATAATGGGCATAAAATAAGAAGTAAATGACACAGTATGTTAGAAAGTGACCAATAATACAAAACACACACATATACAATACAGGTTAGGAGTTAGTGCAGTGATGGCCAGGGAGGCCAGAGGTGCTGGAGTGAGCAGTAGAAGAGGCGAGAGTGGGGGAGTGGTAGGAGATAAGGTCGCCAAAGTAGGAGGAGTGTGAGAGGTGGGGGTGGGATGGATGGCTTTTACTTTGATTGAGAAGGAATGTCACCCAGAGCTCTGCCTTGGTTTCCACAGGATCTTTCTGGCTGCAGTACTCAGATTGGACTGCAGGGGGAGCAAGAACCAAATAGGGTTGCTTGGAAGCTATCCCAACAACAGAGACGATGGTGACCAGCGTTGAAGGTGGTAAAAAATTGGAAAATTCTGTAATTTTTAGAAAGCACGGTCAACAATTTGGATGTGGAATGTGAGAGGGAGGGAGTGTCAGACTACAGGTGGAGCAAATTGTTTATTTTTGTTTTCTTCATCAATTACCTTTAATGACAGCCCATTGCCTAAAACTCTTGTCAATCAAGTGCCATGCTTTGGCCCCAGTTGACTGACCCAAATGTAATTTCCTAACATCTTCATTTATCCCTGACCCTCTTCTGTGCTCCACGTTTTCCAAGGCCTTTAGGAACAATGACATGATAACACTGAAAATAAAGATAAGGATAAAACAATACAAAGTTCTTTTTTAGGGACCTGCTATAGGGGGTTGCTGTGAATCAGGACTGACCTAGTGGCAATGAGTTTGACTACATGCTGACAATTTTAGGCCCTTAATATGCATCATCTCAAGTGCTATAAATAAATTATAAGGTGGACATTATAATTTCTTTCATGATGAAGACATAAAAATATTAACAAGTAATAGTAAAGATAGCATTCAAAAGAAGGCCTATTTTGACTCTACAAAAAGATAAACCTTTCCTTTTTACATCGTGATTATCATGCTGCTTACTCTGCCTGGAATATTCTTCCAAGCTCATAAGCTACCTTATCTGGGAGAAGTCTCTGATCCCTCCAAATCAAATGGTTAAAAAAAAATCATTTTTTCTTATTCTGCGTAACAGTTACTTATAACAATAATAGTACTAATTATATACATTATATACTATACATACTCAATACTTCCACTGAACTTGTGAAAGATCCTATTATCAAACTCATTTTATTGATAATGAAAAAGTGTAAAAAGGTGAAGCAATTTGCCCAAGATCAAAAACCAGCAAGTGGAAGTGTTAATATGTAAACTAGGACGGTTGACTCTAAAGTCCATTATCTAGAACACTAATTCCTATTTCAACTGACTGTGCCTGACATAGATTCTCTCTAGCCCCTATCTTTTCCTACTGACTGCTACAAAATTCTGATATAAATGAGTTCTAAGTTATTTATGCAGAGCTGACCTTCCTTAATAACAGAAAACAATCCTGTCAAAGAAATAAATACAGGAGGGCCTCATGTGGAAAAAGCAGGTACTGCAGGTATAGGTAGAAAAACTACTTTTCTTTAGATTCATGTCTTACAACAGTCCTTAATGTAATTATTATTTTATCAAACATGTTTGACATTCTAAAGCTTATTAGTTCCAATTATGTAGGAGAAAACTAATTAAATGTAGATAGAAAAAACCCTACTCCTTAATTATTCCACATGCAAAAATTAATGAAGAAGGTTTATAAAACTCTGCTTTCAGGATTCCAAGAAACACTACAATGTAAGAAAGCATGACCATACAAACCAATATCTTCTGCATGTGCAGCAGATACAAAATTGAAAGAACTAAAAAATAATATGAACAAAAGTACAAGAATATTTAAAAACTGACAATTGAGGAATAGGCCAAACAAAGTGTTTGAGGCTTGAGCCCATTGTTGCAGTCCTCCTATGTCAATACATCTCTTCGAGGATCTTACTTTTCTGCTTTACCCAGCATGTCCTTCTACAGGGACCAGTCCTTCTTGATACCAAGTCCAAAGCATGTGAGACAAAGTCTTGTCATCCTTGCTTCTGAGGAGCATTCAGGTTGTGCTTCTTCCAAGACAGATTATTCATTCTTCTGGCTGCCCATTCTTTGCCCATACCATAGTTTAAAGGCGTCAATTCTTGTTTGGTCTTCCTCATTCATTGTCTAGCTTTCTCATGATACAAGACTGACTGACAAACATGGCTTGGGTCAGGGGCACCTTACTCCTCAAAGTGACACCTTTGCTTTTTATCACTTTAAAGAGTTGTTTGCAGCAGATCTGCCCAACACAATATGTTTTATTTTATTTATTAAAATATTTTACTGCACTTTAAGTGAAAATTTACAATCCAATTTGTCATACAAAAACTTGCACAAACACTGATATGTAAGTGTAGCTGCCCTCCCCACCCTGTGAGAGCATACTCCTCCTTCCCACCGTGTATGTCCCATGCCTATTCAGCCAGCTCCTGTACCCCTCGGCTCTCTCATCCCACTATTGAACAGGAGCTGCCCAGGTAGCTTCATAATCTACTTAAGCCAAGATGCACATTCTTTGCCAGTAACATTTAATGTCTACCAGCCCAGTCCAATCTTTGTCTGCAGAGGTGGCTGAGGGAATGACTTAAGTTCTGTGCTACGAGAGAGTCTGGGGCCATATCAAGGACCCTCCAGTCTGTTGGATCATCAAGGCTGACATTTTTAATAGAGTTTGGTGTCTTTATTCAGGATTTTCTGGATGTTCTGTCCTTCACTGAAAGTGATGTGTTCAAGTCTCCAACTATGATTTTAGAGCCACTTCTGTTTTTAACACAGAGTCTGTTTTATGAATTCTGGAGGCCTCTTGTTAGGTGCGTAAATATTTAATATGGTTATATCATCCTGGAGTACTCATATTTTAATCATTCACACTGTTTTTCCTTATCCGGAATCATGAATTCTACTTTAAAGTCTATTTTATCGAAATTAGTATTGCCACTCCTGCTCTTCCTTGAATATTTGCTTGATAATATCTTTTTCTATCCTTTGAGCTTCAGTTTCTTTGTCTTTAAACCTACAGTGTGCCTCCTGCAGGCAGCACAGAAATGGTTTGTGTTTTTTTTAATCCAATCTGCCACTCTTCATCTCTTTGTTGGTACATTTAATCCATTTACATTCAGCATTATTATTGATAGCTAGGAGTTTAGTGCAGGAATTTTGGTGTCTTTCTTTGTTCATCTAGTCAATTCCTTTGTTCCATTTAATTTTCTGTGCACAGTCATTTTTCTTTATGTGTTTTCTTTTCATCTTTTTCATTATTGGTGGTTTTATATATAAAAATATTATATTTAATTTTGATGTGTAAGGTTGATAATTCTATTTGTGGTTACCTGAATGTTTACCCCTATTTTTCTGAATTGAAACCAGTCTTTAATTTCTTTATGTTTCCTTGGCTTCCTTTCCATATGAAAGCTCTATGACTACATTTTTTTTAGGTTTCTCTTTTTTTGTTATAATGAGTACATAATGACATGTCTGCTTTCCTATTTTCAGTGTTTTGCCTTTGATTTATTTTTGTGATGTCCACATTTGGGTTTATTTCCAGTTGGTCCATTCTGCATTCTAATCTTCGGTTGTTACATCATGATACAGAATTTCTTCCTTTTTTCCTTTTTTTTTGGATGAGATTACTTAGAAGTGCTTTATGGTACGGTACTGACATTAAAATCCAGTGATGGCAGAAGATTTTTTTTTTACTATGATTGAATGAAAATGTACATTCCCATATAAATTTGCATGCCTACCTATATGCAGCTCCCACTGCTCTCCCTGCCCGGTGACAGCACCCTCTTCCTCTCTACTCCATGCATGTCTTATACTCCCAATAATCTCCTATCCCCTCCACTCCACCCACTCCCCTGCCTCGAGTAAGAGGTCAACAGGATGATATCCTATAGATGCCTGGAACCATGAAGTGCACACATGATATGGTCACTCTGTGTCACCAAGTTGAATTCATTCCTGTATGAAGAGTTGACCTCCATGATAACTTACGGACAGGGGCAGCATCAGGGCCAGGAGCTATGCTCCCAGGGGAACTCTGAGACCCCAGACCATCAATTGTGGTCTTTTAGCGGAGATCTCAGGGTGGATCCCTTTTTATTCTTGTGCTGCCAGTGAGACTCAACTTTGTGAGCTCCATCATGGCTATCACTGGTGGTGGCTGGGCACCACCTGGTTCTTCTAGTCACAATTGATGTAGTCACCCACTCACGTGGGTCTCTCTGTCTTCTGGGTTCTCTTTCCCTCATGTTGTTTTGGTTCTTGGTGATGATCCATTCCTGCTGAGTTGGGACCATTTGCTGTACCCTCAGATGGCAGCTTGGCAGCTTTTAAGACCCCAGACACCACTCACCAGTTTGGGGTGCAGAGGGCTCTCTTAAGAAAAACATTAGTTATGCCATTTGGCCTCCATTTCCCCTGAAAGCATGGTACCCAGCCCCCAGCCCAGCTACTCTGTCCTTGAAATATTGGGTTAAAATGGGAGTAGTAATCATGTTGTATTGTAATCCAGTTAATATTGATCTTTCTAATGTGTACTGTCACAGATTTCATCCAACCAAATTTCTATCAACTATCTAATCTAAACCCCCCCAACCTCACCCTCTGCCCCTCCCCACCCTTGCAGCCATCAAAAAGTCTTTTCTTCTATGCATGAGTGTGTTTTTAAGTACTTATTATAGAGTTCTCATACAATAGTTGTCCTTTTGTCACTGACTACTTTCACTCAACATAATGTCCTCCAATTGAAACCAGGTTATGTGATGTTTCCTAAACTCATCGCTGTTCTTTATCATCACACAGTGTTTCATTGAGTATATATACCATAGTTTACCTATCCATTCTTGTGTCGTTGGGCATCTGGGCTGATTCCATCTTTTTGCTATTGTGGACTGTGCTGCAATAAAAATTCATGTGCGTGTATCAGTTGGTGTGAATGGCCTTGATTCTGCAGGATATATTCCGAGCAGTGGAATTACTGGTCAGATGGTATCTATATCCAGCTTTTTAAGGAAGTGCCAGCTTGCTTTCCATAGACGTTGCACCATTTTGCAATCCCACCAACAGTGCAGAAGTGTTCTACTTTCTCCACAGCCTCTCCAGCATTTGGTGTTTTGTGTTTTGTGGATGATGGCCAATCTTGTTGGGGTGAGGTGGTATCTCATTGTACTTTTGATTTGAATTTCTTTAATAGCTAATGATCGTGAGCATCTCCACATGAGTTTATTGGTTGCCTGGATCTCCTCTTTAGAGAAGCGTTCGTCCATCTCCTTTGCCCATCGCTTAATTGGATGATTTATCTTTTTCTAATTCATACTTTGTAGTACCTTACAGATTATGGAGACCATGCATCGGTCTGACATATAATTGCCAAATATTTTTTTTTCCATTCTGTGAGTGGCTTTTAATTCTATTAATAAAGTCTTTGGATGAGGAAAAGTGTTTGATTCTTAATAGCTCCCACTTATCTATTTTTTCTTCTGTTGCTTGTCGTTTGTTTGACAGATTTTGAAGTCTGTCTACGTTGTGTATTAAAACCTCCATTGTTGTTCCTGCATTTTCTTGGATGAGCTTTATTGTTTTAGATTTGATATTTAGGTCTTTTATTCAGTTTGAGTTGGTTTTTGTATAAGGTGTAAGATACGGGTCTTGTTTCAATTTACTGCAGATGGATATTCAATTTTGCCAGCACTATTTGTTGAAGAGATGGGTTTTACACCAGTTTAATGTCTTGGGGCCTTTGTCGAATATCAACTGTTCATAGGAAGATGGTGGCATCTCTGGGGTCACAACTGTGTTCCATTGATCTATCTGTGTTTTTGTACCAGTATCAGGCTGTTTTGACTATTGTGGCAGTGTAATAGGTTCTAAAGTCAGGTAGTGAGAGGCCTCCCAGTGTGTTCTTCTTCAGGAGTATTTTCCTTATCCTGGGATTCTTCCCTTTCAGAACAAACTTGGTGATTTGTTTCTCCATCTCATTAAAGAATGTGACTGGAGTTTGTATTGGGATTGCATTATATAAGTAGATTGCTTTGGGTAAAATAGACATTTTCACAATGTTGTCTTCCTATCCATGAGCAGGGTAGGTTTCTCCATTTATGTAAGTCTATCTTAGTTTCCTGTAGTAAGGACTTGTAATTCTCTTTGTAAAGGTCTGTTATCTCTCTGGTTTGATTTATTCCTAGGTACTTTATCTTCTTAGGGGCCATAGTAAATGGTATTGATTTGGTGATTTCTTACTTATCTTGTTGTTGATATAAAGGAATCCTACTGATTTACTCATGTTTGTCTTATATCCTGAGATTTTGCTGAACTCTTCTATCACTTTGAGTAGTTTACTTCTGGATTCTTTTGGATTTTCTGAATGTACAGCCATATCATCTGCAAATAGGGAGATTTTTATTTCTTTGCCAATGTAGATACCCTTTATTTCTTGGTCTTGTCTAACTGCTCTGGCTAGAACTTTTAGTACAATGTTCAATAGAAGAAGTGAGAGTGCGCATCCTTGTCTAGTTCCTGTTCTCAAGGTGAACCGTTTCAGTCTCTCTCCATTCAGGATGACGTAGGCAGTTGGCTTTGTATAAATGGTCCTTATTGCATTGAGGAATTTACTGTCTATTCCTATTTTGCTGAGAGTTTTTAGCATGAATGGGTACTGAACTTGATCAAATGTCTTTTCTGCATCAACAGACAAAATCAGGTGATTCTTGTCTTTTGTGTTATTTATGTGGTTGATCACATTAATTGTTTTTCTGATGTTGAACCAGCTTTGCATCCCTGGTATGAACCCAACTTGGTGATGATAGATTACCTTTTGGATATGTTGTTGTATTCTCTTGGCAAGAATTTTGTTGAAGATTTTTGCATCTAGATTCATACGTGGTATCATTTTGTAGTTCTCCTTTTTGGTTGGGTCTTTCCCTGGCTTTGGTACCAGGGTTATGCTGGCTTGATAGAATGAATTTTGGAGTATTCCATCCCTTTCTATACTGTAAAATAGTCTCAGTAGTATTGGAGATAACTCTCCTCTAAAAGCTTGGTAGAATTCTGTGGTGAAGCCACCTGGGCTCAGGCTTTTTGTTATTGGTAGTTTTTGGATGACTTTTTCAATCTCTTCCTTTGTGACGGGTTTATTAAGTTGTTCTGCTTCACCTTGTGATAATTTGGGTAGGTGATATCAATCAAGGAATTTGTCCATTTCCTCTAGGTTTTCAAATTTGTTAGACAACAGTCTTTCATAGTATTGTTATGATATTTTTGATTTCTGTGGAATCTGTTGTGACAACTCCCCTCTCATTTCTTATTTGAGTTATTTGTTTCCTTTCCCGTTTTTCTTTAGTAAGTTTAGTCAATGGTTTGTCAATTTTGTTGATCTTTTCAAAAATCCAGTTTTTGGTCTTTTCAATTTTTTCAATTGTTCTTTTATTCTCTAATTCATTTAATTCTACTCTAATCTTTATGATCTGTTTTCTTCTGGTGCCTGAGGGGTTCCTCTGTCGTTCTCTCTCTACTTGTTGAAGCTATGGGGTTAGTTCTTTGCTTTTGTTTCTTTCTTCCTTCCAGATGTGTGGATTTATGAAGATAACCTGATCTTTGAGCACTGCTTTGGCTGTAATCCATAGGTTCTGGTAAGAAGTGCTTTCATTTTCATTGGAATCCATCAATTTCTTTTTTTTTTTTATTTTTATTTAACATAACTGAGTGAAAATGTACATTCACATGTAAATTTACATGCCCCCCTATATGCAGCTTCTGCTGCTCTCCCTGTCCGGTGACTGCACACTATTCCTCTCTGCTCCATACATGTCTCATCCTACCAACAGCCTCCTTTCCCCTCCTCTCCGTCCACGCCCCTTCCTCCAGCCAGAGGTCAGCAAGATGATATCCTATAGATGTATAGAACCATAAAGTGCTTCCAACATATGGTTACTCTGCATTGCCAAGTCCATTCCATTCCTGTCCAAAGAGTGGACCTTTGTTATAATTTATGGGAACAGGCAGCATCAGGGCAGGGGGCCATGCTCTCAGAGGAACCCCAAAACCGCTGGACTATCAATTGAGGTCTTTTAGTGGAGATCTCATGATGCACCCCTTTTTATTCTTGTGTTGCCAGTGAGGCTCCTCTCTGTGAGCTCCGTCATGGCTATCACTGGTGGTGTCCAGGCACCATCCGGTTCTTCCGGTCCCAGGTCGATGTAGGCACCCACTCTTGTGGGTCTCTCTGTCTTCTCGGTTGTCTTTACTGCATGCCATTTTGGCCCTTGGTGAGCATCCATTCCTGCTGAGTTGGGACCATTTGCTGTGTCCTCGGATGGCAGCTTGGCAGCTTTTAAGACCCCAGACGCCACTCACCAATGTGGGGTGCAGAGAGCTCTCTTAGCAAAACGCTAGTTGTGCCAATTGGCCTGGAATTCGCCTAAGAGCATGGTCCCCCGCCCCCCGCCCCAGCTACTCTATCCTTGCAGTATTGAGTTAACATGGAAGGAGTACTCAAGTTATGCTGAAGTCCACTTAATGTTGTTCTTGTTCCTAATGTGTGCTGTCACCGCTTTCTCCCAACTAGATTTCTAGTAACTACCTAAACTAGACCCTCCCCCCCCTCGCCATCCCTCCCTCCCTCCCTCCCCTCCCTTGCAGCTGTCAAAGAGTCTTTTCTTCTATACACAAGTCTGTTTTTGAGATCTTATCGTAGAGGTCTCATACAGTATTTGTCCTTTTGTCGCTGACTACTCTCACTCAACATAATGTCTTCCAGTTGAAACCAGGTTAGGAGATGTTTCCTGGAATCATCGTTATTCTTTATCATTGCGTAGTGCTCCATTGAGTATATGTACCACAGTTTACCTATCCATTGTTCTATTGTTGGGCATCTGGGTTGATTCCACCTTTTTGCTATTGTGGACTGTGCCACGATAAACATTCTGGTGCATGTGTCCGTTGGTGTGAAAGGCCTTGAATCTGTAGGATATATTCCAAGTAGTGGAATTACTGGGTCAAATGGTATATCAATCTCCATTTTTTTAAGGAAGCGCCAGATTGCCTTCCAAAGAGGCTGGACCATTTTGCAACCCCACCAACAGTGTAGGAGGGTTCCACTTTCTCCACAGCCTCTCCAGCATTTGTTGTTTTGTGTTTTCTGGATCATGGCCAATCTTGTTGGGGTGAGATGGTATCTCATTGTTGTCTTCATTTGAATTTCTTTAATAACTAAAGATCGTG
The DNA here is from genome assembly GCA_028571685.1 of Heterohyrax brucei. Lineage (NCBI taxonomy): Eukaryota > Metazoa > Chordata > Mammalia > Hyracoidea > Procaviidae > Heterohyrax > Heterohyrax brucei. Next base: position 112,612,747 of record CM053149.1, on the reverse strand, counting down.
AACATGTCTACATGTGTTTTTTGGCTGCCTGGATCTCCTCTTTAGTGAAGTATCTGTCCATCTCCTTTGCCCATCACTTAATTGGATGGTTTATCTTCTTCTTATTGATATTTTGTAGTATCTTTTAGATTATGGAGATCAGGCGTCGATCTGACATAGAGTTGCCAAATATTTTTTCCCACTCTGTGGGTGTTCTTTTAATTCTATTAATAAAGTCTTTGGATGAGCAAAAGTGTTTGATTCTTAATAGTTCCCATTTATCTACTTTTTCTGTTGATTGAGGTTTCCTTGACAGATTTTGGAGTCTGTCCTCATTGTGTATTAAAACTTCCATTGTTGTTCCTACCTTTTCTTGGAGGAGCTTTATCGTTTTAGGTTTGATATTTAGGTCTTTTATCCAGTTGGAGTTGGTTTTTGTATAAGGTGTAAGATATGGATCTTGATTCAGTTTATTGCAGATGGATAACCAATTTTGCCAGCACCATTTGTTGAAGATACTGTTTTTACCCCAGTTTAATGTCTTAAGGCCTTTGTCGAATATCAACTGTTCATCATCAATTTCTTTATTTCATCTTTGATTTCTTCTATAACCCCTAGCTTTTTGAGCAAAATATTGTTCAGTTTCTGTGAGCTCTATCTGTGTTTTTTCTGCTATTGATTTCAACTTTTATGGCTTTATGATCCAAAAAGATGCTTTGCATTAATTCAATGGTACAGATTTTGTTGAGACTTGCTTTATGTCCCAACACATGGTCTATTCTGGAGAATGTTCCATGTGCATTGGAGAAGAATATTTAGTTGTCCACTGATGGATAGAAAGTTATGTATGTGTCAAAGAGGTCTAGTTGGTTAATTGTGGCAATAAGGTCTTCTGTGTCTTTATTGAGTTTTTTCTAGGTGATCTGTGCACTATTCAGAGTGGAGTGTTGAAGTCTTCCACTATTATTGTGGAGTGATGTATCTCATTTTTGAGCATAGTCAGTGTTTCTTCAGTGTATTTAGGTGCTCTAGTATTAGCTGCATAAATATTGAATATTGTTAAGTTCTGCTTGTGTATTAAACCTTTCAGCAATAGTGTTCATTCTTGTCTATGATGGTGGATTTTACATTAAAATCTATTTAATATGAGATTAGAATTGCCACACCTGCTCTTCTTTGTTCTTGTTAGCTTGATATATATTCTTCCATCCTTTAATTTTCAGTTTGTTGATATCTATAAGTCTAAGGTGAGTTTTTTGTAGGCAACATGTGGATGGGTCATGTCTTTTGATCCGGAAGTCACTCGATGTCTCTTTACTGGAGTGTTCAGTCCATTCATATTCAATGTAATTATTGATTGGTATGTGTTCAGTTATGCCATTCTTATATGTTTATTTTTGTGTTGATGTTTTCTCTGTTGTCCTTATTAATTTGTTCTCAGACATTCTTCATGAGTTGATTTTTCACCTTTTTCAGGGTTGGTTTTCTGGCTGTTGAAACTCCTGTATTACGTTTCTTGATTTGATATGTTGCATCTGTACTGTGCTTCACGGCTGTCCCTATGATCTTAATAAACTATGTATAAAACCAATTTTAACTACTACCAGTCTTGTCAACTTTCTCTCTATCTGGAAGGTCTATAATGACTGTAGTACATCCTCCTTTTTAATATGATGACATCATAGTTGTCATATCACTGGATCATTTCTTTTACTATTACAGGTTTGATTGAGTTTGGAGCCTTCCCTAACTGAGTAGGATTTCAGGTGGTGTGTCCTGCATTTGCTTCTAAAATATACAGTTAGTGGCTTTAGTTTTCTAAGCCAAGAGATTCTTTCAGTATTTCTTGTAGCTTTGGTTTGGTTTTTACAAAGTCTCTGAGTTTCTGTTTATCTGTGAATGTCATCATTTCATTTTCATATTTGAAAGACAGTTTTGCAGGATATACAATTCTTGATTAGAAGTTCTTCTCCTTCAAGGCTTTCACTGTGTCATGCCACTGTCTCTGTGCCAGCATTGTTTCTGCTGAGAAATCTGATGAAAGCCTACAGGACTTCCCTCTGAATGTTAGCTTTGCTTTGAGTCTTGCTGCCTTTAAGAGTTTCTGCTTATGTTTCCTTTTGTTAAGCTTGGTTATAACACGTCTTGCAGTCTTTCTTTTCTTGATTATAATATGTCTTGGAGTCTTTTCTTGGAGATCTATATTGAGTGGTGTTTGATATGCATCTTGAATATCTATATTCTCTTCTTTCATAATTTCTGGGAAGTTTTCTGTCAGCTGCTCACCAACAATACGCTGCATTCTCAGGTGTCTTGCCCTGTTCAGGAACTCCAATTAATTGCTTAATCGTAGATTGTTCCTCTTAATAGAGTCCCACATGCTTCTGAATGCTTCTTCACTTTTCTTGTTTCTTTTTTCTGATTTCTCCTCATAGGTGCTGGAGTTAGTAGCTCTGTCTTCCAAGTCACAAAGTGTATTTTCCATTTGTTCCATTCTGTTTTCTTGGCTTTGAATTGAAGTTTCTATGTCTTTGATTTTGTTTCTGATCTTCTGGATTTCAGAGTACTGGTGTTCCATCGGATCGAACAGCTTACTTAATTTTTTATTTTGCTCTGCTGGATCTGACTTGATGGCATTTGGCTGGCTGCTGCTGCATTTTGTATAACGTCTAGGAGGGCTCTCTATATAGCTCTTTTGTATTCACCTTCTGATAGTTTCAGAAAGGTTTCTTTGTTAGGAAGTTCTATGTTGCTTTCTTTTGGGACCTTCTGAAGCCATGGGTGATTTCTTGGTTATACTTTTATCCAGAATTTGTTGTTTTTTGGGCATCATGTGAGTCAACAGAGGCTGGGAGAGATGTCATTAGGATGGACTGTAGTTGTTTCTCTAGGCTATCTTAAAATGAAAGGTAAAAGGTATCTGACAACTTCCAAAGTCAGTCAGGTTTTCAGGTGTACAGGTCCCTCTTCCCAGCTGGCAAAGTCAGCACCTATATATTGAAACCCAGATGTTGTAAACTAGTTCAAGACAGAAAGGCTACCGCACTGCTGGCCTCTGCTGTTGTGCCCCAGCTGTAGGCAACACTGTGTAGAATACTGGTTTTCTGCCAGAAAAGTGCTCTCTTGGCAGGCCTAGGAATTAGGCCCAGCCAAGACCTCTGTATGGGTATATCTGCTTCCCAGTGGAACAAGTTGGCATCCCGCACAAGCTCACTGTCTGACTCCTTTCTGGTTATTCTATGGTGGAGGCAGAAAGAGAGGCCAAATGTGCCAAGATGCACAGAGTCCAAAGCTGGGCTCTTAAAATATGGCATTTTTTACCTGCTGATCCTACCAGTAGTGCATCTGGGATTAGCTGCTAGTCAAGTCCCAGCTCCGCCTGGTGGCTAAGACAGAGAAAAGAGTTAAAATGGTGAGTTACCTTTGGTCTGTGAAAGCCAGCATTCGCCAAGAGCGGGGATCAGTGAAAGAGAGGTCTTCTTTTCAGTGGTATGAAGTCCAAATTAATAGCCCTATGCCATGCCCTAGGGCTCACTAGGTATCCAGACAGCTCCATTTAATTATCAGTTCAGGTCCTGGTTTCCAGCGGGATTTAGGGAGATGTGTCTTTAGTCCACCATCTTGAGTCTGTTCCCCATGATACAGATTTTCTAAGCAAAGGATTCTCTTTAGTATTTCTTGTAATTTTGGTTTATCTGGAAATATCATAATTTCAACATCATATGAAGCTTGACAATTAAGTTTGTGAACTTAGTTGTTCTAAGTGCTACATACCTTACTACTGAATATCACTATGGTCATGTTTGAAATACTTCCCATGGGAATCTATGCACCAACACCAGCGCTTAGTCCACCCTTCAAAGCAATTTTGGAACTCTTCCTGGAATGGCCATTGTGCACAGGGGCAAGCTCAGGAACTTAATCGTATAGTTGTCTGTCGGGGAGTTTGTAGCCAGTAACCAAATAACTGTATTGGCAAACCCTTCCTACTCACTTGATCTGGCCCCCAATGACTTTTTTCTTTACCCCCAAATAAAGTAAATATTGAAAGGAAGACATTTGGATGACATTCACGACATCAAGGGTAATATGACAACAGTTGTGATAGCCATTCCAGAAAAAGAGTTCCAAAACTCCTTTGAAGGATGGACTAAGTGGTGTTGTCAGTGCACAGCTTCCCAAGGGGAGTACTTAAAGGTGACTGTAGTGATTTTCAGCAGTGAGATAGGTAGTACTTTTTTAAGCATTAGTTTGTGAACTTACCTGGCAGTCCTCATATTTGAGAGACAGTATTCCTGGGTAGATAGTTTGTGGCTGGCAATTATTTTCCTTCAGGTTTTTGTATATGTCATCTTACTGTCTTCTTGTCTGCATGGCTTCTGCTGAGTAGTCCAAGCTTAGTCTCAGTGATTCTGCTTTGCAGGTTATTTTTCACTGATCCTTAGCCACTTTTAGAATTGTCTTCCTATCTTTAGTTTTGGCAAGTTTGATTATTACATGCGGTGGTGTGTCCATCTTAGGATCTATGTTGTGTGGAGTTCAACGAATATCTTGGATAGATACCTTCTCATCTTTTATGATATCAGGAAGATTTATGTCAAGAAATCTTTGACAATTCTCTCTGTATTTTCTGTTATCCGTCCTGTTCTGGTACTCCAGTCATTTGTAGGTTATTCCTCTTCATACAGCCTCACAAGATTGTTTGATTTTTTAAAATTCTTTTATCTGATTTTTTTCCTCAACTATATTAGTGTGACATGCTTTATTGTCAGTCTCATTAATTCAGCCTTCCATTGCCTCAGTTCTGCTCTTTTGATTTTCTATTATCTAATTCTATAATTTTATTATTAATTTTCTGAATTTCTAATTCCTGTCTCAGTATGCTTTCTCATAAACTGTTCAATTTGTCACTGCAGTTTGCCTCCTCTCTTTCCTGATCTCTTCAAGAATTCTAAATATTAATCTTCTGTATTCCACCTCTGGTAATTCCAGGAAGTTCTCTTCATCTGTGAAATTTTATGATTTTTTGTTCTGGGAGCTTTCTGAAACCTCTTTAAGCAACTTCAAATTGTTGTTTCTAAGCCATCTGTAAGCTGCTGAATTTACTTATTTTATGTTTGCTTACTGTGTTGTCACTTCTTTTGAAATGTTCAAACAGGGTGGTCATGTGAGCTAGTTTGGTTACTGGTACCTCTGAAGCTCTAATGTCTTGTCACTAGGTGGTTAGAGCTGTTACTAGACATGTAAACCTAGGAGTTCATTTACCCTTCTTGTATGGATTCAGTTCAGGTGCCCAGGTCACCAAATGTGCAGTGCATGGTCTCCACTATTGTCCTAGATGGGTTGGGTGACTTGTGCTCAGAAAGTCAGGAAGGAGGTTAACAGCTGTCTCTGAGTGTCTGTGAGGATGACATGTCCTCTTGTGCCTGATTCTAAGGGAAGGAACTGTTTCTCCCTGTATTTCTGGCTCAGAGGAGTTAATAGACCTTTTTTTTTTCCTTTTTCTCTTCTCTCCTCTCCCCCTAGTTTTTTAAATTGTTTCCTCTATGAGCCTAGAGGAATGGCTCAGAGTGGGCTTAAGCAGTGTTGCTTCCAGGTCAGATTATGATGTCAGAATCCAGAGCCTGGTACAGTACAGAGAAGGGAGGAAGAAGTGCTGGGAAAAGGGAGACAGGTTTATCTCAAAGGAAATGCTTAGATCCATGCAAGAGTTAGTTTAGACGCAAGCCACTTAGCTTTTGATAGTACAGTGCTGCTTTTCACCAGTTTTGGAGGCTAAAGTGGACTCTTGCTGCTCTATCTCTTTCATTGAGGAGGACACCCTCTGAATGCCATTGCTCCATTCACCAAACTGGCTATAGCCGATTTCCAGCTGGTCATATCTGGCCAGTCCTAGGTACTTCTGGATCTACTATCCCTTCCCTGTTTCTCAGGCTGATATCTCAACTTTTCCTTTGATGTTCAGAACTCACAGAATGTCATATGTAATTTATTCATTTGCTCTTTTAGGCTTTCATTGTCAGAGGATCACAGGAAGTATCTGACTACTCAGCCACTGTGGCCTCCCCTTGCTTGATTTCTTGACTGCTGCTTCCCTGAGTGACGATTTTGTGGAACGAAGTAAAATGAAATCTTTTACAACTTCAAACTTTTCTTTATTTATTATGATGTTGCTTACTAGTCCAGTTGTGAAGATATTTATTTATTTATTTTAATTTTGAAACTGTAATCCATCCTGAAGGCTTTAGCCTTTTATCTTTGTCAGTAAGCACTTCAAGTCCTTATCACTTTCAGCAAGCATGGCTGTGCCATCTTCATACTGCAGGTAGTTAATGAGTCTTGCTCTAATCTTGATACTCAGTTCTTCTTCATATAGTCCAGCTTCTTGGTTGTTTTGCTTAGCAAACAGATTCAATAAGGATGGTGAAAGAATACAAACCTGATGCACAGCTTTCCTGATTTCAACCCATGCAGTATGTCTTTTGTTTTGCTTGAACCATGGCCTCTTGGTTTATGTACAGATTTCTATTAACATAATTAAATGCTCTGGAATTCCCATTGTTTACAGTGTCATCTATAATTTATTATGATCCACACAAGTGAATGCCTTTGTGTGGTCAATATACACAACCACATGTCTTTCTGGTATTCTCTGCTTTCAGCCACAATCCATCTAACATCACCAATGATAACCCTTCTTAATTCTCTAGTGAATCTGGCTTCAGCTTCTGGTAGTTCCTTGTCAATGTACTGCTGCAATCACTTTTGATTATCTTCAGCAAAATTTTTCTTCTGCATGATATTAATGATATCATTTGATGATTTTTGCATTGTGTTGGGTCATCTTTCTTTGGAATGGGCACAAATACTGATTTCTTCCTGTTGGTTGGCCAGAAAGCTGTCTCCCAAATTTCTGATGTAGATGAGTGAGCACCTCCAGCACTGCATCTGTTTGTTGAAACTTCTTAATTCATACTCTGTCAATTTTTGTAGCCTTGTTTTTGGCCATTTCCTTTAGTGCACCTTGAACTTCTTCCTTCATTATCACTGGTTCTTGATCACATGCTACCTCTAGAAATGGATGAATGCCAACCAATTATTTTTGGTAGAGCAATTCTGCATATTTCTTCCACTTTCATTTGATGTGTCCTGTATCATTCAATATTTCCCTATAGAATCCTTCACTATTGCAACCTGAAGCTTGAATTTTTGTCTTCAGTTCTTTTGCCTTGACAAATGCTGATGTGTTCTCCTCTTGGTTTTCTATCTCTAAGTCTCTGCACATTTCATTATACTTCACTTTGTCTTCTTGAGCTGCCCTTTGAAATTTTCTGTTCAACTCTTCTCACCATTTCTTCTGTTCTCTACTCTACATTCAAGAGTAAGTTTTAGAGTCTCATCTTACATCCATTTTGGTCTTTTCAATGACTTTTTTTCTTCATGTATGATGTCCTTCCATAACTCTTTTGGTCTTTAGTTGTTAGTGTTCAATGTGTCAAATCTATCCTTGAGATAGTTTCTTAATTCAGGTGGGATATGACCTTGAGTATCAAGGTTATATTTTGGCTTTTGTGGACTTTCTCCAGTTTTCTTTGGCTTAACTTGAACTTGCATATGAGCAAATGATGGTCTGGTCTTTTTCACAGTTTGCTCCTCCCCTTATTCTGATGGATAATATTTAGCTTTTCCATTGTCTCTTTCCACAGATGTAATCCATTTGTACAGTCATCATTTATGTTGTTGAAAAAAGGCATTTGTAATGAAGAAGTCACTGGTCTTGCAAAATTCTATCATGCAATTTCCAGCATCTTTTCTATTCCCACAACCATGTTTTCCCATTACCAATGCTTCTTCTTTGTTTCCAACTTTGTATTCCAATTACTAGTAATTATCAATGCATCTTCACCGCATGGTTGGTGAACTTCAGACTGCAAATGTTGGTAAAAATCTTCAATTTCCTCATCTCTGGAATTCATGCTTGGTGTGTAAATTTGAATAACAGCCATATAAACTGGTTTTCCTGGTAGGTGTATGGATATTGTCCTACTGTTGACAGGACAGATCTTGAAATATTCTTTCGGATGACAGATGCAGTATCATTCCCCTTCAATTTGTTATTCCCAGCATAGCAGACGAAATGACTGTCTAATTCAAAATGGCCAACACCAGTCCATTCTATCTTACTAATGTCAGAGAGCTGGTGGGTTGGAGGCCTTGTGGCACAGTGATTAACAGCTTGACTGCTAACCAAAAAGTCACCAGTTCAAATCCACCAGCTGCTCCTTAGAAACCCTATGGGGAAGTTCTACTTTGTCTTACAGGGTCACTACTAGTTGTAATCAACTGGACAGCAACAGGTTTTAACGCCTAGGACATGGATATTTACGGAGTTCATTTCATTTCTGATGACTTGAAATTTTCCTAGATTCATATTTCTTACACTCTATGTTCTTATTATTAATGGATGTTTGCAGATATTTTTTCTCATCTTGAGTCTTGCCACCTCAGCAAACAAAGGTCTGAAAAGTTTTACTCCATCCACCTGATAAAGGTCAACTTTACTTTGGGGAGGCAGCTCTTCTCCAGTCATATTTTGAATGCCTTCCAACCTGAGGGGTTCACATTCTGGCACCATATCAGATCATGTTCCGCTGCTTTCAAAACATTTTCACTAATTCTTTTTTTTTTTTTTTTTTTTCAAAAGTAGACTTTTTTTCTTCTTTCTTTTTTCCTTCTTTCAAAAGTAGACAAGTTTTTCTTTCTGGTCTGTCTTAGCCTGGAAGCTCCACTGAAACCTGTCCACCATGGGTGACTCTGCTGGTATTTGAAATACAAGTGGCACAGCTCTGAGCATCACATTAACATGCAAGCCACCACAGTAAGACAAACTGACAGACATGTGGAGTCACATCTCTTTAGTCTCATGAAATCTAGGGCATTCTATAACCTTTATCTTTGTATGGTATTGGCAATCTTGAAGAAGACAATCTTTGCACACACACATCCTATGCACCTTTTTTAAAAAAAAGAAAATAAAACTCTCCCTCACTTTTGGTTTGTCGGATATTTCCTCACAGTTAGATTCAGGTTATATATACATTTTCATCCAGAATACCACACAACTGATAGCTGTGGATCACATGTGAAGTAGTACAGTGTTCATCTGTTCTTCATTGGATATGTACACTTTTATCACCAGTGATGGTACTATCCGATTTCCTTAATGTGTCCTTCTGCAATTAATAAGTAGTTTGTAGAGACAATGAAAAATCACATAAATATTCTTCATCAGAATTTCCTGTACATTCAGCATCTGATGATTCTTGCGTGATCCAGTCTTCACTAAAATAGATGCAAAGTGGTGTTTCCCCAAGTCTAGCAGTCACTGTGCAGTTAACAGTCAGCATGGGACATTTTACTATAAATAATATCACTCTTTCTCCTCCACAAATGCAATTGAGTTTTTTAATATTGATTTTGTATCTTGTTAGTTAGCAGTTTGGTTAATTTAGTTTTCCCATTGATTTTCTAGGGTTGCCACCTTGGGTGCATAGTAGTTAAGACCTACAGCTGCTAATCAAAAAGTTGGCTGTTTGAATCTGCCAGGCACTCCTTGGAAACCCCATGGGCAGTTCTACTCTCTCTTTTAGGGTTGCTATGAGTAGTAATCAACTAGATCACAATGATTTTTTTTGGGGGGGGGAGGGCACTACCATCTCATCTTCAAATATAGTTTTCTTTTTAATTCATATGTCTCCAATTGTTTTCTCTAGTCTTGCTATATTTTGTTTTATTTTTCTGTCCTACTTTTATCAACGTTATACTTGCATCATAGAAAGAACTTATAAATGTTCTTATTTTCTACAGTCTGAAGCAATTTATGTAGTTTTGTAGTTGACTGCCAAAAGTTTTGGATAAATTCCTCATGAAATCATCTAGCCTGGTCCTTTTCTGTAGGGTAGTGTCTTAATAACTTTATTTATTCTATGGAAATTATACTATTTAAACTTTCTATATCTACTGAGGTCAGTTTTGGTAAACTACATTTTCCTAGAAACCTTTTATTTTAATAGGTCTGTTAATACTGTTCATGCTAACTAAAATGACTACTATGTTTGATGTCAATTCTATTATATTATTTTATATTGAAATTACTGTGCATATTACATAGCATGGATTAAATTGTGTCCCCTCAAAAATGTATGTGGCAGTTTGGCTGGGCCATGACTCCTGGTATTGTGTGATGTTCCTCTATGTTGTGGACATGCCTGTATGATGTTAATGAGGAGGATGGGCAGTAGTTGTGTTGGTGGGGCAGGACTCACTGTGTTTAAGTTTGTATTGTTCCTTGAAGCACTCTCTTGGGATATAAAGGAAACAGAAGCAACTACAGTTAGGGATGTCATAACATCAAGTAGCAGTGGAAACAGATTGTATCCTTTGGAAAGAACCCGGGGTAGCCTCACCGCAGAAGCTCCTAGCCCAGGGGAAGATTGATGACAAAGATGTTCCTCTAGAGCCAATAGAGAAAGCCATCCCCTGGGGCTGGCACTCTGAATTTGGACTTTTGGCTCACTTCTGTGACAAAATAAAATTTCTTTTTTAAAACCATCCAGTTGTGGTAATTCTGTTACGTCAGCACCAGATGACTGATGTTACACTTACTGTGTGTTTTAATTTTGTGTGTACTTTTTGCATCTTTAGTAAATTCTTTATGGTATTTAGAAAGGTTTTTGTTGAGTCAGATCCAACTCAAAGCAACCCTAGAGGTCAGACTAGAACTGCCTCCTAGAGTTTCTAAGGAGTGTCTGGAGGGTTTGAACTGCTGACCTTTTGGTTAGTAGACACAACACTTAACCCATTTATAAGTTACATTAGCATTATTACTTTGTATCATGGTTGTATTCCCCCTTACTCTTCCTTAATCTTTTACTATGTGATATGTCAGTTTCAAGAGATATTCCTAGACTGGTAGCCTTTCCTTACTCACGAGAATGACCATACTCTATTTTCTCCCTTACTTGTCCTTTTCTAAACAACTGAAGTTTTTTTTTTTTTTTCCTCCCTCTCTCTCATTTTACTCTCAGCTCTTCAGTGAAATACATGGCATGTTCACTATTTGGAAAATTTTCCCATAGTTATCTTAGTGACCGATTTTTTTTGGGTGGATGAAGCTCTTCTCCTACATTCCTCAGTAACATCACATGCGTACACTAGTGCCTGAGTACTGGCAAGTTCTGGGAAACCTTGATGGCACAGCGGTTAAGTGCTATGGCTGCTAACCAGAAGTTCAGCAGTTCAAATCACTAGGTGCTCCTCGGAAACTCTGTGGGACAGCTCTACTCTGTCTGTAGGATCGCTATGAGTCTGAATCAACTTAATGGCAGTGGGTTTGCCTTGTTTGTTTGGGACATTCTGAACTTATTTTCTATGGTCTTGATAGCTGAAGGTCGGTTTGGCTAAACATAATATCCTTTGCTCACAATTTCTTTCTGTTAATGTCTTAAAAATGCTGCTCCGATGAGTAGGTTGATGTAAACCCAATTCTATTGTCTTTGCAAGTTATTAAATCTTTTCAACTGTAGGCATTGAACTTTTTTTTCTTTATTTTAAAAGTATTTCACTAAGATATATCCTAGAGTCAATGGTCCTAGGTCCAAATTCTCCAGTACCCTAAGAGAGACTGTGATCTTTCATCCTTGGAAAATTTTCTTGGATTAAAGTTTTAAATATTAGTGTTCTTTAGGTGCTTCACTTCTTCAGGAAACCTTTTCACATTTTTCTTTTTACTTCATTTTTCTAATTATCTTCAATTTCTTTTCATAGGAATATATTCTTCACTGGGCATCTTGTAATTTGGCTTCATTTCTGATATGATTTTGTCTTTATCTTCTATTTTTTTTCCTAAGTTTTTATTAACTCTTAGCCCATATCTTCCCTTTTTTATTTTTGTTAATTTCTATTCTCAGATTTTTATTTCTGACTTATAACATCAAATGCTTATTGGAAGATGCTTATTAGAAGACATCTGAGTTTGGAGTGTTCAGGTTTTCTTCAGCTTTATTACTGAGTTGTTTTGCAGGGTATTCATTTGCAGGAAAGCATTAATTCACATTTTTTATTTACAATAGTTTTACAATAATGGTGTCAGATTTTTTTTCTATTCTTTTTTATTTCACAGAAAAAATTCTTAGTTCAAGAGTAGGCCCTTCTTGTAATTTCTTTTATGGACAGTGATGATGGTCAGTGGGAGTGCGGGTGGGTTGGGCATGGAGGATGGGTGTACCTTCCGTCTCTTCAATTTCCACAGAACCCATAATTTTCCTCCTTTCCCATCACTGTCTACTTTGTAAGGGCTATCATCCTTTCTCTCTATATGTGATACTTCCCCAGAAGTAGTGTTTCTCCAATGCTGTCACCTCCGGTTTCATACAATTTCCAGCCTGTCTTAGTTATCTAGTGCTGTTAAAACAGAAATGCCCAAAGTCGGTGGCTTTAACAAAGAGAAATTCATTTCCTCATAGTCTAGGAAGCTAGAGGCCTGAATTTAGGGTGCCAGCTCCAGGGGAAGGCATTCTTTCTCTGTTGTCTCCAGAGGAAGGTCCTTGTCATCAATCTTCCCTGGTTAAGAAGCTTCTCAGAGCAGGGACCTTGGATCCAAAGAACGGTATTCTACTGGTTCTAGTTTCCTGGTGGTATGAGGTCTCCCAGTCTCTCTGCTCCCTTCTCTCTTTTACATCTCAAAAGACACTGGCTTAAAATACAAACTAATCTTCTAGATTCAATCCTGCCTCATTAATGTAACTGCCACTAATCCTGCCTCATTAACGTCATAGAGAAGTGGGATGTACAATACATAGGATAAACATATCAGATGACAAACTGGCAGGTGATCACATAACACTGAGAATCATGGCCTAACAAATTTGACACATATTTTGGGGGGGACATCATTTTATTGATGATATAGCTCCTTTCTTTTAGCCAGTGCTGAGGGCCATTTAACCTGTATTCAGTATTGTGACATTTATTGGTACACTTTCTCTTTCTGGAGGTGACTTTGTACTTCATTTAATTTTTCCATTTGCTTCTTTACAGTCTCACCTCTGCTGAAATCCTCAACCTACACCTCTTCCTTCTTTGTCTTGCTAACTGCAAAGTTGTTTTGAGCCATGTTTTTTAGGGAGTTATAGCAGGTAGTACCTCTGTCCACTAAACCAGCGCAAGATAGACCCAGGAGTATGAACAGATTGAGGAGCGAGACACAGCATCCTCCACCCCACCAGAAAGGAAGATATGTCTCAGTCCACAGTTTCACCTGATACCATTTGAGAAGTGTGGGGTCCCACAGCATGGAAGTCTGACTGAAGATGATGTAACAGCTAGATCTCCAAACATGGACATGGGAGGGCTAAGGGCAGAGGGTTCTAGGTACCAGATTCAACCCTGGATGCCAGCAGAAATAAAAATCTTCCCAAGCCCCTCAGACAGGGAACATGTGGTGTTACAGTTGCTAGACCTTGCACTCCTCCTTGTCTGAACAGACAATAAACACTCTCTATTTCTCTTGTAATCACTGTCACTCTTATTTTGATAGGCTAATATGACAGGACAAGAACTGGAGCAACATTCTGTTACTTTGCTGCTCTCTGTAGCCCAGGCTTGCCGTGACAGGTGGCAATGCAGGAATATTTTCTTTCATGTTTGAGTTACATGTAATTTGAAGGTTGCAGTGTTCTCTGCCACAGAGTCATGTTGACGGTGTAGTTTTATTTGCTAGCCCTGTCAATTTTATGATTTTGGGGGGGGATAATGTTAGGGAGATTTGAAATGGGTGACCATCATTGATCTCTAACTATGTTCTATAAAATGTTTTGTATTGGAGGATTTTTTTCTTTTTCTTTCTTTCTTTTTTTTTTTAAAATGAGGTATGAATAAAAGGCAAAAAGAAAGGTAAAAGCAAAGAGAAAAAAGAACAGAAAGACAGGGAGATGTCATCAGTTTTGGTCCATGGATATAAGCAATTTTCAAATGGAATTCTCACATTTCTTTTAGCAGCCATAGCAAGAGCTTTAGCACACACAGTGCTTCCAAAGAGGACTGGTTTTAAGATCTCCATAATTGATTTGCATTTATAAACTTGGGAATACTATAAAGCATTGTTACTTTACATCTCATGCATCTACACACACACAGAAAAACACTTATTACACATAATATATGTACTCACTTGTTTCACATTCTGCAGCTCTTCTGTCAATTGTTTCCTTTGCCTTTCTGATTCAAATAATTTCTCCTATATTTAAAAATTACTCAATTAATAACTTGTTACGAAGGTATTAATGAGTAGTATATTTAGTCTTTTGTTGTAAAGCTTATCAAAAAATCCCATTGTTACTGCATAAACATTTAGTTCCCAGTAACTTTTCTGGCTTTCTTAGTTCAAAGTAACTGGTTATTTATGTTATAATTATGATATCAAATTATTTCATATTACTTTAATTGGCCTTTTTTTTTTTTAATCTCAAAATCTGAGGTTCTTATAAGACTGGGGTAACTATTAGTTTCCTAATTTAATATTAGCATATCTCTAGAAGATTGTGCATAAAAAAGAAGATATAACTGGTATAACCAAAATATGAAGTAACAGTCATGAAGGTAGAGGAATCTTACATGTACAAATCTAATATGATCACCTGTGAACTTAAAGTCTAACTTTTACTCTGCAATGCTCAACTTTGTTGAGTATATTGTAAATAAATACGTCTATAGATCAAATTAGATATACTAACAGGATTTTAAGCTCACTCTTTACTACAAACTTGATCAGAGGAATCACATGGCCATTAAGCTGAGTGCAAAGATTCATGTCAGCCATGCAATGTTTCTAACAAGCAATCTGCTTTCTGGTATATTTCAGCTCAGTCTTTTCTAAGAGGTGAAATGAGCATGCATGAAGATGAACATAATAAAGCAATCTAATGACTATGCCACAGACCAGGAGCCAAGAGATTGCTGGCTTCCTAGCCTTATGCTCTGGCAAGGCACTTTCATTGCTGGTGTCTTAGTTTTTTGCATGTGTAAATGGAAAAAAAAAAATCTGCATTTTCATTTGCCTTTGCGAAGCAGCAGCAAAGTGAACTCTGACGAAAGGCTTTATGTTAAATAAATCACACGGCACTTTAAAAAACTATTCTGCAAAATGCGAATTAGCCATTGGATCAAATGATTTGGGTTTCATTTTTATCCACACTTCAAATCAAGGGAAAATGAGAAGTTGGAAGCGACTACCTACATGCTCTATGAATTTCATTTAATAGCCTTCATTCTTTTTCGGTGTATAAAGCAAGTAAGCAGTAAAATATGACACTGTCTAGAAGAAAATATGTATTGCTTTGTAGATAACTTTGTATAGTTTGCTTAAGTGGTTTTCAACCACAAGATGTGTTTTGGGTAAAAATAACTGCAAGACCCAGACTGTGTTTTATCTAGGCTGGATTTCAGGTTTTGTCACATTAGGATATGGTGAGTTCTACTCCATGAACACTGATTTACTGCATGACTCCTAAAGGAAGCTTTGTTTTAAATGATGCAAGAATGTGGCATATACAGCTTGAAATTAATATTGACATTTATATAAATGACTGAAATAATTACTGCACTTAACAATGATAATCTTTCAGAAAATAAGAAAAGATCTGAGAACCTCTGAAAACCCTGAAGACCCATAAGATTTAATGGTTTATGCAGAAATAAACTATGTCTTGGCAGAAGTACAACCAGAATGCTCCTTAGTAGCAAAGAAGATGATATTGCATTTTACATACTCTGGATATGTTATCAGGAGGGATCAGTCCCTGGAGAAGGATATCATGCTTGGAAAGGCACAGGGTCAGTGCAAAAGGGGAAGGCCCTCAATGAGACGGACTGACACAGTGGCTGAAACAATGGGTTCAAGGACAACAATGATTTTGAGTGTGATGCAGGACTGGGCAGTGTTTTGTTCTGTAGTATACAGGATTGCTATATGTCAGAACAAATTAGATGATACCTAACAACAATAATAAAAAATTATAAACAACATGTTACCTAAATAAGTAATATAGGAGAAGTTTTTAAAGAGGGTATAAAGAAATCATTGCCAATTTACTTTTTAAACTAAAGTTATATTTTCTATCTAAACTCTTGTTATATATACACACACAAACAATGCAGAAAGATAGTATATATAAAACATTCCTGTAGTACTAGAATGCTTCTATACATTTGGAAGGAATATAAATTGACAAAAGCCTATGAAAGCAAATTTGCTGATATATGCAAAATCTTACACATTCATATTCTTTCATAAAACAATTCCACTTTGAGAAATTTATTATGTGCATATACTTGTACAATTACTCAATGACATGTGTACTGTTGTTCATGGGCTCAGTTATTTTGCAATGGAAAACTGGAAATAACCAACATATCCATTAAGAGCAAACTGGTGAAATAACATATGATAGAACCATTAGATGTCTAGGAGAGCCATTAAGAAAAATGTATAGATCTCTCTCTCCCTATTAGTCTACATATATTAACTGTTAAGTCATCTAAAATTTAACAGTAACAACAGGGGAAAAACAACGCAAGTTGTAGAAAAGTATTCAATGCATGAAGTGGTTTATATAAAAGTTTAAAAATATATATAACATATACATTTAATATGGTTGGTGATGCAGAGACTCTCTAAAAGGATAAATAAGATATTTTTAACAATAGTTTCCTGTAGAAAACTAAGCTAGCAGAGACATTTCCTTTTGTGGGGGGATTTTATTTTCAATAAAAATTAATAGTAAAGAAAAATAATAAAAATAAATAGTTTAACAGTAGAGGTTTTTTAAATAAAATAATTAAATGTTAAAAAAATACATTTCTATGATGAACTAATGGTAAATCAAGGGGACACAGTGCTTCTTTTTGATTACTTGGAACATGATAAATGGCTTTTTATAAAAATTAGGGTATTATCAAATTTAATATTCTACTAAACACAGACAAAACTATATAAAGAGAACCAAAATGTTACATCATATTTGCAGTATGTGTTTTTTTCTTCCCTTCAATCATACTGCCTTAATTGCAGATTATGTTTGCAAAACATGATATTTCTTAAGCATGCCTTTGAACATGGGAGAAAATTTATTTCCCAAAGCACATCAGAGGATCCAAAATTGTCACTTCTTGATTTGTTGGCTCCTCATCTCATTTTGTCCTTGCCATCAATGTGTCAAAAAGAGAGAGGAGGAGGGAGTAGGAAGCAGGCAGATCAGAAAGAACGAGCAAGAACCACTGTTCATGCTAAATCTTACAGATACTGGGAAATATAAATAATAAATGTGTGAACCAAAAAATCAACTCTCTAAAGCCCAACAGAAGAGATACAACTGGATTTTAGCAATTTGATCTTAATATTCTTTAATTAAAAGTAAAACCAAGTCACAGTCTTTCTCAGATAATTCTACTTATCCTTCAGAATTCAATACAAGACAATTACTTTTTTTCCCCACAAGAAAATATAAAGAAGCCAAACTGGAGATTACCTTAAGTGTGTTCACTTCTTCTATAGCATCATTTCTTTCACGCTTAAGCTTTTCCATTTCATCTTCTAAAGGATCACAGGGAAGAAGCTGTCAACATTAAAATATAAAAGTCGAATGTTAGATGCTAACTATAAGATCTAATATAAAAATCTTTTCTGACTAGTCTTAGGCTTTTACATTTTAATGAACAAAATAAAGTTTCTTACTTTAGAGTCACTTGATTACAGAGATGAACTAACTTGAGGCATCTTCTTTCATATAACCTAAACCTTAACACTGTAGTAACCTTACACTTTTGTTACTTATAATAGAATTTAGATGATTATAAAGAATATGTATTCTCTTGTCACCATTGATTCTTTTAACAATACAATTTCTTCAAAATTTTTAATAACATAACCTTCCAAATTCAAGACTGTTTATAACATCAAAAAGGCCTTAGGCATCACTAACACAAAGTACTTCCTAAGACATACCTATGACTAATAAAATGTTTCACACGCATTCAGTTAAGAAGACATACTGATTGTGTCTTGTTTTAAAGAAACAAAATAAAATTTAGCAGCCAAGTGGCTTAAAAAAGAATTCTGCACAGAAACTGTAGATAAAAAGTATTATTAATTCATGCACTAGTGAACAGCCACCAAAAAACAAAAAAAGCAGAGATGACAATTTCTTTTATTTTTAGTTATGTACTCTTTGACAGTCAATTACAAGGTAAAAACATTAATGATCTAATTAAAGATAAAAATTCAAATCCAGCGACAGTCATCTTCTGATTGGAAAGCTACAAAAGAGCCAAAGAAAGTATAGATAAATATAAAGTAGTAAGTGGAGCATGGGCATGCCAACACTCCAGTCACTCCTCTTCTGCTTATGCTTCAACATTCACTCAAATGCCAACTCCATTATGAATCTTCTCTCAATGCTCAAAATGTGTTATCATTTTGGTTCTTAGGATATAACACATTTTTTGTTGTTGTTGTTGCTATCATTATTTATGTGCATGATTTTTCCTAGCACTATACCCTAAGTTAGTTGAGGGACAGACTGAGTCTTATTTATCTTAGTAACATGTTGTAGCATCTGACACACGACCAGGTACAAGGTAGTTGTTTGTAAGTATTTGAGGGCTTAGAGATGAGTCTTCAGGGAAGTGGCCATTTTTTTACTGCTGTACATAGTGAGAAATTCCATCTACATTATGACCTAGTAAAAGCAAAACATTAGTTTACCATAACACATATAATTCACTTTAACATTTGCCATTCTATTCTATTTCAGTTTTTAAAATGGTGGTCGCAACCCGTTAAGCAGATTTAACAACAGCCCAAAACATGAAAACTCTAATTTAGGACATAATGTTCTGTCCTTGATTTTAACATAGTCCATTTGTGATATGTGATGTGTCTGGTATTAAGACAGAATATAGTCTGTGTTGTTAAATTCAAAGTTCTGTGTGGGCTCCAATCTTGCCTTTCCTGTGTGTGACTTTGTACCAGCAGTAGGTGAGGCACTGTGTGAACTATTTTAATATAGCAATGATAATTAGAATCACAGTAAGATAATTATATCTTTGGTTCTAAATGCCATGTTCTTCTAAGTCTAAGACTTCTTTATCAACTACCCCAAAGCAGGAGTGACTTATAATGACTCAGCAATTCCTCCTTCTTAAAAAGACAACACCCTGACAAATCTTTTGAGTCTAATAACATGATGAGCACAAGAGGCTAGATACGAGAGTAGATTCTGTATGATTCCATTTATTATGAAGCTCAAAAACAGGCAAAAATGTGTGTATGTACATATATATATGCGTATATGTGTATATATATATATATATATTAGAATAGTGGTTCCACATTAGAGGTGAGAGTGGTGACTTGACTGAGTAGGAAGAAGCTTTTTGAGTGCTGACTATATGTGGATATAAAATGAAACTGTAAGTTGTACACACAAAATTTTTGTACCTTACTGTGTGCACATTATATTTTAGTAAAGACATGTAAAATCAATAGAGGAAAAGATAAATCAGTCACCTTTTTTTATCCACCATAAAGGAGACATGAACAAAGAGGCAAGAAGTCCTAAGAAAATGATTATAAAACCTGACCCCGTAGTTTGTGACAGACTATCAAGATCAACTGATGTGGTTTTAGATGATGCCCTACACTGATTATCAATTGGGGAAGAAAAAAAGGGGGAGAATTACACTATAAGGTAATAAGTCATTTTTTATCTGTTTCTGGTAGGCCATTTGCTTTCTGCACCCCTGAAAAGGAATTTCTGTTTATGTTTGATATATGCGGTAATTTAAAAAAAATTGTGTACTGTGCTTTAGGTGAAAGTTTATAGCTCAAGCTAAATCCTCACTAAAAAAAAAAAATTATTTATTTATACACATATTGTTTTATGACACTAGCTGCAATCTCCAAATTATGACAGCACACCCCGCTTTCTGTCTGGGTTCCACTCAGTTCCTGTCCCTTCCTGCCTTCTTGTCTTGCTTCTGGGCAGGGGTTGCCCATTTGTTTTCAAATATTTGAACTTAGCCTGTCTAAATGTTATCTAAAAAGTAGGCTTCAGGAACAGTTTCAATTCTGCATTAGCAGTGTCTAGGGACCACAGCGCTGAGGGGTTCTGGTCAGTAAGTCTGGTCTTTTTTTTTTTTTTTGTTAATCTGAATATTGGGCTACATTTTTTCCTCCACTCTGGGACTCTCTCTTGTGATCTCTGTCAGAGCAGTCAGTAGCATTAGGTGGGTACCAAATAGTATTTCTGGGCTCAGGCTAATAGCGGCTGTGGTTCGCGTGCTCTTTCAATTCTCCAGGCTAATATTTTCCTTGCGTCTTCGGTTTTCTTCATTTTCCTTTGCTCCAGATGAGATGTGACCAACAGATGCATCTTAGATGGCTGCCTGCAGGATTTTAATACCCCAAATGTGACTCGCCAAAGTGGATGTAGAACATTTTCTATATAAACTGTGTTACGCTAGTTGACCCTGATGTCCCTTGAAACTCTGGTGCCCAGACCCCAGCCCCAGCAATGTGGTCCCTCAGGGTGTTTGGATGTTATCTAGGGAACCTCTATGCCTCTGTTCAGCCAGGCTGTGCTGACTCCCTCTACACTGTATGTTGTCTTTCCTGTCACTAAAGCTGACACGTGCCTACTACCCAGTCAGTGATTTCTCCTCCCCCTCCCTCCCACCCAATATTTTTTTTCTGTGTAAACCGTTTTTCCTGACTTCTTATAATAGTCATCTCATACAACATTTTTCCTTCGTGACAGACTTACTCACTCAGCATAATGTCTTCATCCATTCATGTTATGAAATGTTTCATGGATTCAATAGTTGTTCTTTATCATTCAGTAGTATTCCATTATGTGTATGTACTATAATTTGTTTGTACTACAATCTGCTGAAGGGCACTTAGGTTGTTTCCATCTGTTGGCTATTGAATAGTACCACAATGAACATGGATATGCATATGTCTATTTGTGTGAGGCTTTTATTGCTCAAGGACATATTCCTAGGGGTGGGATTGCTGGATCATATGGTATTTCTATCTCTACTGGCACTTTTCAAGAAAGTGCCAATCATTTTCCAAAGTGGTTGTACAATTTTACATTCTCACTGGTAGATACTCAGTAATTTTTACAATGTCTTTTGAACTGTGGGACACAAATCTCAAACTAATTTTGTAAATTTCGACTAGTGCATTCAAATTTAGAATTGAATACCAAATACGAATGAATGCATTGCTTCTAAAAAAGTAGCCAATGCTCTGACAGATGTTTCAGTTATGTATGTGAATATAGTGAAATAAACTGTGTTCTTGTGGCAGATTCTAAGAATAACTTTTAAAAAATCAGTTTATGAGGACACATCTCTTGTGTTGACAAGCTCAAAACAATAAAGAAAATCATACAAATTAAGTATACTGATTATTGCACAACACTTTGATCCAAAGCCATAAACAGGCAATTATTGGCGTGTAAAAGATACTGTGTAATTGCCATCAGCACTTTGCTTTTGCTATCAAAGCTTCACAGACTGAATGTATTCTTATCTGCCCTGAAATCATTCTGGCAAGAAGGAAGTTAATTACCAAATTATAGCAGGATGATCTGTTGTTTGTACCTGCTCAAGAAGCTTTGCACGCTCATGCAAAGTACTCTGAATTCCTCACTTCTTTGGTATGTTGTAAACCACCCAGCTATGCAGGTCACATCATCAAAAATAGGTATGGCAGCTTTGAGAACTATTTGGCAGTAAGCAGTTAATACTACGCTGTCAATATCAGGTAGATAAACACAAACACCTGGATCAGCATAGAAGCTGTTGAGCAGAAGGAAAACAGTGCTCCTCCAGCTGTATTCCTCTTTCCATAAATGCTACCGAATCAGCTCTGACAAAGAAGTGTTCAGTTTGGAGAGAAAAGAGTGCCTGCCTGAGAGTTATCAAACAAGGTCTTCGGGCGATTTCCACTGGCGACACACTTACGAAGAAAGGAGATTGAAGAATTAGCCAACACAATAAAATAGTCATTACATTAATTTATAATATTTTCTTGTATTCTGCATAATTTCTAAGATAATACCAAACAATAAAGGCATTTTTTAAAAGCCTACACATATGACATACAATGTTCAATTCTTGTACCTTAAGCATAATCAAAGCAACTCCATGAGCCATATCTGACCTGTGAATCTAGTATGTTGGAAATTTCATGTGCACCGACAGCTAAGTCCTCCAGCTGCAAGCAAAACAAGTTTCTGGCAACCTCGACAAAATCTGAAATGGAACATATTTCAGTAAGAGCAGAGTATTTAACCTCATGATTTCTGAAAATCTCACATTTTTCATGTTTAACTGAAACTATGTGTATAACTAATGCTAAGACAAGAATAAGTCAACTTACATAAATTACCTTAAAATGGTATTGACTGAGGTAACAAATATAAATTGAAATAACAAGAGTGGAACTAGTTTTAACGTCCTTCAATTGACTTTACTAAAATTAATAGACAGTTAAGAAAATAATACACACAAACGTGTCACAGACTTATCTAATTCACTAACTCTTGAGTAAGTGGAACTTTTTTCTGAAACATACGATAACATTGTAATTTATGGCTTTTCTAGTTGGAAGTATTTGAGGTTTAATAATAACAGGAACAGCTAAGTGTTATGTGGTGCAAAAGGTTACAGTGGTTGGCTGCTAACCCAAAGGTCAGGCCCACTTTGAGGTGTCTCCGGTGTGGCAATTTACTTCGGAGAAACCTGCCACCGAAAAGCCCACTGAGCAGTACATTCCAGTTTGACATGCCTGGAGGTGCTATGAGCTGGCATCGACTTGACAGCAGCTGTTTGGGTTGAATGTTTAGTTAACATGCTGGTCAGCAGCTAAGGCATTTGGCTGCTAATTGAAAGGTCAGTGGCTCAAATACACCAGCCACACCGTGGGAGAAAGATGTGGCAGTGTGCTTCTGTCAAAATTACAGCTTTAGAAGCCCACTCTGTCCTCCATAGGGTTGCTGTGAGTCACAACTGACTTGATGGCAATGAGGGTTTTTTTTTTTTTTAATATGCCAAGTCTCCAAACTATACCATACTTACTGCTGTTGAGTGAATTCTAATCACTGTGTCTCAAAAGAGAACTGTGCTCCATAGAGTTTTCAATAGTTATGATTCAAGGCGCCTCTAAGTAGACATGAAATCTCCAATATTTTGGATAGTAGCTGAGTGCAAACTGTTTGTGCCACTGTGGGATTCTACTACCAGGTACCAAAAAAAAAAAAAAAAACCCTCAAACCTATTGCCACTGAGTCAATTCCAACTCAAAATGACCCTACAGGACAAAGTAGAACTGTGCCACTGGTTTCCCAAGGAGCTGGTGGCTTCCAACTGCCGACTTTTTGGTTAGGAGCCAAGCTTGTAGTCACTGTGCTACTAGAGCTCCATGTCAGGTACCAAAAAAATCAAACTCACTACTGTCAAGTCAATTCAGACTTATACTGACCTGTAGGACAGAACAGAACTGCTCCACAGAGCTCCCAAGGAATGTCTGGTGGATTTGAACTGTCAACCTTTTGGTCAGCAGCTATAGCACTTAAACACTATGCCACCAGGGTTTCCATGCCAGGTATGGCGCTTAGCAATTTCATACTCAAAACAATCTGAGGTAGGTCCTTTTATACTCTGTTCTACAGATGAATAAACTGGGGCTAATATAGGTTACATAAGCTGCCCAAGATGGCAGAGGAAACCAGCAGAGTAGGGATTTCAATTAACATCTGTCTGATTCCAAGGCACATGATCTTAACCATTATACAGCACTGCCTGTTGCCAAACTGGAAACCAAACCTATTGCTGTTGATTTGATTTAGAATCATAGTGATCCTTTAGGACACAGTATGCCCCACAGAGTTTTCGAGGAATGCCTAGTGGTTTTGAGCTGCCGATGTTTTGGTTAGCAGACGTAGCTCTTAATTACACAGTTAAGGTTTCCTTGCCTGACAGTTCTTAGGAAAATGTAAGCATCTTCAGAGCACAGAGTATGGCCTGTTTATCATAAATTTTCTAGTGTTTTTTACTTTGGCTATTATGTTTTTAATTTCCTAGGGTCCTTTTTAAGTTCTCTGATTGTGCCTATTTTACGGTATCCTACTCTTATTGCACAGATGCAGTATCTTTTTCCATCATAGTTTATCTGAAATTCTCTTCTATTCCTGCATTGTTCTTTTTTTTTTTTTTATTCTGTTTATCCAGTGGTTTTGGTAACTATATTTTATGTTGAAGACTTTCTACATATATCTCATAACCCTTGGCTAACAGTTCATGCTTAAGAGTCAGGTACTAAAAAGAGGTATGCAAGTCAATGACTCTAGTAAAAGACCAGAATTGATGGTTTGACAGCCTGGAGGGTCCCCTGGAAACATGGCCCCAAGACATGCTGCTGGCTCTGACCTGAAACCAGTACTGACGTCAACCCTTCAGACAAAAATGGACCGGACTCGGGGACACAGGATGAGCATGTGATGTCTGTACTTTACAGTTTTATATATTGATAGGAGGCTGTCCTACTGGTTTCTTTCTAGATGGGAGAGGAGGGGTGGTGAGTAGGGGACAGGTGTTCATTAAGAGGATACTAGAAATAAAGAGTGTAAAGGAGGAGTGTGCTGTCACAGGGTAAGGAGAGCAGATGGAGTGCAGACATGCAGGTATGGAAAATTCATTTGGATTGTATACTTTCACTTAATCATAATTAAGAAAAAAAAAAGTCAGGTACTAAAAAAAGGTGACTGGAAGTATTCTGTTCCTAATTTGCCTTTTAGTTGTTGCTATCAATACAGGACAATCAGGTGGCCAGCTGACATTTTTTTTTCAGTCTTTTCAGAAAGAATCCTACAATATCCTACCTACAGGTTATAAACACAGCTACAAATTCCCCTGAGCAACCTGGGTGTGTTGTGAGTGATGACTCACATACGCTCCCCCAAACTCTCCCCTTGCTAGCAACCAGAAGTCCAAAATCAGGTTTAATTTTGCAAGAGGATGTACTTCTTTTCCCCTGGAGGAATAAGGCAGTGGTAGCTGCTGGACTGTGTGAGAGAGACAGAGGAAAGCATGTGTAACTCTTCCTTAGACAGATTTCTAACAATCCTAGTATTTTAAATGCCCTGCCTAAATCAGCTTCCCAAAGTCTCTGATGTTTTCAATTCCTAAGTCCTTTCAGAGTTCTGAGGGGCAAATCAGCTGTTCCCTACTGTAATCTTCCGATCTCTTCAGGTATTTGAGCTTTAATTGCCTCTGCTCACTAATTTGTTTACTTTTCTCATGTATTTTCTGTCTTCATGTACTGTGGTATTAATTAGACATACATTTCTGTTTCTTGTTTGTGTAATTTTGGAATGATCTTTAAGAGATGGGAGCAACAATATCTTTTCTTCATCACTTTAAAACAAAAAGGAGAATCTTCCTTTTTGTTAGAAATATAGATGCTTTAAAAATATCAAGTTGCACCTACTATATAAGAAAAAAAATTCAATGCTTAATGCTATCAAGGAAACAAAACTGCTATATTCAAACATTATTAGTGGCAAAACAAACAGATGTGTAAATAACTCTGGAAAACACATAATCACTACATATCAAAAGTCCTAATCGTATGTGAGAATTTATCCTAAGAAGAAGAAAAAAGCTATACTCACAATGATGATCATATAGAATTATTAGAAACTATCAAAATTATCAAGTGGACAAAGCTTAATGCTACAGTAAGTCAATTCAGTTGTGTATTATGATATATTCAATGTGAATAATCACACTGTTGTTGCTGTTGTTTGGTGCTGTGGAGTCAGTTCTGACTCACAGGGACCCTCTGTATAACAGAAGAAAACTTACAATTGTTATGCTTTAGCTCACTCTGTAGCTACCATGTCAATCCATCTCACTAAGGGTGTTCCTCCTTTTTTGCAGTCTACTTTACCAAGCATGATGTCCTTCTCCAGGGACTCGTGCCTCCTGATAACATGTCCAAAGTATGCGATACAAGCCTTGCTGTCCTTGCTTCTGAAAATCATCCCAGCTCTACTTCTGCAAAGCAGACTTGTTTGTTCTTCTGTCAGTTCATGGAACATTCAATGCTCTTTGCCAACACCATAATTCAAAAGCATCAATTCTTCTTTGGTCTTCCTTATTTATTGCCCAGCTTTCGTATGCATATGAGGCAACTGAAAACACCATGGCTTGAGTCACACGTGCCTTTGTCCTTAAAGTCACATCTTTGTTTTCTAACACTTTAAAGAGGCTGTTTGCAGCAGATTTGCCCTGTTCAGTTAGTCCATCACTTGATAACTTGACTGCTGTTTCCATGGGTGCTGAATGTGGATCCAAGTAGATAGCTTCAAAATTTTCTTTCTTTATCATGATGTTGCTTGCTGGTCCAGTTGTGAAGATTGCTGTGTTTTGTGTTACGATGTAATCCATACTGCAGGCTATAGTCTTTGATCTTCAACAATAAGTGTTTCAAGTCCTCTTCACTTTCAGCAAGCAAGGTTGTGTCATCTATATATCATATGTTGTTAATGAATCTTTCTTCAATCCTGATGCTGCATTCTTTTTCACACAGTACAGCTTCTTGGATTATTTGCTCAGCATATAATAGACTGAATAGATATGGAAAGGATATAAGCCCAGCATACACTTTTCCTGACTTCAAGCCAAGCAATATCCCCTTGTTCTGTTTGAACAACTTCCTTTTGGTGTATTACAGGTTCCTCATATCACAATTAAGAGTTCTGGAATTCCCATTCTTTGCAACATTATCTGTAATTTCTTGATTCACACAGCCAAATGCCCTTGCACAGTAAATAAAACACAAGGAAACATTTTCCTGATATCCTTTGCTTTCAGACAAGATCCATCTGATATCAGCAATGAGATCCTTCATTCCAAGTCCTCTTCTAAATTTGGATTGAATTTCTGGCAGTTTCCTGCTGATGTACTGCTGCAGCTGTTCTTTGATGATCTTCAGCAAAATTTTACATGGGTGTGATATTACTGATACAGTTTGACAATCTTCACATTCTGTTGCCTCACTTTTCTTCAGAATGGGCACAAACATGGATGTCTTCTAGTTGGTTGGCAGGGAAGCTATGTTCCCAATTTCTTGGTGTAGATTAGCGAGGCACCTCTAGTATGTGTCCATTGGTTGAACCATCTCAGTTGGCATTCTATCAACTCCTGGGGCTTTGTTTTTTGCCAATGCCTTCCATGCAGTCTGGACTTCTTTCTTCATGTGTCTGCGAGTTTTCTACACATCTATCAATTTGTAGTATTGTGGCAACTTGCATGTTACTGTGATGACAGAAGCTATGCCAGTGGTATTTCAAATACTAACAGGGTCATCCATGATGGACAAGTTTCAGTGGAGCTTCCAAACTAAGACAGACTAGGAAGAAGGACTTAGTGGTCTACTTCTGAAAAAATTTAGTCAGCAAAAACCTTAAACTCACTGCCACTGAGTAGATTTCAACTCTATAGGACAGAGTAGATCTGTCCCATAAGGTTTTCAAGGAATGCCTGCTGACCTTTTGGTTAGCAGATGTAGTACCTAACCACTACATCATCAGGATTTCTAAGTGAAAACCTTATGCATCATCATATATTATCATAAAATACTCTATCATACCACTTAATAAAGGATTAGAGTTAATCTCACAGTAATGAGACTGACATAGTGGACTGACACAGTGGCTGCATAATGGGCTCAAACATAGCAATCAAAAACGGTAAGGACAGCACAGGAATGAGCACTGCTTTGTTCTGATACACATAGGATTACTATGAGTTGGAAGTGACTTGGTGGCACCAACAATATCTTCTGTTCTACTTCTTTTGTTATTACTACAGCACTGTTTACGACATACTCACAAAAAACAAAAACAAACCAAATCTATTGTCACTGAGTGTATAGCAATGGGTTACACAGAAACATAAAAGAATATTACAGAATGATGATATTTTAGAGCCAAAAGTTTTAATACAGATCTTGGTGCTGACTCAGTCATGCCAGTAATTCTAGTTGAGTTTTTAGAGTACTGATTAAGGAATTTGAATAGACGTGGTCCTATTTTTCTCTTTCTTCTAAAGCTAGAGTGGGCAATCTTAATAAAAATGGGTCACAGTAACTCTTCAACCAAGTTTCTGAGGTAATGTGACATGATAAATCTAACATTACCTCCAAAAGACACCGTTCCCCTTGAATCTACTTGCACTTGCTGTCTCAAGGCTTGGTGCTGTTCTTTTGTGGGCTGAATACCAAGATAATTTAGAGCCTGGAAGGAAGAAAACTCATGTGAAACAATTTTTCAAATCTCCAGAGAATAAAAGTTTTCATTACAACTTTACTTTATAACCCAATATGGGGGAAAAAAATCAATAGCAGGAGCAGTGACCAGAATGAAGAATGAGATGCCCAAGGGAAGTCTGCTGACTATTTACAGATTAATTGTCTACAAAGGATAAGTTTCCTGATTCCACCAACACTTCAACTTTTGTCAAGGCCAGCATTCCTAGCAATACCAAGCTTATAAACATAGCACAAGAACAAAAAAGTCAAAATCTTTCTTGAGAGAAATAGCAAAGTAGTACTATTAAATTAGATTTAATAATCCCTGCATATAACATTCTAAAACAGGAAACAAATTTGGTTAATTTCTTGTCATTGAGGCCAAAATTTGGCAGGAATTGGGTTGAATATATCTAAATTTCTGACTTGTCAGAGATACCAAGTCAAAACCAAACCCACTGCCATTAAATTAAACCCAAATCATAGCGCCTCTAAGGACAGAGTAGAACCGCCCTTCAGAGTGTCCAAGGAGCAGCTGGTGGATTTAAACCACTTACCTTTCAGTTAGCAGTCAAGCTCTTAACCTCTGTACCAGCAGGGCTCTGTTACCTATCTCTTCTCTTTTTTTAAGGCTCTTTCCTTATGAAAAAGGCATTTCCTCCTTTCAGCAGTCATATTTGATTAAAAATAGCAGAAATCGCTAGTTACGTCCATTTCCTTCTTATTATTATATTAGGAATAGAGCCATTTAGTTAAAAACCAAAACCATGTCTCAGCCCTTCATTGCTTGAAGAAGTCATATGACTAAGCGGTAGACAGTAAGACACAAGAAGAATTGCAGTTGAGTACTTCCATGAAGTCTCCTTGCTAAAGGAGAACTGGGCTCTTCTTTCTTTGGGTTTATAGTAATAAAAAAAAAGAAAAAAAAAAGGCTGCCGCAATTTGAGCAGCCGTCTTGGCTAACGAAACAACTTCAGTGAGAATGGCAGAGCAGTAAGACAGTTGGAGCATGAGACCCTGACACTACAGAATCTCTATGCCAGGCCTGGTTACCTGGGTTCACATTTCTTTTAGCAGTGACAGAAATAAATTTCTAATAGAACCCATTGTTACTTTGAGTTCTCAAGTTACACATAGCAAAACCTAATCTTAGCTAATGCATAGCAATTGATTAGATACCCTATTACTGAATTCCAACAAGAAAATATGTAGTACCAATCACTGTAGGCAAAATTTAAAGGTAGGACATCTTTGATATTAGCAAGTGTCCCCTTATGAATTTTCTCCTTCTTTGGAATCTATTTAACCACTCATCAACTCATTTACCAAATATTTATTTAGTGCTTATTATTTGTCAGGCACTAAAATTACTGCAAAAAATAGACAAACAAGTTATAGTTAGTCCTACCCTCAAAGAACTTATCTCCAGGGGAAGAATAATATGTATATAAATGTAATAAACTGTAATACGTGATAGAATAGAAAAGTATATGGGATGTTCTATGGAAAAAACAAAATGGTGAATGTACAGATGGGTAACCTGACTGCACAGTGACAGAAGGAGACAGAAGTGGAGGAGATTATCAGGAAAGACTTCTTCAAAAGTGATTCGTAAGCTTAGTTCTAGCATCATCTGTTCACCCTGTCTACTTAGTCATAAGTATTTGCCTTATATAACTATGAATAATAACTGCTAACTTTGTGTGTTTCTGCCTTATACCTTCAGGTATAAAAATGTTCCAAGCATGTTCCTGTAAAAAAAAGTAGAGACTAATACAAAAGACACCCATGTGTCTGCTGTTACCGAATACTCAACTGATGTTTGTTTAAAATTTACATGTAATTTTAAAGAAATAAAACATAACAGACTTGGTGGAAAGCTTTCTCTATAGCTCTTCAACAAGAGCCACTATCCTATGGTTGGTGTATTCTTCCTGTCCAAGATTTAGTGCTGTTAATATATAAGCATGTATACCGAATTTGGACTCTTGCTTTGCACATTAGGTTTTCTAAATAAACAGTATAAAAGTATAACACAGAATATTTTTGTTCTTCAGTGTTATTTCATTGTTTCTCAATATTGTCATCTGTAAAACTAGTTCAGATATTTTAACTTTAAATAGCATTTCATTGTATGAATATGCTATATTACCCATTCCCTGACTGACAGGCTTTTATAATTATTCCAATCTGTTATCATCATAAAACATCATACATGTCTCCTTGTACACACAGGTATGACAATTTTCCTGCAGTATACTGTGACACATATTGTCAACTTTATTAGGCATTAAAATTGTTCTCCAAAATGGCCATACCATTTTACACACACTAGTAGTACATAAGCATTCCTACTTCTTACATTCTTAACAGCATCTGGTGTTTTCATGCTTTAATTTTTATCAATATGGTTGATATAAAATAACATGTTGCTTTGTTAACTTTAATTCTCTTAATTTTAGGTGAGAGCAAACATCATTTTCATGCTTATTGTTCCATATTTTCAACATAAATTATTTTAAAATATTATAAGAGTATTAACAAATCTCTTTCGGTTATTGACCACTAATTTGGACTTTGACATGCTAGCAAAAGAACATGAACAAGTTTTTTGATGACTGTGGAGATTTTCTTTGTAACCTAAACCCACTGCTGTAAAGTCAATTTTGACTCAGAGCGACCCTATAGGACAGAGCAGAACTGTCCCGTGGGGTTTCTAAGGAGTGGCTGGTGGATTACAGCGGCTGACTTTTTGGTTAGCAGCCACTTAGCCTCTGCACCACCAGGGTCCTTTGTCACCCAGGGCATGGTCAATTACTATACTCTACGCTCACTTAAGAAGAATGTCAATTCACAAATTGCAAGGTATAGAGTTCACCTCCTTATTACCTTTTATTTCCTTGGCTTTTCAATTTAAGAGAAAGGTATGTTAAAAAACAAAATTCCTATTATAACAGTGGATTTATAAGTTCATCCTTGAAATTCTGTTGACATTTTACTTGAAATATTTTGAGGGCAGACAGTTATGTATGTATTGACTCAAGATTTTTTTTTTTACTTTTTAGATGAAGTTTCATCTTTATCATTACAATATATCTTAATTTTTAATAATGTTTTCTCCTAAAGTAATGGACAGAGTACAACTGCTCCAGAGGGTTTCCAACGAGTGGCTAGTAGATTCAAACTGCTGGCCTTTAGGTTAGCAGCTAAGCTCTTAACAATGGCACCACCAGGTCTGCTAAAGTAGTACTTTTTCCTAAGAAATCAAAGATACATCGCATTGGCAAGTCTGCTGTAAAAAACCTGTTTGAAGTTTTAACAAGTAGACATGTCACTTTGAGGACTAAGGTGGACCTGACCCGAACCATGACATTTTCAATTGCCTCATATGTATGGGAAAGCTGGACAATGAATATGGAAGCTGAAGAAAAACTAATGCATTTGATTTATGGTACTGCTGAAGAATATTGAATATACCAGGGGCAGCCAGAAAAACAAGTCGGTCTTCAAAGAATGCTCCTTGGAAGCAAAAATGGTGAGACTTGATCTCACATATTTTGGAAACATTATCAGGAGGGACCAGTCCCCAGAGAAGGACATTGTCCTTGGTAACGTAGAGGGTCACCGGAAAAGAAGACAGTTGACCAGACGAACTGACACAGCAGCTCCAACAATGGGCTCAAACATACCAATGATTGTAAGGATGGTACAGGGAGGGGCGACGGTTCGTTCTGTTGCATGCAGGGTCACTGTGAGTTGGAAGTGACTCAATAGCATCTAACAAGAAGAAAGCTGTTTCCTAAAAATCTAGTTGTATGAAAGCAATATAGCTACATAAACTTTTTATTAATTAATATTTACTTGGTCTATGTACTTTTACAACACATAAAAATATTTATGTAGAAATATATATAACTTTATTGTGAAAATATTCACACAACACAGCAATTTATAAATTGAGAATCTATGATAATCTACCCTACAGTAGAGTTTCTCAGCTTCTAAACTGCCTAACTTTGGGTTAGACAGTTCTTCATTGTGGGGAGCCATCCTGTGCATTGCAGAGGGCAATGTTTAGTGGCATCCCTGGCTTCTGTGTACTAGATGCTTGGAACAATCTTCCCCTCCCACTCTGAGAACCACTGCTCATGGGGTAAACATTATTAATAATTCTGTGAACAATTCTCTGCAATTTCTCTACAAAAATGTAGGTATGTATAATATTTATATATGTGTGTACACATACATAATATGTAAGTTTTTTTTCAAAAATGAAATTACCTCATGGAGAGGTATATATGATCAAGAAACACATGGAATGTCAAAGATTCTAATTCTGGGTACACATGTTTGTTTTATTATTATTCTTTATACTGTGCATACACAGTACACATATTCTTTTATATGAATGACTTATATAAAGAAACAAAACCAATTTTATAATAGTAATGCATATAAAGAATTTATGTATTTCTTACTATATTAAGTAATAAAACTGTACAACGCAATCAACTAATGTATAAATTGAATCAACTAGAGAAAGCTCATAAATTTAAATCAGAAGAAATTTATTTTTGATGAGAATGTTGATTCCAATAGTTTCTTGAATAACTAAGGTTATTTTTTAACCTTAAGCAAAAATGTAAGTTTGCTAATTGGATAAAGTGCCCCTGACTTCTTCTCATGATTGAATGATAAATGAAAAAAATTTCTTTACCATATCAGTCACACACTTCTCAAGAGAATAGAACATTTCATTAATTATGGTCAGACATTAAGTATGCAGCTGCTCACTATACTTTTTTTTCAAATGTTACAGAAATGGCAGAGGTAAAACAAATATCAGTGAAATGGCATCTGTATCCCAAAGCATGTTCCTTGGGTACAAATATACAGATAGTACAAAAGTGAAATAATTCTTTGTCTTTCCATCAACTAATAAACTATACTCCTATAAGCAATATCTACCATGCCTATTTATAAGTTTGGGGCCCTGGTCACACAACAGTCTAGAGCTACAGCTGCTAGCCAAAAAGTAAGCAGTTTGAATCCACTAGCTGTTCCTTGGAACACCTATGGAGCAGTTCTACTCTGTCTCACAGGGTTGCTATGAGTTGGAGTTTTTTTTTTTAGTATTTATAACTTTAACTGTAGGATCAAATGAAACACAATACTTATAAAAATTGTTTGAAAAAAAGAACTAGAAATAATCATGGTGAAACTATTTTTTTTTAATTATGATTGAGTGAAAATATACAATCCCATTAAATTTGCATACCTGCCAATGAGCAGCTCCCGCTGCTCTCCTGGCCCAGTGACAGCACATTCCTCCTCTCTGTTCTGTACATGTCATATCCTCCTAATAATCTCCTATCCCCTCCTCTCTACCCTCTCCCCTGCGTCCAGTAAGAGGTCAGCTGGATGACATCCTATAGATGCACAGAACCATAAAGTGCACACCCGATATGGTCGTTCCGTGTCACCAAGTCCAGTCCATTTCTGTCCGAAGAGTTGACCTCCATTATGATTTATGGACAGGAGTAGCATCAGGGCCAGGGGCCATGCTCCGAGGTGAACCCAGAGGCAAACCCCGAGGCCCCTGGACTATCAGGGTGCATCCCTTTTTTTGCCAGTGAGACTGAACTTTGTGAGCCCCATTACGGCTATCACTGGTGGTGGCTGGGCACTATCTGGTTCTTCCAGTCACATGTTGATGTAGTCATCTGCTCATGTGGGTCTCTCTGTCTTCTGGGCTCTCTTTGCCCCATGTTGTTTTGGTCCTTGGAGATCATCCATTTGTGCTGAGTTAGGACCATTACGTGTACCTCAGATGGCAGCTTGGCAGCATTTAAGACCCCAGACACCACTCACCTCTTTGGGGTGCAGAAGACTTTCTTGGCAAAACACTAGTTACGCCTATTGGCCTTGATGTGCCCCAAGAGCATGGTCTCCAGATCCCCAACCCAGCTACTCTGTCCTTGCAATACTAAGATAAGATGGGAGGAGTAATCATGTTATATAGAAGTCCAGTTAAAATTGATCTTCTTTCTAATGTGTGCTGTTACAGATTTCACCAACCAAATTTCTATCAACTATCTACTCTAAACCCTCCCCAGCCTTGCCCTCTGTCCCTCTCCACCCTTGCAGCCATCAAAAAGTCTTTTCTTCTATGCATGAGTCTGTTTTTAACTTTTTATCATGGGGTCTCATACAGTATTTGCCCTTTTGCCGCTTACTACTTTTCCTCAACACAATGTCTTCCAGCTGAAACCAGGTTATGAGATGCTTCCTAAAATCATCATTGTTCTTTATCGTTGCATAGTGTTCCATTGATTATATATACCATAGTTTACCTACCCATTCCTCTGTTGTTGGGCAGAAACTATTTTAAAATATTTGTATAGCAGCAAACCCTGGTAACACAGTGAGGTTAAGAATTCAGCTGCTAACTAAAAGGTTGGCTGTCTGAATCCCTGGAAATGCTATGGAGCAGTTCTGCTTGGTCCTATATGGTCACTATGAATCAGAATTGACTCAATGGCAATTTTTTTTATCAGTATATTAAACCACTATCAGGGTATTCATTGTAAGAAGCAATGATGAATGTATTTTTCAGACAAGACATTAAGAAAGAACTATTTCAGTGTTAGAATCACTTTCCAGTATATCCAGAGAAAAAATTCTTTACTCTGACCAGTAAAACATAGAGGATTTCATGATGGTAATGCCAATACATGTTTCTCTCTATCTCTCTGCAGGTGAGTAAAAGAGACAAAGACATATTCTCTTGACAGGTAATTGCCTTCATCAAATCATAACTTCTCTGCCTGCCTTAAAAATTATACCAAGTAAGTTAACCACTTAATAACAACCACATAATTAACCAACACTTTGTTCTTGTAAAACCTAGTTATAAGAGTAATTTCTAGATACAGATAATAAAGGGAAGATATAATTTTACTTCATTTTAAATACCTGATCACATTGGCCTTTTCTATCACTGAATATGAAATATATTAAAAATGTAATTGATAATAAACCTGAAAATGAAAAAAAAAAAAAACAAACCACTGCTGTCTATAAAATAACAACTAAAACAGAGGAACCTATTTTAAAGTAAGACTCATGTTAATATTTATATTCAAAAGAAAAGCCAAACTTGTTGCCATAGAGTTGATTCTGACTCACAGTGACTTTATGGGACAGAGTAGAACTGCCCTATAGTGTTTCCAAGGAGCAACTGGTGGGTTCAGACTGCTTTCCTCTACAGTCGGCAGCTGTAGATCTTAACCACGGCACCACCAGGTTTCCATATTAATTTATAACTATGTAAACAAGAATAGTAGCTTAGAAGATACAAGTATTTAAAGGATAGGAGCTAATATAAATTTAGAAAAAATAACAAGTGAAACTCTGAAAACAAAGAATGATCTACTAAAAGATCACTTATATTGAATAAAAGCAGAGGAACTGAGTTTACACATTACACAGTATGTGGTTTCCTTTGCTATAAAACTGCCTTTTTTATTTTCTTTTTACAAAGCAATTCATTTGCTTAGGCTAAAAGGAGGATGAAAGATTGGAACTCTGATTAAA
The DNA here is from genome assembly GCA_028571685.1 of Heterohyrax brucei. Classification (NCBI taxonomy): domain Eukaryota; kingdom Metazoa; phylum Chordata; class Mammalia; order Hyracoidea; family Procaviidae; genus Heterohyrax; species Heterohyrax brucei. The sequence continues at coordinate 112,576,731 of CM053149.1, read as the reverse complement.
AGTCAACTCATATTTCTCAGGATGAAAATTTAGATGATCTTCACACTGCAAAGCAAGTCAATCAGATAAAAAACAATATATTCTAAAAAAATTTAAAAAGAGTAAAAGAACAAAGTCTGATAGGTAAAGCCAGTAGCCAGATAATCTTGCTCTTATCCAGAGGAGTGGTTAATTATTACATCTTGGATGTCCAGAAAAAATCACTGCCATTGATTAGGATCAGACTCATAGTGACCCTATAGGTCAGAGTAGAACTGCCCCATAGAACTTCTGAGGAGCTCATGGTGGATTTGAACTGCCAACCTTTTGGTTAGCAGACACAGCACTTAGCCCACTATGCCACCAGGGTTTCCTTGGATGTTCAGAAATGTATGTTAAATTAATATAATTAAAAAAAAAACAATAGTTATTCATTTTTAGATATGTAAAAGGCACATTTGGAAACCTCAATCATTCTATTTCTAAAAATGTTAATATTAATTGATTGCAAACCTTGCCATTAGACAGAAATGATGGACTGATGAAAACAAGGAGGACTTTGCTTTCAAGGACCTTCAGCACTAGACCTGTTTTACATGAAAAAATGACATAGGATATTCTTCCTGTCTACTACCTGGCATTCTGTTAGAAGCAGTTTTAAGATATTTCTCTCTCCGTAATTTATACTTTAAAATCATCTTTAGTTTTTTTTTTTTAACATATAGTAATTTTGAATGTTTTACTCTTCCCAGACTACTTTTTGGTGTCTCAGTACACTCACTGCTTAGAATACATCTTCGCTATCTTCAGTCAGCATCTGAATATTTTGTTCTTTAGGATTTAGTTTCTTTTTTTTCCAATTAGAATAATAAAATATTATTTCATTGCATTTATTACTATTATATGTGATGCCTAATATACTTTGTTAAATTTCATTCCTTATTTTTTTTTGATTCTCAATTATAGAACATCATATTTGTCTCATTCCCAAAGAGGAAGAAACTCATTAATTTAAATGTCAATTTAATTACCAAGGGTTTTATATCAGTTTAGATCTAGTGGACTAATGTGAACTGTCCAACTCAAAGATGAACTGAATAATCTAAATCCAAACAACTACCATTCATTGACTTGTAAATCTGTAACTCATCAAGGAACTAATTACTCTAGTACTTCATTCTCTCACAGACTGAGAATACTTTCTTGCTGATGTTATATGGAAGAAAAGTAAAATATTTACCGTTTCCAGTTTCTCTGCCTTAAGGCGAACAGAAGGATTTAGTGAAATCTTCTTTTCTTGTGGTCCGTAATTACCCATCGAGGCAGGGGCAATATCTAAGAGACAACAAGGTGCACTATCTTAATTGGAAATTTAACTGGAATAGAAGTTTCTCTGTGGCAGGATGTGCTCCGGGTTTCTGCTGTTCAAGAATAATTCTGGCTAATCAGTTGGCAGATTTCAGTTTTGCTTTCACTATTATTTCTCTTTAAATCTAAAATGTAGCATATAAACCAACTTCACTTGAGCCCTAAAAGACATGAAAAGAATGGCCAGTTATGCATAGTTAAATCCCATGGAAATATCAACTTAAAAGACATACATCCCACCATCAGCACCATCATCCTAATGCCTTACTAAATGTAAGAAAGTCTGTGTCAAATAAAGTAAAATGTTTTAATGAAAACTTAAAAAGATCATAATAAATATTTCTTTAACTAGTAAAAGTAGCTTAGTTAAATTAGTTTTGGAAGTACCTTGGAAAAATCTATAAATGAAAATTAAATGACATTTGTACATAAAGTATGATATAGATTCGGAATTTTTTGAACTAATAATTCTATTTCTTATTGTACAGAGTGGTTATATTTCCAGTATCACAAGTAGACTTTCAAGAGTTGAGGTTTTCACACCTCTCATCCATTCTCCAAACTCTTCTCATTATATCCTGATTATTTAGATAACCTTTGTCCTTAGCAAATGAAGGAGAAAAACTATTCATTTTAATACACCGAAGTTTAGTAACCAGATCCCTGTATTTCATATCAATCCTAACTATCTAAATTGTCAGTATTCTAAATAAACTTTAAAATGTTATTTTACTAGTTCTACATAGAAACAAGAGGAAGAGGAAAAACTTTTTAAAATGTCACATCTTTATGCAGTGTTTTAATTTTTTTAAATTTCTCAGAGCATCTGTCTCTAAGTACGAATAATTTGCATTCTCTTTCTTAAGAACATAAGAATCTCATATGAAAATAAACGGTCTTCTTCTAAACCTTTCACACATCTTTAACATTCTATGTAAAATCTTGAGTCTAACTTATAGGTGTCAAGATCATAAAAAACAGAAAATTGGTTGTTGACTTTTAGTTTCAAGTGGAATCAAACCCTGAGGTGCTATGAGAGAGACTGGTTTGTAGTGTAACAGAATTTTTACAATTCTGATAAAGGCAACAAAGTCTTTTTTATTAACATGGTACCTAACAGCTGGCCATTGGATGAAAAATACTACACATATTTTTTTTTCTCATAAGAAAAGTTCTCTGCCAAACCTGAAGTGTGGCATATGAGATCAGCTTGGAGTGGTGTGGTATTCTAGCTCAAATATCAGGTAAGTCCCACTTTACTTTCCATTTTTAAGGTGTGATCTTGTGAGGCTCGTACCTTAGAATGACTTCTAGCTTAAAGCTTTACCTGTAAATAAAATACACTAACACTAGGTGGATCCAAGCTGATCTAGTTACGGTCTCATATTAGGACTTCCTTGGTGCATGAGTTACTCAATTCAAATATAAGAGTGTGGATGGATGGGAAAGAGGACAGAGCAAAGGTAACAGAGGAGAAAGGCAAGGAGGACACACGCAACATACACAAACACTGAAGTAGGCCTTCATACTTCATGTTTTTCTGCATCTAAGCATAAAAATTTGTCAGGTGTTACAATGGAAATAACAGAAAATTAGTGTTTATTTATCCTTCTAATTAGGCAGTATGCTAAAAACTTTACATATATTAGCTTGTAAATCTTCATAATAACCACAATAACATAGCTGTTTTTATTCTACTATGGATTAAATTGTGTTCCCCAGAAAAGATGTGAAGTCCTAATCCCTGCACAGGTGACCTTGCTTGGAGAAACAGGGTTTCTCTTTCCACTTATTCATCATTTAAATTAAAGAAGTCACACCAGAGGAGAGTAGGCACTAATCCTCATCTCTTCAGATTAAGTGGCATTCTAAAGCAGTGCAGGACCGACACAGAAACGGTCACACATGGGTAAAGGTAGCATGAAATAAGTAGCTGCAGATGTCTGAATTTAGACTTCTAGCCTCCAAAACTGTGAGAAAATATATTTCTGTTCTTTGAAGTTACCTACTTGTAGTATTTTGTTATGGCAGTCCTAGCAAACCAAGGCATATCCCCATTGCAAAGACGAATAAACCGAGGCCCAAAGAAGTAAAGCAACTAGCCAGAGTCACACAGCTAAGAAGGATTTTAATTTCTCGTGACTCTGAAGCTAATGTTCCCAAATATGTCAACATCTTTTGTCAACAATTTCCTCATTTGCTAAGGAGAAAGAATAAAATAGAACACGAAGTAGTGTTAGTAGTTACAAGGTAAAATCAAAGAAAACTATTTTGAAAACTATATTGTTACTATTAACTACTAACTATTTAACAGGAAATTTAATGCAAAATTTTAATATGCAGTCATGGTTTACCAAAAACTTTTTTTCTTCCAGCCAACTCTCCTCTGCATGTCTGCCTTTGAGACAAAAGCTGAAGGACTGTATGTAAGTCACCTAAGTTTTGGCAACTCGTAGTAGCTTGACTCCAAAAGGCGCTCATACACAATTTTCTTCATTGGTCAATAACACCTCTCTGTCCCAAACTCAAGCTCTTACCTGGGAGTGAAGCTTTTCAAAGTATGACTTACTATTATGGATGGTCTGTTTCTTCTCTTTTAAATTATGATTCAGTGAAAATGTACAATCCAAGTCAATTTTGCATACCCACCTTTCTACAACTCTATCTGGTCTCTCCATGCAGTGACAGCACACTTCTCCTTCTCACTCTACTCCTGGTACCCTCCCAGTGAACATCTGTTTCCTCCTCTCCCCTCTCCAGTAGGACAGCCTCTATAAATGTATAACATCATCAAGCACATACGCTACATGCTCACTCTGCCCTCAGTCTAGTCCATTCTATGTCTGCAGTGTTGATCTTAGTACTGGGGCAGCAGCAAGTCTGGGACCATGTTCTCAGAAGACCCTCCAAGTTGTCAAACCATCAGTTCTCATCTTTTAGTAGAGTTCTTGGTCTACACACCTATTTTTCTCATGCTATGTCAAGAACTCTACATTCTGTCCCCTATCAAGGATGTCTTTGGTGGTGGCCAGGCACTATTTGGTTCTTCTGGTCTCATGCTGATGTAGTCTCCCAATCAGATAGGTCCTTCTGTCTCCTGGGCTCATTTTGCCTCATGTCTTTAATATTCTTGGTTATCATCTGTTCCTGGGACCAACTGATCCTCCTCAGATGGCAGCTTGCTGGCTTTTAAGAATCTAGATGCCACTCACCAATGTGGGGTGCAAAAGACTCTCTTAGAAAAAGGTTAGTTATGCCAACTGACCTCGACGTTCCCTGAAAACACGGTCCCCAGGCCCTTAGTCCTACTACTCTGTCCTTTGAAATATTGGGTTGAATTCAGAAAACCTTTTAGTTTATGATATAGTTCAGTTATGCTGACATGTGCCTTCTACTGAGTGCTGTCACATTCCTCACCAAACCAAATTCCTATCAACTATCTAATCTATGAACAACCCTCTCCATTCCTCTCCACCTTCATGGCCTTCAAAGAGTCTTTTCTTCTACGCATAAGTCCTTTTTAAAGTCCTTATAATAGTGGTTTCATATAATACTTGTCCTTCTACAGCTGACTGATTTCAATCAGAATAATGTCTTCTAGTTGATACCAAGTTACGAGATGCTTCCTAAAATCATCATTGTTCATCATTGCACAGTGTTCCATTGTGTATATGTATCACAGTTCTTTTGTCCATTCACCTGCTGATGGACATGAAGGTTGATTCCACCTTTTTGTTATTGTAACAGTGCTGCAATAAGCATTCATGTGCATGAGTCTGTTTGTGTGATAGCCCTTATTTCTACAGGATATATTCCAAGCAGTGAGATTGCTTGACCATATGGTATTTCTATTTCTATTTCTAGCTTTAAACACAGTATCAAATCGCTTTCCAAAGAGGTTGTACCATTTTGCATTCCCATCAGCAGTATAGGAGAGTTCCAATCTCTCCACAGCCCCTCTAGCATTTGTTGTTTTTTGTTTTTTGGATTACTGTGAACCTTATTGGTGTGAGACAGTACCTCACTGTAGTTTTGATTTGGGTTTCTAATAGCTAATGATCATGAGAATTTCCTCACCTATCTTTTGGCTGCCTGGATGTCTTCTTTGGTCAAGTGTCTGTCCACGTCCTTTGCCTATTGTTTAATGGGGTTATTTGTCTTTTTCTTGTTGATATTTTCTAGTGCTTTGTAGATTACAGAATTTAGACATTGATCTGATACGTAGTTGCCAAATATTTTTTTCCAAGTCTGTGAGTAGTCTTATAACTCTCTTGATAAAGTCTTTGGATGAGCATAGGTATTTGAATTTCAGCAGTTCCCATTTATCTGTTTTCTCTTCTGTTGTTTATGCATTGTTGGTCAGATTTTGTAGTTTGCCCAAGCCATGTATTAGAACTTCCATTGTTGTCCGTATTTTTTCTTCCAAAATATTGTTTCAGGCTTGATAGTTAGGTCTTCGATTCAGTTTAAGTTAGTTTTTGTGTAAGGTGTGAGACATGGGTTTTCCTGCAGATGGATGTACAATTTTGCCAACATCATTTGTTAAAGACACTGTTTTTACTCTAGTTTACAACCTTTGGGCCTTTGTTGAATATCTGTTCATAGAAGGATGGTGCTATTTCTGGATTCTCTGTTCCGTTCCATTGATCTATATATCTGTTTTTGTACAAGTACCAGGCTGTTTTGACTACTATGGCAGTGTAATAGATTCTAAGGCTGGATAGTGTGAGAATTCCCACTGTGATCCTCTTCTTCGATTGTTGTTATTAGGTGTTGTCAAGTCAGTTCCCACTCATAGCTATCCTGCGAACAACAGAACAAAACACTGACCAGACCTGCGCAATGTCCACAATAGTTTTTATACTTAAGCCCATTGTTGCGGCTACTGTGTCAATCCGTCTCATCGAGAGTCTTCCTCTTTTTCACTGACCTTCCACTCTACCAAGCATGATGTCCTTCTCCAGGCACTGATCTTTCTTGACAACATGTCCAAAGTATGTAAGACACAGTATTGCCATCTTGGCTTCCAAGGAGCACTCTGATTGTACTTCTTCCAGAATAGATCTGTTTGCTCTTTTGACAGTCCACAGGACATTGAACATTCTTCTCCAACACCACAATTCAAAGGCATTAATTCTTCTTCCATCTTCTTTGTTCATGGTCCAGCTTTTGCATGCAATGAAGTAATTGAAAATACCACGGCTTGGGTGAGGAGCATTTTAGTCTTCAAGGTGACATCCTTACTTTTGAATACCTTGAAGAGGTCTTCTGCAGATTTTCCCAATGCAATGAGTCTTCTGATTTCTCAACTGCTGCTCCCAAGGGTGCTGATTGTAGACCCAAGTAAAATGAAATCCTTGACAACCTCAACCCTTTCTCTATTTATGACAATGTTCTTCTTCAGTAGTGTTTTACTTATCCAGAGTTTCCTCCTTTTACAAACAAAGTCAGTGATTTGTTTCTCCATCACATTAAAAAATAACATTGGAATATGTATTGTGTTTGTGTAGTATAGGTAGATCACTTTGGGTAGAGCAAACATTTTCACAATGTTAAGACTTTCTGTCCATGAGCAAGACAGGTTTCTCCACTTATGTAAATCTCTTTCAGTTTCTTGCAGTAGGGTCTTATAATTTTGTTTGTATAGGTCTGTTAACATCTCTGGTTAGATCTATTCTTAGGTATTTCATCTTCTTGTGAGCTATGGTAAATGGTATTGTTAGGTGATTTCCTTTTTGATGATCTCTTTGTTGGTGTAAAGGAACCCTATTGATTTATTTATGTTTATCTTATCTGTTGATACTTTGCTGAACTCTTCTATTAGTTCCAGTAGTTTATTTATGGATTCTTTAGGGTTTTCTGTGTATACGATCATATCATGTGCAAATAGTGATATTTCTACTACTTCTTTGCTGAGCCAGTTGCTCTTTATTTCTTCTTCTTGTCTATTTGCTCTGGACAGAACATCTAGCACAATGCTGAACAGAAGTGGTGACAGTGGGCATCCCATTTCCTGTTCTCAGGGAGAATTCTTTCAGTCTCTCTCCATTCAGGATGATGTTGGTGGTTGGCTTTGAGTAGATGCCCCTTATTGTATTGAGGAATTTGCCTTCTATTCATATTCTGCTGAGAGTTTTTAAGATGATCTGGTGTTGGACTTTGTCAAATGCATTTTCTGCATCAATTGACAAAATCAAGTGATGTTTATCTTTTGTGTTATTCATGTGGTTGATCACATTAATTGTTTTTGTGATGTTGAACCAACCCTGCATCCCTGGTATGAATTCTGTTTGGTCATGATGAATTTTTTTTTTTTTTGATGTGTTGTTGAATTCTATTGGCTAGGATTTTGCTGAAGATCTCTTTTTAAGAGCAGATGAAAGGGAATGTTTCCATAAGGGTGAGATAAATGACATCTGATTAATACCATGAACCCCAATGTATATTTTTCCCCATCATTATTTTGTTTTGGTTTCAAAGACTTTGAGCAGAGGAATTAAGACTTGGTCAAAATGAAGGATAGTATTTCTTCGTGCAATTATTTCTTTACTGATTTCCTCAGGAAGGTCTTCAGTATACTTTCAGCACATTCACAAATTTATCCTTTATTCGACTTACGGAAATAGCAAATGACTTTCAATTTGAAAGAACTTTATACAGCACGATAGTTTTTTAAAAATATATTCAAGTATGATACGGACTTCACAAATTTCTTAAACAGTTTCACATTGTAGAAAGTTGTGTGGATGGGAACAAGGATGGTGTTACCTTATTAAGTATTTTTATTTTTTTAGGTTAACATAAAGCTTTACCTTTTTAAATAAAAACCAATAGGTTAACAGAGTCTGGAAGTGATAATAAACGATCTGGAATAATCTATAATTAACTATTTATAACAAACCACAATGTACATGTTTCCTCATAGACTTGACCCTACCTTTTTCTCCCAGAAATATCTGCCTAGTACCTCAGTGTGGAGGTGTGAAAATAAGACTAAGTCAAGGCTGCTTCAATCCTAGAAAAACACACCCTCTTAACTGTATTTTATTGTTTATTTTATATAAAGCTTAATTACTTGACATCTTTTTCATTAAATTATTTTTCTCTAATAAAGTCTAGTAATTGCTCCTTACAGTTACTGATATACATTTATCACAGTTTATCCATGATGCCTTTGTAGGATCCTTTTGCTCCATGAGACCTGTCTCATAGGGTCCTTGTTATTGTTGCTAAGTGATGTTGACTCATAGTGACCCCGTGTGACAGCAGAACTATCTCATAGAGTTTTCTAGGCTGTAATCTTTACAGAAGCAAACTGCCAGTCTTTCTCCTGCGGAGCCGTTGGGTAAATCTGAACTGACAAACTTTTGGTTAACAGCTGAGTGCTAACAATTTCAGTGCCAGGGTCTTCAGCTCTGTGCTTTGGGTTAGGGTCCTTCCTTCACTTGGACTTATCTACCTTTAGTCTGTCATTTGACGTTTATCACTACATTCAAGATCTGGAAGATGTAATCTCTGCACACTGACATAAATACTTTGGAATATTGTGTGAGGTGAACTCTAGTCTGCAGATTCTATAAAATTAACAGCAAAATTGACTGAGCAGGTAAAAAGTCACTGCTGTTGAATCAATTCCTACTCATAGCGACCCTATATGACAGAGGAGAACTGGCCCATACAGTTTCCAAGGGGTGTCCAACAGATTCGAACTGCTGACCTTTTGGTTATCAGACATGACAGCAATTAACCACTATGCCACCAGGGGGTCCACTGAGCAGACACCACATAACAATTATAAGGCTCGGTGCCAGACATGCATGCTATCACTTAAAACTCACAACAACCCCATGAGGCGACTACCCCAAGGTTACATAGCTAATAAACAGAAAGCAAGGAATTGAGTTTACAAGTTTGCATTCAGAGTCCAGTGGTAAACCACTGTGACTTCTCTACACCACACACAGAACACTTACTACTTCTTCTTTTAGTCCATGTTGTTCATGTTTTTGGATTATTTGTGCAAATGTGATATTCATCTATAAGATTTTACATTCCTTAGAGTTCTAAAACCATCCATACCCTAATACAAGTTTTAACAGAGCACTTCATATAGTCATTACTCAATAAAATAAACATACACACACACAAACATCCATCCCACATGCATGGTTAAATGCTTTCTAATGTGAATAACGGAAGGTGTTTTTTTTAAATGTGATCTTTTGTTTCACAATGTCCCGTAGGAAATCTAATTCCTTCATAATTCCTACTGTACTGTTGTTTAAACAGATGAAATAGTAAATACTTATTAAAAAAATGACTAAGAGGTATGACCAAACCAAACTAAACCAAACTCACTGCTGTCAAATAGATTCCAACTCATAGCTACCATATAGGGCAAAGTAGAATTACTCCACAGAGTTTCCAAGCAGTGCCTGGTAGATTTGAACTACTTATGTTTTGGTTAGCAGCTGAATTATTATCCACTATGCTACCAGGGTTTCTGAAAGACATACAGCTAATTCAATTGCTTTAATAATTAAAAACTCTTTAGTATGATATAATTAAGAGACGAAAGACCTTGGCTTATGTCACCTAGCAACTCACATCACTGTACCCAAATCTCCATACCACCATTTGCCTCTTTAATAAATAACTATCATCTCAGTTTCTAGTTTAAAACACTACATGAAGAGACTACAACAACTTAGTTGTGTAAGGAAAATAATACCAGTAAAGTTTCTAGGAGTCAATAAACCAAAAAACCAAACCCACTGTCATCAAGTTGATTCTGACTCATAGTGACCTTATAGGACAGAGTAGAACGGCTCTATAAAGTTTCCAAGGAGTACCTGATGGATTCGAATTGCTGATCTTATGGTTAGCAGATGTAGCACTTAACCACTATACGACCAGGGTTCCAGGAGTCAATACACTCTACTACATAAAAAGGCATATAATTTACAGATGGCACTGACCCCCTGGTAAATACTGTCCCAATCAGAGGAAAATACTATAGAATTTACCACAAATTTAGGTTTGGTAGAGTTTGGTAGAAACATAAAAAAGCCAGCACCTCCTTACTTTGCAATTCCCATCTAGATCCTGCTTTTAAAAATTAAAACACATGGGCAGCAATTTGCATTATAATGTCAATATAAGTAATTAGCTTTTCCTTATCTTAGTATAGTTTTTGTTGCTGCTGTGCTTAAAGTTTAGAGATAATTTGGGGGGAAGGAGATTTCTTAATATTTCAGCCAAAGAACACTTTACAGCTTGACAAAAGTCCTCTTTTATGGCTAGCTTAATTGAGTAATTCTTTATTGTTTGAAAATGTCACTAAATCATTTTGTGATAATTAAGACCCAATTATATTGAATTCACAAGACAGACTTTCTTTCTAACTTCTATGTGCATTATCTCCCCAAAAACCAAAGTATATTTCTGTTCTTAGACTATGTGCCCCTCTATAATGTGTTCTTTCAAAGGTGTATTTAATGTATTTTACCAATATTTCACTAAAAAGATCAGGTACCGTAATCTTAATATAGAAGCGTTTTCAATACGTGATTTCAACAGTTTGTTAATTATTACAGCTTGATACACACTGTTATGATAATGCATCTTTTAAAATTTCAACTTTTGTTCAGGGAAATTTCCAATAAACATCATACTCTACCAGGGACCACTGGACAATGCATTCATTTTGCTCTTTCATTCACTGAAGGCAAAAAGAATAATGCACCCTTCTTTCAAGTCTATTAAGTCACATTATGTACTCCTCACTGAGAGAGTAATTGAAAAAATAACAGGAAAAAGGAATTAAGTGTGCATTTACCATTTTTAGACATATCCGTAGGGCTGTTGTCTGAAGAAGTAATTGGAGTCTGCTCTGTTTTCTTGTATCCAGTTCTTATCTACGAAAGAAAATGAGGAACATGAAATGTCATTATTGAAAGTAGGTCACAGACCAGACTAGATGCTCATGTTAACATAAAAAGAATGGTTGAAGAGATTAAAGGAGTATTCCATAAGAAAATGAAACCTCTAAAATTTTCGTATTGTCATCTTCAAACAAAATAATTATAAATTAAAGTAGAATTGCCTTCAGCTCTATCCTATCCAAACAACAAAATATAAAGTCATGTACCTGGTCTTTTAACAAGTCTGATAACTGCAAATGACAAAGTATCAAGATTTGATAGAAAGTCACATATTCTATCTCTGAGCAGCATTTACCTGAAACTAAATTTATCTTTGAGAATCATATTCCACTGCCTACTTGAGACCTTGTTTTATTTTATAGCTAACACGATTTAATGAACACATGCTCTATTTTATAACTCTGATTTATTAGGACACTGTACAGGAGGTCCTTAATTACATACAAGTTGATCTAGAAATTCCCTGCTTTGTGTAATTCTAACAGGATCAACTACATTTTGGCATACATGTGAGGGATCATACCCACTCAGATTGGATGAGGAGGACTAGCCTCACTGGGTGGTAAACAAGCTAAGGAACAAAAAGGGAGCCTTCCAGCTTTCAGTCAAGTAGAAAACAGAAATGACAACAAACCGAACCATATTAGGGATTGCCTGACACTAAACATGACATTCCTAACACAGTTCTGAGTGACATGTAAGTATATCTTCGTGGTGCATTGCATCACATTTCTATTTTCGTTTTTTCAAATTCTGCTTTAAGTGAAAGTTTACAGTTCTACATGTTCATATTTTCTAACTGATCATGATTCTCTAGAAGTAGAACACATTGATTAGAAAAACTGAGTTTACTGACAGCCCAGCATAAAATATTAAACATTAAAAAAAAAAACTTTCAAAGAAATACTGGTTTGATAACACACTGTATTAGTGAAATTATAATTCCACGTGTACTTAGGAAACACAAAAACATACAGGACTTATGAATTGCTTAAATGAAGAGACAGGTTTAAACTTACCTGACTTGTCTTATAAGAGGGTAAAATGGCATCTTTTGGTTTGGAAGTAGATGGTATCTTTGGAATTAGTATTTCAGGAGGAGAAGAAAGAAGACTGAAGTTTGAGGTCTGAGATCCATATTCTCCTGAAGCTTGTAAAACAGATGTATGTGAGGATGGATTGTCTGGATGACTGCCATTAGATTTTTGTCTTATGAATGCTATTTCCCAAGCAGATTCTGATCTGGCATTAAAAAGAAGTCACTTTACAGATGTTATAGACACACCAGAAACAAAATCCAAAACCCACTGCTATCAAGTAAATTCCAACTCAAAATGAACCTATAGGGTTTTCAAGGCTGTAAATCTTCATGGAAGCAGACTGCCATGTGTGTCTGCTGCCCCCAGAATTGCTAGTAGTTTTGAATATGCTGACCTTAGGGCTGCTATAAAAACTGAACACCAAACCCACTGTTGCCAAGTCAATTTCAACTCATAGTGACCCTACAGAGTAAAACTGTCCCACAGAGTTTCCAAGGAGCGCCTGGCAGATTCGAACTGCTGACCTTTTAGTGAGCAGCCATAGCACTTAACCACTATACCACCAGAGGCTCCTGGGCTCCTATAGATATAACTGAATTCTAAGATGTTCCCAATATTATTGGAAAAAATATTTCATTTAGAGTCTAAAGTACTTAAGACATTTAAAAGCACTATTTTTAAGGCAACATGCTAAATGACTCATTATATCTTATGGAGAGGATAGTTACTTCAACTTGGCTCTCGTAATTATGCTTTTTGCTTCTTCAAATGATACACCAATCATGGACTCCTTGTTTATTGAGATGAGCTGATCGCCTGGCTTCAAACGTCCATCCTAAAAAAGAAAAAAGTGATACTTAAGAAGAAACAAAATCTATTAAAATACTTTTTTATTATTAATAGTACAGTTGAAAGCAAATAAATGACTTAATGAAGAATATTAAAAAAAATCATAGATAAATTACCTCAGTAGAAAAACATTTTGATTAGAGACTGGTTTGATAATACATGTGATGGAAATTGAACTATTCGTGTATTCTTTCAATAAACTTGGACATGGTCTGGGACGTCAAGAAGAAAAAGCAGTTTCAGAAAGTTGGCACTGTGATACCAATAAAGCTGTGATGCTGTGATAAGGGAGGTCACATAATCCTGGGACATCTCAGAACAAAAGATGCATTCTCTTTTGTTTCTGAATGCTCCTGCATCTTTCATGCCGTCAAGCTGTTAATATTTATCCAATATTTATAATAATAAAAGAATTCAGTCATGGATCTTAATTATATTGATCTTATGCATATTTTAGCACATGATTAAACACATTTACTAGATCTCTTACACCTCCCGTAACTCAAATCTAGTTGGCTGTTAATAACGGTCAAGTCTAACTAGTTGCCTAGCATTGTCTTCACTAGGTCCTGGCAATGACTGTACCTAGCCTAACTGAATAAGACATAGTGCATCAGTTGTAAGATTTAACATATTTGTTAGGCAATATATTTTTTAGTCTTCATTTGTCTTTTGTCGTGATGCAAACTGGAAAAGAGGACTGAGCTCGTTTTATTTTCAGTTCTTATGCTACTTCTCTATCATCAGTACAAAGGCAGAAAGCACTGTTTCTGTAACTAGGAGAAAGTGACACGGTTAAAAAGCTCGATTTTCACCCTGATGGTATTTAAGTATTGTCAGTAGGTGCTGGTGAGTTGATTCCAACTCTTAGTAACCCTATGCACAACACAACAAAACAGTGCTCTGTCCTGCACCATGCTCACAATTGTGGCTATTCTTGAGGCCATTGCTGCAATCCTTCTGAATTCATCTCACTGAAGGCCTTCCCCTCTTTTGCTGACCTTCTGCTCTACCTAGGATGACGTCCTTCTGCAGGGAATGGTCCCTCCTGATAACACGTCCAAAGTATGTGAGACAAAGTCTCACCATTCAAAGATAAGATTTCTTCCTTTTTCTGACAGTCCATGATATATTCAGTACACTTCATCAAACCATAATTCAAAGGCATTAAATCTTCTTTGGTCTTCCTTATTCCCTGTTCAGCTTTTGCATGTTTATGAAGCAGTTGAAAATATCATGGCTTGGATCAGTGACACCTTAGTCCGCAAAGTGATGCCTTTGCTTCTTAACACCTGAAAGAGGTCTTTGGTAGCTGATTTGCACAATGCAACACATTGATTTCTTGACTGCTGCTTCCATGGGCATTGACTGTGGCTACAAGTAAAGGAAAATCCTCGACAACCTCAGTGTTTTCTCCAAGTATCATGATGTTGCTTATTGATCCAGCTGTGAGGATTTCTGTTTTCTTAAAGTTGAAGTGTAATCTATACCAAAGGCTGTAGTCTTTGATCTTCATCAGCAAGTGTAAAAACAGCATGGGGGTGCTTGTCTGACCTCTAACTTCACAAGAGGAAGGCAGAACCAAGATCAACAGCCCAAGACTGACAAGGAAGCCAGACAAGCTCCCTCTCTCTACCATCTTTACTAATTCAGACACAAATCATGCCTCACATCGTACTTGTATGCTGTTGTTTTTAGGTGCTGTCAAGTAGATTCTGATCCACAGCAACCCTATGCACAACAGATCGGAACACTGCCTGGTCTTGTGGCATATTCACAATTGTTTTCATGCTTAAGCCCATTGTTGCAGCCACTGTGTCAATGTATCTCATTGACGGTCTTCCTCCTTTTCACTGACCCTCCGCTCTACCAAGTGTGATGTCCTTCTCCAGGGACTGATCCCTCCTGACAACATGTCCAAAGTATGTAAGACATAGTCATGGTATCTTTGCATCCAAGGACCACTCTGGTTGTACCTCTTCCAGGACAGATCTGTTTGTCTTTTGGTGGTCCATGGTACATTCAACATTCTTCTCTAACACCACAATTCAAAGGCATTAATTCTTCTTCTGTTTTCCTTATACATTGTCCACATTTCACACGCATACAATGCAACTGAAAATACCACAGCTTGGGTCAGGCGCACCTTGGTCTTCAAGGTGACATCTTTCCTTTCCAATACTTTAAACAGGTCCTTCACAGCCGATTTTCCCAATGCAATGCATCTTTTGATTTCTTGACTGCTGCTTCCATGGGTGTTGATTGTGGAACAAAGGAAAATGAAATCCTCGACAATCTCAATCCTTTCTCCATTTATGACAATGTTGCGTACTGGTCTAGTTGTGAACACTTTTGTTTTCTTTATGTTGAGGTGCAATCCATACTGAAGGTTGTTGTCTTTGATCTTTATCAGCAAGTTTTTTAAGTCCTCTTTGCTTCCAATAAGTAAGGTAGCATGATCTATGTAACATGGGTTGTTAAGGAGTCTTCTTCCAATTCTGATGCCTCATTTTTCTTCATATAGTCCAGCTCCTTAAATTATTTTCTCAGCATACAGATTATAAAGGTATGGTGAAAAGATACAACCCTGATACATACCATTCCCGACTTTAAACCATGCAGTGTTCCCTTGTTCTTTTTGCACATCTGTCTCTCGATCCATGCACAGATTCCTTATGAGCACAATTAAGTGTTCTGGAATTCCCAATGTCCACAATATTAGCCATAATTTATTATGATCCACACAGTAAAATGCCTTTGCATAGTCAATGAAACAGGTAAACATCCTTGTGGCATTCTAATTTCAGCCAAGATCCATCTGACATCAGCAGTGATATCCCTGGTTCCCTGTCCTCTTCTGAATCTGGCGTGAATTTCTGGCAGTTCCTTGTCAGTATACTGTTGCAGTTGCTTTTGAATGATCTTGAGCAAAATTTTACTTGTGTGTGGTATTGATATTGTTCACTAACTTCTGCATTTGGTTGGATCACTTCTCTTTGGAATGGGCATAAATATAGATCTCTTTCAGTCAGTTGGCCTGGTAGCTGTCCTCCAAATTTCTTGGTATAGACGCGTGAGTGCTTCCTGTGCTGCACCTGTTTGTCAAAATACCTCAATTCCTAAAGCCTTTTTATTTTTTTAATTGCTATTGAACGAAACTGTACAATCCAAATTAAATTTGCATGCCCTCCTATCTGCAGCTCCTTCTGCTCTCCTTGCTCGGTGACAGCATACTCCTTCTTTCCATTCTATACGTGTCATATCCTATTAACAATCTCCTGTCCCCTCCTCTCTACCCTCTCCTTCTAGTAAGAGGACAACATCTATAGGACAACATTCTGTAGATTCTTGAGGTGCACCCCTCTTTTACTTGTGTTGCCACTGGGACTTGACACTGTGTGCCCCATCATGGCTGTCATTGGTGGTGGCCGTGAACCATCTCATTCTTCTGGTCACATGCTGATACAGTCATCCATTCACATGGGTCCTTCTGTCCTCTGGGCTCTTTTTCCCCTCTTGTCTTTGTTGTTCTTGGTGATCATCTGTTCTTGCTGACTTGGGGCCATTTGCTGTACCTCAGATGGCAGCTTGCTAGCTTTTAAGACCCTAGATGCCACTCACCAATACGGGGGTGCAGAAGATTCTCAGCAATAGGCTAGTTATGCCAATTGACTTTGATGTCCCTTGAGAGTATGGTCTCCAGACACCCACCCCTGCTACTCTATCCTCACAATATTGGGTTAAGATTAGAAGAGTTTTTAGTTTATACTCAAGTCCAGTTAAGCTGATCTTCTTTCTAGTGTATGCTGTCACTGCTTTCACTGAACAAAATTTCTATCAACTATCTAATCTATGGCCAGCCCTTTCCCTCTCTCCCCTCCCTTGCAGCTGTCAAAGAGTCTTTTCTTTGGTACATGTGTCTATTTTTAAGGCCTTACAGTATAGGTCTCATACAATATTTGTCCTTGTGATGCTGACTGATTTCACTCAGTGTAATGTCTTCCAGTTCAAACGAGGCTATAAGATGCTTCCTAAAATCATCATTGTTCTTTATCATTACATAGTGTTCCACTGACTACATGTACCATAGTATGTTTATCCATTCATTTGTTGTTGGGCATCTGGGTTGATTCCATCTTTTTGCTATTGTGGACTGTGCTGCAATAAACATCCTGTGCATGTATTTGTTCATGTGACTGCCCTTGATTCTGTAGGATATATTCTGAGTGGTGGGATTACTGGATCAAATAGTATATTTATATGCAGCTTAAGGAAGTGCCAGATTGCTTTCCAAAGAGGTTGTACCATTTTTGAATCCTACCAGCAGTGTAGGAGAGTTCCAATCTCTCTACAGACTCTCCAGCATTTGTTTTGTGTTTTTTGGATAATGGCCAACCTTGCTGGGGTGAGGTGGTATCTCACTGTAGTTTTGGTCTGGATTTCTTTAATAGCTAATGATCGTGAGCATTTCCTCATGTGCCTTTTGGCTGCCTGGATGTACTCTTAAGTGAAGTGTGTGTTCATCTCCTTTGCCCATTGCTTGATTGGGTTATTTGCCTTTTTCTTGTTGATATTTTGCAGTATCTTGCAGATTATGGGGATCAGACATTGGTCTGACATGTGGTAGCCAATTTTTTTTTCCCATTCTGTAAGTGGTCTTTTAATTCTTTTGACAGCTGTTGGATGAGCAAAAGTGTTTGATTCTCAGTGGTTCCCATTTATCTATTTTCTCTTCTGTTGATTAGGTTTTGTCAGATTTTGAAATCTGTCTAAGCTGTGTATTAAAACTTCCATTGTTGACCCTGTTTTTTTTTGTATGATCTTTATCGTTTCAGGTTTGATATTTAGGCCTTTGATCAAATTTGAGTTAGTTTTTGTGCAAGGTGTGAGATATGGGCCTTGTTTCAATTTTTTGCAGATGGATATCCAATTTTGCCAGCACCATTTGTTAAACAGACTGTTTTTACTCCAGTTTACAATCTTAGGGCCTTTGTCAAATATCAATTGTTCATAAGAGGATGATGGCATCTCTGGGGGTCTCAACTATGTTCCATTGGTTTACATGTCTCTCTTTGTACCAGCACCAGGCTGTTTTGACTACTGTATCAGTGTCATAGAGTCTAAGGTGGGGTACTGTGGGGCCTCCCACCATGCTCTTCTTCTTCAGTAGTGCTTTGCGTATCCAAGGTTTCTTCCCTTTCCAAAGCTGGTGATTTGTTTCTCCATCTCATTAAAAAATGACACTGGAATTTGTGTTGGGATTGTATTGCCTCTGAAGATTGCTTTGGGTAAAATAGAGATTTTCACAATGTTAAGTCTTCCTATCCATGAGCAGGGTAGGTTTCTCCATTTACGTAAGTCTCTCTTAGTTTCTTCCGGTAAGGTCTTGTAGTTCTTTTTGTATCAGTCTCTTATTTCTCTAGTTAGATTTATCTCTAGGTATTTTATTTTCTTGGGGGCTATAGTAAATGGTATTGATTTGGTGACTTCTTTAATGATTTCTTTGTTGGTCTAAAGGAATCCTAGTGATTTACTTATGTTTATCTTATATCCTTATACTTTGCTGAACTCTTCCATTAGTTTGAGTAGTTTACTGATAGAATCTTTAGGATTCTCTGTGTATACAATCATATCATCTGGAAATAGGGAGATTTTTACTTATTCTTTGCCAATACGGATGCCCTTTATTTCTTTGTCTTGTCTAATTGCTCTGGCCAGGACTTCTAGCACAATGCTGAACAGAAGTAGTGACAGTGGGCATTCCTGTCTAGTTTCTGTTCTCAAGGGGAATTCTTTGAGTCTCTCTCCATTCAGGATGATGTTGGTGGTTGGCTTTGTATAAATGCCCCTTATTGCATTGAGAAATTTGTCTTCTATTCCTATTTTGCTGCGAGTTTTTAGCATGAACGGGTGTTTGGACTTTGTCAAATGCCTTTTCTGCATCAATTGACAAAATCAGGTGATTCTTATCTTTTGGGTTATTTATGTGGTTGATCACATTAAGTGTTTTTCTGATGTTGAACCAGCGTTGCATCCCTGGTATGAATTCAACTTGGTCATGATAAATTATTATTATTATTTTTTAATTTTTTATTTTTATTTAACATAACTGAGTGAAAATATACATTCACATGTAAATTTACATGCCCCCCTATATGCAGCTTCCGCTGCTCTCCCTGTCCG
The DNA here is from genome assembly GCA_028571685.1 of Heterohyrax brucei. NCBI lineage: Eukaryota > Metazoa > Chordata > Mammalia > Hyracoidea > Procaviidae > Heterohyrax > Heterohyrax brucei. The sequence goes on along the minus strand of CM053149.1, from coordinate 112,557,368 downwards.
GTGACTGCACACTATTCCCCTCTGCTCCATACATGTCTCATCCTACCAACAGTCTCCTTTCCCCTCCTCTCCTTCCACTCCCCTTCCTCCAGCCAGAGGTCAGCAAGATGATATCCTATAGATGTATAGAACCATAAAGTGCTTCCAATATATGGTTACTCTGCATTGCCATGTCCATTCCATTCCTGTCCAAAGAGTGGACCTTTGTTATAATTTATGGGAACGGGCAGCATCAGGGCCGGGGGCCATGCTCTCAGAGGAACCCCAAAACCGCTGGACTATCAATTGAGGTCTTTTAGTGGAGATCTCATGATGCACCTCTTTTTATTCTTGTGTTGCCAGTGAGGCTCCTCTCTGTGAGCTCCGTCATGGCTATCACTGGTGGTGGCCGGGCACCATCCGGTTCTTCCGGTCCCAGGTCGATGTAGGTACCTACTCTTGTGGGTCTCTCTGTCTTCTCGGTTGTCTTTACCGCATGCCATTTTGGCCCTCGGTGAGCATCCGTTCCTGCTGAGTTGGGACCATTTGCTGTGTCCTCGGATGGCAGCTTGGCAGCTTTTAAGACCCCAGACGCCACTCACCAATGTGGGGTGCAGAGAGCTCTCTTAGCAAAATGCTAGTTGTGCCAATTGGCCTGGAATTCGCCTAAGAGCATGGTCCCCTGCCCCCTGCCCCAGCTACTCTATCCTTGCAGTATTGAGTCAAGATGGAAGGAGTACTCAAGTTATGCTGAAGTCCACTTAATGTTGTTCTTGTTCCTAATGTGTGCTGTCACCGCTTTCTCCCAACTAGATTTCTAGTAACTACCTAAACTAAACCCTCCCCCCCAGCCCTCCCGCCCTCCCTCCCTCCCTCCCCTCCCTTGCAGCTGTCAAAGAGTCTTTTCTTCTATACACAAGTCTGTTTTTGAGATCTTATCGTAGAGGTCTCATACAGTATTTGTCCTTTGATAAATTATTTTTTTGATATGTTGTTGTATTCTATTGGCAAGGATTTTGTTGAAGATTTTTGCATCTAGTGTTGTTGGTTTGTAATTTTCCTTTTTTGTGGGATCTTTCCCTGGCTTTGGTATCATGGTTATACTGGCTTCATAGAATGAATGTGGGAGTATTACATCCCTTTCGAGGCTGTGAAATAACCTCAGTAGTATTGGAGTTACTTCTTCTCTAAAAGCTTGGTAGAATTCTGCAGTGAAGCCATCTGGACCAAGGCTTTTTTTGGTTGGTAGTTTTTCTATGACTTTTTCAATTTCTTCCTTTGTGAGGGGTTTATTAAGTGGTTCTACTTCTCCTTGTGATAATCCTGGAAGGTGATATGAATCTAGAAATTTGTCCATTTCTTCTAGGTTTTCAAATCTGTTAGAATACAGTCTTTCATAGTATCCTGTCATGATACTTTTGATTTCACTTGGGTGGAGCCTTGTTTTTTCCCAGTGCCTTCAAAGCTGCTTACACTTCTTCCTTCAGTATCATTGGTTCCTGATCATATGCTACTGCTGCAAACCAACGAACATAGGCTGTTCTTTCTGGTATAATGACTCTTTGTATTCCTTCCATCTTCCTTTAATACTCCCTGAGTAGTTTAACATTTCCCTGTAGATTTCTTCACTACTGCAACTAGAAGCTCGAGTTCTGTCTTTAGTTCTGTCAGCTTGATAAATGCAGAGTATGTTCTTCCCTTTTGGTTTCTATTTCCAGCTCTTTGCACGTACCATTATAATATTTTATTCTGTCTTCTCGCACTGACCTTTGAGATCTTCTGTTCAGTTCTTTCACTCCATCATCCCTTCCTCTTGCTTTAGCTGCTTGATGTTTGAGAGAAAGTTTCAGAGTCTCTTCTGACATCCAATTTGGTGTCTTCTATCTTCCCTGTCTTTTTAATGACCTCTTGCTTTCTTCATGGATGATGTCTTTGATGTCATTCCACAATTCTTCTGGTCTTTGGTCTGTCTGCTGGGTTCAATAATTCATTTAAAGGGCTACATGGAACTCAAAGACCATGATTACAGGGTTTATTAAAGGGGAAGTAACAGTTAAAATTCAGGTTCACAAGTATTCAGGATACAGTTCCTTCATCAGAATAGCCTCTTCTCAACCAGGTTCACAGGCACTTCTCTCCTTGCACCTATGCTTCTTCCCAGAATCACTCAGCTTTCTCTCTCTCAGTGGGCAGGAAGCCTAATGCACTGTCTCCTGCTGGCAGGTCTCTCCTATCTTCAGGTTTCCGCTCTCTCTCTATCTTGCTTCCAGAAGCTTCTCAGGGCAGAGATTCCAAGGTCCAGTGGAAGTGCTCACTGTTTGTGGCTGGATTTTCCTCTCTGCTCTGGATGTGGCTCTCTTTTAAGGTAACACTGGCCAATCTCCTTGGTCGGCCACAATCACTCTATCACACTGGCCCACTCACTCATGTGTGCCAGAGTTATAGGACTGTAGTTAAAAAGGCCATATAAAAGTGATTAATTGCACTGAAGCAACAGCTTTAAGTCTTCTTCGTTTTCTTCAAGTAAGGTTGTGTCATCTGCATACTGCAGGTTATTAACAAGTTTTCCTGTAATCCTGTTGTCTGGTTCTTCTTCATACAGTCCAGCTTCTTAGATTATTTGTTCAGCACATGGACTGGATAAGTATGGTGAAAGGATACAACCCTGGTGCATATCCCTCTTGATTTTAAACCATGCAGTATCTCCTAGTTCGGTTCAAACAACTGCCTCTTTGTCTATGCACAGGTTCCTCATAAACGTTCTAGAAGACCCATTCTTCGCAGTGTTATCTATAATTTGTGATGACTCACATAGGCAAATGCATAGCCAATAAAACACACGTAAACATGTTTCTGCTATTCTCTGCTTTCAGCCTAAATCCATCTGATATCAGCAATGATATCCTTTGTTCCATGTCCTCTTCTAAATCCAGTTTGAATTTCTGGCAGTTCTCTGTCAATATAATGCTGTGTTATGGACTGAACTGTGTCTCTAAAATATGTGTGTAGCAGTCTGGCTAGGCCATGTCTCCTGGTATCATGTGATGTTCCTGTATGTTGTAAATCCTGCCTCTATGACATTAATGACAGAGGATGGGCAGCAGTTGTGTTAGTGGGGTAGGACTCAATGTGTAAGACTGTATTGTGGATTGAGGCAGTATCTTGGGATATAGAAACAGGAAGCTAGCAGAGAGAGTTGGAGCCCTCCCTCATACTACCAAGAAAGCAATGCCAGGCGCAAAGCACGGCATTTGGACTTGGGGTCCCTGTACCTCAGAAGCTTCCAGTCCATGGGGAAGATCAATGACAAGGACTTTCCTCCAGAGCCAACAGAGAAAGACTTCACCGAGAGCTGACACCCTAAATTTGGACTTGTAGCCTACTGGACTATGACAGAATAAATTTTCTCTTTTTAAACCCACCCATTTGTGGTATTTCTGTTATTAGCAGTACTTGATGAGTAAGACACATTACAACAGTTTTTGAAAGATTTTTAGCAAAATTTTACTTGGGCCTGATATTAATGATGTTGTTTAATAATTTCCACATTCCGTTGAATAGCCTTTCTTTGGAATGGGCACAAATATGGATCTATTCCAGTTAGTTGGCCGAGTAGCTGTCTTCTAAATTTCTTTACATAGGCGAGTAAGCACCTCTGGGGCTGCATCCATTTGTTGAAACCCACCAGCTGGTATTGCGTCAGTTCTTGGAACTTTGTTTATTACCACTGCCTTCGGGGCTGACTGGACTTCGACCTTTGACACTATTGGTTACTGATCACATTACCTCCCTAAATGGTTGAATGTTGATCACTTCTTTTCCATACAGTGACTGTGTATTCCTTCCATCTTCATTTGATGCTTCCTGCATCATCTCCGGGGCAGAACTGATCCTAGAGGTCTCTATTATTGCAACTTGAGGCTTGAGCTTTTCCTTCATTTCTTGCAGTGTCATGGACTGAACTGTGTCTCCCCAAAAATATGTGTAGTAATTTGGCTGGGCCAGGATTCCTCATATTCTATGATTGTCCTCCATTTTGTGATTTTCCTATGCTGCATGTTAGAGGATTAGGGTGGGACTGTAAATCCCTTCATAGGGTCACCTCCATGCTCCACTGTAAAGGGAGTTTCCCTGGAGTATGGCTTGCAGCCCTCTTTATCCTTTCATCCTACAAGAGATAAGCTACATTATCACCCTGGTGATTATTTAAGTAACTTCCATGAATTCAAGGGAGTATCTTTTTTCATAGCATTATCTGCTAAGCTGTATTCCTTGGACACCAGTCTTTGATTCAAACTCCATTATACACAGTAATGTTAATTTACAGTTATTTTACTAATACCACTATAATTATTATTTAGAAAATATGTATTTATTTATATACATATAAAACATTATAAGGTTATCTAAAACACTGTGTAAAAGACACATAGTTCTGATACATAATGACATTATTATATACTGGAATACAAACATCATAAAAAATGAACCAAAATGCAATCTGATTCTAAAATATATAAAATTTAAAGGTGAATTTGAATTTAACATAAATGTAGATCATTGAATATAGCTACAAAGTCAGATATATTCACCAGTGATTTTTTTCTTCCATTTGACCAACTTATGGGGGGAAAACACAACAGCAGTGCTAGAAAAGACTAAGAAATATGGAGAAAGCATCTACCATATGATATATATCTTGGAAATGCTTCCTGAGTTCAGTAGAATGCAAGGACTGATATTCTTAGACTGTAAACACACTGCCCGGGCTCAAATTTTATTTTACAGTATTTGGTTACATATGCATTTAAATCACGTATGCCCAGATACTTACTGACATACAGTAGCTTGCAGTTTAATATGCTAAATTTTAATTTGAGGACAATCATTCACTCAAGGTTAAACTGAAATGGTGGCAAACACTCAGAGCAGTGACACAACACAAGGCTAATAAACAACAAGGGAAGACCAGACACACAATTCACCAGTTTTATTTCCGAGAGAAAAGGCAGCAATTTTGATTGGGAAGTATACAAGAAGCTGAGATCAAACCAAACCAAACCAAACCTGCTGCCATCAACTCAGTTCTCCCATAGCAACTCCACAGACAGAGGAGAACTGCCCCATTGAGTTTCCAAGGAGCCCTTGGTGGGATTGAACTGCTGACCTTTCGGTTAGCAGCAGTAGCAGTTAACCACTACATCACCAGGGTTTCCACAGTGGAGATAAGTATACAGATATTCTACTTCTTAAGTGATGATATTAAACTTAATTTGCAGGTATTAATTTTATTAATTCACAAAGTTAGTGTAAGTTCCAACATCGTTTTACACATGACAAATATCCTAAAAAGGAAGTTACTCATCCCCCAAATACAAAGAGGCTCATGTGGTTTGCCCCAACACCGTGCCTAAACCAGCTGTACTATATTCTGGTTCTAAAGCCCAGAACCGAAACTGGAAGCACAAGTCAAATACACAATTTTTAATCTAACTTTTTGGAAGAGACAAATTTCTATCATTGTTAAATCCAGCCCTATACCATTTTTAATATTCAAAATGATTCTGCATTAAAAATGGTCCTAAAAAGTAAATTTTAACTGAAATTTAATTGACTACACTACTATTGACCTGTATCTGAAAGCCAGACAACAACATGGATGGAAGAAGGATGAGGAAAATTAGAGAAAGCACTGCTTCAGTTGAGCAAAGTATTTAAAGGACATTGACAAGGAAAGAAAGTTTAAGATCTGGCATGAAAAGAAAAAAAAACCTGAAACTGTTGTCACCGGGTGGATTCTGACTCATGGTGACCCTACAGGACAGAGGAGAACTGCCCCATAGGGTGTCTAAAAAGCAGCTTGTGGACTCAAACTGCTGACCTTTTGGTTCATGATAGAGCTTTTAACCATAGCACCACGAGGGCCTCAGAATTAGGATTACAACCAGCAAGTGTTCGGTTATTCTATTTTAATCCAAATGTTCTTGGTATTGGCAACCATTTCCTTTTACCGAAGATTTCCCAGAAAAGAGAAAATTCTAATGATGACTACAAGTCAGATGGCAAACGAACGGTGTTCATTCAGGCAGGAGTACTCTCTAACATACACCTTATGCTCTTAAAGACACTGAACTGAAGTGGAAAGAGCACAGTTGGCAGCCAGATGGACCTGAATTTGAATTTTAGTTCTATGACTCACTAGCTAGATCTTCATAAACAATGAAAAAGAGAAAGAGAGGAGCAGGTTGGGGGAAGCACATAATCTTGTCCACAAGGAATTCAGAACAGAATTAATTCTCTGGGCTAACCTGTTTAGAGGCAGCTCCTGTACTCTTGTATCTTATAGAAATCAGAGTTGGTTGTCAGGGTTGTGGAGAGAAAGGCTACAGAAAACAGGAAAGACTGAAGAAATGACATTAGGGTTTAGCTGACCAACCACCTCTCACACTCTCCTCCCAGGCTAGATTGGGAGGAGTCATCACTGTTGTTCCAATGCAGTCAATTAAACACATATTAAAATACACTGATGTACTGAAGGAACATTTTCAGCAGGACCGAGTCAGAGGAGAGAAAGAATAATGACTTCTGACTGTGGCTTCTGGTGTTTATGCATATTTTCTTTTAAAAAAGTATTCACAGCAGTTTTGTTTTTTCCCATTGCCTCCTAGAATAAGACTTTAACTGATCGTGTGAATTTCTGAACCTGTTTGAAAGTTAGAAACTGCAAATGAAAACAAAGCTATTTCTGTAAAAGTCTGGCATTCTAAACTAGCAAATTTGCCCCAGCTGGACTAACACACATGGGAAGATACTAACTGCAGGGGCAGGCAGAGCCCTCTTCCAACAGTCTAGATTTTGATCTGGCAGTTACTGAGCAACTCTTGGCATGGCAGGCAGTGTGCCCAGCACCTCTACATGCTGAACTTCAGAGTCTGAATTCTTCCCTATTGACATTCATGAAGAGGTTGAAATAACAATGTAATCCTGACCACTTAAACTTTTCTGTCAAAAACTACCAAAGCTACTTTTTCATGATTGTTGTTTCCCCAGGTATTAAGTCTGTGATAAACAAATGAGGTTCATAAAACAGGCCTAAGGAGAGAGAAACAGCTAAGGAGAAAACAGAGTGAAGTGGCAAGGTGAGCCCTGTCGGCTGTCACCTCTGCAGCTCCCACTGGTGGGACCTGGTTTCTTTATCCTCTGTCATCCAGAGTCCTGATCCTTTTATTTATCCCAAAGTCTTTTTCCCAGCTCCAGTGACATGCTTAGCATATTCTGAAAAAAAGATGTCCCCTGAAAGTTAAAAATGTCCTACTTCAATCCTTTGTGAACAATGAATGACTAACCCAAAGGATCTATCAGGTACAGTACATATATATATTTATATATATACATGGTTTATATACGTATATCTATGGCTTATATATACATGTGTGTATATAGTTTGGAAATCCTGATGGCATAGTGTTTAAGCGGCACGCTTGCTAAGCAAAAGGTTGTCAGTAAGAATACACCAGGTGCTTCATAGACACAGGGCAGTGGTACTCTGTCCTATATGGTTGCTGTGAGTCAGAACTGACTCAATGGCAATGGGTTTGGTTCTTGGTTGGGGTGTATAGTTTGTATTTTGAAATATGTACTTTAGAATCGACTAAATTAAATGTGCTATCAGGTTCAAAGGGAATATTTTGATTAGTGCCTACTTTCCCTACACTGCTGTTGGTTGTTGTTAGGTGCTATTGAGTCAGTTCTGACCCCGAGCAACCCCCTATGTACAACACAGTGAAACAATGCCCAGCCTTGCACCATCCTCACAATTGTTATGTTTAAGCCACCGTGTCAGTCCATCTCATTGAGAGCCTTCCTCTTTTTCACTTACCTTCTACTGTACTACCCATGATGTCCTTCTCCAGGGAATGATGCCTCCTGACAACATCTCCAAAGTTGGAATGATACAGTCTCACCATCCTTGCTTCTAAGGAGCACTCTGGTCACACTTGCTCCAAGACAGATTTGCTCATTATTTTGACAGTTCATGGTATATACTCAATATTTTTCTCCAACACCACAATTCAAAAGTATAAATTCTTCTTTAGTCTTCTTATTCAATGCCCATGTTTCACATGTCTATGAGATGACTGACTGGGTCAGACACATCTTAGTCTTCAAGATGACATCTTTCCTTTTTAATACTTTAAAGAGGTATTTTATCAGCAGATGTGTCCAATATTATGAATCTTTTGATTTCTTTAATGCTGCTTCCTTGGTTGTTTGTGGATCCAAGTAAAATGAAATTCTTGACAACTTCAATCTTTTTATTATGTATTGGTCCAGTTGTGAGGATTTTTGTTTTCTCTATGTTGATGTTATACTGAAGGCTGTGGTCTTTGATCTTCATCAGAAAGTGCTTCATGTCCTCTTCACTTTCAGCAGGCAAGGCTCTGTCATCTGCATAATGTAGACTGTTAATGAATCTCTCTCCAATTCTGATGCTACATTCTTTTTCATATGGTCCAGCTTGTCAGAGCACAGACAAAACAGATATGGTGAAAAGATACAACCCTAACACAAACCTTTCCTGATTTCAAACCGTGCAGTGTCTGCTTGTTCTTTTCAAATAACTACCTCTTGATCTAAGTACAGGTTTCCCATAAGCACAATTAACTGTTCTAGAATAAGCATTATTCCCAATGCTAGCCATAATTTGTTATGGTCCCCAGAGATGAATGCCTTTGTATGGTCAACAAAATACAGGTAAACATCTTTCTGGATATTTTCTGGTTTCAGCCAAGATCCATCCAACGTCAGCTATGATATTCCTTGTTCCATGTCCTCTGCTGAATCTGGTTTGAATTTCTGGCAGTTGCCTGTCAATATACTGTTGCTTTTGAATGATCTTCAACAAAATTTTACTTCTGTGTGATATTAATGATATTGTTCAGTAATTTCCACATTTGGTTGAATCACTTTCCTTTGGAATAAGCATAAATATGACTCTCTTCCACTTGGTCAGCCAAGTAGCTGTCTTTCCAAATTTCTTGGCAGAGACAAGTAAGTATTTCTAACGCTCCATCAGTGTGTTGAAACATCTCAGTCAGTATTCCATCAACTCCTGGAGCCTTGCTTTTCACCAAGGTCTTCAGTGCAGCTTGGAATTCTTCCTTTAGTACCACTGGTTGCTGATCATATGCTACCTCCTGAAATGGTTGACCCATTCTTTTTGGCACAGTAAGTCTATACATGTCTTCCACCTTCTTTCAACGCTTCCTACATCGCTTAACATTTTCTTCATAGAATCCTTCAATATTGTGACTTAAGGCTTGAATTTTTTCAGTTCCTTCAGCTTAAGAAGCGCCAAGTGTGTTCCTCCCTTTTGGTTTTCTATCTCGAGGTCTTCATACATGTAATTATAATACTTTACTTCGTTTTTTTGAGCTGCCCTTTAGAATCTTCTGTTTAGCTCTTTGACTCTCATTTTTTCCTTTTGCAACTCCGAGTTCAAGAACAAGTTTCAGAGTCTCTTCTGACATCCATTTTGTCTTTTCTCTCTGTCTTGTCTCTTTAACAACCTCTTGCTTTCTTCATCTATGAAGTCCTTGATGTCATTCCACAACTTGTCTGGTCTTTGGTCATTAGTGTTCAATGTGTCAAAGCTGTTCTTGAGATGGTGTCTAAATTCAGGTGGGATATACTCAAGGTTGTACCTTGGTTCTTGTGGACTTGTTCTAATTTTCTTCAGTTTCACTTTGAATTTGCATATGGGCAATTACTAGTTTGTTCCATAGTTCGCCCCAGCCTCTTTCTGACTAAGGATATTGAACTTTTCCATCATTTGTTTCTACAGATGTAGTCGACTTGATTCTTATGTATTCCATTTAGTGTGGTCCATGTGTATAGTCTCTGTTTATGTTGGTGAAAAAAGGTGTGGTGGTCAGGATTATGTCAACTTGGCTACTTCATATTTGGCTGCTGTATTAAGAGACAGGGCGGAGTTTGCGGTGGCTTCGTGCCCCTCGGCTCTCATTTCCCGACCTTCCACTACTACTGCTGGTCTGCTCACATAGCCAGGAGCTCCTGCTCTCTTCTTCCGGCGTCTGATTCCTGGACTTGAACTAGCAGCTGTTGGATTCATCAATCCTTACAGTCGGCACCTGAGAGTCCTGCTCCTTGACCTGCCGATCCTGGGTTCACCAGCCTCTGCCGCTCCGTCTCACCACCAGCTTGGGATCCACTGACCTACACAATCGGTGATCTAGAACTCTGGTCTCTGACCTGCTGACTTTGGGTTCCTCAGCTTCTGTGGCCACGTGAGGCTTGTGCCAGAACTTCGGACATTCAGCTTCTGTGATTGCGTGAGCAGTTTCCTATATTTGTATCTATCTACCTATAAATATTATAAATCTTTCCTTGTACCTACTCATGTTACTGGTTTTGCTTCCCTAGAAAACCCAGCCTAAGACAAAAGGTGTTTGTAATGAAGTTGGTTGTCTTGCAGAATTCTCTTGTGATCTCCAGCATAATTTCTATCACGAAGGCCATATTTTTGAACAACCCATCCTTTTTGTTTCCAATTTTTGCATTCCAATCACCAGTAATTACCAATGCATCTGGTTGCATATTCAGTCAATTTCAGACTGCAAAAGTTGGTAAAAATCTTCAAGTTTTTTATCTTTGGCCTTAATGGTTGGTGCATAAATGTGAATAACAATCCTATTGACTGGTCTTCCTTTTAGGCATATGAATATTATCCTATCACAGATAGATCTTGAATGTAATGCCATTCCTCTTCAATTTCTGCAGAGTAGGCCATATGATTGTCTGATTCAAAATGGCCAATAACAGTTCATTTCACCTCCCTAATGCCTAGTATACTGATGTTTAGGCATTCTATTTCTGGTGATCTCCAATTTTCCTAGATTCATACTTTATACATTACACATTCTGTTCATTAATGGATGCTTGCAGTGGTTTCTTCTCATTTGGAGTCATGTCACATCAGCAATGAAGGTCTTGAATGCTTGACTCCATCCACATCATTAAGGCCAACTCTACTTTGAGGAGGCAGCTCTTTCGAAGTCATATTTTGAGTTCCTTTCATCCTGATGGGCTCAGCTTCTGGCATCATATCAGAACGTGTTCTGCTACTATTTATGAGGTTTTCACCGGTTAATTCTTTTCAGAAGTCAACTGCTGGGTCCCTACTCCCAGTCTGTCTTAGTCTGGAAGCTCAGCTGAAATCTGCTATGGGTGATCCTGCTGTTATTTGAATACCAGTGGTATAGCTTCCAGCACCACAGCAGCATGCAAACCCCCAAAGTATGACAAACTGAAAGATGCACAGGGGTTCCCTATATTACTAGCAACAAAACAAATAAATGAAAACATCTGAAAAGTTGACAGCATTGACCAGACTGTATTTGGACACAATAGTAAAATGAGGAGAGGTACCTTGATGTGGACTCTGCATGTAATAATGTATTAGGAAAATTCCACTTAGGAATTTTCAGAACAGTGACAGAATGACTAAGGGATCCTTCCTTCTTTCATTCCTTCTCCAAAAAAGTTCCCATGGGATATAAGGATGTTACTGTGAATAGGATCAGTGAGAATACTTACTTTTTAGTAAGCATACTCTCTTACTGTCAAGACAGAGTTAATAAAGTCATCATAGATATAGATGCGTAATTACAAACTGATATGAAGGGAAGGAATAGCATCTAAGAGCACACAGGATGGGGGTGAGGGGAGAAGACATCCTCTAGGAAGTAATTTTTGAATTGGTATCTAGAAGTGATGAGAAGTTACGGGCAGGAGACCATTCCTACTCAGAGGAAACACTCTGAGACAAGGAAGAACTCACTCTTTTCCAGAAACTGAAAGAATACCACTACGGTTGAAGCACAGAGTCATTGCTCACAAAGGATTGTAGGCAACTAAGTATTAGAAAGACTTTTGGGAGGGAAACAGGCATGGCATATAAGAGCAGACAAAGTCACTAAGGTTGCACAAAAACCAAGGAAAGTTTAGGTTATGGTGATAGCAGTAGAGATCAAGAAGACTGATGGATTCAAGAGATACTTAGAGAGTAAAAATATCAATAGCAGGTACCAATGAAATGGGTATAGGTATTATGGGAGAGGAAAAAGGACACCCTTAGGTTTTCTAACTTTGTGCAAATAGAAGGTGTCATTCAAGAATGAGAACACTAGAGGACATTCAGTCTGAGAAGAACTGGGTAGAAGAGGGTGTGGTCTGAATATCATTAATTCTGTCTTAGGCACATTGAGTTTGAGATGTTATTCAGAAATCCAAGTAGGAACACTGATCAGACAATGGGATATGTGGGTATGATGTTGAAAGGAGTGTCTAGGCCCCCAAAGTGTCTAAGATTGAACTTTGAGGACTCCAGACTAATACAGAATTAGCTCATGGGGTGAAAGGGGTCTTGTAGTTCTCATTTTTCCTTCTCAAAACAAAACAAAAAACCACACCCACTGCCACTGAGTCAATTCTGACTCATAGTGACCCTATAGACAGAGTAGAACTACCCTATAGATTTTCCAAGGAGCACCTGGCAAATATGAACTGCTGATCTTTTGGTTAGCAGTCTAGCATTTAACCACTGTGCCACTAGGGTTTCCCATTTTTCCATCACTCAGTACTTATTACCTTTGTTCTCAACCTCTAGGAATCTCTGGATGAAGCAAATGGTTAAGTGTTAGAGTACTAGCTGAAAGGTTAGTCAACCCACCCAGAAGCATCTCAGAAGGTAAGCCTGGTGATCTGCTTATGAAAGATCAATGCCTTAGAAACCTATGGAGAAGTTCTACTCTGCATACAAGGGGTTGCTACAAGTTGAAATCAACTCGACAAAAGCTAACAATAACAACAGAGACTGCCTCTATCTCTTAGAGCCGGGGGAATCTTCCTTCCAATTTGAACTTGACAAAGGTGTTCACATTGTCCCAAATTTGAACTAGGAATATGTTTTCAAAGATACACAATATTTTGGTTTTACTCAACAGGACTGCATTTAATATCTGTCAGGTGTTAAACGTGTTGGGAAGACACAGCAAACTAACTATGATTACTAAAGAAACTTTATTCTGAGTTTCAACAACCCCTTTACATATCATGCTTGTAAATGTACACGGAAAATAATTCAGCTATAAATCCGAAATAACGCACATTTTTGATTCTGAAACACTGAAATGTTAAGATAAAATTAGAGCAAGTTAAAATATTCACATGCATTTTAAAATGATACCAACAACTGCTCAATTCAGCAACTTAATAAGGATAATCTAATGAGCTCATGTGTCCATTTTATGAATACACCTACCAGGTAGAAAGTTTGTACTGATTAGAAATTTATTAATTTGCCTAACCTATTGATACTTAAAAAAATATACCAAGACCTGTTGCCGTCAAGTTGATTCCAACTCAGAGTGACCTGATAGGACAGAACAGAATTGCCTCACAGGATTTCCAAGGAGCACTTGCTAGATTTAAACTGCTGAGCTTTGGTTAGAAGCTGTAGCTCTTAATGATTATGCTACCGCATTTCCTAACAGGATTTAGAATACAGTAAATGCTAGTAACTATTATTATCTAAAAATTACTTGAGAATAAAATTATACTTATCTTGTATTTACAGAGTAAATAAAATGTAAGGAATGGACAATTACTTATTCTTTTCCAGCACCTTTCTGTATCTTGGCCATTTTCTTCTGTTGGACTTGACCAGGCATAATCAGAGAACATCAACAACTCTGTGCTGCTCTCTAGTGGTAAATACAGAATATAGTCCCTTAGAAAGTTTGGATTTTAGCAACCTTTTTGAAACTCTAGGAAAATCAGCAAGAGAAAATATGTACTGCGTACACCATCTCTTATTCTGACAACACTGAAAACATTTAAAGAATCATTCAGCATCATGACTATCAATTTACTACTCAAAGTACAAATATTTTTCATGGTAATAAAAAAGCACAAATTAATGCTTGTCTTAAAAGCAAATTCTTTTCACTTGTTAAGGAGCTTCATCTAATAAACTATTATATCAGTTGTTTTATTTATAGTCCCCCTGCATCTTTCTCGGAGGTATGGCCGTGGCAGATATTCAGTTAACATTACTGATTTATGGAGGAAGTGAGGAAATAAACCTGGACATTAGATTTTTGTTGTTGTTGTTTGTTTCTTTCGCTTTGCTTTTGTTTTAATTTTTACCTTATAACAGTCTCCTCCAGGAATGATTTCTTGAATATACACCAGGGGACCTTCATTCCGGTTAATTCCTCCTAGGATCCTCAGACCAAGGCCTGTTTCCTCCACAACTGTAATCATCTGAAAAGCCTGATCTCTACGATAAAATAAATTAACATTCACAGGTTAGTTCAGAGATCTGAACCAATTGTCCTTTCAACTACTTTTTAAGTCAGATTCTTAGACAACTGCAACATACTCAATGCCCACCAGCAACTAAATTTTAGAAAGTATAGTGATCTAGAAGTAATCAAATGGACTTTTTCACCTGCATTCTTAGTTTTCTTTACAAAACTTAAAAGAAATGCTAGCAATCATACATGTTTCTTTGGAGTAAAACAAAGGAAATTATTTTTAAATATGACATAAATAAATCTAAAAATGCATTCAAGATAACTGAAGTGGCTTGCTTTTTAGCTGATTTTTGGACTACACTGAATGATTCCAAAACTAAATATTTTGCAGTAATAGGTAAAAATCTTTAACAGATATGTCAGTTGCCATTTAAAACAAAATAAATACAACTTTTATCTGAACCTGAAAACCAATTTAAAAAAAGAGAGACAGAGAGAGAGAAGAGAAGATCATTCTTTTCATTTACAATGAGTCCCCGGGAGGTACAATCTATTTTAAATGCTTGGCTGCAAACTGGAAGGCTAGAGGTTTGAGTCCACCCAGAAGTATTTTGGAAGAACAGCCTGGTGGTCTCCTTCCTCAAAGACTGGCCACTGGAAACCCTACACAGCACACTTCTACTCTGACACAAGTGGGGCCACGAAGTATTGGGGTTGACTCAATGGCAACTGCCTGTTGGCTGTTGTTAGCTTTATTTTGTATTTTTTCTGGTAACAATTATTTGCTGTAGTTATAATTTTGCCAGAAAAAAAGAGCAACGCCATTAAAAAACAAGGCATTTTCAAAAGAAATTCTACAGATGGTAGATCTCCGAGTTGCCTTTCTGGATACTTGGGTCAGGGCACAGACTTTCACCGGTCAAACAGACCTTGAACTGAGTTTGAAATAAAGCTTAGGGCTGCTAGCTCACATTTATGTACTGGGTGCTATGTAAGAAATATACATATATTATGCCATGCAATTTAACATTTATAAAATGTCTAAAACTACCACTGATTTTCCTAACCAACCAAAGGGAGGTGGCAGGGTGGTGGGGGTGGGGGACCACTGCTGTCAAGTTCATTCTGACTCACAGCCACCAAAATTCAGGAAGCTTAACCAATGGCCTTATGAGCAGGAATAGACTTAACGGTGGTGGGTTAATGGGTAGCCTGAACTGACAAAACTGGAGGGTCACGATGTTATTCCAGTCTTTGTGATATAAGATACACTTTCTAGTCAAATAAAACCATTCTTAAATATAGGACTTCCAGGTATCTTCAAATGTATCAAAGTAACTGAAACTACTATTAAAAGAAGAGCCACCTCACATCTTACATACGACTGTCGCTTTCAGAAAAAGTTTTATTAGCTTTTGCCATAGAAATTATCTCAGTATCTTTAAGAAAATTATTGAGTTCAGAAGTTATATATACAAAAAAAAGAATAAAAACATTGTAAAAGACCTGCACGACCATCTGTTTTCGAATAGCCTGCTCTCCGTACGTACTGAATTCAGCTGCAGTGTTAGAAGACCTACGCGGCTACTAGGGCAATAGTCGATTAGTTAGTAAAAAGGCAGAGAGAAGCCTGGGTCACAAATGTTCCCCTGATACAGATTTCAGCACCCTAACTTACTCTATAAGATTTAAGTTACAAATGTCGTAATAGAGGTGGCCTAGGAGAAAGGAGATTGAGGTATCTACTTGGCTTGCCAAAGCCAGCCAAGTGTGCTTGGCTTGGCTATTATCATAAGCAGATTTCTCCCTCCAATAATCTCTTAAATTTTCTGAATCTGAATTTCCCTCAGTGAGGGGATGCACGTTCTCCAGCACATATCATTACTTCCGTAAAGGATTCCTCTTTTTCTAATCCAAACACAGTAGCTGTTATGATACTCTCTCTGATCGACAGCAGTGTATATAGTCCCGTTCTTTTTTTCCTCTAAATCTACCCACACTTTTTTAAATTGACTTCATAGTATATAAACTGTTTCAGATACTTTTTTTTAACCAAACATTTTGTAAACAATCTTTATGTTGTTAAAAGTTCTTTGTAAACATAAATTTCAATGGCAGCATAATATTCATACATATAGCTAGGACCTTATTTTAAAATGCTCCCACTGTTAAGACTTCAGGCTGCTTAATTTTTAATAATTTTTTGCTATTAAAAATAATTCTTCTCTCCAAGTTTAGCTATAAGAGAATTATCAGTTAAAACTTCATGGAGACACTACTATTCACCTACCAGAGCAACCCTTTAAAACTTCAACAATATATCTGACGACATGACTATGGGGACAGAGGCACCCTGTTACCGGAAATGCAAAGAGTGCAATTCCTAAAGAGGATGCTGGGTAAAATTTACTTTCTGATCCAACAATCCCAATTTCTTGGAATTTATCCCAAAAGTACTCTGTCAAAACCTACGAAATGGCTTACATTCTAGGTTACTCACTGTGGCATAATATGTATTTACCAAAGATTGCAAACAATCCAAATGTTCATCAGTAAGGTACTGACTGAATAAAACTATGGTACATCCACCAGACAGAATGCTATGCAGCTGTAGAAGGAACAAGGAAGATCTGTATAAACTAAAGTGGTCCTTAGGATATAATTTTTGTTTTCCAAAAAAAAAAGCAAGGTGAGAAAAGTGTATGTTATGTTTTGGTAAGAATCTTTTGGGGGCGGTCTAATTCAAACTTGTATATATGTTTATGCATCTGTTTACACAAAAAGAAGCACTGAAAAAGATCACGAAATGAAGAAAAGGGATGCTTATAGAAGAAAGCGAGCCCTGGTGTCTCAGTGGTTAAAAGAACAGCTGCTAACCGAAGGGTCGGCAGTTCGAATCCACTAGCCACTCCTTAGAAACCCTATGGGGCAGTTCTATTCTGCCCTAAAGTCACTATGAGTTGAAATCGACTTGATGGCAAAGGGTTACAGAAGAATGAGGACAGAGTGAGTGACAAGAATGAGAGCAAGACTACTATGAATACACCTTGTTATCTGTATTAATGTTTGCAAAAAAGCTACCAATTCTTCCCATCCCTATTTGGCTAACTTTTTGAAATAGGACTTTACTGCTCCTTCCATCAAAAGGTGAATTCTGTATCTCTACCCCTTGCATTTTGACTAAGCACTGTGGATTGCTTCAGCCAATGAGACACCAGTAAGTGTGGGGAAATGGATACTCGAAAAATACCTTTGCTTGTTGCTGGGCACTGCTGTACCACTTAGTGAAAAAGCCTACGCTGGCCTCCAGGAGAATGAGAGACCAGGTGGAAACATGCCTCAGCTTTCCCAGGTAAGCTCCTGGAACATGTGAATGAGGCCTTCCTATACTCTTTGGACAGACCAGAAAAACTTCTTTGCTAACCCACAAAATCCTAAGAATAAATACTTGTTTCAAGGTGTTTTGGTATGGTTTATTACCCAGCAAAATCTCTTACATCATGTAATTTTTACATAGGATCATAAAATACTTTACATATTTTAAAGTCAAATAAAAAATAAAAGCAATCCATATAAACAGCTCTAAAAGAGAATACCAAATCTATCCCATACGTTGATTTACATTTAAGAATAATTACAGACTAACTTTTACATGACTACTATCCTAGACCACAGGGACTAGCTAGGTTGTAAAAAAAACTTTAAAACAAATTTTTAATAATATTCTATATATTTCAGACTATGGACATTCAAATTTCAATTAAAAAAATTACTTTTCAAGTAGACTGGATGTTGGCACAGCAGATGTATTTTTATTCATATTTTTCACCACAGTAGCCTTCACAAAACTGTGTGAAGGAAGGTCTTGATGAAGAATCTAGAAAATCTTCTTTCCCTAAGATCAAAGAAGTAGAAAATAGAACAAAGAAATGTGATTCCAACTATGCACTATGTATACCTGGCACATAAATGATAGACATTAAGTGTATTTTACACATTTGGGGCTATTACATTTTAGTCATTGTTGTGCTGGTAACATTTGAGAAGTGTGAAGACAGCTCTGTTCACATACACACACACACACACACACACATATCTACCTACATATATAAATACACACATACATATGTGCACCTATATACTTACACATAAAAAATCTACATTCTCTGGCAGAACTGGAGGATATAGCAAAGCTTTAGGTAACTATTACAGCTTCCACCTTAGTAAGCTATGAGCACAAGGCTATCAACAAGTAAGTTTATAGTAATTATACAACGTACTGTTGAATAAAAGAGAAATTCTTATTGTCTCACCAACTGTCTTGAGACTCCCTGGAGATTCTATATTACTCTGACTCATATTACTCCATGATCTTCTTAAATGTTTCCTATGAAAAGAAAAAAAAATGATTTTAATGTTTCATAAAGCTCCACTGTTGAAAATTAAAGATAATTACAGAGTTTCATTTAATTAAAACAAATCATATTTAAATAGAGCTTTGCTTTCTTGGCATAAAAAATACGAATGAAGCATAGAAGCTTAAAGTTAAAAAGACATTAGAACCAATCAAACCCAACCCAACCCAACCCACTGCCCTAGATCCACATTTTGACTCATAGTGACTTCTAGGATGGAGGAGAACCGCCCCATTTTCAAGGCTGTAAATCTTTACAGCTGCAGACTGCCATACCTTTCACCCACAGAGCTGCTAGTGGGTTACAATCACTGAAGTTTCCAATAGCAGCCAAGTGCTTAAGTACTGTGCCAGTAGGGTTCTTCCAATCATTTAGTACAACCCCCTCTTACTCAGGACATGAAGAGCTACTCAGAGAGATCACGTGCTTTTCCCACATAAATAAGAATTAGTGGTGGTTCTACCAGCTAAAACCCAGGCTTTGGAGCCTAGAGTATGGACTTTAAGATCAGATAAACATGGGCTTCAACTTGAGCCTCAGTTTCTTCTTAAGAACAACAAAATGATACTCAATACTTTACAAGGTTATTATAAAGATTACATTTGAGTTGGTATGCAAAATATCTATGGAGAGGTTATAATTAATGGTTATTAAACAGCCATTAGTTCCTCTATTCTTCTCTCTTTAACAGTACATATGTCTCTGCTTCAAAGTCTTCAGTTTCTGAATTAACACAACATACACCAGTAATGGCCTTGGGACTGAAGGGAAGTGGGAATAGAGTACATACTGGCACAAGGGAACTTCTGAGTGATGGTCATGGTCATTTCCTTGATTGTGGTTATGGTTTAGCAGGAAGATACACATATCAAAACTTACCAAATTGTACAATTGTACCAATAAAGAGTACCAATTGTACTCTTTATTGCACATCAACTATACCTTACTAAAACTTAAAAAAATATTTTTAAACCTGATTTCCAGTGAATAATGGCAATCTGATCCTGGTGTTTTTATCTCCTTTCTCTCTCAAGAGCCCACTACTATGAAAGTAAAGCACCACAAACAGTATAAACCTTAATGTTAAAAAGGAAACGGGAGGAGAGCTATCAGCACAGAAGAATTTTCAGTAATAGAAGTAATAGATGATAGAGTGATAACTGATAAAAGAGAACTAATGATGCTGAAGCCTAAGGGAGTGTTTTTAGTCATCTTCAAATGTGAGCACACATGTAGAAAGTGACAGTGTATGGTATACAAACAGAAAAATGTGTAGAAACAGAGGTGACATGCCACACTTCTGAGAAGCAGAGACAACATCTCAGAACACGAACTGACTCACGGCAAAGGAAAAGACACCAAGAGATGAAGGAGGAACAATCTTACAGAATCCCGGGAAGGTTCAAAACCCAGAAACCCAATGTTCTAGGGTGAGCTGAAACGAGGCACAGAACTTAAGTTCAGGGTATTAAATTCTTCTCCTCTCCAACCCTTGTAATAGATGAAATCATAGATTCCTATATAAGTAAATTGAACGAAACTTGGAAAACTAAGCTGACTTACTTTTGGGGAACCTAAACCATGTTGTATTTCCTGGGGGGGAAATCTACTTTAACTTTCACAGTCTCCTAGCAGCAAGCAGTGGGAACAACGGAAGCAGTGCAGATCCACAGCAGCCGGAGAAATGAAGCCACCAAGCAACACCAGCACCGCCAACAGCGTTAAGTCCAATGTCCATAAACCATTGCTTGTAGGGGAAAGAAAGTGAACTTGAGAGAGGCTTAAAATTCTGGGGCCTTGACTAGGAAATGACTAAGAGTCAAGCCACTGCAGTTGTCCATAGATTGATATAGCCATGGGAGAGTGTTCAACTATAAAAGCAAGTTTCATAAGTTCATTATAGATTGATTTAGTCACCTACAGAAGTAGAAATCAAGAAATCAAAGATGCACTGCACTGGGCAAATCTGCTGCAAAAGAGCTCTTTAAAGTATTACAAACCAAAAAGGTTACCCTGAGGGGTAAGGTGCACCTGACCTAAGCCACGGTGTTTTCAATCACCTTACACGCATGCAAACACTGGACAATGAATAAAGAAGACCAAAGAAGAATTTTGTACCATGAATTACGGTGCTGGAGAAGAATACTAAATATACCACGGACTACCAGAAGAATGAACAAATCTATTTGGGAAGATAGCCATAATGTTCCTTAGAAACAAGGATGGTGAGATTTCATCTGACATACTTTGGATATATTGTTGGGAGGACCACCTCCTGGGAAGGACACCATGGATGGTAAAGTAGTGGGTCACAGAAAAAGAAGACCTTCCATAAGATGGATTGACACAGTGGCTGCAACAATGGGCTCAAGCATAGCAACAATCCTGAGGACAGTGAAGGATCAGGCAGTGTCTCATTCTGCCGTAGAAAGGGGCACTAGGAGTCAGAACCAAATTGTCGGCACATAATGCCAACAACAACCACACACGGGGAGAGTCTCAACCCTCAAGAGAGGAAATCCTGACATAGCAGTAATGACAGCAATTGGCACTAAGTGTCAAACGTTATGCCAAGTATTTTAAATGCAACTTATCTTCTTCAATACTGAGGAACTCTGGTGGTGTTGTGGTTAAAATGCTAGGCTATTAACCACAAGGTCTGCAGTTTGAATCAAACAGCATCTCTGAGAAAGAAAGATGTAGCAGACTGGCTCCATAAAGATGTATAGCCTTGAAAACCCTATGGAGCAGTTTTATTCTGTCCTACAGAGTTGTAATGAATTGTAATTGACTCAAAAGCAGTGTTGTGTTTTTTTTTTTTTTAATACTGTAGAAAATATACTTGATGTGAGTAATAAACACTGAGTTCAAATAGTAATACTGTTAGTGCTACATACGTTCTTGGAAAAGTTACCTGACTTCTTGACATCTCTTTAGTGGGTGACCTCCAGTTAAGTTTGCTAACTTCTCCTAGAAAAAGTGCTACATAGCTCATTGTTGAATACCACTACGGACAACTCTGAAGTACTCCACTTGGGAAGCTGTGCACTGACAACAGCACCTAGGCCACCCTTCGAAGCAATTTTGGTACTCTTTCTGGAATGGCCATCAGAGCTGTTGTCATACTACGTTTAATGTTCTGAATGTCATCAAAATGTCTTCCTTTCAATATTTACTTTATCTTCAGGTAAAGAAAAAAAGTCACTGGGGGCCAGAGTAGGTAGGGTGTTCCAATACAGTTAACTGTTTCCTTGCTAAAAACTCCTTCCCAGACAACTATACAATTAAGTGTGCAAACTTTCCACCACACCACTATGAGCAATGGCCATTCCAGAAAGAGTTTCAAAATTGCTTTGAAGGGTGGACAAGGCACTGGTATCGGTGCACACAGCTTCCCAAGGGGAGTACTTCGAAGGAGGCAGTAACGACATTCAGCCATCAGCTATGTAGCACTTAGAAGAGTTAAGTTCATGAACTTAATGGTGAGATCTTGTATTAAGGCAGCCAGCCAAGTGCCGTCGAGTCGGATCGAAGAGTAGTAAATAGTTCAAAAGGTCCCAGTGAGTACGTAGTGAGGGCTGAAGACTTGCGCATGCTTTCTTTTCAGCGGTACCAAAGTCAGATTTCCATCTACTGGTAACTTGCTCTAACTACATCCCCACGTAAGGTAACATATCTAAGTTAAATTGATATATCAAAATTAAATTCCATGTAATGTCAAACATAACAGGGAATTTAAATATATTTCCATTTTAAAGTATTTAAATAGTTTTAGATTATCAACAAATGTGCCTGGCAGTGTCCTAAGTGCTGGAGATGAGATCAAAAGCTGAGCCAGCTCCAAAGTCAAAGGAACAGACATCAAACCAAACCAAACCCACTGCTGTCAAGTCTTTTCTGACTCCTAGCAACCCTATAGGACAGAGCAGAACTGCCCCATAGAGTTTCCAAGGTGCACCTGGTGGACCTGAACAGCTGACATTTTGGTTAGCAGCTGTAGCACTTTGACCACTATGCCACCAGGGTTTCTAGGAGGGTGTTAAGTACCATGAAGGAAGTAAGCACAGAGTCCTAGGGGAGCACTAAGGAAGGCCATCTAATCAAAAGGAAGGAGTTATCATTAAGCACAAAAACAGCCAAGTGCTGTGTTACGGATTTTATTCTTCCAAAAGCTTAGCGGGCAAGCATTATTAACCCAATTTTATATAAAAGAAAACTAAGTCATGGAGAAGCTGTGTGACTTGTTCTTGACCTTGAAGCGAAGGAACAGTAAGGTGGAATCTGAATGCAGTTCTGTCAGGCTCCAAACTCAAGTTTTTTTCTACTACAGCATGAGAAATCAAGGTGTGCATAAAAAACTTCATTTTCCAAAAAAGTAGAATGAGTGCTAGCAATAGAAATATAATGTCTCTCTTACATAAAGATGACATTACTAGCTAAGCTTTACTCAATACAGCGGGTTTCATCTTAGCCATCTAATTACCAGGATTTTCTTCTTCTTTTTTTAAATGAACAAGCTATCTATTGTTATATCTTTTAAGATCATGAAATGTCTTCCCTTTCCCTCTGTCTTGCCTGTTTCCTACTCTGCCCTTCCTTCTGCAAGTTAGCAAGGCCCGTATCAACAGCAGTTCTGGTTAAGTTGCGCATGTGCACGCACACACACACACACACACACACACACACACACACACACACACACACACACACACACACACACACACACACACACACACCCATCCCTTCATGTTATTTATGACTGACACAGAAGGAAAACATTTTGTTCTTTCACTACAAGTATGCACACTAAAAGGAGCAACATTGCTTTTTGGGTTTGGCGAATTGTAAGAGGAAAAAAGTTAGGTCAGCAATATGCAGAGAAAGTGGAACACTGGGGAGATATTTTGTTTTATGAGATGAATTTACCCCGGACTACTTAAAGTAGGGCCTTGTTTTGATGTATTCATCTCCTTAATTTATGTTCTCATTAAACCAGTTTTTATACTACCTAATTAGAAA
This sequence comes from Heterohyrax brucei, assembly GCA_028571685.1. Classification (NCBI taxonomy): domain Eukaryota; kingdom Metazoa; phylum Chordata; class Mammalia; order Hyracoidea; family Procaviidae; genus Heterohyrax; species Heterohyrax brucei. The sequence continues at coordinate 112,533,616 of CM053149.1, read as the reverse complement.
TTTCATCAGATAAAAAACCCGCACATCACAGATAGTGTTCGAGCCAGTAATTCATATTTTCAGAGACGTGACATTCAATGCTTTCTGAAACTAGTTCTTTTTACTACACCTAAAACAAAGAAACTAAGAGGAAAAATGATAAAAATATCTTCTGACAAAAATGTTATCAACTTGATGAGATTACCATAATGGAATACAATTTATTTTTTTGAATAGCTAATAGATTTCAGTGATTCCAATACATACACACATAGATATGTGTATGCATATATTCATGCAGACCTACATCCTATCCACCCTCCCACCAACTCTGATATACTTAAGTACTCACTGTTTTATTTTGTTATATATCCTTCTAGCTACGCAGAAATAAGTGTAGATGAGTAAATATTTTGAATCTCTGAGTTTTGTTTTTTCGCGGAAAGTGGCATGCAATCTGGCACAAAGCGTCTCGCTGTACAGCTCTGCACAGTGTCATTCCCAAGGGTCTCGGCCATACAGAGCTGTAAACCAGCAGGCCCTGCATACTGCATGTGCTCTTGTACAGCCTCTGCCCACCATCACTTTTTATATTGATAACTTGAAACTCTCTTCCTATTTTCACATAGCTTTCCTACTTTTCTCACAACTGCAGAGTATTCCGTTTTAGAGATACCGTATTTACTCCTTCATTAATAGTCATTTGAATTGTTTCCAAGTTTTTGCTCTTACTAACAGTACTGTAATGAAAAACCCTTTACATAAGTCAGGCTGACTGTATGGAAATATATCTCTAAGATTAACTCACAAAAATCAAAGGGTTTATAAGTACTTGCTATCTTGATAAAGTTGGCAAACTGTCCTTCATTAGGGTTATACTAACTCAGCATCCCCTCCAATAGTAGTGCAGTCACTCCCAATTCTTACCAATGCATTCTGCTACCTATTTTTGGAGTTTGCCAGTGTAACTGTTGAAAACGGTACGTGAAGACAGTCTGAGTATGCCTGAGCGTTTTCTTAAGAGTCACTTGGGATCTCCTTTTATGTGAAGTGTACATTCATACCTTTTGTCAGTATGTCTATGCATTACTATTTTTTTTTCCATTCAGTTTCTAGTTCTTAAATAGTAGGGTGATTATCACCTTGTCTGCCCTATGAATTATAAGCATTTTTAACTTCTTTGGTTCTTGCTTATGGATTTTTTATTACGCAGAAGTTTGTAGTTAAATTTATCAATCTTTTATTATTCTGAATTTAAGTAAAATTAGAAAGTCTTTGCCTACTCTAAAGCTATAAAAATCTCTCATGTCTTCTAGCGCCTTTATAGTTTAATTAAAAAAAAGTCTGATCAATTTAGAAACCATTTTAATGTACAGTACAAAGTACAGATCCAACTTTTTTTTCAATGACATCACTTAGTGCTCAATCACATTTGTTAAAATCTATCTTTACTCCACTGATGTGTGACCTTTATCATATACCTTTTTTTTTTTTACAGAAGTATGTGGGTCTACTTCTGTACCTTTTATTTTGGCCCATTGGCTAGTCGATTTATTCACATACCAATATCATTCTATTTTAATTATTGAGGCTTTAAATGTTTTTAATATCTGTTAAACCAGTGCCCTATCATTGCTATTATTTTTTTTTTTACTTTCACAAAGTTCTCCTGGTTATTTTTGGTTGTTTATTTTTACACATGAGCTTCAGAAGCCTCTTCTCTTGTTCTAAAAACATAAAAATATTTGGGGAATCACACTAAATTTTTAAATTAATTGAAGAAATATTGGTATTTACCTTCATGATGGTTGAATCTTCCTGTCCAAGAACTCAGTATGTCTATCTGTTCAAGTCTTCTTTTGTGACTTTCAATAGTAGTTTAAAAAAAAAAAATTACTGTTTCTGGTGAAGGTTTACACTGCAGTTTAGGTTCGCACTTAACAATTTCTATAGCAGTTGTTTAGTAGCATTGGTTACAGCCTTCACAAGGGGTGAACACTCTCCTTATTTCCATTTCGGTTGTTCAGTCCCTTCAACAGCATATTCAAGTCGTTCTCCCATTTCTTATTTTATTTCTAAGTATTTTATCTTTTTGTTGCTGTAACTAATAAAAACTGTTTTTGGAAACTTCTCAGTGTTCTATCTTATAAAAAATAACCTCATTCCCAGTTCAAACTCTACCATATAGGTATATATATATGTCTTTACTTTGAAGTATTACTAATAAGCCAGTTGGAGGACAATAAGCACAATTTGCATGTTACATTTTTGTTGAAAACTATAATTGCAATATGTTGGTTTATAGTCAAGTGTACCTTATCTGACATTTTAACAACATAAACACACACACACACACACACATACACACACACACCCCTTGCTTATTATAAAAAGTCATTTAATTACAAGATTTCTCGAGCTATGACTGCAAAGGTCATATGCCTCATAAAAGCTTGCTAAGTAAGCAGCTAATTCCTATCCTCTCTTGCCAAACACTTTCGTATTTACTTTAAAATACTTAGAAAGAAGCTGCGTGGGTCAAAGAATTCCAAGATGTTTCAGTTATTTCACTAGAGTGAAAGGACCACTAGTAGAAAAGGGAAGGGCAGATGCGCTAATGGTGACAAAAAGTTTTGTTGCCTTCATAGCAAGCTCACACAGGATTTTAAGGTAAATAAGGGTGTTAATAATAATAAATAAAAAGCTCATGAGAAAGGCATTTTGTCAGAAGCTACTGCCCTAATATACATCTAGATGCCAGTCCGCTACGATCAAGTAACCGGGGATCTTTACTTCTTACTGAGTGTGGGAACTTATGCTTCTGCTATTAGAGACAAAACAAAAGAAAGGAGTTCAAGGACGCATCTGAAAAAAATATTTTTCTTAAGGACAGTGTACTTGTTATCTTTTTGGAGGGCTAAAAGGAGAGATTTGGTTGAATTTCTAGGTTCGCACACTGGTTTAAGAAACCAGATTCCAGCTAGAGCAATAAGGACATATATGGCATCCCCTTGATTTTATGTTCAAACAGAGGCATTTAACTGAGGTTAGGAGAATCATAGCCAAATAGACGGTAGCATTTGGAAAATAATTTCTCAAAAGCAAAAATTTTGTACTTTTAAAAAATAATTAATAAGAAGAAAGAAAACAAGTTTGAAACAAGAAAGGAAAACATTTATTGAGGGGCATCCAATTAGAGAGACACGATATTAGTAAAAGTGGGAAATCCAAACTCAGGCCTGTCTATCAAAGGCAAGACACTAGATCTTTGTAATGCTCTTTCTTGGCAAAAAGTGACACAACAAGCAGATAAAATATTTGTTAGTTCATGTATACCATTACAGCATAGTTAATAACATTAGAAACAATTTAAATACTGCAAATATTTAGAAACAACTTAGATATGTAAAAACTGATAGTTGCTTCAATCATTTACAATTTATCTGCATATTACAATACTCCACAGTCACTGAAAAGGATTATGTCAGTCTATCACTTCCTATTTGTTGATTTGGAAAGAATTTCCTAATATGACGTGAAAAACAATAGCAGGTTACAAAATAGGTATCACAGAATGATCTCCTCTCTTAAAATCGCATTTATGAAAACATAAAATGAAACAATAATAATAGCAGTTGGAATTACTATTTTCTTCAATTTTCTTTAAATTATTCTGTATTTTCTCAGTGTGTCATAATGAGTATATATTACTTGGATATATTATTTTGTAAAGATAAAAAACAGTTACCAAGTTTGGGGGCTCCTTCTTGGCATTTACTATTTAAAATGAACTGCTCCTTGTTATGTTCCCTTACTGTCCTTTTCCCTTCATGTCATTCTCTTTCATGTCCATTTTCTAAGGTATGGACAGAGTTTGCAAGATGAAATAAAAAAAATACATTAATCTGGTGGTATTCACCCTTTTTAAGCTATGTACTTTATATAATTCTTGTAACTTCTCCTTTGCAAGTAAATGGACAAGCAGTAAAAATAACTAAAACATGCTTTTTCTGTTATAACTTAAAAAGACTTAGAGCAAAGAGACTCATAATGTTGATTTCTTCTGAACGATAAAGGAGTTGAGGATCCATATTATCTAAAGTCTGTTTTAAAAAAAAATATCACGAAATTTTCCCTGACACTGGTTTTACATTAATAAATTCACTCCGGAAGTCAAGAAAGAAGTTCCAGTTCCAGGTCTGCTGCCAACCAGCGATCTAGGAGTGGCCACTTGAAACTCATCTGCACCAGAGCCTCTTCATAAGGAAAACAAAGAGATCATCTTACAAATCATCTTTAAGGGTTCTTTTCTGGGTTTACCAGTGAAAACCCACAAAATCTGAGTTTTTTTTGAAGGAAAGATTTTCTTTTTTAAAGTGAACCTGTAAGATCAATCTGGTCCACAAATGGGATAAGGGTGGCTTGACAGTCAATACATTCGGGCAGATCTGGAGGGGAGGGAAAAAGTACTCGTGTAATGAAATTTAACTTTAAAGTCATTTCAAGAGAGAGGGAGTCCATGATGGTGCCAACTCCACAGTAAATAATAATCTGCCTGAATTCTGTAACTGATAAGTTAGAAACTCCTACCATTTATTAACATACTTCATTAAAAACGTAAACATTCAGTATTATACTTGAACAGACAAGTAGCGTACTTGAAAAGACGGGGGACAGGCATTTAGGAAACCATGAAACCTTGTTGCTAGATGTTATTACAGAAGAGATCCTTCAACATACCATTTTTATTTACTATATGATGTATAACTCTTATATCTGATCCCATTGTGTATGAGGTCATTAAGAGTTGAAGGCAGCAACAAACTACAACAGGATTGTTTAACCACAGGACAAAATCAGGAATGACACCACTCCACCCCAAGCGAGGCTTTATTTAACTGATCCTTTTAAAATACATGAAAGTTTCAGTAAACCAAGACACAGAAGATCAGATGAAGGTTTGTTTTATTATTGTACTGAATTCTTTGTTCTGTACCCAAAAGCAACATTCCCTTTCCTAGTACAGTTTTTTGCTTTCAAAAATTTAAGCAGTCCAGGGATGTTGCTCATTTATTTTGGGGGTGGACACATAGCATTTGCCTGTAACATACAGTCCAACTCTGTGGAAAATACCAGAGAACTGCTTCAAAGAGGGAGATGTTTGGAAGTTTTCCATCCCCTTTTCTGGGACAAAACAAGGGGCAGTGGTGATATTTAGTTAAAATTCTATCACCCCATTTGAGCCACACAAAACAGTAAACAAGCATAACATCTGAAGAGGGAACTCTAAGTCACAGCCGTTTTCTATGCACAGATTTTCTTGCCTTCTTACAACTATTTCATTTAAATTCTGTTCCTAGATTCTAGAGTGACACAGTCAAGAAAAAGACAACAGTCACAAAATGCAAACCCCACTGGTTACCATAAGCAGAGAAACAGTATTAAATATACAGTGACAGCAGATATTTAGACCCATAAAGGTGTATATGATCAAAAGTCTCTAAGAACAAGGCATATTTTCTTTATTTGTTAGAATTCTTTTACAATGGCTCATTCACTGAGCCCTAGGCCACGGGCCAATTCTAAATGCCTCAGTGGCACGAAATTTATAAAATTCAGTGATTAATCATGATGCTATTGTACTTACATAATCGGTAAAGTATAACCAAACATGCTAAAAAAATTTCAAGTAAACTGCTGTCTTGATACTCAGCAATGGATATATATATGATAAAAACAGGCCAAACTGCTTACCTATTCTATTAAAATGTTAGACAAAAATACAGGGAACTAGGTCCTATATATTCGTCCTTCAAAATATTTCATCTGTTAATCATTCTTTCATTTCCACTTTCACTGCTTGAATTCAGGCTTCGGATTCACCTGCCTAAAGTCCTGCAAAAGTTTCTTAACCCATCTTCTAACCTCTAACCCTTCCCCTTCTGCCTCTAACCTCTTCCCCTTCCACTCTATCCTCCATGTTACTTGCCACCTTTTGCAAACACAGATCTGAACATGATACTTACTACTTAAAAATCTTTGAAGGCTTCCTTTTATCTTTAGGAGAAAAACCCAAATCCATAACTTTGCATTGCATAACCAAAACCAAAAAACAAAGCACCAAAACCACTGTCATCAATTCTGACTCACAGCAACCCTACAGGACAGGGTAAAACTACCCCATAGTGTTTCCAAATAGTGGCTGGTGGATTCCAACTGCAGACCTTTCGATTAGCAGCCTGAGCTCTTAACCGCTGATTCACCAAGGCTCCAACTTGGCCTAAATTGGCTTCAATTTACTTTCTAATCTGATTGCCCACCAGACCACCTCAGATTTCAGATGTTCTCACTATTCTGAACTATTTGCCACTCTCAACATAAATAATTTAAGCTGGACATGATGACGGCTAGCTTGAAAAAGTTTGTTAAGTTTAATTTTTTACTACCAAGGCATGATGATAAAAATAAAGGTGCCAAAAATTAAAAAGTAAAAGTGCCATGTACAAAAATATGTCTGTCTAGGTGTTGATATTTTAAGTCTATAATCAACACCTCTACCTACATAACGGGATTGTACTAGCCTTGCCCCAAGTGTTCCCATTCCATTCTGGGTCAAACTCAAACTCACAGGAACTGCAGCCCACAGCTATTCATCAACATAAACTTCTAGAGAAAGCATATCATATTTCAGTATCTCCCAACCTTCTCTTATTATTACCCATGGCCACATATAGAACTATTACTATCTTAAGAATCAGGTTCCAACCTTGGTCTATCATCCCAATCCTAGGTTCAACTCTACCAAAACCATTTTCTCTAGCTTTAAATATACAATCTTCTTCTACCTTTGAAATAGAGAATTTTGAAATTGGCACATTACAGAGAGGCATCCACTCACATAGTGATTTTAACTGAGCAGAAAAAAAAATCTAATATTGATGAGGAAAGTTGTTGCATTGTTGTTCATTGCTGTTCATTGTAAGATTCCTTCCTACAAGTTGAAGCAAAAATAGTTAGACACAAGGGGTTGGATAAAGTCAAGCTTGAGCTCCAGATCTGCCACTACTCAGTTGAAGGAGCTTTTGTAAGATATTTCATCCTTTGAAGTCTGTTCCCTCATTAAAAACAAAACACAAACTCACTGCCATCGAGTCAATTCCGACTCACAGTGACCATGTAGAACATAGGAGAACTGCCCCACAGGGTTTCCAAAGAGCACCTGGTGGATTTGAACGGCTGGCTGTTTTGGTTAGCAGCTGTAACTCTTAACCATCACACCACCCAAATTTCCTTGAGGCTTGTTTCCTTATTAATAAAATTAAAAGATTAGTCTCTTCTCCTTCAACTGCAGAGCCTGGAAAGGTGGTAGCGAGAGGGCCTTTGTGTATAAGTCCAAACTTAACTAACTGGCTGTTCCCTCTCTCACTCCATTCTAAACGAGTCAAGATTCCTAACTAGATTTTCCCCTTTCCTTTTGTCCTGCTGAGATTTGGTCTGATGTCTATTGGGCAGTCAGGAAGGAGAAAAGGGATGATGATTTACTGCCCAGTTTTGGGCTGGCATGCTAGCCAGGGATGGGCTCACATGTCTAGAACCAAACTTTCAGCCCCCGCAACTTGGTTATACAGGTGGAAACTGAACAAATAAGTATGTACAATGATGATAACCATGTCAGATTTTTCAGTATTGGATACATGTACGAGGTCTGACAAGTCCGTTTGTGAACTCATCCTAGAAAAAAATGCTACATACGTCATTGCTGAGTATCACTACAGTGACCTTCAAAGTACTCCCCTTGGGAAGCTATGAACTGATGCCTGAGCCTAGTTCACCCTTCAGAGCAATTTTGGAACTCTTTTTCTGGAACGCCCATCAGAGCTGCCGTCATATTACCCTTGATGTCCTGGATATCTTCCTCTCAATATTTCCTTTATCTTTGAGTAAAGAAAAAGTCATTGGGGGCCAGATTACGTGAGTAGGGAGCGTACTTCGAGACAGGTAATTGTTTTCTGGCTAGAAATTCCCTCGCAGACAACTATATAATTAAGTTCACGAACTTGCCACCGTGCCATGGTGCACAATGGCCATTCCAGAAAGTTCCAAAATTGTTTTGAAGGGTGGATTAAGCACTGGTATCAGTGCACAGCTTCCTAAGGGGAGTACTTCAAAGGTGACCATAGTGATATTCAGCAATGAGGTATTTAGCACTTAGAACAATCAAGTTCACCGACTTAACTGTCAGTACCCTGTACACACAAGCGTTTGTTTGCACACTTACATTTCCTAGTTTTCTCATTAAAGGAGACAACCACAAAGAACACCTCTATCAGCAGTGAGCAGTCTGGTTAGCACCCAGAAGATTTTGTTTCTAAATACCTTTCGTCACTAAAAGAAACTAAAACTCCTTACAGAAACGGCTGACTCCAGGGCTAGGGCACAAAAACAACATAAGCCTGGAACATCTTGCAACAGAAGGCAAATACACATGGTAAGTACATGTCAAAAGGACTTAAAAAACAACTTTAGGAGGTGTCTACTGACCTACTCTGGGAAAATTTGAGATCAGAATTTTAAAAAGATAGCAATAAATTATAACACTCTAGGGAGACAGGAATCCACAAGTACACACTAATGTAAATAAATGAATAATTAAAAATAAAGGGAGACAAAGTGGAGGTTCTGTGTTACAGCTCGAATACCAACTAGTAAATCTAGAAGGAGTGATGAAATTAGAAACTCACCATTTGGCATCTACCACAGTAATAACTGATTCAGACAAGAATCATCAATGGACAATAAACCTGGTAGAAGAAAGTTTGGTGAGGCACAGAATATTTACACTCTCAAAGCATCTCCCGGCAAAACACCAACTGCTTATTAAGTAATAAGTACCATGTATTTATTAATTAATCTCATACAGTGAAGGAGCCCCAATGGTGCAGTGGTTAAGTTTGGCTTCTAAGCAAAACATCTGCAGTTCAAATCCACCAGCCACTCCTTGGAAGCCCTGTGAGGCAGTCCTACTCTGTTCTATAGGGCTCCTGTGGGTTAGAATCAATTCAGTGGCAACAGGTTTGGTATATCCTGAAAAACTGAAAAACCTGTATGAGCCGAACTTGACAGGATTGCCTTATTTTTCTGGACCTTACCAGTTATCTGCCTTTGATATAACTCAGCCTTAACACTTTTCTATCACTCATTTTAGTGGAAAAGACTTGAGATTCCTTCTCTGACAGGTTTCTGCCTTATACAGTTTCCAATCTTTGCAGATTTTACTATGGTAGAGAAGATGCAAACTTAAGAATGCAATAAACGTCAGCATCATCAGTAACGGAACAAGTTGACCTCATGTGACTACAGAGAGGATTCACTGACAAGACGATAGTTTCAGTTCTATCGTATTCTTCCCAAAGTTGCCAAACTCATGAGGAAACATCAGGTAAACTCAAATAAGAGGACTTTCTACCAAGCAACCAGGCTGGACTTTCCAAAAATGTCCAAGTTATGAAAGACAAGGGAAGATGGAAGAACTGTCCCAGATTGAATAAGAAAACTGAAGAGCAAAATGACAGAACTTGTTATTGGACTGGATCTTGGGTCTACAGCTGAAATATTGGGAATATATTGGTGAAATCTGAGTGGAGAGCATGGATTTTATGGTGATACTGGATCAATGACAACTTCCTGATTTTGATGGCTGTACTGCAGAAGGACAGAACGTCCTCACAATTAGAAATTTACACTTAAGGTTATAGTTTTGGGGCATCATTTTTGTTAAACAGTGCAGAAATGTTAACGATTGGAGAATCTAGGTAAAGGATCTATGGGAAGTCTGTAGTATTTCTATAACTTTTAAATAAGATTTAAATTATCTCAAAATAAAAAGTTAATTGATATTCTTTTATTTCATATTAACAAAAAGCAAAGTAGTTGCCACTGAGTCAATTCAAACTTATAGCAACCCTACACAGTAGAACTGGTGCATAGTTTCCAAGGAGTGCTTGGTGGCTTCAAACTGCTGACCTTTTGCTTAGCAGCCATAACTCTAAACCATTATACAACCAGGGTTTCCATTCTGTATATACACTTGATACAAATGAATCAACCAAAATAATAATCATCCAAAAGTACTTCATAAGCATGAATTGTCAGTTACATTATTTTAAGATCAGATATAACACATATCTTTTTCATTAAAGTAGAAAGCCACAATGAGCAACACCACCTGACTACTGTCAAGTTATTGCATTTTAGAATCATTCCATTCCGCAATTACAAAAAAGTAAGTGAAAACGGAGAGTCCAAGGCTAAGTCACTAAGTTACTGAAATATATTTATATTGCTACATAGAGCTACACGGAAGGGTTGCATAGAGCAAAAGAGTGGTCAAAACAAAAAACCTAACCCATTGACATCAACTCAATTCTGGCTCACAGCAACTCTATAGGACAGAGTAGAAATGCCTCATAATTTCCAAGGAGCACCTTGGATCCACCACTGACCTTTTGGTTAGCAGCCATAGCAATTAATCACTGTGTCTGCAAGGTTTCAGAGGGCGTATACGTGTCTTATTGGTTTCAGTGATGTTCACATCTATGTGGGCTTTCAATCTATGCTGTAAGAAAACTAAAATATGAGAGAGGTCTTGTCCTGAAAGAGCTGACAGTTTGGAACAAGAACCAAGGCACATATGGGTAAAAAACAATTTCAAACATTTCCATTACACAGTACACATAAATTCGTGGCATCGGAGAGTCTTGAAAAGTTTGAGAGATCATGTGCCAGAAGAGAAAGGACTCAGAAGAGACTTGGATTTTATTGGCATCCACAACTTTCCAGCTCTGTCAATGACTCACTCAAGGTGACTACCATCACTCACTTACACAACGGTATTCATCACCTGTTCTGCTTTCATTCTTGCTCCTCTTTAACTCACTCTCCAGAGTAGTATCTTTTTAAAAAATATCAATGATTTTGTCACTTGCATGCTTAAAACATTCCAATAGCTTCCCATTACTCACAGACTAAACTCCAAACCACGGACAGCACCTGAACGGCTCTGTGTTCTTTTGCCCTGTGTACTCGCTCTGACCTCATTCTCTACCACCCTACTCCCTGCTCTCTATGCTAGGAACACACTGGCCTCTTTTTTGTTCTTTTGTTTTTTAGTCGCACCCAACTCGGTGATTGCATGGCCTACAACTGTGTAGGCAGCTCCTCATTCAGGAGTAGGACTAAATGTCACTTCTTCAGAAAGACCTGACTACCCCTTCTCTTCATCACTTTCTGTCACATTATCCGATTTCACTGTCTTCACTGTACTGTACCTGAAATTCCCTTATTTATGCATCTGTTACCTGATTATCACAGCCTGAGTTCCCCAGTACACTGAGTCCCCTGAATGTACACTCCGTAACAGAAGTAATCTTGTCTGATTTGTTCCAGGGTATAACCTCAGCAACCTGAACATTGTCTGGTTCAGTAAGAATGCAATAATAAATGAATATATGTTGATGACTTAAAGCGATTTAACTTCTCAGGGTTTAAGTTTCCTCATTTATAAAATGGAGAAAATTATACCTGCTCTGGCCGTCAGAAAGCCTAACATTTACTAAGTGTTCACTTAAATGCCTATAATCGTGGTGGTGTAGTGATTAAGGACCGTTCCATGCTGCCCTATAAGGTCACCATCAGCCAGAATAGACTTGATGGCAATAGGTTTTATTCTGTTTTCTTTTTCTTTCCTCCAAACCAAAAAGCCCATTGCCCTGGAGACGATTCCAACTCACTGTGCTCCAAGGAGCAGCTGATGGATTCGAACTGCCGAATTGTTTCGCAGCCATAGCTCTTAATATCCGCATGAATAGTCTCACTCATTATTCTGATTCCCATCTTACAAACGAGGCTACAAATGTGGTTACTGCCCTAACTAACCGCACAGGGTCAGTGGTGAAGACTCTGGTATGAATCCAGACCTGCTTGACCTCAGAACCTGAGCTCTTAACTACTGCTTTGTAGTTCCTAGAAAGATGCTTCCTTGCATTACACTGAAGTCAGCTATGCTATCTGTCCCCCTCAAGTCCTGGTTTGACATCTGGGACAAGTGAAGGAAGCTGTTACATCCCCCAAGGCTTCTTTCCCAAGATGACTGACCCCTCCCCCATTTTTCCTTAAATGATCTTTATATTCTGGTCACTCTCCTCCGGTGTTCACTGAGCGTGAACTAAATCCGGTGCCGTCAAGTCGATTCCGACTCCTAGCGACCCTATGGGATAGAACAGAACTGCTCCATCGATTTTCCAAGGAGCACCTGACGGATTCGAACTGGCGACCTCTTGGCTAGCGGCCACTTAACCACTGAGCCACCAGCGTTTCCAAGCCACCAGGGTTTCCGAGCAAGTAGTAAAGGGGCAGTAAAACAGTAGAAGAAGCTCGCACAGGAGCTGTGGAGATGCAGATTATTGTGAGTGGCCAGAGGGTAGCGGTTAACTCAAGAAGGCTTCCTGGGGGACGCGATCCTCGAGTCCAAGTCAAGGGCAATAAGCAGCTGGCGGGCAGCCAGAAAACTCCAGGTTAAACGGCTGCGGGAGATCTGCCGCTGGGGACCGCCCAGTCGAGACAAAGGCTGGTGGATCTTCAGGTCAAGCGCACATTAAGTGATGTGATCGTGCACGAAGAAGAGCGAAACGATCTCCTTAAACATAGGTTAGAATGGGACTGGAGGAACGCAAAAGACAACGAACACGCAGGAAACAAAACGCGAACTCACCCGCAATCTGGCAACCGGGCCTCCGTAGCTCGACTACAAGCGCCACCACCTGACGAGCTTGGAATCAAAGGCACCGGCGGGCTTAACCCAGATATCGCGATGAAGGACAGATTTCGCGAGATCTGATTTCTCCTCTCTGACAGGCGGGCGTTCTTCCCGGACACTATGGGACGGCTCTGGCTGAGGCGATGGGGGCCAGCAGCGTGGTGTGTCTGGCGGTGCAGTCACGCCGGGTTCCTGATCAGGGCCGGAGAGAGGGTACAGCCGTTGTTGAGGCCGTGGTGGAATGGAACAGGAGGTGCTGAAAGGGGGCTGAAAGGCCTCAGGACATGGGAGCGGCCCAGTCCGCCCCGGGAACTAACTTTGCAGCCGCCTCGGCGGCCGAAGAGCACGAACCCTTTCACCAGGGCGCAGGAGGAGGAGTGGCGGCGACGGAACAAGACTGTCCTCACGTACGTGGCCGCAGCTGCCGTGGGCATGCTGGGGGCATCCTATGCCGCTGTGCCCCTTTATCGGCTGTATTGCCAGGTAGGGGCGGCGCTATCCACTGGATGTCGCTGTCAGCAGGGGCGCTGCTGGTACAGGACAAATCCCTCGATGTCGATCACACAACAGAGTCATAGTAGAAAGGGCTGATCAAGATTATTTAACATTCATGGATTTTACCATAGAGGAAAAGCTCCCCAAAGAGTGACCTATCCCAGGTCACCGGGGAAGTTAGTGGCACAGCTGCATGTAAAGCCCAGGTTCTGGTCGCGAGTGGCCTCACAGCACACCCCATTGCTAAAACAAAGGGAAATCTCCATGTCTCTAAACTGAACAAAAAATTTCAACCCCGTTGCCACGGGGTTGATTTCTGATTCCTTAGAGACTCTGCAGGACGGAAGCTACCGGATTCAAACTGCAGGCTTTCTGGTTAAGCAGCCAAACGCGTAACCTCTGTGCCGCCGGGTTCCGAGTCCACAATGCCCCTTTAGTCCGCAGTCGGGCTTCTGCTAACTAGCAGCCTGCGTGAGCGTCTCCACCTACAGTGTGCCTGCTTTTAAGATGTAATTTCTATGAACACATCCGTTCTGTGAACCACTTGTGCTTATACCTGGAGTAGTTCTTCCAGAGAGAGAGGCATGAATTAGGCTTTTCAGACTTGTCATCTAAATTAGGTTCTGGAGCGGGAGTTAGGTGTCAGTATGTTTTAAATTCCCAGGGGGTAGGGTGTCTCTGCAAGTCAGAATTGACTTGAACAAGTTTGGTTTTTTTCAGGGGATTTCAGTGTGCAGCCGAGTTTGGGATTCACCGGTTTAACATTGTAACTGATAATCACAGAGTTATGACCCTTACCTGCCACTATTTTTAATGCCTGGTTTATTTCCTGTATTCCTTACGGAGGTCGCCTTGCCTTTCTTTATGATGGTGACTGAAGCAGTACAGGAGCCCTCCTACCACAGTGCTTAAAAGCCTGGCAGCTAACCAAAAGGTCTGCAGTTCGCATCCATCAGCCCCTCTTTGGAAACCACGTGCAGCATTTCTACTCTGTCCTGTGTAGGGTCACTAGGAGTCAAAATCAACTCGAGGGTAATGGGTTTTGGAAGCAGTGACAGTCAGTATACTAATGTCAGCATGGGAGACTGGCCTGAACCCCAGTACATACCTATTGGTTAAAGTGTTAAATAGAACTGAATCCCAAACAGCGAGTGTAGATTCCCACCAAACTGCTGGGAAGTGGAGGGTAGTTTAATCTCCCCGGGAACGTTAGGCAGTGTCCAGTTGGGATTGACTCCATGGCAGTGGGTGTGGTGTGTTTTCGGTTAAAGACAATTTTAGTCGTCACAACTTGGGGGCATAGTGTACTTCTGATGTCTCATGTGCAGGACTACATCCCACAACAAGGAACAGAGGAAGTGTGACACTGAGAGAGCCTGTATCTCTGTGTGTCTGTCAAGGTCGGCAGTTTGATTCCACTAGCCTTCTTGGAAACCTTATGGAGCAGCTTCTACTCTGTTATAAGGTCACTGTGAGTCAGAATCGACTTGACAGCACTGGGTTTGTTTTTTTGATTTCTGTGTGTTTTGAGGAGCTCTGCCTGGTAGTACAGTGGTTAAGTACTTGATTCCTAACTCAGAGCTGTGCAGTTCAGCCTTGTCTGCCTGTCTGCAGGAGAAAAGACCTGGCAATCTGTTCCACTAAAGAACTGTATCCTAGGAAACCCTATGGTGCCGTTCTGCTCTATCATACAGGGTCACTATGGGTCAGAATGACTGGCTGGCACACAACATCTATGTTTAAGGAGCGGGGAGGAACAGAAAACAGGAAGGAGAAATACTAATTTTAAACTTAAATTCAATGTTAAAGTGATAGCAACATTTCCAAGAGCGCCCGGGTTGCACCTGGAATCACTTTAGCGTCACAAATAAGAGATTATGTAGACCAATTAATACAGTGACCTTTTTAGGTATGGGTAAGAAAAACTGTAGCCCAAAAAACTGATTTATTTAGTCCTTGGACCGAGTTATTGCCAGACCTGAACTAGACCCCAGGACATCTTTTCAGTGCCGTATAATGCTTTTTAAAAATAATGTTTTAATTTGTGTAAAAAATGAGAAAAATCTGTATTCAAAGGCTGCCTGTCCGGAAAGCAACATCTTTTGGGGAGCACATATTTATTTATTTAAATTTTAATTCCAGTGACTTTGAGAAATTCTTCTGCAAATGGAGTTACATCGTAAATTTCAAACAAAGCACTTCTTGAAGGCAGAAGACTATTAAACAAGGGTAAATAAAGATTTGTCCTAATATGAAATTTAGGGTCGTCATGTAATTTGATAATGTTGCATAGTATTGCAGTGAAGCTAGCTGACTAACAAGAAAGAATAATTTTTATTTTTGCTGGGAGTCTTCCCCTAGCCTCAGATTTGGTATTTTTTTCCTAGTATAGTAACAGGTTAATTATCTGGAGACCAGAATTCTGGCAGCCTCGAGCATCAGAAGAGTGATGACCTTGGAAGTAAGGATTTGTTTTTTACAGCATCACTGGGGAAGAAAAAAACAAAAAAATCCCTGATAATATAATTAATCAACAGCTGTGGAAATAGGGACACATCCAACACAGATCTTTGATGCCTTTTGAGTAGCTGATTCAGTGGCCAAGTAAATATTTGATCATTATGCTTTGATTCACAAGTGATGTCTATTAAAAGCTGTATTATACAGACATAAAAAGATACAAAGCCATTAAACCAACAGGGGAAAATGCTAACGACAGCTGAGAGAAGACAACTCCAGAAGTAAGGCTGCAGACTAATTTGCACTATTAAAGTTAGGAGAGGGAAAAGGACAACAGAGGGACGTGAAAAAAGTTGTTTAAATATTTTGATTGAAATCGACATGTTGTGGGAAAATTTTACTATTACTATTAATAGTTAATGAAATACTAGCAATGAAGTATATTTAATAAAAATAGACATTAAGCCAGCAATTGGGAGCTGTGTTATCCTTGATGGTATTTCACTTATATAAGACACTCAGCTTCTCCCAAGGGACTCATTTTTGACCATGCCAGATAGTCAACATATTACTGAGTAAATGTAGATAACTTTAACAAATATAGACTCTTGGCACCCCCAGACCGGCCAACCCATTGACACAGCCATAGGCATTGTTCAGCGATAATGTATAAACTATGCCTCCAACTGGCTTACTAACGTTAGAGAATAATTAGTTGTTTTTAAAATTTCATTTTTATCCAGTAGATCAGCACCTGAAAGTATCCTTTAACACACTGTACTTTTGTATCTTTTCTAGACGACTGGCCTTGGAGGGTCAGCAGTGGCAGGCCACTCATCAGACCAGATTGAAACGATGGTGCCTGTTAAGGATCGCATCATTAAAGTGACCTTTAATGCAGACGTGCATGCAAGTCTCCAGTGGAACTTTAGACCTCAGCAAACTGAGATATATGTAAGTGACTAAAGCAGTTAATAAAAGGTTATTTTTTCAGTGTAAAAATTCCTTTCTTCACCGTTTCATAGTTTAGGAGACACTCGTGTAAACTTAATTTCAGAATCCTAACTTCATCACTGGAATTTTTGTTCCCACAGACCACTCTTTGACAGTGCCCTACAATGTATGTAACAGCATATACTTTAATTTTTAAGTGACATAGTACTATAGTAAAACTTAATTTGAAAGAATGGAAAATGTCATGTTTTTATAAGAACATATTAGGAGTTTACTAACTGGTCCTTTGGTCAGTAATTCCTGGAGTAGTTGCAGCTGTTAGGCATAGAGCTGATTTTTAACTCAGATGTGGATGTTGAAAATCATTGGTTGCAATGAAAGGAAAAATGGTGAAAAACATGGGTTACAAGGAAAAACAGTTTATTGGTTTTCATGAAAGTCTTTTCCCTCCAAAAAAATTAAAATTTGAAGACTCTTGAAGTAGTCATAATAGTCCTGTTATATTCTGGTCAGACTATATCTAAAAGGTTTCCTGAGATTGACTAAAATTTGAATCTAAGGAGGAGTTAATTTAAATTACCATATTAACTGAGGAGTAACCAGAAATACTTAATTTCAACCTTTATTGAAAACTCCTCATAAATAATTAGTGTTTCCCTCTATTAGTAAGGAAACGTGACTGATTCTCCTCAAAGACTGAAAATTCTACAAGTAATTATTTTCAATGTTTGTTCCAGTTACATGGAAGTATACAAGGTATTAGTGACTGAATTGGTACAAGTGACAAAATATTCCTTGGAAATTTTTTAAGTTTTGCTATTTCTATCTGTTGTTTTCTCAAAACAAAAGTTTAGAGGCTTTCATTAAAGGTTGTAATCGTTCAGTTTTACTGTGGTTGTAAGCAAGCTGACAGTAGCCCTTTGCACTCGAGAGGCACCTCTCGGGCACCAGAGCGTTTCATGCAATAACTCGAGAGGCCCCTCTCTGGCACCACTCAAGTGTTTCATGAGCTAACTTGAGAGGCAGATCTTAGGTGACTGAGCTGCGACAATTGTTGTTTTTAACCAGGATGATCTTAACAAATAGAAAGAAATGAAATCAAGAGAGAGAAAAAAAACCAAAATTCCTAAAAAAAATTCACGATAGCATATCAAAAAGCTAACACTCTACTTCTAGTGTGGAAAGATAAAAGGACCGTCACTTGTTTGACCACCTGGGATAATGCAGGAATGACTACTATAAAAATGATTTTATGAGGTGGTGTGGAAGTCAATGTCGAGAAACCTAGTATTACAATAAATTACATAAAATATATGGGTAGCGTTGATAGAGCAGATCAGCATGCCTCGACATACTGTTTTCTGCGAAAATCTTTAAGTGCCTTTGTGCAGGAGGCTTTCTAGCAAGAGTGGAGCTACAGAGTACACACTTGCCCCAGCAGGGCAGATGTAGGCCTAAGGCCCAGACCGTGGGGCCAAAGGAAGCAGAAGCTGAACAGACAAAGAGTCCTGAGAATCTGAGCTGCCTCAGTCTTAAAGAGTGTGGCCATGACCTCAGGAGTTTGAAAGGGTGGAGCTGGGGCTTTCTGTGTTGTAAGAGTGGAATTGCCACTCAGTTGGGCTTAGGGCACACCTAAAGCTGAGGGGGCAGAGTTGCTGTCCAAGTGAGCCTTTCTAGGCAGACTTGTGGTACAGGGCCAGGGGTCTCCACTCAGAATCCAGTGTGGCCAATACCAAGATTCTGGAGGACAGGGCCATTATATAGAATGTCTCAGAAAATGAAGAGTATTTTCAGAGCTTTGAGGGCTAATGTCATGTGTGTTTTTATTGTGATACATGCCCTGACAAACTGAGGATGCACCTAGGGATTGTCTCATAAAATACTATACAAAAAACAATTAGAGAGCTTAATATTTCAAAGATTTTGTGTGTTTTAAGATGCAGAAATATATACAATGTTAAAATCTATTTGTTTGAGTATAAAGACATTTTAAAGTAGCTGTTAAGAAATTTGCCTAACACATGCAAAATCCTTTGGAGTTGCTAGTTCACCCGAGGGAAAAAGTCCTCCAGCAGATTCGTGGTGGTGAAAAACCCAAAACCCAATCTATTGCTATTAAGTTCACTGGGACTCACAGCAACCCTACAAGACTGTGCACAACTGCTCCATGGGATTTCCAAAGAGCAGCTCGTGGATTTGAAATGCTGACCTTTTAGTTGGCAGTTGAGCTCTTAATCACAGTGCCACCAGGGATCCTTAATGGTGGCAGCCTGTAACTTATTTTTAAGTCAGTCATTTAATGTTATTCAAGTGTTTTACTAGGAATTTAGGCTTCTGCTGTAATAGGCTAGTTTGTTCATGAACCTATTTTAAACAACTTAACATGCAGGTTTTTGCTTGAAAATGACAAATATAAAGAAGATAATCCACAACTAATAATGTATAATAGAGTATTGGTTCTTCATTGATACATACAAATTTGCAATTCAGTTTTGTTTATGGGTAATAATCGTGATTTCTTTTGCTGACCCTTGTAGCATTACAGTTAGAGAGCTTGTGCTAACAAAAGGTTGACAGTTCGAATCCACCATCTGCTCCTTGGAAACTCTATGGGGCAGGTCTCGTCAGCCCTGCAGAGTCACTATGAGTTGGAATCAACTTGACAGCAGTGGATTAAATGGATTTGGTTATCCTTTTGGTATATTAGTTTCCACTAGGTATTGTCACTTGAAGAATAAGAAAAATATTATGACTGTAATTTAGTAGGGAAGAGAAAGAACTATGTAAGATGTAAAGTACTGATAATATATATTTTCTTTAAAACAGGTAGTGCCAGGAGAGACTGCACTGGCGTTTTATAAAGCTAAGAATCCTACTGACAAACCAGTAATTGGAATTTCTACATACAATGTTGTACCATTTGAAGCTGGACAGTATTTCAATAAAATACAGGTACAACTAAATGTAAATGTTATAGCATATGATAAAGGCATTGGAACTTTTAATATCAAATCTACAGTGTTTTAGCAGAACTTGTAATTTCTGAAAACACATTTTTCTAAATTTCAAACTGTTTTTTCCCCATTGTTTATACCAGTTATGTGAAGACTGAGAGCCAAAACAAGTGAGTTGTGCTTTTAAGAAGAAATATTTGGTGATTCTCAACCCTAGGGCAAAGCTTCAGTTTGAGATGAAAAGATGCTCTTAGTCCATCACAGATTTTAAAGATACAGCTATGAAAGCCATTAAATGAGCCATTTTCTGTTACAGTAATAGAATAAGAATGTTATTAAATCATATCTTTCTATAACTTCCAGTGCTTCTGTTTTGAAGAACAAAGACTTAATCCAAAAGAGGAAGTAGATATGCCAGTGTTTTTCTACATTGATCCTGAATTTGCTGAAGATCCAAGAATGGCGAATGTTGATCTCATCACTCTTTCTTACACATTTTTTGAAGCTAAAGAAGGGCACCAGTTGCCAGTGCCAGGCTATAACTGAAGTCAGCAACTGAATCTTACTTCATATGTGTGATTTTTGAAAAATCATGTATCTGCCTTCTCAGAGAAGAAATCTACTATGATAAATAGTCTTACATGAGGTCTGAGAAGTCCGTGAACTTAATTGTTCTAAGTACTGCATACCTCACTGCTGAGTATCACTGTGGTTACCTTGGAAGTACTCTCCATAGAACATATGCACTGATGCCAGCACCTAGTTCACCCTTAGATGCAATTTTGGAACCCTTTCTGGACTGGCCATTGTGTACAGAGGCAAGTTCACGAACTTAATTGTACAGTTGTCTGCGGGGGACTTTTTGGCCAGTAAATAAATAACTGTTGGAACACCCTCCCTACTCACCTGATCTGGCCCCAGTGAGTTTTCCTTACCTGAAGCTAAAGGAAATATTGAAAGGAAGACATTTTGATAATGTTCAGTACATCAAGGGTGATACAATGACAGCTTTGATGGTCATTCCAGAAAAAATTCCAAAATTGCTTGGAAGCGTGGACTAGGCACTACTGTTGGTGCATAGCTTTCAAAGGTGACTAGTGATACTCAGCAGTGTGGTATGCAGCACTTTTTCTAGGATGAGCTTGCGAACTTGACTGACAGATCTGGTATTTAATTATTATGCACTGATGGTTTTGCTCACCTCTCAACTAATTTATCCCACTTAAAATGAAGAGAACTGTGGGTTACCACAAGGAACTCACAGTGCCTGTTCAGAATGTGTGACTGTTCACCACCAAACTTAGAGTTTGAGAGTAGTAGTAGAAGAAACTGCTTTGGTTTAAATATGCAGATGTCGATTTAATGATCCAGCTTAACTCAACAGATCTCTTCCAAATTAATGGTCCTTCACACTTGTAGCACTGAATCTGAGGGAATTAGAAAAATAAATTAATATCTATAAAATAGTTGTCACTTGCCTTCAATGTGAACAGTCATTATTTTAAAAGCACAACATGGAAGAGGAATCACTAAGTAACTTGCCAAAGATTACATTCTTATTCCAAATTCTGTTTTTCCTTTAAGATCTAGGGTCAATTTACATTTACAGTACTGAATAGATAATTAAAATTATGGTACCATGAAATTTAAGCAGAATGAGTGAGTCCATCTACTAGGCTTCTGGGAATTACTGTGATAGTTCCAAAGACCCAGGTTATGTACGTGTATTGACAGCAGAAGTTTTGTGAACAAACTGTAAAAAAGATCATTAAATTATTTTATAGTAAGTTGTCATTGTAAGTTATGTGAAGTATACTGGGTATTTTCCAGTAAAGCCTGTCTTCTAAACACAAATGTTAAATTACTGTAAAAAGAAAAAAAGCAAGAGAACATTCAGTATTATAAACAATCAAGTTTAAAGGCAACTCAATGTAGAATCCAGAGATGTTGACAGTCACCAGGAGTATTATTTATGAAGAAGTGCAAAATGACTTTTACATTCAACTTCAGTTAAATGAAGGCACTCAGTATTCTTCCTGAATAGTACCTTTAGCTTCTCACATTTTATGTTTAATACCTACTCAGAATTATTTTTTTAATAAAGTAATCTTCATCCACTCTTACCACAACTGCATGATGATTTCTAAATGTAGGAAGGCCTGCAAAACCCAAGACCCCCAAATTAAACTAAATAGTTGGAATACAGTAAGTTTTTCTTCAGCTGAAGTTGCACTTGAATAATGTCACAAACAAGTTCTTTGCAGATAAATCTTGAGCTGCTGTCCAGAACCATAAATATTACCCTTGAACTATTACTCTTCTGTTTAAGCTTTACCACAGAAGAGAAATGTTCCCATATTGAGCACAGCTTTGATATACTGGTAGGTCTTGTCTTCCAGGCGTGAAAGCTGGACAGGGTCTAGAGCCATTAGAGTTGGCAGTCTTGATTGGCTGGTGAGCTGGTAGTCCACTTTTGCCTAGAGTAGAGAGAAGAAGATGGCCAACCATTTCTATCCGTCTCACATTTCTCCCCATCTTTCAGAACTCTTTTCTTAATCCTTCTCTACTGGGAAGCTGGAGAACTACAGTCCAGTAGAAAAGGGAGAATTTACTTCTTCCATTGGTGGGGGAAGAATCTCTGTTGGCATAGTGATTAAGTGCTACGTCTGCTAACCAAAAGGTTGGCAGTTCACATCTACCAGGCACTTCTTAGAAACTCTGTGGAGCAGTTCTACTTTGTCCTACAGTGTTGCTGTGAGTTGGAATCGATTTGACAGCAGTTGTTCACATTGGTGGGAGAGGTTGTGAGCAGAATAAAAAAGGCTAATAGCTCAGTGGTGGCTAGGCATTCATTAACAATTAAATGGAATGATTAGTGCAGCTGGAGCATTAGACAGTAAATAAGAGGGATCCAGATCTATTTGGAAGACTTCATGAATGGCTTTTGCCAGGACCAGGTAACAGGTATTGACCCTACATTCAGGATAAGTGTATGATTTCAGTGCTAAGCTACTGGTAATCTACTTTTGTTAGCATGAATAATATTTCTATACTGTAGACCAACTTCTGTAGTCCCAGGCCTCATTATTTCTAGTTGAAAAGGCTAAAAAGGATGTATTTCATTAGTAATCAATAACTCATTATCACTTGAATGATCAAGAAGAACTTTTGTAATGTTTCAGTCACCACAAAGTGTCAGTCTAAATATTAACTACAGAAAGTGCCAACTCACTGAAATTATGTAGACTGTGGTATGTAAGTTTTGCGAGCTAAAGTTTTTACCTCAACAATCAGTAGGACTTTGAACTGTTCTGTGGTGGTTAACATCAATATCTTCATAAATAACTCTGAAACAAAAACAGCCACCATGGCAGAAGGGTTATATATCAATCAAAAGCATTGATTAAAATCAATTAGTACTATGTTGGTTTTGGAAACTCTACTGGAGTGGTAGTTAAGTGCTACATCTGCTAACCAAAAGGTCAGCAGTGCAGATCCACCAGGCACTCATTGGAAACTCTATGGAGCAGTTCAGCTCTGTCCTGTAGGGTTGCTATGAGTTGGAACTGATTCAGTGGCAGTGGATTTATGTTAGTTTTAACTGCTAGCACCTTAACCAAAAATTTGGTGCTACTGTGAGTATTCAGGCTACACGCATCAGTGACTAAAAGTAGAAGTCAGTGCTGAAGCTTACATCTGTGCTTTCTTAAATTCTAATACTGTAATCCTTATGCATCTTATAAACACAGAGTATCATCAGTTCAGTTTTGTGATTTAAATGAAAAATATGGCTCAAATTTGGACAGAATTTCCTTTCTGCTAAAAAAAAAAACAAAAAAAATTCTGTTCCAGTTTATTTAACTGAGGTGACTACAGTCCACGCTCATAAGCAGTCTTGTAACTGACATTTTTCATTCAATACCTTACATATATCCACAGGGAAAAGATATCTATACCTGCAAATATGATATTCACATATAAAAATCAGCACTGTAAGGCCATGATCCCCAATTCTTTAGGTCTTCTAGCATGGCCCTGCAGTCTTACTATGTTTCTCTAGTAAGTGTCATCTCTCCATTTGCCACAAATTTCAACCCTCTTTAGCCTGTGATCCCCCATTCTCACTCTCAGCCAGATCTCAATTAAATGTCACGATAAACTTCCTCGTCTTCCATTAGTAAATCATCTGTTTTCATCTGCAGCTACCTTCTACCGCTGTGGCTCTGTTCATCCCTGTCTTCTCAGGCACTTCACTCATTCAGTTACTCCTCATTCCTGAATCTTCAACCTCACCCTTTCTACTAGTTCCTGTCCCTCAGCATTCAAAGATACTCTGCCATCTCCCATTTTATAAAACATAATCCTTAAACTCGTGTCTATGTAAAAGTAATCACCACATGAATCTTTGGCTGCCACATATGATCCATTGTTCTTTTACATGTAAATTTCTAGTAAGTTATATATATATTATCTGTACTGCATTGCTTATTCTTAATATACTGAAATTTGGCTTCTATAGCTACCCAAATGACTTACTAAAACCACCAGATTTCTGTGTTGATGCTAATGTCTAGTTTTCAGTCCTCTGACTTACTTGACCTTGTTCATCAGACCTGGCGTGTTCTTCTTGGCTTTCAGTTACAGTTTCCACATCTGTTAACAGAATTCTCTACTGCTCTCTTGACTCTTGGCTCTGATTTTGACATTTCCTTAAATACAGCAAGTTTCTTTCTTTCCTTGGGTCCCTGTACAAGTTGTTCTCTGGGCCTGTAACATTCCCAACTTGTCCCATGACTAAATTGTAGGTCTCAGCTTTCCTTAAACTTCATTTAACTTCTAATTAGTTCTCCCTCTTATACATTATCAAGTCACTGTATTCTTTCCAGCCATTAAGACCAACTGTAAATATGTTTGCCTGTGGATTTAATTTTTGATCTCCAGGAGAACAGGGATCATGTCCCTTGTTCAATATTATAAATGAGACAATAATCAAGGTCCCTCGTACAGAATAAGTGTTGAATAAATTCATTAAATGAATGAATTGTGTGTATATTATCTCCATAAATATTTAACTGGATCCTGCTACAGTAGAAATTCTTAGCCAGGGGTTCACAGATAACTAGTGATACGAAAATCCCAGAACTTTTTGGCAGAATTGTATGTTTCTCTTTGGAGAGAAATTCCCTGAATTTCATGTGATTTTTCAAGACACCCTACCACCCAGAAATTAAGAATAACAATGGTAGAAAATTCTAAAACTTGACCTCTGGAGCTTTCCTACTGTCTCATCTTTGCTAGCTACTACACTGCCGTATCTACTTACTCTAGTTAATTGGAATATAATAACAGTAATTAAAAGCTTCTTTACTTCCCCTTTGGAGGCAGAAACTTATTTGAAAAAATCAGTTTCCAGAGAGCATACCTACTTTAATACCAATTATTCCTAATCACATAAATCAGTAATATTCGATGATACACTATTAAGCAGAGTAATGATGTTGGGCAATTTCACAATCATGAATGAAGACAAAATACTTTGTGTATGCCTAAGTCTAGAAGATTTATTCACACATCATTCCAAAATGTATCACTAAATTAAGCATTTAAACTGGGGGTCAAGACTCAAATGTCTGTACATGCCAGACAGATCAAGTGAGTGAATGCAGTAGGTCAGGTGGCACTGAGTGGACTGCAGAGTGTGCTGTGTCTAAAGGAGGCAGCCACCGCTCAGCTCCAGCCTGCTGCTGGCGTGGAAAGACAGTCCTGGCTCTGACAGAGCTTCCAAATGATTCAGAAATTCAGATATTTTATAAATGTTCCAGTTCTTTGCCACTGGAAATTTTAAAACTGTACATTTAAAATTTAATATATTTCAGAGGACACACAGTGACTGCCAAGATACAGGTTCTAAACAATGACTTCCATAAACTGGTTTTAATTGTGAGAAGTTTGGGGGTAGCCTTCAACCATTCAAAGTATATAAAGCTCTAGTAAGTCTACCACTCCCTTTTCCCATAAATACTTGTGCTCTTTTGACCAGGGTGAAATAAACCAATGGTGCTTTAAAGATTTCAAGTGTAAAAGTACTTTTTTTAGACTAAACAGTTTGGTAATGTATTTTAGTACATTTTGTCATAGGTAAGAGCCCTGGTAGTGCAGTAGTAAAGAGCTCAGCTGCAAACCATTCCTTGGAAACCCTAAAGGGCACTTCTACTCTGTCCTACAAAGTCATTATGTGTCAGAATTGACCTGACAGCAGTGAATTTGGTTTGGAATGACTTACCATAGGTAGTGAAGACTAAAAACATACATTCTTTGGGATTCAGGAGTCAGAGAACAGACAACAGAACAGACAGCAGAATACCATCAATGTGGTATTATGTCACCAATCAGCAAATAGTGCCCTTTCCAAATTGGAGAGAACTTGACTTTTTACTAAGACATCTATGAGGAATCCATTAATGGCCATGTTGGTTCTGGTTATTTCTTAATGTGCAACTTCAGCATTTTGATTTGTTAGAAACAAGGCCAAAAACAGCAAGACCATTAAAAGCAGCAACCTCCATAAAGCCTTTTAAATCATTTTTAATAAGGCCATCAGTTTCTGCCAACACCTAAACAAAGTTAAATGTATAACCAAGCCCTCTTAGCTCTGCTACCAGACGGAACCCTCCCTCCAAAAAAAGTCTTAATCACTTTGTAATGACTTACTCTGCTGTGGCAGTAGGAGCTAAGGGATCAAACTCCATTACCTCGTAGTAATTTGGTGCATGAAGATCATTCTTTGTCATCACTTTAGAGGAAAAAGAACAAACCTATAAATACACATTGTGCTTTTCCAAGAGATATGCATACTTAACATTCGTGTTATAATTTAAAAACTTCAAAGATAGGAGAATGACAACTAGAAACAAGACTGTTTTTATTGCCAAACCTAAAGTAAAAATCTATTTACCATAATATTCCGAAGACAATATACAGTTCAGCACACAATTGTCCACAGTGAATAAGTATTTGGCTGCTAGCCAAAAGGTCAGCAATTCAAATCCACCGGTCATTCCTTGGAAACCCAGTGGGGCATCTCTATTCTCTCCTATAGGTCTTCTATGAGTTGAAATCGACTCCACCTCAGCAGATTTGGTTTGGTTTGAATGTCAGTCATAATGGTATCTATCTTTAATGTGAGTTTACTTCATGAAGCTTAAAATACAGAGCTCTAATTTCCCCTCTATATATTTAGTTTTAATTACCAGTTTGGCAAACTCATACATTATGACAAATTTCCTTATTTGGTGCAAACAACAAAGTGTCAGGTACCTGGATGATTGCTGGGCAAGGCTGGCAATCTCTGGGGTGACGATGTTGGTGGGATGTTCTGTGGACTAACCAGCTGTAGTAATAATGAACATGAATCTTTTGGAAACTGAAGAAAACATGGCATGGGCTTAAGTAAACATTCTACGCAAAGCTTTTCTCTTGTATTATTCAGATTCCTAGGCTTCCAAGTGGCACTGTTGCAAGAAGCACATACACCTTATCCTCACTGATGAAAACACTGCTGTCCAACTGTCTTGCTCATCTAATGATGTATGTCTAGCAGTAACAAATGCTAAGGTGCAAGACAAGAGTAATGCTGGCTTGGATGTTATGGTTATATGTCAGGTTGGCTAGGCCATGATTCTCAGTTGCTTCGCAGTTATTAAATGATGTAATCTGGCCATATGTAATGATGTAATCATCCATTTTTGTGATCTGATGTAATCATCCTCCATTTTTGTACAATACTGATGTTGCACAACAACCTGGTCTTTGAAACCTAACCATATCAGTGAGTGAGTAGAAGGTGTAATCTCAACTGGATATAAATTAGTAATTTTAAACTATTACCTCAGTTTTCTAGGCAATAACCACTTACAGAAATTATTGTTCTTCTGTCTGGTTTTACATACACTGCACCCCAGTTTTCATATAAAATTTAAAATAAACAAAAACACTGGTTTTAAAAAAGTGAGATCAGATTCCAGAGTCTCAATTGTTTCAAGCTAAATATAAAATATATCAGCCTCAAACAGGAAAAACAAAAAGACCAAACAACCTTAACTCTACAGAAAAGTGCAAGGTGAACCTACCAAATCAGTGTCTGGGAACATTAAATTCTAGATTAGAAATAAACCTCTTTCTCATCCTGCTTTCCTATATTAACTTCAAAGATAAGTACTAGGCATATACTAGAGTACTAGGCATATACTAGATGCCAAGTATTGATAATTGAGTAATAGATAAAACAGGCCAAGTCCCTGCCCTCCTGGAATAGACAATCAACAACTAAAGAAGCAGATGTTAGATGGAAGTGCTTACAGGACTTTTTAATCTTTAAATGCAGTACACAAAGGAGATGACAGATAGTGGAGTGGGGGGCAGTGGAGCAATGCTCTGATAGACAGTGGTCAAGGGATGCATCACCAATGGAAACATTTAAGTGGAAACCCAAGTGATGTGGGCTCTGTGGTGATCTGAGGGAACAACAGATTTGTACTCAGAAGCAGAAGAACCCAACATGAATAATTTTTTTCTTCGTATCACATAAAACTGCCTTCCTCTAAAGGTTCCCGTGGAGAGAAATCCAGCATGGTTGGAGTGAGTGATCAAAAAGAAGGGGCCATGAGGTGGGGTAGGAGAGATAGTGGGGAGATCAGATCAGCAGTTCAGATTTTCATTGAGTAAAACAGTGAAAGAAAGTCACAGGGGTCAGGAAGAAATCAGGAGAGGAGGCTATATTAAGCAGAAGGTGAATACATGAGTTCGGAGTTTAGGGGAGAGGATAGGGCTGGAGATTCAAATCTGTCAGAATCTGAATGGTTTTCTAAGATACAAGACCAAAAGACCACTGAATGCAGACAGAGAAGAGCAGCCTGTAGCCTGAGCCCTGGAGTCTCCAGTACTGAAAGGTCAGTATACGAGGAAAGGTTAGCAGAGGAGCTGGGAGATGACAGGGAGGGGAGGTGAAGTGAGCGGGCTCTCGGAAAGCACATGTACAGAGAGGAAGAAGGATTCAACTCCGTATGTGCAACTGAAAAATACCGTAAGATGAAGAGTAAGTTGCAGCAGCAATTTAATAGTAGGGAAGTCGCTGGTGACCTTGACAAGAGTTGTCAGTAGAGGGGGAGAGATGAAAGCCTGCCGGAAATGTGTCAAAGAGGATGGGAGAGAAAAAGTACAAAGAAGAAATGCAAAACAATTGTAAAGGAACTGTGATCCTTAATAGTCTTCCTCACTTACCTTAGATTAGAAAGGAACCAAGGAAAAGTCCTATCAAGGGCTGGATCAACTCTTTATAATAAGAAACACTGAGCAAAACTTGAGAATAAAAAATGTTTTGGCCAGGATCATCTGCTGATTAGGTGCGCTTGCCAGAGAAGGGTTTCATTACTTACATTGTCATATGTGTGACTTGAGGTGAGGTTTTGGCTGGTCCTTTGGGGAAACCTAGGATAATGTGATAACAACACAGCATGGTTACCCTACAGTGAGAACAGAAATGTAAACAAGTAAGATGATTTTCCTCCTCTGAAGACAACATCTAAAATGTGCCTTCCGACTGCACAAAAGTGGTACTTAATAATTGCCACATGGTCTCAGTGCCCACCAGGGCAGAATGCCCAAACACCAAACAGATTAAAGACACTGAGGACTGTGTCTTGCCCGTGGTAAACCTGAGCCCCTGGATCATACACAACACACAGAGAACAGAACTTCAAGTCTTTCCATCCGAGTAGGTACCACCTCATCATTTCCTGAAGGATGAGTGGCAACACCCTTGCAGTGGTTAATAAAGAGAGTAGGGAAGGATTCTAATTACCAGTAAGATGAACGAAACACAATCCACACTGTCTTTCCCATTGAATGCAACTATAAAACCTGGACAGAATGCACAGAGTAACTGTTGAGGATCCTGAAAAGCAAACAGAAGCAGGCAGATTTGGAAACACTCGGATTCCAAGCACCATAGAACTGTTCATGAATTTATTTTTCATCCTTTGTTGTTCTCTAGCATGAATGCAACACAGCCTGAAACCCAAAAGCAGGCATCCATGAAGACAGAACACCAGGAGGGGCTTTCTAGTTTTCACTCAAGGAGCAGGAAAAGAAACTCTTGATGCTCTGAGTGTAGAAATTCCACTCCTTTTTTTTCTTTTCACTGTTCTCTCAAGCCCCAGCTCTCAAGCAATTCCCAGGTGTAAGCAGTGACAATGGAAGCAACAGGGACCTGTAGGAGATGACAGCTATAACGAAGCAGAAGCTTCGTCTTCAGTAGGTAAAACTATGATTGCAAGAGTAAGAGCAAATACTGCTGTTTGTTTTTTTTCCCTGTCCTGCCATCTGGTCCTAGTCATGAACATAGCTGAGGAAAACAAACAGCAGAGGGTGTAGCTAAAGGTCCAGTTTTCTCACCAGAGAACCAAAAAGGGGGTCTCTAGGAAGCCAGAACATACCAGAGAAATCACAAAAGATGAGGAATTCAGCAAAGCAGCCTCAAGAAATTGTCTAGGACCTCCTGGGCTAACTCCCTGCGCTGTATATGCATGGATCTGATCCCAGTCAGGATACTACAGAGATTGAGAACTGAACACACAGCCTCTACTCATATCTCAGAGTGACTACTGGTTGGTGCACATGTGGGACACATCTGAATAACCCCGCAAAGGCTCTCAAAATTTAACAAACTTTGGAAATAGCTAACAGAAAGCAGGATGGAACCTGGGCCATGAGCCTGACCAGACTGTTTGCCTGCTAACAGCAAAATATCAACATTCTTCAATGATTTAAATAAGGCCAACAGTCTCATACATTTAAAACATTCCGGTCAGACTGGAGGGTCCCCTGAGGACATGGCCCCTATATTCTATGCTAGCCCAGCACTGAAACCAGTACTGCAGCCACCTCTTCTCAAAGATTGGACCTGGACTATAAGACATAGTGATGCTGGTGCAGAGTGTGCTTCTGGGCTTCAATACACACATGACCCTGTGTGAACAGTTCCTGTCCAGAGGCAAGAGGAGAGGGTAGAGGGGGACAGGAGTCAGTTGAATGGATACAGGAAGTACAGGGTAGAAAGAAGGAGTGTGCTGTCAAGAGTGAGGAGGGGGTGGAGAGCAGTTAGAGTTGCATGCTGGTGTGGGTGGGAGGTTTCCTATGGCAAATTGATTTGGATTATAAACGTTCACTTAAAGTACAATAAAATATTAAAAAACAAAATATTCAGGATACATTTCAAAATTACACGGCAGATCAAGAGCCAAGAGCCCTGGTGGTGCAGTGGGTTAAACAGGTTACAGCAAGCTGTGGTTGCTAAACGAAAGGTCAGTTTGAATCCATCAACTGCTCCTTGGAAACTATATGGGGAAGTTCTACTCTGTCCTGCAGGGTCACTATGAGTCAGAATACACTCACTGGCAATGGATTTATTTTTGGGGGTGGTTTATAAAGAACCAGGAAACTTCAACTTCCATCAGAAAAGAGAATCAACACACACCAATGCCAAGAAGACAGAAGTTGCAATTATCTGCCAAAGATCATAAGTAGCTATTATACAAATGCTCCAGCAATTATAGTCTTGAAAACAACAAAAAGAAAAAATGTCTCAGCAAAGAAACACAACACATAAAGAATCATACAAAAATTTTTAAAATTTTTATAAAAATACAATGACAGGAATAGAAACAGGATCAGCTTAATAAACAAAACGGAGATGACAGGAAATAAATCAGCGGACTTGAATACAGATCATCAATAGAAATGATCTAATCTGAACAACATAGGAAAAAAAAGGGAAAACGGAAAGTGTAGAGAACCCCAAGAACTGATGAGACAATGGTAGCAGGTCTAACATTTGGGTTATCAGAGTCCCAGGAGGAGAGGAGACAGCATGTAACACGGAAAAAATATTTCCAAAGAGAAAGGCTGAAAGTCTCTCAGGTTTGGTGAAAGACATACACTCAAAGACTCAAGAAGTTCCATGTAGTGGGTTAAATGGTGGCAGCCCCTCAAAGATAATGTGCACAGCATAATTCTGGGAACCTGTGAATGTTACCATATTTGAAAGAAGGATCTTTGAAGTTCTAATGAATTTTAAGGACTCTGAGATAAGGAGATCTTCTGTAGTGTCCAAATGGACCTAAATATGATGACAAATATTCCTACAAGAGACAGGCAGGGGGAGACTTGTGACATCCAGAAACACAGGTGGTATGAAGATGAAGGCAGAAATTGGAGCGATGAGACCACAACAAGCCAAGGAAGTCCAGGAATGAGGCTAGTCACCAAGTATTGAAGAGGGAAAGGGTAGATTTCTTCCTACAGGCTCCAGAGGGAGACTGATTCTGCTTAATTTCAGACTTCTAGTCTCCAGAACCATGAGATAATAAATTCATGTGGTTTTAGGCTCTCCACTTTGTGGTAACTTGTCGTGGCTCTCACAGAAAGCTAATATTCTCAGCAAACCTCAAGCCGATTAAACCAAAAAAATTTCATGTCTAGACATATCATAATCAAACTGTTCAGAGCTAGAGGAAAAAGAGTTCTTGAAAGCAGACAGAGAAGAATCTACAAGAGTTCATATGAAATGGCAGTTTCTTACTGAAACCATTTAGGATAGAAGAGACTAGAACAACATTTTTAAATTGCTGGAAGAAAACAACTGTCGACTCAGAATTCCATATTCAGTGAAAACATCCTTCACATAAAGAAGAAATAAAGATATTCTCAAATGAAGTAAAATTTAAGAGACTTCCTGCTCATAGGCCTACTCTAAAATAATCACTAAAGGAAATTCTCAGAAGGGAAATTATAGTATAGGACAATAAAACAGCAATAGAAATGGTAAATATCTGGGTAAATATAATAAGAATATTCTCTTGCGGCAGAAAGCAAAAATTAAAACACAGTCTAGTTGGATTTTTTTGTAAGTATATAGATACAATATGTAAAATAAGTATAAGGTAAAGTGGTATTGGTAAAGGACTTACATAGCGACAAGACTTTCACATTCTACTTCAAGTGCTAAAATACTGATTCTAAGTACATTGAAAAGTAATGTATACTGAAAACCCCAGAGCAGCTATCTCATACACACCCCCACACAAATTTTTAAACTTCCATTCCAATGGATTCTAAGAACTTTGGTGTGTGTAAACCAAAAAAAAAGCCCAAACTTGTTGCCACTGAGTTGATTTAGACTCCTGACGAACGTAATGGAGAGAGCAGAACCACCTCATAGGGTTTCCAAGGAGCAGCTGGTGCATTCAGATAAAAATCTTCAGTAAGCAGCTGAGCTCTTAATCACTGAGCCACCAGGGACACACACACACACACGCGCGCACACACACACATGCACACGCACACACACGATAATGAATATTGTGTGTATGTATATATACATGTACACATACATGTATAAGTATATATATGTAATTTTGTACATATATAAATGTATATATATGTATATGTATGGGTCAATTCACCAAGGAGACATAATATTCCTAAATGCATATATACTTAACACCAGAGCCTCAGATCCATAAATACGTTAAAATTCACACAAGTGTATGTCAAACAAAAAAATTTACTGTAAGGAAAATGTAATGGAAAATACATAAATGTATATGTGTATACGTACATGCATAGTATCATATGCATATATAAAGTAAATATACACAGACTTCACAAAGATACAGTCTAAACAACAATAAACTGGAATACTAAAAAACTTTCAAATAATCCAAAAAGAGGCAGGAAAGATGAAATATAGAAATAAAAAAAGGAGTAGGGCCAAAGAAAGCAAATTACACAATGATAGACTTACTGTATTTTTACCCAAATCATGTGTGCCTTCTACATTTCTTTGCCATCTGTGCCCCCGCAACAATGTATTTTCTTAAGTACATTATGCTAAGAAAAATTTTTTACAGCAACATACTAAAAAAAATTGGCCTAGCAGTGCTTATGAAAACATCTCATGGCAAGAGGTTGTGGTGTGCAAAGAAAAATCAAAGGTGCACGTTGTGTGCATAAAAATATGGTAAATCCAGGCATATCAATAATTGTATTAAATGTAGATGGTCTCAATACACCAGCTAAAAGACAGAGATTGTGAGGAGTAAAAAGCATGATCCACCTATATGGTATCTACAAGAA
Organism: Heterohyrax brucei; assembly: GCA_028571685.1. Classification (NCBI taxonomy): domain Eukaryota; kingdom Metazoa; phylum Chordata; class Mammalia; order Hyracoidea; family Procaviidae; genus Heterohyrax; species Heterohyrax brucei. Next base: position 112,499,767 of record CM053149.1, on the reverse strand, counting down.
ACTCACTTGACATACTTTGATGTAGGTAAGTTCTTTAAAGATATATCACACAAACATTACAATGGCCACATTAATATTAAAGGAGACATCAGGAAAAACAAAAAGGACAAAGAAGAACATTACATAATGATAAATGGGTCAGTTCACCAAGGAGATACAATGTTCCTAAATGCATATATACTTAATACCAGAGCTTCAGACCCATAAATACGTTAAAATTCACACAGGTGTACATCAAACAAAAAAATCAATTTTACTGTAATGGAAATTTTTAAACTTCCATTCCAATGAATTGTAAGAACTTTAAAAATTATTCTGAGTCTGATGCCCATTAGAACATTTCTCAGTGTATGATCTTTCCCGGGGAGGCCTGTTAAAACTTAAGAGTCCGGGACCCCAGCCCCAATATAAGGACCCCAGGTTGCATAATGGTTAAGCATTCAGCTGCAAACTAAACATTGGTGGTTCAAACCCACCTAGCCACTGCAGGAGGCAGAACCAACTCGATGGCACCTAAAAACAACAACAAAGATTACAGCCTAGAAAACCCTATGGGGCAGTTCACCTGGAGTTAAAACTGGCTCCGCAGCACCTAAGAACAAAAACCCCTAATCTAATGAATCAGAGTTTCTGGGGACTACCAGTTTTCAACAGGCATGGCAGTGATTTTCATACACAGTACAGTACAAGACCCGCTAGATTACTGATTAAAATGAACAGCCATTAGCTAGCACTGGGTTTTTTTTTTTTAAATATGTTTTATGCAGATGCTTGTTGTAAAGAGATTTCCTCTCATTATTCATCATCCTTTCTCATATTACCCAACAAGATCGGAGTACTAGAAAACAGAGTAAGCTACTTTAGACATTATTTACCAAGCAACTTCACTAGGGATCTGCTTACAGTATTTTAACATCTACTTGCATCTCACATAGTCAAGATCAGAGGCAGCCAACCTAAGGTACTGACTCAGCTTAGTGGTTCATGAGATAGTCAACGACACTCGTATCATTTTCCATCATAGGGATCTTTCCTTTGTCTTCTTCTTCCTTTCTATTTTTTTTTTGTTCTTTTTTCTTTCCAGTTTAAGTCTTCTTTCTCATTTTCCTCCCTCACTCCTTTTTTTTAATACAGAAAAGTAACTAGTGGTTGGGTACATGAGTGTTTAAATAAAACACTAAAAAAACTACAACCAAACCCATTGCTGTCAAGTTGATTCTGACTCACAGTGACCTTGTAGTACAAACAGAACTGCCTCACAGGGTTTCCAAGGAGTGGCTAGTTATCAGCACTTTTGGTTAGTAGCTGTAGCTCGCTGTAGCTCTTAATTACTTTCCAGTAGAATACTAGGCAACTTTAGAAAAGTGCATTTGAGGCATCTCTAAATCCACTGACATACAACCTGGACATACATGCCAAAAGGGTAAAAAAAGCAAAGTTCAGAACACTGTGTAGAGGATGTGATATTCTTACTAATAAAGGAGAAAACTGAACCATATTCATATTTGCCTAAAGAAACTTGTCAGGATAAATGAGAAATTAATCAAATGGGTACCTGGGTGGCTCAAGGGAAAAGGAGACCAGGAGAACAGGGGTGGGGATAAGAGCAAGAATTTCCCTTACTTTTTTTATATTGTTCTGTTATCTGAATCGTTGAAACACATTACCTATTAACTATGTTATGTATCTTAAAAAAATATATAAACAACAAAAGAATGCAAACATATTGCTGTCTAGTAGATTCTTACTCATAGTGACTACATAGGGTTTCTAAGGCTATAAATCTTTATGGAAGCAGACTGCCACATTTTTCTTCCATGGAGCTACTGGTGGTTTTGAACCACCGATCTTTCAGTTAGTAGTCAAGTGCTTTAACTACTGCACTACCAGGCTCCTGTATTAAAAAAATTTGGTGTAAGTCAAACTCAATTTCTGTTTATTTCTTCCATCCTGCCTCCCTCTGACCTCAGGTAACCACTAGTTTTTAGTTTCTTCTGCATCTTTCCTGCATTTTTTAATGCAAAGAGGCAATTATACGTATTCCTGCTTTCTTAAATAAATACAGTATACACATATTGCTTTACACCTTCTTTCACAGAATAGCAAATATATTGGTGATTATCCCCCACAGAGAGAGCTTACTTTTTTATTCCATCTGTGTAAGCAGTACATTAGTAAATGTTTATCTAACTAGTCCCTAACTAATGGATACTGAAGCTATTTCCATTTATTTACTATTTCAAAACTGCTGTAATGTATAATCCCAGAAATACTTTGTTTTGCATAAATGCAATATAAATTCCTAGAACTGAAATTGTAGGTTCAGAACTAAAAATGCATTTATAATTTTGATATGGCCAATTGCCCCTCATAAGGCACCATAATGTGACAGCACCTGCATTTCTACAGGCAACAGACTGTATGTTGGCAAATGTTTGCATTTTTCCCAGATGAAAAAATTGTGTCGTACTATATTTTGATTTACATTTCTCTTACTATAGGTGATGGTCAGTACATTTGCACATGTCTACGGGGCATTTGTACCTCTTTTTTTGGCACATTATTAGTTCATCAGACCTGCCCCTAATAAGTGGCTAATTTGCTATATTAACTTGGGCACGCTCTATTCCCTTCTGAGATCTCAGGCTCCTCTTCTGCAGAAGGCAAATAATATTATTATTAGCCCAGGAACTTCATGAAGGTTAACAAAGATAGAAAGAGCTGAGGGAAGTGCCTGGCACATGGGAAGGGACCTGTCATTGGTGTCACCGTGACTGTTACAATGTCGGACTTCCCTTCTTTGCCCTCTCCCACACCGCTGTGTTCCCATTTCCCTGCTTCATGTCCAGTTACCACTAAAAAATGACAGACACAGAGACAACTTATTGAAGGCTCGTTATGTGTACCAGATGCTGTATTAGCAGTTTCATATACAGTATCTTGCAGCATCTTTGTAAGAATTCTAGACATGTTCCTAGAAGAAAGATGAAGGTTCACAGTGGTTAAGCATCTCAACCAAGAATCATATAGCTAGTAGGATGTAGTGCTGAGATTTTTATTCAGCTCTGTTGGATTTCAGAGTCTCTAACACTTCCAGTGTTATAACTCGTTTTCTTAAAGATAAGTAATCAGAACAACATGGTATGGTGCTGCAGTGTTATGACATACTCACAAGGGTGTTTCTGTACGTCCGGAGGCCAGCAATTCCATCTGCGGATGTTGACTGTGGCTCACACTGTTTGTCACAACAGGACTTGAAGACCTAAAACCTAGAACACAAAATGGACTCACTGCTTTCTGTCAGTCAGTTGTTCTGCTGGGTTTTTCACAGTGAAAATTAACCAAATAAAAGAGATTAATTTAGACATTTATGTCACCAAAAAACCATGGGATTTCTTTAAAAACTAAAAATCATTGTTCATGGCAGCTGGAAAGAAAGAAATCTCATGCTGCAAGAAGAAGGTGTTAACACAGGCAGCAAATGCTACTGTTTGGGGTTTCCTAAAATCCCAAGGTAATTCTGAACTGCAGGGATTTTAATGTCTTATTCCATCAAGCACAAAAGTAAAATGCTCACTGGAATATTCAGAGCCCTACACTGACTCCTCAAGCTTTTAACTTCCTATAATTCTAAGTGAGGCATCCCAAAGGGAATACCATTTTTCTCCCTCTGAAAATTCCTGCTAAGAACCTAAGAAAACTCTCCAATGTAACAGTACCCCATGCATTCCATTGGTCCATATAAACAAAGTAGCCAACATTTTAGAAATGGGAGAAATTATTTAAAAAATCCACAAATACAGTGATAGTGAATATTATGACTGGAAACATCCTTCAGAGAAAAACAAACTGGTTTCAGTTTAGGAAAATTTCTGAAATTCAGCATCTTTTATTATCTTTGTTTTGCAATTCACTGAAAAATTACGGTAATAAGAATAGAAGAAGATAACAAATAAGATAGATATGATAGGTAATCCTAAGCCTACAACAGAACTTACAAATCTTATTTCATTTACCTTTGTGGCAATTTTACATGGGTTACCTCACATTTATAAGTTGCACTGTAGGCGTAGGGTTACCTGTCTTATCTCCTTACTCTTTATTGTTCCCATTTTAAAAACAAAGGAATTCTCAAATGTTGGGTGGCTAAGAGGTGGCAGAGCTGGGATTTCAAACTGGACACTCTGACTAATTCTAAGGCCTGTTTTTCCGTCTACATTTCACCACATTCATTAGGTCTTGTAGTTTCCAGGTTTCTCCATCATTGGATTTCATCTTATATTCCCTTACCGATGCTGTAGCACAGCAGAGAAACCTAAAGATAATAGTGTGTGGGCTCAGAGTAGCCTTAAATGCTGGCCATGGAGCTGAACAACCTCTACAGAGCAGTCAGATAAACTGAGACTCTAAACCAGTGGGATGATTTTCAAGGACCTCCTCCCCAAGAGACATCCTATCCCTGTACTGAGTTTGATCCAACCACTGGCTAGGAGGGCATTATGTCTCCTGATATAGTTCTCTAATATTCAAACCGACTTCAAACCTTCTCAGGTGGCTTTTAATTAGGAAACTAAGCAAAACTGTTTCCCATCAAGCTCTTCTGCTGGTCTAAGTGCCAGTGTTTACTTACTTAAGTCTGAAAGCTGAGCATTCATGGCGCTGACTTCTCCCAGAGGGGCCCTAGGAGTTGGGGGACTGGGACTTAGGTCGACGAGATCACAGGATGGGGCAGAAGGTTCACTGGTAGTCTGAAAACAAAGGACCAAAAATACAACTTAGAAGAAAAATGTACTATGTAGTATATTATGATTCCCTGCCTTCTACCCTCACCCCCAGTGACTTTCATTTGGAAGGGAGAGGATCTGGTTTGGATCCGTTTTAAGGGAGAATTTACTCTTCAAGGGGAGACACTATTATTAATCACATCTTGCCACCTATATGAGTTTCTCCTTAATTAGGGACTCTTCTTCCTATCTCTTATTAATAATTTAGTAACATCAAGCTATTAAAGCAGATATTCTGTACCCCCCAAACCACTCCAAATTGTCAATGCATATCTCTTCTTTTTTAAGACTTGTTTAGATAAATCTTGCTACTTATTGTACAACTGGCAAAATGTTCAATTTTGTATAACCTTTCTATTTGCCTTAGAATTACGGTGTTGGCAAAGAAAACTGAATATACCTTGGACTGTCAGATGAAGGAATGAATCCGTGTTGGAAAAAGCACAGCCAGTATGTTCCTTAGAAGCAAGGATAGTGACATTTTGCCTCACTTACTTTGGACAAGTTAACAGGAGTGACCAGTCGCTGGAGAAGGACATCCTTCTTAGTAAAGCAGAGGGTCCATGAGAAGAGAGGAAGATCCTCAAACAGATGGACTGACACACTGGCTACAACAGTGGGCTCAAATACAGCAATGACTGGGAGGACGGCACAGGCCTGGGCACGGTTCCCGTGTATTCTAAGTGGCAGTTCACATGGTGATGGCACCTTACAATGACAACTATTCACTTACTTTGGCAGCTTCCTCTTGGTTCCTATTTTGCTCCAGAATTCTTTGTTGGTTTCGAGTAAACCTGTTTGAATTATCAAAATGCAAATATTTAAAAGAAAACAAACATGAGTATTCTAAAAATTGAGAAGTTATTAATTCACACATATTTTGAAACAAATTCATCCACATTCAATTTTCAATAAAATATTTTTAATAACTTGTTTCCAGTGTATAGAGGTAATGGTACTCATTGGAGAAAACTTTGAGAAAATGGAAAAGTATTACAAAACAATAACTATCACCCAGAAATAGTCCTCATTAACATTATGATGTATTTCCTTTTAGTCTATTTTTTTTAAGTGAATCTATTTTTAAATTTAGCTGAATATTACATAAATCTGTGTTCTGTGTTGTCAGCATTTTCCTAGGAGTATAATTATTTGGAAACAGAATTTTTAATGGCTATATAATATTTTACTTTAGGAATGTATCACACATTCAACTATTTTTCTTATTCTCAAATATTTGTTCCTAAGTTTGCCACCATATTTCATAAAAACTCAAATACATTTATTAAGTATCTTAATTGTTTCATTGCTTGTCTTCTCAGAAGACACTTGACATCAGCTTAGATTAACTTTCACTGAATTTCACACTGCTTGCCTGTTGCTTGAATAGGAAGGAAGTTAACACCAGAACAGATCTGACAGCAGAGTCAAGCTAAAGGCTGAAGTTCAAGGCTCAAGTGTCAGCATTAATATCTAGTACTTGTATGATCATAGATATGTATCTCAATTTTCCATCTGCTAAAATGGAATAACAACATTTGAAAGACTCCTCTGAGAGTTATTTTCATGGGCAAAAATAAACACATAGGTAGATAATAGGTATGTAAGTAGAATACACACATATGCATACATGTACACATACACACACAGTAAGAGAATACAGATGGATGGCTATGAAAATGCTTTCTTTGCAAACTGAGAGTTGCTTTCGAAGCATATTATATTACTACTAGGACACATCGACTCTGAGCCTAGAATATGAACAGTATTTAAGAATTTTCTCCTAGAACACACACATTTTCCCTATCTATAGCATTGTCATTTTATATGCCAGTCAGTTATGTGCTGGACTTCAAGCTTCACATGTCACATTGCCATTTCCTTATCTGCACAGCTATTCCCCAGACATAACCAGTCAAGATTTTGGGATGCTGGAATAGTGGGAATGCATTTTATATGGTAGGATGGATTTGATTCCTTGGGGGCCCAAGGTCAGACTACAATAGGCAAAATAATGACACCCTGAAGATGTCCACATCCTAATCGCTGGCACCATTGAATGTATTGGGTTACACAGCAAAGAGGAATTACGACTGCAAGTGGAATGAAGGTTGCCAGTCAGCTGACCGTACAATAGGGAAATTACCCTGGATTGCAACACTAGGCCCAATGTAACCACAAGGGTCCTTAACTATGAATGATGGAGCCAGAAAAGGAAGTAAGAATGATAAAACAGGAGGCCTCAACCAGTTGTTACTGGCTTTGAAGGTAAGGGATATGGGCCAAAGAAAGCAGGAGGCCTCAAGAAGCTGCAAAAGACACAGGAGTGGATTCTCCCTCAGAGCCTCCAAAAACAAACACAACTCTGCTCAATACCTTGATCTTAGTCCAGTAGGTCTCATTTCAGAATCGGGACCCATGAAAATGTAAGATAATACATTTGTGTTGTTTTAAGCCACAAGGTTTGTGGTAATTTGTTATAGTAAAGAAACTAAAATACCAGGTCAGTATCTTTTTTAGTGGTGAGACTCTCTCTCCGAATCCTAAGGAAAACTTCAGTGTTTCTGTCACACAATTTACTGCAGTCAGCTTGGCACATATGGTTCAAAGCTGAAACAGAATGAGCTGTCCGCAGAGGTAACTGAAGAAGTCTTTAGCCAGCAGTCTTACAGTGTGGCACAGAATTCTCCACCACAAAAACCAGGAGGCAGCACTACACTGGAAACCAGTGATGTGTTTTGTGTGTATTTTTTTTTCCACTAATAAAGAGTTTAACATTGGAAACAAAAGGTAAGGACTACAGACTGTTCGATGCTGCAAGATGCTGGTCACTAGACTTATCAGTGCCCCGTCCCCCTTTTGTCAGAAAAGCTGTTGTCCCTAATCAACACGAGATAATAAAGACAGGAGGGAAAAAAAAAGTACCCATGTCACAGCTATACTAGTTTTATGCCTCTGATTCTCTCAGTTTACTCATGATCAGTGGAAAAATATCTAGTCAACAAATTACAGGTTCTATGGGAGATTAATGATGAAAAGAAATCAATATTACATAAATGTCACTGCAGTAGCCCTTTCAATAGGCTTTAGATTAAAAAAGAAAAAAACAAAACAAAACAAGCAGATAATCTAAACCTGAGTCTTAAAAAGGTTAAGCAACTTGTCTAGAATCATTAGGTGGATATGAATTTAGGCCTGTACAACTTTTCCCTTTATATCAGACTGGCCTTGGTCTTCATTAACTGGTTGAAACTACAGAAACTGCACAGTTAAATATTCCTGGTAATTATGAATGAAATATCCCTCACGTTCTCCAGAAATGTCCGTTTTACTTGGAGGAACACGACTTGCATTTGGTGTGTTGCAGCCACACCAGGGAAAATTAGGTCTCCCAAAATGCCAGTATGATTCCTGTAGAAATAAAAGCATGTAGCTAAGGTTTAAGAACTCTCCAAGATTCCTGAACTTTTATGACAGGAGGCCCTAGGGATACAGATGGAAAAGGGGACCAGAAGATGTAGCTGGAGCTATATTTATATACAGCATTTTATATGAGGCCCCAGTGGCTCCAGTGGTCAAGCAATCACTACTAGCCAGAAGGTTGATGGTTTGCATCCACCCAGAGGCACCTCAGCAGACGGGCCTGGAGACCTGCCCTGACACATCACAGTCTTCAAAACCCTATGGAGCAGGTCTACACACATGGGTCACAGTGAGTCAGAATTGACTCAAAAGTAACTAACAATGACAACAACAACAGCAGACTGAGAATCACTTGTCTACATCAAAGTGGGCTGCAATTCCTTAGAACTGGCTTCTGGGCACACACTCTGTCCCAGTGTCTATTACAGCTCCCACCAGCTTTATCACAGCGGAGTTGTGAGTTAGAATCGACTCCATGGCAACAGGCACTCATCCTGTAGTTCTCAGTGTAAGTGGCATTTCCTTCCTTTCCTCTCACCCCTAACCTGGATTAAAGTCTGGTTGTCATTCTCACTAAGCACACTCCCTAAACTACTGTTACCATGGTACTTCTTTCAGTTTCTAAGTCTGTATACTTGTATAGATACTTGATGTATTTTCCTGATTATTGGGTAGACTATTACACTAGACTATCAGACAGCTGGAAACCCTGCTGGTGTAATGGTTAAGTGCTATGCCTGTCAAACGGAAGGTCAGCAGTTCAGATCCACCAGGCGCTCCTTGAAAACTCTATATGGGGCAGTTCTACTCTTTCTATGTCGTCACCATGAGTCAGAATTGACTTGATGGCAGTTGGGTTTGGTTTTGGTTTTATCAGGCAGTTATTTTGATGAAATAATTAGTTAGAAATAACTGAGACATTCAATAATAAATGACATGAGATACACATAGGCTAATTACACATTTTACCAAAAGTTTTTAAAAACACAAGAGACAGAAATACTAGTTACGATGAATAAAATCGAGAAGCAAAAGTATACATTCTTTATGATCACAACTATAAAAACTGCTGAAAGCCACAAAAATGTGAAATACGTTACAGATCTTGTATATATTTTTAATTTTCATCTTCATATTTTCTGTATGAAAATAAAAAAATCTGTTTATAAAATTTGGCTGCTCTATTTTTTTGTATAGATTATTTTTTCCATACAAAATACCTTCAATTTTCTTTACTATTCCACGTTCTTCTCCGTCTCAAAACTTTGCTCAAGCCCCACTTTCTCCAATGTATTTTGTCCATACCATTCATCTGTTTGAGAGCCCACCATATATATGATCAGGGCAGACAATACAGGTAGTAAGATCCTGTCACTGTTCCTCATTACTATATGAGTACTGCTTATCCCCAGTGATACCCAAGAATACCCCAAGTCTTGCTCAGTTAATCTCTCATTCTTGTAAATCATACACAAGCCCCTAGACGGCCAGGACCAAGCTCCTGTACCTCAGGAGGAAGGGAGCCTTAGCCCTGTCTTCAATTCATTTTTTAGCTACTAAAGTGCTTCAACCTGTGGGCACTCTAGTAAAAATGCTGATTAACTGGTGGTAAAACTGGAATTGGAGGAGGGTTTGAGAAGGGACTCCGGCTGCTCTCACCTCTCACATCCAAGGAGCGCATTATTCAAATCCTCATTCACTTGAATTAACTCAACAGTAACATCTTCATTCTCTACCACCACCAGCAGGTCCATGATCCTCTCCTGCATCTCTCGACTCGTCTTATAAAGTTTCTGCCAAATAAATGAGAGAGATTTCTTTTTCCATACTATGAATATTCTACAAAAGAAAAACTACTCGCCAGGCTGCGTACACATATGCTCACTTCCGCACTGATGTTATCAGCGGGGGTCTACCAAAGCACGTGAGTATGGGCAACTCGTGCCACCCAAGAGAAAGTGACAGATGATACACAGAGTGAGTTATAAAATGATGATATTTTCCCCTAAAAAACAAAACAGGTGTCATAAGTTCAAAATGGCAAACTGGATGGAATGAGGGACTACAAATTCTAAGTGGTATATGGGCACTGTAAATGCACTGCTTATTAGCTGTACAATGTTGGGAAGTAAAACTCTTGTTTTCCAAATCTCAATTTCTACATTCTATAAATGAAAATGTGTTACTTGCTGCATCTCCCTCAAGGACTATCATGAAAACCAAATGAAATATGTGCAATGAGGAACCTCATAAAGTAGTACTTGAAACATAAAATGCTACTATTACCAGTGGTAGTGTAAGTAGTTAAAATACAGTGACAGCAGCATAATTTTATCTCCTAATATTTTTCTTAAATAAACACATAATTATTAATTACATTCCAGACATCCTGGTAGCATAATAGTTAAGAGCTATGGCTGCTAATCAAAGGTCAGCAGATTGAATTCACCACCTGCTTCCTGGAAAGTCTATGTGGCAGTTCTCCTTTGTCCTGCAGGGTTGCTATGAATCGGAATTGGCAGCAACGGGCTTTTCTTTAAATTACTACATTCTGACATAAATTGCACCAGGATTAAAAAAACTAGTTATAGATAATATCTGTCTTTGGACTATTCAGACTCTTTGCCTTAAGCCTTGGCCACATCCCAAACCAACATTTTCTTTTAAGCATCAGAAGCAACTATAGTAGGCATACTGAGCCAGGCTCTCCGGGGCTGGCATCTGAGAATCTACATTTGTAACAAGTATGCCAAACGTTTCTCATGTACGGTGACATTTAAAAATTGCTGCCTTACAAGTGACTTTCTCCAAGGCAAACCTCCAATAAACCTCAGGAGCATGAAACCGATAGTAATATTTTCTCAAACCTAGGTTGGCTATCACTTGTCCATGTAACATAAAATTAAATATCAGGCAAAAACAAAAGAAGTCTTCCCTTTCAAAATTAAAGTATCAAAGCTCGCTCAAATATCACACTGGAATATTATTTGATTCTTTCCCTCAAGAAAGAAAATCCTGCTTAAAAATTTATGCTTCTTGGAAACCATTTAGACTCTCAAACAATCCATTTCAAGGTTCCTAACAGAATATCTCTAAATAAATAAATCAAACTATTACTAACTGGCATTTAGACTCCAAGGTAAAAGCTTCCACCTCCACAAAATCATAACAAAAATGTTTATAAGCCAAAATGCAATAAATGGAAAGAAGTATGACACACAGAATAAAGATCTAGGCTTTCATACTCTGCATGTCTAGCTAGAAAAACTATCTTATATCTTATTTGCTAATGACTTGGTCATTGTCAGCAATGACAAAGAGCAAGGGTCAACAAACTTTTTTTAAAGGCCCAGTAAGTAAATATTTTCAGCTTTGCAGGCTATCAAGTTTCTGTTGCAACTATTCAACTCCTGTTGTAGCATGAAAGCAGCCACAGAAATATGTAAACAAATGGGTGTAGCCATGTTCCAATAAAACTTTTATTTGCAAGCCCATGTGTGGTGTTCTGCAGACTTCTAATACACTGCAAAGAGCACAGACTTTGGACTCAGTAGACCTGAGTTCTGCTCCTGCATTTCCCGTTTTTTATCTGTGAAACAAGGATAACAGCAACTGAACACACAAATCAGCAGAAAGCAGTTCACACGAGGTGGAGGTTAAACATGTCCCAAACGTGGAGCCTTTCCAAGCTGCTGCACCGGCCCATCATCTCTAACACCAACCACTCGCTCCTGCCTTAGTACTCTTCCTCCCATCTTTGGGTTCCCTAATTTCTTGCAGCACCTCACAGAACTCACAGACCATACAAAGGAAACAGCTCACAAGATTTTGGAAGCTACTGCTGTCGTTAGGTGCCATCACGTAGGTTCCGAGTCATAGTAACCCTAGGTACCCCAGAATGTGTTGTGATAACAATCGTCGTTGTGCTGGAGCCCTGGCAAGTCTCAAAGTTGTGAGTCAAGTGTAGAATTCTCCCTGTCTCAGTCTCCTTGGGTCGGGAAACCCACTGTGAGTCTGCATTGGTTCCCAAGGCAAGTCTCTCCTTTGGTGGTGGTGGGCTCTCCCCTTTGCTCTGGAATTGGCTTTCTTTTAAGGCAAAACTGCCCATTCCCCTTGCTAGGCCACCACTACCCTAACACCCAATCACCTGGATGGGCGTTACAAGGCCATGGCTATTAAGGCCACACACAAAAGTAATTAATACAACACAGCAACTATCCTATAGGGTTGCTGTAAGAATAGAAAAGGGTGTTGTTGAAGACCCACAGTGCTTGGCATACAGTGGGTAATCAATAAATGTGTTATATTTGCCTCAAGAAATGTCAGTGTGAGCTTAACTAATGTGACTAACACAATCCTGCAGTACTCCTGCTACCACTCAGGACCCAATATCACACAATGAACTGAGAAGGACATTTAAAAGCATCTCCATTATGGATGGGAACTTTTCCTTTATTCTATACATAAATTGCTCCTCCTGCTGCTCACTGGTGGATCCGACTCAACAGCACTTGGCTTTTTGGCGTTGCTCACCGGCAGTCTTGCTAGAGCAATGGCAAGACCAAGGAAACGCAATGGCTGTTAGACGCTTCTGACATAAATGTAGAAATTAATTTGAAATGAATTTGCAGCCAACATCAATAGCCCCCTGGTCACAGGAAGGCCTTCCTTTTGCCCTTTCAAGAGACAGATGGACCTGAAAACATGAAAGGAGCATCACATCTCTCAGCAGGTTTGCAAAGCAGAATTCAAAAAAATCTCTTCAAACGCCAGCCCACTCTGATCTTTACAATTGATGTTTGTCTCAGAGGAGGGCCAAGCCACCTGGAAACAGCACAGATCAAGCACCAGGGACAAAAAAGGAAGGGTCAGAAGTTCCCCACAGCAGACACCTGCAGGGCTGGTAGACAGTGGGGAGGTAGGGGCGCTGGAAATAGTCAACATACAGAGTAACAGCTGCTGGTGTGTGTGTCCAGACCAGAGCCCCAGGAATAGGCTGCCTCCCTTTATATGGTATCAAAGCTAAGACAAGCTTCTAATTTAAAGGGAATTCAATAGCCAATTCAAAAGTCTATTGAGCAAAACAAAAGGGAGCTCATTAACAGCTTCTTCTCCCTACATCCAGATGGCTCCTACTCCTCCACAGAGCACTCAGGAACTCATGGAAGGAGGAGGTCTCTGGACACTTGTAACTTGGACTGCAATCATCCCACTGTCACACTCACAAGACAACTCAGTACAAATAAGTACACAAAAATACCTGGACATTTTCCTTGAAAAAGGGAAACTAGGAAGAAACGTGTTTGCTTCAAAGTTTTCTCTGGAAATAATATCTGTATGGTAATATTCTTATTATCAGGCCTTAACATATTTCCTCTTTCCTAGTAATCCCCTAGGCTGCAGTACCCTCAGAGGTCTATCTGCTCCAGATACAAACTGTTGCTCCTACCCACCAACTCCCAAACCCAGCAATTCTCAGCCTCAGTGGCTCTTACAGTCAGTTTTTAACACGGACAAGCATCAGAAGAACAAGTGAACTGTCAACCTAGTCCTCATGAAGACCACCGCTTTACTGGAATCCCTCCAACTCTTTTTCCCAGCTCAATACTGTCAACACTTGATTTCCCTAACTTCATTGTCTTCAATAAGTCCTTGGGTCTGCTTTTGTCCTCAGTTGTTAAGTCTCCAAAGAACACTGATCTACTCAATTCAACAAACACTTAATGAGCTCAAACACTAAGCAATGCAGACACTCTAAATATGCATAATTGCAGGAAATACTGAGGTGGATTTAAAAGCATACTACTTGGTTTCTGCCTTTAAATTGTTTCTAATTTAGCTCCAGAACTAAGACATCTCACATGAAAAGATGACAGGTTAGTCATCTACCCTGGAAAGTCAACATGAGAAACAAGTTGGCACAACAGGTACAACCGAGGCTCAGAAAACGAGGTTCTAGCTCGAGCTCCTGTATTTGCCACACTGTGTGGGCAAATCGCTCCCTCTCTGAATATGCAGTCTCATGTGCAAAGAGAGATGGACTCAGTGACATTGCTGGTTCCCTCCACTCTCAATACCTTGGGCCATTCTTAATGGTAAAGGTAATACTAATACCAAAGAAACTCAAACTCACTGCTGTTGAGTGAATTAAAAAAAAAGTTATCACTCCTCTCTTTGTATTGGTAAATATAGGAGTGATAACTTTTTAAATTTTATAAATTTGTTACAAATTACCCTCACATGATCAAATTTTAGATGCACATGAGTAAAAGTCTTCTGTAGCTCACCTTATGTTACAGAAAGCTAAAACTTTCCCTCCTTCCAATGTCCAACGAGGGAGAGCCCCAAAATAAGAAAAAGCAAAGTGAGTGGTGCCAGGGAAGGTCAACTAATGCAGGCAGGAGCTATGAGCAAGGTATTCCAAAGCTAAGCATATGAGTTCTGACAATTAAATTTGCAAACTCATCCTAGAAAGGTGCTACATACATCACTGCTGAACATCACTACAGTCATCTTCGAAGTATTCCCCTGGGCAAGCTATGCACTGATGCCAGCACCTAGTCCACACTTCAAAGCAATTTTGGAACTCTTTTCCTGGAATGGCCATTGGAGCTGTCATAGTATTACCCTTGAAGTCCTAAATGTCACCAAAATGTCTTCCTTTCAATATTTTCTTTATCTTCTAGTAAAGAAAAAAGTCACCAGGGGCCAGATCAGGTGAGAAGCTAAGCTGCTCCAATACAGTTATTTGTTTACTGGCTAAAAACTTCCTTACAGACAGTGCCTTGTGAGCTGGTGCACTGTTGTAATGCAAGAGCCACGAGCTGTTGGCAAAAAGTTCAGGTCGTCTTCATCTAAATTTTTAATGCAGCCTTTTCAGCACTTCCAAACAGTAAACTTGGTTAACTGTCCAGTTGGTACAAATTCATAATGAACAATCCATAATGAACAATCTCTCTGATATCAAAGAAGTTTAGCAATATCATTCTGACTCTTGATTTGGACTGATGGAACACTTTTGGTCCTGGAGAACTAGCTGATGTCCATTGTACACTCAGACTCTTTGTTTCAGGGTCATCTTGATATACTCATGTTTCATCACCAGTGTTAATACAGCCTAGAACATCGTCTTGCCTTTCCAAAAGATCTTGGCAAACTTTGACTCTCCTTTGGCTTTTGATCATCAGTGAGCTCCTTTGGGACCATTTTTGCACACACCTTCCTCATGCCCAGATTTCCAGTTAAGATTTTCCTGTTTCTCCATTAACACTGACTTGGTCTGCTATGCTTCTCACAGTCTGCTGCTGATTTTGACACACAATTCGACAAATTTTTGCAATGTTTTCATCAGTTCTGCTCTTATTGGGCACCCTGACCTCTCTATGAGTGGCACTTTCTCTCCCCTCAGAAAAACATTTAATCCAAATGCACACTGCCATTTTCTTTATGGCATTATCCCTATAAACTTGATTTCACTTCCACTCTTGCCAAGTTTAACAAGAAATGTAATGTTTCTTGCTCTGATTTGAGCTTCGATATTCTTGTGACTGCACACAAAAACATGCAATGATGAACACCACTCAACAATCTACTGCAACACGTCAACACGAACACAGCTATGTCACACTAATGTACCAAGGTTATGAAACCTTACCAAGTTGTTTGTACAGAGCTGTCAACATAAGCACATGGCAGCAAGTTTGCTACCTTAATTGTCAGACCTCTTAAAATGTCAAGAAAATAAAAGTTGGGCCGCTTCCTTCTGAACTGCAGGAGACACCCTTAACTTATCACAACTCACATTAGACTAGATTCAACCCTAGAATCCTTGTACTCCTCTTTGATAAACAAAAGAAATCTAGCCTCCACCCACTAGGGAAGTCCAAAGTCTATAAGTTGGTGTCCTGGGGAAGGTTTCTAATTACAAAACATGGTTCACTGCCTAAGAGTCTAACAAAGAACACAAGCCCCATTTATTAGCGGGGCTTCAGTATTTAACTGTTCAGTATGGACTGAAGGAAGAGGAAGGTGTTACACGTAAACATACTGGATTTCAGATGGATGAAAACAGACAGGAAGTGGTTCCAAATAAACAGAAAAGCTTCTAGGAGATAAGTACAAACAGATAAAACAGGAAGAGGTTCTGGTGTAGAGGCTGGGTTTTAATCACCACCTTCAACATAAATAAGACTGCGATCACTGGTGAAGTACATGTGCAAGAGCTAAGAAACTTCTTACACGCGCAACACCTTCCTTCTGCCCTCCAAATTCACTGCCTGCTCCCTCCGGCCTGCTCCGTGCTCTGAGGCTGACCTGTAGGGACCACATCAACAAGTGCCCTGTGCTCTGGCTTCTGGTAGGGACCAGCCAGCAAGGCTTGTTGGCAGGACACAGGCGGAATGGAGGACAGCAAGGTCCGGATACTTACTCCCTCTGCTTCTTCAACCAAAGGCACTGCTACTCTGCCACATGATTGTTTCCTCTGGGTTCTGGAAAAACCTTCCTCATCTTGGCTGTTGACAAGGAAGGATGTTATTAGCCTGTTGTCATTAGCCCCAGGGTAGTGAATTAGCCTTGTGATTTCTTTGGACCTTACCAAAAACCAGAGAACCAGACCCACTGTTGTTGAGTCAATTCTGACTCACAGCAACCCTTTAGGACAGACTACAACTGCCCCATAGGGTTTCCAAGGAGTGGCTGGTAGGGTTGAACTTCTGACCTTTTCTTTTTGGTCAGCAGCCAAGCTGTTAACAGCTCTCCTCAAACAAACCAAATGCAACACACTGCCTGTGTGACTTTTGCGTCTGTACCAGCATGCCCTTTAAAGTCCCTGTTTGTATCAACAGTCTGTTTATGACAATTTAGTTATTCTCTGGCTTTGGCAGGGTGTCCTGTTCTCTCTATCAAGTGCTTACTTCCTTCAAAGCTCCCACCAGCAGTACCTGTAAAGTTCATCTTTCTACAAATAATCTGCTCATGGCAACACTGATTTTTCCACTGTGCTTTTTAAAATTCTTCTAGCCTCTGTCTACTGCTCAATCTCAAAGTCCTGTTCACATTTTTAGGTATTCTTTAGAGCACCATGTCACCTCCAGGTACTAAAATCATATTCATTTCCTATGGTTGCTGTAACAAATCACTACAAATTAAGTGGCTTCAAACTACACAAATTATTCTCACAGCTCTGGAGGTAAGAAGTCTAAAATCAAGGCATTGGCAAGGCTGTGTCCCTTCTGCAGGCTTTAAGGGAGAATCTGTTTCCATGCCTTTTTCAGCTTCCAAAGACAGTCTGCAATCCTGGGCTTACAGGCCTCTCCTTGCAGCACTTTACCTTCTGGCTTCCATCATTACATCTCTCGCTGCTAACTCTGACTCTCCAGCCCACCTGGGTAATCCAGGAGCCTCTCCCCATCTCAAGACCTTTAACTTAATCACATTTGTGAAGTCCATTTTACCATATAATGTAACGTGTATTCACAGGTTTTGGGGGTTAGGACATGGACATTTTTAAGGGGCCACTATTCTCATCACAGTCACTAGAAGTGAAAGTTAGCAGAAACAAAATACCAGAATCCGACTGTCAGAGACGTCTAAAAAATGGACCTATGAGATATAAAACAAGGTCTAATACACACCAAGAAATAAAATAAAGACTCAAATTAGGATAAGAAACAAGAGACCGAAAAATGAACAGACTGAACTACTGGGAAATGAAAAACACGGTGAATAAGGTTTAACATAATGGTTAGGTCACATATCAGACTAGCCTGCTACAGAAAGCATTAGTGATCGGTTATAGACTGAGGAAAGGAGCTAAAAACATTAAGCATTTAAGTAACACAGAAGATAACAATGAGACAATCTAAGACACAATTCTAGTTCAGTCTATTGTTACTCCAGCAAACTCTGAACTTCCCAGAACTCTGCTTTTATTTCATGAGAATTCCTCCCTGCCTTGCTCCCTGCCTGTTCCTTTCTCTCCTTCCTTCCCTGCCAATTCCTTCCTTCCTTCTCCCTCCCTCCCTCCCTCCCTCCCTCCCATTCTCTCTCCTCCCTCTCTCCTTCCCTCCCCCCCACTTTAAAGTTATCTTCTACTTCTTGCTGTTAGCAGTTTCCTTGGAGGTTAGTTCTTCCATCTGAATTCATTTTTTTCCTTAATACTGGTTTGCCTCATAGGTTTAGGGTTTAGATTGAGATCTAGATCACTGATCCTCAATCTTGCCTGCACATCAGAACGAGTCAGGAATGAGTAGGAAATGCTGAGACATTATAACTGCTGCCTGAAGCTCTAATCAAAGACAGTTTGATTTAATTAGTTTGGGGTAGGACTAAGGTAGCGTTTCTATTGCTGCCATTGTTGATTTAGTTCCCCAGGTGATTCCAGTACACTTCGTCTGCTGCTATGGATTGAACTTTATTGCACAGAAGTGTGTGTAGAGGTAGAGAATGTGGAATGAATGGGCAGATGTCTCAGGGCTTGTTTTCCTTTAAAGGACTTGTCCACAAGTTGGAAACCAGATGCATCTGAGTTGGTAGAAGTACATCATTAAAATGCAGTTCCTGGGTTAAATTCAGCCCTGCTACAGCCTCATTTCTATGGATGAGGCTCCTTCAAAGCTGCAGAACCCTAGGAAGTGCTGGCCATCTTTCTTCTGGCCCAGAAGATCCCAGGTTCTCTTGGAAACTATCACATGTTTGAAGGACAGCCCAGTTCCTTCGGTCCTAACACTCACCCTTGGGGTGACTCCCTGGTGAAATTTAGCTTATGGGACAGCAGGAGACAGATGTAGCTGTCCTGATCTCCATCTGTCTGTCTGAGGTCTGTCTTATATTACTCGGATTCTGAGGTTAATATTATGAGTTTCTTCTGAGAAATATCCATTTGGAGGGGTCTCTTTTGTGAGTTCCCCAGTAGGTCTAATCCCATCTGCATTATAAGGCACTGACTGTTTTCAGTGTTCTGGTCTGTGGATGGTCTTCCCATGGCTTCCTGTAAGCATCAGCATTCTCATTTTCTATTTCTTTTGTCATCTCGATGGAATATGTGTAAGAGAGGAGGTAAAGGGAAGCAGAGGCAAGCTACAGATATCATAACCTAGTTGTAGGAAAAAACAGATCTCTTTCACAACGCACAGAGTTGATGCCAGGTACATTTATCACCTTGTTACAGTTGACCTTCCTCCCCGTTACTGTGACCGTGCACTGCCTTTCATATTGCTGCCTTCTCTGCTGCAGCCCTGAAGACTCCAGTTGAAGCCTCCCAAAGCTCCTACAGTTGCATGAGGGCAGACAGACAGACAGCTAGCATTATCTGGGGCTTACAGCTCTACTAATCTGAACAGTTCAGACTGTAACTCTATTGATCTGAAGAGCTCAGGTGTGAGAAAATCCTTTGAAAAAGCAAAAACTAAAAAATTATGTTGTTTTTCCGTACTTCTATGTTTGTTGGCTTCATGTGTAGATCCTTGAATCAGTATGCACTTTGGCCCCTCTATCCTTAGGAGATTTTATTGCATTATTTGAGATCATGTGGGGAGCATTCAGATCAGAAAATATTTATATGTCCAAATATTTGTCAAAAGAAATTAAAAATAGCACTTCCCACACCAGATCTCTATGTGGTAACAACAAAACCAGAGAAAGGAAAATAAATTACACATTCAATAGCCTCTATAAACAAGCTGATATGATGCCAGAACCCATTCAGCTTCAAATGGCCGTCAGTATTATTCTAACATTGATTTATAACCTAAGTCTCTTCACTATTCAAAGCAACACACAGCCTCCAGCTCTAGCATTAAAACAGCAACCAACAAATTAATATTATCCATGCAAAATTCAACCAAACATCTGCATCAAAAGATTCTGAGAAAATAAGGCATTTCAGTGTACTCTAGGAGGGAATAAAATCTAAAACCAGATTCACATGTTGAAATGGAACATTTCATTTTATATTTTTACTAGAGGACTGTTTATTACAGACTGATGAAAAAAATGAGAAAAAGGTCATAAATCTTTTCATTTTAGAGCTCTGAAAGAGCTTGGAAGAGCATGTAGAACTAGAAATACTGCTGTGGCCATTTCTGAAAGATGCCATCTGCCACATACTTACTCTTAGTTTGATTTTTAATTTTTATATTTTATTTGACACACTTGTTAATGTCACAAGTTCTTAGAAATTTTGTATCTGTAAAAGCTACACCGTGAAGATCTGAGAAAGCATTAACCCATTACCATCGAGTCAATTCGAACTCATGGCTATCGTATACGACAGAGAACTATGCCCAATAGGGTCTACAAATCTGTGATCTTTAGGGAAGCATACAGTGACATCGCTTCCCGTGGAGCAGTTTCTTGGGTTCAAACCACTGACTTTGGGGTTCAAGGACAAGTGCTTAACCACTATACCACCAGGGCTCCTTTTAAAAAGGATTATACATACACACTCTATGTGATGATTAACCCTCATTTTTAATTTGCTATATACTTACGCAGGTCCCAATGCCCTATATACTTTCTCCTGCACAGACTATTGTCTCCATCTAAACTTTTCCCTAATTCTATACTTTTCTCCTTGTATCCACCCATGATCATACAATATACCAAACAAATTTATACTATAGCATCTACAGTATTTATTGTGCTATTATTTTCAAAAATTATTTTATTGTGCCATTATGCGTATTGTTTATACAATAATCTTGCTCACTAGACATAAGTTTCTTGAGGATGTAAACAGTCTCCTGCTTTCAATATCCGTTACCACAAGACAGTTACTCATTACATTGTTAAATGGATGAATTTAGAGGCAACTTTTACAGATATAAAACAAGTAGAGACAAACAGGAGACTGCATATGACCAAGACTGTAAATGATGTTAAGTGATTTGGTTTAAGACAGTAAGAACAATGTCTAAGTTATATAGTCATTCTTGATTCTTTTTATGAAGTTTAGAAATCAGCTGAAATTAACTGGCAGGCTGGATTAGACATTAGACAATGTCAAGGTATCTCCCATCTCCATGGCTCTAAGTTTAGAAAAGAACTCTAAGACATACTTGAACTGACTGACCCTGAAACCATACCACACCTGCAAAAGCTCTATATCGTCATGGTTTTCAGATCCAGGGGTGTTTTCCATTAATATGGTGGACATCACGTTCACATTCATTTTCACCATATCCAGCTCACTGTGTAATTTCCCAATCTGCAGAGAGCAATGCAAGCAACAGTCAGCAAGTGTGGCACCAACGAATGAACCATGACCTTGTGTCTTGTTCTGGAAGGGTATCTGCTGGAGGAGAAAATGCTCCAACAAAATGTAAATTTATTTTAAAATGTATCATCTATCACCTTCTAAAAGGATTTGCAATCTCTTCTAATAAACCCAAAAATATGCTCGAGGGAAATTAAAAATGGAGAAAAAATAGCATTAGATCAGAACAAATATTGAGAAGGGACTTGGATAAGCCAGTTTCTAAAAACAAAAGTAAATATTAGTATGGACTTCTTGGCAGCTAATGGGAAAAGAGGGAAAAAAAATGAAGGTTTTTAGAACTCTTGTGGTATTAAAAAAAGAATGAAGAGGTTAACAGTTTTTGTTTTTTCTGGATGGACTCCTAAGAGGAATCAATCCTGTGGATGCTTCTAAAAGGAATCCAGAAGAATAACAATATAAAGCTTCAAAGATATATCCCTTATATAGGACAGATATAAACTTCATATAATAATTTCTTACATGGACCCTTTATAAAAAGCTATAGACAAAGACGCAAAAAGTAGTTTAGTTGGCACTATTAGCACTAGTAATAAGACTTCTACCTATTGAGCTCTCTGAAAGAGTGTGTGAACAGTCCTGCCAGGAGAAAGGGAAAGCAGCTGGTTGACACACAATCTAGTCCACAGCCATACCTCCACAAAGCCAGCAGGTGACCATAGCTGTTAAGAGGTTAGGCTCAGGAATCAGAAAAAATCTATGGGATTAATTCTTCTCAGGACTGAACTGTGACTAAGTCACATGACATCACCAAGCCTCAGCCTCCTCTGTAAAATGAGGGCAATAATATACCTACAGCTTATAATGTGGTTAATAAGAATAATCAAACTGTATATATAGTGCCTAGAACTTTAAAAAGGTCATCGATAAACACCACTGCTGTTGTTACCTGTTCTGGGACCAAGGTAATGGTTGGGTTCTTGGGAGCAGCTATAGATGAAAGAGCTGGTGCACTAGGAACACATGTTGGTGGATTAGATGAGATCTGAACAGTCTGTCAATATGAAATAAGAAGATACTATTACCTGAATTGCACAGCCACCTCAAGCCTAGTTTGTCCATCCAACTCACTCCATCACTGTTTTAACCAAAGCCTTACCTGTAAAGTGTCAGCCTACAGTAAACTGTCCAGCATAAAACCTTTTGAGAAGAGGGCTAAAGCAAATGGCATGCCCATAATGGAATAGATGTTGAGTAACAGATGGCTGCTATTATGACTATTAACTGTATTACAATGTAACGAAATGTTTAGTAAAACAAAAATAGTTTTACCATGGATCTACATGATAAACTGCAACATGAAATTACTGCTATCCTTTCTTTGGACTGTAAAAAAACAATGTTTAAAGCAATTTATGTCAAGCCTTTTCATGATACAGTTGGCAAGGCATCTCCTTCTTCACCAAAGCATGTCTCCCCTAAGCCAGTGCCTTATTTTGATCCACGGGTGGAGAGCACAAAGCCCAGAGATCTAAGTCAGTATATCCTGCACATCTTCACACTAATATACACAGAAATCACCTGAAAATCTTGTTGAGAACCCTGACTCAGTAGTCTAGGAGTGGCATATGCTTACATTTGTAACAAGCTCCCAGATTATAATGCAATTCATACTCTGAATAGAAAAGTTCTAGACTATTACTATATTGTGCCTTGAGAGAAAGAAGAAAAAGGGCATGCTGAACAGTCTACAGGTAGATGAGAGAAAAGATGGGACAGGAACTAACAGCCAGAAGCAGCTTGCACAGGTAAAACAGAGCTTCCCCGAAACAGACTTCTAATATATCCCTGAATTGTTTATTCCATGAAGACAATACTCACCAATCTACAGATAGGAAGAGCTATTGTTTCATCTTATGGTAATTATAGGACGACAAGAGCTGAATTACCATCAGCTACTCAAGGCATTGTAAGTTCAAAACCATGAAGATTATTTGCAAACTTGAGAATGGATACACATGAACCTTTAGAAGCTCTCTAGGTAGCACAGGCATTAATAATAAACCAAAATTCTTGATAATATTTATGGCAGAAGCTATTATTTGCTTGTCCAGCAGAACTCTTCTTTTGAAAACTGCCCTCCTCTATTCGATACTAGTGATTCCTATGGGAGCTGCCATGTTATCATACTATGTTAGTTGGTTTGTTCAGAAATGAGAAACTAAACTAGACAGATGCAACGTGTCTCTTCTCCAAGGTTTTTAGACTTGGAATTTGAAAAGGCTCAAGCTATAACATGAAAATTGGGGAGATAGTTCCACTATGTGGAAAAGCTAGTCTGTAATGAGAGAGAACAACAAAGCTAATCGCCAAAGAGAAGCAGACAAACGAAAGGCATGTGAATGCTTGTTTCTCTGTTATTTCAAAGGTCGGACTAAGAGTAACCCTTTTGTGAGTTTGTTATTGTAGGAAATATCTTAACATCCTTCTAATAATTTCTGCTTTTTGCTAAGGGAAGTAGAGCTAGGTTTGCCCCGCTGCAATGAGAAACCTCAAGTAATGTGCTATCTTACCCCACACAGGTCAAGGAAAGGCCTCCTACCTCTGAGCTTGTTGTTTCAGCCTCAGCATCTGAGGAAGGAAAGTGTACACCTTTCTTGAGCAGATCAAGGTACACTTCTTTCACTTCGCTTACATCCACACCTCCTGGGAAACCCCGAGACCAAATCTGAATCCAAAAGATGGAACGTTCCAGAGTTAGAACAACAACAAAAACAAAATACGATTCTCAAGTAAGTGAGAAAATGGGAGATTGCCAATTATGTGTCTTATTAAAAAAGAGAAAGTTGCTTTTGAATGCCATGGACAAATGTACCTTTTCAAAGACTAGACTAATCACACAAAATATTTGTTATCATCAGACTCCTATGTTTTGGACATCTCAATGAAACTGTGGGGTAGGTACTATTGATTGGTGTTTATTGTGCTGGATTCAGAATCAATAGAGTCTAAAATAACATCAGGAGACTTTTGCTAAGTAACCTTGTACTAGTCAGTTAACTAGTCCAGACACAGTTTTCATATCTGCAAGATGAATACACACATAACAATCCTTCCTTCCTGACATGGATAAAACAGAAACTGGGAGAAAAGCAGGAAAATGATTCCCAGTTCTTCAGAAAAAAGGCACTATCCAATACCACGAAATTATTACACAAAAATAGTAAGAATGTTTTCTGGCTGAATGCTAGTTTTGTAAAGGATCCATGAACCAATCAAGGATATGTAATTAAGTCCTGAATTTTAGAAGTTTACCATCCCATAATGTGTATGAGACGTACCTTAATGAAATTTAGGATTTTATTCTGAATGTCTAATGGCAAAGTGTATCTGGGATTCAGCAGCTTAACTAGACCATCTTTCAAGAATTCCTTCTTCACTATCAGAGACTGGAAACGTGGACCACAGTTCTGCATACACATGTCAATGAGCTAGATTAGAGAAAAAATAAAACGTCATAACTCTGTGGCAAAAATTAGCCCCTAAATATAAGGCAAAATAAAGATTTCCATTGATATCTAATTAACAAAACGATTTAGTATCAATTAAGATATAGGGCACAGAGTTAGGTTTGGGGATGTGAAGAAATATAAGGCATAATATAGTTGCCTTAGGGATAAACTTGGAGAGTTAAGACTCAATATAAACGCATTAATGACAATACAGGGTAGGAAATGCCAAGTGCCAAACGGGAAGTGCAAACAAAACACACAGGTAACAGACAGGGTGACCTTCCTCCTAGCTTCTCCCAGGTAGTCCTGGTATATGTCTGTTTTCTTGGCTTTACTACTGCTCCTACCCTCTTTCACTCTCAAAAGTGTCTTTGTTTAGACGATCGTTTATATAGTCACCCTGGCTATTGATTTTTGTGGGCAATGACCCTTACAAGACATTTGGAAAAGCTGGGCTTTGAAAGATGGCTAAATAACAGTGAATGATGAGTTAAGTTCTAGAAAAATAAGTGGTATAAAAAAAACACAAAGGTAGCAAAGGGTATGAGTTGTAAGGGGAGAAATAAGTATTCCTGTTTACAGTAGGTGCTGCTTTATGTAGGAATACTGAGGATACTGAGGTGGTAGGGTCAACCCAGTCTGGAGAGGTATTTTCCAGACTGTAGAGAAATCTGAGGGGCAATGTAGAGTTTGGACGTCATCTAAAAACATCAGGAGCCACTTAAGAGTTTTTGTTAGCCTGTCACCATCATACCTGTATTTCAAGCTTAAGATAAGAGTTAATATACTAATGGTAATACTACAGAAAAATGGTCAGGGAGCAATCTGCAGAGGGAATTGGCCTGGGGAAAATTCTGAAAACATGAAGGGATACAGCAGGGACACACTAAAACCAAAAACACCAAACCCACTGCTGTTGCATGATTCCAACTCATAGTGATCCCATAGGACAGAGTAGAACTGTCACATAAGATTTCCAAGGAGTGGCTAGTAGATTCAAACCACCAGGGCTCCAGGGACCAACTACTCACTGCTGTCAAGCCAATTCCAACTCATAGTGACCCTAGAGGAGACAGCAGAAGTGTCCCATTAGGGTTTCCAAGGGATGGCTGGTTAAGAGCGGTCAAGCTCTTCACCACTGAGCCCCCAGGAATCCACGGACCCATTAGTACAGACATAAGGCAGAAAAAGCCTCGGGTGGTGTGGGGTGCAAGGAAGGGAAAGGCATAGAAGAATTTATGGAGGAAGAACTTTCAATGACTGGGTGCTTGCTGAAGAAATCCAAAGACCAAAGTTAAGTGACTTTCATTCTGCGTAAGCTAGACAGCATCTTAGAAGGAACCTGGAAGTAAATAGGGTAGTATGACTAATCTGGGGTAAAAATGATGGGTTGAAATTTAGGATCTAAGAGCTTGAAAGGATAGTACAATGCTCAAGTAGAGATGTTCAGCAGGGACCTGTGCATGCATCCCTCCAGTTCAAGGAATTGTAGAGCTAAAAGTGAGTCATTAACACTGCCTAAGATGAGTGCGAGTGGCTATTCACCTATCACAAGTCCAAAAGAAACTCAACAAAGGCAGTCGAAGAGCAACCAATGGAACTCAAGCTCAAAAATGAGGTGAACACGGCAGTTTCTGGGGGTGGGGGTGGATGCTAAATAGTCAAGAATATAGACTGAGAAAAACTTAGCTAGATTTGTTGATTAGTGGCATCATCATTCACCTTTAAGGAACTATTTTTAATAAAGTAATATGAACAGAAGTCAGGCTAAGAAGGAATGAGCTGGTATTGGAAGAACTGCACATACAAAGGAAGAGTTCCAAGAGTGACCTAAAGACAAATCTCTGGTTTTAATGGTACCATCTTGTGTTAGAGAGGTTACAGAAATCATAACACAGCCAGCATAGCCACAATCATCTCTGTAGAACAGATGTTCTGGAAATTGACTTTACAGCATGCTCTGCATTTTGGGTGTCACTTTAATGGCACTACAAAAAGAAGTAGCGGGTTTGAAAGCTGTAGTTTTAAGGGCAATGTGGCACAAGAAGGCAATCATTAAATGCTGAGCCCAAGGAGCTGCGGAAGTACGGAGAAAATGTTCAAAGCAATGGAAAATAAAATCTAAAATGTATTAAAATGATGCTATATTAATGTAAGGTGGCTAGAAGATGAGCAACAAATAACAACTGAATAACAAATGTCTTTTAGCTTGACACAGTATTATGAGGATTTTTTTTTCCTGGATAAAATGCTGTGAGGAGAGGAGCCTCTAGTTCCGAGGCAGTTTATAGAAATACTTTCCCCAAGTGTTCGTGTGGTCTCAGGCACGATACTCAGCCTCCAAGTCTCATTTTCTCTGACAGTAAAATGAGTGGTGAATTTCTTGCTAAATATTCACAAACCAGTGTCTACCTTTAGAGCCCCAAGATTTTATGGTAACGGGTAGCATTCCCAGAGGTACATGCACAAAATCAAAGAGCCAACATGAAATGTTGAGAAGGTTAACATCGGGAGATCAACAATCACATCTTTTTGTGTTTTCCCCTTGCGATCTTGTACGCCAGGACTAATGACTTCTACAATGCCACCTTGATTATGCCACCAGTATCTCTTCCTACTCCGTCATCCCACTTAGATATGTAGTAAAAGCTACTGTGCCAAATCAGAAAAAGTAAATATGTTGCTTTAATGCATTTTGAAATTGGACCTTCGTGCATATGTGTTGAGATAACCTATCTTTGGAGATAGAACAACCAAGAATACATAATCTAAGATGTCTTAGAGAGCCTAAGAAACAATGAACTAAAACAGATTCAAGTGGGAAACTCCAAGCTCCCCAATCTCCTTTTGTTCTTGATTGTGCAAATCATTTATTCTTACTAAGCATCAGGATCCACTGCAAAATGGGAAGAATACCTTCCTCTAGGGGCTTATTGTGAGAATTAAATGAAGTATACATTATACAAAGAACCAGACACACAATTGGGCCTCAATAAATGATCATTTGCTTCCTGGAGAATTTCCTATTGGTATGCAGAGAAAACATGTTGATTAACAAATATGGGAATTCGTTTTAGAGAGGCCACAAGAAGAGTTGTATTTCTCACAGTAAATTTCTAGAGCAGACACAAATTTATCTGATGGCCCTTTGTTAAGTTAAATTAGCTAAATCAGCCCCAAAGCCTGGTAACCACAAGTACATGGATAAGAGCAAAGGCTTCTGAGTCATCAGAACTGAGGACCACGCCTGGACCATGGGGACCTAACCAAGGCATGGCCACTTTAAGATGACACCCCTAGGTAAGAGCTCACACTTCTGACTCCTTAACTGAAACAAGCTCCTGGAGGGACAATCACATTTGACATGTCTAAACCCCTATAACTCATCACCTAGCAGGTGCTGCACAAAAGCCCATTAGTTAAATAATTCCCAGAAACCTGTTCAACCACTTTGCATTTGACAATAATAGTGTCTTGTTGACATTTATCACAATTCACTTATTCAAGAAAAGGCTAGTTTCTGGCTCAGAGTTACAAAACCTGGAAACAAAATACCCTTTTTTTTTAACTACTGGTTTCTTCAGAAAACTGTTCTACCAACTGATAGTACGAAATAACAATATAATCAGATCCCATCAAAGACCTAATCAAGGCTACCAAGCCCACAGAGAACCCAAAATGAAAGATAATACAAAGAACATTTACAACTGATTTTGACAGGGTCTCATCACTTCACAGTAATAAAGAGGAGAGAGGATTAATCTTTAAAGATTTTATTGACAAACTTATAATTTCCTTTGACAGATGTCAGATAATTTCTTCTGCAACTAATTTCCCATGTCATTAAGTTTGGCTTAAATACTTAAGTACTGTACTGAAGTCAGCTCTGAGACTTAGACCCACATCCACAATGCGGTGAGACATGGGCGGTAAGGAGAGCCACCACCAGATACACAACTAGGCAGAAATCTGCCTGAAGGTATCAAGAGTCAAAGGACTACTTAAGGAAATCCAAGAAAGCAGGTATTTTCCCATACCTCAAATGAACACTGGGGCTAACAGTGAGGGCATATTCTGACACCCAATCTGTGACTTTTACCCTTATTTTGACGCAGGTTTAGATTTGTTTGTTCTCACGCATTGTTGTTGTTAGGTGCCATCGAATAGGTTCCAACTCACAGTCACCCCAGGCACAACAGAACGAAACACTGCCTGGTCTTGCGCCACGTTCCCACCATTCCGGTGGGGAAATCAAGAGGCAGAGATCACACAGGTATCTGATGTAGAACAGGTGATGGGTACAGGCATCTGGCTAGCAGGAAGACTTGAGGGGAAGAAAGACTGGGAGCCCAAAGAGAGATGGAGGGTAAAAAGGGAGAATATTCTGGAATAATACTACTTCCTTAGGAAAGGGCTTTGGTTAGCCTTCAGAAAGAAGACACTACGATCCAGATGGGGATAAGAAGCAAGTACATTAATGTCAAGTGGGTTTGACACAGCAGATAAAGAGCTAAACCTATTAAAAAATGGTGAGAAGAAAAAATAACTATGAGAAGCTGATAACATCCCATACTGAAACACAAAAGGTGGCATAAGTTAATTTTTATCCCTTGCCCTCCTCACTCAATTTTACTCTGCTGCAGCCCTGAGATAGCGTACATCCGGGCCATTTTAGGGCACATCTTCAGATACTTTTACCCTAATTTTATAGTACTGAGGAACTGTTGTGACACAGCTAAGGACATGGCTGCTAGTGGAAAGGTCTGCTGTTTGAACTCACTAGCCAACCCAAGGGGAAAAGATTGCCAATCGACGTCCTTAAAGATTTACAGCCTTAGAAACCCTATGGGGCAGCGCTGATCTGTCCTACGGCATTCCTCTCACTCGAGATCAACCTGATGGCAACGATTTTGGTTCAGTTTTCTACAGCACCATCCACTAGCCCTTGGGTCTTCCTGGACAGTGGGAGAGGTGGGGTGTAGGGAGCACTTAAGTCACTGAGTCAGTCAACCCCTGACAATGTATTGGGCACTATACTACACACAAAGTAGTTGAAGATAACAAAGGAAACACAAGTCTGCCCTACAAGGCTTGATTCATTTTGAGAAGCAATGTGATATGGGAGAAAGGGTATGAAATTTGGAATCTGAGGGCTGCTTTCAAATTCTGGCTGTGCTACGTAATAGCATCATTTAACCTTGAAAAGACACTTAACTTTCTTAGCTTCAGTGTCTTCATCTGTGAACTGGGGTTAATAATATAAGTACTTTCTGGGGTTGAGTACATCTATCAGATAACTGATTTGAAAAATACCCCAGTAACCAAGCCCTACTGACTCACAGCACCTCATAGGATGGAGTAGAATTGCCTCCATAGAGTTTCCAGGAAGTAGCTGGTAGATTTGAACTGCCAATCTTTTGGTTAGCAGCAGAGCTCTAAAGCACTGTGCCACCAGAGTAGAGGTTTATTTCTGTCGTTGGCTTATTGTTCTAATATTTCTACGGCAGCACCTTACTCCTCTCTCTCTGCAGTTGCCTCCATTCTGTGACCTTCCTGAGGTAGCTACGATGAATAAAAACCCAGTGCTGCTGAGTCGAATCTGACTCAAGGTGACCCTCGAGGCCAGAGTGGAACTGCACTATGAATAAACGAAGCGTTACAAAAAAAAGTGAAGGAGGGAAACACCTTTGAGGAGCTTTTTCAGTGATAGTGTCAATAAGATTGTTCAATTATTTCTTCTCATTCCTTTCAGTTACTCTATAGTAGGCAAGATGTGGTCCATTTTCTTCCATGTGTAAGTGGAAGCCGAGCTGACATCTGCCCCAAGGCCCTCTCTTGATAAACACTCTCAAAGCTCCAAAGAGCAGTGGGAAGCTGGCTGATTGCTAAAATAACCACGCACAGACTGGGGTTGGGCTGAGGTAAAAAAAGATGTGCAGAAGAAACCAGAAAGCCACAAACCACACTCTCGACAGCAGGCAGGGCATGGGAAACACACCAAAGTGAAAATGGTAATTCACCAAAGTGACTGAAGAGGTCACACGGCCGAGGTGAGCGGAATGGGAATACATCAAGTAGGGTTCCATACCCAAACCAGAAAATACAACACACAGGAGAACTGCTTAAATCAACACAGAATATTTCTCCAAATTATACTAGGCAGCAGAACTTGGCTGAAATGTAATGAGCTGGCAGCATCTTAGGACTCCACAAAGCTTTTCAAATAAGGTAGAAAGCTAATGGGGAGGTACTTTTTAAGACTTCAATGATCCCATATCCACTTAACAGTTAACACATACAAACTTCTTGATTCGTTCAGCACATACAAGTTTTAAACCCCAGTTCCTAATTCCTGACCAGGAATAATGAATTATTGAGATATGCTCTCTTCCAAAGATGTTTAATGCTATTACAATCAACTCCACTCTATTTTAAAATTCCAACATTTTAATTCCTCCTGTGTATGACTCTTTGCTAATCTATTAATTACCTCAGAGGATTTTAATTCTTTTTCTTTTTTAAACTCAGACCTGAAAATAAGGTTATAGCTTAGGAAGTCCCAGAGTTTTAATTAATCACATTAAAGTACTTACCGACAAAGTAAGTTGGATTTCTTTATGATTGTAGTTTTTGGAAATCCTTTTCTTCAAAGCTTTTACTGCATCTTTGGGCCTACAGCAACAAATATAGGGAGACTGTCAATTTTGCTGAGAACAAGCAGTATCTGATAAGCAATATACACTACGGAAGAAGGAATGAACAAGACCTGGACAGCCAAAACTCTAGCCTTGGTTCTGCTGTGAGACCCTAGGAAGACTACTTAACTTCTCATGCCTAAGCTTTCTTACGCATAGAGGCAAACACCACCACCTGCCCCACTGTGAGAACCAAATAGCAGTGTACATGAAAGGGTATGATAATGCAGAAAACACTATGTAGGTAATGCGCTTATACTCATATACCTGTATTAATGTGCAATCTTCTATTAACGCACAGAACTAGTTTATAGGAATGTAATTTCCAAAACAGTGAAGCTTGTTCTTAACTTATACTTTAGTATTTTCTGGCCTACACAGGTCAGGGATGGAGGAAGAATTAAAATTCTGATGCTACAACTTCATGTTACAAAGCAGGAACTATTTATAATTGCAAGGTAAAATTTCCTTTACCTATGAAATTCCCTGTGCTTATATTGTCAATGAAGAAATTTGTATTTATCAACAGAGAAATGATTCACAGAAGAACTAAATGTGATAAGCCAGATTATAGGAAAAACATTATAAATGCATAAAAGCAACAACCAGGACGACTTGCTATTGATGAATAACAGTAATTAAGTGCACCATCTTTTTCAACCTAAGCTAAACTAAATCTCTTTTGCTGTCAGTTATCACTTGAATAATGCAAAAAAAAAAAAAAAGTGTTAAGTCCCTTTTACCAAAACCCCTTGCCATCTAATTGATTCTCTTATTGACCCTACAGGACAAAGGAGAACTGCCCCATAAGGTTTTCAAGACTATAATCTTTATGGAGGCAGACTGCCATATTTTTGTCTCATGGAACACCTTGTGGGTTTAAACTGCTGAACTTTTTTTGGCTAGCAGCAGAGTGCTTAAACATAGTACCATCAGGACTCCTGTATACCTTGTAAAAAAACAACAAATACCCACTGCCTTCAAGTGCATGCTAACTCATAGCAACCCTACAGGACACAATAAAACTGCCCCACAGGGTATGGAAACCATAGGGTTTCCGAAGTTTTAAATCTTTACCAAGCAGACTGCCATATCTTTATCCCATGGATTGACTGGTAGATTTGAACTGGCAAATTTCTATCTCTTAGAGTAAACTGCAATTCAGACTGTAAATCTGAAATAGTTGCTTCCTTCATATAATGTTTTATTTTATAATTTCAACTCTCAAAATTATAACAAGAGATAGCATATCATTGAAGAACACAGTATGTACATGGATACACACTTTTTTTTTAAAGAAAAAAAACTGTCTTATGACAGGAATAGGAACAAAAAGCTGCTATTTATTTCCTACTT
The DNA here is from genome assembly GCA_028571685.1 of Heterohyrax brucei. NCBI lineage: Eukaryota > Metazoa > Chordata > Mammalia > Hyracoidea > Procaviidae > Heterohyrax > Heterohyrax brucei. The sequence goes on along the minus strand of CM053149.1, from coordinate 112,466,781 downwards.
AATGAGAATTGCCCAGTCACCACCGGGAAGTCAACTTGTTTCTTGATAATATTTCTCGGTTATATTAACATCAAAAACTTGAAACTGGAGCAAAAGGAATTCCTCAAACAGAAAACTTTTTTCTCCTTTCACTTTTTAAAGAAAAAGAAATTGGAATCTTGCAGAAATAAAACTTGAAATTCTTAAGGTAAAGCCACGAGAAGCAGAGAACAATTATAGTGGATTCTCAGATTCTCTGCTTGCTGAAACAAGCAGCTGCCCCAATATTTCTTTCAAATGGTGCATTTTCAAAAGACGGAAGATGCCCCTTGGGGATAATGAAAACATGCAACAAGAAAATTAAAGAGTTTGCAGGAGAAAATGCACTGAGTGTCTCATGCTTCTTATCAGAGGCCAAGTACATGATCAACACACTGTACTCACCCATCCTGGGCAGTGTTGATTATATCACAGATGTGCATGAACTGGCCCCAGTCTTCAGTCTGAACTCCAGCAAATGTAGCCTTTTCTGCAAAGAAAAAGCTGCTGAGATCGAGCTAAAACAGAATAAAAAATGCCTGGGCTTCCTAAAATAATCTGTATGGGCTCAACTAGCAAGAACCATTAAGTTTACTGTAACAGAGGGCAAAGGACTTTTTTCTTTGGGATATTTCCCAGTTAATTCAGGCATCAATCCGAAAAGTTCAGAATGCCACTATTGTGACAGTAATGAGTGACCTATTAACAAAGACTGTGGACTCATTGACCAGAAAGCCAGGACAGACTGGCTGAATCACTATCTGCATGTCCTCTCAGAGAAAGAAACTACGGCTTATTGAACATCTAACTATGAAGTGAGCTGCATGAAGCTAAATTCTTTGCTGTATATAATCTCATTTAACCCACTGTTACACACGATGAAACACAGACAGTTTAAGGAAATTACAAAAGGTGGGTAACATAGCCATTGCATGGTAGAAAAAGGATTTACAGGTCTTTATTGTCTGTTTGGAAACCCTAGTGGTGCAGTGGTTAAGTGCTATAGCTACTAACCAAAAGGCTGACAGTTCATATCCACCAGGTTCTCCTTGGAAACTCAATGGGACAGTTCTAATCTGTCCTATAGGGTCACTATGAGTTCGAATCAACTTGATGGCAATGTTCATTTTTTTCTTTCCTTTTTTTAAACTTCTGTCTGTTTATTCCTAGTTTTCTCTCTTTTTTAGTTGGTTTTTAAACATTATTCTTGGAGTGGCATGCAGGGGAGTAAGAGATAGAGAAATATAAGAACTACTGAATTTGAATTTGCATATGTCCTTCTGTGGGAGTGCAAGGTCACCCTTGAAACCTGTACTAACCAAAGCTGTCCAATACTTGGGCCTTATCGTTAAATAACGGGCTATCTTTCTCTGGGCAGCTCCTTTAAGGATACAAACTGCTTTCTCCAAAGGTAACAGAACATTCTACACAAACTAGTTTAAGAGACGAGAGACCTCTCATCATGAAAACCCAGGATGCTGGGAAGTGGCAATTAAGAATTAAAAAAGGATAATGAAGGGGAAAGAAAAATTAAGCGCCTGGTTGGGGGAAATCCCAAGTTTAGCTTGCTTCCTGTGTAGGAAAAGACCTATCTGAATTTGGCAGTGATTGGACAAAGCTGGCCAACTTCGAGTAATTAGGCACAAGCTCTTGTTGCTTCTGTCAGATGTTCCGTCACCACCTCCCAACTTCCTAGAAAACTCCTATTCACCCTCTAAAAGCCATGGTAGAGTTAATCTCTCCTTAAGTTTCGTTCATTTCATGTTTTCTTGGATTTGCAAAAGCACTGTCACTGTAGTTCCTACAACACTGTATGTCATCCTTACAACGTTGTGCATTCCCTAAGATTTGAAACTATTCCAGGTCCAAGCACATAGCTGGGATTCAACAAGTTATAAAAAATTAAAGAATTAATCAGAAGTTTTGCTCAAATTTGCGTCTTTTGTGTGTCACAAATGATTAGGTGCGTAAGACATCTGCTACAGGGTTGAAACCAACTGTAGTCTGGGAAGAAAGGAGGAAAGGTTGTGGAGTGCAGTCTGCTCTGCACACACATGGAGTCCCTATGAGTTGGAACTTTTTTTTTTAATTGCTGAAGCTATTTCTGATTATGAAGACGCCACCCGAATATATCTCTACTCAGGCCTCTTAATATCTAACACAGTATAGCCATCAACAGCTCAGAAAGCTTTTCTGCCTCAAAAAACCCCTATAATAGTTTCTTTTGCCTTCTTCCAATGATGTGAAACTAGGACTCAGGTCAATGTCACACTGCGCTTACTGGAGCTGGGACCAAAAGTCTTCCAATCTGTGCCTCCTTATTGTAGCTTTCAAAGTTCTCATGATTTCATCACCCCATTAACTTCCCGGCACCAGGACAGTAATACGCACTCATGCCACACCCCGTTCCTAAGGAAAGAAGCTGGGAGACAAGTCAGAATCCGGCTTCCATGGGTACAAGCGCACAGCCACAGACGTCTGATTCCGCGTAGCTAACGCAGAGGCTAACCACGTGGGAGAGAGGAGCGAGGCTAGACGCCTTGTGGTCCCTGGTGGCCTCCGTAGCCCTCCTGTGCCCCCAGACCCCTCCACGCGCTGTCTTCACACCACAGCTCAGCATTTTTATGCCTTGTTTACCGAGAAAAGTAACTCAGGTTGTACGAGCTTGGGACCAGATAACTGCTTTGGAGTGACCTGTCCTTTGCAGAGATGACACATCACCTGACATCTCTGAGCCTCCTTTTCCACATCTGTAAAACGGACAAGACATGCCCTTTTATGAACAACCTTTCCTGGCAGAGAAGTTTCTGGTTTCTCCTTGTAAAGGCCCAAACTCCACTCACGAATCTTGCGGTTCACCTGTTTTGTTTCCCTCCCACGGAGACATCGCCACGAGGTAAATTTTGAAGAACAGGTTCTGGGAGGAGTCGACAAGACAACTGTCTAGGAGGGCACCGGGTGGAATGCGCGTGCCCTGAAAGTGGCATGGGGAAAGGGAAGAATTGCCTCAAACTTGGACTAACTCGGTCCTTCGCAAGCTCAGAATGGCGTTCCCCAGGAAAGGGCTCCGCGGCCCCCAAAGCCTCCTTACCTATGAGGTGGCCCACGGAGATCCTGTAGGGATCCCGGTGACTCTTCCCAAACGCCATGGTAGCCCCAGGGAGACGGGCCCAGGAAATCCGCCTCCACCGCTCGGCGGCTCCCGGCTCCACCCGCCCGGTGCCGCTGGCTCCTCCTCTTCGCCCGAACGCTTGCCGGGCTCGGGCTCCGGCTCGGGCGCGGACCGGGGCGGAGGCGGCGCGTTCAGCCCGGGCGCTGCGGGACGCGAGGCCCAGCGCGGGCAGGGACCCGGGGGCGGGGCCGCGAGGCGCCCCGCGCACCTGCCGCGTGCCCCGCGGGGCCGCGAGGAGGCAGGGCCCGGGCTGGGACCGAGCGCGCAGCGGCCTCGTGTGGCGCCCGCGGCGGTGACGCGAGCTCACGCTTCGGTCCGCGGGCCGGCGGTCCCCGAGCCGCGGCTTGGGAATTAGCCACCTGGGCTGTGATCCCGCCGCTTGTTGGGTAATTGCTGTTTATCTTTGCGTTTCCCTTTGCCGCCTTTTGTACCGCAGGGAATATAGGGTAACACAAATCTGAGGACTATAATGAGAATTACGGGGAGGAGGTAAACCTCTTAGGTCAGTGCCTGGAACCCACGAAGTAAATCCCGGCTCACCGAGTGAAGTAACTAGCAAGGTTTACCCTATCCGCCCCGGAGATCCGGGAAGGGAGGTAGGTGTGTTCCTGGCCTTATATAAAGCGGAAGGAGGAGGGCTTGGCTTTGGGAACCTCCCAGGTGTCGAGCGTCCTCCCTAGCCCTCCGCCCTAACCCTCCTACACCCCCACTCTCCACCCCCCACCTCCTCCTTGTTTTTTTTTTTTTTTCCTCTCTAGGGACCACAGGGCTCCGCAAGCGAACTCTTGGCTTTTAATACTACCTCCTGGGAGCTCTGTTTTTCAGTTTGATTATTGGAACGGGAGAGGGGCTTCCCTTTGGCTCAAACATGGAGTCCCACTGTGCTCAGGGCTGCTTTCAAATCAATTCCCGCTTTGAGAGACCGAACCCCTGTCTAGCAGCTGCCCTTTCAGAACTGGAGTTTATTTCCTTTGCCTTTGCACCCAGTTAACATGGGACTGGCATCTCCAGGAAGGTCTGAGCCTGCTGGGGAGTGGTGTGTCTCTCTCCAAGAAGGTGCCCCGTAACCCGAAGACGGGTTCCCCTGTTCAGTCAGTTCTTGCTCTCGGTGGCCACCTTCGGAGCCCATTCCCACCACTCCATTCTCCGCCCTGGAAATGGTGGTGAAGGAAAAGAACGGAAACTTAGTGTGACTTAAGGTCTTGGCCATGTTTATTTTAATGTAGAGGTCAAAATGGGTCTCAAGGCTCCCTCCCTTTACCTTTTTTCTTTCTATAATTCTGTTTCTAATTTTTCTTGATCTAAGTGAACCAGCACCTGGCATTCTGTAATCTAGAGTGAAACATTTCCATAATAATGATAAACCCCAAACCCACTGCCATCGAGTTGGGGTGATATTTTCCATAATTACTCTGTACTTGTAACTGATATCCTCTATCTGATGGTGCTGTTTAACAACTTCCTTAGTCATCATTGCAACCTCTGTTGACACTGTTGGGAACCTCTTTTGTGACATCACCGACCTAATCTTTATTCCATGTTATAGCGTCTAATGAAACATTTTGCCTTTCCTGCACCCTATAATCAAGCAACCTTACAGAGAAAATCAATTTTAGTTGAGGTCAGTGTTGGTATCTGGTGGCCTTCCATCAGGGCATGGGAACAAGGAAGGAACCAAACATCTGGATAGATTTTTAAGATTCAGAGACATCATCTGTGAAGAAAGCAAAAGGTTATTAAAGACAGGAAAAAAAAAAAGGCAAAAGTGACTGTAAGAGACTCTGAAACTTGCTTTTAAATGTAGAGCAGCTAGAGTGAATGAAAGAAATGATAAGATGAAACACTTGAACAGAAGACTTCAAAGGGTGTCTTGAGATGACAAAGTGAAGTATCACAATGAACTGTAAAGGCTTTCATTTTAACTGGATCTGCAGTCAACACTCATGGAAGAAGCAGTCAGGAAATCAGATGTGTTGCATTGGGCAAGTCTGCTGCAAAAGACCTTTTTAAATGTTAAAAGCAAAGATACCACTTTTAAGGACTCAGGTTTGCCTGACCCAAGCCACGGTATTTTCAGTTGTCTAGTATCCGACTCAACTAAACTTGGCTTGGCAGTATGTATATTAAACAACCAAAGGAAGATGATTCAGCTGAATGTGGAAATTACTGAACAATATCATTGATAACACACAAGTAAAATTTTGCTCAGGGTCATTCAAAAACAATTGTAATAGTTTATTGACAGGGACTGCCAGAAATTCAAGCTGTATTCAGAAGAGAATGTAGAACCAGGGATATCGTCGCTGATGTCGGATGGGTCTTGGCTGAAAGCAAAGAATACCAAAAAGATGTTGACTTGTGTTTCAGTGACTGTGCAAAAGCATTTGACTGTGTGGCTCATACTAAATTATGGCAAACATTGCAGAGAATGGGAATTCCAGAACACCTAGTTGTGCTCTCATGGAATCTGTAGACAGGTCAAGAGGCAGTTGTACGAACAGAACAAGGGGACACTGCATGGTTTAAAGTCAGGAAAAGTGTGCATCTGAATTGTATCCTTTCACCATACCTTTTTAATCTGTATGCTGAGCAAATAATCTGAGAAGGTGGATTCTCTGAAGAAGAACAAGGCATCAGGATTGAGGAGTACTCATTAACAACCTATGTTACACAGAGGACACCACCTTGCTGGAAGTGAAGAATATTTGAGATGCTTACTGATGATGAACATTAAGGACCACAGCCTTCAGTATGGATTGCACTTCAACATCAGGAAAGCAAAAGTCCTCACAGCTGGACCAGTAAGCAACATTGTCATAAACGGAGAAAACACAGTTTGTCAAACTTTCATTTTATTTGGGCCCACAGTCAACACCCATGGAAACAGCAGTCCAGAAATCAAAGGATGCATTGCATTGGGAAAATCTACTGCAAAGAACGTCTGTAAAGTATTCAAAAGTAAAGATGTCACCTTGAAGACTAAAGTGTGCCTGACCCAAGCCATGGTATTTTCAGTCACATCGTATGCATGTGAAAGCTGGACCATGAACAAAGAAGACAGAAGAAGAATTGATGCCTTTGAATTGCGGTGTTGGAGAAGAATGTTGAATGTACCATAGACCATGAAAACAACAAACAGATCTATCCTGGAAGTACAACCACAGTGCTCCTTGGAAGCCAAAATGGTAAGACTGTGTCTTACATCCTTTGGCATGTTGTCAGGAAGGATCAGTCCCTGCAGAAGGACATCATGTTTGGTAGAGTGGAGGGTCAGCGAAAAAGAAGACCTTTGACGAGATGAACTGGCACAGTGGCCACACCAATAGGCTTAAGCATAAAAATGATTGTGGACATGGCACAAGACTAGGCAGTGTTTCCTTCTGTTGTTCAGGGGGTCACTGGGAGTTGGAACTGACTCGACGGCAGCTAACAACAACAACATGCATATGAAAACTAGACAGTGAATAAGGAAGACCAATGAAGAATTGATGTCTTTGAATTATGGTGCTGACAAAGAATATTGACTATACCATGGACTGCCAGAAGAACGAACAAGTATGTCTTCAAGAAGTACAGCCAGGGTGCTCCTTAGAAGCAAGGATGGTGAGACTTGGTCTCCTGAAGTTAGAACATATTATGAGGAGGGACTATTCTTTTTTTTCTTCCTTGTGAAGTAAGAACAATTTTACAGTCTATATCATGTTGCCATGTAACAGCTGGAACTTTCACCTCTCTTTTATTCCCACCCTCCCACCACGAGACAGCATGCTTCCCCTTTTGTTTGGAAGTTCCCTTGACCTTCTGATAAAGGTCTGGCTGTCTTTCTCCAGTCAACTCGGCTCCAGCTAAGTGTAGGAGGGACCACTCTTTAAAGGAAGACATCATGCTCACTAAAGCAGATCAGTGACCGAGAGGAAAACTCTCAACGAGGTACACACCGTGGCTGCAGCAGGGGCTGGAACACAGCAGTGGTTATGAGGATGGCGCAGGACCAGGCAGTTTCCTTTGGTTGTACATGGCGTGGTTGTGAGTTGGAAGCAACTCAGCTCGCCTAACAACAAAATTAAGAGAAAAATGTTACCACAATTTTAATTCGAAGAGCTCTTACTAAGCATTTATTACATGTAAGTCATGATGCTAGGTGGAAGCAAAGAAAATAATAAGATTTTTGAAAATACTCTAAGTGCCAGGAACTGAAATCTATCTTAATTTAGTTTTTCCAAACTCAGGAGGTAGGTGACAACCTCATTTTTATAAATATGTAATCTAAGATTCAGAAAGATAAAGCTAATAAAGAACTAGACTCATGTGAATCATGGCTGCCTGATTTAAAGTCTGTCTTACATCTGCTAGGTGATTTTGCTCATTGAGCATGGTATTTCTTACTTTTTTAAAGGGCCTGTTTGATTCAAAGGGAGACTTATAAAAAATACAGAAATGGACAGTTTGCTTTACTAGCACAGAATTCAGCTTTTTTTTCTGTATTTGTCCAAGAATGCTATTTTCTGTGCTAGCACTGTAGAGTAGGGGGGTTCTTAACACATTGCATTCATTGTCTCATTTACTCCTCATTAACAGCTTTGTGAGATCAGTATCCTTAATATTCTAATTTCAGATTGGAAAAGCTGAATTAATTTTCCCTAAGTCACATCGCTAGCAAAGAACTGTCTGATTCCCAAACTTGGACCTTTAACTGCTGATGGACCTTTATCCACCTCTTGTGGGTAACTCTCAACTAGTTCACTTTGAGAAAAAGGGGATTCTAGGAGACAGTACTTAACACTGCAAGTGCAAATATCTAGAAGATAAAGTTGACCTATCACCATGTTTTCTGATGCCAAGAGTCACTTGAATCTTGTTTGACTGTCTTCTTACTACTAAAATTTTTAGATTGTCAGAGCTGGGCATTGCCATAGAAATCACATAATTGCTGACCCTATCATTTTTTAGGTGCAAAAAGTGACACCCTGAGAAGGCAAACGACTGGCTTGAGACTGTCCATCTCTTTGTTGTTGGGTGGGTACAGTCCAGTTGATTTTTGACTCATAGCTACTGCCCTAAAGGATTTTCTAGACTATAATCTTTATGGAAACATTTCACCAAGTCCTTCTGAAAAGCCACTAGGTGGGTTCAAATAATCAGCCATTGGATTAACAGCCAAGAGCCTAACTAGTGTGCCACCAGAGTTCCTAGAGAAAGAATAAAAATACCTTTACATGGGACCAGTACTCTTAGTACAGCGTACCTCCTTTCCTTGTTTTCATACTTATATGTGTACCCCAGTAGTAGTATTTCTGAATTCTTGATTCTTTTCTTTTTTAATGAGTTCAATTCCAAACACCACCCACTCTCTGTTCGTGCACTGGACAGCCACTCACAAGGCACATTCCCTCCTTCTCAGCCCCAGCCACCCAGGGCTAGGTCAGAGCACACATGTTAGAAGGATGTCTTCTTTCCCACCGTCAGTCAGGCAGACATCAACTCCTGCTGGCTGTCACTGCCTCTGTGGGTTCCTAATTTGCTACTCAAAATTCCAAGGAGAATATACTTACAGATGCAGCTTTATTGAAATAAAAAATGGATACACATGAAGAGACACATAAGGTAACGTCTGGGAGGGGTCAGGACACAGAGCTTCTATGTCCCTAAAAGGGATGCGTTACCGTCATTCAGGCATGGTTGTGAACCAGGAAGCTCCATCTGAGCTTTTGGACTCACGACTCTGATTTACCTTACGAAGTGATCATGGTAGACCACATCAGGCCTCCTGAGACTCAGGCAGCGTTGGACCCCTGGGTGGTCCTTGGTTTGGTCAGCCATTAGCCTCAGGTTCTGGCTCAGTTCAAATGAAAGGTCAAAGGCCACATTGCCTTTCGTAAGGTGATTCTACAGCTCTCACTCCTGGTGCTGTTCCTCTGTGTGTTTTAGTCAGCTAGGGCTGCTCTAACAGAAATACCACAGAGTGGATGGCTTTAACAAAGGAAGATTTATTCTTACACAGTCTGGTTGGCTACGAGTCCAAATTCAGGATGTTTGCCCCAGGGGAAGATTCTCCCCCTTGTCGGCTCTGGAGGAAAGTCCGATATTGCATCAGTCTTTGTCCAGGGAGTGTCTTGGTGCAGGAACCTCAGGTCTGAAGGATGCGCTCTTCTCCCGGTGCTACTTTCTTGATGATGTGAGGTTCCCAGTTCTCAGCCTGCTTCTCTTTCTTTTATCTCTTACAGGATGAAAGGATTAAGGGTGGGGCAAGCCATACTCCAGGGAAACTCCCTTTACAGTGGAGCAGGGAGGTGATCCTGTGAAGGGGTTTACAGCCCCACCCTAATGCTTTAACATATAGCATAGGAAAACCACCAAATGGAGGGCAGCCCCAGCCACGTGGCTACACGTATTTTGGGGGGGCCACAATTCAATCTATGACACTGGTGAAACTGATTTCCATAGTGACATGATCATCAGATATAACAGCCGTTTCCCAGCCTCACCTTCTGAGACCCTCTGCAATTTGTGATGCCTCTCGTTAACCATCTTTATGTCTGCCCTGCTTTTCAGGGCCCTTCTCTTATATCCCTTTTTTCTCTGATGGTCACTTCTCAGTGATACTCACTTGGCTCCATTTTCCTCTCTGGTCCACTAAACGTCACTAAGTGTCCCCATGTTTTTGTGGTCTGCCCTGTTGTTCCTCTGTCTCAGTTTCCCACAGAGAGGGCCTTCACTTTGACCCTTATGAAGCCTTTTGGACCACTCCCAAGAGAAGTGGGCCTTGTTTTTCTATCCTCATGCCAATTGCTGTCTGAGAGCCCTAACACTTCATACTGTTGCTTTGTTTGTAAGTCCATCCCTCAAAGGGAATTGGATCTTGCTTGTAGGAGTTGTTATCCTGGCACTTTACAGGCTTTGTTGTGTGCCCCTGAGTTAATTCTGACTCCTAGAGACCCTATATGACAGAGTAGAACTGTCCAATAGGGTTTCCTAGAGGATAATCTTTACAGGATCAGATTGCCAGGTTCTTTTGGTTTATTGTTTTGCAGGTATAGCCCGTTTCTCTCAGCCCCCTTGAGCAAACCTATTCAAAGGGAAGATGTGTGTTTGCTTCTCCACATTGAGTTCTCCCATTCATCCTTCACCTTATTTTGTTTTTGTTACTGTGTGCTATGAAATCAATTTTGATTCCAAACAACCCAGTAGAGTAGAATTGCCTCATAGGGTTTCCTAGGAGCAACCAGAACTGTTAACTTTATGGTTAACAGCCAAGCTCTTAACCACTTCATCACCAGAGCTTTTCAACCTCCTTCACTGCCCTGAAATGTTCTGTTTTTTAGGGATATCACCTAGCCAGTGCCAAGGACTGTCTTCTGTCCTTGCCTCATACAAACAAACATGTGTTACAGTGACCACTGCCTGTTTTAAAACTGATTTCTTCTTTCCTCTTGTAACATAATGGTACATTCTTTTGGCTTTCTCCCAACGTACTGATATAAAGCATCCCTACACTTCCCACCCCACCTCTCTTTTCTGTTTCTCTGTTTTGTTGTTTGAAATGATCTCCTTTATTTGTTTACGTGTTTATGGTTGTCTTCCCCCGATAACTAGCCCTGTGAGGTCAGAGGAAGGTCTGTCCTGTTTATCACTGTGTAGCTCAGTGAGTACAGCAGTGCCAGGCACATTCCATAGTCATTGAGTCTGAAAACTCTTCTGCTCTAAGATACACCATTATTTTAAGTACTATGAAGAGGTAAAAGTTAAAGCTATTGCTGTGGAGTCAGTTCTAACTCATAGTAACCCTATAGGACAGAATAGAACTGTCCCATAGTGTTTCCAAGGGTTGGATGGTGGATTTCAACTGCAGGTCTTTTGGTTAGCAGCCGTAGATCATAACCACTGCACCAGCAGGCCTCCTAGAGAAAAAGGAAAAGCTTCTAATTCAACTAAGACATGAAAACCAATTGTCTTCCAGACAGTTCCTATTCTAGGTGACCCAGCATGTATCAGAGTAGGACTGTGTTCCTTCAGGTTGTCAGTGGCTGATTTTTCAGAACTGAATCACCAGCTGTGTCTGAGGCATCTCTGGGTGGACTGAAATTTCCAGTCTTTAGGTTAGCAGCTGACTGTGTTAACCATTTGCACCACTCAAGGACTCCAGCTATGACACACTGCTTCCTTATCACTTTGGCTTTTAATTTAAATAACTCTTTGATAGTTAGGCATATGCATTCATATATAAGAAAGAAGAAAAAATAAATTAACAAAGATATTTCTGTAATTTCTTATAGATGTTTTGTCACACCATGTGGTCCTCTCTGTCATCAAGAGCATGAGCGATACAGCATTTAAAAGTGGTGTGCTGTTGTATCCTGGTGTTTTCGTCTAAGCTGCTGACACCTGTTTTGCGAGTTTTGATGGTGCTTTCTTGACCTTGCCAAAAGTGTCAGTGAAAAATTTTCAGTCTACAGACAGGCCTCTGTTTCTTTCTTCAAACAGTCTTTAAATAGTTTGCCAACTGCAACACTGAGGGGTAGCAGTTGGCCCGTGATGCCACCGGGAATGCCCAGGCAATGACAATTAAATCAAAATCATGGATGCTGTCTTGCTGGCAGAGATTATAACTCACCACAGTTTGTAAAGCCCACCAGAGATGTTAAAATGTGAAGGAAAGCCATATGTGCATCTTAGAATTGTTGAAATCCTCTGATAGGTACTCTGTAATATTTGCTCAGTGAATGAATATTTAAATAGAACCATTGCTATTGCTGTATATGCAGACTATAGTTTCAAATAATTTGTGAAAGGAATTTAATATATTAAGAAGTTGCTTCTTGTACCATTAAATTCTGGAACCAGTAATTAATCCTTGATGATTAGAATTCTGCCTGGAGAATGTTTTTAAATTGTGATTGTTTTTTGCTTATAATTTTACTTACCAATTGTTTATATATTATAAGTTGACTTCAGTGTACTTTAAATTGTGTGCTTTTAAAAAGATACAGATATTATTTGGCTTTTCAATAAAGTACCCTGGATTTCTTGTGTATCACAAATTGCAAATATTTGACTTAATGCAGGTGGCTTTTTTTTAACCATGAGAGGGCAGTCTTGTTTAACTTATCACATTCACCCCAAGGCCACCTGGGTAGACACGTTCTGACAGAATGATTCACTAGATGGGGAGGGCTCCAGGAGCCCAGGCCAGCTGTGTTTTTGAGGGTGTTCTTCTGGTAAAGGATAGCTGCTCAGCAGGGAAGCACACTGATGCTTCTCACTATTCTCTTCGCTGGAAATCTCATGCTGGCAGAGAAGTGTATTTCTCATTGGGCAGTGCGGGTGGGAGATTAGAGAAGGCGGCTGCTTGGGAAGGTTGACATATGTCAGGAATCAAATGGCTACAGGAGGGTTTGGTTTAATAAAGCCTGTGTCAGGTATAGGTAATCTCAGGGTAAGAATGCCTGAGTTGCCCTTTTATGTTGTATAAATTTGCCCTCACTTTGAAACTATTGAACCAACCTCTAACCAAAACCCAAATGCGCCGGTTGAGACTGAGTCGATTCTGATTCATGACAACTCTGTAGAACAGAGTAGAACTAACTGCCTTACAGGGTTTCCGGGGAGTGACTAGTGGATTCAAACTTCTGACCTTTTGATTAGCAGCCTGGCTCTATAACCATTGCACCACCAGGGTTTCCAAGCCAACCCTGACTCTGCAGATTCTTCATCACAGTTGCCTTCAATTGCTGAACTTGTAGCTTTTGAACCGTTGAAAAGGCTGCGAGTCTTTCCTAACACCAACGGCTGAGTAAGAACCCTATGCACCTGTTCGGATTTACCTACAAATTCAGCTTAAAGACAGAGGAAGGGATCTCACTGATGACCTGGGAACTGCCTGTACTTAAATCCCTGGTTGGCAAATAAGGACTTCAGTTGTTATGCCTTGACATATAGTTAGAGGCTACCTGGTACACAGTGACAAATGGTCTGAGGTTGAAGGAAGCAGATTGTCAGGCCTTTCTTCTGTGACACCATCAAGTGAGTCTGAACTGCTAACCCTTCAGTTACCAGCTGAGAGCATCTGTAAGATTATAGCCAAGATAACCCTTTCGAGCAGTTCTGCTCCGTAATGCATGGTGCCACCATGAGTCAGAATCAGTTCGACGGCAATAGCTTGGCTTGGTTTTAGAGGCTGAGGTGGGTCTACCAAAGAAATAGTATCTTGATCAATTAATGTAGATGATCAGGGGATTGGGAGGGAGCAGTGCCTTATGCTTTATATCCCTACTAGACAAGTCCTTATTCACACTTTATTGAGACACAGTATGACACAGTATGAACTCCTAAGATAGTAAGAAAAACTGGCTGGTAAACAGATAATTGCAATTCTGTCTAACGAATATATGTGTGAGCCTGGTATCCTTGGGCCATAGAGCAGGAAGTATCTTGATGTGGAAGATTTGAGCCTGGCGAGGATTACAGAGCTGGAGAGCGTAGGGTTAGAGTGCGGTCTGTTGGTGCATGACCAGGAGGAGAGAGGCTCTGGGAAGTCAGGATCACACCAACTCTGCATCTGCCTTTTTTATAGCAAGCCTTTTCATTAAGTCGTTTTCTGTCTTTGTAGGGGTGATAGTAAAGTGTCCCCAGATTCCTTTATAGTTAAATGTTTTTCTGTGTGAGCTTTGCCATTTGAGCTATGAAAATATATTATGACAGCTTTTACTCATTCATCTAAAAATACATAATGAGGCCCCCAAATATGTCAGTAGCCGTGCTAGGAATTAGCAGCTGAGCAGAATAAAATCCTGAACAGAAAAAGCTCACCATCAAGTAAAGAGAAGGTTGTAACTTATTGAACAAGGTTATTGCCCTTGCATAAATGTACAGAAAAGTCTCTTTGTATCAAGTCTTTGAATCTCGTGATTGAAAGCACAGTTTTTCCTCACTGGCTTTTTACCAAAAAAGGATCAGGATGAACATCAAAATAGTGGAGGTGGGAGTGGTAGAAATCACAGTATTTTGTAATAGCCTCAGTTCCAACTTACTAAAGAAATGTCCTGCACTTTTCTTTACAGAAACATAATGAAACAACAGCATTATTTGCATTCCAGAGCCACATAAAAACATTTTCTGAATTATGCACTCTCTTGATATTTCAGTTTTCAGCGCTTCTAAGTATGATTAGAGGTACATTCCAATTCATGGAAAAATCCCATAAAGAGGAATTATGGGATTAATATCACTTTTATCCACAGCAAAGTCATCTGTATATATTGGAGCATGTATGTATTTGTTTAGTCATATATGAATATTTACTCAGTCTTTATAGTACATGTGGAACCAAGGACCTCTTAAGACAGCTCTAGAGCTTCCCTGAGGCCTTAAGCCTTGGAATACCTGCTGTACTCCTGAACTCGTCTCAGGAAAACCCACTTACACCCCTTTTCAGTACGTTTTCTTTTTCCAGCCACTTGGCCATATTCCGAAACAGAGGCCGGCAGACATTTTCGCCAAGTAGTCAATAGTTCAGGCTTTGCAGATAATCATTTAAATGTGCCGTTATAGCATGAAAACTGCCAAAAAAAAGTTGCCATTGAGTTGATTCCAAATCGTAGTGACCCCATAGGACACATTAGGATTTCCAGGGCCATAAATCTTTACGGAAGCACACTGCCACCTCTTTCTCCAGTGGAGTGGCTGGTGGGTTTGAATTGCCAACTTTCTAGTTAGCAGCTGAGTGCTTAACCACTGTACCACCAGGGCTCTGGAAAACATGCATAGGCAATATGTAAACAAGCATGGTTGTATTCCAATAAAACTTTATTAAAGGAAAAAAAAGATGGCAGACTGGATCTGACCATATGTTAAGCCATACCTTGCTGATTTCCTAAACAGTTTGACTTCACCATTGTCATGGATTGAACTGTGTCCCCCCAAAAATGTGTGCAGCCATGTGGCTGGGCCATGATTCCCAACATTTTGTGATTTCCCTGTGCCATGCATCATACCTGCCTGTGGCTAATAGATAGGATGCTTAAGTTAAAAGAGGATTAGGGTGGTGTTGCAGCGTCCTTCCTCAGGGAGTTTCCCTGGAGTATGGCTTGCACCCCCCCTCCTTTATCCTTTCATCTTATAGGAGATAGAGACAGAACCAAGCAGAGAATTGGGAACCTCACACTATTAAGAAATCGGCACTGGGAGTAGAGCGTGTCCTTCAGACCTGAGATTCCTGTGGCAAGATGCTCCATGAACAAAGACTGATGCAACGCAAAGACTTTTCTCCAGACCCGACAGAAAGACTTCTCCTGGAGTGGACACCTTGAATTTGGACTTGTAACCTACTGGACTGTGTAAAAATAAACTTTCCTTTGTTAAAGCAATCTACCTCATGGTATTTCTGTTTTAGAGCAGTACTAGCTGACTCAACCTTCTTAGCTAACAGAACTAGAAAGCCAAAGCCAAAGCTGCTGCCATTGAGTTGGTTCTGTCTCATAGCAATAGCAACCCTGTAGGTCAGAGTAGAACTGCCCCACAGAATTTCTAAGGAGCACCTGGCAGGTTTGAACTGCTTGCCTTTTGGTTAGCAGATGTAGCACTTAGCCATTACGTCTCCAGGGTTTCCAGGATTAGAAAAGGGCACCTGAAATAAGGGTAGCAAATCTACAATTTGGGAACCCTGGTTACGTAGTGGTTAAGAGTTTGCCTGCTAACCAAATGGTTGGCAATTTGAATCTATCAGGCACTCCTTGGAGACTCTTTGTCTCAGTTCTTCTGTGTCCTAATGGGGTCTGTATGAGTTGTAATCAACTCGACTTCAGTGAGCTTGGTGGTTTCTTTTTTGAAATCTGTAATTAGCCAGTTTCATCAGCAGCCTTAGAAGGGACCTGGAATAAGGCCTTTGTGCCAGTCAGTGCCAGTAGAGGATAGGTAGATACATTGCAGTCTAGCTAGCAATACTTAGCAGAATTATCTGCAGCAGGAGCCAAGAGTAGTCAAGAGCCATCAGTAAACAAAAGTCATAAGATAGAAAAATGATACCCACACAGAGGGTGAAACTGTTGGCAGCTGATTCAAGATTTGAGACTCCAAGAGGATTGCCATGGTTGGGGTGATACTGAAGTCCTGACACCACAGCTGGTCTTGGGATTTGTTGTGTGCCCTAAAACAGCTTGCAGCTTGTAAACTGCATTCGATCCCTGGTTTAGCCATTGCAGAGTTCTGGTGGGATTTCTGCAGTTCTTGTTTCCGTGTAGCCTCATAGCTGCTTCCCATTACTAGAGGTAACCTTGGTGATCCTCTGATAGCTCCGAAGAGCCTAGCTAACACTGCCTGCAGGTTGGGAACCAGTGCTGTATATCAAATATTAATCACCTGTGAATCATAAAGCAATACGAAGATTAGCTGCCAAATACTGCTCATGTAAAGAAATTTCTCTGTTAAATATTAGTTTTCTGCTTTTAGGCTAGTCTTTGAATGTATTGAGCAGGCCTAAGTAGCTTTTCTGTTGAAAATGCACAGACATTTTCTCTGGGGCATTTGGGAAGGAACTAGCATGGATATGTATCCCCCTCAGGCCCTTCAGCTCTGCTCAGTGAGGCGTCAGGGCACCATATGGTGAAAATTGTTCCACGACAAGTCTAGTTTATTCCATTTGTTGCCTCTGTTGAGGATCATGGGGAAAACATTTTCGTATTTTTCATCTGAATGCAGCGAAGGATTTGGGACTGCCTGGGAACAAGTGTAAAGGAAGGTTACATTATTAATCAACATGCTTTTATATCCAGTTATCCCTGGCCAGAGATGAGTTCTTCATGTAGCTCTTAACAGACCCTGGAACTTAATTCAGCCCCTGTCATCTCTGACAGTGGTTTATGGTCCCTTTCTCTGGCTGCCAATCTTAAACTAACAGATTTTGGAAGACATTTCTGTCCTTCTGCCGTACAGGAAAGGAGGTTCAATTTTGCAGTAATTCAAAAAGTCTTTTCTATTTTCTCAAGGGGGGAAGTCTTAAGAGTCTGTCATACACTTTCTTTCACTGCTATGCTGAAGATATTTCATTTCTATGATTTGTTCTCATTATTTGAAAATCATTTAGCCAATTGACAAACATGACATTCCCATAAAATATGGTGCCATGCTTTTGGAAACTGTATTTCTCATAGATCTAGAAACACATTGAGGCTATTGATAGGAATCCCTTAAGTAACCCCTCTTGAGAGCAAATGAAAACATACATCCCTCCTATTTTTGTTAGGGACCAGTGTGATACCATGTACCAAAATTTGTAAACTTGCCATATGTGAGACAGTGAGGCACAGGGTATCAATAATTTGTCAAAGTTTTGCAGTAAGCAGCAGATATATTTGATTGCAGTGTATGTAACCACTGTACTGTCCCACTTCTGTGATCTTCACTGGGTCTTTGAGCTCGGGTTCTGGAACACTTAAACTCTGCGTGCACAGAGCATGGAAATCTGATATGGAAAACCCTCGTGTGAGCAACAAACTGCTGGATCCCTGCAGGGGATGAATTACTTTTGCCTTTGTTTGCTGGAAAAATAAGGATCCATGGTGTGCCATGGTGAAACCTCCCAGCTGCTAATAGAAAGTCTGTGGTTCCGGCCCACCAAACTGTTCCTTGGGAGAAAGATGTGGCAACCTGTTTCCTTATGGGGACTTCTCTTCAGTCCTGTAGAGTCTGTAAGAGTTAGAAACAACTCCAGGGCATCAACCTTAGGGGATTTCTAAATCAAGTGTGTTGACTGTTGACTATGCGTGAGAACTTGCTGTGCACTCGCAGGGCTAGGGAGCCCACCCGGTAACTAGGAGCAGGTGGGCTGACTGATTTCAGCTCTGGAGCAAGCGGGCTTGGGAAGCTTTGCAGCTGTGAGAGCTCTCTGTGACCGAAAGCAGAGATGTGCTTCCTTAGAAAAGTGGGGGGGCCCTTCCAGATCTTGTCCGTGTACCTCTTCCTGTCACCAGTATCCTTTTACCTAGAAAACCACATAGCTGTAGGTATAGTCTATGAGTTCTGTGAGGTGTTACAGCGATTATCAAACAGCGCAGTATGTGCCAGGAGGTGGGGACTGGGGGTTGGGTGGTGTCAGGGATGGTGAAGAGGAGGTGGAGACTGGACAAATTTCCTTATCTTGG
Source organism: Heterohyrax brucei (assembly GCA_028571685.1). Lineage (NCBI taxonomy): Eukaryota > Metazoa > Chordata > Mammalia > Hyracoidea > Procaviidae > Heterohyrax > Heterohyrax brucei. Next base: position 112,448,457 of record CM053149.1, on the reverse strand, counting down.
AGACTGATTTCTGGTGGTCCTTATCAAAGAAAGCTCTCCAAACTTTTGTGTTTCTGTAAGCAGGAGAAAAATGTTCCCCTGAGGATGGTGTTTTAAATAACAAGTCAGATAGTCAATGTAATGTATTGATACTGACTGTGTAGTGGCCCTTTATTAGGCACTTTTGCAGTGAGGTTACAGATCAGAGGATAGTCCTGGGACTGACTGAGGCAGAGCTGGGCAGAGGTCTTCTGCTATGCACTGTTGTTTTACCTGAAGATTTTCTTTGCTTTACAGAAAGCTATGCTCCATGCTGCTCACACGGCTGTTTCCTGTCCTAATTAGTTTTCGAGCTCTCTGTTGGATTTTAATTACAGGGCTATTAATTCATGGGAAAAGTTGGCAGATGTTGTAGGTTGGTCATAGCAAATTAATAGGCAGGTGTTGGGTAGAAAGCCCTGAAGACTCCAGTAATTGACTCACAGACAAGTTGCTACTGGGCCATGGGAAGCACAACCAAAGTGTCTTTAGTACCTAAAGTAGCATTTCTAGAAGGCAGGCAACTGAGATTGAAAACAGTAGACACTTGGGACTCATGTTTTCTATTATACAGGGGTATGAGTTAGGGTGCTGCCAAGCGGAGACTTTAGGATAGTAGTGGGCCATTTTATTTGGAAGGACTTGAACAAAACTGGGATGAGATACATTCAGTGGAGGCAAAAGAGAGTAAACAGACAGTTTTAGCAGATTTTATTCTAACGTCCTGGCACAAAACTGGAGAGCAAGCTAAGCTATAGAGTTCTTCTTATGCCTCAGCTGAGCCTAGAACCAAAGTTGGGAAAATGGCCAATTTCTCCTGAGTTCACTTTCAACTTTGGAATCTCATCAGCCATTGAGAGAAAAAGCCACATGAAAAGAGATGAGGGGTGTGGGCTGAGGGAAGGAGCAAAATGCGGGAAGAAGGAAAGAGGCCTAAATTGTCTGAAGAGGCCAATACCTGTCTCTATAGGGAATTCAAACCATCCAAGTGCTACCTCTTTTTTAGCAGGATTTCTGTTAACAAAACTGTCCTCTTGGGAAGGAATTAGAATGACACAGAAAAAGGTTTAGAATACTTGAGGACTTCCTAATTACAGTGAGATAGTTGTGAGACTACAGAATAAACAAAAATGGAAAATTACTTTGATACCTTAGAGATAAAAATAACTGATAAGTGAGTTCTGTTTTGTGTTTAAAGCCCCCTAGTCTTCTTCAACTTAACTCTTACGAAATTTCTACGATTTCCCCGGGCAGAGTTAGGTGCCTCTTATAATATACTTCTAGTATGTGCTTGTCTATTTGCATGTTCATTAAATCTTTTCGTGGTCCAAGTATGTACCTCATCCTGCAATTAAATCTTAGCTGTACTAAGTGTGTTACTAAATGGTATGAAATGGATTTGTTTTTCCTGAAAATTTTCAAAAGTGAGATTTTTCAGCAGTGAGAATGAGTGCTCATAAGCCCCGAATACCACTGAGGAGACCCAGTGTTTAATGTTCTCCAGTGAATTGGCTTCATTCCCTTTAACCACCAGCACCCTCATTAGTGGAGCACTTCTTAGACTTTTTTTTTTTTAAATGACTTGTTACATCCATTGTTATTACAAAGCAAAGCTCACTGTCTCTTAATTAAACAAGGTAATTGCCATAGGTCAGCAAAAGCATTTTTGTCGTACCATGTGAACAAATTATTTTTCTCCCAGCGGTACTGCTAGTTCCTGGCCATGGCTTTATAGGCAACACTTGTCTTGATAATGCAGATAGTGTTCCTTATCTTTCAATCTTACTGTAGTCAAAGCATGTTTGGAAACATAGATTGTAAAAACTACTGTATCAGAGCTGTGCTCTCCACAACTGGCTGCACATCAAAATCCTCTGGGGATCTTTAAAAATTGCAGCCCCTTGGATGCACACCAGATCAACAGAATCAGAATTTCCAGTGTTGGGGACCGGGAATTAAGTTTTCTCAAAGCTCCCTCTACGATTGAGATGTACAGCTAGATTGCAAACCACTGTACAAGATTACAAGAAGCCCTGGTGGTTCAGTGGTTACAGTGATCAACAGTTAAGTGAAAAGTTCAGCAGTTCGAAACCTCCAGTGGCAGTCTGCTTCCTTGGAGATTTACAGTCCTGGGAATTCTGTGCAGCCCCTGTGGGTTGCAATTGACTCCATGGCGGTGGGTTTGGGTTTTTAGGTATAAGATTACCTCTTGTGGTCTTAATGTTTAGAAATCTTTCGGGGTGGGGGGTACACCAACCACTCTTATGCCCAATTAAGATTCTTGTAAATAATAGTTGTTCAACTAAAACATGTGGAATGAATATAATTACTACTATCTGTTTATTTGGGGAGTGGAAACATTTTATTGAGAGACATCCTTAGAAAAAATGGTATGTGATTAGTTTTAATATAATCATTCAAGGAATAAGAGTTACTGAGCCAAAATAAAAGTAGGCAAGCAAGGCTGTCCAGAGGTCCTATGAGGATGTATGCAAGAGTATTACAACAAAGGTTGTTAGGTGATATTATTGTTGTTAGCTGCTATTAAGTCAGATCTGATTTTCAAGACCTTATTTATAATACAAAGAAACATTGCCTGTACCATCCTCATGACGTCATGTGGTAGATAATTCAGTAACTAACTATATCTTCCTTTAGGTTTTCCTTGTCTTTTTCTGTAGGTAACAACCATTCTTATATTTTCAATAAATGTGGAAAACAAAACATATTATTTTTCCATAAACACAGAAAACAAATACAGATATTAAGTCAGATACCATGTAATACTAGTTTTATTCTATGGAATGTAATTAGAGCTGAATATGGTTTATCCACCTTTACTTTTACTGCTTCACCTCTTTCAATTAAAGCCCAAAGCTGCTGCCATCTAGTTGATTCCGACTCACAGTGGCCCTTTGTCTCTAGCAAATTAACCTCTGTGTATTAGAAGCTAATTCTTCTCTATTTGTCAATAAAATGGTCCCAGCCCACCATGCTCCCAGGGGAAATCAAGGCCAATTGTCATAACTAGTGTATTGCTAGGAAGTCTTCTGCACTTCATGTTGGTGAGTAGTGTCTGGAGTCTTAAAAGCTAGCAAGCTGCCAGCTGAGGTACACCAAATGGTCCCAGCTCAACAGGAACAGATCATCACCAAGGACCAAAACGATATGGGGGAAAGAGAACCCAGAAGACAAAGAGACCCATGTGAGTGGGTGACTACATCAACATGTCACCAGAGGAACCAGATGGTGCCCAGCCACCACCAGAGATAGCCATGATGGGGCTCACAAAGTTGAATCTCACTGGCAACACAAGAATAAAAAGGGTACACCCTGAGATCTCCACTGAAAGACTACCATTGATTGTCCAGAGGCCTCAGGGTTCCTCTAAGGGCATGGCCCCTGGTCCTGATGCTACCCCTGTCCATAAATCATTACTGAGGTCAACTCTTTGGACAAGAATGGATCAGACTCGGTGACGCAGAGAGAACATATCATGTGTTCATTTTATGGTTCTATGCCTCTATAGGATGTCGTCCTGCTGGCCTCTTTCTGGAGGGTGGGGGGAGAGGGTGGAGATGAGGGGATAGGAGATTGTTAGGAGGATATGACGTGTATAGAATGGATAGGAGGAGTGTGCTGTCACTGGGCAGGGAGAGCAGCGGGAGCTGCACATAGGCGGCATGCAAATTTATACTGGATTGTACACTTCCAGTTAATCACAATAAATAAAAAATAAAATAAAAATCATTAAAAAATGGTCCCAGTTCTCTTACTGTTGAAGATTTGTAACAATTCAGACAAAAACCAACCTCTTGTCTTTGATCCCAAAGTACTTTGCATGTCTACTGTAGAGGCACCACATACTGGCTTATTTTTATTACCTGAGATGCAAAAACAAATGCATACTTTAGCTATTTGAAAACTTCCATGGTGCCTTACCAGTGATCAATAAATGTTGCTCTCTTCTATGCATTTCTCACAACTAATTTGGGGATGTTATTTGTTGTCTTGCCTGCCTCTCTGCTGAATAGTAAAACTTGGAGGCAGACACTGTCAGTCTTACATAGGTACCTAGAACGTGCAAATTTGCCATGACCTCAAATCTTCTTCCAGTTTCTTCCCATTTCTTTGACCCCCTTCACATAGTTGTTTTTTTCCCCCCTTTATTAGTATACCTCATATACTCTCTTCAATTGATTCTAAATAGTGTCTTCCCCACCACTGCATAGAAATAGCTACCATTGTGGTTACCCCAAATCTTTAATGATCCACTGGTCATTGTTTACTGGTACCATGGCTACATTCAAAATAACTACTTTTCTTAATACATTCTGTTCACTTGATTCCATGATACATTTCTTACTTTTCCTCTATTTTATGGATTACTCTTTTGATGGTTTCTGGTCCTCTACCAGACTCCTACCATGCCTCAAAGCTTTGTCCTATCCTCTTTTCCTCTTCTGTTTACAGAGTCTCTGAGGTGATCTCACACAATTCCATGTGTTTAGTTATTTACAATCTATGTGCAGATGTCAACTGAAAACTTGTCTGGTGCCATTTGTTGGCACTCCAGTCTCTTCCATTCAGTTGCCTAGTTAATGTAGCCATATAGATGTCTATTAGACATCCTGAGCTTAACATGACTAACAGAGAACTCTTGATATCTATCCCCAAATATGTTACCCTCTCATCTTCGTTATACCAGCCAATGGCATCATGGTCTATCTCGTCACTTGAGACATTGATTTCTCACTTTCTTTTGCCTTCCATATCTTTTTCATCACTAAATCCTGTTGGTTCCCAAAACATATCCTAAATCTACCCAGTTTCCTCCATCTCTTGAAATCTTGATGTAAATCATTGTCATTCTTAGCTTGAGAAGGACTCCTAACTCATTGCCCTGCTTAACACTCTTGCCTTCTTACCTTCCACTTGCTTCTTTTATAAATATAAATCTAATAATGTTGCACACCCTATCCTCATGGACTTAACCATCTGTGGCTTTGACTTCACACTTTAAAGTCCAGAATGTCTATGCTAATCTATAAAGCTCCATACTGCTGGTTTTCAAACTTGGGTCTGTGTCATCATCACCCAAGGGGACTGCTAAAGCTGAGATTGCTGGTCCTCACCTACAGGATTTCTGATTCAGTAGGATCTGGATAATTTGCATTTTTAGTAAATTTCCCAAATGATAATTGTTTTAGTCAGCTAGTGCTGCTCTAACAGAAATACCACAGAGTGGATGGTTTTAACAAAGGAAGGTTTATTCTTACACAGTCCGGTAGGCTACAAGTCCAAATTTAGGATGTCTGCTCCAGGGGAACGTGTTCTCCCTTGTTGCCTCTGGAGGAAAGTCAGGTATTATATCAGCGTTTGTCCAGGGAGAATCTTGGCACAGTAACCTCAGGTCTCAAGGACAAGTTCTTCTCCCAGTGCTACTTTCTTGATGGTATGAGGTTCCCAATTCTCTGCCTGCTTCCCTTCCCTTTTATCTCTTGTAGGATGAAAGGATTAAGGGTGGGGCAAGCCATACTCTTAAGGAAACTCCCTTTACAGTGGAGCTGGGAGGTGATCTTCTGAAGGAATTTACAGTCTCCCTGTAATCCTTTAACATACAGCACAGCAAAATCACAAAATGGAGGACAATTGCAGAGTACAGGGAATCATGGCCCAAGCAAATGGCTACACCGGTTTTTGGGGCGCCACAACTCAATCCACGACATAACGAGTCCTCCTGGTTTGGGCACTGCACTGTCCATGCTACCTGGTTCCTGTCTACCTTTCTGAACTTAATTTGTATCTCTTTCCTGACCTATGCTCTATCTACCCAAGCCCTTCCCCACCCACACCCTCCTCCCCTCCATTAAATCTTTTGCATTAGCTGTTCAGTTTGTGTGGAATACTCTTCTTCATCTCTTGCTCTTGGCACTGATGATCATTGTCCTCATTCAGATCTCAGTTTAAGCCATTACCACAGAGGTGCTCTCCCTTACAACCCAATCTGAGTAATGGCAACCGTTCACTCTGTAACATACTGTCGTCATCTGCATAATGCTTGTTACCATCTGCTATTTTTCTTGAGTATTTGTTCATTTTAAGTAAGCTCTGTGAGACCAGGGATCTTATCTGTCTTGTTTACCTTCATAGCTTTAACAACTGTGAAAAGTGCCTGGTGCTTTTTCTTTTTTTAAATGCAGTTGCTTAATAAATATACATTATAGGAGGACGAGCTCTAAAATATTTAATACATAAGTAAAGCAGACCATGGTAAGCACAACTTAAATTCAGCCACTGGTAAACTTTTCTGGAATAGGTTTCAGTAAGAAAGGCCAAGAGACACCTCTTTACCAAGTCTGCATTCCTTGGCTCAGTTTCCTCCCTTTAAACAGCCATTGAGTTTGATTGGGTCCAATTCCTTATCCCTCTGCATTAATGTTTCTTGAATTGGGAGGTCAAAAAATTCTTTGGGGAGATGGTGGAAGAATCTGGGTGAGACTGACAGTACAGCAGGAGAGCTGTCCATTTACTGAGAAGTAGAAGTAAATGAATTAGAGTACAAATTTAACTTTTTTATTAAAAATTAAAAAATCAGTATCATATGGAAAGTTTGAGAACCCCAATATATTTCCAGTAATTACTTCTTTTTATTCTTCTCTTGGATTGAATTGTGTTCTGCAGTTGGCTGGACTGTGATTACCAGTATTTTGTGACTGTCCTCCATTTGGTGATTTTTCCGATGCTATAAATTCTAGTCTCTCCCTGTGGTTAATAGGTTGGATTATGGTAAAGAGGATTAGGGTGGGACTGTAATGCCCTCCCTAAAGTCACCTCCCTGCTGCAAGGTACAGGGAGTTTTCCTGCAGTGTGGCTTGTACCACTGTTTATTCTACAAGAGATGAAAGGACAGGGAAGCAAACAGATAGTTGGGGACATCATACCATCGAGAAATCAGCATCAAGAACAGATGCTCTCAGACCAAAGAAAGACTGATGCAACACAAGGACCTTTCTCCTGAGCCAACAGAGAGAAAGAAAGTGTGTTCCACTGGAGCTGGCATTCTGAATTCAGATTTCTACCTACTGGAGTGTGTGAGAATTAACTTTTGTTAAAGTCATCCAATGGTGGTGGTTTCTGTTAGATTAATACCAAACGACTAAAACAGTTCTTGTCATTTTTGTTCTCTACGTAGTGCTGACTAGCTGAAACTTATTTTTCCTTTGTTTAACTTTCTCTAGTAAATGTAAGTTTAATGGTTAGCACTTAACAAAAGATTTATATATATTTGTGAAGGAAAGAATTAATGTTTGTTTCTATTATACGTCTCATGTTTTCTGCTGCTCTTCAGTAGACTTCCTTTCTAGAAAAATAAGTTCTTGAGGGTAGGAAAGTATCTTTTTATCTTTATACTGGCAGACCTAATGCCTGGAATTTGGAAACTCTGGTGTCACAGTGGTTAAGTGCTACGTCTGCTAACCAAAAGTTGGGCAGTTCAGATCTGCCAGGTGCTCCTTGAAAACCCTATGGGGCAATTCTACCCTGTTCTATAGGGTTGCTGTGAGTCCGAATGGACTCAACAACAGTGGGTAATGCCTGGAATTTAGTAGGTACTCAATGAGTGTTTGTTGAATTGAATTTTCTCACTTTTTCTAAGGGCAGAAAGGAACGTGACAGTGAACTGGTAGACTGTGGATTTCCTGAGCTGTTTAGTTTGGAGTAGGGTTAGCCACTACATACCTGTCAACTGTTCAGTACTGCTGTCATGCACAGATGCTGGCTTGTATTCACTCTTAATAGCTGTTCCTTAAATTTTAAATTTTTTGAACTAATTGATAGCCAATTGGTGGCTTAAAGTCAGCGTTGGTACAAGTATTTACGTCACGGAAATCAGGAGAAAGCACAAATGAGGCTTATATTTGTTTTGATTTTTCCAGAGGACAGTTAAACATCTGCAGACCACCAGTGAACGCAGACCTGGGAGATCAGTATAACCTTAAATTGAGAGTTTTTCCCTGATTGTCAGAACATCTATCAGACAGGTGCTGATTCTTTTTTAACCCCCTGCCTGGATTCCCTTCCCCAGTGTTCTGGTAACAGAATGTAGATTCATATAAAATTCTAAGAGATGTATGATGCAGTTTGACTCCAACCTATATAACAATTGTTCTTTCTGGATTTCCAAAGTAGACTGGGGAGGAAAGTCCCTGTCCTTTGGATGATAAACGAGTCTTAGGGTTACTTCCTAACACTGGTTCTGCTTTGACTTTCCTGTAATTTAGTTGTACTAGCCGATAGACTTCACATCCCTTGCTCACCCTCCCTCCCCTTTTTTTTAACTTAAGCTTTTCTAAATGGTGTTTTAGTCACTTACAAAGAATTGACTGATAATACAAAAAGTCAGTATTAAAAACATATAAGTAAGGAGTCTGGTGGTACAGTCATTAAGCAGCTTACTTGCTAACTGAAAGGTCAGCAATTCAAACCCACCAGCTGGTAGCAATCTGCTTCTGTAAAGATTATAGTCTTGGAAACATTACAAGGGTAGGGGGCAGTTCTCCTGTGCTTAGGGTCACTGTGAGTCTAAATCATCTTGATGGGCATCAGGTTTGGTTCTGGTTTATAACTATAAATGAGATGCAGTCAAGTGCAGTGGAAATGTGTTAGCTTATTAAGCAAGAAAACCTGTGTTAGAGTGGCAGCTCCATTGTTAGCAGCTGTGTGTAGTTAGGAAAATTATTTAACCTCTAGAGCGTGACAAACGATGTGCAAGTGTTTTGTAAAGTATAAACGTAATTTTTAGCTACTATAGTATTACTAACCTTATGAAGAAAGAATGGGATTTGTAGAACGAATTGGCTATTAGAAGAGCATCTCTGGTGTCTCTGAGTGTAAGAATTTACATATGTTGGAAGTTTCAAATGCCATTGGTCATTTTTGCTACATGAATGTATATTGAGTTTCAGGAATAGACTAGAGTAGCAGCAAAGCTGGCTCTTGTTCTCATGTGTTTATTTTGTAAAATTGTTTGTGATGAGAGCAAGGGAGAAGGGAATTAAAAGAAACTTGGTCCTAATCCTGACTGGACCTTTTGCTGGGTACCTAACTGGAGTTGCCTGGACCTTGGTGTTCTTCCCTGTAAAATGAAGAGGTTGGCCTAATTCCCTAAAACACCGTGGCTCAGTGAGTCAGTAATCCTAATTGAGTCGACAGGGACATGCACACATGAAAAGACTGAAAGAATGATTGTAAAATAATTTATCAGGAAGTGCGTATGAGTGCAGGCAGTGTACATTAACTGTTTAGGCAAGTCAGCTATAAGATTGACCTCACTTAGATTGGTCTGCTCAGGAAAGATAGTGACGTGTTGATTGAAGAATCCTAAGCTAATGAACTGCTTACAATAAAAAGTTAAATGTTCTCTATGTAAAACTGAACTACATGCATTCAAATCTGTATAAGAGATGAACAGTCAAGCAGACTTCTGTTACGTGTCTGCTATTGCCATGCGTTTTGAACTTTATTATCTCACTTAATTCCAGAGAGGTTCAGTGACTTGCCCAAGGTGCCCTAGCTAGCAAGTGGAAGAAGGGAGATTTAAATGTATTTGATTCTAAGTCCAGCACTCCTGTTGCTATACCACTTAAGTATCTTTCACTTGACCTTACCTCATTGCTTGCAAAAAATGTTTGACTCTAGACTTCAAAGAAACTGGTCAGCCAGCTGTATGCCTCCCCACCCTTTAAAATGTGCAATGGTTTCACATTTAAAATAACATCTTCATTTGCATCCCCCACCCCCTTTTTGTTTTGCTGACGTTTCAGGAGGAGGCAGTTGCTGCTCCTGCTTTCTCCCTGTATGTCAGTAGGGACTAGCCATCTCAGTGTCAGTGTGGCTTGCTTGAGCCGCTTCTTGTCCATCAGTTCCCGTCATACTCAGTGACTCCTCCAACAGTGATTCTTTCAATGTGAAACATTCTTCTCATTTTTGACAGCAGAAGTCATTGCAGATAGGGGAGACAGTATTATCACCAAATTTCTTAGTAATAGTTTCTCCCATCCATCTTGGTAGCCTTCACCACATACACATTGTGCTTTGGTCACTGGAGTATTCCTTATGTTGCCACTAACAGATTAATGCGTGGGTGCTTTCATTAAGATGTATGGATGTGTCTACCCTAGTGCCATACGAAGCATCAGCTGCTTCAGACGGGAGCTATAGTTCTTCCTTTGTATGAGCCCCTCATTGGGTGTTCTGCAAAAATTTCACTGACCAGGCCATTCTGCCAGCGCCTGAAGCAGCTTCCTGCATGTTCACCTTGTGAGTCCTCTATGGGAAATGTTCCATACAGTGAGTTGAAAATAAACTGAGAGAAGTGTATCTATCATATGCCAGGCCACATACCCTGTTTCAGAAAGCTCAAACGGTAATGGGAAGTTATATTCTTTCCAGGTCAGAAGCAAATGCTGAGTTTCAGACTGCACACAGTGAGCTGGAATCAGCTTGGGAGTATCAGCTTTACATCAGTCATTCAGTAGGTGCCCCCTTTTGAAAGCCTGACTCCTCTTTCAGTACTGCTGATTAGATGCGCATGCTTCAGACTAGAGGTAACGTGCCAGGCAAGCAGACTGAAATAATACTTAGAACCGTATAAAAAGTGTTACTACTTATTTTTATTTAGCAATGAAAGGGAAAAAACTCAAATGCAATTACCTTACGTTCCTTCGCTGAGAAAGCAGTAACAGAATCTGTGAAATCTACAGTTTTCAGATACCTATATTTTATAATGCTAGAAGAGGTATGTAGTTTGGTTTTTTTTTTTTGAAGACAAAAAAGATTTTCTGGGAATGGCTGCCTCTAAAGAGTGTAATGGAAAAAAAAAAAACCCTACATCCAATTTAATGTACATTCTTTTGTTTACCCAAACCCCAAACAAAACCAGTGCCATGAGGTGAGGAAATTGTGAGATTGAGTAGTTCGTAATTGATTATTTTAAAAGCTACAAAAGCATCAGTAAATGCAGGGAAACCCTTTGTTTATGCTGTTGAATAAACAGCATTTTTTTTTCTCTGTCATTGAAAAATTTATTTTTGGTTGCTGTATACACAACTAATCATCTATTCACAATTTCTGCATAAAAAGTTCAGTGACATTGGTTACATCACATTGTATCACCATTCTCACTATCTCTACCCATATCGTGTCACCTCCATTAATTTAGACCCTTTTTCATTTAAAATTGTTTTTTTATTGTGTTTCTCTTATAAAAACTTACTCTGTCATGTGACCCTAGCTACCCTCCTGACCCTGCGAGAGCACACTCCTCCCTTCCAACCCATGCTTCTTATTTCCCATATTTCTTACTTTCATCTGACTAGCTCCTGTACCCCTCTGGTGGTCTCTCTTGCCTCCAAGCAGGAGCTGTCAAGTTAGTCTCCTATATGTGTTGAAGCCAAGAAACACACTTTTCACTGGTATCATTTTATGTCTTGTATATCCGTTCAGCCTTTTTCTAAAAAGTTGGTTTCTAGAATGGTTTCAGTTCTGGGTTAACCAGGAGTTCAGGGGCCATTTCTTCCAGGTACCTTCTAATTCATCAAACCATCAAATATGATCCTTTTAATAGTTTTCCAGTTCTGCATCCCACATTTCTTCTCTATCAGGAACTCTTTGTTAAGTTCCGTACAAGGGCAATCTTTGGTGGTGACCAGGCATTATCTAGTTCTTGTGGTCTCATGTTCATGTTGTCTCTGTTGTACGAGACTGACAATTAAGATCATGAACTTGTCACTGCACTTACATTGGCAGCACTGTACAAACAACTTGGTAAGGTTTCATAACCTTGGTATTATCAGCGTCTCACAGCTATGTTTGTGTTGATGTGTGGTAATGTCTTGCTGAGTGGTGTTCATTGTTGTTGTGTGTTGTTTGCTGACACAAGAATGTCAGAGCTTGAATTAGGCAATGAACAAACATTAAATTTCTTGTTAAGCTTGGAAAGAGTGGACATGAAATCAGGGATATGTTAGTCCAAGTTTATGGGGATAATGCCATGAAGGAAATGACAGTGTACAAGTGGATTCAATGTTCTTCCGAGGGGAGAGAAAGTGTCACTGATGAAGAGAGGTCAGAGTACCCAGTAATGAGCAGAACTGATGAAAACATTCCAAACATTGGGTGAATTGTGCATCAAAACTGTCACTGACTGTGAGAAGCATAGCAGACCAAGTAAATACTGATAACAAGTAAATACTGAAGTAGGAAAATCTTAGCTGAAAATCTTGGCATGAGAAAAGTGTGTGCAAAAATGGTCCTGAAGGAGCTCACCAATGAACAAAAGCAAAGGAGAGTTGAAGTCTGCCAAGACATTTTGGAGAGGCAGTATGATGTTTTGGGCTTTCTTATCACTGCTGATGAAACATAGGTACTACAATATGACCCTAAAACAAAGCATCAAAGTGCACAATGGAAGTTACCCAACTCTTCACAACCAAAAAAATTTTGTCCAAATCAAGAGCAAAAATGATGTTGGTAAATTTTTGACATCAGAGGGATTGTTCATTATGAAATTATACCAGCTGGACAGTTGATCAAGTTTACTATTTGGTAGTGCTGCAAAGGCTTCATGAAAAATTAGACAAAACGACCTGAATTTTTCTCCAACAGCTTGTGGCTCTTGCATCACGACAATGCACCAGCTCACGTGGCACTGTCTCTGAGGGTTTTTAGGCAGTAAACAAATAACTGTATTGGAACACCCTTCCTACTCAGCTGATCTGGACCTCAGTGACTTTTTTCTTTACCTGAAGATAAAGGAAATACTGAAAGGAAGACATTATGGTGACATTCAGGATATCAAGGGCAACACGATGACTGCTCTGATGGCCATTTCAGTCATAGCTTCCCAAGGGGAGAACTTTGAAGGTGACTGTAGTAATATTTAACAGTGATGTACATAGCACTTTCTCTAGGATGAGTTCATGAACTTAATTGTCTAGTTTTCTAATTCAAGGACTTCAATATTTCTTGTAATTTTGGTTTGGTATTTGTAGATTCTTTAAACTTCTGTTTATTTGGAAATTTCCTAATTTCACCATCATATTTGAGAGAGCTTTGCAGGATACATAATTTCTTGGCTGGCGGTGTTTTTCCTTCAAGGCTTCGTATATGTCATCCCCCTTGCCTTCTTGCCTACATGGTTTCTGCTGAGTAGTCTAAGCTTTGTTATATTGACTCTCCTTTGTACATTATTTTTTGTTTCTCTCTACTTGCCTTTAAAAGCTTCTCCTTGTCTTTAGTTCTGGTAAGTTCGATTATAATGTGCTTTGGTGTGTTTCTTTTGAAATCTACTTTGTGTGGAGTTCAGTGAGCATCTTAGATATTTTTTCATCTTTCATGATATCGGAGAAATTTTTTGTCAACATATCTTCAAATATTGTTTGTATTTTCTGCTCCCTCTCCCCTGCCATTCTGGTACTCCAGTCACTTGCAAAATGTTCCTCTTGATAGAGTCCCTTATAGCTTTGTTTTTTCATTTTTTAAAAGTTCTTTTATCTGACTTTTCATCAAATATGTTGGTGTCAGTTTTGTCTTCAGTCTAATTCTTCATTCCGTTGACTCAATCCTTCTCCTTTGACTTTCTATTGAATTGTCCAGTTCTGTAATTGTATTGTTAATCTCCTGAATTTCACAACCTTGTTGCTCAAGTAGTTTTTGCAGCCGGTTTAATTTTTCATTATGCTGTGCTGTATTTTGCCTAATCTCCTTCCTGATCTCTTGAAGAGCTCTAAAACAATATTTTGTATTCTTCTCCAAAAATTCCAGGAAGTTCACTTCGTCTGGAGTTTTTTGTGTGTTGGTAGGTTGTTGAAGCCATAGTGGTCTGCTTCTTTAAATGATTTGTTGTTGACTATTGTCTTTAAGCCATCAGAAAGTTTTTGTAATTTATGTTTGCTTACTGTGTTCTCATATATATGTGTAATTTTAATTTTGTTTTTTAAATGTCCAAATAGGCTGATTGTTTGAGGTAATTTGGTTATTGGAACTTTAGAAATTATAATATCATTTCACCAGGTAATTACAATAGTTACTAGGCACATGAGCTCAGGTGTCAGTTTACTTTTTTTTTTTTAATGTATTCAGCTCAGACCAAAACTAAGTCCACTGCCATTCACTCAATTCTGACTCATAGGGATCATACAGATCAAAGCAGTACTGCTGTATAGAGTTTCCAAGGGGCACCTGGTGGATTTGAACTGTCAATCTTTTGGTTAGCAGCCATAGCACTTAACCACTATGCTACCAAGGTTTCCATGCATTCAACCCAGGAGTCCAGATATTCAGCCACTAAGTGTGTGGTGCCTGCTCTTTCCCAGAGTCCTAGGTGTGGAAGAGAGGTCACTGTGGGCACTGGTTGCTGGTTGTGTGCTGAAAAAGTAAGGTGACCCAAGCTGTCTGCACCTAGGCAAAGGACATGTTTGTGCCCCGAATTCCCAGCTCAGAAGGGCAGGCTAATCTTTTTTTTTTTTTCTATTTATTAAATTGTTCTCTCTCCAAGTCCAGGAGAATAGCTAGTGGCATCCTAAGGGGTCCCACTTTCCACCCAGGGAGAGCATTAGAGTTTGTGGTCAGTGCAGTATAGAAAAGGGAGGGGGAAGCACTGTGTAAAGGGTGAGAATATTACCCTGAAGGAAAGTTTTGGATTGCAGGAGTCTGCACCCACTTAGCTTATGATGCTCAACTGGGAGTCTTCTGTAGTTTTGCAGGCACAGCTGTCTAAAGGTCAGCTTCTTGCTGAGAAAGATCCTCTCCAAATGCTACTGCTCTATTCACCACAGTGGTAGTAGCAGATCCCCCTGTGTGTGTGGATTGCCAGTGGGTGAACTTCTGTTGATATATATACTTCTGGACCTGCTGTCCTCACCTGTTGCCCAGTCTGACTTCTGAATGTCCCCTCTGATGTTCAGGGCCCCTGAGATATCCTGTAGGACCCATTCAGTTGCTTTTCTGGTTCTTTGTTTATAGAGGGGATCACAGGATTGTGTGATTACTCTACTGTCTTAGCCCCACCTCCTAAACTATAGTTTTTTATGAATATATGACAGTTCTATTTGGAATGCAGGTTGTATAAAATACTCTTATTACTAAATTTTAATAAGTGTAAATAGTATTACATATATTTTTTTCAAATCAGGTTGATGGAAGTGTAATTTACAAATGGTAAAATTCATCCTTTTTAAACAGTCCTATGAATTTTGACAAACATGCAATTTATAACTCCTACCATAATCATAATAGACGGTATTTCCACAAATGTCAGAACCTCCTATGTGCTCTTTGTAGTCAATCTTTCTACACTCCTAGCTCTTGGCAATTACTGATACATTTCCATGTATAATTTTGACATTTTCAGAAAGTCACATAAATAGAGTCATGTAGTATGTGCCTTTTAAAATCTGACACCTTTTGTGTAACATAAATCTTTTGAGATTTAGCATTTCTGTTCCATGTGTCAATAGTTTTGTTTCTTTTCATTGCTAAGAAATATTCCCATTATGTGGGTAGAATACAGTAAATTCCTTAGTCATGTAGTGCTGCTGAGCACAAGTGAGTGGCTCTGACAAAGAAAACTTACTTCCTAAAAAGTCCAAATTCAGGATGTCAACTCCAAAGAAAGGCTTTTTCTGTTGGCTCTGGAGGAAATTCCTTGTTGTCAGTTTTCTCCTAGACTGCAAGCTTCTGAGGCACAGGGACCCTGGGTCCAAAGGACGGGCTCTGCTACCAGCATTACTTTCTTGGTGGTATGAGGTCCCCAAATCTCTCTGCTCGCTTCTTTTATATTCAGAGAGATTGCCTCAAGACATGATACACTCTTATAGATTGAGTCCTGCCACACCAACACAACTGCCACCTGTCCTCCCTCATTAACATCACAGAGGCAGGATGTACAGCATACAGGAAGATCACACAATACTGGGAATCATGGCCTAGCCAGATTGCCACACACATTTTTTGGGGGGACACAATTCATTCCATGATAGCCTCCCCTTGCCTGTTTCACTTTCTGAGGTATCAGTGGCCTGAAATCAACTGTGGTGTGAATGTTAAATAGCATGATGAAATCTCACATCTTTCCTGGGGACCACAGTCACGTAACTTTTATTACAGTATATTTTTATAATTGTTCTGTTTTATTATTAATCTTTTATTGTGCCTAACTTAGAAATTAAACTTTATCCTATTGTATGTATAGGACAAAATATAATATATATAGGGTTTAGTACTATTCATGGTTTCAGGCATCTGTAGGGATCTTGGAACATATCTCCATGGATAAGGGGGCTATTATACAATTTGTCATTCATAACTTGATTGACACTTCCCCCTCCCCTTAGTTTTTAGCTATTACAAATAAAGCTTCTATGAAATGTCACAAAGAACCCTATGTGGACTTAGGATTTCATTTCTCTGAGGTAATTACCTAGAAGTGGAACATTTGCATAATATGGTAAGTAGGTGAAGCCTAGTGACATGCTAGTTAAGAGCTTGGCTGTAATCCCAAAAGATCAGCAGTTCAGATCCACCAGCCATACCTTGGAAACTGTATGGGAAAGTTCTTCTCTATCATATAGGATTGCTGTGAGTTAGAATTGACTCAATGGCAGTGACTTTGTGTGAATTTTAGTAAGTAGATATTTAAGAAATTACCGAACTGTGTGCCAGAGTGGTTGTACCATTTTATATTCCTGTGATCAGCATATGAATTCCAGTTGCTTTACATGCTCACCAACTCTTGGTATGGTCAGTTGTTTTAATTTTAGCTGTTTTAATAGATGTGTAGTAGTATCTCATTATGGTTTTAATTTGTATTTACTTGATGACTAATGATAATTATTAGTAAGTAGTGGGAAAAATCACAAGATTAAGCATCTTCACATGTGCTTACTTGGCATCTGTATATCTTCTTTTCCTAGATTGGCACAATTGTTTTAATTGCTTAATGAGAGTTGTGTATGATCCTGGATATCAGCCTGTTATCTAATATTGTGTTTTGTAAATGTTTTCTGTCAGTCTGTGGCTTTTATTTTCATTCTCTTAAAAGTATAGTTTGAAGAGAAGTTTTTAATTTTGATGAAATCTGCTTTGTCTGTTTTTCTTCTATAGTTTGTTTTTTCTGGCTATCTAATCAAAAACGGGATGTAGGACACTTTTGCTATGAACTGTGTTATGCCAGTTCACCTAGATGTTCCAGAGACTACAGTTCTTGATCCTCAGCCCCAGTAAATAGGTCCTTCAGGATGTTTGGATGTGTCTGTGAAGCTTCTCTGACTTTTCCTTTGTGAGGAAATCCTCACAAATCAAATTTCCTTTGGGAAATCCCATGATCAGTACATAAGCTAGTAAAATCAAATTCAGAGAACAGGAGGTCAGAAAAATGGGAGGCACCTGCAGGATCCAGAGTGAGCAAAAAGCCAGAATATCTTACATTTGAATGCAGGCCATAACCCCGAGGAGACTCCTTTTCAATGGCTTGGCTACTTACAGAAAATCCCATCATAGGAGTGATCACATATAAACACTGAGAACCATGGCCCAGCCACGTAGACACACAGTCTTAACCATCACAGTAGTCTCATGCAGTGTTTCTCCTTTTGTAATTGATTTATGTCATTCAGCATAATGCCTTCCAGATTTGTCCATGTTGTGAAATATGTTAGAGTGATCATTATTTGTCATTGTGTATTATTCAGTTGTATGTATGTACTGTAATTTGTTACTCTGTTCATCTGTTGTTGGGTACTTTGGTTGTTTTCATCTGTTTGCTATTGTGAATAATGTTGCAGTGAACATGGGTGTACATTTGTTTGTTTGATTTACGGCTGTTACTTATCTAGAATGTATTCCTAGATGTGTTATTGCTAGATCACCTGGTATTTCTGTTTCTAGTTTTTAAGGAAGGACCATATTTTCTATAGTGGCTGCACAGTTTCAATTGTCCCACAGCCTATCCAACATTTGGTATTTTCTGTTACCTTTTTTAAAACACATGCTAGCAATGTTGGGAATGAGATGGTAGCTCACTATAGTTTTGATTTACATTTCTCTAATTGCTAATGGAAACTTTGCTGGTATACTGGTTAAGTGTTATGGCTACTAACCAAAAGGTTGGCAGTTTGAATTCGCTAGGTACTCCTTGGAAACCCTATAGGCAGTTTTACTGTGTCCTATAGGGTCACTATGAGTCGGCATTGATTCAAGGCCACTGGGTTTTTCTGTGTTTTTAATTAATAATGATCCAGAGCATTTTCTCATGTGTATCTTAGCTGCCTGAATATCTTCTTTGATAGAATATCTTCTTTTCATATCCTTTGTCCATTTTTCAATGTGATTGTCTTTTTATTGTTGAGGTGTTGAAGTATTCTATCGATTTTGGAGTTTAGATTTTTGTTGGATGTATTGGAACCAAAATTGTTTTCCCAGTCTAAGTTCTTTTTATTCTTTGAAGTCTTATGATAACATAGTGTTTTAATTCTTAGAACCTCTCAGTTAATCTAATTTATTATCTTCAACTATTTGTGCATTGTTAGCTATGTTTATATTTCTGCCGTATGTTAGGGCCCCTAGCAACTGTTGCTATTTCTTCTATCATCTTTATCATTTTAGGTTTTATATTTAAGGTTTTGATCCATCTTAAATTTTTATGTATGGTGTGAGATGAGTCTTGTTTCTTCTTTTCTTTCTTTCTTTTTTTTTTTTTTTTTTACAGATGCATATCCACGTTTGCTAGCAGTGGAAACTTTAGAATTGTAGTGGTTAAGAGTTATGGTTGCTGACTGAAAGGTTGGCAGTTCAAATCCACCCAGTGCTCCTTGGAAACTCTATGGTGCAGTTCCACTCTGTCCTACAGGAATCAACTGAATCACAATGGGTTTTGGTTTTACTTGTTAGGAAAACTGACTTTTCTCTACTTAACAGGCTTTGGTCCTTTGCCAAAGATCAGCTGACTATACTTGGAGGCTGTTGAGAATTTTATATAACTTGCTGTCTTACCATTGGTTATGTAGGTATTGTGTCTTCTTGGTGAATTGTCGTTTTAATCATTATGTAATGTCCTTCCTTTACTTCAAGGGTTTTTCTTTTGTGTCTTTTGTCTGAGATTAGTATTGCCACTCGTGCTTTCTTTTAGTTACTGTTTGCTTGGTATGCTCTTTCTATACTTTTTAAATACACTTGTCTTTGTGTCTAAAATATGACCCCGTATTGATGGATCATACTTTTTAAATCCATTCTGCCACTCTGTTTCTTTACAGATGCTTTTAAGGCATTTATATTCAGTGTGACTATTACTAGGTATGAATTTACTGCTGTCATATTGTGCATTTTTTGTGGGGCTGACATTTTACGTTCATCTTAAACTTTGCTGGGCTAAGTTCTTTCGTTTGTGGACTTTCTTTTATTTATTAAAAATTTTGTGTTTACAAGTCTCTCCTGTGTGTTCTTTTATTTTGATGAATAGATTTATTAACTTTATTGTTTTCCTAAATTTGAACCAGTCTTTAGTTACTTAGTGTCACTTCGACTGCTTTTTATTTGAAAGTTCTAAGGAATTTGAAAGTTGAAAGTATTCATTATATCTGAAAGGCACTAGCATAAAAACAAAGTTGAAGGAATTGATGGAATATCAATTGACATATTTCAACAAACAGATGCAGCATTGGAAGTGCTCACTCATCTATGTCAAGAAATATGAAGGATGGCTAGCTGGCCAATTGACTGGAAGAGATCCATATTTATGTCCCCTCCAAAGAAAGGTGATCCAACTGAATGTGGAAATTGTTGAATGATATCATCACTATCACACACAAGTAAAATTTTGCTCAAATCATTCAAAAGGGAGTGGAACAGTATATCTGTCGACAAGGAACTGCCAGAAATTCAAGCTGGATTCAGAAGAGGATGTGGAACCAGGGATATCATTGCTGATGTCAGATGGATCTTGACTGAAAGCAAAGAATACCAGAAAGATGTTAACCTGTGTTTCATTGACTATGCAAGGGCATTCAACGGTGTGGATCATAACAAATTATGACTGCCTTTATGTAAAATGGGAATTCCATGTTTTAGTGAGCTAGGGCTGCTCTAACAGAAATAGCACAGAGTGGATGGCTTTAACAAAGGAAAGTTCATTCATACACAGTCTAGTAGGTTACAAGTCCAAATTCAGGATGTCCGCTTCAGGGGAAGGTTTTCCCCTTGTCAGTTTTGGAGGAAAGTCCAATATTTCATCAGTCTTTGTCCAGGGAGCATTTTGGCACAGGAACCTCAGGTCTGAAGGAAGCACTCTTCTTCTGGTGCTGCTTCCTTTGTGGTATGAGGTTCCCAAATCTCTGCTTGCTTCTCTTTTATCTCTTGCAGGATGAAAGGATTAAGGGTGGGGCAAGCCATGCTTCAGGGATGCTCTCTTTACAGTGGAGCAGGGAGGTGATCTTATAGCCCCACCTTAGTCCTTTAACATACAGCATAGGAAAACCACAAAATGGAGGACAGTCACAAGATACTGGGAATCATGGCCCAGCCACATGGCTACACATATTTTGGAGGGGACACAATTCAATCCATGACATTCCAGAACACTTAGTTGTGCTCTTAAGGAATCTGTATATGCATCAAGAGGCAGTCATGCAAACAGAACAAGGGGACAGTTCATGGTTTAAAATCAGGAACGGTTTGTTTTAGGGTTGTAGCTTTTCACCTTATCTTTTCAATCTGTATGCCAAGCAAATAATCCGAAAAGCTGAATTATATAAAGAAGAATGAGGCATCAGGATCAGAGGATGGCTCATTAACAACGTGCGTTCTTACTTGCTGGAAGTGAAGAAGTTATGAAACATTTACTGATGGAGATCAAGGACCACAGCCTTCAGTATGGATTGCACTGCAACATCTAGAAAACAAAACTCCTCACAGCTGGACCAGTATGCAAAATCATCATAAATGGAGAAAGATTGAGATTGTCAGGGATTTCATTTTACTTGAGTCCACAGTCACCACCCATGGAAGCAGCAGTCAGAAATCAAAAGATGGCAGGGCCAAGATGGTGGACTAGACACACATCTCCTCAATTTCCTCTGAGAACTAAAGCCTGGTTTGATAATTGAATGGAGCACTCTGGACACGCAGGGAGCTCTAGGATCTGGCATAAGGTTGTTAGATTGGACTATATGCCACTAAATGGCGAATTACCTCTCCTTAACATTAGGCAGTGCACACTGACCTGTGCTCCAGCTGACTCACCACTTGGGCAGTCTGCAGGTACTGACCCATCTTCTTTGTTATCTAGGAAGTCAGGGATGGGCATGAGCCAGCAAATACACTAAACTGCAGTGTTAAAGCAAGCAGCGTGTATTGCAGCAGAGAGACAGCGTGTTGGATTGCTGTAGTTTGAGAGCCCAGCTGCTGAATGAGGGCTCCACTGCCCCTCCACTCTCTCTTTTCTGAGCTCTGCCACAGTTTTTGCTCTTTAGCAGTGGGAAGCACAGCTCAGCTGAGATGCTATCTTGGTTGGCTGGGACGCAGAGCCAGCCAACTGGAGGCCTCATCGGGGCTAATTCCCAGCCTGGAAAGTGCTTATCTAGCAGGAATACTGTGTTTAGTACAGTGTTACCTTATGTGTGGGGCCCAGCTGAGGATGGCAGCAAGGCTGTAACTCCTCCCTACTTTGAACTATATCATAGCATCTGCGGATGGCTAAAGAGATGCTTCTGTTGTCAGTCAGCAGGCTGGGTGGGGCCTGCCACCCCTGACAGCCTGATTGATTTTGGCAGCTGTTGGACAGCTCCCAGCTTTTTAAAATAAGACTACTTGGAGAAATAACTGCTGAGGGGACCAGCAGCATCTCTTCCAGCCTTTAATGACCAACATCATTGGATCAGTGGACAGTCCTCTAGTTACTCCATAAGTAGGGCACTGTCTTTGCCAGGCATGGGGTAGAGCCTGCCACTCCAGAGAGTCTACTGGGGCCAGTCACTAGAGTATACAGAGGAAGCTGGTGACCAACTCCCTTCTCAGAACTATGCCTCGCCTCCTATTGAAGTAACACCAGAAAAACTGAACAGCCTCTAGATGGCCCAAATGGCAATAAATCACTACTAACCATTTAAGGAAACAGTCCACCATGGCTCTGGAAGACTCCCCAAATAAAGAATCAAAAAAAACTTCCCAGATGAATAAGCCTTTCTGAAACTATTGGAGGTCAAGTAGAAAAGAATTATATAGAGAGGCCTCCTAGAGATTAAACAAAATGCAGCATAGCAAAACGAAAAGTTACGCAAGCTATTTGATCTGATAGAACATCAACGGTCTGAAATCCAGCAGATTAATAACATTATGCCAGCAAGCCAATGACAACGTTATAGAATTAGACAGTTCAATCCAAAGCTAAAAGAGCAGAATTGAGGAAATAGAAGTTAGACTCAGTGAGCTTGAGGATAGAGCAACTGACACCAGCATTTATGAGGATACATCAGAGAAAAATTTAAAAAATGAAGAAGCATTAAGAACCATGTGAGAGTCTATTAGAAAGAAAATCCGTGATTAATTGGAGTTTCTGAGCAGGGAGGGATAGCTGAAAACACAGAGTATTGTTGCTGAGTTGCTGACAGAAAGCTTCCCTGAAACTGTGAAAGAAGATGATATAGATATCCAAGACATATGCTAAATGCCACAAAAACCAGATCCCAAAAGAAAGACACCAAGACATATTATAATCAAGCTTAATAAATTGAAACATAAACAGATTCTCTTAAAGGCAATGATGCTCAAAGCAAACCTAGCATTCAGGCTTTCATCTGACTTTTTGACAGAAATGATGTTGGCAAGGAGGCAGTAGGATGACACCTTCAAAGCCTTGAAGGAGAAAAACTTCCAACCAAGAGTTGTATATCCTGCAAAATTGTCTTCCAAATATGAAGATGAAATTCAGACATTCGCAGATAAAAAGAAGCTTAGAGACTTTGTAAAAACCAGATGAAAACTACAGGGAATACTGAAAGAAGCTCTTGGGTGAGAAAAATGAAACTGTTAAGTGTGTATTTAAGGAGGCAATGCAGGACACAGCATCTAGAAACCTACTCAGTCAGGGAAGTCACAAAACTCAATCAAAGCTGAATATTAAAAGAACAGAACCAGTGATCGTATCATGGAAACTATGACACCATTACACTAAAAAGAGGGATATACTACAGTAGTTATAGTCCTTTGAGATGGAGAGGAAGTTAGAAAGATATGCAGAAGTTAAAATTGGGTTTAAACTTAGAATATAAAGAGGGACCATGGGGGTGGCCACAAAGCACAATAACAATGCAACATATCACAAAGAGAATCATGGGACAGGAGTCTCAACAAACACAAAACCAACACTGGAAAAGATGAAAAGTCAATCCTTACAGAAGAATAACCCAGAACAGAATAATAAGAGCAACACAGAAAACACCAACATAAGAATAAATACATCAAAATGATAACACTAAACACATATCTATCAATAATTACACTGAATGTAAACAGACTGAACGCTCCAATAAAGAGACAACATGTGATGTCCCAGATTAAAAAAATGGAACCTGTCTATATGGTTGCTTACAAGAAACACACCTTAGACTCAAAGATATGCATAAAGTGAACATTAAAGGATGGAATAATATATACCAAGCTAATGATATACAGAGAAGAGTGAATGTGGTGATACTAATAACAGATAAAATAGATTTTAATGTAAAATCCACCATCGTGGACAAGGATGGTCACTATTGCTGAAAGGTTCAATACACAAACAGGAATTAACAATATTAAATATTTACGCAGTCAATACCAGAGCATTTAAGTACATTAGACAAACACTGACTACATTGAAAAATGAAATAGATCATTCTGCAATAATAGTTGGAGATTTCAACACTCCACTTTCAGTAATGGACAGATCATCCACAAAAAGCTTGGTAAAAACACAGAAGATTTTATTGTGACAATTAACCAAATAGGCCTCATTGACATACACAGAATTTTTTATCCATCAACAGAAAAGTGCACCTTCTTGTCTGATGTAAATGGAACATTTGACCGAGTAGACCATGTGTTAGGACATAAAGTAAGTCTCGACAAAATCCAAACCATTGTATTATTACAGAGCATCTTCTTGGACCATAAAGCCATAAAAGTCAAAATCAATAGCAAAAAATATGTAGATAGAAATTTGAATTCATGGAAACTGAATAACAGCATGCTCAAAAAGCCAAGAGTTATACAAGAAATCAAAGATGAAATCAATCTATGGAATCAAATGAGAATGATAACACATCCTACCAGAACCTATAGGATACAGCCAAAGTAGTGCTTAGAGGTCAGTTTATCTCTATAAATGCACACATCTGGAAAGAAGAAAGGATCCAAACCAAAGAATTATCTCTGTAGCTTGAACAAGTAGAAAGAGAGCAACAGAGGAACGCCCCAGGCACAGAAGAAAACAGATAATAAAGGGTAGAGCAGAACTAAATGAATTAGAGAATAGAAGAGCAATTGAAAAAGATTAACAGAACCTAAAGCTGGTTTTTTCAAAAGATCATCAAAAGTGAGAAACTACTGGCTAAACTTACCAAAGAAAAGCTGAAGAGAAAACCAATAACTTGAATAAGAAGTGAGATGGAAGATATCACAACAGACCCAACTGAAATAAAAAGTATCATGCCAGAATACTATGAAAAACTGTACTCTTATCAGATTTTAAGATCTAGAGTAAATGGACAAATTTCTAGATTCATGTCATCTACCAAAAGTATCAAAAGGAGTAGTAGTACAACTTAATAAACCCATCACAAAGGAAGAGATTGAAAAAGTCATCAAGAAACTACCAATCAAAAAGAGCCCTGGCCCAGATGACTTCCCTGGAGAATTCTACAAAACTTTTAGAGAAGAGTTAACTTCAGTACTACTGAAACTATTTCACAGCACAAAAAGGCATGGAATATACCCCAATTCATTCTATGAAGACAGCGTAACCCTGATACCATAGCCAGGAAAAGATCCACAAAAAAAGAAAGTTACAGACCACTGTCACTCATGAACCTAGACGTAAAAGTCTTTAACAAAATCCTTGCCAATAGAATTCAACAACATATCAAAAAAATAATTCATCATGGCCAAGTTGGATTCATACTTGGGATGCAAGTCTGGTTCAACATCATAAAAACAATTAATGTGATCAACCACACACCAAAACCAAAACCACTGCCATTGAGTAGAGTCTGACTCATAGCAATGCTAGAGGTCAGAGTGGAACTGCCCCATAGAGTTTCCAAGGTGTGCTTGGCAAATTTTAACTGCTGACCTTTTCATTAGCAGACGTAGTACTTAACCCACTATGCCACCAGGGTTTCCAGTCAGCCATATAAATGATACAAAAGATAAGAATCACCTGATTCTATCAGTTGATTCAAGAAAAGGCATTTGACAAAGTGCAACGCTAATTAATGCTAAAAACTGTCAGCAGAACAGGCATAGATGAGACATTCCTCAATGCAATAAGGAGCATCTATGCAAAGCCAACTGCCTACATCATCCTGAGTGGAGAAAGACTGAAAGAATTCCCCTTGAGAATGGGAAATAGACAAGGGTGCCCACTTTTACCACTTCTATTCAACATTGTACTAGAGGTTTTAGCTAGAGCGGTTAGACAAGACAAAGAAATAAAGGACATCTGCATCGGCAAAGAAGTAAAAATCTCCCTATTTGCAGATGACTGTATATGCAGAGAATTCTGAAGAATCCGTAAATAAACTACTCAAACTAGTAGAAGAGTTCAGCAAAGTATCAGGATATAACAAATGTAAGTAAATCAGTAGGATTCCTTTATACCAGTAAAGAGATCATCAAAGAAGAAATCACCAAATCAGTACCATTTACAGTAGCTCCCAAGAAGATCAAATACCTAGGAATAAATGTAGCTAGAGAAATAATAGACCTATACAAAGAGAACTACAAGACCTTACTGCAAGAAACCAAGAGAGACTGACATAAATGGAGGTCAACAATGGAAATTTTAATACACAGCTTAGACAGACTTCAAAATCTGACAAACAAAACATGATCAATGGAAGAGAAAATAAATAAATGGGAACTACTAAGAACCAAACACTTTTGCTCATCCAAAGACTTGATCAACAAGAAAAAGGTAAATAACCTGATTAAGCGATGGGCAAAGAAGGTGGACAGACACTTAATCAAAGAAGAGATCCAGGCAGCCAAAAAAACACGTGAGGAAATGCTCACGATCATTAGCTATTAAAGAAACCCAAATTAAAACTACAGTGAGATACCATCTCACCCCAACAAGGTTGGCCATCATCCAAAAAACACAAAACAGCAAGTGCTGGAGAGGCTGTGGAGAGATCAAACTCTCGTATAGTGCTCGTGGAATTGCAAAATGGCATAACCTCTTTGGAAAGCAATCTGGAACTTCCTTAAAAAGCTGGAAATGGATATATCATTTGACCCAATAATCCCACTGCTCAGAATATATCCTACAGAATCAAGGGCAGTCACACGAGCAGATACATGCACAAGAATGTTTATTGCAGCACAGTTCACAATATCAAAAAGATGGAATCAACCCAGATGCCCAGCAGCAGATGAATGGACAAACAAACTATGTTACATATAGTCAGTGGAACACTATGCAATAATAAAGAACAATGATGATTTTAGAAAGCATCTCATAACCTGGTTTCAATTTATGCTAAGTGAAAGTAGTCAGCGGCAAAAGGACAAATATTGTATGAGACACCTACTATAAGGACTTAAAAATACACTTATGTACAGAAGAGAAGACTCTTTGATGGCTGCAAGGTTGGGGAGGGAGGAGAGGCTGGTCATAGATTAGATAGTTGATAGAAATTTGGTTGGGTGAAAGCAGTGACAGCATACAGTAGAAAGAAGATCAACTTAACTGGACTTCAACATAAACTGAAAACTCTTCTAACCTTAATCTAATATTGCAAGGATAGAATAGCAGGGGCAGCTTCTGGGTACCATGCTCTCAGGGGACATCGAGGCCAATTGGCTTAACTAGTCTATTGCTAAGAGAATCTTCTGCACCCCATAATGTTGAGTGTCATCTGGGGTCTTAAAAGCTAGCAAGCTGCCATCTGAGGCACCCCAGATGGTCCCAACAGATGATCACTACAACAGATAATCACCAAGAACAACAAAGATATGAGGAAATAAGAGTCCAGGAGACAAAAGGACCCATGTGAATGGGTGACTGTATCAACATGTGACCAGAATAACCAGATGGTGCCTAGCTACCACCAAAGACAGCTGTGATGAGGCACAAAATATTGAGTCCCAGTGGCAACAGGAGAAAAAGAGGGGTACACCTCAAGAACTCCAAGACTGCAGTTGACAGTGTCATGTCCTGGGGGTTCCCCTGGGAGCATGGACCCTAGACCTGCTGCTGCCCCTGACCAGAAAACATTACCGAAGTCAACTCTTTGGACAGGAATGGACTGGACTCGGAGACACAATATGACCATATGGCGTATGTACTCTATGGTTCTGTGCATCTATAGGATGCTGTCCTACTGGCCTATTACCAAAAGGGTGAGGAGAGTGTGAAGAGCAGAGGACAGGAGAGTGTTAAGAGGATATGACATATATAGAACGAAAAGGAGGGGTGTGCAGGGAGAGAAGGGGGAGCTGCAGATAGGCGATCATGCAAACTGAATTTGGATTGTATACTTCCACTTAATCAGAATAAAAAAGAGAAAAGAAAAATATCAAAAGACATACTGCACTGTGAAAATCTGCTGCAAAGGTTCTCTTTCAAGTATTGAAAAGTAAAGACGACAGACTAAAGTGGGCCTGACCCAAGCCATTGTATTCTCAACTGCGTCACATGGGTGTAAAAGCTGGACAGTTAGTACGGAAGACAGAAGGAATTGATGCCTTTGAGTTGTGGTGTTAGAGAAGAATGTTGAATGTACCATGGCCTGCCAAAACAACAGACGGATCTGTTCTAGAAGAAGTACAACCAGAGTGTTCCTTGGAAGCAAGATAGCAAGATTGTCTTACATACTTTGGACATGTTGTCAGGAAGGATCACTCCTTGGAGAAGGACATTGTGCTTGACAACCTCAGTCCTTTCTCCATGATGTAGAGCGGAGGAGGGTCAGTGAAGAAAAGGAAGATGCTTGGAGAGGTGGATTGACACAGTGGCTGCAACAATGGGCTTAAACATAAAAACAACTGTCACATGGTACAAGGCCAGGCAGTGTTTCGCTCTCTCATGCATAGGGTCGCTGTGAGTTGGAACTGACTCGACAGCATCTAACAACAACAGCTTACCTACAGAGTATTTATTTCCCTTTTTGTTGTTCTGACATTGTCATTTACAGATAGACATCAGTTTCTCTGACACCGTTTCCGTGCTTTAAACCTATTAGTTTTATTAGTGAGAGTTCTTTGCCTAGATTTGTATTTAGCTGATACTGTTGGTGTGTCCTAGACTCAGAGTGTCTGATATTGGTTCTATAACTGAAGGACTTCTTTAATATTTCTTGTAAGTTTTATATGGTTTTGCAAATTCTCTTAATTTCTTTTTATCTGGAGATGTCCTAAGTCGCCGTTGTATCTTAGAGAGTTTTCTAGGATATATTATTCTTGCTTGGCAGTTTTCTTTCGGTTTTATGGCATCCCATTGCCTTCTTTTCTGTGTAGTTTCTGCTGAATAATCAAAATTTAGTCTTACCATTTTGTAAGTGACTTTTTATTATTTTTTAGCTACTATTGAGATTTTCTTTGTGTTTGGTTTTGACAAGTGTGATTAGGATATGTTTCAGTGACTCTTTTGGGGTCTGTCCTACATGGAGTTAGTTGAGCTTCTTGGTTGGTAAACTTCTTGTCTTTCATGGTATTTGAGAAGCTTTTGGCCAGCTGATCTGTAGCTACCAGTAGTACAGTGGGAGTTGGCAAGAAGGGGTATGGGTGTATGGGACTAGGAGGATGAGCAGTAAAAGGAGCGAGGGTGAAAAAGTGGTAGGTGGGAGTGGAGCAGACTCCTGAATCTGTGGGCTAGTGGAGAGTAGAGGGAGGTGGTGTATGAGGTTAGGCAGAAGGCGAAGGGAAGAGAAAAAAGAAAGGAAAAAGAAAATTAAAACAAAAAAATGACTGTGCACTGTGGCCAGGTTGGACGTGGGACAGAGGCAGGCCAGTGCACTGGTGGCACTTTTACCCAGGAGGCATCCAAAAGATGGAGGGGTGGCATATAGGGCTAGGTGGGAGAGAGAAGGAGAAAAAACAGCCATGCTGTCTGGGCTGGTGAATGAGTACTTGGCAGACCAGGGAGCCACTAGGAAGGGAGGGGAGGTGACTAGTTGGAAGAAGAAAGAAGCGGTACTTTTGAGAAAGGGGGAAAAATCAGTACTACAGGGTCTTGCTAGTGTGGTGGGATGATGGCCTCTAGACGTGGCTGTAGCTGGTGGAGAAAGAGGAGGGGAAATGTGGTATAATGGGCTTTGGGGGAAGGGAGAAAAGAAAAGAGGCAAAAGGAAAAAAATGATGGCGCAGTGGGGGCCAGCCATTGGGGGCGGGACGGGCCTGGTGGTTGGCGGGAAGGGAAGGGAGGTGATATACTGGGCTAAGTGAGAGGAAGAAAAAGAATAAAAGGAAAAACAAGTGAAAAATGGTAGTGGTCGTGCATTGGGTGCCAGTGGGTGGGTGGGCCAGACCCCAGGCACCACATGCCAGTGCCTTAGTGTCTTTAGCTGTGGTGGCACAACAGAGGCTAGGCAAGAAGGGGGTTGGTATACAGGTCTACATGGGAGGGAGAAAGACAAAGAAAAAAGTGATGGTGAGTCAGAAGCTGGTAGAAGGGGGCAAGGAAGACCCAGGGTGGCAGCTGGCTGGTAGCTCTGTAGCCACAGTGCCATGACTGACAGAGAAGAGTTGGAGATGGCATTATAGGACTGTATGGGAGGAAAGGAGAAGATGAAGAACTAGGAAAAAAGATGACAAGAATGGCAGAGGACCTGGGGGAGGTGACATACTGTGCTAGGTGGGTGGAAGAAAGAAAGGACAGAAAAGGAAATTTTAGAAACTGGCAGTGTGGTGGGAGTAATTGGGTGGAGGTGGAGTAGATTCAGGGGCCAGTGGGAAGAGAAGTGATGCAGGAGGCTAGGTGGGAGGGTGAAAGAAAAAGAAAAAATATAATGTATAAAGGCAGGGTGGACCTGGGTGACAGCAGTTTGATGGCTCTCTGGCCATAGTCGTGTAATGAGGGCTGTACTGCATGGAGAATGTACTGTGTGGAGCTTGGTGAGGGAGATAAAGGGATAAAAGCAGAAAATGGCAGCACAGTGAAAGAAAAAGAAGAAAGGGAAGAAAAAAGCTATGGGAGTCTGTGTTGTGGTACTTGGTGGTGGGGGCTGGAGGGATTCTTGTTGCTGCTCACCAGGAGGGTAAGGGGTGAGAAGGCATGTTTCTCTGAATTGCTGGATGCTTTGTCTCGTAGTGGGAACGCCGTGAAGCTTCTTCCTATATACTCCCTGTCTGGGGCCATTGCAAGACAATGACACTGCCGTGTGAGTTGGTAGGGGACTTCCATTTTGTATCTCTCCTCGTTTGTTTTCCATTGTGTATCTGATCCAGTTCTTCATCTTTCATTTGATGCTTAGAGTTTCAGGATTGATGTTTGTATCTGTTTTAATTTATTTGGGTCTATGCTGCTGAGGGATGGATGGCATGGTGTGGCTGTCTAGGGCTCCCTGTTGGCCCTGCCCCTAAAGTTAATTTTTGATACAGCATAATAATATTCAATAAAAAATTTCTGAATAGTATAAGCCTTGGTATAGAAACAAATCATAACCAGTAGAATTAGAAACTTACTGAGCATGACACTTTGTGCTCTTCTTAGTGTTGAATCTGCTTATTGATTATGCCAGTTAAGTATATTTATAGTTCTTTGAAGAAAAAGTGATACTCATTTTGGTTTTTCTTTTCCTAGACAATCACTTTTTCAGTTGTCTGGCCAGTACAGGCCTCAGGTTGCTGTATTAGGCTTATGTGCTTGGGGCAGTTTCCTATGCTAGATTATGAGTATTTTTTTTATTATTATGATTGAATGAAAATGTACATTCCCATATAAATTGTATGCCCACCTCTATGCAGCTCCCACTGCTCTCCCTGCCCAGTGACAGCACACTCTTCCTCTCCATACATGTATTATCCTCCCGACAATCTCCTATTCCCTCCTCTCCACCCACTCCCCTTCCTCCAGTAAGAGGGCAACAGGACGACATCCTATAGATACATAGAACCATAAAGTGCACACGTGATGATTATGAGTTTCTTGGGGACAGGGAGCACAGGGACCATGGTTTAGTCACTTCATATTCCCAACACTCAGCATAGAACCTTCATGAAATTGTGTATTAAAGTGATGTCTGGATTAGCACAAACTAAGAATTGTTTTCTGCATTCATTTGTGTTAGAATCAGAGGCGGTGATTCTTAGACACCAAGAGCTGGGTTTTGGAGTCAGAATGACTTGGGTTCAAATTCCAACTCTGTCACATCCTGGCCATGTCAGTTTTGACAGTTACTTTACCTTTTGTATATCAGTTTCCTTATAAAAGGATGACAGCCTTCAGATCTGATCTGTTCTCAGTGTCAAACAAGGCTGACAAAGTGCATAGCACAAAGCACTCAGTACATGATAGTTCTTACTAATGACAGCATCAAAATGCATTTCTGTCTGTTCGCATTGTTACAATATTCTGTTTTGCAGAAGTCTAAGATAGAGTTTTACAAGGTACCATTTAGAATTCATTACTTGTTTTAGAGTAAATTTGTTTGACTTTTTTTTTTTTTTTAAACCCTATGAATCATCTGGAGTTTTCCACATGTCTGGAATTCCACTCTCAGTATCAGGCTCTTCTTATGTCTGTTGATATTTGCATCACTTGAATTTTCTTAATATGTTATACCTGAGTCTTGTATCAACCACAAAGATTATTACTTTCCAGGTGAAATCTCTTTCACCGTGTGCCTGTATTTTCTGTATTACACTCACAAACAGGAAGTTCTCATCCAGTGTCTGCTGCAGAGAGGAATGGACTTACTATCAAATCCTAGGAAGAGATCACAATCAAAATATATTGGTAAAAATTCTTGCAATTTTAAA
Source organism: Heterohyrax brucei (assembly GCA_028571685.1). NCBI lineage: Eukaryota > Metazoa > Chordata > Mammalia > Hyracoidea > Procaviidae > Heterohyrax > Heterohyrax brucei. Next base: position 112,416,210 of record CM053149.1, on the reverse strand, counting down.
ATATTTTAACACTATTTGCCTATATCCTCAGGTGTATAAGTTTCTCTAGCAATGTAGACATGATACCTCTCATTCATTCACTTATCTGTTTTTCCATTTAAACATTTTGTAAGTGCCTGCAACATGCTAGCAACTGATTTCAATCCTGGGAATTCCTTAAGCCAAGCCAAGTGCTGTTGAGTTGGATCCGAATTCCTTAGAGGTATGCAAAATCAAAACTGTGGAATAAGTCAACCTAGAAAACCTGTAGTTCTGAAAACAAACACATCCAGTAACAATTCACTCCTAAATAACTGAAAGGGCACAGTATATGTTAAAGCTTTAGAAATCAATCTCCTGAATAGAGAGGTTTACAGACACACAGTGGTTACCCTTCAGCCAACTTTCAGAAGTACCCCTGGCTCCTTCCAGTTTCACATCCTTTAAACTAATAGATATTAAGACACTGTGTCTGTGTTATCAATTTTCACATTTCTTATGAGTGGAAGAACTCCACCAAGGCAGAGAAGTCTTCCCTAGAACAGGCTGCTACTTACTTCTTCAGTGTGTGTTCATGCCAATTCTTAGCTTGGCTCAGGAGAACATAACATTGCATCTGATAATTTGAGACAAGAAAGCTCAAAGTCCTTGCATCGTCTGAGTGTTGATTACATGAATCTTGGTTGTTGTGGTCTGATGTCTCCTATACAGAGCAGTCAGATTATTTTGGCCCCAAGTGATATACTCTTGCCCGTCCCTTCTCTCTTTGCTGTTTGTACTCTTTTCTCCTTTCTCCCTTTCCTTTGGACACATACTCTCCCCTTTCTCCACATACACATCCTAAGACATAAACATACTTGGGTTTTTTTCAATTCCTCCATTTTGCTGAAGTCTAGGCTAATGTTTCCATTACTTAGGCTTTGCTTCCTCAAAGCAGGATAATTGATTTGCCTGTGTACAGGTCTCTGCGTTACATATTAGGAGATCAGAAATCATGCTCAAATGGCAAGATTGGCAGGAGGCATCAACACAGATTAGCTCAAGCTGATCAAATAATAACCACAAGTCAGCTCTGCTCTCTGCTCGGTGAGTCTCCGGAGGGAAATCACTAGAATCTTTTCTGTTTTTCAGAATGACTCTCCTTCTGTTGTACTCCTAATAAATACATTTATGCTCTGGGCAACCTGGGGTAAAATGAAGTCCTTAGCAGTACCAGTCGTAGTAGCATTAAACATTAAAAGGTAGGAACGCAATGGGGCTGTCAGGATTCAGGGAATAATGAAAGGAGAATTAAACTCGTATTAAAGTGCCAATTAAACACTTCTGAGCAAATTGTGGAATCTGGAGAAAAAGAGGAAGAGATGGTAGGTAACTGACAGGCGAGTCCTGAGAAGCGGACAGCTGCTGGTGCAGCTACTGAATCAACAAACAGAACCTGGAAAGAGGAGTTGCCATTATTTTCTGGTAGAGAGCAAATGTTTTGTCAGTGATGAGCTGGAGGCCAGCAGTGTAAATTTACACTTAAGCCTGACTACATGGAAAAGATCCTTGCTCTTTTTATCTGCCATTTAACAGAATCTATATAGGTGTTCGACCAGACTAGTTGTAACCTCTTTAGGAAACAGAGAAAGAGGGGCTAACGGTATTTTAAATCCATTGTCATCAGAATGTCTTCCATAAAATTAGAATCTTTGCTTAGCTGAGTCTTCTGCCTGTTGCAGGACACTGTGATCTCCTTTTGTGCCTTAACTCTACCAAGTGGTGGGAGGGATGGAGGAAAGAGGTTATAGGTGAAAGGAAATGAGAGAAGTTAGAGGCTGTTCTGTATGTTCAGGTTTCCAACTAGAGTTAGTGGATAGATATCTTTCAGGAACTGTCAGGCACACTGAGATCAAAAGACTTGGCAGGGTAGAGATTAAAATTCAGTATGAGAATTTAGAAGGGCCACTGAGCTGAACAGGGGAAGCAAAAACATACTGAAAGCCAAGAAATGTGAATTAAGCCTAGAAAGTATGAAGAAGCATATGAAAGTAAATATCTTGGCAGTCGTGACCATTGTCTGATTCTCCCCGCCCCTCCCAACTTCCTGCCATTGCGTAGAACGTTAAAAGACCAAATGATGGATGGGTGGATCCTGCTGTTGGCTTTGGCCTTCTTGACTAAATTTTGTTGTCTTTATTACCTCTGTCTCTGACCTCTGGGGAGTCAGGACTTCATAAAGTTTGGGCTTCATCAAGCTCAGTACTTCACATTTCAGCACCCTACAAATAGCTCCTATCTCACCTGTGGAGTTTGAGGTAAACTTGACCTTAAGGATTTGGTTTTTGTACTTCATTCCTGGGAGAGAACTTCTGAAATGTTGGAATTTCCCCAGCAATTGAAGTGTCTTGAAGCCTGCAGACAACACTTAATGTATGCTAAGAGATGACTCAAATGTAGGCTGGCCAGACTAGAAACACCGCCTCCTGATCCCAGCTGACCTCAAGGGAGGTGGGCTGATTTAAGCAATCAAGACTACGTAATAAGCCTGCAATAAGGGATTCTGGACATGGAAGCTCTATGGGCTGCCTACTGGGAACACATTCATTTGGGGGCCATGGAAACTTTTGGGAACCCTTAGACCTTGCCCTATGCCTCACATTATTTGTACCTTTTTTGCTGTGATAAAACTGGGTTGGTAAGTATAGCACTTCCTATGAGTCATTCTAGTGAATTAGTGAACTCAAAGGAGTAGCATGAATCAGCAGGTCAGAAGGTAGGGGCTCAGGGTACACCCTGAGCTTGCGGCTGGCATCCTCAAGGGATGTTGGGTAAACCCCAAATTTGTAGCTGACAGATTAGAAGTGACAGTGTCATAGGTGCCCGTAAGCTTGCAATGGGCAACTGAGGTTTTTGGCAGATGGCAGTTTGGAGGACTGTATGCTTTAACTTGCAAGGCCTGCCCTGTATCTGGGTAGTTAGGGTTGTAGGAGGAAGTGCCGCATGCAGAGCTGGTGGCAGAACAGATGCAGAACAGAACTGACCAATAGGTTACAGGGAAGTTAACAGTAGAGTTTTGATAATATTCTTAAACCAGCTCTGCCACTGAAGCTGTGTCATCTCAGACAACTTAGTATATACCTCTGAGTCTCTATCCCTTCGTCTCTAAAATGTAGACAATTTCTATACAGAAATGTGATGTGGATTAAATGAGAGGTAATGCGCTTATTACGGGGTCTCACATGGTGAATGTATGATACTGTAGTTACTAACCTGGCTAACTGCTAAAAGCTTGACATCCCCTAACCTAGGTTTGTGCCCTGTGGCCCCATTGCTGTTGAGTTGATTTTGACTCCCAGCATCCCTGTAGGACAGAGAAGAATTGCACTGTAGCAGCCCATTGCCTTGCTGGCTGAGGACTGGGAATGGTCTTCCCTGGCATTTCCAGTTCCATGAATGTATCTAAACCAGCATCTTGGCACACATCAAGCAGAGAGTTGTTGGTCATTTCAGGAGTTCTACCACAGAGTGCTTTGGCTTTTAACTGGGCACAACAGCTTTAGTTGTCTTGACCACTCCAACTTTAGGTTTGTCTGTCATTTGTTGCTAAAATGTCTGAACTATCTTCAGGATACACCCAAGCAGGTCAGTGACGCAGCTGCAGTGTAGACACTCTTCAATATTACTAACATTATTGCTGGATGATAAAGAGCTAACTAAAAGCTGGTAAGAAAAATCTGATATTACCTATTTTTAAACCCAAGCTGTTAAAGTCCAACATAGTTTTTCTGGAAGTTACACATTTGGCTAAGTGTTTCAGCATCTGTTGAAAATATAGGTTATTGCATGTTGAATTCAGTACAGACAGCATATTTAAATAGCCAAGTGCCATTTAATATCACCAGGCATGGGTCATGGGAAATAACATTTCTGCTTATTATGTTTTTTTCTTCAACAGCTTATCTACACAAGAGGGACTAGGGTCTGTAAATACGGACACTGAGGAACTGACTTTAAAACAAATAGTTGGTTGCAATAACTCTGATACAGGAGAAATAACTGACCTTTACTGGCATATAGTTTGCTTTGTCTGAAAAAGATTTCGATTTTTCAATGTGATCATCTTCTTGAGTAAATCTTTTCTTGAAAATATTTTTTACTTGTGGAGCTGTCAAGTCCGGCCTTGTTCTTTCTGTGCTTTTTTTCTTCCCTTGCAAATATAAAATCTTCTCTTCTAAGCACTTCATTTCTAGTGTCATTCCAGCTCAGGCTGGTGGAGAGCAGGCGTGCTCGGGAATGATGGTGGCTCCACACTGAACTTGGGTCGACCCTTGACCCAGGGCCTCCACTGGCTGGTCAAGAAAAGACTTCTCTTCTCACAGGAAAGCCATCAATGGCAGCATTGCCTCGTTGTCCTCAAGGTTATGACTCACATTTCTGTTGTAAAGTTGAAGAAGCTGCACATGTTCCCATAGCATCACTTTGTAAGGGGTTGTTTACAGGCAAGAAGGAATTTAAAATGACATCGGAAATATCAAAGATTAGTAAAATATAACAAATAAGGACAGCGACACAAGGTGAATGCCTTTTTCATTGTTTCAAGAATTTCCTTACTTTACAAACCAAGGAAGTGCTGCTGCTGTTACAGTTACACACTGAATAGAGATGCGCTAGAGAGGAAGAGCCTTGCAAAGCAGTTTTGTGGGTCTGAAATATTGGTACTGGCACAACGTTGTATTGGATGTTCTCTTAGGTTTCCTTCTACTGATTCTTTGATTTTGTTTTTGTTTAACCTAAGAGACTGGTTTTAGGGATTTGGATTCAAGTCATTTTCCTCTTAAGAAAATATGCCAGATTCTTTACAGAAAAACTGTGGGTAGGAGCAAATGTGAAAGTTGTATATAAGGACATTCTTCACAGAATGGCGTTGGATGATGTGGAAAGTTGTCATTCGTGGATCACCTATTTGCTGTGTTTTTTCTAATCATCTCGTATAGCCCTTTGGTAAGTCTGGAAGTATTTAAGTGATTGGCCAGTGAGAAAACAGAAGCTCAGAGAGGTTTTTTTCAAGGTCTCTTTGGGAGTAGTTGGCAGAGAAGAGATTTGAACCAAGTCTATCTAATTCTAGAGTGTGTGCACTCTCCATTGAAGTCTTCCAGATTTGACAGATGTTGCAGTGTATGAGGAGACAAAGTGAGATGAAGGGTAAGGCCTGGCATAGGCGTATGGAAGAATTCCTAGAGAAGAGAGGATTTAAAGCAGAACCTTTAGATTCCAGTAGAACTGTGAGAAACAGAGATGATGTGTAGGGAGAAGTCGGGGGGTGGGAGGGTGTAAATTGGAGGCATTCGAGGCTGAGGCTGCAAGACAAGCCCACAAAGGAAGTGAATGAAAACAAGTTGGTTGCTCAAAAATGGTAGAAAATTCAGTGTGACTCAAATAGAGGTTGAGGGGGAGGAAGAAGAATGTGCAAAGGATGATAACATTGAAAAGCTGGGTGGAGGGACTTTAATATTGCAGCATGGTGTGTGATTAAATTCCAAGTGGCTTACGCTGTAAGTGATGTGAGTTCAGAGGACAGAGATGTGAGCATCTGCTCCTTGAGTCGTTTTTGTGGAGAAAATTCTCCCTGGCTCTGTCTGTGATCTTTTGAAACACAGTTCCTGGATCTGTGTGTATCAGAGCGCTTAGCAAGTCAGCTAATGGATCAAGGGAAATTCTGTCACTCCTTAAACCCAGGGTTATCTGCTCCCTCAGCCAGCACAGCAACCAGAGGTCCTGGAGGAGTCTAAAAGAGTTTACATGTTGATGGGTTTATCAGGCAGAGCAGTTCAGTGGCTGTTGGTGAGAAAGACAAGATAGTGAACCAGTGAGCCTATAACAGGAAGGAAGAAAAGGACAAAGGCAAGCAATGTGTGTGTGTATGTGTATATGTTTAGTATACATATCTTCTTGGTCTTAATGCTGGTAGCTAGGCATCTATCTCTATTAAGGAAAGGGATTCTTTCTTTGCTAAAAGAAAACTGATGTCAGGATTGAGGTCGGGAATTTCCTTACCCACCTAAGGACTGTTTTCAAAAACAGAGTGCCTAGTCTTCGTTAAATTTTCAGGGTTCGAGTCTGGGTGCACAGGCAATGTCTATATTGGAGGATTGCAGCCGGTTTGGCAGATAGGTATTTGATTCCTGCCCAGGAATGAATGAGGGGACTCCTAGCACACAGATAGACTGTTATTAGCTGGTGGGAACTTTCCTGTATTCTGATTTGGTCTGTCAACATGCCTGTGAAAGAAGCCCTGGTGATGCAGTGGTTAAGAGCTTGGTTGCTAATCAAGAGGCCTGTGGTTCGAACCCACCAGCTGCTCTGCAGGACAGAGATGGTGGCAGTATGCTTCTGTAAAGATTGTTGTTACTAGGTGCTGTTGTGTCAGTTCCACCCCATAATGACCCTGTGTACAACAGAACAAGACACTGCCCAGTCCTGTGCCATCCTGTCATTACTGTTAGGCTCGAGCCCATTGTTGTAGCCACTAAGTCACTGAGGCTCTTCCTCTTTCTCCTTACTCCTCTGCCTTACCAAGCATGGTGTCCCGCTCCAGGAACTGGACCCTACAGAGTAAATTGGACTGGTGACATCTGAAGTATGTGAGACAGTCTCACTATCCACTCTTTTAAGGAGCATTCTGGCTGTATTTCTTTCAAAATAGATTTGTTCATTTTTCTGGCAGTCCATAGTATATTCAGTATTGTTCACCAATACCATAATTCAAAGGTTGCCTAGATTTCATGTTGAGGCTGTTGAAAATACCATGGCTTGGGTCTGGCACACCTTAGTCCTCAAAGTGATGTTTTTGCTTTTCAACATTTTAAAGAGGTCTTTTGCAGCGGATGTGCCCAGTGTAATATATTGTTCGACCTCTTGACTGTGGCTACCGTGGGTGGTGATTGTGGATACAAATAAAATCCTTGATGGGTTCTATGCAGCATATCTTCACTGTTCTGTGGGGTCTGTAGAAGGTGGAACTGATGGGAATGGGTTGTTGGTTTGCTTACCTATAGGGTGTGTGGCAAGGAAATATGGCAGACAGTAGACTCAGAATCAGTTCAGATAAAATCAGTACATTTATTTAGCATCTATTTAGTGAATACACTGTGCTCTGCTTTGTAAGTTAAGGGGAGACTGGAGGACAAGAGAAAATATCCCACATGGAGCTTGTATTTCTTTTGCGCTGTGGATCCTGCTTCATCTACCAAACGCAATTTATAGAAAACCTTCTCTAAAGAGTAGTTTATTTATAGGGGTCAATATATGAAGACCCACAGACCTAGTCAGGCTTGCCATCTATTTCATACAGGCCATGAGCTAAGAAGAGCTATTGCCTTTTTAAATTGTTTGAAAAAATCCAAAAAGAATGACATTTTGTAACATGAAATTATACAGCATTCAGATTTTACTATCCGTGAGTAAAGTTTTATTAGGACACAGCCATGCCCGTTTGTTAACTGCCGAGGCCTGTTACCCACAAAGGCCTCTGTGAGCAAAGCTACACGCCTATGTGATGGTGAGCAGAGGCATCTCACCCTTGACATATTTTTGGCCGTACTCTCCCTGATGATATTTTGCATCCTAATTAAATCTTCCTCAAAAATACCCTCTCATCTCCTGGCACAAAGATTAAGGAAGATACCTTCTGAGAACGCTCAGCCCAGGAATGCCCAGCCTGGGAACACCCAGCCCGGGAATGCCAAGGCCGGCCCAGCCCCGCTGGCTTCCCCCAACTGCACATCCCCCTCCACATGTGAAATACAAGATTGCAGGAAGGCCCTGGGAACCTCCCCAGGGATGACCCCCCCACTCCCTGCACCTCTTGGCCATGAAGCATAGATAGAACTGATTAAGCTCAAGGCATAACTTTTATTGTCACTGTTGATTATAATTACAATATACTTGTCTCAGGCCATTACCTAGAAGACCCTAATGATTAACATGAAAAGAGACCACTTGTCTCAGGCTATTATCCAGTAGGCCCCAATAATTAACATGAAAAAAGGCCACAAGTTATCACTTCCTTGTTAGCCAACAGCTTGTGTGGTCAAGGGAGCAGGGTGAAATCGTGTCACTGATTGTATAAAAAATAAAGACAGACAGGCCCTAGCTGGCTGCTGATCTCCAGATTCCTGGTTGTCTCAGTCTCATCATTTCTTTCTTCACCGACGCCACCCATCTCTTCGTGATTCCAGACCCTGCTGAGGCTGGACCTGGCAGTTAACATATTATCTGTGTTTGCTTTTGTGCTGCAAGGACAGAGTCAAGTAGCTATGATGGAGATAATATGGCCTGCAAAGCCTAAAACACTTACTTTCTGGCCTGTATAGGCCCCTGGTGTAGCCTCTGTTCTTCCCTTACTTATAACTGCCTTTCCTCCAGGCTGCTCCAGTCAAAATTCTGCCTGCCTTCCTTCACTGAGACCCCACTTGCCAACCAGAACAGTTTTCTCATTGCTAGGCTAAATATCCTGTTACTAGTTGACTTGATCACTCAGCGATATTATACATAGTTGTCTGTTTTCAAAACCCTTTTCCCTTCTGACTTACTACAAGTAACTTTTCATTTTCTGTTAGTTATAACCCCCTCTATGGAACTACTTCATTGACTTTCAGACATGCTCCCTGTAAGCCCTGACTTCCTCTTACTGTCAGGGGTACACAAAGGCAAAAGTCAGTGAATTTTAGGGTCACCATGTGTGTCTTTAAGAGGGTAGTGGGGGTTCAATGGTAGAATGCTCACCTTTCATGCTTGAGACCTGGGTTGACTCCTGTTTTAGTCAGCGAGAGCTGCTGGAATATAAATACCACAAAGTGGATGACTTTAGCCATGAGAAGCTTACATTTACACAGTTGAATAGACTACAAGTCCAAATTCAGAATGTCTGCTTCAGGGGAAGGCCTCTGGAGGAATGTCTTTGTGTTGCATCAGTCTCTGTCCAGGGAGCATCCTGGCACAGGGACTCCAGATCGGAAGGATGTGCTCTATTCTTGCTGCTGCTTTCTTGATGGTATGAGATTTCCGAATCTCAGCGTGCCTCCCTTTGTCTTACATATCCCAAGAGGCTGCCTCAAGGCACAAAACAATCTTACATATTGAGTCTAGCCCCATCAACACAACAGCAGCCCGTTCACCCTTATTAACATCATACAGGCAGGAATTCCACCAGGGATAAACACAATACGATACCAGGGATTATGGCATAACCAATTGTTACAGATTTTTTAGAAGACATAGTTGACTCCATGATGACTCCCAGCGAGTTTGTCTCTTGTGTAGCCACCACTCCTCTTGTCAGCTGAATGCATTATGTGTTGCTATGATTTTGAACACACTTCTGGACTGGGGCTAGGGAGAAAGGTCTGGCAGTCCACTTCCAAAAGTTAGCTAGTGAACACCCTGCAGATCCTGCTGTGCCTGGGGTTGCCATGAGTTGGGAGCTGACTTGATGACCATTAACGACAACTGGTGTCCTGTTCCCAGATATCCATTCCCTGTTCTGCTTGGAACTCTAGTCTATAGGAGGGAAATCGCATAGCTGTCGCAGTATAACATACTTCTGTATGGCATGAATTGGCCTGTGTGTGATTGATAAATTAGGGAATGATGTCAGCATAGTATTGGTGTTGTTGATCCATATATGATTTTTCCTAGGCAAGGTGAACCAGTGTAGGAGAATCCTAACTGCCAACAGGAAAGAAAAAGACCTCAGTTGTTTGAGACAGGTTGTTGCTGTTGTTGGGTGCTGTGGAGCTGATGTCCACTCGCAGTGACCCTGGATTACAGAGTATAACTGCCCCACTGGGTTTTTCTTTCTTCCCTGGAGTCACCAGATGGGTTCAAACCTTCAAGCTTTTGATTAGTTGAGGCTTTACCATTGTGCTGCCAAGCTTTATAGCTCTATTTAAGTAAACACAAGCATTTGTACCAGGCATCCCTTTCCAGAGTTTCCTCCCCATCTTGGGCAGGTTGCACTTCTCTCCTGTGTGCAAAGGCCTGTTTTCATCTGTATTGTCCCAGGCCTGTAAAACACAATTTTCACTCACAGGGTGCAGGGTATTTTCATAGAACTCCAGCCCTGTTAGGCTGCCTGTTCAGCCTTTCCAGGCCCTCTCCTGACTATTATTGTTACTAGTAGTGTGTTGGAGAATTTCTCCGATGAACAGGGTCGATGCTGAGGATAAGATAGAAACAAGCTAAAGTAGAATCATGGGCTAACAGCCAAGGCTGTCGAGAGCCCAGAACTGAGTTTTATTGAAGTATTTATAGTGTTTGCTGGAGGAGGTTAAGCTCTTTAAAGAACTGAAGACGTCCAGATCTGTTTAGTTTCTTGTCTTAATAGGAGCAGTTTTCTCTGACTCGACGGCACTTGGCTGGCTGGCTGGCTTTGTTTTCTCACAGTTTTCCATGTACCTGTGTGACTTATCTCCTTGATCTGGATGTACTGTTAGGTCACTTTTAGGTTAAAGGACTTAAGGTGTTAACATCATGTCCACAGTACAAAAGTTTAGGCGGAGTTGTGATATGCAACACTATGGCGGCTCAAGATGGCCATGGTCGTGTCAAGAATGTTAGTATATTTTTTACAGAGTGTTAGTATATTTCCCACAGTAGTGTCATGGTTAACAAGTTGTATAGGTCTTGAGCGATTTGCCTTAACCCCTTATTTCCCATAGCCTTGTTATTTTTACAGTCTAATTTTGCAGCGCTTGAAATTTTGCAGGACTGCCTATGTTGTGTTACCAGAGTAATGCTTGTATTGTGTGCAGGGTAAGTTTCCCTGATGGTATAAAACTAAAATTTGGGGTTTAGGGGTTTGAGCGAAGCTAGTGTGCAAACAAGTAGGTATGCAAATAGACATTGTGATTTATGATTTAAAACAGCATGTGAGTTTATTAATCTGTCTCTAAGAGGGATCTCTGAACCTTGTTACCTTTGGTTGATGAACATGAGTGCTTTCACAAGTAGCGCTGGAGACCTACCAGATACTGCCTCCCTCCGAGGCCCAAAGTGAATGGCTGTCTTCTAATTCCAGGTACTTCTTAGGTGCTTCCTGTGAGCTGCAGCCTCCTGTGCTTGCCTGTGGGGTTAACACTGACTATATCTTCAAAGCAGAGCCTTGGGATTAGCTGAGGGCTTTGTTCTCTGTTGGCCTGCTTTCTCTGGGAACCATCAGAACTCTACTTTCCTGTTTTATTATTTCATTTAGAAAGATTTCCCAGAGTAAATACCTCCTTCACCACCTCTCGTCACTGTCAGGAGAGGGTCTCCAATCTCCCTGCGGTGTACCAGCAGCTGCGGACCTCACAGCATCCAATGTGATGAAATGATTACTACCTAGTTGGACCTCGTTTAGGGTTGTTCTCTAGTTCTTCCTTGATGGGCGGGGAACTGAAAATTCTCTGTGAAAACATGTCACTGTAAAACCACTTCTGCCTTATTGCACACAGATGGTGATGAAGTGGTGCCATGTGGGGAGGACTTGATAATCAGGTGGGACTTGAGTGAGAGTGATAAGATGACGGTGGTGTTCGCTGACAACCAGAGACTTACTGCATGTTGTGAGGTCTACTGCTGGGCTTAACTCAGAAGTTTATTCTGGGAGGATCCTTAAAGGATAATGTAAAAAATTTTAAACATATTTTAAAGTATTCATTGAGGTTTCCCCAAAGAGTAGTTTCACCACTAACTTATGTCACTACAAGCTAGTATCATAATCCTTTTCTTACATTAAAAAGCACGCATCATCCAAGTATCTTACACACAAGTATCTCCAAGGGTGCTGTTGACACAATTCTCATCTTCACATGTCACGGGGTTTCCAAACAAGATCTGTTTATATCATTCACAGGGTCCTACAGGCTTTCATCTTAATTAAAAAAAAGGAGTATCAATCAGTAATTCCATGTGCTAGAGATACTGCCATTCCAAAAGGAGTTACCTAGAATGAGGAAATGACAATTTTACTGGTACTATGGTGTCATCAAACTAAGATTGTAGGATCTGTTTCAATTAGGAAATCAGATTAGGAGGAAACACAGGCATCATGTGTTACCAGCAGTGATTCTCAAACTGAGAACACTGCAGCGAGCATGTGGTTACATTCTACCTTTCCCTTTCTGATAATAACTTCCTTGCCACTTTCAAGGACTCGACAGTTTGTCACTGACTCCCATTAATTTAAGAACAATTAAAACTCTGAAATAGAGTACATAAAATAATGAGCTTAGCATGACCTGGCTCCCCCACCTCTCACCTCCGTTTCCCACTGCAGCCCATTTGCATCGTATCCACCAGCCAGATGGAATTCTCTTCTGTCCCTGAGCTGCATTACTGCAGTAGCTGTACTTCAGCTGTGCCTCTTGCTAGTTCTTTGAGTGCCTGCATGCCTCTTGCCTGCCTGGGGAATTCCTTTCAGTGCCCAAGCTTCAGTTAATTGGCTCCTTCTCAGTGAAACCTTTTCCTGCCCTTCCTTTCTATCGCCACCTCCACTGATGAAGCTATGTTTAAGTTACCCCAAGACCTTGAAAATATGTCCTGAAAATAGTGAGGTGTGAAATATTGTGATTATTTACATAGGAGGACTGCCAGTTAAGTTTGTGAACTCATCCTAGACAAACTGCTAAATACCTCATTGCTGAATATCACTGTGGTCACCTTTGAAGTACTCCCCCTGGGAAGCTGTGTACCAACTCCAGTGCCTAGTCCATCCCTTCAAAGCAGTTTTGGAACTGTTCTCCCGGAATGGCCATCAGAGCTTTTGTCATATTACCTTTAATATCCTGGATGTCATCAAGATCTCTTCCTTTCAGTATTTCCTTTATGTTCAGGTAAAGAAAAAAGTCACTGGGGCCCAGATTAGGTGAGTAGGGAGGGTGTTCCAATACAGTTATTTACTGGCTAAAAACTCCCTCACAGACAGCTATACTGTTAAATTTACAAACTTGCCACCATGCACAACAGCCATTCCAGAAAGAGTTCCAAAATTGCTCTGAAGGGTGGACTAGACACTGTTGTTGGTGCATACCTTCTCAAGGGGAGTACTTTGAAGGTGACTACAGTAATATTCAGCAATGAGCTGTGTAGCACTTAGAACAATTAAGTTCATGGAATTAATCATCGGCCCTTGTACTTATCTTTCTTCTTGACTGTACTGTGTGTTTCTTGGGGGCAGAGGCTGTATTTGATCAATTTTGGTTTTCCTAAGATATTGTTAACTTGGCACATAGCAGGCACTCTGGAAATAAAAAGTATGTACTGGCTAAGTTATTATAATAGTATTATCAGTCAACATATGCTTACTGAACATGCTTTATTCCCTGCACTGTACTAGTGCTATGGGAAATACAAAAAAGGAAATTACTTCTCTATTCCTGGGGATGTGGGGCCCTGGTAGCTCATTGGTTAAGTGTTGAGCTGCTAATCAAAAGGTTGACAGTTCAGATCCACCAGCTGCTCTTTGGAGAAATTATTACTGACTTGATGGCAACAGATTTGTTTTTCTTGGTGACTTTATGGTTTAACCTGAAAGACAAGGCTGACACATTTGAAACAATTATAGCGTTGTTTGCCAGGGTGTTCTACAGAACACTAACTATGGGAGTGCTGCATCAGAAAGGGTTAGGTGGTCAATTAAATTTGAAATGTAGCATACTATTTTTAGAGATTTCAGTGTGCGTAAGCACGCTAATGCTGTTAAGAGATTTTGTGATAAAGAATCTTGTTTAAATTCCAGATCTCACGAGACCAGGAAACCTTTTTATGTAGGACTGTTTCCTAGTGTGAATCTAGATTTGAGGCATTTAATTTTGTATATTCTGAGTTCTGTTTTTATTCTGTTCCATGTAGTAAACATTGTTCCCCTTAGTATTACCTCTGGGCAAGTCTAGATGACTGCTTCTGCAGATGACAGTTGTGGAGACCTGCCGTGTGCCAGACAGTGTGCCAAGTGCTCCACCTGATGACTTCATTGAAATTGTGGGAACTGGGGAGATCAGTCGTGTTTCACTTATGAGAAACCTTTTGGATAGAAAGTGAACGTGAATTTCCCAAAGACACAAAGCTAGTGAGCGACAGAGCCAGGACGCCTAATAGTGTCTTATAGCATGCCCATACGTTTCATCATGCTCTGTGGTATTGCATATCCCAAATAATGTTGGGGTATTTCCAGGGCAGAAACAAGAAGAAAAAGTTTAGAGGCTGCTTTCTTCTTTCTGCATAAGTGACAAAAAGAAAACCATACAAATTCCCTCTGAGATTACATGTCCCAGATGTGGAGACAGAAGCACAAAGAAGGCACTGTTCTCACAAGTGGAGAGGCCACAGCAAATGGAGCTCGAGAGGACAGGATTTACCAGCTTCTGCACTAGGCCATCCTGTGTCGAAATAGAGCACTTAGCTTATAGTGCTGCAGGGAACTGAGATCCAGTTCTTGAACTTCAGTTGGTGTCACACACCCTCTTTTGAAATTCTGCTCTCTTCTATGAGAGACCTGTCCACAACATTTTTTGTGTTGCTTAGGGTGCCAGCTTGATGGCTCTTGTCTCAAGAATATTAGGAATATCATTCACCACCAGGAGGTAGTATAACCTATTGGTCCTGAGCCTAGGCTTCCTGGTCAGTGTGGGTTCTAATGCGCATCCTTGGGAAAATTGGCAACCTTTGGTCTTAACTTCCCTCATCTGTAAAAGAAGAATAATAGTGGATCTATCTCATAAGACTCAGGGGAGATTAAATGAAACAACACAAAGTACACCCAAAGTGGCACAAAGTGAGCACTCAAATGTTGATTATGATTATTATAGATATCAGGAGTTGACTTTCCAGCTGGGAAAATGAAGGAAACCCTTCAATCTTCTAATTTTGCATCCTCATTAATACAGTTTTCTGTCTAAACCTGAATCTACAGCAATCTGCTCTTCTTTTGGAAATCCTGGTGGTATAGTGGTTAAGAGCTATAGCTGCTAACCAAACGATTGACAGTTTAAACCACCAGATGCTTCTTGGAAACTCTGTGGGACTATTCTGCTCTGTCCTACAGGGTTGGTAGGAGTTGGGATTGACTCTATGGCACTGGGTTTGGTTTTGGTTTTTATATAATCCACTGATGAATCTCATTGGTCTAATCACTGATGTGTGTGTTCTGAGGATGTTTCCTTTCCATCTCCACACGTGCCACCTATAGAACTTCATCCGCATTAAAAATTATACACTTCCTTTTGCCCAGCTCGATTGAAAAGGGAACATTTAAAATAAAGAATCCTGCACAAAGAAGATGATGTCTCCCCAGAATTGTGGAAACTTTGCTTATACAGATGGGTGCTGTGCATGAAAGGCCTTAGTTTGAGCTGATAAGAAATTGAAACTAAACAAAGAGCCTTGATTAGCCAATTAATTAAGTTGAAATTGGGTTCCCAGTAAGACTAAATTTAAATGTTGTTCTCCCTGTCCCAAGTGGTAAATGTCCTCTTCTGAAATTTTCTTTCATTTACTGTGGAGATAAGTTTTCTTGTCAAACTCTTTTTTATCTGAATTTGCCTTCAAGCACTTTCATTGTCACCTTTGATCTTTACTGTTGAAAGAAGTAGAATCATGAAACACTGGAATAATGTTAATTACTAAAATTTATGCCTGCTTTTCTTTGTTACAAATGTTACCATCAGTGTACTTTTCCTCCATTTTCTTTTTTGTTTCCTTCTAAGCACATGTTTTCTTTCCAAAAACTGTGGAGAGAAAGTAGTTTAATCTCTTTTTTTCTCCCAGCATCCTCTAGTTTTATAATAGTCTTGATTATGTTTCTGATTGAAAATGAATGTGGTTTCTCTTCCTTGAACATCCTAGGCTAAGTCTCTGCCATCATTCAACCTGAGTGATGCTGCTGTCTCCTAACTAGTATCTCTGCCTCAGTCTTGCCGCACCATTACCCACTTTTCACGCTGTACCCCAATTGACATTTTAAACTTAGAGCATGCCGTCTCCCCTAGAAAACCATTCACAGCGTTCCCCTGGCTTTTAACCCCTCTTAGCCCTCTGACTTGGTCACTGGTCTCCAGCCATACTGGTCTCTCAATTCCTGGATTGTGTCTGAAAGGTTTTACACTGTTGAAACCTGGTTTGTTTTATATTTGTCTTCTGTTCTCATCATTTCTGTGTCCCGTCGGGCATTGCCTTGTCAGAGAGGCCTTCCTTGACCAGTTTGTGATGCTGGCTGCCTGTCACCTCACCTTGTGTTTTTGTAATAGCGCTTCTATCTGAAATCATTTAGTCTATTTAATATTTATTCATGTTCTTCTCACTGAGATTATACTGAGAGCAATGATCTTGCCTTTCTGGTTGTCAGTATATCCTGAGCCTTTAGGATAGTTCCTAGAACTTCTTAATTTAATTATTTGTTAAATACTTGTTTGATTACATGATTAGTTTCCTGAGCATTTTTGAAATTGTATTCCTGTCATGGACATATGTATGCTTCTTGATTGAGGAATTTGAACCTAATGTTAGGTTTGTCTGAATACACTCACACAAATAATGCTTGATCAGGTGCATATCTTTTCAAGGGGCGGGTTGAAATAATGTTAAGCCTGAGCTGTCAAAATATGCTAGGTAGCATATTGGTGAATAAGTCTGGCAGCATCAGAATACATACTTTCTCAGATGTTGAGAGAAATGCAGGAATGATGGCAGGGCTGCCACTGATGGAATCCATAAGCATAGAGGCATCTGAAAACTGAGGAAGAGTCCTTCTACACTCTTCCCAGTCAGTTGCATCAAGGACCCTACATTCTTCAGCACAATTCCTTCTTCAGTTACAATTCTCCTAGCCTAGGAGAAAAAGGGGAGCATGTGACAGATTCTGGCTGGTGGCCCTCTTGAATGCAGCTGGAATTTCATTTTGATAAAGGACATTTCTTAGGGAAGATACACTATACAATTAATGGGAAAGGAAAGAGGTTAAATGTGGGGCTGTCAAACTGAGCAATGCCCTTGTAAGACAGATACCATCAGCCTTTTTCAATAGCCTTCCTGGAGTCTAATTTGCATGAGTTGTGAGATAATACTCAGATCTGTTTTATTTGCAAATCTGAAAACATAAGGGACAGACACTGAGGACTCCAAAAGTAAGTCCAGAACATGTATCAAGGTTAATGTTTCTCATTTAGAGATGAAAATGATGTGGTGGTCACCTCCTGAGCTAAACAGAACGAACTGTGAAATTATAAGGCCATCAACTTAATACTGCTTCCAAAAAAAAAAAAAAAAACACTACCTAAGCTCATGGCCATCAAGTCATTTCCAACTCCTAGCAGCCCTAGGGCATGGTGGAACTGCCCGACAGAGTTTCCAAGGAGCACCTGGTGGATTCCAACTGTCGATCTTTTTTAGCAGCTGACCTCTTAACCACTGCACTACAAGGATTCCAAATACTGTATAACCTCCATTCCCCCCAAATAAATGTTAAAAAAAATTACTGTCCCCAAATTGTGGATGTGTGTAGAAAACTGCTCCTTAATAAATTTCTCATCAATAAAAGACCAGTTGGCAGATTGACAGTCATGACTTCGTATTTTTGGGATAATCACCAAAAGTTTTCTTTTTCACTATTTCTCATTCACAATCACCTTGACAGCAGTGGGTTTCTGGTTGGCCTTTCATTGCCTTGAATTATGGAGAAGAAGAAAGCCAAGAAAAACTTGACTTTAAACAGCCTAACCTTGAAGAATTAACAACAACAGTAACAAAAATCTGTTGCTGTTGAGTCCATTCCAACTCACAGTGACTCTGAAGAGTTCTAAGAGGGTAAGCGAAGCATTGGACGAATATAAGTCAGAGCCAGCTACGAGACTAGATGAGTATTCATAGGTTGGGAAGTGGAAACACTTCAAGGAGATGCAGTGTAATGTGTGTTTAAATATTCTAGATCCTGAAAAAGTGGGGTGGGTGGGCTTCGTTTTCACCTGATCCCTCAGCCTAACTTAGAGGAGGGAAGAAGCAATAAAAAAGGACAAAATACATCTGAAGATTTGTGCAGCTTCCAAAACAGAACTGAGAGAGGTGGCAAGACCCCAAGGCAGTGGCTGTGAACCTGTTGATGGGATCCTACAGAGTCCACAGAGTTTCCACTACACAGCTGTCACTGCAGCTGACAAAGTTCCCACATACTAGAATACAGACATAGTTGAGGCTCAGTCATGAATTTCCTGCAGCTCTGCATGGGGCCCAGTGAAGGTTTTCCTTGCATGAAGAAAGGCATTAAATCAGGTAATACAGGGCTGAGTGTCTTCAAAGATAGTGAGAGACCACTATTACTGATTTGCAGTTGATGATGACGAAAGACCAGAGGAGGTGAAACACCTTGGGGAAAAATAGCAAGAAACAGATACTGACTGATGTTGTGACTCGGTGTACCTGAGCAAAGATGTTGGTGCCTCACCTGTATTCTCTCTGATTTTTATCACTGCAGTGCAGGTCAGCACAATAGCCTCATTTTCTAGGGGCTTTCCCTGGGGCATGGACTACTCTGCTTCTGTGGCAGGCTGGCAGGCCAGAAGTGTTGCAAAATGAATGTCACCCCCAGCAGCCACCCCTCAGTGGACTGATGGGGACTGGTATATGAACACACAACCTCCTATGCATTCAGGCATGTGCAATACAAACTAAGTAGTGAAGGGTATACAAAAATTTTATTTTTGAGCTTTCGGGAAAGTCATTTAAAGTAACAGGCCAGTTCTGTCTATCAGGGAATGTAACATTTTTGTCTTCTACAGATATTTCTTTTGATGTTTTATATAGTGGACATTAGAAAATATACTGGATAGTTCTTTAAATAGTAATTTTTTAAAGGATAATACATTTTTGGTTCTTTCAGTAAGAAGGCAGTGTTGTTTGAAACTCATGTGTACAGGCTTTTCCATAGAGACCTAATGTCTTTGTACATAGATTTTCTGACTGACTTGATTCAGTGATAGAGGGATTGAAGGAAATGAATATTTTGCAAGTTCTGTAGCCTCTCTGGAATATTAGTTGTCTCCGTGAGAACTGGGTAGATAGAACATAATATGAGGTGAAGATCAGTGCCTCCTTAAGCACAAATACACGATTAATTGAAGGAGATCCTATATACTTGTAGACAGAGACACATAAGTAGCAAAGTTAACATTCTGGTGGGAAGATTAAGACCTGACTTGCATTTTTACCCTGAGTATAAATTTAAAAGTAGGGGGTTTAGAACACATCCTTTTAATTTTTTTTTTAATATTGTTTAGGTTCTGAATGGACTGTATCAAAAATGCATTCCTGTGTGCTCTTTCGCAGTGGTGTTTTGACAAAGGCTTGTGAAGAATCATTTTGAGTCCATGACTATTTGGGGATGATTGATTTTTCTGATGGAAATCTTATGTAACCTACCCTGGATTCTTGAAGGCATCGAGTAATGCCCTGCCTGTCTGCTAGACTGTAAAAGCATGCTATAGATGCCTGAATATTTTTTGCAGTTAGTGTGTCAAATCTCTTTGCTTTTGATATAATCTTTGATCTAACCCTCTTCTGGCTTCAGACTTCGCTTCCTTTTCTCAAATCGCCGCCCACCTGAGATTTGGCCTTTTTTGGTATTTTACTTTCAGTTAGTATTAATGCTTCTGTTTCTTTTCATGCTGCCTTGGATAGATTGCCAGACTTTAAGGCATTTTGAATTGTGTGCTTACCCAGTTGGAACAGTCCTACCTTTCAAGGAGGATATTTGAACAAAGCTGAAGTTCAAGTCATACATCTGGAAGTCTTTAATTCTTACTAACTCTCTTCACACAATAAATTGCAAAATATAAATATTCAGTGATATGCCAGTTGAACCTATAATCTGCCAATTTTTTTTCTGAAAAGACTAAATAGAGAAGTTGCTCTTAAAAAAAGTTTCCAAGGGACATACATCTGAAACATCAATTAAATTGTTTTACAAGGATTTGAAAATTTCTTCAGGAATATTCTTCTACTTAAAGTGGCTAATCAAATACTCAAAGATGGGTGGATTTAACATTTTGTAAATAAGCAGAAGATTCCACACAAATTAGGTAAATACCTAAGGATTTTTAAAGTTAGGGTATTTAGATGTCAAAATACTTATAACTGCTTGTCTGACAAAGGAAAGAATTCTGTACTCTTGTAAGAAGATTCTGCAATATCTGCTGTTTTCATCTTGTGAACTGACTTAGTATTAATGAACTCCTTAACTTGGATCATCAAACTGGATATATAACTTCCAGATGTCTACATTACTTTAATCTTCTGTGTATAGCTTTCTCTGTTTGGAACTGGCTGAAATAGGGCTTGTTGGCTGGAAGAGACTATTCCATCTATTTGGTAAATCCTCGGTTTCAGCAGCCATGTCTTCCCCTTTCCCGCTGGGTATTATGGGTGCTGCTCTGAGATTATTACTTACTGGTAGGAGAAGTGGGTTGGAAGAAAGAGAACACTGTTCTTCGTAATAGGACTCTGGTCTCGTAATGTGGCTAGTGCTAAATGCTTCAGATTGTGTTTCAGCTTAACTTCCAGGCTTGGCTTTTACAGAGCTTGTGCTGCTGTAATTCTTTACCTGAGGTGAGAGCATATCCTTAACATTCTATAGCCCTAGATAACTCAGTTCAGGCTGACAGGAGCACAGTCTCAAAAGTTCACCAAGATTAATATTTCCCTGAATTATTTAAAAGGATTGATGATTCCTTATCTTATCCGTATGCATTCTTAGTTATCCAGCTAGCTTGATGCAGTTTGCTAAGAAGAGATCTTAGCGATAAGGCTAATTAGGTAATTTCTCTTAGGTAAAAATCATTTCCTGGGCTAGATAGAAATGTGTTTTTTATGGAGCAAAAAGTAACCTCACAAATACGTTTCCGTTCCTCAATAATTTCTCAAGTACCTGAGAAGCATGTCCTTCAAGAGGGCTACTACTTGTCACTGGCATTAAAAAAAACCAAAACCAAAACACAAAAACCCACTGTTGAGTTGATTCTGACTCATAGAGACCCTGTGTGTCATCGGCGTTAATCAGCAGGAATTTTAAGGTAAGGATAAAAGGAAGAATCAAAGGTAGTCAAAATCCTCAGGATAAACTGATTTGACTGGAGTTGCTTTGCAGTCCTGGGTTCTGAGAACACCATTAGGCTGTCTTGAGTATGCCCTCTTTCCTTACTCACCTGTGAAGCTCTACTGTATTATTTTCTCCTTTGAAGTAGATGCCCACAAGACAAAAGATGTGAAAAGGTGCTTCACCAAAGAAGGCATTCAGGTGGCTAACAAGATATATGAGGAAATGCTCATGATCATTAGCCATTAGAGAAAAGCAAATCAAAACGATAATGAGATACCATCTCACCTGAACAAAGCTAGCATTAGTCAAAAATCAAAAAAATAGTAAATGTTGGGGGGACTGTGGAGAGACTGGAACACTTCTGTACTGCTGGGGAAAATGTAAAATGGTACAACCACTTTGGAAGTTGATTGGACACTTCCTGAAAAAGCTAGATACAGAAATAATACACAATCTAGCAAGCCCATTTCTTAGAATATATCCTAGAGAAATAAGGACTGTCTCATGAATAGATACACGTACACTGGTGCTTACTGCAGCACTGTCCACAACAGTGAAGAGATACAATCAATGGATAGATAAAAACTATGGTATATTCACACAGTGTGTTAGTAGCTGGGACTTGACCAAGGTCATCTAGACTGCAAACTAAATTCCATTCCCTGTTTCAGCCAGATCAACAGACTTACATTCCTTTACCTGTCTCTAGGGTAGTAAATCAACCTTCAGAAAGGTAATGAATTTACATTGTTGGATAAGATATAAAGGAATCTTGTGACTCCCTGTTTTATCCTGTGACAAGGTGTGACATTTTCCAGACGCAAACCGCTTTGTAATCTGGCTATAAAAGCCTCTGGAATTGTAACCCAAATGAGACAGTTTTTGAAGAATTTATTCTCACTATCTCCCAGGCCTGCAAGCTTGTCTGTTCATAAAGCATTGAATCTTTTCCCCCTGTCTCTGAATTTTGACTGTCAGTGACACGCAGAACAACCTTGCTTTAGTTCAGCAGCAGATGGAATACTATGCAATGACAAAGAACAGTGATGCATTTGTTACACAATGTGGAGGAATGTGGAAGGCATTATACTGAGTGAAATTATTCAGTTGCAATGAGACAGATAATTGTATGCTGGCACTATTATAAGGACTCAAAAACAAACCCAATACCATACAGTTGATTCTGACTCATGGCAACCACATATCCCTTAGCCACTACAGCACCAGGGTTTCCATAAGGACTCAAGAAATATTTAAACACAGAAGAAAGCAGTCTTTGATGGTTACTAGGGTGGGCAGGGAGGACATTAGATAGCAGATAAGATAATCATTAATTAGATTAAAAAAAAAAAACCAGTGTGATAAGAATTACATTAAGGTGAAGGTAAGAACAACACACGGAGGACAACACAACTGGGCTAAACCAGAGGCTAAGAGGTGTCCTAAATGTAATACAACACTTTGAAGGGTGGAGTAGCAACAGTGGGGCACTGGAGACCATGGTTTCAGGGGACATCTAGGTCAATTGGCTTAAACTTTTTTAAGAAAAAAGTTCTACACCCCACTTGCCTGAGTGGTACCTGGGTCTTAAAAGCTAGCAGTGGCAGTCTGAGAAGCATAGATGAGTCCCAACCCACCTGCAGCATAGGGGAATGAAGTATATCAAAGACAAGGAAAATACGAGCACAAGATACAGAAGGGGCCATATCAGTGTGAGACCAGAAGAACTACATGGTGCCTGGCTACCACCAGTAACTGCTCAGACAGGAAACACAATGAAGAGTCCACAATGATGTAGGAGAAAAATGGGGTGCAGAACTCAAACCCTATTAAAAATACCAGTCTTGATGGTTCAGCAAACTGGAGGATCCCCAGAAGACATGGTATCCTTGGATTCTATTAGCCCAGAACTGAAGCCATTCTCAAAGCCAAGTCTTCAGACAAAGCTTGAAGATATGAGATGATAGTTTTGAAGCGTGTGCTTCTCAGCTTAAGGAGATACATGGGACTAACTGGGCAGCTCCTGTCCAAAGGTGAGATGGGAGGGCACAGTGGGACAGGAGCTAGTTGAATATACATGGAACAATACAAAATGGAAAAGAGGAGTGTGTTGTCAGTGTGGTGAGAGCAGCTAGAGTTACATAACAATGTGTACGTACGTTTTTTATGAGAAATTGGATTGTAAACTTTCACTTAAAGCACAATAAAATATTAAAAATAGTTGTCCATGAGAGGCTGAGGTGTATGAAACACATTAAGATGTATGTTTCAACCTTTCAGAGGTAGCCTGTGTGGAAAAAGTCTATTATTTCAGTATCCCAGTCATAGTACTGCCCTTTGTCATTGCTATAATTTAGTGTGGATTCTGAAACCTTGGGCAGATCCTGAAGTAGTGGTAGAGAATATTAACAGTCATTCTTTCTGGGAATAATTTAGCATATGACCTGCCTAGGAATAGCTGGGAATAAGAATCTGTAGGCTGTGAGGCATTTCAGTGGATCTCTTGATAATGTTAACATTTTAACGTGGCATATTCAGATTTTTAGCTGCAAGGCTTATTGTTGCAGGGCTGGTCTTTTTAAAGAAACACCGAGTCTGTAGAGGGAGTCAAGGGTTCTCCCAAGATGTTCAAAGTATGTGGAGGAAACCAACAAAAATCCACATGCAAGCATGTTTGGAATGTTTTCAGCTGCAATTACAAACTCTAAAACTGGCTTTGAGAAATTAAGTTTACTTTCCTCACGTAAAACACCCAAAGGTAGGTGGCTGCATGAGTTGTTTCAGGGGCTTGGTGATCCTTTGGCTGACATTTCTGAATTTCTTAGCCCTTTTAGTGTACACAGATGTCTTACAAAGCTCTCAGGTAGTGTATCTGGGTTCAAGGCAGAAAGAAAAGGGAGAAGACTACGGCCAACAGAGTCTAGGAAATTCTGGCTACCTTTCCAGAAGCATCCTCATATCCCCCAACAGATCTCCCCTCGAGTTTCATTGCCAGAATTTAGTCACGTGACTCTACCTTCTGCTCAGAAGGTGGCTGGGAAAATAGAGAAAAGCTTTGTCACAATGACTTTAGATCAGTCATGATTTATCGCTAGGGCTGGGCACGTGGCTGATCTCAAAATTGTGTTTGTACTGACAAAATGGAGAACAGAAATGAGGGGGACTGCTAAAATGATTATGTGTTATTGTGGATGTGCTAATTATTGAGTAAATGAGAATCGCAGAGTGAGTTTTATCCACACCATCATCACCTACATTGATGTAAATTATCCAGCATTTGAGCAGTGCTTATAAATATGCATTACCTTATTTAATTCTCATAATAACTCTGAGATAGATAATATTTTTCTTTTTATAAGTGAGCTAACTAAGATTTAGAGAGATCAGGCAATTTGGCTGAGGTCATACAGCTAATAAATAGTACAGCAAGGATTCAAATTAGGTTTTCTGATTCCAAATTCTGACTTTTTTTTAATACAGGATTTGTGTGAGAATGACTATACCATATAATATGTTCAGAGCTATGGAAAAGGGTTTGCAAGATGTTTTAGTCAGCTAGTGTTGCTCTAACAGAAATACCACAGAGTGGATGGCTTTAACAAAGGAAAGTTTATTCTTACCCAGTCCAGTAGGCTGTAGGGACACATTCAAGATGTCCGCTCCAGGGGAAGGCTTTCGCCCTTGTCGGCTCTGGAGGAAGGTCCTTATATTGCATCAGTCTTTGGTCAGGGAGCATCTTGGCACAGGAACCTCAGGTCTGAAGGACATGCCCTTCTTCCGGTGCAGCTTTCTTGGTGGTGTGAGGTTCCCAATTATCAGCCTGTTTCTCTTTCTTTTTATCTCTTGCAGGATGAAAGGATTAAGTATGGGGCAAGCCATACTCCAGGGAAACTCGCTTTATAGTGGATCAGGGAGGCAATCTTATAAAGGGATTTACAGTCCCACCCTAATCCTTTAACATACAGCACAGGAAAATCACAAAATGGAGGACAGTCACAAGATACTAGGAATCATGGCCCAGCCACATGGCTGCACTTATTTTTGGGAGGACACAATTCAATCCATGACACAAGGAAAGATGAATAAATGAAAAGATTTCCTGTTTTAGGGTTGTGTTATAAGTGGGGAGGTCTAGTTGATTTTTCTTTTAAATTTTCTGTGTTTTAAGTCTTAGGACCAATATAAGTTTTTGGGAGGGGAGTAGGGGATAGAGAGATCATTAATGCTTTGTGAAAAGGAGTAGTTACCCTGTTTGTGCTATACCTCTGCCTCTTCAATTACTTTGCTTTATACTCTTTATTGTGATCCTTACAATTTAGTTTTTAAGGTATAAGTGTACACATATTTAGTATACAGTTTACTGATTTTTACATGTGTTTTAATTCCTGTAATTGCTATCCAGATCAAGACACTGTGTATTTCAGCAAGTTATTTTTCACTGATGTATAGTGTTTCATTCTATAAATACAACAAAATTTTTTTTCAGTCATTCTGCTCTGAACTTGGATCATTTCCAGGTGATAAAAACACTATTAGCATTCTTGAACAAATCTTTGAAGGACATAAGCACTCATTTCAGTCTGAAATGGCAGAGCTATAGAGTACATATATGTTTAGTTTTTGGTACCTACTACCAAATACTTTTCAAAGTTCCAATTTAATGTCTAGCAACAATATAGGAGTTCCAGTTTATCCTTTTCCTTGATAATGCTAGACATTGTTAATCTTTTTCATTTTAATCAACTTGATGAGTTTCCTAGCTAGTGGCTGCTGTAACCAATAATGTGAGTGGATGGTTTAATAAATTTGTTTATTGTAAAGTGTGCACTTGGCTTGGCTATTGTAAAGTGGGCTGAAAGTTCATATTCAGGGTGTCAGCTTCTGGGGGCATTCTCTGTCTAGAGGAAGGTCCCTGTCGTCAGTCTTCCCTTGAACTAGGAGTTTCTCTTCGCAGGGACTGCAGGTCCAAAGGACATGGTCTGTCCCCAGCACTGCTTTCTTGGTGGCCTAAGGTCCCCCGACTCTCTCCTTACTCTCCTTTCCTGTTGATCTTTGAGAGAGAAAAGGTGATTCAGGGAAACTCCTGTTACGTTGGATCAGGGATGTGACGTGCATAAGGGTGTAACAATCCCACCGTAATCCTCTTAAACATAAAATTACAATCACAGAATTGAGGACAACCACACGATACTGTGAGTCGTGGCCTGGTAATAATTATAAACAGTACACACTTTTGAGGGGATGTATTTCAATCCATGACAGTGAGTATGTGGTGGTAGCTCGCTGAGGTTTTATTTTGCCTTTTTTTTTTTTTTTGCTAATTGATATGAACTTTTTCATATGTTTATAGGCCATTTCAGTAGTGTCATTGTGAAATAATTTGTTATATTTTTTGAGTTTTAATTGGGATGTCTGCTTTACAGTTATTTAGAACTGCGTTCTGTGACATATATGTGTTAGATATCACATGATCTATGTTTTTTAAAAATATCACTTGATCCTCTTACCTACTGTAGCTACTCCACTGCAGCCACATCAATCTTCCATACCCAGTCTTTGGCTGAAACCTGCTAATGGACTCTATGTATGTATCACAACCGTCTCCCTAGTGAATGTTCCTTTAAGCTATGTCCTTCTCTTACTCAAAATTCAGATGAAAATTGACCTTTTGGAGGTCTTTGTGTAGAAGCACTCATTACGTACAATCACCTCAAAGGCTGGTTTTCTTCTGTGTGTAGTGAAGATTGACAGTACTGCTCATAGTGGCTCCTAAGTTTGTGTTTGGTCATATCACAATGCAGCACTCAGGAAATGTGAGTTCTGTTGTTTTATCTCTATATATTCTTAAAATTGTATTTTCTTGTTTGAATTATTCCAAACTGTGTTGCTTAATTGTCCTCACTTGTGTCTTCATTGTCGTGTACAATTTCAACTTTCTTAGCACCTGAATAATTAAAGTGGGAAGTAAGTTTGTGTATTCAGAGATCAGAGTTTGCTGTAGATTAGAGTGAAAAGACCTTCTGAAAGATTTCTTTTAGTGTCTTATTTTGTGAACATTTTACAGTCTTCAACTAAAACACATATTTGAAGTGCAAAGTAATCACAAGCCAAGTGAAAAAATGGGCCATTGCCAGCAATGAAAGCCCCTCTGCAAAACCCTTCTGTAACAAACTACCTTTTATCCCTTCAAATTATCATCTATGATGAATTTAATGATAATTACACTCTTGGTTTATTTTACCACGTATGCAAAATTGCTTGGTTAATGTAGTTTAGTTTTGCATGTATTTGAACTTTATGTAATATGAACCATACTCTTAAGAATTCTTTTGTCTTATTTAACTCAATAATATATTTGAAATTAATTCATGTTATAAGCTGAATATATTTTTTTCTATACAGTATTCAGTTGTATGAATCACTGATTTATTTATTCCTTCTACATTGGACATTTGGGTTGTCTCCAGCTTGCACTCTGATAAATAGTGCTACTGTCAGGATTCTTTGATACAGATCTTGGTGAACATCATGTATGTATTTTTTCCAAGATTCATACCCAAAGAGCTGAATTACTGGTCATCTGGCATTGTATATCTTCACTGTTCCTAGATAACTCCACCCTCAAGAATTTGAGGAAGCTAATAAATAGTTGGCTTTCAATGATTTCTGTAAAACTTTAATTTGGGAACTTGTTCTGAAGGCAGTGAGTCTGATGTAGGACAGCAATTTATTTCAGCTGCTCAAATGATGGAAAGCAAATGCATCTTCGCGGGTGAATCATGGAGGAAGCGTGATGGAATGGGTACATAGGCTCTGTAGTAAGACAGAACTGGAGGGTCAGACCTTGACTCTCCTACCAAATTGCTCTATCAACTTTCAACCCAAGATCGATTTTATCACCTGTAAACTGTGTTATCACAGAAACTAATGGTGAAAAAGTGAAGCACCAAATACGAAGTGCCTATCACAATGCTTTACAAATAAAAGATTCTTAAATGCTGCTTGTCTTTGTTGTTGAAAAGTGTGATCCAATCTTAGTGTCTACCCTGGATGGTTAAGATTCCTTGCTAACTTGGCTGGGCTGTGATTCTCCATGTTCATGTATGATCACCCCCATGGTGGGATCTGCTAGGAGGAGCCAGTCCGTTGAAAGGGAGTTTCCTAGGAGATGTGGTCTGTATCTGAGTATCAGCTGACATTCTGGCTTTGCACTGGATCTTGCAGCTGGCTCCTGTTTACCTGACGTCTATTTCTTGGAACTTGAGCTAGCAGCTTACCTGTAGATGTTGGCATTTGTCAGTCTTTACAACCTGTGAGCAAGAGCCCTGCTGTCTGACCTGTGTTTCTTGGGTTCTCCAGCCCTGTCTGCATTTGTCGGGAGAAGCCTCTGTCTTAATCCGTGGGTTTGGGACATTCAAGCCTTTACAATCCTGTGAGCAGTTTCCTTGATATAAATCTGTCTCTATATTTATACAGTTTACTTGTTTTACTTCTCTGGAGAACCCAACCTAAGACACTTGAGTAATGCTTTAAGAGATGTCCACACTTGGGATCATTTATAACTAGCCAAAATTCTTAGGGTCTCTTAGTCACTTCTATTGGGAAAAGTGATTTATTATTCTAAAGTGAGTATTTATAGCTGTCTCAGTTCCCCCAGGGTAGCCAGTCTCCGGTAGACTGAAGAACTCTTATTTAAGGGAGAAAGAGCTCAAACTTCACAGGATAAAGTATGATGTTTACCTTGCTGCCTTCATATGATCATGTGTGGTAGGAAGGGTGGCTTCCATTGCCAGGAAAATTCCAGTGCTATAGGTTACTATATGTGTTCACAACGCACTTTTCTGTGCTTATGACCCTGGAGTGTGTGTACTTGGGGAAGTAACACAAAGAGCTGAAGGATAAAACTTGCTCGTGTTTAGCCAGTTTGTGGGAAACTTTATTTATTGAAACAATCAGTGATGAGTTTTGGAACAACTTGAAAATTTTGTGTAGAGTTTTAAGGTAATGTCCAATTATTTCAAGGAAACTTGTACCTGTGGCAGTTACTTTGGCCTTTGCTGTCACACTTCTGGGGATACATACTCACTTTTCTCTATTATTAGAAAAGTTTGGAAATTCTGTGGAGCATTCTCATGTGGTATTAGATTTTCTGCCATTTTCCTTCCATACTTTTATTTCCCAGGGCTCTGAAAAAGCAGTACATTTTTACTTGGTATGGAAAAGACTCGGGATAGAAGGATGAAAGATGTAGTTATGGTGGGGGTTATCATTTTCCTGGCATGTTTGCAGAAAATATATCCTGATTTCTCTGTTTATCTGTAGAACCAGAAATGCTTACAAAGTCTTCCAATAAAATTCACACATTTTTGAAAGCAAAGATACAGAAGTCAGTATGACTAGATGACTCAGGTATGTTAAGGTTGTTGGGGTGATTTCTTTTTCTCTTTTTCGTATACAGACATTTTAAACTCTGAAACCATCTGTAATCTACCATAAGAGTTTAAATTCTGTGTCTCACATTTTTAAAAATGAGAAACTTACTATTTTATGATTGTACAGTACGGGATTTTGTCTGACTGTGTGATCCTTATAGACAGACAAACACACACACCAAACCCAGCCTGCTCTCATCGAGTCAATTCTAACTCATTGTGACCCTATAGGACAGACTAGAACTTCCCCCTAGAGTTTCCAAAGAGCACCTGACAGATTTGAACCACCAACTTTTTGGTTAGCAGACATAGCACTGAACCATGACCCCACCAGGGTTCCCGTAATCTTGGTAGTTTCTTCTGTTCTGAAATTCTAGAATTGTCCTAAGTTTCTTTGGATTAAGTGTTTTAGTGTGTGACAAAGGAAAATTGAGTTTAACAAAAGTTGACTTGCTGAGGAGACTTGGGTAATTAAGAAATCTTCATTATCTTGGCAAAGACCTTTTGAGCTAGCCATATTTTGCCTTAATTATGGTAATAATAACAAAGGCAATGAACTTGCCACCTGTCCATTACATGCCTCAGAATGTTTTATTCGGAAGTGCAATATTTGGGGGGTTATATGTAATGTGCTGTCTGCACGATGAGCCTTATCATTTGATTAGTTCTCTTAACTTTTGAGTTACAGGTGAAAATTAGGTATAGAAGCATTGGCTGTTAGTTCGTTATTGCCATTATAGAAACCTTTACAAAATATAATTGTTAATTTTCTCATTATGACCTAGGGACTTGGTGTTGGGGACTCTTTGCTACTGCTTCTTGGCCAGGGTAAAGTATTATTGGTCTTTACTTTCCTAGTGCTCTGGAGTTTGTAAGGTTTTTTAAAAAAAATAATGTAAAATTCACTCTTTGTGGCATACAGTTTTAATGCATTTTTTGACAGATTAATTTTAACACATGCTTTTTCTACATCTTTTGAAATGATCATCTGGCTTTCTTAAGTCTCAATATGACTTATAGTGGTTGACTTTTAAATGCTGGAACAGCTTTACGTTTCTGAGATAAACCTAATTGGTCATGATATCTGTCCTTTTTATTACTCGGGCAGATTATGCAATAAACAAGGTAAGCATGGGTTTACTAATCTGTAATGAACAATTTCACATGTGAATCCCATGTGCAATTATTCACTCAGATTAGTAAGTAAGTACAAGTAAGCCTTTGCTTACTTTATTTACGGGGTCATCCACATCTGTCAGGGATTTGGTTCTGTGTGTTTAAGTGCTTTTGGGGATTGGGACAGAGACAGATGCTAGCTGTACCTAGAAGCAGAATCTTTAGTATGTTAAAAAAATATGAAAATTGCTCACTACAAATGATCTGGTAAATAAGATTAATGTGATGCTTAGCTTTCTAAGCATGGTACTTACCTTGCTTATTGGGTAATCAACCTCTGTATATAGCTTGATTCAGTTTGCCGATATTTTTAAATCTACTTATATGAATTTTTAGATTTTTAGGCTGTATTTTCTACAAGAATGTCTTTGAGTTTGGTGATGCTAGTTTCATAAAATGATTTTGAATGTTTTCTGTTACCTGGAAGACATTGCATAGAATTCATATAATTTATTCCTTAAATATTTGGTAGAATTGACAACCAAACCATGTGGGACTGGAGTTTTTTGTTGTTGTTGTTCTTCTTCTTCAAATTTTAAACTGCAAATTTAATTTATTTAATAACCTGGTTATCTAATTTTAGACGTATTCTGGTTTTCTGGTTTTTCTTAAGGTTGAGACTCCTTAGGTGCAAAATTTTAGGAAGCGCTCAATCCCAGAGTGATGATGCGGTTTAGGGTCTGCACTTGGCGTGACCTTGAGACTGAACGCCCTTTTAAATGTTTCCCGAGCACCTGCCTTACCTCATCCTAGTCCCAGCTATACTTGCATCCTTACTTCCAAGGGGCTTCTTGGCTTGGTTTCTCATGCTAAAAAGATGGATTTCTCTGAGTCTTAACTCTTTATGTTATCTTACAGTTCTGTACAATAGGGGCTGTCCTTTGTGTGAAGCAACAAGAGGAAAGAGAAATAAAAATTTATGGGGATCTTTCCTATACTTTTCAGACCATAAGCACTCTTTCCTCCATTTCGTCTGACCAGAGGGATGAGTTTCCTCTTAGATCTCCACATAGCCACCACCATGACCAGTAGCAATGTCCTAGGTTAGCCTTGGGTCAAATCTAGGAGAAAAACAAACAGAAAACCCTGGGCTGTCCTCCATATTCTCTAGCTTCAGAAACCTCTTTTCTAGGTGCTCAAGCCAGAGATTTTGCTGTCTACCTGCTATGCAACTGTGACCTATAAGGTTGCTATGAGTCAGACCCGACTCGACAGTAGCGGTTATAGAAATTGATTTTTCAGTGGGTGTGATTTTAACAACATCTGTCACTAGTTTAAGCGATTTCTTACAAAACTGCCCTAATTTTTTAAACAAAACTAAAAGAAGTTTAAAACATGTAAATCAATTTCAGTGCCACTATCCTCATTCAGTAATTGATTTCCTTGTTATCAAATACCCTAACTCTTCAAGCATATATTGTTTTATAGTTGTTAATCATAGGGATCAAATTTACACTGTTTTTTAACTTAACATTGTTATTAGTACTATTATAGTATTACTCATCATTATCTCTTTTAATAGTTGCGTAAGGACATTTTGGCAAGATAGTACTACATTATTCCATCAAACTGAAACTCTATCATTCACTTAGATATTTAAAGTGTTTTCAAATATTTGCTGTCATAGATAATAGCAGACTATCCTCATGGATGTTGCTTTCCACTATTCTATTTTTAGGACAGATTTCCTAGTATATTTAAAAAAATTATCATGCACTCTTACAATGCCACCACCATATAGGAGTATACCAGGTCACTACAACGTTGCCAGTTTTACTATGAAGATTTAAAACTTCTGAATAACATAATAGGTATAAATGGTTGTCTCAAGGTTTACTTTATATTTTTGTCGATTGACAGTGAACATTTTCTATATATTTGTTTACTAGAGTTTTCTTTCCAATGCCCATCTTACATATGAGTAGCTTGAGATATTTTCTTATAAACAATTTGATATAAATAATTTGTTTACTTTTTTGTGTCCCTTTTAAACTTTAATTTTTAATACAAATGACCTCTAAATGATCAGACATACCCTCAGTTCTCTTCAATTGCGTCAAATAGGAAGTGATCATTTCTCCCAAAATATAATTAATGCTATTTTCATGTTTTATATTTTTCAGAAATTAAAAAAAAAAAAAAAGTAATTTAACCATTTAATCCTTGAGTTTACCTTGAGGAATTGGGGCTCATTTTAATACTCCAGATGGGTAGTTCTAATGAAATAATATGCTGTCAGATGTCTATATGAAAGAGTAAATAAAGTTGATAAGCACAGATGAAGATAAAACAAGTTCCAAAGATAGGATTATTACAAACCAACAAATGTGTAACTCTTTTATACCCCCAGATGTCCATACTGAAAAATGGAAACCCTGGTTGCATAGTGGTTAACCAAAGGTTGGTGGTTCAGACTACCAGTTGCTCCTTGGAAACTATGGGGCAGTTTTTCCCTGTCCTAGAGGGTTGTTATGAGTCAGAATTGACTTGATGGCAACAAGTATAGTATAAAAATGAATTTTTAGAAAAAAAATCACATCCCATAGACTTTTTTTGAATATTTTTGTATAATTTTGAAATTATTTCCTGAGGTGGGGCCAAGATGGTGGACTAGACACGCATCTCCTCAATTCCTTCTGAGAACCAAGGCCTGGAATGATAACTGAATAGAGCAGTGGACATCCAGGGGGCCCTGCGATCTGTCGTAGTGCTGTCAGATTGGACTGGGCTCCAGTAATGGACTAAACTGCCCCTCTCAAAGATGAGCCAGCAGCCACTGACTCCCACTACTGCTGACTCAGTGTTTTGGTGGACTGCAGGTACTGACAGCTTCTTTGTTATCCAGGAGGCTGGGACTGGGCATGAGCTGTCAAACTGCAATGCTTAAGTAACCAGCATATAGCGCAGCAGAGAGACAGTGTGTGGGCTAGCCACATATTGACCACCCAGCTGCTGACAGAGGGCACCACTGCCCCTCCACCATCTCTTTTCTGAGCTGCACTGTAGACTGCTGTTTCACAGTAGGAAGGGCAGCTAGGTCAGGATGCCATCTTGGTTGGCTGGGAGGTGGAGTAACCCAGCAAGGGTCCTTAGCTGCAGCTGATTATCAAGCAGAGCAGCAGCTGGTCTGGCAGTGCTCTCCAGCAGAAAAGTAGCATTTGAGAATTTGTGTCTAGATTTATGGTTGGGACCTGGCAGAGGATGGCAGGAAGGCCTTAACTTCTGCCTACTTTGCACCACAACCTAGCATCTGGGGACTGCCTATGCAGTACTTTTGTTGTTAGCTGGGAGGTGGGACCTGTCACACCTGAGGGTCTGACTGTTCTCTGTAGCTGTTGGATAACTCCCTGCTAAGAAATAAAGTACCCTCTTAAATAAGACCACTTGGAGAATTGACTGCTGAGAGGCCCATCAGCATCTCCTTCACCCTTCTCTGATTCACATCATAGGATTTGCTGATGGCCCCCCAGTAACTATGTAAGTAGGGCACTGCCTTTGCCAGCCAAGCAGAGCCTGCCACCAGAGAGAGTCCACCTGGGGCCAGTCACTAGAGTACATAGAGATGGCTGATGACAAACTCCCCTATTAGAATTATGCCTCAGCTCCTGTTGAGGCAATACCAGAGAAATCAGATAGCTTATAGATGGCACACAGACAACAGTTGATAGCTAACTGTTTAAAGAAGCAGTCCACCAAAGCTCCAGAAAACTACCAAAATAAAGAATCAAAAAACTTCACAAATGAAGTAGCCTTTCTGAAACTATTGGAAGTTGAGTACAAAAGAATTGCAGCAGAAGAAAATGAAAAATTAGGTAAACTATTTGAACTCATGGAACATCAATGATCTGAAATCCAGCAGATCAATAACAAAATTACAGAATTGGACATTTCATTCCAAAGCCAAAAGAGCAGAATTTAGGAGATAGAGGTCAGACTTAGTGAGCTTGAGGATAGAGCAACTGACATCAGCATTTATGAGGATATATCAGAGAAAAGAAATGTGAAAAGTGAAGAAGCATTAAGAAACATGTGGAACTCTTACTAAGTGGAAGAATACTTGGAGTTCCTCAACAGGAAGGAACAGATGAAAATACAGAGAGCATTGATATAGAGTTGCTAATGGAAATTGTTAAAGAAGAGACCATAAACATCCAAGATTTGTATCAGATGCCACAAAAACTGGACCCCAAAGGAAAGACACCAAGATATATTACAATCAAGCTTGATAAAATGAAAGATAAACAGAGACCCTTGAAGGCAGTGAGGCTCAAAGCACAGCTAATATTCAGAGAGAAGCCCTGTAAGCTTTTGTCTGACTTCTCTGCAGAAATGAAGTTGGCAAGAAAGCAGTGGGATGACACATTCAGAACCCTGAAGGAGAAAAACTTCCAACTGAGAATTACGTATCCTGAAAAATTGTGTCTCAAATAATGATGGTGAAATTAAGACACTTGGAGATAAACAGAAGCTTAGAGATTTTGTAAAAACCAAATCAAAGCTACAAGAAATACTGAAAGAAGTTGTTTGCTTAGGAAAACAAAAATATTAAGTGTGTACTTTAGGAGACAATGCAGGACACAGCATTTAGAATCCTACTCACTTAGCCAGCGAAAGCCAAGTGCTGTCAAGTTGGACTTAGAAAAGTCAGTAAGCTCAATCAAAACTATGTTATTAAAAGAAGAGATCATAACACAAAAACGATGACATCACCACACTAATAAGAGGGATATATTACACGAGGTATCAGCCTTTCAGTTGGAGAGGAAATTAAAAAGATACAAAGAAGTTAAAGTCTGATTTAAACTTAGAATAATAAGGGGGATCATAGGTAGCTGCAAAGTGAAATAACAGTGTGACATATGGAAACAAGAAGCATAATACAAGGGTCTCAACAACCACAAAACTACCTCTGAGAAAGATGAAAAGTCAGTCCATAAAGAAGAGTGATCCAAAACAGAATCTTAAGAGCAACATAGAAAACACAACACAAAAGCAAATACATCAAAATGGCAGCACTAAACTCATAGCTATCAATAATTACACTGAATGTAAACAGACTGACTGCTCCAATAAACAGTGAGTGACATTGTGGATCAAAAGATACGACCTGCCTATATGTTGCCTACAAGAAACACACCTAAGACTCAAAGAAATGAACAAACTGAAAATTGAAGGATGGAAAAATATATACCAAGCCAACAACATACAAAGAAGAGCAGGAGTGGCAATTTTAATCTCAGATAAAATAGATTTTAATGTAAAATCCACCACTGTGGACAAGGATGGTGACTATTGATGAAAGGTTCAATACTTAAGCAGGACACAACAATATTAGATATTTACACACTTAATACCAGAGCATCTAAATACATCGAACAAACACTGACAACACTGAAAAATGAGATAGAGCACACCACAATAATAATTGGAGACTTCAGCACTCCACTTCCAGTAATGGACAGATAATCCAGAAAAAAGCTCAGTAAGGCTACAGAAGATCTTATTGTGACAATTAACCAGCTAGACCTTGTTGACATGTACAGAACTTTCTACCCATCAACAGACAAGTACACCTTCTTCTGCAATGTACATAGAACATTTTCCAGAATAGACCATGTCTTAGGACATAAAGCAAGTCTCAACAAAATCCAAACCATTGAATTACTACAAAGCGTCTTCTCAGACCATAAAACCATAAAAGTTGAAATGAACAGCAGAAAAATCATAGGTAAAAATTAGAGCTCATGGAAACCGAACACCTTGCTCAAAAAGCCACAGGTTATAGAAGAAATTAAGGATAAAATAAATTTATGGAATCATATGAGAATGAAAACACTTTGTACCAGAACCTATGGAATACAGCAAAAGCAGTGCTCAGAAGTCAGTTTCTCTCTATAAATGAACACATCTGGAAGGAAGAAAGGACCCAGACCAAAGTATTAACCCTACAGCTTGAACAAGTAGGAAGAGAGCAACAGAGGAACTCCTCAGGCACCAGAAGACAAAAGAAAATAAAGGTTAAAACAGAACTAAAAGAATGAGAGAGTAGAAAAATAATTGAAAAAATTAACAAAACCGAAAGCTGAAGTTGTTTCCTGAAAGTTTGTTAGAAGTCTCCTGTAATAGTTATTTTGAACTTGTGTGAAGATTTCATAATAATTATAGAACTATCCTGTATCAGCTTGAGTCTAGTTATTACATACATGTATTTTTGCTGGTTATATTTTCATCTCATCAAAGTTTTCAAAATATTTGGCATACAGCTGTCCATAGTGTTAGCATTTTAAAAGCCTATAATGTAACCATATTTATGCTTCCTTTTTAAATTTTGTTGTAAGTCCTTCCCCCAGTCTCTTTTTTTGGATAAATCCTCCAGCGATTTACAAAGGTTATTTATCTCTTCAAAGAGTGAAAAAAATTTTTTGGTGATGCTCTTTAATGATTTCTTTTGGGTTTTATTTTGTTCTTGCAGTTTCATTTATTTTTTCCTTTTAACTTGTTTACTTTTTTGTTAATTTATGTTTACCTAATGAATTTCACTCTATTAATAAGTTTAATTTGGAGGTAAAATTTCTAAGTAGCACTTTACCAGTATTCCACAAGTTTTACTATGTAATATTTTTACTGCTTTCTTCTAAGTAGTTTAACATTTCCATTATGATTTCTTTATGACCTCTTGTTAAAGTATTTTAATGATTAATATGGCAAGTGGGTTGTCCACCTCATACTTAAACAGAACTGATTGATTTTTTTTTAAAAAAATACATATTAGTTTGCTTACAGTACAATTTATTTCTTTTCATATTCCTAAGAAACTGAATTTGTTGCCGAGATAAAAATCTGAATGACACTTGTCTTAGCCTTTTACATACAGGGATAAAGTTATGATTAGGTAGAATAGGTTTCACTCTATCCCTCTGTCAAATTAATAAAAAAAAATTTTAAGTTAAAACAATAAAGTATTTTAAAATTTCCAAGTATCAGAGATTGATGTTTTCTTAATATTATTGATTTCTAATTTAGTTACATTATGATAAGAAAGCAATCTGTATGATAACTAATACTTTCAGATTTTGTGAGGCTTGATTTGTTGCCATCTTTTTGGAAATGTCCCTAGCGCACATGAAAAGAATACGTGTTCTCTAACTGATAGATACTGGATTCTGTGTATGAAGCCTCAGTAGTGCACAGTGGTTAAGTGCCTGGCTGCTAACCAGCAGTCAGCAGTTGAACCCATCAGCTATACCATCGGGAAAGATGTGGCAGCCTGCTTCTGTAAAGATTACCAAAACCCTGACCTATTGCCATTGAGTCAACTCTGACCCATAGCAACCCTATAGGACAGAATAGAAACTGCCCAGTAGAGTTTCTAAGGAGTACTTGGTGGATGTGAACTGCTGCCCTTTTGGTTGGCAGCCGTAGCTCTTTACCACTATGCTACCAGGGTTTCCTCTGTAAGATTACAGCCTTGAGAACCCTATAGGACAGTTCTACTTTGTCCCGTAGGGTTGCTGTAAGTCAGACTCGACTCAGTGGCCATGGCTTTGGGCTGTATGTATATCTATTAAAATATGATGTTTATGCTATTCAAATTTTCTTTATCTTTTCTAAGTATGTGCTTATTTACAGCAGTAATGTGGGACAGCTGTTGAAGTATGCGAGGGAGGTATTTGTAGTTTATTTTCTATAATTTTCAGTTTTTGCTGATAAAAATTGAGAGATTTTTATTAGGGTGATAAATGTTTAGAACTGTCATATGTTCTAGATGAGCTGATATCAGTGACTATCCATGATAAAAGTTTTCTCTTAAGGTTAATATTGTCTGATATTAATACTTCTTTTGAAACTATTTTTAAGTGTAATATTGGTACATACTTTCCTACCCTCTTATTTTCAACCTTTCTGTGTCCTTTGCAGGAGCCCTAGTAGCACCTAACAACAGCAATGCGTTCTTCTTAAAATGGAGAAAAATACATTCTGACAATCTTTTAACTGGCAAGTTTAGCCCATTTAATTCATTGTAATTATTGATATATTTGATCTTTTAAAATATTATATTTTGTTTATATTTTTTTCCTGTTTTTTCTGAATAGAGTTCCGGATACTTTCTAGTCATAACATTCTATGATACAATAAAGCAGGCAAAACTAAGTGATAAATAATGTGATTGAAAATACACATTGAATAGCTCCAGTGTGAGTGAGAGAAGTAAAAATGGCTTCACTGAGCTCACACGTGATAGCTCCTGTTTAAATAAGGAGGAGGATGAAGATTAACCGTGAGAAGCAAGAGGGAGGGATATATAGTATGAGAGAAGCTTATAAATTTGGGAGCAGAAAATAAGCTAAAGATCAGGACAGAGATACTAGGTTATGACTGCTAGGAGAATTAGGGAAGAAAATGGTCTTGAGATGGCAGGGATGTAGTGGCTGATGATGGTTATGACAATGAGTATAAACCAGACTATGAATGTGTCTTGTAGATGTTTCTACCAGAGATTACAGAGGCAGTTTCAAAACTTACAGTGGGCTCTCCATAGTTTCAACAGTGGCAACACAAAAGAATCCTGTATTTTGTATCATTTCTATATGGGAAAAAGCAGGTTGGAAGCTTCCTGGTAGCTTTGGGTGAAGGAAAACCTTCAGTGTCATTTTTGACTGCTGAAATCCTGTTTCTACAAGGATGTGGCACACATCACTGGAAGTGACATCCAAGCTGTCACAACATGCCAGAGACCCCACATGCCATCTGCCTGTGGACTTTTCCTCTGGGAGAGGTGACCTTTTGGAAATGTTTATTAAGTAGAAAGCTCAGAAAGGAAGTGTGACCTCGCAACACCATTTCTAGTTTTTATAAGTTTGAGAGCAAAGGCTATCTTAGATAGCGTTGTAGAAAATGTTCATAATTTTGGGACTAGAAAACACTGGACAAGAAACCCCGTTATCTGGGAGCAAGCGTTGT
The DNA here is from genome assembly GCA_028571685.1 of Heterohyrax brucei. Classification (NCBI taxonomy): domain Eukaryota; kingdom Metazoa; phylum Chordata; class Mammalia; order Hyracoidea; family Procaviidae; genus Heterohyrax; species Heterohyrax brucei. Next base: position 112,376,559 of record CM053149.1, on the reverse strand, counting down.
GTGCCCTCATTTACATTGCAGCCTGGGAAATGGCCCCTCACTGGGTGATAAGAGAAAGCAGACACCTGTTCATGACCTTCTATTAAACCCAAATTTATGAGAGAAAAAGAAAATAATAACTGAGAATTTGTAAGAGTTATGAGGCAAGAAGGGAGCAGTGTTCTGTAGCTTGTGCTCTTGCTGTTGCTAATGAATCTGTGCTGCCCAGTTGCTATTCCTATCCCTCAGAACTGAAAGATGATGATGAGATTGCTCTCCTGCATTAGCAGCCTGAGTAGTATAACAAAATGTCACTTTGCTGAAGATAAGATGTTGGCATGGGCCCAAAAAGGCCAATACATGATTCAGTTCCGCAGAAGTCCCCCTATTCCTAGTGCCATCTGAGAGAAACTGTACTGTTGGTGCTGAAATCTGTGTAACCTTCCTCAGGCTGCATTTGGAGTTTTGTCATCGGTATATCAAAAGGTCACATTACCAGGAAAGCCAAACAGTTTCCGTGATGCTCAGCTGGCAATTCTCTTTTCATAAAGTCACAATATTAAGACTATGCCACAGGCACAGTGGTAGAGAGACTGATTAATGAACACGCTAGATATTCAATCTAAGAAAAGTTAATGTATAGTTAAATCCTTATCTGGTGTCATATACCAAAAAGTTTAAAAAGTATTAGATTTTAATGTAGTGAAAGACATAAAACATTGGAAACTGTCAGTGGATTACTTCTCTGAACTGGATCAAAGTTTTTAGGGTAAATTTAGACAATATAGAATAGTTTGATTAAGACAATGGGCTTTGCAGTCAGTAGTCTGTATGCCTCTTAGATTCTGGAGTCGATGGAACCAAGTACATGTAGCATATAGTTTTTCTTTTTTTTGTTTTTTGAATAATGTGTTATGTAAAAGTTTATTTAGCAAATTATCTTCTCGTGGATCAGTTTTTTGTAAATTGTTCCCTGACACTGGGTACAGTTTTCATGAGGTGTCAGCTGATTATTTTCATTCACTGTGTTCTGTTTCAGTCACTTAGCTTTTCTTCTCTTCCCTGCCCTCTGCTTTTTGCTTTTGAGTAAATGTTGACCATTTGGTCTCAATATAGTTGATTGTCTAAGGAAGCACATTACTCATGGGTGACATTGTTTATATTATAAATTACCCTGTTATCTGGATGAAAGATGACCTCCAGAAATAGCTTCAGTTCCAAGTTCAAAGGATATCTTAGGACTGTAGTCTTGAGGGTTCCTCCAGTCTCTGCCAGTCTGGTTAAAAAAAGAAAAAGTGCTGTTAAATTGATTCCAGCAAGCCCCTAGAGTATCCATGAGTCGGATCCAACTCGACGGCACTTTGCTTGGCTGGCTACAGCAACTCTATAGGACAGAGCAGAATTTCTAGGGAGCAGCTGGTGGACTTGCGCTGCTGACCCTTTCAGTTAGCAACCGAATGTTTAGTCACCATGCCACTAGGGCTCCACTGGTTCAGTATGTCTGGCCTTTTTTATGAATTTGAATTTTGTCCTACATTTTCTCCCCCATTCTATTTGGGGTCTTCTGTGATGTCCCTAGTAAGAACTGGTGGGTAGTAGTAGCCAGGCAGGCACCATTTAGTTCTACTGTGTCAATCCATTTCATAGAGTGCCTTTCTCTTTTTCTGTGACCCTCTAACTTTACCCAAAGCACGATTTCCTTCTCCAAGTATTGATCCTCCTGATAACATGTCCAAAGTGTGTGAGATGCAGTCTCCCCATGTTTGCTTCTGAAGAGAATTCTGGTTATACTTCTTCCAAGACAGATTTGTTCATTCTTTCTCACTGTGCACGGTGTATTCAGCAGTCTTGGCCACCATTGCAGTTTATAGGTGCCAGTTCTCCTTTGCTCTTGTTATTCATTGTCCTGCTTTTGCGTGCACGTGAGGTGAATGAAATCACCATAGCTTGGGTTAGCTGCATCGTAGTCTTCAAGGTGACATTTTTACTTTTTGACACTTTAAAAGAGTTTTTTTTTGCAGCAGATTTTCCCAATGCTATGTGTCTTGAGTCTTGACTGCTGCTTCCGTGGGTATTGATTGTGGATCCAAGTAAAATGAAATTGTTGACAGTCTCAATCTTTTCTTCATTTATCACAGTGCTGCTTGTTTGCTCAGATGTGAGAATTTCTGTTTTCTTGATATTCAAGTATAATCCATACTGTAGGCTGTTGTCTTTGATCTTCCTCAGTCAGTGCTTCGAGTCCTCTTCACTCTCAGCACGCAAAGTTGTGTGATCTGCATAACACAGGTTAATGAGTCTTCTTCCAGTCGTATAGTCCAGCTTCTTGGATTATTTGCTCAGCATTCAGATTGAACAGGTATGGTGAAAAGGATACAACTCTGATGCAAGTCTTTTCTGACTTTAAACCGTCCACTGTCACCTTGTTCTGTTTGAACAGCTATCTGTTGATCCATGTACAGATTCCTCATGAGAACAATGAACTGTTCCCAAATTCCCTTTCTCTGCAAATCCATGATTTCTTATGATCCACACAATTGAATACCTTAACAGTCAGTAAGACACAGCCGAACATCTTTCTGGTATTCTCTGCTTCCAGCCAGGATCCACCTGCCATCAGCAATGATATCCTTGGTTCTATGCCCCTTCTGAATCCAGCTTGAATTCCTGGTGGTTCCTGTTGATGCAGTGCTGGACCCACTTTTGAATGATCTATAGCAAAATTTTGCTGCCGTGTGATATTAGTGATATTGTTCAATAATTGCCATGTTTGGTTGGATCACCTTTTTTGGGAGTGGGCTTAAATATGGATTTCTTCCAGTGTGTTGGCCAAGGTAGCTGTTTTCCAAATTTCTTAGCATAGATGTGTAAGCACTCCTTGTGCTGCATCTGTTTATTGAAATGTCTGGCTTGGTATTCTGTCAATTCTCAGAGTGTTGTGTTTTACCAGTGCCTTCAGTGCAGCTTGGACATCTTCCTGTGGTACAGTATTTTCCTAATCATATTTTACCTCCTAAAATGATTGAATGTTCACCAATTCATTTGGGTATAGTGACTCTGTATATTCCCTCCATCTTCTTTTAATGCCTCTTGCATTGTTTAATATTTTGCCCATAGAATCCTTCAGTGTTGCACCTCAAGGTTCTGTTTCTTAAGAAAAATAAATTTGTGATTTTAAGCTGTACAGGTGAGGGGTACATACTTGCTCATGGAGTTAAAGTTGGCTATCTATAAAAATATTTAACAATTCCCAATGAGATGTCAGTGTACTCTGTGTTGATGAAGCAAGGTTGCATCTTGCCTGTTTTATCACCTTTTGCATTCTTCTCCTCCCCAAATTTGTAATACTGATGACCTTTTGCTGATTCAGGCTTACTTTAGTACTAGAATGAACTTGACCTGAGGCAGAAGGAATTAGCCAGCTCCAATGCTACAGTCTTGCCTTCATTTCTTCTAGGTATTGATGCCCAGGCCTATGAGTGAGCTTCTATCTTCATTTGTTTTCTCAGATTATTTTTCCGTAAATTGTGTAGGATGAGAGGTTTATCTTTGCTCTTAGCTATCCTTCTAGGAACTGGAGTCCTGCCTTGAGCATTATCCCAAATATCTATAGACTGCTATTTTTAGAGGGAGCATCCTACTTCAACCTACCTATTTGGACTTGGAAACCCTAGTGGTGTAGTGGTTAATTGCCATGGCTGCTAACCAAAAGGCTGGCAGTTCAGATCCAGCAGATGTGCCTTAGAAAATGTGTGAAGTATTGTACTCTGTCCTGTAAGGTTGCTTTGAATCAGAATCAGAGGTATGAGTTTTGTTGTTTTTGTTAATTTGGACTTGAGAGTATTAGCTACCTTGGAGTTTTCTCTTGCTCTGTGCTATCTACTTGTGGGCAAGCTGGTTAATGATACTAAATCTTGACCTGACTTAGGACAGTAGAGTCTACTAAAGAATGTTAGTTACATCATACCTCCTGAGCTAACCTAAATCTGTGTTTTTTTTGTACAGATATTTATTGAACTTTCTCTGAATGCCAGGTTCCTAGAAATATAGAGATGGCCACTGTTGAGTCTCTGAACAGACCTGAAGGAATTAACACATAACACTGACTACTCAGGGTAAGAATAAAATAACTGCTTGGTGCAACTGAGTAGGAAAGGAAGATTCTTAAGAGAAGAGGTGTTTGTGTAGGTAATGTTTGTCATTTTATCATACTGACCAACAGAATCATCAACAAGCTGATGGACTTTACCCTTATGCTCAGCATCTGTCTCATTTACTTTCCCAGTGGATCTGGAGGGCCCTCCTTTCTAGACTGCCACAGTGACACTTTCTAAAGCTGGCTTAGGAGCCCAGAGCTGGGAAGCAAGGCATTTAGCATAGCTGGCATGTTCCTAATGCAACAGTAACCTACGGAGAGCAGTAGTGGGGGGAAATTGCTTCTCAGTTTTATGCAGTGGTGACTAGTCAACCCAGAGGATGCATTTCATTATCTGTGACTTCGCTAGGAATTAGTCTTGACAGCTTATTGAAGCAAATCTGCCTATTAAAGCATTAAGCTCACTTGAGAGTTTTACCTATTTCTTAAATATCTTTTTTACTTTTATCATAAAATAAATTAAAAGCAAGAAGAGAAAAACTACAATTGGAAATGTTGGTAAGAATTAGGAAAAAAATAGATACAATGGAAGATGACTAGAAAATTGTTGGAGTAGTCCATTTTTCTAGATACAGTGCCCCACTGCAGGTCATTCTTTTGTTTGGCGAAGAGATTGAAGTGTGAATCTTTTATAGTTTCACTTTTCTTGTGATGCCTATGAAAGAAGCATATTTTTATGTTCCCATTCCAGCATTTTAAGCCACCAGAGTTTCTGAATTCTGTATAGTCTGGCCCCATTGTCAAGAGATTGACACCTTTTAGTGTCCATGTCTGAAATGACTCTTAATAGCACTCTCTCTTCATCAGTCCTCTGAAAATCCATGAACAGATATATTCCTGGCCACCTACTGGCTGGAAAAGAAGGCTGCAGACCCTAGTGCAAATAAGTTTTGGAAAGACTCCCATGAATACTGGTTTTCAAGTTTTTCTTCATTCTGAAGTCCCTTATTAACATTCAAGTTTATCGTAGGTTATGACATAAAACTGATTATGGAGCTCATTCGGTGGAGCTCATTCGGTGGAAATGAATATAAATTCAGTGTCTTACTTGCTTCTTTCAAGTCTGAACTCTTAAGACAGCTTCCTAAACTATTGCCTTAAAGCTGTTTAAATACTCTAAATGTAATTCATGCTTATTATGGAAAGTTTGGAAAGTTGAAAGGAAGACACAAAAGGCCATATGTCGCACTAATGACTGCCTTTAACATTTTATACATACATGCTTTCATATGTATGTGTTTGCTTTTAAAACTTTTGAAAACACAGATTGTATAAGTTTTATACCATCTTTTACCTGGGATTTTAATATCAATTTTTAAATTATTTTAATATGAATAAAACATAGTGCTATACCTTATATAATATAATGCTATGCTATCATGTGGCTATGCCATTTTCCTATTATATGTGCAGACTTCTCCAATTTTTGATTTAGTAATGATGAATGTCTTTGCATACATAAACCCCATGGGTGGATCAGAGAAGTGAAAAAAAATGTGATTTCATCAAAAAGATTTTGTGAAAAAAGAGAAAAACAAAATTCACTTATATCTGATATCCAGGGGCTTCATGGAGGGACCTGGGGAACGTTTCCACCTCTGATTAGAAATGAGCTTGGTTGTTAAGCCAAATAGGAAGGCGGATAGAAGTGGGATAGAGTAGGCAGGTGTCTGCATTAGTCCATTGGCTTCTCTGTACATTCTTGAGTTTCCGATGGTTTAGAGTAGAGATGAGCATTTTTCTGTAAATGGAAAGAAAGTAAGTATTTGGGTTCTGCAGACCATATGGTCGTTTTGGCAGCTGTTCATTTCTGCCCCTCTCCTCCCTTCCCCCCATGTGAAAGTACCACAGACAGTACGTAAACAAATGTGCATGGTTCTGTCCCAGTAAAGCTTTCCTTGTATAAACCCAGAGGCTGCATTTGGCCTGTGGGCCCTAGTTTGCTTACCCATAATTCAGAGCCCAAATAATGACTGGAAGAGGTTCACTAGTGGACAGGGTGACTGTTTCAAAGAGCCGTGCACGTAAGTACAGACTGTTGAATCTGGTCACCACTTCTCCATGCCTTGAAACTAATAAACTGAGAAGGGCCTGCTAACAGTATTAGTTGTTTTTCTTTTTCTCCCTGAATTTTTGTCATTGCTTTGAGTCAGAGAGTGGTAAAAGTTAGATAACAGTTTTGCATCAGAGAAGAACATGCCTCTGCACAGGTCTTAAGTCAGAGCTGTATGTTACAACCTAGTGTTACCAGTGCTTTTCTTTAAGAGTGTTGGGTGAGGCTTAGCTAAAAGCAAAAGGAATTTTACTTACCATTTGTTAATAGTTTCTTGTGTGTTGAATGCTTTTGGAAATCTTGCTTGCGAAAGGAGTAATATATGGGGCATGATTTGGGAATTTTGGGATCCGCTAGTGAAATACAGTGAGAAGTTTTCTCCATGGTTTAGGTAGAAATAATACCTTTTCTGCATGCATTGTTAGCATGACTCTTCATCACTGTGGACTGTATTTTCTTCCTTGGGTAAAACTAAAACATATCATTTGGATGTTTGTTTGCATGTGGTTGTTTAGATGACAGCATTTAGAGATGACAGGAGGACAGATGGACTAATCTGATTACAAGAAGAATAGAGGCTTCAGACCTGTCCCAAGGGATCTTCTGAGAGGAAACAGTGATGCAAAATAGATTAGATTTTTACCAAGTGGGGCTTCAGGTGTCAAATGCTTAAGTTGTACCTTTCCCATCTTCATTACAATTACTGTCTTAAGAATTGATTCACATTGTGCTGTATATATTTTGTCCTTGTTAGTATTTTACTAGAAAAATAAGATCCAAGAGTGCATTATCTGTATAGAACTAGGACTCCCTGGCCCCTGTATTGCAGTTTCTTTTCTTATTTAGACAGTCTGCATATGGAGATAGTTTATGAAAACTCATATTCTCAGCTGGGAAAAGCATGACATGGGGTGAGGAAGAATGAGAACTCATTTAGACAAGTTCAGATACGAGCTTTGAGGTGACATTTCCATTATCAGGAATGATCAGCATTTAATTAGGTATGTTCTGTAGAATACTAGAGTTAAGAGATGACCTATAGGGAAAATGGTTTTCTAGTAAAATGCATTGAAGAGATGCTGCCCACTGCACTCCTGTCTTGGAAAGTTGTATCACATGTTGTCATATCAAAGGCCTTATGAAGACTCATATTAAAGACCCTGTTAAATTCACTGTCTGGGATGAATTTGACCTTAGAGTCATTTTTTGGTTAGTGTTGATAATACATTCTAGAGCATAGTTGGGAACATGGGTTTGGGTGGAACCATTCACATACTTAGAGGAGCTCTGCTGGCATGGTGGTCCAGTGCTCAGTTGCTAACTGCAGGGTTGATGGCTTGAACCTACCAGTTGCTCTGTGGGAGACGGATATGGCAGTTTGCTTCCTTAAGGACTTACAGCCTTGGAAACCCTGTGGGGCAGTTCTCCTCTGTCCTGTGAGTCAGAACTGACTCAGCAGCAAACTGTTTATTCACATGCTCTGACCTGGTAAACAGAAAGCTGACTTGATTAAAGTGTCCAGTCTTGGCCCTGATCAAAATTGGTTGCCCCAGAGAGGGAAGTGAACTAGTATTTTATGATTTATCATGTGACTTGACTTGCAACACCCATTATTTCATTATTTCCTTTAATTCTCATTATAGCTCTGTACCACACACATTTTTTTCTTACTTTACCCCAGGAATCTGAGATTCTGAGAGACAGGGTAGTTTACTCAAGGTATATAATTAGTTAGTTGTACGGGAGAGACAGCTAACCCAAGGGTTCTTTCCCTAAGGCCATGCATGTTGAACTAGGCATAGATGGCAAGCAGGTGATTACTTTCTTTCAGGGTGACCAACTATTCTTGTTTGACTGGATCTTTGTCAGCCCGTGTCTGTTTTTCTCTATTCTTCCTAAATATGCTCCTTTCCCAAGGTTGTGACTTTTTCCCCCTTTGTTTGTTTTGCTACCTTTCTTCCTTAGTTATTTCATCTGTTCCCTCGGATAAAGAGTATTCTCCAATCTGTACTTCTAAATTTAAATTATCCAAAGATCTAATAATGGATTTCCATTCTATTGACTACCCTACAGGTAGCAAAATGGGTGATTCAGAGGCCTTTTGTCCTATGCAGAGTTTAATTTTTTAATTCATTGTCTGTGTTTTAAAATCATGAAATTTCACATTAAATAGTTGCTTTTGCTCGTCTTGGCCCCAGTCAGCTGGAGCCAAGCAGCCAAAGCTCTCTGTGTTCTTGTGGTTTTACTTTACAGTTAATTGCCCCACATGTGGCCTGCATCACTCATCTGTTATGTTACCATCCTGGCCTCTGTATTTCTGTACCAGATGTTTCCATTCAGATTATCTTCATATCCTTTAAGCTCTACCCATGTAGCAAAGAAACCATCATCTACCCTACCCTACCTGCACAGTCAAACTAGCTTAACTTCTGAATTCTTTCTTTTGGTTTGTTAAAAATGAAACATGATTTCTGTAAAATAAGAGCGTTACTCTCTTTCAAAGACTGAAACTGGAAATTACCAAAGTGAAGGTTCAAGATAGTGTTCCAAAGAGCAAGCATAAGTATACACTATTTCTAGTCAATTTCTCAAAGCTTTGTATAGAGCTGGGAAAGAGTACACAGGTATGTTTGATTGGATGATGTTCAACATGCTCTTTAAGACTAATTGATCAAGATTTTTCTATTGGCTAGGGTACTCAACCTTAGCCTCAGTGTCCTGCTTTCTGAAACTTGCTCCTGTAGCAATCTGGGTGGGCCACCTCAGAATATTGCAGAAGAAGTTATATTGGTCAAGAGTGTGGTCATGGGTCTGTAAAAAGCTGAAACAGGAACTAGGACAGGAGGAAGTCTGATTCAGACTTGTTCCACCCATTTTAGTTGTATCAGTGCGCTTTCATGGGTTTAAATGATGACTCTATTCTCTCTGTCAGGCTTAGCATCTTAACATCTGACTGTCTCCTCTCCCTCTGTGTGATCAGTAACCCAGTTCTATAAGTTGTCTCACCACAAGACCACCTTTACTAGACCCCCTTTTCTCCTCTGCCGCTGTCCTGGTTCTGGCATCTCGTTTCTCCTTACGCTATTACAATAACCCTTCCCTTGCTCACAAGCTTCTGGCAGTTTTCACAAATCCAGGCCATCTTGCAAATTTCAGCTTGCTAAGTCATTCTTCATGAAGTGCTGTTTTGATTATGCCATTCTTCTGCTGAAAAACTTTCAGTTGTTTCTAGTCCTTAGAGACTAAAGCCTAGAATTACTATCTTGTCATTCAAGACTGTCTACATTCTAGCTCCGGTTTTCCTTTAACTGGTTTTCCTCTATTTCCTGAATATACTCTGTGATTTCCTGCCTTTGTGCTATTGTTCAGGTTTTTTTCCCTTAGCCTGGAATGCCTCCTATTCCTGCATTTCTCTATATAAATCCTGTTTCTCAAATCCAATCAACAGCCTAACTTTCCTAATTCTGTACTGATAATTCGAAGCATAATGCGTGTCACTCCCTAACTAAGTTACAGTTTCCCTAACTGAAGCTTTCCCAAGTTTGACTAATTATAAGAATCATCTGGGTGAGCTTAGTAGAGCTATACATATTCTTAGCCATATGGCAGACCTACTAAATCATCTCTGTGGAAAGTCAGGTAGATATGTGAAACATATCTTATGGTATAAAACACTCTGGTGTTCCTTTTTACATGTTGCCTCATAGTAAAATTATTTTTTTCTAATATATAATATGAAAATTTCCTCTCAGTAAGATGGAACAAATGTGATGGATCTTTGTCCTTCTATGCCTGGTAGTTTTCAACATGGTCACTTGCACATACTGTTCTTAGGTGCTGTCAGTTAGTTGTAACTCATAGTCAACCTGTGTACAACAGACTAAAGGCTGTGCAGGCCTTCACCATCCTCACAATCATTGTTATGCTTGAATTTGTTGCTGCCACTGTATCAATCCGTCTCACTGAGGGCCTTCCTCTTTTTGCTGACCCTCTTTTACTGAGTGTTATGTCCTTTTCCAGGGACTGATCAATCCTTTTGGTCACATGACCAGAGCATGTAAGCTGAAACCTTGCCATCATCACATTTAAGGAGCATTTTGGTTGTACTTCTTCCAAGACAGGTTTGATTATTCTGGCAGTCCATGATATATTCAGTATTCTGCAGTGACATCATTAATTCAAAGGCAATAATTCTTCTTTGGTCTGCCTTGTTTATTATCCAGCTTTCACATGTGTAGGAGGCCACTGAAAACACTGTGGCTTGGGTCTGCTGCACCTTCGTCCTTAAATGGATATCTTTGCTTTGTAACCCTTTAGAGAGATATTTTGCAGCAGCTTTGCCCATTGCAAAGCATTGGTTGAATTTTTTTTTTTAATTGATTGAATGAAAATGTACATTCCCATATAAATTCTCATGCTCACCTATATGCAGTTCCCACTGTTCTCCCTGCCCGGTGAGAGCACACCCTTCCTCTCTGCTCCATATATGTCCTATCCTCCCAACAGTCTCCTGTACCCTCCTCTCCACCCACTCCCATTCCTCCAGTAAGAGGTCAGAAGGATGACATCCTATAGATGCATAGAACCATAAAGTTCCCACAAGCTACGGTCACTCTGTGTCACCAAGTCCCATCCATTGGTGTCCGAAAAGTTGACCTTCATTATGATTTTTGGACTGGGGCAGCATCAGGGCCAGGGGCCTTGCTCCCAGGGGAACCCCAAAGCCCCTGGACTATCAGTTGGTCTTTTAGTGGAGATCTCAAGGTGTACCCCTATTTATTCTTGTATTGCCAGTGAGACTCAATTTTATGTGCTCTATTGTGGCTATCACTGGTGGTGGCTGGGCACCATCCAGTTCTTCTGGTCACAAGTCAATGTAGGGTCTCTCTGTCTTCTGGGTTCTCTTTCCCTCATATCATTCTAGTCTTGGGTGATCATCCATTGCTGTTGAGCTGGGACCATTTGCTGCACCTTCAGGTGGCAGCTTGGCAGCTTTTAAGACCACAGATGCCACTCACCCATGTGGGGTGCAGAGAGTCCTCATTAACAAAATGCTAGCTGTGCCAGTTGGCCTCAATTTTGCCTGAGAGCATGGTCCCTGGCCCCCTGCCCCAGCTACTGTGTCCTTGCAATATTGGGTTAAGATGGGAGGAGTACTCAAATTGTGTTGAAGTCCAGTTAATGTTGATCTTCTTTCTAATATGTGCTATCACTGATTTCACCCAACCAAATTTCTCTTAACTATCTGAACCCTCCCCCCTTCCCCACCCTCCTTTCCTACTCTCTCAGCTGTTAAAAAAGTCTTTTCTTCTATGCATGAGTCTGTTTTTAAGTTTTTATCATAGGGGTGTCATACAATATTTGTCCTTGTGTCGCTGACTACTGTCACTCATCATAACATTCTCCAGTTGAAACCAGATTAAGAGATATTTCCTGAAATCATTGTTGTTCTTTATCATTGCATAGTGTTCTCTTGAGTATATATACCATAGTTTACCTGTCCATTCCTCTGCTGCTGGGCATCTGGATTGATCCCTTCTTTTTGCTATTGTGGACTGTGCTGAGATGAACATTCATTTGCGTGTGTCAGTTGGTGTGAATGGCCTTGTTCTGTAGGATATATTCTGAGTAGTGAGTCGCCGTGAGTCAGATCCAACTTGACGGCACTTGGCTTGGCAGTGGAATTACTGGGTGAAATGATATGTCTATATCCTTTTTTGTAAGGGAGTGCCAGATTGCTTTCCAGAGAGATTTGACCATTTTGCAATCCCACCAGCAGTGTAAGAGAGTTCCAGTCTCTCCACAGCCTCTCTAGCGTTTACTGTTTTGTGTTTTTTTGGATCCTGGCCAACCTTGTTGGGGTGAGATGGTATCTCATTGTCATATTCATTTGGATTTCTTTAGTAGCTAATGATTGTGAGCATGTCTGCATGTGTTTTTTGGCTGCCTGGATCTCTTCTTCAGAGATCTCTCTGTCCATCCTCTTTGCCTATGGCTTAATTGGATGATTTATCTTTTTCTTATTGGTATTTTGTAGTATCTTATAGATTATGGAGATCAGGTGTTGGTCTGACATAGAGTTGCCAAATATTTTTTCCCATTCTGTAGGTGACCTTTTAATTCTATTAATAAAGTCTTTGGATGAGCAAAGGTGTTTGATTCTTAATAGTTCCCATTTATATATTTTCTCTTCTGATGATTGTGGTTTGTTTGACAGATTTTGAAGTCTGTCTAAGTTGTATGTAAAAGCTTTCATTGTCATTCCTACTTTCTCTTGGATGAGCTTTATCGTTTCAGAGTTGATATTTAGGTCTTTTATCCAGTTGGAGTTGGTTTTTGTATAAAGTGTAAGATGTGGGTCTTGTTTTAATTTACTGCAGATGGATATCCAATTTTGCCAGCACCATTTGTTGAAGAGATTGTTTTTACCAGTTTAATGTGTTAGGGCCTTTGTCGAATATCAACTGTTCATAGGCAGATGATGTCATCTCTGTGATCTCAATTCTGTTCCATTCATTTATTTGTCTGTTTTTGTACCAGTACCAGACTGTTTTGACTACTGTGGTAGTGTAATAGGTTCTAAACTCAAGTAATGAGAGGCCTCCCAGTGTGTTCTTCTTCTTTAGTAATACTTTACTTATCCAGGGCTTCTTCCCTTTCCAGACAAAGTTGGTAATTTGTTCCTCCATCTCATGAAAAAGTGTCACTGGAACTTTTATTGGGATTGCATTATATAAGTAGATTGCTTTGGGTAAAATAGATGTTTTCACAATGTTAAGTCTGCCTATCTATGAGCAGGGTAGGTTTCTTGACTTATGTAGCTCTCTCTTGGTTTGTTTTAGTAAGGGTTTGTAGTTCTCTTTGTAAGGGTCTGTTATTTCCCTGGTTAGATTTATACCTAGGTACTTTGTCTTCTTAGGGGTGATAGTAAATGGTATTGACTTGATGACTTCTTCCTTAATAATCTCATTGTTGGTATAAAGGAATCCTACTGATTTACTTACGTTTATCTTGTATCCTGAGACTTTGCTGAACTCTTCTATCAGTTTGAGTAGTTTCCTTATGGATTCTTTGGGATTCTGTGCATATACAATCGTATCATCTGCAAATAGGGAGATTTTTAGTTCTTCTTTGCCAATGCAGATGACCATTATTTCTTGGTCTTGTCTAATTGTGCTCTGGCTAGAACTTCTAGTACAGTGTTGAATAGGAGAGATGAGAGTAGGTGTCCTTGTCTAGTTCCTGATCTCAAGGGAAACTGTTTCAGTCTCTCTCCATTCAGGATGTTGTAGACAGTTGGCTTTGTATAAATGGCCCTATTACATTGAGGAATTGGCCATCTGTCCTATTTTGCTGAGAGTTTTTAGCATGAATGGGTGTTGGACTTTATCAAATGCCTTTTCTGCATCAATAGATAAGATCAGGTGATTTCTGTCTTTTGTGAAATTTATGTGGTTGATCTTATTAATTGTTTTTCTGATGTTGAACCAGCCTTGCATCCCTGGTATGAATCCCACTTGGTCATGATGGATTATTTTTTGGATGTGTTGTTGTATTCTATTGGCAAGAATTTTGTTGAAGATTTTTGCATCTAGATTCATGAGTGATATCAGTCTGTAGTTCGCCTTTTTTTGTTGGGTCTTTCCCTGGCTTTGGTATCAGAGTTATGCTGGCTTCAGAACATGAATTTGGAAGTATTCCATCCCTTTCTATACCGTGAAATAGCCTCAGTAGTATTGGAGATAACTCTTCTCTAAAAGCTCGGTAGAATTCTGCAGTGAAGCCATCTGGGCTCGGGTTTTTTTGGTTGGCAGTTTTTTGATGACTTTCTGAATCTCTTCCTTTGTGACGTGTTTATTAAGTTGTTCTGCTTCACCTTGTGATAATTTTGGTAGGTGATACGAGTCAAGGAATTTGTCCATTTCCGCTAGGTTTTTCAAATTTAAGAGTACAGTTTTTCATAGTATTCAGCTATGATATTTTTGATTTCTGTTCAATCTATTGTGACAACTCCCCTCTCATTTCTTACTGGGTTATTTCCTGTTTTTCTTTAGTAAGTTTTGCCAGTGGTTTGTCCATTTTGTTGATCTTTTCAAAAAACCAGCTTTTCTTTTCGATTTTTTCAATTGTTCTTCTATTCTCTAATTCATTTAGTTCTGCTCTAATCTTTATAATCTGTTTTTTGTCTGATGCCTTGGGAGTTCCTCTGTTGTTCTCTCTCTACTTGTTCAAGCTGTAGGGCCAGTTCTTTGATTTGGTTTCTTTCTTCCTTCCAGATGTGTGCATTTATGGAGATAAACTGACCTCTAAGCACTACTTTGGCTGTATCCTATAGGTTCTGGTTGGAAGTGTTTTCATTCTTATTAGCCACGTGCCATCAAGTCAGATCCAGCCCGTAGGGTCGCCATGAGTCATTCTTATTGGAATCCGTAAATTTCTTTAGTTCATCCTTGATTTCTTCTACAACCCATGGCTTTTTCAGCAAGGTGTTGTTCAGTTTTCATGAGTTCCACTTTCTATGTATGTTTGTTCTCCTATTGATTTCAACTTTTATGGCTTTATGATCTGAGAAGATGCTTTGCATTTATTTAGTGGTATGGATTTTGTTGAGATTTACTTTATGTCCTAACACATGGTCTATTCTGGAGAATGTTCCATGTGCACTGGAGAAGAAGGTATAGTTGTCCATTGATGGATTGAAAGTTCTGTATTTGTTGATGAGGTCCAGTTGGTTAATTGTGGCAACAAAGTCTTCTGTGTCTTTATTGAATTTTTTTCTGGATGATCTGTCCAGTTTCGTCAGTGGAGTGTTGAAGTCTCCTACTATTATTGTGGAGTGACCTATCTCCTTTTTGAGTATAGTCAGTGTTTCTTTGATGTATTTAGGTGCTCTAGTATTGGGTGCATAAGTGTTTAATATTGTTAAGTCCTGCTTGTGTGTTGAACCTTTCAACAGTAGTGTCCATCCTTGTCCACAATGGTGGATTTTACATTAAAATAAATTTTATCTGAGGTTAGAATTACCACACCTGCTCTTCTTTGTGTATTCTTAGCTTGATATATATACTTCCATCCTTTAATTTTCAGTTTCTTCCTGTGTTTAAGGTCAGTTTCTTTTAGGCAACATATAGAAGGGTCATGTCTTTTGATCCAAGATGTCACTTGATGTCCCCTTACTTGAGCATTCAGCCCATTCACATTCAGTGTTACCATTGTTAGGTATGTGTTCAGTGCTGCCATTGTGATTTGTTTATTTTTATGTGGATGTTTTCTCTGTTGTTCTTATTAATCTGTTCTGTGACTTTCTTCTTTGTGAGTTGATTTTTCACCTTTTTCAGGGTTGGTTTTGTGGATGTTGAGATTCCTGTATTACATTTCTTGATATGGTATGTTGCTTCTTTATTGTGCTTTGTGTCTGCCCCTATCATCGCACTTAATAAACTGTTTATAAACCTCATTTTGATTGCTACCAGTCTTGTCAACTCCCTCTCCATCTGGAAGGACTGTAACGACTGTGGTACATCTTTCTTTTTAATATGATGATATTACATGATATGATCACTAGATCATTTCTTTCACTGTTATAGCTTTGATTGTGTTTGGAGCCTTCCCTGAGTAGGATTCTGAATAATGTGTCCTTCTAAAATATAAAGTGAGTGTTTTTGTTCTTCTAAGCCAAGAGATTCTTTCAGTATTTCTTGTAGTTTTGATTTGGTTTTCACAAAGTCTCTGAGTTTCTGTTTATCTGTGAATGTCTTCAGTTCATTTGCACATTTGAAAAATAGTTTTGCAGAATATATACTTCTTGCGTGGAAGTTCTTCTCCTTCAAGGCTTTGAATGTGTCGTGCCACTGTCTCCATGCCAGCATCTGCTGAGAAATCTGACAAAAGCCTACAGGGTTTCCCTCTGAATGTTAGCTTTGCTGTGCGTCTTGCTGCCTTTAAGAGTTACTGCTTATGTTAAGCTTGATTATAATATGTCTTGGAGTCTTTCTTTTGAGATCTGTATTGAGTGGTGCTTGATATGTATCTTTGATATCTATATTCTCTTCTTTCCTAATGTCTGGGAAGTTTTCTGTCAGCAGGTGTTCTCAGGTGTCTCACCCTGTTCAGGAACTCCAATTAATCATAGATTGTTCTTAATAGAGTCCCACATGCTTCTTCATTTTTCTTGTTTCTTTTTTCTGATAGATTCTGGAGTCAGTAGCTCTGTCTTCCAAATCTTTTCTGTTTGTTCCATTCTGTGTTCTTTGCTTTGAGTTGAAGTTCTATGTCTTTGATTTTGTTCTTGGTCTGTTGGCTTTCAGAGTACTGGTGTTCATCAGATCAAACAGCTTGCTTAATTTTTCATTTTGCTCTGCTGCCTTTTGTATAAGGTCTAGGAGGGCTCTATATGTAGTCTTTTTGTATTCACCTCTGATAGTTTCAGAAAAGCTTCTTTGTCTGGGAAGTTCTTTGGTTGTTTCTTTTGGGGGCCTTCTGACACCATGGGTGATTTCCAGGTTACTCTCTCCTCCAATGTTTGTTGCTTTTCGGGCTTCATGTGGGTCAGTAGAAGCTGAGAGAGATGCTGTGAAGATGGACCACAGTTGTTTCTCTAGGCTATCTTAAAATGAAAAGTAAAAAGTATTTGACAACTTCCATAGTCAGTCAGGTTTTCAGGTGTATATGTCCCTCTTCCAAGCTGGCAAAGTAAGCACCTCTGTGTTGAACCCCAGATATTAAAAGCTAGCTCAAAATACAGAAAGGCTACTAGCTTACTGGCATCTGCTGTTGGGCTCCAGCTATAGGTAATACTGTGTAGAATTCTGCTTTTCTGCTGGAAAAGCGGTCTTTTCTGGGTAGGCACTACCTCCCTGCACAGGAATTAGGTCCAGCTGAGGCTTCCGTGTGGATGACTCCACCTCCCAGTGAACCAAGATGGGGTCCCACAAGCTCTCCATCTGGTGAGGACTAGGCTTCTGGCAGAAAGAGAGGCCAAGAGTGCGAAGATGCCCAGAGTCCACAGCCTCCAGTACTGGGCTCCAGCCTTGGGCAACACTGTGCAGAACACTGCCACTCTGCCAGAAAATCACTCCCCCCCGGCAGGCACCACCTCCCAGCTTAGGAACCATGTCCAGCTGGGGCCACCACCTCGCCTTCTCCTTTTCCCAGTGGATCAAGCTGGCATCCTGCACAAGTGCATCAGTATGGTTACCACATAGTGGAGGCAGAAAGATAGGCCAGAGGAGCCGAGATGCTTAGAGTCCAAAGCCAGGCTCTCAGAACATGGCAATTATACTTGCTGGTCCCACCAGCAGTGCTTCTGAGACCAGGGGCCACTCAAGTCCCAGCTCTGCCCACCGGCCAAATCAAAATGGTGAGTTACTATCAGTCTGTGCAAGCCTGTGCTCACTGGGAGTGGGGTCAGTGTAAGAGAGGAGGTTTTGTGTTCAGTGGTATGAAGTCCAAATTAACAGCCTTATGCCACATCCCAGGGCTCACTAGGTGTCTAGAAGGCTCCGTTTAATTATCATTTCAGGTCTTGATTTCCAGAGGGATTTAGGGAGACGTGCGTTTAGTCTGCTGTCTTGACTCTGCCCTCTGGTTGATTTCTTGGCTACTGCTTCCATGGGTGTTGATTGTGGATTCAAATAAAATGCAAATCCATGACAATTTTAGTCTTTTCTCCATTCATCACAGTGTTGCTGTTGGTCCACTTGTGAGAATGTTTGTTTTCTTTACATTGAGGTGTAAGCCATACTGAAGTCTGTGGTCTTTGATGTGCATTAGTAAGTGCTTTGAGTCTTCTTTCCACAAGCAAGGTTGTGTCATCTGTATATCACAGGTTATTAATGAACCTTCTTGAAATCCCGATGCTGTGGTGTTCTTTATATAGTTCAATTTCTCAGATTATTTGTTCAGCATATAGAGTGAATAAGTGTGGTCAAAGGATAGAAGTTGAGTACTTATCTCTCCTGATTTTGAACTACTCAGTAACTCCTTGTTCTGTTTCAGCAGTTGCCTCTTGGTCTATATATACGTTTCTCACTAGCACAAATCAGTTTTCAGCAATTGCCATTCTTTTCAGTCCATAATTTGTTATATTCTGTACAGTGGAATGTCTTAGTATAACCAATAAAACACAGGTAAACAGCTTTCTGGTATTCTGCTTTCAGCCAGGATCCAGCTGACATCAGCAGTGATATTCCTTGTTCCACATCTTCTTCTGAGTCAGATCACTGTTGATGTACTACTGCAACCATTTTTGAGTGATATTCAGTGAAATTTTACTTGTGTATGACATTAATGATATTGTTTAATAAGTTCCATATTCTGTTGAACCCCCTTTCTTCAGGATGGGTAGAAGTATGGATGACTTACAGTCACTTGGCCAGGGTCTGCATTCTACATAAAATCAAACCAAACCCACTGCTGTTGAGTCAATTCTGACTGATAGCAACTCTGTAGACAGAGTAGAACTGCCCCATGGAGTTCCCAAGGAGTGCCTGGCAGATTTGAACTGCCAACCTTCTGGTTAGCAGCTGTGGCGCTTAACCACTTAATGCATATAGATTGAATAAGTGAATAATATAGTTTTCAGGGAGGTAAAAATGATTCTTTTTTTGAAACTTATTACAGTACTCCAGCCAGACATAATCTGTTTGTTCCTGGCTGTACCCTCTTCTAAAATGTCTTTGACCACACTCTGATCCCTGCTTTTGACTGACACGACCTTACAACCTGCTTGGTCTCAGGTTTCAACATCTGTTAGATTATGGGGAAGACAGTCTTCTGTCAATGTTTCTTCCTTCCGGAAAAATCTGTGCTTGATTCAGTGCATGTACGCCAGCCGGAAGGATGGTGAGATTTTGTCTCACATAGTTCAGGCATACCATTTCCTGGAGAAGGACATTGTGCTTGGTAAGGTAGAAGGGTCAGAGAAAAAGAGGAAGACCATCAGTGAGATGGATTGACACAGTAGCTGTTACGGGGAGCTCAGACACAACAAAGGCTACGAGGATGGTGCAGGACTGGACAGTGTTTATTCTGTCGTATGTAGGGTCATTCTGAGTTGACACTTAGAAACAACAGTTTTTGGTAAGGCAGACAGAATCATAGAGCCCAGAATATGATGTAAAAACTATGACTATAAAGTGATCTTCCGTATGCATGAAGATAGAAAGATACCAAATTGCCTTGTGTGATTTGTTCTTATAATTGCTTGTAGTGATTTATTCAACGAGCCTCCTACACATTTTTCTCAGAAGAGAGACAAGGCCAGATTACCTGCTGGTGTCTAATCTTTCTGTAAGAACTTGAGAGAACAATTTGGGGGCAGTTTTCTGCTTGATGATGTTATGGTGCATTCACCGTTTAACAATGGTGAGATGATTGTCATTTAAAGGGATCTATCCTAACTGCACAATGGTTTCTGATTAGGCTAAGACTACAATTGTTGCTGATTAGAGCAGCACACTGTGGTTGGCCGTTAGTGTGCCGTATCTCCTTAGAAAAAGGTGGCACCTGTAAAAATCAGTAATTCATGAGTTGAGAAAGCTCTGAGACGGCATTTCTGTTAGGTCCAACAGGAGTGATAGAATCAAACTTTCTGTTACCAAGTTTCTTGCTTCATTCATATCAAAGGATTTATATTGAGCACCTGTTTTGTGCTTTTCCCTATGGCAGCTGTGGTGGATTAGCAAGAGCAATGTAAAGCATTATTCCTACCCTCAAGTAGTGTATCATCTCACTGGGTGAAACAAGCTATTTAAACATAAACAATTAAAAGACATTGCAAGACAGTATGTGAGCAGGATACAAAGCAACTTCTGTAAATAGAATATGAACAAGTTTAAAAGAAACAGTATCGTGCATTCCTCAAGGAGAACTGACATAAGCCTGGTTCTTATTTTGTCTGAGAATAAAATGAAATAAGAAGTAAAACCATTGATAGAGTCATTTACATCTTTAGTCCTTTGAATAGCAGGAGTAGGAAATCAAAGAATTTCTAATGGATATCTTGTATATTTCTTAATGTCATGTTCACGACCCCTGAAGGTGCCAGAACATAAGCAATCTTTTCCTAATGGCGGTACCTTATTTTGCATTCTTAAACTGAGTTTAATTACAGCTGGGCTATTAATTATCTTCATCAGTGCCAGCCTGTGAGACATTTGTTTGCAGTATTTGCTTTCTGATATTTTCCTACTATCTTTCTTTGTGAGTGTACTCTCTCTCTGCAGTGATCTACGGTGCTCAAGAAAGGATTTTTAACTTGACAGGCTGAAAGATACCAGCACCCGGGAGAGTTTATTAAACCTATAGCCAGTGAACTTAGCTCATGCCAGTGTCTTTAAAAGAATGAGTGTCTGAAAAGCTGCAGGGCACTGTATCGTTTCAGCACTGAGAAATGAGGCCAGGATTGTAAACAGTGTGAAATGGACATTCTGTTCTCTAGTCAGAAGTCTGTTAGAGAAAGGTAAATATATGCCAGTGGAAGAAAGGAGAAGAAAATACAAATGGGGACAAATTTATGTAAGTGGCAGTTTTACAGGACTCTGGGAATCTGTTCTTCTCTCAAGGGTCAAGGCAAAGGAACAGGTTTCTTCTGGATGGAAGCATGTTCGCAGAGGCAGAGTTTGCCCTCTTTTGCTGTTTCAAGAAAAGAAAAAAAGAGACTTCAAATGAAATAGAATATTTCCTGGATTATTTTATGGGAAAGGACTGATCAGGTGGTTACTGGAGATCCCATCCAACCCCTGATTTTGAGAATTCCTGTTTCCTTGGGAAACCAGTATGTGTTTAATTTAAAAATAAGATATAGACTCTATTGGACATGGTACAATATTGGACAAGTAGCCCAAGTAATAATATAGTGAATTGTGTTAAATGTACATTCAGTCAGCATATTACCTGGATTATAAGCCTAACTGATGTTTTCATCCATCCATTCTCATTGATTGGATATGCCTAAGTGGCAGAAGCCAAGTATACAAAGATTAAGAAGACACGGGGGGCGGGGAGGGGGGCTTATAATCCAAAGGAGTAAACAGAAAATATGATGAAATAATTTGTTGATAGAAACAGACGGAGAGCCAACCAAACTGGGTGTAGAGGTTAGAAAATGCTCAGAATGGAGTCTGAAGTCTTGTATTAGCTAGATAAACTGATGAAGAGTCACAGTAAACTAAGGATCACGTGATTTCAATTATGTAGTTAAATTCTTCTGGTTTTAGAGAAGTTTGTCTTTTTATATTGTACCGTACTCTAATACACTATACCAGAACCCAAACCCACTGCTGTCAAGTTGATTCTGACTCACAGTGACCTAATAGGACAAAGTAGAAATGCCCTGTAGAGTTTCAGAGGCTGTAAATCATTATGGAAGCAGTGGCTGATGGTTCAAGTTGCTGACCATTTGGTTTACAGCCGAGTACTTTAACCACTGTGCCACTGGGGTTCCTTATGTGTTGTACACATGTTGCTGAAACATTGTATGGATAAAAGATCGAAGAATGAATTCCCAGAGGGAAAAAATTGTACATTTATCCATCCAGAATATGGTTACATCACCTGTATTTGAAAGAACAATTTTCTCTGTCATAATCTGCACTTCTAGCTAAAATGCTGTCATATTAAATTGTCCTGGACACTTGGAAAGACAGACTGAATACAATCTCTACTAATATATAATTTCTTGAATATCTGGTTCATCTGGTTAATTTTTTTTTTTTTTTTTGAGTAGGAAGACCTGTTTGGATTGCTAAATTTTGCCTGTTTGAAGAGGAGTTGTGTATTCTCTGTTACTGGGGGACTTTAATATATGTCTGGATGGGGGTATAAACATATAACAGACTTCTTAATTGTGTGACAAAACCTTTTATTCACCTTTTTCTTTTTCATCATTTAAATGGGAGAAAATAATACACTTTTTTCTTACTTCACAGGGCTTCAGTGAGCACAAAAATGCCACATTTGGAAGCTCTTCCTAGACTAAAACCTTTTATAGTGTCCTGATTTTGTGTTAGAATACCAAATTAAGCCCTCTCTGGAAAGTTCTGATCTTTTAAATTATTCCACAGTGCTTTTAATTTCTAGTTTTTCATCATCTTACTTTTAAGCCACCTGTCATATAAAATTAAATAACCATTTAAGATCAGCTGTTAAGTCCTAGAAGTCTGCCTTCTCTTCTGAGAATCTTCCTGTATAAATGGCTGCTCTGGAGCTCTCTCATGCTGCCATGCTATTACTTGCACAGCTAATTTGTTTGGTGCCTTGGCTAGATTTATTGTCATTTAAGACTCTCTGTGATTTATAAGAGTCTTAGGGGTGATGCGGGGGGTAGGGGTGAATTACTGTAGGGAAAATGTTGGTAACTGTGAAACCTATGTGAATTTACAGTCATTTCAAACTCAGATCAAATTCTGTATCAGAAAAATATTAGATGGTGATTCAAACTTGAGGACCTTAATGGGAATCGTGAAGTTTTAGGGCTGGAGTTTTAGGGAGGATCTACCTGAGCTACATTTCTTCCTCCAGTGGTAGAAATACGGCAGAAACAAATGAAGGACTTTGGCTAAGCTGATGCAGCAAGAACTGGAACTCAGGTCTGTCAGTTTAGAGCTCTTTCCATGAACCTCTTCCGTTTCTCTTTTTTAGTGTTTTTAAATTTAAGAACCTAAGAGGTTTCCGGTTTGCTTCACAGTCTAATTCATGATTTTTCAGTATTATCGTTAAAGCTTTGCTTTTCGTCCACATTCTTCAATTCATTGTTTCCTAAATGTTTGGATGAAAACATTTAACTGTCTGTTGTGGGGGGATGGATAGACCTATCAACATTAATGTAGGTTGCTTATGAATTAAGTGTGTATAGTTGCACTAGGATTTATGGTTCTGGGTTCCCATCTCAGGTTTTCTACAGCTTGACTGTGACATTGTCAGCATGGCACTTACCCTTTGAGAATCTCAATTTAGTTTTCTGTAAAATGGGATACCACTACCGCCTACATAAGGTTCTGGTAAGATTTAAAAAAACTTTGTGAATGTGAAAGGTAGTGTTATCTGTGACATGCTATGCTGCACAGGGTTTTCAAGGAGCAAGTGGTAGATTCAAACTGCTGTTCTTTTCAGTTAAGAGCCACACTATTAACCACTGTATTACCAGGGCAATGCATTAATATTACTTACAGGTATGGTTTATACAGAGCCCTTCAGCTTAGCTGCCTCATATAGGGTGCGAAGTCAAGTGATACATAATTCTAACGTTGTTGGTAGCTTCACAGGAAGCATATAGTGTCCTCCTTAAAGCTTGTCACTTCTGATCATAAAACACTGTTGAAATTGTTGCCATGTAGATGTGTAGATTCTAATTTAGAAAAATTTTGACTCTGAAGTTGAGGAATGATAGAAAATTCATTTCTGTTAAAAAACAATCATGAATTAGGCGAGGTAAGAAGGAAATTGAGATATCAAGAAATAGAAAGCTTAGTATTCAGAGCCTTAAGATAAACTATAGTTTATTCTGGATGTTCATTTTGAAGCGGAAATTTTGTGACTTTCCCACCATGCTCCATGTCCATACTAATGTTAACAGATGTCCCACCTTCCAAAACAGACAGGCAAGCTTGGCAGCTCTTCTCAGTTCACAAATTTAATTATGGCTGCAAATGTGATAAAGGAGCAACCTTTCCAAGTTTTAATTGGATCTGCGTTTGGCACACGCAACTTTCGTTTTCCCACCATATGGGTAACGGCAGTGCAGGGTGCTGCCACGTGCCCTTGCTACGAGTTAGTCATCTCTTGACTATCTGCAGAGGAATCAGCTGTGCGGTGTATCATGCATGTCTTTTTTATAACCCCCAGGCGGAACTCCCACTTTGCCACTTGATTTGGTCATGAGGGACTGCAAACATATTTTATGTTTACTTGGTAGGGTGCCAACTGTCACCCTAATTCCAACCTCATTGTTGGTCCTCATTGTCATTTCTTGCTGTCAGAGAATGTAATATTCACATAATCCAAGGTATATATTATGTTTCATCATTTTCAGGTGATATACCAACTTGTAAGATCTAGAGCCAGGTCTGTGGCTAGACAAAGTAGGCATTGCTGCTAGTTTCAGAAAGGTTTTAAATGACTTACCCAAGGCCTTTTGGTGAGTTATTGTGTGCCACTGAGTCGATTCTGACTTATAGTGATCTTATAGGACCAAGGAAAGCTGACCCATAGGGTTTCCTAGACTGAAAGTGTTATAGGAACAGATTGCCAGGTCTTCCCTTCCACAGAGCAGCTGGTGGGTTCAAACGTGGACTTTTTGGTTAGCAGTGAAGTGTTTTACTGTTGTACCACGTGGGCTACTTATCTAATAGAGAAGGAGTGCGACTTTAGCCATGTGTCTTAGAAGTCAGGATTATAGCTTCCGTATGATACATCCTTTCAAAAGAACAGGAGAATTACATTGTTCATTTGGTACTTAGAATTATCTGTGGCTTCCTTTTCTTTATTGGTACAGGTAATTGAGAGTTTAAGCTTAGATGAACATGGGAAAAGATAGGGTGTATATAGTAAGAAATAGGGAACTCACCCTACCATATCCATTGGTAGTCTAAACGTTACTCTCTGTCCCTCTTAATAACCCAGTACCATGAAGGTGATTCTGACTCATAGCGACCCTGTAGGATAGAGTAGAACTGTCCCCATAGAGTTTCCAAGGAACACCTGGCAGATTCAAATTGCTAACCTCATGGTTAGCAGCTGTAGCACCTAACCACTATGCCATCCCTCTTAACAGAAGTACTTATTATCTTCTTGTGGTCTTAAGCAGAGCTATATGGCTGGCCAGTGGTAGTTGTGTTTGAAGAGCAGGTTCACTACGAGGGTCACTATGAGACAGAATTGACTCAGTAGCAGTGGCAGTGGCTGACCGTGAGGTAGAAATGAAACAGGACTAAGAGGTTCCAGCAGTACCACCATTGTTTAAGAGAAGTAAAATGGTTGTCATGAACACATGTAATTTCAGTTAAAAAAAAAAACAAAACAGAGTATATTGGGTATCTATTAGGTCATTGCCAGACACTTGTGTAGGCTTTGGGGATATGAAGAGAACAAAAATAGATGATCTTCAAGGTACTTACTGGCAAGGAGGAAACAAGCAATTATGTTACCTAGTAAATATAAAATAAATATATTCGAAGTGCTGTGAAAACCCAGAGGAGGAAAAAATTAGTTCTTGGCTGGTGGTGGCGAATTTCAACCTTCCTGTCTTTATTTGTGCACATATGGGAGAGTTGAGCCTTTAGTAATCATGAAATTAAAGAAAATCTCTTGAGTGAAATGAAGTTATAATTCCAATTAAAGCTGGTTATGTAGAAAGACTTAACCCAGCAAGACCATAGCTAAATCTTTTAGAGTCAACATTTTGCGGCCGTGTTTGGAAGCAGTATTTTTGCTCACAGTGCTTATAATCAGCATAAAAGCGTGATGCTGAATAAAGCAGAGAACTAGCTCTCAGCCGTAGAGTAGCGCAGATAGTTGGAGGACATGAATTCAGATAAATGAAGGCTTTCTATTTAAAAATAGGCTTTGGTCACAGCAATTCTCCAGGATGGTTCCAAGGCACCTTGAAATACCAGTGTTCCTGGTACCGGATGGGTCCGGGGAGAGTGCTGAACTTTGTGGTCTGGGTTGGGCTTAGGGGTGGAAGGAGTGATGCCGCTTTAGTAATGCTGCATGGTGGCTAGGTGTAGGGCGAGAAGGTGGTCTCTCCAGTTTGTCAAAAACTCATTTTCAGGCTGCAAGATCTCCTAGAAGCAGAATGATTTCTGGAACTTGCCTTCTTTTTCATGTGCCAGAATAGGAGTATTTACCCAGATGCAAAAGATGAACAATAATGGCATTAAAAAGGATTGGAGTGCTAAAAAAATATGGATTTAATTAAGCATTTCTACCATTTGGGGACGAAGGGATTCGGGTTTGGAGAGGCACATGGAAGACTTCACTGCTTCTGTTTCACTGTCTCAGCCTCTGTGGTCTTAATGTGGCTCATTCATTTCTCTTTCTCTTGGCCAAGTGAAATAGGTAACATGGAAATGATTTTTTTTTAATCAATATTAATTAAAACATACTTTCTGTAGCACCATTCAGAAGTTCACTTGGTGTGTATTTGTATGCGTGTGCTGCAGAAGGTGGCAGAAATAGTGGATGTTGCCGTAACTTAGCTTAAGGTAATATGTTGCTGTTGCTGCTTGTGGTGAGCCCGTGTGCGAGAGAACCCAATGCTGCCCAGTCCTGTGTCGTCTTCGTGGTTATTGGCATGCTTGAGTCCACTGTTGCAGTCACAGTGTTATTTTGAGTGACTTCTAACACTGGGGGCCCGTCTTCTAGCACTATACCACGCAATATTCTTCTGTAATCCATAGGACTTTAATTGGCTGATTTTGGAAAGTAGATAACCTAGGCCTTTCTTCCTGTGCTTAGTCTGGAAGCTCCATCAAAAGCTGTCTATCATGGGTGACCTTTCTAGTATTTGAACTATTGATAACACCGCTTTCAATGTCATGACAACAGACAAACCACTACACTATAACAAACTGAGAAATGAATGGTGTTTATGGTGTTGTGAAAGTTTACAATTCTGGTTTTTTTGGTCATTCTGTTTCTTTCTCTGTAAGTACCTATCATGGCAGTAGAAGTCACAGTATGAACTAATTTGACAGTGCGATGCACCGAAAACGGAAATGGATCCTGGGACAGAGGGAATCGAATTTGAAACTCCTGCTGCTTATCAGATCTGAAAACAACCTACTTCTATTCTGCTGCACTTCAGGTTTCTCATCTATAAATGGAGCTTATTACATCCCGTTTTACAGAATCATAGTCTCTCTCAGAGCTTCCCTGAGTTATATTTGAGAGTTCTTTGAGCTTTGGCACGTGCACATCTGTGTTCAGGCACAAGTTTACTCATGGTCTTTCACTCTGCTTTGTTGTAAAGGTTTATTGTGCTTGAGCACCACTGAGTTGGCTGTCGTTTATGGTGGAGGGAAACTCAAGCAGTACTGGGTTTGTGACAGGAGACGTGAGTTTTGGGATGGGTTTTGGGTGATAAAATGGCCTTTATTCCAGTTTTGTTCTGTGACCTGAATGAAGAAGTACTATTTTTCTTTTCCACCCAGAATCTTATGCATGTTTCCTTTATCAGACCTCTCTTCATAAGAATTTGAAGCTACTCTTGCTAGTCACCAGGGATACAGATGCCAATCAATACCCCCCACCATATCTAATTCTCCTCTGTATCTCTTAAGTTAAGCTTCCCTGCATTATATTTCTCCCTCTACATGTAGATCCAAGCCATAAAATTGTATGGAAGTCTCTGAGTTAAAAAGAGGAAAGGAAAGATTCCTAAGCTGAATAACTTTTCTGGCCAAGCACTCTTCCTTGGCAATAACTTACCTTTGTGGGAGGTGTTTAAAAGCCACCACTGATTTGGGACGTGAATGTTTTAAATGAAGTGGATCTGGGTTGTTGACTAGCTCTATTGGTTTAACTAGTGTATCCTGAGTACCTACTATATTTAAACACTGTGGGAGTGAGGTAACAAAAAGGTCCTGCACTCAAGTATATTTGTAGTGTATTTTACTGGGCTTTATAGTAGTCTGTGAACCAGGTACCGTGAGAGTATGTAGACAGAGAAGATCCTTTTAAGTAATGTCTAAGAGGAAGACTGTCATAAGTGCATTAATGACTTGACTGGCTATGAGCTGGTGCTCACAACTATCCATGTTCTGTTCTTCCTCCAAGGTACTAAGAAGCTTACCATTTTCTGCCCCTTTTGCAATTAGGCATGGCAGTGTGACTGAATTCTGTCTAGTAGAATGTGAACAAAAATGATTTGTATCTGGCCATAAAAATTTTCTGTGCACTGTCCTTGTCCTCTTTCCCCATCTGCTACCAGAACAGAGAGGGCTCTGTGAACCTAGAAGTTGGTGAAGCCATGAGGTGCAAAATGAGAGGATGAGTGAATGCTCAAGTGTAGTAGACTGTCCCCCTCCTGCTCATCTGTGCTGAAGAGAGAGATGAGTGAGAAATCGTGTTAAGCCACTGTGGGTTTGGGCTTGTTGTTTGTGGCAGTTGGCCTGTCCATGAATGGATAGCATCAGTGCTTGACTTACATACACAGTGCCAGGTCCTAAAAGCCAAGACTCTAATAATAATAAAACTTGAAATCATAAAACATTCCAATTTACAAATATTTTCATATACATTCGTTGGCTTTGGGTCTTAATATGATAACTGTAAGGAGATAGATCAGGTATCCTTATGCCCATTTTTGGAAGGGAGAGAGTAGGGAGACTAGGTAGTGAATGCCTGTGAGTCTGGTTTGAAAAATTGTGCTATCAAAACAAAACTGAGTTAGGACTGTCTATAGACTAGAGATTTTATTAACAGAGACTTTAGAATTGTTTGCTTACAACATTGTTTCACCGCCTTCTTACTGCTTGAATCAGTGACACATGTCTGGAATGAAAGAGGAGTGGAACAGAGGTGAGGTCATCCCCTGAAGGTGGCACAGTCCTGTCTTGGGTGCAACCCCAGGTGCGTTGGAGCTGCTGTGAAGCACAGCTCCCAAGAGCACAAATCACGTGATAGTCTATGTATTGAGGGAACTCTGTCCCTGAAACTCAGGGAGGTCACTGAGAGGACTTCTGTCCCTGAAATTCAGAGAGGTCGTGTTATCCCTTGAGCAGAATTGCTATCAGCTGAAAATAGCCTGATAGGCCCCACTGGGTGTAACCATAAATAACTTTATGCCTGTCTTCCCCACCCTCCTAATTGAAAGCTCTTCCCTTATCAAAATCTTGATCACAAACAAACCTTAGCCCTTCCCCTTCTAATCAACACTTCTGCCTTATTCAGACTCTAAGTGCCCTAACCAGAATTTCTTGTTACCTCTCTTTCCTTATCAAACCGTAAATCCCTCACGTCACACGACCCATTAAAACTTTAAAGCTATAAAAAACCCACCTTACGAGGGAGAGGTAGGTTGAGCCACTTGGCTCAGACCCCACTCTCTTTCTCTTCCAGTAAACTTCACTGGACCCTTGGAATGGTGTGTTGCTGCTTCTAGACCACCGTCTCCCCAACATGTATGATGGATTGAATTGTGCCCCCAAAACACGTGTACAGAAATTTGGCCGGGTGTTGATTACCTGTAGTGTGTGATTGCCCTCTGTTTTGTGATTTTCCTATGCTATGTGTTAAAGAGGGTTAGGGTGGGGCTGTAAATCCTTTCCTAAGGTCACCACCTTGCTCCATTGTGAAGGAAATATCCTTGGAGTGTGGAAAGGAAAGGGAAGCAAGCAGAGAGTTGGGAACCTTGTGCCATTAAAAAGCAGCACTGGGAGTGGAGGGTGTCCTTCAGACCTGTGATTTCTGCACCAAGATGCTCCCTGACCAAAGACTGATACAATACAAAGACTTTCTTCCAGAGCTGACAGAGGGAAAGCCCTTTCTCTGGAGTGAACACCCTGAATTTGAACTTGAAACCTACTGGACTGTGAAAGAATAAACATTTCTTTGTTAAAAGCCATCTACTTTGTGGCATTTCTGATACAGCAGCATTAGGTGGCTAAAACACAGTTGCCCTGGGCTTTTTCCCTTTACCTGGGTTACTGTAATCACTTGAGGATGTCCAGCTTCTTGGGGAATAGCTTCTGAGAGTATCCTGCTCTTCCTTCTCCTCACCCAGCACAGGCAATTCTATTCTCTTCAAAATATGAAACCTTTGTACAGCCTTTTGTATACCTTTTGCTTCTTTCAGGGCTTCCTTGTATCATTTTGCCTTTTGTTTTTTCTTACAGAAGCAGAATTTTTATGTGACATTTTTGCACAGGCTGTAGCGACTCTGTACTGATGGTCACTTACTCTGATTTTACCCTACCTCAGTGAATTTTTCTAATTCATTTTAACTTCATTAATTTATACAATTAATGTATTTAACACTTTTCTAGGTATAGGGCATGTAAAGATGAATAAGGTATGATTCTCATCCTTAATCCTTTACAAACATAATTTTCAAAATGTTTAAAACCAGTCAGTATTAATGTTCTTTTGGGTTCACTTAATGTGTGTTGAGTGTCTTCAGTCTTCTCCTGTTGTACTGTTGTTGCTGAACCAAAGCAAGTTTGTTTCACCTGTCACGGCACCAAAGCCGAGAGATGGGGAAAGTTCCAGCAGGCTTTACTAACAGACAAGCATGCAAATTTGGGGAGCAGTGAGAATGATTTCTCCAACACTGTTCTTGCCTGTGTCACAATCTCATGGCTTTTATAGCTGAATTACAAAGAGGTTTGCATCTGGAAAAGGTCAAACCTTGTCATAAGAAAGAACGAGGAGTCACAAGAGTTCATCACATCTTACCAAATAATGTAAATCTCCCCAAATCTCTTTATCTCCCTGAAGTTTTGAAATAATTGATTTACTACTCCAGAGACAGGGAAAGGAATACAAGCCTGCTGATCTGCTTGGGAGATTGATAACAAAACAGGGAACGGAACGTAGTTCAGTAATCTAGTTGACCTTGATTAAGTCCTGTCCCTACATCGACTAACACAACATTATTCCTGTGAAGATTGAGATGAGGAACAAAGTAGAAGACATTGCAAGGAAAGTTAACAAGGCTTGTGTAGGACTATAGACTATAAAATCCCCACCGTTGTGGGCCAGGTACTGTATTAGTGAGGACTGTTTTGGTAACAAGTTATGGAAAATGCAGTTCAAAGTGGTTTGAACAATGGGGAATTTATTGGCTCATGCACGTGGGAGATCACCACTATAAATGTGTATTGATGGGGTTAGAAACATTTTCTTCTTGGAGTTAGAACAGGTCCTTTTTTCTGCTAGATAAGTAGTAATTATATATACAAAAATAGAATCACTTAGTATGGATAAAATGTAAACAAGCTTTGAGGCAGCTTCTTGTCTTCCTTAGACATAGCAGAGAACAAAGTATTCTAGCCAAAAGGAAAGGTAACGTTTATAGATGTTCTCCAGCTCAGCCAAGTAGATGATAAAGATGTCCTAATATAGCTAGTGGTTGTCAATCTTCAATAAAGTTGTGTGGTTATTATGGTCCTGGTGAGATGGGAGAACGTCTGTCTAATTTGTCATTCCCTGCAGGTATAGCAGAAGCAGGACAGGCTTTTGTGTGTCCTGTTACCTTGAGCTGTCCTAAAGAGGTTGCCCCCTGCATAAAATCATGCATATGAAGGGTGCCCAGATAGTTACAGTTAGGAACTTAAGCACGTGAAGCATCCTCAGGAATTTAAGTGATGAACCTACTAAGATGGATTCACAAATTCTTAAAAATAATGTAATTTCAAACATAGCATTTGGACATACATTTAAATTGTGATGATATTAAGTTGTATCAGCCAGTGTTACATCAACAGCAAAAATATTCAGTGCTGTAGAAGTACTTAGGATATCAGAGAAAAATCATGTTACAAAGTGGTATTTACTTGAAAGGTCTGAGAGACTTCCATCAAGACTGTATTCAGGTATGACGGTGTCTGAGCTATTAAGCAGTGTTCTTAGTCTTCCCATTTATTGGCTATGGTTTTCTCTGTGTTGTTCCATTCTCAGGCAGACTCAGTTTCAGGTGCTAAGACTGGTGCAAGTAGCCCAAACTTCATATTCTATTTTGTGATAGACCAATAGAAAAAAATGATTCTTTCCAGCAGATAACAGAAAAATCCCAGAGTTGAGTCCTATTGAATCAGCCTGAGTTATGAACCTACCCTGAATCAGTCACTCCCAAGGAGCCTCTGAGGTTTGATGATTTTATTGGCCGGCTTGGATCACATGCAGCAGGGTCCGAGGCAGCCATGAAGTGTGTGATTCACTGCTGAAGCGTAGCAGGCTTTCCCGGGCTCATGGGAGGAAAACTGTTACTACCGATTCCATACTTCAAATATATTACTGTTCACCCTTCTTCCTGCTTGTATTTTTTATTGAAAAGTCTTTTGGTTACAAGTAACAGAAAGCAAACTATGGTCAGCCAAGACCACCACAACAAAAACAATTATTGGAAAGATAGTTTGTATCACATAGGATGAAAGGAAGAATAGGCACACTTAACAGAGAAGTACAAACAAGTCTCTAGAATCTCAGAAGTAGGGGGTTGCAGTCTTTAGAGCAGTGATATCAATGTTAACTTTGCTCCAAAGTCTGTCAGTCTTTGTATCTCAATTCACGTTTCCAAATTCCCAAAGACAACATTTAATTAGCCCACTGTTGGTCCGATGTGAGTTGGATCCAACTCGACGGCACTGGGTTTTGAGTTGGTCCGATGTAAAACTCAGTGTTTCTCTGTATTTACGTGGAGACTAAACCATGTAATACAAACATGAAAAAAACCCCATGAAACTGTTATCCCCTTTTTAAGGACAGGGAAATAGTATTTAGGAAATGTACTTTTCCAAGATGGTTTAGTTAATAATAGAAAAGCCAGCATTTTAACTCAATTCTAATACATAGCCTATAGTTCATAAGCATGGTGATTGCTTTTTATATTTATAAGCCTCGTTTGTATGTATATTTTGGTCGAACTGTGTTTAAAACATTCCTGTCTGTCCTGATACGAACAGTTTTCTTGGGGACTGGATGTATGTTTTCATCAGGATCGTCAGATAGCTCATCAAAGAAGGAAAATTTTCTTGGACAATTCTTGTCTCTTTTTCAGTGATTCTTCCTGAGAACTCATTTCTGGTAGGGTTTTGAGTTTAGTTATTTAAATGAATGTTTTTCTTATCATACCACCATGGCATAGCTACAGCATATGGAAGAGTCAGAAGAGCACTTCCCAGGTAAGCACAGAAAGTGGCAGACCTAGACAGAAAAATACTTGGTAGTGGCAAAATTCTGTTAGTGGTGTCAGGACTGCTTCCTTTGTCCATTCCGAACGCCAGATTCTTGATGGTATATTAATTGCGGACAACTCAGTTCATGTAACCTTTTTTTTCGTTGTACTCCAGATGGAAGTTTACAGAAGATACTAGCTTCTCATTGAACAGATGCTGCTTTATGACAACCCCACAAGATGTCAACACCTGCCCTTCTCAAACTCGGATTCCCTGTTAACCAGCTTTCCTGCTCCCTTCTCCCTTCTAGCCTTTGCCCCTAGACTGGCATGCTCCTTTAGTTTCTTGTTTTATGAGGCTGTCCAATCTTTGGCTAAAGGGTGAACTTCAGAAGTGCCATCATTACTGAGCTGAAAGTGTATCTAGGGGCCATATTCTTGGGGTTTCTCCAATTTCTGTCAGGCCAGTAAGTCTGGTCTTTTGTTGCTGTTGCTGTCCTACATTTTTTGTTTCCATCTCTGCCTAGGATTCTGTTGTCACCCTGTCAGAGCAGTCAGTGATGGTAGCCACGTACCATCTAGCTGTACTGAACTCAGGCTGGTGGAGGCCGTGGTAGTTGTGGTTCAGTTCAGGTGATTTTCTGTGATGCTTTTTGAAAGTCTGCTTGTTATATTTAGGCAGCAAAATTGAGTCTAGTAGTGACTTTATACATTTTAGAAGGATAACTACATATAGAAGAATCCAAACTCCAACAATGTGGTTTTATGTATTCACAGTCTCATTCTAATGTTAACGTTTAACTGTGAACATTAAGTTTCACTAAGAAAGTGGTGAAGGCCTTAGGCTGGTTCTCCCTGGCTCTTTTTTGATTATTCTTCATTAACTGGTCTTCTGATCTTAGGCAGCTCTCATTTCACACAGTTTAGGCTAGAATAGTTAATTCTTGGTATTAGAATTGAGAGTTCTTCGTTTCTCCCTGGCAGTTGTTCAGATTTCACTACCGAAGTGCAGAGTCCTCATTTTCCATTCTGCACATTCTAGGAACTTCATATTGCCGTGAACATTAACGTGTTAATCACTGTATAGCCTTCCGTTTTTCTGCTTTGTGTTTTTGATCTGTAGGGCTGAAGACAGAGATTTCTGAATGTGGGGCAGCATGAGAAGAACTCCCTTCTCTGCAGAAATCATTTAACCCTGCTGTATCATCTAAAACTCTGTTTATCCCTTTAAGCTCAAGACCCCCACAGTGCTGAAATGCAAAATCGTTTCCTTTTCTGCCTGCCTCTCCCTTCTCCCTCAGCTTTGCATTTGAATCTTGCTTTTACTTGGAGGTTATGTGTAAACACCATTGCACTCATGTAATATGACTAAGAAAGTTGCTGACATAATTTGTATGAGCTCCCTACTTGTAAACTTCTTTAAAAGTAGCTGCCCACCCTTGCTCAGCAGTAAGCTCTGACTGACACCATTTCCTTTTATAATGAAATAGAGGTGCCTTTCACATTCTTGCACTTCAGTCTCTTATTGGCCAATACAAATCATGCCAAGTAAAATACTGCGGTTTCTAACTGATAACACCTTTTTTTCCCCTCTGCCTGCCTTACATACACTGACTGTGAGTGGAGTTTCATTGCTCTTATCATTTCAGGCCAACTTTAGCATCATAATCTACAAAAGTAAATGTCAACATGGTCTGCAGACACTAATGTGGGGGGCAAGAAACTTATTAGAAGTTGAGGGTGATGTATATGCCTGATGACTGACACTACCTTGTTGCCACAAGACACAGATCTGTGCTGCTTGCTGTAAAGCCAATACAGAGACAGGGTTGAGGTGGGTGATCCAGAAGTTTATTGTATATTGATACACAAGAGGTGCGGGGAGCCAGATCCCTCAAAGCCTGTCTGACTTCTTCAGCTGGGCTAAGGGTTTTTATTGAATAGCTAAGGGTGGACAAAGGTGGGTGGCTGCAGGTAGACATTCGGGCATGGGGGGACAGTAATTATGGAAGAATGTAGGTAGTACATGGAGGGGTTCTGGAGATGAACATCTGGAGCCCAGAAGGAGTCTGTCTGGAGTTCTTCCAGCTGTTGTTTAGCAGTGGTTATCTGGACAGGGGATTGGTGACTGGTGCTTCCGCCTGTTCGGTGATCCAGAGAGAACCTGTAACAGACCATTTGCAAAGATTTTATAAT
Source organism: Heterohyrax brucei (assembly GCA_028571685.1). Taxonomy (NCBI): domain Eukaryota; kingdom Metazoa; phylum Chordata; class Mammalia; order Hyracoidea; family Procaviidae; genus Heterohyrax; species Heterohyrax brucei. Next base: position 112,341,339 of record CM053149.1, on the reverse strand, counting down.
ACCTGTGCCTGGTACATCACCTTCCCTGTTCATAATCTCCTTGGGGCTAGGTAGTGCAAGGAATCTAGGACTGTAAGAAAAACAGGTTTACATAGGTAGAAACAAAGTAAGTCCTGTTCAGTTCTTCATGACACCTGCTTCAATGCCGGGCAACCTGACTCAAGAGAGTCATTATATCCCAGCATGAGCTGACTTTCCTAGTACAAAAAAAAGTGAAGTTACCAGGCCAACAAGAACAGATTAGTAGTTTGCAACCTACAGAGCATTTCCACATTCACTATTTCCTTTAATCCTTAAAATTCTGAAGTAGCTATTATTGTCTTCGCCTCTTCAGATGAGGCTCCAAAAAGTTGTGACTTGATTAAAACAGTCACAGCAAGAGTTGAATCTGCATCAAGATCTTGAGACTCTGAATTTTCTTTCCCTGATGTTTCATAGCTGTGTCAGAGAAGAACATAGCTAACATAGCTTCCTAACAGACACATCTTGCATTGCCTTTTGGGTGAGTATGGAGAAGTACAGTTTTATGAAATGATTCCCTTAATGAGAAACCACATGAGCAACAAGAAGATCTGCTCATATGGCAAATACAAAGAACTCTGTCTTAGGAATAAACTATAGATGAAGATCAAAATATCAGAAATGGGAAAAACTAAACCCAACCCACTGCCATCACATTGATTCTGACTCAGAGGAAGGGCTATTTTCTTTATAATTTTAGGAATGTACCCAACAGGTACCTTCTTTAACATCTTGAGGAAAGGTAAATTGCATTCTTCTACCTGAGAATATTCTGTTTACTTGACATTTTTGAAAATCTGTATTTATAATATTTAAAGTCTGTCTATAAAAATAACTTCAAGTTCTTAAATTAAGTCAGCTATCAGAAGATTATGAATCACAAAGAAAAAAAAGCAAAGGATTTCTTATGCTAAGAGCACTAACTGAGGCAGTCAGGGAAGTTCCTATACATGTTGAAAAGAAGCCCAATATGTGCACTAGGCCATATTATAAGTGATGAAAGAGAAGACAATTCTTAGCCTATTCTTTGCTAAGGTCTTTTCTCTTTTTCGGGTTTCTGATTCCACACAGATAAAATAAAAATTCTGTTCATTTTGAGAGAAGCCTATCATGTGAGAAGCAGCCAAAGTTGCCTTTCTTTGTGTGACAGTGTTGCTGACACGTAGCTAGAGAGTGGGTTTATCATCATCTTTAAGGAAAACCTTTACCAAAGGACTGCACATGTAGACTTTAAGCAGTTCTTTTCCCTACATAAAAAAAGATGATTAATGGAGCATGAATTTTAAAGGCATAGTTCCTCCAATGAAAATGTTAAAATATGTAAGTTAAAATATCTAAGAATTCCTAGTGGCAACTTTCCAGTTTGCATTTAAAAGGGAATTCATGGAAAAAGATTGAAAGAGTTTAGCTGAGTTGTGTTAGTCTCTTTTCAACCCAACAGCAGTCATACATCACAGTTTTTAAACATAACTCACATTTATGATTTTTTTTTTTTTGCTATTGGTTTAGACTCTTATGGCTTTATGATCAGAGAAGATGCTTTGCATTATTAATTCAGTGATATGGATTTTGTTCAGAATTACTTTATGTCTTAACACATGGTCTATTCTGGAGAATGTACCATGTACACTGGAGAAGAAGGTGTAGTTGTCCGCTGGTGGATAGAAAGTTCTGCATATGTCGATGAGGTCTAGTTGGTTAATTGTGGCAGTAAGGCCTTCTGTGTCTTTATTGAGCTTTTTTCTAGACAATCTGTCCAATATTGAGAGTGGAGTATTGGAGTTTCCCACTATTATTGTGGAGTGATCTATCTCCTTTTTGAGTGTAGTCAGTATTTCTTCGATGTATTTAGGTGCTGTACTATTAGGTGCATAAATATTGAATATTGTTAAGTCCTGCTTGTGTATTGATACTTTCAGCAATAGTGTCCATCCTTGTCCTTGATGGTGGATTTTACATCAGACTCTATTTTATTTGAGATTAGAATTGCCACACCTGCTCTTCTTTGTTCATTGTTAGCTTGATATATATTCTTCCATTCTTTAATTTTCAGTTTGTTCATATCTTTAAGGCTAAGGTGAGTTTCTTGTAGGCAACATATGAATGGGTTGTGTCTTTTGATCCAGGATGTCACTCGATGTCTCTTTACTGGAGCATTCAGTCCATTCACATTCAATGTAATTATTGATAGGTATGTGTTCAGTGCTGCCATTTTGATATATTTATTATTGTGTTGGTGTTTCCTCTGTTGTTCTTCTTAATCTGTTCTGGGACATTCTTCTTTGTGAGTTGATTTTTTACCTTTTTCTGGTTGGTTTTGTGGTTGTTGAGACTCCTGTATTATGTTTCTTGATTTGATATGTTGCATCTTTATTGTGCTTTAGGGCTGCCCTTATGATCCCCCCTTAATAAACTATGTATAAACCCAATTTTAATTGCTACCAGTCTTATTAACTTCCTCTCCATCTGGAAAGACTGTAACAACTGTAGTACATCCCTCTTTTTAATATGATGACATCATAGTTTTCATGATATAATCACTGGATCATTTCTTTCACTGTTATAGCTTTGATTGAATTTGGAGACTTCCCTAACTGAGTAGGTTTCTGGGGGATGTGTCCTGTATTTGTTTCTAAAATATAAAGTTAGCGGTTTTGTTCTTCTAAGCCAAGAAATTCTTTCAGTATTTCTTGTAGCTTGGGTTTGGTTTTTACAAAGTCTCTTGAGTTTCTGTTTATCTGCGAATGTCTTCATTTCATTTTCACATTTGAAAGATAGTTTTGCAGAATATATAATTCTTGGTTGGAAGTTGTCCTTCAAGGCTCTGAATGTGTCGTGCCACTTTCTCAGTGCCAGCATCGTTTCTGCTGAGAAATCTGATGAAAGCCTACAGGGTTTCCCTCTGAATGTTAGCTTTGCTGTGAGTCTTGCTGCTTTTAAGAGTTCCTGCTTATGTTTCCTTTTGTTAAGCTTGATTATAATATGTCTTGGAGTCTTTTGAGATCTATAATGAGTGACATTCGATATGCATCTTGGATATCTATATTCTCTCCTTTCCTAATTTCTGGGAAGTGTTCTGTCTGCAGCAGCTCAGCAACAATCCTTGTTGTGTTCTCAGTTGTCTCAGCCTTTTCAGGAACTCAATTAATTGTAGATTGTTCCTCTTAATAGAGTCCCACATGCTTCTCAATGCTTCTTCATTTTTCTTGTTTCTTTTTTATGATTTCTCCTTATAGATGCTGGAGTCAGTAACTCCTTCTTTCAAGTCAGAAAGTCTCTTTTCCATTTGTTCCGTTCTGTTTTCTTGGCTTTGAATTGAAGTTCTGTGTCTTTGATTTTGTTCTTGATCTGTTGGATTTCAGAGTACTGGTGTTCCATCAGAATGAACAGCTTGCTTAATTTTTTTGTTTTGCTCTGCTGCCTTTTGTGTAAATGTCTAGGAGGGCTCTGTGTATAATCCTTTTGTATTCACCTTCCGATAGTTTCAGGAAGGTTTCTTCATCTGGGAAATTCTTTGGTTGTTTCTTTTGGGGACTTTCTGAATCCATAGGTGATTTTTTGGTTATACCTTTATCCAAGTTTGCTTTTTGGGCATCAAGAAAGTCAATAGAGGCTGAGAGAGATGCTGTGAGGATGGACTGCAGTTGTTTCCTAGGCTGTCTTAAATGAAAGGTAAAAGGCATCTGACAACTTCCAAAGTCAGTATATACGTCCCTCTTCCTAGCTAGCAAAGTAAGCACCTCTGTATTGAATTCCAGATGTTATAATCTAGCTCAAATTACAGAAAGGCTACTGGCCTGCTGGCCTCTGCTGTCAGGCCACAGCCATAGGTGACATTGTGTAGAATACTGCTTTACTGCTGCAAAAGCACTCTTCTCCACACAGGCACTGCCTCCCTGCCTAGGAATTAGGTACCACTGAGGCCTCTCTGGGTAATCCCCCTCCCAGGAGAAAAAGAAGGCATCTGGCACAAGCTCCCTGCCTGTCTTGTACAGGCTAGTCAATGGCAGGTGGAAAGAGAGGCCAAAGATCTGAAGATGCCAGGCTCTCCAAATATGGCAGTTTCGCCTGCCGATCCCACCAGCAATGTGTCTGAGATTAGCTTCTAGTCAAGTCCCAGCTCTGCCCGCCAGCTATGACAGAGAATAAAGTTAAAATGGCGGATACCTTCGGTCTGTGAAAGCCAGCACTCGCCAGGAGTGGGGTCAGCAAAAGAGTGGAAGTTTTCCTTTCAGTGGTATGAAGTCCAAATTAACAGCCATATGCTATGTTCTAGGGCTCACTAGGTGTCCTGGAGGCTCTGTTTAATTATCAATTCAGGTCTTGGTTTCCAGAGGGATTTAAGGAGATGTGTGTTTAGTCTGCCAACTTGACTCCACCCCCCTACATTTATAAAATGCATTCAAATATTCCTTTAGAAGTCTAAGGGAATTTGATTCATCAAAAGTCTATGCCTCTATGCCTTTCTGTGATTCCTAATTTTTATTATTGGCGATTAAATCAGAACACTTTAAAGCAGACCCTTAATCAATAAGTCCTTGAATTTTAAGGTAGGAAGTAAAGAGAAAGTCAAGAAATATTGCAAAAGTTTTGTCTGACATTTGTCAGTATGATGTCTATGGTAACGCAATTAGCTCCATTTTACACATGTATCTTCTTTTTCTTTGCATATTCAATTTGAAGTTTGACCCCCTCACATAAAGATCTAGACCAGGAACTGGTAAACTATAGCCAGCAAGCCAAATTCTGCCTGCTGTCTGTTTGTATAAACAGATTTCTGTTAGTACACTGCCACACCTGTTTATTGTCTGTGGCTGTTTTCGCACCACCCAGCATAGCAGAGTTCAGTGGTCTTGATGGTGTGGGCCCATAAAGCCTTAAGCGTTTGCCTGCTTTTCGTGGACACAGTTTATTGACCCATGATCTAGTTCCATTCAGGCTAGTTTTAGGTGACCACAAGCAAGGCATCTTTTTCCCTCCCGATTCTTTCATTTATACAAATCTTTGTTGTTGTTTTATGTAAAAAAAAAAAAAAATCTGTTGTTGTAGAGTCAGTTCTGACTCATAGTGACATATTATTGAAAATTCAAGAGATCTTTCTGTAACCTATATTCCCTTCTGATATACTCAAAAGAGAACCTAGACCTGACACATTTCTCTATTGTATTTCTTTATTTTGTCATTTTAAAATACTTTTGAGAGATAAAAAGACATTTTTTTTGACTAGGCTATTAGCTTTAAAAATACACTAAACTTAACCTGATCCAATTTTAGGTTATTAGCATTACAGTAATCCTACTTCCCTCTTCTCAACAACACCAGCAGATATCTTCAAACGATTTTTTTTCAGTGATTTTGTATCTGTGAACTTGGAAGAGACAGAGTAAAATAAGTAACTGCATCTCGAACATAACCTTTACCATTTTGCTTTTTATTCTGTCTCCAAGCATGAGTCCATTGTTTCTCTCAAGTTAAAGACTACTCTATGTTCTCTTTAAAACCAAGAACCCACCCTGCTGCCACTGAGTCAGTGCTTTCTCATAGTGACCTTATGGGACAGAGTAGAACTGCCCCGTAGAGTTTCCAAGGAGTGCCTGGTAGATTTGAACTGCTGACCTTTTGGTGAGCAGCTGTAGCACTTAAGCCCTAAGCCACCAGGGTTTCTATCACAATCTTTAAGATTGTGGAAAAACAAGTGATAATAATCTAAAAATCATAATAGAAATACAGAAGAATTTGCCTGGTGACCAGAAACTTACATAATAGCCAGACTACCTCTGGGCCTGAGTAAAGATCAACACATGATCCCTGTGACCACCTAAAGAAGAACTTTCTACAAATTCCTAGGACTCACAAAGCTTTATTCCCTTCTTTCCTATAAAACTTTCATCTAGTCTCCATTACAGGGAGAGAGACTTCAGAGCAGTCTATCCTCTCTCCTTATGTACTGGTATGTAATAAAATCTCTTCTCATCTCACCCCTGTCTCAGAGATTGGCTTTTTTTGCAGGCAGCATGAATTCTGCCTGGGTTTATGGTAACAAGCTTCTGTTGTTCACCTCCCATTCTCCCCTCTTCCTACCCACACTATGACCGTATTTCTAATGGCTGTAAGCAATGCTGGGTCTTTAAGGAAAATATTGTGAAGACATAAAGTGGCCCTATTATGTAAGCAGTTCTAACTTTCACAAGAGTTTTCCTTGTTGCAGGAATTTGGGTTCCAGCCAGGAGATATCACTCTCTCTAGTGGGCTTGAGTTGAAATCCTGAAACCATAAATTTTCTTCAAAATGGTCTGCTCATAAAACCTTTTAAGTATGCAGCTCTTAGCACAAATTCCTACTAAATTAAATATCAAGCAGAGCTAGGAGGGAACTGGTAGGCACCACTGATTATTTTACAAGGTTGGGAGAGAGAAGATGGCACAGGAATTTGAGATTGTTTTTGCTGATTCTCCCTTATTGCTCCTCTGGTTTTCTGAAGAGTTGGTGTCCCGGCAATAAGTGTCCCAGTCTTCTTTTCCTTAGTTCTGATACCGAATGAGAATTATATAGATAGCATGGTGAATTCATTGTGGGTTTCCCTGGTAGTGAGATTGTTTAAAACAGTAAATAATAAATGTCTATCTTTGAGACATCTGGTCACATCATCTGAGGCAATAAAACAATTCACTAGTGCACTAGCAACTTGTAAACTTTTCTCCCAAGTTTCAATAATTCTGAAAACCAGAAGTCAGGTTTTCCAAATGTCAGTTCCCCAAAATTTGGAGATGAAAATGAAAAAAATCCTTGCAATACCTTAAAGGAACTAGAAGCATGGATATATTCCACAGTATGAAGAACTTAAGCTATCTGGACAATGGAGCATAATCGAGTTCTAGTCCTTGGTCTACCTTTAGCTAGTTATATGACCTAAGGGAGTCATTTCACATCACTGGGTTTGTCAAATGTAAAAAAGAGGGAGATTGGATGTGATATTTTAAGTCTGTCTAGCACAAATGTTCAGATTCTCCTCAGATTCTGAGGGCTGTCAACTTCTGGAATAGGTTTCCAGAGAGAAGCAGTCTTAGAAGATTTATTGCCCTGTGTTTTCCTGCAAGGATCCTAAATAAACCTATTCAGAACTCATAGCAGGAGAGTATAGACCCTTGAATACCCTTGATAAGATAAATTATCCTTTTCTTTAGAAGCTCCTGCTCCTTGACCAGATGTTTACCTTTGGCAGATACCCAGGTATGGTAACAGAGGGTAGTACCTGTTTTTTCCCCCAGGATCAGCTGAAAACAGCTCTGACCCTCTGAGAAGATATGTTACAGATGGCCTTCACATCCCACTATACCATTGTACATATTGTCTAGAGAAGGGAATAGAGGACCAGCTTCCTTGCTGGTACTGAGGCTTTGATTTTTTGTAGTCTACAATTGAAACTTTGATAAGCAGATATTTTTATTGCGATGAATCGTAATAGCTGCAAGCAGGACATAGTTCTTTAGGGACCTATGTATTCAGAGACGTGTAATCTCCCTGCAGTTTTTGTAGGAAAAAAAACTCTACAGGGACGCAATGATATTTTACTTGAATAATAGTGCTTGAAGTCATTCACCAAGAATACCAAAGGAATTTTGCCAACAAATTTAACTTTGTATATTAGCAGTACAATAAGTCTGAAATATATTCATCTGCATTTTAAAGGAACCCAGCCAGCCTGGATGAATTAGTTCTTTCTTTGAAACAGGGGTGAATCACATAACTCATTAGTAGCACATTTAATGGGAGGGGCAGTAATCCAAATTGCAATTTAAAATGCATATTTCAAAGTGCATGATTTAATTTGGCGGAATGAAGGAAGGGCAAATTTGCTCCAACTTCTTATTATGGAATTTGGTGTGTGGAGGTGATATAACAAATGGGAGAAAGACTTGGTAACACAGCATGCTTGGGGATTTAAATTAGTGGGTGTCTTTTTACCACCAGCATTCTATTCATGGCTTATGTGAACATGCAGATTGAAGCCTGCCCATGGAAGCCACAAATTCTTCTCCACTCTTTTTTTTTGCTGTGGTCTGTAAGCTGTTAGAATGTGTTATCCCTGAGACCATTTGGCAAGAAGTGTCTGTTGAGGAACAGAAAGAGAAAGAGAAGCCATATTGTCCCAGACCCAGAAAAAAATCTTCATAAACACTGTTTTTTTTTTTTTTTTTTTTTTACATTCTAGATTTCAACATATGGGAAAGAGAATTCAGACTACTGTAATAGGTCAAAACAAGACCGTTAACCCACTGTTTCAGTGATAAGAATGTCATCTAACAATACTGCCATGTCCTTAGTCATGACTCTTAGCATTTTCACTTGGAGCCCTATAACTTAGTGTTTGCAACCAGTTTTGCCTCTCTAATCCATCTCTTTTCCACAATGTTAACAGAGTGAGTGGTCTTACTAAATGGAAATTGGATCTCATCACTCCTAGATTTAAAATTCTTTCATTTCTTATAACTCGTAACCATCACAATAAAATCAGGATTTGTTAGAGTAAGAGTCAAGACTCTTCCTTTATAATTTAGGCTGTATCTATACCTTCAGAGGAACATTCTCCTGTCAAATCAACTTAGGTGCAGTTTTCCAAATGTTTCCATGTTCTTATTTCTTACATTCTCTGTTCACATCATCCACTCTTCATGGGAGCTGAAACTCAAAGGAAAAACGAAAGCTAAAATTTATAGCTGATGGGGCAGAGCCAAGATGGCAGAATAGTCAGATGCTTCCTGTCATCTTTCTTAACAGCAAAAGATTAAAAAAAAACAAGTGAATTGATTATGTATGACAGTCTAGGAGCTCTGATCATTAGAGGCAAAACTGAAGTGTCAGACCTAGTGGCAGAGGGAGGAGTGGCAATTCAAAAGCAGTGAAGAAGTGTCAGTTGGGAGGTGGCCTGCTGGTTGGGTTGGCTGGTGCATGCAGGCTGAGGTAAGTAGTGACATTCAGGAGGGGTCGTAGCACATCAGGAGAGGCTGGGCAACAGTGAGTCCGTGTAGCCATGAGTCTGCAAAAGCCTCCTGAGCTTGGTGGAAGCAGTGCTGGATCTGCCAAAGTTAAGTGCAAGTGTCTAACTTACTGCATGGAGGTAAAATGACCTCTCCCCCTCCTGGAATTTTCATAATAGATAAAAGCTTTCTTTCCCTCATTGAACCCTTACCCTACTCTGCTCCAACACTAGTCTGGTAGTATTCAACAACTGTCATGAGGACTAAGCTGGAATTCAGGGCCATGCCTGCCCACACCAGTCTTATGGCTTTAGAAAATAGCATGTCCTCTAAGCCAGAAACTCAGGATAAGTCGTGAGGAGCCGCCCTTTCATCCAGCCACTGTCATAAAGGGTCCCCATACTTGCAGGGCCCTGACCCCTGCGTAGACCTATGTTGGCAGATTCAACACCAGTGGCTCATTCGTGTGAAACACAGTACACTCTCCTGAAGCCCATTTTCAACTGCAGCAGCCAAGGAAAAGCTACAGAGTCATGACTTTTGGCATCATTCTCCCCATTTAAGGGACCTCATCCACCCACATCAGGAGCCTGAGGGCTGGCAGTACCACCCAGTTCATCTAGTCACCATGACAGTGATCTGAGAATAGTATCTTCTAGTCCCTCCATAGCACTACTTGCTCAAGGACCAGCTAATATACCCCATCCACTGCATGTTGTAGGGGACAGGGACATGCCCTGCACTCAGAATCTTGGGAGCGGCTGTAGTTCCCTTTCACATGACCATCTATTTCAGCCAGATACCTGTACCAGCTCTGAACATCCCTACATAGCACTGCCCATCTAGCACTGTAGGTGAGAGTCTGTACCACACATGTGATGATCAACAACCTGGGCACCTGTGCCACACTTACATAAATGGACAGACCACTGGGATCACATTCCTAATAGCTTCTCTAACCATCTGAAGACAGGATGTGAGAGCTACAAAGACTCTGATAACCAAAGTAATTAACATACCTAGCATACTTGGGCATATCAAAACAAAAATGACACAGCTAACAGACATACAATACATAAGATTTTTCTAAAACTGATATTTTTAATCATGACTATGAGTGAAAATGTACATTCACATATAAATTTATGTTCCCACCTATATGCTCTCCCTCTCCAGTGACAGTACACTATTCCTCTCTGCTCCATACGTGTCTCATCCTCCCAACAGTCTCCTTTCCCTTCCTCTCCACCCACTCCCCTTACTCCCGCCAGAGGTCAGCAGGATGATATCCTATAGATACATAGAACCATAAAGTGCATCCAACATATGGTCACTCTGCATTGCCAAGTCCAATCCATACATGTCTGAAGAGTGGGCCCAAGTAATTAACATACCCAGAATACTTGGGCATATCAAAATGACACAGTTAACAGACATCCAATAAATAAGAATTTTTTATTGTTTTGGAGACAGCAGTCAGTAACATAAAGAAGCAGGTTTGCTCCAGCAAATGAGCAAACTAACCAGGAGACCATCTAGAGGAAGATAAACTCATTGAATTACCTGAGTTAGAATTCAAAAGACTAATACACAGGGCTCTCCAAAAGGTCAGAAAAGAGATCAGGCAACACTCAAACCAAACCAAGGAACACACAGACAAAGCAATAGAGGAAATCAGGAAAACAACAAAGAAGCAAAATGACAAAATTAATAGGCTACTGGAGACCATAGACAGAAACCAAAAATCTGAAAGATTAATAAAAAAAATTCAGAATTGGATAACAATAGAAGGTCATAGGAGCAGAACTGAGGCAATGAATGAATTAGTGAGACTGAAGATAAACCTCAACACCAATTTATCTGAAGAAAAATAAAATACAAGTTTTTTTTTTTTTAAATGGAGAAAACTGAACAGTTATGTGGGGCACTATCAAGTAGAGAAACTTATGAATGATTGGAGTATCACTGTGGTGGTCAAGATTGTGTCAACGTGGCAACTCTGTTTAGATGCTGTATAAAGTGGCAGGGCAGGGCCTGTTGTGGCTTTCCTCCCCTCAGCTGTCATCTCTACCTTCCACCACCTACTTTTGTCTGCTCACATTGCCAGCAGCTCCTGCTCTATCTTATTTCTGGTTCCTGGACCTGAATTAGCAGCTGTTGGATTCATCAACCCGTACAACTGGCAACTGAGACTCTTGTTCCCTGACCTGCCTATCCAGGGTTTGCTAGCCTCTGCAGCTCCAGGAGTCTACAGATACCTTCAGTCTCACCACCAGCTTGAGATCCGCTGACCTATACAGTTGGTGATCTAGAACTGTGATCTCTGACCTGTTGACCTTGCTTTCGCCGGCTCCTGGGACCATGTGACGCTTGTGTCAGGACTTGGAATATTCAGCTTCTACAACTGCATGAGCTGTTTCCTTTATATGTAAATATTTCCTTGTACATATATGTGTCACTGGTTTTGCTTCTCTGGAAAACCCAGCGTAAGACAACCAGAATGGAGAAGTAACAGAAAACATAGAATTATTGGAGATTTACTGATGGAAAACTTCCATAATATCAATAAAAATGAGAAAATATCCAAGAAGCTGAATGGACCCCACACAGGGCAGAACCCAAAAGAAAGTCATCAAGACATAGTTAAGCCAGGTGCACCAAAGACAAAGATAACACACTGAGAAAGCTAAACAGTCATGTACAAAGGAGAACTGATATGATTAAACTCTGACTACTCAGCAGAAACCATGCAGCCAATAAAGCAATGTGATGACATATATAAAGCCTTAAAGGAAAAAAATTACCAGCCAATAATTATGTATCTAGCAAAACTATCTCTCAAATACAATAGTGAAATTAGATTATTCTCAGATTAGCAGAAGCTAAGGGAATTTGTAAAAAGCAAACAAAACTTATAAGAAATGTTAAAGGGAGTCCTCTGGTTAGATAACCGATAACATCAGATGATAGCCCAAGACTAGAACACAGGAGAAATCAACCAGTGTTTTAGTCAGCTAGGCTGCTCTAACAGAAATATCACAGAGTGGATGGCTTTAACAAACAAAGATTTATTCTTACACAGTCCGGTAGGTTGCAAGTCCATATTCAGGGTGTCCGCTCCAGGGAATGACTTTCCCCTTGTCAGCTCCAGTATTGCATCAGTCTTTGTCCAGGAAGCGTCCTCACGCAAGAACCTCTGGTCTGAAGGACGCGCTCTGCTCCTGGTGCTGCTTGCTTGATGGTACCGAGGTTCTCAAATTGTCCTTTGTTTCTTTTTCCTTTTATTCCTTGCAAGCTAAAAGCATTAAGGGTGGGGCAAGCCATACTCAGGGAAACTCCCCCCACAGCAGGAATTCACAGCCCCACCCTAATCCTTTAACATACAGGTTAGCAAAACCACACAATGGAGGACAGTCCCGAGATACTGAGAACCATATCCCAGCCACGTGTCTGCACACATTTTTGGGGGGACACAATTCCAACCATGACAACCAGCTATCAACCTGGATAGGGAAATCACAAAAACAAAGCTAAAAGATGGAAAATAGGGAATCAGAGACATCAGTGTGTAAATGATGACAACATCCCAATACAAACAAGGGAATAAACAGTGTAGTCATAGAAGTTAAAGCACTATCAAGAAATAAAAAAATCAGTTTAAATTTACAAAAATAAAGGTAAACTTTAAAGTAACCACAAGGGAAGCCAGCAAACCTACCTATCAAAATTAAAAAATAAAAAAGGCTCAGCAAACACAAAATCAACAGTAACGAAAATAGAAAATGACTTAGCACAGAGTCATTAAGTGGAACAAAAAAACTGTCAACACTACACACAAAAATACATCAAAATGACAGCAGTAAACCCATACCTATCAATTACACTGAATGTAAATTGACTAAATGCACCAATAAAGAGAACGTGGCAGAATGGATTTAAAAACGATGATCCATCTGTACGCTGCCTGAAAGAGACACATCTCGGATTCAGAAACACAAACTAAAACTAAAAGAATAGGATAAAATAGGCAAACAACAAGAACAATAAATAACAAACCAGGAGTGGCAATATTAATCTCTGACAGAATACTTTAAAGCAAAATCCATCCAAATGAATAAGGAAGAACACTATATACTAATTAAAGAGTCAGCAAGCCAGGAAGATACCACCATAATAAAAATAATATGCTCTCAATGACAGAGTGACAGAATACGCAAAACAAACTCTTAACAGCATTGAAAAGAGAAATAGCTCCACAATAATAGCTGGAGACTTCAATATGCCACTGTTGGTGAAGGACAGAATATCTTCAGAGAAACTCGATAAAGATCTAAATACTTCAATCAGGCATTTTGAACTCATAGACATATACACAACACTCCACCCAACAGCTGCCATGTATACATGGCATATATGTATTCTTTTCCAATGCACATGGAATGTTCTGCAGAATAGACCATATTTTAGGTCACAAAGCAAACCTTAACAGAATCTAAAAAGTCAAAATATTACAAAGCATCTTTTCTGACCATAAGCCATAAAAGTAGAAGTCAACAGCAAAAGCAAGGAAAAATCAAATATGTAGAAACTGAACAACACCTTGCTCAAAAACTATTAGATTATAGAGGAAATCAAGGATGGAATAAAGAAATTCACAGAATCGAATGAGAATGAAAACGTACCTTCCCAGAACCTTTGGGACACAGCAAAAGCAGTGCTTAGAGGTCAATTTGTAGTAATAAATACACACATCTGAAAAGAAGAAAAACCCAAAGTGAAAGTATTGACTCCAGAACTCAAATAGCAGCAAGAGAAGCCCTTGGGCACCAGAAGAAAGGAGATAATAAAGATCAGGGCAGAAATAAACACAATGGAAAACAGAAAAACAACTGAAAGAGTCAACAAGACCAACAGTGGTTTTTTGGAAAGGTCAACAAAATTGACAATCCATTGGCCAAACTGACAAAAGAGAAACAGAAGAACCAAATATCCCATAAAAGAAATGAGATAGGCAATATCACAACAGATCAACTGAAAGAAAAGTTCATAACAGAATACTATGAAAAACCGTACTCCAACAAATTTGAAAGCCTAGAGGAAATGGACAAATTTCTGGAAACATACTACCTACCTAAACTAATATACACTGAGGTAGCAAAACTAAGAAACTCGTAACAACAGAAAAGACTGAAGAAATAATTAAAAAAAAAAAAAAAAAATTCAGCAAAAAAAGCCATAGCCCGGATAGCTTCACTGGAGAATTACACCAAACTTTCAGAGAAGAGTTAATGACAGTACTGCTAAAGATATTTTAGAGTATATAGTAGGAAGGGATACTTCTTAAACTCATTTTGTGAAGCCAGCATAACCTTGATACCAAAGCCAAATAAAGATGCCACAGAAAAAAATTAGACACCAATATCCCTCATGAACACAGATGCAGAGTTTCTCAACAAAATTTGAGCCAATATAATTCAACAGCATATAAACAAACAAACAAAAAACCCCATCATGACCAAGTGGGATTCATACCAGGTATGCAGGGATGTTTCAACATTACTATTTGTAGACTGATATTAGAGCTTGATAAAAGTCTGAGGGTTTTATGTTTGTTAATGCATTTAATACTCTAAACATAATGAAATAGGGACTCTTATTCTCATTTTGGAAACACTGGTGGTATAGCATTAAATGCTGTGGCTGCTAATCAAAAGGTCAGCAGTTCAAATCCATCAGGAACTCACTGGAAACACTATGGGGTGGCTCCACTCTGTTCTGTAGGGTTGCTATGAGTTAGAATGGACTAGATGGGAATGAGATTTTTTTTTTTGGTTAATCCTCATTTTATAAATGAAGAATCTGAAATACGGAGCAGCTGAGGTTTGCCTAAGGTCACAGAGTGAATCAGGTCAGGAATTCCAGATTCCATGCACATAACCATGGTATTACCATGCCCCTAAGTGTCAGAAGGCATTTTCCCACCACTCAAAATTCATTTCAGAGAGGATTTTGTGAAGTAGCTCTCATACTATCATCTGAAGAAGGCACTGTGCATTTATGCTGTGTAGTATTCAGTGTATGTCACTCCCATGACAGGTCATACAGCACTACTCATATACTTAGTTCCAGTAAAGGTCTACTTTCTTCAGTACACTTTACATTGTTGTTGTTAGGTGCTATCAGTTCAGTTCCAACTCACAGAAAGGCTATGCACAACAGAATGAAACACTGCCCGGTCTTATGTCGTGTCCACTATCATTTTTATGCTTAAGCTCATTGTTGCAGCCACGGTATCAATCCATCTCATCAAGGGTATCTTTTTTTTTTTACTGACCCTCCACTCTACCAAGCATGATGTCCTTCTCTAGGAACTGATGCTTTCTGATAACATGTCTGAAGTATATAAGATTCAATCTTGTCATCTTTACTTTCAAGGAGCACTGTGGTTGTAGTTCCAGAACAGATCTGTTTGTTCTTTTGGGGGTCCGTGGTACATTCAACGTTCTTCTACAGCAACACCATTCAGAGGCATCAATTCTTCTGTCTTCTTTGTACGTTGTCCAGCCTTTGCACACATATGATGCCAATGAAAATACTATGGCTTGGGTCAGGTGCACTTTATTCTTCAAAGTGGTATCTCTACTTTTCAATACTTTAAAGAGATCCTTTGCAGCAGATTTTCCCAGTGCAATGCATCTTTTGATTTGTTAACTGCTGCTTCCATGGGTGTTGATTGTGGACCTGAGTAAAATGAGATCCTTGACGACCTCAATCTTTTCTCCATTTATGATGTTACGGTCCAGTTGTCATGATTTTTGATGATATTGAGGTACCATCCATACTGTGGTCCTTGATCTTCATCAGTGTTTCAAATCTTCACTTCCAGCATTAGCACAGGTTGCTAATGAGTTGTCTTCCAATCCTGATGCCTTGTTATTCTTCATATAGTATAGTTTCTCTGATTATTTGCTTGGTGTTTTAATCAGCTAGTGTTGATTTCATAGAAGTACCTCTAACTGGATGATTTTGACAAAAAACATTTACACAGTCCAGTGGGTTGCAAGTCTGCATTCAGAGTATCCACTCCAAGGGAAGGACTCTCCCTCTGTTAGCTCTAGAGGAAAGTCCTTGTGTAGTATCAGTCTTTGGTCAGGGAGCATCTTGGCACAGTAACCTCAGGTCTAAAGGACTTTCTCTACTGCTAGTGCTACTTCCTTGATGGTGTGAGGTTCCCAGCTCTCTGCTTGCTTCCCTTTCCTTTCACTCGTTGTAGGATAAAAGAATGCAAGGTGGTACAAGCCACACTCCTGGGAAACTCCAATAGCAGTGAGGTGATCTTAGGAAGGAACTTACAGTCCCACCCTAGTCCCCTATAACATGATCCATTCTATTAACCACAGGCAGAGATTAGGATTTACAGCATAAGAAGATCACACAATGGAGGGCAGTCACAGCATACAGGAAATCCTGTCCCAGCCAAATGACTACACATATTTTGGGGGGCACATAATTCAATCCATGACACTTGACATACAGATTGAAAAGATATGGTGAAAGGACAATCTTGACACACACCTTTCCTAACTTTAAACCATGAAGCCATGAAGTGTCCCCTTATTCTGTTTGCTCAACTGCCTCTTGATCCATATACAGATTCCTTAAGTGTTCTGGAATTCTCATTTTATGCAAACAAACAAACAATGCACTGCCATTGAGTCGTGTCTGACTTATTGTGACCCTAGAGGTCAGAATAGAACTGCCCGATAGAGTTTCTAAGGAGCACCTGGTGGATTTGAACAGCCAACCTTTTGGTTAGCAGAGGCAGCACTTAACCCACTATGCCACTAGTGTTTCCATTTTACACAATGTTAGCCATAATTTGTTACGATCCACAGTCAAATGTCTTTGCAAAGTCCGTGAAACACAAGTAAACATCTTTCTGCTATTCTCTGCTTTCTGCCAAGATACATCTGACATCAGCAATGATAGCCCTTGTTCCACATCCTCTTCTGAATTCACCTTGAATTTTGGGCAATTTCTTGTCAATATACTCTTGCAGTTGTTTTTGAATGATCTTGAGCAAAATTTTACTTGCATGTGATATTAATGATATTGTTTGGTAATTTCTCCATTTGTTTGGATCACTTTTCTTTGGATTGAACATAAATATGAATCTGTTCCAGTCAGTTGGCCAGGTAGCAGTCCTCCAAATTTTTTGGCATAGACGAGTGAGCACTTCCAGCACTGCATCTGCTGAAATACCTCAGTTGATGTTCCATTAATTCCTAGAGGCTTGTTTTTTGCCAAGGCCTTCAATGAAGCTTCCACTTCTTCCTTCAGTATCTTTGGTTCCTGGTCATATGCTACGTCTTCAAATGACTGGACACCAACTAGTTCTTTCTGGTGTAATGACTCTGTATATTCCTTCCATCTTCTTTTGATGCTCCCTGAGTCATTTAATATTTTCCCTATAGAGTCCTTCACTGTTACAACTTGAGGCTTGAATTTTTATTTCAGTTCTTTCAGCTTGAGAAGTGTGGAACATGTTATTCCATTCTGGTTTTCCATTTGCAGCTCTTTGCACACGTCATTATAATACTTTATTTTGTCTTCTCGAGCTGCCCTTTGAGTCTTCTGTTTAGGTCTTTTACTTTGCCATTCTTTCCTGTTGCTTCAGCTGTTTGACGTTCGAGAAAAAGTTTCTGAGATTCTTCTGACATCTAATTTGGTCTTTTCTTTCTTTCCTGTCTTTTTAATGACCTTTCATGGATGACGTCTTTGATGTCATTCCACAATTCATCTGGTCTTTGGTCCTTAGTGGTCAACTCAGGCGGTCATACTTTGGCTGTTGTCGACTTGTTCTAATTTTCTTCTGTTTCAGTTTGAATTTGCATATGAGCAATTGATGATCTGTGCTGTAGTCAGCACCTGATCTTTATCTGACTGCTAATAAGGAAATTTTCCATTATCTTTTCCCACAGACATAGTCTATTTCGGTGTATTCCATCTGGTGAGAGCCATGTGTACAGTTGCTATTTGTGTTAGTTGAAAAAGTTATTTGCAATGAAGAAGTTGTTAGTCTCACAAAATTGTATCATACAATCTCCAGCATATTTCTGTTGCCAAGGCCATATTTTCCAACTACCGATCCTTCTTCTTTGTTTCCAATTTTTGCATTCCAGTCAGCAGTAATTATCAATGCATCCTGATTGCATGTTCAATCAATTTCAGGCTGCAGAAGCTTGGAAAAATCTTCAGTCTTTTTGTCTTTGGCCTTAGTGGTTGGTGCGTAAATTTGGATAATAGTAGTATTAAGTGGCCTTCTTTCTAGGTGTATAGATATCTTATCACTGACAGCACTATACTTGAGGACAGATCTTGTTCTTTTTGATGATGAATGCAACACTGTTTATCTTTAGGTTTTTGTTCCCAGCATAGTAGATGATGTGATTGTCAGATTCAAAATGGCCAAAACTGATCCATTTCAGCTCACTAATTGATACTTGTGTGTTCCACAGTATGGAGTGGAAAATAATCCAGAAAAAGAATTCCAAAATTGCTTTGAAAGGTGGACTAGGCTCTGGCATCAGTACATAGCTTCCCAAGGGGAGTACTTGGAAGGGGACCATAGTGATATTCAGCAGTGAAGCATGTAGCACTTTTTCTAGGATGAGTTCATGAACTTAATTGTAAAGCTTGTATTCAGTTTGCCAGAAGTCATCATTGCCTAGTGATAAAGAGAGCAACTCTAGTCCGGATTTGGGTCAGAGCTTTCCTGCTTGCTTTCTATGTGACCTTGACTGAAGCCCTCTGTGACAAGTTTCTCCACTGAAAAAAAGGAGAGGGGGGAGGGCAGAAATAAAACTTGCTCTGCAAGGTTTTTGGACTCTGACTCTTGATCTTTAATTTTAGTTAGAAGTCGCCTGCTAGTGTTCAGTGCTGGATAAGCAGGAAACTTATGCCTGCTTTTCTCAGTGCTTCTGCTGTTTGCTGTCTGCTTTTGCCTAACTCAGAATTAATATGCCATCACTCATTCTAAGCTCAACCTCAGGATGGTGGCATTTACTCCTGAATTCAAAAGATCCTTGTGCTAGGGTACTTTTTCCCCCAAGCCATGAGGAAAGTTTCTTGTCTTAGCTCTTAACAATCCACAGTTTATGTACACACCGTGCTCTATAAACTGTAGTGAATTACTGAAGGTTAGCAATTAAAATTCCCAATAGTAGTAAAGAAGCTCGCCATTTGTAAGTCATTTGTAGTAATCTTTAGTACCTGATAATTAGACACTGATTAGCTCATTTGCTTCATATTGTTTTACTTAGTCATCTAGTGATTTAATTACAAGACAAAAAATTGAATAGTAATTGAATACCAATTAAAGGGTTTTACATATAAGCAAAGTACATTGGTTAAATAATAACATTTAAAACTAACTGATTTAAGGTAATGTGATAAGATTGTTTCTCTTACAGCAGGTATCAGGGTGTATTAGTCTTGCCTGGTGTGCAATACAGATTAAGCAAGTGTAGGTTATTAGGGTCTCTCAGCCACTACAATAATGACATTAGGGACCTGAGAGGTTTTTGTTGTAGGAAGCTGTCTTGTGCATTGTAACATATTCTAGGGTAGTGCTATTCACTTACATGTATCCCCTCCTAATGTAAATGGATGATTTGCTCTTCCCCAAAGTCTGCTTGGGGGTTCCTTGAGTTAAGGTTCAAGAC
This sequence comes from Heterohyrax brucei, assembly GCA_028571685.1. NCBI lineage: Eukaryota > Metazoa > Chordata > Mammalia > Hyracoidea > Procaviidae > Heterohyrax > Heterohyrax brucei. The sequence continues at coordinate 112,321,616 of CM053149.1, read as the reverse complement.
TGGGAAAGGCACAACTGGGCCAGTGGCCATGGCCAAGGCTGAGGAGCACCTTAGCAACAAGAAGAAAAACACCTGGGCCTGGACATGAAGCCCCTGGGAATGCTAGCTCCCCAAGATTGTGGGAAAATAAATAACAATCTGTGGCCTCAGTTCTTTCCCAGCTAGGTCGAGCTGCTGGCCTGACACAGTATATATAAGCCCCCATAAGCAAATCATGTGTCTCAGTTTCTGGTTCTGAAGTCTTTCTTTGGTCTCTTGAAGTTACGGTCAACCTTGGGTCCAGGTGCTGCTGGGTTGTTACAAAACATACGTTCAGTAGCATCCCAGATTTCTGCTGGATGCCAGTAATACTAGTCCAATTGTAAAAACCAAAATTTTGGCAAACATTGCCAAATGTTCTCTCGAAGTCAAACTGCTCCTGATGAATGTGACTATTGAAGACGTTTCTTTCTTTTCTTTTTTTTTTTTTTTTGCTTTTAGTTAAGGTTATTTTATTTTCACTACTTACCTAAAGTTAAATTTTAGAAATTCATTATAACATCTGTGTGCTCCATTGAGCAAATATATTGCTAAGAATTATCTGCTGTAGTGGCAAAGACATTGAATTTCATACCCAGAGACTTTGGCTCAAACTATGCATCCCATTTACACAGTGCATGCCTTTGAATGAGTAATGTAATATCTTTTAATATCAGTCTCCTCATCAATCTGACAAGGGTAAGACAATCATTTCTGGTTTGGGTGTAGAGTTCTAGGACTTCTCAAATAAAAAACAAAACAAAACTCTAGTATTTAGACTTTTTACCTTTGTTTGGAAGGATATTACAGAATTATCCAGGACCTTCCCTAACTCAGTATCTGTTTTCTTTCATTGAGGTGAATGTAATGAGTGCTGTCTATGTACCAGACACTTTTTTCTAGGTGTGGAGGATACAGCAGTGAACAAAACAGAAAAATATATGCAATGTTAGAGTGAGGTCTTATGGAAACAAAGAGGAAGAAGTGGGGATAGAGAATTTATTTAAAATAGGATGGTCCTAGAAGTTTCTGCTAAGAAAGAGGAAAGACTGGAAAGAAGAAAAGACTTGAAGGAATTAGGGAAATGAGCCATGTGAATACTTGAGGGAAGAGTGACCAAGACAGGAGACAGTCAGTGCAAAACACGTTTCCTTTTTTTTAATCGAAAATTCAGTTCATTCACTTAATGGACATCATTACTGATCTTGTTGCTTATAAAACTAAAATTGGGCATTTTGTTACAAACGTCTTGATTTTCTCTTTTAAAAGATGTTAATATGTGTCTCCTGGTTATCTTAAACATAATTATACTTTCTAAAGATAATATTGGGATAATTTGAAGAAATGAAGAATGTATATTCCAAATCAGGATTGTGAACAGAAAGTATTAATAAGAATCAATTGAAAAACAGACAAACACTGTTGTGTTACTGTCCCGTAGTAACATTAAATCAGTTACTTTGGTAAGTTTGATTCTATGGACAATGAGATCTTTCACACCATATTAAGTTGCACTATGACCTACAAGAGGTGAAATTCATAGGATAACTACTATTCATTTTGATTAGAAGGTATAACAAATTAGATAAACACTGATGTTTTTAGAACTTTAATTGCACAATGCAAATCATTCACAATTGCAAGACAGAATATGTGCTGTGGTTGCTGGGTTTTGTATTCTTTCAGGCCACAAAGTTCAACAGCAAATCATCAGTCTTCATTCTATATCTGGAAACATGAAGGCTGATTTTTAAAATCACTAATCAACATCGTGATTAAGCCCATTATCTATTTACAAGCTCACATCCGTACCTTACTGACTGTGTCTTCTGGAAGTCCACCAACCCACTGGTCTTCATGTCAGTGTCCTGCGATCATTTAGGTTGTCTTGTTCTTTGGTAAATTATTCACAAAAGGTGCATACTCATAGAAGTTTTTCTGTGGATTTCACACTTAAAAGGAAATTTGTTTGCATGTAAACATTTTGACTCATAGTTTCCTTTCTGTAGTAACCATATGGGGCAGTTCTGCTCTGTCCTGTAGGTTGCTATAGTTGGAATCAACTTGATGGAGAGTTTTTTTTTAACTAAAGTTTTCATAGTAACTTAAATGTATTATTTCATTGGTTATTTGGAATAATGCATTGAACTGAAAATTCTGATTACATTTTAATTTTATTTTCCTTGTAAGGGAATAAATTTCACATTCCTTAAAAATGAATTGGAGGTTTAAACATAGAAGAAAACATTCTTTGATGGTTATGAACTGGTGGGAGCTGAGAGTGAGAGTGGTACTAACTAATTAGATAATAGGCAAGAATTATTTTAGGCGAGGGGAGAGATAACACACAGCAGAGGAGAAGTCTGCACAAATGGACTAAATCCAAAGCTTTAAAGTATTCACAATAAAACCAAATACCTTGAGGGTCAGAGTAGCAGGGTCAGAGGCTCTGGGCACCGTGGTTTCCGGAGACACCTAGGTCAACTGGCTTAACAAAGTTTATTAAAAATGTTCTTTATCCCACTTTGGTGAGTGGCATCTGGGTTCTTAAAAGCTAGCAAGTGGTCATCTAAGTAGCATCAATTGGCTTCAACCCACCTGGAGCAAAGGAGAAAGGAGAGCCTCAAAGATACAAGGAGAATGTGAGTCCAAGAGACCAGGGGTGGGAGGAGGGGGCACAAATAAACCAGAGAGTATATCAACATGAGAGTGGAAAAACTACATGGTGCCCAGCTACTACCAAAGACTGTCCTTACAGGGATCTCAGAGTTCCTGATGGAGCAGGAGAAATGTGGGTGCAGAACTCAAACTAAACGTCAGACTTGATGGTCTGACAGACTGGAGGGTCCCCTTCAAACTCTCGTGTTAGCTCTGAACTGAAACCATTTTAGAAGCTACCTCCTCAACGACTGAACTGGTATATAAGACGTTAAATGATACTGGTGAAGAGTATGCTTCTTGCCTTGGGTGGATACAGGAGACTAGCTGGGCAGCTCCTGTCCTGAGGCTAGATGAGAAGACAGAGGTGGATAGGTGCCGGGGGCCAGCCCCGACACTTTACAGGGTCACACACGGAGGGAGGGAGAGGCGCGGCGGGAAATGAATCAAGGAGACAGAAAAGACTTTTCTGGTTTAAGGCAGCCCGACCCAGAGAGCAAGAGAGAAGGCTGTCTGTCTTTATTGTTTTTATAGTAAGAGTGACGTGAATTTTACCCTGCCCACTGACCACACAATCTATTGGCTAGTTCAAAACCAAAACCTCGTGGTTGGCAAATTTGAAACCAAAATCCTCGTGGTCTTGAGGTGATGTAATTTTTTACCCTGCCACATGAGCTATCAGTTAACTGAAACCTGGTGATCCTTTTAACTGTCAAAGCTTTTTAGATAATGGCCTATGGATGCCTCGAGCTCAATCAGCCCTACTTATACCTCAAGGTTAAAAGGTTCACGAGGAAGGGTCTAAAGTTTATGATCTCTATTTGTTCCTACTTTGCTCTTTATCTCCTCCTGCGGGGATAGTAAACATCTACCGTCCCCCACCCTATGTCCTTCTCAAGCTGTTCTAAAGAGGACAATTCCTTTCACATGGGTGGGGATGTGCAGTTGGGGGAAGTCAGCAGGGGTTGGGCTGGCCTCGTTGCTCTCAAAGCTGGCTGTGTTAGAGATCATTCCTCTGAGCTCTTTTTCCTCAGGAAATTCCTGTACAGTTTTTCCCAATATTATTTCATAAACCAAGGGGGTAGTAAAGGGCCCCTCTCAGAAGGCATCTCCCCTGATCCTTGTGCCAGGAGAGGAGGGGGTATCTTTTTGAAGAAAATTTGATTAGGAAGCCAATTAATATCAAGGTCAGTAGGCTAAAAAACATGTCACAGGTGAGATGCTTCAGCCCGTCATTTGCAGGAGCTTGTGACTTTGTCTACAAGGCTGATGGCGGACCTCCGCAGATAGGAGCTAGTTAAATGGACGTGGGAAATACGGGGGTGGAGGAGATGGGTGTGCTGTCATAGTGTGGGGAGAGCAGCTAGGGTCACATGGCAAAATGTGTCTAAGTTTTTGTGTAAGAAACAGACTCAAAATGTAAACTCTCATTTAAAGACAGTAAAATGGGTAAAACTTTTGGAGAAAAAAAGCAAATTGATTGTTTCACCTGGATGACTGAAGAATGTTTTTGTTAACTGTGCTGTACGTTTATTAAAATATGTCTCATTTTGGGTCCTTCTGAACTGACTTTTGTAGGTAGATTATATACCCAACCCTCCACCCCAAAAGTTTTCTTAAAGTTTTTAATATTTGTTCTTCTCCATTGTTTGGATTTTCTTCATGACTTATATTAGAAATTTTATGTTAGACTGTATTTGAGGATGATTAAAGGTGATCACATCTACGTATTTATCCCATCCTGCACTCTCTTCTCACATGATTAAAACGTGAAGAGTGGGATCTCCTTCCCTCTGCTTGACTATGGATCAGATCAGACCTTGTGACTACCCAGACCAATGGATACAAAAGACATAATGTTATATGACTTCTAAGCTTGGTCATCTAGGTCATGGAGAAAAAAAAGAAAAGTTTTCTCCTGACACCCTCTCTCTGACAATACTTGTTCTTCAAACTGTATTACCATGTTGTGAGAAAGCCCAACAGGTTACCTGTAGTGGCTGCATGTGAGTGTTGCAGCAGACTCAGGTCCTCAGTCAATAGCCAGTATCAACCTTCAGGTGTGTGAGTAAGCAAATCAAGATGGTTCTGTCCTCTGGCCTTTAAGTTTCCTAGCACGGGCCCCAGACATCATGGAGTAGAAAGGATCAGCCCCATTTATGTCCTGTCTCTGTTTCTGACCCTCAAAAACCATGAGAGATAAATATGAGGACTGTCAGTGAAGTTCATGAACTCATTCTAGGAAAAGTGCTGTATTCCTTTTTGCTGAATTTCACTATAGTCACTTTAGAAGTACTCCCCTTGGGAAGCTTTGCACTGATGCCAGTACCTAGTCCATCCTTCAAAGCAGTTTTGGTACTCTTTTCTTGGAATGATCATCAGAACTGACATCATACTACCCTTGATGAGCTGAATGTCATCCAAATGTCTTCCTTTCAATATTTCGTTTATCGTCAGGTAAAGAAAAAGTCATTGGGTGCCAGATCAGGTGAGTACGGAGGGTGTTTCCAATACAGTTTTTTGTTTACTGGCCAAAAACTTCCTTATAGACCACTATACAAGTAAGTTCGTGAACTTGCCACCATGCTGCTGTGCACAATGACCATTCTAGAAAGAGTTCCAAAATTGCTTTGAAGGGTGGACTAGGCACTGGCATTGGCGCACATCTTTCCAGGGGGAGTACTTTGAAGGTGATCATAGTGATATTCAGCAAAGAGGTATGTATGTAGCACTTTGAACAATTGGTTCTTGGACTTAATTGTCAGATCTCATATAATTATTTGAACCTGTATGTATTGGGAGTGTTTGATAAACACAATGGAAGTAACACAAATATGTTTGGCTTTCTTTCTTCTTTTCTGTATTTGTCACTATTTCCTAAATTTTATGTTTTTATTAAACAGAAGTTTCCCTTTTCAATTTCCATTATCTTCTCTGTTTATTCACTCTTACTTTCCTTCTAGTTTAGTCAGTTTAGTCTTCATTTCTGAAATGGTTTTAAACAGTTTACTTGCAGTTTTTTGAATTCTGTCATCTTATTTCTGTGTTTCTCTAATTCTTACATTATACTTTCATATCCTGTATGATATACTTAAAGCCTTTTAGCTGGATTTGAAAAGGTAGGTTACAGCTTTGATTGTTTTTGTGGACATGTCTCCCTGCATATTTTCATTTTCTTTAGAGTATTGTAGGGTTCCTGTTAAACACTCTTTTGCTTATGGGAGGAAGGGTTAGTTTGCTACAACCATTCTAAGTTCAGCTTTCTAAAGCTCTTCTTTCAATTTATTCTTTCTGAAAGTAAACAACATTGTGTCCTCTGAGAGCTGCCCACCCTGATGGCTTCCCTGTCTTTATCAGGCTCACTTTTTTCCTGTGCTACCTTTTTCCTTGTGCTCCTCCACTGGGATCCTCCCCCTGGCTGGAAAGAAGGTTTTGATTTATTAGCTTTGAGAGTTCACAGAGTCCTTGTTTCTGATTCCTGGTCCTCACATGAGAATGGAAGTTTGGTCACTCTCCAGGGTCTGCTGCTGTTCTGGAATCAGCATGCAGGGTTTTCTCCAGTGAGCCCCTGTTGGCAGTCTTAGAGCTCGTCCTTTCTCAGCTGTGTGTGATACCCAGTTGCCTTCCTCTGCTGCATCCTCATGGATGCTAACATCACAACGGTCTTTTGACCCTAAGTCATCTTTTCTTTCACCACTGCTATTCAGTCGGTTCTGACTCCTAGTGACCCTAGAGGTCAGAGTAGAACTGCCCCATAGAGTTTCACCTGTTTATATTTGGGGGTTCGTGGTAATATCCTTGCTACATTGGTTGGTTGTGGGTGTTTTATGGGAGATTTTTGTTTTTCTTTTAGTCACTCAGCTGTAATAGTGCTATTGAGAAGATTCATGCATTATAGGGCCACCACCATTGTGGTCCCCAAGAATTTAACTTATTCATTCTTAATATCACTCTTTTGTATGTCTTTTTGAGGTTACCTCAGGGCCTCTTATGTGTAAAGAAAAGACAGAAATGTATTTAGAGAAAAGGCATGTACCATGACACCCACCTGTGCCCTCCTCATACTTAATCTCCAGGAAGGCAGCAGTCAACTTGAGTATGACCTTTCTGAAGGCTAAATGTTCGTGGATTGAATTGTGTTCACTAAAAAAATGTGTGTGGGAATTTGGCTGGGCCGTGATTGCCAGTATTATGTGTGCTGTAAACCCTGCCCCTGTAATGTTAATGAGGGAGGATGTGTGTCTGCTGTGTCAGTGGGGCAAGACTCAGTGTGTAAGACTGCTGTGTGCCTGCAGGCAGTCTCTTGAGACATAAAGGAAAGAAGCTAGCTGAGAGATTTGGGGACCTTATACCACCCATGAAGCAAGCTGGGAGCTGAGTGCGTCCTTTGGAAAGGACCAGGGTCCCTGTGCCTAAGAAGCGTCCAGTCTAGGGCAAGACTTATGATTAAGACCTTCCTCCAGAGCCAGCAGAGGAAGCCTCCCCTTGGAGCTGAAGCCCTGAATTTGGACTCTTAGCCTTCCTGGACCGTGACAGAACAAATTTCTTTTTAAAGTCATCCGCTTGTGGTCTCTGTGATAGCAGTGCGGGCTAAGACATTACATTTACTGTGTTTTTTAATTCTGTGTGTCCTTTTTGCATCTTTAGTAAATTCTTTTGGGTATTTAGAAGGGTTTTCATTTTTATTCTATAAGTTACATTAGCATTATTACTTCGTATAATGGCTGCATTCCGCTTTACTTTTCCTCTTTAGTATCTGCTATGTTGTATCTTGGCATCCTGTAGGAAGAAGTACTAGGCTTTATAATATGAAGAAACAAGGTTTATTCCCGTCACACTTTACCAACAACATTTTTTGTCAACAGTTTTTCTGAAGCCTTCTGTAAACTCAGTCAACTATTCGGAATGTGAAGGATGAGATAGAGGGAAAAGCGGGGTGCAGGAAAACGGTGGGGGCCGTGTCAGCACTGGCTTCTTCAGTTTCCTTCCTTTTAGAACACCAGGAAGCAATGTACTGACGAGTTGGCCCTCTGAGCTCACTGCTATCCAGCAGGTGAGCAACAGCTGGAAACATCAGACAGCACAAAAAGACCCCTACCATGAGATGAGGTGTACGTGAAGAAAATGAGCAGGAAACACAGTGTCATCTGCTCTGTCCTAATGTACTTGTCCCATAGATTCCCTTTCTAAAGGCTAAAGCAGTCAGGATCCTCAATTCAGAAACCCACCCGAGTTTCCCAGTCTTCCCAGGGGTGCACTGAGGACAGTGCCTTCTGAAACCCAGCTGTTCTGACTGCAGTGAAGTTTAAGGCGTTAAGTGAGATTAGACTTGAATTACATTTCAGGAAACAATCTCTAGTATTATAAGCAAAATGGGGGATGCATAACAGAATTAAGAAGACACTTCAATGTTTTTCTGCTTTTCTTTTTGTCACCAGATCTTACTTTCTAAATCACATATTGCTGAGTTAAGTATGAATAAATGAGTAGTATATTGTTTAATCTTTTTTTTCCCAAATCCCCTTTGGGCTCAGCAAATTAATTAAGAGACTCAGAAGTAAAATTGCCTTATAGTATTCGGAACCCCAAATTTAGGAAGCATGTCTGGAGTCATTCAAGGATTCTGATTCCTATTCACGCTTGCTTTCTAGCAAAGAGTCTGGAGGGGCTAACAGGATTGCAGCCGACCTTAGCTGACTACTCAAGCTCCCAGGAACAGTTTCTCTTCTGTCTTCATTTCTCTAAGATTTTATCACAAAATAAGCACTGGCTAAGTCGAGCCCAAAGACTGTTGCCTGCTGTGAAGTCAGACAGTCTTGCATGAGCAAATGTGAGGACTGGGAACACTGGGCAGGCTGTCTCCTTTACTGTTCAAATGTTTCAGAAGTCCCCAGGATTGCGAAGTATCCCAAAGAGAGCTCAAAGCAAGATAAAACAGAGTACACTTATGACTATTTTTCAAGTTTCTCACTACAGCCAAATGTTAATTAAGTTTCTTTTGTGTTTGCTAATTTTTAAATGAGAATGTCAGTGTGGTATGCAGGCAAGACCGTGGAGTTTGGAGTTTTGATAGACCGAAGCTCGAGTTACCTCTCTGCTTCTGGTTAGTTTGTGACTGGTTACCAAAGCTGAATTGAAATGGCAGCTGCTTTGCAGAGACTTTTAGGGACCCAGGTAAGCTCTTGGAAACCCTGGTGGTGCAGTGGTTAAAGTCTACTTCTGCTGAACAAAAGGTTGGCAGTTAAAATCCACCAGGTGCTGCTTGGAAACTTGTGGGGCAGCTCTCCTCTGTCCAGTAGGGTTGCTGTGAGTTGGAATTAGGTTTTGATTTTGAGTAAGCTCTTGCCTGAGGCCCAGCTGGGGGTGAGCCATGAGGCCGAGGGACTTAGGCTAAAAGGGCAAAATCCAGGCAGCACCTTCTGCTCAGATACCACTTAATGTTATGATTGTCTTGGACACATTGAATGTCTGCAGTAATTAAGATCTATAACTATCCTTTAAGATAACTAAATTATTAGCCACTGTTTTAGTCATCTAGTCTTGCTGTAACAGAAATACCACAAAGCAGATGGCTTTTGCAAAGAAAAGTTTATTCTTACACAGTCTGGTAGGCTGCAAGCCTGAATTCAGGGTGTCTGCTCCAGGGGAAGGCCCTCCCTCCTTGTTGGTTCTGGAGGAAGTTCCTTGTGTTGTATCAGTCTTTGGTCAGGGAGCATCTTGGCAAAGAACCTCAGGTATGAAGGACACACTTCACTCCTGGTGCTGCTTTCTTTATGGTAAAAGGTTCCTGATTCTCTCCTTGCTTCCCTGTCTTTTTATCTCCTGTAGGATGAAAGGATATAGAGTGCTGCAATCTGCACTCCAGGAAAACTGCCTTAGCAAGGGTGTTGCAGTCCCACCCTAATCCTCTTTAAAAATAATCCTGTCAGTCATGGGCAGAGATTAGAATGTGTAGCGTAGGAAAATCACAAAATATTGAGAATGATGGCTCAGCCAAATGGCTACAAACTTGGGGGAGGGGAGGACACAGTTGAATCCATGACAACTACACAAAGACAGTGTACTTTCTTCTTTTTGGTAAATTCCCTCCCACTGTTTAAGACAAATGACTACCCTTCTATCTGCATATGAATTTCTTTTGCTGTTGTCTAACTGCTTCCATTTTCCTTGTTAGCTGCAGAAATGAGGGGAATTATTTTCTGTGCTGTAAACATAGGCCCAAACCATGAGTCTGAGGATCTAGAAACATGTTAGACTTGTGTTCACCTCCTTTTGGCTAAGGATCTTAAGCTCATGAGCATCCATTACACCATCTGTAAAATGGAGATAGTAATGTGTCGTGTGGTTGTTAGGGACTGGGATTCAAGATGCGATGCAGTATCTTTATTGAGTTTTTATTAAAAATATGCCCAATTAAAAAAGGCTGGTGCACCAGGGATGCACTCCAAACTATACAAAGCGGGAGGCGGCCCGGAGTAACTTTTTCATACAGTATTTATAAGCCGTGAGCCTACAAAGCAGGGAGGGAGAGTTGACCCTTGCATTGATTGGTTGAGGCCACCTGGAGTTTTGTAGGTTGTAAAATGTAGTTATTAGGAATGTTTTCTTTGCAGATTGTGGTCCAGGGTCAAGAAGTTATCTGTAAGGCTGTTTCTAAGCTTCAGAGCTGTCTCTGGGCTCTGTTTTGTGTCAGGTGTTAAGTAATCTATGGCAATTCCTGTTTTTCTCTGCTAAGCTTCCTGGGGCCTTTTATCTTAACAACTTGAATCTTTACTGCACTCTTCCTCAACAATGGAGTTGCTTATGTCTCATTTTAACATGGTATTATGTAAGAATTGAGTAAAATCATGTATGTAATATGCTGAGTGTAGTAACCTGTGTTTTCCAATTTTCTATGCTTTGTTTTCTGGAGTGATAGATACCTATAATAGATAGATAGAAACCAAAAAAATGTGGATTTCTTTAAAGGGCACAGGACAATCACAGTAAACTTCAGGGTGGTTCTGCTTATTTGTAAATTGATTGAAAGTTTTAGGAGTTGGAATGAGTTTTGAAAAGTTATTCTCAAAAGCCCTTTAGAAAAACGTGCATAGCAAAGACAAGGTGCCCCCTGAAACCTCAAGCTCTGCTGTTTCACAACCCTTTTACATATGGGAATAGAATCTCCTTTCCCCAAATAACTACAAAATTCAATCAGTGTAATTATGGAAGTCACAGCTGACTCGTATTTTTTCTTCTGCTATTTTATGTTGCTTTATTATCTCTGTTACTAGTTGCTTTATAGCTCTTTTATTAGGCTCTTAATGTTTTGAGAGATCAAACTTCAAATAACTTTATTTGAAAAAAATTAAACAGAGAAAATCGTGAAGAAAAATTAAAAATACCTGTGCCTCCAATGTAGAAAATTAGTAAATATGAAACTGACAACTGTATCTTTTAGTTCTGATCTTTTAAGCCTCTAAATACTTCCCTAGTTCTATTCTCCTCCTTCCCTAGAGGTAATCTTTATTGTAAATCCTGTGTGATTCCTGCTAGTCATTGAGTACATTATTCACTACATAAAAAAACTTTTGCAATTTAAAAAAGCGTATTTAAATATTCTGAAACTTTGTTTTATTCAACAGTGATTTAAGAGTGATCCATATTGATATACATAGATCCAGTTAATTCACGTAACCATTTCATCAATATTTTATCATGTGACTATAACAGTGTTTATGCCTTATTAATGCAGGTTTATTTCTGACTTTTTGCTCTTTATTTCCAGAAATGGTGTGAGAAAATAGAATTTATGCAGTTGCAAACTAAGTAAACTTACCAAGCAAAAAATTATTTTCCTGGTAAATTTCTGTAAGAAAGTGATTTTGTGCTCTTAAAACACTAGAATCTTGACCTTGATTGAATCAGCTCGATATACAATACAGGTTCCTTCTGTATTTGCAATTTTCAAGTTTTAGTTTTTATAAGCATCACCTCCTCCATGTATTTTAACAAGCCTCCTAGGATCCGACTTGATGGCACTTGGCTTTTGGCTAGCTTGTCCTTGGGTCTGTATCTCAGGAACATTGTTATCAGGTGTGGGGAGTGGAATTAAGGCCATGCGTTTGCAGAGAGCTAATTTTGTGATTGTTAAGGAACCTGTGGTGATGAAACATTATTGCCGAGATAACTTTAAAAATTTTTTTGAGACTTGAAATGCACTAACATTTACATAGCTTCCACTGTGTACTATATGTTAGGTATTTTCACACAGCCCTTACCCTGAATTATGCTTTTCTGATTTTCATTTGATCCTCAAGGATCCTTGAAGATTTGTTTTATAGATGAAACATACTGAGGGCCAATGGTGTGATGTAATGGCCCAAGAATGCATAGCAAGTGAACAGTGGTCTGGGATTTGAAATTAGGTATATTTGATTCTAAAATCCTATCTTTTTTTTTTAAGCTTTATTCCAGGATGCAATAACATTGCTTGGAAACTGTTTAATCCTTTCTAGTTTTGATTTTAACTTTTTAAAGGCAGAATCAGAGCAGTCCTTGGTCTAGGGCCACTCTTTCTGCAGTGATAACTAGTCTTCTGACTGTTCAGTGTCCAATGCGTTACAAGATTTTCCACTCTGACTGGTAGAAACACAGACTATTCCTGACCTTATACGAACTCTGGAAGTTGTTTGGTAGAATTCTTTTAAGTGATTCTTTCCCTGAATTTGATTAGTTTCCATTCATGCATATGCTGAAAAGTACTCAGCTGATGACCTGAGAGAACTCTCTGCAGGTCTCTGACTTCCCTTTCTGTACAGTACTCTTCTCCTCTCTGGTACTTTGTTCTAAGAACTCTGACTTAACCTCTCTAGATTCCTAAATTATATGATCAACTCAGAAGTCTAGAAACTTTCTCCGAATGGTAAATTGAGGCAATCGTTTACTGTTTTGTTGTTCATTGCCCTCGAGTCAATTCCTACTCTTGCTTGGAGAGTCATAGGTCTCATACATTTATTTCCTTTCTTTCAGGGATCATCTGCTTGTGCTACCTAATATACAGTATGTAACACCTATTGTTTCATATATTTTGACCTGTGTTAAAATTACTTCAAGCGGGAAAGTCAATCCAGTCATTGTTACTTCATCTTGACTATGCAGTTATTTTTTCTTTTTAATGTAAGTGACCTTAAATTTTATTGATTAAAGTACAGTGTACAGAGCAACCAAGGTAATTGTTTCATGGTACGTGGAACTAGTTAGACTATGTTCAATCCCTTTCTAGCTTAGACAGTAGTCAGAGGATTGTGACGAGAATGGAAATGTGTTTAGTCTGGCAGACAGCTGTCTTTAAGAATTTCTTCCCTGCATGCAGACATAATGATTCTTCTGAAACAAAAATCAGATCCTATTACTACTTCCTTAAAGCTGTGCCATAACTTTCCATTATATTAGAAATAAAATCTAAACTTGCTACTACAGGCCTGCAGGGTTCTTCCTGATCCCGTCTCTTATCTCTCTGCCCTACTTTCTCTAAACTTCCCTCACAAAAGCCTTCTTGTTGTTCTTTAAACATATTAAACTCACACTCAATTCAAGGTCTTCACCCTTGCTGTTCTCTCTGCCTAGATGATTGTTTTCCATGTCTATTTAAGATCAGCTTAAATTTTTTTTGATTATTCAAGTTATTGTTCAAGTTCTGCTTCTTCAGAGAAGTTATCTTTACACTATTTAAAGAAGCCAGTCATTAACTCTGCATTACTATTGTCTGAGAACTCATCTCGATTTTTCTATACTTTAGGTATTTGTTTACTTGATTGTTGCTGTCTTTTCCCTTACTGTGTAAGCTTCATGAAGGAAAGAACTTTGTTTTATTCCATCATTACATACCCAGCCTCTACAGCAGTATCTGCACAGTACTTGTGCAATAAACGCTTATTTAATGAGAAGAAACATAGATATTTATGTGTTTTCTAATCATACGAGTCTGATCTAACTGGACGGCACTTGGCTGGCTGGCTAATTATACTAGATATAGCACAGAGAATGATCATTATTAAGCATCTATCATGCACAAGTCACTTACATATATCACCTCATTGAAAAGATTCATTTCATAGATATTAAAAAACATTCAGAAGGGTTAGGATTCTTTATTGCAGGTCTTATAACAAGTTAATAGAGAAGTAGGGACTTTAATTAAATTTATTCCAAATTATCATCACCTTTCTAGCATCCCTCAGTGCAGATCCCATCAACCTAGTAAATAAGACACATTCATTCATTCATTTCATTTGAAGGAATTGGTCACATTGGTTATATGGAATACCATGTGGGGAAAAACACAATGGGTGTTTTTCCTCTGTGTTAGTTGTCATAGAGCAGGTGAGGTAACTGAGTCCTAAGTGATAAAATAAGCTCATACCACCCCCCACTACTTATCCATTCTCTCACTCTCTCTTTTTCCTTTATACTCTCAACGTGGATTTAAAATGCTGTCTTGAATTCCAAGAGACTACCTAGGGAGAATGAGTCTAGCTAGCAGGAGATATTTGTAGTTGAGTTTAAAGACCATTTTTCCCTGGAGGACTCTCTAGTGAGGTAGAAAAGCCTTTTGAGGAGAATGAGTCTCCAAACTGAAGAGCTAAAACATTTGTAAAAATTGACAAGCACTGAATTTATTATCGGAGACAACAGTAATCTGCTGAATTTACTGCAGGGTCAGGGACTGTGAGAACAGAATGAGTGATATGGCTATTTTAGCACACTGTCTAATGTCCTGAATGCCCAGTTATGAGGCTGTGGGTCATGTTTGTTGGTAGAATGACACCTCCTAATGGACTAGGTTAGGTGGACCATCCAGGAAGTCTTTGTATACAGAGAATAATGAAGAAATAAGTTATGTAAATAAATTGGGCTATATAATGGACATTTATTTCTGCTTTGGAAATGCAGCCCTTATTACCTACTCCAGTGTCCTTTTTTGTAATAGCATTCCAATTAGTTTTGGGGTAATGGATTTCCTGTGATTATGTATCATCTTGGTGATGCTGTAAATCGAAGTGATTATCCTTCCCCTGTCGGAGCAGTGGGTGTATCATCCAAGCTGGCCAATTGTATCTCTCTTCTGAATAGGGGTATGAAGCACTGAATAGGGGTATGAAAATGTGGAAAAATATATGAAGCTTCTTCATTCTAGTGTGAGCATTTTGGTAAGATTTTTGAAATATAGTTCCCACTACCCAGGACTCCTTTTTAGATCCCAGTTCTCCTGCCTTTCCACTGACTATGTGAGCTACCCAAGATCTTCCCTATAAACATTTCTTTTCTCTTACAGTTCATTAGAATTGAATTATAAGTTGCTTATTATCAAAGAAGCTAGACACAGTCTACTTATGATCTTTAGAAGTGAAAATAATTTTCTTAAAGAAATGAATGGGACAAGAGAGTAAATAATTGTGATATAGGAAGAGATTTATATGCTAGTTGGCAGGTTTTTGGGTGTTCCTTTGACTTTTTGAGGAATCTATGACTCTCAGCTCTTCTAACTTTATGGGCTCCTAGACCACACAGATTTAGGATCTCCCTGAGAAAAAAGGGAGCACTGGTAAGCTGCTTCTACTTGCTTGCATTTTAATGTCATATATTCTTTTCACTAATTATTTGGTAGCAAGTTGAAGTAGAAGCAGTCTTCAGTCAAGTTCAAGTTATCATTTTTACTGGTCTTTAAATCTGAACTAGCCTTTTGCCACAGAGTTTAGCTCAGCATAATTCCTCCCGAGTAATCAGCTTGCCTTAAGACAAACCTTTGAAAATAATAGATCTTCCTTATTAAGAATACAACTCATACTATTTCCTTTTAAGCAAGAACGTAGGACACATGAATATTTTTCAAAATTGAGGACCTCTGTAGACTTCCAGCAATGCTTCCTTTGTATAAGCCATTTGGAATACCGGAAGAAATCTTTAAAAGTCAATACACTCATCAAATTTGGTCTAGGTACTGTATTACTTACAATAATTAAGCACATAGAGAGCTCTCACAATATTTTATGTGGTAAAATCTGGAAGACCTGTTGCCAGCAACTAGTTTCATATTTCAAAGTGAAAGGGCCCTTGAAGGTAACGGAACCTAAGAAATGCAAATTAGAAAAAAGGAGCACAATGTGTATAGCAACTCTGAAGTGTTTTGTTATAGTGTATGGAGTTTTGACATAAATAGATAACAAGAGTGGAGAAAAGATCAGTCAGACAAAGACAAAAGCTGAGAAATGTACTTAGGATATGGAGACTCGATCTGGGGGAGGGGATACTAGAAGATTCATTGACAGCTCTCTAAAGAGTAAAGGTGAAAAAGTGAAAATCAGCGTCTAGGCAAGTTACTTATCTGGTCTTACAGATTCTCCAGAGAAGGGATACCACATGGGTAGAGTTCAGGAAGACTTTGCGTTCTACACTAGGCTCCTTAAGTTCTAGGATGAGGGAAACCAAGTTTTGGCAGCAAAAGAAACTCAGCACAGAGAAGGAAACTTGAAGGGGAGCATCTCCACATCCTGAGATTATGCCTTATGTCTAAGCTCCACCAGACCTGCTCGGGGTGGGGTGGAGATAGAGAGTGCTGGTTAAAGGGTAGAGAGTGGAACATATGTGGCAAAGAATATAAGAGGTAGGAGTCAGAGAGCTGGAGGAGGAGTTAGTTGGTGGTTATGGTGTAGAGGCCAAGAAGAGGTGTATGTGGGAGTGATGGGATTAGAAGGGGTCTGTAGCGGTGGTGATGGCATGGATGCAGAGATTTACCATGGAGATACAGTGTGATTATTTTACATCTTATACCTACTGTGATTGCAAGTTTGACCCTGTGAAAGAGGTTCTTCAGTAATCAGCTGAAAGATTCTGGATAAGGCATAATTAGAAGGAAGCAAGAAAAGGGCTAATGTATAATATACATGATCCCCAAAGAATTAGAATTGGCTCTTCTTATTATGTTACTTGTCCTTAACCTCAATATTCTGATTGTCAAGGATTTCATTTTACTTGGTTCCACAGTCAGCACCCATGGAAGCAGCAGTCAAGAAATCAAAAGACACATTTCATTGGGAGAATTTGTTGCAAAAAATCCTTTTTAAAGTGTTGAAAAGTAAAGATGTCACCTCGAAGACTAAGACTGACTGACCCAAATCATAGTATTTTCAGTCAGTTCTACCTTGGCCCCCAGGGTCGCCATGAGTCGGATCCAACTCAATGGCACTTGGCTACTTGGCTAATATGCATGTGAAAGCTGGGCAGTGAGAAAGGAAGACAGAAAAGAAACTGATGCCTTTGAATTATAGTGTTGGCAAAGAATATTGAACATACATACCATGCACTGCCAAGAGAACAAACAGATCTGTCCTGGAAAAAGTACAGAGTGCTCCTTAGAAGCAAGGCTGGTGAGACTACATCTTGCATACTGCGGATATGTTGTTAGGAGGGATCAATCTCTGGAGAGGGACATCATGCTTGTTAAAGTAAAAAGTCAATGAGAAAGAGCAAGACCCTCAAGGATGTGGGTTGACACAGTGGCTGCAACGATGGGCTTGAGCATCAAAATGATTGTGGGCATGATGCAGGACCAGACAGCATTTTGTTCTGTTGTGCATAGGGTTGCTGTGAGTCATGACTGACTAGACGGCACCTAACAACAGCAACAAATTACCTGTGAAGATCAAACAGATGACTATACATCTTGTAAGTATTTACATCCCAGCTGTGTTCCTGTTTACTTATTTTTTAATTTTATTTTAAGCTTAGATAAAAACAGAAGTGGAAATACTCCACAGTGAGGCATGTTAGAAGTACCATAGTTAGAAAAATCTCTCCTTAAATTAATATAAGTTGACTGGGAAAAAGTCAGAAGACAAGTAACTCCTACTACTTGGATAATTTTAGGAGGGAAACACAGTTGGGAAGTCAACAAGTAAGAAATTATACTAGATATTTTCAGAGAAGTTGCAATAAGTGGTAGAAGTGGCATTTGTCACAAATGTTTCCTCTGCCATGCAAGCCCATTATTTATTGTGTCTTTCTAATACTGTTTTCAATAAATCATACACTTAAAAATACTCATTCATGAAATGGATAAGTGCTGCCCTGGTTTTGTCAAGAGATGGGGCGAGAGGTTTTTCCTTCTTTTGCGTGTTGTCCTGGTGAGTAGCAGTTGAATCTTAACCCTGTTTGTCGCTTGAGGATAGTTGAATGTACACAGTTCCCAGCCCAACTTGCAGTTTCTAGAAAGGATTTTATTTGGTTTGATGTTATTACACCGGGTCGCCATGAGTCGGATCCGACTCGACGGCACTTGGCTTGGCTGGGATCTGTTGTGAATTGAATTATATGCCCCTGAAAAATGTGTATAGCAACTTTGATGGGCTATGATTCTCAGTATTATGAGGTCATCTTCTGTTTTGGGATTGTAATTTTTGTTTTTATTCTAAGTCCTAATCCCTGCCTGTGGTTAATAGGTCAAGACTAAGACTAATAGGGCATTCCTTGGAAACCCTGTGGGACAATTCTACCCTGTCGTGTAGGGTCATTATGAGTCAGAATCGACTCTATGGCAATGGGTTTAGTTTTGCATTTTGGTAACACCCTCACTAAAGTCACCTCCATAAGCCAATGTAAAGTGAGTTTCCCTGGGTTGTGACCTGTACCAACTTTCATCTCTTGAGAGATAAAAAAGAAAGAGAAGCAAGCAGAGAGTTGGGGACTTCATACTACTAAGAAAGCAGAGCTGGGTGCAGAGTGTGTCCTTTGGGTCTGAGGTTCCTGTACTGAGATGCTCCCAGACCAAGAAAAGACTGACACATTACAAGGACCTTCTTCCAGAGCCAACAGATAGAAGCTTTCTCCTGGAGCTGGCACCGTGAATTTGGATTTCTAATGTACTGAACTGTGAGAGAATAAACTCCTTGTTAAAGCTATCCACTTGTAGCATCGCTGTTTAGCAGAGGTAGATAATTAAGACAAGATCTTATCTTATTCCCTAGTGACTAGTCACAGTTCTCTAAATTAATGACAGACATAAAAACAATGTTAGCAGTAACAACAATGAATATAAATATAAAGAAAAATAAAAAGTTTTGTACTCCGACTTCTGCCATCAGAACAAACAGGATTTTCCCATTGCTTGATGGCTCTGGCATTTTATTCAAGAGAATATAGTGTAAATTGGAAGTTCACTGCCTTTCAACCCCAGGTTCTTGTTCTTTTCAGTCTCCCACTTCTGCCGAGGATTCTGAGTCCCAATTTCAGTGTGGAGGGAGGGAGGGAGGGAGGAAGGAAGGAAGGCGAGAGAACTATATCCCAATAGAAACAATTTTTATAATTTACTGCCTTGAGAATTATCTTCAGTATAGGGTGAAAGAATATATAGTTAGTGTCCTTTAACGGAAACTTAAACCTCCTAGGTTTTAGTCAAATAAAGTAAGAAATCATTGAAATAGCCATAGGACGACCATAGGTTAACTGCTGGGAAAAGCTGCTTTCTGAGTATGTGAATCTGGCCTTTGGGTGATTATGTAGGCCAACCCAACATATTTATTTCTTTTATCTCCCAGGCACTATGTTAAAGTAAAAATCCCAGATATTCTTTGATGAGGGGATAGATGGAAAAAATTAGGCTCTTTTCCATGTTTGTTGTTGTAGGTGCTGTCAAATTGGTTCAAACTCACAGCAATCGTATAAGCAACACAATGAACTACTGCCCAGTCTTGCACCATCCTCAAAATTATTACTGTACTGGAGCCTGTCATTGCAGGTACCCTGTGAATCTATTTGTGCATTATCAACCAGGGTGTCCTTTTTTAGGGACCAGTGCCCCCTGATAAAGTGTCCTAAGTATATGATACAAATTCTTACTATTGTTGGATGTATGCTTAATGTACTTCTTCCAAGATAGTTTTGTTTGTTCTCTGGCAGTCAGTGATATATTCAGTATTCTTCACAAACACTGTGATTCAAATGCATCAGTTCTTCTTCAGTCTTCTCTGTTCATTCTCCAGATTATATATGCATATGAAGTGATTGAAAACACCATGGCTTGGGTTAGGTGCTTGTTAGGCCTCAAAGTGACATCTTTGCCTTTGAATTCTTTAATAATTTGCCCAATGCAATTTGTCATTTGATTTTTTGACTGTTGCTTCCATGCGTGATAATTGTGGTTGCAAGTAAAATTAAATCCTTGTCAACTTCAATAGTTTCTCCATTTACGATGATGTTATTTATTGTTCCGTTTGTGAGGATCTTGGTTTTCTTTATGTTGAGATGTAATACATACCGAAGGCTGTGGTCTTTAATCTTTGTCAGTAAGTGCTTCACGTCCTCTTCACTTTCAGCAAGCAGGATTGTGTCATCTGCATGTTACAGTTTGTTAAGGGATCATCCTCCAATCCTGATACTGTGTTTTTCTTCGTGTAGCCTATCTTCTCTGATTACTTGCTCAGCGTACAGATTCAGTAAGTGTGGTGAAAGAATACAACCGTGACCCACACCTTCCCTGGTTATAAACCATGCTGCATCCCTGTGTTCCATCTGAACCACTTCCTCTTGGTCTCTGTGCAGGACCTTCATGGGCACTATTCAGTATTCCAAAATTCCCGTTCTTTGCAATGTTATCCATAATTTGTTATGATGCACACAGATGAATGCCTTTGAGTAATCAGTAAAACATTGGTTAATATTTTTCTGGTATTCTCTGCTTTCAGCCAAGATTCTTGTGACATCAGCAGTGATATCCCTTGGTTCATGTCCTCTTATGAATTGTGCTTAGTTTTCCGGTGGTTTCCTGTTGATGTATTTTTGCAATTGCTTTTGAGTTACCTTCAGCAAAATTTCGCTTGTGTGTAACATTAATAACATCGATAATTTCTGCATTCTTTGGATCACCTCATCTTTGGAATGAACACAAACATGGATCTCTTCTAGATGGTTGGCTAGGTAGCTGTCTTCCAAATATCTTGGCATAGATGAGTGAGTGCTTCCAGCACTGCATCTATCTGTTGGAATATTTCAGTCGGTATCCTGGCAATTCCTGGAGTCTTGTTTTTTGCCAATGCCTTCAGTGCAGCTTGCATTTCTTCCTTTAGTATCATCCATTCTTAATCATATGCTGCCTCCTGAAGTGACTGACCATTATCCAATTCTTTTTATTACAGTGGCTCTGTATATTCCTCCCATCTTTTGATGCTCACTGCATTGTTTGACATTTGGTCTCAAAATCCTTTAACACTGCAGCTTCTCCTGTCCTTTCCTCCTGAGAAATGCTGAATGTATTCTTTCATTTTTCCTTCCTAACTCTAGATCTTCATGCATTTCATTATAAATTTACTATGTCTTCTTCGGCTGCCGTTTGAAATCTTCTGTTTGGATCTATGTTATGTAATTTTTCCCATTCATTTTTAAGTATTCCACATTCAAAAGCAAGTTTCAGAGTCTCTTCTGAAATCCATTTTGGTCCTTTCTTTCTTTCCTGTCTTTTTAATGATCTCTAGCTTTCTTGTATAATGTTCTTGATACCTCTCCAAAAACTCATCTGATTGTCAGTCATTTGGTTCAGTGTGTCAAATTGGTTCTTGAGACGGTCTCTAAATTCACGTTAGTTATACTCAAGGTTATATTTTGGCTCTCATGGATGTTTTCTAGTTTTCTTCAGCTTCAACTTGAACTTCATATGAGCAACTAATGGTTGGGCTAACGGGTGACAGCTGGGCTTCTCCGTTGTCTTTTATTACAGACATAGTCAGCTTGATTCCTGTGCAGTCCATCCAGTGAGGTCCACAGTCATTTATTATGTTGTTGAAAAAAAAAGTATTTGCAAGGAATAAGTCACTGGTCCTGCAAACTTCTATCATGTCATCTCTGGCGTCATTTCTGTTACCATATTTTCCAACTATAGATCCTCCTTCCTTGTTTCCAGCTTCCATGTTCCAGTCACTAATAATTATCACTGCACCTTAACTGTTTGCTTGATCATTTTCAAACTGCAAAAATTGGTAAAAATAGTCAATTTCTTCCTCTTTGGCGTCGCTGATCAGTGCATAAGTTTAGATAATATTTGTATTAACTGGTCTTCTTCATAAGCATATGGATATTGTCCTATGACTGACATCATTGTACTTTAGGCTAGATCTTGAAATGTTCTTTTTGATGATGCACGTGACATCATTCCTCTTCAATTTCCTATTCCTGGCATAGTAGACCGTATGTTTGTCCTATTCAGAATGTCCATTACCAGTCCCTTTCAGCTCTCTAGTGCCTAGAATATCAATATCTATGTGTTCCATTTCATTTTTGATGATTTTTAACTTTCATAGATTTGTAATTTGTATATTCTACTTTCCAACTAGTAGTGGATGGTTGCAGCTCTTTCTTCCCATTTTGAGTTGTGCCACATTAGTAAATGAAGGTTGTGAAAGCGTTACTCTATTGATGTCATTAATGTGGACTCTAGTTTGAGTAGACTCCTCTTACCCAGTTGTATTTTGAGTGATTTCCAACCTTAGGGATCATCTTCTGGTGATATAGCAAATAATGTTCTGGTGCTATTCATTAGATTTTCACTGGACATTTTTTTCCAAATGTAGAACTCCAGGTCCTTTTTATTAGTTAGTCTGTAAGCTCTGCTAGTGTCTATCTATGTTGGTGGCCCTCTTTTTAGAAGTAATAGCATTATAGATTCTCACCTAACACTAGACAAAATAAACTAAACAAATTGTAAGTACTCTCCTTCCCGCCTGTTCTTCTTTAGCAGATCAGCTGCTTCTTCTGTTTGGAATAAATGGAAATTTTCTATTAGATGGGCAGCTTGAGGCTTAGGTGAAAGGAGAAGGGTAAAGAAAGCCAGTAAAAGGTAGGGCTTGCTTACTTGTATCAAACTAATTCTCTGAAGTTAAGTTTACTAAATGTACATGGAAAAAAAATTCAAAAAACGCAGTGTGAGAGCAAGCTCCCAAATCCCTTGATTGCCCATCTGTTTCACCTAAAAATCAAACTCACCTCCCCTGGCTGCCGTAGCATTTTACTTTGCCTTCTAACTTCATTTCACATAAAGGAATCAAGAACAGTAACTGACAGAGAAGCTTAATTAGGAGCAAAGCAGGCAGAATATGAATCACTGCTGGACAGCTGCCTTTTTGTGTTTGTTTTTTTCTTCACTTGAAGGTGAAATTCAGGTTCTGAAGTCCTCTGTACTGAATCTGTCAGCTCCTTCCCCAGAAACATGCTTCCTCAATGTCCCACCCACATTTCCTAGGTAGACAACAGGGAGGAAATAATGGAGTGGGAAGTAGTATCTTTCTTTGATTACCTACCTAGTTGCCCGTTTTCTTGAGGATCAAAATAAGAGGGTAAGCAGGGCTGGCTTCATTGGCCTGTGACGTGTGCAGTCACACAGGGCCTCTGTGCTCAGTACGACCTCACACTTTATTTAATGCTCAGCTTCCCTCTTCTTGAAATTCTTAAAATTAGTTATAAATTGTGTATTCAGTCCTGAGGGTAAGTTAGACCTAACTTAGTGAAAGGAAAATGGTAACAAAAGCACTGGAGTTCTTGCCTAGAAGGCAGCACTAATGGGCAGGCTAACCATTGACAGTTGACCGTTTAACCTCTCTGATTAACTCAGAGTTAATGAATTGGTATGAGTCAACAGCATAAAAATGGAGGCTGTGTTTCCCTTGAGGCATCGTGATTTTTGCTACAGTTCAATGAGGGGGAAGCTGAGAGGCCCAGCCTCAAGGCCCCTGTTCAGGCGTCATTCACAAGAGTGGCTCCATTCTCTTTTTCATGTTCAGATCTCTTGCAGGTCTACAATTCTATGAATAGCATTTCTGGCAATTAGGACTTGCTGTTGAGGGTGAGGTAGAAATGGAGAAACATAGTATTGTGATTTGTCAGAGCAGTAAAAGTTTACTTAAGAATTTGTATGTGAGGGGACAGATGCCAAGCAAGTTATTATAATGACAAATAAAGCAAACTAAACTCCTCTTTATATGCCAGTCTTCACAAGGAATTCTTCTCCGAGTCCCTTAGTTTCTTGTGACCTTTCTTACATCTGAACCCTCGAAGTCCTTAATATCTACACCACTTACTTGGCAGCTACACTTGTGCTGCTTTAAGATAATACTTAATAATAAAGATGCAATCATATTTTATGTTTCTGATAAAGAATGTTTTCATTTGTGTGCACTCTCACCCATTTAGACATGTTTTAGTATGCGGTAAACTCTCTACGGTTGGATGACATGATAAATGTAACTAATGTCACAGAATGGTACATGTGAAGAAGGTTGAAATGACAGTATTTACCACAATAAAAATGTAGTTTTAATGTATGGAATGGATGAATAGGTTGGGAGCTTCTTGAAGACAAAATAGTTTGGGACTATTCCTCTTAAGTGAATAAATACCCTGGTACAGATGAGTTAGAGCACAGAGACACCCATGGGAATCTCCCTAGGACCAAGGAAAACTTGACCAGACCTAGTCTATTAGTTAGCTCACTGGTTAAGAGTGACCAGTCTTCTAGTGAGACAAAGATGTAGAGACTATAACAGAATTCACTGTCCACTTCATGTACTGTTCACTGTTTATTTAAAACATTTATGTTACAGACTGATAATTTGTTTATTTTTAGCAAATTCTTTTGTTGTTTCAAACTAACCAAATCATACCAGATGCTATTAAACAGAGATGCTAGAGCTTGATTTGTGTCACCTGATTGTTAGAATTCATAGGGTTGCTTTGAGTCGGCATCAACTCAGTGGGAACTGTTCTTTTTTTTGAGAGGGTTTATATCATTTAGAGAATTACATTTTAATGACAATAGACTAGAGAATACTATACATTTCATTAAATAGCATTCGCATGCATAGGAAATTCATATTCATTTAATATTCATTCATTCAATATTTGTGGAATTCATGCTATCAGTTTAATAGCACATATGCTCCTAGATAAAGTTAAATGAAGTTAAGAAACTGCCTGAAAAATTGCATGCCACAGGAAATCTTTTGAGACGCTTTGTGGGTAGCCAGGTAAAGGTGTGCTGTGTCCTTTTAGAGGTAAGGCAAATTGCGACTGGAAGACTATTAAAATAATCAGTGAAGAGAACATGTCTACTATATCTATAATGGTAAAATATTTATTGGTTTCTGATTACATGGAGTCAGTAACTTCAATAATATGCTTTCATGGATGGAACCATGGGATTAAGGTTTTTGTTGTCAACTAAAAAAGGACTAGTCATTCTTTCTAAATTTAACACAGGACAAATTGAGTCCTTAAATGGAGAAGCATTGAGGATAATCACACCTTCACTAAATAGGTCTTGTGTAGTAGGCTTCAATTGTTGAAGTCCTGTTTTAATTCACATTTCACATTCCCTATGGACCTACACATTAATATTAGTAATCATTAATCATAATTATATAATCATTAATAACCAATATTAATTGAACTGCCTCCTGGCCCACTTGTTTCCATTTATACTAACTGGCTAGATCCTGTAGGCATTTGAATGTGTGGCTACTATACTTTGCTTTATTGCTAGAAGTCAGCTACTTATATGATCATAAGACCCCCCAAACATAATAAGCTTCCTTAGAGCAATCTTCACTTCATATATTTCTTTCAGATTCTCTGCAACAAATGAAGTCTTTCTGGTCACATCAGTGACATGCAGTAGATTGAATTTAAGACACAAATATGCTTTGTGTTGCTAAGCCACTTTGAATGACAGTATAATACAAAGAATTTAAAGATTGGTGTCTGATCTGGGTTTGATTTTTAGCTTTGCCATTTACCACAAAAAGGACAAGTCATTTCCCTGTCACAGCTTCTTATTTATGAAACAGAGATACACTCCTAACGTTGTGAATATTCAATCAGATTTAGACTGTTGGGTTCTTGGTATACGCTAGTGAGTGTTTAATCAGTGTGCAGTCCCCAGTGCATCACTCTACACTTTGCTGTTTCCAGAATGTTTCCTATCTTAGGCTTTGCGGTAGCCAGCAGGTCATGTTTCGAGTGCCTAGGGGACATCCAGAAGGATTCTCTCCTCTTGAGGCTGACTCTGCCCTCGTAATTTACCCATGCTATCTCTTGTACTCTGAGTAGTATCCTGCCTGGTTATTGTAGAATTTCCTCTGGTTTTTCAAGTATATAGCTTGAAGTAGAAATTTGAACTAACACTTTAGGAAATCAATTTCCTGTGACAGTGTATGAAGCAGATGGCATCCTTTGATCCTTCTGCTATTCTTTGATGGGTGAAGGTTGTTTGCATTTTTTTCTTCCCTGATGATACTATTTCTCGTGAATGAGGAGCATGAAAATAGAACTCCCTGCCTACTCCACTTCTGCTTAGAAAAACCGTCCTTCACTTTTACTCATCTGTACCCACCCTTGAAACCTTCACACAGCCCACTCGTCTTCTTCCCCAAGGCAGTTACACTCCCTCCTTCCAGCTGACAGCTGTCTCTCACATGCCTTCTATCACACAGGAAGGGACTTACACCTCACAATGGCCAATTTTTAAAATTAGTATTTTACAAATTAGATTGATTCATTTTTTTCATTAATCATAAGGAAGAAGGGGACATTCATAGGACAGCATTAATAATGTGTATGTATTTAAATATTAGTCATTTAAATTATAAAAATCAAACATTCTTGATGTAATAATTTAATGTTATGGAAATAGATTAAAATTAATAGCAGCTTCCCACAAATTCGAGTTCTGCCTTTGTCAGTGTAAAATTAAAATGTAGTTTATCATTCTATAAATTTTTATTTGCTTGTACAAGCTTATGCCAACAAATGTACATACACATATAAACAATAAAAGTGTATTATTCTGAAATTTTTGTTTCCACTTTATTTCATGAAAATGCTAAAATTTGAGGAATATCTCTTGTAAGTCTAAAATTGTGGACTAAGAACATACTATGTTCATGATTTTTGTTTGTTCTTTTATTTTTGAGGGGAGTGTGAAGGCCAATTGATCTGAATACTGTCTTCAAAAAGTCAATATAAATATTTACTTCCAGACATATACATGTTTGTATTTATGCACATACAATCACATCTCTTTAAATCTGACATATGTGTATGTCTTAATCTATGTACCTTCATTTCCTTCTTTATAAGAATTTGTTTACTTGATCGATTTCATAAATCATGTCCATGATTATCTCTCTGCTAGTCTTGACATTTCCATTAAAATCATAATCATAATCATAAAATCAAAATTATAATCATAATCAAATCAAGGACAAAAACAAATTGTTTTCTTCATAGTCTGTAACCCTATAGAAATCAAATAGTGCTATTTATGATTCATCAGCACTCCAGAGTTGTTTTCATTGAAGATGACGAGGAGGAAATTTCAAGAATTTTTCTATTCTTTGTTCAGTCTAAACAAAGTATGTGAGGTTGCTGTTGCCACAGTAACAGATCTGTCTGCAGTAGTTTATAGCTTTGTCTTTAATAATAGGAAGCTAGAATATTATTTTTTGCATTTGTGTATGTGGATGTATGTTTGTATGCATGTGATATAGAGTGAATAGAAAGGGATAAGAGAGATTTACTTTTTAGTTTAACATGTTTCTTAGCACGCCTCCTAATTTTTCTTACTAGCTTCTCTCCTCCACTTGCACCTGTCACAGAGAGCTTAATGTTCCAAACAGATGACATCACCTTTACAGAGATAATTTTGCTCATTATTGCTCTAGAATTTTAATGTGTCTGTAGTAGAATCTGTTAGAACTAAATGTTCTAATTTTTCATTGAGCTGAATTAACTTCCAAAAAGTATGTAGGGAGAATCTTGACTATCTGCATGTGGATTATTTTATTCTTAATGATCTTCTGGAACTCATTGCTAATCCTGGACTGGTCCTCAATTTTCTGTTAATTTCACCACATTGTCTAACCAGTGTAACCTCAAAGAATTGAAACTATTTTGAGTATTGGCCGAAACAATACTTATAAAACTGTTAGTAAAAATACATATAAATAAATGTACCCTATATTATTAAAAGATCTATCCTTAAGATCTTTTTAAAAGACTCCTCTTTCAGGTTTTGAACAAGATGTTACTTTCTCTGGGGATTCATCCCTAGCATCCCCAAACATACTTAACCTATGGGGAAGTACTATGCAGTATAACAATTCTCTGTCCTGTGATTGCTTGTGCCTCTTACAGATTGTGAGCTCTTAGAGGTTAAGAACTCAGTCTTTTAAAATATTGTATCCTTACTGCCCAGGTCAGTCCTTGACACATAACACTCATCCAGTGTGTTTATTGAATGAATCAATAAGCAACATGAGATATGAATACCTTGAAAAAAATAATATTTAAAATAAAACTGGGTGCACCAAAATTCTCATAAATGACATATCCATGAAAGACATATCAAACAAAATTGGGAACACAAAAATATTTTCTTTTTTCTAGAAGACAATATAGTGATTAGAGACCCCAAGTAATTTAGATGGCATTTCTGGGTTTGAATTCTCCTAAATTGCCAAGTTTTCAGCACTTTCCTCGGGCTCAGGTTGGTCTTCTCCTTGTACAGTGAGGCAATATAAACACAAAGCCATTGAGGAAAAATATTCCATAGTGTTTTAGGGCATCTACTAAGATCAGGGAGCATTATGTATAGGACAGTGATATAAAGATTCAGACATTAGGGCAAACTTTCAAGAAAGTTGCCTTTTATAGTTTTATATTTACTCATTAAAGTATTGTCTTTATTTCTTAGTACTGCCATAACAGAAATTCTACAAGTAGTTGGCTTTAAAAACAGAAATTTGTTTTCTCAAAGTTCTAGAGTGATTAAAGTCTGAATCAGGGTCTCAACCATTTCTCTTCCTTCTGTGAGCCTTTCTCCTATTTTCTGGTGTCTGCTGGCATTCTTTGGTGTTTGTCTTTGTGTCCATTCTGCTCTTTTTATAATTCAGAAGTGATTAAGACCCACTCTACCTACTATGACCTCATTAATAAAACAAACCAAAACCCCTGTTTCCAATAGGATCGTGTTTACATGTGTCCTACCCACCCACTGCCATCCAGTTGATTCTGACTCATAGTGACTCTGTTTACGTGTTATAGGGGTTAGGATCTTAACACGTGTTTTTTTGGGGGGGAATATAGTCCAGTCCATAAGAAGTATTGACCAGTTATAACATGTTTGGATTCCAAGAATTTCTGTAGTTTTTCTTTATTCCAAGCAGTCTAAGCAGTTGAAGGATCATTCTCCCACCTGCCACTTTGTTCAACAAGAGGTTTACCCATTACCAAACTTCATAGTAGGACCACAACCTCATTGTTTTGTTTTTTTTTTGTTTTTAGCTAAGTGTTTGACAGTGGTAGCATTAACATGCATCTGTAGTTTTCTGAGTTAAGGCACTGAGAGGTTAGTTTTTCTATTCTAAAAGAAACATTGAAGTAGCAAGAATGTTTGCTTCTTCTAGACAACATAAAAATAATTTTGAGGACAATTTCATCCTTTTGTCATTTGTACAAATGATGTCCTAGGTCAACTGAGAATTTTCAGGCACAAATTATCCAAAAGACTTGGCCTGCACATAAATTTTAAGACTTTTTTCTAGTTCAGAAGAACTTCTACTAAGTTTACGTAAGGTAATGTCAAATATTACTTCATACACTTGTGTGACAGCCCTTTTCCTAATGCACCATAGTCACTTGTATCTGTATCTGACAGTAGATTGCAATTCTTGAGAGCAGAGAGCTTGTCTGTTTTAACCTGAAGCCTGACTTTGAGCTTGGAACATAAAAAAACAAAAGCCAGTGCCATCAAGTCAGTTCCAACTGATAGTGACCCTGTGGAACAGGTTAAAACTGCTCCCTAGAGTTGCCAGGGAGCACCATAGAGTTACCAAGGAGTGCCTGGTGGATATGAACTACTGACTGTTTGGTTAGCAGATGTAGCACTTATCTACTGTGCCACCAGAAACATAGGTACTCAATATATGTTACTATTTGGTGATACTTCTGACTGTTCGAAAATTAGAGCTGTGAGATACAAAATGTCTTTGAATATGCATTCTTTATAAAATCTGAGAGAAAAAAGAAAAATACATAAAACTCAAAAGTAATGGCTCCTCTAATTCCAATAGCTAAAGGTAATCATTGTAAGTATGTGGTATGAATTTCAGTTCTGTCTCTCTGAACATAGTAAATGTGCATATGTGTTGCTGTTGTTAGATGTCATTGAGTTGGTTCAGACCTGCAATCACTGTATGAACAGTAGGATGAAATGCTGCCCAGTCTTGCACCCTCCTTTCTGTTATTCGGGAGAGGAGGGAGTCTGCCCTCCACAGCTGTATTTGAGCCCATAGTTGCAGTCATTGTGTCAGTCCATTTCATGGAATGTTTGCCACTTTTTTCCTGATTCTCCACTTTACCAAGTATGATGTCTTCCTCCAGGAACTAGTCCTGATGACACGTCCAAACTACATGTGACAAAGTCTTGCCATCTCTGCTTCTGAGGAG
This sequence comes from Heterohyrax brucei, assembly GCA_028571685.1. Taxonomy (NCBI): domain Eukaryota; kingdom Metazoa; phylum Chordata; class Mammalia; order Hyracoidea; family Procaviidae; genus Heterohyrax; species Heterohyrax brucei. The sequence continues at coordinate 112,291,415 of CM053149.1, read as the reverse complement.
CACTCTGGCTGTAATACTTCTAAGACAGATTTGTTCCTTCATCTGGGAGTCCATGGTATGTTCAATACTCTTTCTGAACACTGTAATTCAAATACATTGATTCTTTGATTTCCTTTGCATCGTCCAGCTTTTGCATGCATGTGAGGCAATTGAAAATGTCTTGGCTTGGGTCAGGCACAAGTTAGTCCTCAAAGTGTGGTATCTTTTGTTTTTAACACTTTAAAGAGTTCTGTTGCAGTCAAATTGCCCAATGCAATATATTGTTTCCCTTCTTAACTGCTGCTTCCATGAGTGGCGACTGTGGATCTAAATAAAATGAAATCCTGGACAGCCTCAATCCTTTGGGGAAAGATTTTTGTTTTCTTTCCACTGAGGAGTAATTCGTACTGAAAGCTGTAGTCTTTCATCTTCATGAAAAAGTGCTTCAAGTCTTCACTTTTAGCAAGCAAAGTTGTGTCATGTGCGTAACACAGATTGTTAATGAGTCTTCCTCCAATCCTGATACTGCATAGTCTAGCTTCTGGGATTATTTGCTCATTATACAGATTGAAAAAGTTTGATGAAAGGATATGATCCTTTTGCACATGTTTCCTGATTTTAAACCATTCGGTATCCCCTTGTTCCGTTCAAATAACTGCCTCTTGGTCTATGTACACATTCTGCATGAGCATAATTAAGTGTTCTGGAACTTCCATTCTTTGCAGTGTTATCAATAATACAGTTCAATGCCTTTGTATAGTCAATGAAATACAAGTAAACATCCTTCTGGTATTTTCTGCTTTCAGCCAAGATCCATCTGATAGCAGCAGTGATATCCCTTGTCACATGTCCTCTTCCAAATTCAACTTGAATTTTTGACAGTTTCCAATTAGTGTACGGTTGTGATCATTTTTAAATTATCTTCAGTATAATTTTACTTGCATGTGATAGTAATGATATTGTTTAATAATTTCCAACTTCCATTGGATCACCTTGCTTGGTAATAGGCATAAATATGGATCTCTTTTCCAGCCAGTTGACCAGGTAGCTGTCTTCCAAATTTTCTGGCAAAGATGAGGGATTGCTTCCAGCATCGTATCCATTTTTTGAAACATCTCTGTTGACCTTGGTGGATGGAGTACACAGGGCTGAAATCAACTATGTCTTAGAGATGATGAAGAAGCTCAATATTAATCAGTTGGAACAAGGTCAAGGGCTGAATGTAGACTAGACCATCAATTGCTCATTTACAACTTAAAGCTGAAACTGAAGAAAATTAAAGCAAATTCGTGCAAGCCAAAGTACCACCTTGAATATATCCCTGCTGAATTTAGAGACTATCTTAAGATGACTGGAGACCAGTTGCTGGACAACGTTAAGGACATGTATGAAGAAAGCAAAAGGTCATTAAAAAGACAAAAAAATAAAAAGAAGAAAATGATGTACATATATAGAAACACATTTAACAAAGCTAGCATAACACTGCAATACTGTTTTGTAAATTGTAATTTTTACTTAAAACACTTTATCCACTATTTCTGATAATTTGATAACTAATATTTTTTCTATTATCTAATATTCTACCACATAAAAAGTCTCAATGTAATAGATAGGAAGACTGACAGTTAAGTTTGTGAACTCATCCTAGGAAATGTGCTACATACCTCATTACTGAATATCACTACAGTTACCTTTGAGGTTCTCCCCTTGGGAAGCTGTGCACTGTACGCCGGTGCCTAGTGCATCCTTCAAAGCAATTTTTGAGCTCTTTTTTTGGAATGGCCATCAGAGCTGTCATTGTATAACCCCTGATGTCCTGAATGTCACCAAAGTGTCTTCCTTTTAATATTTTCTTTACCTTCTAGTAAAGAAAAAGTCACTGAGGCCAGATGAGGTGAGTACGGAGGGTGTCCCAATACAGTTATTTGTTTACTAACTAAAACCCCCCTCAAAGACAGCTATACAATTAAGTTTGTAAACTTGCCATCATGTACAATGGCCGTTCCAGAAAGAGTTCTAAGATTGCTTTGAAGGGTGTACTAGGTGCTGACGTCGGTGCATAGCTTGCCAAGGGGAGTACTTCGAAGGTGATGGTAGTGATATTCAGCAGTGAGGTAGGTAGCAATTAGAACAATTAAGTTCGTGGAGGCATGGTAAGAAATGCATGTATGCATGGTAAGAAATTAAAGAAATTAAAGCATACAACGTAAGTCTGCAACCCACACAAACGAAAAATATCTTCTGTTGTTAATACTTCTTTTCTTGATTATCGTATTGTTTTTGTATGGTAGGTGTCCTTTTCCTGGTTTGTCAGTTTTTGTCAATATTTATGGCATTCCCAAAACAGAGGATTTAGTTTATTTATGGTGCTTGTTTTTCAAGTGTCCTTTCAACCTCTGATACTTAAAATTTTATTAGTTCTTCATTAATTCTTGTGAGGAATTCATGTAGAATTAGTACAATCAGTTTAAATAAAGAATTAACTAATAATTACTAATAATGGGAAGGGAAATATATACAGTTTGCTAGAGAGTTAATTTATGTCTAGCCTATATAAACAACAGTTTAATTAATATAAACTTGGCTTCTGGGATGAACTGTTCCCTTCTTACAAAGGAACTGGACATAACCACGGACAGTCTTTCTTGCTTCTCTTTGGATATCTTTTTTGATTATTCTTATTTTACATTACCCATTGATATTTTTCTGATTTTTGTGCTCTTCATATTCTGTGACAACTTTTTATAAGCATATGTATTAATTTATCAGGAATCTTACTACTAAAGGTAGGGAATTTTTAATGCTTTTTTCTAAGAAAATCTTCATTGACTGTATCCCTGGACTACTTGTTCTTCTCTCGGCATATAAAGAAGTTAAGAAGGTTTACTCTTCTCTGTTATACTACCAAAACTCCTAGCAGATCCAGATGAGCAAAGTTATGTGTCCATTTATTTGCTGCTATATGTATCTCTGGGCCGAAGAAGAATTCCCAATGCAGAGTCACTGTTCAATGGCATTTACTAATAGTCTCTTTATAGTTTGAGTCCTCTCCAAATTCTTTCCGATCTGGGCTAAAGGTAATAGGTGGATATGATAATCAGGCATGTTCAGATTGAGCTCATTTTGAAAGCATCTTCCCTTCTAGAGATGGTTGGAATCTGGTGGTGCAGTGGTTAAGTACTACGGCTGCTAATGAAAAGATTAGAAGTTCAAATCTGCCAGCTGCTCCTTGGAAACACTGTGAGGAATTTCTAGTCTGTTCTGTAGGGTTGCTGTGACTTGAAATTGACTCAGTGGCAGCAGGGTTTTTTTGTTTGTTTGTTTTCCCAGAAATTCTTGACTCTTCTCTCTTTTTCTGTTTTGTATTAGTAAGAATCTTAAATGTCCACATTTAATCATGTTATTCTCTTTGTGGGACCAATATTTTCATTGTGTACTCTGACATCAATTTAGACTGATAGTGACCTTATAGTGTAGACCTTCCCCAGAGAATCTCCTAAATGATAAATTTTTATGGAAGAAGATTGGTAAACATTTTCTCTCATGGAGCCTCTGTGTGAGTTCAAAACACCAACCTTTTAGTTAGCAGCTGAGTGCTTGATTGCCCCAGCACTCCTGTGGGATGAATATACATGCATTTAGTTTAATTTTTACTGAAACAGTATAAAATAATATTTTTATAAAAATGAGAAATACAGTGTAAAATTCCATCACTCTATCACAATTGACATGTTTGAGCACTCTCTTTAGCTGTCTACATATATCTCTATTTTTGCATAGTAGCAGTCATCCTAGTACATTGCTCTGTGTGTTTTACCATTTAATATACCACTGCATTTCTTGCTTGTACATGGCATTTATTCTTTAATAATTTACAGTGTTATATCAAATCTACATGGTTTTGAGCCTTATAGATAGAGATGATGTTTTCCTAACTAAATAGATAAAATATTCAGAATATATACTTGAACAATATCATAAATCTAGTATGACATTAGTTCTTCAACCCGTGTTTTCTGGCACATCTGAATATAGAGCTTACTCTCTTTAAACCATGTAGTATTTCATCTAAATGAGAGATTCCAAGACACCTACTTCCAAATCAATTTGCCACTGTTTTAGTTTGGTCCCTTTAGTTTATGTAGCAGAGTCATGCCAATTATCTACTCAGAGTGAGGATGCAAAATGATCTCTGTTCTAGTGCTCAGTCATTCTGTTCATGCGTATGAAGTTCCTTTAGGTACATCACTTTGCTTTCTGCCTCTCACCTTTAGTATATCTAGGCAAGTTGGGTCAGTTAACCACCGTACAAAACGGACCATCTCAGGTCATCCTTAAGGTGGAAAATATTTGCTGTTCTAAACACATACAACAAAGATATCAATGCTGGTTTAGATTAAATTAAATGATTTGGCCAGTCACTGACTATTTCCTGAATCCTTGTTTCTCAGCACAATGGTTCTGTTAATGGCACTTCATTCTGCTATTGTATTCTTACCCCTTGCCCTGTTAGTCACCAATTACAAGAAAAGGATTGGAGTGGAGCAGAAAGTTTTCTTCAGTAGTTGTTGTTATTAGGTGCTGTTAAGTCAGCTTTCAATTTGTAACAGAATAGAACTGCCCCGTAGCATTTTCTAGACTGTCATCTTCCTTTTACAGAGCTACCAGTGGATTTGGTTGCAGTTGAAAGCTTAACCTTTGTGCCACCAGACTTCTTTCTTCAGTAGTAGCAACTGAAAATATCTGGCCTGATGGCTCAGTAGTTCAGTCTTTGAATAAAAATAAGAGCATAAGATGGTGATAATTTCCGTTGCATGTTTATTTTGCACCAATTCTCTGTTTTCAGCACAGCTTTAACTTATTTTTTTCACCTTGGTTCCTCTTTTATACTTTGGAGGGTTGTAATCACCATTTTTCCCCCTACCACTTCTTTCCCATTCATAGTAAATAATTAGTAACTGTGCGCTTCTGTCCATACTCTCAGGATGATCAGGCTCATTTGCCAAGTGAGCTATGACAGCTACCAAATAGATGACAATGGAATAGATGAATTGCAGCTTTTGACCTTTAGAACACTGTGTTCCTGGACTGCTTAGCTTTGGCTCCTTATAAAAATGGCATTCTAAAACCAAACTCTAGTAAAGACGTAAGATTGATACTGAAGGATAAAAAAAACAGTCATGTTATTCTTGCAACTGTGTCTTTGACATGTTGTTGAGGCCTTTGGCCGTTATTTCATATAGCTACTTCTGAGGATGCAGCATAAATTTCTTGTCCCAAGTCTGACTTTCTCCTCAATTACACTGTGACTCTAATAAGTAAACTTATTTTCATTTTTGCCATAGGATATCAGAACAAAATATGTGCCTCCTTTTGGGTAAATGTGTTAGATATTATAATATGGACTTTTGAATCAGTGCTATCTTTGGCTTCCTATTTCTCCTTTCATTGTTTTTCACATCCGTTATCTCATTTACTACAGTTTTATATTGTACAATTGCTTAGTTTTCTGTGAACTGCCTCAGTCCCCTCACCCCGCTTTTTTGAATGAAGTAGAAATGCATCTGTAAACTAAATGAATATGTAACTAAATATATTAATATTCCAATTTGGTTTGGTTAATTTAAAATAGTTTCATTGCAAGAAAATTGAGTTTAAAACAGGTTATAAAACACTTTTTAAGTCATTTGAGCTCTTAGTTCATTAAAAAATCATATTGTTTTTAAAAGTATTTCCAATTAATTCAATATATAATTTTTCCACCATTTAATTGCTTCTGAACTAGTTTCCAAGTCATAGTGTTTTAATGTTATTTTAAGTTTTTATCATTAGATTGTCACTGAATTTTCTAAGCACATGGGGGAGGTTCAGTCTACAGATATGCAAGTAAGAATTTTATGGTTTTCTTCAGCCTTTGAATTTTTTTACTTAGGGTTTTACACGTCTATGTCATCTTCGCCTTGAGGCTGAAGCTTCTTTGAGTACAGGGACTAGAATGTGTGCTGAGGGCCATCTCCCACAGAAGCCCCTGTAAGCAAAGCTACACACCTATGTGATGGTGGGCAGAGGCATCTCACTCTTGGCATATTTTTGGCTGTACTCTCCCTGATAATATTTTGCATCCTAATTAAACCTTCCTCAGAAGTACTCTCTCGTCTCCTGGCACAAGGATTAAGGAAGATGCCTTCTAAAAAGGGCTTTACAACCCCCTCGGCTTAATGAATCCCGACACAGCACACCCAGCCCGGGAACGCCAAGGCCGGCCCAGCCCCACTGGCTTCCCCCAACTGCACATCCCCCTCCACATGTGAAATACAAGGTTGCAGGAAGGCCCTGAGAATCTCCCCAGGGACGACCCCCTGCATAGCCCTTAGATATGGACATCCCACTCCCTGCATCAGCAAGATGGATAGGCTCCCAAGTTTATTATAATTGGTATGCAGCTTATGAGAGGCATAGGGTGGGGGAGGTAGGTGTTTACTGTCCCCACAGGAAGAGATAAAATAAGAGCAAAGAAGGAACAAATAGAGACAGCTAGATAGTAACCTTTAGATGACTCTACCCCTCTTCCTGCACCTTTAACCTCAAGGCATAGATAGAGCTGATTGAGCTCAAGGCATAGCTTTGTTTTCACTGTTGATTGTAACCACAATATACTTGTCTCGGGCCATTACCTAGAAGGCTCTAATGATTAACATGAAAAGAGACCATGAGGTATCAGTTCCTTACTAGCTAACAGTGTACGTGGTCAAAGAGCAGGGTGAAATCATGTCACCTCATTGATTATATAAAAAATAAAGAAAGACAGGCCTTAACAGGCTGCTGACCTCCAGATTCCTGGTTGTCTGAGTCTCTTTGCTTTGCTGACGCTGCCCATCCCTTCGTGATCCCAGACCCTGTCAAGGCTGGCCCCTGGCAAGTGTGTCCATTCTTTATTATTGATCATTATCTTTCCTAGACCTTCCAGGTTGCATTAGTTGCACCACATGGGAGTATACAGGGAGTGTCTGTAATATGATTCAGACTATCTGGGTTAAGGCCTGGGCTCTGCTGCTTAGTAGCTCTTTGACCTTGAGCAAACAGCATTTTGTTTCTGGTCCTCAGTTTCTTCATTTGTACAATACAGATAAAGGAAATACCAACTTCATAGGATTGTTGTGGTGATTTAAGAAGTTAATTTATGTCCAACTTTTAGAGCCAGTACTTTGATTATATTAGTAATGGCAACAGTAGCTGCAATAGTAGCTAAACCTGCAAATCTCAGCTGCTTCAAACATAGTTTACCTTCCCACTCCATAAAACTGTTGATAAGGAAGGATGGGCTCTGCTCCATATAGTAACTTTGGGGCCCAGGCTGATATAGGCTCTGCCATTTTCAGCATCTAACTTCCAAATTTGCCCTGGTAGGGCACCATAGGTGGCAAGTTTAACAGAGCATTTCACAGAAGGTTCATATGGGCCAGACCTGGGAGTGATGTACATACATCACCTCTTTCCACATTCTACTTGCCAGATCCCTTGGCCCTACTTATATTTAAGTATAGCTGGGAAATGTAGTTTATATGGGCAAGTTATCCTCTGTAATGTTTCTTCTTACATAAGAGAGGCATGAATCTTTGGTGGACAACTTGATGTCTCTACATGACAGATACATGAGAAGTACTTAATAAATGTTGAGTGACTTTTATGTATCTCTATACCCAACTGGAAGGCACTTGGCTTTTGGATACCACTTAACATACTACATAATACTTATAATTCACGTATTTGATGCTTCAGTTAGGTTGGGAGTCCTCTGAAGTCACACAGGGACTATATCCTTCAGAGTCCCCCAGCAGCTGGCAGAACTTCTGAACAATGTAAGCTCTTAACAAATGCTTGGTGGATGAATGCCTGTGGATGCCATGCACTTAAGCAGTAAATGAATATCTGATCTGATGCCAGATACATAACAGTTGTCACTGGTGATATCAACTGAAAACTGCAAAGAGTTCCTATAGTGTTAGTCGCTCAAAGTTCAAAAAAAGTAAGCAAGTTTGTTTATTTAGTTTCACTGAGTATCAGACTGAGGAAAAATAAGCCATCTAGGTATAGATGGATTCATGGAATAATGGATTAGATACTGCTGTGGTGTTTAGTGACAGTGTAGCTGGCCCCTTGGAAATATGTCTACTGTTGTCACTGACTTCCCATTTCTCCAGGGCCTTCTGGACAGACTCAGTAAAACTAGATGTGTGGTGCAGTGTGTTAGTGACTTTGTAATCTGAAATCAATCTCCTAAGTTACGTGTATGTGACTAAACTTTCTCCCTGAGCTTCGCTGTGTGTTAATACTTGCTTTTCCTGTTAGGTTACATTTAGTCTAATGGAGACAAGAGGTTGAACACAGAGTCATCTTCCTTCACCATTTCTTTCTCAGTACTTCTGTTAAAATCACAGAAAAGGACTCAAAGACATACAAAGCTTGTGATTTTTCCTCTGAATTCTCAGAGCCTGTGTCTGCACCTTTCATCACACACAGTACTTTCTTGTAAGGAGGCAGTGTATTAGGAGGTTAGGACTGCAGAGGGTTAAGTGACATGGGTTGCTTTGTTACTGTTCCTCTGAATTATTCCCATCTGCTCCTCATCTTTTTGTTTCCTTCAAGGTAAGGTCCAAGGGAAGGGTTCTAGATGGTAGGAGAAAACCTTTTTGTTTAGTTGTTGGTGTTTTTCTGGTGGTTGTAGATACAATTTCTCATGGCAGCCATCCAGATATTGATTTGTCTGTGAGATACATTAGTGTGTTCTCCAAAGTTTCCTGAATAAGACGTCTCTCCTGCACAGCTAGGTCTCTAATAGGGGTGCCCTCTGTGGCTGACCTCCTGACACTCCCATTAGGCTTCTGAATGTGGCAGAGTACCCAGAAGCCTTTTATTGCTTTTGCTATTGGCACTTGGCTTTGGCTGTTTTCCAGCAGACCAGCTTCTTTGGCAGAAGTCCATCAAGACTCCTTAAACATGGTTACTTGTGCCATATGATATTTATGCGTCCTTATCCTGCCAAATGATGGAAGAGTAGCTTGCCCAAATTCTAATCTTTCTTTTCCTCACTGTGTGGACAAGGGGTGATCTATGTGTTAATTGATGCCCTCAAACTCCTGGGAACCCATACCACATTCTCCCAATAAATCTGTCACTTTACCCCAATTCCACAGCAGCATAAAGCAAAGAATGAATTTTCACTGCCGGAAGAGCATTAATCCAGTATTAACCTTACTCCTCTCTGGTATAAACTTGGTCTTTTGGCTTGACAGAGAGGAGACACTATTCTCCCAGCCCTTCTCCTAAAGCAGGGAGGATTGACATGAACAAGAAAGAAAAACAACTGTTGGATGAGTCTTTTATCAATTTTATTCAAGAACATTTGAATTTTTGGTCCTATGAAGACCTGAAGCTGGAGCTGAGATGGGGGGGGGGGTTATAGTTATTGCCTTTGGTTCTTTTTTCTTTTAGGGCAACATGGATTCATCTTAGACCTCCCCTTAAAAATTGTTTATACGATAATTCTCTTGTTCCAAAAAAACCCATACACAACCACCAGAGGTCAAGTCACTGTAGTGTCTTTTTTTTTATTATGATTGAGTGAAAATATACATTGCCATATAAATTTGCATGCACACCTATGTGCAGCTTCCACTGCTGTCCCTGCCCGGTGACAGCACACTGTTCCTCTCTGCTCCATACATGTCTCATTCTCCCAATAGTTTCCTTTCCCCTCCTCTCCACCCACTCCCCTTCCTCCAGCTTTATGCCCTGTCAAATTCATCTTTGCTGTCTCTCTTTCTTTATTATATCCTTATGTTGCTTTTTCTGTGTACCTTTTTACTTTTCTTATAAGCTCTGTCTCAGAAGTCTGTGGGTTTAATTTTCTTTCCGTAATTCAAAGGATTATGAAACTTTGTTGTCTTGTGGCAAATAAAATGATTTTGAGTCTGAAAATAAAACAGTAACATATATATGATTATGCATATTTTGACATGTGTGGTGTATGTATTCATGTATACACACATAAATATATCTTGTGAGAACAGAAGACAGTGACAGTGAGATCAAGCCATGTGTACACACACACACATAATTTCTCTTCAGTGCTGAGTGGCTAAAGAAAAAGAAAATGATGATGAAATTGAAGAGCTGAGCAGAATACTTCAAAGGGTGGCTCCTGAAGACAGAGTAAAGTATTATGATGAGATGTACCAAGATATGGAGATGGAAAACCGAAAGGGAGGAGCACACTCAGCATTCCTCAAGTAGGAAGAACTGAAAAACTATTTCAAGCCTTGAGTTGCAATGCTGAAAGTTTCTGTAGGGAAAATATTACATGATGCAGGAAGCATAAATAAATGGAAAGAATATACAGAGTCATTATACCAAAAAAATTGGCTGACCTTCAACTATTTCAGGAGATAATGTATGATCAGGAACTGATGGTGTTGAAGGAAGAAGTCCAAATTGCAGTGAAGGCAGTGGTGAAAAAAAGCTCTGGGAACTGATAGAATACTAATTGAGATGTTTCAACGAACAGGTGAAGCACTGAAAGTGCTCAGTCATCTATGCCAAGAAATTTGGAAAACAGCTTCTGGACAACCTACTGGAAGAGATCTGTATTTTTGCCTATTCCCAAGAAAGATGATCTAACTGAATGCAGAAATTATCTAACAATGCCATTAATGTCACATGCAAGCAAAATTTTGCAAAAGATCATTCAGAAGTGGCTGGAGCAGTATATTGACAGGGACCTAACAGTAATTCAGGACAGATTTAGCAGAGCACCTGGAACTGGGATATCATTGCTGACATTGGGTAGAACCTCGCTGAAAGCAGAGAATACCAGAAAGATGCTTACCTGTGTTTTATTGACTCTGCTAAGGAATTTGACTGTGTGAATCATAACAAATTATAGATAACATTGTGAAGAATGGGAATTCTGGAACACTTAGTTGTTCTCATTAGGAATCTTTAGATGGATAAACGAGCAGTCTTTTGAACAGAGCAAGGGGATACTGCCTATTTTAATGTGAGGAAAGGTGTGCATTAGGGTTGTATCTTTTTACTGTAATTATTCAATTTGTATGCTGGGCAAATAATCTGAGAAGGTGGACTATATGAAAAATAATGGGGAACCCAGATTAGAGGAATACTTATTAGCAATCTGCATCATGTAGGTGATACCACCATGGTTGCTGAGAGTAAAAAGGACTTGCAGCACTTACTGATAATCGAAGACCGTAGCCTTCAGTATGAATTACACTTCAAGATCAAGAAAGCACAAATCCTCACAGTTTGACCAATAAACAACATCACAGTGAATGCAGATAAGATTGAGATTGTCAGGGATTTTATTTTACTTAGATCCACAGTCAATGTCCATGGAAGCAGCAGTCCGGAAATCAAAAGTGATATTGCATTGGGAAAATTGGCTGTGAAAGACCTCTTTGAAATATTAAAAAGCAAAGAAGCCACCTTGAGGACTAAGGTGTTCCCAGCCGAAGCCATGGTGTTTTCAGTCACCTCATATGCGCACAAAAGCTAGATGGTAGATATGGAAGACAGAGGGAGAATTGACTACTTTGACTTGTGGTGCTGGCAAAGAATATTGAATATACTGTGGACTGCCGGAAGAATGAACAAATCTGTCTTGGAAAACATACAACCAGAATGCTCCTTAGAAGTAAGGATGGTCAGACTATATCTCACATACTCTAGACATGTTATCAGGAAGCATCAGACCCTGGCTAAGCACATCATGCTTGGTATAGTAGAGGGTCAGTGAAAAGACGAAGACCCTCAACAAGATGGATTGACAGAGTGGTTGCAACAATGGACTTAAAAGTGATTGTGGACATGGTGCAGGACTGGACAGTGTTTTGTTCTGTTGTGCATAGGGTTGCTGTGAGTCAGAACCAACTTGATGGCACCTAACAACAACAACATCTTCATACACAGACACATGCACACACATGCACACACAGCCTGGTGGACAGTGGTTACAGTGCTTGACTGTTAAGCAGAAGGTTGGCAGTTTGAACCCATGACCCACTCTGTGGGAGCACGATGTCACAGACTTCTTCTGTAAAGATTTCAGCCTTGGAAGCCTTATGGGGCAATTTTACTTTTCTGGTAGGGTCTTTTTGTTTGTGTGTTTGTTTTCTCATATATTTATGAGTTATATATGTTGCATTTTCAGTTTGAAAGGCGTCTATTACCACTCATCTCTCCTGAAGCAGACAGTTCATCATTAATTTTCTAGCCCAGATAATCAGTGTGTCATTCATGATAGAGACTGAATAGTTAGCTGTGGATGTAGAATAGACAATAAATTGAGGAGTGTGGTTTACTGTTTTCAGAATTAGAGCTTCCAACCCAATTCTGAGATAATAGCAGGTGTTCCATTCAATATCCTGTTACTCCACCCGGGAATATAATAGTGTATTTTCTAAAAGTAATGTAAGTGACCTACCTGAAATTCTTGATGCGTGTTGTTCACATGGCAGTTATGTGCTAGTCACAAAGCCTTGTAAGGTGAGATGCTTGGCAGTGGGCTGAGTACAGTGGTGATTTTTCCCCATACCAATCTACAGTACACACATTCTCGTCTGGTTGATGGCAAAACTGCAAGTGACCACACTTCTTGAATCTTTAGAGTAATTTTAAAGTGTTTCTTAAAGCACCCATTGTTACGTATTCAGATGTTTAAGATGTACTACACTCTGGCAGAGGGTCGTTTTGAAGATTAAATGTAGTACTGTTTTTTTCTGATCCTGCCCTCATGGATACCTCTACTGTTTTATTGAAATCTTTCTGAGGACTGGTACTGCGTCTAACTTATCTCTTTTTTCCGCTATCCTAGTGAGAGTGAACATAGGCTGTTTAAAGTATTATCAACTTGGATTTTGCTCTGGAGCCTAACGGGGTTCCTAAATTGTTTGTGCTTTCTAGGGAAAGAAGCATGTGGTTGATACCATTGTCACTGTCCTCTCTTCTTAGAACAAAATTCCTTGTAGTTGTCTATATTTTGTTTTAATTCCTCTCTTTCTTGTCTCTCTTGAATCCACACTAATTGAGTTTTGTTTCCTCTTCCACTGAAAGAATCTTGTCATGGTCTTTGGTGAGCTCCGTGACCTAATAGTCAGTTTTCATTCCTCATCATACTGGATCTATAAACAAAACTGGGAAGAGCTGGTTTTTCTCTCCTCCTTGAAAAACTGTCTTCATTTTGCTTTCACAAGCCACCTTCTTTTAGTTTTCCTTCTATTTTGCTTTTCTCCCTTTCTTAATCTCCCCTCCTTGATATTCTTCATCTCTCTGGAGTCCAATCTTCAGATCTCTTCTCCCCTGATTCTGCACTCATGTCCTTGGTCTTTTCTCACAGTTTCGGAATAAATGTCATCTGTCATGGAATTAATTGTGTCCCACCAAAAGTGTGTATAGCAGTTTGGCTGGACCATGATTTCCAGTTTTGTGTGATGTTCCTTCCTGTTATAAATTCTGCCTCTATGATGTTAATGAAGGAGGGTGGGTGGTGGTTGTGTTAGTGAGGCAGGAATCAATCTATAAGATTATATTGTGCCTTGAGGCAGTCTCTTGGGATTTGAAGGAAAGGGAGGTAAACAGAGAGCTGGAGATTTCATACCATTAAGAAAGCAGTGCCAGGAGCAGAGCAGGTCCTTTTGATCCAGGGTTCCTGTGCCTTAGAAACTCCTAGTCCAGGAGAAGAATGACAAGGACCTTCCTCCAGAGCCAACAGAGAAAGACTTCCCCTAGAGCTGATGCCCTGAATTTAGACTTTTAGCGTATATTTCTGTGAGAAAATAAATTTCTTTTTGTTAAAACTGTCTACTGAAACTATTTTTGTTATGGTATAACTAGATGACTAAGACACCATCTAATCTCTGACAAATCCTAAATTTACATCTCTAACCCATACCTCTGTCCTGAAATCATTCTCATATATGTTGCTTACACAACATATTTTCCTTAGGTATAAAGTTGCCATCTCAGACTTAATATGGCCCAAATATAACCTCCTAAATCTGATTTTCCCTCAGTGACCCTATCTCAGTGATTAATGGCTCTGTCTTACCAGTAGCCAGGGCCGAAGACTGTGGAGCCGTTCGTGAAGTTCTTTCCTTTTCACATATCCCGTGTTGAATGTGTTTGAAATCTTATCAGTGGTGCCTTCAAAGCACATCTGGAGTTCGTTTGTTTCCCATGACCTTCTCCACAGCCGATTTTATCTAAAATGGTATTAATCTATCTCTTGAATTATTGGAAAAACCTTCTAATTCCCTCTGCCTCTCCTGCCAACTGATACTTTAAAACATATGTAGGAGGTTTTTATTTCTCTCCAAAAATCTGTCAGTGGCTTTTCATTCTGAGAAAAACTGAAAATCCTTTTGATGACCTATGAAGCACTAAGTGATCTGGATAATGGCTGTGTCTATTACTTAATCTGTTACTCCTCTCCCCTCGTTTCGTCATGTCCACTACGGTGGTCTCCTGGCTTCCCCTTTGTTGGGTCCAGTGCTCGCTGAACTCAGATGTTGCACACTTGCCTCTCCCTCTTCTCTTGTTTTCCCAAGGTCATCTTGTTGTCTCATTCCCTTGCTTCTGTTGGGTTTCTCCATTTTTTTTTTTAAGTCATCTCATCTGAAAGACCTTGACAGGCCATTCAGTATAAATAGTAACTCCTATCCCAGAGCACTCTCTAGCCTTCCATTTTGCATCATATTTTTTTTTATAGCAATTATCACAACCTGGCATACTGTTTATTTACTTGTTTAAGTTTCATTAAGTGCAGAGTCCTTGAATGGTTCAGAGATGGGTGTGTTGTCAGTGTTTAAGACTGTGCTTGGAATTCAGTTAATATCTGTCGAACGCATGAATGATTGCCTGTTACTGACAGATAGCTGTTGAGAAATCATCTCACCCAGGCTCAGGCTCATCCCCAGGATTTGAGACAGCCTTGACCCCCTCCTTAACAACTGCCTCTCTCTGTCTGTCTCTGTCTCTCTCTCACACACACACACACACACATTCTACACACATACTCTTCTCACTTCCCTGCTTTTTTAAAAGGCTTCAAGACTTACCCTCAGTTCTAGGGATAATTACTCCAACAAAGCAATGGTAGCATTTTTAAGGGAGAGGAAGATCTATCTACCTTGGAACAAGGCATGGGCTGAATTGGCCAAGATATTCCAAGGGAAAAGAAGTGGGGAGCTTTTTTTCTTCTTTTTTCTATAGACTGAGATTGCTATAGGTGATAGAGTAAGAAATTACCCATGCGTAGACTCTGGCAGAGATTACCATCTCAGTGTGATCCCACATCACATGTAATTGGCCTTTGATTTCCCAGTGGTAGGAAAGAATGACCGCCAGTGAACATTGTCTCCCTAAAAGGGGCTAAAGTCAGCATTTATACTGGCTTGGTTTATTTCTCACTCATATTCTGAGTCATTCCAATACTTCTTGCCACAAGACTAGGCACAAGTCTGAGTATCGTCTCAGTGCTGTTTCTCTCATTGCCCTACTTTTAGGCCACATGCTATGTGGCCTTGATCTGCCTTTGGCACTGAGATTTGTCTAAATTTCCAGCTTTTAACAATAACTGAGTTATCCTTGCCAAGATCCTTAACCAAATCACAAAAAGAAATAAAAGCAACTTTTTCACTTTTACTAACATGAGAAGAAACTTCTCATTATACTCTTCAGCAGATTTGGCCAGTCATCAAAGTCTCTTCTTTGGGGTGATTGGATCTGAGATTTCATCAAAGGATATGAGTCAGATTCAAACTAACAGCAGCAAGTTTGGTTTTTTGTCCACTTACTTTCTGCTGGGCAATATGTAAATGTTTTCTTTACATTTAGCTGTCAGAATAATTTTACAATACAGGCACTATTTTTATCCCTTTTTTACATACCAAGACATGAGGTTTAGGCAAGTTAAATGACTTGTCTATGGTCACAGAGGAGGGTAAACTACAGAATGAATATTCATACATGTTCTCCTTCCCTGGGTGGTATAGTCAGTTAACTGCACTCAGCTGCTAAGTGAAAGGTTAGAGATTTGAGTCTGCCCGGAGGCTCCTTAGAAACTCTGGTGGTGTAGTGGTTAAGTGCTATGTCGGCTAACCAAAAGGTCAGAAGTTCATGTCCACCAGATTCTCCTTGAAAACTTGATGGGGCAGTTCTACTCTGTCCTGTAGGGTCACTATGAGTTGCACTTGACTTAGCAGCAGTGAGTTCGGTTTTTACTTTAGAGACTTCTTGGAAGGAATGTCTTGTGATCCACTTCCAAAAAATCAGCCACTGAAAGCCCTGTGGAGCACAGTTTACGTTAACATACCGGGGGTCACCATTAATAGAAATTGACTAGATGGCAATTGGTTTGTTATTTTAATAAACACATAATGCCAACTCTTGTAGAACAAGGAGTAGTAACTATGGGTGGGACATATTATCTTCTCCTCTTTCCCATTTGTTCAACCCTTTTAAGTCCTCTCCTATTTGTATTTATCTCTGTCCAGGAAGAATTAGGAAGCAGAGCAGTTTCAAGGCAACTTTAGTGTCCAAACTGATATAAAAACTGGACTCTTAAATGATTTCCTACCATTTTTTGCCGGATGGGAACTCAGGGAGGCTACTTACTCACTTATGGCACTGAATAAACCATTAGCCAGCCAAGTGCCGTTAAGTCGGATCCAACTCATGGCGACCATTAGATATAAATATTTTCTGCCCTGGTAGATTCTGACAATATGAATCCAGGAATTTTTTGGTGAAAGTGTTCATATCTGAGAACCTTCTTCTGTCCCAAGTGGTTCACTCTCTTATTACTTATTAAAAGTAACTTTGGCAATGTTTCAGTTAGATTTTTGGTTAGATTTTGGTATATCAATTTCACTGTTTTTCAGAAAAAGACCATTAATTCTACCTCTATGCCCTGTTGGCTACATTAATAAGCCCCAAACCTACACAAATAAGTATTCATTGTCTGAAAATAAAAATGCCTCATGAATCAGACTGACAAAAAAGTAGCCCCAAGCTCATTTAAACCTGTAATTAGATCATTCATCCTTTCTATAGTTCCTATATATTCACCAATAAATTAATATGATTATACCTGAGACCCAGATAGCATCAATTTTCACATTAAATTAGCGAATGTGTTTCGGTAGATCTTTTCTCTGACCACCAGGAGGTCTCTAGAGACTCCGGGAGCTCGTTAAATATACTGAGCTTTGAAGTTTTTGATTTGGCAGAAGTTCTATGTTGAGTGGGTATCAAGTGACCTGATGCCCACATTATTACTCAGCTACTTAGCTCTGTGGGTTAGAAAATACTGCTAGCAAAGCCACATATTCTCTGTGGGATAGAAAAAGCTGCTGTTCCAAACTGCTGGTTGGACTCTTAACCCCAATTTGTAAACGTTCGCAGTGTTTCACAAGGCAGGAGCCAGGCATAATCAAACCATAATATTCAGAGTGCTTTCTGTTGTTTGCTAAGCTTCCTCTCATCACCAAAGGCAAGGTGTTGCTTTCTTCCTAGCCCCAAGGGTCTCTTCTTTCTTAGCTAAATCCACTCCGCCTTACAAAGAAGAAAAGAGGGGACTTTTTGTTTTGTACCCAAGGTTATTGATGCTGTCAATGTTGGGGATGGGATAGCAGGGCATATTGCTTTATATCATGGTCCATTTTTATTGGTTATGTCACTGTGTTTGAGACTCCTCTAACTCCAAACCACAGACCAGTAAAGATGTGGCTGGCACTCTTGGCTTCCACTATCATGTGATTGACGTCAAGATTGATGTGTTCAATTTTCTGTGCAACATCTCCACAGTTAACTCAGAGAAGTCTCAAAGACAGTATGTCTAAGAACAGAACTCATAGTCCTGCCTCTTGTAAGGGCTGAATGATTACACCCAAAGGATATGGGCACCTAGGACCTCTGCCATATCAAGAGAGAAGGAAATGGTAGACTGTTTTATTTAAAATAGCAGCTTGCATATGTTTTAATATTAAGCATTTTCGCACTTGTATTACATCAGAGCATCCTTCATTGAATTCCTGTAATACAACTGGAATAGGAACTATCATACTCACTTTATAATGTGCAAACAGACATGGAGTGTTTATGGGATCTCAGAGTCCCTTGGCTGGACTGGGCAGGTATGAAAATCCTAGCTAGAGCTCCTGAACTTTTATCGTGTGTTATTCCCAGCATCATGGCCTTAATAATTAAAGAGGGTTCTTTTAGAAAATAATGCTACTCTTTTAAAATATAAAGCACATTAGTTTTATTTGAGTCTCACAGTCTTCCTATACTGTGCCCCAAACTTGAATGATTATGTTGAACAAAGACATAGAGGGGTCTCTTCACCGTAGTGCTGTCCAAAACACATTTGATGGTAGTTGTTTACTGAGTGGTTGCCATCACTGTTGTTAGGTGCTGTCGAGGTAGCTCAGACTCAGGGTGACCCTGTGCACAACAGAACACTGCCTGGTCCTGTGCCATCCTCACAAACCGTTGCTGCGTTTGAATCCATTGTTGCAGTCACTGTGTCAGGCTTTCTCATCCAGGGCCTTCCTCTTTTTTGCTGACCCTCCACTTTAGCAAGTATAATGTCTTTCTCCAGGGAATGCTCCTTCCTGATAACATGTCCAGAGTACGTGAGATGAGGTCTCATCATTCTCACTTTTGAGGAGCAAGCATTATGTCAGTACTTCTTCCAGACAGATTTGTTCCTTCTTCTGGCAGTCCATGGTATATTCACTAATCTTCACCAGAACCATGATTCAAATATTTCAATTCTTCTTCTGTCTTCCTCATTCATTTGTCAGCTTTTGCAGGAATGTGAGAAGTTTGAAAATATCATGGCTTAGGGCAGCCATACCTTAATCCCCAAAGTGATGTCTTTGGTTTTTAATACTTGAAAGAGCTCTTTTGCAGCAGGTTTGCCCAGTGTGTTGCATCATTTGATTTCTTGATCGCTGTTTCCGTGGATGTTGACTGTAAAATGAAATCCTTGACAACTTCAACCTTTTTTGCATTTATCATGGTGTTGCTTATTGGCCCAGTTGTGAGGATTTTTATTTTCTTTATGGGGAGATGCAGTCCATACTGAAGGCTATAGTCTTCGATCTTCAGTAGTAAGTATTTCAAGTCCTCTTTACTTTCAGCAAACAAGGCTGTGTCATCGCCATATTGCAACTATATTATTCATCTAGTCCAGCTTCTCTGATTATGTGATCAGCATGCAGGTTGAATAAATATGCTGACAGCACACCTTTCCTGATTTTAAACCATGCAATATCCCCTTTTTCTGTTCAAACATTTGCCTGTTGTTCTGTGTACAGGTTCCACATGAACACAATTGAGTGTTCTGTAATTCCCATTCTTCACAGTGTTATCCATAGTTTGTGATGATCTACATAGTCAAATGCCTTAGAATAGTCAATGAAACACAGATGAACACCTTTCTGGTGTTCTCTGCTTTTAGTGAAGATCCATCTGACATCAGCAGTGATATCCACTATTCCATTTCCTCTTTTGAGTTGGCTTCAATTGCTGGCAGTTCCTGTCAATGTTCTGCTGCAGCCACTTTTGAATAATTTTCAGCAGAATTTTACTTGAGTGTGATATTAATGATATTGTTTGATAGTTTTCATATTCTACTGGATCACCTTTCTTTGGAGTGGGTACAAATAGGGAATCTCTTCCAGTTGATTGGCCAGGTAGCTGTTTTCCAAATATCCTGGCATAGATGAGTGAGCACTTGTAACCATGCATTCATTTGCTGAAACATGCCATTTTTAGTATTCTATCAGTTTCTGAAGCCTTTTCCCCAGTGCCTTCAGTGCAGCTTGGACTTCTGTCAGTACCACCGGTTCTTGTTTATATGTTACTCCTGAAATAATACAGTGACTCTGTATTCCTTCTATCTTGTTTTAATGCTTTCTGTGTTGTTCAGTGTTTTGTCCATGGAATCCTTCAGTATTGCAATGTGAGGCTTGAATTTTCTCTTCAGTTGTTTCATCACAAGAAATAGCCGGCATGTTTTCCCTTTGGGTTTTCTATCTCTGAGTCTTCACACATTTTATTAAAGCACTTTACTTTCCCAATATTGAAAGGATAGAGCAGCAGGGGAGGGCTTCCAGGGACTATGCTCTCAGGGAACATTGACGCCAGTTGGCATAACTAGCCTAGTGCTATGAGAGTCTTCTCTACCCCATATGGGTGAGTGGCATCTGGGGTCTTTTAAGGTACACCAGATGGTCCCAACTCAGCTGGAACAGATGATCACCAAGGACAACAATGACATGAGGGGAAAAGAGCCCAGAGAACAGAAGAACCCACGTAAATGAGGAACTGTATCAACATGTGACCAGAAGAACCAGATGGTTACCACCTACCACCAATGACATCCGTGATGGGGCTCACAAGTTTGACTCCCAGTGGCAACATGAGAAAAAAAAAGGGCACACCATAAGAACGCCACTGAAAGACTGCAACTGATGGTCTGAAGCCCCGTGGGTTCTTCTGGGAGCATGGCCTCCTAGACCTGATGCTGCCTCTGATCATAAATCATTACTGAGGTCAACTCTGGACAAGGATGGATTGGACGTGGGGACACAGAGTGACCATATCATGTGTGCACTTTATGGTTCTGTGCATTTGTGGGATGTTGTCCTACTGGCCTCTTACTAGAGGGGAGTGGAGAGGAGGGGTCAAGAGGATATGACATGTATAGAACAGAAAAGAAGAATGTGCTGTAACTGGGCAAGGAGAGCAGAAGGAGCTGCAGATAGGCGGGCATACAAATCTAAACTGGACTGTACACTTTCACTCAGTCACAATAAAAGTAAATACTTTGTCTTCGTAAGCTGACATTTGAAATCTTATGTTCAGCTCTTTTACTTCATCATTTCTTCCATTCAACTTAGCTACTATATCTACGTTCAAGTGCAATTTTCACAGTCTCTTCTGATGTCTATTTTTTCCTATGTTTCCTGTCTTTTAATAATCTTTTGCTTTCTTTATCTGTGATGTCCTTGAGGACATATCACAGCTTACTGGTCTTCAGTCATTTGACTCAGTGCATCAAACATATTTTTGAAATGGTCTGTAAATTAAGGTAGGATATACTCAAGGCTTGTTTGTACCTTGGGTTATGCCATAGTAGGGTGGGCTGTGTTTTTAGTTTCTCTTTTTTTCTTAGTTTGGATCCAGGGCAAATGAGAAACGGAATAAAAAGTTCAACAGAGAGAAAGTACCTCATAAAACAGAGAAGGGTCACTGAGATGGTGATTTATAGACAGGACTCTAAGCAACATGAGTAGGAGGGAATTACTGCTGTTAATCATATTTTCTACTTCTGGTTTACTGCACATCAAATTTGAATATCAGAAATCTATGCCCTAGTATGAAGAATATTATCCCAATTCACTATGAAGATTTCTGAGAAATCCATTCGTTAACATAAGGAAAGAAAAGTAATCATGGTACCTGATCCTTTGTCACTAAGAAGATGGTCCAAAAGACTAACTGTAGCTTCCCCATCTCTCCTTACTTCTCATCTCCATAAAGAAAGAGCAAATACTTTACCTTGCTTCTTAGTCTTCTGGACACCTGTCTGGAAGAATCTAACCCAGATAATGTGTGTATTTCTAGTTCTTGAGCATTATTTCTCTCATCTTCTTTCTTTCTTTCACTTTTTCAACCAAAAGAAATGTTCATTTAATTAGTTTTTGTAACCATAGTGGAGAGGTCTTTCATAATTTATGGATCATTGCTCAAAACAGCCTCCTTAATTTTCTGTGTCACATAACTCTTGGGACCCATTAATCTCGGGATTATTGACACTAGGGTGCGGTAGCTTTCAAAGATATTAATGCAGTTTGAATGGGCTCTGTATTACTAATTTGGATTTAGTTAGTGTATTTAGGATGGGGAAGGAAAAAAAAAGATTAAAGGGACACAGCAAATAAAAGGCAGTGTTACCCAAAAGCTACACTAGTAATAAGATCATTGGAACATATTTTGGTAATGTGCGGGTGCCAGAAATATTTGAAGAGTGGAGTGAAGGGAAAAAATAATACTGGAAGCAACAGGGGGATGATTTTCTTTTGTATCTCAGCTCTGCCAAGAAGGCAACCAGGGAAGAGACGGGCTGAATAAAAACAAAATTTTGGGTTGCTGCATAAAATAGGATCAAAGAAAAGGGAAGAATAATCAGAGGTAATGATGGTAATTTGTTTTCTAGTTCAGAGATAATTGACCCACACTGAAGACATAATTATGGTACATTAAGAAGATTAAAAGAAAAAAGGCTGAAGCATGGAGTGAAGACAAACATGATTCAAGATCCTATAATTATGATGATTTTAAAACCAAAATATTTTGATATTAGCCTTTCCACTCATGAATGCAGGAACAGCAAAAAACCAAGCAGATTCCATTTCAGTTGTCAGATACATGATTTCTTTTCTTTTTTCTTCCTGCTTCTTTCCCTTCCAACAGCTGCCCGTACTTGAATGGTGTCTGCTAGTAATAGGATGTGGAAATATGAAGAGAAATGATAGTCTATGTAGAAGGACAGGAGAGTATACAGTGAGAGCTCTCATTCCTCCTGCCTTTTCAGCTACCTCACACGTGGGTCTGAAATTCTGGCAACTCACAGCTGAGATTGCCCTCAGTCCAGTTGTTCCCAAAGTGGTATTTATGATTTTAAATTGTTTGCAGACATTTTTTTTCTTTATAATTTTGTCTGTTATGGATATATTTTAATAGACATTAAAGTATTACTTATCGCTTAATCTGTGTTATTATGGCTACTTGGAGTGAGGTTGAGTAAAAACAGTGAGTCAGTTTAAGGGAAAATATGATATGCATAAATAATTGTAGCAGTGATGGTGCGTGGCTTTGGTACAAATATGATGTAGGCTAGGGAATTGCTGACATATTAGCCACACTATTGAGTCCATCTTCTTTATCCCAGGAGCATTGTAGCATCTCTACCACTGGCAAAATAACAGGAGAGTGATGATGCAGCAGTTCTGAAGTATCATTCAGAATGCAAACTCACTGACGTCAAGTCAATTCCAATGCACAGTGACCCTGTAGGGCAGAGTAGAACTGCCCCCTACAGTTTCCAGGGATTGCCTGGTGGATTCCAACTGGTTAGCAGCTGTAGCTCTTAGCCGCTATACGCCGGGGTTTCCAGGGTTTCATCAGAGCATGGAAAATTTACTGCCATGTACTGATGGTAATCCAGAGAGCTGGCCTTGGCTTGTGTAACCCATCATCGGCTGGCTGCTGGCAGGCCAGCTATTAATCAAGAGAGTATACAGGGGGATAGCTCCCGTGGCCACGTGGTTTTACAGAAGTGCACATGTTCTCTCTTTCCACGTAGTGTTAGGCTGACTAGATGTATAGAACTGTAAATCACTGCCGAAAGAGGTGGCATGCTTTCTAGAACCATGTAGCCTCTTCAGTCAAGATGAGTATGACTAGAAGAGCTAAGAGCCCATCAAAAGAAATTCAGTCTTTCCCACCTCAAGTATCTCCTTACCCTCTATTACACAGATGAAGAACCATACCTCTTCTTTGATTCAAGGTTCCCTTTTTGAGACACAGTTTGCAGCTTGCTTAGATCTTTAAGCAGCTGGTATTCAACACTGACTGTACTCTTTAACTAAACCTGAAAGTATTTGCAGTCACATAAAAACTACTTGGCCAGAATAAAGTGAAACTATTTCTGCCTGTATGAAGTGAGTTAAATGGGCTCAAAGTTCAGAAGAACAAAAATGGTCTCCAGGTTGAAAAAATTTTTTTTTATTAATTGAGCGTAAGAAATATATAAAGAAATTTAGTTATAAATCATCCTTAGACAGGGATATTTTCAGAAACACCCTTCATGTGATTTTTCAGATTAGATATACAATAATCACCTTTCCTTTTATCACAAGTGGCTCTGCTTTGAAACTTGCCATCTGTGGCTCTTTCAGTCTGTCCATCTTCCTGTGCCTTGATGCTCAGTCCTCGAGGTTACCTTTTCCTTATGTCCCCTGTTGTGATATTTTCTGTCCTAAATCCTACATTTCTGGTAACAAATCCTGAAGAAATGGCCACTTGGTGTATGGTCATGCTGAATACTTTTAAGTCTACATTCAGGGGTTCCCTCTGTTTTGTTGGAAAAATACTTTCATACAACTGATAACAGCATTTTAATTCACATAGTGTATTAGTTTTCTACTGTTGCTATAAAAAGTCATCACAAATCTAGTGGCTGAAAACAGTACAAATTTATTATTTTACAGTTGTTGTAGATGGTTTTCCTTGCTCGTTCTAGCTTCCAGAAGTTGCCTGAGTTCCCTTTCTTTGGTCTGCAAAACCAGCAGTTCAGCATCTTCAAACATCCTGCTCAGCTTCACCATTGCATCACCTTTTCTTTGACTGTGACTCTCCTCTGTCCCTCATATAGGGAGGGACACTTTGCTTACATTAGACCTGTCCAGATTAATTCAGAATCATTAAGTTAACCACATCTGCAAAGGTCCATTTGCCATGCAACTGAACATAGTCAACAGGTTCTGGGGGTTAGGACATGGTTATATTTGGAGGGCTGTTTTTTAGCCAATCACACACGGTTTCCAAACAACTAATTTGCCTTCAATAGCTCCTGTTGTAGATATTTTTCTAAGAGTTATACAAACAAAAGCCACTCATAGTTTTTACTTTCATTAGTTAACTTCTTTTACTTAGTATACTTCCAGATTCTATGAATTCTTAAATATTTTGCAGTATGTGACATACCTGAACTATTACATGGCATACATATGAGGAGGCCTGGTGGTGCAGTGGTTAAAGTGCTTGGCTCCTAACAGAAAGGCTTGCAGTTCTGTGGGAGCAGGATGTGACAGTCTGCTGCCATAAAGATTTGTAGCCTTGGAAAGCCTGTGGGGAAGTTCTGCTCTGTCATGTAGTGTCTCTGTGAGTTGGAATTGACTTGATGGCAGCTTTTTTTTCTTTTTTTTTTTGCATACATGCTGGATACCAGATACCTCATTGCATTTGTTAGTCAAATCCATATTGAGTACTCAGTCATTATCAGTATCCGAAAGTGTCTAACTTGCCTTTTACCCTGAACAGCTTTCTCTCCATCCAGAGTCTCAATTTCAGCACCCACAGCAGTTCCCTTGCTCTGTGTTTTTGTCTTACAGAATCTCTCCAGATTCTGAACCCCTGACCACCGTGGCTGATTATTTGCTTCAGATTCGTTACCTGCTATCTCCTTTGACTTGATGTTTTACACTGGTTTTATTTTTGATCCGACTCGACGGCACTTGGCTGGCTACTCAAGAGAAAGTCTCAGGTTCCTCTTAAAATACAACCTTGACTCATCCTTTCTGTTCTCATTAGAATGATTATTACCCACCATGCAGTAATGTCATCAGACAAGAAGATGAATTTAATTTAATGCTAAATCAATTTCCACATATCCACAGAACTTTAATTTGTTAACTGCGCTGAACTTGATCCTAAACAGAGAGAGATACTACAGATCTGTGCCATACCCAGAAGGTCACTTCAGCCAACATCTGGCATTTGTGCTGACATTTTCTACCCATCTCTCTCTGGCCAGTCTTGATTATGACGCTCTTGAGCTTTGGCTTAGAAGTGGCTCAGGTTTCTCTTCAGTACGGTACTCTACACAGCCACCACCAAGCAGAAGATGATGTTGAAAGACAAACTTATTTGCATTCTTGAAATAAAACTGAAAGGAAACCCTTATGCAGAGTCACATGGGCATATGTATCAGGACATAATTGATCGTGCAATAATTTCACTTGTTCCTGTACTTCCCGGGGCATTTTCAGCAGCTTTAAGAAGTCTTAATTGCTAAGTACTTTATAGACCAAGAGAAGTGCTAGTGCCCAGGTGTATTAGTCAGTTTATGCTTTATAACGAAACCTTCAATATTAAACCTTATAAATCTGACAGCTCCTTTTAGACATACTCAGTCTACCGCGCTTCAGCTTTAATGCTGCCCGGGTCGGCCTAAGGGCTGTGTTATGCCCCTTTCTGACGTCTTCTGGACATCCATTGTCAGCTTTAACAGGCTCTGTGTTGACGTTATTCAATAGAGTTTATCTGCTAAGATGCGTTCTAGCCACTTAAACAAGGGTATGCTTTTAAACTGGGAATGGAAATGACAAGTATAATGTTTATGGTGTCAAACTTGAGCACACAATGTCACTCACTGGCTATGCAGGTGTGGGGAAGCTGTAACTTTTTCGTTTCCGGGACACCTGCAAGGAAAAAGGGAAGACCCCAGCAGCTTTTAATGAGCTCTTCCTTTCAAAACGAAATACATGCAACCTAAGCTAAACAAATAAACAAACAAAAGCATGTTTCTGCTGTCTCTTTTACCTCTGCATCTCCTCTTGATTCTCAACGTTAAGGTTAAGGTTTCATAATCTTTTGGAGTCAAGAGTCATCTCTGGGATGACTGTACTTTACCCTTATGTTCTCCCTTGAAACCCCAGTTTACTAAGCAGCTATATACCACTTGGATCCCCTCACAGGACCCCTTCAGTGTTATGCTGGATGTTTCTAGCCCAAGCAGATGCACCCTGTGTTCCATAATTCCAAATGTTATCAACTCTCTGAAAAGCTTGGTATAACTAAAAGGAACTACAATAGAAGAAGGGGAGAAAAACAAGAACAGTATGAAATATAACTTTCATAACGGGAATCACCCAAGACATTCAGCTTTCAAGGGATGAGAATTGTTAATGGTGGCAGGGAGGCTTTTTGGAGTATTTCCTGTTCCTCACTCAGCCTCCTTGTTCACGCTTATGTCTTGATACATCCTTTCCTGGTGCACACCTTCTTCTAATATCTGCCTTATCATACAGCCATTATGTCCTACTCACAAGGAACACATGTGTCAACTTTCAAAATATTTGGTTTAGAGAAAAGACTCTGGGGTCTCCAAGTGGGACAGGACCCATGGCTGTTGCCCCTTTGGATTCCACAGAATAAAGTGGGTGAAGATGATAGACAGTATGTGTTTTTGTGAGTGAAAACCTATCAAGACGGTTGTGATGGGTGTATGTACCCAAAGACCAGTTCCACTTGAATATTGTCTGCTAAATATAAGCTATGATTCATCTCTTCATTATTTTCGTAGTCTAATTGATAACTATAAGATCATGCAGAGGAAAATATTTCCCTTTCAAAAAGAAACACTAATTTTTAAGGAACAGCATAGCTTAATCCAGAAGTCACAAACTCAACTGCTTACACAGCCAGGTAATGAAGTGAATTGACTGGACCAAGTCGTCAGGATTTGTGGCCAACTAGACTGCCTCCTTTTCCTCAAGATGTCAGCCACAGATGTCAGGGTCTCAGGAAGTTGTCAATTTCAGGGATCAGCACTTTCGTGTTATATACATTCAATACTGTTGTAGGAAGTCTACTCAGAGTGTAAGCTAACTCATGCCACTTGAGAAAGAAACCCTAGTGGCATAGTAGTTAAGTGCTAGAGTTGCTAATTAAAAAGTCAGCCGTTCAAATCCACCAGGCACTCCTGGGAAACTTTATGGGGTTTCTGTGAGTCAGAATCAACTTGATGACAGTGGGTTTGGTTTTAGTTCTGTGCCATCTGGGTTGGGTAGACAACATGGCCTTGCAGCACCATAGCTAATTTTGGAAGTATAAGAGTGTTGAAAATATGTGGAGTTGTGAGATTCTTTTTTTTTTTTCTTTCCAAGAGAAGCTATGATTCTGTGTGAAATCTCCCAATATAAATTTTTACAAGTAATTTAAATTTTAAAACATCAACAACTCTGTGTAGACCAATAAACAGATAAATAAATCTCAGGCCAAATTTGTCCTGTAAGCAGAGATACTGGCTTCCATGTAAATCCTTAAGGCACAAGAGAAACATTTTCCTAATCAACAATAAGTCAAGAGACCATGTTTCTCTCGGTACGGACACTGGCGCTTATTATCATTAGGATGGCTGTATCTGCTCTTATACCTAGGGCAGTCCTGCTTCACGGCTATGATCATGGTATCCAGTTTAGCATTTGTCCTTGATTTTTCATTTTTTTAAGATAATGTTAATATTTGCATTAAAATAAGCCAGTGTGTGTTCAGTAGACTTCATTTCTACTTTCACAAATGCCATGTTAAGTGTGAGAAACATAAGTAGTGAACAAAGTTCTTACTTTAACACTTGTTTAAGTCTTTAAAATGAACCAGTACTGATGTATGTCTTGTTTCTGGCCCTTTCTAGACGCACCGTGACTCCTTGCCTTTAATGATAGCCTGAGGCAGTGCTTGTTGGTGAAGTGAAGCACATTTTTACAACAACAGGTAGGAAAGCGGACTCCTCTTTTCAGGCAGTGATGGGCGAGAACTGTTTAAAGGTGCTGTGTCTCTTGTACACTTGGTGAGTCGGTCAGTGGTGCTGTGGCCCTGCCTCTGATTGCTGCACGGACACAAGCCCCAGGCCACTAGTCGGGACAATTGGAAACATGTGAATTATAGGTTAGATCAATGTGAAATATGCACAGGAAGTAGAGAGTAGTTATGAGCTGTGGCTATCGTGATTTTGTAATTTATTCTGTGGTATAGCTTTAAAACAATTTATTTTACTGTTTAGTTATGCTTTTTTTTTTTTTTTACTATCACAATAAAGTCTTGTCATTGGTGAAGTAAACAAAAGTGTAATTTGGTAGGAAATTGAGTACTGAATTTCTGTTTTTTAAGAACTTGTCAGTGAACGTGAAACTTGCATCAAATATTTATTGTCAGTTATTATCCACCATGGAGGCAGTTGTAAACCGGTATAAAAACCAAGGATCCCAAAAATATACTAAAGAAACATCAGCATCTACTTCAAAAGTTAATAGTTATTTTAAGAAGCCTATCCTGTGATAATGCTTTTACACTTTCAGCTACAAGAAGGTGCACTTGCATCTCTTTCTGAAGCATGACTTTTCATTTAGATCAAGTGACTTTTATTGTTGCTCCTAACTTTTCCTGTGAACATACAGAAAATAAAGTGATATGGTTATAGTATGGCAGCTTTATTAGCTGAAGGATTTTGTAAAAATTTGCATGATACCAGTTTTTCTCAGTGTTGGCAAATACTTACACTAGAAAATCAGCTAAGATGAATTCAATACAGTTTTTCCTTTATCTCAATTAATAGAATCAAAATCGTTCTGTTTAAAGTGCAGTGTATGGCAGTGTTGTTAATGCTATTATTGGTTTAATAAATATACTTACATTTTATAAGAAATATTTGTTTTATAAGGAAAATATGAACACAGATTTTAATGGTTTACAGTGTAGTGACAAAAATATTGTTCATATTAAACCAAGAGGCAAATAAATGTACTTGGAATTGGTTGTGTACACCTACAATTCCAACTAAATGTGATATTGTGTTCTACCTATTTAAATGTAAGATATAGCTGTCAAATCAGATCTGACTTGATGACACTTGGCTTGGCAATGTATATACCAACATAAAATAAACTACAGCCTTTTTTTCTGTAGTGAAGATGGTATTTAAAAAATTATCTTTGTTCCTCAGCATCTGTACTATATATAGTACATAGTTAGGATTTCTTAAATACCTAAATTTTTGATGAGATCCTTTATAAAACAAGTGTTTTTACAATGGTGTTGATTTTTAAGCAATAATGAGCCTTATTTTAATTATATTTCCATCTGTATTTTGGACATTGTATCTTTGAGCCTACCAAATTTCTTGATTATCTATTTTTTAAAATAAATAGACACTTAGAATCAAAGGCATAGTCATCTTTGTTCCATTTCATATTGATAATAACTGGTTTTGAATTCATGTAAGTATCTAGAAGTGGCCAGTGTAAACCAAGATGATGGCAATGGACCTTGATTAAACTGCTGTTGTTGCATTGCCCTGCTATTCCTTCGATTTTACCCTTTCTTCAACCTTCAAACCAAGACAACAGATCATTGCGCCTCACTGTAGGCAGACTTCTTACATGAAATGCTCCATATGGTTTAAGAAGATGTAATAGATGTTTCTTGCTTCCTAGCTCATACAGGATTCTATTAATATTTACTCCTATAAACTCTAATGTTTGTTCTAACAGATGTGGTAGTGGCACTGTGCTAATTTCCAAAAGTCCTAGAGCATCAGAATGATGTTCCAGTGCCAGAGTGATTTCAAATTCATAATTAGCTTCAGAGGAATACCAGTGATACTATTTGTTGTTTTTATCCACTGGTACCCTACCAGGTTAACTGTCTTGTTTCTTTCACTGACATCCAGTACTCTGAGACAGGTCTGAAGTCCTCAACATCCCCTCTACCAAAAAAAAATTATTTTGAATTTTCTTTTGAATACTTAAAAAAATATTTTCCCAGCTAGTTTGTTCAGTGTTTCATCGGACCATGCCAAAAAGTATGGCTGAAGTTCGTAGGTAGAACACAGGACAACGTGCCCCATCTACCATTTTTGTTGGAATTGTGTTATATGTATCTGCATCTAATGCCTTGTGGTTTATAGTTTGAGTTGCCAAAACTTTAAATGCTTATCTGCCTTGGACAAAGGGCTTCTCTTTCACCTCTGTCACAAACATCAGGGCACTTGCTGCTTCACTGAGCTGAGGTACCTCACGGTGGTCCCGAAGGCACTGTGACGAGACAGCGAGCCCCCTAGCCGGGATGGAAGTCTCCAGCCATTCCCAGTCGTGCACCAGGTCCTCACAATCTATCAGGATTGAATTGCTTAACCTGAGTTCTCCAATTGGTTGCATTTTGTTTAAATTTCGTTGAAAATGTTTTATCAAAATATTTAAAACATGAATTCCAAAAAACTTCAGCTTTTAAAGTACACAGCGTGTTTACAAATGGAAAAAAAAAACAATCAACAAATAAAATTGGCCTCTCAAAAATTTAGGAAAGGAGAAATAAAACAGTAAAAGCTCAGGTTATAACTTTACTATTCAAAGTGTGATCTCAGGTTACTTGGAAAAATGTAGAAATCACCTATCCTAGACCTACTGAATTGAGAGCCCCAGTTTAATAAGATTCTCAGGTGATTTGTATCTAGATTAAAATTTGAGACACCCTGGAGTACAAGATTTAATTTAGAAATTTGGCAATTCCATTTTAGAATATCCTGATACATAGCAGGAAACACTGGTGATGTAATAGGTTAAGTGCTATGTCTGCTAACCAAAAGGTCAGCAGTTTAAATCCACCAGACACTCCTTGGAAGCTCTATGGGCCAGTTCTACTCTGACCTCTAAAGGTCATAATGAGTCAGACCCAACTTGATGGCAGTGGGTTGTTTTTTGTTTTCTTTTTCTTTTGATATATAGGAGGAATACTTTGATGACTTTTTAGTTGGAAATTTTTTTTATTTTTCAGGATAGCAGAAAATTGAAAAAAATCTCTGAAGTTACAATATCTAAATTTGGCAAAGCATCCTAAATAACCATTTTTTTAAAACACGAAAAACTCACTGCCATCCCGTTGACTCTGACTCATAGCAAACCTGTAGGATAGAATACAACAACTCCATAGGGCTTCCAAGGCTACAGTCTTTATGGAATCAAACTGCCTTATCATACACCCACAGAGCAGCTGAGGAGTTGAATCCACTGACCTTTTGGTTAGCTGAGCTGTTAACTACCACACCATCAGAGCTTCTAATCATAAATAGAGACAACTTATGTGATGATTTTCATCTTTTAAAATTACTTATTGAAGAAAAGCCTCTAAATGGAAACAAAAGTATTTGTTGTAAAATATTTATACATCTGTAGGGAAAACAGAAGTGGAACTGAGAATAGTATCTATGTGCCAGAATTTCCTCTAATTTAACAGGCACCTCAGTGCCTGTATTAAGATATTTTCTCAAATAAAAACATTATGGTGTACAGAAAAGAGCCAAGTGTAGGTGTCGGCATTCCAAAATCTATTAAATATAGAATACAACATTTGGAAGTGATCGTATTCAGCTTTAGGAGATAGGAGATTGCTGGGGGGATAGGACATGTATGGAGCAAAGAGGAAGAGTGTGCTGTCACCATGCAGGGAGAACAGTGGAAGCTGCATATAGGTGAGCATGCAAATTTATATGGAAATGTACATTTTCATTCAATCTTAATAAAAAATGATAAAATAAAAACAGAAGAAAAAAAGTTAAAAATTGTAAGAACATATTTAAAAAAGAATTAGAAAATGGCATTCCAAGGTTGTGTGATGTATTTATGATGATAACGAAAAAAGAAAAATGGAAGAGTAGTTGCTGAGTCTGATTGTGTACATCCAAACACCTCATGTGTTTTGGTTTCTTGGTTTGGAGGTTGAGGGTCATGGCTTCATGGGACATCCCAGTTAATTGTCCTGATGACATGTTTGGTGCCTCTGGTATACCTCTGAGTTGGATGTATTGTGCCTGGGATCTTAAAATCTTACAAGTGGCCATCCAAGGCAAAACAATAGATTTGTACTTACTTTGAACAACAGAAGAAGAAAGAGTGTCAGGAAAAGGAGGACGTGGAATGTGTGACTAGTTGCCTCTGTGAATCAGGCCAAAGGAAATTCTGACAAATTAATACTATTCTCAGTTCCACTTTTGCTTTTGTTCCACTCTGTGAGCATCTGCTCTCTTTGGCATGAGACCAGCAGAAATGGATGGTGCTCAGCTTCCATTACTGAACATTTTGATCGAAGATTCTGTGGAAGCATCATGATCAAAAAGGAGAAACTGTAGAACAGAAGTTAGAATTCTTGTAGAGTCCAGACTTCCTGGACTCAAGAATGTTAGATGAACCTCTGATTGCCCTGAGACAATTTTTGAACCTTAAGTCAAACATATCCCTGAAGTCTTTTTAAAACCAACAATAATTTGGCTTAACTAGTAAAAAAAAAAAACTGTGTGTCTTGAACATTATGATCTTTTAAGAACTATCTGTAAGTGATCAAATTGATAACAGCAACTCTAAAAATTAGTTAGAAACCTTAGGGGGCAGTGACTTTATGTTAACAAAAGAGGAACAACTCGGAGAACAAGGGTGAGAATGGTTACAGAACTTAAAGAATATAATTGGTGTCACCCAAATGTACTTGTAAGAACTGCTGAATTGGTGTAGATTTTGCTGTGTATATTCCCACCAACAACAAAATAAATAAAATTACATATGTATGTAAAAGAAAAATACCAATGACAAGATACTAGAGATAGCTATGACCAGGAATGGACAACTTAGTGGCTGCTAACCAGAAGGCCAGCAGTTTTCCTTTTCAAAATGAGTGAGAGCTTCACGTAACTAATGCCACAAAGATACTCTAATTGTAAGTGTTTTTTACTGCACCAGCTACTCTGGCCTCTGCACTGATCTGTTTCCAAAGGGGCGCAAAGCCCCCTCAGCTCCTGGTGACCTTGGTCTCCCTTCCTCTTCCTTGTTCTCCTGAGAAATGGCCTTCAGCCTGGAAAACAGCAACTAAGAAGACAACCTGGCTTTTTTCTTGTCCCCAGCTTCTTTCTTGCTCCTTACCTCAGTCAGAGTGGTCCCGGCAGGCTAGTTTCACTAGCTGAGGGTTATTTGTATGTTTTGTCTTTGCCTGTTACAAACGTGCAGGTTAGAGTCTAGGTGTCTGTTGCATGTATCTGTAGTTTAATAAGAAATTGCTTGTGACTATTTTGTGATGCATACAGATATCTGTGGGCTGTGGGATTAAAAACATGGGGTATTCCTTGCTGAAATGATACATAAACTGTGACGTAAAAATTGTCTTTTCAGGGGACAGAGTCAAGAAGGCAGACTAAGCACATGTCTCCTTATATCCCTCTGGAAACCAAGACCTGAATTGATAATCAAATGGAGCCTTCTGATCACCTAATCAGCCTCAGGACACGGCACAGGGCTGTTAATTGGAACCTCATACCACCAAGCGAAAAACCTCCTCTCTGTCGCTGACTCCCGCTCCTGGCTAGCCCTGGCTCTCACGGACGGAAGATAAATGCACCATTTTGACTTTTGTTTTCCTCTGTCTTGGCCAGCAGGTGGAGCTGGGTCTTGCCTGGCGGCTAGACTCAGATGCGCTGCTTGGGGGACAGGCAGGTGAAATTCCCATATTTTCAGAGCCAGGCTTAGGACTCTGTTAATCTAACCACTTTGAGCCTTTCATTTTATATTTGTGTCAGGGGGGTTTGTATGGAATTCTACAGCCGGTTGCGGGACACCATGTCAGTACCGAGATTTTAGCGGGACCTAATTCTTAGCCTGGGAGCCAGCGCCTGCAAACAGTACAGCGCTTCTCCGACAGAAAATCAGTAATTTTCCCAGTGCGACCTACGTTGCAGGCCCTGCAACAGAAGCAGAGGAGTCACTACCTCTCGGCACCTTTAGCCCCTCTGTCTGCCACCTGTGCTGAGGACGCCATCTTGGATACGATGGCTGCAGCTGGACCTAATTCTTAGCTTGGGAGCCAGAGCCTGCCGACAGGAGAGCGCTTTTCTATCACAAAAGTGGTACTTGACGCAGTGCCACCTAAGGCTAGGCCCTGTCAGCAGAAGCCAACAGGGCAGTAGCATTGCTGTATTCTGAACTAGTTTGTATCATCTGGGGTTGGATATAGTGACGCGTACTTTGTCAGTTGAGAAGAGGGACCTCTACACCTGAAAACCTAACTGACTTGTGAAGTGCTCAGATACCTTTTGCTTTACATTTGAAGACAGCCTAGAGAAACATTTGCCGTCCATCCTCACGGCACCTCTTCCAGCCTCTATATACTCACATGAGACCCAAAAAGCAACAGACAATTGTGGCATACAAGAAATCAGCCATGGCTTCAGAAGGCTCCCAAACAAAGCAACCAAGGAGTTTTCCAGATAAAGAAACTTTTATGAAAGCATCAGAAAGTGAATACAAATTGATTATATACAGAGCCCTTCTAGACCTTATACAAAATGCAGCAGAACAAAATGAAAAATTAAGCAAGTTGTTTGATCTGGTGGGACACCAGTACTCTGAAATCCAGCAGATCAAGAAGAAAATCAAAGACATAGAAACTTCCATGAAAAGCCAAGAAAACAGAAGGGAACAAATGGAAAAAAGAGTTTCTGACTTGGAAGACAGAGCTACTGATGCCAGCGTCTATGAGCAGAAATCAGAAAAAAGAAACAAGAAAAATGAAGAAACATTAAGAAGCATGCGGGACTCTATTAAGAGGAACAACCATCGACTAATTGGAGTCCCTGAACAGGGTGAGACATCTGAGAACACAGAGAGTATCGTCGCTGAGCTGCTGAAAGAAAAATTCCCAGAAATCATGAAGGAAGAGAACATAGACATCTCAGATGCATATCATACGCCACCCAATATAGATCTCAAAAGAAAGACTCCAAGACATATTATAATCAAGCTTAACAAAATGAAACATAAGCAGCAACTCTTAAAAGCAGCAAGACTCAAAGCAAAGCTAACATTCAGAGGGAAACTCTGTAGGCTCTGGTCAGATTTCTCAGCAGAAACCATGCTGGCACGGAGACAGTGGCATGACACATTCAAAGCCTTGAAGGAGAAGAACTTCCAACCAAGAATTATGTATCCTACAAAACTATCTTTCAAATACAAAAATTAAATTAAGACATTCCCAGATAAACAGAAACTCAGAGACTTTGTAAAAACCAAAACCAAACTACAAGAAATACTGAAAGAAGTTCTTGGCTCTGGCTTAGAAGAACGAAACCACTAACTTTATATTTTAGAATGACACACTACTCAATACTCTACTCTTTTAGGGAAGGCTCCAAAGTCAATCACAGCTTTGATATGGAAAGAAGCAATTCAGTGATCATCATGAAATCTATGGTGTCATCATAATAAAAAGAGGGATGTACTACAGTTGTTACAGTCCTTCCAGATGTAGAGGAAGATGACAAGACTGGTAGTAATTAAAATTGGGTTTATATATAGTTTATTAAGGGGGATCATAGAGGCAGCTCTACAGCACAACAAAGATGTATCATACCATTTCAAGAAATGCAACACACGAGTCTCAACAACTACAAAACCAGCTCTGAAAAAGGTGAAAAATCAACTCACAAAAAAGAATGTCCCAGAACAGACTAATAAGAACAACAAAGGAAACATCAACATAACAATAAACATATCACAATGCCAGCAGTGAACACATACCTATCAATAACTACATTGAATGTGAATGGACTGAATTCTCCAGTAAAGAGACACCGAGTGTCATCTTGGATCAAAAGACATGACCTATCCATATCTTGTCTACAAGAAACTGACTTGAGACCTAAAGATAGGAACAAACTGAAAATTAAGGGATGGAAGAATATGTATCAAGCTAACAATGAACAAAGAAGAGCAAGGGTAGCAATTCTAATCTCAGACAAAATCAATTTTAATGTCAAATCCACCATCATGGACAAAGATGGACACTATTTATTGCTGAAAGGTTCAGTACACAAGCAAGACTTAACTATATTAAATACTTATGCACCTAATATCAGAGCACCTAAATATGTCGAAGAAACACTGACTACGCTCAAAAGAGAGTTAGATGACTCCGCAATAATAGTGGGAGACTTTAACACTATAATCTCATTACTAGACAGAGCATCTAGAAAAAAGTTCAGTAAAGATACAGAAGAACTCATTGACACAATTAACCAACTAAACCTCATTGATATATACAGAACTTTCCACCCATCAGCAGACAACTACACCTTCTTCTCCAGTGCACATAGAACATCCTCCAGAGTTGACCATGTGATAGACCATAATGCAATGCTCAACAAAATCCATACCATTGAATTACTGCAAAGCATCTTCTCAGCTCATAAAGCCATCAAAGTTGAAATCAATAGCAGAAAAAACATAGATAGAAAGTGGAACTCTTGGAAACTGAACAACATCTTGCTCAAAAAAACATGGGTTATAGAGGAAATCAAGGATGAATTAAAGAAATTCATGGATTCCAATGAGAACAAAAACACTTCCTACCAGAACCTATGGGATACAGCCAAAGCAGTGCTCAGAAGTCTGTTTATCTCCATAAATGCACACATCTGGAAGGAAGAAAGAAACCAAATCAAGGAACTAACTCTACAGCTTGAACAAGTAGAAAGAGAACAACAGAGGAACCCCTCGGGCACCAGAAGAAATGAGATCATAAGGATTAGAGCAGAGCTAAATGAATTAGAGAATACAAAAACAATTGAAAAGACCAAAAGCTGATTTTTTGAAAAGGTCAACAAAATTGACAAACCTCTGGCTAAACTTACTAAAGAAAAGCAGGAAAGGAAACAAATAACCCAAATTAGAAATGAGAGGGGAGTTGTCACCACAGATACAACAGAAATAAAAAATATCATAACAGAATACTATGAAAAACTGTACTATAACAAATTTGAAAACCTAGAGGAAATGGACCAATTCCTTGACTCATACCACCTACAGAAATTATCACAACATGAAGCATAACAACTTAATAAACCCATCACAAAGGAAGAGATTGAAAATGTCATCAAAACACTGCCAACCAAAAACAGTCTGGGCCCAGATGGCTTCACGGCAGAATTCTACCAAGCATTTAGAGAAGAGTTATCTCCAATACTACTGAGACTATTTCACAGTATAGAAAGGGATGGAGTACTCCCAAACTCATTCTATGAAGCCAGCATAACCGTGATACCTAAGCCAGGGAAAGACCCAACAAAGAAAGAACTACAGACCGATATCACTTATGAATCTAGAAGCAAAAATGTTCAACAAAATTGTTGCCAGTAGAATACAACAACATATCAAGAAAATAATCTATCATGACCAAGTGGGATTCACACCAGGGATGCAATGCTGGTTCAACATCAGAAGAACAATCAATGTGATTAATCACATAAATAACACAAAAGACAAGGATCAACTGATTTTGTCCATTGATGCAGAAAAGGCATTTGATAAAGTCCAACACCCATTCATGCTAAAAACTCTTAGCCAAAAGGGCATAGACGGCAAATTCCTCAACACAATAAGGGCCATTTATACCAAGCCCATTGCCCACATCATCCTGAATGGAGAGAGACTGAAGGACTTTCCCTTGAGATCAGGAACTAGACAAGGATGCCCACTCTCACCTCTTCTATTCAACATTGTGCTAGAAGTTCTAGCGAGAGCAATTAGACAAGACCAAGAAATAAAGGGCATCTGCATTGGCAAAGAGGAAGTTAAAATCTCCCTGTTTGCAGATGATGATTATATATGCAGAGAACCCCAAGGAATCTATAAGTAATCTACTCAAACTGATAGAAGAGTTCAGTAAACTCTCAGGATACAAGATAAACATAAGTAAATGAGTAGGATTCCTTTATACCAAGAACAAGACTGTTAAGGAAGAAATTATCAAATCAATATCATTTACGATAGCCCCTAAGAAGATAAGGTACCTAGGAATTAATCTAACCAGAGAAACAATAGACCTTTACAAAGAGAACTACAAGCCCTTACTACAAGAAACTAAGAGAGACTTAGATAAATGGAAAAACCTACCCTGCTCATGGATAAGAAGACTTAACATTGTGAAAATGTCTATTTTACCCAAAGCAATTTATTTATATAATGCAATCCCAATACAAGTTCCAGTGTCATTTTTTAATGAGATGAATAAACAAATCATCAATTTTGTTTCAAAAGAGAAGAAGCCCCGGTTAAGTAAGGTACTACTAAAGAAGAAGAACACACTGGGAGGCCTCTCATTACCCGACCTTAGAGCATACTGCACTGCCACAGTGATCAAAACAGCCTGGTACTGGTACTAGAGCAGACAGATGGATCAATGGAACAGAACTGAGACCCTAGAGGTGACACCATGTGCCTATGAACAGTTGATATTCGACAAAGGCCCTAAGACATTAAACTGGGGTAAAAACAGTCTCTTCAACAAATAGTGCTGGCAAAATTGGTTATCCGTCTGCAATACACTGAATCAAGATCCATATCTTACACCTTACACAAAAAACCAACTCCCAACTGGATAAAAGACCTAAATATCAAACCTAGAACGAGAAAACTCATCCAAGAAAAGGTAGGAACAACAATGGAAGTTTTAATACACAATGAGGACAGACTCCAAAGTCTGTCAAGGAAACCACAATCAACAGAACAGAAAATAGATAAATGGGAACTATTAAGAATCAAACACTTTTGCTCATCTGAAGACTTTATTAATAGAATTAAAAGAACACCCACAGAATGGGAAAAAATATTTGGCAACTCTGTGTCAGACTGATGCCTGATCTCTATAATCTGTAAGATACTACAAAATATCAATAAGAAGAAGAGAAACCATCCAATTAAGCGATGAGCAAAGGAGATGGACAGACATTTCAATAAAGTGGAGATCCAGGCAGCCAAAAAACACATGTGGACATGTTCATGATCTTTAGTTATTAAAGAAATTCAAATCAAGATGAAAATAAGATACCATCTCACCCCAACAAGACTGGCCATGATCCAGAAAACACAAAACAACAAATGCTGGAGAGGCTGTAGAGAAAGAGGAACCCTCCTACACTGTTGGGGGTGGTTGCAAAATGGTCCAGCCTCTTTGGAAAGCAATCTGGAGCTTCCTTAAAAAAATGGATATTGATATACCATTTGACCCAGTCATTCCACTACTTGGAATATATCCTACAGAATCAAGGCCTTTCACACCAACTGACACATGGACGAGCATGTTTATCGCAGCACAGTCCATGATAGCAAAAAGATGGAATCAACCCAGATGCCCAACAACAGAAGAATCGATAGGCAAACTATGGTACATATACTCAATGAAGCATTATGCAATGATAAAGAAGAACGATGATTCCAGGAAACATCTCCTAACCTGGTTTCAACTGGAAGACATTATGTTGAGTGAAAGTAGTCAGTGACAAAAGGACAAATACTGTATGAGACCTCTACGATAAGATCTCAAAAACAGACTTGTGTATAGAAGAAAAGACTCTTTGACAGCTGCAAGGGAGGGGAGAGAGGGAGGGTGAGGCGGGGAGGGTTTAGTTTAGATAGTTGCTAGAAATCTGATTGGGAGAAAGCAGTGATAGCACACATTAGAAACAAGAGCAACATTAAGTGGACTTCAGCATAATTTGAGTACTCCTTCCATCTTAACCCAATATTGCAAGGATAGAGTAGCTGGGGCAGGGGGCAGGGGACCACGCTCTTAGGTGAAATCGAGGCCAATTGACACAACTAGCATTTTGCTAAGAGAGCTCTCTGCACCCCACATTGGTGAGTGGTGTCTGGGGTCTTAAAACCTGCCAAGCTGCCATCCAAGGACACAGCAAATGGTCCCAACTCAGCAGGAACGGATGCTCACCGAGGACCAAAATGACATGCAGTAAAGACAACCTAGAAGACAGAGGGACCCACAAGAGTGGTTGCCTTCATTGACTCGGGACCGGAAGAACCGGGTGGTGCCCAGCCACCACCAGTGGTAGCCATGATGGAGCTCACTAGGTTGAGTCTCACTGGCAACACAAGAATAAAAAGGGGTGCATCCTGAGATCTCCACTAAAAGACCTCAATTGATGGTCTAGCGGTTTCGGGGTTCCCCTGAGAGCATGGCCCCCAGCCCTGATGCTGCCCTTACCCATAAATTATAATGAGGATCCACTCTTTGGAGAGGAATGGATTGGACTTGACAATGTAGAGTGACCATATATTGGTTGCAGTTTATGGTTCTATACATCTATAGGATATCATCCTGCTGACCTCTGGCTGGAGGAAGGAGAGTGGGTTGAGAGGAGGGGAAAGGAGGCTGTTGGGAGGATGAGACATGTATGGAGCAGAGAGGAATATGTGCTGTCACCGGACAGGGAGAGCAGTGGAAGCTGCCTATAGATTGGCATGTAAATTTATACAGGAATGTACATTTTCACTCAGTCACGTTAAATTAAAAAAAAAAAAAGAAGTCGTTAAAATGCTGTCGCTAAACTGTACACCTGAGAAGTGCTGACTGGCAAGTGTTGCATTGTGTGTATTTTTAAGACAGTAAAAAAAGAACTCAATAAATTAAAGGCATTATCAAATGTGGGAAAAAAATTTGTCTTTTGAGACTCCATGGAAAACAGCCTGCATTTTTGTCAAGTCCAGTGTTGTCACACCTAGTAAACCTTCTTCTGCTTTCTAACTTGGAGTGTGTTTCATTGGCTCAACTGCTTCAGGGCATGGACCCAAACTGGGTAACAGCGGCAATGGTTATGCAAAATAATTAACCTACTTGTGTTATGTTCGAAGACCCCTGGTTGTGCACAGTGGTTACGTGCTTAGCTGCTAGCTGTAAAGGTTGTCAGTTGAAACCTAGCAGCCATTCCCTGGAGGAAAGATGTGGCAGTCTACTAATGTAAAGACTGTAGCCTTAGAAGCCCTGTGGAGCAGTTCTACTCTGTCCTGTAAGGTTGCTATGAGTTGGAATTGGCTCAGGTGCCAAGGATTTGGTTTGGTTTTGATTTGGGCTCGTGTTATTTTTAGTTTTCTCCTCTTTGTACTTACAGTATAATAAAGTTTTACAATAATTGATACGACTTTTCTAAATTTCCTTTTATTTACATGAGTGTATACTATAATTTTCAGAAATTTTTATTTTGAAATCATTTTGAATAGAATTCTTTTTGAGTCCCACAATAAAAATCAGTTTGTTAGGCAATAAAGATGTTTCTAAAATTGTATAATTTTAATGAGTTTTTAGTGTCTCTGTCACCAGGACCCTCTTAAAAGTGTCCTGGCTTGGATGATTGATTATAATGCAACACAATCCATTTGTTCCTTCACTTGAGCCTTTCAAAATTATGACTTTTCTGGCATGAGAAACGAAAGTGCTCACTGAACTATGTCTCTTGTCTGTTTTCTCAAGTGTGGCAAGAAGCAATGAAACTATCACTTTTAAGGGCTCAAGTAAGCTCAGTTCTTAGGCAAAGATAATCCTCTCCTATTTGCTGACAGAGTGTAAGAGGAGACGATAGACAACATGATGGATGTAAATGGTCGCTGAGTTGTACATGTGAGCAATGTTGAATTGGCAAGTGTTACCTATATTTTTACAACACTAAAAAGAAATGATAAAGAATAGAGATGAATGCTTTCAGAATTACAGTTGCATATAAATATATTGAAAACATTATTTTATTAATTCCATGCCTATTATATTGACATTATGCCCAGTATCCTAAATTTATGTGTGACCCCTCTTAGCAATTCTGTTGTCACCAGCTGGTCCACATCACTGTTATCTCTCACCTGGGTTATTGAAGTAACCTTCAGATGATGTTTCTGCTTGCCCTATTCGTGTAAAATGTTAATATAAAAACCAAAACCAACCCATTTTTGTCGAGTCAATTCTAACTCTTGGCGACCCTATAGGACAGATCAGAACTGCCCCAGAGAGTTTCCAAGGAGCAGCTAGTGGATTCAGAATGCTGAGCTCTTGGTTAGCAGCTGAACACTTAACAACTGTGAAACCAGGACTCCAAAAAAATAACAGTGTACATTTTTAAGGCCATTTTGTATCACTCCTCTGCTGACATTCAATTTCATTCATAATAGAAGCCAAGTTTCTTAAAGGGTCCTTCAAGGTTTTTCATTGTCTATTCCATTTAATTTTTTAAATTGTTCTTATAACAGCAAATGTGATAATGGGTGACCAGTTACTGACATGATTAGAATCCAAAGACCTGGTCATTATGCAAAATTGCTGTTATGCAAAAATGGGGGATTGCCACATCAAATTACAAAAAGTAGGGTGATTGTATCATTACACAGCTACAAAATTACAACATTATACAGCTGCCTAATTGCATCATTATGTAACTGCCAAACCACTGAGAACCATGACTAGCCAACCTGACACATAACTTCTACCATCAAAGCTGGTGTTACTCTCATCTCCCACCTCAGTGTTTGTTACTGCCA
This sequence comes from Heterohyrax brucei, assembly GCA_028571685.1. Classification (NCBI taxonomy): domain Eukaryota; kingdom Metazoa; phylum Chordata; class Mammalia; order Hyracoidea; family Procaviidae; genus Heterohyrax; species Heterohyrax brucei. The sequence continues at coordinate 112,248,378 of CM053149.1, read as the reverse complement.
GACATATGTTGTTAATACATGAAATAGTCAAGTGTTTTAGTCAGCTAGGGCTGCTCTAATAGAAATACCACAGAGTGGATGGCTTTAACAAAGGAAGGTTTATTCTGACATAGCCTGGTAGGCTGCAAGTCCTTATTCAAGGTGTATGCTCCAGCGGAAGGCTTTCCCCCTTGTACTCTCTGGAGGGGAAGTCCGGTATTGTATCAGTCTTTGTCCAGGGAGTGTCTTGGCACAGGAACCTCAGGTCTGAGGGACGTGCTCTTCTCCCAGTGCTGCTTTCTTGATAGTGTGAGGTTCCCAGTTCTCTGTTTGCTTCTCTTTCCTTTTATCTGTTGCAGGATGAAACGATTAAGGGTGGGGCAAGCCATACTCCAGGGAAAGTCTGTTTACAGTGCAGCAGGGAGGTGATCTTATAAAGGGATTTACAGTCCCACCCTAATCCTTTAACATACAGCACAGGAAAACCACAAAATGGATGACAGTCACAAGACACTGGGAATCATGGCCCAGCCACATGGCTACACATATTTTGGGGGTGTGGGGGGGACACAAGTCAATCCATGACAGTCAGATAGCAGATTGTTCACTGTTGACCCAATGTGATGGAAACCCTGGTGGCATAGTGGTTAAGTGCTGCAGGTGCTAACCAAAACATTGGCAGTTTGAATCCACCAGGTGCTCCTTGGAAATTCTATGGAATAGTTCTACCCTGCCCTGTGGGGTTGCTGTGAGTCGGCATCAGCTTGACAGCACTGGGTTTGGGGTTGGTCCCTAATGGGAAATACCAGATAATGAGATAGTCAATAAGTAAGGAGAAGTTGTATATTATTTGTTTTCATTTTGGTTAGGCTTTCCCTAATGAGGATAGGATGTCTGCTCTGCCTCCTGTTGCTGGCCCCCGAACGCGTGCTTTGTTGTCTTCAGGCTCTCCTGTTGTGACGCTCGCCTGTCCGGTCTCCTGCTCTGCGTGCTTCTCTTAGGGACTGCAGATCCGGTTTGTCAGACAGCCTGCCTGCCCCTCCATTTCTGAGAATAATTTTTCTTTCCTATTTTATGACATGTTATTATTAGCTAGTGATTTACCCTTTTGGAATCAGGCTTTGAAAAGTGTTTGTTCCTAGACAGACTTCATCTTCCTTGTCTTATATTTCTGCCTACCAATCAATGGATATAAAAGTAATGCCAGCCAAGCCAAGTGCCGTCCAGACCTGCTTTAATATGAGTATGAGCAAAATGATCTGTGAAAATAATTTTGCTGAGCCTCAGAAATCATTCAGTCTCCATTCTGAGCCCAAGTATCATTTCCTCAGACCTTGGCAATTATCTCTATAGTGAGTCATTCATGTGTATATTTGAGAATTGACTTTTTTTTTTGCAAAGACAGGCTTCCCAGGCTGCTGTAGCCTATGGCAGTCTGCATATTCTGATCTCTAAGAGCAAGTTTTCTGAGCCGTGCGTTTGGACAATGGAATGTATACTACATATTCTGATTTGTAATTGTTTCATTCATTCTGAGATAAATATCTAATAGGTGCATGCACTGAGAAATACAGAGCTATTTTCAAAGTATCCCGTGGCATCTCTGTGACTAATTAGAAAAAAAATACACCCTTTTCCCTGGGAAGACGTAGTTTGGTGTGAGATTGCTGTTACATAGCCTGATGAGCAAAACATGGATAATCTCAGATTTCCACTCACTCTGTCTAGGGACCTCTGGTCCTCAGACAACCTGTGCAACCCTGTGTGATGATTCTAGACATCCAAGGCATTTTCTTTGCTTAAGGAGCTTCAATATTAGTGGAATTTTCCCGAGGAGACAGATTCTAGATTACTTCTCTGCATTTCCTCACACCTAAAGGAAAGGCTGAACACATAGTAAGTTCTTAATATTTATAAAGAATGAATGTCCAGTTCAGTAGAAATGTTTGTTAGAATGCTCTAGAAATCAACAAGTGCATTTTTACCACCTTTGATATGGTTGTTGTAAGACTTTTTACTAGGACTGGAAGGTGAAATTTAAAAACAAAAAATTAAGAGAATTGAGCAAGTACATTTGCTTGATGAATTGTAAATATGTTTGTATTATCATTATTAAAATGCTAATGTGATTTCATTTGGGGAACTCCGTAACTCTGATTGCTTTCAAAGATGTAAATCCCCATCTATATCATAATGAAATATTCTTTGAAATGCAGATGATGATAACGATTCTTTGATTTCAGACATCTATATAGCCTCTTTTCACCTGTCTGTGGAGCAGCAGTTATTTTTATTAGCAGAGATGTCAGAGGATCTACTTGAATTTTGCTGGTACCTTTTTAACATTCTGCTCAATCAATCCTGGACACATACTCGTCTACCAGTGATGCAAAGAAGAGATGTTACGTGAAGTACGGCCATTATCTCAGAACAGAGACAGACTGCTTCTAGTCCCTGGCACCTTCTCTGCTTCAGAGAGAGTCTAAAGCAGTTTATCTCTGACTAGCTTTATTGCTTCCTTACTATCCCTATATTTACAATGGAAACATACTCGTGACTTTATCAGATTATTAATGACTTTCTGGTAGACCTAGCATCTGTTTACCTGTTTAACTTCTGTAGGCTTGTGGCAGCCATTAGAGCTCACCTTCTAGGCTTCTCGTTGCGGAGCATGTTTGAACAAGGACTCCATGTAGTTGCGGCATTCCATAATGTATTGCTACATTTTTACAGAGACCATGCTTCCCATAGTCTGCTGCTAGCCAGTGACTGAACTTGTCATAGATCCTAAAAAAGTCACATTCCTGGAAAACATGGTATTTTTCTGGTGGACAGCTTTGACTAAAGAATTCACTGAAGACCTCATCAAACCTTTGTTAGACCACATGACAGTCCATCAGACCTCTGTCCAGTATCTGCTCCCTGTGTCTTTCATGTGCGATCAGGCTTGTATACTGATCTGATGACTCTCCCAGCCTTCATTGTATTCCTTCTCATTTTCTGCATCATGACTGTTCCGCTAATAAAACCCTTGCGAATTTTAATCACATCTTTGCATCCAGTTTCTTTGACAACTTAGACTAACAGGACTTCTGCATTGACTAACCTTTAGAAGCACAAACCCAGAGGTATCCTTGAAAGGAATGAGTAGAGCAACAGCCCTTGTTCTATTTCAGGTGGCCTATCGGGAAGAGATGGAGTAATAGTCTCCATTTTCTTAGCCTAAACTCCTTTCTTTATCTTTTGTCTTTTACCCGTTTCAATTCCAACCTCTGACTCTCAGGTTTATATTTTGCATAGCAACATTTGCTCTGTCTGTCTAGTGGACCCTGACCCTGTGTCCAGTGTCCTAAGTAATGTCCTCAATTCACTTCCTGGCACTGTGGGTTTTCTAATTGCAAGCTGCCATGCACTGTCGGTCTTTTCTATGCCCCTGACTGTACTGAAACAGCAGACTGGCTTTGGGGGTCACAGAATTTCTACTCAATGGAAACTTGTCTAAAAATGAGTTAAAAACCGATTGTTTAACATTTTAAAATGGAAACCTGGGCTAAAATCTTGAAGTACTACTTTATTAAATACTGACTATACTCCTAGCACTATGTTAATAGATATATATGTATATATATATACATTATTTCCATTACTCCTCACGACAACCTTAGCTGGCAGATATGATGACTACTCCTGTTTTCTAGATAAGCATTTTACCAAAGGTCACACACTAGTGAGCACTGGAACAAATGGTGTGACATCAGAGTTTGGCTCTGGCTCTTAATCTCTGTACTACTTTGCCTCACATTTTAAAGTTGCATGACCTTCAATAAATCAGTTATGGTGAGCCTGATATTATACATATGTAAATATTGGCTATATCTTATTACTCACACTTCATTGAGTCCCATCATATTTTCATCATTTTATATAATACACTATTTTATTCAGTCCTCACTACAATTCTATGAGGCTGGCATTGTCATTATATCGGTTACCTATTGCTGTGTAACAAAACACTATAACTTAGTGGTATAAAACAAGTTTACTGTTTCTTATGATTTGATAGATTGGCAATCTGGATGGCCTGTCTGCAGGGCTCAAATGGCGTCACTTACGTGGTTGCTGTCATCTGCTGACTCAACTGAAAGTTCTAGTTGTCCTGTCTGTGGCCCCTCAGTCTCTACTGGAATAGACTAGCCTCTACGACATGGTGATGTTTGGTGCCCACAAGAGTTGATATAGAAGCTGCTTGATATAAATTTTATTGCTGACTCATAAATACTATTGTGCTCCATTCTGTTGTACAAGGTAAATCACAAAGCCAGCTCTGAAAGCAGGAGAGGCAATGTCGTATTGCAAAGTGGTGTCTTAGTTTGAGTTCTCTAGAGAGGTAAAATCAGGAAAGCATATATATATATATATATATATATATATATATATATATATATATGTACAAAATCCACTGCTGTCTAGCTGGATCCAACCCATAGCAACCCTAGAGGTCAGGATAGAACTGCCCCATAGAGTTTCTAAGGAGGGCCTGGAAGATTTGAACTGCCAGCCTTTTGGTTAGCAGATGTAGCACTTAACCCACTATACCACCAGGGTTTCCATTAATATATATAGAGAGAGATTTATATCAAAGAAAGGTCTCATGTGATTGCAGAGGCTGGAATGTTCCAAGTCTATGGATTAGGATAGAGGCTTCTCCTCCATCATGTAGTTGAAGGGGCTGGCAAACCCAAGATTAGCAGGTCAGAAAGCAGGACTTTTGTTCACAGGCTGTGACTATTGGTGATTCCCAAGATTGGCAGGCAAAACCCAAGGAGCTTCCCATGATTCATACGACTGTATTGGCTGGCATGCCTCAGATTGGCAGGTCAGAGAACAGGGCTGTGAAATGTATTGGGCAGGTATTGCCTAATATACATGGAGTGCTCACAGGCTGTGAAAATCATTTAATTCCAAGATAAGCAGATAAGCTAATAGCTCAAATCCCAAGAACTGGAGGTCAGTCTGTACAGGAGGCAGATACAGGATCCAGAGTGAGCAAGGTGCCAGAATATCCGTTTACATTTGAATGTAGGCCACATGCCGAAGGAAACCTTCCCTTTCAACTGATTTGCTACTCATGGCAGATACCATCATGGGAGTGATCACATATAAACACTGAGAATCATGGGCCCAGGCAAGAACATACAGTCCTAAACACCACAGTGGGCATTGCACTGTTTAATTCATTGGAGGGTCATGCCAGGATCTACTAAACCCTCATTATGAAGATGAGCAACTAAGCGGAGAAGCCAGAATTGAATTCAGGTCTATATGATTGCCTCCTGTGTTCTTTTTCCACTCTGCTGTGCTGTCTGTATCTCCTCCGTCATAGTGTTGGTTATCAGAATTGAATGAGTCCTAATGATGATGGGAAAGCACTCTGTAAACTCAACCAGGTCATTCAAAGTCAGATACCACTCAGGGCCGTGTGTTGAGTTTTTATTCTGAAAGCTGTTTATTAAGTGTAAGACTGCTTGTGCAGAATAAGTAGTTATAATGGTAAAAGACTAGGATTGGAACGTAAACACTAGTCCTCTGACACCAAGGAACCCTGATAGTACAGTTGTTAAAGTATTTAACTGTTAGCCAAACACTCAACAGTTCAAACTTACCACCTGCTCTTCAGAAGAAAGATGTGAAGATTTATAGCCTATGGGGCAATTCTGTTTTGTCCTATACGGTCGCTATGAGTCAAGATCTTGACAATGATGGGTTGGTGTCAGTTTGGACTCTGACACTAGTTCTCTTTCTAACATATCAAGGGGATGGCTAATACAGGCACTTGTGCCACCATCCCCTTACCCCATATCCATGTTACGTAGCACTGAATGAGCAAAGTTGAGGTACTGAATTAAACATATTTGAGGTCCCTGCACTGAGCCACATCTGTCTTTTCAGTTAACACAGTGAAATTCATTGGTCATTTTGTAGTAGGGTGGAACAGTATGGTGCCTTAGACAGATACCTTAGAGATGTAACACAGGCTACTTTGTAGTCAGGTGAACCTCTCCCCTCCTTTGCTCGAATTAGCTATTTTCTGTTCTAGACAACTTAGTTTAGCTGTATAGAAAACAGTTCATGGCTTGTTTACTGTACTTACCAAATCCTTTTCTGATTGTGTTTTCATCTGTCTCTCTTTTCTCATTGCTTTCTGCCTTTCATTCTCCTTAACTGTCTTCTTTTCCCATCTTTCTCTCACAAAGGCATAATTAGCACATCTTGCATTTAAAAATGAAATCCTGCAGGGTGCACTGTTATACTGCAAATAATGACTATTCCCTAAATGTAGTAAAATGCTCCCTCAGAACAAGAAGTGTAATGCTCTGCACATCTGCAATGAATAAATCAGAAGAAACTATTGTTGAGTTTGTTCCATGATTCCTGCAACAAATACCAGTTTTGATCAAAGCAGTTGCTTAATGTTTTTTCTTTCAGCAAATACTGTACTGCAGTAATGACTACAATCATCAAAATGACATCCATTGTTTTTCACAATGCAAAGTAAAACATTTCCATTGAGTTCCAGAAATCTGTTTGTAGATAGTTCCTGTCAATTTTAAACAAAAATTCAGGAATGCTGAGATTGTAAATGTATGTGAAAGAAAATTAAAATTATGAGTCAGAAAGTTTACTTAGCAAAATGGATCATATGTGTATTTGTGATGAAGTGGATGAAGCTAATTAGTAATCTAAATTAAGTCGTAAATGCATGCTTTATGATTTTTCTATCTGAATGACCATGGCCATTTCCCTACCACTGTTTTAATATTGTAAGGAATGGAAGTGAATTCCATGGATTTTCTTACACAGTTTCTTGGCTGTAGAACCCAGAGTTCTGTAGCCAAGATAGTTTCACAAGCTTGTGTTACATATCACCCAAACCAAACCCGTTGCCATCAAGTTGATGCAGCCCTGTAGGACAGAGTAAAACTGTCCCATAGAGTTTCCAAGGAGTACCTGGTGAATCCAAACTGCCAGCCTTTTTGGTTAGCAGCTTAACCACCATGCCACCAGGATTTCCATTATGTATCAGTCACTGTGGCAATTACTGTACCTACTGTTATCATGTAGGTAGATACAATATAGTACCTGTTATTGTGAACTATACCATGTAGGTTAGATGGGTGTTGTACTTTGAAGCATTTTTTGGAATAGAAATTCCATGACCTCTCCACATTATCCAAGTATTCAAATCAAAAAGTTCTGCTTCACTGAAGTTTCTGAGCAACTTTTAATTATTATGAAGGAATGAAAAAGGGAGGGACAAAACTCTTGTAGCTTACAGACAAAGAAATTAATAGCTACTGCCCTTCACAACCAAGGAAAAGAATTTATTGAACCAATGAAAAGAATGAAAATGCATTTGTTTCATAATTGCGTGGAATGAAATCCATTTGGTATAAATTTAATTAGTCATTTATGTGGGGGGAAATACATTTCCATCTCTGGCAGTAGAATTGGATTTGTCAGTTGAATCTGCTACTGGGAATCCACTTATACTTCAATTCCATCTGTAATTATTTTTAGAGTTTCAACTCAGGTAAGTTTTAAAATGTAACCATTAGTTACAATATAGCTATCTAATTATTATTGTTTTTCCTCCAGAAGAACTTTAGTATTTTGAAGCAGCAGGAGTAGGTAAATGATGTGTATTTTACCTGGAGTCCCTAGGTGGTGCAAATGGTTAATACACTCAGCTGCTATCTGGAAAGTTGGAAGTTTGAGTGTATCAAGAGATGCCTCAGAAGAAATACCTGATTGCCTCCTTCTGAAAAGTCAGCCATTGAGCACCCTATGGAGCACAGTTCTACTCTGACACACACGAGGTTGCCATAATTGGACCCATTGGTCATCCCTGAGACAGGACAGCTGATCAGGGAGAATAGAAACTATCACTAGATTCAAGTTATATATATTTCAAAACACCTGAAAAGATGCTTCAAAGAAATGCATCTCTATGAAGTTTACAACCTATATAATACAGAATGACAAACACAGAAGATTAATCAGTTAAGGTGGGGAATCAGATGGGCATAGGGAAGTGAGTCATAATTATTTCTGTCTTACATGGATAATACAAGACACTAAATCTTGTAACGGTATCATCTTGGGGGTCTCTTGAGTCTCAGTAGGGCTTGTACAGCCCCTATTCTTTTTAGCTTTCTCATCACAAATGAGCTCTCCCATCCAAAATACTTACCTTCTCAAAGAATGACTGACCATGCTACAAGTGTGCAGGACATTCTCTGCTACTGTGGACATCTCTAATCTTCTCCATTGAAACATCAAATATACTAGTGTTCCTTTTATTTTTGGCACAGGCAACAACTAACCTACTGTCTTAGTCATCTAGTGTTGCTATAACAGAATTACCACAAGTGGATGACTTTAAAAAGAGAACTTTTATTTTTTCATAGTCTACCAGGGTAAAAGTCCAAGTTCAGGGTATCAGCTTCAGGGGAAGGCTTTCTCTGCTTTCTCTGGAGGAAGGTCCTTGTGTCAATCTTCTGTTGGACTGGAAGGTTCTGAGGCACAGGATCTGCAGTCCTTTCTGAAGGAGACCCTCAGCTCCAGCACTGCTTCTTTGTGGTATGAGGTCCCCAACCCTCCACTTGCTGCCCTTTCTTTTGTATCTCAAGAGGCTGCCCCAATGCACAGTGCAATCCCACACATTGAGTCCTGTTCCACCAACACAACTGCCACCTATCCTCCCTCACTAACATCAGGGCAGGGTTTACAACATAAAGGAAGATTGCACAATACTGGGAATCACGGCCCAGTCAAACCACCACATGTATTTTTGGGGGAACACAATTCAATCCATGATACATGCTGTTGGGAGGTAGTGTAAACATAAATTCAAATACATACATTTGGTCTAATGCATATGACTCTATGACCTTAAAAAAATGAACACATCTTTATGATGTTTAAAAGGGGTAAGCTTTTATTTTTTCTCCTCATTTTTCTTCTACAGCATCTGTTGGCTTACACTTGGCTCCCTTTTGTAATGCATCTGTGTAGGAAATAGCGAATTCTATGGAGAGGGGGAAAGGTGGACAGTAACAGGGAAGAAGTGAGAAAGGCATTTAAAGTGTTATTGAATTACAAATGCCAAAATTTCATTTTTAAAAAAAATACAAAAGCAAGGTACCACTGATGCATGTGTGAATGTGTCTGCTTATGTTGTCTTTGATTCACTTGCTCTTCTAATTAGCAAAAGCAAGATTGCTTTTTAAAAGGCACGGCTGATGTTTGAAGTGCCGGCTTAGTTTTCAGTGTGTTCCCAAACCCCTCCTTGTTGCTGTCCTAGGTGAAGGCCATTCTTCTGGAAAAATAACTCCTTGGGGAGCAGCCGAGTCTCAGTTCTGTGTTCTTATGGCAACTTTTAGATCCTTTCCAATTGCTGGCTGTTCGGGCGCTTTGTATGGGGATGAGCGAGTCTCCTCTGAATGCTGTGGGACTACAGTAGATATAAACCAGATAGTGCCCTTTCGAAGGTCATCTTTGGGCTAGTAAGTTAGTCTGATTGCTGTGGGTGCTACGTGTTGGGAGTCCTTGAATCACGGAGCAGCACCCCAAAAACGCAGGAGAAGTGGCGGTGGGAGGAGAAGAAGGAAACACCCTTTACTTCTGCCTAAAATAGAAGTATAGGAGACTTACTCATCTAGCCCTGCTATAACAGAAATACCATAAGTGGATGGCTTTAACAAACATAAATTTTATTCTGTCACACTCCAGTAGACTACAACTCCAGATTCAGGGCATTGGCTTCAGTGGAATGCTTTCTCTGTTGGCTCTGGAGGAAGGTCCCTGTTGTGAGTCTTCCCTTAGACTGAGAGCTTCTGAGGCACAAAGGCACAAAGGACAGACTCTGTATCCAGCACTGCTTCTTGGTAGTATGAAGTCCCCAGATCACCCCTTGCTTCCCTTTCCTTTATATTGTCAGTGATTGCCTCAAGGCACAATATAATCTTCTACATTCAGTCTTGTCTCACTAACACAACTGCCACCCATCCTCCCTCTCATCATAGAGGCAGAATTTACAACATATGGGAACATCACACAACATTGGAATCAAGGTCTACAAATAAATACACCTATTTTTGTGGGGAGACAATTCAATCCATGACAGAAACTAAATCTAGCTCTTAGATTGCCATTTCCCTTTTGTCTAGACACTTCATCTTAATTTTTCCTTAGATATTAATTAGCCAAGCCAAGTGCCATCGAGTCGGATCATTGGGAGTGAATTTAGTTTACAGGAAAGTGTTGGACAAGGGGGAGAGGAAGGTGCAGAGGTAAAGGCCATGGTTTACTTCTAGAGACCCCAAAATCCAAACCCACTGCTGTTAAGTCAATTACGACTCACAGCAACCCTGTAGGACAGAAGGGAACTGCTCCACAGAGATTCCAAGGAGTGCCTGGCAGATTTGAACTGCTGACTTTTTGGTTAGCAGATGTGGCACTTAACCACCACATCACTAGGGTTTCCACTTCTACAGACAGTAAGTTAATGTGCACATGATTTGGGGTTAGGTATGAGTTTAAATCATAGCTTTGCTTTTCCTTCCATGGATAAACTATCTTTTGTTGTTTTCAATACATCAAAATTCTCTTTCTTGTTACAGTCTACTACATTGTAGTTACTTATTTTCTGGGTCTCATCTCAAATACTACCTCTTCTAAGATATCTTCCCTGAATTCTTAGTGTGAGTTAAAACTTCCTCATTTCATTACAGGTCTCCATAGCTCCTCTAGTAATATTAATCACATTTATCTTTTTTCCTACTAAATTCTGCACAAGGGCAAGGGTCTTGCTTTTCTTTTTCACCACTGTATCTTAATGTTGCATTGTCTTGTATCTGATTAAGTTCTAACAATGTCATCTTTTTCAAGGGGAAACAAATTAGCCTTACAGAGCTTCACTTGCTTTACTGGTAAAATGAACTTCATAGTGTCAATCCTGAGAGAGGTAAAAGAATAACATATATAAAGTGCCTAGCACAGTGCTTGGCAGGTAGGAAAGTTATTTTATAAGCTCTAGGAGGGCTCCATATATAATCCTTGCATATTCACCATCCAATAGTTTCAGAAAGATTTCTTCATCTGGGAAGTTCTGTGGTGCTTTCTTTCAGGGTCCTTCTGAAGCCATGGGTGATTTCTTGGTTATGTTTTTCTCCAGAGTTTGTTGCTTTGAGGGCATCGAGTGAGTCAATAAAGGCTGGGAGAGATGCTATGAGGATGGACCACAGTTGTTTCTCTAGGCTGCCTTAAAATGAAAGGTAAAAGGTATCTGACAACTTCCAAAGTCAGTCAGGTTTTCAGGTGTATAGGTCTCTCATCCCAGCTGGCAAAGTAAGCACCTTTATATCAAACCCTAGATGTTATAAACTAGCTCAAAATACAGAAAGGCTACTGTCCTGCTGGCCTCTGCTGTCAGGCCCCAGCCATAGGCAACACTGTGTAGAATCCTGCTTTTCTTCTTGAAAAGTGCTCTCCTCCGGGTAGGCACTGCCTCCCAGGCCTTGAATTAGATCCAGCTGTGGCCTCCATATGAGTTTCTCTGCCTCCCAGTGGAACAAGATGGCATTCCACACAATCTTGCTTCCTGCCTTAGTACAGGCTACTGTATGGCGGAGGCAGAAAGAGACGCCAAAAGTGCCAAGACGCACAGAGTCCAAAGCTGGACTCTCAAAATGTGTCAATTTTGCCTGCCTATCCTCACCAGCAGTGTGTCTGAGATTAGCTACTAGTCAAGTCCCAGCTCCACCCACTGGCTAAGACAGAGAAAAAAACTTAAAGTGGTGAGTTACCTTCGGTTTGTGAAAGCCAGATCTTGCCAAGAGCAGGGTCAGCAAAAGAGAGGAGGTTTTCTGTTCAGTAGTATGAAGTCCAAATTAAGAGCCCTATGCCGTGTCCTAGGGCTTACTAGGTGTCCAGAAGTCTCCTTTTAATAATCAGTTCAGGTCTTGGTGTCCAGAGGTTGACCATCTTGACTCTGCCCCCTCAGAAAGTTATTTTAAGTTACTGCATCTCAATAATTCTAAGAGGTATTCCCCTGCATCAATTTTAATACCTATGAACTTGGAATACATCTTTTAATTGAGGGAATGCCATAGGTTGATAATACTTTTTTTATTTCTTTGTTAATGGTATATAAGTATAGCTTGTATCTTTTATGAAATATTGTGAACTGTTCTCCCCATTGAGATTATTTATAATATTAGCCTTCAAAATTATTCCTTTTATATAGGGGAAGGCAGGATCTGTGATTTTTTTTTTAATACATGAAAGAATAATCCTAAAATGAAAGGGAGGCTAAAAAATAATATGTGTGCATACAGGGTCAGACCCGACTTGACAGCACTTGGCTTTTATATAGGGATGCTGTGAAACAGAATCAACTCAACAACAATGGATTTGTTTTCTTTATTCTTTTCTTTTTTATAGCAAGCATATTAGAATATGACACCTTTAAGGAAACTGAGGTACAAAAAGGTTAAATAAATTGTCAAAGTTCACAGAGTAAGTTATAGAGCTAGAATTTAGCCTCAAAGTCAATCATTTGCTAAGGAAGGACCTTAGGCTCCTGAAGCCAATAGAGCTTACGTGGATTAACTACCTCTTTCTTGTTACAGTCTACTACATAGTAGCTACTTATTTTCTGAGTCTCAGCTCAAATACTACCTCTTCTAAGGTATCTTCTCTGAACTCTAATTCTGAGTTAAGTCTGCCTCATGAATGTAAACACACAAGCATTTGAAACCTACACTCATCAGAAAATTAAAAACAAAATGAGAGTATCAATAAACTGCTGAAAAAAATGCTGTTATACTCTCTGATAATATATTTTGTACAGGCCAGCCAAGTGCCGAGTGAAGTATATTTTAATATTTTATTTGTATTGAAAGGAGTCCAAATTCTAAGTTGTGCCATACCTTAAAAATAAAAAACTTCAAATGATTAGAGTTTATATCATGTTAAAGGAATTATACCCTGCTGGTTCCAGAAATGATTTAAGGTTTATTATAAGTTTACAGGGAAATCCTAGTGACATAGTGGGTTAGGGGCTACGTCTGCTAACCAAAAAGTCAGCAGTTTAAATCCACCAAGCACTCCTTGGAAACACTATAGGGCAGTTCTACTCTGCCCTTAGGGTTGCTATGAGTCAGACCTGACTCGATGGCAGTGGGTTGTAAGTATACATGAAGCACAGAAAGCGAGCACATTAGAATTTCAAGAGACCAAAGATAATAAGTAAAGTGAAACAAACAAACAAAAAGGTGAAGCATATTATAAATACGCCTGTAAATGGGCTAACAATTACTTCTCAAAATATGTATGTTAGTATAACAATGACTTTCAAAATGCTAGTTCCTATACAGTCCCAGTTTATAGTTAATAACGTTTCAACAGAACATAATTGCACAAATGCACTCCTGTATGAGAATGTATATGAATATTCAGCGAGACACAGGGTACATGTAGAAAAGTCAGTAAGTATAAATAATCCAACCAATTACAGAATGTAATGAATGGGTGTGGAAATAAAACCTCAACTCATAATTGCAGTAGGAAAAAATACACAAATCTAAGAATGCTCTTAACCCAAATACATGGCCATTACATCAAGAAAGAAAACACTGGTGGCATAGTGGTTAAGTGTTACAGCTGCTACCCAAAAGGCTGGGAGTTCAAATCCACTAGATGCTTCTTGGTAACTCTGTGTCCTGTGAGGTCACCATGAGTTAGAATAGACTCAGTGGCAGTGGGTTTGGGTGGTTTATATCAAGAAGAAAACTGTTGGTATATTGGTTAAATGCTAAAGCTGCTAACCAAAATGTTGGCAGTGTGAATCCACCAGGAGTTCCTTGGAAACTTATTGAGCAATTCTACTGTGTTCTATAGGGTCTCTGTGTGTCAGAACCCACTCAAACAACAAAGAGTTATAAAAGAAAACCTATAAACTTTTTGAGAGGCATTCAAAAAAGATTAAACTATGAAAAGTCAGACTAAATTAATTGATGAAAAATCCAAATAAGATGACGTGTAACCTGCCAATAAATGTACTTTCTTAAATTCTTATAAAAGTTTTTATACAATTTTTTTTTTTTTTTTGGTAACTGATTTCTGAAGTTAAAGAATATATGTAAAATCACTACATGGGAGAAGATTTTATCAGCAAAAAGCTAAAATCATTGAAAAATAATGAAAATACATAAATATTTAATATAACATATATAAATAAAAACCCAAAATGGAATATCAACAAACTGGAGAAAATATACCACAAATATTATTTATGATAAATTGTAAAGATGAGTATTGTAGGACAGGGAAGCTGGATCATTTATCCACCAACTCCAGTTGTGATTGGTTGAAGATTGCCCTTGAGTTTGTTGAATCCAAGGCACTTTGGTTGGCCCTGCAAGTGCCCATGAAGCTGGAGAAATCCTTCAGGCACAAAAGCAGGGAGATGCAAATAATGGAGGTGAGAAGTTGTCAGCTTGTATAGGAACTATACACTGACACTGCTGGTGAATCACAGATGTGGAGACCATTTGGGGAAGAGAAAAATCAACAGTATTTGCTACACTGGGAGAATGTGTTGGTTATAAAATTAAATTGTTGGTGAAAACCTATATGTGTGAAAACAATTACCATTCTCTAAAAAAAAGTGCAAACATTAAAGATTTGAAGACAGTAGGCCAAGCATTAATAGTGAATATCTTGTAGTGGTTAAGATCTTGACAGCTAACCAAAAGTTTTACAGTTCAAATCCTCTAGCCACTCTTTGGAAACCCTATAGTGCAGTTCTGTTTTTTCCTATAGGATCACTAGGAGTCATCAAGTGGTTGGCACCTGACAACTTGATGACACCTAACAATAACAAAACAATTGGAGTAGTAATAGTACTGAAGGAGTGGCTGCTGCAATTAGTATTGTTCTTACTTTTGTTAGGTTGCATGTAGGAGTTGGCACACTGTGATCCTGTGTCTTTTTTCTGCCAATAAAGTTTGACTGAATACATAACCACAACCATTCAATTACATATGGTCTGTGGCCACTTTGTGCTGTAATCTTAGACTTCAGTGGTTGCAACAGAGATTGAGTGGCCCACAAGGTCTAAAATATTGGTCTTTGCAGAAAAAGTTTGCCCGTGTCTAGTTTCAGACTGGCTGATATGGTATTCTGAGCACAGTTTGAGAATATTCTGCAGGTATTTGGGGGGAAAAGAAACTTAAAATGGAAAAAGCCTGTTCCTATCAAGCTGATTCCAACTTATAGCAACCCCATGAGTGTAGAATTGGTCTATAAATTTTCAAGACTTTTATTTTATTTTTTATGATTAAATGAAAGTATACAATTCAAATCATTCTGCATGCCCACCTATCTACAGCTTCATCCGCTCTCCTCACCCTGTGACAGCACACTCCTCCTTTTCACCCTTCTAGTATCCACTTAACAAAGACCTGTTCCCTCATTTCTACCCCCCTCCTCTCCCATCTAGAAAGAAGCCAGTAGGACAGCCTCCTATGAATTTATAAAATCATAAAGTACACACACCTTGTGCTCGCACTGTGTCCCCAAGTCCAGTCCATTCTTGTCTGAAGAGTTGGCTTCAGTACTGGTTTCAGGCCAAGACTATAATCTTTATGGAAACAGTTTGCAGCATCTTTCTACTGTGAAGAAAGTAGCTGCTGGGTTCAAGTAACTGACTTTTCAGTTAGCAGACAGGTAGTTAGCTTACCTACTGCACTATCAGGACTCCTAGCAAGAAAAGTTATAGGCCAGAAAATCATGAATATTATATAATGAATATTATGGTATAAATTTCAGAAGGATAGTGGTAGATTTATAAACTACTCATAATATCTTCTCAGGTAATAAACAAACTTGACATTTATGTCTTATGATTTGGCTGCTAACCTTTTACAGCACAGACCAGGAATAGCTGAAGCATCTACCACTCCTCTCAAAACAGTTCAATTAGTGTTTGAGTTTTGAATCAATAGCATCTTTAGGTTATACGAATGCAAGGAAGTGTCCCACTAGCAAATTGCTACTGAAAATTGAGCTTCAAAAGTTTGATGGAAATGTCTTCATTAAGAGTAGCAGATCCCTAACTACTCAATAGGAGAAACAAGGACTCCTTTGAGAAATCAGTAATTTCAGGACTGGGGTAGTGAAAGCTCAAGCCAAATCTAGGAATTTTTTGATGATTGAAAGAAAGCATTCAAAAACTGTTGCAAACATGTCAAGTGGACATAGGAAGCGAATTAAAGAGTACTTTACTGGCCAAATATGGCATAATTTGAGCATTACAAATAATGGTAATGAATTATAATATATTGAGTAGAAAAAGGAATTCATAAGTCCATAATGATATAAAAAATACATTAGTGTGTGTGCATTTGAAATATTGTTCTTTACAGGAGAAGGCCAGCTAATAAATGTGGAAGAAATAATAATATTATAACCATATTCTATTACCAATACAATAATTAATTCAGGCAAGCACTATTAATGGATGCAAAAATTGGTTGGTGCAAGATTATTGAGGAAAAGAATATTTGTACAGTCTTGAAATACTCTAGTGAATGATAGGGAAAGGGTATTTTTATAATAAAAAGATCTAGCAGGTACCACATTAATCAAGAAGTCAAGCTTAGTTCCATATTAACAAGATGAATTGACATTATGTGTCTTCTAGTGTGATTCAGAGGAAATTACACAGCATCATCTATGCAGTGTTGTTGCCAAAAATGTTTAAAGTGAGTTTAATTGTGAAGAAATAATCAGACAAGTCTTGAATGTAGGACAGTCTAAAAGTCAACTAACTTAGACTATTAAAATATCAGTATTATGAAGTTTTGTAAATTAAAGGAGATTTTCCTGGACTAAGGAAGACTAAACAGTAAAATAAAAAGCCACTGCTGTTGAGTTGATTTTGACTCATACCGACCTTATAGGTCAGAGTAGAACTACTCCATAGAGTTTCCAAGGACCACTGGGGGGATGTGAACTGCCCACCTTTTTGTCAGCAGATGTAGCGTTTAAGTGCTATACCACCAGGTTTTCTAGGGAGACTAGTGAGGTTCATTAAGCAAGTAGAATGTATACACTTTGACTGGATTATGGATTGTATTGAAAAAAAGATAATAAAGGACTTGGGGAGAAATTTGACTATATTGTTGAATCCAAGTTACATTTCTTGACTGTGTGATGACATTGTGATTATGTATGAAAATGTCCTTGTGTATGGGAAATATAGATATACTCTGAGGTATTTAGGGTTAAAGTGTTAGGAGGTTAGTTATGTACTACACAGTTGGGAGAGATGGGGGCAACAAATGAGGCAAAATTGCTAACTAATGGTGACTTAGTTTTACAACTTCTCAGTAGAAAAAGTGAAAATAGGAGCAATTTTAAGTTGAGATAGAATTTTAACTTAAAGTTACCTTTTGTCCAAGGATGTCTTATTTTCCAAATGTAACATTAGGACATTGAACTTAAAATGCTATTGAAACAAAATCTTAAATTAACTAATTATATCAAGAGCTGACTTCTGTCCTCAGTTAGTATGCTATACCCCATTTCTGATGGCAGATGGATCTGGGCTGAAAGCAGAGAATGCCAAAAAGATGTTTACCTATGTTTTATTGACTATGCAAAGCATTCAGCTGTGTGGAACATAGCAAATTATGGATAGCATTGTGAAGAAATAAGAATTCAATGCACTTAATTGTGCTCATGTGGGGCCTGTGCATAGACCAAGAGGCAGACTTTTAAACAGAATAGAGGGATACTGCATGGTTTAAAATCAAGAAAGGTATGTGTCAGGATTGCATTCTTTTATCATACTTATTCAATCTGTATGCTGAGGAACTTATCCCGGAAGCTGGGCTGTATGAGAAGAACATAGCATGAGGATTGGTGGAAGACTCATTAACAGACAGCATTAAGCAGATGATACAACCTTGCTTGCTGAAAGTGAAGAGGACTTGAAGCACTTGCTGATGAAGATCAAAGACTATAGCCCTCATTATGGATTAGACCTCAACGTAAGAAAACAGAGATCCTAATAACTCAACCAGTAAGCAACATCATGATAAACTGAGAGAAGACTGACATTGTCACAAGTTCCACTTTACTTGGATCCATAATCAGTTCCACAGAAAGAGCTGTCAGGAGATCAGTGGACAACCCTGCTGCGAAAGACCTCTTTAAAGTGTTGACAAGCAAAAGTGTCACTTTAAGGACTAAGATGCACGTCACCCAAGCCGTGATATTTTCATTTGCTTCATGGGCGTGCAAAAGCTAGACAACGAGGAAGGATGACTGAAGATGATGCCTGTAAATTATGGTGTTGGCAAAGAACGTTGAATGTAACATGGACTGCTAGAAGAGTGGATAAGTCTGTCTTGGAAGAAATTCAGCCGGAGCCCTCCTTGGAAGCAAGGATAGTAAAACTTAATCTTACTTAATTGTGGACATATTATCAGGAAGGACCAGTGCCTGGAGAACATCATGCTTGGTAGAGTGGAGGGTCAATATAAAAAAAGGAAGATGGTATGACACAGAGGCTGCAACAGTGGGCACAAATCTAACTATTGTGAGGATGACTCAGGACTGAGCAGTGTTTCATTCTGTTGTGTGCAGTGTTGCTATCTATGAATTAGAACCAATTCAATGGCACCTAGCAACAGGAGAGTGGCCATACAAAATACGGTCCTGCCTTTAAATAATTTATAATCCATTTGTAAATCAAGAAAACATCCACTCCATGGAATTCCTTTCTGCCCACCTCCCCGTCAGAAAATTTTGAGTACCGATTATGTTGGATGATTCCTGGTGGCACAGGAGTTAGGCACAGTGGTTAAGCACTCAACTGCTAACTGAAATGTTAGCAGTTCACATCCACCAGGTGCTCCGTGGAAGCGCTATGGGGTAGTCTGTTTCATCCTGTAAGGTTATTAATAGTAGGAATTGACTTCATCAGCAACCAGAGTGTGGTTTTGGTTTACTATGTGGAAATGTTCTTTTGGTTTACTATGTATGTATAGACAGAGTGCTTCGTAGAAGCAAGGATGGTGAGACTATGCCTTACGTACTTAAGACATGTTGTCAGGAGGGATCTGTCCCTGGAGAAGGACATCATGCTTGGTAAAATAAAATGTCAGCAAAAAGGAGGAAGACCCTCAACAGGATAGACTGACACAGTGGCTGCAACAGTGGGCTCAAGTGTAACGATCATGGGCATAGTACAGGAGTGGGCATTGTTTTGTTTTGTGGTACATAGCGTCACTGTAAAACAGAATCAACTTGAGAGCACCTAACAACAACATGTGGAAATACGTATTTTAGGTGAAGTGAGAAATGTGGATGAGTGAGACATAGATCTTGCTCTCAATACATTTATTTCCTAATCAAATTCACCGCTACTGAGTCAATTCTACCTCGCAGAGGCTGAATGTGGTGGAGTAGAAGTGTGCCATAGGGTTCCCAATGCTCTAAATCCTTATGAAAGCAGACTGCCTATCTTTTTTCTATAAAGCAGCTGGTGGATTGGAACTGTTGACCTTTTGGTTTGCAGATGAGCTCTTAATCACTGCACCATCAGGGCCCTGTACTTTCTGATAGGGATATAAAAATTACAGTAGTCTTCCAGCCTACATGACTGCCACCCCAGCTGCTCTATTGGTGCTGCTGTAGTCTTCCACTTGCTCGCCAGCTAACTGATCATGTAACTGGGGGAGAAGCTGTCCGCAGGTTAGCATACATTTTTATATTCCTCATTGGGAATATGAATTGAAAGATAGGAAGAGAGATGGAGTTTATGGTTTACTCACAACAATATAGAAGACTAGAGGGAAAGTCTATGAACTTGTACTGCTCAGGTTCTCAGTGTTACCTCTTCTGAAACCTAGCTATCCATCTTTTCCTTTGATTCCATGAGAGTTATATATGTTCTTAGATAATCATAATAAAGAAGAATGTGAGAAGTATCACAATCTAAGTATGACGATTTAAAAGAAATGAAAGTAATTTTTGAATAGAGTCATTAGAGAGAAACGTTTGAACTGTGGCATATCAACTGTGAATGATCTAGGTATCTGGTAAGTGAATTGATGAATTTTTGGTAAGGGTAAGAACATGAAAAGTTTCTGCCATTGTTTTTTATTAATTTTTACGTTAAGGCAAGAAATCTGAAGCACTGTGAAGTTGTATAGCAATGCGTGAGTGTAGCAGAATCTAGATGCAAATCCAAGCGGTCTTGCTCCAAATCCCATTTTTTTAAATCACTATGCTCATCTACCCTTACTTTTACTACTACAAAACTGTGTATTATATACTAAGGATATTATAGGAGATTAGAAAAGAAGGAAACCAGTGAGACCTGGAGTTATCAGAGAAGTTTTTAAAGAGGAATTGGAACCTAAACTAGGTCTCAATTAGTAGGCAGAAGAGAGAAGATTCACAAAAACAATATGCATTTGGTGCCAAAGTCAGTTAATGTAAGAGTTGAATTTCTACATATAACAAACTTCCATTTATTTAAATTTAAATTTCTGTAATATTTAAGTGTTAAGCATGCAATTTATTCAGTGTTGTATTAAATTATTTTGTTTACATTTTATTTGTTTTCTATATTATTATCACTAAACATCACACAGGTATCTTGTTTGAGAATCTCTGCTGGGTGTCAGGTTACAAAGAGGTATGCAACATGGGATCCAGTCCTCAAGAAGGCATTTGTTTACATGGTAAATAATATTTCCCAAATGGTGTATGTTAAGTGCTGAATAGATATCTCCAGCAATAGTAATTGAAAGACTTCAGAGGAAATCTTTTGGAAAAAATGATTAAACGTGCTGCATGAAGAAGTTATCTTTACATAGGTATATATGTAGATATTTATATGTACATATTTATATGGGCGGCATATATATTCATGTGTGTGTGTGTTTATATGTACATAATAGAGCACATAGGAAGCATATGCCCTGTTTCATAACCTCTTAGACCAATCCAGATGCCTGTGGAACTGGTTATCAGGCTTAAAAGCTAAAGACCACTGCCTTGAGGGACATCTAAGTCAGTTGGCGTAACATACTTTATAAAGATAATGTCTTAATTTGGTGAGGGGCATCTGTGGTTTTATAAACTTGCAAGAGGACGTCTAAGATACAACAATCAGTCTTTTCCTATCTGGAGCAAAGGAAAGTGAAGAAAACTAAAATTCAAGGAAGTAATTAGTCCAAAGGGCTCCTCTAGTCTGACCAGAAGAATCAGATGGTGCCCGGCTACCGTTACCCACTGCTCTCAACAGGGACACAGTAGAAGGTCCCAGTTAGAATAGGAGAAAAACATAGAACAAAATTCAAATTCATAAAAACTGGACTTGACTGATAGAGACTTAGAGAAACACCCAAAACTGTTGTCCTGAGGCACCCTCCACACTTGGAACTGAAGCCACTCCCTTTTACCCAACTGACAGTTTGTCTTCAGTAACATCCTTGAGGAATGGACTCCTTAGAGGAATCAACTGTCTGAGGTCAAAAGGGCAATGTTTGCCCAAAAACATAGATGAAGAGGTAGGGAGGGGCAGGGAACCCAAGGTGGAAATGGGGAGAGTTCGGACACACGGTGACAGAACAACCTGTGTATGAATTATTGAATGGAAAGTAATTTGCTGTGTAGACTTTCCCCCAAAGCGCAATAAAATCCACCCACCATGCCCTCAAAAGTTTATCTAAAGAAATGCACTTTGGCCCTTTTTGTCCTGAGAAGAGAACTCCAAACTCTTGGAATTTTCTGAGTTAATTGAGCTAACTTTTGTTTTTTTTCTAACTACTCCTGAAGGTTTGTGCTGGTGAGTGGGAGCTGCCCACACAAAAGGACCACCTGAATCACTTAACCTCAGGAGGCTTAATTTAACCTTTCATTCATATACAGTGAATCTTCAATAATGAATACATAATGAAGCCAATAAAGATCTGAATAGGAGGCTCTGACCACTTCCTGACTGGCAAAAGGAGGGTGATGTGTCCTCATTAAGATACAGAAGCTGTCTACTGAGAATCCTGCAGAACTTGCCCGTATGTCTCTTCCTTATGATACTGATTTGTATCCTTTCGCTATAATGTCTGTAATCATAAGTATAGTACTTTGTGAATTGTTTCAGGAGATTATTGAATGACTCCTGGCAACTGTTATTTAGCACTTCCGGTGTGCCAGCACTGAGCTGTATGACTTCGTACACGTTACTGCAACGCTCCACCGTGACCTGGTCTAGTTGGTGTCATCACTTCCGACTTAGAAGTAAGGAGTTATCAATCCCTAGCATACTGTTTTCAGAAGCTCTAGTTTATGCAATAGTTACAGCACTTTGCTGCTAAGCGAAAGGTTAGTGATTGGAACCCGCCATCCACTCTGTGGGATAAAGATGTGGTAGTCTGCTTCATAAACATTAACGATCGTAGAAACCCTTTGGGGCATCTCTACCCTGTTTTATAGGATCACTCTGATTCAGAATTGTCTCAACAGCAGTCAGTTTGATTTGGTTTGGTTTTTTGAGGGCAGTTTACATGAGAATCCTGTATCATCTACCTTGGAATACCTTTGAATTCCTGTTAAAAATCTGTTTTGTTAAGATTTAACCCTGTATCACTGAAGAATTTCTGTGGGTGAGGCCTGAGAATCCACAGTTTAAGAAGCCTACTGAGAGATTCTATTCATCCTCAACTTTGAGAATAACCATCAGAGAGGCTGAATGACTTGCTCAGTGTCCGAGTAGCAGAGATAGCATTTGTACTTATTGGTCTGACTTGGAATCCCCTCGTCTTTCCACTTATCCAACTTACACAGTCTCATTATTTCAAGGAAGGAACCATTGTGCAAGATGTGAGAACAAATGCTGTGAAGGATTCATGTTTTACATTTGAAGAATATTTTAAAACACCAAAATACTCTCACCTGACTTCCCTGTTTAGAAAGGCATAAAATGGTGTGCTTGAACAAAGTCTTTTTGTTCAAAATTATTTCAGTGAATACTGCATTCATTGTTCTCTTGGCAAGTGATTAAATGACTCAAGCTGTCCACTATGAAACACACTCGTAGAGTGCACCTCACACCTGCACTTAACAGCTCTAAGACCGAGGGCAATTGACCTCTGTTTTATTTCTTTATTCAATAAACTGCTTCTCATCTGCTCTTTTGACTTTTCTGCTGTTATCTCCTCCAGTTTAACAATCTTGTTCCAGTTCAATTCAGTATTTACTGAGAGCCACTGTCCTAGGCTCTGTGGGAGACACAATGTTCTGTCTCTGTGGGGAATCTTCTCCAAGGCCCATGATGGTGTAACCTCACATGTGCATTGCACTGTTTTAGGGATGAGGTCGATGAAGATTGCTCTTTTGTCTTTAAAATTATGAGAATTGACAGTCAATAACACAGCTGTTTCTCAATTAGGAGGTTAATGAAATGTCACAAGACATGCTAGTCAAGGAAGCAGCTAGGCAATGTAAACTGTAATTGATGCTGAAGATGGTGCAACACAATCCTTTCTCATGACGAACGCATTCCCCAGGGGTGGGCTCACAAGCTCATTCTTTTGGCTTTCCAATGTTTAGAATCAAACACAGTTTTCCAGAATTTGAAATTGCCTACCACAGGAAAATTGTAGTTTAAGATAGAGTTCATCACAGTGCCTTCTTTACAGAGCTATGGTTACTGTTGTTAGGTGCTGTCCAGTTGACTTTTGCTAGTAGTGACCCTGTAAGACAGCAGAACTACCCCAGAGGGTTTCCAAGGAGTGACTGGTAGATTTGGACTGCAGACCTTTTGGCTGGTAGCCAAGTTCTTAACCACTATGCCACCAGAGTTATTAAGATGATGAAAAGAGATTTCATTTGAAATGCTCAGGACAGTTTCTAGCTCAAAGAGCTCAGTAAGTGAGAGCTACATTAAAAGTGAGGGTTATGCTTATAGGAAGCAGTTTGAAAATGTGGGAATGAACTTATGTTTGTTAAACATTTTAACACACATTTATGGGAATGTACGTGTGGGGGAAGATAAAAATAACTGATTTTATCTTACTATCAAATTGCTTATTATCTAGATTAATTCGTATATGTATATATAACATTATTACATAAAGCATTATTGTTATTATTTTTCATTGTGATTGAGTGAAAGTGTATAATCCAATTTAAATTTGCATGCCCAGCTATCTGCACCTACTTGTGCTCTCCTTGCCCGGTGACATCACACACTTTCTTTCCATTCTGTACATGTTATATACTCTTAGCAATTTCCCGTCCCCTCCTCCGTACCCTCTCCACTCCCTTCTAGTTAGAAGCCAGTAGGACGACATCCTATAGTTTCATAGAACCGTAAACTGCACACACGATATGGGCATTCTGTGTCCTCAAGTCCAATACATTCCTATCTGAACAGTTGACTTCAGTGATGATTTATGATCAGGAGCAGCATCAGGTCTAGGGGCCATGCTTCCAGGGGAACTCCCAGGCCTTCACACCATCAATTTCAGTCTTTTAGTGGAGTTCTTAGGGTACACTCCTCTTTTTCTCGTGTTGCCGTTGGGACTTGACCTTGTGAGCCCCATGACAGCTGTCATTGGTTGTGGCCAGGCACCATCTGGTTCTTCTGGTCACATGTTGATATAATCACCCATTCACATGTGTCTGTCTGTCTTCTGGGCTCTTTTTCCCTCATGTCGTTGTTGTCTTTGGTGATCATCTGTTCCAGCTGAGTTGGGACCATTTGGTGTAACTCAGATGGCAGTTTGCTAGCTTTTAAGACCCCAGATGCCACTCACCAACGTGGGTGCAGAGAGCCCTCATTATCAAAATGCTAGTCGTGCCAATTGGCCTTGATGTCCCCTGAGCACATAGTCCCTGGACCCCTGCCCCTTCTATTCTGTCCTTGCAATATTGGGGTAAGATTGAAAGAGTTTTCGGGTTATGTTGAAGTTCAGTTCAATTGATCTTCTTTCTAATGTGTGCTGTCACTTCTTTCACCCCACCAAAACTCTATCACCAACTCTGTCCCACCCTCCCTTCCTTTGCAGCCATCAAAGAGTCTGTTCTTCCTTACATGAGTCTGTTTTTAAGTCCGTATAATAGGGGTCTCATACAATATTTGTCCTTGTGCCAAAGACTAATTTCACTCAACATAATGTCTTCAGTTGAAACCAGGTGATGAGATGCTTCCTAAAATCGTCATTGTTCTTTATCATTGCATAGTGTACCACTGAGTATACATACCATAATTTGTTTATCCATTGTCTGTTGTTGGGCATCTGGGTTGATTCCATCTTTTTGCTATTGTGAATTGTGCTGCAGTAAACATTTTTGTGCATATATCTGTTAATGTGACTGCCCTTGCTTCTGTAGGATACATTCCAAGCAGTGGGATTACTGGGTCAAATGGTCTATCTGTTTCCAGCTTTTTAAGGAAGCACCAGATTGCTTTCCAAAGAAGTGCCATTTTGCAATGCCACCAGCAGTATAGAAGAGTTCCAGTTTCTCCACAGCCTCTACAGCATTTGTTGTTTTGTGTTTTTTGGATCACAGCCAACCTTGTTGTGGTAAGATGGTATCTCACTGTAGTTTTGATTTGGATTTCTTTTATAGCTAATGATTGTGAGCATTTCTGTATGTATCTTCTGGCTTCCTGGATATCCTCTTTAGAGAAATGTTTGTCCATCTCCTTTGCCCAATGCTTAATTGGGCTATTTACCCTTTTCTTGTTGATATTTTGCAGTACCTCGTAGATTATGGAGATCAGACGTCAGTCTGACACGTAATTGCCAAATATTTTTTCCCATTCTGTATAGGTGGTCTTTTAATTCTTTTGATAAAGTCTTTGGATGAGCAAAAGTTTGATTCTTAGCAGTTCCCATTTATTTGTTTTCTCTTCTGATGATCACGCTTTGTTTGTAAGATTTTGAGATCTAAGTTTTGTATTAAAACTTCCATTGTTGACCGTATTTTTTCTTGCATGATGTGGTGGTCAGGATTATGTCAACTTGGCTACTACCTATTTGGCTGCTGTATTAAGTGGCAGGGCGGGGTTTGTGGTGGCTTCCTGCCCCTCGGCTATCATCTCGTGACCCTGGACTACAGCTGCTGATCGCTCACGTGACCAGGAGCTGCTGCTCTCTCTTGTTCCAGCGTCTGGTTCTGGGACTTGAGCTAGCGGCTGTTGGGCTCATCAGTCCTTACAGTCGGCACGTGAGAGTCCTGCTCCCTGACCTGCCGATCTTGGGTTCTCCAGCCTCTGTCACTTCGCCTCGCCACCAGCTTGGGACCCACCGACCTCCAGCCTCTGTTGCATCGTCTCGCCGCCAGCTTGGGATCCACTGACCCACAGAGTCATAAAGTTGGACGAGCACAGCAGCACTCCATCATTAAATGGAAGTGGTATATACGAGATCGGGCCCGTGCAGGACCTGAAGGCACAAGTAAATTGCATGAAGAAGTGGCCCAAATGCCCATGGTCTCCACTCCTGTAACATTATCTCCTGTCTCCCAGTTTGCACCTATGGCCTCATGGGGGATTCCTTATGACCAGCTGACCGAGGCAGAGAAAACTCGTGCTTGGTTTACAGATGGTTCTGCGCGGTATGCCGGCACCACTCGAAAGTGGACAGCAGCAGCACTACAGCCCCTTTCTGGGACCTCCCTCAAGGACAGTGGTGAAAGCAAATCCTCCCAGTGGGCAGAACTTCGAGCAGTGCATATGGTTGTTCACTTTGCTTGGAAGGAGAGGTGGCCAGATGTGCGGCTGTATACCGATTCATGGGCTGTGGCCAACGGCTTGGCCAGTTGGTCAGGGACTTGGAAGGAACATGACTGGAAGATTGGAGACAAGGATTTATGGGGGAGAGGTATGTGGATAGACCTCTCTGAATGGGCCAAACAAGTGAAGATATTTGTGTCTCATGTGAATGCTCATCAAAGAGTAACCTCAGCAGAGGATGAGTTTAACAATCAAGTGGATAGGATGACCCGTTCTGTGGGAACCAATCATCCTCTTTCTCCGGCTACCTCTGTCATTGCTCAGTGGGCCCATGAACAAAGTGGTCATGGTGGCAGGGACAGTGCTTATGCATGGGCTCAGCAACATGGGCTCCCGCTCACCAAGGCTGACTTGGCTACAGCCACTGCTGAGTGCCCAATTTGCCAGCAGCAGAGACCAACACTGAGTCCTCGATATGGCACTGTTCCTCGAGGTGATCAGCCGGCAACCTGGTGGCAAGTTGATTACATTGGACCGCTTCCATCATGGAAAGGAAAGCGTTTTGTCCTTACTGGGATAGATACTTACTCTGGATATGGATTTGCCTACCCAGCACGACATGCTTCTGCCAAAACTACCATCCGTGGACTTACAGAATGCCTCATCCACCGTCATGGAATCCCACACAGCATTGCCTCTGATCAAGGGACTCACTTCACAGCAAATGAAGTGCGGCAGTGGGCCCATGCTCACGGAATTCACTGGTCTTACCATGTTCCCCATCATCCTGAAGCAGCTGGCTTGATAGAACGATGGAATGGTCTCCTGAAGACACAATTACGCTGCCAGCTAGGTGGCAGTACCTTGCAGGGTTGGGGAAATGTTCTCCAGGAGGCTGTGTATGCTCTAAACCAGCGTCCAATATACGGTGCTGTTTCTCCTATTGCCAGGATTCATGGGTCCAGGAATCAAGGGGTGGAAACGGGAGTGGCACCACTCACTGTTACCCCTAGTGACCCACTTGCAAGATTTTTGCTTCCTGTCCCCATGACTTTATGTTCTGCAGGACTAAATGTCTTAGTTCCGAAGGGAGGAATGCTGCCGCCTGGAGACACATCAACGATTCCACTGAACTGGAAGCTAAAATTGCCACCAGGCCATTTTGGGCTCCTTGTACCTCTGGATCAACAGACAAAGAAGGGAGTTACAATACTGGCCAGTGTGATTGATCCTGACTATGAAGATGAAATTGGATTGACATTACATAACGGAAGTAAAGAGGAGTATGTTTGGAATGCAGGAGATCCCTTAGGACGCCTCCTAGTACTACCATGTCCTGTGATTAAGGTCAATGGAAAACTACAGCAACCCAACTCCAAAATGAGTGATAATAGCCCAGACCCTTCAGGAATGAAGGTTTGGGTCACCTCACCAGGCAAGGAACCACAACCAGCTGAGGTACTTGCTGAGGGCAAAGGGAATACAGAATGGGTTGTAGAAGAAGGTAGTTCTAAATATCAGTTACGGCCACGTGACCAGTTGCAGAAACGAGGACTGTAATTGCTATGAGTATTCCTGCTTTGTATGTGTGTATTGGATATTTTGTTTACTTATGAAACATAAGATGTAAATGGGTTAATGCATTTTCAGTTGTACATGTGTTAGTTATATCATGTTGACATAAGTATGACTTTGTAACTGTACCCCTTCAGAGACTGTGCATGGTAAGGTGAGATGTGTGAAGATGCCAAGTTGACAAGGGGTGGACTGTGGTGGTCAGGATTATGTCAACTTGGCTACTACCTATTTGGCTGCTGTATTAAGTGGCAGGGCGGGGTTTGTGGTGGCTTCCTGCCCCTCGGCTATCATCTCGTGACCCTGGACTACAGCTGCTGATCGCTCACGTGACCAGGAGCTGCTGCTCTCTCTTGTTCCAGCGTCTGGTTCTGGGACTTGAGCTAGCGGCTGTTGGGCTCATCAGTCCTTACAGTCGGCACGTGAGAGTCCTGCTCCCTGACCTGCCGATCTTGGGTTCTCCAGCCTCTGTCACTTCGCCTCGCCACCAGCTTGGGACCCACCGACCTCCAGCCTCTGTTGCATCGTCTCGCCGCCAGCTTGGGATCCACTGACCCACACAACCGGTGATCTGCAACTCTGGTCTCTGACTTGCTGACCTTGGGTTCCTCAGCTTCCGTGGACACGTGAGGCTTGTGCCAGAGCTTGGGACATTCAGCTTCTGTGATTACGTGAGCTGTTTCCTATATTTGTATCTATCTATCTGTCTATATATATATATATATTATAAATCTTTCCTAATACCTACACGTGTTACTGGTTTTGCTTCCCTAGAAAACCCAGCCTAAGACACATGATTTTTATTGTTTTAGGTTTTATATTTAGGTCTTTTATTTAATGTAAGTTGCTTTTTGTATGAGGTGTGAGATATGGGTCTTGTTTCAATGTTTTGCAGATGGATATCCGATTTTGCCAGCATCATTTGTTAAAGAGACAGTTTTTTACCGCAGTTTAAAATTTTAGGGGCGTTGTCAAATATCAACTGTTCATAGGAGGTTGGTGGCATCTCTGGGGTCTCCGCTGTGTTCCATTGGTCTGTCTGTCTCTTTCTGTACCAGTACCAGGCTGTTTTGATTACTGTGGCAGTGTAATAGGTTCTAAAGTCAGGTAGTGAGAGGCCTCCCCTTGTGTACTTCTTCTTCAGTAGTTCTTTTCATATCTGTGGTTTCTTCCCTTTCCAACAAAATTGGTGGTTTGTTTCTCCATCTCATTAAAAAAAATGTCACTGGAATTTGTATTGGAATTGCATGGTATATGTAGATTGCTTTGGGTAAAAGAGACACTTTCACAATGTTAAGTCTTCCTATCCATGAGCAGGGTAGGTTTCTCTATTTATGTAAGTCTCTCTTAGTTTCTTATAGTACAGTCTTGTAGTTCTCTTTGTGTAAGTCTCTTATTTCTCTAGTTAGATTTATTCCTAGGTATTTTCTTGGTGGCCATAGTAAATGGTATTGATGTGGTGATTTCTTCTTTACTGATAACTTTTAGTATAGAAGCATTATTTTTAATGTTCATAAATGAGGGATCCAGTTCTAGAACAAGTTCAAATAATGATAATAATAACTATAACAAAGACATTTTTATATTGTTTTGATATTTCACATGCTTTCATAAACATTTATTCAGTCAATCCTCACATAAATTTGATGAGTCAAATACTCTCATCCCAGTATTAGAGATGACAAAAGTGACATTATTTCAGAATTGATAATTTGTCCATAGACCCAGGCCTTTAAATGAGAAAACTGGGACATAAACCCAGGTTTCATGATTTTTATATTTTGTGCTATTTATCCTATATTCCAAAGTTAAGCTGAATAAATGATTTGAGGAGGGTTTGAACTGTACACATACATAGAAACCATTTTAGTAATCTGGGCTTTTACATCACTCAGCATAACATCCTGCACTGCCTGTGAAGAAACCACCATAAAATTCCTAATCCATATTCAAAGATGACTGATGATTATGTGATTGCATTATGAAAATAATAAGTTAATTTCATTAATTAGTCAACAGTATCTCCGCTCAGTACTACTAATTGGAAAATGGGTTTTGAAATGCTGGGAAAAAATAGATTATGCCAATATAGTTGTATTGCTTTGAATCTAGTTAAAAGAATTAAACACTTAAATCACTGTTTGCTAATTAACCATCATACGAGGACACACTTAGAGAAAACACTGAGATGAGGGAAACACACTCCACTTGACTTTCAAGCCAATGGTATTTAAACTCTGTTGTTTTTAAGAAAGAGAGAGAGAGAGAGAGAGAAAAGGGAGAGAAGGAGGGAGGAGACAGAGAAGTTTTAGAATTTTAAAATCTATAATCCATGCCTGGATGATAAGGATTTTGGAAAACATTCAATAGTGCTCTGGTTTTATCTTAAAATGGTAGAGAACTTCCATTAAAATACTACAGGAATGAATGATTTTTTTTTCTCTGTACTTTCCTAAAACAATACAAGAATAAAAACAATGTCTATTTACAATAAAATGAAGAAAGAACTACAGATTCACCAACTATGTAAGACATTTGCCAAATAATGGATATAGCAGCTGAAGAAAGATGTATGATTCAAATGTAAGCACAAATCCATGTGGTCCAGCCTTGGAGTAATATCTCAGTCTGGCAGCCAGAAGCAATTAAAATTTAATTCAGTCTTAAACTTTTTTGTCTCGGGAAATTCTGATTCCTCCATTTGTACTCTGGATTTCCTTAATCCTCTGTAGCCTCTTAGAAGACTTCATTCTTGCAGTTAACCCCTTTCTCTCCTGCATTATTAATATAGTCTGTCTTTAATGGGATCAATCCAGTCAGCAGAAGAACACATTTGTGTCAGCAATTTATCCAACTCGTCTCCTTCCATCATGTCTCATTTCCAGGCCTTCTTCCTTGCAACTTGTAGAGTTGTCTACACTAACCTATCGTTAACTTACATTTGTTTGTTTTTTAACCTCTACTTGTGTTTCTGCCTGACCAATTAGACTTCTTTCACATGATTCCAGTGACATTTGTTCTTGGAAAATTCAATGTCCAGGGTCTTTTTTATGCTAATGTCTTACTGGCCTTTCACCAACATTGGATCTAGTTCTCCATTCTTTTCTTCTTAAAACATTTTCCTCCATCTGTACTTGCAGAACTTCATTCTTCTTGGCAGGCTTCTCTTTATTTATGGGGTTGTTAAGTATTTATGTTTCCCAGACATCCTACTCTGCCTGCTTTTCTTTGTATACTTTCTCCTCCCCAGGTGACCACATCTGGACTTGTGGTTTGAAATACATCCTATTGCTGTTGACCCCAAATATGTATGTAATCTTGACCTGCCATATCTCCTGGATTGCAGATAGCTGTATCCAGCTCCCTATTTGACATTCTAATTCGCACACCTGTTAGAGGTCTCAAACTTAAAATGCTCATGGCAGAATTATTGATTTATGCCTCCCTAAACTTCAGTTATCCTAATCTTCTGTCAGAAAATTACATTATCAATTTTTCTGTTCTTCAAGATGCAAAACCCAGAAATCTATTTGTTTGTCCTTCTCTGTCCTTCCAAACCCAATTTATCAATATCTTGTTGGTTGTACTTCCAAAATGTGCCTTAACCTGTTGAGTTCTCTCCAGCTCCACAGTCCTAACCTTAGCCCAAACCGCTGTCAACTCTTGACTAAGTTCATGAAGTGTCTTCAGTGATACTGATACTACACTCTTGTTCATCCTACAATCCATTTCTCATGCCTGCTCTGAGCAACCGTGGAGAAAGACCAGTCATTGACAGCCCTAGGTTCTCTAGAAGAGCATAACAAGTGAAGTGTATACATGAATATATGAGGAGAGATTTACTTCAAGGAAATGTTTCATGCATTTGTAGGGGCTGGCAAAACCCAAATTCATGGGTCAGGTGGAAGGTAGAAGGCTGAAGGCTTCAGCTAGCTCACTTGGTTGTAGAGACTAAGAAATCCAAAATCTGCAAGTCAGGCATCAGGCTTGGGGGAGAGTCAGGGCACTTCTGAGAGTTTTTGAAAACCCTCAAGGGTTCTTGTCAGACCTTCCAGAAAGAGTTATTCCTGGACACCTGGCTGGCCCATGACAGAAATGCCAAGAAAATGGAAATGAAAGCATTTTGAAGTAGGGCAGCAGCAGAGTGTAGAGCATTCTTGCAGGCTGGGCTCCTGAGGGTGTCTGGGGTTGGGTTCTTTATAGCCTGCCTACACGCTGAGTATAGGTGGGAACAACAAATTAACAATGAGGATCTGAAGTATTTTCTTTTTTGGTAGGCTGCTGCTTGTCCCTTGGTTACACATGCACTCAGACTTCCAGATGATTCCTGCCATGGGCTCTTCTGGGACTGGTAGCAGGACTTATTAGGAGGTGTCACACCTGTGCAATTTCTTGCACCTTTGGTTCAATTCCCTGGTCTTGATTGTAGCTCTCTGCTGCCCTCATTGGAAGGACATATAGTAGTCACCTCTGTCGCATCTATGTATGCCTCTGAATTAGGTCTAATTTGGTCTGAAAAACAACTTTGAGAATAATTTAAGCAACTTGTCCCCAGGTATAGATGACAAAAAAAGTTGCTCATCATTCCAGAATGTTCCAAGGTACGGTTAGGCTGACCCTTCGTGTCACTGTCTCAAGAGGACAATAGTTGAAGATAAGTGGTTTCTTTCTGAAATGATGAAAATATTCTGTGATGATAAACTGTGATGATAGTTACATATATCTGTTAATATATTCAAAACCTGTGGCTACTGAGCATGGTCACATGGCTACTCAGAATTGAGATATGCTTTAAGTATAATGCATATATTTGGATTTTGAATTTTTTTGTGAAATAATTTGAAATCTTTCACAAATTAGTCTATGTAATGACATATTAAAACGATAGTATATTTGATTATCTTGAGCTAAATAGAACATATTTTTAAGAAAGATTATATAGCAGACCGAATAATGGCCTCCCTAAGACATCCGTAGTATAATCTCTGGAACCTGTGAATATGTTACCTTCTATGGCAGAAAGGACTTTGCAGATGTGATTCAGTTAAAGCTCTTGAGATTCAAAGACTATCCTGGATTGCCTGGATAGGCCCAGTGTAGTCACAGCATTCTTGTAAGAGAGAAGCAGTAGAGTTAGAAGATACAGGATGGAAGAAGTCACAGAGGAGAGAAGATACCACTGTGCCTACTTTGAAGACGGGTGAAGGAATCACAAGTCTGAAAGAATGTAGCCAAGCCAAGTGCCATCGAGTCGGATCCAATTCATGGTGACCCTAGCAGCCTTTATATACAGAAGAGAAAGACAGGGAAACTGATTGTCCTGTAAAGTCTCTAAAAAGAACAAAGTCCTGTGGACCCATTTGTAACTTCCAGCCTCCAGAGTTCCAAGATAATTTGTGTTGGTTAAGCCAGTAAACTTGTGGTAATTTGGAATAGCAGCCATAGGAAACTAATACAGATGATATGTTTATGTACCTGGTAAGTCAAGGATATCATTTTAAAAATCTTGTAGAGATAAAAAAATTCACTAAGATGTCCACTTACAAATTAATATGCATAAATTAGCATTTTCTACATAGTAACCATAGTCAGTTACAAACTATAATGAAAGAATTTCTGTGACTTACTGCATCCATCAAAAAAAGATAAAGTTCCTGGGAATAAATATAGATTAGAAATTTTTACCTCAGTAGTTCTCGATATTGACTATAGATTGTAATTAATGTGGAGAATTAAAGACCCTAATGCTCAGACTGCATCTCAGACCAATTAAATCCAAATTTCTAGGGGAGCATCTTGATATCCATGTGTCCTTAAAGGCTTCCTTATGGTTCCAATGTGCAGCCGGAACTGTGAATCACTAATACATAATAGATTAGAATGAGGGAAGCTTGGAGTTACTGAAACCAATTAAAAATCCAAATGCCAACTCATTGCTGTTGAGTTGATTCCAACTCACAGGGACTCTATTACAGAGTAGATAATCAAGTCCGCACTTGAAGTTGAGCACAAGACGGAGATGCTGATCATAGCAATAAAAAGTGGTGCATTCCATAGGCACTCTTTACTGAACACCAAAAAGACTTGGCAGCAAACTGAATGTGAAAAATGAAGAAGGCTGACTAAAAGGGTTTAAAACTGGCAGAATGTAGATATCACTGACTGATTCAAAGAAATGTATAGGAGAATAGACATCCATGCTGAAGAAAGGGAAGATGCTGACATGTTGAAATTTAAGTCATAGGAAAACAAGTGATGTTCTTTAAGCAGTTTATAATAGGTAATTAAAATCTCAGGAAAACTGGAATATCTAAAGAAAAAACTTTGAATATCAGCAGCCCAGAGACAAAAGAGTGTAAGTAAGTGTGTATGTAGGTGGGTGGGCAACTTTGTAGAAAGCCCTGCAAGAAAGGAGAGTGCAATGACCCCAAAAGAAAACTAAACCAGAGTAGTAGGTATGTTACTATTATGTATGATTGATATAACTAAGGGAATAGATAAAAATGAGTTAAAGGAAGACCGTTATGTTTACTACTAGTGAAGCTATAAACTAATTGCCTGTGAAACTGAGTTAAGTAATATTAAATATAGAAGAGAATTGCAAGTGTATCCATTAAAGGTGCAGAGCATATTTGTAAGTATTGATGATTTTAGCCAGTCCAAACTAAGTTGAGAGAAATGAATATTCCTTCCTAATTGACCAATTAAATTCCATAATTATGAGTACAAAACATAGTGCTTAGGGCTATGGAGAGGGCTGAATTTTGAAAGCATCATTCATGGTGGCATAAAGTATTTATAGTTTGGAACCTGATGTTTCAGTTACTTTGATAGATATCTTGGTGGCTTTGTAGGTCACTAGTCACTTTGAATAAATGTCAGTGGAAAACTGCTGGCATGTACCAGAAACATAAATGTAATCAAGATTCTGTCATCTGTTGCATCCTAAAACTGCCTCAAAACATGCAATATTTATTTTTTTTGACATAACTTTTTAACCATACTTTAAAAATGCACTTTGAATCTTCCTGAGGATGTTTTCTGTAAGCATGTCTAACATATCTACACTTTTAGCAGATAAAATTTGGACTAGAGAGATTAGACGATGTGGCTGGAATAAAATAGTGTTTAGGAATAGAAAGAAATTTCCAGACTTCTATCTTGCCTCAGAATAGTTCTGCTATTTTGTCACATATAAAAAGATACCTAATAATTGTGTGCGTTAGCTGCCATTGAGTCAGCTCCCAATCACTGTGACTGATGCGCCCTGCAACAAAATGCTGCCTGGTCCTGAGCCATCCTCAGCATCAGTTGCAGATCAAATTGTTATGGTGTAGGGTTTTCACTGACAGACATGCAGCCAGTCCTTTCTTCCGAGTTCATCTTAGTTTCCTGTATCCTTGGAAACCTTTTCAGCATCATAGCAACATGGAAACCTCCCACTGACAGGGACTTGGTAGCTGTGCATGGGGTACGTTGCCTGCGAACTCAACTTACATCTCCTGCGTGGAAGGCAAGAATTCTAGCAACCCCAGAATCTGTTACGGCTCAAACACAATAGAAATTTATTTTTCCCTTATAGCACAGAACAAGTCAGGTATGCTTGCTCAATGGAAAATTCTCCTCCATGTGGTGATTCAGAAACTCAGGCTTCTACCAAACTGTGGTTTCTCCATTCTCCAGATCCTGCGGCTATGTTATCTTCTGCATCCAGCTGAAGGAAGGGGAAAGAAAAGGTGAAGGAGGTACACCTACTTGTTAAAAGCCTCATCCTGGAGGTGATATAAATCACTTCCTGCCACATTCCTTTGGCAAGAATTAAGTGCAGGTCTACACTATGCATAACAGGTTGCACTGGAGAGTGGATTTCATGCACAGAGAACAGTTTCTCCTGTGCTTTACAGAAGAGATTTTTTAAGTTGATAATTTAATTCAATATCTTAATAGAAATTCTGAGTTCACTCATCTAGAAGCAAGTTGCTAACTAGGACCACTGCGTGATCACTAACTCCTCTTTGGTTATTGTGTTTCTTTTTGCAAATATATTACAAAGTGATTCTCTTAGTGGTGCTTACAACCTACTGGCTAATGTATTGATATGCACAGTTCTTACTGTCTGTTTGAACACAGTGTACAAATGTAGTAACATAAACTCTGCAAGTGTCACATCATGACTGCAATTATTTGTAACATTCTCACCTTTTCCCTGGCCTGTCAAAGGGTTTGTCATGCAAGTGAGGTATTTTTGCTGAAGGGTTTTTTTTTAATTTAAGCATTTTTATTAAGAATAAAATACATCTCTCTCCAAATTTGTTCTGTACAGGGGAGAAGCAACTTGAATTTTCTTATAGCTGGTAAATGCAGGTATAAATGACAAGTGGTTAGGCTTGTAGTGCTTGGCTTAGATTGTTGAGCAAGCAGTTGTATTTGTGCTGTCATTGACCCAAGGTGCCTGGCTCTGCAGTCCTGGGTTGTGACATGCCAGATGCCAATTTTAATAAGGAAAGACGGAGACAAGTAGTGCTGATATGCAAATATCTGAAGCTTTCTAGTGGAGCTGAGCTGATTAAATTGCTTATTATGCTGAAAACAGAACAGAAGCAAGGAAGAAGCAAGAATTTGTTCCCCAAAGCGAGTCTGATCACAGACTGATGCCCTCTAGGTAGAATATATATCCTGAGTACGTATTCCAAGAAAGAGCAGAAACTGCTGGAGTTCTTTTTGTTGTGCATCAGCAGCAGCAGAGTGAGGGTGGATGGGTTCAGGGTTGCTCCCCATGGGCCAAAATTTCATTATGCCCCTGTTTATTGCATCCATGCTGATGTATTTAATTTAGCAGAATGGAGTGAAAGGAAAGGAAAATAAAAATTGTGATAAAAATAATTTGGTGTTTCAGGAGGGCCTTTGTTTTGAGAGAATTGTGGTCTCTCAGGAACCCTGAACTTCATTGCTTCTCTCTCAGCCAGAGAAAGCCACTGCAGAGGCTGGAAAAGAAAATATTTGGTGCTTATCTTTTGACCTCTTAGATTCCTTGTCCACAAAAGAGAAACATTAACATTAAAAAGGCTTATGGAAGAGTATTTATTTATTTATTTATTACTGTGATTGAGTGAAAGTTTACAGTACAATTCAAACGACGTGCCCGCCTATCTGCAGCTCCATCTGCTCTCCTTGCTCATTAACAGCACACCCCTCCTTTTTGTTCCATACATGTCATATCCACTTAACAATCTCCTGTCCCCTCCTCTCCACCCTTTCTACTCACCTCTAGTAAGAGGCCAGTAGGATGACATCCTGTAGATGCATAGAACCAGAAGATGCACATACGATATGGTCCCTGGAAGAGTATTTATCTATAATAGAGAATTAGGGTGAGCCATATCGAACTCCTGGAAGCCCGGGTGGCACAGCCGTTGAAGCACTCAGTTGCTAACTGAAAGGTTGACAGCTTGAGCCTTCCAGGCGTTCCGTGGGAGAAAGATGTGGCAGTCTGCTTCTGAAAGGTTTTACAGTCTTGGAAACCCAATGGCACAGTTCTGCTCTGTCCTATATGGTCTGTGTGAGTTGAAATTGACTCGATGGCAGTGGACATACTGAACTCCCACTTCTAAGGTAAAATTTGATGCCAGTCACTGTGGTTTCTTTGGTTCTGCCAAAAGTCTCCCTTCCTGCCCCCCTTTAACCTTTTCATGCCCAGTAGCACATATAGCGACTGTGAGCTTTCCAGCCTTTAGGGTTATTGTAAGCTGCTGTACTGTCTGTTATCCATGTATGCTGCCACAAGGCAGGGGCCTTTATGGCTAGGTGAAGCGGAAGAAGTAGCATCTTCTGCAAATTACTGTCTTTACAGAGCATTGTATGTGATATCCAAATCTTTGGTAGAAAAAATGGCAATTTTGAAAAATTCTATTTGTTACACATGTATACCAATGAACCCTGGTGAGGACTCTTGAGTATAATCAGTGATACTGCATCTGTACCACTAATCCCTTTGGGTAGGTTTGTGAGAAGAGGGAAGGAAAAACCTCATATTACCTACCAAAAATGCAGGCACACTCAATGATTCAGCCTGCTTCCACTAATGAAAACACATGATATCAACAAAAAATTCAAAGTACTAGAGAAACTCCTCTAATATGGCCCCCGGACACCCTGTTTTACTTAGTACCATAGTCACTGCAGAGGTTCATCCTTCAGCCAAAGATCAGACAGGCTCATAAAGCAAACAATAATACATGCAGCTCAACCACGTGTACGAGGCTAAATGAGTATACAGGTAAGAATGAGACAGCATAGGGAAACAGTAAAGCTGAGTGAACGGAAACCCAAAGTTAGGAAGAGGAGAGTGCTGACATGTCACAGGGTAGGCAACCAATATCATAAACAGTACATGTATTAATTTGTAATGAGAAACCAAATTACTCTGCAAACCTTTACCTATTCCTCAATTTTTTTTTTTTTAAATCAAAGCAGAAAATAATTGGGTCACTAAAGGTTTAATATCCTGTACCTGCATCCCGCTGTGATTTAGAATGTGTGCCAATCATTAATTGATTGGCCCCCAGCTCCAAATGTACATTTCTTTGTTCTGCTTGGTAGTACTGGAGGTGGACTCTACCTGCATTCTCCTTTGCCAGCTGGAGAGCTGTTAACCCTTGTCAATAGAGTACACTAAAGGAACACTGAAAGAGAAAAGGGGTTTTCTTTCTGCTTCTACTGCAGCCAGTGAGCAGCTTCCCAGTGAATCTCACCACTATTGTGGTGGGTAGCTTCCCAAAGACCTTCGCTGGTACCCCAGCAGGCAACTCCTGCTTGCCAACCAAGACCTGCGGGATCTCAGCAACCTTCCCACAACAGTGATCCAGTCACACTCTCACCAAGGTGATCTGAATCTCAGCTTTGGGAGGTGGAGGACATTTCCAAGTTTATTTCTTCCTTCACTACTGTCTCACAGCCCTAACTCTTTAAGAACTCCTTAGGATTCTCTTTATCCCACTAAATACTTCGTCTCTATTTATTAGAAAATAGTTCTTTATATTAATAATTTTGTTGTTGCAAAATAGTGCTGTGATTTTTGCCTCTTGGCCGGATCCTGACAGGTACAGAGTACATCTAGACTTTTCTTTTGTGGCTGGGATTGTCTGAAGAGGCATTTTAAAGAAGTTCTTATAAATATTGTAAAAAGCTCAAATACATGATTCTAAAATATATCCTTGTCAATGAGATACTAGGAGTATCCCAGTGTAATGTCAGAAACTCTTAATGCTAATAAATCAGTAGTATATATTATAGAATATCAAAATATTGCATGAGGAGGTTTAAAAAAAATCACTGGGTAAGATGCCAGAGAAAGCTCCTATTTCTGTGCTTCCATTTCTGAACTTTTTGGCAAGTTTTTCTGATACTATATATGAAAATGGTCACATAGTTCCAGGTGGAAGTTGAGAAAGGAGTTAAGAAGGTACAGTGAATATGTTTTGTTCATTCATTTCCAGTTGGGTTTATTTACCCCGTCATCTACTTCCACAAAACTGGTGGACATTCTTAAGGATTTGAAATACACAATGATTTCTCTTTTCTCTGTTTTATCTTGACAACTACTAGGTAACTCAAGTACCTAACTTTTCTTCAAGATTAGCATAATAACCCCAAAAGTATTTTCAGTAAAGTATCTTAAATATGTATTGCAGTGACTTGTGTAAATGGCATTACTTAGAAAATTCTTTGTTGTTAGGTGCCATGTAGTAGGTTCTGAATCGTAGTGACTCTGTGCACAACAGAGTGAAACACTACAGTGTTCCTACTACCCTTTCTATGCTTGAGCCCATTGTTGCAGCCACTGCGTCAGTCCATATCATTGAGGGTCTTCCTTTTTCACTGACTCTCAACTTTACCAAATATGATGTCCTTCACCAGGACTTGATCCCTTCTGACAACATGACTGAAGTATGTGACATGTATTCGCACCATCTTTGCTTCCAGGTAGCACTCTGGTTGTACTTCTGCCAGAACAGATCTGTTTGTTCTTTTGGTACTCCATGGTACATTCAATATTCTTCTCCAAACACCACAATTTAACAGCATGAATGTTTCTTCTGTCTTCCTTATTTGTCACCCAGCTTTCGCATAAGTATGATGTGATTGAAAATACCATGGCGTGGGTCATGTGTACCTTAGTCTTCAGGATGACATGTTTACTTTTCAACACGTCAAAGAGGTCCTTTGCATTAGATTTTCCCAGTGGAATGATTCTTTTGATTTCTTGACTGCTGCTTCCATGGGCATTCATTTGGAGCCAAGTAAACTGAAATCCTTGACAGCCTCAATCCTTTCTCCATTTACTGTGATGTTGCTTACTGGTCCAGTTGTGAAGATTTTTGTTTTGCTTGATATTGTGGTGCAACTCATACTGAAGACCATCATCTTTGATCTTCATCAGTGTTTCAAAACTCTTCACTTTCAGCAAGCAAGGTTGTGTCATCTGCATAATACAGGTTGTTAATGAGTCTTCCTTCAATCTTGATGCCTCACTCTTCTTCTTCTAGTTCAGTTCCTCAGATTATTTGCTTGACATGAATATTGAATAGATATGGTGAAAGGGTACAACCCAGACACACACCTTTCCTGACTTTAAACCATGTAGTGTCCTCCTTTTTCTTTTTTTTTTTTTGAGTGACTTCCTCTTGCTCTATGTACAGATTCCTCATGAGCACAGTTAAGTGTTCTGAAATCCCCATTCTCCACAATGTTATCTAGAATTTGTTATGATCCACAGAATCGAATGTCTTTGCATAGTCAACGAAACACCGAAAAACATCTTTCTGGTATTCTCTGCCTTCAGCTAAGATCCATCTAACATCAGCAATGATATCCCAGGTTCCACATCCCATTCTGAATCCAGCTTGAATTTCTGACACTTCCCTGTCAGTATAGTGTAGTGGTTACTTTTGAATGATCTTCAGCAAAATTATACTTGTGTGTGATCTTAATGATATTGTTCAATAATTTCTGCATTCTGTTGGATCACTTTTGTTGGGGATAGGCACAAAAATGTATCTCTTCCAGTCAGTTGGCCAGGTAGCTCTCATCTAAATTTCTTGGAATAGACAAGTGAGTACTTCCAGTGCAGCATCCATTTTTTGAAACATCTCAATTGATATTCCTTCAATTCCTGGAGCCTTATTTTTCATCACTGGATTCAGTGCAGCTTCGATGTCTTCCTTCAGTATCACCAGTTCCTGATTATATGCTACCTCTTGAAATGGTTGAATGCCCACCAGTTCTTTCTGGTATAAAAATGTGTGTTCTTTCCATCTTCTTTTGATGCCTCCTGAGTCATTTAGTATTTTCCTTGTGGAATCCTTCACTATTGTGACTCGAAGCTTGAATTTTTTCCTTCAGTTGGTTCAGCGTGAGAAACATAAATCATGTTTTTCCCTTTTGGCTTTTCATTTCCAGCTCTTTGCACATATGGTTATAGTGCTTTGTTTTCTCAAGCTGTGCTTTGAAATAGTCTCTTTAGTTCTTTGACTTCATTATTTCTTCTTTTACTTTAGTTACTCAACATTTTTAAGAACAAGTTTCAGAATTTCTTCTGATGCCCAATTTGGTCTTTTCTTTCTTTCCTGTCTTTTTAATGGTATCTTATTTTCTTCATGGATGATGTCTTTGATGTCAGTCCACAGTTTGTCTGGTCTTCGTTTATTAGGGTTCCACACATAAAATCTGTACTTGAGATGCTCTCTAAACTTAGGTGGGATATACTCAAAGTTGTACTTTGACTCTGTGGACTTGTTCTAATTTTCTTTAGCTTTAGTTTGAGCTTGTATATAAGCAATTGATGATCTGTCCCACAATCAGCATGTCATCTTGTTCTGACTACTGATATTGAGCTTTTCCATTGTCTCTTTCCACAAATGTAGTCAGTTTGATTCCTGTGTGTTCTCTCAGGTGAGGTCCATGTGTATATATGAGATCTGACAATTAAGTTGCAAATTAATCATTGTAAGTGCTACATACCTCATTGCTGAGTATCACTACTGTCACCTTTGTGGTACTTCCTAGTGTTCCCCTCAGAGCAATTTTGGAACTCTTTCTGGAATGGCCATTGTGCAA
The DNA here is from genome assembly GCA_028571685.1 of Heterohyrax brucei. Lineage (NCBI taxonomy): Eukaryota > Metazoa > Chordata > Mammalia > Hyracoidea > Procaviidae > Heterohyrax > Heterohyrax brucei. The sequence continues at coordinate 112,205,885 of CM053149.1, read as the reverse complement.
GATGGCACAGTGGCAAGTTCACAAACTTAATTGTATAGTTGTCAGTAAGGGACTGGTTAGTCAGTAAGCAGATAACTATAATGGAACACCCTTCCCACTCACCTGATCTTGTCCTGAAAGACTTTTTTATTTACCCAAAGATAAAAGAAATATTGAAAGGAAGACATTTGGCTGACATTCAGGACATCAAGGGTAATACAGTGACAGCTCTGATGGCCATTCCAGTAAAAGAGTTCCTAAATTGCTTTGAAGGGTGGACTATGTGCTGGCATTGGTGCACAGCTTCCCAAAGGGCAGTACTTCGAAAGTGACCACAGTGATATTCAGCAATGAGGTTATGTAGCACTTTTTCTAGAATGAGTTCACAAACTTAATTCACAGTCCTAGAATGTTGGCAAAAAAAGATATTTGCAATGAAGAAGTCATTGGTTTTGCAAAATTCTATCATATGATCTCTGACTTCGTTTCTGTCACCATGGCTGTATTTTCCAGCTGCCAATGATTCTTTTCCAACTTTTGCATTCCAATCACAAGTAATTGTGAATGCATCCTGATTGTATATGCTTGATCAATTTGGGACTGCGAAAGCTGATAGGTTTCAATTTCTTTACAGGATTTTTTTCTTTTTGTAATTAAGTGCAAATATATAATCCAAATTAATTTCGCGTGCTTGCCTATCTGCAGCTCCTTCTGTTCTCTTTGCCCTGTTACAGCATATTCCTCCTTTTCATTCTATACTTCTCATACCCTCTTAACAAGCTCCTGTGTCCTCCTCTCCACTGTCTTCTCTCCCATATAGAAAGCAACCAGTAGGACAGCATTCTATAACTGTATAGAACCATAAAATACACACACCATATGGTCACACTGTATCCCTGAGTCCAGTCCATTTTTGTCCCAAAAGTTGACCACAGTAGTGTTTTCTGGATGAGGACAGCAGCAGGTCTATATGCCATGCTCCCAAGGGACTCCCCAGGCTGTGGGACCATCATTTGCAGTCTTTTGTTAGAGTTCTTGAGCTGCACCCCTCTTTTCCTCATATTACCACAGGAACGCAACATTGTGCCCCATCACAGCTGTCTTCGGTGGGGGTTGGGCACTATCTGGTTCTTCTGGTCACATGCTGATACAGTCTCCCACTCACATGGGTCCTTTTGTCTCCTGGGCTCTTTTTTCCGCATGTCTTTGTTGTTCTCAGTCATCATCTGTTGCAGATGAGTTGGAAAAAGCCTTCAATTTCTTCATGTTTGTGTGTATAATATTTGTCCTATTAAATAGTCTTTCTTGTAGGCATATGGATATTATCACTGTCAACATTGTACTTTGGGCAGATCTGGAAGTGTTTTTTTTTTTTTTTCTTTGACAATGAATGCAACACAATTCTTCTTCAAGTTTTCATTCCTGCTATAGTAGATTGTATGATTCAAAATGGCCAATACCAGTCCATGTGAGTTCACTAATGCTCAATGTATCTGTCTTTATATGTTCCATTTCATTTTTGAAGATTTCTAGTTTTCTGGGATTAGTTCTTACATTGATTACATTTACATTCTTACATTTACTGGGATTAGTTCATACATTCTACATTTCCATTGGATATTTGCAGCTGTTTCTTCTCCTTTCGAGTCATACCCCATCAGCAAAGGAAGGTCCCCACGGCTTTACTCCACCCACATCATTAAGGTCAGCTCTGCTTTGAGAAGGCAGCTCTTCCGCAGTCATCTTTTGAGTGCCTTCCCACCTAGGGGACTCATTTTCTGGTACTATGTTTGACAGTGGTCTACTGTTCACAAAGTTTTCACTAGCTCATTCTTTTCATAAGTAGAGTGCTGGGTCCTTCTTCTTCGTCTTAGTGTGGAAGGTCAGCTGAAACCTGACTGCCATGAGTGACCCTGCTGGTACCTGAATGGCGGTGGCGTAGCTTCCAGCATCACAGCAACATACAAGCTCCCACAGTACAGCAAGCTGACAGAGAAGTAGGGGAGTTCTCACTTCTCTTTAGAGAATTGTAAATAAAAAATCAAATATGTATGGTTTATTAAGAATCTATAAAACTAAAGTACTATATTAAATGTTGTATAAAAATTATCCTTTAGTAGCTTGTATCTTCACTATTCATTTGTTATCTATCAGAGTTTCTAAGGGTTAGGAATTTTGAGAAGCATAATTAGATGGTTCTGGCTTGTAGTGTCTTAAAAGATTACACTGGGATATTGATCAGCCAAGCCAAGTGCTGTGCAGTCGGGGGATATTGATCAGAGTCATAATTATGTAAAGCTTCGACTGGGGCAGAATGGTGTGATTTCAAGATGGCTTACTTACCCGGCAAGTCAGTGTTGGGTGTTGGTAGGAGGCCATAATTCCTCACTACATGGACCTCTTCATAGGGCTGTTGGAATGTCCTTACAAGGTGGTGGCTTCTCCCAGAATAAGTAATCCAAGAGAGAAGAAGAAGAAAACCAAGTCTCTTGTTAACTACCTTGCTGTATTGCAGTAGTCACTGAGAACAACCCTAACTTATGGTGGGAGAGGACTGCACAAGGGCAGGAAGTGAGGATTGTTGGCATCATTCTGGAGGCTGGCTACCCCAAGTGCTTAAGAGAAGTACTACATTTCTAGATAGGAAGACCAATGCTATTAAAAATGTCCAATATACCTATACTAATATAAATTTGGAAGCCCCAGTGGTGTCATGGGTTTAGTGCTACGTCTGCTAACCAAAAGGTTGGCAGTTCAAATCTACCACACACTCCTTGGAAACTCTATTGGGCAGTTCTACTTTGACCTCTAGGGTTGCTAGGAGTTGGACCTGACTAGACAGCATATAAATGTAACGCTATTCCAAATTAATGCAATTTTTTTGGTAAAGGTTTTTGACAAATTGGCTACATTAGTTCACCTGGAAAAATGACTGCCTGCAACATGTGAAGAAATTTTTGAGTTACTTGAAAAATGAAAATAATTAAGTGGGCATTTGCCCTATCCACTGTTAAAGGTACAAAAAATTATAGCAATTAAAACTGTATAGTGGTACTCAACAGGGAAAAATTTATTAACCTAGTGAAAAAGAACAGAGTTGTAATAAAGGGTCTGATTCCTTTTTTGATGTTTGACTGACAGCTTTGAAGCCACAACATTGTCCCTTTCCCTTCCATTTCACGTCTTGGCAAGAAGATAAAAAAATTCTGAGAGAGTTCCTCCTTTGGTGCCAGCAGAAAGTTCAAACCATGCAAGCCCTTGTCTATCCATGGGAATCCTCATCTGAGTCTAACCCCAAACTCCGTACAAACTTTAAATCTAGCCTTCTTTCTCCTATCTCTCAAGCCATTCTTGGACCAGCTTGAGGGCATGTTCAGAAAACATCATTATATGTGTAATAAACTTTGTTTTTTTTAACCCTTTTGGTATGTGTGTGGCATTGTCAGTTTTGACTTCTGAACACAGTTTTGGATGGAGCATCCATAATGCCTCAGAAGTGACCACAACAGAAGTCCAGTTAAAGACCATTTATTTGTAGAAGCAGCCTAACATAGTAGTAAGAGCTCATCATAGAGCCAGATGCTTGGGTTCAAATCCTGGTTTGCCATTTACTAACTATAGGACTTTGGGCAACTTATTAATTTTTTATAGGCTCTAGGTTTTTGGTCTTTATAATGGGAATAATGATACTACTATGTCTTGGGTTATTTCAAAATAAATTACCGTAGCTTTGTAAAGCGCTAAGAAAAATATCTGCCACATAGCACATATTTTCTTGTATTTTAAAATAGATCTATGAAAATTTAGTAAATGATACAGCATTTTTTATTCAGTGAATAAAAGAAAGGATTATTCAATAGTCTTTTTTGTCAAACCAATTTAAATAGATAACCTGTCTCATAGTGTGTGTACTTTGGTATATCAAAACAAGTAGATGGATTAAATATGTAATGTTAAAAATTAAGCCATGAAAGTAACAGAAAAAAATCAGGTAAGCATTTTTATCCTTATAGTTCCATTCTTTCACAAATAGTATATATGGAATATTTATGATAATCAAATGATTAAAAGTCAAGCAGTAGATATATAAACAGTCAGGAAATGTGGTAGTGACTGGATAGGTGCTCAGCACTCCTGTGAAGGCGGCATTTTCCTAGGGCATGCAGGTAGTCTAAATTACTCAGCTCCCTCTGCATCTAGGCAGGATCTTCTGGCTGTGTCTGGCCAGGGGCATCTGGGAAGAAATGACATAGATCACTCATAGGCGTGACCTTATGCTGTCTGAGTCGTCTTCTGTTCCTCTACTCGCGTGCACACAAGTGAAGGATTCTGAGGTAGCCGAACAACAAAATGTACTTCAAGCAGAGCCACCTGGGAGAACTGTACTGTTTCGTGATATGAATGAGAAATAAACCTTCATTCTGTTAAAACATTGCTATTTGGGGCTTATTTGTAATAGCAACTAGTGTTACATAACCTAAGTAATATAGGAAAGTCCCTTTCAAATAGAATGAAAAACAGTTGCCTTTTAGAACCAATTTTTGTAAAGGTAACAGAGCATAAAATAGTAATGAATTGCCCCAAACATTGCTGCTGCGAGTTAAAGAGATCAACACATTGAAGCCAACCTGGGCTAGAGGGAGCGCTAACATGTAATAATTAAATATAAATGTTTATGACCTAATGCATGAGGGTCTGAATTCATCAGTGGCAAAGTGGTGTTGAGACCGCAGTATAATATAGGTTACCTGAATTTGTGTAGAAGTTGAGCATGTGAAGGTCAGAGGTTATCTATAATCCCATTTGGAGAATGCCTTCCTTAATCAGTCAACAAAATCAGAAACCTTCAGGGAGCAGATGGAAGGAGTTTTTATTTTTTTAATTTAAAAAAAATATCCATGACAGAGTCATCTTAGCAAAGTTAAAAAATAATTGATGACCCAGGAAAATGTTTACATAATAAATAAATAATGTTATTAGTCTTAATATATAAAATTACTTATAAATCATTAAGAAAAAGATTAGTACCTTAGTGGAAAAATCTGTAACAGCAGAAACAAATATTTCTGTCTCACACACTTACACACACAAACATAAGCACATAATGTTGTTGGCAACAAACATGGGATAAAATTGTTTACTATCACTGATTAAAAAATATAAGTTGAGAAAACAGTGAAATATAATGTTTTAAAATTACTAGTTTGGAAAGATTAAAAATGAGTAATGCGCAGTGTTGACAAGCATAGTGATAAATACTCTCATAGGTATTTGGGGAAAGGCTGTAACTGTTCCATATTTTCGGGGGCCAATTTGTACACACTCTTGAACCTATCAGTTTTACTTCTGTCGTTTACACCCTTACTCTAAAGAATCAAATCATTATGTGTAAGGTTGTTTGCAATAGTGAAAATGCCCCAGATCAGGCAATTATAAAATTGATGCTGTGTTCCAATAACCATTTTGCAGGTGTCAAATAAGATAAATAGTTGTGACTTGATTTAGAAATATTTCTATAATATTTTTCATAATTATAGGGGAGGGGGCAAGCAGGCTACCGCACTTATAAAATATATGTGACTATATATCCCAAGTCTCTTCCTCTTTTTCTTTCTGGAGAGCCTTTCTCCTAATGTTTCAGGAAAGGGCATTCTTGTCTTGTATTCATTACTGAACTTGTCCATCCTGCTTTCCTGTTGTTACCTATCTCATGCCTGTGCTTTTCAACTGTATATTTTAAGGTGTTATCATCATTTGGAAGTTGCTGTCTTCCTCTGCTGTGATACTGCTACCCCCACTGGCTGGACTCATCAGAGGGCCAGTATAGGAAAGGAGCACTGTCTTAGTTATCTAGTGCTGCCATATCAGAAATACACGAAGTGGGTGGCTTTAGCAAACAGAAATTTATTTTTTCACAATGTAGCAGACCAGAAATCCAAATTCAGGGCTTCAGCTCTAAGGGAAGACTTTCTTTTTCTGTTGGCTCTGGAAGAAGGTTCTTACCTCTCTTCAACTTCTGTTCCTCAATCCTTTGGTATGGCCCAGTATCTATCTTCCTCTATTTTTACCTCTTGCTTTCTTGACTAATCTACATTTTTATATTTTAAAAGAGATTGATTTAAGACACACCCTACACTAATACTGGCTTATTAATGTAATAGAGAAGTCCAGTTCCTAAGTGGGCTTATAACTGCAGGTGTAGGGTTTAAGATTTACAGCACATATTTTGGAGGGACATAGTTCAATCTATAACAAATATTAAATTCTCTACACTAAGAACAATGCTTCATTAAAAGAAATTTAAAGAATGCACACGAATGTTCATTGCAGCGCAGTCCATGATAGCAAAAATATGGACTCAACCCAAATGCCCAACGACAGAAGAATGGATAGGTAAACTATGGTATATATACTCAATGGAACATTATGCAATGATAAAGAACAACGGTGATAGCAGGAAACATCTCTTAACCTGGTTTCAACTGGAGGACACTATGTGGAGTGAAAGTCATCAGCAACAGAAGGACAAGTATTGTATGAGACCCCTACGATAAGAACTGAAAAGCAGACTCATGCATAACAGAAAAGACTCTTTGACGGCTGCAAGGGTGGGGAGGGCTGGAGGGTGAGGCAGGAGGGTTTAGATTAGATAGTTGTTAGAAATTTGTTTGGGTGAAATCGATGACAGCACACATTAGTAAGAAGATCAATATTAACACGACTTCAACACAACTTGTGTCTTCCTCCCATCTTAACCCAATATTGCAAGGACAGAGTAGATGGGGCAGAGGGATGGGGACCGTGCTCTCAGAGGAAATGGAGGCCAATTGGCACAACTAGCGTTTTGCTAATGAAGTCTCTCCACACCCTACATTGGTGAGTGGCGTCTGGGGTCTTAAAAGCTGCCAAGCTGCCATCTGAGGGCACAGCAAATGGTCCCAACTCAGCAGGAATGGATGCTCACCAAGGGCCAAAATGGCATGGGGGAAAGAGAATCCAGAAGACAGAGAAACCCACATGAGTGGATGTCTACATTGACTTGTGACTGGAAGAATCAGATGGTGCCTGGCTACCACCAGTGATAGCCATGATGGAGCTCACAAAGTTGAGTGTCACTGGCAACACAAGTATAAATAGGGGTGCACCCTGAGATCTCTGCTAAAAGACCACAACTGATGGTCCAGGGGCCTCAGAGTTCTCCTGGGAGCAGGGTCCCTGGCCCTGATGTTGCCCCTGTCCTTAAATCGTAATGGAGGTCCACTTTTCAGACAGCAGTGGATTGGACTTGGTGATGCAGAGTGACCATATTGTGTAGGCACTTTATGGTTCTAGGCATCTATAGGAGGTCATCCTGTTGACCTCATACTGGAAGAAGGGGAATGGGTGGAGATAAGAAGATAGTAGACTGTTGGGAAGATAAGACATGTATGAAGCAGAGAGGAAGAGTGTGCTGTCACTGTGCAGGGAGGGCAGTGGCAGTTGCATGTAGGTTAGCATGCAAATTTATATGGGAATGTACATTTTCATTCAATGATAATAAAAAAATTCAAAAAAATATAAGTAATGATTATCCACGGCAAAAAAAAAAAAAAAAGAAATTTAAAGAGGAAAACTGACTTCAAGTCAACGTAGAGAAGGGGTTCATGTACTTGTATGCTCATCATGTTATATGTGGATCAGAACAAGGAAAAAGACCAGCATGTCTTCCTTGTGGAAGAATGAAGAGTTAGATGTGGAACATGTCCTAGGGAAAAGACTCAGCCCTTCATCTGAGGTCTCTTCTCTTGTTTGGTTTCAGCGGTCCCATCTCTCTGTTAAAACCTGCTTTGACTCTTGGCAAGAATGTCATTAGTGGAATGGGGACAAATTGATCCTGACAGCTTTTAGAGTTAACAGTACCATTAAAATAGCTGTCATAGTAAACCCTGCCAGAATTCATGGCACTCACAAAATAGAGTAATTTGTTCAAAATCTTATTATCCCAGGAACATACATGTTAGAAAAAAGATGATGCGGTGCTGCTTAATGTTCCTTGTAACTAAGTGTATCTCTTCCTCTAGTTCTAACTTATGGCTTTAAGAAAGGTGTCGACTTTCAAGTGACTATCAAATGACAGTAAGCTGTTATTTGATAGAGAAAATAAAGAATAAAATGTCTTCTTTCATGTCCTCAGTTTCTCCTTATTTCATATCACGTGAATACCTTCAGAAAGCACCATAATGCTCTTGTCACACTGAGCCAAATCTGAGTCTTACTTTGGACGCAGACTAAAGTCAGTGGTTGGGGATGTACTGGCTACCTAGGTACATTGATGGAAAGGGAAATTGCACAATAGAGGATGCTGTTGGGTAATGCTTTTCAACCACTGGAGCTGTTTTATGATAAATATTGTATTCAGCAGTATGTATTATGCATGCTTTTCACAAAATGTCTGGAAACTAATCTCTGTCAAGCACAGATGACAGGAAATACTTAATACATTGGCAGCTTGTAGACATGCTAAAATTCACTGCCAGCAGAAACTCCCTTACAGACAGGGAGAGGAAGGGCTTCACAAATGTGATAACAATTTTCAGTGCTGAGTATAGCTTCATTTATCCAAGGACTTTAAAATGCTTCCCAGAGGTTGTTCTATTCTTCAGTGTTTAAATTAGTAAAATGGAACAGAGAGAGGTTAAGTGATTTTCTGCATTCTTCCCAAGAGTATAATGTGGGTGAGAGTTCTGACATTATATGCACAAAGCTTCCCAGTAGGCACTCGGCAATTTTTCACTCTCCCACATCAAGTTTGCTGAGAGGCTTAAGTGCTGACTATAAATGTCAAGATGTTTGTAGGTGTGGATTTGAAATGGGCTAGTTGACATGGAATGTTGGAGGAGAAGACATGCCCTGAGCAGTAATTGAAAATGGATGTGTGTTTACTTGGTAGTTAAGAGAACAGGAAAGAGACTGAGGCTCATCAACAGCCCAGCTTTTAAACCCCAAACCAAACCTGTTGCTGTCTCCAGTCAATTCCCACTGACAGTGACCCTGTGGGACAGAGTAGAACTGCCCCATAGAATTTTCAAGGAGCACCTGGCAGTTTTGAACTGCTGACCTTTTGGTTAGTAGATGTAGTAGCACTTAACCACTATACCACCAGGGATTCTAGCTCTTCAAACCCAAAATCCAAACCCACTGCTGTGGAGTCAATTCTGACTCACAGTGACCCTATAGGCCGGAGTAGAACTGCCCCATAGAGTTTCCAAGGAGCACCTGGTGAATTTGAACTGCTGATCTTTTGGTTAGCAGATGGAGCATCTAGCCTCTACGCCAGGGTTTCCTTCTGGCTCTTAGAGGTGTAAAACTTTATCAGCTCTGATTCTGCAACCAGAAGGAAGCAAAGACTGAATGGGAAGGATTCAGGGCCTTCTATTCTCTTGCACTTAAAACTGGGGTTGGGGCAGGGGGTGGGTGGGGGGTAGAGAATCCAAATACCACTGATTCAGAAGACTAGAAAGAACCCAAGGGATTCTCTCCACACCATCCCCTTTCTTACTTTGCAGATAAAGAAGTAGAAGCTTCATTAGCCTTGGAGATACAGTGACTTGCTTGATGTCATTCCGTGCATTAGTGTTGTTGTTGTTAGGTGCTGTCAGTTCAGTTTGGGCTCACAGTGACTGTATGCACAACAGACTGAAATGCTGCCTGGTGAGTTAGTTTCAACAACCAAAACCAAACTCACTGCCATCAAGTTGGGTCTGACTCCCAGCGACCACTACACCACCAGAGTTTCCAGTAAGTTAGTTTATACCCAGGAAAAGAAACCAGTCTGGTTTGTTTCTCTGTCTCTCTTTCTCTTTGCTTCTCAGAACTCTATAGGAGTTAAGGAGACAGGACTGTTTTTGAGTGAATTCTTTCCTAGAAATACAAGAACCCAAACCAAAAATCAAACCCATTGCCATCAAGTCTATCTGACTCATAAAGGGTAGAATAGAACTGCCCTGCAGGTTTTCCAAGGAACAGCTGGTGGATTTGAATTGGCAATCTTTTGTTTAGCAGCTATAGCTCTTAACCACTATGCCACCAGAGTTAGAGTCTCAGCAACCTGTGAAGCAATGTTTTAAAAAATTACAATATTTGAATCATCAGATTCCCTGAGACTAGGGCTGAAAGAATATTTGAAGAAATCTTTCCTGAAATACAAGGAGAATAATTATTTCTCCAAATATTCTTTCATTTCTAGTCTCAGAGATTTTGACGATTCAAGTACTGGACTATTGTTATTCTTCCAAAGGATTGGAGGACAGCTACCTGGGCAACTGACTGGAAGGGATCCATATTTATGCCCATTCCAAGAAAGGCGATCCAACCAAATGTGGAAATTACCAAACAATACCATTAATATCATATGCAAGTAAAATTTGCTCATGATCATTCGAAAGCAGTTGCAACAGTATATTGACAGTGAGCTGGTAGAAATTCAAGCTGGATTCAGAAGAGGATGTGGAACCATGGATACCGTTGCTGATGTCAGATTGATCTTGGATGAAAGCAGAGAATACCAGAAAGATGTTTACTTATGTTTGATTGACTATGCAAAGGTGTTCCACTGTGGGGGTCATACTAAATTATGGCCGACATTGTGGAGAATGGGAATTCCAGAACACCTAACTGTGCTCTTGAGTAATCTGTATGGATCAAGAAGCAGTCATGCAAACAGAACAAGGGGACACTGCATGGTTTAAAGTCAGGAAAAGTGTGTGTCAGTGTTGTATCCTTCAACCATACCTTTTTAATCCACCTGCCAAGCAAATAATCCAAGAAGCTGGATTCTACAAAGAAGAATGAGACATTCGGATTGGAGAACGGCTCATTAATAACCTGCATTACATAGTCAACACCATTTTACTTGCTGGAAGTGAAGAAGATCTGAAACACTGATGAAGATCAAGGACCACAGCCTTCAGTATGGATTGCACCTCAACATCCAGAAAACAAAAATCCTCACAACTGGACCAGTAAGCAACATTGTCACAATGGAGAAAGGATTGAGATTGTCAAGGATTTCATTTTACTTGGGTCCACAATCAAGGCCTATGGAAGCAATAGTCAAGAAATCAAAAGACACATTGCATTGGGAAAATCTACTACAAAGGGTCTCTTTAAAGTATTCAGAAGTAAAGATGTCACCTTGAAGACTGAAGTGCACCTGACCCAAGCCATGGTATTTTCAGTTGCATCATATGCATTTGAAAGCTGGACCATGAACAAAGAAGACAAAAGAATTGATGCCTTTGAGTTGTGGTGTTGGAGAAGAATGTTGAATGTACCATGGACTGCCAAAAGAACAAACAGACCTATTCCAGAAGAAGTACAACCAGAGTGCTCCTTGGAAACCAAGATGGCAAGACTACTTCTTACTTACTTTGGACATGTTTTCAGGAAGGATCAGTCCCTGGAGAAGCCTATCATGCTTGGCAGAGTGAAGGGTCAGCGAAAAAGAGAAAGACCCTTGATGAGATAGATTGACACAGTGGCCACAACAATGAGCTTAAGCATAAAAATGATTGTGGACATGGCGCAAGACAAAGCAGTGTTTCCTTCTGTTGTTCATAGGGTTACTATGAGTTGGAACTGACTCAACGGCACCTAACAACAACAGATTTCTTCTCATTTTTCCAGTCTCTTTTCTCTCTTTAGTTCAAATTGGGTAACTTTGATCTGTCTCAATTTCACTAATTATATCCTCTGTTGCTTCCCAGCCTCTTATTTGGGTCCCATCAATAGACTTAAACATGCTGGCAGTTGCGAGGATGACACAGGACTGGACAACATGCTGTTCTGTTATATGTAAGATCACTGAGTCAGAGACCAGTTGACAGCCAGTAACAGCAGTTAGGCCATCCACCAAGATTTTTGTTATTATATTTTTCTGTTATATATAATTTCTCATTTTTTCATAACTTTGTTGAGAAATCGTAATTTCATATTTACTTCAAGGAAATTTACAGTTGAACCAGTTTTATGATAGCTGCTTCAAAATCCTTGTTACATAATTCTGTCATCTGGTTCATCTTGGTGTTGGCACATTGACTGTCTCATTCAAGTTGTGGTTTTTTTGGTTCTTGGTATATTAGGGTCGCCATGAGTCAGATCCAACTTGACAGCACTTGGCTGGCATATTAGATTGTTTTCTGTTGTATCTGGGACATTGTACATGTTATGTTAGGAGACTCAGGGTTCTACTTCATTTTTGATTTTAGCAAACGGTTAGCCTGTTTAGGTTTCACATGTACATCCCATCCTACTTTTGTGGACTAGGGTTAAATTCCAGTTTAGTATTTAGAAGCTTTGTGGTATGATTTTGGCCTGCTTCATTTTTGTGTTTCACTGGGATTACCACTAGGCCCTGATGGTGTTGCATGAGGTGTAGAAAGGATATCCCCAGCCCAGGACACCTGAGTGTCCCTCATTAGAGAAAGAAATCTTAGGCCCTTGGGGCAGGCTATTCTTTGTATTTGAGTCCCCTTGCTAGAGCTGTCGAGCCACCCCAGTATCTTTAGACGGTAAAGGGGTGTCTCAGGCGTGTTGAGGAACAAGAGCACTTGCTCTGGCTGGTTCTTGTCACCACATGGTGACAGTAGGGAGACTTGTTTCATCTGGGTTGGGGGGAGGAAATGCAGAGCATGGGTTGCTTCCTTCTGTTTCTCTGGGGAAGTGTGGTTGTAAAGGTGCCCTATGGCTGTATTGTTTCTTCAATCTGGAGGTCCTAGACCAGTTCACCTTCTTCTTATCACCTTTGACAGTTCTCTTTTGGTTGCCTCTGTCTGTATTTCCAAGGCTTATCACTGTATTTCACTGAAGTAGGGAGAAATATATCTACATCATCATGTTTGGATCTCATCTCCTCTAATTTCCCTTTGTTTCCATTTTGTTCATACTTCAAAGCAAGCAAAACCAGACTCATTGCTGTCAAGTCAAATCCAGCTCATAGTGACCTATAGGATAGAGTTTGCTCCACAGGATTTTCAAGGCTGTAAATCTTCATGGGGGCAGACTGCCACATCTTTCTCCACTGGAGAGGCTGGTGGATTCAAACTGCTAACTTTTCCATTATCAGTCAAGTACTTTAACCATGGCACCTGTACTTAGAGAACCACAAATCCAAATCTGTTGCTGTCCAGTTGATTCCAACTCATAGTGATCCTATAGAAGAGAGCAGAACTGTTCCGTAGGATTTCCAGGCAGCAGGTGGTGGATTCAAACTTTTGATCAACAGCTGAGCTCTTAACCACTGGAATGCTAGAGGCTGGAAATTAGCAACCAAAGGAAAGGAAAAGTTTGGCAGAATTTTGGTATCTCAAACAAGGATGTTGTCTTATATTCCTTTTATTCTATCAGGTTCTTTAAAGACTGCCTAGTATATCCAATTGCATTTGCTACAGTGAACTTAGAAGGCTTGGCTTGAACTAAATAACTTCTTTTCAGTCAGGGACTATAAAGGAGGGTTGGCAACCCTACAATGAAACATTCACTTTTTAAGAGACTACTGTGCCATTTCACAGGCTTTTGAACCCAGACACCAAAGCAGCTCAGAAAAAAGAGCATACTGTTTCCTCATAACTAGAACTCTACTACTGTTCATATGTGAAGACATTTGATAATTTTTTTTAAAAAAAAAAAGAGTTTGCAGTAATTTTATTATTATGTCCCACTTAAAGTTTCAAAAAAGAACATGGGTCAGGTGGGAAGTCAGACCTGGAAATGGTCCCACAGTACACTTTACCCCCAAATCTAATTTCTTTTTGAAACAATCTGAAATTTACAGAAAAGTTGGAAGTCTAGTATAGAGAACTTCCTTTTTACCCTAGCTACTTGAAAGTAAATTGCCATCACCCGTAAACACTTTAGTGTGTCTTTTGTACAAATAAGTACATTCTGCTCCTAAATCATAAAAATCTGGGAAGTTAATGTTGGTACATTACTACTGTAAAATTCTCAGACCTTTTTCATGATTTATCGTTGTCTTGACAGTTTCTCTTTGGGCAGAATGGGTATGCATAGAATCAGGTATTGCACTCAGTTGCCATTCATTCTGCCCCCTTCAGCCCCAAACAGCACTTCAGCTCTCTGTCATGAATGTGTGACCTGTGTAGTTGCATATTTAAAAGCGTCCCACACTTGATTTGATGTTCTGCTGTCACTTCTTGAAATTTTTTGGTAAGATTTGAACAAGATCTCTGACTATTTTCACTGTGCCCTGAATCCTGCAGCTTTTTAAGTAGCTGGCCCTGAGTCCAGGCCAGTTATTTTATAGACTGTGTTTCAGTGTATCTGATATTTTCTCATGATTAGATTCATGGTAATACACCTTTGGAAGAATATCACAAACGTGATGCAGCATTCTTATTACGGCATCCTATCAGGTGGCATGTGGTTTTAATTTGTCCTGTTACTCATATTATTAACTTTGATCACTTGATTAAACTAATGTCTGCCAGAATTCTTCACTTTTTAATTAATATGCCTTTTGTGGGAGGTACTTTGAGATGATATTAGAGGAATATTCTATTCCTTACCAGATGTTCAACTAATTCTATTGTTTGATTTATGCCGGTGTGGATGTGTAAATTCCTGCAAGGTCTGACAATTAAGTTCCTGGACTTAATTGTTTTAAGTGCTTCATACCTCATCGCTGAATATTGATAAGGTTGCCTTCAAAGTACTCTGTTTGGGAAGCTACGCACCAACACCAGAGCCTAGTCCACCCCTTCAGAGCAATTTTGGACTCTTCCTGGAATGGCCATTACCACGGCTAGGTGGTAAGTTCATGAACTTAATTGTATAGTTGTCTGTGAGGGAGTTTTTAGACAGTAAACAAGTAACTATGTTCGAACACCCTCCCTCCTCACCTAATCTGGCCTCCATTGACTTTTTTTGTTTACCCAAAGATAAAGGAAGTATTGAAAGGACATTAGGGTATTGTGACAACAGCTCTGATGGCCATTTCACAAAAAGCATTCCAAAATTGCTTTGAAGGATAGACAAGGTGCTGGTGTCAATGCTTAGTTTCTTGAGAGAAGTACTTTGACAGTGACCACAGAGATAGTCACGAGTGACATACATAGTAATTTTTCTAGGATAAGTTCACAAACTTAATTGGCAGTCCTCGTATTTTGTTCAACAGGTTATAATCCATTATTATCATTATTTATTTTGATGGTCAAATTGTCTCATGTTTGACCAATAGGATACTTTCAGGTTGGTTTCTGTGTCCTTTTGAGAAGCCTGCATGATTCTTTAAGTTATCCCTTATTTTCAAGCACAAGAAGATATTTCAGGTTTATTTGTACCATTCTTGCTTCAACTCTGAAATCAGTTATTTCTCCAAAGAGTCCTAAGATAAATTGAAAAGCAGTCTATAAAATAACTGGCCTGGACTCAGGACCAGCTACTTAAAAATCTGGAGAATTCAGGGCAGAGTGAAAATAATCAGAGATCTTGTTCAAATCTTAGGACTATGCATAATCGGGGTGCTAAATTATCTATCTCTATATCTGTCTACAGTAAAAACCATGAGGTCACACTGATACATACAGTTTTAATCCAATACCACAAAGTACAGTCTACATTTCTCCTCCTATATCTGTAACTTCTTTCTCTGACAATTAGAAACCTGTCTTCCATTATTTTTAATATATTCACTTCTGTGATCAATTCTCTTGTCTCTGTTGCAATGTGATACCCACTGCTTCCCTGCCTCGCTGGGCTGCCTCCACTGCTGCTGTCTGAACAGTTCCTTCATCTCCTCACTGGGGTCCAGCATCCTGCCCCAGATCACTACAGTTGCCGTCTTATATGAGTGCCCTTCTTGCTTCCCTTTGTCTTTGACAAATGGGTCTCTACCATTCTCTGATGACTACCTTGTTAAGTTTTACCTTACTGAATTGTCCAAGAAGGAAAAAGAAGAGAGAAAAAAAAAGAAAGGGAAGGAACTGAAAAAGAGGATAAGGAAGAGCCTTATTTTAATCTTAATTAAGCAAGTTCCTATTTCACTTCAAAATGTTATTGGAAACCAAATATATAAGGGACTCATTATTTAAGTTTGGAAAATTCCACTTTAATTCTGGAAGCTAATCCTCTTTCCACTCTTTAAGAGCATTAAGGTTTGTTGTTGTTCATTTTCTGTTTCTTCATAGGAACTTTAGCCAGCATTAGATTTAGCCAAAGACCTTTCCAGTTTTCTGCTGAGTCTTAGTACTCCACAAGCTGGCAAATAGAAAAATTTCCTCATAAAATAGTATTTCAAGAATAAATCAGGAAATTCTCAATGAATAAACATGCACATGTTTGATATGTATCTAAAATTAAATGGCTATACCCACTTTAAAATATATATGGATGAATATTGAATTTATTGATGACTGTTTATTAGGACTCAACACTATGCTTAGTAGGATATAAGAGTACCCTATCACTTTAGTCTTTCTTCCCTCTAATACTGTCTGCTTGGTCTGCATCACTGCTGTAAACTGCCCAATCCCAAGAATGGGACTATAGTTTAACAGTTTTACCTTAAGAAGTTATCAGGAATTAATCCCATCATGATAATCAGCATCTGCTCAGCAGCCTGTAACTCCCATCGGAAATATTACTCCATTCGTACAGAAGTGACCCAGTCGTTTTCTCTTTTCCCCACACTGAGCCACTTAGAATCCATCAGGGGGAAAAAAAAAATTAGAGCTCTATTTCTGCTGAGTACTTCCTTCATTCTCTTGCTCTGACTGAAACCTTGCCATATCTACTGAGTCCTCTTATTTTTGATGAATCTGTTTTTTTTCTCTCATGCCTTGTGTTCCACACAGCTTTGGGGAGTGGTAGATGCCTTCCTTCTATCTAATTTATACATCTAGATTATTTCTTCTTTCCCCAAAATTACACCAAATTCTGTTACATTTTCTAGTTGATTTTCTCTTCAATTTTCCTAATTTCCCATTTCCTAATTTAAAATCTGTACTGTTCTCAAATTTAATTTTATTCCCCTCCTCCCTGTTAGCCAAGTGGCCTTTCTTACATTAATGATAATAATAAAAACAGTTAGAAGGAACTATCTTATGTACCACACCACATATCTTTACTCTCGTTGACTACAGTGGCTATACTTCTGCTTGCTGCCTGCTGTTCCCTACAGCCAGGCCTTCTCCTTGCGCAATGAATGCCATCGATCTTATACATATCCCTTGTTTTCTGAAATTTTCACTCTCCCCCGTACTGCATTGAATTTAGTAGTGAGTCTCCAAGATGCTACCCAGTAATTCCCTCCCTCCTGGAATTCAAACCTCTGTAGTCACTCTCCCATGTTGCACCAGCGTTTGCTTTTCTACATAACCAATAAAATATGGGAGAAGTGATCATATATTATTTGTAAAATTAGGTTATAAAAGAGACTAAGGTTTATGCCTTGGTCTTGCTTGCGCTTTTGCTCTGGAGGAAGTAAGCTGTCAGGGCATCCTGTGAAGAGGTCCACAGGATGAAGGAACTTATGGACAGATCTTGCTTTCTCTTAAGTCTTCAGATGACTGCATCCCAGCTCTTATTTTATTTTATTTTTTTATTGTGATTGAGTGAAAGTATACCATCCAGTTTAAATTTGCATGCCCGCCTGTGTGCAGCTCCTACTGCTCTCCTTGCCCGGTGACAGCACACTCCTTGTTTCTCTTCCATGCACGTCATAATCTCTTAACAATGTCCTGTCCCCTCTTCTCCACCCTCTCCACTCCCCTTTAGTAAGAGGTCAGTAGGATGACATTCTATAGATGCATAGAACCATAAAGTGCACACATGATATGGTCACTGTGTATTGCCAAGTCCAGTCCATTCTTCTCTGAGGAGTTGACCTCAGTAATGATTTATGGACAGGGGAAGCATCAGTCTAGGGGCCACGCTCCCAGGGGAACCTCCAGGGCTTTAGATCATCAATTGTGTTTTTTTTAGTGGAGTTGTCAGGGGGCATCCCTTTTTATTCTCATGTTGCCTGTGAGAGTCAACTTTGTGAGCCTGTTGCATCTATCACTAGTGGTGGCCAGGCACCATCTGGTTCTTCTGGTCACATGTTGATGTAGTCGCCCATTCACATAGGTCTTTCTGTCTTCTGAGTTCTGTTTCCCCTATGTTGGTTTGGTCCTTGGTGATCATCTGTTCCTGCTGAGTTGGGACCATCTGATGTACCTCAGAACGCAGCTTGCTAGCTTTTGAGACCCCAGACACCACTCACCAGTATGGTGTGGAGAAGACTCTCTTAGCAATAGTCTATTTATGCCAATTGGCCTCAGTGTACCCTGAGAGCATGGTCCCTGGACACCTGCCCCTGCTACCCTGTCCTTGCGGTATTGGATTAAGATTGGAAGAGTATTCAGGTTATGTGGAAGTCCAGTTAAACTGATCCTCTTTTTAATGTGTCCAGCCCATATTTTGACTGCACCGTCATGTGTCAGATCTTCCAACAAACCTGCTCCCGGATTCGTGACCCGTGGAAACCCTGAGAATAAATCCATTGCATTGAACTGCTAAATTCTGGGGTAATTAGATAAGTAACAATAGCCAAGTGCCGTATGTAATATACCTACAGCACGCTGACCCCATTTCTTGATCAGATCCTCTATTAACTCTATGTGTCCTGTCAGCTTCTGTCCCGTGTCCCTGCTGACTTTAAGACATTTCCCTTCACCATCTTTGTATTTTCCCAGTCTACTCCAGTCGGACTTTTCTTTTCACCATTCAACTCCAACCGCTCATGTCAAGGCCACCAAAGACTTTAGATTTATATCCATTGGGCAGTTTATATTTCTTATTGTTGCTGATCCCTCAGCAATGTTTGACTTTATTTGCTGTTTTGATGACAGAACTTTGTGGCTTTCCTCAGTATCACTGGACACTCCATCCCAGTCTCCTTTGTTCTATCTTCTTCCTTCTCCTCATCTTTAAGTGTTGCAGAGGTCCCAGAGCTGGATTTTTTGATTAGTTAAGTAACTTCATAGCTACTGATCTTCTCATTATACCCTGATGAGTACCATTTGGGAAGTTGAGGAATGGATAGTTAAAAGTTCTCTGAACACACACAAATCAGTGTTAGAAATATTTTTTAATTAGGTAGGGGAGAAGATTATTTAATGTAACTAAATGTAATTTCTGTTGTTCTAAGAATTGTGTCTCTGCTCTCATTAGTTGTGTGTCCATCCATAATTGCTAGAATAGCTATAATATGTAAATATTCATGTATATTTAAATGTTTCCTGTGAGGTCATTATGAGTTGGAATTGACTTGTCAACAGTGGATTTGTATGGTTTTTGGAGGTGACCAGGGAAAAGTATACCCAGAAGAGTATTAATTTTTCCAATGCTAGATTCAGTTGTCTCTGATGAATTTTCTGTCTACAGAATCAAAGAACAACTTTAGAGCATGTGAAATTGAATACAAAATAGAGTTAGAGGTGAATCATTTATATATTTGTTCTTAAGGTTCCCTACTTCTGAAGTGAGTCTGTGTGAATTCTTATGTCACAAGGTGAGAATGATAGACTGTCTTTTGTTTTATGACTAGGCACTCAACTCTCCTTCAGCCCACTTTGCACATTAGGCTCTCCTGGGGACCCAGCATAGAAGCACAGCTATTCTTTGCAGAAAGACACAGTGATATGTAAATGCAGTTTCATGGTACAAACAATACCATCTGACTGCTTGCAAAGAAGCAGCTGTTACACAGGTCAAAATATTATGCAATATGTTCAGAATTAAAATTTGGCATTAATTTTAATGAGTGAATTAATATATTTTAAAACTGCTTCAAAGGCCTAGAATGAGAACCTATAAAAGCAGTTATTACTGTAAGATGCATAATTGGGCAATAATGCATGTCTTAAAACATCTTAGCCTCATCAGTGCTCCATCAACTTTGCAGTTTTACCCCAACAGATCCATAAAGATGAATAAAGGTCTGTCTTTATTGAATCTGTAAGGACTATTTAATTCAGGGTAAAAGTACAATGGAATACTCTATTCTGCTGAATCTAAACCTTACATAGAAAAACAGTCATAATTTATGGGACATATTTTTTCTTAAATGATGCTCAGACTTATCCAGCATGCAATCATTTAAGGTTTGTTTTAGTTTAATAACTTTCAGTTCAATTTGTTAGACTTTCCGAAGCCTTATATATTTTGTCTGTGAAATGGAGGGGGGTAGTAACAACAACCATCATAACGACCAATGTATTGACAGAAAAAAAAATTCTATTTAAAGAAATTCTTGTGTAAAATATTCTATACATAGGCAATATGATTTTTTTTTCCTAATAGCTAAGCCAAGTGCCGTCGAGTCGGATCCGAGGGATGGGTAATATAGGCGATAGATGTGAATTAGCACAGATTCTTTCTCCCAGGACTTTACTGTCTTGTCTAGAAGCAAACTAAAAATATCAAGCTGGAATCATAGGATGGGTAATGTTTAAAGTTCTATGTCACTTTGTCTGGACCATGATTCTTAGTGGTTTAGTCATTGTGTAATGATGTAGTCTGGCAATTATTCAATGATGTCATCATCCTCCATGGTGTGATCTTATGTGATCAGCCCAGCAGTTGTAAGGGATGTTTCCTTGGGGGTATGACTTGCATTTAAGATACGTATGAACATTCCAGAAAAGCTCTCCTGCTTTGGATTTTGCATCCACCTTGTCACCGTGACCTCTAATTCTTGGGACTTGAACCAGTAGCCTGCCATCTGAGCTGCTATTTTGGGGATTTGTTGGCTCCTACAGCTGTGCACAAGCAGCCCACCATTTGACCTGCTGCTCTTGGCTTTGTCAACTTTTATAGCCAGTGGGCCAGCAGTCTGCCCTCTGCCTTGCCATTCTTGGGTTCATCAACCACTGCAGCTATATGAGAAGCCTTTAGCCTGACATCTGACCCACTCTTCAATGGTTTTGCTTCTGTAAAGAACTCATCCTAAAACGGGGTGGAACACACTCTTTAGAGTGGTATATGCAAGGTATTCTATAAAAAATAGAGGGGTATCGTGTTCACTTTCATAGATCATGCTTCATGTCAAAGTGATGATGGCATTTGAGATAGGTACTAAAAGATGTACAGGATTTTGACAGCTAGAGAGGCCAATGAAGAAGAAACAGCAGATGTAATCATGTAGATATAGAAAGCAGAAGATCTGTACGAGGAACCCAGAAAATATTAGTTTAGTTATTCCTGTCAAGTCTGTTCTGACTCATAGCAGCCCTGTAGGACAGAACAGAAGTGTTCCATAGGGTTTTCAAGAAGCAACTGGTGGAGTGAAACTGCTAACCTTTTGGGTAGCAGCTATAGCACTTAACTACTATGCCACCTAGATTTCTGGTTGGAATACAACCCACTGCCATTGAGTTGATTCCAACTCACAGTGACCCAACAGGACAGAGTAAAACTGCCCCCATCGAGTTTCCAAGGTGCGCCTGGCAGATTTGAACTGCTGACCTTTTGGTTAGCAGAAGTAGCACTTAACCACTATGTCACCAGGGTTTCCAAAGTTGAAACACAAGCTATATGTAAATAGCTGTATTAGAAGTATAGCTTAAGATATAGCCAGAGTAGTGAAACTGGGGAATTCAACTTAATTTAATAGACAAAAAAAAAAAAAAGAAAGAAAGAAAGAAAAGCTATTAAATCTTTTTTACTAGACAATTAGAATTAATAGGAAGATTATTCTAGCTGTGAATTGAAGAGATGAAATTAGGAAGCTGAGAAAAGAGACCAGGATAAAAACAAATGGGGAGAACTAGAGGAGGAATACAAGCAGATTTGTGAAAGTGTAGACCATGGTGCATTAGGCTCACGTGTAACTTGGGTTGATGAATCAACATCTTTGGGTTGTTTTGAGTTACTTTAAGTTGCAAAAGAGTTTTGCTCCCATGATAGCAACAAGAACAAGGAAAAAAATACATAATATTTATACTTTTCTGTGGGGAAAACCAAAGAAGCCTTGACGAATGCCACAGAAGGGGAAGTCTTTCAGTGAGAAGCAGAGAGCTTCACACCTGCGGACGGATGTCTGATCTGGATGTGTGAAAATAGGGAAATGGGCTTGACACACATGGGAGATTTTTCAGGGATAAGGAAAAACCAACTGAGCCTGTAAACAACAGTTTGATAGAATGGACTGGAATATATAGAAAAGTCTAAAATGGAAAAATAAGTTCCTTAGCCTGGAAATTCCATTCTTTACTGCCTTCCCTTCTCCAAGGCCTATGTCAATCATGTGGTGGTAGAGCAGAGAGTAGAAGGCAGATCATTTTTACACAAACTTGAATGATTTTACAGTGCTTATTAGATTCTGTGACTTTCTTGAAGTGGAATTCAAGTTCCAACCATCTGAAAATGCAGCTCTACCCCACTCACAGGTTAAATATTGTCACAATCAAAGAGAATTGGTCCCTAGCAGCTATAGCAGGAAGTTGGAAGTTGGGCTAACCAGAGACGAACTGAATTTAATTAAAATTTCAAACCAGCCCCACTTAAAATCAACTTGTAATGTGAATTCTCAGCCTCCCTCCCTAACCTTCATACAGAGAAAAGACTTTCATGTCCTGAAAATACATATCTCAATGCCACAGGTAGAAGACTTCAACAAACAGAAATTTATTTTCTCACAGTCTAGGCGGTTTGAAATCCAAATTCAGAGTGTTAGCTCCAGGGGAAGACTTTCTTTCCCAGATGGCTTATGAGAAAGGTCCTTTTGATTGATATTGCACTTGATCTAGATACTTTTCAGCACAGGGACCCTGGGTCCAAAGGATGTATGCTCCTGTCTCTTGTTGCTTAGTTGTGATAAGGTTGTCTTGTCTCTTTGCCCACATCTCTCTTTTGTATCTCAGAAGAGATTGGCTTAAAACACAGCCTGATGTCGTAGATTAGGTGCTGCCTCATTAGTATAACTGCTGATAATCCTGCCTTATTAACATCATGAGAGACAAGATGTACAACACATAGGAAAATCACATCAGATGATTAAATTGTAGATAACTACACAATACTAGGAATTGTGGCCCGGCCAAGTTGATGTACAGTTTTGGGGGACACAGTTTAATCCATTACAATACATATATCTCTTATATTTCAGTCTCCATTGTCCTTCTATACACAGTGTTGAGAATATAATCAAATTGCAAGGCACATCAAAAAGTGGTCTGGGCAACACTCTGGACCGATTAAATCACAACTGGTAGAACTGCTAATTGAGAAGGGATGCCTGCATCAAGAAGGGATGTATGT
The DNA here is from genome assembly GCA_028571685.1 of Heterohyrax brucei. Lineage (NCBI taxonomy): Eukaryota > Metazoa > Chordata > Mammalia > Hyracoidea > Procaviidae > Heterohyrax > Heterohyrax brucei. The sequence continues at coordinate 112,182,611 of CM053149.1, read as the reverse complement.
GAATGACAAGAAGGAATGGAACAGAGGTGAGGAAACTCAGGTTTTCTTCTGTTACAAAAGCCAGTAAAGGTGAGGATTTTTCAAAAAGGAAGTTAACAGTGTGGACTGTTGCACAAGGAAGCAGAAGTGGTCACTAGATAAAAAAGATGTCAGATTGACCTGATTTGTTTACTGCTAAGGAAATAGTATCTTCTATTACCTACCAAAGAGAAATTTACTAAATCCATTGACATCCAGTGGATTCCATCTCACAGGGACCCTATTAGACAGAGTAGAACTGTCCCATAGGGTTTCCAAGGAGTCCCTGGTAGATTCAGACTGCTGACTTTTTGGTTAGCAGCTAAGCGCTGAACAACTGTGCCACCAGGGGCCCTCTTGCTTACTCTCCAAAACCCAAACCCACTGCCGGTGAGTTGATGCCAACTCATAGTGACCCTATGGGACAGAGTAGAACTGCCCCATAGAGTTTCCAGGGAGTGCCTAGTGAATTTGAACTGCTGACCTTTTGGTTAACAGACATAGCACTTAACCCCCACACCACTAGGATTTCCTCTTACTTGTAGGGATCATTAATTCAAAATTATGACTTTTCCCTGCAAGTTCTAGCTAGCTCTTGCAAATTTGTAGGGATAACTCAATAGATCAAAGGTGGCTTTTCTTAAAATGCTTTCCTTCTCAAACTGGGGTAGGCCATCTCTAAATAGCTATATTAACTTCCCTTATGCTTTCAAGATAAGCAAATTCTAATAAATAAGAAAGAGAAAGCACAAATTATTTCTTGTGGCTAATTGTACTTTATCAAGCTATTAATTTTAATCAGAAAGCTAATATGGTGGACTGCAAGAATTAAGCAGATGCTCATTGATAACTTGGAAGAGAATATTCTTTCCTGAAAAGCAATGAATATTTTCTCTATTATGCTATTTAAACAGATGTTCTGCTTAATCTGAATTCACATTACTTACTATCTTATCTTTGACCTTCCCTTTGAAGGTATTCACTGGAAAAGAATGTCAGTATTTACTTACCTGCTGTGCTTCCATCTGTCTAAGTAACATGTGGATACACATAAATGAGATTGCCTTTGTATGATTTTGAATGACAGAAGCATAACGAAGACTTCGTAGACATAGAATGATCAAATGTTATCTCTTTAGTCCTAGCATAAAGTATAACACCATCTTACATCTGGACAGTTTATACTAGAAACAGGTGCTTTCAAACACTTGAAACGAGAGACCTTGATTTCCAGATTCTCCAGAGAGTCCTCAATACAGTATTCTGTTGGCCTGCACATTGAATCTTTTTGTTTTTAATTTTCTGTGCTTGGACAGGTGGGCTATAGTAGAAACAGTAATTATTTGTGATATGGGTTGGTTGACAAATAAGTCTCAGTGTTTGTGGTCTCAGGTGTCTGTTGCTGATATGGGGTTAAAAGCTCCATCTGAAAGAGCTTGGCCTCTTTGGAATTTATTTTGCTGTTAGGAAAGATTGGTGTTTTTCCAAATGAACAAGAATCTGAAACAGACAAAAGTATTTCTGTTAAAATGACTTCCTGTGTCTCTTGAAAAACAATATAACTCTTGCCAAAAGTGGGCTGTATGTACCAGTTTCTTAGTTGGGATAGAAGAAGAGACCTTACAGCTATAGATTTTTCACACCAGAGACTTAAAGCCAAGGTTGTGCCACCCAATTATAGGTGATATTTAGGGGCTCGGGTAAAATTAAAATGTATATGTGCACTTATATATAGATATATAATCTGTGGGCATATTTCCAATGTGATCAAGTGATACAAATTCATGGCACGGATGAATATGTTTGTTTCTATGTTATACACACATCCTCCAGCAAATAGGGCAAGAAATCTTGGGCTTGTTGTCATTTGCACAAAATTTGGAATAGCCTTTGTAAAGACTGATCCATCTGATAAAAATGATATAATAAATCCTTTGGCCAATGTCTTCCTGCCTAATACACCTGGACATGTGAAGTCTAGCATAAAGGATACATTTGTTAGCTGTTACCTAACAAATTATGCCACAACTCGGTAGCTTAAAACAACATTTATTATCCCACAGACTATGAGTGAAGAATCTAGGAACAGTTTAGCTATGTAGTTATGATTTATAATCCCTCAGGAGATTACAGTCTAGATGTTGTCTCTTGCTGTCATCATCTGAAGGCCTGACAGGTGCTGGAGAATTCTCTTCTGAGATAGTTCACTCAGCTGTCAATTAGCAGAAGGTCTCACTTCTTTTCTCAGTATTGGTAAGAGTCTCAGTTTCTCAGCATGTGGACTTGTCCACAAGCTGCTTATATGTGTCCTCATGACATGGCAGGTAGCTTCTGCAGAGTGAATGATCCAAGAGAGAATACACAGGGCCCTATGGGAGCTTTTTTGAAGTAGTTTTTAAAGTTTTACACTGTTACTTGTACTATTTTCCAATTTTTAGGAGGAAGTAACTAAGTCCAACCCACACTAGGGGAGGAACACTAGGCTTTATACTTTTAAAGGAGAGTCAGAGAATTTCTGAACATAATATTAATATACCATACATAATCTGTCCTCTGGCCAGAGATTATTTACACACGTAAAATCTATTCACTCTTTCCAACACTCCATATCTAAGACAAGTAGCAGTCTGAACAAGGCATAAATTTAATTAATAAATATTTACTGTACCCCTACTAGCTTCTAGGCATTGAAATTAAGTATGGCTCATGATAAAACAAACAAATCTGTTGCCATTGTATTGGTTTTGACTCATAGAGACCCTGTAGGACCATGTCAATCATCCTAGCCTCCTTTCCTTGCTAGTCTGCGAACCCCACTCCGATAGTGAGAAACTGGCACTCCATCATTAGGCATCTATTTGCTTATTCAGTTATAGTATACATGTATATTGGCTTCAAAATTGTTAACCTGTAACTTTGTGGGAACCACTTCATCAACTTCAATTCAGCGTTCATGTGTAATTGTTTTTGATTTTAGTCTTGTAGATTCTATAAATCCTATTAAGTCAATTTCAGCTCATAGTGAAACCCTGGTGGTGTAGTGGTTAAGTGCCATGGCTTCTAACCAAAAGGTCAGCAGTTCAGATTCACCAGGCACTCCTTGGAACTCTATGGGACAGTTCTACTCTGTCCTATAGAGTCACTATGAGTCAAATCATTTCCATGTCAGTGGGTCTGGTTTGGTTTTATAGACACTCTAGGACAGAGTAGAACTGCCCCGTAAAGTTTCCAAGGATGAAATCGTTACAGAAGCAGAGCAGAGTAGCTTGTAGCTTCAAACCTTCCACCTTTCCGTAAGCAGCTGAGTGCTTAACCATTGCACTACCAGGCCTCCTTTGCACAGAGTCCACTCATTTCCATGGTTACTTAAGTCAGCACATTTTCCCCACTGCTTTCCATAAAGTTGATCTGTACATCTTCAGTACAGTTGGAGTCTTTAAGCACATTCTGCATTCTCTTCTGGTATAGCCCCACCTCTAAAATTACATACATTAAGGTTCATTCTTTGACCTAGCAGTTCTATAGGCTTTAGTGAGTCCACAGTGTCACACATCCACCACCGCAGTATCATACAAATAGTTTCACCATTATACAAAATTCCCTGTGCTTCATCTATTTAACCTTGCCTGCACTGCAGATCCCTGGCAACCACTGGTCTGCTTATGGTTTGTTCCAGCATCATTTATTAGAAAGATACCCTTTCTCTGTTAAATTTTCTTTATGCCTTCATCAAAAACCAGGTGAATATACTTGCACAAGTTTACTGATAGGCCCTTTGTTCTACTGGAAACCCTGGTGGCATAGTGGTTTAAGTGCTACACCTGCTAACCAAAAGGTCAGCAGTTCAGATTCACCAGGCGCACCGTGGAAACTCTATGGGGCAGTTCTGCTCTGCCCTGTAGGGTCTCTGTGAGTCAGAATCAACTCAACAGCACTGGGTTTAGTTCAGTTTTAGTTTTGTTCTATTAGGAAACCCTGGTGGTATAGTGGTTAAGTGTTATGGTTGCTAACCAGAAGGTCAGCAGTTCAAATCCTCTGGGTGCTCCTTAGAAACTCTACAGGGCAATTCTACCCTGTCTGTAGGGTTGCTGTGAGTCAAAATTGACCTGGTGGCAGTGGATTTGGTTTTGGGTTATTCTATTAAATTGATTTATATGTCCTTTCATCAATACTATGCTGTCTTGATAATTATTACTTTATAGTAACTCTCAAAATGGGGTAGTGTAAGTCCTTCAACTTTGTTGTTGTACAGTCTTGTGTTGGCTATTCTATATCTTTTGTATTTCAGTACAAAATTCAGAACCAGTTGTCGATGTCTACAACTGACTGGGATTTGGACTGTAATTGCATGGCATCCAGCATGTAATCTGGAAGAACTGGCATCTTAAAAATATTGACTCTTCTAATCTATGAACATGGAATATCGCTACATTTATTTTGATCTGCTATGATTTATTTCATTAATCATTCATAGTTTTCTGCATACAGATTTCCTGGTGCCATAGTGGGTAAGAGCTACAGCTGCTAACCAAAAGGTTGGCAGTTGAAATCTACCAGGTGTGCCTTGGAAAGTCTATGGGACAGTTCTGCTGTGTCCTATGGTGTCGCTATGAGTCAGTATCAACTCGACGGCACTGGGTTTGGTTTGGGTTTTTGACATACAGATCCTGAACATATATTGCTAGTTCTAGCCTAGTATTTGGTGAGGAGTGGGGACACTGTAGGAGCCCTGGGGGCAAAGTGGTTAAACTGTGGGATGCTAATCAAAATGTCAGTGGTTCGAGACCACCATCCACTTCTCAGGAGAAAGACATGGTAGTCTGTGAAGATTTATAGCCTTTGAAACCCTATGGGGCAGCTCTGCTGTGTCCTGTGGGGTCACTAGGAGTCTGAATTAACTCCACAGCAAGGGTTTATTTATTTGTTTTGAATATTGTAAGAAGGAGAAACTATTATGTATATATATGTATATGTATTTTGTATGTGTATATACATATATATTTAAATTTCAAATTCCAATTGTTCATTAGTAGGAAAGGATTAGGTGCCTGGATGGTTCAAACAGCTAAGTGCTGGACTACTAGCTGAAAGAAACCTACCCACAGACTCTGGAAGACAGCCCTGACCATTTGCTTCTGAAAGGCCACAGCCTTGCAAATCCTACTGAGCAGAACTGCTCTGTGAGTGTGAGGTCACATGAGGCAGAACTGAACCAGTAGCAAACAACAAACAGCAGGAAAAGAGTTCTTTTGTAGATTATTTTGTAGTTAGTTGTGTCATTTGTGGGAAGTTTTATTTCTCCTTTTCATTTATTGTACCTTGTGTTTCTTTTTGTAGCTCTTACGTTAGCTAGGTATTCAGTACAGTGTCAAATAACATTAGTGAAAGAGGGCATCTTAGCTTTGCTTATGATCTTAGAAGAAAAACATCCAATTTCTTGCTGTTAAGTATGATGTTAACTACAGATTTCTTCTACATGTTCTTTATCAAGATGAGGAAATTTCCTTCTAGTTGCTGAGAAATTTTTTTAAAATCATTTATGGCTTTTTCAAAATCTTTTCCTACATCAGTTGATAAAATTATATGATTTTGTTTGTTTAGCCTGTTAATATGGTAGATAACTTTTAAATTAATGAACCAGCCTTGCGTATCTAAAATAAATCCTACTTGCTGTGTAATTTTTTTTTAAATCATGAATTTTTTGTTGTTGTTGTGAATATTTTGTTGAGGATTTGGTCTATATTCACAAGCAATTTTTATCTATTGTCTTCTTGTAATGTCTGTACCTGGTTTTCGTATTAGGGTATTAGGGTAACGCTGGCCTAATAGCATAAGTTACAAAGTGTTCTCTTTGCTTTTATCTTTTGCAAAATATTGCAGAAAATATGCATTTTTCTTTCTTAAATGTTTGTGATACTGGAATGCACTATTGTTCTACATGATCCCAGTTGGTGTGGTAGTTATATGTGTGGGTGGGATGTTTTTGTAAAATTCTGATTAAATCTCAATATTTTAATGTACCTGTGTCTTAAGACTAGAAACCCTGGTGGCAATGGTGAAGTGCTATAGCTGCTAACCGAAAGGTCAGCCATCCGAATCTACCAGGTGCTCCTTGGAAAGTCTATGGGGCAGTTCTGCTCTGGCTTATAGAATCACTATGAGTCAGGATCAACTTGGTTGATTCGACCTTCACAGGTATCTCCCGTGGTGCACCTTTTTTTTCTTCTTACCTTTTACTTCTCGGCTGCCACGTTTCTACTCTCTTTCCTTGAAGCCCTGGCCCCTGTTGCCTCAGTTTTTTCTCCTTAGTTGAGACAGAAAAGCTAGGGGAGACTTGAATTGTGCAAATACCCTTCTCTCAGTTCAGACATACAGCTCTTGACAGTCTTTTTTCTGTCCGTTGGTGTTTGTCTTGGAGAGGAATCATAACTTATTTTTCAATGCTTACTCTTCTCCTTACAGAGTCAACAGGGAAATCTTCCTAGAATCTTCATTGTGAGAACCTAGTAAGGCTCCCATAGGTAAAATCCATGAAAATATGTGCCCTTCTCACTACACAGTACTCCACAGAAATTTCTCACTCTTGGAGAGTGGTCTACACTGAGCTTACAGCAATCCATTGAAATTACTATTTAAGTTTTTATACCAGTTTATGGTCCCAGGAGCTTTTCCTCCAGATAGGCAAATCTCAGCTGTGACTGTTGATTGCTTCTCCAGATTGTGAGATGGTGGTTCTCTCTGCAACCCAAGTCATTGCAAGACTAAGAAAAGTCACTGATACTCAGTTTGTAACAAGCTTTTTCTTGTTGTACAGAAGACTATGACAACTTTCAAGCTCTTTACATGTCTGAGATGAAACTGGAAGTCAGGCTTGAAACTTAATTTGATTGTAGATACTCTTGCTTTTTGTTTTGAGACTATTTTTTGGAGGCATGTGTTAGTTATCTTTGGAATTTGAAAACATAAACCAAATATACTTAAACAAAAAAAAAGGAAAGAAAGAAAGAAAAGAAATCATGTTTCTAGCCTCACTGAAAGATGATACTAATTTGTTCGCTTTGTTACTCAGTTCTCTAAGGTTGCTGAGTCTCTACCGTTTCTTGATTTCTTCCTTCCTTTAAATAGAAACTGGTCTCTGTTGCACTCTGAATCTTACTAAAAGGTTGAAAGATGAGGCTCCTGCTCCACCCCTCCCTGCTCCTCTCCTCTGTGTATCTTAAATGAAAGAAGCATCACTGAATGCCATTTTTCCATTAAGACACTGTCTTTCTTATACCTCACTCTCCTCTGTTCTCCAGCTCCTTATCCTTTAATACCTGGAGTTGGTTTAACAGTTAATTTGAAATTGGGCTTCAATTAGTTTCTTTGCTGATGTCTGTAGTCTGTCAGCATTTGCAAATTTGCTTGTAATTTTTAAAGGGGTCAGGTCCCTTTCCCAAAGCACACTTTAAAAAGTTGTAACATTTTTGGTTTCAGAATCTGGCTGTGCTTGCTCTTTCTCTAATTGTGATCATGTGCCCCAGTTCTGAGTACAGCTTGTGTCTTGTTTACCATGCCTAAGTCCTGACTTTGTTACCTGCCACTTGATCTAACAGAATTGATAGGGTTTTGGAAAACTTGGTGGTGTATTGGTTAAGTGCTATACCTGCTAACTAAAAAGTTGACAGTTCCAATGCACCAGCTGCTCCTTGGAAACTCCATGAAGCAGTTCTACTCTGTCGTATAGGGTCACTATGAGTTGGAATCTACTCAGTGGCAGTTTTTTTTTTTTTTTTTTTTTAAGATGGTACCCCTTCACATTTTGTCTGCTGCCTTCCCTCTTTGTTTTTCTACCAGTACTCGGCGTTACATCTTCTTGTCTCCCATACCAACTTCTTTTCTTTGCTTCCACCTGTTGCGTGTTCCTTTATGGTCCTGTTCTTGTCTTACCCATTCGTTGAAGTGGATTTTTTCCCAGATCATACCTGGACATAGAATGTATGAGTCTGCTGCTGAAGTAAAGCACGTTCATTCCACCTGTTACTGACAGCCAGAGTTCAGAGACAGGGGAGAAAGGTTCAGTGCTTTATTAGCAGACAGGCATGTCTGCCAGGAGACAGTGAGAATAACTTCTCCAAAAGCTGTCCTGCTTGGGTTACATTTCTAGTGGTTTTTATATCTAGGATTCAGTGGGGTTAGTGGTGTTGTATTTGTCACAGAATAATCAAACAGTGTGAATCACCCACAAGTTTGTCACAGGATAATCAAGCAGTGTAAACCATCCAAAATTTCATTACCTCTCTCTGAGGTCTTAATCAATTTTTTTTCTTCAGAGATAGGGAGAGGAATGTAGACCTGCTAATCTGGTCTGAGGGAGAGACTTGAGCCAGAAGAAGGAATGCAGCTTGATAACCTAAGTGACCTTTGTTAGGTTTTTATATTGACCACCAAGAGAATATTGGACCAGACCGAGAAAAATAAGTGACTGTGTACTGAGCATAAGTTGCACCGTTTTTGTCTTAAGTCTATTTCCAAGCATGCGTCCATTGTTTCCCTTCATTTCCCCCAAATTAAGGACTAATCTATGCTTTCTTCAGGACTGTGTAAAAACAAGTGATAGTAATCTAAAAACTGTAACAGAAAAACAAGGGAATCTGCAGGAAACTTATAACATGGCCAGGACACCTCTGGCCTCTAAACATCAATTAAGATATCAACACATCTGGGTTGTGACCACTGTGACCACCTAAAGATTAAATTATTCCACAAATTTCTAGGACTCAGAAAACCTTATCCTCTTCTTCTATAAAACCTCCAGCAAGTCTCCATTTCGAGGACAGAGACTTAGGAGGAATGTGTCCTCTCTGTCTCCTTGCATACTGGTACACAGTAAAACAGCTTGCTTCTCATCTCACTCCATCTCAAAGATTGGCTGTTTGTGGCAGGTGGAACGAACTTGGCTTAGATTTGTGGTGACAGCATTAGAGATAGAAGGTGTTTCAGAATAGATGTCTACAAACCCCTTTCAGGTAAGTAAACATTAAAATAAGAATAGTTTAAAAATCCTTCCAGAAATATTTTTTTTTTCTGATAATCTGGCTTGTGGCTTAGAAAAGTACCCAGCTGTGCAGACCTGAAGGAAGGTGCAGAGTTATGTACTCTCTAGAAGATGTGAGGAAGACAGCAGAGCATCCAAGTCCCCAAGGGGTGATAGAAATGCTAGGAAAATTGGTAGAATGGTAGAGTTGGCATAGGGAGGTTACATTTTGGGGACCTCAATTTTGGAGCCTTTGGCAGGGACCATGGATTTCAACAGCTGGTGCCAGCAGATGTCCCAAAATGACCAGATGGGACCAATCACACCTCAGTGGATACAAACACTGAATGCCCAGTGACCAGACAGTGTATGAAATATCTCGCCAGCAAGAACTCAGAGAATAGCACATGGGAGGCAACCTTTTCCCCACTCAATGCCAGGTCACAGGTAAGCCTCTTGAGAAGGACAGCTATTCTGAGAAGGAAAAAATGGGCAGGAGAAAGCTATCAGGAGGAGAGAAATAACCTTGATAGAAAATTTGAACTTTGAATGAATTAAAGGATAAGTTTATAAATTTGAAATGAAATTGAATTACCATTAGTGAGTTTAACTTTTTTGCTTCTTTAACCAAAACAGAGACTGAAGAGTAAAAGCAGAGTGACTCCAAGAAAAGAAAGTTGCAATTTTTTGCATATTAGCTTTGAAAGAGATTTTTAAGGGCTGGAAGAGAGAGGGATGTGAAATGGTAGGGACAAGGGTAGCCCTCAGGCAGTGACCTGGGGTGACAGGGGATGGTTGGAATCACAGGCAACTTCAAAACAAATAAATAAAGAAGAAGAAAAGAAAGATCCCTGTGTTTCAAGAGTGGCACACAAAGAACAGGAGACTTCCAGACCTGAATGGAACATGTGTACAAGTGCAGAGGGCCTCTTAGAACAGGGATAGCAGTGTGGATGGCCGAGCAGTACACATGTCTTACAAGGGCAGTTCCGGGTCCTGGAACTGTGGCATAACTTGGGGTGCCCCACACTTGTCCGACATTGCTTCCCACCAGCCCAGTGAGAGTAGGTACTAAGCTCAAAATTAAGTTGATTTATAGAGATGAAAGACATGAGATTTATTGTGCCTCTGGCTTCAGGCAGAAATTCCTACCTTTGACATGGTTACTAAGCCATAATGAGAAAACTCCCTGGGAGATGCAGGACTCATCTCTTCCCTGCAACATTCTAGCTTTTTAAGGAAGATTGGAACCAGGCAGGCTAACTTCCAAGGTAGTGTTTTCTCTATTTTACTGCACCATGACTATGTGAACTGCTGATTATACCAGTAATCTTCTGATTTAAATGGGATTCCTGGTGAAAGTAGTCCCTTGTGAATGATAACTGTCCCATACATAGGATTTTTTTTGACTGCAGTCTGTAGGGTGCAGATCACCTGGTCTTTGTCCTCTGGAGACATTGGGTCAGCGGCTGGTTTCAAACTGCCAGTATTTTGGTTAGCAGCTGGGTGCTTAAGTGTTGCATCACCAGAGATCCTTAAAAGTGAGTAAAAAATAGACAAATGCTTCAGAACCATTTTATGAGAAATTTACTCAGCCTTAACTGATAGTGACTTTTGTAGGCAGGCATGATTGTCAGAAATGTGGATACTGCTTCAGTTTATATAAAATGTGTTGCGTATAGCTCTAAACCAGCTGATATTTTTGTACTGAGTTCCAAAGACAGTGACTCTGCAATTGATCTGCTGCTCAGCTAAGGGTGCTGCCATGATCCTTACTTTCACAAGAGATGCTTAATTCGATGAAAATTTATAATTTTTTTTTCTTTTATTGTGATTGACAGTTTACAATCCAAGTCAATTTGCCAGGTAGAACCCCATATACACACCTCTGTGTAACTGTAGCTGCTCTCCCAACCCTGTGGCAGCACACTCCTCCTTCCCTCCTTTTATTTCCTGTATCAATAGAACCAACTCCTGTCCTCTTCTCTCCACCCTCCCATCCTACTCCTATAGGGGAGCTATTCCAACAGCCTAATGTCTTATAGTCCAGCCTGATTTTTGTCTCAAGAGTTCTTTTGGTTGAAAATTTATTAAAACAAAGGACTTGAAATTACTATGGAGCTGGACTTGAAGTTATTATGGAACTACCCCATATGTTAGGAGCCCTGGTGGAACACTGGTTAAGCGCTTGGCTACTACCTGGAAGGTCATCAGTTCTGACCTACCTGCAACTCCATGGGAGAAAGTTGTGACAGGCTGTTTTCATAAAGATTTATAGACTTTGGAAACCCTAAGGGGTCAGTTCTGCTCTATTTTACAGGATTGTTATAAATCATAATCAACTCAACAACAGTGGGTTTGATGTACCATACATTATCCCACATTTGTGAAATTTGCATCTTCTGGTTTATTATAGTAGAAAGAGGACAGACTGTACAATGAAAAAAACCTGGATTATTTTCTAGCGTCTGTCACTTTTTCTAATGCTGTTACTTCATGTCTCTGAGCTAGGGATTAAAACATTATGATTGGATGACATTGTGGGTTATATGTATCATATGATTGAGCTATTCGAGTGGTCACAACTTTTTTTCTCCAGTGATACACTGCAACACCTTAGTTAGATCTTCCTCTTTAAATTGACATCAGTTTTTGTTTAGATACGGTATCAGTGTCAGCAAAGTCTTGGTGGCCTGGGAGCCATTTTATCTCAATACATTGACATTGGGGGAGGTCTTTCTCCCTTTGCGGTGGGCAGAATGTCGCTCTTCTCTAGGATGTCCACATCCCCATCCTTGGAACCTCTGTATATCTTACCATCCATGACAGATAGGATTAAGGTTGCTAATCAGCTGACCTTAAAGATCAGAGAGCAATCAGAAGATGCTAGCTACACCGTTGACTTTGAAGATGGAAGAAGAGGCCATGAGCCAGGGAATATTGACAACCTTGAGAAGCTGAAAAAGCAAGGGAATAGATTCTCCCCTAGAGCCCCCAGAAGGAATGCAGCCCTGCTGACATATGGATTTTAGCTCACTGAGACCCATTTTAGACTTCTGACATTCAGAACTATAAGCTATACATGTGTGTTGCTTTAAACCATAAACTTCATGTTAATCTGTTACAGCAGCAATAGGAAACTCAAAATCTTCTTTCCACATTTATAGAAACACTGGTTTTGCCACTATGTATCTTCTGTTCTTTGTATGTGCTTTAAAAGTGCTGTTTCCTTTGCTTTTCTCCTTTGTATAAGTCTGAAGACTAAGCTTCTTCCCTTTTCTAATTAAACTGTAGAACCATTAAGAAAAGGAGAAATAGGAGGGTTATTATTATATTCCTGAAATATTTACTACAGTGGCAGGCACATGGAATTCATAAGAGTGCTGCAATAAAAAAGAAGACACATTCAAATTGTGTATTTTGAATATATTAATGTGAATATAAAGGATTATTCACAAAGGTTTCAGAAATCTGAAGGAATAATGCAGTACCTTGGGGATTCCCCTTGGAGTTACATCTCCTAGTCTGAAAAGTGTGAGGCGAGAGAGTGGGTTACTGGAAGCCAGAGATAGGACGAGAAACACGTGGAGGGCTGCCTCCCGGAAAATGTGTTTTGGCTGAGGGACAAAATCAGCCTCTAGCAACCCTGCAAGGAGGGAACTGGGGGGACACCTCGTCCTTGCTCTCTTCTCTGTCTTCAGCTTCCTGTGGGTGCTCCTCACTGGCCCCATTCAGCCACGTTAAGAGGCTAGGGTGTCAGTCATAGAGGCAGACCTGTCAGCCTCCTGAAACACAGTCCAGGGTGTAGAATGATGAAGAACAGATCTGGAGTGACAGTCAGAAGGTATCCAGCCCATAGATGGTATGTTGTAAAGGTGTGTAGAATTGAATTAATGGATTTGGGGCAGGAGGGACTTTTACCTAACTACCCAGGGATGTGGGATGACATGAGAAGGGGCAGGAAAGCAGATTATCTTCTTAGAAAATTCAGTGCTTAACTGTATCAGGTGAGTAAATGAACAAGGGAATGGATTTATGTTGATACATATGTTAATAGCTGCCACTGTTGAGTAAATAGCCAGACAGTGCATTTATACTTCCCCACACTCTGTGTGGATATTTTCACCATTTTGCAAATGGACTGAATAAGGAGATTCAGTAAATATTAGTTGAACTCCTACTATGGACCAGGCAGTGGTTTGCACCAGTGTCCTAGTACTGCCTGACCTTTAAATGTGTCTGCTTTCTGAAAGCCTAAATCCAAATATTTGTGCATGTTTTCTCTCAAATAGTTGGAGATTCTCTAGTGTTCCCTTTGTTGTAGCCCTTTAAATGAAAAAAAAAAAATGCCTGAATCACCACCTTTTACTTTATTTAAGTTTTGAATTATCTTGCTGCCATTTAACAACTGATGCTTTTTGTCAGGCACCAAACCTATGGGACACTTGGCAGAGCAACATGGAAAACAAAAATGTGGTCTGTGAGTTGTTTTTTTTTTTTTTTCAATCCAGCGAAATCAAATGAAATAGAAGTCCATCTGGCTCTCAGAATAACATACCTGTAATTCTTCTCAGGTGCACAAATGCACCTGAGTGGAAATGTGAACACTAATTGCTTGTATCCTGCCAGTCTTCTTGATTCCTCTGGGTCTTTGAAGAAAATAAAAATTATAAATGCCTCACAGGAATAGAATCCATCTGGTCTGAGGAAAATGACATTACCTCTCAGTAGACTCAGAAGATTTTATACTACAGCTGATTAAAAAGTTAGGAAGAATGCTTCCACCAGACCCCAGAGGAAAGGGGGGCATGTTCTGCAAGGAAACCTTTTGTCATCTTTTCTTCCTGAGCACTGAGCTGAGACTGTACAGGCCGATGGCGACCATACTTGCTGGATTCCCAAGGACCTTCTTAGAGCCTGCCTTGGGTTGTAGATCACTGCATTCTCGATGATCGTTTGACAAAGTCACTACTCAGTCCCATGAAGAAAAGCCCAACAGTTGTGTTTGCACTGGTTTGTAAAAGATGTCAGATCTCCAAAGAAATAGTTCCTTGTTTATAGAATCAACTGGGCAGTTTTTTCAAGATCTACGTGGCCTATCCCAGATCTGGAGTCAGTGAGTGGGGCAAAGGATTCATACTCATGGTTACTAACCAAAGGGTTGGAGGTTAGAGTCCATCCAGAGGCCCCTAGGAAGAAAGGCCTGGCAATCTATTGCTGAGAAGCTAGTCATTGCAAACCTTCTGAGTATAGCTCTGTGGGGTCTCCATGAGTTGGAATCAACTAGATGGAAACTGGAAACCTCAAATCTATTGAATCAGAACCTCTGGGGATGAAGAACCAGCAGCTACAGGGTAAAAAGTCTCCTTGGGTGATGGACATGTGAAATGCATGAAGCACCATTACAACCATCTCTAACTGCCATTCTCTGATATATGTGTAAGATGTTTTGTGGTTTCTTCTGGCGTCAGCATCCATAGTCTCATGTAATCATTTCAACAGTCATATGAGGCAAATAAAACAGATGGTAGAGAATGTTATTAGTCTTTTCTTCTCATTACTTGTCATTTGGTTTCACCACTCTGGTCCCTTCTCCACTTTTGTGAGGGTCATCTTTTTAGTAGGCACATTTTATCAACTCTGTTCCTGCTCAATTATTTCTTTAAATGACTCCCCACTACCATAAATCTCACCTACTTTACAGGATAGAACATGTCAGTGATGACCTGGCTTTTGTGAACCTGCCTGGCCTCATCTCCTATCCTGCCTCCGTCACCTGTGAAGCTTCGACCCTACTGACTTCTCCTACTGCCCTGCGTGTGTCTTACTGTCCCTCACAAATTCAGGCCGTAAGGTCTCCCGCTTATTTTATATACCTGGTTAACTCTCACTCGTTCTGTTAAGACTCTGCTCAGTGAGTATTTTCTGCTCAGTCCTGGCTTGATCTCAGCAGAGAGGCTTAGGGGTTGCTTTCACGTACATGTATATCCATTTTTAGGACTTGATGTATTGGTTTAGTTTACATCTCTTTCCCTACAATAATGTAATTTCTTTAAGGGCAGGAACTGTGCCTCTTTGTCTTTGTATCCTCATGTCAAGCACAGGACCTGGAATATGGATGTATGAATAAGTAAGAGAATTTCAGTCCACTCCACGGAGCACCCATAGTGACTACTTCGTGTGGGCTTTGCCCAGATTCTGCTCAAGTGACTAACCTGACGCAGGCGCCGCCTGACACCACCTTGTCTGCCTGCTGCTGCTGCTGAGGAAGGAGATGCTGGCGAACATGCTCCCGCCACAGCCGTGATTTGGGAGTGAGGGAAGGCAAGTGTTCCGGGGCAGATGTTTGACCACCGGGAGATAAGAGAAGGTGTCTAGAACTTCCTGTCCTCCTGCTGACAGTCCTGAGATGCAGGATTTCTTACAGGCAGTCGGAGAATGGCCCCTCCAGCCGGAGGAATCCGTGCTCCTGGATGCCGGTTAGCAGTCAGCTCACTAGCGCACCCTCGTGCTTATCTTCTTTTCTTCCCTCTTCAAACCCTTTTTTCTCACGCCTGCTTTCCCCCCCGAAGATAATGCACACACCAGTAAGAGAGGGGACCGAAAGCTGTTGGTGCAGGCTTTTCTTTCTGCGGAGGCTTCACGTACCTGCACAACTAGCAACTGGCAAAGAAAGAACTTAGGCTGTGTTTTCTTTAGGAATACTTTGAAGAATGAACAAAATATAACAAAGATTTCCAAACCAAACATTTATGTTTTAACAAAATTATTGTATTCCTTGATCCTTAACTTTAGATAATACTGAGCAATATTTGGAGGATGTTGACCAAAGCCCTCAAAGAAGGCAGGCAGTGCTCAGATACATCCAACAGCGCTCACGTTGGAGCATTTAAATACAGTCATTCTTGGATCTCTATTTTCATTCGTTTCTTACGAGGATAGCCAGCACTGGAATGTTTCCAAACATCCAGATGTTTTCTTAAAAAGCCAAACAGTTTGAAATCAGGTGCTTGGTATTCGGAGGGCTTAGCTGGTACCCAAGCAACGTGATTGGTCCATGTGCTGGCTGTTCTGTGGTGTGTTGTCTCTGAGAAGATGATGACCAGTTGGAGTCCCACAGGGCCCTGGATAGTGTCTTGAGCCACATAAGCAATCAATAATTATTTACTGGTATCAACAGGTATGATACATTTTACAACTAGCCCAAGGCTTTTTGTGCAGGCAATGTTGCCCAGGTGAGGTAGAGATCTAGATGCTACATAAAACAGAAATACTTAGAAAGTGATTTCCCCTAGGGTGGAAACATGCTAGAAGACATAATGTCATTTCTGTCTTTGTTTGTTTATTACTTGCTTGCTTGCCTGTATAGATCCCTTTTGTTTCACAGTCTATATTAATACTAATTGTGTCAGCTAAGGCCATGTCCTCAGGTAAGGTTGCACTGCTGAGCATGAGTACACTTTTCACTTTGAGCATGCTTTTGCTGGATCAGTACTTCTCAGATTACAATGTACATAGTGATCATCTATGGATATATTTATATTTTTGTTATGATTGAATGAAAATGTACATTCCCATATAAATTTGCATGCCCACCGGTATGCAGCTCCCACTGCTCTCCCTGCCCAGTGACAGCACACTCTTCCTCTCTGCTCCATTCATGCCTTATCCTCCCAACAAACTCCTGTTGCCTCCTCTCCACCCACTCCCCTTCCTCCAGTAGGAGATCAGAAGGACAACATCCTATAGATGCATAGAACCATAGAGTGCGCACATGATATGGTCACTCTGTGTCACCAAGTCCGATCGATTCCTGTCTGAGAGTTGACATCCATTATGATTTATAGACAGGGGCAGCATTAGGACCAGGGGCCATGCTCCCAGGGAAACTTGGAGGCCTGTGGACCATCAATTGCAGTCTTTTAGTGGAGATCTCAGGGCGCGCCTATGGATATTGTTAAAAAGCAGATTCTGGTTAATTTTGAATGTATCCTCAGATCTCATATTTTGACACAATTCAGGTAATACCAGGGCTCCTGTTCTCAGACCACACTTTGAGCAGCAAAGATCTGCACAATGCAGAGACAGGGAAGGAGGGATGGAGGGGTAGAGGGAAGAGCTATAGGGCACTCCAGGCTCAAAAACCACTGGGTGAAACATAAGAATTGGATTAATTTCCCTAGCTCACACATGTCTGTGTGTTGTAAAGGTCATATCCTCATCCATACTGAAGTACAAAATGCAAACCGGTTGCCATCATCTTGACTCTGACTCGTGGCAACACTGTAGGACAGAGTAGCCCTGACCGTAGGGTTTCTAAGGATTGCCTGGTGGATGCAGACTGCCAACATTTGGTTAACAGATGTGCAGCTCTTAGCCACAATGCCACCAGGGTTTCCATATTAAAGTATAGCCGACTGATTTATATGTCTGAGAGTAGAAAAGCTCAGCCCCAAAGAATGCAGTGTGATTTCTCAGCCACAATCCTTAATTTATTGGCCATCTTTCACTCTTAATGTGGAGTCATTGTACTTGGCTCCCAGGTAAAGTGCACCTAAGCGCTCTGCAGCTCCTCTTCCAAGGGCGGGAGGGTGGAGAGACTAGCAAGTGTAGATTAAAGGAAGAAGTTAACAGAGGTTGCCAACATAGTGATAAAGACAGGAATGAAATGGTTTCACAGTTTCCCTTATGCCAAGTAGACAGAAGAGCTGGGCTATAATTTCCTGCTGTGATCTGAAATAGAAAGATTAAAAGTGACCTAAACTAATTAGGATAGTTTTATTTTGCCTCTGTTAATACCAGAAAAATATAAAATCAACATGTTTTGATTTCATGTTGTTTAAAATATGCTAGGCAAAGGAAGTAAGTCAAATCCACAATTTGAGATGTTAGTAAATTGGGGACAGGCTAACATTTGTCAGTTGCCAATAGTGCATAAAGCGTGAGGTGGATATGTCAGTTTCCCTAGTATCTCTGTTTCTACTGGATGCCATTTGCCCTAAATACTTGTAAAGGTCTGCACTTGAAACTGTGAGTGTTTTCTTGTGTCCAGTGATTTGTTACTGCCTTTTTGTTAGGAGACAGCAGTTCACTCTTGTCCAGTCAGGTAGCGGAGGTCTGGTTCCTTGGACACTTGTTATTTTTTTTATTTTATTCTACCTTGTTTTGTTTATTATTTTTGCCTGTTGTATTTCTGTAGACAGCCTCCACTGGCACATTTCAGGAAGGATAGCCAGTTAGGGTTCTCACTTTGTTCTGTTTGAATTACTTTGTGATGAAATTTCCTAGTTTTCAAATACATAATGAACTCTATCTAGTTTCCAGTGGCACTTAAGAATTTTATCTACCATAATGAATTATTTATTGTTTGTGGAACTTTGGAAATCAATGAAATCGAAACTAGGTGCTCTGAGCCTTATTTTGGATAACAAATTAACTTTAAAATATATTTATATTTGTTTTATACGGTTTTGTGTATTTTTAAGGAAAACACTTGAATAAGATTTATATGGAAATAAAAACGCTTGTTACACAATGCTAATTAACATTATTTACAAAATTCTCCCTGAAAGTTTTGGCAAAATCTGTATTTATGCTAGAGAGAGGGAGAGAGGGAGAAGGGAGTAGTTATGTAGATTTGTGTTTACTTCTTTTTTTTTTAATGTATATTTTGTTGTGATTTCACTGAAAGTTTACAATCCAAGTCAATTTGTCATACAAAAACACATGCATGCAGTGCCAAATAAGGCCAGCTGCTCTCCTTGTGCTGGAACAGGACACTCCTCTTTTCCACCTTGCGTTTCCCATGTCCATTCAGTCAGCTTCTGTCTCCTAGTGCCCTCTGAAATCACCTGCCCAGTTAATCTCCTGTATCTACTTAAGCCAAGAGGCACACTCTTCAGCAGTATCATTTTATGTCTTATAGTCCAGTTCAGTCTTTATCTGAAGAGCAGGCTTTGGGAATGATTCCAGTTCTGGGCTAAAGTGAATCCAGGGGCCATGTCTTCTGGGAATCCTCCAGTCTGTTGGATCATCAGGTTTGGTCTTTTTAATAGAGTTTGAGTTCTGAACCTCGTTTTTCTCCTGCTTCATCAGGGACTCTGTTTTGTTCCCTGTCAAGGCAGTCATCGGTGGTGGCTGGCGAACTTCTGGTTCTTCTGGTCTCATGCTGATGTAGTCTCTGGATTATGTGGCCCTTTCTGTCTCAGGCTTATTTTTTCCTTATGTCTTTGCTGTCCTTCATTCTCCCCTGCTTATGGTGAGTTAGGACTGATTGATGTGTCTTAGATAGCTGCTTGTTAGCTTTAAAGACCCAGAGACCACTCATCAAAGTAGGATGCAGGACATTTTCTAAAAAACCTTTGTTATGTCGGTTGACCTACATGTACCCTGAAACCATGGTCTCTAGACCCCTGACCCTGCTACTCTGTCCTCTGCGGTGTTAGGTTATATTTATAGTACATAGCTTTCGGTTTAGTCCAGGTGTGTTGACTTCTCCTCTACTGTATGTTGTCCCTCCTCACTTAGTTCTTGTCCTACTATCTAATTAGTAAGTACCCCTCTCCCTACCTTCCCACCTTTGTAACCATCAAAGGCTGCTTCCTTCTGTGATTAAATCATTTCTTGGGTCCTTATGATAGTGGTCTCATGCAATCTTTGTTCTTTTGTAATTAATTCTACTCAGCATAATGTCTTCCAGATTCCTCCTTGTTATGTTTCCCAAATTCATTGTTGTTCACCATTGCATAGTGTTCCGTTGTGTATATGTACCACAGCTTATTTATCCATTCATCTGTTGATGGGCACCTGGATTGAATCCACTGTTTGCTATTGTGGACGGTGCTGCAGCAAACATTAGAGTGCGTGTCTCTATTGGTGTGATAGCCCTTATTTCTCTAGAATGTATTCTAAGAAGTGGGATTGCTGGGTCATATGGTACTTCTCTTTCTAGCTTTTTAAGAAAGCACCAAGTTTATTTCCAAAGTGGTTATACCAACATTCCCACTAACAGTGGATAAATGTATTAGTTTCTCCACAACCTCTTCAACATTGATTATTTTGTGTTTTTTGGATTAATGCAAGCCTTGTTGGGGGTGAGAAACCCTGGTGGCATAGTGGTTATGTGCTACAGCTGCTAACCATAAGGTTGGCAGTTTGAATCCACTAGGTATTCCTTGGAAACTCTATGGGGCAGTTCTATTCTGTCTGTAGAGTCACTATAAGTTGGACTAGACTTGATGGCAGTAGGTTTGGTTTTAGCTTTGGGGGAGGTGGTATTTCATTGTAGTTTTGATTTGGATTTCTCTAATGGCTACTTTGAAAATTTCCTTATGTATCTGTTAGCTGCCTAAATGCCTTCTTTGGTGAAGTTCATATGCTTTGGCTGTTTTTTTTTTTAACTGGGTTATTTGTCTTTTTATTGTTGAGGTTTTGGAGCATCTTTTAGATTTTGAACATTAGAGCCTGATGAGATCTGTCAAAGAGGGTGGAGAAGAGGGTACAGGAGCTTGTTAAGAGGATACAACAAGTATAGAATGAAAAGGAGGAGTGTGCTGTCATGGAGCGGGAAGAGCACAGGGAGCTGCAGATAAGCAGGCATGCAAAATTGATTTGGATTGTATACTTTCAGGTAATCACAATGACAACAAAAAAGGGGTGGGAGGATTTGTCATAGCCAAAGATTTTTTTCCCAGTCTATAGGTTGTCTTTTTTCTCTTTTCGTTGAGTCTTTGGACGAGCATAATTGTTTGATTTTTAGGAGTTCCCATCCATTTACTTCTAAAGTATTAATCCCAGCCAAAAAAGCCAAGTGCTTTGAAATCTAAATGACTGATGATAGGCATAAATAACTCAGCTAATGTTGGAACTTACAGTGCAGATAAAAATTAAAGAGGGGAGTGGGGCAGGGAGAGGAAAGAGGAGACAAGAGGAGGAGGAAGAGGGAGGGAGAATGCCTATGACAGTGATATGTGGTAGGTAGATAAAAGGAATTCAAGTAGTCATTGAATAAATAAGATACATAAATAAAACTAGATATCAAATAGCTAAGTTTCAAATTAGTACTGTACATGCAAACTCCCAAAACCTAACCCATTACTGTTGAGCCAATTCTAATTTACAAGGACCCTGTATGCAAAGACTACAGTATTTTAGAGCATGTATTAATGTACATGTAAATTACCTGGGATCTTATTATAATTCAGATTCTGTTCAGTTGATTAGTAGGTCTGGGGTGAGGCCTGAGATTCTGTATTTCTAACAAGCTCCCAGGTAATGCTGAGGATGTTGGTCCAAGGATCAGCTATGAGTAGCAAGGGTTTGAAGGTAGAGAAGTCACTAAGGGCTGTAATTCACCAAGAGTTCTTGGAGAGCACCACGTTGGAAATGTATCTTGTAGTCAAGCTAGTAGACAAAGTGTTTCACCCAGGAAGAATTAAATAGAAGATCAGTGGTATTAAGGCACATACTAAATTCCTGATACAAGAGAGGCTTATTTGCTTGGAATAAAGCCAGTGTGGGATGGGAAAGAGCCAAACAGCGCAGTGGCTAAAGAATTTAAGTTTATACTTACAGGAGTCATTTTCATTTAAAAACACTGTTTTAAACAATCAAACCATTTGTCAAAAGTCTCACATGTAACCCTGAAACTTATAATTCAAGTTCGAAGTATAGGTATCATAGTTGAGAAAACGTCAGGAATTGTGATGTTCCAGTTATTCATTTCTCCTGTTACCCATGCTGACTGCTAAGTCGTGTGTGTAGAATATTTGCTATGATACGCAAGGATTTTTGACTAGGTGGGAGTGATAACTTAGTCCCCTAGAACTCCCAAACCAACAAGTCTTAAAATGCTGATGCTTTAAAAAGAATCTTAGTTTTTGTTATTTAGCAACTTTGCATGCTCTGTAAATTCAAGGTGAGGTGACTGCTAGAATTTGGTAATGTTGTTTTACATTTTATTGTTGTTAGGTGCCATCAAGTTGATTCTAATTCATAGCAATGCTATGTACAACAGAAATTAAACACTACCAAGTCCTGCATGATAGCCACAGTCATTGGTATGCTTGATCCCACTGTGTTAATCTATTTTGTTGAGGGTCCACTTCTTTTTCACTGACCTTTGACTTTACAAAGCATGATGTCCTTCTCCAGAGATTGATCTCTTCTGATAACATGTCCAAAGTATATAAAACATAATCTCACCATCCTTGCATCTAAGGAGCACACTGGTTGTACTTCTCCCAAGACAGATCTGTTCATTCTTTTGACAGTCCATGGTGTATTTGGTATTCTTTTCCAATACCACAATTCAAAAGCATCTGTCCTTCTTATGTCTTCCTCATTCATTGTCCAGCTTTCACATGTTTATTATGTGATTGAAAATACCATGGTTTGGGTCAGGTGCACCTCAGTCTTTAAAGTGACATTCTTGCTTTTCAACACTTTAAAGAAGTCTTTTACATCAGATTCTCCTGGTACAGTGTAGTTATTTTACATGGACCTTCTCAATTCACTTACCTAGCATTCTCAGGTGCTTAGAAACAACTGAAGAATTAAGTCTTTAAGTCCACAGATGTGTCCAATAATAAAAACTTTATATACAGCCTGTTTTTGAAAAGAATATTTAATTTCTTTCCACTCTCTTTATGTCCAGGATAGAGCACTCTCTAGGAGAAAGTGTCAAACTATGGTATAAAGCCAGCCCAAGTGGATACAAAGAAAAGGATTTTCAGCATGTGTTGAAAGTTATGTTTGACACTTCTATAAATAAGTTCATCTCACATTTCTGTTCATTCCCTTCACTTAAGAAGAATAAAAAAAGGACATCAGCAGAATTTACTGTTTTTATACATCGTCTAAGTTTCAGTTAACTTCTTTATTTTACTTTGAGATAAAAGTTGTGTGAAAATACTGCTGTTTAATTTCTCTTTGAAAATGCTGTTTTTCTTTAAGGTATCTGTTTAAAAATATGTTTGATTAATTTTACACAGCTGTCAAGAATCAGTCATAAAGGGCAGTGATCTCTTGTAATAAGACACAAACCGTGTCAAGCAGAACATGTACAAATTTGAAATTGTTAGAAATCATTAGACAAAATGACAGACTTATGTGGTAATGTTTCAGGAGTCTATCACGTTGTGTCATGATGAAGAGATGTCAACAAATGATCTTGTAATCATAGAAGCTTTCGACATATGCAGTAAATTTCTAATTCAGGGGAGATTCTTTTCATGATGTGAACAAATAAGTTCTCTGTGTGTTGACGACAAATATTCCTTGCACACATTTTAAAAGAAAAAGATAAATGACAAAAAAGTTGAAATGTGTCTGTCATCTTGTATGTATCCCATTATCTTGAGGTAGGCAAAGTAGTCTGTGGGGAAACATACAATGGAAACCCTATGTAAAATGTAGTACCTATTTTGAGTCAACATTTGGGAGTAAGACACATAGTTTGAGGGCCTCTGTAAATAGTATATCTGAAACTGTCAACAAGCAATATTAACTACATCCTGGGACACCAAGGAAAACCCTGGTGGCTTAGTGGTTCAGTTCTGTTTGCTAATCAAAAGGTTGGCAGTTCAACTCTACCAGGCATTCCTTGGAAGCTCTATTGGGCAGTTCTACCCTGTTCTATAGGGTCACTATGAGTCAGAATTGACTCAACAGCACTGCGTTTGATTTTGGTTTGGGGGACACTAAGATAAGTCCCCAAACAATTGTGTAAACTTATTCAAAGTTGTTTTTAAGAAGGAACTATTCAGGAATTGGCTTTGAGTAGATACTACTGATTGCGTTGAGAAATTTCCCCTCTATTCTTATTTTTTTGAGAGTTTTAAGCATGAATGGATATTGAACTTTGTCAAATGCCTTTTCTGCATCAATTGACAAAAGGTGATTCTTATCTTTTGTGTTATTAATGTGGTTGATTACATTGTTTGTCTGATGTTGAACCAGTCTTACATCCCTAGAATGAAACCAACTTGATCATGATGAAGTATTTTGTTTATATGGTGTTGAATTCTATTGGATAGAATTGTGTTGAAGATTTTGCATCTGGATTCGTTAGTGATATTGGTCTGTAATTTTCTTTTTATCGGGGATCTTCCCCTGGCTTTGGTATCAGGGATATGCTGGTTTCATAGAATGAATTTGGGAGTATTTCATCCCTTTCAATGGTATGAAATAACTTCAATAGCATCAGAGTTAACTCTTCTCTAAAAGTTTGGTAGAATTCTCCAGTGAAATCATCTTGGTCAGAACTTTTTTTGGTTGGTAGATTTTTGATGACTTTTTCAATCTCTTCCTATGTGGTAGATTTATTAAGCTGATCTACTTCTCCTTGTGAAAATTTTGGTGAGTGATATGAATCTAGAAATGTGTCCATTTCTTCTAGGTTTTCAAACTTGATAGAGTACAGCCTTTCATAGTATTCTGTGATGATATTTTTTATTTCATCTGGGTCTGTTGTAATGATTCCCATCTCATTTCTTAATCAGGTTATTTGTATATTCTGCTGTTTTCTTCATCATCCTGAATGGTGAAAGACTCAAAGAACTACCTCTGAGAATGGGAACTACACAAGGATGCCCACTCATCACTTCTTTTCAACATTGTGCTAGAAGTTCTAGCCAGAGCAATTAGACAAGACAAAGAAATAAAAGGTATCCATATCAGCAACAAGAAGTAAAAATCTCCTTATTTTAAGGTGAGATGATTGTTTATACAGAGTATCCAAAGGAATCTATAAGTAAACTACTGGAACTAATAGAGGAGTTTAGCAAAGTAACAGATACAAGATAAACATAAGTAAATCAGTAGGATTCCTTTATACCAACAGTGAGATTCTTAAAGAAGAAATCACCAAATCAATTGCATTTATCATAGCCCCCAAGAAGATACCTAGGAATAAATCTAACTAGAGAAATAAGAGATCTTTACAAAGAGAACTACCAGAAACTAAGAGAGACTTACATAAATGGGGTAATCTACCTTGCTCGTGATAGGAAGACTCTACATTGTGAAAATGTTTATTTTGCCCAAAGCAATCTACTTATATAATGCAATTCCAACACAAGTTCCAGTATTATTTTTTAATGATATGGAGAAACAAATCACCAATTTTGTTTGGAAAGGGAAGAAGTCCCAAATAAGTAAAGCACTACTAAAGAAGAATAACACACCGGGAGGCCTCTCATTACCTGACTTAAGTACCTATTACACAGCCACAGTACTCAAAACAGCCTGGTACTGGTACAAAAAGAGACAGATAGGTCATTGGAGCAGGATGGAGATCCCAGAGATGACACCATCTGCCTATGAACAGTTGATATTCAACAAAGGCCCTAAGACATTAAACTGGGGTAAAAACAATCTCTTCAACAAATGGTGCTGACAAAATCAGATATCCATCTGCAATAAATTGAAACAAGACCCATATCTTACACCTTATACAAAACCCAACTCAAGCTGGATAAAAGACCTAAATGTCAAATCTAAAACAATAAAGCTCATCCAAGAAAAAAGTAGGAACAACTATGGAAATTTTAATACGAAACGCAGACAGACTTCAAAATCTGTCAAACCACAATCAACAGAAGAGAAAATAGATAAGTGGGAACTATTAAGAATCAAACACTTTTGCTCATCTGAAGACTTTATTAATAGAATCAAAAGGCCACTTACAGAATGGGAAAAAATATTTGGCAACTATATGTCAGACTGACACCTGATCTCCATAATCTATAAGCCAAGCCAAGTACCGTCGAGTCAGATCTGACTACAAAATATCAATAAGAAGATAAATCATCCAATTAAGCGATGGGCAAAGGAGATGGACAGACACTTTTCTAAAGAGGAGGTCCAGGCAGCCAAAAAACAGATGCGGACATGCTCACAATCTTTAGTTATTAAAGAAATTCAAATCAAAATTACAGTGAGATGCCATCTCACCCCAACAAGGTTGGCTATGATCCAAAAAACAAAACAACAAATGCTGGAGCGACTGTGAAGAAAATGAAACTGTCCTACACTGTTGGTGGGATTGAAAAATGGTCCAACCTCTTTGGAAAGCAATCTGGTGCTCCCTTAAAAAATGGATATAGATATACCATTTGACCCAATAATTCCACTGCTTGGAATATATCCTACAGAATCAAGGCCATTCACGCCAACTGATTTATGCTCACGAATGTTCATCACAGCACAGTCCACAATAGCGAAAAGATGGCATCAACCTGGATGCCCAACAACAGAGGAATGGATAAGTAAACCATGGTATACATACTCAGTGGAACACTATGCAATGATAAAGAACAACGATGATTTCAGGAAACATCTCATGACCTGGTTTCATTTGGAGGGCATTATGTTGAATGAAAGCAGTCAGCGACAAAAGGACAAATATTGTATGAGACCCCTACAATAAGAACTCAAAAACAGACTTGCGCGTAAGAGAAAAGACTCTTTGATGCCTGCAAAGGAGGGGAGGGAAGGAGGGCAACGAGGGGAGGGTTTAGGTTAGATATCTGATAGAAATTTCGTTGGGTGAAATCAATGACAGAACACATTAGAAAGAAGAACAGTATTAAGGGGACTTCAACATAACTTGAGTACCCTTTCCATCTTAACCCAATATTGCAAGGACAGGGTAGCTGGGGCACAGGGGGCTGGGGACCATGCTGTCAGGTGCAATCGAGGCCAATTGGCACAACTAGCATTTTGATAACAGGGCTCTTTGCACCCCAGATTTGTGAGTGGTATCTGGCATCTTAAAAGCTGTCAAGCTGCCATCTGAGGGTACAGCAAATGGTCCCAAGTTAGCAGGAACAGATGATCATGAAGGACCAAAACGACATGCGGGAAAGAGAACTCAGATGACAGAGAGACCCACATGAGTGGGTGTCTACATTGACTTGTGACCAGAAGAACCAGACAGTGCCCAGGCCCCACCAGTGATAGCTGTGATGGAGCTCACAAAGTTGAGTCTCACTGGCAGTACAAGAATAAAAAGGAGTGCACCCTGAGATCTCCACTAAAAGGCTGCAATTGTTGGTCCAGGGGCTTCAGGGTTCCCCTGGGAGCATGGCTTCTGGCCCTGATGCTGCCCCTACCCACAAATCATAATGAAGGTCCACTCTTTGGACAGGAATGGATTTGACTTGGCAACGCAGAGTGACCATATCTTGGGTGCAGTTTGTGGTTCTATGCATCTATAGGGTGTCATCCTGCTGACCTCTTACTGGAGGAAGGAGAGTGGGTGGAGAGAAGGGAGAAGGAGACTGTTGGGAGGATGGGGTGTGTACGGAGCAGAGAGAAAGAGTGTGCTGTTAGCGGGCATGGTGAGCAGTGGAAGCTGCTTATAGGTGTGCATGCAAATTTATATGGGAATGTACATTTTCATTCAATCATAATAATAATAATAAAAGAATTAAAAGACCATCTACAGAATGGGAAAAAATATCTGGCAAGTATATGTCAAACTGACATATGATCTCCATAATCTATAAGCTATTACAAAATAGCAACAAGAAAAAGATAAATAATCCAATTAAGTGATGGGCAAAGGAGTTAGACATTTCTCTAAAGGGGATATCCAGGCAGCTGAAAGACACAGGCAGAATTGCTCACGACCTTTAGCTATTGAAGAAATTCAAATCAAAACTACAATGAGATACCATCTCACCTCAACAAGATTGACCATGATCCAAAAAACACAAAACAACAAATGTTGGAGAGGCTGTGAAGAGACTGAAACTTCCCTACACTGCTAGTGGGGTTGCAAAATGGTACAACCTCTTTGGAAAACACTGTGGCACTTCCTTAAAAAGCTGGAAATAGATATACCATTTGATCCTGCATTTCCACTGCTCGGAATTTATCCTTCAGAAACAAAGGATGTCACATGAACAAACACATGTATGCAAATGTTTGTTGCAGCACAGTCCACAACAGCAAAAAGTTGGAATCAACCCCGATGACCATCAACAGATGAATGGATAAGCAAACTATGGTACATATACTCAATGAAACACTGTGCTATGATAACAAACAATGACAATTTTAGGAGACATCTCATAACATGGTCTCATTTGGAGGAGATCATGCTGAGTGAAATCAATCAGTGTCAAAAGGACAAATTTTGTATGAGACCCCTGTTGTGAGGACTTAACAAGAGAATTATCCACAGAAGAAAATGACTGTGTTGGCTCCGTGGGTGGGTGAGGGGCTGAGGGTTTATCAAAGAGGAAGTAATTGATGGATGTTAGGAATTTTATTCTTTTACTGTAATTAATAAAAAATAGAAAAGTTCTTTATACATAAAAAAAGAAAACATAGCGTAAAGGATAAAAAAAAAGGATGGAACTAACTCTGGGGACATGCACAGAAATTTCCACTTAAGACTGCTAAGTGTCCTTGCAGTGGGGGCACCAGAGAGCTAGAATCAGGACTGGGGAATTGAACCAAGGGAGCAAGAAACTGTGCATGCACAACACCCCATAATAAGCCATACCAGACCCAGAAGCCACTGTGGAAGGAAACATCTTGAAGTCTGCATACACTTGCAGTCAAGGAACAAGAAGCTGCATACCAAAAAATGAAATACTTCAGATCCTCATTCTGATTTGTTGTCCCCAGCCATACCTTGGGCATAGATAGCCTATAAAAATCCAACCTTGAACTTGCTCAGTGGTGCAGCCTGCTGGAGTGCTGTACACTCTGCTGTTGCCCCACTTCAAAGTGATTTATTTTCCAGTAATGGTTTCTCTCATGGGCTAGCCACATCTCCCCCAGTAATTCTTTCTTGTGGATCAGACAGGGACCCTGCAGAATCTTAAGAGAACGCCATCAACAATCTTATACATCTTTACTTTTTCTCTTGTTGTTAATAACTGTTTATTAAGTACTCACTACCTCCTGGGAAGTATCATGCTTAATGGGAACATAGTGATGTCCAAGGACAGGATTTCACTTGACCTTCATCAGGAATGTGAAGGAGACACAAAATGTGTGAATCTGGGAGGTGTATATACCAAGATTTAAATTTGCTGTTGGGACACCTCCTTGAAAGTTAATTCTTTCCATGAAACATGATGGAGTGAAAGAAAGAAGGTTGACAGGAAGGAAGAGAACACTCCTAGAATATTCCTTAAGGTGGGAAACTAAGTCTCTTATTTTAGATACACAGGAAATCCGGTGTAGATGCCTAAAATAAAGACAGTGAGAGCATATGAGACCAGGCAGGAAGCAGGAAACCATGTTATTTGATGGAAAGTTTAACTAGAAGCCAAAGAATGATTCCAAGCAGGGAAGGGACCTTCAAAGATTTGCATTTTAAAAAGTCGTTTTGACAGCATGACAAAAAAATGATTCCAGAAAGGATGGTGGCAGCAGAGGAGAGGAATGGCTGGCTTTTGGCCTCTTTAAGAGTCAGCCTCTATTAAACTTGGTGATTAAGCAGAGGTGAGAAGTGAGGGAGAGGAAGATGGGGTGTAGGTTTCTGGTGTGGACAAGTAGGTATGCCATTTACTCAGATGAGAAAGACAGGACAAAGGAGCCAATTTGGGGGGCTTGGAAATAAAGGATTCACAGTGATACATAAGGTTTGAGATGGCTATTGAGCTCCAAGTGTCATGTCAAGCAGACAGGTATATTTGAGTCTGAAGCTCAGGTGATGGTTTTGTTCTAGAGATATACATTTGGGGACCATAAGCATGTCAGTGGGTGGAAATGATGAGAGTATGTAAGATTTCCTGTCAAGTAAAAAAAGAAAAGAAGGAAATAGAGTCTCTCAAGATGATTGTTAAACCTTAAATATCCTGAAGTCTGAAAACTAAACAATAATTTGGATTAGCTAGTAACATATGTGTGCCTTCAGCATTGCATTCTTTTGAAAACTGTCTTTATGGGCTCTATTTGACAATAGCAACTAGAAAGACTAGATAGGAACTTTAGGGGAAAGTGAGTTTTTTTGTTTTATGTTAGTGGCAGAGGAACAATGGAGAAAAATAACTTTTAGTTGCATATATAGGTGTATTTGTGCATATATAGGTATGTTTGCATGCCAGCCAAATAGGTACGTATTTGCATATATGGTTATATATTTGCATATATGGGTATATGTTTGCATATATAGGTATATTAGAGGAAAGGGGGACTGTTGTGGTTTGGTTTGTTTTCTTCAAAAAATACATTGTAGTCCTAATTTCCCAGTCACTTATTTAGAGATAAGGTCTTTGCAGACAAAATTAGTTAACGTGATGTCATATTGGAGGAGGTGTGTGCTAGCTTAATACAACTGGGTTCCTTATAAAAAGATGAGAAGAGACATAAAGACACACAGGGAAAGTAGCCACTGAAAGATGGAGGCAGGGATTAGAATTATGCTGCCACAGACCAAAGAACTCCTGGGTGGAAGAGACAATGAAGTATCATTTCCTAGAGTCTTTAGAGAGCATGTCCTTGTCAACACCTTGATTTAGGATTTCTGGCCTCCAGAAGAGAAAAATTTTCTGTTGCTCTGAATCACCCACATTGTGGTAGATTGCTGAGGCAACTCTAAGGGAACTAATATGGGGGACTTTCACAGGAACTAGTGTTTGTAACTGAACCTTCAGAGACAGAACTTGGAGAAGTATTAAGAGACAGGGGATGCCTATTTAGGGGCTCATTGGGCAAATCTGCAGAAAGACTTTTTTATAGTTCTAAAAGCAAAGATGCCTTTTTGATGGCTAAATTGCCTCTGACCCAAGCCATTATATTTTCACTTGTTTCATATGGCTGCAAAAGCTGGGCAATTGCAAAAGAAGACAGAAGAGTTGATGCATTTTAATTGTAGTATTGGCAAAGAATATTGAGCATACCATGTACTACCAGAAGAATGAACAAATTACTCTTAGAAGATAAAAAAATTAAATTCTCTTCAGAAGCAAGGATGGCAAAACTGTCTTGCTTAATTTTGACATTTTATGAGGAAAGAACAATTTCTAGAAATGGATATTATGTTTGGTAAATGTCTTAGGTATCTAGTGGTACTATAACAAAAATATCACAAATAGATGGCTTTGACAGAAATTTGTTCTCTAACTTTCTAGGAGGCTAGAATTCCAAATTCAGGATGCTGGCTCTAGGGGAAGGCTTTCTCTTTCTGTCAGTTCAGAGGAAGATTCTCATCTCTTCTGAGCTTCTGCTTCTGAATGAACTTCACGTGGCTTGGCATCTCTTTTCTTCTACCTCTTGATTGCTCATTTAATCTTTTTATATCTCAAAGCAGATTGACTCAAGACTCACTGTACAATTATCCTGATTCATTAACGTAACAAACATAACCCATTCCCAAATTGGATTATAACCACAGGCAACAGAGGTTAGGATTTACAACACATATTTTGGGGGAACTTAATCCATAGCAACTGTTCCCTGGTGGCATAGTAATTATGTGTTACAGCTGCTGACCAAGAGTCCAGCACTTCAAATCCAACAGACATTCCTGGGAAACCTTATGGGACAGTTCTCTTCTGTTCCGTAGGGTCTTTGTGCAGAATAATTGACTCCATGCAGTGTTTGTGTTTTTGAAATCTGTAAGAAGATAGAGTTAGCGAGAATGATGGAAACCCTCAGTGAGTGGGTTGACACAGTAGCTGCAAAAACACACTCAGAAATATCTAAGACCCTGAAGATGACACAGGAGCAGGCAGCATTTCACTCTGTCATGCATAAAAACAAACCAAACCAAACTTGTTGACACTGAATCAATTTTAACTTATAGCAACATTTTAGGACAGAGTCAAACTGCCCTGTAGTGTTTCCAAGGAGTGCCTGGTCAATTGGAATTGCCAACCTTTTGGTTAGCAGCTGTGTAGCTTTTAACCACTGCACTATCAGGGGTTCCTTATAATACATAAGGTTGCGATAAATCACCACCAACCAGATGGTGACTAATAACAGACTTCCATAGACATCACAAGTTAAAATTCAACTCTATGCTCCTTTGACTTGGATTTACCTGATGCTCTATTTGCTGCATATTTCATACAAGATAATTTGACAGCCCCACATGTGTATTTTGGCTTGAAATATATGATTAGTTGGACCTGGATGATTGGCATTGGATTTGTAGGACAGAAGCCAATTGGCTAGTACTTGAAAATTAGAAATGGATTTATCATCTGAGCAAGCCAAATGCCTGCCTTTAGTATAGTCCCTGGCATCACCCAAGCTTCATTTTGATCCATCAGTTTCCTCTTGCTGATGAAGAAATCATTAGATTCTTAATTCAAAAACAAAACAAAACATACTGGGCCTTTGATTTGAGAACTCAAACGCCAGCCACTCAAGGAGTATTCTCTCCAGAAGGTGCTTTACGTCATGCCCTGTAAGTGGCTCAGAAAGTAGGGGAATTCTGTATGTCATGGTTTAGCGAATGACAGGGGAGGAAGAGAATACCACCAAAACTACAGATTCATGAAATTGGAAATACGGTAGTTTAGATTAGAACATTTATCAATATTATTTGGCCACTTTTGAGGAGATCATGTGCTATTTTAAACAAAGAATATTATGCTTAAATGTCTTCAGAGTTCCTGGAGTCTTTAATATTAGGAAAAAATTCTAAGAAGCAAGCCTAAAAGAGATCAGAAATATATAATATGAATAATATCCACATTTCTGAATCTGAAGGTTATTCCAGTTGGAGTTGGAATCTTTTCTCATGACTATGGCTAAGAACTGGATTACAAACTCTGATTTTGATCCCTCTTTTGTATTTGTGTGCTATATTCAGCTGTGTGATCTCTAGAATCTTAGATGCAGGTGTTGCCGTGTCACTGTCTTATGAAATGAACCAAGAAATGAGTATAGGAAAGCTTGACACTTATTGGAAGTTGAAATAGTTGTCCCCTGAAACTTCATGCTGAGTTATGACGTCTCTTACAGCAGTGAAAACCTGGACTGTGCACTTTCCATTCAGGCCAAAGAGGAACCACGAGGTGATGTGAGAACGGAAACCATCTACAACCACAGAGCTGACAGTCTGTAACATCCGTGGACAATCTCATTTAATAAGAGGAGATTGCAAGTAACTTTATCGTTTACTTCAGGAACTCTCTATAAACCCATTTATCTACTAATAGACTACTCAACTAGTCTTTGTCAGAATATGTGCCTCATCTTTAGGACAATAGATGTATTCAACTAGGCTCAGCAAACGATTGTTTACTCTTCAAGACTTCCTTCAAAAGCCTTCTCTCATTATGTCCACTAGTCCTAAACTTTATAACCAGATTTGCTCCTTCTCAGTCAGGCCCCTGTATGGAAAGACTTTCTTTAAATCAGATACCTTCCTTCCTCCTATATCTTATAAATATCTTGCTTTGCCCTTCCTCCCTAGCTACAACTATAAAACTAAAGACTACTTTCTTACTGAGGACAGGCAAAAAAATCCAGCTTTAACCAGCAAGCTTAATTTTGTTGGTATTTCCTAGGGCTACAGGTCAATTATTTCCAGTCCCAAACCCTGATGATAATCTCATACCATATTAATGGTGCTGGTTAAGGATCCATTCTAGAGCCACTAGTAAAGCCAAAACCCAAACCAACTGCCATCAACTCAATTATGACTCATAGCAACCCTATAGAACAGAGTGGAATGCTCCCTAGAGTTTCCAAGGAGTGCTTGGTGGATTTGAACTGCCAGCCTTTTGTTTAGCAGACACAGTAGTTAACCACTACCACAGGGTTTCAGCAGTCGAGCAGTGATTTCATATTTTATTATACATAAGAATCACTTGGGGATTATCTTAAAATGTAGATTCTGATTCAGTATATCTAGAGTGGAAAACCAAATTCTCAGTAAGGGTTTGAAACAGAATGAACCAGTTTAAAGCCCTGATATTTTTTGGAGGCTACTAACAGCTTACAAATCAGAAGTTGAGACAGAGAAAATCAGTAACTTACTGAATGCCACAGCTGGTAAAAGGCTGTTTCAGAGGTTGCCAGCTGGTAGGTGCAAGCAGTGGATGTGTTTGGACTGTACTGTACTGTTAATTCACTTATGGTTAAAACTAGATTAGTAGCTAAAATTTTTTTAAAAATTGAAGATTTCATATAAACTCTAGACTTTAGGCCTTTGTTATTACTGAATCTGGTAAAGCAGGACCTGCTTTTTTACATGGTAACCATTGATAGGTGCTTCAGACATAGCTCATGTTTATTAGCTTACTACCAGCCCTGTCATGCTGTTATTGGCACCTGGCATGCTAGTTTCTGCCAGGCATCAGATAGTAAATATTTCTGACTTTGAGAGCAGTGTCGGTCATGGACTCATCTCTGCCCTTACAGCTAGCTCAAAAGCAGCCATATACAGCATGCAAACAAGTGAATGTAGCTGTGTTCCAGTTAAGCTTTATTTACAAAAACAAGACCAACTCCTGTAGTTTACAATCCCAGACTTGTACAGTGTACCCAGTTGCACTGGAGTTTGCAGATAGTGTTATGAATGAGCCCATCCTGGTCTGGCCTCTTGTAGGTACCTGTGGATTTTGAGCATTGCAATATAAAACTAGCCAACTAACAGGAAAGTCTAAAGTAAATTTATCATGGGCCTGCTCTCACCTAAAAAATGCTTAATACAAGAAAGGAAAACTATTACTCTAATGTCTTGAGAGAAACCAGTTTTTTAAGGACTATTTGAGTTGCGCTTGTGTTTGACACGTAGCAGTAACTGGTTGCTTCTAAATATGTGAAAGAAAATTCATAGTTGTCTAAAATTAACGTTAGCCTGTGATGTAGCTAGAAAAAAATGGAATTGTTTTAAATTGCAATCTCTTCTGTTACATACCAATTGTGATGAGATTTGAGAGACCCTCATTTACAGTACATACCACTTTCCTAAGAGAAAATGTAGGAGCCAATGCAGCACTGAACATTTTCAGAAATACCAGTCTTGAAACTTAACAGTTTGAAAGGGAATCAGAATTTATGAAATCATTATAACCCAACAATGTTGTTACTCTATTAATCTATTAAACATTATATTTAGCATTATTTGAGATTTGCCTAAATAAAAAAAATCTTCTGGATGGTGAAAGTCAAGTCTCTGAATTTCAAAAATCACCAGTTCTTGCTTTACTAAATCACTCTTGCAAATTCTTTGTGGTCGTTCTACAGTGTAACACATGGAGTCACCGTAAGGTGGAATTAAGTTGATGATGATGAATTTGGTTCTTGGTTTGACTCATAAACAAGATAATTGAGAAAATTGCTACAGCTTATTTACTGTGTGATATTTGCATGTTCATACTGCAGGAAATAGATAAAACTGACAAATTCCCCCAGAAAATGTTTTCCTTAGAAACCTTGCTATTCGTCTTTTGGCTTACCCAGGATCTAAAGGGACTAAGCTTTAGATAAACCACATTTTTTTTTAGCCTTGGAAGGGTTAGGCATAGTGGCTACATGCTACTACTGCTAACTGGTGGTTTGAATCCATTTGGTGCTTCTTGGAAACACTGTAGGGCCATTCTACTCTTTCTTGTAGAGTCACTTAGTCAGAATGATGGTAAACGTAAAGACCTAACAAAGGTCACTTAAGTTATTAGGTTACATTATCTTCTGCCTCAGTTACCACCCTCAGACCGGACTAGTAGGTCTGCATTCCTCTCCCGTCTCTGAGGTT
The DNA here is from genome assembly GCA_028571685.1 of Heterohyrax brucei. Lineage (NCBI taxonomy): Eukaryota > Metazoa > Chordata > Mammalia > Hyracoidea > Procaviidae > Heterohyrax > Heterohyrax brucei. The sequence goes on along the minus strand of CM053149.1, from coordinate 112,146,903 downwards.
ATAGAGTTGATTAAGATCTCAGAGAAAGATAATAAAACTTTGAGTAATTCACACTGTTTGTTAGATGTAATGAAACCTTGTGATGTAATCAAATCTTATGACTCTTGACTATTGCTCTGTGAAAAAACCCCTACGCCTCTGAATTCTGGTTATAAAAACCACTGTAAATGTAACTCAAAGGGGACAGCTTTCGGCTCACTGCCTCCCAGATTGCTAGCAAATCTGCAAATAAAATATTCCTTGAACCCCACGCTGTCTCAATTTTCAGCTATAGTAACAGGCAAAACAAACTTGCCGCAGTTTGGCAACAAGAATAGATTCGATGGCAAAGGGTTTGGGTTTTTTTGGTTTGCTTGTTTGGAAGGATTATAAATGGTCATGACAGCCTTTCTGGTCAATGGCCTGGAAATTCATTCAGAATCTCACATGTAGGCTGCAGAGATGCCAGCCAAGTCTGCAGAGATATCCTTTTGTTAATCAGATAGTTTTGGATTCAGGTGTGCCTGGATTTTAAATGTTTTCGAATGTTTTCAGTAAGGAATACAAGGCAGGGCAAAATACAGTTTTTACATTATTCTGAATAGGGAATGCTGTAGTTTTTGCACTGTATTTAATAGGGAATAAAAAAGCAAGTCAACTTGAAAAGGCTTCTACCTAAAATTTTTTTCTTAGTACAGTCAGAAGGATGTTAATTTTGTCTAGCATATGAAAGAGACTTCTCATTCGTTTGGTGGTGAATCTAAAACAGATGCGTTGCCGAAAAAATCATGATGTCACCGTATCTACAATGAAATCCATTAGTTTTCGCAAAGTCCTATTTCTGTAACATCTTCTTCTACATGACTATACAACCACCAATTTTCTCTTAATCAGCACAGTAAATAATAATAACAGCAACATTATTGTTGTTAGTTGCTGTCCAGTCTGTTCAACTGGCAATTCCAAATGTGCGGAGTAGAACTATTTCTTGAGTATTCAAGCCTGCAAGCTTTCGTATTCCGAGGCTCTCTGGGTGGGCTCAAAATACCAACCTTTGTCTAGTAGTCAGGCACTTAACTGTTTTTGTTGTTAGTTGTATCGAGTCGATTCTGACAGTTTCAATCATTACCTCGTTACAAGTAAAATAAAAACTGCCTGTAATGGCTCTCCATTCTGTCTATTACAGACTCCAGATTCCAGCCCTTGATTTTCCTCACTATCCTCTTTTTAATGATCTCATCCACCTTCATTTCACATGGATCCCCCTGTGAATTCTCTATTTCATTGGGCTTAGTCTGCTGACCATATTCTAAATGTGATGCGATTATTTCCACCTCAAAGTCTTATTTACATTGGGGCACCCACTTTCTGCAACCTAGTAACAGTACAGGACACTAGGGAGAAAAAAGAGTAGATTTTTTTCCCACTTTCTGGATATAAATACCCTTTGTTACCAAACTTAGACGTTCTTTCTGTGGTGTCAGATTTTAGAAGAAAAGTCATTGAGAAAGCTACATCAATCAAGGTGTTAATTAGGTCTTAATATCTACTAGAAAAGTTGGCTTTGTTTTTCAAATCAGAAGCTACAGATCGTCTTCAGCTTAAAGCTGTTCAAACAAAGTTGTCCTGGAAGGGAAGAGAATGGTAGACTAGAATCTCAAACTATGTTGTTGTGCCACTTGTCTTTAATTTCCTATTAAATATACAAAAAAAAAAAAATAAGAGAACAGATTAAGTGAGCAAATGAAGTGATAGGACTTGTTTTAAGATGTATTATACAATTCAAACTTTTCTGGAATTGAGATTAGGCTTCCTTCATATAAAAACCAGTGAAAGCCACTGCCTGTTTGTATGTTTGTGCAGCAGAGTGTTGCAGATAGGGGTGGGGTAGGGGAGCCCATGGCAATTGCCAGGCAGAAGGAGCATAAAGTAAGTTTTCTAGAAATATTAGCTCTGCCCAAAATGTTATGGCAAGTGCAAGCATTAGAACAGACAGAGAGCGTTCACAACAACAAAAACCAGCTGAGCTTGCATAGGTGTGGCTTGAGCTATCAAGGAATTCTAATGTAACCTTTTCCAAAAGGCAGTCTCTTGATGAAGCAAAGTTGTTCTGCAAATTTTTCTGTGTGCTCATGGGAAGAAGGTTTCCATTTCTTGGCTTTACATTTATTGATTCTGCTCCAAGAAAGTTATTTTGAAGAATCTTTTTTTTAGAGTGATGTCAATTTGGAACCCTGACAAAACCTGAATATCCAAAAAACCATGTCCCGAGGAGTGAAAACTGCAAAGAGACTACAAACAATCAGTAAATTTATAGTGAAGACATTATACTTCAGAGCCCCAGGATGATGCAAACATTGTTATGTGGACACCACCCCTCTCCGCCAGCCTCTTTCTTCACTGTATTTGGAAGCAAGGCAATCTTACCTTTAACTTTAGGTCTCCAGGAATGACAGAATCTAACAAAGAGGTACAGAGTATTTGATAATTAGGTCAACCTCACAGTAAAAGAGCTATAGCAAATGAGTGTGGACTAAGGGCTCCTCCTACCAGCAACAACTTTAGAGCTGAAATTAATATTGATGTTTTTGCAAGCACAAGTACTAAGAAGATGGATTACAGAAAATGATGGGTGAGGATGAAGGCTTCATGTTTGAAGACTATGACTGCTGCTAAGGACCATGTAAATACATTTTTAAAGTCATTGAGTCAATTTCTCACACATGTGATGGCTGTGAGGCTCTTTGAGTTGCTCATCTTTGAGAGGCAGAAAAGCATTCAAGTCAGTGGCTCTGAGTCCAACTCCTGATCTCAACGACTCTTAGCTGTGGGAATATTGGACACATTATTATACTTCCATAAGTCTCAGATTTCCTCACTGTACAACAGGGATAATAATAGTGCTTGCCTTTCAGGGTTATTTAAGGATATTGAAATGATAATAAATGTAGCAAGTTTTTTGTTAACTGAAAGTATGTTATTTAGACTTTTCTCCAATAAAATAATTGATCATTTTTTAAAATATGTTGTAACCAACTGGCAGTAAATATTTTGCATGTATTCTCTCACAGTCTCTGCCTTGTCTTTTAATATTTTTTTAGTGTTTTTGTTGGAACAAAAGTTTGAAATTTTAATGTAGTCAAATATGGCAGTCTTTTCTTTTTTCATGTCTTCCTTAAAAAATTATACCCCTCCCTAAAGTCTTAAATGTGTCCTCTTGTATCCACTTTGAATATTTTAAGGCTTTGCTCTTCATACATAAGTTTTTTATTTACTGGAAAATTTTAAGACATTAATGGAAATCCCGTTTCATTACTTTTTCTACTTGGATAACCAGATGTTTGAGTATCATTTATTGAAAAAATTTATACTTCCTTCAAGAATGCTCAGAAAAGTAATTACTGTGAGGATGCTTATAATAAACATATATGCACATGCCAAGCCAGCCAGCCAAGTATACATATATACTATACACCATACTTACATATATGTATATATGCACACATATATGTAATCTAACTATATCACCTTCTGCTTAAAACCCTTCACTGGGTTTGTTGCTTAAAAGATAAATCAACATTTTTCAACATGAGAGATAAGTTTCTGGTTTGTTTTCTTCTTGCCTCTATTTTTTGATCTTTTGTCATTTACCCCTCAGCTAAACATAACAATCTGTAGATCTTGAACTTGGCTTACTGATTTACAACTCCAAGTATTTCTCCATGCCATTCCTATGCCTGGAGGGCTTGATTCTTGAAGTTAGAACTGATGTAGCCCTGTCTATATGAGACTTTGTTCAAGCATTGTTCTCCTCTTTGAAACCCTTCAGGCAGTTTTAATGATTGTCATTACAATCTCTAGTTTTTTGAACCCACCACTCACATATACACACACCTTATTGGTTGCCAAGTGTCATCTTGAGGCAGGAATGTCTGGGCTCCTGCAAATGGTTCCATAAAAGCCTATGTGCACACTGTATGCCTTAGTCTTCTAGGGCTGCTATAACAAAAATACCACAAGTGGATTGGTTTAACAAATCAAATTTATTCCCTCACATTCTAGGAGGCTGGAAGTCTGAGTTCAGGGTGCCAGCTCCAAGAGAAGGCTTTCTCTCTCTGTAGGCTCTAAGAGAAGGTCCTTGTCATCAATCTTCTCCTAGTTTAGGAGACTCCCAGCACTGTGGTCCAGAGCTCATGCTTCTGTCATGGTTGTTCATTCTTGGTGGAAGAAGGTCTGTCTCCTATCTGGTTGCTTCTCTCTTTCATATTTCAAAGGTGATTAATTTAAGTAATGCTTGTTGAGTGGATGAATAAATGCATTGCAAGCTCTGTGCGTTATATTAAAAAGCATTAAGTGCTAATATTCTCAGTAATGGTAGCGACATGACAGGAGAAGTGTGTGAACAGAAAGGTTCTATTTGCTACTCTGTAAGATCTACAACTTGGACTAGATTTTTTTGAGAAGTAACATCCACATACAAATTGGAGTTTAAGCTCTGAGATCATTTTGTCTGTCTACTTTGTAAAGTATCAGACGAGGCAAGTTAATGATTAATTAGACCTACAGTCAAACAGAAGTCAGCATCACAACAGGACAGAAGGCCTAATACATCTGACATCTTTTTAGTCTTCACAATCAGTTTATATGTACAGTCAAAGGAAATCCTAGCACTAATGAATTTTACTACCAAGCTTCTAGCTTGCCATCTGCTGCACTGAGTTTGCCAGCTTTTAGGAAGGAAAGAAAGCTGGCAATCAAGGGAAGGATAATCAGGTGTCATCATATTAAAATATCATGCCAAGGCAACAGGTATAGTCTATTCCGGTTCCCAGTTGCTGCCCCGTGTGTCTTCGAGTATAACTATACTCCATAGGGTATTCAATGGCTGATTTTTTTTTTTTTCTGAAATACATTGCCATGCCTTTCTTCGGAGGCACCCCTGCATAGATTTGAACTTCCATCATTTCAGTTGGCAGCCAAGTGCATTAACCATCTGTGCGACCCAGAGACTTGAGTAATGTCCTTTCTCTTACCTTAAACTTCCTCATCAAATAAAAGGAAACATCTGGATTTGTCAGTTTCTAACATTCCTAGTTTTAAAATATTCTATAATTTCAGGATGAAAATGATTGTTCTGTGTGAGTTTCATGACCTTGGAATATTCATATATAATTTTGGGTGACCAGGTCCAGATAGTCACCTGGGATTTCAAGCATTTGATGGGGTGATTAGGTTGGCCAGCCAAGTGCCGTCGAATCGGATCCCACTCATGTGATTAGGTTAGATGATTGCTAAAGTTTTCTTTCTTCCTTTGAAAGGAGAACAGATAGCTGGGAGAAGCTGGAAGAAAAAGACAGACAGTAAATTTACCATGCTACTCAGAGTAGACCCTGGGAGGATCAACAGAACTCTCAGAAGATATTTAGGGCTGCAAAAGTACAATTTGGTGATTTTAGTCACCTACTGAGTGTCATAAAAATTAAGAGCTCCTGGGTTAGAAGACAATCTTTTTGGTAAGAGTAGTCTTTAGAACATAAAGGAGGTATCATCTACTTGCGATTAAATTTAGAAATTTGGACCCCCAAAGCAAATTAAATAGATTCTCTGTAGTATGATACTGTGGGGAAGGGAAGAACCAAGTGTCTATCAGTGAGGTGAATGGCTGGGGATGCACTGCAGTATAGGTGTTTACCTTAATATGGGGTAAAGAGAAAAATGTTGATAAATGCTTTCATCATTGTAACTGAATTTATTATGAAGTTGGAAAGATATATATACCTTGGTGTTTTGCTAGGTGTGTCAGACCACAAAAGTGCTGTTACTAAGGTAGGAGCCCCAAGAAACCACATCCAAGATAAGTATTTTTGTTTAAAGTGATAATTAAAGGAAGAATTCACTGGAGAAAAAGAGCTTCAGGAAATATGAGAAGCAGAAAGAGCTAAGCGAAAATGAGGTATCAGCTGAAGTCTATCTTAGATCTGATCCCTCGGAGAAACCCTGGAGCATAAATTACACCCCAGGTAGGGCCACCTTGAGGTAAGTGGGACAGTCTTTTGCATCCTAGTACCAATCTATTATTGGTCTCGTGGAATATGGGATGCACAGAGAGTCTGGGAAGCAGCTTGCCCTTCCCAATTATGGTCGAGTTGATTCTGACTCAGGCTCACCCTATGCGTGTCAGATTAGAGCTCTTCCCATAGTGTTTTCAGTGGCTGATTTTTCAGACGTAGATCACCAGGCATTTCTCCTGCAATGCCTCTGAGTAGATTTGAACTGCTAACATTTCTGTCATCAGTTAACACTTAGGGCAGCCAGATCTCCAGTGCCTCAGTTGATAAGGCATATCTTGGAGGAGCTTAAACATTGTCTGTGACAGTTATGTTCTGTGACAAGCCTTCCTAAGCTAGGCTAGTTCTTGTCAAGAAAGTTTTATGTTTTATCTGCTATAAACTTTAAGCATCTCACATAAGGAAGTTTGTTTCTCTTAATCTTGTACCCCAAATTTCAACACATAAATGCTATATACATATTTTTAGAAATAAAAGCATTTGCTTTCTTCTTTAATACCACAGCAATTTTAAATTCCTAAACTGTGTTAGTTTTCACTCCAAATTTTAACTCTCTGAAAAGCGTGAATCAGTATATTCCTAACCTCTCTGGTACTTGTTTGGGTATATATTTATATTTATAATATTTTACATGTTATTTATCTAACTCTTGGCCAGGAATCATTGTGTTAAAAAATATATTAACTGTATTTTGAGGCAATCTTTCAGGAACACACATATGTTATTTTTTTTAATGGTTCTCTGTTATTAAACACATGGTAAATGACATATTAGCACTCCAGTAGGACGGTTACAGTCCTCCAGTTTTCTGTATGCTCTGACATTACTCCGAACTCCCGGACCTACTCATTTACCATGCAGAATTCATGCCGCATTGTTCTGATGTTACTGGAATGTGTAATTAAGATGTACTTGCCCTGCCGTCAGTCTTCTAATGTGAACTCATTCTAAAGTCAGGTGAGAGCTGGCCTTTTCCATTTGGTATCTCATAAGCCCCCCATAGCAAAACTGGAAACCCTGGTGGCATAGTGGTTAAGTGCTATGTCTGCTAACCAAAAAGTTGGCAGTTTGAATCCACCAGGTGCTCCTTGGGAACTCTATGAAGCAGTTCTACTCTGCCCTAATAGACCTGTCACTATAAGTCAGAATTGACTCGATGGCAGAGGTTGGGTTTTGGTGTGTTCAATTAAACAGTTGCTCGTTGCCCCCGATATCTTTGTCAGCTCTAAGAACAACTCAGCAAAAACCAGCTGAACCACAGTACTCCTGTTGGATAGGTATCACCTACCTGATTTCTGTAACTCAGTCAAAATTAATTCCTCTTAGTCTTAGAAAAAAATATTGTTAATTGTATACTTTTTCTTCATTTTTTTCCCTAATGTATTTCAACATGGCACTTAATATCTGAACCCATTGCCATCAAGTTGACTCCAACTTATAGGGACCCTGTAGGACAAAGTGGAACTGCTATGTAGGGTTTCCCAGGAGCAGCTAGTGAATTCAGATTGTTAACCTTTTGCTTAGTGGCTGAGCAGTTAGCCACTGGAGGTGGGGCTGTTGTTGCTGTTGGGTTGATTCGACTCTTAATCAATAGTTGACTGAAAAAAACCCATTGCTGTCGAGTCAATTCTGACTCCTTGTAACCCTATAGAACAGAGTAGAACTGTTCCTTAGAGTTTCCAAGGAGTACTTGATAGATTGGAACTGCCGATCTTTTGGTTAGCAGCTTAGCACTTAACCACTGCGCCACCAGCATTTCTACTTTTAACCATTAGGAGTCAGGTAATCAGATGTTAATCTCTTCTTTTTCAATATGTCACTACAGAAACTTATTTGAAAGAAAGTAATGAGTACAGTCTTCAGTTATTTATTTTAGAATAGTTAATGGAGCCGTGGTGGCTCACTGGTTAACAGCAAGGCTGCTAACCAACAGGTCAGCAGTTTGAATTCACTAGCTGCTCTTTGGAAACCCTGTGGGTTTCAAGTTCCAGTTCTGCTCTGTCCTGTAGGGTTGTTGTGAGTCAGTATCAACTTTACGGTAACTGAGTAAGGAGGGGAAAAACAAGTTAACAACTTGATAAAATGGCCAAAGAATATGCATAGTTAACAGCTAGGAAGAAAATATGAATCACTGATTACCTATGACATTAAGTCAATTCCGACTGATAGCGACACTATTGGACTGAGTAGAACTGCTCATGGTTTCCAAGGCTGTAAATCTCTTAGGAAGCAGACTGTCATGTTTTCTCCCCTGGAGTAGCTGGTGAGTTTGAACCACCAACCTTGCAATTAGCAGCAAAGTACTTAACCGCTGTGCCACCAGGGCTCTTAAATGATTAATAAAAATATTTTAAGAGTCAACTTAGTCAATGTTTTATTTTATTCATGAAAGTAGGACATGCACTGTATGCTATTTTGCAATATTTTTTCCAGGTCATTGAACAGTCTGTCACATACAAAGGTAGACTTGTTCTCAAATTAATGATATTATACCTGTTGCTGTTTGGTAATGTTCATTAAAAATATTTATTGATAATAACTATCATTCATTGAACCATTATTATGCACCAAACATTATACTTTGTGTTTATACAAAAATTATTTTATGTAATCCTTATAACAATTTTTTTCTCCTTTTTTTATTATGATTGAATGAAAATGTACATTCCCATATAAATTTGCATGCCCACCTATATGCAGCTCCAACTGCTCTCCCTACCCCATGACAGCACACTCTTCCTCTCGGCTCCGTACATGTCTCATCCTCCCAAAAATCTTATCTCTTCCTGTCTACCCATTTCCATTCCTCCAGTAAGAGATCAACAGGATGACATCCTATAGATGCATGTAAGCATAAAGTGCTCACTTGATATGGTCACTCTGTGTCAGCAAGTCCGATCCATTCCTGTCTGAAGAGTGCACCTCCATTATGATTTATGGACCTGGGCAGCATCAGCGCCAGGGGCCATGCTCCCAGTGGAACTCTGAGGCTGCAGGAACATCAATTGCAGTCTTTTAGAGGAGATCTCAGGGTGTAACCCTTTTAATTCTTGTGTTGCCAGTGAGACTCAAATTTGTGAGCTCCATCATGGCTATCACTGGTGGTGGCCGGGAGCCATCCAGTTGTTCCGGTCACAGGTCGATGTAGTCATCCACTCACGTGGGTCTCTCTGTCTTCTGGGTTCTCTTGCCCCCATGTTGTTTTGGTCCTTAGTGATCATCCATTCCTGCTGAGTTGGGACCATTTGCTGTACCCTCAGATGGCAGCTTGGCAGACACCACTCACCAATGTGGGGTGCACAAGACTCTTAGTAAAATGCTAGTTGTGCCAGTTGGTCTCAGTTTCCTCTGAGAGCATGGTCCCTAGCCCCCCGCCCCAGCTACTCTGTCCTTGCAATATTGGGTTAAGATGGGAGGAGTACTCAAGTTGTGTTGAAGTCCAGTTAATATTGATCTTCTAATGTGTGCCTTCACAGATTTCATCCAACCAAATTTCTATCAACTATCTAATCTAAAACTTCCCCCCTTTGCCCTCCCTCCCTTCCCACCCTTGCAGCCATCAAAAGTCTTTTCTTCTATGCATGAGTCTGTTTTTAAGTTTTTATCATAGGGGTCTCTCATAATATTTGCCCTTTTGCTGCTGGCTACTTTCACTCAGCATAACATCCTCCAGTTGAAATCAGGTTATGAGATGTTTCCTATAATCATCGTTGTTCTTTATCATTGCATGATGTTCCATTGAGTATATAAACCATTGTTTAACTATCCATTCCTCTGTTGTTGGGCAGCTAGGTTGATTCCATCTTTTTGCTGTTGTGGACTGTGCTGCAATAAACATTCGTGTGCATTTATCAGTTGGTGTGAATGGCCTTGATTCTGTAGGATATATTCCAAACTGTGGAATTACTCGGTCAAAGCCAGATTGCTTTCCAAAGAAGTTGCACCATTTTGCAATCCCAGCAATAGTGTAGGAGAATTCCAATTTCTCCACAGCCTCTCCAGCATTTGTTGTTTTGTGGTTTTGGGATCATGGCCAACCTTGTTGGGGTGAGATGGTATCTCATTGTAGTTTAGATTCGAATTTCTTTTATAGCTAGTGATTGTAAGCATGTTTGCATGTGTTTTTTGGCTGCCTGGATCTCTTCTTTAGAGAAGTATCTGTCCATCTCCTTTGCCCATTGCTTAATTGGATTATTTATCTTTCTCTTATTGATATTTTATAGTACCTTATAGATTATGGAGTTCAATCCTCAATTTCACATATAGTTGCCAAATATTATTTCCCATTCTGTAGGTGGTCTTTTAATTCTATTAATAAGGTCTTTGGATGAGCAAAAGTGTTTGATTCTTCATAGTTCTGATTTATCTATTTTTTCTTCTGTTGTTTGTGGTTTGTTTGACAGATTTTGAAGTCTGTCTATGTTGTATATTAGAACTTCCATTGTTGTTCCTACTTTTTCTTGGATGAGCTTTATGATTTTAGATTTGATATTTTGGTTTCTTATCCAGTTTGAGTTGGTTTTTGTATAAGGTGTGAGATATGGGTCTTGTTTCAATTTATTGGAGATGGATATCCAATTTTGCCAGCACCATTTGTTGAACAGGTTGTTTTTACCTTGGTTTAATGTCCTAGCGCCTTTGTTGAATATCAACTGTTCATAGGCAGATGGTGTCATCTCTAGGGTCTCCATTCTGTTCCATTGATCTGTCTGTCTCTTTTTGTACCAGTACCACGCTGTTTTGACTACTGTGGCAGTGTAATATGCTCTAAAGTCAAGTACTGAGAGGCTCCCAGTATGTTCTTCTTCTTCAGTAGTGCTTTCCTTATCCACGACTTCTTCCCTTTCTGAACAAAGTTGGTGATTTGTTTCTCCATCTCATTAAAAAATGTCACTGGAATTTGTATTGGGATTACATTATATAAGTAGATTGCTTTGGGTAAAATAGACATTTTCACAATGTTAAGTCTTCCTATCCATGAGCAGGGTAAGTTTCTCCATTTAGGTAAGTCTCTCTTAGCGTCTTGTAGTGAGGAATTGTAGCTCTATTTGTAAAGGTCTGTTATTTCTCTGGTTAGATTTATTCCTAGGTACTTTATCTTCTTAGCAGCTACAGTAAATGGTGGTGATTTGATGATTTCTACACTAGTAATCTTGTTGTTGGTATAAAGGAATCCTGCTGACTTACTTATGTTTATCTTGTATCCTGAGACGTTGCTGAACTCTTCTATCAGTGTGAGTAGTTTACTTATGGATTCTTTAGGATTCTTTGCGTATGCAATCATATCATTGGCAAATAGTGAGATTTTTACTTCTTCTTTACTGATGCAGATGCCCTTTATTCCTTGGTCTTGTCGAATTGCTCTGGCTATGACTTCTAGTATGATATTGAATAGGAGAGGTGAGAGTGTGGAACCTTGTCTAGTTCCCATTCTCAAGGGAAACTGTTTCAGTATATCTCCATTCAGGATGACGTAGGCAGTTGGCTTTGTAAAACTGGCCCTTATTGCACTGAGGAATTTACCACCTATTCCTATTTTGCTGAGAGTTTTTATCATGAATGGGTGTTGGACTTTATCAAATGTCTTTTCTACATCAATAGACAAAATCAGGTGATTCTTGTCTTTTGTGATAGTAATGTGGTTGATCCCATTAATTGTTTTTCTGATGTTGAACCAGTCTTCCATCCCTGGTATGAATCCAATTTGGTCATGATGGAGTATTTTTTGGATATGTTGTTGTATTCTATTGGCAAGAATTTTGTTGAAGATTTTTGCATCTGGATTCATGAGTGATACCGGTCTGTAGTTCTTTTTGCTTCGGTCTTTCCCTGGCTTTGGTACCAGGATTGTGCTGACTTCAAAGAATGAATTTGTGAGTATTCCATCCTTTTCTGTACTGTGAAATACGCTCAGTAGTACTGGAGACAGCACTTCCTTAAAAGCTTGGTAGAATTCTGTGGTGAAGCCATCTGAGTCCAGGATTTTTTTGGTTGGTAGTTTTTTTTATGACTTTTTCAATCTCTTCCTTTGTGATGGGTTTATTAAGTTGTTCTGCTGCACCTTTTGAAAATTTGTGTTTGGGATATGAATCAAGGAATTTGTCCATTTCCTCTAGGTTTTCAAATTTCTTACAGTTTTCATAGTATTCTGTTATGATATTTTTTATTTCTGTTGGATCTATTAGGACAACCCCCCTGTCATTTCTCATTTGGGTTATTTGTTTCCTTGACTCTATGGCACTTGGCTTGGCTGGCTTCCTGTTTTTCTTTGGTAAGTTTAGCCAACGGTTTGTCATTTTTGTTTATCTTTTCAAAAAAAAACCAGCTTTTGGTCTTTTCAATTGTTCTTCTATTCTCTAATTCATTTAGTTCTGCTCTGTGATCTGTGCTCTATGATCTGTTTTCTTCTGGTGCCTGAGGGGTTCCTCTGTTGTTCTTTCTCTACGTATTCAAGCTATAGGGTTAGTTCTTTAGTTTGGTTTCTTTCTTTCTTCCAGATGTGTATTTATGGAGATAAACTGACCTCTGAGCACTGCTTTGGCTGTATCCCATAGGTTCTTGTAGGAAGTCTTTTCATTCTCATTGGAATCCATAAATTTCTTTATTTTGTCCTTGATATCTTCTATAACCCATGGTTTTTTGAGCAGGATGTTGTTCAGTTTCCATAAGTTCAATTTTTGATGTGTATTTTTTCTACTATTGATTTTGACTTTTATGGCTTTGTGATCTGAAAAGATGCTTTGTATTAATTCAGTGATATGGATTTTGTTGAGATTTGCTTTATGTCCTAACATATGGTCTATTCTGGAGAATGTTCCATGTGCACTGAAGAAGAAGGTGTAGTTGTCTGCTGATGGACAGAAAGTTCTGTATATGTCAATGAGGTCTAGTTGGTTAATTGTGGCAATAAGGTCTTCTGTGTCTTTATTGAGCTTTTTTCTAGATGAGCTGTCCAGTATCGAGAGTTGAGTGTTGAAGTCTCCTGCTTTTACTGTGGAGTGATATATCTCATTTTTGAGTGTAGTCAGTGTTTCTTTGATGTATCTAGGTGCTCTAATATTAGGTGCATAAATACTGAATATTGTTAAGTCCTGCTTATGTATTGAACCTTTCAGCAATACATAGTGTCCATCCTTGTCTATGATGGTGGATTTTACATTAAAATCTATTTTGAGATTATAATTACCACACCTGCTCTTCTTTGTTCATTGTTAGCTTGATATACATTCTTCCGTTTTTTAGTTTTCAGTTTGTTTATATCTTTAAGTCTAAGGTGAGTTTATTTAAGTCTAAAGTGAGTTTCTTGTAGGCAACATATGGATAGGTCATATCTTTTGATCCAAGATGTCACTTGATGTCTCTTTACTGGAGCATTCAGCCCATTGACATTCAATGTGATTATTGATAGGTGTGTGTTCAGTGGTGCCATTATGATATGTTTATTTTTGTGTTGATATTTTCTCTGTTGTTCTTATTAAACTGTTCTGGGACATTCTTCTTTGTGAGTTGATTTTTCACCTTTTTCAGGGTTGGTTTTGTGGTTGTGGAGACTCCTGAATTATGTTTCTTGATTTGATGTGTTGCATCTTTATTGTGCTTTATGGCTACCCCTTTTGTCCCCATTAATAAAGTATGTATAAACCCAATTTTAATTACTACCATTCTTATCAACTTCCCCTCCATCTGAAAGGACTATAACAACTGTAGTACATTCCTCTTTTTAATGTGATGACATAGTTTTCATGATATGGCCACTGGATCACTTCTTTCACTATTATAGCTTTGACTGAGTTTGGAGCCCTCCCTAACAGTGTAAGATTCGGGGTTATGTGTCCTGTATTTTCTTTTAAAGTATAAAGTTAGTGGTTTTGTTCTTCTAAGCCAAGAGGTTCTTTCAATATTTCTTGTAGCTTTGGTTTGGTCTTCACAAAGTCTCTGAGTTTCTGTTTATCTGGGAATGTCTTAATTTCATTTTCCTGTTTGAAGATAGTTTTCCAGACTATCTAATTCTTGGTTGGAAGTTCTTCTCCTTCAAGGCTTTGAATGTGTCATGCCACTGTCTCCTTGGAAGCAATGTTTCTGCTGAGAAATCTGACTAAAGCCTACAGGGTTTCCCTCTGAATGTTAATTTTGCTTTCAGTCTTGCTGCCTTTAAGAATTTCTGCTTATAAATGGAAAAACCTACCCTGCTCATGGATAGGAACACTTAACATTGTGAAAATGTTTATTTTACCCAAAGCAATTTATTTATATAATGCAATCTCAATACAAGTTCCAGCATCATTTTTTAATGAGATAGAGAAACAAATCACCAATTTTGTTTGGAAAGGGAAGAAGCCCCGGATAAGTAAGGTACTACTAAAGAAGAAGAACACACTGGGAGGCTTCTCATTACCTGGCCAAGAAAAGGTAGGCACAACAATGGAAGTTTTAATACATAATGAGGACAGACTCCAAAATCTGTCAAAGAAACCACAATCAACAGAAGAGAAAATAGATAAATGGGAACTATTAAGAATCAAACACTTTTGCTCATCTGAAGACTTTATTATTAGAATTAAAAGAACACCCACAGAATGAGAAAAAATATTTGGCAACTATGTCAGACCAACGCCTGATCTCCATAATCTATAAGATACTACAAAATATCAATAAGAAGAAGATAAATCATCCAGTTAAGCAATGGGCAAAGGAGATGGACAGACATTTCACTAAAGAGGTGATCCAGGCACCCAAAAAACACATGTGGACATGTTGACGATCTTTAGTTATTAAAGAAATTCAAATCAAGACAATGAGATACCATCTCACCCCATCAAGATTGGCCATGATCCAAAAAACACAAAACAACAAATGCTGGAGAGGCTGTAGAGAAAGAGGAACCTTCCTACACTGTTGGTGGGGTTGCAAAATGGTCCAGCCTCTTTGGAAAGCAATCTGGCACTTCCTTAAACAAATGGATATCGATATACCATTTGACCCAGTAATTCCACTACTTGGAATATATCCTACAGAATCAAGGCCTTTCACACCAAGGACACATGCACCAGAATGTTTATCGCAGCACAGTCCACAATAGCACAAAGATGGAATCAACCCGGATGCCCAACAACAGAAGAATGGATAGGTAAACTATGGTACATATACTCGGTGGAGCACTACGCAATGATAAAGAATAACGATGATTCCAGGAAACATCTCCTAACCTGGTTTCAACTGGAAGACATTATGTTGAGTGAAAATAGTCAGTGACAAAAGGACAAATATTGTATGAGACCTCTGCGATAAGATCTTAAAAACAGACTTGTGTATAGAAGAAAAGACTCTTTGACAGCTGCAAGAGAAGGGAGGGAGGGAGGAGGAGGGTTTAGTTTAGATAGTTGCTAGAAATCTGGTTGGGAGAAGGCAGTGATAGCACATATTAGAAACAAGAACAACATTAAAAGGACTTCGGCATAACTTGAGTACTCCTATCTTAACTCAATGTTGCAAGGATAGAGTAGGTGGTGCAGGGGGCAGGGGACCATGCTCTTAGGTGAAATCGAGGCCAATTGGCACAAATAGCATTTTGGTAAGAGAGCTCTCTGCACCCCACATTGGTGAGTGGCGTCTGGGGTCTTAAAAGCTGCCAAGCTGCCATCCGAGGACACAGCAAATGGCCTCAACTCAGCAGGAATGGATGCTCACCGAGGACCAAAATGACATGCAGTAAAGACAACCTAGAAGATAGAGAGACCCACAAGAGTGAGTGCCTACATCAACTTGGGACCAGAAGAACTGGATGGTGCCCGGCCACCACCAGTGATAGCCACAATGGAGCTCACAGAGAGGAGTCTCACTGGCAACACAAAAATAAAAAGGGGTGCATCCTGAGATCTTCATTAAAAGACCTCAACTGATGGTCCAGTGGTTTCGGGGTTACCCTGAGATCTTGACTCCCAGCCCTGATGCTGCCCTTACCCATAGGTTCACTCTTTGGACACGAATGGATTGGACTTGGTGATGCAGAGTGACCATATACTGGATGCACTTTGTGGTTCTATACATCTATAGGATATCATCCTTGTGACCTCTGGCTGGAGGAAGGAGAGTGGGTGGAGAGGAGGGGAAAGGAGGCTGTTGGGAGGATGAGACATGTATGGAACAGAGAGGAATAGTGTGCAGTCACCGGACAGGGAGAGCAGTGGAAGCTGCATATAGGCGGGCATGTAAATTTATATGGGAATGTACATTTTCACTCAGTCATGTTAAATAAAAAAAATAAAACAAAATAAAAAATAAAGAATTTCTGCTTGTGTTTCATTTTGTTAAGCTTGATTATAATATGTCTTGGAGTCTTTCTTTTGAGATCTATGTTGAGTAGGATTTGATATGCATCTTTGATATCTATATTCTCTTCTTTCATAATTTCTGGAAAGTTTTCTGTCAGCAGCCGGCAACAAGCCTTTTTGTGTTCTCAGGTGTCTGACCCTGTTCAGGAACTCCAGTTAATCATAGGTTCTTCCACTGAATAGAGTCCCACATGCTTCTCAATGCTTCTTCATTTTTCTTGTTTCTTTTTTTCTGATTTCTCTTCATAGATGCTGCAGTCAGTAGCTCTGTCTTCAAGGTCACAGAATCTGTTTTCCATTTGTTCCCCTCTGTTTTCTTGGCTTTGAATTGAAGTTTGTATGTCTTTCATTTTGGTCTTGATCTGTTGGATTTCAGAGTATTGGTGTTCCATCAGATCAAACAGCTTGCTTAATTTTTCATTTTGGTCTGTTGCATTTTTTATAAGTTCTAGGAGGGCTGTATATATAATCATTTTGTATTCACCTTCTGATAGTTTCAGAAAGGTTTCTTCATCTGGGAAGTTCTGTGGTGCTTTCTTTTGGGGGCCTTCTGAAAACAGCAGTGATTTCTTGGTTATGCTTTTATCTGAGTTTGTTGCTTTTGGGGCATCATGTGAGTCAATAGATGCTGGGAGAGCTGCTGTGAGGATGGACTACAGCTGTTTCTTTAGGCCGTCTTAAAATGAAAAGTAAAAGGTATCTGACAACTTCCAAAGTCAGTCAGGTTTTCAGGTGTATAGGTTCCTCTTCCTAGCTAGCAAAGTAAGCGTCTCTATATCAAACCCCAGATATTATAAACCAGCTGAAAATACAGGAAGGCTACTGCCCTGCTTGCCTCTGTTGTCAGACCCCAGCCATAGGCCACACTGTGTAGAATATTGCCTTACTGCCCAAAAAGTAGTCACCTCCAGGCAGATTGTGCCTCCTAGCCTAGGAATTAGGTCTAACGGAGGCCGCTGTATAGGTATATCTGCCTCCCAGTGGAATAAGATGGTGTCCCACACAAGCTCGCCACCTGCCTTGCTACAGGCTACTGTATGGTGGAGGTGGAAAGAAAGGCCAAAGATGCTGAGATGCACAGAGTGTAAAGCTGGGCTCTCAAAGTATGGCAATTTTGCCTGCCAATCCTACCAGCAGTGTGTCTGATATTAGCTGCTAGTCAAGTCCCAGCTCTGCCCACTGGCCAAGACAGAGAAAAAAGTTAAAATGGTGAGTTACCTTCAGTTTGTGAAAGCCAGTGCTCACCAAGAGCAGGGTCAGTGAAAGAGAGGAGGTTTTCCATTCAGTGGTATGAAGTCCAAATTAAGAGTGCTATGCTGTTTCTGACTGCTCACTACCTGTCCAGAAGGCTCCATTCAATTATCAATTCAGGTCTTGGTTTCCAGAGTGATTTAGGGAGACGTGTGTTTAGTCTGCCATCTTGACTCTGCCTCCCCATTTTTTGTGCGTGTGATTGAGGGAAAGTGTGCAATCCAGTTTAAATTTGCAAGGCTCAGTGACTGTAATTTTAAGGAATCACATAGTTCAAAATGGTGGAGCTGAGACTGAAACTGAGAACTGCCTACTGTCAAAGCTGCTACTCTAAGACACTAAGCTTCCTCCCCGGTTTTAGAGATGGGCTTTCCTTTTGTTGTATTTAGAGAATATTGCTCTAAACTTACTCAGTTTGCTAAACAAAATGATCCACCATTCAGCAGAGGAAGAAGATTAAGGAAGTAGAGCATGGTCACCAAAGGCCTCTAGATACAGTGAGGTTCTGAGAAGGAAAATCTGTCCCTGAATGGTGTCAGCTGAGTTGGCCTACCAGCTAACAGCTTGGTTCAGAGTGTTCTTCTGTTGAACCTGGTTTCACAGACCCAGTATCAGACCAGGTAACTCCTGTGACTATGATGGGCAAGACTAAGCAACACCATTTCTTAATCATGTCTCAGGCACACAGAAAGAGAAACGCTGTCCACACCAAAACAGTGGGGAAACATCTTTATCTCCCAGTTAATATGAGTGACCATTGCTTCTTGATGTACTTCTTTAGCCTTGCTCCATTCCTTGTACCTTTTAGATATTAAGATACATAATTATTTTTTCCCACTTTCTGGCAGCAGCCAACACAGATCAGAACCCATACTGCCTTAAATTCTCCTCGCAATCACCTAAGACAAGTACAAGTGCTATAAATGCTAACCCCTGCAGTCTGAGATGTTGTATAGTTCCTAATGGTGTATTCTGTCCCTCACTGCTATGAACTAATAAGCCTGACTTTTTTTGACTGTAGTGAGTGAGATGGAGCATATTAACAAGCTAAATCCATAACAAAGTTCTTGGATTAAATAAAGTATTGCTTTGAACTGCTGTTTTGTTTGCCTTTCAAGTAAAGACTGCTCATTTAATCAGTGCTTGGTTAATTTAAGTGGGACCCTACTCTGTAGGGTCTCTGTGAGTCAGAATGGACTTGAGGGCAGTGGGTTGGGTTTTGGTTTGGTGGTTAATATAAATGGCCAGTGATTTATGAGATAATATGAGAGCCATCAATCCTTATACTTGAGCATAAAGAATGTGACCAAGCTATAGCTGGAGTCACAAGGACACATCATTGGTCCCTGAAGTATAAAGACAATAGCTAGAACAATCTTGGAAAACATCTTTAGGGAACTTTTCACATAAACAAAACATAAACGGCACAAAAAGACCCATGTACTTTCTTTTTCTGTTGCTATTTAGTGAAAAGTAAGATTTTCTGGACCAATGAAGACAGTCTTAACTGTCTTTACTGAAACTGTGATCATTAAGAAAGACAATTTAAAATGTGGAATCAAGGTGATTTAGCCATTTTTAGCCAGTCTGTGAACAGGTGAAGCTTTTAGTTATATCATGGATTGAATTGCGCCCCCACAAAATATCTATGAACTTTACCAGGTCATAATTCCCAGTATTATATGATTGTCTACCATTTTTTCATCTGATGTGATTTCCATATGTGTTCTAAATCCTATCACTATAATGCAGTGAAATGGATTAGTGCCAATTATTTTGATTAGACCTAGAAGATTAGATAGTGTCTTGACAGATATATTTTGAGATATAAAAGAGAGTAGAGAACAGAGAGACAGAAAGACTTCATACTACCAACAAGCAGTACCAGGAACAGAGTGTGTCCTCTGGATCCGAGTTTCCTGTGCAGAGAAGCTCCTAAACCACCGGAAGATTGATGACAAAGACCTTCCTTCAAAGTCAACAGAGAGAAGAAACCCTTACCTGGAGGTGGCACCCTGAGTTTGGACTTGTAGACTGTGAGAGTATAAACTTTATGACGAAGACAAATGGTTTTGTCAATTTGTAATGTTAATAAATACTGATCACTCCACGATGTCCCTTGGACTCAGACAGACATGACTCTGGCAGCATGCTTGTCTATTTTCCAGTTTTCCTCTCTGAATACCTGCAAAATAAAACTTTTCTTTCTGACTCGACAGCACTTGGCTGGCTTTTGTTTTACCAAACATGGTGACTTTACCCTAGAACACCATATAGTAATTATTTTCAGCATTGCAGACCGTAGAATCTGTATTGCAACTATTCTTCTCTGATATAGCACAAAAGCAGGTAGAATATATGTAAACAAGTAACAAATAACTGTGACAGGTAGAATATATGTAAACAGATAACTGTGACTGACCCAGGTGGTTGCTTCGGGTCCCCTGGCTTGGACTAATTGGCAGGGCCAGCTGTTAAAATCACAATGCCTCATTTCTTCTGGATAGCTTCTATTTCAGTTGCCTTTACTCTCTTAACTAGAATATGATGACTCTGCAAAAAACTTCTCCCATTACGGTTGTCCTTTAAAAATATCCTTTTGTGCAGCAACAACTCTAAATTATGTAAGGTCTGTAGAGTAACTTTTACACATTTGAGTGCTCCCTTAGATTTTCCATGGAAAACGGGTCAGCGCAGTCATTCAATTAAAAATACATTTCCTAATCCACAACTCTGCACTGTATACTATTTTATGCACAAAGGATAAGAAGATGATCATTTCCTTTAAGGAGCTTGGAGTAGAGTTAGGAAGTCAGCCACACAGACAATTAATTATGAAGAATAAAATATAAAAGGTTATACATTTGAACCTAGTGCTAAGAGAGGCCTATAAAGGGAGTGAATGATTCTTTCAGCATGAGGGAGGAGTTTAGGAATTTGTAACTTTTGAAACCCAGAAGATTTAGGTTCTGGCCACAACTTGACCTGGCTACTGATTGCTATGCATTGGAGTGAGTTCTTTAATCTGTCTTTTTTTTCTCAGTTGAGTGGTATTAATACTCAGAAGATTATTATGAGAGTTAGATATATTTAATGTAAGTCTATCTATTGTAATTCTCAAAGAGTTATGGTAAACCTTACTATCATTTATAAATACTAAGTTATCACCTGATTTTGATGCATAATAGAATTGTGTATCCCCATACATTTGATGTGTAAGCCATGTATAAGCCACCTGTGTCCAATGAGATGTGTGTGACACTTATGACTTTAAGTTAACCCACTCCCAAACCCATAGCCATTGCCATTCAGTTGATTCTGACTCATAGCTACCCTATAGGACAGAGTGGAACTTCCCCATAGCATTTCCAAGGATCTGGTAAATTTGAACTCTAGATGTTTTGGTTAGCAGACATAGCACTTAACCACTATGCCAATATTATACTGAATAGTACAGATTAAAAGACTGGGTGAGGGGAGAGACAGGGAGAATAGCATGGTATAAGTATGGGCATGCAAATCCAACATTCTAGTTGGGTGACTTGCAGAAGTTCTCTTACTTTTCTGAGCCTTGGTTTTCTCATTTATAAAATGGGAATGATATAGGGGTGTTTGAAGAATCACATGAAATTGTGTATAGAAACATCTAGTAAGGAACATGAAACATGTTCTCAATCAATGGTGTATATATATATATATATATATACACACACACACACACACACACTCCTTTATCAAACAAATATTTATTAAAAGTACCTAATACCGTGTCCAAGCCCTGGTGGCAAAGTAATTAGAAACTCCTCTGCTAACCAAAAAGGTCAGCAATTTGAATTCACCAGACCCTCCTTGGAAACTCTATGGAGCAGTTTCACTCTGTCCTATAGGATCACTATGAATTGGAGTTGAATCGATGACAGTGGGTTTGGCCACTGTTGAGGGGATAGTGAAATGAATGTCCTGAGTTAAATGGGGTCCCAGTATTGAATATTGGGCTATTACAACACAAAACTGAGTAAACCAAGAGACCAAAGCTATTGCCGCTAAGTTGATTTCCAATTCATAGAAACCCTATAGGACAGAGTGGAACTGCCTCATAGGGTTTTCAGGTAGCATCTGGTAGATTCAAACTACTGACCTTTTAGTTAGCAGCTGCAGCACTTAACCATTACGATACTGGATAGTTCACTAAGCTAATATAGGAGAAAAATGTGATGAGGGGAAATAATAGATTCCTAATACCTGGTTTCAAGAGCCAACTTCTCCGTTTGCTGGGCATGCAATACACTGAAGACCCCTTTTACTCCCTGAATTCCCTTTTTGTCTATAAAACTGGAGATAGCTAATAACGGTTTCATGGTATTGAGGTCCAAATGAGGTCAGATAAGGGAAAGCACTTTGTAAATTGTAGTATTATGAGCTTTAATATAGGGGCTTGAATTTTGCGGGCATTATCACTTCTCCACAGTTCAGACAAATTTAAAGAACATATTATAGTTCCTGAGCTCTCTTGTGATGGCCACGTGTGCTTTCTCTGAGGCCTGTCTTTACTGGGCAAATAAAAGTTGTTTGGGACAAGGAATAATAATAGTTGGATTCATACTGTAGTGCTTTTTAGCTCTGTGGAGGAGACTGACTGTGTAAAAACAAGGTTGGAATCTTTAAGACTAGTCCAACAGACTTTTTGTTCTCTTTAAGACATGTGAACTTCATGCTGCTCATTCAAAGACCTGGATTCCAGAATTCTCTTTGTCTATTTTATCTGCAATGCACCTGTCACTGCTGTCAGCTCAAAGCCAAACCAACTCCTCATCATAACTCCTTTGAAGACATTTTGCTGAGGAATTAAATTGCTCTCAATCCCCAGTTCTCAACTTCTCATTTATCAAAGTAGAAGCAGCAAGGTTGGTGACTGTGATGACAAACCAAAATCTCAGAGAAAAAAGCTTATGTTTTCAGGCGAGGTAACTGTTCTTCATTTGTCATCCTGAAAGCAAACCTCTCCCTTTCTTCTCTAATTAAACAGGACAGCAGTGATGAGTCAACCAAAAGAAATGCAGACCTGTCAAACATTCCTACCCTCCCTCATTTCCCGTCACACACAAATTACTGTGTCAAAAGCAGATTCATGCTAGGTTTGAGGGGCGGAGATGGTTCTTTCCAAAAGGCCCCTCAAGGTGTCCTTCTGTGGCCTTCAGCACCTCCACTTACTCTGGCGCTCCATCCATCAGGGCAAGGTTTGAGCTGAACTGCTGAACCAGTAGGAGAGATGCATTCTTCAGTTTGCCAGGAAGGATGTGAGGGCTAGTTCTTCCTTCTTGTGTAAATTGTTAGTTTAATGAAACAGATGTTAAGTGACACTGTTATTTGAATGGTAACACTTGGGATGAAGAAGCATTAAGTAACCCTCTGAGAACCAAGAAGTAGCTCTGAGAGCTGGGCCACACGTGCCCCTCAGGCTTTGTTAATAACCAGGTGAGCCTGTTCGCCTGTCCTGCCTTTAGGGTCTAAAAAACAAGAGAGCAGGAATGAGTGTTACGTGTGATAGGGGTCTCATGGGGGGGTGCATTGGTCATTCTTCCTTGAAAGCCAAGTGACGTGAAACACTTAATGAGTGATTTAAAGAGATTAGGGTGCATAAGAAGGGAAAACTGCATGACATGACCTGGGTGGACATAGATGATAGACTTGCATCTCTGCCCTCTGCCCATTGGCAGAAGGGTGATAAGAACTAGAACAAGGTGAGAGAGAGGAGAAAGGGACAATGGTGGAGTATCCCATATACTTACTATACAGATAGTAAGGATGCATGAGTTTCTTGAGATCAGGCAAATACTAGGGAGTGGGGCTTCAACTCTCTTAGTGGAGGCACACTCAGGAAGGCAGCTCCATTGGCCAAGGGGTTGCAGCTGGCAAGAGAAGTTGGAGGTGACCTTGGAGGCAGAAACTGAGTTGGAGTAAAAGAGCATGACTCAACTCGCATCCTGAGAAACAGCAACAGTATCCAGGATCCTGATCACAGACCTGGTCAGGTGGCAATAAGCTGGATCTTTCCTTCTATTTTCTCCACCCTTCTACAACACTGGAGTGCCTAGATCAGCTGTGGTGACCTTCAACCACAGGTTGAGGCTGAATGTGAAGATTGAAGCTTTTCGGCTGGATAGCATGAGACAGTTTTAATAATTAAAAATGACTGGGAAGCTATGGATCTTGACTGAGAAATCATAGGAGAGGAAAGGGTGATTAGACAGATCATTGTTGAAGGCAGTGAGAGGGAAAAAACAGTATTGTGTGTGCATAAACTTACTGTAACTGATGCTGCCATCACCTAGGAGCAAGTGAGTTGGACTAGATGGGTTTTTATGACACTCCACACTGCAATTTTGTGTGTTGTTTTCTTTGTCCTTAACTGCTTATCTCTCATTTCTATCAAGAAAACAGTGTAACCACATTATCCTCCAACTCCCCTTACCACCAACCCGGAAAATAAATAGTGCAAAGAAAAAGAACATCCACACACCATGGAGGGTTCCTGAAGCTAAAGCAAGCCAAATTTAAGAGATACTTGTTAATCAACATACTCAGTGTTTTCTAACCAACAGCAGTTTCCTGACCTTGACCTTCTTAAAGTGACCAGAAATCCCCAAAGTAATTCCAGGACTGTGTCACTTCACTCTCATCACAGAACTAATTCCGATTCTGGGATCAGAATCCTTAAGTGCTCCACATGCCAACACTAAGCGCTGTGTGACTTCAAACTCTGGGTTCCCCTTGTCCTTTGCAGCCCTGGACTTGCTCTTCCCCTAATCATTCAGCTGGCTAATGATCCCCATCCAGCAGGTGTAAATAAGTTTTCACACTCCAACCTGGCTTTTGTCAAGGCTTTAATGTAAGTGGCTAATGAGTGCTATTGCTCTGAGCTTTCTCCTGCAAAAGAAGGGTATGTCTAGTGATAAAATGACAAGTGCACGCTAATGTTATTCTGTTCGGTGGTGCTCAAGAGCACTGAGAATTTAAGAAAGATGAATCCCTCCAACAAAAGCAGACTAAAAACATATTAAGCAGAGCTGTGCTGACAGCCTAATTCCATTACTTCTACACGATCTTGAACCCACTCAAGCATAGCGAAGGTATGGGGAAGGCAAGAGGGAATGAGGCACTATCCTCATTAAAAATGCCAGCAGAGCCTGGAGACCTGCCCAGCATGGTAAACTGCCCGGCTGGCAGGGAGAGGCCAAAAAGGTGAAAATTGATCAGACCAAGCATTGTGATTTCAGTATTTCAGGGCACAGAAAAGCTCACAGATTTGACATCCTGCCAAAGAGGACTGTGAAGGAATAATCTTCTTCATGCCTCATGATGTTCTTGCTATTCAGCTCTCCCTGAACAATGGATTTTTATTTTCATAATCAACTCCTGGAGCTTTGGAGAGTGCTAAGCCCAACAAAGTAGTTCTATGCACTTTGCAGTTAGCCTATGATAGACATGTTTTGAATGTGATGATGGCATGTATTTCAAAAAATATAGGTAATACTTTGGGAAAGAAATGTGAAAAGGAGCTCTGTTACAATTTCCTGTAATGTAAATTACCAGGAGAACAAATTGTTCACATCTTTCAGTAATGGTTAGCAGGGATTAGGTGCTATATTAGTTTCTTGTTAGGAAGAAAAGTTGTCCAACTGACTTAGAGTTTCCCTTCTGTTTTTTTTTGTTTTGATTTTAAACAACTGTACCAGTGGTTTTCTGTGTCATACAGACAGGGAGTATGTTTCATGCATCTATGTACAGACAGAATACTCATTTATTAATGTATGTTGAATAAATGAAGGAATACATGGAAAGAAGGATGAAACAGTTGACAGTTACAGCTTACTTTAAATCCTGTAAAGGTACAAGTAGTCCCCAACTAACAAAGGGGCTGTGTTCTGATGACTCTAAGTCAGAATCCCTTTTTAGCTTTCATTATTGTTGCCTTTTATTATCACTATCTTTATAAATGTAATCTTTGAACATCATGAATGAACATCTGAGAATGATGACATCAGCAAATTACAAGCCTCAGTATTGTATGTTGTATATAGCATACATCATAAAATCAGGAACTACCCACATACATGACATCTTGTTATGTTTAACTAAAAGGGTTGTAAGTTTTCCTTACTTGCCAATCCTGTGACACAGAATCAAGAGTTTTTCTCTGAATATAGGTAAGCCCAATGGAATTCCTTGTTGTTGTTGTTGTATAAAGCACACCAATAGGGCATCCTTCGCAATATGTATAGTTTTGGCATCTTTAAAGGGGAGCAAGAGCTTAAAGACGTGTACAAAGCAATTTGAGTGCAAAACTCTTTAATTTTTATGATTTCATCCTTACCCTTTAATTTGTACAGTCTTACGCGATTATTTATATGTGTGTATGTATTGTCTCCCTTTGCAGTATCCAGTAGTGGTGGAGAGTATGGAATCTGGACCCAGACCGCTTGAATGTGTCCTAATGTATTCTTGCTGTTTAATAACTGTATGATGCTAGGCAAGTTAACTAACCTTTTTACACCTGTTTTTTTTTTTCTAAATTTGTGCCTATTCACAACGTTGTTGAGAGAACTAAATGAGTACGTTGTTGTCGTGTGCCTTCAAACTGATTCTGACTCTCAGCAACTCTATAGAACAGAGTAGAACTGCCCCCATGTTTCCTAGGCTGTAATCTTTACAAAATCAGATTGCCAAGTCTTTTCTCCTTAACAGTTGCTAATGGGTTCAAGCCACTGACCTTTCTGTTAGCAGCTGAGCACTTAACCATTGTGCCTCCAGGGCTCCTCAATATACGTATAGTGCTCAGAACAAAGAATAAATGCTGGCATTATTATTAATATTCTACATATTATGAAATATGTGCTAACATAACCCGTATCTGTCAGATACTTGTGTTTCCCACAGTTCCTACTGGATGCTGAATATACGAGTGTTAAACACATGGAGGAATGAGTAAATGCATTAACTGCTTTGATCGAGATCCGCTCTTCCAGGGTCTGTGTAACACTTTTGACCTTAGACCTCAGCTCATACCTGAAGAGATCTTACAGTGTGTGATACTTTAGATGTATAACTATAAGAGAGGGTGGCACTATCACTGTGTTCAGGAAGTAGTTATGTTTTCAGAGTCATTTTAATCTCTGTGTTATCCATACAATTGCATTTAATTGAAATCAGTAAGGTGTAGAAGGAGAATAGAATGTAGTTTCTCCTAATATCCTCTGATAAATCATCTTTCACAGGTACAATTTCTTTCCTAACTTAAAGGAAGAATTGGAAGATTGTAGGGGTTGAAATCAAGACGGTCAAGTGCTTAGCGGCAGAATGATGGCATCTTGGGGATTATTCTCTGTAGCATGAGATGCAATAATCACGCAAGTCTAAGTTGGGTCCTTTGGCTGGTGGTATAGTGGTTAAGAGCTTGGCTGCCAACCAGAAGGTCAGCAGTTCAGATCTACCAGTTGCTTTCTGTGGAGCAGTTCGGCTCTGTCCTGTAGAATCACTATAAATCAGTGTTAACTCAACCACAATGGGTTTGATTCTTTTGATTTTTGGCTGGTGAGCTTCTGGACTTACCTAGAAGGATGCATCAGGTCTTTTGGATCCAATAGAACTTTCCAGTCAGATACCCAGCCTCCCATCAGTTTTCTCCTGCTGTTGTCGTTTTGATCCCTGGCAATGTCATGTTCTTTCAAACTTTGTCTCCCCACCATTGACCTTCAAGAATGGCCTCGACATGTGTCATCTCCCCTATGCAGCATGTTAATGGTTTTTTCATGCATTGCCTTCACATAAGATACTAAGTTTTCACGTTCTTCTTTCCCCAGGACTTCATTGAGTGTTCTCCATGAGTAAGAAACTTTAGAAGAAGTGTTGGTTGCACAGTGATTAAATACTCATCTGAAAAGTGAAAAGTTGGTAGTTCAAATCTACCCAGTAGCTCTACAGGAGAAGGACTTGGTAATCTGCTCCTATAAAGATTATAGCCAGGGAAGTCTGTCACTTGGGGAGCCCATGAGTTGAAATTACTCAGTGACACTTAACAACAACAGTAGAAGCAAGAAACACTAACAAGAGGTTATATAGATCATTTTTATTTAATTCTTTTACTTAAAGATGGGGGAAGTGAGATGTAGTAAATTTGGTAATTTTCTAAGTGTTAGTTACTTGGGCACTGGGTTATAGAGTTGGTATTAGAACCCAGAACTCAGGGCCGAGCTGGATACCTTGAGTTAGAATCAAAGTGTTGGCTCCCATGTTCACTCACATTCCATTCTCCTGCTTCAGAACTGTGTCATTCTTTACAGATCCTAGTTTAGCATGAGACATATCAAAGATGTTCTACACTTATGTGTTGATTGGTCAGCTAATGCCCTCACATCACTTGAGTCCTTTCTTGATGCTGCATTTAACACTAAGTTTCTCATAAAACCCCAAACCAAACCCACTGCCACTGAGTTGATTCTGACTCGTGGAGATCATACAGACAAAGTAGAACTGCCCCATGGGGTTTCAGGGAGCACCTAGTGGATTTGAACTACCAGCCTTCTAGTTAGCAGCCAGAACACTTAACTAATTGGCCATCAGAGTTTCCAAGTTTTTCATAGTAGCTATGAAATTTGTAGCTCATTTGAAAAGAACACATATATCAGTAAAGAGGACATTAGATGACAGAATATAACATTTAGAATGATGTTTACATGAAGTCTGTTGTAATGTGGACAAACATTGTATCACATATGTTTAGTGAAAAAAAACTGGAATTTAAAAGTATATTTACAGTATGATATGAGCTAGCTTACACCACCATGTTAAAAGTTACTAATTCTAAGTGGTATGATTACAGTGATTTAAAACTTTATTCCCCTTTGTTTTGTATGAATATGTTATCTCTACCCAGTAGAAAAATATTATTTTAAAGAAGTATGCAGGAAGCAAATAGTGCATATGAAATTCTAATAATGCTTATAAAAAGTCTCTTATCAAAGCCTAATTGCATATGAAAACTGTGATTAATTTTATTGATCTCCAGCTAAGTCAGAAAGTACAAACCCTCTAAGGCTTTTGTAATAGCTTAACTATTGCAGCTTTTTAGCACACCTGAAATAGGTCACATGGAAACACATGGTCCTCAAATATCACTTTTGACTGTGCATGATTAAAGTCTTCATTTACACCCTGACAACTGATTTTTTCTAACCAGTTTTTCAAAGAGTTGCTCAATCTTTTGCAAAGGAAAGATTACAGATCTTATTGATACTGGAATAAACAAATCTGGGGACTTCCCAGAAATTGCTTGTATTTATGTAATTTTTAAGCCTTTAGGTTGGAATACTTACAAAAAAAGAGTTCTGCCCATTTAGCAGACATGAACCCTGCTTAGTTTTTCAGAGGAATTTAAATAACCTACATCAAAGCAGTATTCCTATCTTGTTGCATTTCCTCATACACATTTTTAAGAAGTGTTCTAGTGTATCAGATAGTAGCCATGTGATGCACTGGTCAAAGCTTTCATCTACTGACCAAAAGATAAGCGGTTTGAAACCACCAGCCATTCTACTGGAGAAAGATGTGATAAGCTGCTTGCATAAAGATATACAGCCTTAGAACTCTACTGGAGCAATTCTACTCTGCTGTAGGGTCACTGTAAGTCCAGATCAACTTGATAGCAATGGGTTTATAACATATCAGAACGTGCTTAGGTTTCATAGAGTTAAAGCCAGATTATCACACTATACACTTCATGAATCCTAGGGATTAAATACCATACATGGAGAACAAAATATGAGCACAATGGGACTTGGTTTTTCAAAAAAAAAATGTTTCATGTGAGTTAAAGTTCTAGATGATCAAGCTTAACTATTCAGGCACTGAAATTAATTTTCAAAAACTTGAAGAATTATGTGTTTCCAGGTATGATATACCTCCCTGTCTTCTTGTTGTTAGTTGCTATTAGATGCCTTTAGGTCTTTTCTGACTCATAGCAATCCTATGTACAACAGAAAGAAACAATGTCTGGTCCTGCACCATCCTCACCCTCATTGTCAAGTTTGAGACCTTTGTGGCAGCCGCTGTGTCAATCTGTCTCATTAAGTGTCTTCCACGTTTTTGCTGACTTTCTACGTTACCAAGCATGATGTACTTCCCCCAGGAGGTGGTCCCTCCTAACAAACTGTCCAAAATACGTGAGATGGAGTCTTGCCACCCTAGCTCCCAAGGAGCACTCTGGCTGTGCTTCTGCAAAGAGACTCTTGTTCATTCTTCTAGCAGTTCATGGTATATTCAGTATTCTTCTTCAACACCATAATTCAAAGGCAACAATTTTTCCTTGGTCTTCCTTATGCATTGTCTAGCTTTTGTATGCATGTAATGTGATTGAAAATACCATGGTTTGAGTCAGTTGCACCTTAGTCCTCAAAGTGACATCTTTGCTTTTCAACACTTTAAAGGGGTCTTTTGTAGCAGATTTTCTGAATGAAATATATTATTTGATTTCTTGACTACTGCTTCCATGGGCATCAATTGTAGATTCAAGTAAAGTGAAACCCTTGACAACTTCAATATTTTTCCCATTTATCTAGATATTTCTTATTGGTCTAGTGTTGAGGATTGTTGTTTTCTATATGCTGAGGTATAATTTATGGTGAAGGCTAGATAGAGTCTTTGATGTTATTCAGTAAGTGCTTTGTGTCCTCTTTCAACAAGCAGGGTTATGTCATCTGTCTATCACAGGTTTTTAATGAGTCCTCATCCAGTCCTGATGCTGTATTCTTCTTTGTGTAGTCTAGCTTCTTGAATTATTTGCTCAACATACAGATTGATAAGTATACTGAAAGGATACAACACTGACACACATCTTTCCTGATTTTAAATCCTGAAGAATCTCTTTGTTCTTTTTAAATGACTGCCTCTTGATTTATGTATAGGTCCCTCACAAGCTCATGTAAGTGTTCTGTATTTCCATCTTCACAATGTTATCCACAATTAGTTATGATCCACACAGTCGAATGCCTCTGTATAGTCAATAAAGCATAGGTAAACATCTTTCTAGTGTTCTCTGTTTTCAGCCAAGATTCCACTGACATCAGCAGTCACATCCCTTGTTTACATCCTCTTTGGAATTTGTCTTGAATTTCTGTTCCTGTCAGTTTCCTGTCAATGTACTACTGCAACCAGGTTTGAATTGTCTTTAGCAAAATTTTACTTGTGTGTGACATTAATGATATTGTTCCAAAATTTCCATGTTCTGTTGGATCACCTTTCCTTGGAATGGGCAGAAATATCTCTCTTCTATTCAGCTGGCCAGGAAGCTGTCTTCCAGATTTCTTGGCATAGATGAGTAAATCCCTTCAGTGCTGCAGCTGTTGCAACATTTCACTTGGTAGTCTGTCAATTCCCAGAGTCTTGTGTTTTGCCAGTGCCTTCAGTGTGGCTTGGACGTCTTCCTTCAGTACCATATAAACCTTATAAGCCAGTTGAACGTTGACTAGTTGACTCTGTGTATTCCTCCATATTTTTATGATGCTTCCTGTGTCGTTCATATTTTGCCCAATAAAATGCTTCAAAATTGCAACCGGACGCTTAAATTTTTCTTCAGTTCTTTCAGCATGATAAATGGCAGGCATGTTCTCCCCTTTTGGTTTGCTATCTCAGGGCCTTTGCATGTTTCATTATGATACTTGACTTTGTCTTTTCAACCTTCCATTTAAAATGTCTTCAACTTTACTTCGTCATTTCTTGCATTCACATTGTTTACTCTGCATTCGAGAGTAAGCTTCAGTGTCTCTTTTGACATCCATTTGGTTCTTTCTTTCTTGTCTTTTAATGACCTCTTGCTTTCTTCATGTATGACATTCTTGATGTCATCCCACAGTTTAGTCCTTGGTCATTAGGTTCAGTGCTTCAAATCTGTTCTTGAGATGGTCTCTGGAATCAAGTGCAATATACTCATGATTGTGTTTTCACTCTTATGGGGTTGTTTTAATTGTCTTCAGCGTCAACTTCAATTTGCATAGTAGCAATAGATGGCTTATACTGAGGTTGGCTACTGATCTTGTTCTGACTGATGGCATAAAGCTTTTCTATCACCTGTTTCCACAGGTGTAGCTGATTTGATTCCTGTATTTTCCTTTGGAGAAGGTTGATGTGTATAGTTTCCTTCTATGTTGTTAAAAAAAAAGATATTTACAGTGAATAAGTTGCCAGTCTTGCAAAATTCTATCATGTGATCTCAGCATCATTTTTGTAATGTGAAGGTCATATTTTCCAACAACGGTTCTTCTTTGCTTCACTCCAGTCACCAGTAATTATCAATGAACCTTATTTGATCAATTTCAGATTGCAGAAGTTGGTAAAAGTCTTAGTTTTCTTATCTGTGATATTAGTGGTTGGTGCGTAAGATTGATAATAGTCATATTAACTGATCTTTCTTGTAAGCATATGGATATTATCCTATTACTGCTCTTCCTTGTAGGCATATAGATATTATCCTATTCCCGATGGTGTTGTACTTCAGGATATATCTTGAAGTGTTCTTTTTGGTGATGAATGCAATACCATTCCTCTTCAATTTATCATTCCTGGCATAGTAGACCACATTTCTGATTCACAATGCTTAATACCAATCCATTCCAGCTCACCAGTGCTAGCATCTCTATCTTTATGCATTCCATTCATTTTTGATGACTTTCAATTTTCCTAAACTCATACTTCATATATTCCAGGTCCCAATTATTAATGAATGTTTGCAGCTATTTCTTCTCCTTTTAAGTCATGCCACATCAGTAGATGAAGGTTTAAAAGCTTTAATCCATCCCAGTCTTTAAAGTTGACTCTTTTTCAAGGAGGCAGCTCTTTCCACTTGTATTTTGAGTGCCTTCCAAAAAGCCATGCAAATCTGAGAATAATCTTACCTCAAAATACATGGAAAGGAAACCCTGGTGCTATAGTGGTTGAGTGCTACATCTCCTAACCACGAGGTTGGCAATTTGAAACTGCTCCTTGGAAACTCTATGGAGCAGTTGTACTCTGCCCTATAGGGTCTCTGTGAGTCAGAATCAGCTCAACAGCACTGGTTTTGGTTTGCTTTTCATTCAACATGAGGGGCTCATCTTTTCAGCACAATGTCAGATGGTGTTTCACTGGCCAATTTTTTCAGAAGTAGGTGTCTAGGCCCTTCTTCCTAGTCCATCTTAGTCTGGAAGCTCTGTTAAAATCTGTCTACCGTGGATAACCCTGTTGGTTTTAGAAGTACCTGTGACTTAGCTTGCAACATCAAAACAACATGTGAGCCACTACACTATGACAAACTGAGAGGCGGAGTCAAGATGGCGGACTAAGCCCATGTCTCCTTATATCCCTCTGGAAACCAAGACCTGAATTGATAATCAAACGGAGCCTTCTGGTCACCTAATCAGCCTCAGGACATGGCACAGGGCTGTTACTTTGGACTTCATACCACTAAGAGAAAAACCTCCTCTCTTATGCTGACTCCCGCACCTGGCTAGCCCTGGCTCTCATGGACTGAAGGTAAACACACCATTTTGACTTTTTTTTTTCCTGTCTTGGCCGGAGGGCGGAACTGGGTCTTACCTAGCAGCTAGACTCAGATATGCTGCTGGGGGGACAGGCAGCCGAAATTCCCATATTTTTAGAGCCAGGCTTGGGACTCTGTTAATCTAGCCACTTTGAGTTGGTCATTTTATATCTGCCTCAGCAGTGTTTGTACGGAGTTTCGCAGTCAGTGTGCGGGACGCCATGTTGGATATGGAGATTCTAGCGGGACCTCATTCTTAGCCTGGGATCCAGCGCCTGCAAACAGAACACTGCTTCTCTGACAGAAAAAGCAGTAATCTACCTAGTGCCACCTGCTTTGGGGGTCCTGCAACAGAATCATAGGAATCACTACCTCTCAGCACCTTTAGCCCTTCTGTCTGCTGCCTGTGTGGAGGGTGCCATCTTCGATATGGTGGCCACAGCTGGACCTAATG
Source organism: Heterohyrax brucei (assembly GCA_028571685.1). Classification (NCBI taxonomy): domain Eukaryota; kingdom Metazoa; phylum Chordata; class Mammalia; order Hyracoidea; family Procaviidae; genus Heterohyrax; species Heterohyrax brucei. The sequence goes on along the minus strand of CM053149.1, from coordinate 112,113,252 downwards.
CTTAGCTTGGGAGCCAGAGCCTGCCCACAGGACAGCACTTTTCTGTCACAAAAGCAGTACTCTATGCAGTGTCCCCTAAGGCTAGGCCCTGTCAGCAGAGGCCAACAGGGCAGTAGCATTGCTGTATTTTGAACTAGTTTGTATCATCTTGGGTTGGATATAGGGGCGCTTACTTTGCCAGTTGAGAAGAGGGACCTCTACACCTGAAAACCTAACTGACTTGGGAAGTGGTCAGATATCTTTTGCTTTACATTTTAAGACAGCCTAGAGAAGCATCTGCAGTCCATCCTCACAGTACCTCTTCCAGCCTCTACGTACTCACATGGGTCTCCAAAAGCAACAGACACTTGTGGGATACAAGAAATCAGCTATGGCTTCAGAAGGCTCCCAAACAAAGCGACCAAGGAGTTTTCCAGATAAAGAAACTTTTATGAAAGCATCAGAAAGTGAATACAAAATGATTATATACAGAGCCCTTCTAGACCTTATACAAAATGCAGCAGAAAAAAATGAAAAATTAAATAAGATGTTCGATCTGATGGTACACCAACACTCTGAAATCCAACAGATCGAGAACAAAATCAAAGACATAGAAACTTCCATGAAAAGCCAAGAAAACAGAATGGCACAAATGGAAAAAAGAATTTCTGACTTGGAAGTCAGAGCTACTGAGGCCAGCATCTATGAGCAGAAATCAGAAAAAAGAAACAAGAAAATTGAAGAAACATTAAGAAGCATGTTGGACTCTATTAAAGAGGAACAACCTTCGATTAATTGGAGTCTCTGAACAGGGTGAGACATCTGAGAACACAGAGAGTATCGATGCTGAGCTGCTGACAGAAAACTTCCCAGAAATCATGAAGGAAGAGAATATAGACATCTCATATGCATATTGTATGCCACCCAATATAGATCTCAAAAGAAAGTCTCCAAGACATATTTATAATCAAGCTCAACAAAATGAAACATAAGCAGCAACTCTTAAAAGCAGCAAGACTCAAAGCAAAGCTAACATTCAGAGGGAAACCCTGTAGGCTCTCTTCAGATTTCTCAGGAGAAACCATGCTGGCATGGAGACAGTGGCATGACACATTCAAAGCCTTGAAGGAGAAGAACCTCCAACCAAGAATTAGATATCTTGTGAAACTATCTTTCAAATACGAAAATGAAATTAAGACATTCCCAGATAAACAGAAACTCAGAGACTTTGTAAAAACCAAACCAAAACTACAAGAAATATTGAAAGAAGTTCTTGGCTCTGGCTTAGAAGAACAAAACCACTAACTTTATATTTTAGAATGACTTTACTACTCAAAACTCTACTCAGTTAGGGAAGGCTCCAAAGCCAATCACAGCTTTGATAAGGAAAGAAGCAATCCAGTGATCATCATGAAAACTATGGTGTCATCATATTAAAAAGAGGGATGTACTACAGTTGTTATAGTCCTTCCAGATGGAGAGGAAGATGACAAGACTGGAATTAGGAATTAAAGGAATTAAAATTGGGTTTATATATAGTTTATTAAGGGGGACCATAGGGGCAGCTGTAAAGCACAACAAAGATGTATCATACCATTTCAAGAAATCTAACACACGAGTCTCAACAACCACAAAACCAGCTCTGAAAAAGGTGAAAAATCAACTCACAAAAAAGAACATCCCAGAACAGACTAATAAGAACAACAGAGAAAACATCAACATAGAAATAAACACATCACAATGGCAGCACTGAACACATACCTATCAATAATTACATTGAGTGTGAATGGACTAAATGCTCCAGTAAAGAGACATCGAGTGACATCTTGGATCAAAAGACATGACCCATCCATATGTTGTCTACAAGAAACTCACTTGAGACCTAAAGATAGGCACAAACTGAAAATTAAAGGTTGGAAGAATATATATCAAGCTAACAATGAACAAAGAAGAGCAGAGGTGGCAATTCTAATCTCAGACAAAATCAATTTTAATGTCAAATCTACCATCGTGGACAAAGATGGACACTATTTATTGCTGAAAGGTTCAGTACACAAGCAAGACTTAACTATATTAAATATTTATGCACCTAATATCAGAGCACCTAAATATGTCGAAGAAACACTGACTACACTCAAAAGAGAGTTAGATGACTCCACAATAATAGTGGGAGACTTCAACACTCCACTCTGAATACTAGATAGATCATCTAGAAAAAACTCAGTAAAGATACAGAAGACCTCATTGCCACAATTAACAAACTAAACTTCATTGATATATACAGAACTTTCCACCCATCAGCAAACAACTATACCTTCTTCTCCAGTGCACATGTAACATTCTCCAGAATTGACCATGTGATAGGCCATAATGCAATGCTCAACAAAATCCATACCATTGAATTACTGCAAAGTATCTTCTCAGATCATAAAGCCATCAAAGTTGAAATCAATAGCAGAAGAAACATAGATAGAAAGTGGAACTCTTGGAAACTGAACAACATCTTGCTCAAAAAAAATGGGTTATAGAAGAAATCAAGGATGAAATAAAGAAATTCATGGATTCCAATGAGAACGAAAACACTTCCTACCAGAACCTATGGGATACAGCCAAAGCAGTGCTCAGAGGTCTATTTATCTCCACAAATGCACATATCTGGAAGGAAGAAAGAAACCAAATCAAGGAACTAACCCTACAGCTTGAACAAGTAGAAAGAGAACAACAGAGGAACCCCTCAGGCACGAGAAGAAACGAGATCATAAAGATTAGAGCAGAGCTAAATGAATTAGAGGATAGAAAAACAATTGAAAAAATTGAAAAGACCAAAAGCTGGTTTTTTGAGAAGATCAACAAAATTGACAAACCACTGGCTAAACTTACTAAAGAAAAGCAGGAAAGGAAATAAATAACCCAAATTAGAAATCAGAGGGGAGTTGTTACCACAGATGCAACAGAAATCAAAAATATCATAACAGAATACTATGAAAGACTGTACTCTAACAAATTTGAAAACCTAGAGGAAATGGACCAATTCCTTGACTCATACCACCTACCCAAATTATCACAACGTGAAGCAGAACAGCTTAATAAACCCATCACAAAGGAAGAGATTGAAAATGTCATCAAAACACTGCCAACCAAAAAAAGTCCGGGCCCAGATGGCTTCACTGCAGAATTCTACCAAGCATTTAGAGAAGAGTTATCTCCAATACTACTGAAACTATTTCACAGTATAGAAAGGGATGGAGTACTCCCAAACTCATTCTATGAAGCCAGCATAACCCTGATACCTAAGCCAGGGAAAACCCAACAAAGAAAGAGAACTACAGACCGATATCACTCATGAATCTAGATGCAAAAATCTTCAATAAAATTTTTGCCAATAGAATACAACAACATATCAAGAAAATAATCCATCATGACCAAGTGAGATTCATACCAGGGATGCAAGGCTGGTTCAGCATCAGAAAAACAATTATTGTGATTAACCACATAAATAACACAAAAGACAAGGATCACCTGATTTTGTCCATTGATGCGGAAAAGGCATTTGATAAAGTGCAACACCCTTTCATCCTAAAAACTCTTAGCAAAATGGACATAGACGGTAAATTCCTCAACACAATAAGGGCCATTTATACAAAGCCAATTGCCCACATCATCCCGAATGGAGAGGGACTGAAAGACTTTCCCTTGATATCAGGAACTAGACAAGGATGCCCACTCTCACCTCTTCTATTCAACATTGTGCTAAAAGTTCTAGCCAGAGCAATTAGACAAGACCGAGAAATAAAGGGCATCTGCATCAGCAAAGAGGAAGTTAAAATCTCCCTGTTTGCAGATGATATGATTGTATATGCAGAGAATTCCAAGGAATCTATACGTAAACTGCTCAAACTGATAGAAGAGTTCAGCAAAGTCTCAGGATACAAGATAAACACAAGTAAATCAGTAGGATTCCTTTATACCAAGAACAAGACTGTTAAGGAAGAAATTATCAAAGCAATACCATTTACGATAGCCCCTAGGAAGATAAAGTACCTAAGAATTAATCTAACCAGAGAAATAACAGACCTTTACAAAGAGAGCTACAAGCCCTTACTACAAGAAACTAAGAGAGACTTAGATAAATGGAAAAATCTACCCTGCTCATGGATAGGAAGATTTAACATTGTGAAATGTCTATTTTACCCAAAGCAATTTATTTATATAATGCAATCTCAATACAAGTTCCAGTGACATTTTTTAATGAGATGGAGAAACAAATCACCAATTTTGTTTGGAAAGGGAAGAGGCCCCGGTTAAGCAAGGTACTATTAAAGAAGAAGAACACACTGGGAGGCCTCTCGTTACCTGACTTTAGAACATATTACACTGCCACAGTGGTCAAAACAGCCTGGTACTGGTAAAAGAACAGACAGATCAATCAATGGAACAGAACTGAGACCCCAGAGATGACACTATCTACCTATGAACAATTGATAATTCGACAAAGGTCCTAAGACATTAAACTAGGGTAAAAACAGTATCTTCAACAAATGGTGCTGGCAAAATTGGATATCCATCTGCAAGAAACTGAAACAAGATCCATATCTTACACCTTATACAAGAACCAACTCCAACTGGATAAAAGACCTAAATATCAAACCTAAAACGATAAAGCTCATCCAAGAAAAGGTAGGCACAACAATGGGAGTTTCAATACACAATATGGACAGGCTCCAAAATCTGTCAAAGAAACCACAATCATCAGAAGAGAACATAGATAAATGGGATCTATTAAGAATTAAACACTTTTGCTCATCTGAAGACTTTATTAATAGAATTAAAAGAACACCTACAGAATGGGAAAAAATATTTGGAAACTCTATGTCAGACCAACACCTGATTTCCATAATCTATAAGATACTACAAAATATCAATAAGAAGAAGATAAACCATCCAGTTAAGCGATGGGCAAAGGAGATGGACAGACATTTCACTGAAGAAGAGATCCAGGCAGCTAAAAAACACATGCGGACATGATCACGATCGTTAGTTATTAGAGAAATTCAAATCAAGACGACAATGAGATACCATCTCACCCCAGCAAGGTTGGCCATGATCCAAAAAACACAAAACAACAAATGCTGGAGAGGCTATGGAGAAAGTGGAACCCTCCTACACTGTTGGTGGAGTTGCAAAATGGTCCAGCCTCTTTGGAAAGCAATCTGGCACTTCCTTAAAAAAATGGATATTGATATACCATTTGACCCAGTAATTCCACTACTTGGAATATATCCTACAGAATCAAGTCCTTTCACACCAACAGACACATGCACCAGAATGTTTATTGCAGCACAGTCCACGATAGCAAAAAGATGGAATCAACCCAGATGCCCAACAACAGAAGAATGGATAGGTAAACTATGGTATATATACTCAGTGGAGCACTGCGCAGTGATAAAGAACAACGATGACTTCAGGAAACATCTCATGACCTGGTTTCAACTGGAAGGCATTGTGCTGAGTGAAAGTAGTCAGTGACAAAAGGACAAATATTGTATGAGACCTCTACTGTGACAAACTGAGAGATATGTGGTGGCTCCCTGCCTTACTGAATATTACATATTCACTGGAACTTGAGTGGTGTAATAACTGAATGTATCCCTCAATATTAGGACCACTTGGTGAAATAGCCCCAACTCATGGCTTTAATATCAGTGTTTCATCACTTACCCGTACATAAAGTGTTTGCATCAGTTGCTGATGACAGTTTGTCTGACACTGACAGCCTTAGCTGCTCATAATGTTGTTGGCTGTGGAACACAGGAGTAACTGAATTCTGAATGAAGAGCTTGCTGTGCTCTATTGCAAAGTATATGGAGTTAAATGTACGGGCTTTTGAAATCTGTTGTTGGTGTATAAGCATGTATGTGTGCAAGAGTGTCTAGTATTTGGTTGTCATTCATGTTCCATATAGATGAAGTAGTGTGGCAATGTGACCTTCTGATAAATTATAGTTTACTAAGTATACACTTCTATACATGACAATAATATATTGAAATTATTAAAAAATATGATTTGAAAAGTAGTTAGATGAATTTGTATATTATAAATATGGTACTTGATGGCCAAGCCAAGTGCCGTCGAATCAGATCCGACTCATACTTGATAGTCATGGATTTAAGCTCTGGTAAAGCTGACTACACGCACACACACGCACACACAAAGTCTGACAAGTCTGCAAACTTAATTGTTCTATGTGCTACATACCTCATTGCTGAATATCACTACAGTCACCTTCAAAGTACTCCCCTTTGGAATCTATGGCCAATGCCAGTGCCTAGTCCACCCTTCAAAGCAATTTTGGAACTCTTTTTGGAATGGCCATTGCACATGGTGACAAGGTGACGAGTTTGTGAACTTAATTGTACCTTTGTCTATGAAGTTTTTAGACAGTAAACCAGTAACTGTATTGGAACACCCTCCCTACTCATTTTATCTGGCCCCTAATGATTTTTTTCTTTACTGGAAGATAAAGGACATGTTGAAAGGAAGACATTTTGGTGACATTCAGGACATGAGGGGTAATACAGTGACAGCTCTGAAGGCCATTCCAGAAAAAGAGTTCCAGAATTGCTTTGAAGAGTGAACTAGGTCCTGGGATTAGTGAGTAGCTTCCCAAGTGGAGTATTTGTAAGGTGACTGTAGTGATATTCAGCAATGAGGTATGTAGAGTCCAGTCATGTATTTATAGCTTGGGAAGAAATAAAATGAAGAGCACGGAATCACCCAGGCACATTCAAAAACTAAGCAACCAAGAAAGTAAAAGATGAAAACAAATTCTCTTTTTCACAGCAAAACTGAGAACTTCAGAAGATTTGGACTCAAATTTCTTGCTGATAATTTCCATGCTTATGTTGAATTCAGGGTGTTTTTTGAAGTAGGGTAATTTGAACTAAACTTTTAAAATTACTGCCCCCGCGCCCCGATCTAAGCTTCTTTTCATAACGTAGAGTTCAGGATGTAGCCATTCCTGACATGTTTTGAAATGTATATTTATCTTCATGAAGAAAATTCTCCTCAAGTAAAGTCTGATATTCTTCATAATCTTCTAAATAGAGGGGTTGGCTCACTCAATAAAAATCAGTTAGAACCACCCATTTTGGCTCTTGTTTCTTCCTCACCCCTTGGGTGAATCCAGAGAATTTTCAGCCTTCCCAGCTGGTCTCTGCTACTCAGAGAACCAGTAGGACACAGTTCTCAAAGCACAGACCGTTTCTCCTCCTGAGGACACACTACAGGGACAATATACCTCTTTAAATGTCTTCAACTAATTTAATAGTTCATGATATCATATATGTCTTGCTTCATTGAATGGTAATGACAGTTAATATATCTGGTCTGTATCTTATTATGTTACTGCAGCATACTCCTTAGTATCGTGATGTATTTATCTGTGCCTCTGTTTGTCTATCTTTTCAGATGACGAGCAGCTTTAGGGAAGCAATTTGATTTTACTCACTCTTCTATCTCTAGCATAGTAATTCAGAATCCAGCTGTACACTAGAGAGTATGTAACATACACCGGTGCCTTGCTGCCACTCTACACCAGTCAGATCTAATTCTCTGAACTGGGTCCTGGGCATCTTCTATCTTATGAATATGGCATAGTTGATTCTGATATGCAGACAAAGATGAGAACAACTGCCTTAGCAACTAGTATTACTCCCATCACATAGTACATGCTTTGGAATTAAATTACTTTCTACAACAGAAATTGGAAAGAAAAGGATTTCATTTTTCCCTTTATAAATACTTTTTAGTTTGGGAGCAAAGTGCAAAACTATCTTTAATTTTTTGTGCATTTATTCCCTATGACATTTTATAATACTTATAAATCAGTTATGTACATATGATCAAAATCAGTATCAGCAGCTATTCAGAAAACCAACATCTGTTTCTAATTCATGAACTCAATATTTACAGCATAACCGGCACAATAGGGCTGCACATGAAAGAAGAGTTGTTGTTGGGAAGTAAATCATGTGCCTATCTTTGGATGAGCTCGAATTCAACTACTTAAGAAGGTAGAACTTTTTTATTACAAGCAAAACACCAGTCTCTATGGTCCTAATCATATTTTGCTTTGTGAGTCCCATGAAGTCTGCAAATTTGCCACTCTCTCCATGTTTCCATTAGAGTCTGCAACTTCTGTGATTTGAATGATTTGTACCCCAAACAATTAAAGTCAAGGAACAAATTCTCACAGAGTGCTTCCTATTTTTCAAATTCTTTAACATATTATGTATATTAATGCTCACATTAACCCTCTAAGCTAAAACTAGGATGTCACTATCTTCATGTTACAGTTGAGGAAATTGGGGCTTGAAAAGTTAATAATCTGCCCAAAGCCTTACTGCTAGAAAGGAGGCAAAGTGTGATTTAAACTCATGTTTTTGGCTTCTGTCCTGTCCTCTTTCTATTGCATACTATCTTTTTACACTAGCAGCTGTCATTTCTGATAATGAAGAGTCAAGAAGATGGCTCAGACATGTATCCATGCAAAATATTTCCCTTCATAGTACAGTATCTGTGACATTCTTGATCTAAGGACCTCTATGGAAAATCAGAAGTATTGATAGCTTATAAAAGGTATTGGGAGATCAGGAAAATGTTGAACAGTATCTATAGAACAATCTTGGTGTAGTTGCCTTTTAGAGAAGGCAGCATAAATGTTGTAAAAAGGTGCAACTCTTTAAGTGGGCAGAATGTGGCGCTGATGAGAGCATGGATCTTTGAAAGTCGCTGAGGTCTACAGACAGCTAAGCTTCAAACAGCTGCTTCTCAAATTTCAGTTTGCATAAGAATCATCTCAGAGCTACTGATGAAAGCTACATTCTGAGACCCCAGCTCTAGACGTTTTGATTCCGTGTATCTGTGGTGAGAGCTGGGGTCCTATACATATAGGTAATGTGAATAAAGGGTATTGGAGACCATAGTGAGGGAGGAAACGCTCTGTAGCATGGCCGCTGATGATATACACATTCTCAGTAAATTGCCTTTGGCGTGGTGAAATGCTGCTTACACGCTCCTCACGTACCTCAACAATGGGATTCAGGCCATGCCTGCAGAAAAGAGTTTGACTCATATGTAGGAAGTTGTCAGGACTTTTAATCTATAAATTTCTTTCTTTTTTATTCATGGAATATTTTAAACACACAGCTGTGGGGAGACTAATACAATAATCTGCCATATACCCATTACACCCATTCAACACTAATTAATATCTGGCCACATTTACTTCATTATCCCTCCCCCTCCCATTTTTCTTTGCTAAAGTATTTTATCTTATTTTTTTCCTAATTTTTTTCTATTATGATTGAATGAGAATGTACTTTCCCATGTAAATTTGCATGCCCATCGGTATGCAGCTCCCACTGCTCTCCCTGTCCAGTGACAGCACACTCTTCCCTTCTGCTCTGTACGCATGTTATCTTCCCAACAATCTCCTATCCCCTCCTCTCCACCCACTCCACTTCCTCCAGTAAGAGGTTAGCAGGAAGACATCATGTACATGCATAGAACCACAAAGTATATACATGATATGGTCACTGTGTGTCACCAAGTCCAATCCATTCCTGTCCGAGAGTTGACCTCCATTATGATTTATGGACAGGGGCAGCATCAGGGCCAGGGCCATGCTCCTAGGGGAATTCTGAGGCCCGTGGACCATCAATTGTGGTCTTTTCATGGAGATCTCAGGGTGTACCCCCTTTTATTTTTGTGTTGCCAGCAAGACTCAACTTTGTGAGCTATTGGCTCTCTTTGTGAGCTCATGGCTATTACTGGCGGTGGCCAGGCACCATCCGGTTCGTCTGGTCACAAGTTGATGTAGTCACCCCCTCACATGAATCTCTCGGTCTTCTGAGTTCTCTTGCCCCCATGTCGTTTTGGTCCTTGGGTGATCATCCGTTCCTGCTAAGTTGGGACCATCTGCTGTACCCTGAGATGCCAGTTTGGCAACTTTTAAGACTCTGGATGCCACTCACCAATGTGGGGTACAGAAGGCTTTCTCAGCAAAATGCTAATTGTGCAAATTGGCCTCAGTTTCCCTTGAGAGCATGGTCTCCAGCCTCCCACCCCAGCTACTCTGTCCTTGCAATACTGGATTAAGATTGGAGGAGTAATGTTATGTTGAAGTCTAGTTAGTATTGATTTTCTTTCTAATATGTGCTGTCATAGATTTCATCTAACCAATTTTCTATCAACTGTCTAATCTAAGCCCCCCCTTCCCTCCCCACCCTTGTAGCCATCAAAGAGTCTTTTCTTCTATGCATGAGTCTGTTTTCAAGTTCTTATCATAGGGGTCTCATACAATATTTGTCCTTTTGTCACTGACTGCTTTCACTCAACATAATGTCCTCCAGTTGAAACTAGGTTATGAGATGTTTCCTAAAATCACCATTGTTCTTTATCATTGCATGGTGTTCCATTGAGTATATATACCATAGTTTACCTATCCATTTGTCTGTTGTTGGGCACCTGGGCTGGTTCCATCTTTTTGCTATTGTGGATTATGCTGTGATAAAAATTAGTGTGCATGTATCAGTTGGTATGAATGGCCTTGGTTCTGTAGGATATATTCCAAGCAGTGGAATTACTCGGTCAAATGGTGTACCTATATCCAGCTTTTTAAGGAAGTGTCAGATTGCTTTCCAAAGAGGCTGGACCATTTTGCAATCCCACCAAAAGTTGAGAAAGTTCCTATTTCTCCATAGCCTTTCCAGCATTTGTTGTTCTGCATTTTTTGGATCATGGCCAACCTTGTAAGGGTGAGATGGTATCTCATTGTAATTTTGATTTCAATTTGTTTGATAGCTAATGATCGTGAGCATGTCTGCATGTGTTTTTTGGCTGCCTGGATCTCCTCTTTAGAGAAATGTCTGTCCATCTCCTTTGCCTATCACTTAATTGGATGAGTTATCTTTTTATTATTGATATTTTGTAGTACCTTACAGATTATAAAGTCAGGCATCAGTCTGACTGATAGTTGCTAGTTATTTTTTCCCGTTATGTAGGTGGCCTTTTAATTCTATTAATAAAGTCTTTGGATGAGCAAAAGTGTTTGATTCTTCATAGTTCTCATTTATCTATTTTCTCTTCTGTTGCTTGTGGTTGATTTGACAGATTTTCAAGTCTGTCTGCATTGTGTATTAAAACTTCCCTTGTTGTTCCTTTTTCTTTGATGAGCTTTATCATTTTAGATTTGATATTTAGGTCTGTTATCCAGTTTGAGTTGGTTTTTGTATAAGGTATAAGATATGGGTCTTGTTTCAGGTTTTGCAGATGGACATTCAATTTTGCCAGCACCATTTGTTGAAGAGATTGTTTTTACCCCAGTTTAATGTCTTAAGGCCTTTTTCAAGTATCAGCTGTTCATAGAGGATGGTGTCATTTCTGGGTTCTCAACTTTGTCCCATTGATCTATCTGTCTCTATTTGTGCCAGTACCAGGCTGTTTTGACCAATGTGGCAGTGTAATAGGTTTTAAAGTCAGGTAGTGAGAGGTCTCCCAGTGTGTTCTTCTTCTTCAGTAGTGCTTTACCTATCTGGGGCTTCTTCCCTTTCTGAACAAAGTTGGGGATTTGTTTCTCCATCTCATTAAAAAATGTCACTGGAATTTGTATTGGAAATGCATCACATAAGTAGATTGCTTTGGGCAAAATAGACATTTTCACAATGTTAAGTCTTCCTATCTATGAGCAGTGTAGGTTCTCTGTTTATGTAAGTGTCTCTTAGTGTCTTGTAGTAAGGACTTGCAGTTCTCTTTGTAAATATCTGTTATTTCTCTGGTTAGGTTTATTCCTAGGTACTTTATCTTCATAGGGGCTGTATTAAGTGGTATTGATTTGATATGAACAGATGATTCCTTAATAATCTCATTGTTGGTATAAGGGAATCTTACTGATTTACTTATGTTTATCTTGTATCCTGAGACTTGGCTGAACTCTTCTATCAGTTTGAGTAGTTCACTTATGGATTCTTTAGGGTCCTCTGCATATACAATCATATTACCAGGAAATAGGGAGATTTATACTTCTTTTTTGCTGATGCAGATGCCCTTTATTTCTTGGTCTTGTCTAATTGCTGGCTAGAACTTCTAGTATGATGTTGAATAGGAGAGGTAAGAGTGTGCAACCTTGTCTAGTTCCGATTCTCCAGAGAAGCTGTTTCAGTCTCTCTCTGTTCAGGATGACATAGGCGGTTGGCTTTGTATAAATGGCCCTTATTGCATTGGGGAATTTACCATCTGTTCTTATTTTGCTGAGAGTTTTTAGCATAAATACGTGTTGGACTTTATCAAAAGCCTTTTCTATATCAAGAGACAAAATCATGTGATTCTTGCCTTTTGTGTTATTTATGTGGTTGATCACAGTTGTTTTTCTGATGTTGAACTAGCCTTGCATCCCTGGTATGAATCCAACTTGGTCGTGATGCAGTATTTTTTGGATATGTTGTTGTATTCTGTTGGCAAGAATTTTGTTGAAGATTTTTGCATCTAGATTCATGAATGATATCAGTCTGTAGTTCTCCTTTTTGGTTGGACCTTTCCCTGGCTTTGGTACCAAGGTTATGCTGGCTTCACAAATGTGTTTTCATTCTCATTGGAATCCATAAATTTCTTTATTTCATCCTTGATTTCTTCTATAACTCATGGGTTTTGGAGCAAGATGTTGTTCAGTTTTCATGAGTTCCACTTTTTATCTATATTTTTTTCTGCTATTGATTTCAGTGTTTATGGCTTTATGATCTGAGAAGATGCTTTGCGTTAATTCATGATAGGGATTTTGTTGAGAATTGCTTTATGTCCTAACACATGGTCTGTTTTGGAGAATATTTCATGTGCACTTAAGAAGAAGGTGTAGTTGTCCGCTGGTGGATAGAAAGGTCTGTATATGTTGATGAGGTCTAGTTGGTTAATTGTGGCAATGAGGTCTTCTAGATCTTTACTGAGCTTTTTTCTAGACTATCTGTCCAATATTGAGAATGGAGTGTTGAAGTCTCCCACTGTTATTTTGGAGTGATCTATCTCCTTTTTGAGTGTAGTCAGTGTTTCTTTGATGTATTTAGGTGCTCTAATATTAGGTGCACAAATATTTACTATTGTTAAGTCCTGTTTGTGTATTGAACCTTTCAGCAATAAATAGTGTCCGTCCTTGTCCACGATAGTGGATTTTACATTAAAATCTATTTTATCTGAGGTTAGAATTGCCACACCCGGTCTTCTTTGTTCATTGTTAGCTTGATATATATTCTTCCATTCTCTAATTTTCAATTTGTTCCTATCTTTAAGCCTAAGGTAAGTTTCTTGTAGGCAACATATGGATGGGTTGTGTCTTTTGATCCAAGATGGAACTCAGTGTCTCTTTACTGGAGCATTCAGTCCTGTCACATTCAGTGTGATTACTGATAGGAATGTGTTCAGTGCTGCCATTGTGATATGTTTGTTTTTGTGTTGATGTTTTTTCTGTTGTTCTTATCAATCTGCTCTGTGACCTTCTTCCTTATGAGTTGATTTTTCACCTTTTTCACAGTTGGAATTTTGGTTGTTGAGACTCCTGTGTCATGCTTCTTGATAAGTTGCATCTTTATTGTGCTTTACAGCTGCCTGTAAGATCACCCTTACTAAATTATGTATAAACTTAATTTCAATTACTACCAATTACTACCATCAACTTCCTCTGCATCTGGAAGGACTATAACAACTGTAGTACATCTGTCTTTTTAATATGATGACATCATAGTTTTCATGATATGATCACTGGATTATTTCTTTCACTATTAAGGCTTTGATTGAGTTTGGAGCCTTCCCTAACTGAGTAGGATTCCTGGTGATGTGTCCTATGTTTTCTTCTAAAATATAAAGTTAGTGGTTTTGTTCTTCTAAGCCAAGAGATTCATTCAGTATTTCCTGTAGCTTTGGTTTAATTTTTACAAAGTCGCTGAGTTTCTGTTTATCTGGGAATGTCTTCATTTCATTTTCATATTTGAAAGATAGTTTTGCAGGATATCTAATTCTTGGTTGGAAGTTCTTCTCCTTCAAGGCTTTGAATGTATCATGCCACTGTCTCTGTGTCAGCATTGTTTCTGTTGAGAAATCTGGTGAAAGCCTACAGGGTTTCCCTCTTAATGTTAGCTTTGCTTTGAGTCTCGCTGCCTTTAAAAATTTCTGCTTACGTTTCATTTTGTTAAGCTTAGTTATAATATGTTTTGGAGTCTTATTTTTGAGACCTATATTGTGTGACATTCAATAGACATCTTGAATATCTATATTCTCTTCTTTCCTAATTTCTGGGAAATTTTCTGTCAGTAGCTCAGCAACAATACTCTCTGTACTCTCAGGTGTCTTGCCCTGTTCAGGAACTCCAATTAATAGTACGTTCTTCCTCTTAATAGAGTCCCACATGCTTCTTAATGCTTCCAAGTTTTTCTTGTTTCTTTTTTCTGATTTTTTCCACATAGATGCTGGAATCAGTAAGTCTATCTTCCAAATCAGAAAGTCTACTTTTCATTTGCTCCATTTTGTTTTCTTGGCTTTGAATTGAAGTTTCTGTCTCCTTGATTTTGTTCTTGATCTGTTGGATTTCAGTGTACTGGTGTTCATCAGATCAAACAGCTTGCTTAATTTTTCATTTTGCTCTGCTGCCTTTTGTATGAGCTCTAGGAGGGCTCTCTATACAATCATTGTATACTGACCTTCTGATAGTTTCAGAAAAGCTTCTTCATCTGGGAAGTTCTGTGGTGCTTTCTTTTTGGGGTCTTTTGAAGCCATCGGTAGTTACTTGGCTATGGTTTTCTCCAGAGTTTGTTGCTTTTTGGGCATCATGTGAGTCAATAGAATCTGAGAGAAATGCTGTGAAGATGGACTGCAGTTGTTTCTTTAGATCGTCTTAAAGTAGAGGTAAAAAGTATCTGACAACTTTCAAAGTCAGTCAGGTTTTCAGGTGTACTGGTCCCCTTCCCAGCTGGCAAAGTAAGCACCTTTATATTGAACCCTAAATGTTATAAACTAGCTCAAAATACAGCTGGCCTCTGCTGTCAGGCCTCAGCTGTCAGCGACACTGTGTAGAATGCTGCTTTTCTACCAGAAAAGCGCTCTCCTCCGGTCAAGCACTGCCTGCAGCCCAGGAATTAGGTACAGCTGAGGCTTCCATATAGTTATGTGCACCTCCCAGTAGAACAAGATGGTGTCCCGCACAAGGTCACTACCTGGCTGTTACCAAAAGAGAGGCCAAAGGTGCCGAGATGCACAGGGTTTGCAGCCTCTGTTGCTGATCCCCACCTGTAGATGATGCTGTGTAAAATACTGCTTTTCTGCCAGAAAAGTGCTCTCCCCTGGGCAAGCACTGCCTGCCAGCCTAGGAAGTAAGTCCAGTTGGGTCCTCTGTATGGGTGTCTCTGCCTCCCAATGGAACATAAAGGCATCCTGCACAAGCTTGCCACTGCCTTGGTACTGGCTACTATATGGCAGAGGCAGAAAGAGATGTCAAAGGTGCTGAGATGTACAGAGTCCAAAGCTGGGCTCTCAAAACATGGCAATTTCTCTTGCCAATCCCACTGGCAGTGCAGCTGAGATTAGCAACTAGTCAAGTCCCATCTCCACCCGCTAGGTAAGACAGAGAAAAAAAAAACGGTGAGTTACCTTCAGTCCACGTAAGCCCATACTTGCCGAGAGTAGGGTCAGCAATTCATGCATTCAGTGGCATGAAGTCCAAATTAACAGCCCTATGTTGCATTCTAGGACTTACTAGGTGTCCAGAAGGCTCCGTTTAATTATCAATTCAGGTCTTGGTTTTCCAGGGGGATTTAGGGAGACGCGTGTTTTGTTTGGCATCTTGACTCCGCCGATGCTCTATAAATTTCAAAGATGTACCAACTAGACCCCACAGATAGGCGGTATGTTGTCTGAGGTCACACATCAAAATCAAAACACTAGAATTCAAAAGTGCTACTTTTATTTTACTCCTGTCAGTGTATCACAATTGCATTCTTCTAAGTTTGAAAGGTTAAATATGTCCTGATGCTATTAATTGTTGTTGTTGTTAGGTGCCGTTGAGTTGGTTCTGACTCATAGTGACAACATAGTGAACAATAGAATGAAGCACTGTCCAGTCTTGCACCATGTCCACAATCATTTGTAAGCTTAGACCTGTTGTGCGGCCACTATGTCAGTCCATCTCATGAGGGTCTTCCCCTTTTTTTGCTAATTCGCCCCTCTACCAAGACTGATCCTTCCTGACAACACGTCCAGAGTATGTAAGACATAGTCTTGCCATTTTGGTTTCCAAGGAGCACTCTGGTTGTACTTCTTCCAGAACAGATCTGTTTGTTCTTCTGGCAGTCCATGGTACATTCGATATTCTTCTCCAACACCACAATTCAAAGGCATCAATTCTTTTTCTGTCTTCCTTATTCACTGTCCAGTTTTCACATGCATATGATGTGACTGAAAATGCCATGGCTTGGGTCAGGCACACCGTAGTCTTCAAGGTGACATCTTTACTTTTCAATATTTGAAAGAGGTCCTTGGCAGCATATTTTCCCAGCGCAACATGTTTTTTGATTTGTTTATTGCTGCTTCCATGAGCATTGATTGTGGACCCAAGTAAAATGAAATCCTTGACAATCTCAATCCTTTCTCCATTTATGACAATGTTACCTACTGGTCCAGTTGTGAGGATTTTTGTTTTCTTGATTTTGAGGTATGATCCATACTGAAGGCTGTAGTCCTTGATCTTCAACAGTAAGTAGCAATTAATTACTGCTAATACAGTAAGTAGCAGCATTGGGTACAATCATTAATGCTATTAATTACTAGAGAGTAATTGGTAAACTTTTAATGAGAATTAATTAAGTTGCCCTTTTGAAATTCACGTGTGCTTTTTCTTTCCCTAGTAATTAGTTATTTCCTTTTTATAGGTAGCACAAACAGTTGTCATATCAAGTAATAACTTAAGCCCTTTGAGATATGACTCAGTCCCTGAAATAAGCCATATGTAGACAGTGGTGGATCACTTGACACTACAGAGCACTTCTAAAGGAGGCTGTAGGGAAAGTTGGCAAACTGACTTTGAATCTACTTTCTGATAAGTTGACTCTGAGCTGAAATTGGACAATTTACTGCTTCCATGCAAAGCATCTTAGGCACGAAACAGAACAGAGGCATAATCTTCCATAAAGAGGGAGAACAATTTATTTCTTGAAGAATAGGGAGAGGGACAAACTGCAACGCTATTGTCAGGGCTTTTTGCAATTCAGAGAATGGCTGTAGCTTGGTTTATAATGAGTTTTTCAGGGAGGAGTGTAGAGTTACTCTCTGGAACTTTGTGATATTAGTCTATCCCTCAACCAGCTTTAAACATGATAAATCTCTGTCCCTGAAATAGCATCTTTTATGTTTAATTTATTTTCTTTAGCTTGAACAGAGCCTCCCTATTTTTTTTTGTGGCCCCAGGGTTAATAATTTATTTTCTTCAGCCTCAAGAAGGTCGTCTTCATTTATTTTCCACCCATCAAGGAACAAACTTTACAGATGTAGATCAAATGGTAGCAGTGACCATGTAAGCTGAGGGATAGAGCAAGTACAAAGTATTTCTGAGCCCTTGTTATGCATTTGTCTATGTTTGACAGTGCACATTAGGTTTAACTGTGTGTAGTGATGTTGCAGCCATATCTGCAGAGTGCTGTGACAATATAATAAATATATATTTATTTTGAAGATTCCATAATTGCATGCTAGAGTCAGCTTGCACCAGCTTGTGAAAGTTCATTGTGTAGCTCTGTGTTTAATGTCAGCATGTTCATAGCTTGAAATTGGCCATGGTGGGAGCATTTACACCATAGAAATAGGCAAATGCTACAAATCAGGTCTTTTTGTTTGGACATTCACTTATTAAACATGTACAAGCACCCTACTCCTCTCTGTCTAAAAAATTTGAACAACTTTATTCTGTTTCTATAGACAGCAAAAATTAAAGTCATAGCTGTCATCACAGACATTTTTTTTTTTCACTCAGTTGCCAAGCAGTATTGACTTGGAGGTAATAATTCAGCCATAAAGCATCTATACCTTATTCCTTTCCTAGGTCTAAAACTAGCCAATTCTGTATTTGCTTTTAGTTGCTGAGAAATAGGTTTAAGGAACTTTCTAAATAGTGGGCACACACACACAAAAAAACTGTCATTAAATCTCAATATCATTTTTGTTTCTCATAATACACAAATATTTATTCAATGTGGAATCTCCAAATCAGTGCTTGCTTATTCTTCTGTCTTTGCATCTTTTCTGCCTTCCAGCTGTCTCCCGAAACCCATACAGAGATATAAATTCTGCTTAGGCTGATAAGGAGTATTTTTAGCCATGGCTGATTCATGGCTGAAATTGAATAGTTTAAAGCATGTTATTTTGGGGGAAAAAAGTTTGAATACCCCCAAGCACTGATATTTGCCTTGAAGATACATTTGTTGTTGTTAGGTACTGTTGAGTTAGTTCCAACTCATAACAACCGTATGTACACAGAACCAAACATTGCCTGAGCCTAAGTCACCTTCACAATTGTTGCTGTATTTGAGCCCATTATTGCAGCCACTGTATCAGTTGGTCTTGTTGAGGGCCCTCCTCTTTTTTGCTGACCCTCTGCTTTACCAAGCATGATGTCCTTTTATAGAGACTAGTCCCTCCTCACAGCATGCCCAAGTATGTGGGACGTCTCAGTGTTCTCACTTCTAAGGAGTGTTTTGGCTGTACTTCTTCAAAAAAGGACTTTTTTGTTCTGGCAGTCCATAGTATATTCAATATTCTTCACCACTCTGTAAACCAAATACACCAGTTCTACTTTGGTCTTCCTTATTCGTTGACCAGCTTTCATATACGTACGAAGCTACTGAAAATATCATGACCTGAGTCAGGTGCACCTCAGGGTGATCTTTGCCATTTTAACGCTTTAAAGAAGTCTTATGCAGCAGATTAGCCCAATCTAGTAGGTCATGTGATTTCTTGACTGCTCCTTCCATGGAAATTGATTGTGGATCCAAGTAAAACAAAATCATTGGCAACATTAATATTTTCTCTGTTTACATGATGAGTATATTGGCCAAGGTATGAGGTTTGATGTTTTATTTATGTTGAGGTATAATCCATATTGAAAACTGTAGTCTTGGATCTTCGTCAGCAAATGTTTCAAATTCTCTTCACCTTCAGCAAGCAAGATCGTATAGTCTGTGTACTGCAGGTTGTTAATGAGTCTTCCTCCGCACCTAATGGCTCTGTCTTCTTCATGTAGTCTAGCTCTAGGGATTATTTGCTCAACATGTAGATAAATAAGTATGGTGAAAGTACATAATCCTATTGCACACCTTTCCTGATTTTAAACTAAGTATCCCCTTGTCCTCTTTGAAAGAGTCCCTGTTGGTCCACGTGCAGGTTCCTCATGAGCACAATTAAGTGTTCTGAAATTCCCATTCATTGCAAAGTTATTCATAATTTGTTATGATCCATACAGTTGAATGCCTCTTGTGTAGTCAATAAAACACAGGCAAACGTCTCTGTGGTATTCTTTGCTTTCAGCTGAGATCTGTCTGACATCAGGAATGGTATCCTTCATTCTGTGCCATTCTACTGAACCAGCTTGAATTTCTGGTGGTTCCCTGCTGAATTATCTTCAGCAAAATTTTATGTGGCTGTTATATTGATGATATTGTTTGCAAATTTATGCAATCTGTTGAATAATCTTTCTCTGGAGTGGGCACAAATGTGGATCTCTTCCTGTTGATTGGCCAGGAAGCTGTCTTCATCTACCTTGCTACAGAACCATGAGCACTCCCAGTACTGCATCTGTTTGTTGAAACATCTCAACTGATATTCTGTCAATTCCTGGAGTCTTGTTTTACACCAGTGCCTTCAGTGCAGCTTGGACTTCTTCCTTCATTGTCATTGGCTCTTTGTCTTATGCTAACTCCTGAATTATTTGAATGTCAACTTCTTCTTTCTGATACAGTAACTCTGTGTATTCCTTCCATTTTCATTAGACATGCTTCCTGTGTTGTTTGATAATTTACCCATAGACTTCTTCAGTATTGCAACTTCATGACTTACAATTTTCTTCATTTCATATTTCAGACCTTCCATGTTCTGATTAGTAATGGATGTTTACAGATGTTTCTTCTCATTTTGAATCATGTGACATCAGTAAATGAAGGTCTCAAAAGTTTTCTCTATCACGAAGGTTGACCCTGTTTTAAGGAGGCAGCTCTTCCCTGGTTGTGTTTTGGGTGTCTTGGAACCTGAAGTACTTATCTTCCAGATGTATATCAGACAATGTTCTACTGCTATTCATAAGGTTTTTTCTGACAGCTTTTTCAGAAGTAGCGGCTAGGCCTTCATTCTAATGTGTCTTAGATGAGAAGCTCAGCTGAAACTTGTCCACTAATATTTTTAACACCAGTGGCCTAGTTTCCGGCATCATAGCAACATGTAAGCCACCACAGTACAACAAACTGATGCATGAGTGGTGGCAAGATGTATCTAGAATAACTTAAATTTCACTGCCAGTTGACAATATTCAGAGACGAGAGACTGAGTTCAATAAGGGATTTATAACTGTGTCACATGAGAGAGCTGAAAGAATAGAAATACCCAGATGACATGCATTGTTAGTGCCTTTTATCCACAATATGCCAGATATGAGACACTTAACCAAAAGTTGTATATAGATTGCCCTAGGAAACAGGGACAACTGTTTGGAATGTTCTTTAGTAAAATTTTCTGAATGGACAGAAATTTTGACATTATGTAAGTCTTGTCAAATATTTGCAATGAAAGGACCATTTAAAAGATAGAATTGTGTTCTTGATGAACATAGTGTTAAAACTGGCAGGAGGTTAGTCTGAAAAATGAATATTATCCAATAATAATAAGAGTTTAAATAAATGGGCATCTTTATGTATTGTTGACAGGAGATGAAACAGGGTATTTTGACAATGCACAACAAAATTGTAAATATAGGCATACTTTTGGACTTTGTATTATGGATTTTTATCCTGTAGGAAAGAATTGATGTCCATGATGCATGATTTAGAGGTGTTGATTAAAGTGTTGTGCAGGATGTCAAAGACAGGAAGTAAGATAGATGTCCAAAAATAGACACCCATTTAAATAATGTTATCAAGTATTAATTGACGTAGTTTCAGTTACTAGCTGTTATAGCTTAGGTAAGTAACTTAAATCCCTCTGAGCCTACCACATTTGTAAACTGAGGAACATAATAGTTAGAGGAACATAATAGTTAGAGGAACATAACCAGTTAGTGTTGAACTGACTTCAACTCATGGTAGCCCTGTATGGGTCAGAGTAGCTCCATAGCGTTTTCAGTGGCTTCTTTTTCAGAAGCAGCCTGCTGAGGCTTTCTTCCAAAGTGCTTCTAGGAGGACTGGAACCTCCAACCTTTTGGTTAGCAGCTGAACATGTTAACTGTTTATGCCACCCAGGGACTCTAGTTACAGTGTATAGTGCTTTTTTATATGTGATCAATGTTCTAAGTATTTTACATGTATTAGCTCACTTAATACAAAAAGTGTGCCATTTTCTTCTGCAGCTACTAGAGAGTAAGTGACTTGTCTGAGGCCGCACAGCTAGTAACACAATCAGGCTTCTAACCCAGACAGTCTGGCTCCAGAGCCTCTCCTGTTTACACTAAATCACTTTTCGTATCTATCTCATAGAATTGGAAAGAATAAATGTGGTGTACTTATGAATATAAGATCTGATTTGACAGCACTTGGCTTACGAACATAAAGTATCCAACATTTGACAAGTAATAGACATTTTCATTTAAAAAAACAAGTATTAAGCCAGTTCAGATTGGTCAGGTCTAAAGAGAAAGATCAGAGACTTGCAAGTAGGATTTGAGTTACTTGAATAGCCCTTCTAAAACCAAAAACAAGTTGCCATTGACTAGATTCTGACAGTGACCCGTTGTGTGTCAGAGTAAAACCAAGCTCCATAGGGTTTTCAGTGACTGATTTTTCAGACGTAGAGGACCAGGCCTTTCTTCTGAGGTATCTTTGAGAAGACTCAAACTTTGAACTTTATAGCTAAGCATGTTAATAGTTTGTACCACACAGGGACTATGATTCTTGTAGGAATTGTATAATACAGAATATAGACATTCCCTGCACAGCACTCTTAGACAGATTTGAAGTTGTCTTAGAATCACTTTAAAGCTTCAAAGAGCTCTTGTACTACTGAACTTTCAGTAGTAGAAAGCAAGGACAGAAATTACCGGAGTACCAACTGGAGGGAGTTGCAAAAGAAGTGCAGTTAAAAAATTCTGCATGGTTGAAGCAGAAAGGATTGAACTTGGAGAAACTGAAAGCAGAGCCAATGGTTGTTGCCTAGAAAAGGTAAATCAGCATGCACGGAGGTAGACAGAAACAAGTTAATTTGCTCTTCAAACCTTCATAACAGAAATGCCATCACCATTCTAAAATGGTGATGAAGATGAGGAATTACACTCAGTTTTAATTGAAAGATTCTTTAAGAAATAGTGAACTCTCAAGATTCTCTCTGAAATGCTGGGCCGCACACATACTGGTAGACAACTGGAAAGTTACTCTCTGAAGAATTCAAAACAGCGATTCTCTGGATCTGGATGATCTAAGCACAACTGAGGATGAGGCTAGTATACTAAGTACAGGAGATTCTTAGGACACTGAAAGCCGAGATTACATCTGCAAGAAGGGAATTGGAAGGGTCTTCCCTTGATGGATGTTACCATCTATAGAAAAAAATAACTGAAGAACACCCTACAGTGAAACTCACAGTTAACAAGCCCTGCCATAGTCATGGGGCTTCCAAAGATCTTTTTCTTGCCACATTATTCAATGTAAGCAAGTAGCCAAATGCCACATCTTTAGATACTAAAAAAAAGTCTTTAATATGGAAGACTAATACAAAAATGAACAACAATAGCCACAACAGAACTTGAAAACAATCAGATATTATGGAGGAAGAATAAGACTAGAACTTAAAAAAAAATCATTCTTAGCCTGCGAAAGATTAAGGAAGACGTTGCTTCCATGAAACAGTAAAAAATGCTGTAAAAAGGGTCCTTCAGAGAACAAGAAAGAGACCACATAACTGTAGAATGTAATGCCAAAAACAAAAGAGTATATCGATCTTAGGAGATAAAGTTAAGGAAATATCCCAGAAATTAAGATGAAAAGACAAAGAGGTATAAAATACAAGAAGAAATTATAAAGAGCAAGATTAGTCCCAGGAAATCCTTACTTAGTGAAGAGCACTTCAAAAAGAGTAAACAGTAAAAATGTCATGGAAGAATATGAAAGAAAAATTTTTTTAAATGTAGACTTGAAGGACATGAATCTTTTGATTCAAATGATCTTTTGAATGACTAGAACAAACAATGCAACAATAACGATACTTTCTCCAGAGAGCATGTATTTTTACAGATAATTAACGTAGAAGCTGATCATCCTAATGCAATGTGGGGTTGAGTTGACTCAGAGGAGGGTTTTAGTCAATGTGATATCTGAAAAAAGGGAAAGAAATGATTAGTTGGATGAAAATCCAGGTGTTGGTGGTTTTAGACCAATTTGAAAACAGCTCTTTGGAAACTCTGTGAGGTAGTTCTACTCTGTCCAATAGGGTCTCTGTGAGTCAGAATCGACTCAGTGCAGTGGGTTTGGTTTTTTGGTTTGGGGTATGATTAATATGTGTAAGAAATTAAATGCAACAATGAGGACAGACTCCAAAATCTGTCAAAGAAACCTCAATCAACAGAAGAGAAAGTAGATTAATGGGAACTATTAAGAATCAAACACTTTTGCTCATCCAAAGACTTTATTAATAGAATTAAAAGAACACCCACAGAGTGGGAAAAAATATTTGGCAACTCTATGTCAGATCAACGCCTGATCTCCATAATCTATAAAATACTACAAAATATCAATAAGAAGAAGATAAACCATCCAATTAAGCAATGGGCAAAGGAGATGGACAGACACTTCACTAAAGAGGAGATCCAGGCAGCCAAAAAACACATGCGGACATGTTCACGATCTTTAGTTATTAAAGAAATTCAAATCAAGACAGCAATGAGATACCATCTCACCCCAACAAGATTGGCCATGATCCAGAAAACACAAAACAACAAATGCTAGAAAGTGGAACCCTCCTACACTGTTGGGGGGGTTGCAAAATGGTCCAGCCTCTTTGGAAAGCAATCTGGCGCTTCCTTAAAAAAATGGATATTGATATACCATTTGACCCAGTAATTCCACTACTTGGAATATACAGATTCAAGGCCTTTCACACCAACAGACACATGCACCAGAATGTTTACCGCAGCACAGTCCACGATAGCAAAAAGATGGAATCAACCCAGATGCCCAACAATAGAAGAATGGGTAGGTAAACTATGGTACATATACTCAATGGAGCACTACGCAATGATAAAGAAGAACGATGATTCCAGGAAACATCTCCTAACCTGGTTTCAACTGGAAGACATTATGTTGAGTGAAAGTAGTCAGCGACAAAGGGACAAATACTGTATGAGACCTCTACGATAAGACCTGAAAAACAGACTTGTGTATAGAAGAAAAGAATCTTTGACAACTGCAAGGGAGAGGAGGGAGGGGGGGAAGGGGGGAGGGCTTAGTTTAGATAGTTACTAGAAATCTAGTTGGGAGAAAGCGGTGATAGCACACATTAGAAACAAGAACATCATTAAGTGGACTTCAGCATAACTTGAGTACTCCTTCCATCTTGACTCAATACTGCAAGGATAGAGTAGCTGGGGCAGGGGGCACAGGACCATGCTCTTAGGCGAATTCCAGGCCAATTGGCACAACTAGCTTTTTGCTAAGAGGGCTCTCTGCACCCCACATTGGTGAGTGGCATCTGGGGTCTTAAAAGCTGCCAAGCTGCCATCCGAGGACACAGCAAATGGTCCCAACTCAGCAGGAACGGATGCTCACCGAGGACCAAAATGACAAGCGGTAAAGACAACTGAGAAGACAGAGAGACCCACAAGAGTGGGTGCCTACATCGACTTGGGACTGGAAGAACCGGATGGTGCCTGGCCACCACCAGTGATAGCCATGATGGAGCTCACAGAGAGGAGTCTCACTGGCAACATAAGAATAAAAAGGGGTGCATCATGAGACCTCCACTAAAAGACCTCAACTGATGGTCCAGCGGTTTGGGGTTCCTCTGAGAGCATGACTCCTGGCCCTCATGCTGTCCTTTTTCATAAATTGTAACAAAGATCCACTCTTTGGACAGGAATGGATTGGACTTGGCAATGCAGAGTGACCACATATTGGAAGCACTTTGTGGTTCTAAACATCTACAGGATATCATCTTGCTGACCTCTGGCTGGAGGAAGGGGAGTGGACGGAGAGGAGGGGAAAGGAGGTTGTTAGGAGGATGAGACATGTATGGAGCAGAGAGGAATAGTGTGCTGTCACCGGACAGGGAGAGCAGGGAGAGCTGCATATAGGTGGGCATGTAAATTTATATGTGAATGTACATTTTCACTCAGTTATGTTAAATAAAAATAAAAAATAAAAAAAGAAATTAAATGCAAAGATTTTTGAATCTGTAGAGAATTAGAAACCATAGATAATAATCAAAATAAAATTCTAGAAGTAAAATAAATGCAGAAAATAAAATGAAAGATGAGTTAACAATAGATTAAATAAAAAAGAATCAATTTTGAAGAAGCAAGGAAAAGTTAAGGAATAGAAAGAGATGTATGTAATGTGGTGAAAAGGTGTAACACAAATGTAGTTACAAGAAGAGAGAGAAGAAAACTGGCAGAACCAAAATTGAAGAGATAATAGCCATGAGATTCTCACAATGGATAAAAAAACTATGTCAGCTATTCACAAAGCTTTGTGAAATTCAAGCAGGATAAATACAAAGAAAACCAAGCATAGAAGACATCACAGAAAACAACTGATAAAGTAAGAAAAAGATACAGTTTAAAAATCACCAGAGTAAGAAAAGAAGAAAAAAAAAAATTTTTTTTTCAAAAGACTAACAAGTGAAGAAACCAAGAAAAGAAAGACTTTGAATTCAAGAAAAATGGGATCTAACCCTGGAGCTTGGTGAAGGGTGTTCGCTCACCTTTTTGCTGACTGGGCACTATCAGTAGTACAAGTGTGTTCCTGACCTAGAAATTAACTTGTCTAGATAAGGGAAGAAAGACAAAGGACAGCCAACCTGTTGACAAGTTCTGAGGTAGCTGTCTTTGTAGGAAATGGTACAGTCTAAATGGAGTTCTTATGTAATGCTTAACTACTAACCGAAATCTTGGTGAGCGGAGTCCACCTAGAGGCGCTTTGAAGAAAACCTGGTGATCTGTTTGTGAAAGGTCAGAGCCACTGAAAACTCCGTGTTGTTGTTGTTGGGTGCCATTGTGTTGGTTCCAACCCGTATCAGCTTTGTGTACAGCAGACTGAAACACTGCCCAGTCCTGTGCCATGCCCACAGTTGTTTTTATGCTTAAGCCTATTGTTGTAGTCACTGGGTCAATCCGTCTTTCTGAGAGTCTTCCTCTTTTTCATTGACCCTCCGCTCTATCAAGAGTGATGTCCTTCTCCAGGGATTGATCTCTCCTGACAACATGGCCAAAGTATATGAGATGCAGTCTCACTATCTTTGCTTCCAAGGAGCACTCTGGTTGTACTTCTTTCAGAACAGATCTGTTTGTTCTTTTGGCAGTCTATAGTGCATTCAGTATTCTTAAATACCATATTTCAAAAGCATTAGTTCGTCTGTTTTCCTTAATTTCCTATTTCCTTATTTCCAACTTTTGCATGCATATGATGGGATTGAAAATACCATGGCTTGGGTCAGGACTGCCTCAGTCTTCAGGGTGACAACTTTGCTTTTCAATACTTTTAAGAGGTCCTTTGCAGCAGATTTTCACAACGCAATGTGTCTTCTGATTTCTTGACTGCTGCTTCCATGGGTATTGGTTGTGGGACCAAGAAAAATGAAATCCTTGACAACCTCAAACCTTTACCATTTATCATGATGTTGCTTACTGGTTCACTTGAGGATTTTTGTTTTCTTGATGATGAGGTACAATCCTGAAATGAGGCTATGTGTATATCTGCATATATAATATATATACACCAAAGCCAAGTGCCATCGAGTCCCACATGCATATATATATATATGGCACTTGACTTGGCTGGTGTGTGTATATATAACAAAATAGAGTATATAGTAAAGTGGAGTATGTCACAAACATAAGTTAAAATTGAGTGAACTATGAATTGGCTAAACTATTAAACACAAGATGGCTGTGCTTGAGCCAAGTAAGACAGTGAGAAAATACAAAGTCACAGTGAAGAAGTAAAAGTGAGAAAAATAACTGCCCAGTGGACATGACCACAGATGGTTAGAGAGATGATAAAGACAATAACCAATCAGAAAGAAATCAACAGCTGGAAGTACCAGAAGAAAAGACTTATGGACTGGTTGATAATAACCAGAATCAAGTGAACAACACATATTAAAAACCCAGCACTCTGAATTTGGGGTGCAGCAGTTCCCTCCAGGGGTCTGTCCCTGCAGTCTGCTGCTGTTATCTTATTTGCTCATCCTTGAAGACCTGGGGGTGCAGTCTCCCTCTAGAAGTCCATGCCTGCGGTGTTACTGTGCCTTACCTTTGAAGGCCAGGGGCGCAGCCTCCTCCTGAGAGTCTATGTATGCTGGTTTGCTGTGCTGGGAGCTGTTGCTGGGACCTCATCTGCTTCGCCCTCAAAGGTTGGTTTGAGTGGCTGTGACTGTTTCCTGTTGCTACCTAAGCCTCCTGTGCTGTCCCTGTTGGCAAATCTACCTCCGATGCCATATCATTCTCCTGATGTCTAAACAGCCAGCTTCCAAATGACTGTGACAGCCTTCCATTAGTGTTTGAGCCTCCTGTGGTGTCCCTGAGACTTCACCTTCAAGATGTCTTGTCATCATAAAATTCTACTTCTGATTCTTCTGACCTCAAAACAGTGAGAGCACAGCCAATCCTTAAATTTCTTAGAGTGAATTCTGCTTTTAGGGAAGTGACTGTGTTCACATACTAACATTCTGACTTGACTGCTGCAGTCCCTGTGGACTTGGTGGAACCTATATGAGTCTTAACTAATGTAAATGAGAGTCCCCAACTAAAGTAAATGTAGATAAGAGTTCTTAAGTAATATAAATAAGAGTGCTTTATGTCCTGGTGCTAGCACCTCCCTTCTTCTCTCCTTAATTGTAAATGTATGAGTTCGTTAAATACAGCCTATTACTGACTCCAAGTCTTGTTACTTATTTATTTTCTTCTCACAACCCCCAACATTCTCTGGGTGCTCACAACAAATCCATACTGAAGGCTGTGGTCTTTGATCTTCATCAGTAAGTGTTTCAAATTCTTTTCACTTTCAGCAAGCAGCTTTATGTCATTTTACTAACACAGGTTGTTCATGAATCTTCCTCCAGTCTGGATGCTTCGTTCTTCTTCATATAGTCCAGTTTCTCAGATTATTTGCTCAGCATACAGATTGAAAATGTATGATGAAATGATACAAGCCTGACTCACACCTTTCCTGACTTTCAACCATGCAGTGTCCCCTTGTTCTGTTCACACAGCTGCCTCTTGATCCATGCACAGATTCCTCATAAATGCATTTAAATGTTCTGGAATTCCCATTTTCCACAATGTTAGCCATAATTTATTATTATCCACACAGTCAAATTCCTTTGCATAGTCAATGAAACACAGGTAAACAATCTTTCTGGTATTCCCTGCTTTCAGCCAAGATCTGTCTGACATCAGCAATGATAGCCCTGGTTCCACATCCTCTTCTGAATCTGGTTTGAATTTCTTACAGTTCCCTGTCAATATACTATTTCAGTTGCTTTTGGATGATCTTGAGCATAATTTCACTTACATGTGATATTAATGATATGGTTTGATAACTTCTGTATTCAGTTGGATCACCATTCTTGGGAATAGGCATAAATATAACTCTCTCCCAGTCAGTTGGCTGGGTAGCTGTCCTCCATATTTCTTGGTATAGATGAATGAGCACTTCCAGCATTACTTCCATTTGTTGAAACATCTCATCTGATATTCATCAATTCCTGAAGCCTTGTTTTACACCAATACCTTCAATGCAGCTTCAGCTTCTTCCTTCAGTACCATCAGTTCCTGATCAACTGCCTTTCCGAAAACTTTATGGAGAGCAGTTAATAGTTCAATACTCATGGGCTTGCCATGAATTGGAATCAACTTCATGACAGCTGGAAAAACAACAGAATTGAACTTCCTTGTTTCAAGGGTAGCCCTGGTGATGCAGGGGTTTGGCATTTGGCTGCTAACCTAAAGGACAGCAATTCAAACCCACAAGGTGTGCCTTGGAAACCCTATGGAGCAGTTCTGCTCTATGCTGCAGGGTTGCTATGAGTCAAAATTGACTTCACAGCAACAGGTTTTACGTTTGTTTGATTTTTAATTTCAATATGGATTGCAGGATCTTTGAATAATACATGCCAAGTGGTAGTGCTTAGCCCTCAGAGACAGGTGGGAGTAGTATTTACCACAAAATTAAACCATGGGCGTGTAAGTTGTAATCAATGTTCCAACCTGCAGGAGTATTAATAACAGCTAGCTGATCATAGAGTTCCTAGAAATGAAACAGATAGGAAGACTAGCAAAGTGCTTTTTGATATATTAAGCAAAAATAATTTTAGCTTAGGTAAGGACAAAGCTGACTCAAGTTACTATAGACGAGATCGATGGCTTCTAGTGTACATTGAATGTCCCTTTCTGAAGGAATCTGACATCTTTTTCAAATGAGAAACTTTGTTTCAGTGACTTGCCTAGGTCCCTTACCACAGGTTACAGTGCATTTCTCTCTCAAAATGCCTCTAAGGGGGAACTCAGTGTTCTCATAGTCATCTAGTTCTGCTGTAACTTAGATAGCACAAGTGGATGGCTTTAACAAAGAGAAACGTCACAGTTTAGTAGGCTCTACGGGAAGCATTTCTCAGTTGTTTCTAGATGAAAGTCTTTATAGTCAGTCTTCCCCTGGAGTTTCTGAGGCCCAGAGACCCCAGATCCTTTCCAAAGGAAGCCACACTCTCACCCTCCTAGGCGTCTTCTGAGTGGCAAGAGGTCCTCACATCTCTCTGCTAGCGTCTTCCTTTTGTATTCCAAGAGATTGCCTCAAGGGACAATACAGTTTTGTATACTGAGTCCTCCCACACCAGCACCAGGCAGCAGGTCCACCCTCATTAACATCATGGAGGCAGAATTTACAACAGAAAGAAACATCACACAATACTGGTGAGAATCAAGGCTTAACCCAGTTGCTTCACACATTTTGGGAGGACCCAAGTCAATCCATGACAAATGCCTAATCACAGGATGCAAACCCTGGTGGTTAAGAGTTTGTTTGCTAACCAAAACGTCAGCGGTTTAAAACCATGAGTTAGTCCTTCGAAACCTTGTGCAGCAGTTCTACTCTGTCCCGCAGGGTCATGCTACAAGTTGGAATCGATTTGCTGGCAATGGATTTCTTTTTTTTTTAATAATGGGACATAAATGATTTTGCCACTCATACTGATAACTGTGAACCGGGTATGACCAAATCCGCTGAATCACAAGCAGATATACACAGCAGGACTCCATTATCAAATAGGAATGGCCTAACAGGCTTAAGCAAAGAATTAGAGACGATGATCAGGATCCAAAGAGTACTTTGAAATGGACATTTTCTACTTGCCCTTTTTCATCGTTGTCACCTTCTGTGCTGGGAAGTGTTGATTTCTATGGACAGCATCAGTTTGATCCTTCACAAGCTGGTTTTCGATTGCCTTTGGCCAACAGGAGGCATCCACAAGATTTCGGAGGATAGGAGGAGTCTGGGGCTTGGCGGACCTCTGACTCCCTCCCTGCTGGCCTGATACTGACTAGCAATGCCTAACTTCCCAGTTGGAGGCCACCTTCCTGCCTGGAAGCCTTTCCTACAGCTACTGAAGGCAGGGCTCTCTCCCCAGGTTGTGTACTGTCTCCCTTTGAGTCATTGGCTCTAGGATAGAAAAGGATCTCACTGTTTGTGGTGGTACTTCTCTATCACTAATAATTTCCCTTAACCCTGCTTGTGTCCTTGAACATAGGCTCTATTAAAATTTCTTCAATGACTTCATTTGGCAGTGCCATCTGTTTACTGCCAGCACCCTGCCTAATATAACTTCTAATTTAAAATGCAAACTTTATTATAGTATTTAATTATCATACATATGAATCTATTTATGGACTGTAGTCTTTTCATTGATGTACTTGAATGTTCTTGCACCAAGAACATATTCTTTTAATTAATTTAATATCACAGCATGGTTTCCTATCTGGAAGAACAGCAGTCCTCAAATTCTTTGGTCTTAGGATCCCCTACACTCCTAAAATTTGATGAAGAATCCGAAGAGTTTTCATTGATGACAGTCAAATCTACGAACATTTCCTATATTAGAGTTAAAGTGGAGACGTTTAAAAATATTTAAATAATTCATATAAAAAATCTATTACAAGTTAAAATAACGTATTTTATGAAAATATATTTCCCATATCTTTTAGCTAAAAGAGTACCATTGGTTTAATTTTTTTCATATATTTTCAATGCCTGGCTTATTAGAAAACACTTGAAAGATCGCATTTGCACCTACAACTATGTTGAACTGGTTGCAATACTGTCTATTGTTTTTCTTGAATTTTATAAAGAAGGTCTAACCTCACAGATCTGTAGTTAGAAATGGATAGACTGTTTTAATACCTTTTTCTGATAATTGTGAATATTTTTCTTTGATCCTGTAACCAAACTTGAGAAGCAGCATTTTCTTAAACGTTAGTTGTAACATAGAATCAGAAACCATATGAATGAACTTATGTTATGTTCAAGTCTGTTGATCTACCTTGTACTTGGAATGTATCTGAGACCTGAAAGGTTCCCGAGAGGGGAGTTCCCTCCTCGAGTCACAGGCGACGATGTAAACCCCAATCAGTCACAAAGTTCGCAGCTTGATGCAAACAGCAAGAGGCTTTATTGAAAGAACCAGCGTGCTGGGGCTCAGCTTCCAACCCATGCAGGAGTACAAAGGCTGGCCCCGAGTTAGGGAAGGGGTTGGGTATTTAAGGGCTAAATTTGTAGGTGGGACTTTCGCTCAGTAGCCTGTAACATCTTTGAGAACTTAGGAAGTTGGGGGAAAGGGTTGTTCTCTGAAAGAAAGAACAGTTTGGCGGGAAAAGGTTGTTGTCTGAAACAAAGAGACAGTTTAGGCTTGTTAAGATTTTCCATTACAGACCCATACATGATTTTGTAACATCCTGTGTTGGTCATTTGGAAAATTCTGATTTGCTGAAGTATGCAAAACTTCCACATGTTGAGATACATTGTTATACCAATATAAAAAAAAATCACATCAGTAAATATCACTGTCTCAGTTATCTAGTGCTGCTGTAACAGAAATACCACAAATGGATGACTTCAACCTAGAGAAATTTATGCTCTGATAGTCTATTAGTTTGTATGTGCAAATTCAGGGTTTCAGCCAGGCTTTCTCTTGTCAGCTCTTCAGGAAGGTCTGTGTTATCAGTGTTCCCTTTGTCTGGGAGCATCTCAGCACAGGAAGTGCCAAAGGATGCACTCAGCTCCTGGTGTTACTTTATTGCTGTTGTGAGGTTCCTACTTTCTGGTTGCTGCCCTTTCCTTTTTATCTCTTGAGAGCTAAAAGGTGATGAAGACTACAACCCAGGAAAACTTCATTTATGCTGGATCAGGGATGTGATTTGGTAAGGGTGTTACAGCCCCACCCTAATCCTCTTTAACATAATCCAGGCTTGCCCCATTAACCACAAGCAGAGATGAGGTTTTACAACATACACAGAAATTAAAATCACAAAGTAGAGGACAACCACACAATACTGAGAATTATGGCTCAGCCAAATTGCTACACATGTTTTGGGGTGGACATGATTAAATCCATGACAATCACTGTCCAACAGTGGGGATACTCTGAAGTTCATGCTACTGAAACCAGTTGCCATTGAGTCAATTCCTACTTATAATTTCTAAGCAGATATGATTTTCCTAAATTCTAATTTGCCTTGAAAGCTCAGACTTTATCAATGGCAACAAATAAAGGCAACTTCTTTCCCTTGAAGTGATAGATTCACTTTATTTATTTTTGAGAAAATATCTGTCAAATATTCTGCCCCGACCCGCGGGACAAATCAACGAAGGGACGAGGGGAAGCCTGGGAAAGTAAAGCAGGAAAGGTGGAAAAATGGAGGCTAGACAGGATTCTGATCAAGCCTCAAAGTTTTATTATTAAAATGAGGTATTTTTATAGCAGTGGGAATAGAGGGAGGGATCAAGTGACGTAGGGATGGAGTGACATTTGGAGTGAGGTAGTTGTCGGCTGGGGATTGGATATACATAGGACTAAGGCAGTGACATCAGGCAGGAAGTTTTTTGCGTGCGCGGGCCTTTTGAATTTCGCGGGCGCGGGCTTTTTCAAACTTGGCGCGCGCGGGCTTTTTCAGCCCTACAAGCTTCCTGTATGTCGGGGCCTGGGGGCTCACCCATGGCTCCCGACATCTTCTCCCTTTTTGTTTTAATTCATGGGAGGTGGGCTTTAACTGGGCGAGGGGGTATTGACCAAGGCTCCTCCGCGTGGAATTTATGGCTCTTGGTATCTTTTGAGGAGGAGAGGCAGAGCCGTTTTGATGTTGAGATAGATACCAACCTCTATGCAAGCCAGGTGTGCCCCAGGGAAACGTAGAGGAGTTAGTGTTAACTTTCCCTTGCAATGCTTTGCTTCGCACTCGTCCCAGTACCCATACCTCTCTTGCCGGATTGGTAAGGAGGTAAGCATGCCTCTACTTTTCATGCTGTCCCCGTGGGGAGGAAGCTAGGGTACCCCATTTCAGTGGCATAAGCTTCGTCAACTGCCAGGCGATGGTAG
The DNA here is from genome assembly GCA_028571685.1 of Heterohyrax brucei. Classification (NCBI taxonomy): domain Eukaryota; kingdom Metazoa; phylum Chordata; class Mammalia; order Hyracoidea; family Procaviidae; genus Heterohyrax; species Heterohyrax brucei. Next base: position 112,079,196 of record CM053149.1, on the reverse strand, counting down.
TGAACTTGAATAGGTTTAGCTTGTGCAGCGTCTATTTGTTGTTTGAGGAGGCTTGTTATTCTTCTGAATGCCCAAGGGCCGAAGGTCAGGAACAGTGATATTCCTAAAACAGGGCCAGCAAAACTGAGAAGTAGATTAGTGAGCCATGAAGTTCCGGTAAAGTTAAAATCAAGCGGTCCTGAGCTGCTTCCCCATTCTCGTTGTCTTTGATTTAATCGCTCTCTGAGTTTAGTCATAGTGTCCTTAATGACCCCTGAGTGATCTGTCTTTGCTACATGGTTTAGAGGAACTAAATCTTTCGTTTTTATCAGAATACTTAGTAAAGGAGAAACTTAAGAGGTCTGAAGAAGGTGTGGACCATTTCCAATTTCCATCACTTGAGGTAACGCAACTCCATTTTGCGCAGAAGTAGGAATCGGTTGTCCCACAGTGAGCGCCTTTATTATAGTTGGGGCAAACATAAAACCCGAAGTTGCACACGTGTTTAGAGGCTTATTCTTTTATGCGTGGGATGACATCTTTAAGGCAAAAGGAAAGGTCAGGCCACCAAGTGTTTAAGGGTTTGGTGTCACTAGCATTATAGAGTATGGAATTATCATTTAGGTTTATAACAGCCCATTTAAGGCTAAAAGGAGCATGGGGGTTGGTAGGGGCAAATCCTTCATATGTAGGAAAAATGATTAACAAGAAGGTTAAAAAGCTTATCTGTGATGGATTGTTGACTTCCATATCGCAGAGTTTTCTCAGCATTTCACTCCAGCGATGCCGGACACAGGTGGCCTTCACAGCCTACAAAAGAGGAAAAGGCTTCTCAAGGGTATTTTCCCTGGAAATGGGGTTATCATTGATGGGCTTAACAAGACGTTCGGGTAGCCACCAAGGGGCCCCTTCTGGAGTATCATACACACATGCGTGGCCTCTTCCCCAGATAAGAACCGGATCAGGACCATGCCATTTATGGGTTATGGGATTTTTCCACATAACCTTGGCATATTGATTTTTAGTCTCTTGATGCCAAAGACGATCTGCCACAGATTTTTCATTAAGATCTAGTTGTAGGAAATTAAGGATGAATAAGGCATGATTTAGGAGGTTACGAGGAGAACCTTTAGTGGAATAAACAGTGTTTGTCTTAAGTTTGGATATGGTATACTTAAGGGTCTGGTGGGCTCGCTCTATTATGCCCTGTCCCTGAGGATTATAGGGAATGCCAGTTACATGTTTGATCAGGAATTGACTACAGAAATTTTTAAAGGTTTGTGATGTATAGCCTGGTCCATTGTCGGTTTTGATTTGTTGGGGCTTCCCCATGATGGCAACACATTGGAGAACATGTGCTATAACATTTTTAGAGGCCTCACCACTGTGGAGGGTGGCATGGAGGAACCCACTATAGGTGTCAATGGTCACATGGGCATATTTGAGGTTACCAAACTCAGGAATATGGGTAACATCCATTTGCCAGATTTCATTGGGGAACAGGCCCCTTGGGTTAACTCCTAGGTGGGGGAGAGGCAGAAGAGTTACGCATGTGGGACAGTTTTTAACAATTTGTCTCGCCTGTTCTCTAGTAATCTTAAACATAAGGCGGAGTGTACGGGCATTGAGGTGGTGAAGAGCATGAGCCTGTTGGGCTTTGGTAATGGGCTCTAGGGTAGCTGAGAGGACCAAGTGTGTTTGCTTATCTGCAAGGTTGTTGCCTTCGGAGAGGGGTCCTGGAAGGTCAGTATGGGCATGCAAGTGTCCAATAAAAAAGGGGTATTGTCTTTTTAAGATGAGTGCCTGAAGTTGTTGAAAAAGAGGCACAGCGTTGGAAGATGTTTTGATATAAGCAACAGTTTCCAACACTGGGACTGAGAGAGCTATGTAAGCACTGTCAGTGTAAAGATTGAAGGGAACATCATGTAGTATTGTGAAGACCTGTAAGATAGCGAAAAGCTCTACAAGCTGGGCAGACCTGTAAGGAGACTGGACACTGCTTTCCTGTGAGTCTATAACCCACGCGGCAATACCAGAGGAAGATCCATCTGAAAAAACCAGGGAGGCTCCTTTCAAGGGCTGAGTAGATGTTATTTTGGGGAAGATGAAGGGGTGCCTCTGGGCAAACTGGAGGAGTTTGTGTGAAGGATAATGGTTATCTATAGTACCCTGGAATGTGACTAGGGTAATTGCCCAGTCATCATCATTCTGAGAGAGCCAGTCTGTTTGTTCCGTGGTGTAAGGAAGGATAAGCTGATCAGGGTCCCTGCCGAAATGCTGGCGGCTCTTTTCTCGGCCTAGTCTTATAAGTTTGGCCACTAGGGAGGGATAGGTGAGGAGAACTTTAGTCGGGGTGGAGGATAGGTGTATCCACAGGAGAGGGCCATTCTGCCACAAAACCCCCGTGGGTGTATGTAGTGTGGCACAGACAATAAGGGCAAAGGGCTGTTCATAAGTTATGAAGGTAACCTGTTGTTGCTGTATGGCCTCTTCAACAATGCGAAGGGCCCTTTTTGCCTCTGGATTGAGGTAGTGGGGAGAGAGGGGGCTGGCATCTCCATGAAGAGTATCAAACAAGGGTTTTAATTCCCCAGTTGTAAGTTTGAGGTATGGTCGGAGCCAATTAATATCTCCCAGGAACTTTTGGAAATCATTAAGTGTGTGTAGATGAGAGGTTTTTAAGTGAAGCTTTTGAGTGATGATTTGATTATTATTCAATTCGAAACCGAGGTAATAATAAGGGTCAGCAAGTTGTATTTTGTTCGGGGCAATTTGAAGTCCTAGGGAAGTTAGTTGGCAAGTTAGGTCCTGACTGCACCTAAGTACCTCTAAGCTGGAGGCCCCCGCCAGTAAAATATCATCCATGTAATGAATGATATAAATGGAAGACCACCGACGCCTAAGAGGGTCTACAGCCTGAGCAACAAATTTTTGACACAGAGTGGGACTATTGGCCATGCCCTGAGGGAGAACTTTCCACTGATATTAAAATTAATAACTGGGAGGCTAAACGCAAAGCGTTCTCTATCAAGTGGGTGAAGAGGGATAGTGAAGAAGCAATCTTTGAGATCAATAATGATTTTAAAGTAATTAGCTGGAATGGCGATGGGGGAGGGGAGTCCAGGTTGGAGAGCTCCCATTTTAAACATGGTTTTATTAATTTCTCTGAGGTCCTGAAGGAGTCGCCATGACCCATTTTTCTTTTTTATCACAAATATAGGAGTATTCCAAGGAGAGGTAGTTGGTTCTAAATGTCCAGCAGCCAGCTGTTCCTGCACTAACTCTGTGGCAGCTGCGAGTTTTTGCTCAGTCAAGGGCCATTGATCTACCCACACTGGAGACTCAGATCTCCACTTAATCTTATCAGCGTGGGGTGCAGGGGAGTCAATGACCGCTAAGGAAAATTTTCACTTCCCAAGCCTGAACGATTATTTTTAGGCGTTATAGGAAGAGGCTGCTTCATGCCTTGATTATTTTTTCCCAATCCCTGTCCCGGTAGGAAGCCCAGATTAAGCATCTGTTGGGTAACTATTTCATTTGGGCTACACATGATGACCCCCAGCTGGGATAAGACATCACGACCCCACAGATTAACAGGCAAATCCAGAACAATGTAAGGTTGAACTTGTCCTGAGTTACCCTCAGAGTCCTTCCAAGTAAGAATTTTTGAGCTTTGCTTAGGATTGACAGACTGACCAATGCCTTCAAGATGAGTTATTGAGGTCTCACAGGGCCAGTTGGAAGGCCAATATTTAGCTGAAATTACTGTAGCATCAGCTCCTGTGTCCATTATTCCTTCAAAGGCTTTGCCATCTAACTGGAGAGTAAGTTTTGGTCTATCGGGTGTGACTGGTTGCATCCAATATGCATCTGAGGACCCGAAAGCGACATCAGGCCGCCGGGGAACTAAATGCCTATGGGGTGTGGGTAATAAAGGGAGCAACAAGATTTGAGCTATTCTTTGACCTGCATGTATGGATACCGGCCCTGAGGGGGCAGAAGCTAAAAGAGATATCTGTCCTGTATAATCATTGTCAATGACTCCTGGGAGGATCTGAAGACCGGCCAAAGAGGAGCTGCCACGCCCTATTATCAATCCAAACGTTTCTGGGGGTAATGGTCCTCGGACCTCTGTAGGAATGACCTGAATGCCCTGTTCAGGGGTTAGTATTGCACTGGTGGCGGAACGGACGTCCAACCCGGCACTTCCAGGGGTGGCGCGACAGAGGGAGCTGAAGCCTATCTCTGTGTCTGCTTTTGGGGAACAAACCTGACTGCCCCTAGGTTCTGTTCCAAGGGTGGGGCCAGGGGCTGGCCCCGCTGGGAGTTTCCCTGTTTTGCGGGGAGAGGCTGACCGTTGATGTCAGTTTTGGAATAACAATCTACAGCCCAATGCTTGCCTCTTTTGCATCGGGGGCACACTGAGGTGGGAGGCCCACGATTTTGTTTTCCCAGGGAACATTCGCGCACAAAATGGCCAGGCTGCTTGCAATTAAAACAAGTTTTTTGTAATGAGCTGGGGTTCAAGCCCTTAAGTGCTGCTCCTATGGCAACGCCGATAGCATGAGAGGCTCCAATACCCGAACAAAGTCGGACGTAATCGGAGAGATCTCCTCTGCGATGAGGTCGTAGGGCTTCTTGGCAAGAGGGGTTAGCATTTTCAAAGGCAAGGTGCTTGATAAAGGCACTGCCAGTCTCACCTTCTCCCACTAGCCTTTCGGCAGCATCGGTTAATCTGCTGACGAACTCACTATACGGCTCATCGGGTCCCTGGTGGATGTTAGACAATGAGGTGGTGGCTGCGCCCTTGGGGGGGAGACATTTCCAGGCTCTAAGGCCGGTGTTTTGTATTTGTGATAATAAACCAGGGGGAAAATTTGCCTGTTTCTCATTGGTGTCATATGGAGCCCGCCCCAAGAGTTTATCTCTTGTCCAGGTGCGGGAGGTCCTGCTTTCTCCATTACGCTGGGCCGTCTCCCGGCACAGTTCAGCAAATTCGGTACGCCAGAGAACAAAGTCTCCCCCTGATAAACAGGCCCGAGCCAAGAAATGCCAATCATTAGGTGTAAGCCATCGGTCACTAAGGCTCTCAAGCAATGCTATACTGTAAGGGGCTGTTGGGCCGTAGTTATTGACAGCCGCTTTTAAGTCTTTAGCATGTTTCACATTTAAGCGGCGATATTTCTGGGGGCTAAGGCTGTCAGGTTGGACAGCATCTATATCAGGATTCTCAGTTTCTTCCTCTTCTATCCCAGGGCTTTCTTGCTCTTCCTCACTCTCTATTTCAGTCTCTATCTGCCCGTGCTGGCTACGAGTTACCGGAAAGGTGAGGAGAGTCCTAGGACGGCCTGGGGCACCTTTTGACACATTGTTCCAGGATCGAGTTTTAGGATCCTGGGCTAGGCAGAGTGAGTTAAGCTCTTGCTCAAGGGCTTGGAGCTCCTTTTGGAGATCTAACTGTCTGTGTCTGCGAGCTACAAGTTTTTCTAGCGTTGATATATCTTGATCAAGGGAGTTTTCAGTCGATCGGGGAGGACAGCTGGGTTCCAGGCCAAGGGGTGGGGCGGTCAGGTTAGGAGGGCCTGGAGGATGAGGAGGAGGTCTCTGAAAGGCAGGGGCCGTAAGGGTATAGGGGTAGGCATTCTCATGGTAATGAGCGGCATTTTCCTCAAGAGTGGTCTGACCCTCAGGGGACAATGGGTTAGAATCGGGTTTATCAATGAAAGCTCTCAGGGACGGGTAAAGGCCCTCGGGGGGATCAGTATGACTCCCTTGCGGGGGGGTGTGTGTTCCAAAGGCTTGAGGTTCTTCTGGAATGTTAAGAGAAACTGAGGGGCAGGCGGAGGGGGGACGGGACCGTTCTTTCATAACCTTTTCATCCATCTGGGCGAGATGTTGAACATCAGGAGCATTATGAGAGCTCTGGAGGACATCATTTATCAAATTCCAATAAGAAAAACAGGTGACTGGGACCTTCTCGGGTCCGAAAGTTTTATAATAGTCATTCAGACAATCTCCAACCCGTTTCCAGATTTGCGGGCTGATGGTGCCTTGCTGCGAAAACCACGGACAAATGTCTGATAGGAACATAAAAAACTGAGCTAAGTCTTTCTTTTTCGCCTTAATTTTCCGCCTAATCAATGATTTTTCAATGCCAGTAAGAAACAAGTCATGCGAACTTAATTCCTGCCCCATGTCTCTAACCACCACTTACCTCTTCAGACCAAACTCGCAGGGCGGCTACTCCCACGGTGATCAGGACGAGTTTGACTCACGGGCAGCTTTTCCCGTGGAAACTCCAGTCGAGCTAACTCACACCCGGTGCGGCAGCTCAGGACGCCTGGCCAGGACTTCCTTCTCCGTGGTGGGTTCTTTCAGCAGCTCCGTACCTCGGGCCCCACGTTGAGGCGCCAGTTTTGCCCCGGCCCGCAGGACAAATCAACGAAGGGACGAGGGGAAGCCTGGGAAAGTAAAGCAGGAAAGGCGGAAAAATGGAGGCAAGACAGGATTCTGATCAAGCCTCAAAGTTTTATTATTAAAATGAGGTATTTTTATAGCAGTGGGAATAGAGGGAGGGATCAAGTGACGTAGGGATGGAGTGACATTTGGAGTGAGGTAGTTGTCGACTGGGGATTGGATATACATAGGACTAAGGCAGTGACATCAGGCAGGAAGTTTTTTGCGCGCGCGGGCCTTTTGAATTTCGCGGGCGCGGGCTTTTTCAAACTTGGCGCGCACGGGCTTTTTCAGCCCTACAAGCTTCCTGTATGTCGGGGCCTGGGGGCTCACCCATGGCTCCCGACAATATTCTAAGTCTGAATTATCATAGTTTGTTGGATACTCTTTCGAGTAAAAATAGTGGTTTGTTCAGTTCACAACCCAATTAATCTCACAGATCCTATTCCTTGAGAGCCTGATTGTGCACTGGAATATAATAGAAATGGATTAGGTGTACTTCCTATTTTGTCAGGCAGGAAATTAAAATTTCAAGTCCTCAAAAGCCAAAGTTTTATAAAATTAGTAATAACACTGATAAAAATGTATAAATAAGATATTAATATAAATAAAATAAGTGAAAATAAATATTTAAACATTGAAAATACATGATTTCAACTAGTAATAAAAGAATTATACTTAGTTACCAAGGATGTTTTTTAATAAGACTAGATTTTTCCCTTTTCTGAGAATATGGGAAGCATACAATAACTTCTAGTACAGGTTGGCCTTATTACCTTGGTTCATGGCACAAGGCCAGCAGTGCTACTCACCATTGCTTTTGCTTCATCATTGTAAATAAAGCACAGTGAAAATGGCAGCTAACATCTTAGTATTATTATGACTTCATGGGCTCCCTAAAAAGGATTTTAGGGAACAGCTAAGATCCACAGACCATAGCTTGAGGAAGAGCCAAAGGATGCACACAGCTCCTGGTGTTACTTTATGATTGCTATGGTTACTATTCTATCCTGCTAACAAATAAATGAATAAATAAAAGATTGTCTTGGACTCTGACTGCGAGTGACCCTATAGGACAGAGTAAAACTGCCCCTTAAGGTTTCCAAGGAGTGGCTGATGGATTCAAACTGCTGACCTTTTGGTTAGCAGCCATAGCTCTCTACCACCTTCTCAGCTGTATTCATGGTGACAAGTAGTTAGAAGTTTGAGATTTTAAAAGGAGAATTTTGAGGGAACCATGTTCTTAACTGACCACGTATTGTGGGTATACAAATATCTTGTGACTACTCCCACTTTGATATAAAATTACACTGACTTCCTTGACCATGTGTAAGCAAACACCCACTATTTGCTGACCTGATTGTACTGGTGAATGAGTAAAGGTGGAAAGACGGTATGACTACAGTTAATCATAGATAAATAGGCCTTGATTTTCTTAAGGTCTAGATAAAACGTATTTCTTACATAAAATTTTTCTTGACCCCTCCCCTAAACTCCCAAGATACAATTATTTTTCCAGTATTTCCAAAGTACTTTATGTTTCTACTTATATATATAATAATATATATATAGTAGTATATATATATTATTTCATAATGTTTTTTTCCTCCACTTAAGTTTAAACTACTTGAAACCAGGAAAGGGATATTTATTTATTCATTCAGTCATTCATTTCATTTCCAGTTCCAACTGAAGCAGGCAGTTTTAAAAAGGGAAAATTAAAATAGCCAGGATTAATAGAATTGACTTTTTCATTTGTCTTTTCTTGAAAATTCCTGGCTTCTTTCACCTAGGCTGTGACATAAATCACACATTACCTAACCAGAGCCACTCAGAAAATACCTCTGCAGCTTCTCTTTACGGCTTCTTTAGGTACCGCAAACAAGTGGAGATGCTGAAAAGAAGTGCTAGACAAGTTGGGCTCTGTGTGGACAGGGCCAGTAAAAGTACCAGTGGAAACCCCCTGCCTGAAGTGACAACTGAGAATTTCCTGGATCTCAGATTGGATGCAGCCTGCTCCAGAATAGGTGGCCTTTGAGCTGCTCTTGTTGTTCCCCTGACCCCATGCCTAGCATGTAGCTTCCCCTTTAAATATCCCAGCCTTGAGGGTTTTGTACAGGGCTGGAGAACGAACATGCTGTCTGTCCCCTGTGTTTGTTTGCTGGCAAACATGGTTAATAATAATAATAATAATAAAGGCTTTGATCCCTCACCGTAATAGCTGTCTCAGAGATTGGCTTTTGAGGCCAGGTAACAAGAATCTGGAGGCTTTGTCCAGTAACACAACTTTAACTCTGAAAAAGAGTGACATTCAGTAAATGATGCTTAAATGAAGGATTGAATGGCAAAATCTGACTTGATTTTGAAGTTTCTGTCTAGTACATTTTATACACATTGTGGTCTCAGTTAGGTCAGGAAGAATTAGCAGAGTTTTTTTTTAAGTCAGTGTGATAGTGAAGTTACAGTGGCATCTTGTTGTGTTGTATGCAGAAGCAGGATACCCTCAACATGAAATGAAAGGGAAAGCACGTTATTTCTTGAGCTCTTACTTTTCTTTATTACATTTTGGAACTTTTGCTAAAAACCGATTAGACAATAGAGAATACAATACACAGATTCTTCCTGAAGAAAGATGGTCAAATATCCAATAAGGGAACAAAACTGCTTATTCTAGCTTATTTCCCAAAATATGAAAATGTTTTGTTTAACTTTTGTTTCCTTTCAAACAGTGTTAGACATTTAAAGGGAAGGATTTGAAATTCTACTTTCAGATCAGAAGAAATGTTCTATATTCTGTTTTGAGTCATCCTTTAGAGTCAATCACTTTGCAATCATAACAATAACAATAATTGAACAATAAAATACTTTGATGTTTAAGGGTCCCATATGGAAGTATTTCCACAGGAAGTTATGCTCAGAGGAGGCAAAGAGGTATATCCTCATTACTATTTCAAGGATGGAGCGTAGGCTGCTAAGAAGGCATGTTGTAGATTTATTTTGCTCTTTTAATTTTTTCTTTTTAAAATAAGGTACTGATATGTCTTCAAGGTCAGGGAAATATCTAAGTAAGAAGGTATGTAAATGACTGCCTTCTTTTATAGAATTAGCACATGATGAGTCCAGCTGGAAAACCAGAAAAATATCAATTGTTTCTGAGAGGATTCTGACTCATGGCTATCCCGTGCGTGTCAGAGTAGAAGTGTGCTCCGTATGGTTTTCAGTGATGAATTTTTTTTCAGAAGTAGGTCACTGGTCTGTCTTCTGAGCTACATTTTTATGGATTCTAACCTCTAACCTTTCAAGTGGCAGTGGAAGGTGTTAACACTTTACAACACCCTGGAAGCCTTCTAAGAAATGCTTCTCTTAATTTGGCTGTCATGTTCCCTGAGAGAATTGATCCTCCCGGATATAATACATACCATTCCATGCTAGCCATTCTTAAAACTTTTTTGATCCATAAGGGTAAGGCCAATGTCTGCTGATATTCATTCTTCTGTTTTATAAAAAGTAATTTTGAAACTCCTATAATTTAGAGGACATATTTCTTTCTTTTTTTAAAAAAAATCGCTATCTCTTTGTATTTATAGGATGCAAATCAAAACATAACAACTTCTCTCAGTCTGTGTCTCCCAGTGTTCTTGGAAATCTCAGTCAGGAAACAGTCTCGTATTTCAACCTTATAAATGTCTCTCTCTCTCTCCTTTTTTTTTTTTTTTAACAAAGATGAACTTTGAATTCTGAAGTAAGGAGTAACACATGAAATTTAAATATGAGTTAAATTTCTCCAGTGTCAGTGATCAAAAAGCTTTAGGGATTATGAAGTGTAATCCCCTCAATTTGACAAGAAAAAGGCTTTTTAGGGAGGATGATGGTAACTACTGTTGTGGTCTGCTCACAAGGAGCTAGTCATTGTGTTAAACGCTGCACACTGTCTCCTTTAATTCAGACAGCCGCCGTGACAGATGGGTAAACAACCTTTGGAGAAGCGGAATCTATGGCTCAAGGAGGTTAAATAATCTGCCCACGGTGTCACAGCATCTAGTAAGAAATGACTCCAGGTCTGCATGCTTGACATCCTCACCCCATAGCACAGCTTTGAGAGGATGTACTGAGAAACTTCAGAACAAGAAGGTCATAAGCTTATACGTGGAGCTGGTACTTCTCAGGTTATATCTTAGTTGCTGGGAATTGGTAGCGATTTATGATGTTGGCTGGTGAGATGATAATTGGATTTTTGGCTCAGATAAGAATGACTTGGAAAACATGATTTATTGTTCAGTACCTATGGGAATTTTTAAATTGTATATTGAGCAACAGCCACTGCAGGTCCGTCTGACAGGATATAAAATGCATGAGCTAGGGAAGAGAGGAATTGTTGCTAGACCTCTCCCACCCTAACATTGGTAGACTTGCCCTCCCCAGATGCACAGGCTTTTTTAGTTATTAGCTTTGTAACTTAGGGTATGTCATTGGAACTGAGCATCAGTTTACTTATCTGTAAACTGATGAGAGTAAGAACTGCTCAACTAGATAGTTATAAGGATTTAGCAAAGTAATGTATATGAAAATGACTTATAAAATGTAGTACAAAGTAAATATTATTGCCCTCAAAGTATCCAGGTATTTGCTAAGCAGATGTGTCTAGTGAAGTCAGCTCACGCAGAAACCTGTGTGAGGTGTTACAGTATAGCTGTTTACACATTTTAATGTGTGTATGATTATTATAGGGATCTTATTAAAATGCAGACTCTGATTCAGGAGGTCTTTTCAAGTTAAAAATCTCCCAGACGATGCTGATGCCGGTAGTCTGTGGACCACATATTGAATAGCAAGCATTTGGATTCCAATGAAATTTCAGTGTTAATACAACGTAAGGGGTTTGAAGATGTTGGCTGAAATTCTAGATATTCTTAAATGAAATTCTAGAAATGTTAGGGTAATAGAAACTGAAACTGGAATCATTTATATAAAGAATCATTTAACTCCCTCTGGTTTTTTGCATGCAGAAACTAACACACACACAGACACACACACACACACGCAAAGTTAGAGTGCCTTTTCGAAAGTTCCCTAAGAAAGTGGAGCAAGAGTCCAGGTAACATGACCTGAAGAGAGTGTGTCTCCACTGGGCTAGGCTTCTGCCTCTAGAAAAACATCCTCCGTGCTGAATCGGGTCACTCTAGCGTGAACTCCAAGCATTACACAATTTTATGCAGAACTTGGAAGACAGGATAACACTACTTCCACTCAGTGTGAGGAAGCTCTGGGAAGTACATCACTTCATTCTAGTTAGCGTCTATAAGTCCCAACTCCTGATTCGGAGTCTCCGATTTGATACAGCTTCGGTAACATTTGAATGTAGTTCTGTTTCTCTGTGGGTTTATATGCTGCCTCAGATTGACAAGTTCTGGCAATAAGACATGCAGCTGCTGGCAAGTGATTCCTTAAATTATAGCTCTGTATCTGTCTGTCTGTCTATCCATTCTGAAACTTGAGTAATACAGAAAAGTTGAAATGATTAGTATAATAAATGCCTATGTTCCTACCAATCCAAATTAACCATTGTTAACATCATGCCGTCTGTGTCCCTAATCTTTGTACAGAATTTATTTTTTCTTTATTGAGCTTATAATATGTCAGGTAGTTTTCTGGGTTTCTAGGATATTGCTGCGTAAAAGGTGAACAATGTCTCTGCTCTCATGAAATGTGCATCTGAGTAGCTGGAAATCAGACCTATAAAATAACAAACATCCTAAATACAAAAGTGTCAGAGTGTTGCATGCCTTGCAGAGAACTCAAGCAATAACGTCATATGATAACTGTGGATTGGGTAGTCAAGGAAGGCCACCCTGCATAGCTAACACATTAAGCTAAAATCTAGATGGAAACTGAACCTTGTGAAGATGCACCAAAAAAACACTGCACACAAGAAGGACAACACTGGCAAAGGCCATAGAAAGGAGCAAGCCGGATGTATCTGAAATAGAGAAGAGAGACCTGGAAGCTGGCAGCCTGGTGGGCCATGGGTGACTGGTAGAGCAAAGGTCAAGAGAGCTGGGCAGGAGTCAGTCGCTGTATGATAAGTTTGGTTTTTATTTTCCGTAAAGTTTAGAAGCCATCAAAGACTTTGAAGTAAGGGAGTAACACAATTTGATTTATCACTGAGCATGATTGCTCAACTGTGTGTAGAATGAACAATTATGATCTGGGACAGATGAGTTAGGAGGCTATGGAAAAATCCAGGCAAGGGATGATAGTGGTTTATAGAAAAATGAACAGATTTGAAATATGTTTAGATGTGCAGCTGACAGAACTTTTTTATGAGTTGGATATGAAGGATGAGGGAAGGCAAAGGCTAGTTCCATTTATTCAGAGAGGGAATAGTGTAATCAGCATGTTTGGAAGAAGCCCTGGTGGCACAATGGTTAAAGTGCTCAACGGCTATCCAAAAGGTTGGCAGTTTGAATCTACCAGCCTCTCTGTAGAAGAAAAGGCCTGGTGGTCTGCCCTTATACAGACTATAACCTAGGAAACCCTGCCAGGCAGTTCCACTCTGTCCTATAGGGTTGCTGTGAGTTGAATCTGACTTGACTACATGCAACAACGGCAGCATGTTTAGAGAAGGAAGTCAAGAGTTTGATTTGGGTCATGTTTACAGTACCTATTTGGTAAATAGGTGGACTTGTCCCCTGGAGTTCCAGAAGAAGGTAAAGGCTGGAGTTTGAGACTCATTAATGTTTAAACCCCTGGAACAGGCAGAAGTCTCCTGGAGAGAATATGTTGTCAGACACATGAGAATCACGACTAAGTCTTGGGCACACAGCATTTTGGAAGCCCAGCAAAGAGTGAGGAGCAATTGTGGCCAACATTGTTGGAAGGGGCATTACAAAGGGAGCCTAGAGAAGAATGTGCTCGAAGAGGAGGAAGTTGTCATAGATATTGACTGCTGCAAAGACATGAAGTAGCATGAAAGAGGTACGCCTGCTGAATTTGATGTAGTCGGATCCGACTCGACAGCACTTGGCGGTGGCGGCGGCAAGGTTATTAATGTCCTTATCGGAGGTTCAAAAACCTGAATGAGTAGGTTGAGAAAAAATTATACATGGATACATTTTTTTCCTCTTACAGTCTTTGTGAAAAAATGAAAGCTAAGTCCACTTTTTAATGCCTTTTTCATACCCAGAATATCTTGAAAGAAGAATACATTAAAGGTGAAATCCTGGAGATAGATTAGGGGGCCTCTAAATTTTTCTGATGACTTAGCAAGTGAAAAATAAATCATAATTGTCTCATCTTTTTTTTTTTTTTTTTAAGAATCTTGTTATGCTACATAATTTTCTTCCCCCTGTGAACTGCCTCAACTTTCTTTTTGGAATGAGTTGAGGTCTTAAAAAAAAAAAAGTGAAAATACATTGTATTACAACGTATCATTCAAGTGGACTAATATAAAATTTTATACTGAAAAGGTCATGGAAACAAACCAATGCCAGCCAGCCAAGTGCCGTGGAGTCGGATCCACAAACCAATGAGTAACATTTAAATACCTTTAAGAATATAATTATTCTACTCACAAAAATGCTGTTTTCATGGGTGAATGTTCTAGATTCTAAACAAACTATATATGTTATAAGGAAAATTGGTGGCCTGAGGCCAAACCCTCTGCCACTGTGTAAAGTCTAGCTCACAGTAACCCTGAAGGACAGAGTAGAACAGCCACATATGGCAAGGAGTGGCTGGTGGATTCAAACTGCCAACCTTTCTGGTTAGTAGCCAAGCTCTTAAGTACTACGTCGAGACAGCTGAATTTTGGCACTGGCCTAGACACTAATTTTATGTGACCTTAGCAAGTAACTCCTGTCCTCTGGGCTTCAATTTTCTCACCTGTGAAGTGATGATGTTGGATTAACCTTATGTTTATTAACCTGATGTTTAACCCTTTCATGGACCATGGGATGTATATGACTGTGTTACCTTTTCTGCCCCTGGGTGTTTATTGGCAGGCATTTGAGCCACTTGCTTTCATTCTGGCATCATGACAAAGACTTGTGCAACTGCCTAAAAAACAAAGAAGTTGGTCTGTGCTACATATTTGAGTGTTGAGAGCCAATTGTATGGGAGGATGCTTCCTGAAAGAATGATTATGTAAAATGTTTGTGTATTTTGGCTTCTGTACAGCTATATAAGGCTTGCAACTATGTTTACTGTTTACTTTGAATTACTGGGAAGGTATGATTATTGGCATTCAAAAGTATTCAAGCAAATGGATTATTTAGGGGAGGAAAACTGTGAGTGTCACACTGCTAGGACCTCGAAACCAGTGTGTCCTGTGTATGTGGTATGTTTCATGGAATGTGGCTCCAGTGTGGTCCACTGTAAATCAAACTAATGGCAATTATGTGCACTGAGTGCACTGTTTTTTAATATTTTGTGCATATTTTGGTAAAGTTGAGTGAGATATTTTATGGTTTACATGTAACCAAGGAAGTGTGATGTGCCATGAGACTGATTTGCCTTGTGTATGTGATATGCTGCATGGAACATGGGACTCGTAAGTCCTGCTTGCGTTTGGCTCCTTGTTTTTTCAAATAATAAGATACCTATCAACAAACAATGATTGAACATCCACTCCATTGGTGAAAAAAGTGTGGCATTACCAAAAAATTCCCAAAACAAAAAAAGTCATTCAGGAAAAGGTTAATTTTCTTTGCAACTACAATGAGTTATGCTACTGAGGACAAACTTGGTTGCAAGACTGCAGGAGATCAAATTTTGTTTGTTTGATTGCTTAACTACTAGAATATAATAAATATAACCTCAAAAAAAGGATGCTACTTTGTCACAGAAGGCATCAAACAATGAAATGTATAAGATTAAGAAGATAAAACATGAGTTGGCAGAATCTGAACTTGCATAGAACTTTGAAACTCTACTGGGCATAAATATCAGCTGCAGAGCTGATTTAAAGTAGAGATTACTGAGTTTTATCCTTGTCTTGTACTCTGCCTGGGCTATAATTTAGGGGCCTATATTTTTACCACATTCCCCAGCTGGTTCTGATGCCAGTAGTTCAAAAACAATATTTGAGACACACTGAAACCAAACTGTTGAAACAAAATCATGTCTCTTAATGTGCTAAAGATAATAGATTGCATTAATATGTGCTCATTCCAGTTAAGTTGAAATGTTGAGCTTTTTCTTCTAATCAGATTCTGTTTTGGTGAAAATGATTTAGTTGCCTAGGAAATTACAAATGTATGGCATTTGTTTGGGGGGTTAACGTGCTGCATTAAATGATCTATGTCATAAAAAAACTCCTAGGGCAAAGGATGCAAAATGTTCCACTTCCAAGTGCAAATGAACCACTATTCGTGTGGGCAAGAATTGAGAGCTGATTTTGGAGACTTTCTCGTGGTTGATGTCAAAAGAATGATTAATCTCATTGTCCCAATCAGTAGGATTCTAGTGCAGTGTCAGACTCAATAGATGATTCTGTTTGACGAGTGGTTTAAATTCTCTGAATCCAGTTTTCTTAGTTGTATTATGACAAGACTGTCTCCAAATTTCTTCCCTATTGTGGATAGTTTTTCTCTAATAGTGATGTGCAAATGTTCACCAACTCCTAATGTATTTTAGAGTAAAACATAGCTACTTGCTCTGAAACAGTAATTAAGGTCATGATAAATGTATTTTAGATTTTGAAAAATATAATAAGAAGTGTGGGTAAAACACAGATGTACTGTACAAAATCTAAGAAGACCTGTCTGTGTCCAGAACATACTACCCTCCTTACCTTGAGAGGGAATCGTCCTTGTTTTGTTACACTCATTTCCTTCTTTTTCTTTATGTTTTTTGCCATCTACATAAACATGGAAACCCTGGTGGCATAGTGGTTAAGTGCTATGGCTGTTAACCGAAAGGTTGACAGTTCAAATATACCAGGTACCCCTTGGAATCTCTATGGGGCAGTTGTACTCTGTCTATAGAGTCACTGTGATTCAGTCGACTTGACAGCGTGGAGTTTTCTGATTTACATAAACATACCTGAATTATATAGCTTAATTTGACTGCTATTGAACTTTATATAAATGGAAAAGTCATGTATTATTTTTTCTTCTTTAACTCATCATTATGAGATTCATTCACATTGATATGTGTAGCTGCATCTATACAATTTTCTGTTTGTTAATATCCTATAGTATGAATAGCCCATCACGTGTTTATTCATTCTGCTTCAGATGGACATAAATAATGATTCTGTATTCTTCTAAATGTATCTCCATGAAGATTTTTCACTAAATCACATAGCTAAGAGTAGAAATGAATAGTTGAAATGTATCCTGGATTTGCTCATTAGTGATAGCTCCAAAGTGTTTATGTCAATTTATTAGTTGATGCCTTTTTACCCTAGACTTCCTTGCCAATGATCAGTTTAGTCAGATTTTTTTTTTTTTTTTTTTTTTTTTGGCTAGTCTGATGAGTTTGTAGTAGTATAATATGGCTCATTTTATAATTCTTTCCCTGCTTATTAATCCAGACGATCATCTTTTTATTTACAGTCCTCTGGAGTCTCTTGGAAGTCGTGGTGGCTAACTAAAAGGTCATCAGTGTGAATCCACCAAGTGCTCCTTGGAAACTCTACAGGGCGATTCTACTCTGTCCTCTAGGGTCATTATGGGTCAGAATCAGTTTGATGGCAAGGGGCTTGGGGTTTGGGGTGTGAATTTCCTTATTTGTGAAATTCCCCATCCTGGTAGATGACGTATTTTAATATTGACTTGTTGATTTCTTTACGTTGATTTATTAGTACTTCTAGATATTCTAGAGAGAGACACTGGATGTTCTCTTCTTTATAGTATCGTGACGACAAGTCCTTAATGTAAAGAAGACAAATTTATCATTTATTCATAGTTACTGCTTTTGTGCCTTGATTAAGAAATCTTTTCTCTCATGAGGTCATGAAAATATTTTTTAAAACTCTGTAGTTTTGTCATTCACATATAGATATTAACCTAGCTGAAATTCATTCTTATACAGAAAGTAGAGGTTTAATTCCATCTTTAATTATTTTAAATTGAGCTAACACATACTCACAGTGAAATATAAAAACTTTAATTGCATAATTTAGTGAGTACTAAGAAATGTCATTTACTCATGTAACCAGGAGACCAAACAAGGTATTTATTAACTTTTCCATTTCCCTGGAAATTTTCTTCTTACTCTTGCCAGGCAACCTTGAATTCCTGTAACTTTCTTTTGCTCAACAGGGTATTTTTATGTACAATTTTCTGAGACCTTCTTTTCTTCCTGTAGATCAGAGTTTTCATCTGGTATCATTGATCCAGAAACCGTGGTAGTGTAGTGGTTAAGTGCTACGTCTGCTCACCTAAAGGTCCACAGGCACTCCTTGGTAACTCTGTGGGGCAGGTCTACTCTGTCCTATAGGGGCAGTATGAGCTGGCATCAACTCGACAGCAGTGGGTTTGCTTTTCTTGCCCCTCAGTTTTCTTTTATTGTTTCTTATAATGTTGATCTTGTTAGTTGTCGTTGGGTTAATTCTGACTCAAGACAGCTTTATTTACTTAAAAAAATAATCTGAATTTCACTCTCACTTTCAAAGGGCACTTTTACTGGAAATAGAATTCTGAACTGGAGGTTGTTTTGATTAGCTATTTCTACATAACAGGCAACCCATAAATGACTTAAAATTCCCATTTTATTATATCTCTTGATGTTGTGAGTTGATTTGGCTCATCTGCAAAGTTCTGTTCCCTGTGAAGCCAGCCAGGGCTGCACTAATCTGGGAGCTAAAATGGATTAAAAAGTCTGAGGTAACTGACTCATACAGCTGGCAGTGATGCTAGTAGCTCTTGGCTGGGAGCTCAGCTGGGGCTTTTGACTGGAGCACATGACCGTTCTATGAGCTGGGCATCTCACAGCATGGCAGCTGGGTGCTGATGGGGAGCAAATGTTCCAGCAAAGAGAAAGCAGAGGTTGCCAGTGCTCTGAAAGGTTAGGCCCAGAACTGGCATAGCACCACTTCAGCCATATTCTGTTGGTTAAACACACATGTCCAGAAAAGATTCAAGGGGAATTGAAATAAATTTCATCTCTCCCTGGGGCAAATGATAAAGAGTCCATGTCCATATTTTATCTCCAGAACATTCTTGTAAGTACTTAAAAGATATCTTTTTACTGTTTTCAGGCCTTAATTGTTTCCGATAGGAAGCCACACATCGTTATTGTCATTGCTCACCTGTATATGTATCTGTTCCTCTCCAGCCTGCTGTAGCGTCTTTTAAGATTTTTACCTTGTCTTTCATTCTAAGCAGTCAGTCATGTGCCCAGATGTGGTATAATTTATAACTTATTGTGCTTGGTGTTCAGTGAAATTCTTGGATGTGTAGGCTTCTATTTTTCACCAAAATTTTCAGTCATTATTTATACAGATTTTTTTTCCCTTTATTATTTTTGTTTTCTTCAGCCATACTCCACTGTCTTAGACTGCTTGATTCGGGCCCAAAAGGGCAAACCTCAGGCCTGGTTCACAGGTACATCAGCTGCATTGTCAGTGTTAGCTGAAAATGCACTGCCACTGCACTACGGGCTGAAAACCAGGGATGAGGCCAATCCTCCCCGTGAATGGAGCTTAGAGAAATATACTGTGGCCCCAACTCAGTGTGGTGGAAACTGTAGACAGAAGTGACACCATGCATGGACCCTTTGGCAGTGCTTAGTGGCTTGGATGGCTGAAGAAAGGCCTAGAAGAAGTATCATTAGAAGATCAGAGATACAAGATGTCAGGGTAAGAGGTGTGTATATGTTCTGGAACATTTGAGGGCTGACAATGAAGTTCGTGAACTCATGCTAGAAAAGTGCTACATATCTTGTTGTTGAATATCTTCACAATCACCTCGAAGTAACTCCCCTTGGGAAGCTATGCACTGATGCCAGTGCCTTGTCAACTCTTCAAAGCAATTTTGGAACTCTTTCTTGGAATGGCTATCAGAGCTGCTGTTATATTACCCTTGATGTCCTAAATGTCATCAAAATGTCTTCCTTTCAAAATTTCCTTTATATTTGGGTGAAGCAAAAAGTCACTGGGGGTCAGGTCAGGTAAGTAGGAAGGATGTTCCAGTACAGTTATTTGTTTATTGACTAAAGTATTATATTCCTCGCAGACAACTACACAATTAAGCTCACGAACTTGCCAGTGTGCCCGTGTGTGCAATGCCCGTTCCAAAAAGAATTCCAAAATTGCCTTGAAGGGTAGACTAGGTGCTGGCATGAGTACACAGCTTTCCAAGGAGTGTACTTTGAAGGTGACCGTAGTAATATTTAGTAATGTTACTGTAATAGTAATGTAGCACTTAGAACAATTAAGTTCACGGATTTAATTGTCAGACCTTGTATATACCTGGAACAACAAGGACTCTGTAACTCTTTATATCTCACATAAATGCCTGTCACAGAGGGTACCCCATGGAGGTGACACTAAACAAGCAGGGGGATGGTCTAGTTGGCCACAGTTATTATGCAATGGGCCCGTAACTGGAACAGTTACATTTTCAAGGCTGGAAACTTATGCATGGACCCAACAGCAAGTACTCCCTTTTACTGATGCTGAGCTAGATGATAGACTATCAACTTGATAGAAAAGTGAATATATTGAACCACTTCTAACCTGAAAGTGACTCCATTTCATCTTTACTGAAGTTTTATACATATTCTCGGCATGTGTTTTCTATTCCTTTCTGAACTGCTTCAAACTACTGTTTGGTTCAGAAAAATCTGTGTTGGATGTCACATAGTAGTCACTTGGAAAATTGATCCACTCTACAGCAACAAAGGTGTTGTTCTTCCTAATGGCTTCAAGTTGGTTCTGACTGATAGTGATCCTGTGGACAACAGAACAAAATCGCAGGTGCATGGTACTACACATCTTCACGATTCTCGTGCAGAGCCCATTGTTGCAGCTACTGTTTCAGTCCTCTCTTTGAAAGTCTGTCTTAATCGTAGTGTTCTTCTCCAGGGAGTAATCCCTGCTCTGACTAAAATATGTGAGACAAAGTCTCACCGTCCTCATTTCTAAGGAACATTCTGACTGTGCTTCTTCCAAGACAGATTTGTTGGTTCTGCTGGCAGCTCATGGTATAGTCAATAGTCTTGGCCAATACCATTATTCAAAATCATCAGTCCTTCTGTGTTCTTTATTCATGGTTCAGTTCTCACATATGTATTAGGTGATTAAATATAGCATGACTTGGGTCAGGAACATTTTAGTCCTAAAAGTGACATCTTTGCTTTGTAACACTTTAAACAGGCCTATGCAACAGATTTGCCACATGTAATACATCATTTGAATTCTTTGCTGTTTCCATGGGTGTTGATTGTAGATCCAAGTATAATGATAGTCTTAACAACTTTTCTGTTTTTATCGTAATGTTCCTTATCAGTCCAGGTGTGAGGATTTTTATTTTCTTTATGTTGAGGTACAATCCATACTGGACTGTAGTCTTTGATCTTCATCAGTAAGTGCTTCAAGTCAGGTTGTGTCAGCTACATATTACAGATTGTAAATGAGTCTTCCTCTGATCCTGATGCCCTGTTGTTCTTCATGTAGTCCAGCTTCTTGGGTCATTTGCTCAGCATTTAGATTGGGTATATAACCCTGACAGACACTTTTCCTGATTTGAAACCATGCAGTGCCCCCTTGTTCTAGCTGAATGACTGCCAGTGATGGATCGACATTAGAAGCGTTCTAGTCTCTCTACAGTCTCTCCAATATTTCTTATTTTGTATTTTTGGATTAATGCCAGAATTGTTGGGCTGAAATCGTATCTCATTGTACTTTTGATTTCTATTTCTTTAATGGCTAACAATAGTGAGGATGTATCTACAAGACATGACAATTAAGTTCACGAACTTTCCTCTGTGCACTTACGTTGGCAGAATGTACAAACAACTCAGTAAGGTTTCGTAATCTGGTATATCAGTGTCTCACAACTGTGATCATGTTGACATGTGGCATCTCGCTGAGTGGCATTCATTATTTACTGCTGCATGTTTTTGTGTGCCATCACTAGAATGTCAGCGTGAATTAGAGCAACAAGTAAACATTAAATTTCTTGTTAAATTTGGCAAGGGTGGAAGTGAAATCAGGGACTTGTTAGCCCAAGTTTATGGGGATAATACCATGAAGAAACTGGCGGTGTACAAATGGATTAAATGTTTTCCTGAGGGAAGAGAAAGCATCACTGATGAAGAGAGGTCAGGGTGGTCAGTAAAGAACAGAACTGACAAAAACCTTGCAAAACGTTGTTCCCACTAGGCAAACAGATAACCAAGTTTAATATTTGAAAGTACTGAAAAGCCTGTCTGAAAAAGACAAAACGTCCTTAACTTTTCGCCAACAACTCATGGCTCTTGCATAACGACAGTGTATCAGCTCACACGGCACTGTCTGTGAGGGAGTTTTTAGCCAGTAAACAAATAACTACATTGGAACACCCTACCTACCAACCTGATCTGTACCCCAGTGACTTTTGTCTTTACCCAATGATAAAGGAAATGTTGAAAGGAAGACATTTTGATGCCGTTCAGGACATCAGGGGTAATAGGATGACAGCTTTGATGGCCATTCCAGAAAAAGAGTTCCAAATTGCTTTCAAGGGCAGACTAGGTGCTGGCATCAGTGCATAGCTTCCCAAGGGGAATACTTTGGAGATGACTGTAGTGATACTCAGCAATAAGGTATGTCACACTTTTTCTAGGATCAGTTCATGAGCTTTTTTTTTGCGGATGGGTATCTGTTATGCCCAAACCGTTTGTTAAAGAGACTGTTAAAGAGACCCAAATATTTGGACTGTAGACCTTTGTTAAATATCAGCTGCTCATAGGCACGTGGGTGATTTTATGCCTAAATTCTCAATTCTGTTGTGTTGGACTATGTATCTGTTTTTGTACCAATACCAGGCTGTTTTGACTACTGTGGCAGTGTAATACGTTCTAAAATTGGGTAGTATGAGATCTCCCACTTTGTTCTATAGATCACTTTGAGTAGACTAGACATTTTCATGATATTTTGAGCCTTCCTGTCCATGAGCAAAGTAGATTTCTTCACTTAACATAGGACTGTTTTGCTTTCTTGAAGTAGTGTAATTTTCTTTGGGTAAGTCTTTTATGTCTCTGGTTAGATTGATTCCTAAGTATTTCACTTCTTGTGGGCTATTGTAAATATTATTGAATTAGTGATTTTCTCTCTGATTGTCTCTTTGTTTATGTAAAGGAATCCAACTGCTTTTTGTATGTTTATCTTGTATCCTGATAATTTTCTGAGCTCTATTAGTTCCAGTAGTCCTTTTTTTATTATTATTCTTTAGAGTTTTCTGTATATGAGATCATATCATCTGCAAACAAAGATACTTGTGCTTGTTCCCCAATTTGGATGCCCTTTATTTCCTTTTCTTCCCTGATTTCTCTGGGTAGAACCCTAGCACAATGTTGAATAAAAATAGTGACAAAGGGCATCCTTGTCTAGTTTCTGTTCTCAAAGGAATTGCTTTCTGATTCTCTCCATTTAGGATGATGGCTTTATGGAAATGCCCTTTATTATGCTGAACAATTTCCTTTCTGTTCCTATTTTGCTGAGAGTTTTTAACATGAATGAATGTTGTATTTTGTTAAAAGTGTTTTCTGCACCACCTGACAAAATCAAGTAAGTGGTTCTTGTCTTTTATTCTATTTATATGGTTGATCACATTGATTTTCTGATATTGAATCATCCCTGCATCCCTGGAATGAATCCCACTTGGCCATGGTGTATTATTTTTTAATGTTGCTGAATGCTATTGGCTAGAATTTTGTTGAGGGTTTTTGCCTCTAAGTCCATGAGAAATACTGGTCTGTAATTTTACTTTTTCCCATGACCTGACCTGGTTTCGATATGAGGGTTATGCTGGCTTCATAGAATGAATTTGGCAGTAGTCCATCATTTTCTATGCTCTGTAATACCTTTAGTGATAGTGATGTTAATTCTTCTATAAAAGTTTGGTAGACTTCTCTGATGAAGCTATCAGGGCCAGGATTTTTTTTTTTTTTGGTTGGGAATATTTAAATTACCTTTGCAAGCTCTTCTTTTTTATGAGTTTATTTAGTTGTTCTACCTCTTTGTTAGTTTAGGTATGTAATTTGTCCATTTTCTCCAGGTATGCAGATTTATTAGAATACGGTTTTTCATAATATTCTATTATTTTCAGTTGAGTCTATTGCAGTATCACCTATTTGCTTTCTTATTTAGGTTATTTACATCTTCTCCTGTTTTTCTTTTGTCAGTTTGGTAATGGTTTATCAATTTTGTTGAGCTTTTCAAAGAACCAGCTTTTGGTCTTGGTAACAATTCCCATTGTTTTCTATATTCTAATGCATTTACTTATGCTCTGATTTTTATTATTTGCTTTCTTCTGGTGTTCATGGGCTTCTTTTGCTGCACTCTTTCTAACTTATTCAAGTTGTAGAGTTAATTCTTTGATTTGGGCCCTCCTTTTTGGATGTATGCATTTATTGAAATAAGTTGCCCTCTGAGTACTATTTTTACTGTGTCCCATAAGTTCAAGTAGGGTATGTGTCATGGATTGAATTGTGTCCCCACAAAAATGTGTTTAGCCATGTGGCTGGGCCATGATTCCCAGCATCTTATGGTTGTCCTCCATTCTGTGATTTTCCTGTGCTGTATGTTAAAGGATTAGGGTGGGGCTGTAAATACCTTCATAGGATCACCTCCCTGCTCCACTGTAAAGGGAGTTTCCCTGGAGTATGGCTTGCCCCACCCTTAATCCTTTCAGCCTGCAAGAGACAAAAGGACAGAGAAGCAAGCAGAGAATTGGGAAGCTCACACCATCAAGAAAGCAGCACGGGGCTAAGGGCACGTCCTTCAGACCTGAGGTTCCTGTGCCAAGACGCTCCCTGGATGAAGACTGATGCAATCCCGGACTTTCCTCCAGAGCTGACAAGGGAGAAGGCCTTCCCCTGGAATGGACATCCTGAATTTGGACTTGCAGCCTACTGGACTGTGTAAGAATAAACTTCCCTTTGTTAAAGCCATCCACTCTGGTATTTCTGTTAGAGCAGCTCTAGCTGACTAAAACAGTGTGTTTTCATTGTCACTTGATTTTCTGAATTTCTTTATTCTGTTCTTGATTTCTTCTATAACCCAGTAGTTTTTGAGCAAGGTGTTCAGTTTCGATGTGTTTGATCGTTTTTTCCTTCCTTCCTGGTTTAATGCGTTATGGTCTGAAAAGATGCTTTGTAATATTTCAATACTTTGAATTTTGTTAAGGCTTCCTTTGTGGCCTAATACATGGTTTATTATGGAAAATGTTCTCTATGTGCTAGAAGATAGAATATACTTGGCTGCGTTGGGTCTGGCATTGGGTCTAGTGATCTGTATCTGTCTATGAGGTCAAGTTAGTTGATTGTGGCATTTAGATCTTTGTTGTCTTTGTTGAGCATCTTTCTGGATGTTCTGTCCTTCACTCAAAGAGTTGTGTTGAAGTCTTCTGCTGTTATCATGGAGCTGTCTGTTTATATTTTCAAGGTACTTAGAGTTTTTTTTTTATGCATTTTGGCAGCCTGTCGTTTGGTGCTTAAATATTTAATATGGTATGTCCTCTGGGAGTATTGATATATTAATCATTATGTAGTGTCCTTCCTTATCCATTGTGGTGGATTCTATTTTAAAGTCTAGTTTATCAGAGATTAATATACCCACTCCTGCTCTTTTTTGAATATTTTTTTGCTTGATACATTTCTTTTTCATCCTTTGAGTTTAGTTTACTTGAGTCTTTTACTTATGTCTCTTGTAGGCAGCATATAGACAAACTGTGGGGTTTTCTTTTATTCAGTCTTCCCCTCTCCGTCTCTTTATTGATGTATTTAAACCATTTACAGTATTGATACGTATGAGTTCATTGCTGTCAACTTGATTTTTTTGTGTGTGTGCATTGTAGACAATTCTTTTGCTTCACTTAATTTTCTTTGCCAAGTCTTCTTTCTTTATGTGTTTTGTTTTCCTTTTTTTCACTGATATTGGTTCGATATTTACTGAGACTTCCTGTTTTTCTTATTTTGATGTGTTGGATTGTTAATTGCCTTTGTTTTTACCTTAACATTTACCCCTGTTTTTCTATATTCAAACCAGTCTTTATTTTTTGTGTGTCACTTTGATCTCTCCATATGAAATATTTGTGACTACATTTTAATAAGTCCCTCTTTTTTGTTACTGTTGTTGTCTTTTATATAGTGACTTCTCTTTTTCCCTAGTTTCAGTGTTTTACCTTTGATTTTTTTTGTGTGTGTGATTTCGCTGTCAGGGTTGAAATATGGTTGCTGTGTTCTGCGTTCTATTCTTAGATTTTTATCTGATGTTATTGATCTTCTAACTAAACAATTTCCTTTAGTATTTCTTGTAATTTTGGTTTGGTGTTTGCAAATTCCCTAAATTTCTGTTATCTGGAAATGTCCTGATTTCAATGTCATATCTGAGAGACAGTTTTGCTGGACTTATAATTCTTGGCTGGGAATTATTTTCCTTCAAGGCTTTATATATATCATCCCATTGGTTTTTCGCCTGCGTGGTCTCTGTGGCGTAGTGTGAGCTTAGTTTTATTGACTCTCCTTTGTAGATTATTTTTTGTTTATTCCCATCCTGTTTTAAAATTATCTCCTTCTCTTTAGTTTTGGCAAGTTTGATTATCATGTGCCTTGATGTCTTTCTTTTGAGATCTACTTTGTGTGGAGTTACATGAGCTTTTTGGATAGATATTTTCTCATCTTTATGATATCAGGGAAGTTTTCTGTCAGCAAATATTCAACAATTCTCTCTGTATTTTCTTTTATCCCTACCAGTTCGGTAGTCCAATCACTGGTAGATCATTCCTCTTGATAAAGTTACACATAATTATTATAGTTTCTTGAATTTTTAAAAGTCTTTGATTTTTTTCTTCAAATATGTTTGTATCATATTCTTTATCTTCAGTCTCACTGATCTGGCCTTTCATTGCCTCAGTTCTACTCCTTTGACTTTCTACTGAGTTGTCTAATTCTGTAATCTTATTATTCATTTTTTAATTTTTGCTTCCTGCCCTGTATGCTCTCTTGCAGCCTGTTCTCATTACGCCCTGCTGTGTTTTGCCTCATCTTCTTCTTGATCTCAGAGTTCTAAATATTGATTAATATTTTATATAATAATTGATTAATAATTCTGTATTGTAACTCTGATAATTCCAGAAAGTTGTTATCATCTGGAAAATATCTTGATTCTTTGTTTTGGAAGCTTTCTGAAGCCATCATATTTTGCCTCTTTAAGTGATTTGATTGCCTGTTGTCTCTGAGCCATCAGTAAGCTGTTGTATCTATTTATTTTATTGTTTACTGTGTTCTGTCTTCTTGTTTTGTTTTGAAACGTCCAAATAGTCCGGTTGTGTGTGCTAGTTTGGTTGTCATGGATTCTAACGTGGCACTTGTATCAGGGACCATAACAAGGGTTTCACTGGACCTAATGCATCCCTGCCAACAGGTCTTTTGGGATCCTTTAGTCCAACAGACTGGCAGTCAAATGAAGGAATTACTATATTGGCAGGAGTAAATGATTTGATTGTAAGGAAGGGATAATATACCACGTAGTAGTGGCAAAAAGGAGTATGTCTGAATGTTAGGGAATTTACTTGGATTCCCCTTGCTGCTTCACTGCCCGTTGATAACCATGAACAGGAAATTGAAGTAAGTGTAAACTGACAAGTGTACAGTAAGCAGAGACTCAGACCTATTAGGAATGAAAATTCAGAGTGCCTCATTAGGTGGGTAACCTAGGCCAGCCTATAAACTGGTCAAGGTTGAGGGGAACCTAAACTGGTCAGGAGAGGAAAAATACAACAAATATTAATTATCCAAAAATGTCTCAGGATTGACTACAGCAACACCTTGTCTCACTAATTGTTTGTGAAGCTTCATTATCAGGCACTGTAATGAGCTTGTGCCTTAAAGAATCAGTCACAGGAAAACAGGAACCTCCCATGGGATGGGGATTGATGTTTAGCAAAAGCTGTGGTGACTTGCTTAGGGGTGTTCCCACAACCCTAACTGTTTCGGGATGTACAAACTCAACCTCCAAATGCTAGCACTTCTGCGTCTTCACCTGAGGGTTCTGTCTTGCCACCACTGTCAACTTTATCAGTGCACGTAGCAAACCAGAAGTGCCATGCAGTTAATATTCCATGGAAGCATCTGTCAGTTAGTGACTTGCAAGAATTTATCCATACACATTCCGGTTTCTTTTAGGTGGAGTGTTACGGATTGAGCTATGTTCCTAAAAAATATCTGTCCACCTGGATCCTGTTTCTATCATTCCCGATATTATGTGATTGTCCACCATTTTGTCATCTGGTGTGACTTTTCAGTATGTTGTGAATGCTGTCTGTATGATCTTGATGAGACGGAATTAACAGCAGGACTTAACCTACAAGACTGGATTGTGTCTTGAATCTCTTTTAAGGTATAAAGAGAGAGGCAATGAGAGAGACTTGGAGAACTCATACCACCAAGAAACCTATACCAGGAGCAGAGTGTGTCCTTTGGACCCAAGGTCCTTGTGCCTGAGAAACTCCTAAAACAGGGGAAAACTACTGACAAGGATGTTCTCCCAGAGCCGACAAAGAGAAGGACCCTTTCCTAGTGGCTGGCACCCTAAAATCAGACTTCCAGCCTCCTAGACTGTGACAGAATAAATTTCTCTTTGTTAAAGCCATCCACTTGTTGTATTTCTGTTGTAGCAACACTAAATAAATAAGACATGGAGTAACTCTGAGGTGCATGTTTTGCACCATATCCCAGAGTTAACCATTTAGATTAAATCCTAGTTGCCCATATTGGTGAATTGCTTGATAATATATTCAGTTTTTATTAGCCCCTCTTCTTCTCTTTCTGCCTCCCTACTCGGCCATTGTTTCCTGTGGTCACTTCATAAGTCTGTGTCTCAGGGCCTGCTACTGGCAGAAACGGAAACCAAGGTGATTTCTTGGTCTGCTATTTTATGGAGTTTGAGAATTCTACAGATTTCTTACAGAAAAACTGACTTGTGTTAGACATAATTCTGCCTCTCTGGCTTAAGGGTAGAACTCCTTAAATCTCACATTTTGTCTAAATGCTCTTCTAATTTTATGATTTTCCTGGCCCTAGCACATCCCCCTACTTCCTCCCAACTTTCTGCCTACCGCTCCCGTCTACAACCAGTAAATATCTCCGTAGCAAAAGTAACCACCAGAGGCCAATTCTTCTCTCTGAAGTTGCCCACTCTCTAGAATCTTGTCCTCTCTCATCCAGATAACATTAGCAGCTCTCCACAGCTTTTATATAGATGTTCATATTTTATCTGGATTTTTCTATTCATTCTTAATATGAGCATTGTTCTGTCACAAGGTACTTCTTCATAGCTGGAAGCCTGGTCATCAAATAATTATATCTTAATTCTGGAAATTATACTCAGTTCTTTTTCAGATATACTTTGCAATGATTTGTAGTTTGCTATTTCCCGAAGCTTTTTCAAGCTTGCATTTAATTTGCTTAGAAAGCAAGGAGATTTAATAGTCTGTATATGTTTGTCCTAATATCTAAATTTTCTGTATACTTTTTATTTTCAGGGTTTTTATTCTTGTGCCTAGTACTTTTGTTCCTGTGTGATCAGTGAACTTTCAGTCTGAAGGATTCATTTTCCTTGAAAAATTATCTTTCTGTGTGAACTTCTTGAAATCTTAGTTTAAGGTACAGTCTTCTAGAAGGTATTTGCTTTTGTTTTAGCAAAATGCCTGAAACATTATCAGCCCAAACAGCCCATTCTACATATTGATGGCTTAAAATTTTAGACTGCCTAAGTAAAATAAGTTTGGTTGGAAATTTTCATGAGGCTTGACTTGTGATTATAATTTCTCAAGGATCAAGTCATCTCCAAGGCACCAAAGCAGTTTTGCTGGATTCATTCTTACACTGAGGGTATAGTTCTTTTGCTTTCCATTTTTATAGGGGAAAGTGCTCCCTTTAGAGGTAAACTTTGTCTTATAACTCTTCCTCCTGAGGTACTGAAAGTGATGATCCTGTTTCTAAGAGCTGATGAATGTTTTTATGGCCAAAGTGGCTTATGAAGTCTCTCAGTTTTTACTTTCACATGAATTTTGGTGTGATAAATTCATTATTTATTGTCAGTTCTTTGTTTTTAAGAAGAGCTTCTAAAATACAGTTTATTTGGCCTTTTTAATTGTTTTCTTTAGGAAGGTAGGATTGGCTATCTAGGCAGACATAAATACTGGAAACATATGATCATTTTTAAAAGACTTTAGGATAACCCATTTGTGTAGGATAACCCATCTGTGGTAAACCCAAACATAAAGACAAAAATAAAATAAAATTTAGGTCAGTACCTCAAATTATAACACATTCTTATTTTATAACATTGTTTTAATATAAATCTATCAATCTGACTATACATATTGACTATACATGTGGATCTTGCTGAATGGAATACACAAGAAACAAATAGACTGCTTCTATAGAAAGAGATGATAGAAAGGCTCAATACCATCAGTCAGAGCAAGGCCAGGGACTGACTTTGGAACAGACCATCAATTGTTCATATGCAAGTTCAAGTTCAACCTGAAGAAAATTACAGAGAGCCGGTGTACAACCTTGAGTATATCCCATCTGAATTTAGAGACTATCTCAAGAATAGATTTGATGCATTGAACTCTAATGACCAAAGACTGGATGAGTTGTGCAAGATCATCACACATGAAGAAATCGTTAAAAAGACAAGAAGAAAGACCAAAATGGATGTCAAATGGAACTCTTAAATGTGCCCTTGAATATTGAGTAGCTAAAATGAAAGGAAGAAACAATGAAATAAAGAATTGAACAGATTTCAATGGGGAATGCAAGAAAACAAGGTAAAGTATTATAATGATGTGTGCAAATGCCTGGAGATAGGAAACCAAACAGGAAGAACACTCTTGGCATTTCCTACGCTGAAGGAACTAAAGAAGTAATTCAAGCGTCAGTTGCAATAGTGAAGAATTTTGTGGGGAAAATACTGAATGACGCAGGAAGCACCAAAAGAAGATAGAAGAAATACAAAAAGAATTGACCAACACTCAGCCATTTCAGGAGGTGGTGTATGCTCAAGAACCAATGGTACCGAAGGAAGAAGTCCAAACTGCACTGAAGACTTTGGTGAAAACCACGGCTCCAGGAACTGACAGAATACCAATTAAGATGTTTTAATAAACAAATGTAGCACTAGAGGTGTTCACTTGCCTATGCCAAGAAATTTGGAAGACAGCTACCTGGCCAACTGACTGGAAGAGGTCCACATTTATGCCTATTCCCAAGAAACGTTATCCAACCAAATGTGGAAATTATAGAACAACATCATTAATATCACAGGCAAGTAAAATTTTACTGAAGAGCATTCAAAGTGGTTACAGTAGTACATTGCCAGGGAACTGCCTGAAATTCAAGCTGGATTCACAGGAGGACATGGAACCAGAGATACCATTGCTGAAGTCAGACGGATCCTGGCTGAAAGCAGGAAATACCGGAAAGTTGTTTACCTCTGTTTTGTTGACTATGCAAAGTCATCTGACTATGGGGATCACAACATTTTATGGATAATGTTGCAAACAATGGGAATTTCAGAACACCTAACTGGGCTCTTGATGACCCTGTTCTGACATCACAAAGCAGTCATTCAAACATAACAAGGAGATACTACGTGGTTTGAAGTCAGGAAAGGTGTGTATTAGGGTTGTATGAACAGCAAATAATCTGAGACTGGACTACATGAAAAAGAATGAAGCATTGGGATTGGAGGAAGATTGATTAACAACATGCTATGTGTAGATGATATAACTGCTTATAAAAAGTGAAGAAGACTTGAAGTACTTACTAATAAAGATCAAAGACTACATCCTTCAGTAGGGGTTATACTGCAATACAAAAAAAAATGTTCTCAAAACTGGACCAGTAAACAACATCATAATAAATAGAAAAAAATATATCGAAGTTGTCAAGGATTTCATTTTACTTGGCTCTACAATTATCTTTGGATGCAGCAATCAAGAAATCAATCAACACATTGCATTTTGCAAATCTGCTGCCAAAGACCTCTTTAAGATGTTAAAAAGTATAGATTTTACTTTGAGGACTAAGGTGCTTCTGACCCAAATCATGGCATTTTCAGTCACGTTATATGCATGTAAAAATTGGGCAGTGAATAAGACTGAAGAAGAATCGATGCCTTTGAATTATGATGTTAGCAAAGAATATTGAATATACCATGGACTATTAAAAGAATAACCAATTCTGTCTGGGAAGAAGTACAGCCAGAGTGCTTTTTAGAAACATGCATGACAAGACTTTGTCTCACATTCTTTGGACATGTTATGAGGAGGGGCCAGTTCATGAAGGAAATCATGCTTGGTAAGGTAGAGCGTTAGCAAAGAAGAGGAAGATCCTCAACAAGATGTATTGACATGGCTTCAACAATGGGCTCAAACATAAAGATTGTGAGGATGGCACAGGATTGGGCATGGTTTTGTTCTTTTGTCCCTAGGGTTACTATGAATTGAAATGACTTGAAGATGCCTAACTTCAACAACTATCTAGTTAGCTAGCTATTGTCACACTCAAGTGTTGTCATTTATTTTCTCATTGCAGTAAATTCTAAAATGATGAAATAATTAGGACACTCTATTTTAGTAAGATATTCATTAAATTGGTAAGACTTTCAAGCCTCATTCACTGATCCTGGGTAAATAGCTTCAGATTTTTTGAGCACTAGTTTCTTTAGTAAAACGAAGATGAAAGTATTTTGCAGAACTCTTCTGAAGAATAAGTGAGAAAGATAATTAATTTACAAATATTTACTGGGCAATGACAATGTATTAACCCCTTAAATATGTACTACAGATAAGATAAGACACAGTGCCTGCTATGCAGTAACTTAACCAGTTTAATGGGTATATGAGAAAGTGTTTGATACTGAGTGGATGGTCATAATTGTTAGCTTTCTTTTCCTTAAGCATAGTAGTCCAATGTTGATCTAGGGAGCAATATAAATATTAAAATATAGGAAGACTTAACATCATGACTCTTAGTGGATATGTGACTCTAAACACCTCAGTATTTTATAGAGAGTAGGTGAAGGAAAATCATGCAAGAACTGCAAAAGAGCGTGAATGGCCTCAAAGAGCAGAAACCAGTGGACTGATGAAATTGTGATGGAAAAACATTAGGTTCAATACAGCTATAGTGATGCTTAGCTAATGACAGTAAGAAATGAAATTCATAAAGTTTCTTAAAAGTAACAGTAGCAGCAAGATACTTTGTCTCCATGCTCCATTAACCAGAATCTGGCAGCAACAAATGTCTGTCCCTGAATCCTGTTTACTGAATAATATTAAGTATTAGCAATGATTATCTGAGATGATTGAGAACCCTACATATTCTTATTTGTGTATTTTTAAGGAAACTGAAAGGGAATTACTCCCCAGACTGCTGCTGCTGTAAGCTTGCATCCAAAGATATTATGGAAGTGTAAAGTGGTTTTCAATTATTTTGTTATTAATTCTCATATATTTTATTGACATTTTCACACAGAATGACCTTCATCTGAATTGTGACTACCACCTTCTTTTTCTTCTATGAAAAGTTATTTTAA
This sequence comes from Heterohyrax brucei, assembly GCA_028571685.1. Lineage (NCBI taxonomy): Eukaryota > Metazoa > Chordata > Mammalia > Hyracoidea > Procaviidae > Heterohyrax > Heterohyrax brucei. The sequence continues at coordinate 112,046,003 of CM053149.1, read as the reverse complement.
GAGAGTTTTACTTTCTTCTGTAGAAATGATTGGGAAAAAATTATTTCCAAATAGTAACAACCAAGTTTGTTGTATTCAATCCAATGTTAAGTGGCATCTCACAGCTGACTTTTGTGCAAAGAAAGAAAGCACATGTCATAATAAAGAGAAACAACTGTTTCTTCAAACACTGTGAGTTGCATGAATCCCTTCTTGTGAATAAAATGCAATCATCCCCTTTATTTCCAAAGGTAGGTGAGATCAGCTGCAAATAATGACAATCAGAAACACAGGTGACTAACAATCTTCAAACAATGAGAGCATGTATATATGACCCAGAGTTCCCCTTTTCTCGATTATCCTTTGGAAGAGAATAAGGAGAGATTAGTTACAATAATGGTAATACTCTTTCAAATGAAGATCTTCTGTTTTGAAAAGTTCTTCCTTAGGATGTCAGCACTGAAGAATAGGTTCAAATTGTCAAAGCTATTTGTGATTGATATTGTAAGTAACAATAGGGAAATCAGTTTGTGTCAAAGCAACTTAGGGCATTAGTGAGTACCATTTTCTCCATCTGTCTAACAAATAACACCAGACCTCTTTTGAACAGCTGTTCCAATTAACATCAGCCCACAAGCCTCAGGCCTAAATGTGTAATTTGGTTGACCCTAATAGTAATTGTGCCTTACCACATGAGTTTTCATGAAAATACAATGTGCCATTCCTTCTTGCCTTCTTACAAGCTTTTATGCATTTTTCTACTTTTGCAGCTTAAGACAGTAATCTCATACTTTTGTTCATACATTTCCTCCTTTCTTGGTTATTAGTTTTACTCATATTGTAAACCCATTTTTGGAACATTCTACTCAGTATGGCATAGACTAGATGATGTGTGAGATCTTTAAAAAGAAAGCGAACAAAAAAATAACCTTTTGTCTGTGAGGAGATACACTCAAAAGTCGACTAAAGCCTAAACTGGCTTATTGACTTTCTTGAATGTTTACTCAAGATCACACCTTCTATTCTCCGCCTTTCTATTTGGACACGATTGGATTGGTCTTGGCAATGCAGAGTGACCATATATTGGATGCACTTTATGGTTCCTGCTGACCTCTGGCTGGAGTAAAGGGAGTGGGTGGAGAGGAGGGGAAAGGAGACTGTTGGGAGGATGAGACATATATGGAGCAAAGAGGAATAGTGTGCTGTCACTGGGCAGGGAGAGCAGTGGAAGCTGCATATAGGTGGGCATGTAAATTTATATGGGAATGTACATTTTCACTCAGTCATAATATATATAAGAAAAAAAAAAGAAGGAAAATTATCTCAAAGGCTAAGATTGGAAAAATGCCTATACATTAGGACCAAGCTCTCTACTTACTTTCTCCCTAAAATGCTTGGGAGTTCTCTCCTCAGTGGGAACAACATAGAACGATCTTGAACCTGAAAAGATAAGAGACTTTGGAAATGAAGACAAACAAAGAGAGGGAATGTAGGGGAGAGGAGACAGAGAAGATTCAAAGATTTAATACCTTTCATTCACACATCAACCAAATTTCCATCCTCTTAATCCCTAAGAAGGGTTTTCAGTGTTCTCCAGTGTTTACATTGAAGACAGTCATATAACAAACTAAGACAGTGTTCCAGGGACAAGGAAACTTTCTAAGTTGAAATAATTTATGCTGGATGTCTTTAATATCACAGTGTTGCAAGAATTGTTAAATAAATCAATATGTTTGTGTTGGTTGTGGAAATTTAAGCAAAATGAATCATTATGCTACTTGTAGAAATTTTTAAAAGAATGAGTCTCTAAATTAATACACTGATGACTCACAACATTTTCTTTTTTAGCATAGAGTTCTCTACTGAACTATAATTGCAACTCAACATTTCTGTTGGGTATGTGTTTTAGTCAGCTAGGGCTGCTCTAACAGAAATACCACAGAGTGGATGACTTTAACAAAGGAAGGTTTATTCTTACACAGTCCGATAGGTTGCAAGTCCATATTTAAGGTTTCTGCTCTAGGGGAAGGCTTTCCCCTTGTCCATTGTGGAGGAAAGTCCGGTATTGCATCAGTCTTTGTCCAGGGAGCGTCTTGGCGCAGGAACCTCAGGTCTGAAGGACACACTCTTCTTTTGGTGCTGCTTTCTTGATGGTAACAAGATTCCCAATTCTCCTTGTTTCTCCTTCCTTTTATCTCTTGCAGGCTGAAAGGATTAAGGGTGGGGCAAGTCACACTCCAGGGAAACTCCCCCAACAGCAGAGCAAGGAAGTAATCCTATGCAGGAATTTACAGCCCCACCCTAATCTTTTAACATACAGTTTAGTGAAACCACACATTTTTGGGGGGACACAATTCAACCCATGACAGTATGTGACTCGTACCTAAAATTTAACATATCAAAAACTGAACTCCACATCTTACTCCACAAGGCCACTCCTCTGACAACCTCCTAGCCTTCTAAGTGGGAACTCTGTTCTTCCAGTTGTTCAGGCTTGAAATATTAATATCATCTTGGTCACTAGCACAACTAAGAAGTTTTCTGAACGTACTCAAGTACTTTGAGGAACAGAGTAGCTGGGGTTTGGGCCTAAGGATGATAGTTTTAGGGGCCATCTAGGTCAATCAGCATGACAAAGTTTATTAATAAAGAAAATGCTTTGCATTCCATTCTGGTAAGTGATATCTTAGATCTTAAAAGCTTATAAGAGGAGCTGAGCCAAGATGGTGGACTAGACACACATCTCAATTCCCTCTGACAGCTAAAGCCTGGATTGATAATTGAATGGAACACTCTGGACAAACAGGGAACCCTAGGATGTGCCATAGGATTGTCAGATTGGACTATATGCCACTAAATGGGAAACTACCTCTCTCTGATGAGGCAGAGCAGGCTGAGCCCTGCTCACTACTGTGGCAGACTACAGGTACTGACACTTTATTTATTTATTTGTTTGTTGTCTGGGAGGCAGGGGATGGCATGAGCCAGCAAATACACTGAATTGCAGTACTAAAGTAAACAGTGTATAGAGCAGCAAAGAGACACATTTTGAGACCCTGGCTGCTGACTGAGGGCACCACTGCCTGCCCCCACCCCCCTTTTCTAAGCTCCACCATAGCATCTGCTACTTTGTGGTGGGAAAGGCAGCTCAGCTGGGACACCATATTGGTCAGCTGGGAGGCAGAGTCACCCAACCAGAGGCCTCAGCCAGGGTTAATTCCCAAGCTGAGAGGCAGTGCCAGTCTGTAAAACACTTTTCCAGCAGAAAGGCTGTCTTCAGCATAGTATTACCTTATGGGCAGGGCTAAGCTGAGGATGGCAGCAAGGCCATAACCCCTCCCTACTTTGAACTACATCATAGCATCTGGGAATGGCTGAAGAGGTGCTTCTGTTGTCAGCCAGAAGGCAGAGTCTACCACACCTGATGGTCTGACTCATTTTGGAAGCTGTTGGATATCTCCTAAATTTATAAAATAAGACTGCCTGGAGAAATAGCTGCTGAGTGGCCCAGTGGCATCTCTCCAGCCTTTAATGACCCACATCATAGAGTTGGTTGATGGCCCCCCAGTGACTCCATAAGTAGGGCACCGTCTTTGCCATGTAGGAGTCAGAGCCTGCCATCCCAGTGAGTCCACCTGGGGCCAGTCACTAGAGTACACATGGTGACCAACTTGCTTCTCAGAACTACATCTCATCTCCAGCTAAGGTAATACCAGAGAAACTGAACAGCCTCTAGGTGGCTCAAAGGGAACAAACCATCTCTAACCATTTAAAAAAGCAGCCCACCATGGCTCCAGAAAGCTCCTAAAATAAAGAATCAAAAAACTGCCCAGAGGAAGAAGCCTTTCTGAAACTATTGGAGGCTGAGTGCAAAAGAATTATATGTAGAACCCTTCTAGAGATTAAATGAAATTCAACAGAGAAAAACATAAAATTAAGCAAACTATTTGAACTGATGGAATGTCAACAACCTGAAATCCAACAGATCAGTAACAAAATTACAGAATTAGACATTTCAGACTGAAGACAAAAGAACAAAATTGAAGATATGGAAGCCAGACTTACTGATCTTGAAGACAGAGGAACTGACACCAGCGTTTATGAGCAGAAATCAGAGAAAAGAAATAAGAAAAAAGAAGAAGCATTAAGAAACATGTAGGACTCTATTAAGAGATATAATCTACGACTAATTCGAACTCATGAACAGGGAGGGATAGCTGAAAATACAGAGAGTATTGTTGAGCTGCTGATAGAAAACTTCCCTGAAATTATGAAAGAAGAGCACAGAGTTATTCAAGACTTGTATCAAATGTCCAAAAAATAGACTTCAAAAGAAAGACACCAAGAAATATTAAAACCAAACTTAATAAAATGAAACATAAACAGATTGTAAAGGCAGCAAGGCTCAAAGCAAAGCTAACATTCAGAGGGAAACCGTGTAGGCTTTTTGTCTGACTTCTCGAAAAAGTTGGCAAGGAGGCAGTGGGATGACACATTCAAAGCCTTGAAGGAGAAAAATTTCCAATCAAGAATTACATATCCTGCGAAATTGTCTCTCAAATATTAAGATGAAATTAAGACATTGACCGATAAACAAAAGCTTAGAGACTTTGTAAAAACCAAACCAGAACTACAAGAAACACTGAAAGAAGCTCTTTGCTTAGAGAAGCAAAACAATCAAGTGTATATTTAAGGATGCAAGGGAGGACACAGCATACAGAAAACTACTCAGTTATAGAAGTGAAAAACTCAAAACTATAATATTAAAAGAAGGGAATCAGTGATCGTACCACGAAAAATATGATACCATTGCACTAAAAAGAGAGATATACTACAATAGTTATAATCCTTTCAGATGAAGAGAGAAGTTAAAACTGGGTTTAAACTTAGAATAGTAAAGGGGATCATAAGGGTAGCCTCAAAGTACAATGACGATGCAACATATCAAAACAATAAGACAGAAGTCTCAACAAACACAAAACCAACTCTGAAAAAGCTGAACAGTCAACTCATAAAGAAGAAAGACCAAGAACAGAATATTAAGAACAACATAGAAAACTCCAACACCAAAATGACAGCAATAAGCACAAACCTATCAATAATTACACTGAATGTAAATGGACTGAACACTCCAGAAAAGAGACAGCGAATGACATCCTTCATAAAAAGACATGACCCATCTATATGTTGCTTACAAGAAACACACCTTAGACATAAAATATGAGCAAACTGGGGAGTCAAGATGGCGGACTAAGCACACGTCTTCTTATATCCCTCTGGAATCCAGGACCTGAATTGATAATCAAATGGAGCCTTCTGATCACCTAATCAGCCTCAGGACACAGCACAGGACTGTTAATTGGGACTTCATACCACTGAGCGAAAAACTTCCTCTCTTTTGCTGACTCCTGCTCCTGGCTAGACCTGGCTCTCACGGACGGAAGGTAAATGCACCATTTTGACTTTTTTTTTTATCTGTCTTGGCCGGCGGGCGGAGCTGGGTCTTGCCTAGTGGCTAGACTCAGACGCACTGCTGGGGGGATAGGCAGGCGAAATTTGCATATTCTGAGAGCCAGGCTTACGATTCTGTTAATCTAGCCACTTTGAGCGTTTCGTTTTATGTCTGTGTCAGCGGGGTTTGTACGGAATTCCTAGGTCAGTGTGCGGGACGCCATGTTGGTACCGAGATTTTAGCGGGACCTAATTCTTAGCCTGGAGGCAGCACCTGCAAACAGGACAGCGCTTCTGCAACAGAAAAGCAGTAATTTTTCCAGTGCCACCTACGTTGCAGGCCCTGCAACAGAAGCAGAGGAATCACTACCTCTCCGCACCTTCAGCCCCTTTATCTGCTGCCTGAGTGGAGGACGCCATCTTGGATACGATGGCTGCAGCTGGACCTAATTCTTAGCTTGGGAGCCAGAGCCTGCCCTCAAGAGAGCGCTTTTCTATCACAAAAGCAGTACTCGACGCAGTGTAGCCTAAGGCTAGGCCCTGTCAGCAGAAGCCAACAGGGCAGTAGCATTGCTGTATTCTGAACTAGTTTGTTATCATCTGGGGTTGGATACAGTGGCACTTACTTTGTCAGTTGAGAAGAGGGACCTCTACACCTGAAAACCTAACTGAATTGGGAAGGGCTCAGATACCTTTTGCTTTACATTTGAAGACAGCCTAGAGAAACATTTGCAATCCATGCTCACAGTACCTCTTCCAGCCTCTACATACTCACATGGGACCCAAAAAGCAACAGACAATTGTGGTATACAAGAAATCAGCCATGGCTTCAGAAGGCTCCCAAACAAAGCAACCAAGGAGTTTTCCAGATGAAGACACTTTTATGAAAGCATGAGGAAGTGAATACAAAATGATTATATACAGAGCCCTTCTAGACCTTATACAAAATGCAGCAGAAAAAAATGAAAAATTAAGGAAGCTGTTTGATCTGATGGAACACCAGTACTCTGAAATCCAACAGATCAAGAACAAAATCAAAGACATAGAAACCTCCATGCAAAGCCAAGGAAACAGAATGGAACAAATAGAAAAAAGAATTTTTGACTTGGAAGACAGAGCTCCTGATGCCAGTGTCTATGAGCAGAAATCAGAAAAAATAAACAGGAAAAATGAAGAAACATTAAGAAGCATGTGGGACTCTATTAAGAGGAACAACCTTCGATTAATTGGGGTCCCTGAACAGGTGAGACATCTGAGAACACAGAGAGTATCGTTGCTGAGCTACTGAAAGAAAACTTCCCAGAAATCATGAAGGAAGAGAATATAGACATCTCAGATGCATATCGTACAGCACCCAATATAGATCTCAAAAGAAAGACTCCAAGACATGTTATAATCAAGCTTAACAAAATGAAACATAAGCAAAAACTCTTAAAGGCAGCAAGACTCAAAGCACAGCTAACATTCAGAGGGAAATCCTGTAGGCTCTCGTCAGATTTCTCAGCAGAAACCATGCTGGCACGGAGACAGTGACAGGACACATTCAAAGCCTTGAAGGAGAAGAACTTCCAACCAAGAATTATATATCCTGCAAAACTATCTTTCAAATATGAAAATGAAATTAAGACATTCCCAGATAAACAGAAACTCAGAGACTTTGTGAAAACCAAACCCAAACTACAAGAAATACTGAAAGAATTTCTTGGCTCTGGCTTAGAAGAATGAAACCACTAACTTTATATTTTAGAACGACATGCTACTCAATACTCTACTCTTTTAGGGAAAGCTCCAAAGTAAATCACAGCTTTGATACAGAAAGAAGCCATCCAGTGATCATCATGAAAACTATAGTGTCATCATAATAAAAAGAGGGATGTACTCCATTTGTTACAGTCCTTCCAGATGTAGAGGAAGATGACAAGACTGGTAGTAATTAAAATTGGGTTTATATATAGTTTATTAAGGGGGATCATAGAGGCAGCTGTAAAGCACAACAAAGATGTATCATACCATTTCAAGAAATGTAACACACAAGTCTCAACAACTACAAAACCAGCTCTGAAAAAGGTGAAAAATGAACTCACAAAAAAGAATGTCCCAGAACAGACTAACAAAAACAACTCAGAAAACATCAACATAAAAATAAGCATATCACAATGGCAGCAATGAACACATGCCTATCAATAATTACATTGAGTGTGAATGGACTGAATGGTCCAGTAAAGAGACACCGAGTGTCATCTTGGACCAAAAGACATGACCCATCCATATGTTGTCGACAAGAAACTCACTTGAGACCTAAAGAAAGGAACAAACTGAAAATTAAAGGATGGAAGAATATATATCAAGCTAACAATGAACAAAGAAGAGCAGGGGTGGCAATTCTAATCTCAGAAAAAATCAATTTTAATGTCAAATCCACCATCGTGGACAAAGATGGACACTATTTATTGCTGAAAGGTTCAGTACACAAGCAAGACTTAACTATATTAAATATTTATGCACCTAATATCAGAGCACCTAAATACATCGAAGAAACACTGACTACACTCAAAAGAGAGTTAGATGACTCCACAATGATAGTGGAAGACTTTAAGACTCCACTCTCATTACTATACAGAGCATCTAGAAAAAAGCTCAGTAAAGATACAGAAGACCTCACTGACACAATTAACCAACTAAACCTCATTGATATATACAGAACTTTCCACCCATCAGCAGACAACTACACCTTCTTCTCCAGTGCACGTGGAACATTCTCCAGAATTGACCACGTGATAGGCCATAATGCAATGCTCAACAAAATCCATACCATTGAACTACTGCAAAGTATCTTCTCAGATCATAAAGCCATCAAAGTTGAAATCAATAGCAGAAAAAACATAGAAAGTGGAACTCTTGGAAACTGAACAACATCTTGCTCAAAAAAACATGGGTTATAGAGGAAATCAAGGATGAAATAAAGAAATTCATGGCTTCCAATGAGAATGAAAACACTTCCTACCGGAACCTATGGAATACAGCCAAAGCAATGCTCAGAGGTCTGTTTATCTCCATAAATGCACACATCTGGAAGGAAGAAAGAAACCAAATCAAGGAACTAACTCTACAACAGAGGAACCCCTCAGGCACCAAAAGAAACGAGATCATAAATATTAGAGCAGAGCTAAATGAATTAGAGAATAGAGAAACAATTGAAAAAATTGAAAAGACCAAAAGCTGGTTTTCTGAAAAGATCAACAAAATTGACAAACCACTGCCTAAACTTACTAAAGAAAAGCAGGAACGGAAACAAATAACCCAAATTAGAAATGAGAGGGGAGTTGTCATCACAGATGCAACAGAAATCAAAAATATCATAACAGAATACTATAAAAGACTGTACTCTAACAAATTTGAAAACCTAGGGGAAATGGACCAATTCCTTTACTCATACCGCCTACCCAAATTATCACAACCTGAAGCAGAACAACTTAATAAACCCATCACAAAGGAAGAGATTGAAAATGTCATCAAAACACTGCCAACCAGAAAAAGTCTGGGCCCAGATGGCTTCACAGCAGAATTCTACCAAGCATTTAGAGAAGAGTTATCTCCAATACTACTGAGACTACTGAGACTATTTCACAGTATAGCAAGGGATGGAGTACTCTCAAACTCATTCTAGGAAACCAGCATAACCTGATACCTAAGCCAGGGAAAGATCCAACAAAGACAGAGAACTACAGACCGATATCACTCATGAATCTAGAAGCAAAAATCTTCAACAAAATTCTTGCCAATAGAATACAACATATCAAGAAAGTAATCCATCATGACCAAGTGGGATTCATACCAGAGATGCAAGGCTGGTTCAACATCAGGAAAACAATTAATGTGATTAACCACATAAATAACACAAAAGACAAAGATCACCTGATTTTGTCCATTGATACCGAAAAGGCATTTGATAAAGTCCAACACCCATTCATGTTAAAAACTTAGCAAAATGGACATAGACGGCAAATTCCTCAACACAATAAGGGCCATTTATACCAAGCCAATTGCCCACATCATCCTGAGTGGAAAGAGACTGAAAGACTTTCCCTTAAAATCAGGAACTAGACAAGGATGCCCACTCTCACCTCTTCTATTCAGCATTGTGCTGAAAGTTCTAGCCAGAGCAAGACAAGACTAAGAAATAAAGGGCATCTGCATCGGCAAAGAGGAAGTTAAAATCTCCCTGTTTGTAGATGATATGATTGTATATGCAGAGAACCGCAAGGCGTCTATAAGTAACCTACTCAAACTGATAGAAGAGTTTAGCAGAGTCTCAGGATACAAGATAAACATAAGTAAATCAGTAGGATTTCTTTATACCAACAATGGGACTGTTAAGGAAGAAATTATCAAATCAATACCATTTACAATAGCCCCTAAAAGATAGGTACGTAGGAATTAATCTAACCAGAGAAATAACAGACCTTTACAAAGAGAACTACAAGCCTTTACTACAAGAAACTAAGAGAGACTTAGATAAATGGAAAAACCTATGCTGCTCATGGATAGGAAGACTCAACATTGTGAAAATGTCTATTTTACCCAAAGCAATTTATTTATATAATGCAATCCCAATACAAGTTCCAGCATCATTTTTTAATGAGATGGAGAAACAAATCACCAATTTTGTTTGGAAAGGGAAGAAGCCTCCGATAAGTAAGGTACTACTAAAGAAGAAGAACACACTGAGAGGCCTCTCATTACTCGACCTTAGAACATACTACATTGCCACAGTGGTCAAAACAGCCTGGTACAAGAACAGACAGATGGATCAGTGGAACAGAATCGAGACCCCAGAGATGACACCATCTGCCTATGAACAGCTGATATTCGACAAAGGCCCTAAGACATTAAACTGGGTTAAAAACAGTATCTTCAACAAATGGTGCTGGCAAAATTGGTTATCCATCTGCAATAAACTGAATTAAGATCCATATCTTACACCTTATACAAAAACAAACTCCATCTCGATAAAAGACCTAAATATCAAACCTAAAACGATAAAGCTCATACAAGAAAAGGTAGGAACAACAATGGAAGTTTCAATACACAATGAGGACAGACTTCAAAATCTGTGAAAGAAACCACAATCAACAGAAAATAGATAAATGGGAACTATTAAGAATCAAACACTTTTGCTCATCCAAAGACTATTAATTGAATTAAAAGAACACGCACAGAATGGGAAAAAATATTTGGCAACTCTATGTCAGACCAATGTCTGATCTCCATGATCTATAAGATACTACAAAATATCAGTCAGAAGAAGATAAACCATCCAATTAAGCGATAGGCAAAGGAGATGGACAGACACTTCACTAAAGAGGAGATCCAGGCAGCCAAAAAACACATGTGGACATGTTCACGATCTTTAATTATTAAAGAAATTCAAATCAAGACGACAATGAGATACCATCTCACCCCAAGAAGATTGGCCATGATCCATAAAACACAAAACAACAAATGCTGGAGAGGCTGTGAAGAAAGTGGAACCCTCTAACACTTCGTGGTGTTGCAAAATGGTCCAGCCTCTTTGGAAAGCAATCTGGCGCTTCCTTAAACAAATGAATATTGATATACCATTTGAGCCAGTCATTCCACTACTTGGAATATATCCTACAGAATCAAGGCCTTTCACACCAACAGACGCATGCACAAGAATGTTTATAGTAGCACAGTCCACGACAGCAAAAAGACGGAATCAACCCAGATGCCCAACAACAGAAGAATGGATAGGTAAACTATGGTACATATACTCAATGGAGCATTATGCAATGATAAAGAATAACGATGATTCCAGGAAACATCTCCTAACCTGGTTTCAACTGGAAGACATTATGTTGTGTGGTCAGCGACAAAGGGACAAATACTGTATGAGACCTCTGCGATAAGATCTCAAAAAAAGACTTGTGTATAGAAGAAATGACTCTTTCACAGCTGCAAGGGAGGGAAGGGAGAGAGGGTGAGGGTGAGGGTTTAGTTTAGATAGTTGCTAGAAATCTCGTTGGGAGAAAGCGGTGATAGCACACAGTAGAAACAAGAACAACATTAAGTGGACTTCAGCGTAGCTTGAGTACTCCTTCCATCTTAACCCAATATTGCAAGGATAGAGTAGCTGGTGCAGGGGGCAGGGGACCATGTTCTTAGGCAAAATTGAGGCCAATTGGCACAACTAGCATTTTGCTAAGAGAGCTCTCTGCACCCCACATTGGTGAGCGGCGTCTGGGGTCTTAAATGCTGCCAAGCTGCCATCCGAGGACGCAGCAAATGGTCTCAACTCAGCAGGAATGGATGCTCACTGAGGACCAAAATGACATGCGGTAAAGACAACCTACAAGACAGAGAGACCCGCAAGAGTGGGTGCCTTCATTGACTTGGGACCTGAAGAACCAGATGGTGCCCAGCCACCACCAGTGATAGCCATGATGGAGCTCACTAAGTTGAGTCTCACTGGCAACACAAGAATAAAAAGGGTTGCATCCTGAGACCTCCACTAAAAGACCTCAATTGATGGTCCAGCGGTTTCGGGGTTCCCCTGAGAGCATGGCCTGTGGCCCTGGTGCTGCTCTTACCCATAAATTATAACAAAGGTCCACTCTTTGGACAGGAATGGATTGGACTTAGCAATGCAGAGTGACCATATATTGGTTGCACTTTATGGTTCTGTACATCTATATGATATCATCCTGCTGACCTCTGGCTGGAGGAAGGAGAATGAGTGGAGAGGAGGGGAAAGGAGGCTGTTGGGAGGATGAGACCTGTATGGAGCAGAGAGGAATAGTGTGCTGTCACCGGACAGGGAGAGCAGTGGAACCTGCATATAGGTGGGCATGTAAATTTATATGGGAATGTACATTTTCACTCAGTCATGTTAAATAAAGAAAAAAAAATAAGGAAACTGAAAATTAAAGAATGGAATAATATATACCAAGAAAATAATACACAAAGAGCAGATGTGGCAATACTAATCTCAGACAAAATAGATTTTAATTTAAAATCCATCGTCGTGGACAAAGATGGTCACTGTTGCTGAAAGGTTCAATACACAAGCAGGACTTAACAATATTAAATATTTATGCACCCATACCAGGGCATCTAAATACGTCAAATACTGACAACATTGAAAAGTAAGATAGGTCACTTCATAGTGATAGTTGGAGACTTCAACACTCCACTATCAGTAATGGACAGACCATCCAGAAAAAACCTCAGTCAAGACACAGAAGATCTTATTGTGACAATTAACCAACTAGACCTCATCAACTTATACGGAACTTTATATCCACCAACAGATAACTACAGCTTCTTCTCTAGTATATGTGGAAGATTCTCCAGAATAGATCATGTGTTAGGAAATAAAGCAAATCTCAACAAAATCCAAACTATTGAATTATTGCAAAGCATCTTTTCAGACCATAAAGTCATAAAAGTCAAAATCAATAGCAGATAAAACATAGATAGAAATTTGACCTCATGGAAACTGAACAACACTGCTGAAAAAGCCATGATTTATAGAAGAAATCAAGGACAAAATAATTTGTGGATTCAAATGAGAATGAAAATACTGTCTACCAAAACCTATGGGATACAGCCAAAGCAGTGCTCAGAGGTCAGTTGTCTCTATAAAAGCATATATCCAGAAGGAAAAAAGGACCCAAACCATAGAATTAACCCTAAATCTTGAACAAGTAGAAAGAGAGCAGCAGAGGAGCCCCTCAGGCACCAGAAGAAAACAGATAATGAAGATTAGAGCAGAACTAAATGAATTAGAGAATAGAAGAACTATGTAAAAAATTAACAAAACCAAAAGCTGGTTCTTTGAAAACATCAACAAAATTGATAAACCCTTGTCTAAACTTCCTAAAGAAAAACAGGACAGGAAGCAAAAGATCCAAATAAGAAATGAGATGGGAGATGTCACTGCAGACCAAACTGAAATCAAAAGTATCATTACAGAATAGTACAAAAGACTGTACTCTAACAGATTTGAAAACCTAGAGAAAATGGACAAATTTCAAGATTCATATCGCCTACCAAAATTATCACAAGGAGAAGTAGAACAAATTAACAAGTCTATCACAAAGGAAGAGATTGAAAATGCCATCAAAATCTACCAACCAAAAAACTTTCTGGCCCAGATGGCTTCACTGGAGAAGTCTACCAAACATTTAGAGAGGAGTTAACTCCAATACTACTGAGACTATTTCACAGCAGAGAAAGGAATGGAATACTCACACATTCATTCTATGAAGCCAGCATAACATTTATATCAAATCCAGGGAAAGATCTCACAAAGAGCAAAAATTACAGACCGAAATCACTCATGGACCTAGATACAAAAGTTCTGAACAAAATTCTTGTCAATAGAATTCAAGAACACATCAAAAGAATAATTCCTTATGACCGAGTGGGGTTCATACTAGGGATGAAAGCCTGGTTCAGCATCAGGAAAACAAGTAATGTGATCAACCACGTAAACAACACAAAAGATAAGAATCACTTGATTTTTGTCAACTGATGCAGAAATGGCATTTGACAAAGTCCAACACCCATTCATCCTAAAAACTCTCAGCAAAGTTGGAATAGAAGAGAAATTCCTCAGTGCAGTAAGAGGCATCTATGGAAAGCCAGCTGCGTTCATCATCCTGCATGGAGAAAGACTGAAAGAATTGCCCTTGAGAAAGAGAATTATACAAGGATGCCCACTCTTACCACTTCTATTCAACATTGTACTAGAAGTTCTTGCCAGAGCATTTAGACAGGACAAAGAAATGAAGGGCATCTGCATTGGTAAAGAAGAAGAAGAATTCTCCCTACTTACAGATGATATAATTGTATATGCAGAAAATCTTAAAGAATCCATAAGTAAACTACTGGAACTAATAGAAGAGTTCAGGAAAGTATCAGGATATAAGATAAACATAAGTAAACCAGTAGAATTCCTTTATACAAACAAAGAGACAATCGAAGATGAAATCACCAAATCAATACCATTTACTATACCCCCCAAGAAAAATAAATGTAATTAGGGAAATAAGAGACCTATACAAAGCAAACTCCAAGACCTCACTGCAAGAAACTAAAAGAGACTTACATAAAGGGGGAAACCTACCCTGCTCATGGATAAGAAGACTTAACATTGTGAAAATGTCTATTTTACCAAAAGCAATCTACATATACAGTGCAATCCCAATACAAATTTCAGTGTCATTTTTTAATGAGATAGAGAAACAAATCACCAACTTTTGTTTGGAAAGGGAAGAAACTCCCAATAAGCAAAGCAGTACTGAAGAAGAGGAGCACAGTGGGAGGCCTCACACTACTCGACTTTAGAACCTATTACACTGCCACAGTAGTCAAAACAGCCTGATACTGGTACAAAAGGGGACATTTAGACAATGGAATAAAGTTGAGACCTAAGAGATGCCACCATCCTGTTACCAACAGTGGATGTTTGACAAAGGCCAAAAGATTGTAAACTGGAGTAAAAACAATCTCTTTAACTAATGGTGCTGGAAAAATTGGATATCCATCTGCAAAAAATTGAAACAACACCAGTATCTCATGCCTTACATAAAAACCAACTCAAGTTGGGTCAAAGACCTGAATATCAAACCTAAAATGATAAAGATCATGCAAGAAAAATAGAGTCAACCATGGAAGTTTTAATACACAGCTTAGACTGACTTCAAAATCTGAGAAGTAGAGCACAATCAACAGAAGAGAAAATAGATAAATGGGAACTACTAAGAATCAAACACTTTTGCTCATCCAAAGACTTTATCAAAAGAATTAAAAGGCCACCTCTAGAAGGTGAAAAAATATTTGGTAATTAGTTGTCAGACCAATGTCTGGTCTCCATATTCTACAATGTACAACAAAATATTAACAAGAGAAAGTAAATAACCCAATTAAGCAATGAGCAAAGGAGATGGACAGACCCTTCACTGAAGATGACATCAAGGCAGCCAAAAGACACATGAGGAAATTCTCATAATCATTAGCTATTAGAGAAATGCAAATAAAAACTACAGTGAGATACCACCTCACCCCAACAAGGTTGGCCATGATCCAAAAAATAAAACAACAAATGCTGGAGAGGATGTGGAGAAATTGGAACTGACCTACATTTCTGATGGGATTGCAAAATGATACATCTCTTTGGAAAGCAATTTGGCACTTTGTTAAAAAGCTGGAAATAGATATATCATTTGATCCAGTAATTCCACTGCTCAGAATACATCCTAGAGAATCAAGGGCAGTCACACAAACAGATACATGTACTCAAACGTTTATTGCAGCACAGGCCACAGTAGCTAAAAGATGGAATCAACCCAGATGCCCAACAACAGATAAAAGGATGAACAAATTATGGTCCATATACTCAGTGGAACACTATGCAATGATAAGGAACAATGATGATTTTAGGAAGCATCTCATAAGCTGGTTTCAACTGGTGGATGTTATGCTGAGTGCAATCAGTCAATGGCTCAAGGACAAATATTGTATGAGACCCCTACTATAAGGCCTTAAAAAGAGACTCGTTTACAGAAGAAAAGACTCTTTGATTGCTGCCAGGGAGCAGAGGAGGAAGAGCACTGGTCACAGATTAGACAGTTGTCAGAAATTTGGTTAGGTGAAAGCAGTGACAGGACACAGTAAAATAATGATCAGCATAACTGGACTTCAACATAAACTGAAAACTTATCTTATCCCAGTATTGCAAGGATAGAGTAGCAAGGCCAGGGGTCTGAGGACTGTGGTCTTAACGGGTATCGAGGCCAACTGGCATGACTAACATATTGCTAAAAGAGTCTTCTCACCCCATATTGATAAGTGGCATCTGGTGTCTTAAAAGCCAGCAAACTACCATGTGAAGGATACCACGTGGTCCCACCTTATCCAGAAGAGACAATCACCAAGAACAAGAAAGATGCAAGGGAATAAGAGCCCAGGAGACAGAAGGACTCATGTGAATGGGTGACTGTATCAACATGTGACTAGAAGAACCAGATGGTGCCAGCCACTACCAAAGACAGCTGTGACAGGGCACACAATGTCAAGTCCCAGTGGCAATATGTGGAAAAGAGTATTGCACCTCAAGAACTCCACTAAAAGACCACAATTGTTGTTCTAAGGCCTAGGGGTTCCCCTGGGACCATGGCCTCTAGACTTGCTGCTACCCCTGACCGAAAAACATTACTGAGGTCAACTCTTCAGACAGGAATGGATTGGAATTGGGGGATACAATGTGACTATATAGTGTGTATACTATGGGTCTATACATCTACAGGATGCTGTCCTACTGGCCTGTTACTAGAAGGGAGGGGAGGGGGGTAGGGAGGAGGGGATAAAAGGATACTACATATATAGAACAGAAAGGAGGAGTGTGTTGTCACCAGGCAAGGAGAGCAGAAGGAGTTGCAGATAGACAGGCATGCAAATTTAATGTGGATATGTATACTTGCACTTAATCACCAAAAAAAAAATTGAAATTGAAAATACAGCTTACAAGTGGCCATCTGAGATATATCAATTTGTTGAAACCTACTGGGAATGCACGGGAATGAAGAATACCAAAGACTCAAGGAAAATATTAGCCTAAGAAACTAAAAGTCCACATATTTGAGATACTCTACTGGCCTGAGACCAGAATGTCTACATGGTGCTTAGAGTCCCGAATGGTAAGGGGAGTAAAGTGAGGGGCAGAACACCAATTCACACAAAAAGACCAGACTTAATGGGCTGACAGAGACTGAAGGCCTCTGAACCCTCTGTTAATACACAATTAAAATTATTCCTCATGCCCGCTCTTTAGACAAAGGTTACACAGGAGTATAAAACAATAATCCACACTTGGAGTGTGCTTCTTAGTTCATTCAGATACAGGAGACCAGATGGACATCACCTGTCCAGAGGCAAGATGTAAAGACAGGGGTGGAACTGGCTGAATGCACAGAGGGAAGCCGAGGTCAAAAAGGGGAGTGCACTGCAGCACTGTGAGGATTGAAACTAATGTCAGAAAGCAGTATGTGTATAAATTTTTATATCAGAAATTGAGTTGTAACTTTCACCTAAAACACAGTTTAAAAAACAAATAAAAATCATCCTGGTCGCTGCTTAAAAAAAAAATCCAGACTCTGAAACTATTTCTTGTAGCCTCCAGTGCTTCTCATACATAGTCAAGTCTCATTATTCACAGTGATAGTGTTCTATATAGTCCCTACAAACAATGAGTTAGCAAACACTGCAACGTCATTACTAAAGGAAATACAGGATAGGTTCCTGCGAGCATCTGGTCATATCATTTTCATCAGTTAGTATAGAACCTTGTTTTATGTGTGCTTCTTTTTAAAGACATCTTCATTGGTAAATATTGTTGATTCAGGAACACTGAATTCAGTCAACAGCATGCTGACTCATGCCTGAATGAAGCTTACCTAACTTACATGTTTTCTCTCTAGGGTGGTATGTCACAGTCTTCTAGTGTTTAGGAACACTAGACCTGTATTATACTTGGGTGGCATTTTTAACAGCAAAGTCACTTACAAAAAGCTAAAAACTGTGGAAAATATGGCACCCGGTAGACTCTGAAAAGGACACTTGTTTGAAGTGTGAGAGCAAAAAGGAAAACGAAGAGTGTCGGCTTGTTCGGCCTCAGCTGGAAATGTGTGGGACTTCGATTATCTGATGCTCCATGCATGCCCACAGATGACCACAAACAGCGCTGTGCGTACAAATTTTAGCAAGTACTTGAATTAGTATATAGAATTTGAGAATAATGAAGTTGAGTATATTATGAGTTAGAATCAAGTCAATAGCGATGGATCCGGGGTTGTTTTTGGTTTTCATTTGACCCTGTGTTATCTTTCGAGACCTTTTCCTGTGATTCATCCTTGTCTGCTTCAGGCACATTGTCCTCCTTGCTGTTCCATGAAGACAACGGAAGTCAGTCACTTGTTCCCTCTGCCAAGAATATTTTTCCTGGTTATTCCGGTGATTTTCTTCTTTCTTCCTTTAGGTTTTTACTCAAATGTTCCTTTCTCAGTGCAGCCTTCCCTGCCATACTGTTTAAAATTGTGACCCTTGTCTCTACCTTCCCTGCTTTAGTCTTCTCAGTGCTGATAACTGGCTAACATACTGTACATCACATTTATCTTGTTTACTGTTTGTCTGCCTCAACTAGACCCTATGCTCCTCGTTGACTGCTGTATGCCTATGATGCCTGATAAATATTAGGTGCTCTGTAAATTTTTGTTGAATTCTAAATGAATTGCTGCCTAGAAAACACATACCAAGTGTACCACTTCAACATCGTCAGCATCTTCTCTACTTCTCCCACACTTCCCTTTCCAATAGGATTCTGGGTTAGAAACCTCAAGTAAGAGGCACGCAAGCAAGATTTGGGGGACAGAAAAAAAGCCATTATATGCTTATTGAAGCCGTGGGCCACCATGTAGCACATGACTAATGTGAGGTTCACAGGCATTCTCCCGTAACCTAACTGCATTAGGACGGTGGTAGTAACCCTTTCTTTCTTTAAATCCAGAGGCTGTGTTCTCTCACCTGTAATGCTGTCGTGGATCCATAAACACCAATCCCCTTTATTAAGACCCTTCTTGTTAATTTTTTCCCCTGACCAAACTCTAATACACCAAGCTTACAATTATTAATACATTAATATATATACATAGAAAAAATACAAATCTATTCAACTCTTCAACCATAAGCATGACTCTCTGTTCCCAGACTAACTTTCTCTTCAGATCTTTAGTTCTATCCACTGGATTGCCCTCTAAAATGATTGTACTGATTGCATTTGTATCAGCAGTAGAAAGTGCACTTTGAAAACTTTACTAATATCAGCTGTTACAATGCTCTTCAACAAAATTGATGCACTGAAATTATCATTTTTTAAATCTTGTCAATTAATCATTGTGTACCTTAATTCAGATCATTTATATCTATGTAAAGTGCAAATGTAGTTTTAATGGGTTTTGCCCTAAATGGTGTATTTATAGAGACCTTTTTGGTTTTGCTATAATTTTTCATTATTTTCTCTCTTATGTGCTATACCGCTATTTTTCACTAAACATATGGATAATTTTTATTTTATTTTCAAATTTTCAATTCACTTCCACTAAAGTTTATGTATATGTCTGCCAGCCAAGCCAAGTGCCGGTATATTCATTGCTAATTTCAGTCTGTTTCAAGAATTATTGTGTTGGAGTTTATGTTGCTATGTGAAATACAGGATCTCTTATAATTCTTATTGTTTGGATATTTTAAACTCTCTTGCATGGTTATTACTATACAAGGACTTAAGAACTTTTTTTAAAATACTTGAGCATTTGAAATGAGCATTTTAAGTACTTGAGCATTTTAAATACAGATTAGAAAAGTAATACATTTAAATGTGTCCAAGGAAACCAGATATATTGATAATTCTAGACTTTCTCAAAATTGCTTTTATTCTTCTTTACAGTAATCTGACTAGCTACTGTTTTGTGTGTGCGTGTGTGATTAAGTGAAAGTATACAATCCAAATCAGTTTTGTATGCCAGCTTATCTTCATTTCTTTCTGCTCTCCCTGCTCAGTAACAGCACACTCTTCCTTTTCCTTCTGTACTTGTTGTATTCTCTTAACAAGCTCCTGTCCCCTCCTCTCCACCCTTTTGTCTCCCATCTAGAAAGAGACCAGTAGGACAATATCCTATAAATACATAGATCTATAAAGTACACACACCATATGGTCACACTGTATCCCCAAGTCCAGTCCCTTTTTGTCTGAAGAGTTGGCCTCAGTAGTGTTTTCTAGACAGGGCAGCAGCTGGTCTAGGGGCCATGCTCCCAGCAGACCCTCCAGATCATCAGACCATCAACTGTGGTTTTTTAGTAGAGTTCTTGAGCTGTACCCCTTTGTCTCGTGTTGCCACAGGGAGTCTACATTGTATACCCCATCATGGCTGTCTTTGGTGGTGGCTGGGCACCATCTGGTTCTTCTGGTCTCATGTTTATATAGTCTCCTGTTCACATGGGTCTTTCTGTCTCCTGAGCTCTGCTCTTCTCATATCTTTGTTCTCAGTGATCGTCTGTTCTGGATGATTTGGACTACTTGGTCTACCTCAGATGGCAGCTTGCTAGCTTTTAAGATGCTAGACACCACTCACCAATATGGGGTGCAGAAGACTTTCTTAGCAGTAGGTTAGTTATGCCAGTTGGCCTCGATGTCCCTTGAGAACATGGTCCCCAGACCACTGCCCCTGTCCCTCTATCCTTGCAATATTAGGTTAAGATTAGAAGAGCTTTCCGTTTATACTGAAGTCCAGTTAAGGTGTCACTGCTTTCACCTAACCAAATTTCTGTCAACTATCTAATCTGTAACCAATGCTTACCCTCTCTCCCCACCCTTGTAGCCATCAATGAGTCTTTTATTTTGTATATAAGTGTATTTTTAAGTCCGTATAGTAGGGACCTCATACAATAAAATGTCTTTTGCCACTGACTGATTTCACTCAGTGTAATGTTATCCAATTGAAAGAAGGTTATGAGATGTTTCCTAAAATTGTCATTGTTCTTTATCGTTGCATAGTATTCTATTGAGTATATGTACCACAGTTTGTTTACCGATTCATCTGTTGATGGGCATCTGGGTTGATACATCTTTTGCTATTGTGGACTGTGCTGCAATAAACATTCATGTGCATGTATCTGTTTGTGTGACAGCCTTTTTTTCTGAAGTATATATTCCCAGCAGTGGAATTACTGGATCAAATGGTATATCTATTTCCAGCTTTTTAAGGAAGTGCCAAATTGCTTTCCAAAGAGGTTGTACCATTTTGCAGTCCCACCAGCAGTATAGGAGAGTTCTGATCTCTCCACAGCCTATCCAGCATCTGTTGTTTTGTGTTTTTTGGATCATGGCCAACCTTGTTTGAGTGAGATACTATCTTATTGTAGTTTTGGTTGGTATTTGTCTGACAACTAATGATTGTGAACATTTCTTCATATGTCTTTTGGCTGCCTGGATGTCCTCTTCGGTGAAGTGTCTGTCCATCTCTTTTGCTTGTTGCTTAATTGAGTTATTTACCTTTTTCTGGTTGATATTTTGCCGTACCTTGTAGATTATGGAGATCAGACATTGGTCTGACATGTAGTTGCCAATTACTTTTTCCCATTCTGTAGCTTGTCTTTTAATTCTTTTGATAAAGTCTTTGGATGAGCAAAAGTGTTTGATTCTTAGTAGTTCCTATGTACCTATTTTCTCTTCTGTTGTTCATGTGGTTTGTTTTTTTAAGAATCAATTTTTGTCTATCAAATCTACTTCTTTTTAGTATGTTCATTACGACTTCCAAATTTACTAGTCCATCTGTTCTGCTTCCTCAGGTTTGTTTTGATATCTTTTTTTCTGACTTTTGTTGTCGAGTGTATGTATAAATTTATGACTCTGTGGTTAAGTGCCATAAAATTGGTTTGACTCATAGTAACCCTGCATGCAACAGAGTGAATCATGCCTGGTCCTGCACCATCTTCATAGTTACTGTTACAGTGGAGCCATTTTTGCAGCCAGTGGTTAAGTTCATCTTGTAGAGGGTCTTCCTATTTTTCACTGACTCTTTAAGTTGCCAAACAAGATGTCCTTTTCCAAGGACTGGTCCTTGCTGATAGCACGTCCAAAGTGTATGAGATACAGTCTCACCATCCTTGCTTCTAAGGGACATGCTGACTGTACTTCTTCCGGGACAGATGTGTTTATTCAGTATTCTTTGCCAGTACCATAATTCAAAGGCATCATTTCTTCCATAATCTTCCTTATTCATTGTCCAGCTTTGGCATGCATATGAGGCTATGGAAATTACTTTGACTTGGGTAAGGCGTACCTTAATCCTTAAAGTGACATCATTTCTGTATTGATAATAAAATAAAATTACTTATTGGTAATAAAAGCATATAACTTTATAAGTTACTTGGAAGTAACTTTGGATTGTCCCTTAAAATTTAAGAGTATTTCCCATTATTCTTCTATAAATACTTGTAATCACAGCTTTAACCCCATCTTTATCTCTGGAGTTATTTAGGAGAATATTTTTAAATTTATAACTAGTTGATTTGATTGCTTACACTTGGGATCAATTGCTGATCTTATTACAGTCTAATCAGATGAAATTTCCCATAAAATTTCTACACTATGAAATTTTGGAGTGCTGGCTTTTCTGGTTACATGCTATGGCAACCCTTTTATTTTCTAGAATTTGCCATTTAACTTTGTTTATTGCATCTTTCAGTAGCATAGAACATTTAGATGTTTTATGTTTTTGTAGTTAAATCCGTCCATCTTTTCTTTCTTAACTTCTTGAGTTTTGTCTTTGTTAGTGTAGTCAAGTTTTTAAAACTCACAAAAATCATATAATCATGTTTAACTTTTGCCAAGTTAGATGATTTCTACTTCCTCAAATATAAACTACACAGTTGCTTCACCGAACTTCCCCACTGTTTTTCATGTTTCTGGAAATGTACTTTTCATCTCTGTTGGTAGCAATCCTGCCAATTCCTTAAGATCTCACAAAGCTGCCTTGTGTACCGTCCTCTGTTTGCACTCATCATGTAATTCAATGTACTTCTCCGTTTTCTGATCCTCTGTTCTCCGCTAACATCTCATGTTCCGTCCTGAACTAAGATTAAGTCAGTACTACTTTTCTCTTATTTTAGATTCATATTTTCTTGAGCACAGGAACTATTTTTTTATGTGTGTTTTACCTACCATAAAATCTTGCACATAGTAGGCTCTCAGTAAATACTTTGTTGAATGGTTTTAAGAATGGGAGAAATGGTTTCTCTGATGTAAAATCAAAGGCATGGGTTCTGTTTTGCTGACAGCTGCATGGAAAAAAAAAGTGGTTGCCTTGCAAATTTGACATTTCCTTCCTGATTAAGCTGACATAAGATGAACTGCGGAGACCCAAGCACTTTCAGAAATGCTAGACAGGTTTTCAACTTAATAGTTCAGAAAATATGGTTATTACCATTGTTGTTGTTTTACGTTACTGAGATTGAAGAGTAGATTTCCTAACTTTGGTTTCTAAGATAGCTGAATAAGAATATATTGTCTACCTGTGAAATAAAACTAGGGAACCAGCTGTTTCAGATGTCACAGTGATCTAAAGCGTGCCTGCTTTATCCACAGACTCTGTTTCTTTTAGCGGTTTATCTATGGAAAATAATTCCTGGGCTTGATTCTCAAGATGGCTTCAAGAAAGTTCTCTGATAAGCTCTGTTTTTAAGAATTTGTCTGAACCTTTCCTGGCTGAGATCTTTCAGATAATTGCCAATCTACTGCCTAAGCCTTGTGGTTTCCTGTCTTGCCTTTGATAATTGTTTTGATTGGAGTACTGTCTTTCTTTCTTTACTCAAACCATTTAATGAAAGAGTTCTTTTATCCGAACGTCTTTGAGAATTTACTTCATAATTCACGAGTGCAAAATGGACTGACCCTTAACAATTTTAGAGAGAAAACTGCCATCACTCTTGCCTGTTCTCTCATTTCTATACCACAAATGCTGTTTTCCCTCTTTTTTCTCTTATTCATCAAGGCTTTTATTTTCTATTTTCTGTTGGAGAGCTCTCTTAGCAGATTCTGGTCTTGATTCACAATGAGTATGGTATGATGCTAACTTTATGGATGTGAGAGCAGTTATTAGCTGACTTGGGGCCCTGGTATCTCACTGGTTAAGCATTTGGCTGCTAACCAAAAGGTCAGCAGTTTAAATCTACCCGCTGATTCTTATAAACCCTACGGGGCAGTACTGTTCTGTCCTGTGGGATCACTATGAATCAGAATCAATTTAATCATAACAGACTTGGTTTGCAAACCCTAGTAGCATAGTGGTTAAGTGCTATGGCTGCTAACCAAACAGTTGGCAGTTCAGATCCACCAAGCGCTCTTTGGAAGCTCTGTGGGGCAGTTCTACTCCGACCTATAGGGTTGCTATGAGTTGAAATTGGCTTGATGGCACTGAGTAGGTAGGTAGCTAGGTAGGTAGGTTTGGTTTAGTTTGAATTAGCTGTCTCTTCCAGATGAATGAAGAAAGCTTCTTAATCCCATATCCACTGCCAAAAAATAGAAGAATCTGGAGCACTAGAATTTTGTGACTGATTTTTGAGAGTCATCAGTTTTTCTTTTTTTAAATTTAGTTTCAAGGGGGCACACTACCTTATTGAAATGTATCCTGTCTTGCCATGGTAAGTGGTTATGTCAAAAGGTTCTACTTGAAAGAGACAATATGTGTATAGCATCCACTATGGACCCCAGCACATAGAAAGAACTTGGTAGTTATAGGGGGAGGGCCATTTTTACTGTTAACATTGTGACAGTGTTTATTGTTTATTGTTATTCATTATTACTGTTATTTAGCCATATGAAACCATACAAATGCCAAATATTTCTAGGATAAAAGATTTCTTACAACCATGACATTTTTAATCTTCAACCAATGACTCTCTCATTTCAGGTGCTATTTGACATTTTGAAAAAAATCCCAGGCCAATGGAATGATTTAGGTGGAACTGAAGAGACAGCTTAATAAATTGGGAATGGTGTGGCTTTGGAATATGAAGAGCTGGATTCAAATTCCAGCTCTCCAAAGTGTTGGCTGAGTGATACGCAGCAAGTTAATTTCTATGACTTTCACTTTCTAAACCTAAAAAATAAAATAATGCCAGTTGCTTCCTATTTATGTTCCAGGCACATACCGGACTCTTTACACCTATTGTCTCCTTTAAGTAGAACCTTAATATATGTTAATAAACTGGAAATGGTGAAGCTTTGGAATATCTAGTTTGTTAACTTCCCATGCTAAGACATAGTTCCATCACAAACGGTAAGATGACTTATTTGAAACTTTAGAAGGGCAGTAGTGAATGTTTTAATGATCCTCATACCATGTATTTGCTTGCAAGAAGAGGCAAAGAGGATCTGTGTTTTTAAATTTTGGGGTTTTCCTCCCTTCTTTTTAAAGAAGTCCTAAGTTAAAAGGGAAAACCCTGGTGGCTTAGTGGTTAAGTGCTATATCTGCTAACCAAAAGGTCAGCAGTTCAAATCCGCAATGTGTTCCTTGGAAACTCCATAGAGCATTTCTACTCTGTCCTATAGGGTTGCTATGAGTTAGAATCGACTTGAAGACAGGGGTTTTTTGGTATTTAAGTGAAAAGGGAGAATACATGTTTTATTATTTATTATGGCAATCTTTACTTTTTTGGGACATAAAGTTCTGTTTTCTAAGCAATTTATGCTCCTGGTAAAAATAAAAATTTCAAGTATTTTTCTTTCCACTGCTGTTAAGTCGATTCTGACTCACATCAACCCTGTAGGTCAGAGCAGAACTGCCCCATAGAGTTTCCAAGGAACACCTAGTAGATTTGATAGCACTGAAACATGATACTACCGGGGTTACAGTGAGTAGAATAAAGTAATTATACAGTGAGTGAAAAGGAAGTCTCACTTCTGACTACTAATTCCTCAATTCCCATTTGGAAGCAATTCCTGATATGAGAGTTTCAGGTTTTGTTTT
Organism: Heterohyrax brucei; assembly: GCA_028571685.1. Lineage (NCBI taxonomy): Eukaryota > Metazoa > Chordata > Mammalia > Hyracoidea > Procaviidae > Heterohyrax > Heterohyrax brucei. The sequence goes on along the minus strand of CM053149.1, from coordinate 112,019,967 downwards.
CTCCCTGAAGAAGCAGATACTCTTGTCCCACCTCCACTTAAAAAAAAAAACTGGGGTCCGGCTGTATAATTTATTGTGTTCTCTACCTTGATCTTTCCATTGAACACTGTATCTTAGAAGTTACATCTGTAAATGTTGTTTGTAGGTATTCAGTGCTCCATGTGGACTCCTCTGTATCTCACAGGGCCAGTAGTCTGAAAAGTACAATCCATACATTTCACTTTCCAACTGGTTTCCATTTACAGTGCTTGGAATGGAGCCACTGCAGGAGACTAGAAGGCTGGAGGGAGCAAGACAATGGAATCTATTATCAAATTTTTTATTTTGACCATTTGATAGATTCAAATGGTGTCATATTAATGTTTAGATGTATATTTCTTTAGTTCAAGTAAATTTGAATATCTTTTCAAATTCCTAAAAGCCATTTGTATTTCCATTTCTGTAAACTACCTATTCATGCCTTTTTCTATTCTATAGTTATTTGTTTTTGACTTACAAAAATACCTTGTATACTAAAAATATTAGTCTTTGGTCATGTCTTGCATAATTTTTCCCCTGTGATTTTGGCAGTGGCAATGGCAGGCTACAATGGGTGGCTGCAGGTTTCTGTGGGCTCAAGCAGCATCAAATGTCAGCAAGGGTGACAGTGGCAATAGTCTCAACAGCCTTAGCAACAGCAATGCCAGCAGAATATGTTGCAACAGCAACAGGGCCATCATCCACTCAGTTGCACTGGTGACCCTTCCAGCAGCTTAGTAGCAAGTGAAGGTGCATGGGCTCCTGCCTGGGGGAGCAGCCACTGCCTGCTCACTGGGCAACACGGCCTCACCCCTTTTGTTATCTAGTCTTTCTAAAACCTAGCAGTTTCATGATCTCTCCTTCCTTCAGTTCCTTCAGTCTCACCTAAATCTTCTCTGGTTGAAATATCTAGAATGGATTATGCTTTCCTGACTGGATATTGACTGAAACAGCAATTATTATATATCTATACCTACACCTATACATGTATCTGTATCTATGTCTATATCTCTGTCATGTTTCTTGGCTGAAATGTATGAGTCTACTATGTTAATTTATCCTAAAAATATACATTTAGACTCTTTCTAGTCTCTTGCTATAAAGACATTGCTTACCCATGTCAGGTATACCAGTAGATAAATTCCTAGGAGAGGAATTACTGCATCAAAGACTGTATGAGTACTAAATATGGATATTTATTGTCAAATTACATTGCTAAAAGGGTGTACTAATTTATATTCCATTTAACAGTAAGAGAATGGTTATTTCCCTATAACCTGGATAATGGAATCTACTACCAATTTTTCTATTTTTGACAATTCAGTAGATTAAAATGGTGTTGTATTAATGTTTAGGTGTATATTTCATTAGTTCAAGTAAATTTGAATATCTTTTCAAATTCCTAAAAGCCAGTTGTATTTCCATTTCTGTAAACTACCTATTCATGCCTTTTTCTATTCTGTAGTTATTTGTTTTTCACTTATAAAAATACTTTATATACTAAAAATATTAGTCTGGTCATGCCTTGCATAATTTTTCACACTTTGCCATTTTCTTTTGAATTTTTTCTTGGAGAAAAGTTTTAATATTTATGTAGTCAATCTTCACATAATGGATATTTTCTTTCATAATTCTAGGTTTTGTATTTGCTTTTGAAAGACCTTTCAGCTCTCGGATTCTAAAATATACTTTTCTTTGTATTTCTTACTAGGCTTTTTATGGCTTAATTTAAAAAAAAAAACTATTTATGCCTTTGATCCATCTGGGGTTTATTTGGCTTGAGGAAGAGCAGTAGTGATCTGACTATGCTTTCATTTCCAAGTACTTAGCAACTTGTGCTGACATAATTTGTTCACCCTGTGCTGTCGATTCAGATCTGACTCATGGAAACCAGAGCAGAACTGCTCCCTAGAGTACTCAAGGGTCTCCCACATCATGTATTAACTAACCAATATATTCTTCACTTATCTGAAATACTGACTTTATCATACGCTGAATCTGAGAATATGTTTGAATATAGAGCTTTCTGTTATTTCTTGCCTTCTGTCAGTTTGTCATACCGTCATGACTTGCCAGATGCTTTGAAGCTAGAAGCTTTTGTCACCAATATTTCAAATACCAGCAGAGTTACCCATGATAGACAGGGTTCAACAGAGCTTCCTGATGAAAATTGGTATGAAGAAAGGCCTAGTGATCTGCTTGTGAAAATTAACCAATGAAAACCACATAGGGGGTGGTAGGGCCAAGACAGAAGAATAGACAGTGCTTCTTGTGTTCCCTCTAACAAAAAAGACTGAAAAGCACAAATTAATCCGGTAAATATGACATCCTAGGGATCCTGCACATCAAAGGGAAGTTGAGAAGTTGGGCTGAGAAACAGGGAAGGGAGAGCAGCACCACAAGTACATAGGATTTGACAGTCCTGACCTGCCAGGAAACAGCCACAGCCTGTGTGGTGAGCAGAGCAGCTGAAGTTGGTGGGAAACCTTCTCAGTGGGAGAAACTGGCAATAGAGTCCACTCATGCCCCTAGAACCTGTGGAAAACAGGACCAGATGGTCAAAAGCTAAGTCTTGTCATTTAACCTACTGCAGGTGGATCCAGATCTTTCTTCATGATAAACCTCTCTCCCTTCTCCCAGCACTACCCCCTCCCTTCTCTGCACTGTGCCCAGCTCTGGAGTCTGACGCCATTAACAGAGCTGGAAGTGTAGGACCCCTTAAGCCTGCCCTGAACCATTCTTTGAGACTCAGAGAGGGAACACTATAACAAACTAGGGGAAGGGGTGGGGCAGAAAAACACACGCAATCTGCTGACTCGCCTGAGCTGGAAAGTCAGGGCAGAAATATTCCTTCACCTAGATTCAGACATAAAGGGATATACCATTCTCACAGACACTCAGAGATGACTCTCAACTCCACTGCCTTTCTCAGCAGCTGCAGGCAGACACCTGTGCCTATACTAAACACCCTTGCCCCACTAGGACAGCAAGAGAGAGCCTGCACCACCCACTAGGTGGTTAACTACCTGGCCACCTGAGCTGAATCCATATAAGAAAATGAAATAGACTCTTGGGATCTAGTAACAGCTCTAACCACCTGGTGAAAGGACATTGCAGCTTCAAAGACAGCAATAACAAAAGTATCATATATGGATGTTTCTATTATATCAGCAATAACCAAACTATTATACAGTGGGATGTTTCAAAACTAAGTAAAATATGAAGCTAGAACATAGTAGGCAAACATAAGTTAAAAAAATGCAATTTGCTGTTGACTTGGAGACAACAGTCAATTTCAAATCACGTAAAAGATGCAAACCATGGTTTCTTCAGAAAGCTACCAAATTAAAGAATCAAATTTCTCAGAGTAAAAGAACATCCTGAAATTATCAGAGGTAGAATAAAAAAGGTTAATATTTAGAACTCTTCAAAAAATTAGAAAGGTGATGAAGAAAAGTACAACAGAGCATAATCACAAATTGAATAGGGTACAAGAAGCCATATATATAGAATTAGAAACTCAGAAAATTTAATAATAAAATTAGAGAATTAAATAACTCACTAGAAAGTCAAAGGAGCAGAATTGACAAAGTGGAAGCCTGAATTAGTGAGACTGAAGATAAAGTATATAATAACATCATGTATAATAGCTGACAAGGGACGAAAGTCCTTAAACAAGGGAAAAGACAGTCTCTCTAACAAATAGTATTGGCATAACTGGATATCCATCTGCAAAAAAGTGAAACAAGGTCCATATCTCACACGATGCACAAAAACTAACTCAAAATGGTTCAAAGACTGAAATATAAAATTTAGAACAATAAATACCATAGAATTAAAAATAAGGAGAATACTGGGGAGTCCTAATACATAGCATAAACAGACCATAAAATGTTACTAATACTGCACAAACACAAGAGAGAAAAAAGATAACCAGGAACTCATAAAAATCAAACCCTTATGTTTATCCAGAGATTTCACCAAAACAGTAAAAAGACTACATACAGACTGGGCAAAAATTTTGCCTGCCACAAATCCTGATCAATGTTTAATTCCTATAATCTACAAGGTACTGTAAAACATCAACAAGAAAAAAGACAGTTAAAAAATCGGCAAAGGTTATGAACAGACACCACCAAGGAAGACTTCTGGGCAGCTAGCAGATGCCTGAGGAAATGCTTGAAATCGTTAGCCATTAGAGAACTCCAAATCAAAACTACAGAGAGATACTATCTCAACCCAGAAAGGCTGGCACTAATCCAAAACACAAATGTTGGAGAGGTGGTGGAGAGGCTGTAACACTTCTACACTGCTGGTGGGAATGTAAAATGGTACAACAACTTTGGAAATCTATTTGTTGCTTTCTTTTGAAGCTAGAAATAGAAATAGCATATGATCCAGCAATCCTACTTCTTGGAATATATCCTAGAGAAATAAGGGCTGTCACACAAATAGATACAACATACCAATGTTTACTGCAGCACTGCCCATAGCAGCAAAAATATGGAATCAACCAAGGTGCCCATGAACAGATGAATGGATAAATAAACTATGGAGTATTCACACAATGAAATTCTATGCAATGATAAAAACCAACAATGATCTTGGGAAACTAACATGGAGTAATCTGGAAGACATTCTGAATGAAATTAGTTGGTTGCAGAAAGACAAATATTGTATGAGACGACTATTATAAGGACTCAAGAAAACATTTAAGGGCAGAAGAAAATTGTCTTTGATGGTTACAAGGGTGGGGAGGGAGGGAGTGGGATATCTACTGGTTAAATAGTAGATAGGAAATGGGTTAGGTGAAGGCAGACAGCATGCAGTAGAAGGGAGGTCAGCACAGCTGAAATATACCAAAAGCTAAGAGGTTTTCTTAATGTAACCCAACATTTCAAAGAATAGAGTAGCAGGGGCAGGGGTCTGGGGACCATGGTTTCAGGGGACATCTAGGTCAGTTGGCATAACTAAGTTTTTTTTTTAAGAAAATGTTCTCATCCCACTTTGGTGAGTGGTTTGGGAACTTAAAAGCTAGCAAGTGACCATCTAAGTAGCATCAATTGGTTCCAACCCACCTGAAGGACAACAAAGACATGAGGAAAATTGAGCTGAAGAGACAGAAGGTGCCATATGCTCCAGAGATTACATCAGCGTGAGGCCAGAGCTCGAAGATGTCCAGCCACCACCAATGACTGCCCTGACAGGGAATATAACACAGAGTCCCTGATACAGTGAGAGAAAAATGGGTGCACTGAACTAGAATTCTATTAAAAACATCACACTTGATGGTCCACTAGACTAGGGTGCTCACCAGTGACATGGCCTTTCTGTTAGCCCAGAGCTGAAACAGTTGAACTAGCCTATAAGAAACTGAGTAAAGTTGGTGAAGAGTGTGTTTCTTGGCTTAAGTATATACATGAGGCTGTCTGAGAAGCTCCGATCCAGAGGCAAGACGAGAGGGTGGAGGAGGACAGGAGCTGGTTGAATGGACACGGGAAGTGCAGGTTGGAAAGGAGGAGTGTCCTGTCGTAGGGTGGGGAGAGCAGCGAGAGTTGCATAGCAGTGTGTATGCAGAGTTTTGTATGGCAAATTGACTTGGATGGTAAACTTGCACTTAAAGCACAGTAAAATATAAAAATAAAAATAAATGGAGAAAAAAAAAAAACCTTACGGGTCACAACAGAAGAATTGTCTGATACAACAGATGATGAGTTCCCGAAGTTGGAAGATAGCACGCATAGCTTAGGCCGTGGCTCCGATACAGTGACATTCACGAAGCTAGACAACATTTTGCCCTGTTATATGTAGAGCTGCCATGAGCCAGCTGACTCAGCAGCCGCTACCAGTAACAGGGATTCTGTTCCGAGGCGTTGGCTGTTGTTGTGGTACAAGCTACTTACATTACTCTTTGTCCTGTGCTTTAGTATCTGATAGTTTTAGTCCTTTCTTTATATTTCTTTTTAAAATTTTTCTTTCAGTTTTGAATACTTGTTTTTTCTTTGTAAAGTTTAGGATTGCATTAATTAGTTTTGTTTCATTGTTTAAAAAGTATTTTGGCACTCAATCTATTATCAGTTTACAGAGACTAGAACAACTTTTGTATATTTCAAGGCAGAGAGTTTCACAAAAGTTTTCTGATCACGAAGTCACCAGCTACTGCTATGTAATGAACCCGTTATTGGTAAATCAGACATAAGAGCTGACTTGAACTGGGAACTTTAAAATAGTTAAGTACCAGATACTGAGCTCAACATTTTCCAAGCTTTATCTTGGTTACTGTTCATGATAACTATTATTATTTTATATGATTATTGTGTAAACATTATTATTGTCTTCATTTTATAGACAAAAACTTGCAGTTCTCAAGCTTCTTGCTCAGATCTTGTATCTAGAAAGTCACATAATGGCAGCTTTAGCTTACATTGCAATCCTTACCTTTACTTAGTGCTGAAAACAATGCTGGTAGACAGTTGAATGCCCACGTTAAAAGAGAAAAAAATGCAATTGTGAAGAAATGACAGCAGTACCTTGACCCCCATAAAGGTCATATTTATGAAGTAAGACATTTTTCTTTTCACCTATGTTATACCTATAAGGAAAACATAGTAAACGTGAATAGATGAAGCAAGTTCCATAAAAGCTTAAGAGATGAGAGGCCCCACAGAGATTGTCTTGTTCTATTGTCTCATTGTATAAATGAAAGCATTAAGACCAGGAGAAACAGAGTTTTGTCCAAGGTCACACAGTAAACTCATGGCAGAGTTGACACTGAAGTCCGCCCCCCCGATGTTCACTTTGCCTGGGGTTCTCCAGTTATATCGCTTCTGTCTAACACTGTAGTTACATGCCTTAGTCACATAGCACAGAAAGGTGTAACCTCTGGGGGAACGGACTATATAAGTGTACAGAATTTGTGGTCCTTGACTTGATGCAATCTGAGGTTCACTGGTTTGTCATGGTGGCAGAAAGCCCACTGGTAAAAAGTCAGCCCTATGTATCAAGGATCATCCAGCCACGTGAATGTTCCTGGACAGGTAGTATTTGACTGTCTTTCCTATAAGTCAGAGGCAGAGGTAAGTAACTGTAGACGTGAGGGAATGTTATTAGGTAGGCATTAGGGAGCCGTGGTGGCTCAGTGCTTAAGAGCTAGATTGTTAACCAAAAGGTTGGCAGTGTAAGCTTACCAGCTGGTCCGGAAAAACCCTGTGGAGGCAGTTCTACTCTGTCCTATAATAGGGTTGCTATGAGTCAGAATCCACTTGAAGGCGGTGAAACCCCAATCCAATGCCTATAGTCAGTTCTGATTCAAAGCGACCCTATCGACAGAGCAGAACTGCCCTGTCGAGTTTAAAAGGAGGCCTGGCAGATTTGAACTGTCAACCTTCTGGTTAGTAGCCGTAGCACTTAACCACTATGCCACCAGGATTTCCTTGAAGCCAGTAGGTGTGGTCCTTTTGGTTTAGAGAGCATTAACTTGCCCTACAAGAAGCTCAGCTAATGCTGGTTTTGAGGCAACGAGAAGCAAGGCCCTGGGAAATTTCTTAAAAGACTGAAGCAAAGGTTAATCATGACTTCTCTGGATCACTGCATTCCTGAGAGTAGAGAGAGAGATTTGAGTACACATGATGTCCTTGTTTCTGGGTAGCTTCCGCTTGACATGGACTCTTGATTCAAGAATTAGGAAGAAAAGTAGAAGATTCTCAGAGAGAAGCTTCCAGAATTTTAAAATTTTAACTGGAGAACACTTTCTATTGTTTATTATAGTCATCCCTGGGCTCCTTGCTAAAACATGCGGAGTTAAACTGGTATTTATTTTTGCTTGGCTATTACTGTCGAGGGTCTTTTGACTGTTTCCATGTGCTCACTGTTAGGTGTTGCAGATACTGTGAATATTTTATAAGATAGTCCTAGATATTAACAGTATTTGGGATGGTTATGTAATACGACATTTTACCGAAAAGTATTGTTTTCTATGTGGCACCATTATTCCCATGTTTTCTTACATTTTTGCAAAACAGAAGGAAATGAATGACATCCAACAGAAACTGCTTTTACCTAGGTAGCACTGAGATTTTTGTACATATTTTCTCTCCCTCTTAAGCATAAGCCTTTGAAGTATAAAAGGCTGAGGAGCTTAAGGCACAAAAGAGTGACATAGGTAGCTAAGGATAGATAATGTTCTGCTAGAAGAAACACCGCCTCTCCTGATGCTGAAATTGCTAAGCGCAAAACTAAGGAATGGCTGATGGATTCAAACTGCTGAACTTGTGGCCAGCAGCCTGTCTCTTAAACATTGTGCCACCAGGGATTCATTCAGGAAATGACAGGAGGTGAAATTAAACAAGCACGATAGAGAACGGTAACTGTTCTCAATACTGGACAAAATGATTAAACTTTATTCTGAAGTAACGTGAACTCAGTAGGCTAATGAGTCAATCTTCACACTTGTCCTATTCACCTAGTGTTGCTGTAACAGAAATACCACAAGTGGATGGACTTAACACAGAAGGAAGTATAGTTTCTCACTGTCCAGTAGGCTAGAAGTCCAAAGTTAGGATGCCAGCTCCAGGGGAAGACTTCCTCTCTCTGTCAGCTCTGGAGGAAGGTCCTCTTGATACGTCAGTCTCACCTTGGTCTGGGAGCATCTCAGCACAGGAATCTCAAGTTCAAAGGATGCACTGTGCTCCCAGAACTACTTTCTTGGTGGTATGAGGTTTCCATATCTCTCCGTTCACCTCTGTCTCCTATGTATCAAAAGAGATTGGCTCAAAACACTATCCAGTTCTGTGGAACCCTTCAGCATAACTGCTGCTAATCCATCATAGTGATAGAATTTATTACACACAGGAAAATCCAATTAAATGGTGGACAATCACCTGGACCCATGACTTAGCCAAACCGACAAATGCTTTTGGCAGGACACAATTGAATCCATGACACTACCCCACCTCATCTAATGTTCTGAGAATGAGCTCATTAGACTAGTGCAAACAGTTTAGGTAAATAACCATCCTAGGAGTTGATTTGTTATGATTCACTTAATTAGCCAGGTATCATTCTGTGTCAAAGGGAAGTTAGGGATTAGCTTCTTTAATAGAGTTCCTATGGCAGAACATTGACAATAAAACAATGATGACTGATATTGCATGTAAAACACAACATTGTGTTTGGAAGATAGACACAGGAAGAAACAGGATATAAGACATTCACATTTATGTTAACAGAGCTATATGTAAAAGTACAAGCGTTATTGTATGGCCTATGATTGTGGTAAAACTAAACTCAGACTTCACTGTGCCACCAGGACTTGTTGCTGTTGAATAGAACTGCCCCATTGGGTTTCCAAGGAGTGGCTAGCAGATTCGAACTGCTGACCTTTTGGTTAGCAGATGTGCCTCTTAACCACTATGGTACGAGCGTTTCCATATACACAGGCTAGATATTTGTTCTTCAGTCTTGATCATAGTATAAGTTCTTGTGACTTGCATATGACTGAGTATATGTGTGAAAAATTGTAAGGTATGTGTTCATTGCTCTCTGCAGTAAACTTTCTCCTAGAAAGAAGTGTAGTTTTGTAGACTGATGCAATCTTTAAACATTGAAAATAATGAGGGATCTTTAATGACTGTCTGTGAACCAGACCAATTAGTGGTACAAATTTATGAAAAAAAAAAAAAAGAAAGGACGAAAGAAAAAGAAAAGAAAACCATCAGAAACTGTGTTAAATCAAGTGGAGTTTCTAGATGAAGGAAGGGGATAGATTCAATAAGTTCTGTACTTGTCTGATCACAAACATTGCCTTAAATTCTAATTACCACCTTTTAAAAAGGACATAGGTAATCCTGCATTCACATGTAAGAGAGGTTTAAAACTAACTTTATATGCAGGGTTTGTGGTACAAGAAGATTTGGGAAGGAAGGTTAATTATTTTTAAACATTTAAATAACTGTAACAAGAAAAGGAGACTTCATTTTTTTGTTTGCTTGCGGCTAGACCTATCCTTAAAGAGTGGCAGTTCCGGGATGGGAACTGGTACTCAGTAAAGAAGCACTTTTACAGAAATCAAGGCTTTCTAACAATAGCTTAATCTAAAATAAGGGCTGGGTGATTATATGCCTAGGATGTTACCGAAAAAATTCTTATGCACATTTTGATGGGTGGTGAAAGTAGAAACCTTCTGTGGCCTTTCCTGTTATATATTGTTATTATCCTGTAATATTTATAATATAGTAATTTAAGTCTGTTTACAAAAGTGATACATTTTCTGAATAGAATGTATTTCTTTTTTTACCTCTAAAGTTCTATATAAATTTGGTATTGACTTGTTTTTTTCGTATGTGACATGTAACCATATAGAGATATTTTTCCAGCTGTAGTAATCAAATACTAATTAATAGAGTTCAGTCCCTGAACAATGCCACTATGAAAACAATATAATATTAAATTCCAAAAGCAAACTTGCGCAGCCAGTATTTATTTGTCTATTTGTGTGATTGAGCACCAAAGTCTTTCCTGAGATCCAAATTTTTCAATTGTACAACAAAAAAAGTTAAAGATAGAACCGACCTTAAATCTTTTTAAAAGATGTAGTAGAATTTTTGTTGTTGTTTTTTGTACAATTAATCCTGTTACAATTGTGATTGGTAGAATGGGAACCAGATAAAAAGAAAACCTCCTTCCTCCTTTTCTGACTATCCATTTCTATCAGTTACTAAAATGAGTACTTTGGGGACATGGGAGAACTAGAGGACCAAAATGACATTTATTCTCCAAACAGCTACTTGGACTGAGTTTAAAGCAGTAGAGTACTAAACATGTGTACTCTGGAGCCAGAATGCCCAGTCAAAGTTCTAGTTCTGTCTCTTTAAATCTATATGAAGTTGGGCAAGTAATGCAAGCTTTTATAGTCTCAGTTTTCTTACTTATGGTTGTTTTAAGAAAGGAAATCTATCACACAGAATTATTTTAATAATACCACTAACAGTTACATTTGTTGAGTGATCGCTGTGTACTTGGCACGTTCCTAAGTTCATTGAGTATATTAACTCATTTAATTCACATAACGCTATGAGGTCAGTCATTCCTGACACTTTCTCTCCTCACCCGCCTCTGCCCCACCCCATTTTTCAGATGAGAAACTGGAGCACAAAGAGCTCAGCAACTCAGTAGTATTAACCTAAGCAATGTGGTTCCAGAGATCACGTTCTGAAACACTGGTCTCTAGCAATATAAACTAGGCCCAAGCTTGCAGCAAAGAACTTAATCAATAATAGATGTATTTTTGTTATCAGAGTGAAGACATAAGTTTTGCATAGAAGATTTGTTGATAGTCTGGGTAAAGAGATGATGGTTGGGAGCTAGAAATACTGATTTAATGATATCCTGTGTGAGACTCTGGACCCACATGGAACTACTTCGGATTTCAAGTGAAAAGAAGAGAGTCATCTTTTGTCTCTGTTAGGGCAACATGACAGGCAGTGGCAATGTCCACCAAGAGACTTTGTGAGCACATATCATGAAGAACACGGTGGAAATTGGCAGTTGTGGCCGACAGACTGGTTTGTAGTTATGCTGAAAGCCCCACTTTTCAGACTTCTTATGAGAGTCAAAAAGCCTTAGGTGGTACAGATGGCTAACATGCTTGGCTGCTGGCTAAGTCCCCCAAGAGGTACCTCAGAAGAAGCACTTATATTCTGTTTTCAAATAATCAGCCATGGAAAATCCTGTAGAGCAGTCTATCTTCTAACAGTCAGCCACTGAAAATCCCATAGAGCACAGTGTTACTTGGATACACATAAGGTTGCCAAGAGTTAGAACTCGCTAGACAGCAACTGGTTAATTATAGCCACAAGACTTTTTAAGGTAAACCAGTTTTCTTCAGCTATGCCAGTGATATCTCAAGGTATTATAATTTGATGATTGAAAATATTTGTGGCTTCTCCTTACAGTGAGAGCTGCAGAACCTGTTACGGCACTGACCCTGCCTCAGGTAACAACTATAAATGTTAACAAAATATGAGAAGCAACTACCTGGAGGCCCTGGATATTGACAGACAGCAGGCTGATCGTGGAGCAAGTTGACTCGAGAGGAAACGGCAATGTGTTGGTTTCTCACTTTCAGTGTTTCAAGTCTGAAGGTAAGCTCCAACTATAACATGTGGAGTAGTGAGGCAATGAAAGAAACTCTGCTGTTATTTTGGCTTGAAGAGATTAGACAACAGAGTTCTAGGCACCTGCAGCTACGGGGAAATAGGGTGGGAATCCTGGGGAGAAGTCATAGACACAAACTCTCAAATTCAGCATATAACCTCTTTTTAGATATCTAGAGGCCCCCCAGACTGTAGCTGGGTGTAGCAAATTGCAAGTAACATAACATAGCTAAAAGGGCAGAATTAAGGTCTAAGCTGTTGCTCAGGGGACAGAGTTTTCAGTCTGAGGTTCACCATAATAACCTGCTAAAACAAACAAACAAATCTCTCAGAAACAGCAATATAAGAGAACCCAGAGTCTCCACAATGTTAAATTTATACACCAAGATACAGTCAAAATTTTTTTGACGTAAGAAGCAACAGGAAAATGTGAATCATTCTCCAGAGAGCAGACCAGCAAGAGAAAAATTTTAAATGTGGTATTATAACAATGCTCAGAGACGGGAGTGAAAATATGCTTCTAATCAATGAAAAAGTAAAATATTTCACTTGGTAAATAGAAGATACTGGAAGTGGAATTTTAGAAGTAATAAAAATGCAATATTTAAAATTACAAAAATCTACTCAGCTTAATGGAGATAATAAAGAGAAAGTCAGTAAGTTTGATGATATGAAAATATGAAAAATGAAAAAAATGAACAGAGCCTCAAAGAAATAAAATTTGTTTAAGAATACATGACATTTGTAATATGGGAGAAAGGGAGAAAAACAAATAATCACCCAAAATTCCAAAATTAGACAGACATAAGTTTATAGATTTGAAAAGTTACAAAGCTCCAGGAAGAATAAATGTGAACAAAACTCTGCATGACAAGCCAAGTGCCATTGAGTCTGTTCCAACTCAAAACTCTGCATAGGCAAACTGTAATTAAATTTCTAAAAAAAAATCTGTAATACAGCTCCACCCACTGCTGTCGAGTCAACTGTTACATATTACATACAGGGGAACAAAGTACCATATTTTGTGAAAGAATGCAGGAAAATAGTGTATACTGTATGATTTTAATGTGAAATTCAGGAAGGAACAGAACTAATTTATAGCAACAGGAAGCAGAAAAATATTTGCTTTGGGACCATGGATAGGAATGACCTCAAAGGTGTATGAAGAACTTTCTGAGATGACAGCCGTTTTATATCTCAGTTACTGCGGTCTTTAAGTGGTTCTGTTTTCTGGTAGAAGCCCCAGGTTCTGCTCAGCAAGACTTGTGATAGTCAATAAATGAGAGGCAGAGGTAGATGAAGACAGACCTCTGTGTTTTATTGAACAAGGAAAGGAGCAGTTAGGGCTTTTGCCTCCAAGACCGTTCACAGGCCACTTGGGGAGGAGGGCATTGACTGAGAGCAGACAAAAAATGCACATTTAGAAATGATCTTCACGCAGGTGCTCAAGACGTGGGGATGACTGCATTTTCTCTAGACAAGGGTTTGATGCTCCAGGGTGGAGGAAGAGGTTGATTTTCCTCCATTAGGAAAATCTCCACCCAGAGGCAAGATGCTTATACATATTTTTCACTTAATAAGCCAGTTGGTCACTTGATGTTAAGACAAAGTAGAAAACCTGCTAAAACCAATTGAAGCCCTCTCTGGCTGTTACATGGACAATTTCAGGAGAATGTGCAGTTTATCCTGTGCAGTGTAGGAAGATTAAACTAAAGCAGGTGTCTGTTACAAGGGTTGGTCTCTGAGGCTGCCTACCTCAGCTGCATGCATTTAGGAAAATTAATCAAATTGTATACTTATATCAGTAAAGGTTTAAATAAATAAAAGCAGTATTTGGAAAAGTATCATTCTATAATGCATCTGTATATGAAAGATCCTGATGGTTGACCTTTTCTGTTGCCTTCCAAGGAGAAATATAGGATAGGATAAGAAAATTTATCTGTTAGCCAATAGTAGCTTTAGAGACTGGGAAGTCAGATGAAATGAATAGAAACAGTGTCAGAGCACACAAGTTTGGCAGAGCAGGAAATTTTCTGATTTGGTTTCTATCAGCTTGTTCAGACATTTGGAAAATGGCTTTTGTTTTTATCTTGCTAAGTGTTTATAATTTGTATCAAATAAAACTCCTTGAAGTCCTGCCGTATTGAGTTACAAGTCTTTTTCAAATCTATAACAGAATCCATCCAAAAATTGTAAAATCCTGAGAGTTTATGTGCCATAGTACCCAGGATAATATTTGTGGTTTTTCAGTGTCTTGAAGAATTAATATCCACGGGACTATGAATAACACCTTGAGTCTGATTTCATTTTTATTGCTTCAGTGCTGTGAAATAATTGAAGGCAGGATCTATGTGGTAATTTACCTGCTCACTGTATCTGTATGTTTGAAGTAGAATGTATTAGGACTTGTAGAATCATCCAGTTTGTTGGATTTTAACAAGTCTAAAAATTTGATGTTTTTCTATAAAGGTTTGTCTTATTTTGGCCTATTAATGAAACCTCCGCTTTGGAGGAAAACTAAAATGATCAGGTCAAGGGTTTATGTAAATGTTACACAGTACAGAGACACTTACCCTTAATTTTTCCAGGCAAAAAAAAAAAAAAGAAAGAAAAGAAACTGTATAGCTACTTCAGTATTTGCATTTGGGGGTATAACTTCGTGGGGGGACGTGAAAAACAGACTGAAAGGGGGCCAGGAAGTATTGCTAGCCAAATGTTCATTTTGCCTCATGAAAAGTATAGCATTATTGGTTAACTTTTTCCATGTAAGAATAACCTCAGACTTTAGAGCTTAAAACACCAAATGTGTATTTAGTCCTTGGTCTTCTTGCTTAGGGCAGTCAGCTCTTTAGCCCAGCCTTGTTTTGAGTGATTCTTCAGATCTGGATTTGAAATAATAACTCACTCCTGGGGGTTGGCTACCTGCCTGCTGTAATAACTGAGCCGACTAAGCCGTGTGAATCTCAGTATTCAGCAGTCCAGCCCAGGCTTCACGTGTGGTTGAGTAGGTTTTCTAGAGAAAAGGCAGCAGCAGGCAAGGCCTTTATGCCTAGCTTCAGAAAAGGCATATCGTAACTTCTGTCATGTTCTCTTGGCCAAGTGTGTCCACAGCGTAGCACATGTTGAAAGGTACTAGATAGATATACTCCATTTTTGAAGGACAGACTTCAGGGAGTATCTTTGTACGGATGTCACTGTTGTTGCTAGGTGCTGTCAAGCCGGCTCTGCCTCATAGAGACCCTGTGCACAACAGAATGAAACACTGCCCAACTTTGTACCACTCCCACAGTCGTTGCTGTGCTGGAATCCGTTGTTGCAGTCACTGTGTCAGTCCATCCTGGGGAGGGTCTTCCTCTTTTTCACTGACCCTCCACTTTACCAAGCATGAAGTCCTCCAGACACTGGTCCCTCCTGATAACATCTCCGAAGCATGTGGGATGAAGTCTCGCCGTCCTGGCTTCTAAGGAGCCTGCTGGCTGTACTTCCTCCAAGACAGATTTGTTTGGGTTTTTTTGGCAGTCTGTGGTAAATTCATATTCTTCACCGACACTACGATTCAAAGATGTTAATTCTTCTTTGGTCTTCCTTATTTATCATCCAGCTTTTGCAGACTTGTGAGATGATTGAAAACACCATGGCTTGTGTCAGGCACACCTTACTCCTCAGCATACAGATGGAAAAGTATGGTGACGGAGTACAACCCTGACGTGCACACTTCCTGATTTTAAACCACACTACATCCCTTTGTTCTGTTTGAACAACTGCCTTCTAGTAGTATCTCTAGGCTCTGCATGAGCACAGTTAATTGTTCTTGGGTTCCCACTCTTAGCAGTTTTATCCATAATTTATTATGATCCGCACAGTGAAATGTGTTTGTGTAGTCAGTAAAACACAGGCAAATGTCTTTCTGGTATTCTCTACTTTTAGCCAAGATCCATCTGACATCAGCAGTGACTTCCCTCATTCCAGTAGCACTGTGGATATGCTACTGCAGCTATTTATAAACTGTTTTCAACAAAGTTAACTTATGTGATATTAATGATATTGTGTGATGATTTCCACATTCTTTGGGATCACTTTTGTTTAGAATGGGCAGAAATCTGGATCTTCTCTCATTGATTGCCAGCTAGCTGTCTTCTGGATTTCTTGACACAGATGAGTGATTGCTTCCAGGGCTGCATCTCTTTGTAGAAACTGTCAGTTTGTCCCACTGTGGTGATTTGAATTTTGCTGTGATATTGGATGCTATGCCAGCAGTGTTTTGAATAGTAACAGGATCATCCATGGTGGACACATTTCAGCAGAGCTTCCAGACTAAGAGAGACTTGGGAAAAGGACCTGGCAATCCACTTCTAAAATAATTGGCTAATGAAAATCTTATGAATACGACTGGAAAATTGTCCGTCTGATAGAGTGCTATGAAGTGAGCCTTTCAAATTGGAAGGCATTCAATATGTGACTGAGGAAGAGTTGCCTTCTCAAAGTACAGTCAACTTGAATGACATTGATGGAATAGAGCTTTCAGGACCTTCATTTGCTGTGGTGGCACAACTCAAAATGAGAATAAACAGTTGCAAACATCCATTAATAATCAACATGTGGAATGTAAGAAGTATGACTCTCGGAGAACTGGAAGTTTTCAGAAATGAAATGGAGTACTTGAAGATAGATATCCTAGGCTTTAGGGAGCTGAAATGGACTGGTATTAGTCATTTTGAATGAGGTAATTGTATGGTCTGCTGTGCCAGAAATGACAAACTAAGAGGAATGCATTCACATTCTTTGTGAGAAAGGACATTTAGAAATCAATCCTGAAGTACAACACTGTCAGTAACGGCCTAACACCCTTACTCACAGAAGACCAGTTAATATGATGGTGATCCAAATCTACACACCAACCACTAATGGCAAAGATGAAGAAATTGACGATTTTGGCAACTTCTGCAGTCTGAAACTGATCAAACGTGTAATCAAGATCCATTGATACTTACTGGTGATTGGAAAATGTGAAACAAGGAAGAAAGCTCAGCAGTCAGATAATATGGGCTTGAAGTCAGATAACATGGTGCCAAAGATCACATGAAATAATTTTGCAAGACCAGTGACTTATTCATTGGAAATACATTTGTTTTCACCAGTGTAAATAGCAGTTGTACACATGGACCTCACTAGATGGAATACATAGGAATCGACTACATCTGTGCGAAGACACATGGAAGTAGCTCATAATCATCAGTCAGAACAAGGCCAGAACAAGGCTGACTGAGGAACAAACTATCAATTGTTCATATGCAAGCTCAAGTTGAAGCTGAATAAAATTAAAACAAACACACAAGAGCCAAAGGAGGACCTTGAGTGTATCCTGTCTGAATTTAGGGGCCATCTGTAGAATAGATTTGACTCATTGAACAGTAGTGACTGAAGACCAGAGGAATTGTGGGATGACATCAAGGACATCATGCATAAAGGAAGCAAAAGATCATTAAAAAGACAAGAAAAAGAAAGACCAAAACATGTCAGAAGACATCTGAAACTTGCACTCAAACGTAGAGTAAAAACAAACAAAACCAAACCCAGTGTTGTCGAGTCAATTCCGTCTCATAGCAATCCTATAGGATAGAGTACAACTGCCCTATAGAGTTTCCAAGGAGCACCTGGTGGATTCGAACTGCCAACCTTTTGGTTAACAGCTCTAGCACTTAATCACTATACCGCTGCTAAAATGAAAAGAAGGAGTGATGAAGTGATGGGGATGAACAGAAAATGTCAAAGAGTGGCTTGAGAAGATGGAGTAAAGCACTATAATGAAATAGCAAAGCCCTGAAGTTAGAAAACCAAAAGAGAGGAATATACTTGGCAATTCTCAAGCTGAAAGAACTGAAGAAACAAATTCAAGTCTCGAGTTGCAATATTAAAGGACTCCGTGGGCAAAATATTTAACAACACAGCAAACATCAACATAAGATAGAGAGAATATACAGATCTACTGTTTGATATTCAAGCATTTCAGGAAATAACATATGATCAAGAACTGATAGTGTTAAGGAAGAAGTCTAAGCTTCACTGAAGGCGTTGGTGAAAAACCAGTGATGAGGTGTTTAATTTGTAGTATGTTCATCTGTCTTCCGTACAGGTATTATCAACCCTGAATTATTTCTTAGTCCTTCAGGTTTGCCTGGTGTTCTTTTGTGTAAAGAATATACAAAAGAAATAAGGAAAAAAGACACACTTTTTTAATGCCTTAAACAGCAAACTCTTTAATGTGGACATGATCTAGCTCAAATCAGTGACTCACCCAGAAATGCTTTATTGCTATTGCTAGTGTTTGTCTAAATTCCACTGAGATGGCTTTAATAAATTATCCGTTAATATGTTCTGGACAATTCGGTTGGAGGAAGATGCTCACTTTCCCCAAGGAGCTAATGAAAATTCAGTGTTTGCCTGTTCCCTCCACCTCATCACAAAAATCAATGTCTGAAATGCAATAACTGCATAGTGATGATGTGTGGCTCATGGTGCCTTTACATAGCTGAAAATTATAGCTCAAAAGACCATCTTTCCTTCTCCCTTCTGAAAACTTTAGATTCACATGTCTGCTGCCTTTTTGACCTCAAGCTTTCTGTCTTACCAGACAAGAATGTTTTCTCCTTTCTTTTGTGGAGGAAAACAAAAGAAAAGTTGCTGTTGAGAGCGCTGCCTTTTTCTACAAGTGAGGCCCTAGAGAGTGGGAGTGGGAGGCTGCTTACCACACAACTCTAGCTTGATTGGAAATCTCCACAGTATCTCAGACCAAGGAACTGTGCAAACTGGAAATTACAGGATAGCCTTCTGATTTTTAGCAATAGATTCTACATTCTGGTGTGAAAACACAGTAGTAGTAATGCATTCTAGGTTAACCCAAACCAAGAGATTTGTTTCTTCTACTGGAGTTTGTGAAATCTTAGGATGTTTGCTGGGGAAAGATGGAGAACAGCATTGGGTGAAGCAGGATAGAACCAGGATAGAGTAGAATTTGGGTCCCATCTATCTAATTTTTTAAAAATAATGGCACCTTGGTGTTCCAGAGGTGGGATTTAAGAGGTGCTTAATCCTGCATGCAGACTTTGGGTGTATGATTTTATGAATTTGACATTGATTTCATCAAATGTCAGAAATACTGCTATAATGCACAAGATAACCAGTATCATTGTCTTTTAAAGATAGCTGTTTAACTATGTGATCTAGAATAAGCCACTTACCTCAGCCTGTTTAACAGGTACATGAAAGGAGCAATAGAAGTACCACATAAAACTACAAAAATGGTTTAAGTGAGTCTGACATTGATGTTAGTGATAACTACTTTGTATAGAATAAGTGTCAAAAAAAAAAAAAACCCATTGCCGTTGAGTGGATTCTGACTCATAGTGACCCTAAAGGACAGAGTAGAACTGCTTCGCAGTGTTTCCAAGCAGCACCTGGTGGATTTGAACTGCAGCCATTTCGTTAGCAGGCATAGCACTTAAGCAATATGCTGGCAACGTCTCTAGAATAATCCTCAGGATAATGAATAATATTTAACCTGGAGGAAGGAATGTTACAAAGGTCCTCAGTATTTAATCTTGCAATATTTTAATAACTATATGGATAAAGGATAAGCATTGTTTTGAAATCACCCAGATGAAGCCAGCCAAAGCCAAGTGCCATCGAGTCGGATCTGACTCATGGCGACCCTACCAGGTGAAGCAGCTAAACTTTTTGTGCATAATGAGTAACATTATATCAAGAGGACCCTATTTAAAGAAGTCCTAGTATTTCAGTGCCTAAAGATAGGATAGCCCGTTTCAGCTAAAATAGGGGTGGTGTAGTGGGTTAAGTGCTACCACTGCTAACCAAAAGTTCGGCAGTTCAAATCCACCAGGCGCTCCTTGGAAACTCTATGGGACAATTCTACTCTGGCCTCTAGGGTCACCGTGAGTTGGATCTGATTCGACGGCAATGGGTTTTGTTTTTTTTTTTTCTTTTTCTGGGTCACTGGAGGTACAAAACCAATTGTTGAATAGCTCAGAAATTATTGACAGACTTCCCCAGCTCCATATAACTAATGAAAATCAGAGCTAGGATTAAACCTTTAGCAGGGCTCCTAAACCCTTACCAGACTAGCCAGCTTTGACGTGGTGACAGTTCTTACTTGATGTGTTTCCCATCACTCCGTGGAAAAAGCGTGTGTTTGACTATAGGTGGCACTGTTGAACAATTTGTTAAATGACATAAATGCTAAATTAAATGAATGCTCTTGATTTCTCAAAAATCACCAAACTTGTCTTAGATTCTAAGCACTCTAACTATAATTTGTTTGGACCCATTCAGAACAATGAATAATATTCCTTAAAGGAAAGCACCAAAATTATTCTTACCGTGGTTACTTGTGAAATGGCTGTTTTTCAGTTCCCATGTTTTAAACAAAACAGAAGCGCAAGCATCCATTGCCAATTCCCTCATTATCCGGTACAGAAATGCTTCGGGTTCCCCTTGATGAAGGACATTTGTTTCACCCTCACATTCTTCCATTTCTCCCTGTGGTGTTTGGGAACAGATAGCAGCCTATCTAATCAACTGTTGCGTGGACCAAATGACCCTTTTGTCCCAATTCCCTGCTTATCTGCTGACTGGAGGAGACTCTTCTGTTGTCAAGTAGAAGTGGGTGGATTGTTTTCTCCTCTTTCTCAAGGAATCATTCACATTTGGGATGCTAAGCAATTACAGCAAACTAATTCTAATGTATGTGACAAACCTCCTGTTCACCTCAGCAAAGGCTCATTATGTCTTGCAAGAGCGCTACGTGTTGAATGTGCACCTTCAGTAATTAGTACAGCTAGTCTGCCAGCCCTCCTGCCCGCCTTTGCCAGCATTTTCAGTGTTAGCAAACAAGCATCCATCACCAACCTGATGGGCAAAATTAAGTCCTCTCGGTACAACTCAGTTCAATGGCTGGACTGTAATTTCAGGCTTCAGGAACACACCTTTGCCAGTATATAACACAAGTAACAATACAAAAAGGTACCTGTTGTCATCCAGTCAATCCTGACTCATAGCCAGCGTAATAACAGCTAAGTTTTCCTGAGCATTTATTATGTGCCAGGTACCGTGCTTGCTAACTGCTTAACCGTGATTGTTTCATATAATCATAACAAGAAGCCTAAGAGGAAGTAGCTTTGTCTTGCCTATAATATAAATAAAAACATTGAGGCCTAGAGTGATTAAAAATATATTCAAGAGCATAGAACGATAACATTTTGGAGCCGGAATGAGATGATAAGCATCATTTGCCCATCTAGCCTGAGAAAGTCCTTCTAACTCTTAGGATTAATAGCTCAGATTCTCTGACTCAAAGCTGGCCAAGTCACCACTGAATCAGAAATAAAAAATTCATGGAAGGAGTGGGGTGATTACATTTGTTACACTAGTTGCCATCTAGTTCATTCCAACTTAACATCTACCACATGTGTGTCAGAGAAGAACTGTGCTCCACACGGTTCTCAATGGATGTTTTTCCTGCAGCAGATTGTAAGGCTGTTCTTCTGAGGTGCTTCTGGGTGGACTCAAACATCTAGCTTTTGGTTAGTAGCTTAGTTAGCCCCCACCCAGGGGCTCCAAGGTAAGTGTAGTGCCAGATCGTATGCTGTCAGAACTGGAGGATATCATGCCCTGCCCTCTCCCTGGCCCTAATTCAGCTTTTGTAGGATGCCATCATCCACTGTTAAGTTGTCTTATTCATATCTAGAACCAGTTCAGCCCAGGAGGCAGGTATTGCTCTCTTTTGACTCTATAACTTGTCAAGATGCAGAGAACATATGCCAAAGTACAAATTAACATCAGTTCCCTTGAGGTATTAGTATGATACCAGAAGGTTGAGGAAGAGATTATTATTATTATTATTATCTATTCTTATTGTTTTTCTATTTGACCCCTTTTCTGTCTGGATATCTTAGAAAGATGGGCTTCCACTGCTCTGAGGAAGGTCCTATCATGACCACGTGGGTAGTGCTTTTCCGCTCTGTGCCAGAGAACTATGATTGGGCACTAATATCACTGCTGCAAATGTTTTAAAGGTCTCCAACTGAGAATCTGTCAATCAGCAAAAACATGAATGTCTCCTAACATTGCTGGTAGTCAGAGAAACACAAAATCAAAACATCAATTTGGCAAAAGTTGAAAAGATTGATTGTATCCAGCTCTCATCAATTTGTGGTGAACAGGGCACTCTTCTGGACTGCTGATAGGAATGTGAATTGCTACAAGAGTGGTCGTGGTATGCTAAGTTTTATACGTGTATACCTTCTGCCTGATATTTTAAAGAAACTTTGGTGTACCGGCAAATATGTATTAACATATTTGGGGTACTATTGATTGTCCTTTCTGTCCTCCCTGCCTGTTAACAGTCTAACCCCAGATAGACCAGTGGTTCCTGCTTCCTTCCTTTGGGTGTTGGCTCACATGTCGCTTTATAAGGGAGGAGGAAGGCCTTCTCTGATCATCTCTGAAAAATACTAACCCTCCCCATGTATTCTGTTCCTTCAGCCTCCTGGCTCTTGCTCTTTGTTCTCCATAGCAGTCAATTCCCCCTGACATGCTGTTAGTGTACTTGGTTATGCCTTTATCAAACTCTTATGTCACTGTCATACTGTGGTGGCAAACGTGTTGCTGAGCTGCTGTAAGCTAAGCCACTCTTATTTCAAACATTAGCAGAGTCGCATGTCATGGACATGTTTCTGCAGAGTTTCCAGACTAAGATGTACTAGGAAGAAGGATATAGGGATCTACTTCTGAAAAAATTGGCTATTGATAATTTTATGGATAGCAGCAAGACATTATCTGACATAGTACTGGAAGGTGAGCCCCTCAAGTTGGAAGGCCCTCAAGAGATGACAGGGGCAGCAGTGCCTCCTGAAAGTAGAATTGACCTTGATGACATGGATGTGCTGATGTGGCATGACTCAAAGTGAGAGCAAACAGCTGCAAACATCCATTAATAATTGGAACATGGAATAAAAAGTAGAAGTTTCAAAAAACAAAACAGGACAGTTAGAGATGCTAGATATTATTGTTGTTGTTGGGTTCTATCCAGTCAGTTTCAACTCTATAGGGTCAGTTACACTAAATAGTGACCCTATAGACCGAGGCAGAACTTTCCCATATGATTTCCATGAAGCAACTAGTGGATTCAAACTGCTGACCTTTTGGTTTACAGCTGAGCTTTTAACCACTGTGGTGTAACAGCTCCATCCTAGGTATTAGTGAGCTGAAATGGACTGTTACTGGCTGTTTTAAAACAGACATGTGGTCTACTATGCCAGGAAGGACAAACTGAATAGGAATGGCGTTGGGTTCATTGTCAAAAAGAACATTTCAAAATCTACACTGAGATACAGTGCTGTCAGTGATAGCATAATACCCACATTCATTCAAGTAAGACTAGTTAATATGACTGTTATTCAAATTTCACAGCAATCACTAATGCCAAAGACGAAGAAACTGAAGATTTTTAACCAGTTCCTGCAATGTGAAATTGATCAAACATGCAGTCAAGATGTATTGTTCATTGCCAGTGATTGGGATGCGAAAGTTGGAAACAAAGATGAATCGCTAGTTGGAAAATAACTGGCCTTGTTGATAGAAATGACTTCAGGCATCATAGAATAGAATTTTGCAAGACCAGTGAAGCTATTCATTGCAAACACCTTTCTTCAACAATATAAACTGTTACTATACACATGGACCTTGCTGGACTGAATACCCAGAAATCAAATTGCCTACATCTGTGGAAAGAGCCAATGAAGAGGCTCAATATCATCAGTCAGAACAAAGCCAAGGGCAGATTGTGAAACAGTCCATCAATTTCGCCATACTATGTTAAAGGTTGATCATCGCTATTCTGACACTATCACTACAATAGGTATCATGTGTTTGAGCTTAAAAACTTCATGTACTCCTGTCAGATGACTGTTTCTATCATTATTTTAGCATGTCAGCTGAACAATGGGTGATTTGTTATTATTAAATCTGAATGTTTGTGTATTAAATCTTAGTATGAGTTAATTAAAACATGAAGAGGCTTGTTTGTATATCACCAGAAGGCAGTCAGAAAATCTGAAAATGCAGCATTAGTTTTGCTGTCTGTATCACTGTAAGAATGTGTGGGTGTTATTGCTCAACCCCATTACTTCTCCCACTCTTCTCATACTATATACTCCAATAGACTTGCCATGTAAATCAGTAGTTTAATTGAATCACCAAAGAGTTTGATTTCTCCCAAGAACATAACTGCGTAAGAATGGATGTGTGGCTAACCTGCTTTGTAAAATGGGTAGTTTTAGAGTAGAATTGTTCTAAGAACTAGAAGAGATTTGAAAGGCTATAGGGAGGGGAGAAAAGGTAAAGAAGAGACATTGAAGAGGTACAGAAAACAGATGTTTTGGGGAAAGAAAATTTAATATACATTTTAGATATTGCTTTAGAATTTGTTATCCATTTCTCCCCATATATTTTACAGAGTACCTATAATACTACTGTTGTAAGTGAAAGTCTTGTTAATTATTCTTTTTTGAGGTGACAGTTTACCAAATGTGCACATAGCCTCAGAAGGGATATACAGTGAGAACATAGGTTGACTTGTCAGACAGTGACTAAAATGGGGGACACCTAGAATGATAAGATGGGAGGAGCAGTCTTTCAAGGAAGACACAAAACCAACCAGCCAAACAGATATTTGTGCCTTCCAAAAGAGAACTCAATTGTTTGCACATGCCTTTGGTCCCTCTACTGATTAATTTTGCTCTGATGTGTGACTGACCTCTTCAACCACTCATGCCTGGCAGGGAATGCTCTTAGCCATTCAGTTGTCCAGGGCCAGAGCAGTGGTCACTGTGCGAGAGAGCAGAAGATCAATGCTAAATTCCAAGAGAGGTTATCAAGTTCAAGCTGGAAGGTGGGTTTACAGTAGATCTCTTAAACCAGTGGCACTGGGGAAGCAAATAGGGATCCAGCACAGAGACCAAGAGTAGTGAAATCATTGAGCAGTTTGGAATAGGTCAAATGGGAGAGAGTCCGAGCTGATTCTGGAAGCAGGACTCAGTGCATCTGTGTTGGTCAGCCCAGTCCTAAAGTTGCTGGAGCAGAACAGATACTAGATATATATTGGTCTTTTGGATTTCACTCATCATTAACTTTTCAACAAGTTTTTAATTCACAAAACATCTGGGTTTGTGTAATTGCTTACCTAATAGTGTCCATTACGTGGTTGGATGGTAACCAGGACACAGATAAACTAGGGAAACCCAGAGTGCCCTTTAAGCCATCTCAAGTATTGGAGTAGGAAACATAGTTTAGTAAAAATGTTCAGTCCAGCAGCAATCTCATGGTTTCAGGTCCCAGCCCTGACAATTAGTAGCTGCTCAACCCAACGCAAGTCAGTTAACTTCTCTGAGAAGCCGTTTCCTCACATGTAGAAAGGATGCTGATGATAATAGTAATAAACTCCTTACCTATCTGCATCATATAGTTGTTGTATATTGTGCCACATAAAATGTTTATAAAATGTAAGCTATTATGTAAATGGTATAGTCTCCTACTTCTATATGTTTGCATGGCTGTTTTCTTGTACAAACTTTACCCTAGACTCTGCTACATGCATTAACTCGTGATGGTTCTTCAAGCCTAAACCCCAGTGGCTTAGTTGGGCACTGCCTTCCTTCTAGTTAGCTAAGACACCCCTTGTCTATCTGTTGGAGCACACATCGCGTTCCATCACGTTGTTTCCTAATGTCATTTTCATTATAGCAAATCAGTCTCTAAAAATGTCTTTTAACAATTATACTTGCATTCTTGTAAAATACTTGGTACTTGTAATGGTTAAAAAGTCGCTGTGAGGACAATGATGGATATAGGCAAGTTATGGGCATTCTAACACTAGGTTATGCCTTTCTAACATCAGTCAGGTGCTTGCCAGTTTAGTCAAGGCCAAATTAAACCCTTATCTCTAGGGGTATCATAAACACGAAAGCATGGACACATAAATTGTGGATCTATACTTGACCGTAAATTTGTCACCTGGACAATCAAGACTATGCTTATGGTTAATGTTTTAAAAACCATCCTCAAAGTGGACATAGAAGTCTTACACAGATTTTCCTAATTCATAAAACATCCTTAAACCTTTAAGGGTCTAAAGACCCAAGTTGAGGAGCAGTGTCCTAGAAGGTAGATAAAACAGTGTGAACAATAGAACAGAAAGATAAATAACTTACCTACAGCTTAAGGTTTTCACAGAATACTCAGTTGACAGTAGGAAGATATGATAGTTGGCAGATCATTTTCAGAAAGATTCAAAATATACTAGACGTAAAGAGATTTATCCTGGGATATAAATAGATGCCAACCAGACAATCAAGGCAGGTGGATTTCACACAAACTGAAGGAGACCAAGAGAAAGAAAATAATTTTTCTTTTTTGGCAAAGGATTATTACTTGAAATTTTGTTACTGCAAGCCTGGACACTGATTTGATTTTTATTTCCAAGCAGTAATAACAAAGTCACATATCATTAAGTTTCTGCAGAGGATATTGAGACAAAAAGCCTCTCTGTTTTAGATGTGGTTATTAAAACGTTAGTCTTTAGCCTGGGTCAAGAGATTCATTAGGCTGATGGCTGCCTTACCTGAAGCATTCCAAATGGTCTGTGGGAAGTTCACATATGCTGGAAAAGGAGTATGTCTTGACAGCACTAACCTATGTGTTCCTTAAAAGTAAAGCGTTTTTTGTTTGGGGGAAAAAATAATAGTTAAACAACAGTATGTGAGGTATGCATTGAGCATGAGTGTATCTGGTGAGTCCCCTGACACTTGTTAAATTTGATAATCTGTTATGGATTAAACTGTGTCTAATCAGGGTGTGTGCTGGAATCCTAACCCCTATACCTTGGATGTAATAACTTCTGAATTATAAAAAGACCATGTTAAAGAATTGCACACATGAGGCAAGGTAGACAACTTGTGAGGATTCTCTACAAGCAAAGGAACAAAGCAACACACATGACTGTGTACAAGGAGAGAACTGGCATGGCCAAGACTCCAATTTGGGCTGTTAGCCTCTAGTACTGTGAGAAAATGAGTTTCTCTTCTTTAAATTCACACACTACTTGTATTACAGAAGAAGTAGAAAACTAAGACAACTTTTAGTTAGTTCATGCTTTAAAATAAATATATATGTAGCATATTACAATTAAAGCAAAAACATACAAGAAGAATTCCTGCAAAGCAATTCCAAAACTTTGTGGTATTCTCTGTTTCCTCCTTGAATGGCAGTATTGCTTGAAAAGAGAAGGAATGATCTTGTTTAATATCTCATGGAGTAAAAAGACCCCTTGCCTGTAAAATGCTGTATTTCCATAACTTCAGAATCAGCTACTACTTGGCCATTGGGGCAGATTAGTTTTAATACTTTTTCCCCCGAAAAGTGCTTCTCATTAAAATAACTCTGCCTCAAGAGCTAATGTAGAAACTCATTTCACCCATTAATTACTTCATGGGTAAGAAATTGCTTCTTAAGCATTTCTTAGAATCAGTTTTTTTCCTCCCTTAGCTTAATTTCCTTTCCTTCACCAGGTTCAATTGCCTGTGATAAACACAAAGAAATAAAAACAGTCAGTCTGCCATCAAAGTTCTCCAGCAACAAAAATTGTATTTCTTAATAAGATTTGTTATTAGCCACCTTTTCTACTCTATGTGAGGATTTGTAACCCATGTGAAACAGCAGATCTTTTATTTTCTCTCTGAACCTGAACCTCGTTTGACCTATTTTAAATACAATGGCTGATAGTGTCTCTACTCTTAGTAATGCAGTGAGCAAAATCATCTGAGAGGTGAACTAGAAATGTGTTCAGGTTGAACTGATCCCATCAAATCTCATCATCATAAATACTATGACATGGTAGTCATCTCCCCAAGTTCTAATCCTAAAGAAATTTATGCTGAATTGGTAGCTTAGTTTTGCTGCCTACCGTTAAGAAAATTCAGATGGAGCACTATCATGGTAGAAAGTTGCACGTCTGTCCCTCTTTGAGGAACAATAGTTAACTTCAGAATAGCCTTTGTATGATGGACTCATCATACAAACCGATCTCCAAAACTTTTCTTGACTTCTGACTTTGACTTAGCACCAGAAGCCTTGATCCCCAAAACTGACCTTACGAAAAAGGAAAAGCAAAAAAATTTATTTAGGTGGAGGGAGAGACAAGTAGCACAGCAAGTGGGGATTTCCTTAAGAAGTTTTCTTGTTGAATAGTGCTCTTTCTTTATCAAACACATAATATACGTTATTATTAATTGAAATGAGCACGAATTTATGAGCACAAAACTTTGTTGGCTCTAAAATTTATACACAAGTCATTTGTCACATAATACAACTATTTGAGTATATATTTATAAATTTTGCTAATAGTATGTTGATTGAATTATGCTCTTTCCAATAAATATCTTGACTTTGAAGCTCATGAAATTTGTTCCATTAGCTTCATCAGTAACATCACTATAATTTACTACATTAGAGGAGGTATCGTTTTATATTTACAAACAAATAATTTCCTTCAGAAAGATACATATAGGTAATACATCTATAAAAATATTTGACTCTGTTTGTAATCCAAGAAGTAGAAATTACATCCACAGTAAACTTCTCCATTTAACTGATTCACCTGATTAATCTCCCCCATTTTCACTGTAAAATGCATGCTTAATTAACGGGAAGACAGCTGAACACTATGGAACATAGCCGTGTGCTTCTGCTTTCGCTGGGTGAGGCCATACTTACCATGAGTCAATGGTGTTTTTTCTCAAACATTTTTTCCAGTAATACTTGTCTTTATAATCACATACTTGAGTTAATTACATACACCTAAAGAAAAAACATGTTTCTGTGAAATCTAGTTGAATGCTTCAGCAAGACTTAATAAAGCTGAATTGCCAAAAAAAAAAAATTGCAATTGGATTAGATACAGAAAAGATAACTGTAAAAGAAAAGAAGTGATATGAATCTGGAAGGACCGTGCATTTAGAATACTTTAGGCTTCCACCTCACCTTAATGAAATAGAAAATGAAAATCAGAGAAAATAGCTTACAGCAGTGGTTTGTGCAAGAAAAGGGAGCCCTGCGGTCTAACAGTTAGCACTGGGCTGTTTGAACCCCTGAACATCTAGAAGGGAGAAAGATCAGGAATCAGCTTTTGTAAAGATGATAGCCAAGAAAATGCTATGGGACAGTTGTCTTCTGTCACATGGGGTCACTATGAGTCACATTCACCTCAATGTTATACAACAGGAGCATGCAAAACAATATAATCAATGTACCGGGAAAAATCTTCAATCCTAATGTAAGTTAAAATCATATCATCTAGCACGTATAACAACATTCAGAATTTGGTGAGCCATTTGAAGAAGTACTTTGTAGTTGGATGCTTGTACTGTTTTGTAGTATATCTGATTAATGGCCTATCTTTGAAGTTAGCTGATAGTAAGTACAGTTGATTGTGTTACGTTCAGCAATTATCTACCTGCCTCTTCTCCGCTCTGTGGAGAAGTATGTGTCCCCATCCTACTGACATTGGGCTTGCGTAGTCCATTCATTTTGGCCAATGGGGAACGAGAGGAAGTGACAAGGTGCCCATTCTTAGCGGAGGCTTCACGAGCTTTGACCCATTTCTGCAAACCCTGCTGAGTCTCTGACCTGGTGATTGACGCTCAGTTGAAGCTATTCCTTCAGCCTGAATTTCAAGATGAGGAACACATGGTGAAAAGATGACTCTTGTTAGCAGCCTGGAATTTGGACATGAGCCCAACTTAACTGAACAAGTTGATGCTAAATTGCAGAACTCACAGAGCTGTGAGGAGTGAGACTCAAATAGATACTGTAATTTAGAAGCCGCTGACTTTTGGAGTTGGGTGTTGCACATCATTATTAAGAAAAAACTGACAAATCCAGCTTCTAACCAATTTTGTGAGTAGCCTTATACTCTTTAGACGTTTCTGTTGTTTTGCCTAAAACTTGTACCTAAACATCTATTTTTCCAAATGAGATAACCCTTGTCCTAAATAAATACTTGAACTTTCATTGTTTAGGACTACTGCTCTTGCAACAAATCCAAATAACACTTCAAGTAGATGTGTATTTATTTATCTGAGAAATGTACTTTTAACAGATACATGCCCATGATAGGAATATGAATCCTGCATTCTGCTGAATCAGAATTTTTTTTGGAATGGGTACAAATATGAATGTCTTCCAGTTAACTGACTAGGTCACTGTCTTCAAATTTCTTGGTAGAGAT
The DNA here is from genome assembly GCA_028571685.1 of Heterohyrax brucei. Classification (NCBI taxonomy): domain Eukaryota; kingdom Metazoa; phylum Chordata; class Mammalia; order Hyracoidea; family Procaviidae; genus Heterohyrax; species Heterohyrax brucei. The sequence continues at coordinate 111,989,442 of CM053149.1, read as the reverse complement.
GAGTGAGCACTTCCAGAGTTGCATTCACTTGCTGAAACATTTCAGCTGATAGTCCATCAATTACTGTAGCCTAGTTTTTGGCCAGTGCCTTCAGTGTAGCTTGGACTTCTTCACTACCATTCATTGGTTCTTGATTCCGTACTGCCTTCTGAAATGATTGAACTTCTGCTAATTCATTTTGCTACAGTGACTCTGTGCATTCCTTCTATCATCTTAAAATATTTTATTATGCTTTAAGTGAAAGTTTAAAATCTAAGTCAGTGTGTCATACCAAAACCTACACACGCATTGCTATGTAACTCTAGCTGCTCTCCCCACAATGGTGACAGCATACTGCTCCTTCCCACTTTGTATTTCCCATGCCCCCCTCTGCCTTCCCATATCACCTTTAGACAAGAGCTTCCCAGTTAGTCTCATGTATCTACTTAAGCCAAGAAACATACTCTTTGCCAGTATCATTTTATGTCTTATAGTCCAGACTAGTCTTTGTCTGAAGAGTTGGCTTCAGGAATGGTTTCACTTCTGGGCTAACAGAATTTGGGGGCTGTGTCTTCTGCAGACCCTCCAGCCTGCTGGACCATCTAGTCTAGTCTTTTTAATAGGATTTGATTTCTACACCCTATTTTTCTCCTCTTTCACTGGGGACTCTTGGTTGTATTCCCTGTCAGGCAGTCGCTGGTGTTGGCCAGGCACTATCTAGTTCTGGTGTCATACTGGTGTAGTCTGTGGGTTATGTGGTCCTTTCTGTCTCTTAGGCTCATATTTTCCTTACGTCTTTGATATCCGTCCTTCTGTACTCTGGGTGGGTTGGAACCAGCTGATGCTTCTTAGATGGCTGCTTTCTAGCTTTTGAGATCAAGATACCATTCCCCAGAGTGGTGTGCAGAACTTTTTCATCAAAAACGTTGTTATGCCAGTTAACCTAGATATCTGCTGACACCATGGTCTCCAAACCCCTGTGTCTGCTTACTCTGTCCTTCAAAGTGTTAGGTTATGTTTAAGAAACTTGTTAGCTTCTGGTTTAGTCCAGATGTGCTGACCACTCCTCTACTATGTGTTGTTTCCATCATCTTTCCATGCTTCCTGTGTCGTTCAATATTTTGTTTCAATGTTTTAACTCCAGGCTTGAATTTTTCTTCAGTTCCTTCAGGTGGAACATGGAAGCATAGTCTTCCCTTTTGGTCTTTGCACATTACGTTGTAATATTTTGTTTTGTCTTCTCAAACCACCCTGTTAAATCTTCCGTGTAGTTCTTTCACTCGATCAGTTCTTCCATTTGCTTTTGCTATGCTACCTTCAAGAGCAAGTATCAGAGTCTCTTCTGAAATCCCTTTTGGTCTTTTCTTTCATTCATATCTTTTTAGATGATCTTTTGTTTTCTTCATGTATGATGTCTTTGATGTCGTTCCACAACTCTTCTGCTCTTCAGTCATTAGTGTTCAGTATATTAAATCTGTTCTTGAGGTGGTCTCTAAATTCAGGTGAGATATACTCAAGGCTGCACTTTAGCTCTTGTGGATTGGTTTTAATTTTTCTTTAGCTTCAACTTGAACTTATATACGAACAGCTGATGGTCTTTTCTACAGTCAGACCCTGGTATTATTCTAACTGATGATGTTGATTTTCTCCATTGTCTCCTTCCACAGACATAATTTGATTTCTGTGTATTTCATTTGGCAAAGTCCATCTGTACGTTACTGTTGTTAGGTGCCATTGAATCAGTTCTGACTCATAGTGACCCTATGAACAACAGAGAGAAATGTTGCCTGGTCTTGCGCCATGTCCATAATCGTTTTTATGTTTAAGCCTATCATTCCAGCTACTGTGTCCATTAATCTTGTCAAGGGTCTTCCTCTTTTTCACTGACTCTTCACTCTACCAAGCATGATGTCGTTTCCCAGGGATTGATCCCTCCTGACAAGATGTCCAGAGTATGTAAGATACAGTCTTGACTTGTTTGCTTCCCAGTAGCTCTCTGGTTGTACTTCTTCTAGAATGGACCTGTTTGTTCTTTTGGCAGTCCATGGTACACTTAATATTCTTCTCCAACACCACAATTCAAAGGTGTTGGTCCTGTCTTCCTTATGCATTATCCAGCTTTTGCATGCATATGATGCAACTGAACATACCCTGGCTTGGATCAGGTGCACCTTAGTCTTCAAGCTGACATCTTTAATATTTTGTTGAAATAAAGATATTTCCAATGAATAGGTCATTGATCTTGCAAAATTCTCTTTTGTGATCTCTGGCATTGTTTCTGTTGCCAAGACCATATTTTCTAACTTTTGATCTTTCTTATTTGTTTCTGCATTCTAATCACTAGCAGAAACTACCAGAAAGACGTTACCTGTGTTTTATTGACTTTTCAAAGGTGTTAAAATGTGTGAATTGTAACAAATTATGGATAATGTTGGGAAGAATAGGAATTACAGAACACTCAACTGTGCTCAGAGGGAACCTGTATATAGAACAAGAGACAGGACCAGGCAAAGTTTCTTTCTGTTTTATGTAGGATTGCTATGAGTTGGAACTTGCTAGATGGCATCTAACAACACCATCATGGCCCATGATAGAGAATGACTTACCATCAAACTTTTGGAAATTAATGTATCATATTTTAGGAAACCCTGATGGCATGGTGGTTAGGTGCTGTATCTGCTAACCAAAAGTTGAGTGGTTCATATTTGCTGGGTGCTTTTTGGAAACTCTATGGGGCAGTTCTATTCTGACCTATAAGGTCACTATGAGTTGGAATCAACTTGATGGCAGTAGTTTGTTTTTGTTTTTAAAAATCATGTTTTAAACCAATGTAAATATTTGGGAAATGTCATGGATTGAATTGTGTATCCTAAAAATATGCCAACTTGGCTAGGCCATGATGCCCTATATTGTGCAGTTATCATCATTTTTGTTATCCGATATAATTATCCCATATGTTGTAAATCCTAACTGTTGTGATGTTAATGATGGAGGATTAGAGACAATTATGTTAATAAGGCAGGACAAAATCTATAGGGTTGTATCTTGAGTTGGTCTTTTTCGAATTGAGAAAAGAGGCAGGGGACCTCGTACCACCAAGAAAGAAGCACCAGCAGCAGAGTGTGTTCTTTGGACTTTAGTCGCTGTACTGATAAACAACTAGACTATGGGAAGATCAATGACAAGGCCCTCTCCTGAAAACCTACAGAGAGAGAGCCTTTTGCTGGAGCTGATGTCCTGAAATTGGACTCGTAGCCTTCTAAACTACGAGAGAAAAAACTTCCGTTTGGTAAAGTCATCAACTTGTGGTATTTGTTACAGCAACACTAGGTAACTCAGACAAGAGTCAAATTATTTTCATTGTTTCTCGTTTCATCTCAAATTTTAAGTTCATCTACACCTATAGTTAGAGTAGCATTTTATAAGAATACTGTTAAGTATAAATGGCAAAGGATTCATCCCTGCTGTTAGAGTATGAGGACATAGGATTTTCCATCCTCTCTAGTAGTTGGCATTTAGAATTACTAGTATTTCTAAGCAAAATGCCTCATGTCATTGTAATGTATTTAGAAGTAATGAGTGTGTTTTCATTGTATTCTATGCCCAAAATAAGTCTTGGTGCTTTAATGGCATTTAGTAAATTTTTGATGAATGAAAGAGTATATATGCCTAACTGCTGGCATGACATAATCCTCTGAGACTGGTTCTATTGACTTTTTCTCATTTCTACTTGCTTGCCTTCTCATGGAAATATAATTGTACCTATAAATACACTAGAGGCAGAAATAGGTGTCAGGAAGAATGAAAAGGAAAGGGCTGAATGCTTCACTGATTGAGTAGTCTTTTCACAGACTATTGATTGAATATCCACTAACATGCATGAAAATTGGAAATGTGTATGCAATTTACCCTAGTACAATCAGAAAATTTTCAAAAACGTTGGCTCATCTCTTACATGTCTCAACGCTTATGCTTCTTATCAGTTGAGTTGTAGGCTTACAGGGATTTTCGCTGCCGGCTTGATTATACTGGTGAATAATTATAAACAACCCAAAATGCCTGACTATAGGGAATTGGTTAAATCTATCATGGTGTATACATGCAATGAAATACAGCATGTCATACATTTAGTAGGAGTTCAATAAATATTATTGACTGCAGCTATTAAAAACAAGGGTGTAAATGTGTATTTATTGACAATGAAAAAAGTCTACAATATATTAAGTAAAACTAACAGATTGCCAAACAGCGTGTACAATATAATTCATTTTTGTTTGGGGAAAAAAAAACATACATATTTCTGTCTATATGTCTGTCTGTCTCCATCAGTAGACACGGAGGGAGTTTAAGGATTTTTATGAAAATGTTAATAATTGCTATCTTAGAGGATAAGAGTTTGTGTTATGTTTTTCTTTCATCTTAAGACGGCACTTGGCTTGGCTTAATGTTAACTATCATTTTCTTTTCACAGGAATCATGTACTATTAGATAATTATTCAAAAGAAGTGGGAAATATAATATAAAAAGTATTTTAAAAAGTATAAAAATATAATACAAAAAAATAGTCATGCATATGAAGTATTTGGGGTGGGCTCTTTATAAAGCCGAATCAGCTACAAGCAAGGATAAGGGAAGTGACTGCTCCTGAGTTTCTGGTTTGTCTTATTGTTTATGAGTGACTTCACAAGTGTCATTCATGGGAGTGGGAATAGAAAACCTAGGCTACCACATTTTGTTTGAATTCTACCCTTACACGTTCTCCCTGTCCTATTTGATCGCTTATTTTACAGAATATGCTGATAAGCAGAACAGAACACCCTGGGGCATTATTTGTTAGTTGCCTAGTGCTGCTCTAAGAGAAGTACCACAAGTATGTGGCCTTAAAGAACATAATTTTATTTTACTGTAGTTCTGGAGGCTAAAGGTCGAAATCAGGATCTTCACCGTGTCAGTCCCTTCCTCATTGACATCCCCAGGCATTCCTTGGTCCCTTAGCGTTCCTCAGTTTAGAGATGATCCTCACACGTCATTTATCTTGCTCTGTGTGTGTGTCTCCATATCAGATATGATTAGACTGACTATCCACCATACACTGTTATGACCTAATTAGCCTAACAAAAGAAAACTAAATACAAACAGCTTCATATCTACAGGTGCAAGGGCTAGGAATTCAGCATGTATTTTTTGGGGAAGGGGCACAATTCAATTTATAACTACAACTAACCAACCTGGCCCATAGGGTCGCCATGAGTCGGATCCGACTCAATGGCACTTGACTTGGCTTGGCAACCATATAGTAAATAAGCAAGAGATAAGTAGAACCCATTTTAAAATGAAATTAGTTCTCCATTCCCCCAATCCTTTTTCTAAAAGTCTCAAGGCATGGAAAATTTATATTGTATGTGGTGCTTGCCTCAGAAGCATCATACTTCAGAAATACCTGACCTAAAGGGATCCCTGTCTTGAGGTAATCACCTTAGGGGGCATTTCTCTGGCATGCTCTACCTGTGGGTCAAGGAATTGGGGGCCAAGTGGGCATACCCATTTGAACTTACATCTTCCTTGTAGACTATAGTCTGGAGACTCAGGCCTCAGTATTCCCTGCTCACTTGTAGGCCCTAAGTGAATCTCCTCACTGCGTCTATCCTCTTGTTGGTGGACTGTGCAGTCCTAGGTAAAGTCATAGGTAAATGGCCAGTGAGTAGCTGTTTGCAGGGACACAGACAAAGCTTAGATGTGCATACTGGAACATTCACAAACATGTATACAAAACGTCTCCAAATACAAAAGAGCAGAGGATGGAAAGAGAGTGTGGAGAAACTTGCCACTTTTTTGCAGGCTAAGATGTAGAACTATGAGGAATCAGAAAGTTCTGATATCAAATCCAGCCTTCCAGGTCACAGTGAAGGCATATTGTCAAGTTGGAAAGATAGAATATATTTTCTGTAATAGTTCTCTGGCATGATTGATAAACTTTCAGATATTTATATAAATGTCTTATCAGTACAAAATGTCATATTTAGCAAACAAAAAATATAGCATACCCATAAAAATTTTAATTTCAGATAAACTGTGAAAAATATTTTAGTGTATCCCATGCATTAGTTGGGGCTACATATTCTAAAATATTATTCTTTATCTAAATGGGCAATTTAGCTTGGCATCCTGTCTTTTAACTAGCAACTCCTAGATATGGGGGCTCTATATGCACTCTCCTGGGCCCTGCAAATGTTGAGAGTGGGCCAGTTACAGAACAACCATACCAATAGGTATAAAACTCCAGGACTTCAGATGAAACTTCACAGCAATAATTCCTTGTCCACAAACACATTTCTATGTCCATATTTAATATTTTCTTAATTCCTACTGGCTTTGGCTTCAAATTTGTATGGTAATACATTATGCTACCCGCTTATTAGAACCTGAGCAAGCCTCCCTTAACACTTCACAGATTGGATTTGAACAGTTCACCCACATAGTACATTATCATAAAGAAGACGTCTAATCAGATCTACCTGATTTTAATGCTAGCTGAAAAATTTAATGACTGAGCCATTAAACTGAACTAATTTCCATGTTTAATAGGAAATAACAAAATCTTTCTGTAGGGTTAACATGAGTGTTGACAGTAGGGCATCTTTCTTTGACTTATTCTCTTGACTTCTGGCCTTCACCGTGGCCTTGACTGTGTCCTGGCTCTTCTAGTCTTAGCACAAACAGCTACTAGTGACCGGGGTTTCCTATAAGGCAGATAAGACCCTGTAAGCCTATTCATATTCCATGCACAGAGGAATAAATATGAGTGCTATTACCATCAGAACAAGAAAATTCCTTTATTTTGTACTTTTTCTGAGTGCCCTCCTATGTCATCCAAGTCACTAAGAATGTGATTCTAATAAATACTCCCTTATTTCTTCCTACTGTGAAATGCTGCTTATTATAGGACATAAGTTGTGTACTCCACAAAGTAGTATATGACAAACCATCCCCAAATTTAGTGATTTAAAGTGACTTATTTTTGACTTATTGATTACAATAATTTTATTTAGCTTGTAAGTCTGCAGGACAGTGATTGAGGCTGAACTTAGCTGGGCAATTCTTCTGGTCTCAGATGGCTCATGGGCATCACTGGCATTTGGTTGGATTTTGGTGGGGAAAGCAGGAGCCATTGGCCCACATAGTTTTCATCTTCAAGCAGACCATCCTGGGCTTGTTCTTGGGGGTAGTGACAAAGATGCAAAAACTCAAGTGAAAATACACAAGCACTTCTAAAGTTACATTGTAGTTTGCACCCTGTCTGCTAGCATCTCTTTGTTAAGGCCAGGCACATGGTTGAACTCAGAATCAAGAAGCAGGGAAACCTACTTCATTTCTTGGTGGTAGAAGGTATAAAGTTACATGGCGAAGTGTATGGATACAGCAAAGGGTACAGGGATCATTAATACAGCCAATACATCACACACAGTCCCCATGATAATAATTACAGTTAATATTGATGACTAGCCTTTACCAAGTACTTGAACTCAAGTCTCTTTGACAATATCCACCAGTATTATACCAGTGTATTCTCTTTACTGATAGTATACGAACCACTTCACTCAACGTGAGATGCTTAAATGAAAAAAACAAACTCATTGCTGTCAGGTCTATTCCAACTACAGTAACCCACAGGACAGAGTAGAATTGCCCATAGAGTTTCCAAGGGGCAGCTGGTAGATTTGAACTGGAGACCTTTTGGTTACCAGCCAAGCTCTTAACCACTGTGCTACCAGGGCACTTGGAACCCTGGTGGCAAACCACTTGGCTCAATATGTGAGTCTTAAAATTGTTGATATTCTAGGGAAAAACGTTTTTAGGCATCCCAGAGGCACCTGTGAAAGATGAGGTCAGCACCTCCTTAAGAAGGCCTAGAATATTTCTTACAGAAAGTGAACTCAGTTTGTGTTTTGATGCTTAAAAATTGACTTCAAGTCTGACCAAGCAACTGTGGCACTGTTTCTCACTGAGCCCATCAAAATTATGAATCTATTTAACCTTTTTTCCCTAAACTTCTATTAAATACACAATATGCACTGCATAGATAATATAACACAGAATGAAATGGAAAATAAGGTCTTCATCCGTTCCTAATCTAATTGTAGCAACTTACTGATAACTAATGAAAAGACCAGAAAGTAATCATTTCTTCTTTTAAATGAAAAAGAATTTTGCAGCTTGACTGCAACTGTCTGTGAATTTCAAGCTCTGTTTGTTGAAACTAACATGGAAACAGTATATTTGACTCTTTTGGAGTCACTATGCAAAAGTGTTTGGAGGCTTTCATAGAAATTTAGATTCATTTCACCTCATAATCATTATCTTCTATCATACTGTATAATGAAACAAGTAAATATCCTGGATTTTATGAAATTGAGGCAGAATAAAATTGAATTATAAAAGATTTTCTCTGATGTTTCTAGCAATTAACATTTAAATGCAGATTTCAATTATCCATAACACAACATGGAGTAAAACAATTACATTTAATTAAAGTTATAAGTCACAATGATTAAAATAGAAATTTAAAGGGATCGGCTATTAAGGTCAGTCTTACAGATCAAAATACAATTTTAATATTTTTATAATTTTTCTGTATATATTATGTGACATGATTATATAACTAGAAATCACCAATCAGAGAGAAGTGACCATATTTTCTGAAATTATGTGCATAATCTTCAAGGAATGTATTACAATATAAGGAATTTTAATGTAATGAGCTGTAATTTGCCTATTTATCCTGACTGCAAATGTAGGGTACTTAGAATACCTCCCTCCCTCCCTCCCCTATTTTGGCTGTATGGATTGCACTCGAAATAGACCTTGTAAAGAAAGATAGTTGCGATCAAGTAAAAAGAATTTTGGACTTGCTATCATGTGTCCTGGCTCTGAATCTCCAGCAGTTATTAGCTGTATAATCTTGGGCAGATCTCATCAGAAGCTTTACATTTGTCTGCGAAGTCTCATGAAATGATGAGATAAAATAATGGCATACTGCAAAACATGATAATTTTTTAGAGAACAGCTGAGAAAAGAAGCACAAGAAAATAAAAGTTGTGTTTTCCACCTGTGTTCTGCTTCAGGAACACCATTTGGTTTTCACAGTCAGTTGACTTTTTCTGAATGTATGCATAAAGAAAGTTGATAGTCTCTCTGTTGTCCATTAATATAGATAAGCAATAAATATTATGGGGTTAACTGTAAAAATTTCTTTTGTGAACCTACCTTGCTCATGGATAGGAACACTTAACATGTGAAAACATCTATTTTACCCAAAGCAATCTATGTATACAATGCAATCCCAATAAAATTCCAGTGTCTTTTTCTTTTTAACAAGAAAGAGAAACAAATCACCAGCTTTGTTGGGAAAGCAAAGTAACCCCAGGTAAGTAAAACACTTGAAGAAGGGGAACACAGTGGGAGGCTCTGTTCTCACTACTCGATCTTAGAACCTATTACAATGCCACAGTAGTCAAAACAGCCTGGTACTGGTACAAAAAGAGACATAGAGACCAATGGAACAGAACTGAGACCCCAGAAATATGGCCATTCCTCTTATGAACAGTTAATACTCGACAAAGGTCCAGAGGTGATAAAGTTTAACAGATGGTGTTGGAAAAATTGGATATCCATCTGCAAAAAACTGAAGCAAGACCCATATCTCACACTTTACACCAAAACCAACTCAAAATTAATCAAAGACCAGAAGAACCAGATGTTGTACAGCCACAACCAAAGGCAGCCGTGATGTGGGACATAATGCAGAGTCCTTGAGTCAACATGAGAAAAAGAGATGTGCAGCTCAAGAACTCCACTAAAAGACCAGAACTGATAATCTGACAGCCTGGAGGGTCCCCTGGAAACATGGCCTCTAGACTTGCTGCTGGTCCTATCAGAAACCAGTATGAGCTCAACTCTTCAGACAAAAATGGGCTGGACTTGGGGACACAGTGTGACCATATGGTGTGTATACTATATGGTTCTATACATTTATAGTAGGCTGTCCTACTGGTTTCTTTCTAGATGGGAGAGAAGAGGATGGAGAAGAGGGGACAGGTGCTCATTAAGATGGTACTAGAAATATAGAATGAAAACTAGGAATATGCTGCCACTGGGTGAGGAGCACAGGTGGAGCTGCAGATAGGTGGGCATGCAAAATTGATTTGGATTGTATGCTTTTACTTAATCACAATAAAAAATAAATAAATTTCTTGTATGAAACTATGTCTCTAAATATGAGGCTATCCCATCCATGTTCTCTTTTGAAATGTCAATGGGAGATTTTCCTAAAACAGCATATACAAATACTCTGAATTATTAGAATTAATCATTTTTACTAATGGCTCTAAAATTTTAGGATTTATGGACACTAATGACTTGCCAAAAGGTTTGAGATTAAGAAAAATTTCATTGCTGTTAGGTTGATTCCAACTCATAGCAACTTTATGCTCTGCATTAAAAATGTACAGGTGTACATATATTTCTAAACACACACATGAAAATACAAAGATTTAGAAATTTTATATAGCATTTGTTACACTTTGTGAAGGTACATCGATTTCTATCACAGTCATACATTGGGTTATGACTGTATTTCAAGACACTTGTTGATTTGACATTAAGAGTTATTTAAATTTCAACTTTCCCCCCTCCCTTGTTTATACTATGATGGAGTTGAAAACCAACCAACACCTCATTCAGAATTATCATTTAAGTTTCTTATTCATATAAGATAAATACAATATGCCTTTTAAAACCTTTCTAAAGTAACATTGCTCTTAATCTAACGAAACCAAAAAAAGCATGGATGCAATATAAAATAAAAGGAAAGTGAACAATGTGTAGTTTCCCAAAGAAGACTTACAGTCTATACAAGAAGAAACCACATCCTTTCGTCTTACTATTAGCAGACCCTGTTGGATGCTTACCTGGTTGCCAGCCTGCTTTCTGTCTAGGCCAACAGAGCCTACATATCATTAAGGAGGCAAAACATGAGATACACGGCTCCCTAGTCTTCCTTACTGCTAGAGCACAGGCCGGTGTTTAAAGGCTGAAAAACAGTTTACTGAGGATTTCTGGGAAATATTTATTTCTCTTTTGAATAGAGTGTTAGTAGAGAAGAAACACTCTGCTGCCTTTCCCTCTCTGATTTTGGATGTTGTCCTGTGGCGTTGGTACTTGAACTGCAGTAATTTTGTGGCCATGAATTCAACGCCCAGAGAAGCTGACACAGAGTTCTGACAACCTATATTGTTGAGCAGCTTAATGAATCCATACTATTTATAAATCTGCTTTTGTTGAGCATCTTGTTACTTGGGGCCAGAAGCACCCTGATGGACTTTCATTTTCTACAGTTTATAATGAGTCCACTGCTCTAACTACTGAAAGGAAAAATACGTTTTTATTTTATGGAAAATAGTAAACCTGTTGCCATCAAATAATGATACTGACTCATAGCAACCCTATAGGACAGAATCAAACTGTCCCATAGTGTTTCCAGGGAGCAGTGAGAGGATTAAAACTACTATCAGGGCTTCCTATACTGTGGAAGATGATGGATAATAATGATATTTCTAGAATCACAAATGCCAACTGCGAAGGCGGAGTGCTTGTTTTGAATTTTAAGTAGTGAAAGGGCCAGACTTTGATGGTAGTTTATGTTAGTGCCAGCATGAATGACCCTTGAAAACATTATGCTCAGTGAGACAAGTCAGAGTAGAACTGCAATCTATGAGATTTTCAAGATTGTGACTTTTAGAAGCAGATTGCCAGGACTTTCTTCCAAGGCATCTCTGAATGGGTTCTAGCTGCAAACCTCTTGGTTTATAGTCCAGAACCTACCTGTTTGTACCACTCTGGTAATCCTAAGTAATACACAGATGACCTTAAATGATTTAAGAGAGAAAGGATAAGTTGTAGTGTTGTAGTGATGAGAAATTCACACCATGGCACCCTAGGGGAAAAAATTAATAATTGGAGATACCAGGTACTTCCAATGACTCAGATGTAGATGGGACTGTAAAAAGGAAAATTGGTTGAAAGTCTCCTCCTGGAACCCACACTGCCAGGTGACTGCTCATTCCTCACCAAAGGCTAATTTAAAGTGATTTTAGACAGTGCTGTCAGACCAGAAGAAAGAGCGAATGGGACACCATCACAGACAAAAGAATGGGGTGCTGTCCACATTTGGACAACTGAGACTTCCAGCATTGATTTGAATTTATGGGAATTGGTTACTTTTCCTCAAATACTTTGATAGTAATATAGTGAGAAGATATTAGAGTGTGTTGTCCCTTAGGAAGTAGCTGTTGTGCTTTAGAAATATTCAGGATTTTTTGCTTCCCTTTGACACAGTGATGGTAACTGCTTTGCATTGAATGACAAGGTAGTAAGCAAACATGTCTAGCGTAGAGGTCTAACTTAGGATCTATGCACCTACCCTTTTGTGTATGGAGCTACTTCTTTCTTTCCAAATGAATAGTCATCTTTCTTAATTAGATAAATCTATATGTTCATTTAGGGGAAACGTAAAATACTCAAAATGTACTGTCTATCCCAAATTTCTTAGCAGGCTGAATTTGAAACATTCCAAAGAGACAATCTGATGAAACCTGGTTTAAGTAAGACATTTATAACTTACCAAAATAAATTTTTCTGATGACTACAAATCTCCAGAGACTCTCTAATGGTGCTGTTTGCTTCGTCTACTTCACAAGTATTTGCGGACTGATGTCTTTGCATTAGACACACATTCAGAGAAATGGGCCAGCGAGAGTAGTATTTAGACTATAGCTACAAATGTGAGATAAATTTGCTTAAAATTGTCTTCTTTTAATCAACTTTTTATTGCAAATTTCAGAATTATGGTCCTTAAGTTAGTGACTAGAGCTTTTCATTAATTTATTGGAAATGCTTTATCTGTTTAACCTTTAATGAGATTTCAAGAAGTCATACCAGCCAGATGATAGTCTTTCCAGTAATTATAACTTTATCAGAGAAACACAATCTTCATTCTTTTTATGTGAACTTCTGTGTTTCCAAAACCTACAGGATAAGAAAAATAGATAATGGACCAGATGTGGTTTGATCGCAAGATTTCCCATTAAAGAGATTCATAATATGTTACCCTGGAGATACCTTAATGGCATGATGTGTCGTGAAGAACCTTCTTCTGTTTCCTCTCTGACCTTTTCAGATTGTAATAAATTCTGATGATTTGTTGTTGTTGTTGTTTTATAAAGAGACATTTCCATTGGAGACAAATAAGCAAGAAGGAAGATAACTGATCCACAGAGTGAATCTTTCATCAAAACCTGGAAATAATCCTGTGGCAAGGATAACTCAGAAAAACTGGCCTGCCACAGAAGGGAGGTTATATTGCAGCTTCCAAACACAAAAAGAATGTCAGAAATTGATGAGCTGAAATGTTTGATTGTCAAGAGGAAGATTTTTCTCTAGGTCCTTGACCATGGGGAAAGCAAATGCATCAAAAATCACTGGATGATAACATCATCTTTATACTATTAATTAAAAGCTACCAGAGAGATAGGAGTGTTGGCAATTGATGGCTGAGAAAAACATTATTTTGCTGTGGGCATTGAAGGCTATTGGCTATACAGTGAACCAGAATAATTGGAAACTTCCATTTACTCTAAAAATATCTACCATGAGATGGTTGCCACATCATGCCAAATTGCTTCTCTCCTCGTCCATCTCCTCAACACAAAAAGAAGCACCATAGTCATTTATTTGAGGAGACAAAGATTGCCTGGATCCAAAGAAACCTTGAATCCTTTCTCTGAGCTAGTAGTTCTCCTAGTGTGGACTCAGACATTTACTGAGGCCTTGGTACAGAAATTCCTAGAATTACCTGGGAACTCCTCGATATGAGACCTTCTGAATCAGAAACTTGGGAGTGGAGCCTAACAATCTATGTTTTAACAAACTCTTTAGGTGATTCTGGTACATGTTAGAGGCTAACAAGTACCGTCTGGGGAGCATGAGAAGGAGTGAGAATTCAAAAACTGAATAGCAACTGCAAGGGGCCAACTTAAAGGCCCCTTATTATTATGCTTATAAAGTGATTCCAACTCACAGCGACCCTGTAGGGCAAAGTAGAACAGTCCCATATGGTTTCCAAGGAATGCTTAGTGGATTTGAACTGCCAGCCTTTCGGTTAGCAGCCACTATTGCTGAAAAATACAAAGAGCAAACACAAGCCATCATTTCCCGCCGAGATTCTCTCTGGGCCGCTGGCTGTGACGGCTCTCAGGCTATCCTTTTCCATGGCCTGAATCAATTTTGACTTATCTGTAGTTAACTATGTTCATTATAGTAAAGCCTTGCTAGATAACTGACATCCAGCTTTTCAGTAAATTTTTCATAGCACTGAGAGACTCTTAGATGTAAAAAAATATGTGAACGAGCTTGTTGAAGCTGTTGTTTTTGGTTGCCGTGAAGTTGGCTCTGACTCGTGGTGACCTTAAGTAGAACAGAACAAAACGTTACCCAGTACTGCACCATCTTATTATCAAAAGTGTGCTTGAGTTCATGTCGTGGCTGTTGTCTAGTGCCTTCCAACCAACAGAGCTGATCTTCAAACACTTCAGTCATAGCCAGTGTTATGCTGTGATTCATAAGGTTTTCATTGACCAAGCTTTGGAAGTAGATCATCAGAACTTTCTTCTTAGTCTGTGTTAATGTGGAAGCTGTGCAGAACCTGTCCCACATGGGTGACCCAGTTGGTATTGGAAATACCGGTGACATAGCTTCCAGCGTCATAGCAACACACAACTCGCTACAGTATAACAAACTGATAGATTTGGGGCCTTTAAGTTGGCCCCTTGCATTTGTTACTATTTGCCATCAAGTCAGCTCTAACTCATGGCAACTCCACATATGTCAGGGTAGAACTTTCCTCCATAGGGTTTTCAGTGGTTCACCTTTTAGAAGTAGACTGCCAGGCTTATCTTGAACTTGAACTTGAACGTGAACTTCTGTTTAGCAGCATAGCATGGTAATGTTTATACCACCTAGCATCTCCCTATGTACTACAGAGCTGTTTTTATTCCTTTCCTTGGTAGCTACAAGTGTCCTTAGTAATTGTTTTACATAGGCTTTTATCCATTCAAGAGAAATTACTATGGCTTGTTTTACCTTTCCTGATGCTGAATCTACATGTAAATTTAGCTCTATATTAGATTCTGTAGTCATCCCTTAAAATTAAAAGTCAGACTTAATACTGTAAATATCCCTTAGGAGTCGTAGCAGTGGAATTCAAGAGTCCACCTCTAACTATTGCCAACAGAGCCAGATTCTCCTGAAGCACTGGGGAAAAATATCTCTGGTTTCTGGGTTGGGCACTGGATGATGCATTTGACTGGGCTGAATGTTGCATAAAAATATATACATATTTGTATGCAATTCAGTGCAGCAGGGTGCTTAGATTATGAGAATACAGGGAAACTGACACACTAAGGCAAAAGGAATATTTGGATTTCTCATCATGTTTGTTTTTCAGGAAATATATTTACTGAGATGGCCTAATGAGAAGAACTGCCCACAGTTCAAATTGTTATTTTTCTTACTTTTTCTCTTCCCTTTTTGAGTGCATATTGTTTAATTGAGATAAGTGAAATGCCTGTATGATATAGTACTGGGGCCACATTTTCACTATATGCTGAATAAAAATGAAAACTTGTTAATGTCAAGTCAATTCTGATTCACAGTGGCTCTACAGAATAGAACAGAACTGCTCCGTAGGGTTTCTGAGGAGTGGATGGTGGATTCAAACTTCAGAATTTTCAGTTAGCAGATGAGCTCTTAATTGCTGTACCAGAAGGGTTCCATATGTTGTATTATAAAGAATAAAATGTTTAATACAAGCAGCCAAAATCTGACATGCAGTGAATCCTGTTATTTCGTTTGAACAACATAACTAGCTCTGTGATTTGAGACAATTCTAGGTCTTGGTTTCCTCGTTTATATTCTGCTACAAAGAAATCTTGGGAATTGCCTTGGAGGTTATTAAAGGGCAGGTTGTGTCTGTGTCTGTGTCTGTGTCTGTGTCTGTGTATGTGTCTGTGTCTGTGTCTGTGTGTCTGTGTCTGTGTCTGTGTCTGTGTGTCTGTGTCTGTGTCTGTGTCTGTGTGTCTGTGTCTGTGTCTGTGTCTGTGTCTGTGTCTGTGTCTGTGTCTGTGTATGTAACAGACCTTTATAACTTAGAAAGGCACTAGTAGTCTCTCATGGAAATAAACATTGTTTAACTGCAGATGTAATGCCTAGTAGAGTTGGCATTGGATCATCTTCACATAGTTTGTCTTGGTTACTGAATGCAGAGGGCACAAGTTAGGGAAGATCTGATTAGATCATTTCTAATATCTACCTTTCCATATTTTTTGAACACTGAAAAAGAAGCTAACAATCCATATAGTGTGAACTCATGGCATTAAATATTCTGATATTTGCAAGTCTGTAAATAATTTGCTAAATATTTTTAACTGAATATATTTGGTATTCTGGAGATCTCCTTAAGCTTAACTAAATAAGATTTCAATTTAGTGCGTATTTATTGAGCACCTATGAAATGACAGATATACAAAGTTTAGAGTGCTCTAAATGACAGGAACTGATTTTTCACTTCTTGGAAATTGAATTCTTGCAGTTCAAACAGGCATTAAATCAGTAACAACCAAGTGAGCTTATTTTTCAGTTTAGATAAGACTCTTCAATAAATTATTTCATTAACAATTTCAACAAGTGACTTTTTGGTTAGCGGCTGTAGCACTTAAGCACTGTGTCACCAGGGTTGCAGGACGTCAATAACAGATTGAAGGAAGAATCTTTCCAGCATCTGCTTACACTCTGACCTGTCTTCACTTTGACTTTGGCTAGAAATATGTGGCCCTTTATTCCCAGTTCCTGTAATTTTTGCTATCTTCATTAAGCAAACTAGTGACATTAAAATATAATCCTAAGATGTAGAAACATTTTGAGAGTGACTCACCAGCAAACCAAGTGAGAAAACTTACTATGAATACAAGAATTGATTGTACATATAGATGTAGAGATAGGTGAATTATTCTTATTTTTAATTTTTTTTGCCATATTTCTTTATGTGATCATGAATATTAACTAGTTTTAGATTCTCAGTATCTAACCGTTAAGTACAATACAGTCTGGAATGAAAAGGAAAGAATAAATACAACATTGACTTTACCTTGAAGGAAGTGCAATCTAGTATGAGAGACAGACAGACAAATGGGGGACTATAGTGGCGTTAAGTAGAGGCTGCTTGAGGACATGTGTTCAGGTCATCACTCTCAATCTTGTGGGTTTGGAAAATTGACATTGTTAACAAAATTTGTTTTTGTAGGTAACTTTATCATTTGAAAATGAAGAAGGAGAGTTATATGTCTTTCTATCACTTCCAGGTACCTTTTTGGTCTTATTATATTGCCTAAAACCTTTTAGTACAATAACAAATACTAGAGGTAATAGCGGATATATTTGTCCTATTCCTGAGTAAATGAAAGTGTTTTAGTTTCACCATTGAGTTTATATTTTGTGTCATTTTACTTTGCACAGAAATATTTTATCAGGTTTAAAAACATAAGGATTTATTTTTCCTATTCCCAGTTTTTTACTAGTATTGATTAAATGATTTTGCCGTATCTACTTAGATAATTAAATTTTCTTTTCCTTTCAGCAGTTAATATAGTGTCATCATACAATAAAATTTTAACAGTCAGTGACATTTATATTCCTTGGATGAATTTTGTTTGTACACAGTGTTACTCTACAATCATAGGGAGATGACATCAAGCCATCCTGTGAAAACACTTTTTATGTCATCATCGTACTCCTCTGCTTTCAATCTCTTCCCTCCAAATAATTCTAAACATAGCCATACTAATATTTCTGAATTTTCTTCCTTTTTCCCCTGAATCACAATAATGTTCAAACCACTAAATTTTAAACTCACTGAGAGTGGAAACAGTCGAAATCTGTTTGTGTGCCCATACTCTGAAAAGTTCTTATACATAGTCTTAGAACAATAGTGGAATAGCCCTTAAATGATTATTTGTTTCTTAAATTATTCCAATTACAAGAATTTATAACAGTAAGTCTAACTGAAGTTTTTCAAGCAATGTCAAATGCTTTGGAACAAAATTAAGGCTGTATCTAACGTATTATTAGGGTTAGCAAAGTTAGATACCAGACCTGAGGTAAGGCTGAAAGTGTGATAAGACATTCCGTATGCTTGTCTCAACAGCAGTTGGCTGACTTGGCATGCTTGTATCACTATGTACCATCACATAAAGTATCCTTCCAATAAAAGACTAAAAGAGTAGTCAGAATTGCCTCAGGGAAATACAGACAAGGAAATGATGTTTGAATAGCTACAGCAGACCAAATGCATTAATTATAACATCAGTAAAAATTGCTGTCTCCTGGAAGGAATATCTTACCAAGTTGGAAGAAGAGTTTCTTCTCCTCCAGCAGTCTCAAGTAACTGACACTCTGTTAATGGATTACAAGTGAGTCTGACTCATGGAAAGATAGCTTTGGTCCTCCAGATAGCGGGAAATTCCATGCCCAAAGCCAGGGGCCTATTGGCCCTGCTCTCTTCACATACTCGTGTTATTCAGAATCATTTCCTATCAGTGAATCCTGAACATCCTCTCCTTGAGTGGGAGGAAGGAAAAGTACTGAGAATAGTATCATAGATCAATGTGTGAAAATATTATTCTTTAAAGATAGAAAGAACCCAAGACAGACATGAATTTGATTAGCAACTCTAGTGATATGGGCAGCTTGCTATAGAGCACTGATTCTTAAAAATGACTATGTGTACCCAAAAAACCCACTGCCATCGATCAACTCAATTCCAACTAATAGTGACCCTATAGGACAGAGTAGAACTGCTACATAAAGTTACTGAGGCTGAAATCATTATGGAAACAATCTGCCACATCTTTCTCCCATAGAGCAGTTGGTGAGTTCAAAGCATCAACCTTTTAGTTTGTATCTGATTGCTTTAACCACTGTGCAACCAGGGCTCCTTTTGACTGCGTATAAACCAAAACCAAAAACCTACTGTCATCAAACTGCCATTGTCTGACCCAGGCCACTTCAATCACAATGTTTGGGGAGTGAAGGCTAGAAAATAATTGTTCTCAAAATACTCCAGGTGACAGAGTGGAGAGGAGGAGACAGGAGATTAAGAGAATACAATGAGTGTAGAATGAAAAGGAGGAATGTGCTGGGCAAGGAGAGCAGAAGGAGCTGCAGATAGGTGGGCACGCAAATTTAATTTGGATTGTATACTTTCACTTAATCACAATTTAAAAAAGTACTCTACTCATGATGACTAGTATTAAAGAAATCCAAATCAAAACAACGATGAGATACCAACTCACCAACAAGGTTGGCCATGATCCAAAACACACAAAACAACAAATACTGGAGAGGCTGTGGAGAAATTGTAACTCTGCTACACTGCTATTGGGATTGCAAAATGGTACAGCCTCTTTGGAAAGCAATCTGGTGCTCCCTTAAAAAGCTGGAAATGGATAAACCATTCAACCTAGCAAACCCACTGCTTGGATTATATCCCGCAGAAGCAAGGGCATTCACACAAGCAGATACATGCACATGAATGTTTATTGCAGCACAGTCCACAATAGCAAAAAGATGGAATCACCCGAGATGCCTAACAACAGATGAATACATACATGAACTATGGTATATATACTCAATGGAACACTATGCAATGATAAAGAACAGTGATGATTTTAGGAAGCATCTCATAACTTGGTTTCAACTGGAAGACACTATGCTGAGTGAAATCAGTCAGTGGCACAAGGACAAATATTGTATGAGACCCCTACTATAAGGCCTTAAAAACAGACTGATGCACAGAAGAAAAGACTCTTTGACAGCTTCAAGGGTGGGGAGGGAGGGAGGGAGGGAGATGGTTGCTTATAGATTAGGTAGTTGATAGAAATTTCACTGGGTGAAACTGGTGACAGCACACATTAAAAAGAAGATCAATTTAAGTGGACTTCAACATAACTTGAATACTCCCAATCTTAACCCAATAATGCAAAGGCAGAGTAGCAGGGGCAGGGTTACAGGAACCATGCCCTCAGGGAACATTAAGGCCAATTGGCATGACTAGCTTATTGCTAAGAGAGTCTTCTGCACCCCTTATTGGTGAGTGGCATCTGGGATCTTAAAAGCTAGCAAGCTGCCATCTGAGGTACACCAAATGATCCAAACTCAGCAGGAACAGATGATTACCAAGGACAACAATGACATGGAGGAAAGAGAATCCAGAAGACAGAAACACCTTCACGAGTGGGTGACTACGTCAACATGCCACTGGAAGAACCACCGATGACAGCCAAGATGGGACCCACAGCATTGAGTCCCAGTGGCAATATGAAATTAAAAAGGGGTGCACCCTGAGAACTCCACTAAAAGACCACAATTGGTGGTCTGAAGGCCTGGGAGTTCCTGGGAGCATGGCTCCCTAGACCAATGCTGCCCCTGATTGTAAATCATTACTGAGGTCAACTCTTCGGACAGGAATGGATTGGACCTGGGGACACGGAATGACCATATCACATGTGCTCTTTATGGTTCTGTGCATCTATAGGATGTTGTCCTACCGGCCTCTTACTAGAGGGGTGTGGAGAGGGTGGAGAGGAGGGGACAGGAGATTGTGAAGAGCATATCACATGCATAGAACAGAAAGGAGGAGTGTGCTGTCACCAGGCAAGAAGAGCAGTAAGATCTGTACATAGGTGGGCATGCAAATTTAAACTGTTTATACACTTTCACTCAATCACAATAAGGAAAAGAAATACTCCACGTGATTCCAGTATGCAGACAAGAATTGACAACTACTGTCTTTGAACTTGTGCTACTGAACTTTGCTGCTGTCCACAGAATAGCGTCATTATCTGGAAGCTTATTAGAAATGCAGAATCAGGGACCATACTTGAGACTGACTGAGTCAGAATCACCATGCTTTAATAAGTTATCCAAGTGATTCTTACCCAGATCCATTGCTGTCAAGTCAATTTCCAACTCATAGTAAGCATTCAAACTTGAGCAACTTAGCCATTGATGAAATTGATAGATGTCAAATAAAGGATTCTGATTTAGAGCCATACATTAAAGTAGGATCAAAAAAAGAAGAAGAAAAAGAATGCCAAGCCAAGAATAGGATCCTTATAATTTCTGGTAGTCTGAGATATTTTGTGGCACAAAAGTGCTCCAGAGTCAGGTAGACCTTAAAAGCTTTCTTGGATGTCACATGCCTCCTCAGAGAGATATTCACACTGTAAATCTAATGTTCTTTCATTATCCAACTATGAATTGCCAGGGATAAGCAACATAGGCAGCTGTAGCATCTATTGCTGGGATAAAATGGCTCAATATCCCAACTGTCATTTAGTAATTATGCGTTCTGTCTTGTAATAATGATTCCTTCTCTTCCATAGCACTCTACTGTACAAATCGCTGTCTATACTTTATCTCATTTAAGCCTTAGCACATCACTGAATGATGAAACCAAGATTCTGAGAATTTAGTGACTCAGATTCTTTAAGACCCAGTATAAAAATGGCATTTATACCGTAATTGTGAACATAAACATAGAGCTCCTCCTGACCTTTATATTACAGGATATTTATGAGTTCAGGTAATTTCAGTTGATTACTTATATATTGTTCCTTTATATGAAATTAAAAAAAGACCATCAGCAAATAGACTATAGTGATCATACAAAATACAGTTATTTAGTGAAGCTTTTCTTGATAAGGCCAGTAAAAATAAGTTTTCATTATATGAAGACACCTGGAAAACACGGGCTTCCCTACCCCTCCTCTCGTTTTTTTTTTTTTTTTTTTTTTTTAGTTTGAAGGGGAAGGGTGTACAGGCACAAGTGTACCTCGTTTTATTGCATCCTGCTTTATTGGACTTTAGAAATAGTGGTTTTTTTTGTTTTGTTTTGTTTTTGTTTTTTACGAATTGAAAGTTGGTGGTAAGCTGAGTTGAGCAAGTCTGTCGGTATCATTTTTCCAGCAGCACGTGCTTCCTTCATGTCTCTGCACCACCTTTTGGTAATCCTCACAAGGTTTAAAATGTTTTCATTACTATTCTATCTGTTAGGGTCATCTGTGATCAGTTATCTTTGATGTTACTATTGTAATTGTATTTGGTGTGCCACCAACTACTCCCGGATAGTCAGTGAAGTTCATCGGTGATTGTTCTGGGTGTTCTGACTGCTCCAGCAACCATCTGTCCTCCTATCTCTGTCCTTCTGCTCAGGCCTCCCTATTTCCTGAGTCACAACACTACTGAAATTAGCCCAAGTAATAATCCTACAATGGCCTTTTAAGTTTTCAAGTGAAAGGAAGAGTCACGTGTCTTTCAGTTTTAACCAAAAGCTAGAAATGATTGAGCGTAGTAAGGAAAGCACGCCAACAGCCAAGATGGGCCAGAAGCTCTGCCTCTTGCCCCGAACAGTTAGCCAAGTTGTCAGTGCAAAGGGAAAGTTCTTGAAGGAACTTGGAAGTGCTGCTCCAGTGAACACACGAATGACAAGAAAATGAAACAACCTTGTAGGTGACAGGCAGAGAGCTTTAGTGGTCGGGATAGCAGATCAAACCAGTCACAACATTCCTGTAAACTGAAGCCTAATCCAAAGCAAGGTCTTAATTCTCTTTAGTTTTATGAAGGCTAAGAGAGGGGAGGAAGCTGTGGAAGAGAAGTTTGAAGCTAGCAGAGGTTGGCCTATGAAATTTAGTGAAAGAAGCTGTCTCCGTAACTTGAAAGTGCAAGGTGAAATGGCAAGTGCGGTTATAGAAGCTGCAGCGAGTTACACAGACTGCCTAGCTAGGATACTTGATGAAGGTGGCTACACTAAACAGCAGATTTTCAATGTACAAGGTCAAACAATAAGTCTGTGAACTTAATTGTCTCTATGGTCACCTTTGAAGTACTCGCCTTGAGAAGCTGTGTACTGGTACCAGCACCTAGTCCATCCTCCAGAGCAATTTTGGAACTCTTTCTGGGATGGCTGTTGCACACTGTGGCATGGTGGCAAGTTCGTGAATTTAACTGTATAGTAGTCTGAGGGAGTTTTTAGCCAGTAATGAAATAACTGTGTTGGAACACCCTCCCTACTCACCTGATCTGGCCTCCAGTGACCTTTTTCTTTACCTGAAGATAAAGGAAACATTGAAAGGAAGACATTTTGATGACATTCCAGGACATCCAGGGTAATATGACAACAGCTCTAGTGACTGTTTCAGAAAAAGAGTTCCAAAATTGCTTTGAAGGGTGGACTAAGCACTGGTGTTGGTGCACAGCTTCTCAAAGGGAATAATTCAAAGGTGACCATAGTGATATTCAGCAGTAAAATAGGCAGCACTTTTTCTAGGATAAGTTAGTGAATGTGATTGTCAGACTTCTTAGAACAAACAGGCTTGTACTAAAAGAAGATGCCATCGAGGACTTTGAAAGCTAGAGGCAAAATTTGATGGTTGGTTTCAGAGCTTCAAAGGACAGGCTCACTCTCATTAAGAATTAATGTGTCTGTATGGAGCAGAGAGGAATAGTGTGCAGTCACCGGACAGGGAGAGCAGTGGAAGCTGCATATAGGGGGGCATGTAAATTTTCATGTGAATGTACATTTTCACTCAGTTATGTTAAATTAAAAAAAAAAAAGTAGAAAAAAAAAAAGAATTAATGTGTCTGGTGACTTTAAATTAGAGCCAGTGGTTATCCAGCAATGCTAGGACTCTAAAGAATTATTCTAAATATACTCTGCCAGTACTCTATAAATGAAACAACAAAGGCTGGATGACAGCATATCTGTTTACAACATGGTTTGCTGAATATGTCAAGCACACTGGTGAGACATATTGCTAAGAAAAACAGATTCCTTTCAAAATATTACTGTTCATTGACAATGCACCTGCTCACCCAAGAGCTCTGATGGAGTTGTACAAAACGATGAATATCCTTACACCTGCTAACGCAGCATCCATTCTCAGCCAGTGGATCAGGCATAATTTAAACTTTCAAGTCTTGTTATTTAAGAAATGTATTTCATAAGGCTGTAGCTGCCATAGATACTGATTCCTCATATGGATCTGGGCAAAGCAAATTGAAAACTTTCTGGAAAAGAGTCACCATTCTACATGCCAGTAAGGACAGTCATGATTCATGGGAGAAGGTCAAAGTATCAGCATTAACAGCAGTTTGGAACAAGTTGATTCCAACCCCTATGGATGACTTGGAGGGATTTGAAACATCAGTGGAGGAAGTAACTGCAAATGTAGTGGAAATAGCAAGAGAATTAGAAATAGAAATGGAGCCTGAAGATACCACTGAATTGCTACAATATCATGATAAAACTTTAATGGATGAAAAATTGCTTCTTATGTATGAGCAAAGAAAGTGGTGTCTTGAGATGGCATCTACTTCTGGTGAAGATGCTATGAACATTGTTGAAATGACAGCTAGGGATTCATAAACTTAGCTGATAAAGCAGCAGCTGTGTTTGAGAGGACTGAGTATAATTTTGTCAGAAGTTCTACTGGGGTAATATACTATCAAACAGCATCATAAGCTACACAGAAGTCTTTCATGAAAGGAAGAGTCAGTCAGTCAACAAACTTCACTGTGTCTTATTTTAACAAATTGCCACAGCCAACCCCAGCTTGAGCACCTATCGTCCTGATCAGTCAGCAGCCATCACCATAGAAGCAAGACACTCCACAAGCAGAAAGATTATGACCCACCGGAGGCTCAGATGATGGATGGCATGTTTTAGCAGTAAAGTATTTTTTAATTAAGGTATGTACTTTGTTTTTTAGACATAATATTATTGTACACTTAATAGACTACATCTGTTGCTGTTGAGCCAGCTAATTTTTTGTTTAGATTTTTTTATTATGATTGAATGAAAGCATACAATCTAAGTCAGTTTTTTATACCTGCCTCTCTACAACTCTATCTGCTCTCACCACCCTGTGACAGCACACTCCTTCTTTTCATTCTTTACTTCTGGTATCCTCCCAGTGAACCCCTGTCCCATCCTCTCCACCCTCTCCTCAGTCCTTTATAAAGAAACCCATAGGACAGCCTTCCATAAATGTATAAAACCATGAAGTACACACATCACATGCTCACTCCGTGTCCCTGAGACCAGTCCCTTCTTTGTCTAAAGTGCTGACCTCAGTACTGGTTTCAGGTCTGGGCCAGCAGCAAGTCTAAGGGTCATGTTCTCAGGGACCCTTCAGGTCACTAGACCATCTATTCTAGTCTTTTAGTATAGTACTTGATTTGCAACCTCTTTTTTCCTCATACTACATCAGAGGACTCTACTTTGTGTCCCCTGTCAAGGCTGACTTTGGTGGTGGCTAGGCACCATCTTGTTCTTCTGGTCACATGCTGATGTAGTTTTCCAATCATATGGGTCATTCTGCTCATAGGCCCATTTTCCCTTGTGTCTTTGGTGTTCCAGGTGGATTGGGACCAGCTGATGTTCCTCAGATGGCAGCTTGTTGGCTTTTACGACCCCAGACACCACTCAACAACATAGGGTGCAGAAGACTCTCTTAGCAAAAGCCTGGTTATGCCAATTGACCATTATGTCCTCTGGAAACATGATCCCTAGGCTTCTGTCCCTGCTACTCTATCCTTTGAAATGTTCAGTTGAGTTTAGAAAACTTTAGTTTATAGTGTAATGCATTTACACTGACCTACCTTCTACAGCATGCTGTCACACCCTTCACCTAACTAAATTGCTAGCCACTGTCTAATCTCTGAACAATCCTCTCCCTTCCTCCCCACCCTTGAAGATGTCAAAGAGTCTTCGGTGCATAAATCCTTTTTTAAGTCCTTGTAGTAGAGGTCTTATACAATACTTGTCCTTTTGCAGCTGACTGATTTCACTTAGCATAATGACTTCTAATTGATGTCAGGTCATGGGATGCTTCTTAAAATCATCATTGTTCTTTAGCACTGCATAATGTTCCATTGTGTGTATATACCATAGTTTGTTTATCCATTCTCTGTTGATGGGCATCTAGGTTGATTCCATCTTTTTGCTACTGTGGTCTGTGCTGCAATAAACATTTCTGTGCATGTATCTGTGCATGTGACAGCCCTTATTTCTGTAGGATATATCTTGAGGAGTGGGATTGCTGAATCATATGGTATTTCTATTTCTAGCTTTTTGAGAAAGTGCCAAATGGCTTTCCAAAGATGTGGTACCATTTTTCATTCCTACCACCAGTGTAGGAGATTTCCAGTCTCTTCACAGCCTCTCCAGCATTCATTGTTTTATTTTTTGGATTATTGCCAACCTTGTTGAGGTGAGTTGGTATCTCAATGCAATTTTAATTTGGCTTTCTCTGATAAGTAATGATCGTGAGCATTTCTTCATGTGTCTTTTTGGCTGTCTGAATGCCTTCTTTGGAGAAATGTCTATCTCCTTTGCACATTGCTTAATTGGGCTGTCTTTTTCTTGTTGGTATTTTGCAATACCTTGTAGATTATAGAAATCAGACATCGACCTGACATGTACTTGCTTGCTGAATATTTTTTCCCATTCCATAGACTCTCTTGATGAAGTCTCAGGATGAGACTCAGGATGAGCATAAGTGTTTGATTTTTAGTAGTTCGCATTAATCTATTTTCTGTTGTTTGTGCATTGTTGGTAAGATTTTGTAGTTTGTCTAAGCTGTGTGTTAGAACTTCCAGTGTTGTCCTTGTTTTTTTTCCTTAATCTTTGTTGTTTTAGGTTTGGTATTTGACCCATTTTGATTTAGTTTTTGTGTAAGGAGTGAGATATGAGTCTTTTATCAGTTTTTTTGCAAGTTGATGTCCAACTTTGCAACACCATTTGTTAAAGGGACTGTTTTTAGTCCTGTTTACAACCTTTGGGTCTTTGTCGAATATTAACTGCTCATAGGATGATGATATTTCTGGATTCTCTGTTCCGTTCCATTGGTCTATGTATCTGTTTTTGTACCGGTACCAGGCTGCTTTGATTACCATGCAGTGCAATTTGTTGTAGGGTGGAGTAGTATGAGGCATCCAACTGTGTTCCTCTTCTTCAGTAGTGTTTTAGTTATCCAGAGTTTCTTCCCTTTACAAGCAAAGCTGGTGATTTATTTCTCTATCTCATTAAAAAGTGACATTGGAATTTGTATTGGGATTGCATTGCATATGTAGATCACTTTGGGCAGAATAGATATTTTTCACAATGTAAAGCCCTTCTATCCATGAGCAAGGTAGGTTTCTCCACTTGTGTAAGTCTCTTTTGGTTTCTTGCAGTAGGGTCTTGTAATTTTCTCTGTATAAGTCTCTTATATCTCTGGTTAGATTTATCCCTAGGTACCAATTAACTTTTGAATGCACTGGTAAACCAAAAAAATGATATGACTCTGCTTATTATGGTATTCACTTTATTGAGGTGTTTTGGAACCAAGCCTGCAATATCTGCAAGGTGCATCTGTATCAGGAAAAATACAGGAAGCAAAAGAAAATAACTAGACAATATGATTTACGTCTTGGAAATACTTTACAATTGAAATGGAGACATGAACACAGATGTGTAGAACAAAGGCTTGAGAATATTTTAAACCCAAATATTAAACAGTGGCAATTAACACTGTAGAGTAATGTCACTCAAATGTAATTAGCAAGAGGAAAATGAGACTATGTCAAGGGCTTTGCCAACAGACATATGCATTGTCGTACTAATTACTTTTTTTGTCAGGTAAAAATCTAGCTCAGTACATTCTCTAAAATAGAAGGAAAGAAAGAAAGAAAGAAAGAACCGAAAATATATTGCCAGGTTGAGAAGTCATTAGAATGCCATTTGCTAAACTACACATGAATTATTAACCTAAGCCACAGCTTTGGGCTTTCTCCACACAGAATATTGTATGTTCAGTGTTTCTGAAGCTCATTCACTTCAATTATATATTCCTTTCTTTTTAAATTCACTGCTTTTTGACAACTTCATATATTACTTGATTATTAAGCCAGTATAAAGCATGCAATAGAAAGAAATTGTGATCTGTGTCATTTGTTAATTTCTACCATGCAGTATTAACGAAATTTAGTTTAGCCTCAAGCATCCTTTTGGTTCTCAGTGTTACATAGGTACTTTAATAAAAGCATAAAACCTTTTTGATGTTGAGAAACAGGTATGTCAGAAAATATATGCTGTCCAAAAGTACTGTAAACCACTCATCGTCGTAGCTTTTTTAATGTGCTATGCTGGTAGACACTAGACTGTTTTATGACTTAAGATGCCAACTTTAATATTTAAAATGTTACTTTGCTCTGGGAAGTCTAATCTACTGCTATGTGTTACTTCTCATTGCAGTGTTTCAAACTGTCTGTGCTCAGGGGACTAAACTTCCAGTTTTGATTTATCATCTTGAGAGTCAAGTACTTTTAATTGCTTCCCTATAAGATAAAGGTTTACTCATTGCAATTTCACAAATAATTCATGAGGGCTCATGAATATGCATACCCTATCTTTTGTAGCATAATATTATTAATCAGCTTTTTCCTCAGAGAAGAGTAATAGATTAAATAAAATGGGATTTAGAACGAATAATGGATTATAAACAAAAAGATTTAATGAAAATAACTTTTTCCTGGTTGTTTTAGCAAGTACATTCTAATTGTCAAAAGAGAAAGTCAGTTCTCTAACATTTAGCACAGTAAGTTATTAATCATAATTGTTTTCCCAACAGCATGTGTTATTTTGTGTGCATGATAGGATGAAAGATATAAAATGGACAAATATGTGGGCCTAGAAGAAAATGAACACATGTATTAAGTGTTTACACATTTTTTTTTTTTTAATCTGAAGTGGCTTACTACAATCTTAGGGGATTGCATCCACTATAAATTAATAAATGTTTGCATTTTTAAAATGCCTATTTAGAACTAAGTTGAGAATTAAATCGATAGTTACACCTGTAGTTACAGCTTAGAGCTTTAACTTTGGATAAAAATTTGGATAGCTTTTAGAAAAATAAAATTCTATGTGAGGTAAAAATAAAGATATCTGGGTTCCTCTTACACCTTCATTAGCTATTCAGAAGCAGATGGTAGTTAAAATTCATTTTAGTTATTAGCCAAGTGCCGCCAATTCTTCTTATTTTTTACCGTAACTTTGGACACTGTTTAAGTCAGCTAGTTCTGCTCTAGGAAAACCCTTGTGGCATAATGGTTTAAGTACTACATCTACTAACCAAAAAGTCAGCAGTTCAAATTCACCAGGCACCCCTTGGAAACTTTATGGGGCAGTTCTACTCTGACCTGTAGGGTTGCTATGAGTCGGACCAGACTCAATGGCAGTCGGGTTTTTTTTTTTTTTTTTTTTGGTTTTTAGTGATTCTTTAACAGAAATACCCCAGAGGGGATGGCTTTAACAAAGGAAGATTTATTCTTACACAGTCTGGTAGGCTACAAGTCCAAATACGGGATGTCCGCTCCAAGGGAAGGCTTTTCCCCTTGTTGGCTCTGGAGGAAAGTCCGGTATTGCATCAGTCTTTGTCCAGGGAGCATCTTGGGACAGAAACCTCAGGTGTGAAGGACAGACTCTTCTTGCAGTGCTGCTTTCCAGATGGTATGAGTTTCCCAACTCTCTCTGCCAGATTTTTCCTTTATATCTCAAGAGAACACCTCAAGGAACAAAACAAACTTATCCATTGAAACTTTTTTAATTTTATTTTTTTATTTATTACAGTAAAAGAAAAAAATTTCTAACATCTATCAGTTATCTCATATATAATAAACTCTCAGCCCCTCCTACCCATGTAGCCAACACAGTCATTTTTCTCTGTGGATAATTCTCTTCTTAAGTCCTTGTAACAA
This sequence comes from Heterohyrax brucei, assembly GCA_028571685.1. Taxonomy (NCBI): domain Eukaryota; kingdom Metazoa; phylum Chordata; class Mammalia; order Hyracoidea; family Procaviidae; genus Heterohyrax; species Heterohyrax brucei. The sequence goes on along the minus strand of CM053149.1, from coordinate 111,959,496 downwards.
GAGTCCTAACAAAATTTGTCCTTTTGACACTGACTGATTTCACTCAGCATGATCTCTTCCAAATGAGACCATGCTATGAGATGTTTTCTAAAATTGTCACTGTTTTTTATCATAGCATAGTGTTCCACTGAGTGTATGTAACATAGTTTGCTTATCTGTTCATTGTTGATGGGCATTGGAGTTGATTCCAACTTTTTGCAACCGTAGACTGTGCTGCAACAAACATTCATGTACATGTGTCTGTTCATGTGACAGCTTTTGTTTCTGAAGGATAAATTCCGAGCAGTGGAATTACAGGATCAAATGGTATATCTAGATTGAGCTTTTAAGGAAGCACCAGATTGTTTTTCAAAGAGGTTGTGCCATTTTGCAGTCCCGCCAGCAGTGTAGGAGAGTTCCATTTTCTCCACAGCCTCTCCAGCATCTGTTGTTTTTTTATTTTTTGGATCATGGCCAACCTTACTGGGATAAGGTGGTATCTCATTGTAGTGTTGATTTGAATTTTTTTAATAGCTAATGATCGTGAGCAATTCTGCATGTGTCTTTTGGCTGCTGGGATATGCTCTTTAGAGAAATGTCAATCTCCTTCGCCCATCGCTTAATTGGATTACTTACCCTTGTTGATATTTTGTAATACCTTATAGATTATGGAGGTCAGATATCAGTCTGACATGGAGTTGCCAAATATTTTTTCCCAGTCTGTATGTCATCTTTTAATTTTTTTGATGAAGCCTTTGGATGAGCAAAGGTGTTTGATTCTTAGTAGTTCTCATTTATCTATATTTATCTATTTCCTCTTCATTCTCCATTGAATCTTGTTCTGCCAACACAACTGCTGCCCATCCACCCTCATTAACATCATAGAGGCAGGAATTCCAACATGGAGGAACATCACACAGTACCAGGAATTATGTCACAGCCCAATTGTTACAGATGTTTTAGGGAACACATTCAATCCATGACAGACACATAGACCTAAAAGTACGTAAACAAGTTAACTAGTTGCCTTTGTGTTGATTTTGACTCATGGAGATGCTGTGTCTGTCAGAGTAGAGGTATGCGCAACAGAGTTTTCCATGGCTGATTTTCTGCAAGTAGATTTTCAGGACTTTCTTTTGAGGTACCTCTTGGTAGACCCAAACTCCCAAACTTTTGATTATCAGATGAGTGTGTTAACCATATGCATGACCCAGAAACAATGACATAAAAGCAAGTTTATTCAATGTCACTGTTGTATTGTTGTTAGTTGCTGCTGCATTGACTCTGACTCATGATGATTCTATGTGTGTAGAATAGAACCACTCTATAGGGTTTTCATGGCTGTGATCTTTTGAAAACAGATTGCCAGGCCTTTCTTTTGAGTCTCCTTTGGGTGGGCTCAAACTGCCAATCTTTTGGTTAGTTGTTGAACATTTAACTTTCCAGGGTTCTCATATAATACCTTAAGAATTGATAAAGTTTAAAGTTTTTGTTTGTTTTTTACTTATTTTTATCATGCTTTAGATGAAATTTTACAGGCTATTTTCTTCTGTTTTCCAGATATTTAGGAATTATTTTCTTCATTTATTGATGGTAGATTTCTATATTTCATGCTGATTTTTTTGTTTTTATTTGGTTATGTTTGGGCAGGCAGGACATGTTTTGTTGCTTGCTCATCTGTGGTCACAATATTTGTAACTAACTTGGCCTGGAGAGTAGGGTCAGTTCCTCAGCTGGGGTGTAGCTGAGCCACTCTGGAGGGTGTGGGACAGGAATGGGTTGTTTATGGCATGTACTGGGGCTAATGGGACAGAATTGGAGGCAGGGTCCTCGCTGGTGATGTTTGAGGGTTGTGGCACTTGAGGTGCAATGCAGATAGGCAGAAGGGAAGGGAAAGGGTGTGATTTGTGGAGTTTAGTGAGAAGAAGGAGAAAAGGAGAGGAAACAGAGGCAAAGAAAAATGAAAAAGAAAAAAATTAATGGAAAAAGAAAAAATAAATAAAAAATGGTGGCACAGTAGTATTGAGCAGGTGGGCCTGGGGTCGACCCAACAACACTGTATCCTGGTGGCTGTCTAGCTGAACAGTACAGTTGGGCCTGTGGAGAAGGTGCATGGGAAGTGCCTGAGACTTGGTGGGCAGGAAACGGAAGTGAAGGTAGGCAAAGAGAAAGGAACAGCCAAAAAAATGAAATAAGCAAACAACAAAAATAAGTAAATACAGTGTTGGGGGAGCTGGGTGTCAGGGGTGGGGCACAGTTGGTGTGGTCACAAGCTGATGTCTCTTGCTGGGCATTGTGGCATAGTCTGTCAGGAAGGGGCAGAGTCAGTTCAGGGCCCAGATGGAAGTGAGAAGGAGAAAGAAAAAGGTAGAGAAAAATTAAACAAAACAAAACAAAACAAGATGTATGGCACTGACGAAGCCAGCCTGTGAGAACTGTGTAGACTTGGGAAGATCATGTACCAAAGACTTTCTAGACAAGCAGTACAGCGCAGCCCATCAAGAAGGGGGGAGGAGGCAGTGCATGAGGCTAGGTCAGAGGGAGAAAGGAAAGGAAATAAAGGAGACGGGAGAAATAACCCAAAGAAATGGGATGGGGGGGAAGCAAAAATAAAAAATGATGCTGAAGGAGCCTGCTGATGAGGGTACACAGACCCAGGGAGGTAATGTGCTAGTGGCTGTCAAGCCAACTGGTGTGGCACAGCACATCAGGGAGGGGCAGGGGTGGCCCACGGGGCTGGCTGGGCAGGAGAAAGGAGAGGAAGGAACGGAGAGAGGAGAAACAGAGAAAACAGCCGATAAAAGCAGTGACAAAAAAAGGCCTGAACAAGCCAGCCTATGGGGGTCAGGATGGACCTACTCAGCAGCGAACTGGTGTCTCTCTGGCCCAGTGACCCTGGCGCATTGGAGAGTGGTGTAGATTACATAGAGAGAAGAAAGGTTTAGGGTGAGAATTCGTGTATCCCTGGTTACCCGGTGTTGTGTGTCCTGTTGGGAGGGAGTTCTGTGAAGTTGTCTTCCCGCACACCCTGTGTGCCATTCTTGGTGGCTGAGGCCCCAAATGACGCATTCATGCTGTGTTAGCTACACAGGGGACCCCGACTCCTTCATGCTCCTCATTCTCTCTTCTCTCTCTGCTTCCTGTTCCATTTGGTGCTTGATCATATTCTCCATGCCCTGATTTGATACTTGATGGTGGCATGTGTTTTACTTAGTTTTGAGGAGTCTTTACTGTGGAGGGACAGCATAGTGCTTCTGGTGAGCCCTGTTGGCTCCTCCTCTGTTTAAAATATATTTTAATCTTATTTCTTGAGTTAATAATCATATGCAGTTTGTTTCACTTGTATTGGTAACTTTGATTTGTCACCTTTTTTGAAGAACACTGCATTAATATCTTCTGTTTTATAGTAGGATAATACAGTTGTGCTATTTATAAGAAAACCCAATAGAAGCTTGAGATTTAGTTTGTCCATTTTAATAATTTCCAAAAAATGGAATTATGCAACTTAGAGTAACTATGTCATATGTAATTATTCCAACAACAGGAGAGATTTACCAACTAGTAGCCACCATTTGGCCCCTCTACCACAGACTGCCAAACGAACAGATCTGTTCTGGAAGAAGTATAGCCAGAGTGTTCCCTGGAAGCAGTGATGTTGGACTGCATCTCACACACTTTGGACATGTTATCAGGAGGGAGCAGTCCCTGGAGAAGGACACCATGCTTGGTAGAGTGGAAGGTCAACAAAAAGCAGGAAGGCCCTCAACAAGATGAACTGACACAGTGGCTGCAACAATGGGCTTAAGCATAATAGCAATTGTGGGCATGGCACAAGACCAGGCAGTAGTTTGTTCTGTTGTGCAAAGGGTCACTGTGAGTTGGAACCAACTCGAGGGCACCTAACAACAATACTCGTTTTTACCAGGTAAAGGAAACTGTCTCAATTATTTGCTTTCTCTTGTCCCCTCACAATGGCTAGTAAGTTTAAAGGAGAATGCTACCTGAGGATTTCAGAAGGCTGAAATTTTCAGAAATCTTCAAAGAGTAAATAGGTGCCTATGGACTTTCTTTACACGCCAGCCAAGTGTCCTCGAGTCAGATAGCTAGTGAAATAATAATCCTTTGGAGGTAAGTGTACATACATAGTTTCTTGTTTCCTCTCTCCCTTTCAATCTTTCTTTTGTAAATTTCTCAGGTAACCATCAAAGGATTACACGTGAAACATTATTGTAACAGTTCTTAGGATTTTTTTTTAAAAAAACAGGATTCTTTTTAACTTCTCTGAATTCTTCCATGACGTAAGATCCAAGCAATGACCAGGCAAGTAACTGTCATTATTAGAAATTTTAACAATCTGTGCTGATTTCACACTCAGTGCCCACTAGAACTCTTGACTATGTAAGGAAGGGTAGATATAAGCTTTGATGAATAGATTTAAAATGCAAAAAAAATGTAGAAGAAGTCTAGAATAAGAAGAGTTAAATCAATTCAGGGGAAAAAAATTGCAAAGCCATTACTGAACTGAGAATTGCATATAAAGAATGTATTTTTTTCTAGTAAATATGTTTTTCTAGCAGCAGAAGAGGGTTAACATATCGTTAAATGCTTATGATACTAGATTTTAGAACTAAATGAGAACTGAAGAATTACCTGGTCCTTAATTTTATTCCTTGAAACAAGGAACGAATGTTCTTCAGAGCTTTGGTGAACTAAGTTTGAAAAATATCTGTTTTAAAAAAAGAAAAAAATCTAACCAAAGGGTTTTTGTTTCATTTTGCTTAAACTACGGGACTCTTTGGAACCTGTAATTTGCTCACAAGCATTGTAAGTTAGCAGAATAAATACCATTTAATCAAGTCTAAATTTGCCTTCTTCTAGGTAATGTGACCAAGTGTGAATATGTAAGTTCCCACCAAAACTTAATGCCAGAGCTGGGACTAGATACTAATGCTCCTGGATAACCATGCTATACTCATCAAGTTGATTAATATGTGCATTGTATGAGTTTGTTAAGAAACTAACATTAAAGATGACAGTGTTTTGTCACCCTTTTAGTTTGAGAACACTTGCTTTATTCCCTTATTTCCTAAGATAATTCTGAGAGGAGGAGGGAGGGAAGGAGGGAGCAAAAGTGAGAGAGAGGTCAGTGTTTTAGTCATATATTTATACTTGCTAAAAGTATTTTAGATTCCAGTTTTAGAAAGGTTCTCATACCTTTTGTGCAGTAAGAAAATGTTTCTTTTATTTTGTTTCCTAGTATATGGTATGTTGAGACATAGAAACAATTTTAAAGTGATCCTCCAATTAAAATCAGGAACAAACCCTGCAGGCACACATCCATATATTAGATTTCAATAAGTGCTTTTCTGTAGTTTAACAAGCAACTTCAGGTTTCTGGCAGCTGTTTCCATTTTATGACCTAATTTGTGTTGGGCTGTCTACTCAGATTCATTCTCCTTAAATCAGAGTTTAATTCTAAGCCCTGTTTGAAGCATTCTAGTAATTTTCATGCAAAGACCTTAGACATCTTTCTGAATTTTGTAACTTCTAAGGCAAGAACTACACTACTGCACTTGGCTTGGCAAGGCAAGGCAAGAAAGCTGAGGATCACTGAACACTGGGAGCTTGTCATATGTCAAGGATATTTAAAATTAATAAATTTTGTCTTTTATCATTATGTTGTCACAAAATCATGTTTATATTATGCCTCTGGTTTTAAAGACTAAATTGTATGGATTTAAGAATTGGCCATTGAAGGAAAAAAAATTGAAAATTGGGTTTCCTTCTTTTAACATACTCTAAGCACCTAATATTGAATATTTGATAATCATGTTTTCATGCTTACTATACTATGGCTTGTTTGGCACTTTACAATGAGCAACATTTTGAAACATTCATAATCTGTAAGACTAGACAAGATTTTATTTCTACTTTAGGAAACTAGGACTTCATAGAGTTGAATCTGCTAGAATTATTCACTGAGTCAGTGGCATAGTTAGGATGCAGCCTTCCAATTCTGAATGCTTTCTATATTGAACTACTTCTGTTTGAAGCTCTGTGCCAACTTAATAATGCAGCTCCTTCCATGCATTATTGACAATTACTAGAAACCTTTTCAAATTGTAAGGCTGGAAAAAAAGAACAGAATGGTTTATCTTATCTAGGGATTGTCAGGTGTGTATACATTTGTTTATTTAATCAATCAGCTTTATTACTGCTTAACTTTTTGACTGTGCCTGGGATGAGGAATTCATAGTAAAAAGAGTATAACAGACATGAGATGCTTTTCGTGTGTGAGTGGGGAAGGAGAAATGAGTTTATACCTTCTGATGTTTTATTCTTCAGAATAAATAGGCAATAAGGCAGTATATGGAAAGAAAGATATACTGGTAGGAGTTAAAGAAAATAAATCTGTCTCTGTTGCCGGATGACTTAGTAGTCTATGTAGCAAATTTCAAGGAACTATAGGGGGGAAAAAAGTCTTAGAGCTAGTGAGTGAGTTCAGTATGGTCACAGATTATAAAATAAACATACAGGTATCAATTATATTTATATATACTAGCAATTAGCACATGGGTAGTGAAATAAAAATATAATATTAATAAATATTAATAATAATTAATAAATATTAATAAATTATTAATAAAAATATAATATTTTTCTCAAAGAAAAATACTTATGTTTACATCTAACAAAACATATGCAGGACTTATTTGCTGAAAATGACATAACACTGATCAAATAGTTCAAATAAGATGTAAATAAATGAATTGGAATGACACTTGGCTTGGCTGGTGCTGCTGCTCTGACAGAAATACCACAGAGTGGATGGCTTTAGCAAAGGAAAATTTATTCTTACACAGTCCAGTAGGCTACAAGTCCAAATTCAGGATGTCTGCTCCAGGGGAAGGCTTTCCCCCTAGTCGGCTCTGGAGGAAAGTCCAGTGTTGCATCAGTCTTTGTCCAGGGAGCATCTTGGCACAGGAACCTCAGGTCCGAAGGCCACACTCTTCTGCCAGTGCTGCTTTCTTGAGGGTGTGAGGTTCCCAATTCTCTGCTTGCTTCCCTTTCCTATAATCTCTTGTAGGATGAAAGAGTTAAGGGTGGTGCAAGCCATACTCCAGGGAAACTCCATTTACAGTGGAGCAGGGAGGTGATCCTAAGAAGGGATTTACAGCCTAACACTAATCCTTTAACACAGAGCATGAGAAAATTACAAAACAGAGGACAATCATAAAAATATCAGAGTCATGGCCCAGCCACATGGCTACACATATTTGGGGGGCGGGGGACACAATTCAATCCATGACAGAAGACTTCACTGCAAATATCTTTTTTTGACAACATAAATGGCAACTATACACATTGCTGGATGAAATACTAAGAAACAAAACCCAAACCCATTGCCACTGAGTGGATTCTGATTCATAGAAACACTATAGGACAGAGTAGAACTGCCCCATAGAGTGTCCAAGGAGTGCCTGGTAGATTTGAACTGCTGACCTTTTGGTTAGCAGACATAGCACTTATCCACTACACCAAAAGGGATTCTGGATGGAATAAATAGGAATCAAATCATTACATTTTGTGAAAAAAGACAATGGAAAAGCTTAGTATCATCAGTTAGAATAAGGTCAGGGCCAACTACAGAGTACACTGTCAGTTGCTCATATGTCATTTCTTAGTCCTCTTGCGCTACTGTAACAGAAATACCACAAGTGTATGACTTTAACAAAGAGAAATTTATTTTCTCACAGAAAGATAGTCTGCAAGTCCAAATTTGAGGCATCAGCTCCAGGGGAAATCTTTCTCGTTGGCTCTGGAGGTAGGTCTTTGTCATCCACTGGACTGGGAGCTTCTGAGGCACAAGGACCCCAGTTCGTTTCCAAAGGATGTGTTCTGATCCTGGCATTGTTTCTTGGTGCTATGAGGTCCTACAAAATCTCTCTGCTTGCTTCTTTCTTTTATATCTCAAGAGATTGCCTCAAGTTACAATACAGTCTTACTCACTGAGTCCTGCCTCAGCAACACAACTGCTGACTCGCGCATTAACATCATAGAGACATGGTTTGTAATGTGTAGAAACATCACACAGTACAGGGAATCATAGCCTAGCCAAATGGCCACACACATTTTTTGAGGAGACACAGTTCAGTCCATGCATGGCATGCCAGTTCAAGTTGAAACTCTGAAAAATTAGAACAAGTCCACAAGACCCAAAGTACATCCTTGATTTTATATCCCATCTGAACTTAAAGACATCTCAGGAATAGATTTGAGCCATTGAACACTAATGACCAAATTGCTGAATGACACCAAAGACATCATATATGAAGGAAGCAAAAGGTCATTAAAGACATGAAAGATAAAGAAGGTCACACTGGATGTTAGAACATCCTTTGGATGTTGAACGTCCGTTGGCTAAAGCCAACAGGAGAAATCATGAAGTAAAAGAGCTGAGCAGAAGATTTCAAATGGCAGCTGGAGAAGACAACAATGACACATAAGAGCTGTGGATTTAGAAACCAAACAGGAAGAACATACTTGACATTTCTCAAGAAAGAACTTTGAAAAAAATTCAAGCCTTGAATTTGTGGAAGAATCTGTGTGGAAAATATTAAACGATGCAGGAAGCATCAAAAGAAGATGGAAGAAATATACAAAGTCACTATACCAAAATGTATTGGTCAACATTCAAACATTTCATAATGTTGTATATGATCAGAAATCAGTGACAATGAAAGAAAAGGTTCATGCTGCACTGAAGGCCTTGCCAAAAAAAAAAGAAAAAAAAAAAAACCTACAGGAACTGATGGAATGCCAATTGAGATATTTTAACAAATGAGTGTGGTACTGGAAGTGCTCACTCATCTATACCAAGAAATTTGAAAGATGGCTACCTCATGGCCAGCTAATTAGAAGAGATCCACATTTACGTATGTTCCAAAGCAAAGTGATCCAACCAGAAGTAGATATTATCAAATGGTATTTTTAATATCACACTTAACTAAAATTTTGCTGAGGGTCACTCAAAAGTGGCTGCAGCAGTATATCAACAAGGAAGTGACAGAAATTCCAGTGAGATTTAGAAGAGGATGTGACACTAGGGATATCGTTGCTGATGTCAAATGGGTACTGGCTGAAAGCAGAGAACAGATGTTTTCCTGTGTTTTACTGACTATGCGAAATCATTCAACTGTGTGGATCTTAACAAATTATGGGAATTTCAGAAAACTTAATTGTGGTCATGAGGAAAATGTACAAAGATCAAGAAGCAGTTTTTAAACAGAACAAGGGGATGCTGTATGGTTTAAAATCAGGGTCAGATCATATCCTTTCACGATACTTACCCAATTTGTATGCTGACAAATTATAGGAGAAATTGGAATATATGAAAAGGAATTCAGCGTAAGAGTTGAAGGAAGACTTATCAACAACTTTCATTACACAGATGATGTAACATTCCTTGCTGAAAGTGATGAGGACTTGGAGCACTTACTGATGACGATCAAAGACCACAGCCTTCAATATGGATTACACCTCAACTTAAAATAAAAATCCTCAAAACTGGACCAATAAGCAACATCATAATAAACAGAGAGAAGATTAAAATTGTCAAGGACTTCGTTTTACTTGGATCCACAGCCAAGACCTATGGAAGCAGCATTAAAGAAATCAAAGGACTCATTGCATGGGATAAGAACTCTTTTAAAGTGTTGAAAAGCAAAAATGTCACTTTGAGGAATAAGGTGCACCTGACTTAAGCTGTGGTGTTTTCAATTGCTTCACATATGCGTGTGAAATCTGGACAATAAATAAAAGAAGACCAAATAAGAACTGATGCTTTTGAGTTGTGTTGGCAATAAACATCAAATATATTGTGGCTGCTAAAAAATGAACAAATTTGTATTGGAAGAAGTACAACCAAAATCCTCCTTGGAAACAAGGATGGCAAAACTATGTCTCATATATTTTGGACATGCTGTTTGGGATGACCAGTCCCTGGAAAAGGACATCATGCTTGATAAAGTAGAGGGTCGATGAAAAATAGGAAGACCTTCAACTGATGACCAGGACTGATGCAGTGGCTGAAACCATGGGCTCAAGCATAACAAATTTCGAGGATGTCACAGGCGTGGGCAATAAGTTTCGTTCTGTTGTACGTAAGGTTGCTATGAGCCAGAACCAACTTGACAGCACATAACAACAGCAACTGTCTGCTGATGGGAGCTCTGTGAAATTGCTTTTCTGTATGCCCTGTCTGCTGTGGTTGCTGACTGCTTCAGGATGGCTTTTCTGTGGCATGTTAACTGGCAGAGAACTTTTACTCTGTTTCTCTCCTTTTCTGTCAGTTTCTTCTTCCTTTTGGTGTTTGATCTAGTTATCTGTCCCATTGTTTGATGCTTAGGGTGCCAGGAATGACATTTGTATTTAGTTTTTCAGATCTTTGTTGCAGAGCAATGGCATGGTACGTCTGTCTGGTGCTGCTGTAACAGAAATGCCACAATAGTATGGCTTTAACAAACAAATTTATTCTCTCACAGTTTAGGAGGGAACAAGTCTGAAGTCAGGATGCTACCCCCAGGGGAAGGCTTAGTTTCTCTGCTGGATCAGAGGAAAGGTCCTGATCATTAATATTTCCCTGGTCTAGGAGTTTCTCAGTGCAGGGACCCAGGGTCCAAAAGATGTGCTACGTTCCTGGTTTTGCTTTCTTGGTGATAGGAGGCCCTTTCTCTCTCTGCTTACTTCTCTCATTTATATCTCAAAAGAGATAGACTCAAGACAAAGTCTAATCTTGTAGACCGAGTCCTGCTTCCTTAACATAACTGCCTCTAGTTCTGCCTCACTAACATCATAGAGGTAGGATTTACAATATATAGTAAAAGCATATCAGATGACACAATGTTGGATACTCACACAGTACTTGGAATTATTGCCTAGCAAAATTGATACACATTTTTAGAGGATCCAATGAAATCCGTAACATCCCCCTTTGTCAGTAAATAGAGTTTGTTTGTTTGTTTGTTTAGTGTCTTCTAGCCCACTCTTAGAGTATATAGAACTTAAGATTTTCCTTTGTAGGAACAACTTCAGGCTTATGCACCCTATTTCCAACTCCTGCGTTATTAGTAACAGCCTGTTTTCTATTCCAACATGAGGTCACTGAAACCTTTAACTTCTAAGAAGTAAATGATATCCACAGGGCAGCCCTTGTCTTTAAAATATATTTCCCTTAATTTTGTATAAATTTAGCTTTGCATTTAAAGAAAGATTTCCAAGATTTCTGAGTCTTAGTAGCAGTGTGATGTACTAGAATATGTGGCTTCTTACCATGAAGACAATTTTGACTTATAGCAACCTTGTAGGACAGAGTAGAACTGCCCCATGGAGCTTCCAAATAGTAGCAAGTGGGTTCAAACTCCCCACTTTTTGGTTAGCAGCTAAGCTTTTCAGCACTATGCCTCCAATCTCCTAGATTTGCAGAAGTCATCAGTCTGATTTAAATTTCCAGGCTCTATGTTTGCTATAGGGTCCCTATGAGTTGGAACCAACTTGATGGCAGTGTTTTTTTGTTTTTGTTTTGTTTTTTATGTCCTCGTATCATCCTGCCTATTTTGCCATTACACTTATATATATGTTTTGTTTTCTGGCTTCTGGATTATAATTTATCCTGTTAGACTGAAATAAGTAATAAAGATGAAATTTGATATGTTTTGTTTGTATTTCTTAGCTAATTGACACTTTCAATAAAGGTAGTTAGAAAGCTATGCCAGCTCATGGTTCTTCTATATGATCTCCTGGATGGCTAACTAAACAAGTTGCTACAGCATCATTCCTAACTCATATACAACCTATGTATCAGAATAGAACTGTACTCTATAGGGCTTTCAGTGGCTGACTTTTCAAAAGTAGATCACCAGGCTTTTCTTCCAGGTCACCTCTGGGTGGAGTTGAACTGCCAGCCTTTCAGTTGAGTACATTAACCATTTGGACCACACAAGGACTTCAAGGGGTGGCTAAACCAAAACCAAACCCATTGCCATAGAGTCAGTTCTGCTCCATGATGATCCTATAGGCCAACATAGAACTGCCCCATAGAGTTTCCAAGGAGCTCCCCATGGATTTGAAGTGCCAACTGTTTGGTTACCAGCCATAGCACTTAACAACAACGCCACCAGTTTCTCAGGGATAATCATCGTCTCAGGTTCTAGCATCCTTCATATTATGTGGATGAGCATGGATACACTTTGAGCCTGCTGTTTCATCTGCTTTCCAGCTCCTGAAATAGTGTGCATACTAGCTCCTGAAATACTGCTGTGCTCATTGAGATACAGCACACTGCAGAATGTGGAAAGAAGAGCAGAAGGTGTGTATTTGCCAGGTAAAATTAATTTCTGCATGACTCATTCACCTCCTCCATGCTCTTCTTCACCCCAAACGACTTTGTTCATTTACTGTCTGTAAATCCAGTGGCAAGAACTGTGAAAAGTCATGAACACCAATCATCTGCATCCAACCAAATAATGAAACAATATTTGCTCTGGGAGAGTAACTATAGTTTGTGCGGGCCTTTAATTTTGTAAACTAGCCTGGAGTATCAGCCTTTCTGAGTTCTTATGAATTGCCTTGGAGTTGTTGCCACTGATTATCAAGAGGCAAAATATGATTGAAATGCAAAGAAGAAAACTGACATTTGGGGGTCCCTGGTAAGTATCTATACACTACTAGGTGTCTTGTATGCTCTACTGTAATGTCTTTACAACCCTACTGGTTACTATTGATTATTACGTCATTCTGAGGTGAGGAAAGTGAAAATCTAAGGTGACAAGTAACTTTCTGCCACTCTACAGTTTATATTTGAGACTGTATGTGATGTCCACAATTTTTGATTCCCAAGACCATGCTTCTATTATAATATTATACAGAATATCATGGTGGTTTATGAGAGCTCTCTAAGACAATATTTCTGGATCCTTCTAATTAGAGTAATGTAGAACTTCATGGAAAATCATAGTCAAGAAAATTTACCAACTTCTTTTTGCTTGTCTTCTCTCTCTGTCCCTGTTTCTCTCCTTTCTCTTGTCTTTTCCCTCATGCCTTCTTCACTGCACTCAGAAAACTCATGGTAACAACCTAATAATTTTCCTCATAAATCATATTAGTAGTCATATAAACAAATGAACAATATGCATATACCCATATGAAAGTTATTCTTCCAAATATGAAATCCTGTGCAAACTTTTACTTCATCTTTTCTTACCTTGGAGGATGGATAGCCACAGAATTCTGGGAATCATGGACTGGCCACATTGACACATATTGGGGGGACACAATTCAATGTATAACATTAGTGTTCCCTTAACTTGAATTTTCCTGGCAGTGAGCTTGAGCATATATTTCCTGACCTTGCCAACCAGCCAAGTGCTGTCGAGTGGGATCCGACTATATGCTTTTAAGATATTTGCTTTGTCATATCTCTTGCCTATTTTTTTCACATCTAGCTATGTGTCCTTTTCTTGTGAATAGTTTCAGAGTTTTGCATTGTGAAGAGAGAGAGACAAAAATGCCATCGACCTATTTCAAAGCATAGATAAAGAAAGGAAGGAATACTTCCAAGTTCATACTATGAAGTCAGCATAATGCTAATACCAAAGGCAAAGGCAAAAGAAAAGAGAGAGGGATGGAGGGAGGGATGGAGTGAGAGAGAAAATTACAGACCAACATCTCTCATGAATATAACCAAACCAAACCTGTTGCCACTGAGTCAATTTGAACTCATAGTGACCCTATAGGACACAGTAGAACTGCTCCATAGGATTTCTGACCTCTTGCTTAGCAGCCAAGTGCTTAACTGCTCTGCTACCAGGCTTCCATCTTTTGACTACAGATGCAAAAATTCTCAACAAAATTCTGGCCAATAGAATTTAGCATCATATCACAAAAATAATACACCAGAACCAAGTGGGATTTATAACAAGTATTCAGAGATTTTAGTATTATAAAATCAATCGACATAACATACAATGTAAATACAGCAAAGAATCATGTGATCATCTCATTCAATGCAGAAAAGTCATTTGATAAGGTCCAGCACTAATTCCTAATAAAGACTGTCAACAAAAGAAAAATAGAAGGTTCAGTTCCCCATTATAATCATAGGGCATCTACAAAACCAATAGACAACATCATTCTCAGTGGAGAGTGGCTGAAAGGATTCCCCTTGATAATGTGAACAAGACAAGGAGGCCTTTTATCACCACTCTTACTTAACATTGCACTGCAAATTCTAGCTAGAGCAATAAGGAAAAAAAATAAAGGACATCCAAACTGGAAAAGAAATAAATCACTATCTCTGTTTGCATACAAGACAACACTATACATAGGAAACACTAAAAATTTCCACAAGAAAACTATTGGAACTAATAGATTCAGTAAAGTAGCAGAATATAAGGTCAACATACAAAAATCAGTTGACACTATGACAAGGAAATAGGAAAACAGTGCTATTTATAATAGCACTAATTAATATGTATAGGAATAAATCTAACTGGGGACATAAAAACCTGTACAAGGAAAGCTACAACACACTACTGCAAGAAACCTAAAGAGATCTACATAAATGAAAAACATGCCATACTCATGGATAGGAAGACTCCACATTGTAAAAATGTCAGTCCTACCTGAAATGACCTACAGATACAATGAAATCACATTCCAAATACCAGTAACATTCTTTGTTAAGATAAAAAAATAATAACCAACTTTATATTGGAAAAGGAAGAAGCCCTCAATAATTTAAGCATTACTGAAGAAAAATAAAGTAGGAGGCCTCACACTACTGGAACTCAGAACCTACTGTACAACCACAGTAATCAAAACAGCTTGTTACTGGTACAGTGAGAGATGCAAAGAACAATGGAACAGAATTGAGAACCCAGATGTAAATCCATCCATCTATGGTAAGCTGATCTGATGAAGGGCCAAAGTTGATTGATTAGGGAGAACAATCTTTTTAACAAATGCCATTGGCAAAATTGGATGCATATCTATAAAAAGTTAAAACAAGACTCAGACCTCACATCATATACAAAAACTAATTCAAAATAGAGTAAAGATCTAGCTATAAAACCTAAAACTATAAAGATCATGGAAGTAAACATAGGGAGAATTCTAGGATCCCTAATATAGAGCATGAATAGAGACGCACCATAATTAACAGTGCACAAACACCAGAAACTAAATAGCTGGAATCTCTTTAAAATTAAATACTTATGGTCGGCTCCAACTCGATGGCACTTGGCTTGGCTCGGCATGGTCACCCAAAGACTTTAGCAAAAAAGAATAGAAAGAGAACCTACAGACTGGGAATTTTTTTTTTTTAATCTATGACATATTTGACAAGAGTCTAATTTCTAAAATCTATAAGATACTACAGCACTGTAACAATAAAAGGACAAATAATCCAATTAAAAACTGAGCAAGTATATGAACAGAAGAAGTTCATGTGGCTAATAGTCACATGAGGAAGTGCTTTCAATCATTAGCCGTTAGAGAGGATAAATCATAACTGCAATGAGGTACCATCTCATCCTGATACTACTAGCAGAATCAACAGAAAATAACAAATGTTGGAGAAGCTTCAGGGAGATTGGACCTCTTAAAATCATACAATCATTTTGGAAAAAGATACTGTGCTCCCTAAAAAACAAAACTGTTCTAATCTAATAGTCCTACTACTAGGAACATATCCTAGAAAAATAAGAGCTGTCAAACGAATAGACGTATGCACACCCATGTTCATTGCAGCATTATTCACAACAGCAAAAAGATGGAAACAACCTGAGAGCCCATCAACAAATGAATAAACAAATTATGGTACATGCAGACAATGCAATACTAGCAACCATAAGGAAAAATGATGAATTTGTAAAATATCTTGTGACATGAATGAATCTGGAGGACATTATGGCGAGTGAAAGAAGCCAGTCACAAAAAAAGAACAAATACTGTTTGAGACACTGTTATAAAAAAGACAAGAAAAGGTTTGTACACAGAAAGAAAGCATCTTTGATAGTACAAGAAAGGGAAAATCACCAACTAGATAGTAGATAAGTGGTAACTTTGGGAAATGGAAAGGTACTGCACATTATAGGAGAGTCATCACAGTATGACCAAGGGATAGCAACAGAAGTTACATAAAAAAAAAAAAACCTACTGCCATAAAGTCGGATCTGACTCATAGAGATCCTAGAGGTCAGAGTAGAACTGACCATAGAGTTTCCAAGGAGTATCTAGTGGATTTGAACTTCTGACCTTTTGGTAAGCAGATGTGACACTTAACCGCTACACCACCAGGGTTTTCAAAAGTTACATAGACCACATCCAAACAACCTGAGGCGTAGAGGTACTGGACTGAGGGCTGGGGACTATGGCCTTGGGGGACATCTAGGTCAATTGGCATAACATGATTCTTAAAGAAAATGTTCTAATGTACGTCTTTGGTAAGTAGTATCTGGGGTTTTAAAAGACTGCTAATGACCGTCTAAGATATACCTGTGATACCATCCCGTCCGGGTAAAAGAGAATGAGGAAAACAAAAGAAACATGAGGAATGTTAGTCCAAAACACTAACAGACCACAAATACCTGCACCTTGAGCAACTAGCCGGTACTGGGCTGCTACCCAGATCTCTGACAGGGATCACAATAGAGGGTTCCAGACAGAGTGGGACAAAAATGTAGAACAAAACACGGATTTACAAATAAAGTATCAGCCTTACTGGTCTAACAGAGACTAGAGGAATTGCAAGAATTTGGCCCCCAGACAGCCTTTTAACTCAGAACGAAAGTCATTTTCAAAGTTCACCTTTCAGCCAAAGATTACAGAAGCATATACATGCGGAAGCTGGCAATGAATAAGGAAGACTGAAGAACTGATGAGTTTGAATTATGTTGTTAGAGAAGAGTATTGAATGCACCAGAATAGTGACTGCCAGAAGAAGTACAGCCAGAATGCTCCTTAGAAGCAAGAGTACGAGACTTTGTCTCACATACTTAGAAAATATCAGGAGGGAGCAGTCCCTGGAGAAGAACATCATGCTTGGTAAATAGGGGATCAGCAAAAAACAAGCAGACCCTCAAGGAGATGGGTTGACAGAATGGTGGCTGCAGTGAGCTCAAGCATACCCATGATTGTGAGGATGGCAAGAGGTCATTAAAAAGACAGGAAAGAAAGAAAAGACAGAAACTGATGTTCATAGAGAAACTTGCCCTTGAACACTGAGTAGCTAAAGTGAACAGAATACAGAAACAATGGTGAAGATCTCAAAGGATAGCTTGAGAAGACAGTATTATAATGAAATGTGCAAAGACCTTGAGTTAGAAAACTAAAAGGGAAGAAAACTGTAGGCATTTTTGAAGCTGAAAAAACTGAAGCCTCAAGTTGCTGTTACTGAAGCATTCTGCAGGGAAAATATTGAGCAACACAAGAAACTTCACAAACATATGGAAAGATTGTGTAATCATGGTACCCAAAATAACTGAGTGACGTTGAGCCATTTCAGGAGGCAGTGTATGCAGGAGAACAGACAGTACTGAAGGAAGAAGCCCAAGGTACATTGAAGGGAATGGCACAAAACAAAGCTTCGGGAACTGTTGGAGTACCAACTGAGATGTTTGAAAAAATAGATGCAGCACTGGAGGCACTCAGTCATTTTCTTCAAGAAATTTGAAGAGTGGACCGAATGGTTGGACTTGGTGATGCAGAGACCACATATTGGGTGCACTTTATGGTTCTATGCATCTATAGGATATCATCCTGCGGAGAGGAAGGGAGAGGAAACCGTTGGGAAGATGAGACATGTATGGAGCAGAGAGGAAGAGTGTGCTGTCACCGGGCAGAGAGAGCAGTGGAAGCGGCATATAGGTGGGCATGTAAATTTATATGGGAATGTACATTTTCACTCAGTCATAATATATATAAGAAAAAAAAAAGAAGGACTTGAAGTGCTTACTGATGAACATCAAAGACCACAACCTTCAATACAGATTACACTTTAACATAAAACAAAAATCCTTACAACTGAGCCAATAAGTAACATCATGATAAACAGAGAAAAGATTAAAGTTGTCAAGGATTTCACTTTTCCTGGATCCACAATCAGCGTCCATGGAAGCAACAGTCAAGAAATCAAAGGACTTTTGCGTTGGGCAAATCTGCTGCAAAAGGGCTCTTTAAAGTATTACAAAGCAAAGATGTCACTTTGAGAACTAAGGTGCACCAGACCGAATCCTATTATTTTCGGTGGCCTCATATGTGTGTGAATGCTGGACAATAAATAAGGCAGACCAAAGAAGAATTGATGCCTTTCGATTATGGTATGGGTGAAGAATGTTAAATATGGATTGCCAGGACAAGAAATCTGTCTTGAAAGAAGTACAGCCAGAACGTTCCTTAGCAGCAAGCATGGTGAGACTTTGTCACTAGTACTTTGGACATGTTATCAGAAGGGACCAGTTCCTGGAGAAGGACATCATTTTAGTAGAGAGTCAGCAAAAAAAATGAAAGCCTTCAACAAGATAGTTTAACACAGTGGCTACAGCAATGAAATCACACATAGCAATAATTGCCAGGGTGCGGGACCTGGCACTGTTTTGTTTTGTTGTACATGGAGTCTGTGTGAGTTGGAACTGACCTGATGGAACCTAATAACAACAGTGTTTCTTTTTTGTGCCTTCCATCTCACTTGTCTATGCATCTGTTTTAATGATAATAACATATCAATCAGTTTAAGGGGATTTTTGTTATATCCTGATAGTTGTTAAGGCAAGTGCCTTCGGGGAATTTTCACTCTTATTTATTTGTATTCTGGAACTTTTTTTCTTCTGTATGAACTTTAAGATCCACTTGTAAAATTTGACTGAAGAACTTCTTAGTATTCCAGTTGGAATTGTATTAGATTTTATATTAATTTAGGGAGAAAAGGCGTTTTTTGGTAGTAAATCCTCCCTTAAACAGTATGGTGTATGTTGGGATTTGTTCAGATTTTACTTTGTATTTTATACGAAGACCTTAATGGTTTTCTCATATAAGTCTGTTTTCTTGTCACATTTATTTCTATGTATTTTATAGTATTCAGCGTTAACAGTGAATGGGGTATTTTTCCCATTTCCATTTTACGGTGTCTACTTACTATGGTAGGAAACCCTGGTAGTATAGTGCTTAAGTGCTACATCTGCTAACAAAAAGGTCGGCTTTTTAAATCTGCCAGGCACTCCTTGGAGACTCTATGGGGCAGTTCTACTCTGAGCTATAGGGTCACTATGAGTCCAAATCAACTTGATGGCACTGGGTTTTCTTTGTTTCATGGTTCTGGTTGTAGTCTATGTGGTGAGTTTATAGATGCACATGTTTTCTCCTTTGTGAAACCTGTGACAGGGCAAAGCAAAAACCAACAAGTGCTTTCACTTTGAAAACGGGTAAAAGCCTACTTATAAGTATGTTTTTATTTTCCCAGTGAAGGGCAAGCCTCATAATTTTAGCTTACGATTGCACGTATGAAGTCTTTATGGTGTCTATCCTACCCATCTTTTTTCTATATTCTCAGATGCAAACATATGAGTATATATTAGTATACCTCTATATGATTGTTATCTTAATGATTTGTAATGCATTTCCTTTATAATTTATGGACATTTTTCCTTGTCAATAACTACAGCTCTCTTTTGTGATTTGTAAATGGAAGCCTACTTTGAAATTTATTTTTTATTATGATTCAGTGAAAACGTACATTCCAGTGTAAGTTTGCATGCCCACCTATATGCAGCTCCCACTGCTCTCCCTGCCCAGTGACAGCGCACCCTTCCTCTCCACTCCACGTGTGTCTTCTCCTCCCGACAATCTCCTATCCCTGCCTCTCCACTCCTCTTCCTCCAGTAAGAGGTCAGCAGGGTGACATCCTATAGATGCATAAAACCATAAAGTGCACAAATGATATGCTCACTCTGTATCACCAAGTCCAATCAATTCCTGTCCAGAGAGTTGACCTCCATTATGATTTATGGACAGGGGCAACATCAGGGCCGGGGGCCATGCTCCTAGAAGAATTCTGAGGCCCCTAGACCATCAATTGTAGTCTTTTAGTGGAGATCTCGAGGTGCACTCCTTTTTATTCTTGTGTTGCCAGTGAGACTCAACTTAATGAGCTCCATCATGGCTATCACTGGGGGTGGCCGGGCACCATCCGGTTCTTACAGTCACAAGTCGATGTAGTCACCCACTCACCTGGGTCTCTCTGTCTTCTGGATTCTCTATTCCCCATGTCTTTTTGGTCCTTGGTTATCATCTGTTCCTGCTGATTTGGAACTATTTGCTGTACCCTCAAATGGCAGCTTAGAAGCTTTTGACACCCCCAGACATCACTCACCAATGTGGGGTACAGAGGGCTCTCTTAGCAAAACACTAGTTGTGCCAATTGGCCTTGATTTCCCCCTGAGAGTATGGTTCCCTGCCCCAGATACTCTATCTTTGCAATATTCATTTAAGATGGGAGGAGTACTCATGTTATATTGAAGTCCAGTTAATAATTGATCTTCTTTCTAATGTGTGCTGTCACAGATCCCACCCAACTAAATTTCTATCAACTATCTAATCAAGACACTCTCCCTGCCCTCCCTCCCTCCCCACCCTTGCAGCCCTTAAAGAGTCTTTTCTTCCTGTGCGTGTGTCTGTTTTTAAGTTCTTATTGTAGGTGTCTCATACAATATTTATCCTTTTGTTGCTGACTACCCTCACTCAACATAATGTCCTCCAATTAAAACCAGGTTATGAAATGTTTCCTAAATCATCACGGTTCTTCATTATTGCATAGTGTTTCATTGAGTATAGATACCATAGTTTACCTATCCATTCCTCTGTTGTTGGACATCTGAGTTGATTCCATGATTTTGCTATTGCAGACTGTGCAGCGATAAACATTCATGTGCATGTATCACTTGGTGTGAATGGCCTTGATTCTGTAGGATATATTCCGAGCTGTGGAATTACTGGGTCAAATGGTGTATCTAGATCCAGCTTTTTAAGGAAGTGCCAGATTGCTTTCCAAAGAGGTTGGACCATTTTGCAATCCCACCAACACTGTAGGAGAGTTCCAATTTCTCCACAGCCTCTCCAGCATTTGTTGTTGTGTGTTTTTTGGATCATGGCCAACCTTGTTGGGGTGAGATGGTATCTCATTGTTGTTCTGGTTTTAATTTGTTTGATAGCTAATGATTGTGAGGATGTCCACATGTGTTTTTTGGCTGTCTGGATCTCCCCTTCAGAGAAGTGTCTGTCCATCTCTTTTGCCCATCACTTAATCAGATGATTTATCTTTTTCTTATTGATATTTTGTAGGATGTTATAGATTATGGAGATCAGGAGTCGGTCTGACATATGGGTGCCAAATATTTTTTCCCATTCTGTAGGTGGCCTTTTAATTCTATTAATAAAGTCTTTGGATGAGCAAAAGTGGTTGATTCTTAGTAGTTCCCATTTATCTATTTTCTCTTCTGTTGACATTTGTGTGAAAGATTTTGAAGTATGTCTACCTTATGTATTAAACCTTCCGTTGTTGTTCCTACTTTTTCTTGGATGAGCTTTATTGTTTGAAATTTGATATTTAGGTGTATTATACATTTTGAGTTGGTTTTTGTGCAAGGTGTCAGATATGGGTCTGGTTTTAATTTACTGCAGATGCGTATCCAATTTTGCCAGCACCATTTATTGAAGAGATTGTTTTTACCCCAGTTTAGTGTCTTACGGCCTTTGTCAGATATCAACTGTTCATAGGAGGATGGTGTCATGTCTGGGGTCTCAATTCTGTTCCACTGATCTGTCTATCTGTTTTTGTACCAGTACCAGGCTGTTTGGACGGCTGTGGCAGTATAATAAGTTCTAACGTCGGATAATGAGAGCCCTCCCAGTGTGTTCTTCTTCTTCAGTGGTGCTTTACTTACCCTAGGCTTCTCTTTCGAAACAAGGTTAGTGATTTGTTTCTACATCTTATTAAAAAATGTCACTGGAATTTGTATTGGGGTTGCATTATATAAGTAGATTGCTCTGGGTAAAACAGGCATTTTCACAATGTTAAGTCTTCCTATCTATGAACAGGGTACATTTCTCCATTTAGGTAAGTCTCTCTTAGTTTCTTGTAGTGAGAATTTGTATTTCTCTTTGTAAAGGTCTGTTATATCTCTGGTTAGATTTATTCCCAGGTACTTTATCTTCTTAGGGGCTATAGTAAATGGTATTGATTTGGTGATTTCTTCCTTAATAATCTCATTGTAGGTATAACTGATTCACTTATGTTTATCTTGTATCCTGAGACTTTGCTGAACTCTTCTATCAGTTTGAGTAGTTTACTTATGGATTCTTTAGGATTCTATGCCTAAACAATCATATCATCTGCAAATAGGGAGATTTTTACTTTTTGCTGATGCAGATGCCCTTTATTCCTTGGTCTTTTCTAATTTCTCTGGCTACAACCTCTAGTACAGTGTTGAATAGGAGAGATGAGAGTGGGCATCCTTGTCTAGTTCCTGTTCTCAAGGGGAACTGTTTCAGTCTTTCTTCATTCAGGATGATGAAGGGAAACTGTTCAGTCTCTCTCCATTCGGAATAAGGTAGGCAGTTGGCTTTGTAAAACTGGCCCTTATTGCATTGAGAAATTTACCATCCAAAATGAAAAATTAAGCAAGCCATTCAGTCAGATAGAACACCGGTACTCTGAAATCCAACAGATCAAGAAAAAATCAAAGACATACACACTTCAACTCAAAGCCAAGAAAACAGGATGGAACAAATGGAAAATAGTTACTCACTCCAGCATCTATGAAAAGAAATCAGGAAAAAGAAACAAGAAAAATGAAGAAGCATTAAGAAGCATGTGGGACTCTATTAAGAGGAAGACCTTACAATTAATTGGA
Organism: Heterohyrax brucei; assembly: GCA_028571685.1. Lineage (NCBI taxonomy): Eukaryota > Metazoa > Chordata > Mammalia > Hyracoidea > Procaviidae > Heterohyrax > Heterohyrax brucei. The sequence goes on along the minus strand of CM053149.1, from coordinate 111,936,553 downwards.
GTTCCTGAACAGGACAAGACACCTGGGAACACAAATGGTATTGTTGCTGAGCTGCTGACAGAAAGTTTCTTAGAAATCAGGAAAAAAGTGAATATAGATATCCAAGATACATACAGAACACCACTCAATATAAATCTCAAAAGAAAGAATCCAAGACGTACTATGATCAAGCTTAACAAAATGAAACATAAGCAGAAATTCTTAAAGGCAGCAAGACTCAAAGCAAAGCTAACATTTAGAGGGAAACCCTGTAGGCTTTCGTCAGATTTTTCAGTAGAAATAATGCTGGCATGGAGACAGTGGCATAACACATTCAAAGCCTTGAAGAAGAAGAACTTCCAACCAAGAATTAGATATCCTGCAAAACTATCTTTCAAACATGAAAATGAAATTAAGACATTTACCGATAAACAGAAACTTGAGACTTTGTGAAAACCAAACCAAAGCTACAAGAAATGCTGAAAGAATCTCTTGGCTTAGAAGGACAAAACCTCTTACTTTATATTTTAGAAGCAAATACAGGACACATCAACCAGCATCTCACTCAATTAGGGAGGGCTGCAAACTCAGTCAAAGCTATAACAGTGAAATAAATAATCCAGTGATCATATCATGAAAACTATGATGTCATCATATTAAAAAGCAATGTACTACAGTTGTTATAGTCCTTCCAGATGGAGAGGAAGTTGATAAGAATGGTAGTAATTGAAACTGGGTTTATACATAGTTTATTAAGGGGGATCATAGGTGCAGCAATAAAGCACAATAAAGATCCAACATATCAAATCAAGAAGCATACTACTGGAGTCTCAACAACCACAAAACCAACCCTTAAAAAGGTGAAAAATCAACTCACAAAGAAGAATGTGCCAGAACAGATTAATAAGAATAACAGATAACACATCAACATAAAAATAAACATATCACAATGGCAGCAGTGAACACATACTTAACCAATAATCACATTAAATGTGAATGGACTGAACACTCCAGTAAAGAGACATCAAGTTACTTCTTGAATCAAAAGACACGACCCATCCATATATTGCCTACAAGAAACTGACCTTAGACCTAACGATATGCACAAACTGAAAATTAAAGGATAAAAGACTATGTATCAAGCTAACAATACACAAAGGAGAGCAGTATGGCATTTCTAATCTGAGCTAAAATAGATTTTAATGTAAAATCCACCACGTGGACAAGGATGGACACTATTTATTGCTCAAAGTTTCAGTACACAAGCAGGATTTAACAATATTAAGTATTTATGCACATAACATTAGAGACTCGATGGCACTTGGCTGGCTTGGCAATATTGGAGCACCTAAATACATCGAAGAAACACTGATTATACTCCAAAAGGAGAAAGATTACTCCACAATACTGGTGGGAGACTTCACCACTCCACTCTCAATACTGGACAGATCGTCTAGAAAAAAGCTCAGTAAAGACACAGAAGATCTTATAGCCACAATTAACCAACTTGACCTCATCGACATATACAGAACTTCCAATCCATCAGCAGACAACTAGACTTTCTTCTCCACTGCACATGGAACATTCTCCAGAATAGACCATGTGTTAGGAACTAAAGTAGTTCTCAACAAAATCCATACCACTGAATTAATGCAAAACAATCTCTCAGATCATAAAGCCATAAAAGTTGAAATCAATAGCAGAGAAAACATTGCTAGAAAGTGGAACTCATGGAAACTGAACAATATCTTGCTCCAAAAGCCCTGGTTATAGAAGAAATCAGGGATGAAATAAAGAAATTTATGGATTCCAGTAAGAATGAAAACACTTCCTACCAGAACCTATGGAATACAGCCAAAGCAGAGCTCAGAGATCAATTTATCTCCATAAATGTACACATTGGAAGGAAGAAAGCGATCAAATCAAAGAACTAACCCTACAACTTGAACAAGTAGAGAGAGAACAACAGAGGAACCCCTCAGGCACCAGAAAAAAACAGGTCCTAAAGATTAGAGCAGAACTAAATGAATTAGAGAATAGAAGAACAATTGAAAAAATGGAAAAGATCAAAAGCTGTTTTTTTAAAAGATCAACAAAATTGACAAACCATTGGCTAACCTTTCTAAAGAAAAACAGGAAAGGAAATAACCAAAATAAGAAATGAGAGGGGTGGTATCTCAACAGATCCAACAAAAATAAAAAATATCATAACAGAATACTATGAAAGACTCTAACAAATTTAGAAATCTAGAGAAAATGGACAAATTCCTTGACTCATATCACCTACCAAAATTATCGCAAGGTGAAGCAGAACAACTTGATAAACCCATCACAAAGGAAAAGATTGAAAAAGTCATCAAAAACTGCCAACCAAAAAAGGCCCGGGCTCAAATGGCTTCACTGCAGAATTCTACCAAGCTTTTAGAGAAGAGTTATCTCCAATACTACTGAGATTACTTCACAGTATAGAAAGGGATGGAATGCTCCCAAATTCATTCTATGAAGCCAGCATAAACCTGGCACCAAAACCAGGGAAAGACCCAACCCAAAACAACTACAGACCCATATCACTCATGAATCTAGATAAAAACATCTTCAACAAAATTCTTGCCAACAGAATACAACAACATATCCAAAAAATAATCCATCATGACCAAGTGGGATTCATGCAAGGCTGGTTCAACATCAGAAAAACAATTAAATACCACAAAAGACAAGAATCACCTGATTTTGTCTATCAATGCAGAAAAGGCATTTGATAAAGTCCAATACCCATTCATGCTAAAAACTCTTAGCAAAATAGGCATAGATGGAAAATTCCTCAATGCAATAAGGGCCGTTTATACAAAGCCGACTGCCTACCTTATTCCGAATGGAGAGAGACTGAACAGTTTCCCTTGAGAACAGGAACTAGACAAGGATGCCCACTCTCAACTCTCCTATTCCACATTGTACTAGAAGTTCTAGCCAGAGCAATTAGACAAGACCAAGGAATAAAGGGCATCTGCATCAGCAAAGAAGTAAAAATCTCTCTATTTGCAGGTGATATGATTGTATATGTGGAGAATTCTAAGGAATCCGTGAGGAAACTACTCACACTGATAGAAGAGTTTGAGAAAGTCTCAGGATACAAGTTAAACATAAGTAAATCAGTAGGATTCCTTTATACCATCAACAAGATTATTAAGGAAGAAATCACCAAGTCAATACCATTTACTATAGCCCCTAAGAAGATAAAGTACCTAGGAATACATTTAACCAGAGAAATAACAGACCTTTACAAAGAGAACTGCAAACCCTTACTACAAGAAACTAAGAGAGACTTACCTAAATGGAGAAACATACTCTGCTCTTAGGTAGGAAGACTTAACATTGTGAAAATGCCTGTTTTACCCAGAGCAATCTACTTATATAATGCAACCCCAATACAAGTTCCAGTGACTTTTTTTAATGAGATGGAGGAACAAATTACCAACTTTGACTGGCAAGGGAAGAAGCCCTGGATAAGTGAAGCATTACTAAAGAAGAGAAACACACTGGGAGGCCTCTCATTGCCCAACCTTAAAACCTATTACACTGCCACAGTAGTCAAAACAGCCTGGTACTGGTACAAAAACAGACAGATAGATGTGTGGAACAGAATTGAGACCCCAGAGAGGACATCATCTGCCTATGAACAGTTGATATTTGACAAAGGCCATAAGATATTAAACTGGGGTAAAAATAATCTCTTCAGCAAATGGTGCTGGCAAAATTGGATATCCATCTGCAATAAATTAAAACAAGATCCATATCTTACACTTTATACGAAAACCAACTCAAACTGGATAAAAGACCTAAATATCAAATCTAGAATGGTAAAGCTCATCCAAGAAAAAATAGGAACAACAATGGAAGGTTTAATACACAATGTAGACAGACTTCAAAATCTGTCAAACAGACCAGAGTCATCAGAAGAGAAAATAGATAAATGGGATCTACTAAGAATCAACCACTTTTACTCATCCAAAAACTTTATTAATAGAATTAAAAGGCCACCTGTAGAATGGGAAAAGATATTTGGCAACTATATGTCAGACTGACTCCTGATCTCCATAATCTATAAGGTACTACAAAATATCAATAAGAAAAAGATAACTCATCCAACTAAGCGATGGGCAAAGGAGATGGCCAGACACTTCTCTAAAGACGAAATCCAAGCAGCCAAAAAACACATGCAGACACACTCACAATCATTAGCTATTAAAGCAATTCAAATCAGAACGACAATGAGTGACCATCTCACCCCAGCAAGGTTGGCCATGATCCAAAAGATGCAAAACAACAAATGCTGAAGATGCTGTGGGGAGAATGGAGCTCTCCTACACTCTCAGTGGGATTGCAAAATGGTGCAGCCTCTTTGGAAAGCAGTCTGGCACTCACTTAAATAAATGTTTATAGATATACCATTTGATCCAGCAATTCCACTGCTTCGAATCTATCCAACAGAATGGAGGCCTTTCACACCAACTGATACATGCACATGAATGTTCATTACAGCAGAGTCTACAATGGCAAAAAGATGGAATCAACTCAGATGCCCAGCAACAGAGGAATAGATAGCTAAACTATGGTATATATACTCAATGGAACACTGTGCAATGATAAAGAACAACAATGATTGCAGGAAACATCTTTTAACCTGGTTTCAACTAGAGGACATTATTCTGTGTGATAGTAGTGAGCAACAAAAGGACAAATACTGCATAACACCCCTAGTATAAGAACTTAAAAACAGACTCATGCATAGAAGAAAAGTCTCTTTGATGGCTTCAAGGGTGGAGAGGAAGGGAGGGTGAGTTTGAGAGGGTTTATATTAGATAGTTAATAGAAATTTGGTTGGGTAAAATCAGTGACAGCACACATTAGAAAGAGGATCTATAGTAACTGGTCTTCAACACAATTTGAATACTCCTCCTATGTTAACCTAATATTGCAAGGACAGAGTAGCTGAGGTGGGTTGCTGGGACCATGCTGTGACACCAAATTGAGGCCAATTGGCACAGCCAGCATTTTGCTAATGAGGACTCTCTGCAGCTCACATTGGTGCGTGGCTTCTGGAGTCTTAAAAGCTGCCAAGTTACCATTTGAGGATATAGAAAATGGCCCCAACTCAACAGGAACAGATGATCACTGAGGACAAGAACAACATGGGAAAAAGAGAACCCAAAAGACAGAGAGACCCACATGAGTGGGTCTCTGCATTGACTTGTGACCAGAAGAACTAGATGGTGCCCGGCCACCACCAGTGATAGCCATGAGGGAGCTCACAAAGTTGAGTCCCACTGGCAACAAGAGAATAAATAGGAGTGCACCCTGAGATCTCCAATAAAAGACCACCATTGATGGTCTGGGGCTTCGGGGTTCCCCTAGGAGCATGACCCCTGGCCCTGATGCTGACCCTGTCCATAAATCATAATGAAGGTCAACTTTGCCGACAGCAATGGATTGGACTTGGTGACGTAGCGTTACCGTATCTTGTGGGAATTTTGTGGTTCTATGCATCTATAGGTTATCATCCTGCTGACCTCTTGCTGGAGGAAGGGGAACAGATGGAGAGGAGGGAATAGGAGACTGTTGGGAGGATAGGACACGTATGGAGCAGAGAGGAGTGTGCTGTCACCAGGCAGCCAGAGCAGTGGGAGCTGCATATAGATGTGCAGGCAAATTTATATGGGACTGTACATTTTCATTCAATCATAATTTTTTTTTTAAAGAAAACAACTGGGAATCTTTAAAAAAAATTTTTTTTTCATTTTCTCTGCTACATTTTGTATAAGTTCTTGGAGGGCTCTATACATAATCCTTTTGTATTCGTCTTCCAATAGTTTCAGAAAGGTTTCTTCATCTGGGAAATTCTGTTGTGTTTTCTTTTGGGGGCCTCCTGAAGCCATGGGTGATTTCTTGGTTATGGTTTTCTCCATATTTTGTTGCTGTTTGGGCATCATGTGAGTCAATAGAGGCTGTGAGAGATACTGTGAGGATGAACCACAATTGTTTCTCTAGGCTATCTTAAAATGAGAAGTAAAAAGTGTCTGACAACTTCTAAAATCAATCAGGATTTCAGGTGTATAGACCCCTCTTTTCAGCTGTGAAAGTAAGCACCTGTATATCAAACCCCAGATATTATAAAGTAACTCAAAATAGAGAAAGGTTACTGGCCTGCTGGCCTCTGCTGTTGGGCCCCAGCTGTAGGCAACACTCTGTAGAATCCTGTTTTTCTGCTGGAAAAGCTGTTGTCTGGGCAGGCACTGCTTTCCAGCCTGGGAATTAGGTCCAGCTGAGGCCCCTGTATGGGTATATCCATTTCCCAGTAGAACAAGATGGTGTACTGCACAAACTCGCAGCCTGGCTGGATCCAGGCTACTCTATGTCAGAGGTGGAAAGAGAGGTCAAATGGGCAGAGATACACAGAGTCCACATCCTCTGTTGCCGGGCCCCAACCATAGGCAACACTGTGTAAAATACAGCTTTTCTGCCAGAAAAGTGCTCTCCTCTGGGCAGGTGCTGCCTCCCAGCCTTTGAGCTAGGTCCAGCTTGGGCCTCCATATAGGTGTATCTGCCTCCCAGTGGAACAAGTTGGCTTCCCGCACAAGCTTGGCACCTGCCTCTGTATAAGCTACACGGAAAGAAGCCAAAGGTGCCAAGATGCATGGAGTCCAAAGCTTGGCTCTCACAATATGGCAATTTTACCTGCCAATATCACTAGCAGTGCATCTGACGTTAGCTGCTAATCAAAGCCCAGCTCAGCCCACTGGCTAAGATGGAGGGAACAAAAGTTAAAATGGTGCGTTACCTTAGGTCTGTGAAAGGCAGCTCTCTCGAAGAACAGGGTCAGTGAAAGAGACGAGGCTTTCTGTTCAGTGCTATGAAGTTCAAATTAACAGCCCTATGCCATGTCCTAGAGCTCACTAGGTGTGCAGAAGACTGTTTAATTATCAGTTCAGGTCTTGGTTTCCAGAGGGATTTATGGAGACATGTTTTTAGTCTGCCATCTTGACTCTGCCTCCCTACTTTGAAATTTTTGATAAGGTAAAGAACATTGCAAATAGAGGCTCAAACAGATACCACTGTTTATTGCAGCATTATTCCAGTAGCCAAAGTTGGCAGCCACCCAGTGTCCATCACCTAATGAATAGAAAAGCAAAAGGTGTTGTTTTAGTTATCTGGTACTAACAGAAGTGCCACAAATGGATGTCTTTAAGAAAGAAAAGTTTATTCTCACTCAGTCCAGTAGGCTAGAAGTCTGAATTCAGGGTGCCAGCTCCAGCAGAACACACAATCTGTATGAGCTTCAGAGGAAGGTCCTTGTGTTTCATTGATCTTTCTTTGGCTAGGGAGTGTCTTGGCGCAGGAATCTGCTCCCAGCATTACTTTCTTGGTGGTATGAGGTTCCCAGTTGTCGGTTTGTTTGCTTTCCTTTCCTTTTATCTCTTGTAGGATGAAAGGATAAAAAGTGGTACAGGCCACATTCCAGGGAAACTTCTCTTAGTAAGAGTGTTGCAGTCTTACCCTAAACCTCTTTTAGCATAATCCTATCTATGAACCACAGGCAGAGAACACTACTGGGAATCATAGCCCAGTTAAATTGCTACCTAAATTTTTAGGGGGATACAATTCAATCCATAACAAATGATATATGAATACAATGGAATATTGTTTAATGATGAAGAGAAATAAAGTTATCAAACATGCTGTAACCTGGATGAACCTTGAAAACTTATGCTCAGTAAAATTAGTCAGACACAAAAGGATATTAACACAGGCTACACCGCCAGTGTATCTGAACAAGGGATAGTGCCTCAGAAATAAGAGGATATTAGCAGACATTCAACCAGCAGTCTAAGTTGTCTCTCAAATGCCACAAAAACAAGCCTGTGATGGGTTAAATGGTATCCTCACAAAAGACATGTTGACATCCTAACCACCAAAAACAAACCCATTGCTGTGGAGTCAATTCAGTGATACTATAGGATAGAGTAGAGCTGTCTCATACCATTTCCAAGAATTACCTGGTGGGTTGAACAGCCAACCTTTTAGTTAGCAGCCATAGCTCTTAACCACTATGCAACCAGAGTTTTCTCCTCCCCACCAGTAATTGTGACTGTGATGGTTTTATTTGGAAACTGGGCCTTTCTTAGTATAATCAAGTTAACATACTATCTTACTGGTCTAAAGTGAGTCATCATCAATATGACTGGTATCCTTATAAAAAGAGAGGAGACACTGTTGAGTCCTTGGGTCTGTATTGCCCACAGGTGATCACTGCCAATGAAGAATGCCACAGAGGAAACATTGATGGTGAGGAGGAGAGCTGGTAACTCTGATGCCCCAACTCTATCTAGGCATCATGCAACTCATTTTTATTTAGTGAGCAAGACATGTATACATGCAGCAAACAAGCTTTGAATTGAATAGGGTTTGGGAAGTCCCTCACAAAGCAAATTTGTGCCTTCTTATCTAAACAGCATAACAAAGGCCACTTCCTCAGGTGAATTAACCTCACGAGGAGGAAAGCATGTAGGCCGGCCTGGGCACAGGTACAAGCGTCACATTCAGGGGGCCAGACCCATCATTTGCAAGGGTCTGATGTCACACATTCCAGCCATTTGTGGCTGTTTACATTCACTCATTCACAGGCTCACAAGCCCTGCACCCAGGCCATAATGCTTGCCCTAACCCTGGCCATGTTCCCCACAGCCCTAACTGTGGCCAATTTGCCCACAGACACGATGACACTTAGGGAGAATGCTATGTGATAATGAGGCAGAGCTTGGAGTGCTGCATCTAGAAGCCAAGGATGGTTAGTAACTACTAGAAGCTAGGAACTCTCAAAAGAAAAACTTCCCTGAGAGGCTTCAGAGGCAGCATGGTCTTGCTGACACCTTGATTTCAGACTTCTAGCCTCCAGCACTGTAAGAGAATAAACTTTCATTGTTTTAACTGGGAAATGAATACGTGGATCTACAGAATCCTTCCACACTTAGAAACAGATACCATTTTTAGACAAGAAGCAAAGGGACTGAGCGGTATTATCCAAAGAAGGACTTGAGTACTGCCTGAAGGAATTATTGAAATAATCAGTTCAGAATATGTTTTAAATTGTATTTGAAACATTAAATAAAGGTTGTATCTACAAACTAGGATGAAGCGTCAAGAACAAAATCAGACATATTACAAATTCCTGAAATAATTGAGTAAGTTCACAAATAAATGAATGAATGAGGCCAAATATTCTCATCGAATAAGACAATACAGTAAGATTGATCAAACCAGAATGCAGGAAGCTCTTATTAAAGTTTCTGTGGCCTTTCTGCCATGTATCAAGCTGACTGTTTTAGTTTACTCTTGTCACTATAGATAGCTCTTCTTAATCTGGGGAGACTGGAAGCTCAGATGTGGCTTTGGCGAATAGTGGGACGCAGTAAATAGTTTTATACATGTACCTGCTTTGGGGCTGGATTTCATGTGCTCAGCCTCATTATATTATGACAAAAAATGTTCCTTGAGGTTCTGGTTAATAAGTAGCTCCTTTTGAGGTCCCTCCAGGGTATTTTTAGAATTCACTATCTGCTACTTGTAGATGATATCCCTGTTAAATATTTTGAAATGTTATATAGCTCTCCATTCTGAAATGAATTCATTTATCAAGCGGTGGCAATGATTGAAATAATGAAAAACAGAATGCCTCCCCCGATTCCTGGTAAAACACTAGTAATATTGTCCTTAATTGTTGGCAGGAGATCAGAAGCTTCTTTATTATGATTCTGCTTTGCACCTCCTATGAGCAGACCAGACATTGAAAATGCTGCAGTAACTGATTCCACCTGACTGGGAAAGCCACAGCAACTAGAACCAGCAGAAACAAAGTAGGTCAGAGCTTCCTTTGAAGGCCTGTACATTCCGCAGCACTGTAACCCTATCTATCACATGTTCCTAGAGCTCTGTCGGAGGAAATCTCCTGCTGGGACTTAGTGGATTGCTTAACAAATGCAATTTGGATTTGTTTCTCTTAGAACTGTCTTGGAATCTTTTTCTTCTTTTTTTTCAAACATAATACATACTTTAAAATATCAAGTAATTAGATCTCTACATTGTTTAGGACTTGTGGGGAGTTTGGTGTTTTTCTTTTGATTAAAAAATCAACTACAAAGGCAGTAAGGTGTAGAAAGGAGGATACAGTTGCCGGGCCATCCACCCCAGTGTGGTTCAGTCTGTTAGATGCCTACAGTCATACAACTAAAACAAATCCATTAAAGCAAAGGAACCGGAATACATAGTGATGCTAATAACAACACGGTGCTGTAAATCACATCACAGTGATCAGTTACAAAGTAAGAACAAAGCAATCCTAGACAAATGCAAGGAAAAATTTTAACAATACAATTGTGCCAGCAATTGCATTCCCTGTTTCAACTGATACTGACGCAAGAACTGCATAACGTTCATATGGAAACTGAAGGAAGTAATCCAAGATCCCAAGCCAGGAGGGCAGTCACCTATCTTCAGATAGTTCAGGTGTCAGGTCTTCTCATTCTTCAGTGATTTGATTCCCAGAAGTCTGTGTTTTGCCATGTAATAAGTGAGGTACTGAATTAAGTCTGTGGTTAAGTTACTCTAAGGAATTACATGAGAGTGCTAGGGAGGCATGAAAAATTCTTATTTGTCTCCCTTCCCTCCCTTCTTTCTTCCCCTTTCTTTTCTCCCTCCTTCCTTTCTTTTTACTTTCTTTCCTTCCAAATTCTTTATTCTGTCTTTTATTTGATTTGTTTATCTATTCACAAATCATTATTCTGTAAACAGTGTGGATATTGACAACTTTGTAAGGGCAGTGCAGGAAGATATTTATATCATTTATCTCATTGTAATCATTCTCTCTTTAGATGTTAATGTTCTCCCTAATGTCCTCTTTGGCATGTTGTCACCAGGGTGCTGTGATAAGGAATTGCTTACTAACTTGATGGCCCTTGGCTTGGCTTATTGACTGTTCTTCCACAGACTTCTGTCTTGATGGCTCTTTTTTCTCCCTCCTGAATTTTCCATGAGGAGCTTTGAATTCTTTCCCCTTTATTGACCTAAGTAGTGCTTCCTCTTCCTCTTGCATCTTATTGTCAGGTTTCTATCTATTATCAAATCAGTTTCAAAGGTGAATCTGCAAAAAAATTTAAAGAGGAGATTTTTTTTTTTTTTTTTTTTTTTAACTAAGGAATAGAGGAAGATTGCAAATTCAGTATTTACCTTTGGTCCCCTATCTTCATCTGACTCAAGGGTCAATCCTTACTCCCTTCATCTAAGGGATGAGATGTCACTTGTCACTTGTCATTTGTCTTAAATTCATCTTATGATGTTGGTTTTTTCCTGTCACTGTGCTGTTGCTTAGACTAAGAGAGAATTGTCTCCACTTTCCAGAGATACTGTCTGCAGCCCCTCTCCACTGTCCTGATGGCCCCAGGCTTCTGTAATTTATGGGTCTTGGGGACTGTGCAGCTTATATGAGTTTCCACACAGCAGCATCAGAATTTAAGAGTAAGATGGTAGAATTGTTATTCACTTTCCCAGTTAGAGCCAGAACCTTCTCCATTTTTTTCTGACTACCACCTACCAGAATAAGTATTTTGTTTGTGTTCCCAGCCCATTTCAACATGTCCCTCAAGTATCTTTTAAAGGCCAGGAGGAAGAGAGGCCTTCTTGGTCTTTGGGCTTCTTAGTTGCCAGCCATTTACCTCCAGCTCATGGCCACCTTGTGTGCAACAGAAGGAGACGCTGCCCTGTCTTACCCCATTCTCATGATTGCTGATAATATGTGAGTCAGTAGCATCTGTTGGGTCAGTCTATCTCACTGGGAATTTCCCTCATTTTCCTGACCCTCTGCTCTGCCACGTATGGTGTCTTTTTCCTTCAATTGGTGTTTCCTGATGACAGTCCAAAGTAAGTGAGCCCAAGTCTTGCTATCCTTGCTTCTAAGTAGTATTTCGGTTGTATTTCTTCTAAGACTGATTTATGCTTTCTTCTGGTAGTCTACAATATAATTATTATTCTTTGCTGACACCATAATTCAAATACATTAATTCTGCTTTTTTTTTTTTTATTGTTCCACTTTCATATAGGGACATAAGAAGTATCCCCTACTCAAACATCTATAATCCTCCCATAATTCTCCATGACGAGGTTAGCAGTGTTATTGTCGTTTTTCCTCTTGAGTCAGAGGGTGGGGGTGGGCTACACATGCTGGGAACTTAACTGTTTTGGGAAAGGGAGCCCTTTGGGGGGAAAATCACTCCTACCATTGAGTCAATTCTGACTCAGAGAGACCCTATGGGACATAGTAGAACTGTACCCCAAAGGATTTCCAAGACTATACATCTTCACAGAAGCAGAAGCAACATCTTTTTACTGTTGAGTGGCTGGTGGGTTTGAATAACTGATCTTTTTTTGTTAGTAACCAGGTGCTTTAACCACTCTGTTGCCACGGTTCCATTTTGGGAAAGGGGGCCATTTTTAGAAAGGGAACCACTCTGAGAAAGGTATAGAGGTTGCCGCTTGGTAGGTAGTCACTGAGGTTACAGAGCTCTGCCACTGTAATTCTTAAATTCATTTAGCTTGTTTTGAAATGGCTTTATTCAGGGAGGCAAATTTATCGTTTTCATTTTTTCTGGTAGTTTCCAAGTACCAGTTACAAAACGGAGCAATGGAGATTGCTTAAGTTTTATTTGTAAGCTCTTAGCCTCTAATTTACTATGCAGAAAGTTTAACTTAAATCAAATGATCTCCACAGTGACCCTTGTACTTTTAAATTTCTCTCCATAAATGCACACCAGCATCTTTTATACAAGACGAACAACAAGGGCCATAATTAGTCATATAAGCAACAGAAGTTCTCTCTGAGCTTTCTCTTTCAGTCTCGGATGTGGAATTCCCCATCTTACTGAAAAACTTGCAAGTTTTAAAGACCTAAATCCATGTGAAAACGTTACAGCACACCATAAAGAAAAGATAGTTCACTGAAATAAACTGGCTATGAAACCGCAGCCCCACCGGACTTAATTTGGTGATGAACCCAGCGAGATACTCCAGAGATGAGCTAAAAATGAAGTTATAGAGAAAAGATAGACAATGAATCTCAGTAAGCAGAGTCTTTGATTTGAGATGCTTATCTCCAGTGAACCAGGAGAATTTGAGGAGATTGTTCTGGGCACAAAGGGTCCCTACCAGAACCAGGGTGAGCTGGTTTCTAAGCTTCTTGGGAATGCAGAAGATAATGTTGCTGCAGATCCTGCCAGTTATGCCAAAGAATGTCAGCATGTGTCTTAGGCTGAGTTTTCTAGGGAAGCAAAACCAGTAACACACATATACAAGAAAAGATTTATACATAAAGGAAGCAGCTCATGCAATTGTGGAAGCTGAACATTCCAAGTCCTCACACAAGTCTTGCGTGGCCACAGGAGCTGGTGAACCCAAGGTCAGCAGGTCAGAGACCAGAGTTCTAGATCACCTGCTATGGAGGTCGGTGGATCCCAAGCCGGTGGTGAGACTGTGAGGTGTCTGCTGACTCACAGAGCTGCAGGGAGTGGTGAACCCAGCATCAGCAGAACAAGAAACAAAACTCTTCCTGGCTGGCTGTAAGTGCTGATGAATCCAGCAGCTGCTAGTTCAGGTCCAGGAACTAGATGCAAAAGACCACAGGATCTGTTGGCAATGTGAGCAGGCAGGAAGTAGGTGGTAGAAGGCAGATAGCTGAGAGCTGAGGGGAGGGAAGCCACCACAGGCCCCACCCCTGCCACTTGATACAGCAGCCAAACATGGAGTTGCCAAGTTGACATAATCTTGACCACCACAGCATGTAACTGCTGGTACTCTGATTAAAATAAAATGGAGATATTTATTGAAAAAAGGAAACAGTTTGAGCCATCAGAGATAGACTGAATTCCACATGGTGAAATCCAACAATCCAAAATAATGATGCTGCCCAAGTCCACTGCCAGTGAGTCAATTCCGACTCATGGTGATACTACAGGTCAGAGTAGAACTGCCCCATAGAATTTCCAAGGAGTGCCTGGCAGATCTGAACTGCTAGCCTTTCAGTTAGCAGGCGCAGCACTAAACCACTGTGCCACCAGGTGAGGGAACAAAGAATATGAAGAATGTCACTTGATTGGTGTATATAAACTTAGATCATTGAAAGACATTACTTGATTGGTAGTTAAAGGCTTGGATCATTAAAAGACATTGCTTGATTGATACTGGGTTATGTAAAGTAGGACTTCCTGTGAAGGGAACTTGTAAGACTTTATGTGGTGGGAGCTCATAAGGTAGGACTTACTTAACAGGAGCTTAGGAGGTGATGGGCTTAAAAGGACATACTTCTCTTTCTTAGGTTAGTTAATTGTAGTAATCAAAGGGTATGTAATGAGGTAGGTGGTCACAGTGTGGTTACATCACCCTTAGCTAGACATTGTTACCTCAGAAACAGCCAGCCACAACTGTACTTTATCACAGGGGAAGAATGTTTTCTTTGTTTCATGATTAGGCCTGCATGGAAGATGGCTGTTGCTAGGGTGAAAGGAGAACTAACATAAAAAGAGCAGTACTCAAATCTCAGTCTGGCCGTCTCAGATTTCATCATGAACCTTAATTTTAAAATTCTGTTACACAGTTCTTAGGGGACGTTTTCTGTTTTTTCAAATTTTGTCATCATGAGATTGGATTTGAATACTCAGTTTATGAGTGTGCTTTCTTCTTTTTAGTGGTACTTTAAATATTTGCGTATATTGGATACATCTTAGACTTGATAAAACAGGTAAATATTTAGTATTACTCAGTTATTAAGAGAATGTGTACATCCTGTCTGAATGTTGCTAAAGGAATAGATCAATAGATGCCAATTAAATACTTAGCATTTAGCAGTGATGGATGTAAAGGAAGCTTTCTTGCCTTTTTGAGAAGAAACTATTTTATTTGAGAAAAAAAGTGAATTCATCTTTTCAGTGTCACAGAAGGTGTGACACTAGGTATATATTAGTTCAGGCTACACTTCGAGGCAGTTAGTTGCCTAAATAAAGAAATTCATGCTCCCAGGATTGTCAGCTGACATGTAATCTTCAGGGATAGAGTTGGTTACTTCAGTTGTTGAACTGTCTTCATCCCTTTCAGTACTGGAAGATTTACTAGTTAGTGTCATGGATACTAGCAAAGGGAGTTGTTCCTCTTGGTGAATCTAGTTGTATTCAAGGCATGTGCATTTTGAAAAGGGTACAGAAATCAAGCACATTTCATGGCTTAGGATGATGCCACATGGGTTTCTTCCCTAAATATTCCTGGCAGAGAAGCTGCTGGTCACCTGTTTTGGATAAACATTCAGCTAATTTCCCAATTCTGAACTATCATCTTTGACAGTTACCTTCAGCTTTACAAAAATAAATAAATAAATAAATGGGGTGGGGGTATGTGCGTGTGGTGGAATTTGGTTTGAAAATTTCTTTCATTATAATCTGTGAGCAAGGGATAAAATATAGTAGCCATCACTCATCTGACTCCTACTAGTGACTTCAGACATTTAATAAAAGTAATCTAAAACTTGAGTATTCAAAATTGGTGTGTAACAGTTCACAGTAAATGAACAGACAGCACATAGCTTTATGCTTTTGCTTCATGAAGATAGAGATATAGAAGAGACACAGGGAGGCTGAAAATGAATACTGATTGTACAGGTTTACTTTTTTGTTCTTTTTTTGCACTGAGATCTAGGAAAGGAGAGAAAATCTGTAGCTTTACTGGAATAATTCAAAACTTGCTTGCAATTAACTGGAGTTTGGTTCCTGAAAACACTGCAATCATAAAGGCAAATGACACGAACGTTGGCCACAGTTCTGAGTAGCCCATTCTTCAGTGGATGCTTAGTAAGGCATCTCTTCAACAACCCAGTGAAGATCTTTCCCTTTAAAGCTTTTCTGGTATAAACCTCCAAATTAATTATTCTCTATTTTAGAGTACACAAGATTTGCCTAACTGCTTATTAAAATATAGATTTCTGGATTTTAATTTCATGGACTGTGTATCAGTGTGCCTAAGATAACTGTTAGAAAGTCTTTATTTCAAGCACCCAAGAAGTTCTGGTGACAGTGGTCTGGGTCACACTTTGGGAGGTATTATCATTACTTGTCTGGTGTAACTTTTCTCTAGTTAGGAAGTCAGTATATGAAGTGATTGGGTCTCACTTTAGCAGTGCAGCATGTGGCCAGTGAAAAAAATAAAACCTTTGAAACTTCTGATGACCTAAAGATATAAAGAGGGGTCCAGAGGACTTTTGACCTGAAGGTGAGAAAAATGGAGTAGGTTACTGAAGAGTGTTACAAAAGAGAAAGCACATTAACTGACACTTAGCAGAAAAAAAACAAAAAAAAATTATTTTTCTTCTTCCTGCTCAGAAACCACCTAATGGGTCTTTATTTCCGAGTGAGTTTATTTCCGACTATCAAATAAGTAAGTTTTAAACCCCTTAGCCTTGAATACTTCAGAGTAGACATGTCTATCTGAGGGCGCTGGTTGTTCGGCAGGCTCTCTGTCCCTCTGGTGTGTGTCTGCTCCTTGTCCCTGATGTGAGTCCTTGCTATGAAACTGGAAGGTGGTAGAATTTGGAAAGGACTGAAAACAATAGACAATGAATATTTTTCTAATCATATGAAGTTAACTAAAACTGTATTTTCAGGCACTATGAGGTTAAGAAATGCTTTTTAAATTTTTATGGAGTCTGGCTGGTCCCTGTCCTTTTTTCTATGTTATCCAGGGAGTCTAGAAAAATCACAGCTACTAAGTAGGGTGTATCAAGTAGGGTCAAATATACAGTAGTGATTAAAAATAACAAACATTATAAGAATCAATGATAATGGTGCCTCATACCTTGAGTATTGTCTTATGCTGAATCTATACATGGTTTGTCAGAGTTTTCAATTATCATAAAAAGTTTAATTGTTATTTTTAAAAATGATTTGTTTTACATAAACTCCAAAGTAGTTGTGCTTCAGATTCACCTTTGACACACACACACACAGACACAGACACGTACATGCACACATGGGTACACAGACAGACACACACACACCTGGATCCTACCAGCAAGGGAGCAAGCCACTGGGGACAAAAAACAAAAACAAAAAACAGTAACAAAAAGCAGTACTCCTGATCCTTGCTCTAAAGAAGCTAAACACCTATCTGAGAGAGAAAATCATACAAAATAAGGTATAAGGCAGTATGAAAAATGTTGCCAGCAAAAGGGAAGTGCTGTGGCGGCACAGACGAGAGAAAAGGTGATTCCGGGCAGTGTATCAACACGGGTTTAATGAGAAAGTAACATTCTAGAACTTCACAGAATATGAAGTATTTCATCAGACAGAAACAGGAGCAGAAGACGGGATTCTTAGAAGAAATGAATTGTTAGAAATAACCTTATCGTCCATTGGTAATTTAGTAGGTGCTAAACCCTGATGGCATAGTTGTTAAGTTCTATGGCTGCTAACCAAAAGGTCGGCGGTTCAGAACGTGAGGCACTCCTTTGGAAACTTTATGGAGCAGTTGTGCTCTGTCCCGAAGGGTTGCTATGAGTCAGAATTGACTCCCTGGAAATGAGTTTGGGTTTTGAAGTCCTAATGGTGCAGTGATCCAGAGCTTGCCTGCTAACAAAGAGTGATTGGTTTGAATCCACACCTTCTCATGGGAAACACTGTGGGGCAATTCTACTATGTCCTATAGACTATGAGTCAGAATCGAGTCAATGGCTGCAGGTTTAACCATTCCTTAAATGTGAAAGAGTAGCCACCTTGGGGAATTTTTTACTGTCTGATGACAATTCTGTGTACCCACAGCCTTCAGTGTTTATTTACAGATAAAATCTCAATTGTTCTTATGCTGATTACCCACACCGCAGATTCACTGAAGAACATTTGAATTTGCAGATTGGTTTTACCTACTTAGTACCTGGTCCACAAGTGCCAAATGTTCAATTGACATTAATACTTTAGAGCTAACTGCAACCTCCACAGTCAGTACAGTTTTGGACAGCAGTTCTGAATTGGAGGATGGAATAGAAAGGGGACATCAGAATATTGGGAATAGCAAGAGGCAAGTGTGATTTGAAAGAGAGGATTCAATATTGTAACAATTTTGTATTTGAAAGTGAAAAAGAAAGTTCTTGCTTTTATAATGCAAATTGCAAAGAGCAAATCTCTCTCTGAGTAATCATAGCTGGCAGGCATACTTAGAAGGCAGAGTGAGAAAGAACTCTGAGCAGTGTGAGATACATGTTATGTGAAATACTTTCTGTGTTTGTTCAGTATAATTTATACTGCTATTTCTGTTACGTATCTTACGTGTATAAATACTTTCCTTCTGAAAATATACATTTATCTTATTTAAAAATAAAATATAAGTGTCACCTACGAGTTGGATGGAGTCTTTGCAGTCCATTCTGTCTCTACAAATGAATGCAGACAAAGAACATAGAGAGACGCTTAAATCAGTTGTTTGGGGACTCTGAAAAGCAAATAGTAGTAGCTGGATCGGGGAAGAGTATCAAAATTCTAAGCATCTTTGAATTGAAGGTAAATTTAATACTTTTCTTTCCTTTTTTTCAGTTTCTTGCTGCCCGTTCACCGACACAGCAGCAGCTGGGGAGGTAAGCGGTGACCAGATGAGTAGGGTTACTGATGGTCTACTGAAAAACGATCCTGGGGGAAAGGAAGAGTACTGTGGAGATCACAGAAGGTAGAAATTCAGGAAAGTGACCCCACTGTGCTGTTTATGAACTCTTGGGCTCATCCCAAGCTGCACCTGTGTGGGTCAAAATTCTAACCAGCATATGAAAGACATTCAGAACTGAAATAACAGAGAGACCAGCTGCCAGCTCCCTGAATGACTACTAGGTGACACACACGGGGGTTTTTATCAGGAGTGCTAGGTATAATAAAAGTCAGTTAATGTGATTCGTCGTATTAACCAACAAAAGAAGCCAGTGTCGTTATGCAGATGACTTGCCTGTGTATAATCACTTGTTTTCAGAATACTTACAATGACCAACTGGAATTTAAAAATAATTAAACTACCATTTAAAACAGTACCAGTGACGAGTAGTACTCAATTTTAAATCTAACGAAAAGTATAGGACCTGAACAGCACTTGGCTGGCTGGCTAAGTTGAAGCTATAGGGTAGGACTTACTGTGAATAGAACTTATAAGGTAGGCCTTCATGTGGTAGGAACTCATAAGGCAGAACTTGTTTTAACAGGAGCTCATAAGGTGAGTGGCTTCAAAGCAAGTACTTAGTCACTTCGCTTTGATGATCCCTGTAGCTTTCACTGATTCTGGAGATTTGAGTGGGCTCTCGACTACTCGGTCTCTCCTGCTAAGGAAAGCGCTCTCTGAATGTCGCCACTTTGCTCACCATGCTGGCCACCGCAGATCCTCCTGCAGGGTGCTGATTACTGCTGGGTCTGGTCTGGCCCGTCCTCTTCTGAACCTGTGCTCCTCTCCCCCCGGCTCAGTCTGGTTGCTCAACTCTCCCTTTGATGTTCAGAGCTCTTAGAATGTCATATATAATCAATTCATTTGAGTTTTCGGAGCTTTGCTGTCAGAGGGGTCACAGGAAGCATATGACTACTCTGCTGTCTTAGCACACCTCTATTATGACTCTTAAGGGAAATGACAATTAAAACCATGATGAGAACTGCAACACCATGTTCTGACAAGGATGGGGAGCAATTGGAATGCTCATACATTGCAGATAGAAATGTAAAATGGTACAACCACTTTGGAAAACTGGCACTCCTAGGTATGTACTTAAGAGCAATGAAATAATATGTTCACACAAAAACTTTTAGGCAAATGTGTATAACATCTTTGTTCATCATTGCCCCAAACTAGAAACCCTTGTGGCATAGAGGTTAAATGCTATGACTGCTAACTAAAACAGGTTGGCACTTTGAATGTACCAGGTACTCCTTGAAAACTCTATGGGCCATTCTATCTACTCTGTTCTTTAGAATTTCTGTGAGTTGGAATTGACTTAATGGCAGTGGGTTGGGAAACAACCCAAATGTCCTTCAGCAAATAAATGGATAAACTAGTACATCTTTACAAAGGAGCACTGCTGAGCAATGGGAATGAACCAAGTATTGCTACATGCAACAATATAACTAAATATTGAATGCATTACACTAAGTGAAAGAAACCATACTGAAAAGGCAGCTAACTTTATGTGATTCAATTTACATGACTGTCTTGAAAAACCAAAACTACAGAAATACAAAACAGTTAAGTAGTTGACAGGTACTGGGGATGAAGTGAGGGGTTGGCCACAAAGGGGCCAGAGGAAATTGTGGGAGTGACAGAATTGTTTTATATTTGGACTGTGGGAATTACACAGTGATATGAGTTGGCCAAAGTTCAATGAAATATACACTGAAAAGAGTAACTTTTGCTATATAAAACTCGTACTTCAATAAACTTGTCTATAAAATTTTAGAAAAACTGCTATTTCATCTGACATTGTATCAAATCTCCTAGAAACTAAGCCAAGCTGAGAAAATTATTATCATAAAAATGCTTTTGTAGTAATGCAGTAATACTAGGCTCATGACCATCATATTTAGTAAAAAGACAAGAAAAAATTTATTGGGTGGGGCAGGTGGGTGATTTTCCTGGGTCATTTATTTCTCAGCTTTAGCTTCCAAAACAGCCCAACAATCTATAAGTGGATATCAGTCATAAGATAAGAGAGTCAATTAAGTAAAAATCCACTGTCTACACAGTAGATATTTGCCAAGGAATCTGGGTGAAACAGTGGTTAAAGCATGCAGCTACTAACCTTAAGGTCACCAGTTCAAACCCACCAACCACTATATGGGAGAAAAGCATGACAGTCTGCTTCCTTAGTTAAAGATGACAGCAGTAGAAGTCCTATGGGAAAGTTCTGCTCTGTCCTGCAAGGTTGTGATGAGTGGGAATCAAACTGATGGCAAGTAGTTTTTGGTTTTGGTAGATATTTGCCTTGCCTAATCAAGATTTGTGGGCTATAATGAAGTCAGTCTGCTTTGTACTGAGATTTCTAGGTTGTGGAAAGGGAGACAGGCTGGTTGGATTTAAACTTTGAAGCACACCTTTTTCCGCTTATTCCAAAACCAAATATAAGACTAAATGTTTCAAATCACCAAAAAACAAATTCTAACTTTCAGCAAAGCTTGGAATATTTGCTGATATATTAAAGTTTTGAATACATTGAATCTGAAACACCATTATTTCTCTTTGTGATTTACCTCTAACATATTAGAGCCAGAATCTAGCTATGGGTTCAGCAAATTGTCTCCTAAAATGCCTTATCATTTTCCTGTCTTAATGAGGCTTACAATGCCAAGGCTCTTAAGAACGATTTCAAGGAAAATCTCCACATTCAATCTCTGCAGGATAAATTCTGGCAATATTTTCTTGATGTCTCCTCTGAAAATGCCATTTAGAAGGTTATGCAGAAGGCTCTTCTTACTAATGTTGAGTCACTGCCATATTTTAAGAGGGATTTTAGAATTTAGATTGATATTCTGTCAAAAAGAAAATGATATAACTTTGGAGATTTGGGGGGCAAAATAGCTCTGTGTTTATCAGAAGATAGGAAGACGTGGCTGACATCATTTTCATTATCACACATTTACAAAGATGTAATTTTTTTCTAGTACTTTTTTCCTTTGAAGGCAAATTAGTACAGTAAGCTCAGCTGTAGTCATTAGTGGTGGTATGAAATATTTCTGGTTCTTCTCTTCTTGATATGTAATAGAATTGCACTGCCTGGCTCCGTTTGGTTGCATGAGACTGTTTTGGTTGATGAGTTGTGTGTGCAAAGGAGACCTGCTGCTTTGGGCTGAGTGTTTAACACTGATATGAGTCACTCCAGAGTTGTTTCCCACCCCTCAATCACTAGCCATGGTCCTGAGATTTGATGTTCCGTCAGCCTGGAACTCCAGAGTGAAGATATAGCACAAAATGGAGTTTCAATCAAGCCACAATGGAACTGCAGCATAGTGGATAAAGAAACCTGTGTCATCGGAAGCCACAAAGATGTTAAGGATGTTTTCTACCTCAGCTTATCTTAGTCTGTTTTAACACATTCAGGTTTTATGTTGAAAGTGACCCTTTAGTGCTCAATTTCTCATCTTTCCTGATGTGAAAATGGTCTGTTGGCAGCAAGCAGACTTGGTGGTCACATTAATAGCAAATAATTAAAGTAAAAAAAATACATTTTTGCAGAATAAAAATAGACATTTTTCTTCTCTCATTACTTTTGCTTTGATATTTTTCTCACGACATTTGATTTAGCTTCATGATTCACATTTAAGACAGGTCAGCTTATCTGTACTAAAAGAATATAATGTTTTAACATCAGGAAAGTTAAAATACTTGAAGTGAACGAATATGCTATTCAAAGGTCAATCTGTCATTTTAATAAAATGTTAATCAAAATCAAAATAGTTTTTTTTTAATGTGAGAAAATGACACACAAATCCACTAGGCAAAAATTAGACTAGTTGTGCGTCTCATCTAGTGCTGCTGCTATTTCTCTGCTGCTGCTTTTCAGCATTTGCAGAACACCTCTCCTCCACTCCTTCTGAGTGGAGGATGACAGAATGGTTTTGATGACTACCGTTCCATCAACAGCCTGTTAAAACTATTAAGCCTCAACCCATTCTGTTTCAAAACCACTTCCACATTTTAGGTATTTGTTAGAACAGCACCACATTCTCAGTATCAAAGTCTGTCTTGGTCATCACCTAGTACTGCTGTAACAGAGATACCACAGGTGAATGGCTTTAACAAAGAGAAAGTTATTCTCTCACAGACTAGGAGATTAGAAGTCCAAATATGGAATGCCAGCTCCAGAAGAAGGCTTTCTCTCTCTGTTGGCTTTGAAGGAAAGCCCTTGTTAGAAGTCTTTCTGTTGGCTAGGAACTTCTCAATACAGGGACCCTGGGTTCTAAAGAACACCTACTCCTGGTTCTCCTTTGTTGGGCAAGAGGTCTCCATGTCTCTCGGTTCACCTCCCTCTTTTATATCTCAAAAGAGATTGGCTCAGAATGCAACCTATTCTGGTCGATTGAATTTGCTTCATTAACATCACTACTGCTAATCCCACCTGATTAACATGATAGAGGTAGGATTTACAACACATAGGGAAATCACCTCCATTGACAAAGTGGTGGACAGTCACACAATAATGGAAACTATGAATTAGCCAAGTTGTCATAAATATTTTGGGGGGAACATGATTAAATCCACACAACTGTGACAATTTATTCTTTTAAATATATAAATCCGTATATGTATGAATGTGTGTGTGTTCTTTTAAATTATGTAGATTCTTTTAAACATGTAAATAGTGTATTAAGGATTTTGAACCTGGGCTTTTGATTGGTCTATAGTGTTCTTTTCTGATATCATTTAAACATCATGGGAAATACTATCTTTGAAAGCCTGGCAGTTTCTGAACCTCATCTGGGTAGATATTTATTAAAGTGGGGTTATTTCATAAATTTCCCAATTTATATTATGTCATAATCTATTTGGTACCTTTTTAAAAAGCTTTTTTTTTTTGAAATACAGCACTTTCCTTGAAAACAGAGCTTTTTAATACACATAGAAATTTATGTATAGGGTCTTCCAATCAGAGTGTCCTATCTTTAAACTTGAATAAAATGAATTGTGTAAATGATACAGCTTTAATTGTTTTATTGTTTTGAAATAAATTTGATGGCACTGTGTGTGGAAAAGAACTTCAAGTAAATGGCCACAGCGGCACCTTCTAAATGGGGCCAGAAATAGTTATCAAAGCTCACCATCTTCTCTATTGATCGTCACAACCTCTCTTCATTTATCTTGGAAAAGATAAGACTGCTGATTCCACCAGACCAAAACTGACACCAAATGGTAACTCTTAGGGGATGAAGTAGACACTCTTAATCTCTGTTGGTTTCTCATTACTCCAAATGTGACAGTTTTGTTTATTAACAAAACCATTGATCCCAAAATGGGCCTAATTGCTGAAGATGATTTTTTAGCCAAAAGCAGGGTCAACTTCCAATTGCCCCAGAGCCCAGTCTACAAATCTATGGCACATTCTGTGGCTGCTGGACTTCCATTCTTGATTTAAAACAATTTTGTAAGGGTAAAGCTTCAAGTCCAGATGCAAAATCCACCAAATTGTGGTCAACAAAAGGTCCAGTCCTTGTGCTCTGACTGGGATGGATTCTAGCATACACTCTGATGAACAGTGGCAATATTTTCACCGGAATGTGCGGTTAGTTGATGCACAGGCATCTGATTGACAGCAGAACCAGTTGTCTCATATTTTTTGATAAAGCATCATCACAACTGTTCTCTGAGTGGGGCAATTATGTGCATTGTAAATTTCGTGTAATGCACTTAATGTTTGGTGAACAGAACATGCGTCTTGATAATAAACTTTAACAACTTCTATGTATTATGGAATCATGTAAAGTCTCATGGCTGTTTGTCAAAATTAGTCAAAAAAACATGATAAATGTGGCCACAATAGCTTCACAAATATGGCCACCATGAGCTGTCAAAAATGCCAAAGCCAAGTGCCGTCTAGTTGGATCCAACTATAGAGCATCCTTATTGGAAGACCCTTTATAATATGTGTATACTTTAATATGTATATGATGTTATATAATTATGACTGTAACTAAATAAACTTCATTATGCGTCTAGCCCTTTTTTACTCTTAATAATGTAAATTCTTGGGGCTTTTTTTATGTTAAATTTTTTTATACTTTCTTTTCTGTCCTACTTCACTGTTTTCTATTTTTTTCCTTCAATATATATGTAACATATATAATATCCTGGAGCTATTCTTTATGTATCTTTTATTGTTTATCATCATGTAGGTCTTTATCATTTGCCACTGAGTTCTAATGGAAATTCTCAAAGTAGTCATTGACTTATTCAGCTGGCATTCTATAACAGCCAATCGACTATTGTCTTCCTCCACCCCTCATTTCATTTGGGTGATTGTATGTTTCGTCTGTAACTACTGTGTCTAGTCTAAGTTTGATCAGGTTCTGTTATTTGAATCTCTTCTTGCGGATGGAAGGACCGCATTTCAGCCTCACTTCTAGTCCCTGTTGCCTCGATTTTGGTTGCGTCTGACTTCTGGCAGGAGTCTCTTTCATACGTTCACCAAACTGGTTGTCTGCTTGCTCCCAGTGGCTTTAAGGCTGGAAACCTGTCATTTATATTCTATGTTATTTGAACTAAAATTTGCAGGTTTCCAACAGTTTCTAATTTCTGCTATTGATGAAGTTTGCTGGTTAGCAGGAGGTGTGAGTGAGAGTAACAAAGATGAGTTAAACACATGGGCTCGATTCAACTACCATAACTCTGAATGCTCTCTCTTTGTGATTTCTGAATCATTTCTTTAGGTCCCAGACAAGTGTCTGATGCATGGAAAGACTTTAAGCAATTAGCATTGATTAATTTTTAACAGATTAAAGTATTAGCTTTGTACAAGAGTTTGAATCTATTGGAATATAAGACCAGAAACTTAAAGATTCATTTTTATCACAGACTTTTTAAGTTCTTCTCGTTTATCAAACATTTTTGAGGTGCAACTCATTTCAGCCTAGGTATGGAGCCCAGAATAATACAAGTTCCTTATACATTTTAAGTCTCTAATCTGTATTCCGCTCCAAATGCTATCCCTCTCCACTTAGTAAATACATGCACTCATCTCTCATAATTGTAAATCCCTAGTGAGTTTCCAAGGCACTTTCTTATATTGCAGTATCTCTTTTGGCCTACACAATAAACCTCATAGATTATTTGGTTTTACTGGTGATGAAAAAGAGGCTTGACAGCACTGGGGGGAAAAGTTTTAAAAAGTTTCCAAAGTTTGTACAGACAGCAAGATGTGACAGTGAAGAAAATGTTTAAGGTAGCCAAGAGGACCAAACATAATACCATCCCCCTCTTCAACCAAGGACAAAAGTACCAAAGAAGTCTAATTTGGGAAGTTTCCAGAGTGTTCAGAACTCTGTACATAATTTATAGGTTAGCTACATTTATCCCCAAATGCAAATGAAGAACTCTGACTAAAAGTTAGGATCCGTTATCTGTGAGGGGTTACCATGAGTCGGATCCGACTCGATGGCACTTAGCTTTGACTATCTGTAAGGAAATATGTTACAATTTATTAATTGCTTAGGTTCTCAGCTAACCAAAGTTATATGGAGAAACGGGACTTAAATCTTTTGGAAGAGGAAAAGATGTTGTCATCGTGAAAAATTCAGTAAGCTCAACAGCTGTTACCATAAATGCATCAAAAGGAAAAGACATCAGGAGACTAGATATAAAAAAATGGAGGAAAAGTGAAAATTTAGTCAGCATTCATCTCTGTGTACATTTTCATGTGATTGGCACTTGGCACGTATCCACATGGCCAGTTGAGGTGTTCACCTGTCACCAGGTTTTTTGGCGTCAAGCAGATAGTTAGCTGTAAGCCATTTTGAAAAACAAACAAAAAACTTAGACATGAACCATTCCTAACTGCCAGCATAGTTGAGTAAAATTGCCTCTAGACATAAACTGAAAGAGTCCTTGAGAATTTTTAATTTAGTGACTGTGTTGTTAAAAATAATGCAAAAGGAATTTCTGAGAAGATGCTAAATTTATTTGCAAGTCTCTAAAAACTCATCACCTTCTACAGAAAGATAATGAAAAGATTAATTCCTGGTTACCTGAGAAAATGGAACGGCTGGGCTTTAGGCAACCGGGGAGTTTCTTTGAATCTAGAGGACTAATTTATAATCCATGTAAGGATCTTAAAGCCTAACTGAAAAACAAACAAAAAGAATCAATAATGTGGAATAGGGAATACTTTGGAGAAGTAGGGGGAATTCAATCTTCACCCATTCTGCCATGTGGGAAATGAAGAATCATGTAGTTTGATCACGTAGAGCAAAGGTTTTAGGCAGGACCCACATGAAGGAAAGGAATGGGGGAAGGAGCCACTCCTTTTGACAAGTGGTTTTCAAATCCCCACTCTAGTTCTTTGTCTTCAATGAATAATGAAGAGATTAAAAATAAATCAAAGCTGTTCTGAATCTACATAAGAATTCAGACATATGTAATTTCCAAATATGAAGATTTTTTCAAAGTGCCAAAAATAAACATGAGGAGCACTCATATTTATTAATTATGCTAAGTGTTATTCTAAGCAAGTCATGTGGATTATCTAATTTAATCATTTCCATAAATCAACTTCACAGGTCCAGCGGAAATCTTCATCTTCCATGCTTCTTACTTGGTATGATCAATGTAAACAAACTGGAGAGCAAATAGTTCCCTAGTTTCTATTTGTGTCTGGTGCTCTCATGTGCGCTATTTTATTTTTCACAAGTCTCTGTAAAATGTGCTTTTTTTATAAATGGGAGAACCGAGGCTCAGAGAGATGAAATAACCTGGCAATGGACTCATAGCAAGGAGCTGGTGAACACAGGATTTGAACTTGAGCAGTCTGTCTCCAAGCTGGTATTCTTGAAACGACACTGAACTGCTCAGATGCTATCAAAGATTACTGCCAGTATTCATTGTCACAATTATCCACTCCACATCAAAGTGAGACAAGTAGCATACTCACCCTAGATAACTCCATTGAGGTCATAATGAGTCAAAAAAGAAAAAAAAAAAAAAAAAGAATTCTGTTTGTATAACTAATCTGGTTAGCTGTCCCTGAGGTTCCTGCTGTCTGCTCTCTAGGAAAAGTGATATTTCACAGTGTGATATGTACTTTAAGAAAAGGTTGACAAACTAGCCACTGCTGTTGAGTTGCTTCTGACTCGCAGTGACCCTATAGGTCAGAGTAGAACTGCCCTACGGAGTTTCCGAAGACTGCCTGGTGATTTGAACGGCTGGAGTTGTGGTTGGCAGATGTAGCACTTAACCACCGTGCAGTCAGGGTTTCCAAGCTAGTGTGTTATAAAGCAGTATACATATTATTTTATGACAATTCTTAACAATTTCACAATGTGCCAACACTCTTCCTTCTCGACCTTAAAAAAAAACCCAAACCAAACCCACTGCCATCGAGTAGTGTCCAACTCACAGCGACACTAGAGGCCAGACTAGAACTGTCCCATAGAGTTCCCAAGGAGTGCCTGGAAGATTTGAACTGCTGACCTTCTGGTTAGCAGACATAGCACTTAACCCACTTCACCACCAGGGTTTCCTTGGGCCCCATGTTTTTAGCTTTTCTGTTCCTTGCTGCCTTTTGTCCTTCCCCCTGGGCCGGCATACGCCTTTAATATCATTTTGTTTTGTAGATCTGTCCAATTTTTGGATGTAGAGTGAACCTCAGGAATAACTTCATTAGAGAGCTGAAAGGGCACTCGGGCACCATACTCTCAGGGTTTCTCCAGTCTCTCTTAGGGCAGAAGGTCTGCTCTTTCTTTCTGAGTTTCTTGTTCTGTCTTTTTCTCCAGCTTTGTCAGGGACCCTCTGTTGTGATCTTGTCAAGAACAGTCAGTGGTGGTAGCTGGACAGCTCCTAGTTGTACTGTTAAAGGCCATTGTAGACGTGGTTCATTAGTTCTTCGGATTCAGCTTTCTCTTGTATTTTTAGGTTTCTTCATTCTTCGTTGCTCTCCCAGGGTTAAGACTATTGGAGTGTCCTAGATGGCTGCTCATAGGCTTTTAAGATCCTAGATGAAACCTACCAATTTCTATCAAAGTCAAATGCAGAATTTTATAAACTATGTTATGCCAATTGAGCTATATGTTCCCTGAGACCATGGTCTCACAGTCCTAAGGGTTTCTTCATACCAGTCATTCCCTTTCAACCTTCACAGGAATTAACAAATGTTCTGATACCTATTACCTGAGGTTAATTTTCCCTCTTACTAAACTTCATATAAATTGAATTGGCTTGGCTTGGCATGCTATATGTATTTTATGCCTGATTTCTTTTACTGAACATCAGGCAAGCAAGACCCATTCATGTTTTTTCATGCATCAGGAGCTTTTCCTATTGTTGTGTTGTGTGTTTCTATTGTTATCGTTTCTATTATTGTTCATGTATCAGGAGGTTTTTCTACTGTTGTATGTTATATCATTGCATCAATATGTAAAAATATATTTATCCGTTTTCCTATTGATAGACATTTATGTTATTTTCAATTTTTGCCTGGGGTTAATAAAGCTGTTATACTCTTGTGCCTGTTTTTAAAAATATAACTTACTTTATTTGTTATTGTTGTTTAGAATATATAGATATTATAGAAAATATACAGAGAGAATATATAGAGCAGAACATTCAATTATTTCTACATGTACAATTCATGTCATTTATTCAGCAACGTTCGTTATGTTCTGCAAGTTGTGCATTCATACCCTTCTTTTCTGAGTGTACTTTGTTGATATAAACTCACTGCTGCCTTCACTTTCTCATGGAATCTTTCAAGTTGCTTTTGTCAATGGACACAGTGTTCAAGGAAAAGATGGAAAATGTCAATGGACACAATGTTCAAGGAAGAGGTTCTTTACTAGTTGAGATAAACTATTGTTTGGTGTTAAGAAGAATTCAGAAGAAATTTTTGTCATGCAAAAACTTATACACATGTTGTTATGTAACTCCAGTTGCTCTCCCAACACTGTGATAGAAGACTTCTCCTTTCCACCCTGTATTTCCCATGTTGGTTTATATAGCTTATGTCCGTCTTTGCCTTTGCATCTTGCATAGTTACTTAAGCCAAGAAGCACACTCTTCACTAGTATCATTGTATGTCTTACAGTTCTCTCCAATCTTTGTCTGAAGACTTAGCTTTGGGAATAGTGTCAGTTCTGGGCTAACAGGGAGTCCAGGAGCCATGTTTTCCAGGGACCCTCCAGTCTGTCAGATCAAGTCTGTTCTTTTTAATAGAGTTTGAATTCTGTGTCCTATTTTTCTCCAGGCACTTCAGGGACACTTTGCTGTTTTCTGTGTCAGGGCACACATTGCTGGTGGCTGGGCACCATCTACTACTTCCAGTCACATGCTGATTTGCCTCTGGATTATGTGGCTCTTTCTGTCGCTTCAGCTCGTATGTTCCTTATATCTTCGATGTCCTTCTTTCTCCCTTGCTCCAGGTTGGTTGAATAACTGATGGTTCTTAGATCGCTGCTTGCTAGCTTTTAAGACATCAGGTGCCACTCACCAAAAGTGGGAGGCAGAATGTTTTCTTAATAAACTTTGTTATGCTAATTGACATAGATGTCCCCTGAAATTGTGGTCCCCAAACCCTGCGTTTGCTACTCTGACCCTCAAAGTGTTTGTGTATATTTAGGAAACATCTTAGCTTTTGGTTTAATCCAGTGTGCTGACATCTCTATTGTGTGTTGCCCCTTGCCCCACCTGAAATAATTCTTGTCGAGTATCTAATTAGTGAGTGCCACTCTCCCTCCCTTCCAAATCTTGTAACCATCAAAGAATATTTTCTTCTGTGGTTAAAGGTTTTCTTGAGTCTTTATAATAGTGGTCTCATACAACATTTGTCCTTTTACAACTGACTAATTTCACTCAGCATAATGCCTTCCAGATTCTACCATGTTATGAGATTTTTCCCAAATTTGTCATTTTTCTTTATTATTGCATAGTATTTCATGGTGTGAATATACTACAGTTTGTATAACCATTCATCCATTGATGAACACCTAAGTTGATTCCATCTTTTTGCTAATGTGGACAGTCATGCTGTCATGAACATTGGTGTGCATGTGTCTTATTCAACCAGTGCTGCTATAACAGAAATACCACAAGTGAATGGCTTTAACAAAGAGAAATTTATTTTGTCAGAGTCCAGTAGGCTACAAGTCCAAACTCAGGGCACCAGATTCAGGGGAAGGCCTTCTCTGTTGGCTCTGGAGGAAGGCCATCATCATCAGTCTCCCCTTGGACTGGGAACTTCTGAGATGCAGGAACCCCAGGTCTTTTCCAAAGGACATGAGCTGCTCTGGACACAGCTTCTCAATGGTGTAAGATCTGTGACTCTCCACTTGCTTACCTTTCCTTTATATTCCTAGGGATTGCCTCAAGGCACAATACAGTCTTACACAGTAAGTCCTATCCCAAAACACAACTGCCATCCATCCTTCCCTTACTAACATCATAGAGGCGGCATTTACAATATGGAGGAACATCACATAATACCAGGAATCATGGCCCAGCCAAATTGCTATACATACTTTTGGGGGAATACAATTTAACCCATGATAGCATGTATCTATTTGTGTGACAGCGTTTATTTCTCTAGGATATATTCCAAGAATGGGGATTGGTGGATCATAAGGCATTTCACTTTCTAGCTTTTGAAGAAAGTGCCAAATAGTTTTCCAAAGTGGTTGTATCATTTTTCAGTCTCACCAGCAGTGGGTATCCGCTCTTGTCTCTCCACATCCTCTCCAGTATTTATTATTTTTGTTTAATTAATGGTAGCCTTTTTCGGGTAAGATGATATCTCACTGTAATTTTGATTTGCATTTCTCTAGTGGCTAGTGATTATGAGCATTTCCTCCTGTACCTCCTAGCTGTTTGAATGTGTTCTTTGGTGAAGTGTCTGTTCATATACTTTGCCATTT
Source organism: Heterohyrax brucei (assembly GCA_028571685.1). Lineage (NCBI taxonomy): Eukaryota > Metazoa > Chordata > Mammalia > Hyracoidea > Procaviidae > Heterohyrax > Heterohyrax brucei. Next base: position 111,904,877 of record CM053149.1, on the reverse strand, counting down.
TGTAATTGGGTTGTTCGTCTTTTTGTTGTTGAGGTTTTGCAGTATTTTGTAGATTTTAAAGATCAGACATTGATCAGATTTGTAGTTGAAGTTTTTTGCCTAGTCTATAGGTTGTCTTTTTACTCTTTTAATGAATTCTTTGGATGAACGTTAAGTATTTGATGCTCAGTTCCCAGTTATCTATTTTTTCTTCTGCTGTTTGTGAATTGTTAGTGATGTTTTGTAGTCTGTTCATGACATTCATTCGGGCTCCCAGCATTGTCGCTATTTTTCTTCCATGAGCTTTATTGTTTTAGATATTTACGTCTTTGATCAATTTTGAATTAGTTCTTTTGCATGGTGAGAAATAAATGTCTTGTTTCAGTTTCTTTGCAGATAGATATTCAGCTATGCCAACACCCTTTATTAAAGACACTATCTTTTCCCCAATTTGTGGACTTTGGGTCTTTGTCAAATATCAGCTGGTCATCAGTGGATGATTTTATGTCTGGAAACTCAATTCTCTTCCATGGGTCTGTGTATCTGTTTTTGTACCAGTACCAGGCTGTTTTGACTGCTGTAGCAGTGTAATAGGTTCTAAAGTCAAGTAATGTGAAGAATAATTTGATTATTCTTCAGTAATGCTTTACTTATCCAGGGTTTCTTCTCTTTCTGTAAGAAGTTCGTGATTGTTTCTCCACCTCATTAGCAAATGCAACTGGGATTTGGATTAAGATTGCATTGTATCTTTAGATCACTTTGAGGGGAATAGATATTTTCACAATCTTGAGTCTTCCTATCCATGAGCAAGGATGATTTCTCTAGTTTTGCAGGTCTCTTTTGGTTTCTTACAGTAATGTCTTGTAGCTTTCTTTATGTAGTTTTTTTTTTTTTTTTTACATCTCTGTGGTTTGATTTGCTTCTAAGTATTTTGTCTTCTTGTGGGCTATTGTAAATGGTATTGATTTGATGACTTCCTCTTAGATGTTCTCTTTGTTGGTGTAAAGGAATCAGACTGATTCTTGTATGTTTCTCTTGTGTTAGGATACTTTTCTGAAATCTTCTATTAGTTCCAGTAATTTTCTTGTGGATTCTTTAGAGTTTTCTGTGTATAAGATCATATGATCTGCAAATAGATATACTTTTACTTCTTCTTTATCAATTTTGGGTGCCCTTTATTTCTTTGTCTAGCCTGATTACACTGGCTAGTTCCTCTACCACAAAGTTGAATAAAAGTGGTGACAAAAGTCATCCTTGTATGGTTCATGTTCTCAAGAGGAATACTTTCAGACTCTCTCCATTTAGGGTGATGTTGGCTGTTAGCTTTGTGTAAATGTGACTGTAATCGTTACCGAAGTAGTTCACTGGGTCTTTCTTTTACAGAGTTCCAGGTGGGTTCAAATCACCAACCTTTCAGTTAGTGGCTGAGTGCTTAATTGTTTGTACAACCAGGGTGTATGAGATACTAAAATAAACAGATGTTAAAGGATTCTCAAAGACTTGTTGGTTGCTATCATAGTTATATAGATCTGACATAATAGAAATACCACAAATGGGAACTGGGAGAGAATACTCAATAAGCAATATATATATATGAGCTTAATTGTGTTATTTTAATCTGTAGTGTACAGCTTCACAAAGGTTTCATCCAAAAAAGTCTGTAGTGTACAATTTTGATATGGTGAAACCTTTGTGAAATTCTGTACTACAGATTAGCAAGTAAAGACAGTTAAGCCTGTACATACTTTGCTTACTAAGAAATCGTACATACCAGGCTTACTGTTTAATCCATTTCCATGGGTGACTGTAGCAGATAGAAATTTATTTTCTCATGTGGAGAAGTCTTTATCTCTTTCAGCTTCTGTTCCTTGGCTCCTTTGTGATCTTCCTGTGGCATGGCATCTATCTATCTGCTTGTTTCTCTGTGGCTCCTTTTATATCTCTAAGGTGGTTCACTTTATTTCTCAGAAGTGACTGGCTTAAGACAAATTCTACACAGGTATGACCTCAATAACATAACAAAGAAAACTCACTCCCAAATTAGATTTAAACACAAGTATTAAAAAAATAAACCAAAACAATAACAACCCAGTGCCATCAAGTCTATTCCGACTCATAGTGACCCTATAGGACAGAGAACAGAGTAGAACTGCTCTAAACAGTTTCCAAAGAGTACCTGGTGGACTTAAACTAACAGTCTTGGTTTGCAGCCATAGCACTTAACCACTATGCCACCAGGGTTTCCAACAACAAGTATAGGCCTTAGGCAATGGTGGAGTAGTGATTAAGTGCTACGCCTGCTGACCAAACGGTTGGCAGTTTGAGTCTACCTGGCACTCCTTGGAAACTCTATAGAGCAGTTCTACTCTGACCTATAGAGTCGCTATGAGCCAAAGTCGACTCAACAGCAGTGCTTTTGGTTGTCCCCCCGCCCCTTTTCCATTTTGGTTTATAGGCCTTAGGGCTAAAGCACATATTTTGAAGGGGCGCAATTCACTCCATGACAGTTACTGTAGCCAAGCCAAGCCAAGTGCCATCGAGTCGGATCCGACTCATGGCGACCCTAGGGGCTGTAGAGTGAGTTCCAACTCATGTTGACCCCACTGTACGCAGAGTAGAATTGCACCAAATGTGACCTTTCAGAAGCAGATTGTCAGGTCTGTTTTCTGAGGTCTGAACCACCAGCCCTTTAGCTTGTAATTGTGCACTTAATGTTGGCGTTGGTTCGTAGCAGCCTTGTAGTACAAAGTAGACCTGTCCTATACAATTTCCAAGGAGTGGATGGTAGATTTGAACCGCTTACCTTATGGTTAGTAGCCAGGCTTTTAACAGATGCACCATCAGGACACTCAATAAAAATTACTGAAATAGGAAAACAAAGAAAAGCCCTATTTACTACTAGGGTTAGACCGCAAGGTGGTCTGTCCCTCTCTTTTAGCATTTACAAGGTTTTAGAGACACCCTGGTGGCATAGTGGTTAAGTGCTATAGCTGCTAAACTCTGTGGGGCAGTTCTACACTCCCTCTGTAGTGTTGCTGTGAATTGGAGTTGACTCAATGGCAAGGAGTGTGGTTTGGATTTTTGGATGCAACACCTTTATATGTGAGGTGGAGGTGAGGCAGAGATTAGTTACAGTTCTCAGAAGCAAATGACCTAAAGGTGAGTGAGTCCAGAAAATACAAGGACTGCCAGTTAAGTTCATGAACTCATTCTAGAAAAAGTGCCACATACCTCATTGTTGAATATCACTGTGGTCACCTTCGACGTACTCCCCTTGAGAAGCTGTGCACCAACATCAGTGGCTAATCCACCCTTTGAAGCAATTTTGGAACTCTTTGTCTGGAACGGCCATCAGAGCTGTCATCATATTACCTTTAATGTCCTGAATGTCATCCAAGTGTCTTCCTTTCAAAATTTCCTTCATCTTTGGGAAAAGAAAAAAGTCACTGGGGGTCAGATCAGGTGAGTAGAGAGGGTGTTCCAGTACAGTTACTTATTTACTGGCTAAAAACTCCATCACAGACAACTATACATTTAAGTTCATTAACTTGGCCACCGTGCTGCTGTGCACAATGGCCGTTCCAGAAGGAGCTCCAAAATTGCTCTGAAGGGTGGACTATGCACTGCATTGGTGCATAACTTCTCAAGGGGAGCACTTCGAAGGTGACTAGTGATACTCAGCAATGAGGTATGTAGCACTTAGAACAATTAAGTTCACAGACTTAATTGTTAGACCTTGTACATTGTATTAGTGTTTGGCAAGTAAAGGACAGTTGAAGCAATTCTGGGCAAGTACACGCCAAGCTTCAGAATCAGTGCAGTGTGCACACATTTTCATGTGTGTACACACAGGCACCCAAATAGTGTACTTTAAGTTAAAAGTTTGCAGTTCTTGGTATGTTGTTGTTGCTAGGTGCCATCAAGTCGGTACCAACTTATAGAGATCCTAGGTACAACAGAACAAAACACTGCCTACTTCTGTGCCATCCCCACAATATTTGCTGTGTTTGACCCCATTGCTGCAGCCACTGTGCCAGTCCATCTTGTTGAGGATTCTCTTCTTTTTCTCTGGCCCTCTACCAAGCACCATGTCCTTCTGAGAGTGGTCCTTCCTGATAACATGCCCATAGTATGTAAGACAAAATCTTGCCGTCTTCCCTTCTAAAAAGCATTCTGGCTGTACTTTTTACAAGACAGGTTTGTTAGTTCTTCTAGCAGTCCATGGCATAGTAAATATTCTGTGACAACATCATTCAAAGCTGTCAGTATTCCTTTGGTCTTTCTTACTCACTGTCCAGCTTTTGCATGCATATGTGGCAATTGAAAATACTATGGCTTTGGTCAGGTACACCTTAGCCCTCAAAGTGTTATCTTTGCTTCTTAACACTTTAAAGAGGTCTTTTGCAGCATTTTTTCCCAATGCAATACATCACTTGATTTCTTGACTGCTGCTCCCGTGGGCGTAGGTGGCAGATCCTAGTAAAATGAAACCTTTGATAACTCCAATGTTTTCCCCATTTATCGTGATGTTGTTTATTGGACTAGTTGTGAAGATTTTTGTGTAATCTATACTGAAGGCTGTACAAGGTCTGACAGTTCAGTCTGTGAATTTAATTGTTGTAAGTGCTACATGCCTCACCACTGAATATCAACACGGTCACCTTTGAAGTACTCCCCTTGGGAAGCTATGCACTGATGCCCAGGGTCTGCCCTTCAAAGCAACTTTGGAACTCTTTCTAGAATGGCCATTGTATACCGTGGCAAGGTGGCAAATTCATGAACTTAACTGTATAGTTGTCTGTGATGGAGTTTTTAGCCAGTAAACAAATAACTATATTGGAATACCCTACCTGCTCACCTGATCTGACCTCCCAATGATTTTTCTTTACCTGAAGATAAAGGGAATACTGAAAGTAAGACATTTTGATGACATTCAGGATGTCAAGAGTAGCTTGACAATAGCTCTGATGGCCATTCCAGACAAACAGTTCCAAAATTGCTTTGAAGGTTGGAGTAGGCACTGGCATCAGTGCATAGCTTCCCAAGGGGAATACTTTGAAGGCGACCATAGAGATATGAAGCAGTGAGGTATGTAATACTTTTTCTAGGATGAGTTTTCGAACGTACCTGTCAGTGCTCATAGCCTTTGATCTTCCCGAGTAAGTGCTTCAAATCTTTTTTAATTTCAGCAAACAAAATCGAATATTCTGTATATTGAAGTTTGTTAACGAGTTTTCCTTTAATCCTTACGATGTGTTCTTATTCCTGAGGTCCAGCTTCTTGGATTATTTGCTCAGCATATGGATTGAATCAGCATGGTGAAAGGATACAACCCTGACACATGCACTTTCTGACTTGAAATCAAGGAGTATCCTCTTGTTCTATTCTAAGGACTGCTTGCTGATTTGTGTACAAGTTCTATCCACACGAACACAAATAAGTGTCCTGGACTTTCCATTCTTCCCAATATTGTTGAAAATTTGTTCTGATCCACACAGTTAAATATCTCAGCATTGTTAGTAAAACACAGGTAAACATCTTTTTAGTATTTACTTCCAGCCAGTTTCTGTCTGACGTCAGCAATGATGTCCCTTGTTCTATATCCTCTTCTGAATCTGGCTTGAGTTGCTGACAGTTATGCTGTGGAATTATCTTTATCAGAATTTTAGTTACATGTTACATGTGATATTAATGATATTGTTTGATATTTCTCCATTACACTGGATCACCTTTGTTGGAGTGGGCACAGACATGGATCTTTATCTGTCAGTTGGCCAGGTGTTTCTTGGCATAGATGAGTCAGCACTTTCCGCATTATTTTTAATTTGTTTGTTGAAACATCTCAGTTGGTATTCTCTCAATTCCTGGAGGCTTGTTTTTTTGCCAGTACCTCTAGTGCAGGTTGGACTTTTTTCTCCAATGCCATTGTTATAAAAAACTGCAAATCAGATCTTACCCATGGATGTAGGCTGTTTTCATGAGCTTGGTGATTACAGTGAGAATTACAGTACCTCACAAGGGACCACGGAGTTGTGGTCTGACTCTGGAGTCCTGAAAACAAAACTTCCAAGTAAAAGCAACGTGGTACATTTCTTCTGGTCTGTATTATTCTGTTTTACCTGATCGCTTCAATATATAAAGACAGTGACAAGTGCAGTAATAGATATTTTTTAAAGGGCTATTGGAATTAGACAAGAAAGAAGACATATTACTAGAAAAGTCAAGAAAGAATGCATAGAAAATATAACAGTGCAGTTAGGTGTTGGAAGATGAAAAGATATTCACTGGGCAAGGAAGGGGAGAAAGGCTATTTAGGAAAAGAGAAGTGACAGTATCAGATCTGTGTTTTGGAAAGGCAGTGTAAAGAATGATTTGATAAAGGAAGGGACAGGATGTGGGAAGATAAAAGAGACAGCTACAAGATGAGTCCAGGAAATTACAAAAAAAAAAACGAGACGAGTGAAGGCATTAACAATGGACACAGAGAAGAAGATAGATTTGAATGGATTTAAGGGATAGACTTGACAGTTCCTAGTTTGATCTGAAGCTTAGGATTCAGTAAAGAACCAAGGGTGGCTCTGAAATGTATTTCAGTGAGGAAAATTGAGAAGAAAAGTGGATTTGAATGGTCAAGACAAAGTGATTTTTGATTTAAATACCAAGGTAGCTGCCAGTTCCCTAGCTGGAAAGCGTCAGTGGGCATGTTTCATCCGGGATCATACAAGATAAGTCAGTTAGTGATGAAGATTTGGGGCACACAGGGGTAGTTGAGAGCACCCCTGGTAGAATAGTGATTAAGCACTTAGCTACTAACTGAAAGGTCAACAGTTCCAACTCACTGTCTGCTACACTTAACAGGTGTAAAGACATGGCAATCTGTCCTGTAAAGTTATCAAAACCAAATCCAACTGTAAAGGATGGAGGAGAACTGCCCCATATGTTTTTCAAAGCCCTGAGTCTTTATGGAAGCTCACTGCCACATCTTTCTCCTATGGAGCAGCTGATGGATTAAAACCTCCTTCATTTCTGCTAGAAGCTGAGCACTTAACTGTTGCACCACCACGGATCTTCCCCATAAAGATTGCAGCCTAGGAAATGGTATGGGGCGGGACAACTCTATTGTGTAGTGTCATAATGAGTTGAAATCGACGACACACGCAACAAGTAGTTGAAGCCGCCTCAGTAGGTGGTATTGCACAAGAATTATTGACTGAAACAAGGGTGAGGTCGCAACTAAAGAAGAAAAATGAAACGCACACACTGGGGGTGGGAGGTGTCGGAGGGGGTACCAGTTGCCCTGTGGAAGAAGGGCTGGGGTCCCAGATTTGTACTTTTATTGATTTATTTTCATTGCCGGTGGGTTAATTCAGAGTATGATATTTGAATAAAAATGATATTTGAATACTTTATCAAAATTCATTGGTTAATTCAAAGTCTTTCAGGAGGTTGGATCAGACTTTCTGCATTCCCGATTTAGGATTTATCTGTGTTTGTCAATTAGCAACAGACCATCACCACGTAATGGGGCTTAATAGCCCTACATTGATGTTATTGGTCTGCTTGATGATGCTGGCTTGGTTTTAAGTGGTAACTCAAATACAAATGATTGCTAGTTAACAACTGACTGGGACAGAATGCCACCCCAGCACTTGGCATGCTTTAAACAAACGGGGGAAAAATCCAAAATGAAAATGTGGAGAGATGCAGAGGGATCTATAAATAGACCGTGGATGAAAGTGTGTCCTTGAAGTCTATGACCATCGACACATGTTTATTTTATGACAAAGACCATTTCCTAGTAGAGAAAACAACCCGTGGTATTCAGTTTGTAAGACAAGAAAAGGAAGGCATAGAAGCTGAAGCTATCTATATACACTGATAGAGAATCCCTAAGTTAATACGAAGTCTACAAACCTGTACATCTTTATCAATGCCTGCAATCCTCTTGTTTAAACATTTTCTCTTAAAGAAATAACAAGATGTAAAAAAAAAAAACAAATGAGTCAACAAATATTAGTGTTGGCGTCAGAAAACCTGGGATCAAGTGCCGATTTAGGCACTTTGGTATTTTTCACTGCTTCCTAACCAGAGTGACACAAATTCCTCACAGGTCTGTCATCACATTTTAATCACTATTAAAATTAGTCTTCTCGAATGTTGTACACATGGTGAGACTGTGAACAGTATCAAATGAAGCACTGAGCAGAGTGCATTCTACAGTGTTGTATAGACAACTTTCAACTTGCTGAGGCAAGAGCACTAGAGTCTATCCAGTCAACACCAAAAAGGTTGGGAATTATCTCACTATAGTCAGGTCCTGACTTAGGTTTGTTTCCACCCATTGTCTAAATGTTTGTGAACACCTGTGTTTGCCTTAGCTGTGATGTGGTGAGTGAAAACTGAACTTGGAGTCTCCGGATTTGGCTTCTTTGCCTGTTTTTGACACTCACTGTGTTTCCTTGGAAAGTAATTTAACTACTTTCAACTCAGTTTCTCCGTATGCAATGTATGGGGGATAGCATCCCTCACTGAACAGTGAGGAATAAATGAAATCTTCCAAGTGAAAGTCTGCAGCATTAAAACACTTTGAAATGGAAAAGTGGTCTACTAAAGTGTCGTTGTCATCAGAAACCCACAGTTTAGTAACACCTTCTTAGTGATGTATATAGTGACAAAAACAATAGCTAACACAAACGTGGGGGCTACTACATATTTGGCATTTTTGCAAGTGCTTTATATGTAATGGAAACCCTCATGGTATGGTTTGCTATGTCTGCTAACCAGAAGGTTGATGGTTTGAATCCACAAGGGGCTCCTTGGAAACTCTATGGGGAAGTTCTACTCTGTCCTATTGGATTGCTGTGAGTTGAAATTGACTCTGTGGCAGTGTTTATATATATATATATATATATATATATACACACACACACACACACATATATATATGTAAATCCAGTGCTGTTGAGTCAGATCTGACTCATGGCAACCCTAGAGGCCAGAGTATAACTGCCCCATAGAGTATTCAAGGATGATCTGGTGGAAAAATATATATGTAATAATCACTGATGAGTTTACCAATCACTTAAAAATCACGAATTTAATTTTTACAACCCTGTGATCTGAGTACTATTATTTCCATCTCTTCACAGATAAGCAGACTAAGGTGGTAGATCCAAATGGAACAACAAAAAGCTCATGCTATAAGTTGGGCTGTGGGCTCCACTGTCTGTCAAAAGTCCATACATGAGTAGTTGCGTGGATTTTATTTGTGATATGTTAACTCTATATTGGTATTTATATGTGTGTGTATGTGTGTATGTGTGTGTATATATATATATATATAAAACTGACGTGAGTTAAGAGCAACAATGTTTGGTTCAGCTGATTAAAAAACAGTGTACATTAAAGGCTTAAATTGCTTTTATAAGTATAATTCTAGATGAAGCAAAGTTAATCTTGGCTTAGTCTAGAATGCGTGGGAAAAATGGATCTTTCAACTTCAATGCAAATAACAAACGATAGTTGGCAATAATTTAGGAAGAAGACTCCCAAAACAGACATAACTGCTTGCAAATGTTTCATTAGGAAATGATTGAGGTTAGTAGTGTACTGACATGATAGGAGGAAGGTCCTAATACACAGGGAATGAACAGAAAATTCTGGCTCTACAGTAGGTTCTCCATGAAGCAGATAATTTAGACCTTAAGAAGTGAAGTATTTTACAGATCAAGAAAATGGGAGAGAGATTCGGTTTGAAAGGGTGACCAATGGCTCATTACCAATGAATGAAGAAGGGTAGAAACATCTTACAAGACAAAAAAAGGAACCCCACTCTAGTCCACACTCACGAATTCATTCTTCGTTCCACAAATATTTACCAAACGTTTTGCGGAGGGCTCACATAAACTGAGCACTGTAACCATAACTAATTGACAGCACAGAGAATCTTATTCCTCGGAAGGGTACAGAGAAATGAAGGAGACAGAGAAATAAAAAAGCCACATTGTCTTGCATTGCCTTATAGATAAGCCCGGGTGCTGGAAAGCATGTAGTGGGGAAACTTCATCCAGCTTTGAAGAATGGAGAAATTCTTCTGGAGGATGTAATTTCTAATTTGGGAAGAAAGACATCGGCCAGCATGCAGCCCAAAGTGTCTGCACTCACATACCCCTTCTTTTTTTTCTGATGAGGATATTTTCTGAGTTTGCTGAAACCTTATGGCTAGTAGGGGAGAGGAAAAGAAGGTGGATGCTTTTGAGCAAATCACAACATACCTTTGGGAAGCTCTGATTTATAAGAGCTTATGGTTGTGAGATCTGACACTGAGAGCTCCTTTGGAGCTGTGCACCTTTATTGTTTGCATCTGTCTCCCTAGTCACAGGGTGTCTTGTTCCTTCGTCCCTCTTGCACACCCTTTTCTTGTTCACAGTGTGCTGATTGGATTCCAGCTGTGTTCTCTATTGTAGCTGATGGACTCCCAATTAGGTAGTCCCCTGCTGGCAATAATAATGCTGCCTGTTCTTTTAAATCCACAAAACTCTGCTGAAGATATTAGGTTATTCATTTTAAAAATTAAAATTCTTGGCACTTTTATGTGGTATATTTCTCCATGGAATTTATTTAGACAATACATTCTCCAGATTTTCCCTGGAGACCTTTTGACCCATTTTTAAAGTAGCTCAAAATGTTTAAGCCAAATTCACATACTTAATTTCCATGGTCTCTCTGATAATATGTAAGAAGGAAGGAAATTAACATTTACCGAGTGTCTCGTGTGTGCTAGGTCAGTTTTTACACATTTTTCATTGATTCTCTGACATAGAGATTTGGTCAGAAGAGAAGCAACTTGTTTCATGCCACTCTGCTAAGAGCATCAGAGCTGGGCCTAGAACCCATGTCTTTCTGTTTCAAAGTTACTACTCTATCCTTTGATCATTAACATAGGGTTCAGACAATTCCTGTAATAGATAACTAACAAGATGTAGCGTGTGAAGTATTGATGTGTTGCATGTATCAATATTTAAAATTGAGTGGGAATATCTCTTTGGCTTTCACATGTTTGTGATTAATTTTTATGTGAAATCAATCATTGCTTTCTCTTCAGAAGCACATATTTTGGTGATTTTGAAATTCTACGGCTTAAATATTTCTATAACTATTCATTAGCCTGCCTGTAAGAATTTTATTTGTAAAGATTTGAAGACCTTTGAATAGAAGCATAATAGTTGCTACCAGTGTTCACAGATATTTTCCGTTACTCTACATATAATTTTGCTTGGAATATTCTCCCCCTCTTGTCTAAATCTTTCCTTTTTGTTTTTGTTTGTTTGTGAAATAGTCTCAAACTTAGAGAAATGTTTCAAATAAAGCACAAAAACTTTCTTCCTCCTGAAGCATTATTTTTTTTGCATGATGCCCTACTACCCCTGAATACTTTAATGTAAATTCTAATAAAACAAGTACATTCTCCTACACACTGACAATCTGATCATACCCATTGTCAAGTCAATTTTGACCATAGCAACCACATAGGATGGAGTGGAACTGTCCCATGGAGTCTCCAAGGCCATAATCTTGGCAGAAGCAGACTGCCACATCTTTTTCCCACAGAGCAGCTGCAGGGTTTGAACCATCTTTTGCTTAGTAGTTGAGTAGTTAACCTTTGTGCCGCCATTGCTCCTTAGTCCAGTATTACCTACTGACATTTAGTCGATGACATCTTGCTCTGACCCTGTAGTATAGAGTGGGGTGCCCTGTAGAGTTTCCAATACTGGAGTCATTATGGCTGGCAGCTTTCCCCTGCAGAGGAACTGGTGGTTTGGAATCACCAACTTGTTGATTAGCAGCAGAGACTTAACCATTCCTCCACCAGGGCTTTTTATTCGGACCATAAATTCAGAAATTTTAGATTAGGTCCAATCCATAGGTAGCATTCAAATTGTAACAGTTGCGCCAATAATGCCCTTTATAGAAAAAGGATTCAATTCAGATTCATGAATCTCCTTCAGTTGTCTGTTCATTTTCCTTCATTCTGGCATAATTTCTTAGACCTTCCTGGACTCTCACGTTCTTGACATTTCTGAAGAGTACAGTGAGTCGTTTTGTGTCGTCTACCCCTCAAATTTGTTTTTTTTTTTCCAGTGTTTACTCATAATTATATCCAGACTACATACCTCTGACACAATTATCATATAAGTGACTATTAAGTTCTTTTCAGTGAATCCTATAGGTGGTATGTGATTTCAAATTGTCTCATTTCTGATCATGCTAACTTAGATCATTTGATTTAGTGGTGTCTGGTGGGTTTTTCCACTTACTCTTTTTTAAAAGATAAATAAATAAATAAAACTTTGTAATTAGTAAGTATTTTGTGGGGAGAAATTACATTTTTTAATTGTGAAATTCGTGTAACATAAAATTAACCATTTTAAATTGAAAATTTTAATGGCATTTACAATGTTGTCAAGGCACCTGTGGAGTGATTTTTTTAAGACTACGGAATGATCCTATTCATCATCGTATTTTTAATTTACTCATGTTTTAATTTATGTCAATATGACGCACGAATTTCCACTGTGTTCGATGGGTATATAGTAGTCACATTGTCTCTGTGGAGGACTGACTCCAGTATACCACTCACCTCATAGATACCAAAGTATATATTTAAGTCCCACACATAAAATTGCCTAGTGTTTGCATGTAACCTATGGACACCCTCACGTGTGCTTTAAATTCTCTCTAAACCAAAACCAACCCCACTGCTGCTGAGTCAATTCTGACTCATAGTGACCCAATTGGACAGAGTAGAACTGCTGCACAGAGTTTCCAAAGATCACCTGGTGGAGAGTTGAACTGCCTTTCTTTTGATCGGCAGCTGTAGCACTTAACCATTACACTCATTTCAAGATTACTTATAATACTGAATACAGTGTAAATGCTATTTAAATAACTGTTCATGCCAACACTTGATGCTTTCTCAGCCTTTGCCAGCTCAGTGAGTACTAAAGAGAGACTAAAGATCTGTGAAATGGAAGAAGGCTCTAGTAGGCGATGCCAACATGTGACTTCACTGGCATGGATTCAACTTAGTTCTCAGTGCCAACAAATTCAGCTTTTGTTTTTTGTAATTTTCTTGTTTTGCTGTTGTCATTTTGAACATTTTAGATCGTAATTGATTGAATCAGCAGATGTGGAACCTATGGAGGAGCAAGGCCTGGTGAATATAAATCATTTTCCATAGGTGTGTCGTCAGGAGTTTACACCGATACCTCTAATTGCACTACAGTATCACAATGTCCATCTTAGGTCTTCCTCTTCCACATTTGAGGCTTCTCGGTTTGATTAAGAAACCTGGCTTGTGTTTTCCTTAGTGCATTTACTTACTGTATCAAGCCCCTGCTAAACCGGTGGGTCATGCTGCTGCTGTACATGGGAGCCCTTTGCATTCCACCCAGTCTTTCTCACTCCACCGAGGCTAAGTTGTACTGTCTCCTTGTGTGGATGATTTCTGCCTTTTCTTTGGATTCCAAAGCTCTACTCTATGCTTCCTCCCTTTGCAGAAGCCCTCTTACCCTAAGCTTCCTCCACCCAGTGCTAGGTCACCCTGTTACCCATATAGACACCCTCCTTGCCTTGCTTCGACTCTGACAAGTCACACTGAGCCACCATGGCTCCCCCACTCTGGAAGTGATACCTACGATGCTCATCCTCAACTATTAGACTTTTGGACTGAATTGATAGGAAAGGAATAAGAAGAGAGGAACTGTTTTATTGTTTAATTCAACTTCTCTATCACTTCCTTTTCAAATTGTCCTGCTTTTGACAACCTGGATTTTTCACAGATTAATCACTTGTCCTCTGTCCTCTGTTCCTTATAGAGATTCCAATAGTTGTACTACGAGGCAGTCCATGATGGTTCAGTGGTAGAATTCTTGTCTTCCGGGCAGAAGACCCTGTTCAGTTCTTAGCCAATGCACTTCCTGTGCAGCTACCAGCTGTCTGTTCACTGGAGGCTTCCTTGTTGCTATGATGCTGAAGAGGTTTTAGTGGAGCATGCAGACTGAGATGGACTAGGAAGAAAGGCCTGGAGATCTGTTTTGGAAAATCAACCAGTGAAAATCCTATGGATCACAAGAATTTTAGAGTTTCAAATCAGTTCATTCTGCTTTGAACCCCTGCATTTCCAGTCTAGATATACTGAATCCGAGTTTATATTTTATCAAGATCCACAGGTGGAAATACAAATTCTCAGCAAGAGTTTGAACCAGAATAATCTATGATGTGCAGCCATCAGGGGATAATGCAGGACTGGGGAGCACTTCGTGTTGTTGTGTGTGAGGTCGCTGTGACTCAGGGGCCTGACTGCACAACAACACATTAAGATGAGATTCGGAATTCCTAAGGCATGATTCAAAAAGGATACTGTTCTGCTAAGAACAATCCCAGTGAGGAAATCCTGCAGTTGTCAAAGGCCTTTTCACAGATGGGAAATATGCAGAGATCATAAAACCTTAAGGATGAAAAACATCTCAAGACATTGATGTCTGTCAATACTTAATGGAAACTGTAGCTAAAAATCAAACCTATTCATCTCAACTTATTAAAATTGTCCAGTAGTTTGTGATCAGCTATATAGAGTCACTGTGAACTAGAATACAACTTAACATAAAGAAAACAAAAATCCTCACACCTGGGCCAATAAGCAACATCATGATAAACAGAGAAAAGACTGAGTTTGTTGAGGATCAGCAATCAATGCCCGTGTTAGCAGCTGTCAAGGAACCAAACAATGAACTGCACTGAGCAAATCTCCTGCCTTAAAGTGTTGAAGAGCAAAGATGTCATCTTAAAGACTAGGATGCATCTGACCCAAGTCATTGTATTTTCAGTTGGCTCATGTGCATAGGAAAGCTGGACAATGAATAAGGAAGACAGAAGAGTAATTGATGCCTTTGAATTGTGGTGTTGGAGAAGAATATTGAATATACCATGGACCACCAAAAGTACAAACAGACCTGTTCTGGAAAAAAGTACGACCAGAATGCTACTTAGAAATAAGGCTGGTGAGACTATCTTACATACTTTGGACATGTAGTCAGGAGGCATTGGTCCCTGGAGAAGGACATCATGCTTGCTGAAGGAAAGGGTCAGTGAAAAAGAGGAAGATTCTCAAGGAGATGGATTGACACAGTGGCTCTAACAAAGTCTCAGTATAACAACAACTGTGGGCATGGTGCAGGACTGGGCAGTGTTTCATTCTGTTATACACAGAGTAGCTATGAGGTGTAACTGACATGATGGCATGTAACAACAACTAACATGAGCTGGAATTGATGACAATGGACTTGGTTTTGGGGGTTATAGCTATTAGGTAGCTGTAGTAAGATGGTGACATGAGGTCACCATGAGTTGGAATTGACTTCAGGTCAACTAACAACAATTCTGATACACTACCACAGTATTTCTCAAGCTTGTATCCATCAGAATCATAAGGAAAACCAGAAAAAGACAAACTGTAGAGTTGATTCCGACTCATAGCCCTTGAAGGTTAGCAGTGATAGCTCTTAACTACTACACCACCAAGGTTAACATACCTATCTGGTAAATCCTATTACCCTGTCCAAACTGTCAATTTTCAGTTTTCTTTACTATCTAGCCACAATTCTCAATACTGTTCCAATTATTTACCCTTCTGTCTAGAGAGTCAAAATCTCCCAGAGGATCAGATATTCTTCTTCTGGATTTAATGATTTTAGGTTTTCTCAGCTAGGCACCAGACCTGACTTAGTTGGGTCTTTAGCCGTCTTGACTCTAGACTCCTCTGAACCTTCTAAGTCTACAGCTGTGCCTATTCCTTTCTTTTAAGAGTTAACTTTGCCTGTCCCCTCCTCACACCTGCTGAAAACTCTCACCTAAAGCAGCGTGTGTCCGTCTCTGGACCTTCCCCCTGAACACCCTTCTGGGCCATCAGATTCATGTCTTGTTCATTGTCTCTGAGCTATTTTCACCTCCTCATAAATTTCAGGTAACTAATGGATATGGAAACTCTCTTGTCTGGTAGGGATTTAACTGACTTTCTCCCTTCATTTCCTCCCATCTTCCCCCCTTGTCCCCTCCCACCAAAAAAATGAAAAAGTTACAGAAACTACCTGGCACATCTTATTACCTTGCCCAAATTGTCTATCCTTACCAAATTTTCAGTTTTCTTTATTATCTGGCTATAATTCTTCAAACTATTCTAATTATTCACCGTCCTGTCTGACTGTACTGGAAACCCTGGTGGTGTAGAGGGTGAAGTGCTATGTCTGCTAACCAAAAGGCTGGCAGTTCAGATCTACTAGGCACTCCTTGGAAACTCTATGGAGCAGTTCTACTCTGATTTCTAGGGTCACTATGAGTTGGACTTAACTTGACATCGATGAGTAGGTCAGACTGTGTTACTGCAAACTACAACCTGGCTGCCCACATCCCTATAGCCTGTTGGTTCAAACTCATAGTGACCCTATGGAGCCTCTCACTTTTCTTGTACCTGGCCCTTTCTGAAGGTGTTGAAGAGGCCCTATAGCTTGATATAAACTTTGAAGAATTCGCCACCAGAGCAGACCATGCATGGGCCAGAGTTCTCTCTGGATAATCCGTTACCTGGACCATTGTTGAAGAGGACAATGAAGCTCATCTCACATTGATGTACCAAGAGTCCTGGAAAGACTATGGCTTAGTCCCGGTTCTCCACAGCTCAAAAAAAATTTCTTATGGCCTTCATTTTGTTCAGCACTGAATGCTATTTATTCATCCTGAATAAAAGAATGCTGGTAGTGTGTTAAACTCTCTCTGAACCCTTTGCTCATAGAAAATAACAATAGTTAGGATATATCTCTGTTCTTCTGCTTTTCAGCTCTGCCCGCCACTACCACCCCACCCAACTTTTTATGTTTTGGGAAATGGCTAACTGCCAAGTACACTGTGCTCTGACATAAGCTCAAACTCCATCCTTTCTCAATGAATCCTTTATTTGAAAACACCAGGTTTTCTTCGTCTTTGAAATGTTTCTTATTAATGAATGTTCTTCCCATTGGAATAGCCTGAATAAAATTGTCATAATTGTCTGATGCTTTTTGTCTCTGACATTTACTTTCTTTTCCTTCATTTCATAGTTGTTGATCTCTAATAAACATTTGTGCCTTGATCTCTGTTTCTGCAATTGCTCTTGAAGAAGCCAATGCTGACACTGATTCCTGTGCTGCTCCCCAGCTATGAAATAGGCGTAATGGTAGTATTTGTATCCACTTCACTGGTTTGTTGTGAGAACTTCCTAATGCTTGTAAAGTGCTTAAAGTTGTGCCTACCCCATTGGTTTAGTGCCTAGTCCATTGTAAGCCCTAAATCAATGACAGCCATTAACATTATTGTGGGAAATGCACTGGAGCAGAGAGAAGGTGTATTTAAACTTCTTTGAACTACAAAAATGTCCTTTATAGCCTCTTGTCACTATACATCGCTAGTTAACCGTTTGGACTGTGCGTGTTATCTTAGAGCAATAGAACAGAAGAACACCTGAATCCAACTGCAAACAAAGTGTAAGCTCATTAATTTGACATGTGACCCTCTCTATCATATAGCTGCTATCTGTTTCTCCACTTTCTTTTTCTACCTCTGCCCCTCCTGCATTCTGCCTTCTCATAATTACAAAGATCTTTTAGTTTGTTATACAGAGGTTAAGGCCCTGCCTTGTGTCTGTGTGATGCCATAGATAATTCTCTGCCTGCCTTCTAGGATTCACCAAATCCTACTCTCTAGATTCAGTTATAATGTTTTTGCACCCCCACTCTGCACTAAGCATACACACACAGACACACTAGGCAAAAAGACAGTTGTTGTTTTTTTTAATGATTCCCCAGCACCAATATTGTGTTTGTCACACTGTAAGTGGTACTTAAGTTACTTATTTATGTAGTGTATCTCTTCCTCACTACACCGTAGTTTTCCAGAGAACAAGAGCTATTCTAGTGCTCTGTAAAGAATAAAATGCTCAATAAATGTGTATATTCAAGAATTGCACTGAAATGTAAGGTGGTCTGTGTACTTCCAAATAGATGAAAATTTCATAGACTTTGCAATTCTTTTATTATTCCACTACTACTGATGGTAAGATCAAGAATACAAGTGTATGTGCCAGTGTGCTTTACACATGCACACACACACAAACATACATAAACACACCCACTCCTTTCCTTTTGGGAATCTGAATCATTAGCAAAGCCATTAAGACTATTCACTTTTATGTTGTTTGTTTTCAGGGATATTTCTTGAATTTTTGTTAAAAAACCATGCACAAAAATGCCACATTACAGCTCTTTAATTTTTAATTATTAAAAATCTCTGTAAGCTCACTTTATTAACATAGTCTATTGAAATTAAACATTTTAGCACTTTAAATAGAGACATCTAAATATTGAAGGAATTGTGTTCAGAAGGTGTCATTTTAATGATTACGTTGTTTAATTTGCAAATTTGATAAAACTGTATTAATTGTCTAAGAAATAAAGAATGATTGCTTCTTCTACCTTGTTAAATGAAATTTCAGAGGCTAAACATTGCTGAAAATTTTCCAGAGATAAAATGCTGATATTATCCTAAGGGGATGCATCCTTAGACCATATGCCACGTATGCAATCTCTTGGTTTTCACAATGAATACAATTCACACAACAAACATCTATTCCCTTATTTAGTGTTTAATGATTGAGCTCCTACTCTGCACCAGGGGATGAGTTACAACCTAGAAACCAGGCTGGAGTTTAAAGCCTAGTGGAGAAGACAGGCAATTAAAGATTAATTAGAGTTTAGAGTGACAAGTGCTAAATGGTAGCAGTAGCACCAGGTGTTAGAAGGCTACCTCAAGTGATGTGGGCCAGGAATAGCCTTAGTCAGCAAAAGGACACTTTCAGAGTTTCCCTTTACTGCCTCAGCTGTTGCTGCTTCACAGCTTGTACCTGTTGGCAAGTTCTTATTTCTTAGTTTTTAATTCATTTTCTTGTGGTATGTGAATGTCTTAAAACTTCAGTTAGGCTGCAGCCTCCCCAAAGCTCCGCACGTGGCAGGTGCTCCAGAGAGAGCTCAGCAGCTGACAGCCTGGCCAGTAGTTGCCTTTTGCCCGTGTTTTCCCAGAACTTGGCTACACAGCTAACCAGGTGACATCTCTCTGGTTTATACTCAAAGCTGACTGGAGACACACAGGGGGCGCTCAGGGAACCATTCCAGAGCTTCGTGGCAGATTAGCAGTGCAACTCCCATCACTGTTAGTAAGATTTACAGAGGTAATCCACCTGGTACAGCAGAGAAAGCATGCCATTAAAACAAAAAGGGCAACACCTTCAGAAGTGAACAAAGTCAACTGTTTTACCTTCTAAGACATTAACATGATAATGTCACTGTTCCCCCAAGGTGTCTGGCTTGCTAATAAATATAAGGATGCCATTCAGAAAGACACAAATGGGCACACTATTAGGGTGAAATGTTTATATTCTACTGCCTGAGGAAAAATGAAACT
Source organism: Heterohyrax brucei (assembly GCA_028571685.1). NCBI lineage: Eukaryota > Metazoa > Chordata > Mammalia > Hyracoidea > Procaviidae > Heterohyrax > Heterohyrax brucei. The sequence continues at coordinate 111,885,350 of CM053149.1, read as the reverse complement.
TTCTCCCTTGACCCTTTTTCTTACAGAATCGCATTCTCTTTTATTAATCCAAGGCCAGGACCCTGAAAGTTCAGTAAGGTGTGGAGGCAGAAATTAGGGGGCTTAAACCAAAATGAAACCCATTGCCACAGAGTTGATTCTGACTCATAATAATCCTATGGGATGGAGTAAAACTGCCCTATAGGGTTTCCACGGATATGGGGCACAGCCACGTAACAGTGTGTAGCTTCAGAGAGACCTGAAATTAGGATCACTGTAAGGGAATAACGATATACCTTTAAAAATGAAAGTTAAAGCTGGATAGCAGATTGTATACTTTACCAGACAATATAGATTTTTATTTTTATTTTTTTATGGTTGGCATAGGTAAGACAGGTCATACAACATTGCATTAAAAATCTAGTTTTCTTTGCTGGGCTTCCTTCTGTCCAGCTTTGCATTTAAACCCTCCTTTTGCCTGGAGCCAAGCCAAGTGCCAAGTGCCGTCAAGTCGGATCCGATTGGAAGTTACGTGTAAATCTCGCTGCACCTATGTAGTATGAGTCAGAATGTAGCTGACATAACCTGTCTGAACTCCCTCCTTGCAAACCCCTTAAAAGTATCTTTATCGTCACCTTTGGGGAGTAGTCTTGGTGGCACCAGCTCTAACTGATTCTTTTTCTTTGTGCAATGAAATAAAGGTGTCTTTTCTATGCACCCACCTTGGCTTCTCGTTTACTGGTCAATATGAGTCATGCTAAGCAAGAACCTGGGATTTCTATTTGGTAACATGGAGATTTGGGAATAATTTTAAGCAAGGTGTTTTAGTTATCTAGTGCTGCCCTGGCAGAAATACCACCAAGTGGATGGCTTTAACAAAGGAAATATTTATTCCTATAAACCTTAGTCCAGTAGGCTATAAGTCCAAATTCAGGATATCTGCTCCAGGGTAAGGATTTCCCCCTTGTCACCTCTGGAGAAAAGTCTTCGTTTTGCAACAGTCTTTGTTCAGGGAGCCTCTTGGTACAAGAATCTCAGATCTGAAGTATGTGCTGCTCTCCTGGTGCTGCTTTCTTTATGGTGTGAGGTTCCCAACTCTCTGCTTGCTTCTGTTTCCTTTTATCCAGTGTAGGATAAAAGGATAAAAGGTGGTGCAAGCCATACTCCAGAGAAACTCCATTTACAGTGGAGCACAGAGGTGACTTTAGGAAGAGATTTGCAGTCCCGCCCTAATCTTCTCTAACCACAGGCAGAGATTGGGATTTACAGCACCAGAAAACCACAAAATGGAAGGCAATCACAGAATACAGGGAATCCTGGCCCAGCCAAATTACTACACATATTTTGGCAGACACAATTCAATCCATGACACAGAGTGTGGTCTTGAACAGAAGTGTTCTTCAGGAACATTAACCTGGAAAGGATAGCACATTGTCATCATTACTCTGATAATTGTTTTCATTCAATTTTTCTCTCAAAAATTAAGATGCTTACTTTTCTTGAACTTCCACAATTCATTCTACATGGTATACATACACTCAGGTCATAGTAATCCTCAAAGTTTTTCATTTCTGTATCAGTGCTGTATGGTCAGCAATAGAATTGGCTGTAACAATGTGTAAAAAGAAAGTTGAAAGATCAGATCTTAGAGAGGACAAGAGCAAGGGCAGCTATAAATAATCTCCCTAAAACCAAACCCTTTGCTGAGTGGAACTGCTTCACCGAGTTTTCTTGCCATACCCTTTACGGAAGCAGATCACCAAACCTTTCTTTCATGGTGCTGCTGGGTGAATTTAAGCCACCAACCTTCAGGTTAGCAGTAAGTGCAAGTGATTTGAGAATCAGGACTTCTCTAGAATTCCGCCTTTGAATTACTTAGCTCCAGTCAGCATCAGTCCTGTAAGGCTCTGTTTAAGATGCAGATTTCCAGGGGAGGCAGTGTGGACCTAGTTTGAATTGCGTGACCACCTCAGGATTAGCAGCTGAGGTCTCCTGACTGAAAACCCTTTAGGATTATGTGACTAGGGGAAGCCTGCTAACCAGACAAAACTTAAACAGAAAACAATGACCCTAACAAACGCATACATACCCAGTATAAGAACGTCATGTTGTCTTGCATTTGATTGAATGCTGTCTCACTCTTTATTGGTTAGTTTTTTCTTCCCCGAACTCCAAAATTTTACTCAGGCTTGCTAGCTAAGCTTAAATATTATTTTCACAAATCATTGGCTGTACTCAAACATCTCTTTTACTTATGTCCTTATTTTATTACTTATTTTCCTTTGCTTTATCATAATTTATTAATTTCCCATGTAAAAGAATATCATATGCTTAAAGTTTGAATGGTAAAAGAATACCATGTATTCTTTTAAATGCAAGTTCATAAATGCACTGAAATTAACCATTTAAAAGAATATTGTGTCATGGATTGAATTGTATAACCCCAAAAAATGTGTTCAGCAATTTGCTTAGGCCATGATTTCCAGTATTGTGTGATGTTCCTGTATGTTGTGAATGCCTCTACAATGTTAATGAGGGAGGGTGTTCAGCAGTTGTGTTGGTGGGACAGGACTCAGTGTATAAGACTATATTGTGCCTTGAGGCAGTCTTTTGAGATATGAGGGAAAGAGAAGTAAGCAGAGATTTGGGGACCTCTGGAAACCTTGATGGCATACTGCTAAGTACTGAAGCTGCTAATCAGAAGGTCGAAAGTTCAAATCCACCACGTTCTCTTCGGAAACTCTGTGGGGCAGTTCTGCTCTGTCTGTGGGGTTGCTATGAGTCAGAATTGACTCAATGGCAGTGGGTTTTTAACTTCAGGAAAGAAGAAGTTCCAGGAACAGAGCATGTCCTTTGGAAAGGACCCAGATCCCTGTGCTTCAGAAGCTCCCAGTCTGGGAGAGGACTGATGACAAAGGATCTTCTGCAGAGCCAGTCCCTGGCACTGATGCTGTCAATTTGGACTTCCAGCCTAGTGGACTTTGACAAAATAAAATTTCTCTTTTTAAAGCCATCCAATTGTGGCGTTTCTGTTAAAGCAGCAGTAGATGACTAAGACACATTGTATATCTTATTTCATTTGACCCTTTTAGCAATCAAAGTGCTCTCTCTTATTATACTCTACATTTTGTAGATCAAGAAATGTTAGACAAAAAGCAGTTTAAGTTATTCACTGGTAATTCTGAATGAGAACCCAAGCTCTTTTAGACCATGCTTCTCTAGGTTACTTGTATGTAGCCTCCTCAAGTGGGTTTCAAGTTCCATAGGCAGAATCCTTTATCTGTGTGTTTTCCACAGAGCTTCCTAAAGATTGACAATAGTAGGCAATCAATAAATGTGTGCTGAATAAAAGAATGAAACAATAAAATGTTTATATTTACAATGAAATATATTGTCAAAATGTAAGTAGTTCCAGATGTAGAAAAAGAAAGATCACCGACACCTACAAGAGGAGAAAGAACGTTCTCTTGAAGGTTAAGATTGGAACTGAGAGTTAAAACTTGCAAAGGCAGAAAGACCTAAAGGGCTTTTATGGTGGGAGCAATCTGTACACGGAGATTTTTTATCAGGATGCACACATTTTCCTGGACATCTAATTGACAAAGACAAACAACAGTCCTCCCAAATGGGTGTTGAACTGTTTAAGGCATGGGGGAGTGTAAGGCAAGGACATATTAAACTGATCTTTCACCCACTCCCTGTTCCCCTTGCAGAAGCCTGTCAAAGGAAATAGCACCTAGGGCAATTACAATTAATTGCTGAATGACCTCTCACAGCTGGTGATGGAAATGATAATGGCCAATAAGACTGCTCATGGGCACTCTGCCTCAGATAGTACCCAGGGCGCATGCCCTTCCTGCTATGCCTTAGTTAGGCTTCTGCTTACAAGGCTGATTCTTCAGGGAGCTGTCAGATCCAGCTTGGCGATCTGTGATGCACTTTGAGCTTCAGACTTCCTCAGGCAAATCACATGTGACATTCAGTTTGACATCTGGGATATTGTATTGGCTAACTCTAATGGGAAGAGCAATAGAGCAATGAGCATTCTGTTTAATACAAGCTTTTCTACAGCTCCGTGCATCTTCCCCACAATAATTGTTGCTGTTAGTTTCTGTGAGGTCAATTCCAACTCATGCCAACTCCACAATTAGAGAGCCCTTAATTCATGTCTCACAGAATGCCTTAGTCATCTCATGCTGCTGTAACAGAAATAGTACAAGTGTATGGCTTTGACAAGAAGAAATTTATTCTCTCACAGTCCAGTAGGCTACTAGTCCAAATTTAGGGTGTCTACTGTAGGGAAAGGCTTTCTCTCTCCATCGGCTTGGCTCTGGAGAAAGGCGCTTGTGATGTATCAGTCTTGCCTTGGTCTCGGAGCGTCTCAGCACAGGAACCTCAGGCCCAATGGGTATGCTGTCCTCCTGACACTGCTTTCCTTGTGGTATAATGTTCCTGTGTCTCTCTGGTAGCTTCTGTTTTTAATCTCAAAAGTGATCAGCTTAAGACACTATCCAATCTTGTAGACCTCATCAATTTAACTGCTACTAATCCATGTTATTAAAATCATAGTGATAGAATTTACAACACATAGGAAATGTCATCTAGTGACAAAATGGTGGACAATCAGACAAGACTGGGAACATGGCCAGGCCAAACCGATACACACCTTTAGTGGGGGGACATAACGCAGTCTATGATAGATGATAACACCCTTTCAAAATCAGAAGAAGTTTTAGAAATGCTTGAGGGCAGAGGTGTCTTGCAATTCTTGGATCATTCACAGGAAGGACATTTTGCCTTGCTCTGGGAGATCGTGGGCGTTATCGCGAGAGCATAGGATTTTGAGTCAAACTAGCTTATGTTGTATTCCTATCTCTGCTACTGAATTCTTGGGTGACATAGGGCAGAATTCCTAGCCTATTTGAGTCTCTAGTTCCTTGTCTGTAAAAGAAAATTAATGTATACTTCATAGATTTTTGTTAATAGTCACTGAGCTGGCATAAAATAATACATTCTGTGCATGGTAATTTGTCAAACCGTGTTAGACCAACTCCGTTTATACATAGTAGGTGCTCAAGGAACACGTAGTGAATTGAGCTAACATGACTCGCCCAGTGGTAAAGAAATTTAGTCCTGCAGTAGGATGTCAGCTTAGTCTTCCAGGAAGCAGACATTGGGATGACATTTGGAGCACTAGAGGTTTCTTGAGTAGGGAAAGCCTTATGATCATAAAGCAGATCTGAAACTGTGAAAGGAAAGAAGAAAATAAGTCAGATTCTGCAAGGAGATCCTCAGCCTCAAATGCAAATCCTACAATGCATTGACAGTCCATGGGAGCATTTTGGAACAAAGATTGCCTGTTAGAACATTTTCATTCCAATAAAAATGATGCTAAGTCACTGGTGGAGGACTGCCTGAGAAAAGGGAATGCTTAGCACAGAAACTGAAGTGCTTCCTAAAGCTGTTAGGAGCTGAAGGCTGTCAGTTAACTACATTCTTTGCAGCTGAATGAGAAACTTATTCTTGAAAGGAGATCTGAGTAGCACATCCCATGGCTGCCACAACTAGTAGCATGGTATTCTGTTAGATCAAAAAGCAGTTATGACCCTTAAAGGTGCATACAATTCAAAGCTAAGGAAGACTTGGTAGCTACAAGATAAAAATTTAAAAAGAGAACAAAAACTTTGATGTGTATGTTCAAACATTCAGAACTGTATGAAACTGGAAGAAACGAAACCTATATACCAAGTCTCAAATAGACCTGAAAAATCAGTAAAACACATACATGAAGGCTGATACGCAGATAGAAATACAACAAATGAAAAAGAAAAACAGAAGAAGAAGAACATAGAAAAAAAGAGAAAAATTAACTCTGTTTCTGTAATGGAGATAATATTAGTTGAGGAGTTAGATAAATTGTGAATTAGCACTTGGTTCTTATAACTGGCAGATGTTCCACAATGTTCAGCCTCTCTGAACAAGTTAGGTTAATTCACTCATTCAGCCAGTCACCTATCAAACACTTACTGAATGTCTACTACACCCGATGCTATGAAGTCTACATGGTTAAACAAAGAGATACGGTTCTTCGTACTAAACACATAATTAGACAAATAAAATTCTGGCTCTAGAATTTGATAATTGTAATGAAAAAGACAAAGACTAGTGTATGAAGTTATGAGAGCGCATACTTAAAGTAAGACACTGGTAGAGAACGAGAGCAAGGGAAGGTAGGTTGGGGAGATGGTATTCAAGCTGAGGCACATTTGACCCATATAAATATTGGAGAGGAGTTACTTTTTTGGCAAAAACAACAGCATTTTGGAAGATCTTACGCAGAGAAAAGGGGAAATGATGTTTCAGGAAGTGAACGTAGAAAAGCAGGGCTAGGAGTAGACTAACATGACATCAGATATGAGACATGAGGATGGAAGGATGGGGTTCTGATTTGACAGGCTGTGTTTTCCCTGTGAAACTCAAGGCAGGTTTACCAGCTGAGAGAGTTTTTGGTGGCTAGCCAAGAAGTGAAATAAGTAATATTGGAAGAATAAGCTTACTAGAGAAACAGTAAATTGTGGGCACTGTTTTGTCACCATTGGAATTGACAATTATGAATTTACAGAGATACTAAGTGCACAGTTGTGTGTTGTTCTCTCAATACTGATCTGCTTAATTGTAACATAAAGAAGTCTAGCAGTTCAATTCAGTCAAGTAAGAATTAAAACATACTTTCCTATTTCTGTGTTAATCAGTTACATGATAAAGCCTACTTGCTGGTGTCCGTGTTAAACCAAGGAGCCCTGGTGATTAAGTGGTTAATTGTTTGGCTGCTATCGAAAAGATCTGTGGTTCAAATCCACCATCCACTTCATGGGAGAAAGATATGGCAGTCAGCTTCTGTAAAAATTGTAATTCTCTAGCTTTGGAAACCTTATTGGGCAGTTCAGCACTGCCCTGTGGTGTCACTATGAGTTGAAATTGACTCAATGGCAGTGAGTTTAGTTTGGCTTTAATTTATGCTAAATAATACTAGGACAGGCCAAAACAACTTACCTTTTTGTTTCAAGAAATACTTGCTTTGGGGAGATACGGCTATGAACCAACTAAAGTGAATTAGTTCTCAAGACAAGCAGCTTGCTCATCAGAACTCGCTTGAAAATCTCTCTCGCATCGCATCCATCGACTCCAAGTCAGCATGTCATGTCTAACCAGGTCCTCACTTGCCTTAAAATTATCCAGCCCAAACCGGAAATCTCATGAATGGATTTACTCACTTCTCCCTTCTGTGACGCTGCTAAGACCCTGTCAGTGTGATATTCTTACTTACTTCCAGCCAAGTGCCCTCAAGTTGGATCCGACTCATGGCGACTCCAGAGTCCAGGGTAGAAATGACCCCAAACTCAGCTTTGCTCAGTCAATGGATGTTTCTGGTGGTCTTTTTAGGGACCCATCAGTCAACACAACATTGAGAATTTTCCAAAGAGTGGTGAAAGAAGGAGATGTAATCAAAATAGTGGAGGATATTTACAGAGGAGTTTTCTAGGAGAAAGTGAAGACAGTCCGGGACTAAAAGCAGTTTTTCTTAGTGGCAGTGCTATGGCAGTTAAGGCTGGGTAATTTTTTGTTGTAGAAGCTTCCCCTGAAGGCTACTTAGAAGCATCCCTGGTCACTTCTCACTAGATGTCAGTGGTATATTCCCAGTGGTAATAACCCGCAGTGTCTTCTGACATTGTCAAATGTCTTCTGGTTGCAAAATCACACGTATTTGAAAATTCCTGGGCTAGAAGTCAAAGAAAAATCGGGGGGGGGGCAATTATGTGAGTAAATACATAGAATAGGTAAGTGACGTTGGTGAGGAGACTATTTTGAATTTGTGATTTGCAAGGTAGCTCAATATCAGGTTGTATCTTACTCCAGGGTATGCACATGGGAATGGGTGAGTAATATGTAGCAGAGTAGAATAACGACACATATGCAAAACCTAGGCTTGATGATGAAAACATTAAATGTGCTAAGGTGTGTGAAATAATTAATTCAGAGCCTACCACAGGCTAGATGGTAATGATAAAAAAGTCTAGTGACATTCCCAATTTCATTGTTTGGTCATTGAAAGGTAGAAAAGAAGCTAGAGCTTTACAAGTAAGATACATTTGGCTGTGCAAAAACAGTGGAAGTGATATTGATACTGTGACTCTCCAATTAATAACTACAGAAATCTATTTTATAGGACATTTTTCTTCTTTTAAAAGAAAATATTTGATAGGACCAAGTTGGCTTCAGTGCTAAGGCACGTTGAAAGAAAATTTCAGTGAGACCATGCGCAGAGCTCAGGAATGTATTTGTATAGGATGGAGTTCAGGAAAGAACCTAATGAGTCTCAGTCAGCAGTTTATATTATTTATTATAAATTATCACAAATTAATTAAAAAAATCAGATTATGCCCAGCTAAAGAGAAGAACACATAGTGTAAATTTCTGTGTGAAATGTGATTGGCATCTAGCAGTCAGTTAGGGAAAATTTTTATTCCATGGAGGCCATTCTTTCACTCTTAAAACATGTATTAATATTAATCTGCCACCAAGGGTCGAAGATTGTATCAAATGTGTAACTGGATAATGTCACCCTTAAAGACTGATCTTTAGGAAGACCTAGTTAAGCTCAAATCTCATTTATGTTGTTGTTGATACAACTGAGGCTGCTTAAGAATCCAGCAGATCTTGGCAATTCCTAAAATCTACCATTTCCTCATACTCCCCAGGACTCTCTCTTGATTTTAGCCTTCTTTCCTTCATTCTTTGATTTCGTGTTCTTGGCCATATTATGTTAATCATGTTACAAAGGCATTTTCACTTTTTGGAAATCCCCATTGCCATTTTAAAGCCACACTTTCAATTACAAGTACAGATTTAAATAAAGCAACCTGGAACTGGACCATGGTGATTGAAAGAAGAGATTTTAGCACTCAGCTGCTTCCCTAGAGAACAACTCCATTATTGGAAGGGATCAAGCGAACCCATAAAGATAACACTGGCAGTTACATTAGACCTTCTCATTACACCTGCTGGTGGCTGCCTTTTTGCTGCGGAAATGGGAGTATTAGTGGGGAATGGGTATTGTATCCTGTAACAGGTATCTTTCCACAGTTATAAAGAAAACATGGCCATCCAGTTGATTCCCACTCATAATTATCCTACAAGACCGAGTTTCAAAGCAGTACTTTATTGATTTGAACTGCTGACCTTTTGATTAACAGCCACAGTACTTAACCACTGAACCATCAAGGTTTCCTCTTTAATTATAAGGGATAATTTTTCCTACACTTGAGCCCTCAATAACTTTGGGCTGTGGCATCACAGAGGTGGGCAACTATTTCCTGCCAGAATGTTTGCATTGTGTTTCACAGTAAAGATGGTAAAGAGAGTTTTAATAGTGCTGTTCCTTATATAGAATTAAGAAGAAAAAAACATATGTTGGAAAAAGACTTACTTCTCTGGTTGTACTTTACCTGATACAACTATGTAGAATTCTCTCTGTTCTTCTGAAAAGCACATTCTTCTGTTATTAAAAGAGTATATGTTTATAAAGAATTCTTTTGAGAATGAAAAGGTGACTGAGGTCTTGAAAATTCCCCCACTTAGCCTACATTTGTAAAATATGCTCCCAGGCTGCACATCTGGCAAGGGGACTTGGAGGCAATAGGTTGAGCCTCTTCTGTGAGTTCTTTATATGAGCTTGCCTGAAGTGGATTTTTGGTTACAGCCATAGTTTTCTGTAGGATTTTTGATTATAACAGTCTCATTTCATACTTGAATCCCAACCTGAAATATCCTGATTTCCTAATTTCTTCATCTACCCATTTATTACTTTTGATTTTATGGAGAAAGCCAGTAAAGGGAGTAAAAGAGAAATCAAGAACATCATGGTTCATTTAATACAATGGTGTAATTCTCAGACCAAAAGCTCAGGTGTGCAAGAAATGTGACTTTTCTTGTTTCTCTGATTTCTGGCTCAAGCCACCATTTGACCCAGTGCTGGCAATTTAATGTCAGCTGATTTAGAGTGGTCTTAGTCATTTTAGAGTTCAAGTTCCTGTCTTAGAGGTTGAGTTCAAAGTCTTGTGGGATTTACAGAATGTCAGAGTATGAATATTGGGAGCGATCCTTTATTGTCAGCATCCACACTTGCCCTTGACCTTCAGCCATCATATGTGTTGGTCACTGTGGTGCTCTCCCAATAGCTTACAGATAGGTTTGTACAGATGAGAATCCTCAGCTAGTCCTGTACCACTTTTGAGCACATGGTCACCAGTAGGAAATCAGGCTGCCTGAAAAAAGCCATGCAGACATCTTTATTCTGTTCTTCATGACATATCAAACAAAATCTAAGTGGTTTTCTGTTTTGTGACGTTCTTCCGGGGAAGCAAAGAATAATTCTGCTCAGTTTTTTTGATCCACTAAACCTACTCATGGGTTCCATGAGATGTCATATATGTCCTTATCTTCCTTCCTGTAGGGAGCTTTTAAGCAGACTGTGACTGGAAGGATCAGATTTATTTATTTGTTTTTAACTTCTTATTTTATTTTGAAATAATTATAGATTCACAAGAAGTAGCAAGAAAAGAACAGAAAGTTCTCACATGCTCTTCCTATAGTGTTTGCCAATGATAATATTTCATACAACCACTGTATGTTATCAAAACCAAGACACTGACATTGTTAAAATACTACTAACAATACTAACCACCTTATTTGGAGTTGACCAGTTTTAACATTCACTGTTTCTGTTTTTCCTTTTTTTGGTGTTGCTTCTCTTTCTTTTCATCTCTTGTAGCATAAAAGGGTAAAAGATGGTACAAGCCACACTCCCGAGAAACTTTCTTTACTTTGGAGCAGGGGGTGATCTTAAAAAGGATTTTATAGTCCCTCCCTAATCCTCTTTAAGATAAATCCAGTCTAATAACCACAGGCAGAGATTAGGATTTTATAGCATCACAGAATCACAAATGGAGAGCAGTCATACAATACTGGGAATCACTGGCAGAATGAAATTACTAGGCACATTTTGGGGAAGACACAATTCAATTCATGACAGGTGTATCATTCCAAAATATTATCACACTGGTAGAACTGTGTAACCTCCACTACCATCAGAACAAAGACTTGTGCCCTCACCACAAAATCACTGCTTGGCACTGTTGTTATTGCTGCTGTGCGCCATCGAGTCAATTCTGACTCACAGCGACCATGTACAACAGAGTAAAACTTCCCTATGGGGTTTCGTAGGCTGCAGTCTTTACAGGAATAGATTGTCAGGGCTTTTCTTTACAGGAGCCCCTGGTTGGTCCAAATCATAGACCTTTTGGTTAGCAGCTGAATCCATAACCGTTGCACTATCAGAGCTCTCCTTTAAAGTTATATTCTCCCTTTCATAACAGTAGAAAAATAGTATGTATTTATTGACTGTTCAGGAAATGGCTTTACTATATCTTAAATAATTTATATGAATTGTCGCATTTAATTTTAAAAGCAAACTTATGAGATAAGTAGTAACATAAACTCACTTGGGAAACAAAAGATTTCCAACACATGTTCAATTGAAATGACAAGTTGCAGAGCAGTAAGTATGGCATATATTGTATGCCTAAATGCTTGCACTTCACACAACATAAAATCACGTATGTCTGTAAATACACATGTATCTAAATGCACAGAAAATGGTCTGACCTTACAGGACTGCTTTGCTCTTGGGAGGGGAGAATTGGTTTTGGTGTCCAAGGGGGAAATTTAGTGTCATCTGCATTTTTAATATTTTAAAATACGTGTTGCTTATAAAATTAAAACAAAATTTCAAAACTCAGTGTATACTATTTATGTAATTTTCATATTTGACCATTCTAACTTAAAAATTAATACAAAGTGAACAAGATGCATTTTCTGTGTTGTTACTTCTTTAGGTAAACCACTCCAAATCATGGCAACTGATATAATTTTTAAAATTTAAGTATAGTAAGTTAGCTGCTTGTTGTTGTGAAGTGCCATCTAGGTGATTTTGCCTCCTAGTGACCCCATGTGACAGAGTAGGACTGCCAGAGTGCAGTTTTTTTTCCCGGATGGAGCCACTGGGTTGATGGGAATCTCCTTTTGGTGAGGTTGCACAACATACGTTGTAATACGTCCTCCCCAACCAAACTTGCCTTCAGAAAGCAAGACTATAAGGCAATATCTTATTTGATGTGTTTATTTTTAAATAGTTAATTAGCAACTCTATATAAGGTTCAGAAACCCTGTTGGTGTAGTGGGTTAAGTGCTGTGTCTGCTAACCGAAAGGTAGGCAGTTCAAATCTGCCAGATGCTCTTTGGAAACTATGGGGCCATTCTACTCTGAACTCTAGGACTTCTATGAGTCAGACCTGACTCGACGACAGTGGGTTTGGTTAGGGTTTTTTTTTTATTTAGGATTGCTATGAATCTGTATTGACTTGACTGCCGTGGGTTGGGTTTGATTGTGTATAAAGAACTGAGGATACCGTATTGGAAAGTCTCTTTCTTCCCTTTCCTCTATGTAGTTACAGAAAAAAAAACAAAAAAAAAAAAACAAAAAACAACACTCCCACTATCATCAATTCTGACATAGTAGGCAGCCACTAATATGCCCTCCAGTGATCTGTTTCTCCTGTTATTTACACTTCTACATAGTCTCATTTCCTTGATTATGGGTATTAGGACTGATTCAGTTGTTTCAAAGGAAGAGAATAAAGCAAAAGTGAGGAGTTGTCACTTCTGAAATTAGGTTATAAAAGGGCTGTGGCTTCCATTTGAGCAGCCTCTCCTGAGGAGCTGCTTTGGATGAGGCATTCTGGAGGAAGCCAGCAGCTGTGCGGTGAAGCCGGCAGCTGTGCGGTGAAGCCGGCAGCTGTGCGGTGAAGCAGCCCTGTGGAGAGGCCTGAGTGGTGAGGGACTGATGCTTGAGAACAATCACAACAGTGAGCCTGGAAAGCGGATCCCATCCCACCCTACCTCACCAAGTTGCATCATCAGCTGAGACCACGGTGCCCTTGCCACAAGCCTGACTGAAATATCTTGAGACACCTTGATCCAGAGTCACATATCTAAGCCATACCCAGATTCCTAATGAATAAAAATGTTGAGATGATTTTTCCATTTGAACTGCAAATTTGCAGTCTTTCTCCTGTATTTACAGTCTTTCTCCCAATTGACAATCTTTCTTGCATACTCTTGAGAAACCCTTGTTTTCTACATCTTGTTCTCTACGTTAAAACCCTTAACAGAAATCAGCTTGGTAGAGGGTCAGTGCTAAAGGGCAAGACCCTCAGTGACACAGACGACACAACAACGAACTCAAGCACAGCAACAACTGGGAGGACACTGTAGAACCTCGCAGTGTTTTGTGCTGCTGTGTGTCGGGTTGCTGTGAGTTGGAACCACCTCGATGGCAGCTGACAACAACAGCCATGGTGCTGGTCATATTGCACTCACTATTCTAAGCGTTTACATATACTGACTTATGTACTCCTTACCACAGCCCTAAGACATAAGTACAATTGTCATTGCCATTCTCACTTTAAATGAAGAGTATAATTGTCAGCATTAAATAGTAAGTGCCAGAGGGGAGATTTGAACCTAGGCAGTCTGGCTCCCCAAATCTGTGCAGATAGTCATTTCCTTACACTGCTTATTTATTTTATATCTATTTAAATGTATTTTGTCTTCTTTCGGAACAGCTATTTAGCAAAACATGGTGCCTATGTGCTTAAGAAATACGCATTGAATTTAAACTTGAGTTGTCTTTGAGATGGGTTTTAAAAGACAGTTGTTCTTTGTCAGACAGAAAAGGAAAAGTTATTCAAGTTCTTACTCAATTTGAATCTGAATTTGAATAAAAGCCTCGAGCTGAAAATTTACACATTGTAATAAATGCACTTTCAGTATGGTTTATTTCTTAAATCACTTTGGCCATTGTGTAATGCATAGTAGGTCCCTCTGAGGCTGTTTCATGGGCCAACAAGTAGAAATAGAAAATAACTTAAAAAGCATCAAAACAAAAAGCTAGAAGGACATTTTGAAACTTACACTGCCTCGGACAGTTCTTTGGTTGCACCCAGCTTGATGGGGGTATGTACGGCGCTGCATAATCGTGCGTGTGATGGCTGGTGAGTGAGTGCTCAAGTGGGGTTTTTCAAGTTTAGCCAAAGGACGAACTCAGTACTCAAAAGATAAGTCATTTCATGTTTCCCTAAAACAGCATTGTTGCTTTTCAGTTGTAGGTACATTAGTGAGTTACTTTTAGAGTGCAGGTTATTAAACAATTAAATAAATGTTGCCCATCTGTGCATGAGCAATTTAAATGACTTATGGTACAGTTAATCAGTAATGCTTAATCAGCATGTCAGTGGTTACCTGCTTGGCTTAGGGATGCTTTATTGGTTCTGGGAATTGCAGAAATAAAGTTGGATGAGATAATTTCACCACAGGAGGAGATAAAGCCAGACGCAGGGCATGGGGAAAATTAAGGCTTCTATGTTTTTGTCTTGGTTAATGTGCATATGTAGTTTTTTAGAGGGTAACATTTGCCTCAAGTGAGGCCATAATATTAGAAATATGCACAATTAACATCTGGTCATTTTCTACAGCATGTTGTCAGATTCTTTTAGCATCTGATTTGACTCTGTAAAAACACTTTGTATTTACATTATACCTTTATCTAATGATATCAAGGGAAGGAATAGCGGTTCTTGTGCACATCTGTAACACTAAAAGAAGTGCACCGTTAATGTTGAATGATGGTCTGAAATTCCATTTTCATTTAACTAGTAAGAGATTTACTGACAGTAATAACATTTTGCAGTCCTCCTCTTTTCAAAAGTGCCAAAATATTTGGGCTCAGGTATGCTGTCTTGTTTATCTAGTGCTGCTGTAACCAAAGTAACACAAATGGATGGCTTTAACAAGAAGTTTCTTCTCTCACAGTTCAGGAGGCTAGAGGTCCAAATTCAGATACCAGCTCTAGAGGAAGGCTTTATCTCCTTGTTGGTTCTAGGGGAATCCTTGTTGTCATTCTCCTTCTGGTCCATGAGCTTCTCAGTACAGGAATGTTGAAGCTTCAAAGGGTACACTCTGCTCCCAGTGTTGCTTTCTTGGTGAGATGATCCTTCTTATCTCTCTACTCGCTTTTTAATTCTATATCTCACAAGAGATTGACTTATAGATTGAGTCTTGCTTCATTAACATGACTGGCTCTAATTCTGCTTTATTAATATAATAGAGGTAGGATTTATAACACATAGGAAAAATCATGTCAGATGACCAAATGGTGGACAGTCACACTATGCTAGGAACCATTTCCTAACCAATTTGACACACACTTTTTGGGGAACTTGATTTCGTCTATAATAGACACTGATGACAACCTAGAAAGAAACATGTTTACTGTTGTTTACTACAAGGATGCCTAAGAAGATCACTTAGATGCTGTTTCAATATGATGGAAGTATTGACTCAAAGCAACCATTACCGTCCATCCAATTTTTCAATTATCACGGAGGTTATTTTAAACCTTTTGCGAAAAAGGGTAAAGATTCAAAAAATAGTAAGGAAAAAAGTGGAAGAAAGAGCATGACTTTATTTTGAATAAAATTAAAATATGTGTTTTAGGATTAAGTTTGATGCCAAGTGCAGAAAACCTGAAATAACTTTGATGCAAATGACAGAGTTGACTTCTCTCTGACATAAAATTTTGGTGTTATAAAGCCAGGGTTCACTAAGTTCTCAAAGATTCAGGCTACTGTCTAATCTACTTTCTCTAGCGTATGGCTTTCATTCTTATGTTCCAAGGCAGTATCCATGACCCAGTAAAAGGGAGAGTACATGCTTGATGTCTCTTAATGATGGTTCCCAAAAGCAGCCACAGATTCCTATGTATACCCCCTTGACCAGACCTTGGGCGTATAACCACATCTAAATGTAAGGGAAACTGGTGAGTGTAGTCTATTTGGGGTGGTCATGCACTCTACTAAATATCAGAGAATCTATACTTATAGAAATAATATTTTAAAACTACAAGCCCAAACCAAACCTGTTTCTGTCAGGTTGATTATAACTCTTAGCAACCCTGGGATTAAAAAAAAAATTCCGTATTCCTTGACTGTCATTCCATTCCCCAGGCATAATTATATTTGACCATTTGTGCCTGTTGTGTGTGTGTGTGTGCGTGTGTGTGTTATTGGCATAATTCTGAGGTATTAGTTCTTTTATTTTTTGATTTACAAATCATAAACTCTTCTATTAGAGGGAAGTAGTATGAACTCCATCGAATAAATAGTCTGAATATCTACAAAAATGCAAAAATGAGGCTAGCCATATTCTGGGAACCAACCGACTCAACAGAGACTGAATTGAAGAGGTCTCCAAAACACCGTTGGCTTCAGTCATTCTCTAGAAGGAGTCACAGAACCAGCAAACCTGTTATATTTATGGTTATGGCTTGTTACAGTGAAAGGATACAGATCGAAATCAACCAGGAGAGATCAAGCATTGTGCCTCTAGTTGTCCTCTCAGAGTGGAGTTGACAGTGCTCATTTCTCCCAGAAGTGATGTGTGGCTAATACAAGTGGAATAATGCCAACCAGGTAAACTCAACATGTGTTAGCATCCAGAGTTTTTATTGAGGTTGCCCGTGTAGACATGACTGACCACCTGTGTATTTGACCTTAGTCTCTAGTTCCTCCAGGGCTCTAACAAATACTGGGTGTCTCAAAGTTCCCACCCAAAATCACACAGTCAGCAAAGACAATCTGATGTGTCCTAAGGCCCTCGGACACTCTACTCTGGCAGGACATTCCAAGGGATTGGAAACTATCTCCCAAGAGCCAGGGACAAAGAGCCAAAACTGTTTGGGGGAAAGTTAATGCTTTACTCACAGAATACTAATACTTCTAGGCAGATCACCCCACTTCTTTAGAGAGCAGTTGTTTAGTTCATCCTGGGAACAAACAATGTACCCTGCATGCAGGAATGAAGAAGCATCACCACTCAGTCTTTGCTCCCTTTCTTGCCTTTTTTTTTCCCCCTTATCTTTCTTCCATAAGCCTGAAGTCCTCTGCAGGTTCTACCTACAACATGTCATTTTAATCCTCTGCACTGATTCTCTTTGTGGTTCATTTGTTCCTCAGTATGATGCCATACACCTCCCGTCATTCAAAAGTGCATCAACTTATCTCTAAGGATCCTCTTCCCTTCTCTGCACGTCTGTGAATATATTCCCTTTTGGCCTTCTTTACCATCATTTCAGTTGGATTTTGGAAGGGATGGGAGATTAAATACCTCAAATCTCAGTTCACTGTGTTAAACGAGGCATTCAGTCTTGAGTTTGTAGAGGTCAATAAATCTTCCTCCAAAAAATAAGTTAATTTGTACCCAAACAGTGGCTTACAACTGCATTTCTGACTCTTTGGGGTGGAGGGACTGTCATATAAATGAGAGCCCGTGTGAAGTCATGTGATAAAATTCTTATAATCAATTCCAAGTTCTGGTAAATCATCATGATGGATATAAGGTTTTATAAAAATGAAAAGATAAATCTGAACTCATTGCCATCAAGTTGATTTCAACTCCTGGTGACCCTATAAGACAGAGTAGAACTGCCCCACAGAGTTTCTAAAGAGCACCTGGTAGATTCCAACAGAATAAAGATGGCCACATAGTCTTAGATATTTCTCTCCTTGAAAGATGTGGCTTATGTCCCTACTGTTGAATCCTGGTGTATTTTGATCAATAAAATATGGTAGAACTGATACTGTTCTGATCTCCTGGTCCAGGCCTTAAAGAATGGGAGCTCCTTTATTCTGTCTCTTAGAAATGTTCATTCTAGGAGAAGCAAGTCACTATGTAAGAAATCTTACTACTTAAGATTATCATGCCATGAGGAACCCTTAACTAGGCATGTGATGAGGTTATGTGTGGTAAAACAAAGAAGCACAGCCAGTCCCAGTTGTTCCAATCTTCCCAGCCTTGTTACAAAGCTTGAGAGTAAAGAAGCCACCTTAGACATCCCATCTCCAGTAGTTGCAACATGGAGAACCATGGAAGTCAGCTGACAGACTGAACTGAAGCTGAAGGTATATGACTTTCATCAAACTCTCTCAGCAACCTCCAGCAGTTCAAGTCACCCCAGCTGAGTTCTCAGTTACCTAGGAGCAGAGGCAAGCTCTTCTCTCTGTGCCTTTCTCAAATTCCTGACCCACAAAGCTGTGAACATAAAATGTTTGCTTTTTTCTACTCTAAAAGAAGTTGTAGTTGTTTATTATATAGATGTAGTTAACTAGAACAGATCTATAAAACAGTTTTATTGTTTGATAAGTACCTTGACTATGTTCTCAGTGATAGAAAGCTAAATTTGTTCCTAGTTTTTCCCCTGTATCTCTAGAGAAAGTACTAAAGGCTGGAGCTAACAAAGGCATTTTCCAGATATACTACTTTATTCCTTTTAATCTGCTGAAGCTTATTGTATTTGTAGCCCAATAAATAGTAAATGTTATAAGACTTATATTTAGTTTATCAATAAATGGATTAGGATATTACTTCATTTATAACATGTTAAATGATGCATAAATGTAATACAAAACAAATGAAACAGGATAAATTGTAAAAACATATATACAAATTTGATTCAATATGTTCACAGTTTCTTTTGCCCTCTGTCAGTGTGATTGCCTTTGCATAATCCATGTCTCTAATTATGCCTTCCTCTGCTTTGCATATAAATAGCTAATTAGATAGTGTCCCTGTCAGCTATGAAGTATATAATATCCAAAGACATACTCTTTTAGAAATTTAATTTGGGATAACAGATTGTGGTAACCAATTGAAAAAAACCTCAAGATTCACATTTTTCTCAAATTGTTTGATGATTTCATTTGAAGTCGGAAATGTCACATGTGAATCCAAGTTTTGGTCCAGATAATTTATGTACTTTGAAAAATACTCCTTTGTGCTCAAGGCATTGCATCTCTTCTGGCTTTATGTCAACTCAATGTGTGGTAATGAAACAACACAAAGCTAAAATTTCCTTTCTTTAAGGCAGCTGATTTAAGAAAACTACCTAGTGGAGAAGGAGAATAACTGAATTCTTCCCCTCATGTGCAAGAAAGAGCAGCCTTGTTTGTTAGGGGTCTGAATCAAAATCGTAATATGGGAAGAATATTTCACTGAACACTATTTTTTTTTATAGACATAGCTCCATCCAAGAATGACTACTTGTAAGAAATAGCAACTGAACAGACGCTTGCAATAGAAGAGAACGTTGGTGAACTCTCTTGGGAACACACGCTGTGGGGAAGACCTAAGGCTTCTAAAAATAAGATTACAAGGCACTTTTCCTTGTAGAAAAGGACCAGAGTAAGCTTCTTTAATAAAAGAACACACAATTGGAAAGCAGGCAGTTCTTGTTCACATCCAGGAGTACTAATCGAATTCTTGGCTGTAAATATCAGAGGCTTATTTTGGTTTATTTAAGCAAAACAGGGATTTTGAAAGCTTTGTGGGCAGTGCTCATAACTAATGGAAGTTTGGTGAATGTGACTTAAGTAGCAACCCGGCAAGGTCAAGCAGAGTCAAGTTCCAAAAGTCTGCTTGGGTCACTGCTGCAGGAACCGTCATCACTGGATGTTCATTGCCCCTTTCCAAAACTGACTACCCTGATAACCCAGTGCCATGCTTGTGATTTTGTGATGGAATTCTGTTTGACCCTGAGACTTTGCGTCACTACTGTAGTATTCAAAGATCATGGTAATTGCAAACAGCTGCACATAAGTCACTTGACCAAATTCTAAATACATCTTTAGCTTCCTTGCTGGAGGTCAGGCCATTCCCAGCCATTAAAACTCCTCAACAGCTTAAAGAGAGCTCAGACAGTGTCTCTGGGCACTCAGACTTAATAATCTCCTTACCACACCACAAATGGGAAATGAGACTCATACCTTCCTTCTGCTGCTACTGTCCATTGATTGGAGGTACAAGTAGCACCCAGCTTCCCCCAGGAGACTTCATGTTCATCAGCTTGGTTAAGGGGGAGTGCAGAACTCCAAGTACATTTTATTAATCCTGGACCAGACACTGGAATTAGCAATACACTCTCTGACCTTCGACCCACCCTTGACAAGGGTCATACTAGAGCCTGGGTATGAGCACCAGATACCCCACCCCTGCGCTTTCGTCCTCATGGCCACAGTCTTCCTTGAGAATCCCAGAAATAATCTTACTCTTCCCTTTATTCTTTCACTGTCATTTTATATCAGTCAGCACAACCTCAAACATCTCATCTCCTAAGTGTAAATCACATACAATCTGCACATCTTTTATCCCCCCAACTTCCACTCACCCTCAAACTCCTGAACTAGACCTGGAAATGACTTCCATTCCTTTTGCCAATACTCAGAGAATTACACAAAGGTATTGAATACTAGCAGGTAGAGATCTTTGGGAGATGTTTTAGAGACACACATTCTCTACTCATTTTGATGTTTTTAATAGCAAACAATTTTGATTGCTTTTAGTCTTTCATGAACATGAAATTGTTTTGAATCTGTCAGGGGACACTGCTGTCATTAAGTGCAGTTGGCTCTGTTCTGACTCATAGCAGTCCTGTACTGTTTCCAAGGAACAGCCTGCAGATCTGAACTGCCAACCTTTTGGTTAGCAGTAGAGCTCTTAACCGTTAACCAAGGCTCCCAGGGGATATTAGTTATAATCAATTTAAACATCTTTTCTTATGCCTGCAACTGTTTTGTTCACTACTCAGTTCTGATTGTTTTGTATTGATATCTCATAATTATTGCATAGATTTCATATTTATAACGGAAAGACTAGTTTGAGCAATAGTGCCTTTTTCAACATGCGAACTGTCTTCTGCTGTTAGTCAATTCAGATTCTGATTTTAAGGAGGGGGTTGTTTCTTATCATTTCCTTCTGGGTCACATCCCTGCTGAAAATTTGTATTTCTCTAACAAGCTGCTGACTTGTGCTAATACTGCTGGCTGGGGAGGAGGGCACAATTCTGAGAAACACTATTCCAAATCCACTGCTACTGAGTTGATTCCGACTCATCACAGCCTGTAGGACAGAGTAGAACTGCTCCATAGAGTTTCCAAGGAGTACGTGGTGAATTTCAAATGCCAACTTTTGGGTTAACTGAGTAGCGCTTAATCACTGTGCTGCCAGGATTTCCACTATGAGAATAGTAGTTCTCAAAATATGTTATACATAAGAATCATCTAGGGATCAGACTGAATGAGAATCTACATTTTAACAGTATTCCGCAGGCTATTCTTATGTATAATACATTTTGAAATCTGTTTCTGTAACCAGTAATTCTCAAAACTGGTCACTACTCCCTGAAGAGCAGACTTAGTATCACCTGCTACCTTGTTAGAAAAAAACAGACTCTCAGCAGGGGTGTGAACCGGCAGGAACCAGACAGAAGGCCTGAATTTAAGACTCTGGCATGTGTGGTTTTGCAGACAGGGGCTGGGGTAAAGCAGGACCTGGGCGGTCTGCAGTCCATTTGTCTTCTGAGCACAGCTGAAAAGTTATTTGAGAAACCGTTCACTTTTTCTCTCCAGAACCAAAGCCCATGCTGAGTCTTTTCTGTCTTTAAATAGAGAAGGCTACTGGAGATTTAACCTGAGGGCAGGTGCTCTGGGAGCAGGCCTCATGCCACTGTTTCTGTGGTCTTTAATTAATGACACCAGTACCTGCCCCCTGGCTCAGTGCTTTTTAAAACCCTGGCTGGCTTTGATTTTAAGTTGCTATTCCTGGAAAATTTACTTTATGAGGCCCTCTCTGTACTATTGAGATTTTCAGGCTGCCCTCCCTGCTGTTTCATTGTGAGTCTCAGTGTATGTCCTTTTGTCATCCAGAATTTCTTTAAACCTTGGTCTGTTAATGAAACACTTTCTGGAGCTGGTCTAGATTTAGAACTATTTTTAATTTATTTTATTTCACTAGGATGAATCAGTGTGTGTCCTCTGTGAGTTTTCTGAAATTGGCAGTGCTAATCCAATTATTTTAAGATTTCGTTTGCTATCAATTAATTAATTGCTAATCTTTTCATATAATTTAGCTCCCAGTTTGTCTCAATTTATTCCTCTTCTAATCATACCAAAAGACCAAACCCAATGCCATCGAGTCGACTCCTACTCATAGTGACACAATAGAAACAATAGAACTACCCTGTAGAACTTCCAAGGAGCACCTGGTAGATTTTTTTTCTTTTCTTTATTATGATTGAATGAAAATGTACATTCCCATATAAATTCGCACGCTCACGTATATGCAGCTCCCACTGCCCTCCCTGCCCAGTGACAGCACACCCCTCTTCTGCTCCATACATGTCCTATCCTCCCAACAGTCTCCTATCCCCTCCTCTCCACCCACTCCCCTTCCTCCAGCAAGAGGTCAGCAGGATGATATCCTATAGATGCACAGAACCATAAAATTCATACAAGATATGGTCACTCTGCATCACCAAGTCCAATCCATTGCCGTCTGAAAGTTGACCTTCATTATATGGACAGGGGCAGCATCAGGGCCAGGGGCCATGCTCCCAGGGGAACCCCGAAGCCCCCAGGCCATCAACTACGGTCTTTTATTGGAGATCTCAGGGTGCACCCCTAGTTATTCTCTTGTTGCCAGTAAGACTCAACTTTGTGAGCTCCATCGTGGCTATCCCTGGTGGTAGCCAGGCACCATCCAGTTCTTCTGGTCACGAGTCGATGTAGAGATCCACTCATGTGGGTCTCTCTGTCTTCTGGGTTCTCTCTTCCCCATGTCGTTCTTGTCCTCGGTGATCATTTGTTCCAGTTGAGGTGGGACCATTTGCTGTACCCTCTGATGGCAGCTTGGCAGCTTTTAAGACCCCGGACGCCACTCACCGATGTGGGGTGTAGAAAGTCCTCAGCAGCAAAACGCTAGCTGTGCCAATTGGCCTCGATTTGTCTGAGAGCATGGTCCCTGGCCCCCTGCCAGAGCTACTCTGTCCCTGCAATATTGGGTTAAGATGGGAGGAGTACCAAAACTGTGTTTGTCTTAGTCACCTGGTACTGCTCTAACAGAAAATACCACGAGTGGAAGGTTTCATGAGGAGAAGCTTTTATTGAGACAGTTCAGTAAGCTGCAAATCCATTTACAAATTGTAAGTCCATTCAGTAACAGAATTTATCACAGTCCAGTAGGCTGAGTGCAAATCCAGTGAGAGCATCTCGGCACAGGAACCTTGGGTCCAAAGGACGTGCTCTGCTTTTTTCTTGGTGGCAAGAGGATCCCCAACTTCCTCAGCTCACTTTTCTCCCTTATATTCCACAAGCTTGAATCCTGCCTCACTAACACAACTGCAAACCATTCTCCATCATCAATATCACAGAGGCAGGATTGACAACACATGGGAGGAAGGGTGCCACATTGGAACTCCTAACCAAGTCAAATCAACACATACATTTTTTGGGGGGACACAATTCAATCCATAAAAGTGTTGAAGTCCAGTTATCATTGATCTTCTTTCTAATGTGTGCTGTCACCAATTTCACCCCTTCAAATTTCTATTAACTATCTAATCTAAACTGTGCCCCCTCAACCCTCAACCTCCCTCCCTCCCCACCCTTGCAGCCATCAGAGTCTTTTTTTCCATGCATGAGTCTGTTTGTAAATTCTTATCTCAGGGGTCTCATACAATATTTGTCCTTTTGTCTCTGACTACTTTCACTCAGCATTATGTCCTCCAGTTGAAACCCAGTTAACAGATGTTTCCTGCTATCATCTTTGTTCTTTATCACTGCATAGTGTTCCATTAAGTATATATACCATAGTTTACCTATCCATTCTTCTGTTGTTGGGCATCTGGGTTGATTTCATCTCTTTGCTATTGTGGACTATGCTGCGATAAACATTTGTGTGCATGTATCATTTGGAGTGAATGGCCTTGAATCTGCAGGATATATTCCAAGCAGTGGAATCACTGGGTCAAGTGGTATATCTATATCCGTTATTTTAAGGTAGCATCAGATTGCTGTCCAAAAAGGCTGGACCATTTTGCAATGCCACCAACAGTGTACGAGAGTTCCAATATCTCCACAGCCTCTCCAGCATTTCTTGTTTTGTGTCTTTTGGATTATGGCCAACCTTGTTGGGGTGAGATAGTATCTCATTGTCATTTTAATTTGAATTTCTTTAATAACTAATGATCGCGAGCGTGTCCGCATGTGTTTTTTGGCTGCCTAGATCTCCTCTTTAGAGAAGTGTCTGTCCGTCTCCTTTGCCCATCACTTAATTGGATGATTTATCTTCTTCTTATTGACATTTTGTAGTATCTTATAGATTATGGAGATCAGGCATCAGTCTGACATAGAGTTGCCAAATATTTTTTCCCATTCTGTAGGTGGCCTTTTAATTCTATTGATAAAGTCTTTGGATGAGCAAACGTAATTGATTCTTAGTAGTTCCCATTTATCTATTTTCTGTTGTTTGTGGTTTGTTTGACAGATTTTGAAGTATGCCTAAATTGTATATTAAACCTTCCATTGTTGTTCCTACTTTTTTCTTGGATGAGCTTTATGATTTTAGATTTGATATTTTGGTTTCTTATCCAGTTTGAGTTGGTTTTTGTATAAGGTGTGAGATATGGGTCTTGTTTCAATTTATTGGAGATGGATATCCAATTTTGCCAGCACCATTTGTTGAACAGGTTGTTTTTACCTTGGTTTAATGTCCTAGGGCCTTTGTTGAATATCAACTGTTCATAGGCAGATGGTGTCATCTCTAGGGTCTCCATTCTGTTCCATTGATCTGTCTGTCTCTTTTTGTACCAGTACCACGCTGTTTTGACTACTGTGGCAGTGTAATATGCTCTAAAGTCAGGTACTGAGAGGCTCCCAGTATGTTCTTCTTCTTCACTAGTGCTTTCCTTATCCAGGACTTCTTCCCTTTCTGAACAAAGTTGGTGATTTGTTTCTCCATCTCATTAAAAAATGTCACTGGAATTTGTATTGGGATTACATTATATAAATAGATTGCTTTGGGTAAAATAGACATTTTCACAATGTTAAGTCTTTCTATCCATGAGCAGGGTAAGTTTCTCCATTTAGGTAAGTCTCTCTTAGTGTTTTGTAGTGAGGAATTGTAGCTCTATTTGTAAAGGTCTGTTATTTCTCTGGTTAGATTTATTCCTAGGTACTTTATCTTCTTAGCAGCTACAGTAAATGGTGGTGATTTGGTGATTTCTACACTAGTAATCTTGTTGTTGGTATAAAGGAATCCTACTGACTTACTTATGTTTATCTTGTATCCTGAGACGTTGCTGAACTCTTCTATCAGTGTGAGTAGTTTACTTATGGATTCTTTAGGATTCTTTGCGTATGCAATCATATCATTGACAAATACTGAGATTTTTACTTCTTCTTTACTGATGCAGATGCCCTTTATTCCTTGGTCTTGTCGAATTGCTCTGGCTATAACTTCTAGTATGATATTGAATAGGAGAGGTGAGAGTGTGGAACCTTGTCTAGTTCCCATTCTCAAGGGAAACTGTTTCAGTATATCTCCATTCAGGATGACGTAGGCAGTTGGCTTTGTAAAACTTGCCCTTATTGCACTGAGGAATTTACCACCTATTCCTATTTTGCTGAGAGTTTTTATCATGAATGGGTGTTGGACTTTATCAAATGTCTTTTCTGCAATAGGCAAGATCAGGTGATTCTTGTCTTTTGTGTTATTTATGTGGTTGATCTCATTAATTGTTTTTCTGATGTTGAACTAGCCTTGCATCCCTGTTATGAATCCAACTTGGTCATGATGGATTATTTTTTGATATGTTGTTGTATTCTATTGGCAAGAATTTTGTTGAATATTTTTGCATCTGTATTCATGAGTGATATCGGTGTATAGTTCTTCTTTTTTATTGGGTCTTTTCCTGTCTTTGGTATCAGGGTTATGCTGGCTTCATAGAATGAATTTGGAAGTACTCAATCCCTTTCTATACTGTGAAGTAGTCTCAGTAGTTTTGGAGATAACTCTTCTCTAAAAGCTTGGTAGAATTCTGCAGTGAAGCCATCAGGGCCTGGGCTTTTTTTAGTTGGCAGTTTTCTGATGACCTTTTCAATCTTTTCCTTTGTGATGGGTTTATTAAATTGTTCTGCTTCACTTTGTGATAATTTTGGTAGGTGATCTGAATCAAGGAATTTGTCCATTTCCTCTAGGTTTTTAATTTTGTTAGAATACAGTCTTTCATAGTATCCAGCTATGATATTTTTGATTTCTGCCGGATCTATTGTCACAACTCCCCTCTCATTTCTTATTTGGGTTATTTCTTTCCTGTTTTTCTTTAGTAAGTTTAGCCAATGGTTTGTCAGTTTTGTCGATCTTTTCAAAAAAACAGCTTTTGGTCTTTTCAACTTTTTCAATTGTTCTTCTGTTTTCTAATTTGTTTAGTTCTGCTCTGATCTTTAGGATCTGTTTTCTTCTGGTGATTGATGGGTTCCTGTGTTTTTCTCTCTATATTTGTTCAAGCTGTAGGGTCAGTTCTTTGATTTGGTTTCTTTCTTCCTTCCAGATGTGTGCATTTATGGAGATAAACTGACCTCTGAGCACTGCTTTGGTTGTATCCCATAGGTTGTGGTAGGAAGTGTTTACGTTCTCGTTGGAATCCATAAACTTCTTTAGTTCATCCTTGATTTCTTCTGTAACCCATGTTTTTTTGGTAAGGTGTTGTTAACATTCCGTGAGTTCCACTTTCTATGTTTTTTCTGCTATCGATTTTGATTTTTATGGTTTTACTATCTGAGAAGATGTTTTGCATTAATTCAGTGGTATGAATTTTGTTGAGAATTGCTTTATGTCCTAACACAGGGTCTATTCTGGAGAATGTTCCATGTGCACTGGAGAAGAAGGTGTAGTTCTCCACAGATGGATAGAAAGTTCTGTATATGTCAATGAGGTCTAGATGGTTGATTGTAGCAATAAGGTCTACTGTGTCTTTATTTTCTAGACTATCTGTCCAATCTTGAGAGTGGGGTGTTGAGGTCTCCTACTATTATTGTGGAGTGATCTATTTCCATTTTGAGCATAGTCAGTGTTTCTTTGATGTATTTAGGTGCTGTAATATTGGGTGCATAAATATTTAATATTGTTAAGTCCTGGTTGTGTATTGAACCTTTCAGCAATAAATAGTGTCCATCTTTGTCCACGATGGTGGATTTTACATTAAAATCGATTTTATCTGAGATTAGAATTGCCACACCTGTTCTTTGTTCATTGTTGCCTTGACATATATTCTTCCATCCTTTGATTTTCAGTTTGTTCCTATCTTTAAGTCTAAGGTGAGTTTCTTGGAGGCAACATATGGGTGGGTTATGTCTTTTGATCCAAGATGTCACTTAATGTCTCTTTACTGGAGCATTCAATCCATTCACATTCAATGTAATTATTGATAGGTATGTCTTCAGTGCTACCATTGTGATTTGTTTATTTTTGTGTTGATGTTTTCTCTGTTTCTCTTATTAATCTGTTCTGTGACTTTCTTCTTTGTGAGTTGATTTTTCACCTTTTTCAGGGTTGGTTTTGTGGTTGTTGAGACTCCTGTATTACATTTCTTGATATGGTATGTTGCTTCTTTATTGTGCTTTATGGATACCCCTATGATCCCCCTTACTAAACTATATATAAACCCAATTTTGATTACTACCAGTCTTGTCAACTTCCTGTCCATCTGGAAGGACTATAACGACTGTAGTACATCCCTCTTTTTAATACGATATCATAGCTTACATGATATGATCACTAGATCATTTCTTTCACTATTATAGCTTTGACTGTGTTTGGAGCCTTTCCTAACTGAGTAGGATTCTGGACAATGTGCCCTTCTAAAATACAAAGGTAGCAGTTTTGTTCGTCCAAGCCAAGAGATTCTTTCAGTATTTCTTGTAACTTTGGTTTGGTTTTTACAAAGTCCCCGAGTTTCTGTTTATCTGAGAATGTCTTCATTTCATTTTCATATTTGAAAGATAGTTTTGCAGGATACGTAATTCTTGGTTGGAAGTTCTCCTTCAAGTCTTTGAATGTGTCATGCCACTGTCTCCATGCCAGCATCATTTCTGCTTAGAAATCTGATACAAGCCTACAGCGTTTCCCTCTGAATGTCAGCTTTGCTTTGAATCTTGCTGCCTTTAAGAATTTCTGCTTATGTTTCATTTTGTTCAACTTCACTATAATATGTCTTGGAGTCTTTCTATTGAGATCTATGTTGAGTGGTGTTCAGTATGTATGTAGGATATCTATATTCTCTTCTTTCATAATTTCTGGGAAGTTTTCTTTCAGCAGCTCAGCAACAATACTGTCTGCTTTTTCAGGTGTCTCACCCTGTTCAGGAACTATAATTCATCATAAATTGTTTTTCTTAATAGAGTCCCACATGCTTCTTAATGTTTCTTCATTTTTCTTGTTTCTTCTTTCTGATTTCTCCTCATAGAAGCTGGAGGCAGTGGCTCTGTCTTCCAAATCACAAATTCTCTTTTCCATTTGTTCCATTCTGTTTTCTTGGCTTTGAATTGAAGTTTCTATGTCTTTGATTTTGTTCTTGATCTGTTAGATTTCCGAGTACTGATGTTCCATCAGATAAACAGCTTGCTTAATTTTTCGTTTTGCTCTACTGCATTTTGTATAAGGTCTAGGAGGACTGTATATATAGCCCTTGTGTATTCACCTTCCTATAGTTTCAGAAAAGCTTCTTTATCTGGGAAGTTCTGAGCTGGTTTCTTTTGGGGACCTTCTGTTGCCATGCTTCACTTCTGGATTACTATCTTATCCAACGTTTGTTGCCTTTTCAGCTTCATGTGGGTCACTAGAGGCTGGGAGAGATTCTGTGAAGATGGGCCACAGTTGGTTCTCTAAACCCAAGTGCCATTGAGTCGGTTATTTCTCTAGGCCATCTTATAATAAGAAGCAAAAAGTATTTGAGAACGTCCAAAGTCAGTCGTATTTTCAGGTATATACATCCCTCTTCCCAGCTGGCAAAGTAAGCACTTCTGTACTGAACCCCAGATGATAAACTAGCTCAAAATATAGAAGGACTATTGGCCTGCTGTCCTCAGCTGTTGGGCCCCAGCTGTAGGTGATACTGTGTAGAATTCTGCTTTTCTTCTGGAAAATCAGTGTCTTCTGGATAGGCACTGCCTCGCAGCCCAGGGATTAGGTCCAGCTGAGGCTTCCTTATGTACGACCCTACCTCCCAACAAAACAAGATTGTGTCCTGCAGAAGCTTGCCAGCTGGCTGGGACCAGGCTCCTGGTGGACAGAGGGGCCAACAGTGCCCAAATGCCCAGAGTCCACAGCCTCTGCCATTGGGTCCCAACCCCAGGCAACAGTGTGCAAAACACCACCTCCCTGCTAGAAAAAGCACTCTCCCCCCATCAAGAGCCTCCTTCCAGCCTAAGAACCAAGTCCAGCTGGGGCCTCTGGCCAGGCTTCTCCGTTTCCCAATAGACCATAGGAGCCAAGGTGTATAGAGTCCAAAGCCAGACTCTCAGAACCTGGCAATTATGCTTGCTGGTCCCGCAAGCAGTGTACCCAAGACCAGCAGCTAGTCAAGTTCCAGTTCTGCCCACCAGCCAAGATAAAAGGAAAAAAAATTGAAATGGTGAGTTACTTTGGGTCTGTGCAGGCCTGTGCTCGCCAAGTGTGAGGTCAGTGAACGAGAGGAGGTTTTGCTTTCAGTGGTATGAAGTCCAAGTTAGCAGCCTTATGCTGCATCCCAGGACTCACAAGGTGTCCAGAAGGCTCCATTTAATCATCATTTCAGGTCTTGGTTTCCAGAGGGATTTAGGGAGACGTGCATTTAGTTGGCCATCTTGACTCAACCCCCCAGTTTTTTTTTTGTTAGTATGATTGAATGAAAATGTGCATTCCAGTATAAATTTTCATGCCCACCTATATGCAGCTCCCACTGCTCTCCCTGCCCAGTGACAGAACACCCTTCCTCTATGCTCCATACGTGTTATATCCTGCCAGCAGTCTCCTATCCCAACCTCTCCACCCACTCCTCTTCCTCCAGTAAGAGGCCAGCAGGATAATATCCTATAGATGCATAGAACCATAAAGGGCACATATGATATGGTCACTCTGTGTCACCAAGTGCAATCCATTCCTGTCCAAAGAGTTGAACTCCATTATGATTTATGGAGAGGGGGAAGCATCAGGGCCAGGGGCCATGCTCCTAGGGGATTCCTGAAACCCCTTGGATCATCAAATGTGGTCTTTCAGTGGAGATCTCAGGGTACATTCCTTTTCATTCTTGTGTTACCAGTGAGACTCAACTTTGTGAGCTCCATCATGTTTATCACTGGTGGTGGCCGGGCACCATCTGATTCTTCCAGTCATAATTTAATGTAGAGACCTATTCACTTAGGTCTCTCTGTCTTCTGGGTTCTCTTTCCCCCATGTCATTTTGGTCCTTGGTGATCATTGTTCCTGCTGAGTTGGGACCATTTTCTGTACCCTCCGATGGCCGCTTGGCAGCTTTTAAGACCCAAGATGCCACTCACCAATGTGGCTTGCAGAGGGCTCTCTTAGCAAAATGCTAGTTGTGCCAACTGGCCTTGATTTCCCTTGAGAGCATGATCCCCAGCCCCCCACCCCAGCTACTCTGTCCTTACAATATTGGGTTAAGATGTGAGCAGTACTCATGCTATGCTGAAGTCTAGTTAATATTGGTATTCTAATGTCTGCTGTCACATATTTCACCCAACCAAACTTCTATCAACTATCTAATCTAGACCCTCCGCCCATCACTCTCCCACCCTCCCCACACTTGCAGCCATCAAAGAGTCTTTTGTTCTAACGTATGAGTCTGTTATGAGTTCTTATCGTAGGGGTCTCATGCAATATTTATCCTTTTATTGCTGACCACTTTCACTCAGCATTTTGTCCTCCAGTTGAAACCAGGTTATGAGATGTTTCCTAAAATCATCATTGTTATTTATCATTGCCTAGTGTTCCATTGAGTATATATACCATAGTTTACCTACCCATTCCTCTGTTGTTAGGCATCTGGGTTGATTCCATCTTTTTGCTATTGTGGACTGTGCTGCGATAAATATTCATGTGTGTGTATCAGTTGGTGTGAATAGCCTTGATTCTGTAGGATATATTCCAAGCAGTGGAATTACTGGCTCAAATGGTATATCTATGTCCATTATTTTAAGGTAGCACCAGATTGCTTTCCAAAGAGATTACACCATTTTGCAATGCCACCAACAGTGTAGGAGAGTTCCAATCTCTCCACAGCCTCTCCAGCATTTGTTGCTTTGTGCTTTTTGGATCATGGCCAACCTTGCTGGGGTGAGATGGTATCTCATTGTCATTTTGATTTGAATTTCTTTAATAGCTAGTGATTGTGAGCATGTCTGCATGTGTATTTTTGCTGCCTGGATCTCCTCATTAGAGAGGTGTCTGTCCATCTCCTTTGCCCATCGCTTAATTGGGTGATTTATCTTTTTCTTATTTATATTTTGAAGTCCCTTATAGATTATGGAGATCAGTACCTGGTAGATTTGAACTGCTAATCTTTGGGTCAGCAGCCAGGATTTCCTGTAATCATGATATTTTATTGTTTTCTGGGCAGTTTTCTAGTTTGCCTTCAGAATTTAGAAAATCAACACATAAATATAGCAATATCTAAAACTGTGTTGTACATAATGCAGTTTTCTATGAGCCTGCACACATTCTATCAAAAACATATGAATATAAGATTTGAAAACCAGGGACATGTAAACACTTCTGCTTAAAAATTTCCAGTAAGAAGTATAGGTCATCATGTCAGTTTGAAAGTGAGTCCTCTAATGGTCTCAGATCTATCTATAGTCTGATACCATTAGATATTCGGCTTAAGTCTGTCCCATATCCTGTATGTACTCAAATGTTCTTGCCTAAATATTTGCATGTTCCTTGGTGCTTAAGCTCTCATGGAAACCCCAGTGGAGTAGTGGTTAAGTCCTATGGCTGCTAACCATAGGGTCAGCAGTTCAAATCCACTGGGCCCTCCTTGTAAACTACTCTGACCTCTAGGGTCGCTAAGAGTTGCAATTGACTTGATGGCAGGTTTTTTTGTTTGTTTGTTTGTTTGTTTGTTTTAAAGTTCCCAATGGGATTTCAGTTCTGAATTTTAGATTCTTTGCATCCTACTTCCCATTGATACTCTCCCTCAGCTACCCACTGACTGAAAAGTTTGTTGTTGTTATGTGCCATCTGGTCAGTTCCAATTCATAAACCCAAACCAAACCCACTGCCATCAAGTTGATGCTGTCTCACAGCAACCCTATAGGGCAGAGCAGAACTACTTCATAGTATTTCCAAAGAGTGCCTGGGACGTTTGAAATGCTGACCTTTTGTTAGCAGCCATAGCACTGAAGGACTACAGCACTGGTGTTTCCAATTGATAGTGACCTGTATGACAGAACAGACGTACTCTATGTTTCCTGGGCTGGAACTTTTAAGACAACAGATTGCCATATCTTTTTTTCCCATGGAGCTGCTTGCATGTTTCATTCTCTAGCCTTTCAGTTAACAGCCAGTGCTTAACCACTTGACTACCAGAGCACCTTAATTCAAGAGTTGTTTTCAGTGCCATCAAGACAGTTATGACTCATGAAAACCGTGTGTATAACAGAAGGAAATGTTGCCTTGTCCTGTGCTATCCTCAAAATAGTAGGTATATTTGCGCCCATTGTTGCAGCCACTGTGTTAGTCTATCTTGTGGAGGGTCCTCCTCTTTTTAACTGACTCTCTGCTTAACCAATCATGATGTCCTTCTCCAGAGACTGGTTTCTCCTGATAACATGTCTAAAGCACATGAGACACAATCCTGAGGAGCATTCTGGCTGTACTTCTTCCAGTACAGATTTGTTCATTCTTCTGCCAGTCCATGGTGTGTTCAGTATTCTTTGCCAACACCATAATTCAAGAGCATCAATGCTTCACTTTTCTTTCTTGCATTTCCAGCTTTCACATGCATATCAGACAACTGAAAATACTATTGCTTGTGTCTGGTGCACCTTGGCCATCAAAGTGACACCTTTGCTCTTAAACAAGCTCAGACTATCCAATCAGCTTGGTGTGCCAGCCAAGTGCCATCGAGTCTAAAATCAGCAAGGTATTCACAGGTTTAATTCTGCCTGCCTATTAATCTATAGCACACAATTTCACACCATGTGTCTTGTTTAATAGGTAATATGTCCCTGCTTTTTAGGATTTTAAAGAATTTTCTTTTTGCAGCAGTTTTGCCAAATGCAACATGTCTTTTAAGTTTTAACTGCTGCTTCCGTGGGCTTTGATGGCAAATCTAAGTAAAATGAAGACCTCAACAACTTCAATATTTTCACAGTTCATCATGATGCTGCTTATTGGTCCACTTGTGAAAAATTTTATTTTCCTTTATGTTAAGGTATAATCCATACTTAACACTGGAGCCTTTGATTTTCATCAGTAAGTGCTTTACGTCTTCTTTGCTTTTCAAAAGCTTGTGTCATCTGCATAGCTAGGGTCATTAATGAGTTTTTCTTCATGTAGTTTAGCTTCTAGTACCATTAGCTCAACTTGCAGATTAAATAGATGTGGTGAAAAGGTACAACCCTAATATATAGCTTATCCAATTTTAAACCACATAGTATCTCCTTGTTCAAATAACTGCCTCTTTATCTATGAGGACTGCCATTTAAGTTGTGGAACTCATCCGAGAAAAAGTGCTACATACCTCATTGCTGAATATCACTATGGTCATCTTCAAACTACTCTTCTTGGGAAGCTAAGCATTGATGCCAGCACCTAGTCCACCTTTCAAAGCAATTTTGGAACTCTTTCTGGAATGGCCATTGTGCACAGCAGCATGATGGCACATTAGTGAACTTAATTGTATAGTTGTCTGTGAGGGAGTTTTTACCCACTAAACAAATAACTGTATTGGAACACCCTCCCTACTGACCTGATCTGGCTTAATGACTTTTTTCTTTACCTGAAGATAAAGGAAATATTGAAAGGAAGACATTTTGATGACATTCAGGACGTCAAGAGTAATACAATGACAGCTCTGATGGCCATTCCAGAAAAAGCCTTCCAAAATTGCTTGGAAGGGTAGACTAGGCACTGGCATTGGTGCATAGTTTCCCAAGGGAAGTACTTTCAAGGTGACTGTAGTGATATTCATGATTCGGATCCGACTCAACGGCACTTGGCTGGCTGGTAGTGATATTCAGCAATGAGCTTTGTAGCATTTAGAACAATTAAGTTCACTGACTTAAATGTTAGCCTTTGTATGTGCAAATTCTATAGGACTACATTTAAGCATTCTGGAATTTCCATTTTTTGCAATGTTATCAATAATTTGTTATAATCTGCTAAGTTGAATGCCTTTGTACCCCCCCAAAAGTAAACATCTTTCTAGGTTTCCTGGCTTTGAGCAAAGACACATTTGAAATCAGCAGTAATATCCCACATTCTGTGTCTTCTTCTGAATCTAACTTGAATTTCTGGCAGTTCCCTGTCAAAGTGCTGCCACAGTTGTTTTTGAATGCTCTCCATCAAAATTTTGCTTGCATATGATAATGATGATATTTTTCAACAATTTCTGCATTCATTTTGATCATGTCCTTTATAATGAGCATGAATATTGATATCTTCTGGTCATGTGACCAGATGTCTTGACATAGTTGAAAGAATGCTTTCAGGGTTGCATCCATTTTTTGAAGATTTTCTTCTCTCCTTCTCATCCTAAACTGCACACAGGATATTGGTATGTTTGGTAGGCATCCCTTCAGGTTTCTGGGAAATCACATTAAAGAAAATCAAATAGATTAAAATTGATCACTGTACATGTCTATAAAAGTCTTAAGGTACCTCACCAAATAGACTTTTTTTATGATATCTTAATTTCCCGACTTCAGCTTTTTTCAGTTTTGTTCCACTTCACTGTGTCCCTTGGAAACCTTGGTGGCATAGTGGTTAAGTGCTGTGGCTGCTACCTAAATGAAGATCAACAGTTCATATCTATTAGGCACTCTTAAAAACCTTATGGGGGAAGTTCTACTCTATCCTGTAAGGTTACTGTGAGTTAGAATGCACTCAATGACAGTGTTTGGTTTGGTTTGGGGGGATACTGTGCCCCACATATTATTTTTGTTTTACTGGATTTTTTATTCCTCCTAGTCCAGCTCTGTAAAGAAACTTAGCTCTCAACACACTGTACGGTTCCATAACCAAGTTTGCAGACAAAGGCTATATGCTTTGCAAACAGAAGTTCATGGATTCTGAGTCTCTCTCCTTAGTACAGAAGAACTGATAGAGACTTCTAATTTTCCATTCAACTTCAGAAAAGAAATAATTATAGTCATCTTGGATTGTAAATGCTTTTGCATTATGCTATAACTAAATTTGTTTTAAAATTTTTCCAAGATCTCTTCTTAAACATCTGGGACCATAATTAAAAACTGGAAAATAATTCAACTTTAATTTTTCTGTCACTTTTTCTGTTATAAATATGCTGTGATAGAATTGATATAACAGAAGAGTTTTGTCAGTCTCATTTTTCTCTCATGGATTTTCTTTTGTCTTATTTTCATGTGAATATACCACTATGCTTGACCAAGTCATTTTCATGAATTTTTAAAAATGGAACTATATGTTAAATATTTTTAGAAATCAACTTGGTGTTTTATTATGTACTACTATAAATGGATGAAAAAGTAGTACCTAGAAATAAAAGTCCTATTGTTCAGAAAGTAAAAGTGAAAATGAACTCACGAAGAATTTACATCAGGAGTTCAGGAGAACAAAGGAAACCTAAGGAGAGAGAAGAGAGACAAAAACTGAAAGGCGTAAAGTTTATAAAATCATCAGATCAAAGAAGAACCAGAGATATGTAAAGGACATAGAAGCAAGCAAGGATAGAGCTGAAACTAGTAAAAGACAGAGGAGAATGAGTGTAAATTAATAAATGCATGAGGTGGCTCTTTTGGAGGAAAAATTACAATTGATAAATGACCAACTATTTTAATCAAGAAAAAAAGGAGAAGGAATCACAGAAATATAAAATGAGAAGTAAAAAATGAAAATTTAACCATAGATTATTTGATGATGGTTTGCTGTAATATATACAAATAAGCTGAAAGAAAACCTTTATGAAATTGATGATTTTTCTAGAAAAATAAATTTTTTATACTTTTGGAGTACAGAAGACTCTTCTCAGAAAGAAATAAACCTCAAAAGCAAAAATAAAAACACTGATATGTATTTGTGGTTTTTAAAGTTTTGAACAGCAAAAAAAAACACATAAAGAAGTTTAAGACTAATGACCAATAGGGGAGAAATATTTCCAACCAATATAAAGAATATACTTCCTTTAATATATGAAAAGTTTATGTAATCAATGAGAAAAAGGACATCACTCAATGTAAAAATAGGCAAAGAACAAAAACAAGCAATCTCTAACTCACCGAAGGTCGGAGGGGAACTAGTAAGATCAGAACTAACCTCACTGTGAGTTAAATAAATGCAACCCATTTTTTTTTTTTTTATATATCACATTGACAAATAATAAAAATTGTTTGACAAGTTACAACTTGAAGAGTTTTGGAAAGAAAACTTTCAGTGCTGTATGGGGGTGGAGCTATAAATTCCCAACGTCTGTTACAATTTGGTAGTATTTATCGAAATAGAAAGTACACAAATCCTTTGACCCTC
This sequence comes from Heterohyrax brucei, assembly GCA_028571685.1. Taxonomy (NCBI): domain Eukaryota; kingdom Metazoa; phylum Chordata; class Mammalia; order Hyracoidea; family Procaviidae; genus Heterohyrax; species Heterohyrax brucei. The sequence continues at coordinate 111,848,585 of CM053149.1, read as the reverse complement.
AAGCAACTCTACTTCTAGTGATGTAAATAATCTTCAGAGATGTTGACACATTTGAACACAAATATAGGTACAGAGGAGTTCACTGCCACATCGTAACAGAAGACAAAGCAAACAAACAAGCCACACCTTCTGCCATTGAGTCAATGCTGACTCATAGCCAGCCTATAGGATGGAGTAGAACTGCTGTATAGTTTGCAAGGAGTGCCTGGCAGGTTTGAACTGCTGACTTTTTGATTACCAACCGTAGTGCTTAATCCACTGCACCTCCAGGATTTCCAAAAGAAAATAAGCAGCAGCTTAAGTGTCTGTCATTTGTGGGATAAATAAGAGTAGAATCTTTGTAGGATAGAATATTGTACAGCAATTAAGAATATATATATATACTGATATGGAACTTCATTGAAGTAAAGATGATAACTGTTGTTTACTTTATTTTCCCATTTGTGGAAAATATGTATACACAAGTATATATGTGTCTTAGTCATCTGGTACTGTTCTAACAAAAAATACCACAAGTGGAAGGCTTTAATGAAGAAGAGTTTTTTTTCTTACAAGTTGAGTAGTCTAGAAGTCTGAATTCAGGGTGCTGGCTCCAGGGGAATGCAGTGTTTGTCTGCTCTGCAGGAAGTTCCTTGTCTTACATCAATCTTCCTTTGGTCTGAGGGCATCTTGGCACAGGAACCTCAGGTCTGAAGGACATGCTCTGCTCCCAGTGGCGCTTTCTTGATGGTATGAGGTTCCCAAAGCTCTGCTTGTTTCCCGTATCCTCAGGATGAAAGCTTAAAAGGTAGTGCAAGCTACACGCCAAGGAAACTCCCTTTACAGCAGGGAGGTGACCTTAGGAAGGGTGAATCTCACTTAACATAATCCTCTCTAACAATCACAAGCAGAGGTTAGAATTCACAGCCTAGGAAAATCACAAAATGCAGGACAGTCACACAGTACGGGGGATCATGGCCTACCCAAACTGCTGTACACATTTTGGAGGGGACATAACTCAATCCATGATGATGTGCTTGTATAAACAGTAGTTCTAAAAGGATATAGAAGAAACTGGTAACAGGTTACATCTAGAGAGAGAATTTGGAGGTGGTGATAAGATTTAATTTGCACTGTAGTTTTCATTTTTTGAATTTGTTTTCCATTTGCTCACTGGTGTAGTGGATTAAGTGCTACCAATGCTAATCAAAAGGTCGGCAGTTCAAATCCACCAGGTGCTCTTTCAATACTCTGGGGGTCAGTTCTACTGTGGCCCCTAAGGTGGCCAGTAGTCGGATCTGACTCGACGGCACTTGGCTTGGCATGGAAGTTGTAAATAAAAACCGTTAAAACAAAACAAAAAATCATGATGTGTTACAAAGCACATAGGACATGTTTTATATCAAAGTCTTGTGCCATGTTTAATGCTATGGATTCTACATTCCTAAAAATCGTTAGCTAAGACCTTGTTTTCCAGCCCCTAAACCCTGGTAGCATGGTAGTTAACTGCCACATCTGCCGCCAAAAGGTCAGCAATTCAAATCCACCGGACACTCCTTAGAAACTCTATGGAGCAGTTCTACTCTCTTCTGTAGGGTCACTGTGAGTGAGAATCAACTCGCTGGTAGTGGATTTGTTTGTTTTGCGGTTCAGTTAAGTACCTTTTAAACTGTCTTAGGGAGTTAAACATTTTGAATGTTTTAAAACAGAAATTCTGTTACATGTCATTTAACTTTATCACTTAGTGTTAATGGTACTTTAGTAATTAGCATATTACGCTCGGGCCACTTGCTACGTATGGTATGTCATTTTATTTTTAGTCAGTTTCAATTTATGTGGCCACATTTATTAATTAAAATGAAATTTTAGCTCTGTTGCCATCCAACATATATAAACTCATAAAAGCATTTTGGTTCATAAGAAACTTTCTAATGAGTGGTATTTGGGGCTTTAATAATTGATTTCAATGTGAGTATAAGTGATAGTTGTGTCCCTGTGCCATATACATTGATAGTATCAGTATACGTGTGTCCTAAGTACATGCTCAATTGTCCTTAGGCAAAATTGTGAACTATGGAGCTTGTCTTAATCACATTGCTCATCTGAGTTTTCCCTTCTTAGTCACACTCCTATCACGCAGCTATTCTCTCAAACTCTATTCTTCCATTAAGTCTAAGCACTGGAAAATCACTCATTTTTAGGTCCATGTAGTACTAGTATCTAACATTTATTGAGCACTCCAACATATGCCAAGGGCTGCACTAGACACTGCATCTGCATTACCTTACTTAACTAGAGCAAATGTTTCATTGCTGATTGGAGTAAAAATCAGCATGGCCATTTTGGCAGTACGTATTAAATGTAAAAATATCTAGCTGACTTTGCAGAGACTTTTTTTCTTTGACTTGACTTTAGAAAATAAACGTGTTTATATTTCCATATTGAGGCATGCTCAAGAGAGTTCATTTGAGCATTATTTCTTGTAACTAAAAAGAAAAAAAGAAATCCGAATGTTCAGCAGTAGGGCAGTGGTAGACATAGATATATTATGCAGAAATTAAAAAGAATAATTTTCCTTTTTATACAGTAAATGTGATTATAGCTCCAAGAAATATGCTGAGAGAAAAAAGAAAGTTAGGCAGCATTATGTAGAGTATAATACCACTTATGTGAAAGAAGAGAAATAAGACTATTCATCATATTGATTAAAGTTGCATAGCAGAAGTTCTGGAATAATATATACAAAATCCATGAAAGTAGTTCCTGCTCCGATCAGAACCAGAACTGAAAGTGATAAGCAAAGGGGATTCTTATTTCTGATGGCTGAATTTTTACTAAAAATGTTCATATATTTCAAAAAAGGTTACATATATCTTTAAGAGTTACTTTCACTGAATTATGCAAGAATCATTAAAAAAAAAAAGACTTTTTGAAACCTGTGTTGAAGATGCATACTTTTTTTTCTTTTGTCATAACTGCTTGGGACCTTAAGGCTAAAATGAATGTGTTATTACATTTCATTTAGCAAACCTGCCAGTGGGGTATGAATATTATTAATTTTGTAGGCAAATAAACTTAGGATCAGAAGGTTTAAGTAATTTGCTCAAGATCCCATGCTTGTTAGTCTGAGTACCTGACAGTATAACATGGGTGAGAATAAACCTACTAGTATGCTGTACAGGCCTATACTATCAATGGAAGGCTTTAGATTTTCAAGGCCAATGGTCAGGTTTGTTGCCAGCCTCTCTTCCTCAAATACTCCTACTCATTGTCTATTACAGTGATAGACTACTGGGGCTACAGTGTTTGTAACTTTAATTCATTGATTTATGTTTAAAAGCACCTATGCTTGGAAAAGATGTTATTCAAAGCATGATCATTGTGGTGGAATGACTCTAGGGTGGCCACCTCTGGTCTCTTTTTCCCATGGTCCACGCCGTTATGACATACCCTTCCTTTGAGTGTAGGCAAGACCTTTGATTTGCTCCTGACTGATAGAATATGGCAAGAATGACAACATATGACCCTGTGATTATCTGCCTTACAGAAGACTCTTTCTTTTTAGCAAATTCGTTCTAGAGACTCTTTCTGTCTTATAAATGGTCGTGTTACAATTGGTCATGTTGTAAGCAGCAGTGTTGGAGAAGTTTTGACGACAAGGAACTGTGCACAGACTCTGGAAGCTTGGGGCAGAGGGGTGGGATTGTGGGGTGTCTCTGGCCAACTGCAAGCAAAAAGAAAAAAAAATGAGGTTACCAGTTATATAGCAATAAGGAAATGAATTCTCCCAATAACCTGAGCGAGCTTGGAAGTGGGTTCTTTGCTGAGGAGAGTACAGCCTGTCTGACACACTGGTTAAAGTCTTGTTAGGCCCTAAGCAAAGTATCAAGTTAAGCCATACCTGAAATTCTGATGCCTAGAAACTGTGAAATAGTAAATGTGCATTTTTTTTTAAGCCACTAACTTTGTGATAGTTTGCTACACAGCAATAGATAACTAAATACAATCAATCAGGTATAAATTAACTTGACTAGGTTTCAAATCACCTGAAAATTAGACTTAGCAATATGAAAGGGAGGAAGAAGGTAAGAATGAGTCCATTTATCTAAAAGTGTGACCAGAACTACCCCTGAGACAATGACATGTGTGAGAAGAAGACGTTGACCAAAGGCTTCTGACGATGGTCTTAGTATCACATTTTTATTCAAGCCATGTGGACAGTATGTAGGTTGAACTCTTGGATAAATATAAGACCCTCCAGGAAATGCTTTTCCTAAGCAATTATTAAACATCTTGACTAGTTCAAGTCATCTGAGTAACGATGGACAGCTAAAGGCTATGGAATTATTTTCCTTTGAAACTGCTGTTGAGATATTACAAATAAAATGTGAGCTACAATCACCAAGAGGTCAAAAAAAAGCATTAATTATTTTCTGGTAACACCCTGACCCTGGTCATTTCATCCCATCTCACCTACACTGGTGATGTCTCTGCTCTAAGATAATGATCTACCACTGAGGGTTTCAGCACTGCTTCACTGAATCTCTTTCTCAGTGATGATAGGAAAATTATATTTCTTTTAAGAATTCCCTTCTTTCTTTCCACAGTATACTGCTACTGGCAAATTTTTCCAGTTTGTATTAAATGTCAGATAAACAATGACATCATCAAGAATCTCAGTATTTAGACCTCCGGGTTTCTTGTTTCTAGTTCTCTACCTTATCTCTTCAATTACTAAGAAAGACAAAAATAATTATTCTTAGATATGAAACAAGAGATGTTTATGCATGATTTGCATGTAGTAAATACTTGAAGCGAAAGATGAAGAAAATGACTCTTGCCTAAATAAATATGTGTCTTTTGGCCTAGTGTGTTGTGATGTGGGACACTGTAGACCATGAATTCAACCTTTCAGGAGGTACCACACGAGCAGGAACCAATGATACTGAACGTCCAAGCTGCACTGAAGATACTGGTGAAAACCAAGTCTCCAGGAAGGGACAGACTACCAATTGAGATGTTTCCACAAATGAATGCAGCATTAGGAATACTCACTCATATATGCCAAAAGATTTGGAAGACAGCTACCTGGACAACCAAATGAAAGAGATAAATTTTTATACTGGTTCCCAAGAAAGGTGAGCCCATAGAATGTGGAAATTATCAAACATTATCAATAATATCACAGGCAAGTAAAATTCTGCTGAAGATCACTCAAAAGTGGCTACAGCAGTATATCAAGAGTACTGCCAGAAAGTCAAGACAGATTCAGAAGAGGATGCAGAATCAGGGATATCATTGCTGATGCCAGATGAATTCTGGCTGAAAGCAGAGAATACCAGAAAAATATTTGCCTGTGATTTATTGGCTGTGCAAAGGCCAATAAACCATGTAAATCATAACAAATTATAGATAACATTGTGAAAAATGGGAATTCCAAGACACTTAATTGTGCCCAGGAGGAACCTGTACATATAGTCAAGAGGCAGTCATGCAAACAGAACAAGAAGATACTGTGTGGTTTCAAGTTAGGAATGGTGTGTGTCAACATTGTATTCTTTTACCATACATATTCAGTGTGACTGCTGAGCAAATAATCTGAGAAACTGGACTGTGAGAAGAAGAACAGAACATCAGAATTGGAGGAAGACTCACTAACAACTTCCATGTGACACAACCTTGCTTGCTGAAAGTGAAGAAGACTTGAAGCACTTACTAATGAAGATCAAACACTACAGTCTTCAGTACAGATTACACCTCAACATAAAGGAAACAAAAATTCTCACAACTGGACCAGTAAGCAACATCATGATAAATGGGGACAATATTGAAGTTGTCAAGGATTTGATTTTAGCTGATTCACAATCAACACCCATGGAAGCATCAGTTAAGAAATCAAAAGTTGCCTTGCATTGGTCACTTCTGCTGAAAGGAAAGATGTCATCTTGAAGAATAGGCTGCACCTGACCTCAGCCATGATGTTTTTGCCAAGCCAAGTGCTGTTGAGTTGGATCCGACTCATGGCGACCCTAGGGGTCAATTCTTAATGCATCTGAAAGCTGAATGATGAATAAAGATCAAAAAAGAATTGACACTTCTGAATCAGGTGTTGAAGAAGAATATTGAATATACTATGGACTGCCAAAAGAATAAATCTGTTTTGGAAGGAGTATAACCAGAATTCTCCTTAGAAGCAAGAGTAGCAAGATTACATGTCACATACTTTGGAGATGTTGTCAAGAGAAGTAATCCCTGGAGAAGGACATCGTGCTTGACAAAGCAGAGTGTCAGCAAAAAAAAGAGTAAGAACTTCAATGAGATGGATTGACATAGTATATACAACAGTGGGCTTAAGCATAATGATTGTGAAGATGGCACAGACCAGGCAGTGTTTCGTTCTGTTGTACATAGAGTCGTTATGGGTCAGAACCAATTCCATTGTGCGTATCAACAACAGGAAATAAATCTTGGTTTTGTCACTTGCTTGCTGGCTATGATCTCTTTATGACTCAGTTTCCAATCTATAAAATGGTGATAATATATGCTTCATATATTGTGAGAATCAATTAATGCATGAGTATTAATATTCTATGTCACTAGTTATAACTCAAGAGGCCTAAGAGGCGAAGAGAAATGGATTGAAATGTACTAAATGGTGGCAGATTCTGAATTTTTTTCCTTTCTCTTTTTTTCCTAAACACTAAACTAGAATCTACACAAAGAGTTAATGTGATTCAAGTCCTCATATATTTTATCACCTTTTGGTATCTATTTAAAATCCTGCATGGTGCAGGATAACTTCCACTGCATATTGTATTTTTTTATCTAAATTAAAGAGATGGTCTGAATGCCTTCCTGTTGGCTTTGAAATTGTTACCCTGATGGATAGCAGAAGGATAGACAGTAATTACCTCTTTTACATAGTATAAAAATCTACATAACTTCAACATTTTTGATGTAGATGCGCTGGATTATGGAAGAACTCAAGTGCATAAAATTTTGTAGTAGGGAGACAGGAATTTACAATACTTAGACTTCATAAATTAGTTGAAGTTGTTTTATATTATGAAATGGAAAATCTAAAGAAAAGTCAGGGAAAATTTGGTATAGAACCACCAAAATCTTAAAGCAAATTGAAGCATGAGAAGGAGGGGGAAAGGAGAATGATTAAAATGGAAAACATTTGGTATACCTTTTGTATGTATTCCAAGATTTGCTATCCTCTGCTATGTGCTAAATCAAAAAACCATAAACATTAGTGATGTCCTTCAAGACTACAGTGACAGCCCCAAATAAATAAATAAATAATCATGTAATGAATCAACTGCCCCTCAGTGCTAGAATCTTGAGCTCAAATAGTGATAAATAGCATCAGTTTCTCCCTTGGAGATGCCTGAGTAGTTGGATCTGGAGGCAAGATTCTAAAGAATGAAATACGAGTGGTATCTCCTGGAGTTCCATAACCTAGAATCCCTGGGTCTCACAGAGCTAGGATTCTAGCATTTAATTAGTTTCTATAGGATGTGTCACTGTAACATAAATATCAACCAGGTCTAAACTTTCTGTTTGTTGCTTGCTAGTTACCATAAAAATTATGGTATTTTGGCAACTGTAGAACTCTGAAGCAAATTGTGATGATTAACCTGACTGCACTCAAAAGAGAACCATTTGGAAACTTTAATAAAGTCAAATTGTCACTACTTAACGCATTACTCTGTTTTTTTAAAAAAAAAAATGAATTACTTCAGGGTGTCTTATTTATGAGACAGGAACAAGTGAATGTGTGAAAATTCCTATAGATTTTATTCTATTGAAATTTAGTTTGGAAAGAGTCCATTTCATAGTCTGTTTAACTGTATCATGGGAACAATCTAACAAAATGGGAAGTGAAAGAAACTGCTACGTTCACATGTTGCTTTGTACCGTAAAATGTAACATTTAAAGTGAAGAGATCGTCAAGATTTTCCAATTAATATTAAATGCTGTCACTGAAGAAAGGACATCTGTTCTTAATCAGCATCTTAGATTTTTTTTTTTATAGGTGCACAAGGAAAAAAGATCTTTGAGCTTGTAAAAATGTTTGTTATTATAGCAATAACTAGACAACAGGGTATGAATTACTAGCTTATTAATGTAGCCTTCTTGATTAAAGTCAGTTTAATTTTATCATTATGACTTACTGCATGCCTGAGGCATGCATTAAAGACTGCAAATCACATGTGCCTGGACTTGTTTTATTGTTAATTATTTAAAACTACTATTGCTTGTTACAACAAAACAATCTTAATAAAATTTAATAGAAATGTCCTCTTTCCTTACTATGAAAGTGTGCTTCTTGTACTTAACCTGGGCAACTGCCTGTGTTCTTGCACTCATCAGCTTATATGCTCACAATCAAACTACATTAGATGAGAGAACGGATGACATAACTTTTCATATATGTATGCTCACTCAAGGTTTTAAAGCAATTCACACACATTGATTAATTACTTTTGAGTGCATTTCCCTGGCTTATATAACTTTTTTTTTTCATCTTTCAAACAGAATATGAAACTTCTTCACACATTCTTTCTTTTATTGCCAATTTTGCCCCTGGCTACCTAGAGTGTGCACTCCTGTGGAGTTAAAAGAGGTTAAGAAGAAGACCCTGTTTACTAAGAAGCTAGAAGAATCTGAATTCAATTACACAGTTATGGTAGAGTGATTCAACATTTTTTCTATGCCACCAGGCGCTCCTTGAATACTCTGGGTGTCAGTTCTACCCTGGCCCCTAGGGTCGCCATGAGTCGGATCCGACTCTACGGCACTTGGCTTTTGGTCCATCCCTCCCCCCAGGTCTTCCCAATGTTATATTTGCTGCTTTCTCCGCTGGTCACCGTTGTGATGCGGTGGTTAAGTGATAGACCACTGGCCAAAACATCAGCAGTTTGGATCCACCAGCCATTCCTGGGAAACTCTGCAGCGCAGTTCTGCTGTGTCCTATAGTGTTGCTACCAGTTAGAATTGACTCAATGGCGATGAGCTTTCTTTTCTTTTTTTTTTAAATTCTTTTCCTAACATGCCATCCTTGTTCTCTCTCATTCCCACCTCCTACTGACTCAGCCTTCTTGACTCTAAGCAAGAATTTCCTCATCTGTGGAGCTTACGCCCACTGTCATCCCATGAGGAGGAAGAATGATTGATATCTTTATAAAACTGCACCTAAATAATTTTGGTGGTAGCCCTTGCCTCAGTGTACTGAAAATGTGTTGTTGAACTTTGACCCCATCAGGAAATCAGAAGCAGAGACTGATTTAATTCAAGCAGTTGTGACTGGAAGAAAGGAAAAGAAGAATTCTCCAGAGATCAGACACTGCTATAGTCCCTGTAGTACCCCGTAAGTTTGTCTTTGCTGTGGACCGGAAGTATCCCCATTGCCATCTCTGCTACTTCTGCTGGAATCCCTGTTGTGAGTACGAGAGGAAACACTGCTACTGTCATTCAGCAGGAGCCGCCTCTGTTGATAATACTGGAACCACCAATGAAACTGGAACTTTCGATGATGTTGGAGCACCACTGTAGGGCCCAGAAGGAGAGAACACACATTTTTCTTTCCTGCTGAAATTCCACTAATGCCTTTTACTGGTAGAACCAAAGAAGAACACTTAGCAAACAGGATGTGGCCGTGTAGTTCCCATGCTTTCACTCCTGCAATAGAACGGAGAACGTGCAACAATAAGTACAGGTCTAAGAGCCAAGAAAACATAACTGACACATATTTGTTATAATTTTAGACAAAATATCATTTTGGCTGCTGTGTGATAACATGCTCAGATGGGGCACATTGTAGAAAGAACAAGTTTAGGTGGGGAGGTGGTGTTGGTTATAAACTCAGCCTTTGACTTCGGTATATTTGAGATGTCTCTTAGACATTATAGTCGAGATGCTGAGTTTTCCATATGAATCTAGAGTTGAGGAGTAAAGTCCAGTGCGTAGTTGGAAGGTAAATCTATAAAATTGGTTGAGTTCACTGAGGAAGTGAGTGCAGATAAAAAACAGGGAAAGAATCAAGGACTCCTCTCCGAGGCACATCGATATTATAAGGTCAAAGAGACGAGAACAAGCTCCCAAAGATGCTTGAAAAGGAGATACTAGTGAAGAGAAAAATGGGAGAATGTGGTATCTTTGAAAGCAAATGAAGAAAGTGTTTCAAGGAGGACAAGTAAGAAACTGTGTCATGTCCTCCTAAGGGTCAAGCAAGATGACAATTAAGAAGTTACTGTTAGTCAAAGGCAAGGTAGATGGTGGGACTGAGGTCTAAAATTTAAAACACTTGCCTCGTGTCCATGTGCTTAACTTTTTTTGTGTTTGTGTGATTGAAAGTGTACAGTCCGGTTTCAATTTGCATGCCCGCCTATGTGCAGCTCCTACTGCTCTCCTTGCCTGGTAAAAACACACTCCTCCTTTCTGATCTATACAAGTCACATCCTCTTAACAATCCCCTGTCCCTTCTTCTCCACCCTCTCCACTCCTCTCTAGTAAGAGGCCAGTTGAACAACATCATATACATACATAGAATCATAAAGTGCACACACGATATGGTCACTCTGTGTTGCCGAGTCCAGTTCATTCCTGTCTGGCCTCAGTAATGACTGATGATTAGGGTACTCTCGGACCATCAGTTGTGGTATTTTAGTGGGGTTCTCAGGGTGTACCCCTTCTTACTCTCGCATTGCCACTGGGACCCAACTTTGAGGGCCCCATCATGGCTGTCACTGGAGGTGTCTGAGCACCATTTTGTTCTTCTGGTCTTGTGTTAATGTAGTCACCCATTCCATGTGATTAACTTTTACATCATATTTTAACATTGGCTTCTGCAGAAACTCTGGATGTGGAGATAGTTGTATATTCTTCTAACTAGTATGTATATATATCATAAACAATATGTACAACTCAGTGAGGTTCAGGCAGTAATTTTTTTTCTAGTTATTATTACCTACTGTATCCTGGTGGTGTAGTGGTTAAGTGCTATGTCTGCTAACCAAAAGGTCAGCGATTCCAATCCACCATGCCCTCATTGCAAACTCTGTGGGGCAGTTCTACTCTTCTGTAGGGTCATTATAAGCTGGAATAGACTTGACAGCACTGAGTTTGGCTTTGCTTAGTACTTTATCCAGGGCCCAGGAGCCCTGGTAGTGAAGTGATTTTAAGAGCTACAGTTGTTAACCAAAAGTTGGCAATTTGAATCCACCTGGTACTCTTTGGAAACCCTATGGGGCAGTTCTTCTCTGCCTATGAGTTGGAATTGACTCATCAGCAGTGGGTTTGGGTTGCTCTTGGTTATCCAGGCCCATGATAGAGAAAAACAATGAGATCTGCTTAGGACAGTTCAGGCGACTGGAGGACTGAAATGCAAGAACTAGGATGTACATTGGTTTGAGAACATAAAAGAGATAGAAACTTCCCACTTAATTAAATCATGGCCAAGTGTTCTTCCAAGCGTCATGGGTGATTTGCATGTACACTAGATCTTCTGTTTAAATATAATTTATTCAGCCTGCGACTATTTTTTCAGAGACTCAAGATCAGCAGCTATACTAAAAGAGTGTCAAGCAATTCTAATAGCCAACTGCTCTTCACAGGAGAAATTATTAGGCCAGACCAGGTCTATAAAAAGAGTGATTTAAAACTTGAATGAAATGTAGTCACTTGTACTTTCTGAAGTGGCTATCTCAAGTGAACATCGCACTTCATCACTGTGACCTCCCACTCAGAGATACTTATGTGGAAGGAAAGAAGGACAGGTTTCCCAAAAAGGAATCCCACAGAATATGACCCTTATTTTGGCCAAGCACATTAAGGAGTCTTTGGATATGCAAAATTAGATAGAATAATGGATGCAAAGAAAAGTTACTCTGCAACTTTGTTATGAAATTGAGTTGTAGTGAGGGAAAGTAAGGGTCCAAGAGAAATATGAATAATTAAGTGGCCAATGAGAAATTACCTGGTATTGGGTGATTAAATAGATATTGCTTGTATTTTAGGTAATCTGTTTTTCCGAGATACAAACCTTTCAAATCTTACAAATTTTTCTATACAGTAGACTGATCATCAGCGTTTTGAAGCAGTGTATTTTTGGAAAATCAGGAAAAAAAGTTGGAATGTTCCATCTGGGTTGGTGCAGAGCAGATGGAAGAGAATGGCTACCGGAGGTGACGGGGCATGAAATCAGTAGTTGAGAACAGAAAACAAAACATAAAAACTAAGCCCCTGGCAATGTGTAGAAATGTTAGGGAATGCACTGGACATTGCAGAGAATGTGTCCCATAGGATAAGGTCCAGAACTATTTCCTTTCAGTTACAAAGAACAAGGTGATTACAGTTGGCACCTGAGTGAGAACCCTAAAACTGTGTATGTGTGTTAGGTTTGCGTATGTTGACTGGGACTGGGGATTTGGGGCCAAGGCTAAGATAAGGTGATTTTTCTCCAGCATTGAGGCAACACAGCATGAAGAGTCATAATGAGTGATGCCTGACTGAGTCTTGCTAAGTGCTTCACTGCTGGGGGCGTAAGTTTTGTCAATCGGATAATTGTGAAATTGGAGTTTGTTAAGTGATGCATAAAAATTTATGTAAGTCAAATCCCGTGACTTACTATTTAAGCTATTTTGACACAAATCTTGCCCTTGAGTAAGTACATAGCAGAGTTAAAATCGATCATTGTAATTTTGGTTATGGAAGTATTTTGTAACTGTGAGGCATTATATGCATATAAAAGTTATTAGGGTTTCACTGATGAATCACATGCTGCCACCCGATAGACACACTTCCTGTATTTCCTTGGTCATGGGACAGTACTTCTGTGTCAAAAAAATTGCCCGCAGCAAGATGGATGGTTTACATCCCAGCTAGACACAGCCTGACTCTAAGAGCTCACACGTTAGAATTGTGATTGCTTTTAGATTGTTTCATCTAGTGTCAAGAGGTTTGGACTAGGTGTCAAAGAACCTGTTTTGAGTCCTAGCTTAGCAGTTTAAGAAGCTGAGAGACATTACGCAATTTTCTTTATGAGTCTTTGTTTTCTCATCTGTAAAGAAGTTAGAAAATACCTGCATGTCTAGCTCACAGGTTTGTAGTGACCTTAAAAATAAGATAATGAGTATGAAAAGCACATTGTAAGTTAGAGAGCACCATACCAGTGTAAGAAATTACTATAGTTTTTCTGTTTTAATCACTGGTTTGTCTTCCTCTAGTAACTATCCTCTGCTCCCTTTTGAATGGTGATATAACAATATTACTAAATATGAAGATAACTTAGAACAAGATGGGTGCATCAATATGTAAACGAGATTTCTTGCATTCTTTGATTTCATAATACTGATAAGTACAGCTCTTGGTGTTTGTGGTTTTCCTAGTGGCATCTTTATAAGGCTTGACTGACTCTTTTACCAAGATTTACGTTGGCTGGAACAGGCTCTCTGAACCACGATCAAGTACCCGTAAATCTCCAGCATATTTGCTATGACAGTAGCCACGTCTCTTGCCTCCTTCAGAGACTGCAGAGGGGTGTCTCGGATGCCATGTTTCCTGTGTTTGGCAATGATTTCATTGAGTTTTGCTGTGTTTGCAGGGCAAGCAGAGGTTTTGGGGGAATACTGAATGGCACTAAATCAACCCCACTGCAAATGCTGATAACAGGCCAGATGGCCCTTCATCATAATTCCTTGCACAACTGGGACCTAGAAAAAAGTCAGGGATATCAGATGGTGCCACCTCGTCTTCCCTGCGACTTCAGGTCCCTGATGCTGAATTAAAAGATAAAAGTCATTTAGCTCCTGCTGAAGGAACAGGGTTATGCCCCTAACAGCAGTCATCGCAGCAAGAGAATTATTCCACAGTGTGGTGATACCAGGGAAAAAGTAGTTATAGACCCAACTCTGGGCTTGTCCTTTGGAAAAAAATCCACTTAGTCCCTTTGTGTTATATACCTAACCATTTAAAACCAGGCATAAACATCGTGGTATGTGTGTGTATGCACAGTCACAAAGAGAAAGAAGGCAAAATATACTGAGAGGTATGATTTTGATGATTTAGTGACAAAATATAAAGATTTCTTCTTTTAAGAGGAGAAACTGCTTTCAAGCCTTTGCAGTTTGGGCCAGAAACAGACCACTGGATCATGCCTGGTGCCAGTGCTCACCAAAGTGGCTGGGGAGCCGTACAGTAGCCTTGTGCTCTACCGTGTCTACCTTGCTGCAGTTTGTGGGCTACCAAGAACCAGCCTCTTAGGGGAAGATTGTCACCTCTTCCGTGAGGCTTCTCCCATTTCTCTCAGCCAGAAGAAATTCATTTCACTTTGGTTTGGGAGCATTAAGAGTGTACCTGTCTTAGTTTGCTATCAACATAACTTTATTTTTTTGTTAATTTTTTTAGTGAAAGCATACAGAGCCAAAGATACATCATTTCCACATGTACAATTCAATGATATTAGTAGTATTTTTTAAGTTATGCTACCATTCTTGCCACCACCACTGTCTTAAACTCACTGTCTGCTAAACTTTTCATTTACCATTTCCGGTTACTGTGAGTCAGTTTGATTGCAATTAGATAATTCTTTAAAAAAGTACAACGTTCAAAGCAGATGTAGCTTATTAAATCAAGCTTGTTCTCTCTCTCTCTCTCTCTCTCTCTCTCTCTCTCGTTAGTTCAAAGAAAACTTCGGGGTATAGTTCAAGGGTTTAAGGTTTACAGTGTAAAAGATGATCTCAGAGCAATAGTTTCAGGGACTTATCCAGACTTAATGGCTCCAGAAAGTCTGGATTCGATGGAGAATTTAAAATTCTTTTCTGCATTTTTCCTCTTGTTCCAGATTCTTCTATATAATTTTTTATCAAAATGTTCAGTAATGGTAGCCCTCATCAGTTCTTCTGGTCTCAGAGCAAAGGAGGCAGCTTTGCATGGAGGCAATTAGCTATGTATTCTGTATCTTCCATCTATTCCTGACTCTCCTTCTTCTTCAGCATAACTTTTTAGGGGGGCACAATTCAATCTGTAACAGTACATTTAGTACATTTATACTAGTATAGCTATAGTAATATCTTAACCATTTATATAATTTTCTTTTAGTTAGCATACTTTCCTAGTAGCTCTTTCCCTAAGGAAAAAATATTCCTGTGTAATATCCTATCATGTACAAATTTTGCTTTTTGTCAGTTTTTCAGATACCGGAGCCCCTCTGAATTTGAATGTAGCTTTTAGCTTATCATTCAGCTGTCACTGGTCCTCTCTCATGCCCCAGGATGTGAGAAGAAAACCATGTATCACTACACTCAACCTGGACACTGACTACTGAAACTTATATAAGCCTGTCCACATTAACATGATTTTGTTATTCCACTGTTTTTATGAGCGTGACTTTATTTTTCTGCAGGAACACTTCTATTACAATGTTTAAAGTCTTCAACTGCTAACCAAAAGGTCAACAGTTCAAAGTCACCAACCGCTCTTTTGGAAAAAGATGTGGAAGTCTGTTTCTGTAAAGATTCACAGCCTTGGAAACTCTATGGGAAAGTTTTTCTCTGTCCTATAAGGTTGCTATGAGGTAGAATCAACTCAACAACAGTGAGTTTGGGTTTCTGAAATTTCTTACTTGGGCAAGTGTCCTGAGTATCTATCACAGGACCGTCCTAAAAAACCCACTGACACTTCCATGGAAAACATCAGCAGTTTATACCCTACAATGCTTTGAGCACCTATCCTCACATCCTTATTTTGCTGATTTGTTTCACAAATCTTGAACTGTTTAATCGTGATCCTCGCCCAGTCACAATCAAGTCCTCTCACTGAAAGATCTATCTTAAACCAAGATTCCAGTTCTCGTTAAATTTCTTGCTTGCTTTCCCCCTCTACCAAGAACTCCTTAGAAAGTCTATGAAGCAGCTCAACCCTCATCTGTAGAGTTACTGTGAGTCAGAATCAGCTTGGCGACAGTGGGTTTTGCCTCCTTCTCAGGCACTGCCAGTCTCTGTGAGGGCAGTTGTTCCTTACTGCAATACCAAACGTCAACATTTTTCTATCTGTGAGTTGTGTTGGCGATATTTCAGAAGCCAGCGTTAGTCAAGATGAACTTGGGAGGTCTCTTGGTTTCTAATTATTGGTTGTTCGTTAAGCAGTCACGCTTCTGCCAAGTTTCAGGGTCTATTTGACTTTGTCTTTGTTTTATGTATATCACAAATTCGTGCTTATAAAATATGATGTTGTAATGTTGCTCACCACTTAGTGTGACAAATAATTAGCGTAAAACCAAGTGTGCTCCTCTTACATAACGAGTCAAAAATGGTCTCTGCTGTTAGTCTTAGGTTGTTTACTTCTTCACAGAAACCCAAGATCCATTAGCCCAAAGGAGTACACTACTTCAAACTAAACTTCTTATGCCTCCAATTCTTTCAAAAATAGTCCCAATAAGCAGATTGTTAGCCACTTAGATCCTGCCTTCTCTATATACCCTCCAAATTGCACCCAACGTCTACTAGTCATTAACAACAACCAAAAAAACAACAACAAAAAATTGTCACTGAATCAGCTCCACTCATATGGACCCTGTAGGACAGAGTAGGACTTCCCCATAGGGTTTTCAAGGAGTGCATAGTAGGAACAGACTGCCCGCCTTTCGGTTAGCAGCCATAACTCTTAACCAATGTGCGACCAGGGTTTCTGTACTAGCCATGGAAAAGAGAAAACCTGTAGTTACAGTGTCAACAGGATATTGCTGTCCTTTGGAGCTCTCTGACCTGGAGACTCCCCATCTCTCGGCAGAAACATATTTCACAGGGACACTTAAACTCCTGCTTGTCTTCTCCTCTTCCCTGGGGATTTCTGGCACTTTCCCCCTTATTTTGGTTCTCTGTGCCACTTGCTTGTGAAGACCGCCTGCAGTTCAAGACCAGCCCCTGCATCCTATCAGTGCATCGGCTCCATTAAATACCTGTTGCATGATGGTGTCTTTCTCCTTACTCAATCCAGGGCTCTCTCGACATATGGGCCAGAGCACAGCAGTGCTGCATAAGCTTTTCAGTGGCTGATTTTCCCAGAGGCCTCTGAGTGGACTTGAACCGCCAACCACTGATTAGCCAGTCAGTCCGTTAACCATTTGTCAGCCAAGGCCTCTACAACCCAGCCTGTGGAGTATGGAAGAGGGCTGCTGCTGCCAAGAGAGTAGGAAAGATGATTTCAATAAAAGATTAAATTGTAACAATTTTCAGTAAACTTTTACAATTTTTTTGAACTTTAGGTAATATAAAAAAATAGTTATGAGGCTTTTCATGAATTACTCATGTCCACATTTATCACATATTCTACAGCCATGACTTTTTCTAAAATGGAGCTTTTTGGAAATGAAAACATTGCAGTTGGAAAGAGAAAATTCTGTCTGTTTCATATATCCTAGTAAATTGTCAGCTAGAGAGGGCAGGGACTGTGCTTACATAGCTGTGTATTCTCTACGTGACCTGACTGAAAATATTTCTGCCTAGTGAAGATAGAATAACTTCTGATTTTTAATTTCAGAGTGACTGACAGTTTCTTTTCCTTGTGTAAGTAGTTAACAGACCTCAGAAGATCCATGTTACTAGATATATTACATTCTCACTTTGTACTTTTACTGTAAAGCATTATTTACATTTTATGTTTGTTTATTTTCTTTATATTTTAATGAATATCTAACCAGATTTTTTCTGTACTTGCTTTGTGCTATGCAAGGGAAGAAGTTATTTTTGTTTGATTATTTTACACCTTGTTCTGAACACGATTCTGGGCACATTTTAGGCACTTAAATACATTTATATCAATAAGCCAAGCCATTAAATCAATAAACAGATGAATAAATGAAGAGATTCTTAGGAGCAGATAGAAAGGGGAGGTAATACTGACGGCGGGACTGTGTCTTACATACTTGAGACATGTCAGCAGGAATCAGTCTCTAGAGAGGGACATCATGCTAGGTAAAGTAGAGGGTCGTTGAAAAACAGGAAGACCCTCGAGGAGGTCAATAGACACTGTGGGTTGCAACCGTGGGCTTAACCGTGAAAGCAACTGTGGGCATCACACAGGACTGGGCAATGCTTTGTTGTTCCTGGGGTCACTGTGAGTCAGAATCAAGTCGATGGCAGATGACGACAATAACAACAGCATTAAAATTGAGGAAAGGCGCCAGTCTGAGTACTGAGAACTTATGAAATAGCCATTTTGCAAACCACACCTCTAGAAGGTAGGTAACTACAATCGAATAAGTTGGGAAATGGTGATGAACAGAATAAACTTGACTACACAGAGACGTCTTGACAGAAGGAATGTTCAAAGACTTTATTATCTAAAGAGCATTATGAATTTTTAAGAAGATAATATCGTGCTTACCAAACTTATTTAACTGTCAATTTTCATTTTTTAAATGACTCTCCCTGGACTTGGGTTTCACAGAACATACTTTCTCTTTGGGAAACACCACCATTTAAAAATCTCCCCATGGACTCAAACTTTAGCCTCAGACTATGTAACATTGTACTACCCGGGATTTGATCAGAAACACAGAAAGTGCTCCGTGGGTTTGGACTGTGATGAGTTGCATAAAGGAATTTAAAAGTTTCCATCAGTCTTGCCAGTTGTAAAAATGGACTAGTTTCTTTTCCTAATTTCCAATCAGTTTCAGTCCTATACTTATGTGAATATAATGAAAACACTGTAAAACATCAGCTTACTGTACAGTTCTGTGCATGTTTATTCTCACATTTTGTCCTTGTCTTGCTGCAGATCAATAATATAGAGTTGCAAGACCACCCTTAAAACAGTGCTTGGGCTTCTTGTCAGCTTGTTGTGTGGTTCCTGTAATGACAGAAATAGCAAATAAGACCATCCTAATAGATCTTTTCATGAAAGAAAAACAAAAAAAGTGAAATTAGAAAGCAGGAGAAAGTTCCTTATTCCATATGTATTCTTCAACATGAAAACAACCGCCTCCTTCAATTTGGTAGCTAGAAATTGATGAGGTATTTTGATCTTTTACATACTTCCTGTTTGCTGTCATAGTAATTCTGTAAACTTGTAGGGTGTCCTTATATTACTTGCATTTTGTAAAACAAAACTGACCCTAAGATGAGTAAAATGACTTAGCCAAGATCTCATAGGTACTAAATAAAAAAGAACGGCTAATTAACTAAAACCAAACCCATTGCTGTTGAGTTGTTTCCGACTCATGGCAATGCTATAGGACAGAGCAGAACTGCTCCATGTGGTTTCCAAGAAGCAGCTGGTGGATTCAAACTGTCTGTCAACTTTTTGGTTAGCAGCCATAGCTCTGAAACATTATACCACCAGGACTTCCACAGACAATCTAAATATTTATAATTCTGAATTGTTCTTCTTTCACCCAGTTAGAAAAAAAATTCAACCATGATACCATTTCCACCAACACCAGGCTTTTTTAATTAAACCATGAAATCACTTGTAAACTATTACCATTGACAACTAAGCATTCTAAAGCTCCCGCCATCCTTTGAATCTAAACATAATTTTTAACACTCAGAATTTTTTGAGTAGTCACAAAATGCCTTTTTGTTAAGACTTCTTTGATCTAGTTTACAAACCCAGTGGTCTGCTTTTGGAGCTATTTTTCTTCATCTCCATGAAGCTCTGGGTCATGTTCCATTCTCCTTCCTTCTTGATGTTCTTTCTCTCTTTGAATTCAGTGAGCACTCTCTCCTTTTCAAAACAACTCTTCATCTTCTTTTGTATCCATACAAACTGTATCAACCATTTCAGTCACATCACATGCATGCAAAAGGGTTGGTGCTTACAAGGGCCTTTTATATTGCTCTATGTATTCTTTCCTTAGATGATCTAGTTTATTCCAGTAAAAGCTACTGTTTGTTGAATACCTGCTATGCACCAGAAATTGTAGTAAGCTGTATTGTATATATAATAAGTGTATTACATGTATATACATGTATATACATACATATATGTATATGCATATATAGGCCAAGCCAAGTGCCGTCGAGTCGGATCCGACTCATGGCGACCCTAGGGGCCAGGGTATATATATGTGTGTGTATATATATGTATTATTTATTTTCTTAGATTTTTGGAGAGTGGAAGTCTGAATTTATGATGCTGTCTCTAGTGGAAGGCTTTTTGTCTCTGTTGGCTTTGGAAGAATGTTCTTGTCTCTTCTGCTTATTTCTTGGTTCCTTGGAGATATTCATGTGGCTTGGCATCTATCTTCCCCCATCTCTGTTTCTTTGGATTGCTTGTTGAATTTATTTTATATTTCTAGAGACTGATTTAAAAATATACTCTGTAGTAATCCTGTCTTGACTATGCAAAGGCATTTGACTGTGTGGATCATAACAAATTATGGTTAATGTTACAGTGAATAGGGATTCTAGAACATTTCATTGTACTCATAAAGAATCTGTATGTGGATCAAGATGCAGTCGTTTGAACAAAACAAGAGGACCCTGCATGGCAATTTCAGTCACATCATATGCATGTGAAAGCTGGACAACGAATATGGAAGGCAGAAAAAGAATTGACACCTTCGAATTGTGGTGTTGGAGAAGAACTTTGAAGATACCATGGACTGCCAAAGGTACAAATAGATCTGTTCTGCAAGAAGTACAGTCAGAGTGCTCCTTGGAAGCCAGAATGGCAAGACTGCCTCTTATGTACTTTGGACATGTTGGCAGATGGGATCCATCCATGGAGGAGGATATCATGTGTGGCAAAGTAGAGGGTCAGCAAAAAAAGGAGGAAGAACCTAAAGGAGATGGATTGACATTCTGGCTCCAACAATGGGTTTGAGCGTAAAGATGACTATGGACAGGGGGTGGGGCCCGGCAGTATTGTATACTTTTGTGCATAGGGTAGCTAGGAGTCAGAATGGACTTGACAGCACTTCACAACAATCCTATCTCATTAACATAACATAGACAACTCATTCCAAAATGCAATTATAACCACTGGCATAGAGGTTAGGATTTACAACACATATTTTGGGAGGACACAGTTCAACCCATAACATTCCACCCTTTGCTCCCACACCAAAATTCAAGTCCTTTCCGCATGAAAAACTTTCACTGCATCATATTATCTGAAAAGTCTTAAATCAACTCCAAGTCTAAATATCTCATATTTTGAATTATCTGAGTCAAGATAAGTGAAGTATTAGGCATATTCCATCTTAAGACAAAATTTCTCTTCATCTGAGAACCTGTGAAACTTAGAACACAGGTTATCTGCTTCCAAAATACTATGGTAGAACAAGTATAAGGGATACATTTCCATTATGAATGGAACAAATTGGAAATGAAGGGTAGCAAGCACAAAGAAAGTCCAAAACCCAGCAGAACAATTTACAACAGCTCCCAAGGACTGAAACCAGCCTTCTACTCTTTGAGACCATCTAGGCAGGGGCCCTGCCCTCTAGGTTCTGTGTGTTGGCCAAACTTTCTAGGTGGAGGCCCCTCAGGACTGGTCTTCAGCTCCATCTTGTAGGCCCACTGGGATGGTCATTCTGTTCCCTTGGCTTTGGGTGACCCCTACTCCTAGTCCACATGACTGTCAACCTCACACCTTCAGCCCTGGCAGGTGTCATTCTTCTACCTGTTGGATATGGCATCCCTGCCCCCTCAAATTTGGGCAGCCCTATCCTTTTCACCAATGTACATGGCAGTGCCATACTCTGGAACCAGTCTGGTGAGGATCTGACTGTATGAAATGTAGGAGGTGGTGGCTCTGACTTTTGAGACTCCAGGGGCTGTGGCCTCGCCCCTTGGAAGCATAGCTGCTCTGTTCCCATGCTCTTTATGACAGTTCTGCTGACCTCAGGGTTAGTCCTTTTTCTTTTATTTCGCTTGGAGGACAAGAGATGTAGCTCCTTTAACAGGTTTCCTTCCTGGAGAATTCCAAGAGACAGACAACATTCTCTGCTTTCCTTTCTTCTCTGTCCTCTTCAGACTAAGCTCACAGGCTTTCTGCTGTGATAGCTGGTTATATCTATCAGTCATAGGCTTAGTGTCCTTAACAAAAGACTGTGTAGTCATGTCCTTGGTCAAAATTCTAGGACATGTGTCCTTAGTTTGTACAGCAGAATTTTCTAAATCTTTATATTTTGTTTTCACTTTATGTAGCTCATTTTGAAGTTCATCCCTTTCCACTTACTGTAAGCAAGAAGGAGAAACCATGTGCCCCATTAAGATCTAACTTAGAAATTACCTCAGCCTTATATCCAAGTTGATAACTTACAAGTTCTACCCTCTGCCACACATTTGAATATGATCCTGGCAAGTTCTTTGTCACTGTATGAGAAGCATCACCCTTCCTCCGTCACCCAATCACATGATCATCATTTTAAAACCTCATGAGAAGCACATTTTATTCCCACGGTTCTAGCAGCATTCTGTTGTTGATGCCCTGTGTACCCTCTAAAATGATGCTTTCTCTACAGTTCTCCTCACTTCTTTCTGAGCTCTTAGCAAAATTACCTTTGGCATCTGTGTTTTTACCAACAATCACTTCAAGGAAGTCTGAGGTTTTACTATTGAAAAAAAAAAAAAAGAAAAAACTATTGTCATCAAATTGGTTCGAACTCCTACTCACCTTATAGCATAAACCAAAACCACTGCCATCAACTCAATTCCAACTCTCAGCGCCCCTATAGGACAGACTAAGGACTGCTCTATAGAATTTCCAAGGAATCCTGATAGATTTGAACTGTCAACCGTTTGGTTAGCAGACATAGCACTTAACTGCTATGCCACCAGGGTTTCTGATTGTATTGTCCAAAGCCACTGCTGCTGAGTCAATTCCAACTCACAGTGACCATATAAGACAAAGTAGAACTGCCCCATAGAGTTCCCAAGGGTTTCCTGGTGGGTTCAAACTGCCCACCTTTTGTTTAGAAGCTATAGCACTTAATCAGTATACCACCAGGATTTCTGACCTTACAGTCCTTACAGTAGGCATCTTAAAGCTCTTTTGGTCTTCCAGTCTCTACCCATTACTCAATTCCAAAACCACTTCCATATAGTACATGTTTGTTAGAGCAGTGTCCCCGCTTACTGGTACTCCCACTTCTCCCAACACCCCCGACCAGTGTTCCTTAATCCTTATGTCTGTAAGTAGTCCCACACAGGGTTTCCAAGGAGCAGCTGATGGATTCACACAGCTAACCTTTTTGTTATCATCCAAACCTCTCAAACACTTCATCACTGGGATCCCCTTTAAATAGCAGGAATCATTATTCCTATCTGTCTGTCTATCTATCTATCTATCTATCTATACCTACCTACCTACCTACCTATACCTACCTACCTATACCTACCTACCTATACCTACCTACCTACCTACACCTACCTACCTACCTACACCTACCTACCTACACCTACACCTACCTACCTACACCTACACCTACCTACCTACACCTACACCTACCTACCTACCCCTACACCTACCTACCTACCCCTACACCTACCTACCTACCCCTACACCTACCTACCTACCCCTACACCTACCTACCTACCCCTACACCTACCTACCTACCCCTACACCTACCTACCTACCCCTACACCTACCTACCTACCCCTACACCTACCTACCTACCCCTACACCTACCTACCTACCCCTACACCTACCTACCTACCCCTACACCTACCTACCTACCCCTACACCTACCTACCTACCCCTACACCTACCTACCTACCCCTACACCTACCTACCTACCCCTACACCTACCTACCTACCCCTACACCTACCTACCTACCCCTACACCTACCTACCTACCCCTACACCTACCTACCTACCCCCCTACACCTACCTACCTACCCCCCTACACCTACCTACCTACCCCCCTACACCTACCTACCTACCCCCCTACACCTACCTACCTACCCCCCTACACCTACCTACCTACCCCCCTACACCTACCTACCTACCCCCCTACACCTACCTACCTACCCCCCTACACCTACCTACCTACCCCCCTACACCTACCTACCTACCCCCCTACACCTACCTACCTACCCCCCTACACCTACCCACCTACCCCCCTACACCTACCCACCTACCCCCCTACACCTACCCACCTACCCCCCTACACCTACCCACCTACCCCCCTACACCTACCCACCTACCCCCCTACACCTACCCACCTACCCCCCTACACCTACCCACCTACCCCCCTACACCTACCCACCTACCCCCCTACACCTACCCACCTACCCCCCTACACCTACCCACCTACCCCCCTACACCTACCCACCTACCCCCCTACACCTACCCACCTACCCCCCTACACCTACCCACCTACCCCCCTACACCTACCCACCTACCCCCCTACACCTACCCACCTACCCCCCTACACCTACCCACCTACCCCCCTACACCTACCCACCTACCCACCTACACCTACCCACCTACCCACCTACACCTACCCACCTACCCACCTACACCTACCCACCTACCCACCTACACCTACCCACCTACCCACCTACCCACCTACCCACCTACCCACCTACCCACCTACCCACCTACCCACCTACCCACCTACCCACCTACCCACCTACCCACCTACCCACCTACCCACCTACCCACCTACCCACCTACCCACCTACCCACCTACCCACCTACCCACCTACCCACCTACCCACCTACCCACCTACCCACCTACCCACCTACCCACCTACCCACCTACCCACCTACCCACCTACCCACCTACCCACCTACCCACCTACCCACCTACCCACCTACCCACCTACCCACCTACCCACCTACCCACCTACCCACCTACCCACCTACCCACCTACCCACCTACCCACCTACCCACCTACCCACCTACCCACCTACCCACCTACCCACCTACCCACCTACCCACCTACCCACCTACCCACCTACCCACCTACCCACCTACCCACCTACCCACCTACCCACCTACCCACCTACCCACCTACCCACCTACCCACCTACCCACCTACCCACCTACCCACCTACCCACCTACCCACCTACCCACCTACCCACCTACCCACCTACCCACCTACCCACCTACCCACCTACCCACCTACCCACCTACCCACCTACCCACCTACCCACCTACCCACCTACCCACCTACCCACCTACCCACCTACCCACCTACCCACCTACCCACCTACCCACCTACCCACCTACCCACCTACCCACCTACCCACCTACCCACCTACCCACCTACCCACCTACCCACCTACCCACCTACCCACCTACCCACCTACCCACCTACCCACCTACCCACCTACCCACCTACCCACCTACCCACCTACCCACCTACCCACCTACCCACCTACCCACCTACCCACCTACCCACCTACCCACCTACCCACCTACCCACCTACCCACCTACCCACCTACCCACCTACCCACCTACCCACCTACCCACCTACCCACCTACCCACCTACCCACCTACCCACCTACCCACCTACCCACCTACCCACCTACCCACCTACCCACCTACCCACCTACCCACCTACCCACCTACCCACCTACCCACCTACCCACCTACCCACCTACCCACCTACCCACCTACCCACCTACCCACCTACCCACCTACCCACCTACCCACCTACCCACCTACCCACCTACCCACCTACCCACCTACCCACCTACCCACCTACCCACCTACCCACCTACCCACCTACCCACCTACCCACCTACCCACCTACCCACCTACCCACCTACCCACCTACCCACCTACCCACCTACCCACCTACCCACCTACCCACCTACCCACCTACCCACCTACCCACCTACCCACCTACCCACCTACCCACCTACCCACCTACCCACCTACCCACCTACCCACCTACCCACCTACCTACCTACCTATATAGAAGAAGGAACCAGGGCTCAGAATGTTATTGTCCTTTAATCATATAACTCACAAATAACAGACAAATTTTCAGTGGCTGTGGGCATGCTACCGTAATACACTGTAAACCTACATCTATAGTTAACATTCATGATAGCAGTCTCAAATGATTTCCTCATGGTTAGCTTTGATTCCAACTACTTTAGGAACCCCAGATTCATGTTCTAATTGACAGCAGAGAAATGTCATTTGGTTGTCCCTAAATGTAACATCTTTAAGCTAAGCTCATTATCTTTTCTTCAAGGATGCTTCCCCGTCCTAGATAACTGGTATTGTTTTGTCCAATTTCTCAGACTGCACTTGTCCTTGAATCCTCTTCTTTATAGCCATCTTCTAAGCAGTCAAAATAGCCAAATTCCTTTTCTCTTTCCCAGTCACACTGTCATTGGTTAAGGTCAGCATGTTATAGATTCTCATTTGAATAATTGATGCAACTGCCTAAGTAATTTCTTTTTTTGAAAAACTATGAATATTGAATTATATTTAATTGTATATATCCAAAACCCAAACTAGGCTCATTACTGTCAAGTTAACTTTGACTCATAGTGACCCTATAAACAGAGTAGAATTGCTCCACAGAGTTTCCAAGGAGTGCCTGGTGGATCCGAACTGCTGACGTTTTGGGTTAGCAGCTGTAGCACTTAACCACTATGCCATCAAGATTTCCTAATTATATTATATATATGAATATACATTTATGTATACACACATAGGCATATAAATTTAACATTGCACTCTTTAAAAATATGTATTCATTACTTTGGAAATAAACTCCAAAATCATTAACAATATAATTCAAACTAACCTTTCTAGTCTAATTTGAAGCCACTCACTTCACATATCCTGTATATCAGTATACCACCAGGGTTTCTGACCTTACAGTAGGCATCTTAAAACCCTTTTGGTCTTCTAGTGTCTACCCATTACTCAATTCCGAAACCACTTCCACATATTACATATTTGTTACAGCAGTGTCCCTGCTTACTGGTACTCCCACTTCTCCCCCATGTCATTTAAACAGGTTTAAACCTGTTGCTGTCAAGTCGATTTTGACTCACAGCAATCCTATTGGACAGAGTAGAACTGCCCCATGGAGTTTCCAGGGAGCACCTGATGGATTCAAACTGCTGAGCTTTTGGTGAGCAGACATAGCTCTTATGCACTGCACCACTCGGGTTTCCTACCTTGCAGATTAGCAACATTTAATTATTTGAGAACTTATCACATAATTTTATGCCTTCCTTCCTTTTTACATCCTGTTCCATCTACCTGGGAATATTTTTCCTTCTTACCCTCCTGGGAAATTCTTATGTATCTTTTCAAGTCCAGCTTCAATATTTTCTTAGTCACCTCTGCTGCACAAAATACAACTAAAACTCAGTGGTTTGCAGGAAGAATTTATTCCTACATTCATGGATCTGCAGTTTGACTGTAGTCTGAGTGATCCAGACTGGTCTTAGCTTATTGGCTGTGCTTAGGTTCTTGGTAATCTCAGCTTGATTCTAGGCTGCTTATTTGTTCTGGGGTCCCAACAGAAGCAATGATAGCTCTCTGGGATACATTCTGCTTGGTACAAGGGCAAACCCACATCTGTAATCACTTTTCAAGCTTCTGCTACTCTTGTATCCACTAACATATTCCACTGCTCAAAGGAAATGACATGGCCAAGGTCAATGTTAAGGAATCCTATCACAATGAAGTCAAGAATTAAGTAAAATTCTTCATCCAGGTGCAAATGTGAAGCTTGTCCTAGCCTCAGAGAGTTATCTACACCCCCCTTTGTGTTTTCTAAATATATTTGTGTCACTTATCTCATTGGTTTGGTCTTATTTATTAGCATGATTATATCCTGAAAATATATACAGCAAAACATAGTCTTCCAATTCTTATTTATTGTCAGTATGTAACACAGTACGTTGCTTGTAATAGAAGACCAATAAATACTTATTTGAATAGATAAATGAATGATCCACATCACAAACTCCCTGGTATGAATCCTCTCTACAGAGTTCTTGCTATTGACTTCAAACACATTTCATTCTTTCCAGGCAATACCAGAGAAAAGAGAAGTGAGTATCATGTGACATTAGCTTTCTCTTTATTGACTAGGTTGCTGACCTCCCAGTGAACAATTAAGTTCACAGAGTCTGAGACCATTACAAGTGGGACTAGGTGACATCATTTTTCAAACTCTTGCCTAAGCAGTTTTATCTGAGCAATAAGTTACTTTATTTCCTGAGTCCGCTAGGTGAGTGGTTCTGGCTATAAGGGTAGTAGTTTGCAAGATTAATATTTAGCCACACACTTCATGTCTGACCCCTTAAGAAATAATGGTCACTGATTGGTTTTCAGCCAACAGGAAATGTTGACATGAAATAAGAATCCCTTTTCTCTGGAAATTTTAAAGAAATTAACAGTGACAGTAATGCCATTTTGGTTGGCAAACCACTTCTTCATTCTCTTTGTCAACGGCTCTGTGACATTTTGATGCTTAAACTGATTTTGAGTGTTTTGTAGGTAGAGGTAGGTGGATAAACGCAGTTTTCATCCACATGCTTTCAACTTTAGTGGAATTATAAAAGAAAAAAAATTACATTTTATTTAAAAGCCCAACTTTTTCAAAGCTCTCAGTGAAAACTGTCAGGACACACACAGACACACACAGACACACACACATATATACACACATACACTATATCTCTATTAAAGCTAGAACTATTTACCTTCAGTAAAGCAAGGAAGCCAATTTATAATGTAAATCTGCTTCTAATCCCTTTAGAGAAACAAGCTTGAAAAAGCTCCAATTCATGGTTTTCTAACAAGATTAGAAGCTAAACAGCAAGGCAGCTGCTGTATTAATTAATCCAATGTTGAGGAATTACTGTTACAATATGGGTTTTGTAAAAACTCATGTCCGATATAATTTTAAAGTACCCCCCCCTAAAAACCCAAACCTATTGCTGTCAAGTCAATTCTGACTCAGCAACCCCATAGGACACAGTAGAACTGCCTCACAGAGTTTTCAATAATGCCTTGTTGGACTTGACCTGCTCACCTTTTTTGGTTAACAGCTGTAGCACTTAACCAATATACCACTAGGGTTTCCAATTCATGTCTTACTTAAATGAATGTGAGTTGCCCTTTATAAGCAAGATAGTCTTCTTATTTTCAGTACTCTCTTCTTTAACTCTACCCATCCTTCTTCATGCATATTGCTATCTCTGCATATTGCTATCTCTCTAATCTGCACTGCTTCTTGTTTGTACTGTAATTGCTGGTTCCAAACAGTATCTCCATGACTTTGCAAAGATTCTTTCTACCCAAACACCCATCCCCTCACTCCTGTGTTCATTCTTCTTATCACAATTCTATGTTCCCTGAGTAGACTTAGATACCCGCTGCTTCTGGTCCTGTTAGCCCTTGCTAATACCTTTATCAAAACACTTATCACAAAGTATTAGAGCAGCCTATCTGTCTGCTGGGGTCCTTGGGAAGTGCGCAGTGTGTGTGCCTGGTTGTTAATCGAAAGGATGGAGGTTCAAGTGCACTCATAGGTATCTTGGAAGAAAGGATTGCTGATCTATTTCTGAAAGATCATAGCCACTGAAAACTCTTTAGAACACAGTCTTACAGTGACACATATGGGGTCACCATGAGACAGAGTCAGCTCAGTAGCAAGTAGGGGGTGGTTTGCATGCTTTCTGCCCCAAATAGATTTTTGTATCCCTTCTGCCTCATTCAGTGCACCCCGGCCCTCCCCCTACCACACCAAGGTATGACAATTAAGTTTGCGAATACATCGTAGAAAAAGTGCTACATACCTCATTGCTGAATATCACCACTGTCACCTTTGAAGTACTCCACTTGGGAAGCTATGAACCTGTAGCAGCACCTGCTCCACTCTTCAAAGGAATTTCGAAACTCCTTCTCTGGAATGACCATCAGAACTGTCGTCATATACCCTCGATGTCCTGAATGTCATCAAAGTGTCTTCCTCTCAATATTTCCATTGTCTTGTGTAAAGAAAAAAGTCACTGGGAGCCAGATCAGGTGAGTAGGAAGGGTGTTCTAATAAAGTTACTTGTTTACTGGGTAAAAACTCCCTCACAGACAACTATACAGTTAAGTTCACAAACTTGCCACCCTGTCACCATGTGCAATGACCATTCCAAAAGAGTTCCAGAATTGCTCTGAAGAGTGGATTAGGTGCTGATGTCAATGCATAGCTTCCCAAGGGGAATATTTCAAAAGTGACTGTTGTGATATTCAATGATGAAGTATGCAGCACTTAGAACAATTAAGTTCACAGACTTAATTGTGAGACCTCATAGATTCTTGCATCCTTTCTCGCTCAGTGTATAGCCGAATACATACATACATATATATGTGTATATGCCAAGCCAAGCCAAGTGCCGTCGAGTCGGATCCGACTACATACATATACACATACATAGTAAATTAATAAAGATATATTAGAAAAACATGATACATTATTACTAAGATGAATTTCATAGAGTTTTATTATTTTAATAGCCTAGAAAGAAAAGCCTATGATATTAGCCATCTGTTTATTGTCCTAATTCTTTCTCAGTGCTCTAGAGAATGGTGAATTTTCTCTGTGCCATTTACCAACCTAAAATAGGATCTGTGCTATAGCCTCTGCTTGTCTTAGTTAAGCATGGTGAGATTCTCAGTAATTAGTGCTTGTAAAACACCGTGAGGTTCTCGGATGAATTAAAGTGTGAAATCTTATTACAAGCAATATATTGCTGGTAGCAAACAGGCATGGAAAATTATACCATTTCCTTGTCTCTACTGCTTTTAAAGAACAACACAATCCATAATTATCTGCAAGTGTTGACTCAACTCCCTCCTCCTGTCTTTATTAACAGGTTAGCTCTTCTCCCTACACTTGGTTGGTTTAAGGGGGAGTATGAAAGTTTCGGCCTCAAATTATTTCATTTGACATGCTCAGAAGCTCGTGTCCTTAGTAAAAGCTTTATGCAGAGGCACAAAGAAATTGTGCCTGTCAGAGGCAAGGTGTTTTAAAATGTGACAGAATCTCTTTAATTGCCTTCGGTGAGTAAGTAGTTGCAGGTTCCCAAAAGCAACAGATATTTTGGGGCTGCCTCCTCACCTCCAAAGGGAGGGAAGTCTTAGTAATTTTCACTTCCAAATAGGCAATTTGTCGCATTCCAACTATGTATCTTCCAAAATGCTCTGCAAAGTAGCAACAGAGAAATTAGCTGTGGACTGAGTTTTGCTGTTAGACAGGGCTCAGGAATGAGTGGATAGAGGATTGTGGAGCTAATCAACTTGACCTGTGCCAACCAACACAAATGCTGAAATCATCTACATAAAGATCTGGTTTGTATCTCATACTGCGAGAAAAAAAATAAAGAAGACACATAAAAGTAAGCAAACCAAAACTAAAATCCCATTGCCTCAAGTTGATTCTGACTCATGGCAACCCTATAGGACAGAGTAAAACTGTCCCATATGATATCCAATTGTAAATCTTTACAGAAGTTGACTGTCACATCTTTCTCACGAGGAGGGGAAGGAGAGTTCAAATTACTGATTTTCGGGGAGAAGTGGAGTGACTAACCACTGTGGCCCCAGGCCTCCTAAAAGCCAAAAATAATGTATATGTTAATTTAGTAATTACTATAAAATGGAAACCCTGGTGGCATAGTGGGTTACGTGCTACATCTGCTAAGTATCAACAGTTCAAATCTGTCAGGTGCTCTTTGGAAACTCTATGGGGCAGTTATACTCTATCCTACAGGGTTGCTATGAGTCGGACCTGACTTGCCCACAGTGGTGGTGAAAAAAGGAGCACTGGTGGTATAGTGGTTAAAGCCTTGGGCTGTTATCTGAGAGGTGGGTGATTCAAACCCCCTAAATACTCTGTAGGAAAAGAGACATGGTGATCTGATTCCATAGAAGATTATATCTAGGAAATCCTGTGGGGCAGTTCTGTTGTGTCCTAATGGTCTCTATGAGTCAGAATCAACAGCCCAAAAGACTATTAACTACTACAAAGCACATAAAGATTGCAATGATTAATAGTTGTAAGGCTTTTGATTCCCTTTCTGCGAATCACCACCTATGTCAACAAATTTTATAACAGCTATTTTATCAACAAGTGGAATTCCTTAGATTTCTTCTGCTTTCTTTGATTCCCAGTAGTCATAATTAATATAATAAAACCCCCATTATAAAATCATTAGTGTAAATGCAAATAAGGTCGTGCATTGTTAATGTCCCCACCAGGCCCTTAATCACTTGAAATGTCACACTGCATTAAGTATAACATCTATTATATTTGATAAAAACATGCAATGCAAAAAAAAATTAAAGCTGTGTTTTTATAGCTGAAGGGCTTTAAAAAATTAATTTCTTTTCAGAGCTTTGAACATTTAAAGGCTAAAGACCTCATTAATTTATCAGTGAAAGCCTTGAGTCCCCAAAAGACCTTTTGGCCTTTTGTCATTTTCCTGGTATAATCTTCCACTTCCTATCCAAACACTCTTTTCTCCTCTTTGAAAATTTTCCTCACTGAATGATAGATGTTTGGAGGGTAATTCCAACAATCTTTTAAAGATACTAAAGTAGCTTATTCTTGAAGATCAATTCCAAATTAATACTGTTATTTTAGAGGGATAGATGAAGGTGTGTCTGGAGTGATTTGAAAATCGTTTAAATGACTCTGGGCCATAGACATGAATATTAGTTGTGTCTGTTGGAATGCAATAGACTGTATCTATCACACTTCTACTTGTAAATTCATTTCAGCATACATATGTATATGTATATTTATGTATAGTACTTTAAACTCTCCTTTGAATCCTGTCTAAAACTATTCTGGTTCCTTCATTAATTAATGAATTAAATAAAATGTTTGACACTGATTTATTTTGTATTTGTATGAGAGTCATAAATAGACATTAAAAATATCATCCTTTATCACTTATTCATAGTAGAGGACACATCTAAGAAACACCCTAACGAAACTGAAAGGTCGATTTAAATTTCCATCCTATAACCTACCCTGTCCCAATATTCCCTGGCTTTTGACCAGAGCCTCTGCAGAAAGCCTCTGCCCCAAAGTGAATTTCATCCACTAACATCTCCTTAATATTTCTATCTCTATGAAAAGTCACAAGATACCAGATAACCCAAAGCAATACTTAGGACACCAGAGGGGGGCTTCTGTCAGGAATGTAGAGATCTGCTGTCAGGGATGTAGAGATTCTGCTTTACCAAAAGTTCATCACTTGTGTTTATGCCTTTTCAAGGCTTAGCGACTTTGACAACAGTGATAACAGAATGCCAAAAGGTAGAGTCAGATGACCTTCTGCTTGATGCTTCTTTTTATTTCCTTTGTTTTAGAAAACTCAAGCCTATTGTTTGACCTGGAATTATCTAAAATTTTTGAAGCTCTTCTGTTGAAATTGTAATAGCAGGAGCAGAGAACAGATTAGAAACTCAGTTCCAGCAAAAATGAAGAGAAGCAGTTTTTCAAAGCATTTCCAAGAGAAAAGAAAAATACCAAGATTAGAGCCTCAACTTCCTCTCAGGAAAGAATCAAAAAGTAGCTTTTTGGGCAAAGAGGCATCTTCTCTTTGTGGGCTTTTATAAGGAAAAGGCAACTGTTTCATGCATTGATAGAATGTTTCTTAAACAAATCTAAAACTAGTTTAAGTTATTAAAAAAACTATAGGGCCTCTATTGGAAATATGATCTGTCTTCTGAAAGACAGGATCTCTCTCACATGGGTGACATCATTCCTTGTACCCATTTCACGGAGATCCTGGACTAGAAATACAAAGTGAAAACATTAGATGGACAGCAGAGAGTTCTTAGCTTGTTTTTTGGTTCTTGTCTGATGAGAGGTACAAATGTTGAGGATTATCTTTTTAGAGGTGAGTTAAAAGTAGCTAATCAAGTTGAGAAACAACAGATAAGAAAGGACCTATTACCACTGTCTTCCCTGGATACTATAGGGTAGCTGTGAGTCAGAAAATCAACTTGATAGCAATGGGTTTGGTTTTGCAGTCTAGCTAAGACGAGATATAGTTTATAAGCCAAGTGGCTTAGATTGTTTATTTCATTTTTGTGATCCCTTTGTGTTTAGAGAAGTTTTTTAGACAGCCACAGCCTGTATTAACTACACTAAAGAGGAATTAGGAAAAGAGATCTGGTTCAGGTTCAATCAAAATATTAAGAGAACCAAGGTAATCCCTGGGACCATTTTGCAATGCTGGCAGAAAAGTAAAATAGAAACACCTTGAGGGAAAGAGAAACTCAAGATTATAGGATACAGGCTTTATTTTTATTTTATTTTATTTTTTGCCATTTATCTCTACTAAGATTTTCTCCTACTGGTTGAAACAGCTGAATTCACTACATTAAGAAAGTTATTAGTAACTATAGCATCCTTGGTGCATCCAAATTAAAAGGTAGCAGAGGGGTGGTTAGAGAAATATGGAATGGCCTGGAATGTATTGCATGTTTTTACCACAGTAATTTTTAAAAAGAAAAGAAACTGATAGTGTATTTTTTTTTTTTTGCAGTTGTTCATTTTTTTCATTGAACACTTTCCCTTTGCAACTTACATTTAGTTAGTCATGAGTCAAAGAATGCCTAATTTAGCCATGGTACTGATGATGGTTAATAGAAGCTGGTGTTAAAACCAAGAAATGATGTGGGGAATTATAGACTACTGGATGAAAAATACTCCTTAAAGACACATGTGACTCTCTTATGAACATCTTCTTTGGAAAAGAAAGCAATGAAGAGAGGAAAGGAAGAAGGAAGGAAAAGGAAGGAGAAATAAATTAATCTTTGAGTGAGAAAATATTGCTGTGTAATATGGATGTTCCTTCTACTTCTTTAGTTCCCCGACTCTCAGACTCAGTGATAATGAGAAGCCTGTTGTGTAGTAGCCAGTGGACAAAGGACTCAGCTCAGAATGATATCAGACAGAATACACGAGTGGCAGGGTCCACTGTAGGTACTAAGGAAGTTACAAATTTAGAATCTCACCAAGAACTCAGTAAGCAAGGTTAGAAAGCTATTGTAACTTTTCAATGACCACAAGCAAGGTGAAGGAAATTAAAAAATCTGCAATGTGGTGGTCCAGGGACTTCCAGCTTTCATATGCCTTTTACCAAGTTATTTACTTGATTTCCTGTAACAATTCTTTTCAGTAATGGTGCATTTCCTCTGAGCAAAAGATTTCAGCAAAACATACCTATGTCAGATGTCAGATATTTTTATAACACATGGCAAATCACAAATAACGACAAAATTTTAAGAGGTGAAATAGCGGAACACTTAGAAGGGTGCAAGACACCCAAAATTCACTACCTGGGGGTTGAAATAATTCTGTACTTTTCATTATGCCCATCTAGACCATGAACTCTTGGAGAAAAAAGACCAAATTTCATTATAGCACCTTTTACCAACATTGTTGACAATATTGTTAACAGTATTGTGTATGGAAATGTTTTAGCAAATTTTTATTAAACACACACAAAACCACTATTTTGCATAAACTTTACTGTTGTATAATTTATATACAGTAAAATACACCCATTGTAAGTGTATGGTCAGATGAATTTTGACAAGTACACATGTCCCATAACTATTACAACAATTAAGATAAAGAATATTATCTTTATACTAGCAAATTTCCTTGTACCACATTACAGTGGTACAGCCATGCACAATCCTGACCCCAGGGAACCATTGAATTACTTTGTCATTTTCTAGAGTTACACATAAATAGAAACAATGGAATGACTCATTTATATCTAGCTTCATTTGCTTGTTCTCGTTGTTAGGTACCTTGGAGTCAGTTCTGACTCTTAGTGTTACAATGCATAAAAGAGTAAAACACTGCCTAGTCCTGCACCATCCTCACAATTATTGTTAGGCTTTTGCCCATTTGTTGCCAAACTGAAACCAAATTTGTTCCACCTGTCACTGCAGCCAAATTGGGAGATCGAGAAAGAAGTGCAAGCAATGCTTTACTAACAGACAAACATGCAAGCCTGGAAGACAGTGAGAATAATTTCTCCAAGACTGTCTCACTTGGGTTACAATTCTAGTGGCTTTTATAGCCAGATTATAAAGGGATTTGCATCTGGACAATATCATACCTTGTCATGGAATAAAACAGGGAGTTATAAGATGCCTTTACATCTTACTAGACAATTGTAAATTACCCCAAATATCATTAACTCCCTGAAGTTTTGAGATAATTGATTTACTACCCTGGAGACGGGTGAAGGAATGTAAGTCTGTAGATCTGGTTTGGGACAGGGAATGGAATAATGGAATGTGGTTTAGCAGCTTATGTGACCTTGATTGAGTCTCAGCTACTAACACATTGTTACATCCACTATGTCAGTGCATATCATTGAGGGTCTTCTTCCATTTGTCAGTCCATGGTGTATCCAGTATTCTTTTTCAGCACCATAATTCAAAGACATCAATTCATCCTTGGTCTTTCTTATTCATTGTCCAGCTTTCACATGCATATGAAGTGACTGAAAACACAATGGCTTGGTTCAGACACACCTTAGTCTTCAAGGTGACATCTTCACTTTTTTAACACTTGCAAGAGGACTTTTGCAGCAAATTTGCCTAAGGCAATGCATCCGTTGGATGCTTGACTACTGCTTCCATGAGTACTAATTGTAGAAACAGGGTAAAATGAAATCCTTGATAACTTCAGTGTTTTATTTGTTATCATGACATTGCTTATTGATCCACTTGTGAGAATTTTGTTTCCTTTTTGCTAAAATGTAATTCCTACTGAAGGTTATAGTCTTTGATCTTCATCAGCAAATGCTTTAAGTCCTCTTCACTTTTCATCAGGCATGGCTGTGTTATCTGCTGTTAATACATCATTTTCTAACCCTGCTACTGTACTCTTCTTAATATAGTCCAGCTTCTTGGATTATTTGTTCAGCATACAGAGTGAGTAAGTACTGTGAAATGATATAACCCTGACACATATGTTTTATGATTTTAAACTACACAGTATCCCTTTGTTCTGTTTGACTAACTACCTCTTGGCCTATGTACAGGTTACACATGATCACAATTAAATGTTCTGGAATTCTCTTTCTTCACAGAGTTAGGCATCATTTGTTGTGATCTATACAGCTGAATGCTTTAGCATAGTCAATAAGACACAATTAAACATCTTTCTGGTATTGTCTGCTTTCAGCCAAGATCCATCTGTCATCAGTAATGATGTGTCTGCATTTTGCTGTCTTTCTCTTAAGACCATTTGGCTTTGTTCTACAGGGCAGTAAAACTACTTGTGGATCAGCTTGATCCACCTGAAGACTCATTTTAACTTTGTGTCATACCACTGTCTCTATGCCAGCCTTGTTTCTACTGAGAAATCCAACAAAAGCCTATAGGGTTTTCCTCTGAAGTTAGCTTTGCTTTGAGTCTTGCTGCCTTTAAGAGTTTCTGCTTATGTTTCATTTTGTTAAGCTTGATTATAGTATGTCTTGGAGCCAGTCTTTTGAGATCTATGTTGAATAGTGTTCAATATGCATCTTGCATATCTATATTCTTTTCTTTCATAATTTTTGGGAAGTTTTCTGTCAGCAGCTCAGCAACAATCCTCTCTGTATTCTCAGGTATCTCGCCCTGTTCAGGAACTCCAATTAAATGTAGATTGTTTCTCTTAATAGAGTCTCACATGTTTCTTAATGTTTCTTCATTTTTCTTGTTTTTTTCTTCTGATTTCTCCTCGTAGATGCTGGAGTCAGTAGCTCTGTCTTCCAAATAAGAAAGTCTTTTTTCCATTTGTTCCATTCAGTTTTCTTGGCTTTGAATTGAAGTTTCTATGTCTTTGATTTTGTTCTTGATCTGTTGGATTTCCGAGTACTAGTGTTCAATCAGATCGAACAGCTTGCTTAGTTTTTCATTTTGCTCTGCTACATTTTGTATAAGGTCTAGGAGGACTCTGTATATAATCCTTTTGTATTCACTTTCCGATAGTTTCAAAAAGGTTTCTTCGTCTGGGAAGTTCTTTGGTTGTTTCTTTTGAGGGCATTCTGAAGCCATGGGTGATTTCTTCATTACACTTTTATCGAGAGTTTTTTGCTTTTGGGACATCATGTGAGTCTATAGAGGCTGGGAGAGATGCTGTGACGATGGACTGCAGCTGTTTCTCTAGGCCATCTTAAAATGAAAGGTAAAAGGTACCTGACAACTTCCGAAATCAGTCAGGTTTTCAGATGTACAGGTCCCTCTTCCCAGCTGGAAAAGTAAACACCTCTATATCCAACCTCAGATGTTATAAACTAGTTCAAAACACAGAAAGACTGCTGCCCTGCTAGCCTCTGCTGCTGGGCCCCAGCCATAGGCGACACTATGTAAAATACTGATTTTCTACCAGAAAAGCTCTCTTCTCTTGGGAGGCACTGCCTCCCAGCCTAGGAATTAGGTACAGCTGAGGCCTACATGTGGGTATATCTGCCTCCCAG
Organism: Heterohyrax brucei; assembly: GCA_028571685.1. Taxonomy (NCBI): domain Eukaryota; kingdom Metazoa; phylum Chordata; class Mammalia; order Hyracoidea; family Procaviidae; genus Heterohyrax; species Heterohyrax brucei. The sequence goes on along the minus strand of CM053149.1, from coordinate 111,810,158 downwards.
TGGAACAATATGGCGTCCATCACAAGCTCCCTGCCTGCCTTGGATAGGCTACTTAATGGCAGAGGCAGAAAGAGAGGCCAAAGGCACAGAGTCCAAAGCTGGAATCTCAAAATGTAGCAGTTTCCTCAGCTGATCCCACCAGCTGTGTGTCTGAGATTAACTCCTAGTCAAGTCCCAGCTCCACCCACCAGCTAACATCGCAGAACAAAGTTAAAGTGGCAAGTTACCTTTGGTCCATGAAAGCCAGCACTCACCAAGAGTGGGAGACAGCAAAAGAGAGATTTTCTGTTCAGCGGTATCAAGTCCAAATTAATAGCCCTATGCCGCATTCTGGGGTTCATTAGCTGTCCAGAAGACTCCATTTAATTATCGGTTCAGGTCTTAGTTTCCACAGGGATTAAAGGAGACGTGTGTTTAGCCTGGCAACTTGACTCCGCCTCTCTCAAGACTCATTTTAGGTTTGATTAGAAAAGTCTACACTATGTTTACTCTGGAATTGGTAGTTCTACTACCATGGTGTCTTCAGTGTCGCCTGAATATCTTGAGTTTTAGAAAAGAATTGCTGAGAATTAAGAGTATGGTCCTCTCTGCTGATCAGAGCAAAACAATCCCTTGCCTTGTGTGAGCTTTAGAAATTGTTCAGGTTATAGTTCTCATGTTTGGATATGTTCCCAGCAAAGCAAGTGCTTCTAAATATGTGATTGCTGAGAGACCAAAAAACTGACCGGGAGGCCATTCAAGAGACATGGGTTTATTCATAAAAAGGGAAACTTACAGAAGGGCAGTACCAAGATGGCTGACTAGACAAATGTCTTCTTGATACCCTCTGAGAATGAAGGCTGAAAATGATAAGTGAATGGTGCAGCTTGGAAATCCAGGGAGCCCTAGCACCTGGCATAGGGCTATCAGACTGGAATACATTCCAGTAACAAGGACTGACTCCATAAGTAGGACACCGTCTTTGCCAACAAGGAGGCAGAGCCTGCCATGCCAGAGAGTCCACCTTGGGCCAGTCACTAGAGTACACTGAAGGGGTTGGTGACCAACTCCCGTCTTAGAACTATGCCTTAACTCCTTTCGAGGTAATACAATAGAAACTGAACAGCTTCCAAATGGCATGAAGGCAACAATCAGTAGTCAACCATTTAAAGAAGCAGTCCACCATGACCTCAGAAAACTTCCAAAATAAAGAATCACAAAACTTCCCGAATGAAGAAGCCTTACTGAAATTATCAGAGGTCAAGGACAAAAGAATTATGTATATATCCCTCCTAGAGATTAAACAAAATGCAACAGAACAAAATGCAAAAGTAAGTAAGCTATTTGAAGTGATGGAACATCAATGATCTGAAATATAGCAGATTAATAACAAATTACAGAATTTGACAATTTAATCCAAAGCCAAAAGAGCAGAATTGAGGAGATGGAAGTCAGAGTTAGTGAGCTTGAAGCTACAGCAACTGACTAACATTTATGAGAAATCAGAGAAAGGAAATAAGTAACATGAAGAAGCATTAAGAAACATGTGGGACTCTATTAAGAGGAATAATCTACAAATAATTGGAGTTGATGAATAGGAAGGGTAGATTAAAATATAGAGTATCATTGTAGAGAGGCTGACAGAAAACTTCCCTAAAGTGATGAAAGAAGAGATCATAAATATCTGAGATACTTATCAAATGCTACAAAAACTAGACCTGAAAAGGAAGACACCAAGACAGATTATAATTAAGCTTAATAAAATGAAACATAAACAGAGGCACTTAAAGGCAGTGAGGCTTAAAGCAAAGCTAACGTATAGAGGGAAGCCCTGTATCCTTTTGTCTGACTTGTCAGCAGAAATGATGTTGGCAAGGAGGCAGTGGGATGACACATTCAAACTCTTGAAGGACAAAAACTTCCAACCAAGAATTATATATCCTGAAAAATTGTCTCTCAAATGTGAAAGTCAAATTAAGACATTCACAGATAAACAGAAGCTTACAGACTTTGTAAAAACCAAACCCAAACTACAAGAAATATTGAAAGAAGCTCTTTGCTTAGAAAACCAAAAACATCAAGTGTAAAATTAAGAAGGCAATGTGGGACACAGCATCCAGAATCCTACTCAGTTAAGGAAGTCACAAAGCTCAATGAAAGCTACAATATTAAAAGAAGGGAACCAGTAATCATAATACCAAGGCCATGACATGATCACACTAAAATGAGGGATATATTACAGTAGTTACAATTCTTACAGATGGAGAAGAATTAAAAAGATATGCACAAGTTAAAGCCTTGCTTAAGCTTAGAATAGTAAGAGGAGTTCATAGAGGTAGCCACAAAGCAAAATAGCAATGCAACATATCAAAACAAGAAAAATAACATAGGAGTCACAACAAACACGAAGCCAATGCTGCAAAAAATGAAAAGTCAACCCATAAAGAAGAATGACCCAGAACAGAATATTAAGAGCAGCATAGAAAACATCAATAACACAGAAATAAGGGCATCAAAGTGACAGCACTAAACACATGCCTATCAATAATTACACTGAATGTAAATGGACTGAGTGCTCCAATAAAGAGACAGTGAGTGACATCCTGGATCAAGAGACATGACCTGTCTATATATTGCTTACAAGAAACACACCTTAGACTCAAAGATATGAATAAACTGAAAATCAAAGAATGGAAAAGTACATACCAAGCTAACAAAGAAGAGCGGGAGTGGCAATACTAATCTCAGATAAAATAGAGTTTAATGTGAAATCCACCACTGTGCACAAGGATGATCACTGCTTGTTGCTGAAAGGTTCAGTACATAAGCAGGATATAACAATATTAAATATTTATGCACACAATACCACAGCATCTAAATACGTTGAACAAACACTGACAACATTGAAAAATGAGATAGATCGCTCCACAATAATAGTGGGAGACTTCAGCACTCCACTTTCAGTAATGGACAGATCATCCAGAAAAAGTTCAGTAAAGATACGGATCTTGTTGTGACAATTAATGAACTAGATCTAATGGATATACGCAGAACATTTTAACGATAAGTACACCTTCTTGTCCAATGCACATGGAACATTTTTTTGGAATAGACCATGTGTTAGGACATAAAGTGAGTGTCAAGAGAATCCAAACCATTGAATTATTACAAAGCATCTTCGTGGACCATAAAGCTATAAAAGTTGAAATAAATTGCAGAAAAGAATAGGCAGAAATTTGAACTCATGGAGACTAAACAACACATTGCTTAAAAATCCATGGTTTATAGAAAAAGTCAAGGACAAAATAAATTTATGGAATCAAATGAGAATGAAAACACACCCTACCAGAACTTAGGGGACACAGCAAAAGCAGTGCTCAGAAATGCACACATCTAGAATGAAGAAAGGACTCAAAGCAAAGAATTAACCCTACAGCCTGAACAAGTAGAAAGACAGCAACAGAGAAACCCCCCAGGCACCAGAAGGAAGCAGATGATAAAGATTAGAGCAGAACTAAATGAATTAGAAAATAGAAGAATGATTGAAAAAATTAACAAAACCAAAAGCTGGTTCTTTGAAAAGATCATCAGAATTGATGAACCATTTGACTAAACTTATGAAAGAAAAACAAGAGAAGAAAGAAGTAACGTGAATAAGAAATGAGACAGCAGGTGTCATAACAGACCCAACTGAAGTAAAAAAAATCATAACAGAATACTACAACAGACTGTACTCTAGCAGATTTGAAAACCTAAAGGGAATGGACAAATTTCTAGATTCCTATCACCTACCAAAATTATCACAAGGAGAAGTAGAACAACTTAATAAACCCATTACAAAGGAGGGGATTGAAAATATCACCAAAAAACTACCAAACAAAAGAAGTCCTGGCTCAGATGACTTCACCGGAGAATTCTACTAAACTTTTAGAGAAGAATCAACTCCAATATTAATGAGGCTATTTCACACCACAGAAAGAGATGAAATACTTCCAAATTCATTCTATAGAGCCAGCATAACCCTTATACTAAAGCCAGGGAAAGATCCCACAAAAAAATAAAATTACAGACCAATATCACTCAAGAACCTAGATGCAACAATCTTCAACAAAATCCTTGCCAATAGAATTCAACAATATATCAAAAAAAAAAAAAATTCCTCATGACCAAACTGGATTCATTTCAGGGTGCTAAGCTGGTTCAACATCAGAAAAACAATTAATGTGTTCAACCACATGAATAGCACAAAAGATAAAAATCACCTGATCCTGTCAGTTGATGCATAAAGGGCATTTGACAAAGTCCGGCACACATTCATGTTAAAAACTCTGAGCGAAACAGGAGTAGAGACAAAATTCCTCAATGTAATAAGGGACGCCTATGCAAAGCCCACCACTTACATCATCCTACATGGAGAGAGACTGAAAGAATTTCCCTGCAGAACGGGAACTACATGAGGATGCCCACTCTCACCACTTCTATTCAACATTGTGCTAGAAGTTCTGGCTAGAGCGATTAGACAAGACAAATGAAGGGCATCTGCATGGGCAAAAAAGAAGTAAAAATCTCCCTATTTGTAGATGATATGATTATATATGCAGAGAATCCTGAAAAATGCATAAGTAAACTACTGTAACTAATAGAAGAGTTCAGCAAAGTACCAGGATGTAAGATAAACATAAGTAAATCAGTAAATCATCAAAGAAGAAATCACCAAATCAGTGCCATTTACCATAGCCCCCAAGAAGATAAAATACCTAGGAATAAATCTAACTAGGGAAATAAGAGACCTATACAGGCAGAACTACAAGATCTTACTGCAAGAAACCAAAAGAGACGTAAATGGAGATCCATTTGATCAATTATTCCCTGCTCACAGATAAAATGACCTAATATTATGAAAATTTCTGTTTTATGCAAAGCAATCTACATATACAAGGCAATCGTAATACAAATTCCAGTGTCATTTTTTTAATTATGATTAAATGAAAATGTATATTCCCATATAAATTTGCATGCCCACTTGTGTGCAGCTCCTACTGCTCTTCCTGCCTGGTGACAGCACACTCTTCCTACTGGCTCCGGTCATGTCTTATCCTCCCAACAAACTCCTATCCCCTCCTCTCTACCCAGTCTCCTCCTTCCAGTACGAGGTCAGCAGGATGATATCCTATCACTGCATGGAACTATAAAGTGCCCACATGATATGGTCACTGTGTCACCCAGTCCAATCCATTCCTGTCCGAGAGTTGACCTCCATTATGATTTATGGACAAGGGCAGCATCAGGGCCAGGAGCCGTGCTCTGAGGGGAACTCTGAGGCCCTTGGACCATCAGTTGCTGTATTTTAATGGAGACCTCAGAGTGCACCCCTTTTTATTGTGTTGCCAGTGAGACTCAACTTAGTGAGCTCCATCATGGCTATCACTGGTGGTGGCTGGGCACCATCCAGTTCTTCCTTTCACAAGCTGATGTAGTCACCCACTCACATGGGTCTCTGTTTTCTGGGTTCTCTTTCCCCCATGTTATTTTGGTCCTTGGTGATCATCTGTTCCTGCTAAATTGGGACCATTTGCTGTATTCTCAGATGGCAGCTTGGCAGCTTTTAAGATCTCAGACTCTACTCACCAATGTGGGGTGCAGTAGTCTCTCGGTAAAATGCTAGCTGTGCCAATTGTCTCCAGTTTCCCCTGATAGCATGGTCTCTGGCCCCCCATCCCAGCTACTCTGTGCTTATAATGTTGGATTAAGATGGGAGGAGTAATCATATTATGTTGAACTGCAGTTAATATTGATTTTCTTTCTAATGTGTGCATTTCACCCAACCAAATTTCTATCACCTAATCTAAACCCTCCCCCCTCCCCCTCTCACTCTCCCTACCCTTGCAGTCCTCGAAGAGTCTTTTTTTTCTATGCATGGGTATGTTTTTAAGTTGTTATCATAAGGGTCTCATACAATATTTGTCCTTTTGTTGCTGAATACTTTCATTCAACATAATGTCCTCCAACTGAAACCATGTTATGAGATGTTTCCTAAAATCATCGTTGTTCTTTATCATTGCATAGTGTTCCACTGAGTATATATACCATCGTTTACCTATCCATTCCTCTGTTGTTGGGCATCTAGGTTGATTCTATCTTTTTGCTATTGTGGACAGTGCTGTGATAAACATTCATGTGCATGTATCAGTTGGTGTGAATGGCCTTGATTCTATAGGATATATTCTGAGCAGTGGAATTACTAGGTCAAATGGTATAACTATATCCAGCTTTTTAAAGAAGTGCCAGATTGCTTTCCAAAGAGGTTGTACCATTTTACAATCCCACCAACAGTGTAGGAGAGTTCCAATTTCTCCACAGCTTCTGCAGCATTTGTTGTTTTGCGTTATTTGGATCATGGTCAACTTTGTTGGGGTCAGATGGTATCTTGTGGTAGTTTTGATTAGAATTTATTTAATAGCTAATGATTCTGAGAATGTCCGCATGTGTTTCCTGGCTGCCTGGATCACACCTTCAGAGAAATGTGTCCATCTCCTTTGCCCAATGCTTAATTGGATGATTTATCTTTTTCTTATTGATATTTTGTAGTACCTTATAGATTATGGAGATCAGCCGTTGGTCTCACGTATAGTTGCCAAATATTTTTCCCATTCTGTAGGAGGCCTTTTAATTCTATTAATAAAGCCTTTGAATGAGCAAAAGTGTTTGATTAATAGTTCCCATTTATCTGTTTTCTCTTCTTTGGGGTTTGTTTGACAGATTTTGAAGTCTGACTATGTTGTGTATTAAACCTTCCATTGTTCCTACTTTTTCTTGGATGAACTTTATTGTTTTAGATTTGATATTTAGGTCTTTTATCCAGTTTGAATTGGTTTTTGTATAAGGTGTAAGATACGGGTCTTGTTTCAATTTATTGCAGATGAATATCCAATTTTGCCAGCACCATTTGTTGAAGAGATAGTTTAATGTCTTACAGTTTGATGTCTTACAGCCTTTGTCAAATATCAACTGTTCATAGGAAGATGGCATCATCTCTGGAGTCTCCATTCTGCTCCATTGATCTAGCTGTCTCTTTTTGTACCAGTAACACACTGTTTTGAGTACTAAAGTAGGGTAGTGAGAGGCCTCCCAGTGTGTTCTTCTTCTTCAGTAGTGCTTTACTTATCTCGGGCTTCTTCCCTTTCCAAACAAAGCTGGTAATTTGTTTCTCCATTTCCTTAAAAAATGTCAGTGGAATTTGTACTGGGATTGTGTTGTATAAGTAGATTGCTTTGGGCAAAATAGACATTTTCACAATGTTAAGTCTTCCTATCCATGAGCAGGGTAGGTTTCTCCATTTATGTAAGTCTCTCTTAGTTTCTTGTAGTAAGGGTTTGTAGTTCCCTTTGTAAGGTCTGTTATTTCTCTGGTTAGATTTATTTCTAGGTACTTTATCTTCTTAGGGGCTATAGTAAATGGTATTGATTTAGTGATTTCTTCAGTAATAATCTTGTGGATATAAAGGAATCTTACTGATTTACTTATGTTTATCTTGTATCGTGAGACTTTGCTGAACTCTTCTATCAGTTTGAGTAGCTTACTTATGGATTCTTTAGGATTCTCTGCATATACAATCATACCATCTGCAAATAGGAAGATTTTTACTTCTTCTTTGCCAGTGCAGGTGCCCTTTCTTTCTTGGTCTTGTCTAATTGCTCTGGCTAGAACTTGGTCAGAACTTCTAGTACAATGTTCAGTGGGAGTGGTGAAAGTAGGCATCCTTGTCTAGTTCCTGTTCTCAAGGGAAACTGTATCAGTCTTTCTCTGTTCAGGATGACATAGCCAATTGGCTTTGTATAAATGGCTCTTATTGCATTGAGGAATTTGCTGTCTATTCCTATCTTGCTGAGCGCTTTTAGCATGAATGGGTGTTGGACTTTATCAAATGCCTTTTCTGCATCAAGAGAGAAAATCAGGTGTTCCTTGTCTTCTGTGTTACTTATGTGGTTAATCACATTAATTGTTTTTCTGATGTTGAACCAGCCTTGCATCCCTGGTATGAATCCAACTTGGTCATAGTGGATTATCTTTTTGATATTTTGTTGTATTCCATCCCCTTCTATACTGTGAAATAGTCTGTATAGTAGTGGTGATAAGTTTTCTCTAAAAGCTTGGTAGAATTCTGCGGTGAAGCCATCTGGGCCCAGGCTTTTCTTGGTTGGTAGTTTTTTGATGAATTACCTTTGGTCTGTGCAAGCCCACGCTCACTGAGAGTGAGGTTAGCAAAAGAGAGGAGGTTTTGCGTTCAGTGGTATGAAGTCCAAATTAGCAGCCCTATGCTGCATCCTAGGCTTACTAGGTGTCCAGAAAGCTCTGTTTAATTATCAGTTCAGGTCTTGGTTTCCAGAGGGATTTAGGGAGACATGTGTTTAGTCTGCCATCTTGACTCCACACCTCCTTCAGTGTCATTTTTTAAGGAGATAGAAAAACAGATCACCAACTCTGTTTGGAAAGGGAAGAACCCCCAGATACTCAAGAAGAGAAACACACTGGGAAACCTCACACTATCCAACATTAGAACTTATTCCACAGCTACCACAGTCAAAACAGCCTGGTACTGGTACAAAAAGAGACATATTGATCAATGGAACAGAACTGAGACCCCAGAGATGCAACCATCCTCTTATGAACAGGTTGTATTCTACAAAATCTCAAAGATTGTAAACTGGGGTGAAAACAGTCTCTTTAACACATAGTGTTGGCAAAGTTGGATTATCCATCTGCAAATATGAAACAAGACTCATGTCTCACACCTTACACCAAAACTGACTCAAAATTATTCAAACACCTAAATATCAAACCTAAAACGATAAAAATGATACAAGAAAAAATAGGGTCAACAATGGAAGTTCTATTACACAGCTTAAACAGACTTCGAAAACTCACAAACAAAGCGTGATCAACAGAAAAGAAGTTGGATAAATGGGAACTATTAAGAGTCAAGCACTTTTGCTCATTCAAAGACTTGATAAAAAAATTTAAACAACCACCTATAGAACGAGAAAAAGTATTTGTCAACTACATGTCAGACTGATATCCAATCTCCATAGTCTACAAGGTACTGCAAAATGTCAACAATAAAAAGGTAAATAACCCAATTAATTGATGTGCTAGGGAGATGGACAGATGATCACAGAGAACAAGGAGACGAGGCAAAAAAGAGATCAGGATACAGAAGGAATCATGTGAATGGGAGATTGTATCAGCATGTGACCAGAAGAGCCAGATAGTGCCTTACTGGCACCAAAGACAGCCATGATGGGGCACAAAATGTTGAGTCCCTGTGGAAACACCAGGAAAAGAGGGATGCAGCTCAAGAACTCTACTAAAAGACCAGAATTGATGGTTCTGTTGCTTGGGGGATCCTCTGGGAGCATAACCCTTGACCTGCTGCTGTCCCTGACCGGAAAACACTACTGAGGTCAACTCTTGAGACAAAAATGGACGGGGTTCAGGGACACAATGTGAGCATATTGTGTGTGTACTTCATGGTTCTATGCATTTATAGGATGCTGTCCTACTGGTTTATTTCTAGATGCAAGAGAAGAGGGTGGAGAGGAGAGGACTGGAGCTTGTTAAGAGGATACAACAAGTCTAGAATGAAAAAGAGGAGTATGCTGTCACTGGGCAAGGAGAGCAGAAGGATCAGCAGATAGGTAGTCATGAAAAATTGATTTGGATTGTATACTTTCACTTAATCACAATAAAAAATAAAAAGGAAAACTTACAGACCCAGACAGCAGTACTGTATCCAGTGCTGGCTGACTGGACAGGCTGGTAGGGGTAGGTAGGTTGTTTACGGATGCCCCTCCACCTGGGTCATATTGGCTCTAGTCCAGAGGGGTGCACAGTATGTTAATCAGGGATAGGTTGATTGTCCAGTGGGGTGGTGACAACATGTTGTCACTTAGGTCTGCCATTACAGATGTTAGCGACCACAAAGTTTGTCCCTGCCTGGTGGGTATTGTAATAATCTGTTCTGCGTCAAAGGGTCAGCTGGTGGAGACACACACTAGGGAATGTACACAACAGCTCCTTGGGGTTTTTCGGCTGATGTTTTCTACATTCTTGTAGTAATTACTGATGGCGACTCATGGGTCGCCATGAGTCGGATCCGACTTGACAGCACTTGGCTTGGCTGTAGTAATTAACTTTGACCAGAAAGCAGGATTGTGATCAAGGTTTCTTTGACAGGTACATTCCAAAGGGTCATTATAGGGTGTTATTGTTCTGGTTCCATACATTCCAGGTGTTCTTTGCTCAGCCTGAAACAGTTTTGCTTTAAGCACTCATGGCCTATTACTTGGCAAAAGCACAAGGAAATCACAATAGAGATCTTTGGGGCTCTTTATTTTTTTTCCCTAGAGCTCTGCCTTGCAATTTCCCATTGCCCCACCCTTCATGAACTCTAACATCTGTCTCAAGGCAGTCAGTCTACTGTGCTGTGCTAGGGATCCCATCCACACTCCTCATTCTGGAATGTTCCTCCAGGTAGAGAGCAGAGGAATAGAGCTCACTTTGCTTGCTCCAATTTTTCCAAGAAACTGAAAAATTTGTTTCATGTATTTTTTCCAGCTTTCTAATTATTTAAAGGTAGGATGATGAGTTTGTTTTTTTATTATTCCGTCATGGTCATGACACATTTTGTTTTCAATAATAAAATATGATTGTTACTTGGGTGAACATATTAATAGACTATTGTCGGGTGGTTGTCACTAACATTTTAATTTTCCTATCATAAATATGACTGATTATGGTCTTGAAGCAATTAACCAATAGCACAACTGAACAAATTCTTGCAGAAGGCAACAACATGTTTGTCTGTTGTTTTTCAGCAGAACTTTATATAGCTTTCCAGTTTGAAGGTGAAGTTAGTAGATGGGACAGAGCAGTAATACCTCAATTTCCGAATGTTAGATACAATTAAGATATCAGGAAAGAAGGGCAAGATCAGTGTTGGTGGTGTCAAATAGGGTGTGATTTAGACATCAGCTAATTGTTTATTATATCCACTGCCACTGAGCGGATTCCGACTCATTATTAGCCATCAAGTTTCACTGAATTTCTCTGAGCCTCAATTTATTTTTGCATAAGATGGATACAGTAATAGTCTGTATGAGTTGGAATTAACTCGACAGCAGTGGGTTTGGTTTTGTCCTACAGTTGTAAGGTTTGCTTGAGAAAGTGTTTAAATTTAAGTTCTTTCTAGTTTTGTAAAACTATAGCCTTCTTCCGCTGGGCTGTAATTGGAGAGATTCATTGAGATTTATTAGATATATTAAAGCTTATAAAGGCAATTTCTTTCAAGATAGAGAAAATTGAAATTTACAAAAGAGAACTGTGTTTACACATGGTTTGGAAAAACTCATGGAGTTATAGAATGAACAGTTCTTAGAAATAATCTGCCAGAGATTTTTTTTTCTGGTGGATTCCTTTCTAAAACTAAACCTTTTTTGGCACCTCTGCTGATTAAGCTACTCAGCAGTTAAGCTTTCCCATCTGTTCTTCACCCATCTTTGCCCTGTTTCATCCTCTAAAGCTCTGATCCGCATGGAATGGAACACTCAGGCTTCTTTGGTCTCTGCTTCTGGTTGGAGCTGGACAATGGAAGGGACCACAGAGAGACTGTTGGACCAGCAAGAGAGAGGCAGGCTCGTTTTCTGTATTTCTGCTCTGCCTTCCTCCCTGCTTCCATCCTGCATGTCTGGCAACATATGGTCCCCCTAAAGCTCAGATGAGCACTTCCTCCTCCCCATCCTCAGCTCTTCGGAACCTACCTCTCTTAAAAACACACAGTTTCCTCCTGTGTCCCTTCTGAACTCCACATGGCCAAGATTCCTGTATATTGTTGGTAGGCCTTTGTTGTCTGTACCTTTTTTGAAAGTTTCTTCTTGAAATTGTCTTCATTGTAAGCGTAATGTGAAATTTCGATACCCAAGGAACTGTGACTCAGGAAGGCCCCTAGAATTTAACACAGAGACGAGTTATTCCACTATGTAATTGAAAAATGAATGGGGTTGGGGAGGTGGTAACTAGGACCATACCAGCGGGACTTCCACTCACTTATTTTATAGATAAGGAAATAGAAGGCCAGAGGTCAGAAGTCACTTACATAATACCACAAACTTAGTTATAGACAGAGGCTATTTCCCCGCAGAACCTCCCCATTGCTGGTATTCGGGGATGGTTAACCAGTAAACAGCGTATGCACTGGCTTCAGTTAAGCAAGGTACACATGATTTACTTGTATTCCTAGTAATCTGTGGTGAACACTTTCACTTGGGTTTCAGCACGCAGTTGCTGAGGTGAAAAACAGGTGAAATTGTTCACTACAGGTAAGTAAAGTATGCACAAGAAAAACCATGGATGTTTGCTCAGTGGAGAATCCAACCCTACTGTTTTTTGGATACCTCATTCTACATCCACCTGTTCAAGCTTCTGTTTTAGATCCACTGAGTAATATACATAGCAGCCCCAGAAGACACTAGAGCCAACCCAGGGTGAGAGAAGATGGGTTCCTACGTGAAGGTGCAGTCGGGTATCTGCACACAAGTCTTCGCTAGAGGCCAATTACGGTCAACATTATTTACTATGCTAGTAATCCAGTTAGGCACTCGTGGACAAGGTTAATGCCTGTCTCCCAGGTGTTCTGTTCACCAGTGGGAACCCTTACCTTTCATTCTACTAACCTAGTCATTTTACACCATGACTAAAGTAAAGACATATGGAAGACTTTCTGGAGCTCAATTACAATCACAGATATCTAAGCACATTAGTTTTCCCTCATAATTCTGCAAATGAAGGGAAATTAAAGTACAGAATGTCAAAGCAACTTCCAAATTTGTTTTGGCAACAGACATCAGGACTTCTGAAGTTAAATGAAGGGAATATCCTCTTCATGTTTGATGGACTGATTCTTAGCATATGGTGTTTGCTATTTCTGGGGGGATTTCCAAAACTTAAAAGCAGACAAAGAGGCATTTGTTTTTAAACTGTGAAGCTGGCTCAGGTATGAAAAAGAAATGTTTTCATATCTGGCATAATGTATCTGAAGCAGGGAGGTAAGGGGAGAGTGGAAAATTCTCTTCTTGGTTCGGTATCAAGCAATGTCACTTGTGGTTTCTCTGTTCCGGAATGTTTGAATAAGCTTTCTGGATCATGGTCTAGTAATCTGGGCAAAAACAAATATGCTTGTTTGCTCTAAGGAATTGTCAGATAGCTTGGACTGGACTCCTAGGACTTTATATCATCCTCATTATGTTTCAAAGTCTACCAGGGTAGTATCTCTTGATTGTCAGTGCTCTGGTTTTAGACTTTTTTTCTTTTAATGTGCTTTGGCACAACAACTTGTTCTATTCGACAGTGCAGATTGAAACTCCTTAGTTAAAGTATTCAGGAGAGAAGAGGGAGTTGAATCTACAATAGTGTTTTCTGAGCAGGTTGGAAAATGTAAGAAAAAAAAAATTTCTCTGGGGTTTTGCTCCTGGTAATTTTACTTGTGATTTATGGGAAAACTTGAGTCATTGAATGCCTACTACGTGTTGGTCATTGGCTTAGGCACCATGCTGCTGTTCATTCATCCATCTGCTGTCCACCCAGCAGTGTCCTTGGTGCTGGGGTTCATGTGGTAATTGAGAAAGCTGCAGGTCCTGCTTTCAAGGATATTACTTCGTAAATATGAGAAAGAGAAAATAAACAACTAAATAACTAAGCAAGAGAGAGGAAAAAACAACAGGCTGTATCATTACAATAAGTTAGCAGGTTATTGATGCATGAGTGTACCAGGTTATTCCTTAAAAACAAACACTACTTTGTTAACCTTGGTGGCATAGTGGTTAAGTTCTATGGCTGCTAACCAAACAGTCGGCTGTTTGAATCCACCAGCCTCTCACTGGAAACCGTGTAGGGCAGTTCTTTTCTGACCTATAGGGTCACTATGAGTTGGAATCAACTAGACAGCAGTTGGGTTTTAGTGATTCTTTGGGTCATGCTGTGCAAATAGGTGTACCTCTCAATGCTTGATGCACAGTAGGTGTGCTACAACCTGACTGCTGATAAGAAGGACGCAGTTCCTACAAGAACTTACAGGCTGTTGTTAACAAAAGGAAAAACAACGTGCATGCATCTTGTTCCATGCATCTGAATACAGGTACTTGAGGTGGGGAATGTAGGTTCTCAATTCAGGCAGACCCAGGGATGGAGGCACTGCGAGTGTAGTCCCGGCCGGTTTATCGGTACAGCAGCTGGAGGCAGGGGCAACATTCCACAAGCAGCAGAGAGCACACACCAGCCAGGCGGCAGACTTACTTAACAACGGGCAGCAGTGCCTCGCGGCTCAGTGACCTTATGTACTAACTTCACACAAAGTGGCTAGCTGCCAGATACAGGGCTCTGAGGTCCTAAACAAGTTCTCTAACAACTGCTGAGTCAGCTGAATTTGTCACGGACTTTGAAGCGCCACAACTGCTGAGCCACTCTCAGCCAGAAGGCCTTAGCAAAACAGCCTGGCACACTGTCCCCACACCGTGTATGGTGCGTGCGGTGCCTCTTTATCTTGTCTTGGACTCCTTTCTTCTTCACTAAGTCTTGGGAGTATATTGTTGTTGTTGCTGCTGAGTCACGGCAACTTTATACAGAACAGAACAATACATTACCAAGTCTTGTGTGATTTTTGTGGTTGCAGGTATTTGGGGGTTCATCTTCTAGCAGTATATTGTTCAAAATGCTGTTGTGATCTATAATGTCATCATTAGCCAGGTTTCGGAAGTGGATCGCCAGACCCTCCTCCCTGTTGTATCTTTGGGTGGATGCTCCACTGAATTCTGTCCAGCAATGGGTGACCCTGCTGACACTTAGGATGCTGACTGACATCGCTTCCAGCACCATAGCAACCCACAAGCCACCACCGCATGACAAACAGACCAAGAGGTGGTGGCTTGGGAATATAGAAGGTCTCATTAAAACTTGGCATATTCTCAGTCTGTATTTTGTACTTTGATCAGGTCAGTCTTTAAAGTGTTTGTTACCCTGCTTATTTACGTCTTTTTCCCAGATGTGTTTTTTCTCATTGCAATCTGAAAATATAAAATTTGTCTTTAATTAGACAAATATGCCATGCACCCTTAAAAGGACTACCCTAAAACAATTACAACAATTGACCTGATGCAATCAGCCTGGTCTTGTAAATGTGTATCTCCACATTGACAGGTGCTCTCAATGTAATTAAAATATACTGATCATAGCACACTTATATTTATCAGAATGGCCATGTATGTCTTTTGAAAATTATTGTTTATTGGTTTGAGAAACAAATAAGCAGTTTTAAAAGAGTATGTAGGTTTTCAATTTTTTTTTTCTGTCTTCTAAGTGGTTCTGTATTGCTCTTAGTTAAAATATGCTGTCTTTCCTCTTTAAAGCTTCTCTTGGAAGATATGTAGGTCGTAATAAACACTAATTAGTTCATGTGATCATTCCACAAACTGTTTAGGAGTCTGATGCTTTACCAAACAAATATCAGCTCTTTAATGGAATGTCTGATGTGACGTGATTACAGAAATATAAAGGATGTAGACTTAATTAAGTCTCTTGTGATCAACTCACCTGATATCAGGAGAAAACAGTTTAAGGGAAAGTTGTCCTAAATTAATATGTTAGTAGAGGTTACACTTACCGGAATTTGCAATTGTGCTTGAGAGTATAGTTCATTCTTTAAGTGGAAACTGGCTAATAAAAAGGAAATGATAATTCACTTTTGACAATATTTCTGTAAAAGCTATATAACTTATTTTCTGAACAAATTAGCATGCAGCTGAAGTGGTCAAATATCAAATGAAACATTTTCCAAGTGAGGTATCTGAATTATATAAAGGAACTAATGTTTTAGGACATATTAAACATGCACAAACAAACAAAAAAATCCAGTTGTTGCTGAGTCAGTTATGCCTCAAAGCAACCGTATGTGTGGCAGAGTAGAACTGCACTCCATAGGGTTTTAGAGGCTTTTGGAAGCAGAGTGCCAGACCTTTCTTCCAAAGTTTCTCTGGGTGGGTTTGAACCACCAACCTTTAGGTTAGTAGTGGAGTGATTAACCTTTTGTGACACCCAAGCACACATAATTGTGTATAAACCGAAAACCAAACCCACTGCTGTTGAGTCAGTTCTGACTCAATGACCCTGTAGGACAGAGTAGAACTGGCCCATAGAGTTTTCAAGGAGTATCTGGTAGGTTTGAACTGCAAACCTTTGGGTTAGCAGCCATAGCACTTAACCACTATGCCATAGAAAACTATAAAAAATCCAAATTCCTTAACACATTGCCATGTTTTAGTAGTCTTCCCGAAGTAATACTTTTAAGATATTCCTTCTTAAATAGGTTTAAATTATAACCTGTGATTAGGGCTATGGAAAACAGACCAAGGTGCTGTTAGAACCAAAGATGGGGGAAACCTAACATAGCCTAGGATGTCAGGAAAGGTATTCTTAAGAAAGTGACAAAGTAGTGATTTGTGAAATGATGCATCTGTATAACTTATTGCTTATATAGCAGACACTATCCAAAGCCCTTTTGAACTTCTCATTTGCTCTCTCCCTGCACTAAGGGTATCTGTGTAGCTCAGATTTGCCCTATATAAGGAGAAGAGAGAGTTTTGGGGAAGACTGATTTGATTTCCTAGTATATGTAATAAGATGCAGCTGGCAAATCTCTCTCTTCTTCCTCTGCCTTCCTATTTTACCATGGATGTGGTATCTACAGCTAGTGCAACCACGTGGGTGTCATGAAGTAAGGTGTAGGAGGAAACTACCAAGGAAACTGTGGCAGTATTGGCTAAATGACTGCCATGCTATTTAAATAAGGACAGAAACTGCCTACTTGCAAATCTCGTGTGATTGAGATTTATTCTCCTATTTATTTAAGCCTATGTGTCAGGTTCTTTGTTATTTGTGGCAGACAGAATTTCTAAATGATCCAGCTACAAACCCAGTGTAAGCAACAGTATGATTAGCTCTAATAATCCAATGCAATCTTAGACCACATTACTGAAATAAGAATGTCTACAAAGCCTAGATACTAATATGCTCATAGTTACTCAACGAAGTTTTCCACTCAAATGTTTCAGGAAGGAAAAAAGATGATAGACTATGTGGGGAAAGGGCAAGATAGGGAAGTGCTGTGAAATCAAGAGCTGGCAGTTGAGCTTTAGGATAGTTTTCTTTGAAAATATTTTTCATATGGCGCTTGCATTTGTCTTCTGTTTTAGGGTTATGTGTATAATGTATTTTTTTTCCCTTCACAACAAAAGGTGGTTTATAGTTTATGTGTCCCTAAATTTCCTGACTGTTGACATATTGCAGTATTCCTGCAGTGGGATCAGTCAGGATTGATCGTTGAGTCTGTCATTAGTTGTATAACCTTGCTCAAGTTTCTTAGCCTCTTTTAACCTTAAGTGTTCTCATTCGTAAAATTGGAAGAATAATAACACTTAACTGTGACTGTTGTTGTGGCCTACCCTTGATTAATTAAGCAGAGTGCCTGCCACACTGTAAATGCTTATATAGTGTCAGCTGTGATCTTGTGACAGGGCTACTGATTGGCCACGGCTCTGAGACCTGTACCAAAACAATCAAACCAAAACATTGCCCTCGCATGGATTTGGATTCAAAGCAGACCCTATAGGACAGAATAGAACTGCTCTATAGAGTTCCCAAGGAGCAGCTAGTGGATTTGAACCGCCAACCTTTTGGTTAGCAGCCACAGTGTGGCACTTAACCACTATACCAGCAGGGTTTTTGATGCCTGTACCTGGGGTACATTTTTGCTGGCCTTGTTCTTTTTGGAACCCAGGTGGTATAGTGGTTAAGAGCCTGGATATTAACCAAAAGGTAGGCAGTTTAAATTCACCAGTTGCTCCTTGGAAACCCTGTGGGCCCTTCTACTTTGTTCTATAGGGTCGCTGTGAATCAGAATTGACAGCAAGGGGCTCACGTTTTGTTTTGTTTTTTGTTTTGGAGGTGGCATTTGGAAACCCTGTAGGGCAGTGCTACTCTGTCCTCCAGGGTCTTCAGGAGTCAGAATCAACTTGATGGCCATGGGTCTGCTTTTGGTTTGTTTGTTGCTATGATAATACTGTATGTTTTCTTTCTGACTTACATTCATAGTTTTGTGTTCTAAATTTTAATGATAAATGTAATTAATTAACATATTAGCATTTCCAATGTTAATACAGACTGTAAACATTATCATTACTGCCCTTTTCCTAAGTTCTTAAACACTTAAATGATTTATTTTTATTTTTATTATTTAGTAAGATAAGTGTTTAAGGCAATGCCTTTTCCTCTGGGAAAAGTCTACTTGAACAACGGATAGATATTTATTATTAGCATTTTCTGAATTTCTGTGGTTTGTATCTCTGACTTGACTTAAAAGTTTATAAAAATATATATATTTTTAAATTTCTAAGTGATGGATGTTTTTATGTGTTATCCGTTCTTTAAAATGACTACTACTCCAATTAGTAGTCTTACTATTCTTCTTTGCTGTGTGCTTTTAATTATTACCTATTTAATTAATGCTATATTTTTAATCCCTTAAAAAATTTCAAATTGTTGTTGTTGAAAATATATACAGAAAAACACACTAAATTTAACCATTTCTACGTGTACCGTTCAGACACTGATTGCATTCTTCAAGTCATACAACCCTTCTCACCCTCTTTTTCAGTGTCATTCTTCCACCACTGACATATACTCTGTTCCCGAAGGTTCCCAGCTGACCTTTCAAATTGCTATTGTCACTTTGATCTTGATGCACTTGTTTATTCAGTGCTTGGGATCAGAAATGGCTTCTATCTGTCTGATCTCATATAATTTCCAGAAGTGATTATTTAAAAGTATAGCATAAATAGTCAATGGTTCAGGTTGTAAAGATTATGATTTCAAAAGAACCAGCCATATATCATCTGCATTGTACAATTCTACCCCCTTTCTCAATAAATAATCTCAATGTTTTTTAATCTTTTTCTACAATATTTTTCTCTTCCCCATTCTTCATCCTGTTTACTGAGCACACATTATGTAAATAAGCCTCCTAGATGCTCAGGGGGATAAATGAAGAAAAGATAGGGTACTTGCCTCTCTGAAATTCACAGATCGCTAAGATGCATGACAGAGGTGCAATAATAATTCCAACATAAAGCAAAACAAACAAAAAATCATTGCCAGGTATAGATTCTGAATATAGCAAGCATGTCGTACAGTGTAGCGCTGTCCTATAGGGGTTGCAAGGCTATAATCTTTACGAAAGTAGATTGGCACATAGAGGTGACTGAAATAGTAAGCAAGGTACACACAGACATACTTATGCTTACTTAGTAATCTGTAGTATACGACTTCACTGTTTTCTTTTTCACCACATCCCCTATGAAATTGTGCACTATAGGTTAGTAAGTGTCATGGGTTGAACTGTGTCCCCCAGAAAATGTGTGTAGCTGTTTGGCTGGGTCATGAGTCCCACTATTTTGTGATTGTCCTCCATGGTATGATTTCCCTATGCTGTATGTTAAAGAGGATTGCAGTGGGACTGTAAATCCCTTCATAAGGTCGCATTCCTATTCCATTGTAAAGGGAGTTTCCCTGGAGTGTGGCTTGCACCACCCTTTATCCTTTTATCTTACAAGCGGTTCTTGCACCAAGATGCTCCTTGACCAAAGACTGATACAACACACGCACTTTCCTCCAGAGCTGATAGAGGGAAAGCCTTCCCCTGGAATGGACATCCTGAATTTGGACTTATAGACTACTGGACTGTGTGATAGCCTACTGGATTGTGTGAGAATAAACTTCCTTTGTTAAAGCCATTCACTTGTTATTTCTGTTACAGCAACACTAGACGACTAAAACAGTAAGTAAGTACAAATAAGCCTGTGTTTACCTTGCTTATTGAATAATTTGGCCCTGCATATCTGTCTCCTTCAGAGCAACTTGTGAGTTTGATCTGCCTACTTTTTGACCAGCAGCCAAGCTCTTTAACCACGGCACACCACTGCTCCTGTAACTCTAATATATTAAAACCAAATCTGCTGCCACAGAGTCAGTTCTTACTCATAACTCCAGTATAACCAAAAAACAAACCCATAACCATAAGCCAATTCCAGCTCCTAGTAGCTCTATAGGACAGAAGAGAGCTGCCCCTATGGCTTTTCCAAGAAAGGCCTCATCGAGTCAAACTGCTTGACTCTTTGATTAGCAGCTGTAACACTTAACTGCTGCGCCACCACAGTTTCCCCCTCTAGTATACCAAAACCAAAACTAAACCAACTGCTACTGAGTTGACTGCAACTCACAGTGACTCTATAGACAGAGTAGAACTGCCCCATAGAGTTTCCAAGGAGTGCCTGGTAGATTTGAGCTGCCTACTTTTTGGTTAACAACCATAGCACTTAACCACTATGCCACCAGGGTGTCCAACGGCAGTATAAAACCAAAACATCCCACTGCTGTCAAGTCAGTGCTGACTCACAGCGACTCTATAGGTCTGAGTAGAACTGCCCCATAGAGTTTCCAGGGAGTGCCTGGTAGATTCAAACTGCCTACCGTTTGTTTAGCAGACCACTAGACCACTAAGATTTCCATTATAGTACAATAGCAAACCTTAATATTCTCTCTTAGGCTTCCTAAAGCCTGCATTGGTATGTTAACAAGAGCAAACACACTACCCCCTTCATGCCGTCCAAGGCTTTTCTCTGAGCAGATCAATCTGTTAAAGAGCTTGCCACATGCTTACTTACCTCTTTTCCCAGGTAGATTTTTTTCTGCATTGCAATTTGGCCTCACAGAGCAATAGAGTGTTGATGAGGCCATTTAGCTTGTTGAAAGCGAACAAACAATAACAACAACAAACTGTCTAAAAAGTAGATTGGAAAGTAAATTAGAAACATGTCTGCTGAAAATGTAAATGGAGAGTTTCCTTAAGGTAGCTATTGTGTGATGAATTATTTTCATTTTGGTAGAGAGTCTAATGTTAAGCTTGGCTCTATCTCCATATGAAATATTCACAGATTTAACTTCTGAGGCTTTATCTATAAAGGAAGGTCTAATCAGTCATCAAAACTTTTAAGCTTTAACAATCTCTTTTTCTTCTGGGAGCATTAGTCCACTGAGTATGTAATACGCAGTGCACAAGCCTCTGTTGATATGTGAATAATTAAAATAAAAGCACTTCACCCTCAAGAAGCTCACCATCAAGTGGAAACAATAAGCTAAAACAATTAGTTTTCAACAGTAAAGTTTTAACGGTATAAAGAGAACACACTCTTGGAGGGAACAATCAAGTCTTCTTTAAAAGGGGTGACCTGTAAGGGGATCTTGAAAATTCCTTTTGAATGAGATACTAGATGAGGAAGATTTTGCTAGGTGAGAAATTTTCTGGACAGGTGAGGTTGCGAAAAAGGCAGTGTGTGGCCACACATAAACTCATGACACCTGAAGCTGTTGCTGTCCAGTCAATTCCAACCCACAGTGACCCTAAAAAAGCCAAGGCCAAAGCCATTGCCTTCAAGTTGATTCTGACTCATAGCGACCCTGTCGGTCAGAGTATAATAGTCCCATAGCGTTTACAAGGAGTACCCAGTGGATCTGAACTGCCGACTTTGTGGTAACAGGTGTAGCACTTGACCAGTACACCACCAGGGTTTTCTACAGGACAGTAGAACTGTCCGATAGGGTTTCCAATGAGTGATGAATTCAAACTGTGAATCTTTTGGTTAGCATTCACATCACTTGAGCACTATGCCACCGGGGTTTCCTGCAAATTCAAGGAAGAACTAAATTACAGCACATATCTACAAAACCATAAGCAGTTCAGAGATGGGGAACAAAAAGAATAAGGAGAAACAATGAAAGAAAATGAGGCTCAAGAGAGTTCTGCATGATATGCTGGTACCACTGGGAAGTAGATAGCAGCAGCTGCACAGCCCCTTACTGGGACCTCCCTGAAGGACAGTGGTGAAGGCACATGCTCCCAGTGGTCAGGAGTTTGAACAGTGCATCTGGTTGTTCACTTAGTGTGAAAGCAGAAATGGCTAGTTGTGTGGCTGTATATTGATTCATGGGCTGTGGCCAACAGTTTGGCTGGATGGTCAGGAGATTGGAAAATTGGAGACAAGGATTTATGGAGAAGAGGTATGTGTATAGACCTCTCTGACTGGGCCAAAAAGTAAAAATATTTGTGTCTCATGTGAGTGTTCACCAAAAGGGTGACCTCAGTAGAGCACGCTAGCTACCCCGTTCATTGCCCAACAGGCTCCTGAACTAAGTGGCCATGGTGGCTGGGACGGGAGTTATGCATGTCTTGGATCCCCTCCTTGTCAAGGCACTGTTGTGAACAGTACGACCTGCCAACCACATACAACCATCTATGCAAGCTATTTAACAGAATTCCAAAATTTCACTCCAGGAATATGAACAAGCAACAAAACAGTGGACAATTCAGTTAATACAGAACAGAAAATGATAACAAAAGGAAAAGGATCTTTGAAGTCTTACAGCAAATAGACAAAGTTCTCATTTGACTGAATTTTAGTCACTAACGGAGGTGGTCCCAATAGTGAAGTATTGCAATTTCTTGACGGAAAATAGTGTCATGTCTGTCTACATGAAGATGAGTTAGGCTCAATGCCTTTTCCTCTATCTGAAATGACTGCTGTTTTCTATCCACCTTCAAATTTCTCTCTTCCTCAAGGCAAGTTCAAATGTTATTCCTAGAATGCAAGACAAGTTCAGATGTCGTGTCTAGAAGGAGCCTGTGCTTGTCTTCCGATGTGATTTTCTCTTCCCTGAAAGTCTGTAGCTTTAGATTAGAGCTTCATTATAGCACTTACGTAGTTGCGCCTTGTATGGAAATCATATGTCAGTCCTTTCTTCTAGAGTAATGATGGTACTTTACTTAATAATTTTCTCTTTATCTTTTATACTTGATATTTTTACTTTTATTAAATTAATGTCAAATAAACAAGTGAGGGGAAAAAAAGTCAAGTGGACTTACATGAGGGATTTAAAATTTTATATTTTAATTATTTTATCTTGATTAGATAATACTTGGAAACCCTGGTGGCAGAGAGGTTAAGAGCTATGGCTAACCAAAAGGTCAGCATTTCAAATTCACCAGGCACTCCTTGGAAACTCTACGGAACAGCTCTACTCTATCATATAGTCTCAACCAATGAGCTGGAATCGGTTCCATGGTTCCATGACAAGGGGTTACATGTTAAGAGGCAATAGTGTTACCGCAACTTGTGCACTGTTTGAGAAATAGTCTTTATAAATAGAAACAAGTATGTGCATTTAGTCATTTTTTAAACTCCCAAACTTTAATAGCATATTATAAATATTATTCTGCCTTCTTTTACTCTGTTAAAATATACCTTGAAGATATAGTGAGATCCAAAGTGTTGTATCATGCTTTTCTAAACCATTTCTATCCTGAAAGACATTTATGATATTTTGAATCTTGCTGTTACAAAATATGTTACAATTAATAACACTATAGATACATCATTCTACACAGGTGCTAGCATATTGATAAGATCTCTAGAAATGGAATTTCTGAGTCAAAGGGTAGGTGCCAAATTGCCCTTCACAAGAGATGTAACAATTTATAACCTTCAACACTAAAAAAAAAAAAAAAAAAATGCCTGTTCCCAATTCCTCCCTCCTCTGGTATGTTATCTTTTTTCATTTTTGCCATTCTCAGAGGTGAAAATGGGATCTCAGTATGCTTTTGACTTGCACGATTAAGAGTAAGACTTAACGTCTCTATATGTTTCAAGACAATGTTTTTTCCTTTCTGTTAGCTTTCTCTTCAGAGGCTCTGTCTATTTAAATATTGGGCTACTGCTGTTTTCTTACTGAGTTATAAGAGCTGTGCATATGTTAACAAAAGAAACTTTGCCTCTGATGTGAGTTCCAAATATTTTATCTCAGCTTTCCCTTTGCCTTTCTATGATTTACAATGCTTTCCCTCATCAAAATTAGTATTTTGCATAGTTAACTGATCAATATGAGAACATAATCATAAATTAGAAGTACAGGAAATTCACATTAGATATGAAGATGCTTTAATGAAAGGGGTTGTCATTTGAACTGACTTTGCAGAAGATTTTGGGATATCTTTTAATAGAGATCTTTAAGACTATGGAAAAATAAATGCCGCAGTCTTCAAATATATTCCATTGGAAATCAGCTAGATTAGACGACATTTTGGAATCAAGTTTGGCTCTGTGGACTTGAATGTTACTTAAAGAAATATTGAATAAATATAGCATCCTCCAAAATACCATGGAGATTATTTACTCTGTTTCCATCAACATGCCAGTTAGAAAAGAGGGACTAAGAATTGAAGCAATTTATTATGTTTCATTCAATGGATGACAGCATTAGGATCAGGTTCCCTAAGACATGGCTGCATTGATAATGCCAGCCACTGCCTTCTCCATGCCCAATGCTTTCTCTCATGCTGAAAATAACACTGAACAATGAACTAACCAAGATCACTTGTGTTGAAGCCCAGTGATGGGGAGCTGTCTCTTCTTAAAGCTTCATGTGATTTGGCCTTTCACAACACTAAAAACAACAACTATATTCATATCTACAGCTATATTTATGTATGTTGGAGTGGTATATGTATATATATACATATATGTATGTATAAGACTTGACAAGTCGGCTTTTGAAATGATGGTCTTCAAGCAATGCTTTGATCAGTCCTTTCTGGCTAATTAGTTGACTTAGATAAAACACTTCTAATAAAAATGTGTTAATTGGAAAAAAGGAAAAAAAAAGTTAAAACACTTCAGGACTTCATTCATCTAGGAGATATGGATCAAATAATGTCTTAAAAACTTCTTGAGTTGAAATCTCTAAAATAAACACATACACGTGTATGAACTCATAAGTTAGTACATGTTTTTAAAAATATTCGTAAAAACTATGAACATGATCTAAATTAGAACAAAGACATTGATACTACTATAGGAGAGGAATTATGTTTAAGAAGCAGGCATTCAGACTCTAATGTGTACTCTTATTTTTTAAAATAAAATACCCCTCTCCATACTCCTCACCCTCCTTGGTCCTCAAAGACTTTTCTTCTGTGTTTAAATCTTTCCTTGAGCCCTTATAATAGTAGTCTCTTACAATATTTGTCCTGCAGCTGACTAATTTCACTCAGCATATTGCCTCCCAGATGACTGTATGTTATGTTGTCTAAGATCATCATTGTTCTTTATCATTGCATAGTGTTCCCTTGTATATAGTGTTGATATAGTATATATATAGTATATATGGTATATATATAGTATATAGTATATATATATGATATAGTATATATCATTGCATAGTGTTCCCCCAAAGTATATACTATGTTTATCCATTCATCTGTTGATGGGTATCTATTTTTGCTATTATGGACAGTGCTGCAATAAACACTGATGTGCATATATCTGTTGTGTGACAGTTCTTATTTCTCTAGGACATTTTCCAAACAGTAGGATTACTGGATCATAGGGTATTTCTATTCTATTTCTAGCTTTTAAAGAAAGTGCCAAATCAATTTCTAAAGTATTTGTACCATTTTACATTTCCACCAGCAGTGTAGAAGAGTTCTAGTCTCTCCACAACTACTTCAATATTTATTATTTTATGTTCTTTTGATAAATGGAAACACTGGTGGCATAATGATTAAGTGCTATGGCTGCTAACTAAAAGGTCAGCAGTTCACATCCACCAGGCACACCTTGGAAACTCTGTGGGGCAGTTCTACTCTGATCTATAGGGTTGTTGTGAGTTGGAATCAACTTGATGGCACTGAGTTTTGGGTTTTTGATAAATGCCAGCCTTGCTGGAGTGAGATGGTATCTCACTGTAGTTTTGATTTGCATTTCTTTAATGGTTAGTGATTGTGTTACCTCATGTATCTGTTGGAGTCCTTGATGTCTTCTTTGATGAAGTGTCTGTTTACATTCTTTGTCCTTCGTTTAATTGACTTACTTGTCTTTCTCTTATTGAGGCTTTGCAGTACCTTGTAGATGCCAATTGAATTTATGGCACTCAAAATTCTTTCCCACTCTGTAGGCAGTCTTTTTACTCTTTTGGTGAGTCCCTTAGAAGAACATAGGTGTTTGATTTTCAAGAGTTCTCAGTTATCTATTTTTTCTTCTGGTGTTTCTGCATTGTTAGCAATATTTTGTAGTCTGTTTATACTGTGTGTTTGGGCTTCCAGCATTGGCCCTATTTTTTCTTCTGTGATCTTTATTATTTTAGATTTGGTATCTAGGTCTTTATGAGTTGGGTCCAACTCGACTTCACTTGGCTTGGCTATTTAGGTCTTTGATTCATTTGGAGTTAGTTTTTGTGCATGGTATGAGATATGGGTATTGTTTCATTTTTTTGCCGATGGATATCCAGTTATGCCAACACCATTTGTTAAAGAAATTCTTTTTCCTGGCTTAGGGACTTTGGACTTTTGTCAAATATTGGCTTCTTATAGGTGGATTATGTTGTATCTGGGTTCTCAGTTCTGTTCCATTGATCTATGTATTGGTTTTCGTACCAGTACTAGGCTGTTTCAACTAATCTGACAGTGTAAGAGATTCTAAAGTCAGGTCAAGTAAGGCCTCTCACTTTGTTCTTCAGGAATGCTTCACTTATCTGGTGCTTCTTCCCTTTCCATATGAAGGTAATGATTTGTTTCTCCATCTTAATAAAAAAAAGTCACTGGAATTTGTATTAGGATTACACTGTACATATAGATTGCCTTGGGTAGAATAGACATTTTCCCTGCATTAAGTCTCCCTATCCATGAGCAAGATAGGTTTCTACACTTAAGGAAGTCTTTTTTAGTTTCTTACAGTAGAGTCTTCTAATTTTCTTTATATAGGTCTCTTACATCTCTGGTTAGATTTATTCCTAAGTATTTTGTCTTCTTGGGGCTATTGTAAATGGTATTGATTTGGTAATTTCCTCTTTGATGGTCTCTCTTTTTTGTTGTAAAGGATTCCAGCTGATATATGTATGTTCATCTTGTATAATGATAATTTGCTAAACTCTTCTACTAGTGCCAGTAGTTTTTGTGTGGATTCTTTACAGTTTTCTGTATATAAGATCATGTCGTCTGCAAATAGAGACACTTTTAGTTCTTCCTCACCTATTGGATGTCCTTTATTTCTTCATTTGCCTGATTGCTCTGGTTAGCAGCTCCTGGAAAATGTTGAATAACAGTGGTGACAGTGATCATCCTTGTCTGGTTCCTGTTCTCAAGGGAAATACTTTTAGACTTTCTCCATTTAGGATGATATTGGCTGTTGGTTTTGCATAAATAGATGCCCCTTATTATGTTGAGGTATTTCTCTTCTTCTCCTATTTTACTGAGAGTTTTTAACATGAATAGGCCTTGGACTTTGTCAAATGCCTTTTCTAAATTGATTGATAATATCAAGTGGTTCTTGTCTTTTATTTATGTGGTTGACTATACTAATTGTTTTTCTAATATGGACTCGACGACACTTGGCAATATTGAACCATCCCTGCGTCTCTGGTGTGAATCCCATTTGGTCATGGTGAATTCTTTTTTTGATATGTTGTTGAATTCTATTGGCTACAATTTCATTGAGCATTTTTACATCTAAGTTCATGAAAGATATTGGTCTGTAATTTTCCTTTTTTGTGTTCTCTGTAGCTGATTTTGGTACCAGGGTTATGCTGGCTTCATATAATAAATTTGGAAGTAGTCCATCTTTTTCTATCCTTTGAAATACCTTCTCTGAAAATTTGGTATACTACTCCAATGAAACTCATCAGGCCTAGGGCTTTTATTAGTTGGAATATTTTATATAATCTGTTCAGTCTTTTCTTTTGTGATGGGTTTATTTAGTTGTTTTGCTTCTGTTTAGGCTAATATTACTGAGTGATGTGTTTCTAGAAATTTGTCCATTTCCTCTAGGTTTTTGAATGTATTAGAGCACAATTTTTCATAGTATTGTTTTATGATTTGTTTAATTTCAGTTGAGTCTGTTGTGGTACCATGCATCTCATTTCTTATTTGCCTTCTATGTTTCCTCTCCTGCTTTTCTTTTGTCAGTTTGGCCAATAGTTTATCAATTTTGTTGATTTTTTTTTTTTTTTTTTAAAGAAACAGCTTTTAATCTTGTTAACTCTTTTAGTTGTCTGTTCTCTGTTTCATTTTCTTCTGCTCTAATTTTTATTTGCTTTCTTCTGGTGTCCAAGGGCTTTTTTATGCTGCTGCCTTTACACTTGTTGTAGAGTTGTAGAGTTAATTCTTTGGTTTGAGCCAATTCTTGGGTGTATCTGTTTCTTGACACAAATTGCCCTCTGAGCACTGCTTTTGCTATGTCTCCAAAATCCTGGTAGGATGTTTTCGTTCTCATTTAATTCTATCAATTTCTTTATTCCATCCTTTATTCTGTCTATAACCCAGTCATTTCTGAGCAAGGTGTTAGTTTCTATGTGGTTTTTTTTTTTTTTTTCCTTCTTTTCTTTTCTGTTTTTTATTTCTACTTTTACGGTTTTATGGTCTGAAAAGATGCTTTATAATATTTCAGTATTTTGAATTTTGTTGAGGACTGTTTTGTGGCCTCATGTGATGAATTCTGGAGAATGTTACATGTACGTTGAAACAGAAAATGTACTTGGTTGCTGTTGGGAAGAGTGTTCTGTATATGTCTATGAGGTCAAGTTGGTTGATTGTGGCATTTAGATATTCTGTGTCTTTACTGAGCTTTTGTCTAGGTGTTCTGTACTTCATTGAGATTGGTGTGTTGAAATCTACTTATGGTGGAGCTGTCTATTTCAGTTTTCAGTGCAGTTAGTGTTTGTTCTGTGTATTTTGTAGACATGCTTTTGGGGATGTAGATATTTAATATGGTTATGTCCACCAGAAATATTGATGCTTTAATCATTATATGATGTCCTTCTTTATCCAGTGACTTCGAAGTCTATTTTATCAGAGATTAATACTGCAACTCCTGCCGTTTTTTTCAATGTTATTAGCCTGGTGCATTTTTTCTTCATCCTTTCACTTGTGGTTGTTTGTGTCTTTGCCTCTGTTTTGTGTCTTCTATAGGCAACATATAGGTGGGTCATGTTTTTTGTTTTTGGTTTTTTTTTTCCCCCAGTCTACCACTTTCCATCTCTTTATTGGTGCATTTAGTACATTTACGTTCAGAGTAATTATTGGTAGGTATGAGCTTAGTGCTGTCATTTTGATATCTTTTTGTGTGTGTTGTAGACAACTCCTTTGTTCCATTTAGTTTTCTATGCTGAGTCTTCTTTTTTTACATGCTTTCTTTTCATCTTTTTCAATGTTGGTGGTTTTGTGTTTGCTGAGACTTCATGTTTTTGTTGTTTATTTTGATGATAGTTTCCTTTGTGGTAATCCTTCTGTATGAAAGATCTACGACTACATTTTCTTTTAGATTCCTCTTCTTTGTTATAATTTTTACATAATGACATCTTTCCCTATTGTCAGTGTTTTGCCTATGATTTATTTTTGTGATTTCCCTATTTGGGTTGATATCAGGTTGTTCTGCTCTGTGTTCCAGTCTTGGGTTGATAGCTGGTATTATTGATTTTTCTAACCAAACAACTCCCTTTGGAATATCTTGTAATTTTGTTTCAGTCTTTGCAAATTCCCTCAATTTGTTTATCTGGAAATGTCCTAATTTTGTTATCATATTTGAGAGACAGCTTTACTAGATGTATAATTCTTGGTTGGCAGTTATTTTCTTTCAAGGCTGTCTATATGTCATCTCTTTGTCTTCTTGCCTGCATGGTTTCTGGTAAATAGTTTGAGCTTAGTTTTATTGATACTCCTTTGCATGTTTACATTTATCCATAGCCACTTTTAAAAGTGTCTCCTTATCTTTACGTTTGGCAAGTTTGATTATAACATGCCTTCATGTCTTTTGTTCAGATTTTGATGAGTGTCTTAGCCAAGTCAAGCCAAGTGCCATGAGTGTCTTAGATAAGTATATTTTCATCTTTCATGATATCAGAAAAGTTTTCTGTCAACAAATCTTTTACAGTTCTCTCTGTGTTTCTGTTATCCTCCCTGTTCTGGTACTCTAATCACTTGTAGATTATTTCTCTCCTTAAAGTTCCACGTAATTAGTGTTTCTTGATTTTTTTAAATTTTTTTTGTCTGATTTGTCCTCAAATATGTTTGTCATGGATTGAATTGTGTCCCCCCAAAAATGTGTGTGTTGATTTAAGGAGTTCCAATATGGTGCCCTTCCTCCCATGTGTTGTGAATTCTGCCTCTGTGATATTGATGATGGAGAATGATTTACAGTTGTGTCAGTGAGGCAGGACTCAAGCTTGTGGAATATAAGGGAGAGAAGTAAGCTGAGAAAGTTGGGAACCTCATACCACCGAGAGAGAAGTGTCAAGAGCAGAGCACGTCCTTTGGACCTGAGGTTCATGTGCCAAGATTCTCTCACTGTATGTGGACTCAGTGTACTGGACTGTGATGATTTCTTATTCTGAATGGACTTGCATCTTGTTAATGGATTTGTGGCTTACCAGGCTGTGACAATAAAAGCTTCTCCTCATGAAACCTTCTACTTGTGGTATTTTCTGTTAGAGCAGTACCAGATGACTAGGACAGAATTTGGTTCCGGAAGGGGGGTACTGCTCTAACAAATACCTAAAATGTGGAAGTTTTTTTTTTAAGACTGTGAGTGGGTGAAAGAGGGCACCCAAGAGAACTGCTAGCACCTGAGGGCAGCATATGGTGAGAAAAGCAACAGCAGCAGTGAACTGGCAGCAGCAGAACCAGGAGCCTACCCATGGAGCAAGAATGCTGAATGCTTGTACACAGGAGGCTTTCTGGTGGAGTGGGGTGCCTCTGGGCACTTTAAAAGGCGGAGCTAGGCTCGCTGACCCACGGAACAAGAGGGCTGAGTGCTTGTGTGCAGGAGGCTACTTGATGGAGTGGGGTGCCTCCAGGCGCTTGAATCAGTGGAGCTACAGAGCTAGAGTGTTGGAATCCTTGCCCTGTACAGCAGATGTGGGGTTGTGGCCCCATGAAGACGTGGGGTTGTGGCCCCAGGTTAGCAAGAAGCTGAGCTGCCTGAGTCTCAGAAGATATGGCCATGAAAGGGTGGAGCCAGGGCTTTCTGTGTTTGTGGGAGTGGAATCACCACTGTTTGGCTTAGGGTTCACCTAAAGCCAATGGGGCAGAGTTCTGTCCAAGTGGGCCTGGAAGGCCAAGATGAAGCCCAGGTGCCTCCACTAAGAATCTGGAGAGTGGGGCCAATACCAACAGTTTGAAGGGAGTGGTTATGAAATGTCTCAGAGTATGGAATGTTTTTGAAGTTGTGACATTTAATGTAATGTGTTCTGATAATTTGCCTGGTGTATGTTGTAAGTGAAAACTGTTGCTGTGTTATGAATGACTACATTTTGTGTGTTCTAACGATATGATTTTTGGGGTGCCATAGGGTGGGGTGTCATGGATTGAATTGTGTCCCCTCAAAAATGTATGTGTTGATTTAAGGAGTTCCAATATGGTGCCCTTCCTCCCATGTGTTGTGAATCCTGCCTCTGTGATATTGATGATGGAGAATGGTTTACAGTTGTGTAAGTGAGGCAGGATTCAAACTTGTGGAATATAAGGGAGAGAAGTAAGCTGAGGAAGTTGGGAACCTCATACCACCAAGAGAGAAGCATCAGGAGCAGAGCATGTCCTTTGGACCTGAGGTTCATGTGCCGAGATGCTCTCACTGTATGTGGATTGAGTGTACTGGACTGTGATGATTTCTTATTTTGAATAGACTTGTATCTTGTCAATGGATTTGTGGCTTATAGGACTGTGACAATAAAGACTTCTCCTCATGAAACTTTCCACTCGTGGTATTTTCTGTTAGAACAGTACCAGGTGACTAGGACAATGTTGATGTCATGTGCTTTGTCTTCACTCACACTATTTCAGCAATCCATTGCCTCAGTTCTGCTCCCTTGTCTTTCTGTTCAGTTGTCTAATTCAGTAATTTTATTAATAATTTTCTGAATTTCAAATTGTTGCCATTCTATGCTTTCTTGAAGTCTCTTCAATTTGTCACTGTGCTCTACTGCAGTTTGCTTCATCTCCTTCCTCTTTTCTTGAAGTGTTCTAAATGTTAATCTGATAACTCCAGGAAGTTCTCTTCCTTTGGAAAAATCTGATTCTTTGTTTTGGGAGTTTTCTGAAGAGATAATGGCCTGCTCCTTTAAGTTCTTCGATTTGGACTGGTGTTTTTTGAGCCACTAGTAAATTGCATTTATTTATTTTATGTATACCTACTGTGTTCTAGCTTCTTGTTGTACAATGTACAGTTTCCTTTTCTTATATGGATTCAGCTTAGGTATCCAGGGAGTCAGTTACCAAGTGTGTGGTGAAGGCTCTTGCCTACTATCCTAGATGGGCAGGGGTGATTGGTCCAGGTGTCTGACTGGAGTTGTTGAGGAATGCAGGGGAGCTTATATTCATCCCTAAGTGTCTGTGAGGGTGGCGTATCCTCTTATGCCTGAATCTAAGTAAAAAAACAGTTTCTGCTCTGACTTTTCAGCTTAGGACAGTCACCAGAATATTGCTCCATCTTCCTTGAATTTATTAAATTGCTTCCCTTCTCGGTCTTGGAGAATGGCTCAAGGCCAGCTTAAGGAGTCCTGTTTCTGGCTCAGTTAATGGTGTAAGACTTCAGACTCTGGTGCAGTACAGAGAATAGAGAGGGGAAGTGGCTCAGGGAGGGCTTGAGGAGTGCTATTTTGGTTCAGTTAATGCCGTGAAACTCTAGTGCTGGGCAGAGTACAGAGAAAGGAGCAGAGATCACTGGGAGAAGGGAGCAGGCCCATTTTGTAGAGAAGATTCGAATCTACAAGCTCAAGTGACACACAAAGACTTCGTTTTCAAGGATCTGGCACTGTCTCTCACTGGTTCCAGAGGCATAAGTAGATTCTCCAGACAGTTACTCCATCTGAGGAAGGTACACACCAGCCTCTATGCTTAGTCCACCAGGTGGTGGCTTCAGTCATTTCTGACAAGTCACATCTGTGGAATCCTATGTACTTCTTATGCTGCTCACCCTTCCCCTTTCTTAGTCAAGCTTCTCAACTTTCCCTTTGACGATCAGGGCTCCTAGGATGTCGTATGTACTGGATTCATTTGTTCTTTGGGGTCTTTGTTGTTATAAGGGTCATGAGAAGTATCCATCTACTCGGTCATCTTGGTCCCACTGGTGCATTCTTTTTCAGTCTGCTTTTTTGTTGTAATGTTGCCATCTTTTACATGTTGTCATCCATTTGTTCTTATTTTGAGTATTTTATCTTTTATTTAGTTTTGTGATTTCCCAATCAGGGTTGATATCCAGTTGCTCTGTTCTGTGTTCTAGCCTTGGGTTGTTGTCTGATGTTATGTGTTTTCTAAAAGAAGGACACTCTTTAGTATTTCTTGCAATTTTGGTTTGTTTTCCATTTATCTGGAGATATATTCATCTTATGATCATATTTGAGAGACAGTTTTGCTGGATATATAATTCTTGGCTGAGAGTTTTCTTTTCTTTAAGGCTTTGTGTATGTCATCTCATTAACTTCTAGCCTTTATGATTTCTGCTGAGTAGTCTGAGCTTAATCTTAATGACTCTTTTTTGTGTATTGTTTTTCATTTATCTTTAGCTGCCTTTAAAATTTTCTCCTTTTCTTCAGTGTTGACAAGTTCAATTATAATAAGCCTTGGTGTCTTTCTTTTGGGATCTACCTAATGTGAAGTTCAGTGAGCATCTTGGGTAGACACTGTCTCATCTTTCATGATATCAGGAAGGTTTTCTGTCAACAAATCCTCAACAACTGTCCCTATATTTTCTGTCATTCACCCCCTCCTTCACCTCCATTCTGGTACTGCAATCACTCATAGATTATTCCTATTGATTTAGTCCCACATCATTCTTATGTTTCTTGATTTTTTTTAATTCTTTTATCTGAGCTTTCCTCAAATATGTTAGTGTCATGTGCTTTATCTTCAGTCTCACTAATTCTGGTTTCAAGTGCCTCAATTTTGACTTTTGACTTCCTATAAAGTTGTCTAATTCTGTGATTTTATTATTAATCTGCTGAATTTCTGAGTGTTTTCTCCATGTTTTCTTGCAACTTGTTTAATTTGTCTTTATGCTTTGCTGTGTTTTCCGTGATCTCCTTCCTGATTTCTTGAAGAGTTCTAGATATTCATCTTTTGTATTGTACCTCAGATAAATTCCAGGAAATTCTTTTCATCTGGAAAATTTTTTGATTTTTTATTTTTTGGCAGGTGGGCTTTCTGAAGCCATTGTGGTCTGTATCACTAGCCAAGCCAAGTGCTGTTGAGTTGGATCTGACTCATGGCGACCCTAGAGGCCAAAGTAGAACTGCCCTGTAGAGTATTCAAGGAGCACCTGGTGGATTTGAACTGCCCACCTTGTGGTTAGCAGTGGTAGCACTTAACCCACTAGGTGATTTAATATTGCCTGTTGTCTCCAAGTCATCAGTAAACTATTGTATTTATTTATTTTGTTTGCTTCCTATGTATTTTAGCTTCTTGTTTTGTTTTGAAATGCTGAAATAGGCTGGCTGTGTATGCTAGTATGATTATGGATACCTCTGATGCTGTAATGTCCTGTTACCAGATGGCTAGAACTGTTAAAAGGCTGCTAGGTCCAGGTGTCCAGTTACTTTTCTTGTAGAATTCAGCTCAGGTACCCAGGTAGTCAATCACTAAGTGTGTGGTGTAGGCTCTCCCCTATCATCCTAGATAGGCAAGGGTCACTGGTGTATGCACAGATATCTGGCGGCATGTGCTAAGAAAGGCAGGGGGCTGACAGGCATAAGTGAGTGTCTGTGAGGGAGACACGTCTCGTTATATCTTGAGCCTAGCTAAGGGAAATTTTTCTGATCTGAGTTACCAGTTTATGGGAGCCAGCAGATTATTTAATTTATTTATTTCCTCTTTGTTAAATTATTTCCTCTCTGAGTCTAGGAGTATGTAAGGTATCCCACTTCTGGCCCAAGTAATGGGATCAGGCTTCAGACAAGGGGGTTGAGTTCTGGGAAAAAGGAGAGAGGTTTAACCTGAAAGAAAGATTTATATCCTCATGTGGCAGATTAGTCCCAATCTACTTAGGTTTTGACTATCAAATGCTGTTTTTTACTGATTTTGGAGGTGTGGGTAGGCTGTCTTCTACTGGGTCTCTTGCTGAGGAAGCTGCTTTCTGAAAGCTACTGTTCCACCCTCTAAAGCCACTGTTGCAGATCTGCTTTAAGGGCATCAATTTTCATTGGGTCATGTCCGGTCAGTCCTAGGTACTTCTGAATCTGCTTTCTCTTTTCTGAAGTTCAGTCTGATTTCTTGGCTATCCATTTAATGTTCAGGACTCCTATAATGTCATATACAATCAATTCTTTCATTTATTTGTTTTTTTTCTGGCCTTTATTGTTAGAAAACATAGGAACTGTTCAACTGCTCTGCCATCTTATCCCTGCCCTGTACTTTTTTAATTGTGTTGAAATATGCACACCCAAACATTCAATGATATAACAACTTCCACATTTATAATTCAGTGACATTGATTACATTTTTCACTTTGTGCTAACATTATCCTTTTCCGAAGTATTTCAACACCATTAGCATGAACTCAGTAACTGGAAACAAAAACTTCCCCTTTCAGCCTCCTTCCCACTCTTTGTAACCATTAATAATTTTTTATTTCTGTATATTTTCTTGGAAACCCTTGTGGTGCCGTTGCTAAGTCTAATGGTAGCTAACCAAAAGCTTTGCAGTTTAAATCTCCAAGTACTCTGTGGAAGCTCCATGGGGTAGTTCTGTCCTATAGGGACTCAATGAATTGATTCAGTGGCAGTGTGTTTTGTATTTGGGAATATATATTTGCTTATCTCATATGACTGAGATCATACAGTATTTGTCCATTTGCAAATAATGTATTTCTCTCAGGATAATGCTTCAAGGTCCATGTGGCATGAATGAGAACTTCATTTTTCTTTATGCCATTGTTAGGTTCCGTTGAGTTGGTTCCACTCATAGCTACCCTATGAAAAACAGAATGAAATACTGTCCTGTCTTGTGCCATGTCTGCAGTCGTTTTTATGTTTAAGCCCATTGTTGCAGCCACTGTGTCAATCCATCTTGTTGAGGGTCTTCCTCTTTTTTGCTGACCCTCCACTCTATCAAGCATGATGTCCTTCTCCAGGGACTGATCCTTCCTGACAACATGTCCAAAGTATGTAAGATGCAGTCCTGTCACCTTTCCTTCCAAGGAGCACTCTGGTTGTACTTCTTCCAGAACAGATCTGTTTGTTCTTTTGGCAGTGTGTCGTATATTCAACATTCTTCTCCAACACTGCAATTCCGTGGCATCAATTCTTTTTCTGTCTTCTTTGTTCATTTTCCAGCTTTCATATGCGTATGAGGCAATTGAAAATGCAATGGCTTGGGTCAGGTGCGCTTCAGTCTTCAAGGTGACGTCTTTACTTTCAATAAAGAGATCCTTTGCAGCAGATGTCTTGACTGCTGCTTCCATCAGCATTGATTGTGGAGGCAAGTGAAATCAAATCCTTGACAACCTCAGTCTTTTCTCCATTTATCAAGATGTCACTTGCTGGTCCAGTTGTGAGGATTTTTGTTTTCTTGATATTGAGGGGTAACCCATACCAATGGCTGTGGTCTCTGATCTTTATCAGTAAGTGTTTCAAATCCTCTTCACGTCCATTTTTCTTTTGTTTTTGAATTTTTTTATTAATGACAATAAAAGAATAAAATTTCTAACATCTATCAATTAACTCATCTATGATAAACCCTCAGCACTCATCCACCTATGTAGCCAACACAGTCAGTTTTCTTCTATGGATAATTCTCTTGTTAAGTCCTTATAACAGGGGTCTCATACAAAATTTGTCCTTTTGACACTAATTGATTTCACTTAGCATGATATCTTCCAAATGAGACCATGTGATGGGATGTTTTCTAAAATTGTCACTGTTTTTTATCATAGCATAGTGTTCCATTGAGTATATGTACCATAGTTTGCTCATCCATTCATCTGTTGATGGGGATCAGGGTTGATTCCAACTTTTTGCTGTTGTGGACTGTGCTGCAACAAACATTTGTGTACATGTGTCTGTTCATGTGACAATCTTTGTTTCTGAAGGATAAATTTCAAGCAGTGGAATTACAGGATCAAATGGTATATTTATCTCCAGCTTTTTAAGGAAGCGCCAGACTGTTTTCCAAAGAGGTTGTGCTATTTTGCAATACCACCAGCAGTGTAGAAGAGTATGATTTCTCCACAGCCTCTCCAGTATTTGTTGTTTTGTGTTTCTTGGATCATGGCCAACCTTGTTTAGGTAAGATGATATCTCATTGTAATTTTGATTTGAATTTCTTTAATAGCTAATGATCATGAGCAATTCTACATGTGTTGTTCAGCTGTCTGGACACCCTCTTTAGAGAAATGCCTGTCCATCTCCTTCGCCCATCACTTAGTTGGATTATTTATCCTTTTCCTGTTGATATTTTGTAATACCTTATAGATTATGGAGATCAGATGTCAGTCTGACATAGAGTTGCCAAATATTTTTTCCCTTTCTTCAGGTGGTCTGTAATTCTTTTGATGAAGTCTTGGATGAGGATAAGTGTTTGATTCTTAGTAATTCCCATTTATCTATTTTTCTCTTCTGATGAGTGTGATTTGTTTGTCAGATTTTGAAGTCTGTCTATATTGTGTATTAAAACTTCCATTGAGCTTTATTGTTTTAGATTTTATATTTAGGTCTTTTATCCAATTTGAGTTGGTTTTTGTATAAAGTGTGAGATATGGGTCTTGTTTGAATTTTTTGCAGATGGCTATCCAGTTTTGCCAGCATCATTTCTTAAAGAGACTGTTCTTACCCCAAGTTTAAAATCTTAGGATCTTTGTCAAATATCAACTGTTCATAGGAGGATGGTGGCATCTCTGGGGTCTCTACTCTGCTCCGTTGATCTATATGTCTCATTTTGTACCAGTACCAGGCTGTTTTGACAACTGTGGCAGTGTAATAGGTTCTAAAGACAGTGAGAGGCCTCCCAGTGTGTTCTTCTTCTTCAGTAGTGCTTTACTTATCTGAGGTTTCTTCCCTTTCCAAACAAAGTTGATGATTTGTTTCTCCATCTCATTAAAAAAATGTCACTGGAATTTGTATTGGGATTGCATTATATAAGTAGATTGCTTTGGGCAAAATAGACATTTTCACAATGTTGAGTCTTCCTGTCCATGAGCAGAGCAGATTACTCCATTTATGTAAGTCTCTCTTAGTTTCTTATAGTAAGATCTTGTAGTTCTCTTTGTAAAGATCTCTTATTTCTCTAGTTAGATTTATTCCTAGGTATTTTATCTTCGTGGGGGCTATAGTAAATGGAATTGATTTGGTGATTTCTTCTTTAATAATCTCACTATTGGTGTAAAGGAATCCTACTGATTTACTTATGTTTATCTTGAATTCCGATGCTTTGCTGAACTCCTCTATTAGTTCTGATAGTTTACTTATGGATTCCTTTGGATTCTCTGTATGAACAATCGCATCATCTTCAAAGAGGGAGATTTTTACTTCTTCATTGCCAATACAGATGCCCTTTATTTCTTTGTCTTGTCTTCTTCCTCTGGCTAGAACTTCTAGCGCAATGTTGAATAAAAGTGGTGAGAGTGGGCATCCTTGTCTAGTTCCCATTCTCAAAGGGAATTCTTTCAGTCTTTCACCATTGATGATGATGAAGGGAGTTGGCTTTGCATAGATGCTACTGATTACATTCAGGAATTTCCCCTCTTTTCCTATTTTTCTGACAGTTTTAAGCATGAAACGGTGTTGAACTTTGTCAAATGCCTATTCTGCATCAATTAACAAAATCAGGTGATTCTTTTGAGTTATTAATGTGGTTGATTACATTAATTGTTTTTCTGATGTTGAACCAGCTTTGTGTCCTTGGAATAAAACCAACTTGATCATGATGAATGATTTTTTCTTATATGCTGTTGAATTCTATTGGCTAGAATTTTGTTGAAGATTTTTGCATCTAGGTTCATGAGTGATATTGGTCTGTATTTTTTTTTTTTTTTTGGTGGGATTTTTCCCTGGCTTTGGTACCAGGGTTATGCTGACTTCATAGAATGAATTTGGGAGTCTTCCATCCCTTTCTATGGTGTGAAATAGCCTCAATAGCATTGGAGTTAACTGTTCTCTGAGCCAAAGCCAACTGTTCTCTGAAAGTTTGTTAAAATTCTCCAGTGAAGCCATCTGGGCCAGGACTTTTTTGGTTGGTAGATTCTTGATGACTTTTTCAATCTCTTCCTTTGTGATAGATTTATTAAGTTGATCTACTTCTCCTTGCGATAATCTTGGTGAGTCATATGAATCTAGAAATTTGTTCATTTCTCCTAGGTTTTCAAACGTGTTAGAGTATAGCCTTTCATAGTATTATGATATTTTTTATTTCAGCTGGGTCTATTATAACATCTACCATCTCATTTCTTAATCAGGTTATTTGTGTCTTCTGCTGTTTTTCTTTTGTAAGTTTAGCCAATGGTTTACCAATTTTTTTAATTTTTTTCATATAACCAGCTTTTGGTTTTGTTAATTTTTTCAATTCTTTTTCTAGTCTCTAATTCATTTAGTTCTGCTCTAATCCATATAATCTGTTCTATTCTGGTGACTGAGGGGTTCTTCTGTTGCTCTCTTTCTACTTGTTCAAGCTGTAAGGTTAATTCTTTAATTTGGGTCCTTTCTTTTTTCAGAGATAAACTGACCTCTGAGCACTGCTTTTGCTGTATCCCATGAATTCTGGTAGGGTTTGTGTGTTTTCATGCTCATTTGAATCCATAAATTTCTTTATTTGGTTCTTAATTTCTTCTATAGCCTAAGGCTTTTTGAGAAAAGTGTTGTTCAGTTTCCATAAGTTTGAATTTCTATCTATGAAGTTTTTGTTATTGATTTCAGCTTTTATAGCTCTATGGTCTGAGAAGATACTTTGCAATAAATCAATGGTTTGTATTTTATAGAGAATTGCTGTATGACATAACACATGGTCTATTCTGGAGAATGTTCCATGTGCACTGGAGAAGAAGGTGTACTTATCTGCTGATGGATGAAAAGATCTGTATATGTCGATAAGGTCAAGTTGTTGATTGTTGCAATAAGATCTTCTGTATCTTTACTGAGCTTTTTTTCTGGGTGATCTATCCATAGTTGAAAGGGGAGTGTTGAAGTCTCCAACTATTATTGTGGAATGATCTATCCCATTTTTCAGTGTTGTCAGTATTTGTTCAATGTATTTAGGTGCTCTGGTATTGGGTACATGCCAAAGCTTGTCACCCACAAAAGCCCCTGTGAACAGAGTCACAAGCTTCTGTGATGACAGGCAGAGGCATTTCACCCGTGACATATTTTCTGGCTATGCTCTCCTTGATAATATTTTGCAACCTAATCAAATCTTCCTAAAAAAAAAAATACCCCCTCCTCTCCTGGCACAAGGATCAAGGATGATGCCTTCTAAGAGGGGCTTTACGACCCCCTCAGCTTATGAAATAACACTGGGAAGACCTGACCAAGAACTTCTAGGGAAAAGAGCTCAGCTTAATGAATTCCAATGCAGCACATGCCCCGCCTGAGAGCCTTGGGACTGGCCCAACCCCGCTAGCTTCCCCTAGCCACACATCCCCCTTCACAGGTGATAAACAGATTGCAGGAAGGCTCTGAAAAGCTCCCCAGGAAGAACCCCCTCACACAGCCCTTAGAATGTAGATATTCCACTTCCTACGTCAGGAAGATAGATAGGCTTCCAAGTTTATTATGTTTGGTATGGCAAATAGACAAATACTAAAGAAATACCCTTCCTGGAATAGCTTAAGAGAAGCTTAGAGTAAGGGACGGTGGACACTTATTGTCCCCACAGGAAGAGATAAGAAAGAGCAGAGAAGGAACAAATAGAGACTGTCAGAGTGTAACTTTTAAGATGGGTTTATTCTCTCTTCCTGCACCTTTGACCTCGAGGCTTAGGTAACGTTAATAAAAGTTCCAGGATTAGCTTTGTTCTGAATGTTGGTTATAATCACAATATACTGCTCTCGAAACATTATTTAGAGAGCCCTAATGATTAACATGAAAAACGACTTCAAGGTATGGGTTCTTTACTAGCTAACAGAGAGGATCCTAATAATTAACATGAAAAGATACCACTGTCTCCAGCCATTATTTAGAAGACCCTAATGACTGACATGAAGAGAGACCACGAAGTACCCACTTCTGCTAGCCAATCACCTACTTGGTCAAAGTACAGCTACCTCACTGACTATAAAAAATAAAGGAAGACAGACCTTAACAGGCTGCCATTCTCCAAAATTCTTTCCTATCTTTCTCAATTCTTTCTCTGCTGACACCGTTCTCTCCCTCTGTGTCCCCCAAAAAGTTGTCGGGGCTGGCTCCCGGCAGGTACATAAATATTTAATACTGTTAAGTCCTGCTTGAGAATTGAACCTTTCAGCAATAAATAGTGACCATCTTTGTCTGCAGTAGTGGATTTTACATTAAAATCTATTTTATCTGAGATTAGTATTGTCACTGTTTTAGTCAGCTAGGGCTGCTCTAACAGAAATACCACAGAGTGGATGGCTTTAACAAAGGAAGGTTTATTCTTACACAGTCTGGTAGGTTGCAAGTCCATATTCAGGGTGTCCGCTCCAGGGAAAGGCTTTCCCCTTGTCTGCTCTGGAGGAAAGTCCAATATTGCATCAGTCTTTGTCCAGGGAGCGTCTTGGCGCAGGAACCTCAGGTATGAAGGACACGCTGTTCTCCCGGTGCAGATTTCTTGATGGTGCGAGGTTCCCCCTTCTCTCTTGTTTCTGTTTCCTTTTATCTCATGAAGGCCAAAAGGATCAAGGGTGGGGCAAGCCATACTCCAGGGAAACTCCCCCCACAGCAGAGCAAGGAAGTAATTCTATGCAGGAATTTACAGCCCCTGTAGCATACAGTTTAGCAAAACCATACAATGGAGGACAGTCCCAGGATACTGGGAATCATGTCCCAGCCACACGGCTGCACATATTTTTGGGGGGACACAATTCAACCCATGACAGTCACACCTGTTCTTCTTTGTGCATTGTTAGATTGATATATATTATTCCAATCTTTAATTCTCAGTTTCTTCATATCTTTAAGTCTAAGGTGTGTTTCTTCTAAGCAACATACAGATAGGTTGTGTCTTTTTATCCAGGATGTCACTCGCTGTCTCTTTACTGGAGCATTCAGTCTATTTACATTCAATGTAATTATTGATAGGTATGTGCTTATTGCCATCATTTTGATGTAATTACTTTTGTGTTGATGTTTTCTATATTGCTCTTAATGTTCTGTTCTGGCACATTCTTCTTTATGGGTTGTTGTTCCAGTGTTGGTTTTGTGTTCACTAAGACTCCTGTATTGCTTTTCTTATTTTGATTGAATACATTGTTAATCTGCTTTATGGCTATATCTACTACCCTGCTTAATGTACTAAGATTAAACCTAATTTTAACTACTTCATAACTCTGAAACTTCCTCTGAGTCTAAAACA
Source organism: Heterohyrax brucei (assembly GCA_028571685.1). Taxonomy (NCBI): domain Eukaryota; kingdom Metazoa; phylum Chordata; class Mammalia; order Hyracoidea; family Procaviidae; genus Heterohyrax; species Heterohyrax brucei. Next base: position 111,767,473 of record CM053149.1, on the reverse strand, counting down.
ACTATAACTACTGTAGTGTATCCCTCTTTTAATGTGATGGTATTATAGTTGTCATGATATAATCATGAATTTCCTTATTATAATACTCTAGCTTTGGTGAGGTTTTGTGACTTCCTTAACTGATTAGAAATTTGTATGAAGTGTCCTGAATTTTCACCTAATATATACACTTAGGGAACAGCTTCTTTCAATATTTCATGTAATTTTGGTTTAGTTTTTATGAAGTTTCTAAATTTCTCTTGTTTTCAAAAGTCTTAATTTCACCATTATATTTGCTGGACAGTTTTGCAGGATAAATAATTCTAGAATGGAAGTTGTTCTCATTCAGGGCTTTGAGTGTGTCTGCCCATTGTTTTCTAGCCAGTATTGTTTTGGCAGAAAAGTCAGATGAAAGCCTTAGGAGTGTTAGTTTTGCTTTGAGCCTTGCTGCCTTCAGAAGTGTCTGCTAATGTTTTAGCTTATTAAGCTTGAGTATAATATGCCTTGACATCTTTCTTTTTGGGTCTAGCTTTTGCGGTGTTCAATAAACATCTTGGTTACCTATGTTCTCTTTGTTCATAATCTCAGAAAAGTTTTCTGTCAGCATCTCTACAGCAATACTCTCCATATTGTCATTAATCCCCTCTTGTTCAGGAACTCCGATTAAACATAAATTATTCCTCTTCATGGAGTCCCACATCTTTCTTAATGCTTCTTCATTTTTCTTATTTCTTTTCTCTGATTTCACCTCATAAATGCTGGTGTAAGTTACTCTGTCTTCTAAGTCACTGAGTGTAACTTTTATCTGTTCAATCCTACTCTTTTGGTGTTGGATAAAGTTATCTAATTCTGTAATTTTGTTATTGATCTGACGTATTTCAGATCATTGATGTTCCATCAGTTCAAATAGTTTACCAAATTTTTCGTTTTATTCTACTGTATTTTGTTAATGTCTCCAGCCAAGTGCCGCCTAGGAGTGTTCTATATATAAATCTTTTGTATTCAACCTCCAACAGATTCAGAAAGGCTTCTTAATCTGGGAAAATTTTTTAAATCTTTAGGGAATTTTCTGGAGCATTTGAAGACTGCTTCTTTAAATGATTAATTATGGTCTGCTGCCTGTGTGCCATCTAGATACTGTTTGATTTCTCTGGTACTAGATCTAAGAGAATTGTTGGTCACTAGCTTTCTCTAATACTCTAGTGATTTGCCCCAGGTGGACTCTCAAGGGTGGAAGAATCTGCTTAACGGTTGGCCAAGAGGTTGCTCTGCTTATGGAGAAACTGGGGGCTGTTGGTCAACCCTACAATGTGAGTCAGAGAAGAGAGGGAGGAAAAGAAGCCAGGCTTCTCAACAGACAGATCTCCAGGCAAATACATAGGCCTGTCAGCCTTAAACATAAACTGCACTTCTATGCAGGCAGCTGTCCAAATGCTCAACTGGGAGCTGGGAGCTGTCCAATGGGCTGGCAGGAACAGGCAGTCAGGAGCAGCATACTCCACCTGCCAGCTGATAATGAAAGTACATTAGCGGCCATTTGTGGAAGCTGCAGTTCTCTGATACAATGAAACAGCAGAAGCGGAGGTCAGACGGCCGCTGGATCATTTTTGAGATGGGAAGATTAGTCTGACACTGGTGCCTAGTCAAATATGCTAGGTCCTAAGGCTCCCCCGATGTTCAGTGCTCCATACAAGTATCATCCAGGCCTTAGTTCTCAGAGTGAAATGAAGAGACATCTGTCTACTCTGCCATCTTTTAATGGAATTTTTCTTTATAGCTGTGTAATATTTCATTGTATGAGTATTCTACAGTTTGTTTATCTATTCATCTGTTAATGGATGCTTGCATTGTTTCCTTCTACCTTTTTGCTGTTGTGAAAAGTGTTGCAATGAACATTGGTTTACCAGTTTCTATATGGGTCCCTGTTTTCACTTCTTCTGAGTATATACCAGGGATTGGGATTGCTGGGCCATGTGATAGTTCTATATTCAACTTTTTTGGGAACTGCCAAACTGTTTTCCATAGTGGTTGTATCATTTTAGATTCCCACTAGCAAAGTAAGAGAGTTCTCCAGTTTCTCCACAGCCTTACCAACACCTGTAATTTTTCATTCATTGATCATTGCTGTCCTAACAGGTTGAGATAATCTCTCACTTTGATTTGTATCTCTTTGTTAGCTAATGGTGTTGAATATCTTTTAAAGTGATTATTGACCATTTGAATATCCTTGTTGGTAAATTGTCTGTTCAAGTCCTTTGCCCATTTTTTTTTTTTTTTTTGGTTTCTTGGTCTTTTTGCTTTTATACTGCAGACATTTTATATATATTTAGGGTGTCTGACAGATGGTTCCCAAAACATTTCTCCTAATTTGTATGTTGTCTTTTCACTTTGTGGATAAACTCCTTTGAGGCATAAAATAATTTCATTTTTTTGTGATAGAATGTATAGTCTAAAATCAGAAATAACTGGGAAGGTATGGTCTTGGCATTAATTTTAAAAACAGATTTAGACATTTCAGGAATTTAAAGCAAACACTGTTTACATGTTCAGCTCTGCCACTGAGCTTCTCCAGACACTGAAGTAGAGTTCAGTCCAGCTCAGAGACCTGGGTCTTTTAATGACCCGTTCTCAAAAATATATGTTAAAAGTAAGTGTGAATGAATAAATGAGTTATGGTAGAATTTTCAACAGGCAGTTACTATGAACTTTAGAAAATGTACTGAGTGTGTATGTCTAGGGAGAAGAGGTTTGCAATCTTCATGATGGTCCAACAAAAACTAGTTATTTTCTTTTTGTTAGTTGCCTTTCAGTTGGATCCAGCTGATGGCATCATTGTCTACAACAGAAAGTCCAACAGTCCAACAGTCACATGATTGTCTACATGTTTTAGTCAGTGAAGGTTTCCTTTATTTTCATTAGCCCTCTCCTTTACCAAATGAATGTAGTGTTCTAGCAATTGTTGTTTCCTGATTATACGTCCAAAATAAGCAAGTCAAAATCTCATCATCTTTATTTCTAAGGAATATTCTAGTTGTTTTTTTTCCTAAGAGTTATTCATTTTTAGGGAATCCACAGTCTAGTCTGTATTCATTGTCAGCATCGCAGTTTGAACATGTCAGTTCTGTCTTGTTTATTATTATCCAATTTTTGCATGAAGATAATGCAATTAAAAAGACCATTGCTTAGATCAGAAGTGCCTTAGCCATCAAAGTGACATCTTTGCTTTTCAAACCATTAGACAAGTCTTTTGCAGTAGATTTGCTTGATGTAATATGCTGTTTGATTTCTTGTCTACTGCATCCATAAACGTTGATTATTGAACCCAGTAGAATGAACTTATTGACAATTTCATTTTCTCCTGTTACCATGATGCTGTGAAAAATATTACTTTCTTCTTGTTCAGGTGTGATCTATACTGAAGGCTGTAGTCTGTGTCATCTGTCACTACTTCAAGTCATCCTCATTTTCAACAAGCAAGGTTATGTCAGCGGCATATTGCAGGTTGTTAATGAGCCTTCCTATAATCCTAAACTAATTCATGTTATTAGGTGCCACTTAGTCATTTCCAGTACTTGATGATCACATACTACAGATTAAAACTGCCCCATAGGGTTTTCTTGACTGTCATCTTTATGGAAGCAGATCATCAGATTTTTCTCTCACAGAGAGGCTGGTTGGGTTCAAACCTATAACCTTTTGATTTGTGGCTGAGTGCTTAGCCATTACTTAACCAGAGCTTCTCTGAACTAGTTTAGGATGCAATCATGGCTGGAAAACAAGGAAACCACAAGTGTCAGCACACCTTACATATTATATTTTTATGCAAATGAAACTGACATTTGTTTGCTGATGGAAATGATGAAATTAGGTAAAAGAACAGAGTGAGAAATAAGCTGAAAATTAAAGCATAAAATTACCTGTAGAAGAAGAGAGTTTGGGGCTTATTTGCAAAACTCAGAGATAGGAGTGAAAAAAGCAGTGGGGGAGCTTATGCTTAGCTGGGAGAACTTCAAAACTGTTTCCTGCCAAGCAGCTTACATATCCCAAGTGGATAGCTTTGGACCTATTCAATTAAAACCCAATGGAACTGAGTTGATTCCAACTGAAAGCAACCATAAAGGACAGAGAAGAATTGCCCCCTTAAGGTTTCCAAGGAATGGCTGGTAGATTTGAACTGTTGACTTTTTGAGCTCCTATTACCAGGGCTCCTTGGACTCATGCAGAGGAGTGTTGAACGTATCCTTCCTTCTAGGTAGAGGCAGAGTGCAGTGGTAACTGTTCAAGTTTCAAAGGCTTCTGGACAGCGTGCCCTGTAAGAGTCAATTATATTTGTCAACAGCATGAAAATAACTTTGTGTTAAGTTACTTAAAATGCTCTGGAACATTCTAGGATCATTAAAAATATTAATTTAATGCCTCTTCTTCCCTTCTCTTTTATTCTTGAACAACCGTACCCTAAAGGCAATAGATAGAACAGAACAAGGTAGGTGTCCATGTTGGGTGGGGAGGAGCCATAGGGGCCCAGAGCAGGATATTGGAGCCCAACGAGACTAAGGAGGCATTGTCACAGGAGAATTGCCTGGCATGGACTTCAGAACCCCGTGAGGGTATCTGTAACAGGTGAATGAATATAGGGGGAAAAGGTAGCCAAGTGCGTTATGTCAGAATCTGAGAGGTTTGAGAAAGAGTCTCAATAAATCTTACAAAAAACAGATGAACTCAAATCAGGAGATATCCTACAAAATAATTGGCCTGTGCCGTTAAGAGTATTGAAGACATGAAAGTCAGGGAAAGACTGAGGAACCATTGCAAATGAAAGGATACTAATATCACATGACAACTAAATTAAAAAGATGATTTTGACACTTATCCTGTTGTTATAAAGGACATTATTAGGGAATTTGGGAGTCTGAGGGTGAGATGTCAACGTATCAATTTTAATTTCCTGCTTTTGATGACCTTATTATTGTCACGCTGGAGATTGTCTTTATTTGTATGAAATACACACCAGGGTCAGGGTCAGGGACAAAGTCCGTCAGGAAATTGTGCCACTAAGGGAACGAAGTTCAGGTAGGTTAAACAATTACACAGCTAGTAGGTGAGCTGAGATTTGAACGTGCGTCTGTTTGACTTTCCATTAGGTCTTCCCCCTTGCTTCTCTGTCATTCAATAACTGGACATGTTGAAACCACTGTGCATCTCAATTTCTCTAATTGGGAATGTTCAGCATAGACAAAAGGTGCAGCTGAAATAGGATAGTACTGTAGAAGCAGTTATGAGATGGTACTCTTTGGACTGAGTGGTGAGTCTCTGGTCTAATGTGACCACCTGAGAGAGACATTCTTGATGTCTGTTTCCCCCGAAGCATGTAAGCTCCGCGATAGCAGACACCTCATTAGTTCAGTTTAATTATATCTTCTGCAGCCAGCCTTGTGTTTGGCACAGTGAAGGCCTTCAGTTAAACTTGTTGGGTAAAGATAAAAGGGACGAATACAGTTGACTACAAGATCTACTCCATAATTCTGCAGACACCCTCATTTAGAAGTCATCCAAGATCAAATGATCATCTGCCAGTAGTCTTTCTGGAGTGACTCGAGTTTTGTGCACCTTTCCAATTGGAAGCTCCTGATAAGCCTGCCATTGACTCTATGATTTCAGAGCCTTGAATTGGAGAAATTGTCTTGCCCTGGCTCTTCCTCAAACCGGTAGAAGATAAAGCTAAATATGTTATTGCATGCATTTTCAGTAATAGCAGAAGCTCTATTTAGTGCTGGCTGACCTACATTATGCTTCAACACAGAGATGGGAAGGGTAGAGGTGGAAATCAGACAGGCAGAGAAGGCCAGCTATTAACAGTTCCTTTCTGCAAGGTTAACAGTGTTCTCGTTTTCAGACTGGAGAGAGAGAGAGAGACTTTTGGCTTTCATTTAGGTAGATTCACAGAGAATAAGTTGCATTACTGTGTTTTGTGAAAGCATAGTCATCCCCATGGCAACAGACCTCTATCAATGATGGCACTTCTACTATACCATCAAAGACATGCATATGGCTTTTATTTACTTGAGTTTTTTGAAAATGTCAAATCCTTATTGTAATATTCCATATTGGCATCAAATCAAAGAAAAACCCAAAAGTTAGTGACAAGGTGTAACAGACCTTTTAAACTCAATGTTCTGTCTTGTTAGTCAGCTCCAGTAAGAAAGTGCCTCTCTTTTAAGGTTTAATTTTGAAACTTTCCTTTTCTCACATTCTGATCTGGTAAATGGCTGTATTCTATTTCTATCAAGCTGATATAATCAGTCAACCTTCAGATCTCAAACATGTTTGCAAACCATCTGTTAAATTTACTAACAGAGTGAAACAAAAGATCTGGCACTTGACAATCTTTCAGATATTAACTCTGAAGCCTCATGAATTTGCTGAAATCTGCTGTCTACATTCCAGAATCTCAGCACAGAACCTCTACCAAAAGCCCTGTTATTACTTTCCTAAATGCTGTCATTAGAACAGAAGGCAATTTGCAACCAGTCTGTTGCCTTTTACAGAGAATGGTACACTGCTCTTGGAAAGCAGAACTGGATTTATAAATATTTTATTATATTCTTCTTGAACATAAACATACAATTATCCAAATCCACCCCCTATGCTTGTACACTTGAACTGTGCAGGTTGCCAGAGATCTATAAAATGATGGCAGATGAATAGAATTAGGGGATTAGAGGGTAAATAGCATTTAGTGTAATTTAGGGGTAGATGATATCTTTGTGTTTAGTTAATGGGTTCTCTGGAGTATGGCTGAAAATATTGTTCTGGTTGGAAAGAGATGAGTAATTGGGCAAAGCTTTTCATCATTTTGTGACTATTGCTTTGCCAGTGAGTAAAGCATGGGACAGATACATTGTTAGCAAGGGGCGAACTTGAGTTAGGATGGTACCAAACATATGCATTTGTGCAGTGCTGTACTGTTTACAAAACATTGCATTTACATGATCAGATTTTTTCTTGGAGTGCTACTGTGAAGAGGATAGAGCAGTGACTCTCTCCTGCTTGCAGATGTGGAATTACACAAGCAGTAGGTTTCATTTAAAATTTCAAAGTTGCTAAGAAGAAGAGCTGGTTTGTCCTGACAAGGCTTTTAGTTTTTAAAACTAGGACTTTCCCAGTGTGTGGAACTTTATTAAAACTGGGAAAGTTCCAAGCAAATTGGAACAAGTTGGTCATACCAGGTAGAGGAACTTGATTCAAAGCAATCTGATCTCAATCCTTTTTTCCTTTCTATACATACATACATAAAACCCACTGTTGCTGAGTTGATTCCAACTCACAGTGACCCTATAGGACAGAGTAGAATGGCTCCATAGTGTTTCCAAGGAGCACCTGGTGGATTTGAACTGCCAGCCTTCTGATTAGCAGACATAGCACTTAACCACTACCACACCAGGGTTTCCTTTTTACAGCCTTTCAAAATTTCACTGATGAGTTTCAATGTTTTATCAATATACCTTTGATCTCTGAGGCTGGGAAACTTGAGACTTAGAAGGCTGAAGTGTCTTGCCGTGGGTTTAACAGCAAAGCAGAATCCTCAGTCTCTGGAATGTGTTCTTCCATTGCACAAGGACACTGAAAGTGTGCCAGGGAATATTGCACCTCAGAATCTACAGCAAAATTTTCCAGTTAACCAGAGAAAAGTTATGATTTGTAACACGCTACTTTCATCTTGAAACAAACCACATTAGCTATGCACTGTTCAGTCTCAGTGAAATATTTGTGCTGCTCCAAGGCCATCACGTATTGATAGCTCATACTGGGAGCTGCAGATTAATTCTAGTGGCAACCCTGATGTCTGGATTCTCATTTTTCACTCCTAGGCACACTTTTGGTATTGAAAGGGCTGCATCCAAACCCTGACTTTCCATCAGAATACTGTACTAGCGCGAGATGACATAGTCAAGAGCTGTGAAAAATACGGAGGCCTGACTTTGCATGTAAGTGTTGTGCTCAGAAAACTACATAGTACCACAAGATTTTGCACACTACTAATACTTCTAGAAGCTGTCCACTGATGAGATATGACAGAAAGCGATGAAACTTGTCAAACCTCGTTAATTTGCAGCCTTTGGTTTCCCTGATCGCTTCAGTGATTCTGGCAACTCTTGACATGTTCTCCTTGGAAGATACTGTTTCTAAAGAGTAAACATGATTTTTTTTTAGATTTTTAACAAAAAGCTCAGGTAGGAAACACTGAATTTATGGAAGCACAGGGACAGTAATGATTAAAGTGATGCCTCCTTAAGGAATGACTAATAAATTTTATTGCAATCTGTTTTTTTAAAAAGGAGTCTAGGTATAAATCTAATGAACCATATATAAGAAATATCTGCTAAAACTACAAAATGCTGACAAAAAACTCAAAGATCTTCATAAATGGAGAGCTAAGCCATATTCATAGAAGACTCAACATAGTTAAAGGTGTCAGTTCTCTCCTTATATATAAGTTCAAAGCAATTTCTGTAAAAATTCTAGCATGATTTGTTCATAGAAATATAGACAAGATTGTCCTAAAATTTATACAGAAATAGAAGGGAACTAGATAGCCCAAATAATTTTGAAAAAGAATAATAAAGTGGGATCAATCACTCTACTCATTTTATAGAATTATTGTGTAGCTATAGTAATAAAGGCAATATAGTGTTGGTGGAGGGAAAGACACAGAACAATGGAACAGAATAGAAAAACCCAGAAACAGATGCATACAGATATGTGCCATTGATTTTTGACAAAGGTGCGAAAGCAACATGATGGAGAAAAGGTGACTTTTTCAAAAAGTTGTGCTGGAGTAATAGGACATTCATTTGCAACAAACAAACAAAACTCAATCTCAACTTAAACCTTGTATTTAAGCAAACAAAATATAACAAATGAACAACAACAAAAAAACTTCAAAACGGATCATGGACTTAAATGTAAGACATAAAGCAATTTTATAAAAAACAGAAGAAGAATCTTTGTGATGTGGGGCTAGATCTTAGACCTAACGCCCAAATCATGATCCATAAAGGAAAAATAAAGATAAATTGGACTTCCTCCTCCTCAACAACAACAACACATTGCCTTGCAAAAAAAAACCTAGTTAAGTGGATAAAACGCAAGCTGCAGTCTGGGAGAATATATCTGTAATCCTCTTATCTAGTATCAAGATACTAGATAGGACAAGTATCTAGAATATGTAAAGAACTCTCAAACTTCAGTAGTAAAAACAAGCAACCTAATTAGAAAAGGGGCAAATATTTGAGGAGATATTTAAAAAGAGAGAGAGAGAATCTACAGAGGGCAAAAAAAGTACATGAAAAGATGTCAGTGCCAGTAGTCATTAGGGGAATGCAAGCTGAAACTACAATGAGCTATTGCCGCACACGTATCAGAATAGCTGAAATAAACAATAGTGAGATCACCCAGTGTGCTTCCAGAGCTGTGGAGAAATTGAATCACTCATACATACTAGAAAGATTGTGAGATGGTACAACAACTCTGGAAAACCAGTTTGGCAGTTTCTTAGCAAACTAAACATGCAACTACCACATAAGCTACCAACTGCATACATGCACATATATCTCAGACACAAAAACATATCTTCATGCCAAAACTTGTACACAGTTATTCACAGCACCTTATTGGTAATCACTAGACCCGAAGACAACCCAGATGTCCTTCAAAGAATGAATATTAAACAAGTTGTGATAAATCTATACCATGAAATGCTAGTCAACAACATAAAAAAAGCAAATTGTTGATACATTCAACAACTTAGATGAATCTCCAGAGAAGTTACTGTGTGTGGGGGAAAAAAAGAAAACACAATTCCAGTGGTTATATAATGTGATTCCTTTTATATAACATACTTGATGTGATAAAATTAGAAACGGGGAACAGATCTGTAGCTTCCAGAGGCTCAGCTGGGGGCAGCAGCAGGAGTGAAGTATGTAATTATAAACTGGAAACAGTGAATGATTCTTGTGATGACGGAAATAGTCTGTATTATGAGTGCATCCGTGTCAATGTCGGTGTCCCTGACTGGTACACCGGACTTCAGTTTTGTGTGGTGTTACCTTTGGCAGAAACTAGGTAAAGGGTACATGGGACCCATCTGTATTATTTCTTAGAACTTCATGTGAATCTGTAATTTTCTTAGAAGCTATAAATACAAGACAAAAAAAGTAGTGCTGTCGTAATCGCACATAGAGTCATATAGCCAGAGTGACGGAGCCGCAGTGACGTCAGTCACCTAGGATGTCTCAGGTAGGTACTTCGCGTTCAACCTGAGGTTCTGCATGCTTCCTGGTAATACTGAGAAAGGAGGATTGGTGGTGACTGAGAAACCTGAGGGGAGTGTTATGGAAATAAACACCCTAACGCACCCTGGAGTACCCCTGGGATTGCACTGGCAGACATTTTTTCTGAGCCTATTTACTGCCTCACCAGCACAAATTCTCATTTATAACTAACTTCATTTGGGTTTCAGAGACCCAGCTGCCGTGGGTTGAATTGTGTCCCCCCTAAAATGGGTGTAGCCATGTGGCTGGGACATGATTCCCAGTATCTTGTGACTGTCCTCCGTTTTGTGGTTTCCCTAAACTGTATGTTAAAGTATTAGGGTGGGGCTGTAAATTCCTTCATAGGATTACTTCCCTGCCCTGCTGTAAAGGGAGTTTCCTTGGAGTATGGCTTGCCACACCCTTGATTTTTTCATCGTATGAGAGATAAAAGGACAGAGAAGCACGCAGAGAATTGGGAACCTCATTACCATCAAGAAAGCAGCACCGGGAGAAGAGTGCGTCCTTCAGACCTGAGGTTCCCACGCCAAGACGCTCCCTGGACAAAGAGGGATGCAATAAGGACTTTCCCACAGAGCCGAAAAGGGGAAAGCCTTCCCCTGGAGCGGACACCCTGAATATGGACTTGCAACCTACCGGACTATGTAAGAATAAACTTTTCTTTTATTAAAGCCATCCACTCTGTGATGTTTCTGTTAGAGCAGCCCTAGCTGACTAAAACACCAGCTGAAGGGTTTGATCATCCACAGCCAACACTTCCGTGATGGAGAAATGGAGAATGCCAGTTATTCTCAACACTTGTTGATCATTTTGTCAGTTTTTGCTAAATAGCTGTCTGGATAAAGCAAATTGTCTCCATGGAGGGAGTAAATCCTCTAAATAGCTAAAGTTGTAGAAATGATTCCTCCAACAGTATGTAAGTCAGAGAGGAAGAATTGCCAGAAAACCAGCAGAGAAAAAAATCAGAGAACACACACCATACTTGTGTTTCCTTTAAAACAGACGCATGTGTATGTCCTTGTGAGTCTGTGTGCATGAGCATGTGCACACAACACACGCAGTAGGGACCCAGGAGTACATGCTCTACCGTTAGCTGTGGCCTGAAGAAGAACTGTTGTTACAGTAAAGACTACTTCTTCCTGAACGACAAACGCAGGAACGTAAGGAAACTCAAAACCAAGAGTGCCAAGAAGTCTCTATAATTTAAATGCTGAGGATCTCACTTCTCTAGTAGGTGGCAGTAAAGGTTGTGTTTTTATCTATATAAACAAAATGTTGCTAAGAAACATCTTGTTTTTGGAACATCTTGTCAGTTGATTCTGAAAGAGAAAAAATCAGGCAGTTCTGGAAGAGTAGGCAAGAGAACATAAACAATAGAAAGGCTATCCATGAGGTAATGTGATTTTCATAACCATGCATTTAGAAGTTATACATCCATATGCATGTTGTCTTTCTGTTCGGGTGCCTTGTGTGTGGATATGAAGGATAGGTGCATAAACTCTTGTATCCAAAATATGCCTTGGCTTCTCCTTGGGAATCACACGTAGAGGTCATTTGCAAACCACACAACAACAGTGGCCAGGTTATTTCTTCAGTGTTATATATGAGTACACAGTCTTTAGAAGTTACGCAACTTGCTTGGATCTTTGTTTCTTCATCTGTAAAATGGGTCTAATGATAACTAACCTCATGGTATTACTGTGATAGTCATTGATAATAATATTAGCTATCAGTTTTGAGTGCTTATCTGCTCAACACCCCATACATATCTTAGTGAACCTTGCAACAACCACACATAGCAGATGTTTTTGATAATCTCCACTTAACAGTGGAAGAAACTGAAGTTTTGAGTGGTTAAGTTGTTCAAGGTCACAGTTTAGTAATTGGAAGAGACAAGAATTGACTCCATGTACCTCTGACTCCAAAATCCATTCTTTCAAGCATGATACCATAATACCTCTGTATAAAATTAAATTGATTTAAGAGATAAGTACCCGTTACACTGTATACTGTACAGTAGATATTACAAAATTAATAATACTGGACTCCACCTTTGCTCTCTTTTATAAGCTAATGGATGGTTGAGCTGATTTATAAAAGGTTCCTTTCAAATATAAAAATAAATGGAAGCAATAATCATCCTTAGGTGAATTTCTAGGTGATTGACTCTGAAAACAATGTTGCAGGCAGTTAAGGCAATCCAAACAGCAGATAGTAAGCAAAGATATGCCTTTGTAGGCAAAAATGGAAAGATCCTCTTTCTCTTCAGCTCCTCTCATATGGGTTTGGCAAGTGTAATAGGGCTGGACTGTCAGAGGCTGTGTCTACCCACTAGAGCGTGTAATTGGTTCCCTTTGTGCTTCAGGACTGGTCCCCAGTGTTATGTACTCAAAACCTCAATCAGCTGGAGATGACCTCCTGTGTGTCACTCTGAGTGACCAGAAGGAAGACTCTGAAATCACATCTTTCATACACTTAAGGCACCACTTCCTCTGTGGTAGAATATAAGGATGGAGGGTGTTTATATCTTAGAATCTGAGTTGACTTTTTTATTATTCAAACACATTACACAGGTCAGTTCTGGGAGAGTTGAAATGATTTGCCTAAGGAATGTGGAGTACTTGCTTAGGTAACTTGATGATGCCTCATCACATGGAGAGGAGACGAGGTCAACGTGCCCCCCTTCACCTTTCATGCGGGACAGACAGTAAGCAGGTAAAGCAGGTGTGGGGCGAGACAGTTCCATTTGACTTATTTTTCTTCTTTGCTGCTGCATGAGATAAAGTCCCTGCTTAGATCAGAAAAATAACCTTCCAAGTTCCCTTGTTCTCCCTTACAGAACAGGGAGAACATTGTTGCTACTTAGAGTCCACTAAAGAAGACAGCGATTCAGGAATCAGTAGCCATTAGTACAACAGACAACCAAGCAGACAAGCAGAGTAGGAGGCAGATCAGCGGGTAGAGGGAGGCAACGAGCTTTTCTTTTTTTTTTTTTTTAACTTTGTGATAAGCCAAGTAATTGTGATTCATGCAGTTATTCCCATAACTTTCCTACAAACAAAATCATAAAGTGGCATCAAGGAAATTTAGTCTCAGGTTATTTGGTAGTTTGGGGCTGTACGTGTTACCTTATTGCTAGCATATACTGGCTTGTTGTTGTTTTTGTAATAAAATGAATTTTAAACCAACATGGTTTAAGGTCAGGAGATGATAGTATAAAGTATACTGGCTGTCTGCTAAAGTTCCTCTCTTGAGTTTCTGAGTAGGTGTTCAAAACTAAATAAAGCATATTATTTCATAAACTAACCTGGAAAGTGGGCATTTTTGACTCAATAAATACATACTATATCAAAATTCTACATTGGAAAGGTAGCCCAACATATTTAAAACTATGAGGCACGTGACCAAGATGAACTAATATTGATGTATCAGGCTTCATCTCAGCATTGTCCAGGGCATTGCTTGATCCTCTCATGAATATACTTTTCCTCTTTTATAGTTGTTTTCTTTTTCAATGCCACTATTGCCTTTGTGTTTATCAGCTGATCATTATAACTTTTTGCCACCATAATAAAAATATAAGATTTCATTTGGAATAATATTGGATCCTTTATTGGAAATGGAGTTCCTGCTATATACTTTAAATTGTGCTAAATGGTGGGACTGAAAAATACACTTAACAGTAGTAATTAGCAGAAGCAGACTAGTGGAATAGACGGGTTTGAGTTTTGGCATCAGACAGAACTGGTTCTGCACTTTGAATTTTTCATTGGCTATATTTTTTAAAAAATTATTAAGAAAATTGTAAGGTAATTTCTTTTCTAAATTGCATTCAAGTGGAAGTTCACAGTTACAGCTAGTTTCTCGTATGAAAACTTACGTACTCTACCATGTGATCCGAGCTCCCCCTCCACACTGTGATAGCATACTCCTCCCCTCACCTGTGTTTTTCGTGTCCGTTTGGCCAGCTGCTATACCAGTCTGGTGTTTTCTCTTACCTCAAAGCAGGAGCTGTCCAGTCAGTCTCCTGTACGTGCCTAAGCTAAGAAGGACACTCTTCACTAGTATTTTATTGTCTCATGTATCTGTTCAGCCTTTGAAGAGTTGGTTTCCAGAATGGTCTCAGTTCTGGGTTAACCGAGTTCGGGGGCTGTGTCTTCCAGGGAACCTCTAGTTTGTCAGACCACCAAATACGGTCTTTTTACTAGATTTCAAGTTCTGTATCCCCCTTCTCTCCCACTCCATCAGGGGCTATTATGTTGAGTTCCCTACAACCTACAACAGTAGTCTTTCATGGAGGCTGGCACCATCTGGTTCTTCTGGTCTCGTGTTGATGTTGTTTCTGTTGTATGTTCCCCTTTCGGTCTCGTAGGCTTGCACTTTCTTCTTGCTATTGATGCTCTTCTTTTTCCTTTATTCCAGGTGTGCTGAAATCAATTAGTGCTTCTTAGATGTCTGCTTACTAGCTTTTAAGACCCCAGACATCATTCACCAGAGTGGGCTGCAGAATATTTGCTTACAAAAGTTTATTATGACAGTTGACCTAGATGTCCCCTGAAGCCGTGGTCCCCAGACCACTGACTCTGATACTCTGTCCTGGAAGTGTTTGGCTTTATTTAGAATACTTTAAGCTTTGGGTTTAACCCATCTGTACTGACCTTTACTCTATTGTGTACTGTTTCTTCCTTCACTTAGGACAGTTCTTGTCCATTATCTAGTTAGTGACTACCCCTTTTCCTCCTATTTCCCCTTCTAACTGTCAAAGAATGTTTTTTTCTATGTTTAAAGCAATGTGTGACTCCTTATAGCATTGGTCTCATATAGTGTTTGTCCTTTTGCAATTGACTAATTTCACTCAGTATGAAGTCCTCTAGATTTTTCCTTTTAGTGAGATGGTTCCCAAACTCATCATTGTGGTATTCCCTTGTGTGAATATACAATAGTTTGTTTACCCATCTATTTGTGTGGCAGCTCTTATTTCTCTAGGGTATATTCTAAGAAGTGGAATAGCTAGATCCTATGATATTTCTATTTCTAGCTTGTCAAGGACATGTCGAATCAATTTCCAAAGTGGTTGTACCATTTTACATTCCCACTAGCAACTCAGAAGTGTTCCAATCTCTCCACAGCCTCTCCAACATTTATTATTTTGTGGTCTTTGGATTAATTCCAGCCTTGTTGGAGTGAAGTAGTATCTCGTTGTAATTTTAATTTGCTTTTCTCTGATGGCTAATGACTAAGAGCATTTTCTCATATATCTGTTAGTTATCTAGTGTCTTCTTTGGTGAAGTACCTGTTCATATCCTTTGCCCATTTTTTAATTGGATTATTTCTTTTTGTTGTCAAGGTTTTGAAGTATCTTGTAGATTATAGAGATTAGATGCTGTTTGAATTTGTGGTAGACCTTTTTGTTCTCCAGTCTGTCACTTGTCTTTCTACTCTTTTAGTGAAGTCTCTAGGTGAGTGTAAGATTATTTTAAAGATTAAATAACATCATGCATTCATGTGAGGGTCAAGATAAAGTGTCAGGCACATGATAGGTGGTCAATAAAAGATACATATTTAAACATGATTGTGCCTTATTGAAGAATCATGAAATTTATTTTAGCTTTGCTCTTCAAGGATTATTATTATATACCCTTAGCATTTGACTTTATATCCATGAGGATTAATTTTCATCATCTGTAGAAATGTGGTCAAATTAGCCAGCTACCAGCGTCTGTGAGTCTAGGGACTATCACTATGAGCTGTTTCCCGTTGGAATATATAGAAACAACATCTAAGGGGGCTTGGAACATAAGTGAGTTCCAAGACGATTGACAGAATCTAGAAATGAGACCAATCAGGTTTAGTTGTTGAGGTATTTTGAAGCTGGGTAGTATAAAACTTTAACACAAAGGTGCTTGTAGTTGGAAGGCTGAACTGAAAAGGCAGTGAAGAATAACCATGTTGGTTGTTGTGTGTTAATTGCTTTAAATATAGAAGAAACCGTTATTTGACTGTTAGAAGGGGGAATGGGAAAGAAAGGGGGTAGTCACTAATTAGATAATGCACAAAAACTATCTTAGGAGAAGGGAGAGACAACACAACAACATGTTGGTTACTTTTCTATCTACTTGTACTTACATTCTTTTGATTTGGATGGCAAGATTTAGCTATGGTCCTTAACAAAATCTTCAGCAAGGTGTGCCGTATTTTAAAGCAAATCATGTACACCCTCACCTTCTGTGTTTGTTTGCTGACTGGACCTACCCCCTATATTTTTGTAACAACATGTTAAAAAAAAAATGGCATAGTGGCTGTCATGATAGTACCTCAAGGAAGAGGGAATCCTTGACAAACAAAGGGAGAAGGCGAAGGTACATGTTATTTGTGTACTGTAATTACAGCAAAAACAAAGCTGTCAAAAAAAAAAGAAGTTCCTTTAGAAGGCTTCCATCACTTACTGGGAACTCACAAGATGAACAGTCAATCATTCATTTATTTGTTCATTTCAACAAATTTCTGTTGATTAATTACTATGTGTGAGCTACTAAGCCAGATGCTAAGGATTCAGCAATAAACTGGATAGCCAGTGCTCCTGACTCATGAATTCTGGCCAAGCTTGTGATACAGGGTAGCCCATATACAACTATAGTTAGTGCTATGAAAGGAGAGGTCAAGGATGTTATGAATGCGTAAAGGAAAAGCAAATTTTCTAGATCAGTCGTTCTCACTGAGGGGTCAGTTTTGCCTCCTGGGGGAGGTAATATATAGAGGCATCTTGCTATTACAACTGTGTGGTGGTAAGTGCTACTGACATCTAGTTGGTACAGATTTGGGATGATGCACAGAACAGTGCCTCAAATCAAGGATTACCCCTCTTACCATGGCAGCAGTGCTAAAGTGTACCCCTCTGCAGAAGGTGTAGGGAGCTAAGGAAGACTTCTGGAGGAAGTCTTATGTGTAGTATCTCATGTATAGTATCAGAGCTGAAGGATGAATAGGTGTTAGCATTTCGCTGAATTTAGCAAGAAGGAGTTTGTCAGTGACCTTGGTAGGGAAGTTAGAAAAAATTTGAAAAGTGAGTAGGAAGTGAGAGTATGGAGATCCAGAAATAAGCTCTTTGTAAAAGCTTCAGTAGGGAGGAAAGAGTGCAGTAGCTGGAGGTTGGGGGAATGGGATGCTAATGCATAGTTATGTTTTGCTTAGTTTTGTTTTAAAGATGTACAAGATTTGAATGTGTTTAATGTAAATGAGAAGAACAAATGGAGGAAGAGATATTAAAAATGCAAGAGGAGTAGAAGGAAAAGAAATAGAGTGAGGTCTCTACATAGTCTGTGATTGCATTTATATGAAATGTAAAGAACGGGCAAGTCTATAGAAACAGCAAGTACAGGAGCGGTTCCTCAGAATAGGGGTATAGTTTGGGATAAAAGAGAGGGACTGCTAATGGATATGATTTGGGGGTCAGTGCTGCAAATGTTCTAAAATTGATCATGGTAATAGTTGTGAATAAAAGTCTATGAATATGTGAAGTATCATTGAAAGCACACTTTAAGTTAATAGTATGTTGTTGTTAGGTGCCGTCAAGTCAGTTCTGACTCACAGAAACCCTGTGTACAACAGAACAAAACGGTGCCCAGTCCTGTGCCGTGCCCACAATTGTTGCTGTGCCTGGGCCTGCTGTCAATCCACCTTGCTGAGGGTCTTCCTCGTTTCGCTGATCTTCTACCTTGCCAAGCGTCACATCCTTCTCCATGGATTTGTCCTATCTGACAACATGCCCGAAGTAGTTAATGATACAGTATGTGAATTATATTTTAATAATGCTGCTATATAAAAAGAGTGACATCTCTGAGAAGATGGGGATGGGAGAAGGAGATTCATTCCAGAGACAGAGTGATTGTGTTTTAGGAAAGAGCAGGGACAGATTTTTAAATGATACTGAAGGAAATGGGTAATGACAGGTCCAAGTAAAGATCAAGCTTAAGGAGACAGGAAGTCATTTTCATTTGTGAAGTAAATATATATATACTGGACCATCAGCTGAGAGTGAAGGAGGAGGTACTAAGACAGGAGATTTGAAAAAAATACACAGGTTTTGAAATAATTGTGAAGAAGAATAGTGAGTGATGAATAAGAGTCAAAAGCTGTACCAAGAGGCTAATTCAGTTTAGAGACTGTAACTTTAGAGTAGCCCAATCTGCCAGGGCATTGGACTTTCGTCACCTGAGCTCACAAACCCAGAAGTCAGAGAAGCGGCAGCAGCTGTGAACGACTCAGACTTAAGATTTTATTAGGCCAGTGCTGTTGGAAGGACGTAGGCATGGTGTGCCGTGGATAACGGCAACAGAGGGGTTGAAGTGATAATCCACGAAATCTAAACTACGGAAGAAGCCAATGTGATGTGAGAGGTCTGAAGTTCCACTTATAGTCTCAGACAATTTGTTATGGCATGTTTCATTATTTTATCAGGGAGGGGCATAGGCTCTTTGGATGGAAGGACACAGAGACGTTTGAATCAATGAAAAGTAGACTTGCTACTTACAGCTCCAGAGGAAAGAAGTTCTGTGACACAGGGGACTGTACCTGGGGACAGGGTAAGAGCAATGCGAGGTTGTAGGAAGTCGCATAAGTATGGCAAACAAGTTGGGTTAGCTAGGTTTCTGGGACTTCCTGGGGATTCGATAATCTGAACAATTTATCAGCTTCGGGGCGTAGGGCCTATCCCTAAATGTTTGTCACTTGGACCAACAGTGATTAGGACATGTGAATAGTGGCACCTGAGTGTGACAAAGAAAGAAAGTAATTAGATGGCATTTGCAATCAGCAGCTTAAGAAAGGGAACTGATCACCTTTGTTTTCAAAATCTTCAGTGTTTCAAAACTGGGTCAAGATAGCATTAGAAAAAAATTGTAGCATATAGCACTTAGAATCGTAATAGTCCAAATTTATATGCATTATAATTTATAGGAAAAAACCCGTAATTTATAGAGCATGTTTGCATTTTGTTTTACTGTAATAATAATGTCCATTTTGTCTCATGTGTCACTGTGTCTGTACTCTCAGCTACACAAAATAGGAAAATGAACTCTGTCTGTTAGCTCCTGTATATTCAGTTCTCCTAACATATCCAATCACAGAGAGCCTTATACACAGGGAGAATTTAGTAAATAAAATATGACCACCTTTGCAGAGTGGAGGTGACTTACAGAAGCTCAGAATTTGGTTTCAAATGATCAACATTCAAGTACTGTTTCTATCTGTTCATTTGTATGAATTTGGCCTTGATAGCTTAATGTATGTGATTATTATGTCACTTCTTTTAGCATTTTTTATTCATAGGTGTTTCCTACAAGGAGTGTTACTCAGAAACATAGGCTGCTTACTCTGCTATCATTCTCTTAGCCGCTGTCTTACCGCATGGTTGAATCCTCTCCTCCAGAAAATAGCTTTTGATCTTTTCCCTTCTTTATGTGTTTTTTCTAAAACCCAAAGTCATTATTCCAGTCACCTGTTATTTCAACAAAAGAGATGCATAATTATTAGCTAAAAGGAGACAAAAGGTAATAATATTAAGACCAGGCTCCCCCTCAAGGTCTTGCTGTCTGTGAAGTATTTGATGCACAGCTGTCCTTGGTCCAAGACAAGCATGGAGTCAAGAAAAGAAAATCAGAAGCCAGTTCCCAGGTGGTGGTGTGACACATGAAGCTATGTACTTTACCACTGACTTTTCTCACCTGTTTGTTATGCAGTTTCACAGCGTCTGTCGAAATGGAAGGTGCTCATCGGTATGGATCAGGTTCCTATGCACTGGTGAATTCAAGCCTGTAGTTTATCTATCTGCTGTTTCAGTCAAAGGAAACCAAGGTAAGGGTGGTGAATTCAGCTATGGGCAGGGCTTTGGAAAGCAAGGCAAGGAAAGAGGTAGCTGTGGCCACGGTAACACCAGTAGACTTCCTAGTCAGACAGGCTTGAATTTTTAACAGGGACTCAAGAGGACATGTAGCAGCCAAAGAGAGCAGAGTGAACAAGAATGGAATGTCATTATCCATCGTTTTTCACTGACACCCCTTTGCAACACTTTATGAACAACACTTAAAGCTATTTTCCTTTTTTCCCACAAGTATACTTTTGGAAGCGTGTCTTCTGAGGCATTTAAAATGACGAATGACAATCTTTTGTGTCTGTATGTGGGTGTGAGGGTGTGTGTGCCCTGACAATTTGAAAGAATCCTCTGGAAATGAAGTATGTGGAAGCACTGTAAACTTGTAACTATTATTTTGTTGTTAAATGCCATTGAGTCGGTTCTGACTCATTGCTTATTTTTTTAAATTAAATCTCATACATTATCTTTTTCAGAAATCCTGGTGGCATATATAGTACTATCTTTATAATACGATTGAGCTAAACAAAAGCTCCGTAGTTGGAGCCCACTAGGCACTCCTCAGAAACTCTATGGAACAGTTCTCCTCTGTCCTATAAAGTCTCTTTGAGTTGGAATCAACCTGATGGCAACTTTTTTTTATTTTTCAATCCTCTTTGCTTTCTCTATAGGATCCTTCCCACCCCTGCGCTCAGTTAATTGTCATAATGTTCTCTAGTGTGTTAACAAATAATAATCAGAGATAATTTCTCCCTAGAGTGCTTGGATGTTCCTATATGTATTTAGTTATAATTATTAGTCTCTTAAAATAATGAAAGCAATATATGCTTATTATAAAAATTGAAAAATACACAAAAAATGAAAAACAAGATTATTTCTTTGACTCCTTTTACTGTAAAAAAACAAAACAAAACAACCCTACTGTTGTCAAGTTGATTCTGGCTTCTGGTGACCTTATAAGATAGAGTAGAACTGCCCCATAGAGTTTCCAAGAAATGTCTGTCAAATTTGAACTACCAGAAGCCATAGCATGTAACCACTACACCACCTTGGTTTCCATCTTTTACTGTAGATGGTAAGATATAAAAACATAAACTTTACACATTGTGATCATCCTGTCTGTTAGTTTTAGACATTGATTTTTCTTTTAGGATTGTATGGAGAGAACTGGACCTTATGAGTAAAATTCTTAAAAAATATTTTAGTGGTTTTATAAGTTCATCATGTGTATGCAAATCATTTTAAATGAATTCTTCTGTTGTTAGACATATTTATTGTTTCAGATTTTCATTATTTTTTAAAGCTTATTTGCATATATTGTCATCAAGCTTTTTAGTTTTGTTTTCTTAAATTTTTAGTTATCTTTTCAGGATCATGCTCCAAAATAGTATTATAGGTAGTCAAGGTGTACTCTTGAACGTGTACTCTCAAGGGTACAAATTACTTAATTTAGAATATATAATTTTATATAAAACATCTTTCAAAAGCAGCAATGGAGAGAATATGTGGAAATGAACGTCTCTCATATTGGTCTAGCCACATTATACCCACCTAAGAAAGCAGAGTATGCATCCTTGGCATAAACAAAGTGTATCTGACTTCACTGATAAAATTTTTGTATGCACTCTTCAACAGCCCTGCTTTTCCTTGTCTGGCTTCAAACCGTCTCAACATACTAGTAATCTTTGGGTAAATGATTATAAATATCTGCTTACATATTAATGGACAAAAAGCACAACTTCTCCCAGCTAAGGCATTCAGTCTGTCCACAGCAGGGGTGTATGAATTTTCATTCTTAACAATTGGTAGCTTATACTATATGTCCTCAGATTTATAGCTCTTAAAAGCGATAGAGTACTTTCTTTGTTTCTTATAATTCTCTCTGGCTAGATTTAGAAGCTACATATCAATGGAGTAAATGTTATTTAGAAAATATTCCTTTAACACCATATTTATATTTCAGTATTGTATTGATGTTTTCAAGTGTTCAGGGTTAAAGAGCTTAACGTCTCCTTCCTCAGTGCACTCCTGAACATCCCATCCTTTCTCAACACACGCCATTTGAAATAGCATAAACCTAAATAAGGAAAGATTGGGGAAAATGAGAATATCAATATTTTGGGCCAGTCATTTATTTAAGACGACTCTAAGACTGTTGGGAGGATGAGACATGTATGGAGCAGAGAGGAACAGTGTGCTGTCACTGGGCAGGGAGAGCAGTGGAAGCTGCACATAGGTGGGCATGCAAATTTATATGGGAATGTATATTTTCACTCAGTCATAATTAAAAAATATATATATTATTATTTTTTTTTTTTTAAAAAGACTACTCTAACCAGGTAACTGTTAGGGTCCAGCTGCTAAGGCTTGTTAGTCCTTAGCTAATGCTAACCTTGGGCTGAAAGCTTTCCTTTTCTTAGGCCGATTCTCTCAGCCTAGCAACTGAAGTGTACTTTATGCATTCCTGCGTGGATAATACATGGTGGAAATGATTGGAGGGACAAGGTAGACATACATCTTACATGGCACTGATGGTGGCCTCTCCATGAGACAAGTTACTGCCAACCAATATTTTTGGTACTATTTCTCTATTGCCACACAAATAGAACCTTGACTTAGGCTTCATATTTGGTTAGTTCATTACATATACTTTTAACAGTTATATCTTATTTTAGTCAGTTGTAATGCCTTTTCCCTGCTGGGCCATTGGGTTGCTGCCTGGGGATGGTAATTGCATAAAAGCGGGAAAGACCTAAGTGGACTCAAAGCTCATTCTATTTTTATGGATAGAAAGCAGCTTTTTGTGTGTTTTTTTCCTGGCCATCTGAATTCTGTTGTTTGCTGATCTCTCCAAAATTGATTCTTTGGTCCAAGATGTCTGTGTCTGCTTTGGTTTGATAACCCAAGATCTGCTAGTTGTTGTCATTGTCCTTAGAATATGGCAAGATCAAAAAGACCAGTCATATTGATGAGGGAGAGATGAGTCCAATACCAAAATTTCATCTCAGGTTAGTAACAGAAGGACTTTAGAGAAGCGTTAAGCCTCATCCATGGCATGAAGCACATCATGCTTGGCAGAGTAGACAGTCAGCGAAAAAGAGGCTGGCCCTCAACAACACGGACTGACACAGAGGCGGAACTGATGGGCTTAAGCCTAAACATGACTGTGGTCATGGTGTGGTGCTGGGCAGCATTTCAGTCTGTTGGATGTAAGATCACTACGAGTGGGAACCGACTTGACAGCTCCTGCAGCAACATGGCATGAAGCAGGGTTGGGCTTGGCTCACGTGTAGGAAGCAAACAATCTGAGCAAGGTCATTCATGAGCATGAGTGTCCTTGGGCAGATCTGAGATTTAAACTGGCAGGGGAGGACAAGGAAATAAGTATGCTGAAACCAAGCAGGGTCCGAGGCAGTTGTAAACCACTGTTCTTGAACTGCGTCTTCCTATGGTGAGTAACCTGTACACACTTTCATCCCTTGTTCTGTCTCTAAGGGCCACATTTAATTTTTTTTTTTAAATTATGTTTTAAGTGATAGAGAGCAAATTTGTTTCTCATTGAACAATTAATACACATATTATTTTGTGTTACTGGTTGCCAACTCCATGACGTGTTGCACTCTCCCCTCCTGACTTCAGGTTCCCTGTTTCTCTTCCTACGTTTTCCCCTCCCTTCCTGCCTTCTTGTCTTTGACTTTGGGCTGGTATGCCTATTCAGTTTCACATAGACAGTTGAACCATCTGTGTTCTCATTTGTTTTATAAGCCTATTTAATCTTTGGCTGAAAGGTGAACCTACTTCAGGAATGACTTCACTACTGAGTTAACAGGGTGTCGGGGGCCATACTTCTGGGGTTTCTCCAATCTCCATCAGACAGTAAGTCTGGTCTTTTTGGTGAGTTTGAATTATGTCCTACACTTTTCTCCCACTCTAAGACACTCTATTACGATCCCAATCAGAGCACTCAGTGGTGGTAGCTGAGTTCCATTTAGTTGTTTTGAACTCAGTCTGGTGGAGACTATGGTAGGGTGGTCTACTGGTCCTTCAGCCCAGTCTTTCCCTCGTGTCATTGGTTTTCTCCGTTTTCTTTGGGAAAGAGAGGGTAGTATGAGTAGATGTATCTTACATTAGTCACCAAAGTGATATAAAGAACATTTTCTTTATAACTATGTTATTAAGGCCCACATTTTAAAGCCCATGCTTGTTAATCTTAAGCCTTGAATTTTGACTTGATTCAAGGCTTCAGATGAGTTCATTCCAGTTTGACCCCTTGTTGGCAATTTCTATTTCCACCTCCAGATACAATGAATCAAAATCTATGTAACATTCCACATAAGAATTACCCAGGTATTTTGTTAAAATGTAGAAAATACAAATTCTCAACAGGTAGTCAAACTGGGAATAAACCTTGTAGGACAGAGTAGAACCGTCCCATGTGGTTTCCCAGAGAAGCTGGTGGATTGGAACTGCTGGCTTTTTGGTTAGCCATGGTACTTATCTGCTACACCACCTGTGTTCCCCAGGGTCTGAGCTATTGAAGACGGATAGATGTAAATCTGACCATCAGTTACATAGAAGTGGTTGAGAGTTGAGGCTGTAAAACTAGATGAGATCATCAAAAGAGATGAGAAAAAGGTTTCTAAACCACTTAGGCTACTTTGGATGAATTTGAGAAAATTTTTAATTGTTTTGTTTTTGTTTGTCTCTAACATGTGTATAATATATACCACATAGGTTTGAACTAAAGATTAGACAAATACCCTCATAGAACCTATATATCGCCATATTTTTAGCAAGTAGTATGCCCACACATCAATAACAGGTACACATATAACACTCAGCATGGCAAGGTTATAAAAATATCATAGGGTAAGGGAGTTTGCATGATTGTCCATGTAACATGAACACCGTTTGTCTAAAGATACAGTTGCTGTTAGGTGCTGTCGAGTCGGTTCCGACTCATAGTGACCCTATGAGCAACAGAATGAAACACTGCCTGGTCTTGCAGCACGTCCACAATCGTTCTTATACTTCAGCTCTTTGTTGCAGCCACTGTGTCAATCCTTGTCGAGAGTCTTCCTCTTTTTCGCTGACTCTTTGCTCTACCAAGCATTATGTCCTTCTCCAGGGACTGATCTTTCCTGACAACAGTAGTAAGATTAAAACAAATGTTGTTTTCCTTTGCCTTCTTATTCTAAATTGCTACATTTCCATGAAACATCAAAGGAAGCGAGTATAACACTGCAGTTAATTCATTTAAGTGTAGTGGAATTCCTACCTACAAACATTCATTTCACAAGTGCTAATTTACCATCTAATATGAATATCATATTTTGCCAGTTGCAGAAGATATGAAAAATAGAAAAGTTTATGAATCTTTGGGGAATAATAAAACAGGTTATTAGAATATGATATGATAAGGATAAGGGTATGAGGGTAGTATGAACACAAAAAAGCGTTCTGTTCTTTTAAAAATTTGGATATTTCAGTGGGACCCAGCATGATCTTTTGAGAACTTGAGTCTCTCCTTAGGTATTCACTAGGAGATGGCAGGAGAATTTAATTTCTCTAAACTTCATTTGATTGTCCTAATGACAATACAAATTAATCTCCCAGAATTGTTGTTGGATATCAATTAGACTAAGGCATGTGGCTTTATGTATGCTACAGCCACTCATTAACCTACTGCCCTCAAATCAAGTCTGACTCACAGTGACCCTAGAGGTCAGGGTAGAGTTGCCCCTTAGAGTTTCCAAGGGGTGCCTGGCAGATTTGAACTGCTGACCTTTTGGTTAGCAGACTTAGCACTTAACTCACTACACCAGCAGAGTTTCTGTATGTGTGCTACAGGCCATTAAAAGGCAAAGGTTTACCATCCTGAGTCAAGTGAAGTTATCTAAAAAAAAACAGCAAATGCAACTGGTAAACACAAACCAAATCTACTGTTGTCAAGTTAATGCCTACTCACAGCAACCTCATAGGAGAGAATAGGCCTGCCCTATGGATTGGAATCAACTTGATGGTACTGGGTTTGATTTTTTTTTTTAATAGGGTTTCCAAGGCTGTAACTCTTTATGGAAGACATCTGGCATATCTTTCTCCCAAGGAGCAGCTGGGGGATTCCAACAGAAGACCTTCTGGTTAGCAGCCAAGTGTTCGAACTACTGTGATACCAGGGCTCCTTGAAATTGGCAAAGGACTTATCAAACAGTAGCAGTTCAATGGAGGAGTTACAGCTACAAAGAACTATCCTTAAACACTCACATTACCTAAGGCTGTCTTGAAAATGCTTGTTTATGTAGAAGATAATAGCTTGGTGAACTAGAAATCCTAAATGAATTTTTAGGCATGCTGTTATTAAGAGATGAAGAAGTGATAAGAGAGTAAACTGCTAACAGGATTCCACAAGGAAAATAACACCAGGCTATGTCCTGGAGATGTGCACATTCAGATCAACCTCTCATACCATTTCTGTTTAGTTTCTGTGCTATAATAGAGAGAATATTTAGAGTGGTGACCCTCAGGCAGCGTAAAAGCATGATCAAAGAACTTTCCATTCATGTTCTTTATGTATACACTATAGCAATGCCAGGAAAATAGATAACTACAGTTAGCACAGAATTTCGAACAATACATCCTGGTGTAGCATGGGGGGAGTCTGCACTAATCATCTTTTGGCTAAAAGCTGATTTATCAGGAGTCTGAATTATAATCAGTTTTAACAAAAGTTCATTTTAGACAAAAATTTTAGAAAAAATCTATGTCACTGATCTCATGTTAGATTTTATGTAATTCATATAATGTCAACAGGTCTTAAAAATAATTTTAATGTTAATGAAAATATCATTTGAATGAATTGCCATTTAAGTGTAGCATCTGAATAATATAATTATTAGGTTGGACCTCTTGATAGATGACAGAAAAGCAGTCTTGAAGCAATAGCTAAGCTAATTTAAAAACTCTGATTAATGTCACTGAAATTTCTCTGTTAACTCTCCTATTTTCACATTTCAAGCAGATGTTAATATTCATTGAAGATTTCCTATTTCAGGCTTCTGTCATCCTTTGTAGTAATGGTGTCTCTATCATTGCCAAATCTAGTATTAAAGTGTTTGTGAAAAAATATCCATTTATTTAGTGCACAGTCTCCTGAATTTGAGAAATTCATAATTCAATTAATATTAAGTGAACTTACATTTTGTGGAAACCTGGTAGAATAATTCAGGCAGTTATTCCAGCAGGTGGCTCCCTAGTACTGCCTACTGATTTATGACTCTATGTTTAAAGGATTGCCAGCATAGGTAATAAAAAATCAAATGCAGAATTTTAAATGTGCTTCAGTTCTCATGCCTCTCAAGTTCCAGTGGACTCCAACCCCGATGCCAGTCTGCCACAAGGTTTCACTGTTGTCGCAGTCACACTGTTGTCGCAGTCTCTTCTTTTAAGAAACAAATGACATAAAGAAGTCTGCTAAGAACTCAACAAAATTAGAACTAAGTATCTTTGTGATTGTCTGGGGGAACTTAACTGATGTTACATGTTGCATAAATAGGGATAACAAATAGCCTGGGAATTGTTTCTGTCCTGGTTGTTTATCCAAAGAGCAAAAAATTCTTTCAGTACTTGGTGGTGTTATGAACCATAAAGAGGAAAAAAGAATGAAGAAACCAGGATTGGAGACTGCATGTGTTTCTTTCTGCATTACCTCTGATGAGTAATTTTCCATCTCTGCCTTAAATCCTTTAACAGAGAAATTTGGAGATAATAGACTGTACTTGTGCTTTGATAATATCCTCATGAAAGATAGTGCAGTTGGGAGAGAAGAGCCAGGAGAGCAGAAACAAGGATTTCATCTTCGGTCCGAAAAGTCTGAGCTGTATAACCTGAGGCAACCTTCTGAACTTGAGTTTTTCATGTGTAAAGTGGATGACTTTGTAAGTATTAATCTGGAGGACTTTTGGAAATATCAGAGACAATTTCTGTAAAATGCTTGGGCTGTGTTAGATCCTCCAAATTACAGTTATTATTCACTTAACTATTCTTATTTAATCCTCATCACAATCCCATTTTTCTTGCAATATATTGTTGTTACAACTAGTTTTGAAATGTGTAGAGCTGGGCACTATTAATGCCATCTACTGATGGAGAAAAATACAGAGAGTTCAAGAAACTCACTTCTAATTACACAACTGTCTGTAGTTCATTATTGGGTCGCTATGAAATAGAAAGCAGCAAATCTGGAGATAAACACTGGGTTGATCCCTTCGTTTTCAATCTAAGAACTTGTTTGATTTTTTTGACTCAACAATCAATAGTAGTCATAGGGAAATTTAAGAAAACAGGTAGTAGCTTGGAGGATGAAAAAATTACCACAGATAATTTCTCAGATTGACAAGTTTCTAGAACTCCCAGTTTCGAATTTCTACCATGTCTTATTAAGGGCAGCATCCATTGTTGAAACAGCTTAGGCATGAGCTGTGTAAGGAAACTCCAGCTACAGCGTTGTAACAACCTAGGTAAAAGATTTTGTGCTCTAAATTTTATCTCAAGCAGCAGTTCCTTTGCAAAGAAACTTATGAACATATAAGTGACTTTTTCCCCACATTTGATGTTCATGTGTCTGAAGAGTTTCCTCTGTCATTTTTCTGACTGCTGAAGTGTTTTCATTTCTATCCTTTTCCTCTTGAGGTTTTAAAAATATCTTTAAATAATAAGTTTATCTCTGGAAAATTAAAACAGTCTGAGTGGCAGGCACAGAATGTTTTCTTTTTGAAAAAAAATATGAAGTATTCTAAACAGAAGCAAAAGTAGAAGGAATAGTATAACACACCTTCATGTACCCTTCTTTTATCTTTAACATTTATCAATAATTTATTAATCATGCTTTCTTTCTCTGTGATAGTTTAACTGTGTCACATAAATATACATTTCTTACGTGGTAGAGTATTTGAATGTAGATGTTGGTATGTTATCAGTTATAACAAAATAGAAATACAGGTCTTGTATTCCCCTACTGAAAGCCCATTGCTGTCAAGTCAGTTCCAACTCATAGCAACCCTATAGGACAGAGTAGAACTGCCCTGTCAGTTTTTCAAGGACTGGCTGG
The DNA here is from genome assembly GCA_028571685.1 of Heterohyrax brucei. Lineage (NCBI taxonomy): Eukaryota > Metazoa > Chordata > Mammalia > Hyracoidea > Procaviidae > Heterohyrax > Heterohyrax brucei. The sequence continues at coordinate 111,738,189 of CM053149.1, read as the reverse complement.
TGCATTTGAACTCCTGACCTTTTAACATCCAAGTGCTTCATTACTATCAGGGCTCTGTCCACAGACTATCCATACTAAACCTTTTCAATCCATTGTGAACTTCTCCATCCCATTTTTTTTCCAGTCCTAGACAGTTCAACTGTAAGAGAGTCAGACACTGTATATTCAATTATACTGATCAAGCTGTGCCTCACTCAGGTAAATCTAGTGTGCTTCTTTCTTCAAGTGTCACAAGCTTCTTAGATCAACACTTCTTTCAAGCAGAAGGATTCTATTGTTAATTCAGAGTAATGTTGTATGTTTTCAGAAGGTATGATACTTTTCCAGGAAACACCCCTGAGCCGTTAGTCTTTACCTGACAAAAGCTGCTGCTTATGCATGAAACCAATGCAATATACATGTGAATAATTTATATTTTTACTGTTTCTAACAGCAGCACGTTTCTCTTACACTGAATGCTATGTATAGAAACATTTCTTTTTCCTATTTTCTGGTACTTGGGAGAAAACCAAAAAAAAAGGGAAGAAAAGAAAACTCATGGTTTGTATCTTTGCATTTCCAGCAATGATAACACTCTTTTTCACTTGTCTTGAGGCAGAGTAGTTTTAAATTAAATTTTGGATTAGAGTTAGAAGACCTAAGTTTGGATATAAGCTCAGATATTTATTTACTGCTTTGGCTAAGGTTGTCAGTTTCCAGCATCACGTTTTGTCTCTCTGTAAATGGGAATGTATCTCCTACGTTATGTACCTCATGGCAAGCATACAAAGGAAAGAAGACATGTAAAAGCTGTTAGGTCTAAATTGATGTGGTGACTTGTCAGAACGTGACTTGGGGAACTCAACAGTAGGGAATAATGAAGGGAGTAGTCATACGGTTGTATGCATTGTCTGTGAGTAAACAATAACCTGACAGTGATCTCAAAGCAGGTATTAGGATGGTGTGCCAAGAGCAAGCAAAAATTGTGTTCAGAAAGGGAACTAGAATTAGAATTTGGAAAGTTCACTCAGAACAGTGTACAAATCACTTGGTTATTGAATTGGTTGGAAGATTGAATTCCCTGAATATTGTTCTCTTCACTAGGGCTTACTTGGGGATTGAAAACTCATGTAACCACCTTTTTCCTGCAGTGTTAAATGTAATACTCAATGTCTATGCAATGTCGAGTGCTAGATGGCCGTTAATGAGTATCATTAGTCTTAATGTTTTTAATTTGTGCATATTTTGATGAATATAGTACAAATAATAAATCCAGTGGCATGGTAGTTAAGTGTTATGTCTGCTGACCAAAAGGTTAGCAGTTCAAATCCACCATGTGCTCCTTGGAAACTCTATGGGGCATTCTACTGTCACCTGTAGGGTTACTATGAGCCAGTGTTGACTTGATGGCACTGAGTTTACTAATAATAATAAAAATGAAATGTCTTTGCATGCAAAAAAAACACATATTGATATATTTATGAATTTCAGTTATTCTTCTACATATTTTACATGTACTCAACGCTTTCAATGTGCACAAAGGGGGGCGAAGTCAAGATAGCAGACTAGACACACATCTCCCTAATTCCCTCTGAAAACTAAGGCCTGGAATGATAATTAAATGAAACATCTGGACACCCAGTGAACCCTAGGACATAGCATAGGACTGTCAATTTGGACTACATGCCACTGATCAGGAAACTTCTTCTCTTTTGCTGACCCCTGGCCTTATTGAATGGAATGAAGGTAACTGGTATTTTTAACTTTTTTTGTTGTTGTTGTTAGTCAGCAGCAGGAGTTGGGCTTAACTGGCAGCAAGCTCAGCTGCAGTGCTGACATTATCAGCAGGCAGAATAGCCACAGTTTAAGAGCCCAGCTCTGGACTTAGAGCACCATGGCCCCTCTACTCTCTCTTTCGGAACCTCCACCATTGATTCAGCTGTTTCGTAATGGACAGCTTGTGCAGGATGCCATCTTGTTCAGTTGGGAGGCAGAGTTACCCAGACGGAGGCCTCAGCAGGGGCTAACTCCCAGGCTGGGAAGCAGTGCCAGCCTGGGGAGTGCTTTCCCAGCAGAAGAGCTGTGTTTAGCACAGTGTAGCCTTACGAGTGGGAGCTGGCAGTAGATAACATCAGGACACTCTCATGTCCATACTTTGAATGAGATCACAGCATTTGGGGATGGATATAGATGTGCCTCCATTGCCAACTGGAAAAAAGGACTTGCACACCTGACAGGCTGACTGATTTTGGAAGCTGTCAGGTAGCTTTTACCTTTCAAAGACTACCTAAATAACTGTGGTGCAGCCTGACATTATCTCTTCCAGCCTTTAGTGACCCACAACATAAGGTCAGCTAATGACCCCTCAGTGACTCGATAGAAGGACTGTGTCTTTGCCAACAAGGAGATGGAGCCTGCTACCCCAGAGATTCCACTGGGTGTAGTCACTGGAGTATATAAAGGTGAATGGTGATCAACTTTCTTCTCAGACTATGTCTCAGCTCTTGTTAAGGCAACACCAGAGAAACTCAACTTCTAGATGCCCCCAAATCAACAAACCCTGTCTAGACACTTAAAGAAAAATCTACCTATGGCTCCAGAAAGCTCCCAAATGAAAGAACAAAAGAAATTCCCATATGAAGAAAACTTTCTGAAACTTTCACAGGTTGAATACAAAGGAATTATATAGAGAGCCCTCTAAGACATACAAAATGCAGCAGAGCAAAATGAAAAATTAAACAAGCTGTTTGAACTGATGGAACACCAGCATTCTGTAACCTAACAGATCAATAACAAGATTAAAGAATTAGACAATTCGGTTCAAAGCCAAGAAAACAGAATTGAACAACTGGAAAATAGACTTCCTTACTTTGAAGACAGAGCTGCTGACACCAATGTTTATGAGGAGAAATCAGAGAAAAGAAACAAGAAAAATGAATAAGCATCAAGAAACATGTGAGACTCCATTAAGAGGAATAATCTACAATTAACTAGAGTTCCTTGACAGGGAGGGACACCTGAAAACACAGAGTATTGTTGAATTGCTGACAGAAAACTTCCCTGAAATTATGAAAGAAGAGAACATAGATATTGAAGATGCATGTTCAACACCACACAATATAGACCTCAAAAGAAAGACACCAAGACATATTATAATCAAGCTTAACAAAATGAAATGAGCAGAAAGTTTTAAAGGCAGCAGGACTCAAAGCAAAGCTAACATTCAGAGGAAAGCTCTGTAGGCTTTTGTCTGGTTTCTCGGCAGAAACCATGTTGGCACAGAGGCAGTGGGATGGCACATTCAAAGCCTTGAAGGAGAAAAACTTCCAACCAAGAATTACATATATTGCAAAACTGTCTTTCAAATATGAAAACAAAATTATGACATTTACAGATAAGCAGAAACTCTGAGACTGTAAAAACCAAAGCAAAGCTACAAGAAATACTAAAAGAAGCTCTTAGTTTAGAAAAAAAAACCCATTAACTCTGTATTTTAGGAGACAATACAGGACACATCATCCAGAGTCTACTCAGTTAGAGAAGACACAAAACTCAGTCAAAGCTATAATATTAAAAGAAGTGATCCAGTGATCATATCATGAAAAGTATGATGCCACTACATTAAAAAGAGCAATGGACTACAGTAGTTGTAGTCCTTCCAGATGGAAAGGAAGTTAATAATGTAGAACTTAAAACTGGGTTCAGTGACACAAAGAAGCACTGGCCATTTTACCATTTATTAGGGGCCTCCTGGGGCTGTGCAGTCTACTAGGTTCTCTACATACATTTCTCAAATCTTTATTGCAAACTTCCAGGTGAGGAAGATGATCCTCTGAGATGTTTACTTGCTTGCCCACACCTCTGACACATTGTCATGTGGACCTCATTCCAGATCTAAATCTGTCTGGCTCCAGATTCTATTCTGTTTCTCCTGTAATGCTTAGAGCACAAAGAAAAAAGAAAGAAAAAATCATGCTAAGTTAGTAAAATAGAATGTCAGAAAAATCAAATAGAAAACTGAATATCTAATACTCTAAGACTTTATTTGAACGAGTAACATGGAATTTTCTGAATAAGCTCTGCATTCGTCAGGGATGTCCCATGTGACATCAGATAATCAGACTTGAGGAAAAGAAGTTATAGCTCTTTAATTGTAGCTAACACCCCTTTCCTAAATAATTCAGTGTTTTGTATGTAGTTTTAAATTGATGTGTCTAAGGAAGTAGATTATCAGTGCCTTTCCTTTTAAATTTAACACTGTTATCACAGAAAAGGGGTCCTTGGCACTAATTTTTTCAAGGGACATCTGGAATTTAAATAATCCCTTACATACTGTTCACAAGAAACTGTGAACAAATCAAATCACTTGATGAAAAAAATACCTCAGTTGTTCAGTACACATCAGCTCACTGATTTAGGTCTCACCACATCTGACATAGCAGGCTGTATGCATAGATCCCTTTGGAAGAAGTGAGTCATGTCAGCTTGTCACTCACATGTGGAAGGGAAAGCTGTATTTCTTTCACAAACTTAACTTTTGTGCTGATTTCAGGATCAGAGCCCTATCAAAGGAATTTGTTTTTCCTTTTTGGAGTCGAAGTGTTTGCTTTTTTATTTTTAATCAACAAATTTAATTTTGGAGCACCCAAGCCCAAACTGTGAAACCCTGACGGCGTAGTGGTTAAGTGCCATGGCTGCTAACCAAGAGGTCTGCAGTTCACATTCACCAGGTGCTCATTGTAAGCTCTATGGAGCAGGATCTGATTCGACGGCACTTGGCTGTGGCCCTATAGGTTTACTGAGTTGGAATCGACTTGATGGCAGTGAGTTTGGTGTTAGAAAGTCCAAATTTGAAAGAGCCAAACATGTAAAATAAATACAAAACCTTGAACTTGTCATGGTCACTTTTACAGAGCCCAGGAATATAGTTTGTGTTTCTAATAGTTTTCCAATGTTGTGTTCTACAGATCCAACTGAGTAATAGCACACCAACTGTAACTTTTTCCTAACTTAATGCATCATGCAAAGCAATCGGTTCACTCAGTTCTGTTTTTTTATTCATATAGGAAATATTTACTTAGTGCCTGTTATGTTAGTTGCCACTGAATTGATTCTGACTCAGAGCCACTGCATGTGTGCAGAGTAGAACTGCTCCATAGGGGCTGTAACCTTCTAGAAGCACGGGTGGCCAGGCCTGTCTTGTGACAGTCCTCTGAGTGGGTTTGAACTGCCAACCTTTTGGCTTGTAGTCAAGCACTTAACTGCATCACCCAGGAACTGCTATGTAGGGGCTGCTCTGAGGCAAGCAATGTGCTAGGAGTTAGAAAACCTTCATTGTGTAGGGTAGTATAGAAAGAGCATGAGTTTGAAAGTCATAAAATAATGATAAAATCCATAGCTATGTAATTTGATGTTCACCTAACCTTGGTGAGCCTCAGTTTTCCCATGTACAATATTGACATTAATAAAACCCACTGCTGTCAAGTTGATCCTGACTCATAGCAACCCTATGGGACAGAGTAGAACGGCTCAATAGAGTTTTCAAGGAGCATCTGGCAGATTTGAACTGCTAAGCTGTTGGTTAGCAGCTGTAGCACTTAATCACTGTGCCACCAGGGTTTCCACTGACATCAACAGAACATGAAAAAAAAAATTGGAATAATGGTGGTGATAGATGTGCAACATGGTGAATGTAATGAATTTCACTGAGTTGAATACCTAGATTTGGTAAAACCTCAAATTATTTTATATGTATTCTACCACAGTAAAAAACAAAAATCAATTCTGTAAGCAAAATGCCGAACCAATTATTCCAAGCTGACAGTATGTAAAGTGATTTTGAGTTTCACTACACTTTCTTTATAACTCTATTATCATACTTTTTCATACTACGTGATGTGTTTCACACAATTATCTATCTTTTCTCATCTCTGTTTACCTCCTTAGGATAAGAATTCTTGCTTACTAGCTTTTATCTTTCCAACATATGGTGTATTATGTGGCACATAGCATATATAATTGAATATTTGTTTGCTGTAGTGATAGCTATACAAACTTGAAAATCCGAAGACAGACACAGTGTTCAGGAAACAGCAATGATCCCAAGCTGAGGGGTTGCAGTCAGAGGCCAAAGTGTGAGGGGGTCTTTAGTGCCACACTAAGAACTGAAAATCAGTCTTGTAGCTATAGACTAGTTATTGATATTTCCTACCCAAGGAGGAGTGGAAAGCTTATTGAATAAAGAAAGTAGAAAACATATTTCCTTATTTACTAAATTGCTATTTTATTGAAATTAGGGATATATTGGTTTGATTTTTAAAGCTCTGCTTTTTAGTTTTCTTTTCTTCTTCTTCTTCTTCTTTTTTTTTTTTTTTAACAACTCAGTGTTGATTGCCTAAATCATGTCTACTTGCTTTAATTTTGATCAAAATCTGGGTGGCTGGCTTAGACTAAATTATTGGCATACAAATATGGTATTGATTTTTTATAGAGCACCTGTATAACTGGTGAAGGAATGCAAGTCCAAATTGGACCCAAATTAGGAAGCAAGGAGTAAAGGGAGAAAATCCATCTTTTTGGTTACGTCTAAGGCAGCTTGATGGCAATTTTTTTTTTTTTTTAAAAAGACAGGCTTTAATAACACTGTTTGCTCATATCGGAGCAACAAACTGTCCCCAAACCACTGCCATCAAGAACATTCTGGCTGGCAGATACTCTACAGAACAGACTAGAGCTGCCCCCTAGGGTTCAGGGCTGTAATCTTTATAGAAGCAGATTGCCACATCTTTCTCCCACTAACCTTTCAGTTAGCAGCTGAGTGGTCTGACCACTATACAACCAGGGCTTCTTTGTCAGACCACAGTGCTGACAGTGGGCCTCTGCAGTCTCAACCCATCAAGTGTTGCGAGGGTTCTTACAGTTAACAAAACTAAAAAAATCTGCGAAAGATCTATCACAGTCTTTCTGAATCCAGAAGAGAGTTTTGTAACAACCCATTGTTTCTCTTTATTGGCAAGAATTTGATGAAATTCATACTATTTTGCAGATGTATTTATGACAGATAGAATGTATAAATACTTATTACCTTGATAATACAATCTTTGCAACTGTTACCAAGTTGTAGTAGCTCTGACACTGTAAAACATGTATAGAATTACAGTGTATAGAACAGTTTGGGAGGTGTTAGGATCCTAGTTAGAAATAGTAACATAGGAAACTCGGCATGGTTATTTGCTTATAACCAGGATACTTACAGAGAATAACTCAGTGAGAACAACTGGGTGCCAACACACTCTGAAAACAGATTGTTTGTGATATTATAACTGCTGTTTCTGTAACAAGTCACTGGCAGAATGTTAAAAGAATAAGATCATTAGCAACTGATATAAAATGGTTTCTGAAACTAAGAGCCTTGAAAGACAATGAAAGCAGAACTAGATGTTGCTGAGAGATATTTTTGTTTTATTTAAGTAGTAAAGTAGCCCTCTAATAGCCTTAAGAGTTTGAGTTCTGAATAGTTGTTCCAATATGAGAATGCTAAAATGAACAAAAGATATATATTTACAAATGTAGATAAATTTAATTATATAATGATAGACTTGTAAGAAATATTTGAGACCCAGTTCAGATTTCTAATATAGGCATTCATTTACATGTCAAGAAATTTGTCAGGATGTGAACTTGTCATAACCTAGACTTATCTTACAATTTCCTTAAGGCATTAGTGTCTTTAAATGCCAGTCTCAACTCGCTAAATTTTCATTTTGTTCTGGATGTTGGCTCAACTATTCCTCACTTTTCTATTGGTTCATTGATACATTTAAGAACGTATTTTTGACTTTAACATTTTACCTATACTTGTAGTTATTAGTGGGAGGACTGACGAGAATTAGGAGTTTTATGGCTGTTTCTCTGATCTCACCTTATTGAACCTCGCAGCAATATTTGATTTAGGTATTGCTAATTCATTCTTGGGATGATATATTCTCTTACCATCTGTAACAATACACTCTCCTGTCTTTATTAATTTCTTTGTTCCTTTTCGAATTGCCCTGCTTTCTCATACAGCCTTGCTTGACCTCAGAATAGCACAATGTCAGAGATCTCATTTCTACTTCCTCTGTTTTTTCACTTTGATAGTTTCTCACTAGCAGTGTAATATATTCTTCATGGCATTAAGTATCATCTCTTTGTTGCTATCTCAAAAGTCTGTATCTCTAAATCAGACCTCTCTACTAATCTTAATTTATATGAAATACATAAATATTGAGTAATCTGCTGAAAATTTACACTAGAATATCTAATAGGTATCAAATTTAACATATTCTTCCTTCAGGCTCGTCCAATTTTAGATAATTCTACAACAATTTTACTCCATTCTTTAATTTTTATACCTAAGAGTCACGCTTCACTAGTCTTTGTATTCCCATAATCAATTTCTTATTCTTTCTGTTTCACTCCCAGATTAAATCCTGAATCTTCCCACTTCTTATTTCCATTGATACCATTCCAGTCTAAGTCATAATGATCTTTCACCTAGATTGTTCTTTTTTAGTAACTACAAAAAAAGAGTATTGTACATATAGATTTGACTTGATTCACTTAATTGATTTGAGCAGGAGTGATAAGTTTTTACAATACCAAACTATGTGATTCCAAATCTAATTAAGTGAATACTATATTAGTTTACAGTGTTTTACCATCCCCTTTGTTATTTCTTATTCTGCAGAATTGTGCTGTCTTCCTTTAATAAATAACAAATGAATGAATGATTAAAATCTGTAAATGAAATGAAAGTCTCTAGACCATTTTTCACAGGACATCATACCAAACCACATTTTTCATAGCTACTATGTGTTTCCCAGATTATATTTATAGAGTAAAATCTGTGAAAACCAGAACCTGTGTAAGGTAGAAACTACTCAGAGAAGGAAATTCAAATGTTTTCCATTAAAACAAGTGATAGAAAAGTGTTAAGGAGGTACTTTGTAAAACATAGAAAACTTATAAAACCTAGAAAATTAAGACAGTCCTGCTGAGTTCCAGTTCTCACAGATTTCACTGTGTATTTCTAATGGTTGCCTTCTGGATTTTATAGATGCATTTTACCCATTTGGAAATATCACTGTAACAGATCTTTCTAGCATTTGATATCTAATTCAAAGCCAGTGCCATCAAGTCGATCCACTCCTAGCAACCCTAGAGGTCAGAGTAGAACAGCATCGTAGGGTTTCCAAGGAGCACCTGGCAGATTTGAACTGCCTACATTTTGGTTAGCAGACATAGCACTTAATCCACTGTGCTGTCAGGGTTTCCCATCTAATTCAAAGATATCAGATATTAAAAGCTGATACCTGATTCAAAATTCCTTTTTACACCCCTAGCCAACGACTAGTACAAAGAAGAGGAAAACCAAAGGGCAATACCAGAAGACTTCTCTGGCATGTTAGCTAGGCATTAATCAAACTTAGCAATCCTAATAGTACTATTAAAACAACAGCAAAAAAGCCCACTGCTGACTCCAGGGCACTTGGCTGGCTGGCTGACAAATCGATTACAACTCATAGTGACCCTACAGGACAGAGTAGAACGCCTCCATAGAGCTCCTGGCAGATTCAAACTGCTCACCTTTTGGTTAGTAAACCTAGCACTTAATTTAATTAACCACTGTACAACCAGAGTTTCCGGAGTACTATCACTCAGTTGGAAACTCTGGTGGCATAGTGCTTAACCAAAAGGTTAGTTGTTCAAACCCACCAGCACTCCTTGAAAACTCTTTGGGGAGGTCTACTGTGACCTTTAGAGTTGCTATGAGTTGGAATTGACTTAATGGCAGTGGGTAACAGTGAGTATTACTCAATATCACTTTAGTTGTGAGGGCATCATTGGATAATGTTAGTACTATTTTGCTGATAAGTACAGTTAGGAACATTGAAAAAGACACTGTGTTACTTTGAAGTCATTTAAGCGAAGGAAATATATGTTGGTTCTCGCTAAGCATCATTTTTTTTTTTTTACCCTACATGTTCATTGACCATCACTATAGTAATCTGGTCTGGAATTTATTAACAATATAAATATCCAGCATATGCCCTTTTGGAATTAGAAGTACGTACCTATTTTTGGTCATAAGGCATGATTCCTCTTTATGTCATTTTTGGAAGAATACTGAAATTAGCCATGAAATTATACCGTTAAATTCCTTCATCATTCTGAAAAGCAGTTTGCCAGGACAGGAATGCATGGACTCATTTAAAGCAAACAGGTGATTTCTTATAAATTCTCAATTTACTTTGAGCCAGAATCCCGTCTTCCTGATGTTACTCTTTTCATTTCTGACTTTTTTTTTGAAGCTAGGCTGTAGCATATCATAAATCTTCAAAGTGAAGCTGTCGACATGATGCTGTACAGATCTTACTTAGAACTTTGTTTTAAATTAGATTTCAGGTTTCCTTGCAAACATAAGATTTGAGAAAATGGGATGCTTTAAAGACAAACATATTTCATATGTGAATTACCTTCAATTTTAAATATCACAAGACAATTATGAAGGATGTCAAGAGTAGTGAAACAAGATAAGCTGTTTGTTTTGATAAGTAGTTCAGAAATCAGGAAAGAAGCCCCAAAACATGGAAGCAGAGAACAGTGTTAAAAGGATTAACGAGTAGTACTGTTGATTCATTGATCAGGAAATACATTGACTACGTTATGTTGGCAAGAAAAATCAGGAATGAATTACGTAAATGTGTTTTCTTTTCCCCCAAATTAAAAATTTCCTTTGAACTTCGGGAAACGTTCTCCTAAAGGAGAGTTTTAAACTGTGCGTCGGAAATCTGCATCTACCAAGAAATAAAATACATATGAACATTTTAGTTAACCTCCAAACAAATACAAGAGCAGTGACATTAGGCAGTATGAGGTTATGAACAGCTAATAGACTGTGCAGAACCAAGGACGGTTTTCTTCAAAAAAAAAAAGAAAAGATGTTATGCCATTGAGTATTTTTGTCAACTAGTGCTGCTCTAACAGAAATACCATGAGTGGACGGGTTTAACAAAGGGAAATTTAGTCTTACACAGTTTGGTAGGCTTTAAGTCAGAAATCAGTGTCACTCAAAGGGACAGGTTTTCCCTCTTTGTCAGGAGGAAAGTCCTTGTTTTGCATCAGTTTTTGGTCAGGGAGCATCTTGGTGCAGGAACTACAGTTCTGAAGGACACACTCTTCTCCCAGTGTTGCTTTCTTGATGGTATGAAGTTCTCCACTCTCTGCTTGCTTCCCTTTCCTTTTATCCTACACAGGACAAAAGGTGGTGCAAGCCATACTCCAGAGAAACTCCCTTTACAATGGAGCAGGGAGGTGACCTTTGAAAGAGATTTACAGTCCCACCCTAATCCCCTTTAATATACAGCATAGGAAAATTGCAAAATGGGGGGCAATCACACACTGCTGGTAATCACAACCCAGCCAGTTTCTACACATATTTCTTGGGTGATACAGTTCAATCCACGACAATATTCTTTTGACTGTTCTTTACCCTAAGCGTATTCAGTGTAGTGAAACCTTTTGTTTCATCATCCAAGCACCATCCATCACGGCTTTTCTTTTCTCTCTTTGTGGTCATGAACAATATTCTCTCATTAACAATATAATGCTTATTAGAATTCACCTATGTATAAGAGCAATGCCCTGACGGATAGACTGAATCCTGGTTGATGTGTAGAGGACTTTTCTAAAAAGATAAAAATCCTGAGAAATATTTGCATTTGTTTGAATGTATTATTGAGTATGTTTTAGACAGTACTTTTTCCCTACATCTGCTTTGTAGTATCATGCACAAGGAATTTATGCAAGATTAATTTTTTTTATATTATGTCATTTGTTTATTAAAAATATCCATGTTTCTAAGTGAATTTGGAATAGCTGAAGATATCATATGTAAAACTGTAAATCAGTCATAGGTTGTTAAAAACATGTGGAGAAAGAAAAGCACATATGCTATAACTACCATAAACTTCAGCTGAAGATTCAAATTATTGGTGTCCTACAAGTCATATAGAACATCTGTCCAATCTTGTTCAAACATCAAAATGTTTGAGATTTAACTTACATAAAAAGCAGAACCTCAAACCCAGTGCCGTCAAGTCGATTCCAACTCATAATGATCCTATAGAACAGAGTAGTACTGCTCCTAGAGTTTCCAAGGAGTACCTTGTGGATTTGAACTGGTGACCTTTTGGTTAGCAGATGTAGCACTTAACCAGGATGCCACCAAGCTTTCTTGGCTTATATAGGCCAACCAAATTAAACTGGGTCAAGGAATTCCTGCAAAGATTCCTATAGTAAAGACAAGTCATTTTGGTTAGAATAATCTGCATTGATTACATACAGTGATTGACTTTGTGAGATAATTATCCTTCTACTTTTGCCAGAGTTGAAAGGGTGATACTTTTTCTATGCTTATTATTAAGCCTTCCTGCTGAGAAGGCTCACTGGCCTGTTTCTGACCCTTGGGCTACCACTTAATGTAAAGGTTGACAAGGCTAAATCTCTTAAACAGAAACAAGAGGAGAACTTAACTCCAGAAATTCAATACTGAGACTTCCATTTGGATCTTGAGAGAGTAATTTGACAAGGTTTTTTGAAGGAATTCTGTGTTAGCATCTGAAAAGAAGAAGAAGAAGAAGAAAACAAAGACGGAAAGAAATGCCATCATGAATTTTCCACTTCTGTTCATACCAGAAAAACAGAGAATGGCATATAAGCTAGACAGAAAGCTTGCACTCTGACCGTCAGCATTCATGTGTTCTTTTTTTCTGAGCTACCCCATAGAGCTTGTCATACTGTGACAGATTTTCATTACACAGTAAAAAAATAAATGCTATCAATGCGTAAAGACAAAGGAAAACCAGAAGACAGAAGAAAGTTGGTGGCTCTGCATGTTAATAGCTTCCACTTGTAGAGCATGTTATTTACAAAATGCTTCACATGAAGGAAAAAAAACATTCCACTCGTACTCAGACTGCCAGAAGCTTTACAGAACATCCTCTGCACTTCTACCACAATGCAGAGAAGCGTCTTAAAAACCGCAGCTGTAAGCAGCCCCCCAAAACAGACAGCATTTTTCTTTAGGTCAGGAATTCCTTCACACAGATGCTATTTTCTAGCCTTTGTTTTGAATCATTTTGCCATAAACTGTCCCATGAGTCAACAGGAATATGTAAAACAATTTTAGGTAAAGGAGCAATACGCTGTAGTTTAGAGTGACTCCGACTACCACGTGATCCAGTCTCTGATGATTCTGCTTTTCTTTTTGCTTTTTATTCTCCAGACACACTGGGCTGCCTCTACTTTTTTCAGTGAACAACTGGTTCATGTTCCTGCCTCAGTGTCTTTGCATCAGCTGTTCCATCTGCCTGGAAAGACCTTCCCCCAAATCTTTGATTAGCCAAGCCAAGTGCCGTCGAGTCGAATCCGACTCACAGATCTTTGATTAGGTGACTGATATTTCTCTCTCATCTGTAAACCATCTCCCGAAGAGCCCTTCTCTCTCTGTGCACTCCAAGTGATGAAGCCCTCTGTAGCTGTCCTCACCCTCAACCACATTACCCTTTGAATTTTTAAATAATATTATGTTTATCTAATTTATTTTTTTCCTTATAAATGTTCTCTCTGCTCCTTCTGGAAGTTAGACCACATAGAGTAACAATCAATTATTTGTTTCATAGCTGTATCACCATGTATTAATATTCTGTTTCTGTGTAACAAATTACCTAAAGCAGTACAAATTTATTAGCTCACAGTTCTCTGGTTTAGAAGTTTAATCTGACTTCACCGGGCTCTCTACTTAGGATCTCACAAGGACAAGATGACTGGACTCATCTCTAGAGTCTCTAAAAAGGAATTTGCTTTTAACTTCATTCAAATTGTTGGTTGAATCCAGTTCCTTGCTATTGTAGGTGCGAATTCCAGTTTTGTTTGGTGGTCCTTAGCTGCCCTCAGTTTGTCTAGGCTATCCGTACTCTTTTTCATGTGGCCCCTTCCATCTTCAAAAAATCAGATGTGCATTGAGTCTTGCTCTTGCTTCAGATCTTTCTGATTTTCTTTTGTGCTTCCAGCCATAGAAAACTCTATTTTTAAAAGAGCTCGGGTTATTAAATTAGTGCCACTCAGGATAATCTTCCTGTCTTAAGGGGTCAACTATGATAATTTGCACAGGAAGGGTATCACATTATATTCACAGTTTCCAGGGATTATGGTATGGATTCTTGGAGATCAGTTTTAGAATTCTGCTTACCACACATCATTAGCTCGAGTATTAAGTGGCACATGGTAGTGGAATGAATGGATACGTGGTTGAATGAATGAATACTCTTGCTTTAATCTAGTATTTTGATTTCCATTGCCAGGCCTTGTGTCTAGATTATTCCTCTCTACTGGGCCACTTGGTATGATGCTTTTCAGTCAAGGTGTTATTTCATGTTACGAAAGCTTCTTTTCTCTGTTGCTTTCCACTTGTTGTTGTTAGGTGTTGAGTTGGTTCCAACTCATAGTGACCCTGTGCACAACAGCGTGAAACATTGCCTGGTCTTGTGTCACGTCCACAGTTGTCTCTATGCTTAAGCCCATTGTTGCAGCCACGGTGTCAATCCATCTCATTGAGGCTCTTCTTCTTTTTTGCTGACCCTCCACTCTGCCAGGCATGATGTCCTTCTTCAGAGAGTGATTCCTCCTGATAACATGTCCAAAGTATGTAAGATGCAGTATTGCTATCTGCAAAGAGTTTCCTGCTTATTGGCATGTGATTCTCTGCTCCTAGACCAGCTTAGGATTTCCTGTATCATCAGCCAATTCAGATGGAATCTCTTGCTTCCTTGTGTCTGGGAAGAGTATCTGGTAACCTGTTAATACAACTGGAAATGCGAAGAACCAGACTGGGGGAGGGAGGAAGCCTAGTATCTCTGGAGAAACTGTACGGGAAACTGCAGTTTGCAATGGGAGGACTTGGAAACTTAAACCTAGGGAAATGGGCAATCTGTTTAAATCTAGGGAAATAATAGGGCCAGGAACAGAACTATAGGATAGGAGGACAACTTTGTTAACCAAAAATGGAGCATGAACTGGAGAAAGTGTGACTGACTCTGAAGTTAGCCAGAAATGTGTGGAAATATAATCAAGATACAGCCAGTGTACATAGGTCCAAATGAGGCTTTCTTTGTCTGAATGCTCTCTGGTTGTCCTCCAGTTCCTAATCACGATGAGTATAACTCTGACATCTTTAAAGAAAGTGCACTAGAAAATGTACCATGTCCATGTCCATGTGAAATTTAAAGTCTTATTTAGAGTGACTTCGTTTTCATTTATCCTTGTATATAGGTCTTATTTATCTTAGAGACGTGAAACAAGATCACAGTCAGTTTCTAGAAGAGTATGTTGCAGATGTGTGTTGCACTGACCTGAAATCTTTTTTCTTAAACCATCCTGAAATTTCAGAAAATTTTAAGTAAAATAAGGTGAAGTCAGACATGGGGAGGAAACCCAGGCGATGTAGTGGTTAAGTGCTATGGCTGCTAGTCAGAAAGTTGGTGATTGAAATCCACCAGATGCTTTTAGGAAACTATAAGGCAGTTCTACTTTGTCTTATGGAGTTTCTATGAGTCAGAATTGACGTGAAGACATTGAGTTCTTCATTTTTTGCTTTGGTATACATGGGGAATTGCGTAATTTCAATGCAATGAAAACGTCTAAAATATTCTTTTATTACTTGCAAATCTAGTGAAAAGTCTATGCAGAAGGATTGCCATAATACTTGAAATAGCTTCCACTTTTCCATTCTAGGAGAACTGCTCCACTGCTCTTAGATCTGAAAAGAAAAAGTTATCTAGAATATCTTTTCTTTTTTTTGTCCGTTATTTCTTCTGAGTCAAAACTCGTTTCCTATTGAAAGCACCCTCTGCTTAATTCTAGCAGAACTGTATCTTTAATTGCTTCACTTCTCTTTGATTTTATGTCATTGCTTGCTGCTGTGTTAGTCTATATATGACTGTTACAGATTGTGCTGGAAATGATTGATATGCAGCTATTTCGTAGGCTTATTGTGTGATACCTGTGTAATTGCATGCTACAGTGAAAAGAGCTGGGTTTGAATTCAAATTACTGGAGTTGATTCTTCTCAACTGAAAAGGCAAACGACTTATCCTGTCTGAGCCTTTGCATTCTCATCTGTGTGAAAGTCAAGTAGTATATGGAACCATGGGATTTAAACAGTTTGAGTGGCATATCCAAATCTCAACTTCATCCTTTATGACTGTCACCTTCACCAACTAACTTAATCTTTCTGAGCCTTAGTTTTTCACCTATAAAATGGATACCCTAGTAGTGTCTTTCTCGTAGTATTGCCGTGAGGCTGAAATGAGACACTACATGCTAAAAACATAGCACATTTCTAGGAAGGTTACTATTATTATATGGAAAGATGGAATTCTTAAATGGTTGTCACAACTAGTAAACGTAATTGGATATCTAAACCACAAGATCTGGCTAATAATATTAGGCATTTGAATGCTCCATTTTAAATTATCTGTTCCTTTCTCATTTTACACACACACACACACACACGTAGAGAGAGAGAGAGAGAAATGGACACATACACACTCATTTCTTGTAAATGACAACAAAATTGGCCCAGCAGTGTATTTTGGAATTTCAGATGAATGTAGGAATAGCTCTGTCTTAGGGCTGGTGTTGCCTTAGAAAAAATACTACAAGTGGATGATTTTAACAAGAAAAAGTTCATTCTTACCTAGCCCGGTAGGTTACAAATCCAAATTCAGGGTGTCAGCTTCATGGGAAGGCTTTCCCTCTCTTTCGGCTCTGGTGGGAGGTCCTTGTGTTAAATTGGTTTTTCTTTGGTCTGAGCGCATTTTGGCACAGGAACCTCAGGTATGCAGGACATGCTCTGTTCTTAGTGCTGGCTTTGCAGTGGTATGAGACCCCCAACTCTCTGCTTGTTTCCTTTTCCTTTTACCCGATAGGATAAAAAGGTGGTGCAAATCCCTCTCCAGGAAACTATCTGTATGTTGGAGCAGGGTGATGACCTTAGGAAGGGTGTTACATGCAGTCCCACCCTATTCTTCTTAAGTATAATACAGTCTATTAAGCACAGGCAGAGGCTAGGATTTATAGTATAGAAAAATCACAATAGGGAGGGCAATCCCACAACACTGGGAAACACGATCTAGCCAAATTGCTGCACACCCTTTTGTGGGGGATACAATTCAATCCATGGCAAGCCCTTCTCTTCATAATAAAAACATATGTCTTTTAAATGCAGAGTAGCTTGCATCTATGGCAGGAAGTCCTATTTTTGTATTTTATTATTATATAGACCACTTGTATATTCTTTAATCTCCCAAGCTCCGTATATGATAGTATTATTCATAGAAAATATAGCCAGTAGTTGGACACATACCAGCTTTATGATTCCCACCTGAGATTTCCTAAACTGACACAGGAGATTTGTTCAAAAGGAGTGCTAGAGGCAGATGCTATAAGCAATCCATCACTGGTAACTTGTTCCCTGGGTGGCAGGAAGTGATTGTGTGGTTCCCAGGCTTTAGGGCTAGATTTCTTGTTTCTTTAGGAACTGAAACTTTCTCTTTTAGAGACTGAATGATAACCAACCCTATCTGATTTACATAAGAGGATTGTCCTATTTTTCCTGAACCAATGAAAGAGAAGATACCTCAGTATAATATATTGTGATCTGATGAGGGCTGACCAGTTATGCACAGTGTATCACATGGAGCCCTTACCCAGTTTAAATGGTTGCTCTTGTAATTCGAGTACAGCACTTTAACCTTTTCATCATTTGTGCTAATACATACTTTAGAATCTATTGAAAGTGAGTATTAATGTGCCCACTCCCTTGTCTGTCAGCTTGTCATGCTGTGGGAGCTTGCATGTAGCTGTGATGCTGGAAGCTATGCCACCGATATTTAGATACTGGCAGGGTCACCCATTGTCGACAGGTATCAGCTGAGCTTCGAGACTAAGTCTAGGAAAAAGGATCCAGCAGTCTACTTCTGAAAAGAATTAGCTGGTGAAAACCTTGGGAATAGCAGTGGAACAGCGTCAGGTATAGTGCCAGAAAATGAGCCCCCAGGTTGGAAGGCACTCGGGAGATGACTGGGGTAGAGTTGCCTCCTCAAAGTGAAGGTGAGCTTAATGATGCAGATGGAACAAAACCTTTCAGGACCTTCATTTGCTGATGTGGCGTGACTCAAAATGAAAACAGCTGCAAATATCCGTTAATAATTGGAACATGGAATGTATGAAGTATGAATGTAGGAAAACTGAAAATTGTCAAAAATGAAAACTAATTCAAGCCTTGAGTTGAGGTAGTGAAGGATCCCACAGGGCAAATATTAAGTGACTCAAGAAGCATCAAAAGAAGGTGGAAGGAACACAAAGGGTCACTATGCCAGAAACAGCTGGTCGGTGTGCAGCCATTTGAAGAGGCAGCATATGATCAGGAAGTGATGGTACCGAAGGAAGATGTCAAAGCTGCACTGAAGGCACTGGCAAAAAAAAGCCTCCAGGAATTGAGGGAATATCAGTTGAGATATTTCAACAAACAGATGCAGCACTTGTCTAATGCAAAGCTGCTAACTTGTCTAGGCAAAGAAATTTGGAGAATAGCTTCTTGGCCAACCAACTGGAAGACATTCATATTTATGCCTATCCCTAGGAACCAAATGTACAAATTACTGAATAATATTATTAATATCATACACAAGTAAAATTTTGCTAAAGATCAAATGTGACTTCAACAGTATAGTGACAGGAAATTGGCAGAAATTCAAGCTGAATTCATAAGAGGACATGGAACCAAGGATATCAGATGGATCTTGATTGAAAGCAGAGAATACCAGAAAGATGTTTACCTGTGTTTCATTGCCTGTAAAAAGGCATTTGACTGTGTGGATCATAACAGATTATGGCTGACGTCGCAGAGAATGGGAATTCCAGAACATTTAGTTGTGCTCTTAAGGCATCTATACATACAGAAGAGGCAGTCATGTGAACAGAACAAGGGAACACTGCACAGTTTAAAGTCAAGAAATGTATGCATCAGAGTTGTATGCTTTTACCATACCTTTTCCATCTGTATGCCAAGCAAGTATCCAGGAAGCTGGACTGTATGAAGGAGAACAAAGCATCAGGCTTGGAGGAAGACTAATTAACAACCTGCATTATGCAGATAACGCAACTTTGCTTGCTGAAAGTGAAGAGAATTTGAAACACTGATGAAGGTCAAAGACCACAGCCTTCAGCACGGATTGTACCTCAGCATCAAGAAAACAAAAATCTTCACAACTTGACCACTAAGCAATGCGATGATAAATGGAGAAAGGATTGAGGTTACCAAGAATTTCATTTTACTTTATTTTACAACCAATGCCCCTGAAACAGCAGTCAAGAAATCAAAGGATGCATTTCATTGGGAAAATCTGCTGCAAAGGACTTCTTTAAAATACTGAAAAGTAAAGATGTCCCCTTGAAGACTAAGGTGCACCTGACCCAAGCCATTACATTTTCGATTGCATCGTATGCATTTGAAAGCCGGACAGTGAATAAGAGAGACAGAAGAAGAATCAATGACTTTAAATTGTGGTGTTAGAGAAGAATAATGAATGTCCCACGGACTGCCAGAAGAACAGATCTAATCAGAAGAAGTACAACCAAAGTGCTCCTTGGAAGCAAAGATAGTGAGACTGTATCTCTCATAATTTAGAAATGTTGTCAGAAGGGATAAGTCCCATGCTTGGTAGAGTGGAGGGTCAGTGAAGAAAAAGAAGTCACTTGTTGAGATGGATTGACACAGTGGCTGCAACAATGGACTTATGCATAAAAACAATTGTGGGCATGGCACAAGACCAGGCAGGTTTTTGTTGTGTTGTGCATAGTGTCACTGTGAGTTGGAACCAATTTGACGGCATCTAACAACAACATTACTGTGTCATGCTCAAAATCTTAAAACCCATGAATTCTTGGCTTTCTAATATTTGAAGTCTGGTAATAGCAAATTCAAATGATGCTTTTAACAAAAGATGTAAAAATACAACTTACAAACATACTAACTAGATCTAAAGTGAACCAAACTCACTGCCATCAAGTTGATTCAAACTGATAGAGACCCCGTAGGGTTTCTAAGTCTGTGACTCTCCACAAAACTAACCGCCCCATCTTTCAGCAGCTGAGCCACTGTGGCTTTGAACATCTCCGTTTTCAGTTTGCACCCAATCACTTTAACCACTGCACCAGATAAAACACTTGCCCTCAATTTAATTCCAATTTATCGTGACCCAACATGATAGTGTAGAACTGCCCTACAGGGTTTCCAAGGAGCATCTGGTGTATTTGAACTATGGTAGCTGAACTCTCAACCACTGTGCCACCAGAGGGCCTGATCCATTATGTACTACTTACCGTATGTAACTTGACTGTAACCAGTGTTCTGGTTAATATGGTTGGCTTAGTTGGTAATTATCAGTGTATAATTTTAACAGAGGAACTCTGGTGGCATAAATGATTAAGAGCTTGGCTGCTAACCAAAACATCGGCAGTTTGGATTCTACCAGCTGCTCCTTGAAAATGCTGTGGGGGTTCTACTCTGTTTGATTGGGTCACTATGAGTCAGAATTGACCAGATGGCAGTGGGTTTGATTAGTGTTTAATTTTAACAGAAGTGAAATGACATTAATTAAATGTGGTCATAGCATAATCAATAATAGGTTAACTGTGAACTTTGATGTCAGTGCTGAGACTAAGACATCACTTTTGACCTTAATAACTTTCCTACCTTGTTTAAATTACCCAACCCTCTGAGTTTTATCTTTCCTCCCTTATAAATAAAGAATAATAATTTTTTTTTTTTTGCAGGGGGTTGTTGTAAAGTTTAAACAATATTGCAAAGTAAAGTTTTGGTAAACATTCATTCCTGTCATTATTGTATACAGTAGTATTTAGAGCTATGCAAATCTGCCCTACTGAAATTACATTAGGAAATTAAGACATTGTGAAGGCTTGTTTACAAAAGAAAGTAGGTTTGAATTTTCTCCATTCCCAAAAAATATTTTAAAAAATTATTTCTCAGCAGAAGGACGACACATATACATAGTAAAAGAAGTTAAGACCTGAATTTTATTTTGAAGTATCAATATGAATGTGTTTTCCTGCTATAGATTATGCTTGTGATGGGAAAACATATTTTTTAAATATGTACACTGAAAAGGTTTTAAAAACAGTGATCAACTCAGTAGAAATGTGCAACCCTAGTAACTACACTGTGGTTTCTAAGAATCACTTTCCAGTAAAAGAAACCAGGGCCTACTAGAGGTCTGCCATAACAAATACACAAGAAGAGACTGGATTATTTTGTAATGACCTGAAAACAAAGATGCTTTTATAGACTACTATGGTTATATTAAAAGAACTCATGAGCCACAGAGAACATAAGCTCTCTTTCAGTTAGTTGGTGTTAATTCTTCTTTAAATGTGTTAGAATTTACAAACTAAGCCATCTGGTTTGAACTTTTCTTTGTGGAGAAGGATTTGATTGCTGATTCAGTCTTTCCACTTCTTGTGAGTCTTTTGAAACTGTGTATTTCCTCTTGTTTCAATTTAATTATTTTGCATGTTTCTAGGAATTTGTCATAGGGTTATTTGTTGGTGTATGATCGTTTATGACACTGTAGTTTTACACAAATAACGTGTGTACCTTCTATGTTTGTTTACTCCGCACCCTCCCTCTGGAGGTATTTTCATAAGCGTTGCTGTGCCAATTTTTTACAAAAATGTTGCTGTGAAAAAGTTACCATGGTGTGCCTACAAAAACACCTTGCAGCAGTAAGATGTGGTAGGCAAACAAATACAGGTATGTGTGTTATTTGTGTAAAAATGTAGTATTTTATTTTAATCTTTCCATTCCTCCCCCCTTTTTCATAGGCTCAGGCATAAGGTCTCCACTTTCATTTGTTATTTTAGTTATTTGTATCTTTTCTCTTTTTTCCTTGCTCATCAATTAAGGGCTTGCTGATTTTATTTATGCTTTCAAAGAACTAACTTTGATTTTGTTGAGTCTGTTGTTTTTTGCTTTTCTACTTGGCTTTTCTCTGCTCTAATCGTTTCCATTTCCTTCACTGTGGTAATTTTGGCTCAGTTTGCTTCCCCCAACCCCCCCGCCCCCAGGTACTTCAAGTTGTACAGTTAGATGATTGATTTGAGATTCTCCTTATGGTATTTGCCACTACAGATTTCTCTCTGAACACTTCTTTGCTGCATCTAATAGGTTTTTGTATATTAAGTTTTCATTTATCTTGAAGTGTTCCCTAATTTCCCTCCTGATTTCTTTGATCCATTGATTATTTCACAGTGTATTGTTTAATTTTCACATGTTAGTGAAATTTTCAGTTTTACTTTTGTTATTGATTTCTAGATTCATTCCCCTGTGGTCAGAGAAGATACTTTGTATGATTTTAGTCTTTTAAAATTTACTAGACTTGTTTTGTAACCTAACACATGGTCTATCCTAGGTAATTTTCTATATGTGCTGGAGAAAAATGCCCATTGTATTGTTTTTGAGTGCAATATTCCAAATATGTCTGTTAGGTCTAGTTGGTTTATAGTGTTATTTTTGGAAAAATAAAAAGCATTATTAAGCTTCTTTAAAATATGGAACCAGCTATCAGATCATGTGTCTAGAATTGAAACAAGTTTTTGACATCTTGCTTATGTCTTTCATCAACTAGACTATGACCTATCCATGAGTAAAGGATATGGCTCATTACCACTGCGTCCAAATTATGCTGAATAACGTTGGTTCATAGTAGGTGTTGGAATGTTTATTTGAACTGATGTGAGACTAAACTATGTGTTAATCATGTTATCACAGATAAAGAGTTTCCCAAATGAGTGAGTGACACTAATCTTTCCTATTCACTTGTCTGGATGATAGAAATATGAATCAAAGCATTGATGTTGATAATCCATCAATCTCTAGCTACTTCATCTGCAAATAGGGTTTCTGTAGGATACTCTGCTTCTACAATAGCCTCAACAAAGCAATTGCTTTATTGAACAGAAACAGAAACCAATTACTTTGTTTAAAGTGAACTGGGGATGGTCTATAAGTTCATGAAGAAGCAATATATTTCATTTTTTCTACCCTTTTTTTTCTGATTCTGGTCAATATTTATAAAAAGAAGTATCTTAAGCTATTATCTCACTAAGTCCCTTTGAGCTACTAGGGAAATTATACCACATTTAAGAACATTGCTTCTCCCAGCTACGCACAAAATTTAAATATCATGAAAGTATTTTGTGTAATTTATTTCCAAAACATGCCACATGTTTTGGAAACAAACTACAATGTTTTTCATTCCAAATGGTACAAATGTGAAAGTCTATTGATTTCTTTTTCATAAGTCGATCATTTATTTCAAGTTCTGTCTATTCTCTGGTAGCAAATTAAACCAATCATATCAGTTTTTCTACAAAGAAATCTAAGGACCAGGAAAAGAAAGGGAACTAAAATGTATGGGATGTTTGTGCCAAGCCCTTTGTATGCTAATGAATATTGCTTAATTCTCACAAGAAGCAGGTGCAGTGGGTGGAATCTTATCCATTTCACAGTGGAAGAAGTGGTGGAAGTTGTTAATGAAGTTAATATACTTATCAAACTTTAAAGTCATGGAGTAGGACTCATGTTGGTTTGCCTCACTCAGTTTCTATGTATGCCTTTTCATTATAGTAAAAAGCATATTTTGGGATAACAAAGGAAATTACATTTGTGGGTTAAGCACTAGCAAGAAAGGATCTGTTAACAGAGCCTTCCATACCAAATTAGTATCCATGTGTGACACAGTGTTCAGGAAGACTGGGTGTTCTTCAGAGGAAACCTCCCCAAACAGAAGAAGAAGGTGACTCTATAGTCAGATAATTTATAGCCATGGTATGCCAACATACTGTATTATCTGAAATATTTTTTGAAGTCATGAAAGTAAATAAGATTAGAAATATGTACATATGACCCTACATGGATGCCAGAAAGTAGACGTATTGCTTTCCTAAGATCAGCTCTCATGAGTTGAAATATTGTCTTGAAAGCTTAGATTGGAAATAGTGTGTTTTCTAGCAAATATCTGAACTGTTCAAAGCTTGTCCAGTATTCTGAGTTAAACAAAATTCTCTAGCTAATTATCTTATCACTTATTAGCTTAACTTCTACTTTGCTTTGTTTAAAAAGAGTTTTTGAATGCATTTGTTAAATTCTGCAGTACTCTTTCTGTAGAAGAGAAAATGGTTTGTGGTGTTATCTTTTTAAAGCAATTTTGATTGTTTCGAGGATTTTTATATTAAATTTCTTTTATATTTGGTAATTCTATGGCATATCTAAAGGTTTTATCTCTACTTATTTTTGTCCTTTGTCCATTTCTCTGTGGTGCCATTAGGAAATGTAACATGATTACAGTGTATTCTCCATTTTGGTGGTTTTACACAAAGAAACACCCCAGTTTCTCTCTAATATGTGCTTAACAGTAGCACTGTTCATTGTTGAATGTCTCAGCTTGAGCAAGAAAATATATTTTATGGTGTAATACAAGCAGTATTCTTAATTTAAATCTGCAGTCCCTGGGGTTGTGTGTTATTGTTATCAATGCTGGATACAACTTTAAAGGCTTTTGATAATTTAAAAAATGCTCATTGGTTGTATATCCAAAGAGCTGGTCTTCCTAAAGAGAACAATCACACCTCATGGTCCAGAAAATACAAAGCATGCTGTGGAAAGTTGCATAATTATTGATTTTTAATCCGAAGTGCCTGTTATGTCCATATAAAACTTCTTTATACTTCAATCAGTGAATTGGTCTGTGGCTCAGGGAGAATTGTAGTGAATGATGTGACTGATTTTTAAAGCAGGCAGTAATAAAAAAGCTGAAAAAACAAAAACAGCCCAGTCCTGAGTTAGTTCTTACTATAGACTTGTTTGACTCCAATTAAAAAAAAAAAAGTGAGGTATTTACATAAATTGGTATCCTCGTTTAAAAGCAAGTATCTTGCTCCCAAAGATTATGTATCCTATATCCTACACTAGTTTCTTCTCAAGTTCTGTACCCTAAAAGCTATATTTAAGAGACACTGTCTTCTAAGAAAATTTTGACAACTTGTCTCATTTGGATGATGAACCTCTTAAAGTGATATATACAACTTGGTACTCCAGAGAAATTCATTACCAAAAGGATTCCTAAGATTCCTTGTACTACTAATTTCAACTTGTCCAGCAAAGCAGGTCTTAAACACCTTGCACCAGAATGATTCCTAATTAGGGAGCTGTCAGTGGTTACAGAATTACTTTAACCAGCCTTTGTTGGTGTAGAAATTGTACAGCATTGAAAGCGTAGTCTGAAAGGAGACAGAACTCAAGGAAATAGTTAAACACCTCAGGTGAGAAATTAGCAGGAATGTTGGTACCGGGAGAACAGCAGGAGAGTGGAACAGAGGAGAAGGAAGTTAGAGTGGTGGGGAAGGGAGGGTTTAAACAGCATGGTGAAAAGCTGGGGCCTGTGGAGAAGGGCACCTAAGGGAAGTACCTTGGGCCAGGGTGATGGAGATCTTTTCAGGAAAGGGATGGTCACCTTTTCTGGGTGGCAAATTAATTCTTCTCTATTGACCAAATTTCTAGTAAAACCTGCTGTACACATTTACTGTTGATTTTAAATAATACTTGAAGAGAATAAGCTTCAGGGCAATTGCCTGTTGATGATACAGAGATGACTCACATAGATCACACAGAAGTTACATTTATTTCTGCAGCAAATATTTATTCAGTGCCCATCATTGTCAAATGCTGAAGACTTAGTAGTGAATAACATAGACAAAAGTCTCTGCCCTCAAGAGGAATTTGTACTCTAGTGGGGAAATACAGAAAATAAATATATTGCTCAATTAGTAAGTTATCTGATAATGGTATAGATAAAAATAAGAGTTTGGAGTATTGGAGGTGGGATGGGAGAGATATATAACTTAAAATAGGATGGTCAGTGTAGGCTTCTTAGGGGAGGTGACACTTGATCAAAAGCTTAGAAGGGATATGACAGTCAGCTACAGTGATTACTGGGGGAAGACATTTCAACCAAGAGAAGAGGAGGTGCAAAGTTTTTGAGAGAGGTTATGCTGCAGGAACAGCAAGACATCAGTGTGGTTGGATAGATTCAGAGCAGTAGTTGGTCTAGGTTTGTGGTGTTTCCTGGGCTGTTGTAAGGCCTTGGGTTTTTACTCTAAATGAAATGAGGCTATCAGAGGATTTTGATTTTCTTTATGATTTCCTAGGATGCCTATGTCTTCTGTGTTGAGGATTAACTCCAGAGGACACAAGAGGGAGAACAAGGAGACAAAGTTCTAATCCAGAATTTCATGTTATATTTAGCTGTCACATCTTCTTTGTTGTTCCTAGGTGTCATCATGTGAGCTCGGACTCACGGCGTCCTTATGTGTAACAGAACAAAATGTTACCTGATCCTGTGCTGTCCTCACAGTCTCCTCCACTTTGAGACAGGTTCTCAGTTTTTCTCTGTCTTTCATGACCGTAACGCATTTGACAAGCTAATTGTTATAGGATTTCTTTCAATTTGGGTTTGTTCAATTTGTCCTCAGTAGGAGTTCAGCTTATATACTTTTGGTAAGAATATAACAGCAATGGTATGTCCTTCTCAGTGCATACTATCAGGTGGTACATGGTGTCAGCATGTCTCCTTATTAGTAATATTAACTTTGTTCACTTGGTGAAGGTGGTATGTGTTACGTTTCTTCTGTGTTGGGCAAGCATGTCAATTCCATTTGTAACTGACAAATATCTTGGGAGAGATGCTTTGAGACTGTAGCAATTTGGTTTCTCATTTTTCAATTTCAGTATCATTTATCATTCTTGTCTGCAACAATTATGGCTGTGGTATTTATCTTGAGTGTATTTTGAAGAGAGGTCCTGTATCCATTCCTTATAAATTAGATGAGGAGTATGAGAAACAGAAAACTTAAGATCCCTCTCAGATTTGTTTTCTGAAGAAGCACAAGGTTTCAAGTTTCCTTAAATAATGTGGAAGAGTGCAACTGGAAGAGGTTTGAGGTTTCAGTTCATGAGTAGACTGTTAGACTTGTTAACTTTCAGGTAAATATCAAGCATTCGCATGACAAATGCCAGTTAAGTATTGGTTAAATGATCCTGCAAGTCAGGGAGAGAAATAAGCTAGAGATAAAAATTGGAAGCACTAGCATATAGATGTTATTTAAAGCCTCATAATCTTATAAGATCCCAAGGAGGCATAAATAGAAAAAAGAGGGAATCCAGAGACTGAGCCCTGGGGTACCTTGAGGTTATGAGATCAAGAATTTTGTGAAATCAGAAAGTCAGAATAAAAAATGACCACAGGAATTTAAGTCCCTGGGAAGTCAAAGAAAGCTTGACAAGACCATTGACCTTTGAGAAAAAGAGAACGTGATGTTTGAGACAAACGTCATAGACATTGTGACCTTATTTGATCTCTTGGCCACATGGGATAATATGTGAATTCATTGCTAGAAGTTGTGTCCACACCAACTATTTGAATTCAACACCAGTGGATTGAATACAAATTGTTTGCTTTAGTAATCCTGCCTGAAAGTCAGGGTTATGTGAATTTGTCAAAGTCAGTGTGGTAAAATCTCCAAATGCCAGAAAAATGCCAATTTCCTTGAACTTAAACTACATTTCCTTTTTTCATCAGAAAAGCCAAAGGTGTAATTTATTCAACAATACAGGGAACATAGCTTGCTGTTGATCTGGGGGAGAGGTAGATTGTTTTCAATGATTTGACGCTGTATCAGTTTCAGTCAAATGAGAGCTAGGGGTCTCCAGAGATATTGTTTCATATAATTTATCAGCCCTGATAAGTCATTATGTAATGCTACAGAAATGATGAAGTCTTGCTGCTTCTTTTAAATTTTCTTCTCATTGTTTTAGTATTAGCTCTAAAGTTTTCAATTTATGATTCTTAAAGGGTAAAGGAATTATTGTGCTTTATATACTTAGGTGAGTTAATAATCTGACTACTATTCATCTCTGGAAATTATGGAATTTTAAATTCATTTTTATTTTACTGTTTTTAATTCATCTTCAAGACCCTATTATATTTCCATCTAAGGAAGGTATAGTAATCTCTTTTGAAATAAGGCAAGTTGATGGACTAAATAAATATACAATATTAAAAATTAAAAAAAAACCTCTATAGTGTTTGGGATCAATATTCTTCTGTTAGGCAGAGCATTAGGTTAAAACTATCCTGGGGAGATCATAACTGAACTCAGTAATGCAGATAAAATCATTGCTTTTCATTCACCACACACCCTCAGCTTTAAATTGCTTGAATTTTCCCCTAATTGCCCAAAGGAAACCTGGAGACATGACCAATACAAGTTTTTAGTTTTGACAGGCTGAAAATAAATATCTTGTATGATTTTATATTTCCTTGGTGTGTTACATCTATTTGATTCTACATTTTTAAATCCACTTCTGTTGTGTAGCTTTCAGCATGAAATGGTTTTCTGCTAACACAGTGTACATTCATGTATACTCACTTTATCTGATTTCTTAAGTCTGTTAAAGTAGTGTGCCAGATACACTGGTATGAAGATGAAAATCTCTTTTCAAATACTCACCCATCCTTTATTGTTTTTTGTCGAGGTATACCTATGGATGGAGTTGGGCTCTAAAGAATTAATTAAGTCAGAACGTCCTCTGAAAATAGGTCAAATTACAAAGAATCAGAAGTGACTAGAGGCAAATTAAGGTCAGCCAAGCCATGAGTCGGCTCCGACTCGACGGCATTTGGCTGGCTTGGCAAGCCAAATACCGTTGAGTCGGATCCAACTCATTGCGACCCTAGAGGCCAGAGTAGAGCTGCCCTCTAGAGTATTCAAGGACATGTAAAGAAAAACTGGAGACAATACAAGATTGTGCTAATATTTTTAAAACTCCATTTTCCAGTGTTTGGCACCTACTACATGGTTAATGAAGCTCTGGTGGCCCAGTGGTTAAACATTTGGCCACTAACCAATAGTTCAGCGATTCAAACCAGCTGCTCCATGGAAACTCTGTAGGGCAGTTCTACTCTGTCCTATAG
This sequence comes from Heterohyrax brucei, assembly GCA_028571685.1. Lineage (NCBI taxonomy): Eukaryota > Metazoa > Chordata > Mammalia > Hyracoidea > Procaviidae > Heterohyrax > Heterohyrax brucei. The sequence continues at coordinate 111,708,997 of CM053149.1, read as the reverse complement.
GGTAAGTAGGAGTCAAAATCAACTTCACAGCAACCAGTTGGGTATGGTTTAAGTGGTTAATGAGGGTACCCAGGTGTCGCAAATGGTTTGCTCTGAACTACTAGTCAAAAGGAAGTTCAAACCTACCCAGCAGTATTGTAAATAAAAGGCTTGGCAATCTGATCCTGTAAAGATAACAATCAAGAAAACACTGTGGAGCTCATTTCTGTTCTGTAACACATGGGTCATCATGAGTTGGAATCAACTTGACAGCAACTTTTTCTTTTTGTGAGTTATGTGATCAGTAAGTATTTATTGAGTGAATGACTGAATATAAATAATGGTATTAAATCCATGGAATAGTAAAGGAAGCCTGAAGGGAAATTGGAGACAAGATCCAGAATCTTAAAGTAGCACAGGCTGAGAAAGGGTAGAGTGGATTTCAGAGACTGCTGTGAGAACCATGGAAGAGCTCAAAAGGGCTATTGGTCTTCACTATACCAGGCATCATTGAAGAAAGAAGGCTGATTTAAATAAATTGTATCATTTGTTTTCTATGTCTTTTTCCTTTAAGAAATTGAAAGAACTTTGAGATAAGATTACAGCATTATCAGATAGATTAGCACTTTAAATAGTGCAGCACTGAAAAAATACTCACTGAAGTGTAAATGCTGCAGGAAAATAAAATCATATCTATTTGTTAGGAGAAAAAGAGAAAGAATGAAATCAAAGCCCAAGGGAAGAAATTATTCTACTGAGCTGATAACTTACATGAGTCATGGCCTCTTCTACCCTGAGACCAGAAGAACTAGGTGGTGCCTAGCTATTATTACCAATCATTCTGATCAGGACCACAGTAGATGGACCCTGACAGGATGGGAGAAAAATGTGTAACAAAACTCATATTGAGGAGCTGAGTCAAGATGGTGGAGTAAAAACATGTCTCACTAAATCCCTCTGGAAACCAATACCTGAATTGATAATTAAATGGAGCCTTCTGTACACCTAGTGAGCCCTAGGGCACAGCATAGGGCTGTTAATTTAGACTTCATACCACTGAAGGGAAAACCTTCTCTCTTTTGCCATCCCTGCTCTTGGTGAGTGCTGGCTTTCATGGACCGAAGGTAACTCACCATTTTAACTTTTTTTCCTCTGTCTTAGCCAGTGGGCAGAGCTGGGACTTGACTGGCAGCTCATCTCAGGCACACAGCTGGTGGTATCAGCTGGCAAAATTGCCACATTTTGAGAGCCCAACTTTGGACTCTGTGCATCTAAGTACATTTGGCCTCTCTTTTCACCTCCACCACTGAGTAGCCTGTATGGAGGCACACAGGGAGCTTGTGTGAGACACCATCTTTTTCCACTGGGAAGCAGATATATCCATATGGAAGCCTCAGCAGGACCTAATTCCTAGGCTAGGAGGTAGCGCCTACCCAGAGGAGAGTGCTTTTCCAACAGAAAAGCAGTATTTTACCAAGTGTCACCTACGGCTGGTGCCCGGCAGCAGAGGCCGGCAGGACAGTAGCCTTTCTGTATTTTGAACTAGTTTATGACATCTGGGTTGGATAGAGGTGCTTACTTTGCCAGATGGGAAGAGGGACCTGTACACCTGAAAACCTGACTGACTTTGGAAGTTGTCAGATACCTTTTACCTTTCATTTTAAGATGGCCTACAGAAATAACTGCAGTCCATCCTTATAGCATCTCTCCTAGCCTTTATTGACTGACATGATGCCCCAAAAGCAACAAACTCTGGATAAAACTGTAATGAAGAAACCATCCATGGCTTCAAAAGGCCCCTAAAAGAAACAGCCAGAGCATTACCCAGAAGAAGAAACCTTTCTGAAACTATCAGAAAGTGAATACAAAAGGATTATATAGAGAGCCCTCCTAGACCTTCTACAAAATGCAGCAGACCAAAATGAAAAATTAAGCAAGCTGTTCGATCTGATGGAACACCAGTACTCAGAAATCCAACAGATCAAGAACAAAATCAAAGTGATAGAAACTTCAATTCAAAGCCAAGAAAACAGAATGGAATAAATGGAAAAGAGACTTTCTGACTTGGAAGACAGAGCCAAGGGCTCCAGGATCTATGAGGAGAAATCAGAAAAAAGAAACAAGAAAAATGAAGAAGCATTAAGAAACATGTGAGACTCTATTAAGAAAAACAATTTATGATTATTTGGAGTTCCTGAACAGGGCGAGACACCTGAGAACACAGAGAGTATTATTGCTGAGTACTGACAGAAAACTTCCCAGAAGTTAGGAAAGAAGAGAATATAGACATTCAAGAGGCATATGGAATACCACTCAATATAGGTCTCACAAGAAAGACTCCAAGACATGTTATAATCAAGCTTAAAAAATGAAACAGAAACAGAAACTCTTAAAGGCAGCAAGACTTACAGCAAAGCTAACATTCAGAGGGAAACCCTGTAGGCTTTCATCAGATTTCTCAGCAGAAACCATGCTGGCATGGAGACAGTGGCATGGCACATTCAAAGCCTTGAAGGAGAACTTCCAACCAAGAATTGTACATCCTGCAAAACTATCTTTCGAATACAAAAATGAAATGAAGACATTCGCAGATATACAGAAACTCAGAGATTTTGTAAAAACCAAACCCAAACTACAAGAAATACTGAAAGTATCTCTTAGCTTAGAAGAACAAAACCATTAACTTTATATCTTAAAAGCAAATTCAGGTCACATCATCCAGAAACCTACCCAGTTAGGGAAGGCTCCAAATGCAATCAAAGCTATAATAGTGAAAGAAATAATTCAGTGATCGTATCATGAAAACTATGATGTCATCATATTAAAAAGAGGGATATACTACAGTCATTATAGTCCTTTGAGTTGGAAAGGAAGTTAGTAAGAATGGTAGTAATTAAAATTGGGTTCCTACATAGTTTATTACAAGGCAGATCATAGGGGCAGATGCAAAACACAATAAAGATGTAACATATTGGATCAAGAAATGTAATTCAGGAGTCTCAACAACCACAAAACCAATCCTGAAAAAGGTGAAAAATCAACTCACAAAGAAGGAAGTCCCAGAAAAGATTAATGAGAACAGCAGAGAAAACATCAGCACAAAAAGAAATGTATCACAATGACAGCACTAAACACATACCCATCAATAAGTACACTGAATGTGAATGGACTGAACCTTCCAGTAAAGAGACATCGAGTACATCTTGGATCAAAAGACATGAACCATCCATATGTTGCCTACAAGAAACTCACTTGAGACTTAAAAACATATATAGAAAGTGGAACTCATGGAAACTGAACAACAATTTCCTCAAAAGGCCATGGGTTATAGAAGAAATCAAGGGTGAGCTAAAGAAATTTATGTATTTCAATGAGAACGAAAACACTTTCTACCAAAACCTATGGGATACAGCCAAAGCAGTGCTGATGGGTCAGTTAATCTCCATAAATGCACACATCTGGCAGGAAGACAGAAACCAAACCAAAGAACCTACAAACCAAACCCTACACCTTGAACAATTACAGAGAGAACAACAGAGGAACCCTTCAGGCACCAGAAGAAAACAGATCTTAAAGATTAGAGCAGAACTAAACAAATTAGAGAATAGAAAAACAGTTGGAAAATTAAAGACCAAAAGCTAGTTTTTGAAAATATCTACAGAATTGACAAACCACTAGCTACAATTACTAAAGAAAAACAAGAAAGGAAACAAATAACCCAAATAAGAAAGAGAGGGAAGTTGTCCTAACAGATCCAACAGAAATAAAAAATATCATAACAGAATACTACGAAAGTGTGTACTCTAACAAATTTGAAAACCTAGAGGAAATGGACAAATTCCTTGATTCATATCACCTACCAAAATTATCAGAAGGTGAAGCACAACAACTTAATAAACCCATCACAAAGGAGCCAAGCCAAGTGCCGTTGAGTCGGATCCAACTCATGGTGACCCTAGGAGATTGAAAAAGTCATCCAAAAACTATCAACCAAAAAATGCCCGGGACGAGATTGTTTCCCCACAGAATTCTACTAAGCTTTTAGAGAAGAGTTATCTCCAGTACTACTGTGACTATTTCACACTATAGAAAGTGATGGAAGACTACCAAATTCATTCTATGAAACCATCATAACCCTGATACCAAAGCCAGGGAAAGACTCAACAAGAAAGGAGAACTGCAAACCAATATCACTCATGAATCTAGATGCAAAAATTTTCAACGAAATTCTTGCCAACAGAATACAACAACATATCCAAAAAAATAATCCATCTTGACCAAGTTGGCTTCATACCAGGGATGCAAGGCCAGTCAAACAACAGAAAAACAAATAATGGGATCAACCACATAAATAACATGAAATACAAGAATCACCTGATTTTGTCTATTGACACAGAAAAGGCATTTGATAAAGCCCAACACCCATTCATGCTGAGAACTCTCAGAAAAATAGGAATAGGCAACCAATTCCTCAATGCAATAAGGGCCATTTATATGAGGCCAACTGCCTACCTCATCCTGAGTGGAGACAGACTGAAACAGTTTCTCTTGATAACAGGAACTAAACAAGGATGCACACTGTCACCTGTCTTATTCAGCAGTGTACTAGAAGTTCTAGCCAGAGCAATTAGGCAAGACCAAAAAAGAAAGGGCATCTGCACTGGCAAAGAAGAAGTAAAAAATCTCCCTATGTGCAGATGATATGATTCTATATACACAGAATCCTAAAGAATCTATAAGTAAATTACTCAAACTGATAGAAGAGTTCAACAAAGTCTCAGGATAAAAGACAAACATATGCAAATCAGTAGGATACCTTTATACCAACAACAAGACTGTTAATGAAGAAATCACCAAGTCAATACTATTTCCTATAACCCCTATGAAGATGAAGTACCTAGGAATAAATCTAACCAGAGAAAAAACAGACCTTTTCAAAAAGAACTGCAAGTCCTTACTACAAGGAACTAAGGGAGAGTTACATAAATGGACAAACCTACCCTATTCATGGATAGGAAGACTTAACACTGTGAAATGTTTATTTTACCAAAAGCAATATACTTATATAATGCAATCCCAATACAAATTCCAGTGACATTTTTTAGTGAGATGGAGAAACAAATCACTAACTTTGTTTGGAAAGAGAAGAAGTCCTGGATAAGTAAAGCACTACTGAAGAAGAACACACTGGCAGGCCTCTCACTACCTGACGTTAGAACTATTACACTGCCACAATAGTCAAAGCAGCCTGGTACTGGTACAAAAAGAGACGGGTAAATCAACAGAATTGAGACTCCGGAGATGACACCATCTTCCTATGAACAGATGATATTCACCAAAGTCTCTAAGACATTAAGCTGGGGTAAAAACAGTCTCTTCAAAAAATGGTGCTGGCAAAATTGGATATCCATCTGCAATAAACTGAAATAAGACCCATATCCTACACCTTGTACAAAAACCAACTCAAACTCAATAAAAGACCTAAGTATCAAATCTAAAACACTAAAGCTCATCTAAAAAAAAGTAGGAACATCAATGGAAGTTTTAATACACAATGTAGACAGACTTCAAAATCTGTCAAACAAACCACAAACAACAGAACAGAAAATAGATAAATGGAAACTACTAGGAATCAAACACTTTGCTCATCCAAAGACTTTATTAATAGAATTAAAAAGCCACCTACAGAATGGGAAAAAAAATATTTGGCAACTCTATATCAGACCGACTCCTCATCACCCCCTAATCTATAAGGTACTACAAAATATCAGTAAGAAAAAGATAAATCATCCACTTAAGTGATGAGCAAAGGAGCTGGATAGACATTCTCAAAGAGGAGATCCAGGTGGCCAAAAAACACATGTGCACATGTTCATGATCATTAGCTATTAAAGAAATTCAAATCAAAACTATGATGAGATACCATCTGACCCCAACAAGGTTGGCCATGATCCAAAAAATGCAAAACAACAAATGCTGGGGAGGCTGTGGAGAAACTGGAAATCTCTTACACTGTTAGTGGGATTGCAAAATGGTGCAACCTCTTTGGAAAGCAACCTGGCGCTTCCTTCTGAAGCTGGATATAGATATACCATTTGACCCAGTAATTCCACTGCTCGGAATATGTCTTACAGAATCAAGGCCATTAACACCAACTAATACATGCACGTGAATGTTTATTGCACTGCAGTCCACAATAGCAAAAAGATGGAATCGACCCAGATGTTCAACAACAGAGGAATTGATAGGTACACTCAACGGAACACTATGCAGTGATAAAGAACAATGATGATTTTAGGAAACATCTTATAATCTGGTTTCAACTGGAGGACATTATGCTGAATGAAAGTAGTCAGTGACAAAAGACAAATATTTTATGAGACCCCTATGATAAGAACTTAAAAACAGATTCATGCATAGAAGAAAAGGCACTTTGATGGCTTCAAGGGTGGGGAGAGAAGAAGGGCAAGTCGGGGGAGGGTTTAGATTAGTTAATAGAAATTTTGTTGGGTGAAATCTGTGACAGCATACATTAGAAAGAAGATCACTATTAACTGGACTTCAACATAACATGATTATTCCTCCCATCTTAACCCAATATTGCAAGGACAGAGTAGCTCGGGTAGGGTGCGAGGGACTATGCTCTCAGGGGAAATCCAGGCAAGCTGGCACAACTAGCATTTTTTTAAGAGAGTCTTCTACACCCCACAATGGTGAGTGGCATCTGGGGCCTTAAAAGCTGCTAAGCTGCCATCTGGTGGATCAGCAAATGGTCCCAGCTCAGCAGGAATGGGTGATCACCACGGATGAAAATGACATGGGGGAAAGAGAACCCAGAACATAGAGAGACCCAAGTGACTGGGTGGCTACTTTGACTTGTGATGCAAAGAACGTGATGGTTTCCGGCCACCACCAGTGATAGCTGTGATGAAGCTCACAAAGTTGAGTCGTACTGTCAACGTAAGAGATCTCCTCTAAAAGACTGTAGTTGATGTTCCAGGGGCCTTGGAGTTCCCCTGGGAGCACAGTCCCTGGCCCTGATGCTGCCCCTGTCCATAAATAGTAACAGATGTCTATTCTTTGGACAGGAATGGAGTGACCATATCATGTGTGCCTTTTATGGTTCTTTACATTTGTAGCAGTTGTCCTGCTGACCTCTTACTGGAGGCGGGGGAGTCAATGGAAATGAGGGGATAGGAGATTGTTGGGAGGATAAGACATGTATGGAGAGGAAAAGTGTGCTCTCACCTGGCAGGGAGAGCAGTGGGAGCTGAATATAGGTGGATATGCAAAATTTGTATGGGAATGTACATTTTCACTCAATCATAATAGAAAAAAGAAAAACTCACATTATTAAAAAGTCCATTCTTACTGGACCAATTTAGACTTGGGAACTCCCTCAGACTATAGCCGGGAGAGACTCTTTATATCTTCTACCAAAACTATTCCTTGATGTCAGCTTTTAGAAAAATATCAAAGTGGAACATAAAATAAAGGATATTATCTGTGATTATGGTACTCCATTGGAAAATCATCTGTATGAGACCAAAATGTCAACAGTTACTCTAAAGCAAAGATAACAAGAAAAGGGAACAGGGAAATGAGAGTACTGGAAATAAAACAACCAGAATGTGGATACATCGTGAAAAATTTAATGTTGCTGAACAACTTGTGTAGTAATTATTAAATTGAAATCTAATTTTCTGTGTAGACTTTCACCAAAAATACAATAAAATATTATTTTAGAATATACGATTACTTATAGAATTACAAATCTTGTGTACAATTTTAACTCTTCATTATGGAATGATTTCAGACTTAAAGAAAATAAGTATGAAGAACTTGCGTATGCCATTCACTCGGACTGCCCAAATATTTTACCATAATCTCTGCATCCTTCTCTTTCTCATGTACATGATGTCCCTGTACTTCTAAACACTTCAATGTATTTACTGTAACCAGTACAAAATCAAAATGAAGAAATTAACATTGGCAAATGCTGTCATCTAAGACTTTATTTAACTTTCAGTAACTGTCTCATTAGTGCCCTATCAAAATTTTTTTTTTCTCTTCCAAGAAAATATCCTCAGTATTTAGCTATCTTGTGTCTATAGCTTCCTGTAGCTGAATAGTTCAACATTTTTGCTTTGTTTTTTATGGCCCTGACCTTTTTGAAGCTATCATTCAGTCTGCTGGCAGAATGTCCTTCAGTTTAGATTATCTAATGTTTTATCATGGTTGGATTTAGATTATAGATTTTTGTCAGAAACACCAGAAGAGGTGCTATATCTTTCTTCTTGTGTCATATCAGGAGATAGGTAATATCATCTGATCCATTGCCAAGCCAAGTACCATCGAGTCAGATCTGACTCATGTGTGCAAAAGTTGTTCTCCTACCTTCCTTCTTCAGTGTGGTTGTTATTAATTTGAGATATAGTTCATTTGTTTCTGTTTGTATTCCATTTTGTGTATCCTCTTGTTCTTTCCACTTCCACTTCCTTCTCTGCTTCTCCAGTACTATTATACTTTACCACTGCCACTGAGTTGATTCTGTTTCATAATGACCCAATAGGTCAGAGCAGAACTGCCCCATAGAGTTTCCAAAAAGCACCTGGTAGATTCAAACTGCCAGCCGTTGATTAACAGCTGTACACCACTGCTGTTGAGTCATTTCTGATTCAGCCAATTCTGAAAGTCAGAACTATACAAGAATATACAGGTCCAGAAACCAATGTAAAGATTCTACCACTGAGTCATGGGTCAGCACTCCTTTTGCAATCTAACCTGATACTGATATATCCCTAGTCTAACTCTAGTGGCGTGAACGCAAATTCATATCCAACAACACTCAAAAGATGTTAGTATTACTCATTTTCCAATGTATGAATACTTGAAAAAATCTACAGTTCCTTTTGGGGCAATCACTGCACAGCATGCTTTTACCGTGGTTATGTAAGGCCTTTCCTCACTGGGACCCAGCCACATCCTCAGCTGGTTGGCTGTAGGCCAGAGAACTCAGATTTGGAAACTGGGCGGGGGATTATATTTTTTTACCAACAACTGGCGTTATGCTTTGGCACAACTCCTGTGGTTTATTTTGCTTCCATGTTTTAAATGATGCCGTTATTGATCAGTTATCCATCATGCTACTAAGAACACCATGTTCTACTAACCATCTCCGAAGATTCTTGTGGGTGAGACCTTCTAGCCACCATTTGTTTACGAGCTTTCCCATTGTAATTGTGGTCACCTTGGCTTCTGGTGGTTGTGTACTACCACCTGGCCCCTGCTATTCTAGCATCCTATCATGCCCATTGCTACTAGAGAGCCCCCCATTGTGGGAGCATCTCCTGCTGTTAGCTTTGGCCCACAGAGCACAGCCAACCTGAGCCTTAAAGCGTGGCATGTGCCCCTTGCTTCACTATATGCCTATCACCCTTGTGAGTGGAATGTTGCTTTGTACGCTCCTGAGATGTACGTTAGCTGGTGAGTTTGGGAATTTTTTTTTTTTTTTTTTTTACTTATCTCGTTTTACATATTAGATTTCTTCTAATAGGACTACTTCTTCAGCATCCTAATATTTTTCTACAGTCTGTTATGGCAGTCCTGGCATCTGTAATTCTGCTTTTCCAAGTTTCCCAAATAATCTCAGTATTTATTAGAATCTTCTCCTTAATACTCTTGCCAGGGTATTAAGTCTTGTGTTACCAAAATATCCACATATTTAATAAGTTCTTACTTATCCAGTTGTGTATTTTGACCATTTGATCCAAAATTCAGGATCTGTTCTCAGATATAATCTCCGGATACCTAATGGTATATTACCCAGATCCTGAAGCTGATACACAAGGTCTGACAATAAAGTCGACGAACTTAATTTTTCTAAGTGCCATGCACCTGATTTCTGAGTATTATTGTAGTCACCTTCAAAGTACTCCCCTTTGGAAACGGTGCACCAGTGCCAGCACAAAGTCCACCTGTCAAAGCAATTTTGGAACTCTTTCTGGAATGGCCATTGTGCAAAGTAGTAAGTTCGTGAACTTAACTGTATAGTTGTCTGTGAGGGAGTTTTTAGCCATTAAAAAATAACTGTATTGGAACACTCTCCCTAGTCCCCTGATCTGGCCCCTAATGACTTTTTTATTTAGCCAAAGATAAAGGAAATATTGAAAGGAATACATTTTGATGACATTCAGGACATCAAGGATAATATGATGACAGCTCTGATGGCCATTCCACAAAAAGAGTGCCAAACTTGCTTTGACAGGTGGACTAGGCAATGGCATCAGTGCATAGCTTCCCAAGGAGTCCTTCGAAGGTGACTCTAGTGATATACAGCAATGAGGCATGTAGCACTTTTTCTAGGATAAGCTCTGGAACTTAATTGGCAGTCCTCAGTTACAGTTCTTCCTCTGATCCGACATATGAGACTGGTAGCCAGGAGGGAAGATAGGGACAAACTTTGAGGAAGGCAATTGTACTTTGTGACAGTTGTGTCATTTCAGGCTTGTGCATAATCTTTAAGTAGAAGGGAAGGCTTTCTCTTCTAGCAAAGGAGACAGTCTGCTTTTTCTGAAGACCCGTGATCGTTGGGGCAATCAAAGGATTTGTTTAAGTTTGTCTATCCATATGTCCCCATCTCAGTCTTGATGTCCATATACATCCCCAGCGGGATCCAGACAATTTTTTCACCTAGGCTGAGAATTCAGCCTTCCCTAAGGTTCTCTCATTTTATGATAAATTCCTGTGCCTAGTCCTCAGCTCTGTCCCACAGCTGCAGGAGATGGGAGAATCTTTATAATAAAGCCAGAGAGAATCCCTGAGTCTCACACTTTTCTTTACATTACTGATTCCTAGATCTGAGCTTCTTATTTACATTTTAAATAAATCAACGTACTTAGTAACAGCCACTCAGTTCTACAGTCCTTTTACTTTGCTTATACCCTCAAGTGACAGCATGATTGTGCCAAATCATATATTCCCTTCCACCTATAGGTAGTTTCATTTAACCAGAGATGATGTCTTAAAAATCATAAACTTATAGCATGCCAGAGCTATTCTTTATCACCAGTGGTGGTTTTCTCATTATAAGAGATCCAACTTCATCTTTTTATAGCATGCTCCCTAAGATCAGTTCTGGTACCAACTCTATTAGATTAAGTTCTTTAGAAGCAGAGTCTGAGATAAGATTCGTGTGAAACTGACTTATTGAGAGATTCTCTTAGGAGATGGAGACTAAGAAAAGCAAAATAGAGCCAGAAAGGAAATAAAAATGAAGCTATTGTATTGCTTAGAAGAAATGGACAGAAGCTTCAGTTTGATCCTGTAACAGAGTTTTGCAATACTAGTTGCCCCAGAGAGTTGATTTCACCTTTAGAGAAGGAGGGGGACTTTTACATCCCAACATAAGTCAGTTGGAGCCCTGGTGGCACAGTAGTAAGAGCTATGGCTGCTAATTCAAAGGTCATGAGTTTAAATCCTCTTACTATTGTTTGGAAACTCTACGGGGCAGTTCTTCTCTGTCCTAAACTGTTTCTATGAGTTGGATTTGACTCAACAGCAACGGGTTTGGTTTGGTAAGTCAGTTACTGGCTTTTGGCTACCCTGGGGGCATCAGCATAATTTCCTTGGCAGGGGACTCCCATTTGGCTGAGGACAACTCTGTAGATGAAGGGGTGGCTCTTAACAACCCATGCTCGTATCAACTGGATGTGGGAACACTGTTTCCACAGAAGAGTTCCAGAAGGTACATCTACAGTCTATACTACATAAAGGGATACATTCAACATAGGATAAGCAGAAGGGATCTGGGAAATAAATGGCTTACTGCTCCTGAGACTGTACTGTCTCCTGCTGTGCCTCATATTAGCTCAGCGCTGATGGATGCAGGGAAGGATGTTTCCTCTTGACAAATTCTAGAAGATGAACATTCCAAGGCAAAGAGCAGAGAGAGAAAGGTGGAGAAAATTCTGGAGGGCAGTTGAGAAATTTCTAGTACCTGAAGTAGTATTACAATCAATAATCACAGGAAAGTGTTATATCCTCATGATTAAATACACAAAAATTAAAAATTAAAGTTAAGTATCTCTTTTCAGCTTCCAAATCACCCACAGGATTAGGGAACATGTGAAAAATCAACCTTCTTATACTTGTTGATGACAGAGTAAATATTTTTGGCTTTTTTCCCTGAATGAAAATTTGTAATCTATTTCAAATGTTTCAAAACCACATAGACTCTTTAATTCAGAAATTATACAGTACACAAACATATATTAAACTTACAAAAATGTTATTAAATTTAAAAAATATTTACATAAATTTAACCTAAAGTAACATGGAAGTTGACAAGAATTACTATAAAAGGGGTCGTGTTGTTACTTATAATAAGAGAAAGGTTCATGCTATACATTTAAGGGAACAAAGCAGGATTTAAACAATCTGCACAACGTTAGTCCATTTTATTATATTTTTAAAATAACATTTAAAAAAGCAGTTTACCTTTACAAGCAGAGGAGACACATTGGGTTTCAGGGCTCAAACTTCAAAATTCAAATATTGTGAGGAAAAAAGATAAATGATTCTGACCAACAATGAACTGAAATACGACTCTTTGAGGCCACCTCTGCACAAATGTGAACTTTTGATCTATTCTTTCTCACCACACATCACTTGAAAAAGAAGACAAATCTATAGGCCTTTTCATGTATAGGCGTAGCCTCGCCAGGCTGTGTGCAAACAAGACATTCTAATCCTAGAAGCCTACAAAATGCTTTCATCTCTTTGAAGTTTTCGGGATATCACAAGGGCAACGATATTTATATTTTACCCAAGACTGTTTTGCCAGCTTTGCTGAGAAAGCTGTGATGCATCTGTTCAGCTTTCCTTGACCTTCTTCACACTGCTATTTGTCTAGTGGGCCTGCACGACAGCAATTGCATGGCCTTTATCAAAACTGTTTTTAACCAGTACTATCCCAGCAATGTGGTATGAGAGCCACCTGGGCTCCGTGGATCCAGTTTCACATATATTTAAGAAATATCGAATATGTTCAATACACTGTCAAAAATTATGAAAACTTGGAATGATGATATTATTGAATGTTCTTTTCCAATGCAGTTTTGGATTTGCTGTTTTAATTAACTTTCTTTTGACTAGGCTATTTTACAGCTGTGAAGGGGCAGAGAATAATCTTTAAATTTCTATCTGGCAAAAACAAAAACAAAAAACAAATAGTGACATCGAGTTTATTCTGACCCATAGCGACCTATAGGATAGACTGGAACTGCCCCCATAGAGTTTCCAAAGAGCACGTGGAAGGTTAATACTGCCAACCTTTTGGTTAGCAGCCTTAGTACTTAACCACTGCATCACCAGAGCTTTTCTGTCTGGCAAGGATACATATAACTTCTGTCTAGTATATAGATAACACCAAAAATTACCATATATTGATCTGTTAGACATTAACCAGTTTTGTATCTAACCTAGCACTCTTGTCCTAACTTCTTTTACTAAATTTTCTATAAATAGCTAGTTCCTTAAATTTTCATTAAACCAAACTTGCTTTCTTTAATGAGTTGAATAGTATTTTTGGCATATATTCATTTTATGTTTTCATGAGAGGTGTGCTGTTACTTTGTAGAAAAGTATGCAATAGCATAACTATCTTAGGTGCTTAGTAGAGGGTCAACAAAAAAAGATGAAGACCCTAAATGAAATGGATTGATACAGTGGTTCTAACAGTGAGCTAAGCATAACAACAATTGTGAGAATGACACGGGAGCAGACGATATTTTATGCTCTTGTACATAGTGTCACAGCAAGTCAGAATCAGCTCAGAGGCACAAGATAACAACAATCCTAGGTGCTATGCCTGTGATCCCTCATTAAAGCAGAACAAGTTAATAGTTATGAATGATAATGGAGAACAAGATGGTGACGGAGAACATGGTATATACACGTAACAGGAAGAAAGAGAGAGAAAAAAATGATTATTATAGCTTTAGAGGACATGTTCCCGGTTGGAGAAAATAGTTCATTTGTATCATTAAGAAGTTTGAAATGACTATTAATTTTAGAGTGTACATATGCAGAACTTTTCATAGCTACTATCAAATTTTTGCAAGTTCTGTCTCATGTTTATTTTTAGAAACTCTGCTTGTTGTTGCTTTCATTAAAATCTTTCCAGAGTTGTAGAAGTAATTGCATGTCCATGGTAGTGAGCAAGCTGATGTAGTGAAATACGTGTTACAAAACCACATCAAGAGAGAATACTGTCTTTACATCAATACAATTCATGGCGAAAACCAAATTCTTCATGATTTAATAGCTCATGGGAAGTTATTAAATTACTAGATAATTTTTGAAGCAGCAGCCTGAGTTAAAATTATAACTGTTGAATTAAATTCTGTGAAATAAATGCATAGCCCTCTATATAAGGGAAGATAACAGAAATACGCACCAAAATCTAACATTGTGTACATCTCCATCAGGAGTAGTAGACTGAGCTTAATGCAAAGGACTTTATTACATTGCAAGCCTGACCACTTTTCCAGGTGTTCGACGTCAGAGACTTTTCCATAAAAGGATTATAATTATGTTTCAGATTTAAGTTTTTGCGTAGTTAACTGCCAAAATTGTTTCTAATTTAACCACCTGGCGATGACTGGCTATTACATTTGTTCTTCTACAGGAGTGTCGTTGAGTTATGTAGACTTAGTTTTTTTAATTTTAATAATTCTTTCAATGTAAGATGATTTCTGCAAACAATTGCCTGAATGTTTGCTCCATTAGACTATTTAAAAATTCTCATTTTAATAATTTTACAATAATAGTGTACAAATCAGTGGTTGCCTGAGGGAATGTCCGGGTGGGAGGGACTGTGGGGAGGAATTATAAGGAGCATGAGGAAATTTGGGGGATGATAGAAATGTTCATTATGTTGATCGTGATGTTAGTTTCATGAGTGAACATATGTATTAGTTATCAAAATGTACACTTTCTATGTCAGTTATTCTTCAATAAAACTGTAAAAGTATCCACCATTTCTAACTACAGAAAATTAAAGATTATATTTAGAAGTAACTATTTTACTTTCTGTACCTAGTACCAAAAAAATAAAAATAAAAATAACCAAATCCACTGCCATTGACTCGATTCTGACTCATAGCAACCCTACAGGACAGAGCAGAACTGCCCCATGGAGTTTCTAAGGAACACCTGATAGATGCAAACTACTATCATTTTGGTTAGCAGCCATAGCACTTAACTACTACACCACCAGGGTTTCTGTACCTAATAGAATATCTTTTTTTTTTAATTATGATTGAGTGAAAATGTACATTCCCATATAAATTTGCATGCCCACTGATATGCAGCTCCCACTGCTCTCCCTGCCTTCCTCTCTGCTTCATACATGTCTTATCCTCCCAACAATCTCCTATCCCCTCCTTTCCACTCAGTCCTCTGCCTCCAATAAGAGGCTAGCAGGAAGACATTCTGTGGATGCGTAGAACCGTAAAGGGCACACATGATATGGTCACTCTGTGTCACCAAGTCCAATCCATTCCTGTCTGAGAGCTGACCTCCTTTATGACTTATAGATAGGGGCAGCAGCAGGGCCAGGATCCATGCTCTCAGAGGAACTCCGAGGCTCATGGACCATCAATTGCAGTCTTTTAGTGGAGATCTCAGGGTGCAGCCCTTTTTATTCTTGTGTTGCCAGTGAGACTCAACTTGGTGAGCTCCATCATGGCTATCACTGGTGGTGGCTGGGCACCATCTGCTTCTTCGAATCACAAGTCAATGTAGTCACCCATTCAAGTACATCTCTCTGTCTTCTGGGTTCTCTTTCCTCCATGTTGTTTTGGTCCTTGGTGATCATCCATTCCTGCTGAGTTGGGACCATTTGCTGTATCCTCAGATGGCAGCTTGGCAGATTTTAAGACCCCACATGCCACTTACCAATGTGGGGTACAGAAGACTCTCTTAGCAAAACACCAGTTATGCCAATTTGGCCACAATCTCCCCTGAGAGAATGGTCCCCTGCTCCCTGCCCCAGCTACTCTATCCTTTAAACATTGCGTTAATATGGGGGGAATAATCATATTATGTTGAAGACCAGTTAATATTGATCTTCTTTCTCATGTGTGCTGTCACAGATTTTAGCCAAACAAATTTCGATCAACTATCTAATCTAGACCCCTCCCATCCCCCCTCCCTCCCCACCCTTGCAGCCTTCAAAGAGTCTTTTCTTCCATGCATGAGTCTGTTTTTAAGTTGTTATTGTAGAGGTCTCATACAATATTTGTCCTTTTGTAGTTGACTACTTTCACTTAACATAGTGTCCTCCAATTGAAACCAGATTATAAGTTGTTTCCTAAAATCATTGCTGTTCTTTAACACTGCATGGTGTTCCACTGAGTATATATCCTATAGTTTACCTATCCATTCCTCTGTTTGGGGGCATCTGGGTTGATTTCATCTTTTTGCTATTGTTGACTGTGCTGCAATAAACATTCATGTGCATGTGTCAGCTGGTGTGAAAGGCCTTGATTTTGTAAGCAGTGGAATTACTGGGTCAAATGGTATATCTATATGCAGCTTTTAAAGGAAGAGACAGGTTGCTTTCCAAAGAGGTTGTACCATTTTGCAATCCCACCAGCAGTGTTAGAGAGTTCCAATTTCTAAACATCCTGTCCAGCATTTGTTGTTTCACGTTTTCTAAATCATGGCTGATCTTGATCATAGCCAATGAGATGGTATCTCATTGTCATTTTGATCTGAATTTCTTTAATAGCTAATGATCGTGAGCATGTCTGCCTGTGTTTTTTGGCTGCCTGGATCTCCTCTTTAGAGAAGTGTCTGTCCATCTCCTTTGCCCATCGCTTAATTGGATGATTTATCTTCTTGTTGATATTTTGTAGTATTTTATATATTATGCGGATCAGGGATCAGTCTGACATAGAGTTGCCAAATATTTTTTCCCATTCTGTAGGTGGCCTTTTAATTCTATTAATAAAGTCTTTGGATGAACAAAAGTAATTGATTCTTAGTAGTTCCCATTTATCTATTTTCTGTTGTTTGTGGTTGGTTTGACAGATTTTGAAGTCTGCCTACATTGTGTATTAAACCTTCCATTGTTGTTCCTACATTTTTTTAGATGAGGTTTATCGTTCTAGATTTGATGTTTAGGTCTTTTATCCAGTTTGAGTTGGTTTTTGTATAAGGTGTAAGATATTGTTTTTTTTTTTTCAATTTTTGCAGATGAATATCCAATTTTCCCATCACAGTTTGTTGAAAAGTTTGTTTTTACCCCAGTTTAATGTCTTAGGGCTTCTGTCAAATACCAGCTGTTCATAGGAAGATGGTGTCATCTCTGGGGTCTTAATTCTGTTCCAGTGATCTGTCTCTGACTACTGTGGCAGTACAATAAGTTCTAAAGTTGCATTGCGAGAGGCCTCCCAGTGTGTTCTTCTTCTTCAGTGGTGCTTTACTTATCCGGGGCTTCTTCCCTTTGCAAACAAAGTTGATTTGTTTCTCCATCTCATTAAAAAACGTTGCTGAAATTTGTATTGGGATCGCATTACATAAGTAGATTGTTTTGGGTAAAATAGACATTTTCACTTTGTTAAGTCTTCCTATCCATGATCAGGGTAGGTTTCTCCCTGTATGTAAGTCTCTCTTAGTTTCTTGTAGTAATGACTTGTAGTTCTCTTGGTAAAGGTCTGTTATTTCTCTGGTTAAATTTGTTCGTAGGTAGTTTATCTTCTCCAAGGCTATAGTAAATGGTATTGACTTGGTGATTTCTTCATTAACAGTCTTGTTGTTGGTATAAAGGAATCCTACTGATTTACTTATGTTTATCTTGTATCCTGAGACTTTGCTGAACTCTTCTATCAGTCTGAGTAGTTTACTTGTGAATTCTTTAAGATTCTGTGTATATACAATCATATCATCTGCAAATAGGGAGATTTTTCTTTGCTGATGTAGATGTCATTTATTTGTTGATCTTGTCTAATTGTTCTGGCTAGAACATCTAGTAAAATGCTGAACAGGAGAGGTGAGAGTGGGCATCCTTGTCTTGTCCTGTTCTCAAGAGAAAATGTTTCAGTCTCTCTCCATTGAGGATGACGTAGGCCATTGGCTTTGTATAAATGGCCCTTATTGCATGGAAGAATTGGCCATCTCTTCCTATTTTGCTGAGAGTTCTTAGCATGAATGGATGTCGGACTTAATCAAATGTCTTTTCTGTGTCAATAGACAAAATCAGGTGATTCTTGTCTTCTGTGATATTTATGTGGTTGATCCTATTAATTGTTTTTCTGATGTTGGACGCATCCCTGGAATGAATCCAACTTGGTTACGATGGATTATTTTTTGGATATATTGTTGTTTTCTGTTGGCAAGAATTTTGGTGAAGAATTTTGCATCTGGATTTGTGAGTGATATCAGTCTGCAGTTCTGCTTTTTGTTGGGTCTTTCACTGGCTTTGGAACCAGGGTTATGCTGGCTTCATAGAATGAATTTGGTAGTCTTCCATCTCTTTCTACACTGTGAAATAGTCTCAGTAGTATTGGACATAACTCTTCTCTAAAAGCTTGGTAGAATTTCAGTGAAGCCATCTGGGCCTGGGCTGCTTTTAATTGGTAGTTTTTAGGTGACTTTTTGAATCTCTTCAGTTCAAATCCACCAGACGCTCGTTTAATACTCTGGGGGTCAGTTCTACCCTGGTCCCTAGGTCGCCATGAGTCGGATCTGACTCGTTGGCACTGGGCTCGCTGGCTCCTTTGTGATGGGTTTATTAAGTTGTTCTGCTTCAACTTGTGATAATTTTGGTAGGAGATATGAATTAAGGAATTTGTCCATTTCCTCTAGGTTTTCAAATTTGTTACAGTACAGAATTTCATAGTATTCTCATGATATTTTTGATTTCTGTTAGATCTGTTAGGACAACTCCCCCTTCATTTCTTATTCAGGTTATTTGTTTCCCTTCCTGTTTTTCTTTAGTAAGTTTAGCCAACGGTTTGTCGATTCTGTTAATGTTTTCAATATTTTCAATTGTTCTATTCTCTAAATCATTTAGTTCTGCTCTCGTCCTTAGGATTTGTTTTCCTCTGGGACCTGAGGGGTTCCTCTGTTGTTCTTTTTCTACTTGCTCAAGCTGTAAGGTTAGTTCTTTGGTTTGGTTTCTTTCATCTTTCCTGATGTGTGAATTTATGTAGATAAACTGATCTCTGAGTACTGCTTTAGCTGTATCCCATAGGTTCTAGTTGCAAGTGTTTTCATTCTCATTGGAATCCATAAATTTCTTTAGTTCATCCTTGAGTTCTTCTATAGCTCATGGCTTTTTGAGGAAATTGTTGTATGGTTTCAATGAGTTCCACTTTCTATGTATGTTTTTACTGCTGTTGATTTTGACTTTTATGGCTTTATGATCTGAGAAGATGCTTTGCATTAATTCAATTGTATGGATTTTGTTGAGAATTGCTTTATGTCCTAACACATTCTGGAGAATGTTCCATGTGCACTGGAGAAGAAAGTGTAGTTGTCCGCTGATGGAAAGAAAGTTCTGTATATGTCAATGAGGTCTGGTTCATTAATTGGGCAATAAGGTCTTCTGTGTCTTTATTGAGCTTTTTCCTAGATGACCTGTCTAATACTGAGAGTGGAGTCCTGAAGTCTGTTACTATTATTGTGGAGTGATCTATCTCCTTTTTGAGTGTAGTCAGTGTTTCTTCAATGTATTTTTGTGCTCTATTATTGCCAGCCAAGTGCCGTTGAGTAGGTGTTGAGCACTGCTTGTGTATTGAACCTTTCAGCAATAAGTAGTGTCCGTCTTTGTCCATGATGGTGGATTTTAGATTAAAATCTATTTTATCTGAGATTAGAATTGCCACACCTGCTCTTCTTTGTGTATTGTTAGCTTGCTATGTATTCTTCCATCCTTTAGTTTTCAGTTTGTTCCTATCTTTAAGTCTAAGGTGAGTTTCTTGTAGGTAACATATGGATGGGTCATGACTTTTGATCCAATATGTACTCTATGTCTCTTTACTGGAGTGTTCAGTCCATTCACATGCAGTATAATTATTGATAGGTATGGGTTTAGTGCTGTCATTGTGATACGTTTATTTTTGTGTTAATGTTTTCTCTGTTGTTCTCATTAATCTTTTCTGGGACTTCCTTCTTTGTGAGTTGATTTTTCACCTTTTCCAGTCTTGGTTTTGTGGTTGTTGAGACTCCTGTATTATGTTTCTTGATTTGATATGTTGCCTGTTTATTGTGCTTTGTGGCTTTCCCTATAATCCCCCTTAATAAACTATGTAGAAACCCAATTTTAGTTACTACCAGTCTTATTAACTTCCTCTATATCTGGAAGGACTGTAACGACTGTAGTACATCCCTCTTTTTAATATGATGACATCATAGTTTTCACGATATGTTCACTCAATCATTTCTTTCACTATTACAGCTTTCATTGCATTTGGAGCCTTCCCTAACTGAGTAGGTTTCTGGGTGATGTGTCCTGAATTTTTTTCTAAAATATAAAGTCAGTGGTTTTGTTCTTCTAAGCCAAGTGATTCTTTCAGTATTTCTTGTAGCTTTTTTTTGGTTTTTACAAAGTCTCTCAGTTTCTGTTTATCTGTGAATGTCTTAATTTCATTTTCATATTGCAAAAATATTTTCATATTTCAAAAACAGTTTTGGTTCAAAGTTCTTCTCCTTCAAGGCTTTGAATGTGTCATGCCACTGTCTCTGTGCCAGCATTTTTTCTCCTGAGAAATCCAACAACAGCCTACAAGGTTTCCCTCCAAGTGTTAGCTTTGCTTTGAGTCTTGCTACCTTTAAGAGTTTCTGTTTCTGTTTCATTTTGTTAAGCTTGATTATGATAAGTCTTGGAGTCTCTCTTTTGAGCTGTATATTGAGTGGCATTCAATATGCATCTTGGATATCTATATTCCCTTCTTTCATAATTTCTGGCAAGTTTTCTGTCAGCAGCTCAGCAGCAATACCCTCTGTGTTCTCAAGTGTCTCACACTGTTCAGGAACTCCAGTTAATCATAGATTGTTCCTCTTAATAGAGTCCCACGTGTTTCTTAATGCTTCTTCATTTTTCTTGTTTCTTTTTTCTGATTTCTCCTCGTAGATGCTGGTGTCAGGAGCTCTGTCTTCCAAGTCAGAAAGTCTCTTTTCCATTTGTTCCATTCTGTTTTCTTGGCTTTGAACTGAAGTTTTTATGTCTTTGACTTTGTTCTTGATCTGTTGGATTTCCAAGTACTGGTGTTCCATCAGATAGAACGGCTTGCTTAATTTTTCATTTTGCTGTGCTGCATTTTGTAGGAGGTCTAGGATTGCTGTATATATAATCCTTTTGTATTCACCTTCCAATAGTTTCAGAAAGGTTTCTTCTTCTGTGAAGTTCTTTGGTTGTTTCTTTTAGGGAACTTTTGGGGCCATGATTTCTTCTTTATACTTTTATCCAGAATCTGTTGCTTTTTGGCCATCATGTGAGTCAATAAAGGCTGGGAGAGATGCTCTAGGTTGTCTTAAAATGAAAGGTAAAAGGTATCTGACAACTTCCAAAATCAGTCAGGTTTTCAGGTGTACAGGTCCCTTCTCCCCATCTGGTAAAATAAAAACCTCTATATCCAACCCCAGATGTTATAAAGTAGTTCAAAATACAAAATTTTACTGCCCTGCTGGCCTCTGCTGCTGGGCCCCAGCCATAGGTGACACTGAGTAAAATAATTCTTTTCTGCTGGAAAAGCACTCTCCTCCAGGCAGGTGCTGCCTCCCAACCTAGGAATTAGGTCCCACTCAGACTCCGTATGGGTACCTCTGCCTCCCAGTGGAATGAGATGGCATCCCATACAAGCTCCCCATCTGTTTCAGTATATGCTACTCAATGGCAGAAGTGGAAAGAGAGGCTAAAGGTGTGAAGATGCACAGAGTTCAAAGCTGGCCTCTCAAAATGTGACAACTTTGCCTGTTGATACCACCAGCTCTGTGCCTGAGATTAGCTGCTAGTCAAGTCCCAGCTCCACCTGCCAGCTAAGACAAAGATGAAAAAGTTAAAATGGAGAGTTATCTTCTGTCTGTGAAAGCCAGCACTCACCAAGAGCAGGGATGGCAAAAGAATGGAAGTTTTCATCTCAGTGGTATGATGTCCAAATTAAGAGCCCTATGTTGTGTCCTAGGGCTCACTAGGTGTCCAGTAGTCTCCATTTAATTATCAATTTAGGTCTTGATTTCCAGAGGGACTTAGGGAGATGTGTGGTTAGTCTACTATCTGGACTCCGCTCCCCCCATTAGAATATTTTTGTTCACTGCTGAGTTTCTGTATATGGCTTGTCCCCTATGCTATATACCATCTTACATTTAGCAATGTATTTAGTATTTCAACAACTAAAATATTTTCAATAGTAGAAAAATTAGTTGAATGAATGAATAGTTAGCCAGAATGGAAAGTATTTATTATGCATCTTTATTTGTAGTACATATATATATTGGCTTTCATGTTCAGTCAATCTGAGGAAAACTGTTATTTTCCCTCAACTGTCTAATTATTTAAAATAAATATTTCTTTAATTTTGTTCAGTACTTTCTCACCAAATTTTACATTTTTACCCTGTCATTTTTTTCTAGTTTGGCAAGTCTAAGCTGTTTCTCCATGATTTCTGCTTAACATGGAAACAGTTCTGTTCCAGTGGTTTCAGGTTATTGGGAAATTTTGCATGTCTGGTGTAGGTTTGTGTCTCAGTTGTTGTAGAAAAGCAAATAACCAGTTGGATTTCTTTTGATAAATAATGTATGTCTCATCCTCAGGTCATCCTTAGAGAAGCAAAGAAAGCAAGAAATTTCTTGCTTTTTGACTTATTTCTGTTGTGACCTTGGCATAGAGAGCATGGCTTTTAGAAGCTTCAGCCTGTCTACCTAGAAAGGAAATGAATGCTTTTCAAAAAAAAATGTGAAATATATTTAAGTGGGAATGAGTGGTAAGAATGATTATAGTTTTAATTTCAGAGATAATAGTATTTTGCAAAGACTGCAGTGAAAATTTCATTTCTACATGAAGACAGTTCTACATGAGGACACTGTGTTGTTAGCCATGGAGATACAAAGATGAATGAAGAGCTCTTGACCGATCTTGAAGACTGACAATTCAAAGGATCGGGTGATTGATAAAAAAAGGTTTCACAGCAGAATGGAATCAATACAGGTTTCACAGGGAGGACACCTGGAATCACATCCTAGCTCCAGGAACCCAGCATATTTCCTTTTAGGGTAGTTGGGCATTACAATATAGGTGATTCTAAGAACTCCTGCTAAGCCATGGCTGTGCTGCAAGAAAACTGGAATTGCAGGGTTAGAGCTTAGGGCACCATCACAGAGAGATGGAACCAAAAATCAAATCTAGGAGATTCAGTGTGTGAATAGTCCTTGAAACTGTACCTCCTCCAGCCCCTCTACTGTAGATCAGAATGAAGGCAGAGAGGCAGCATCACTCTCGCATGACTCACTGTGTTGCTTGAAGGTGTGAATGTGGATGGCGAGAGCAAAAGAGAGGAAAAGTAAGGCTAGTCATCCAATCTTACAAGATTAATGAGTCATGCTATTCTTACGGCTGAATATTTTATTCTTTATGTTTTTTAAGGTAAAATATGTATAGTACAGAGAAAAATTCCAGCAGATAGGCTGAAATTATGCTTTACTTTTTTTTTAATCTCATTTACAAGTTAGAAAATCATAAGCAGAGCAAATACTTTTGTCAGACACCTTCTGTGTTTGCTTATTTGTTTCCCCGAGAAAACGTGAAGCTCTATGAGGGCAGTAGACTTGTCTATTTGATTGATGTTTTATCACCTGTCCTTATCAAGGCAGAAGTTCAATACACTTGTTGCATTAACATATAGAAGGGTCAAAATAAAGAATAGCCAGCCAAGTGCCATCGAGATGGAGTGAAATAACGTGAATGGAGCTTTACAAATGTCAGTGTGCTACACCAACAACATTATAAGTGTGCAATATGGCAATAGAGTCAGAACCAAAACCTATTGCTATTGAATAGGTTTCAACCCATGGACTTCAGAGGAGAGTGCAGAACTGCCCCATAGATATCCAAGCAGCAGCTGGTGGATTTGAACTGCCAAACATTTTGGTTAGCAGCTGTGTCACTTAACCACTGCACCAGCAGGGCCAGGGGAAGAGACAAACCCCAAAAGACATCATGACTTAGATATTTTATTTGTTCTCTAAAAAGTAGAAAGCATTTGGATAGAAGGAATAAAAGGAGAGGCAGGAAGGAGAATTTCCAGTATTTAAAGCATTCCTTTATAGTTTGCTTGAAGACTCCTTCTTAGAGATCTCCTATTGCCTGTGCCAACCTGAACTAGGTGTTTTCCATACCCTGCTGCACAGTCATTATTCTAGAACTTCCTTTAACTGTTCCTTTGCGGATCCCTGGTTCCTGAATTTGTGTCTTTTATATATTTATTTTTTAGCTAGAAATTCCAGAACAGTTGTTGTTCATTGCTGAGTCATTTGCACTCATGGCGACTCCATGTGTGCAGAGTAGAACTCCATAGGATTTTTAAGGCTGTGAACTTGCTGAAGTAGATCACCGGGCCTGTCTTCTGAAGCTCCTCTGAGTGGATTAGAACCGCCAACCTCTTGGCTGGTAGTTGCATCCTTAAATCTGTGTGACACCTGATTGGGCAGACTTTTAAAAGTCAGGTGTATGTAAAAGATATGAGAGATGCAAAAATATCAAAAAAGTCTGTCCAGTCCAGAGCATGGAGGTTCTAGTCTTTTTTATGAAACTTTCTACTTTTTTTCTTTATCATGTATCACAGGCAGTTCTTTAGGGACACCTCGATGGATAGAATGTTTTTTTTTTTTTTAAAGAAGTTAAGAAGCATATTTCACAGTGAGAGTTTCCTGCTGTGTAGTGATACGTCTTCATTTTGAGTAGTTTGGTTGTACATTTCAGGAAATGTTCCTTTGATATTTCTGAGTTCAGACATGTGTAGGTATTGATGATTTGGGCCTTTTTCTCATTAGCTTTATTCTTCTTTGTGCTTTTGATTTTCTTTTATGAGCTGCTAACAAAGAAAATCTACAGTGATTTTCAAAGTCTACAACTGTTGATTCCCAGGAATTGGTCTCTGTAGTGCCACTTCCCTGATAAGCATCATTGCAACCTTGATTATCATAGAATTGTTATAAACAGCTGCACAACTACTCCAACCACCAATTAAAGTATAGCTCCAGATGTTCCGTATTCAGATCTGCAGCCCTACGAGGTGGCTGCTTCATTGAGCCAGTCACATTAAAGCTGTCGGCTTTACCATATCTTATTATGAGTGTTTATAACAGACAATAGTTAGCTCTCAGAAGGAATACTCAGGCACAGTGGTTAAGCACTTGCCTGCTAACCAAAAGGTTGACAGTTTGAACTCACCTGGTGACCCTGTGGAAGAAAGACCTGGCAATCTTCTTGTATAAAGACCACTGTCAAGGAAACCATATGGAGCAGTTCTTCTCTGTCACTCAGGGTTGATATGAGTTGGAATTGACTCATTGGCACCCATTCGCACCCATTGGCAGCTCTCACGTGCAGTGCTGATGTCCAAGTTGTTTGCAATCACAGCTCACAAGGCCCAGAAAAAGGAAAAGAAGCACAGTTGTAAATGGATTCACTTTTCACTGTGGCCCATAGTGATTTCCAGTAAGAAAAAGTAGTTGGAAGCAGCCTCTCAAGACCCTTGATTTGTTGCCTGCTCACTACCCAGCTTCTAGAAACCCTGGTGATGTAGTGGGTAAATGCTATGGCTGCTAACTGAAAGATTGACAGTTGAAATCCCCTAGGTGTTCCTTGGAAACTCTACGGGGGCAGTTCTTCTCTGCTGTATATGGCACTGAGTTTGGTTTTAGCATTTACCCTCCTTCCTGGCTGCATTATTATGCTCTTATATGGACAGTTTTTCTTATGATTTCGGAAAATAAGCAAACAGCTTCTCAGGAAAAGTTTGGCAGCACTCTGTTTCCATCTGATAGACTATTCACTCACAAAATCTGAGAGAATTGGTACATTCATACATAATCAACCAATTGCTCTCAGGTCAATTCTGACTTGAGGAAGCTCCATGTATGTCAGAGTAGAAATGTGCTTCATAAGGTTTCCAAAGATTGATTTGATTTCCTGGAAGTGGACTGCCAGGCCCTTCTTGTGAGGTGTCTCTGGATAGATTTAAACCCTAGTTTTGTTTAGCCAAATGTGTTAACAGGTCATATCATCCAAGGACTCTTCCAACCCCACCTTAAAGTCAGGAGAAGGAGGGGCTCATGACTAGGAATTGACATGGCCTAAGTACAGAAAAATATTACCATATTTTAATGGTAATAACTTATGCATTCTGTCTTTGTTAGCCACCTGTGCCCTCCCGCATCAGGTATTTTGGTAAGCACACTGTGCTAATTTCTTTTTCTTACAGCAATGTATTTTTAAAAAGTCAGCAGAGTACCTTTACAAAAATACCTTGAGTGGGGGGAAAGATTGGCAAACACACGTTAAAGGTGTACATTTCTTTATGTAAAAATATAGTAATTGACAAATATTTGCCCAATGTTTATTTAAACATGAATGGATACACGTTCTGACACTGATAGGTGAGAGAGCTCAGTCTAAAATTCAGAAGACCTACAAAGAGTGTCAAAAAAAGGTGACGTGTGCTTACTGGTGGTTGACAGGTTGCTAAGCATTCTCTGAGTATTAATATAAATTATAATCTCTACTGTGAATAGGAGTCTTTGAGTGGTGCCAACAGTTTTGTGCTTGGCTACTGACTCAAAGGCTGACAGTTTGAGTCCATTCACAAGCCTGGTGATCTGCTTCAGAGACATCAGCCATTGACCATCCCATGGGCTCCATTCTGTCCTGACATGAGTGAGATTGCATGAGTCAGAATCAATGCAATAGCAACTTTTTAAAATTTTTGTTTAATTGTGGACAGGGTCTTTGTATATGCATGTATATTTTAAAAGTACTATTTTTCTGGACCTGGATTACACAATCATTGAAAATTATTTGTCTCGTGGAAGACTTTTTTAATTTTTTTATTTTTATTATGATTGAATGAAAATGTACATTCCCATATATATTTGCATGCCCACCTATTTGCAGCTTCCACTGCTCTCCCTGCCCAGTGACAGCACACTCTTCCTCTCTGCTCCATACATGTCCTGTCCTCCCAACAGTCTCCTGTCCCCTACTCTCCACCTACTCCCCTTCCTCCAGTAAGAGATCAGCAAGATATGGTCACTCTGTGTCTCCAAGTCCAATCCACTGCTATCTGAAAAGTTGACCTTCATTATGATTTATGGACAGGGGCAGCATCAGGGCCAGGGGTCATGCTCTCGGGGAAAACCCAAAGTCCCTGGACCATCAGTTATGGCCTTTTAGTGGAGATCTCAGGGTACATCCCTATTCATTCTTGTGTTGCCAGTGAGACTCAATTTTGTGAGTGGCTATCACTGATGGTGGCCGGGCACCATCCAGTTCGTTGGGTCACAAGTCGATGCAGTCACACACTCACGTGGGTCTCTCTGTCTTCTGGGTTCTCTTCCCCGCATGTCGTTCTGGTTCTCAGTGATTATCTGTTCCTATTGAGTTGGCACCATTTGCTGTACCCGCAGATGGCAGCTTGGCAGCTTTTAAGATCCCAGACACCACTTACCAATGCGGGGTGCAGAGAGTCCTCATTAGCAAAACAATAGCTGTGCCAGTTGGCCTCAATTTTGCCAATCCCTGGCCCCACGCCCTAGCTACTCTGTTCTTGCAATATTGTGTTGAAAGTTCAGTTAATATTGATCTTCTTTGTAATGTGTGCTGTCACCAATCTCACCCGACCAAATTTCTATTAACTATCTAATCTAAACTCTCTCCCCTCATCTTCCCTCTCTCCCCACCCTTGCAGCTGTCAAAGAGACTTTTCTTCTATGCATGAGTCTGTTAAGTTCTTACAGTAGGTGTCTCATGCAGTATTTGTCTTTTTGTCGCTGACTGCTTTCATTCAGCATAATATCTTCCAGTTGAAAGCAGGTTAAGAGATGTTTCCTGCAGTCATCAATGTTCTTTATCATTGCATAGTGTTCCATTGAGTATATATCATAGTTTACCTATCCATTCCTCTGTTGTTGGGCATCTGGGTTGATTCCATCTTTTTTGCTATTGTGGACTGCGCTGCGATAAACATTCATGTGCATGTACCAGTTGGTGTGAATGGCCTTAATAGCTTTTTAAGGGAGCGCCAGATTGCTTTCCAAAGAGGTTGCACCATTTTGAAATCCCACCAGCAGTGTAGGAGAGTTCCAATCTCCCCACATCCCCTCCAGCATTTGTTGTTTTGAGTTTTTTGGATCATGGCTAACCTTGTTGGGGTGAAACGGTATCTCATTGTCATTTTGATTTGAATTTCTTTAATAGCTAATGATCGTGAGCATGTCTGCATGTGTTTTTTGGCTGCCTGGATCTCCTCTTTAGAGTAGTGTCTGTCCAGCAAGAGATATTTTTTTTTATGTGTTATATTTAATTCAATATTTACTTACTGGGTAACCAGAAAAATTCTACATTTGGAAGTGTTAGAGTTTGGCTTACCAAAGTCTGTCCCTGACTCTTCGGCTGAAGACTTGGATACTCACCTTCTCTAGTTTCTGCTGTGACATGAGTCAGGGCCAAATAACTTAGGCTTGATTTTCGTTGCACCCCACCCATGGTCTGGGAAGAGACTGGGGATTGGAAAAGGTGGGTAGAGAGAGTATTAAAAGTGAGAAAGAGATTTATTTTGTATTTATTTGAAAAGGAAAAATTACGGTGCCCTTACAGAAATCAGGACAGTAGAATTAAGAATGGACAGTTCTTCATAAACAGATAATAAATTTATTTTCTTGTATATTTTCTAATAACTATGGAGAGGGCATTTTAAACAGTTTTAAATGTATCTATGCTTATTATTCCTTAGAAAATCTAATTTCTTTACACAGATTTGTATGATGGTGTTGTAGGCAATAAAATATCTGGGATGGCTCACTATATACCATATTCCCAGTTGCATGAACACCCATCTGAAGTGAACAATATCCTATCAAGAAAGTCAACTTTCTAGCAGATTTAGGCAGACAGAAGGGGCCCACTGTAGAGCCAGGTCCATAGGAAGATGAGATGTTTCATATAACTCAGTAAAATGATTATAAATTAAGTCTTTCCTTCAGCGCCCTGGGGAATCCCATGAGATACTTAGAAAAGCTGGTATTGCCAGAAAGTAGAGAACCAGTTTCTGGAGAGCAGGACCTTGATGTTTCAACTTCCTTATTTCTGTTCTTTCGATGCTCACATGACTTTAAATGTCTATATTTGATCAATTTCTTCTACTTCTCAAGACAAGAACTTGGAATCCTTTATCTCATGGTGCAGAGTACTGTGTATGGTAACTTAAGTGAAAAAAGAGGAAAAAAAGATATGGTATATATTAAGACAATTCTAGATGGCTTCTATTTTGATAAACTGTCATGTAACAAACAAGTTAATTTGTATATTTCCAAGGTTTTGATAATCAGGTTCAAGAACAAGAGATCTGTGTTCTCTTCTTAGAGTTTAACACTCACTGCTCCTATTTTGCCATCAGCTGCAGTCACTTTATTTCACAGGCCATTTTCACGAATTGTGAAATGTTCTTGATCCTTGTCTCCATTTTGGATTTCTGAATCACTCTGTTTTAGTTTCTTATTGTTGCTGGAACAAATATCAACAATCTTAATGACATAAACATCACACATTTGTCTTACAGTTCTATAGTTTAGAAATTTGACCTAGTTTTCCTTGTACTAAAACCAACCTATCACGAACTGTGTTCCTTTCTGGAGTCTCTAGAGAACAGTCTGTTTCTTTGCTTTTTCCATCTTCTAGAGGTCACCCACAGAACTTGTGTCATAGCTCCATCCTCCTTTTGAATGTCAGCAGTGGTATGTTGAATTCTCACATCTTATGACTGACTACTGCTCTTGTCTCCCTTTTCCACTAAAGGCCCTGTGATTGACCCTATTTTGCTAATTCTGGAGAATTTCTGTATGTTAAGGCCAGCCAACCAGCAGAATGGAATGCCATACATTACCCTAAGTGTCATCATCATTTAGACTGGGCTCTTTCCAGGACAGTTTTCCTGTGCAGCCCGTAACTAGGCCCTGCTTTTACCTTTGCCCGCACCTACAACCTGGTTTCTGTGTAGTACCCAGAGTCACCTATTTAAAACTGTAAGTAAAAACGTGTGACTGTTATGCTCAAAGTCTTGTAAAGCTATCCCACTTAACTTCAAACCAAACTAAACCCCCTGCCGTCAAGCCAGTGCTGACTGATAGTGACCCTATGGGACAGGGTAGAACTTCCCCGTAGAGTTTCCAGGGAGCACTTTGCAGATTTGAACTGCCAACCTTTCCGTTAGCAGACGTAGCAGTTAACCCACGACACCACCAGGGTTTCCATTTAACTTCAAGTAAACATAAAAGTAACTAAAAATGGCCCCTAACTTGTCTATAATTTTAATCCCTTCTTAAATAGAACTTAACTACATTCTAACAATGTTTATTTGTATATAATATATATATTTTTTCACTCTTTCTCCACACTAAAATCTTTGAGGGCAGGGATCTTCATCTGTTTTGTTAAGTGATAGATTCCAAGTAGCAACCACATTGCGTAACACATAGTTGTTATTTAATTCCGACTCATGTTGAGTCCACATACGCAGAGTAGAAGTGTTCCATACGATGTTCAAGGTTGTGACCTTTCAGAAACAGATCACCAGGCTTGTCTTCTGAGGCACCTCTGGGTGAGTTTGAACTGCTAATCTTAAGGATTAAACTGTTTGTACCACTTGGGGCTCTGCATAGAAAGGGGTCAATAAATGTTTGTTTAATGAACTAGCAAACGCTGCTGCTGCTGCTGACTGACCCAGTTAGATAGTGGAGTTTCAATAATCTTGCATTTTCAATAATTAACCTCAGAAACTACAGCTACCTATTCTCATAAAGCAAGCTTTTAAAGATGAATGATCTTTTTACATAATTAACCATAGGGTGAAACGAAATTACAAAATTTATAAATTTAAAAGAAGTTGGATTTACATCATATCTCCCATGGCATTGCATTTTATCAAAATAAATAGGTCAATATTTGTAAATATTCCCTCCCAGGACTTTTTTCCTCTCTGTTTTGTTTCAGAAAACAGGTTTTTTATAGACTCTCTAGGGTGCAAATATACTTGAAAGAAATTGTTTCTGTGGCCTTATACCCTAAAAAAAAGTGAGTTCAACAATAATCATAGTAAAAATTAGTGTTAAGAGCTATGTGCTTGAACAAATAAACTGTTACAAATGTTCAGAGAAAGTAGAAACACATTAATAGCTGGAGATATTTGGGAAGAGTTCAGGGGAAAGGTACATTGAAACTACATCCTAAAGTATTCTCAGGAAGTCATTCTATGAATATGGCATTCTCAGGGAGATGTTAAAGAATGCTTGATTAATGTGAGGATGGGAAAAGGAGTAGTGTAAGGAAGAAGTCAGAGACGATTCCGAGTTTTATGAAATCTACTTTTTATTGGTAGTTCAGTTTCCACGTTAGCCACAGAGCAATATATGTAAGTTGTTTCACACTGTCTTGCCTATGAAGAAGAACCTTTCTTGGGAGCTATTGTCATGCTCTCACCAGACAGGGAGAGCAGTGGAAGCTGCGTATAGGTGGGCATGTAAATTTATACAGGAATGTACATTTTCACTCAGTCATATCAAATGAAAAAAAAATAATAATAATAAAAGAATGACTTGTGCCTAATCTTGTTCTATTGAGAAAAAAAGTACACTTCACAAAACGTTGATGTGATCAACACAGGAAATGTACAAACACCCATGATCAAGAATTCCAGTTGATCTTGGACATATCACTTGGAAGACTCTATGAAATGAAAACATAAGGGCAAGAGAATGCAGTGCACCCTGTGCTTGGCTAGTCCCAAATTGCCTCACTGTGCAGCTTATCATGTAAATAAATTGCATAGAATCGTTGAAAATCACTGTGATTTCAGGAAACATTTTAATTGTTGTCTTTGTCGCCCATTATTGCAAGTCCCATATCAACTTGAGCTGTTTAGAGTGCTCTTTGGAAACTGCATTATTACTATAAGGACTAAATTATAAGGGGTGATCAGTGAGTATCTAGGGATTTGACTGTGCTCCCAAAAGCATGTTGACGTGGTTTTTAAATTATTAAACAACTTTTGGTTTCTTTCTCCCTAGACGATAACAGTCTAAATCCTTAGGATGAACTACAAAATCTTTAATAATACTGACCTCCACTTTCTTTGTGAGCTGCATTCCCCACCTCATCTCTCAAAGTGATCTCCAGTTCAGCCTTTATCAACTTGATTTCACAGCTCCCGTCTAGTTTCACGCCTCTTCCTCATGGATGACTCATTCTACAAAGGAAATTTTCCGTGACTCTCTTTTGCCTTAAGGACTCCTGCTCATTCCGTATATGTTCCTGGAAAGCCTTTTGGATTGGCAGAACGATACACTTTCTCTTTTGTGCTGCTCACTCCATGTCTAATCATTCTGGTTCCTGTACCATGTCATAACCATGTACTTACTTGTCTGTCTTGGCAACAAGATCAGAGCTCCTTGAGGATAGGGTTAATACTTGCTACTGTTCAACATAGTTTCTGATATGTTTATTCAATCATCCTCTAGTTACGAATTAAGCAGATATTTGGGTGCCTACAATATGACAAATACCATGTAGAGGATTCAGAAGTGAGCATATACAGCCGTCACAGATTGTATCAACTGTTGGAAAAAGACAAAGCATGGGCTATGAGCATGTCTAAAAAAGAAACAAACTGTTTTAAGCTGAGAGTTTAAAGCAAGCACTTAAACTGTTTTAAACTTCCCTGAAAAGGGAGATTTCACGAGCAACTTGAAGAATATAGTGTGTTACTGGTAGAGGGAAGAAAAAGTACAAAGGAGGGAGGGAAATATGTAGCGACCGAGAGCTTAGCATGTACCACATATTACATGTATGGCCTTATGCAGGTTATTTAATTTCTGTGCTTTGTTCTTCTCCTCTGGAAATCAAGCTTCATGGTATGTAAAGTTACCTTTAGCAGTATCTTTTATTATGATTAGATTAGTTAACATTCAAAGCACAAAAAATAGTGTCTATCACATAGTAAGTAGGAAAGAGTTTACTAAGGAACTCTGGTGGTCCAGTGGTTAAGCTCTTGTCTGCTAATCAAAAAGTTGGTAGTTCAACCAAATGGTCTCAACTCAACTGGAACTGACGATCACCAAGAACAACAATGATATGAGCAAAATAGAGACCAGAAGACAGAAGGACCCATTTGAATGGGTGACTATATCAACATGTGACCTGAAGAACCAGATGGTGCCTGGCCACCATCAATGATAACCGTGATGGGGCTCACAATGTTGAGTCTCAATGGCAACACGAGGAAAAAAGGAATCCACCCTAAGAACTCCAGTAAAAGACCGCAATTAATGGTCAAAAGCCTGAGAGTTCCTCTAGGAATGATGCTGCCTCTGATCACAGATCATTACTGTGGTCAACTCTTCAGATAGGAATGTAATAGACTCGGGGACACAGAGTGACAATATCATATGTGCAGTCGATGGTTCTATGCATCTTATGAGATGTCAGCCTACTGGCTTCTTGCTAGAGAGGAGTGGAGACGGTGGAGAGCAGGGGACAGGAGATTAAGAGGATATGACATGTATGGAACAGAAAGGAAAATGTGCTGTCACCAGGCAAGGAAAGAGGGAGCTGCAGATAGGTAGACATGCAAATTTGGATTGTATTGTAAACTTTCACTGAATCACAATTAAAAAAAAAGGTTGGTGGTTCAAGCCCACCAGCTACTCCATAGGAGGAAGGTGCGGCAGTCTGCTTCGATAAAGATTTACAGCTTGGGAAATCCTAGAGAGCAGATTTACTCTGTCCCATACAGTTGCTGAGTTGGAATCAACTTGATAGGTTTGAATTTTTCGTTTAAATGTTTGCTATAGTATACAATTTAAGAACTGTAACAAAATCATTGCGACTATAAGCCTTGCAGCAATTGGAATGTAGTTTAAGGGATGAGAGCATATTAGGAATTTCTTATCTTAATCCTAAGGACTAACAGTAAGTGAATATGAATTTTGAAAATGCTTTTACCCTTTGTGAATAACATGTTGAGTATATGGTGGGTGTTTAATAAAGGTTTATTGAACAAACAAGTACTAGTATAGGAAGAAATTGAGGTTGTAAGTGAATGAATGATCTCACAGAGTTGTTTTAAGGATTCATCCATAAAATATGTGTCAATGTCTGATCTATATAGATTTTCCACTAGACAATGGCAATTCAGACTTAGTATTATATCATCTATTTTAAATTTTTTATCAATACAAAGATGTATATGCTGTTACATGGATTCCATTCAAAACTTGACAGCAGAGATGAGTAATTTCTGAATGAATCACTTCAATGTGTTCTGTAAGAGTGGGAAAATGAAAATAGATTTAAGGTTTAAATGAGGCAATGCATGTGTAAACATTCTATACCCTGTTGACAGTTTACGGTTTGTATTTTATTACATGTCATCACAGAACAGAATAAGACTTATGAGCACAAGTTTGGTTAAGTTCCATTAGCATTCAGAATAAGGAAGTAAGGTAAATAGTATTTGAGCTGGAATTCGGAGGATAGGTTATGTTTTGATTGGTGAAGAAGATGAGGAGAATTTTTCTAGATAATGAGAATATACAGCAGAGTGGAAAGAGACTACATTTTGGAGTCACCTAAGTATGTTATTTGAGTCAGGATTCTATTGCTCACTGACTGCAACTTTAGGCAAAGTGCTTAATCTCAGAGTTCCTTTTTCTCCCCTGTCAAATAGCTCGAGTAGGGAAGTTGCAATACTGTAATGAGATCCTATTTGTTCAAACCTGAGGCAGAGCTGACCATTTAAAGGGATCTTGGAGGAGCTAACCAGGTGTATGAAATGAATGTGTTGGCTTTGGTTTAAACTTAGAATCAAGTAATATTTGTACCTCAAAAGGCTTTCTAAGTATTATTCAGTCTGTAAATTTTCACTTGGATAACTATCTCATTTACCATACAAGCTGAAAATAATACTATTTATGAACTACCAAATGCAGTGACTGGCATGTCACTGGAAGTCCAAAAATATCACCCAAAATGTTACCAGCATAGTATAGAAGAAGAGAAACAAAAGAGATGACATTGATATTCTTTAGAACAGAGACGTTGGACTTTCTCCTTTTAGTAATGGTAGACAGTTGTTTGGAAAAGGGAAAGGAAGTGATGACTTTCACTTTGAAGAAAATGGAAGCTGTGAAGAGAAAAACTAAACGCCGTTTGAAATACATATACCTAGACACAACATAAATGGTTCAGTTCTTCAACATCTGATACAAAAGCTATTTATTCAGATTAGAAATGTCTGATCATTTTACCCAGAGCTGGCCATTACACCTATTTCATTCTAATTCATTATCTCTGGAGAGGAAATCTCACCAGACAGTGTGATTAGACCCATTCAGTGTGAACATCAGGTAGATTTGGAACATATTTTAAATGACATTTCCATGTATTTTGTGGCATAAATATTTGTCTTCTAACATTTCCTCCAATGTGAGTATTCTAAGGGAGACTTGGAAACAGTATTTCAGCATGGGTTAAGAGCAAGCTTGACATAAAGTACATGTTTAAGAAGATCATATCTTAATTACCTTTTGATGTCCCAACCAATGACTTGCACCTTACTACAAATTCATTTCCAAGTACCCATCATTCTATCTGACTGAGGCAGAAGACAGTGAATAAGAGTCTAACACTGAAAACCAGGTAAGCTATCACAGCGATACAATTATAATACCTGCTACCAAATTAAAGTAACCTGTACAACAAAAGAGCATTCAATTTATTTGTTCAGTTGTAATTTTTCCCACTAAATTCTGACAAATAGCAAGATAAGGAAAACAAGCTCAAAGGGGCCACAGGATAAGGACATTAAGGGACGATCAGTGATCAGCTTGGCTTCGTTATGTAAGTTCCCAGGGTGTGTTGATAGCCTCTTGTTCTGAGCATCTGTGATGCTCTGCCTGAGGGCTTTCTCTAGCTTGCTCAGCCTGACTCTGGTCACTCTGGGGAATTAATCCCTCAGGAAATACTCTCAGTCAAAGAGGAATAGCAGATGAAGGATGGATACCTTAGCTTCTTTGCTTCTTGAAGGGAATTATTCTGAGACAGGTTTGCATTGTATCCCAAGGTTTCTTAGTGCAGTTGAACTCCATTTGTCCACAATGGTATCCTGTTCATTTATATAATCTGTATTAACTTCCTTTTTTTCTGTCTCACCCAATCTCCTACCAAATAATTTCCAAATAAACTATTTGTACTCAAATTCTTATGTGGACTCCTGGGGAGACCTGCACTAGGCCTGTCTAGTAAGAGAAGAGAGAAAATAATTCAACAAGAGGTCTAGAGGCAAGAGAAAGAGTAGCACAATTGGAGAACATTCAGTATGACTTGACTGTGGAGCACTGAGGGAAAATAGGAAACCTGGTGGCTAGCAGTTAAGTGGTATGGCTGCTAATGAATGTTAGTGGTTTGGATCCACCAGGCACTCCTTGGGAACTCTATAGGACAGTTCTTTTCTGTTCTATAGGGTTCCCATGAGTCAGAATCATCTCAATGGCATTGAGGCTTTTGTTTGTTTGTTTCGGGGCAATATATCTACCATTGAAATCAGAGTAGTTAGTGTGAATCATATCTGAAGATGCTAAAAGGTTTGTAAAGAAATGTGAGCTCTGTAAAGAACTAGAATGATAGTGATTGTCGGGACTGGGGAGTTACTTTGGAGACTGAGAAGGAGGTGAGAGATTTAGGAACTTTAGTTAATGGAGAATGACTAGATATGATGGAAGAAGAATCAAGAATAAAATAGAGGACTTTGACTTAGGTAACTAAATAGATGGCCATGTTGCATCAATACAGGAGACACTTTTCAAATTGTGTCTTAGGTAAATGTCTCTCTCTTGCCTACCCCAAAATGAACAGCAGCCTCTGGAGTTGTTAATTGTAGGGCCCTAGTATTGTGTCTGCCAACCAAAAGATTGGCAGTTGTAGTCCACCAAGTGTTCCTTAGAAACTCTATGGAGCAGTTCTATTCCATCCTGTACAGACACTATGAGTTGTAATTGACTCGACAGCAGTAGGTTTGTTTTTTGGTTTATTGTCAGCACTGGCGCAATGGTTAAGCACTCAGCTGCTGACCAAAAGGTTAGTGGTTGGAATCCACCCAGTGATACTGGGGGAGAAAGCCTTGGTGATTTGCTTTCATAAAGATTACATTCAAGAAAATCCAATGGGTCGTGTCTACTATGTCACATAGGGTCAATATGAGTCAGAATCCACGCCACGGTGCCCAACAACATTGGCAATGTTGTTTATTTGTTTTATTGTACTTTAAGTGACAGTTTACAATGCAACTGAGTTTCTCACTAAAAAATTTATACACAAATTGTTTTGTGACATTGATTGTGATCCATGCATTATGTCAGCACTCTCTCATTCCCTTTCTGCCCTGGGTTCCCGATGTCTGTTCATCCAATTTTCCTGTCCTGATCTGCTGTCTTGTATTTGCTTTGGCATAGGTGTTCCCCTTTTGGTCTCATATATTTGATTGAACTAAGAAGCACATTTCTGACTTGTTACTGTTTTATACGCCTGTCTAATTTTGACTATAAGACAGATTTCTTCAGTTCGGACTTAGCAAAGTGTCTGGGGTTCACAGTTTCAGGGATTCCTCTAGTCTCTGTCAAACCACAGGTCTGCTATCTTTGTTTGGTGATTCTGATTTTTGTTTTATGTTCTTCTATCTCTGTGTCCATGACCCTCTATTGTGACCTCTATCAGAGCAGTCTGTGGTGGTGGCAGGCATCCCCTAGTTCTTCTAGACTCAGCCTGAAGGAGGATATGGTTCATGTAGTCCCTTGGACTAATACTTTCTTTGTGCCTTCAAGTTTCTTCATTCACCTTTGCTCTGGTGGAACGGGACCAGGAGATGTATCTTAGATGGCTGCTCACAAACTTTCAAGACCTCAGATGCTACTCACCAAAGAAGAACATTTGCTTTAAGAACTATGTTATGCCCTTTGAACTAGATACCCCCCTCAAGACTATGGTCTCCAACCATCAGCTCCAGTAACTTGTTTCTCAAGGTGTCTGGATGTGTCCAGGAAGCTTCTCTGACTTTGCCTTGGTCAAACTGTGCTGATTTCCACTATATCGTATGCTGCCTTTATACTTACTCTTACCAAAATTACTACCTGTCTACTATCCAGATAGTGATTTCCCTCCTTTAGCCCTTCCCTCCATCATAAACCATCAAAGATAGTTTTTTTTTCTGTGTGTAAGCATTTCCTTGAGTTTTTTATAATAGTAGTCTCATACAATATTTTTCCATTGGTGTTTGACTCATTTCACCCAGACTAATGCCCTCCATATTCATCCAAGTTGTGAGATGCTTGTTCCTTAACTGTTGTATAGTATTCCATTAAATATATGTACCATAACTTGTTTTTTCATTCTTCTTTTGATGGACACCTAGGTTGTTTCCATCTTTTTGCTACTGTGAATAGTGTTGCATTGGACATGGGTGTGTATGTGTCTGTTCATGTGACACCTGTTACTTCGCCAGGATATATTTCAGGAGTGAGATTGCTGGATCACATGGCATTTCTCTTCCAATTTTTTTAAGGAGGCATTGTATTGTTTTCCACAGTGGTTGTGCTATTTTACATTCCCACCAGCAATACATAAGAGTTCCAATCTCCCAACAGCCTTTCCAATATTTGCTATTTTCTACTTTTTTGACTAGTGCCAGTAATGTTGGGGTAAGACGGTATCACACTGTAATTTTGATTTGCATTTCCATAACGGCTGATGATCTGGAAGCATTTCCTCATGTGTCTGTTAAGCCACCTGTTAGTCTTCTGTTGTAGTTGTCTAGTGCTGCTGTAACATAGATACCACAGAGTGGATGGCTTTGACAAAGAAAAATACATTCTCTCACAGTCTAGGAGGCTAGAAGTCCAAATTGAGGGCACTGGCTCTGGAGGTAATGCTTTTTATCTCTGTTAGTTCTGGGAGCAGATTCTTGTCATCTTCCTTCCACTGGTCTGAGAGCTTTTCAGTGCAGGGGTCCTAGTTCCAAAGGACACCATCTGCTCTCAGTGCTTCTTGGTGGCCTGAGGTTCCTATCTCGCTGCTCGCTTCTCTTTCTATCTTTGAAAAGCTAAAAGGTGATGAAGGTCACACCCCAGGAAAACTACTTTTATATTTAATCAGGGCTGTGACCTAAACAAGGGTGTTGCCTCCCATCCAAGTCTTCTTTAGCATAACCTAGTATTGTCTTGTTAACCACAGGCCAAGATTAGAATTTACAAGGCTCAGGAAAACCACATCAGCTCACTAAAAGGAGAATACCCACACAATAATGAGAATCATGGCCTAGCCAACTAGACACATATTTTGTGGGGACACAGTTAAATCCTTGATATCATCCTTACTTAAGTATCTGTTCATATGTTTTGCCATTTTTTATTGGGTTAGTTTTCTTTGTGTTGTTGAAGTGTTGAAGTATTCCATAGATTTTTTGGAGAGCAGAGTCTGTCAGATACACCATAATCAGAAAATTTTTTCCCAGTCTATAGGTTCTCCTTTTACTTTAGGTGAAGTCCTTTGGGAGCTGAAAGCCATCTGCTATTTATAATTAAAACAGTCCTGACCATTCATATGACCTCTGATGGGAAGGCCATTTCCAACTACTCTTAATAAAAATGACATTCCTTACTACCATTATTCTCCATCCCCTCTAACTTGTTATGTTTCCTATGTAGAACTTACTTCCACCAGACATGTTTGGATGGTTTATTGTCTGTGTGAACTCCAAAAGGGAGGCAATCACATCTGTCCATCTCATGGCTTGTCCCTAAGACCCAGAACAGCATTTAGTCCAAACAAGCAGTGTGATGATTACTTGTCCAGTGAATCGTTTATTTGATCCACGCAAGAGTCTCGTTTGTGCAAGAAGTGCAGTAGAGGTTTACAAAGTAGAAAGCTAAGGTTTTAGAAATGTTTCATAACTTGTCCAAAGTTCCTTATGTGTACACTGCATATACAGAATCAGAATCTGGGTCTTTGGATGACAAGTACCACATGTATCCCTTGTTCTACACCAATGTAAAATGAACAAAATAGATTTCTGTGTTGGAACAAAATTGTAAATTTAACAGATAAAAGTGACATCTTACACTTAAAGAGACTTCACATAATTTTAATTTTTATCTAATTACACTTTAATTGAAGACAAGAATCATGCCTTAATGAGTGATGACCCAGCTCAACCCTTTCTAGAATCATGTTGCACCACAACCTACTGTGATGCCTTTACATCACTAGTCCTGACCAGCATGCCCAAATGAAAAAGAAAAAGATTAAATTGTGACTTTTAATGATGGATGAATGTGGGGTAAGGTTATGTGGCTTTTACAGTCAGCACCACAGATTGCAAATGAGGTATGAAATGAAATGAAAACAAATTGGCAAAAGATAAAAAATAAGCTGTAGGTTGTGCCTCACTGTGTGCATCATTTTTGAGCCAGTGGCATAAAGCCTCATGGCTGAGAAACTCAGAGCTTGTGCTTGCCACTCTACATTACAGATTTTAAACAAAACAAAAAAGGAACTTATTTATTGAAAGCATGGAATCATTTTATCATATTTTCCTAAACTATGTAAGATTTTAAACATTTACTTTCATTTCTTTCCTCCTAACTCATATATGTACTATTTCTTTGTTGTTAGTGTCAGAACTACAACCATCGAGTATGTAAATCTTAATCTTACCGTCTGGATTTGCCTCTTTACTATTTCTTTAAAATATAAAAAATTTTAAGCATGTGGTATACTCCCTGTAACTTAAAAAACAAAAACAAACAGATAAACAAAAAAACAGTTTGGAAACCACTGATCTGGTCCTATTTCTTCACTTTCAGAATGAGGACAGTGAATATCAGAGAAACTACATGATTTGTGTCAGGTCAGGTTCTGGTTTGTAAAGCATAGCTCTTGACCTGAGCTCTCCAGAGTTTCATCCAGTTGTCCTTTGACTGAACCATGCTGTATACCAAATTTTGTATCTTTTGAAGTTGAAACAAGAGAATTGAGTTATGGACAATTGGTAGAGTTCCGAGAAATGAACACTCCCTTGTATTCTCAAGTGTAGCATCTTATTGTGGAACAGAAAATTAATCCCTGAGACTTGCCTAAGAAAAAATATCAAACAGGTACAACTTATAGGCCAGAGACTATGATGGCCTCCAAGTGTGACAGTCACTCTGTCTTTTAAGATTTAAGCTTAAGTTGTTTGAACCCAAATTTAGAAGTCCAGTGTCTCTAGACAAGTAAAACCAGCATACATAAAGAGAGAAAAGAGTTTATCTCAAGGAAATGGCTCATGGAGTTAATAGAGATTTGAAAGTCTTAAGACCACAAATTAGACATCAGGCTGGAGGCTTCTTCTGTCACAGGTCGGTGCACAGGCTGCTAAACTCAGCATCACAGTTTAAGCAGCAAGTTGCTGGCTCATGGACTCTGGAGGCTGATAAATTCAAGATGAACAGGTAAGATGACAGGCTGCTGACTCACAGGCTTTGGAGGCCTACAAAGCCCAGCACTGGCAGGTCACCTGCTCAAGTTCCAAGAACCAGAGGTCAGATAATGCCAAGCCAAATACTGGATCCAGTGCAAACAAGTGAGTTTTGCCAGAATGTCCATACATAAAGTCTGACAATTAAGTTCACAAACTCATCCTACAAAAAGTACTACATACTTCATTGCTGAATATTGCTATGGCCACCTTTGAAGTACTGCTCTTGGGAAGCTATGCACTGACACTAGTGTCCAGTGCACCCTTCAAAGC
Source organism: Heterohyrax brucei (assembly GCA_028571685.1). Classification (NCBI taxonomy): domain Eukaryota; kingdom Metazoa; phylum Chordata; class Mammalia; order Hyracoidea; family Procaviidae; genus Heterohyrax; species Heterohyrax brucei. The sequence continues at coordinate 111,666,905 of CM053149.1, read as the reverse complement.
AATTTTGGAATTCTTTCTGGAATGACCATCAGAGCTAATGTTGTATTATCCTTGATGTCCTGAATGTCATACAAATGTCTTCATTTCAATATATCCTATATTTTAGGGTAAAGAAAATAGTCATTAGGGGCCAGATAAGGTGAGTAGGTAGGGTGTTCCAATACAACTATTTGTTTCCTGGCTAAAAACTGCCTCACACGGAGTGCCGTGTAAGGTGGTACATTGTTGTGATGCAAGAGCCATGAGTTGTTGGCAAAAAGTTCAGGTCATTTTCATCTAACTTTTCATGTAGACTTTTTAGCACTTCCAAATAGGAAACTTGTTTAACTGTTTCTCCAGTTGGTACAAATCATAATGAACAATCCCTCTGATATCAAAAAGATTAGCAACATCGTTTTGACTGACAGAACAGTTTTGATGTTAGAGAACTGGCTGATTTCCATTGTTCACTTTGATATTTTGTTTCAGAATCCTATTAGTACATCTGTATTTCATCACCAGTGATAACATGGCACCAAACATCACCTTGTCTCTCTAAAAGGTCTTGACAATCTTCAACTCTCCTTTGTTTTTGTTCATGGGAATGGTCCTTTGGGATCATTTTGGTACACAACTTGCTTACACCAAGATTTTCAGTGAAGATTTTCTTAGCTGTTTCCTTATCAGTGTTTGCTTGGTCTGCTATGCTTCTCACAGCCAGCCAATGATTTTGACACACAATTCAGTGAATTTTAGCAATTTTTTTTGTTAGTTCTGCTTGTTACCAGCCACCTTGACCTCTCTTCATTAGTGATGCTTTCTATCCCCTCAGAAAAAACATGTAATCCATTTGTACAATTCCATTTTCTTCATGGCGTTATCCCCATAAACTTGGACTAACATTTCCCTGATGTCACTTCCACTCTTGCTAGGTTTGATGAGAAATTTAATGTTAGTTCACTACTCTAATTCAAGCTCCAACATTCTTGTGATGGCACAAAAACACATGCAACAACAATAATGAATGCCACTTAGCAAGACACTGCCACATGTCAGCATGAGCACAGCTGTGAGACACTGATATACCAAAGTTATAAAACCTTACTGAGATGTTTGTACAGTGCTGCCAGTGGAAGCACATGGTGGCAAGTTCATGAACTTGTCAGACCTTGTGTATATTGAATGCAGGCCACTCCTCCAAGGAAACTACCTGTAGAACTGATTGGCTGATCACATCATGAAGGATGACTGCATCATTATGTAACTTCAAAATTATATCATTATATAATGGCCAAACTACATTTTTACATAACTACAAAACTGCTGAGAATCATGACCCAACCAATTTGACACCAGTCGTAACCATCACAACCTATCATCACTCAAATAACTCCAGGAAAAAATAGAAGACTTCTTGCCACAGTAACTCATATTCAGAATTTTTTTTTTTTTTTTTTTTTTGGCTCTGCTGAGTCTTTCTTCTCTCTCTCATTTCTTCTCTTACAGCTCTTCTGTTTGCTGTCAGCACTGACCTCACCACACTTCACTCTAGTGACAAAGTGCTTTGCAGTCTACATGTTGCTGAGCTTCTCTCTCCCTTTAGAATCCTCTCTTTCTCTTCCCGCCAGCCATCCTCAAACTTCACAAATCATTTGCGAAATGTCACCCATGAAAATCATCAATCTGTGTTCCCTATGATTGTGTTACTTATCTTGGAGAAAAACACTATTATTCCATAGCAGATAGAAATGGCTGTGGTTTATTTTAAAAAGCAGTTGTTTCTTTTTTTAATTTTCCTTGCACTAATCAAAGTACTTTTCCACTTCTGTAAAGCCTTTGTCTCCTCTTTGGCCTCCACTTTTCTATTTTGACTTTCTTGTGTCTCCAAAGAAACTCTGGTGGTACAGTGGTTAAGAGCATGGCTGCTAATCCAGAGACTGACAGTTTGAATCCACCAGCTTCTCCTTGGGAAACCATGGGGAACAGTTCTACTTTGTCCTGTAGGATCTCTATGAGTCCAAATAGATTCTACAGCAATGGATTTTGTTTAGTTTTTAGGTTGCACCTCCAAAGATCCTATTCATTCTTTTTCCATCAAATACCTCGATCCATGGTTCTTATATTTTCTTCCTTTCTCTGTATTCTTTATCAAATTAATGCTCAAAAATTAAGTATACAAATTAGCAGACAGTATTTAAGTTCTCTTCTAACACTGAGACTCTACTGTAATCACATTCATACTAGAACATCTATGGCTGAGCAGAGTTAGAAGGTAGTAGTTATAATCTTACCTAATTAGAAACTCTCCATAAAAATTTAGGAAACTCAGTGTAAACTCTAGGATTCTTTACACACTTTTAAAACATGATGGACATGGGTGAGACATTATTAATATGTATTTTGAGCTCTGAAATTCTATGAGTTTATAGGTACATTTAGAAGATTTTTTACAAGAACATATGAACTAACTGAAAGTCCTTTTCTATGCAATGTTTATTTTCCAGGTAGATCTTAATTTAAAAGGACAAACCTAGAAGAGGAGAAGTATACATATATATATATACATACATACACACACACACAAATGTATTTATACACACCCTCATAGGGTCACTATGAGTCACAGTCGACTTAACAATAATGGATTTTATATTAATATGTATGACAAATACAGAGGCTGTAGGGGGATTCTAACCAATCTGAGAGGTGTTTATAAGGAAAAACTAGTTTTCAGTAGACGGCAAAGGGGATTATTGAGATAAAGTGAGGAACTGGTAACTCTTTGTATACCATTAATTATAACTGTGCAAGAAAATGAATGTAAAAGCTTGCATGAATCCATAACAACTCTAGGACAACACAAGTTTTTTTATTAATCATGTTTTTCCATGTAATTTATCCTAATTGGACACACTGAGAATCCATTCTGCAGTATTTTTTAGGTTATAATATACTTTTCATATTATTGTTTTATTAGGAAAAAATTATAGATGTTAAGATACATTCTGCCCTTAAAACAATCTCCATAGCACACTTGCTCAGGAATCACCTGGATTACATGTTAAAAATTCAGAATGGCAGATACTATTACAGAGTTTCAAGATAGAATTTCAGGATTGGGCCCAGGAATATATAGTTTAAGCCCATATCAGAGGTATTTCTTATATACACTCTGTTTCATTATCTGCTAGATGTGTTTTAGATACTGTGTATATAGCTATGAATCAGATGGAAAGAAGTCCTTTTGATGAGAATACTGTAGGAGTAACACAGATAAACCCTTTGAAGGATAAGTAAGATTATTTTAGACAGTGGAAAGCTCTAGTGATGATGCATAGGGAGGTTACTTTGGGCAGACTTGTTAGGGAAGACCTCTTTTAGGACAGGCTCAACGGCACTTGGCTTTGGCTATTTGAGCTGAACCATAGAGAAATATAAGTAAGTATAATCAGCCAATACATCAAAGAAGGGAGCATACAGAAAAGAATGTTCTGGGCAAGGGACCCAGCCAAATACAAAAGTCCTCATGAAGGAAAGGCTTATTACACTCAAGGCACCCAAAGATGCCAGGGTAACTGGAGCACAGTAAACAAGATCAGAGAGGTAGGTTATTCTGGTTATTAATTGCAATATAATACGTCACAACAAAGTTATTGAAGTAAAACAACAATTGTTTTACTAAATTTGTGGATTTTGTGGCTCAAGATTTTGGTGAGGCACAGGAGGTCAGAGCACATGGCATTCCTTCTTGTCTGGGCCTTGATCTTAGAAGGCTTCAACAGCTAGAGGTGACCCAAACTGCTTGGGTCTGGAGGATTCTTCATTCTCACACCTGACATCAGGACTGGGAAGAAGCCTGGATCCTGCCAAGACTGTTTGAGCAAACACATATATATGGTTTCCCCATGTGGCTTCAGATTTTCCCAGCATGGAGGCTGGTTTTTGAGGAAGAGGATCCCAAGACAGAATGTCTGGAGAGTAAGCATTCTGAAAGATCCAAAGAGAAGCTGTATAGACTTTGATGGTCATCTAGTATCACCTTTAGGGTCACAGTATCACTTGGTCCAGATTTTACTAGTTGAAGAAGGCATGCATGTTCAAAGAGAAGAGACAAAAACCCTGTATATCAATGGGAGATGTGTGGAAGAATTTGGAATCATTTTTAAAACATATGCATACACAGAAGCCAAATAATAAAGAGCCTTTTATATTGCTGTACAGAGTTTCATTTTAATCTAATTGCAAAAAGAAGCCGTTGCAAATTTCAAGTAGCGGGTGTTGTAAACTAAGAACAGTCAACTTAATATATACTATTTGATCCAGTAATCCCACTGCTTGGATCTTATCCTTCAGAAACAAAGGCTGCCACATGAACAGACACATGCACAAGAATGTTTGTTGCAGCTCAGTCCATGATAGCAAAAAATAGAATCATACTAGATGCCCATCAACAGATGAATGGATAAACAAACTATGGTACATACACTCAATGGAACACTATGCTATGATAAAAAAAAAACAATGATGTTTTTAGAAAACATCTCATAACATGGTTTCAGTTGAAAGATATACTGAATGAAATCAGTGAGTGGCAAAAGGACAAATGTTGTACGAGACCCCTGCTATAAGGACTTAAAAATAGACTTATGTACATAAGAAAAAGCTCTTTGATGGCTACAAGGGCAGGGGGTAGGCAAGGGTTTATCATAGTTTAGATAGTTAACAGATGTTAGAAATTTTATTCACTTACTGTAATAAATAAATAAAAATTATTTTAAAAAAGAAAAGAAATTTAACTTCGTTCTGTTCCATGGTAAACATTTTCAAACTGGATCCAAGTAATAAATCTCATAAAATTTCCCAAGTAACCACGACAGAAAGAAGAAGCTTGCATTTCCTCCTAGTTTTTATTTTGCAAATACCATACCATAGGAGTTTTTTAAAAACTTACATTGTGTTATCACAGCATTTTAGAAAGTTAGAAAGGTCCTTAATATCATCTAATAAAGCTCCCTCATTTAAATAATGAGAAAAATGTGATCAAGAGAGGTGAATGACTCGCAAAAGGTTACATAACAAGTCATTGAAAGAGTCTGGTGTAGGTCAAGAAGGAGAAATTTGAGTAGGAAAAAAAATCACATAGGCATTATGCTGTACTTCTGTAATAATAATAATAGTAATAATGCCTTTCCCTTTTATTTGTTTTTCCATGTATAGGGCACTTTTGTGTACTTCATTTGATTTGGTCCTCATTGTTCTATAAAATAGCAAAAGTGAGTATTAATGACTCTATTTTATAAATTAAGCAATAAAGCCTTAGAGGGGTTGCAGAGCTAATTATGTGGAGGAGCCTGGATTAGGAGTGGAGATCACACATTTGCCAGATCAGGATTCTTTTCTCAAATAGAGAGAAAGATCATACCTTCATCAAAAGAAAGGATAGGTATAAGTGCTATATCTACTCAATGCCAAATGTGCTGATAAAAACCAAACCACTTTTCCAGGATTCAAGTCTTTGCAAACACCCATAAGCTTGGTGGTATATATGTATACTTTTATATGCATATGGAAACCCTGGTGGTATACTGGTTATGTGCTGCAGCTGCTAACCAGAATGTGGACAGTCTAAATTCACCAGATGTGTCTTGGAAACTCTATGGGCAGTTCTACTCTGTCCTATATGGTCTCTGTGAGTCAGAATTGACTTGACAGCACTGAGTTTTGGGTTTTTGTTTTATATGCATATAAATTAGTGTATCACTCTATATAAAGTTACATGTCTTTACATGACTCATGTCGGATCCGACTCGACGGCACTTGGCTTTGGCTTGGCGTCTTTACACGAAGGTAGAGAAGGTGCAATCATTTTTACCTTTCAGTCAGGATTTTTAGCATTTTATAAATATCTTTGTGCCAGTATGTAATAAAAAGTTAGAAAAAAATTGATATCCACATGGGAGAAGTTCATAATTCTTTGCAGAGGGTTACTGCTTGACCTTTTGTTTTGCTTCAGATACTCTGCATCTGTTGTGGTAAATATATAGCATCTGCTCTATTTTAGATTCTCAGCAGATGCCTCAAATGAATGAAGCAAAGATTTTGTGAAGAAGAGTGTTTATTCAAAGTGTCTTATGCTTACTTGTTCCTTATCTGTCACAACATCTGGCTGACACCCATTTCTTGCCATTATTTGTTCTACAATTTTTTAAGCTGTCTAATCCCATACCCTACTCCTTTTTCTTTAGTTGAACATGAAGATATTCTTGGAAATGACCAATTATTTTGAGAGCAACAAAAAGTCCACTAGTATTTTGTTTTGTGATGTATAAAATTACAAATAATCATATGAAAGATTTCTTGGAAAAATACTTGAATATAGTTAGGAACTGCATCCTATGGGGTAAAGTGTACAAGACATAGCTCCAGTCCTCAAAGGGCTTGCTTTCTACATTTAAGAAGTAATTAAATAAGCTCCAAATGAGTTTAAAATGGAGCACTGGTGGCACAGTGGCTAAGCAGCGTGCTAGTCACATGTTTCCTCAATTCCCTCTGAGAACTAAGGCCTAGAAAAACAATTGAATGGAACAGAATAGACGTTTTGGGAGCCCCAAGATCAGGCAGAGGGTTGTGAGATCAGACTGGGTGACAGGAAGTGGGAAACTACCTTTGCTAGAGGTGAGATGGCAGCACAAGGGGTCCTGCTTCTGCTCATATGTGGCAGAGAGGCTTAGAGATACAGACATCATCTTTGTCCATTGGGAGGCTAGGACTGGGGCTACTGAGCCTGTGAGCCTAGCTGAGGGTGGCTGCCATTCTGAGCTGCAGCACATATCTAGACGGCATCTCTTACAGCAGAGAGGCTGCACTTAAGGCAGTCATGTCTATACAACCCAGCAACAGCTAGTGGCCGAGGGATCCAGTTTCCCTCATCCCTTTTCTGAGCTGAACTTTAGATTCCACAGGTGCAGCACAGGAGAGACAGCACAGGTGGGATGCCAACTTAGTCAGCTGAGAAGAGGAGTCAGCCATGCCCAAGGGCTTGGCTGGGGTTGGCTGTGATGTTGAGCAACAGTACCTGACTGGACTGTGCTCCTCTCAGAAGAAAAGCAGTTTTTACAACAATCACACCTAGAGAAGACAGTGGTGGCTGGCAGCTGAGTGTCACGGTGTTTTTTTCCCTCCCTTCCCTGGGCCATGACATAGCATCTGCTGACACAGAGGCTCCACAAGTATGTTGTCATCTTTGTCAGCCAGGAGGCAGAGCCTGTCACCCCTGAGGTCCTGGCTGGGTTTAGCAGCTGCTGGACAGCACCTCTCTCAGCAGAAAAACTGTTCTTAAGACAACTGCTTTTAGAGAATGCAGCCGTGGCTGGTGGTCAAGTGTGGTGGTACCATTTCCTCCCCCCCTTCTGTGAGCCACACCAAAGCATCTCTGATGCAGAGGGTCCACAAGTAGGTTGCCATCTTTGTCAGCCAAGAGGACCTGCCACCCCTGAAGGCCCAGCTGGGCCCAGCAGTCATTAGACAGTGCCTCTCTCAGCAGAGAGGCTGTTCTTCAAAGACAGCTTCTCCTAGAGAACACAGCAGAGGGCAGGCAAGTGTGGCAGCTCTTAGTCCTCCTCCCATCTCTAAACTATGCCATAGTGTCTGCTGGCATCACTCTGGTGAGTCAGCACAAGTAGGACATCATCTTTGTCAGCAAGGAGGCGGGGCCTGCTACCCAAGGGCCTGCTGGGGCTTGTTGCCAAGCTGAGCAGCACTGCTAAGCTGGACAATGTCTCTCTCTCTCTCTCAAAACTGTATGTAAGACAGCTGCACCTAGAGAACACACTGGCAGCTGGCAGCCAAGAAATGCAGTGTCTTTTCTTACTCCCTTCTCTGAGCTATGCCACAGTTTCTGCTGGTGCAACACTGGAGAAGCTGAACAACTTTTTGATGGTGTGAAGCCAACAATCAGTAACTAACCATTCAAAGAAGAGGACCACCATGGCTCTTGAAAACTCCCAAAATAAGGAATCGAAAAACTTTCCAGATGAAGAAGCCTTCCTGAAAGAATTATGTATAGAGCCCTTCTAAATCTTAGGATGAAATTAAACAAAGTGTGACAGAACAAAATGAAAAATTGTCAAGCAAAAAAATTAAACAAGCTATATGAACTGCTAAAACATCAACAATATAAAATTTAGCAGATTCATAATGAAATTACAGTTAGACAATTCAATGGAAAGCCAAAAGACACTGAGGAAATAGAATGCAGAGTTAGCAAAACTGAAGATAAAGCAACTAACACCAGATTTTGTAAAAGCAAGCAGATAAAAGAATCAAGAAAAATGAAGAATCATTAAGAATCATGTGGGACTCTATAGGGACAATTTATGTGTAATGGGAGTTTCAGAACAGTGAGGGTTAGCAGAAAATACAGACAGAATTGTTGAAGAATTACTGACACAAAACTTTCTTGACATTGTGAAAGAACAGAAGATAGATTTTCAAGATGCTCATCAAACTCTATGAAAGGTAGATCCAAAAGAAAGACATCAAGACATATTATAATCAAGCTTAATAAAATGAAACATAAGCAGAGGCTTTTATAGGCATCTAGGCTTAAACTAAAACTAACGTGCAAAGGGAAACTTTATAGACTGACCTCCAACTTTTAAGCTGAAACCATGTTGGCAAGAAGACAATGGAATGACACATACAAAGCCTTGAAGGAAAACAACTTCCAACCAATAATTATATTTTCTGCAAAACTGTGTTTTGAATACGATGATGAAATTAGGACATTCTCAGATAATCAGAAGATTAGAGACCTTGCAAAAACCAAACCAAAATGATAAGAAATACTGAAGGAAATTATTCTATTTGAAAATCAGTAACACCTGACGTATATTCAAGGATGCAAAACAGGACACAGCATCCAGAGTCTTAATTAGGGAAATCACAAAGCTCAATCAAAGCTAAAATATTAAAATTACAGAAACAGAGAGCTTAACATGTAAACCATCACAATATTACACTGTAAATGGAGACATATCACAGTATTCATAGTCCTTTCATATGAAGAGGAAGTTAAGGAGAAATAAAGAAGTTAAAGACATGTTTAAACCTAGAATATTAAGAGGGATTAAAGCAAAATAACAATACTACATATCTAAACAAGAAACACAATACAAAAGTCTCAATAGACACAAAACCAATGTTCAAAAGGATGAAAAGAAAACCCATAAGAAAAACAACCCAGTACAGAATGTTAAGTGGAACAAAGAAAATGTCAACAAAACAAAAATAAAGGCACCAAAATGACAACACTAAATACATATCTATCAATAATTACACTGAATGTAAATGGACTGAATGCTACAATAAAGAGACAGAGAGTAACATGCTGGATCAAAAAATACAATCTGTCAATCTACTGCCTACAAAACACATATCTTAGACTCAAGGATATGAACAAATTGAAAATCAAAAGATAGAAAAATATATATCAAGCTAACAATGCACAAAGAAGAGCAGGAGTGGCAATATTAATTCCAGATAAAATAGATGTTACAGGAAAATACACCATTATGGACAAGAATGGTCACTATTTGTTGCTTAAAGGTTCATTCCATAAGGAGGATATAACAATGTTAAATATTTATTCACCCAGTATCAGAACACCTAAATACATCAGATGCTGATAACACTGAAAAATGAGATAGATTGCTCCACAATAACAGTAGGAGACTTCAACATTCCACTTTCATTAATGGACAGATCATCTCGGAAAAAGCTCAGAAAAGACACAGAAGATTGTACTGCAACAATCAACCAACTAAACCTCGTAGAACCTTTTGCCCAACAACAGACAAGTACATCTTCTTTTCCAATTCTCCTGGAACATTCTCCAAAATAGACCACATATTAGCCCATAAAGCAAGTGTCAGTGAAATTCAAGCTACTGAAATACTGCAAAGCATCTTCTCAAACCATAAAGCCACAAAAGTTGAAATCAATAGCAGAAAAAACATGGGTAGAATTTCAAATACGTGGAAACTGAACAACTTTGCTCAAAAATTCATGGTTTATGGAAGAAATCAAGGATGCAATAAAAAAATCGTGGAATCAAGTGAGAATTAAAACACACCCTAATAGAACGTATAGGATAAAGCAAAAACCATGCTCAGAGGTCGGTTTATCTCTATCAGTGCACACATTCAGAATGGAGAAAGTGCTCAAACCAAAGAATTAGCTCTACAACTTGAACTAGTAGAAAGAGAACCAAAAAAGAGCCCCTCTAGCACCAGAAGAAAACAGATAATAAAAATGAGAGCAAAAGGATAGCCGTTGGAACCCACCAGTAGCTTGTTAGAAACCCTGTGGGATGGTTCTACTCTTTGAGAGTCATGATGGCACTGGGTTTGTGGATTTGTTTTTCCTTTGACTTTAAGAGCAAATGTATCTATAGGGAATAGGCACTGTCCAGAATCTAGAAAAATTAGTAGTAGACAACTTTAAAATCTATTTAGAAGCAATTTGAACACGTCAGTGAAGTAATTCTTATTAATACTGGTAGATAACGTCTGAGCATAAAATGGGGCTTATCCTACGCCTTGAAGGATGAGCAAATCTCATTTAAATGACAAATTAGAGAACTCTTTATGTTAAAATTATAATACATACTGTGGGTTGATGGCAAATAAGGTAAAAATTTAAACTTGGTCTTAATCAATCAATGAGTTAAAAATTTTTATCAAGAAAATATCCTGACATAGAGTTATTCCTCTTTGCAAAACAATACAGTAGAGGGAAAAAGAAAAGAAACAGCCAGTTATTTTGCAGTGCCTCACATCAAATAGATTGTACCTTTTTATCCTTTCAGCCTAAGCTTTCTTTGACCAATGAGACATTAACAAATTAATTCACTAACTACTGAGACTTTAACAATTTTTTTTCACTTTTTTTTATTATGACTGAGTGAAAATGTACATTTCCATATAAATTTACATGCCCACCTACGTGCAGCTTCCACTGCCCTCCTTGCCCGGTGACAGCACATTATTCCTCTCTGCTCCATACATGTTTCATCCTCCCAACTGTCTCCTTTCCCTTCCTCTCCACCTGCTCTCCTTCCTCCAGCCAGAGGTCAGCAGGATGATATCCTATAGATGCATAGAACCATAAACTGGAAGAACCGGATGGTGCCTGCCCACCACCAGTGACAGCCACGATGGAGCTCACTAAGGTGTGTCTCACTGGCAACACAAGAATAAAAAGGGATGCACCCTGAGATCTCCACTAAGAGACTGCAACTGATGGTCCAGCAGCTTCGGGGTTCCCCTGGGAGCATGGCCCCTGGCCCTCATGCTGCCCTTGCCCATAAATCATAGCATAGGTCCACTCTTCGGACACGAATTAACAAATTTGATATAAGCAAAAGTTTTATATTGCTCGCAAATTTGGTCTTGTCTTCTCTTGTTGGAAATCCTTATATCACCATGTGAACAAACCCAAACTAATGTTTTTAGGTGCCATTGAGTCAGCTCCAACTCATAGTGATGCCGTCTACATTAGAAGCACTGTACTTCTTGCAAAACAGATTTGTTTTTTCTTCTGGCAGTCATTGCTGTAGTCAGTATTCTTCACCAACACCAGAAATTAGTTCAAAGTCATCAGTTCTTCTTTATTCATTGTCCAGCTTTCACATGCATGTGAAGTGATTAAAATACCATACACTGGCTTGGGTCAGGTGTACCTTAGTCCTCAAAGTGACATCTTTGGTTTTAAAAACTTTATAGAGGCCCTTTGTTTGAAGCAAATGTGCCCAATGCAATGTGCTGTTTGATTTCAAACTATATTTTCCTTTGAAGAACATGTAACAAATACATGTTTAAACTATGGACTAGGCCCTAAAAACATTGGAGTAACTTCTCACCTCATACCTCACACCTGAGCCCATCTGTCTCTGGTGTATATTCAGTTTTGTTTTTGTTTTCTTTTTTTAAAAAGAGTAAAATCTTCAGTCAATCAAAGGTAATGAACACAAAGCCATAAAACATTTTTTGTTTTCGGTTCTGTGGTTTTTGGTATAATTTGTTCTCTGTGATTTCAGACTTCTTATTACATTTCACTGACTTGAATTGTATCCCAGGTGTCATTGTCCTGCTTTAGCTTCCACCAGATGATGTCAAACTTTAACAGTTTTGCAAAAGCAGCTCTATATAATCATCATCTTTTCTGCATGGACTCAAAGCGATCTGAAGACAGTATGGATGCATTCTCATTTGTGTGCTCAGCTTCTGTGAGGAGGTAGCATTATAGGACCCCGTCTAAATGACTTATTTATTTTTCCCTAGAGCTACAGTACATTTCATTTTCAGCTACTTTGGCAAATTGTTGTAGTCATTATCATTGTAAGCTGAGGCACTTACATGCTTTCACTTTTCACAGGAAACCCTGGTGGCCTAGTGGTTAAGCACTATGCCTGCTAGAGACAGGGGTCTGGGGACTATGGTTTCAGGGGACATTTAAACTAATTGGCATAACTATGTTTGTTATTGCTTTGTTTTTTTTTCCTTTTTCTGCATACCATTTTGGTGAGTGGTGTCGAGGGTCTTAAAAGCTATCACACAGCCACCTAAGTAGCCTCTATTCTTCCCAATCCACTTGGAGCAGAGGAGAATGAGGACATCAAAGACATGAGGAAAACATGATGAGCCCAGAAGACAGTGCCCAGCTACCACTACGTCAGCTCTGTCAGGGGTCATAATAGAGCGTTCTGGGCAGAGCTGGAGAATGATGTAGAATACAGTTTAAAAAAAAAAAAAAAGAGTAGACGTACTGTCCTGATCCTGGGGGATCCCCTGAGACGATGGCCCCTGGGCCCTATACTACCTCAGAACTGAAGCCTCTCCCGAGGTCCCCCTTTCAGCCAAAGATTAGGTCTATAAAACAAACAAAAACACAAACGAGGAATGTGCTTTTTAGATCAATCAGCTCAGCAACACTTGCCCAAAAGCAAAGATGAGAAGGCAAGAGGAATAGTGTGCTGTCACCAGGCAGGGAGAGCAGTGGACTGCACATAGGTAGGCATGTAAATTTATACGTAAATGTACATTTTCACTCAGTCATAATAATAAAAAAAAATGGGACAAGAAAAATGGATAAATGGACCCAGGAAACCCAGAGTGGATAGGGGCAGGGGGAGAGTGCTGACACAATGCAGGGATTGTTGAAAGTATTACAAAACAACTTGTGCATACATTTTTGTACGAGAAACTAATTTGCACTGTAAACTTTCACCTAAAGCACAAGTTTTTTTTAAAAAAGAAATAGCAGTTTTGCTGAATGTCACGTGATCATGAACTTGAACTTTAGTCTGTTGATTCCAAGCTTACTAGTCTCCTTGCAACTCATGTTTTGTAACTTCATAAACTACACTCCAGTTACGAAGGTTGATACTTAGTGATGCTAAATAGCAGGGGCAGTTATAAAACATCACCAGTGTGAATAAGTGCTCCAGGAATCTCAGCCTCTTCTTTCTGTGTTCATCTTGGTTCACTTCTTCCAGGAAGCCTTCTCAGTCTCACACAGTAAAATATTTCCATAATAGCCTCACTCTTTTCCAAATATTTGTATTTGAAATTAGTTATCCATTGATTGTTATCCTGTTATGTTGTCAGCTCTAAGAGTGAGGTCTTTGGAAAGCTGTTCATGAGAAATCTGGTACATTGTTGTGTTGCTACAGTGCCAGACACATTGTGACGTCCACATGTGCCTAGTGAATGAGTCATACGTGTTTCCTTGATGAACATAGGAGTAAGTCAGGGAGCAGAAAGACCCGAAGAAAAGCAACAAGAAAATTTTTGAGAATGTTACAGATGTTTTGCTAGACGAGTTAAGGCTTTATTTTAACCCTTATGTAATTATTCTTTCCATAAACGTCTGCCCTGAGTGTGTGTCCTAGTATCAGTGGTGGACTGAGGATTCTGTAGATGTAGGGACTACAATTTTCCTATCAGGTCACAGGTTCTGTAAGGAAAAGGACCTTGTGCCTCCCTAGACACTTAGGAGGGCATCTATCAATGTGGATGATACCTTTTAAACCATATCTTTGAACAGATCTTTCATTTTCCTGATAGATGAAATGACTGTTGGTATCATTTATAGGGTTACTTATCCACCCACTTTGGGAAGCTTCGTTCTTTATGAAAATATTTCAGCAAGATGCAGATGGACCTTAGGCCACTTGTGTTGGGGTCATTCTATAAAGGACACTTCTGAGAAGCAAAACTCATACAGAGCATAAATCAAAACTTCACATTCCTGTTGAGTGTCGCGCTGGATATAGGTTAATATGCTGACATGATTATTAGTGACAGACCGTGTCATATAAAAATATAGGCTTTTGAATCACAGAAACAACCCTTATTTACTTGGCAGAATGTTCAAAGCAGTAAGCTGTTGTTGAAAGGATGCAGGGAGGAAAAAGATTGCATCTCCTTAAAAAGTCTCCCTTTCCAGATATTCCACTGAATGTGTAGGGCGTTTCAGAACTTCTGCAGACATTTCCACTGTGTGACTGGTACGTGGAATGGTACCTTGATTCAGGCAGTGCAGAGCAGTGATTGCTTCACGTTTTCATTCTCTCCCTTTTCCCACCTACAACACTCAGTAGTTCAGAGAGTCAGCTGAAAGATTCAACACCTCTTCATAGTCACAGAACTTCCTCAAATCTGGGCATGATATGAAGTTTAACACAGTAAAAACAGCTGATTAGGTTAAACTACGACAAATACCACTGCATGACAATTGACATCTGGCATCTTAATGGTTGTCAGTTGTCATCAGCGACAGCAAGAAAGTTTCAAGTTCCAGTTTTTAAAATAATACTAGGAGTGGTATTTCTTACTAGAAAAAAAATACTTTTAGCGAAACTACTTGTTTCTGCCTCCCTTTATTACAGCGTTAAATGAGTCCAGTACTGACCTTTAAATGACAATAAAGTTACCAAGGCTACGATATTAAGGAAAACCTCTAGCAGGGACGAATTACCCAATAAGCAAGGCATGCCTGAGCTCATATGTGCCTATCTACTGATCTGTAGTGCACAGTTTTGAAACTCATGTGAAACTGTGCACTGCAGATTAGTGAGTGAATATAATCACGCCCTTGCATACCTGCTTGCTAGAAGCCTGTGTATATCTTGTTTACTGGTTAATTCACTCCTGTTTCTATGTCTCCTATTTTCAATCCAGAATATTCAAATCACGTTGATTAGACCGGGGTTGAAATTAATAAGACTGAGCAATACCATTTCTAGTCACTATTTTATTCTTGTAGATTTTAAGAGAGTGATCAGTGTATCAGTAGGATATTTTGAGCTGCTAAAGGAACAGCTAACTGTCAATGACTTTAAAACTATAGACACTTATTTTCTCATGTAACAGTTGACCTGCTGGTGGATGGTTCCAGGGTCTGTGAATCTGAGAGTGTAATGGTGTTAAATAAATGATTTCTTTTACAAGGTTCAGCACAAAGCTGATCCCTGCGAGGTCCAACATGCCCCAAACATTCAACTTTTGCGGTCCGTGATACTGCGGCACCATCTCTGCCCTCAGCTATTCCCTCTCCCCTCTCCACTCTCCCCCCACCTTTGGGTTTCCTAATTCAGTGCACAGTCTCACATGAACCATATACAGAAATGTGTACAGCATTTAAGTGCTTCTGCAGACGTTGCCACTGTGTGTGTGATACATGGAGTGGTACCTTGATTCAGGCTGTTCAGAGCTGTGATTCCTTCACTTTTTCTTTCTCTCCCTGTTCCCCAGCCACAACTCTCTTCAGTTCAGAACCATATACAGGAAATGGCTCACGTGGTTGTGGAGGCTCGCAAGTCCCAAATTTGCAGGTCAGACATCTGCTTCTACACACCCATGTGGATGCAGGAGCTGAGGAAAAAAACCAGCAGTTCAGACCATAGGGTGCTGGCTTACAAGGCTGCAGAAGCTGGTGAACCAGGCCACAGGGCAGACTGCCAGCCCAAGAGGCTGTGGTGAATCCCAGAATCCAATTGTCAAGTCACACAGCAGGCGTCCAGGGGGATCAGCTGATCACTAATGGGGTGTGGTATCCAGATGTGGAGAGAGAGAGCCTTGCCTGGACGTGTACACGTATCTTAGATGCAGGTCATGCCCCAGGGAAGGGCATCACTTTCCTAAGTGTGGGGCTGGAGTCACGTCCTCCTGCAAGGCTGCAGCCCAGATACACCTTAGAGCAGTCCTGCCTTATCAACATATCGAAGGCACTATTCACGACATGTAAAGTGAAGGCCAACCACACGATACCGGGAGTCCTGGCCATACCAAGTTTACATGCACTGTCAATTGTCACAGGTTTCATACACCTTATTTGCATAGTTCCCACTTAATCACTGTGTGTGAGTCACAAAGACCATGGCTACAAGGGCCATGTTAAATAATTTATTGCACTACAGGCATCAAAGCTACCTGTTGGTTTCTTTGCAGGTGTCTTAGGTTTTCTTTCATGGTCTCAGATGGGCTACCATAGCATATAGGTGGGCAGGGAGAGCAGTGGAAGCTGCATATAGGTGGACATGCAAATTTATATGGGAATGTACATTTTCATACAGTCATAATAAAAAATAAAAAAATGAAAAAACCCCATAAAATCTATATACACACACACTCACCTCCCTTACTTGTTCCCTCCTGTACTCTAATATGTTCTTTCTCTGCTAAGCCAGATTCTCTTAGTATCTAAAGTCCACCAAGTATCCAAACTCAGGTCTTCCCACCCAAAGCAGAATGTCTTTTTTACTATTATTATGATTAAGTGAAAGTATACAATCCAAGTCAATTTTGTATGCCGGCCACTCTGCAACTCTGTCTGCTCCCCTCACCACGTGACAGCACACTCTCCCTTTTCACTCTTTACTTCTGGTATTCTCCCAATGAATACCTGTCTCCTCCCCTCCACTGTCTCCTCTTCCCGCTAGAAAGAAACTGGTAGGACAGCCTCCTATAAAGATATGAAACCATAAACTACACACATCACATGCTCACTTTCTATCCCTGAGTCCAGTCCATTCTTCATCTCAAGTGTTGGCCTCAGCGCTGGTTTCACGTCTGGGCCACCAGCAAGTCTAGGGGCCATGTTCCCAGGGGAGCCTCCAAGGTGTCAGACCATCAGTTCTGGTGTTTTAGAAGCGTTGTTGATCTGCACACCTCTTTCTCTCATGCTACATCACAGACTGTACATTGGGTCCCCTATCAAGGCTACAGATTTTTTGATTCTTGAACCACTTTCTGATTGGAATGACTGTCATGTAGGCATATGTCTGCTGGAAAAGTCTACCTTTATGGGTCTTCAGTTTTCTTACATTGTGAGAACTTGGGTACTGTTTAACATTTCTGTCCTAATTTTTATTTATTGTATTTTTCTGTTAGCAAATTTATTTGCAGAAAAAAAGCTTGGATTTCAGAAAAAAGTTCAAGGTCTTATCCAGCTAGGTCTTCTCTTCTACCTTCCTGCATGTTTGAATAGCACTAAACCTGTTAACAAATGACTTCCTGTAGACATTTTTTATCAACTGACAAGAATAAAAGAATATCAACTCCTTCTCTTCGCACCCAAAACTGTTGACTACACCTAAGATACACTTAATATGGAAATATTCTTTCCTCTGAGTCAGTTGCCTAAGGACATGATTATGGAAAACCATGTTTCTCAGTTCTATATGTGATTTATTCTCAACCCCACACAATTATCCTTGAAATAGAAAGTGGAATTAGGGGAATACTGAATTAGAATGAAAGATGATGGAAACCAGTTGCTCGGTCTAATGATTTCCACTTTGCTGTAGCAGAATCTTATTTTAGGGAACCAAAAATATGGACTTGTCATTTTGAAACTACCGTATTCATTTATAATACAAGAAGGGTATGTCATAAAAAATTAAAGCAAGTATTTTCTTCCTAAATCTGTTAAAATCGTAGAGTCGACACTAGTGTCCCTTTTTGTAGAACACATCCCTAGGGGAATGAATAATATATTCCTTAGGAAAGTGTGAAATTTAAACAATCTGAAACAAATGTATTTCTCATGTACTTGAATTCACTCACAGCTATATATAAGAGGACGGGTAAATACTATTCCTCTTCTTTTGGAGTTGGTATTTTGAGAATGTTGAGTCATTATGTCCATTTAAAAACTGTTATTCAGGTAGAAAGAAATTTGAAGTGGATGAATGATAACTAAGTTCTATTTCTAGGTTTCCCGCTGATTATTTCTACGATAATAAAAAGACAATAGTTATTTAATGTAATTTTATTTGTGTAAAATACAATTCATAAGTAATATTGTTCTACATGAGCCTTAATGGTATAGTGGTTAAGAGCTGAGGTGCTAACCGAAGGATCAGCAGTTCAAACCCACCAGTCACTCCTTGGAAAACTTTTGGGGCAGTTCTACTCTGTCCTATAGGATCACGATGAGTCAGAATTGACTTGATGGCAATGGGTTTATTTTTCCATATGACACGTAGGCCAAGCCAATTAACATGTATGGACTTAAATTTCTTTATCTGACAAAAGGACTTGGAGTGGATGAACTAGGTGATTTTTGAGAACTCCTCTGGCTAAACTGTTGATACTAATCTCCCATTTCATTTTTCTCTGATATCTATTGAGTTACTGAAATGGAATGATCTAAACTAGAAGGATAGAAAATTGATGACTTTGCTTATTGAACAATAACATCAATAGCTCCCATGTGTGTTGAATGCCTACTGTGAACTTTGAGAGTTCTATCTAATCATCATGGCAGGTAGTTATAATTATATACATTTTATAGATTTTTTAAAAAAAACTGGATGCTTCATTACTTTTCTCAGTGTCACACCAATAATAAGAGGAAGAGTGAGCATTGGTATCTAGCTACAATGTCTACTTCTCAGCCCCTCCGATCTTTTTTGTTCAGTATTCATCCATTCTTTATCCCAGGTCCCTAAATTTATGCAGTATACTCTATTTGCTTAAGAAGTTTTGATTCTCATTCTTGCACCAAACATTTACTGTGCACCCCCTGTTTTCTTTAGACTTGAAAATCACCAGACTGATAACCTCTTGTTAGAAATACAATTGGCATTTGGAGACTGTGGCTGCTGGCTGCTGTCAAATAGATTCCAATTGACAGAGACCCCCTGTGTTTCAGAGGAGAACTCTTCCTTAGGGTTTTTAAGGCTGTGATTTTTTTTTTTAGAAGAAGAGCACCAATCCTGTCTCCTAGAGTTAAAAAGCACCAGTCAGAAAACCGAATGTTGTTAGATAATCATCTCTATTCCTTAGCTGCTCTCATTATATACTAGACAGAAATACTTAATAATTACAACTTATGAAATAGTCAAGCAGTAATTGAGATGTATATGAAAATATTTAAATTTTATCCAGATAGAAGTAAACTCATCACTCTGTGCTAATAGAGGAGAAAGCTTTTAATTTCAAAGGAACATGGTTTTATACACTGTTTAATGTAATAATTATGCTGTGCTTGCATGTGTTTTATAATTTATAAAGCCACTGAAACTACAGATAGCATTATAATCTGTTAACTGAGAAAACTAAACTAGCAACAATAGAGGCAGAACAACTGAAGTCAACTTTGAATTTTCTGAAAAAGTTGGTTCTATAAGATTCTCAGTGTTTAACATAAGTTTTATAAGAAAAAGTCATTGAGAGTATATTTCCAAATATCAAATCATGATGCATTCTTATTTGATTATTTTGTGTTTTATTTCCAAAATGATGCTATATATTAGAGCAAGATGATATAGAACCTAACTGATATATGGACTTCTTGATATAGAAAATAGTTTGTCAGTAGTGAAACCATTTTTAGTCAGTTTTTTCTGAACTTGTAAAAAGCAACACTATGGATCCAATATATCTTAGAAAAATAATAAAGATTTATTTTGTCACAAACCTAAGATTGCATAAACTGAAATCTCTACCTGCTAGAATTATTCTCTCCATCTATTTCAGCTGTATGCATTACTAGAAGTTATTATGGCTCATGTTATTTAGAAGTCTACAACACAAGATTGCCTGCTACCATTACTTGGCTCCAGAAGGTTTTTCTTTCTGTTCTCTCACCTCTGCCTCCAGCTCTTACAATGACAGGCTCAGGCATGGCTTTTAACAAGAAAGGGATAAATTCTAGGCCCAGAACTACCTCAGAGTATCTTCTAATCTTTCTATATTAGTGGTATTATTATTATAACATAAAGAAGGCAGAGGAGAAAGAATGAGGAGAAGAAAGTAAGAAAGGAAAGGACTTAAAAGGAAGAGGAAGAGAAGGAAAACAAAAAGGCAGCAAAAAGAAGAGTCCTCTATTAAACATTCCACGGGGATTTCATTGCCTGGAGTTTTACATTTTAACCATTTCACTGCCTGAGTTACGGAACAGAATAAAAAGGAGATGGAAGTGTTGGCCCTGGCAAGAAGCTTACAAACAGTTCTCTTCGGTATGGCATAACAATGGATTGTTCTTTACAGCCTAGCTGATTGATGTCTGAAAAGTAACTGGGCCATCTGTCAGCCTGAACTGGTAGAAATTATACATTTTCTTTTTTTAAGCCTGGGTTTACAGATAAAAGACAGAATGCTTACTAAAGTGCCTTATTCATTGGGAAACATTCCTAAAAATCCAAACAGCAGCATCAGTTAAATTGATACTTTATGTCTCTTTCTTTAATATTTAGCACTGAAACTTTAATAAGCAGGATTAGTTTAATTATTTTGTTTTCTACTCTGGTGGACTAATTCACTTGCTCATGATAAGTATGTATCTAATACCATTTGTAAACCTCCACTTTTATTTATTCTTTAAAACTAAGGTATACATTCATCCTAGTATGTGAGAAACAAATGAGAAAAACCTGATTGTGACAAAATGTTTTCAATTCAGGAGAAGGTGTTGCCTTTTTTGATGATGATCAATAGGACAAAATAAAAATTCAGAAATTATTTTAGCTGATTAAAACTCTAGAATAACTCTATCAGTTATATCTCTTTTTGATGGTAAAGATGAATTTAAACTCTTTAAAAGCAGTAAACGTATTATTGTATTTAACTCTTAATTTCCCACATTAACTAACGTGATCAACTATAAAACACAGATTCAAGTATTTAATTGGTCCTATAATTTAGCAAGTATTCATGAGTTCAGTTAGTTTTATAGAAATTAAGATTAATAATTTTCTTATAAGAATCTTGGGAAGAGGCTTTATGCTAAGATGAGATACTGTTGAAGTTGCAAATATAACTCGTAGACATATTTAAGATCTAATAAACAATGCAGATAGCTAAAAGCTGGGGTACTAACCCAAAGATTGGAAGTTCTACCCAACCTCAGAAATGCTGGTGGTCTAGCAGTTAAGTGCTATGGCTGCTAATCAAAAGGTCAGCACTTCAAATCCACCAAGTGTTCCTTGGAAACTCTATGGGATAGTTCTGCTTTGTCCTCTAGGGTCATTATGAGTTCAAATCAACTCAATGGCAGCAGATTTGGTTTGTTTTTTTTTGAACCCAACCTCAGAAGAAAGGACTGGCAATCTGCTTTGAAAAGGTCACAGCCATGAAAAGCTTATGGAGCATGGTTTTTAGTCTGACACACATAGGGTCATGAGTCAGAATTGACTGGACAGCAACTGGTTTTTAGACACGATCCTTCAGAAGAAAGAAGTTATTCTTACGCAAGGCAGCAAAGAGCTGCATATTTTCATGTATTTTATAAATAATTACTGCCAATGAAAATGTTCAAAATACAACAACTTAAAAAAACAGAGTCCAATATATAGTATAATCTCATTTTTGTAAGAAATATAGACAAACATAAAACATTAAAGCCATTTAAGGTGTTATTTCTGCATTATAATTTTCTACTTTTTACCTTGAAATTACTTCTTTTTTTTGGTACTTTAAATTTAATGTTCTTATTTACTAGGTATTATGTGTATAATCAGAAACCCTGCTAGTGTAGTGGTTAAATGCTGCAGCTGCTAACCAAAACGTAGGCAGCTCAAACCCACCAGGTGCTCCTTGGAAACTCTATGGGGCTGTTCTACTCTCTCCTGTAGGGTTGCTTGGAAACTCTGGGGGCATAGTGGTTAAGTGCTACATCTGCTAACAAAAAGGTCAGTAGTTCAAATCCACCAAGTGCTCCCTGGAAACTTGATGGGGGCAGTTCTACTCTGTCCTGTAGGGTTACTATGAGTGAGGATTGATTTGATGGCAGTGGGTTTGGTTTTAGGCATGTGTATAATACTTTTAAAAATTGAATAGAACCTGCAGCAGTTATGGAGGAAAAGACGCCGATCAGAGAAAATTGCTTTCAATTATTTTTTTGCATTTACCTTCATATATCCAAACAACATGGTAATGCTGACATTTCATTATTTTCCATTTTAGATATTTCTACTGCCTTCCTACTATATGTGGAAACAAAATAAACCTTCTGTCATGGACTCCACTGTGTCCCTCCAAAAATGTGTGTAGCCATTTGGCTGGACCATCATTCCCAATATTTTGTGATTTTCCTGTGCTAGACATCCTAATCTCTGCCTGTGGCTAATGGATAGGATGATTATGTTAAAAGAGGATTAGAATGGGACCGCAATACCCTTGCTAAGGGAGCTTCCCTGGAGTGTAGCTTGTACTATCTTTTATCCTTTCATCTATGGGAGATAAAGAGTGAGGGAAGCAAGCACAGAATTGTAAACCTACACAACCATGCATCTTAGAAATCAGCTTTGTGCTGATGCTATTCTCATTATCCCCCTGGAAATTAGATGAGTGTTGATGTTACTAGGTTATGGTTGGCTACTACTCATTTCACAGTACAGAATGCTTGATTTACAAAGGTAGAAATTTTCTCATGTTAATTGTAATGCTGTATTTTAGACTTAAAGCTGATTTGCTTTTTGTAAATGTATATTTTACTTCTATTTAATTTTTACCTGCTCTAAGCCTTAGAAGGTAAATTGTTAAAATGGTTGCTATAAAACCACACTAAACTCACTGCTGTTGAGTTGATTCTGACTCATAGTGACCCTACAGGACAGAGTAGAACATCCCACAGAGTTTCTAAGGAGCATCTGGTAGAGTTGAACTGCTGACCTTTTGGTTAGCAGCCATAGCAGTTAACCACTATGCCCCCAGGGTTTCCAATATCTTCTATAGAACCACTTAAAGTATTTTAAATTAAAATGAAATGGGACAAATAATGTGTTACAATCAAGAAGTTCGTATGACCATTACATTCTTTAACTCAATATTGCTGGTCTCAGTATTGCAGGTCTGTTTGATTTACTCAAATGCAACTGGTGTAATAGTTTATATTATAATGATGCAACTTGGCATCTCAAACATATTCATCTTCATACATAAATGTACAATTTTTTAAGATATATAGAAAATTGTCACAGTTTGATGAATGAAGGAAGGAGAGAAGGGTAAATCCAAGCTCTAGGGTTCTAGTGTTACCACAAACATAAGTAGAGTTTGTGCTGTCTGCCACAATTAGCCAATCTCCAAGATCGGTGACATGAGTGAGATGAGAAGTAAGAGGTCTTGTTATCTGTTAGTACATAAGGAGACAGAAAGGATAGATACCTCCAAAGTCGACCTGCCTCAACAAAGGGTGGTGAGAAGTTTTATGTTATGTAGGAAAAAGGAAGTTATAATACGTATTCATTAAATTCCTGGAAAATAGCATGCATATTCAAAACGGACCAGGCTGAGACTTGGCATGGAAAAAAGTTGGACTGTTCACTCTCAAATTGGGTCTAGCTATATATTCTGTTGGTATGTGTCCAACATTTTAGTTCCTTGGTACTGGTCTTTTGGTTCCTAGGCAGAACTCATTATGGGATGGAGTCATTCAGTGGTCACCCAAATCTCTTATTAGCATAGTTCTGGGCAATCGACCTTATAAGTAACTACAAACAAGGAGATAAAAGGGGAGTGGAATGAGGGTATCATCTTCAAGGCTATTCAAGCAAGAAAATGTTACCAATTATTTTTTCATGTTTGTAGGAGGGAGGCTGACTATTTCCAAACCATCCTGTTGAATTTTCAAGAAAAGAAACAAAGAAACAAAAAAAGTAAGATTAGTACAATATGTAAAAGAAAGAGTAAAATTCTCCTTATGTCTGCCATCACTAGTAATGACTTTGAGTATTTTTTGGATACCTGTATTGCCTGTATGAGCCTCAGTATGGCTTTGAAACTGGACATGTTATAGAAGCATCGTTGTCTGCTGATAGATATTTTTAAGTCTTCCTGCAAGGCCAGCAAGTATTTCACAGGTTTCCAGATTCTTTGGCCCAGGCACAACATGAAGAAGTAATATATTTCTTCTACGGAGTTTGGCATTCCATCTTCCAATTCTTGTCAAAATCAGACTGGAGGGAGAAAAAAGAGAGACAGAGAGAGGACAGAAGAAGGTGGTAGGGAAAACTTGAACATTTAAGCTTTCTATGAAACTAGTTCAGTAACTTTGGTTAGAACTTATAGCCAGTTCCATCTTCTTATGTAGTGAATCTATTCCAAGCAGATTTTCTTTCCTATTTATTTATTTTTTGAGGCACAATACTTTTTTCTGTTTATTTCAACACCTTAAAAATGTGTCATGTTCTGTCATTGTTGTGGCTCTTACAATATTTTTAACAAAGTTTATTTTAGGTTCCCAATGTACAACTACTAACTACAGTGCAGACTATCAGACATTTAGTGAATATATCATCATGTATTAGAATTTACTGGGCTGATGATATGCAAATTTCACCCTGGTGTCACAAGAAACCATTTATGTGTTTTCCAGAAAGCTGTTTTTAAATGAAAGGAAACCATGTGCTCTGTGGGCCTTGACTCTTCCATTCTCTTTCTGTGGGCATTGTACCTTTGAGATAGCCAGAGGTATCTGGAATAAGCCCAGGCCTCCAAAAGTAGCAACTCTGCAGAAGAAATATTCTATTCTAGACTCACTGCTTTTAAAATATTTAGTTAAATTGCTGACAACTAACTTCTTTAGGGAAAGTTAGTATAGTAGAAGAATGGTTAAAAAATTACCCTGAAAGAAAAGTAAAAGAGTACTCTTTAATAAACCAGAATAACTTATCCTGATCAACAACTACTTTCAGTGCTTATTTGAATAGCAGAGTCAGCCTTTTGTTGGCTTGGAGAGAGTGAAAGTTCACGTTCAAAGAATAGCCGGTTCAGGCAATGTTTCTCATCACAGGAAGAATAAGAAATTCATTTGTGTTTACCAGGAAGCGAATGATTTACAAAGGTAAGATTTTTGGTATCAGAGCAGAAAAAGTGATGAATTAAATGATAGTTTTAGAAATAACTAAGGAGTCTTTGAGTATCATTGCTCTGTTAGTGGTGTAATACTTTTTTATGAATATCTGTGAACTGGTGTACTGATGGCTGGTTTGTGGCTTGGTAGTCACAGGTGGATATACATATGAGTGAAGTATGGTTGAACATGTGCTTCTTTCAGTGTTTGTTCTGCTCAGGGGAAACTGAGATTGCTCTTTACATCCATTGTGTTCCAATCATAGCTTCCATACTAGTCTTTTGTCAGGTGCTCTCAGCTTTAATCCAAAGCTTGCCTGTGTTATTCAGTTATAGCATATTTGCACTGTTTAGAACAGACAAAATAAACAAAAATAATCAAAAATAAACAAAAAAACCCACTACTGTTAAGCTGATTCCAACCCATAGCGACCTCGTAGGACAGAGAAGAACTGCTCCATAGAGTTTCCAATGAACTTTTGACAGATTGGAACTCTTGACCTTGTGATTAATGACCATGCCATCATGCTGTAAGTCCTATTTTATTGTTCTGTCAAGATTCCTAATCCTGCTTTTATCACACGAATTAATCTTTTGATTCCTCTCTGTAATGTCTTAGCATTCAAACCCTTCTCTATCCATTTTTTGCATTTGACTTTCTTCTTCCTTCTTCATCCTGGTTGTTCTACTTAAGCCTGGTCTCCCTAGATAGGTATAATGCAACATGAAGGAGACGCCTTTAATGTCACACTACACAACTTTAAATTAAGAAGAGTTATTGATTTGGGAAGATTCATGGAAATGGATCTCATTACCTGATAGAATTATTCCAATCTGCTGGCTTTTTAAAATGACTGCTGCTCTAGATAGAAATAAAATAAAAATATGAAAATAAAATATTGGGTAAGCAAGAGGGTCCAGGCTTTCCATTAGTTGTCTTCTCTGCTGACAACATGTCTTTCAAGGGCAAAGTAATTGTTTCTCAGAAAAATACTGTGACAACAAACCAGTTTTCATAATGTTGTACCAAACCAGAAAATAACTATGTATGTGCATACTGTCTTTTTTTAAAAGCCTCAATCTAAAGGAAGTGCTTTAATTCCTACAAAGCACAAATCAGTACACTGTGAAATTATTCTAAATGCTAATTATATGTTTTCAAACTATCTGAGGTCTCTAAACACTGACTTTTTTTTTTTTAGTAAGAATAACTTCAAATTCCTGCTATTTTATGTATTTGTTTAGTTTTCCCTGAATTACAACTACCCAGTTAGGTGACTGAGTTAAATAACATACTAAAGTAATTAACAGGAGAAAGAAAAAAAGCAAGGGACAGGAAATTTCGATAGATGTTTCCTATCCTTTGCTTATGAAAAAAGAAAAACCAAACCTGTTGCTATTGCAACAATTCCAATACATGGCAACTCCATGTGTTACAGTGTCAGACTGCTTCACAGGATTTTTCTTAGTGGTAATCCTCACGTAAGCAGATCTCCAGGCTTTTCTACTGTGGTGCCACAGGGTGAGTTCAAAACACCAACCTTTAAATTAGTTGCCAATGGTAGACCATGAAAGTGTTCTCTATTTAAATGACTTTGAAGTTTGTTCTGTGGAACTGACATCCATTTCTTCCTTCTGCAAGTGTCTTGCCTTTGTAGTGCAGGCATGTGCAATGTGGTTGATTTTGTATGGTAAAGGTTGAGGCCTGTCTACAGCTATGGCTTCCTCTTTACATAGATTAACAATACAAGTATTAGAGATAGAAAATCTTCCAAGTGATTTATGGGAAACTTCCCAGAATATTTAAAGCCACAACATCAATAAATTCACTGGTAATCATCCTAAGTACACAGTGAGTGTGTTTGCTAAGAAAGAGAGACACAGCATCATGTGATTTGAGAATGGCTAGCAGTCAGTCTTAGCTAGAAAGAAGAAAAGTAGAACAAATAGAACAAAAATAGACAAGTACATCTCTAATGCCATAAATATGTATACTAGAAATTGAAGAAAGACAATTTCATATGTGTAGTAAAAGGATGAGAGATTATTTAATGTCATTCTCACTCTGATTACACACTTTCCAAGACTATAAACTGACTAACCTGTATTTAGTTCAGTTTATTTCAGCATATACTTACTAAAAACCAACTAATGGATAAAGTTCTGGGTAAAGTACTAGTCAGGCAAATATGAAAGTATGATTACTACTCTAAATAAGAAGGTGGAGTCAAGATGGCAGACTAAACACACATCTCCCTAAATCCCTCTGGAAACTAAGGCCTGAACTGATAATTAAACAGAGCCTTCTGGACACCTAGTGAACCCTAGGACATGGCATAGGGCTGTCTATTTGGCCTACATACCACTGAATGGACAGATTCTCTTTTGCTGACCCTAACCCATGTTGAGTCCTGGCTCTCACGGACTGAAGGTAAATCACCATTTTGACTTCTTTTTCTCTGTCTTCACCTGTGGAAGGGGTTGAAATGACTGGCAGCAAGGCTCAGATGCACTGCTGATGAGATTGGTGAGCAGACACACCACATTTTGGGAGCTTTCCCTTGGAATCTGTGCAACTTGGCACCTCTAACCTCACTCTCTGTCTCTCAGAATCTCTAGATCTCTGCCATTGAATAGTCTTTTCCAAAGCAAGTGGGGGAGCTTGTGCAGGATGCCATCTTGATTCACTGGGAGGTGGAGTTTCCTATATGGAGGCCTCAGCTGGACCTAATTCCCAGGCTAGGAGGCAGTGCCTGCCGGGAGAGTGCTTTTCCGGCAGTAAAGCATTCTTTGATATAGAGGTGTATACTTTGCCAGCTGGGAAGAGGGACTTGCACACTTGAGAGCTTGACTAATTTTGGAAGCTGTCAGATACATTTTACCTTACAGTACAGAAATAACTGCAGTGCATCCAGGTGGCTACTCTTCCATTGTTTACTGTCTTACATTATAGAGTCAGCTAAAAGCTCCCCAATGACTCTATAGATGGGGCTGAAGCTTAGCCAATCAGGAGGTGGAGCCTGCTACCCCACAGATTCCACTGAGCCAAGTCACTTGAGTACATAGAGGTGTCTGGTGGTCAACTTCCTTTTCAGACTGCACTTGAACTCCGTTAAAGTAACACCAGAGAAACAAAACAACCTCCAGATGACCAAAAAGCAACAAACTTTGGACCAGAATGTTAGGAAGAATTCACCTATGGCTTCAGAAGACCCACAAAAGAAAGATCCAAAGAACTTCCCAGATGAAGAAGCCTTTCTTAAACTATCCAAGGGGGAGTACAAAAGGATTATTTATGCACCCCTCCTAGAAGTTATATAAAATGCAGCAGAGCAAAATGAAAAATTAAGCAGCCTGTTTGATCTGAGGGAACACCCATACTCTGAAATCCAACAAATCAAGAACAAAATCAAAGAGATAGAAAATTCAGTTCAAAGCCAAAAAACAGAATGGAACAAATGGAAAATAGACTTTCTGACTTTCTGACTTTCTGACTCCAGCATCTATGAGGAGAAATCAGAAAAAAGAAACAAGAAAAATGAAGAAGTGTTAAGAAGCATGTGGGACTCTATTAAGAGGAACAATCTATGATTAATTTGGGTTCCTGAACAGGGTGGAACACCTGAGAACATAGAGAGTATTGTGGCTGAGCTGCTGACAGAAAACTTCCCAGAAATTAGGAAAGAAGAGAATATAGACAGTCAAGAGGCATATTGAATGCCACTCAATGTAGGTCTCACAAGAAAGATTCCAAGACATATTATAATCAAGCTTAGCAAAATGAAACACAAGCAGAAACTCTTAAAGGCAGCAAGACTCAAAGCGAAGCTAACATTCAGAGGGAAACCCTGTAGGCTTTCATCAGATTTCGCAAAAGAAATGATGCTGGCACAGAGACAATGGGATGACACCCTCAAAGCTTTGAAGGAGTAGAACTTCCAACCAAGAATTCCATATCCCACAAAACTATCTTTCAAATGGAAAATGAAATTAAGACAATCGAAACAGAAACTCAGAGAATTTGTAAAAACCAAGCCAAAGCTACAAGAAATACTGAAAGAAGCTCTTGGGTTAGATGAACAAAACCATTAATTGTATATTTTAGGAGGAAATACAGAACACATCATCCAGAAACCTGCTCAGTTAAGGAAGGCTTCAAACTCAATCAAAGCCATAATATTGAAAGAAGTGATCCAGCGATCATATCATGAAAACTATGATGTTGTCATATTAAAAAGAGGGAGGTACTATAGTCGTTGTAGTCCTTCCAGATAGACAGGAAGTTAAAAAGACTTGTAGTAGTTAAAATTCAGTTTAAACATAGACTTTTAAGGTGGCTCACAGGGGTAGCTGCAAAGCACGATAAAGATGCAGCATATCAAATCAAGAAATGTAATACAGGAGTCTCAACAACCAAAAAACCAACACTGAAAAAAGTGAAAAATCAACTCAGAATAATAAGAACAACAGAGAAAGCATCAGCACAAAAATAAACATATCACAATGACAGCACTAAACACATACCTATCAATAATTACATTGAATGTGAATGGACTGAACCCTCCCATAAAGAGACAATGAGTGGCATCTTGGATCAAAAGAAATGACCCATCCATATGTTGCTTACAAGAAACTCACCTTAGACTCAAAGATAGGAACAAAATGAAAATTAAAGGATGGAAGAATATATATCAAGCTAACAGTACACAAAGAAGAGCAGGTGCAGCAATACTAATATCAGATAAAATAAATTTTAATGTGAAATCCACCATTGTGGACAAGGATGGACGCTATTTATTGCTGAAAGTTTCAATACACAAGCAGGGCTTAACAATATTAAATAATTTATGCACCCAATACTAGAAGCATCTGAATACATCAAAGAAACACTGACTACACTAAACAACCAGATAGAACACTCCACAGTAATAGTGGGAGACTTCAACATTCCACTCTCAACATTGGACAGATTGTCTAAAAAAGCTCAATAAAGACACAAAGGATCTTATTGCCACAATTAACCTACTAGACCTCATTGACAGATACAGAACTTTCTATCCATCAGCAGATAACTACACCTCCTTCTCTACTGTACATGAAACATTTTCCAGAATATACCATGTGTTCAGACATAAAGCAAATCTCAAAAAAATCCATACCATAGAATTATGGCAAAGCATCCTCTAAGACCACGAAGTCATTAAAGTAGGAATCAATAGCAGAAAAAACATAGATAGAAAGTGGAACTCATGGAAACTGAACAACGTCTTGCTCAAAAATCCATGAGTTGTAGAAGAAATCAAGGATGAAATAAAGAAATTAATGGATTCCAACGAGAATGAAAATACTTTCTATCAGAATCCACGGGATATAGCCAAAGCAGTGCTCAGAGGTCAGTTTGTCTTCATAAATGCACACATCTGGAAGAAATAAAGAAACCAAAGCAAAGAACCAACCCTACAGCTTGAACAAGTAGAGAGAGAACAACAGAGGGCCCCCACAGTCACCAGAAGAAAACAGATCCTAAAGGTTAGAGCAGGATGAAACAAATTAGAAAACAGAAGAACAATTGAAAAATTGAAAAGACCAACAAAATTGACAAACCATTAGCTAAACTTACTGAAGAAAAACAGGAAACAAAAAAAATAACCCCATTAAGAAATGGGAGGGTAGTTGTCACAACAGATCCATCAGAAATCCAAAATATCATAACAGAATACTACAAAAGACTGTACTCTAACAAATTTGAAAACCTAGTGGAAATGGACAAATTCCTAGATTCACATCACCTATTGAAATTATTGCAACGTGAAGCAGAACAACTTAACAAACCCATCACAAAGGAAGAGATTGAAAAAGTCACCCCAAAACTACCAACCCCCCAAAACCCGGGCCCAGATGGCTTCACTGAAGAATTCTATCAAGCTTTTAGAGAAAAGTTATCTCCAATACTACTGAGACTATTTCATTGCACAGAAAGGGGTGGAATACTCCCAAATTAATTCTATGAAGCCAGCATAACCCTGATACCAAAGTCAGGGAAAGAGCCAACAAAAAAGAAGTACAGACCAGTATCACTCATGAATCTAGATGCAAAAATCTTCAACAAAATAGGAATAAATGGCAAATTCCTCAATGCAATAGGGCCATTTATACAAAGCCAACTGCCTGCATCATCCTGAACAGGGAGAGACTAAACCAATTCCCCTTGAAAATGGGAACGAGGTAAGGATGCCCACTCTCACCTCTCCTATTCAACATTGCACTAGAAGTCCTAGCCAGAGCCCTTAAACAAGACCAAGAAATAAACGGCATCTGTATTTGCAAAGAGGAAGTAAAAAAATCTCCCTATTTGCAGATGATATGATTGTATATGCAGAGAATCCTAAAGAATCTGTAATTAAACTACTCATATTGAGAGAAGAGTTCAGCAAAATGTCAGGATACAGAATAAACGTAAGTAAATCAGTAGGATTCCTTTATACCAACAATGAGATTACTAATGAAGAAATCACCAAATCAGTACCATTTACTATAGCCCCCAAGAAGATAAAATATCTAGGAATAAATGTAACCAGAAAAATAACAGACCTTTACAAAGAGAACTACAGGATCTTACTACAAGAAACTAAGAGAGACTTATGTAAATGGAGAAACCTACCCTGCTCATGGATAGGGGGATTTAACATTGTGAAAATGTCTATTTTACCCAAAGTAATTTACTTACAAATGCAATCCCAATACAAATTCCAGTGACATTTTTTAATGAGATGGAAAAACAAATAGCCAACTTTGTTTGGAAAGGGAAGAAGCCCTGGATAAGTAAAGCACTACTGAAGAAGAAAAAGACACTGGAAGGCCTTTCACTCCCTGACTTTGGAAATTATTACACTGCCACAGTGGTCAAAAAAGCCTGGTACTAGTACAAAAAGAGACAGACAGATTAATGTAACAGAACTGAGACCCCAGAGATGACACTATCCTCCTATGAGCAGCTGTTATTCGATAAAGGTACAAAGATATTAAACTGGGGTAAAAGCAATCTCTTCAACAAATGGTGCTGGCAAAATTGGATATCCATCTGCAGTAAACTGAACAAGATCCACATCTTACACCTTATGCAAAAACCAACTCAAACTGGATAAAAGACTTAAATATCAAATCTAAAACATTAAAGCTCATTTGAGAAAAATTATGACCAACAATGGAAGGTTTAATACACAACACAGACAGACTGCAAAATCTGACAAACCACAATTAACAGAAGAGAAAGTAGATAAATGGGAACTACTAAGAATCAAATACTTTTTCTCATCCAAAGACTTTATCAATAGAATTAAAAGACCACCTGCATAATGAGAAAAAATATTTGGCAACTGTATATCAGACTGATGCCTGATCTCCATAATCTATAAGATATAACAAATATCAATAAGAAAAGGTAAATCATCCAATTAAGTGATGGGCAAAGGAGATGGACAGCCGCTTCTCCAAAGAGAAGACCCAGACAGCCAAAAAACACATGCAGACATGTTCATCATCATTAGCTATTAAAGAAATTCAAATCAAAACAATGAGATACCATCTCACCCCAACAATTTTGGCCATGATCCAAAAAATGCAAAACAACAAATGCTGGAGAGGCTGTGGAAACACTGGAACTCTCTTCCACTGTTGGTGGGATTGCAAAATGGTGCAACCTCTTTGGAAAGCAATCTAGCGCTTCCTTAAAAAGATGTAAATAGATAAACCATTTGATCCAGTAATTCCACTGCTTGGAATATATCCTGCAGAATCAAGGCCATTCACACCAACTGATACATGCACGTGAATGTTTATTGCAGCACAGTCCACAACAGCAAAAAGCTGGAATCAACCCAGATGCCCAAGAACAGAGGAATGGATAGGTAAACTATGGTATTTATACTCAGTGGAACACTATGCGACGATAAAGAACAATGATGAGTTTAGGAAACATCTTATAACCAGGTTTCATTGAGTGAAAGTAGTCAGTAACAAAAGGACAAATATTGTATGAGACCCCTATGATAAAAACTTAAAAACAGATTCATGCATAGAAGAAAAGACTCTGATGGCCGCAAGGGCGAGGAGGGAGGGAGGTAGAGGGTGGGGTACAGATTAGCTAGTT
This sequence comes from Heterohyrax brucei, assembly GCA_028571685.1. Lineage (NCBI taxonomy): Eukaryota > Metazoa > Chordata > Mammalia > Hyracoidea > Procaviidae > Heterohyrax > Heterohyrax brucei. The sequence continues at coordinate 111,633,416 of CM053149.1, read as the reverse complement.
GATAGAAATTTGGTTACATGCAATCAGTGACAGCATTAGAAAGAAGATCAATATTAACTGGACTTCAACACAACGTGATTAATCCTCACATCTTTTCTCAATATTGTGAGGACAGAGTAGCTGGGCCGGGGGGACAGGGACCATGCTCTCAGGGGAAATCTAGGCCAGTTGGCACAAATAGCATTTCTCTAAGAGAGTCTTCTGCACTCCAAATTGGTGAGTGGCATCTGGGGTCTTAAAAGCTGCTAAGCTGCCATCTGAAGTACACCAAATGGTCCCAACTCAGCACGAATGGATGACCTCCAAGGACTAAAATCACATCAGGCAAAGGGAACCCATAAGACAGAGAGACCTATGTGAGTGGGTGACTACATCGATATGCAACCAGAAGAACCAGATTGTGCCTGGCCACCACCAGTGATAGCTGTGATGGGGCTCACAAAGTTGAGTCTCACAGGCAACATGAAAATAAAAAGGGGTACAACTGAAAGGCTGCAATTGATGGTCCAGGGGCCTTGGAGTTTCTTTAAGAGCATGGACCCTGTCCATGATGCTGCCCCTGTCCATAAATCATAACGGAGGTCAACTCTTTGGGCAGAAATAGATTGAACTTGGTAACAGAGCAACCATATCTTGTGTGCACTCTATGGTTCTATGTGTCTATAGGATGTCATCCAGCTGACCTTTCATTGGACTTGGCAGAGCAGTGGAGAGGAGTGGGAGCTGCTCATTGGTGGATATGCAAATTTATATGGAATTGTATATTCTCACCCAATCATAATATATACATACATATATATATATATATATATATATAAGCTTAGGGTGGAGGAACAGAAGAATAACACTCAGCAAATTCTGAGACAGTAGGAGGCTTAAGGGGTTTGTAGGAGTCAGGAAAAGGGCACCTACCATCAAAGGTGGTCAAAACAAGACGTTCTGGTTGGTGATGGGCCCATAGCCATAAAGCGCCCTTCATTCTGGGAGGAATTCCACAAAATGAATGCAATGGCTGCAACTGCCAATAATACCCCATACTTCCCTGTAGCTTCTAACCCAAGAAAGTGCTGACCAAACATGGAGAGAGGAGATGGTCACCAACAGTAGAAGAAAAGTGAGACTTTTGAGTTATACGTGTAATTCTCTAGTTGTAGTAGAAATGTGGGAAGCTTCTTTTTTTGGCATTTGACAAAGGTTTTGAAGTAGAGTGGAGAACTTTAAGGACCATTCCCTGCCTCCTCCAAGTTATTCTATAGCAAAGGCTAAATGCATTTGAGTACTATCTCTAAAGTCTACTGCTCTTATATGTTCAGCTTCTTTCCTGACTCATATTTCCTGTGTGTTCCAATCAACATTACCTATTCCTAACAGTGTCTCTTGCATTCTGAAATGGAAGTCACTGACGTAATTCGTAGCGAAATTTTCTTTCTCCTTTCTTTCCAGAATCCTTATGAATCCAGTATTTCTTTTTCAATCAGTGCTTGGTCTACAGTACAGCACAACCTTGTAATTTCCATGAAAACTAGATTAACCCTACTATTAATTCAATAATATCTGTGTGAATAGCAAACATTAATTAACTTTTTTTTTATTTCTGAAGTTAATTAATGCTAAGAAATATAATATCATAAAACAGCTTTCATTTGAAGAAAAAGACTGTCTGACTGCCTTGGAAGGGAGAAGAATTTCCTTCTATTTCAACCTACAGGCCAAGCTTAATCTGTAACAATAAGATATAAGGGCGAGTTAGAAAGGATCGGCTCAGAGAAGGAAGGTTTATTGTTAGAAATTTGCCGATATTTTTGCTGAAACTACCAAAAGAATATTACGAGACAAATATAACCAGCTATTAACAGCTTTACGACAGACTATAACCTCCTCAAGAGTTCAAACCCTCGTTCACGTTAAGTCCTGATGGAACTTTTTGTTCATGCATTCATACAGTCATAAAGATTAATTATGTGTCTACTTAAGGACTGTGCTAGGTGCTAGGGATGAAAAACTTGGTTCATTGTGCTTAGAGAGCTCATAGTTTAAGAGTGGGGTGAAATTGAAAACAATTTGAAAATTGCTCTTAGATGTCATTCATTGAGTTGATTCTACCCTATGTACAACAGACTGAAACACTGCGCAGTCCTATGCCACCCTTGCAGTGATGGCTATGTTTGAACCCATGGTTGCAGCCACTGTGTCAATCTATTTCATCCAAGGCCTTTACCAAGCATAATATTTTTCTCCAGGGATTGGACCCTCCTGATAATGTGTCCAAGTACATGAGATGTAGTCTCATCATCCTTGTGTCCAAGGAACATTCTGGCTGTATTTCTTCCAAGACAGATTTGTTCATTCTTCTGGAAGTGCATGGTATGTTTAGAGTTCTTCTCCAACATAATTATTCAAAGGCATCAATTCTTCACTGTCTTCATTATTTATTGTCTAGAATTTTCATGCCATCTTAGTCACCTGGTACTGCTTCAACAGAAAATACCATGAGTAGAAGTCTTCACAAGGAGAAGCTTTTACTGTCACAGTCCAGTAAGCCACAAATCCATTAACAAGTGACAAGTCCATTCAATATGAGAAATTATCACAGTCCAGTAGGATAAGTCCAAATCCAGTGAGAGCATCTTGGCACAGGAACCTCAGGTCAAAGGACTCGCTGTTCTCTCAGTGCTCCTCTCTTGGTGGTATGAAGTTCCCAACTTCCTCTGCTTACTATTCTCCCTTATATTCCACAAGCTTGTAGCTTGGGTCCCGCCTCACCAACACAACTGTTGCCAACGTTCTCCATCATCAGTTATCACAGAGGCAGGGTTCACAACATGTGGGTGGAATGGCACTATATTGGGACTCATAGCCAAGTCAAATAAACACACACATTTTTGGGGGACACAATTCAATCCATGACACATGCATGTGATGTGATTGAAAATACCATGGCATGAGTCAGGTGCACCTTAGTCCTCAAAATGACATCTCTGCTTATCAACATGTTGAAGAGGTCTCTTGCAGCAGATTGCCCAGCGCAGCGTGCCCTTTGATTTCTTGACTGCTGCTTGTATGGCATTGACTGTGGATGCAACGAAATGGAATCCTTGACAGTGTCAATCTTTGCTCCATTTACCATGATGTTATTGGTCTGGTTGTAAAGATTTTCGTTTTCCTTATGTAGAGGTATAATCCATGCTGCACAGGACCAGGCAGTGTTTTTTTCTGTTGTATATAGGGTTACTGGGAGTTGGAACTGACTTGACAACACTTAACAACAACAATACAGACCGAAGGTCTTGGTCTTTGACATTTATCAGTAAGTACTTCAAGGCCTCTTTGTTTTCAGCAAGCAGAGTTGTGTCATCGGTGTATCTAATTGGTCTCCTTCTGTTCCCAGTGTTTCATTCTTCATGTAGGCAACCTCTTGCATAATTTGATCAACCTACAGATTGAATAAGTATAATGAAAGGATTTAGTCCTAACACACATCTTTCCTGATTTTAAACTGGGCAGTGTTCCCTTGCTCTGTTCAAACAACGGCCTCTTGATGTACGTATAGGTTCCTCATGAGCACAGTTAAAAGTGTTCTGGGATTCCTAGGCTTCACAATGTTATCCATAATTTGTTATGATGCACACAGTTGAATGCTTTTGCATAGCCAATGAAACAGAAGTAAACATCTTTCCAGCATTCTCTGGTTTTAGCTAGGATCTTTCTGACGTCAGCAGTGGTATCTCTCATTCCACGTCCTCTCCTGAATCCAAGTTGAATTTCTGGTGGTTTTCTGTGAGTGTAGTACTGCAACTGTTTTTGAATTATCTTTGGTAAAATTTTACTTGCATGTTATATCAGTAGTATTGTCCAGTTATTTCTGCATTCTGATAGATCACAGATATGGATCAGCTCCAATCAGTTGGCCAGGTAGCTGCCTTCCAAATTTCTTGAAATAGACAAGTAAGCTCTTCCAGCACTGCATCCACTAGCTGACAAATCTTAACTGGTATCCGTCAATCTCTAGAGCCTTGTTTTCCTACCATTGTCTTCAGTGAAACTTGAATTTCTTCCTTCAGTACCACTGGCTCTTGATCATATGCTAGAATCTCCTAAAATGCTTGAACATCAGTCAGTTCATTCACGTACAACAACTGTATATTCTTTCCATCTTCTTTTGATACTTCGTCTGATCCTTCAACATTTTGACATAGAAACCTTCAGTGTTGCAACTTGAGGCTTGAAGCTTTCTTCATTTCTGTCAGCTTGAGAAATGCTGAGCATGTTCATCCCTTTTGATTTTCTAACTCCAAGTCTCTGTACATTTTACTATAATACTTGCTGCTCTTGAGACACCTCTTGAAATCTTTTATTTATTTCTTTTAGTTCATCATTTCTTATACTTGTTTTCACTACTTTCATTTCAAGAGCAAGATTCAGGGTTCCTTCTGATGTACGTTTTGGTCTCTTTATTATTTTGTGTGTTTTTAATGACCTTTTGCTTTCTTCATGAATGATGTCTTTGATATCATCCTGTAATTCATCTAGTCTTTAGTCCTTAGTGTTCAATGCACCAAATCTATTTTTCAGATGGACTCTAGAATCAGGTGGGATGTACTCAAGCTTGTTCGTTTTTATTTTTAAGTGTTTTGAATATCTCATTCTCTCTATCTAGAGTGCTCTATTCTGGCACAGTATTAGATAGTGTTCTACTGCTATACATAAGATTTTCAGTGGACTTTTTTAATGTAGATCATCAGGTGTTTCTTCTTAGTTCGTTTAAGCCTCGAAAGTTCACTGGGGAACCTGTTCACCGTGGGTGATCCCTCTGGTATTTGAAATGCTGATGGCATATCTTACAGTATTGCAGCAACATGCCAGCTGCCACAGTAGGAAAAAAACTGACAGATGAGTGGTAGAAACAATTTTAATACTTGATGGAAAAGACTAGAGTGTAGGGATGTGCTTATTAGACATGAATATATAGAAAAAAGAGTTCCTAAGTTTGTCTAGGGTGTTAAGGAACTGTTTCAGGGGCAGCTAAAATATTTTATGAAGGTGAATGAAGAATAAGAGGTTGTCAGATGACAGGGATAGAGCACAATCATGGAAGGAAAGAAAGGTTCATTTTTTTATATGGCAGTAATTCAGTAGAGAAGGAGCAACATGTGTGCAGGGAACAGTGATGGGAAGTGATTTCACCTTACAGGTAATGGTACAGCCAGAGGATGCCTTTGAGCAATGTTATCACATTTAATTTTTGAAAGAATGTTCTGCAACAGTCTATTGTGTAATTGTTTTTGATGTTTAATTTTTTAACATCTGCCTTGCTCAATAGATTATAAATCCCATGTCATTTTCTTTTTCATTTCCAGAGCCTGGCATAGTATCTGTCACAGAGTAGGGATATAAACATTTGTAGATTTAATAAAAATACAGGCAAGGATCCAGAAGTGAAATATAAAAAGACAAGAGGAAGGAATTGCTAGGAACATTGTTTGTTAGGCCCACTTGAGAGGATGGCATTGATATAATGGGCAAAACAGAGGAGAATCATCCAGATTTCTGGTACATACATCGAGAAGGAAAAAGAGGAAGGGGGAAAGGAATCGCTTGGAGGACACTGAACTTCTGTTAGGAGTGAGAGAGAGAACTGGAAGTGGGTAATACGGGTGGCAGTTGAACAGCGTGATGGACACAAGTTAATGACACAGAACTCAACATGTTAAGAACGCTAAAAAGGCAAAATGTTTTATTACATATATGTATTTAACACATACACAACAAAACTAGAAGCATTCACAGATGAGCACTTTTAACGGTAATTGTACCCTTGAATTATTAATGTTGATGTTTATGGCTTGACCTTGCTTTCCTCCTAGATTCTGAATTACTCCAGGGCAGTGGCCAACTATCATTTTATGTTGAATCTCTAATACAGTGAACACAATGGGAATGCACAGTCCATTTTCCTTTCATGAATTAATAGATCAATAAATGAATGGATTCTAACCACTGTCACATTGTTGGCTGTGGGTGGAAGTCACCTACCACATGGCTGAATTTCAAAATTACAGCTTCTTTAAATATAAGTGACAAGGCAAGATCTCAAATAACAAAAGGAAAGGAAATTTGCACTAATTCTTTCATTTTCTTTCTACTAAAAGTGATTTTTATTATTAATTAATTGATCAATTATTTTTGTGCCATTTTCTTCCCCAAGTAAGCAAGTGAGAGCTGAAGTTTAAAGGAGATGCTTTCATGCGGAAAGCATATGGTGGGTTTTCTTGTTTCCCAGGTTTCATTCTCTGTAGGGCTCAAATGTGAGGCTTCCCCAAGCTCAGTTTCCATTAACAAAATACAAAGAACAGATGTTTACTTCGGCTTGTCATGTGGCCTACGGCAATTCATTCGTGCAAATCCAAATTTTTCCACCTTCACAATAAGTATCTAAAGTATGCTACTACGTTTCCATTTAAAGTTGACTAATTCAATGAGAATTCCAATAAATTCTCTCATTCGAAGATTCCAAGGGCAGAGTTCCATTCCGCATGCTATCTAGATGCAAACCTACAGAATTGGAAGTAAATTGTTGGAGACGGAAGTGCTGTGTGGGGACTTTATGTGATTCTTGTTGCCAGGCAACCAGTTCTTTTTTCTCCTTTCAAAGCTGTGGTTTTATTTGAAGACTGATTCTCAGGTACACTAGAAGCTGTTACAGTATGAGAAAGGAAAGAAAATAACTAAACTTGGAGGAAACATAAAAAAAATAAGGCTATGACTTAAATAGTCCTTTTACTTTTTACTTTCTTCAGGGAAAAAGCTTGGGTCTATTTTCCCACCAAATAATTTATAATTAAAAGCTTGACAACTGTTTTGCAAATTTTATACACACAATATTTCTTTTTTCCTTGATTAACTCTGGTGGTGTAGTGGTTAAGTGCTAGACTACTAACCAAAAGATGGGCAGCTCAGATTCACTGGGCACTCCTTGAAAACTGTGGGGCACTTCTACTCTGTCCTGTAGGGTTGCTGTTATTCAGAATTGACTCACTAAGGGTCTTCCTTCTTTTTTTTTGGTGACCCTCTAATCTACCAAGCATGATGTGCTTTTCCAAGGACTGGTCCCTCCTGACAACATGTCCAAAGTACATAAGACGAAGTTTTAACACTCTTGCCTTTAAGGAGCATTTCAGCTGTAAAATTTGTTTGTGAATGATATCCCTAATTATATTAGAATCTTTGTCTCACAGGTAGGCTATGGTTTGCTGATGTCATTTTCACCTCTATGTGATAGATTTTTCTAGAGATAGGTACCAGATGACATTTTTATTATTTAAAATTTGCATTTATTTTACATCAAATAAAATATTAAATAGTTTTCAGACATCAGGATTTCCACTTCTCTCTATAACACTGAATTTCTTTGAAATATCTGATGTTCCTGAGCTTTATAAGCATCTTTTATGACTCAGCATAGATACAGAGAAATTTTGCATACCAAGCACAAAGTCAAGCTTTTTGTGGGCAAACAAGCCACTGTCTCAGGGTTTGTGATGAGAACTAGGTGGTCTCACCCATTTATTACCTGCTTAGGACAACTTTTATAATGCAAATGTACATCAAACCCTAGCTCTCCTAATTTTGTTTTCATGAATTCCAATAGTGATATGCAGCTATACAATTCTCATCAGATTTACCATATCATAGATCAAGTTTCTCTCTATTCTCAAAATATGAATTTGGAAAGCAAAGCAGTATAAACTCCAAAAAAAAAAAAAAAAAAAAAAAAAAAGACCTATGAGAATACACTCATGATCATTAGCTATCAGAGAAATCCAAATCCAAATCAGAAAACAACAAATGCTGGAGAGGCTGTGGAAAGACTGTAATTCTCCTACACTGCTGGTGAGATTGCAAGTTGGTACAACCTCTTTGGAAAGCAATCTGGCACTTCCTGAAAAAGCTGGAAATAGATATACCATTTGATCTAGTAACTCCACTGCTTGGAATTTATCCTTCAGAAACAAAGGCTGTCAAACGAACAGACACCTGTACATGAGTGTTTATTGCAGAACAGTCCACAATAGCTAAAATATGAAATCAACCCGGATGTCTATCAACAGATGAATGGCTAAACAAACTATGGTACATATCCTCAATGGAATGCTGTGCTATGATACAAAAACAATGTAGATTTCAGAAAACATCTTGTAGCATGGTTTCAGTTGGAAGATATTATACCAAGCATCAAAAGGACAAATATTGTATGAGAACTCTGTTATAAGGACTTAAAAAATAGAATTATTTACAGAAGAAAATAACTTTGTTGGCTACAAGGGTGGGGGGAGTGAGAGTTTATCATAGATGAGATAGTTGATAGATGTTAGAAATCTTATTCACTTACTGTAATAAATAATAATAATAAAAAGTTAAAAAAGGATTTTGGGCAAGTTGTTTCTCACTTTCTCTTCCTTCAGTGTGATTTGCCTTTAGGAAATGGGCACACAGTTCTTGTTATATGTTTTTAATTCTTCAGAGCCAAGCCAGCCAAGTGCCATCGAGTCGGAGCTGACTTAAGGATAACTAATTTTGGGGGGAAGTTTATGAAATAAAAAATGAAACTGTACATACTCTGTGGTTACAATATTGGGTTAAGATGGGAGGAATATATAAGTTGTATTGAAGTCCCATTAATATTGATCTTACTAATGTGTACTGTCACCAATTTCACCCAACCAAATTTCTAACAACTATCTAATCTAAACTCTCACCCCTTGCCCGCCCACTCTCCCACCCTCCCCACCCTTGTAGCCGTCAGAGTCTTTTCTGTTATGTATGAGTATGCTTTTAAATTTTTATCATAGGGGTCTCATATAATAATCGTCCTTCTGTTGCTCACTAATTTCACTCAACATAATGTCCTTCAGTGGAGACCAAATTGAGAGATGTTTCCTGCTATCATCGTTGTTCTTTATTAATGCATAGTACTCCATTGAATACATATACCAAAGTTTACCCATCCATTCTTCTGTTGTTGGGCATCTGGGTTGATTCCATCTTTTTGCTATCGTGGACTGTGCTGCAGTGAACGTTTGTGTGCATGTATCAGTTGGTGTGAATGGCCTTGATTCTGTAGGATATATTCCAAGCAGAGGAATTACTGGGTCAAATGTTATGTCTACATCCATTATTTTAGGGTAAAGCCAGATGGCTTTCCAAAGAGGTTGCACCATTCTGCGATCCCACAAACAGTGTAGGAGAGTTCCAAACTCTCCACAGCCTCTCCAACATTTAGTAGTTTTGTGTTTTTTGGATCATCTTGTTGGTGTGAGATGATATCTCATTGTCGTTTTGATTTGAATTTCTTTAATAATTAATGACCATGAGCATGTCCACATGTGTTTTTTGGCTGTCTGGATCTCTTCTTTAGAGAAGTGTCTGTTCATCTCCTTTGCCCATCACTTGACTGGATGATTTGTCTTTTTCTTACTGATATTTTGAAGTATCTTATAGATTATGGAGATCAGGTGTCGGTCTGACATAGAGTTGCCAAGTATTTTTTCTCATTCTGTAGGTGGTCTTTTAATTCTTTTGAGGAAGTCTTTAGATGAGCAGAAGTGTTTGATTCTTAGTAATTCTCATTTATCTATTTTCTCTTCTGATGAATGTGTTTTGTTTCTCAGATTTTGAAGTCTGTCTATATTGCATATTAAAACTTCCATTGTTGACCTTATTTTATCTTGGATGAGCTTTATCGTTTTAGCTTTTATATTCAGGTCTTTTATCCAATTTGAGTTGATTTTTGCGTGAGATATGGGTCTTGTTTCAGTTTTTTGCAGATGGATATCCAATTATGCCAGCACCACTTGTTAAAGAGATTGTTTTTACCCCAGTTTAAAATCTTAGGACCTTTGTCAAATATAAGCTGTTCATAGGAGGATGGTGGCATCTCTGGGGTCTCTATTTTCTTCCATTGGTTTCTATGTCTGTTTTTGTATCAGTACCACGCTGTTTTGACTACTATGGCAGTGTAATAGGTTTTAAAGTCAGGTAGTGTGAGGCCTCCCAGTATGTTCTTCTTTTTCAGTAGTGCTTTACTTATCCAAGGCTTCTTCCCTTTCCAAACAAAGCTGTTGATTTGTTTCTCCATCTCATTAAAAAATGTCACTGGAATTTGTATTGAGATTACATTATATAAGTGGATTGCTTTGGGCAAAATAGACATTTTCAAAATATTGAGTCTTCTATCCATGAGCAGGGCAGATTACTCCACTTATGTAAGTCTCTACTAGTTTCTTGTAGTAAGGTCTTGTAGTTCTCTCTGAAAAGATCTTTTACTTCTCTGGTTAGATTTATTCCTAGGTATTTTATCTTCTTGGGGGCTATAGTAATGAAATTGATCTGGTGATTTCTTCTTTAATAATTTCACTGTTGGTATAAAGGAATCCTATTATTTACAGAATTCTCCTGTAAATAATTCTATTTTAAGTCCTTATAACAGAGTTCTCATTGTATTGTATTGTATTGTATTGTATCCCGATACTTTCCTGAATCCTTCTCTTAGCTCTAATAGTTTACTTATGGATTTCTTTGCATTCTCTGTGTAAACAATCATATCATCTGCAAAGAGGGAAATCTTTACTTCTTCATTGCCAATATGGATGCCTTTATTTCTTTGAGTTGTCTAATTGCTCTGGCTAGAACTTCTAGCACAATGTTGAATAGAAGTGCTGAGAGCGGGCATCCTTGTCTAGTTCTCGTTCTCAAAAGGAATTCTTTCAATCTTTCACCGTTCAGGATGATGAAAACAGTTGGCTTTGCATAGATGGTACTGATTATATTGAGGAATTTCCCCTTTATTCCTATTTTCTGAGAGTTTTAAGCATGCATGAATGGATGTTCAACTTTGTCAAATGCCTTTTCTGCATCAATTGACGAAATCAGGTGATTTTTATCTTTTGTGTTATTAATGTGGTTGATTACATTAATTGTTTTTCTGATGCTGAACCAGCCTTGCATCTCTGGAATGCAACCAACTTGATCATCATGAATTATTTTTTTTATATGCTGTTGAATTATATTGGTTAGAATTTTGTTGATGATTTTTACATCTAGATTTATGAGTGATATTGGTCTGTAATTTTTTTTTGTGGGATCTTTCCCTGGTTTTGGTATCAGGGTTATGCTGGCTCTGTACAATGAATTTGGAAATATTTCATCTCTTTCTGTGGTGTGAAATAGCCTCATTATTATTGGAGTTAATTCTTCTCTAAAAGTTCGGTAGAATTCTCTGGTAAAGCCATCTGGGCCAGGACGTTTTTGGTTGGTAGATTTTTGATGACTTTTTCAATCTCTTCTTTTGTGATTGATTATTAAGTTGATCTATTTCTCCTTGTGATAGTTTTGGTGAGTCATATGAATCTAGAAATTTGTCCATTGCCCCTAGGTTTTCAAACCTGTTAGAGTATAGTTTTTCATAGTATTCTGTCATGATATATTTTATTTCAGTTGGGTCTGTTGTAACATCTCCCAACTCATTTCTTAATCAGGTTATTTGTATCTTCTGTTGTTATTCTTTTGTAAGTTTAGCCAACGGTTTATCAACTTTGTTGATCTTTTCGAAGAACCAGCTTTTGGTTTTGTTAATTTTTAAAATTGTTTTTCTATTCTCTAATTCATTTAGTTCTGCTCTAATCTTTATAATCTGTTTTTGTCTGGTGCCTGAGGGCTTTCTTTGTTGCTCTCTTTCTACTTGTTCAAGTTGTGAGGTTAATTCTTTAATTTGTGCTCTTTCTTCTTTTCAGAAGTATGCATTTATAGAGATAAACTGACCCTAAGGCTTTATGAGTAAAGTGCTGTTCAGTTTCCACAAGATGGAATTTTTACCTATGAATTTTCTGTTATTGATTTCAACTTTTATAGTTCTGTGGTCAGAGAAGGTACTTTGCAATAAATCAATGGTTTGGATTTTATGGAATTGTTTTATGACCTAACATATGGTCTATTCTGGAGAACGTTCCATGTGCTTTGGAGAAGAAGGTGTATTTATCTGCTGATGGATGAAAAGATCTGTATATGTTGATAAGGTCAAGTTGGTTGATTGTTGCAATAAGATCCTCTGTATCTTTACTGAGCTTTTTTCTAGATGATCGATCCTTAACTGAAAGGGGATTGTTAAAAGTCCACAACTATTATTGTGGATGATCAATCTCATTTTTCAATGTTGTCAATATTTGTTCAGTGTATTTAGGTGCTTTGGTATTGGGTGCGTAAATATCTAATATTGTTAAGTCTTGCTTGAGTATTCAACCTTTCAGCAATAAATAGTGACCAGCCTTGTCCACAATAGTGGATTTTACATTAAAATCTATTTTGTCTGAGATTAATATTGCCACACCTGTTCTTTTGTGTGTATTATTAGCTCGATATATATCATTCCAACCTTTAATTCTCAACGTGTTCATATCTTTAAGGTGCATTTCTTGTAAGATGGGTCATGTCTTTTGATCCAGATATCACTCGTCTCTTTACTGGAGCATTCAGTCCATTTACATTCAATGTGATTATTGATAGGTGTATGTTTAGTGGTGTCATTTTGCTATGTTTATTTTCATGTTGATGTTTTCTCTGTTGTTCTTATTAATCTGTTCTGGGATATTCTTCTTTATGGATCGTATGAGTTTTGATTTTATATTTGTTGAGACTCCTGTATTGTGTTTTTTAATTTCAAGTGATATATTGTTAATCTGTTTTATGGCTATATGTATTATCCCTTTTAACATATATTTATTGAAATCCATTTTAACTATTTTGTAAGTCTGAAATTTTCTCTGCATCGAAAACAACTGTAACTATTGTAATGTATTCCTCTTTTAATGTGATGGTATTATAGTTGTCATGATATGATCATAGATTCCCTTATTATAATACTGTAGCTTTGGTGAACTTTTGTGCCTTCCTTAACAGATTAGGAATTTGGATGAAGTCCCTTGGGTTATCACCTAAATCATACATTTAGGAAAGAGCTTCTTTCAATATTTCATGTAATTTTGGTTTAGTTTTTATGAAGTCTCTAAATTTCTCTTTATTTTCAAAAGTCTTAATTTCATCATTGTATTTGATAGACAATTTTGCAGGATAAATAATTCTAGGATGGAAGTTTTTCTCATTCAGGGCTTTGAATGTGTCTGCCCATTGTTTTCTAGCCAGCATTGTTTTGGCTATTTGTGTACTATACTGTGGTAGTTCCCATAATAATGCTGTGTTTAAAGATTAAACTCCTAGACATATCAGCATCAGTGCCACAGATCTTGAGAACAGCCTGGCAAAATCAGAATGGAATATATAACTTTGAAACTCTTGATTATTTGTCTAAGAAAAGTAATCAGTCAGGGACTTTAATTGCTAGCATGCCTAAGGAAAGATAGAAGTAAACTCTATAGCATTTGACCATTTATCTGTTAAATTAATCTCTTCATGACATGGTAACAAGCTTCTCAAATACTCCTTAAAAATTCAACAACAAACATTACCTCATCAGACATTTCCTGAGTGGACACTACTGATCATAATGTGTAGAGAATAAGGGAAGGAGGTTGAAATCATGCAGACCATTTAAGGAGCAAAGTCTAAACACACATGAGAAATGCACAAGATCTATTTAATGCTATGAAAAAGCTTGTGAGAAAACATGCTTGGCTCCAGCCTTACTATTTGTGTTCCATAGTATGGCTCTACAAAAGTTAAATTTACCATAACTGATTTGTTGACATTTCAACTTAGTAAGTCATTAAGCTCATCATCATTTTAATGTAATCACTTTTTAAGTGAAATGTATTATTGGATTCCTAGTTAGGCTTCAATTGACTTTAAAGCAAAGATCCTTGGACCTTGATGTATCAATTAGCATCTCTCAGTCCTTTTCTTTTCACTGATTCACACTAGTATTATATCAAAGGCATGCTTTTCTGATAAGATTAGACATTGAATCCTGGTCTAGTATTTTCTAAATTAAAAAAAAAAAAAACTTTTTTAACGCTCCTGGAAATTGCCTTACATGAAAAGCAAGACCTAATGTGGCTTGGCCTATACATTTGTCAAAACCTTACAGTCCTAGCAGAAGTTGATTTTTGTTAATAAAGTGTGAATAGATAACCTAGTCTGCATGGAAGCATCCCTTATTGTAAACTTTTTTATTTACACATTGCTTAAAAATTCAAACCCAGAAGTTTGAATTAAAGATTAAGTTCTCATGAAATATAAAACTCACTAAGCTATTTTTTTCCTTTAGAGGTGAGCAATAAAAGTGTCAGAAAAGCTGTATAAACGTATTGCCTTTGGTTTATGTCTAAATTAAAAGCAGCCAAATAATTGAGTTCAAAATTTGGTAAGAAAATTGCTTCAGTATGAGGGTAGAATCATTCAAAAGGAAAGGGAAAATGAGATATTCTCAGAAAAGCTATCACTTTTGTCTAATGGTTGGGAGTGTAAAGTGTCTCTTCTACTGACCTGTCTAATCAAGGAAGTGGCTAGTCACATCACAGTGATTGTTGAATAATATCAGCTCTTCACAATTTAAGCATTTATCTAGCAGAATGGAAATTGGGTGTGATCGAGCAGTAGTGTTGAATCAAAATAGGGTTTGAGGTAATTCTTTTTACACTTCTAAACCTGACATATGACTGTAGTTGAATTTCTTTGACTTGTTTAGGTGATAAACAGTAGTTAATGTTTCCTCTTATATTGTGAGTGCTTAGATACGTAGATTAAAGTCTTTAAAAATCATTTTTATTTCCTTTAAAACAATTTTGCGTCTTAAATAATGATTTGGTTCCATTTTCTTCACAAAGTGCACCAATTATCCATGATTTCCTTTCTTTGAAAACTTTTATCTTAAAGTTTGTATCTCTTTGTTAATTTTCTCCATATTCTTGTAGTGTACCCAAAATGAACATCAGCATCACTTATTTTATTTTCTTTGGAGTCAATTCAAACTTTTTTACTTTAGAGTGTCATTCTGAATTCCACTATTGTTTGCTTTTACACCTTTTGGGAAACCCTGCTGGTGAGTGGCTAAGTGCTATGACTGATAATCAAAAGGTCAGCAGTTCAAATCCTCTGTGCACTCCTTGGAAACTCCATGGGCCAATTCCACTCTGTCCTATAGCATTGCTATGAGTTGGAATCAACTCAACAGTTTTCACACATCTTTTCTTTATTCTGCCAACCTCTGTTATCTCTCTGTTGTATAGATCATCCCATCTTTCCTGTTTAACTAAGAATCCATTGTGTTTTTGTTTATTTGTGTGTTTCCTCAAGAATGACAAAAAGATGTACATATGTTATTATAATGTTATATAGTATTCAGGCTTCAGAAATAAACTTAAAAATGATTTTTTGTCTTTTGTATGTTTGTTTTATTCTTTAATGTTATTAAATCATTTGGTAGGACCAAGTATTTATTTAACATTTGTCCTTTAGTGACAAAAGTAATAAATTTTCCTTAATTCAGGCAAAGGTAGTTGTGCTTTCCACATCCTGGTTAGTTCTGTTGTTTATTTTTTTAAGGTATGTGAAAAGTTAGTGAAACATTACTGTAATGCTATGAATCAAAACTATTGTATCTAATATTTTGCATTTGTAAACAATGTGGTAGTAAGTAGACTTGTGCATACATATTTTTATATTGTTTGATATGTATCTTCAGGGTAGATGCCTAGAAGTGGGATTGCTGAGTTAGAAAATAAGGACAGATGTAGCTTTATTGCCAAACTTCCATGGTTGGATATTTGCATTCCCAGTGACACTGTATGAGAGAGTGCCTATTTCCCCACCCCATGGCCCCCAAAATATATAACCATACCTTAAACAAACAAACCAATTTGTTAGATGAAAAGTTGTATGTCATATTATTTTAATTTTCATTTATCTAATTATCATCCTAAAAATCAAACTTGTTGCTGTTGATTCAATTCCAACTCATAGTGACTCTGTAGGACTGAGTACAACTACCTTATAGGATTTCTAAGGAGTGCCTGGTGGATTTAAACTGCTGACCTTTTGTTTAGCAGCCTAATACTTATATTTTTATGTAAATTCTCTATTGATATATTTTCCCATTTATCTTCAGGTTCTTAGTCTTGTGTCCCTCAATCAGCTGTTGATAAAAATAAAAAAAGGTGTGTTCTCTTTGGTTCTAAGTGGTATTAAAATTGGCTTCTCGCATTCTTTAAAATTTTAGTGTGATTTAGGTAGAAATTTACAGCACACTTTAATTTCCCATGCAAAATTTTATACACATACTGTTTTGTGACATTAGTTGCAAGCCTCACGACAGGATAGCATGCTTCCCATTTTCACTCTGAGTTCCTTGTGTCTGTTCAGCCAGTTCCTGGCCCTGCCTGCCATCTCATCTTGCTTTTGGGAAGTTGTCCATTTGGTCTCATATATTCAGTTGAACTAAGAAACATAGTCTTTATTTTCTTCTTTTAATAGACCTATGTAACCTTTGTCTGAAAAGTGGGCTTCTGGAGTAGTTTCAGCTCTTGGTTAACAGAGTATCTAGGGGCCATAGTCTTAGGGGTTCCCCTCCTCTCTGTCAGACCAGTAAGTCTGTTTTTTTTTCATGAATTTGAATTTTCTTCTATAATTTTTTTCCTGCTGTGCCATGGACTCAGTGTTGTATTCCCTGTTAAAACGAGCAGTAGTTACAGCCAGGCATCATCTCGTTCTTCTGGGCTCAGGCTAAGGGTGACTCTGGTTTATGTGGTCTATTAGTCCTTTGAGCTATTATACTCTTTATGTCTTTGGTTTTCTTCATTTTCCTTTGCTACAGATGATGGGATGGGACCAGCAGATGTGTTTTAGAGGGCCACTTTCAAGCTTTTAAGACGTTATGCACTACTCACCAAAGTGGGATGTAGAATATTTTCTTCATAAACTGTTATGTCAATTGACCTAGCTGTTCTCCAAGACTGAGTGGTCCCCAGCCCTCCACCCAGTAACTCCATCCCTTTAAGGTACCTGGATACGTCTAAGAAACTTTTATGAGGTTGCTTTGTTCAGAGTGCGATGAGGTTCCCTGTACTGTGGATTGTCTTTCCCTTCACCAAAACTGATACTTTGTACTATCTAGTTAATGACTTCACCTCAACTTCCCTCCCCACCCTTGTAAGCATCAAATAATTTTTTTAATTCTGTGTATAAACCTTTTCTTGAATGCTCATAACAGTGGTCCCATAGAATATTTGTGCTTTTGTGACTTATTTCAGTCAGTGCTGTGTCCTCCAGATTCACCTATGTTGTGAGATGTTTTGCCATTCATCATTGCTTTTTATTGTATAGCATTCCATTGTGCTTCTCCCATTTTAGGTGGAGGATTAGATGGTATAACTGGTTAGTGACCCAGAAGACAGAGGGTTAAGAGGCAGGTTTCTTGGGCTTGTGCAGTACCTTCTGTTTTTTATGTTTAGTCTGTGTGCTTGCTGAGTCTTCCGTACCACAGGCTACTTTTTAGTATATAATTGTCTATTGTACCCAGCCACCACTTAAGATAAATGATGTGGATGTACCTAGTTACCTGACAAGAAACTTTGTCTTCCTTATCAGTATGAGGTGAAAGGCCATCAGGATAAAGAACCCAAAACAAAACCAAACCCCTTGCCATCAAGTGAATTCCAACTCACAACGACTCTATAGGACAGAACAGAATTGCCCATAGAGTTTCCAAGGAATAACTGGTAAATTTGAACTATTGATCTTCTGGTTAACCAGCTGAGTTCTTAATCATAGTGCTAACTAGGGCTTCAAATTACCACAGAGTTTGTGATATTTTCCCTTTTCTTTTCTCACAATAAAGTTCTCTTTGATGTATACTTGAAGTACAAAAGAACCACTAAAAGATTAGATGGATATTTTACAGTAAGGATTTTTACCTATTTTCCTTTCCCTACAAAGTTACATGAAACAGAAGGAATGTAAAGAAATAAATAATTAAAGCAGTACAGAATAAGAAAAAGCTCAATTAATGTAACATAAATTTTGGGGAATACCTAGGAGACAGAAAAAAATAATGAATTGATGGATAAATAAAGAGACAGAAACCCCAAATTCAGGCATGCATAGGGAAGAAGAGGTCCTCCCCCTGTGCGGTCAGAAACTACCTGAAGCAGGAGATGGACTCCAAGGTGATTATCAGGGTAACTAATGGAAAGCATATTGAGTATCAGGGTCATTTGGACTGTCTTCTCTCTAAAACAATCGTTTCACAGTGCAGATTCCTTTTCTAAATTCAGCAATTACACTTTGTGTGAATGTACAGAGTAGAAATAGAGGGGGGAAAAAGAGCCTTTTGGGCCTGATAGAGACTGGAGAAGCCCTGAGAGTGTGGCCCCCAGACACCCTTTTAGCTCTGTAATGAAGTCACTCCTGATGTTCATCCTTCAGGCAGAGATTAGATAGGCCCATAAAACAAAACAAGACTAAAGGGGCAACCTGTCCAGAGACAAGGACTAAAAGGCAGGAGGGGTAGGAAAGCTGGTGACTGGGACCTCGGGACTGAGACTGGGAGAGTGTTGACATGTCTTGGGGTTGGCAACCAATGTCACAAAATGATATGTGTAGTAACTGTTAAATGAGAAGTAGTTTGTTCTGCAAACCTTCATTAAAGTACAATAATAAAAAAGTGAAAGAAACGGAATGGATAACATTCTGATTGGACATTTAAAAACTCAAGCAATTGAAAACTGGGACTAATGAAAATGGAATACTTTTGAAGCACTTTATTAGATTAAACATGTAACAGAGGAAAATGAATCTATATTCAAATAAATAATATTTTAATATAGGGGGTGGGAAGAACCTTAAGGAACACCAGAACAGCAAAAGGCAATGGAGAAAGAAGATAGGAAAGGAGAAGCAGATTTTAGACTTTGTCCCCACAATAAAATACTTAACTCTAACGTGAAGATTATGACAAAGGAAACTGCAAATGTTATCATCCATACCACAAAAACAAAGACATACTCTGGCCAATTACAGGCTGTGGAAGAGGGGAACACGTAGATGCTGAAGATAAACCCTCCTTCTACAGCGTGCCAGAGTGCCTTCAGCTAGTCGCTGCCAGAGAACAGAGACTATCTGATTAAAAAATAAGTAAAGAACAGAAACCGAAGAAAACATACTCACCACACCAAATTCACAAAGCAAAGAACCAGGACTTGAGGAAATGACGAAAAATGGAAACAAAACCCATCCTATAAATCAAACGAGTTGTATATCCGTAAGCCAAACCGGATTCTAACTCATACTGACCCTACAGGACAGTGTAGAACTTTTCCATAGAGTTTCCAAAGAGAGATTTTTGGATTTGAATTACTGAAGTTTTGGTTAGTAGCCAAATTCTTAACCACGATGCCATCAGGGCTAATAGAAACAGAAGACAACTAAAAACAAAGACTACTAAAAAATTAAATATAATAAAATTTTCAGATGCATCTATGAGACTATGACACTCAAAAATTAAAATAGGCTATTACAAAATAAATCAATTATGTTCTTGGATTTGAAACTGTATATGATCATAGAAGTGAAAAAAACTGAATTCAGTGGAAGACTAATTCAGTTGCAAGACTGAATTAGCAAGTTAGAAAGGCATGAAAGGTAAAGAAAAAATAGGAGGTTAAAGAAGAGTAAGGGAGGTGGGGAGATAGAATACAGAATTAAATACATGTGTGTATATTTATAGAATTAAATATATAAGCAAATACCAGAAGGAAACAAAGAGGATAGAGAATGAGTGAAAAACAGAAGTAAAGTGAGTTAGGAAAGCACCCAAAGCAAACTGAAATGGCATTCCAAAGTAAAAACATTCTTGGACATAGGAAGAATGCCAAAAGATGACCATTCCATAGACAATTTGTAAAAGAATGACTAAATGATGTACCCTAAACACGTTAAAAATTATGTGTTTGTGTATGTGTGTATGATTTACAGAACTTTGGTGCCAGAACTGATTAACTGATTATTTTTTCTTTCTTTGTAAATATCTTGTACTTTTCCTCTGGAGACTATTAGAATTTTTCAGAAATTCTTGGAATTCATAAATTTTACCCAGAAATATTTCAAGTGGGTTTTATTTTTATCAAGCCTGCTTGGAATTTGGTGTATCCTTTAAATCTACAAATTCATGTATTTCCTTCTGTTTCACAGTTTTCTATCCCCTGTATTCCCTTTTTGTTTTACTTTTCATTTTAAATGGAGTTTTATTACGATGATGATTAAGTGAAAGTATAAGTGGCATACAGCCCAAGTCAGTTTTGCATACCTGCCCCTCTGCAACTCTGTGTGCTATCTCACCTTGTGATATCACTCTCATTTTCACTCTTTACTTCTAGTATCCTCTTAATGAATACCTTTCCCCTCCTTTCTATATTTTCTTCTCCCCTCTAGAAATAAACCAGTAGGACAACCTTCTATAAATATATAAAACCGTAAAGTATGCATACTACATGCTCACTCTGTGTCCCCAAGTCCAGTCCATTCTTTGGCTAAAATGTTGACCTCAGTACCGGTTTCAGGTCTGGGTCAGCAACAAGTTCAGGGACCGTGTACCCATGGAGCCGACCAGGCTGTCAGACCATCGGTTCTGGTCTTTTAGTAGTTCTTGGTCTGCACAACTTTTTCTCATGCTATGTCAAGGACTCTACGTAGTGACCCCTATCAGGGCTGTCCTTGGTAGTCCATGGTGCCTGGCCACTACCAAGGACAGCCCTCATCTGATTCTTCTGGTCTCATGCTGATGTTGTCTCCCAGTCTTCTGGGTTCTTCTGTCTCTGGGCTCATTTTTCCTTGTGTCTCTGATGTTCTTGGTCATCATCTGTTCCAGGTGGGTTGGGACCAATTGATGTTCCTTGGATGGCAGCTTGTTGGCTTTTAAGACCCCAGATGCAACTCACCAAAAGACTAGTTATGCCAATTGACCTTGATGTCCCCTGAAAACATAGTCCCCAGACTGCTCTGCTACTCTATCCTTTGAAATGTTGGGTTGGATTTAGAAACCCTTTTGGCATATGGTGTAGTCCAGTTATGCTGACCTGCCTTATACTGCATGCTGTCACTCCCTTCACCTGACTGAATTCCATCTATGAACAACCATCTCCCTCCCTCCCAACCCTTGTGGCCATCGAAGAGTCTTTTCTTCTGTGTATAAGTTCGTTTTTAAGTCCCTGTAATGGTGCTCTCATACAATACTTGTCCTTTTGCAGCTTACTGATTTCACTCAGCATAGTGTCTTCTAGTGGATGCCAAGTTATGAGATGCTTCCTAAAATCATTGTTCTTTTATTGTTGCATAGTGTTCCATTGTGTATATATACTACAGTGTTTTCATCCAGTCATCTGTTCATGGGCACCTAGGTTGATTCCATCTTTTTGCTGTTGTGGACAGTGCTGCAATAAACATTGGTGTGCATGTATCTGTTCATGTGACAATCCTTATTTCTGTAGGATGTATTCCAAGCAGTGGGATTTCTGGGTCATGTAGTATTGCTATTTCTAGGTTTTTAAGTAAGTACCACATTGTTTTCTAAAGAGGTTGCACCGTTTGCATTCCCACCATCAGTGAAGGAGAGTTCCAGTCACTCCACAGCCTCTCCAGCATTTGTTGTTTTGTGTTTTTTGGATTATTGCCAACTTTGTTCATCTTTCCCCTATGTTCCTTTTTAATCTTCTGCAATATCATATGTTTTTGTACTTTAGGTTTTCATTAAATACAGTAAGTTCTTGACTTATTTCCTTGTAATTTCCATTAATTTGCAATCATGCTATGTCCTGTGAGCTATTCCTTATACTGTACCTTGTTTCTAGGCCACTAACTTGTGGTTTTGTAGTGAATATTCTCTTTTATGGTTTCATTAACTGAATTTTTAAATTGTAAATGAAGTATATATTTCTTATGTATAGTTTCTTTTTTGTTTCAATTGCTGTCAGTCTCCTATAGCATAGTGATTTTATTTAAATTTCCTTTCTCTGGGATCTGGGGTCCACTCATAGTGCTAGCTCAATGTTTATTAGAAACCTCTATGTGACAGTGGTCTTGCAATTGATGGAGGGTGTAGAATTCTCTCTTCCTGTGTGCCGGTGATGTAGAAAGGCATCAGGCTTTAAGGCTCCTTACCCTTTTGATCTCCCTACTTTTTTATGGTAAATTAAACTCCTGTTGCCCTCCTTGTATTAAAATTATGTATCAATATTCTTTGTCTCTTGACTTTGCATTATGATCCTAGTATTTAATACTGGAGAAAATTTTAAAGAAGAAATTAAAATAAAACCTCTTATTTATAAAAGAGGGAAAGGGTAAGTAGCGTGTGGTGGTTACCACTTAGGAACATATGTCATATTCTACTGAACTAGCATAATGTTGCAAATGACAGATCTTAGATGATGGGACCCCTGATGATATGTTTTGCTGTCACTGAAGCAAGTTTCTTGGTGAGCCAGTGTGGCTATTGAAGATTCTGTTTTCTAGGCAAAAAAGTTTATGTGCCATCTCCTATTGTTTTTCCCTATTTAAGTGCTTGATTATGCTTCTCCTAGAGCAGTATTGTCTAATAATACTTTATGCTATAAAAACTTAAGCATTAACCTATATAGTAGCTACATGCCACATGTGGCTATCCAGCACTTGAAATGTGAGGTTAGTATAATTGAAAAAATAACTAGAACAAACCCATTATCATTAAGTCAGTTTTGACTCATAGCAACCCTATAGAATAGAATTGCCCCTTAATGTTTCCAAGGAATAGCTGGTGGATTTAAACTACCAACCCTTTGGTTAGCAACTAACCTCTTAACCTTTGTATCACCAGGGCTCCTATTATGAATGAAGATGTGATTTTTTATGTTTTAAAATTTGATAAATTTAATAAATAGCAAATAGTATTGATTCGATTATTTCTTCATTAATAGTCTTGTTGTTGGTATAAAGGAATCCTACTGATTTACTTATGTTTATCTTGTATCCTGAGATTTTGCTGAAGTATTCTATCAGTTTGAGTACTTTACTTAAAGATTTTTGGGATTTACTATAGCCCTTAAGAAGATAAAGTACCTAGGAATTAATCTAATCAGAGAATAAAAGACCTTTACAAAGAGAACTACAAGCCCTTAGTACAAGAAATGAAGAGAGACTTAGATAAATGGAAAAACCTACCCTGTTCACGGATAGGAAGACTTAACATGTCTACTTTACCCAAAGCAATATGCTTACATAATGCAATCCCAATACAAGTTCCAGCATCATTTTTTAATGAGATGGAAAAACAAATCACCGAATTTGTTTGGAAAGGGAAAAAGCCCCAGATAAGTAAGGTACTACTATAGAAGAAGAACACACTGGGAGGCTTCGCATTACCCGACCTTAAAACATACTGCACTGCCACAGTGGTCAAAACAGCCTGGTACTGGTACAAGAATGGACAGATCGATCAATGTAACAGAATTGAGACCCCAGAGATGACACCATCTGCCTATGAACAGTTGATATTCGACAAAGGCCCTAAGACATTAAACTGGGGTAAAAACAGTATCTTCAACAAATGGTGCTGGCAAAATTGGATATCCATCTGCAATAAATTGAAACAAGATCCCTATCTTACACCTTATACAAAAACCAACTTCAACTGGATAAAACACCTAAATCTCAAACCTGAAATGGTAAAGCTCCTCCAAGAAAAGGTAGGAACAATGGAAGTTTTAATACACAATGTAGACAGACTTCAAAATCTGTCAAACAAACCACAGTAAATGGAAGAGAAAATAGATAAATGGGAACTATTAAGAATCAAACACTTTTGCTCATGCAAATACTTTATTAATAGAGTTAAAAAGCTACCTACAGAATGGGAGAAAATATTTGGCAACTCTATGTCAGACCAACATCTGATCTCCATAATCTATAAGATACTACAAAATATCAATAAGAAGAAGATCAGTCATCCAATTAAGCAATGGGCAAAGGAGATGGACAGACATTTGTCTAAGGAGGAGATCCAGGCAGCCAAAAACACATGTGGTCATGTTCACAATCTTTAGTTATTAAAGAAATTCAAATCAAGACTACAATGAGATACCATCTCGCTCCAACAAGGTTGGCCATGATCCAAAAATCACACAACAACAAATGTTGGAGATGCTGTGGAGAAAGTGGAACTCTTCTACACTGTTGGTGGGGTTGCAAAATGGTCCAGCCTCTTTGAAAAGCAATCTAGCACTCCCTTTAAAAAATGGATATAGATATACCATTTGACCCAGTAATTCCACTGCTTGGAATATATCCTACAGAATGAAGGCCTTTCACACCAATGGACACATGCACAAGAATGTTTAGCACAGCACAGTCCACAATAGCAAAAAGATGGAATCAACCCAGATGGATAGGTAAACAATGGCATATATACTCAATGGAGCACTACGCCATGATAAAGAATAATGAGGATTCCAGGAAACATCTCCTAACCTGGTTTCAACTGGAAGACATTATGTTGAGTGAAAGTAGTCAGCGACAAAAGGACAAATATTGTGTGAGACCTCTATGATAAGATCTCAAAAACAGACTTATGTACACTAGAAAAGATTCTTTGATAGCCTCAATGGAGGGGAGGGAGGGAGGACGGGGGGGGGACGGTTTACATTAGATAGTTGCTAGAAATCTGGATGGGTGAAATCAGTGATAGCACACATTAGAAACAAGAACAATATTAAGTGAACTTCAGCATAACTTGAATACTCCTTCCATCTTAACCCAATATTGCAAGAATAGAGTAGCTGGGGCAGGGGGCAGGGGACCATGCTCTTAGGTGAAATCTAGGCCAACTGGCACAACTAGCATTTTGCTAAGAGGGCTGTCTGCACCCCACATTGGTGAGTGGTGTCTGGGGTCTTAAAAGCTGCCAAGCTGCCATCCGTGGGCACAGCAAATGGTCCCAACTCAGTAGGAACGGATGCTCACTGAGGACCAAAATGACATGTGGTAAAGACAACCCAGAAGATAGAGACACCCACCTGAGTGGGTGCCTACATCGACTTGGGACCGGAAGAACCGGATGGTGCCTGGCCACCACCAGTGATAGCTGCGATAGAGCTCATTAAGTTGTGTCTCACTGGCAACACACGAATAAAAAGGGGTGTACCCTGAGATGTCCACTAAAAGACCTCAGTTGATGGTCCAGCAGTTTCAGGGTTCTCCTGGGAGCATGGCCCCTGGCCCTGATGCTGCCCTTGCCCATAAATCATAACGAAGTTCCGCTCTTCGGACACGAATGGATTGGACTTGGCGATGCAGAGTGACCATATATTGGATGCACTTTATGGTTCTGTGCATCTATAGGATATCATCCTGCTGACCTCTGGCTGGAGGAAGGAGAGTGGGTGGAGAGGAGAGGAAAGGAGACTGTTGGGAGGATGAGACGTGTGTGGAGCAGAGAGGAATAGTGTGCTGTCACCGGGCAGGGAGAGCAGTGGAAGTTGCATATAGGTGGGCATGTAAATTTATATGGGAATGTACATTTTCACTCAGTCATAATAAAAAAAATTAATAAATACCTACAGTGGTTAGTGGCTACCATATTAGATAGTGCAGTTCTTGAACATACTATGTGAATTTAGCAGCCCAATACCTTTGAGGAACTGGGCGTTTACTTGGATAAGGAGAGGTCAATAACAGGTCCATTTTTGCCAGATTTGAGGTTTTCTGGAAATCCAACCCTCTTAAATCCAGCTTAAATGAGAAGTTATCTCATTGTGGGGGTTTCATTGGTTGGTAACAAAGTACAAATCTTGCCTAGTCTGATCTTTTGTTGTTTGCATTTGTTCTTTATTTTAGCAACATATCAGGTGACCAAACCTGTGTCCTTAGGGCCTTGACATAAGAGATTCTCTCTTGGCCTCAGCCTTTGCTTCTGGCTTGCCTAGATGCTGAGACAGAGCTAATCTGTTGATTGGCTCCATCCAAGTGTATCAGTGTAGTCAAAAGTGAGACATTATTTCCTCTGGATGGCACGGGAGATGCTTGGTAGGTGTCTGCTGAGATCGAGCTTTTCCAGTTCCTCTGAGTTTTTGGATATCTACATTTCCAAGCAGCACATCTGTTTAGCGTGTAGAAGAGAATTTTGCTCACATAATTTCTTTTCCTGTCTTTTTTTTTTTATTTTATTGTGCTTGAGTGAGAGTATACAACCCAAATTAAATTTTGATACCCACCTATCTGCAGCTCCTTCTTCTCTCCTTGCCTGGTGACAGCACACTCCTCCTTTTCTTTCTATATATGTCATATCCTCTTAACAATCTACTGTCCCCTCCTCTGCAACTATCCTCTCCTTTCTAGTAAGAGGCCAGTAGGATAACATCCTATAAATGCATAGAACTATAAAGAACACACACAGTATGGTCACGTTGTGTCGCCAAGTCCAGTCAATTCCTGTCCAAAGAGTTGATTCAGTAATGTTTTCTGGTGAGGGGTAACAGCAGGTCTACTTGCCGTGCTCCCAGGGGAATCTCCAGGCCACTAGACCATCAGCTGCAGTCTTCCATTGGGGTTCCTGAGGTGTACCCCTCTTTTTCTGGTGTTGCCACTGGAACTCAACATTGTGTGCCCCATCATGGCTGTCTTTGGCGGTGGCCGGGCACCATCTGGTTCTTTTGGTCAAATGTTGATACAGTTATCCATTCACACGGATCCTTCTGTCTCCTGGGCTCTTTTTCCCTTGTGTCTTTGCTGTTCTTGGTAACCACCTGTTCAGGATGAGTTGGGACCATTTGGCATACTTCAGATTATAGCTTGCTAGCTTTCAAGGCCCCGGATGCAAGTCACCAATAAGCCAAGTGCCGTCGAGTTGGCAGTAAGGGTTGCAAAAGACTCTCTTAGCAACAGGCTAGTTATGCCAATTGGCCTAGATGTACCCTGAGAGCTTGGTTGCCAGACCCCTGCCCCTACTACCCTATCATTGCAATGCTAGGTTAAGATTAGAACAGTTTTCAGTTTATGGTGAAGTCCAGTTAAGTTGATCTACTTTCTACTGCGTTGCTGTCACCGCTTTCACCTAACCAAATTTCTATCAACTGTCTATGTCCAACCCTTTCCCTCCCCTCCCACCCTTGTAGCCATCAAAGTGTCTTTCTTCTGTACATAAGTCTATTTTTATGTGTTTATACTAGGGGTCTCATATAGTATTTGTCCTTGTGCTGCTGACTAGTTTCACTCAGCATGATGTCTTCCAATTTAAACCAGGTTATGAGATGCTTCCTCGAATCATCATTGTTCTTTATCATTGCATAGTGTTCCACTGAGTGCATTCACCATAGTTTGTTTGTCCATTCATCTGTTGTTGGGCACCTGGGCTGATTCCATCTTTTTGCCATTGTGACCTGAGCTGCAGTAAACCTTTGTGTTTGCTCACAAGATTTAATAGGCACAAGGTTCTCTGATATTCGCTGGTCTGAGGTCACTGACTACAGTCTGAAAGTCAAGTGCCCTGGTCTTCCTTGTCTGCATTCAGTGGTGTTAGCTTTTCCCTTATATCCCACACTAGGGAAACCAGTAGAAAACAATAGACTCCAGTACCTGACATTTTTCTGCTAAATCCTCTAAAGCTGCTGCCATAGCAAACCAATATTTCAATCCTTGAAATAATACATGATAGTTTTAATTATGTTTTGTCACTGTATAACAGAAGTTTCCCAGGATGGATGTATCACTTGAAATATTCTTTTACTCAAGTAACAAGTTTTATATTAGCAAGGATATTTTTATTGTTAATGAAGAAGAGATTATTACTGGCTTGGACAAAAATGAAGTTCCATTATTTCATATACATGTATAAACAGAGACAGAGATCCAGGGGCCATGGACTTAAATACTACCAAGCTACAGTCTTTACTCTTTTTCTCTGCTTCATTCTTTATCTCAGATTCATTTTCTGTGACTCATTTTCTCAGTGTGAATGTCAGTTTTCAAGCTCACAGAGATGACTTGGGAAACAAACATGACCCTTCTGTTTCCCCAAATGTCTATCTGGAGGTACTTTCTGAACATTAGTTAGTGCAGAGAACCTAAACAGAGATGCAAAAGAGAAAACAGAATTTGGAGAGACTGAAACCTCTCCTCTTTTCTTGTCTGTCTTCTTTTCCCTTGTGTCTGTCACCTTTTCTTCATTAATTAATCCACACTACCTAACTGAGTGTGTTTCTATCTCCATAAGTCTCCAGTCTTCTGACATCTTTTTTCATACGTAGGCCTTTAGACTGAACCAAAGTGTAAATTTTAGGACCTATGTAATTCGTAGTATAAAAGATTGTATTGTATGTTCTAATTTTCAAATGAAGAACAGTGGGATTCCGTTATACCAACAATGAAATTATTAATGAAGAAATCACCAAATCAATTCCATTTACTGTAGCCCGCATGAAGATAAAAAACCTAGGAATAAATGTAACTAGAGAAATAAGAGATCTTTACAGAGAAAATTACATGACATTGTTACAAGAAACTAGGAGGGACTTACATAAGTGGAATAATCTGCCCTACTCATGGATAGGAAGGCTCAATATTGTGAAAATGTCTATTTTGCCCAGAGCACTCTACTTATATAATGCAATTCCAATACAAATTCCAACGACATTTTTTAATGAGATGGAGAAACAAATTATCAGCTTTATCTGGAAAGGGAAGAAACCTCGAATAAGTAAAACACTACTGAAAAAGAAGAACATGCTGGGAGGCCTCTCACTACCTCACTTTAAAACCTATTACACTGCCACAGTAGTCAAAACAGCCTGGTATTAGTACAAAAAGAGACATATAGACCAATGGAACAAAGTAGAGACCCCAGAGATGCCACCATCCTCTTATAAACAGCTGATATTTGACAAAGGTCCTAAGATTTTGAACTGGGGTAAGAACAGTCTCTTTAACAAATGGTGTTGGCATAATTGGATATCCATCTGCAAAAAATTGAAACAAGACCCATATCTCACACCTTATACACAAATCAACTCAAATTGGATAAAAGACCTGAATATAAAAGCTAAAACAATAAAGCTCATCCAAGATAAGATAGGGTCAACAATGGATGTTTTAATATGCAATATAGACAGACCTCAAAATATGACAAACAACACACATTCATTGGAAGAGAAAATAGATAAATGGGAATTAATAAGAATCAAACACTTCTGCTCATCCAAAGACTTCCTCAAAAGAATTAAAAGACCACCTACAGAGTGGGAAAAAATATTTGGCAACTCTATGGCAGACTGACACCTGGTCTCCATAATCTACAAGGTTCTACAAAATATCAATAAGAAAGAGACAAATCATCCAATTAAGTGATGGGCAAAGGAGATGGACAGACACTTCTCTAAAGAGGAGATCCAGGCAGCCAAAAAACACATACAGACATGTTCACGATCATTAATTATTAAAGAAATTCAAATCAAGAAAATGAGATACCACCTCACCCCAATGAGATTGGCCATGATCCAACAAATGCAAAACAATAAATGCTGGAGAGGCTGTGGAGAGATTGGAATTCTCCTTCACTGTTGGTGGGATTGCAGAATGGTGCAACTTCTTTGGAAAGCAATTTGGCGCTACCTTAAAATAATGAATATAGATATACCATTTAACCCAGTTATTCCTCTGCTCGGAACATATCCTACAAAATCAAGGCCAT
The DNA here is from genome assembly GCA_028571685.1 of Heterohyrax brucei. NCBI lineage: Eukaryota > Metazoa > Chordata > Mammalia > Hyracoidea > Procaviidae > Heterohyrax > Heterohyrax brucei. The sequence goes on along the minus strand of CM053149.1, from coordinate 111,603,706 downwards.
TCACACCGACTGCTACATGCACATGACTATTCATTGCAGCACAGTCCATGATAGCAAGAAGTTGGAATCAACCCAAATGCCCAACAGAAGAGTGGATAGGTAAAATTTGGTATAATGGAGTACTATACACTGATAAAGAACAATGATGATAGCAGGAAACATCTCTCAGTTTGGTCTCAACTGGAGGACATTATATTGAGTGAAACCAGTCAGCGACAGAAGGACAATTATTACATGAGACCCCTAAGATAAAAACTTAAAACCATACTCATACACAATAAAAAAGACTGTTTGATGGCTACAAGGGTGGGGAAGGTGGGAGGGTGGGAAGGCAAGGGACGAGGGTTTAGATTAGTTAATTGTTAGAAATTTGGTAGGGTGAAATTGGTGACAATTCACATTAGTAAGAAGATCAATATTAATGAGACTTCAACACAACTTGTGTATTTCTCCTCTCTTAACCCAATATTGTAAGCACAGAGTATGTACACTTTCATTTTTTTATTTAATGAAAAAAAAAATCAAGCACATTGAGCATTTTGTATTTCTACAGATTTAAAAATGAATCAAACTTAATCTACTTTTTACCCTTGTTATAGCCTTCGACAGACAATCCTCTCCTTAGGCCTATGGTCCTTGGTGGAAAATAGCAAGAGATCTACCTGGCATAAAGGGTTGCAAATGAACATGGGAATTCAGTGTGCTTTCAGCAAGTAGTTAATATTTTCTAGGTTTAATGAAGTCAGTTACATCAGGACAGTGTTTAATGTGCTCTATGTTAAACCATGTATAAATACAGACTCAGATTAATATAAACTATAAAATATTAGGATATAAAATGCACTAATTAATTCTGTCAGCAATTAAAATATAAAAACAATTTTTTAATGTTTTATCTGATTACTTAAATGATACTTCTTTGTAATATGCCTATAATGATTTTGACTTTTGTTTAATGCTATTTCTGGGTTGTCATTAAAAAGAGTGACTTAGAATTATTCCTCCCTCAGCAAAATTCTCATACCTAAGCAAGAAATGCCATATATATATATATATATCACAATCACAATCATCTTTTCAACATTAATAAAAGGATAGATGTATTTGAATGGCTAAATGTCTCCTTCACTCTTGGGAATTTTAAGGATTTGAAAAAGCATGGCATGGGGACTCCCAGTTCTCAAGAGTTTATAAACCTAATTTCCAACTCAAGAGAGCCATCTCACTGCAGGTTCTTCTTCACGCAGGGACACTCTTGGCAGAGCTTTATAACTGCAGGTGGGAAACTGCACAGCAGATGTTTTGACAGCCTGGTGAGGGAATCTGGTGCCATATGCCAAGACTTGGGATACAAGCACAGCCTCTCTTGTTGGTATTCATATCTATCTGTTGTAAATGGCATTTTGCCAAGTCATAATGAAGGAATGAACCAAATAGAATTTCCTGAAATATAAAATAAAAAGCTTATTCCCTACCCTCACCCCTCCCGCCCCCCATAATGTGACCATCTGGCTGGAGCCTGGAGCCACCCTGGTTTCACAGAGTTGACTTAGAAAGTCACACTGAATTCATATTTCACAGAAATGTCTGATTGAATGAGTGTTTCTATAATATGTACGGCCTCTATTTTTCAGATGTTTCAGAAAATTTGCCATAGAAAAGAAAGGGCAGGAATTTACATATTTAAAGCCAAACTATTTACCAACCTTATTTCACATGCTCTTAAGAGGTAGGAATTAATATCTTTATAGATGAGAAGACAGAGAGGTTCATTAAGTCATCCAATATCCTCACACAACTGGTAACTGGTAACTGATAGAGCCAGGTTTGAAAGAAGGCATTTATAAGCTTGTAGATATACTGGCTTCCTTAACGATGTTGTCTCTCCACAGCTAAATGCACAACGAAGCATAAGAACCATGTTGTGTATGAAAGCAAGTAGGATACATGCCATGGATTGAATTGTGTCCCCCCCCCCCCCCCCGCAAATGTGCGCAACACTTTGGCTAGGCCATGATTCTTGGTATTGTTGTACACTGTAAACCTTCCCTCTGTGATGTTAATGAGTGAGAACAAGTAGCAGTTGTGTTGGTGGGGAAGAACTTGATGTGTAAGACTGTACTGTACCTTAAGGCAGTCTCTTGAAATATAAAGAAAAGACGTTAGCAGAGAGAACTGGAGATCTTACATCACCAAGAAGCAATTCTGGAAGCAGAGCTCATCCTCTAGAAAAGAACTGGCATCCCTGTACCTCAGAAGCTTCCAGTCTGGGGCAAGATTGACGATAAGGACCCTCCTCTGGAAATAGCAGAGAATGCCTTCCCCTGGAGCTAATATCGTGAATTTGAACTTGTAGCCTACTGGACTGTGACAGAATAAAATTTCTCTTTTTAAAGCCCTCCACTTCTGGTATTTCTGTTATGGCAGTACTAGATGACTAAGACAGTACATATTTTTTTTAAATAAGAGTCAAAGGTAAAAAGAAAAAGCACATATGGTCAGATACTTAATTTGGGTTCCTCAGCCAGCGCAATTAAGTAACATACTATAACTGGGCTTCACCAGTTGAACTTGGGACTGTTCTAATGCCCCCCTTTCCCATCTAGTTGATTCCATCTCATAGTGATACAATAGGGCAGAACAGAATCTCCCCATAGGGTCTTCTAGGAATAGCTGATGGATTAGAATTGCTAGCCATTTTGTTAGCAGCCCAGTTCTTAACCACTGTAATACCAGCTCTCCTTTCTAATGCTGCCTGGACCTAAACTGAGACTTTGTAACTAAGAGGAAGAGGTTCACTCCCCCATGCCCACCTGTCCCAGCTTTGTCCACCTTTACTCTAGTCTCTACTTGACGGGGAAGGTGAATGGGATATATAATTCAATCTCAGCAACTATGGAGAAGGGAAGAAAAAGGGCCTACTTTCAGGAGAAAATTGAATGTCAGTCATGGCAGCAAACTTAGAGATAACTGATTTAACCTATAGAGGCTGGTGGGCACAGCTGCGGCATCTGAATGAAAAAGCATGAAATTAGTAGAGTAACAAAAAGAGAGTTAAATATCTCTCTGAGCTCCTCTGCCTTGTGGTTACTCAAGGCAGATCTTTTTTTCTTTCACCTGTCTGGTTATGTGAGTACAAAATTAGCTACCAGCTCTCTTTAGACATTAAGTGGAGGAAAGAGATGCCATACATTTTTTCTCACTAGGAATGATGTATTAGAATCTCGACTGTGCAAAGCCAAGCGGGAAAAGGTGGGTGAGACACAGTTAATTTTTAGGGTGATACTTCTGAGGATGATTTTTCTCAGCTTTACTTCAGAGGTGGTGGATCACTTGAAATACACATTTTCTTGGAAGACTTGAATCTAATAAAAAAGTTGGAATTCAGTATTTCTTGGGCCAAAAAGTGAAAGCAATGAAGGCTTCAAATAAAATGATTTTTTTTATCTCTCTCCCAAACCCAATCAAACTCAATGCCATTTATTCAACTCATAGTGACTAACCCTGTAGGACAGACTAGAATAGCTCCATAGAGTTTTCTAAGGCTGTAGATTTTTATGGAAGGAAACTGCCATATCTTTCTCCAGTGGAGTGGCTAGTGGGTTTGAACCACTGATCTTTATGTAAGCAACTGAGTGTTTTAACCACTGTGTGCCCAAAGCCAAAAAACAAACCTGCTGCCATCAAGTTGATTCTGACTTAGCAACCCTATAGACAGAGTAGAACTGTCCCATAGAGTTTCCAAGGAGTGCCTAGTGGATTTAAACTGCCAGACTTTGGGTTAGCAGCCCTAGCACGTAATCACTACGCCACCAGGGTTTCCACTATGCCACCAGGGCCCAGGTAAAGTTTCTTACATCTAAGTAGCCAGCCAAAAAAAGCATAGCTACAAAACCCAAGAAAGACGTGTTCCTGCTATACTGTTGAACTATACTGTTCAAGAAGGCTTTTGAGTCCTAGCCGTGTGTTAGGCACTTTCTAGGGTCCCTGTTGCTTAAAAAGCATCTGTTCTGGCACACTGTCACTGCCCAGGAAGACTATTTCATGATTAACAAACCAACACCAAAGAATTGATTCTGTAAATTAAATTTTCTTGGCAATATTACCTTTGGAGAGTAAGTAGATAAAGAAACAGCCTGTGAAAGAGTAGTCTTCTTGGCAAATCTGTTTATGTCATTCAATCATGTGACAGTGATTTATTTTGACGCAGAAGAATATCATTGCAAAACACAGCCAATATGGTACAAAGAGACTTATGAAAAATGAAGTAATTCTGTCAGTTGATTACCAAAGTGACCTGCTCCAATGTGCTTGGTTCTGTATGGTGGTTTTTAGTATAAACTCTTCTTAAACATGTGTTCTGTGTCCTTCAACGTAAGAAAGGTCTGGAGCGGAGAGTAGCTTAATGTTCTGTACGTCCTGCAACTGATTGCTCCTTGGAATAAAAGCTCGGTATTTCCCTGGCCTTGAGCCTACTCTGACTTCAGCAGAAATGATCAGCAGCGGATCAAATGGTATCTGTTCATGAGAGCTGCTCTGGAGAGCGACAGGAATAACTCACAGGCAAGGCAGCTCCAGAGTCACAATCAGTTTCAAGGCTGATTTGCTGTTTCTGGAAAATGTTCTAACTGCGTTAATCTTTGCTTACAACTGAGTCACTGCAGAAAGTGACACAAGATCTCAGTAGCTTCGGTCAGACAGTGGAATAGAGTTCTGTCAGACAGCTTCTACAGGCTATGATGAATCATCCTACGACTTATTTTCAACAGCGCCACAAATGCAACATGGAGGTAAGAAGAAAGTCCACATGTAGGTGGCAAGTCTTGAATTGATTTAGATTTTTTTTTTTTGCTTGTACCTGTAAAACTATTGTCCTTAAAATAAGAAAGGTCAACAGACAGAAGGAGATGTGAGAGACAGCATCACTGAGGGACTCTGTGCAGACCACTGTGTTGACAAATTCAGGAGTTGCCACTCCTGCCGGGTTGTACAATGGGGACTTGTGCAACAGGGTGGCCCTGGCACTCCTCCACCACCACTGTGTCCTTGAACTTTTAAATCTTGCCATGCTAATCTGTTTGTATTTCCTTAACCTGTTGTATCTTTTCATGCTCCTCTGCTTTTCATTGGTTGTATATCGGCATACATGTACACATGAATACCCCCAAACCAAACTCACTGCCATCAAATCGATTCTGACTCATAGCGACCCCAGAGACAGAGTAGAACTATCTCACAGGGTTTCCAGAGAGTGCCTGGCATATGCGAGCTGCCAACCTTCTGGTTAGCAGCCATAGCATGAACCACCTACACCAGCAGGTCCCCACGCACGCATACACGTGCGGGGGAGGGGGACTGAGAGACGCTTGCCCTCCTTCCTCACATTTCCACTCTCAAAGAAGAAAAAATGCAGCAGGAAGACTGTTGTGTTGTATCCTTAGTCTCCCATGCTCCTACTCCTCTCTGTCTTACTAAGGGGATCACGCAAGTGGTTGGAATGAATTCGGTAACTTAACACAGCGTGAATTACAGTATACTGTATTCGAAAAGGAAACCCTGGTGGTGTAGTGGTTCAGTGCTACGCATGCTAACCCAAAACATCAGCAGTCCGAATCCACCAGGCACTCCTTGGAAATTCTGTGGAGCAGGTCTACTCTGTCAGAGAAGTTCACTATGAGTCAGAATCAACTTGATGGCAACAGGTTTGATTCTTTGGTGTGGCACTGGGAAAAGAAACTAAAATGCCAGAGACCAGAAGACAAAAATGTATGCATTCCTTTAACTCTCCATTTCCACAAAGAGAAACATGTCTATCAGAACATATAATAAACCCAGAGTGGGTTCTACTCTAGTGAAGGGACTCTGACATCCCCACCTCTATCATCACAGATGCCCATTCTTACAGGATTACCGTGAAGAAATATCCTTATCTGTGGAGACATATACAAATTACTTGCACTGGAATGTCTGGATTTGTGATAGCCCTCTACTGACAATATTGTCTTGGAAAGTCAGCCTGAAAACGTAGGGCCTCTGGACTGATACAGTCTCCCGGACAAGAGAAGGATGGTACCAGTCCGTGGGAAGTTAAATTTGAAGGCTGTCCATTCAACAGGGAAGAAGTATAGCTCTCAGGTCTTAGCTAGCTTAAAATTTTTTAAGTAGTATAGACTGCTTTTGGGTAGCGTGGAGACACCCTGGTGGCATAGTGGTAAAGTGCCACAGCTGCTAACTAAAAGGTCAGCAGTTCAAGCCCACTAGGTACTCCTTGGTAACTCTATGGGGCAGTTCTGCTCTGTCCTACAGGGTTGCTATGAGAGAATAAGTTGACAGCAATGGATAGATTGGGCAGTGCTGCTACTTAAGTCAGTCCATGTGCGGAAGCGGAGATATTTATCCAGTTGGTCACACTGGAAAAAGGAGCAGGGATATTTGATGCAGTATCTTCTGGCTTTTTTTCCTTTTCTCTTAGACCTTGTCTTTCCTTAGCAATAAATGTTCTCTAATTACACACATTGCTGTTATTATTGTTCTTGTTAGTTTCCATGGAGTTGATTCTAGACTCATGGCAAACTCATGTATTACAGAATAGAGTGGCTTCCTAGGGCTTTCTTGGCTGTCACCTCAGTGAAAGCCGAGCACCAGGCCCTTCTTCTGGAGGACTGCTGGGGGTTTCAAACTACTAACTTTTAGGTTCACAGTTGAGCACAAACTATTTGTCCCACTTACACCTTTAATAATACACATGCTTTGTTTTAGGAGTTAAAGCTATGCTTCCCTAGTTGTCTATAGCTGCATAACAAAGTATCGTTAACCTAGCTGATTAAAGCAACGATGTGTATTAACTCACAGTTTTGTTAGATTGAAAGTCTCGATTATTTGTTGCCGGTTAGATGAAGGCTACCTTTGGGTCCTTTCCATGTAGACTTCTCTACCTGGCAGTTCTCACTATGGAAGCTTGTTTCATCACCATGACCAAACTGAGAAGATCTAGAAAAAGAGAGAGAATGCAAGAAAGATAGCAGTGAGAAGTTTTTTTTTTTACCCTGTCTTGACAGTGACATCCTGTAGTTCTTGCTCTATTCTCTTCATGCAAGCAAATTATTAGATCCACTCACACTGAAAGGAGGATTGCATAAGATCATGTACTCAGGAGTATACCAAGATATATTGGGATCACTGGGAACCATGTCAGGAGTTGCCCGTTACAGGAAATTATTAGGAAGTGCTTCCTGCCCACACATCTAGCCGCTTTTTTTCAGAGTTGCCTTCTTCAGTAATAAAGCTAATGTTTTTCTCCATATTCCCTAGCTTGCAATTTTTTCCTTCAACTGACTCTGAATTCAGACCATCCTTGTCCTTGCCTTTTTTTCTTTGTAAAATTCTTCATTTTTACACTTTCCTCTCTCAAAAATCTATATTTTCTTACTCATCCTGATCAATTTCAAGACTCAGTACCAGTATCATCATCTTTAGAAAACTTTTATGAAACCTCAAGGAGTCTGTACTAACAAACATAGCAATTTCTGGGGAAACAAACAAGCAAACAAACAAAAAACAACCAAACTCACTGCCACTGAGTCAATTCCAACTCATAGCAGCCCTTTGGGATGGAGTAGAATTGTCCCATAGAGTTTCCAAGGAGCACCTGCCTCATTCAAAATGCCAGTCATTTGGTTAACAGATGTAGCACTTAATCACTGTGCCACCAGGATTTCTTCAATAGAGAAGAAGATTTAACTATGTACTTTTTCCCCCCCTTGAACCTCAAAAGAGAAGTTTTGGATACTAGAGGTGGGTCCTGTTGGTAAGCTCCACTCCCAAACCAGCACCTGAATGTGAAGCCTTAGGCATTCTCTTGTTCACCTCTTTCTTTGACAAATTCCATGGCTCTTCCTCAGGACAAATTTACTCCTTTAAGGAAACTGGCTGTTTTTCTGGAAGCCTTCCTTCTTATGTCCACACAGGGGCTCAGCCCAAGTTTTGTAACCTAGAGAACAGCTTCATGCAGGGTGAATAGTGATGCTTGTCATCTCCAGTCACACTCAATTTGGAAGTGGCTGGAGACTCAAGGATAGGCTGTAATTTAATGTGCAAGAATTTCTACAGGAAACGTGAAATCTAAATATATACTAAGGGAAAAAAGCATTTTGTTTATTAGATGGAAACCTACTCACTAACTTAAGAGTTGGTGGATCCTAAATGCATTGTAATGTCTTTGCTTTCTTTAGTGTACTAATTGGATCTAATCAGAACAATAACAATTTTAAATATGTGTTCTCATATTTCCATGAATGTGTGTTAACTTTATAACATTTATTCTTGTTACTTCTACAAATGAATTGTAGTCTTGATTTAGTCTTTACATTCAGAAGTCCCAATCTGATGGATAACAATTTGGGGGAGGTATGTGGAAAGGGTTGCCAATTATTCTTACCATCTTAGCAAACAAGAAAATTTTTAAATAAGTAAACTGAAAATTCAATACAATAACAGATAAAAGAGGAAGATGGAAAGAGACTAAAAGTATGGAATTAATAAAGAAAATAAATATTATAGACAAGAGAACCAAAAGAAACTTGAGAAGGAAAACCAAATGCTTGTTTGGCTATGAACTTTTAAAATAACACTTTACACTAATTTATATTAATAAATTTAGACATATAAATTAAATGGTTGAGGAAACCGTAAATAAACAAAGTTACTCAAGAATATTTGGCTAAATCAATAACCATAAAATAAAGTGGAAAAGTACTACTTCTGTCTTAGGCTGGCTTTTCTAGAGAAACAAAGCTAATAAAGTTTGTGTACACATAGAGAGAGAGACAGAGAGACAGAGAGATTTATATCAAGGAAATGGCTTACACAGTTGTACAGGTTATAACATCTCAAGTCTGTGGGCTAGAAAAGAGGGTATTCCTGAATCAGGAAGCCACGGGAGCTGGTGAACCCATGATCCGCAGGTCAGAGAGCAGAGGTGTTGTCCACAGGCTGTGAAGATTGATGAATCCCAAGATCAGCAAGCAAGACTGCAAGTAAGTTGCTGACTCAAGTCCCCAAAACTAGAGGTCAGATAAACAGGAGCCAGCTTCATTAGGCTGCCATTGCCGGGGAGCAGTTCAGTATTGACAGAAAATAGCGCAGAAGGTGAGAAGATGTAGGCTGGGGGGTGCGGTGAGCCTCCATGAGCCCTGCACCTGTTGGTACCGAATCACAGCAGATGCTGTCATGGGTGATCACATATCAGATCTCAACAGGGAAGTGACTACATCATACAACTACCAAAACACTGAAAACCTTAACCATTGCCAACTCTAAATATCACATTATACAGGTAGTTTCATAGGTGAATTTCGACCAAGCCTACAAAGAACCGTTAGTTTTTACGATGAAAAATTCCACAGGACAGGAAAAGAAGTAAAGTTTCCAAAATTATTTGCTGTAAGTTATGATGCTTATGCCCAAATTAAGCATGAATAGAATATACGTGGAGGAAGACCAGAGGCAGGAAGTTTCCAAAATGCCACAAAAGCGGGTTATCAATAACAACTTGTTACTACGGTGTTGTGCCTAACTGCCAGTGGCTAGAAGAAAATGGGAAGACTCTTTGGATTCTGGCTTAGGAGAAGATTTTTTTCATTCATATTTTGATCACAACATTAAAAAGAAAACAGGAAACCTTGGTGGTGTAGTGGGTTACATGCTACATCTGCTAACCAAAATGTCAGAAGTTCAAATCTGCCACGTGTTCCTTGGAAACTCCATGGAGCAGTTCTACTCTGACCTATAGAGTCACTATGATTGGGACCTGACTTGACAGCAGCGGGTTCGGTTTGTATTAAAAAAAAAGTCCTAGATAATTATATGGATAAGTAAATTCTTTTGGCAGTTCTGTTTCGTTTTTTAAAATAAGAAGTACGTACCTTTACTTCGGTGCTGTCAACATTTTCTACTCAAAAAATAAAGTTGTCAGCCAACGATGCATCTTACAATAGGGGGCATCTTAGACTCTAAGAAAAAGGGCAGCAGAAGTGAGAAAGCCAAAAAGAAAGTTCAAAAGCAACAGCCTTAGAGGAATAATTAAAATCTTACAAACATGAGTGAAGTAAAACTTCAAGTAAGCCTATTTGCTTGAAGGAAGCTTGAAGAGTTAATTAAAATCTCACAAACCGGGTTAAGCATAACTTCAATTAGAAATGAATGGCATAGATTACAAGGCTAAAGAAGGCTAGGGCTTTAGCCTAAGGGGCATGGAGAAAAAAAGACCAGAAGGAACAGTCACGTAAAAACAAACATTAATTTGACAAAGGATAACAATTTCATGAGAGTTGCTGAGTGGTGCACATGGTTTATGCACTCAGTGGCTGCTTCCCACAAGGTTGGTGCCTGGAGTTCACTCAGGGTGTCTCAGAAGAAAGGCCTTGTGATCTTCTTTAGAAAAATCAGCTATTGAAGACCCTGTGAAGCAAAGTTCTACTTTGATACACATCAAGCTGTGTGTCAAAAGCTCTATGGCATCTGGGTAATGAGTTCAGGCAGAAGAATGAGGTTTTAGTCTTTCGTACTAGAAAAATGAAGGACATTTAAGGATGGGTTTGTTCATAGCACATAATATATTTCTCCCCTAATTTAGAGTAGTAAGTAAACAAAAAGATTCCTTATGCCAGCAGCTTGGAGATAGCCAATAAAATTATAGGAGTAAAGGATTTTTTTCCTTGTCCGCACATGGAAGACAATAAATAAAAATTACCACTCTTTTTCTAACTGATTTATTAGATTTATTTAAAATACACAATTGGAGTAAGGATAGAAGGGGTCACGAACAGGGGTAAGAGTAGGGTAAGGGCTAGATACGAGGACTGCCAATTAAATTCATGAACTCATCCTAGAAAAAGCTCTACATACCTCATTGATTAAGATCACCATGGTCACCTCTGAAGTACTCCCCTCGGGAAGCTATGCACCAATACCAACAACTAGTCTACCCTTCAAAGACATTTTGTTTTTATTTTTATTTTTTATTTAATGTGACTGAGTGAAAATGTACATTCCTGTATAAATTTTCATGCCTACCTATATGCAGCTTCCACTGCTCCCCCTGTCCAGTGACAGCACACTATTCCTCTCTGCTCCATACATGTCTCATCCTCCCAACAGCCTCCTTTCCCCTCCTCTCCACCCACTCTCCTTCCTCCAGCCAGAGGTCAGGAGGATGATATCCTATAGATGTATAGAACCATAAAGTGCATCCAATATATGGTCACTCTGCATTGCCAAGTCCAGTCCATTCCTGTCCAAAGAATGGACCTTTGTTATAATTTATGGGTAAAGGCAGCATCAGGGCCAGGGGCCATGCTCTCAGGGGAACCCCGAAACCGCTGGACCATCAATTGAGGTCTCCTTCAAAGACATTTTGGAACTCTTTTTCTGGAACAGCTATCAGAGCTGTCATTATATTACCCTTGATGTCTTGGATGTCATCAAAGTGTCTTCTTTTCAATATTTTGTTTGTCTTCAGGTAAATAAAAAAGTAATTGGGGGCCAGATCAGGTAAGTAGCGATGGTGTGCCAATACAATTTTTAGTTTATTGGCTTAAAAACTCCCTCACAGGCAACTATAGAATTAAGTTTGCAAACTTACCACCTTGCTACCACGAGCACTAGGCATTCCAGAAAGGGTTCCAAAATTGCTTTGAAGGGTAGTGCCCTCGGTGCATAGCTTCACAAGGGCAGTACTCCGAAGGTGACCACTGTGATACTAGCAATGAGGCATGTAGCCCTTAGAACAATTGAGTTTATACACTTAATTGTCAGACTTCGTATTAAGTAGTAGTATGGGACATATGTTTTAGTCACGACACTTCCCTCCACACGAGAAGGATATTGTTAAAAGGCTTTTACCTGAAACTTAGAAAATTAATTCAGGGTAGTAAGTAAACCAAAAATTCCTTGTGTCCAAAGCTTGGAGATAACCAATAAAATTATAAGAGTAAAGGATTTTTTTTCCTTGTTCACACATACTGAAAGGTAGGTTTAAAAATGGAAGACAGTAAATAAAAATTACCACTTTCTTCTAATTGATTTATTTTAGATATTTTGAACACACAATATAGGAATACATATTGTTTACAGATATATACCAAAATCCAAAAAAGAAGAAAAAAAGTCAGTTGCCGTCCAGTTGCTTATAACTCATAGCAACCCTGTAGGACAGTATAGAAACCTGATAGGGTTCCCAAGGAGTGAGTGGCTGGTGGATTCAAACTGCTGCCCATTTGGTTAGCAGAGAAGCTCTTTAATCACTGTGCCACCAAGGCTCTGAAGATACATACATATATTTTAAATGTGAAAAGCATACATGAGAATGATACCTACTGACCTCAGGACATTAGTAAGCCCTAGAGAGGAAAGGAGGGAGAAGGATTAGAATGAGAGAGAGTGAGACTAACTGTGTGTATGTTTCATTTACTTTAAAATAACCCAAACTAAGTCCATCACCATCAAGTCAGTTTTGACTCGTAACAACCCTACAGGACAGAGTAGAATTGCCCCATAGGGTTTCCAAGGAGCATCTGGTAGACTTGAACTGCTCACTGTTTGGTTAGCAGCCTTAGCTCTTAACTAGTAGGCCACCAGCTACCAGTTAAGCTTAATAGTTTGCCCTAATTGCTTTTCACACATTTTAAAATAGGGCGCTATGAAAAACAATTAGTGAACACTATTAAAGTCTCTTTAATCTCAGAGGTAGATACATCCATATTTGTGCATTATGGAGAAAATGATGTAATTAAAGTATTTTATAATCAAAATGAAAATTTTGAATAAAATGGAAAAGAAAGAAACTGATAGGAAAAATAGATTTTAAAAGTGCTTTCCTTTGGAGGTACAGTTGAAGAGAGGCATTCACTGAGCAGCTGTAAAGTTGTATTGGCTGTGCTAAGTGTTAGATATGCAACCACCAGCAAGACCAAAATTCTACAATCAAGAAGCCCTGTCTACAGAGTGAGGCAGAGGTGTGTAATAACAGTAATGATAATAAAGTCTTTATTAAATACAGACAGAATAGACAACTGAGGGAATAATTCCGCTGAGTGGAGAGGAAGGAAGACTTCATGGAAAAAGTGATATCTGATTATTGCTTTTAAAATGAATATTAATTTTCTGTAGTCAGGAGGTAGAAGGGCTTTCTTGAATGTTTAAGAACAAGAAATTAAAAAGGTTGGTGATTCAAACCCCTCAGCTGCTTCACAGGTAAAGATGTGGCAGTCTGCTTCTATAAATAATTTACCACCTTGGAAACCCTATAGGAAATCTCTACTCTGTCCTGTGGTGGAGTTGACTTGATGGCATTGCATATGAGGTTTTTTTGTCTGATCATACTATAGTAATAACTCCAACTAAATTTCTCAAAAGTTCAAAAATTGGGTAGAGTTAGAGCCTGCATACTTGCTTTTAAAACCAGAAAAAAAAGGAAAGGTAAAATGAGTGCCCCAAATGACAGGAGAATTACTTTGCTTCTGGGTGTCAGAGAGAATGGCCAGTCAAGACAGGATGTGAAAAGAAGTGTACACAGTAAGTACACGTGGTAAATGCAAAGATGGAAACAAAATGGTGATTGCACATAGTGAGGTTGTTTATAGTGGAAAAGATAACAAAAGAAAATAAAAATACATTAGGAAAAAACAACAATTTTAGAGGCAAAATCCAAATTTATGAGCGAAAATTAAGAGGTAAAACAGAATACATTCACTACCAAGTAGTGTCCAGTATTAAAGGATGTATTATGTAAATTGTGGTACATCCACTTCCTGCAATAATATGGAATAATCATTATAAGTGCTATGAAATCTCTGCATAGTGAAATTAATATTTGTATTAAAGCAGATGCACCTGTATATATCATATATAATCATGTGTACATCATGGTTATACTTTGTTATAAGCTTGTAGGATCTGCAGAGCCTAAGCAAATATTCTTTGTGGGCCTTGTCCAGATAAAAAAAATTATTTAAAAGTATATTGTTAAATTCATGGGCTGATGTGATAGCCAGTGATGACTTGATGAAGATGTAAAATGTGGGTAGAGAAGAGGTTCTTAAATATTTCCTTACTGCATAATCAGTGCATATGCAGATTCTCCAATGTCCAAGCACCCATCTTTTCCTGTTTATGCCCAGGGGGATAATTTTATATCTCCCACATTGAGGAAAAAGTAGCAACAGTGTTAGTGCTCACAATGTCTGGCTCTTTGAAACCTGTGTATATTTGAAATATATTGTTGGCCTTCTTGTTTTAATTCCCTAATGTCTTTGTTTAATACTGGTTACGTCATTATTCACGATGTTGCATGATCATTCCTGCTGCCAGTGTTCAATGGCTTCCAAGGATTCTCTCAAAGGTCATTGCTGTGCTTCATAGATACTGAACACAAAAGCAATATATTACCCAGAGCATGCAGGAAAATATAAATGATGATTCATTTCCTAGCATGTTGAATCACAGTTTAAGATCAACCAGTGGGAGTGTGATGGCACCGTATTAGGTGGAGATAAAGAGACGGTTTGGCATTGCAAAGCGATGGTCTCAAAAGTCCTCAGAAGAGATAGAAATGGTTACCCCGGATGTCTGCCTCACATGTGGCATAGAGTTTGTGGAAGGATGAAGTGACCACTCTCAATGCCAGAGATAGGAGTTGCCCTTACTGACACCCCAGTCACTCTCTGGTGCTGTAAACTAGAAGCAGTGCCACAGTTCAAACATAGGTTGGGGAGAACCAGTCTGAGCCCACAGAAATGGAAACAGCCAAAGGTTAGTGATGAAGCATCGATAGCTCAAAGCCCTGGCCTCATACTGTGTGAGACAGTCACTCAAAATCAACACATTACCACCAGTCAGGTGACTTTGTCTCATGGAGTCACACAAAGAAATGCCATGCTGTCCAGCAAAAGTAGGCTTGCTCACCCATCTTCCTGGACTGGGACCGTTCATTGAACCCAGGGTGACCCATCAGCACAGGCTCTAGACTCTAGAGCTCCTTAGGGGATCCTCTGGTAGATTCTACTAGAAGGAGGTATGGAAGCCAAGTGGCTTCCTAAAACACTCCAGGCCCTAATTAATTCTTGGCATCTGTGTGTGTGTGTGTGTGTGTATGTTAAATTACATGACAAACTCCTGTAAACCAAGAGTATTTACTAGACTTACCTCATGTGTGACATTAACAAAATGCTAAGCATTAACACTTCATTTTAAGAAATGGAGAGATATAAGTAAACAGCCAATTATAACACAGCACTAACAACTGATAGGAATTTATAGCTTTCATATAATTACAGTAATTGAAATTTCTCAGCATCTCACAAGGATTCAAACTGTAACATAAAGCCATGGAGACAAAAATCTTGTCCTGACTTTAAGTGAATTGCTGGTAGTGAGATCAAGAGAACTTCTTTTCTAAGTTCACCATTAGACAGTAGGAGAAATTAGTGTCATATTTCTTGCAAGTTCTGAAGCCTGGATATAAATTCAATAAACAAGCACATACACACAGGAAATTCTGATGGCATAGTGGTTAAGTGCTGGAGTTTCTAACAAAGGTTAGCAGTTCAAATCCATCATTTGCACCTTGGAAACTCCATGGGACAGTTCTACTCTGACCTATAGGGTTGCTGTGAGTCAGCATTGACTTGATGGTGGTGGGTTTGGTTTTGGTTTTGCACATACACACAAACATAAATAAACAAATAGCAACAACAGCAACAAAAACTTCTATCTGCTCCTATCTTTGAAAAACTTATCATAAAGCAAGCAAAGGCGTGACCTAATTTCAAGCCTTATTTATTGCTGTTTTTCGTTGTATTATTCAAATTTGTGTCAACATATGTTATGCTATCTGTTGTATAAAGAATGATAGCAGTAATCAAGCTGATTAACAACAACAACAATAAAAATACTGGAATATATACTGTCAGTGGAGTGTTTACCCATAACGAATGGTATTTTGCAAGTGTTTCTGAAAGTCAGGTTAAATTCTTTTTTTTAAAATTTGTTTGGGCAGCTGCATAGACAAAATGAAGAGAAGTTTCTAGAACTTAACAGAAATTGTCAGTGGGATTATTTATCTTAACCAATTTCACTCATTCACCCAAAAGGCAGATTAATCAAACTTAGAGAGCTCAGTATGTGCCTAGCCATCTTCTAATTGAAACACTGTAGGGGAGATAGAAACAATCCACTGTCCCTTCTCTGAAACAGCATATGGTCCACCCAAATAGAATTTGGTAGACCAAAATACATGGAACAGCTAACATCATGTGGTTATTTCTTCTGTAAGGACTGTTTTCATTTTCTTTTGTTGCTGCAACAAATTGCCGCAAACTCTGTAACTTAAACAATACCTAAACTAAAACCAAATCACTGCATGGAGTTAATTCTGACTCACAGTGACCCTACAGGACAGAGTAGAACTGCTCCACAGGGTTTCCAAGCAGTTCCAGGCAAACTGGAACTGCTGACCTTTTGGTTAGCAGACATAGCACGTAACCACTATACTATCAGGGTTTCCAACTTAAACAACACAAGTTTATTATTTTGCGGTTCTGTAAGTCAGATGTGCGACATGCCCTAACATCAGGGTATCAGCAGCAGCTGAGTTCCTTTAGGAGGCTCTAGACAGTTGTTTCCTTGACTTTTCTATCAGCTAGAGGCTTTCAGCATTCTTTCTCCTATGGCCTTTCCACGACCTTCAAAGCCAGAAACTTGGCCTCTCTCTTTGACTTCTTTGACTGTGGCATCTTTTCTCTGATCTTCTTCCTCCCTCTTCTACTTTTAAGCTCTGCTGACACAATTATTAGCAGCTTCGCTGCGACCACGATGTCAGCAGTTGGAATCCACCAGGCAGTCCTTGGAAAGAAACCTTGTGGGGTAGTTCTAGTCGGTCCTATAGTGTTGTTATAAGTCAGAATCAACTTGAGGGCAATTTATTGTTTTATTTGTGTGCGTGTACAATTAATCTAGAATAATCTCCCTGTCTCAGCTTAGAATAATTTTGACATTACATTTTGGAAGTTCCTTCAGTATTGGAACCAACTGGTTCTTCCTGGTTCCGTCATGGCTGACCAAGTGAAACCAGGACTGACCTGAGTTTTTACAATTTGAATGCTCTGGAACAGTAACCAGAACTGTTCACATTGTGGCTCAGTGCCTTGGAATGGAAACTCAACAGAGGTGTATGGTGAACCCTTTCAGGAGCCTGTTGTGTAAGATTGGATTATTAGCAGGACTGCGGGAAGGGACACACATTCAAAGTGGTGTGGTCAGCCACCAATTTGGAGTACTTATTTTTCCTAGTTCTCTTCCACCCTCCACTCCTGCCCTCCACAGGTCTGTGGGTGCATAAAGAGGAAGGAGCGTCTTTGAAAGGATGCTTGCTGAGATGGTTTTTCCTGGTTGTACTGCAGGCACCAGGTCCTTGCCCATTTTTGTCCCATGGGAAAAAGGGAACACTGGAGACTAGGTGTCTCTTTTTCTCTTTTGTTTGCATTGTTGCAGTACATACTTGATTGTTACAGTTTGGCTGTGTGTCCCAATCCATCGTCCTGGCACCTGATTATTTGACACTTGGTATACATTTGACAGTCTGCAAACTGCTGGATTGGAGTGATTAAAACATACTGTGTAAGTCATCATCTACAAAACTGTACAGCCTAGTGGAGAGAACCCAGCCGAGGGCAATCGGAGAAGATCAGAGCTTAATGAGTAAATGAAAACTCCTCTCGATTCAAGGACAGAGAAGACAACAGAGAAACAACCCTAGACTAGCTGTCCACTTTTTAAGTCAAAATGTAAAATTAAAATTTAATACTTGTTTTGATTGAATAAAATAGATGGTTTTCTAGTAGCACACTGCTTTGGGGAAATAACCAAGTGACCACTAAATTTGATGTTAACCATTAAAACATAATGGTTGTACTTGAGTGAGAGCCCTAACAAATAAGAAAGTCAATATTTATTAGGTCAAAATGAACACTTTAATACACAGGAGAAGAATTTTCTTTTTTTGCTTGTTGCCTTTTCTGCTTCACTCTTACCCTCTCTCAGGGACTCTGTTAAAGTTAGGTTTCTCTGCTGTCCTCTCTATCAAAGTCTATTCCAAAGAGATAAAGACTATTTATAATGAATACTTGACTCTGTCTGTCTTGATGGAAAACCTGGTGGTGTATTGGTTAAATGCTGTGTCGCTAACTAAATGTTTGGTGGTTCAAATCAGTCAGGTTCTCCTTGAAAACTCCCTGGAGCAGCTCAGCTCTGTCCTATAGGATCATTATGAGTCAGAATCAACTTCATGATAGTGGGTTTGGTTTCAGTTTATCTTTCTTGAGGATATTCTTAGTTTGTAATGTGATTCTGCTGGCCTGTTGAACAAGATTCAGCTCATGGTGGCTTTGTAATGTGTCATCTTGGCTATACTAACTATCTTTGCCAGAGTTCCTTTCTTCATATGTGTTTGCTAGTGCGGGATTTGGAGAGCAGTAAAGCCCTGGTGGAACAGTGGTTACGTGTTCAACTGCTAACCAAAAGCTCAGCAGTTCGAATCCACCTGCCACTCCTTGGAAACCCTATGGGCAATTTTACTCTGTCTCATAAGGTCACTGTGAGCTGGAATTGACTTGAGGGGCATGGGTTTGATTTTTGGTTTGGTTTAGTGAAACGACAGCTATTTTGTAGCTCACACACATTGTCAATTTTTGACCAGCTCAACTTGGTAACATGGACCTGTGGCAGGACCCACCACTGCTTCAGCTTCCACAAGATCCCCCTTCAGCTTTTCTGACTTCTGGGCCAGGTGCGTGTCTTTACCTCCAAAGTGAAGACGTGGCTTCTGCTGGACACCCACATCACTAAGGTCAGAGGTGATAAGAACTGCCACAAGTCTCATTACATACTTGTGGGTTCCAGCTCATGGCAGTGAGTTCTAACTTGTTCTCTTCTTTTGTTTAAAGAAACACTTTATGTTAGGACAGTTTTATATTTAAAAATTGTTTCAAAGATAGTGAAGTTAGTCTATGTCCCCATCTTCTTCCCTTATTGTTAACATCTTACATTTGTATAGTATGTTTGTTATACTTAATTAACTGATACGCTGCATGATTATTAATTAGCCTAGCCCATTCTGACTAATGTGTTAGAGTAGAAGCGTGTTTCATAAGGTTTTCAGTGGCTGTGATCTTGAACCTCTGAGCTTGTGCTTAGCAGCTAAGTTGGCGATTTGTACCACCCAGAGATTCTATTGCAATTTCTTCAGTTCTCTCCTGATGAGTATTGCTACTGGAATGTTGCAGTTAGACACTTTCAGCTGAACAGAGCAAAAAGATATGTGTGCATGCTAGCCACTATGTATAGACATATCTCTGTATATTTCTGTATGTAGCCATCTGTATCTACGTTAACCCAACCATGAGTTCACATTGCTGTCTCCAACCCCAGCTTGTTCTTGCTCTTACCAATTTTACAGTCCTCCCCACTATCTGTCCTATGGACTTCTATTTCCAGCACCAGATCAACAGCCTTACAGACGCTGTTTAGCCAGCTCCCCAAATTAAGGAAGATCGAATACTCATAACAAATAAATATACTCCCTTTGTATATACTAGTCAATCCCCTTCAGCCAAAGACCACAGAAACATTTGTTATTAAACAAGTTGAGTTTGTTACTCATTGTAGTGACAGGGGAAATGTGAGATCTCATTAACAGGGTATTGGCAGGGGAGTGGGAAAGACTTATTAAAGATTTGGGATTTAGCTGAGTAATTTTGAGGAGGATCTAAGGAAGCAGAGATTCATCCTAGACTGGAGATCATCAAAAAGCAGGGTCAATTTTACGATTGGGTTTCCAAATAAATCTTATCCACAGAGAAGGCAGACTAACCTAGGCTAATACCCTAACTAGAAAGGAGTAGTAATTGTTTATCTAGTGAGGGAGGGGGACGTTTGCTACTTTTGTGTATTGTAGACTTCATTTGAAGTAGGTGTTATGTGGTATTGTGTATGTCTAAAAGGAGAACACTCTGATTTACCTGTAAGAAGCAGATAAGCTTATGACAACACCAAGACTTACCTATGAATGTCAGGTCAGGTCCTGGATACCGGAGGGCTATTTTTGTTTATTTTGTGTGTGTACGTGTATGTTTAATCTGCTGTCTGCTTCGCTATCTGTCTGTCTATCATCTTGCTGGTTCTGCTTCTCTGACTGAACCCTAACTGATACAATGTGAAAACTAAAATCCGTGAACTCTTACATATCATTACCCTTCAACTTTTCTGAACCCCATGCATTCCCTTAATAGAGGCAAAAACAGTTGCAGGACTACATGGAGGAAAATTTCGTGGGTCAACAACTTTTACAGCAGGGGGTTTCAGGTAAGCCAGATCTGAAACATATCAGCCAGCCACCAGGCCTGGAAAGGGATTTCTGTGCAGCCAGCACAAAGCGTCCCAGCACTGTGGGATGCAACATTGCACGCTCTGCCACAGAGCGGCTATTGAAGGCATTTGTTATGTTGTTTATTGGGATATAGGGACAACTAGAGGGTCAGCAAAAAAGAGGAAGACCCTCAGCAGGATGGATTGACACAGTGGCTGCAACAACGGGCTTAAGCATGAACATAATTGTCTGCCTGGCGCAGGTTGGAGCAGTGTTTCACTCTGTTGTGCATAGGGTTGCTATGAGTTGGAACTGTTTCAACGACTTCTAACAACAGGGACAACTGAAAGCATTAGTTTTGGCTGCTCTGAAAGCTTTGGTCTTCAGATACTTTTTGTGTACCATCTCATGAGCTACGCAAAGAGAGTGCTTTTAATTTGTGTGGGAGCATGCAGCAAATCAAGTTTTCTGGAGGATGAAAGGTCGTTTGGAACAAAGAGACCCGGGCTGCAAGTTGAGAGAAATAAATATTAACATTCTCTCTTCCCAACATATTGTGTTAGCTTGGACAAATTATTTCATCTTCGTACATTTCTCTTTTTATCATTTCTAAAACGAAGAGGCTTAACTCATATCTCCAGTCATTCCAATTCTAATTTTCTTTGTGTTTTTATATCTGCAACAACTTATCACCTATAAAAAGAAAGTAAATATTCTAGATTTCATTGTATCTGTGGAAGTAGAATTTTAAAGTTAAAAGCAAAAATATAAAAATCAGCGTGAATCTGATTTTGTTTGGTTTTAAATTAAAAATTTTCATATTCCTGAGAATGGACATTTGATTATCAACCATGTCTGTGTCACATGAAATGTTTTACAAAATATTTTTGTTCTTATAGAGAACAGCAGGAAAAGAGTAGAAAGTTGGAAGAAAAAAAAATTTTATCTTCAATTTTTGTTTACAACTAACAAGCATGCATTGCTTAAAAACTTAGAATATTTTAAAATTGAAAACAAAATTTTAATCAATCTGTAATACTAACCTTTTCAGCATGTATATCTTCACATGTGGACACACACAAATACAGAGGTGTATACATACATAAATATATCCTTTTAACAAAATGTAAATGTACTATATAAGCAGTATGACTGCATTATCCTGTTAACATTTATTGTAGTTTTCTGTGTATCAGTAAATGTAGAACTGCATCATCTTTTAAATGTCTACTGAGTGTTCAGTCGTGTGTAGAGTCTTGGGTTCACAGCCTGTCCTTATTTGTCACTCTCTGTGATATCTTGGCCAAACGTATTAAACACTCTGAGTCTCAATTGTTACATGTGTCAAAATAGGAATACCTACTTCTACGAAGAGCTGTTATGGAGAGTCAGTGACTTCTTGCACGTACATATACTTTCCAAATTGATGCTTCGAAGACTTAAGGGGAAAGCTGTTAAAGATTTGAATGGGTGCCACAGTTTTTGCAAATCATGATCACCTTCTACATTCATTCACCAACTACTCGATTCACCTGAGAGGTACTTTTGGTCAATGCTGTATACCCTTTTTTTTTTTAACAGTGATATGTAAAAAAATTGTCATAACGGCATTTATGAACATAGCTTCCAGTTGGCAAACGTACAAGGTGTGCACTGTTTGTGTAAAAATATAGTATAGACAAAAAAATGCACTCATGTACGAATAAGCTTAGCTATATTTTAACTGACATATTTCACCATAGGATTTGTCAGCTCTTTTATTCAGTGATGATTTTAGTAATGTATGCTTCCAAACTTATTTCCCAGGTTTTTTTTAAACATCCTTGGTGGGGTATAATTCACAGATAATACACGTGTCTTAGTTACCTACTGCTGCTGTAACACAAATACCACGAATAGGTGGCTTTAACAAACAGACCTTTATTTTCTCATAGTTAGTGACTGTTATGCTGTTAGGTGCCACTGCATTGGTTCTGACTCACAGAGACCTTACATGAAATAAAATAAAATGCTGCCCTGTCTTGCACCACCCACAAAATCACTGCTGTGTTTCAGCCTGCTGTATCAGTTACCATGTCAATCTGTCACCTTGAAGGCCTTATTCTTTTTCACTGACCCTCTACTTCACCAAGCACGATGTCTTTCTCCAGGGTCTAGTCCCTCCTGATAGCGTGTAAAAAGTACACCAGTTAAAGTCTTGTTATCTTCTCTTCTAAAGAACATTCTAGTTGTACTTCTTCCAAGACAGATTTGTGAGTTCTATGGCAGTCCACGGTGTGTTCAATTCTCCAACACCATAATTCACATGCATCACTCCTTCTTTGATCTTCCTTGTTTATTGTGCAGCTGGGGGTAGATTAATTACTTTCAGGTGAAACCCTGGTGGTATAGTCATTAAGTGCCATGGCTGCTAACCAGAAGGTCAGCAGTTCAAATCTACCAGGTGCTCCTTGGAAATTCTATGGGAGAGTTCTCCTCTGTCTACAGGGCTGCTATGAGTTGGAATCTTCTCGATGGCAGTGGGTTTGTTTTCTTATTTTATTTATTTTTATTTTTCTAGCCAGGGTCTTGCAATTTCCCCCCTCCCCCTTGTGTGGTAGGATAATTGTGGACTGGTTAATCCTACCTTAAAAGAGAGCTAGTTCCAAAGCAGGGAAGAGAAGCCCATCACCAAGGAAGGAGAGACCAGCAGAAAAGAGCCAGCAACAGAAGAAACTATGGTAGGCTTCCTAGCCCACAGAGAAAGAAAATCGTCTTTGGGCAGAGATTGAGGGTCAAGGAGAAGTATGTCTGCAAGCATGGCTTGAAAGGGGCTATCCTAAGGGAAGTACTCTATCCTGAGTGTTGCTGAGCCCGAATTGACCTGTTACTTCCCTAATAAACTCTGCAGTCATGAGTGTGGTCTGTGAATTCTGTGTGGCCATTGCAATGAGTATTTGAAACAGCAGAGCAGCACAGAGTGCTGTGCAAGGTACAATTGGTATCAGAACTAGTAAAAATGATAGAGAGGGAGCTTGTCTGGCTTCTGCCTCATGGGAGTTGTTCTGCTTTGTTGCTGTTCATTCTCCTTCCTGTTTGTGCAGTTGGAGAAGGTCAGATGCCTCCCCCAAGCCATTTTTATACCAGCATTTTTATTCAGCCAAGCCAGCCAAGTGCCGTCAAGTCGGATCCGAATATGAAGTAATTGAAAATACAGTGGCTTGGATCAGGCATATCTTATTCCTCAAAGTTAGGATCCTAGAAGTCCAAATTCAAGGTGCTGGCTCTGCCCGCTCAAAAGGAAGGTCCTTGCTTCTTCTGCTTTTGTTTCCTGCTTCCTAGAGATCTCTCTGTATCTTGATATCTATCTTACCTTATTTTCGCTTCCTTGATCTGCGCCTTTGTAAGAGACTAACTGAAGACACAGCTTATACTGCTCCTTTGTAAGAGACTAACACAAGACACACCTTATACTAATCCTGACTCATTAATATACCAAAGATGAACTATTTTCAAACAGGTTGTAAACATGGGAATAGAGATTAGGATTTAAAACGTGTGCTTTAGGGGAGACACAATTCAACCCATAGCAATACAGTTCTCCAAGTGAAAGTACACAAGGTACTGGTTTTTAGTATATTCACAAAATTATAACAGTCATCTCAGTCAATTGTAGAACATTTTCATTATCCCTTAAGGAAACCCAGTATCTTTTACCTGTCACTTCCTGTTCTCATCTTGCGGTAGAGCTGTTGTTAGATGCCATCCAGCTGAGTTGAGTCTGATCATTGTGATCCCCTGTGTGCTGAGTAGAAATTCTCCATAGGATTTTCAAGGCTAGTACCTTTCAGAAACATATCACTGGGCCTCTGAGGGGTTTGAACTGCTAACTTGTTGGCTAGTAGTTGAGCAGTTAATTATCTGCACCAGCCCGAAACTCGTGCCTTAGACCTAGGCGACCACTAATTTCCTTTCTGTCTCTGTAGATTTGTCTATTCTGGAAATTCCATATAAATGGAATTGTATAAAATGTGCACCAGTGAACCTCCTGATCTCTAAGTACAAATTAAAGCCTATCCAAATAATGATAGAACATGTTTTCATAAACACTACTTTAGGATATTTAATGTCTGTCATGCAGATGAGATTCAATAAATGTCACTTTCCAGTGTGTGTCCGACTCACAGAGTTGGGTAATGCCCAACACTGGAGACCTCACATAGTTGTTACCTCTTCAACAGATGGGAAGAGGGCTGGAGAGGGAGGGATAGAAAACTAGTGTTTGCTGAACTCTGACTAGGGAAGTGGAAGGAAGATGGGAAAGGGACATCTGAACTGGACCCTGCAGGTGCCTGTGCTTTCATTCAAAGGGCCCTGCCAGACAAGGCACCAATAGCCATATGATCTGGCCACTGTTGTGCATTTTTATGCTTTGGCAGGCCTAAGAGTACAAAACAGACAAAAGGGGTACTTCTGTGGATTATACACAAATTTGGACTAGTAAGTATATTACTCAGATATGGACAGCAATATCCATTCCATTTACTGTGAAGGGCTATCTTTTTAAATGACATTATACCTGTGAGAGTCGGGAGCAGTTTATGTGATTCTTTATTTCTATCTCTGTCTAGTGTCTGGGTATAGGACTAAACGATGAACTGCTTGAGAGGGAGGACCTAGACATTTTGCTAATAAAATCAGATAGCTCATATGTAACCAGTTAATTGTAACATCTTGGGAAAATTTATTAACCTCTTGGAGAAATAAAGCAGTTAAAATTGTTATTATACTATAATTTGATTATCCTGAATTTTTTATGTACATCATCTCATTTTGTAATAAAATCATTCAAGATTAATAATTCAACTGGTTATTGAGTACCTACCTACTACTTTGCCAGGCACTGTTATTAAGCATTTAGAATATATCAGTGAACTAAAACAAAACCAAACCAAACTAACTACCATTGAGTGAATTCTGACTCAGACATAAATCTCTACCCTACAGGAGACTATCAAATTACCAAAGCGATGTTGAATTTCCTCTTTTCTTACTCCATATTCAGATGCTCAAGTGCATTGTTTGTTATCAAGAAATTCATAACAAATCAGGGCTTCTTCCCCCTAGCGTTTGTTTCTTACCTCTGAGACTCTAATAAGTGTTTATTCCAGGGCTTACCTATGGTGTTTCTGGTTGAATGGATGTGACTACGGTGGATTTAAAAACCAACGTGCTCCCAAAGGTGTTCTGCAGTGCAGCTGGGGATAAGGACCATTGTAATAAACATCTACCATTAATTGAGTAGAAAACCCTGGTGGCATAAGGGTTAAGTCCTGCATCTGCTAACCAAAAGGTCAATTGTTCAGATCCACCAGATGGTCCTAGGAAACTCTATGTGGCAGTTCTACTATGACCTATAGGGTCCCTGTGAGTCAGAATCGACTTGACAGCAGTGAATTGGGTTACTTATTCACTAGTGAAATTGTAGAGGACTGGAACTGCTCTTTTTCTTCCTAATATCCTAGGCATGACCTTTAGAACCCAGTTAGGAAATGTTTCTTAAACACACATTGACTATGTGCATAATGTATCAAGTGCTCTGTAGGTACTTCCTTAAGTGCTACGTCAAGCATTATGTGCAGACAATTTTTTAGCTCTGTGACTTAGATTCTGCTTTGAACTATTGGTAAATATATATCTGTCTTATCAGTGTAATAAGTAAAGAAGTTTTCTTGGGAAAGATAATCTTTTTCCACCAATTATTCTCAATTTCTGGTAAGAATAGGTATATTCAAAATAGCACATATCTCCCTTGCATGTAGATAGGCAACTGTACTGTGTGTCATATTGTATGCCCTCCAAATCTACTGCTTGCACCCTACAAGCCTAGTTTCTGAAGAATATGTCAATAGATTAAGCTGACCTTTGACCTGTGATTGGATTTGGCCAATTGAGAAGCAGGGAAATAGAAAAGGGGAGTGGGAGATGTGCCCAGCCTGGTCTCCTTGGGCTTAGGGGAGCTAGCTGTGGGTCTTAAACAAAAGTAATGGCTCCTAGCTAGCAACCCTGTATACACACCCATTTGTAAATCTGGATTCTGGTAACCACTCTTTCTCTTTATTTCTTTGGGCTCAAGGGTACTGATACTCACTCCTGATTTTACTAACTCCTAGAACTTCATTAATCCTTTGTATCTGTTAAATTTTAGTGTACCATCTATTCTGTGGCAGTGCTCTGACTTATACAGCAATTTGCACAGTTCTAGACTCCAGTAACTTTCATTTAGCACACATAAGAGGACAAGAGAAAAGACTCTGGGATTAAAAAAAAAAAAAAAAAAAAAAAAACCTAGCTTTGAATCCTGGGTCTGTCACTTAATAGATAAGAACTATGTCAAAGCACTGGCTGTTTTGTGAAAGTGAGGTAATTCTAGACTCTGGCTTATACGTTTATATGAGTCATCTGGTAGTGCTATAATAGAAATACCATGAGTGACTTTAAGAAACAGAAATTTATTTTCTCACAGTTAAGAAGGCTGGAAGGCCAGTTCCAGGGAAAAGTTTTCACTCTCTCAGGTCTGGAGGAAGGTCTTTGTCTCTTGCACGCTTCTGCTCCTGAGCGACCCGTGTCTTCGCATCTTTTTTCCCCTATTTCTGCTTCTGTGCCTCACTTATTTAATCTCTTTTATATCTCAAAAGAGATTGATTTAAGATTTATTCCTGTCTATTACCATAATAAAGACAAGCCACTACCTACTGGGACTATAACTATAAGCATAAAAACAAACAAACAAAAAGTCCGTCTCCTTTGAGTTGATTCCTGACTCATAAGATAGGAATACAAGACAGAGTAAAACGGCCCCGCTGAGTTTCCAAGGACCAACTGGTGGATTCCAATTTGTAACCTTTTGGTTATCAGTAAAACTCTTAACCAGTGTGCTCCCAGAGCTCCAAACTATAGGCATAGAGGTTAGGATTTACAGCATACATTTTTGGGGGACAAAATTTGTAGATATTATAAGAGATAACAGATGGGAGAGTAATATAGAGGATTAAAGTCAACTACACATCGATTGTTTATGCTTGGTGATAGGTTCATTGTATTACTATTATTTATAGTTTATATGTTTTTGGAATTTTTCATATGTATAAATGTAGGCAGTACTTTCAGTGACTACTAATGAGGACACCTTTAAGGGCAAAGATTGACCAAGTATAGAAAAGTATTGTGTTGTTTTTAGATGCTGTCAAGTCGGATCCGACTCATAGTGACTTTACGCACAACAGAATCAAACACTGCCCAGTCTAAATGCTCCACTGTTATTCAGAATGTTTTCTCTGGCTATTTCTTTTCAGAAGTAGGTGGCTGGGTCCTTCTTCCTAGCCTGTCTTAGTCTGGAAGGTCAGCTGAAACCTGTCCACCATGGGTGACTCTGCTGCTGATGCCTAAATACCAGTGGCATAACTCCCAGCATCACAGCTACAAGCAAGCCTCTACTGACAGACAAGTGGGGGATGCTCGCTCTGTCTTTACTTCTCCTATCAGCATAAATACGCAGTCAACACAATCTGCCCAGAACTCAGCACAGCAGAACAGTCTCCTGTCAGCCAACAGACCCGATTGACACAATCAGCCCAGAACTCTGCAAAGCAGAAAACTAGTTGTTACAAAATTTGGCAAAATCATTGTGTAATCAGAAGAAGCCCATCAAGCAAAAGATGGTTTGAACAACGTATTACAGAACATGTATAATTAAAGTACTACCATGACATGTGTAAAAACGTGGAGATGAAAAACTGAAAAGGGAATGCTCAGCATTTCTCAAACTGAAATAACTGAAGACAAAATTCAAGCCTTGAATTGCAATAGTGAAGGATTCTACATGAAAATGTTCAATAATGTAGGAAGCATCAAAAGGAGATGGAAGGAATACAGAGTCACTGTACCAAAAAGAATTGATCAGCATTCAACCGTTTCAGGAGGCAGAATGTGATGAGGAACTGATGGTACTGAAGGATGAAGTCTAAGCTGCACTGAAGGCATTGGCAGAAAACAAGGCTCCAGGAATTAATGGAATATTAATTGAGATGTTTCACCGAATGGATGCAGTGCTGGAAATGCTCACAGATCTATGCCTAGAAATTTGGAAGATAACTATGTGGTCAACCGATTAGAAGAGATTCAAATTTATGACTATTCCCAAGAAATATGATCCAAAGAAATGTAGGAATTATTGAACAGTATATTAATATCACACACAAGTAAAATTTTGTTGAAGATCATTCGACGGCAACTGCAACTAGAAATTCAAGCTGTATTTAGAAGAGGGCATGGAACCAGGGATATCATTGCTGATGTCAGGTGGATCTTGGCTCTAAGCAGAGAATACTACAAAGATGTTTAACCTGTGTTTTATTGTCTATATAAAAGCATTTGCCTGTGTAGATCATAACAAATTATTGATAGAATTGCAAAGAATGGAAAACCAGGGAAAAGGATGAAGATCTAAGCAAGATGGATTGGCACAGTGGCTGGAACAGTCCAGCTCGGTGTCACAGAACTGGGCAGTGTTTTCTTCTGTTGTACACAGAGTAGCTTTGAGTTGGGACTGACTCGACAGCACCTAACAACAACAGCAAGTAGGCTTCTGGATAATATTTCAAATCCATAAATTAAACCCAGACCAAGTTTTGCTCAATATATACTGTAATTTGTCATTTCTTTAGTATTAGTAGTGCTGTCCTCACTGCTGTAGGAACCCTGGTGGTGCAGTGGTTAAGAGCTTGGCTAGTAACCAGTAGGTCGACAGTTCATATCCACCAGCCAGTCCTTGGAAACCCTGTAGGTCAATTTGACTTTGCCCTGTAGGGTTGCTATGAGTTGGAACCAACTCAAGGGCACAAAACAACAACAACACTGTTGTTAGGAACATTGTGTGGGTTGTAAGGAAAAGTTTCTCTTCCATAATATAGAATTGCAATAAAAGTCTTCAAGATTCCATGTTCTTGTAAGCCTCGCTAGTGCAAATCAACATCCTTGATCAACCTTGGAAAGACGGATCAACTGAGGGCTTGGTCTTAGGTAAGCTGAACTTATTTGTCCTTGAAACCAGCTAGTGTTCTCCAGGTAATTTCCTTCTGTCTGTCACTGTGTTATTTTTCTCCCAGTAATAACTTCCCAATTTATAGATCATGCAAGTAAGCTTTAGAGAACTTAGCTGAAAAATCCTTCAGCTGCTATATGGGAGATTCAGAAATGCTTCTTCTATCACAGATTTTAATTGAAAATATCCTTAGTATCAAAACCAGGTGTTTGACCTGATTGATCAAGAATAGAAATAAAGGATCAGGTACTGAACAGTTGAGACTTTCTTCAACTTTGCATTCACTACATGTGTCTTCAATCTACAGTGTCAGGTGACAGATTACATGGTAAGCAAGGTATAAATGGGCTTACTTGTATTTACCAATCTGCAGCGCACAACTTCGTATGTTTTTCATTACCATATGGGCTTACTTATGCTTACTTGCTGAACTGAGTGCACAGTTTCATCTGTTTTCACCCATGCTATGTACTAATCTGTAATACACAATTAAACCCTGAAATTGTGCGTATGCATTGGTAAGCACAAGTAAATCAGTGCGTACCTTGCTTAGTGTAACCCTGTGCAAACCTTACTTACTGGTTAATCTGCCCTGTTTTGGAGTACTTTAATATTTTCACTGTATTATCAGAATGTTAGGGAGATAGAAATTTGAATAGCTTGGAATACTTTCTGTGATGACAATTAAAGAAAGTATAGCTTTCCTTTTGTCAAATAAAGTATGTCTCAATATTGTCAGTCTGAATAATTAAGCAGAGAATAGACCATAAGCTTCAGATGATCTCTTTTTACTTACACTCATCCTGTTTGACCATGTAATGATATTTTAGAATGAAGTCTCTCATATTATTAATGTCACTATAATTATGCAATTTTTGATAATATTACCATAACATGATTTTATTAGGACTTTCTTTCTTCAGATTCAGTGATGTACTAATGTAGCAGAGACTAATAGCTCAGTGTAGTGACTTTGGAACATAACTTTTCTTAATATGCTTCATTAAAGTGTCAATAATGTGCTGAATGCAACTACCTAATTTATTTCATGAGATTTAAAAATCCACACCTGCACTTAATTTAGATCTGTGTGCCTTTGAAATACATTGATAGTACTTTTAACTTGTAAATTCTGTAGATTATTCTGTACTTGGAAATAGACAAAAGAAATGACTCTATGTTCTCCAACATCCTACCACTCTCAGTAGACAGTGTGGTACTAAAACAGCAGTGAAGTGTTAGGTTAATTGAAAGAGTGCTGAATCTTAAGTCAGAAGACCAAGACTTATGTCTGCTATGCTACTTCTTGGTTGTATGACTT
The DNA here is from genome assembly GCA_028571685.1 of Heterohyrax brucei. NCBI lineage: Eukaryota > Metazoa > Chordata > Mammalia > Hyracoidea > Procaviidae > Heterohyrax > Heterohyrax brucei. The sequence continues at coordinate 111,572,884 of CM053149.1, read as the reverse complement.
TGCGTAATCCAGTTTGACTCATACAAGGCTACCATTGTGGCAGTCTGTTGGCTGGAGGGATACATTCAGAAGGCATACTGCTGTTGCTCATTCTGTATCACTGATTTTGGGGTGGATAAAGGGAGTCCCTGGGTGGTGCAAATTGTTGATGCACTTGGCTGCTGAACAAAAGACTGGAGGTTCAAGTATATTCTGAGCTTCCTCGGAAGAAAAGCCTGATGATCTGCTTCTGAGAATCAGCCATCAAAAATCCCATGAAGCACAGTTCTACTTGACATACATGGAATCACCATGAGGTGGAATCAATCTAACACCAACTTTTTCTTTTGACTTATGGAATGTACACATTCTTTAGTTTTGTAATTATATTTCCTACAACTGCCTTTTTTCTGACCTCTGAAACCTTTAAGGTTTATGAACACTGCCTTCCTTTTACCCTGAGCCTTTTACAGCCATGGAAACCTAGGAATTGTGGGTTATACTGGAACAAAATACATTATCCATTTCCAAGTCTAACCTTTAGAGACCTAGAAGCACTTTACTTTCCTCTGTTGGCTTCTTACAGTTTTCTTTTTCTCAGGGAAGGCTTGTACATCCATTATTAGATGGACTTAGTTTCCTCCACCTCTCACTGTGTTACTTAACCACCTCTGTCTTTACATAATAAACATCGATGTAGCATAGGCTTTTAGACTGTTAATTGAATGTAGGTCTACCTACACTGAAGATGTCTATCACATCTTCCGCACTTTATTAATAAGTGTTGCTTTACCACAGGTACTAGTGGTGATAAGTGTAAGAATCTAACAAAGGACACTCAGGTTATCAAGCTGCACCCCATCCTCTGCCTCCAGGTATCACCCTCAGACCAAATGGTAGTAAATGTAAAAATTCTCATCCTTGGACTGGATTAGTAGGTCTGCATTCCTCTCCCCATCTCTGAAGAAATAGAATTAAGACTTCAGAGAGAGGTAAGGAAATTTTAGGTAATTCACACTGTTTGATTATTCTGTGACAAACATCAACCCCTTAGAATTCTGATTATAAAAACCACTGGAAATGTAACCTAAGTGGGACAGTTTTGGGCTCACTGTCCCCCAGATTGCTGGCATACCTGCAAATAAAAATATTCCTTGAACTCCATGCTGTCTGTAAGTTTTCAACAACAGCGACAGGCAGAATGAACTTGCTTTAGTTCAACAGCACTAGTTTCAACCCTCCTACAACAGGTTGCTGTTTTCCGAGTAATATCTTATTTTTTTTTATTTAGTCTTTTGTTTCAGCTTATCTACAATTATCTCCAGGAAGTATTATTCACCTGTATGGACTGCCTTCCCTTAGTCCTCATAAGCACATGTGTGTTCGTCTACTTATGGATTTCTCATCATTCATCCCATATTATATAACTTATGGCCTAAGTTAGTAGCAGTAGGTTATGTATCACCTGTGATAGTCTTTCTTCCCTTCTCCATGATTTCACATTCATTTTTCTGAGGCATATAAATAAAATTTCTACTATGAAACTTACTTAGTTTTGTCTTTAAAAAACAAATGTATATCTGAGAAATTCTTTGCATAAAAAAGTTTTTGGAACATGCAGGCAATTTAAAAAATAATTGTGAAGCATAGAGACTAATAGGAAATTCCTTATATTGACTATAGCCTATCTTAAGAAATAGACTTGTTTCTAGCAGCATCTAAGATTGCTGTGTTCCCAGCACCCTCCCTCTGCAGAAGAGACCGTCAGCAGGCTTTTGTGACAATTAGGGCATAATTTTATTTATTAAAATTTTATTGCCTCTGAGCAGAAGTCTAGGAAAAAAATTTAACTTTGCCATTTTAAGTATTTTATATAACTGAAATCATTCAGTGTATATCATTCCGCGATCTGTTTCTTTCAGTTAATCTCCTGTAAGATGTGTAAACACTGATGGATATAGTTATGGTCCACTTATTTTCATTGCTATGTAGTATCCCATTGTTTGGACACATCCGGTTTTTCTTTTTATCAGGTCTAACAGTAAGGGTCAGTTAGGGTATCTAAATTGGTTGTATTAAAGCAGTACTTTAGGGACCATGCTTGTGTGTGACTCTTGGTGCTGGTTTGCGAGAGCCTCTCTCAGGAAAGAATAAGAAGGGAACTGCTGTACCCCAGGGTGTATGTCTTCAGTTTTCTGGTGGTGGTGGTGGTGGTTAAAAAAATTAGAATATCCCAAACTCCTTTTCTTCTATATCTTACCCAACAATTAGTCATGACAAGCTTGTGTTTTAGATGAACATTTACAGTGCAGATTAATTTTTCATTAAAAAATTCGTACACAAATTGTTTTGTGACATTGCAATTGCTACAATATGTCAGCACTGTCCTCCTTTCCCTTTACACTCCAAGTTCCCTGTCTTCATTCCTCCAGGTTCCCTATCCCTTCCAGCCTTCTTGTCTTTGCTTTTAGATAGGTGTTGCTCACTGGTCTCGTATACTCACCTGAACAAAGAAGCACTTTCCTCATTTGTGTATTGTTTATTTTATAAGCCCGTCTAACCTTTAACCGAAAGATGGACTTCAGGTGTGGCTTCAGTTCTGAGTTGGAAGGTTCTTTGAGGGCCCTGTGCCAGCTGACCTATATGTCTCCTCAGACCACGGTCTCTAGTGCTTTGTCCCGGTAACTTGGTACCTCAAGGTATTTGGATATGTGTAGAAAGCTTCTATGACTTTGCCTTGGTCAAGTCTTGCTGACAACTCCTATTTTGTGTGCTTGTCTTTGCTTTCAAATAGTTACCACTTTACTGTTTAGTTAATGACTTCCCTCCCCAGTCCTCTGCTCCTTCATAACCATCAAAGATTGTTTTTTTTTAATCTGTGTGTAAATCTTTTCTTGGTTTTTTTATGATAGTGGTTTCATACAACATTTGTCCTTTTGGGATGATGTCAGTCAGCATAATGCCCTCTAAAATCATCTGTGTGTAAGACATTTCACAGATTCATCATTGTTCTTTATTGTTGTGTAGTATCTCATTGGGTGTGTGTACTATAATCTGTTTATCCATTCATCTGTTGTTGGTGAACATGGGTGTTCATATGTGTGTTCATATGATGGCTCTTATTACACCCAGATGCATTTCTAGGAGTGGATTGCTAGATTTTATGGTATTTCTATTTGTAGATTTTTAAGGAGGCACCATATCATTTTTTTTTATGGTTTTAGTACTAGTTTACATTGCTACTAGCAATGCTTAAGAATTCTAATCTCCCCACAACCTCTCCAACAGTTGCTACCTCCTGTTTTCTTGATTTATGCTGGTAATGTTAGGGTAAAATGATATTCGTTGTGGTTTTGGTTTGCATTTCTTTAATGGCTAATGATCTGAGTATTTCCTCATATATTTTTCAGCTGTCCAAATATATTTTTGTGTGTGAAGTGTCTGCTCTGACTCGACAGCATTGGGCTGGCTGGCTGGCTGGAAGTGTCTGCTCCTAACTTCTGTCAATTTTTTTTTATTGAGTTATTTAACTTTTCATTATCAAAGTGTTACATGTTCTAAAGATTAGACCCTAGTCGCATATGTTTTACCCATTTGTTTTTTCTTTCCTGCCAGTCAGTAGGTTCTCTTTTTACTCATTTGGTGAAGTCTTTTGATGAATGTAAGTGTTTAATTTTTAGGTACTCCCAATTATCTAGTTTTTCCTGTGACATTTATGTCTTGCTAGTTATGGCTTGAACTCTATTTATGCCCTATGTTAGGACCTCTAGTGATGTCCCTATTTTTTTCATGATCTTTATCATTTTAGGTTTTATATTTAGATCTTTAACATTCTGAATCAATATTTGTGTATGATGTGCGGTATGGGTGCTGTTTCTGTTTTTATAGGTGGACATCCAGTTTTGCTCAGACCTTTTGTTAAAAAGACAATCTTGTCTCCACTTAATGGACCTTGGTCCTTGGTCAAAAATCAGCCAACCACAGGTGATGGGTTTATCTCTGAATTCTTGATTCTATTTCATTAGTCTATGCATCTGCCATAGCACCAGTACACTACTATTTTGAAAACTGTGGTTGTACGATAGGTTTAAGATCAAATAGTGTGAGACCTCCTACTTTTTTCTCTTTATTTAATAATGCTTTGCTTATCCAGGGCCTGTTTCTCTTCCTTGTAAAATTCCATGGTGGCAGATTTTTTAGTATTACCAATCTAGTCGGTGAGTATTGATGTTTCTTTATAATTTTGGTATGTATTTCCCTAATTATTAATGAGACTATGCATCTAAGAGACTTTTCCATCCAGGTGCAAAATATCTTCTATTTCTGATGAATGGAGATAAGAACAAAACAAATAGCTTGTTTTGTGGAAACAGAATGAATGGAAGAATTTGGATTGTTCTTTTTGTCTCTAGTCAAAAATAAGTTAAGAAGGGAACTGGTAGAGATCAAAGAAAAACAGAATGTGGAAATAATTTAGTGGAGGAAGAACCAAGACTCACTTTTATCTTTCATTTCCAACTAATTCAGCCCAAAGGATCTTGAAAATGCTGCCAATTCAACCCCCAAATGCAGATCAGAAAACAACGAACCACTTCATAAAAGGTAGGCATCCGTTACATTTTAGAATCTAGCCTGTAGAAATATCACAAACGTGTGAAGAGACCCCAAAAAGTGTTGAAGCCAGAGAATATGTTGAAAAAAAATGTATTAAAACACTTAAATGAGTACAAAAAAATAAGGGGGAAGAGCAATGAAAGCATCAGGAACAGATTTGCATAATTCTAGCAGCACTTTTTTGAGAAATGTAAACTAAAGCCTCAAGTGCCTTGTTAAGCTAGTGTCTGTAAAACCTCAATAAATGAGCTGTGTGTTGCCAGTGATGGAATCACTCAGAAATAGGCTAACATTTAAGAGTTTAGATTTCATTATAAGTGTATGGTATTTAAAATATTCTGCAGTAGTAGTTGCAAAATGTTTTCAGAGTAGTTGCATTTACAGCACTGGCCTCATCATTTATGTGCACTGTTCCATAAAAAAAAAAAAAAAAATCTTGATGTGCAAATGTAAATAGCAAATTAGAAAAAAAAAGGCTTACCCAAACAAACCATTTCAAGACATATGTAAAAATAAACAGAATTTGTGCAGGAAGATTACTGCTGTGCTCAAAAATATTTCAAGGTTTCTCCTTATAATTGCAGAATGAAGTCCAGATGCTTTAACACTAGCATAAACTTCTTCTAAGACACATTCTTATTCTTTGACTATGTTTCCAGTCATTCTGCATAAGCTTCATGTATTATGCCTTATTAATAATAGACTGCAGCCACAAAGTGTTGGAAAGTGAGTACAAAAGTGGGCTCAAACACAGCAATGATTATGAGGGTGATGTAGCACTAGGCAACATTCATTCTGTTGTACGTGGGGTCGCTTTCAGCCAGAGCCAACTTGAGGGCACCTAACGTCACTGATGTCATAGTGGTTAAGTGCTATGACTGCTGACCAAGAGGATGGCTGTTCAAATCCACCAGGCACTCCTTGTAAACTCTACGGGGCAGTTCCACTCTGTCCTGTAGAGTCATTATGAGCCAGGGTCAACTTGATGGCAAGGAGTTTGGTTTTGAACAACAACAACAATGTCAAATTGCTTGTAGTTTCATCTGCATTACACTTGATGCTGTTTCGTCAGATGGGTAAACCCTTCTGTACTTTATTTTGCTCTTACTTATTTTTCATGAATAACTGCATATAATTCCATGAAACCTACCTAGGTCATCCAAATTGAGCTGAGTATGTGCTGCTGTCTAACAACACACCATGCAGACTTATCTTTCAACTTATTACATTGTGTTTATATTAACTGCTTATGTCATTCTCCTCCTTGAATTTCTGTGATCATTAAAGCCATTCACTTCAGCTATTCATCTGTGTAGCTTGTGAGTCTAACACACAATATACACATTATAAATTAAATGTTGTCAGGCTGAGTTAATTTCTTCACCAGCCGTTCCTACTCAGGTGTCTGAAATTATTCCTGTATTATCAGCACAGAATACTGTATTCAAACTGAGCATTGGCGTATTGAGGGTCTTCATGTGTGAGACGTTATGGGTATTTGAATAGGGTTTATGAGAAAATGGAGTTGAACTGAACCGAGATGCCAAGACAAAACTGCTGACTCAACTATGGTATTAAAAAAAAAAAAAAGTCAACAGCCACAGGCTTGATTTTATGCAGCAGTTGAAGAAAAAGAAAAAAATAAAACTCATAACCATTGAGTCAATTCTGACTAACAACAACCCTACAGAACAGAGCAGAACTTCCCCATGGAATTTCCAAAGAACACCTGGTGGATTCAAACCGCTGACCTTTTGGTATGTAACTATAGCAGTTGGTAACTACACCACCAGTATTTCCATGCAAAGGTTAAGATGGTTAATATGTGAACTCAGAAATCTTCCTCAAGCATCCATGTTCCAAGAGTAGGCATGTGTGACTATTATCAAAGCCCTGACATATGGGACAGGAGAGGGCACAGGGACTGTGAACATTTGTTTGCCTCTGCAGAAACTGGCGGGGTCCTATGTTTGACCGTGAACATCAGGTGAGAAGATGGGAACAGAAAAATGTGGGTTTGTCTATGAACAGTCTAAGAGTATAATGAAAAGAGAAATAGAGCAAAGACTAACAATAGGAATCAGTCCACTTTGAAAGCTGAAGAATTATATACTGGTTTCCATGGAGTCGATTCTGTCTCATGATGATCCCATGTGTGTCAGAGTGACACTGTGCTTCATAGTTTTCAATGGCTGATTTTTCGGAAGTAGATTGCTAGGCCTTTCTTCCCAAATGCTTCTGGGTGAACTAGAACCTCTGACGTTTCCGTTAGCAGCAGATAGTGTGTGATTATTGTGCATCAGTCAGCTTGGCTAGGATCTGACTCTCGGTGGTTACATGTGAACATTCCCATGATGGGATGTGCTATGAGTAGCCAACCAGTTGAAAGGAATTTTCCTCAGGCATATGGCCTGTATCTGAATATAAATAGACCTTCTCGCTTTTGCCATCTGGATTCTGCAGCTGCCTCTTGCACATATGACCTCTAGGTTTGGACTTGAGCTAGCAGCTTATCTACTGATCTTGAGATCCAGCAATCTTCACACCCTGAGAGCAAGAGCTCTGGTCTCTCACATGCTGATCTTGGGTTCACCATCCCCTGCAGCTACATGAATCAAGAGAAGCCTCTATCCTGATCCACTGACTTGGGTGTTTCAGCCTCTACAATTGCGTGAGCTGTTTCCTTGATATGAATCTCTCTCTCCCTATTTCTCTCTCTTTATATGCTTTGTTGGTTTTGCTTCTCCAGAGATCCCAGCCTGAGACAGTGTGTTAACCATTTGCCCCACTTATGGAAAATTTTTTTTAATATTTAATTTTACTTTGGTGAAAATATACACAGCAAAACCTGCTACCAATCACAATCAATTGGGGTATATTCATAGTCTCAACAAGAGAAGATCAGCTTTGCATGAGCAATTTTTCGAGCATTAGACTATTTTACAGTATGTTCTCTAAACTTTTTTATTGTTAAGTAGATAATAGTGTCACCATAAGTCATATCTGACTCGAAGGCACTTGGCTTGGCTTAGATAATAGTGTTTTTGTTGTTGTTAGGTGCCATTGAGGTGGTTCTGACTCATAGTGATTCTCTATACAACAGAATGAAACACTGCCTGGTCCTGCACCCTACTCACAAACGTTGCTATGCTTGAGCCCGTTGTTGCATCCACTGTGTCAATCCATCTTGCAAAGCGTCTTCCTCTTTTTCACTGACCCTCCACTTTACCAAGCTTGATGTCTTTCTCCAGGAACTAATCCCCCCTGATGACAAGTCCAAAGTGTGTGAGACATAGTCTTGGCCTTTCTTGCTTCTAAGGAGCATTCTGGTTGTACTTCCAAGATTAATTTGTTAGCTCTTTTGACAGTCCATGGTATATTCAGTGTTCTTTGCCAGCACAACACTTCGAAGGCATAAATTCTTTTTTGATCTTTATTTGGTGTCTCGCTTTCACATGCATACGAGACAATTGAAAATACTTTGGATTAGGTCAGGTGCACCTTAGTCTTCAAGGTGACATGTTTGCTTTTTTTTTTTAAACGCTTTAAAGAATTCTTTTGCAGCAGATTTGCCCAATGCAATGAATTCTCTGATTTCTTTGTTTTCTTCTGTTGTACTTTAGATAAAGGTTTACACAGCAAACTAACTTCTCATTAAACAATATACTTACAGTTTTGTAATATTGCTTGCCAGCCCCACCAAACATCACCACTCCCTTTCTTAACCTTAGTTTTGCCATTACCAGCTTTTCTGTTGCCCCCTACCTTGTCCTTGCCCAGAACTGGTGTGTACATTTAGTTTCTGTTTGCTTTATGGGCCTGTCCAGTCTTTGACTGAAGGGTGAACCTCAGGAATGACTCCATTACTGAGCTGGAAGGGTGTCCAGGGCAAAACTCCTAGGTTTTCTCTAGTCTATCAGACCAGTAAGTCTAGTCTTTTTTTTTTTTTAAGTTAGAATTTTATTCCACATTTCTCTCCATCTCTATCCGGAGCTTTCCATTGTGGAATAGTCTGTGGTGATAGCTGGGCACCATCTAGTTGTGTTGGACTCAGTCTGGTGGAGGCTGCGGTCATTGTAGTTCATCAGTCCTTTGAACAAGTCTTTTTCTTGTTACTTTGGTTTTCTTCATTCTCTCTACCTCCAGACAGGATGATATAATCGAATATATTAGACGGCCACTCACAAGCTTTTAAGACTCCACATGCCAGTTATCAAAGTGGAATGTAGGATATTTTCTCTAAAAGCTATATGATGCCATTGAGCTAGATGTTGCCCTGGACCATGTTTCACAGCCCTCACTCTGGTAATTTGATCCCTCAGGGGGTTTGTGTGTGTCTGTGGAGCATCCATGTCCTTGCCTTTATCAAGTTGTGCTGGCTTCCCCAGTATTGTGTGTTGTCTTACCCCTCCACAAAGCTACCACTTACATATTATCTATTTACTTTTTCCCTTCCTGTCCCTCTCCTTCCTCTTTACTGTCAAAGCTTGTTTCTTTTTGTGTGTAAATCTTCATATGAGTTTTTGTAGTAGTGGTCTCATACCATATTTGTCCTTTTGTGGTTGACTTATTTTACTTAGCATAAGGCCCTTGAAATACGTCTATTTTGTAAGATGCTTCACAGATTCATCAGTGTTAGTCATTGTTGCATAGTATTCCACTGTGAGTATGTATCACAGTTTGCTTATCTATTCATCTGTTGATGGGCAACTTGGTTGTTTCCGTATTTTTGTTATTGTGAATAATGCTGCAGTGAATATGGGTATGCATATGTCTATTTGTGTGACAACTCTTTATTCTCTAGGATATATTCCTAGGAATCAGATTGTTAGATCAATGTGGAATATCTATATTTAGCTTTCTAAGGAGGTACCATATTGTTTTACAAAATGATTGTATCATATTGCATTCCCACCAGCAATGTGTAAGTGTTCCAACCTCCTGTGAGCCCAGCACCATTTGTTATTTGTTTGTTTTATTCGCACCAGTAGTCTCGATGGCACTTGGCTTGGCTGGCTGGCCAGTTGTGCTGGAGGTGAGATGATAACTCACTGTGGTTTTAATCTACATTTCTCTAATAGCTAGTGGTCTTAAGCATTTCCTCTCACTTAAATTTTAGCTGCTCCAATGTCTCCTCTGGTGAAGTGTTTGTTAATTTCCTTTTCTTATTTTTTTTTAATTGTACGTTAGATGAAGGTTTATAGAATGAACTAGTTTATCATTAAACAGTATGCATGTCGACATTCTCCTTTCTCAATATTGGATATCCTATTACCAGCTTTCCTGCCACCCTCCCCCCTTTCTGGTCTGTCCTGTGTTGCATTCTGTCCTCCAAACAACATGTGTGGATCAGTTTGTCAGGGCCATGATTTCCAATATTATGTGATTGCCCTCCATTCTATGATTTGGTTGTGCTGGAAATCCTAATCTCTGCCTATGGTTAATAGATTGGACTATGTTAAAGAGAATTAGGGTAGGACTGTAACACCCTTACTAAAGAAGTTTCCCTGGAGTCAGCTTGTACCACCCTTTATCCTACAAGAGATGAAAGGAAAAGGAAGCAAACAGAGGGTTGGGGACCTCATATCATCAAAAAAGCAGTGCTGGGAAGAGATTGTACCCTATGGGCCTAAGGTTCCTGCACCAAGATGCTCCCAGACCAAAGAAAGACTGATACAACACAAGGAACTTCCTCCAGAGCTAGCAGAGAGGAAGAGAGAGGGAGAGCATTCCCCTGGAACCAGCACCCCTAATGCACATTTTGATGACTAAACCCGAACCAAACTCAGTGCTGTCGAGTGGCTTCTGACTCATAGAAACCTCAGGTTTGTCAAATTTCTTTGTGGTTACCTTGAAATTTACCCATATCTTCCTAAGTTTGAAATAGTCTATTATTACTTGGTATTGCTTTGACTTTCTCTGCATCTGAAAGTTCTATACACACAATACCAGGTTTTCAAGAGAATAGTAAGGAATGGAAGTAGAGGGAGATGAGGAACTGAGGGTGGGGGGAAAGGAGAGAAAAGCAAAGCCAAATGCCCTGAGGGAGCCCACTGGTATGGTGATATGGACTGGGGAAGGCCACATGATTGGCAGCACAGCCTGTCTAGAAGGTGCAGATACGGAACATGGTGCCAGGTGTTCAAGAGAAATGGAGCGAAAGATGGTAGGGGAGGACAGGAAACTGAGAAAAGAAAAGAAAAAGAAAATCTCTAAGGGAGACACTGGCTTGGTGGCATGGATCACAGAAGTGGATCATAAGTGAGGCAGCACTGCATAGCCTGTCTAGAAGTAGAGACGGTGCAATAATACCAAGTGTTCAGGAGATGGGAAAAGAAGGAAGGTAAAGACAAGAAACTGGGAAACAAGGGAAAACCAAAAGGGAAAAAGAAAAAACAATGCCCCAGGGAGCCAACTGATGTGACAGCGAAGACCAGAGAAGTGATTTTCTTCCAGGTGATGCTTTATAGCCTCTAAAGAAGGAACAGAGATGGCATGTCAAGCCAGGCGTACAAGAGAAAGGAAAGGAAGGAGGGGAGAGAGAGAGAGAGAGAATAAACTAAAAGAAGCTGAATAAAGCAACAAAAATTTGCACTGAAGGAACCAGCTGACATACGTGGGGTGAATCCAAGTGAAAAAGAGCTTGTCACTGTAGCCCACCAGAAAGTGGTGGCAGCCAAGCAGCGGGGGGGCGGGGGGGAAGCTGGGAGTGGGAAGATACGTATCCCTCATCACCGGATGCCTTCCTTCTCTCCCTGTCCAATGTTCTCAGTGGCTGAGGAGTCCAAGGTGGCAAATCTGAGCCATATTTGCTGATAGGGTACCTTCAGTCAGCATCTCTTCTTGCTCTCTGTTCTCTATCAATTTGTCATTTCATTCAGTGCTTGGCTGAGTTCCTTATCCCTTTACTTGACACTTAGAATTCCAGAACTGATGTTCATCTCTGTTTTACTTCATTTTTCAAGTGTTTCCTGTGGAGGTATGCCATGGTGCTTCTGTCTTTACTGTCGTGTTGGCTTTGCCCCATGCTAAGGTCATGTCCTTTGATTTATTGACTGCAGCTTTCATGGGCTTTGATTGTGGGTCCAAGTAAAATGAAATTCTTGATAATTTCAATCTTTTCTCCATTTATCGTGATGTTATGTATTGGTCCAGTTGTGAGAAGTGATCAGTTCTGAGTTATCTTCAGCAAATTTTACTTGTGTGATATTAATGACATTGTTCAATAGTTTCTGCATTTTGTTGTATCACCTTTCTTTGGAATAATCATAAATACAGATTTCTTCCAGTTGGTTGACCAGGTAGCTGTCTTCCAAATTTCTTGGCATAGACAAGTATTTCCACTGCTGCACCTATTTGTTGAAACATTTCAGTTGGTATTCTGTCAATTCATGGAGACTTGTTTTTTCATCAATGCCTTCAGTGAAGCCTGGGTCTCTTTCTTCAAGTACCATTGGCCTCTTTGCACGTGGTACCTCCTGAAATGGTTGAACATCACCCAGTTTCATAGCGACTCCATGTATTCCTCACATCTTCTGATGCTTTCTGTGTCATTGTTTTCTCTGTTGAGTCAGTACTGTAATTCTTGAGTTTTTTCTTTGCTTCTTTCAGCTTGAGAAATGTCTAGCATTTTCTCACCTTTTGATTTCCTAACTCCAGGTCTTTGCACATGTCATTGTAATACTTTGTCTTCTGGAGCTACCCTTTGAAATCTCCTGTTCTGCTCTTAAACGTCATCATTTCTTCCTTTCATTTTAGCTACTCTTAAGTTTAAGATTGACTTGTAGAGACTCTTCTAACATTGATTTTGGTTTTTCTCTTTCTTTCCTGTCTTTTTAATGTCCTGTTGATTTCTTCATGTGTGAAGTCCTTGACGTCAGTCCACAACTCGTCTGATCTTTGGTCATTAGTGTTCAACAAGTCAAATCTATTCTTGAGATTGTCTCTAAATTCAGGTGGAATATAACTGAGGTCTACGTTGACTCTCATGGACTTTTTCTAACTTTCTTTAGCTGCAGCTTGAACTTGCACATGGGCAATTTATGATTTGTTCTGCAGTTGGCCCCTGGCCTTGTTCTGACTGATGATACTGAGCTTTTCTATTATTTCTTTCAGTAAGCATAGTAACTTTGATTTCTGTATGTTCCTTCTGGTGAGATCCATGTGTATGGTCACTGTTTATGTTGTTGAAAAACAGATATTTTGCTGTTGGTTTTGCAAAATTTTATCATGTGTTCTCCGGCATGTTTTCTGTTACCAGGGCAATATTTTCCACTACTCATCATTCTTCTTTGTTTCCAACTTTTGCATTCCAAACATGACTAATTATTAACAGACACTGATTGCACATTCAATGAATTTCAGACTACAGAAGTTGCTAAAACTCTTTAATTTCTTCATCTTGATCCATAGTGGTTGGTAGGTAAATTTTAATAATAATCATATTAACTGGTCTTCCTTATAGGTGTATGGATATTATCTTATCAATGACAGATTGTACTTCGGAATGAACCTTGAAATACTTTTGAAAATGAATGTAAGGGCATTCATCTTCAAGTTGTCATTCTCATTGTGCTAGACCATATGACTGTCCTTCAGTAGCCAGCTTATTTCAGCTTATTAATGCCTAGGATATTAATGTTTATGCACTCCATGTCCTTTTTGACAATTTCCAGTTTTCTAAGATTCATGCTTTGTACATTCCACATTCTGGTTATTAATAATATGTGTAGCTGTTTCTTCTGATTTTCAGTCATACCACATCAGCAAAGGGAGGTCCTGAAAAACTCAGCTCTGTCCAAATCATCAAGGTTGAATCTACTTTGAGGAGGAAGCTCTTCTTCCCCAGTCATCTTTTTGAGTGCCTTCTAACCTGAGGAGCTCATCTTCTGGCACTGAATCAGATAATGTTCTGCTGCTATTCATAGACTTTCACGTGTCGAATTCTTTCTTCAGGAGCAGACCACCATGTCTTTCTTCCCAAACTGTCCTAGACTGGAGGAACCACCCAAACCTAGCTGCCATGGGTGACCATGCTGGTATTTAAATACCAGTGACGTAGCTTCCAAAATTACAGCAACTCACAAGCCTCCACAGTATGACATTAACTCATTCATTCATTTTTAACTAATTAAAAATATTTTGTGATTTTTGTATTAATTCATTAATAAAAAATAAAATTATTATGAATTTGAAGTTACAAATCAATATAAAAAATAAAAGTATTATATAAAATAATATATGTTATATACTATTATATATTTATATATAATATATAAAACATATAGTGTATTATATATAATATATAATACATTAAGTTATTTATTTATATAAAGTTATTTACACAAAATTTTAAGGATTTCTAGGGACTCTAAGACTATTATTTTCTAAATCTTTAACACAGCCCCAGGATATGAGTACAGAGTCAATATTATTATATACTTTCTGCCTTCATTCAAAAGGCCCTAACAAGTAAAAATTACTTTAGCCAAGTCTCAATCCCACTTCTTTTCCCAGAGATAAGTTCTATTATGAGTAGGGTACGTTATTTACATGTATTGGAAAAGTCATTGCTGATGATCAACTTGGAAACAAAGATGTGATTTCCCATCAGGAACTGTTACCAATCAAGAACACTCGACTTATGTAAAACTTCTGCTTCAGGTTTTTGGAAACACCTGAAAGCATACAAGAACCAGGTTTTGAGATCAGGCTGTAAAATCAGCTATATTCTTTGAAGCCTTGGCCTGAGGGATAGAGGAATCAGTTGCAGGCCTGAGGCCAAAGAGACAGCAAGCCAAGGCAGCCTTTGTCCAGAGGCAGGCAGCTGGTCAGCCTGAGGCTGACAGTGGGGAGAAAAAACAGCAGATTGCTTAGTCCCATGGAAAAATTAGAGGAAAAGTTGGGGCTTAACTTGCTGGATTTGAGCTCATCAGTAGGTTAGAAGGATAGTAAACTAAGAATTCAAAATGATTCTTCTTTCAGTTGTTGAAAATCCTAACAGCTCCTCACTTTTCTGAATTTTTGTAAAATGGAAGATATCAATAACTATTGTCAACCTGAATGTCAATGATAAAGAACTGAAAAACAGCCCCACTCGCCCTTTTCATGTATATGAAAAAAGATTTAAAATAAGTGAAAGCATTTGCCCTTAATCTATGAATCATCAGTCTAGGAAAAGAGAATTAAACCAAAAAAAAAAAAAAAAAGGAAAATTCAGTGCACTCTTTCCATGTTTGGATTATTTATTTATTTTGTCGTCATGCATAATTCACCTTGCTCACCTCGTATTTGATTCTCTATCCTACTCAAACCTATTTTTCAGCGATTGCCTGAATGTCAATGGTGATTTTGCACATTTTACAGTCACTTTCATAAAGCGTTAAGTGGAAAAAATATTCTATTTTTCATTTCTTTGCAAGTTTTATTATTCACCCTTCACTTGCAACAAAGTCCAGATTCCAAAGTCACACTTTACAGGTGTAAGTTTGGTTCTAACTTTATTGTTAAAGATTACAGATGGATAATTGCTCATTCTGTCTCTTTGTTTTCTACAAAGCAATCTTATTTCTGGAGTGTGGATAAGAAAACTTGGTGGTACCTGGTGCAAGGGTGAAATTTTATTTCTCTTGAATGCAAAATTTACGATTCTGACAGTCTGCTAAAATTAATGAAATAAATATAAAATTTTAAAGATCCCTGCTTCTCAGGGATCTCATTTAAAAACCTCCCAAAGACTGACTGTGCTATTCAACGCTCTAGCGACAGGTGGACCTCTACCATGATTTCCTTATCAAACTTAGAACTTGTGCTTTCAACATGTTGGATTTCAGATCTTATAATAAGTTTGTGCTTGGTCATCTTGTGTTTAATATACTGGTCTGGTGCTTATAATGTGCAAATGATCATTGGTTGTATAGCCAGAGTAAGTAAAAGGAATAACTATAACAAGCCATTTGTAGGTGTAAAATGTGATGGAACTCTCCAGTAATAAACCACATAATCCCTGAACCGAGATACTTTGCACTTATTTCAATTAGTTGGAGGCTAGAATAAATACAGCTCTAAATCAAACGTTAATAATTTTCCACTTTAAAATGTCAGCATTTGTACTAATGAACTCTAATATTGATTATGAAAATCCAGGAACCTAGACTTGTGGATTAAATATCCACTTTAATGGAAATACTTTCCAGGTGTTTGGAATATATGAGAGATAGCCAATGAATCATTAGAAATGTTCAAAACGGAAAATAAATCTACCTTTCTTTCCTCTCCCTAGAATAACGCCTCTGGATATATATTAATGCGTCAAGTGGCATAAACATGACAAAGTTATTATAATTATTTTCTTACTTATCTCTAGACTCTTCTTTCATGAATATATTATACTACAGTAATTCTGTTTAATAGTAACCTAGCAACAACATGTCTGAAGGAGGTTGCTATTTCGCTGAAGATGGAAAGCTTTGCAATAGATA
This sequence comes from Heterohyrax brucei, assembly GCA_028571685.1. Taxonomy (NCBI): domain Eukaryota; kingdom Metazoa; phylum Chordata; class Mammalia; order Hyracoidea; family Procaviidae; genus Heterohyrax; species Heterohyrax brucei. The sequence continues at coordinate 111,556,811 of CM053149.1, read as the reverse complement.
GACATGTTAAGATTCACATTCTCCCTGGATGACAGTATCTTACAGAAATATCCTATTGCTCCACACCTTCACCCCTGGAAAAGTTAGGGTAACAATGGAAAATATTCTCTCCCTTTTCCCTTTTTCTACAGGGGGGAAGGGTGGGATAATTTTGAGATATTATAGGGTCTCTCTACAGGGAAAATCAAAAGAAAAAGACAAAATAATGAGCAATATACTTGCATAGGTTTTGTTTTCATTTGTTAAAAACCTAGATGAACATTCTAGATGCATGAATCTAGTAGGTTCCTTTTGTCCACTTTTTGGTTCAACCTTCTTACTTGTTTCAGTTTCTGACTGACACGTGAAAAGTCTGTAATTATTCTTGAGATTTTTATTTTTTGTCCTAAGTCATGAAACTGTGTGGCTGAGTCAGTGTTAATATATGTGTTGTCTTTTCTTCTTGAGAGTGATTTGTTAAGATAGGAGGTTGAATAATTCTTGTATTTATTGTAGTTGGAACATTTTATTGATCTTTATGATGAAATGTGCAATAAGAATGCAAAATGTTATTGAAATAATGCATCATTTTTCCTTTTGTGATTTTTTTCTTATTTTGGAGCTTGCATGATATTTTTCTTGATACATCAGTCTTGCTTTATTTTATCACAAGATAAACATAACTTGATATCAGCTTTAAAACATCATACCCTCAGCACAAGGCATCTCCAGAGAAACTTTGTCATTAGCATATAGATGGCATATGCTGATACAAAAAGTTATTTACACAAAATTTTAAGGATTTCTAGGGTGTTTAAGACTATTATTTTCTAAATCTTCAACACAGTCCCAGGATACGAGTATAGTCAATATTATTGTGCACTTTCTGTCTTCATTCAAAGGGCCCTAGCTATTCTTGAACTCCAATTGAAATACCAATATTAAGTATCATTAACAACCTTTAGATTTTAAGAAGAGTTTATGTAACTATGTAGATTCATATGCTATCTATCTATGAATCTGTTGTGGGCAACAGATAAGGGCTAGACTGCTGACCGAAAGGTTGGTGGCTCAAATCCAAGCAGTAGCTCTGCAGGGGAAACCTTGTGATCTCCTTCCATAAAAAATTACAGTGAAAACAGAAGAACCCCTATAGGGTAGTCTTATTCTGTTACATGGTGTTGCTGTGGGTTGAAACTGATTCATTGACATCTAACAACAACACACACACATATATGTTTGTATGCCCATTATGTGTTTAATATGAATGCAAGCATGTGTACTCCAAAAATGGCAAGACTGTGTCTCATATACTTCGGATGTATTGTCGGGAAGGATCAATCCTTGGAGAAGGATATCACTCTTGGTAGAGTAAAGGGTCAGCAAAAAAGAGGAAGACCCTCAGCAAAATGGATTGATACAGTGGCTGCAACACTGGGGTTAAGCATAAAAACAATTGTGTGTGCGGCACAGGCGTGGGCGGTGTTTTGTTCTGTTGTGCATGGGGTCACTGTGAGTCAGAAGCAATTCAGTGGGACCTAACAACAGCAACAGAGCAGCCATGTGAGTGTGTGTCTGCTTGTATAAGTATGCATTTTGTTCATTCATTTATTCTTTACATATGTGTTTATGTTTCTGGCAGAATGATTTTTACTTGTGGCTCACTTCAGCAATATATCATTATTTAAACCATCTTTAGACAACTTGGAAGGTTCAACAGAATTTAATAATCTTTAACAGATGGCATTTGTAAAAACGAAAAACTGTTCATTGTGTTTGTGGACTAAGAGAAAAAGAGCATGAACTCATGTGGCAACTTACAAGAAATGCTGATCCTATGGTAGAAGGCTCTTTTGAATGCAGGCAAGGTTGCCCTGAAGATATATATGTCTTGTAGCAGTCCATAGTAACTTACAGGTTTTTAAGATACTTGCATGATTCTTCTTTCCTGCTCCGAAGAGGACTGGAGGAATAGGGTTGGGATTCAGATCGTTAGAATAGCTTAATCTAAAAACACTGACAAGTGCTGGTGAAAAAGTCAAGCAATTTGAACTCTCAAACATTGTTGGAATGCAAAATGGTACAGCTACTCTAGAAACTAATTTAACAGTGTTTCTTGGTTATCTGGTGCCACTGTAACAGAAGTACTACCGTGAGTGGCTTTAGCTTGCAGAAATTTGTTTTCTCACCGTGTAGACTAGAAGTCTGGGTACTGGCCCTAGGGCAAGGCATTCTCTGTCACTCTGGAGGAAGATCCTTGCGTTTTTAAGCTTTTGCTCTTGGGCCGTCTTCGTGTGACTCAAGGACATCTCTCTTCCCTCATCTTTACTACCTGCTTGTTTAATTTCTTTTCATATTTCAAAACAGACTGAATCAAGATACCATCTTATCTCATTAACATAACAAAAATAACTTGTTCTCAAATGAGATTATTGTCACTGGCATAGAGATAAGGATTTATAACACATATTTTTAGGGGACACAATTTAATCCATAACGGACAGTTTCTAAGGCTTAATATATACTTACCATATGACCTAGCAGCCCACTTTGAGGCCCCGTGCCTTAGAAAAATGAGAAGTATACACACAAACACTCTATATGCATGTTTGAAAGAGTTCTATTTGTAATCACCAAAACATGGAAAAAACCCAAATGTTCTTTAGTAGGAGAATGAGAAAATAAACAGAGGCACATCCATAAAACGGAATACTATTCAGCAATTAAAAATAATACAGTACTGTTACATGTGACAATTTAGATGAACATCAAAGGCATTATGCTGAGTGAAAGAAGCCTGTTTAAAGATTAAATAGTAAATGCTTCTATTTATATGACGTTCTTGAAAAGACAAAAGTGTAGTGAGGGAGTGGATACCAGGGGCTAGGTTTTAGGGTTACCATGAGTCAGATCCAACTCGACGGCACTTGGCTTGGCTTGTGACAATAAGGCAGTAACACAAAGGAGTTTAGGGAAGTGATAAAACTGTTCCCTACCTTGCTTGTGGGGGTGGCTACATGTATCTATATGTATATTAAAATCCTAGAGATACACACTCAAAGAAAAAGTCCATTACATGATAATTTAAAAATAAAATCACAATCACCAAAATTCATAGTAGTTGTACTATTAAATAAATCTCTTTTTCACTGTTTTATAAAGATATCAAAATACCCTAACAATGTAAGAAACATATCTGGGGGCACAGACAGTTTCTGGTTGACTACTAACACAAATACTGGTGGTTCAAACACATCCAGAGGCTCAACAGAAGAAAGCCCTGGGAATCTGCTTCCATAAAGACTACCCCACTGCCCACTGCTGCCAAGTCAATTCCAACTTACAGCCTCCCTGTGATGCAGAATAGAACTGTTCCATGAAGTTTCCAAGGAGCACCTGCTGGCTTTTAACTGCCAACCTTTGTTTAGCAGGTATAGCACTTCATCACCGCTACGCCACCAGCGTTTCCTCTGCAAAAATTACAACCAAGAAATAAATTCCCATGTGGTGGTTCTACTGTATAACACATGGAGCTGCCATGAGTTGGAACTGACTCTACAGCAGCAGGTAGAAAGGTATAAAAACAAAATCAAACAGAATGAAATAACAAAACATAAAAGAATGAGAAGAAAGTATTTACAGATAAACTTCATTGACACAAATGATGCATTGTTGGAATTCTGAGATTATAGGTTGAGATGTCTGTCTCATTGAAATACCTTCTCTTGGTTTTATTGTAAAAGAAACTTGACTGCATGTAACCACTTGATCTTCTTTTCTTTGATGCTAATATTCATTTGGGTGTTTTGATTGATAAATTCTTACTTCAGAAAGGTGTTCACCACTTCCTTCTGAAACTCTTCTTTGGGTTTTGCAGACTACCTATATGCATAGGAACAGTGGGATTTTAATGCACCCTCCAAAGATTATCTGAAAGCACATAATAAATATCTTGCTTCTTTTTTTTTGTTTTTATGCTAATGGTCTATTTTTCTTTTCATGGTTTTAATTTTTTATTCTGAACAGTTTCAAACAATATAATGGGAATAGTATAATCAATTCCCATTAAAAAAACCCATGTAACAGAAAATTAACATTTCACCATCATTGCTTCCTGTAATTTTTTTTTTTTTTGAGATTTTGTTTTCTTTTTCTAAATAATGTTTTATTGTGTTTTAGATGAAAGTTTTTGTGGTAAATAAATTAGGTTCTACTTTGACAATTTTGGTACAAATTGTTCCATGCTGTTAGTTACAATTTACAACCTGTCAGCATTTTCATTCTTTCCATTCTATTTTTTCTGTTTCCATCAATCAACCTTGCCTTCTTATCTTTACTTTTGGGTAGATGTTGACCATTTGGCCCTGTATAGTTAATCATTTAAGAGAACACATTATTCCTAGGTAGTATTATTTATTTTATAAGCCAACCTGTGATTTGGCTGAAAAGATGATCTACAGAAATAGCTTCTATTCTTAGTTCAAAGGGTATCTTAGGGCAACAGTCTCAGGAATTCCTGTCATCTCTATTAATTCAATAGGTCTCACCTTTTTTTCAGAATGTGAGTTTTGTTCTACATTTTCTTCCGTTCTGTTCTAGGCCCTGCTGTCATGTCCCTGGTCAGAATGATCATGAATACCCTGCTTCTTGTAACAAGATGTTGTTAACGCCTTGAGATTCCAGAATACATACATCAAAAAAAGAAAAAAAAAAAAAAGAAAAAAGAAACAACACCAAAAAACCCAAGCCCATTGCTGTCTCATCAGTTCCAACTCACAGAAGCCATATAGTGCAGAGTAGAATTGCTTCGTGGGGTTTTCAAGGAGTGGGTATTCAAGTCAAATTTTTAGTGTAGCTGTAGCTCTTAACCACTGTATCACCAGTGCCTGTTAAGTGCTTCTAGTTATTCCTGTAATTATTCTAAAACATGGAAAAAACTATGAAAGTTATTATCTGATAATTGACTAATAAGACCCAATTCCAAATGTATCTATCCTACAAATTTAAGAGGAAGATGCAATTTACAAACTTATCATGTGTCTCATACAACTAAGATGAAATATGCTACTTCAAAATGTATGTCTTTGAAGCAATGCATAGATTTTAGCCTCAAGATTTATCTCATTTGCTCTTCTGGCTGAAAAGTTTATTGGATTACCCCTTCTAGAGGTACTCATTTCAAAGAAACTTACCTGAATCTTTCAGAGAAAATTAAGCAGCCAAGTCACTCTATTTTTATTTGAAGTCATTTTTCAAAAGTTATTTTAGCCAGCCAAAAAGTTATTTTCAAAGTTCAAAAATGATTTGTTTCTCATTGCTTTTACTTAAACAAGATTACACTGAATTATTCATTTATTTTATAAATATCTATTGAACGCCTACTGTGTGCGAAGTTCTGAGAAAGATACCACATATAGAATAGAGAAGAAAATATGTAAATATGTACCCTACTGGAGCTCAAGTCAAGTAGGGAGAGAGAAGCAAAAAAATTACAGAGGTAAAAATTACCATAGATTCTAGCTAAGAATGTTATGAGTGCTACCACAGAATAAAACAAGGGTAACTGATTACTGACTTATTTCAGGTCCCAGGGCATGATGTTTTATAGTAAGGTTTCTAGTGTATGATAGTCACCTGGCTAAATAACAGGAAAATTGTTCCAGGCTGAGCAAACAGTATGATCAAAGTCCTTGAGATAGAAAGTGCTTGACTCTCTGACATAACTGAAGGAATGCCACTGTAGATGGTTTGGGATGTGACTGAATGGGAGAGTGACAGGTCATAGGCAGAGTTGTAGGCAGGGGCTAGATGAAGCAGAGAAATTTAGGGTTCTCTAATTTTCAGCTCAGTGTTTTATTTTTAATCTCACTTTTGACTTTTGGCTTCTTTCTAGGATGCAACCTCTAGTCTTTCTACTCTGCATTGGTCTTTTAGGACTGATGCATAGAGGTGTCTCTTAATTTTCTGGAGCTATGTTCTACTAAACTCTTAAAAGAATGAAAAAGTTAGACCAAGGAACATTTCCAGCCTTGATATTCTGTGCCTCTAGGACAGAATATCTGTCCTAGAGTAATCTGATACTGCTGTAACAGAAATACCCTGATTGGATGGCTATAACAAACAAAAATTTATTCTTACACAGTCCAGTAGGCTACAAGTCAGAATTCAGAGTGCCTGCTCCAAGGGAAGGCTTTATCTCTTTGTTGGTTCTGGAGTAAGATCCTTGTGTTGCATTTGTTTTTGGTCAGGGATTGTCTTGCCACAGGAACCTCAGGTCTGAAGGACATGCTCTGCTCCTGGTGCTGCTTTCTTGATGGTATGAAGTTTCCAACTCTCTGCTTGATTGCCTTTTCTTTTATCTCCTATAGGATAAAAGGTGGTGCAAGCCACATTCTAGAGCAATTCACTGTGCGTTGGAGCAGGGAAGTGACCCTAGAAAGGGTGTTACAGTCCCACTCTAGTCTTCAGCATAATTTAGTCTATTAACTAGAGGGCAGAGATAAGGATTTATGGCATAGGAAAACTACAAAATGAAGAGCAATCACACTACAGTGGGAGTCACGGCCCAGCCAAATTGCTACCCACATTTTGTAGAGAACACAATTCAATTTGTGACAGCCTTTTTGCCTCTACTACTGATGGTGTATTGCTTTGTTTTGGTTGTTAGTAGCCATTGAGTTGATTCAAGTCATCACACTCTTATGTATAACAGAACAAAATGTTCTCTATTCCTATACCATCCTCATGATCATTGATGTATTTGCAATTATACCAATCCATCTCACTGAGGGTTTTTTTTTTCATTTTTTTTGACCTTCTACATCACCAAAAAGATGTCTTTTTCTAGCAGTTTTTCTTCCTTGATGACATGTCCAAAGTAAGCAAGCTGAATTCTTGCCATCCTTCCTTCTAAGAAGCGTTCTGATTGTATTTCTTCTATGATATACATTGCCTCAGGATCCCTTAATTATTATGATGTTAATTATATACATATGCATATATACACTATATGCATAATGACTATGTATGTATTTACAGACAGAGACACATTCAGCAGCAGGACATATTAAAAAGTTTTGCCATAAAACCTTTAAAGGATCCTACTTGCACAACTGTTAAGTTGCTCTACTGCTGCCTGGAAGGTCAGAGGTTTAAACCCACTCAGCATCTCCGTGGGAGAAAGACCTGCCTGCTCCCATAAAGATTTCCATTGCCCATTATTGTCGAGTCAATTTCTGACTCACAGCAACCCTATAGGACACAGTAGAACTGCTTCATAGAGTTTCCAAGAAGCACCTAGTAGATTCAAACTGCCAACCTTATGGTTAGTGGCTATAGCACTTAACCACTATGCCACCACGGTTTCCCCTCAAAAGATTACTGCCTAGAAACCCCTCTTGGGCATTCTACTCTATCTCATGGGGTCCTCTGAGTTAAAATGAACTCAACAGCACCTGAGAATAATAATAAAACTTTTTTTTTAATTGTGATTGAGTGAAAGTATACAATCCAGTTTAAATTTGCATGCCAGCCTATCTGCAGATCCTTCTGCTTTCCTTGCCTGGTGACAGCACACTCCTCCTTTCTGTTCTATACATGTCATATCCTCTTAACAATCTCCTGTCCCCTCCTCTCCACCCTTTCCACTCCCCAGTACAATGAGATCTTATAGATGTGTAGAACCATAAAGTGTACACACCATATGTTCACTCAAATGGATTGGCTTGGGGACACAGTAAAACTGTTAACCTATGATTCATTACAGAAGAGCCCTTGAGATACACCCTCATCAGTGTAAATTATTTTATATTTGGTAATTCACTTATCAAATGTTTACTGACAGTAAGATATAGGTTGACTTTTTGCTAAGTACTCAGTAATGTATTATCAGAACCCTTCTCCTTTTGTTTGTTAGCATCTAGAGACAGCCTGCTAGACTTGAAGGCACCTAATATGTAAGTACTGAATTATAATGTGTGATTGGTGCCTAGAAAGAAACCAACTGGGAACAGAGATTTTAAGAAGTAAATCTCAGTTAAAATGGGTCATTCTGATCCTTAGAAGAGAAGAAATCAGACATACGAAGTGAAACAAGAACATTGCAGAAACAGAGAATTGAGATTCAAAGACCTTGACGTGGGCAGGACTTGTGTCTTCTAAGCTATAAAGCACCCATCATGGTTAGGGTATACCCTGGCGTCAGACGAAGTTAGAAAGGTAAGCATGAACCAGGCCATGGCTTTGGAGGATATGACCAGGAATTTGGATTTTATTTAAAGTGTAATGGGAAGTCAGTGAATTCTAGCAGGACAGTTAATGGATTCAATCAAAAGCAAGAAGCAAAAAAAGCTCTAAAAATAGTTCTATAGAGCTTACATTTCCTACTGTCCTTTCTAAGACTGACTCTTCTAAGACTGTATTTTATTTTTTAAATTTTAACTGTGGGTACACAATTGGTTTAATTATCTGTGCATGCTAATTTTAAGTTGCCATGTTTGCTTTCTCCAGTTTTGTTTAAGATATTTTGTAACAGTACTCCACGGCACTTGGCTTTTTTTTTTATTGTATATTATACATGAACAAGGAAAATAACACTTTTTATAGAAATTCCTTCAGTAGAAGAATAAGAGTAAAAATCAGGAGAACAATTGAATGTGTCTATTTTTATCTTAAAAAAGTAATGACTGACCTAATCGTAGTAGATCTGGTTCAAAGATAAGAAATGAAACTTTACTTAGGACAAGGTTCAATAAAACTCAACTCTGTTTTGGTTTTGGTACCCTGTAAGTAACGAACCCTTTTAACAAGTAAAATTAAATTGAAAAGAATAACTCATTGTGCTGACAATTTCTTTTGAAGTTTCAACAGTGGCATGATTAAAGCAGGAGTTCTGTAGGCAGCACACAAGAGAAAAGGAGCATCTTAAGAGAAAAAAACAGAAAAAGTATTAAGATTGAAGTTATTTAAGAAGCACAAATCTTTACTGTGTACAGAAAGGTTGACTTCTTTGAGATTGTGAAATTACCTTTCAAGGTAACATTAATAAAAGAAAAAGGTAGTATTAATAAAAGAAAAATGTATGATGAAGAACAAGAATACTTCCCTGATATTAGCATCTTAAAGAAACTGGAAACTTTTGAAGATAGAACACTGGAATTTCTATTATTTGAGACATTGAAAATGGATTGACAGAGAAGCATGAGACATACAATAGTCTATAGAGTGAGGACAGTTTTTTCTTCAAAGACCTAGAACTGAGTTATATAAAGAGATTTTTTCAATATACGTAACCTACATTCAATTTGATAAATTTATAGTGTGCAAAAAGTAGGAAGAATAAAACTGTACTAAACATTTCTACAACTCAAAGAGGATGACGAATCACAATCTAGTCTTCCCTCAGTCTTCTGTCTAAAACAAAAATCCTCACAACTGGACTAATAAGCAACATCATGATAAATGGAAAAAATCTCTTGTCAGAGATTTCCTTTTACCAAGGTCCACAATTAACACTTATGGAAGCTGAAAGCAACAAATCAAAGGACACATTGCATTTTGAAAATCTGGAGCAAAAGACCTCTTTAAAATGTTAAAAGGCAAAAATGCCATTTGAAGACTAAGTTGCACCTGTCCCAAGCCATGGAGTATTCAACTGCTTCATATGTGTGAAAACTGGACAGTGACGAAGAAAGCCTAAAAAAGTGATGACACCTTTGAACTGTGGTGTTGGAGAACAATATTGACTATACCATGGACCGCCAAAAGAACAGACACATCTGTTTTGGAAGAAGCGCAGCCAAAATGCTTCTTAGAAGCAAGGATGATGAAAACACGTATCACATGCTTTGGGGATGTTATCAAGAGGGATCAGTGGAAAGGAGGAAGACATTCAAGGAGACGGAGTGGTGCAGCAATGGACTCATAACAAAGGTAGTGAGGAAGGCACAAGACCCAGAAGTGTTTCCTTTTTTTGAACATATGGTCACTATGAGTTGTTATGAACTTCACAGCGTCTAACAGTAATGACCACTATGAAGCCCCCACATACTTCATTTTGATTTTTTTCCCCTAAATCATTGCTAAATTGTTCTCTAGAAATGTTTACAAATTTACACTCAACAATAGTGACTAGAAGGGTCTGCCTCACTAGTGCCCCATTCGGGGTGTTATATTTTTAATTAAATACCTATATATTATTTTTCAATTTAAAAGATAAAACATTATCTTGGTGAAGTTTCAATGTACATTTTATTGATTCTTATCCAGATTGAAGTATTCTTACCCTTATTCTTATCTGTTCCTTTTTCTCCTTTTGAGAATATCATATGCCCTTTTGCCATCTTTAATAATTTTTAAATCTTTTTCTTATGTTTTGTAAGATTTGTTTATGTTTAAAGGATGTTAGTTCCATGCCTGTGGCATGTTTTCTAATTTTCTTTATTGTCGATTGACTTTTAATTTGCTTTTAGTGTTTTATTACACTGAGAGATGTTTGATTTTTACATATTTGGACTTATCCTTCTTTTTTTTAATGATCCCCCCATTTTGAATAGTTGACCACCATCAAAAATCCACTAAATACTCATGTTTTAATTTGTTGGATCTTTTAAAGCTTTCTTTCTTTTTTATTTATTTATTTTTTGGTTAATTGTTTTTTTACATGAGCATACTAATTACAAAATACTGAATGAATACGTTCTTTTTGAAGCAGGTCCAGGAAATAGCTAACTCATGGGAAAATCATAATAGATTTATTCTCTATTTTGTTTCCTCTGCCAAAGTCATAATCAAAGATAACATGCTCATGTATACACTCTTTCTTGCTGAGTATTTATACACATACATATATACACATGAAATACTCATTTAAGTAAATTATATTGTATACCTTCTTTAAACAGCAGTCTTAGGTGTCATTGTCTATCAAAAAAAAAAAAAAAGCATTTCCATCAAGTTAGTTTCAACTCATAGCAACCTTACAATACAGAGTTAAACTGCCCCATGGAGTTTCTAAGAAGTGCCTGGTAAATTCAAACTGCCAAACTTTTGGTTAACAACCATAGCTCTTAATACTGTAACACCAGAGTTTCTCAGTCTCTGCCACTGAATATCAGTCATGTTCATTATTTGCAATAGGTGCATGGTACTCTACCTTATAGATGTACTGTAAATGATGCTATTGTTCTGTTACTGAACAGTATGTTGTTGATACATATTTTTGTTAAAATTTTTTGTGTATGTAATGAACAGTGTTTTATACATACCTATGTAGAAGTATATGAGTGCATTTTTAATTCAGCCTCTTAGTATTGGAACTGCTTCTCAAATGGAATAAATATTTTAAGTTTTGATCTGCCTACTTGCCTCCTAGGAAGCATGTAACAAGTTACAGTCCCACTACTGTATTCATTCCTACCAGCCACCTTGCATATGGTCCAACTTGAGCATTACAGACAGTCTGATAAATTTAAATATCTTTCAGAGTATTCATTTAATAGCTTTTATGTATTCCTTTGTCCAGGTGTATCAGTTATGTATTGAAGCAATAGTTCTGTATAACAAAATCTAGGGGCTTGAAAGGAAAAAAAATCATTTATCTAGCTCAGAGTTCCAGATTGCCTGTGAAGTTTTTCTAGTCCAAGTTTATTCATGTGTTGGCAGTTAGCTGCAGGTTGGTAAGGAAGTGTTGCTAATTTGGCTTGTGTTTTCTGACATATCTGGGGTTGGCTGGCCTTCAGTTGCTCAGGGCTGGCATCAGCAGGAATGACAAAGATGACATAGCTCTGCTCCTTGTATGCTGTCCTGGAAAGTCTTATGCAGACATATTCTCATGGCGAAAGCAGAGAAGCAAGAAAGTGGAAACTCACCAGCACGTTTTAAAGGCTTTAGTTAAGTTATTTTTGCTGACATCCTATTGACCAAAGCAAATTATTTATCTAAATTCAGAGCCAAGGACAGGGGGTGAGACTGGGGGTTGCAAACAACCCAGCCCAGAGTGGGAGAGCACTGCAAAATTACATAACAGGGGAAAAAAATTGGTTCTGTTTTTGAAACCCACATACCACACCACATTTAAAAATAGTGTACTTGCCAAAAACAGACATATAGACCAATGGAACAGAATTGAGACCCCAGAAGTATCACCATCTTGTAAACAGCTGATATTCAACAAAGGCCCAAAGGTCATAAAGTGGGGTAAAAAAAAGCCTCTTTAACAAATGGTGTTGACAGAATTGGATATCCACCTGCCAAAAAATTGAAATAGGACCTGTATCTCATACCTTATACAAAAACTAACTCAAAATGGATCAAAGAAATATCAAACCTAAAACAATAAAGATCATGCAAGAAAAAATATGGTCGACAATGATAATTCTAATACATGGCTTAGACAGACTTTAAAGCCTAACAAAGCACTATCAACAGAAGAGAAAATAGATAAATGGGAACTACCAAAAATCAACTCTTTTGCTCATCCAAAGACTTTATCAAGAGAATTAAAAGACTACCTACAGAATGGGAAAAAAATATTTGGCAACTATATGTCAGACCAAGATCTGATCTCCAAAATCTACAAGGTACCGCAGAATATCAACAAGAAAAAGGTAAATAACACAATGAAGCAATGGGCAAGGGAGCTGAGCAGACACTTCACTGAAGAAGATATTCAGGCAGTCAAAAGACACAGGAGGAAATGCTCACTATCATTAGCTATTTGAGAAATCCAAATCAAAACTACAGTGAGGTATCATCTTGCCCCAAAAAGACTGGCTATAATCCAAAAACACAGATCAAGAAATTCTGGAGAGGCTGTGGAGAGATTGGAACTCTCCTACACTGATGGTGGGAATGCAAAATTGTACAACCACTTTAGAATGCAATTTGGCACTTCCTTAAAAAGCTAGAAACAGCAATGCCATCTTATCCAGTAATTCCACTACTTGGAAAATATCTTACAGAAATAAAGGCAGTCATGTGAGTGGATACATGCATACGAATGTTTATTGCAGCACTGTCCACAATAGTAAAAAGAAGGAACCAATCTAGATGACCAACAACTGATGAATGGATAAACTGTGGTACATACACTCAATGGAACACTATGCAATGATAAAGAACAGAGATTTTAAGAAGCATCTCATAACTGGTTTCAACTGGAAGACAGCATGCTGAGTAAAATCCATCAGTGGCAAAAGGACAAATACTGTATGAGACGTCTTCTGTAAGGACTTAAAAATAGACTTATACATGGAAGAGAAGACTCTTTGATGGCTACAAGGTTGAAAAGAAGGGAAAGGGTGGCTCATAGATTAGATAGTCGATAGAAATTTGGTTAGGTGAAAGTAGTGACAGCATACACTGGAGAGAACATCTTAAATGGACCTCACTATAAACAGAAAGTTTTCTAAACTCAACCCAATATTTCAAAGGATAGAGTAGCAGGGCTGGGTGTCTAGAGACCATGTTCTCGGGGAACATCGAGGCCAACTGGCATAACTAGTCTGTTTACTAAGAGTCTCCTGTACCACATATTGGTGAGTGGAATTTGGGGTCTTAAAAGCTAGTAAGCTGCCATCTGAGGTACACCAAATGGTCCCAACTCATGTGGAACAGATAAAGACATGAGGTAAAAAGAACTCAGGCAACCCACATGGAGGTCGGTTCAGAAGGAACCATACAAATGGTAGACTTTATCAACGTGAGATGAGAGGAGCCAGATGGTGCCTGGCCACCACCAAAGGCAGCCATGATGGAGGACACAGTATAGAGTCCCTGAGGAAACATGATGAAAAGCAGGGTACATTTTAAGAACTCTTGTAAAAGACCTCAATTGATGGCCTGATACCCTGGACGCTCCCCTGGAAACATGGCCCCTAAACCTGCTGCTGTACCTGACCAGAAATAAGTAATGAGGTCAACTCTTCAGACAAGAATGGACTGGACTCAGGGTCACAGTGTAACCATAAGGAATGTGTACTTTATGATTCTATCCATATATAAGAGGTGGTCCTACTGGTCTCTTTCTACATGGCAGAGAAGAAGGGTGGAGAGGAGGGGACAGATGCTTATTGAGGGGACACTAGAAGTATGGAATGGAAAGGAAGAGTGTGCTGTCACTGACTGAGGAGGGCAGAAGGAGCTGCAGATAGATGGTCAAGAAAAATAGGTTAAGACTGTGTACTATTTTTTGTATGTGTGGAAAATTTACCTTTTTTTATTTTGATTGAGTGAAAATGTCACTCCCATATAAATTTGCATGCTCACCTATATGCAGCTCCCACTGCTCTTCCTGCCAGGTGATAGCACACTCATCCTCTCTACTGCATACATGTCTTATCCTCCCACAATCTCCTATTCCTTCCTCTCCACCCACTCCCCTTTCTCCAGTAAGAGGTTAGCAGGATGACATCCTATAGATGCATAGAACCATAAAGTGTACACATGATGTGGTCACTCCGTGTCACCAAGTCCAATCCATTCCTGTCCAAGGGTTGACCTCCATTATGATTTATGGACAGGGGCAGCATCAGGTACAGGGGCCATGCTCCCAGGGGAAGTCTGAGGCCCCTGGACCATCAAATGTGGTCTTTTAATGGAGATCTCAGGGTGAACCCCTTTTTATTCTTGGGTTGCCAGTGAGACTCAAGTTTGTGAGCTCCATCATGGATATCACTGGTGGTGGCCGGGCACCATCCAGTTCTTTGGGTCACAAGTCGATGTAGTCACACACTCCCATGAGTCTTTCTGTCTTCAGGGTTCTCTTTCCCCCATGTCATTTTGGTCCTTGGTGATTATCCATTTCTACTGAGTTGTGACCATTTGCTGTACCCTGAGATGGCAGCTTTAAAGACCCCAGATGCCACTCACCAATGTGTGGTGCAGAGGGCTGTCTCAACAAAATGCTAGTTCTACCAATTGGCCTCAATCTTCCCTGAGAGCATGATCCTCTGGCACCCCCCCACCCCAGCTACTCTGTCTTTGCAATAGTAGGTTAAGATGGGAGGAGTAATGATGTTACGTTGAAGTCCAGTTAATATTGATCTTCTTTCTAATGTGTGCTGTCACTGATTTCACCAAACCAAATTTCTATCAACAATGTTATCTAAACCCTCTCTCCTCACTCTCCAGCCCTCCCCACCCCTGGAGCCATCAAAGAGTCTTTTCTTCTATGAGTCTGTTTTTAAGTTCTTATCATAGGGGTCTCATGTAATATTTATCCTTTTGTCACTGACTACTTTCACTCAACATAACGTTCTCCAATTGAAACCAGGTTATGAGATGTTTCCTAAAATCACTGTTGTCCTTTATCATTGCATAGTGTTGCACTGAGTATGTATACCATAGTTTACCTATCCATTCCTCTTTTTTGGGCATCTGGGTTGATTCCATCTTTTTGCTGTTGTGGGCTGTGCTGCAATAAACATTAGTGTGCATTTATTAGTTGGTGTGAATGGCCTTGATTCTGTAGGATAGATTCCAAGCAGTAGAATTACTGGGTCAAATGGTACATCTAGATCCACCTTTTTAAGGAAGCACCAGATTGCTTTCCAAAGAGATTGGACCATTTTGCAATCTCACCAACAGTGAAGGAGAGCTCCAATTTCTCCACAGCCTCTCCAGAATTTGTCATTTTGTGTTTTTTGTATCATGGCCAACCTTGCTCGGGTGAGATGGTATCTCATTGTCGTTTTGATTTGAATTTCTTAATAGCTAATGATGATCAGCATGTCCACATGTGCTTTTTGGCTGCCTGCATCTCCTCTTCAGAGAAGTGTCTGTCCATCTCCTTTGCCCATTGCTTAATTGGATGATTTATCCTTTTCTTGTTGATATTTTGTAGTACCTTATAGATTATGGAGATCAGGCATTGGCCTGACATAGAGTTGCCAAATATTTTTTCTCATTCTGTAGGTGGCCTTTTAATTCTATTAATAAAGTCTTTGGATGAGTAAAACTGTTTGATTCTTAATAGTTCCCATTTATCTATTTTCTCTTTTGTTGTTTGTTGCTTGTTTGACAGATTTTGAAGTCTGTCTACATTGTGTATTAAAACTTCTGTTATTGTTCCTACTTTTTCTTGGATGAGCTTTGTCATTTTAGATTTGATGCTTAGGTCTTTTGTCCAGTTTCAGTTGGTTTTTGTATAAGGCATAAGACATGGGTCTTGTTTCAATTTATTGCAGATGGATATCCAATTTTGCCAGCACCACTTCTTGAAGAGATTGTTTTTTCCCCAGCTTAATGTCTTAAAGCCTTCGTCAAATATCAAATGTTCACAGGAAGATGGTGTCACCTCTGGGGTCTCAATTCTGTTCCATTGATCTATCTGTCTCTTTTTGTACCAGTACCAGGCTGTTTTGACTACTGTGGCAATGTAAAAGGCTCTAAAGTTAGGTAGTGAGAGGCCTTCCAGTGTGTTCTTCTTCTTCAGTAGTACTTTACTTATTTGGGGCTTCTTCCCATTCCAAAGTTGGTAATTTGTTTCTCCATCTAATTAAAAAATGTCACTGGAATTTTTATTGGAATTGCATTATATAAGTAGATTGCTTTAGGTAAAATAGACATTGTCACAATGTTAAGTCTTCCTATCCATGAGCAGGTTAGGTTTCTCCATTTATGTAAGTTTCTCTTAGTTTCTTGTAATACGGGCTTGCAGTTCTCTTTGTAAAAGTCTATTATTTCTCTGGTTAGATTTATTCCTAGGTACTTTTATCTTCTTAGGGGCTATGGTAAATGATATTGACTTGGTGATTTCTTCCTTAATAAACTTAGTGTTGGTATAAAGGAATCCTGCTGATTTACTTATGTTTATCTTGTATCCTGAGACTTTGCTGAACTCTTCTATCAGTCTGAGGAGTTTACTTATGGATTCTTTAGGATTCTTTGTGTATACAATCATATCATCCGCAAATAGGGAGATTTTTACTTTTTTTTTGCCAATGAAGATGCCCTTTATTTCTCAGTCTTGTCGAATTGCTCTGGTTAGGACTTCTGGTACAATATTGAAGAGGAGAGGTGAGAATGGGCATCCTTGTCTACTTCCTGTTCTCAAGGGAAACTGTTTCAGTTTCTCTCCATTCAGGATGATGTAGGCAGTTGGCTTCGTATAAATGGCCCTAATTGCATTGAGGAATTGGCCGTCTATTCCTATTTTGCTGAGAGTTTTTAGCATGATTGGGTGTTGGACTTTATCAAATACCTTTTCTGCATCAATGGACAAAATCGGGTGATTCTTATCTTTTGTGATATTTATGTGGTTAATCACATTAATTGTTTTTCTGATGTTGGACCAGTCTTGCATCCCTGGTATGAATCGAACTTGGTCATGATGTGTTATTTTTCTGACATGTTGTTGTATTCTATTGGCAAGAATTTTGTTAAAGATTTTCTCATCCAAACTTGTTAGTGATACTGGTGTGTAGTTCTCCTTTTTTGTTGGGTCTTTCCCTGGCTTTGGTACGAGGGTTACACTGCCTTCAGAGAATGAATTTGTGAGTATTTCATCCCTTTTTATACTGTGAAATAGTCTCAGAAGTATTGGAGATAACTCTTCTCTAAAAGCTTGGTAGAATTCTGTGGTGAAGCCATCTGGGCCCAAGGTTTTTTTGGTTCACAGTTTTTGGATGACTTTTTCAATCCCTTTTTCTGTGAGGGATTTATTAAGTCGTTCTGCTTCAGTTTGTGATAATTTTGGTAGGTGATATGAATCAAGGAATTTGTCCATTTCTTCTAGGTTTTCAAATTTCTTAGAATACAGTCTTTCATAGTATTCTGTTATGATATTTTTAATTTCTGTTGGCTCTCCTATGACAACTCCCCTCCAATTTCTTATTTGGGTTATTTGTTTCCTTTCCTGTTTTTCATTAGTAAGTTTAGGCAATGGTTCGTCAATTCTGTTGATCTTTAAAAAAAAAAAAAACAGCTTTTGGCCTTTTCAATTTTTTCAATTGTTCTTGTATTCTCTAATTTGTTTAGTTCTGCTCTAATCTTTAGGATCTGTTTTCTTCTGATGTCTGAGGGGTTCCTCTGTTGTTCTGTCTCTACTTGTTCAAGCTATAGGGCTAGTTCTTTGATTTGGTTTCTTTCTTCCTTCCAGATGTGTGCATTTATCTCCATAAATTGACCTTTGAGCGCGGCTTTGGCTGTATCCTGTAGATTCCTGTAGGAAGTGTTTTCATTCTCATTGAAATTCATAAATTTCTTTATTTCATCCTTGATTTCTTCTTTATCCCATGGCTTTTTGAGCAAGATGTTGTTCAGTTTCTATGAGTTCCACTTTCTATGTTTTTTCTGCTATTGATCTTGACTTCTATGGCTTTATGACCTCAGAAGATGTTTTGCATTCATTCAGTGGTATGGATTTTATTGATAATTGCTTTATGTCCTGATACATGGTCTATTCTACAGAATGTTCCTTGGGCACTGGAGAAGAAGGTGCAGTTGTCCGCTGATGGATAGTAAGCTCTGTATATGTCGATGAGGTCTAGTTGGTTAATTGTGGGAATAAGGTCTTCTGTGTCTTACTGAGCTTTTTTTCTAAATGATCTGTCCAATATTGACAGTGGAGTCTTGAAGTCTTCCACTATTATTGTGGAATGATCTATCTCCTTTTTGAGTGTAGTCAGTGTTTCTTTGACATATTTAGGTGCTCTAATATTAGGTGCATAAATGTTTAATATTGTCAAGTCCTGCTATGTACTGAACTTTTCTGCAGTAAATAGTGTCCTTCATTGTCCATGATGGTGGATTTTACTTTAAAATTGATTTTATCTGAGATTAGAATTGCCACACCTGCTCTTCTTTGTGTATTGTTAGCTTGATATGTATTCTTCCATCCTTTAATTTTCAGTTCATGCATATCTTTAAGTCTACGGGTGAATTTATTTTAGGCAACCTATGGATGGGTCATGTCTGTTGATCCAAGACATCTCTTTACTGAAGCGTTTAGTCCATTCACGTTCAATGTGATCATTGATAGGTATGTGTTCAGTGCTGCCATTGTAATTTTTTTTGTTTGTTTTAATGTTTTCTCTGTTCTTATTAATCTGTTCTGGGACATTCTTCTTTGTGAGTTGATTTTTCACCTTTTTCAGGGTTTGCTTCCTGGTAGTTGAGACTCCTGTATTATGTTTATTGATTTGATATGTTGCATTTTTATTGTGCTTTACAGCTGCCCCTATGATTCCCCTTAATAAACTATGTATAAACTCAATGTCAATTACTACAATTCTTATCAACTTCCTCTCCCTCTGGAAGGACTATAACGACTGTAGTGCATTCCTCTTTTTAATATGATAACCTCATAATTTTCATGATATCATCACTGGATTATTTATTTCACTATTATAGGTTTGATAGAGTCTGGAGCCTCCCCTAACTGAGTAGTTTTCTGGGTGATGTGTCCTGCATTTATTTCTAAAGTATAAAGTTAGTGGTTTTGTTCTTCTAAGTGAAGAGAGTCTTTCAATATTTCTTGTAGTTTTGGTTTGGTTTTCATAAAGTCTTTGAGTTTCTGTTTATCTGTGAGTGTCTTAATTTCATTTTCATATTTAAAGGATAGTTTAGTAGGATCTATAATCCTTGGTTGGAAGTTCTTCTCCTTCAAGGCTTTGAATGTGTCACGCCACTGTCTCTGTGCCAGCATTGTTTCTGCTAAGAAATCAGATCAAACCCCACAGGGTTTCCCTCTGAATGTTAGCTTTGCTTTGAGTCTTGCTGCCTTTAAGAGTTTCTGCTTATGTTTCATTTTCTTGAGCTTGATTATAATATGTCTTGGAGTCTTTCTTTCGAGATCTTTATTGAGTGGCATTTGATATGTATTTTGGATATCTGTGTTCTCTTCTTTGTTAATTTCTAGGAAGTTTTCTGTCAGAAGCTCAACAACAATATTCTCTGTGTTCTCAGGTGTCTTGTCCTGTTGAAGAACTCCAATTAATCGTACATTGTTCCTCTTAATAGAGTTCTCCATGCTTCTTAATGCTTCTTCATTTTTCTTGTTTCTTTTTTCCTGATTTCTCCTCATAGATGCCGGAAGCAGTGGCTCTGTCTTCCACCTCAGAAATTCTCTTTTCCATTTGTTCCATTCTGTTTTCTTGGCTTTGAATTGAAGTTTCTCTGTCTTTGATTTTGTTCTTGATCTGTTGGATTTCCAAGTACTGGTGTTCCATCAGTTTGAATAGCTTGCTTAATTTTTCATTTTGGTCTGCTGCAGTTTTGTATAAGGTCTAGGAGGGCTCTCTGTGTAACCCTTTTGTATTCACCTTCAGATAGTTTCAGAAAACCATCTTTGTCTGGGAAGTTCTGTGGTTCTTTCTTTTGAGGACCTTCTGAAGTCATGGAAGATTTCTTGGTTATGGTTTTCTCCAGAATTTGTTGCTTTTTGGGCCTCATGTGAGTCAGTAGAGGCTAGGAATGATGCTTTGAGGATGGACCTCAGTTGTCTCTCTAGGCTATTTTAAAATGAGAGGTAAAAAGTATCTGACAGCTTCCAAAGTCAGTCAAGTTTTTTTCAGTTGTATAGGTCCCTATTCCCAGTTTGCAAAGTAAGCACCTCTGTATTGAACCCCAGATGTTATAAACTAGCTCAGAATACAGAAGGGCTATTGCCCTGCTGGCCTCTTCTGTCAGGCCCCAGCTGTAGGTGATACTGTGTAGAATACTGCTTTCCTGCTGGAAAAGCTCTCCTCTGTGCAGGTGCTGTCTCCCAGCCCAGGAATTAGGCCCAGCTGAGGTCTCTGTGTGGGTATCTCTGCTTCCCAGTGTAACAACATGGTGTCCCACACAAGCTCACTGCCTGGCTGTGTCCAGACTACTTTATGGTGGAGATGGAAAGAGAGGCCAAAGGTGCTGAGATGCATGGAGTCCACAGCCTCTGTTCCCAGTCCCCAGCAGTAGGTAAAACACTGTGTAAAACACTGATTTTCTGCCAGAAAAGCAGTCTTCCCTGGGCAGGCACTGCCTTCCAACCTAGGAACTAAGTCCAGCTGGGGACTCTGTATGGGTGTATCTGCCTCTCAGTGGATCAAAATTGCATTCCACATAGGCTCACCACCTGGCTAGGCCCAGTCTACTCCATGGTGGAGGCGGAAAGAGTAGCCAAAGGTGTCAAGATGCACAGAGTCAAGATGGGCCCTCAAAACATGGCAATTTCACCAGCCATCCCACCAAAAGTGTGTCCGAAATCAGCAGCCCGTCAAGTACAAGCTCCGCCCACCAGCCAAGACAGAGAAAAAAAATCAAAATTGTGAGTTAACTTTGGTCCATGCAAGCCCACACTCACCGAGAGTGAGGACAGTGAAATAGAGGAGATTTTCTGTTCAATAGTATGAAATCCAAATTAACAGCCCTAGGACATGTCCTAGGCCTCACTGTGTCCAGAAGGCCCCATTTAATTATCAATTCAGGTCTTGGTTTCCAGAGGGATTTAGGGAGACATGTGTTTAGTCTTCCATATTTACCCCTCCCCCAGCAATCTTTTATAAGGTCAAATAGACACATTTCCTATGATCCAACAATTCCACTCTCAGGTTTATATCCAAGAGGAAAAAGTACACATGTTCGTAAAAAATTTTGTGAGGACCGTTTATCGCAGTGCTGTTCATATTAGGCTGAAACTGAAAAGAACCCAGGTGTCCATTAACAGGCGAGTGGGTAAGCAGTTATGGCATATTCATACAATAAAACACTACCTGACAATAAAAAGGAACAGGCTACTGAACTGCTACAATATGAATGAATCTCATTATGTTTGGAGAAGGAATCCAGACACAAAAGTACCTACCATACCATTCCAATTATAGAAAGTCCAAGCAAACCTAATACACTGTAACATAATTCTGAAGAGTAGTTATTTTGGTGGGTAATAGTAAAAATTCAATATCATCATCAGGAAGTGATTACATGAGTATGTATGAACAACTCTCTAAATGTTTGACCCTGCACAGGACCCACTTATACTCTTGAAAACTGAATACCCCAAATATTTTTTTAATGTAGATTGTATCTATCAGTACTTACCACAGAGAAAATTAAGCTTATTTTTTTAAGTTATTAAGTCATTCTAATAGTTACAAGCCAATTGCATGTTAACATAAAATACCCTTTTTGTGCAAAATTATTGCATTTTCCAAAATGAAAAAAAAAAAAAGCATAGATTGATATTATTGTTTTTACCTTTAAATAGCGACTGTCTTGAGATAGATATGCTTTTTAGGATATGAACACACTTTTGTTTTCCTCAATCCCAGAGTTATTATCATAAGTACTTAAATTAGCTTCACATAATATTCTTACAATCTTTGGGAGATGATAGCTTTACCATTAATGGATTGGTGTAATTTTCAGATATCTAACTTTACTTAAATGCTTAGAAGTAATTTCTCTTGTTCCTGATGCTGTATTGGTTGAATATATTTTTGACATTATTTTTCTGGACTTGGATTTTCTGAAGTTTGAGATGCAAATATTTTATCATCTACATTTGAAAATATGTGGGGTTATAATTTTATTTTATATTTTGTGCAATTTTATATATTGAGGCTATATGATTTTAATAAAAAAATAAGAAATATTTTAATTTTTAAATACTCTGGCACAGTTTAAGCAGCATGAAAATTTTCTGGCTTGGCTAATAGTTTGGGGGGAAAATGTAAATAAGCTTTTGCTTTTTTCTCAAATTTATTTAACAATCATTGGTTACTTTTCCATCACTTGCCTATCAGTTTCTCATACTGTGGTGGCTCAAGTTTCACTGTGATGCTGGAAGCCATGCCACCAATATTTCAAATACCATCACAGTCCAACTAAGAAAGACAGGTCTTAGCAGATTTTCTAAACTAAGACTAAGAAAAAGGAACTAGTGGTCTACTTCAGAAAAAACTGGCCAGCGGAAACCTTATGAATAGCAACAGAACATTGTCTGATGCAGTGCTGTATCAGATGAGCTCCCTTAGCTTGGAAGGCACTGAAAATATGACTCAGGAAGTGCTGTCTCCTGAAGGTAGAGTCATCATTAATAATGTGGATATATTAAAGATTTGGGGACCTTCATTTGCTGATGTGGCATGACTCAAGATTATGCATTAGTAGTCTAAGTATGGAATGTAAGTATGAATCTAGAAAAACTGGAAATCATCAAAAATGAAATGCATAAAGACTGATATTCTAGGCATTAGTGAATTGAAATGGATTAGTGCCAAACATTTTGTGTCAGCTAATCACATGGTCTACTATGCTGGAAATGGTATCACATTCTTTGTCAAAAAGAATATTTCAATATCTATCCTGAAGTACAATGTGGTCAGTGATAGGATGATAATATCTCTATACCTGTGAGGAAGACCAGTTATTATTCAAATTTATATACCAACCACTGATTCTAAAGATGAAGGAATTGAAGATTTTTACCAACATCTGCAGTCTGAAATTGATAAAAAAATGCAATCAAGATGCAGTGATTGTTACCGGTGATTGGAATGTGAAGACTGGAAACAAAGAAGGATCAGCAGTTAGAAAATAAGGCCTTGGTAATAGAAATGATGCCTGAGATAACATGAAAGAATTTTGCAAGACTACCAACTTGTTCGTTGTAAGTATCTTTCTTCAACAACATAAACTGCAGTTACATATATGGATCTTGCCAGATAGACTACCAAAACCAAAACCAAAAACAAACCTAGTGCCGTCTAATTGATTTTGACTCATAGATTAGATGGACTATAGAGATATCAAACTGGCTACATCTGAGGAAGGAAATGAATGAAAAGTTCACTACCATCAGTCAGAACAAGGCCAGGGGCTGAACGCAAAAATGAATCATCAATTGCACTTAGGCAAATTCAAGCTGAAAATGAAGAAAATTAGTAGAAGAACACAAGAGCCAAAATACAATCTTTAAGTGTATGCTACCCAAATTTGGAGACCATCTTAAGAATAGACTTGACACGCTGAACAGTAATGACCAAAGGCCAAATGATAAGTGGAATAAAAATCAAAGATGTCATACATGAATAAAGCCAAAGTCATTAAAAATATAGGAAAGAAAGAAAAGACCAAAATGAAGGTCAAAGGAGACTTTGAAACTTGCTCTTGTATGTAGAGTAGCTAAAGTGAATGGAAAAAATGATTAAATAAAAGAGCTGAAAAGAATATTTCAAAGGGCAGCTTGAAAAGACAAAGTATTCCAATGAAAAATGCAAAGACCTGGAGCTTGCAAACCCAAAGGGAAGAACATGCTCAGCATTTCTAAAGATGAAAGAACTGAAGAAAAAAATCCAAGTCATGAGTAGCAACACTGTCAGCAGTCTGAATCCATCAGGCACTGCTTAGAAACTATTTGAGGCAGTACTGCTCTGTCCTATAGAGTTGTTATGAATTGGAATTGACTTGATGGCAATGAGTTTTTTTATATGGCCAATGTTGAAAGACACAGCATCAAAAGAAGATAAAAGGAATACTTAGACACTCTGTATCAAAAAGAACTGGTTGACATTCAAGCATTTCAAGATATAGCATGTGATCAAGAACTGATGGTGAAGGAAGAAGTCCTAGCTTCATTGAAAGCTTTGGCAGAAAACAAGGCCTTGGGAATTAAGGGAATATTGGTGGAGATGCTTTAACAAAGGGATATAGTACTGGAGGTGCTCAATGATCTATGTCAAGAAATTTGGAAGAAAGCTACCTGGTCAACTAACTGTCAGGAAAAGATTCATATTTGTGCTCATTCCAGAGAAAAGTGGTCCAATAGAATGCAGAAATAATTGAACAATATTACTAATATCACTCAAGTAAAATTTTGCTAAAGGTAATTCAAAAATGGTTGCATCAGCACATCCACAGGAAACTGCCAGAAAGTCAAGCCTGATTCAGAAAAGGACTTGGAACCAGGGGTATCATTGTTGATGTCTGTTGATTTGAGCTGAAAGTAGAGAATACCAATAAAATGTTTACTTGTATTATATTGACTATGCAAAGGTGTTTGACTGTGTGGATCATACCAAACTACACACAACAGTGTGAAGAAGGAAATTCCAATACACTTAATTGTGCTCATGAGGAATCTATGTGCAGACTGAACAGAACAAGCAGATACTGCATAGTCTAAAATCAGGGCAGTATGCATCAGAGTTCTATTTTTTCACCTCATGTTTTCAGTCTGTGGGCTGAGCAAATAGTCTGAAAATCTGAAAAATATGAAGAATGGAGCATCAGGACTGGAAGGAAACTCAGCATCAGCCTGCAATATACGGTGATAAAAACTTACTATAAGACTTGAAGCACTTACTGATAAAGCCTTCAGTGTGGATTACACCTCAGCATCAAAGAAAAAAACAATCCTTACAGCCGGACCAGTAAGCAATATCATAGTAAGTGGAGAAAACATTGACGTTCCCAATTTCATTTTATTTGGAACCACAATTAATGTCCAAGGAAGCAACAGTTAAAAAAATCAAACGGTATGTTACACTAGGCAAATCTGCGCAAAATACCACTTTAAAATGTTGAAAAACAGACATGTCACTTTGAAGACCAAAGTGACCCAAATCATTGCGTTTGTCAGTTGCCTCATAGCCATGCAAAAGCTGCACAATGAATAAGAAACACTGAAGAAGAATGAATACTTTTGAATTACAGGGTCTATGAAGAATGTTGAATATATACCATGAACTATCAGAAGAATGAGCAGATCCTGTCTTGGAAGAAGTACAGTGTGCTCCTTAGAAGCAGGGATGGCAAAACTTCATTTCACAAAATCTGAATATCTTATGGGGAGATGGGAGAACAGTTCCTAAAGAAGGACGTCATGCTTGGTAACGTAAGGGGTCACTGAAAAAGAGGAAGACCTTCAGTGAGATGGACTGACACGGCGGCTGCAACACTCGGCTCAAGCACAGTAGTGATTTTTGAGGACAGTACAGGACCAGGCAGTGTTTTATTCTGTTCTATGTAGGATCCATGACACCTAACAACAAGAATGTTTTTCATTTCCTAGCTTTTTGAATATTTCATTATGCAGCATAGGTTTTTCTTTCTTTTTTCTTTTTTACACAATCAAATTCTCTATCTTCCTCTGCATATTATTCATTTGCAGCTGTGTTTTTTAGTGAATACCCCTCTTCCTGCCTCCCCACACTCATAACCATCAGAGAATATTTTCTTCTGAGGTTAGACCTTTCCTTGAGTTTTTATAATAGTGGTCTCATGTAGTATGTGTCCTTTTGCAACTGACTCATTTTACTCAGCACATTGCCTTCCAGATTCCTGCACGTTATGAGATATTTCACAAATTCATTACTCTTCTTTATCATTGTGTAGTATTCCATTGTGTGAGCATACCATCATTTATCCATTCATCTGTGGAGGACACCTAGATCGATTCTATCTTTTTGCTATTGTGAGCAGTGCTGCAATTAACACTGACATGCATATATTTGTTTGTGACAGCTCTTACTTCTCTAGGGTATGTTCCAAGGAGTGGGATTGTTGAATCATATGATATTTCTGTTTTGAACTTTTTAAGAAAATGCCAAATTCCCAATTAACAGACTTGGGTTCTTTGTCAAATATTAGCTGCTTATAGGTGAATCATTTTATGTCTGGATTCTCATTTCTGTTCCATTGGTATATTGATTCAAATATTGTTGGTATAATAGGTATATTTATTCAAATCTTATTGGTATAATAGGTGTCAAGTCAGATAGTTTGAGGGCTCCCACTTTGTTCTTCTTCTTCTATAATGCTTTACTTATCCAGGGCCTCTTCCCTTTCTATATGAAGTTGGTGATTTTGTTTCTCCATCTTCTCAAAAAATGCCATTGGAATTTGGATCAGGATTGCATTGTATCTATAGATTGCTTTGGGTAGAATATACATTTTCATAACTTTGAGTCTTCCTATCCATGAATAAGGTAGGTTCTCTGCTTATGTACATCTCTTTTGGCCTCTTGCAGTAGTGACTTGTAGTTTTCTTTGTATAAATATTTTATGTCTCTGGTTAGACTTATTCCTAAATATTTTATCATCCTAGGGTCTGTTATAAATGCTATTGATTAGGTGGTTTCCTCTTCTGTGCTTTATTTGCTGATGTAGAAGAAACTAACTGATTTTTGTATGTTTATCTTGTGTCCTGATACTTGGCTGAACTCTTCTATTAGTTCCAATAAGGTTGTGTGTGTGTGTGTGTGTGTCTGTGTCTGTGTGGATTCTTTAGGGTTTTCTGTGTATAAGATCATAATCATTTGTAGATAGAGATAATTTGACTTCTTCCTTATGAATTTGGGTGCTCTTTGTTTCTTCATCTTGCCTGATTGCTCTGGCTAGAACGTATCACACATTGCTGAATAAAAGTGGTGTCAGTGAACATCCTTGCCTGGTTCCCTATCTCAAGGGGAATGCTTTCAGACTTTCCATTCAGGATGATGTTGGCTATTGACTTTTGTATAAATACCCTTATTATACTGAGGAATTTCCCTTCTATCCTATTTTGCTGAGAATTTTTGACATGAGTGGGTGCTGGACTTTGTCAAATGCCTTTTCTATATCAATTGATAAAATCTTGTGGTTCTTGCCATTGTTACATTTATGTGATTGATTACGTTGATTGTCTAATATTGAACCATTCCTGCATCCCTGTTATGAATTGGTGATGCCAAGCCAAGTGCCGTCGAGTCGGACCGACTCATGGCGACCCTAGGGACCAGGATAGAACTGACCCCCAGAGTATTCAAGGAGCGCCTGGTGGATTTGAACTGCCGACCTTGTGGTTAGCAGTGGTAGCTTAACCCGCTACACCATGGTGAGTTATTTTTTTCACATGTTGTTGAATTCTATTCCCTAGAACTTTGTTGAAGATTTCTGTGTCTAAATTCATGAGGAATGTTGGTATGTACTTTTCTTTTTCAGTAGTGTCTTTATCTGATTTTGTTGTCAGGAATATGCTGACTTCATAGAATGAGTTTGGTAGTATTCCACTGTTTTCTATGCTTCCAAATACCTTTAGTAATAGTGATGTTAACTCTTCTGAAAGCTTGGAAGAATTCTTCTGTTAAGCCATCAAGGCCAGAGCTTTTTTGGTGGTGGGGGGGTGGGTATAATTAGCTTTTCAATCTCTTCATTTGTTGTGTGTTTATTTACTTGTTCTACCTCTGTTTGTGTTAGTTTGGGTACGTAGTACGTTTCTAGAAATTTGTCCATTTCCTGTAGTTCATCAAATATGTTACAGTATAAGTTTTCATAGCATTCTGTTACAATTTTTTAAAATTTCATTTGGATATGTTTCGATATCGCACATCTCATTTCTTATCTGGGTTGTTCGCTTCCTCTCTTGTTTTTCTTTTGTCATATTGGCCAATAGTTTATTGATTTTGTTGATCTTTTCAGACAACTAGCATGTCATATTGTTACCTGTTTCTATCATTTTTAAATTCCCTATGTCATTTAATTCTGCTATAATTTTTATTATTTGCTTTCTTCTGGTGCCTGAGGACTTCTTTTGCTGTAGGATTAGTGCTTTGATTTGTTCCCTTTCTTGTTTTCGGATGTGTGCATTTATTAAGATAAACTGACCTCAGAGCAGTTCTTTTGCTGTGTCCCTAAGGTTCTGGTAGGATATGTTTTGACTCTTATTTAATTTTGTGAATTTCGCTATTATGTCTGTAATTTCCTCTATAACCCAGATTTTGTTTTTTTTTCCTTTGAGCAAGGTATTGTTCAGTTTCCATGTGTTTGATTTATTTTTCCTTCCTTTTTTCTGTTACTGATTTCTTCTTTTATGGCTTTATGGTCTGCAAAGATGCTTTATGATACTTAAAAGCTTTGAATTTTGTTAAGGTGTGCTTTATAGCCTAGTAGGTGGTCTATTCTGGAGAATATTGCATGTGTGTTGAAAAAGAAAGTCTATTTGGCTGCTGTTGAGTAGAGTATTCTCTATGTTTCTATGATGTTAAGTTGGTTGATTATAGTGTTTAGGTCTTCCATGTCTTTATTGAGCTTCTTTCTCGGCGTTCTGTTCACCAAGAGTGGTGAGTCGACGTGTCCTACCATTATTGTGAAACTGTCTTTTTTTTTTTTTTTTTTTTTTAGTACAGTTAGAGTTTGTCTTATGTATTCTGGAGCTCTATCACTGAGAACATAAATATTTAATGTGGTTTGGCATAGCCTCCTGGAGTATTGACCTTTAATTACTGTATACCGTCTCTTCATATCCATTGTTGCGGGCAACACGGCCACAGTTAGGGCTGTGGAAAACATGGCTATGGTTAGGACCAACATTATGGCCTGGGTGCGGGGCTTGTAAGCCTGTGAAAGAGTGAATGTAAACCACTGAAAACAGCTGGTATGCTTGATGTCAGATCCTCCAAAATGATGAATCTGTCCCTCTGAATCCGACCCTTGTACCCCAGCCCAGGCCTATGTGCTTTCCTCCTTGAGAGGTAAGTGACCTTTGTTATGCTATTTAGATAAGACACAAATTTGCT
Organism: Heterohyrax brucei; assembly: GCA_028571685.1. Taxonomy (NCBI): domain Eukaryota; kingdom Metazoa; phylum Chordata; class Mammalia; order Hyracoidea; family Procaviidae; genus Heterohyrax; species Heterohyrax brucei. The sequence goes on along the minus strand of CM053149.1, from coordinate 111,527,358 downwards.
TTGTGAGGGACTTCCGAAACCTTATTCAAATCAAACCTTGTTTGCTTCATGTACGCATGTTCTGCTCACTCGAAATAAAAATGAGCTGTGCTATGCCAGGTGCCAGAGCTGGGCATCAGAGTTACTGCTCTCCTCCTCATTGCCTGTGTCTCAGTGTGACATTCTTCATTGGCACCAATCACCTGTGGGCAATATAGACACACAGACACAACAATTGTGATGCATTTTTACTTTAAAGTCTATTTTATCAGAAATCAGTATTGCCATGCCTGCTGTTTTTTGAATCATGTTTGCTCGGTGTATTTTTTTCCATCCTTTAAATTTTAGTTTGTTTGAGTCTTTAAGTTTAAAGTATGTCTCTTATAGGCAGCACATGGATGAACTGTGGTTTTTTGTTGTTGTTGTTTGTTTTAAACCAGTCTGCCACTTTCTGTTTCCACTTGCATTCAACGTAATTGTTGTTTTTTAATGCTGTCATTTTGATGCCCGTTTTTATGCACGGTTGACAGTTTGTTACTCTTAATTTCCATTGCTGAGTCATTTTCTTTCCGTATCGTCATTTTATCTTTTACATTTTAGTTGATTTTGTGTTTGGTGAATCTTTATGGTTCTTGTTGTTTTTTTTTTAAATTCCGATAGTGAGATTTTTAGTTTCCTTTGTTGTTACCTCAATATTTACCTTTCTTTTTCTAATTTTAAAGTGGTCTTTAATTTCTTTACATCACCTTAATTTCTTTTCCATATGAAAGACCTATGACTACATTTTTTAGTCCTTCTTTTTTGTTATAATGTTGTTATCTTTTACATAATAACATTTCAGTTTATGTATTTTTTGGTGTTTTAGCTTTGATTTTATTTATTTATTTCCCTACCTGGATTGATATTTATTGCATTCTTGTCTTGAGTTATTGATTGATGTACTATTTGAAGGACTCTCTTTAGTAATTCTTGTAATTTTGGTTTGGCTTTTGAAAATTCCTTGCAAACTCTGGTAGTATAGTGGGTTAAGTCCTACATCTGCTAACCGAAAGATTGACAGTTCAGATCTTCCAGGTTCTCCTTGGAGACTCTTTGGAGCAATTCTGCTCTGACCTCTAGAGTTACTATGAGTTGGACTCAATTTGACAGCAGTGGGTGGTTTGCAAATTCCCTTATTTTTCAAATTCTGGAAATGTCCTAATTTCACCATCATATTTGAGAGACAGTTTTGTGGGATATTTAATTCTTGGCTGGCAATTTTTTCCTCCAGGTCTTTATAAATGCCTTCAGCTTCTTGCCTGCACGGTTTTGATTATTTTTCATTTATCCTTAACCTTGCTCAAAATGTTCACTTTATCTCTGGATTGCAAGTTTGGTTATCATATGTCTTGGTGGTTTTCTTTTAGAATCAACTTTGTGTGAAGTTAGATGAGCATCTTACATAGATATTTTCTCATCTTTCATGATATCAGGGAAGTTTTCTGCCAGCAAATCTTCAATAATTCTCTCTTTATTTACTGGTATCTACCCTTTTCTGGTACTTCAGTCACTTGTAGTTTATTCCTTTTGGTAGTCCCATGTAATTTTTAGGTTTTCTTCATTTAAAAAAATTCTTTTATCTGACTGTTTCCCAAATACATTAGTATCAAGTGCTTTATCTTCAGTCTCACAAATTTTGACTTCCATTGCCTCAGCTGTACTTCTTTGACTTTCTATTGACCTGTCTAATTCTGAAATTTTATTAATCTGGCACTTGGCTTTGGCTAGCTGAATTTCTACTTGCTATCTCTCTAAGAATTTTTGCAGCCCACTTAATTTGTCATTATGTTCTACTTTAAATTTCTTAAGTTCCTCAGTTACTGTGTTTGTGTCTTTGTCAGCTTGTTCTGTATTTTGCCTGATCTCACTCCTGATCTCTGGAAGCTTCCTGTACATTAATCTTTTGTACTTTGTGTCCAGTATTTCCAGGAAGTGGTCTTCATCTGGAAGATTTCTCAATGCTTTGATTTGGGAGCTTACTGAAGCTATTGTGATCTGCCTCTTCATGTGTTTGGTGTCGACTGATGTCTTTGAGCCATCAGTAAGTTATTGTATTTATTTAATACATGTTTGCTTATGGCGTCCTAGCTTATTGTTTCATTTTGAAATGCCCGAATAGGCTGGTCAGATGAGTTAGTTTGATTATTGTAGGCTTTGAAGCTCTAAGATCGTACTAGCAGGTGGTTAGAGCTGTTACTAGGTATGTAAACTCAGTAGTCTATTTACTTTTCTTGTATAGATGCAGCTCAAGTATCCAGGTAGTTGATCTCCAAGTCCTAAACAGGCAGGAGTTATTGGTGTAGGCACAGATATCTGGCTGCATGCACCAAGCAAAGCAGGGGGCTGACAGCTGCCCTTGAAAGTCTGTGAAGAAAGTATGTCCCTGTACTACAGCACATATGTGGGTAGGCTTTGTAGCTGGACTATGGATGCCCAATGCTGTAAGGACTGGGAGGTACCCCTTATGCTTGGACCCCTCCCTGAGGTAGCTGGAAGTATGAGTATAGCCACCAGTTGTCAGGACCATACTGTCAATAGGTAAAGAGTCTGACAGCTCAGTCTCAAATGTCAAATGTCTTTCCACCATATAGCTAATAAAGTAAAATGAAGGATTCAGGCATATACTTTATAGTACAAGGAGAGCAGGTAAAAAGGAGAGAGACTTATCCCAACATAGAGTTTTTACATCTGCACACAGTAGGTTGGACACAGATTACTTATCTTTCAAAGATGTGGTGCTGTTTTTCACTAATTCTGGAGGCTTGAGTAGACTGTCTGCCCCAAGGTCTGTCTCAATGGGAAAAATATATTTCAGATGTCATTGATCTCCCCACTGTACTGGCACCAGAGGATCTCTCCTGTGGGGTACCAGTTCTTGCTGAGGTGGGTCTAGCCATTTCTTGCTGCTTCTAAAATTTTTCTCCCTCTCCTGCTGCTCAGTCCAACTTTGCAACTTTGCCTTTGATATTTTGGGTTCCTAGTATGTCATATAATGAATTAATCTGTTTGGGGGGGTCTTAGTAGTAAGAGGGATCAGAAGAAGTATTTGACTACTATGCCATCTTGGCTCAACTTTGCAAATGTTTGTTTTGTAACATAAAATATATACTGAAGAAACTTTGGTGGCATTAAATTCTGTGGCTGCTAGCAAAAGGTCAGCAGTGCATGTCCATCAGGTGCTCCTTGGAAACTCTATGGGACAGTGCTACTCTGCCCTTTGGGGTCATGATGAGTTGGAACTGACTTAATAGCAATGGTTTTGGTTATAGTTTGGTAACATATACAATTTTTTTGTTTGTTTTTTAAAGGCAAAAATGGATTAAATATCAATTTTTTACTAGTACCACATTTCAAAGGGATTACCTACTTTTTCTTATCCCATACTCTCAAAACAGGTCTTCTCATCTAACTTCTAATAAAAAACTTTTCCTAAAAATATCACCAGATTTTTACTGTACAAGTTTAATTTTTTCTTTTCCTTTGTTTCTCTTTCTTTTTACAATGTATACCTTTAGCTTACCTGCCAGCATGGATCTTCTATATCTTTCCTTGTTTTCTTTGTTCTTAATATGGTTTTCTCTATAGGACTGAATTAACAGTATTACAAAATAAAACTGAAAATAACCAATTGCTTTTCAACTTATGCTTTATGTACTTCTAACATTAGGAACCATATCATTTTTAGCTTATTGTTGAAGTCAACACACAATGTATCTGATACTGAACGTGGTAGCTTTCCAACTAAATTATCCTGTCAGAATGTGGCTGGAAACTCAGTCTTCATTGATGGTACTGTGCTACACAGAGTAATATAGTTATAGACCAGTCAAATGACAGAATAACAGATGGAAAATCTATTAGCAGGAGCATCAGAGACCAGAAAATCAGTGCCAGTGGTTCACTGGTGCCAATCCTGATCTGATGACGAGTGCTGGGGAAAACAGAGCTTCACACTTTTGTCTCAGCTAGAATGCTGGGGTTAAGACAAGCAGAGTATTAATGTTCAAAACAGAGAAAATCAAACCATAGTCCAACAATGTAAGATAAGCTACAGTTTTGTTGATTTAATTATGGAGCTGAGAAATAACTGAATATGAAGTGCCTCCCCACCAGAAGGAAGAAAGACAGAATGTGTAGGATTGCTGGCAAATATCACAGAGACATTTAAAGTAAGACTTTGCGGTCAGACAGAGCTGAATGAGAATCCTATCCCTATTTTTTGCTGGCTGGGTGACTTTTGGCTTTACCTACCCATTTATAGAGCCCTTGGTAAATGTCCTTGGCTGCAGACTAAACAGCTGGCAGTTCAAGGCCATCCAGATGTACCTCAGAAGAAAGACCTGGAGCTCTAATTCCTAAAAATCATTGGAAACCATATGGAGCATGGTTATACTCTGACACAGATGGAACTGCCATGTGTTAAAGCTGGCTCTGTAGCAACCGGTGTAAATTTACATGCTTTACTAATATTCACCTCGTAAGACTGAGGTAGGAAAGTTGGGTGGCTAGTGGGTTAAGTGCTACATCTGCTAGCCAAAAGACTGCCAGTTCAAATCCACCAGGTGCTCCTTGGATACTTTATGGGGCAATTTTACTCTGACCTCTAGGGTCGCTGTGAGTTGGACCCAACCTGGTCACGGTGGGCTTTTGTTTAAGACTAAGGTAAGGAAAATCAGAAAACGGATGTTAAATATTCCCCAACAGTGTTGTGAGTTAGTAACTGTCAAATAATTGGTAGTTTTATTATCCTAATGAAAAGAAAATGTTTAAATTAGGAAGCAAATAAGTTAAAATTTTCACTGATGTCCCTGAATTCCTTTTAAGAGACAGCATGTAGCCATGACTTGAAACTTGATTTTATTAAATTATTGTTATGGAATCTTTTAGTATTTGTTGGACACTATTGAAGTCATTCTTATAAGTAAGACCTATTAAACATTTCTTTAAAATTCTGTTTGAGTTAATGAAATGATAGTGACTACGTTAAATATATAGATGTTAAATATGTTATATATATATATATAAGATGATCTGATGGCTATGTTTTCACAACAAATGGGAACAGCTCTGTCAAGGGTGTTTCAGGAGGTAAATTTACGACAGATGAATCATTCTAAAGACAGTTATGGATTCATACTACACAAGTACAATGCTTAAGGAAAAGACTATTCCATTGTGCAAGGAACATAACATTTACCGTAATTCTATTGGAATAGGAAACATTGAATAAACTGTTTTTTCTTTGTTTGAAGGAATAAATAAATGAATGAATTTTAAAATTTTGTGTGACCTGAAAAAGCTTTGAAAGCTTAGACTGGGTATGGCTCTGACTTGAATAGGTTTCCACTACTCGTATTTCAAAGAGAAGCTAAACCCCAGATAGCCAGCCTGATACTAATGCGTTTAGGGACTGGTAACAGACAGATGTTTTGCAGTTTTTCCCATAGATATCTTCTTTGGTGGATCTACTCTAGGCATAATGAATAGGCTTCAGTGGAGTGATTTAGAAAGTGTTTAGACTTCTTATAATAATAAAAACCTTTGCAAATCAGGATTCAGGATTCTATCATGGAAATGTAAAAACTTTTCTCTCCCAGCCAGTGTCTTTCTGTAAACCTATCTACCTATCTTATTTAGCATGTAAACATTTTCTTATAGCCCTAGAGACATTCAGCGACAAATTTATTAAACTTGTCTTATCCAGCATGCTAATGTTTTTGTAAATCTTCACCATCTGTTGTACCATCTAATTGCAAATGTGGAGAGAACATAATTCATGCTTTTATCATAATAAATTTAGATAAGTGATTTAAATGCACTTGAATCTTCTTTATTCAAAACAACTTGGGTTTTTCAGCCTTTCCTGCCCTCCCAGGAACTGTCATGAAGCTGTCCTTTCCCAGCACTCTATGCCACAAAGGGGTTCTTGTGAAAAATACGTTTTCTTTCCTAGATCTGCTAGGCTACCTCCAAGAGTAACAGACAGTAAATGAGATGCCAAGAGGTTAAAACTGAACTGCCTCCTAGGAAACATGAATAATTGAAATCCTTCCCATACATATTTATCTTACTCTCCTTGCTTGTCAGTCACTCATCAACAGCCAATACTCCAAATGTATCTGTCTATGACGCAAATGCTTTGTTTGACCTACACATTGGCCCCTTCATTTCAATCTGTGAAAAGATTTTACCCTGCCTGTTTTTTTGTAAATATAAACTTCCATATTATCCCTCTATGAAAATCACTTTTCAGCTAGTCATCAAAATATTTCCTAGGTGCCATTATTAAACCACCTGCGTATGTTTTGTGCTTTTCTAAAGTTTTTTCTGCTCTTGCTTTGATTTGTGTGTTATTTAGCAGGTAGGGTATAAGAAAAAAAAAAGAAGAGGTTGTTTTCATGAAATGAAATTCTCATTGAGCAATAAGTTAACAGATGGTTTAAACCTCTAAATGAAAATCTAGCCGTAGCTGTGTAAAGCTACTAAGCCCTTTTGAATCCAATATATAATTCCTGAGCCAGATTCTGCCACTCTTTTAGGCTTTAAGCACAGTCTGCCTGGGTGGACTGCAAAAGTAGCTCATCTGATTTTGCAGTTGAGTTTACATCATGGAATGTCTCATCTAGGGTGATATTTCAATCAGTCATCAGGCCTTTCTACCCCTGTAGGTTCTACTAGTACTCTGAATGCAGTTGTTGGCACTCTATCAGATTGTTATTCTACGCAATTCCCTAGAATATGAACAATGTGAAGATGTGGTAGTGCTTTATCTTTTTGAATTCTTAGGGGCCTGGTTTCCTAGTGGTTAAGTACTATAGCTGCTAACTAAAATGTCAGAATTGCTAATCCACTGGGAATTCCAGTTCTGCTCTGTCCTATAGGGTAGCTATGAGTCTGACTTGACTCGACAGCAATGTTTTGGTCTTTTAGTTTTTGTAATGTAGGGAATGGAGTCCTGGTGGCACAGTGGTTGAGAACTTGACTACTAACCAAAAGGTTGGCAGTTTAAATCTATCTTCAGCTCCTTGGGGCAGTTCTACTCTGTCCTATACTATTGGCATGTGTCAGAATCCACTTGATGGCAATGGGTTAAGACAATGCCACCTCATTTAGCCAGAGTGCGTAATAACTTACCTGTTCAAAGATGCTGCTGAGGCAATCAATAGGAAGGGGCATTTAAAAGGCTGGAGATTTCTTGCCTGTGCCCCCTCCAGCATTGAAAGACATTGCAAGGGTGTCCTTTGGGTGCACTGTTCTTTTTTGAAAGGCATTGCACGAATTAAGGCAAGGGAAATTTGGAGGTGCTCGCAATTCTGTCACATAGCGTTTAGAACCTTGATTCCCTAGGGAATGAACCCTCCAAACTTAGATTTTCCTTTGACTTAGAAAACATTCCATAAGAAATATTCCAGATCAGTTGATTCACTTAGATATTTTCAGAGAAATCTATTTGTAGAATCTGTAGCGTCGTTCAGTAGCCATATTAAAAAGAAAAAAACAAACTTTAAGAATATCAGATAGAAAAGGTGTATCATATAAAACTGTTAAACAGCTCAGTATTCAAATGTGTGTCTAGGTTATTACAGTTTTGAGTAAGCATACAGAATCTAGTTATAACTAGATAAATATATTTCCAATTCTTCCTCTCAGTTATTTTATTTCACTTAAATGTTTATGCTAATAATACTCAATATTTTCATGAAGAACCATTTATTAGGTAAAGCAGAACAAGGTGAAGAAGCTCACTTACTCTCCTATCTGAGTGAGTTTCAGAACATCAGCATCTGTATCTCCTGTGCCCCTGAGCCTTTCTCTCTGAATAACTCGACCAAGTGGACAATTCTCAATAAAGCTGAATGCTCCTTACCCAGCACTGTTCAAAGCTTAAGACTTAGACCTTTTTAGGTGATACAAAGGTATCCTGCAGTGTCCTCAATTTACTTGCATTCACTCCATTTGGGAAGTCATGGAAGATACAGCTAAAAAAATAATGGAAGTTGTTTCCTTGCTTGTTCTTCACCTTGAATATAAAGACTGCTGTCAGAATAATCTTTCTATAAGGCACTTTTGCTAATACCATTCAAACATTCCTTCAGTGGTCTGCATATAAAAGCATGGGCATCTTCTCCAAACTCTTATAGGCTGTTAAGGAATTAGAGTCTGGTCTTAGAATATGACCTGTTCCCTCCTCTTCAAACCATGTGGATTTAGTTTTCTTCTTTGTGGAATTTATAAACAAAAGTAATAATTACAAGAATAACCTCAAGCATTTTATTACATTTAAGTGAAAAGTTCTTGATTGCAAGAATAGGATGCATGGATTCAGTCACAACCGGGTAGACTTTTAACAAGGCTTTCCCCAAGGAAACTGTCTTCAGTTTTTGCTACATATGTGTCACTGGTAACATCCAGTATGACCTGGCATTAGATGACTTCATAAACCAAACAGCTGTTAGCGGTAGCTGCAGCCATAGTGGGGAAACATGCAAAGAAATTTTAAAAAGGCAGAAACTGTATAATACAATAAATTGAGCACCTCAGTGCCTCATCTTAGCTGATGGCATCTTCTCCAGATATTGGTAAATCTGGGAACCAAGGTGACCAACACAGACTCAAGATTTGCAGATGCTCTGCTATGCAGGAAGACTGTTTTTTTAATTATTGTGATTAAGTGAAAGTATACAATCCAAATAAATTTTGCATGCCCTCCTGTCTTTGGCTGGCCTGTCTGCAGCTCCATCTGGTCTCCTCATCCAGTGACAGCACGTTCTTCCACTTTACTCTCTACTTCTAGTATCCCCTTAATGAACTCCTGTCCCCTACTCTTCACCCTCTTCTCTCCTATTTAGAAAGAAACAAGTAGGATAGCCTCCTATAAATGTATAAAACCATGAAGTACACAACTCATATCTTCACACTGTGTCCCCTAGTCCAGTCTATTTCTTGTCAGAAGAGTTGTCCTCAGTACTGGTTTCTGGTCAGGGCCACCGTATGTCTAAGGGCCATGTTCTTAGGCACCCTCCAGACTGTCTGACATCAGTTCTGGTCTTCTAGTAGAGTTCTTGAACTGCACCCCTCTGTTTCTCTTGTTGCCTCAGTGACTCTATACTGTGTCCCCCTTCTTAGCTGCCTTTAATCTTGGTTCTTCTGGTCTCCTGGTGCTGCAGTCTCTCATTCATATGGGTCCTTCTGTCTCCTGGGCTCTTTTTGCCTCATGTCTTTGTTGTTCTCAGTCATCATCTGTTCCAGATGGGTTGGGACCATTTGGTGTACCTCACATGGCTGCTTACTGGCTATTAAGACCCCAGAAGCCACTCATCAATATGGGGTGCAGAAGACTCTCTTAGCAAAGGACTACTTATACCAGTTGACTTTCATATCTCCTAAAAATGTGGTCCACAGACCCCTGTTCCTGCTACTCTATCCTTTGAAATAAATATTGGGTTGAGCTTAGAAAACCTTTCAGTTGATGGTGTAGTCCAGTTACGTTGATCTGCTCTCTACTGTGTGCTGTCACTGCTTTCACCTAACAAAGCTCCTATCAACTATCTATTTGTGAGCAACCCACTCCCTACCCCCCCAGCCTTATAGTGATCAAAGAGTCTTTTCTTCTGTATACAAGTCTATTTTTCAGTCCTTATAGGTGAGATCTCATACAACACTTATCCTTTTATAGCTGACTGATTTTATTCAGCATGTCTTTTGGTTGAAACCACATGATGAGATGCTTCCTAAAATCATCATTGTTCTTTGTCATTGCATAATGTTCCACTGAGTGTATGTACCACAGTTTATCCCTTCTTTTGCTCATGGGCATCTAGCTTGATTCCATCTTTTTGCTCTTGTGGACATTGCTGTAATAAACAGTCATGTGCATGTATCTGCTTGTGTGACCACCTTTATTTCTGTATAGTATATTCCAAGTAGGGAGTTTACAAAATCATATGGTATTTCTATTTATAGCTTTTTAAGGAAGTGCCAAATTGCATTCCAAAATGTTTGTACAATTTTGAATTCCCACCATCAGTGTAGGAGAATTCCAATCTCTCCACAGCCTCTCCAGCATTTATTATTTTGTGTCTTATAGATTATTGCCAACCTCGTAGGGGTGAGAAAGTATCTCACTGTAGTTCTGATTTGGATTTCTCTGATAGCTAATGATCATGATCATTTCCTCATGTGCTGACACAATTCGATGGCAGCGGCTGGTGGGTTGGATCTTTTGGCTGCCTGGATGCTTTCATTGGTCAAGTGTCTGTCCATTTCCTTTGCCCATTGCCTCTTTGGGTTATTTACCTTTTTCTTGTTGACATTTTGCATACCTTGTGGACTATGGAGATCTGACATGTAGTTTTCAAATATTTTTTTCGCATTCTGTAGGTGGTCTTTTAACTCTCTTGATAAAGTCATTGGATGAGCATAGTGTTTGATTCTGAGTAGTCCCCATTTATCTGTTTTTTTCTTCTGTTGTTTGGGCATTCTTGGTCAGATTTTATAGCCTTTCTAAGCTGTATATTAGAACTTCCATTGTTGATCCCTTTATTGTTTTAGGTTTGATACTTTGGTCTTTGATCCATTTTGAGCTAGTTTTTGTATAAGGTGTGAGATATGGTTCTTGTTTCAGTTCTTTACAGATGCTTATCCAACTTTGCAAAATCATTTGATACAGAGACTGTGTTTACCCCAGCTTATGACCTTTGGACTTTCATTGAATATCAGCTGTTCCTTAGAGGATAATGATATTTCTGGGGTCTCTATTCTGTTTCATTGGTCTATATGTTTCTTGTTGTACTAGAACCGGGCTGTTTTGACTATAGTGGCAGTGTAGTAGGTTCTAAGGTTGGGTAGTCGAAGGCTGCCCACTGTGTTCCTCTTCTTCAGTGATGCTTTACTTATTCGGGATTTCTTGCCTTTCCAAACAAAGTTGGTGATTTGTTTCTCTATGTCATTAAAAAAAAATGACACTGGAATTTGTATTGAGATTGAATTGCATATGTAGATCACTTTGGGTAAAACAGACATTTTCACAATGTTGAGTCTTCCTATCCATGAGCAAGGTAAGTTTCTCCACTTATGTAAGTCTGTTTTGGTTTCTTGCAGGTGTTGTAATTTTCTGTGTATAGGTCTCTTATTTCTCTGGTTAGATTATTCCTAGGTATTTTATTTTCTTGGGGCTATAGTAAGTGGTATTGATTTGATGACTACCTCTTTGATGATCTCTTTGTTGGTATAAAGGAATCCTACTTATTTACTCAAGTCTATCTTTTAATCCTGACACTTTGCTGAACTCTTCTATGAGTTCCACTAGTTTACTTATGGATTCTTCAGGGTTCTCTGTGTATATGATTGTATCATCTGCAGATAGGGATATTTTTATTTCTTTGCCTATGCAGATGCCCTTTATTTTTTAATCTTGTCTTATTCCTCTGGCTAGAACATCTAGCACAATGTTGAATAGAAGTAGTAACAGTGAGTGTGCTTGTCCAGTTCCCATTCTCAAGGGGAGTTCTTTCAGCCTTTCTCCATGCAGGATAATGTAGGCAGTTGGCTTTGTGCAAATGCCTGTTATTACGCTGAAGAACTTCCCTTCTATTCCTATTTTGCTGACAGTTTTTAACATGAATGGGCATTAGACTTTGTCAAACGCCTTTTCTGCATCAGTCAACAAAATGAGGTGATTCTTATCCTTTGTGTTATTTATATGATTGATAACACACATCCGGAATGTTGGACCAGCCTTGCATCCCTGATATGAATCCAACTTGGTCATGATACATTATTTTTTTGATTTGTTGCTGTGTTTCATTGGCTAATCATAATTCAAACCTAGGCCATAATTCAAACCTAGGGTAGCCTAAGAAATAAATGAGAAGGGAACTGAGATTGCTTCCAGGAATGAGTACTTTCGTTACTTGGCCTCATCTTTCTAGTTTTATTGAATGAAAAATGTCCTCAAAAAGATTACACCTCCAGAGAAACCCAGATCTTTAAGTGCTGTCATCAGCACAGTTAACTGCCAGATGCAATCACAATGACCAATAACCTATCTTATTTTATAACTCGTCAGTTGATTTGCTTAAAAGGTAGGAGGAACTTAGGTGGAGCATCTACCATGACTTTTCCCTCTCACCTTTGTTCTGTGCTACTTGAGCTGATTCACCTCCAGTAATGATCTTCCTATGCTGCGTGTCCCTGTGCTATAAGATTTTCATTATTAGAATTAAGGGAATTGACTCCTTTCCTGTGTATAGATTACTTTCTCTGTAGTTCCTATTTGCTTTTACTGCTTTTCAGCTAAATAATTTCAAAGAGCAATTATCTTTCATAAGCAGAAAGCAAAATATTTCAATGATTTTTATAAGGCTAAAATATTTACTAAGCAACTCCCAAGTACCTGCAGAAATGCAATAAATATTTGTTGGAGAAAAGGTTCTTTTTTTATATATATACTTTTAAGCTGTTTTTCTTTGTACTTCTTAAAGATACTTTTCTAGCATGTAAGTGTCAGTTGTTATCATCAAAGGCTGCTAGGAAGAGCTTTGAAGATTCCCTTAAAAACAAATATCTTTAGAAGAGAAAGAGCCTAGGAAGTTATCGGGAGATATTCATGAAGAGTTTGTACTACCTTTCTTTTCACATGAAAAAAAAGAAAAACATGTATGAAATATCTCAAAATTAAAAATACATAGAATATTGAGTAATAGACAAATATGAACAGTCAGGACGTAAAACAGGTTGTAACATTTTACTATACTAGCTACAGATCTCCCCCACACAATGGGGAGTATTTGTTTGTGTCTTTGGTTGTTTCTTGTTAATAATGCATAGGTAAGACCTTGCTACCCTCCATGCTAGTAGACCAAAATAACACACTCCTGTTAAGTCAAATCCTACTCATATTGACCCTATAGACAGAGTAGAACTGCTCTACAGAGTTTCCAAGGAGGACCTGGTGGATTTGAACTACCAACTTTCTGGTTAACAGCCATAGCATTTAAGTGCTACATCACTAGGGTTTTCAGCCACCCTAGTACTCGTTTTTATTTACCTCCTTCCCAATGGGAAACTTCTATTTTGAAGTTAATGTACTTCTTTTTAAGCATGCTTTATTGTTATTATTTTTTTACAATAAAATTATTTTATACAATCTCTCTGATCTCACTCATCTATTAAAATGAGTATAAGAATACCTGTTGGAGTTATGGGGAAGATTAAATAGATTAATATATGTAGATGCTTATAGCAATACTTAGTGTATATTATGTCCTCAAGAAATGGAGTTTGGTAATACTTGGTGGCTAACAGTGAGCTCCCTCCACAAACAATATGTGTTATTCTTTCTAATATGTTTGAAATCATATTGACCCTTCCCCATGGAATTAATGATATTTGATCTTGTTTTACCTACAATAAAAGCACACAGTTTTATATAATTTAGTCTACCTGCAATAGTTTCATTTGTATAAATACATTACACTGTCTATAGTTTTTGAAATGCAATATGTTTTTATAAGAATGTTTATGTATCAAATCTGCATTATCACTATTCACGGTTTGACAGATTCCATTTTGTCACTGTAATATGGTATATTTAGGTCTTCTCAAAGGTCAGTCAGTGGTGCACGTGGTTTACATTTGACTATTACCCCCCAGGAAACCCCAGTGGTGTAGTAGTTAAATGCTATGATTGCTAACCAAAAGACTGGCAGTTTGAATCTACCAGGTGCTTCTTGAAAATCATATTAGGCAGTTTTACTTGTCCTACAAGGTTGCTATGATTCAGAATTGACTTGACAGCAATGGGTTGGGTTTGCTTTTGGTAAGAACCTGAATGTTGGCAGTTCTAATTCACCCACTGGTACCTTAGAAGAAAAGACTAGCAATCTCTTTCCGTTGTTTCTGTAAAGACTACAGCCAAGAAAATCCAACGGAGCTGTTTTGCTTTGTAACAATGTGGTTGCCATGAGTCAGAATCTACTTTATAATAATGGTTTAGTTTTGGTTTCCTTAACTGAGGTTGTAATACATTGTTTTCCCCTCGTAAATGCTGTAGTGATGTGCATGATTGTCTACACAATGAGTGAGTACACAGAGTAAAACCTAAAGGTAGGACTCTTGGGATGAATGGTTTGCACATCTTTGGTTTCATTAAGAATGATCAAATTATTTGCCAGTGTGCTTGAACCATTCACATGCATTCATACTAGAAATGTATGAACTAGGACACTTTCTTATTTTGCAAATCAAATAGCTCTAACATATCACTTTTGCATTAATTTACATTTTCTTGATTGCATGGAAACCCTGGTGGTGTAGTGGTTAAAAGCTATGGCTGCTTATCAAAACATCAGTAGTTTGAATTCACCTTGTGCTCCATGGAAACCCTATGGGGCAGTTCTACGCTGTCCTGTAGGGTAGCTATGAGTCAGAATCAACTCAGCAACAGTGGGTTTGGTTTTGATTTTTGGATGATTGCATATTTTCATGCATTTGTTTTCCATTTGGCTTTTCTCCTCTGTAAATATTCTGTTATATTTACACGACACTTACTCTGTTGACAAAAATCCCTGGTGGCACAGTGGTTAAAGGCTCAACTGTTAACCAGAAGGTCAGTGATTTAAACCCACCAGCCATTCCTCAGGAGAAACACGTGACAGTTTGCATAAAGATTAGAACCTTGGTAATCCTGTGAGGCAGTTCTCTCTGTCCTATAGGGTCACTAAGGGTAGAAATCAGCTTGATGGCAATGAGTTTGGTTGGTCTGAGTTTTATTCTATTGGCTAATTTGCCTTTTTGTTTTTAAACTGATTCATGTAAGTATTTTTATATATTCTGTACATTTATTCTTTGTTAATCATATGCATTGCAAGACACTTTAGTAGCCTAAGACTTATCTTTACACCATGTTTATGTTGTCGTTTTATTCATATCCAAACCTATTTCCGTCAAGTCAATTCTGATTCATAGTGGCCCTATAGGACAAAGTAGAACTGCCTCATAGGGTTTCCAAAGAACAGTTGGTGAATTTGAAATGCCAACTCTTTGATTAGCTACTGTAGCTCCTACCCACTGTGCCCCTGGGGCTCCTTTTATTCCTATAGAAGTCTTTAATGTAAACAAGGCAAATTTATTGATCTTTTTCTTGATGATTTGTGCTTCTTGTGCCTTATTTAAAGAAACTCTGCCTTACTTAAGTCATAAATGTATTTTGCTGTGTTTTATGCAGGATGTTTTCAATGGTTGCTTTTAAAACTTTTGACTTTTAAGTCAGAAGATCATTATGAAACTTCTTGAGCAAGAAAACCAAAAAAGAAAAACAAAACCCAAACCCACTGTCATTGAGTCAATTCTGATTCATAGCAACCCTATAGGACAGAGTAGAACTGCCCTATATGGTTTCCAAGAAGTAACCCGTAGATTCAAACTGCCAGCCTTTTGGTTAGCAGCTGTAGTTCTTAACCACTTTGCAACCCGAGTTTCCAAAGCCAGGTTTATTGTACCTATCATGATAAGAGAAAAGCCGTTTCGACAGTCTCAAAAGTGTCTCAAACAGGAATTTTAAGAGGAAGATGTTTTCAGCAGAGACGGAAATTCTAAAAATCAAACTAAAATTCTATAAATGAAAGATGCAGTATAGCATTTATGGGATCTAGGACCAGGTGATATAGGACAGGTTTTCAGAGGGATGAAACTGATTAATACTAACTAGACAAGTTTTTAAAGGTAATGGAGTATGTTTTGGAATGCTCTTCATTTCTTTGTTTGGATATAAATTTCTGTTTGGGACTATATTCCTTCTGCTTGAAGAACTTCCTATAGTATTTCCTGGAGAGAAGCCCTGGCAATGAATCTCCTCATACTTACTTATCTGTGAGTAATTTTTCTTAATTTTAAAGATATATTTTCAGTGGACATAGACTTTCTGGCTGACAGGCTTTCTTTTGGCACTTTAAAGGTGTTGCTCCTTTGTCTTTCAGCCCCTTTGTCCACTTTCAGAGCCAGTAGGGTAGCGTCTTCAAACCTCTTCCTGACTCTGGCGCTCTTCTTCCGTCACTGCATCTCCTTCTCTGACATCCTTCTACCTCCCTCTTCAAGAACCCTTGTCATTGGCTCACCACGTAACCCAGCATCTCAAAATGTGTAACTTAAATGCACCTGCAAATCACCTTTTAACATGTAATGTATTCAGGGATTACGACATGGACTTTGTCAGATGGCATTATTCACTGGCCACACTGTTCTTCATAAGATTTATCAGTTTATAATTTTAGGTTTTTATGACTTTTGAATGCTTATCTCTAAATTACATGTGTAAGGTGTCCTCTTCATGGTATGGTTTCACCATTGTATCTCCAGCACTTCGTGTCTCTTAGTAGGTGCTCAGTACCTACATGTTGAATGAATAAATGTCTTAAATGTAAGATCAGTTTATTTTAGGAGCAATGAATCATTTGTTAAAATATTTTATAAATTCCTATAAAGCCCCATTTAATTATATTAGGATTTATGTAATTGACTTCACTTATTTTATTCCCGTGTTTACCTATAATCTAAATTTGCCTGATTATATGTAGCTTTATTGATTATACATGTTGAGGCTTTGCATGTCTGATTCCAGACCATGAGCAAAAAAAATAATTGCCTAATTATAACTATTCATGCAATATTTAGTATTATAAAGTGGCATCACCATTATTCTGACTGTGTAGCTAATTGAAGTGTTACCATGGTCTGTAAATGATATAATCCAATTTTAGGCACTGCAGAAATTGCTTGATTTCCAATTTATAGCATGAAATATACTTTCATGATGCCAAAATCTGATTCAGAGTTACAAAATAAACCAAATGTTTGCTGATTTTGTTTAACTATCACTCCAACCTGAAAACTTCTGGATTGTAACATATATTTTTATTCCTTGTAAATACTCCTATATAAATGCTACCACCCAAGTAAGAAACACTGGAGTCATCCCTGGATTTGTACTTTTTCCTCATCTGTAAATCTGATCAGTAGTCAGTCCAGTTCTCCCGAACACCTCTCACACCATTTCAACCTCTGTACTCCTTTGCTTAGGTTTGCATTTTCATATTTTTTGTAAGCCTATCAGCTTCCTGCCTCTTTGAAATATCTCATTACATAGTGAGGCACAGGTCGAGTTTTTTCTCTTTATGAAAGTGTCACTTAAGCAAAAGGTGATTTATTGCCTTTAATTAAAAGGACACTTAAAAAAAAATACAAAAGACCTTTCTGGTCACACAGAGGTGGATTGCAGTTTGTAGGGGCCTTAGCAAACTGTGGAAATCCTAGTGGTGTAGTGGTTAAGTGCTATGGCTGCTAACCAGAAGTCTGAGAGTTTGAATCCATCAGGCACTCCATGGAACCATATGGGATAGTTCTCCTGTGAGTCAGTATGAGTCAGACGAGACTCAACAGCAATTTTTTTTTCCTTTTTTTTTTTTTTCTCTAGCAGACAACTGGGCTTTTGAAGATTACCTCTTCCTCTTTGGAGTACATAGTAAGTAGTCAGTAAATACCAAGATTTGGTGTTTGTGTAAGAGAAGCTTCCTGCCTATACACATGAGCGAAGTATTCGAAGCTGGATCTTAGCTCTACCATGTTTTCCTGCCCTGATATTTTGTTTTTTTTTCATTTGTTTTCCCCTCTGCTTCTCTATAACACTTCCTCAGTGACATGTATAAAGCATAGATCTGGTTTTGTACCATCCTTTAATAAAACCTTCAGTGAAACTAGAGGAGAATCTGAACTCTTGCCTCATGGTATCCAAGATCCTTCATGATCCAGCCACCACTTAACTTTCAAACTTAATCTCCTACTGTTCTCTATACCTGACATTCCCAGGAAGTCAAATATTTGCAGCTCCCCAGGCAGACTCTTTTTGCCTCTTTCAAATCTCATTACATAAAATTGTCCCAGCTTAGAATTCCACTTGACTTGGTCCTTGTCTTACAATTCTCCTTCGAGTTCCAGTTCAGTTTTTGCTCTTTCCGTATGAAGTTATCCCATACTCAAACATTTCAAGTGTGCCCCAGCAGGGCTGGTCATGTTTTCTTTGTTCTAACATTATGTTTTGTAGTTCAGATTAGATTAGATTGTCTTTTCATGTTGATTTTCATAAAAAGACTCCGAGATAGTCGGTTATTGAAGCCATGTACTTTGTGTCTCGATGTCTAACACCATATTTGTCACTCAGATGGTCCCTAGTAAAGGTCTCTTGAGCAAAAGAATGCTTCACTTAGGTGCAGGCTGAGTGTGGTCGAGTTTTGGGGAATGCCTTCAGGTAGGGATCTGAAATATTAGAAGTCTGTAAATTCTGATGTATTCCCTAGTAAGTTCCAAAATTGAAAAATGCATGGGACTAATTTGTTCAGCCAATGATCTTTATTTACATAATTAAGATGATACTTGGAGTTGGGAAATAAAATTAAGATAGGTATAAGAATGTTTCGTTAAGAAAAAAGAGCTACTTATTTATTTATTTTGGCACAAGGAGAACAAAAATTTTAATAATTACACTACATCATGGATGAATATTAAAAAGTTCTATTTTCCTAAAATTCAGATGTCCCCATTGTGAACCTTTTAATTAATGGAGACATGAGTCCACCATATCATCACTTTTGGTCTTAAACATGTGGCACTTACAGATGACTGTCAACATCAGAGTGTTGAATATCTGCACCTCGGATCAGAATACCCCTTGAATATATTGATTTTCCTATGGAGACACAAGGTATCTCCTCACTTTCGTGGGGGTAGATTCAGCAGGGCTTTTTGACTTAGATATGTAGGGCAGTGTATTTGTGTCACATTAAGTCAAGAGTGTTGGGACTTCAGTTGGCACAGGTGGCAGCATAAGTGTTTCTGTTTTTATTCATCTAGATGTTTATTTCCCAAGTAAAAAAGTCTTGCTGTTCAGAAACTAAGCAATATAATTATTTTCACAGAAACTTCATAAACACTGAAAAGAATTAGACAAACTTAACATTTTTTCCATTACTAAAATTATTTTCCTCTTGTATTCAGGCTGAATAATTTTTTTTTTTAATTTTCCTCTTTACTCTTAGCATTCTAAGATATTGATTAACTTTACTTAAAGAGGTAACATTAAGCTAGATTTTTCTCTTCTGGTGAAGTTGTGTATTTCTAATTAATCATGTATGGCAAATAAGTTATATGATTTTTTTTTTTTTATTTCCTGGAGTCTATTCTAATTGTAATTGAGTCTATTCAAGCCATATAGGTTATTAAGTATTTTTAATGCTACTCTTCTTATAAAGGATTCCCTTCCCATTGTATAAATGAGTGTTCATTTGAAAATGTTGAATGTTAGCGCCTTTACAATATAAAGATTTCGAAATCTCTAAATAATTATACTATAAATTAAAAAAACTTCATTTAGAGTAAAAAAAAAAAAAAAGCTGTGATGTTAGTGGTCAGAACTCCACTGACTTTGCAATAAACCAGTAGGAGTAAGTGAAAGAATGTATCTGGAACCTCTTGTAAACTTCAGAGAACTATACAAACAAATTGTGTGTGTGTATGTATGAATGTGAATTTATATACACAATGTTCATATGAACTCACATTAACATTAGCAATGATGTATCTTTATTTTATATTAAATGATTCTGAGTTTTCAGTCAGGCGTAATCATAGAAGCCATCTATGCAGTGTTGTTTCCATTAATTTATCTTGTCAGTACAAAATATACCATGAGCTAAGATTTCACCAAGATTTTTCTGAAATGCTTTTAGGACATGTGACTGAAATACTGAGTGAATAAAACATTGAGAAGGAATGACCTGTAAGACTTCAGAAAGAAAGATTTCCAGCCTCTAGTTTTGAAATGCCAGTGCAGATGTAACCTGAGCATGTAGAGAATACAAAGACTTAACTTCATAAATGTTTGTTCAGTTATCCAAGTGATGTATTTCAACACTTTAAAAAGTATTTTAAAGTATTTTGAATTTCATAAATGCTTTGGTCTTGAATAAGTACAGTTAGACTTTTCTTATACATAAAAGACAAGTAAAAATTATTTTCATTTTTGGTTCATTCACCTGGAAAAGCTCAAAACATGACAAACAATCAGGGGAAGGATGAAGAAAACAGTCTTATGAAATGACTTCTAGGTAAAAAGTTGAGAGATTGCCTTAAGTAGATTCTGATGGAAAATACGGTTGCTTACCATATGTTACACACTGGAGCACAGTCTGTACATGTTATTTTATGTGTTTGCCACTATAACCCAGTGAGGTAATATAACTAGTTCCAATTCATAGATGAAAAGGAACTTAAAATGGAGGTAATTTATCTGAAATATCATAGCTAGTAATATGATCCATTACACTAAGATGTAGTACTTTCTATTTTTTCCTGTTATTTCTATGCTTAGTTTCTATAACAAGGCCACTATTATAAATAATAACTTGTGAATACTCTCAACTCTTTTAATTCTTCCTTCTGTGCTACTCTAACTCTGGATGAACCCAATGGCTTGATTTATTCATTCCTGCACTCAACGAACTATCATAATCGGTGGGGAAAACACAAAACTGGAAAGACTTATGTCACTATAATACTCTGGTTTCTTTGAATTCATGATGCTGTCAATTCTAAGACCCACCAATAATGTATGTATTGTTAAGAAAGAAAGGAAAAATACCCTGCCAATTAAACAGTAACACAATGTTTTGTTTTTAAATTACCACATAACAAAACATCATAACCTTAAGGCCTTGAAACAGTTCATATATATTATCTCACAGTTTCGTGGGTCAGGAGTCTGGACATAGGTTATCTGGGTCTTCTGCACAAGGTCTCATCAGGCTTAAATCAATGTCCAGCATTATGATCTCATCTGAGACACATGATTGTCTTTCAATTCATAGATCACTGACAAAAACCAGTTCCTTGAAACTGTAGGACAGAATTCCCCATTATCTTTTGTTAAGCTGATGTTCAGTGACCATTCAGCTCCCAAAGACCACCATCAGTTACTTTCTATATGGACCACTTCCTACGCCATCTCAGAGCATGGTGACTTACTTCTTCAGGACAAATAGGAGAATCAACTTCTAGTTTGCTTCCAGGAAATCTTATACAATGTAAAATAAAAAGAGGGTTTAGTCTGCAGTCACCATTTTTGATTTTATGTGATCTAGTTAAAGGGGTGATTATTCCATCATGTCCACTCATGCCAAGGTGAAGGGATCACACAGAGCATGTATACCAGGGAGGAGGAAGTCTGGGGGTTAGAAGCCTCCCTGCTGTTGCTGATTTTAAGATGCATCCTGATTACAAAATAGTAGAGTTCTCTTTTACTTTTTTTTTTTTTTTAATTTTAATGTGAGTCTTGGAATTAATAAAAATAGCCAGACTCATTAGGATTTTACACTAACAAGGAATTTTTGTATGTTTCTCAATTTTAGGACTTTCGGGAAACTTAGTTAACCAGGGTATGTCACAAGAGGAAGAGAGGTGTACTATACATGTTGCTTTCAAGTGAATGCCTTGATCAGTAACAGGCAGTGTGTTAACCGCCCCACTTGTGTGTAACCATGGTATCCTGCCCTTCCCCCAAGCCTATTACCTCCATGTATGATACTTGTTTGTTTACTTATTTTTTCCTCCCATTGACACCTTTGGACCCTACATTGTACATTTTCTATTTCGAAGACCCTATAGCCTAGTACATTATAACCATCCAATAAATATCTGTCGAATATTCCCCCCACCACCAAATGACAATAACAAAATACTTTCAAAGCCCCTCAGTACCTGCTTATCTATTTGAACTCATTTCCTACACGACACACATACACACATACACATGCATGTTTAGTGGCTTGGATGCGATGACAATATTGCCTGGCTTGTGCTTTTCTTCCCCTTGCCTCCTGCTTCTCTATAGCTAGATGCAAATGCAAGGACAGTTTTTCACCAGTTTTTCCAGCCCAATAGGCAGGTATTCTCAATCCTAACCCCTGTTCAATATACATACCCAGCCTGATATAGTGATGTCATAAAGCCCTGTGTAATGTGGATGGTTGTGAGGATGGGGGGAAAGTACTTAACAATATTCAGAAAAGAAAATTTTGGTGATAGAGTTTCAGAATGATTGAAGAAGAAAATAATGAAATATATGAAGGTCCAGGAGAAAATAATGAAATGCATGAAGGTCCAGGAAAGAAGATGCAGACTATAGTCACATTATGAATGTACCAACCTAATTTTTTATTTATTTATTTATTTTAATGTGACTGAGTGAACATGTACATTCCCGTATAAATTTACACACCCACCTATATGCAGCTTCTACTGCTCTCCCTGCCCGGTGACAGCACACTATTCCTGTCTGCTCCATACATGTCTCATCCTCCCCACAGTCTCCTTTCCCCTCCTATCCACCAATCTAACTTTTTAAAAAGGTAATGAATGCACATATTTTCCATCTTTCATGCAGAAAACCCATTGCGACAGAGTTGATTCCAACTCACCCTGTAGGACAGATTCAAATTCCCCCTAGAGTTTCTAAGGACCACTTGTTTGGTCAGCAGCTATAGCTCATAACCAGTATACCACCAGGGTTTACACACACACACACACTAAATAAACCAAAGTTGTGGGATTTTACCATTCGTGACCAAGTATTTCAAAAAGAAAGTAAATGGGATGCCACAGTTGCTAGCATGAGAAGCAAAAATAAAACCAACCAAACAAAACCCTAACCTATTCAGTCTATTCAGGATTAAAGGCAACCACTATGCCACCACAGTTTCCAGAGTGTTTTTATATTCTTGAAAAACTTTCATTAAGAGATTTCTATGAAATACAGAACTGCTCCAAATATGTCAACATTAGTTCAGGATCTCTTTGAAAGTAACTGAAGATTAGCTAAAATACCATTTCAGTAGCATGTCTTTTATCCAATATTTGCTAATCCTGTACATATAATGAGCTCTGGTGGCTCATTGGTTAAAGCACTCACTCAACTGCTAATCAAAAAATTCTGGCAGTTTGAACTCACCAGCCAATCCACAAGTGAAAGATGTGACAGTCTGCTTCTGTAAAGATATAAAGCCTTGAAAACTCTACAGGGCAGTTCTATTCCATCCTATAGGGTCATTTTAAGTTAGAAGCAACTGAGTGGTAGTGGGGTTTGAACGGTTACCTATAATAATAATAGTTGTCTCATAAAATACATTTGTAAAATTGTAGAATGACTTTAGACTTGTTATATTTATTTTTTATCAAAACAGTATATTTAAAGGTCCTGTTGGAAATACCGTTTGTATTAATGAAACCATTAAATTTTTAGCCAAGCATCTTTTCTGGTAAATTGATTACAAACTAGGCTTAGTTCTTAACTCATTAAAATTGTTTTTAAAAATACACTTTAGAAATGAGAATTAAGAATATTGAGTGAAAAAAATCAATCTAATGATTTTGTCATCAAATATGAAAATTGGCAATGTATTTTTCATTTATGGCATAAAAATTATTTGAATTAAGCCTTATGTCTATTTTAGTTATGAAAACATTGTATCTTTATTTTTGAATGTCTTCTTTCCTAACTTGTCTATGCTGTGTGAAAGTATGTTCTAAGCAACACAAAAGGACTGTGAGACCCAGGATCTACATTCCAGATGGAAAAGGGCATGTCCAATGTGCTTTGCATCCTCTTTGACTAACAGCACACCTTGAGCACCTTACTTTTTTGAACCAGATATTTTATCCTTGGGACCACTTCAGTGTTTTTTAGCATTGAAATCCTCTTAAAATAGTAAAATGTGTCATAACCTTGCCAATGTTATAGAAATACCTTGGGAAAAAAAGTGTATATTCTCAGCAAAATACACAATGGAATTTCTGTACTTTCAAAATCATTTTCATGCTGACTGATCTCATGCTAGTAACAGTGTAAGGATATAAAATATCCTATCCGGTACCATTAATCTTCCAAATAGACTCTGAGTGAATAGCATACTATTAGTGTTATTTGCTGACAGATACCTGAACTTGCCAGCTATCTAAATTGCTTCCAACTAGTTATCATTCTAGGACATTTCTCTTTGCTCTCTCAGAGTACTTTAGGCTATAGGCTTCAAAGAAAAAGAAAGCTAAAGTGTAATAAATAAAATAAAAACAATGGGAATGGTCAGAGTCTCCTTTTCACGTATTATGAGCACTGAAGAGTTGATACGAGTTTTTAGATCACTGAAATTTTTCTCCCTTTACCTTGCCCTTGGGCAGTGAGAGTCAACCTTGAATACAGGGAAACCCAGTATGTCAAAAGGTTCCGGAATGTTTCAATTGCTTTCCATATGTGTAGCCTGATTTTCAGCCCAGTGTTTTTGAACTCAGCCAGACACTTTGCAACAGCATCATCTCCACAACAACCTGTGATTTGGGGATATAGCAGCACCAATAGAGAATATAATATTTCTTCTTTGTTAATTCTATGAGATACTATAAGGAAAAGTGTCTGTCTACCTGGACCTGCAATTATGACAGCAGAAACTTCTAGATATTGCCTGGAAGGAATCCAAATTGCCTCCAGCTTCCCTACAGCACTACTTTTGGCAGAATAGTATTCAGTGTACATGTTCTAGAAATTAGTGGTGCTATCTTGCCTACTGAATACGGACCTCAACAATTAATGACTTTTTTTTCTTAATGAGAACTGACTTCGGTATGTTACGTATATTTGTTGAATGGCAGTAAGCAGGATGGTAAAAGCCTTTGAGGGGTGATTGATTGAAATAAACATGCATATTTGATACATATATGATGACAAAAGGCTACAGTAAAAATTTGGTAGCACTTTTGAAGTAATAGATATCATAATAACGTCTTGAGAATATGCATCATCTCAGGTATCGTTGTAAGTGCTTTACATACACATAACCCAATGGAGTAGACGATGTTGCTATACTAATTTTATAGGGGGGTAAAGTATAAAGGAACAGAGAAACATGCTAGTGACATCTGGTAAGTGGCAAAATCAGTGCCGACTTGATCAAATCTGACTTCACTGCTGATGCTTTTAATCTCCATGCTAGCATATTGTTTTATATAATGTGCTTACATGTGAGAGGCTGCACTTTACAGTGGAAAGACTGCAGACTTGGACTTCAGTTCAAAGGGTCAGAATGCAGAAGCCACAGTACTTTCAAAAGAACCCTCAGGTCATAGAATGAACGAACAGTAGCCATGTCTTCCTACAGCATTTATTCAGTGTCCTAGGGGAAAAATAAAAACAAAAAAAGCAAGCCTGGTGCTGTTAAGGCAATTCCAACTCATAGCAACCCTTTAGGACAGAGTAGAACTGCTCCAAAGTTTCCAAGGAACTCCTGGTGGATTTGAACTGCCAGCCTTTTGGTTAGTAGATGTAGCACTTAACCACTATGCCATAGTGTCCTAGAAAAGAGCTGTATTTAGCCACCTTTAAGTCAGGTGCTTACTTCTCATGTACCAGGCAATGAGAAGCAGAATCGTTCACTGAGGAAGTGCAGGTGAGACCTGGATCTGTTCCCTACCAAGATCATATAAAGAATTTGGTAGATAATTTTGCAAAAGGAAATCTGGGCATCATTAGAAAGGGGACACAGATGTGAGTCGGTTAAAAGTCAACAAATGTCCATTGCACTAGTTATCTTCCCATTGCCTATAAACTCTAACATCAGTTATCAAAGATGTATAAAATAAAAATTGCCTGTATGACAAAATAGTTCACCTCCTACATTCATATGGAAGCTCATTACTTTTTTTAGAAATATATGGGAACTGCCATTAAGTTTGTAAACTCGACACAGCAAATGGTCCCAACTCAGCAGGAAAGGATGCTCACCGAGGACCAAAATGACATGTGGTAAAGACAACCTAGAAGACAGAGAAACCCACAAGAGTGGGTGCCTACATCGACTTGGGACTGGAAGAACCGGATGGTGCCTGGCCACCACCAGTGATAGCCGCAATGGAGCTCACAGAGAGGAGTCTCACTGGCAACACAAGCATAAAAAGGGGTGCATCCTGATATCTCCACTAAAAGACCTCAATTGATGGTCCAGTGGCTTCGGGGTTCCCCTGAGAGCATGGCCCCCGGCCCTGATGCTGCCCTTACCCATAAATTATAACAAAGGTCCACTCTTTGGACAGGAATGGATTGGACTTGGCAATGCAGGGTGACCATATATTGGATGCACTTTATGGTTCTATACATCTATAGGATATCATCCTGCTGACCTCTGGCTGGAGGAAGCAGAATGGGTGGAGAGGAGGGGAAAGGAGACTGTTGGGAGGATGAGACATGTATGGAGAAGAGAGGAATAGTGTGCTGTCACTGGACAGGGAGAGCAGTGGAAGCTGCATATAGGTGGGTATGTAAATTTATATGGGAATGTACATTTTCACTCAGTCATGTAAATAAAAAAAAAAAAAGTTTGTGAACTCATCCTAGAAAAGATGATACATACCTTGTTGCTGGAGATCACTATGGTCACCTTCAAAGTACTCCCCTCAGGAAGCTATGCAGTGATGCGAGTGCCCAGCCCACCCTTCAAAGCAACTTTGGAACTCTTTATCTGGAAGGGCCATCAGAACTGTCATCCTTGAGGTCCTGAATGTCATCAAAATATCTTCCTTTCAATAATTCCTTTATCTTCAGGGAAAGAAAAAAGTCATTGGGGCCAGATCAGATAAGTACAGAGAGTGTTCCAATACAGTTATGTGTTTACTGGCTAAAAACTCCTTCACAGATAAATATACAATTAAATTTGCAAACTTGCCACTGTGCCACCATGTGCAATGTCCATTCCAGAAAGTGTTCCAAAATTGCTTTGAAGGATGGACTAGGCACAGGCTTTGGCGCATAGCTTCCTGAGAAGAGTACTTTGAAAGTGACAGCAGTGACATTCAGCAATGAGGTATATAGCACTTAGTTGTCAGACCTCGTATTTTAATTTGCTTTAAGTGAAAGTTTACAATCCAAGTCGATTTGTCACGCAAAGACTTGCATATACACTACTGCGTGACTCTAGCTACTCTCTCCACCCTGTGACATTGTACTCCACCTTTCTACCCTGCACTTCCCATGTCCACTCCAGTACCCCTCCACATCTTGTCTCTGAACAGGAGCTGCTCAGTTAATCTCACATATGTGCTTAAGCAAAGAAGCACACTCTTCACCAGCATCATTTTATGTCTTACAGTCTAGTCCAATCACTGTCTGAAGAGTTGGCTTGGGGAATGGTTTCAGCTCTGGGCTAAAAGAGAGTGTAGGGACCATGTCTTCTGGGGACCTCCAGTCTGTCAGACCATCAAGTCTGGACATTTTCATAGAACTCTAGTTCTGCATACCTACTTTTCTCCCCATACATCAAGGATTCTATGTTGTATTCCCTGTCAGGGCAGTCACTGGTGATGGCCAGGTACCATCCAGTTTTTCTGGGCCCATACTGATATAGTCTCTGGATTATATGGCCATTTCTATCTGTAGGGCTTATATTTTCCTTATGTCTTTGATATCCTTCATTGTCCTCTGCTCCAGGGGGGTTAGAACCAGATGATATGGTCACATGCAATATTTGTCCTTTTGCAACTGACTAATTTCATTCAGTGTAATGTCTTCCAGATTTCTACATGTTATGAGATGTTTCCCAAGATCACGGTTGTTTATCATTACATAGTATTGCATTCTGTGAATATACTGTAGTTCATTTATCCATTTACCTGTTGATGGGCATCTCAGTTCGTTTCATCTTTTTGCTATTGTGGACAGTACTGCAATAAACATCTGTGTGCATGTATTTGTTGATGGGATAGCTCTTGTTTCTCTGGGATATATTCCAAGAAGTAGGGTTGCTGAATCATACAGTATTTCTATTTCTAACTTTTTGAAAAAGTACTAAATCAATTTCCAAAGTGATTGTAACATTTTATACTCCCACCAGTAGTGTAGAACTATTCCAATCTCACCACAACCCCTCTAATATTTATTATTTTCTGATGGTTTTTTTTTTCTTTGATTAGTGCTAGCCTTGTTGGGATGACATAGTATCTCATTGTAGTTTTTATTTGGATCTACCTGAAGACTAATGATCATGAGAAGCTCATTACTTTTTGAAGTAGTAACTGACTAAGCAAAGTGTAGTTCACTGAGAAGCTAACATGCCAATGGTTTAATAGGTGAAGAAGCATAGAAATCTATAAGTAGTCCATATCGGCAAGTATTTGTTATCAAAGATTGCCCACATTCCTTTATATTCTTCTGCATTTTTTGTATGATCTTCAGTTCTCCTAGGAAGAGTATCAGTTAGGGGCTAATATGTCATTACTACTTCGGCTTAACATTATTGAACAACTACTGATCTTCTAACAACTGGAGCTCACCTGCAAATTGCTCACAGGAAATATCAGCAAAATCAGCTAGTTAGGGACAAAGAGGGACAAGGGAGAAGTAACACCAAAGAAAAGGATCAAATGAAATACATTTAAAATGCACTGCAAACACCCAAAATGAAAATACCAAACCCTTCAGATGGGTACAGGAAAAATGCTAATTTATGTACATTTGTGTCACATTTATTTCATAACATATGTAGGCATAAATAGGAAACCTGTGGCATAGTGGTTAAGAGCTACAGCTGCTAACCAAAAGGTTGGCAGTTCAAGTCCATCAGGTACTACTACTTAGAAATCCTACTCAGTCCTATAGGGTTGCTATGAGTTGGACTTGACTGAATAGCAATGGGTTTGGTTCTTTGAGGTAAAAACAAACAAACAAACAAACCCACTGCCATCGAGTTGTATCTGACTCCTAATGACCCTATAGCTCAGAGTAGAGCTAACTGCCCCACAGAGTTTCCAAGAAGCACCTGATGGATTTGAACTGCCAATCTTTCAGTTAACAGACGTAGCATTTAGCCCACTACACCACCAGGGTTTCCTTTGAGGTAGGCACACATAAATTATTATTAGATTCCTACACATTCCTTTTGCTTATGAATTCTTAGGAAACTTGTATAAATGGGTATATTTAGAGAGAAATATACATCTTATTTCAAAATAATTTGTCATGTCAAAACAGAAAGAGCTTGGGTGAGAAGAATGTAGCGGTGATGAGAAAATGCAAATAGTGCTGCTTCTGATGGTACCTGAGTGTGGAACTTCTCAGTCCAGTCTAAGCTAAGCATGAAGAAAAAAATGAAGAAATTGAAATATATGTCAGACTGGAAAGATTAAAAAATTGAAGGATGACTAGATAGGAAAAGAATGAAGATATAGAATATGTAGTTAAGTACGTGGAACAGTGTACTAGAAGAGAAAATTACTGCTTGGCAAAATAAATTCAAACATGACAGACTTATAAAATAAGCCACAAAAAACCAAAAGAAAACAAAACAAAAGCATGAGAACCTGTGATAGAATTGCAGGAAATAACACTTTACCTAGAAGCTCTGCTTGAATTCCCATTACTTCGTTTAAACCAGGATTTTAACCTGGTTAGTTCCAGTTGTAACCCCTGCTGAGAATTTGCATTTCTATCCCCACATATACTGAATCAGAATCTACATTTTAACAAGATTCCCCAGATGATTCTTATGTATAGCAAATTTTGAGACCCACCACTCTACTTGTGGTTCTCAGAATCGATCTGGAAGCATCAGCATTAGCATTGCCTGGAAACTTATCTGAAATGCAAATCTCAGCAAAGGTTAGAAGCATCACAAACCAATTCAAAACCCCGATTTAAACACCCTAGGCCTGAAATTTTCAGACCTCTTACATTTGCGATGCTTCTCTTTAGAGAATTTCCTCTAAACGCGTGAGAAAGCATATACTCACTTTCCAGTTATGATCATTGAAGTTGTGTGTGTGTCTGCTTGGCTGACCCATGATTCTCAGCGTTTTGGTAGTTAAGACGGAATTTGGCAGTCGTTTGATGAAGCGATGACTTCCATGATGAGATTTGGTACACAATGTGATCACCTCCATGATGGGTTCTGCTTCAAGCAGCCAGTCAGTTGACAAGAAAGTTCCTCAGGGGTGTTCCCTATATCAAATGTAAGTGGATTCTATAGAAATGCTTGTAGGCTTTTGCTCACTCTGGATCCTGCAGCTGGCTCCTGTTTGTTGGACCTCCAGTTCTTGGGACTTGAGCTAGCAGCTTATCTGCTGATCTTGGGTGTGCCAGCCCCTGTGTGCTACAGGAGTCAGGAGAAGTCTCCATCCTCACCCATGGATTGGGAACATTTTACCCTGTACAACCACGTACGCCATATCCTTGATATAAATCTCTCTATGTTTAGGACACTGGTGGTACAGTGGATATTTATATGCTTTACTGGTTTTACTTTTCTAAAGAACATAACCTAAGACACCAGGTAATTTTTTTAAGGCTTTATTTCAAGTCATTTGACTACTATTTGAGAACTTCAATAGAAGGTAGAACACACTTATTGAATGACAATAATGTTTTCTTCTTTATGCACCAAGACAGGATCCATTCTCTCAATCTGAGTTGGTGTTCTACCGACTAAGCAGTACAAACCAGGGAAGGAAGTCAAGTTTTTCAGATGAGTTAGGGTAAATGCCTCTCTTAAACTTAAGAGTCAAGTTTAAAGTTCAATAAGTTTTTGTTGAAAAGTGCTGAAGAGCTAGGTTAATGAACAGAGTCAGTGCTAACCTGGAGAAGCCAATAACACACCGCATGGCAAACTGTTAAAAACCGAGGGAATCCAAAATGTTAGGAAATCACATATAAATAAGATAAGATCATGTTTCAGGTATTTAGTAAAGTTAGCATCAGAGGAACCACTAAGCAGAGATATGTTCTCTGATTCAAGGGCAAGGAGGTGGTTATACTTTGGTTCTGCATCCCCCTGCCATAAGATAACATGAAAAAGAAATGTGTCTCTCTATCACTCTCCTTTCTAAGGAGCATTCTAGTTGAACTTCTTCCAAGACAGATTTGCTCACTCTTCTGGCACTGACAAAAAAACAAGGCTCCAAGAACTGATGGAATACCAATTGAGATGTTTCAACAAACAGATGCAATGCTGGAAGTACTCACTTGTTTTTGCCAAGAAATTTGGAATCTAGCTATTTGGCCTGAAGAGTATCATTAATATAGCGTGCAAGTAAAATTTCGCTGAAGATCATTCAAGAGCAGCTACAACAGTATATGGACAAGGAACTGCCAGAAATTCAAGCTGGATTCAGAAGAGGATGTAGAACCAGGGATGTCATTGCTAATGTCAGACAGATCTTGGCTGAAAGCAGAGAATACCAGAAAGATGTTTACCTGTGTTTCATTGACTGTGCAAAGGTGTTTGACTGCATGGATCATAACGAATTATTGGTAACATTGCAGAGAAACAGAATTCCAGAACACCTAAATGTGCTCATGAGGAATCTGTACATGGATCAAGAGGCAGTCATGTGAGCAGAACAAGAGGACACCACATGGTTTAAAGTCAGGAAAGGTTTGCATCAGGGTTATATCCTTTCACCATACCTTTTTAACCTGTATGCTGAGCCAATAATCCAAGAAACTGGACTTTAGGAAGAAGAATAAGGCATCAGGATTGGATGCCTCATTAACAACCTGCATTATGCAGATGACACAGCCTTGCTTGCTGGAAGTGAAAAAGATTTGAAACACTTACTGATGAAGATCAAAGACCACAGCTTTCAGTATGGATTGTACCTCAGCATCAAGAAAACAAAAAGCCTCACAACTGGACCAGTAAGCAACACCATAATAAATAAATGATTGAGGTTGTCAAGGATTTCATTTGGTTACTTGCTTCCACAATCAATGTTCCTGGAAGAAGCAGTGAAGGAATCAAAAGACACATTATGTTGGAAAAATCTGCTTCTAAGGATCTCTTGAAAATATTGAAAAGTAAAGATGTCACCTTGAAGAACAAGATGTGCCTGACCCAAGCAATGATATTTTTAATTGCATCATGTGCATGCAAAAGCTGGGAAATTAATAAAGAAGACAGAAGAAGAACTGATGCCTTTGAACTGTGGTGTTGGAGAAGAATATTGTATGTACCATGGGCTTCCAAAATAACAAACATCTGTTCTGGAAGAAGTGTAACTAGAGTGCTCCTTGGAAGCAAAGATAGTGAGACTGTGTCTTACATACTTTGAACATGTTGTCGAGAGGGATCAGTCCCTGGAGAAGAACACCATGCTTGGTGCAGTGGAGGGTCAGCAAAAAAGAGGAAGACTGTTAACAAGATGGATTGACACGGTGGCTGCAACTATGGGTTGAAGCATAAAAATGATTGTGGACATGGGGCAAGACCAAGCACTGTTTTGTTTTGTTGTACATAGGGTCACCGCGAGTCAGAACTGACTCTACGGCACTTAAAAACAACAGCAACTACCTGGCAAACCAGTTGAAAGAGAGCCTTACTTGTGCCCATTCCAAAGAAAGATGATCCAACCAAATATGGAAATTATCAAACAATATCATTAGTATTAAACTCATTAAATTTTGCTAAAGACAATTCAGGTTCAAGGGTGGCAGTAGCACATTAACAGTGAACTGCCAGAAATTCAAGCCAGACTGAGAAAAGGACATGAAAGGAGGGCTATCATTGCTGAGGTCAGATGGATCTTGGCTGAAAGACATTACAAGAAAGATGTTTACCTGTGTTTTATTGACTGTGCAAAGGTCCTTAGCTGTGTGGATCATAGCAAATTATGAATCATGTTGTCAGGAATGGGAATTCCAAAACACTTAATTGTTCTCAGAGGAAATTGTGAAAGTGATACTTGAGTTGAAGAATAGATGGATGATGAGAAGATACAGATTCCACACGGAGACTTCATACACTGGCTGTAGAGTTGATGCAGTTACTGAGAACAGACATGTAAGACTGAGATGGAAATGAATTGATTTAATATGAAGATGTTTATATTCTCTTTAATTAAGGGGTGAGGTGATTAAAATTAAGGAAAGAGTATAACTGATAGAATAAGTTCTTAGAGAAGCCTGCATAGGATAATATTCATACTTCAGCCTATTCTGTGGAGCTAGGAAAGAAGAGACAGCAAGGCTAGTGAGTTTGTGGTAGAGCAGATAAGTTGAGAGAGATTTGACTAAAAGCCCCATTCTTTTCTCAGTGGTATGGAAAATGAAAAGAGGATGATGGAGGGTGGGGTGATGGAGGGGTGTAATGACGACAGAATGAAGAGCTGGAAGACAGTAGTGAGGATGTAAAATACTGAGGGGTTGTATGTGTTGTCCTGTCCTGAGACCTCGACTGGATAGGAAAGGACTATGGGATTAGGAGGGTATGAAAACAATAGCTTTTTTTATTAGACAAAATAACTATATATATATATAACTATAACTATATATATAACTGCATATATATATAACCATATAGTTATATATATATGCAGTTATATATATAAAGAAGAAAAAACATATACATATATAAAGTAGAAAATATTCTTATTGATATACAGTGTCATATCTCTTCAAATTTGCATTAGGCCATAAAATAATAACTAGTGAAGAGTGTACTTCTTGGCTTGGGTAGATAAAAATACTAAATGGGTAGCTTCTGTTTGGAGGCAAAAGGAGATGGTGAAATCAGGGAGGGGCCTTCAGGCCCCATTTTCAAAGCGGAGATTGAAGTAAGCAGTCATGATTAATCCTTTTCTTGTTTTTCTTAAAATTCCTGGCTTTCTAGCACCACCTGGCCTGGGAAATCACACATTAACTTGTAGGAACCACTGAGATAAAATTGCTGCAGAATTTTACAGCTTCTTTAGGAACATCAAATGAATGAAGGTGCTAGTGGAGGTGCTCGTTCAGAAGCCCCCTGCTCAGATGACAACTGAGAACTTCCTGGACTTCGGTTCAGATGAATGTCTACCCCCGGGACTTGCACCCTGATGGACAGATGAACCTGCCCAAGTTGATTTCATTGCTTTCTCCCCCTGTGCTGGCACAGCACATAGCCTCTCCCTTGAAAGCCCCAAGCTTGCCTGGTAGCTTCTGTCAGGCTTTGAAGGAAATAGCCTCTCTGTTCTCTGTGTTGCTAGCACACAGAAATAAAATCTTTGACTTCTTACCCAAAACTTCTGTCTCTGTGGTTGACTTTAGCAGCAGGTAGTGTGAACTCTGGAACTTTGTCTGATAACAGAAGCAGAGGGGCACAGGAGCTGGTTAAATGACATGGGAAATATGGGTGGAGCAGAGGGATGTGGAATCACAGCACTAGGGGGAGCAGCTAGAGTCACATGGCTATGTGTGTTTAAATCTTTGTATGAGAAAGTGGCTGGAATTGTAAATTTTCACTTAAAACACCATGAAACAAAAAATTGACATTAGACCAGCACAGCCCTCATCTTTGGCATGAACCAATCCTCATCTCTTTGATGACCTTTCAAAATGGCTGGAATGGAGCAGGATGCCAGTAAACAAAAATGTGCTTTCCAGTTTTAAGCCAGTCACTTGTCAACATGTCTCTTCCTAGCTTGGGGAAAACAAACAAAAGCTTTTAGGCTTAAAAGGAAACTTCGTATAATAAAATTTAAACGTACACAGCATATAAATTAGGAGTCTGTTATCCTTTTTCACATTAAACAACAGCAACAACAGAAAACCTTTGCAGTTGTGTGGATTCTGACTCACCGCAACCCTAGAGGACAGAGTAGAACTGCTCAGTAGGGTTTCCAAGGCTACAATCTTTTTTTTTATTATGACTGAGTGAAAATGTAAATTCCCGTATAAATTTGCTTGCCCACCTATACACAGCTTCCATTGCTCTCCCTGTCTGCTGACAGCACACTATTCCTCTCTGCTCCATACATGTCTCATCCTCCCAACAGTCTCCTTTCCCCTCCTCTCCACCCACTCTCCTTCCTTCAGCCAGAGGTCAGCAGAGTGATATCCTATAGATGCATAGAACCATAAAGTGCATCCAATATATGGTCACTCTGCATTGCCAAGTCCAATTCATTCGTGTCCAAAAAGTGGACCTTCGTTATTATTGTCAAGGGCAGCACCAGGGCCAGGGGCCATGCTCACAGGGAAACCCAGAAGCTGCTGAACCATCAATTGTGGTCTTTTAGTGGAGATCTCAGGGTGTACCCCTTTTTATTCTTGTGTTGCCACTGAGACTCAACTTTGTGAGCTCCGGTGGTGGCCGGGCACAATCTGGTTCTTCTGGTCCCAAGTTGATGTAGGCACCCACTCATGTGGGTCTCTCTGTCTTCTGGGTTGTCTTTACCCCATGTCATTTTGTCCTCGGTGAGGATCCGTTCCTGCTGAGTTAGGACCATTTGCTGTGCCCTCGGATGGCAGCTTGGCAGCTTTTAAGACCCAGACGCCACTCACCAATGGGGGGTGCAGACAGCCCTCTTAGCAAAACGCTAGTTGTGCCAATTGGCCTCGATTTTGCCTAAGAGCATAGTCTCCTGCCTCCTACCCCAGCTACTCTGTCCTTGCAATATTGGGTTAAGATGGAAGAAGTACTCATGTCATGTTGAAGTCCACTTAATATTGTTCTTGTTTCTAATGTGTGCTATCACCAATTTCACCCAACCAAATTTCTACCAACTATCTAATCTAAACCCTCCCCCCTCGCCCTCCTTCCCTCTCCTCCCTCGCAGCCATCAAAGAGTCTTTCCTTCTATGCATAAGTCTGTTTTTGACTTCTTATCGTAGGGGTCTCATATAATATTTGTCCTTTTGTCGCTGACTGCTGTCACTCAACATAATGTCTTCCAGTTGAAACCAGGTTAGGAGATGTTTCCTGGAATCATCATTGTTCTTTATCATTGCACAGTGCTCCATTGAGTATACATACCATAGTTTACCCAAGGCTGCAATCTTGAGGGAAGCATGCTGCCACATCTTTCTTCTTCAGAGCACTGATGGATTTGAAATTGACACCTTCTAGTTAGGAGCCCAGCATTTAACCACTGTGCCACCATCCTACACTCTTAGTAAAGTCAATAGCCCAAATAAAATGACATACTGTTGAGTTTGAGACTTTTTTTCTCTCTCCAGAAACACGTCTATGACAGATGAGCACATAGTAAACTCAATTTTTAAAAGTTGTTACACAATTCTGGAATTTTCTCTTTCTCTAAATGGACCAGGATCTCAGTTTTCAAGTGTGGAAGAAAACTACGTCATTTGCTGATTTTCATTCATTATCAAATTTAAAATGATGTGAATCACATGGATTTACAAATGGTAATCTATGTAGCAGAGTAATATAAGTAAAAGTTACATAAACTAAAGAGCTGTAAGTCTGTAATTTGACAATCTATTCCATCAGCTACCTAGTAACCTGCAACAAGCCCTTCAACTAAATTAAATTGCGGTTTTAATACCTGTAAAATGGAGACATTAATGTTAGTTTCCTTAAAGTTCAGTGAATTGTTTTGAAGAACAAGATGAAGAAAGTTACTTTCGTGTACCCTAAAGCCTTGGACAGATATTAGCACTGTTGTGTTTAGAAGCTATAGTCTAAACACAGAGGGGGCTTACAAAAACAGGTCAACAATTATAACATCCAAAGGACTCATTGGCAGACAAGGTTATCTAACACATTCACCTGGAAAAATAACGGAATCTTTTTTTTTTAATTGTCAGCCTTGGCACCCACTGGACGACAAAGGGTCACCTTCCTGCTTACTTAATTGAATATTCTGGTACAGGCTGGCACCTGTGTCAGCTTGTTCCTGCAGGGGCTGAAATGACAAAGAATTGTATGCAGGCAGAGCTTCCTAATAAAAAAAAACTGAGCCATTTAGATTTTTATTTACATTAAGCCTTCAGGCCAAGCCAAAATTCTCACTTCCTGTCAGCAGTGTCAGTTATACAGAGGGAAATATTCTAACTATAATTGCTATTGTTCACACTGTTTTGTTATTTTAAAGAGGTATTCTGGCAGAGACTCAGCAGAAAGATAGATGAAATAGCATCTAAGACAATAACCATAAATAAAACATGAAAACTACAAAATAGAGTGTTTGAGGCATATCTAACCTGAATATTGCATCAACTTTGAGCAAAACAGCAGGATTACAAAGCAGGAAAGAGCTTCACAAAAGGACTTTCTAGGCATCATAGAAAATAAAGAAAGGTAATTTGGGATAGATTACTGCTGTTTTCACTTGCAAGTTTTTCATTTATGTAATTCTACAATGCAAAAAATGTAGTTCAGCATTGTCCAACTGAATGAATTTTAGATTTACGTTAGGAGCGATGGTCACATGTGAGCTATAATTCATTTAAGAGAGGAATTCCTGTATTTATTGTGTGCCTTGAATTTTAGACTTCACATTATTAGTTGTATTATTTTAAAAAGCTGTTGTCCTATTAGCCATTGTTGAATCAGTCCCCAGTTCATGGTAAACTAATGCTCAGCACAATCAGACAATTGTGATCCATGGGTTTTCCCTGGCTGATTTTTTAGACATAGATCACCAACCTTTTCTTCCAAGAAGCTGATTGTTGTTACTAGTTGCTGTCGATTGACTTCTGACGACTTTGTGCATGAAGAATAGAACTTCTCCACAGGGTTTTCGTTTTGTGGCATTTTGGAGCCGATTGCCAAGCCTTTTTGTGAGGCACCTCTGGGTGGGTTTCAACAGCTAGCCTTCATCTGAGCACTTAACTGTTGCATCATCCAAGGACTCCTAGTTACTTCTAGTGCCTGTTAATAATAAGAGCTCAATACATCTACTATTTTTGTTATTAATACTGTTACCTTTGTGATCTAACTGTGTGTTGCATCTGGATTACCAAAAACCAAACCTGTTGCCATCAAGTTGATTCTCACTCTAACCCTATAGAAGAAAGTAGAACTGCCTTATAGGGTTTCCAAGGGAACAGACTGCATATCTCTCTCCTACAGGGTGGCTGGTGGGTTCAAACCACCAATTTTTCAGTTAGCAACTCAGTGCGTTAACCACCGAACCACAAAGGCTCTATATCTAAATTACTACCTCTTGAACAGAAAAGTCAATGTAAAACTCTCCAGCTGGCCCCAAACACTGTTTAAACCATGACATTATCATTAAAACTTGGCATACGGGGCAACTGAGACTGATAGAGCTGACACTTGCTTCTCGAGATCACGTAGTCAGGACATAGCGCGATGAGATCCCAGACTAGGTGCTCTACATTTTTGTCTTTTGGCCACTGTCACACTGCTTCTTTTACAGTGAATTCCTGTCATTTATTATAACATTTAGAGATGAACTTACTCTACTTGAAAATACTACCGGCTTCTTGCTTGTATCACTTATAGAGACCTGTTTTATAAACTTACTGATTCTCTGGCTGCCTACTTGAGGCCGCTCAGAACAGAGTTGTTCACACCCTTTGCACAGCCTTGTAAACAAACAAACCCAGTGCCACTGAGTCAATTCTGACTCATAGTGATCCTATAGAACAGAGGCAATGTAGAACTGCCCCATAGTTTCCAAGGAGCACCTGGCAGATTGCTAACCTTACGGTTAGCACGCATAGCACTGAACTACCACACCATCAGGTTTTCCTGTGGAGCCTTAGAGAGAGCAGAAAGATCACTTCTTAGGTGGAAGGCTTCTAGAATACTTCCACCAAGCCAAACTCATTGCCATTGAGATAATTCCCAATCATAGTAACCCTGTAAAGACAGAGTAGAACTACACCGTAGAGTTTTCAAGGCTGTAAATCCTTGGAGAAGCAGAATGCCACATCTTTCTCCTATGAAGTGCCTGTGGGTTCAAACCACTGAACTTTGAGTTAGCAGCTGAGTTCTTTAACCACTGTGCAACCAGGACTCTTTTTCCAGAGTTTTAGGTGAGGGAAACACAATTAATAAAGTACAAAGAACATAGCACCTTGACAAATTTGTCACACTATAGGACATGTACCCTTTTCATTTAGTAGACTACAGTAAGGCTTTGAAGAAATTCTTCCCAGTTCAGTCAAGGCTGAGGAAGAGAAACTGGAACAGATTCAAATTTTAAAAGTTTGTGTGAATCAGAACGATAATTGGAACAGGACAAATTACAGTTTGAAGCTCTGCAAGAAACCAAATCTCCCTCTTACAAACAGGGGCAGGTGTGTTGCATAGCAACCAAATCTCTTGCCTGTTGGATTTTGAGCAGAGTCAGAAACAGCAGAGCCTCATTCAAAGATGGCCTTGTATACATGATAGTTTCCACAAAACTTCCAGTAATCTGATTTCACACATCAGGATCCTGAAAGGGCTCACAGCACCTCTTCTGAGGATCTCATTCTGGGGCTTCAACCTGTAATTTTCCTATTCTTGTTGTCATTCTGGAGTACCCAAATGGTAAAAATTTGGATGTTGTTCTAGTTTTGCTTCATTGGCCCTAACTAAACTGGTTTGCGCTGGCTTGAAGCCCTAGATTACAGTATCCAGGAGAAAGGTCTAGAGGGCCCCACTTCTCAGTCGCCCTGTCATCCACTACCAGTCACATATTCTAGGCTAATAGGAAAATTCCTCACAGCTGTTGAGACAGTATGCTGCTCATCAACTGGCCACCAAGTGATGAATTCTAGGATGTGTTGGGAAAATATTGTTTATACCTCTCAGTGAGAGTAAGAGACTATTCCTAACCATTTCTTCCACCTATCTGCTAGATGCTCTATGTATTAACCTTCATCTGGGTCCCCTACTCAATCCCTATTGCCAAATTTTATCACTGTCAATTGTAAGACTTTGTTCATCATCGTGAAGAATATGTGTGATATGATACTTGTTGGTTATGAAAAAAGTTGGTGGTTGCCTGGTAATGATCTGTTAGCTTCCAGAGCAGGGCAACTTATTTAAACAAGATGCTCTTTTATATAGTATTACAAACAAAGTGGCTACTTTTCTCTCAGATACTTCAGGTAATGGAGGTCCTTGGAGTTTGACCTACCCCTTCTGACAACATAAAAGCAGTGAAATGGAGAATAGGAAATAAAAATTTAATCAATATTCCAATGAATGTAGTTTCAGCTAACTGAGGCTATGGTTTTAAAAATCAATAACCAGTTGCACTCAGCTGGATTCAAACTCATGGTGACCCATTATATTTGATTTGAATGTGCCCTATAGGGTTTTCACTAGCTGACTTTTTCAAACAGATCACAGCCCTATCTTTCAAGGCACCTCTGGGTGAATTCGAACCTCCAACTTTTCAGTTAGTAGTCAAGCATATTAACACAGCAACTCCAATGTGTTAGGAGAAGGAAAGAGAAGACATCCTATGTGCTCAAGTCCTTATTCCTGAATCCATCACTTTGAAGAAATTAGGTCCTTTAATCTGCACCTGTGATTTCATCCCCACCGTCAATACAGAGTTCAACTGGGAGCTTTACAAAACCCCTATTTTAACATGAGACTGTTACCACAGGGATCTTACACTATTTTTGTAACTGAACATTTAACTTATTGCCCTGCAACCAAGAACATCTAGTAGGAAGTTCCAGTACTTGCCTCCAATTTGCACGTTCCCCTTTGTGTTTACACTGGTTTCCTATTCAGCCATTGAATGCATGCCAGAAATCAGGTACTAAAAATGAAAAAGAACAAAATTCACTATCAGTGTGTGTATGCATGAGGGTAGTCACATAATTGTACACATATATCTGTGTAATTTTATATCTATCATTAGTTTATTCAGCATATTTATGATCGTCTCTTATGTATGGTAGATGTGAAAGGTAGAAGGATAAACAGGAGGGAGGACCTAGGAGGAAAGTCTAGAAAGTAGGAAGAGACAGGAAAGCTGGCGATAAGGAACCCAAGACTGAGAAGGGAGTGCTGACATGTCATGAGGTTGTTAATCACTATCATAAAATACTATGCATATGGTTTAATGAGAAACTGGTTTGCTCTATAAACCTTCAACTAAAGAACAATAAAATTTAAAAGAAAGAAAGAGACCCTTCCCTCATGGAACTTAGACAACTACAGGGTAACAAGATAAGCAAAGAAATAATTATTACATACCATGGTAGGTATTGATTAGGGATGAGAGAGGCTGTTAAAAAGCACATCGCTTCGATTTTGGGCAGGACATGATCCCCAGGTAAACGCCCTTAAAGCAGTTAACCTGAGGCTAAAGACAAAGAGAGAGTGATTGAGGCAGAGAAGAGCAGTGAGCAAGATTTCTAGAAAATGAATGCGAGGGAGGATAGAAGGGAGAGAGAAGAACAGGCTAAGGAAACAAAATAATTCATAGGTAGCACTGAGAAATTTGTTAATATTCCAGAATTTATTTTGTGATTTTCTTCAGAATAATTTAGAGTTTGCATACATACATGAGGAACGTCTTTGCTCGTGTTGTATGATTTCCAGTTTTCTCTGGCCAGTGATCTCTTTGTCATATGCCAAGTACTTTGTCCTGCTGGCGACTTCCCTAATACCAAAGGCTGGTCCTTGCCCTTCTCGGTGCTGCACTAGAATCTGAATGAACTAAATCTATCAATTTGTGTGTCCGTCTGCCTATGAATCTTAGAACTCTTTCAAGACATATCTCATATTTTATTCTAGTACCTCCAGAGCACAGTTCTTGAAATATTGACATTGATCTGAAGGGTAGCTGAATTTACTTACACTTTCAGGTCTCCCAAGTCCTGAAGACACGTAGTGGTATCATGTAGGATTTTCCCACTTTGGTTATAGGCTCCTGCTCTGTGCTTCTCCATGTCAGGAGATCTACCCAGGAAGTCTGCTAGAGTAGTTCTGCACTCAAATACTGTTCTTTCTGAGTTTAAGGTCAGTGGTTACGGTATCCTTCTTGACAAACTAACATAGGTACACAATGGGTTACTTGTTTGTTTCCTGACTACTGACATTGCTACACATTTGAGAGAAAAAGGTTTACTTCAACAAGATTTTAAACTGTATCAAGGAGCAGAAAAAAGGAAAAGGAAAACCAGCTCTTGAGGACAGAAAATAAACTACAGCTAATTCAGTGTTTTGCTGTTGACTGAAGATGAGCTGGCTGACTCCAAGGTCTGCTTTTCTCCTTTGACTAGACTACACTCTCTCCTGAATCAATTAGCTTAGCTACCTACAAGCTAATGAACAGCTTCGCCATTATAACCTGCCAAACGGAGCTTGAATTCTTGGCAGGCAGCAGCACAGGGAGTTCTGGTCACAGAACTCTGCAAGACCTGGTTTGTGGAAACTTCGTGTTCAAACACACATTTGTCTATATACCTGTATATGAGTTTAGGATACACTGTGAGAGCTTTGGGTGCTTCCTTTTTTGCCTCGTCTGTGTCAGAAACCCTGGTTACACAGCGGTTCGGCCTGTTAACCAAAACATTGGCAGTTCAAATCCACCAGGCACTCCTTCGAAACTCTATGGAGTAGTTTTACTCTGTCTTATAGAGTTGCCGTGAGTCAGAATCGACTCGATGGCCATGCGTCCAGTTTCAAGTTTTGTATATTTTCTCCATTATTTATTAAAAATAGGCTGTGGTGTTTTTTTTCTTTGCAAGGTACTTAAGGGTGCAACAATCACTGCCTTGCTCTGACATGTTTACTTTGCATTTGCCAAATAATTAACTAATCTGATCCTTCCTTCTTATTAAATCTCTTATTCTGAATCTATTTAGGAAAAGGATATAGAGAAAAATAAGAGGGAATCTGACCAGATTATTATTTAAAATATTCTTCTCAAGACAACTGGAAGAAATTTCTAGGACTAAATATGGATAATTTAAGTAAAACTAATATTGGCATCCTTGGAAAAGGCCATCGTTCTTGGAAGAGTGGAGCATAAGTGAAAAGGAGGAAGACCTTTAAGGAGACGGATTGACACAGTGACTGCAGCAACGGGCGTTAGCACAAAAGTGATTGTGGGCATGGCACAGACCTGGGCAATGTTTTGTTCTGTTGTGCATAGGGTCACTGTGAGTCAGAACTGACTTGACGACACCTAACAACAGCAACAATGCTGGCATTAACAAATCACTAGCTAGAGGATATTGAATTTTATCATTTACAGACCCCCAAAGGCTAGTTAACATTATGAAGACTCATGTTTAATGTTGCCTTTTACCAGCGGAAAGCAAGGGTCACTGTTTTTATTTTAAAAATAAGAAGTACCATATATAAGGTAGCAGCAGTGATTGTTGAGTAATTCAACTTTGGATATCTTCTCATATATCTCCGTCATATTCATCTGATACTGTCAGAAGATATAATAACTTATTAATTAAACATTAGTCACATTTATATAAATTCATAAGTAGATCAAACTCTTTGTTTTATAAAATTTAAACAATATGTATGTAAGTCTGTACTTAGATGTTAATATAATTATTTAAGAATAAAATAGGATAAAGAATAACCTCATGATATATGTGTATACCATATACATACATACATATGTATGTGTATATATGTATAAACCTGTTGCTGTTGAGTTGATTCTGACGTGCAGCAACACTATAGAACAGAGTAGAACTGCCCCATAGAGTTTCCAAGGAATGCCTTGTGAATTTGAACTGCCAACTTTTGGATCAGCAGCTGTAGCTACTAAGCACTGCACCACAAGTGTTTCCTATGTAAATAGATGGATAGATGTGTGTGTGTGTGTGTGTGTGTACACACACACGTATGTATATATTCAGAGATTGTAATCTTTGTATAGTAAAAGGGAAGTTAAATTAGATTCTCTAAGTTTCCTTCAAGAACCAAATAAGAGATGAAAACGTTTGAGAATTACTTCAAATGGCTAGATTTCCAAAATGACAATTGAAAGGAGGTTAATCATGTATATGAAAAACTTGCATAGCTTACAGGATGTTCTTTGTACTCCAGTGTACTGTTTGTGATATGATAATATCTTCAGGGCCTGTTGAACAAGTGTTAGCTTTCTTGTTTCGTCCTTAAATCAATATACCTTAGGCTACCATGCTTTCTATAGCATTTCTCCAACTGTCTATTCTCTTGCAGCTGTTGGTTTATCCTGCTGCCTCTAGGCTGCTCTCTTACTCTCTAAATCGCCTAACTGGAGGTTTGAGAGTTCTTCCCAGAGGTTCTGCAGAGTGAAGTTTGTGCAGTGGATCATAGCTCATCCTTCAGAAACCTTTCATGTTCATCTCCTTCTAGGTTTACAGATATATTAAATTGCTGTGTTAGTTGAGTTCAACTTCCAAATTATTGATATGAATATAGATATATCCTGAAATCCATACCAAAAATGTAACTCACTGTACAGCAAAAATAAATTCCTACACAGTGAGAGTCCCTCAGTTTAGCACAGTGTTTCTGAAG
This sequence comes from Heterohyrax brucei, assembly GCA_028571685.1. Taxonomy (NCBI): domain Eukaryota; kingdom Metazoa; phylum Chordata; class Mammalia; order Hyracoidea; family Procaviidae; genus Heterohyrax; species Heterohyrax brucei. The sequence goes on along the minus strand of CM053149.1, from coordinate 111,483,031 downwards.
TGCGGCAGAGCTGACATTGTAGGTGGATAAATCTGTCTTGTACATTATGGGAGATTTAACAGCATCCCTGGCCTCTACTCACTGGATACCAGGGCACAACCCAAGTTGTGCCTATCAAAAATGTCTCCGGACAGTGGAAGGGGAGGGTGAGATATCTGGGAATCACCACCCACTCCTCCACCCTCATTGATAACGAAGGATTTCATGATTAGTTGTTTGCCTGAACCTTCTGTCTTAAAGAGTGGTCTGCTTTCATCATGAGCCATTGCCAATATATTCATGCTGTGGATACGTAAACTGATACTAATGATCGGGAACTCTCTTTACATTTTGTCATTAAGCTGTGTTTTGATTGTATTTCTGCCCAGCTCTTGACATTTTGTTTTGTTTCCTATTTTTGATTTTTCTGACTTGATATTCTTCAATCTTCTCTAATGGTGTAGACTTAATGCACTGAAGACCCAAATGAATAGTCTCCCTAAATTCTCACTCTTTGCAACATGGCTTGACAACTCACCCAGCAGGAAGTAGAGTCTGTTTTCCTTCTCCATGAATCTGGGTTAGTCTTTTGCCTTGCTTTGACCCCACAGAATGTAGCAGAATTAGTGGTGTGTCGATTCTGAGTTTAAGTATTAAAATTTCTGGTGTCCTTCCTTTCTATCAAACTGTCTTTCACTTGGACCGTTTATCTCTCTATCACCTGACCATGTCTAAACTTACATGCTTGAAAAATATGAGGGACCACATGCAACAGAGACAAGTGACCCCAGCATTAGGCTATCAGGGACCATCCAGCCTAGAGCTGACCTGCTAGCTCACTCAAAGTCAGGATTATCTAAATTCAGATTACAAGAAGTCAGTCAACTCTCAGGCCTATGAGATAAATATACGCTAATCATTCTGTGCTATTAAGTTTTGGGGCTGTTTGCTCTGCAGAATCCTTGAGTCAACTGATACTTTCCTACTAACTCTGGAACTCTGGATGAAGCTTACTTATTCTTCTTTCTGCTCCAGGTACTCCAAACAGGATTCCTTGCCCCAGCGTTGCTCCCTGGGTCTCAAGCCCTAGCACAGCACCACTTGGTAGGAACACGTTTAAGCCCAAGCACTGGAAAGGATGGTAATGTTATATAAGGGACAGTAATCAACATTGTCCTTTTTATTTACACTCTTCAAAACCATACCTCTTGGCTTATAATGATGGTGGTTTTGTTTCACATCACAATCTTAAAATGTCTTTATAATATATAGGAATAAAATGTATAGAGATGTTTATTATTTCAAATAAGTAGAAACTTATCTTTGCACATGGGTAGCAGTTGAATTAATGACTGAATCCTTGCTAAACTTTCCATGAGAATTTATAAGTTGGAATCTTTTTCTTCATCGTGATGCATAGAAACCATCTGAGTATTGACATAGCCTAGTCCATCTGGCTTTGTTCAGGCTTCATACTGTAAATGCAGTGTTTCAATATCTTGGGCTTACTACCACCTTCAATATTTTATCCTATTATACAAAATTGCTTTAATATTGTAGTGTTACCACCCTTAAAAACAGGTTAGGGTAATTTGGCTTGATACATAGTCTACAAAGTCACAAGTGACTGCAAGACTGTCATTTAAAGTTTGTAAGGCAGCTTCCACGGGACTACATTCAGAAAATAATTATAAATGACCTCTTTGTAGACTTATAAGTCTATTAAATGTTCATTTTTGTCTGTTAATTATACCCGTTTATACTCCTCGCAGCCTGCTGAGTATCTGGTTAACCTTCACTGTAAGAAATGTATTTGCTTTCTTATTTTGGGTATTTGCCTAATGAAAAACATTAATATATCAAGAAAGAGGATAAGAAATGTGAAATACTGAGGCACTAGAATTGAGATACATACATATGCAATTGAATCATCATCAGAGTTTAATGTCAGAGCACCATAAAGGAAATCTTGTTTGACAGATGACACAAATAACAATTAAAATTTCTGCATCATATATTCAAAGAATCAACTGATTATATGTCTATGACTTATGACAGTGAGTATAATGTGATTTACATTACCATATAACCATCTACTTGCATTCAGGAGATATATTTTCTAGTTCCATTTCTGCCACTGTCCTATTATGTAGACTTTGTCTGTACACTTAAGCTCTGTGGGTTTCCTGTATCCTCTGTGCCTCTTCTGGGCTCTGAAATTCTACCCACTTGTTCTTGAATAGTCTATACTATGTTACAATGGAAGAATTAACACAGGTCTAAAGTATAATTCTTAGGTTATTTTAGAAAATAAGTGCAGTGTAACATATCTGAACAGAGTAATAATCACAGACAAGCAGACTGTGGTCAGCAGCCTGATATTCTGCTGGTAAATAACAAAATGTTGAGTGACGTGATATAATTATCATATTTGGTTGGAGTATAAAGCCCATTACTGTAAATTTGGAATAATAGAACTTTTAAAGTCAAGTCCCTCCCCCCAGTAAATGATATGATTTTGTAGTACTCTCATGTTTATTAAGAAACTATGTTTCACTTCTTTAAAACTATGGAAGAGAGCATTTTAGGGTATTCAATTCGTCCTTATCAGGAAAATTGTGTACCAGTAGTAGATTGTTCGAAATTTATGTGGGCATAGTCTCCTTTATAGGGTCTCTTTGTCTGTCACTTTACTTTGTAGTTTTCCCTGCCTCTCCATAACATCCTTTCTTATCTAACATCCTATTTCCACTACTTTACCTTCTTTTGGGAAGAGACAGACACCTTTCATTATAGTACACTACAACAGAAATTATAAGTTTTCTTCCTAGGTGATGGTTTCTAATGCCACCCTCAAGTTGAATATTCAGAAATCTATGTCTCCTACCAATTTTATATTCAACTGCTTACTGGATATACACCTAGTAGTCCTATGGGTACCTTGAGCTTAATACATGCTCCTCTAAACTTTCCCATACTTCCATTTACTTCCTTATTTCTGATGTTATTTTTTTGGCATCTGACTACTAGACAACAAAGCCAGAATGCTGGAATTAATAGACGTATTTATCCTTTCTCATCCTCCATGTATGGCATATTCTGAAATCTGATAGATTCTACTTCCCCCCTTTCATCAAATCCATAACATTTATTTCTACCCTCATTGCTATTGTCTTTGTAAAGGCTATCTGTGAGAGACAGAACTAAGATAGTGGGGTAGTCAGATACTTCCTGTGGTCCCTCTTATAAAAAAGACCTCCCCCCCCCCAAAGTGAATCATTTGTATACAACAAACTGTGAGCCTTAAACATGAAAGGTTAAATTGAGGAACTGGACTGAGTGGCAGGGGGAGGAAGAGATGATTCTGAATCAACAATCCATTGGTGCAAGCACAGTGAGTCAGGTAGTGGCTTTCGTGATGTGTTTTCCACTACAGAGAACATGGTACAGAGTCTGCTCACGTATCCAGAATCAGTGAAAAGTGGTGTGCAATTGGCAAAAGATAAGTACTTCAATCTAACTTACTGTGTGGACCAAAAAAGGCCACTCCTTTGGGAAAAAAACTCTTTCCCATTTACCTGCTCTCCTTCTGGCTCTACACTGAGACCTGGCTAGCTTCAGAGATGGGCATGTCCCTTTGGTCAGAAGTAGGAGTCTTCATGCACCCTGAGCCATTCTCATGGCTTTGGAAAAGGAACAAATTAGCAAACAGGAAAAAATAATCTGCAGGCTACTCTTAGCAGGGAACTCAGGGCAGACACAGCAACTTTGCCTAGGTGCAGGCTTAAGGGGTTCACAGACACTATGGTTTTTGCAACCTGTGTAGCATTGTGTGAGTCCATTATAGCAATGTAGGCCCTCATTAACACAGCATCAAAAAACCAACCAACCAACCCACTGCCATTGAGTCAGGTTCAACTCACAGAGACCCTATAGGTCAGAGTAGAACTGCCCCATAGACTTTACAAGCAGTGCCTGGAGGATCTGAACTACCAACCCTTTGGTTAGTGACATAGCACTTAACCCACTATGCCACAACAGGGTATATACCGGAAGTCTAACCTCAACTGTGTCAACTTTATGGTGCAGAGGTAGGTTTATGGTATTTGACACAGCTTTGCCTGTTAAACAGGGCCCTTACCTACCCACATCAGAAACCTGGGGCTGAGTGGCTTCACTTATGCCACCTAGCCACCTATGATAGGGGTCCAAGAAAAAGAGATACCTCCAAGTCCTTACAGCCAACAGCACTGGTTATCCATAGTCCTGCAAAAACCACCCAACTACATGCTCTAGGGAAGAAGGATATTATTTCCTCACAGACACTCAGGGGCAGCTACCATCTCTGTTACCTTGCTTAGCACATGACTTCCTACTATAGCCAGATACTTGTTCCTACGCCTATCACCCTTGCTTTCCTAGGACTGTAGATGAAAGCCTGCACCGTACATTTGGTGAGTGACTGCCTGGACACACAAGCTGAATCAATACAAAAATAAATAAATAGACTTGACGGCACTTGGCTGAAACTCACTTACCCAGTAACAGCTCTATATACCTGGTGACAGAATATAACAGATACAAAGACATCAATAATCAAACTAGCTCACATGAGCTGCCTATTTGGGCATATCAAAGCAAAACAAAACAAGAAGCTAGGACACAATAAACAAGCATAAAATAAATAAATAACAATAACTTTTTGACGACTCAGAGACAACAGTCAATATCAAATCACATAAAGAGGTAAACCATGATGGCTTTGGCAAGCTCCCAAAACAAAGAATCAAGAAATCTTCTAGGTAAATGAAACTTCCTGGAATTACCAGAGGTAGAATACAGAAAATTAATACACAGAGCTCTTCAAAACACCAGGAAGGAAATCAGGCAAAATGCAGAACAAGTCAAGCAACACACAGGCAAAGTAATGGAGGAACTTAAAAAGATAAGAGAAGAGCATAATGAAAAATTGAACAGGCTACAAGAATCCATAGAAACATAAAAAATAGAAATCCAGAAGATTAACTGTAAAATTTTGGAATTAGATAACTCAGTATAAAGTCAAGGCAGCACAGTTGAGGAAATGAAAGTCAGAATTAGTGAGACTGAAGACAAAGCACTTGACACCAACATACTTGAGGAAAAATCAGGAAAAAGAATTTTTTAAAAATGAAGAAATCTTAAGAATTATGTGGGACTCCATCAAGAGGAATAACCTACTTATGATTAGTATACCAGAACAGAGGGCATGACAGAAAATACAGAAAGAATTGTTGAAGATTTGCTGGCAGAAAATTTCCTAATGTCATGCAAGATGAAAAGCTGTCTATCCAAGATGCTCATTGAACTCCACACAAGGTGGATCCCAAAAGAAAGTTACCAAAACATATTGTAATCGAACTTGCCAAAAGCAAGGATAATGAGGGAATTTTAAGAATACCTGGGGATAAATGAAAAATAATCTACAAATAAGAGCTAATAAGAGTAAACTTGGACTACTTATCCAAAACCATGCAGGCAAGAAGGCAATAGGATGACATATATAAAACTTTGAAGGAAAAAAATTACCAGCCAATAACTATGTATCCAAGAAAACTGTCTCTCAAATATGATGGTGAAATTAGAACATTTCCAGATAAACAAAGATTTAGGAAATGTGTAAAAACCAAATCAAAATTACAAGAAATACTGAAGGGAGCCTTCTGGTTAGAAAAACCAATGATATCAGTTTGCTAACCTTAGACCAGAACACAGAACAGAGCAACCAGATACTGACACAGTCAAAGAAATCACAAAAATAAACCAAAGCTACAAAACATAAGGTGTGGGAGACATCATTACATAAAAGAAGACAACATTAAAACAAAAAAGACTAAAATTGTAGTGACAGATTCTTCATATGGAGAGAAAGTTAAGGTGATATAAAGAAATCAATATTGGTTTAAAATTAGAAAAATAGGGATAAATATTAAAATAATCCCAAAGGAAACTAACAGGCCTACATATCAAAATAAGAAACAGGAGAAACAATAAAGATTTAGCAAACAGAAAATCAACAAAAAAGAGGAAAAATAAAATAAAATAAACAAAATAAAATGAATGCAAATGACTCAGCGCAGAAAAATAAGTGGAACAAAAGAACTATCAATAGCACACACAGAAACATATCAAAATGGTGGCACTGAACTCATACATATCAATAACTATGCTGCATGTAAATGGACTAAATGTACCAGTAAAGAGACAGAGAGTGGCAGAATGGATTAAAAAAATGACCCGTCTATATGTTGCCTACTACAGACACACCTTAGACTGAAAGACACATACCAAAACTTAAATGATGGAAAAAATATATCAAGCTAACAAGAATCAAAAAAGAGCAGAAGTGGCAGTATTAGTTTCTGACAAAGTAGACTTCAAAGTAAAATTCACCACAAAGGATAAGAAACAATGCTATATAATGATGAAAGGGCCAATACACCAAGAGGATATACCATGTTAAATACTTACATACCCAGGGACAGGACTCCTAAATACAGAATACGTACTCTAAAAGCATTTAAAAGAGATAGATAGCTCCAAAACAACAGTAGTAAGTTTAATACACCACTTCTGGTCAATGACAGAACATTCAGAAAGAAGCTCAATAAAGACAAGAAGATCTAAATGCCACAATCTCATAGAGATATATAGAATACTCCACCCAATAGCAGCCAAGTATGCTTTCTTTTCTAATGCATGGAACATTCTCCAGAATAGCTCACTTATTATGCCATAAATCAAGCCTTAACAGAACTGAAAGCATCAAAATATTATAAAGCATTTTTTCAGGCCATAAAGCCATAAAAGTGGGCATCAGTAATAGAAAAAGTAAAGATAAAACAAATACATGGAAACTGAACAACACCTTGCTCAAAAAATACTGGCCATAGAAGAAATTATGGACAGAATAAAGAACTTTGCAGAATCAAATGAGAAAGAAAACATCCCACCAGAAACTTTAGGATATAGAAAAAAGTGTACTTGGAGATCAGTTTACAGCAATAATGTGTACACCCCAAAAGAAGAAAGTACCAAAACCAAAACATCAACCCTACAACTCAAATAATAGAAAAAGGAAAAAATAAAAATTAGAAAAGAATTAGAGAGTAGAAAGATGATGGTGTTAACAAGGTCAAAGTCTGGTTCTTCAAAAAGATCAACAAGATTTATTAACCATTGGCCAAACTGGCAAAAGAGGAAGCAAATAACCTGGGGAAGAAATGAAATAAGTGATATCATAAAGGGCCCAACTAAAATGAAAAGAATCATAACACAGTGCTTTGAAAAACTGTTCTCTAACAAATTTGAAAACTTGGAGGAAATAGACAAACTTCTAGAAAGATACTAGCTACCTAAACTAACACAGAGTCAGAACAACTAAATAAGCCTATAAAAAAGAAGTTGAAAAGGTAATTAAAACTTTCCAACAAAACCCCCTGACCTTGAAGGCTTCACTGGAGAATTCTATCAAACTTTCAGAAAATAGTTAACACCACTAATACTAATGGTACTTCATTACACAGAAAAGGATGAAATACTCCCAAACTCATTCTATGAAGCCAGCATAACCCTGAAACCCAAACCAAGTAAAGACACCAGAGAGAAAGGAAATTACACACCTTGTCCCTCATGAACTTAGACACAGAAATCCTCAACAAAATTCTAGCCAATAGAATTCAGCAACATATCAAAAAATAGTTTACCATGACCAAGTAAAATTCAGAGGTGATACACAAGGATGGTTCGGCATTAGGAAAACAACCAATATGATCCATCATGTAAATAAAAAAGACAAGAATCACATGATCTTATCAACTAATGCAGAAAAGGCATTTGAAAAAGTCTAAAACTCATTCATGAAAAAAATCCCTCAGGAAAACATGAACAGAAGGGAAATTCCTCAGCATAATAAAGGGCATTTATACAAAGCCAACAGTCAACATCATCCTAAATGAAGAGTCTGAAAGCTTCCCACCTGAGAAAAGAAACCACAGGAGGAGACCTTTTATCACCACTCTTAATCAGCACTGTTCTGGAGTTTCTAGCCAGAACAATTAGGCTAGAAAAAGAAATAAACTGCATCCAGATTGGTAAGGAAAAAATAACAGTATCTCTATTTGCAGTTGATATGGTGTTACACACAGAAAATTCCAAAGAATTCTCAAGAAAACTACTGAAATGAATAGATTTCGCAAAAATGTCGGGACACAAGATAAACATACAAAAATTAATTGGATTCCTCGAAACTAACAAAGAGAACATTGAATAGGAAATCAACAAATCGATACTATTTACAATAGCCCCCAGGAAGATAAGATACATATGAATAAGTCTAACCAGAGACATAAAAAAAATCTATACAAAGAAAACTACAAGACAGTACTGCAAGAAACCAAAAAGACCTGTGTAAGTGGAGAAACACACCTTGCTCACAGATAGGGAGACTCAGTATTGTGAAAATGTGTATTCTACACAAAGTGATCTATAGATACTATGCAATCTATGATTCACATTCCACGGACATTTTTTTAATGAGATAGAGAAACAAATCACCAAATTCATTTGGGAAGGGAAGAAGCCCCAGATAAGTAAACCATTACTAAAGAAGAACAAAGTGAGAGGGTTCACACTATCTAGCTTTAGCACCTATTATACTGCCACAGCAGTCAAATCATCCCGGTACTGGTACAAAAGTAGAGACAGAAACTGGCGGAACAGAACCAAGAAACAGATGTAAAGTCATTCACCTATGAGTACCTGATATTTGAAAAAGGCCCAAAGTCTGTTAAATTGGGAAAAAGACAGTCTCTAACAAATTATGCTGACATAACTGGACATCCACCTGCAAAAAAATGAAACAAGCCCCATATGGCACACCATGCACAAAAACTAACTCAAAGTGGATCAAAGACCAAAATACAAAATCTGAAACAACAAAGAACATGGAAGAAAAAAATAGGGACAATGGCCTAATACGTGACATAAAGAGAATGCAAAACATATACCAACAATGCACAAACATCAGAAGATGATTGTGAGCTCCTAAAAATCAAACACTTATGCTCATCCAACGACTTTACCAAAAGAGTAAAAAGACAACCTACAGACTGTGAAAAGTATTTGCATGTTACAAATTGATCAGCACCTAATTTCTAAAACCTGCAAGATACTGCCAACATTCCACAACAAAAAGATAAATGATCCAATTTAAAAATGAGCGAAGGATATGAGCAGACACTTCACAAAGTAAGACACTCAGGCGGCTATCAGATATTTGAGGAGATGGTCACAATCACTAGCCATTAGAGAAATGCAAATCAAAACTGCAATAAGATAGCATCTCACAACAACCAAGCTAGCGTTAATCCAAAAAACACAAAATGATAAATGTTAGAAAGGTTGCAAAGAGACTAGAGCACTTACACTTTGCTGGTGGGATTTTACATGGCATAACCCCTTTAGAAATTGATTTGGGGCTTACTTAAAAAGCCAGAAATGGAAGTGCTTTATGGTCCAGCAATTCAGCTCCTTGGAATATGTCCTAGAGAAATAAGGACCATCACACTGATATATGCACACCCATGTTCTATGCAGCACTGTTCACAATAGCAAAAAGATGGTAACAACCTAGGTGTCTATCAGCAGTTGAATGGAGTCAATCTCAAAAGGACAAATATTGTACGAGACTACTATTACAAGAACTCAAGTAAAGGTTTAAATACAGAAGAAAGCATTCTTTGATGGTCATGAGTGTAGAGAGGGGTATTCACTAATTGGATAAAAACAAAAAAAGAAATCTGCTGTACAGTGGATTCCAACTCATAATCCTTACAGGTCAGAGCAGAACTGCCCCATAGAGTTTCCAAGCACTACCTGGTGGTTTTGAATAGTCAACCTTTTGGTTAGCAGTCATAGCACTTAACCACTGCATCACCAAGGTTTCCTTTCTGGATAGCAGACAAGAATTATTTAAGGTGATAGGAAGGAGAGCATGCAATACAGGGGAAGTCAGCACAACTGGATTAAACCAAAAGTTAAGAAGTTTCCTGGAACAGAGGAACAGAGTAGCAGGGGCTGGAGTCTGGGGATCATGGTTTCAAGGGACATTTAGGGCAATCAGCATAGCAAAGTTTCTTAAGTAACTATTCTGCATCCCTCTTTGATGAGTGGCATAAATCAGTCCCAACCCACCTGCAGCAAAGGAGAATGAAGAATACCAAAGACTTAAGGAACCTATGAGCCCAAGAGACAGAAAATGTCATGTAAACCAGAGACTCCATCAGACTGAGACCAGAAATAGATGGCTTCTGGGTACCACCAATGACTGCCTTGAAAGGAATACAAAAAAAGGTCTTTGGTGGAGCGGAAGAGAAGAGAGATACAGAACTCAAACTCATGTAAAAAGGCCAGACTTGATGGTCTGACAGACTGGAGAAATCCTGGAAAACACAACCGCTGGATTAACCCCAAACTAAAACCATTTCCAAAGCCAACTCTTCAAAGATTAGACTGGACCATGAAACCCTGGTGGCATAGTGGTTAATTGCTACAGGTGCTAACCAGAAGGTCAACAGTTCAAATCAGCCAGGTGCTACTTGGAAACTCTATGGGACAGTTCTTACTCTGTCTACAGAGTTGCTAGGAGTCAGAATCAACTTGACAGCAGTGTGTTTTTTTATGACACATCAAATAATACTGGTGAAGAGTGTGCTTCTTGGCTGAAATAGAAACTTGAGACTAAATGAGCAGCTCCTACCTGAAGGTGAGGTGAGAGGGCAGAAGGGGACAAGAGGTGTTTGAATGGACACAGGAAATACAGAATGGAAAGAAGTGTACTGTCACATTGTAGGGAGAGAAACTAGGGCCACATAACAATGGGTAGATAAGTTTTGTATGAGAATATGACCTGAATTGTAAACTTTCACTTAAAGCACATTTAAAAAATAAATAAATGAAGGCTCTGCACAGTTTGTTCCAATGGCATCAAGGGGCACCCTTCTGACCCATTCCTGTTCTACATCTTCTGCACTTCCTCCAGTGATTTCTCTAAATCATAGTTTTAATTATGGGATTTCCTTGCTTAAAGTTCTCCCATTTATTAAAGCAGGTTTGAAAATGCCTGCGGTGGGAAGCCAGGAAAATTAATGAAAAGAGCAGCAATCTAAGCTTAACCCCAAACCAAACCCACTGCCATTAAGTCGATTCTGACTCATAATAACCGTATAGGATGAAGAAGAACTGCCCCCTTATTTCCAAGGACCACATGGTGGCTTTGAACTGCCAACCTGTTGCTTATACTAAGGCACTTGGCTTGGCTTGGCTCATCAGGGTTTCTAAGCTAAAGCTTAGCCACCTAGAAAGCATGTACAGAAATTTGGACATAGTTTTGACAGATGGTCTGATATTTCAGAAGAAGCCAGAAAGTTATGCAAAATCTCCCCATATGTATGATGGCAATGAATTATTATTATTTTTTAATGTGTCTGGCCTAGAGGAAAAAGTAAACACTTTGTGACATGCTGGCAAGGTGCTCTGTGATCTGGTAAACCTCTTTACATCTCCTTTTTTTCTCTCCCATCCTCACCGTTTACTCCAGTAAACCAATACCATGTATCAGTGCTGGATTGTGCCAGGCAATTTTGTGTTTCTTTTGAATTTGTCCTGCTCTCCCTCTGCACAAGATTCACCCTACCTTCACTGTGAACCCACACCTACCCTACCAGCTAAATGTCTGTGTACTCTCTATACTCAGATAGGATCGCTACTCCTCAGCCCCTTAAATACCTGCCTCTCCCTAAGTATGTGCAATCTCTGTACCCTTCCATCACTATACTTACTACACTGTAACTTCAATTACATGTTTGCAGTCCTATCTTTCCATTGTTCTGTAAGATCCTTGGTGACAAGAACTGAGTCTCAGTCTCCTTTGTGTCTCCAGATAGAACTTGACATACTATAGGCATTCCGTGGGTATAGGTGAATAAATGAATCACTAAAATGAATAATGTAAATATTACTTAGACTCTTTTAGAAGTTACGAGTTTTAGTAAAAAATTTGAAGAGAAAATTGAATCTTAAATAGCTCTGTATTAATTAGACTCTGTTGGGGGACAAAAACCATATCAGTTATTTGAGCATGTACACAGTGGTCAGCAAGGAACCCTGGTGGCACAGTCAAGCTCTGGGCTGCTAACTGTAAGGCTGGAGGTTTGAACTTACCCAGAATCTCAGTGGGAAGAAGACTTGGTGATCTCCTTCTATAAAAATTACAGCCAAGAAAATCTGATGGGGCTGTTCTACTCTGTCATATGGACTCACTGTGAGTCAGAATTGACTTGATAGCATCTAACAACAGTGAAGTTGTCAGCTGGGTAACACACAGGATCAGAAGAGGACTGCATGGCCACTCACAAAGGAATTGTGGTAGCAGCAGTGTTGCAGCTACTCCTGAGGAGGAGAGAGGAAAGGAAGGTGGTTGGAAATTGTCAGAACCTGACGGCTTGGAGGAAGAGGACAGTGCCCCTAGTTGCTCTCTCTACACGGTGACAGAACACTTCTTTTCATCCTGTATTTCCTGTATCCATTCAACCACCTGTTGTCCCTTTCTGTGCTCTCATCTTGCCTTCAGATAGGAGCTGCTCATTTAGTCTCAAGTTTTTACTTAAGCCAAGAAGCACACTCTTCACCAGTATTATTTATGTGTCATAAAAAGGCACACTGCTGTCAAGTTGATTCCAACTCCTAGCAACTCTGTAGACAGAGTAAGAACCGCCCCATAGAGTTCCCAAGTAGCACCTGGCTGATCTGAACTGCTGACTTTCTGGTTAGCAGCCGTAGCACTTAACCACAACGCCATCAGGGTTTCATTGTCCAGTCTAGTCTTTGAAGAGTTGGCTTTGGGGATGGTTTTAGTTCAGGGTTAATCCAGGGGTCACGTTTTCCAGGATTTCTCCAGACTCAGCATTACCGCTTCCCCTTAACCGATTCTACTCTGGTGTTTTCTTCAAACATACTACATAAAAGCTAATGCATTACACAAATTTGTTGTTGTTGATGCCATCGAGTTGGTTCCAGCTCATAATGATCTTCTTCTGTACAGCAGAAAGAAACACTGCTTGGTCCTACACTCTCTTCCCTGTCCTTGCTATGCTTCAGCACACGGTGGCAGCCACTGTGTCAGTCCATCTCATTAAGGGTTTTCCTCTTTTTTGTTGACCCTCTACCTTACCAAGCATGATGTCATTCTCCAGAGATAGTCCCTCCTGGTAACATGTACAGAATACACGCTTGAAAGGATACCTAAACATATTACTTAGATTTTATCATCTGTCACCCCTTGTTAGAGTGTAACTTCTATGAGGGTAGGGAGATTTGGATGTTAACTGATGGCTTACAGACAGCTAAAATTGTATCATGGCACACAATAGAGTCTCAGTAAATTTTTATTGAATAAATGCATTTTAATTATGCAAATAGAACATAACTGTATTCTCCTTATAAAACTGAAAATTTACATATACCACTTAATTTCTTTGATAAAAAACAAAAAGCCCACTGCCATCGAATTGGGTCCAACTCATAACGACCCTATAGGTCAGAGTAGAACTGCCCTATAGTTTCCAAGGAGAACCTGGCAGATTTGAACTGCCAACCTTTTGGTTATCAGACATAGCACTTAATCTGCAACACCATCAGGGTTTCCAGTCTCTCTGTAGTTGTTTCTAATATGGCCTCCTCCATCTTCTCAACTTAATACGTATCATTCTAGAAATTATTTTTATCCATTTATGTATAAGGAGCCCTGGTGGTGCAGTAGTTAAGCACTTAGCTACTAATGGAAAGTTTAGTTGAGCCCACCAGCTGCTCCACGGGAAAAAGACACCGCAATTAGCTTCCATAGAAATTACAGCCTTGGAAACCTTATGGGACAGTTCTACTGTGTCCAGTAGGGTCTCTATGAGTTCAAATCAACTCAGCAGCAACAGGTTTTCCAGTTTTTATGAATAAGCATGCACATACAAACATTTATGTATCTCTATGAAAATTTACTGAATTGTTTTTATGTACACACATGTATATTCTATACATAACTAATCCAACTGTACTTATTTTTCCGATTCTTTTTTTGGAGATCAGCCCGACAGTTCGTATAGGGGGATATTTGTGTTAACTGGATCATCTTATTTTCATATTCATTCTGTCCTAATATTTTAGATTAAATATCTAATCATCTACATCTAACATCTAATAATGTCTAGTTATCATCTATATATTTAATAATGTCTATTGTAATTTTTTTCTATTTTAAGGTACATTCTGCTAACGTCTTCCTTGTTCATATGCGCAATGTGTTTGCAGAGTGGATGTGAGTAAGGGTGACTAGGTCCTAAAATCTATGACCTGAGTTATAGGTCAAGTGTGAATCATTGTTAAGAGATGCTTCTAAATTCTTTTCCAAAGAAGAAAAGAATTTTTATTTTTATCAGTATATGATGAGAGAAAATATTTATCCATGCTATCATTAACACTTGCTATTATGAAACTTCTACTTATTTGTCACGTGATAGATTAATAGCAAAATCATGCCATTGTTTTAAAAATTTGTATTTCTCTGCTGCCTAATGAGGTTGCAAATCTATTCATTTGTTTATTGACCTCTGCAGTGATTAGTCTGTTCAAATCTGGTTCTAGGTCTAGTTCTAATTAGAGTGTAGGTGTTCTCTGTATTTTTGAAATAGTATTTAATGATTATAAATATTTTTTCTCAGATTGCAACATGTGGTTTACGGTGTTATAAGTGTTGGTGTTGTTGCATATTTATCGGTGCTGTCTTTTATATTTTGATATTTATTTGGTAAATCATTACTCCAAAGTTCATGTATGTATTCATCAGGATTTTATCTTAATAGTTTCTATATTTTTTATTTAATCCTTTTTTTATTCAGTGTTTATTTTTATGAAAAATATTACGTGTGGCTCTAACTTAATTTTTCCATGTATTATTAGTTACTTATCCTGACATTATTTATTGAATTGCCTTTTCCCCAGTTTTGAATGTCAGATTTATCAAATCCTTGATTCCCACATATTTACACACCTGTTGTAAACTTTTTTCTGTACCACTAATCAAAGTGTCCGTGCCTGAATCAGCATCATCACTATTTAAATTAATATGACTTGGAAGTGTGTATTAATAAAAGAGGATGGGGAAAAAAGTCACCTACCTTTGTCCTTTTGTTATAAAACTATTGTGGCTATTATTGCACACTTAACTCTTTCATATGAAATTTAGAGTCACTCGTGCACTCACTGCTGTTGAGTCAACTCATAGTGACCCTACAGGACAGAGCAGAACTGCCCATAGAGTTTTCAAGGAGTGCCTGGTGGATTCGAACTCCAGCAGCTGTAGCACTTAACCATTACGCCACCAGGGTTTCCTGATCAAATTCTGTGAAAAATTGTGTTGAAATTTTGATAGAAATAGCTGTATATTTACGGATTCATTTGATAGAGAGAACGTCTTTGTGATCATAACTGTTTTTCATTGCAAAACATGGCAAAATGTATTTTTTCAAAAGCCTTATAGTGTGCCCTTCATTACAGCTTTACATAGTTCCCATAAATTTCTTCTCCATTTCTTGGTGTGTTCATTCCTAGGTATTTCATCATTTTTTTTAGTTGTTGTGATGCTTTTTGCAAATGTGATATTTCTTTTAATTACATTTTTACATTTTTTAATTGATTATTGCTGGCTTGGCATTGCTGTTACCTAAGAAATCTATTTTCTGTGCCACTGTTGTAGCCACCTACCTTGCTTCATTGTTTGCAGTGTTCTTTACAGCTGCTGCTCTGTCCATTTTCACCTTTCTAAATTTTTAAATATTATTGTGGGATTTCTCACATATTTCAGTTCTGTTTTCACATGTGGCTATGTACTTATTTATTTGTCTTAAAACATTTTCCTGTAATTTCTTTGGAAATTGTGTGAGAGTAAGGTAGCATTTCACTGTCAACAAAAGTCCTGATGCTTTATTTATAACTCTCATAAGGAACTTTACTATTTCTTGTCTCTTTTGGTAGTCTATAGTGTCCTCGAGGGCAATATTTCTGTGTTACATTTCTCACAGTACTTAGTATAATGTCTTTCAAAAACAAGAACAAGCACCCAAATCAAACAATGGTTGGAGTAATCAATTCAGTGTACACTGAAACAACTGTGCTGAGTAAGTCACTTACGAGCTGTGAGATATCACTACAGGGAAGTGATTTTATTAAAGAATAGAGCAAAAAGAAAGTCAATTAAATAATGTAGGGCTAGATTACTGGGGTACTTTCATAATAAGAAATATACAGAATTCAGCTTTGTGAAGAAATCACTGTGAATAAATTTCAAATGTTGTTATATTCACATTAGGTTGTGACTTTTAAAAGAAAGTAATTTAAAAATAACTATAAAAATGTATTTGTTTAAAAGGTTAAGTTACTTGTGGAAATACCCTGGCTTATTACACACAGATTTTAAAACTTTATGCCCTTGGATTTTATACAAAATAAATTTAATCTTTATAGATCTCTGTTTTCAAATCTATCCACGTTAGGTATTTTAACTATTCCTCATAATGACGCAGTTTCAAGAACTCTCATGGGTCTCTGAAATATGTTGAATGTGGTCAGCAATCTCAATGAATGGAAAACACAGTGCCTAAAGGGACAATATGACATATTTGGCAGAAGCCTAGTAAATTGGATTGGTTATTGTGCAATCAATAAAAGAGATAGGATGCTTATCATTAATATGAGACTCTAGACCATGAGGGAAGCAAAACTTTGAACTTCTGAAATTCTAGAGCAAAATAGTATTCATCTACTTGAATAAGATAGAAAAGATCATTCTATAACATGAAGTTATAAGTGTCCCTTCTGGAGAAATATTGGAATTTCCAGCTTTCCGAAACAAACAAAGAAATCATTGTTGCTGAATCAATTCTGATTCATAATTTTTGTGTAGAAAATATAAAAAATCTGAAAAGTTAGATAAATAGGAAGATTTCTCATTTGTATTCATCAAGTGGTTTTGGTTTCCTTCTCAGAAAGTCTGTGTGTATGTGTGTGTGTGAGAGAGAGACAGAGAGAGAGAGAGAGCACACACATAAACATGTAGGTCAAAGATTGTTGAATCTAAAACTCAGCAACTTTCCAAGGGATATACTTACCATATACTACAATGTATTTATTTCTTTGTTAATAACAAATGTACCTATTACAGGCTGGGCATTGTACTAGCTGTTTCCGACTTGATTCAAGCCTTCCAAAAGCATCATAGGTGGAAAGCATGTGAATTAATTACTGGATAGTTCACTGTAACTGGAGCTCTGCTGGCACAGTGGTTACCAGCTTCACTGCTAACTAAAAGGTTGGCATCTCTGACTCACTGGCTGCTAACCAAAAGGTTGGCAGTTGGAAATCACCAGCTGTTCAATGGAAACTCTGTTGGGCAGTTCTACTTTGTCCTACAGGGTCACTGTGAATGGGAAACCACTCTCTAGCAATGAGTTTGTATAACATAACTACAATTAACATTTTTTGATGCCCTTCTTAAATTTAGGGATGGTAGTGTCACTTCTTTGGGGGTCATTAGGAAAGTCATCCATACAGAAGGTATAACAACCTATATTTTCCTGTAGGATTGATTCCGGAAAATATGGTATTAAAGAAGGGAAAACTTTAGACAGATAATACCAAAAAAAAAAAAAAAATCTCATAGTGAAGCTGTTGCTGTCTAGGCAATTTCGACTCAGAGATCCTATAGGACAGAACTGCCCCATAGGGTTTCCAAGCCATTTGGTGTATAGAAGCAGACTGCCACATCTTTCTCCTTAAGACTGGCTGGTGGGTTCCAACCACTAACCTTTCAGTTAGTAGCTGAGGGCTTCACTATTGCACCACCAGGGCTCATATACAGAGGGGAGAAAATGTGATATGTGTTTGATAGCCAAGTGTTACCAGGACTGGAATGTGTAGGAGAGAAGCTGACTGGATTTAAGGTGGTAAGCACTTTTAGTGTCTGTGATTAGGACCCTGAACTTGATTTAGTAAGTAAATAGCAGTCACTGCAGATTTGTCTTCTTTTTTAGATAAAAACTATTCTGTAAGAAATTCTCTTGATCTAGTACACAGAACTCATAGAAATAGGGAGAGACAGTCAAGGAATGGTCCAGGTCCATAGTTCTGAAGTTGAACAGTGGATGTGGGAACACAGGAAGGAATAGACTTTTATTTACTGAAAAAATTCCCTTAATCAATATGATGAATAGTTATTGAGCATCTACAGTGTTTTAAGCACTATTCCAAACATTCAGCAAGTTCATTCACTAAATATTTATTGAGCTTCTATTATGTCCAAGCACCTTTCTTGCTGTTAGATTCCTTCTAGTGAAGGGAAACTGACACTTGAAGGAAGAATTTCAGAATTTAGGTGACACATTAGATGTAACAGTTAAAGAGTCAAATCTGTACCCAATCCATAGCCATTGAGTCGATTCCAATTCATAGTGATCCACCTTATGTATTTTTATCATATCACATAACATATTAAACTGTATTGCATTGTTTATCCATTGGTAGCTGTCTGAGGTCAAGTTACCTGCATATATGTCTTTATTGTTCCAACTGTAAGATGATACCTGGCAACATTTACTGAACTGGAATAACTGATGGAGAAACTACAGCAAAAAATCACCTTAGAAGGGAAGATTATGATGTTCATTCAAGATAGATTGTCTGAGGCAGCAATTTAATATATCTGAGTCAAACTGTCCTCTGGACAAATGTAGATAGAGAAGAGAAAATAAAGACTAAAATCAAGAGGCACAACCCTTATTCTCTGATTCCCAGGTCAGCACTCAGTCTTTACCACGCATTAACCCAATGAGCAGCAGTCAGCACAATTGCCAACTTCTAAGAGAACAGAGTCATACTGAATTCTCATCAGCATAAAAAGGTAGAATCATTAAAATTGCATTATTTAGGGAATATAGGCGTTATGAGGTATGGGTCCAACTTCCCTAATCCTAGGCTTTCCTTACAACCCAGTCTGTCTGCCTTATTTGGTGCCAAGATTTTGAGTGGCTTTCCATTGACTCGATAATGAAAGGAAACAACTGTCAGGGAGAACCACTCTTGAGGAATAATATTATTCACAAATTGCTTGCACTTCAACATTAAACTCAACATTATCACAACACACAATTTGTTAAGGAATTTTTTTTTTCTTAGTCCATTCAAGTTTTGCCGCCTATCAATAGGGTGATGGCTATAGCAGTTTTCTGCCAATTAACATACGTGTCTTCCGTTGGAATTCACACCATTTTTCTTAATTAATCCTGACCTTTCATCCTGCATTTTATAAGCTTCTTAAGAAGTTAGAAATAAATAATTCAGTCCACATATTTTCTGAAAAGAGACAAGCTGTTTTACTCTATCCTTGGAGAATAAATTAGATAGCTATTCAGATTAAGCTCATGGAAAATTGGATAAACAAATGCAAAAATCATATATCCTCTGCAGGAAGCACATAGATGGAAGCTGAAGGAGCCAAGGCGATTTCTAGAGACTAGGGAGAAAAAATTAATGGGAGGTGTTTTCTTATTTTGTATGTTGATGAGGGCATCTAGCTTTGGGGATTTATAAACTTTAAAGCTCACAGTGAGTGTTGGAAGTTAAAATCATGCTCTCGTGTTCTGTCTTATTTCCCTGATGTAACCCTCCATGAGAGGGCTATAAAATACATGTGTCACTAAATCTTTTGCATTTTTTCATCATATCGCTAAAGTGCCTATCTTCCCCCATTAGGATTGCCATGGTCCCTTAACAATCCTGTCTACTTTTTTTATGGTAGTGTTTGAAATATCAAGTCTCTGTTCATCTCTCTCCCACACTCTTAAATATCCAGATGTTCCCTGTTGCTGCTAAAAGAAATTCTTTACACTTCACCGTTTCAGTATTATTGCACGCTATTTCCTTCTACATATTCTGTCTTCCAGGAAATATGTAAATTCTTGCTGTTTGCCCCAAATATTACGTTCCCTAAGGCCACTTCCTCTCTGTAGATTTTTTTCTACCATTTAATGACCTCTTTCACCCCACCTCCACCAACATCACTCCATCATTCTTCAAGTCTGAGTTGTCAAAAGCCTATAAACCCAAGTCAAAAGTGTTCCCTCCTACAGCCGTTCACAGATTTATCATGGCATTTAGCAAGTACTACTCTGCTTTATAAATTTTTATGCATGTAAAGTCTATGTAGTGTTTACTTAAGAATTTAACAGTTATCTCAGGGACTAGACTGAGTTTCCTAGTGGTTGACAAACTATCACATTAGATGAGTTTAGTATGTTCAGAATTTTTTATATGTAAGAGTTAGTTCTTTAACGTTTTACATAAATCTTATTCAAGAAACTTTTTAAACTAATGGTCTTTGTTTGCTTTTTAATGAATAACTTTCCAATGAATTAAAGGGAATAGAGTTATGGATGCTTTTCTTTAGCAATTTTAAATGAAAACATATGAAACTTCCTGAGATAAACCCCCAAACCCACGGCTGTCAAGTGGAGTCTAACTCATAGCTACCCTGTAAGTGAGAGACCTGTCCCACAGAGTTTCCAAGGAGTGCCTGGTGGATTTGAACTTCTGACCTTCTGGTTAACAGACGTAGCACTTAACCACTACACTACCAGGATTTCCTCATGTGATAAAAATGGTTAAAAAACTTACTTCTGGTAACCCGGAGAACTAGGTGACTTGCCCAAGACTGTATTAGAGATTGAGTAAGCACTGGTACATTGACCTTTTAGCTTCTCATCTAATTTTAAAGAACCATCCAGACAAATGTTTTGTCAAAGAAATAGTTGATTACTAGATGGGAGTTAAAAATGGGAAACAAGTGGAATGCATGTATACTGGCTATATGGAAAAACAATTGGATATGTTTTCTCTAAAATTAATATATTTTTCATGTACTAAAACTTATGTTCCAAAGCCAAACTTTTTAAAATAATTTATTTTTATTGTTGGGAATATACACAACAGAATGCACATCAGCTCAACAATTTCTGCATGTACAAGTCAGCGACATTGATTATATTCTCACGCTCCTTTTCTGAGTTGTCCATCCCTCATAAATGTAAACTCACTCGACACTAAGTGCCCTATTTAATCTTTTAAGTTTCTATTGTCAGTTTATATAACCAGGCTGGCTTGGCTAACCAGATCTTAAAAGAGCACAATACTCAAGGCAGATATTCTTTCCCAATGAAGCTAAACTGTTGTTTGGTTTTTGAGCAGATTTCCAAGGATAATTTTGGTTTATCAAAATCAGACTCTTTACTCTCCATATTTCACCAGCAAACCCATAATCTAAAGACTCCAGCCTCATTTGAAATGGCAACACATTTTGCTTGGTCAAATTCATGTCTTTGGTAACCCATCATTATTAGCTTTTGTTACCAAGCAGCCAGTTAGCTTTTTTCCCCCACCTCCAATGGCTATTAATACTTTTCTTGTGATGTTTGTCTATTTTATCTAGCAATATGATTTGAGAAAACATTCATATTTTCTCTGTAACACTTAGTGAGACATTAAAAGTTATTTCTTTTCTTTTTCAATGTTTTCTTAAACTTGTATTGACATGATTGAAATAATTCTATTAAAATTTTAAAGCCAGCATCTTGTTTGCATTTTCCAGACTCTTACCTCGATGTTGTATTTTAAAAATGCATTTTTATGTGATTTTCTCAAAATGATTTTCACCTTAAAAATACCATATATGTTAGAAAATAACATATAAATAACATAAAAATAATATATGTTAGAACTTATCATCTGCAGATTGTTTTAAAAATCTGAGCTCCATTTTGATTTCTAGTCCTATAAAAACCAAAAAAGTCCAAACTCATTGCTATTAGTTGATTTCAACTCATATATTCACATATAAATTGATAATACGGTTATCACTGGTTAATCTCGAAGACCTTAAAATCAAAAACTCTTTTCTCTAAAATCCATCCATACCATTAAATCATGACACCCTCAGCCAAAGAAGAAATTTGGTGATCTCTGGATCAAAGAAGTAGCATATGGTAGAGCTATGTCTCAAAGTATTTGATTAAGAGAAAGGCATTGACCTCCTTTTGCTTGACTTTTATTACAGGCACTAAGCATAATGGTCACAACTACAAAGACTTTTAAAGTTTACTGCACTGTCAAACTGAGGTACTGACAGAACATTTAGTGGATAAGATTATTAGGTTGCCCTTTGCTTGGCTAGCCTTAGGTGATGCTAGGTTCAAAACTGCACTCTTTCCCCAGTTATTTGAAAGAAGTAAGGTCTGGTTTGCTCAACATTTTCTGCTAGTTTAATCTCCTGGCTCTGTCTCCTTGATATTTATACCGTTGGTTCTCAGCAGCAAAGCAATGCTCCTTAAGGAACAATTTGAAACTCTCTGGGAGACTCCTTTGGTTGTCACAGTAATTGAGAAGCTCCACTTATATTTAGTAGGTAGAGACGAGGGATACTAGAACCCCTTTAAGGCACAAGATGGTCAGTAAGAGAAAGAGTTTTCTTATGTTTTACAAAACTTTCAGATGTCTCAGTGGTCAAGTTGTATAGATGGAAGGTTTGCTAACGATTATCTGAACCCAGAACTTAGTTTTTACCATATCCAACTATGATAATCTTGTTCATGTCTTATGTATATTGAATTTTACAGACCCCCAACAGTTATTGTATAAATCAAGGAAAAAAAAATCCACTGTCATTGAGTTGGGTCAGACTAATAAAATCAAGGGAAGAATACATTTTATTTATATGTTTGGAACTTTATACCAAGAACTGTCATTTTAGAAAATCTTTCACTGGAAACAATTTATTGTTTTGAAATTCAGATCATCTTTGTTGGTTCTCATTTGTAGCTGATGTGTGAGTGGCCATTCTATACATAGGTTCAAGCATCAGACTACTTAATTAAATCTTCTGCTTTAGTCATGTCCAAGAATTTAAATAAATAATTACATGTTATTTAATTGTAAACCAATTTTACGATCTTTCTCCTTTATAGTACAGTTAGCTCTTTATATTATTTTTCTCAGAACATATGTGTGTTGGTATGAATTTCATTCCAGGATTATCAAGGTAATGGTATGAAACAATATTATTAAAGAGATACTGGATATCATGAGGTCATTGGTTTGACTTGATGAAATCACTTGGACAGAGCTTAGAACAATGGTAGCAGATATGGGGACCTTCCTTCAAGTTTATTTGTGGTTGATTCCAAATCTCAAAACAAACAAAAAAATTCAAACAAACCCCATTTAAATGTCACAAGGAGTTATTTCTAACGATTGAGTGGAATAGAATTTATAGCTCATGTAAGCATAAGCTTAATTCAATTCAGGGATCCCAAACTCAAGACCTGCAAACTAAACCCTGCTCACTATGTACTGTGGTTTGGTTGGCAAAGCAATTTTACAATGTTTTAATCTGAATGCTTTCAGATGAGGCACATACTTTAAGCTGCCCCAATCCTGCTCCTTTTCACCAGAGAATAAAATAGCAGCTGGAAGTAGAGTTTGCATGACTTATACAAAGTCAGCTCCTCGTGTTAAAAAAAAAAAAAAAAGTGTTATTATTTAAAAATTAGGGTACTTTACATGAAACACCCCAACTCCTGGCAGACCTTGGAAGGACTGGCGATACTGGATCTTCATTCCTTGTGACAACAACCGTTAAAGCTGTGGAGTGGCTGCCTCATTTAGACAGGCAGCTACTCTTAACTTTGTGAAATCTGGCCTGGTTTATTGGCATACCTTATCTTCAAGAACCCTTCATTGGTGACTTTGGCTTAATTGAATATGAAACCATATATAAAAGGGAAATAAAAAAGTACAAAATAGTCAGAGATGTCGAGTGCTGTAAAATATCAAGTCACATTTCATTATAAGACTATTTGAATTATGAAAATCAATAAAAGCATAAAGTAGTATGAAGTAATGCAGAAGAAAACACAAATAAATCAGCAAGAGCAAAAGGATTTATAGCCAGGGTCTAATATAATCCTAGGTTCATATCTTTACCTTTGTGTGGTTATGTATAAATCAGATTTCCTTTTTGAACCTCAGTTTTCTCATCTTCAAAAATCAGATAAGAAAACCTCTCAAACTACATTTTTACTATTTTTGTGCCTTCTCCTCCTCCTCAGCTTCCCTGTGCCTTTCTTTCCAACAACTACCAAAGGACTACCCTTGGGCTGCTGGAATTTATTTTTTCTACAACTGGAAAGAGAAAGAGGTATGAGCAAAATCACATTCCCAATGTAGATGCTTAGCCAGTGTCTGAAAACTCAGAGATACAAAGGCTGAAATCCCTTATCTTAGGTCTGTAGAACTCCGAGGTATTATTTACACTCCAAATTCCCCTGCCCTGCAGGTGAGACTAAAAGTATCTTAACCCTTTTTCTAACTTTCATCTTGCTTGGTTTCTTCCCCTTCCTGATCTGTTCCCTGGGGAGCTTTTCCTTACAGTATCTTTTGCCCGCAAATCATCATCTGAGGGTTTGATCTGGGAAACCTCCAACTAAAATATTTACTTACAAATCTTTTGGTACTAGTGTGAGATGAAATGTGATGTATGAAAGTCACATAGAAATGCAATTTTTAAACACTATTATAAAATGTTTTCCTTAAATATTCTTATACAGTCTTCAAGGCAAAAATCACAAAACTTTCTCCATTCCTAAGACTTACTGAGAGGATGAACTTTTTTGAAATTTTCATAGGAACAATCTGTTCATATCTTTTGAATAATAAGAGAGTCTTGAACTCAGTAGAAGTCAAGAAGTGGTGTTTTGAAGACAGCTACATTGTTTCTGTTACCAGTTCTATTTGACCCTATGACATCAGTGAGGAATGAAATGACATGTTCTTTTTGCTGTAATTTCAATCATGTATTTTACATTCCCAACACTGTTTTCTTATAACAATCTTGTTTTTGTCCTATGGCAATCACTTGGTATCATTGCAATATTAGAATATCCTCTACATTAGAATCTACTCCCACTGACAAAATTGGAGAACCCAACTTTCCATTCTTCAATAAGTGTGAATTTAAATGAGCTGCAAAGAGATATATTCAGCCTAAAACCAACATTTGCAGCTGTTTTGTTAATTTGATTGTTGTGATGGTCTGTCGGCATGTGCTTAATGACTCAAAACCAAACATTTAAAATATAAAGCATTCAGTTGAAAAACACTTGTTTTGACACTAAATTATGTTTTTAGTCCATTAAGTTAATAACTTGATTTAGAAACACACTTTCAGTATAAAATATTGGTTTAACAAGTTTTCCTTTCTCTGTTTTATATATGGAGAAAATCCTGCAAAGACATGCTGTGGTCATCTAGTTTGACATCTTTTTTTTCTTTCTGAAAGTGACTGAGTTACATCAAAAATCTTATATTTTTACTCTCTCAGTCACAAACTTCGATGTAGCTACTTGTGAAAACCACTATAATCATTTATCTTTTCAGAAGAAAAACATATAAATCTTTACAAATGTCTGAGAAGGATAATGTATACACTGATTTTTAATCCATCTAAGAGACTACATGGATACAGAATCAAAATGTGAAAATTTATGGCAGGAACTATAACATTTATGTTCAATCTCAAATGTGCCATAATTTGGAACATGAGTTTATTGTAAAAACATTTGGTAGCTTTTGTTCTTGTCAGTATTATCTTAGCTATGAGAATTTTAAGTTATATCTGTATACTTTTTACTTTAGAGACTGCATGCAGAAATTATATATATCTATGTACATATATTCATAAAAAGACAAATACATAATAAAATTAGTCAAATACTTAAAGGCATTCTCCTATTCCCTTGGACTGTAGATCTCTCTGTTTCTGGGGTGAGGGACAACTTGTGAAAAGATAAGCTTATAACAAGATAATATATGCTTTGATGCATATAATACTGTGAAAACACATATGAAAGTAACTAATTCAGACCTGGAAAGTCAGAGTAGGCTTTTGGGGGAATGTGCAGAACCTATCCTTGTGAAGATTTTAGGTAGAGTATTCCAGAGGGAAGGGATGCAGGAAAGTCCAGATGAGGTAGGTGTGTGGGGAGAGACTAGAGGGAGAGGGGGAGGAGAGGAGAGGGAGAGAGGAAGAGAGAGAGGGAGTTGTTTTAGGAAATAAAAATAGACCCACTCCATGGCACTTGGCTATAACATGGTGTAAAGGAGCTATGGGGTGGTTAGAAGAAGTAATTTAGCCTGGAGAGGTAAGTAAGAGCCAATTTGTAAATCAACTTTGTCAAAGTTTTGTAAATGAGATTAAAGAGTTTGTTCTTTGTCTCAAAAGTAATGGGGGAGTGGGGTTCTTTGAAGGGATTTTAAGCAAGGCAGCTTTAGGACAGAGGTGCATTTTAAAAAGATCACAATTTATAAAGAGCAAGAATGGATCGCAGATGTGGGTGGCCAAGAAAGGAGAGAGGAGAATCAGTTAGAAGATGTTTGTAGTCAACTTAGGGCAGATGCCCTCAAGTCTACCAAAGAAGTGACAATGGGGATGGATGAGTTTGAGGGACAACTAAGAGAAAGAGACAGGAGGATGCTGTGATGTATCCACTATGTATGATAGTACTAAAAAAAGGGGGGGCTAGGTTGGGAGGCATCAAAATCTAGAGTGAGATTTCTGACTTGAGCAATTGGGACACTACATTACAGTGCTTTTCACTAAAAGAGGACATGAAACAGTTGTGAATATGCTGGGTTTCATTAATAATCAGACTTGTAAATAGCTTGATGCAACTAAAAGTTTGGAACTTTTTACATTTTGGGTGTTAGCAGTATTAAAAAAAAACTAAGTTGCTGTGGGATCAACCCTACCTGATGGCAATTCCACGTGCATCAGAGTAGAGCTGTGCTCTGGAGGGTTTAGGGTGGCTGATTCTCCAAATATAGATCATGAAATTTTTCTTCTGAGGTGCCTTCGGGTAGATTTGAACTTGTACTCTTTCAGACAGAAGTCCTTTGTCCCACCCTCTGTTAGCCATGTAAACCCTGTTAACAGTGTTGAGTTGGTCCTGACCCGTAGCAACCTGATAGGAGAGACTGGAACTCTTCTACTCTTTCCAAAGCTGTAATGTTTATGGAGACAGACTGCCCAGTCAGTGTTCTGTGGAGGTCTGGTGAACCAGAGCCACTGATCTTTTGATTAGCCTAGGACCGCTTCATTACCACACTGTCGGGGCTCTTGTTAGCAATATTGAGGGAGAAAAAAGGGCAAAAAAAAAAAAATTCAAAATGCAATTGTGTTGACTCTGACTCATACTGGCCTTTTTGGACTGCCCCATAGTGTTTCTGCATAAGGTTTCCAAGGCTGTAAATCTTCACAGAACTGGATGGCCACATTTCTCTCCTGCCAAGCAGATGGTGGGCTTGAGCCACAGAACTTTCAGTTAGTAGCCAAGTGCTTAATTTATATATCATGCAGGATCCTTAAAAAAAGAGGACAAGAAGGAAAGAAGAAAGGAGAGAGGAAGAGGGAAGGGAGGAAAAATGTCTTATAAATATTAGTAAAATTAACAAATTTTATATATATAAAAGAGTGAATCTTAAAAATGGGGACAAGGATGCTGTACAATCTGTAGAAATTATCAAGTAGAAACCTAATTTGCTGTATAACCTTTCACTGAAAACCCAATAAAATATTATTAAAAAATAATAGAGGAGGGGGGTGGAGTCAAGACGGCAGACTAAGCCCACGTCTCCTTCTATCCCTCTGGAAACCAAGACCTGAATTGACAATCAAACAGAGCCTTCTGAGCACCTAATCAGCCTCAGGACACGGCACAGAGCTGTTAATTGGGACTTTATACCACTCAGCGAAAAACCTCCTCTCTTTCGCTGACTCCCACTCCTGGCTAGCCCCGGCTCTCACGGACGGAAGGTAAACGCACCAGTTTGACTTTTTTTTTCCTCGGTCCAGGCTGGTGGGCAGAGCTGGGCCTTGCCCGGCGGCTGGACTTGGACACGCTGCTGGGGGGATAGGCAGGCGAAATTCCCATGTTCTGAGAGCCAGGCTCGGGACTTAATCTAGACACTTTGAGCCTTTCGTTTTGTAGCTGCCTCAGTGGGGTTTGTGTGGAACTCCGCGGTCAGGGTGCGGGACGCCATGTTGGTACCAAGATTTTAGCGGGACCTCGTTCTTAGCCTGGGAGCCAGCGCCTGCAAATGGGACAGTGCTTCTCCGTCAGAAAAGTAGTGATTTTGCATAGTGCTGCCTACATTGGGGGCCCTGCAACAGAAGCAGAGGAATCGCCGCCTCTGGGCACCTTTAGCCCCCCGTCTGCTGCCTGTGTGGGGGACGCCATCTTGGATACAGTGGCCGCAGCTGGACCTAATTCTTAGCTTGGGAGCCAGAGCCTGCCCACAGGAGAGAGCTTTTCTATCACAAAACTAGTACTCGACGCAGTGTTGGCTAAGGCTACGCCCCGTCAGCAGAGGCCAACAGGGCAGTAGCATTGCTGTATTCTGAACTAGTTTGTTATCATCTGGGGTTGGATACAGTGGCGCTTACTTTGTCAGATGGGAAGAGGGACCTCTACACTTGAAAAACCTAACTGACTTGTGAACAGGTCAGATACCTTTTGCTTTACATTTGAAGACAGCCTAGAGAAACATTTGCAATCCATCCTCACAGTACCTCTTCCAGCCTCTATATACTCACATGGGACCCAAAAAGCAACAGACAATTGTGGCATACAAGCAATCACTCATGGCTTCAGAAGGCTCCCAAACAAAGCAACCAAGGAGTTTTCCAGATGAAGAAACTTTTATGAAAGCATCAGGAAGTGAATACAAATTGATTATATACAAGGCCCTTCTAGACCTTATACAAAATGCAACAGAACAAAATGAAAAATTAAGCAAGTTGTTCGATCTGATGGAACACCAGTACTCTGAAATCCAACAGATCAAGAAGAAAATCAAAGACATAGAAGCTTCCATGCAAACCCAAGAAAACAGAATGGAACAAATGGAAAAAAGAATTTCTGACTTGGAAGACACTGATGCCAGTGTCTATGAGCAGAAATCAGAAAAAAGAAACAAGAAAAATGAAGAAACATTAAGAAGCATGTGGGACTCTATTAAGAGGAACAACCTTCGATTAATTGGAGTCCCTGAACAGGGTGAGACATCTGAGAACACAGAGAATATTGTTGCTGAGCTGCTGAAAGAAAACTTCCCAGAAATCATGAAGGAAGAGAATATAGATGCATATCATACGCCACCCAATATAGATCTCAAAAGAAAGACTCCAAGACATATTATAATCAAGCTTAACAAAATGAAACATAAGCAGCAACTCTTAAAGGCAGCAAGAATCAAGGCAAAGCTAACATTCAGAGGGAAACCCTGTAGGCTCTCGTCAGATTTCTCAGCAGAAACCATGCTGACACGGAGACAGTGGCCCGACACATTCAAAGTCTTGAAGGAGAAGAACTTCCAACCAAGAATTATATATCCTGCAAAACTGTCTTTCAAACACGAAAATGAAATTAAGACATTTCCAGATAAACAGAAACTCAGAGACTTTGTAAAAACCAAACCCAAACTACAAGAAATACTGAAAGAACGAAACCACTAACTTTATATTTTAGAACGACACACTACTCAATACTCATTTAGGGGAGGCTCCAAAGTAAATCACAGCTTTGATTTGGAAAGAAGCAATCCAGTGATCATCATGAAAACTATGGTGTCATCATAATAAAAGAGGGATGTACTACAGTCGTTATAGTCCTTCCAGATGGAGAGGAAGATGACAAGACTGGTAGTAATTAAAATTGGGTTTATAAATAGTTTATTAAGGGGGTTCATTGGGGTAGCTGTAAAGCACAACAAAGATGTATCATACCATTTCAAGAAATCTAACACATGAGTCTCAACAACTATAAAACCAGCTCTGAAAAAGGTGAAAAATCAACTCACAAAAAAGAGTGTCTCAGAACAGACTAATAAGAACAACAGAGAAAACATCAACATAAAAATAAACATATCACCATGGCAGCAGTGAACACATACCTATCAATAATTACATTGAATGTGAATGGACTGAATGCTCCAGGAAAGAGACACCGAGTGTCATCTTGGATCAAAAGACACGACCCATCCATATGTTGTCTACAAGAAACTCACTTGAGACCTAAAGACAGAAACAAACTGAAAATTAAAGGTTGGAAGAACATATATCAAGCTAATAATGAACAAAGAAGAGCAGGGGTGGCAATTCTAATCTCAGACAAAATCAACTTTAATGTCAAATCCACCATCGTGGACAAAGATGGACACTATTTACTGCTGAAAGGTTCAGTACACAAGCAAGACTTAACTATATTAAACATTTATGCACCTAATGTCAGAGCACCTAAATATGTCGAAGAAACACTGACTATGCTCAAAAGAGAGTTAGATGACTCCACAATAATAGTGGGAGACCTTAACACTCCACTCTCATTACTAGACAGATCATCTAGAAAAAAGCTCAGTAAAGATACAGAAGACCTCATTGACACAATTAACCAACTAAACCTCATTGATATATACAGAACTTTCCACCCATCAGCAGACAACTACACCTTCTTCTCCAGTGCACATGGAACATTCTCCAGAATTGACCACGTGATAGGCCATAATGTAATGCTCAACAAAATCCATACCATTGAATAATTGCAAAGCATCTTCTCAGATCATAAAGCCATCAAAGTTGAAATCAATAGCAGAAAAAACAGAGATAGAAAGTGGAACTCTTGGAAACTGAACAACATCTTGCTCAAAAAAACATGGGTTATAGAGGAAATCAGGGATCAATTAAAGAAATTCATGGATTCCAATGAGAACGAAAACACTTCCTACCAGAACCTATGGGATACAGCCAAAGCAGTGCTCAGAGGTCTGTTTATCTCCATAAATGCACACATCGGGAAGGAAGAAAGAAACCAAGTCAAGGAACTAACTCTACTGCTTGAACACGTAGAAAGAGAACAACAGAGGAACCCCTCGGGCACTGGAAGAAAGGAGATCATAAAGATTAGAGCAGAGCTAAATGAATTAGAGAATAGAAAAACAATTGAAAAAATCGAAAAGACCAAAAGCTGGTTTTTTGAAAAGATCAACAAAATTGATAAACCACTGGCTAAACTTACTAAAGAAAAGCAGGAAAGGAAACAAATAACCCAAATTAAAAATGAGAAGGGAGTTGTCACCACAGATGCAACAGAAATCAAAAACATCGTAACAGAATACTATGAAAGACTGTACTCTAACAAATTTGAAAACCTAGGGGAAATGGACCAATTCCTTGACTCATACCACCTACCCAAATTATCACAACGTGAAGCAGAAGAACTTAGTAAGCCCACCACAAAGGAAGAGATTGAAAAGGTCATCAAAACACTGCCAACCCAGAAAAGTCCGGGCCCAGATGGCTTCACGGCAGAATTCTACCAAGCATTTAGAGAAGAGTTATCCCCAATACTATTGAAACTATTTCACAGTATAGAAAGGGATGAAGTACTCCCAAACTCATTCTATGAAGCCAGCATAACCCTGATACCTAAGCCCGGGAAAGATCCAACAAAGACAGAGAACTACAGACCGATATCACTCATGAACTTAGATGCAGAAATCTTCAACAAAATTCTTGCCAACAGAATACAACAACATATCAAGAAAATAATCCATCATGACCAAGTGGGATTCATACCAGGGATGCAAGGCTGGTTCAACATCAGGAAAACAATTAATGTGATTAACCACATAAATAACACAAAAGACAAAGATCACGTGATTTTGTCCATTGATGCCGAAAAGACATTTGATAAAGTCCAACACCCATTCATGCTAAAAACTCTTAGCAAAATGGGCATAGACGGCAAATTCCTCAATACAATAAGGGCCATTTATACAAAGCCAATTGCCCACATCATCCTGAATGGAGAGAGACTGAAAGACTTTCCCCTGAGATCAGGAACTAGACAAGGATGCCCACTGTCACCTCTCCTATTCAACATTGTGCTAGAAATTCTAGCCAGAGTAATTAGACAAGATGAACAAATAAAGGACATCTGCATCGGCAAAGAGGAAGTTAAAATCTCCCTGTTCGCAGATGATATGATTGTATATGCAGAGAACCCCAAGGAATCTATAAGTAAGTTACTCAAAGTGATAGAAGAGTTCAGCAAAGTCTCAGGATATAAGATAAACATAAGTAAATCAGTAGGATTCCTTTATACCAACAACAAGACTGTTAAGGAGGAAATTATCAAATCTATAACATTTGTGATAGCCCCTAAGAAGATAAAGTACCTAGGAATTAATCTAACCAGAGAAACAACAGATCTTTACAAAAAGAACTACAAGCCCTTACTACAAGAAACTAAGAGAGACTTAGATAAATGGAAAAACCTACCCTGCTCATGGATAGGAAGACTTAACATTGTGAAAATGTCTATTTTACCCAAAGCAATTTATTTATA
Organism: Heterohyrax brucei; assembly: GCA_028571685.1. Classification (NCBI taxonomy): domain Eukaryota; kingdom Metazoa; phylum Chordata; class Mammalia; order Hyracoidea; family Procaviidae; genus Heterohyrax; species Heterohyrax brucei. Next base: position 111,450,401 of record CM053149.1, on the reverse strand, counting down.
TAATGCAATCCCAATACAAGTTCCAGCATCATTTTTTAATGAGATGGAGAAACAAATCACCAATTTGGTTTGGAAAGGAAAGAAGCTCCGGATAAGTAAGGTACTACTAAAGAAGAAGAACACACTGGGAGGCCTCTCATTACCCGACCTTAGAACATACTACACTGCCACAGTGGTCAAAACAGCCTGGTACTGGTACAAGAACAGACAGACTGATCAATGGAACAGAATTGAGACCCCAGAGATGACACCATCTGCTTATGAACAGTTGATATTCGACAAAGGCCCTAAGACATTAAACTGGGGTAAAAACAGCATCTTCAACAAATGGTACTGGCAAAATTGGTTATCCATCTGCAATAAACTGAATCAAGATCCATATCTTACACCTTATACAAAAACCAACTCCAACTGGATAAAAGACCTAAATATCAAACCTAAAACAATAAAGCTCATCGAAGAAAAGATAGGAACAACAATGGAAGTTTTAATACACAATGAGGACAGAAAGTAGATAAATGGGAACTATTAAGAATCAAACACTTTTGCTCATCCAAAGACTGTATTAATAGAATTAAAAGAACACCCACAGAGTGGGAAAAAATATTTGGCAACTCTATGTCAGATCGACGCCTGATCTCCATAATCTATAAGATACTACAAAATATCAAGAAGAAGAAGATAAACCATCCAATTAAGCGATGGGCAAAGGAGATGGACAGATACTTCACTAAAGAGGAGATCCAGGCAGCCAAAAAACACATGCGGACATGTTCACGATCTTTAGCTATTAAATAAATTCAAATGAAGACAACAATGAGATACCATCTCACCCCAACAAGATTGGCCATGATCCAGAAAACACAAAACAACAAATGCTGGAGAGGCTGTGGAGAAAGTGGAACCCTCCTACACTGTTGGTGGGGTTGCAAAATGGTCCAGCCTCTTTGGAAGGCAATCTGGCGCTTCCTTAAAAAAATGGATATTGATATACCATTTGACCCAGTAATTCCACTACTTGGAATATATCCTACAGATTCAAGGCCTTTTACACCAACGGACACATTCACCAGAATGTTTATCGCGGCACAGTCCACAATAGCAAAAAGGTGGAATCAACCCAGATGCCCAACAATAGAAGAATGGATAGGTAAACTGTGGTACATATACTCAATGGAGCACTACGCAATGATAAAGAATAATGATGATTCCAGGAAACATCTCCTAACCTGGTTTCAACTGGAAGACATTATGTTGAGTGAGAGTAGTCAGCGACAAAAGGACAAATACTGTATGAGACCTCTACGATAAGATCTCAAAAACAGACTTGTGTATAGAAGAAAAGACTTTTTGACAGCTTCAAGGGAGGGGAGGGAGGGAGGGAGAGCAAGGGGGGGAGGGTTTAGTTTAGGTAGTTACTAGAAATCCAGTTGGCAGAAAGCGGTGACAGCACACATTAGGAACAAGAACAACATTAAGTGGACTTCAGCATAACTTGAGTACTCCTTCCATCTTAACTCAATACTGCAAGGATAGAGTAGCTGGGGCGGGGGGTGGGGGACCATGCTCTTAGGCGAATTCCAGGCCAATTGGCACAACTAGCGTTTTGCTAAGAGAGCTCTCTGCACCCCACATTGGTGAGTGGCGTCTGGGGTCTTAAAAGCTGCCAAGCTGCCATCCGAGGACACAGCAAATGGTCCCAACTCAGCAGGAACGGATGCTCACCGAGGGCCAAAATGGCATGCGGTAAAGACAACCAAGAAGACAGAGAGACCCACAAGAGTGGGTGCCTACATCGACCTGGGACCGGAAGAACCGGATGGTGCCCAGCCACCACCAGTGATAGCCATGACGGAGCTCACAGAGAGGAGCCTCACTGGCAACACACGAATAAAAAGAGGTGCATCATGAGATCTCCACTAAAAGACCTCAATTGATGGTCCAGCGGTTTTGGGGTTCGTCTGAGAGCATGGCCCCCGGCCCTGATGCTGCCCGTTCCCATAAATTATAACAAAGGTCAACTCTTTGGACAGGAATGGAATGGACTTGGCAATGCAGAGTAACCATATGTTGGAAGCACTTTATGGTTCTATACATCTATAGGATATCATCCTGCTGACCTCTGGCTGGAGGAAGGAGAGTGGGTGGAGAGGAGGGGAAAGGAGGCTGTTGGGAGGATGAGACATGTATGGAGCAGAGAGGAATAGTGTGCAGTCACCGGACAGGGAGACCAGTGGAAGCTGCATATAGGGGGGCATGTTAATTTACATGTGAATGTACATTTTCACTCAGTTACGTTAAATAAAAAAAAAAATAATAGAGGAGAAGCAGATATCTAGAGAGTGCAGATTAAGACATCATGTGTACACACTGTGCTTCAGGTAAACTTGTGCTCCCCAACTTCTAAGCTCAAGTCTGAGTCTCCTTCCCTTCTCTTTCACTAGTGTTACTACAACCTGCTTCTTCAGAAGATGGTGAGGAGTTGTCCTGGAACTTAGCAATATTCCCTTCATATAATCTCAGGCCAGGAAACAGCAATCTGGGGCACGTACTTTCATGTCTGTATGTAAGGAGAAAGTAACAACTACACTTCTGGCTTGAGTAAAGAGAGAGAACTGACAGCAAAGACAGTAGAGGTGAGGGAAAATATAGGCTGAGGTGGAACTCTAGGGGCTGCATCTGTGCTTCTTCTCTTGTGTGCCACGTCCGTCCTGGGTTGCAAGTCTCCTCTTGATGCCTCCCTCTACATAAACATGTCTCAAAGGTCTCTAATATTTTTTGTAGAGAAACAGTATGAGGAGCCAGTGAACATCCAGCTCAATGTTGTCATGTGATAGGAACTCAAAAGCATTTGCTGAACAAATGAATGCATGGATTGCTTTTACTCCAGTTTAAAGGATAGAATTTTAAGAGATCGATGAGACTATAAACAGAAACCTTGTTGGCTAGTAGTTCAGAGCTATGGCTTCTAACCAAGAGATTGACAGTTCAAATCCACCAGGCACCCCTGGGAAACTATATGGGGGCAGTTCTACTCTGTCTCCAAAGGTCACTATGAGTCAGAGTCAGCTCAATGGCAATGGGTTTGGTTTGGTTCTGGTTTATGATACTAAACAAAAATTTGTTGTTGTTCTCCAGATTACACTTAAGTCAACATTTTCAAAGGCTGATGTTTTCCAAAAAAAAAATGTATCAGTTTGACATCTTTTTTTTAAGACACTTATTTAAAAGTACAAAAATATCATAGACAAAAATAGAGGTGAAGATTCCAGGGAGCAATGGGCACCATTTGATTTTCCCTTGTCCATTAACAGCGTCAGAGCTTCCAACAAACAGAGCATCTCACAGTCTGGATGGAACCACTCTCAGAAGCTCGTTGAAGTTATGTTAGTTTGGTTGCTAGTGTTTCAGAACATTATCTACTGTATCACACACTGGGAAAAACAGTGTGACATTCAGTGTGAGGTTTAAAAGGCCATATTTTGAGGTTCTTATTAATTTGGCATCTGGTTGGTAACAAAGGATCTTAATATTAATGTTATGTTGGGTCATGGATTGAATTGTGTCCAGAGGTAAATGGACAACAAAGACCTTCCTCCAAGACCAACAAAGGACTCACCTTGGAGCTGATGCCTTGAATCTGGACTTTCAGAGAACTTTTCTGTGAGAAAATACATTTTTCTTTGTTAAAGCCATCCACTTGCATTATTTCTGTCATAGCCGCACTTCATGACTAAGGCAGAATTTGGTACAGAGCGAGTAGGGTGCTGCTCTAACAGAGATATAAGGTGTAGAAGCAGTTCTGAAACTGAATGGATACAAAACTTAGAAGGAACTGAGCAGAACAGTTTACACTGAGGAAGGTGCAGATGGTAAGGAACAGCAGTAATGAACTGGCAACCCAGGACAAGAAGACCGGCACCAGACGCACTGGAACAGATGCATGGAACAAGAGAGGTGAGTGCCTGTCTGCAGGAGGCTTCCCAAAGGAATAGGTTACCTCTGGGCACTCATCAGTGGAACTAGGCTTGCCAGCCCAAGGAATGACAGAGCAGGTTGGAGTGCTTCTGTGCACTTATCAGTGGAACTGTAGAGTTTTGGAACACTTTCCCCAACAGGCAGATGCAGGCATGAGGTGTGGGCTGAGACCCACAGGAAGCAGAAGCTGAAGAGATAAGGAACATGAGACGCTGAGCTGCCTCAGTCTCAAAAGTTATGGCTATAACCTCAGGGGTTTCAAAGAGTGGAGCCACGGCCTGTTGCATTTCTCAGGTCGCAGTTTCCGTTCAGTTGGACTAGAAAAACAGTGTGCCTAAAGCCAAGGGAGCAGAATTGCTGTCTTGGTGGGCCGGGAAGACAGAGCTGTAGCCCAGGGCCAAGAGACCTCTACTCAGAATCTGGAGGAGTCTAGTGGGCAGGGCCATTGTGTAAAATGTCTCAGAGAGTGTGGGATTATTTTTAAAGCCTTGAGAGCTAATGTCATGTGTTCTGCTGACTTGTTTGGTAGCTATTATCCCTTCATTTCCTTCAATGTCTCCCATATGTAATGGAAATATTTAGTTTGAGCCTGTTCTGACATTGTAACTTCAGAAGCAGGTAACTTGTACTCTAGATTTCATAGATAAAGAGGGATTTTTACATTTTGGACTTGGAGTTAATATTTTTGCTATGATATGAATATGTTTAATGTGTTGCCAGGATGTGATTGAGGGGCTAGGACTCAGTCTGTTAAGGTTGTATTGTGCCTTGAGGAAATCTTGTGGAAGATAAAGGAAATAAGCAAGCTGAGAGTGATGGTAGGAGGGTGGGGGACCTCAGACCATCAGGAAAGAAATAGTGTCAGAGGTAGAGCATGTCTTTGGATCCAGGGTCTCTGCAGCTTGGAAGACTAACAACAATGACCTTCCTCCACAGTCAACAGAGAAGGACTTCCCTGGAGCCCATGCCTTAATTTGGCCTTTAGCCTACTTTACTGTTAAGAAATAAATTTCGTTTGGTTAAAATCATCCACTGGTGATATTTCTGTTATAGCAGTAGTAGATGACTAAGACATGCTGTTTTCACAAAGTACCATAAATATGATCACTTTTATTGAATTGGCCAATCACTTTAATAAAAGAAAATCTTATGTAATAAATTGATGTTTTTTCATCAAGTTAACACTCCTACCCCATCATCTCAATTGTCTATTTTGGCTCTCCTGAAATAGAAACTCATTTATAAGGAATGAAACCACTCTTATATCAGATTTAGACCTAAATGTTAACGTTGTTTGTAACAAAATTATGAAATATTTCAACCATGCTGAAAATATAATCACCCAATGGGAATCAGTGCCCACTCCTCCTAACAATTCCGACTTTTTTCTTATTGTACTTCAGTTTTTCTTCCTTTTCTCAATAAAGTAAAATTTCAGATGCAGTTCAAGTCCCATGTACCTATCCTTGATTCCATTCTTTCTCCTTCCACTCCAGAGATAACCATTATACTGAATTTGGGGTTTATCACTCCTATGAATATTTTACACTTTTTATATATGACATGTTTATGATCAATGAATAGAATGCTACTAAGTTTTCTACATGATAAGGAAGTTCACTTGGTACATATTGTTCTGGAATTTGCTTCTTTTACTTACTGCCATTTGATTGTCATTTACTTATTTTGATAGACGCTACTCCAGTCATTCTTGTTGTCTATCAGTAGATTAAAATACTATTTATCCATTGTCCTGGAGTATGTATTTATTTCAGAGATTTTAGTATTGCAGTGATGCAACTCTTAACTAAGCCTCCTCGTGCACTCATGTGGAGATTCTCCTAAAGTGCTTATCTAAATAAAAATACCACATTATTAGTTATGCCCATCTTCAAATTTACAGGATGGTGCCAAGTTGCTTTCTAAACATGAATGTGCCATTTCCTGCTGCTACCAGCAGTGGCTGAGAGTTCTATTTTCTCAGCATCTTTACCAGTACATTGTATTGTCAAGTTTTTAGAAATGTTTGCTTAGTGTAGTGTTTGTGAAAAGGAGCCACAGTGGTGCAATTGTTAAGCACTCACTCAGGTGCAAATCAAAAGGTTCACAATTCAGACTCACTCAGCAGCTCTGTGGGAGAAAGACCCGACAATAGCCTTCCACAGAGACTGTAGCTAAGAAAATCCAATATGGGCAGCAGTACTACTTTGTTATGTGGGGCCACTAGGATTCTGAATCGACTCAGTGGCACCCAACAATAATAACAATGGTTGTGAAATGGCATCTTTCAGGAAAGCAAGAGCTAGAAACAGGTCAAACTCCCTGCTTTTATACATGATTGTGGACAAGATAGTAGCCAACATGTTTAAATTCACAGGCTTAGAGAACAACAGAGGCAAGACAAGAACAGAATTTACCTTGAATTCCGAATTCGGTACTAGACTTTCACAGATTCCCATAGTACATGGTTGAGTGATTTGCAAAAAGAAAAACACATCTACAGAGAAGTGCTCTCATCTTTCAGCAATTTTATTCCATATTTTTATTGTCTTATGTCTCCCTAAACACCCAAAGAAATCCTGGCCCTTTTGAATAATGATTAAATGTTCCCACTCCTAAATAATCAGCTGGTTAATCTTATATAAGAAATGAATTGCTGAATATTACCTACTAGTCTTTTTGAAACAACTTATAGTTCTCATTATTTTGGAACTAATCACATGGAAAAAATATGGCATTTCTTTTGATTTTGAAATTTCATTTTATATAATATTGAACAATAGATGTCACTGTTTTGCCAATAAAAATAACTGAAGTTATTTCATTTGATTATTTTTCTTCATAAGCAATCCTGGTGCTGAGCAGATAAGTAATAAGGGTTCTGGTAGAAAAATCTCAAACAGTGGTGGAATCTTTTAAATATTAATATATGCTAATATTTTTCTCTAAAGACAGTTAATATACTCAATCCATTACTTTCTGAAAGATTTTAAATGTAACTAATCTGGAATTGCTCATTTGATGCCTTTATACTAATGTTTTGACAATTAGGTGTCATTATAGGGAGAATTTCAAAGAGGTTATTAGAACAGTATGGGCTCAGGTCAGGAAAAGAAACCTTTCTGAGTATAATTAATTACATTTTAAGTCCATGTAAAGTCTAGTAAGCTTACTTCATTGACAGGAAATCTATACAAAAAGGAAATTAGTTACAGAGAAATCAAGAAAAAAAAAGAGGCATTACAAATAATGCAGTTGGGGCCAGATCTGAGGGATGGTCAAGTGATGGACTGTAATCCAGACCTCATGGATGGTGTCCAAGCCATATTCAAATGTATATCAATTTTGCCTAAACAAATAAGGATTCTTTATGAAGCTGAGGTCGAATTGCTAAGCTGCTGGAAGTAGGAAGATGACTTCAGCGAAACAGTAGTTATGTTTAGAGGTTGTTTAAAGGTCAGGATATTCTTTTATATCTGGGGTATGTTATAGAGGAAGGTCTGGTTATTTAGGATACTAGAAGACTGTTAAGAAAATTTAACATCTCTTCAAGATCTCCGTTGATTATAACATATTCCACTAGAGTCCTAGGGTTTGAACACCTGATGCCCAAAAGTAGATGAATTCAGAAATTTTAGGAAGAAGCAACAGCAAGGACCTAAATCTAAGAACCTCTGTATCCTATTTGTGTGTGTAAAGTGATTGAAGAATTACATAGCCCTTTCTTACACATTACTGAGGCTGCTCTCTGACTCCTCAGTCTATTATAGCGTGACTTCTGGACTAACTATTTAGTCAAATTGATCTCTCAGAGGTCAGTAATGACCTTCAGATTGTCAAATCTGCTGACTGCTTGTCTTTATTCTATTAGATCATTGCTTTTCTTTTATTTCATAGTACTTTACTCTTTCTTTAAATTTTATTCCACCTGATTCCTGTAACACTTTTCTTCTGTGGTTTTTCTTCTACTTGTCTGACCTTACTTTCTTAGTCTCTTTCATGGATAAGCTTTTCCACCACCTTGTCTTTCAAATATTTCAAATCTCTAATAGGGTTGCTCGATGGGGCAGTTCTACTGTGGCCTCTAGGGTCACCATGAGTCAGACCTGACTCAACGGCACTGGGTTTAATAGGATTGCTATGAGTCAGCAAACTTTGACAGCAAAATTCTTCTTTTTCTTTTTTTTGTCATGTGCAATTTACCATTCAAACAAATATTTATCACCTTCTATGTGCCAGTTACTTCTGTAGGTGCTGCAGACACGGGAGTCACTGAGAATAACACTATCCCATCTCAGGGGTTTTAGTTCTGGTGGGGGAAAAGACCTGTGTAGGGATATTTTGAAGTGTGAGTTGATGTATCTACTCACCGCTTCAAATGACTTTTCTTTCATTCTAGGTTTTTTAGGTTCCTCCTCTATCATTTCAGACTTACGAAGGGATCACTTGGGAGAAATCTTCCCCTGTCCCTCTACCTAAATTAACTTTGGTCATGTTTTGTATTCCCATAGTACTTTATATACCAGGATAGCATGTTTAAATTTTTTTTCTACATTATTCATGGTTTTGTTTTCTCATATAAATTATAAGCTTTTTAAGGGTAGGGCATTGGTTAAGCATTTCGCTGTTAACCAAAAGGTTGACAGGTGAATACACCAGCCATTCCTTGGAAACCCTAGTAGACAGTTCTGCTCTGTTCTGCAGGATCACTATGAGCTGGAATCAACCACAATGGATTTTTAACAGCTTTAAGGTCAGGACCAATCTTTAACACCTAGTACAATAAAAATTATCAAAAAAATATTATTTTATTTAAGCATATGATTGTCACATAGGTATTTCAAGTACTTTTTTTAAGGACGATAAATGACAATAGAAGACTGAATGATTTTTCCAAAGTCATGTACCTCCTAGGTGGCCAAACCTTAACTTGAACACAAAATATCTGACTCTAGCTCTGGCATTCTTGCTCAGTTGTGTTACAGTCTCAATAGTTAGACCAATGTATGTCCAAGTAGCATAAAAGACACATTATAGACTCTCTAGTGTGGTCCAGTGTAGCCTTCTCTTTCTTTTCTTCACTGACCTCATGACAAACATGAGCCTGAGTATAGTATATAGTTAACTGGTACCATGTCATGAATTTTATTTTCAATTTTTATATGCTAGAACCTTGTGTTTATTTCTCACATGGTATATCCCGTTTTCTCCCTCTCCTGAAGATTACATTCAGTTTTCTGTGGTCATTCAAGCCCTTGCATTCAAGCTCTGTCTAGTAAAATGCTTCACTCTTATTTAGGATCCCCTTAAACACACACAACCCTGGTAGTATAGGGGGTTAAGTGCTACATCTGCTAACCAAAAGGTCAGCAGTTCAAATCCACCAGGCTCTGCTTGAAAACTGTATGGGGCAGTTCTACTCTGACCTCTAGGCTCACTGTGAGCCAGACCCAACTTGATGGCAGTGGGTTAAACCTACAGTGACCTAAATCGTATTATGTCCCTTAGAAAAGCGTGTGTAGCAGTTTAGCTGGGCTATGAATCCCAGAATTGTGTGGTTCTCATCCTTTTTGTGATCGTAATTTTCATACATGTTGTAAATCCTAATTCCTACCCGTGGTTAATAGGTCAAGATTGGATTATGTTAAAAAGGATTATGATGGGACTTTACGTAACACTCTTACTAAGGTTACCTCCCTGATCCAATGTAAGGAAGAGCAAGCCACACCTTTTATCCTATAAGAGCTGAAAGGAAAAGGAAGCAGTCAGAGAGTGGGGAGCCACCAAGAAAGTAGTACCAGGAGCCGAGAGCATCTGTTGGACCTGAGGTTCCTGTACTGAACTGTCCCCAGTGCTCCCAGACCAGGGAAAGACTGACACATCACAAGAACAACACAGGGAAAAAGACTCCCCCTGGAGTTCACATCCTGCATTTTGGACTTGTAGCACTCTAGACTATGAGAATAAACTTCTCCTTGTTCAAGTCATCCATGTGTGGTATTTCTGTTACAGAATCGTGGGATGAATAAGGTACACAGGTACAGAAAGGGTGGCTGGGTCTGATGGAGTTCTATCCTCAGAGATTGATTTAGCTGTTTCTTTTTTCCGCCATTAAAACATCCTTGTTTTCTTTGTTTTTTATTTCTAAAATTACTTTTACTTAAGATTAGAATGGAACTGCCCCAAGTAGGAAAAAGTCACATTTCAAAAACACATACTGAGATTTTCTATCAGCCGTTAGTCAGGAAATGTGTGCGTGGGTATCAGGGTTGTATCTTTTCACCATACTTTTTAATATGTATGCTGAGCAAATAATCCAAGAATCTGGATTATGTGAAGAAGAACGAGACATCAGGACTGGAGGATGACTTATTAACAACCTGCGTTACACAGATGACACTACCTTACTTGCTGGAAGTGAATAAGATTTGAGACACTTACTGAAGAAGATCAAAGACCACAGCCTTCAGTATGGATTGCACCTCAACATCAGGAAAGCAAAAATCATCACAACTGGACCAGTAGGTAACATTGTCATAAATGGAGAAAAGATTGAGGTAGTCAAGCATTTCATCTTACTTGAGTCTACATCAATGCCCATGGAAGCAGCAGTCAAGAAATCAAAAGACTCATTACACTGGGAAAATCTGTTGTAAAGGACCTCTTTAAAGTATTTAAAAGTGTGGGTGTCACCTCGAAGGCTGAAATGGGTCTCACCCAAGCTATGGTATTTTTAGTCACATCATATGCATGTGAAAGCTGGACCATGAACAAAGAGAACAGAAGAAGAATTGATGCCTTTGAATTGTAGTGTTGGAGAAGAAAGTTGAATGTATAATGGACCACCAAAAGAACCAACACATCTGTTCTGGAAGAACAACCAGAGTGCTCCTTGGAAGCAAAGATGGTAAGACTGCATCTTACATACTTTGGACATGCTGTCAGGAAAGATCAGTCACTGGAGAAGGACATCATGCTTGGTAGAGTGGAAGGTCAGTGAAAAACAGGAAGACCCTCGATGAGATGGATTGACACAGTGGCCACAACAACGGATTTAAGCATAAAAACAACTGTGGACATGGCTCAAGACCAGGCAGTATTTCATTCTGTTGTTCACAGGGTAGCTAGGAGTCGGAACTGACTCAACAGCACCTAAAAACAATCAGTGGTTATTCTTTTGGAGACTAAAAAAGAACTGTACAAATACTTTATAAATGATTAAGTTTGCTTTCAAGATATATTCTAAATTCTATAACAGACAATATTGGTATAATTTTAAAATAGCACATATTAGAAACTGCGTTCCTGTTATAAGAACGATATTTTACCTCTTCAATCAAATTTGAAAGAAAAAATACTTTGGTCATTTAACATCGACACACACCTTTATGTAGGGCTCTCATGTTGTTTTCTTATGTAGATTGCTAAAAATAATCTCACTGAATAAAAAGAAATAATAATGTAAGAATTTACTATTATAAATTAATTGTAGGAAGAAAAATTTGAAATTTTGAAACTTTACGTTCAGTAACTTAAAAACAGTTTTATTAATTGCAAGTTCATGCAGTAATTTCAGTAATAAGTATGTCCACTAAAGAAACAGACAAAACCTACTCTAATTAATAGATAAGCATAGCTTGTAGTTGCCGTGTCAACTTTCTGTGTGTAAGTGGGTGTTTCCAAGCACCGAAAGTATTTATTTTCCTACTTAAGAAACTCTGACATTTTCCTTACAATCTGGTTAGAATGCTAATTTGCTCAACAATTTTCTTTTTCTTATTTTTTTTTCACTTCAGGACATCAGTGTAAGCTGTCAACAATTCTCTCTTATTAGACATCAATTAATTTATTTTCTGACTTTTTAAATTTACATAATAGTTAATTCTTTGATATTTTTACAAAGTTTGATGCTATGTATTTTCAAATCACTGCAAGTACTATATATGTTCGCAGGAAAAATATTAACAGCAGTGAAAATATTCCTGTGTACTTATATATTTGCTTTATTCTGGAACAAGTAAAATGATTTCAGAGGAATGTATGATAATGCAATAACAGAGAGCATTACAGCAAAAAAAAACCATGAGCAATTTAAATGAATATTCACTTTTTTAAAACACTAATAATGAATATGCAAATATAGGTAGACTTGAGTGACAAGAAAAGTGTTACAGATTGAATTCCGTCCCAACCCTCTGAATAAAATGTGTTGAATTCCTGATCCTGCTACTTATAGGTATGACCTTGTTTGGAAATAGGAGTTTCTTTTTTAGGACCTCATACCAGTGTAGGGTGGATCCTAAACCTAATCAGTTCTGTGTTATAAAAAGACCAGAATAGAAATGAAGACACATACACAGGGGGAAAATAGATGCCATGTGAGGATGGCTTACAAACCAAGGAATGCCAGGGAACCGAGGAATATCCCGGGCTATCCACCAGGAAGGAAATGACATGGCTGAGACCCTGATCTAAACTTTTTAGTCTCCAGAACTGTAAGAAATTAAATATCTAGTCTTTGAAGCCACCTGCTTTACAGTGTTACAGCAGCATTAAGTCACTAAGACCAAAAAAAAGGTAGGAGAGGAATAATGAGTTAAAATATGTTAAAATAATTTCATTTTTCCAGGTGGAAATGAAAATTCAAATTAATAGATACACTAAGGATGACTGTTATAAACTCCACACCCACCATTAATGAAGATTTTAAGAATATATAACTGGAAAGCAATTAAAGGAAGTAATGAACAACACTAATAAAGGTAATACAAAGGAAAGAAATAGAGTAGGGAAAAAAAATAATGAAACAGACTGAATAAACAGGAAACCAACAGGCCAATCATAGTGATAAACCTAACTATACCATTAAATATGAATGGAATAAACACTCTAATTGAAAGACAAACAGCATAATGCTGCATTAGGAAAAAAAAACTAAGTTAACTAGGACCAATTGTATGTTTTTTATTACAAAATGAACCTTAACTATAAATAACAGATTCAAAATAAAACATTGATCAAATATATACCATACAAATATGAAGTAAAAGCTAAAGTCACTATACTAACATTGGGCAATCCACAATTTATTGCAAGAAAAATTACAAGGGAAAAAGAGACAATTTGCATAATGATAAAACTTAATTCAACAGGTAGCTGTTTATATACAACTATTAAAAAAAGTCTCAAAATACAAACGAAAACTATCAGAACTAAAAAGAGCAATGCCAAGCCAAGTGTCATTGAGTCGGAAGCCTATTAGCATACCATAAGTGTGGTAACTAATAAAAATCAGCAAGTGTTACAGAAGATTTGAACAATATAGTTAATTACCATGAATGAAAAAAAACCCTATGAATATAGCAATTATTTTAATAACTCATTGGTAAGATAACTGAAAATTAGAAAAATTTACATGCTTTGAATACCTGTATATTCAATATTTTGAGTAATAAAATTATAATAATGCAGATGAATTTGAACAGTGTTTATAGGAGAATTTATAATCCTCAAAGCAATCTTTTGGGAAGAGACAAGGTTGAGCAATCCACGGTCTAAGTAAGCATCAAGCTCAGTAAACCGGGGGGTTGGGGTGTAGAAATTAAACCACAAGAATGGAGTAAAACAGAAACCAGTAGGTAGGAGAATACTATAACAAAATGTGGAAAAGACAGATTAGAGCTCACACACACACACAAACAGAGTAGTATATAATTCCTTTCATACGAAAAAAATAAAGGCAAATTTATTTATGGTGATTTTTGTTGAAAGAATTCTTACCTTTGGTGAGGAAGAATAGTGTCTAAAATGAGGCAGAAGCTGGAGCACTAATCATTTTTTGTCTTGGGGCTGGGTGGTGGTTACATAGGCATAGTCATTTTGAAAATAGTCATAGAGCTGTAGAGTTAAGATGCATACTTCACTGAATATCACACTTCACAAAATAGTTTTTTTAAAAAATAAAATACAAAAATTGATGTCAAAATATTGAAACTCCTAATTCACTGCTATGAAGTCGATTCTGACTCATAGCAACCCTAAAGGCTGGAGGAGAACTGCCCCATAGAGTTTCCAAGGAGCACTTGGCAGATTCGAACTGCCAACCTTTTGGTTAGAAGACTTAATCACTATGCTATCAGGACTTCCATTTGTAATAGGTTACCCAAATTTCTGTATGTGGCAGAGATGGGCGGGTAATGACGGGGAGTGGTGATGTCAGGGGATCACGGTGGTGGTAGAACAAGAACAGTTAGAAAACAGCACAGTAAAAAAGCAAATGGAAATTAGCATAACAGCTGGAAGAAGAGAGCGAGGAGGAAATAAAACCACCTTCCAATCTTCTGTCGCATAGATGCTATGATTGCCCTGGTTCACAGAGAAGGACACAGCTCAAGGGGTTAAATTACTTGCCTGAAGTTACAGATATCTACAGAGAGCCTGGAGTGAAACTCAGGCCAAACTTTTTCTTAAATAATACTCTACTGTGTTTTCGGTGAAGGTTTATATTATAGGTTAGGTTCCCATCAGCAATTTCTACACAAATTGCTCAGTGACATCGGCTACATTCTTCAGGAAGCAACATTTTCAAAATTTCCATTTTGGTTGTTCTGTTTCCATTGATCTAGTTTGTGTGCACCTCCAACCCCCATCCCCTTCTCATCTTTGTTTAAAATAATTGTGGACCATTTAATCTCACATAGATACTTTAACGGAGAAAAGTAATTAACGGTACTGTGAGCCAATTTATTATTTAGCTAAAAGGTGGCACGGGGGCTAATCTGGGTTCAAGGTTTAAAGAGTATCTCAGGGCAGTAGTTTTGGGGAGTCCTCCAATATCAACCGGTCCCATTAAGGCTGGTTTGTGTATCTAGTTTTGTTATATTTTTGGAATTTGAGGTTCTATAACACATTGTTCTCCCATTCTTTCAGGGTCCATCTACTGTGGCCCCAATCATGAGGCTGGGTTCTTAATCTCATACATTTTCATTGCATATAACATAATTAAGACAAAAGTATCCATCTTGGAAAGAAGAGCTTCTTGGGCTAAAGGAGGACAGAGTCCTACACTTTTTAAAAATAATAATGTAACATCACCTGCAGAGATCAAGAAGAAGAAGGGAGACTATTTAGAGGCTATAATACTGGCCAGTAACCAAAAGCCAGATGTCCATGATGATGGATAGTTTTAAACTGGTAGCTTTTACTAGACATTACTACTCTATGATACAGTTACATGTTGACTATTCTTTGTGCTCAGAAGGCCTTTACAACTTAGAGACAAAAATTTGACATGGAGCCGTTTTTGCTAAAGATAGCAGAGGAATCTGGAGATCACTTATTTTCTAATCCCCAAATTTCTCCAAAATGCTATATACTTTCTTTCCAACTCATTCCAATTCTTTAAAGAAGACTTTGGAACTGCCAGACTTGGAACTAAAAGATCATTTGTTTTCTTATAGCCTTTTCATAACTATGCATCCTCAAGGTAGATGTGCATTAGATTGTCCGTTATATTGGAGACACGTATCAGATTAGTTTTACTTTTTTTTCTCTCTTTTTGGCAAAAAGGATGGACCTTGTGATCCCTGAGTCTGGAAAATGTTCTCCTTATCCAGTTGATCTAAGGCTTTGAAGTTTTCCACATTTCCTGTGAGGCCTTTCTGTGATGTGTTCCACTTTAGGCCTGAGCTTTTCTACTGCTTTGCCGCCTATTCCCTACCCTAATTTTGATGCAGGAACACTTCCTGTGTGATATATGCACAAAATTTGAGAGAGAAAAAAAAGCTAAAAGATGCCATAGTCAGTAAAGCCCTTGCTTATGCAAAGCACACACACATTCATTATTTAATCACTCTCAGAAAGTACAGTACTTTGCAATTTCAACTCAAAGAAAAAAAATCATCTCAATTCTGGGCTTTGCTCCACCGTGTACACTTTAGGAGCCTGGGTGGCATGGTGGTTAAGTGCTCAGCTGCTACCCATCAGTCAGTGGCTGGAACTTACCAGTGGCTCCACAGGAGAAAGATGTGCCAGTCGGAAACCCTATGGGACAATTCTATTCTGTTATGTAGGGTTGCTCTGAGTCAAACTGACTAAACTGTAATTGATATGGCTTTGGATTTTTAGTGTACTCTTGGGTGTGTTCCCATCTCTAGTCCTTTTAGTCCTAAGTATTCTGCTGTCATAGCCACAAAATTCTGGGTAACTGCTTTCATCACAGCTGGAATCTCCTGGAGTTTCTCAACCTTAAACACTATGAAATTTAGGGTACATAACAACTTTGCTCTGGGTCTGTCCTGTACTTTGAAGACCTTTGGCTGCATCTCTGGCCTCTACCCACTGGATGCCAGTATCATCCCCCACCCCAGGTGTAACAACTGACAGTGTCCCCAGACATTGCCACATAATGCCCTGAGAAGCAAAATCAGCATCCCATTGAGAAGCACTGTTGTACATCGTGACAGGGTACTACAGAAATACGAAGAAAGAAGAACAGATTTCTGACAAGCATATTTTAAGATGTTTTAACATTTCCTGGAGGATATTACATCTAGATAATTTGGACAATTTTCCTGTCTCAGAGAGGGAGGAACTGCAGCACCGTATCCATCATTTCAAACCTGCTATCTAGCTACTGGCTTCACTCTACCTTGCTCTTCTTTCTGAAGTCAGCCTGTAATAATCGCAGTTTCTCTTGAACCTCAGTCAGAACACCAATTTTCTGATCCAAAATGGCCAATAACTGGGAAATGCAAAAATCGACATCATAGTTTACCCCATTCACTGTCTCTTGTATGTTCGTGGGCCACTGATGGGCTTCCTTCCAAGAAGACACAACGTTCTTCACTGATGGAGTGGCAAATTTTTCAATTTCTCCTTCAGTCTTCTCCTCGCTCTGTATACCATGTGGTATACATGGTATTTTAATCAATTCATCGCTCTGAAGGGACATTTCTGAATTACTCACGTGCTTTTCCGACAAGTTTGGTGACTCACGCCCAACTGGACAGAGGCTACGGTGGTGGGGTCTGACATAGAGAGTTATTTGTTTTACTCTGTTGGCATACCTTAAAGTGTTGAGAGTGTTTTCGCAAGAGGCCATCCCTGGTGAGATAGTTGCAATCATGCAGGTGGAGGAGTTGGGGCCTATGAAAGAGTCCCGGAGCACCTGCGTGAGTTTGCTGGCTCTGAATGGAGTATGAGGTTTATTCTGACCCAAAGCCCGGATGCATTCCTTAAGAGCCAGAAGACTCTTGTTTATCTCCGCCCCCTCCAGCTGCCTCTTCCGGTTGGCCTTGGCAGTATCTGCTCCCCTCTCATTCCCAGCTAAATCAACAAGGGAAAACTTGCCATGCACCTCCCCTTGTGACTTCAAGATGATCTGAAACACCGCGTGGCTCCTGGAAGAGTGGGCGTTGACAGATGTCTGTCCAGAAGTCCGGTAGCTGTTCCCTAGCTCCACGAGGCTTAGAACGTCCTCTACACAACACACCTCCTGTTCCCTCAGCCCTACTACCTGCATTTGCTGATTGCTATCTTCAAGGACTTGCAGCTTCTTCTTCCAGTTCAGTAAGTCATACACCTTGCCTCCATAAATCTCAAAAAACGTCCCATAGACTTTGAGGTCGAGCTTCTCGTAGGAGGGATTTTTGAGCAAGAGGAAGACATCCTGCGCTACCAAGGCAAAGATGCCTTTAGAGCAGTCTTGCTCCTCTCCTGAAAAGGCTCCACCCATGGTGTGTGTTTTCCCACTGCCTGTCTGCCCATAGGCAAAGCAGGTGGCCATGCCCTTGCGGAAGATCGACTCCACCAGCGGCTGAGCGGTAAACTGGTACACTAACTCGTTGGAAGCAGTGTCATCAAAGGCGTGGTCAAAGCAGAAGGTCTGGTTCTCCAGGTAGCGCGTGAGGTCCACCTTTTGCTTGGACTCGTGGACCATGACTACGTTGTTGGAAGGGATGGTTATGATATCCAGGTCCTTCAGGATGGTTTCTCGCTGGTTGAGAGGCCGTTTCCTGACGCAGACGCAGATGCGGTGGTCTTCCGGGGGCTCCCGGCCGGACAGCTTGCTGCTGTCCAGGTGGCGGCGGCACTCGGCGATCATGCGCATGATCTCTGAGTTGGGGTTTCCTGAGTTGACGTCTTGAGCGCGCTGGGCTCGGATCTCCAGCTGCTGCCGCCTGCGTTCCTCTCTCTGCCTCTGCAGTTTCTCAATTTCTCGGACACAAGTTGACTTTTTCTGCTTCATCAAGCAAGGGGTGCTGGGTATCTCCACCACCAGGCCATCCCCTGAGGGTGTTTCATTTTTCTGGGGGATCTTCACCATCCATTGTGTGGCCAGACGCTGGTCTCCAGTGGCCGAAGGGGAGGCTAGAGACGAAGTGAGCAACGGCTTAGGCAGCATGGGGTGTTTAGCCGACACTAGCGCTGGATTCAGCAGGAGTATGGTCTCTAGATCAATCTTCTTGCCTTTTTTGACTTCTTTCTCTACCCACTCTACCGTGACCCAAGCATTTTCTCTGTTGATCTCCGTGACCACAGCGAGGTGGATCCGCCCGTCGCTGCGCTTTATCATCACACAGATGCCCACTTGGACATCTCTGAAATGTGATTTCGAGGGTTCCAGGGGCGAGAGACACGGGGCAAGGGGGAGGCAGAACTGGCTGGCCATGGCAAGTGATGGAAGTATCAGGGCTCACGGAGGCCGGTGGCACTGCCAGGGACCCTTAGTGTTGGAGAGGCAGGACCCGAGCCCAAGCCAGCCTGAAGCTCTGGGAACACTGAGTATGCTCACTGTTTCTGCCTGCTTTTGTGAGTGACGCACACGCAGGGGTCAGACTGCTGCCGTGTGCGTCACAAAGGGAGGAGGGACAGGTGAATGGGGCTACAGAGCCGAGACCTGACTCTAAGTGAGGAGTACAACAAACAAAACAGAACCTCATTGCAGACCAGTGGATTCATGCTCCTTAGGAATCCTAAAAGACAGAGCGGTATTGCCCCACGGTGGTTTCCAAGGAGTGGCTATATATTAACTATCAACTTTTTGGTTAGCAGCCATGCTCTTAAGCACTGCCTAACCAGAGCTCTGCAGGTGAGAGGTTAAAAGAAAAAAAAAATAGCTTTGAGTTGGGATTCTGACTCGTAGCCACCCTATGAGACAGAGAAGGATTGCCACATGGAGTTTCCTAGGAGCACTTGGTGGGTTCCAACTCCTCACCTTTTGTTTAGCAGTGTAATGCCTAACTGCTACACCACCAGTTGAAAAATAAAAAACCCACAGCAGTCGAGTCAATTCCAACTCATAGTGACCCTACAGAACAGAGTAGAACTGCTCCGTGGAGTTTTGAAGGAGCTTCTGGGGGATTTGAACGGCAGACCTTTCGGTTAGCGTGCGTGGCAGTTAACCACTGAGCCACCAGGTGAAGGGTAGGGGAAGAAATCACTTTTGAGTCATTGAGAGGGAGACTGTGGCAGAGGCAAAGGGAGGTGGAAATGAAAGTTTGTCTTCTGCCATCTAAGGGCAAACAGAATTGGGGAGGAGGATGTTCAGGGAACAGAAAAGACATGGAAATTGTGGACTTGAACTTCGTGTTTTCTGTAGACATTCTCATGCGTAATCTTTGGAACATTCATTCTCCTCTGCAGCCTTGACCTGCAATCTCAACACTTTGATGCTTTAGTTTGAAAATCGGTACATCTTACCTTAAACTTCAACCCGTCAGTGATCACTGAAAACTAGTGGAAGTAGAGCCAGTCAGTAGAATCTCTGATTAGCATCCTCAAACCTGCCATCTTGCGTCCTTCTCCACCCCCTTCAAAACGTGTTTAACTTTAACAGTCACAACTTAAAGTTGCTTGAGTTTAATGAGATTTCTCATTACAAAATCGAAATGAGTTGTATGTAGCAGGTCACTGTGGTAATTTGCTAAAATGGGTCTTGGTTTGGTGCAGCAGCTGGGTTTGCAAACACAGGATATTTATCGCATTCCAAGTGGCTCCGACAGCTACAAAGTGAGTTTCTGTTCTCCACAGTCACTACCATTTTTGAGATTAACTCAGTAATTACTGTTCCCAACTCCTTTAGTAATTACACTTCTGGCCTCATTATCTGTAATTTGGAGAGATAGGAGAGACGTTTGGTGAAAAGAGGTAATTTATCTTATACCCCTCCCTACCCCAAAAGAATACATGTGTCCTTCAGAAGTTGTTAAGGGGATATAAGGTAGCTAAGCCTGTAAGAGGCAAAATAATACTTTGGGAATATTGCAAAATTTTGTTGTAGGATGATTTGCTTGGAGTGAAATATCTATCTACCGATTGGTAGATAGATATGTTGCCAGATGAGCCAAGGCGAGGGTGTGTTAGGGTGACATCTTATGTTCAGTTCCCTCCTCCTCCCCAATTCCGTGCTGTCTTTTGCTCAAAATTGCACTGACAGCTCCAAAGTAGCATAAAGCAACACAGTTTTCTTACATCCGTTCCCCCAACCTAGGGGCATTATGGAAATAAATTCTGATAATAATTGACTTCTTCAATGAAAAGTTCCTCTCGCCAGTAAATTTATTGAAACTGAGTTTTGAAGAGAAGGTAGGGGGAGGAATACTGGCTAAGTGTGCATTGTTCCTTTGTGCCATGGGGATGCTGGGTAAGCGGGCAGTGTTCCTTGGCGCCATGGGGATGCTGGGTAAGCGTGCAGTGTTCCTTCGTGCCATGAGGATGCTGCCTAAGTGTGCAGTGTTTCTTCATTTCATGAGGATGCTGGTTAAGTGTGCAGTGTTCCTTCATTTAATGGAGCTTCTGAATGCTCAAAAGGGGAGGGGATAAAAGGTTTATCTTTTTACAGTTGTCTTTTTTCAATTGTTATGCCTAAGAAAATAAGATAAAAAAATTACCTTTAGAGTAAGAATAGTATTTAGTATTACAGCTAGGATCCTTGGCTTCTAACATTTCAACATTTTCTCCATGCATTGAACTTATCCACACTGTTCCAATCTTCTCACTGATTTAATAAGCAGAAACTGTTTCTATGACAATGACATTGACTCAAAGCCCTCTTTCTTGGGCTTACTAAAAATTGTGATGCTTAATTGGGGATACCTCTATATCTGCTTGTTGAAATTGGGCTGTCATGTCACCCAGGATGGTAGAGGTAATCCTTGACAACTGCCAATGTCTCGCTGTAAATCCCTCTGTACTAGTCACTTTGTCTCTTTCTATTTAGTAAGCAGAGTGGAGAGGCTTGGATCTTGTTTATATTTTATCCATCAGTGCTTGTTGCTTTGTAAGTCACACTTGACTTATGGCAGTAATGCTATTCATAACCACAGTTTGTACCTATTGAGTTCAGCTACAGTTTTTTTTTTAAGTTGAAAGCCATTTGCTACATTCTTTACCTCCTCCAGAAAAATTTTTAAATCATTCCACTGAGAATTTTTAATTTGCTATAGGACGAAAACCATAAGGAAAACATAGTAAATTCACTTACATGAAAACCAAAAAGCCAAACCTGCTGTCTCTGAGTCAAGTCTGACTCATAGCAAACCTGTAGGTCGGAGTAGAACTGCCCCGTAGAGTTTCCAAGGAGCGCCCAGTGGACTTGAACTACCAACCTTTT
The DNA here is from genome assembly GCA_028571685.1 of Heterohyrax brucei. Taxonomy (NCBI): domain Eukaryota; kingdom Metazoa; phylum Chordata; class Mammalia; order Hyracoidea; family Procaviidae; genus Heterohyrax; species Heterohyrax brucei. The sequence continues at coordinate 111,428,809 of CM053149.1, read as the reverse complement.
GGTGAGCAGCCATAACACCTAACTACTATACCACCAGAGATTCCTACTAGGGTTACTTACATAAGAGGAGGAAAATTGAAGGAACTTAGAAGTTCATCATAGAGAAGGTTTGAGAAATATGCCTTTCCACATACATTTATAAGTGAAAGGCCACCCTGTGGGAGAGAAATACAGTTTGTTCTATTTGACTCAAGGTATATGAACGTCCAATATTCAAGTGTGAAACCATCAAGACTCGACTCAGGCTCACTTCATCAGGGAAAAGCACTCGAGGTCCTATCACTTGCTCAGTTTCCTCTACTGCAGTTACAACTTGATTTAAGTTGCCTTCTTCTCAATTTTGTCATTATTCCATACTTAGTTTTGGCATTGTACTTACCACTTTAGATTAAAAACACCTGCATCATTCTGTCCAGATACAAAATTAAGGGCTTTGGGAGAAGGGAGGAGGATATTTTATCCATGTTTGTATTTCCAGTATCTAGCATATAGATTTATTTTGTTACCTGAAACTATAAAAACTAGCATGATAGACAGATGTTTCAGAAAGAGACTTGAGGTCAAACTAATGCAGAACCTCGTTCAATCAAGTATGTGCACAGCGAACATTTCTAATTATCTCCTAAATGTCAAGGTCTGTATGAAGAGCTATGTATGTGTGATGGTGAATTTTATGAGCCACGCTGGCTAGGCTACGGTGCCTAGTTGTTTGGCCAATGCTTAGTCTAGATGTTGCTGTGAAGGTATTTTGCAGACAGAGTTAACATTTACAATCAGGTGATTCTAAGTGAAGATCACTTTCAGTGATGTGGTCAGGCCTAGCTTTGGAAGGCCTTAGGAGCAAAACCTAACATTTCCTGAGGAGAAGTAATCCTGCCTCAAGACTGAAATATGGATATCTGTCTGGAATTTTAAGTGTGTGCCCTAACCTGCATATTTTGGACAAATCAGTCCCTACAACTGTGTAAGTCAATTCCATAAAATCAATAATCTATCCCCTTTCCCTTCTTGTATACAAGAGATTTGATATATAACCTATTGGTTTTGCTTCTCTGGGGAACCCTCACTATCACAACATGTAGCAGTGAAAAAAAGAGTCCCAGTCTCTACCCTGATGGAGAGTTTATCACCTCATTTTTGGAGACAGATACTGATAATAACCACAAAGATACCTATGTAGAACAAAATGTTAGATATTTTCAACAACTTACCCCTCTATCAGTGTGCATATTAAAGCAGAGACTAGCTGATGACTTTATGTCAAGAGCAGAGACTAGCTGATGACTTTATATCAAGAGTGAGAGCACACACCAAATTTATGTACTGGATTGGGACTAGATTTATGTTCTCAAACTTGGCTGCGTATCAGGATCGTCTGGGAAACTTGCATATCAGAATCAGCTGGGAAAGTTTTAACAAGTACATATTGCCTAAGTCTACCCCAAACCCACTGCCATCGAGTCAATTCCAACTCATAGCAACACTATAGACAAGAGTAGAACTGCTCCATAGAGTTTCCAAGGAGCACCTGGTGGATTCCAACTGCTGACCTTTTGGTTCGCAGATACAGTGCTTAACATTTGTGCTACCAGGGCTTCAAGGTCTACCCCAGACCTGATAAACTAAGTTACAGAGGACAGAACACTGGTATCTATGTTACTCAAAAGCATCCCATGTACTTCTTAAGCTGCTGTGAGGCCGAACAGTATTGGGCTGGATGCTCTCTAGGTCTTTTTCTACTCAGAGATTTTATGATTCTCAGTACAGTGTTGAATGATCCTTTGATACAGCTATGACTATTGACATTTTTTTTTGTATTTTGAATGTTTGGAAATACTACTGTTTCAATAATTGGAGCATAACACGGTCTTATTTGAAAGTCTCCTTTTAATTTTCTGCAAAAGACATATGACAGAATCTATGCTTTTGTTCATTTGCTTTAAAACCACTAAGTAAAAATGCATGATATCAAGACCTCTTGTTGTTAAAAGGAATTTATAAGCTTGAGGATGCACCATTTATTTTTGTATCTCCTACAGTGCTTTAAAGTAGCACCTGACTGTGGTAGACATTTAATAAACATTTGTTCAAACAAACTATTGAGTAACATGAGATAAATATATGATATTTTGCAGTACCTATACTTGTTGGTTGTTTTTTAGTATTTTATAAGTGTATAGATGAAAGTGACCCACAAACTGGAAACCATCAGCTCTACAATGTGTCTCGGTGTGATCTCTGTAGGTGACATTATAAGCAATATTTATCATTGTTGGAGCCTAGTATCTGCCTGCCAGAGTAACATAGATTTACTGGTTTCCCACGATTGTTGTGTTCTTATGTAGAACTATCAAGCAAGAAGGCTCAAATTCTAAGGGACAGAAAACAATGCCAAAATAACTAGTTTATTCTGAGGGAAAAATAATTCAGTTAAACAGTTAGCTGAATAATTGGACGTAACTACTCGACTAGCTTCTATTTCTGGCACATGTATCTAGTATAAGCTGCTCAGATTCAGGAACTTTGGGCAAGCCTCTAGTAGCACTATTTACTGAGTGGCTATGTATGTTTATACACACACATATATATAATTTTATAAATTTTTCATTTTTTTCGTTGTGTTGTGACAGTTTATAATTACAGTTTCTTGCACAAAAACTTACACACACTTTGCCATGTCACCCTAGCTAGTCTCCCCACACAGTGACAACACATTCCTCCCCTCCGTCCCATAGTTCCTGTGTCCATTTAACCACCTGTATCCTCCTCTGTCACCTCCTTTCACCTCTGAACAGGAGCTGCCCAGTTAGTCTTCTGTGTCTGCTCAAGCCAAGAAGCACAGTCTCCACCAGTATCACTTCATGTCTTATATACCAGGAGTTGGCTTCCAGAATGGTTTCAGTTCTGGGCTAAGAGTAAGTCAGGGGACCTGCAGTCTGTCAGACGGTCAAGTCTGATCTTTTTATTAGAGTTAGAGTTCTGCACCTCACAATTCTTCCACCTCATCAGAAACTCTTTGTTGAGTTCTCTATCAGGGCAACCTTCAGTGGTGCCAAATATTATCTAGTTCTTTCAGTCTCATGTTGCTACAGTGTCTGGCATATGTCCCTGTCTCGGGCTCATAGTTGCCTTGTGTCTTTGGTGCTCTTCTTTCTCTTTTGCTCCAGGCAGGTTGAGACCAATTTAAGCATCTCAGACAACCACTTGCTAGCTTTTTAAGACCCTAGACACCACTCACTAAAGTGGGATGCAGAATATTTGCTAAAAAAAAAAATTTGTTATACCAGTTGACCTATATGTTCCCTGAAACCATGGTTCCCAGACTCATGAACCTGGTATTCTGTCCTTGGAAGTGGTTGGTTTTATTTAGAATACTTCTAAGCTTTGGGTTTAGTCCATTTATGCTGACTTCTGGTAAGTGTATGTTTGGTTTACTGAATTGGGGAATTTCTGGTATATAAAACTGAGTAATCAACACTCAGCAACTGTTAAAAAAAAATGAACAAGTGGATAAATGTATAAAGAAATTGTTGTCATGTAGACGTGTAGAAATGTAGACATGGACACTTCACCTGGAATGGACTTTAAAAATATTATTCAGATTATCTTACAAACCTGCTTATAAATCTTCAGTAGTTTTCCATTTCACTGCTTAGCGATCCAACCTACTCTCTATGGCACGCAAAGCCCCACATAATTCGCCTTTCGCCAGTCTTTCCCTTGTCGTCTAGTATTACTCCCTCCCCAAACCTTCACTTATAAAATTGCACTCTAGCCCACACTGGACTCCCTGAACATACACAGTTTTTTCCTGGCTGTTATCAATGAGGCCATCAAGCCATAGTGCTTACTACAAGGAGCACTGAACTCAAGGAAGGAAGCCCAGGTTTGTTTGCTCAGGCACTGAGTCTTACTGGACTTTGAGCAGTGTCATGAGTTGAATTGTGTCCTCCAAAAATGTATCAGTCTGGCAGGACCATGATACTTGCTATTATGTGATTTTTCCACCATTTTGTCATCTGGTGTGATTTTCCTGTGTTTTGTAAACACTGCCTATATGATGTTAATGAAGGAGAATGGGGAACAGTTGTGTTAATGAGGCAGGACACAATCTACCAGATTGCATTGTATCTTGAGCTGGTTTCTTAGGGGATACAAAAGAGAAGCAAGCAGAGAGACAAAAGGATCCCATAGCACACCAAAAAGCAGTGTTGGGAGCAGAACACATGCTTTGGACCTCAGATTCTTGGGTGGAAAAGTTCCTAGTCCAGAGTTAGATTGATGAGAAGGACCTTTCATCAGAGGCAGCAGAGAGAGAAAAACTCTCTTGCTAGAGCTAATGCCCTGAATTTGGACTTTTAGTTATTTTATCCTGAGGAAATAAATTTCTCTTTGTTATGCCATCTGCTTGTGGTATTTCTGTTATAGCAGCACTACATAACTAAGACAATCATGAAACCTTACTTTTCTGAAATTCTGTTTCCTCATCTGCAAAATAAATGGCTTGGATTAAATCTTCCAATTCTTTTCTGACTCTTAAGTGAAAATTGTATCTAATCTGCAAACACTTAAGTATCCTTCTAAAGGTGGTATAATTATTTCCACATTGTAGAAGATTATTGGGAATACATGTTGGCCTAGCTGGTAAATAGTAAAAATTCATTGCTGACTTATGCTGGTAAAAGGATGACAAAAGGTTGTTTGAGAAAGTTCATGTGTTTAATGGATACTTTTTTCCATATATGTCCACACACATTCACAAATTTAAAGGCTAGTTGTGGGATAAACTAACTCTGGACTAGGAACTTTTCCACCCAAGAATCTGAGGTCCAAAGCATGTGTTCTGCTCCCAACACTGCTTTTTGGTGTGCTATGGGATCCTTTTGTCTCTCTGCTTGCTTCTCTTTTGTATCCCCTAAGAAATCAGCTCAAGATACAATGCAATCTGGTAGATTATGTCCTGCCTCATTAAATAAATAAAATTCTGGAATCAGCTGATAAAGAGTTTGGCCCTTACTCTGGCTTAGGCCCATCAGTCCACTTTTATTCTCAAGTGTGGATGTGTTAGAATGGGTTATAGCTTTTAATTCTCTTACCTGAACAAAGCCTATGTAAAATATTCAGAGTCAGATTTGACTAAATATGCTGAGTATGAATGTGTGTGACTATGTGTAATCAGTTTATGCTCAGAGCCTTATTTTGTTCACCTATAGGTAGCATAGAAACCCTAGTGGCATAGTGGTTAAGTGCTATGGCTGCCAACCAGAAGGTTGGCAGTTCAGATCTGCCAGGCACTCCTTGGATGCTGTTTGGGGCAGTTCTACTCTGTCTATGTGTCAGAATTGACTCGATGGCAGTGGATTTATAGGTAGCATGCTATATATAGTCAAAATACTATTAGAGAAACATCATACATGATTCATTAAGTATTTTAGCAAATTCTGATTTTCATTCCAATGAAAATTTATCTTTGGAGAGAGGGAATATTTGAAAATGAAACATATATAGCAGAAAGACATCCTGTGTTATAAATGGGGCCTATGAGATGGTCCATGTTTCCTGCTTCATTAGCCTTTAGACATAATGTTATATATAACTAAATAAAAATTATTTCTCAAATAGTTTGGGACAGAACATTTTTAATTTTATCAAGTTTAATTTTGAATTATAATTTCTAGTGTCAATATTAAATAGATAAATTTAAGTTGATAAAAAATATCCATTATAATCATTTACCAAAATTAAAAGTGCTATATTATTTATTTGATGCTTTAATGAGACACAATCATTTTTTTATTTTATGTGTAAGAATATTTTCTAAAAATCTGACTAGGGAAAAACCTATATTTAACATTACTGCTACTAACCAGAAAAACCAAACCCACTGCCATCGAATGGAGTCCAACTCAGTGCAACCCTAGAGGTCAGAGTAGAACTGCCGATAGAGTTTCTAAGGAGCGCATGGCAGATTTGAATTGTTGACCTTTCAGTTAACAGAGGTAGCACTTAACCCACTACACCACCAGGGTGTCTAATTCCTATAAGAAAACATTTTTTTTAATTGTACTTTAGATAAAGTTTACAGAGCAACTTCATTTTTCATTAAACATTTAATACGCATACTTTTTGTGACGTTGGTTGCCAATCCCATGAGATGTTAACACCCTCTTGTTCATGACCTTTATTTTCCCATTAACAGCTTGCCTGCCTCTCCTGCCATCTCGTCCTTGACCCTGGGCTGATGTGCTCGTTTAATCTCATTTTGCTTTATGGGCCTGTCTGTCTTTGGCTGAAAGACATATCTCAGAAGTGACCTCATTACTGAGCTATAAGAGTGTCTGTGGCCATAATCTTGGGTTTCTTCTGCTTCTGTCAGACCAATACTCTGGCCTTTTTTGTGTGTGAGTTAGAATTTTGTTCTACATTGTTCTCTAGCTCTGACCAGGACCCTGAAACTGTTGGCAGAATGCTTATACATTCCGTGTTATTGTTTCATCTCCTAGCATTTTTATGAAATAAACAAAGTAGATATTGTCACATATGACTAATGAGAAAGCTGGGACTCAAAGAAAGTCTTTATAAATTGGCATTTCTAAAAAGTGCCTTAAATTGGCGTAAGAGCACAGGTATTTACTGTAGGACTAGGGTTCTTTTGAAGGTATCACAAAGCACAGTAAAAAGATGCATTGATCATGGTTCTCAAATATGAACCTTTGGAAACTTATTATGTAAGTCTCAGGTGTTTGTTTTAATATGTAAAATATGAGTAGTATTTTAGTCACCTGGTACCACTCTAACAGAAAATACCATGAGTGGAAGGCTTTATAAAGAGGATTGACACAGTCTGGTGAGCCACAAAACCATTTATGAGTTACAAGTCCATTCAGTAAGAGAATTTATCACAGTCTGATAGAGTGAGTCCAAATTCAAGGAGAGCATCTTGACACAGGAACCTGAGGTCCAAAGGACATGCTCTGCTCTTGGTGCTGCTTCTTGGTAGTATGAGGTTCCCAACTCTCTATGCGCACTTCTCTCCCTGATATCTCACAGCTAGTAACTTGAGTCCTGCCTCACCAGCACAGCTGCTGCCCATTTTCCATCATCAATATCACAGTGGCAGGATTCACAACACATGAGAGGAATTGCGCTATATTGGGACTCATAGTCAAGTCAATCAGTACATACATTTTGGGGGGACACATTGCAACCATGACATGTAGTAACTGATAATCAGAAGTATCATGGTGAGGACAGAGCATGAGGATTGCCAATTAAGTTTGCAAACTCATCCTAGAAAAACTACTGCATACCTCATTGCTGAGTGCCACTATGGTCACCTTCCAAAATACTCCCCTTGGGAAGCTATGCATAGATGTCAGTGTCTAGGCCACCCTTCAGAGCAGTTTTGGGAGTATTTTTCTGGAATGGCCATAAGAGCTGTCATTGTATTACCCTTGATGTCCTGACTGTCATCAAAACGTCTTCCTTTCAGTATTTCCTTTGTCTTCAGGTAAAGAAAAATCATTGGGGGGTCAGATCAGGTGAGTAGATAGGGTGTTCCAATATAGTTATTTGTTTACTGGATAAAAACTCCCTCACAGATAACTATTCCATTAAGTTTAATTAACTATACAGTAAACTATACAATTAAGTTCAATAACTATACAATTAAGTTCAATAACTATACAATTAACTTGCCACCGTGTGACTGTGCACAATAGCCATTCCAGAAGGTGTTCCAAAATTACTGGCATCGGTACATAGCTTCTTAGAGGAGTACTTTGAAGGTAACTGTAGTTATATTCAGCAATGAGATATGCAGCACTTGGAGCGATTAAGTTCACAGACTTAATTGTCAGATCTCATATGTTATTATATGTCACACTCTTAGGGCAGGAATTGTCAGATGACTATTCAATAAGCCACATCTGTAAGAGACAATAGTTATAGAAGAGGTTAAGGATCAATAAAATGGTGAACTTGTTGACTAAAATCTTTTCTTTTAAAATTATGGTTGAATGAAAATGTACATTCCCGTATCAATTCACATGGTCACCTATATCCAGCTCCCACTGCTATCCCTGACCAGTGACAGCACACCCCTCTTATCTGCTCCATACATGTCCTATCCTCACAACAGTCTCCTTTCCCCTCCTCTCCACCCACACCCCTTCCTACGGCAAGAAGTCAGCAGGATGACATCCTAAAGATGCACAGAACCATAAAATTCCCACAAGATACAGTCACTCTGCATCCTGAAATCCAATCCATTGCTGTCCAAAACATTGACCTTCATTATGATTTATGAACAGGGGCAGCATCAGGACCAGGGGCCATGCTCCCAGGGAACCCCGAAGCCCCTGGACCATCAATTGCAGTCTTTTATTGGAGATCTCAGAGTGCACCCATATTTATTATTTGGTTGTCAGTGAGACTCAACTTTGTGAGGTCCAACGGGGGTATCACTGGCAGTGGCTGGGCACCATCCAGTTCATCTGGTCATGAGTCGATGTAGAGATCCACTCACATGGGTCTCTCTGTCTTCTGGGGTCCCTTTTCCCTGTGTTGTTCTTGTCCCCGGTGATCATATGTTCCTGTTGAGTTGGGACCATTTGCTGTACCCTCTGCTGGCAGCTTGGTGGCTTTTAAGGCTTTGGACACCACTCACCGATGAGGGGTGCAGAGAGTCCTCATTAGTAAAACGCTAGCTGTGCCAATTGTCCTCGATTTCACCTGAAAGCATGGTCCCCTGCCCCCTGCCCCAGATACTCTGTCCTTGCGATATTGGGTTAAGATGGGAGGAGTACTCAAATTGTGTTGAAGTCCGGTTATTATTGATCTTCTTTCTAATGTGTGCTGTCACCGATTTCACCCAACCAAATTTCTATCAACTATCTAATCTAAACCTTCCACCTCACCCTCCCTCCCTCTCCACCCTTGCAGCCATCAAAGAGTCTTTTCTTTTATGCCCGAATCTGTATTTAAGTTCTTATCATAGGGGTCTGATACAATATTTGTTCTTTTGTCGCTGACTACTTTCACTCAGCATAATGTCCTCCAATTGAAACCAAGTTAAGAGATGTTTCCTGCTATCATCGTTGTTCTTTATCATTGCTTAGTGTTCCATTGAGTATATATACCATAATTTACCTACCCATTCTTCTGTTGTTGGGCATCTGGGTTCATTCCATCTTTTTGCTATTGTGGGCTGTGCTGCAATGAACATTCGTGTGCATGTATCAGTTGGTATGAATGGCCTTGATTCTGTAGGATATATTCCAAGCAGTAGAATTACTGGGTCAAATGGTATATCTATATCCATTATTTTAAGGTAGCACCAGATTATTTTCCAAAGAGGTTGCACCGTTTTGCAACCCCACCAACAGTGTAGGAGAGTTCCAATCTCTCCACAGCGTCCCCAGCATTTGTTGTTTTGCATTTTATGGATCATGGCCAACCTTACTGAAGTGAGATGGTATCTCATTGTCGTTTTGATTTGAATTTCTTTAATAGCTAATGATCATGAGGATGTCCGCATGTGTTTTTGGCTGCCTGGATCTCCTCTGTAAAGAAGTGTCTGTCCGTCTCCTTTGCCCATCTTTTAATCAGATGATTTATCTTTTTCTTATTGATATTTTGTAGTATCTTATGGATTATGGAGATCAGGCGTTGGTCTGATATAGAATTGCCAAATATTTTTTCCCATTCTGTAGGTGGCCTTTTAATTCTGTTAATAAAGGCTTTGGATGACCAAAAGTGATTGATTCTTAGTAGTTCCCATTTATCTATTTTCTCTACTGTTGCTTGTGGTTTGTTTGACAGAGTTTGAAGTCTGTCTACATTGTGTAGTAAACCTTCCATTGTTGTTCCTAATTTTTCTCAGATGAGCTTTACTGTTTTAGATTTGATATTTAGGTCTTTTATCCAGTTCGAGTTGGTTTTAGTATAAGATGTAAGATATGGATCTTGTTTTAATTTACTGCAGATAGGTATCCAATTTTGCCAGCACGATTAGTTCAAGAGATTGTTTTTACCCCAGTTTAATGTCTTAGGGCCTTTGTCAAATATCAACTGGTCATAGGCAGATGATGTCATCTCTGGGATCTTGATTCTGTTCCACTGATCTATCTGTCTGTTTCTGTACCAGTACCAGGCTGTTTTGACTACTGTAGCAGTGTAATAGGTTCTAAGGTTGGGTAATGAGAGGCCTCCCAGTGTCTTCTTTAGTAATGCTTTACTTATCCTGGGCTTCTTCCCTTTCCAGACAAAGTTGGTAATTTGTTCCTCTATCTTATTAAAAACTGTCACCGGAACTTGTACTAGCATTGCAGTATATAAGTAGATTGCTTTGGGTAAAATACACATTTTCACATGTTAAGTCTTCATATTCATGAGCAGGGTAGGATTCTCCATTTATGTAACTCTCTTAGTTTCTTGTAATAAGGGTTTGAAGTTCTCTTTGTAAAGGTCTGTTATTTCTCTGGTTAGATTAATTCCTAGGTACTTTATCTTCTTAGGGGCTATAGTAAATGGTATTGACTTGATGATTTCTTCATTAATAATCTCATTGTTGGTATAAAGGAATCCTACTGATTTACTTATGTTTATCTTATATCTTGAGACTTTGCCAAACTCTTCTATCAGTTTGAGTAGTTTCCTTGTGAATACTATGGAATTCTCTGCATATACAATCATATCATCTGCAAATAGGGAGATTTTGACTTCTTCTTTGTCCATGTAGATGACCTTTACTCCTTGGTCTTGTCTAATTCCTCTGGCTAGAACTTCTAGTACAATGTTGAATAGGAGAGGTGAGAGTGGGCATCCTTGTCTAGTTCCTGTTCTCAAGGGAAACTCCTTCAGTCTCTCTCCATTCAGGATGATGTAGGCAGTTGGCTTTGTATAAATGGCCCTTATTGCATTGAGGAATTGGCCATCTATTCCTATTTTGCTGAAAGTTTTTAGCATGAATGGGTATTGGACTTTATCCAATGCCTTTTCTGCATCAATAGACAAAATTAGGTGATTCTTGTCTTTTGTGATATTTATGTGGTTGATCACATTAATTGTTTCTCTGATGTTGAACCAGCCTTGCATCCCTGGTATGAATCCAACTTGGTTATGATGGATTATTTTTTGGATATGTTGTTGTATTCTATTGGCAAGAATCTTGTTGAAGATTTTGGCACCTAGATTCGTGAGTGATATCGGTCTGTAGTTTTCCTTTTTGGTTGGGTCTTTCCCTGGCTTTGGTATCAGGGTTATGCTGGCTTCATAGAATGAATTTGGGAGTATTCTATCCCTTTCTAGACTGTAGTCTAGAAAGTAGTATTGGAGATAATTCTTCTCTAAAAGCTGAGTAAAATTCTGCACTGAAGCCATCTGGGCCCAGGCTTTTTTTTGGTTGGTAGTTTTCTGATGACTTCTTCAATCTCTTCCTTTGTGATGGGTTTATTAAGTTGTTCTGCCTCACATGAATCAACGAATTTGTCCGTTTCCTCTAGGTTTTCAATTTTATTAGAATACAGTCTTTCATAGTATTCAGCTATGATATTTTTGATTTCTGCTGGATCTGTTGTGACTACTCTGCTCTCATTTCTTATTTGAGTTATTTGTTTCCTTTCCTGTTTTTCTTTAGTAAGTTTAGCCAGTGATTTGTCAATTTTGTTGACCTTTTCAAAAAACCAGCTTTTGGTCTTTTCAATTTTTTCAATTGTTCTTCTATTCTCTAATTCATTTAGTTCTGCTCTCATCTTTAGGATCTGTTTTCTTCTGGTGCCTGAGGGATTCCTCTGTTGTTCTCTTTTTACTTGTTCAAGCTGTAGGGTCATTTCTTTGATTTGGTTTCTTTCTTCCTTCGAGATGTGTGCTTTTAAGGAGATAAACTGACCTCTGAACACTACTTTGGCTGTATCCCATAGGTTCTGTTAAGAAGTGTTTTCGTTCTTGTTGGAATCCATAAATTTCCTTGTTTCATCCTTGATTTCCTTATAACCCATGGTTTTTTGAGCAAGGTGTTGTTCAGTTTTCATGAGTTCTGCTTTCTGTGTTTCTTCTGCTATTGATTTTGACTTTTATGGTTTTATGATCCCAGAAGACACTTTGCATTAATTTAATGGTATAGATTTTGCTGAGAATTGCTTTATGTGCTAACACATGGTCTATTCTGGAGAATGTTCCAAGTGCACTGGAGAAGCTGTAGTTGTCTGCTGACGGATAGAAAGTTCTGTATGTGTTGATGAGTTCTAGTTGGATAATTGTGTCAGTAAGGTCTTCTGTGTCTTTACTGAGCTTTTATCTAAATGATCTTTCCAATATTGAGAGTGGAGTGCTGAAGTCTCCTGCTATTACTGTGGAGTGATCTATCTCCTTTTTGAATGTAGTCAATGTTTCTTCGACGTATTTAGGTGCTCTAATATTAGGTGCATAAATATTTAATATTGTTAAGTCCTACTTGTGTATTGAACCTTTCAGCAATAAATAGTGTCCATCCTTGTCCACGATGGTAGATTTTACATTAAAATCAATTTTATCTGAAGTTAGAATTGCCACAACTGCTCTTCTTTGTTCATTGTTAGCTTGATATATATTCTTCCATCCTTTGATTTTCAGTTTGTTCATATCTTTAAGTCTAAGGTGAGTTTCTTGTAGGCAATGTATAGATGGGTAATGTCTTTTGATCCAAGATGTCACTCGATGTCTCTTTACTGGAGCATTCAGTCCATTCACATTCAATGTAATTATTGATAGGTATGTGTTCAGTGCTGCCATTGTGATTTGTTTATTTTTCATTGATGTTTTCTCTGTTGTTCTTTTTAATCTGTTCTGGGAAATTCTTCTTTTTGAGTTGCTTTTTCACCTTTTTCTGGGTTGGTTTTGTGGTTGTTGACACTGCTGTATTACATTTCTTGATATGGTATATTGCTTCTTCACTGTGCTTTACAGCTGCCCCTATGATCCTGCTTACTAAACTATATATAACCCCAATTGTAATTGCTACCACTCTTGTCAACTTCCTCTCCATCTGGAAGGACTATAACGACTATAGTACATCCACCTTTTTAGTATGATAATGTCATAGTTTACATGATATGCTCACTAGTTCATTTCTTTCACTATTACTGATTTGATTGTGTTTGGAGCCTTCCCTAACTGAGTAGGATTCTGGATAATGTGTCTTTCTAAAATACAAAGTTAGCAGTTTTGTTCTTCCAAGTGAAGAGATTCTTGCAGTATTTCTTGTAGCTTTGGTTTGGTTTTTACAAAGTCCCTGTGTTTCTGTTTATCTGAGAATGTCTTCATTTCATTTTCATATTTGAAAGATATTTTTGCAGGATATATAATTCTTGGTTGGAAGTTCTTCTCAGCATCGTTTCTGCTGAGAAATCCAATGAAAGGCTATAGGGTTTCCCTCTGAATGTTTGCTTTGCTTTGAATCTTGTTGCTTTTAAGAGTTTCTGCTTATGTTTCATTTTCTTGAGCTTGATTATAATATGTCTTGAGTCTTTCCATTGAGATCTATATTTAGTGGTATTCAATATGTATCTTGGATATCTATATTCTCTTGCAGCACTTGCTGGCTGGCTTCTTTCATAATTTCTGGAAAGTTTTCTGTGTGCAGCTCAGCAGCAATACTCTGTATTCTCAGGTGTCTCACCCTGTTCAGGAACTTCTATTAATCGTAGCTTGTTCTTCTTAACAGAGTCCCACTTGCTTCTTAATTCTTCTTCATTTTTCTTGTTTCTTTTCTCTGACTTCTCCTCATAGATGCTGGAGTCAGTAGCTCTGTCTTCCACATCAGAAATCCTCTTTTCCATTTGTTCCATTCTGTTTTCTTGGCTTTAAATTGAAATTTCTGTGTCTTTGATTTGTTCTTGATTTGTTGGATTTCTGAGTGCTGATGTTCCATCTGATTGAACAGCTTCCTTAATTTTTTGTTTTGCTCTGCTGCCTTTTGTATAAGGTCTAGTAGAGCTCTCTATATAATCCTTTTGTATTCACCTTCTGATAGTTTCAGAAAAGCTTCTTCATCTGGGAAGTTCTGAGGTGGTTTTCTTTCAGAGGCTTCTGATGCCATGTGTGACTTCTGCGTTACCATATTCTCCAATGTTTGTTGATTTTGGGGCTTCATGTGGGTCAATAGAGGCTTGGAGAGATGCTGTGAAAATGGATCACAGTCATTTTTCTAGGCCGTCTTAAAATGAGAAGTAAAAAGTATTTGACAACTTCTGAAGTCAGGCAGGTTTTCAGGTGTATATGTCCCTCTTCCCAGCTGGCAAAGTAAGCGCCTCTATATTGAACACCAGATGTTGTAAACTAGCTCAAAATACAGGAGGGCTACTGGCCTGCTGTCCTCTGCTGTCAGACCCCAGCTGTAGGCAATACTGTGTAGAATTCTGCTTTTCTGTTGGAAAAGCAGTCTCTTCTGGGTAGGCACTTCCTCTCAGCCCAGGAATTAGGTCCAGCTGAAGCTTCCATATGGATGACCCTGCCTCCCAGCCAAACAAGATGGCATCCTACAGAAGCTCGCCAACTGGCCAGGACCAGGCTCTTGGTGGAAAGAGAGGCCAAGAGTGCCGAAATGCCCAAAGTCCACAGCCTCTGCTGCTAGGCCCCAGCCCCAGCCCCAGGTGACACTGTGCAAAACACCACCTCCCTGCTAAGAAAGCACTCTCTCACCGGCAGGAACCACTTCCCAGCCTAAGAACCAAGTCCAGCTGGGGTCTCTGCCTGGGCTTCTCCATTTCCCAATAGGCCAGGGGAGCCAAGGTGTGTAGAGTCCAAAGTCAGGCTCTCAGAACCTGGCAATTATGCTTGCCGGTCCCACCAGCAGTGCATCTAAGACCAGCAGCTAGTCAAGTCCCTGTTCTGCCCGCTGACCAAGACGGAGGGAAAAAAATCAAAACGGTGAGTTACTTCCGGTATGTGCAAGCCTGTGCTCACTGAGAGTGGAGTCAGTGAAAGAGAGGAGGTTTTGCATTCCTTGGTATGAAGTCCAAATTAACAGCCCTATGCCGCATCCCAGGGCTCACGAGGTGTCCAGAAGTCTCCATTTAATTATCATTTCAGGTCTTGGTTTCCAGAGGGATTTAGGGAGACATGCATTTAGTCTGGCATCTTGACTCTGCCCCCTGAGTAAAACCTTGAATCTTCTTGCTCTGTATGACCTAAGACTTGTTCTTTGTCTACAGATATTTGTAAACTTTGTCTATAGAGCATCTTTCTCTTTATAGTTTCCTGTTTTCCAGGTTTGCCTGTGAAAAAGACTTTGTGATGTCTGTCTAGATGGCCATATGGTTCTTGATATTTGTCATAGTGAAACCACTGAGTTTTAAGCTTGAAAGAAACCTGATAATTCATATTATACTTCACTTGATTCTGTTTTTGAATATTCTTTGGAACAGTAGCCCGTCAATGAGATTTTTCTAGTTTAAGACAGAAACAGATGGGTTTTGAGAACCTGCCTAGCCCAAACCGAAAACCATCATTCATTTTGTCTGTATGCTAGGCACCACCACCAGGCACACCCTAGATGTTACATAATCTTGTGCATGCCATGCAGTCTACCAGAAAAATGTGTTTATATGAAATGTATTAAAATGTGTGTGCTGTCTTAGTCATGGATTGAATTGTGTCCCTCCCAAAATGTGTGTAGCCACTTGGCTAGGCCAAAATTCCCAGTATTGTATGATTGCCTTTCATTTTGTGATTTACTTATGCTGTAAATCAAAATCTTTGTCTCTGATTAATAGACTGGATTCCCTTAAAGAGGATCAGGGAGGGGCTGTAACACTCTTCCTAAGGTCACCTCCCTGCTCTAATGTAAAGTGAGTTTCCCTGGAGTGTGGATTGTATTATCTTTTATCCTGCAAGAGATAAAAGGAAAGGGAAGCAAGCAGAGAGTTGGGAACCTCATACCATCAAGAGTGGGAGAAGCAGGCCTGGGAGAAGAGTGCATCCTTCAGACCTGAGGATGCTCCCTGACCAGAGACTGATACAACACAAGGACCTTCATCTAGAGCTGACAAAGACAGAAAGTCTTTCCCTGGAGCAGACATACTAAATTTGGACTTGTAGCCTATTGGACTGTGAGAAAATGAACTTTTTTTGTTAAAGCCATCCATTCATAGTATTTTCTGTTAGCAGTGCCAGATGACTAAGACAGTCTTTAAAGTACTATGGATATTTGCCCTTGTGTGGAAACATTTATGCATAGAAAACATAATAGTCAGATTTTTACTATAGGGATTAGGTTAAAAGATCCCTAGGATAAGGAATTTTCTCAGCTGGGAGAATAAAGACAATTGTCATTTAAATTTGTATTTGATATCATGTTGAATGGTGGAATTAGAATGAGAATATTTGTGACTGCAGCTACAGGAAGCAAAAAAAAAAAGAAAGAAAAAGAGAGAGGATAAAGAAATCAGTCATGTATTGTATGCCTCTGATGTACCAAGAACTTTGTATCTTATATAATTTTATTTTTGAAATTTACTTCTCCTGTTTCTCTGTCTCAGTGAAAGATATACCGTACACCCAGCTACTCAATCTCCCAGGCTAGCGTCTGCTCCATATGTTTAATAATTCACCAAGCTCTATCTATTCTGTTTTCTTGATACCTCTTGAATCTCTTGAATCCATCACTGTCATCATCTTTGTGTGGGCCACCACTACCTTTCACATAGATTACTACAACAGAACTTACAGCTGGTCTCCTTCATGCTGCTTTGTTTACAATCCAGACAGTTCCATGCTTTGCAATCATCAAATGCCTTTTTTTTTAAGATTGTATGAGACAAATCCCCTGTGTACTGCAATTGTTTACCTCCAGTATGGCACTATTCAAAATGTACCACTTGCATGTGATACACTACTTGAATGTAGTGACTGCATTGTTTACTATTCCATTTGTAGCATATGGTGCTAGTCAAAAAATATTTATGAGTGAATCAATGTATATTAGAACTAATAATGGCACATAGTATTTATTGAGACCCTGTGCTGAGTTATCAAGTTATCTTTCTTTTTCCCTTCTGTTGTTAGATGTCGTGGAGCTGGATCTCGCTTATAGTGATCCTGTGCATACTGAATGAAACACTGCCTTGATCCTGTGCCATGCCTACAATTATTTTTAGGCTTAAGCCCAATGTTGCAGTCCTGAGCCAATCCATCTTGTTGGGGATCTTCCTGTTTTTCCATGACCCTCCACTCTGCAAAGCATGATGTCCTTCTCTAGGGACTGATCCATCCTGACAACATGTCCAAAGTATGTAAGTTGTCATCTTGCTGTCTTTTGCTTTCAAGGAGCACTCTGGTTGTATCTCTTTCAGAACAGATCTGTTTGTTCTTTTGGCAGTCCGTGATACATTTCATATTTTTCTCTAACATTTTTCCTTCTAGGCACAGATATATAATCCTATCTCACCACATATATGCCTGTATACATATGGAAACCCTATGAGGCAATTTTACTCTGCCCTATAAAGTCACTATTAGTTGGAAGCAACTCAGAGGCATAATATTCACTTATGTACACATAAACACATATATACATATGTACAAATACATTAAAATATTTTACATAAAAATTTGTGTATACCATATATTATATATTTAATTGTATTTAATCCTATGAGTTGGAATCAACTTGATGGCAGTTGGCTGGGTAATCCTCAAAATAATTTTATAACTTCTTTAGGTAGTAATTCTTTTTTACCGATGAGAAATTTAAGGCTTGGAAATAATAATTCTTTACAGCTGAGGTGCAATTGAGCTAATTTCAAACTTACACAGAACTCCAAAATCCGTATATATATATATGTATATACATATACGTATTTTTTTTACCATACCATACTGTCTGTAGTCAGAGCCTAACTGTTGTAATGAAAGAAGCTTCTAACATAAAAATGAACGGAAAAAAAATAAAATGTACTGTATCCCTAGAAGATTAGAATATTATAACAGAATGATAGTATACTGGGGCCTTGAACAGTTCAAAACTATGGGGAACTGGTATTTTTAATTCATAGAAATGAAAAGTAATCGACAGGTAGGCCTCATGCTATTTTAGTTTAAGTTAAGTAATTCCAAGACAGAGTCTGACACTGCAGCGTTCTGTACTTGATCTTGATCTTCCTGTACGCTTGGTGGATCTTTAAGCCTTTCTTTGCTGTGGCAAATGTGTTTTTATGTATATTCTCACAGAGAGTAGACTGAAATCTCTGAACAAAACATTTCCGGAGAGTACATGCATCGATTTTGGAAGTGTGTTGTCTAGCTGGGGAGCTGTTTCCCTCATCTGAGAGAAAATTAACCTTTTCCCAAAGTGCAGCCAGCTCTCATTCTGAAGTCTGAAGTGTGACTCCATGTGGAGTTAAGGTTGCAGGACCTCCTATTTTCTTGCTTGGATTTTGATCTTTCTCCCTTCTGAATTCATAAATAAGATCTTTTCTCTAGGCCTGAAAATTCTAACACTGAATCTCATGCCAAAAGAAAAATGATTCTTTTGATGTCTGGAGAAAAATTGGCCAGATATGAGAGTGTTCTGGATTAAAAGTGGCAACCGTGTGCCAAAACCACAAAGAACACACACATTCCCTCCACCTATACTCTAGAGTTGCCATGAGTCGGATCTGACTCGACAGCACTTGGCTTAGTATACTCATTTGCACATAAACTATGAGTCACGTGGCTATAATCAAAGTTGTATAGAAAGAAAGTAATGTACAGCTTCTCTAACATTTTAAGAGACTAGTTGCTTAACTTCATGGCAGCTAGATATTATCTATAAGAATTTCCCTTCGCTTCTTGCCATTTATCTACAACATTGTCAAAACACACCGCAATTTTGAAACTATCCCAGATGGTCACTGATAATAGTTCTTTGTTTTTTTATATGCAGAGGTTCAAGCCCCTGTTTAATATGATTCCTTAAATTGGCTGATGCTACATCAAGGTAAAAATTTGAGTTTTGACACACAGTCTGTTCACAGAAAAAAAAAAAAAACCAACAATCTTAACTCTCTTCAGCAAAACTTATCAAGATACTTAAAAACAAATTTTACAAAACAAAATAATCCTGCTCTTTGTGGTTTTATATTTGAGTAATGCTATTAAATTTCATATGTGTGTATATAGATGTGTGTGTATGTGTATGCATGTATGTGTATGTATACACATACGTATATACACATATACATACACATACATACATACACATATACACACACATCTATATACACACATATATGTTATCATTTATACTTATAAAAAGGAACACTGGTGGTGCAGTGGTTAAGCACTTGGTTGTTAATCAAAGAGCTATAGTTCAAACCCATCAGCTACTTTGCAGAAGAAAGATGTGACAGTCTGTGTCCATAAAATTACAGCCTTGGACATCCTGTGAGGCACTTCTGCTCTGTCCTATATGGTCGCTGTGATTTTGAAATCAACTCGATGGCAATGGGTTTACTTCAGATTATTTTGTTAGCTCTGATTTAATAATTTGGATTAATCCACAATTATTAGATAACTATTCTGGAGTGACCATTGACCTAGGGTCATGGAATCATCATTGAAATTGCGTGAATCAAGCTGTATTATTTCTTTTCCTCAGATGAGAAATATGAGGCTCTACAATGTTAAATGACATGCCCAAAGTCACAGAATTAATTAGTGTTAGAAACACGGCTTCAAAACTTTTATACTCCAAACATAGTGTCCGTTTTGTGACTTTTTGCCTCTAGTCTACAACTACAGATAACTCTTTTGGAAATTAATGCCAGTCTTAGCTACAAGCAAATTATTTAGTAGCACTGCAGAAAATAATCACTTTTGAGTAAATCTTAGAATTTCCCAAAATGAGTACTTGAAAAGTTTCCAGATTATTCTTAACTGCTGTATATTGAACAATAAAAGAAATTGCTTCTTTGCATTTTCCCCTTTGTGTTTGTATACCTGCTTACAAAAAAAGAAAAAAAAAACTCATACATAATGCAAGGTAATAAACTACAGCTTGTAATGGCTACAAAGCCTTGCCCGTGTAGAAATAGAACTGGAAATCCATTACTAGCAATGTACCCTTCAAATGCAATTCAAGTTTGACAAACATTAAACAATTTGGGCAGGTTCTTGCAACCAATATTTCCTCTGAGTGCTTTTTTAGGTGTCTCATCATCATATTATTATTCTAAAATGCCTGGGAGAATTAATGATTTCCTTCAGGTAAATCACTGTGGGTTGAAATGCCACACAGGAGTGCTCATTGCCTATTTTCTTGTGGGGACTCTAATATGAGTTCCTTATTCACAAATTGTTCTGTTTTAAAATGCTGTTTCTCTTGAAAACACATTTGCTTTGTGGCTTCTAAAAATATGTTGTCATTTGATTATAATTTCAAGTACAGTTGATATTTCCCGAACAAAATAAACACATTCTCATTCATGTATGCAAACATGAATATAATGGATTAGTGGCTCTGTTTCCTTGCATATGTGAAACAAGATGGTTTGTAGTTGTCAAAGGTTTAGAGTAGATTTCCAGTCCTAAGAAACATCTCATCTAACTAAATGAAATAACCAGCTACTCACAGATTGGTTTTGTGTTGATTAAGAGGCAGCTTTGGGGAAAGTCTGAACATATCCATTTTTGAGGACCTGTCTTGCTATCTTAGGAGGAAGAAGTTCTTAGACTTTCATTGCTTGTTTCTTAGATGAAAGCTTTGTTCTTCATACACCTTAATCTTGAAGTGGACACTGAGAGATGTTAGTTCTTTCCACTGTGTTGCTACCACTCCCCTCTTTTTTTCTTTTGCATTTTTATTGTGGAAAAATTAAAAAGACTCAATGAATAGAAATAATAAGATAATGCACCTGTGTACTCATCACCTACACAAATCTCATTTCATTTTTACTCCTCTGTACACCCCCTACCCATGTTTAGATTACCTTGAAGTATGTCTTATTTTGGAATCCTGATGGTGCAGTGCTCAGTTGCTAATTTAAAGTTGTTGGTTTGAATCCACCAGCCCTTCTGTAGGAGAAAGGTAGGGCATTCTGCTTCTGCAAAGATTGCAGACTTAGAAGTTCTGTTGGTCAAGTCTACTCTGTCCCATAGGAAGATATGGATTGGATTCCCACTCCACGACAATGAGTTTACATCTTGTTTCATTTTATTCTTAAGTATTTCATTATATATTTGTACAAGATAACATTATTTTAAAAAACATAACCATAATATCATTATCTCATCTAAAAAAATCAGTGCTTGCCAATATCATCAGAACTGAAGATTTCAAAAGGCAGCTCAAGAAGACAACACAAAGTATTATAGTGGCACGTGCAAAGAGGTGGAGATCAAAAAAGAACAGGCTCAGCATTTTTCAAGCTGAAAGACCTATGGAAAAAATTCAAGCCTCAAATTGCACTAGTGAAGGATTCTACACGGAAAATATTAAGCAATGCAGGAAGCCTCAAAAGGAGATGGAAGGAATACACAGAATCGTTATACCAAAAACAATTGGTCAGTGTTCAGCAATTTCAAAAGGCAGTATATGATCAGGAACTGATGGCACTGAAAGAGCAAGCTGAAATTACATGGAAGGCATTGGTGAAAAGCAAGCCTCCAGGAATTGACAGAATACCAATTGAGATGTTTCAGCAAATAGGTGCAGCACTGTAAGTGTCCACTTTCCTATGCCAAGAAATTTGGAAGACAGCTACTTAACCCACTAACTGAAAGAGATCCACATTTATGCCTATTACCAGGAAAGGGAATCCTAGTATATATGGAAATTATTAAACAGTATCCTTAGTAGTACATGTAAGTAAAATTTTGCTGATGGTCATTCAAAAGCAACTGCGGCAGTATAACAACAGGTAATGGACAGACATTCAAGATGGATTTGGAAGAGGATGTGGAAATCAGAGATATCATTGCTGTTATGAAATGGATTCTGGCTGAAAGCAGAGAATACCAGAAGGCTGTTTACCTATGTTTTATTGAAATGAGAACAAAAACACTTCCTACCAGAACCCATGAGATACAGCCAAAGCAATGCCCAGAGATCAGTTTGTCTGTATAAATGTACACATCCAGAAGGAAGAAAGGACCCAAACCAAAGAATTAAACTTACAGCTTGAACAAGTAGAAAGAGAGCAACAGAGGAACTCCTCATGCACCAGAAGAAAACAGATTAAGGATTAGAGCAGAACTAAATGAATGAGAGAATAGAAAAACAATTGAAAAAAATAACAAAACCAAAAGCTGGTTCTTTGAAAAGATCAACAAAATTGGTAAACCACTGGCTAAACTTACAAAAGAAAAACAGCAGAAGAAACAAATAATCTGATTAAGAAATGAGGGAGACGTTACAGCAGACCCAGCTGAAATAAGAAATACCATAACAGAATACTACGAAAGGCTATACTCTAATAGGTTTGAAAAACTAAGGGAAATGGACAAATTTCTAGATTCATATGACTCACCAAGATTATCATAAGAAGTAGATCAACTTAATAAATCTATTACGAAGGAAGAGATTGAAAAAGTCATAAAAAATCTACCAACCAAAAAAAAGTCCTGGCCCAGATGGCTTCACTGGAGAACTCTACCAAACTTTTAGAGAAGAGTTAACTCCAATACTATTGAGACTATTTCACACCACAGAAAAGGATGGAATACTCCCAAATTCATTCTATGAAGATGGAATAACCCTGATACCAAAACCAGGGAAAGATCCCACAAAAAAAAGGAAATTATAGACCAATATCACTCATGAACCTAGATGCAAAAATCTTCAACAAAATTCTAGCCAATAGAATTCAACAGCATATAAAAAAAATCATTCATCATGATCAAGTTGGTTTCATTCCAGAGATGCAAGGCTGGTTCAACATCAGAAAAACAATTAATGTAATCAACCACATTAATGATACAACAGATAAGAATCACCTGATTTTGTCAATTGATGCAGAGAAGGCATTTGATAAAGTTCAACACCCATTTATGCTAAAAACTCTCCGAAAAATAAGAATAGAGGGGAAATTCCTTTGCATCTATGCAAAGCCAACTGCCTTCATCATCCTGAATGGTGAAAGACTGAAAGAATTCCCTTTGAGAACAGGAAATAGATAAAGATGCCCGCTCTCACCACTTCTATTCAACATTGTGCTAGAAGTTCTAGCCAGAGCAATTAGACAAGTCAAAGAAATAAAGGGCATCCTTATTGGCAATGAAGAAGTAAAGATTTCCCTCTTTGCAGATGATGATTGTTTATACAGAGAATCCCAAGGAATCCATAAGTAAACTTTTAGAGCTAATAGAGGAGTTCAGCAAAGTATCAGGACACAAGATAAACATAAGTAAATCAGTAGGATTCCTATATACCAACAGTGAGATTATTAAAGAAGAAATCACCAAATCAATTCCATTTACTATAGCCCTCAAGAAGATAAAATACCTAGAAATAAATCTAACTAGAGAAATAAGAGATCTTTACAAACAGAACCACAAGACCTTACTACAATAAACTGGGAGAGACTTACATAAGTGGAGTAATCTGCCCTGCTCATGGATAGGAAGACTCAACATTGTGAAAATGTCTATTTTGCCCAAAGCAATATATTTATATAATACAATCCCAATACAAATTACAGCGACATTTTTTAATGAGATGGAGAAACAAATCAACAGCTTTGTTTGGAAAGGGAAGAAGCCCCGGATAAATAAAGTACTACTGAATAAGAAGAACATACTGGGAGGCCTCTCACTATCTGACTTTAGAAAATGTTACACTGCCGCAGTTTTCAAAACAGCGTGGTATTGGTACAAAAGTGGACACATAGACCAATGGAACAGAGTAGAGACCCCAGAGATGCCACCATCCTCTTATGAACAGCTGATATTTGACAAAGGCCCTAAGAACAGTCTCTTTAACAAATGATGCTGGCAAAATTGGATATCCATCTGCAAAAAATTGAAACAAGACCCATATCTCACACCTTATACAAAAGTCAACTCAAATTGGAAAAATAACCTAAATCTAAAATGATAAAGCTCATCCAAGATAAAACAGGGTCAACAATGGAAGTTTTAATACATAATATAGACAGCCTTCAAAATCTGACACAGCACATTCATCAAAAGAGAAAATAGATAAATGGGAATCACTAAGAATCAAACACTTCTGCTCACCCAAAGACTTCATCAAAAGAATTAAAAGACCACCTACAGAATGGGGAAACATATTTGGCAACTCTATGTCAGACCAACACCTAATCTCCATAATCTGTAAGGTACTAAAAATTATCAATAAGAAAAAGATAAACCATCCAATTAAGCAATGGGCAAAGGAGATGGACAGACACTTCTTTACAGAAGAGATCCAGGCAGCCAAAAAACATATGCGGACATGCTCACGATCATTAGCTATTAAAGGAATTCAAATCAAAATGATAATGAGATACCATTCCACTCCACTCCAACAAGGTTGTCCGTGATCCAAAAAACACAAAGCAGTAAATGCTGGAGAGGCTGTGGAGAGATTGCAACTCTCTTACACTGTTGGTGGGATTGCAAAATGGTGCAACTTCTTTGGAAAGCAATCTGGTGCTACCTTAAAATAATGGATATAGATATACCACTTGACCCAGTAATTCCACTACTTGGAATATATCCTACAAGATATGTGCACATGAATGTTAACTGCAGCGCAGTCTATGATAGCAAAAAGATGGAATGAACCCAGATGCCCAACAACAGAAGAATGGATAGGTAAACTATGATATGTATACTCACTGCAACACTATGCAATGATAAAGAACAACAATAATTTTAAGAAACATCTCTTAACCTGGTTTCAACTGGATAACATTATGTTGAGTGAAAGTAGTCAGCAAAAGAAGGACAAATATTGTATAAGACTCCTATGATAAGAACTTAAAAGCAGACTCGTGCATAACAGAAGACTCTTTGATAGCTGCAAGGGTGGGGAGGGTAGGGGGAGAGGGGCGACGTTTAGATTAGACAGTTGTTAGAAATTTGTTTGGGTGAAATTGGTGACAGCACATATTAGTGAGAAGATCAATACTAACGAGACCTCAACACAACTTGTGTACTCCTCCCATCTTAACCCAATATTGCAATGACAGAGTAGCTGGGGTGGAGGCCTGGGGACCATGATCTCAGAGGAAATTGAGGCCAGTTGGTGTAACTAGTGTTTTACTAATGAGGACTCTCCACACCCCACATTGGTGAGTGGCTTCTGGGGTCTTAAAAGCTGCCAAGCTGATATCTGAGGGTACAGCAAATAGTCCCAGCTTAGCAGAAACGGATTATCACCGAGGTCCATAATGACATGGGGGAGAGAGAATCAGACAATAGAGAGACCCACGTGAGTGAATGTCTACATCGACTTGTGACTGGAAAAACCAGATGGTGCCCAGCCACCACCAGTGATAGCCACGATCGAGCTCACAAAGTTGAGTCTCAATGGCAACACAAGTATAAATAAGGGATGCACCCTGAGATCTCCACTAAAAGACCACAATTGATGGTCCAGGAAGTTGGAGGTTCCCCTGGGAGCATGGTCCCTGGCCCTGGTGCTGCCCCTGTCAGTAAATCATAATAAGTCAATTTTTCAGAGATCAATGGATGGGACTTGGTGATGGAGAGGGACCATATTGTATGGGCATTTTATGGTTCTAGGCATCTATAGGAGGTCTTCCTGTTGACCTCATACTGGAGGAAGGGGAATGGGGGAGAGGAGAAGATTGGAGACTGTTGGGAAGATAAGACATGTATGAAGCAGAGAGGAAGAGTGTTCTGTTACCATGCAGGGAGAGCAGTGGAAGCTACACGTAGGTCAGCATGCAAATTTATATGGTAATGTACATTTTCATTCGATCATAATAAAATATATATATATAAAATCCTCACTACTTGACCAATAAGCCACATCATGATAAATGGAGAAAAGACTGAGGTTGTCAAGGATTTCATTTTACTTACAGCCACAGTCAGCGCCCATGGAAGCAGTCAAGAAATCAGATGACAATGAAACAGGCAAATTTTCTGCACAGGACTTCTTGGAAGTGTTGAAAAGCAAAGATGTTACCTTGCAGACTAAGGTGCATCTGTCCCAAGCTATGGCATTTTCAGTTGCATCATGTGCATGTGAAAGCTGATTGGTGAATAAGGAAGACAACAGAACTGATGCTTTTGAATTGTAGTGTTGGAGAAAAATATTGAACATACTATGGACTGCCAAAAGAACAAACAGATCTGTCCTGGGAGATGTACAACCAGAGTGCTTCTTAGAAGCGAGGATAGCAAGACTACATCTTTCATACTTTGGGCATGTCGTCAGGAGGGATCAGTTCCTGAAGAAGGACATGATGATTGGTAGCAGGTGAGCAAAAAAGAGGTAGACCTTCAACAAGAATAGATTGATACAACAATGGCTACAATGATGGTCTCCAGTGTGACAATTGTGGGCATTGTGCAGGACTGGAGAGCATGTCATTCTGTTATACATGGGGTTGCTATGACTCAAAGGCACCTAACAACAACAATATAATCAGATATATGATTATATTGTTCAAATATCCCTAATTATTTATAAAATATTTTTTATACTTTTTTTTTTGCAATTATAATCCAACCAAAGTCCACAAATAGAATTTCTCTGAGGTTTCTTTTCATGTCTTTTAATAAGTATACTTTCCTTCCATCTTTTGTGAATTATTTGTAGAACACTTCTTTGTTCTGTTAGTACCTTCCACAGTCTAGATTTTCCCAGTTGCTTCCTCATGATGTGGTTTCGCGTCTTTATCCCCTTTATTTCCTATGATTTGAAAGTTTGACACAGAGACTTGAATAGAATACTTGATATGTTAAGTTGCATACTTCATATTTTATCACATCTGTATGCACATTGTGGATAGTTGTCCCTTTTTGTAATGGTGCAGGAGATTATTTCATGATTGAACAATCTGTCTCTCTTTCTCATGCTGTCTTCTCTCCATCCCTTAGGAAAGGAGTTGTCTATTCCGTTGACGTTAGACTTGGCCATTTGACTTGATTTATAAGCCTATGGATTGTGCGTGAATGTGACATGAACCACATCTGTGCCAAGGTTTTAAACGTGTCTGCATGGCCTGGTTTATCCTGTAGCCTCCTGTTTTCTGTCATGATAGTAGCTTTTTCTTTCATCTTAAGCTATTGGTTGCAAAAACATAAGAAGTGGCCCTGAAACCAATCCACAGTTCAGATCTAAGCTCAGTTTACCATCAGCTGGCCTACAGACCTCATTGTTTCATAACCAAGGAATAAATGTTCGCTGCTGTGTGCTACCGAATTTTGGAGTTACCTGCTGAGCCACATTTTGCAGCAAAAGCTTAATGATGTATAAATTAATATTGATCATTTTTTTGAGGTATTATTAGATTTTTCCACCTTCTAATTTAATGGTTTGCAGCCAGTAATGGTTATTGCTTAGATTCTTTGTTTTATTAGGGTTTGGAAAGTGGTGACAGTCTACTATTCTTTATTCATATATTACCTCAAAAGGGGTATCTGTGCAGTTACCTCTGAGACGTGGCTAGTAAATGAAAGGCAAAGCTATTTTTTAAAAAAAAATCTTTGTATTTACTGATTTTAAGAATAATGACCTGACTCCCTAGCATTTTAGAATAGTGATTAATAATTTGGTTTTGCTTTATTTTATGTATTATCCACTCAGCTACTTCTCATGATAAAAGGAATCAAAGTATTTGATGTGTTTCTACTAGTTGTTGATATTATTCTCTTTAATGTTCATGTGTCTACCCTTAAAATGCTATTTATAATCAAACCTGTTGATAAATCTTTTAATCCAAGAGCAGCAGTCTTTCACTTTTATTTTTCAAGTGGAGCTCTTCCTCTTCTCTTGAAAATCTAGAAATAACTACTAAGGTTTAGGGAGGCAGGGAAATTACTGACAATAAAATTCATTAATGGCCCAAGTTAATGGCAGTAGTTGCTAGCTGTTAGGAAAACCCCAGAATAGAATGCATTGGATTGACAAATAGTTCAGAGATCTACCACCGAAGATTTAGGGACCTTACAAGTCATGAAACTCCATTGGTAGGGAATCAATGACATAAAGATGCTGTCCCAGTTAAGTGATCTTCTGTAAATGACAAATAAAGGATTAACTGCCTAGAGCATTAGCCCCACTAATTCAGTATTTATAGTCATTCAAGTCATTAGCTTTTTAATTAACACTGAAAGATCTGAAACTACCTAATTGTATCCCGTTCTAATTATATTAACAAATTATAAACATGAAAATTAAAATTCTGTTTTTCTAATATTCCCTTTAAGAATGTGCAAATAGAGTTGATGTTTTCTTAATAAATATCTCTCAACTGTTATTATGTTTCTAAACATAATAGGAAAAAATACAAGCTAATAGTGCTCATTTAAGTATGTTGCATCCAGTTGGGATTAGAGAATTAAAACAGGCTTTACACGAGGGTATTAGAGATATACCACTTCCATTTATTTAATTCAGTGTAATAATAATCTGCTTATTAAATTATTTAACACATCTTTTTATAAAGCGCTTTGTGCATTTGGTTTGAAAGTGAGCTGAGCAGACTAGATTGTTACACTTATTTCCTTTGCACTAAAATCAATTGGAAAAATATTTCTATAGAGTAGAAATAAAGTAAAGTAAACACAAATTCCAGGGGGAAAAAATAAGAATTCTACTTCCAAGTCACTGATTGCTCACTACGGCTCAACTTTAATGATGCTGGCTTAGTAATCTTACTGAGTGAAGTTTCTAATCTTGAAATTTTTCAGTTGTTTTATTGAAACATCATGACAAATTCTTTTTTTAAGATTTTTTTTTAAACTTTATTTTATACTTTAAGAATCCAAGCTGTCTGTGTTGGTAATTTAATCCAACACAGTGAGTCATTAATGTAATGATCCAAGTAGTAGACCAACTCCTGTGTGTAAAAACCATGGACAGCTTTCTGGTTCAGAAGAGTTTGTCAGTCTAGGAGGATTTATTCTGACATTTGACTAGTCTAGAAACATGTAACAGTAAAGTGCTAATGATGTTTTCTAGTCACATACAAACTTCTAAAACTTTGTTGTTGTTGTGTACTGTCCAGTTGATTGCCACTCATGGTGACCCTATGTGACCGTGTAGAACTGCCCCATAGTGTTTCCTAGGCTATAATGTTTACAGGAGCAGATCTCTAGGGCTTTTTCCCTGGTGAATTTTAACTACCGGCCTTTCAGTTACCAATTGAGCTCTAGCTGTTGCATCACCAGTACTGTTTCTTTAAAACTTTATCTGTCTTCACCTAAGATAAAATAGATGAGGCCAGTACTTCTCCACGGTGAAGCAATAGACACATAATTATAGAACAAAGAGTTTCAGTGTAATGAAAGATAGAATGGTTTGGAAGAGTCACTGATGAGGTAACCATCTCTGCTCTCTCTCCAGCTACCTCCACCTCCACTAAGGTGAGATTCAGGAAATGTGTTAGAAAGAAAAGCAACAGAAATCTCAGAATCTTCTGTGTCCCTTAAAAAGTTTCCTGTATCTTGTGCTGCCCTAACCCATGACCACATAACCATTCGGGGATATGACATTGTAATAGTTTTAACAGTTTTAGCTGCCTGTTGATGTGTAACAAAACTACCACAAAACTTGATGGCTTAAAACAATAGCCCTTTTATCATCATTCATTATTTCTCATGTTTCTGTAAGTTGACTGAGTTCAGACAGGTAGTTCTCTCCTCCATATGACTTTTGCCAGGGCTGCAGTTATCTGTGGGCTCAACTGGGATAGAGTATCCAAGATGATTCACTCCCATGGCTGGTACTTTGACCAACAGCCAGAAATCTAGGCTTAACTTGGATGCTGCAATGGATAATTTTATTTCTTTCTTTGTCTAGACTCATGGTCTCTTCCACTACACAATCTATTGATGTATTTTTCAAGCAAGATAGCCAAATTTCCAATATGGCAACCGAAGGCTTTCAAAAGCACAGAAGTAGCAGCTCCGAGTCTTTATTAAAGCTTAGGTACAGAACTGGCATAGCAATACTTTTGCTACATTTTATGCAGACTTAGCAGTGGAGATTTCAGCAAGGTGATGGATTTTATGATGCATTGGAATTCAACTTTGAAGAGTGGCTATCATGAGAATAGAAAACAATTTTAAGTTGGTCTGTGAATCTGAGAATAGAGAGGATATTGCTTTCTTTTTTATTTTTTTCTCCTCTTGCCATTGGAGATGGCAATCCCCACACTATTTTCAGCAGTCTCACCTGAGGATATACAATCTAGCTTTATGAGTTGACTGGGCATATGGACCTGAGAGAACAGATGAATCTTGGCTCAGGGGGATTCAATGAGCTGAGAGAGGGTAGCAGTCTTGGTGAAGGGATTCTAGGAGCTGCATGCGATTAATAGGAATGTGTATAGTAGAATCCTAGAATCCTAGATTAGAAGGACCCATGATGAATCATGTGTTCCATCTTTCTCTAGAGCAGAAACATTCTTATTTTATCACACACAGCTGAGAACCTGAAGTCCTATAATTTATTTGTGAAGTTAGTCATAGTTGCTATACATTATTATTGTTGAGTGCCATCAAGTCAGTTCTGACTCATAGAGCCCCTGTGCACAACAGAAGAAAACACTGCCTGATTCTGTGTTACCTTACAATCGCAAGTCTGAGCTCATTGTTGCAGCTTCTGTCTCAATCCACCTCACTGAGGGTCTTCCTCTTTTTCAATGATTCTCTGCTTTACCAAGCATGATGTTCTTCTCCAGGGACTGATCCCTCCTGATACATGTCCAAAGTATATGACATGAAGTCTCATCATCCATTCTTTCAAGGGCCATTCTGTCTGTGCTGCTTCTAAGACACACTTGTTTGTTCTTCTGACAGTCTATGGTATATTCAATATTTTCAGCAACATCTTAATTCAAATGCATCAACTCTTCATGAGTCTTCTTATTCATCATTGAGCTTTCTGTATAACATATTAATTTTTCCCATTTTAGCACATTAAAGAAAATGTAATCATTAAGACTTCATTTATTTGTTAAATGTATAGCTATTTAGAACTTACTGTATGATGGTCACTGTTTTAGAAGATACAACAGCACCAGCAGTTTACTAAAACTCTGACTTCATGAAGCTTAGATTCTAACATAAAAGAGAGATGATACCAAAAGGGGGGAAAAGTAGAATATATAGTATATGTGATACGTGCTATTAATAAAAATAAAACAGGAAAGGTGACTCAACATATGTGTGCGGAGGAGGAGGAGGAGGGTTGGTAGAGTGTGCCTTGTTGAGAATATGGTATTTAATACCTGGAAGAGGGGAAAAAGCAAGCTATGCAGAGATCTGGAGGAGAGCTTTTCAACTAAGGGGAACAGCAAGTGCAAAGGGAATGAGGTGGGATCCCAAGAAATGTCTTGACCAAGGAATTAAGAAAGAGAGAAATAAAAGATGGCAAGTTAGGAGAGCTAAAAAGGAGTATGATTGGAGAGTAGAGATTCTGGAAGCTTTTTTCAATTCTGCAAAAGAACGAAGCCATACTTAAAATGAATTTTTTCTTTTCTTTTTTATTATGATTGAATGAAAATGTACATTCCCATATAAATTTGCATGCTGACCTACATGCAGTTTCCACTGCTCTCCCTGCACAGTGACAGCACACTCTTCCTCTCTGCTCCATACATATCTTCCCAACAGTCTCTTATCTGCACCTCTCCACCCAATCTCCTTCTTCCAGTGTGAGCTCAACAGGATGACCTCCTCTAGATGCCCAGAACCATAAAGTGCCCACACAATATGGTCTTTCTGCATCACCAAGTCTAATCTATTGCTGTCTGAAAAGTTGACCTTCAGTATGATTTATGGATAGGCGCAGCATCAGGGCCAAGGGTCCTGCTCCCAGGAGAACTTCAAGGCCCATGGACCATCAGTTGTGGTCTCTTTTAGTTGAGATCTCAGGGTGCACCTCTATTTATACTTGTGTTGCCAGTGAGACTCAACTTTGTGAGCTCCATCGTGGCTATCACTGGTGGTAGCCAGGCACCATCTGGTTCTTCCGGTCACAAGTCGATGTAGACATCCACTCACATGAGTCTCTCTGTCTTCTGGATTCTCTTTCCCCCATGTCGTTTGGGACCTTGGTGATCATCCATTCCTGCTGAGTTGGGACCATTTGCTGTACTCTCAGATGGCAGATTTTAGACCCCAGAAGCCTCTCACCAATGTGAGATGCCAGGAGACCTCATTAGCAGAATGCTAGTTGTGCCAATTGGCCTTGATTTCCCCTGAGAGCATGGTCCCCAGCCCCTGCCCAGCTACTCTGTCCTTGCAATATTGGGTTAAGATGGGAGGAGTACACAAGTTATGTTGAAGTCCCATTACTATTGACCTTCTTACTAATGTGAGCTGTTACCAATTTTACCCAACCAAATTTCTAACAACTGTCTAAACCCTTGCCCCTCTCCTTCCCGCCCTCTCTACCCTTCCAGCCATCAAAGAGTCTTTTCTTCTATGCATGAGTCTGTTTTTAAGTTCTTATCGTAGGGGTCTCATACAATATTTGTCCTTTCACTGACTACTTTCACTCAACATAATGTCCTCCAGTTGAAACCAGGTTTAGATATGTTTCCTGCTATCATCGTTGTTCTTTATCATTGCATAGTGGTCCATTGAGTATATATACTATAGTTTACCTATCCATTCTTCTGCTGTTGGTCATCTGGATTGATACCATCTTTTTGCTATTGTGAACTGTGCTGTGATGAACATTTATGTGCATGTATTCCAAACAGTAGAATTACTGGGTCAAATGGTATGTCTATATCCATTATTTTAAGATAGCGCCAGATTGCTTTCCAAAGAGGTTGCACCATTTTGCAGTCCCTCCAACAGTGTAGGAGAGTTCCAATCTCTCCACAGCCTCTCCGGCATTTATTGCTTTGCATTTTTTGGATCATGGACAACCTTGTTGGAATGAGATGGTATCTCATTGTCGTTTTGATTTGAATTTCTTTAATAGCTAATGATCGTGAGAATGTCTGCATGTGTTATTTGGCTGCCTGGATCTCTTCTGTAAAGAAGTGTCTGTCCATGTCCTTTGCCCATCGCTTAACTGGATGATTTATCTTTTTCTTATTGATATTTTGTAGCACCTTATAGATTATGGAGATCAGGTGTCGGACTGACATAGAGTTGCCAAATACTTTTTCTCATTCTGTAGGTGGCCTTTTAATTCTATCACTAAAGGCTTTGGATGACCAAAAGTGATTGATTCTTAGTAGTTCCCATTTCTCTGTTTTCTCTTCTGTTGTTTGTGGTTTGCTTGACAGATTTTGAAGTCTGTCTGTGTTGTGTATTAAACCTTCCATTGTTGTTTCTACTTTTTCTTGGATGAGCTTTATCATTTTAGATTAGATATTTAGGTCTTTCATCCAGTTTGAGTTGGTTTTTGCATAAGGTGTAAGATATGGGTCTTGTTTTAATTTAGTGCCATTGGATGTCCAATTTTGCCAGCATGATTAGTTGAAGAGATTGTTTTTACCTCATTTTAATGTCTTAAGGCCTTTGTCAAATATCAACTGTTCACAGGCAGATGATGTCATCTCTGGGATCTCGATTCTGTTCCACTGATCTATCTGTCTGTTTTTGTACCAGTACCAGGCTGTTTTGACTACTGTGGCAGTATAATAGGTTCTAAGGTCGGGTAACGAGAGGCCTCCTAGTTTGTTCTTCTTCTTTAGTAAAGATTTACTTATCTGGGGCTTCTTCCCTTTCCAGACAAAGTTGCTAATTTGTTCCTCCATCTCATTAAAAAATGTCACTGGAACTTGTATTGGGATTGCATCATAGAAGTAGATTGCTTTGGGTAAAATAAACATTTTCACAATGTTAAGTCTTCCTATCCATGAGCAGGGTAGGTTTCTCCATTTATGAAGCTCTCTCTTAGTTTCTTTTAATAAGGGTTTGTAGCTCTCTTTGTAAAGGTCTGTTATTTCTCTGGTTAGATTTATTCCTAGGTACTTTATCTTCTTAGGGGCTATAGTAAATGGTATTGACTTGGTGATTTTTTCCTTAATAACCTCGTTGCTGGTATAAAGGAATCCTACTGATTTACTTATGTTTATCTTGTATCCTGAGACTTTGCCAAACTCCTCTATCAGTTTGAGTAGTTTAATTATGGATTCTTTGGGATTCTCTGCATATACAATCATATCATCTGCAAACAGGGAGATTTTTAGTTCTTTGCCGATGCAAAGAACTTCCTTGGTCTTGTCTAATTGCTCTGGCTAGAACTTCTAGTACAATGTTGAATAGGAGAGGTGAGAGTGGGCATCCTTGTCTAGTTCCTGTTCTCAAGGGAAACTCCTTCAGTCTCTCTCCATTCAGGATGACGTAGGCAGTTGGCTTTGTATAAATGGCCCTTATTGCATTGAGGAATTTGCCATGTATACCTATTTTGCTGAGAGTTCTTAGCATGAATGGGTGTTGGACTTTATCCAATGCCTTTTCTGCATCAATAGACAAAATGAGGTGATTCTTGTCTTTTGTAGTATTTATATGTTTGATCACATTAATTGTTTTTCTGATGTTGGACCAGCCTTGCATCCCTGGTATGAATCCAACTTGGTCATGATGGATTATTTTCTTGATATGTTGTTGTATTCTATTGGCAAGAATTTTGTTGAAGATTTTGGCATCTAGATTCGTGAGTGATATCGGTCTGTACTTCTCCTTTTTGGTTGGGTCTTTCCCTTACTTTGGTATCAGGGTTATGCTGGCTTCACAAAATGAATTTGGGAGTATTCCATCCCTTTGTGTGCTGTGAAATAGTCTCAGTAGTATTGGAGATAACTGTTCTCTAAAAGATTGGTAGAATTCTATGTTGAAACCATCTGGGCCTGGGCTTTTTTTGGTTGGGTGACAGGTTCAATCTCTTCCTTTGTGGTGGGTTTATTAAGTTGTTCTGCTTCAGCTTGTGATAATTTTGGTAGGTGATATGAATAAAAGAATTTGTTCATTTCCTCTAGGTTTTTGAATTTGTTAGAATACAGTCTTTCACAGTATTCAGCTATGATATTTTTTATTTCTGCTGGATCTGTTGTTACTACTCCCCTCTCATTTCTTATTTGGGTTATTTGTTTCCTTTCCTATTTTTCTTTAGTAAGTTTAGCCAATGGTTTGTCAATTTTGTTCATCTATTCAAAAAAAACAGCTTTTGTTCTTTTCAATTGTTCTTCTATTCTCTAATTCATTTAGTTCTGCTCTGATCTTTAAGATCTGTTTTTTTCTGGTGCCTGAGAAGTTCCTCTGTTGTTCTCTTTCTACTTGTTCAAGCTGTAGGGTCAGTTCTTTGATTTGGTTTGTTTCTTCCTTCCAGATGTGTGTATTTATGGAGACAAACAGACCTCTGAGCACTGCTTTGGCTGTATCTCATAGGTTCTTGTAGGAGGTGTTTTCATTTTCATTGGAATCCATGAATTTCTTTATTTCATCCTTGATTTCTTCTATAACCCATTTTTTTTGAGCAAGGTGTTGTTCAATTTCCATGAGTTCTGCTTTCTATCTATGTTTTTTCTGCTATTGATTTAGATTTTTATGGCTTTGTGATCTCAGAAGATGCTTTGCATTAATTCAGTGGTATGGATTTTGTTGAGAACTGCTTTATGTCCTAACATATGATCTATTCTGGAGAATGTTCCATGTGCACTGAAGAAGATGGTGTAGTTGTCCGCTGATGGATGAAAAGTTCTGTATATGTCGATGAAGTCTAGATGGTTAACTGTGGCAATAATGTCTTCTGTGTCTTTATTGATCTTTTTTCTAAACGATCTGTCCAATATTGAGAGTGGAGTGTTGAAGTCTCCTACTATTATCGTGGAGTGATCTATCTCCTTTTTGAGTGCAGTCAGTGTTTCTTCTATGTATTTAGGTGCTCTAATATTAGGTGCATTAATATTTAACATTGTTAAGTCCAGCCTGTGTGTTGAAACTTTCAGTAATAAATAGTGTCTATCCTTGTCCACAATGGTGGATTTTACATTGAAATTGATTTTATCTGAGATTAGAATTGCCACCCCTGCTCATCTTTGCTCATTGTTAGCTTAATATATGTTCTTCCATCTTTTGATTTTCAGTTTGTTCACATCTTTAAGTCTAACGTGAGTTTCTTGCAGGCAACATATAGATGGGTCATGTCTTTTGATCCAAGATGTCACTCGATGTCTCTTTACTGGAGCATTCAGTCCATTCACATTCAATGTAATTATTGATAGGTATGTGTTCAGTGCTACCATTGTGATACGGTTATTTTTGTGTTGATGTTTTCTCTGTTGTCCTTATTAATCTTTTTTGTGACCTTCTTCTTTGTGAGTTGATTCTTCACCTTTTTCAGGGTTGGTTTTGTTGTTGTTGTTGTGACTCCTGTATTACATTTCTCAATATAGTATGTTGCTTCTTTATTATACTTTACGGCTGCCCCATAATCCCACTTAATAAACTATGTATAACCCCAATTTTGATTGCTACCAATCTTGTGAACATCCTCTCCACCTGGAAGGACTATAACGACTGTAGTACAACCCTCTTGTTAATATGATAATATCATAGTTTACATGATATGATCTCTGGATTGTTTCTTTCACTATTATAGCTTTGATTGTGTTTGGAGCCTTCCCTAACTGAGTAGGTTTCTGGGTAATGTGTCCTTCTAATGTACAAAGTTTGCGGTTGTGTTCTTCCAAACCAAGAGATTCTTTCAGTATTTCTTGTAGCTTTGGTTTGATTTTTACAGAATCTCTGAGTTTCTGTTTATCTGGGAATGTCTTAATTTCATTCTCATATTTAGAAGATAGTTTTGCAGCATATCTAATTCTTTATGGGAAGTTCTTCTCCTTCAAGGCTTTGAATGTGTCATGCCACTGTCTCTGTGCCAACATAGTTTCTGCAGAGAAATCTTACAAAAGGCTACAAGGTTTCCCTCTGAATGTTAGCTTTGCTTTGAGTCTTGCTGCTTTTAAAAGTTTCTGCTTTTGTTTTGTTTTGTTGAGCTTGATTATAATATGTCTTGGAGTCTTTCTATTGAGATCTATATTGAGTGGTGTTTGATACGTATCTTGGATATCTATATTTTCTTCTTTCATAATTTCTGGGAAGTTATCTGTCAGCAGCTCAGCCACAATTCTCTCTGTGTTCTCAGGTGTCTTGCCCTGTTCAGGAACTCCAATTAATCATAGATTGTTCTTCTTCATAGAGTCCCACATACTTCTTAATGCTTCTTCATTTTTCTTGATTCTTTTCTCTGATTTCTCCTCATAGAAGCTGGAGTCAGTGGCTCTGTCTTCCAGAAATTCTCTTTTCTATTTGTTTCATTCTGCTTTCTTGGCTTTGAATTGAAGTTTCTATGTCTTTGATTTTGTTCTTGATCTGTTGGATTTCTGAGTACTGATGTTCCATCAGATCAAACAGCTTGCTTAATTTTTCATTTTGCTCTGCTGTATTTTGTATAAGGTCTAGTAGGGCTCTCTATATAACCCTTTTTATTCACCTTCTGATAGTTTCAGAAAAGCCTCTTCATCTGGGAAGTTCTGCGGTTGTTTCTTTTGGGGGCCTTCTGATGCCATTGGTGACTTCTGGGTTACTGTCCCCTCCAATGTGTGCTGCTTTTGGGGCATCATACAAGTCAATAGAGACTGGGAGAGATGCTGTGAAGATGTACCACAGCTATTTCTTTAGGCCGTCATAAGATGAGCAGTAAAAAGTAATTGGCACCTTCCAAATTCAGTCAGGTTTTCAAGTGTCTATGTCCCTCTTCCCAGCTGGCAAAGCAAGCACCTCTGTATTGAACACCCAATGTTATAAACTAGCTCAAAATACAGAAGAGCTAGTGGCCTGCTGACCTCTGCTGTCGGGCCCCACATATAGGAAATATTGTGTAGAACTCTGCTTTTCTATTAGAAAAGCAGTCTCTTCTGGGTAGGAACTGACTCTCAACCCAGGAATTAGGTCCAGCTGAGAGTCCCATATTGATGACCCCTCCTCCCAGCAAAACAAGATGGCGTCCCGCATAAGCTCGCCAGCCGGCCAAGAGTGCTGAAATTCCCAGAGTCCACAGCCTCTGCTGCTGGGCCCTGGCCCGGGTGACACTGTGCAGAACACTGCCTCCCTGCCGGAAAAGCACTCTCCCTGCTGGCAGGAGCCACCCCCCAGCCCAAGAACCAAGTCCGGCCAGGGCCTCTGCCTGGGCTTCCCTGCCTCCCAATAGGCCAGAGGAGCCGAGGTGTACAGAGTCCAAAGCCAAGCTCTTGGAACCTGGCAATTAGGCCTGCAGGCCCCACCAGCAGTGTGCCTGAGACCAGCTAGCCAGTCAAGTCCCAGCTCTGCCCACCAGCCAAGACAGAGAAAAAAAAATCAAAATGATGAGTTACCTTCAGTCTGTGCAAGCCTGTGCTTGCTGAGAACAGAGTCAGTGAAAAAGAGGAGGTTTTGCATTCAGTGATATTAAGTCCAAATTAGCAGTCCTATGTCACATCCTAGGGCTCACTAGGTGTCCAGAAGGCTCCATTTAACTATCATATCATGTCTTGGTCTCCAGAGGGATTCAGGGAGGCATGTGTTTAGTCTGCCATCTTGACTCCATCCCCCCATACTTAAAATGATTTGAGTGATTATGTTTTCATTTATCCCCAAATCCATAACATACAGTGGATGCTGCAGAAAATCAGGACTCAATTCATTCAGAAAACCCTGACTGAGAAGAGTTGGCTTCCCAGACTGTTACAAAGCTTTGACTTTTAGGCTGAGTGATATGAGAAGAGGAATGATATTATCTGATCTACATTTTTAAAAGTATCAGTGTGAATGTTTGGTAGGCTGGAAAAATTCCCAAACCACTAATTGTGTATCTTAGTTCTTCCCATCAAGTAGAAAGACTTTACTTTTGCATCTTTAGTTACTAACTATAGCTTAAAGAAAATACCACTGAATATAGATCTGAGCATGGGAGTAAATCCAGAGATGCAAAGATATTACTACAATTTATGGTCATAACCTAATAAACCAAGTGCGGTCAAGGTTGTTTTAAAAAAAGATATTTTAATGTGTATAAAGAGGCCACAATGGGTTTTGTGTATCTATTTATTTGTATTTGAATATATGAGTTTACAATTCTGCATTTTAAAATACTTTGAGATGTCTTAGATCATAGTTAATTTGCTCATTCCTTCACTCTTGAGTATCCACTAGGCCAGTTTAAAATGACTTCTCCAGAGAGAGAGAGAGAGAGAGAGAATAAACAGAGGAGCCTTAGTTTAGCTCCTAGTTCCCATCTTTCC
Source organism: Heterohyrax brucei (assembly GCA_028571685.1). Lineage (NCBI taxonomy): Eukaryota > Metazoa > Chordata > Mammalia > Hyracoidea > Procaviidae > Heterohyrax > Heterohyrax brucei. The sequence continues at coordinate 111,389,402 of CM053149.1, read as the reverse complement.
TAAGATGTAGTTTTTCACCAATATTATTCTTTTCCTCTCTTGGATGTACAAGTATACTTCAGATGAATTGCTACTTTTGCTTAAGTAATTTATAGTGAGTCCTTTTTCTTATCTAAGACGAGACATAAGAAAGGGAGCACTTACCTACAACTTTCATTCTTGCAGAGCTACAATATTACATGACTTTTATTTGCTATATTAAATAGACAGAAAGGAGTTAACCACATTTGTTATTATTGAAAGTTCATTCATTCTAAAAGCAAGCTGATCCAATAACCAGCTGATTGATTTTGTCATGTCATAAATTGCCATCAATTGCACTCATTGCTTTTCTACTCTTCAGAGAGAAATTGTCTTTAAATGGATTTCAAATGGTATTTGTTGTTTTTTAAGTGCCTTCTAAATATTTCAGCAGAGATCACCTGCAAGGCCATGATAATTTATCAACATAGAGAAGGAGGAAATCTTTTCATAGGAAACATATTTAAATGATTCTCTTGTGTAAAAAACCATCTACCACTGAAAGCTTGCCTGTTGTTCTTGTTTGGAACTATTATTGCCTGGCTTATAACAAGCAGCAGGAACATTCTATTTCTAAGCTTTTAAAAATCCCTATATATCCTTAGATTTTGGAGTTTGTTTATTCCCTAAAGCCTACATTATGACATACATGTGCTTTTGTTTTTTAAAAATAAACTTTTTATTGGAATATAATATACCTACAGAAGCATATGCAAATCTAAGTATACAGCTTGATGGATATTCAAAACTTGAACACATTTGTGAGCTAGTATACAGATCAATAAAAAGAACATTACCAGTAACTTAAAATCCCCTTCTTGCTGTTCCAGTCCTTACGTACCCCCTAAGTGAAATGGCTATCCTGAAGTGTGATGCTTTAGATTGTCTTCTTTTGAATTGTATAGTAAAACGTACTTTTTACTTTATATATGCATGCTTTTCGTGTGTCTAGTTTCTCTCTTTCATTAATAGGTTAGTGTTTCAGTTATCTAGTTCTACAACAACAGAAATACTAAAAGTGCATTGCTTAAAAATGAAATTTATTTTCTAACATTTTAGGAGACTGTATGTCTGAATTCAGGGCACGAGTTTTAGAGGAAGGTTTTCTCTCTAAGTCTGCTCGGGGGGATAACCTAAGGATAAGGGAGCCCTCCAGTAGTTTGCAGGAGGTGATGTCAAATCCACTGCCACTGGGTTGATTTTGATTCACACCAACCTTACCAGATGGAGTGGAACTGGCCCATGGGGTTCCCAAGGCTGCGAGTCTTTGTGGAGGTGGGCTGCTACATTTTTCTTCCACAGAGTAGCTGGAGGGTGTGGGACATGGCCTTTTTGTTGGCAACAAGGCACTTGACCACTGCACCACGAGAGTGCCCAATAAGAAAATTTTCCTACAAAAATCAGAACACAAAATTTAAAGTATGAAAAAAGCACCAAATTCAATGAAAAGTAGATCCAAGTAAAATGAAATCCTTAACAATCTAAATCAATGAATTTGGTATTCACACACAGAGAAAAGCACCAACTAAAAGCAAAACATGAAGAAGAGGAAATTTTTCCTATGGAAGCCAGACAAATATAAAGAATGGACAGTTATAAGACTATCATTCTAACTCTGCTTAAAGAAAGCAAAAAACACACAGAAAAGAAACTAGCAAATACAGAAAACAGCTGGAGGAAAGAAATGAGAGACTTAGCAGGGACATTGAAAACATACAGGGGAAAAAGAGAACTACTAGATATGAAGAATAAAAATAACTGAAGTAGAAAACACAAGAGAAACATAATAGAGTTGAATAGACAGACGATAAAATAAATGAGATAGAGGACAAAAACTGAACTTATGACATCTCAAGATTAAAAAGAGATAAGAACAAATAAAAATGAATAAAATCAAAAGGAAATGTGGGATTCAAATTAAGAAAAAACATTACAATTATTGGAATCCCCAACCACCGTAAGGACAGTAAAGACATAGAAACAATGTTAGAAGAGATAATCAGAATTTCCCAAATCTAGACAGTGAAACAGGCCAACAAATGCTGAAGCTATGGAACCAAAAGGGAAGAGCATACTTACCATTTTTTGAGGTGAAATAAGTGAAGAAAAAAAAATTCAAGCTCCAGTTCCAATTGTAATGGATTCTATGAGAAAATATTAAATAGGAAGTACTAGCTACTACAGAAACCTCTGCTTGTTTTGCCAATAGATATTCTAGGGCAATGCAGAACAAGAACTAGTAGAAAGATATTGGACAGTAAGAAAGGCTACTTTGAAATCCCAAATTCATTGATTTAGATTGTTAAGGATTTAATTTTACTTGGATCTATGATCAACACTCATGGAAGCAGCAGTCAAGAAATCGAAAGATCCATTACATTGGGCAAATTGGCTGTGAAAGATGTCCTTAAAGTTCAAACCAAAGATGTCACTGTGAAGACTAAGGTGCACCTGACCCAAGCCATGGTATTTTCAATCACATCATATGCGTGTGAAAGCTGGACAATGAATAAGGAAGACAAAAGAAGAATTGACACATTTGAATTGTGATGTTGGAGAAGAATATTGAATATACTATGAACTGCTAAAAGAACGAAGAGATCTGCCTTGGAAGAAGTATAAACAGAGTCCTCTTTAAATGGTGAGACTGCATCCTATATGCTATGGACAGGTTATCAGGATGACTTAGTCCCCAGAGAAAGACATCATGCTTGGTAAAGTAAAGGGTCAATGACAAAAAGCAAGGCTGTCTATGAGATGGCGTGACATATGGGCTCAAGCATAACAACAATTGTGGATATGGCATAGGACTGGGCAGTGTTTTGTTCTGTTATATATAATGTTGCTATGAGTTGGAACTGACTCAACAGCACCTAACAACAACACATGAACTCCAATCAGTGAAACACGAAAACATCAACTCTGCACCATATCTTGATAAAATTCTTCAGAACCAAAGGAAATAGTTCTGAACACAGCAAGTGTAAAACAATATAAGATGCCAAGGGGATTTCATAAGAATCAGTACAGATTTATCCCCAGAAACTCTAGAGGCTAGGAGACAGTGGAGTGATATACAGAAAATACTAAGTGAAAACAATTGCTAACCAAAAATTCTTTACCAACAATGTTGCCATTCAAAAAGGAGGGGAAATAAAGACATTCCGAAACCAACAGAAGTTCTGGGAAATTGCCACTACCATATAAATTCTGAAAGTATTACTCAAAGGAGTACTCCAAATAGTAAGGCAAGAGCATTTCTTAAATGCTTATATCTATGTACAGGCAAAATAATAAAAAAAATGAGAGAGACAAAGCATTCCAAAAACACAACAACGTGGGCAATCATAAGAACCAAATATATGATATTTTCAGGGAAAACATCTCAGTAATTAAATCCTACAAAGCAGAGTGTGCAGATCATTTTGTGCGAAATAAGTACAAAGTAAACTTATTGAATATATGCTGTATGTTAATGTTAATGAAGACACAGCAACAGAAATGGGGAAAATAGGAACATATCCAGAATAGGTTTACTGTGGTGATGTTGTATGTTAACTGTTGTTGATATCCTAAATGTTCTTTCAACTGTAAGTAGTATAATGTATGTGGTAAGCACTAAGAAATCACCAATTAAAAACATTAAGAAATGAAGACAGCAAAAAGGCTTATCATAAGAAAACAGCGAAATACAAACAAAAACAGATAAATAAGAATAAAAAAGCAATGCAGATACAAAACATTTGAAAAACAAGTAGCAAAATGAGTGGGGAGACACTTTGTTTTTAGTAATAAATTTAAATGAAAATGGTCTCATCACTTCAAGAAAAAAAAACTTAAACCATCCTTTGTCTGTCTACTAAAAACACATCTTAGACATCAGGACACAAGTGGACTGAAAATAAAAGGACAGAGAAAAAGAGTCCATGCAACCAGTAAACAAAAAAAGCAGGGGTAGACATATCAGATATCAGATTCATATCAGATCAGTTAGATTTGAAATCAAAATATACTGCAATGATTAAAAAAGATATTACATAATAATAAAAGAATCAAGCAAAAAGACAACAACAATATGTATCTACCTAACAAAATACACTGACATTCAGGAAACAAATACTAATATGAAAGAAGAAATAGACAAGTCCATAATAATAGTAGGGAACTTTAACATACCACTTACAAATACAAAAAAAAACCTCAATAGAAGATAACTAAGAACACTGAAAACTTAAATAAAACAAGAAATTGGGTGGAGTCCAGATGGTAGACTAAACACACATCTCCCTAAACCCCTATGGAAACCAAGACCTGAACTGATAATTAAATGAAGCCTTTTGGAAACCTAGTGAGCCTTAGGGCACAGCACAGGGCTATTAATTTGGACTTCATACCACTAAACGGCAAACATCCTCCTTTTCGCTGGCCCTCATTCTTGGTGAGGAATGAAGATGGCCTAAAGAAACAACTGAGGTCGATCCCCACAGCATCTCTCCCAGCCTCTATTGACTCATGTGGTGCCACAAAAGCAACAATTTCTGGATAAAAGCGTAATGAAGAAATCACCCATGGCTTCAGAAGGCCCCCAAAAGAAAGAACCTCAGAATTTCCCAGACAGAAAAACCTTTCCGAAGCTATCAGATGGTGATTGCAAAAGGATTACATAGAGAGCCCTACTAGACCTTGTACAAAATGCAGCAGAGCAAAATGAAAAATTAAGCAAGCTGTGTGAACTGATGGAACATCAGTACTCAGAAATCCAACAGATCAAGAACAAAATCAAAGACATGGAAACTTCAATTCAAAGCCAAGAAAACAGAAAGGAAAAAATGGAAAATAGGCTTTCTGACTTGGAAGACAGAGCTACTGACTCAAGAATCTATGAAGAGAAATCAGGAAAAAAAAAACAAGAAAAATGAAAAAACATTAAGAAGCATGTGAGACTCTATTAAGAGAAACAATCCAGATTAATTGGAGTTCCTGAACAGAGCAAGACACTTGAGAACACATAGAATATTGCTGCTGAGCTGCAAACAGAAAACTTCCCAGGAATTAGGAAAGAAGAGAATACAGACATCCAAAATACGTATCGAATGCCACTCAATATAAATCTCAAAAGAAAGACTCCAAGACATATTATAATCAAGCTTAACAAAATGAAACATAAACAGAAACTCTTAAAGGCAGCAAGACTCAAAGCAAAGCTAACATTCAGAGGGAAACCCTGTAGGCTTTCATTGGATTTATCAGCAGAAACAATGCTGGCATGGAGACAGTGGCATGACACATTCAAAGCCATGAAGGAGAAGAACTTCCAACCAAGAATTAGATATGCTGCAAAACTATCTTTTAAATATGAAAATGAAATTAAGACATTCGCAGATAAACAGAAACTCAAAGACTTTGTAAAAACCAAACCAAAGCTACAAGAAAAACTGAATCTCTTAGCTTAGAAGAACAAAACCACTCACTTTATCTTTTATAAGCAAATACAGGACACAACAACCAGAAACCTACTCAGCGAGGGAAGACTCCAAACTTAATCAAAACTATTAGTAAAAGAAACAATTGGTGATCATATCATGAAACCTATGATGTCATCATATTCAAAAGAGGGATGTACTACAGTCGTTATAGGCCTTCCAGATGGAGAAGTTAATAAGACTAGTAATAATTAAAATTGGGTTTCTACATAGTTTATTAAGGGGGATCATAGGGACAGCCATAAAGCACAGTAAAGATGCAACATATCAAATCAAGAAACATAATACAGAAGTCTCAACAACCACAAAACCAACCCTGAAAATGGTGAAAAATCAACTCACAAAGAAGATCACAGAAAAGATTAATAAGAACAACAACAAAAAAATCAACACAAAAATAAACATATCACAATGACAGAACTAAACACATACCTATGAATAATTACATTGAATGTGAATGGACTGAATGCTCCAGTAAAGAGACATCGAATGACATCTTGGATCAAAAGACACGTCCCATCCGTATGTTCCCAACAACAAACTCACCTTAGACTTAAAGATATGAACAAACTGAAAGTTAAAGAATGGAAGAACATATATCAAGCTAACAATATGCAAAGAAGAGCAGGTGTGGTGATTCTAATCTTAGATAAAATATATTTTAATGTAAAATCCACCATCATGAACAAGGGTGGACACTATTACTGAAAGGTTCAATACACAAGCAGCAGTTAACAATATTAAATATTTATGCACCTAATATATGGGTCGGATCCAACTCGACGGCACTTGGCTTTGGCAAATACATCAAAGAAACACTGACTACACTCAAAATGACATATATTACTCTACAATAAGAGTGGGAGTCTTCAATACTCCACTCTCAGTACTGGACAGATCATCTAAAGAAGAGCTCAATAAAGACACAGAAGACTTTATTGACACAATCAACCAACTAGACCTCATCGACATGTACAGAACTTTCTATCCATCACCAGACAACTGCACTTTCTTCTCTAGTGCACATGAAACATTCTCCAGAATAGACCATGTGTTAGGACATAAAGCAATTCTCAACAAAATCCATACCATTGAATTAATGCAAAGCATCTTCTCATACCATAATGCCATAAAAGGCAAAATCAATAGCAGAGAAAACACAGATAGAAAGTGGAACTCATGGAAACTAAACAACATGTTGCTCAAAAACACGTGGGTTATAGAAGAAATCAAGGATGAGCTAAGGAAATGTATTGATTCCAATAAGAATGAAAACACTTCTTACCAGAAACTATGGGATACAAAGCAGTGCTAAGAGGTCTGTTTATCTCCATAAATGCACACACCTGGAAGGAAGAAAGAAACTAAATCAAAGAACTAACCATACAGCTTGAACAAGTAGAGAGAGAAAAAACAGAAGATCCCTTCAGGCACCAGAAGAAAAGAGATCATAAAGATTAGAGCAGCACTAGAGAATTAGAGAATTAACTGGAGAACTAACAAATTAGAGAATAGAACAATCGAAAAAATTGAAAAGACCAAAAGCTGTTTTTTTGAAAAGATCAACAAAATTGACAAACCATTGGCTAAACTTACTAAAGAAAAACAGGAAAGGAAACAAACAACCCAAACAAAAAATGAGAGAGGAGTTATTCTAACAGATCCAACAGAAATCAAAAATATCATAACTGAATACTATGAAAGACTGTATTCTAAGAACTTTGAAAACCTAGAGGAAATGGACAAATTCCTTGATTCATATCACTTACCAAAATTATCACAAGCTGAAGTAGAACAACTTAATAAACCCATCACAAAGGAAGAGATTGAAAAAGTCACCCAACCAAAAAAAGCCCGGGCCCAGATGGCTTCAACGTAGAATTCTACCAATCTTTTAGAGAAGAGTTATCTCCAATACTATTGAGACTATTTCACAGTACAGAAAGAGATGGAATACTCCCAAGTTCGTTCTGAGAAGCCAACATAACCCTGATACCAAAGCAAGGGAACCAACCAAAAAGGAGAACTACAGACCAATATCACTCATGAATCTAGATACAAAAATCCTCTACAAAATTCTTGCCAATAGAATACAACAACGTATCAAAAAAATAATCCACCATGACCAAGCTGGATTCATACCAGGGATGCAAGGCTGGTTCCACATCAGAAAAACAATTAATACGATCAACTGCATAAATACCACAAACGACAAGAATCACCTCATTTTGTCTATTGATGCAGAAAAGGCATTTGATAAAGTCCAACATCCATTCATGGTAAAAACTCTCAGCAAAATAGGTACAGATGGCAAATTCCTCAGTGCAATAAGGGCCGTTTATACAAAGCCAACTGCCTACATCATCCTGAATGGAGAGAGACTGAAACAGTTTCCCTTGATAACAGGAACTAGACAAGGATCCCCACTCTCACCACTCCTATTCAACATTGTATTAGAAGTTCTAGCCAGAGCAATTAGACAAGACCAAGAAATAACGGGCACCTACATCACAAAGAAAAAGTTAAAATCTCCCTGTTTGCAGATGATATGATTGTATATGCAGACAGTCCCAAAGAATCCATAATTAAACTACTCAAACTGATAGAGGAGTTTGGCAAAGTCTCAGGATACAAGATAAACATAAGTAAATCAGTAGGATTCCTTTATACCAACAAATCAATACCATTTACTATAGCCCCTAAGACGATAAGGTACCTAAAAATAAATTTAACCAGAGAGTTTTACAAGGAGAACTACAAGTCCTTACTACAAGAAACTAAGAGACAGTTACATAGATGGAGAAACCTACCCTGTTCATGGATAGGAAGACTTAACATTGTGAAAATGTCTATTTTACCCAAAGCAATCTACTTATATAATACAGTCCCAATACAAATTCAAGTGACATTTTTTAATGAGATGGGGAAGCAAATCGCCAACTTTGTTTGGAAAGGGAAGAAGCCCCTGATAAGGAAAGCACTACTGAAGAAGAAAAACACTAGGAGGCCTCTTACTACTGGACTTTAGAACCTATTACACTGCCACAGTAGCCAAAACAGCCTGGGACTGGTACAGAAAGAGACAGGTAGATCAATGGAACAGAATGGAGACTGCAGAAATGACACCATCTTCCTATGAACTGCTGATATTGGGCAAAGGCCCTAAGATATTAAACTGGGATAAAAACAATCTCTCCAACAAATGGTGCTGGCAAAATTGGGTATCTTTCTGCAATAAATTGAAGCAAAACCCATATCTTACACCTTGTAAGCAACCAACTCAAACTGGATGAATGGCCTAAATATCAAAACTAAAACGGTAAAGCTCATCCAAGAAAAAGTAGGAACAACAATGGAAGTTTTAATACACAACATAGACAGACTTCAAAATCTGCCAAACAAACCACAGACAGCAGAAGAAGAAACAGATAGATGGAAACTATTAAGAATCAAACACTTTTGCTCATCCAAAGACTTTATTAGTAGAATTAAAAGGCCACCTACAGAACAGGAAAAAATATTTGGCAACTCTATGTCATACCAACACCTGATCTCCGTAATCTATGAGGTACTACAAAGTATCAATAAGAAAAAGATAAATCATCTGATTCAGCCATGGGCAAAGGAGATGGACAGATGCTTCTCTAAAGAGGAGATCTAGGCAGCCAAAAACACATGTGGACATGCTCACAATCATTAGCTATTAAAGAAATTCAAATCAAAATGACAACGAGATACTATCTCACCCCAACAAGGTTGGTCATGATCTGAAAAATGCAAAACAACAAATGCTGGAAAGGCTGTGGAGAAATTGGAACTCTCCTACACTGCTGGTGGGATTGCATAATCGAGCAATCTAGTGCTTCCTTAAAAAGCTGCATATAGAATATACCTTTTGACCCAGTAATTCTGCTGCTTGTAATATATCTTACAGAATCAAGGCAAATCACACCAACTGATACATGCACACAAACATTTATTGCAGCACAGTCCACAATAGCAAAAATGTGGAATCAACTCCGATGCCCAATAGAGGAATGAATAGGTAAACTATGGTATATATACTCAATGGAACACTGTGCAATGATAAAGAACAATGATGATTTTAGGAAACATCTCATAATCTGGTTTCAATTGGAGGACATTAGGCAAAGTGAAAGTGGTCAGCAACAAAAAGACAAATATTGTATGAGACACCTATGATAAGAACTTAAAAACAGACTCATGCGTAGAAGAAAAGACTCTGATGGCTGCAAGCTTAGGGAAGGAAGGAGGATGATGCGGGGAGGGTTTAGACTAGGTAGCTGTTACAAATTTGGTTCAGTGAAATCAGTGACAGCACACATTAGGAAGAAGATCAATATTAACTGGACTTCAACATAACATGAATACTCCTCCCACCTTAATCAAATATTACAAGGGCAGAGTAGCTGGGGTGGGGGGCTGAGGGCTATGCTTTCAGGGGAACCGAGGCAAATTGGCACAGCTAGCATTTTGCTCAGACAGCCTGCTGCACACCACATTGGTGAATGGTGTCTGGGGTTTTAAAAGCTTCCAAGCTTCCATCTGACGGTACAGCAAATGATCCCAACTCAGTAGGAACAGATGAGCACCAAGGACAAAAAGGACATGGGAGAAAGAGAACCCAGAAGACAGAGACCTACGTGCGTGGGTGACTGCAACTTGTGACTGGAAGAACCGGATGGTGCCCAGCCACCACCAGTGATAGCCGTGATTGAGCTCACAAAGTTGAGTCTCACTGCAACACAAGAATAAAAAGTGGTGCACCCTGAGATCTTCACTAATAGACTACAATTGATGTTCTAGGGGCTCAAAGTTCCCCTGAGAGCATGGCACCTGGCCCTGATGCTGCCCCTGTCCATAAATCTTAATGGAGATCAACTCTTCAGACAGGAATGGATTGGACTTGGTGACAAAAAGTGACCATATCATGTGTGCACTTGATGGTTCTGTGCATCTGCAAGATGTTGTCCTGCTGACCTCTTATTGAAGCAAGGGAAGTGGGTGGAGAGGAGGGGACTGGAGATTGCTGGGAGGATAAGACATATATGGAGTGGAGAGGAAGAGTGTGCTGTCACTGGGCAGGGAGAGCAGTAGGAGCTATATATAGGTGGGCATGCAAATTTGTATGAGAATGTACATTTTCATTCAATCATAATTAAAAACAAACAACAAGAACAAAAAAAAAAAAAAGGAGAGGTTGACTGGATCTAACATTGTTTTTTTAGCCCGCTAATGCTGCCATAACAGAAATACCAGAAGGCTTTGAAAGAAATTTTATTCTCTCACAGTTTGGTAGGGTACAAGTCAAAATTTCGGGCATCAGCTCCATGAAAAGTCATTCTCTGGTGGTTCTGGAGGAAGATCCTTGTTGTCAGTCTTCCCCTGGTCTGGGAGCTTCTGGGGTATAGGGACCCTGGGATCTTTCCAAAGGACTCACTCAGCTCCAGGCACTGCTTATCTTGGTGATGTAAGGTCCCTAATTTTCAACTTTCTTCCCTTTCCTTTGTATCCCAAAAGATTGCCTCAAGACATAATACAATCTTACACTTTTAGTCCTGACTCACCAACACAACTACCACCTGTCATCCCTCATTATCATCATAAAGGCAGGCTTACAACAGGCAGAACATTACACAGTATCAGAAATCATGGTGTAGGCAAATTGCTACATCCATCTTTTGTAGGACATAATTCAATATGTGACAGACATTATAGAACATTCCAGAAGGATCAGATATCAGAACAATATACACCCTGCTCAACAGGATATGGATCATTTTCCAGAATAGACCATAAGCTGGGACACAAAACAAGTCAATAAATTTTAAAAGATTGAAATCATAGAGAGCATCTCCTCTGACCATAATGATATAAGCTACAAATCAACAACAGGAAAAATAAAGGGGGAAAATACATGGAAACTGAATAATAGGTTGCTTTATTTTTAGTTTCACTTTCAGTTTCTTCTAAGACCTTAAAAAATTATAAAGTCATAGAAGAAATTAAAAGTGAAATATAAAAATTCCTGGAATCAAACAGAAATGAAAACACAACGTACAAAAATGTTCAGGACATAGTAAAAGCAGTACTCACAAGGAAATCCATAGGAATAAATCCCTATATAAAAAAAAGATAAAAAAAAACAAACAACTGTTAACCTAAATTGACAACTTGAACGAATAGACAAGGAAGAGCAAAGGAAGCTGCAAGTTATCAGAAAAAATAATAATAATAATCAGGGCAGCAATAAATGAAAAAGAAAAAAGAATAGAAACAATAAAATTAGATGTTGATTCTCTTTGAAAGGATCAATAAAATAGACAAATCACTGGCTATACTGATAAGAGAAAAGAAAACAAATGAAAGGCAAATAATGAAATTAAGAAATTAAATTGGTGATATTATAATCACTTCAACAGAGGTACAGAATATCATAACTGGTTATTTTGAAAAATTGTACTCCAACAAATTTGAAAGCCTAGATGAAATAGACAAATTCCCAGAAACCCACTACCTACTGATACTAATACAAACCAAATAGTGAAAAAAGACCCCTTCCAGAAACAGACACTGAAGATGTAATCAAAAACTGCCAACAAAAAAAGCCCAGGACCAAACAGCTACACTGGAAAATTCTACCAAACAGTCAGAGAAAAGCTTACACTAATCATACTCAATCTCTCCAAAAAAAAGATAGGAGCACTATCCAACCTTTTCAACAAATTTTAGCTAACAGACTTCAGTAACGTATCAAAAAAAATCATACAGCATGATCAAGTGGTATTCATACCAGCTTCACAAAGGTGGGTAGTATTAGAAAAGCAATCAGTGTAATCTACTACATAAATAAAACAAAGGAAAAGAACCATATGATCATGCCAATTTATGTAGAAAAGGTGTTCAATAAAATTCAATACCCTGTCCTAACAAAAACTCTCAGAAAATTGAAACAGAAAGTAAATTTCTCAACAGAATTAAAGTCATATATACAAAACCAACAACTGACATTATAAATTCAGTGGAGAAAGGCCGAGAGCCTTCCCTCTGAAAATGGAAATGAAACAAGAATGCCCATTATCACCACTGTTATTCACCTACCTTGTACTGGAAGTCTTAGCCAGAACAATAAGACAAGAAAGAGAAGTAAAAGATATCCACACCATAAATAAAGAAGTAGAATTATCTATTTGCAGATTTCATGTTCCTATACAAAGAAGACCCTTCAGATGTCATATGAAACTACTGGAGCTAATGGAATAATTTAGTAATGTTGCAGGGTATAAGACCAACATACAAAAATCACTTGAGTTCATCTACACTGACAAAGCCTGTTTAGAAAAAGAAATCAAGAAAACAATACAATTTACAATAGCCCCCATGTAGTAAAATACTTAGGACTTAATTTAACCAGGAACATGAGTGACTTATACAGTGAAAATATAAAACATTGCTCAAGAGACTAAAAGAGACCTATGAAAATGAAGAGTTATCTAGTGCTTATAGATTGGAAGATTTAATATAAAATGTCAGTTCTACCTAAAGCAATCTATAGATGTAATGTAATCCTGATACAGATCCCCAAAACATTCTTCGCCAAGAAAACGTTCTTTACTGAAATGGAAATGCTAATAACAACTTCAGATGGAAAAGAAAGAAACCCCAAATAAGCCAATGCAACACTGAAGAAAAAAAAACAAAGCAGGAGGCCTCACACTCTTCAGCAGCAAAACACACCGTAATCAAAACTTGGTGTTGGTTCAGTGATAGACACACAGACCAGCACAGTGGAACTCAGAACTCAGAGTTAAACCTAGCTATTTCTGTGAATGGGAATCAACTTGATAGCTGTGGGTTTGGGTATCTGTGAAAAACTGATTGTTAACAAGGGGTCAAAGTCTTTTCAATTAGACAGAAACAGTCTTTCTAATGAGTGGTGCTGGTAACATTGTAGATCCACCTGCGGAAAAACGAAACAGGGCCCATACATCACATTTTATACAAAAGCTAACTCAAAATTATCAAAAACTGAAATATTAAGCCTAAAGCCATAAAATTATTGGGAGAAAACAATGGGACCTAATCTTTTATCAAAATTGGATAACCATCTAAGACACAACTACAGATCTCTACTCACCTGGGACAAAACAGTAACAAGATAACCAAAAGTTCAGAGAAGAAACACATTTACATGAATGATATATAACCTCTCCTACCCTGAGATCAGAATTAGGTGGTGTCCTGCTACCACCAGTGAACATTTTGACTGAGGTCACAAGAATTGGTCTTAGATACAATGGGAGAAAAATATAGAGAGCAGAAGGAAGGAAAGAAAGAGGGAAGGAGAGAAAGAAATCCAGACAAACTGGAGCACTAGAGAATAGAAGACTCCCTGAGAATATTACCCTGAGATACTGTGTAAGCCTAGTACCAAGCCTCTCCCCCGAGATCACCTTTTAGCATAATTGCAGAGTGGCACACAAAATGAAGATTATTACCTGTAAGATTAGTGCCCTACTTAAAAACTGTAAAACTGTAAATATGAGACCAAATGGTCAACAATTATTCCAAAGCAAAGACAAGCGGATAATGGGAAAGGGAGCTTGAGTATTAAAAAAGGGACAAGCAGAACACATTTAAAGAGACTGCTGACACATTGTGATAAATGTAAATAATGCCACTGAACAATACTTGTTGAAATTTCCAAACGAGAACCTAATTTCACTAAAGACTCAATAAAATATTTTAAAAAAAGAAATGATTGGGTTTAAGACACACCCTACATTGATATCACTTCATTAACATAATGAAGAAAATCCTATTCCCAGATGTGATAAAATTCACATGTACAGGGATTAGTGTTCCCATGTATGCTTTTGGGAGTAAATGAATAATTTCTTTTATAAAGGTCAACCCAAAACCGGTTCATATGAGGCAGAGGTTAAAAACATTCTGAATGTCTAAATTTTCCAGGCTACTGTACTACTCTATCACCTCTAACATCACCTACTCTTTTTCATCAGTACTCTAAGTCCTTGTCTTTGGATTCCTCAATTCATTGCAACATCTCATAGAACTCATGAGCCATATAAAGGATACGACTTATGTGCTTGTGGAGGCTGATAAGTCTCAGATTCACGAGTCAGGCATAGATTTCCCCTGGTGCTCAGTCTCTGCCCAAAGGTACTCAGCTTTCTCACTCTGTGGGCCAGAAAGCCCAATACTCTGCGTCCTGTAGGACTCTGTTGCTGGTCTGTGCTGTGAATTTCTGCTGTGGTTCTGTCCTTTGGTGGTGGTAGGCTTTTCCTCTCTGCTCTGGAATTGTCTCTTCTAAGGCAAAATGAGCCCATCTTCTTGGTAGGTCACAATCACCCTATCACACAGTCATCTGGGCAGGAGTTACAAGACTGCATGGCTAAAAAGGTCAAACACAAAAGTGATACCACAGTGATGTCTCAGGCTGGGTTCTCTAGAGAAGCAAAACCAGCAAAGCATATAAATATACATAGAGACCTGTATCAAGGAAATGGTTCATATGGTTGTAGAGGCTGTAATGTCCCGGATCCATGGGTCAGGATAGAGGCTTCTCCTGATACACATAGCTGCGGGGGCTGGCCAACTCAAGACTGGCAGAGAGCAGAGCCCTTGCTCATTGGCTGTGAAGATTGATGAATTCCAAGATTGGCAGGCAAGACTGCAGGTAAACTGCTAGCTCAAGTCCTAAGAGTTAGAGATCAGATAGAGAGAGCCAGGTGCAGGGTCAAAAGAAGCAGAAATACTTGAGCCTTTGCAGAATGTCCACTTATATTTGATGCAGGCCACACACTCCAGAACACTTTCTTTCAACTGTTGGCCTTTGGCAGCAGATTCCACCATGGTAGTGATCACATTATATCAAATTTTTATCACAGAAGTGATGAAAATATCATACAACTGACAAACCACTGAGAATCATGGCCCAGCCAAATTGGCACATTACCATCACACAAAACCAAACTAAAACCACTGCCATTGAGTCAATTCCAATTTATAGCAATGCTACAGGACAGAGTAGAAGTGCTCCATAGAATTTCCAAAGAGCACCTGGAAGATTTGAACTGCTGACTTTTCAGATAGCCAACATAGCATTTAACCACTATGCCACTAGTTTTTCCTTAACCATCATACGGTGGCTCAGTTCAATCACCAACAGTTGGTAAAATTCCTACATGTTGTATTTAGCCATTCTTTGTTCATTCTGATCGGTATAGAGTACTCCATGGTCTACTTGTGATTTTCAGTCATAGAACTGGCACCAAATTGTGGATCTCAAGCAAGGCATTTGATATTAATGGGTGAGACAACAAAGATTCAGTTCACTGTTGAAGACAGGCTACCTAGAAAAACAGTTTCTGAAATGGTGATTAGTGAGCAGAAAGTTTATGTCTCACATCAACAGCTGGGTAGGGTAGTGGAGAATTTGGAGTGAAGTGCAATCACAACATGGTTTAAGTCAACCCCAAGTAGGATGATTCTTGAGACTTGCTGTATTTTCAATCATGTACATGTACGTTGTCCAGTCATTGGATTTATGCTGCCTGCTTAGAGGTGGCTTGGCTTTGGGCCAAGTGGCCTTCAGCACTTGGTCCAAAGTCAGCATGGGAAACCCTGGGGTGTAGTGGGTTAAGTCCTACCACTGCTAACCACAAGGTCGGCAGTTTAAATCCACCAGGCGCTCCTTGAATACTCTAGGGGTCAGTTCTACCCTGACCCCTAGGGTCGCCATGAGTCGGATCTGACTCAATGGCACTTGGCTGGCTTGGCTGGCCTTCAGCAATACAATGTCCATTATATGCCTTGTTATAGAAATATTTCTAATCATCATACTTTAACAGGTGGCTCCCTGCCTTACCTAGGAACCAGGACTTCTACTGGACTCTTAGCGTCTTCGTTGTTTAGTGCCACTATAACAGAAATAGAAACCCTGGTGGCACAGAGGTTAAGTGCTACATCTGCTAACCCAAAAGTTGGCAATTCTAATCTGTCAGGTGCTCCTTGAAAGGTCAATAGAACAGTCAGTTCTACTCTATCGTATAGGGGAGCTATGAGTCAGAATTGACTTGCTGGCACTGGGATTTTGGTATAACAGAAATAAGTGAACGGTCTGAACAAAGAGCAATACATTCTCTCATAGTCTAAGAGGCCAGAAGTCCAAATTGAGAGTACCAGTTCCATGGGAAGGATTTACCTCTCTGTTGGGTCCAGAAGAAAGTCTTCATCACCAATATTCCTAATCCTCACTGTGGAGGAGATTCTCAGTGCAGGAACTTGGAGTCCAAAGGTTATGCTAGGTTTCTGATGCTACTTTCTTAGTGGTATGGGGTTTCGATATCTCTCTACTCTCTTATCAATTTTGTGTGTCAAAAGAGATTGATGCAAGATACAACCTAACTGTCAAGGACTGAATTGTGTTCCCTGCAAAATGTAAATAGCTAAAACAAAACCTTTAAATGAGTTGATAAAAAAATGTCAAAAAAAATCTTGGAAAACCTGGTGATGTAGTGGTTGAGTGCTATAGCTGCTAACCAAAAGGTCAGCAGTTCAAATCTGCCAAGCACCCCTTGGAAACTCTATGGGGAGGTTCTACTCTGATCTGCAGGGTCGCTATGAGTCAGAATCGACTCGATGGCAGTGGCTTTTTGGTCAAAAAAATACTTAAGTATTTTGTGGTATAAACCATCGTCTCATGTCTTCTGTGTACTTCACAGTCTTAACATTGGGCTTAACATGAGGAGGGAGAAGGTACAAATCTAACCAGATTGCTGCAACTTCAATGCTGCTTACACCTGCATGCCTGTTTTTCACAATGACGAGGAAGAAAGTAAGGGGGAGAAAAAAAAATGGGAAGCAACTTTTATTAATCACCTACTAGGAAGCACTCATGGCACTGTGATTAAGAGCTTGACTGTTAACTAAAAGGTCAGCTGTTCAAATCCACGAGTTGCTCCTAGAAAACCCTATGGGGCAGTTCCACTCTGTCCAAAATGAGTTACTTTGAGGGGGAATCAACCTGATGGATGTACAAGTACCCACTAGAAAGTAAATTCCATGATGGCACATACCTTGGTCACTTCCTTATGCCTAGTATCTAAAGTCCAGCAGATGGATACTCAGATATTTGTTGCTTGAATAAATGGACTTCTTAACTCTCATATTTATGTCTGTGACCCTAAAATACCAACTCATATACATCAAATTACACCAGTATGTAACAGATGAGAAATACAGGATTTATTTATTTATTTTTATTGTGATTGAAAGTTTTACAATACACTTCAAACTTGCATGCCGGCCTATTTGCAGCTCCCTCTGCTCTCCTTGCCCAGTTACAGCACACTCCTGTTTTTCATTCCATACGTGTCATATCCTCTTAACAATCTCCTGTCCCCACCACTCCACCCACTCCATCCCCTCTAGTAAAAGACCAGTAGATGACATACAGGATTTACTTATGATTGGAAGCATAGTAAATAACTCAGCTCACACTTCATTTTTAGAAAAGTAGTTAAAGTTAAATTAACATCCAAGGGCACAGGCTTATGACATTAGTATTTTACTGTGAAGAGCACTCTAAAAAAAAGTGGAAGAAAAAATTTCATTTTTTCATTTTTTTACTTTTTAGTGTCTGTCTCTTCCTTCTCATCCTTTCCCTTTGCCCTTGACCACTTTTGTAATGTACTCGTAAGTTGGAAATAACATTGGAGGGAAGAAAACAGCAACAGGGTTAGAAACAGACTGTGAAACTGGAGCAGAAAACGAGGACCAGTTGCACCAGCACTGTGAGAGGTGGCAGCCAAGGAGCTGCAATGAGCAAACAGTTTATTTATAGTTAACACACAATAAACACAAGGCACCTTGGGAAGATGCTGGCTGTGAACTTTTGTTTTAAGCGAGAAGAATAAATAAGACCCATAGCCCAAAGAGTAGAGACCTGAACTTGGAAAATCTCTTTGGTGGGTGGAAAAAAAAAAGAAGTTGTGAAATTATGCTGCCTGGTACTTGGCTATTGTGAGGTACCTCTGCAGTGTAAGAATAGTAGAACCCCAAATTCCACTGCTGAATTCTTTGGGGCATCTTCAAGGGCCTCATACCTCAATTCATTTGCCTGTAGCCATTGCCACATAATAAAGAAACATGATGTTGCTGATTTTCCACCACTGAATCATCATAAAAGAGAGAAAATCTGACTGTGTCTCTTTTAAACAATCAAACAGAGTTTGGTTCATTTCTCTGCTTTAGTGTTTAAGGCCTAGTTAATAACTTGGAGCTCTGGTTGTGCAGTAGTTAAGTGTTTTGCTACCAAGCAAACTATTGGCAGTTTGATCTACCAGGCACTCCTTGGAACTCCTACGGGACAGTTCTTCTCTGTCCTACAGGGTCACTATGAGTTGGAACCAACCTGACTGCAACAAACAATAGCCACGCTACTCCACCAAGTATTCATCCAGTCCATGCTTAAATACGTTACATTTTTGGACAGCTCCAGGCGTTTGAGAGTTCTGCTTTATGTGAAAGACTGCCCGACTGATGAAAATGATTAAACCATTGGGTTGCTAACTGCAAGATTGGAGGTTTAAGTCTACCCAGAGTTTCCTTGAAAGAAATCTTTCTAAAATCTGCTTCTGAAAGCTGTTGAAATCCTTGTAGTCCACAGCTCTGACAGAAACAGGGTCATCAAGAGTCAGAAATGACTCATAAGTAACTGTAATCTTTTATGAAGCTGAAATTTGACATCTCAAAAGTAATTAATCCACTTGTTCTAATTCTATCTTCTAGGAAATTTGGGACATATTAATTCCATTCCCCCACAAAATAGTCCTTACAATAGTCGGGGTCAGTTATTGGATATTACATATCATCTCTTTTGGAGACTAAAATATGTTTTAACCATTCCCAGAATGACAGTACCACTCTATTTCTGGAAAAGCATCTGTCTGCATCATTTTCAAATTTTCATTCTTGGGACTAAACACGGAGTTTAAGAGTTAATCTAAGCAAGTTGTTTACAAATTACTGTGCTTGTCTACTTCTGAAAATAGTTTTTTTTCTCTGCATCATTTGTTTTTATCATGTTTAAGTGAAAATATACAATCCAAATTAAATTTGCATGCTTGCCTATCTGCAGCCCCTTCTGCTCTCCTTTCCCTGTGAGAGCACATGCCTCCTTTTCATTCTATACGTGTCATATCCTCTTAACAACCTCCTGTCCTCTCCTCTTCACCTCCCCTCCCATCTAGAAAGAGACCAGTAGCACAGCGTCCTATAAATGCATAGAGCCATAAAGTACACACACCACAGGGTCATGTTGTGTTCCCAAGTTCAGTTATATTTGCCTGAAGAGTTGACCTCAATAGTGTTTCCTGGACAGAAGCAGCAGCAGATCTAGGGGCCATGCTCCCAGGGGAACACCCAGGCTGTTGGAACATCAGTTGTGGCCTTTTAGTAGAGTTCTTGAGGTTCACCCCTCTTTTTCTGCTGTTGCCACAGGGACTCAACATTGTGTGCCCCATCATGGCTGTCTTTGGTGGTGACTGGACACCATCTGGTTCTTCTGGTCACCTATTGATACAGTCACGTATTTACATGGCTCCTTCTGTCTCTTGGGCTCTTTTTCCTCATGTCTTTGTTGTTCTCCATAATCATCTGTTCCAGATGAGTTGGGACCATTTGGTGTACCTCAGATGGCAACTTGCTAGCTTTTAAGAGCTCAGATACCACTCACCAATATGGGGTGCAGAAGATTCTCTTAGCAATAGGCTAGCTATGCCCATTGGCCTCGACGTTTCCTGAAAGAATGGTTCCCAAGCCCCACCCCTGCTAGTCTATCCTTGCAATATTGGGTTAAGATTAGATGAGTTTTCAGTTTATAATGAAGTCCTGTTAAGTTGATTTTCTTTCTAACTTTGTGCTGTCCCTGCTTTAACCTAAACAAATTTCTGTCAACTACCTAATCTATGACCAACCCTTACCCTCCCTTCCCACCCTTACAGCCGTCAAAGAACTATAAAGTACATGAGTACTGTTTTTAAGTCCTTATAGTAGGGGTCTCATACAATATTTGTCCTTTTGCCACTGATTGAGTTCACTCAGCATGATGTCTTCTGCTTGAAACCAGAGTATCAGATGCTTCCTAAAATCATCCTGTTCTTTATCATTGCATAGTGTTCTGTTGAGTATATGAACCATAGTTTGTTTATTCATTTATCTGTTGATGGACATCTAGGTTGATTCTATGTTTTTGCTATTGTGGACTGTGCTTCAATAAACATTTGTGCATGTTATCTGTTCATCTGACAGCCTTTGTTTCTGTAGGTTCTATTCCAAGCAGTGGGATTACTAGATCAAATGGTATATCTATTTCCAGCTTTTTAAGTGCCAGATTTCTTTCCAAAGAAGTTGTACCATTTTGCAATGCCACCAGCAGTGCATGAGAGTTCTGATCTCTCCACAGCCTCTCCAGCACTTGTTGTTTTGGGTTAAAATAATTTTAAAAAATAGCTATTTGGCCCTTCACATGTTTTTAAGTTAACATCTACTTTTTGTTTGTTTAGAAAAATATGTGTTTAATTTCCAGGCTACTATTTGTACGCATTAAATACATTTTCATCAAAGCTTTCAACTGCAGATTTCCCTCATTTAATGGCAGTGCCCCTCAATGAAATTCAGAATGGGTGAGAGTAATTCTGTTTATTGTACATGTAGGATGAAAGGCTATCAGAAAAGGGGTGCTTGTTCAGAGAACTATCAGCTGAAACAGTTCTGCTGTGCAACCTGTCATGAGTGTTTTTATTGCCTTAGATGAGAGGACAAATAGGAAAAAATCAAAGGAAAGGTGTCTTTTATATCTACAACCTTCTTGGTGGGGAAATACCTTGTTGGGTTTGTCCATAGGAGGCACCTTACTCTTTGAATGCTTAGAGGCTGCACACTGAAGATTGTCATTTTTAAAGACACATAGAATGATGTGCCAGGTCCTAAGGTGACAAATGGAAAGATGGCACACTCCTTGTGCTGAAGAAGCTCCTAGTCTAGGGGAAAAACAGGAAAGTCAATGAAAATCTTTAGGCAGTATTCTCAGACACAGTTTTTTAGAATTAAGCCTATAAAAAGTGTGGGAAGATCATAGACTTCCAAGTAAGATGAACCTGGGTTTAAATCCATGCTATTTTGTACCAGCTATAAACCCTGGTGGTATAGTGGGTTAAGTGCTACATCTGCTAATCAAAAGGTCAGCAGTTCAAATCCACCAGATGCTCCTTTGAAACTCTATAGGGCAGTTCTACTCTTACTCTCTAGGGTCACTATGAGTCAGATTCGACTGGACAGCAATGGGTTTATACAACTTCCAGCACACTTCTTCGTATGTGTGGGCCTCCAGTTCATCATACATGAAATGGGGGTAATAAATACTTTGCAAGTTGCTGTGAAGACTAAATGAATTCAGGTATGCTAATTTGATGGAACTCACTGCATCCTTAATTAATGGTAGTTACATAGTGGTATGGAAACCCTAGTGCAATAGTGGTTAAGTGCTATGGCTGCTAATCAAAAGATTGGCAGTGTGAATCCAGCAGGTGTTCCTTGGAAACTTTATGGGGCAGTTCTACTCTGTCCTACAGGGTGACTATGAGTTGTAATCAGCTCAATGGCCATGTTTTTTGTTTGGCTTAGTTCTCTGATAGATGTACGTACCATGTCTTAGTTATCTAATAGTGCTATAACAAAATGCCACAAGACATAGCTTTACCAGAGAAATATACTTCCTCACGGTAAAGTAGGCCAAAAGTCCCAGTTCATGGCATTAGCTCCAGGGGAAAGCTTTCTCTGTTGGCTCTGGAGGATGGTCCTTGTACTCAATCTTCCCCTGGATTGGGAGCTTCTGAGGTCAAGGGACCCTGGCTCCAAAGAATGTGTTCTGTTCCAGGCACTGTGTCTTTCTTAATGATATGAGGTCCACCACTATCTTTATTTAGTCATCCAGTGCAGCTATAAGAGAAATACCACAAGCGGATGGCTTTAACAAAGAAAACTTTAATATGTCATAGTCCAGTAGGCTAGAAGTCCAAATTCAGAGTGCCAGCTACAGGGGAATGCACTTTCCCTCTCTCTGCTGTTTCTGAAGAAATCTCCTTACATTGCATCAGTTGTCCTTTGATCTAGGATCATCTCACTGCAAGAACCTCAGGTCAGATGGGCACTGTTCTAGGTGCTGTTTCTTGATGGTACGATGTCCCCACTCTCTGCTGGCTTCCATTTATTTTGTATCACAAGAGATTGCCTCAAGGCAAAATACAATCTTACAGATTGAGTCCTGTTTCACTAATACAACCACCCTCCCATCCTCTTTCATTTACATCATAGATACAGGATTTACAACATATAGGAACATCACAAAATATTGGGAATCATGGCCTAGACAAATTTCTACACACATATTTTGGGGGGGGATACAATTCAATCCAGGACATACCATGTGCTATAGAGCAGTGGCTTCCAGTCTGTTCCATGCCATAGCATTCATTGAAAATGATCACTTTTCTGTGCCCTGCTAGGGTAAATGTCATCCAGCTGCCTTCTGGACTGAGGGGGATCTGTATATTTGTGAGCCATTTGCAACACACCAGAAAATAACAGCATACCTGTTGGGAAGCTAGGACACAGAAGGATACCTGGTGTCTCTTTGCTTCTCTGTCATTTGAAGGCATCCAGTTCCTTATTTATAAACCCCTTCCTATACTTTTAGGAAACCCTGGTGGTGTAGTGGTTAAGTACTATGCCTGTTATCCAAAAGGTTGGCAGTTTGAATCCACCAGGTGCTCCTCGGAAACTTATGCAGCAGTTCTGCTCTGTCCCTCAGGGTTTTGTGAGTTGTAATTGACTTGATGGCAGTGGGTTTTTTGGGTCCTATACTTTTGGTTTTTTTCTCGAGACTATTGGCAGCTATTCGTTTAAGAATGGTTACTCAAATTTGTATTGGGATTGTAAAATATAAGGAAATTGCTTTGGGTAAAATAGACATTTTCACAATTTTGAGTCTTCCTATCCATGAGTAGGGTAGATTACTCCATTTATCTAAGTCTCTCTTACTTTCTTGTAGTAAGGTCCTGTAGACCTCTTTGTAAAGGTGTCTTATTTCTCTAGTTAGATTTATTCCCAGGTATTTTATCTTCTTGGGGGCTATTGTAAATGGTATTGATTTTGTGATTCCTTCTTTAATAATATCATCATTGGCATAAATGAATCCTACTGATTTACTTATATTTATCTTGTATCCCAATATTTTGCATGGTAGTGGTACAAAAAGAGACATATAGACCAATGGAACAGAGCTGAGACCCCAGAGATGTCACCATCCTATGAATAGTTGATATTTGACAAAGGGCCTAAGATTTTAAACTGGGGCAAAAATGTTTTCTTTAACAAATGGTGCTGGCAAAATTGAATATAAATCTGCAAAAAACTGAAAAAAGATCCATATCTCACACGTTATACAAAACCCGACTCAAAATCTAGAACGATAAAGCTCACCCAAGTTAAAATAGGATCAACAATGGAAGTTATAATACACAATGTAGACAGACTTCAAAATCTGAAAAAGCATGATCAACAGAAGAGAAAATAGATAAATGGGAACTACTAAGAATCAAATACTTTTCTTCATCCGAAGACTTCATCAAAAGAAGTAAAGGACCACCTACAGAATGGGAAAAAATATCTGGCAACTGTGTGTCAGACTGGCATCTGATCTCCATAATCTGCAAGGTACTACAAAATATCAACAAGAAAAGGATAAATAATCCAGTTAAGCAATGGGTGAAGGAGATGGACAGACATTGTCTAAAAAGGATATCCAGGCAACCAAATGATACATGCGGAATTGCTAATGATCACTAGCTGTTAAAGAAATTCAAATAAAAACTACAGTGAGATACCATCTCACCCCAACAAGGTTGGCCATGATCCAAAAAAACAGAAAACACCAAATGCTGGTGAGGCTGTGTAGAAACTGGAACTCTCCTACATTGCTGGTGGGATTGCAAAATGGTGCAACCTCTTTGGAAAGCAACCTGGCACTTCCTTAAAAAGCTGGAAATAGATATACCATTTGATCCTGTAATTCCACTGCTTGGAATTTATCCTTCAGAAACAAAGGTTGTCACATGAACAGACACATGTACATGAATATTTGTTGCAGCACAGTTTACAATAGCTAAAAGATGGGGTCAACCCAGATGCCCATCAACAGATGAATGGATAAACAAATTATGGTTCATATACTCAATGAAACAATACGCTATGATAAAAAACAATCACAATTTTAGGAAACATCTCACAGCATGTTCTCATTGGGAAGAGATCGTGCTAAGTGAAATCAGTCAGTGTCAAAAGGAGAAATATTATATGAGACCCATGTTATAGTCGGACCTGACCCGACGGCACTTGGCTTGGCTGGCTGTTTTAAGGACTTAAAAAGAGGATTAGCTACAGAAGAAAATAACTGTGTTGGTTACAAAGTTGGAGGGAATGAGGGTTTATCATACATGAGATAACTGATAGATGTTAGAAATTTTATTCTTTTACTGTAATTAATAAATAAAAATATTTTTAAAATTACACGGAAAACAGAAAAAGAATACTCACTCTACTGGTTACTGGTTGACATCCAGTTGACTCTAACTCTTGAAGACCTCATGTGTGTCAGAGCAGAGCTGTGCTCCATAAGGTTTTTAATGACTGACCTTTGGGAAGTCAATTACCAGAACTTGTTTCTGTGACACTTCTAGATTCAAACTGCCTACTTATTTCTATCCATTAAGCAACTTACAGTACAATTAATTACTTCTGTGTGTGGCTTTTCTAGCCAGGGTCTTGTAATTCCCACCTAGGTGATTGGGTGTGACAAAATAATAAGGTAATTGTGGCCCACCAAGGGAATTGGTAAGTTTTGCCTTGAAAAAGAACTAATTCTAGAGCAGAGAAAAGGGTCCTACCAACACCAAGGAAGAGCAGGAGCATAAAGCACATCATTTGGCCCTGAGATTCCTGGACTTACAAGCTTCCAGAAGCAGGACACTGAGAGAGAAAGTGAGAAGTGGTGTCAGAAAAAACTTGGCAGCAGAGATTTGGCAGCAGGAGATGGCTGGGCTTCCCAGCCAACAGAGGGATAAAGCCTTAGGACTGAGGCCAAGGGCTAGAGACATGGGTGCCTATGAGCATAGCTGGGAATAGGCTGTCCAGGATGAAGAACAGTATCCTTAGGTTTCTTGAGCCTGAATTTTAACTTCTATTTCCCTAATAAACTCCTTAATGATTGAGTATGGCCTGTGACTTCTGGGTGGCCACTGTAATGAAATGTTAAACCCAATAGAGAAATAGAGAATGCTGTGGAAGGGATGGTTGGTGTCAGAATTGGTAAAGATGACAGAAAGAGGTTTTTCTGGCCTTGGCCTCATGGGAATCAGCCTCGTACTGTTGATCTTGGTTCTCCTTCCCCTTCATGGGTTTGGAGGAGATCTGACACTGTTTCCATGCTGTTTTAATACTACTTCAGAACATTTCAACAGAAAAGAAGCTACAGTAGTCCCTTCCCACTCCATAGTCCAGTTGAGACTTTGCCAAGATGGAAAGATGCCGTGTAGGTTGATGCTCTGAGGCACATCACCTATCTGCTTATATCTCTCCTAGTGGCAGATACTTTCTCATTTTCTTTTAAATATTTTGTTGTGCTTTAAGTGAAAGTTAACAACTTAAGTCAATTTGTCATATAAAATACTGCACAAACACTGCTGTGTAACTCCACTGCTCTCCCTACCCTGCGGCAGAGTGCTCCTCTTTTCTACCCTGTATTTCCCATGTGCATTCAGCCATCTCCTGTCCTCCTCATCCCTTCATCTCTCCTTTGGACAGAAGATTCACGGTTAGCCTCTTATATATACCTAAGCTAAGAAACATAACTCTTCACAAGTATAATTTTATATCTTATAGTATAGTCCAATCTTTGTCTGAAGAGTTGGCTTTGGGACTGGTTTCAGCCTTGGGCTATAGGGCCATGGCTTCTGGGGACCCTCCAGTCTGGTCTTCTAGTGGAAATCTAGTTCTGTACACCCAGTTTTCTCCCACGAGGTCAGAGACTCCATGTTGCGTTCTCTGTTAGAGCAGTCATTGGTGGTGGGTGGGCACCATCCTGTTCCTCTGGTCTCATAGTAGCAGATACTTTCTGTGCCTAATTAAAGATGCTTCAATACCAATGCTGACTAAAACAAAGCAAAACACAATTGTATGGTCACATATGTATGTGTATAGTCATACAGGTGTATGGGTAAGTACAGATACATACATATGTGTCTATAAACCCAAAGCAAACACACTGTGATTTTGATTCATAGTGACCCCATAGGACAGAGTAGGACTGCCCGGTAGAGCTTCTAAGGAGCACTTGGTGGATTCAAATTGCTGACCTTCTTGTTAGCAGCTGTAGCTTTAGACCACTAGTCACCAGTGTTTCCCTGTATATACGTATACAAATAGAAGTAATTATATACATGAAAATAAAGATATGTGTGTGGGGGTGTATACATTCACAGAGGACACAAAGATACCTTTCAGATGTAACCAAACACCTCGAGAAATTTGTTTTCTAGGTTTGAAGGCTTACAACTTAAGTGTCGTGGGACAACTCAGTTGGCATAACATGGTTCACAAAGTCAATGTTCTGCATTTTAGTGATGTGACTAGCATCTGGGGTCTTAAAAGCATGTGAGAAATCATGTACAGTACAACAATTGATTTCTGCTCATCAGGAGACAAAGAGAAAGAAGGAAACTAAAATCTCAGACAAGAAACTGGTCTACAAGACTAAAACTCTGCATGAGCCACAGCCTTATCTACCCTGAGACCAGAAGAACTAAACAGTACCCAGCTACCACTGCTAATCATTCTGATCAGGGCCACAACAGAAGAACCCTGATATAATGAAATAAAATGCAGACCAAATCCTAAAAAACTCCAGATTTTCTGGCTCAATTGAGACCAGGAGACTTTCTGAAACTGTATCACCCTAAGATATTCTTTAAACTTTGAACCAAGTCTATCCTCTGAAAACATCTTTTAGAGAAATAGCAGTGTAGTACAAGAAATAAAGACTATTAACTGTGAATATGTTAGTTTATTTAAAAAATATATAAGGGTCTTCCAATAAGTATGTTCTACTTTTGACAGCTCACAGCAGCAATATTTGTGAAGCTATTTTAGTGGCCATATTTACCACTGTTTTTCATTAGTTATGGGAAATAGCCACAAAAAGTTGCACAATCCCACAATAACTGGAAATTATTAAAGCCTATTGTTAAAATGTGTTTTCTGTTCACCAAATATTCTGTGCATTACGTGAAATTTACAGTGTGCATAATCATCCCACCAAAAGAACAATTCAACATTTAATAAAAAAATTTGAGACAACCGATTCTGTTACCAATCAGACAGTGCCTGTTCATAGATGAACAACATGTTTTGATGAAAACATCACCACCATTCATCAGAATGTACGCAAGAATCCACACGAGTCAATTTCTTGCTGAACACAAAAACTGGGACTTTTGTCCACCACAACTTGGCAGATTTGGGCATCTGGACCTGAAGCTTTACCTTTATGACACTGTTTTAACTCAAGAACTGAAGTCCAATGACCATAGATTGCCCTGTACATTTGCTGACTAGGATCTGGAGCAGTTGGAAGTTGACCCTGCTTTTGGCTAAAAAACCATCTTCAGCAACGAGGCCCATTTTGGGATGAATAGTTTTGTTAACAAACAAAACTTCACATTTGGAACAATGAGAAGCCAATGGAGATTCAAGAACATCCATTTTATCCCCCCAAAATTTATCATTTGATGTGGATTTTGTCCTGTGGAATCATTGACCCTTATTTTTTCTAAGATGAATGAGGAGAGGCTGTGACTGTCAATAGCAAAAGGTATCAGGCTATGACAATTGATTATTTGGGGCCCCATTTTGAAGGTGTCATGGTGACCATGTACTCAAAATTGTTTTCCACACATAGTGCCATCAAATGTACTTCAAAATAAGAAAATAATTACAAACGTATCATTTACACAACTTGTTTTATTCAAGTTCAAAGACAGCACACCCTTATTGGAAGACTCTTTATCTGTATGAGACCAAATTCAACAATTACTCTAAATAAAGAAGAGAAGATAAAGGGGGAGGGATACAAGAATACCAGAAACCGAAAAACAGAATACAATTAAGGAGAATATTGACTCAATGTGAAAAATGTAGCTAATGTCACGGAACAAATTGTATAAAATTGTCAAATGGGAACCAAATTTGCTGTGTAAATTTTCACTGAAAGCACAATAAATTATTATTTAAAAAATGTGCTTGAAAATTTGGACTACAGTGGAATATTTTATTATTTTTCTTCTCACAATTTCTCCCTACCATCCCCTAAACTCTCCTCTGCATGTAAGTGTTTCTCCAGGATACTTATGACATTTTAAACCTCCTTGATCCTTCTGAATTCCAGCTAGCTATTTGTAGAAGTAGTTGTTACAGTGGCTGTTAAGAATGTAATGACTGAAAATGATAATTGATGGTTGGGAAGACGGGGTTTTAAATGTTTTTCAGAGACTAGGGTGAATATCAAAAGACAGGGGTTCTACTGATATTGTTGGTTTTATTAATTGAAAAAACTACCAGAATTACTGAAAATTTCAAATGATAGAATTCTACCTATTACAGAAACTTTGCTTCTCTTCCTTGCTCAATCATCTAAAATCCAGATATCCTACCTTTTCAGATCCCTGGAGAGTTAACTGATTGTGATAGATAAGCCAAGTTATCTCTTCACTGACATTTTAGTTTCACTACTGGTTAAGAAACAGTCAAGTTAAGTATTGAAACTGCATGAATCTTACATCTTCCTAAAGATTCAAAAATGAACAGGTCACTGTCTCTCTCTCCTGTAACTGAATATTTAAGCCTCAGATACTAAGAAAGCTGTGTGTGTGCAGATGTAGTAAAGATACTGCTCTTTATGTCTTAGATGAGTTTTAAAAACCTGTTTTCACTCTTTCAAAAACCAAGAGCTGTGCTCATCTCTCTGAATTTTAAATGTACAAGCCTGACTCTGAGATCTGAGTAAGAATATTTTGGACTATGGCACCTCTGACTTATGTTATAATAAGGCTATAGCACAGTGCAAAACCTTATTCCATTTGCAAACTATATAACTTTTTAAATCTGCCCTAGAATTTTTAATATTAAAATGATAGGAATTGACATTCAGCCTATTCTAGTGGAGTGAGTTGGGGGAGGCTCCATCTGACAGATGCAATTTATGATAATTTATATACTCTTTGACTTTTATGAAAAGGTGGACTTAGAGCACACTGTTAGTGCAAACTTATGACATTTATATAGAGAGTTTGCCTCTCTCTAGTTTAAACTTTGATCTGAGTTGATTTTTTTTATTATGACTGAGTGAAAATGTACATTCCTGTATAAATTTACATGTCCACCTGAATGGATTGGACTTGGCGATACTGAGTAGATTTTTAACAGAAGACTCTTAACTAGTTAAGCTAAACTATTATTGATTTTGAGAAGACTTAGGGGCTATTTCTGCCTTGCGTTTTAAAGATTATCTTCGGACAATAGTTTCAGGGGTTCATCCAACCTCCAAAGCTCCAGAAAGTCTGGAATCCATGACAATTTGAATTTGTGTTCTGAGTTTTCCCTCTTTTGTTCAAAATTCTTCTACAGAATCTTTGATGGAAATGTTGAGTAATGGTAACCAGGCACTATCCCGTTCTTCAGGTGTTACGGCAGAGACAGCAGTTGTTCACGAAGGTGATTAGCCACAAAGTCCATGTCTTTCTCCTGTTCCAGACATCCCGTTATCCTCTATTGTTCCAGGTGAAAAGAGATCAGTTGTCACATCTTGGATGGCTGCTTGCAAGCTTTTCAGACCCTAGGCACTGTGCAAACTGGGAGGTAGAACAGAAGCACTAAACATGTTATTAGGCCAGTTTACTGGCATGTCTCGTGAAACCATGATCCTAAACCACCGAATTAAAGAACCACATTCCATGAGGAGGGTATTTGTTTGCACACAAGCAGCCTCAGCAAGTACTCTTTTTTCTTTTCATTGTTGTAAGAATGCAATATGACTTTTGCCTATTCGGTAAGGTATACAACTTATTGATAACAATTGCAGTAATTGGTTATTGAGCTTTGTACACTTTCTAGATCTTTCAGTATGGAAATAATTGACAACAGCATCTCAAAAGATTACATAGGAAACTTATGGGACAGTGAGCTTATGTGAATAGGGTGTGAAGTTTTTTAATAGGCTAAGGGGAATAAGCCAACAGTTCTGTATCACAAGGAATGAAAGGATGTGCCCTGGAATCAGAACTTCTAGATTTGAACACAAGCTCTACCACTTAACTGCTGACTTGACTTCAGGCAAGATCCCTGCCGTACATTCAGTTTCTTCATTTCTAATGCTGTATCTACTGTATCAAGTAATTACTGTGTGCTTGCTGTCTAATGTTTTTGACTCATACTTGAGTCAAAATACTTGGAAGTATTAAATTAGACATATGTCTGATGTGTAATAAACGTGTAGAAAATGTTAGCTAGTATCCATTTGGCATTTGAGAGCATATCTAGTGCATAAGAGTCTCAATGTATTAAAAAATATATGTAAAAGTTTGCATCCTCATTGAATATTATGATTCATACCCTGTTCAAACCATTTTATATGGATGAATTAACTTAAAAGTATGTCACCTTGCATAAGTGTGGTGCTCCTCCTGTAAGTGAGGTGCTCTCAAATACCAAATGGATACTACAGCACATAACAATTACTTGATACAGTAGATACTGCATTATAGATGAAGAAATTGAGTGGCAGGGCTCTTGCCTGAAGCCAAGTCAGCAGTTAAGAGGTAGAGCTTGTGTTCAAATATAGCAGTTCTGATTCCAGGGCCCATCTTTTCATTCCTTGTGATATACCACTGTTGACACATTTCTGGGTTGTGTTAATGAGGCAGGATTAGGATGTATCTTGAGTCACTGCCTTACCTGAGAAGGTGACCCAGGTCACCCACTTATCCCAGTCACTACCCTTACTAAAGGGTATAACTCAGATCACTGTATTCCCAAGTGAAAGGAGTTTCCTTGAGGTGGTCTACATCAAATATTTTGGAATGCGTTGGGGTAGTTCTCTCTCTCACTCACTCTCTGAATTACACACCTGGTTTGTGATCAGCTGACTCAGGTTCTTGGAGCTTGAGCCAGCAGTCTGTGGTCTGACTTAACCAGTTTGGGTTCATCAGCTCCTGCAACCATGTGGGTTGGAAGAAGCCTCTAGCCTGATGCCTAACTCATGGATTTGAAACTTGCCGGCCTCTATCGTCATTTCCTTGAGATATGGTTCACGAGTTCTGTGAGATCTTGCAGTGAATTTACAGAACTCAGAAATGGGAGGTAGAGCACTGAAGGGAGGAGGAGGAGTTGGTATAAGAGGGGTTGGACAGCAGTTTGGAAAAGCTGGACGTTCGGAACATCTTTAAACTCTGTCTCGTAGGAACCAGCTTTGTGCTGATCCTTATAGAAGAAATTATTCAATAAATTGTTCCTTTAATGTGTTCTTAAGAACAACAGCTGAAGAGAATTGAAACTAAGTTGTTTTTGTTTTTTTTTTCTTTTTGTAGTTTTCTAGGCTATGTATGGTATTGGACAGATATCGTATTTGAAATTTCTTTATTTTTTTATTTAATATGACTGAGTGAAAATGTACATTCCTGTATAGATTTACATGCCCACCTATATGCAGCTTCCACTGCTCTCCCAGCCCAGTGACAGCACACCCCTCCTCTCTGCTCCATACATGTCTCATCCTCCCTACAGTCTCCTTTCCTCTCCTCTCCACCCACTCTCCTTCTTGATGTCATTATTTTACCTTCAACCCCTCCCATCACTTCCAGGTTTGTTGTTAATCTTTGCTTCTTTTGTTTATTGCATCCAACAGACAGGTAGCTAAGTGATGAGGCAGATGAATAGATGGATAGGTAAGCAAAATAACTAAGTAGGTTGGTAGGTAGCCAGTAAACAGACAGATAGATGGACATACAGACAGAGACACAGACTGATGATTTTTTAAAGTAAATTTTGTCATTTAATATTTTTATATTTAATATTTATATAAATATTTAATATTTTTGGTTGAGATAGAATTCACATACTATAAAGTTTACCCTTTTAAAGTATAAAATTCTGTAGTTTTTTTTACCTATTCGCAAAGATGAGAAATCATTAACAATATCTAATTCTAGAATGTTTTCACCACCCCAAAAAACTCATACCGTTAGCCATCACTCTCTGAACACCCCTTCTCCCACCCCCTAACAATCACTAATCTACTTTCTGCCTTTATGAATTTGTACCTTCTGGACATTTCAGAGGAATCATGTAATTTGTATCTGGCTTCTTTTACTTGGTATAATGCTTTCAGGGTTCATCCCTGTTGTAGCTCTCCAGTCACATTTAAGTGACAAATCTTAAAAGCATCTCTTTGACCTTAGATGCACTTCTTGTTTTAGTGAAGCAGCTAGCGAGCAGAATTGCACTTAATTTGGCTTTCACATTAGACAAAGAAGACACTGTAAATGTGAGTTAATAAAAGAACTACTGGCCATTCTACCCTGATGGCTGAAGAAAGCACAAAGAGGGACACTGCTAAAAACACCAAATGATGTGTTACCTACTTAGGTGTGTCCCATATAGCTTGATAAGTCTACCATGCCTGTCATGGTCTTTTTGGCTCAGCAACCTGACTTAACGCTCTCACAAAGATGCATCCATTCTTTAAGGCAAGACTCATATTAACTGAGCTCACAGAACTGATCTATGTAGCCAGAAGGGAAATGTATTGATTTATAACGAGAGGTAACTGACAAAATGATCAGAGCATTTTGGTTCATATGATCCACACAAGCTCTCGCTGCAGGCACACCTGTATGTGAAACTAACTTAGGATCAGAATGCTGCTTTGCCAACCTTTTGCTGAATGACTGAGCTCTTAACCACTGTACTGCCAACGTTATGCATTTAAAGAGAAAGTATAAAAAATTAATAAACTATTCAACAGCTTAATGCATTCATCTCTGCAAAAGGATAGTCTGTAAATGCTGGCTGACACTTTCATAGTTAAATCATACTATTATTATTGGTTTTTCTGGTGATACCCTGTTAATCTCACTAATGGAATGGGTGCTGAATCATTAGTGGAATGAGATGCCATTGCAAGCAGGTCATGTTGGTATCATGTCCCATAAAGTATGTCACAAACGTGTTACAAATAGGCACCATGGCTTAGGAAGTCCATTACACTTCATGGTGACACTTGAGCTATTACTGTCTTACTCAACTTTCCAAAAACATACATGAAATACATTATGGTTGCTGCACATAAAATTGTTTTCAGTTTGATTTAGATTGGGCTAAGTCAGTACCATGGCTCAGGAATTGTGGAAAATGTAAATGTTAAGTTTATCTGCTGATGATGATTAAAGGACTAAAATTCTTCTGAATGGGGCTTTGGTGGGTACTGACATCTTTATTTCTCTGCTGCTTCCTTTGAGACAAAGTGGACTCATCTTCTGATGGACGCATTTAAAAAATTAACATGCTCTGTCTTATTGTTGGGGGCCTGTGAGTTCTTTTAAAAATATCTTTGCATCTTTTCACCGTTGTTCACTGTCTATTGTTTAATAATATAATCTTAGTTTTAAATTCTTTGGAGGGCACTTCCCACCAGGGTTTCCATAGTTTGTAAGTACCTACAAAAAGTTACCTGTCGCAGAGGTAAATAGGCCAAAGCTACGATTCCAAAGTTGTTTTTTTTTTTTTTTTTAATTTCCACAGTTAGAATAGCTGTGTACTGCTGAAAAAAAAAAAGGTGTATGTGTGAGAAGTATTGTAGAAGGTCTGAAATAAATATCTGTGGAGGTGCTGGTATCATTGCTGTATTTAGACCTTATGACAAAATTTTATTTTGACCTTACCTGTGCTACACGACCCTGAAGTTGTCTCTGAAGTTAGTTGACTCAGAGTTGGCTCTTTAAAAACTGTGATTAAGTGAAAGTGTACAGTCCAAATCAATGTTTCATGCCCACCTACCTGCATTTCTGTCTGCCCTCCTCACCCAGTGAGAGCATAATCCTCCTTTTCAGTCTGCATTTCTAGTATCCTCTTAATGAGCACCTGTCCCCTCCTCTCCACCTTCTCTCCCATCTAGAAGGAAACCAGTAGGACAGCCTCATATAAATGTATAGAACCAGAAAGTACATACACCATATGGTTACATTATGCCCCCGAGTCCAGTCCATTCTTGTTTGAACAGCGAACCTCAGTACTGGTTTCCAATCAGGTGCAGCAGCAGGTCTAGGGGCCATGCTCCCAGGGAACCCTCCAGGCTGTTGGATCATCAATTCTGGTCTTTTAATAGACTTTGTGAGCTGTACACCTCTTTTTCTCATGGTGCCTCAAAGACTGTATATTGTGTCCCCCATCATGGCTGCCTTTCATAGTGGCCGAGCACCATCTGGTTCTTCTGCTATCCTGTTGATACAGTCTCCCATTCATATGGGCCCTTCTGTCCCATGGGCTCTTTTTTCCTCGTGTTTTTGTTGTTCTCAGTCATCACCTGTTCCAGATGAGTTGGGACCTTTTAGTGTACCTTAGATGCCAGCTTGCTAGCTGTTAAGACGCCAGACTTTTAAAATTAATTTTTTTTATTCTTCGTAATGACAAGTGATATCGTTTGCTAAGACTTCCTTTAACTCTGGTGGCTTCCACTAATGACCTTCTGGTCTTGCTTGATTTGTAAGCTGCCTGCTAGCAAGGGTGAGCTCCTAGTCAAATCTGTATTTGTAGCAGCAAGTCCACTGTATGCCAATGGGGTAAATGAATGAATGAATCTCACATAAACTTGACTATAGTCCTTTCTAGGACAGTTGTTGGACCTTATAAAATGTGCTTATGTAGTACAAGCCTACCTCTTTTTGCAGAACACTTTTTTCTTTGAAAGATTGGGTGGAAACAAATTTTGCGGTAACACAACTGTCATTGTGATCTTATAGCTGTCTTGCCTTAATTTTGAAAAGAAAAAAGATCAATTACAATCAGTATTGGACATTTTGATATAAAATATCTCTTTTGCTTTACATCTTACAAAATGAAAAACCACTTCTTGAAGTAGTAAGTACCTACTTTCACACTTCATGCACTGATTCATGGTTCCAGAAATACATAGCACATAATGTGATATCAGTAACAGTTGCGTATGGTGGTCAAAGTATATTTCACAATATTAAGCCCTTCAAATTATCCTTAAATTCATATAGTTGTAGCACTTGACATAGCATGCAACATGTGATACAGATTATTTGTTGGTGATCAGGTGGACATTGAAGGAGAGAATTATAAATAGTTTTAGTTTTGTGCAAGCATTAAATAAAATTTAATTAAAATTTCAAATCTGATTAATTTGTTATTAACATAATTGCTTAGTCACTTCAACTAATGACCTTCTAACCTTGCTTGATTTGTTAGCTGCCTGCTAGCAAGAGTTAGGTCTTGGTCAAATCTGTATTTGTAGCAACAAGCCAACTGTGTGTCACAGAATAAATTAATAAGTGAATGAATACATACCACATAAACTTGCCTATAGTCCTCTCTAGGACCGTTGTTGGACCCTGTAAAATATGCTTACGTGGTACAAGCTTGCCTCTTTTTGTAATTAATTTGCAATGTTTTCTAAATATATTTTGCAATAGTGCAAATACTATTGCAAACTATAATTAATGTAATTAATTTAAGACATCAATATTTACTGGGTTTTATTATACTAAATTAATAAATAAAATACATACCTATAATGACATAATTTATATTTTGCTTTTTAATTTTACTAAGCAAAACCCATTGCCATTAAGTTGATTCCCACTCATAGCAACACTATGCATTCCCCATAGTTTACCAAGAGTGCCTGGTGGATTCAAACTGCCAACATTTTGGTTAGCAACTATAGCACTTAACTACCATGCCACCAGAGTTTCCTTAATTTTATTTGGTACTTTTGAATATTTAGATAAAATAACTTTTTAGATTATGTAAATTGTCATGGATTGAATTGAGTCCCCCCCAGAATAGGTATAGCCACGTGGCTGGGCTATGATTCCCAGTATCTTGTGACTATCGTCCATTTTATGGTTTTCCTATGCTGTATGTTAAAGGATTAGGGTGGTACTGTAAATCCCTTTATGAGATCACCTCCCTGCTCCACTGTAAAGGGAGCTTCCCTGGAGTATGGCTTGCCCCACCCTTAATCCTTTCATCTTGCAAGATATAAAAGGAAAGGGAAGCAGACAGAGAATTGGGAACCTCACACCATCAAGCAAGCAGCACCGGGATAAGTGCGCATCCTTCAGACCTGAGGTTCCTGTGCCAAGATGCTCCCTGAACAAAGATTGATGCAAAACCGGACCTTCCTGCAGACCCCAAAAGGGGAAAGCCTTCCCCTGGAGCGGACACCCTGAATATGGACTTGTAGCCTACCAGATTGTGTAAGAATAAACGTTCCTTTATTAAAGCCATCCACTCTGTGGTACTTCTGTTAGAGAAGCCCTAGCTGACTAAAACATAAATGAAAATATTTTTAGTTTTCATTTTTTACATTTAACTTTTTAAAATTCACTGTTGAGAATGTACATGACCAAACATACAGCAGTTCAACAGTTTCTGCATATACAACTTAGTGACATTGATTACATTATTTGAGGTGTGCAACTATTCTTATCAGTCTTCTCTGAGTTGTTTTCCCCTCATTAACATAAACTAGCTGCCCCTAAACTTTCTATCTAGTATTCTGAGTTGGGGTTGTCGCTTTGATCTCATATACATAGATCTTAAAAGAGCATAATACTTAAGACAGACCTTTTTTACTAGTTAAGCTACACTGTTTGGTCTTAAGAAAGCTTAAGGGAACATTTTTGCTTTAAATTTTAAAGACTATCTCATAGCAATAGTTTCAGGAGTTTATCTGCCCACTATGGATCCAGAAAGTCTGGAATCCTTGAAAATTTGAATTTCTCTTTCTATTTTCCCCCTTTTGATTAGGATTTTTCTTTAATATCTTTTATCAAAATGTTCAGTAGTAGTAGCGAGGCACTATCCAGTTCTTCTGGTCCCATGACAGAGAAAGCAAGTATTCACGGAGGCAATTAACCACACATTTCATTTCCTCCTCCTATTCCTGACTGTCCTTTCTGTCTTGCTCCAGGTGAATAGGACCAATATTGTTTTAAGATCCTATGCACTATGCAACTAACTTGGAGGTAGAACAGAAATATTAACTATGTTATTAGGCCATTTAATTGGGATGCCCTATGAAACCATGACCCTGAACCTCCAGACAAAGGAACCAAATCTCATGAGATTTGGTTGTACATGAGCAGCCTCAGCAGCTACTCATTTTATGTTGTAGCATTGTTGTAAATATATCTATCACACAACTTTTGCCAGTTCAGCATTGTACAGGGGTACAACTTATTGACAGCAATTACAGTAATTGGCTGTGAAACCCTACCCTTAATCAGTTATGCAATGATTTTTGAAAAATTAAAAATGTGATTTTTTTCTCTTCAGTGCTAACCTCCTTTTTCTCCCTCCTTCCCATCCCTAGTAACAACTAGAAAATTTTGGTCCCTGTATATTTGCCTTTTCTAGGATTGTATCTAAATGAGATAATATAGTATTTGTCCTTCTGTGATTGGCTTATTTTGCTCATCACAGTGCCCCTGGCTCCATACATTCGTAGCATGTGTCAAGACTTCATTTCTCCTACTAACTGAGTAGTGATCCATTGTGTGTATGTACCACATTTTGTTTATCCATTCATTTGTTGATACACATTTAGGTTGTTTCCACTGTTAGGTTATTATAAATAGTGCTGCAATGAACATTGGTGTACAAGTCTCTTTTTAAATGTCTGGTTTCAGGTCTTTGGGGTCAATACCTAATGAAATATATTAAATTTTGTACACCTTGAATATAATTCCACTTTGGATTTTTGTTGGCCATTTAACATTGAAAATACATGCATGTTGCAATTAATAATTAAAATACATGAATGGCCATGAGTCAGATCCTACTCGACAGCACTGGGCTGGCTTGGCTTAAATACAAAAGAGGGTTTCAGTAAATAATTTTAAAACACTGCAAAGATAAGCAAAGAGATGTTTACAGTTGCCAAGATAAACATATAGAATGTATTTTACTTGTTAGCCTGGTTTTATGTATTTTAAATAAACTTTAGGTATGTGGGTAGGCCTCCATTTGTAGTATGCTGAGCCCACCAAAAGTTAAGGGTAGGTCTGCTCCTGTGGTTGTTGTTAGCTGCCATAAGTCACCCCAAATTTATGATGATCCCTTTGAGAAGTAGAATCAAATGCCTGGTTCTGTGCTTTCCCATGATTCATTGTGCATGGGACCATGTGATCCATAGGATTTTTATTGGCTAATTTTCAGAAGTAAATCACTAGACCTTTCTTCCTAACGCATCTTAGTCTGGAAGCTCTGCTGAAACCTGTTCAGAACCAAAGCAACATGCAAACTTCCACTAAGAGATGGGTAGTGGCTGTGCATAAAGGCAGACATTGACTGGGAATTGAACCAGGGTCTCTTGCGTGAAAGATAAGAATTCTCCCACTGAATCACCAATGTCCCAGCTTAGGAGAAAGGAGCTAACGAGTAAGAAAATGCCAACATTTAGAATATTCCTGATGACTGTCTGTCCTATATATGATCATTTCTGTTTTCGATACTAGTGTTAGGGGCCATGTGAATGGGAAAGTTGAAAATTAGGAAAGTTATCTTCTGTGGAGGAAAGGTTCAAAACAGAGGTGAGATTTGGAAGGAAAAGGGCAATGAAACTTGAGAAAATCTCATGTAGTTATGGAAAAGAATTATAAATTTAAATGCCTCATTGCTAGGATTAAAAAGGAAACATCTTCAGAAGCTCTACCTCAATTGCAGGGGTTTATTATTTATGATGAGCTGTTTGTATTAGGAGTGCAGTGGCACAGGGCTTGTTTTCATCAAATTCTAATGAGTAATAATTACTATCATAAGTAATACTCCTCTTCATAATAACACAGTAGAATACCTCTTTATCACATCTATTTATGGTATCAGTGGATGGAATGTAATGGGAAACAATTGTATGTGGGAGACAAGAACACATAAACCTTTCAAGTGAGCTGTCATATACTGATAGAAATATAACAGTGTGGACAAAAATAAAGATTTTACAGGTAGATATATCTAGGCTCAAAGGGTGCTATTTACTAAGCTGGGATATTTATTCAGCCTTTTTGAGGATCAGTTTCCTCATCCATAAATATGGGGATAAAAATAACTAATTTGTAGTGCTATGACAAAATGACGTGGTGAATATAAAGCACTTTTTACAGGGTCTGGAAATACCATGTGGTTAAGTTCTATGTCAGCTAAGCAAAAGCTTGGCAGTTCAAATCCACTGGGAGCTCCTTGGGAACTCTCTGGAGCACTTCTGTTCTTTCCTATAGGGTCATTATGGACAGGAAGTGACTTGACAGCTGTGGATTTTAGACAGACCCATACCTGGTAAATCAGTTGCTGTCAGTTGATTCTGACTCATGGTGACCTCATATGTGTCAGAGTAGAACTGTGCTCCACTGGGTTTCAAAGGCTGATTTTTGAGATGTAGATCATGGGCCTTTTTTCCTGAGGCACTTTTGGGTGAACTGAAACCTCCAGTCTTTCAATTAGAAACTGATTGTGTTGCCTGTCTTCACCACCTAGAGACTCAGTCTAGAGCAGAGTGCTTGATATATTGTGGCTATGACTATTAATTTCAGTATATTAATCTGTTAGTATGAAACCAAACGATGTTGCTCTGTTCAAAAAACCTCTATGGATAACCCATCACAACCAAAGTAAAAGCCCAAGTCCTGTCAGTGGCATACTGAGCCATTTATGTTCTGCCCTGCCCTCATTATGTCTCTGACATCATCTCTTTCCGTTCTTCCCTCAATCCCTATGCTCTGACCACAAAGCCCTCCTTGCTGTTCCTCCACAAGGCCAGGCACAGTCCCTGGCCAGGGCTTTTGCATTTGCCCTTTCTCTCCTAGAACACTCTTCCCCTGCATATCTGTACACTATGCCTTTACTTCCTTCAGGTGTTACTGAAGTGTCCTCTTCTCAGTGATGCCTTCTGAGACCACTTCTTAAAGCTGCAGCTCCCTTCCTCAGCAGCCTCTGTCCCTTTCCCTGCTTTATTTTTACGAATACCACTTATTATATCATTTACCATGATATATTTCTTGTTGGAAATTACATGTTTTCTTGCTGGAATATAAGCACCAACAAGACAAAGATCTCAGTCTGTTTTTTATCCCTACTGTATTCATAGTGCCCAGAACAGAATGTGGCTTAGAGTAGGCATGCACTAATCTTTAATGGCTATTGTTGATGATGATGATGATGACAAAGGCAGGTTGTTGTTACCTGTGCTTGAGTTGAGTCCCAACTCATGGCTACCCAAGAGTGACAGAATAAAACTACTCATATATGGTTTTCTTCACTCTAATCTTACATAAAAGTCTATTTTATCTGAGATTAGTATTGTGACTCCTGCTCTTCTTTGTATGTTGCTGTTTTGGTATATATTTTTCCATCTTTGATTTTCAGTTTGTTCACATATTTGAGTCGCAGGTGTGTTTCTTGTAAGCAACATATAGATGGGTCATGTCTTTTGATCCATGACATCACTCCTCGTGTCTTTATTTGAGCATTCAGTCCATTTACAGTCAATGTAATTATTGATAGCTGTGTGTTTAGTGCTGTCATTTTGATGCATTCATCTTTGTGTTGTTTCTCTTAATATTCTTCTCTGAGACACTCTTCTTTATGAGTTGACTTTTCATCTTAGTGTTGGTTTTGTGTTTGTTGAGACTCCGATATTATGCTTCTTGTTTTGATATGTTGCAGTGTTATTTTGCTTTGTAGCAAAATCTCTCATCTCTCTTACTATTCTAAATTTAAGCCAGATTTTAACTTCTGCATATATTTTTAGTTTTTTCTCCATTTGAAAGGGCTTTACCTACTATAATACATCCCTCTTTTTAGTGTGGTGGTGTCATAGTTTTTGTGTTATGACCATTGGTTCCTTCTTTTAATATTGTAGCTTTGTTTGAGCTTTGTGACTTCCCTAACTGAGTAAAATTCTGGATGCTGTCTCCTGCATTGCCTTCTTATATATATGCTTGATGTTTTTGTTTTTCTAAGCAAAGAACTTCTTTCAATATTTCTTGCAGATTTGGTTTGTTTTTTAGAAAGTCTCTAAGTTACTATTTCTCTGCAAATGTATTAATTTCATCATCATATTTGAAAGATAGTTTTGCAGGATATATACTTGAGGACTTTGAATGTGTTGTCCCTCTGCTTTCTTGCCAACATCATTTCTGCAGAGAAGTCAGGCAAAAGCCTACAGGGTTTCCCTCTGGATATTAGCTTTACTCTGAGCCTCACTGCCTTTAAGAGACTCTGTTTGTCTTTCATTTTGTTAAGCTTCATTATAATATATCTTTGTGCCTTTTTTTGGCATCTAGTTTTTGTGGCATTTGATACATGTCTTGGATGTCTATTTTCTCTTCTTTCATAATTTTGGGGACGTTTTCTATCAGCAACTCTACAGCAGTGCTCTCTGTATTTTCATCTATCCTTCCTCTAGGAACTCCGAGTATTCGCAGATTATTCCTTTCAATAGAGTCCCACATGTTTCTTAATGCTTCTTCATTTTTCTTATTTCTTTTCTCTGATTTCTCTTCATAAATGCTGGTGTCAGTTACTCTGTCCTCAAGGTCACTAAGTCTGACTTCCGTCTTCTCAGCTCTTTTGGCTTTGGATTGAGTAGTCTAATTCTGTTATTTTGTTATGTATCTGCTGGATTTCAGATTTTTGATGTTGCATGAGTTCAAATAGCTTACTTAATTTTTCATTTTGTTCTCTTGCATTTTGTTTAATCTCTAGGAGGGCTCTCTACATAATTTTTTTGTGCTTCACCTCTGATAGTTCCATAAAGTCTTCTTCATCTAGGAAGTTTTTTAATTTTTTATTTGGGGAGTTTTCCAGAGCCATGGGAGACTGTTTAAGTGGTTAGTAATTTACTGTTACCTATGCACCATCTAGAAGCTGTTCCATTTTTCTGGTGTTAGCTCAACAGGAGCTGAGGTGTAGTCCTAAGAGGGGGTTGCTCAACAGCTACCTCTGTGTACTCTAGTGACTGGCCTGAGGTAGATTCTCTGTGGTAGGCTCTGCCTCCTGACTGGAAAAGACAGCACCCTACTCTCCACTACAATCTTTTTTTCACATCAAGGTTAAAAACCTGAATTCAGAAAGAAAGCAGAAAACTAAACTTTATCCCCTCAGTACTTCAGTATTCATTCTAGACTAATTCTCGTATACAGTGGTTTGTTTGTTTTCTATAAGAATGTAAATTTCATCCAGGCACACACTTTCCCAGTTAAAGAATATTTTTTACTCTATGGTCTTTGCTGCTAAGCATGGCTATGTAACTAGGGCTAAGTTTTGGCCAGTGAAAGGTTAGTGGAAGTAACGTGTGCAACTTTTAAATCATGGCCTTAAAAGTGAAGTCTTCATACAAAAGGGATTATCGATTGTGCAAAGGAACACCCTGAAGATCACAAATGGAAGGATTCTGAGCCCCAACTCTATGAGGCTGTTCTAACTGTCCTGAAATGTGTTTCAAGATGATGAGATTTAAGGGAGGAATTGATTTGTAATGATGAAGTGGTATACTTTGCAGTAATATAGCTTCTATCTCAACAAATACAATGACAATAACATTTTAATTATCTTTTTTCCCCTCAATAAAGTTCCCAAGACTAGTGTAATCATTAAAAAACTAATAAAGTATTTACTGAGTCATGTCATATGCCAGAAACTGTTAGACAGTGGTGATTTT
Organism: Heterohyrax brucei; assembly: GCA_028571685.1. Lineage (NCBI taxonomy): Eukaryota > Metazoa > Chordata > Mammalia > Hyracoidea > Procaviidae > Heterohyrax > Heterohyrax brucei. The sequence continues at coordinate 111,345,722 of CM053149.1, read as the reverse complement.
TAACTTTCAAAGCTATCTCATGAATTAGACAATATTCTAGTTTTATAGATGAGTAAGATAATGTTTTGAGACGTTATGTAGATGGGCCAGGTTTGCTTTAGCAGTTATTAAATCCATGAATTAGTCTATCATTCCCAGAGTATTTGTAGTTACATAGACCCCCACCCTGCAATTAGCAGGGCTCCAAAGGAAGTAACGATGGAGCTTGTACATTAAAAGTGAGATGACTTTATTTAGTGAAATAGAAAGCGAACAGCATTTTTGGAAAGAACCACGTTTTCAAAGGCCCCATTGTAAAAGTAAACATTGGAAGAGTGAGTAATTAAATGGAGATCATTGTGGCTAGTCTAGTGTGAGGATGATTGTCATAGGAGATAAGACTGGAGAAGTAAAAACCTGTCTCTACAGAGTCCTTAGTGAGATATTAAAGAAGTGCATCTCTGGGGAATGAAGAGGTTTAAGAAAGGAAGTAACACAATCAGATAAGCATGTTGATGTGATCATTCTGGTATAATGGTGGCAGAATGAATTTTCAAGGGAAATAGAGCACACAGGACACTTACAGTAACAAGAGAGAATGGTAACTTGGATTCAAAGTCTTATAGCAGGTAGGAAGAAAAGACAGCAAAAGATATTTTGGCAGTAAATCATTACAATTTGGCGGTGGTCAGAGAAATTTTCTCAGGGCGTCCACAGATCTTCACTTCCAGGCACCTGAATGTAATCCCTAAAGATCTGCAATATAACTAATTAACCATAATAGACAACTCTGAGGTTGGTGATAGAGGAGAAAAATAAAAGAAAAAAGTACATGGTAAACACACCAAGGACTGAATGATTGATTCTCACAAGGAGTCAAGGAAAGATACTGGGGAGTATTTGCATTTCAGCTGTGGTTTGAAATGATGCAGACACTTGTATGGGGCAAAGAACAATGCCTTTGCATTAAATGCTTCTCTTTCAGAAATCTGCACCTCTGGTAATATTGCTTTCTCCTTTCTTTGCCTATAGATTACCATGGTTTGTATAATTCTCTACACATGCTACTTTTACTGACTATGTCCGACAGTCTAACTCCATGGCTTCCTGTAATGGCTCCCTTGTAGAGTCTGATTTATGGCAACTCCAAGTGTATCAGTAGAGCTGAATATGTGGGATTTTCATAGCTCTGACTTTTCTGAAGCAGATTGCCAATCCTTTCTTCCGAGGCACCTCTTGATGGATTCAATCCACAAGCCTTAGTCACTTAACCATTGGTACCACCCAGGGACTCCGTTTGTTGTTGTTGTTAGGTGCTATAGTTGGCTCCAACTCTTAGTGACCCTGTGCACAACAGAACAAAACACTGTCTGGGTCTGCATCATGCCCACAATCATTTTTATGCTTAAGCCCATTGTTGCAGCCACTGTGTCAATCGATCTCCTTGAGACTCTTCCTCTGTTTCACTGGCTCTCTACTTCACAAAGAGTGATGATGTCCTTCTCCAGGGATCAACCCTCCTGACAACATGTCTAGAGTATGTAAGATGCAGTCTCACCATCCTTTCTTCCAAGGAACACTCTGGTTTTAGTTCTTCCAGGAAAGATCTGTTTATTCTTTTGGCAATCCCTAGTGCATTCAATATTCTTCTCCAGTGCCACAATTCAAAGGCCTCAGTTCTTCTGTCTTCCTTATTCATTGTCCAGTTTTCATATGAATATGATGTGATTGCAAATATCATGGCTTAGGTCAGGTGCACCTGAGTCTTCAAGGTGATATCTTTTCAACAATTTAAAGAACTTTTTTGAAGCAGATTTTCCCAGTGCAATACATCTTTTGATTTCTTGACTGCTGCTTTCAGGGACATTGGTTGCAGAAAGAAGTAAAGTGAAATCCTTAACAACCTCTATCTTTTCTCCATTTATGATGGTGGGTGTTGCTTACTGGTCTAGTTGTGAGAATTTTTTGTTTTTTGATGTTGAGATGCAATCAATACTGAAGGTTGTGGTCTTTAATCTTCATCACTGTTTCAAAGAGAGACTCTACATGGTCTGACTAATAATATAATTTCTCTATTTCTACATGATGATTCTCTTTACAAATCACAATAATTCAGTTAGTCTCTGGTAGCTACAACATAGAGGAAACAGAAAATATCTGAGTAGTTTTAATGGTGGAGTACTGGATGCTGTTGCTGGAGACTGCTATATAACCAGGAGTCTAAAATCACCCTGGCTCCTTGATAGTATTTTAGTTGTCCATGAGGTCTGGCTACGTGGTGGTTCAGAATTTTGCCCACCTTCCTTGCTTTCCTGACCTAAGGTTATCTCTGTTCCTTGTGACAAAATGGTAAAGTAGATTATGACTACAGAGTTGAAATATCATTTACTGAGTTTAAAAATCACATATGATCACCAGCAAATGCAATATCCAGGATTTAAAAATTACGGAAGTATTGATATCATGCTTCTATTAGGAATAAGTGTTTAAATGTTTTTAAAATACAAAACTATGTAAGTAGATTTTAATATCAGCATTATCATACAATTTCAGAAATGGCTTGCAAATGTCAAAAAGAAAAAATTTGACTTTTTCTTGAAGGATCCCTTGGTATACTTGTGTTCAATAGTTTGAATGATGACAGAAAAAATATGTACCCTCTGAACTATTTTGTACTTTGATGTTATATATTTCAGTAGGACTATCTTTTTCAAATGCAAATTCAAATATCTTATTAACTGTTTTAAAGAGATCAGCAATTTCTTATGTTTGTGCATACATAATCAGTTCTTCATGATGTACACTGTTTTCTTATAAATTAGGGCTTGGTTGCTACAATTTTATCAAACCTTAACAATATCTATATGCAAAGAGAAAAACTCTGAAAATTACAGTAGTAAAATATTTCTTGTCATTAATAAAAGTAAAAAAGATTTTCTATATTAGATTTCTCAATTGGCCAATATTTCTGCCAAGTAATAGTGAAACAATAACTGGCATCCCAGTGATTTTCTGAGCCCTGGAAAATGTTGAGATTTCTTCTGAATAAATATAAAATAAATAAACATGTAAATATCACACTCTTATCATGTGTTCTTCTAGAGTCTTTATTAACATGTTGGAACTTGGGTTTACACAGCTAAGTGTTTAGCATTTATTGCCAGTCAGTTTTGGTATTGTTGTTGCTGTTGTTACTTGTTTAGGAGTTGATCCTGACTCATGCAGCCTCACGTATACAGAGTAGAACTTCTCTGTGACCTCTGAACTGTGACCTTTCAGAAGCAGATTGCCAGGTCTGTATTCTGGAATGCCTCTGAGTGGATTCAAACCACCAACTTTTTAGCCACTTGTCAAGAACCGTTTGCACCACCTAGAGACTCTATTTTGTTAATAGTAGACTGTTATTTTACATTTGTATTTTACTTATTTGTGTTGCCTCCATTTGTAGAAAAAAGATGTAGAATCTCCCAAATTATCGACTGTCATGGATTGACTTGTGTCCCCCCAAAAATATGTGTAGCCATGTGGCTGGGCCATGATTCCCAGTGTCTTGTGACTGTCTTCCATTTTCTGATTTTCCTATGCTATATGTTAAAGGATTAGAGTGGGACTATAAATCCCTTTATAAGATAACCTCCCTGTTCCACTGTAAAGGGAGTTTCCCTGGAGTATGGCTTGCCCCACCCTTAATCCTTTCGGCCTACTAGAGACAAAGGATAGAAAAGCAGGCAGAGAATTGGGAACCTCATACCATCAAGCAAGCAGCACCGGGAGAAGAGCATGTCCTTCAGACCTGAGGTTCCTGTGCCAAGATGCTCCCTGGACAAAGACTGATGCAGTACTGGACTTTCCTCTTGAGCTAACAAGGGGACATCCTGAATATGGCCTTGCAGCCTACCAGACTATGTAAGAATAAACTTTCCTTTATTAAAGCCATCCACTCTGTGGTACTTCTGTTACAGCAGCCCTAGCTGACTAGAACAGAATTTGGTACGTAAGAGTGGGGTGCTGCTCTAGCAAATACCTAAAACATGTGAGCCTTTTTGAAACTGAATGGATAGAAGATTCAGAAGGAACGAAGAGGGTGCAGCTGGTGAGAAACAACAGAAGACCAGTGACAGCAGCAGCAGCAGCAGCAGGACCAGGGGCAGCACTGGAGCTAACCCATGGAGCGAGATAGCTGAGTACCAGCGCACAATTTTCCTTGTGGAACAGGGTACTTCCAGGCATTTAAATCAATGGAGCTGGCCTTGCTGACTCACAGAGCGAGAGAGCTGAGTGCCTTTGGGCAGGACGCTTTCCAGAAAGAGTGGGGTGCCTCCGGGCACTTGAATCAGTGGAACTACAGTGCTTTGGAACACTTGCCCTGGTAGGGCAGATGTGGGCCTGAGGCCCGGGCCATACGGCCATAGGAAGCAGAAGCTAAAGAGGTAAAGAGCATGAGAAGCTGAGCTGCGTCAGTCTCAAAAGGTATGGCCATGACCTCAGGGGTTTGAAAGGATGGAATTGCCACTCATTTGAGCTTAGAGTGCTCCTAAAGCCGATGGGGAAGAGTTTCCGTGCAAGGGGGTCTTGAAGGTAGAGTTGTACCGCAGGGCTGGGGTCTCCACTCAGAAACCAGAGTATGGCCAATACCTACAGACTGGAAGGCAGGGCCATTGTGCAAAATGTCTCAGAAAGTGGAAGATTATTTCCAAAGCTTTGAGGGCTAATGTGATGTGTTCTGCTGACTTGCCTGTTGCCTGTTAATAACTTCAATCCCTGCAATTTTTCCCATTTGTAAAGGAATGTCTAACTTGTTCCTGTTCTGCCATTGTACTTCTAGAAGCAGATAGCTTGTGTTCTAGGTTTCACAGATGTACAAGAGTTTTTGTATTTTGGACTTGAAACTGATTTACAACTTCTGTCATATGGGATGAATGTGTTACGTTTCTATGATGTGATTTTTGGGGTTCCAAAGGGTGTGATATCATGGATTGACTTGTGTCCCACCAAAAATATGTATATCCATGCAGCTGGGCCATTATTCCCAGTATCTTGTGACTGTCCTCCATTTTCTGATTTTACTATGCTATATGTTAAAGGATTAGCGTGGGACTGTAAATCCCCTTATAAGATAACCTCCCTGTTCCACTGTAAAGGGAGTTTCCCTGGAGTATGGCTTGCCCCACCCTTAATCCTTTCAGCCTATGAGAGACAAAAGGATAGAAAAGCAGGCAGAGAATTGGGAACCCCATACCATCAAGCAAGCAGCACCTTCAGACCTGAGGTTCCTGCACCAAGATGCTCCCTGGACAAAGACTGATGCAGTACTGGACTTTCCTCTTGAGCCAACAAGGGGACACCCTGAATATGGCCTTGCAGCCTACCAGACTATGTGAGAATAAACTTTGCTTTATTAAAGTCATTCACTGTGTGGTATTTCTGATAGAGCAGCCCTAGCTGACTAAAACACTGACTTTTCTATAACAAGGTTTCTGTTCAGAAGGTTTTTGAAAGTTTGTAATAGATCAGAAAATGTTTTTATACTTTATATATATGTGTTCATGATAAAGAAAATAATTTCTGTATTAAATCAATCCATATACATAGTTTCAAAGTTAACTTGTAGGTTAAAAAGAAAAATTGCATGTCTAGTACCACTCTTTTCTTTCCCTAATTCCTCCCCTGTCCTCAGCAACCATTTTCTTCTCTGTTAGTTGTTTTTTTTGCTATTTATATCTATATCTTCTAAATAATGTATTGATTACATTATTATTTGATATTTTTCAAGTATAGGCAGCATCTTGAACTGTTTTTTCGTGAAAGAAAAAATTTACCATTCATACACAGGCAGTCCCTGGGTTATGAGTAAGTTTTATGAAATCTGACAATTAAGTATGAGAACTTGCCACTGTGTGCTTAGGCCGGCAGTACTGTACAAACAACTAATTAAGATTTCAAAATCTCAAGTGGCATTCATTATTGTTGTGTGTTTTTGTGTGCTGTCACAAGAAAGTTGGAACTTGAATAGAGCAATGGACACATGTTAAATTTCTTGATAACTTGGCAAGGGTGGAACTGAAATCAAGGACATGTTAGTCAAAGTTTGTGGGGATAATGCCATGAAGAAAATGATAGTGTACAGATGCATTAAACAATTTCTGAGGGGAGAGAAGTTGTCAGTGATGGAAAGAGGTCAGGGAGGCTAGTAAGAATGATGAAAATATTGCAAAAGTTCATCCAATTGTGTGTCACAATTGTCAGCTGACTGTGAGAAGCATAGCCAACCAAGTAAACATTGATAGAGAAACAGAAAAATCTTAATTGAAAATCTTGGCATAAGAAAGGTGTGTGCAAAAATGATCCTGAAAGAGTCAACTGAAGAATGAAGGCAAAGGAGAGTGAAAGTTTGTCAAGACTTTTGGAGAGACAAGATTATGTTTTGGACTGGGTTATCCCTGGTAATGAAACATGAGTGTACCAAGATTCTGAAAAAAGGCATCAAAGTCCACAATGGAAGTCAACCAATCTCTACAAGCAAAAATGTTCCGTCAGTCCAAATCAAGAGTTTAAAAGATGTTGGTAAACTTTTTTGATATCAGAGAAAATTCCTCATTATTAATTTGTACAAACTACATGAACACTTACCAAGTTAACTATTTGGAAGTGCTGAAAAGGCTATGTGAAAAAATTAGACAAAAAACAACCTGAAATTTTTGCCAACAACTCATGGGTTTTGTATCACAACAAAATGCCAGCTCATACGGCTCTGTTTGTGAGGGAGTTTTTAGCCAGTAAACAATGACTGTATGTAACACCCTCCCTACTCATCTGAACTGGTTCCCAATAACTTTTTTCTTTACCCAAAGACAAAGGAAACATTGAAAGGAAGACATTTTGTTGACATTCAGGACACCAAGAGTAATACAGTGACATCTTGCCATAGCCATTCCAAAAAAAGATTTCCAAAATTGCTTTGAAAGGTGGACTAGGCACTGGAGTCAGTACATAGCTTCCCAAGGGGAGTACTTCAAATGTGACCATAATCATATTCAGCGATGAGGTAACTAGCACTTTTTCTAGGATGTGTTCTTGAGATTGCCAGACCTCATTTTCCTAAGTGTGTATTTAAGTTGAATTTGTATGTAAAGTGAAACAGGTAAGGTTCATATCTAACATCAGTTAATCAAATATTTGCATCATGATATAGTATACAGTGTACCTTTATATACAGAAAACATTAATGAAACACTTCCACATACACTAAAACATCTTTAACGTAATAATAAAACCAAACTTACAGGCATCAAGTCAACTCTGACTCATTGACACCCTATGGAACAGAGTGTAACTGCCACATTGTGTTTCCAAGGAGGAGTTGGTGGATTCTTAACCTGAGACCTGATTTCACCTTCATTCTGATAACTGTTTTCATCTTTCCTTTACGTGAACATAAATATTGGTCTTTACCTCATACTCATACAAAACTTAACTTTAATGGGCCATAGACTTGCATGAAAGAGTTAAAAGTATAAAACTTCCAGAATACAACATAGAAAATGTAACAGTGACCTTGGCACTGGCAAATATTTCTTAAATATAGTATTAACATGCAGATAATAGGGGGGCAGAGTCAAGATGATGGACTAGACACACATCTCCTTAATTCCCTCTGAAAACTAAGGCCTGGATTGGTAATTGAACGGAGCTTTATGGACACCCTGTGAGCCCTAGGAAACAGCATAGGGCTGTCAGTTTGGACTACTTTCCACTAAGTGGGAAACTTCCTCTCTCTCACTGATTCTCATTGTTGCTGAATGGCTGGCTAACAGAGACTGAAGGTACTGGCATTTTTAACTTTTTTCTTTTCAATGGCTGGTGGGTGGGGGATGGGCATGAGTTGGCAGCTATGCTGAGCCTCAGTGCTGAAGTGAACAGCGTCTGCTGCAGTAGAGAGATAGTGAGTGGCATAGTCACATTTTGAGAGCCCAGTGACAGACTGAGTGCACCACAGCTCCTCCACACTGTTTTTGAAGCTCTGCCATAGATTTGGCTGTTTCATGGCAGGAGGGGTAGCTTGACAAGGATGCCATCTTATTTGCCTGGAAGGTGGAGTTACCCAACCGGAGGCTGGGTTAATTCCCAACCTGGGAGGCAGTGCCAGTCCAGGGAGTACTTTTCCAGCAGAAAGGCTGTTTAGCACAGTGTTGCCTTATGGGTAGCACCTGGTGGGCAATGGCAGCAGCGTGGTAGCACCTCCCTACTTTGAACTACATAGAATCTGGGGATGACTGAAGAGGTGCCTCCATTGTCAGTTATAAGGAAGGATTTGCCACACCTGACAGCTTGACTGATTTTGGAAGGCATCAGATAGCTTTTGGCTTTTTAAGATAAGACTGACTGGAGAAATAACTGCTGAGCAGCCCAACAGCATCTCTTCCACCCTTTACTGACCCACATCCTATGGTCAAGGGTTGGTTGATGGCCCCCAGTGACACCATAAGTAGGGCAGTGTTTTTGTCAGCCAGGAGGTGGAGACTGCCATCCCAGAGAGTCCACTAGAGCCAGTCACTAGAGTACACAGAGGTGACTGGTGACCAACTCCCTTCTCAGAACTACAGCTCAGCTCCTGTTGAAGCAACACCCCAGAAACTAAACAGTCTCTAGATGTCCCAAAAGCAACAAACTATCACCAAGCATTTAAAGACACAACCAACCATGGCTCCACAAAACTCCCCAAATAAAGAAACAAAAAACTTCCAAGATGAAGAAGCCCTTCTGAAACTAGCCCTGGTTGAGTACAAAAGAATTATATAGAGAGCCCTCCTAGAGATTAAACCAAATGTAGGTGAGAAAAATGAAAAATTAAGTGAGCTATATGAACTGAAGGAACATCAATGATCTGAAATCCAGAGAATCAATGGCAAAATGACTGAATGATACAATTCAATCCAAAGCCAAAAGAGCAGAATTGAGGAAATAGAAGTCAGATTTACTGACCTTGAGGATAGAACAATCAACATTTGTAAGGAGAAATCAGAGAAAAGAAATAAGAAAAATGAAGTAACATTAAGAAACATGTGGAGTTCCTAAACAGAGAGGGATAGATGAAAATACAGAAAGCATTGCTGTAGAGTTGCTGACAGAAAACTTTCTTGAACTTATGGAAGAAGAGAACATAGATATCCAGGACACATATGGAATGCCACAAAAACTAGGCCCAAAAGAGAGACACCAAGATGTATTACACTCAAGCTTAATAAAGCCAAGCCAAGTGCTGTCGAGTCGATGAATGAAACATAAATAGAGTCCCTTAAAGGCAGCAAGGCACAAAGCTAAGCTAATATTTAGAGGGAAACTCTGTAGGCTTTCCTGTGATTTCTCTGCGGAAACAATGTTGGCAAGAAAGCAGTGGGATGACACATTAAAAAGCCTGAAGCAGAGAAACTTCAAAGCAAGAATTATATATCCTGCAAAACTGTCTGTCAAATATGATGGTGAAATTAATACATTTTTGGATAAACAGAAGCTTAGAGCCTTTGTAAAAACCAAACCCAAACTATGAGAAACACTGAAAGAAGCTCATTGCTTAAAAAAAGAAAACCATTCAGTGTATATTTAAGGAGGCAATGTAAAGAAGGGAACCAGTGATCATAACATAGAACTATGCAATCATGATACTTAAAAAAGGAATGTATTACGGTAGTTATAAGTCCTTCAATGGAGAGGAAATTAAAAAGATATGCAGAAGTTAAAGTCTTGTTTAAACTTAGAATAGTAAGGAGGATGATAGGGTAGCCACAAAGCAAAATAACAATACAACATATCGAAACAAGAAGCATAATACAGGAGTCTCAACAAACACAAAATCAACACTGAAAAAGATGAAAAGTCTACTCATAAAGAAGAATGACCCAGAACAGAATATTTTTAAAAAATGTAGAAAATATCAGCATCACAAAAATGAATGCATCAACATGATAGCACTAAACACACACCTATCAATACTAACACCGAATGTAAACAGACTGAACTCTCCAATAAAGAGACAGCAAGTGACATCGTGGATCAAAAGATATGACTGGTCTATATTTTACTTACAGGAAACACACGTAAGACCCAAAGACATGAATAAACGGAAAATAAAAGGATGGAAAAATATATACCAAGGCAACAACATACAAGGAAGAGCAGGAATGGCAATATTAATCTCAGATAAAACAGAATCTAATATGAGATCCATCATCGTGGACAAAGATGGTCACTATTTATTGCTGAAAGGTTGAATACATAAGCAGGACATACCAATCTTAAATATTTATGTACCTAATACCAGAGTATCTAAATACATTGAACAAACACTGACAACACTGGAAAATGAGAGAGCTCACTCCATAATAATAGTTGGAGACTCCAACACTCCACTTGCAGTAATGGACAGAACATCCAGAGAAAAACTCAGTAAAGATACAGAAGATTTTATTGTGACAATTAAGCAACCAGGCTTTATCAATATACACAAAGCTTTTTACCTATCAGCAGATAAGTATAGCTTCTTCTTCAATGCACATGGAAAATTTTCCAGAATAGGCCATGTGTTAAGATGTAAAGCAAGTCTCAACAAAGCCAAAACAATTGAATTATTACATGGCATCTTCTCAGAATATAAAGCCATAAAAGTTTAAATCAACAGAAGAAAAAATGTGTAGAAATTCTACCTCATGGAAGCTGAACAACACCTTGCTCAAAAAACCATGGGTTATAGAAGAATTCAGGGATGAAATAAAGAAATTTATGGAGTCAAAGGAGAAGGAAAACACATCCTACCAGAATCTATGGGATGCAGCAAAAGCAGCACTAGAGGTAAATTTATCTCTATAAAATGTACACATCTGGAAGGAAGGGCCCAAACTAAAGAATTAACCCTACAACTTGAACAAGTAGAAAGAGAGCAACAAAGGAACCCCTCAGACACCAGAAGAAAACAAATAATAAAGATTAAAGTATAACAAAAGGAATTGGAGAATAGAAGAACAATTGAAAAAATTAACAAAATCAAAAGCTGATTCTTTGAAAAGATCAACAAAATTGATAAACCCCTGGCTAAACTTGTAAAAGAAAAACAAGAGGGGGACAAATAACTTGAATAATAAATGAGATCAGAGATGTCACAACAGACCCAACAGAAATAAAAAATATCATAACAGAATACTACGAAAGACTGTACTCTAACAGATTTGAAAATCTAGAGGAAATGAACAAATTTCTAGATTCATATCACCTACCAGAAGAAGTAGAACAACTAAATAAACCCATCACAAAGGAGCCAACCAAGTGCCGTCAAGTCGGATCCGACTCATTGTGACCCTAAGAGATTGAAAAAGCTACCAATTAAAAACAGTCCTGGCCTAGATGGCTTCACCAGAGAATTTTACCAAACTTTTAGAGAATTGTTCACTCCAATGCTACTGAGGCTATTTCATACCACAAAAGAGGATGGAGTACTCCCAAATTCATTATATGAAGCCAGCAAAACCCTGACACCAAAGCCAGGGAAAGATCCCACTAAAAAAGAGAATTACAGATCAATATCACTCATGAACCTAGAGGCAAAAATCTTCAACAAAATTATATCCGAGAGAATTCAACAACATATGAAAAAAGCAATTCACCATGACCAACTTGTATTCATTCCAGGGATGCAAGGCTGGTTGAACATCAGAAAAACAATTAATGTGATCAACCACATAAATAGCACAAACAGTAAAAATCACCTGACTTTGTCAATTGATGCAGAAAAGATATTCGACAAAGTCCAATCCCCCTTCATGATAAAAACTCTCAGCAAAATAGGAACAAAGGGGAAATTCCCCTACACAGTAAGGGGCATCTATGCAAAGCCAACTGCCTACATCATCCTGAAGACAGATAGACTGAAAGAATTCCCCTTGAGAACTGCATGCCCCCTCTTACCATTTCTATTCCAAATTGTACTTGAGAGTCTAGCTAAACCAATTAGACAAGACAAATAAATACAGGGCATGTGCATCAGCAAATAAGAAGTAAAAATCTCCCTAATTGCAGATGATATCATTCTATATGCATAGAACCCTAAAGAATCCATAGTAAACTACTGGAACTAATAGAGGAATTCAGCAAAGTATCAAGATGTAAGATAACCATAAGTCAGTAGGATTTCTTTATACAAACAAAGAGATCATCAAAGAAGAACTCAACAAATAAATACCATTTACTATAGCCACCAAGAAGATAAAATACCTATAACTAAATCTAACTGGAGAAATAAGAGACCTATTACTGCAAGAAACCAAAAGAGAATTACATAACACTCTGCTCATGGGTAGGAAGACTTAACATTGTGAAGATGTCTATTTTACCCAAAGAAATCTACATACACAATGCAGTTTCAGTACAAATTCCAGTGACATTTTTTAATGAGATGGAGAAACAAATCACCAACTTTGTTTGGAAAGGGAAGAACCCCCAGATAAAGAAAGCACTACTGAAGAAAAGGAACACAGTGAGAGGCCTCACACTACCCAATCTTAGAACATATTACACTGCGACAGTAGTCAAAACAGTCTGGTACTGGCACAGAACGAGACATACAGACCAATGGAATGGAGCTGAGACCCCAGAGATGCCACCATCCTGTTACGAATAGTTGATATCAACAGTTGCCCAAAGGTCATAAGCTGAGGTAAAAATAGTCTCTTTAACAAATGGTGTTGGCAAAATTGGATATCAATCTGCAAAAAATCTGAAACAAGACCCATATTTCACACCTTACACAAAAATTAACTCAAAATGCATTAAAGGCTTAAGTATCAAACCTAAAATGATAAAGATCATGCAAGAACAAATAGAGTTAACAGCACAAGTTCCAATACACAGCTTAGACACACTTCAAAATCTGACAGACAAAGCATGATTAACAGAAGAAAAAATAGGTAAATGAGAACTAGAAAAAATCAAACATGCTTGCTCATCCAAAGACTATCAAAAGAATTAGAAGACCACCTACAGAATGGGAAAATATATTTGGCAGCTACATGTCAGACCAATGTCTGATTTCCATAGTCTACAAGGTACTGCAAAATATCAACAATAAAAAGGTAAATAACCCATTTAAGAGATGGACAGAGGAAATGGTCAAACACTCAATAAAGAGGACATCCAGGCAGCCAAAAGACACATAAGGAAATTTTCACCATCATTAACTATCAGAGGAATCCACATTAAAACTACCATGAGACACTATCTCACCCTAAGGTTGGCCTTGATCATGGTTGGCCATAATCCAAAAAACAGAAAACAACAAATGCTGGAGAGGCTGTGAAGATTGGAACTCTTTTACACTGCTGGTGTGATTGCCAAATGGTACAAACCTCTTTGGAAAGCAATCTGGCACTTTCTTAAAAAGCTTGAAATTACCATTTGATCCATTATCCGATTGCTCAGAATTTGTCCTACAGAGAAAAGACTGTCACATGAACAGACACATGCACACTAATATATATTGCAGCACAGTCCACAATAGCAAAAAGATAGAATCAACTTAGATGCCCATCAACAGATGAATGGATAAACAAACTGTGATACATCTACTCAGTGGAACACTATGCAATGATTAAAAAAACAATGATTAATTTTAGGAAGCATATCGCCATGAGTCGGATCCGACTTGACGGCACTTGGCTGGCTGATAACCTGGTTTCAATTGGAAGACATTATGCTGAGTGAGATCAGTCAGTGACAAAAAGGGCAAATATCGTATGAGACCCCTGTTATAAGGACTTAAAAATAAACTTATGTACCAAAGAAGAGACTCTTTCATGGCTGCAAGGGGTCGGTCATAGATAGTTGATAGAAATTTGTTTGGGTGAAAGCAGTGACAGTACACAGTAGAAAGTAGATCAACTTAACTGGGCTTCACCGTAAGCTGAAACCTTTTCTAACCTTAACCCAGTATTTCAAAGATAAAGTAGCAGGGGTGGGGTCTGAGGCCCATGCTCTTGGGGTAATATCGAGGCCAACTGGCATAACTAACTAAGAGAGTCTTCTGCACCCCATATTGGTGAGTGGCATCTCGTATCTTAAAACCTAGCAAGCTGCTGTCTGAGGTACACCAATTTGTCCCAACTTATCTGGAACAGATGATGACTGAGAAAAACAAAGACACGAGAAAAAAAGACCACAGCAGACAGAAGGACCCATGTAAATGGGATACTGTATCAACATGTGTCCAGAAAAACCATATGGTTCCTGGCCACCACCAAAGACAGTTGTGATGGGGCATACAATATTAAGTCCCTGTGGCAACATGAGAAAAAGAGGAGTGCAATTCAACAACTCTGCTAAAAGACCATAATTGATGGTCCGATGGCTCAGGGGTTCCCCAGGGGGAATGGCTCCTAGACCTGCTGCTGCCCCTGTCTAGAAAACACTACTGAGGCCAACTCTTTGGACAAAAATGAACCAGACTCGGGGACATCATGTGACCATTTGGTGTGTGTGCTTTATGGTTCTATGCATTTATAGGATGCTGTCCTATTAGTCTCTTTCTAGACAGAACAGAAGAGTGTGGAGAAGAGTGGATAGAAGTTTTTTGTCTTGGGGCATGGAGAGCAGAAGGAGCTGGAGATAGGTGGGCATGCAAAATTGATTTGGATTGTATACTTTCAGTTAATCACAATAAAAGAAAAAAGAAAAAAATTAATCAAATATACCCACAAGACGCATTGATAATTATTGATTATTGAAATGCAAAAGTTGGAAACAAGGAAGAAAGATCGTAGTCAGAAAACAAAGCCTTGTTTATAAATACCACATGGGAGATAGTATGATAGAGTTTTGCAAGACCAATAACTTGCTCATTGAGAATACATTTTTCACCAATATAAAGTGACTATACCCATAAACCTTGCCAATGGAATACACAGAAACAAAGTTGACTACGTCTGTGGAAAGAGGTGATGGAAAAGCTCAATATCAGCAGTCAACACAAAGCCAGGGACTGACTACACAACAGACTATCAAATGTTTATATGCAAATCCATGTTGAAGTTGAAGAAAGTTAAAACAAGTCCATCAGAGATGAAATCTTACCATGAATACAGCACACCTGAATACAGAAACTATCTCAATAATAGCTTTGATGCACTGAACGCTAACAAACAAAAACCAGACGAAGTGTGGAATGACAAATTAGACATCATAAGCAAAGGGGAAAAAAAGGCTGTTAGAAAGACAAAAAAGAAGAAAAAAACCAAAATAGAGCTCAGAAGAGATTCTGAAACTTTTTCTGGAATGTGGGTAGACTCTGAAACTTACTCTTGAATGTAGAGTACATACAGTGAAAGGAAGGAATGATGAAGGAAAAGAGCTGAGCAAAGATTTCAAAGGGTGGTTTGAGAAGACAAAGTCAAATACTATGACGACGTATGCAAAGACCTAGAGATACAAAAACAAAAAAAGAACACATTCAGCATTTCTCAAGCTGAAAGAAGTGAGGGGAAAAATGCAAGCCTGAAGTGGCAATATTGAAGGATTCTATAAGCAAACTATTGAATGGTACAGCAAGCATCAAAAGAACGTGGAAGGAACACAGAGTAACTGCACCAAAAAAAACTGGCTGATACCTGAACATTTCAGGAGGTAGCATATAATCAAGAACTGTTGGTACTGAAGGAGAAGTCCAAGCTGCAAGGAAGAAGGCATTGGGAGAAAACAAGGTTCCAGAAACTGATTAAATACCTATTGAGATTATCAACGAAAGAATGCGGCACTGGATGAACTCACTAGCCTATGCCAAGAAATTTGGAAGATAGCCACCTGCTAATTTGCTGGAAGAGATCCATATTTGTATCTATGCCAAATAAAAGTGGTCCAACAGAATGCAGCAATTATTAAATAATATCATTAATACCACATGAAAGTAAAATTCTGTGGAAAATAATTCAAAAGTGGTGAACACATTACATTGAAGGAAATGGCTAGAAAGCCAAACAGAATACAAAATAGGACATGGAATGATGGATATCATTGCTGATGTCAGATGGGTCCTGACTGAAAGCACAAAATTCCAGAAAGAAGCTTACCTATGTTTTTGACTATGCAAAGACATTCAACTGTGTGAATGGTAGCAAATTATGGTAATATTGTGAAGAATGGGAATTTCAGAACACTTAATTCTGCTTGTAAGGAACTTGTACATATACCAAGAGGCAACCATTTGAAAAGAACAAGGGGATGCTATATTTTAAATCCTTTTATAGTATTTATTCAGTCTGCAGGCTGAGTAAATAGAAAACCTGTGCTATACGAGAACATGGCATCAAGACTGGAGGAAGACTAATTAACACCCTGCCATATAGTTTTTTTAATTTTTAAATGTTTTTTAATTATTAAATAAAAAATGAAAGTGTCCATACTCTGTGCTTGCAATACTAGGTTGAGAGAGGAGGAGTACACAAGTTGTGTTGAAGTCCCATTAATACTGATCTTCTTACTAATGTGTATTGTCACCAATTTCACCCAACCAAATTTCTAACAACTATCTAAACCCTCACCCCTTGCCCTCCTTCCCTCCGCACCCTCCCCAACCTCCCCAACCTTGTAGCCGTCAAAGAGTCTTTTCTATTATGTATGAATATGCTTTTAAGTTTTTGTCATAGGGGTCTCATATAATAATTGTCCTTCTGTCGCTGACTAGTTTCACTCAACATAATGTCCTCCAGTTGAGACCAAATTGAGAGATGTTTCCTGCTATCACTGTTGTTCTTTATCAGTGTATAGTACTCCATTGAGTATATATACCAAACTTTACCCATCCATTCTTCTGTTGTTGGGCATCTGGGTTGATTCCAACTTTTTGCTATCGTGGACTGTGACTGTGCTGCAATGAACATTTGTGTGCAGGTATCAGTTGGTGTGAATGGCCTTGATTTTGTAGATATATTCCGAGCAGAGGAATTACTGGGTCAAATGGTATATCTATATCCATTATTTTAAGGTAGTGCCAGATGGCTTTCCAAAGAGGTTGCACCATTCTGCAATCCCACCAACAGTGAAGGAGAGTTCCAATCTCTTCACAGCCTCTCCAACATTTATTGTTTTGTGTTTTTTGGATCATGACCAATCTTGTTGGGGTGAGATGGTATCTCATTGTCATTTTGATTTGAATTTCTTTAATAATTAATGATCGTGAACATGTCCACATGTGTTCTTTGGCTGCCTGGATCTCCTCTTTAGAGAAGTGTCTGTTTATCTCCAAATATTTTTTCTCATTCTGTAGGTGGTCTTTTAATTCTTTTGATGAAGTCTTTGGATGAGCAGAAGTGTTTGATTCTTATTAATTCCCATTTATCTATTTTCTTTTCTGATGAATGTGTTTTGTTTGTCAGATTTTGAAGTCTGTCTATATTGCGTATTAAAACGTCCATTGAAGACCCTATCTTATCGTTTTAGCTTTTATATTCAGGTCTTTTATCCAATTTGAGTTGATTTTTGTATAAGGTATGAGATATAGGTCTTTTTTCAACTTTTTGCAGATGGATATCCAATTATGCCAGCTCCATTTGTTAAAGAGACTGTTCTTACCCCAGTTCAAAATCTTAGGACCTTTGTCAAATAGCAGCTGTTCATAGGAGGATGGTGGCATCTCTGGGGTCTCTAACCTGTTCCATTGGTCTATATGTCTCCTTTTGTACCAAAACTTCTCTTTAGAGAAGTGTCTATCTCCTTTGCCCATCACTTAATTGGATGATTTGTTTTTTTCTTATTGATATTTTGTAGAACCTTATAGATTATGGAGATCAGGTGTTGGTCTGACACAGAGCTGCCAGGCTGTTTTGACTACTGTGGCTGTTTTGACTAATGTGGCAGTGTAATAGGTTTTAAAGTCAGGTAGTGAGAGGCCTCCCAGTATGTTCTTCTTTTTCAGTAGTGTTTTACTTATTTGGGATTTTTTCCCTTTCCAAATAAAGCTGATAATTTGTTTCTCCATCTCAATAAAAATGTCACTGGAATTTCTATTGGGACTACATTAAATAAGTAGGGTGCTTTGGGCAAAATAGACATTTTCACAATATTGTGTCTTCCTATCCATGAGCAGGGCAGATTACTCCACTTATGTAAGTCTCTCCTAGTTTCTTGTAGTTTTCTCTGTAAAGATCTCTTATTTCTCTAGTTAGATTTATTCCTAGGTATTTTATCTTCTTGGGGGCTATAGTAAGTGGAATTAATTTGGTGATTTCTTCATTAATAAGTTCATTGTTGGTATAAAGGAATCCCTATTGATTTAGTTATGTTTATCTTGTATCCCGATACTTTGCTGAATTCTTCTATTAGCTCTAATAGTTTACTTATGGATTTCTTTGGATTCTCTGTATAAGCAATCATATCATCTGCAAAGAGGGAAATCTTCTTCAGTGCCAATACGGATGCCTTTTATTTCTTTGTCTTGTCTAATTGCTCTGGCTAGAACTTCTAGCACAATGTTGAATAGAAGTGGTGAGAGTGGGCATCCTTGTCTAGTTCCCGTTCTCAAACGGAATTCTTTCAGTCTTTTACCATTCAAGATGATGAAAGCAGTTGGCTTTGCATAGATGCTATTGACTATATTGAGGAATTTCCCCTTTGTTCCTATTATTCTGAGAGTTTTAAGCATGAATGGGTGTTGAACTTTGTCAAATATGCCCTGCCATATTTATTTATTTATTTTTATTTTTTTTAGTTTTTTTCCATAGTATTTTAAGTGAAAATTTACAATTTCAGTTGGTTTCTCATACAATACACTTTACATACACTTTGCCGTGTGATCCTAGTTCCTCTCCTCACATTGTGATAGCATACTTCTCAACTCCAGCCTCTATTTCACATGTCCATTTAAGCAGCTCCTGTCCCCCTCTATCTTCTCAACTCATCTCTAGACAGGCACTGTCCAGTTAATCTTCTGTATCTTTCCAAGCCAAGAAGCACATTCCTTACCAGTATCAATTTATGTTTTATATATCCATTCAATTTTCATCTGAGGAGTTGGCTTCTAGAATGGTTTCAGTCATGGGTTAACACAGAGTCCAGGGGCAATGTCCTCTGCTGACCCTCTAGTCTGTAAGACATCAACTCTGGTCTTTTCACTGGAGTTGCATCAGGAACTCTATGTTGAGTTCCCTGTAAGGTCAGTCTGTTGTGGTAGCTGAGTACCATCCAATTCTTCTGGTATCATGTTGATATAGTCTCAACTGTTGTATGTGGCCCCTTGTTTTGGGATGATACTTTTCTTACGTCTTTGATGCTCCTCTTTCTCCTTTGCTTCAAGTGGGTTGAGACCAGCTGATGCTTCCTAGATGGCTACTTCCTAGCTTTTAAGATTTCAGATACCACTTACCAAAGTGGGATTCAGAACTTTTTCTTTAAAAACTTTGTTATGCCAATTTATCTAGATGTGCCCTGAAACCATGGGCCCCAGGTACCCGACCCTACTACTCTGTCCCTTGACATGTTTGGTTTTATTTAGAATACTTCAAACTTTTGGATTTAGTACATTTGTGCAGACTTCTCTACTCTGTGTTGTCTCTCACTTCACCTAAAATAGTTCTTGTCTGTTATCTAATTAGTTAGTACCTCCTCCCTCCCATTGTCCCACAACTGTAACCACCAGAAAACATTTTCTTCTGTGTTTAAACCCATTCTTGAGGCCTTACAACAGTGGCCTCATACCATATTTATCCTTTTGCAACTGATTAATTTCACTCAGCACAATGCCTTCCAGATTCTCCCATGCTTGCAGATGTCTCCCAGATTCATCATTGCTCTTTAGCATTGCATAATATTCCACTGTGTAAATATACCAGGGGAAAAGTTCTTCCCTGACCTCTAGGGTCGCTATGAGTTGGACCCAACTCAACAGCAGTGGGTTTTGGGTAAACATACCATAGTCTGTTTACCCATTCATCTATTGATGGGAATTTTGGATGATCACATCTTTCTGATATTGTGAACACTGCTATGATGAACATTTTTGTGCATGTCATGTATTAATTTCTATAGTAGCCCTTATTTCTCTAGTACATATTCCAAGAAGTAGGGATGGCTAAATTTTATCGTATTTCTATTTCTAACTTTTTAAGAAAGCACCAAACCAATTTCCAAAGTGGTTGTACCATTTACCTTCCCACCAGCAATGCATAAGTGTTCCAGTCTCCCCATATCTTCTCCAGCAAATTTTGAGTTTTTTGAGTTAAAACCAGCCTTGTTGACATGAGATGATATTTCTTTGTAGTATAATTTTCATTTCTCTAGAGGCTAATGATTATGAGCATTTTCTCATATGTTCTTTAACCATCTGACTGTCTTCTTCGGTGGAGTGCCTGTTCATATCTTTTGTCCATTTTGACTGGATTATTTGTCTTTCTGTTTTTGAGGTTTTGAAGTATCTTGTAAATTATAAAGAATTGATATGGATCAGATTTGTAGTATTCAATTTTTTTCCCCTAGTCTGTAGGTTGTTTTTTCACTCTTTGGGTGAAGTCTTCAGGTGAGCACAAGTGTTTGAGTTTTAGGAGTTCTGGCTGTTTATTTTCTCTTCTGGTGTTTGTACATTTTTCACAATGTTTTGTATTCTGTTTATACCTTATATTAGAACTCCCAGTGTTGTCTCTATTTTTTCTTCCATGATCTTTATCATTTTAGACATACTGTTTAAGTTTGTGATCTGTTTGGAGCTAAGTTTTTGGCACGGTAAGAGATACAGGTTTTGTTTCATTTTTTTTGCAGATTGATATCCAGTTATACCAACATCATTTGTTAAAGAGATTGTCTTTTCCTGAATTTATGGATCTTTGGCTTTTTAAAAATAACAGCTTCTCATAGGTAGATGATTTTATGTCTGGATTCTCAATCGTGTTTCATTGGTCTATGTATCCATTGTACCAGTACCAGGTTGTTCTGACTGCCATGGCAGAGTAATAGGTTCTAATGTTGGGTAGTGCAAGGTCTCCCGTTTTGTACTTCTTCAGTAATGTTTTATATATCTGGAGCTTCTTCTCTTTCCATATGAAGTTGATGATTAGTTTCTCCATCTCATTAAAAAATTCATTTAGAGTTTGTGTCAGGATTGCATTGTATCTATAGATCACTTTGGAAAGAACATACATTTTTGCAATGTTGAATCTTCCTATCTGTGAGCAAGAGAGATTTCTCTACTTGTGTAGGTCTTTTTTGGTTTCTTGCATAGTGTCTTGTATTTTTCTTTGTATAGGTCTTTTACACCTCTGGTTAGATTTATTTCTAGACATTTTATTTTGGGGGGGCTATTGTAAATGGTTTTGATATGGTGATTTCCTGTTTGATGTTATCTTTGTTGGAATAGAAGTATCCAACTGATTTTTTTGTGTTTATCTTGTCTTCTGATACTTGCTGAACTCTTCCATTAGTTCCAGTAGTAACTCTATGGATTCTTTAGGGTTTTCTGTGTATGTTATCACATGGTCTGTGCATAGAGGTACTTTTACTGATTCCCTACAAATTTGGATGTCCTTTATTTCTTTTTCTAGTCTGATTGTTCTGGCTAGAACCTTCAGCACAACGTTGAACAAAAATGATCACAAAGGGCAACCTTGTATGTTTCCTTCACTCAAGGGGAATGATTTCTGAGTCTCTCCATATAGGATGATGTTGGCTGTTGGCTTTGTATAGATATCTTTAATTATATTGAGAAATTTTCCTTGTATTCCTATTTTGCTAAGAGTTTTTAAAATGAGTGGGTGTTGAACTTTGTCAGATGCCTTTTACACATCAACTGACAAAATCAAGTGGTTCTTGTCTTTTGTTTGATTTATATGATTGAATATAGCCAAGCCAAGTGCCGTCGAGTCGGATCCGACTCATATTGATTGTTTTTCTAATGTTGAAACATCCCTGCATACCTGGTATGAATCTCACTTGGTCATGGTGAATTATTATTACTGATATGTTGTTGAGTTCTAGTGACTAGAAATTGCTTGAGGATTTTTGCATCTATTTTCATGAAAGATATTTGTCTGTAATTTTCCTTTTTTGTGGTGTCTTTACCTAGTTTTGGTATCTGAGTTATGCTGGCTTCATAAAATAGGTTTGGGAATATTTCATTACTTTCTTTGCTTTGAAATATCTCTCTAAATATTGGCATTAAGACTTCCCTGAAAGCTTGGTAGAATTCTCCAGTGAAGCTTATCTGGGTCAGAGCTTTTTTTTTTCTTTCTTTCTTCTTTTTCCATTGGAAGTTTAATTGCTTTTTCAATCTCTTTTCTCTCTCTCTCTCTCTCTCAAATGGGTTTATTTAGTTGCTCTACTTATGTTTATGTTAGTTTGAGTAAGTAGCGTGTTTCTAGAAATTTGTCCATTTCATCTAGATTTTCAAATTTGTTAAACCCCAAAACCCAGTGCCATTGAGTAGATTCCAACTCATAGTGACTCTATAAGACAGATTAGAACTGTGTCATGGGGTTTCCAAGGAGTGCCTAGTGGATAAATTTGTTGTAGTATAGTTTCTCATAGTTGTTGTTTTTTTTTTTTTTGTAATTTCTTTTGGGTTTGTTGTGATGTCACCGATCTCATTTATTATTTGAGTTATTTACTTCCTCTCCAGATTTTCCTGTGTCAGTTTGTCCAATGGTTTATCAATTTTGTTGTTTGTTTCAAAGAACTTGTTTTTGTTCTTTCAGTTGTTTTTCTATTCTTTATGTCATTTATTTTCTGCTCTAATTTTTATTATTTGCTTACTCATTTTTCCTCAGGGGTTCTTTTGTTGCTCTCTTTCTCTACAGGTTGCACAGTTAATGCTTTGATCTAGGCCATTTCTTCTTTTTAGACATCTGCACTTATTGAAATAAATTGACCTCTGAGCACTGGTTTTGCTGAGTCCCGAAGCTTCTGGTAGGATATGTGTTGATTTTTGTTTGTTTTAGTAAATATCTTTATTCCATCCTCGGTTTCTTCTATAACCAAGAAGATTTTGAGGAAGATTCAATTTTTGTGTGTTTGATTTTTTTTTTTGTTCCCCTTGCCTTTTTCTGTTATTCTTTTCTGCTTTATGGATTTATGGTGCGAAAAGATGCTTTGCAATATTTCAATGCTTTGGATTTTGTTAATGCTTGCTTGATGACCTAATAGTGGTCTATTTTGGAGAATGTTATACGTGTTTTTGAAAAGAAAGTATACTTGGCTGCTGTTAGTTGGAGTGTCCTGTATATTTCTATCAGGTCAGTTTGGTTGATTGTGGCATTTAAATCTTTCATATCTTTATTGAGCTTCTTTCTGCATGTCTGGTCCTTCACTGACAATGGTATCTTAAAGTCTCTTCCTATTAGTATAGAGGTGCCTTTTTTACTTTTCTATGATGTTAGAGTTTGTATGAAGTACTTAAGAGCCCTATCATTGGGTGCATAAATATTTAATATGGTTTCAACATCCTGATGTATTGATCCTTTAATCGTTATAAAGTGTCTTTACTTGTCCACTGTGGTAGATTTTACTTTAAAATCTGTTTTATCTGAAACTAATATTGCCACTTTTGCTCTTTTTTGAATGTTGTTTGCTTGGTGTATTTTTTTTTTCCATCATCTGAGTTCTAGTTTTTCTTTAAGTCTAAGGTGTCTGTCTCTTTTAGGCAGCATATAGACAGATTGTTTTTGTTTTTGTTTTTTTAATCCATTTGGCTACTCTTTGTCTCTTTATTGGTTTATTTAATCCATTTATATTCAACTTAATTATTGATACGAATGAATTTAGTGCTGTCATTCTGAAGTCTTTTTTCTGCTGTGTTGACAGTTTCTTTGTTCTGCTTGATGTGCTTTGTGATTACCTTTTCATCTCTATTTTTCTGAATTTAAACCAGTCTTTAATTTCCTTGTATCACCTTGACTTCATCTCCATGTGAAAAATATGAGTATGCATGTATGTTTAAGTCCATCTTTTTTACTATAATGTTGTTATCTTTTACATATTGAAATCTCTCTCTCCTTATTTTCAATATTTTACCTTTAGTTTTGTAATTTCCTTATCAGGGTTTCTATCTGTTTGCTCTATATTGCATTCCAGTCTTGGCTTATTTCTATCTTAAAGGCTCTCCAGTATTTTCTGTAATTTTGGTTTGTTGTTTTCAAATGCCTTAAATTCTGTTCGTCTAGAAATGTCTTAATTTTGCCATCATATTTCAAAGACAATTTTGCTGGATATATACTTCTTGGCTGGCAATTTTTTTCCTTCTAGGCTTTCTATATGTCTTCACATTGTCTTATTGCCAGTGTGGTTTCTGATGAGTAGTCTGAGCTTAGTCTTCCTGACTCTCTTTTGTAGATTATTTTTCATTTTTTCCTAAGCAGTTTCAAAATTGTCTCCTTGTCTTTAGTTTTGGCAGGTTGGATTATGATATGTCTTAGTATCTTTCTTTCGGGATCTACCTTGTGTTAAGTTTGATACTTATGTTGGATAGATATCATCTCATCTTTCATGATTCAGGGAAGTTTTCTGTCAAAAAATCTTCAACAATATGCATTTTATGTTATCTCCTACTCTTCTGGTACTCCAATCACTGGTAAATTATTCTTCTTCATAAAGTCTCACATAGTCTTAGTGTTTCTTCAAGTTTTTAAATTCTTTCATCTGATTTTTCCTTAAATATGTTGGTATCAAGTGTTCTATCTTCAGTCTCACTAATTATGCATTTGATTGCCTCGTTTCTGCTCTTTGACTTTCTATCCAGTTGGCTAATTGTGTAATTTTATTATAAATCTGCTGAATTTCTGACTGCTGTCACTTAAGGATTTCTTGAAGTCTCCTCAGTTTGTTATTATGGTCTGCTGCACTTTACTTGATCTTCTTCCAGATCTTTTGAGGAGTTCTAAATATTAAACTTTTGCATTCTACCCGTGGTAATTCCAGG
The DNA here is from genome assembly GCA_028571685.1 of Heterohyrax brucei. Lineage (NCBI taxonomy): Eukaryota > Metazoa > Chordata > Mammalia > Hyracoidea > Procaviidae > Heterohyrax > Heterohyrax brucei. The sequence continues at coordinate 111,320,815 of CM053149.1, read as the reverse complement.
AAGTTCTCTTCATGTGGAAAATTTTTTGATTCTTTGTTTTGTGAAGCCATGATGGTCTATCTCTTTAAATGACTATTGTCTCCAAGTCATCAGTAAGCTGATGAATTTATTTATGTTTGCTTATTGTGTTCTAACTTTTTTTTTTTTAATTTTGTTTTGTTTTGAAATGCCCAAGTAGGCTGTTCTTGTGAGCTACTTTGATTATTGGAGGCTTAGAGCTTCTAACATTCTGTTACCATGTGGTTACAACTGTTACTAGGCATGTGGACCCAGGCATCCCTTTACTTTTCTTGTACATAGGCAGCTTAGGTGACTAGAATGTCAGTCAGCAAGTGTGTAGTAGAGGTTTTTACTACAGCCCTAGATGGGCAAGGGTGATCAGTGTAGACATAGGTGACTGGCTGCACACATTGGGAAAGGTATGAGGCTGAAGCTATCCATGAATATCTGTAAGGAAGGGTTGTCCCTATTCCTTATGCTAGTAGGTAAATAGGTTTTGTAGCAGAATAATAGGTGTGCTGGATGCTGTATGCAGTGATGAAAGACTTTCAAGGTGTTGGACCCCTTATGCCTGTGGCTAGGTAAAGGGCCTGTTTCTGTGCTGAATTCCTGGCTTAGGGGAGCTGGTAGATTTGTCCCTCTGTTTGGTAAATTGTTCACTCTGTAAGTCTAGAAGAACTGCCCAGGGTGTGCAAGGGGTCCTACTTCCGCTGATGTAGTATGTCAGAATTTGGAGCCCATTTCAGTGCACAGAAGGGAGGAGGAAGTGCTGGGATAAGGGATAGAGGTTTATCCAGCAGGCAAGTTTTAGATTCATACATAGTAGGTTAGACACAAGCCACTTAGCTTTTGACAGTTGAATGCCACTTTTCATTGCTTCTAGAGGGATGAATAAGTTCTCTGCTTCTCAGTGTCTTCCACTGAGTAAGATGCTGTCCATATGGCACTGTTTCACTCACCACAGTGAACACTGTAGATCCTACTGTTGGATACCAGATCCTGCCGGGTCAGGTTTGTCCATTCTTACATACTTCACGATCTACTTTTCCTTCCCCCTTGCTCAGTCTGTTTTCTCAACTTTCCTTTTAATATTCTGGGCTCCTAGAATGACATATGTAATTGACTCATTTGTATTTTTTGATCTTTGTTATTAGAGAGATCATAGGAAGCTTCTGACTATTCTGCTATCTTAACCCACCACCTACAACATGCCATATTTAGATAACATAACCTTGCTTGTTGAAAGTGAATATGACTTGAAGTACTTACTCATGAAGATCAAAGACTATAATCTTTAGTACAGACTGCATCTCAATGTAAAGAAAGCAAAAATCCTCAAAACTGGACCAGTAAACAACATCACGATGAATGAAAAAAAAATTAATGTTCTCAAAGGTTTTATTTTACTCGGCTCTACATCCATGCTCATGGAAGCATCAGTCAGGAATGAAAGAATGTATGCATTAGGCAAATGTGTTGTAAAAGACCTCTTTAAAGTGTTAAACACAAAGATACCACTTTGAAGGCTAAGGTGTGCTGACAGAATCTATGGTGTTTTCAATCACCTCACATGTGTGCAAAAGCTGGACAATGAATAAGGAAATACTGAAAAAGAATTGATGCCCTTGAATTATGGCATTTGTGAAAAATTTTGAGTATACCTTGGACAACCAGAAGAAGAAACAAATCTCTCTCAGAAGAACCACAGTCAGAATGTTCCTCAGTTTCAAGGATGGTGAGATTTCATCTCACTTACTTTGGACATGTCAGCAGGAGGGCCCAGGCTCTAGAAAAGGACATAATTATTGGTAAAGTAGCAGGTCAGTTAAAAAAGGAAGACTGTCAGTCAGATGAACTGATATGGTGGCTTAACAATAAGTTCAAACATAACAATGGTTATGAGGATGGCACGGGAGAGGACAGTGTTAAGTTGAGTTGTACATAAGGTTATTATGAGTCAAAACTGACTGTAACAACAGCAGCAACTTTTACTCAATGGTAGTAGTTACTGCCTGCAGGAAGAAGAAGCCCAATGGGCAGTAAAATTTAGGAAATGCTTAAAAATTGTCTTTATTGTAGTGTTCCTTAGGAGTGTATTATTCATCTAAGATGACACACATATAGTACATAGCAGATATATTTTCTTTAATCTATTTTCTTTAAAGGAGTAACTTGTGGGCCTAGTGTTCTACACAATATAATTTGGAAGTCATTATGTTACAATTTTCTACCTACAATGATGTCATTATGGTTTAATTCTCCTGACGGCACTTGGCTTTGACTTCATGCTATGCAAGGAGCCCTTGTGGTGCAGTGGTTAAATGCTCTGTTGCCAGCCGAAAATTCTGTGATTTGAACCCACCAGCTGCTCCATGGTTGAAAAATTGGCTGTCTGCTTCTGTAGAGATCACAGGCGTGGGAACTCTTTGGACAGTTTTGCTCTGTTGTATAAGGTTGCTGTGAGTCTGAACGACTTGATAGCAAAGGGTTTTGATTGTTATGCAAACATGACTGTGCCCTCAAATCACTTTCAGTAAGAAAGCCATTGTATACCCATTCTGAGTATTAAAAAAAAAAAAAAATGCCATCTTGTTGATTCTGACTTATAGTGACACCTATACAACAGAGTAGAACTGCCTTATAGGGTTTCCAAAGAGTAACTGATGGCTTGAAACCACTGACCTTTTTGTTAGCAGCCAGGCTGTTAACAACTGTGTCACCAGAGCATAGAGGATGTAAATTCTTTCACATCTCTTTGGTTTTATAATGCCCCAAATTCTTACAAACAGGCAGGAGAAACAGTGCCAAAAGTCACCAGGAAAAAAAAAAAAAACATTCTGCTGATGGTTACTTGAGCATGTACTTATTACTATCTCTTGTGTAGCTTTCCTAGTTATTTCATATGGCATATACTGTCTGCTGTAGACCCTTTACATAGTTGCTGCTTTATATTTGACAATTTCAGACAGTCCTGAAGATTTGCAGGTCCCCTCCATCTATAGTATTTTTTTTTTTTTTTCTCAACAGGGACACTTCTCCATCCAGGTTCTTCAAAAGGTTCCCCACAGTACTTACTTAAGCTGGTTTTTCTATTTTCCTCTCAGTAGTTTCCAAGTACTTAGAGATGTAGTCTTTAACTTAGAAAAATCTTTTCAAAAAGTAATAGGTTTCAAGAGAGCTGGTATCCTACTGAAGAATGATAAGAAACAGCTCTAGAGGAATACAAACTACACTCGACAGAGAAGGTGGTGATAATAGTATGCCAGTTTTCATAAGCTTTTTTTTCTTTCATAAAAATAATGCAAACACAGTGGGAATCACTCAGGAAATAGAAAAATACACACATACAAGATTTTATTACTCTGATCCAATTATGATTAATGTTTTGGGGTATGGTTTTTTTTGTTGTTGTTTTTACTCTCCTTGTTATCAGCATTTCCTTCTAGGGTTAAGAGTACATAAACATTATTCTATGAGGTTTCTTACTCTTCACAACCATAATTTTAAAGACTGAAAAAAAAATTAGTGATTTAATTATTCCGACTCAACGGTACTTGGCCTGGCTTTTGGCTTTTTTGAAATATATTTTGATTATTTTTATTTTTATCTGTAACTACTTCTGTAATAAACATATAGTATGCAAAGCTTTTCCCATATTCTGAACTCTTTATGATAGTCCCTCTTAAGTAGAATTACTGGGTCAATGGACATGAACATTTATATAGCTTTTATGATTATAACCAAATTGCTTTTTTAAGGTGCCAATATGCAGTGCTACTAGCTATGTATGCAATTCAGTCAATTAACAGCAATCTTGCTATTTAGACAACGAGGGTGCTTGTTTATGCATATCTGTTATTTCCAGTTTTTAATGACATTATGTGCAATAGGGAATAATTAAAATATTAGCTGACAGACTTTGTAATCTTCTTTTGTTCTCCACCAAGCCCGTAGGGTAAGTATATTTAAATATAAAACATTTAAATGCTACCCAAGATTAACAGTCTAGGAAACCCTGTGGGGCAGTTCTACTGCTGAGTTCCTATCAACTTGATGGCACACCACAACTCACTGTTTTGCATGTTTTGGGGAGTCAAATGATAGGCTGCATCTTAGACATGTTTTTGAAGTGCCTGCCAAACCCACCTTGTCCATGTCCAAGCTGCAGTTGAATAAGTGGGTTTTTAAGCCACATTATTCTGTCCCTGTCCTCCTCTATTAAAAAAAAAAAAAAAAAAAAAAAAAAAAACCAGACCAATCCTGCTGCTGTCCAGTGAATTCTGAATTACAGTGACACTATAGGACAGAATAGACTGACTTGAGTTAGCAGCCACAGCACTCAACTCTTATGCCACCAGAGTTTTACTCCTCCCCTATACTCCTGCTCTCCTCAGCTATATGTGAAAACAAAGATTACTACCTGACCCAGTCAGATTTCCTCTTTCCTGGCCTTGAACTTAGAGTCTTAGAAGCTGTTGTGTATGAGCACTTTTCCTTGGAGGGGAAAGTCTGTGAATCTGCAGGAGCTTGACTAGCCACTTGGAGGTCCATATGTGCTGATAAGTCTCAGACAGAGGGTTTCTTCAGAAAAAAGAGACGAGAGACACTGTAGGGAAGTGAGACAGAAGGTGAAAGGTTGCTCTGGTTCTTTTTGGCTTTCTAGTTCTATATTCAGTGTCTGGAATTCCTCTGCCAATTTCCTGAATCACACTCTCCCACTCACAGCCTCTTGTGCTTCTACCAGGAGCCAGACTGGCTGGTGTTCCCTTACCTCCAGAAAGCACAAACTGAGGCATGATTTATCTCCACGTGTGGTTGACCTGAGGCTTGAGTTTCCTCAGAGAGAACACCTTTACTTGATTTACTCCCGTTTACTTTCATGCTTCCTCATTCCCTTACCTATTTCTTCTGTGAGCTTATAAATCACTAGCCATCAAATCCTTAGACAACCTAAGTCAGTGGCCAACGGCATTCCAGAAGGGTGGGGACAGAGTAGATACTTCATATAATGAAGTTAAATGAAATACCAGCTATCTTTCAAGAAGGAATCACTTCATTCTAGAGCTTAACTTAGAAGAATGCCAATTAAAGCATCATTATCCCACTTAATAAGGAGTCTTGACAGTGCAGCAGCTGAAGCATTCAGCTGCTAACTGAAAGATGCGGGATCAGAACCCACCAGAGGATCTTCAGGAGAAAAGGCCTGGCAAGGCGATCTGCTCCTGTAAATATTTCAACCTAGCATAACCTGTAGGACAGTTCTACTCTAGGTATAGGTAACCATGAGTTGGAATCAACTTGACAGCATACAATGACAACAATATCTCGTTTAATCTGAAAACTAGATTAAATTTGATATATTAACTATAGGCCAGCCTTCTTACTGTAAAAAAAAAAAATTTGCATCACACCTTTCTCTTCAAATATATGTCTCTTTGGGAGCCAGAATAATATTTGATAAATGGCAAGTGTTATTTTTTTGTTTACCTGTTCTACAGTCATTGTCATAGTTTCTATACTCTTAATAGGAATAATATAAATAGTCAAGTTCAGCTAAGTTGTTTAACTATGTTTGAGGCTATTCACCACAAAGTATTACATAGTGGCCTATACTTTTAACACTTTCTTTTATATCAGCAAGACTCTCTATTGTAATTTACTTTTCAGAAATCATATATTAGCTAGGAAGTTATAGCTGGAGCTAGCAGATCAGTACATTTTAAATTCAGACCCTTGGATCATTCCTCTAAACTCATGATACAAATGGATATGCCTTATTGTTCTCTTGTTGTTGTATCGCCAATAATGAATGAGTTTACCAGGGAAAAACCTGTTTAAAGTTCTTGATGTAAATTGGATCATACTTGTAGAAAGGAGGTATATTCCCTGCCTTCAGGTAGCTTAAACTGTAACAGAGGAGATAGGAATTTTATTCATCTAAGTAATATTTATTTATCTGTTCATTTCCATGTTGAAGCATATTGTATCTTTCTTTGGGTAGCTTTTCCATAAGAACTGAGAATCTATAATAATATAAACCAAAAATTCCCCCCAAACCAAACCTGTTGTTGTTGGTTCCAACTCATAGTGGCTCTGTATGACAGAGTAGAACTGCCCCATAGAGTTTCCAAGGAGCACGTAGTGGATGTGAATTGCCAACCTTTTGGTTGTAGCACTTAACCACTATGCCACCAGGCTTTCCAGTGAGATATAGCAAATCTACAATTGGTTTTATACTACTCTAAAGCTTTGGCATTTGATTTTTTAGGGTTTCCACTCTCCTTGTTTGTAAATTAAATACAATTTTGTTCAAGGTTTTTACTCTGTCTTAATCTTGTACCTGTTCTAACGTTTCCCATAGCCTCAGATAGAGTAACTAAACCAGAGCTAAGTAAGTACATAATTAAATCTTGGCTGTGTACTCCATCCAGATAAAAAGCCAAACTTCTAGAAGAATCTGAATTTCAGTAAGTTTTCTGACTTTCTAACTGTATCCTTACTTTCCAAGCTATAAGCCCTGTGAATAAACAGTGTTTCATGAAAATATAACTCTGGTAACAAGTGCCAGCTCTCACTTGTATGAAGAGAGGAGGACACTTTAAGCCAAGAGCTGATTTCCTCTTCAAATCTCTCTCTGCTTTATTCTTTTAACCAGAGCTACAGCCCCCCTCTTAATCATCTTACTCTACTTAATTTCTATTTCACTTCTGGGCCATCACTTTGGAATATACAGTATCTGGGGGTGGGGGGGAAGCCTAAAGAGAAGATATGATTTTTTAATGTATTTTATCAGTGAATCTCCATGAAGAAGAAATAAAATTTTTTAGAAGCCTAAGATTTAATGAAAATGGGGACAAATCATAATGGAATGCAGTCCCAGTTATGATCTACAAGCACATTAAGGAGTATTGAAGTTGAGTGTACTTTATATTCTTAACGTCTTGAGCACATGGTGATTTAAAATGGCCATTAAAGATTTCTAAAATGTGCAAGATTAATGTCATTGCTTTCCACCTTTTGGTGAATCTCCTTTTTTATTTTACTAGTCTTTACTTCTTGCCTTAATTTACCTGTCCTGTCAGTTAGCTCGAGTTTGGAAACAGCAAAGTAAACTTGTTGGACCTTATGATTATTATGTTTAATTTGTTAATAGAAATGCAAGGCAGAGTGGAAGGAAACACATCTTTTGGAATCATAAGGAAGTCCAAAGCCTAGCTCCAGTAGTTACTGTTCAGTCTTGTACGAGTCATCTAACTCTTTGGTTCCTGTTTTAGTCATCTGGTATTGCTCTAACAGAAAGGTCACAAAGTGGGTGGCTTTAACAAAGGAAAGTTTATTCTTACATAGTTTGGTAGTCTACAAGTCCAATTTCAGGATTTCTGCTCCAGGGGAAGGCTTTCCCCCTTGTTGGCTCTGGAGGGAAGTCCTTGTATTACATCGGTCTTTGTTCAAGGAGCATCTTGGTGCAGGAACCTCAGGTCTGAAGGATACACTCTACTCCCTATGCTGCTTTCTTCACTGTGTGAGGTTCCCAGTTCTCTGCTTGCTTCCCTTTCCTTTTACCTCTTGTAAGATAAAAGAATAAAGGGTGGTGCAAGCCACACTAAAGGGAAACACCATTTACAATGGAGCAGGGAAGTGACGTTACAAAGGAATTTATCATCCCACTCTAATCCCCTTTAACATCCAGCATGGGAAAATCACAAAATGGAGTGTGATCACACAATGCTGGTAATCACAACCCAGCCATATTGCTATATATGTTTTGGTGGGGACACAGTTCTATCTATAATAGTTTCTTAGGTTTTCATAGATAGGTAAGTATAATGTCTAGTTGTTTGTTTGCTGTTATTAGCAGGCATAAGCAAGCTAACGCATGCAAAGAATGTAAAATACTTTAAACTATTACTGGAATATGTTAAAAATTATGAATAGTTCTTCTAACATTATCACTAAATTTTTAACCATCCCTATAATGAAATTACTGATAACTGTAGTTAAAATTTCTGTGAAAATATATATAATTAAAAAAATAAACACTAGATGTAAGTTAAAGGAAAGGGCTATATTTTCCTTTGCACTCATCTCTCCTCCATTCCTCAGAATATCTTAGTCATATTTTAGGTTTCTGTCAAGCAAGTTTTGAACAAATCTCTAATCGAATTAATCATAAATTACACATATGGTGGAATTTTTAAACAGTTATGAATTGCAAAGAATGTTGCAGAACATTATCAACTGCAATCATTAAAGAAAGGTATAAAGTAAAAATTTAGTCCCATGGTAAAAGACAGTAGTGAAGAAACTAGTGAAATCTGAGTAGAATCCAGAGTTTTGTTTCTAGTCAGGTACCAATGTTGGTTTCTTAATTATAATAAGTATATCATAGTGATGTAGGATGTTAACAATGAGAGAAACTGAATGAAGGAGGGAACTCTGTACCATCTATCTTTGCAACCATTCTGTAAACCTGGCATTATTCCAAAATAAAAAATTACCTTAAAAAATTAAATAAATTAATCTCCCTCCTTCAACCCAAACTACTCTAAGTCCCTTGACCCCCGTCTCAGAGACATCACTAGAAACGTTTCTATAAATACACTAACACATACATGCATGCACAGTGAGAACCCTCAGAATTCACAAATTAAACCATCCCTCTGCTACCACCAAACAGCCACATAATAATGTTTTCTTCTTGTGGACAAACATGAGAGGGATATAGATTATGATTGCTGATCTGTAGCAAGATATACCAAGCAAGTTTTCTGTGTGCTTTCCTGTAAATCATCTGCATTAAAGGAGAGAGGAGCACATCTGCAAATCTCTAAGGGTTTGTTTAAAAATTCTGCTTCCTTGCTCTCTCTCTCTTTTAATGGAAACCCTAGTAGCATAGTGTTTAAGTGCTATGGCTGTTAACCAAAAGGTCAGCAGTTCAAATCCACTAGGTGCTACTTTGAAACTCTATGGGGCAGTTCTACTCTGTCTTACAGGGTTGCTGTGAGTCAGAATTGACTGGACAGGAGTAGGTTTTTTTTCTTTATTCTGTCTTTTTTTAAATTTATATCTCACTAAGTGGGTTAAACAAAAACTTGTCTATTTGAATGTAAAATAAAGCAATTGCAAGTTGTAATGAAATTCTCCTTAGGCAGGGATGTGATTAAATTTACCAAAGGCCACATATTCCAATTGCTAGAAAATACAGAGTATTATCAGGGTAACCTCCTTGCATGCTTGGTCACCATCTTGCGGGGACCAAGTAGTCTAGCTCACAGATTATAAGCTACAGGTACCAGCTATGTCATTTGTGTCAAATTATCAAGAATTACAAAATTCTGGGTTGAGGGACAATGAATTGATTTCCACCTACAGGAAAGGACCTGAAAGTAGTGTTGATAATACTTAGTTATTTATCTGTTCTATGCATTTGAGATAGAATTAAGTTTTACGAAACTCTGAACATCTTTTACCTCTTAGTTTCCTGAAATTTCCATCTCACTATGATACGTTATAAAGTTTAACTTATTCCAGAGAGAAGAGGCCCCCTCAAATTTAGTAGACCTAAAATAAATGGAAACTCTCTGCTCCCGCCACATGCACACAACACAGAAACAAATTCTATATCCCAAATACCAAACCAAACAACCAAATTCATTGCCATCAAGTAGATTCTAACTCGTAGCCACCCTATAGGAGAGAGTGGAATTGTCTCATAGGTTTTCCAAGGCTATAAATCTTGATAGAAGCAGATTGCCCATTTTTCTTTCATAGAGCCACTAGTAGGTTCCAACAATTGACCTTTCAGTTAGTAGCTGAGCACTTTAACCATGGCAACACAAGGGACCCTTATGATAATCTATGCCAAGCCAAGTCGAAGTGATTATTTAAACAATATCCTTAAGACCTTTTGAAAATCAACATTATGGAGGAGGAGCCAAAATGGTGGACTACACCAAGATTTCCTTAATTTGCTCTGAAAACTAAGGCCTGGGTTGATAATTTAATAGAGCATTCTGGACACCCAGTGAGCCTTAGGACATGGCATAGAGTTGTCAGCTTGGACTATATGCCACTAAACAGGAAACTTCCTCTCTCTCACTGAGCCCTGCTCCTGCTGACTCACCACTTAGGTGAATTGCAGGTAGTGATGCTTTTAATATTTTTTTCTCTTTATTGGCCAGTAGGTGGAGGATGCTCATGAGCCAGCAGATATGTTGAGCTGCAGAGCTGAAGGGAACAGCATGTGGTGCAGCAGAGAGACAACATATGGGATTGCAATGTTTTGAGAGTCCAGCAGACTAATGAGGGCACCACAGCCCCTCCACCCTCTCCTTTCTGAGCTCCTCCTTAGATTCCACTGTTTCACAGCAGGAAAGGCAACTTCTCCAGGAAACCATCTTGGTCAGCTGGAAGGTGGAGTAACTGAAGGTCTCAGTGAGGGCTAATTCCCAGGGTGGGAGGCAGTGCCAGTCTGGGAGTGCTTTTCCAGCAAAAAGCCTGTGTTTAGCACAGTGTTGCCTTACAGGTAGGGCCTGGCTAAGGATGGCAGCAGGGCCATAGGCCCTCCCTACTTTGGACTACCTCATAGCACCTGGGAATGGCTAAAGAAGTGTTTTCATTGTCAGCTGGAAGGTGGGGCTTGCCACACCTGATTTTGGAAGCTGTCAAATAGTTCCTAGCTTTTTGAAATAAGACTGCCTGGAGATATAACTGCTGAGCAGCCTGACTGCATTTCTTGTAGCCTTTACTGACCTACATCATAGGGTCAATTGATAGCCCCCAATAACTCCAAAAGTAGGGGAATGTCTTTGCCAGCCAGGAGGTGGAGCCTGCCACCAGAGAGAGTTCACTGGGGCCAGTCACTAGAGTACACAGTGTTGGCAGGTGACCAACTCCCTTATCAGAAATGTGCCTCAGCTCCTGTTGTGGTAAAACCAGAGAAACTAAACAGCCTCTAGATGATCCAAAGGCAATAGACCATCACTAACCATTTAAAGAAATGGCCCACTATAGCTCCAGAAAACTCTCAAAATAAAGAATTAAAAACTTGCAAGATGAAGAAGTCTTTCTGAAACTATTGGAGGTTGAGAACAAAAGAATTATATGTAGAACTCTCCTAGAGATTAAACAAAATTCAGAAGAGCAAACGGAAAAGTGAGGCAAGCTATTTGAACCGAAGGAACATCAACGTTCTGAAATCCAGCAGATCAATAACAAAATTACAGAATTAGACAATTCAGTCCAAAGCCAAAAGAGCAGAATTGAGGAAATAGAAGTCAGACTTACTGACCTTGAGGATAGAGCAATCAACATTTATAAGGAGAAATCAGAGAAAAGAAATAAGAAAAGTGAAGACTCATTAAGAACATGTAGGACTCTGTCAAGAGGAATAGTCTATGATTAATTGGAGTTCCTGAACACAGAGGGATAACTAAAAACACAGGGAGTATTGGTGTCGAACTGCTAACAGAAAACTTCTTTGAATTTATGAAAGAGGAGAACATAGATGTCCAAGACGTATGTTGAACGCAACAAAAACCAGACCCCAAAAGTAAGACACCAAGACATATTATAATCAAGCTTAATAAAATGAAACATAGGCAGAAACTCTTAAAGGCAGCAAGACCCAAAGCAAAGCTAAATTCAGAAGAAAGTCCTGTAAGCTTTCGTCTGACTTCTCAGCAGAAATGATGTCAGCAAGGAGGCAGAGGGATGACATATTCAAAGCCTTGAAGGAGAAAAACTTCAAACTAAGAATTATATATCCTGCAAAACTGTCTTTCAAGTATGAAGATGAAATTAAAACATTTGCAGATAAACAGATGCTTACAGACTTTGTAAAAACAAAAACAAAACTACAAGAAATACTGAAAGAAGCCCTTTGCTTAAGAAAACATAACAGTTAGGTGTATATTTAAGGAGGCAACACAGGACATAGCATCCAGAAACTTACTCAGTTACGGTAGGCACAAAATTCAATCAAAGCTATAATATTAAAAGAAGGGAACCAGTGATCACATCATGAAAACTATGACACCATCACACTAAAGAGAGGGATACCTTACAGTAGTTACAGTCCTTTAAGATGGAGAGGAAGTTAAAAAGATATGCATAAGTTAAAATTGGGTTTCAGCTTAGAATATTAAGGGGGATCATAGGGGCAGCTGCAAAGCACAGTAACAATGCAACATATCAAAACAAGAAACTTAATACAGGAGACTCAGCAAACACAGAACCAACACTGAAAAAAGATGAAACATCAATCTATAAAGGAGAATGACCCAGAACAGCATATTAAGAGCAACAGAGAAAACACCAACACAAAAATAAATACATCAAAATGACAGCACTAAACACATACCTATCAATAATTAGACTGGATGTAAACAGACTGAATGCTCCAATAAAGAGACAACAAATGACGTCTTGGATGAAAAAAACATGCCCCACCTATATGTTGCTTACAAGAAACACACCTTAGACTTAAAGATATGAACAAACTGAAAATTAAAGGATAGAATAATATATACCAAGACAATAACATACAAAGAAGAGTAACAGTGGCAATACTAATCTCAGATAAAATAGATTTTAGTGTAAAATACACAAGGACAGTCACTATTTATTGCTGAAAGTTTCAATACACAAGCAGAAGTTAACAGTATTAAATATTTATGTACTCAATACCAGAGTACCTAAATATGTCAAACAAATATGGACTACATTGAAAAATGAGATAGATCACTCCACAGTAATAGTTGGAGACTTCAACACTCACTTTCAGTAATGGACAGATCAACTAGTAAAAACCTCAGTCAAGACACAGAAGATCTTATTGCCACAATTAACCAATTAGACCTAATAGACATATACAGAACTTTTTATCCATCAACAGATAAATATGTCTTCTTCTCCAAAGGACATAGAACATTTTACAGAATAGATCATGTGTTAGCACATAAAACAAATCTCAACAAAATCTAAACCACTGAATTATTGCAAAGCATCTTCTTGGACCATAAAGCCATAAAAGTCAAAATCAGTAGCTGAGAAAACATCAATAGAAATATGAACTCATGGAAACTGAAGAACACCTTGCTCAAAAAGTCATGGGTTATAGAAAAAATCAAGGATGAAATAAATTTATGGATTTGAATGAGAATGAAAATAATTTGTACCAGAATCTATGAGGTACAGCCAAACCAGTGCTCAGAGGTCAATTTATCTCTATAAATGCACACATCCAGATGGAAGAAACAACCCAAACCAAAGAATTAACCCCACAGCTTGAACAGCAGAAAAAGAGCAACAGAGGAACCCCTCAGGCACTAGAAGAAAACAGTTAATAAACATTAGAGCAGAACTAAATGAATTAGAAAATAAAAGAACAATTGAAAAAAATGACGAAACCAAAAGCTAGTTTTTTGAAAAGATCAACAAAATTGACAAACCACTGGCTAAACTTACAAAAGTAAAACAGGAGAGGAAATGAGATGGGAGATGTCACAATGGACTCAACTGAAATCAAATGTATCATAACAGAATACTATGAAAGACTGTACTCTAAAAGATTTGAACAACTAGAGGAAATGGAGAAATTCCTAGATTTGTATACCTATGAAAATTTTCACAAGGAGAAGCAGAACATCTTAATAAACCCATCAGAAAGGAACAGATTGCAAAAGTCATCAAAAAACTACCAACCAAAACAGTCCTGGCCCCGATGTCTTCACTGCAGAATTCTACCAAGCTTTTAGAGAAGAGTTAACTCTAATAGTACTGAGACTACTTCACACAGAGAAAAAGACAGAGTACTCCCAAATTCATTCTATGAAGCCAGCATAACCTTGATACCAAAGCCAGTGAAAGATCCCACAAAAAACGAAAATTACACACCAATATCATTCATTAACCTAATGGAGAATCCTATACTGCTTCGGGTAGGAAGAATTAAAATTGTGAAAATGTCTATTTTACCCAAAATAATTTACATATACAATGCAATCCCAATACAAATTCCAGTGGCAGTTTTTAATGAGATGGAGAAACAAATCACCATTGTTGGGAAAGGGAAGAAACCCCAGAAAATCAAAGCACTAAGGAAGAAAAGGAACACAGTGGGAGGCCTCACACTGCCCAACCTTAGAACCTATTATACTACCACAGTAATCAAAACAGCCTGCTACTGGTACAGAAAGAGACATAAAGACCAATGTTGAGACCCCAGAGATGTGACCGTCCTCCTATAAATGGCTGATACTCGACAAAGGCCCTAAGTTTGTAAAATGGGGTAAAGACAGTCTCTTTAACAAGAGACTGGCAAAATTGGATTCCCATCTGCAAAAAATTGAAACAAGACCCATATCTCATACTGTACGCAAAAACTAACTCAAATTGGATAAAAAAAAAAAAACCCTAAATATCAAACCTAAAATGATAAAGATCATGCAACATAAAAGAGGGTCAACAATGGAAGTTTTAATACACACCTTAGACAGGCTTCAAAACTTGACAAAGCATGATCAACAGAAGAGAAAATAGATAAATGTGAACTACTAAAAACCAAACACTTCTGCTCATCCAAAGACTTCATCAAGAGAGTTGAAAGACCACCTTCAGAATGGAAAAAAAAAAAAAAATTGAGAACTACATGTCAGGCTGACATCTGATCTCCATAATCTACCAGGTACTGCAAAATAGCAACAAGAAAAAGTAAATAAGCCAATTAAACAATGGGCAAAGGAGATGAACCAACACTTCACTAAAGAGGACATCTAGGCAGCCGAAAGATACATGAGAAAATGCTCACGATCATTAGCTTTTAAAGAAATCCACATCAAAACTATAATGAGATAGCATGTCACCCCAACAAGGTTGGCCATGATCCCAAAAAACACAAAGCAACAAGTGCTGGAGAGATTATGGAGAAATTGGAACTCACCTACACTACTATATGATTGCAAAGTTGTACAACCTCTTTTGACAGCAATCTGGCGCTTCCCGAAAAAGCTAGAAATAGATATACCATTTGATCCAGTAATCCCACAACTCAGAATATATCCTCCAGAATCAAGGGCAGTCACACGAACATACACCTGCATACAAATGTTTATTGTAGCACAGTCCACAATAGTAAAAAGATCGAATCAAACCATATGCCAAACAACAGATGAATGGATAAACAAACTGTGGTCCATATACTCAGTGGAACACTATGCAATGATAAAAAACAGTGATGATTTTAGGAAGCATCTCATAACCTGTTTTCAATTGGAAGACATTATGCTAAGTGAAATCAGTCAGCAGCACAAGGACAAACATTTTATGAGACCTCTACTTTAAGGACTTAATAATAAGCTTATGTACAGAAGAAAAGACTCTTAGACAGCTACAAGGGTGGGGAGGGAGGGAAAGGGCTGGTCACAGATTAGATAGTTGACAGAAATTTAGTTAGGTGAAAGCAGTGGTAGCACACAGTAGAAATAAGATCAACTTAACTGGATTTCAACATTAACTGGAAACTCTTCTAATCTTAACCCAATATTGCAAGGATAGAGTAGCAGGTGTGGGAGTCTGGGGACCATGCTCTCAAGGGGCATCAAGGCCAATCAGCATAAATAGCCTATCGCTAGGAGGGTCTTCTGGACTCATACCAGTGAGTGGTGTCAGGGGTCTTAAAGCTAGCAAGCTGCCATTTGAGGTACATCAAATTATCTCAGCTAAGCCAGAACAGATGATCACCAAGAACAAAACAGACATGAGGGTAAAAGAGCCCAGAAG
Source organism: Heterohyrax brucei (assembly GCA_028571685.1). NCBI lineage: Eukaryota > Metazoa > Chordata > Mammalia > Hyracoidea > Procaviidae > Heterohyrax > Heterohyrax brucei. The sequence continues at coordinate 111,305,035 of CM053149.1, read as the reverse complement.
ACAGAAGGACCCATGTGAATGGCTGACTATATCAACATGTGACCAGAAGAAACAGATGGTGCCTGGCCACCACCAAAGATAGCCGTGACGCAGCATACAAAGTTGAGTCCTAGTGGCAACATGAGAAAAAGAAGAGGCACCTCAAGAACTCCACTGAAAAACTGCAACTATGGTCTGAAGGCCTGCGGCTTCCCCTGGGAGCATGGCCCCTTGACCTGATGCTGCCTCTGGGTGGAAAATATTACTGAGGTCAACTCTTTGGACAGGAATGGATTGGACTTGGGGACACAATGTGACCATATGGTGTGTGTACTTTGTGGTTCTATGTATCTATAGGGTGCTGTGCTACTGATCTCTTACTAGAAGGGAGAGGAGAGGGTGGAAAGGAGGTGACAAGAAATAAGAGAATATGACATGTATAGAACAAAAAAGAGGAGTGTGCTGTCACCGGACAAGGAGAGCTGAAGAAGCTGCAGATAGGTGGCCATGCAAATTTAATTTGGATTGTACACTTTCACTCAATCACAATTAAAAAAAATTTTTTTTAAAAGATTATAATTTTTGTTTCACCAATGAAACACCTTTGAGTTTCTGATCTTTAGAATCCAGTTGCCTTGAGTTTATTCCAATTCATGGTGACTTCACATGTGCAGAGTAAAGGGGTACCCCGTAGTTTTCTTGGCTGTGACTTCTCGGAAGCAAATTGTCAAGAGTTTCTAATGAGGCACCTTTACATTGGTTTGAACTGTCAACCTTTTGGTTAATAGTCAAACACTTAACCACTGGCGCCACCCAGGGACTGAATCTAGCATGTTGTTGTTGGGTGCTATCTAATTTGTTTCAACTCACAGTGACTTCATGTACAATAGAACAAAGCATTGTCTGGTCATGCACCATTCTCACCATCATTGCATGTTTGAGGCCATTGTTGCAGCCGCTGTTGAAGGTCTTCCTCTTTCTTGCTGACCCTCTTCTTTATCAAGCACGATATCCTTTTCCAGCGACTGCTCACACTTGATAACATATCCAATGTACAGGTGCTAAGTTCTTACTGTTTTCACTTCCAAGTAGCATTGTGACCATATTATTCCAAGATAGATTTGTTCATTCTTCTGGCAGTCCATGGTCTGTTGAATATTCTTTGTCAACACCGTCATTCAAATGCACCACTTCTTTTTTGGTCTTTCTTCTCCAGCTTTTGCATGCATATAAGGCAAATGTAAATATTAAAGCTTGGGTCAGGCCAACCTTTGTCCTCAAAGTGAAACCTTCGGTTTTTAACTCTTCAAAGAGATCTTTCACAACAGATTTTCCCCAAGCAATACATCGTTTCATTAGCAGAGTAAATGCTTAATAAATGCCACCATCTTCCAGAAAGCTTAAATTCCTTCAGAGTTATTCCTTTCTGGACTAAACAGATGTTTTTGTTTGTTTTTAAACCAACACAAAATAAGGTCAGGCAATACAAAAAGAACAGTGTCTTTCAGATATACTTACTGTTTAAACAATAAGGAGTTTGAACGTTGGCATCAAATTTTTCTATTGAAGAAAACAAAACAAAACAGAGTTACCTGTTTTGAAGAATTGCCATAGAGTCATCTAACAAGTCTCTACTATGTAGGCATGAATCTCGTTTAGATTACTAGAACAGGACAAATTCCAAGATAGCAATCTGGAATAAGCTGAGATCTTGGTAGTCATTGGTGATGAAGACGGCTGTACCATCCTCCCTATCTACTTTGGTTTCTTTTAGATAGGTACTAGCAATACTTAAAAAATATATATATATATTTGAGAGGCACTCCTTGAAAGTATGAGTCTGGTGTACAGAGCACACGGTTGGGACAGAATTTTTCTGAAGTCGTGCCAAATTAGGCCCAAATTATGACTCAATTACACACCCCTCAAAAAGCATTAAGTCCTAACCCCCAATACCGATATCTGTGAATGTGATTCTGTTTAAAAAATAGGGTCAGTTAACATGAGATTATATAAGAAGAGAGTAGGTACTAATCCCAGGTGAGTGGTGCCTTTATAAAAGAGGGGTGTAGACACAGAGACAGACAGACAGAGGAAAGACAGTCATGTGAAGATGCATCTACCAGTCCACGAATGTATGGGATAACAAGAAGATGAGAGAGGTAAGAAAGTTTCTTCCCCCAGAGACTTAGGACAGAAAGTGGCCTTGCCAACACTGTGAATTCAGGTTCTTAACCTCCAGAACCATGACACAGTAAGCTTTTGTTCTTTAATGCCACCAGCTTTGTGGTGTTTTGTTATTTCAGTGCTAGAATACTAACATATCTGGGAACCTAACTATTTTCTGGGTCTTTTTGTTTACTGTTAATACATACTCCTATGGGAGGCCATTTTTCTTGAATGGTAAAAGATTGCATAGCCTCCCACTCAGGGATTCTTCAACTGAGTCAATTCACTAAATATATATGAATGAAAATAAGTCAGTTGAATAATGCAGTTATTGCCCAAAGTTTTAATGCAACTGTAAACTGTTAGTTTCTTGCCAGTAATATTTGACCATAAACTGTACAATTTCAAATCCTGGTTTAATGCCAATGAATTTGAGGGATATCTATAATCAGAAAACTAGCCTAACTAAATGAGAATTGGGTGTTTAATTTGATAAAATGTGAAAGACAAATGTTAGATAGCATTTCTCATCCTTGTTAGTACTTCGTGGTAGTATTCAGCCTGGGGATTTCCCACATTCAGGGAGCCAAGATGCCAGTTTGGAGTCATCATAAATGAAGACCGGGTTAGCCTGGCACAACCTGGGTCAGCATACCTATCATTTTAACAATCACCTGGTTGACACCCTGAGACCTAGACTTTGGAAAACCTTTTTGCAGCCAGCAGAAATGTTTTAAAATTTGATTGCCTTCTGACTGCCTTTCTGATGGATTGTTGCTATCTGCTTCTTTATCACATATCTAACTCAGAAGTCAAACTTTTCTTTCTTTTCATGTTTTCAAGGTTTTATGGCCTGACTTTCAATGGTTTCTCACCTTCAACTCTGTCCATTATGGTTTGAGCATTAAACCTCTGTCAGACTTAATACACTTAGCTCCTCACTTGAGAACCTCATATACTGAAACCAGACTAACAGAGAAAAGGATATTTTGGTTTTGCAAACTCACTCTTTGGAGACCCCTATGGGTTGCTGAGATCTGTTCCTAGGCTTCACAGAGCTGTTCATTCAGATTACAGTACTTTGGGGATTTAAGGACTTTTAACTAGAGGAACCAGCATGAATCTGTCAGTCATACTGTGGTAACTCGTGTGTTATTCTGCTATTGGAAGCTTTGCCATCAGTATTTCAAGTACCAGCAGGGTCACCCATGGCGGACAGATTTCGGCAGAGCTTCCAGACTAAGACAGACTAGGAACAAGGACATGGGATTCCACTTCTGAAAAAAAAAAAAAAAAAAGACCAGTAAAAATCTTGTGAATAGTGGCAGAGCATTGTCTATCTGATATAGTGCCAGAAGATAAACCCTCTAGGTTGGAAGGTACTCAAAACATGACTAGGAAAGGAAGACCTGCCTCTTCAAAGTAGAGTTGACCTTAATGATGTAGATGGAGTAGTGGTTTCAGGTCCTTCAGTTGTTGATGTGGCAAAACTCAAAATGAGAAGAAACAGCTGCAAACATTCATTAGTAATCCAAACACAGAATGTATGAAGTATCAGTCTAGGAAAACTGAAAGCCATCGAAGATGAAATGGAACACATAAATAGCAACAACCTAGGCATTAATGAGTTTAAATACACTGGTACTGGCAATTTTGAATCAAATGATCATATGGTCTACTATGCCAGGAGTGAGAAAATGAAAAAGAACGGCATTGCATTCATTGTTAAAAAGAATATTTCAAGATCTGCCTTGAAGTACACTGCTGTCAGTGATAGGATAATATCCATATATCTACAAGACCTATTAATGTGATTATTTTTTCTTTTTTTGTGATTAAGAGGAAGTATGTAATCCAAATCAGCTTTGCATGCTCACCTATCTGCAGCTTCTTCTGCTCTCCCCACTTGGTGATCGCACACTGTTCGTTTTCACTCTATATTTCTAATATCCTCTTAACAAACATCTGTCCCCTCCTCTCCACCATCTTCTCTCCCATCTAGAAAGGGACGAGCAGGGCCACCTCCTGTAAATGCATAGAACTATGAAGTACACACACCATATGGTCACACTGTGTCCCCGGGTCCAGCCTATACTTGTCTGAAGAGTTGACCTGAATACTGATTTCTGGTCAGGGGCAGCAGCAAGTCTAGGGGGCGTGTTCCCAGAGGATCCTCCAGGCTGTCAGATTATCATTTCTGGTCTTTTAGTAGAGTTCTTGGGCTGCACACCTCTTTTTCTCAAAGACTGTACATTGTGTCCCCTGTCACATCTGATTTTGGTGGTGGCTGGGCACCGTCTGGTTCTTCTGGTTACATGTTGATACAGTCTCTAGTTCATAGGGATCCTTCTGTCTCCTGGGCTCTTTTTTCCTCTTATCTTTGTTGTTCTTGGTCACCATCTGTTCCAGATGATTTGGCACCATTTGGTGTACCTTAGATAGCAGCTTGCTAGCTTTTAAGATACCAGACACCACTCACCAATATGGGGTGCAGAAGACTCTCTTAGCAATAGACTAGTTATGCCAATTGGCCTTGAAGTCCCCTGAAAACATGGCTCCTAGACGCCCATTCCCGCAACTCCATGTTTTGAAGTATTGTGTTGCGTTTAGAAGACCTTTCAGTATACAGTGAAGTCCAGTTAAACTGATCTACTCTCTTCTGTGCACTGTCACTGCTTTCATCTAACCAAATTTCTATTGACTAACCAATGACCAACCCTCTCCTTCCCTCCCCACTCTTGTAGCCATCAAAGTGTCTTTTCTTCTGTACATAAGTCTATTTTTAAGTATAGCATGGGTCTCACACAATATTTGTCCTTTTGCCACTGATTGATTTCACTCAGCATAATGTCTTCCAGTTGAAACTAGGTTGTAAGATGCTTGCGAAAATCATCATTGCTCTTCATCTTTGCATAGTGTTCCACTGAGTATATGTACCATATTTTGTTTATCTATTCATCTGTTGATGGGCGCCTAGGTGATTCCATCTTTTTGCTATAAACATTCGTATACATGTATTTGTTTGACCACCTTGATTTCTGTAGGATATATTCTGAGTCATGGGATTACTGGATCAAAAGGTATTTCTATTTCTAGCTTTTTAAGGAAGTGCCAAATTGGTTTCCAAAGAGGTTATACCATTTTGCAATCCCACCAGCTGTGTAGAAGAGTTCCAATGTCTCCACGGCCTCTCCAGCATTTTGTTGTTCTGTGCTTTTTGGATTATGGCCAGCCTTGTTGGGGTGAAATTGTATCTCATTGTAGTTTTGATTCGTATTTCTTTAATAGCTAAATTTCTTCACATGTCTTTTGCCTTCCTGGTTGTCTTGTTTGGTGAAGTGTCTGTCTATCTCCTTTGCCCGTTGCCTAAATGGGTTGTTTACCTTTTTCTTGTTGCTATTCTCCAGTACCTTGTAGATTATGGAGGTCAGATGTAGGTGGTCTTTTAACTCTTTTGATAAAGTCTGGATGAGCCAAAGTGTTTGGTTCTTAGTTCCCATTTATCTAGTTTTTCTTCTGTTATTTGTGCTTTGTCAGATTTTAAAGTCTCTCTAAGCAAAGTATTAAAACTTCCATTGTAGACCCAATCTTTTCTTGCATAATCTATCATTTCAGGTTTGATATTTAGGTTTTTGACCCACTTTGAGTTACTTTTTGCATAAAGTGTGAGATATGGGTCTTGCTTCATTTTTTGCAGACGGATATCCAATTTTTCCAGTACCATTTGTTAAAGAGATTGTTTTTACCCCAGTTTATGACCTTTGGGCCTTTGTGAAATATCAGCTATTCATTCAAAAGAGCATGGTAATATTTCTGGGGTCTTAATTCTGTTGCATTGGTCTATATGTCTCTTTTTGTACCAGTACCGGGCTGTTTTGATTATTGTGGTAGTATAATAGATTCTAAGGTTGGGTACTGTGAGGCCTCCCACTGTGTTCCTCTTCTTTAGTATTGCTTTACTTGTCTGGGGTTTCTTCCCCTTCCCAACAAAGTTGATGATTTGTTTCTCTATCTCATTAAAAAGTGTCACTGGAATTTGTATTGGGATTGCATTGTATATGCAGATCACTTTGGGTAAAATAGACATTTTCACAATGTTAAGTCTTCCTATCCATGAGCAGCATGGTTTTCTCCATTTATGTAAGTCTCTTTTGGTTTCTTGCAGTCATGGAAGACCTATTAGTATGATTATTATTTAAATTTATGCATCAACCACTAATATCAAAAGTTAAGAAAATTGAAAATTTTTACCAGCTTCTGCAACCTGAAATTGATCAAACACAGACTTAGGAAGCATTGATAATAACCAGTGATTGGAATGTGAAAGCTAGACAGAAAGAAAAAGGATCTGTAGTTGGAAAAGATGATCCTGGTGATAGAAACAATTCAGCAGATTGAATGATAAAATTTTACAAGGCCAACAACTCGCTCATTGCTAGTATTTTTTTTTGACAATGCAAACATCGTCTATACACACGGATCTTACCTGAATGGAAAACACAGGAATCAAATCAAATGTAACTGCAAAAAGACATGATGGAAAAGCTCAATATCATTTGTCAGAACAAGGCAAGAGGCCAGCTGCAGAACAGATCATCAATAACACACATGCAAGTTCAAGTTGTAGCTGAGGAAAATTAAAATAAGTATAAGAGAGTCAAAATACAAACTTGAGTATTTTCTACTTGAATTTGGAGAACATCACAACAACAGACTTGATATACTAAAGACCAGTGACCAAAGATGAGTTGTGGGATAACATCAAGGATATCATACATGAAGAAAGGAAAAAAGTCATTAAAAAGACAGGAAATGAAGAAGAGACCAAAATGGATGTCAAAAGAGACTCTGAAACTTGCTCTGAAATGTAGAGTAGCTAAAGTGAATGGAAGAAGTAATGAAATAAAAGAATTGAACAAGAGAATTCAGAGTAGCTAAAGAAGACCAAGTGAAATACTATAATGAAATGTGTAAAGGATGGAGTTAGAAAACCAAAAGGAAAGAATGCACTCAGCATTTCTCAAGCTGAAAGAACTGAAGAAAAACTCAAGCCTAGTGCTGCAATATTGAAGGATTATATGGGCAGAATATTGAATGATGAGGGAAGCAACAAAACCAGATGGAAGAGATGCACAGAGTCACTGTACCAGAAAGGACTGCTTGACATTCAGCAGTTTCAGGAAGGAGCATGTGACCAACAACCAATGATATTGAAGGATGAAGTCAAAGTTGAACCAATGGTATTGGAGAAAAACAAGGGTCCAGGAATTGCTGGAATACCAATTAAGATGTTTCAACAAATGGATGCAGCTCTGGGTGTGCTCTCTTGGCTATGCAGAGAAATTTGAAAGAGAGCTACCTGGATAACCAACTAGAAGAGATCTACATTTCTGCTCATTTCAAAAAAGGTACTGCAATAGATTGTGGAAATTGCCTAACAATATCACTAACATCACTCGCAAGTCAAATTTTGTTGAAGATCAGTCAAAAGCAGCTGCAGGCAGTACACTGACAGTGCACTGCCAGGTTCAGAAGAGAATGTGGAAGGAAGAATGTCACTGTTGATGTTAGGTAGATTGTGGCTGAAAGCAAAGAATAACAGAATGATATCTACTTGTGTTTTATGAACTACACAAAGGCATTTGGTTATGTGGATCATAACAAATTATAGATTGTACTATTTCCAAGGATGCCAATTCCTTAATTGTGCTCATGCAGAACTTCTACATTGATTATGAGGTGGTTGTTCCAGCAGAGCTATGGGACACTGCATAGTTTAAAATCAAGAAGGACACAAAAGTCCATGGTGAGTGTTGATGTGATGTCACTTCTGCCCAGTGCTCTGAAAGTCAAAGAGAAGAAAATCAGTTAAGCACAGGTAAACTCACGAGTATCTATGACTCTCCCTCTTTTTGCTGGAGTATGAGTTTTATTAATAAAAGATTTTCCTAGCAAATGGAGGACTATCTTAAGTTGTAACACTGGCATGTGACATTGCATATAACATTTACAAACTTTTACATATGTTAGTTGACATTGTTTAGGCAAAACTCCTACAAAATAGATTTTATCCCACACTACAAATTTATAAGTGCATTCAGAAACTTGGAATTCATTAAAATTCTTTCAAGACCTCATTCTATGGGTCGGGCATTTTCTGAATATCCATTCAATATGCTGGAACATTGATTGAAACTGTTAACCAGAGGATTCTATCCACTTGGCTTTTTTTTTTTTTAACTGAATCCAAAAGATGCATTTGTTTCTGAACATTGCAAAGTCAGTCATAGAATTAATTGAAATTAAAGACCTCCATGAATTTTGCCAAACAGTTATAATGGATTTTATACTCCCCAAAGACAAATCCTACTTCTCGTCCTAGATCTCAGATTTGGTGCTGTAGTCCTGTTTTCTGATTCTCTTACCTTTCATTTTTTCTTTCCTCTTCAAGTCCTGTGTTTTTCTTTTATTCTATACTGATTGAAATTAGAAGTGCTGTTTCATTTGACAGACCTGTAATAGTAATGCAGAGTATCCTCAGACTCTGACTGCTCAAAGCTTACCTTTGAAATATGACAAAGATTTTGTCAAAGTATTTATAGCTCCAACTATCCCTTCCCCCCACTACCTTCTGTGCAGGTATGTGTATTACTGAAGCCTCCAACAGATGCTTTGCAGAATGCCTTCGGCCTGTCTGATGTTGGGGGTCACTTCTGTCTGCACAGCTGTATGCTGTATTACATTGGGCAAATCTGCTGTGAAAGACCTCATTCAGGCATCAAAAACCAAAGATGTCATTTTGAGGACTAAGGTGCACCTGACCCAAACCATGATCTTTTTAGTGGCCTCGTGTTCGTGAAAGCTCAATAGTAAGAAAGACTGAAAAAAATGAATGCCTTTAAATTTGGTTGTTGGAAAAGAACACTGAATATGCTATGGACTGCCAAAAGAATAAACAAGTTTGTCTTGGAAGAAACATAGCCAGAGTTCTTCTTGGAAGCAAATATGGCAAGACTTCATGTAAGGTACTTCGGACATGTTATCAAGAGGGACCAGTCCCTGGAGAAGGACATCATGCTTGATAAAATAGAGGGTCAGGGAAAAAGAGGAAGACTCTTGATGAGATGGTTTGTCACAGTGACTGCAACAACGGACGCAAACACAGCAACAACTCTGCTGATGGCATAGGACTAGGCATTGTTTCATTTTGTTGTACACAGGGTCACTATGAGTCCTAACCTTCTGGAATGCACCTAGCAACAACAATAACAGTAATAGGAAGCATTATCAAGGTAACCTTTGCAGTAAAACACATAGTACTTCCACATGTGTTGTGTATGTCCTTTTTATAACAAATTTGGTACACAAGTGGAAATCATGATGGTATAGTGGTTAAGTGCTACAGCTGCTAACCAAGAGGTCAGCAATTTGAATCCACCAGGTGTTCTGTGGAAACTCTGTGGTACAGTTCTACTCTGTCTTGTGGAGTTGCTATGAATCAAAATCAAATCAATGGCATTTTTTTTTCTCTTTTTGGTTAGGTAAACAAGTAGACTTGGAGGTTAAACAAATTTGTTGTGGATAAAGTATTATCTAACCACTGTCTTCATCATCCTTATCCTCCACAGTATTGTCTTCCTGTTATAACCTGATCTTAGGGAAGTTGCTAATATGGCTTTGAATATCTGTGTTTTCCCATTCTAAGAGACAGTTGTATTTCGGCCTATTTTTCGTTCAACCAACAATATTTGTTCATCATGGAAAAGCTACTATGATAGGTACAGAGTTACAGTAATAAACAAAACAGCAGGTTCTTTCCCATATAAAAACAGAGAATCCACAGTGGAAATTGAGACAAAAAACATATAAGGAACAAAAAAAGTCAAGATGCTATGAAATTTATAATACAAAGTTTCTATTCTTGACTCAGTGGTAAGTGAGTACTGTCTGGAGGAACTAAAAACCCAAACGCAAACCCTATAGGACAGAATAGAACTACCCCATAGAGTTTCCAATATGTGCTTGGTAGTTCTGAACTGCTGACCTATTGATTAGCAGATTTTGCCCTTAACCACTATGCCATGAAGACTGCCTCATAAGGCAAAGGAGGGTATAAAGTACAGGGTGTTTAAAGTATGGGTGAGCCCTGAGGATGAAAGCTCCTTGAAATCTTGTGTCACAGTTTGCATTAGCTTGTCATGGGTGTCTGAGTCCGCACACCACCTCTTTGTATAGAGGTCCTTTGCATCCGCCTCAAAGTTGTATGCCTGTTTCTATCCATAGCTCCAAGGAAAGGTAAAGGATAATAATTTTTATTGCATCTGTGCCAAAAATTGGGAATGCATACCAGGAACTGAAGTCCAGATGTAAGGAAGCAAGCCTGCTAAGGAATGGGAAGACCAATGGCAGGCACGGTTCATTACTATCTAGAACTGGAATGTTTAGACTTGGAACCAAAGTCCAGCAGCCTCTAGGTATTACTCCATGAATCTGTGATATAAAAGATACGAGATAGTAAGAAACAGAGAATATGAACTGTTTGACTCATTATTAATTATCCACAACAGGGGTGTCAGATGATACAGAATGAGGTTCTGCTGAAATCTCCAAATGTAGTCAAGAAGACAATTGACTAACCTGGCAGACTTTCTTCTAGAAGTAGGACATTCAAAGGCACGAAGGCACTTCAAACACAGCAAAAAGAGGAGATTAGGTCAGGGAGGAAGTATAATGAGCAAATGAAGAAATTTACATTATTTATGGATTCAGGAAGTAGTCAGTGGGGAAGAGGAGTAATGAAAAGATAGATGTGCTATCCAGAAGGAGTCCCAGGGTGATGTAACAGTTAACATGCTCTGTTGCTAAATGATAAGTTAGAAGTTCAAGTCCACTCAGAGGTCCTTCAGAGAAAAGCCCTGGAGATCCGCTTCCCCTACAAGGCAGCCTACAAAGGCAGCCATTGGAAACCCTATGGAGCACAGCTCTACTCAGACACAAGTGGAGTACCCAGGAATTGAAATCATCTTGACAGCGACTTATGTTTTCTGGAAGCTTTGGAAATCTGTTATGTAAACTGTAGTCTTCTGTGGCCGTGGGCCAGGCTGGCTTGTCACAGGAGAGCAATTGCCAGTTTTCTGTGACTTTAAGAGCACATGTTGCAAGCTCATGTTTGCCCTTGAAGAAATTTGAGCCTTCCAGAGTTTCAGGCTTCTGATCAAGTATCAATTTTGTTATGTTTCTTAATCACTTTTTACCAGCTTTGTGTTTTCCACTAAATGAAGCAACATCACACTCCTCCCCCCAGTCTCTATAAATAAATGTTTTCTTTTCACTCCACAGATTTGCCTTACCTCTTATCTGAACTATGACATCCTGCTGTCACCCAGGAAACCCTGGTGGTGTTGTGGTTAAGAGTGTGGCTGCCAATCCAAAGGTCAGGAATCAAACCCATCAGGTGCTCCTTGGGAGCCCTATGGGACAGTTCTACTCTGTCCTACAGGGTTGCTATGACTGAGAATTGATTTGACAGCAATCAGAGTTTTGTTTTCATTTCATGGCACCAAAGGATCAATTTTTCATGCCTGACAATTTGGTAGATAAGGTTATTTCTTTGTAATAAGAGAAGGGTAATTTGTTATTGGCTTAAGCCTCCAATACTCACCAGCCATTCACACATGAAATGGAGTATTGTACCGTGAAGAGTCTAGGAAACCCCAGAACTAGTACTTCCTTTGCTCCAGTAAGGGTATGCATCATTTCCTAGTCACTGCTCTGGGGCCACTGTACAGAAGGACAGATCTCTGATAAGGGCCAAAATCTAGTGACCTTCTTCTTTGAGTCCGTCAATCACGTTCACTGGAGTTAGGCGCAATGCCATTTCACAGGCTTGCTGAGCAGCCTCTGCTTATGGATTCAGGCACCAGGCAGCAGCCACCAGCCAGCCACCGGAGTCACTGCATATGACAAAGCGTTTGAGCTGTACAAATTAAAGGGAAAAAAAATCTACCCATGTGAATAACCAACCCCTGGTTCTCTCCCCTCAACTGCAAAGAGTTTGCAAATTTTCTAAGCACAAAACAAGTTTAATTAAAGCCAGCAGAGCAGGGGAATGCCACAGTCAAATGCATCTTTACGAGGCTTACCCAGACAGAGGCAGGCAAAATATGAAACGTGATGATATAAGCTTTGCTTGGTAAACAGTCTCACTTACTCCAGGCACTTCCCTTGCTCCTTGGGGTACTTTAAAGTATTTACTGAGTAGCGCTGCAGTTCTTCCTGCTCTTTGTAGTCCCCAGTCTTTTGGATGTATTAACAATCACAGTCTGCTTCCAAGAAGCATCAGGCAGAGGCAAGATTCAATAGGGAGAGTGCCCCTGCACTTGTGTTTGACAGGACTTGGAGCTGTGTCTGTTCCACCAGTCCCTTCTCTCCCTCTCAAGTCAAGAAGTGATTTCAGAGGCTTGATTTGGGATTCCCGCACCTGCTTCAGTGCCTGAGCAATAGTGTTTGCTGTCTGCAAATTGGTCTTTTTCTCAGCACAACTTGTCCATTTAGAGAGAAAGTTATATCCAAGGATAGAAAATAATGAACTTATATTTACTTTTGTAGAATTTATGTTTACTCTTGTAGAATTCCGTAGACAGCTGGTTTGCATTTATATTTTATAGGATCTACTGCTACTAATTGCTGAGGTGCTCCTTGGAAACTCTGTGGAGCAGTTCTACTCTGTCCTATAGGGTCGCTGTAAGTCAGAATCCACTTGACAGTTTACTGCTACTATGAAGTATCTTTTGTATTCATCAATGCCATGGTATTTCTAAGCTAAATTGGGCTTTTTATTAAAAACATAGTTTTAATTGGAATTGAGGAGATTTTTACATAGCCAGGGCATATTCAGAAACCAACTAATTCTCACATGGGTGCATTAAATTTTCAACAAGTATTTACTGGATGTAGGCTATGTACCAACTACTATTTGAGACTCTTGAGATTGATCAGCCAGTATATATATATTTTTAAAGCTCATTCTCATGAAGCTTATAGTCCAATTGGAGAAGATGGAGATTTCAAAAAGGATATAAATGCTATGGAAGTAAACAAAACAGAGGCTTGTGACAGAGGTCCTGGGCTTTAGAGTTGCAACTGTAAGTAGGTGGGATGCAAAGATCTTTGCCTATAAGATAGTATATGAATAAATGCTAAAAGAAGCTGAGGAATATAGCCAGGGGGCTATCTGTACCAAGAGTTGTCTCTGCAGATTTTACCATCTGGTTGTCATCCTGAGGCAGAAGTACACCAGCCAGGCTCCTGCTCTGTAACCTACATGAAGGATGGCAGACTGGCAAAGGGTAATCAAAGGGTCATAAAACAAAGAATGTGTCCCAATAGGCACGGGGAATGAAAATAGAGTCAGCCCTTGTGGGTCATTGTCTGTCAGCACCTCGGCTTTTATTGTAGGTGTGTTCAGGGGCCATTAGATGGTGCTGAGCAGAAGGGCATCATATATCGCACTTTAGTTTCAAAAGAATCTCTGTAGTGTAAATAGACTGTGTAGGGGGAAGATTAAATGCAGAGAAAACATTTAAGAGCATAGTACAATTACTCAGTTGAGAAATGATAGCATTTTAGATCAGGTTGTATTAGTGAAGGCAATGAGAAGTAGTCATGATCTGAATATATGCTGAAGGCAGGACTTGTAAGATTTGCTGGCAGATTGGATAGGAATGTGAGATAAACAATGTCACAAGCTCTGGTGCAGGTGATGCACAAAGTTTAGCAAGACATAATACTCAAAGATGCTTGAGAGAAACAGAAGAAGCAAAGAGATTCTGTCTGATATGGTAAGCTCAAATAATAATGAGTCATAATTATTCTGAGTTGCCATGGCTGTGTCTTCTGCCAGTAGAATATCAATCTTCAGACAAAAAAAACCCACCTGATCCAGACTAGCTGATTAGGACTTCTTTATCAGGAGCTAAAAGTCACGAATGGCGTATAGAGAGATGTCACGCTGTTGAAGACTGTTCACCATCAGGCAGTATGTTAGAATGCTAACTCTAAGCTTCAGTTGCTCTGTTTCTCAAAGATGTCCTAGATCTGTCCTTCTGGAAGCTAGGCTGGCTTTCCTTTGATTCTGTGAGTCATCCCATTATCTTTATAACAAGGGTGCTTTTGCCCGACTAAGCCAGAGATCCATTTTGGATATTTACAATCAAGAAGCATTAAGCATTACACTTTCTGTTGCTCATTATAATGTGTACATTCTGGTCTTCACCACATTTAATCCTAACAGCAATCTTAAATCTTAACTCTGAGTTAACCTTAAGATAAGACAGAAGCTAACTCATCTGAAGGTACTCAAGAAACCTAACTGCTTAACTGACTAGGTTTTCCTTGGTATAATTTTACGTGTGACACCCTTTTAGTAGTCTATTTAAGCTGTGAGCATAAATTGAATCTACCTCTCACCAAACCCTCCTACGCAGGAGTTGGTGTTATCATGCAGTTTTTCTGTAATATGAAAAATCTTTGAGATTTTTAATGTTGATTCTTAAACACATTAAAAATCCATCAGTGTTTTAATGTCTGGAACACTGAGAACAAGAAGCACTTTACTAACAGGTCACAGCTCTTTTTCTACTTCCTTTTGTTGCCCAAATAAAAAGTGTAAGCTTGTGACCTCTGCTTTATAAATGTGTCCTCTCTCTAATGTGTTATTTACATACTATATTTTAATCAAGGACCCCTCCACTCTACTTAAAATGTACATACAAAAATAATCAATTTTTTTGACACTCATCCCACTGTAGATGCTTTTCTGACTTGAATATTATTAATAAAAGTAATAAAATAATGTTATTATTAATAGTATTATTATTCTAGATTTTTGATCATAAAGAGAGTTTCTTATTGTTTACTGACATTTTGGATAATGAAGGTTTTCCAATCAAAATGATTCCTCGCCTTACGATTTCCAGTCCTATATTAAAAAAAGGAGTGTATGTGGGAGTGGGGAGGAAGGTCTCTACTATTGTGTGGTATTTCACCTGGGCCATATGTGGCCAGGGGTGTACATAGGGCCCAGGTGAAGTCAAATAGATTCTTCCAGAAATTCTAACAGAACGATGTCCTTTAGCTTGTCCTAATCTTTACTATGAGTAGCCACGTGGTATAAACTGTTGAGTGCTCAGCTGCTAACTGACAGGTTGGATGTTTGAGTTTAAGTGGAAATACCTAGGAAGAAAGGCCTGGTGATCTTCTGAAAACCTGACCACTGGTAACCTTATGGAGAATAATTATCCTCTGCCATACGTGGGTCACCATGAGGGCTCCCACTATTAGCAGTATGTTCTCCCAGCTTCTGTTCCATCACCACTCTTTCTCTCTTCTGCTTCTGAACTCAGTCTCACTCTTTACCACCTCAGCTGCTCTGGGGAATTCTGAGAACTCAGTCTGTGCTGGTTTTTATTCATTGTTCAGTGGGTTAGTTGTTGGGGCAATAAGTGGCAACATATCGTTGCATTCACTTTGCCATCTTCCTCTGCTGAAATAAATATAGTTTGGGGGTGTGCTTAACTATAATATGAACTTGTTTTATTTTTATCAACTTTATAAAGTTTTTTGCCAGAGAGTGTACAAGTAAAATTTATCTTGATAAATTGATTGCATCATTGTTATGCATTTTACAATATTTATATATATATGTAATATAGAGAGAATATACACACACACCCATTGTATACACACACACATATACTAAAGCCCTAGTGATATCCACTTTCTTAACCTGGATGGTAGAAGTTTGTATTATTTCTTCTTTAAGCTATACATTCATATGTTAAAGAGTCTTCTCTCTATGCTGTATTTTACAATTTATAAAGCCAGCCAAGTGCCATCAAGTTGGATATGACAATTTATAAAAACAGTTATAAAAATATTAGCAAACACTGTGTACACTAATATGGGGCAATTTCCATGGTGTGTATTTAAGTAATACTTAAATTAATTTAAATAATACTTAAATAATAAAACCAGAGTGCAAAGGGAAGTCTATGGCATGCAAACTTTGAAAATGTAGGACTGGCAGGGGAAGGTGCTTCTGTGTCTGAATGTACCTAAGGTATCTCTGAAAGGACATGCAAGACAATGGTAGCACCTAGTGTCTCCAGGTGGCTGATGGACAAGGTGGGAGAGAAGCTTTTCTTTGCAAACTCTTTAGTGCTTTTTGAATTTTAAACCTTCTAAATGTACTATTTAGTAAAAAAACAAAGAGAACTCTTAAAGAAAAAGAAAAGTTGGTTTATTAATTTCCCCTTTTATTATTTGTTTCCTATGAAAGAATAGGATATAGTTGGCTTTCGTTCTTTCCAGCCACTATTATATTTTTCCTTAAAATATAATCATGATTATCCGACTCGACGGCACTTGGCTTTGGCATCATTTTGATGAGGACTCCCTGTGTATGAGTTTGAACTTAGAGTGTGGCCCATGTATTAATATTGCCCCTCTTCCAATTTTAGCTCCCTGTACAATAACTGCTTGGTTGTACTGCTGTTATCCATCCTTTATACACAGGCAGTTGACAGAAGTGCAGGCGAGTCTTTATCTTACTAGCAGAGAGGGCCTACCTGTGTTCTATGGCTGTCACTGTGAATGACTCTCTCATACCCATTTCTATTCAATAGTTTTGGCACTATAGTAATGAGTTTGAAACTGGATGCCTTTCTCAGCTTACAGGATCTATATTGGGTAGGAGAAAGGCTATCATTACCAGTGCTTCCAATTACTTTTTTTTCCCCTCACATCATGTTGATAACACAGAAAAGACTGGAAGCTCAGAGCTGCTCATTCTTTCAAAAGAAAAAGACACCAACAATCAATTTCTTGGAATGCTTAAAAACAAAAAGAAAACAAAACAAAAATTCCATTTCTCCATTTAATAATATCTTGCCATCTTAATCAGGAATTGTACATGCAAATCACTCCATAGTTTGGATATTTAAAATTCCAAAGCAAATCCATGCTGTGAAATAATGAGAGTTTCTAAAGTTGTTTTATAATAATAGGATTGCAGTAACTTAAGGTATGTTGGGTTGGTCAAAACAGATTGAGGAAGCAAGTAACGTAACAGTAGTCTAAATGGAAGAGGAAGTTCAGTATTTCCCTTACGAGTGTAGGCTTTTGAGTGAGACAGGACTGAGGACTAATCTTGGTTTTTCTCTTACCAGATAGCTGATTTGTATAAGATTGTATAAGGCTATACGCATACTTATCAAGAACCCAAGCTGCTCATGGTTTACTTCTCCATCCATATCACGTAGCTGTTTTTTTGTTTTGTTTTGCTTTCTAATGTTTACAAGACAGCTAGGCATTGTAACCATATTCCTGGGAGGAAAAAATGATGGTGGACACTGAAGGGCAAAGAAAGACTGAGGAAGACTGAGGGAAACATACTAATCCTTTTCTTTTTTTATTCAAAGCTTTCCCAGAAACCCCATTGAGTAACTTCTGCATTTATCTCAATGGTTAGAGCTGGGGTATACAATCACCTTGCAAACCCTAGTAGCATAATGGTTAAGAGCTATGGCTGCTAACCAAAGGGTCTGTAGTTCTAATCCATAAAGCATTCCTGGGAAACCATATGGGGCAGTTCTGCTCTGTACTATAGAGTAACTATTAGTGAGAATCAATTTGATGTCAACAATTCTACCTGTAAGGAAATAGGGAAAGTGAATTTATCTATGCATATTGTCTTCTTTAATAAATGGAGTTCTGATTATAATAAAGATTGTTAGTTATGAGAATCTATTCCACTGTTTCTCTGAATGCTTCAGTTTCCATATATCTAACAAGGAGATAATAATACTACTAAGGGTTATCAGGATTCAATGAGAGATTGTGGGTCAAGTATATCACACATTGCCTAGTGAGTAGTAGGTTCTTAGTAAATGCTAGTTGTTGGTATTAATGTGTGTGTATCCCAAAATACAAGCAAACTGACTACTGAATTGCGGCAGACAATCCTTCATTACCATGGAGGACTCAGGATGCCCTGTGTTTGTATGGTGGCACCTTTCCTGTACGAACTTACTGTCTAGCAAGCAGATGTTCTGTTTCCAGTTTAAAACCTGATCTAGCTGGCTGCTCCCTTTTTACTGCCAAATAGTAAAAGCTTTTTGGTGCAAACTCTCTTGAGCAGGGAGATCCCAGATCTGCATGTTCATTCTCTAGCCACATAGTGAAAACCCAGCACCCAAAATAAAGCATGCAAGAAGCCGTCTCCTAAAGCTTTCTCTTTCCTCCAAAAGACACTTTGAAAAACAACGTTACATCTTTTATTGCTAAAATTTTTCCACTTGAAATGATTTACTAAGGCCACTACAAGTCTGGGCTAACTAGATGGTAGCCAGTGGCAACAAACAATAATCATAAATTTCCTGGTGGTACAAATGGCTAACTCAGTCAGCCACTACCTGAAAGGTTGGTTCAAGTCCACCTAGAGGACTTTAATACCTTAATTTCCTTCTTTCTTCACTGTCTTCACTTGACAGTGAGTTAAACCTACTTACCTCTCTACTGTATTCCTTACATCTAAATAGTTTGTTATTGTTGGAGGAAAACAAACTCCGTTTAGTGGGTTCCCTTTAAGAGTCTTACCATAATTTCAGAACTTACACCGCATCTTTAGTGTACAGGCCATCTAGTCACTGAGTGACTGCTGCCAATGATTGCCTTATTTCATAGACTTCAGATACCCCCTTTTCCTTCTCTCTAGGCTGGTGACTTCATCTCATACTTCTCTGAAAAAATAGCTATGATACTGCTTTCCATTCAGCTTCAACATTTCTTAGAGAAAGCATTTATAGTCACTGCCTCTATTTTCTCACCCCATCCTCATGTTTTCACAGTGCACTCAGCTTGAGTTTTTGTGTCTGTGTTCCTTGATACCGCTCTTGGCAAGGTCACTAATGAACTGCATGACACCAAATCTAGTATTTTTCTCTTTTCTTTCTACCTGAACCCTTAATAGCATTTGACACAATTAACTACTCACCGCCTTCTGCCTTAAGTACTATTATTTTTCCTTGGCTTTGGAGATATTTGCTCGTTTGGATTTCCTCCATCCTCACTACCACTCAAGTTTTCTCTGTCTTCTTTGGTGCTGTATCCCTTCTTGTTGACCTCTCTATATGGGTGGGTTGTAGAGCTCAATGCAGGACTGTTTCTCTACATACATTCTGACTCAAATACACATTTCAAATATTTAGCTCATGGATTTTCAAATATTTTTATTGTCTCCCTCTTATAATTCTTAATTTTTATTTTATTTATTTTTTTTATTTAATATGACCGAGTGAAAATATACACTGCTCTCCCTGTCTGGTGACAGCACACTATTCCTCTCTGCTCCATACATGTCTCATCCTCCCAACAGCCTCCTTTCCCCTCCTCTCCACCCACTCTCCTTCCTCCAGCCAGAGGTCAGCAGGATGATATCCTATAGATGTATAGAACCATAAAGTGCATCCAATATATGGTCACTCTGCAATGGTCATACCTAATTTCGAAACTCTGGTGGTGTAATGGACAAGAGCTAAGGCTGCTAACTTAAACGTCAGCAGTTCAAATCCAACAGGCACTCCATGGAAACTGTGGGGAAATTCTATTTTGTTATTTGGGGTTGCTATGAGTCAGAATTGACTCAGAAGCAATGGGTTTGGATTTTCTTTTATGCCTAACTTGTCATATTTTCTCAAGTGTCTAGTTGGAATTTCAAATTTAAGATGATAGAAACAAACTTCATGTTCATCATTCCATCTCCGGGAGCTCCCCAACCAAAACTTCTTCCTCCCACTAGTCTCTGTATCAGTAAACTGATAAATATTGTTTACTCAGTTGCTTAATCCAACAACCTATGAATTATCCTTGAGTCTTCCCCAACTGGTGGTTCCAATTTATTTTCAAATGTTGTCATTCTACATCTAAAATATTTCTAAAACATAGAATTTATTTAGATTCATCCCTAGCATTTTATGTCATACAATCATAACATGTTTCCTATACCTCCAATCACTGCCTTCCTTGATCTCCAGACTCTCATTCTTAACATTTTTTTTTTATTCAGTCTGTGCAATGTTACAAGTAAAAGATAAACTAAGTTTCCATTATGTCACTCCTCTGCTGAAAATCTCCCAATAGGTTTTCACTGAATGGATAGTGAAGGTCAAGCTTTACTTTGTACGATGAAAGGCTGTATAAGACTCGCCGACCTTTTGTCCTGCCCTTCTCTGTTCTGCTTACCATACTGGAGCTTCTTTCTGTTCCCTGACTATGTAGAGCATCTTCCTGCCTTACCAACAACAACATATTACTGTCAACTCAATTCCAATTCACAGCAACCATGTAGGACAGAGTAGAACTACCCCATAGGGTTTCCCTGGAGCAGCTGGTGGATTCAAACTGGCGATCTTTTGGTTAGTAGCCATACCATGCCCTAGCTCTTTAGCACTGTACACCAAGGTTCCTAGTATTTATTGACTATTTCTTTCTACAAAGAAGCTTTCCCAAATCATTACAAGAGGGCCTCTTTTTGCTGTTAAGTTCTGTTCTTAAAACAGATCTCCTTGGAAAGACCTGCTTAAGAGACCCCTAGACACTAGCTATTCTTCTATGTGTGTTTTTTTTTTTTAAATATATACCACTCGTCACTACTTGGTATTTTCTTTTTAATTTATCTTGTCTTCTCTCTGTGCCTGTCTCTGTAATACCCTCCCATTAGAAAGTATGCTGTAAGAGAACACAGATTAGCCAATTTTGGATACAGATATATTCTTATCTTTCAACACTGCCTGGCATATAATACTCAGATAATATATATTCATTGAATGAATGATAAATTAATGACTAAAAGAATGAATTCTCAGTGCCAAGAGAACAAGGCATTAGTGGTGCTAAATGACAGTTACACATGTAAGCTATTTTTTCCAGTACAGACACAAAAACTAATTTTTGTAAAGTATTACTGATGATCTTATATCTTATAAATTTTGAATTTTAAAAAATTTGTTTCCAGGCTTTGGAGCAAAACAAAAGATGATTATTTCTTTCCTCTGCAACTCAGAGATTGGAGCCTACCCACATGAAACTCATTTTGCTTTAGAATTGATAAATTAATGTGGAATTTCCCCAGTGGAACTGAATAAAATTAACTAACTTTTCTATCACACACATGCGTACCCAAATAGTACAAAGACTTGTACATTTCATATGAATATCAAAACTGATAATATGATAAAATGGCCAGACTTTTAGACCTAATTAAAACAATC
Organism: Heterohyrax brucei; assembly: GCA_028571685.1. Lineage (NCBI taxonomy): Eukaryota > Metazoa > Chordata > Mammalia > Hyracoidea > Procaviidae > Heterohyrax > Heterohyrax brucei. The sequence continues at coordinate 111,283,559 of CM053149.1, read as the reverse complement.
TTTACTGAACTTCATCTATCTATATGCTTCTTTTGCCCTTACAGAGTATTTTTTTGTTTAAAATCTTAAGAACAGGCATACTGTAAGTGATTTTCTAATCTATTTCTCATTTGGCAAACAAATTGAAATGGGGTTGAATATGCTTTCTGTAAAGCAAAAGGAATTTCTATACTTCCAGTTACCGGCTTTAAGAATGCCAAACTATTCCTGGATTCTGTCTTCTTTTCCATCCTCATTCTTTTCCAGGCCCTTCAGGAAGCAGATGACTGAAGATAGCTGTGTTATATGTCCACTAACCTTTCTGTATCAGAGCAGAGGATGGTAGGTTATTCTGCTCATTCTTCTTCTTCTTCTCCTTTTTTTTTTTTTTTTGGTGCTTTCTCCTCCAAAAATCTATTTCTTGATCACATGGAGTCCACTGTAAGTCACGGTAACTGCCCTAGGAACTGTTTTATGTGACTAACCAGCAATCCAGACCATTTCAACCTGCTGATTCTGTCTGTTAGAATCCTCTTAAGTTGCTGAGTCAAGAGAAAGAGACTGTAGGGTTACACGCTGGCTATTCAGTGTTTTGGTTTGAAAGTACAATGCATAATTTCTTCCTACAGACCACTGGCCCAAACTAATTGTGTTGTTCCACCTAACTGCAACAGCATTAAGCACAAGATCTTCCCTGTGCCCAGAAAGAGAATAAAACTGAATAAGATTGATGACTAAGATCTCCTACTGTACCTTCCAAATTTCTCTCCTTTTCCTGCTACTAGACCCATACTTATTTGTTCAGGTTCAGGTCTAGCTGTGCAATTACACTTTCACCATGCTTCCTCTCTCCCCTGCTGCCTAAACCTGTGTACACCTTGAACAACAGGCTGCAAGACTCCTATGAGCAGGGGACCTTGTCTGCTTTATCTATCAGCGTACTCCTAGCACCCAATGGCATGTCTGGTGTGTGCTAGTTTCTCAGTAAAATATGTTTAAATTAATGAAGAAATGTGACATTGCCTGATAGATACAGAACATCTGTCTGTTGAATTATTAGCATCAACCTTTCTTCTGGTGAAGCACTCATTTGGATGCTCCAACATAAATGAAAAAAACACAGATTGTAATAAAAGGGACCATGATCTAATATTTTGTTCTTATGTGATTTTTTTTCCCTTGAACAAAAGATGGCAAACAGAGCAGCATGTATATCTGCTTCCACCTGTGTTAACTTTGCAGGTGCTACTTTTATTATTCCTATGGGGTCTAAGACGAGTATCTATTTGATGTGCAGAGGCACTGTTTCTCTGAACCCCAGGAAGGAATTTCTATGCCTGAGAAAGTCTTCCTGAGTCTGATACCGTTGTTTCATCCCCATGTTTTGAACTTACCTGCTGCTAGCCTCTTTTCCATCCCCAGCCTTCTAGCCTCTAGAGCATCTCCAGTTACTTCAAGGTAGGTTGAATTTCTGGAACAATTTTCAACATAAAATTAAATTTTAATTCATTTTCACTTGGAAACAAAATAAACAAAATATAGGTAGTATTGCAAAATTGAGCAATAGGATATCATACCTTGTGAAGGGCATTTGGGGAAAATTGTCAGTCTAGGTGGCATTTAGTTCATTACACTCCGTATAGGTTTGGGAAGCAGCCTCCTGATTAAGCATCTTGATATTTCTGGTTCACTATCTGTAAACATCCTAAAGGAAAATCTGCACATGAGGATTAAATAAGATAGGAAACAGGTCAGAAACCCAGAAAAGGAAAAATGAGAAATGAGATATAGAGAGTGTCTCCTTGTCTATAAAAGATACACTTTCAAAATGTCTTTACACAGCGGCATATATATAAGTATATTGTAACGTATATTTAAAATACCAGTAGAAGCTTCAACCTCTATCTAAAACTTGTTACTCAAATGCCTTTTTTAAAAAAAAATGTCTTATTTTCCATTATTTTAGCAAGTCTTCTTATAATGAAAGTAAGCATTAAGCAGCTTAATACATCCTCCTGATGAAAATTCATCCTCTATTTCCATTTTACTTCTGCCCACTTTGACATCCACTGTGTCTTAATATAAGTGAAGTAAACCCACTGAACCCACTGCCATCAGGTCGATTCTGACTCACCGTAGTCCTATAGATAGAGTAGAACTGCCCCATGGAGTTTCCAAGGAGCTCCTCGTGGATTTGAACTGCTGACCTTCTAGTTAGCAGCAGTAGCACTTAATGAATATGCAACCAGGGTTTCCATAAGTGAAGTAAGCGTAGCTATATCAGAATGAGAATTCAGCAATCAGCCCCTTAGTATTCCAAGTTTAAGTCATTCAAGCATTTCAGAAGAGTAAGGTGCATTGGCAGTGGTAAAAAAAAATAATAATAATAAGACTCTTCCACTTTATATGGCAGATTCATATCCTTTTGCTTCAAATGAGAACTTCAGAGAGCTTGAGGAGCCTCTTCATCACCCATCTCTGCCAGGCTGAACAAGCTTGCTGGCCCACTGACCCCACATACATCTTAATGGAGGTGCACAAAATCCACTGATTCTATGAGTTTGTATTCTATTCTTAACAAAGAGCCGATCTTTAGATTAAAAACTTTTTGTCACTGAGTTGATTGTCTCATAGTGACCCTGTATGACAGAGTAGAACTGGTCCATAGAATTCCCAATGCTGTAATCTTTATAGAAGCAGAGAGCTATTTCTTTCTCTTGTTGTCAATGAGTTCAAACCCCCACGCTTTCTGTTAGCAGACAGCACCTAATCACTGTGCCACCCCAACCCAAAAGCCAAACCCCCTACTGTCAAGTGGACTCTGACTCATAGCAACCCTGTAGGTCAGAGTAGAACTGCCCCATAGAGCTTCCATGGAGCACTTGGAAGATTTGAGCTGCTGATCTGTCCGTTAGCAGACATAGAACTTAACCACTATGCCACCAGGGTTTCCACTGTGCCACCAGGGCTCCTCTATCTTTAAAGAATTTTTTCCTTTCTTTTTCTATTCTCAACTGGAATATCAAAAATGCTGAGATATCAGTAAAGCCCTAACAGGCTAGAGACTTAAAAAAGCTGAAAGGTTTGAATCTTAATTTGGCTCTCAGCGGAAAGATTAGTCCAAATAGTAGGTTGTGTCAATATTGGTGGAAGCACTGACCCCAGAGACGTAGAGGGGCAAGAGGAAGGGCAGGTGATGGGATAAAAAGCTAGGGGAGTAGGGTAGGGCTGAGTATTGTTAGAAACTGTGGAGGACCTGAGATTTTGCTGTACTTCTAAACTAATATGGTGTAAACTTTCCTTTGAAGGGAGACATTATCTTTATTAGGCTGGACAATTTGTCAGCCTGCTGTCTGCTTCAAAAACAGAGACACTATTTCTATCTTCCAAAGCTGTTTGCTTTATAAACAATCCTTACAGAGATAATTCAAAATAGAGAAAATTAGTGTCTCTACTAAACAGATGTGATAAAACATGATATGTCCAGGGAGAATTATTTCCTAATGAGTATGTGCAGCATCTGACAAAGATATCATCAGACACAATTCCTTATTCTAGACTTTTCCCATGTTTTCATTATATTCTCAGAAATCACAAGAATATATATAGACACATACATACATAATCACCTACATACAGAGGCACACTAATACACCAGCAAGCTCAGATTTCTCTCTCTGTGATATCTGTGACTGAGAAACTGTATTTCTTCTCCCCCTAATTATTAAACTTCAGTACAGGCTTAGGCATTCTTGTTAAGATACCTTGTTTTAGTAGTCCCTACCTTTTGATGGTAGGTACTCAATTTAGTAATCTAAATAAGACTATGGACATTCTTCCTAGAAAAAGGCAAAAGCACAGGAAATGTTAATAGACTGTAAGAGAGATTATAGACTCTAAGAATCCTATTCGTATGAGCCTTCAGTAGAACAGTCATTGATTTAATAGGATGAAAAATGCTTGTCAAATGCAGAAAAATCTAGATTAATCACTGTTTTCAGAGAGTGGTGTGTTCAAATTAATTAATTTTTGGTTAGAAGAAAGACAGAAAGATTTATTTCACTATAGTAATTAAAAATGTTTCTACATAGTAATGGACTCATTTTTTGCCTTTGAGCATACCATGTTACTGAAGGTTCAGATTCTTCCCTTGTGGTCATGATTAGGATCCAGATTCTCCATAATTTAACCACTAACCAGTTATGGCAAGCTGTTGCTGTGTTTAAATACTATCCTAGTATTACAGGATATTCCTTTTACTTTATTTTTTTTTTTAAAGAAGATACAAGTATGAGATTTTATGTACACTCTCCCATTTTAAATATGTTGTGAAAAATTTTAGCATTATTTTTCAAGCAGTAGATCAGCCAAAACAAGCCTATCTACACATCATATTTGGACCATAGCATAGGGAATCTCGTTTTAGCAGATTAAGCTGAAAATACCACCTATTTTAGTGGTATTAAAAGATGAAATGCATATGAATAAAATGTCAGCTATTCAAGAACTAAAGTTTTAACAACTTGTATTTAGTATTTCCTAATATATGTTTTCTCGCACCTTAACTCAGTAAACAGTAACAAAATGTTCAATGCAGTTCAAGAAAAATATCCATCTTTACTGCCTGACCTCAGAACCCACTATACAGCTATGGTAGTCCAAACAGTTTGGTACTGGTACGATGACATATACATTGACCAAAGAGACAGAATTGAGAACTTCAGATGTAAATCCCTCCACTATGGTCACCTAATCTTCGACAAGGGCTCCAAGTCATCAAGTGTGGAAAAGACAGTCTTTTTAACAAATAGTGCTGGCAAAACTGGATGTCCATCAACTACAACAACAACAAAATGAAACAGAGCCCGTACCTCACACCACACACAAAAACTAATTCAAAATGGATCAGGACCTAAATATCAAGTGAAAAACTGTGAAGATCATCAGTGGGGGGGATCAATGCTAGATGCCCTAACACATGACATTAACAAGATACAAAACCATAACCAACAACACACAAACTCCAGAAGATAAACTAGATAACTAGAATCTTCTAAAAATTAAACATTTATGCTCATCAACCCGGGAGACATAGTGATTAGTTGCCATGGCTGCTAACCAAAAGGTTGGTGGTTCAAGTTTGCCAGGTGTTCTTTGGAAACTCTATGGGCAGTTCTAGTCTATCCTATAGGGTTGCTGTGAGTTGGAATTGTTTAGATAGAACTGGGTTTGGTTTTATGCTCATCAAAATACTTCATTGAAAGAGTAAAAAGAGAACATACAAATTGGGAAATATTGGGACTATTACAAATCAGACAAAGATCTAATCTCTAAAATCTGTAGGAAAATTCAGCATCTTTGCAACAAAAACACTAATAAGCCAATTAAAAAATGGACAAAGTAACAGAGACTTCACCAAAGAAGCCACTCAAGGCTAACAGACACACGAGGAAATCCTCATAGTCACTAGCCATTAGAAAAATGTGCATCAAAGCCACAAAGAGATACCATCTTAGTCTGGCATCACGGGCAAGAATCAAAAATAGCAGACCATAACAAATGCTGGAGAGGCTGTGGAGAGATGGGATTTCCTATGCACCACTCATGTGAATGCAGGATGATACAACCATTTTAGAAAATGATTTAGTGCTTCCTTAGAAGGCTGGAAACAGAAATACTGTATGATCCAGCAATCTCACTCCTAGGAATATATCCTAGAGAAATGAGAGTCATCATACAAATAAACATATACACACCCATGTTCTTGCAGCATTGTTAACAATAGCCAAAAGATGCAAAGACCCAAGATACCATCAGCAGATGAATGGATAAATCAACTATGGCACATACATACCATGACATATTATGCAATGATAAACAACAAAGTCTGCCAAGAATCTCATAACATAGATGAATCTGGAGGATATCATGCTAAGCAAAATTAAGCAATCACAAAAGGACAAATAATGTATGAGATCACTACTGTAAAAACTCATGAAAAAATGTACATACAAAAAGAACTAATCTTTGATGGTTATGAGGGAGGGGAAGAGTAGGAATGGAAAAACTCAGAAGACAATAGATAAGCGGTAACTTTGGTGAAGGGTAAGACAGTACTCAGCACTGAGGAAGCCAGCACAGCTTGGTAAGGCAAGGTCATAGAAGTTCCGTATCCAAACTCCCTGAGGGACTAAAACTGCTGCGCTGATGGCCATGGGTACCATGGTCTCAGGGAGCATCTAGCTCCCTATAATATAGTTTATAAAGAAAATGTTCTACATTCTATTTTGGTGAGTAGCATCTGTGACCTTAAAAGCCTGTGAGTGGCCATCTAACATACTCCACTGGTCTCACCCCTTCAGGAACAAGGGAGAATAAAGGCAACTAAAAATGCAACGGCAAGATTACTCCAAGGACTAATGGACCACAGCTACCACAGCCTTCACCAGACTGGGTACAGTATAACTAGAAGGTGCCCGGCTACCACCACTAACTGCTTTGACAGGGATCATAGTAGAGGACAGAGCTGGAAGAAACTGGAGAGCAAAATTCTGAGTCACAAGAAACAACCAGACTTTGTGGCCTGACAGAGACTAGAGAAGCTCCTGTAGTTTGTTCCCCAGACACCCTCTTAACTCAGTAACAAAGTCACTCCCAAGGTTCACTTTTCAGCCGAAGATTGGACAGGACCATTAAACAAAAAGAGGCTAGGGAACTCATCATTCCAGGGCCAAGGACGAGCAAGCAAAAGGTGACAGAAAACCTGGTAACAGGGAACCATGGTCAAGAAGGGGGTGTTGACATGCAGTGGGCTTGTTAACCAACGTTATAAAACAGTGTGTGTCTTATTTCATGAGAAGCTACTTGGTTCTGTAGACCTTCACCTAAAGTATGATTAAAAAAAAAAAATCTGTTTTTATGTGAGAACTATGAGATTCAATGAGAAGACTGTGGGTCAGTCATCACACAGCCAAGAAAATATGGAGGAAAAATAAAGTCTTAGGACTTTAATTCAAACATCGTTTCTTTTCTTTTACTGTCTCGTAGCAACTGTTGTCATCCTGTGGTCACTACAGAAGAACGTATACCACGTACTGAGCATCACACACTGACGTAGGGTAACAAATTTGTGAGATAGCTACTACGTCCCAATCCTAAACAGAAAGAATCTGAGCCACAAGTAATTCAGTAATGCAGACACAGGAGCGTTGGTGGGAGAATGGCTCAATGCTTGGGTGCTAATCAAAAAGCTGGTGGTTGGAACTCGCCCAGCCGTTCCATGGGAGAAAGACCGGACAATCTGCTTCCATGAAGGTTAAACCAAAAAACACATCGGTAGCAACCAATATGACAAAACAATTTGTGTATTAACCGTTCAATGAGAAACTAATATTCTCTGTGAACTTTCACCTAAATCACACACACACACACACACACACACAATGCCATTTAATAGATTCTGACTCACAAGTGATCCTATAGGGCCGCCAAGGTTCCAGTTTTTATGGCAGCAGACTGCCACATTTTTCTCCCCGTGGAGTGGCTGATGGGTAATAAACTACTGAGTTTTCAGCTGCTAAACCACTGCACCATGAGGGCTCCTTCCTAAATACAGAGCCTGGGGGAAGGATGGGGCAGTTCTACCCTGTCACATGGGGTCACCACGAGCAGAAATCTACTCCAAGGCACCTAACAACAGCCATAATTCTACACAGAAAAAACTGAATCGCAGATATTCAGGACATAAGCCAAAGTCACGTAGAAAATAAGTGAAGACTGTCCTGGGCCGTAAGTTTGTCTGAATTTAGAGTGCGTGCTCTGGCTGGGCCGTGCCGCAGTCACACGAGAACGGAGGAAGCTCCGGAGGAGAGACTGTGTGTCAGCAGTGATGTCACCTACCACTTCTTCTATCTTTGTTTGGGTGACAGAAGCTGCCTTTTGACTAGGACTGTAAGCTACAAAGGTCGCTATGAGGAGGACCCGACTCCAGGGCCGTGGATTTCGGTGGGTGAGCTACAATTTGGGGCCAGCCAGGTGCTTTATATCCCGCACTAGCAGGATGTAAACAGAAGGTGGCAGTCTGAACCCAGAATTCACATGACCCTCTCCAGCTTTTATCCTTTTCCTTTGCATCAGAACCGGCAATCATGCTCACCCTGCCCACACCCCGTTTTTAGACACATTGTACCTCCGAAAGGGGTAAGGTTAAGTACCACCTGACTCTGGTTGTGGCCGTGGTTGATTGGTCTTGGGCCAGGAATCTAGAGTTAAGCCAGTTAGGTTCATTTTCTTGGAAATTGTGAGGGAGGGAAAAAGAGAAGCAGAATTGATTACTGTTAGATGTTGAGTTGAAAGGATATGTATGCAGGTTTGAGGCCTGAGATCACCACTTAGATCAGCTTGTACCTTCTGCAAATGGTACATGGAAGAGAATGTGCAGATACAACAGCACAAGGATGGAGATGAAGGACATATTTATATTGTCTACTAGTTGCCAGTTTGTTATAATTATTTTAAATATTTATTACTCGTATTGACTCTATTTTATGGATAAGCTAATGCAGCCCGGAGAGGTCAAATGACACACTTCAGGCCGCACAGCTGGTAAGTGGTGTAAAAAGGATACAAACCCCAAATATGAAAATTAACCCCTATGCTCTGCTCACCACCTAATTATACATTTTGGTCCTTCCTAAATCATTCTTTCAACCTTCTCCAGCATAATACATAATGACCCGTTTCTTCTCCCTTTACTTTCATAATTCCATACTAGTTATGCTGAATTATGGCTCTTCTTTTTCCTAACCCCTCCCCTTACAAAGGATATCTGTTTTTCAAGGTCCTGACTTCCTCTTCTTTTTTTCATCTTTTATTATGCTTTAAGTGAAAGTTTACAAGTCAGTTTGTCATGTAAAAATTTGCACACAAGCTGCTGTGTAACTCTAACTGCTCCCCCTACCCCTACGACAGCACACTCATTCTTTCCACCCTGTATTTCCCATGTCCGTTCAACCAGCTCCTGTCTCCCTCCACCCTCCCATCTCGATTCTGGACAGGAGCTGCCCAGTTAGCCTCACGTGTCATTTAAGCCAAGAAGCGCAGCATTCGCTGCTGTTGCTCTAAGTCTCGTAGTCCAGTCTAATCTTTGTTTGAAGAGTTGGCTTCAATACTGGTTTCAGCTCTGGGCTAACAGAGAGTTTGGGGACCATGTCCTCAGGTACCCCAGTCTGTTGGATGACCATCAAGTCTGGTCTTTCAATAGAGTTTTAGTTCTGCATGCCCATTTCTCTCCCACTACATCAGGGGTTGTACATTGTGTTCCCCGTCAGGGTCAGTCATTGGTGGCGGCTGGGCACCATCTAGTTCTTCTGGTCTCGTGTATATATAGTCTCTTGATCATACAGCACCTTCTGTCTGCTGAGCTCATAATTTCCTTGTGTCTTCAATGTCTTTCATTCTCCTTTGCTCCAGATGACTGGAGACCTGTTGATGCTACTTAGATAGCCACTTGTAAGCTTTTAAGACCCCAGATGCCACTTACCAAAGCAGGATGCAGAACATTTTCTCAAAAAGCTTTGTTATGCCTAGACAGATCTGTAAAACAAAATGAGATGACACTGGCACATGAGCCCAGAGGCAAGGACAAGAAGGCAAGAGAGGACAGAAAAGCTGATAATGGGGAACCCAAGCTTGAGAAAGGGAGAATGTTGACAGGTCATGGGGCTGGTAATGAATGTCACACACACAAAAAATGTATTAATCATTTAATGAGAAACTTGTTTGGTCTGTAAACTTTCATCTAAAACACAATAAAGAAATGAGGATGGAATTAACACTCTCATAAACAAACAAACACATTTGTTATGCCAATTGACCTAGATGTTTTAGAATCATGGTTCTCAGACTCCTGACCCTGTTACTATGTCTTTTAAAGTGTTGGGTTATATTTAGGAAACCTCATAGCTATTTATTTAGTCCAGGTATGCTGACCTCGCATCTATTGCTTGTGCTGTACTTCCCTTCACCTAACCCATTTCCTATCTACTCTGTAATCAGTGATTACCCTTCTCCCTCCATCCCTACCTTTGGAGCTGTCAAAGACTGTTTTCTTTTATGTTTAAACCTTTTCTTGAGCCCTTATAATAGTGGTCTCATACAATATTTGTCCTTTTGCAACTGACTAATTTCACTTAGCATAATGTCTTCCAGATTCTTCCATGTTATGAGATGTTTCCCAAGATCATTATTGTTCTTATCATTGCATGGTATTCCATTGTGTGAATATGTCATAGTTCGTTTATCCATTCATCTGTTGATTGGCACCTTGGTTCATTCCATCTTTTTGCTATTGTGGATAGTGCTGCAGTAAACATTGGTGTGTCCATATCTATTTGTGTGACGGCTCTTATTTCTCTAGGATATATCCCAAGAAGTGGGATTCCTGGATTGTATGGTATTTGTATTTCTCTTCTTCCTCTTCTTGCCACTCTTTAGATGTTCTATGCCTAATTGTTCCTAAAATGCTATACCTTTATGGAGGTCTAAAGTCATGACTTCTAGACTCCCAAACCATGGTTCCTTAACTCTGCATATCAACAGTTTTTGTCTCTGATTCCAACATGTATCTACTCTTCTGAAGTTCCATCCCAGCTCTAAAAAACAATTAAAATATTTAGGAAATTCCTCATTTTGAACCTCAAATCATTATCACCTGTTGATTTTCTCTGATTTTATTGGTTTTGGTTTTGTTGCTAATTGTATTACCGAATTCTAGTCTTATGACAGAAACTGTGGTGGTGTAGTAATTAAATGCTACATCTGCTAACCAAAAAGTCAGCAGTTCAAATCCACTAGAGGCTCCTTGGAAACTCTATGGAGCAGTTCTACTCTGCACTATAGGGTTGCTATGAGTCGGAATCGACTTGAAGGCAGTGGGTTTAGGTTGGTTTGCTTAATCTTGTGAAGAATTCTATCCCCTAACCCTTCCACTCCCATTTCTTTGTTACCTGTACTATTCCATCTGTCCTGAATTATTTCATGCTTTTTTTGCGTGCACAACCCGACCCATTTTCAACACCCAGTTCCAATGTTGTCTTTTCTTCTATGGAAATGCCTGTATGTGAGAGAGCAAGTAGACTTTCTTCTTTAGAAATGCCACAGCATATAGCATCCTTTTGCATGTATTCACTAAACAACAACAAAAACCTATTGCCATCAAATCGATTTCAATTAAAAGTGACCCTCTGAGAGTAGAGGAGCAGCTGGTGGATTTAAACTGCTGATCTTTTAGTTAGCTGCTGAGTTCCTGGCTACTGCACAACCAGGCCCCGTATATTAACTACCATCATTATTTTACTAGGCACATGTCTTGTGACCACATCTTGCCTTTTACAGTAGGGTAACCTCTTTGAAAACTAGAATTGTGGATATCCACATCTATGGCCCTCATTGTTCTGAGTATAATGATTTCTGTAAAATTAATAGTTCTTGCTGTTGGCATTAACTACTTGGCATAAAGTAGACACAAGGTTTAGAAAAACACCATGAAACAAGAAAATAGAACAAGGAAGCAAGACAGCAACAAGAAAGTGAGCGAGAAAATAGACCAAGCAAAACCCTTGAAAGAATAGATACTTGTTCTTGGGTTAGCTTGTCTTGGTGAATAAATCCCATGTTTTTAAAAGTGAACTTCTAAGCACTTCAGGCTTGTAGCTTTGCTGCTCAGAACCCAGATGATGCTTCATAAAACAGTGCACCTGTCATAGACTTCTTAATTGTGGCTCTGCTACACATTGCATTGCCTGATCATTGCAAAGATATATGGCCTTCATAAATACTGCTTATGGAGCATCTGCTAGCGTCACTGATTCCAGTGTATGTCAGGATGAAGTTACCCACGGGCCTGTCAGTGGGAACACATGCAAGATGTTAAAGTAAGTTAGGCAGGTGCTGAGCGGTAGCATTTTGAATCTAACCTCCAACTCCAAAGACTCAATGGGGCCTCACTCACACCTAATTCACTTGCTCATGGTGTCGTGGTTGGACTACATGACCTGGGAGAACGTGAACCGACAGTGTAACCACCCCACCACCTAATTCTGCTCCTTCTGTGCTGGTACCAGTTGATTTTGCCTTTGAAAATCATGTGTAGATTGACCCTGTTTGCCCTCAGTGGAGATCTACAGAATGACTTAGTCCAAGTCCCAGCACAGAGGCGTTTTATACACACCAGACTTGTATTCATGGTGCCGGGGAAAGGAAGATTTCATTAACTCAAATTGTTCCGGCTATCTGCTTGCCATTATGTCAACACAATCACTTTCTGGTGTGCCTCTGTTACTGTAGAGTCTTGCCAGACAAGACTTTGTAAAGGAAGCGCAAGACGCAGTTAAAATGAAATGCCTTTACTGCAGAGAAGCACTGCGCAGCTGAGTCGCTTTACGGGTGCATAAAACTCCATAAAGCAAAAATTCCAGAGCACCCAGGGGGGGGGAACTTTAGGTTTTACAGGGACACAGACGCTCAGTGTCTCAACCAATCAGAACCACCAGTTTCTGTTTTTCCCTTCTTTGGTGGCCTAGTGGTTAAGTGCTATGTCTGCTAACCAAAAAGGTTGGCAGTTCAAAGCCACCAGGTGCTCCTTGGAAACCCAACGGGGCAGTTCTACTCTGACCTATACAGTCGCTGTGAGTTGGGATGGCTCAAAGGCAGTGACTTTGACTCTCTGACGTGGTCTTGATGGACACCTTGGTAGTGGTGGTGGTGTAGTGGTCAAGTGCTACTGCTGCTAACCACAAGGTCAGCACTTTGAATCCACCAGACATTCCTCGGAAACTCGTGGAACGGCTCTACTCTGTCGTATAGGGTCACGATGAGACAGAATCACTCCTCTGCAGTGGGTGTGGCTTTTGTTTGGTTGTTTTTAATGGTGTGTGTTTAGCACTTCCTGAGATGCGCACGCACGGGGAGGTCAAGGTTTTTTTTTTTTTTTTTTTGGTCGCTAAGGCTTCTGGGTAGCTGGCATGGCTTATTATGAGCTGTTGCGCATGTGCGGATCTCGGGTGCCTTCCGTTTGTTTCTGGACGTGGTTTGGCGTTTTAGCACCACCGGAGGAGCGTTGTCCCGTGGTCACCCCAGCAGCCACTGCACCTGAGTCAGGGTTACCCAACCAGGTGTTTCTGAGAAACAACTTTAAGGAAATGTCAGGATGTCAGGTTTGGGGGAAAAACCTTGCCGTCAGGCAGAGTTCCAGCTTGTGTCTGGGAATTCCAGCCTTTGTCTTTCCTATCTCATCTCGACCACCTGAAATTTCTGGTAAGGACCTGAATTGGGCCTGGGCACATATGCTTTGTAGAAAATACCTTTTGTCCCTTTGCGGTTAAACACGCGCCACTGCCAAAGCTTCAGGAAGAACTTAGGACTGAGACCAGACCAATTTGGAGAATTCATATAAGCCTTTTGGGGACCTGATTATGCCCTGTGTGATCAGTGGCAGTTGCCTGAAAGCTCAAACAGGAGGTTTTACTGCTCCTCAGTTAAGGATTTTAAAATAGTCCTCCAGTTCTTTAGCCAGGAGGAACGTCACTGATGAGATTTTTGTCTCTGATCTTCTGTTTGCATCCTAACTTAAACACTGAGGATAAAAAAAAGTTACGTAAAGCTTCCTAGTCATTTTTTTTCTCTTGCATGAAATGATCTGAAATCAGGTGATTTGTTACCTTCTCTGAAGTGTGAGTTGTAATTGACACACTGAAGATGGTCTCCAAATTGAGAACATGACTGAACAGCATTAGCTTCAAATGATCTGCTTTCTCAGATTACTTTAGTCTTAGCAGTGGTGCCTTAGAAATTGTCATGGTAAAAATATTTCAATATTCTTCGCTCCACATCATAGACAGTTTATTAATGGATGCTGTGCTGGTTTATAAGACTTAATTTACACCACAATTTATTCAGCTATATCAGCATTCAGGGGAAGATTGAGAGAATCTCAGATGGATGATAGGAAGCTAGGTCTTTCCTGTCGACACTCAAATGGGAAGTGGGGGAAACCCTTTGTGAAATATATATTTTAAAAAGGAAACTAATGGCACACAGGCTTGGTGGGAGAAGATCTAAAGGCAAAGGTGGAATGAAAAACAAGAAGAGATATTTACTTCTTATTTATAGTAGGCGTGGCACGAGATTATTATATAGTGACTATCCGGTTGGTCCTGGACTCATAGTGACCCCATCTACAAAGGAATGAAACGCTGCCCTGTTCTCTGCTATCCCCGTGATTGCTTCTGTATTGGATCATTATGATTCAGAGAGTTTTTACTGGCTGATTTTTGGAAGTAGATTGCCATGCGTTTCTTCGTAGTCCACCTTAGTTTGGAAAATGTTGAAATCTACTCAGCGTCATAGCAACTGACTAATGGTGGCTAGGCTTAAATTGCAGTGGCCAGGAATTGAACCCAGAACTCATGTACAGAAGGCAAGTATTCAACCACTGAGCCACCACTGCCTCGTCAAAACCTAGTGCTCACTTCACTTCTAATTGCCTACTCTGACACCAGGCACCCACCTCATCTCTGCCATTTCTAACTTTTTCTCTACTACCAGAGCTTTCCCCTGCATATTTCTAACTTTAAAATGTACTTTAAGCTTATTATTCAGTTCACTACCCTTCTGATTCCTTGGTTAACTATATATTTAAATATGTAGACACACACACACATACATATGTATATAGTCTAGACTGAAAAGTAACAGGAGGGATGTTTTTGCTTAGTATATAAAGTAAAATGAGACTTGGAGTTTTAAGAGAGTATTTGGGCAAAAAACAATAGTTTGAGATCTCTTCATCAGAAATAGACTTTCTTCAATTATTAACATGTGTATTCACTTTAGGGATTATATTAAATGTATTTTTATCTGAAAAGGAGATAACTTTTCTCCCTCTACCATAACCTTCTATGCTCCACCATCTCAGCATAAGCAGTTGGTTTGACAGTGTTAGAGATTGGATGATGTCACCCCCAAAATGCATTTGTTGTGACACAGCTGTATGCCTGTGTCAGAACCCTGGAAGTGCTGGTTAACCAAAGACTTGGCAGTTCTAATCTACTGACTCACCTTGAAAACCCTGTGAGGTGGTTCTGCTCTGTCCATTAGTGTGCTGTGAGTTACAATTGACTCAATGGCAGTGGGTCTGGGTTTAATGCCTGTGGGTATAATCCCATTTGGGAATGGGTTGTCTTTGTTATGTGTTTTGAGTTAATCACTGTGAGATATAAAAGAGGTTAAACAAGGAAGCAAGCAGAGATGGGGAAGGAAAGATGATAAGTCACATGAAGATGGCCCAGGAGCAGAAGCTCAAAGAGACAAAGATCTTCTTTCAGAGCTGACAGAGAAAGTCTTCCCCTAAAAGCCGGCACCTTGAATTTGGACTTCTACCCCATTTGTGCTATTTCTGTTATAGCAGCACTAGATAACTAAGACAGCACCGTTCTGAAATAGAACAAGCCTATCCATAATGCCTATTAATGCAGTGTCCTCCAGCCTGACAGCACCATTTATAACCTGAAAGTGAGGCTGGGACAGCTCTGTATCTGCAACTTCAGCTTGACAATTTACGCAGCCAAAGCCAATGACTCAGGCAGTCAGAAATCTCCCAAGGAGCAGTAAACGCGTACGCACACAAATAAGAAATAGAGGTGGACAGAGGTGTTCATATAATGAAAATCAGATCAATGACGGTATAACCAAGTGGAAAAATAAAATCTGAGGAGAACAATGAGATCAGGCAATGATTCAGTGTCTGAAGGACAAGAGAGAAACAAAATGCTTCTTCAAGTTTTGGTGGCAGGCAGGGTTTTAAAGTGGCCTTTACTTCTTCATTGTCATTTGGACTTAACACATTCACTTACTCAGAGTCCTTGTCCAACCTAGGGGCCTGTAGAAAGTGGGTGTTTCATAAATTGTATCAAATTAATTAAGACAGGTGACATGCCACTGGGTGTTCACTGGCCAGCAAAGCATTTGAGAGATGTCTAACACAGACAGGGCTGAGGCAGAGGGGCCTCAACTTAACCTCCAGGGGCGTTAAGAGTTACATATAATAATGCTGTCATTTACTTTATAATATGATATGCTTCTATTGGCTAGATCACTGTCACTTCTTAAAACATGAAGAGTAATTAAATAGGATTTGTTAACTTATGGGGCGCAAGGAGGGACCGAGCAGGTTTCAGTTATAACTGACTTGCCCCTACTGCCATTTTCAGAGGACTCTGAGCCTCTACATGCTCTATCCATGCCTGATGCCCTGTGTCATGGACTGAATTGTGTTCCTCAAAAAATGTGTGTAGAAATTTAGCTGGGCTAAACTTCCCACTGTGGGATGTGTTGTAAACTCCACCTCTGTGATGTTAATGAGGGAGCGAGGATGGGTGGCAGTTGTGTTGGTGGGGCAGGACTTAATGTGTGGGATTGTATTGTAGCTTGACGTAGCCTCTTGGGATATAAAAGAAAGAGACACAAGCTGAGAGTTGGGGGACCTCCTACCATCAAGAAAGAAAACCGAGCACGTCCTTTGGAAAGGACTACGGTCCCTGCATCTCAGAGGCTTCCAGTCCAGGTAGATGATGAGGACTGTCTTTCAGAGCCAGCAGAGAAGCCTTCCCCTGGAGCTGATACCTCGTATTTGTACTGTTAGCTTACTGGACTGTGATAAAATAAAATTTCTCTTTTAAAAGCCATCTACTGTGGTATTTCTGTTAAAGCAGCACTAGATGACTAAGGCACCATGTTATCTTGTTAAAACACTGAGTCTTCAGATTACAAGTATCTTCCAGGGCCTGAGAAAGAAAAGAAATAAGGATTAACATCTAAACTTTTTCTAGTGAAATTTTTGGAGAAGAAGGAGGGAGATTTAATGTTTCCCAAAAGAAAACAACAAAGTCAGTTTACTTCCAATAGAATGAGATTCAAATAGCCTTATACATCTAACCTACAACATAAAATGATAGAAAACAGTAAAGCAG
This sequence comes from Heterohyrax brucei, assembly GCA_028571685.1. NCBI lineage: Eukaryota > Metazoa > Chordata > Mammalia > Hyracoidea > Procaviidae > Heterohyrax > Heterohyrax brucei. Next base: position 111,266,553 of record CM053149.1, on the reverse strand, counting down.
TGTCTGCAAAGATAGGAGGAGAACTAAGGGTATGTTTCAGTATAGTAGTATTCAAATCAGAGAGGGAAATAAACGTAGTTTTCTGAAATAAAGACTTGAAACATTTATCTTGGAATACAAGAAGACGAAAAACTGTAGTATGTACTCCAAGACAACAAAATTAAAAAAAGAATGAAACTATAGGGAGTGAATAGTCATACTCAAAGAAGCATAGAAGGAAAAATACACAGGCAACATAAAGATGGACTAAGGGTGTTAGTTTTGTTGTAGGGTTAAGATTAAATAGAAAACCGTATCTCTTAGAAGACAAACAAAAAGACATTAAGGTAAACCAAAGATTGGCAAAGAAGGTTTCTTCTTCAAATCACTAAGTAGCAAAGAAGAATTCATGAAAAAGTTTTTAATCCACCAAAACACTGAAAGAAGAAAGAATAACAGCAAAAGCATGTGGTCATCATTAGTATATCCCAAATCCGAAATCAGTTTAATTATATTAACTCCACTACTAAAGTTCTTGAAGGGCTAAAAAAAAATCCACATGTTACTTTTACTAAGACATACTACAAAAACAGTTATATAATTTTTTTTAAAAAAGAGTTGTTCAAGATCATAAAAGAAAAATGTTACCAAAATAAATGAATAGTAGAAATGGTAATAAAAGATTGTTTATAGTTCAAGGAGTAAAAGCAATAAATAGGACTTTATATCATTTGGAGCTAATATTAGGTAAACAGTTTACATGATGGTTGCTTTTAAACTATTGCCATTGAGAGGATCCCAACTCACAGGGACCCTACGGGACAGAGTAGAACTGCTGTATAGGATTTCCATGGAGCATCTCCTGGATTTGAACTGCGGAGCCTTTGGTTAGCAGCTGTAGCATGTATCCACTAGTTAGGTGGAGAAGATGCTGATTCTCCTATTGAGTATGTGATGGATTGGAAGAGCCTGTGGTTGCTACACTGAAAAAAAGAGAACACTGGGTTGTGTTGGCCAGTTTGCAGTACAGATACGGAGTTCATTTGAGAGATTTGTATTAGAGATACGGACATGGGATTTATCTCCACAGAAAAGGTGATTGAAATTGCTGGAGATATGATCATCAGATTTAGTGTAACAGAAAAGAAAAAGGAACAAGTGTAGACACGGCGTGGAAGGTTGTCTTTGCTCGGGCTTTCCGACTCTGTACAGGCTTGCATAAAAGTGATTCAGCAGTATGGCATTATCCTGTTTATGCCCAGCTTGGCCTTGAGGGCTCAAGTCTGGCAGCCAGCCACCTTTGTGTAAAACTGGCATATGAGGTCACTGCACCACTAGGCGCAGTCTCCTGCCCTCTGCCTTCGGCCACCTGTTGCTGCCTGAGATGCTGTATTGCCTTGCCACGCCTTCACTCCAGTAAACCCACCCTGACTACACCAGCAGAGTGTCTGTCATTACCGAGTCTGTCCGAGTCTTAAGCCTGCATTCCTGTCCTTGAACACCTGCATTCTGACAAGTAAAATCTAATCGAAAAGACTATTCAAAATGATGACTCAGGAGTGACTAGCTAATTAGAACAATCAGCAAAGGAGATTGTCCTGGGCAAAATGAGCTTCAGGCTTAGAGTAAAACCTTTTCTGTGCTGAAAAGGAGCCTAAAGAAAGGGAGAAAAGCAGAGGAGTTTGGGGATGGGCTGAATGGGGGTCAGGAAGAGAGGTAACAAGAAAGTGGTAAATACGTACTTGGAGCATTGAACTCCAGAGTAGTGAAATACATTTTAAGTAAATGCCTGAGAAAGGACAAGATTTAATTCAGACACTCTCATGGAGTTAAGCTTAAAAGTCAGGGTCAAGTGGAAGGAGTGAGAAACTATCAGAGACAGTCCTTAATATGATAACAATACCCATTATCACTAACATTTGTGAAGCCATGAGTATGTGTCAGCCGCCCTATTAGGTACATTTTTACATGTGATCTATCTTATGTTTCTATCTTAACCAGCCACTGTTAATATTTTCACCATGGTACTAGAATCTGGGCATTACCTTCCTGGTTTGCTTTGCTGGGAAGACCCTGAATAAAGAAGCGAAAACTACGTTTGACATACTGCAGAAGTTGGCATTGCCTCGGAATATTTGGACAGAAAGGTGAAAGCTGTCCCTGAACCATACAACCCAGGATGCTCTATCAAAAGTGAGACATTTCTGCATCAGCTGGGAAGAGTCAGGCGCATCTTCTCATGTGTTCTTAAGTGACATCTGTATAAACAGGAAGCCAAAAAGCAGTGATAAAAGCATGATAAGACAATAATTAATATAGGGCTTTTTTCTTTCTTGTTTTTCTACATTTTTTAAGAAATTCTAACGTGCCCACCCTCCCTTTCTGTACAAAATTAGTCAGTTTTCAAGAGAACATGCAGCAAACAGGGATTGATTCTGAGCTCTAACAGCCAAAAGGATTGTGTGTAAATACAAGGTATTGATCTCTGTGTGTAATAAAAAGATCTCTTGTCAGGAAAAATTGGAGGATACCTTGCAAGGTATAATAGTAAGCGAATACTATGTCCATATGTGTTTACAGGTATTGTGTTCAGGCTGTAAGACAAAATACCCATCTTGTGAATCCTATTCCAGCAGCCACTGTAACATTTGAGCTTTGTGAATGCCCACATGACTTCCACTCCTCTAGATGCTCCTTAAAAGTGTTAGCTGACCTGGTTCAGTGAGTGCTACTCAGAGAAAACTCTGCACAGGAAATGTTCCTTCTTTTCCCCGTAAGGAACATTTCCAGTTAAGGTGTAGTTTACACCAGAGGGGAGGATGTTTATGGTCAGTTCTATAAAGCAAAACAAACAAACAAACCCAAACGTGTTGCTGTCAAGCTGATTTCGACTCAGGGTGGCTGTGTAAGGATACATTCCCTGAGGACAGAGTAGAACTGACCCCATGGGATTTCCAGGGACTGGCTGGTAGATTTGAACAGCTGACCTTTTAGGTAGCAGCCACACTCTTAACTGCTAATCCAGCAGGCCTCCATAAAGCAAAGCAAAAGTTTTTAATCAATGTATATCCTTTAGTATGACTCACTATCTCCATCACCCTAATTACTTCTATAGGAAGAAAGTCTATCCACATATTCAGATTGTCCACTGGAATCAAACACTTGAATTGTGAGAGTAAAGGCCAAAGATTTATCAAGTGGATGAAATAGTATTTTGTTACTTTTTTGTATTGGGTTCATATTTATTCACTTTTACTTGTTAATTTACTACCTTAGGGCAAAGTATTATCAGATTATTAATACCCACTATCATGCATTAGGAAATCTTTGTGACATAGTGGTTAAGGGCTGTGACTGCTAACACAGAGGATGGTACCAGGTGCTCCTTGGAAATGTTATGGGGCACTTCTACCCTGTTCTATAGGGTCTCTATGAGGCAGAATCGACTCAGTGGCATTGGGTTTGGTTTGTTTTCTTTCTCATACATGGAGTCATCTCTTGTTTACTCTGCTTCCTCAGGGTCCTGTCTGGGTTGGTTGGTAGATTAAGGAGGATATATAAAATGTTCTTTCTCTAATCTGTGTGCAATATGGAGAGGTGTTTGTTTCATGACTGGGAACTCACTGTTGAGATAGCCCACTACCACCAAATAATGTGATGTCCTGGATTATTTTGTTCCAATGAATGCTGTGGGGATTTTGACAAAAAGTGAAACCATGAAAGATAATTGGTGAGCAAGAGTCTGCATTAGAAAGCAAGGCTTAGAAAAAGGCACTACAAATTAATTCCAATTATTTCTGACCTAAGGTCACGTTGTCTGCTTGGAGATTGATTTTAAAAGTGATTGTTGGATGTCTGAGGGAAGCCCTGAGCTTTTATCCTTTCACTCCGTTGGCTTTTGTAAGAATGCTGGGTAACCACAGGGCTGGCACTCGTGTTTCTAGAGTGTCTTTTGTGGCTTGCGATTGTGCACTTTGTAGAACAGTAACAACAGTAATGATAATGCAGTAGCTATCTCTGTGCTGAGCACATTACCCATAAGAATTCATTTCCTTTTCCCAGCATCTCTCTGAGATAGGTACTATGATCCTCACAAGAAGTTAGTTTCCTCAGGATTTCACAGCTAGTTAGTAAATTTATTGGCTACTTTGGGGTAAGCCAGCAATTAAAAATAAAAAAAAAAACAAAAACAAAAAGAACAAACCTTCTGGCTAAATCAAATAACAGTTTATACAGTAGAAGGGTGGCTGAGCACTTGCACAGAACCAGGAAGCAGGAGCCATTGCAGCAGCTGGCAGTCAGCGACAAAGGTGACCAACTGATGCATCCATCTCATGGTTGCCGTTACGTGGGTGGAGGGCAGATCCGGTGCCGCAGGCTCTGCGAGTTGGAACCGGGTGTCTGGATTGGCCATCTTGCCAAGACTGTACAGAATAGGAAGCAGACATGTCTAAAGAAAATTCATATTCTTAAAAAAGGGGGAATGGATGTTAAGTGGCCACACCTGACAGTGCCTGGCACAGTGGTGGGACTGAGTTTGTCTTCAGTTCCCATGCAGTGGAACACTGCTAGAAGCTATTTTCACTTCTGTTCCCACGCCCCTTCCCCAATAGTAAGTACTATCACCATTATATCATTCACAAAAGTTACCATAAAAAATACTTTTTAGGTACTACTTAGTTGATCTCCAACGCATAATGACCGCATGTGTCTCAGAGTAGAATTAGCTTCAAAGGATTTTCAAAACCTGATTTTTCTAAGTAGATCACCAGGCCTTCTTTCTCGGCATCTCAAGGCTAATCTCCAGTGTTTTCAGTTAGCAGCCAAGTTCATTAGCGGTTTTCACAACCAGGGGCTCCACTAAAATATTAGGAAGGATTACTGTCAGACTAACAGACTTATATAGACACGTACAGCATTTTGAAGACCTCATTTACCACTTCATCATTTTTCTCATTATTCTGTGGGCCATTTCATGTTTCATCAGACTCGTGGAAAAGTCCTAGTGTCTGGATGTTTATATTTAGGAATTACTTCAGATTTTTTTTTTTTTTTAACAGAACTAATATATCAGAGAATTTTGTTTCTCTCTCTGTGCCTGTTCATCTCCATCTATCTCTCTAGATACTGACTTTGCCAAAGTCTCACAGTTATTCTAGGCCTTGGGGTATGGTCTTTTCACTCCCCAAACCTAAATTCTTGGTTTGTTTTTTCCTTCTTTGCATTATGCATTACTTCCTCATATAACTGCAAAACCCGGACTGATTGAACATTACACAGCCAGAATTTTAGCTATGAAAATAGTGTTTCAGCTACCTTACCTGAATCATCATTTTTATACTTTAATCATTCCTCTTCAAGGGAAAAGGAAAACCAAGCCCTTGGTAACAACCAGAAGTTGGGCATTGCATCTCCATCAGTCACCAAGCCTTGCAACTCTTCTGTGATATGCAAAATAATGATAAAACCACAGTTTAAATCTTGTCCTTAAGTTTGTATTAGAAGCATAGCAAAAGCAACACTGGGTTACAAACCCTTTGAAATGTTTCGTTTACTCTTATTGCTAAGTAGAGTATTAGGAAAGGAAAGGGCAAGCTATAGCGTTGAGAATTAAGAAACAAAACCAAAAACTTCGCACTTACAGACTGAAGTTTGAAAACATGACTTTAATTGTGTGGATTGCCATCAGAAGTATTAATTAATGATCCGGTTGTATAGAACTGTTTAATTAGAGGCTTGATTTCATTCCTTTAAAAACACAGGCTATGACAAGCTGAAAAAAGTGTTTCTTAAGTTATTAGGCTCTGATCCCCATAACTTTTGAGTATTCCTTTATAGCTATTGGCAAAGCGTGTGATTAAATTCAGGAACTTGAGATGGTAAGATTATTCTGGGTATTGGATGTGTCCTAAATGCAATCATGTGTACTTATAAGGGAGAGACAAAGGTGCATATCAAATGGACAGAAAAGAAGATGACACACACACACACACAAAAGAGAAGTTGATGTGAAAATGGAAGCAGAGATTAAAGTGATGAAGCCCCAAGCCAAGGAATGTCGGCAGCCATGAGGAGCTGGAAGAGGCAGAGTAGCATCTCCTTTTGGACCTCTAAAGAAAACGCAACCCAGATGACGCTTTGATTTCGGATTTCTGTCCTTTAATTTCTGTTGTTTGTAAGCCACTGAATTTGTGGTCATCTATTGTAGCAGCCCCAGAAAACCAATACAAATATGCAAGATGCATCCAGTGACATAGATTCTGTATGTATAGAAAAGAAGAAGGATGTTAAAACAGGAAGAGCTAGAATGAATTTAAATACTTATTCATGTTTTTATCAAGTGTTTACTACGAATTGCTAGCTATACATTTCCAGGCCTTGAGGATGGACCAGTGAACACTGCAAATACCTACCATTGTGGAACTTATGTTTCACTTGTACTGAAGTTAGCAGAGTCCCTGTGCAGTGAAAATCGTTAACCTGCTTGCTGCTAACCAAAAGGTTGGAAGTTGGAGTCTACCCAGTGGCCGCTAGAAAGAATGGCCTGGCATTCTCCATCTGAAAAATCAGCCACTGAAAGCCCTATGGAGCACAGTTCTATGTGACACATATGGGTTGACTGAGTGACAACTAGTCCCTGCTAAGTGGTGATGATAGAAGAATGAATATTAGGCAATCAGATACATTAAGTAAAACATAATTTGAAAATGCTGTGGAAGAAGCATCTGCAAGAGCACCCAGTGGAACAGCCATCTGATCTCCCTGGGGTGTGGGGGAGGGGGTAGGTTTAGTTCACCTAGGAGCCCAAACTGGAGAGGTCATCAGGTAAGTGAGGGAAAGAAAAAAGAGGCAGTGGCCCTGAAAATTAAAATAGCTTCTGCAAAGGAAAGGGGATATGAAAGAGTGTGGGTTGTCAGGGGAATAAAGGAGACATTTAATGGTGCCAGGGTATAAGAGCTGAAAAGGAAACAGGAAAACGAGGAGAGAAAGCGCAGTACCTTGAAAGGCCAGGTGAGGTGCGTGAATGTGGTTGGAGTCTGCACTGCAGGCAAGGAGAAAACACTGCAAAAGTTTAAACTGTGAAGTGTTACCACCAGATTAGCAATTTAGGTATTTGATTGGTGGGGATCAAGATTAAAGCAGGGAGTTCATGTCTGCAGCCTCGCAGATCAGTATGGCTAGCTCCTAACAGGAGCTCAAAAAACATTTGTTAAGAAGCAAACAAGTAAAATGAAAGTCATCCAACTATTTGCTTTAGAATGAGGAAGATATACCATCATAAATGTATTTGTCCTACATGACTCGTTTAAGACCTACCTCTAATCTAGGGCATACATGCCTGGAATTGAGTGGTGGACTATTAATATGCAGGTGAAGGCACTTTATGATTTCAAGTAAGGGCATTAACAAGCTAAGATGATGTAGTAGACTGCAGTCTGTTTTTTTTTAATTTTTCAATTCTTTCCTCAAAATCATGTTAAGCACATTATGCTAAACATGACTTACCTTAGAGCCTTATGTCTTCCCTTCTGATACTATTCAAGTTAATTTCCTGAACATCTTGACTTTAATTACCTCTTCCATGTCTGATGTAGAACTTGATGCTAAAGTATGAACTCAAGAAAATGAGGTTGTTAAAGTCTGGATTTTTTTTTTTTTATAAGTTCATCCTTCTTTTTTTCTTAACTGAACATCCAGACGACTGAAGTATTCTGCAAGTTTTAACTTGAAAAGACTGCCTAGAACTCTTCTACCCCCAGACAACTGCCTTGAGACTTGAGTAGGTTCCGCCTCTTCCAATCATCCTTTCACCCTGCTATGTTGTGCATATATGACGTGTGTAACACTCCTCCTAACTATTAGTTCCCAATTTTAAAGCATATATGGTACTTAGTAGCCGTATTGCACTTCCAGTTGTAATTCAAAGAGGAGCAGGATGAGTATTAACGTGATCATTCCAAATCAGCAGAAACTGTGAAATAATGATGGCTTTTAAGAAACATCTTCTTGAAATAGAGAATTTGAATGTTACTGAGACTGAAACATGGGGAAATGTGAAACAAATAGTTGTGAGCCTGTCCAATCAAAGCAGCAGTTCTTATAAAACTATGAGATTTTTATATCCTAGCAAGAGCCTGAAGTGTGGGACAGTGCAACTAATCATAATGATATATTAATAAATAGAGAAGTGTCGTTAGAAAAGAGAAATACTTCCTTCAGTAGGAGGGATGTTGTTTATTTGAAACAAAGAACACAACACTTTGAATTTAAACATATATCCTGCTTACAAAATAAAAAGTAGGCAGTGGAGCATGCCCCAGGCCAGAGGGCTGTGAATTTACTAGGTCTGCTGACACTCCTAGGCATTTTTCTGCCAGGAGCCTTAACCTCACTGACAGGTACTAAAAGTTATGTTCAAAGTACAGGTTGTTCTGTTGCATACCTAAGGGAGGGAAAAAGAAGGCTGTGCGTAACTCTTTGCCCCTGAGCTGTCACTAACCACAGAAGAAAACATGTTTAGGGTTCACTACCCAATACCTAGCTATCTGTTTAGTTCAAACTTCTATTAAGCAAAATTTCATTGGTCTACCAGAATGGCTGGCTTTTCTTTCTCTTCTGAAAAGTTGCTGTTTTTACTCTGATTCCTACAGTGGCGTTTTGTCATTCTATACTTATTTTATACTTTGTTATCATTATTTTACACTGAGATTTTTCTCTCTCTTTTTGTATCTTCTAAGAGCAGTCTAGCCTTAATCTCTTTTTAAAAGTTTTGCTAATTTTAAATTTGCTGTTCTAGGGTCGCCATGAGTCAGATCCGACTCGAAGGCACTTGGCTTGGCTTGGGTTTTTCTCTCTTACTGGTTTTACCATTTACATCATTTGTTGTTGTTTTCTAGTTCTTATATTAAAACATGATTTAGCTCTTTTAAGTTGATACATTATCTAATTTTGATTATTAAAATTACTTAAGCATGTTTTATTATGCTTTTTAGCCCTTGTCCCGAGTTTTTCTGAATTGTAATGCTCTGAGGCATCTGTACCTGCTTTATTTTTTTTTCCTTTGCTATTCTGCTCTTAGATTTCTTTTTATGACATGGTGACAGGATTGATAGAGTGTAAGAATCCTTGTCATTAACAGGATATTTTAGGGGCCTTCCCCTATGACTCGTATGTCCCTGAAACCATCCATTCTTCTAGCTGCCTCTAGTGGATTACTTTCTAATTTCAGTTCCTTTATAGGATCAAGATAAGGCATTTTCTTCCTATGTTTTGTGTCAATTTTAATGTCATTCCTTTAAGAATTCGCTGACTCAGCTTTTCCCCGAACATATACTACCATAGCTCTTCAGTAAGTAGCCCTAGCGGCACAATGATTCAACACCAGCTGCTAACCAGAGGCAAACTTACCAGCTTCTCTGCGGAAGAAAAGACCTAGCAATCTGCTCCAATAAAGATTACAGTGTAGAAAACTCCATGGGAATGTTCTCCTCTGTCAGAGTCAGTATGAGTTGGAATTAATGTCCTATCAGGACAACAGTACCCTTTGGTATATTTGTTATTTTGACGTTAATCTTATACAAAACTTGTTTTTTATGCTTACTGCTATATATATAGCACTCAGCACAGTCTAAGTGTGTAATAGATACTCAGCGATTGCTTGTTTAATGACTGAATAAAGCTAGATAGTGGAAAGAGAGTGGATAAATACTTCTACTTTTTAAACATTTATCTGTGAGGGCTGGTATTGCTCTGATTCCTTTCAATGACTGTGTGATATACAATCACAGGGTTGTGGCTACAATTTATTCATTCTCATTCAATTGATCTCTGCCTCAGATGTTGTAAAAAATGGTGGTGTGGCATCAGACCTGTTCTCACTTCAAAGGGGGAGAGGACAGTAAAGGTCAGCATCAGCCCAAGGCTGACTCCAGTGAGGTGGAGTTTGCAGCAACACGAGATGGTAGGAACCCAAAGACTGGTACAAACAGTGTAGAGGGCTTCCTGGTCCATGAGTGAAGCAGCTACACCAGGTGGAGATCAGGCATACCGCTACTCTCCAGACCTTTTTACCAGTTCTGACATGAGCCATCCCTCCCATGGCACTCTCTACTACTCTGCTGAGTTTGATAATTTGTTGTAGTAGCCATACCCAACTCACAGGCCATACTCAAGATTATGGGTTTTATTACGGAAGTAACTGATTATAATTCAGGGTATAGTTCTTTTGATCAGAATAGCTATTTCTTGGCTGCTACCATCAGCCACTTACTTTAGGTCTCAGCCCTTGCTCCTCTGCCTGGACTTACCTCTCCACCTTCAGGTCTGGCTTCTGCCTGCCCACCTTCCACCCCTAGCCAAATATTACAAAGCCATTTAGGTCTGCCAGTAAGTACTCAGTGGTACCCTACTCTATCAGGAAGCTTCCTGCATGTAGTCTCTCAGTTTTCTTGCTTCCTGGGCCAAGAAGCCTGGTGTAGCTGTTTCACTCATGGACCAGGAAGCCCACTACACTGTTTGTACCAGTCTTTGGGTTCCTACCATCTCGTGTTGCTGCAAACTCCACCTCACTGGAGTCAGCCTTGGGCTCATGCTGATCTTTATTTTCCTCTCTCCCTTTGAAGTTAGAAGAGGTCTGATGCCACACCACCACTAAAGTGTTAACAGCTTTCTCTCTGTCCTTGTTCTAGGGGGTTTTTAGCATAGGAACACCAGATACAAAGAATGTGTGTATCCTTGGATGTTCTTGATGGTACTGAGGCACTCCTTCTGTATCTGTGATTGGCTCCCTTTAAGCCTAGCTGTAATGCTGGAAGCTATGTCAACAGTATTCAGATAACAGCAGGGTCACCCATGGTGGAAACATTTCAGCTGAGCTTCCAGACTAAGACAGACTAGTCAGTCTAATTCTGCAAAGAATTAGCCAATTCTTAAACTTTGAGAATAGCAGGAGAACGCTGTTACATATAGTGCTGGCAAATGAGCCTCTCAGGTTGGAAGGCACTCAGAAGATGACTGGGAAGAGCTGCCTCCTCAAAGTAGAGTTGACCTTAATGACATGGATGAAGTTAAACTTTTAGGACCTTCATATGCTGATGAAGCATGACTCAAAATAAGAAGGAACAGCTGCCGATACTCATTAATAATTGGAATGTAGAATGTACATAGTATGAATCTAGGAAAATTGGAAGTTGTCAAAAAAGAAATAGAACACATAAGCGTAGATATTGTAGGCATTAGTAAGCTGAAATGGACCATTACTGGCCTTTTTGAATCAGACAGTCATATGGTCAACTATGCTGGAATGAAAACTGGAAGAGGAATGGTGTTGCATTCATTGTCATAAAGAACATTTTAGGACCTATCCTGAAGTACAGTGTTGTCAGTGCTCAGACAATATTCATACACTTACAAGAAAGAACAGATAGCACTACTGTTATTCCAATTTACACGTCAACCACTAAGGCAAAGATGAAGAAACTGAAGATTTTTATCAGCTGTCGCAGTCTGAAATTGATGAAAGACACAATCAGCAAACATTGATAGTTACTGGTGATTGGAATGCAAAAGTTGGAAACAAAGTAGAAGGATCAGTAGCTGGAAAATACAGCCTTGGTGATAGAAATTATGATGGAAATCACATGACAAAATTTGCAAGATCAGTGATTTCAATGCAGATATCTTTTGTCACCAACATTAACAGTGGCTGTACACATAGATCTCACCAGATGGAATCCACAGGAATCAAATCAACTACATCTGTGGAAAGAGACCATGGAAAAGCTCCATATCGTTGCTCTGCTGGCTGAGTCAGAGACCATCAATTGTTCATATGCAAGTTCGAATTGAAACTGAAGAGAATTAGAACAAGTCCATGAGAGTCAAAGTATGAATTTGAGTATATCCCAACAGAGTGTAGAGACCATCTCAAGAGTACATTTGATGTGTTGAACTCTAATGACCAAAGACTCATCCATGAAGAAAGAGTTTATTAAAAAGACAAGAAAGAAAAGATCAAATTGGATGTCAGAAGAGACTCTGAAACTTGCTCTTGAGCATCAAGTAGCTAAAGCAAAAGGAGGGAATAATGAAGTAAAAGAACTGAACAAAAGATTTCAAAGGGTGTCTCAAGAAGACAAAGTCATTACAAAAAGCTGGAGATCGAAAACCAAAAGAAAAGAACAAGCGTTGCATTTCTCAAACTAAAAGAATTGAAGAAAAAATTCAAGGCTTGTGTTACAATAGTGAAAGATCCTACAGGGAAAATATTAAGTGACTCAGGAAGCATCAAAAGAAGATGAAAGAAACACACACCAGAAAGAATTGGTCAGTGTTGGCTTGGCTCAACTATTTCAAGAGGTAGCATATGATGAGGAACTAATTGTACTGAAGGAAAAATTTGAAGCTGCTTTGAAGGCACTTTCAAAAGATATGGCTCCAGGAATTGATGGAATATGAACTGAGATGTTTCAAAAAAAAAGATGGAGTGCTGGAAGTGCTCACTCTTCTGTGCCAGGAAGCTTGGAAGAAGCTACCTGATCAACTGGAAGAGATCCATATTTATGCCTATTCCCAAGAAAGTGGATCCTACCGAATGTGGAAATTATCAAACAATATCATTAATATCACATGAAAATAAAATTTGCTAAAGATCTTTCCAAAGTGACTGCAGCAGTATATTGACAGGGAACTGCTAGAAATTCAAGCTAGATTTAGAAGAGAATGTGGAACCAGGGGTATCATGGCTGATGTCTGATGGATTTGGGCTGAAAGCAGAGAATACCAGAATGACATTTACCTACATTTTATTGAGTATACAGAGGCATTCAACTGTGTTGATCATAGCAAATTATGGATAACATTACAGAGATTGGGAATTCCAGAACACTTATTTGTCCTCATGAAGAATCTGTACTTGGATCAAAAGGCAGTCTTGTGTACAGAACAAGGGGACACTGAATGGCTGAAAACAAGGAAAGGTGTGCTTCAGGGTTGTTTCTTTTCGCTGAGAATTTTCAGTCTGTATGCTGAGCAAATAATCCAAGAAACTGGAATACATGAAGAAGTATGAGGCATCAGGATTGGAGGAAGACTCATTAACAACCCGCCTTATGGAGATGACACAATCTTGCTTTCTGAAAGTGAAGAGAATTTGAAACATTTACTGATGAAGATCAAAAACCACAGCCTTCAGTATTGATTACACCTAAATATTGAGAAATCAAAAATGCTCACAAGTGGCACAGTAAACAACATCCTGATAAAGGCAAAAAAGATTTGAGATTGTCAAGCATTTCATCTTCATTGGTTCTGAAATCAAAGCAAGAGCAGTCAAGAAATTAAAAGATGCATTGCATTGAAAAAATCTGCTGCGAAAGATTTCTTTAAAATATTGAAAAGTAAAGATGTCACCTTGAAGACTAAAGTGTGGCTGATCAGCCATGGTATTCTCAATTGCATCATATGCATGTGAAAGGTCGACAGTGAATAGGGAAGACAGAAGAACTGACACCTTTGAATTGTGGTTTTGGAGAAGAGTGCTGAATGTACCATGGGCTGTGAAAAGAACAAACAGATGTGTTCTGGAAGAAATACAACCAGAGAGCTCCTTGGAGGCAAGGATTGTAAGACAGTATCTTACATGTGTTGGACATGTTGTCAAGAGGGATCAGTCCCTAGAGAAGGACATCGTGCTTGGTAAGGAAGAGGCTTGGCAAAAAAGAGGAAGACCCTGAAAGACATGGATTGACACAGTGGCTGCAGTGATGGGCTTAAGCATAAAAAGAGTTGTGGGCATGGCACAGGACTAGGCAGTGTTTCATTCTGTTGTGTGTAAGGTCACTATGAATTGGAAGTGACTTGACAGCACCTAACAACAACAACAACAGCAACAACAGTCCTAGTGCAGTGACAAAACTGACCAACCCCAACAAGGATTCCATGCACCTTATTTGCATAGTTGTATCCCTTCAAGAGTTTCATGTAATATATTTGGATTATCAGCAGGATGTCCAATTCTGTAGTGGGCCACAAACATCTTATCTGCATAGTCGTACCCATTTTGTGGGAATCAAAAGACCATGGCTAGAAGAGCTATAGAAAGTATCAGTGCACCACAGATATGCTGCAGTAAATATTGTTGTACACATATCCATCCATTTAACTGTTTGATTTTATGGAAAAGTTCACAGAAATTGGGTTTCTAAGTAAAAAAGACAGTTTAATTTTAATTTTAATTGATATTGCCAGTTTCTGCTTATCATATTGATAACTTTTTTTTTATTTGAAAGCAAAGTTTCTCCACTGAAAAATTGCCTTGGCTTTCACATCATTCAAGGATTTTAAAAATTATTTTTAAAAATTCTAAGCACTTTTGGTATTATAATAATTTCTAAGGTTATCATAAATATTATCTAAATGATGCAGGGGGAAGAAAATCCATTTCTATGACAAATTGCCCTTAAGGACCGAGCATGAATGTTTCCATAAAGAGAAATACAAAATATTAAAATAATGTTCTCTTTCAATAAGTAAGTTTATGAGACTTTGAGGAAATAATGCATGACTATTTCAGAAAAGTGCACTCTGTTATTAATGTGCAATTTGCATTGATAGGAAGTAAAACATTACCTTAATTCTAAATTTACATTCTCTAAACCAGGGGTAGGCCAAACCAAGGCCCAGAGGCTGGATCTGGCCTTCTGTCTCTTCAGATAAAGTATTTTGGAATACAGATACAGTCACTTATGTCTTATCTGTGGCTGCCTTGACATCACAGTAGTTGTAACAGAGACTGGCTGGTCTGCAGATTTTCTTGATTTCTTTGATGAAAATAATCATAGGTCTCTCTTAATGACTGCTTACCATGTGCCAACAATGTGATCTGTGTTTTACATTCTGTAAGTCTTTAATTCTGCTTATCCTCTTCTTCACAAATGAGGAAACTGCACCCTAAACAATTGAAATTTCTTTCCTGTAATCAAGCTGATAGTAGGTGGTGGAGATGAGAACTTGAATCCTTGTGTACCATCCCCAGTTTTTGAAGTCACCTGTATAAAAGTGTAAAGACCAGAAAGCCATACCTGTCACCAGCGAGTTAATTCTGACTCATAATGACCCTGTAAACCAAAACCAAACTCACTACCATCGAGTCAATTCCAACTCATAGTAAAATTGTCCATAGGGTTTTCAAGCCTATAGTCTTGACAAGAACAGACTGCCACATTTTTTTCCTTCGGGACAGTTGGTGGGTTCCAACTGCCAACTTTTCTATCTATTTAAGACCCAAAAATGTGACTTGTGAAAAAAAAAGAAAAAATTTCCCTGCGTAAGATAATTAGTTATGAGAGCAAAGTAAAATTTTATTCATAAATGTTAACTGTTATTCTTTAAAATGTTTAATCTTTAACGAAGATTGAATGACCAAAATATGCAACAGGTGTGTTTTTAGACTCTAAGAACCCAAAGACAAATATACTTAGAATTTGGAGTTTATATGAAGATAGAAGTAGAGCAGGAAATTAGAAAACAATGGGTACGAGGCACTGTTATCGCTGTTAGTTGTTGTGGAGCTGACTCTGACTCATGGAGAATTTACACATAATGGAAGGAAATGTCCAGTGTGATTGTTTGTTGGTATGCTTGACTTCATTGTTGCATCTCCCGTGTCCATCTATCTCATTGAGGTTTACAACCATGATGTCCTTTTCTAGTGATTGATCCTTCATGATGAAGTATCCAGAAAAGAGCTGTAACATAGCCATCTTTGAAGAGCATTTGGAGCATACAGGGAGTGCTTGACTAGCTTATGCAAAGGGATGTAATGAGCTTGTTGTATTTATATACATTAGCTCTTCCTGACAGATAGCAACAAAAGTGATCAATTACAAAACTCTAAGTCCCAAAGACCTGAGGAATGCAACGCTGATGATAGAAACATAATTATAACTCTAATTAATGACTTCGTGACTAAGTCACTAGCTGATTACCATAATTATCCAAAGTTCTGCTTGTCAGTATCAACACAGCAAATGGGATATTAGGGGGAAATAAAAACAGCTGAAAAAAAATAAAGCTATAGATACTTGAATTTTTTTTTTTCATTTTTAAGTGTTATTACCTGCAGAAGATTTGTATTCTGTTGTTCTAGTTGATTGATATTATTCTACTGTTGTTATTTTACTTTGTTAGGGAACTAATACAAAATGAACTTTGTTCTAATCTTGAATTTTATACAGTTATTTACAGTAAAATTTGCAGTACGTCTTTATATAGAGTTAAATGCTAGAGACTCTATAGTCCACTTTGGTAAGCTGTGTATCATCGATATAATACATAAAATACAATATAATATCAGCTGTCTCAAGTATTTATTATCTATGGCATTTCTTTTATAGGTACTTACATGGGGTGAAAAATAAAAATCTGTTCATAGATGCCAGGGCTTTATTATTCTTAAAATTGTAATGGAAAAAGATGGAAATTTTAATGTTTGGGGAGGTAGAAAAAAAGATACAGAAAGATAAAGCAACTGGTCCAGATTCATACAAAGAGAATGACAGAGTGGAAAATCCCTTCAAGCTATCCTGGCATCTCCCTCCTCAGCAGTTTAACCAGCCGAAGTGCTTCCTAGAGAAAAACAATACAAGTGACACTATGTAGGGGTTTTTTGTTTTGAACATCTTCAAACAAGATTCTAATGATAATTTTAGTGTGGTCATTTTTCTCCCAGTACACATGGTATATGTTTCTTTTTTCATTGTAATCCACTAATCAATAGCTGTAAGAGTATAACCTCAAAAGGAAAACTTCCTAAGCAATACATTTTTGGATACAGTTCTCATCAAAATTAAAACATCATAGCCTTTGAGAATTTAGATAAAGTTGCCTTTTGATAAAGACACAGACACAAGAATTAGAGTTCCCATGTGACTGTGACTTTGTCTTTGAATTAGGCCCACTAGACTGTACTGACGTGTGCGTAAATGTGTGTGCACCCTAATATATGTATTTTTTAACTTTCAAAGCAATACAAAAAAATGTAAAGTGTATTAACATTTACTAAGTATTAATTGTAAAGGGACATGGATGTTTGATAGATCTAACTAGTAATATAGATAAACCCATAGCCTTCCAGTCTGTTTTAATTCGTAGTGCCCCCCTATGGCAGAATAGAACTGTTTTATAGGGTTTCCAGGTCTGTGGTCTTTCCGGAAGCATATGGCCACATCTTTTTCATGCACAGTAGCTGGTGTATTCTAACTACTGGCCTTTCAGGTAGCAGCCAAGTGCTTGACCACTGAGCCACCAGGGGTTCTCGAGTAATATGTATAATTTTGCTTAAGAATGGCTTAAATTCCATTAACTTAAGAACTAGGGATAAAAATGTTTGAGTTATAAGAAAACTGTAACAGTATAGTCTTCATGCCCCAGAATTTCATTTGACTCTTTCTCCCCTGTGTATTCTTTTATAGATGCTCTTCCTCTTCAGCTCATTTCTAACTGTGTTCCTCAAACGTAGATTTTGACTCTGGGCCCTCATTTATCTCTCTCAGTTTGACTGCTTTGGGTGTTCCTGTGTTTTTTTCAGTCCTGTTTGCGGGCTATGAGTCCAACTTTGCTATCTGGTTTTAGTCTATAGATTCAGCCTTTGTTTGTTTTCACTTGGTTTTGATTTTGATCATCTTCTCACTTCTGGATTCTGTACCTGTATACTTGCCATGAACAGTGAACCTCTAGGGCAGCCGCCAGCTTACTCTGGACTCCTAGATTGAAAAATAGGGTTCATGCTTCCTGCCTCGTTTCTTGTACTTTATTAATACTGAATTTGTGAACATATTAAGGTAAAACATTGAAATAGTAGTCGGATAGGAAACAATATTATTTATTCGCATCATATTTATAGTCCTCTTGTTATTTCTAAACATACTTGTTTCTTATTTTATCATAATCTCCCAGTAAGTGATATTTTGAATCTCCACAAGTATGTTAAATTTTACAACTTTCAGTTTTTGTGGTACACAGAGCCAAAGAAGCTATCTTATTAAATATCTCAGTTAACCAGAAATCAAACTCAGACCCTCAGCTGCTGAGTCAATTCTGACTCACAGTGACCGTATAGGTCAGAGTAGAACAGTCCATAGAGTTTCCAGGGAGCACCTGGTGTATTTGAACAACTGACCTTTTGGTTAGCAGATGTAGCACTTAACCACAATGCCACCAGGGTTTTCATTTCAGTTAACCAAAACAAAAACCAGACCGACTGCCGTCAAGTTGATTGCAGCTCACAGCGACCCCATAGGCCAGATTAGAACTACTCCGTAGAGTTTTCAAGGAACACTTGGCCAATTCTAACTGCCAACCTTTTGGTTAGTAGATGTAGCACTTAACCAGGGTTTCCATTTCAATTAAAGTGTGATTTGAATAGCAAAATACTCCCATTTAAAAAAAAAAAAAAAAAAAAAACTGACCATACATTTTGTTCTTGTTATTTGTATAACAGATTTAGACTTTTATAATGAATGTAGCTCACTTATTTGCTGAAGTTATTTCCGTGTATGGTATACATTACAATATCTCAAAATCATTACTGAAGGAAGCCATCAGTCACCACCGAGGCTTTGAGGAATCAAATCACAGCCAATAATAGCTGATTTATTGGCTACCTCTTCTTATTTATAACTCTACCAGTAACTCTCTATAAATATGGGTGTGCAATTTCTAGAGTTATAGAAAATTCTCTTTTTTATATTCTCACCCTTTTATAGCAAAGATTTTTAAAATGTAGAGTTCAAGAAAGGTTTCTAATTTAAACTCACCACAAAAGTACTAAATATCACTGAATATGACATTTTATGTGAATTTCTGTGCTAGAGTTTAAGCATAAAGTCAGTACGTATTTTAGTTTCACTTGTCCTTATGAGGATAAAATAAGGGACGGACCATCCAGCAGAGAGGGAGCCGTTACAACTCTTAGATGATCTTTCAGCCTTTAATCTCCTAATCTCGTGCAATTCAATTCCTGTTCTAAAATGCCAAGTTTCCCTGAAGAATGATGTCCTTTTCTAAATGTATGTCATATATAGAAACTTATGCTTCCAACAATATCAGTGACCAAAACATGGACACTGTTTGATGTATTTAGGGAGAAGAACTATATTGAGTAATTACAATGCAATGTGACATAACATGTAATAAAGGTTAAAAAAAAAAATGTAACTGAATATCCAGGAACTTGAGTAGGAGTGTCTGCTGATGTCAGATATTCCATAGGATGTGACATTTAACTTAAATTTTTCAGACTTTATCCTGATAACGATTTTCAATCACCTGAAATCTGAATGTTAGATATTATTACAGTATACTGCTATTGGGGAATAACATTTTGAAAGGAAGAGGGAGAACACAGACTTGGGCAGGGGGACCTGTCAGACCAACCCGGATCTGACAAGGTCTCTGTCAGCTGATGGGACGCCTTGGTGCTCACTATGCCAAACAGAAGAATCCTGTACTGGGAGGAAGTGCGGACGGCTTGTAGCATCACATTTTTCAGTCATTAGCTCAGGGATGACCCCAAAAGAGCATGCCCTTGGTTACCACCGTCAGTCACTGGTCAGACACCCAGAGAGTAGTATAATCTTGGCTTGAAAGCTGAGGCACACCTGGTACACCTAACAGCTGGAGGCTTTCAGCTAACTGCTGTCCCTGCATCTGGGAAGTGAGATCTTTACTTGAAGGGAAATCTGAGGGGTGTGCCTCCTCACCTGCCACAGTGGTTATATTTGTATAGTGCAAAATTCCACCAGCCATGGCAACCAAACTGATTAAAATATTAATAATTGTATATAATGGACCATAAAATAGCATGCACTTCACTATGTGTGTTTCTTTTATTTTTATTGTGCTTTAAATGCAAGTTTACAATTGAAATTAGTTTCTCTTACAAAAACTTACATACCCATTGTTTTGTGACCATATTCACTCTCCCTTCAATATAACATGTTTCCCATGACATGTTTCCCATGTCCATTCTGCTGGCTTCTGTCCCCTTCTACTATCTTGTCTTGCATCAAGGCAGGAGATGCCCATTTAGTCTCATGCATCTGCTTGAGCAAAGAAGCACATGCTTCATCAGTATCATTTTATATCTTATAGTTCAGTATAATCTTTGAGGAGTTCGCTTTGGGAATAGTTTCAGTTCTGGTAACAGAGTGTTTTGGGGGCCATTTCTTCTGCGATTCCTGCTGACTCAGTCTGATCATCAAGTCTGGTCTTTCCATGTGAACTTGAATTTATCAGTCCTTTTCTCCTACCCCCTCAGGGACTCTCTGCTGTATTTCCCATCAGGGCCGTCATTAGTGGCCCATCATTTTGGTCTCAGGTTGACAGAGTTTATGTGGTCCTGTCTGTCTCTGATGCTCTTCATTCTCTTTTGCTCTTGGTAGTTTGGGAACAATTGATACATTGCAGATGGCCACTAGCTAGCTTTTAAGACCCTAACTGCCTCTCACCGAAGTGGAATACAGAATATTTTCTTAATAAACTTTGTTATGTCAGTTGACCTAGGTGTCACCTGAAAGCATAGTCCCCAGACCTCCACGCCTGCTACTCTGTCCCTTGAAGAGTTTGGTTTTATTTAGAAAAATTCTTATCTTTTGGTTTAATCCAGTTGTACTGACATCCCCTGTATTGTGTATTGTTTATCCTTTCAACTAAAATAATTCTCACCTCTTATGTATTTAGTAAATACCCCTCTTTCCCCGACCCCCGACTCTCTAACCATCAAAGAATGTTTTCTTCTGTGCTTAACTCATTTCTTGAATTCTTATAATAGTGATCTCTTACAGTATTTCTCCTTTTGGAACTGACCAATTTCACTGTGAATAATGCCTTTCAGAGTCCATCATGTTATAATTCGTTTTGCAGATTCATTATAATTCTTCACTGTTGTATAGTATTCCATTGTGTGAATATACCATAATTAGTTTATTTATCCACTAGTGGGCACTTGGGTTGATTCCATCATTTTGCTATCATGGACAGTGCTTCAGTGAGCTTTGGTGTGTGTTTATCTGTTTGTTTAACAGTCCTTACTTCCCTAAGATATATTCCAAGAAGTAGAATTGCTAGATTGTATGATATTTCTATTAGGCTTTTAAAGAAGTGACAAATCAATTTCCAAAGTAATTGTACTATTTTACATTTCCACCAGCAGTGTATAGGTGTTCTTGTCTCTCCACTAGCCTTGTTGGAGTGACAAGGTGTCTCATTGTAGTTTTGATTCACATTTCTCTAATGGCTAATGATCATGAGCATTTCCTTCTGTATTGTTATCTACCTGGTTGTCTTCTTTGGTGAAGTGCTTATTTTTACCTCTTGCCCATTTTTTCATTGAATTATTTATCTTTTGTTGTTGAGGTTTTGCGATATCTTGTAGTTTTTAGTGATTAGACACTGATCAGATTTCTTGTACCCCCCAATTTTTTCTCAGTCTGTAGGTTGTTTTTCTTACTCATGGTGGCATCTTTGGATGAGTGTATGTGTTTAATTTTTAGGGTCTCACAGCTGTCTTTTTTCTTCTGGTTTTTGTGTATTGTTAATAATGTTTGTATTCAGCTTATGCCATGTGTTAGGGTTGCTAGCATTGTGCCTATTTTTTTTCCATTATCTTTATTATTTTAGATTTTATATTATGGTCTTTGATCCATTTTGAGTTAGTTTTTGTGCATGGTTTGAAGTATCGACCTTGTTTCATTTTTTTGCAGTTGGATGACCAGTTAGTTAAAGAGACTGTCTTTTCTCTAATCAGCGGATGTCAGGCCTTTGTCAAGTGTCAGCTGCTTGTAGGTGAATGACTTTATGTCTGTATTCTCCATTCTGTTCCACGGGTCTGAGTATCTGTTGTTGTGTGAGTCCCAGGCTATTTGGACTACTCTGCCAGTATGATAGACTCTGAAGTCAGGGTGTGAGGTCTCCCCCTTTGTTCTTGGCTAACTGTGTTTTAACTGTTTAGCCAAGTTTCATTTGATTTTTTTAATGACATGATTGGTTTGTATCTTGGATTTGCAGAATCACTGGTAAACTCAGTTTGGTCCCAGGTAAGGAGGTAATAATGCACAAATTCAGGTGATTCAGTTTCTACTGCAAAATGAGAATATTTACTTGTGACTTTCACTCACATGGACTTACTATATGATTATCAGTACACTTGTTTTTTTTTTTTTTTTTTTACTTAGTAGAATCCTGTCATATCCTTCTCTTACCCTTGACTATAGTTAGACAATGCCAATCAGAGCCATGTAGTACATGTGGGACACTGGAGCTATCCCAGCAACATTAGTCTCTTAGCTTTCTGCCAAGAAAAGAAGCTCGAGGCCATATAAGGAGCCATGAGGGAAACAGATTTATGAGACATTTGTGCTGGAATTCCTTACAGTTAAATTCAGATTAACAGTTACGATCACTTCCTTGTCAGAGAACGGTGACAACCTTTCCAAAATGTCCCTGTGGCTTCTTCTTGTGTATTCCTTTGGCCAGAAACTGTCTCAGACTAGATAAAGCCTTAGCTGTAGTATGATAGAAAAACACAGACCTTGGAGTTACAATGCTGCATTCGAGTTCTCTGTGGCTAAATAGCTAGGTGACTGGGGAAATCAGGTAAACAAATATGAGCCTTGATTTTCTCATCAATACAATGTGAATAGTATCTCATAGGGTAACTGTTAATCTAAAGACATAATGTATGGGAAAATATGTTGGATACTAATTCTTGTTTTGAAAAATAAAGAATTACTAGAAATACCTACATGAGAGAATATTAAAATCTTTGCTACAGGGAATCAATGGAAAAGCAGAATGGTTAAGAGCTTAGGCTACTAACCAAAAGGTCGGCAGTTCGAATCTACCAGCTACGTTTTAGAAACCTTGTGGGGGCATTTCTAATCTGGTCTGTAGGGTCACTACTAATCAGAATTGACATACAGCAATGAGATTTATATACCTATTTTTGGCCCTCTTCCATATAGAATAAAGACACGTAGGACCCAAGTTTCTCCCTCTAGCAGTGCAGTTTTCGTCTGAAATCTCTATTCTTCAGTAGCTACCAGAAGTCTCTCATCTCAAAATTTCTTTGATCAGAGGCCTCTCTCCCTCCTCTTAATTTTCCAGTCTTTATGATAATTCTGTGTATTATACTATTAGTCTATTTTTATGCACTTTAACAGAATGTCTTAAGGGTAGTACTTGACTTGGAATCAGGAGAGAAGGGCTTTTGTTCCAGTTCATCATTTTTGAGTTTGAGTCTGTATTACCTGTCTTTATCACAAAACATAACTGAATGACTTCTAAGAACCCTTTCTGCGGGGGAGATAAAAAATACATTTGTATTTTTCTACTACGTCTTCTCCTTGGGGGTGTGTGTGTGAAGATCTTATATTTTTACTCTTTTCCCAGTAATGCTTATATTCTGCTTTTTAAACCCTGCAATAATACTAGAAAGAAAAAGTGACAGAGTGTACCTGACTGAGGACAGAGTCCTGGGACATACCTCTAGAGGCCACAACATTTCTTCATGTCCCATATAAGCCAGTAGCTCAACTTTAAATGTCTAATATGTTAGGAAGCTGCATTCTAAAAATAATTAAAAAATATATTTATTGTAATGTTTTAAGGCATTTCAGGTTATGATTCATGGAACATGAATATAATGGTCAAAATTATGAATAAAAAGGAATAGATTACAGAAAACTTTTATCCAGATCTCAATGAAATACAAAGATAGCAAGCTACTATCCTCATTTTTTTTCTTTGAGTCAAAATAATTACATTTTGATTGTTAATTTTAACCCGGTGGCATCACTATTAAGAGCTGTAACTGCTGACCCAAAAGTCAGCGGTTTGAACCTACTAGGTACTCCTTGAAAACTCTATGAGGCAGTTTCACTCTGTGCTATAGAGTTGCTATTAGTTAGAATCCACTTGATGGCAATGGGTTTGGCTTGGTTTTAAGATTCATCAGGCAAATTAAAGGTACATGCACGCCATCTCTACAGTATTCTCTGGAATACATAACACACCTGTTTAATTTTTTCTGTGCCTCATGGGTTGACTCCCAACCTTGGGGAAGTCCCACCATATGCATTCTCTGTCTTGTTTGAAGGCTAGGAGTGTTTGAAGATTCTGAATTTGTTTCGTCTGCTGAAAACGTAAAGACTCTTCTTAAAGTTGTTCTCCAGTTTAAAATAGTAAGAATAACATATGTCCATGTTTTCTAATCCTGTTGGTCTAACTTAATTTTTATAACATTGTCAGTATGGCAGTTTGGATTGTTAATCTCTAACCCCAACAGTCTACAGTCCCATTTTCCTTCTAGCTTTTCATCTATAATGCAATGTAGGTACTGTCAACAGTATGCATGAAGATATTAGTAGGGCTTGTGTAACAAGTTAAGTTCTATGAAACAACTTTATTGTGTATTCTAGAATCCTTCATTATATGTTAATTTCTTCCCATAGTTAAATACAAAATAAAACTAAACCTGTTTCCTTCCAGTTGATTCTGGCTGATAACAACCTGAAAGTGCCTCATAGAACAGAGTAGAACTGCCCCATAGGATTTTCGAGGCTGTAATCATTATGAAAGCAGACATACAGATCTCTTTTTTTATTGTGATTGAGTGAAAATACACAATACAAATTAACTTTTCATGCTTGCCTCTCTGCAGCACCTTCCGCTCTCCTTGTCCCATGACAGCACACTCCTCCTTTTTATTTCATATTTGTCGTATTCTCTTTAACAGTCTCTTGTCCCCCCCTCCACACTCCTCTCTCCCATCTAGAAAGAGACCAGTAGGACAGCATCTTATAAATGCATAGAGTCATAAAGTACACACACAATATAGCCACACTGTGTCCTCGAGTCCAGTCCATTTTTGTCTGAAGAGATGACCTCAATAGTGTTTTCTGTTCAGGGGCAGCAGCAGGTCTAGGGGCCTTGCTCCTGGGGGATTCCTCAGGCTGCTGGACCATCATATATGGTCTTTTAGTAGAGCTCTTGAACACCACTGTCTTTTTCTCATGTTGCCACAAGGACTCAGCATTGTGGACCACATCACGACTGTGTTTGTTGGTAGCTGGGCACCACCTGGTTCTTCTGGTTGCATGTTGAGATACTGTCCCATTCACACGGGTCCTTCTGTCTCCTGAGCTCTTTTTTCCTCATGTCTTTGTTGTTCTCAATTATCATCTGTTTTGGATGAGGTGGGACTATTTGGCATACCTCAGATGGCAGCTTGCTAGCTTTTAAGACCCCAGAAGCCAGTCACCAATATGGGGTGCAGAAGACTCTCTTAACAATAGACTAGTTATGCCAGTTGGCCTCAGTGTCCCCTGAGAGCATGGTCTCCAAATCCTGCCCCTGCTACTCTATCATTGCAATACTGGGTTGAGATTAGAAGATCTTTCAGTTTATGGTGAAGTCCAGTTGTGTTGATTTACTTTCTACTGTGTACTGTCACTGCTTTCACCTAACCAAATTTCTATTGACTAATCTATGACCAACCTTTGCCCTCCCTCCCCACTGCTGTAGCCATCAAATAGTCTTTTGTACATAAGTCTATTTTTAAGTTCTTAGATTAGGGGTCTCATACAACGTTTGTCCTTTTGCCACTGACTGATTTCGCTCAGCATAATGCCTTCCAGTTGAAACCGAGTTATGAGATGCTTCCTAAAACCATCATTGTTCTTTATCATTACATAATGTTGCATTGAGTATATGTACGATAGTTTGTTTATCTATCCATCTGTTGATGGGCATCTAAGTTGATTCTATCTTTTTGTTACTGTGAACTGTGCTACAGTGAGCTTCATGTGTGTGTATCTGTTTGTGTGACTGCCTTTGTTTCTATAGGATTTATTCCAAGCCTGTGGGGTTACTGGATCAGAAGACATATGTATTTCTAACCTTTTAAGGAGACACCAAATTGCTTTCCAAAGAGGTTGTACCATTTTTGCAATCCCACCAGTAGCATAGGAGAGTTTCAGTCTTTCCACCGCCTCTCCAACATTTGTTGTTTTGTATTTATTGGATCGTGACCAACCTTGTTGGAGTGAGATGATATCCCACTGTAGTTTTGATTTGAATTTGTCTGATAATTAATGATTGTAAGTGTTTCATCATGTGTCTTTTGGCTTCTTGGATAGCCTCTTCGGTTAAGTGTCTATCCATCTCCTTTGCCCATTGCTTAATTGGGTTATTTACCTTTTTCTTGTTGCTATTTCACAGTACCTTGTAGATTATGGAGATCAGACTTCAGTTTGACATGTAGTTGACAAATATATTTCCCCATTCTATAGGTGGTCTTTTAATTCTTTTGATAAAGTCTTTGGATTAGCAAAAGTATTTGATTCTTAGTAGTTACCATTTATCTATTTCCTCTTCTGTTCATCATGCTTTGTTTCTCAGTTTTTGAAGTCTGTCTAAGCACAAAAGCAGACATACAGACCTTTCTACCTCAAAGTGACACCATTGGTTTCAAACCACAGCATTTCAGTTAGCAGATGAGTGCTGAACCACTGTGCTACCAGAATTCCATGTAACTAATAGCAAATCAAAGTGTCTGCCTGCTCTTTAGCAGTTTTAGATAGATACCTAATTTCTTATTTGCTTAAACTAGATCATTCTGTTTTATCATATTGGAACAGTTGTTATTTGTTTATTATTGAAGCATTTTCCTTTTCTTGTCTTCTGCCTTTCTTCCTCTTTCCTTTTTCCTCATTTAATTTTTTTCTCTCTTTTCATACGTCTAAATGTATTAATATGTTTTCAAAATGAATTAGCATATACTTTATTGGCATTCAGTCCAATACTTAGAGCATTTTGACCTTGAGTGCTGCTAAGACTTTCCCATGTACCTTGAATCCAGGTATGGTTGCTAAGATACCTATTATTAATCTTCCAGTAAAAAATATAGAGGTCAGGATGTGAAGGAGGCAAGTTCATTAAGAAGCCTTGGTGATGGATTTTCTTTGGAATCTGAAACACTTCATGTGATCAGAAAATATTTTAACTTTTTTCCTTTTTTTTTTTTACTTCTTTTCATATGATAAACTGTCATTCAAAATAGAGAAAGCTGTACATTTGTATAATTTGTAGGGTACCATTTATTGAATAGTTATTTTATGTCATATAGCATATTTGCATATTTCTTTCCAAAGATTGATGTGACTTTCAATGAAATATGCATAGCCAAAATGATCATTAAGAATACATTTTAAGATACAAAAGAGACAATATGTAAGAAGTTAGAAAAGTTAGTCTAATAAGAAGAGTATAACTGAGCATTAATTTTGACTTCAGCTTCCTAAAACTTAAGGCATAAAGGTGAATTTATTAATGATATAATTCTAATGGTTTTGTAAAAGGAATCTTACCTGCTTGTAAAGAAATGCAGATATTTTCACATAAATGAAACTATTGATTTTTCATGTAAAGTGGATATTGAATGCCATAATGGATGATATCCCCAGTCATTATGCTGCCAGTATAAACAGCAGCCATTTTGAGTTCTACCTGCCCATATGGGATGTGCTCTATAAGGTTTTGCTGAGCTTATTTCAACTCCTGGTCTTAATACCAACTATTGACTCAGCAGAATATTCTGGATTCTATGTCTTCTTAGTGTATCTTCAACTGCATATTTATGTACAGTATCAAGTCTTACACATATTCAGTCCTCCCATCACAAGGAGGTGCACTTGTGAGCCCAAGGGACCTATATTTGAGTCTTGGAACTAGCATTTTTCAGCTCTGTCTTGAGTAAGTCTGTCTTCTTCATTCTCTATTCACCTGTATACAAAAGTCATTGTAGCCTCCACCTCATAAGAGTGTCTGTCATAAGAGTGAAAGTAAGTTATATAATGCATATGAAACGCATAGACCAGTGGCCAACTCACAGTAAATACTAGATAAATGTTAAATCTTGATATCACTTTTATACCTATTTAGAATCTCAAAAAATTTTCTTGACTTTCCACAGAGCAAACTCCACCTCCTGACAATGACATGGAGAGTTCTCTTTGAGCAAGTTCCTGTTTAATGCTTATAGTACCCATCCTACTTTCTTTTCATATTAGTCATACAACCATCATTAGTCACAACACCATACTTTTTTCATATGGTAGCCTTTGCCTTCAGTATCTATCTGGAGGCCTCATTCATCTTGCTCATCTTTTCACCCAGCAGTCAGTCACTCATTCATTTTTCATGAATCACAAGATCATTACTATAATGTAGTTTTCTCTAAACTTGCAGGTTCAGGAGAATGGTCTACTTCCCTGTTTCTTCCTACTTTACAGATTTACACAATCACATATTTTGTATTTTATTTATATATATGATCTCTAAACAATTCCATCACATGTCCCATGCAGCGTCATGTTTCTTAGTACATTCTTTAAATACCAGGATATATTTTTATTTCTAAGATACACTCATGTATCATTCTATCAATGTATTTACATATTATAAAACATGAACAAAATATACATTAAATCGAAGAGATAAAAATATAAACAGATGATGAGAGTACTTTTGTTCAACATCTTAGTAAATTTCTTACATATAAGTATGCAAATCTTGCACATCTTAGTAAATTTCTTACATATAAGTATGCAAATCTTGCTCTGGAAACTATTGTTTCCATGATAGTAAGCTCCTAGAGAATAGAGCTCTGCTTGTAACTTTAGCAATAATCACAGTGTCCAACTTATTGAAGGTATTAAACAAATACTGATATTGTTTGTAGAGAATGAGTTAATAAATAATCTGCTGATCGTGATAAGACACAGCATTCTATTTGAGGTAAGTAAGCTGACTAGTGGTACATAAATTTACAAATTTCTAAAGTGTTCAGGGGTTAGAGTTTAGACTATTTAGAACGTGTCATGCCACCGTCTCCGTGCCAGCATCATTTCTGCTGAGAAATCTGATGAAAGCCTACAGGGTTTCCCTCTGAATGTTGGCTTTGCTTTGAGTCTTGCTGCCTTTAAGAGTTTCTGCTTATGTTTCATTTTGTTGAGCTTGATTATAATATGTCTTGGAGTCTTTTTATTGAGACCTATATTGAGTGGTGTTCAATATGTGTCTTGGATATCTATGTTCTCTTCTTTCATAATTTCTGGGAAGTTTTCTGTCAGCAGCTCGGCCGCAATACTCTCTGTGTTCTCAGGAGTCTCATCCTGCTCAGAAACTCCAATTAATCAGAGATCATTCTTCTTAATAAGAGTCCCACGTGCTACTTAATGCTTCTTCATTTTTCTTGTTTCTTTTGTCTGATTGCTCCTCATAGATGCTGGAGTCAGTGGCTCTGTCTTCCATATCAGAAATTCTCTTTTCCATTTGTTCCATTCTGTTTTCTTGCCTTTGAATGCAAGTTTCTATGTCTTTGATTTTGTTCTTGATCTGTTGGATTTCTGAGGACTGATGTTCCATCAGATTGAAGAGCTTACTTAATTTTTCACTTTGCTCTGTTGCATTTTGCGTAAGGTCTAGGAAGGCTCTCTGTATAATCCTTTTGTATTCACCTTCTGATAGTTTCAGAAAAGCTCCTTCATCTGGGGAGTTCTGAGGTGGTTTCTTTGGGGGGCCTTCTGATGCCGTGGGTGACTTCTGGGTTACTGTCTTCTCCAATGTTTGTTGCTTTTTGGGCTTCATTTTGGTCAATAGA
The DNA here is from genome assembly GCA_028571685.1 of Heterohyrax brucei. Lineage (NCBI taxonomy): Eukaryota > Metazoa > Chordata > Mammalia > Hyracoidea > Procaviidae > Heterohyrax > Heterohyrax brucei. Next base: position 111,236,855 of record CM053149.1, on the reverse strand, counting down.
GGCTGGGAGAGATGGTATGAAGATAGACCACAGTTGTTTCGGTCTGTGTACACCTCTGCTTGCCAAGAGTGGGGTCAGTGAAAGAGAGAAAGTTTTGTGTTCAGTGGGATGAAGTCCAAATTAACAACCGTATGCCATGTCCCAGGGCTCACTAGGTGTCCAGAAGGCTCTGTTTAATTATCATTTCAGGTCTTAGTTTCCAGACAGATTCAGGGAGATGTGCATTTAGTCGGCCCCGAGTTTAGACTATTTAGATAGTTGACAATTAACAATAAAATAACAACAAAATAGGTACCAGAGAATGGATAGGTAATTTTCTTTGAGCAAGATCTATTTTTTTTACTCCACAGTGAGATTTTTTATAGAAACTGAGAAATAGAAATTGCTATTTAAGAAGGAAGACCAAGATCTTCACACACAAAATAATAATAATAAAACTTAGAATGCAGCTATCCTATTTTCTTAATTTAAGTTATTCAAATACTGTGAGTGCAGATTTACAGATAATGATATTAATAATAACAATAATGTTAGTAACAACATCATCACCAAAGATTTATTGAGCACCTACTATGTGCCAAGAACTTTCTAGTTAGTTTACACTCATGAATTATTTTAATCTTCATGCAACTCTGTGGGGTAATTAATATTATTACCTTGCTTTTGCAGATAAGACAGTCAAGACACAGAGTTTCAATAATTTGTGCAAGGTTACAAACTTAGTAAGTGGGATACAGCCAGGATTTGAACCCAGGTAGTCTGGCTCCAGGTAGCCTGACGCAAGTCATGATATTGTCAGTCACCTTATATGCATGTAAAAGCTGGACAATTAATATGGAAGACCAAAGAAGAATTGATGCCTTTGAATTATAGTATTGGTAAAGAATAGTGAGTATACTGTTGACGGTCAGAAAATAAAAATTCTGTCTTGGAAGAAGTAAAGCCAGAATGCTCTGTAGAAACAAGAATGGCAAGAATATATATGCCACACATTGGACATACTATCAGTAAGGACCAGTCCTTGGAAAAAGGACATTGTGCTTAGAAGTAGAGTGTCAATGAAACAGAGGAAGACCCTCAACAAGATGGATTGATACAGTGGCTGCAACAGTGGGCTCAAACATAGCAACAATTGTGAGGATTACACAATTTGCAGTATTCTTTCTGTTGTGTGTGGGATCACTGAGTTGGAACCAACTCAACAGCACCTAACAACAAAAACAACAGGCTGGCTCCAGAGTCTGTATTCTTAGCAATTACTTCCTCCTCCCTTTCACAAAAAGAAAACAAAGAAACTCATTGCTGTCTAATCAGCAGCTGCAGCTCTTAACCCCTACCTACTAGGGCTTCCCCCTTTCATGTGTCTTACTCAAATATTTCTAGGATTGATTAATGGTAGAAAATGGCAAAAGTATGATGTCATATATTTATTTGAATCTGTGATCAGTAATAAAAATCAGACTTTTAAGAGACTGCATATGTACATGGAGCCCTGGTGACACAGAGCTTAAGAGTTCAGCTGTTAACCAAGAGGTCACCAGTTTGAATCCACCAGCCAGTCCTTGGAAATTCTATGGGGTGGTTTTATTCTGTCTTGGTGTGACTAGGTTACAGAGAATCAGGTACACCTTTACTACGAGTTGGAATCTACTTGCAGGTAATGGGTTTACTTGGTTTGCATATATGTGTTGAACTTCATGATATTATCTATAATAGCCTTTTATATTGATATTGAATGAGTTTGATGTCTTACAGACTTAGATGAAACATTAAAGAGGGGAAAAGCATGTGTGTGTACCCAAAGCACCTTTCATTTCTTCATCAGCATTTGATAGCTGATGGAATAGCTGGAAATCACTGATAAGCTTTTTATGAAATGACTTAATCAAGTGAGCTTTCCCTTTGATGTAATTATTATTAACACGTTAGAACTGTATTAATTGGATTTTTTTATTTTTTCTTTTTTTCTTGTGTCATTTTATTGGCAGTCAGATAAAGGTCTCCATTACTGTGAATGGTCACATGCTGAGATTTCCATGACAACTGAAAGTAATTCTCTTTATTGAACAGAATCAAATATAGCACATTAAAATTGACCATACATAAACTTTGTGAGTAGTGTTAAAATGTTCCTCTTTTATTGCACTGTGTGTATATGCCACCTTTAACTGAGCTTTTCAGTTTAGCTATAATGTGAATTAACAAGAATTTGATTTTAATACATGCACACAAATGTTTGTTACAGCACAGTCTGTAACAGCAAAAAGATGGCATCAACCCAGATGCCCGTCAATAGATGAATGGATAAACAAACTGTGGTAGATACACTCAGTGGAATGTCATGCAATGATAAAGAACAATGATGATTTTAGGAAGCAGCTCATAACCTGGTTTCAACTGGAAGACTTTATGATAAGTGAAATCAGTCAGTGGCAAAGGACAAATGTTGAATGAGACCCCTGCTCTAAGGACTTAAATGTAGACTTATGTACAGAAGAAAAGACACTTTGATGGCTACAGTAGAGGGGAGAGAGGTAGGAGGTTGGTCACAGATTAGGTAGTTGATAGAAATTTGGTTAGGTGAAAGCAGTGACAGCACATGGTAGAAAGCAGATCAACTTAACTGGACTTCACCATAAACTGAAGACTCCTTCAATCTCAACCCAATATTGCAATAATAGAGTAGCAGGGGCGGGGTCTAGGTATCATGCTCTTGGGGGACATTGAGGCCAATTGGCATAACTAGCCTATTGATAAGAGTCTTCTGCACCCCATATTATAATTGGCTTCTGGGGTCTTAAAAGCTAGCAAGCTACCATCAGAGGTACACTTAATGGTACTCAGCCAGAACAGATGATCCCTGAGAACAAAGACATGAGGAAAAAAAAGCCCAGGAAACAGAAAGACCCATGTGAATGGGAGACTGTGTCAACATGTGACCAGAAAAACCAGACCACCAAAGACAGCTGTGATAGGATCACAATGTTGATTCCCTGTGGCAACACAAGAAAAAGAGGGGTGCAGCTCAAGAACTCTACTGAAAGACCACAGTTGATGGTCTGACAGCCTGGGGGATCCCCTGGGAGTGTGGCTTCTAGACCTGCTGCTGCCCCTGTCCAGAAAATACTACTGAGGTCGACTCTTTGGACAAAAATGGACTGTACTCGGGGACAAAATATGACCATATTATGTGTGTACTTTATGGTTCTCTGTGATTTATATGAGGCTGTTCTACTGGTCTCTTCCTAGATGGGTGAGGAGAAAGTGGAGAGGAGGGGACAGGAGATTAAGAGGATATGACAAATACAGAATGAAAAGGTGGAGTGTGCTATCACTGGACAAGGAGAGGAGAAGGAGAAATAGGCGGGCATGTAAACTTAATTTGGATTGTATACTTTCACTTAATCACAATAAAAAAAGAAAAAAATGATTTTAGAAGTGTAAGATATATAACTGTAAATGCCTTACACTTCTAGTTAGTTGAATTATTGGCTGAATTGTTTTCTTGTTAAATTGTTATAAAATATTCTATGCTCTTAAAAAGATGCCTCAAGCTTTAGTGATGAGTAGTTTACGTGTCTCTTTATCAACTACTATAATTTACAAAGCCTGAGCTTAAAAATCATGTTGGCCTGACCGTGCAGGAAGCCATGGAGCTACTGGCCTGCTAAGATAGAATGTCTCCCATCGGGTAAAAAATGAGTCAGTCTTCTCATTTTAATAATTGATGTGGTGAACTGAGTGAGAATAAGCACAGAGGATCAGGTAGAGTGTAAATACCTGCCTTTTACAAATAACAGAATATAATTTTTCTGGCATGCTATTTTGTAACATGCAAAGGACTTCTTCAGCCAAGAAAGCTTTCTATGAAATTACAACCTCTTCTGAATTCCAAGGGAGGAGGAAATAAAACCTCTATAGCTGCTCTGCTCAATAGGTAGCCATTAGCCACAAGTATCTAGTGAATACTTGCAGTGAGGTTAGTCTGGGTTGAGATGTGCTGTCAAGCATAAAATACAGAAATTTTAAGAAATTTAGTATGAAAAAATGCAAAATATCTCAGTAATCATTTTTTCATATTGATCACATGTTAAAATGATAATGCTTTGAATACGTTGAATAAAAGATAGCATTAACATTAATGTCACCTAATATTTTTACTTTATTAAGGTGACCATTGGACACTTTAGAATTACACATGTGGTTGGCATTCTATTTTACTGGAAAGAACTGCTCTAGACCAGACAGGCTTCTGGTCTATAGACCAATTTCTGAGCACTTTCGCCAGCCACCTGGCTAGGTTTCATGTCATGCTCCACGGATTGCCAATGTTATGCCAACTTTGTAAAACAGAACAAAATGTTGCCTGTTCCATGTCCTCTTCATAACCATGGGTGTGTGGGAGTTCATTGCTGTTGCTGTCCCATCAGCTCGTCTTTCTGAGAGTTTCTCTCTTGGTTTGCCCTTTCCTTTACCAACCTTAATGTTCTTTTCTAGCAATGTACCCAATGTACCCAAAGTAAACAAGTTGAAGTCTCCCTATCCCCCCCTTTTTTTTAAATTTTAATTAATTAATTTATTGTGATTGAGTGAAAGTGTACAATCTGGTTAAAATTCATATGCCCATCTATATACAGCTCCTCTTGCTTTCCTTTCCTGGTGACAGCACACTCCTCCTTTCTGTTCTATACCTGTCATATCCTCTTAACAATCTCCTGTCCCCTCTTCTCCACCCTCTTCACTCCCCTCTAGTAAGAGGCCAGTAAGATGACATCCTATAGATGCATAGAACCATAAAGTGCACACACGATGTGGTCACTCTGTGTTGCCGAGTCCATTCTGTTCCTATCTGAGGAGTTGATCTCAGTAATGATTTATGATCGGGGAAGCATCAGGTCCAGGGGCCATGCTTCCAGGGGAACTTTAAGGCCCTCAAACCATCAATCATGATCTTTTAGTGGAGTTCTCAGGGTGCACCCCTTTTTATTTCTGTATTGCCACTGGAACTCAACTTTGTGAGCCCCATAATGGCTGTCACTGGTGGTGGCCGGGCACTGTCTGGTTCTTCTGGTCACATGTTGATGTAGTCAGCCATTCATATGGGTCGTTCTGTCTTCTGGGTTCTTTCCTCCATGTCGTTTTGGTCCTTGGTGATCATCTGTTCCTGCTGAGTTGGGACCATTTGGTGTACCTCAAATGGCAGCTTGCTAGCTTTTAAGCCCTCACATGCCGCTTCCATCCTTGCTTCTAAAGAATGTGTGGTTGTACTCTTTCTAGATTGATTTGCTTCTTCTTTTGGAAGCCATAGTATATCATATATTTCCCAGTGGAATGGAACAGAAATTCCCATTCTAGTTTAAAAATTTGACTGAGAGTGCAAATAAATGTTCCTTCCATCCTGTCCTCGATGTTCTTCACTTCCGGTTCTCTTAAATCACCGGGCTTGAAATTAATAACGGAGCCAAGGTCAACCTTCCATCTTTATTCAATTCCCCCCTCCCAAATAGCAAAAGTAGATATATGGATTCTCTTTGTTACAGTAGGAAACGGTGTCTCAGCTGAAGACACCAGCATGGGCGCCAACAGCTAGCTCATCACTGAAAATGACTTGAATTCATGCCACAGTCTAGGTTAAAAATGTATCCCAACTGAAATTCTCTCTTCCAAAATAAAGTTGTCCAACAAATATAGATAGTAGCCTAAAGTCCACCAACTAATACCTTGTCAATGCAATGAAAACTGTCCTTATGTTGAATAACATGGAGTTATTCTGTGATTATTAAATTCCCAGGGAAAAATTAAAACTCAAAATAAAAAGCCCATGTTTCAATGCATTTGAATCCTGAAAAATTAAATTCCAAATTTTTCTATGCCCAATCATTATCTTGCTTACTTTTATAAAAGTGGCCCTCATACTGATGTGTTAAATTGAATTATTTTTCTCATCTAAGCACTCCCTCACTGTAATAAAAGTAAAGATTGTTGTCACAGTCATGTAACTGCATGCATCCCATGGGAAGCATATGCATCTTGGCTTCCTTGACTTTGAGCCTGGCAGCTGGATATGATAAGGTCAACGGGATGTAAAAGAATATGATGTTTTCTGTGACCAACTGGAAGTTTTAAATATGTTTGTGTGGTTGGCTTAGACTCTTTTCCAGTATTGATAATAGCTTGTCACAGATAGTAGCTACTTATCCTGGTCTCAGGGTCAAAATACACATCAGGAAAAATTATGCTTCTGATACCCAGAACCTAATACAATCTAAGTCCATGTATTCTTACTATCCAAAGATCATTGTGACAACTTAGTAGCATCAAGAGGGAGGATGTAAAAGAAGACACGTTATGAAGAAACACCAAAAGCATTGGCTCATCATCTCAGTTTGTCATTTTGTGTCAGTGTTTCTGAGTTATTCACAGTGGAATGGAGAGCAGAAACAGTTAATAGTCCCTTTCCAGTCCTCTTTCCTCCTAGCAACTGAAACAGGAGTATTAATGCCTCTGAAGAAGTGTATGGGGTTGTGTACTAAGTATTATCAATTTCCAAAAATGATAATTTGACTATGCTGTGAAAATCTTATCTCATATATTCCCCCTCAACCCTCCTGCCAAAAAAGCCAAATCAATTGTCGTCGAGTTGATTCTGACTCATAGCAATTCTACAGGTTAGAACAGAACTGCCCCATAGAGTTTCAGAGGACCACCCGGCAGACTTGAACTGCTGACCTTTTGGTATGCAGATGTAACACTTAACTACTATGCCACCAGGGTTTCAATCTCATATATACATAAACCTTAATTGGGGGCCCAACCTTTACTGAGCTATAGCATGTCCTCATTATAGCTGGTTTTCAAGTTTTCTGTTTGTTTCACAAATATATTTCATGGCATGACATTGAAAGAAAACACGATTTCATAATAATTGATTTTGGATCAAACAGGTGTGACCTATAGGACTTGCACTGGCTGATTTTCAGGAGCAGATCTCCAGGCTTTTTTTCCTCATCCATTCCAGTCTGAAAGCTCTGATGACACGTGTTCAGCACCATAGCAACATGTAAACTTCCAGTGACAGGTGATGGCTACGCATGAGGCACATCAGTTTTTATCATATAAATGATTGTGTTTGTCACAATATTCTTGCAAAGTTATCAATGTCAATTATCGTTACCTCAGTTTAAAGTGTAAGCAAAAGAGATTCAAGCAGGCTTGCTAGTTTACCCAGGATTGCATGTCAGGAAAGTTTTTGAGCTGCTCTGTCTTCCATATCATCTGTATTTTACTCAGTCTCTTCCCATACTGTGTTCTTTGTCCTAAGAGTTTGTTGATGCTCCACATATATCTTACCTGTCCTGTGCCACTAACACATACACATGAAACCTGGGCAGACTCCCCTTCAGCATACCAGTTGTCATAATGAATTATGTTCCACATCTTTTCCCTTTCAGTATCTCAAATTGACTCTAAAATCCTTGAGGAGAGGAACCATACTTTATCTGTTTTAGGGTATTTACTTTTGCTCCAGCACAATGCCCCACAATCATTTAAGAATGAAAGGGTGCCAACTTTTTAATCAGATATTATAAGACCTGTTGCTGTCTATTCAGTTCTGTCACATAGGACTCTATAGAACAGACTAGGACCTCCCCATATGGTTTCCAAGGCTGTGATTTTTACAGAAGCAGACTATCACATCTTTCTTCCCCATAGCAACTGATGTCTTTGAACCACTGATCTTTTAGTTAGCAGCCAAGCATTATATCCACTGTGCCACTAGGGCTCCCTATCAGTCACTATAAAGTTCAGATATTTTCATAACCTGAAAGCGTCTTTCTTCTTGAAGGTAATGGTAACTTTAAGATTAATTATAACCATTGAATAAAATAGTCATTATTGTTGCAGGCAAACTGATATTTCTCATGGGGAATATAACTGATCATCCATAACCTCATCCACACCTCCCTCACACAGACACATGTTTTTAGGCATCTGACGCTATGGTCAAGCCCAGCCCACCCTGGCCAGAGAGTATTTTTAGTAAGAGGGGGCTGCAGAGTTTCCAAATGAAATTAGTTCTGAGAATTAGGAAAGGTGGAATTATGTCCCAATTACTCTAGCCACACCAACAAAATAACAATGAAAATGCAGAAGAGAAATCCTTTGCCTTGATAGGGAAAATTTTGTACTGCATGACTTCATCCCTTTGAAACTTACTTTGTACTTCTTTCAAGTAAATAGACTTTCTAAACTGGCAAAATTCATAAAATGTGGACTTTTACACAGAAGTTAATAATTTGAACAGATAATGGTAAATTATTTGTCAAACCCAGCTTAGCACCAAACATTTTACCTCCTGAAAATCAGAAAAGGAGCAACAGAGATTTGTTAAATATTTCAGTAAGCAAAAAGAAGAAACAATCTTTAGAGCAAATGTTCCCATCTGAAATAGACACATACTAATAAAGGGGAAAAGTAAAAATATAAAAAGAAACCAAGTTACACATGCAATGAGATTAAATATGTATATGAGGTCTGACAGTTAAGTTTGCAAACTCATCCTAGGAAAACCGCTGTATTCCTCATTGCTGAATATCACTGTGATCACCTTATGAGTACTCCTGTTGAAAGCTATGCACAGATGCCAGTGCCTAGCCCACCCTTCAAGGCAGTTTTGGAACTCTCTTTCTGGAATGGCCTTCAGAGCTGTCATCGTATTACCCTTGATGTCTTGGATGTCATCAAATGTCTTCTTTTGAATATTTCCTTTTTCTTCAGGTAAACAAAATATCACTGGAGGCCACAGCAGTGAATAGTTATTTGTTTACTGGCCAAAAACTCCCTCACAGACAACTATATAATTAAATTTGCAAACTTTTCACCTTGCCACCGTGTGCTATGGCCATTCCAGAAAGAGTTCCAAAATTGCTTTGAAGAGTGGACTAGGCGCTGCTGTTGATGATAGCTTCCCAAGGGGAGTACTTCAAAAGTGACCATAGTGATAACTCAGCAATGAGGTATGTAGTCCTTAGAACAATTACGTTTGTGGACTTATTGTCAGACCTTGTTTATATGAACAATCTTAAACAAGAATCATTACTACTGAGTATAAAACAGATAAAAGTGAGTAACAGATTGTTTACTTAAAAAAGTAAAATTAATGAATTAAAAGAGCAGATCAAAACTTTTTTTCAACCTTCAAGAGAAAGGGGAAATAAAGGAAGAGACATGTGGACAAAGCCAGGCAGTTCAGTATATGTATAAAGTGAATTCCAGAATTAGAGAAGACAGCAAGCTAGAAGAGAAGTGATAAAAGAAAAATAGTCAACTCAAACGCTGTGTGGGCAATGGCAAAGAAGATATGCTGAAACATCCTGATTATTGACAGAAAGTGGTTTGTCTGTGTAGTATTGAGAACAAATATAGGTTCTGTCAGGTATTGTCCTGCTCTGTTCTATTCTAATATATAATTCTTAGACACATGTAATTTAGTTTTGTCTGAAAATAATAAGAATAAAAGGAGTCAATGAACAGCAAGCTCAAACCAAACCCAACACACTGCCATGGGGTCAATTCTGACTCATAGCAACCAGCCACTCAATAGGACAAAGCAGAAAAGTGCATCAGGTTTCTCAGGCTGTAGTCCTTTAGGGAAGCAGATTGTCACATCTTTCTCACATGGAGCAGCTGGAGTGTTCCAGGCTCTGACCTGTCGGTCAGCAGCTGAGCACTGTAACCATTGTACCATCAGGGCTCCTGTATGGTAGGTGGTATGACTTAAAATAGACCAGACTGCTGAGGTTTCCTACTTTAAAGCAAAAATTAAAGAAAGAAATTGTAAAACTTCATGTAGAAACAAACCTTAGAAGAGAGAAAAAATTAATAATCAGGGCTTCCATCCTAAGTCTAAAAGCTTCACAAGTACATGGATTATGAATGTATGACTTACGTGCAACCCACAGTTATGAACCAATCCCAGTAAGCCTATTACATTAAAAATTCATGGCATAGATAATCGTTCATAATAAATGATTCAATTATTAATTCATTAATACAAATGTATTAGTATGTTAAAGATGTTTTAATGTATCTGGAAGTGTTTCTTTAATGTTTTGTAGACATAAAAAGTACGTTGTATATCATATACTAAGACGTTTAACAAACTGATGCTAGATAAAAATCGTATACAGCTGTTCTGACTTTCATACAAATTTCACTTAAAGACAGGAATGGAAACCAAGGACTACCTGCATTGAAAGGGAAGACACTAAATGAGAAATTCTGTGCACAAGATATATCATGTTCTTAGGTAGAGAGAGACTCAAAATCATAAGGCTGTCAGATTTCCTCAAGGTAATTTGTAAACAGTGCAGTTCTACATTAACATGTATATTTTTTCCTGAAACTACCACTTTTGGAAAAACAAGCATGAATAGGAAAACTCTGTGAGGGGGGAAATGCATTCCAGATAGCAAATCATCTACAAAATCTCTACTATTAAAGCAATGTGATACTGCTGCAAACAAGTAGGACTAAGTAAAAATCTGTTTGCCACTGTTGTTGAGAACTGAGGTTCACAGAATGGAAGAAACGCAATACAGATATAAGATTAAATATGACTTGATGGCTTCTAAGAACAACACAAGATGGAAGAATTTATTTATAATTTCTGTAAACTTGGATTGGAATTGAAGGTATCCATATAAACAAATGAGACGTTTTTATCTTAAAAACCGAAATCCTAATTCCTATTAATGATTTAGAAGCAATGAACAGCACAGTCAAGTAATGAGCACACCATAAAGTTTCCAAACAGCCCTGGTGGACTTGATATGACTCCCAAAGGTCTTTAAGTCTACAAAACCCTATCCTTTCAGCAGTTTAATTGTTGAAGAAATGACACTTTTCGTTGGAAGAATTTCTATCAGTTAAGGTTGTGGCAAGAGAATTCTTGTGCTGTTGGTTTATGTGTTCTTTGGCTGTTAATTTAATTTTTAATGAATTCATCTAGTAATTGGTCTATGTCCTCAAAGCATACTGAGTGTTTTTAAGCTACATTTAGAGATTCAGTCATTATAAACAAAAACACCGGTGGGTATGGTAGCAGAGGCTATTGGGCTGAATAGACACTACCCCAGCAATTGAGTTTTAAGTTGTTTCATAAACATTCACCTGATTTTCATGAAGGCTTAGAGAACTGTATGAGGTTGCAAGACCTTTCTGAAAAAGAAAAGTGACTTGTTTTCTGTAAAGTTAGTTATAGAAGTTAACTTATCCCAACTGGCTTTTTAATCTTCCAAAAAATAATCTTCCCTCACTGTTGTTGTAAGAGGTTCCTGTTTTGGCAGCAGCAGTAATTTTTTGTATTTTTTTTATGTTCTCTGCATTAAAAAAAGCATAGAGCCTCAGTGTTTTTTGTATCTAACCTGTACCCACTTCTGTTTCACTTGCCCTGGTACTTGATGGGATGTGAAGAAGGATAGCTAATTATTTCAAGAACTTGTGCTTCAGTTTAAGAGGAAGTTTCATCAAATGCCTGTAGATTTGACAGTTTGTTGAAAAACAGTACCTTGCAATTTTCAAAATTGCACCATTGCATTTTGCTTGCTTTCTATAGCATGCAACTTTAAACAGAATTCCAGGCACACATACTATTAAATCTATATCTTTAGTTTACAATAAGATTGAAAACCACTGCTGTCGAGTTGAGTCTGACTCATAGCAACCCTAGAGTTCAGAATAGAACTTCCCCATAGAGTTTCCAAGGAGCACCTGGCATATTTGAACTGCTGACCTTTTGATTAGCAGATGTAGCACTTAACCCACTACACCACCAGGGTTTCCTAATAAGACTGAAAGTCCTGAAATCGCCTGAATGGTAAATTTTCTGTAGGAATCTTTTCTGTGATAGCATTTTGCCCTTTGAATAATACCTAGGGGCTTTAGTTGCATCAATGAGGAAACACTGAAGGTTTGGAAAATGGTAGAAGTATTTCCTGAAAGTAAATCTTATGCTTACCTTACAGCTACTGACCAGCAAAGTTCTTAGGAATATTCTCAAGAAATATTTTGGAGCTTATATAATCTTTCATAGGAAAAAAAAGATTATGTAACTAGTAAAAAATATATATATATGAAAATACATTTTATAGCATGTACAAAGAATTAACATAAACAGCTAGCACACACACACATATATATATATTTTTTCTTTTTTACCCAAGCAAAATTAACTCCAGCTACTGTCAGCTTGGAAGCAATTGTGATGAAATAGAAAACAACACTAAAAGGCAAGAGTGTCTGAGCAGTGAATAATAGCATAGCAGGCACCTTTCAGCCCAAGAGATACTGAAATTTGGATTCCTTTTGATTTTAATATAAAATCACAAAGTATTTTTACAGAAAATACCACCATTGTTAGCAAGCATATTCAGAGTCTGAAATCTGATATTCAGTACTATTTAAACAGACCAAAATTTTTGTGTTCCTTGCACTTCCACCTAAATGATGCTAAGAGGTTCATTGCTAGTAAGAATACAGATGCCATAGCCTTTGTTTGAAGAGTCATAATATATTTTAGTATATTAAACATGTTAAGTCTCTGGGAAAATATTTGTATGCTGTACTGAAAAAGGGAGTCCTAAATCTGATACACTTTGATTACATTGTCAGAATATAGATGTGTAGAATTTTGTCTGTGTGAAGCTTGTACTTCAATATGACTTCAATATATTACCCTGGGCTCTCTGACAGGATAATGAATTGCATATTCTTTGCATGTAAATATACTCATGTAAATATACTTAAATGTTCAACACATCCTTTCATGTTTCCATTAAGTCAAAAAACTGGAATCCTGTGCATAAGGATCACCTGAAAGCACAAAGCAAAATGAGCAGAGATAAACTAGAAATAGTGCTAAATTCCTGCAGGCTAAGGAAGAACTCCCAGCCAGAACTGAGATGCATTAAACTACATCGAAGAAGCTGGGGGAGGCGGGGGGGTGAGTAAGACATCTATCTAGTGGTGGGAAATAGTCTCTGAAGAAACTAGGGAAGAAACCTCAAGTGAATTCTCTTTTTTGTTAGTTGTATCAAGTTGACTCCAACTCATGGTGAGCTTGTGTATAACAGAACAGAGGGTTCCGGGGTGCTGTGTCATCTTCAAGTTCACTGAGATGTTTGAGTCCATTGTGGCTACTGTGTAGTGCCTTCCAAGCTAGGGAGCTCGTCTTCCGGCACTATGTCCAACAGTATTCTGTAGTGATGTATCAAATTTTCATTGGCTACTGTTTGGAAGTAGCCCACCAGGCCTTTTACTCAAGTCATTTCTGGGTGGACTTGAACCAACAGCCTTTCCGTTAGCAGTCAAGCACTTAACCATTTGCACCATCAGAGATTCCTTGGTAACACACAGGGGATTATATTTATTACTGTAAAAGCTCTTTATACTAATATTTTTAGGTGATGTTCTTAGTTGCTTTTGCCCTTCGTGTACACTGCACCCTGTTTTGTGCTCCAGGAGTCTGACCTTTATGTAATGCATCGATAGGCTGACTAGTTCTGTGGCTTCTAGTCAGATTTGGCAAAGTAGGACTGGTAGGGGATGAGGAGGTAGTGGAAAAATAAGGGGGTTAGTTATTCTCTGGTTCTCTTTCAATAGAGCAGCTTTAGGCTTTCTAGTACCAGTGACCATTATTAGTGAATGCCAGGTGGCCTACTCCACACAGATGCGTCTGTGTCCAGTTTTGGTAACTGTTCCTTCACTCCAGGTTTATAGGTATCTACCCACCAAACCCACTGCCGTCGAGTTGATTCCAACTCTTAGCAACCCTACAGATCAGAGTAGAATTGCCTCATAGACTTTCCAAAGCACACCTGGTGGATTTGCACTGGTGACTTTTTGGTTAGCAGACGTAGTACTTAACCTCTAAGCCACCGCGGTTTCCGTAGGTGGCTATAGTGGTCTACTATTAGTGCTTCAGAAGCACTCCACTCACCCTTGTGGTTTCCTTATACCCAGCTACACCTGTATGAATAGTGCCTTTAAAAGCTTTGCTAAGATTCCTGAGATTTGAGACATACTTACTAATAAAGTATTTGATTAATAGACAAGCAAACAAGTCAAAAATGCCATTAAAGTGGTTGACTAAAAAGAGAAAAAAGGATCATATAATATACAAGATAACTTGGAACTATTTTCCCAAAATTCAAAAGTAAGGGATAGAGGAAAAAAAAAGTGAAATAAAGAGCTTTTATATGTAATAATCTGTGTTCCCAAAGAAAAGAATTAGCAATGGTAAATAATCAATAATGAAAGAAATAATAGGGGATCTAATTTGAAGGAGAAAGAACCTGCAAATTGAAATGGATCTCTATGGCCCAGGAAACATAGTGGGGAGAACTTTTCTTACTTTTTCTAGAGAAATAATCAGTAATCATCAGAGATATCATTATGACTTTTCCCCATAGAACTCACATAACTCTTTCCTAGTAAATTTGATGTCATATTCTTTTTCAGCTCAGCCGTAGAAGCAGCCATCAGTAATCTGTCAGGTTTGGGAAGATTGGATGAAATATATTTGTGATTGCAGAATTTAACATAAAATGTAAGGATTTAAAGGATAGGATAACACCATTTCTCCAAAGAAGTAGGTCGGAAATGTAGGTCCCTTAATAAGGTTAACTGTATGGGATAAAATGATCCATAAGAGTAGTAACCCTGCCACATTAGTTGTTCTGTTTGCCAGCACCTTCCATTTATTAATATTTAAGAAATACCTGCTGAATGAATAAAGGAATAAGAGTAAGGTTGGCCTCAGAAGTGTCAATGACTCTAAAAGGTAGAAAATAATGGAGTAACATTTACAGAGGCAAAACAACTGTGGCCCAGGCATTCTGTAGATGTAAGTTATTTCTCAGATATGGCAGTTTGGGACAACACCTTATCCAAGCACTCTTCTTAAAGGAGAAAAAAAAATCATAAAAGTATTTTTACAAGCAAGACAAAAGTCGTTTTACAACCAAAAATGTTTCTGAGTAAAAGTATCTGAATGTCAGATAATAGTATCAGGTTTATGTTGTTACTATAGTTATTGAGCACAGATTAAAAAACAGTAATTGCCGTATATCCTAAGGAAACATTCAGTCATTAGGACAGTGTTCAAGAAGTCAATATTTAGTGTAGAGAAAAAATAAAATCAGTGACCAGAGTCCTCATTAATAAACTATGGCAGACCCAACACAATAGGTTAATAAACAAGTCATTAAAATTGTATTTCCAAAGATTATTTAATGGTCTATGAAAGATAAGTAGTAATGTTAAGTGATATAGGCAAAATTTAAAAAACTATTAGATGAGTTTTGGTTTCAGACACTGCAGTCTACAAATTATCATCAACATTATTCCATGTTTCATCTGTTATAACGTACACACCTTTACACATTTTGATATCCTAAAATGAAGATCCATTTTATGGTTGATAGGATATTAGAAGTACTGAAACATGGTAATTTATCTTTAACAAATTAAAAATAATACAGTTTGGTTACTTGAAGTAATAGATCATATCTTATTGATCCCATACCTACCTAACAGCATGCTGCTGGGTTTTCAGCTCTCAGCATGTAGTGTTATTTTTCAATGAATGAAGTAATTTGTGCATGTCCACACCACTGCATCTGTGTACCTCAAGAAATAAGAAATTCTTTAGCATCTTAATGCATTTGTTCAGTCAGCAAAGAAGAAAATTCCATTAAAATATTACTAAAAATTTTGGAAAGTGAAAATGTAATAGTTCTTGAAAAACTGTTGTAAAGAATACCTTAAAAAAACAGTCCATTAATTTGGTCCTTTAGTAGAGTTCTTGAGCTGCACCCCACTTTTTCTTGTGTCACCACATGGACTCAACACTGGGTGCCCCATCACGGCTGTCTTTGGTGGTGGTCAGACACCGTCTGGTTCTTCTGGTCCCGTGTTGATACAGTCTCCCATTCGCAAGTATAGAATGAAAAGGATGAGTGTGCTGTCACCAGGCAAGAAGAGCAGAAGGAGTGCAGACAGGTGGGCATGCAAAATTAACTTGGATTGTATACTTTCACCTAATCACACACACACAAAAAAGGTCAGTCAGCTGCAAAGTATTTTATTCATCTGTTGACTCCAAACATTTCCCTGGTTTTGTATCTAGTTAAACATGTGGACTCAACTTCTGTAGACCATCAATATTTTTTTAATTCTCATGTTTCTTTTTAACTGGATGTTTTCTTCACTGTGCTGAGTTTATACGTATTGATCAACATAACTATGAGGAAGATTAAAAAGAATTTTTAAAGCCTAAATCATGTGCTTTTTAAAGAAATCTCCATCTTTGAAGTTTAAAAGAATCTTAATAAAAAGTGACATCTTTTTATATTATTACCATATGTATTTTTTACTAAGATTTAGAATCTGTAACCAATGTTGTAATTAAAGACTTTGGAATATATTATCTTCTTGTATTTAGTTGGGGAAAAATTCTATAAATTTATGCATCTGTGAAGATACATGTTATTTGTAATCAATATTCTGTATGGAAACCCATGGAGCTACTTAGTTTGCCACTAGTTGCCCAGAAAGGTGATTGTTTTTATTTTTAAAATCAATATTAGCATCTTGGCATCTAACCATCAGCATATCAGGATTAAATGGAATTAACATGAAAACCATGCTGAGATGGCTAATTTGTTCAGTTTTAGGTGGATGGATGTTATCTTCACTGATTTATTTTGAAATTATTACATCATGGCACATTACTTTTGATATGCAGTAGACAATAACTTTTCCATACCATGTGTACTGACTGACTTAAAGTAACAGGGTAATGTCAAAGCTATTTTCAATTTCTGTAATTCTTGGCATGTTTAAGACTCAGAGAGCTTAACAGTGGACAACTGTTGTGATCCACAGGATTTTTGTTGGCTGATGTTTGGAAGTGTATCACTAGGTGCTTCTTTATAGTCTTAATCTGAAAGCTCTGTTTAAACACATCCATACAGAAACATATCATAAACCCCAAACCAAACCTGTTTTCATCAAGTCACTTCCAACTCTGTGATAATGTAGGACAGAGTAGAACTGTCCCATGTGTATTCGAAGGAGTGGCTGGTGAATTTGAACTGCTGACATTTTGGTTAGCAGTGTAGCTCTTAAGGACTACACACCTCTAGGTTTTCTGAAACACATCATAGTGATCCATAAAAGATCCTTTTTAAGATCTTTAAAAATTGCTAATGGAGAAAAGATTACTCACAAAACAGTAAATGCTTGCATTTGTGGTTAATTTCTCATGGGTAACAGGAAACAATTTAGTAATACATTATAAGTTCTGAGGGGATTTTTTATATATTTCAATTTAGAATTTTTTATTAAGCCCAGCAATATAAAGGCTTTTCTAATATCTTCATACAAAGACTAAGCAAATAATATCACTCAATGAACCTCATGGAAAGATTTAGGGAATGATATACCCCCCAAGAAGAAAAGTATATATTATGGGAAAGTATAGGTGATAAAATATGATGAGCCTCTAAAAATTGCTAAGCTGTGTTAAGAAATTTAATGGATATTATCAAAATAATTTTCTTTTTACATTTAAAAAGGAGAATTTGTTTTTAAAAGGAAAATTGATTTGGAAAGAGCCAGTGAGAGGCACAAAATATAAAGGCCCTTTGGTTGAAAGTGAGGGATAGCAATGCTGAATCCTTTCACTATTTTAGAAGAATACCTAGTGGAGTCTGTACACTAAAAGTTAAAAGGTAACTTCTGAAAGAAGAGAAACCAGATACATTGCTTTCAGTTTATCAGGACAAAGAAAAAGAAAAAAGGAATAATAATAATAATAAATAATCAGTTAACAGAGGGCAGGGAAAATGGAGCCAAAGAAAGGCTAGTAAACAAAATACAATGGTAGTAGTAAGTATTAAGCAGCTATCCTGCTAAAGTAAAAAATAATTTGCTACGTTCTTTAAAAAAGATGTATTTAGTGCTTTAGAAAATTTCATGGACATTGAAAAGAAGAATAGAGACTATTTTTTTAATTATTTACTTAATTTTTTTATTTAACATAACTGAGTGAAAATGTACATTCACGTATAAATTTACATGCCCACCTATATGCAGCTTCCACTGCTTTCCCTGTCCGGTGACTGCACACTATTCCTCTCTGCTCCATACATGTCTCATCCTCCCAACAGTCTCCTTTCCCCTCCTCTCCCTCCACTCCCCTTCCTCCAGCCAGAGGTCAGCAAGATGAAATCCTGTAGATGTTTATAACCACAAAGTGCTTCCAATATGTGGTCACTCTGCATTGCCAATTCCTATCCATTCCTGTCCAAAGAGTGGACCTTTGTTATAATTTATGGGAAAGGGCAGCATCAGGGCAGGGGGCCATGCTCTCAGAGGAACCCCAAAACAGCTGGACCATCAATTGAGGTCTTTTAGTGGAGATCTCATGATGCACCTAAGAATAGAGACTATTTTGAAGTGGACATTTCATGTCTTGAAAACTTCTGTGCCAAGTGATAGCACAAGCAGTTTAAACCAAACCTTCATGGGACAGACAGTCCTTGTTTTTTCAGAAATTACTTCAGAGAAATAGGCAATATTATTTTTATAAAAAACCATACAGCAAGTACCATGTTAATGGTGGGACTTTTTAAATTTCCATTTAAAGTACAACATGACAAAGCTACTGGTCTTCATATCTTCTGTTCACCATTTTATGAGAGGACCTAACCAAGTTTAGAAAAAATAAGAAGAAAATGTGAAATAACAAAAATAAAAATCAGAAAGGTGAGATCAAATAATCTTTACATGCAGAAGATATGGTTGTCTATATAGAACATCTGAAGCCATCAGTTGACAAGCCCAGTTGTTAGTTATAAAATCAGGATAAAGTAAAAGTTCTCACATTATTAAAAAACCAATTAGAAAATAAAATGAGCACGCAAAATTCTATTTACACCAGCAATAAAATCTATAGGAGACTATAGATTGATGTCTAAGGAGAAAATTAAAACACATTGTTGAAAGACATAAAAGTAGACCTGAATCAAAACAGAGCCACCCCATGTCCAGAGTTAAGAGATATTCATCTATTAAAAACAAACAAACAAAAAAAAAAAACACACCAAACCTAGGATATGCATTACACTGAAGAGACTAGTACTAGAAGGGAATGAACAATAAGGCAGGAGACAGAAAAGACCTATAAAGATAGAAGACAGAATTAATAGAATATTATCTCTCTTTCATCACCCCACCACAAAAATTACATTCAACTAATACATGATCAGTTTTCAAGGAAAACATTGCTGATGAAAATTTGCTACAAGATTAGAAAAGATATATACAATGACAACTGTGGAAGGGATTAAAAAGTACATAACTAGTTTATCTCCCTAAGATCTCACCGAGTAAAGATAATTCCATCAGGAAATTGTATCAAAACAGATAATTGCTGTCACTGGAATTCTTTTAGAACCCTGAAAAAGATGGCGCTTTTAACAAACTAGTGCAAGCCTAGGGTAACCTTGATGTATTATCCTCACAAAGACAGAACAAGAAACAAAATTGTACACCTGTCTTCTTTTTTTCAATTGTAGCCTCTGCTTACCCCCAAACCATGTAAGATTTCATTTTTAAGGTTTTATTCCTACACTCCAACCTCTCTTGTAGAATCAGAATCTCCATGATGTGTGAGAATGAGTGGGTGGGCAGGTCTAAGGCTAAGGGAGATACACATTTATTAAGTTTCCTGGGTGAGTAGGATGCATACTAAATTTAAAACAGCTGCTGCCAACCAATTTAAGTAACATAGCAGTATATATACTTAAAAAAATATAAGAAATCCAAATACAGCATAGGAAAATTCTGGAAGAACACATAATAAATACATTTGAAGCCATGGTGAATCAGTGGTTAACAACTTGGCTGCCTAGCCAAAAGGTCAGCGACTGGAATCCATCAGCCACTCCTTGGAAACCCTATAGGGCAGTTCTGCTTTTGTCCTGTAGAACTGCTATGAGTTGATTCAACTCGATGGCAAGGGTTTTTTTTACAAATTGTTTTAATGATTATCTCTGTAAAGTTGTTTCTAGAGTTCCCAAAGAACTCCAGAATTGTTCTTGTTTTGCTTGGGTATGATATTAATTTGGTTCATACTGTCATTGCTGACCAGTCATAAACTGATACTTGAAAAATGTATTCTTGCAGTAGAATTTTAGTGTAATATTTGTTGTAATTTAATTTGAACTGCCAAAGAAAAGCACAGATATTCTAGCATTTCAACAGTGTTTTATTTATTTATTTTTTATGAGTAACATAAATTTATTTTCTCACAGTTTAGGAAGCTGGAAGTCTGAACTCAAGGTGCTAGCTCTAGGGGAAGCCATTTTTCCTCTGTGGCTCTGAAGGAAAGTCCTCTTTGTTTTTAAGTTGTGTTTGAAGGAAAAGTTTGAATTAAAGTCAGTTTCTCATGTAAAAACTTCCACACAGTTTATTATGTTACCCTAGCTCCTCTCCCCATACTGTAACAGCATACTGCCCTTTGCACCCTTTATGGACACAGGTCCATTCAGCCAAACCCTTTTCATCTTGCCTCAAAGCAGTAGCTGCCCAGTTAGCCTCCTGTATCGACTTCAGCTAAGATGCACACTCTTCACCAATATCATTTTGTGTTTTATGTTGTTGTTAGATGCCATCCTGTCAGCTCTGACTCATAGTGACCCTGTGTACAACAGAACAAAACACTGTCCAGTCCTTTGCCGTGCTCACAATCATTGGTATGATGAGCGCATTGTTGCAACCATTGTGTCAACGTGTCTTGTTGAGGGTATTCCTGTCTTTCACTGACCCTCTACCAAGCATGATATCCTTCTCTCGGAACTGATTCTTCCTGACAATATGTCCAAAGCATGTAAGATGCAGTCTTGCCCTCCTTGCCTATAAGGAACACTCTTGTAATATTTCTTGCAAGACAAATCTGTTAATTCTTCTGGCAGTACATGGTATATTTAATAATCTCCAACAGCACAATTCAAAGATGTCATTTCTTCTTTGTATATGTATGATGTGATTGAAAATACCATGGCTTGAGTCAGGCACACTTTAGATGTCAAGATGACAGCTTTGCTTTTCAGCACTATAAAGAGGTCTTTTGCAACAGATTTTCCCAATGCAGTGTGTCTTGATTTCTTGACTGCTGCTTTCACAGGTGTTGATTGTGGACTCAAGTAAAATGAAATCCTTGACAACCTCAATATTTTCTCTATTTATCTTGATGTTACTTCTTGGTCCAGTTGTGAGAATTTTTGTTTTCTTGATATGGAGGTGTAATCCATAGTGAAAGCTGTGGTCTTTGATCTCATTGGTAAGTGCTTCAAATCCTCTTCACTTTTAGCAAGCAAGGTTGTTACCATCTGCATAACGTAGGTTGTGAATGAGTCTTCCTCCAATTCTGATGCCCCCATTCTTCGTATAGTCCAGTTTCTCAGTTTACTTTCTTGGTATGCAGACTGAATCGGTATGGTAAAAGTACACAGTCTGACACAAGCCTTTCCTGACTTTAAACCATGCAGTGTCTCCCCTCCTGTTCAAATGACTGCCTCTTGATTAATGTACATATTCCTCATGAGCACAATTAAGTGTTCCAAAATTTCCATTTTCTGCAGTGTTATCCATAACTTATTGTGATCCACAGTCAAATGCCATTGCATAATTAATAAACCACAAGTAAACACCTTTCTTTTATTCTCTGCTTTTAACCAAGATCTATCTGATATCAGCAATGATATCACTGATTCCACATTGTCTTCTGAATCCAACCTGAATTTCTAGTGGTTTCCTGTCAAAATACTGCTGCAGCTGCTTTTGAATAATCTTCAGGAAAATTTTACTTGTGTGTGGTATTAATGATATCGTTTCATAATTTGTGCAGTTGATTCTATCACCTTTCTTGGGAATAGGTAAAAATATGGATCTCTTCCAGTTAGTTGGGCAGGTAGCTGTCTTCCAAGTTTCTCAGCATAGATGAGTGAGCATTTCAGCACTGTATCCATTTGTTGAAACATCTCAGTTGATATGCTATCAATTCCTGGAGCCTTGTTTTTCACCAGTGCCTTCAGAGCAGTATCGGCTTCTCCTTTCAGTACTATCGGTTACTGATCATATGCCATCTCTTGGGGTGATTGAATTCTGTTTGTTTTGTAAGTAGTGCTGCAGTGAATATTGGTGTGCATGTATCCATTCGTGTGACAGCTCATCATTTCTCTAGGATATATTCCAAAGAGTGTGATTGCTGGATCATATAGTATTTCAATTTCTAGCTTTTTAAGTAAGTATCAGATCAATTGGTGAAGTGGTTGTACCATTTTATATTCCCATCAGCAGTGTATAAGTGTTCCAGTCTCTCCAGAGCCTCTCCAACTTTTATCATTTCCTATTTTCTGGACTAATGTCAGCCTTGTTGGGGTGAGAAGGTATCTTATTGTAGTTTTGATCCGGATTTCTCTGATGAGTGATGATCATGGGCATTTCCTTACATAGTTGGCCACCTGAATGTCTTTTTTGGTGAAGTGCCTGTTCATATGCTTTGCCTATTTTAAGTTGGGTTATTTGTGTTTTTGTTGCTAAAGTTTTGTAGTATCTTCTGGATTTTAGAGATTGGACACTGATCACATTTGTCATATCCAATTATTTTTTTCCCCAGTGTGTAGGTTGTCTTTTCACCCTTTTGATGAAGTCTTTCAATGAGCTTTAAGTGTTTAGTTTTTAGGAATTCCTAGTTATCTATTTTTTGGTATTTGTGTATTGTTAGTAATGTTTTATATTCAATTTATGCTATGTATTAAGGCTTCCAGCATTGTCTCTATTTTTTCTTCTATGATCTTTATCTTTTTATATTTTACATTTAGATATTTGATCTATTTTGAATTGGTTTTTATTCATGGTGTGAGATATGAGTCTTGTTTCTTTCTCTCTTTTTTTTGAAGATTGATAACAACAGTATTTGAAATAAAAAAAAATACTTGTTTTTTGGACTTCAGAATATCTTGATATGATTTTTTAATTCCTATTTTGTAGAGTCTAAAATAATCTGTGTGAATTGAATTGTCACTTCTATAGCAGTAGAAGAACCAAATGACGATTAAATGCTTCTTATACCTCCGGTTTTAAAATGTCCCCATTATACCAGCAACTGAGAAATTTGCACATATTATTGATTAGATTGAATTATGTTGTAATCAAATGGAATATTTTACATTCTCAAATACTCTGAAATACTTTCTATAACTATGCTGACTATATCTCTGATCAATCATTATTTCAGATTTTGCTTCAAATTCACGTCTCGAATGCAGGTTTTATGTGTTGATTTGCTTTTACACCTATTGATGCACACAGTGGCTGAAGTAATTGTAAGAACTGATAACGTTCTTTGAACTACCTGCAGTGTGCCATTTATATCAACTGGGCAGCTCAAGATAACTGAAGTTGTATTCAACTTGCTTATTACCACATTATTCTCTGTGAATTCAGCAAAGCATTTATGTCCAGTGTTTACATGCTTTGATAATAGACTTCCATGTAGTTCCCACCACCCACCCCAAGACATCATAATAAATGCAACATTTTACTACCTGCTGGGTGATTAGAATTATTGCAAATACCCATATTTGTAAACTGTCATTTTGACAACATGGGCTGGAGAAGATTGTCATTTGTTTGGAGAATTTATTTTCTCTAAAATCACAAAGATACTTAGATATTGATAAAGGGTAGACAAAATGGCAGTGTCATTTTGACAAGATACAGTGCTCGTTGGGATCCCAGTTCCTTAGAAGAATGATTACGTTGGCAAGCATAAATAAGAAAATGAGAATATTAAGGATTGTGAAGAAAAAATATTTGTAGTGTTAATGAAAGAATAGATGTTGCCTTGGGACATAAAAAGATCCTAGTGCTTCTATTTTAGGTATGAGAGAGAGCAGGTTGGCAATGCCAAATCACTGTGCTCTAGAGGGCATGGCTTGGTATTATTTTCTGTGAACAGAGAAAAGGTTATACAGCCCTGTATACTAGTGAGGAGTGTGCAGGTAGTCTCCTGGGTACGCTTGAGCTTCTTCCTTGTTACGGTAAGCTGAATGTGTTTATATATGTAATTCTCTGTTTTCCCTGTCTCAGGTACCCAATCTAATCTTCATCTCAGGACTAATAATATCATCAAGAAAGGCAAGGACCGATGCAGTCAATGAACCAATGGCCATGCCCCCCTAGCAGTGTGGTAGGTGGCCTGGGAGCACCAGAGTTGCGTGTATTACATCATTTAAGTTAATAATGTGGCACTAGTTGGCAAGGTATGATTTACTATAAGCCAGACATTTTATGTTTTCTCTATTTTTACTACCACTGTACAAAGAATTCTTTTTAAAAATTTTGTACATGTGATCAGAGAAGCACAGTAACCTGACTGAGGTCATATAGATAAAAAGTGGTAGGATTCAAGTACATGCCTGCCTTTTGTCAGCTTGTTTCTGAACTACCACACTGGCTTATCTCTAGAAATTTAATTGAAATAGTATATCAATAATGTATCTGTTATCCAGGCTTCCTGGTATTTAATAAACTTATCAATTGCCCTAGTGACATAGTGGTTAAGAGTCATAGCTGCTAGCCAAAATGTGGGCAGTGTGAATCTACTGAACACTTCTTGGAAACTCGATTGGGCATTTAGGATTGGGCATTAGGACAATCCTCTGTCCTACAGGATTGCCATGAGTCAGAATTGACTCAAGGACAACAGGTTTGATATACATTCTTTTATCAATGGCCTGTAATGTCACTCAATTCTAGCTTAGCCATCTGTGTGTTTTAGTATCTGAAGTAAACTTCTTTCATAGAAGTATTAGCAGTTGTTTAAATAAATGTATTACAAAATACATACTGGATTGCTCATAATTCAAACTAATGTTTCTATTAAAAAGCTATTATAGGCAATAAAAAGAATCAACATTTGTCTTTGAAAGCTAACATACAACAATAAAAAAATCATAAGTCCACTATGAGATAGAAAGTTCATTCCTAATGAATATAACTGAAGCACAGAACAGTATGAGAAAACACATTTGACCCTGGAACAGATTTTATGATCTCTTGATGTTCTAGCACATGCATGTAGCCAATCAGACATGTATATAAACACTCCTAATTTTCAAAGTTAATTCCTTTCTGTCTATACTACCAGTCAATACAAGTACCAGTGGCTACCAGTTATAACTTAATGACAACCCCATGTATTTCAGAGTAGAATTATGCTCAATAGCATTTCATGTGGCTTTCTTTTTTTTTGGAAGTCGATTGCTAGACTTTTCTTCTAAGATGCCTGTGGGTGAAATGGAACCATTAACATTTTGGTTAGTAGCCTAGAACATTAACCATTTGTGGTTCCCAGGGACTTGAGTCTATACTACTAAATTGAAATATCAAAATTTCAAATTAGGCTTTAATCGTCAAATGCCTTTTTGTTCTCATTTGGAATACCTGATTAATCATTAAATCAGTTGAACTGAGGACTATATATGAGATTATGTATCAGGAGGAATGATTCATCCCTAGGATATCTGGTTTATAGAAAAGTTTTACCTTTTTTTAATTACCTCTTTTCCTGATTATCATTATTACATACATTTTTGACACAGAATGTATAAATTACCTGTAATAAATTCCAAAGATAATTTTTCAGATAGTGTTTTTCACTTATGCATATCTATACACAATACTACTTTTTTAGGTAACATACTGTAATATTGTTCTAGAAACTTGGTCTCAGATCACAAAAGCCTAAATGGTGACTTAAAGCTCAGAAGCAGTGGAGTTGGAAACAAGTAGATGAATGTGGGACATATTTTGGAGGTAGAAAGAGGAATTTACTGGTAAACTTGCACATGGAAGACGAGGGGTGGAGAAAACACACGCAGGAACCTCAGGTGTGTGACTGAACGAAGTGGGCTGACGGTGATCGCTCAGCAGAAAGACAAGGTCTGAACAGAGTGCTGGAACAGATTCTGGAGAGAAGAACATTTGATATCAAAGAAGGTGTGAGCTGATGTTATGAATTTAATTGTCACCCCCCAAAATATATAGGAAATCCTAAACCCTGTACCTGTGGTTATAGTCTCATTTGGGAATGGTTTTCTTGTTAGGTTAATGAGGCAGTTTTAGTGTAGGGTATGTCTTAAACCAATCTCCTGAGACATGAAAGAGCAGATTAAGTAAGCAGCAAAAAAGCAGACATGGGGGTAGAAGATAAATCATATGAAGATCCCCCAGGACAGAAGCTAAAAAAGCACAGTGAGCCTTCTTCAGAGCCAGCAGCAAGAGAAGGCCTTCTCTTAGAGCCGGCAACCTGAATTCAAACACCTAGCTTCTAAACTGTGAGAGAGAAGATTTCTGTTTGTTAAAGCCACCCGTTTGTACTATTCTGTTACAGCAGCACCAGACAACTAAGACAGATGGGTAGTCAGGAATGTGAGTTTAGGGCTTAGATAACAGAAATACGTTGAAGGTGTAAAGTTGATACTCATTTTCATTTGGATGATGTTAAAATGTGAAAGAAAAGACACTGAATTGGGTAAAACGTAGGGAAATTGAGCTGGTTGCAAAATGGACTGAGACTGGGGGGCCAATGAAGGGGAGTGTGTTTTCATTGAAGTCAAAAAAGGAGTGTTTCAAAAAGAAAAAAAAAAAGAACATGGCCTTGTAATGCAATTGATGGTCATGTGAAAGGAGAACAAGACGTTCTTATAAATTTAATGACATAGCAGTTGGAATTAATGTTGCCAGTACATTTCAATGTAGTGGAAACCACGTTGAAGAGAATTGAATAATGAATGAAAACTTTCAGTGCTAGTCATATGCTACAAGAGAGTCTGAAAATACTCTGTACAAATGTCCAAAAATGCTACATAATTTTACATAAATGTTACATAGCATAATTGCATACATTATTCAGGATATCTTAAATGCAGATATCAGTTCCAAGAAAATAGGAGATGGGGGCAGTTTTAGGATCATGAAGAGGGATCTGAATCACAAGCTACAAACCTGTGAGCCAACTCTGTAGTTGCTCTGTGTGTGTGTGTGTGTGTGTGTGTGTGTGTGCGTGCGCGCGCGTGTGTGGCAGATGTCAGTATCAATAATATGAGAGTATGAATCTAGGAATTAAGCTCTCCCACACAGCCAGAACCTCTTAAGTAGAAGTGTTAAGCTGAAAATGAGTTAACTGTTCAGATGAAGAAATTAGAAAATAATGAAATGCAAAGTGTAAAACTGATCTCAGATATTTATGAAATAGAACACAGAAACCATTTGGATGATCAAGGAAACCAACACATGTCTCAAAGTAGTCAAATATCCATTGAGATTGATAAGGAAGCAAGAGACAGGCAATAAGCCATATTATGACAGAAGAGAATAAGGTTACATAGAATTGATTCTCATAATTCTGAAAATTTAAATGAGAAATGTACGCTCTTATAACTATATAATTGATAATTGATCCAAGAAAGAAAAGAAAACCTGAATAGAAATTTTGTCGTTACAGAGTTGAATCAGTAATCAAAACCTACCAGTAAAAGAAATACATAGATACAACTATCTTGTGTTGAGGAATTTTAGGTCTACTCAAGAAATAGACAATATCAGTTTTATGCAAACTAATGCAGTGAATATAAAAAGAGAAAACACTCCATAATTTATTTGATGAGGCACATGTATTTTTTATATAAAAAATAGACAAAGACTATGTAAGAAAGAAAAAGCATAGACCAAATTTGTTTATGAATCTGAATGATCCTTAAAAAAAAAAAAAAAAAAAACAACTTGGGTGCAAGCTAAAGGCAGAGATTTTATATCATGACCAAGTAAAATCTCTCATAGCAATGCCAGTGTGAGTTGGAATGAACTCAACAGCAATGGGATAAGTTGAGCTGAAGCCTCTGTCTAGCTGTCTCATGGTGTCCGTTTAGGATTTCTATTCTGAAATCATTAGTATGATGAAAATTTGTCTCATTATATTGTTCAAAGCCCATACTCACATCTTGTTTCTGCCTCTGAATAAGAGATTTATTCACACACACACACACGCACACGTGCGCACGCGCACACACACACACACACACACAGTCTGACAGTTAAGTCCATGAACTCATCCTAGAAAAAGTGCTACATACCTCACTGATGAATATCACTATGGTCACCTTCAAAGCACTGCCCTTAGGAAGCTATGAACTGATGCCAGTGCCTAGTCCACCCTTTAAAGCAATTTTGAAGCTCTTTTTCTGGAATGGCCATCAGAGCTGTTATCCTATTACCCTTGATGTCTTGAATGTCATCACAATATCTTCCAATATTTCCTTTATATTTGGGTAAAGAAAAGTCTTTGGGGGGTCAGACCAGGTGAGTAAGGAGGGTGTTTCAATGCAGTTATTTGTTTACTGGCTGGAAACACTCTTACAGACAACTGTAGAGTTGACTTCGCAAACTTGCCACTATGTTACCATGTGCAATGGCCATTCCAGAAAGAGTTCCACGCTTGCTTTGAAAGGCACTGGCATCGCCATGTAGCTTCCCCAAGGGGAGTACTTCAGCGGTTACTATAGTGAAATTCAGTCCTACGGTATGTAGCACTTGAAACAATTAAGTTTGTGGACATAATTGTCGAACCTTGTGTATTCACACAAATTCATTAAAATAATGACTAACAAATAGTCTGTCCCTTTAGGGGTTTCACATGTCTTGTGGCTTTGAAAACCCTGCAATTTAGAACCATCCAATTGTTTATTTTAATTTGAAATCTAGAGGAAAATGAGTTAAATTTGTAAATCCTGTTTTACATTTCAAGTGAAATACTCTTAACACTTAGACAGATGTAATCTGCTTTAAGACAGTTTAGACAGTGCCTTGATCTGTATAGATAATAGATGTTAGTTGAATCCCCACTCTAAGTGGGGCGGGGCACTGTAATCAGAATTCCTACCCCAGGAGTGGTCAACAGTACTCTTAATCAGAAAGTCTACACTCCAGAGATAGCAAAGTTAAAAGCTTCTATTATAATTATCTTTGATCAAAGCTAGTGTTTTTTTTTTATTTATTATTATTATCATAAGAAAGTTAAGAATGGTTTCATGTAGTTAAATTAAATGGAGGTGAAAAGTGGAGTCTCCTTGATGATGCCAGTGGTAGTCCAAATATAGGTTGGCCAGAAGGAAAACATGATGAACTATGCTATTGTATGAAAGAGGCATATAAATCTAGAGAGACTAGTATCCTTAGGGAGAGCACCTAGGACTTGATTCCTAAATGGCTGTGCCCGGATACGTGGTGGGAGGTTATGTTTACCTGACTCTGTCTGTGAGAGCATACATGAGTTTGTCTCTTGACTGTTGTTATATCTGACTTGGGCAAATCTTTCAACACAGTTGCATAACCTAAAAATGATGGGTTGGAATCCTGTTGAATTTAAAGAAAAGTGATATTAGATTGTTCAGCATTTAATCAATAATAAGGTTTTAAAAGTAACTACCAGTTTGTGACAGGATTGTCACAGGACTTGCTTTTATTAGGACCCCAAACTTTGTAATTTTTCCTTTTATTTTTTATTTTTTTTTATTTTTAAGAGAAAACCAAATGTTTATACCTGATCAAGTTGTATTTAGACCAGTTAACAACTGTGGTCCTTGAAGAACAGTAATAGCTGGGTGGACAGGAAGATAAGTAGATTTACTTCCAACAGCAAAGAAAGTAGAAGTAAATGCTATGAAATGGGAATACATATTTAAATGAAATTAGATTTGCAAGTTTAATGGAACAGGAAAAAGTGATGCAGGCCCCAAATAGAGTGCCTTAAATAATATGTGTATATATAGTCAGACTCCATTGCAGATTTATAATTAAGTTGCCTGTCAGATTGGTTAGCAATAGTCAAACCACAAGAGACATAAACTTGGTTGAAAAATTAAATCTCAGGATTTACGAAATGCATTGATTTGATTCCAGAGCGGAAGTAATTTAAATGATCTTCTGAGGATGTTCCACCATACCTTCCTTGTTAGCAAGTAAATGTAAACCACTCAGTATAAGTTTAGGCTAATATCACACACACTCACATACACACACATTTATGTGTAACTTGTTTGTTTATTTGATATTTAAAGAATAATTTGAGATACTTGTCTATTTAGAAAAAGTAGGAATACACTAGTATACAAACCAGGAGAAATCCCAGTTTCCTGTGATTTTTCTGATAAATGAAAAACTCACTGCCTGCCAGTCAATTCCAGCTCATAGCGACCCTGTAGGATAGAGTAGCAGGGCTCCATAGAGTGTACAAGGAACACCTGGTGAGTTTGAACTGCTGACCTCTGGTAAACAGATGCAGCACTGAATGACTATGCCTCCAGGGTTTCCAGTAAATGAATACTGTGTTTCATTTCTTTAAACTCTGATAGCATACTGGTTAAGTGCTACAGCTGCTAACTAGAAGATCAGCAGTTCACATCTGCCAGTGTCTCCTTGGAAACTCTATGGAGCAGTTCTACTCCATCTGTAGAGTCACTGTGAGTCAGAATTGACTTGGTGACAGTGGGTTTGATTTTTGGTTGCTTGGTTTCCTACACCAAAGGAGTGTTCAGTGATATTTGCGTGTACCTGCCTGTGAAATAATGTGCGGAACAATAATTCTAAAATCTTTGAATCTGTGTAACTGTATCAGGACATTTTAAAGAACTTTATAATCAGTAAGTCCCCAAAAGATGCAATCTTAGAGTAAAATAACAGTAGCCAAAGAGGTATAAGAATTCCACAAAATTCTGTTGTCTGTCAGGATAATTACATTGATGGATTTGTGGAAATGCTAGATATCAAAACCCTTCAAAGACTTTCCTAGCATTACAAATGCTTTTTCTATTTAACTTAAGCTTTAGTTGATGTTTTAGCTCACTCTGCCATTTGCATGAAAAGAAGATGAATAACATCCAAACACTTCACCACTTACTTCTCTAGCTTTAAGGAATGTTGCAGAGTGAAGAACACTTGGACTGAGAGAGCCGACAGCCTGTTTTCAGCAAGCAAAAAAGATTTTGGAAAGAATTGAGCAGAGGGCAGTTCCATGGGAAAACTAGACAGCTTGCCAATACCCATGGCTTAGGTAGGAGCAGGGTGAGCTGTTTACATGGAGCAGATTCCAGAACTGTCAGGCACAATCATGTGCAAATTTAAAAAGAAAAATTTATTCCAAGGCAAATTAGATTAGTTGTGGATGTGAAAGTGACAGGATTACAAAAACATGCTGGAATATATGTGCCAGGATGATTGCCTTCTTTTAAGATACTTCTCTCATAGTACTGTTATATGATTTACAGTTTCTCTTCAGAAAATTCCGTCAGAGTTTAACACAGTCTTTTAAAGAAAACACCGTGATAACAGACATTCATTTACTTCATTCACTGACAGTGTTAGGATCTTCAGGTCAAGTCTGGCCAAACCTGTCCTGGTATAATTCTTCACTGTGAAACAGAGTCTCTTAACCCCAACACTTCCCCCCCCCACCACCACCCCTGCCTTTTGTTTCTTTTTAACTTGCTTTAAGCAAAAGTTTGCAATTCAACTTACACTGTGTTATTTGACCCTAGTTACTCTCCCTGCAATGTGACAGCACACTCTTCTCCCCCCTGAATTTCCCAAGTCCATTCCGCCTTTCTGCCTTCTCATCTCTCCTCTGGCCAGGAGTTGCTCGTTTAGTCTCATGTATTTATGTGAGCTGAGAATCACAATCTTCACCATTGTCATTTTATGTCTAATAGTCCAGTCAAATTTTGTCTGAAGAGTTGGCTTCAGGAATGGTTTTAGCTACAGGTTAACAGAAAGTCTGGAGGCCATGTCTTCAGGGGAACCTCCAGTCTGTTAGACCATCAAATCTAGTGCTTATACTAGAGTTTGAGTTGTACACCCCACTTTTCTCCCACTCCTTCAGGGAGTCTTTCTCTGTTCCTTGTCAGGCTGATCGATCGTGATGGCCAAGTACCACCTAGTTCTTTTACTCTCATACTGATGTCATCTCTGTTTTTTATGGCCCTTTTGGTCTCGTGGGCTCATATTTTCCTTATGTTTTTGGTGTTCTTCATTCTCCTTTGCTCTAGATGGATTGGGATCGACTGATGCTTCTTAGATGGCTTCTGGTTAGCTTTTAAGACCCTAGACGCCACTCACCAGAATGGGATGCAGAACGTTTTCTTCATTAATTTTGTCATGCCTGTTGACCTAAATGTCCCCTGAAACTGTGGTCCCTAGAGCCCTGCACCTACCACTGTCCCTCAAAGTATTTGGTTGTGTTAAAGAAACTCTTTAGTTGACAGTTTAGTTTAATTGTTCTGACTTCACCTATATTGTGTGATGTCCAACACTTCATACAAAATAATATTTGTATACTATCTAGTTGGTGAACACTCCTCTCCTTTCCTCCCCAACATTTTAATCATCAAAGAATGTTTTCTTGAGTTTAAACCTTTAAGTGAGTTCTTATAACAGTGGTCTCATGTGATATTTATCCTTCTGTGACTAGTTTCTCTCACTGTAATACCTTGCAGATTGCTCCGTGTTATGAGAGGTTTCACAGATTCATCATTGCATAGTATTGAATTGGGGGACTATTCATCCATTGATAGGCACCCAAGTTGTTTCCTTCTTTTTGCTATTGTGAAGAATGCTGCAGTGAGCATGGGTGTGCATATGCCTATTCATGTGAAATCTCTCATTTCTCTAGGATATATTCCAAGGAGTGAGATTGATGGATCGTATGGTATTTCCAGTTCTGGCTTTTAAAGGAAATGTCAAATCAATTTCCAGAGCGGTTATACCATTTTGTGTTCCCACCAGCAGTGTAGAAGTATTCCATGTCTCATTAGTTATTTTGTATTGTTTGGACTAATACTAGCACTGTTGGAGTGAGATGTGTCTCATTTTAGTTTTGATGTGCATTTCTCTTATGGTTGATGGTCATGAGCATTTCCTCATGTATCGGTTAGACAGCTGAATGGCTTCTTTGGTAAACTGCCTATTCACCATTGCCCCTTTTTAAAATTGTGTTATTTGTCTTTTTGTTGTTGAGGTTTTACAGTATCCTGTAGATTTTAGAGATTAGACCCTAATCAGATTTGACAGTCTTTTTACTCTTCTAGTGAAGTCTTTGGATGAGCATAAGTGTGGATTTTTAGGCATTCCTAGTTGTCTGTTTTCTCCTTTGGTGTTTGTAAGTTGGTAGTAATGTTTTCTTCTGTTTATGCCTTGTATTAGGGCTTTTAGCATTGTCTATATTTTTTTCTTCCATAATCTTTACTGTTTTATATTTAGGTCTTTGATCTATTTTGAGTTAATTTTTGTGCATGTGCGAGGTATGGGTCTTGTTTCATTTTATGCAGATGGATGTGGTTATGGCAACACAGTTTGTTAAACAGACTGTCTTTTCCCCAATTAATAGACTTTGGGCCTTTGTCAAATATCAGCTGCTCATAGGAGGATGATTTTATGTTTAGATTCTTAATTCTGTTCCATTTGTCTATATATCTGTTGTTGTACCATCACCAGGCTGTTCTGACTAAGTTGGTGGTATAATAGATTCTAAAGTTAATAGTGTCAAGCTTCCTGTTTTGTTCTTCTTCATTAATGTTTTACTTATCTGGGACCTGTTCCCTTTCTATATGAAGTTGGTGATTTGTTTTTCCATCTCATTAAAACATACCATTGGAATTTGCATCAGAGATTACATTGTATCTAGAGATCACTTTGGTCAGAATAGACATTATCACAATGTAGAGTCTTCTTATCCATGAGCAAGGTAGGTTTCTCTGCTAATGTAGGTCTCTTTTAGTCTTTGCAGCAACATCTTATAGTTTTCTTTGTATAGGTCTTTTATGTCTCTGGTTAGATTTGTTCCTGATTATTTTATCTTCTTGGAAGCTATTGTAAGTGGTGTTAATTTGGTGATTTCCTCTCCCATGTTGGTCTAGAGGAATCCCATTGATTTTTGTGTGTTTATCTTGTATACATGAGAAAAAACAGCTGCAAACCTCCATTAATAAAAGGGACATGGAATGTATGAAGTATGAATTGAGGAAAATCAGAAATTGTCAAAAATGAAATGGAATGCATGACCATTATATCCTAGGGTTTAGTGAGCTGAAATGGACTGGTTTTGGCCATTTTTAATCTGACAATTATATGGTCTACTATGCTGAGAATACAAACTTGAAGAGGAACGGCACTGTGTTCATCATCAAAAAGAACATTTCAAGATCTGTGCTGAAGTACAGTGCTGTCAGAGATAGGATAATATCCATATGCCTACAAGGAAGGCCAGTTAATATGACTGTTATTCAAATTTATTCACCAACCACTAGGGCCAAAGATCAAGAGATTGAAGATACTTACCAGCCGTGCAGTCTGAAACTGATCAAGCGTGTAATCAGGACACACTGATAAATACAAGTGACTGGGAGGCAAAACTAGGAAACAAAGAAGAAAAATAAGTAGCTTGAAAATGCAGCCGTGGTGACAGAAACAATGCCAGAGACCACGTGATAGAATTTTGCACGACTAATGACTTTTTCATTGCAAATACCTTTTTTAACCAACACAAACAGCAACTCTACACGTGGGCCTCATCAGATGGAACACACAGGAAACAAACTGACTGTATCTGAGGAAAAAGACAGTCGAAAAGTGCTGTATCAGCAGTCAGAAAAAGACCAGGTAGTAACTGTGTCATGGATCATCAATTGCTTGTATGCAAATTCAAATTAAAACAAGCCCACAAGGGTCAAAGTATGACCTTGAATGACCTTGAATATATCCCTTCTGAACTTAGAGACTGTTTCAAGAACAGATTTGATGCATTGATCGCTAATGACTGAAAACCAAACGGACTGTAAAGTGACATCAGAGACATCATCCATGAAGAGAGCAAGATGTCATTAAAAAGACAGGAAAGAAAGAAAAGACCAAGGTGGATGTCAGAAGAGACTCTGAAACTTGCTCTTGAATGTTAAGCGGCTAAAGCAAAAGGAAGGAATGGTGAAGTAAAAGACCTAAACAAAACATTTCAAAGGGCAGCTCGAGAAGACAAAGTATTCTAACATGTACAAAGAGCTGGAAACGGAAAACCAGAAGGGAAGAACATGTTCTGCATTTATCAAGCTGAAAGAACTGAAGAAAAAATTCATGCCTCAAGTTACAATACTGAAGGATTCTACAGGGAAACTATTAAATGACTCAGGTACCATCAAAAGAAGATGGAAGGGATACACAGAGTGGTTATACCAGAACGAACTCATCAGTGTTCAGCCATTTAAAGAGGTAGCATATAATCAGGAATCAATGGTACTGAAGGAAGAAGTTAAAGCTGCTTTGAAGCCATTGGCAAAAAACAAGGCTCCAGGAATGGATGGGATATTAGCTGAGATATTCCAACAAACAGATGCAGTACTGCAAGTGCTTGCTCGTCTATGCCAAGAAATTTGAGGACATCTGCCTGGCCAACTGACTGGAAGAGGTCCATATTTATGCCTATTGCAAAGAAAGGTGATCCAACAGAATATGGAAATTAGCAAACAATATCGTTGACATCACACACAAGTAAAATTCTGCTCAAGATCATTCAAAACCAGCTGCAACAGTATTTTGAAAAGAAACTGCCAGAAATTCAAACTGGATTCAGAAGAGGATGTGGAAGCAGGGATATCATTAATGATGTCACATGGATCTTGGCTGAAAGCAGAGAATTCCAGAAAGATGTTTACTTGTGTTTCTTTAACTATGCAAAGGCATTCAACTGCACAGATCATACTAAATTATGGCTAACATTGCAGAGCATGGAAATTCCAGAACACTTATTTGTGCTCTTAAGGAATCTGTATGTGGATCAAATGGTAGTACTGTGAACAGAACAAGGGGACACTGCATGGTTTAAAGTCAGGAAAGGTGTGCATCAGGATTGTGTCTTTTTACCATATATTTTTAATCTGTGTGCCAAGCAAATAATCCAAGAAGCTGGAGTATAAGAAGAACAAGGCATCAGGTTTGGAGGATGACTCATTAACAACCTGTGTTATGCAGACAACACCTTACTTGCTGGAAGTGAAGAGGATTTGAAACACTTACTGGTGAAGATCAAGGATCCTTCAGTAAGGATTGCACCTCAACATGAAGAAAACAAAAATCTTCACAACTGAACCGTTAAGCAACATTGTCTAAATGAAGGAAGGATTAAAGTTGTCAGGGATTTCATTTTACCTGGGTCCATAACCAATGCCCATGGAAGTAGCAGCCAAGAAATCAAAAGACACATTGCATTTGTAAAATCTGCTACAAAGGATCTCTTTACAGTATTGAAAAGTAAAGATGTCACCTTGAAGACTAAAGTGCACCTGACCCAAGCCATCCTATTTTCAGTCACATACTATGCATGCAAAAGCTGGGCCATGAACAAAGAAGACAAAAGAAGAATTGATGCTTTTGAGTTGTGGTGTTGGAGATGAATGTGGAATATATCATGGACCACCAAAAAAACAAACAGATCTGTTCTGGAAGAAGTACATCCAGAGTGGCCTTTGGAAGCAATGATGGCAAGATTGCTTCTTTCATACTTCAGACCTCTTGTCAGGATGGATCAGTCCCTGGTTGGTAAAGTGGAGAGTCAGCAAAATAGAGGAAGACCCTTGATGAGATGGATCAACACAGTGGCCACACAATGGCCTAAGCATAAAAACGATTGTGGACATGGTGCAAGATCGGCAGTGTTTTATTCTGTTTTTCACAGGGTCAGTATGAGTTGGAACTGACTTGATGACACCTAACAGCAATAACATCTTATATCCTGATACTTTGCTGAACTTTTCTATTAATTTCAGTAGTTTTTGTGAGGGTTCCTAACGGTTTTCTGTGTGTAGCATAATATCGTCTGTAAATAGAGACACTTTTACTTCTTCCTTACCAATTTTGATACCCTTTATTTCGTTTTCTAGCCTAATTGCTCTGGCTAGAACCTCTAGCACCATGTGGAGCAAAAGTGGAAACAAAGGGCATCCTTGTCTGGTCCTTGTTCTTAAGGGGAATGCTTTCAGATCTCTCCATTTAAGATGATGTGGGCTTTTAGCGTTGCATAAATCCTTTCCGTTATGTTGAAGAATTTCCCTTCTATTTCTATTTTGCTGAAAGTTTTTATCATGAATGGTGTTGGACTTTGTCAGATATCTTTTTTGCATCAGTTGATAAAATCATGTGGTTCTTTGTTTTATTTATATGATGTATTACATTGATTGTTTTTCTAATGTTGAGCCATTCCTGCACTCCTCATATGAATTGCACTTTATCATGGTGAATTATTTCTTTGATACATTTTTGAGTTCTGTTGGCTAAATTTTTTATCTTTTTTGAGGATTTCTCTAAGTTCATGAGGGATATTGAGGTGTAAGCTTCTTTTTTTGTGGTTCTTTACCTAGTTTTGGTATCTAGGTTACATTGTCTTTATAGAATGAGTGTATGAGTCCATCTTTGTCTATGCTCTGAAGTAAACCCTAGGTAACAGGGGTGTTAAACTCTTCTCAGAATGTTTGATAAAGTTTTCCAGTGAAGCTTTCAGGGACAGGACTTGTTGTTGTTGTTGTTGGAAATTTTTATATTACCCTTTCAGTCTTTTTCTTGGTTGTTGTTGTAGGTTCGTTCAGTTGTTCTGGAAACCTTGGTGATGCCAGGTGATGTCGGTTAAGTGCTACATCTGCTGACCAGAAGATCGGCAGTTCAAATCCGCCATGCACTCCTTGAAAACTCCATAGGGCAGTCCTACTCTGACCTATAGAGACACTATGACTCAGACCCAACTTAATGGCAGTAGGTTTGGTTTGTTTGGTTTTATTTGTCCTACCTCTCTTAGTTTAGGTAGGTAGTGTTTGTCCATTTCCTCTAAGTGTTCAAATTTGTTGTAGTACTATTTTTCGTAGTATTCTCTTATTTGTTTATTCATTTGTTTTTTAATTTTGATTGGATCTGGTGTGATATTACCATCTCATTTTTTGTTGAGGCTATTTGCTTCCTTTCTTGTTTTTCTTTTGTCAGTTTTCCCAGTAGTTTATCAATTTGTTGAATTTCTCGAAGAACCAGCTTTTGGTCTTGGTAACTCTTCCACTTGTTTTTGCAGTCTCTATTTCATTTAATTGTGCTCTAAATATTATTATTTGATTTCTTCTGGAGCCTGACAACTTCTTTTGGTACTCTCCTTCTCCGTGTTTTAATTGTAGAATGTGTT
Source organism: Heterohyrax brucei (assembly GCA_028571685.1). Taxonomy (NCBI): domain Eukaryota; kingdom Metazoa; phylum Chordata; class Mammalia; order Hyracoidea; family Procaviidae; genus Heterohyrax; species Heterohyrax brucei. The sequence continues at coordinate 111,198,463 of CM053149.1, read as the reverse complement.
AGGCTAGGTTTTCTAGGGAAGCAAAATCAGTAACATGTGTATGTACAAGGAAAGATTTATATATAAAGGAAACAGCTCACACAGCTACAGAAGCTCAAGGTCCCAAGTCCTGGCACAAGCCTCACATGGCTCTGGGGGCTGGTGAACCCAAGGTCAGCAAGTCAGAGACCAAAGTTCTAGATCACTGGTTGTGTAGATCGGTGGATCTCAAGCTGGTGGTGAGACAGAGCTGCAGAGGCTGGCAAACCCAGGATTGGCAGGTCAGGGAACAAGACTCTCAAGGACTAGTTGTAAGGGTTGATGAATCCAGCAGTTGCTAGTTCAGGTCCAGGAACCAGATGTCAGAAGAGAGCAGGAGCTGTTGGCTATGTGAGCAGACTAGCCGTAGGTGGTAGAAGGTGGAGAGATGAGATCCGAAAGGTAGGAAGCCACTACAGGCCATGCCCTGCCACTTGATACAGCAGCCAAACATGGAATAGCCAAGTTGACATAATCCTGACCACCACAGTCCACCCTTTGTCAATTTGGCATCTACATACATCTTACCTCACCATCCATAGTCACTAAAGGAATACAGTTACAGTCATACTTATGTCTAACACAATATAACTAACACATGTACAACTGAAAATGCATTAGCCCATTTACATCTTTTGTTTCACAAGTAAACAAAAATACCTGATATACATATATAAAACAGAAACACTCATAACAATTACAGTCCTCATTTCTGCAATTGGTCATGTGGCCATAACTGGTATTTAGAACTACCTTCTTCTACAACCCATTCTGTATTCCCTTTGCCCTCCGCAAGCACCTTAGCTGGTTGTGGTTCCTTGTCTGGTGAAGTGACCCAAACATGAATAGAAGATTCAGAAGGAACCAAGGAGAACTGTTAACACTCATGAAGGCACAAATGGTGAGAAACAAGCAGCAGAGGACAGGTGGCAGCAGCAGCAGTGGCAGCAGCAGAACCAGATGCAGTGCTGGAACCAACCCATGGAGCAAGAGAGTTCAGTGCCTGTGCACAGAGTTTTCCTCAGGGACCAGGGTACCTCTGGGCACTTGAATCATTGAAGCTAGCCTTGCTGACCCACGGAGCAAGAGAGCTGAGTGCTTTTGTGCATGAGGCTTCCTTGCTGAGTGGGGTGCTTCTGGGCACTTGAATCAGTGGAGCTACAGAGCTTTGAAACACTTGCCCTGGCAGGTCACATGTGGGCCTGAGGCCTGGGCCGTATGGCTGTAGGAAGCACAAGCTGAAGAGACAAAGAGCATGAGAAGCTGAGCCGACTCAGTCTCCAAAGGTATGGCCATGACCTCAGGGGTTTGAAAGGGTGTAGGCAGGGCTTTCTTTGTCAGAGTACAATTGACATTCAGTTGGGCTTAGGGTGCATCTAAGCTGATGGGGCAGAGTTTCTGTCCAAGGGGGCCTTGAAAGCAGAGTTGTAGCACAAGACTGGGGGTCTCCACTCACAATCTAGAGAGTGTGGCTAATACCTAGATTCTGGAGGGCAAAGCTATCCTGTAAAATGTCTTTAAACACTTTGCACTCAAGGACTCTTTCAGTTGGGTGAACTAGCAACTCGAGACGATTTTGTGTATGTTAGGCAAGTTTCTTACAGCTATTTTAAAATGATTTTATACTCAAATGTATACAAATAATCTATTTTAACATTTTATGTATTTCTACATCTTACAAAACAAAATCTTTGAAATACTATGCTCTGTTATTGTTTTTTGTTTGGTATTTTACAAACAATCCCTGGGGTGCATTCGCAGTTTGTCAGGGCACATATCACAATAAAAAACACATGACATTAGCCCACAAAGCTTTGACAGTACTCTTACATTTTCTGAGATGTTCTACATGATGGCCCTGCCCTCCAGACTCTAGGTGTTGGCCACAGTCTCTGGATTCTGAGTTGAGACTCCTCGCCCTGTGCTACAACTCTGCCCAGAAAGGCTCATTTGGGCAGCAACTCTGCCCCCTCAGCTTTAGGCACACCCTAAGCCCAACTGAGTGGCAATTCTACCCTTTCGAAAGCCCTGGCTCCACCCTTTCAAACCCCTGAGGTCATGGCCACACTCTTTGAGACTGAGGCAGCTCAGCTTATCACAGTGTTTGTCTCTTCTGCTTCTGCTTGCTATGGCTGCATGGCCTGGGCCTCAGGCCTACATCTGGCCTGCCCGGGCAAGTGTTCCAAAGCTCTGTAGCTCCACTCTTTCTAAAAAGCCTTCTGTACAGACGCACTTAAAGATTTTCACAGAAAACAGTATGTCAGGGAGTACTGATCTGCTCAATCAACACCACCCATATATTTTATGTAATTTATCATAATATTAAGTTTCTTGATGTTAACTTCCACCCTGCCTTGTAAAATCCTTTTTACAATAGTCATTCCTGTGTTATCCCAAGTGGTCAAACAAGTGATGGTCCTTGTATCTTTCCACACTAGAAGTAGAGTTTTACCTTTTTGATATGCTACCATGGATTTTTTTTAGGAACTTTTTTTTAGTTTCGCTTGGTAATTCTTTTCTATTTGTTAAGATTGTATCAGTTAAAAACAACAATTGTTGCCGCTCAGTCACCTGAGACACGCCTCTAGAGTTATCGTGTGAAATGCCATGGTGCCTGAGAGAGGCCTTTTGAGTTATTACATGAAACACACATAGTACCTGAGAGAGACCCTCGAGTTATTGCATGAAACACTGTGGTGCCTGAGAGGGGCCTCTTGAATGCAAAGGGCTACTGCCTTCTTTCCGTGTGATTTCTCTCATTTGTAACACAATGTCTGTTTTGTTCCTGTTCTGCCACTGTACCTTTGGAAGCTGATAGCTTGTGTTCTAGGTTTCACAGATGTAGAAGAGTTTTTGTATTTTGAACTTGGAACTAATTTAAGACTTCTGTCATATGGGATGGACATAATTTTGCTATGATGGGATGAAAGCATTACATGTTTCAAAGATGTGATTTTTGAGGTGCCAAAGGGTGGGATGTCATGGATTGAGTTGTGTGTCCCCCAAAATATGTGTGGCCATGTGCCTGAGACATGATTTCCAGTATTATATGACTGTCCTCCATTTTGTGATTTTCCTATGCTGTATATTAGAGAATTAAGGTGTCACTGTAAATCCCTTCATAAGATCATTCCCTGCTCCACTATAAAGGGAATTTCCCTGGAGTATGGCTTGCCCCCCTACTTAATCCTTTCATCCTATAAGAGATAAAAGGGAAGAGAAGCAAGTAGAGAATTAGGAACCTCACACCATCAAGAAAACAGCACCAAGAGAAGAGCATGTCCTTCAGAACTGAGGTTCCTGTGCCAAAATGCTCCCTGGACAAAGACTGATGCAATACTGGACTTTCTTCCAGAGCCGTAAAGGGGAAAGCCTCCCACTGGAGCGGACACCCTGAATATGGACTTGTAGCCTACTGGATTGTGTAAGAATAAACGTTCCTTTATTAAAGCCATCCACTTTGTGGTATTTCTGTTAAAGCAGCACTAGCTGAGTAAAACATAGGGTTAATGTTTTAATTTGGGTCCCTTGTCTTAGTGGGTGTGTGTGCTTATTGAAATAAATTGACCTCTGAGCAGTCCTTTTGCTATATCTCAAAGGTTCTGGTAGGATGTGTTTTCATTCTCACTGGATTCTGTGAAATGCTTTATTCCATTCTTAATTTCTTCTATAAACCAATAGTTTTGGGGCAAGGTATTGTTCAGTTTCCATATGTTTTCTGTTTGTTTGTTTGTTTCCCCTTGCTTTTTCTGTTACGGATTTTTACCTTTATGACTTTATGATTAGGAAAGATGCTTTGTAATATTTTGAAGCTTTGCATTTTGTTAAGGCTTTCTTTATTGTAATATGTAGTCTATTCTAAAGAACGTTCCATGAGCTTTGGAATAGAAAGTATACTTGTCTGTTCTTGGGTTGAGTATTCTGTATATGTATGAGGTCAAGTTGGTTGATTGTAGCAGTTACATCATCCAGTGCTTTTTGAACTTCTATCTGGATGTTCAGCCCTTCACCAAAAGTGGTGTGTTAATGTCTCCTCCTATTATTTGGAGCTGTCCCCTTCTCTTTCCAATGAATTAGAGTATCTCTTATATATTTAGGAGCCCTGTTGTTGAATGCATAAATATTTAATATGATTGTGTCCTCCTAGTATATTGACTCTTTAATCATTATCATTTGATCATTACATAATGTCCTTTCTTATCATTTTGATGCCTTTGTGTGTGTGTGTGTGTGTGTGCACATGTGTGTGTGTTGTTGACAATCTCTTCCACTTAATTTTCTGTGCCTAGTCATTTTTCTTTATGTATTTTGTTTTCATCTTTTTCATTGTTGTTGGTTTGTATTTGGTCTTTATGTTTTCCTTGTTTTTTACTTTGATGTGTAACATTGTTAGTTACCTTTGTGTTTACCTTACTATTTATCCCCATTTTTCTCAGTTTAAAACAGTCTTCTTTATATTTCCTTGCTTTGCTCTCATATGAAAGACTACATTTTTTGTCACTCCTTTTTGTTGTAATTTAATTATCTTTTACATAACAACACCTCTCCCTATTTTCAGTGTTTTAGCTTTTGAGTTATACTAGATTTCTTTATTTGGGTTGATTTGTTTTCTTTGTCCTGCCTTTTAATCTTGTGTTGTAATGTGATAGTATTGATTTTGTAACTGAAGAACTCTTTTTAGTATCTCTTACAATTTTGGTTTAGTGTTTGAAAATTCCCTAAAATTCTGTTTATCCAGAAATGTCCTAATTTCGCCATCATATTTGAGGGACAGCTCTGCTGAATATATAATTCTTGGCTGGAAGTTTTTTTTTTTTTCATTCAACTCTTTACATATGTCATCCTATCACTTTCTGGCCTGCATGATTTCTGCTGACTAGTGAAAGCTTTGTCTTACTGAGTTCCATTTGTAAACTATTTTTAGTTTATCCCTCACCACTCTTAAAATTCTCTCTTTATCTTTGGTTTTGGCATGTTTGATTGTAATATGTCTTGGTGACTTTCTTTTCAGATCTGTCTTGTGGAGAGTTTAAAGAACATTTTGAATAGGTATCTTCTTTCCCACGATACCAGGGAGGTTATCAACGAGCAAATGTTCAACAGTTCTCTCTGTATTTTCTGTTATCCCCATGTTCTGGTTCTCTAATCACTTGTAGGTTATTCCTCTAGATAGAATCCCACATAATTCTTAGGATTCCTTCACTTTTCTAAAATGCTTTTATCTGATTTTTCCTTAGATATGTTGGTGTCAAATGCTTTATCTTCAGTCTCACTAATTCTGACTTTGATTGCCTCAGTTCTGCTCCTTTAGTTTTCTATTGTGTTGTCCAGTTCTGAAATTTTATTGATCTTCTCAATTTCTGTTTGCTGTCTCTCTGTGAATTCTTGTAACCTGTGCAGTTTGTCGTTATGCTCTGCTCTAAACTTCTTAATCTGTATCTTTTTTGGCTTGTTCTGTGTGTTGCCTGATCTCCCTCCTCATCTCTTGAAGAGTTCTGTGATTACTGTTTTGTATTCTACATCTGGTAATTCCAAAAAGTTCCAATCATTTGGAAAATTTCTTAATTGAGCAATCAATAAGTTATTGTATTTGTTTTATGTTTGCTTGCTGTGTCCTATCATCTTGCTTTGTTTTGCTATGTCCAAATAGGTTGTTCATATGAGTTAGTCTGATTTTGGGGGGCCTTTGAAGCTCCAATGTCTTGTTTCCAAGTGGTTAGAGCTGTTTCTAAGTATATGAGCCCAAGAGTCCATTTACTTCCCTTGTATAGATTCAGCTGAAGTGCCTAGGTCACCAACTATGTGATGCCAGCTCTTAACTTCAGCCCTAGAGAGGCAGTGGTGGTCGGTTTAGGCACATACTGCTGCAGGGGGTCATACACTGATGAAGACAGGGCATTGACAGCTGCCCCTGAGTTCTGACTTACATTAGATTACTTTATTTGGGTTGACACTATTTCTGTGAGGAAATAATGTTCCTGTTCCCTAGAGTGTGTAGGTAGATGGATTTTGGAACTGGTCTGTGGGCATCCAGTGCTGCTGGCTGTAAGGACTGGGAAGCACCACTTATTCCTGGACCCCTGTTGTGGATGACTAAGTGGCATGGATGGAGTCACCCATTTTTAGGTCTCTGATATTTGTAGGTGAGGAGCCTGCTTAATAGGCAGAATGGTGTCAAACATCGTAAACTTGACTGCTCATCAAGTTGCTGAAGCAGTCAAGGTTAGACTTCAGGTAGATACCCTGTTATGCTATGCTAATGAGAGCCTGCAGTGCTGAAACGAGTCCACATAGGTGTACGCCAGGGTGAAAGGCGTTCGAATTCTGTGTATCTCTTATGCCAATGCCTAGACAAAGAAACTGTTACTGCCCTGTCTTCCTTGCTTAGAGGAACTGACAGATTATTTTTTCCTGTTTATTAATTTATTGTGTCTCCAAGACTCAGAGCACGTGGCAGGTCCTACTTCTAGCCTACAGGATATATTAGTGTCTGAAGCTGGTTTAGACTCAGTGCAAAGCAGATAGGGAAATGGAAAAGGGTTTTTTCTCCAGGGATATTTTTTATTCGTGTTGGTAGGATGTATGCATGTTACTTTCTTTTGCCTATGGAGTGCCATTTTTCACTGATTCTGGAAGTATGAGTGAGACTGTACGCCACCTGGTTTCTCCCAATGTGGAAAACACCCCGAATGCCACAGCTTGCCTTACTGCACTTATACCAGTAGATTCAACTTCATCGTGCTGACTCCCGCTGGGTCAGGTCTGGCATCTTCTTGCTGCTTTTGAGGTAAATCATCCTCCCCCGACATTCAGTTCAGTTCTTCAGCTTTGCCTTTGATTTTCAGGCCTCCTAGGTTCTCATACATAATCAATTCACTTTTTTTTTTTCAGGTCTTTGGTGTAAAAGAGACCACAGGAAATATTTACTGTTGTTCCATCTTGGCCTGAACTCTCAGTCTCAACACTTTAACATTTGGGGCTGGATTATTCTTTGTCATAGGGAGCGCTAGGATGTTTGGATGTTTAGCAACAGCACTGGCCTCTAACCATTAGATGTAGTAACATACCCTCCTTGCCCTGTTTGCCACAACCAGAAATGTCTGTGAACTTTTCCACATGTCCCATGTGTGGCAAAATAATCTTTGGTTGAGAATCACTGCTCAAATAGAATAAACTTCATATGGAAATATAAAACCATGAGAAAAGATTTCACACCCCTTTGATCCAGGTTTGGTGGACGTACACCTTACAGGAAAGGAGAATTCAAAGCACATTTTAAGTAGCTGATACATATCACAAAATCTTAAAAAAATGTATTTTTATTAGCTGTCTGGCTCCCATTTATAATACCTTAGTTTCTATATTTTGGCTTTATATATTTATTCACCTCCTTAGATGACAATATCATTTGAAATCATGGAGAATATACATATATCATATAGAGAGAATATGAATATATCATATAGAGAGAATGTAAAAAGGAGTCACATTTCCCATTAACAGAGTTTCTTTTTTTCCGTTATCCAGATATTTTTTAGTGCCAGGAGCCTTGTAACATGTTCATATTGCAGTATGACCTCTGACCTTCCACTTACCTCGTCATGTTGGGTGAGTCAGCACAGTGAGTGGTAGGAAAATTCCAGAAATCTATTCTTACATCAAAATGACAAGCAGCAACTTAATTAAATGAACATTACAGTAGAAACCTCATGCATAGCTACTATTTCAGCCTGGCTAGAATGTTTTTCTCTTCCTTCCAGTAACTAATCCCTTATGATGAGGAGAACCTATTGGGTTCCTGTGCATTAGGTATGGCCAGTAGTCACAATGGCAGGTATATGACAATAGACTTGGAAATCAGAATGCTATACCTAAATGAGCAAAATGATTGATCTGATAATGGGAAGTGGATGCATGTTAGATCATTTGAGGATGCTAATACATAACACATCCTTCCCCCTTAGGATTTAAAAACAAAAGAGGGATAAATGGAATCATTCCTCGTTTATTACCTCTGGCTCCAGAAAAGAATAAACAAAGAAAAGAAGCCAGCCAGCCTTGTTACTATCTTTTTAGTCACATTACGCTCTCATACTTCTGAGAAGAAAAGGTTTTAGTCGTCTGGTACTGCTCTAACATAAATACTACAAGTGAGTAGCTTTACTCTTACACAGTCCAGTAGTCTACAAGTCCAAATGAAGGGTTATCTGCTCCAGGGGAAGGCTTTCCCCCTTCATTGGCTCTGATGGAAAGTCTTTGGCCAGGGAGCATCTTGGTGTAGGAACGTCAGGTCTGAAGGACACAGTGTACTCCTGGTGCCGCTGTCGTGATGGTGTGAGGTTCTCAGCTTTCTGCTTGCCTCCCTTTCCTTGTATCTCTTGTGGGATAAGGGTGGAGCAAGCCACACTACAGGGAAACTCCCTTTCTGATGGAGCAGGGAAGTGACCTTAGGAAGAGAGTCACAGTCCCACCCCAATCCTCTTCAACATATAGCATAGGAAAAAAATCACAAAATGGAGAGCAACCACATAATATTGGTAGTCACGACCCAGCCCAATTTCTATACATATTGTCTGGGTGGGGGGACACAATTCAATCCATGACAGAAAACAAAGCTAAAAACAGATAGTTCCAAATTTAAATTCTACATAATGTGCAGATTAACTTAAATTCTTAACTTAAATTCTGCATAATGGGCAGATAGATGAGTTATGTGGCTGCTGATAAACGGATGCTCTACAAGTGCCGACACTGCCTTTTTAATCAGGTGGAAAAGAGAAGGAAACATGGGGGATGGTTCTCTGCTCTGTGGTCATACAAGTGATGTGTTTGAAGGTAGCATGCCAGTGATGCTGCTTTTCAATCAATTATGCACACACATTTCTGTCATGCTTTGATATAACTATAGCAAGGGGTGACAAGAGAAGGGTGGCTTTATTTCTCGTAGAGTGATGTGTAGATTGGATTATGTTTTTTCATTTTAATACATAGCCAATCAGGCAAATATCAAGTAAATCCTCTAGTGCCAAATATACATATGTGTGTGTGTGTCTGTGTGTATATAAAATAAATTTAGGAGGATGCATCTGTTACTGTCAGATGAGAATATCCATTGTGTTGCTGAATATGTATGCTATTTTACAAACTTTAAAAGGCTACAAAGGGGGTTTCTTTTCAGTTTTCACACACAGCATTCCCATCATATTATTTCTGCTATTATACCACAATCTGACAATATGTGGAGAAATAGCCACCACTTTCCTTGTGAGCCATAACACACAAGCAATAATCAAATTGGGTCTGGAAGCAGGTATGCAATTTTACTTCCTGTTTTCAGAATCTGGTCAAATGGTTTATGTGCGTTGCTGTCTAAATTCATGGATGCAGTATCGTAAGATGCTGGGAAGACTACAGGAATGCCAGGTGAGAAAATTCTTTTTTTAGTTTTGCCTCTGATTTTAACTAAATTTATGAATTTAATCAAACTATTAGACATCTTGGCTACGGTTTTTATCTATAAAGGAATGGAGTTAGACCTGAAGATGCTTAAACTCCTTCTGACTTACTTTGTTTACTCTTGGCATATCCTGTGAGGTTTGCACCTAAAATCATATTATTTTATAAAAAATATTTCAAACATATGAATAGTTTATATCAACATAAGGTGAGAATCCTTGTACTCATTGCTTTTTTTTTCTTGACTCCTAACTGCCTTATTTTGCTTTATCTTTTTAGTTAAAAAAAAATATAATGCCAATCCAATCCCATATACACAGCCGAGATTCTTGTTAGTCTTTTTTCTCCTCAGAGGTGACAAGACCCCTGAATTTGTATGTATCATTTTGATAATATGTCACTTACATAAATGTTTTTATACTTCATACATTATATCCACAATCAGTGAATTGCTTTGAAGGCTTTTAAACTTTATAAAAATATAGTATGGTATATATTATTTCTCAAACTTCTGTTGGTCAATGTTGTTTTATTGAGATGACTCATGTGATAAAGGAAACTATCGTTTTGTTTGCTGTATGGCATTATATATATAGGGTCAGTATGATTCAGTATCAGCTAGCAGGCAATGGGTTTATTATTATTGTTATACATAGCTAAGCAGTATCTCATTTACCTGTTGCTTGCCATGAGTCAGATCCAACTCGGCGGCACTAGGCTGGCGTTGGCTGTAGTACGTAATGAAGTTATTTCAGTTACTTTCATTATTACAAACAATGAGGGAATTCTCATTTGTATGCATGTCTTCTTGTGTCCCTGTGTGAAAAGTCACTTTAGGGCTTACATTCCAAAATGTCAGTTTTAGGTGATGATGCATACGCATCAGAAAAATTGATGAGACTTTGCCAAATTGCTCTCCACACTGAATGTACCAGTTTAAACACTCGCTACCAGTGATCTAAGGTCTTCATATATTCAGTATTGTAATTGTAAACAAATTACCTAATTTAATAGTTACAAAAATGGCATCTTGTTATTACAAGTTGTATGTCTCTAATTACAAGCAAAGTTTAGAGTTTTTCTTTTTTTTTTTTTTTTTGCTATATGGTTTTATTTAGGAATTGCCTATCGACTATCATTTGTCCACTTTCCAATTGAATTGTTTCTTTTTCTTGGTTAGGCTTCTTGTTTCTTTACTGTAGTATTTTAGATTTTGCTTTTGTTTTCCTTAAAAGAATGCTGAGCTTTGTTCTAGCAAGTGGTTAAGCTACTAGTCGATCATTTTAATGCTTTTGACACTCCTTTTATACGGTTTTTGAGAAATCTGGATTAGCCAGTCTTCTACTACATAACCTTCCGGTGGCCTTTACTGAATATTCTAGGTGTTGAATGAGGCTGTCTACTCCAGCTAGTCAGACCTGAAATGTCTCGGCTCTACTCAGGCTCTTGTAGTTGTTCAACTAGTAGCTCCCTAGTAGTTTTTCTTTGTCCCACTACACACTTAGTCTCTAACCTTGTGGAGTATGAACTTGAATGGATACAGCTTAGTCTTCTGTTGAAGTCTCAAAGTGACCCCTGTGCGAATTTCTAAGGCTGTTTCTCTGTATAACTCCTCCTTCATCCTTATTCTTTTCCTCATATTTTAGCCACCTCAGCCTCCTCAGAATTAATTTAGGTCCTCTGTCTCATCTGTTCAGCTAGACTGACTCCTCCCAATGCTGTGGTCCAAAATGGGTCTTTGGGGAGCAAACCACAGAAACAGTGAGTTTCACATATCTACGTATTTTTCTTTCTTCAGGGATCAAATTTCTGTGGTTCTTATTACAGTTTGGAAATTTTTAATTATTTTTTATGGTGAGAGGCCTAGTCTGGTACAGATACTCTGTCAAGGTAGCACCGTAAACTTTTAACAATTGATTGAAATTTTTGAATGCCTCAATATTTTCATTTCTAACCCCTGTGATATATTTTCTTTCATATTTATCTCTTATTTCTATTTCCTTTATAAATTCTTGTTCTATTTTAAATAATTTCACTTATTTGTCCTTTCAATGTTCTCTGCATAGTCTGCCATTTTATCATTTTAATGGTATGTAGACTAAAATCATCTTATGGTTGTCTACTATTATTCTTAGTATTATTTATTTCTATATGTTTTATAGTTTTGATCTTTAGTCTCATTTTGAATTCACTGATTTTTTTTTCCTCATTGTTTTTTTTACTGCTTACTTTTATTCTCTTTCCTGTATGGTATTTTGTTATTCTCCCCATGGCCTTAAATTAGCCCCGACCATCCCTGATTCAGAAACAGATCTCTTTCATTGGACTGAGAATGCCTCCCCTCTGCAGAATTTAGAGATGTTGCCAAATTAGTCACCTAGTTATTGGATAGTTTGTACCATTTCTCATACAAAGGTTGTGTTTATTTCTTCTTCTTGCAAAATATACAGCCTGGTGTAATCAGTAGCATAGGGACAAAGGAGATTTCTCTATCATTGGTTCATAAACTGAGTAATCACACCCCGATTCCTGATTTGATATAGCAAGCCTTTAACAGAACTACTTCCCCCACCCCCACCCCCTGGGAGTCCAATTCCCAGTCACCTCTCTGTGATTTAAGACTTGGAGCCCAGCTGTGCTTAGTTTTAGTACACCTCTGCTCTTCTGCTCCAGTTCTACATGCAGAAACCCCTCTGCTATTTCAAATCTCATCTACTTCTTTTGTATTGTTTTCCCTTAAATTTGCCACGTGCTGAAATCAGAGCATTTTTCTCAAAGCATGAATTTACAGAACCATCATACAGAAATCTCATATTGTTTTAGTGAATCCTTCAAGAATGTTATATGTATGATATCAAACTTTTCATTTGTTGAAATTTAGCTTTTTATCCATCTGCAACAGACTATGAGATACTCAAAAGCAAAGACTATATATACCTTATGTACCTTAACTCCTGATAGTTCACTTAAATTCCCCATTTCAAGCTGTTATCCCTGACTGTGTTTTAGAATGTATCAGTTTCCCTTTTCAACTTGATTTTAGTATATTGACTTGTTTTATCTGCGTCCATTTACTCTTCATGGCTGATTAGCTAAGAATCATTCGTTCTTTCATTAGGACCTTTTCTTAGGGAGTTCCTATTTCTTTGAAGAGAATGTGCTGTTCTGTGACACAAAAGGCACTTTGATGCATCTAACCTGTCTGCTTCAGTTTTACAAGAGGAGCAGCTGATGTATCTCATTAGGTTTTATGAGACTGGTGTTACAAATATCAACGTCTTTAAAACAGGAAGTCAAGAATACCAATACTTGTAGCAGACAGCCTGAAGCTAAAAGACACTGCTTATAATTAGCTTTGACAAACTTATTGGAAAGAACAAAACATTCTGAAATAATTTCTGTTACCTATGTATATGTGTGTGTGTATAAATATGCTGTTTTTCTTTTTATGTCTTTCAGTTTCTCTGTTTTTCTTTTCCTTTTTCATTGTCCTCTTTTAGAATGTAGGATGTGTTAAGGCAGGGTTGTGTCTGATAGTAGGCACTCAGTAATGTTTGCTGAATAAATCATTGAATGAACAGAAGTTCTTTATCTTACCTTCATCTTAGTGTAGTTGAATTTGTCATTATTTTATACTTAGTGCTTTATTTTGTTTTTGAAGAAATTGTTCAGTGCTCTGATAAAGGTATTTTCCTAGAGTTTTGCATTTCACATTTAAATAATTTATCCATGAGGAATTCATCATTTATATTTTTCCTCCATATAATCATTCAGTATTTATTAAATATGTCTTCCTTAACTTTGCTATTACAGTGTAATCTCTGTTGTTTCCATTATACCTAGGTCTGTTTATGGTCTATTTTCTATTGTATAATTTTCATGTCAGAGTACCATTGCCATACTTTATTTATTATAATAACTTTATAGTAGTATTGGAATCTGCTTAAAAATATCTTTACCTTAACAGAATCTGAGGTTAAAAGATTCAGTTAAAAGATGGCAGGGTAAACAGATGTCTCCTCTTTTCCCTCTGAGAACTAAGGCCTGGATGATACTTGTATGGAGCACTAAACATCTAGGGAGCCTTAGGACCTAGCTTATTTGGCTAGGCACCAGTATCAGACTAATCTTCCCCTCTCAAAAACAACTCAGCAGCCTTCTGACCTCCACTTCTGCTGTTTCATTGTATCAGAGAACTGCAGCTTCCGCAAATGGCTGCTCCTGATTGCCTGTTCTGGCCAGGCCGTTGGACAGCTCCCAGCTCCCAGCTCCCAGCTCCCAGTTCCCGGCTCCCAGTTCAGCACCTGGACAGCTCCCTGCATAAAAGTGCAGTTTACGTTTAAGGCTAAGAAGCCTATGTATTTGCCTAGAGATCTGTCTGTTGAGAGGACTGGCCTCTTTTCCTCCCTCTCTTCTCTGACTCACATTGTAGGATTGGCTGACAGCCCACAGTTTCTTCATAAGCAGAGCAGCCTCTTTGCCACCCAATAAGCAGAGTCTTCCATCCTTGAGAATCCACTTGGGGCAAATCACTAGAGTATTAGAGACAGCTGGTAACTAACAATTGTCTTAGATCCAATACCAGAGAAATCAAACAGTATCTAGATGGCATGCAGGCAGCAGACCATAATTAATCATTTAAAGAAGCAATCTTTAGATGCCCCAGAAAATTCCCTAAATAAAGATTTAAAAAAATTCCCAGATGAAGAAGTCTTTCTGAATCTATTGGAGGTTGAATACAAAAGATTTATATAGAGAACCCTCCTAGAGATTAAACAAAATGCAGTAGAACACAATGAAAAATTTGGTAAGCTATTTAAACTGTTGGAACATCAAAGATCTGAAATACACCAGATACATAACAAAAATACAGGATTTGATAATTCTATCCAAAGCCAAAAGAGTAGGATAGAACAGATGAAAGTTAGACTCAGTGGCCTGGAAGACAGAGTAAGTGACATCCAGCATTTATGAGGTGAAATCAGAGAAAAGAAATAAGAAAAATGAAGAAGAGTTAAGAAATACATGGGACTCCATGAAGAGAAATAATTTACATTTAATTGGAGTTCCTGAACAAGGGAGGATTAATGACAGTATAGAGTATCACTGTAGAGATGCTGACAGAAGACTTTCTTGAGATTATGAGCAGAGAGAACATAGGTATCCAAGATGTTTATCGAACACAGGTAAAGCTAGACCCAAAAAGACAGACGCCAAGGCATACTATTATCACGCTTAGTAAGCTAAAACATAAACAGATGCTTCTGAAGGCAGCAAGGCTCAAAGCAAAACTGACACTCCAAGGGAAATACTGCAGGCTTTTGTCCAACTTTTCTGCTGAAACAATGCTGGCTAGAAAACAGTGGGCAGACAGATTCAAAGCCCTGAATGAGAAAAACTTTGATCCTAGAATTACTTATCCTGCAAAATTGTGTATCAAATATAATGGTGAGATTAAGACTTTTGAAAATAAAGAGAAATTTAGAGACTTCATAGAAACTAAACCAAAATTACATGAAATATTGAAAGAAGCTCTTCCGTAAATGTGTATTTTAGGTGGCAATTCAGGGCACTTCATCCAAATTTCTGATCAGTTAAGGAAGTCACAAAACTTCATCAAAGTTACAGTAGTATAATAAGGGAATCTATGATCATGTCATGACAACTATAATGTCATCACATTAAAAGAGGGACACAGTACAGTAGTTATAGTTGTTTTAGATGTAGAGGAAGTTTCAGAGTTATGAAGTAGTTAAAATTGGGGTTAATCTTAGTATGTTAATGGGGATAATAAATATAGCCATAAAGCAGATTAACAATGCATTGTATCAAAATAAGAAATGCAATACAGGAGTCTCAACGAACACAAAACCGACACTGAAACAACAATCCATAAAGAAGAATGCCCCAGAACAGAACATTAAGAGCAATATAGAAAATATCAACATACAAGTAATTACATCAAAATGATGGCACTAAGCACATACCTATCAATAATTACATTGAATGTAAATATACTGAATGCTCCAGTAAAGAGACAACAAGTGACATCCTGGATCAAAAGACATGACCCATCTATATGTTGTTTACAAGAAACACACCTTAGACTTAAATATATGAACAAATTGAGAATTGAAGGTTGAAATAATATATATTAAGCTAACAATACACAAAGAAGAGCAGATATGGCAATACTAATCTCAAATAAAATAGATTTTAGTGTAAAATCCACTATTGTGGACAAGGATGGTCACTACTGCTGAAAGGTTCAATACTCAAGCAGGATTTAACAATATTAAATATTTATGCATCCAATACCAGAGCACCTAAATACATTGAACAAATACTGACAACACTGAAAAATGACATAGATCATTCCACAATAATAGTTGGAGACTTCAACACTCCCCTTTCAGCTATGGATAGATCATCCAGAAAAAAGCTCAGTAAAGATGCAGAAAATCTTATTGCAGCAATCAACCAACTTGACCTTATCGACATATATGGATCTTTTCATCCATCAGCAGATAAAGTACACCTTCTCCAATGCACATGAAACATTTATGACCTAACATGTGTTAGGTCATAAAGCAATTCTCTATAAAATCCAAACCACTGATTTACTGCAAAGTATCTTCTCAGACCATAGAACTATAAAAGTTGAAATCAATAACAGAAAATTCATAGGTATAAATTCAAACTTATGGAAACTGAACAATACTTTCTGAAAAAGCCTTGGGTTATAGAAGAAATTAAGGACAAAATAAAGCATTTTATGTATTCAAATGAGAATGAAAACACATCTTACCAGAATTTATGGGATACAGCAAAAACAGTGCTCAGAGGTCAGTTTATCTCTGTAACTGCACACATCCAGAAAGAAGAACAAGGGCCCAAATTAAAGAATTAACCTTATGACTTGAACAAGTAGGAAGAGACCAACAGAAGAACCCCTCAGGAACCAGAAGAAAACAGATTATAAGGATTAGAGCAGAACTAAATGAATTGCAGAATAGAAAAACAGTTGAAAAAAATTAACAAAAACCAAAAGCTGGTTCTTGGAAAAGATGAACAAAATTGATAAACCATTGGCTAAACTTACAAAAGAAGAACAGCAGAAGATACAAATAGCCCAATTAAGAGCTGAGATGGGAGATGTTACAACAGACCCAGTTGAAATAAAAAATATTGTAACAGAATACTATGAAAGGCTATACTCTAACAGATTTGAAAACCTAAGGGAAATGGACAGATTTCTAGATTCATATGACTCACCAAGATTTTCACAAGGAGAAGTAGATCACACCACGATTATCACAAGAAGAAGTAGATCCACTTAATAAGTCTATCACAAAGGAAGAGAATGAAAAAGTCATCAAAAATCTACCAGCCAAAAAAAAAAGTCCTGGCCCAGATGGCTTCACTGGAGAATTATACCAAATTCTTAGAGATGAGTTAACTCCAATGCTGTTCAGGCTATTTCACACCATAGAAAATGATGGAACACTCCCAAATTCATTCTATGAAGCCAGCATAACCTTGATACCAAAGCCAGGGAAAGATCCCACAAAAAAAGAAAATTACAGACCAGTATCACTCATGAAACTAGAAGCAAAAATCTTCAACAAAATTCTAGCCAATAGAATTCAACAGCATATAAAAAAAAATCATTCATCATGATCAGATTAGTTTCATTCCAGGGATGCAAGGCTGGTTCAACATTAGAAAAACAATTAATACAGTCAACCACATTAATAACACAAAAGATAAGAATCACCTGATTTTGTCAACTGATGGAGAAAGGCATTTGACAAAGTTCAACACCCATTCGTGCTTAAAACTCTCAGAAAAATAGGAATAGAGGGGAAACTCCTCAGTGTAATCAGTAGCATCTATGCAAAGCCAACTGCCTTCATCATCCTGAGTGGTGAAAGACTGAAAGAATTCCCTTTGAGAACAGGAACTAGACAAGGATGCCCACTCTCACCACTTCTATTCAACATTGTGCTAGAAGTTCTAGCCAGAGCAATTAGACAAGTCAAAGAAATAAAGGGCATCTGTATTGGCAATGAAGAAGTAAAAATCTCCCTCTTTGCAGATGATGTGATTATTTATACAGAGAATCCAAAGGAATCCATAAGTAAACTATTGGAACCAATAGAGGAGTTCAGCAAAGTATCGGTATACAAGATAAACATAAGTAAATCAGTAGGATTCCTTTATACTAACAGTGGGATTATTAAAGAAGAAATCACCAAATCAATTCCATTTACTATAGCCCCCAAGAAGATAAAATATCTAGGAATAAATCTAACTAGAGAAATAAAAGATCTTTACAAAAAGAACTACAAGACCTTACTACAAGAAACTAAGATTTACATAAATGGAGTAATCTCTCCTCCTCGTGGATAGGAAGACTCAACATTATGAAAATGTCTGTTTTGCCCAAAGCAATCTACTTATATAATGCAATTCCAATACAAATTCCAGTGACATTTTTTAATGAGATGGATAAACAAACCATCAGCTTTGTTTGGAAAGGGAAGAAGCCCCTGATAAGGAAAGCACTACTGAAGAAGAACACACCGGGAGGCCTCTCACTACCTGACTTTAGAACCTATTACACTGCCACGGTTGTCAAAACAGCCTGGTACTGGTACAAAATGAGACATATAGACCAATGGAACAGAGTCAAGACCCCAGAGATGCCACCGTCCTCCTATGGAACAGATGATATTTGACAAAGGCCCTAAGATTTTAAACTGGGGTAAGAACAGTCCTTTTAACAAATAGTGCTGGCAAAATTGGATATCCATCTGCAAAAAATTGAAACAAGACTCGTATCTCACACCTTATACAAAAACCAACTCAAATTGGATAAAAGACCTAAATATAAAATCAAAAACGATAAAACTCATCCAAGATAAAATAGGATCAACAATGGAAGATTTAATACACAGTGTAGACAGACTTCAAAATCTGACAAAGCACATTCAACAGAAGAGAAAATGGATAAATGGGAATTACTAAGAATCAAACACTTTTGCTCATTCAAAGACTTCATCAAAAGAATTAAAAGACCAAAAGACCACCTACAGAACGGAAAAAAATATTTGGCAACTCTATGTCTGACCAACGTCTGATCTCCATAATCTATAAGGTATTACAAAATATCAACAAGAAAAGGATAAATAATCCAGTTAAGCGATGGCTGAAGTAGATGGACAGACATTTCTCTAAAGAGAATATCCAGGCAGCTGAACAACACATGCATACATGCTCACAATCATAAGCTATTAAAGAAATTAAAATCAAAATTACAATGAGATTCCATCTCACCCCACCAAGGTTGGTCATGATCCAAAAAACACAAAACAGCAAATGCTGGCGAGGCTGTGGAGAAACAGGAACTCTCCTACACTGCTGGTGAGATTGCAAAATAGTACACCCTCTTTGGAAAATAGTCTGGCCTTTCCTTAAAATGCTGGAGATAGATATACCTTTTAATCCTGTAATTCCACTGCTTGGAATTTATCCTTCAGAAACAAAGGTTGTCACACGAGCAGATAGATGTACATGAATGTTTGTTGAAGCGCAGTCCACAATAGCAAAAAGTTGGAATCAACCCCAATGTCTGTCAACAGGTGAATGGATGAGCAAACTATGGTACATATATTCAGTGGAACACTATGGTATGATAAAAAACAACAATTTTAGAAAACATCCCATAATATGGCCTCATTTGAAAGAGATTGTGATGAGTGAAATCAGTGTCAAAAGGACAAATTTTGTATGAGACCACTGTTATAAGGACTTAACAAGAGAATTATCCATAGAAGAAAATGACTGTGTTGACTACATGGGTGAGTGGGGGCTGAGGGTTTATCAGAGATGAGTTAATTGATGTTAGAAATTTTATTCTTTTATTGTAATTAATAAAAAATAAAAATAAAAAAATAAAGTGATTGTTGTAAACTAACAAAAAAATGTTGTTACCTTAGTCTTCAGGAATATTTTGGTTGTGCTTGAGACTGTGCTGTTTTTCAACTATTTTAGAACTTGTTGGTCAAAATACTGAAAAAAAATCCTGTTAGAATTTTACTAGAATTGCATTGAATCTGCAGATAAATTGGGAGGAATTGATATCTTTATGATTGGGCTGAATCGTCAATGAACATGGTATAACTTTCTAGTCATTTTGGCTTTAAGTCCTTTGAATACATTTTATAATTTTTTTCTATATTGCTTTCATATTTAACCTTTATTTAATCTGTAGTATTTTTCCTTATGTAAATAGAAATTTTAAAGCTCTTTGTAACTAGTGCTGTTAGTTTTATATGTGGCATAACAAATTAGACAAATGTAGCAGCTTAAAGCAACTCTTGTTTATTATCTCATGGTTACTGTGCCTCAGAAGTCCATGCTGAGCTTCTCAGTGTCCTCTTTTCACAAGACTGCAATTGCAGTGTAAATTTGGCTGCATTCCCCTCTGTAGATTCAACTGATAATGAATATCATTCCATTCTCGTTCAGGTTTTTGGCAATATTTGTTTTCTTGTTGTAGGTTTAATCATCTACTTCTTGCTTATTGGTGGTTGAAGGCTGTACTCAGGTTCTACAGGATGGCTGCAGTTAGTGGCCTCATGACTGACTACTTCATCAAAGCACTGAGAAGTGTCTCTAGTCTTCAGTTACCTAGCAAAGAGGGAGTCTTAATAGTGCTACACAATCATGAGTGTGACACCTCGTTGCCTTTGCCATGTAATATAATCATGGCAATGGCATCCCATCCCCTTTGTCAATTTCTGTTGGTTATGACAAGTCTCAGGGTTGTCCCACACTGAAGAAGATTATATAAAGGTATGAGTACCAAGAGACAGCCATCATGGAGAGTTCTTCCTAGAGCCTACCACACTTCTTATTGTTGTTAGTCGCTACTGAGTCAGTTGTGACTCTCAGTGACTCCCTATGTTCAGAGTAGAATTGCTCCATAGAGTTTTCAAGACTATCACCTGTCAGAAGCAGATCATCAGGCCAGCCTTCTGAGCTGCCTCTGGGTGGGTTTGAACCACCAAGCTTTTGGCTAGTAATTGATTGCTTAAACATTTGTGCCAGCAAGGAACTCCTAATATCTGGAAATGCAGCTGGTTGAAAATATCTATGTTATAGTCACTTTAGTAAATTAATTCATATTCCTAGACATTTACCTGTAGGTACTTGGGGGTTTTTAGTATAAACAATTACATCATCCAAGAAAAACATCTTTACTTCTTCTGTAAATCTAATTTGTTTGTCCTCGTTGTATAATATTGGGAACCCTGGAGGAGTAGTGGTTAAGAGTTCAGCTACTAAACAAAAAGGTTACCGGTTTGAACTCACCAGGTACTCCTCAGAAACGCTATGGGGTGGTTCTACTCTGTGCCATAGCATCACTATGACTTGGAATCAACTCCATGGGCAATGGTTTTTTTCTTTTTAATTGCACAATAAAGGTAGAATCTTTTCCGTGTTTTAGATTTTAAAGTAAATACTGTTAATTAGTATTTCACCATTATAATTAATAATTCTATGAATATTTCATAGACACTTGACGAAGTTAAAGAAGTTTCTTTTTATACTTAGTTTTTAGAAAAGTTTTTGTTTTTAAACATCAATGACTTTATCTCTTTATCAGAAGATATTTCTGTATCTATTGTGGTATTGCCTTAAGCAAATATACAGTATGTCCTTTAAGCTACTAATATGATAAAATACATTGATAGTTTTTTCTAAGTTTAAATTCTCCTTGTCTTCCTAGGATGAATACAACTGGTCCATGATGTGTGCATACACACACTCAAACACACACATACCCCTACGTTTAGTTTGTCATAATCATGTTTAGAATGTATCTCTATTCATGAGTGGCTTGTGATTTTCTTTATTCTTACTGTTCTTGTCTGTTGTTGGTATGAGCTGGGGCACTTTACCTCCTTTTCTGTTAGATAAAATATGTGTAAATGGAAACTGTCTCTTGAAAGTTTGGTAGAATCCTTTAAATTTTTTTGGCTAGATGTTTCCATTGTAAAAATGCTTTATATTTCATATTTCATCTACCACTGTATTTCTTCTTGAATTAGCTTTTTTAAGATCTATTTTTTAAGGAGTACATGTATTTTATCTAAGTTTTCAGAAGTGCCAAAATTTTTATGGAGGTTATTTATTTTTTAATCATTGCAAAATTTATAGCAATATGTCCTTTCCACTGTAATATTACTTATTTATACTTTGTTTCCGTAATAATTCCAGTGTTGCACTTATTTTATTAGTCATTCAAATAACCACTTTTGGCTTTGTTGTGTACCTTTCTTTCCTATTTTATTAAATTTTCCTTGTATCTTTACTATGTCTTATCTTATGTAGATGAATTTTTTCCCTCTAAATTCTGTCTGTAAACTAGATTTATTAATTTTGAGGCTTTTCTAATATAAAAAGGAATGTTATGAATTTCTTTTTAAGTTATGCTAATTGCATGCATTAATATTTGATATATTTGAAAATAACCCTCATTGTTAAAATATAGCTTGGTATGGAATTCTGGTGAGATGGTGGGGTTAGTACCTTGGCTGCTAACCAAAAGGTTGACAGTCTACATCCACCCAGTTGCTGCTTGGAAACCCCATGAGGAAGTTCAATCCTGCCCTGTATGGTCACTATGAGTCAGAATCGACTCAATGGCAATGGACTTGATTCAGTTTTTGGTTTTGATTTATGTCCAGAATTGAGACTGAATACTAGACTTCTCTCACAACTTGGAAGATAGTATTCTGTTGTCCTTTTTGCTGTTTGTGTATCTTCCATCAATCTAATTGCCATTGCTTTGTAGGTGATTTTAAGTTGTCCTAAATCAGTTCATGCACTGAATCGTTTTATTTTATTTTTCTGCTGAAGCTCACAACTGTTGGCTTGCTTCTTACTTACTTTTGAGTTATTTGTTGTGATTACCAGTTTGGTTAATTGAACTCTGTGGGACTCCCTGGGGCCTAAATAATACTTTCTCCTTTTTGTTTCTTCCAGAAGCTAAAAGATATTTATCAGCTGAATTGTGTCCCTTCAAAATATGTGTGAAAATATAGCCCTGCCAATACCCTGATTTGGACTACTAGTCTCTAGAACTTTGAGACAATAATTTTCTGTTCTTATATACCACCAGTTACTACATTTTGTTATGGCAACCCTAGGAAACTAATATAGAGAGCTACTGAAGTTGGCCATTTTAGAGTCCTAGGTTTGGTTGAAGGTAGGTAAGCAGAATTTTATGTCGGTCTCTAACATATTACCAGTGACTTCAAACTTAGTCTCTAGATCACAGCATTTATTACATAAATATTTTTCCTCAGAAAAAAACATTTTTGATTATGACGAGGTACATCTCTGTTTAGAATGTCGATTTTAAAAAAATTGTAGAATGAATCAGAATGTTTCAGTCACCTGGAAACTGTAGTGATCACATTTTAAAACCACATGACCACAGAATGTTTCTAAAATGACTTTGTAGGAAATGTTTTATGCTTTATTGTTTCAGGTCTAGGATGTTCAGAAAAAGAAAAATAATAACACAATTTATCGTGTCTTTAGTAACACACATGCCCAAATTTGTAAAAGAGGGTTTGTAGTATCTATAATATGTAATAAAACTCCTTAAGAGTGTTTAATCTGCCACATAGTCTGAAGTAGAATATTTCACATTTATTCACTGTTTTAGAGAACCCATTTGTCCTTAGAATACACAGTCAATACCTGACTCTTCAGATTTCATCTTTTCTCTAAAAACGCTACAAGATTTTTGCTTAAGTTCTTGAACTTGTTAAAGATGTTTGAGTTGGCATTTCAGCTATCAAGGAACAAGGAAATTCTTAAAATTCCATCTACTGAAGCTGGCTTTTTAAGGAATTGCATTTCAATTAATTATTTTTCAATTGCTTTTGACTAGGGAAAATTGATTTTTATTCTTAAGGCAATAGAAACAGTTGTAACTTTTTGTTCTTTATCACGTTAGGATGATTGAAACAGAAGAAAATTAGACTTTATGGGTGGAATTATGTGTTAAAGAGCGACAGAGGAGTTAAATGTCATATAAAATATAGACTGCCCTTTCTTCAGTTCAGTGCTCATGGATTTGCTGGTATAAAATTTCATGGAGAAATATATTTTGCAGATTTTATACTTCCTTTGAGGTCCTCTTGCTAAGTCTGAAAGCATGTGTATGAGTTTCTACAGAGAGCAAAATCAATGTAGAGCCCATGAATTAGAGCATCTAATAATAGCCTGATATGTTGGTATGTTATCCTTTTTTTTTAACGTGATTCTACGTTCAAGGCAAATAAATCATTTAGGATGCTGAAATAGTTGATCAAGGCTAAATTTGGTCTTCTGGTTCTGTAAAGTATACCACACTGTGACTGTGACTACAGCTAAAGATTTGTTCACTGAACACACACACACACACACACACACACACACACACACACACGGACATACTGGAAATACTTAAAATTGAGTAAAAGATCCAGCTTTTTAGAAAATTTACACCTGGTGAATTCTGAAATCTTCCTAGTGATTTTATTTTCTTCATGAGCACTTCACAATCCTTAAGCCCATCATTATATCTATTTTGAGGCAATAGAGAAATAATTTGTTATCTGAGTAATCTTCCTTTGTCTCTCATCAGTGATAAAAACCAACCAGACTCATTGCCATCAAGTCAATTTCCACTCATAGAGACCCTATAAAACAGAGCAGAGCTTCCTCTTTTGCTGTTTAAATGATACGCAGTTGAGATATCTGCTTTCAGATTACAAATACAAAAAATATCAAGAATGTCTGAACAAGATAGAAATCATACTGATTATTTTTTCAGTTTTTTTTAAAAAATATTTTACTGTAGTTTAAGTGAAAGTTTATAATCCAAGTCAATTTCTCATATAAAACCCCAAACACATGCTTCTGTGCAACTCTAGCTGTTCTGCCAACTCTGTAACAGCACACTCCTTTCTACCCTATACTTTTTCAATTCATTCAGCCAGCTCATATCCCCTCGTCTCCACCCTGCCATCCCAGTTCTGGACAGGGACATTCTGACAGCCTCACATACATATTTAAGCCAAGAAGCGAACACTTCACCAGCATCACTCTGTATCTGAAAATAACCTGACAATTAAGTTCACAAATTCATCCTAGAATATGTGCTACACACCTCATTGCTGACTATCACTACAGTCACCTTCAGAGTACTCCCCTTGGAAAGCTATGCACTGACACCAGTGCATAGTCCACCTTCAAAACAATTTTGGAACTCTTTTTCTGGAATAGCCATCAGACTTGTTCTCATATTATCCTTGATGTCCTGAATGCCAACACAGTGTCTTCCTTTCAATATTTCTTTTATCTTTGGATAAAGAAAAAAGTCATCGGGGGCCAGATGTGGTGAGTAGTAGGGTGTTCCAATATAGTTATTTGTTTATTGGCTAAAAACTCCCTCACAGACAGTGCTGTGTGAGCTGGTGCTTTGTCATGATGCAAGAGCCATGAGCTGTTGGCCAAAAGTTCAGGTTGCTTTTGTCTAACTTTTTCATGCAGTCTTTTCAATGCTTCCAAATGGTAAACTCATTTAACTGTTTTTCCAGCTGGAACAAATTCACAGTGAAGAAGCCCTCTGATGTCAAAAACAGTTACCAACATTGTTTTGACTCTTGACTTGGACTGACGGGACTTTTTTGATCATGGAAAATTGAATGACTTCCATTGTACACATTGATGCTTTGTTTCAGTGTATATTGGTATACTTGTGTTTCATCACCAGTGATAACATGGCCCCAAACATTATCTTGCCTCTCCAAAAGATCTTGGCAGCCTTTGACTCTCCTTTGCTTTTGTTCCATCAGTCAGCTCCTTGAGGACCATTTTTGCACACACCATTCTCATGCCAAGATTTTCAGTTAAGATATTCCTGTTTCTCTATCAATGTTTACTTGGTCTGCTATGCTTCCCACAGTCAGATGATGATTTTGATGTACGATTCAACAAATTTTTGCAGTATTTTCATTAGCTCTAGTTGTTATTGGCCACTCTGAACTCTCTTCGTCAGTGATATTTTCTCTCCCTTCAGAAAAATGTTTAACCCATTTGTACACTGCCCTTGTCTTCATGGCATTATGCCCATAAACTTGAACTAACATATCCATGATTTCACTTCCACCTTTGCCAAGTTTAAGAAGAAATTTTATGTTTGTTCATTGCTCTAATTCCAGCTCCAGCATTCTCACAGTGGCACACAAAAACATGCAAAACGTATAACGAACACCACACTACAAGACACTGTCACTTACAGATTTGTTTATACAGTGCTGCAAATGTAAGTGCACAGTGGCAAGATTTATGACCTTAATTGTCAGGCCTCATATAGTCCAGTCCAATCTTTGTCTGAAGAGTTGGCTTTGTACTGATTTCAGTTCTGAGCTATCAAATGTCCAGGGGCTGTGTCTTTTGGGGACCCTCCAGGATGTCAGACCATCAGGTCAGGTCTTTTAATAGAGTTCTAGATCTGTACCACCATTTTGCTCCTGCTGTATCAGAGACTCTACACAGGGCAGGCATTGGTCATGGCCAAGTACCATCTTGTTCTTCTGCTCTAGTGCTGATGCATTCATATGGTCCCTTCTGTCTCCTGGGCTCATATTTTCCTGATGTCTTTGATGTTCTTCATTCCCCTCTTTTCCAGGTGTGTTGGGGTCAACCGATACTCCTTTGATGGCAGCTTGCTAGCTTTTAAGACTCCAGATGCCACTCACCAAAATGGGATGCAGAACATGTTCTTCAACAACAGCAACAAAACAAAACAAACAAAAACCTTAGTTATGCCAATTGACATATATGTTATCTGAAACTGTGGTCCCAGGCCCTTGCCCCTGCTTCTCTGACCTTTGACATGTTGGATTCTGTTTAGGAAACCCCTTCACTTTTCGTGTAGTCCAGCAGTGTTACTCTTCCTTCTTCTGTGTGTGCTCACTTCCTTCAAACAACCCATTTCCTATCTACTATCATCTATGAATATCACTTTCCATGTCTTCTCTCACTTGTAACCATTGAAGACTATTTTCTTCTGTATTTAAACCTTTTCTTGAGTCCTTACAATAGTGATCTCATGCAATATTTGTTCTTTTGCAACTGGCTGGTTTCATTCAGCATAGTGTCCTCCGATTGACTCCATGTTATCAGATGTTTCCCAAGGTCGTCATTGTTCTTTATCGTGACATAGTATTCCATTGTGTAAATATACCAGTTTGCTTATCTACTCATCTGTTGATTCCATCTTTTTGCTACTGAGGACAGTGCTGCTTTGGTATTCATGTATCTATGCATGTAACTGTCCTTGTTTCTCTAGGATATATTCCAACAAGTGTAATTACTGGATTATACTATTTCTAGCTCTTTAAAAAAGTGTCAAATAGATTTCCAAAGTGATTGTACCATTTTCCCTTCCCACTAACTGTGTAGAAGAGTTCTGGTCTCTTTACAATCTCTCTAATATTTAATGTCTTGCGTTTTTGGGGGATTAATGCCAACCTTGTTGGGTGAGATGATATCGTAGTTTTGATTTGGATTTCTCTAATGGCTGATGACTGTGAGCATTGCCTCATGTATCTGTTAGCATCCTGGATATCTTTGGTGCAGTACTTGGTCATATCCTTTGCACATTTTTAATTGGGTTTTTTGTCTTTCTCTTGTTGAGGTTTTGCAGTACTTTTTTGGATTATGGAGATTAAGTACCAGTCAGGTTCGTGGTTGCCAAATTTTATTTTTCTGAATCTGTTTAGTCTTTTTCTTCTTTTCATGAAGTTTTTGGATAAGCCTAAGTATTTGATTTTTAGAAGTTTCCATTTATATATTTTTTCTTCAGTTGTTTGTGCACAGTTAGTAATGCTTTATAGTCTGATTATACTCTGCATTAAGGCTCCCAGTGTTGTCTATATTTTTTCTTCCATTATTTTTTCATTTCTGGATTTTATATTAAGGTCTTTGATCCATGTTGAGTTAGTTTTTGTGCATGGTGTGAGATATGGGTTTTGTTTCATTTTTTTCTGAATGGATACCCAGTTTGCCCACGTTATTTGTTCAAGAGACTTTTTTTCCCCCAGTTCATGATCTTTGGGCCTTGTCAAATACCAGCTGCTCATAGGTGGGTGATAATGTATCTGGATTCTTTATTCTCCTCCATTGGTCTATGTATCTCTTTTTGTACCAGCACCATGCTGTTTTCACTGCCATGGCAGTATAGTAGGTTTTAAAGTCAGGTAATATATCAAGTTGGTGATATTTTTTTTCCCCCATTTCA
The DNA here is from genome assembly GCA_028571685.1 of Heterohyrax brucei. NCBI lineage: Eukaryota > Metazoa > Chordata > Mammalia > Hyracoidea > Procaviidae > Heterohyrax > Heterohyrax brucei. Next base: position 111,170,616 of record CM053149.1, on the reverse strand, counting down.
TTAAAAAATGACATTGGAATTTGTATTGGGATTGCATTGTATCTATAGAGTGCTTTTGGTAGAATAGATATTTTCATAGTATTAAATTTTCCTATCCATAAGCAACATAGGTTTCTCCACTTTGTGAGTCTCTTTTGGCTTCTTGCAATAGAGTCTTGTAATTCTCTTTGTAGAGGTCTTTTATGTCTCTGGTTAGATTTATTCATAAGTATTATATCTTCTTAGGGGCCATTGTAAATGGTATTGATTTGGTGGTTTCCTCTGCGATGATCTCTTTTTTGGTGTAAAGTAATCCAACCAATTTATGTATGTCTATCTTAAAGCCTGAAACTTTGTTGAATTCTCCTAACAGTTCCAGTAGCATTTTTTGTGGTTTCTGTAGGGTTTTCGGTATATAAGATCATATCATCTGCAAATAGAGATATTTTGACTTCTTCCTTACCAATATGGATGTCCTTTATTTCTTTATCTTGTGTGATTTCTCTGACTAGAACCCCCAGATCTGTGTTGAATAGAAGTGTTGAAAATGGGCATCCATGTCTGGTTCCCATTTTCAAGAGGAATGTTTTCAAGACTCTCCTTTTAGGATGATGTTGACTGTTGGCTTTTCGTAGATGGCCCGTAGTGTGTTGAGGAATGTTCCTTCTTGACCTTTTTTGCTGAGAGCTTTTTTTATGATTGAATGAAAATGTACATTCTCATATAAATTTGCACACCCACCTATATGCAGCTCCCACTGTTCTTCCTGCCCAGGACAGCACATTCTTCCTCTCTGCTCCATACATGTCTTATCCTCCCAATGAACTCCTGTCCCTTCCTCTCCACCCATTACCCTTCTTCTAGTAAGAGGTCATCAGGATGACATCCTATAGATGCATAGAACCATGAAGTATGCACGTGATACGGTCACTCTGTGTCGCCAAGTCTAATCCACTCCTGTCCGAGAATTGACCTCCATTATGATTTATGGACAGGGACAGCATCAGGGCCAGGAGCCATGTTCCCAGAGGAACTCTGAGGCCTGTGGACCAACAATTGTGGTCTTTCAATGTAGATCTCAGGATACTCCCTTTTTTATTTTTGTGTCGTCAGTGAGACTCAACTTGGTGAGCTCCATCACGGCTATCACTGGTCATGGCCAGGTACCATCTGGTTCTTCCAGTCACAAGTTGATGTAGTCACCCGCTCATGTAGGTCTCTCTGTCTTCTGGGTTCTCTTTCTCCCATGTCTTTTGGTCCTTGGTGATCAACTGTTCCTATGTTGGGACCATTTGCTGTACTGTCATAAGGCAGCTTGGCAGCTATTAAGACCCCAGAAGCCACTCACCAGATTGGGGTGCAGAGGGCTCTCTTAGCAAAATGCTAGTTGTGCCAATTGGCCGTGATTGCCCCTGAGAGCATGGTCTCTGGCCCCATGCCCCAGCTTCTCTGTCTTTGTAACATCGGATTAAGATGAGAAGAATAATTCTGTTATGTTGAAGTCCAGTAAATATTGATCTTCTTTCTAATGTGTGCTGTCACAGATTTCACCCAACCAAATTTCTATCAACTATCTAATTTAAACCCTCCCCCCCCACCCTTGCAGCCCTCCAAGAGTCTTTTCCTCTATGCATAATTCTGATTTTCAGTTCTTATTGTAGGGGTCTCATATAATATTTGTCCTTTTGTCGCTGACTACTTTCACTCAGCATAATGTCCCCCAGTTGAAACCAGGTTATGAGATCTTTCCTAAAATCATCATTGTTCTTTATCATTGCATAGTGTTCCATTGTGTATATATACCATAGTTTACCTATACATTCCTCTGTTGTTGGGCATCTGGGTTGATTCCATCTTTGTTGCTATTGTGGACTGTGCTGCAATAAACATTTGTGTGCATGTATCCGTTGGTCTGAATGGCCTTGATTCTGTAGGATATATTCCAAGCAGCGGAATTACTGGGTCAAATGGTATATCTAGAACTAGCTTTTTAAGGGAGTGCCAGATTGCTTTCCAAAGAGGTTGCACCATTTTGTAATCCCAGCAACAGTGTAGGAGAGTTCCAATTTCTCCACAGCCTCTCCAGCATTTGTTGTTTTGCATTTTCTGGATCCTGGCCAACCTTGTTGGGGTGAGATGCTATCTCATTACAGTCTTGATTTGAATTTATTGAATAGCTAATGATCATGAGCATGTCTGCATGTCTTTTTTTGGCTGCCTGGATCTCCTCTTTAGAGAAGTATCTGTCCATCTCCTTTGCCCATTGCTTAATTGGATGATTTATCTTCTTCTTATTGATATTTTGTAGCACCTTAGAGATTATAGAAATCAGATGTCAGTCTAACATATAGTTCCCAAATACTTTTTCCCATTCTGTATGTGGGCTTTTAATTCTATTAATAAAGTCTTTGGGTGAGCAAAAGTGTTTGATTCTTAAGAGTTCCCATTTATCTATTTTCTCTTCTGTCAATTGTGGTTTGTTTGACAGATTTTGAAGTCTGTCTACACTGTGTATTGAAACTTCCATTGTTGTTCTTACTTTTTCTTGGCTGAGCTTTATCATTTTAGATTTGATATTTAGGTCTTTTATCCAGTTGGAGTTGGTTTTTGTATAAGGTGTAACATATGGGTCTTTTTTCAGTTTTTTGCAGATGGGTATCTAATTTGCCAGCACCATTTGTTGAAGAGATTGTTCTTTCCCTAGTTTATTGTCTTAGGACCTTTGTCAAATACAACTGTTCATAGGCAGATGGTGTCATCTCTCTGGTCTCAGTTCTGTTCCATTGATCTTTTTGTACCAGTACCAGGCTGTTTTGACTACTGTGGTGGTATAATGGATTCTAAAGTCAGGTAGTGAGAGGCCTCCCAGTGTGTTCTTCAGTAATGCTTTCCTTATCTGGGACTTCTTCCCATTTGAAACAAAGTTGGTAATTTGTTTCTCCATCTGATTAAAAAAAGTCACTGGAATTTGAATTGGGACTGCATTATATAAGGAGATTGCTTTCAGCAAAATAGACATTTTCACTGGTAAGTCTTCCTATCCATGAACAAAGTAGGTTTCTCCATTTATGTCAGTCTCTGTAGTTTCTTGTAAATGTTTGTTATTTCTCTGGTTAGATTTATTCCTAGGTACTTTATCTTCTTAGGGGCTATGATAAATGGTGTTTATTTGGTGATTTCTTCCTTAATAATCTCGTTGTTGGTATAAAGGAATCCTACTGATGTACTTACATTTATTTTGTATTCTGAGACTTTCCTTAATGCTTCTATCAGTTGAGTATTTTCCTTATGGATTCTTTGGGATTCTCTGCATATACAATCATATGATCTGCAAGTAGGGACATTTTTATTTCTTCTTTGCCAATGCAGATGCTGTTTATTCCTTCATCTCGTCTAATTGCTCTGGCTAGAACTTCTAGTACAATGTTTCATAGGAAAGGTGAGAGTTGGCATTCTTGTCTAGTTCCTGTTCTCAAGGGAAACTGTTTTAGTCTCTCCATTCAGGATGATGTAGGCAGTTGGCTTTGTAAAAATAGCCCTTATTGCATTGAGGAATTGGCCGTCTATTCCTGTTTTGCTGAGAGTTTTTATTATGAATGAGTGTTGGACTTTATCAAATACTGTTTCCTCATCAATAGACAAGATCAAGTGATTCTTATCTTTTATGGTATTTATGTGGTTGATCACATTAATTGTTTTTCTGATGTTGAACTGGCCTTGCATCCCTGGTATGAATCCAACTTGGTCATGATAGATTATTTTTTAAATATGTTGTTGTATTCTATTGGCAAGAATTTTGTTGGAGATTTTTGCATCTAGATTCATGAGTGATGTGATGTCGGTTTGTAGTTCTCTTTTGTTGGGTCTTTTCCTGGCTTTGATATCAGGGTTATGTTGGCTTCACAGAATGAATTTGGGAGTATTCCATCCCTTTCTCTACTGTGAAATAGTCTCAGTAGTATTGGAGGTAACTCTTCTAATAGCTTGGTAGAATTCTGCGGTGAAGCCATCCAGGCCCAGTCTTTTTTTGGTTGGTAGTTTTTTGATGACTTTTTCAATCTCTTCCTTTGTGATAGGTTTATTAAGTTGTTCTCCTTCACCTTGTGATAATTTTGGTAGGTGATATTAAGTAAGGAATTTGTCCATTTCCTCTAGGTTTTCAAATTTGTTAGAGTACAGTCTTTCATAGTATTCTGTTATGATGTTTTTGATTTCTGTTGGATCTGTTGTGACAACTCCCCTCTCATTTCTTATTTAGGTTATTTGTTTCCTTTCCTGTTTTTCTTTAGTAAATTTAGCCAATGGTTTGCCAATTCTGTTGCTCTTTTCAGAAAATCAGCTTTTGGTGTTTTCAATTTTTTCAATTGTTCTTCTGTTGTCTAATTCGTTTACTTCTGTTCTGATCTCTATGATCTGTTTTCTTCTAATGCCTAAGGGATTCTTCTGTTGTTCTCTACTTGTTCAGCTGTAGGGTCAGTTTCTTTGATTTGGTTTCTTTCCTCCTTCCAGATGTGTGCATATATGGAGATAAACTGACGACTGAGCACTGCTTTGGCTGTATCCCATCAGTTCTGGTAGGAAATGTTTTCATTCTCATTGGAATCCATGATTTTTTTTATTTCATCCTTGATTTCTTCTATAATCATAGCTTTTTGAGAAAGATGTCCAGTTTCCATGAGTTCCTGTTTCTGTCTATGTTTCTTCTGCTATTGATTTCTACTGATCTGAGAAGATGCTTTGCATTAGTTCAGTGGTATGGATTTTGTTGAGAATTGCTCTATGTCCTAACACATGGTCTGTTCTGGAGAATGTTCCATGTGCACTGGAGAAGAAGGTGTAGTTGTCCGCTGATGGACAGAAGGTTCTATATATGTCGATGAAGTCTAGTTGGTTAATTGTGGCAATAGGGTCTTCTGTGTCTTTACTGAGTGTTTTTCTAGACAATCTGTCTAATATTGAGAGTGGAATGTTGAAGTCTCCCACTATTGTTGTGGAGTGATCTATCTCATTTTTGAGTGTAGTCAGTGTTTCTTTGATGTATTTAGGTGCTCTAATATTAGGTGCATACATATTTAATATAGTTAAGTCCTGCTTGTGTATTGAAACTTTCAGTAATAAATAGTGTCCATCCTTGTCCACGATGGTGGATTTTACATTAAAATTGATTTTATCTGAGATTAGAATTGCCAACCCTGCTCTTCTTTGTTCATTGTTAGCTTGATGTATATTCTTCCATCCTTTAGTTTTCAGTTTGTTCATCTCTTTAAGTCTGAGGTAAGTTTCTTGTCGACAGCTATGGATGGGCCTTGTCTTTTGATCCAAGATGTCACTCAATGTGTCTTTACTGGAGCGTTCAGTCCATTGAGATCAATGTGATTATTGATAGGTATATGTTCAGTGCTGCCATTGTGATATGTTTATTTTGTGTTGATGGTTTCTCTGTTGTTCTTATTAATCTGATCTGGGACATTCTTCTTTGTTATTTGATTTTTCACCTTTTTCAGGGTTGGTTTTGTGGTTGTTGAGACTCCTGTGGTTTTTTGTTGAAGGTTTTTGCATCTAATTTCATGAGAGCTATTGGTCTGTAATTTTCCTTTTTTGTGCTGTCTTTACGAGGTTTTGGTATCAGTTATGCTGGCTTCACGGAATGAATTTGGGATTTTCTATGCTGTGAAATCCCTTTAGTAATAATGGTGTCAACCCTTCTCAAAAAGTTTGGTACAGTATTCCAGGAAAGCCATCTCACCTAGGGCGTTGATTTGATATGTTTCTTGATTTGATATGTTACATCTCTGTTGTGCTTACAGCTGCACTTAAGATCCCCCATGATAAACTATGTATAAACCCAGTTTCAATTTCTACCATTCTTATCAACAATGTCTCCATCTGGAAGGACTGGAACCACTGTAGTACATCCTTCTTTTTGATATGATGACATCATAGTTTTCATGATATGATAACTGGATTATTTCTTTCACTGTTGTAGCTTTGACTGAGTTAGGAACCTTCCCTAACTGAGTAGGATTCTGGGTGATGTATCCTGTATTTGCTTCTAAAATATAAAGTTAGTGGTTTTGTTCTTTGAAGCCAAGAAATTCTTTCAGTAGTTCTTGTAGCTTTGGTTTGGTTTTTACAAAGTCTCTGAGTTTCTGTTTATCTATAAATGTCTGAATTTCATTTTCGTATTTGAAAGATAGTTCTGCATGACAGATAATCTTGGCTGGAAGTTCTTCTCCTTCAAGGCTTTGAATGTGTCATGCCACATTTTGTTAAGCTTGATTATAATAAGTCTTAGAGTCATTCTTTTGAGATCTGTATTGAGTGGCATTCGATATGCGTCTTGGATATCTATATTCTCTTCTTTCCTAATTTCTGGGAAATTTTCTGTCAGCAGCTCAGAAGCAATACTCTCTGTGTTCTCAAGTTTCTTGCCATGTTCAGGAACTCCAAATAATTGCAAGTTGCTCCTCCTAATACAGTCCCAGCCAGCCAGCCAAGTGCCATCAAGTCGGATCTGACTCAACATGCTTATTAATGCTTTTTCATTTTTCTTGTTTCTTTTTTCTGATTTCTCCTCATAGATGCTGGAGTCAGTAGCTGTGTCTTCCAAATCAGAAAGTTTATTTTCCAATTGTTCCATTCTGTTTTCTTGTCTTTGAATTGAAGTTTCTATGTCTTTGATTTTGTCCTTGATCTGCTGGGTTTCAGAGCACTGGTGTTCCATCAGTTCGAACAGCCTGCTTAATTTTTCATTTTGCTCTGCTGCATTTTGTGTAAGATCTAGGAGGGCTCTATATATAATTCTTTTGTATTCGTCTTCTGGTAGTTTCAGAAAAGCTTCTTCATCTATGAAGTTCTTTGGTTGTTTCTTTTGAGGGCCTTCTGAAGCCATTGGTGATTTCTTAGTTATGGTTTTTTTTTACTGAGTTTATTGCTTTTTGGGCATTATGTCAGTCCATAGAGGCTGGAAGAGGTGCTGTGAGGCTGGACTGTAGCTGTTTCTCTAGGCCATCTAAAAATGAGAGGTAAATGTATCTGACAACTTCCAAACTCTGTCAGGTTTTCAGGTGTATAGGTCCCTCTTCCCAGCTGGCAAAGTAAGCACCTCTACATCCAACCTCTGATGTTATAGACTATCTCAGAATACAGAAAGGCTGTTGCCCTACTGGAATCTGCTGTAGGACTACAGCTGTAGAATACTGCTTTTCTGCTCGCAAAGTACTCTCCTCTGGGCAGATGCTGCCTCCCAGCCCAGGAATTAGGTCCAGCTGGGGCTTCCTTATGGGTATGTCCACCTCCCAGTAGAACAATATGAAGTCCCCCACAAGCTTGCCACTGCCTCAGCACCAGACACCACATGGCAGAGGCAGAAAGAAAGGCCAAAGGTGCGGAGATGCACAGAGTCCAAAGCCTGGTTCTCAAAACATGCAATTTCACTTACTGATCCCACCGGCATTGTGTCTGAGACCAGTGACCAGTCTAGTCCCAGCTCTGCCTGCCAGCCAAGATGGAGGAAAAAAAGAGCAAAACAGTGAGTTGCTGTCATCCATGCAGGCCAGCGCCTGTCAAGAGTGGGGTCAGCAAAAGAGAGGAGGTTTTGCGTTCAGTGGTATGAAGTCCAAAGTAACAGCCCTATGCCATGTCCTAGGGCTCTCTAGGTGTCCAGAAGGCTCCATTTAATTATCAAGCCAAGTGTTGGTTTCCAGAGGGATTTAGGGAGACATGTGTTAAGTCCTCCATCTTGACTCCACCCTTGCTGAGCGTTTTTAACAGAAGTGGGTGTTGGACTTTATCAAGCACCTTTTCTGCATCAACTGATTGAACTGAGTGATTCCTTAATTTATGTGGCTGACAACATTGTTTTTCTACTGTTGAACCTTCCCTGCTTCCTTCATATGAATCCTACTTGGTCACGGTGAATTAATTCTTTTAATATGTTGCTGAATTCTATTTTCTAGAATTTTGTTGAAGGTTTTTGCATCTAATTTCATGAGAGCTATTGGTCTGTAATTTTCCTTTTTTGTGCTGTCTTTACGTGGTTTTGGTATCAGTTATGCTGGCTTCATGGAATGAATTTGGGAGTATTCCATCCTTTCTATACTGTGAAATCCCTTTAGTAATAATGGTGTCAACCCTTCTCAAAAAGTTTGGTACAATATTCCAGCAAAGCCGTCTCACCTAGGGCCTTTTTTTGGTTGGAAACTTTCAAATCGTTTTTCAATCTCTTTTTTTGTGATGTGTTTGTTAAGTATTTCTAATTGTTTGTGTGTTAGTTTTCACGCATAGTGTATTTCTAGAAATTTGTCCATTTACTGTAGGTTTTCAAATTTATCAGAGTACAGTTTTTGATAGTGTTCTGTTATGATTATTTTAATTTCATTTGAATTTGTAGTGATATTCCCCAATTCATTTTTTGTTTGAGTCATTTGTTTCCTCTCCTGTTTTGTTTTTGTGAGTTAGGCCAGTGGTTTATTTATTTCATTTGATGTTATCCAAAAAATAGCTTTTGATCTTGCTAACTCTTTCAATTATTTTTCTATTCCTTAATTAACTTATTTCTGCTCTAATTTTGTTGTCTGTTTTCTTCTTGTTCTTGAGGGTTTCTTCTGTTGCTCTCTACTTGTTTGAGTAGTAAGGTTAATTCTTTGATTTGAGCCCTTTCTTCATTTTAAATGTGTATGTTTATTGAAATAAATTGACCTCAGAGCACTGCTTTTGCTGTGTTCCATACGTTGTGGTAGGATGTGTTTTTGTTCTATTTTGATCTTATGAATTCCTTTATTCCGGACTTGATTTCTTCTATTACCTGGAAGTTTTTGAGCAAAGTGTTGTTCACTTTCCATGTGTTTGATTTTGTTATCCTTGTTTATTCTGCCATTTATTTAAACTTTTATGATTTTATGGTCTGAGAAGATTCTTTTCAATATTTCATTGCTTTGAATTTTGTTAAGTTGTGTTTTATGATCTTATTTGTGGTCTGTTCTGGAGAATGAGAATGTTCCACATGCACTGGATAAGAAGGTATACCTGTCTGTCGTTGGGTGTAGTTTTCTGTATGTCTATAAGGTTAAGTTTGTTGATTGTGGTGTTAAGATCTTCTGTGTCTTTATTGAGTTTCTTTCTGGATGTTCTGTCCATCACTGAAATTTAAGTCTCCTGCTGCTCGACGGCACTTGGCTTGGCTGGCTGCTATTGTGGAGCTGTCTTTTTCACTTTTCAATGCTTTTCGAGTTCTTTTGATGTGTTCATAAGCTGTGTCATTTGGTGTGTGAATATTTAATATGGTTGTGTTTTCCTTATGTACTGACCCTTTAAGCAATATATAGTGACCTTCCGTATCCACTGTGGTAGATTTTACTTTAAAGTCTGTTTTAACTGGGATTACTGCCGCTACTCCTGCTCTTTTTTGAATATTGTTCATTTTACATACATATTTTTCTATCCTTGGAGGTTCAGCTTGTTTGTATCTTTGAGTGTTTCTTGTAGGCAGCATATTGACAGATTTTTTAAAATCCATTCTACTATTCTTTATTTCTTTACTGATACATTTAATCCATTTACATTCAATGTAATTATTGATAGGTGTGAATTTAGTGATGTCACTTTGGTGCCATTTTTTGTGTGTTGTTGGCAATTTCATTGTTCCAGTTAATTTTCTGTTCTCAGTCATTTTTCTTTAGGGATTTTCTTTTCATCCGTTTCATTGTTGGTTTTATATTTGCTGAGGCTGCTTGATTTTGTTTATTTTGAGGTGTAGAGTTGTTATGTCCTTTAAAATTAACTTAATATTTACTCTCATGTTTTAAGTTTAAAAACCAGTCTTTAATTTCTTTCAATCACTTTGACTTTCTCTCTGTCTGAAAGATCTATAAATACATTAATTAGTCCTTCTTCTTGGTATGTTGTTTTCATTATTTATGTACTGAAATATCTATTTTCTATTTTTAGTGTTTAACTTTCATTTATTTTACAGCTTCCCTATCTGTGTTGATATAAGGATGCTCTGTCCTGCTTTGTATCCTTGAGTATGTATCTGATGTTATTAATTCTCTAATCAAGGGACTTTCCTGTTGCTTGAAATTCTGGTTGGTTTTTGCAAATTCTCTAAACTTCTATTTGTCTGGGAATGTCTTAATTTCACCATCAGATTTGAGAGACAGTTTTGAAGGATATGTGATTTTTGGTTGACAGTTTTATTCCACCAAGTCTTTGTATATGTCATCTTAATTGCCTTCTTGCCAGCATGGTTTCCACTGAATAATCCGAGCTCAGTCTTATTTTTTTTTAATTGTGATTAAGTGAAAGTATACAGTCCAAATGAATTTTACATGCCTGCCTATCTGCAGCTCCTTCTTCTCTCCTTGCCTGATGACAGCACACTCCTCCTTTTCATTCTATACTTCTTGTATCCCCTTAATAAGCTCCTGTCCCCTCCTTTCTACCCTTGTCTCTCCCATCTAGAAAGAGACCAGTAGGGCAGCATCCTATAAATGCATAGAACCATAAAGTACACACACTATATGGTCACATTCTGTCCCTGAGTCCAGTCCATTTTTGTCTGAAGAGTTGACCACACTAGTGTTTTCTGGACAGGGACAGCAGCAGGTCTAGGGGCCATACTCCAAGGGGATCCCTCAGGCTTTTGGGGAAGCCGCATCCCTCTTTTTCTCATGTTGCCACAAGGAATCAACATTGTGTGCCTCATCACATGGGCTCAGTCTTCTTGACTCTCCTATGTATGTTATTTTTTGTTTAAGCATAGCTGACTTTAAAACATCTCCTTATCTTTAGTTTTGGTAAGTTCGATTATAATATATCTTGATGTCTTTCTTCTGGGATCTTGTGGAGAGTTGAATGAGCATCTTGGATAGATACCATCTTTCATGGTATCAGGAAAGCTTTCTGTCATCATGTCTTTAACAATCCTCTCTTTATTTTCTGTTACCACCCCTATTCTAGCACTCCAGTTATTTATACATTATTCCTCTTGATAGAATTCCACATAACACTTGGTGACTTTTCCAAGATCATTTTATCTGATTTTCCTTTACGTATGCTGCTGTCAGTTGCTTTATCTTCAATTTCACTAATCCTTCATTCCATTGCCTCAGTACTACACCCTTGACTTTCTATTTAAATCTCAAATTCTGTAATTTTATTGTTAATCAGGTGAATTTCAGATTGTTTTTGCTCAAGTATTTTGTGTAGCCTGTTTAATACATCATAATGCTCTGCTGCACTTTGTCTAATCTCCCTCCTGATGCCTTGAAGAGCTCTGAACATTGCTCTTTTGTATTCTACCTCCAATAATTGCAGGAAGTCTTCATCTGGAAAATTTTTTGATTCTTTCTTTTGGGAGTTTTCTGAAGCCATAGTGGTTCTGCTTTGTTAAAAGGATTAGAAATTTATTTTTGTCTTGAGGTCATCCAAAAGTTGTTGTAGTTTATTTATATGTGGCTATTGTGTTCCAACATATTTATATGTGCCCCACTTCTGGCCCAAGTCAAGCATCAGAGTTTGGCACCCAGTACAGAGCAGAGAAGGGATGGGGGAGTGCTGGGCCATGGTAGAGAAGTCAGCACAAAGGAAAGATTTAAATCCACAAGAATTCACAAGAACTTAGCTTATGGCATTCAAGTGAAAGTCCTCTGAGGTTCTGTAGGTGTGGGTATCTTCTGCTCAGCTTTTCTGCCAAAAAGTCCACATACTGCTTACCATGCTGCTGTTCTCTTCACCCCTCACTGCCATGCCTTAGCTCTACTCATCTGGCCAAAGTGGGTCCCTCTGAGAGTGCCAATTTAATTCTCACCAAAGTAGTTGCTTCTGGACCACTCTCTACTCACTGTCACCTGGTCCAATCTCTCAGCTCTCCCCTGATATTCAGGACTCTTAGAATGTCCTATATTATCCATTCAGTTGTTTTGTGTGTTTTTGGTGTTAGATGGATCACAGGGTATGTGTAGCTACTCTGCCACCTTAGCCCCACAACATGACACCAGAATGGTTCTAACATGACTTTGTGGAAAATATTTTGGTACTACAGGGCCAAATTTCCTGAAAAAGGAAAATAATGGTAACCAAGTTGACTTAACAATAAATGAGCTGAAAACTCTAAAATACTTTTTACATTTTATATTCTAAGAAATATAAGAAGCAATTTGAAATTATAACAAATCCATGCTAATTGGAGAAATAGAATTTTTAATAGGAGGTTACTAAAGAACAGTTATTTTTCCAAGTTATACAGTAGCTGGAACCACTAGAAAATTAATGAGATTAGGTTTTTACTTAGATGTGATTTTCTTTTTTTTTTTTTCCCACAAGATGACAACTTTACTTTTCAATACCTTAAGGAGGTCTTTGGCGGCAGATTTTCCCGATGCAGTACCTCTTTTGATTTCTTGACTGCTACCTCCATGGATGTACCTTGTGGACCCACGTGAAATGTGATCCTTGACAACTGCAATCTTTTCTCCATTTACCATGATGTTGCTCACTGGTCCAGTTGTGAGGACTTTTGTTTTCCTGATGTTCAGGTGCACTCCGTGCTGAAAGCTGTGGTTGTTGATCTCCATCAGTAAGTGTTTCAAGTTCTCTTCACCTCCAGCAAGTAAGGTGGTATCATCAGCATAATGCAGGTTGTTAATGAGTCTTCCTCCAATCCTGGTGTCTCGTTCTGCTTCATATAATCCAGCTTCTCAGATTGTTTGCTTGGCATACTGATTGAAAAGGTTTGGTAAAGAATACAACCCCTGACACACATCTTTCCTGGCGTTAAACCATATGGTGTCTCCTTGTTCGGTTTGAATGACTGCCTCTTGATCCATGTACAGGTTCCTTGTGAGCACAGTTAAATGTTCTGAAATTCCCATTCTCCACAACACTTCATTTCACTTTAGGGCTGAGGAATAGTCCCCTGTCTGCAGATCCCACATTGTGTCTATCCATTCATCTGTTGGTGGACATTTTGGTTATTTCTTTTTTGTAAATACTTTTAGTGTGCTTCAGCTGAAAGTTTATAGCCCAAATTAGTTTCTTGTTAGATGTGATATATTTTGATGTAGATTTTTTTGCCTAAAATAATTTATATGCTGAAGTTTCTGAATTTTTATGAAGCATACAAGAAGTTTAGCATTCCCTACATACTTTGGTTTACCATAATATTTGCTTAGGATAAATCTTTTATGATGGGATGTGAAGCATGTGAAGTATATGTGTTTCTCCTGTGTCTGCATGTATGTGTATATAGAAGCTTGTGCAAAAAAAAAAAAACAGAAAAAGCAAACTTGTTGCTATCAAGTCAATTCTGACTCACAGCAACTCGATAGAACAGAGTAGAACTGCCCCATAGGGTTTCCAAGGAGCACCTGGTAGATTACAACTGCTAACCTTTTGGTTAGTTGCCATAGCTCTTAACCACTATGCCTGAGCATAGATGCTGAAACAGTAGAGTTTGAATCACTGTGTTGTATTTCATGTATCTGTTAGTGATAATATCCCAGAAGTTGAATACTGGAGATAGGTCTTTCTGAGCCCATTATAATAGCACTTGTTACACTGATGTTAGGACATAGGCTTAATGATATATGTTTACTATTCTCTTAAAACTGAAAACCTGGAGATTCATCACAGACTTCATAGCTAAAAACTAAAACAGTATATTCTCAAGATTTTAATAGAAATCTGTGTTTTAAATTTAATATAAAAATTAAAGATTTTGCCATAAATAAAAAGACTTCTTTTATCAAACAAGTTAAGAAAAGATAATACCTAATTGGCTCTTCCAAATGTGTGAGAAGACTTGTAATTTCTTATTGAAAGAGAGGATGTCTTTGTACATAAATATTTCCGGTATGCCTATATTAACATGTATAGATCTTTTTAAGTTTTCTTATAGCGTAAAGTAATAGATGAATTTTTTTTATGTTTGAATGAAAATGTACATTCCCATATAAATTTGCATGCTCATCTATATGCAGCTTCCACTGCTCTCCCTGCCCTGTAACAGCACACTCTTCCTCTCTGCTCCATACATGTCCCATCCTCCCAACAGTTTCCTTTCCCGTCCCCTCCACCCGTTCCCCTTCCTCCAGTAAGAGGTCAGCAGGATGATAGCCTATAGATGCATAGAACCATAAAATGCACCCAAGATACGGTCACTCTGTGTCACCAAGTCCAATCCATTCCTGTCTGAGAGGTGACCTCCATTATGATTTATGGGCAGGGGCAGCATCATGGCCAGGGGCGATGCTCCCAGGGGAACCCTGAAGTCCCTGGACCAACAATTTCAGTCTTTTAGTGGAGATCTCAGTGTTCACCTTTATTATTGTTGTGTTGCCAGTGAGACTCAACTTCGTGAGCTCAATCGTGGCTAATACTGGTGGTGGCCGGGCACCATCTGGCTCTTCTGGTCATGAGTCAATGTAGACACCCACTCATGTGGGTCTCTCTGTCCTCTGGGTTCTCTTTCCATCATGTCATTTTGGTCCTTGGTCATCATCCATTCCTGCTGAGTTGGTACCATTTACTGTACTCTTACATGGCAGCTTGCTAGCTTTTAAGACCCCAGACACCACTCACCAATGTGGGGTGCAGAGAGCCCTCTTAGCAAAATGATAGTTGTGCCAGTTGGCCTCAATTTCACCTGAGAGCATGGTCCCCAGATCCCCACCCCAGCTACTCTATCCTTGCAATATTGGGTTAATATGGAAAGAGTACTCAAGTTATGTTGAAGACCACTTACTATTGTTCTTCTTTCTAATGTGTGCTGTCACCAATTTCACCCAACCAAATTTAGATGATTTTTTAAATACATTTTTGTTTCTAATTTAGTGGTAATGATGAGCTGAATTAGAGGATTCTGATTTCCTGAGCCCTATCTAGAGTTTTCTACATGGAGCTGTGGTAGTGCAGTGGTTAAGCACTCACCTGCTAAGTAAAAGGTCAACCTAAGGGAGAAGGATGTGGTAGCCTGTTTATATAAAGACTGTAGCGTTGGAAACTCTGTGGACAGTTCTACTCTGTCCTGTAGTATTGCTGTAAGAGTCAGCTTGACAGCAACTGGTTACATTGATGACATACTCAGTAATTTACATCATTTCTATGCCTACTTCTATGATGTATATATTTTGCCATCATTTCCTCAATATGCTTTTCTTGCTCTTAAGTGTTTTTCAGATCCCTTCAAGGCTTGTCTTGATTCTCCTTCCTTGCTCTGACATTATACTGTCTTTATTTCTTTCTACTTTTGACTCCTGTTCTCTTTCTTCTCCTTCTCTTTAGTCTTCTTTGTCTTCCTCTTCCTTCTCTCTCTGTCTCTTCTGTGTAAATATATATGTCCATCCCAACAAAAATACTTTGATGAAAGTGTGTGGCTTAGCAGGGAACTTAGGTTTATTTTCTATGTGTGACTCAGGACATCAGGTTTTACTTCTGAAGTACTTAGCTTCCTCATGTATAAAATGTGAGGATTGGACTGGTTTCTGCTGTGCCCTTCAGGTTCTAAGGTGATTCTGTCTTGTGAATTCCACTTCTTGATGGGGATATCATTTGCAGCCTTGCAAACAATTAAGGTATGTGTTAAGCACATCTTTCAGCCTGTCTCAGCACTTTCTTTGAAATATGGACTCTTTAAAATTGGCATTTCTGATAAATAGTTTTGCGTCAGTCAAGAAAAATTGTATTTTCAAAATTACCTCTTTGTAGTTCTAAAGGTTTTTATGTTAGAGGAGCTTTGCACTGATACCTGTTTTCTGTTAGATGTGGTTTTAGTTTTTTGAGCCATCATTCAAATGAATCTCATTTCCTCTCTTATCAAGATCTGATATAAGAGCTGGGCTATATGGAGTCTAATACTCATGTCTGAGCTTTTTAAGGTCTGTTATTGCTCCCTTTTCCTGAGAAGATTCATAAAAATAAGGCAGTGTCAGTGAATTGGTGGAAACTTGGTTTTTACTTGTCAGGGTCTTATCGTGCCTGGGCTTTAGAGTTGTGCACTGTTGAGGCTATTCTGACTCATGGTGACTCTGTATGACAGGATACAGCTGCGTCATAGAGTTTTTTAGGCTCTGCAGAGACAGATGACCAGGTCTTCTCTTCTGCAGAAGCATTGGTGGGTTCAAACCACCAACCTTTCATTTAGCAACCAAGTGCTTAACTAATGTGCCTCCAAGACTCGTTAGGCTTTAGAGTAACACTCTTTAAAGTGAGAAGTATAGATTATGTAGTGTCCAGTGCCTCTTTTGTAGTTTCTAAGGCCACTGAAAATATGATGATGCTAAAATAAAGGTGATGTCATTATGATTACATAGGCCTCAATTCTGGGTCAAATCCAGGAAAAATAAACAACTAGGAAATAAATAGATTTTCTAATGTGAGGTTCTCCATGTTCAATATTTAGAGCTCCTGGGACCACAACCCACTTAAAGAGCCCCATGTGACATGTTTTATCCTGGTGTGTAGCATTGATATGAGTTGGAATCAACTCAGTGGCAGTGGATTTGGTTTTGATTGTTTTATGGTAATCTGGGCCCTCAGTCTAGCATTAATGAGCACACTTCTTTATATCCAGATAGATCCACAAAAGTCACTGGATAAAATGCCTCATTCATAGTAATGTATTTGGTTCGATAATTATTAATAGCACTGGATTACCTTTCCATGAATTGTTCTTTAGCCCAGTGGATCAGAGAAATGTGTGTATTACCATTTTGCTAATGAAGAATTTTGTCTTTTTGCACATGATTGCTTGCGAGAAGAAGTGATATCCCAGATGTAGTCTTGCTTCCTTTCAGATAATTTAGGCAATGTCTTCTGTCTGACCCATGTCCCCCTGATACATGCCATCCTCATGAAAAACCTGACCTCATGCATAACCTAAATTTAGCTACTTCCTTCTGTTATCTGGCCAAACTCTTCTAGATCTGGACTTCAGCACTGGCATAGGTACACACTGATCCTGAAAAGATCAGAGGTAGACCTTCCACGAGTGTAGTTATCAAAAATGCTTTGTGGGAAGTTTTTCACATAAGCAGGTACTGTCTTCTTCTTTTCAGTCTTGTTTTTCTGTCATTATTAAGCCATGCTTTTCACAAAGGTCATTTGTTAGAAGTTTGCTTTAACAGCTGACTGTTATCCACCTAAGTCTCTAGTAAGGAGTTAAAAAACTAATCTACTATAAATGGTGTGGATTAAGTCTATTTCTTATATGACAACATGGTAATTATGAACACACTCTCATGCTTACAAGTTGTTTACTTTAGAACATTTGTCTTTTCTCTTTGATGTGTTGAATGGTTAAATACAGTATATTCATTAGTGCATGCACAACAGCTCTCTAATGCACTTAATATGTTTTCTAGATAAACTTTAATTACAAATTCTCATAGTGTGGAAGATAGTCAAGTTTTCCCAAGGCAGAGGAGATCTAAAAGTCCTTAGCATAGTAAAAAGGGAAAGCTTTAAAAGCGTGTGAGAGACTTGATAACCTCAGTTTTATAATGGCCAGCAAACTCAGCAGCATCTTTATGTACATCATATGCTTACAGAAATGTCATCATTTATATGTTTTATTAAAATACACTACAGTGCATATCTGAAACATTCATGTAAGAGTAAAATACTTCAAGTTTGTGTTAAAATTAATCCAGCAAGTAGTACTGTCGTGGTGAAAGATGAGTAGAACTAAGACCCACTTTAATGTTTTATGAAAACATTATTAAAAAGTCCATCATTAATTACATTATCCCTCAAGTCTCTAAGCTCGCTTAAAATACATTAAGCTTACTTTAAAATCAATAAAGTATTTTAAAAGGTTTTTTTCCCCTGGCACAAAGTAAAAGTGGGGTATATTTATTTTAATCTCCCTTAAACACCAATGCCCGATCCATCATTTAGAGTCTTCTACTTCCCCCAAATATCATTTTAAAAAATAAATCAGCATTTAAAAATGTGTATGTCACCGTTTTCTAGAATGATTAGGAAAGCATTTATTTTCCAGTATTGTTTTGTATAGTTTATTTCTCAAGGGTAGTCATTTTTTGTCTTTCCTGTTGTAGGGAAGAGCCCTTGTCATGCAGTAGTTAAGAGCTTGGCTGCTAACCAAAATGTCAGCAGTTTGAATCCACCAGCTGCTCCTTGGAAACTTTATGGGACAGTTTTGCTTTGTCTTGTAGGGTTACAATGAGTCCAAATCAACAAGATAGTAATGGATTTTTATTATTAATACTATTATTATGGCAAATATGGACATGGACTCACCAAAGCAGTAGGGAGTGGCTGCTTCCTAAAAACAACAGGACCCCAAATGTGCTGTCATTGAGTGCATTCCAACTCACAGCCACCATAAGGACAGAGAAGAACTGTCCTACAGAGTTTCCAAGCAGCATGTGACGGATCCAAACTGCTGACCTTTTGGTTAGCAGCCATAGCACTTAACCACTGTGCAACCAGGCTGCTTCCCTAACCCTGGTTAACTCCTTCTCATGTCATTTCTGATATTTTCTGCTTGTTTATTCCATTTTTCCTTGCATTCTACTGCCTCAACTCTTTCTTCTACTCTTTATATTCATATCTACTGACTTAATATGACTGTTCGTGGACTCCTTCTAGCACCTGTCTTCTCTCTAGAAGTTTTAGCTTTTGCTCCTAATTTCTTACTATTCTCTGTTTTGTCCAGTATAATTCTAGAGAGAGAATCTGGTTGTCTCCACTCATCTTTTTCAGCTCTTGAATGTCATATTTTGTCAGCTGCTGTATAGAGTAACTGCCCTTAGCTTAGGTGACAAACTCGCCTGGAGAAATGATGTTGAGGCCTTTGTAGCAGTGCAGCCCCTTAAGCAGAGCTATAGATGGCAACATTACATTTAGAATATAATGTTAGACTATATTGCAGCTGCAGTGGGCTTTATAGTTAAAAGATTGAGTTCACGTACTTTCTACTCTTTATCCTTTGGCTTTCTTTACTTGGTCAGCTTTGTTTTCATGTTGTTGTTACAGTATTTTATGATTCAGTTCTTCCCACAAGTAAATATTTTATTATTCAACATCCATTGTTGTTCTCCTTTTTACTTATTACTTACTGATATACACAGGTAACATAAAGATTAAAACTGTGCATTGTTCACTCATATTATTCCTAGTGGTTTACACAGCACACAGAGAATACCTAGCAAATACTTATTGAAAGTCATTGAATGCAAGCATAACTGGTAGAGAAATCTTATGTCTGGAAGGACCTTGTTTTCTTTTTAACTTCTAACAGTTGTCATCATGATTCATGGTAATTTCCTAGTCGTATTGGGTCATAATATTTCTGGTAAGCAATACTTTTACAAAAGGGTTTGTGATGACTCTTTTATCTCTTTCTCAAATCATAACTGATAGCTCAGAACATATCTTGAATATGTGGTTGGTTTTTCCTTCAAATGTATCTTCCGCTTACCAGCATAAAATATTTTCTCCAATTTTTAGTCTCTTCATGAAAACTCATGAAATCCTTCTATTCTGTTGGATTTTATTTTAGTCTCCTTGGGAAATAAAAGCGAGCTGTAGATGCAGAGCAGTTATCTTTCCTCTTTCTCAAGTGTTAGCATGATAAACCTGACTAACTGTAATTTTAAGGTCCATTGTTGCCCACATGGAGGAGTGAAAGATTTTCCGTGTTTTGTATGTAAAGTCAGTTATTGGCTTTACAACAATTTCTACCCCTAATCCCCTCAAACAAACTGCAAAGGTTAAGTGCTTGGAAACCCTAGGGGATAGTGGTTAAGAGCTTGGCTGCTGACTAAAAGGTCAGCGGTTCAAAGCCACCAGGTGTTCCTTTGAAACCTTATGGGTTTGAATACCTACTCTGTCATGTAAGGTCACTGTGGGTCAAAATCAATTTGGTGGCAGTGGTTTTGGTTTTTGGTTTAAGTGCTTGGCTACTAACCTGAAGGTTGATGGTTCAAACCCACCAAGCAGCTCTTGGGGACAAAGATCTGGAAATCTGCTCTCATAAAGAAGCCTAAAAAATTCTATAGAGCAGGTCCACTCTCTCACGTGGGGTTGCTATGTGTCGGAATTGACTCCATGTCACCTAACATCAATATCAGTTCAACATAAATATCCTTTTTTAAAATTCATATGGGTCATTTTCAAAGCTTAATTAATTGGGAGGGAAAAAAGAAAAACTAGAAGTTTCTAGTCCTCCTCCTACCAGATTTAGTTATGTTAATTTGAAGAAATCATCCACCCTCTTTTTCCATTTGTGTACTTGTAAAAGTAGTCTATGAAAGACTTTCACTCTTATATTTCCAACAAATGAAAGGACAAAAACCCTTTGATATTGGCAGCTCAATTCCAGTTCTGGCTGCAAGTGATGGAATTCTCTTATATTTCGTCAACTTTATTGTGTGCTCTCTCTATCTTGTAGCTCATGGATCACAAGTTTTCATTCTATGCCAAAATGCTGGAAATATCTGGGATATACAACTGAGAAATATCTAAAAGAAAATTAAGCTAAATTCTTTCTCTTTTGGTGTTTGTACCCCCTAGTGATTATTGTTGAAACCCTGGTGGCATAGTGGTTAAGTCCTATGGCTGCTGACCGAAAAGTCAGCAGTTGAAATCTGCCAGGTGCTCCTTGGAAACTATGGAGCAGTTCTACTCTGTCATCTAGGGTTGCTGTGAGTCAGAATCGACTTGACAGTAGTGGGTTTCTTTTAATTTTTAAAATTTTTTATTTTTGGTTTTTAATGGTTATTGTATTAGCTTGTTCACAAGAGAGCCATTTCAGTGGAATTCAATGGAATTCAATCTAAAAAGACAACTTAGAGGTAGGTCATTGGGATCTCATTTTGCACTTACACAGTAGGCTATGACAGGATGTAAAGTTGGTTTTCTATCCACCGATTGAAGGTATAAATGTCTCTCTGTTCTTCATCTCCTGTTACATATTAATATTGAGATTTGCCTGGCAGAGATAGGACTTGCTTTCTTTTTATAAGTGTTTAACACACTTTCTCTTTCAAGAGAATATTTCTACTCAGCCCCCTGGACAAGTAATGAAAACGCTAAGAAGTGTGATATAATATGTGCTTTGCTTACTAACAAGCCTCCAGAATTGAGTAAATGCATCACACCTGGACGAGCTAAATGAATTTTTTAACTTCTATCATGACCTGTCATTCTAAATACTGTGTTTCAGTTCCTTTTATCCATAGCGTTCCTTCCCCTTCAGATTCTCTAAATGAGGTTCACATCTTAGTGTGGTCTCAGAAGCAATTTCCCGTGGTTCCTCACAGACCCCCAAGCTCCAAACATTATTAAGATTTTTCCATATACATTAGAAAGCTCTCTGCAGCATAGCAGTGAATCATCATAATTTTGTTATGCCAGATCCACAGGTGATAGAAACAATAAAAAAGAAACCAGGAAAAGGCTCACACTACATTTTAGCAAATGATTTCTGACCAGTTTGACAGCTCTATAAAGTTTGAGGAAATGTACTCATTCTAGTCTTCCCACACCCTCTTACTGTTGCTCTTTATTTCATACGGTGAATGCATTATCTGGCACCTCTGTCCCATTCCTATAGTTGTCTGTGTCGTTCATACTTAGTGCTTGTCTCAGTCAGTCACATCAAGCTTGTAAATATGCAACAAAATTAAAAAGAATTTGGGAAATAGGAACAGAGGGATCACACATGATGCCAGGACAATAGTATAACCATTGATTATAAATATATTTTTGTCAGTTTCCGTCCAGACATTTCCTGTTAGAAAAACTATTTGACCACAGTCACAAATGGAATGCTCATATGTTTCTTTTTAGATGTTGTACTCAGTGTTCCACTGTACATATATTTTATGTTTTGCTGTCAGATTTACAATTATCTTTTTAAATGACTTTCACAGTCCTAAAGGAATACTAATCAAAACGGTATGATCTGCTTGGTGGCTTTTGAAATACATAGATAAATTTACTTCTAAAAAATATCATAAAAATTGGTATCACTGTTTGCTAACCTCTGTGTGGCAATACCAAGTTCATACATTCTCACCAGCAATGGTAGTTTTTTTCATATTTAATAAACATAAACTGCATCTCATTTAAGTGTGTATTCTTTCATTAAAATGTGGCTAAATTTATAGATATAAGAACTGTTACACATTTTTAGCACTAAATTGCCTTTTACTTATTTAAACTCTGCTTTCTTAGTGAAGTTTTATAAAACTTTGTATGCTACTTTTATGTAATGTTCATAAGCATAATAATAAACTACTGCCACATTTCCTGAAATAGTTTCCTTGCTTACCTTTTCAGTTATCTTAAAGATACTTTATATTTTAAATAGTAGATCAGGATTTGATTTTTAAATTTTTGAGTGATATTTAGAAAAACAGTCTCCTTTTATTCTGTCTAATACCTTTGTTAAATCAGACATACTAATGGACAAATGACGGAGTACAGGGGGGCTTGGACATTCTACACCAAAGTACTTTAAAATATAGTGAAAATGTGGAAGCTGATATCACAAGTGAAGTTTTACATTTGTTCTCTTTTCCTCGTATTTCTTGATTCTTTTGTGTGATTTCTCCTTGTAAATGCTGGTGTCAGTTGTTTTATCTTCCTTTTCACTAATTCTTTATTTTTTAATTTGGCTAATTCTTCCTTCCATTTCATCAGTCCTGTTCTTTTGGCTTTCCATTGAATTGTCTAACTCTGTAATTTTATTATTTGATCTATTGAATTTCAGATCATTGATTTTCCAGCAGTTCATATCTTGTTTCATTTTTCATTTTGTTCTGTTGCACTTTGTTTAATCTCCATTCTAAGATCTAGAAGGACTCTATACATAATTCTTTTGTGTTCTACCTCCAGTAATTTCAGGAAAGTTCTTCATCAGTGAAGCTTCTTTATTCTTTATTTGGGGAGTTTTCTGGAGTTGTGGTGGTCTGCGTCTTTAAATGGTTATATAGTGATTGTTGTCTTTGCACCATCAAAAACCTGTTCAGCTTCTCCAGTGTCACACCAGCAGTAGCTATGGTGTAGCATAAAGAAGGGAGTGGGGATGGGCACTGTTCACTTGGACACCAGCTGCTGCTCTGTTCACTAGGTGCAGCTGTCCTAAGTACAGCTTCTCTGGTGAGAGAGATGCTATCCAGCGCAGTGTTGCTGCTCAGCTTGGCAGCCAACTTAAGCTGGGCCCTCAGGGGTGGCAGGCCCTGCCTCCTGGCTGACAAAGCTTCTGACTTACTTGTACTAACTCACCAGAGTCATGCAGTAGACACTATGGCATAGCTCAGCAAAGGGAGGAGGAAAGGGCACTGCTGCACTTGGCTGCTAGCTGCTGCTGCATTCATCTGGACCCTGAGGGTGACACGCCCACTTGCTGGCTGACAAAGATGGTGACCTACTTGTGGAGTCTCTCCAGGGTCACGTCAGGAGGTGCTATGGCATGGCTCAGAGAAGGGAGGCAGAAAGGGTGCCACCACACTTGGCCATCAGCCACCTCTGCATTCTCTAGTGGCGACTGACTTAAAAACTGCTTTTCTGCTGAAAAGTGCTGTCCAGTGTCTGCTGGTCCCCACAGGCACTGCCTCTTGGTTGACAAGGATTGTGACCTTCTTATGGAGTCTCTCAGGGGCCCAGCAGGGGAGGGAGAGGAAATGGCACTGCCAGCTACTGCTGCATTCTCTAGATGCAGTTTTCTTGAGAAATACTTTCCTGCTGAGATAGGTGCTGTCCAGTGGCAGCCAGTATGAGCTGGGCCCTAGGAGTGGGAGGCCCTACGTGCTAGCTAATAAAACTGGTAACCCACTTGTGGAGTCTCTCAGGGGCCGCATCTGCAGATGATGTGATATGGCTCAAAGAAGGGAAGGGTGAGGGCACCACCATACTCGGCCACCAGCCACCACTGTGTTCTGCAGGTATGATGGTCTCACAAACAACTTTTCTGCTGGGAGAGGCACTGCCCAATCAGGTGCTGTCATTCAGCATGGCAGCCAGCCCCAGACAAGACCCCAGGCGTGGCTGACTGTACCTCTCAGCTGATATAAATAGTGTCCTGCCTGAGCCACCTCTACTATGCTGGGTCAGCAGAATCTATAGCACAGCTCAGAGAGGAAAGGGGGAAATGACATGGGTACCTTCAGCTGCCAGCCACTGCTGGGTTCTCTAGATCTGACCGTGTTAAGTGCGGCCTTCCTGCTGCGAGAGATGCTATCTACTTAGGTGCTGCAGCTCTTCATGGTAGCCAGCCCCCGCCAGGCTTTCAGGGCTAGCAGTCCCAGTCCCAGTCTCCTGTTTAACAAAGATGGCATCCACATCTGTAAGCCTGTCAGCTGCTGTGCCAGCAGAAGCAGGGTTCTTTGTGCTGCCATCATACCTTACCTCTGACAAAGGTAGTTTTCCCCTTCTTGTTACACAATCTGATCTCACAACCCTCTGCCAGGTTTGGGGGTTCCCACAATGTCCACTCTGCTCTGTTCAGTTGTTTTTCTAGGCCTTAGTTCTCAGAGGGAATCCAGGAGATGTATGACTGGTCCACGATCTTGACCCTACCCCACCCCTGACTGCTTTGAACTTGAATAGAAACTATTTCTACATGTCTCTTTCCAGATAAATAATAGAGTGGTTTATACACTAAACAATATCACCCGTGAGTAATATGCTCCCTTAAGTAATTAACTATATGAGACCAAATCGTCCGACATTCACCCAAAATCAAAGATGAGAAGCAAGAAGGGTAAGGAAAGCTAGATCAATGGAAATGTAACAAGAAAAATTAGAAGTCATTAGGATGCGGACACATTGTAAAGATGGTAACCAGTGGCATGAAACAATTTACATCAATGTTGTTAAAGGGGGCCTAATTTTCTGTGTAAACACCCACCTAAAACACATAAAGTACGATTTTTTTAAAAAAAGAAATAAGACTTGCTTTCAGGGTATAAGCAACAACTTTCAGATGTTTCAGTCAGCCATTGATCTCTGGCTCTGAAAACTTTAGCTTGTCCCTATTCTTTAGCACCCTCTGTGTCTGGCAGAAATAGAACCAACCAACCAGATTCCTTATGCTTCTCAGTCTGACAGAGTAGTATGAAAGTATCAAACATGCTTTCATCTAGAATCTTGTCTGTAACAAATATTTGTTACAATCACGGTAACCTTTTGAATATTCCCACTGCTACCTCAGAGCCCTCCTATCACAGTGGTCAAGAGCTCCATGGCAACAGGTTTGGTTTTGGTTTTCATTGCCACTTCAGACCATGAATTAGCAGTTCCCTCTTTCCTAAAGGAGACAGTCATCAGCTTTAAGACTCACCAGACTTAAGAACCAACTGGAAGACTCATCCTTACCATTTTGTTCCTCTCAAACGACTCTCAGTGCCAAATATCTTAGGATGGGTTCTTTTGAGAGAGAAAACAAGAGAAGTGTACATAAAAATTGGAGAAAAATTCCAAACCATTGTTGTCAAGTCAGTTCAGACTCACAGGGACGTTGTCTGACAGAGGAGAATTCACCAAGCATTCCCAAGACTGTATTCTTGATCACAACAGGCTGCCACATCTTTCTCCCACAGAGCAGCTGGTGGGTGTGAATCCCTGACCTCTGGGTTAGCCTCAGAGCACACAACCACTCTACCCCCAGAGCTTATCCTATACTGGGAGATTTACTTCAAGGAAATGACTCACGCAGTTTTAGAGGCTGGCAAGTGCCTAATTTGTGGGTCAAGCTGAGAACTTCTCCTGATGCACATGGTTACAGGAGCTGGCAAACCCCAAATCAGCAGGTCAGGAGGCAGGCTGCTGGCCGATGTGGTTGTGGGAGCTAGTGAATCCCCAGATCTGCCCATCAGGTGGCAGGTTGCTGGCTGTCGTCCCAAGAACTGTTTGTGAAAGAATGTTCAGCTGGCTGCTGGATTAAGAGGTAAGTGAACTTCGCTGGAACACTCATACGTATTGGATGCAGATCATATCCCTGAAAAACAACCTCCCCTTTCAGCTGGTTCACTACTCACATCAGATCACAGAATGAAAGATGATTCCATAACATAACACCTGCCAAGCCACTTAAAAATCACTGCATAACCAAATTGGAATAGAACCTTAGCTGTCACCCTTACATTCTACTACTTGCCAATGTTTTATGGAGACTTTTCAGCACAGGCACTTTTTGGTATTGGAATAAGTCTTTTTTTTTTTTTTTTTGTAGCTTCTTATTTTCTGTTGTTTAATAGAAAGCTTGTTTTTCCACAAGTTTCTATAAATATATCCTTATGTCATCTTCTTACAATAATTGTAGTTAAATCTTTATTACATCTGGAATTTATTGTGCTATCTGATGGGAGGCAGTAGTCAGACTTTCTTATAAAAAGGTACCTTTTACATTTAACAACATTTTTCACATATACAGTTTAGTGACGTTAATTGTGTTCATCATGATGTGCCACAATCCTGTTATCTATTTCCAGTTTTTTCTTCAGCATTTACATATGCTCACTGTCTTCTAACCAATGAGTTCTCTTTCCTGCTCCTCCCAGGTCCTGGTAGCTACCAGTAACTTTATGTCTGTACACACCTGTGTATTTTAGATATTTCATGTAAAGTACAATCCTACAGTGTATACCCTTTTGTGGCTGACTTATTTTGTTCAACATGATGTTTTCAAAGTTCATCCATGTTGTCATACATACTAGGACTTCACTTGTCTTTGTCATCAAGGAATATTCCATTCCATGTATGTACAATGTTTTATCCATTCATTTGTTGTTAGGCATTTAAGTTATTTCCATCTCTGGGTGACTGTGAATAATTCTGCATTGAATACTAGCTTACATGTATCTGTTTGTATATTTTGTTTTGATGATGTCCAGTTCTTTTTGTTGCGTGTGCTCTTAGTGTCGTATCTCACAGTTCACTGGCAAATTCAGTGTCACAAAGATTTATGCCCATTTTCTTCTATAAGTTGTATATAGATTTAGCTATAAAATCATTAGGTCTGTGATTTATTTTCAGTTAATTGTTTTTGTATACAGAGTGACCCAAACCAACCAAACCAGTGCCATTGAGTTGATGCGGACTCATAGTGACCCTAGAAGACAGAGTAGGACTGCACCATATAGTTTCCAAAGAGCACCTGGTAGATGTGAACTGCCAACCTTTTGGTAAGCAGCTTTAGCATTTAACCACCATGAGGGAGAGGTCAAAACGCACTCTTGATGTATAAATAACTAGCTTATGTAATTGTCCCATCACCACTTCTTGAAAAGAACAGTTTCTTCTCCTTAAGTTGTGTTGGTAGCTGTGTCAAAAATATAAAAGTATGGTAAATTTTTCTTTATGTTTATGACCATAGCATACTGCTCGATTACTATAGCTTTATGGCAAGTTTTTATAATTGAAGAGTTTGAGTCTTCAAACTTTTTTTGTTTGTTTTTTCATTTTTACACATTTGTTTGAATATTCTGGATTTCTAGCATTTCTGTGACATTTAGGATCAGCACCTTAATTTTGCAGATAAACCAATGGGAATATTTATTTGAATTGCATTGAATCTGAAGATCAAACATGGAAATGTCATCATCTTAAAGAGTTTAAATCTTCTGATGATATAAACATGGGATGTTTTTACATTTATTTAGGTCTTTTTAAAAATACATATATTTTAACCATAATTTGTTGAGTATAATTTTTATACTTTTTTATTTAAATATGTTCCTATTTTATTCTTTTTGCTATTATCATGAAAATTGTTTTCTTAGCTTCATTTCAAATTGCACATCACAAGTATAGAGAAATATAATCCATACTTGCATGTTGATCTTATGTCTTGTAATATTGCTTAAATCATTTATTAATTATAATAGTTTCTTAGTAGATTACTTGTGCTTTTATGTATACAAGAATTTTTGTCTTAGGGTGAAGCTACTTTAAGTTTTTCTCTTTTTTTTAAATTTATTTGTTTATTTATTTATTTTATTTAATATGACTGAGTGAAAATGTATACTCCTGTATAAATTTACATGCCCACCTATATGCAGCTTCCACTGCTGTCCCTGTCCGGTGACAGCACACTATTCCTCTCTGCTCCATACATGTCTCATCCTCCCAACAGTCTCCTTTCCCCTCCTCTCCACTCACTCTCCTTCCTCCAGCCAGAGCTCAGCAGGATGATATCCTATAGATGTATAGAACCATAAAGTGCATCCAATATATGGTTACTCTGCATTGCCAAGTCCAGTCCATTCCTGTCGAAAGAGTGGACCTCTCTTCTGATCTGGATGAATTTTGTTTATTTTTCCTACTTTGCTCTTCTGGCTAGAAACTCCAGTACAATGTAGGCTAGAAGACATGAAAGTGGAGATTGTTGTCTTGTTACTAATGTTAAGGAAAATCACCTGTCTTTCACCATTAAGTATAAAACTAACTGTGGGTTTTTCAGGGATGACCTTTATCAAGTTGAGACATTTACCTTTTATTCCTAGTTTGTTGAGTGTCTTTATAATGCAAGAGAGTTCAAATTTTCCTGATATTTTTTCTATGTGTACCAAGATTATTTAGTGGTTTTTTGTTTTTTATTCTCTTGATATAGCCTGTTGCATTCATTGGTTTTATGATGTTACACCAATTCTGCATCCCTAGGATAAACATCTTTTGCTCTTCGTATCTAATTTTTCAATATATTTCTGGATTTGAGTCAATAGTCTCCTACTAAGTAGCTTTCATCTGCAGTCATGATACGTATTGTGTCTATGCCCTGTTTGTTCAGCCGTTTCAGAAGGTGGCATACAATCAGTAACTGATGGTACTGCAGAAGAAGTCCAGACTGGACTGAAGTCACTGGCAAAAAATGAAACTCTGAGGATTGGTGAAACACCCACTGAGATGTATCAATAAATGGATGCAGCACTGGAAATGCTCACTCATCTATGCCAAGAAATTTGTTAGAGAACTACGTGGCCAATTGACTGAAAGAGATTGATAGTTATGCCTATTCCCAAGAAAGATGATCCCACTGAATGTGGAAATTATTGAACAATATCATTAATATCACACGTAGGCAAAATTTTGCTGAAGATCATTCAAAACTGACTGTAGCCGTATATTGCCAGAAATTCAAGGCAAATTTAAAAGAAGACTTGGAACCAGGGATATCATTGCTGATATCAGATAGGTTCTGGCTGAAAGCAGAGAATGCCAGAATGATGTTTACCTGTGTTTTACTGACTATACTAAAGCATTCAGCTGTGTGCATGATAGCAAATTATAGATAACACTGTGGCAAATGGGAATACCAAATGCTCAATTGTTCTCCTGAGGAATCTGTACATGGATCAAGAGGCAGAGGCAGTCTCTTGGATAGAACAAGAGAATACTGCATGGTTTAAAGTCAGGAAAGACGTGTCAGTGTTCAATCTTTATGCTAAGCAAATATTCCTAGAAACTGGATTATAAAAGGAAGAGTGAGGCATCAGGATTGGAGGAAGACAGCCTGACAATCTGTGTTATGAAGATGACACACGCTTGCTTGCAGAAAATGAAGAGGACTTGATCTTCATCAAAGACCACAGCCTTCAGTATGAGTTACACCTCAGCGTAAAGAAAACCAAAAGCTACACAACTGGACCAATGAGCAATATCATGATAAATAGAGAAAAGATTGAGATTTTCAAAGATTTCACTTTATTTATATATACAGTCAACATCTATGGAAGCAGGGGTCAAGATGTCAAGAGATGC
The DNA here is from genome assembly GCA_028571685.1 of Heterohyrax brucei. Classification (NCBI taxonomy): domain Eukaryota; kingdom Metazoa; phylum Chordata; class Mammalia; order Hyracoidea; family Procaviidae; genus Heterohyrax; species Heterohyrax brucei. The sequence continues at coordinate 111,140,910 of CM053149.1, read as the reverse complement.
ACTGCATTGGAGAAATCTGCTGCAAAAGACCTCTTTAACATGTTGAAAAGCAAAGATGTCTCCTTGAAGACTAAGGTGTGCCTGACCCAAGCCATGGTGTTTTCAGATACCTCATATAAAAGTAAAAGCTGGACAATGAATAAGGAAGACAAAAGAAGAATTGACACCTTTGAATTGTGTTAGAGGATATTGAATGTACCATGGACTACCAAAAAAAAAAAAAAAAAAAAAGGAACAAACATGTCCTCGAAGGAGTACAACCAGAATGTTCCTTAGAAAAAAAGATGGCAAGACTATGTCTCACATACACTGAACTTGTTATCGGGAAGGGTAAGTCTCTGGAGAAGAGTATCATGCTTGGTAGAGGGTCAGTGAAGAAGAACACCCTCAACAAGATGAATTGACACGCAGTGGCTACAATAAAGGGCTCAAGCATAGCAACAGTTGTAAGGATGGCACAGGACTGGGCAGTGTTTCATTCTGTTGTGCATAGGGTTGATAGGAGTCAAAATCAACTTGGCGTGTAACAATGAAAACCACAGCCCTTTATTGTGATGTCATTGTCTGATTTGGGTATCAGTAAAAAGAAACCCAAAAAACTCACTGTTGTTGGGTCAATTCTGACTCATAGCAACCCACTAGGACAGAAGTGGTACTCCTCCATAGAGTTTCCTAGGAGTGCCTGACAGATTCAAATTACCAGCCTTTTGGCTAGCAGATGTAGCACTTAACCACTATGCCACCAGGGTTTCCATTAGTCTAAAACGGGCCACGTATTATAAGGACAGAGGTGCTCTGTCCTCTTCTATACTTTGAAAAAGTTTGTGGATAAGTAATATTAATTCTTAATTAGATATTTGTTAGAATTCACTGGTGAAACCAGTGGTACCTGGGGTTTTCTTTGTATGTAGTCATTTGTATACTCATTCTATCTCTTTAGTGTTATAGGTTTATTCCTTTTTTCTGTTTCATGAGTCATTTTTAGTAGTTTCTGTGCTTCTAAGAATCTACCTATTTTATCCAGGATATCTAACTTGTTGTTTGTAGTACTGACTAATGATCACTTTAATTTCTGTCTGCTTAGCATTAATGTCCCCTCTTCCATTGATTCTAGTTTATCTAGTGCTCTGTGTCCTGTATTGTTAGTCTTTATCTTCCCCAAAATCCTTGTGCAGTGCAAATGGTTAACACGTTTGGCTGCTGTTTGAAAGATTGGAGTCTACCCAAAGGCACCTAAAAAGAAAGCCTCGGCACCCTGTTTCTGAAATGTCAGCCATCAAAAGCCCTAAGGATCAGAGTTCTACTCTGACACATATACAGTAGCCATGAGTCATAACTAGTTAGTTATGTTTGTAATAATACTGCAGGACTGCTTGATTGAATGGATATGACTGAAACACTTAAAAAAAATTATGCCCTCAATTTAATACCTAATAAATACCTTTAGTTTAATAGAATATGCACAATTTATCTTTTTTGGTTAATTTAAAAGTTCATGAAGTCCCCAAATATTTCTTGATGATTCCCAAAATAGCCATTTAATGTATTAATCTGAAGACATGTTTTGATTTACAGGATGAGCTGCAACAGATAAAATTAGATGATGATATTAACCAGCTTAAAATAGAATCTGATACCTGTTTATTTTTATAAGTTATCAGTAAATCTTTTTACCTCTACCATATCTAGATGAGAAAAAGATACAGGCAATAAAAGATGATTAAAGCATCTTTTTCCAGTAAGACGAAGTTGTAGTAATTTCCTAACCAAATTATGAGAAACAATCCCTAGAGTGGGGAACTAAAAAAAATCGTCTTGGTAAATATTTCAGAGGCTTTCTAAAAAATTCCTCTAATATTCTGGATATATATTATGTATAAATGTGACTTGTAATGCCTGTGGGGCATAGAAAGTAATATGAAATTGGCATTTAACTATAATAAGATCAAATGACAAACATCCCCAGTTATTACAGAAGGTAATTATGTGAAATCAATGAAAACTAAGAAATGCTGCATAATCCTTTGTGTCAGAGGGTCAGTATAGTTTGTATTTTTTTTCCAGAAGAAGGTAGGATAAAGAACCACTCTAAGGGAAAAGAGGAAAAAGAATTAGCTCTTTGGTTTGTCTGAGAATTTGAATATTCATGATTTTCAACATGGGAAAATAGCTGCAAGCAAATTGCTTTCAAATTGAAAAATGCCAAACAGCATTTCAAAACATAAATCCATTCATATTTCTATTCAAATATGAAAGAGAGTATAATTAAGTACTCTCTCCTTTCCTTCAATTTATGAAGTCTGAAAAAATGTAAATAATATACTACAGATACTAGACATCTGGGCTGACGTTATTCTGGTTGGATAGGATAATATTCGCAGGTATTAAATATTTGCCTAAAAGCAACTCTTGGTTTTGTAATTTAGGAAGAAGAAGGGAGCATTGATGTAGAAGTGCTTGTTGAGGGGGAACTCTTCAAATCATTTTACTTCCCTCCTCATCACACTTGAAGTAAAGACAAAATCCTGTTGTCTCATTTCAAACTCCTATGTGATCTGGTCTCTGCTCAGTTTTCCAGCTTTTTTTAGTGCCAATCCCTCTCTTCCTGATTATGCTCCAGTTTCCATGGCCATCTTTTTATTGCTTTAATGAGTTTCTTATTTCTCTTGCAGGGCTTTGTACTACCTGGAATGTTCTTTGTCTGATTTTTGGGAATGATTAATATGTTACCACTCAGAACTTGGCTACAGTGCCTTACTCTCTGAAATACTTTCCCCATCCAATGAAACAGTCATTTACCATCATAGAATCTTTAATTACTTGATTTTATTTGGATTTTTGTTGTTGTTTTATTACCTGACTCTATCCCTCTTTCTCCTCCCTAAAATTTAAGCTTCGGAAGATACTGTTGTATCATTCATGCTTTACATCCTATACTAAAAATATTCCTGACATGATAAAGATACCACGTGTTTACTGAAACAATTAATGTTTCTATCAATAATAACCCTTCATGGCAGTTCTACAGGGTTGCTGTGAATTAGAACCAACCCAGTGGTAGTGGGTTTTTATTTTTTCTTCTTGGTTTTCTGCTCCTGGTACATATAGGAAATATTCTTGGTTTATTCTACCATAATGAAAAAAGAGTTGTTGCTCTCATGGATGTGTGTTCTTCAAAGCACATTATGTAACAATTAATTGGAACTATATTTACAAAGATGATCTCTTTGTAAAAGCTATTTTGAACAACAACAACAAAAAGTTGTCATGGAGTCAATTCTGGCTCCTAGTGACCCTACAGCGCAGAGTGGAAACGCCCCATAGAGTTTCCAAGGAGCATGTGGTGGATTTAAACTGCCAGCATTTTGATTAACAGCCATGTACCACCACTGTACCAGTATACCAAGGTGGCTCCCACCATGACCTTAACCAAGCTAAACCTTCTTCTGTCAAGTCAACTCCAATTCATAGTGACCCTGTGGGTCAGTGTAGAACCACTCTGCAGAGTTTCCAAGGAGCACTTGATGGATTTGAACTGCTGACCTTTTGGTTAGCAGCCATAGCACTTAATCACTATGCCACTGGGGTTCTACCTTGACTATAGAGAATTAAAAAAAAAAAAAACCCAAACCACTGTTGTCAGGTTAATGTAAAGGGTATAATATTATAAATAAAATATAAAATTAATTAACCCAAAGATATTTGTAGGTAAACCTCTGTTTTCAAGACAGAATTATTAATATTTAAATCTAAATTAATCATTATGTGATTTTAACGGTGTTAAAGATAGTGTACCATTTACCCTCCTACAGAACCAAGTCAGTGCTACAGTTTGCATTGGTGTAGTTGTAATACCAAAACCAAACCAAGTCCTCTTCTTAGCAGCCCTATAGGACAAAGGAGAACTGCCCCATACGGTTTCCACATGGAGTGCCTAGGCTGTAAGTCTTTACAGAAGCAGACTAAGATATCTTTCTCCCATATAGCAGCAGTATGGATTCAAATTGCTAACCTTTTGGTTAGCAGCAGAGTGTGTAACCACTGTGCTACCAGGATTCCTGTAGTTGTAACAGAGGACACTAAAGGCATTTAATCATGGAAAATAGCCTGTGCGAGACAAAACTTGAACTTGCTCCTTGTTGTCCTTAATCATTTCCATCAGTCTTCCAGCTTGTAGGCCTCCTGTCCCTCAGGGATAGCTGATGGTAACTTTCTTTTTGTAATAATTCATCAAAGTATCATTCATAGATTGTGATTTCTTCACATTTCTCATGACAATTCACATTTTGCAATGCAGTTTTCTCCTGAACATTGAAGACTTGTTGCTTGTGAGATTTTTATATGGATGCTATTTTATGTTATTTTCATTGCTGATCTTAGAGATCACAGGCGGAAATTCACAGCACAGAAATTTGTTTTGAGAGAGAATAGACATTTTGGGCCTCTTCATGTGAGTCATGGTCTCAATAACTCAGTCACCACAATATTTTCCCCTCTTTAGTCTTCTGTCTTCCCTCCTCAAGAAAGGGAGATGGACGGAGTGAAAAAAAGGAAGGAAGGAAGGAAGGAAGAGAGGGAGGAAGAAAGGAACAGGCAGACCTTATTAAAACTGGCTCTGCTACTCATCGGCCGTCTACAAAAGACAAGTTACTTCCCTGTGAAAGTTTTGATTGCTTGTGACACACACAGTGTCAAGATCTGGGGCCTTAGCTTATGTGAATAATCTTGCTGGCTTAACTGTGTTTGTCTATATCTCATTGCCCTCCCTGAAGCCTGGAGCACATGCTATGATCTCTTGTGTTAGTGTATCTCCATTGTGTAGAATGATGTTAATTGTCTTTTTCCTTCAGATAAAACTCATGTTTCAATTTTTAGTGGAACATCAGTCTAGTGTTTTTGCTAGGGTAGAAGGAAAAAAGGAAACAGGTTTGTCAATGGCTTCATACAAATAATCTATTCAAAAACTGAGTATCTTAAAGTGTAACTACGTCTTTTCTCATGATCCTGCAGTTTGGGCAAAACTCACTGAGGAGAGCACGTCTGTGTTCCATGTGAGAGGAATGAGGCCATTTGACCAGAGTGTAAATACGCGAGATGCGTTCACTCATTGGTAGTCTACCTTCACTGGTGTGACCAGGATTGATGGGAGCTAGGTAGTCTTTTTCTTTCTGTTGGCTTGGGTCTTTAAGGTCTTCTCTTGATGTCCTCTCTCTCCAGGAAAGCAGTCAGAGTTCTAAGTTACCAAGAGCTACTGGACCTCATAGGAAGAGCATCATTTCTGTCACATTCTATAGTTTTAAACAAGCCTGTGTCTAGCTCAATTCAAGTTTAGAGTAATAATAAAGAAGCAGTAGTTATTTTCAGAGATAGAAGGAATCATCATTGATTGTCTTAGTCATCTAGTGCTGCTATAGCAGAATTACCACAAGTGAATGGCTTTAACAGAGAAATTTATTTTGTCACAGAAAAACGGATGAAAAGTTCAAATTCACAGTATCAGCTCTAGCGGAAGGTTTTCTCGTAGTTGGCTCTGGACGAAGTTTCTTGTTGTCAGTCCTTCCTGGACAGGGAGCTTCTTTTGCACAGGGTCTCAGAATCCAAAGGATGTACTCTGCTTCCAGTGCATCTTCCCTGGTGGTATGAGATCCTCAACTCCCTGCTCCCTTCCTTTTCATTTTATCACTCAGAAGATTGTCTCAGTGCTATCATGATTGAGTCCCATCTCATTAACACAGCTGCATGCCATTCTCCTTTGTTAACATCATACCCAAACCTACTACCTTCAGTCAATTCTGACTCATAGGGACCCTACAGACAGAATAGAATTGCTCTGTAGAGTTTCTAAGGAGCACCTGGTGCATTTAAACTGCCATATTTCTGGTTAACAGCTATTGCACTTAACCATGATGCCACTAGGTTTTCCATAGAGGCAGAATTTACAACACTTGGAAAAAAATCATATAGTACTGGAAATCATGGCCTAGCCAAAAAGATAAACATTTTTGGTGGGACGCAATTAAATCTATGATAGTGATTATCTTTGAAACAATCTACTAGAAAGAGAAATAAGGAAAAATAAATCTTTCAGAAACTTTACTTTTGTACTGTTTGTCTTAATTAATATCTTTCTATCAATTATGTCATTCAGCCCACAAGTCAGCTACTCTTGCATCTTCCTTTTTCATAATAGACCAGTCCTTAATTATGTGTATCTTATCTTCTCCTCTAAGCATGCTCCAGCTATCAGGTTCCTTATGGATTACTGAATTAATTTTCTGTCTGTCCATTTTTCTCCCTCCAGTAGATCTATGTAATACTAGAGTCATCTTTTCAAAACCCAAAAGACTTCACACTCTTCAATACTTCCACATTGCATAAACCATAAAAATTTTAATTTCTAATCATTTATACAAAGCACTGGCTAATCTGTCCCTTTGCTGATAGCCATCTTTAATTCTAGCTATGTCTTTGCAAATAATCTGTCTACTATGTGACCATACTGACCTATTCACAGCTTCCAAACTGCACCATACTCTTTTTTTCAACTGCTTGTATTTGCACATGAATGTCTCTTCCTGGAAAACCTTTCCCTTTTATATAGTTGAAAATTCCTCACTCTATCACAGGATCAGAAAACCCTGGTGGTGTAGTGGTTAAGTGCTACAGCTGCTAACCAAAAGGTCGGCAGTTCAAATCCACCAGGTGTTCCTTGGAAACGCAATGGTGCAGTTCCACTCTGTCTTATAAGGTCTCTGTCAGTCGGCATCAACTCAACAGCAGTAGGTTTGGTTTTTGATTTTAGTTCTCACTGGATCAAGGAGTTGCCATTCTCCAGGACTCTCTGACATACCCGAACAGACTTGATAAATTTAGTCTTAGAACTGTTCCTAGACTTGATATTTCTAGCACCTAGCCTACTGACTTACTCAAAGTAGCCCTCAGTGTTTAACAAATTAATGAATGTAGATAAATATAACATTATATGACATTATCAACTGTACATAGTATCCCTTTACAGTAAGAATAGGTCCTTTATCACAAAGAAAACTAAGATCTGAGACTAGGTTTGTCAACATACACAGGCTAACACAATTGGACAGAAACCTTGATTGGAGAGCCCACAATGTTTCATTTAGGGTATTTGTGATCCAGGGTCATAGACTGTATAGATTGTACTTCAGTTGAGTAACTTTTTCCAGTAATTTAAAATCTTCAGGAGGTAACAAGATAAGACAGCTGCAAAAGCTGATTGCTACAAAATCCAGTAACAATCTCGGAGTATAGTATTTAATGATTGACATAACTCTAACCACTATCTGCAAATTTGCAAAAACCATCACATCTATAAGGTGTAATTGAAACTAAAGATGAGATCTTATTGCAAAGTAGTATTCATTCTGCATGCATGCATTTCAAAAAGATGATTTTGCTTAAGTACCAACCAAATATTAGATTGTAAAAGTGTGTTTAATAAAAACAGGGGAGTTTTTCCATATCAAAACACATACTAAATTCACTTCCATTGAGTAGGTTCTGACTCATAGACACTCTAAAGGACAGAGTAGAATTTCCCCATAGGAGAACAATTTCCCAAGGCTGTGATATTTACAAAAGCAGACTGCCACAACTTTCTCCTATGGAGCAGCTGATGGGTTTGAACTACTAACCTTTTGGTTAGTATCTGAGCACCTAACTACTGTGCCCCCAGGATTCTAGCACATAAAGCCCAGTAAATCTTGAAATGCTTGTGACAAAACCAGTGTGAAAATTTACAACTAAGTTCAAACTACCAAAGAATCTATTGATATAAAACAGTAGAATCTGAATTTGTTGACAATCATGACTTCTTTATTTCTAATCGAACATGAATTATCTTTAGTTGAGAAATCTGAGTTTAGAAGGTCATGAAAATCTGAAGGCTTTGCTGAAACACACATTTTGAGTCAAACAGTCTTTTATGTGGCTCTAGGTTCTGCTTTTAAATATACACCTGAAGAGCAGATACCACTATTGTGGAATGGAGGGTGACATATTGTTTCTTGAAAGACTGTTATTTACCAGGAATTAGATTTATCATTTCGGTATACCTTGTTTTTAGTAACTTGTAGTAGCTACGTGAGATGATTATTAACATTATTTTACAGATAAGGAAATAAAAGTCCATCAAGATGGAAAAAAAAGACCTTGCACAAGATCACTAATCGGTAGATACAGAGGTGAGAAATAAAGCCAGCTCTTTATATCCTTTAAGGTGAGCAACAAAAGCAATCCATCTAAGAGTCCAAAAATAAGAGAGAGAGAAAAAAATCAATCATGTCACTATAGATGCTGCTATGGAATAATGACCTTGGCTTTGGAAAATCAGAATTGATTGTAGTAGGGTAATTCTTTGATTGTCATGTGAAGAACATGTTTGAAGGAGAAAGTGATTAATTATTAAGACAGAAAGTAATCAGAATTAATTGCTTGACACCAAAACACCCCGTGGGCAAATTATTATTACTGTCTCTTCGAAGAGTAAATTGAAGCTCTGGATCTGAAGTTGTGAATCAATCATGACCGACAAACAAAGACATTAAAATCTTGTTTCTCACTCTTGCAGCTTTTCCTCAGTTTGGTATCATCTTCTTTGCATGATCTGTGTTAATGGAGGAGTTGCCACAGCAGAGATGTAGCAAAATAATGCTCAAAAGCATGTAAGAACCAGTGGTGATTTTACCTTGAAGTGACTTATATGACTCATTTCATTATCCAAACTAATTGACCAAATCTAACCTCCATGGCCAGCACTCACTTGTCATTTTGTCTTACTGTGGTGGCTTGTGTGTTGCTGTGATGCTGAAAGCTGTATCACTTTTATTTCGAATACCAACAGGGTCACCCATGGTGAACAGGCTTCTACTGAGCTTTCAAACTAAGGCAGACTAGAAAGAAGGACCTGGCAGCCCACTTCTGAGAAAACTGGCCAGTGAAAGCATTGTGAATAACATGAGAACCTTGTCTGGTATAGTGCCAGCAGATGAGCCCCTCAGATTGGAAGGCACTCAGAATATGACTGGGAAAGAGATACCAACTCAAAGTGAAGCCAACCTTAATGATGTGGAGTCAAGCTTTAGGTGTCTTCATGTGCTGAAGTGGCATGACTCGAAATGAGAACAAAAACTGCAAATATCCATTTGTAATGAGAATGGGGAATGTAGGAAGTAAGAATCTAGGAAAATTGGAAGTTGTCACAAATGAAATGGAACACATAAGGATTGATATCTTAGGCATCAATGAGCTGATAGGGGCTGCTGTTAACCATTTTGAATCAGACTTTCAGTTGGTCTCCTGTGCTGAGAATGACAAATGGAAGAGGAATAGTGTTCCATTCATTGTCAAAAGGAACATTGTAGGAGTGTACCGAGATACAAGGCTGTCAGTAATAGAATAATATTCTTAATGCCTCCAAGGAAGACCATTTTAATACAACTATTATTCAAACCTATGCAGTGACCACTAATGCCAAATATGAAGAAATTGAAGATTTTAACCCATTTCTGTAGTCTGAAATTGATCAAAAATGCAATCAAGATGTGTTGATAGTTACTGATAATTAGAATGCAAAAGCTGGAAACAGCAAAGAAAGAACAATAGTTGGAAAACATGACCTTGGTGATAGAAATGAGGGAGTAGAACACATGATAGAATTTTGCAAGAAAAACAACTTCTTTATTGCAGATATATTTTTTCAACTGCACCAATGGGTATTATACATGATCTCACCAAATGGATTGCACAGGAGTTAAATCAACTACATCCATGAAAAGATACAATACAGAAACCCAATATCATCAGTCAGAACAAGGCCTGGGGCCAACTATGGCATAGACTGTCAGCTGCTCCTACGAAGTGTGACAGTTAAGTCTGCAGACTTGCCACCATGCACTTATGTGGGCAGCACTGTACAAACAACTCAGTAAGATTTCATAACCTTGATACATCAGTGTCTCACAGCTGTGTTCATGTCAGTGTGTGGCAGTGTTTTGCTGATGTGGCGTTCATTATTGTTGTTGTTTCCTTTTGTGTGCCATCGTGAGAATGTCAGAGCTTGAATTAGAGCAATGAACAAACATTAAATTTCTTGTTAAACTTGGCAAGAATAAAATGAAATCAGGGACATAATGGTCCAAGTTACGGGGATAATGCCATGAAGAAAATGGCAGTGTACAAATGGATTAAATGTTTTTTTCTGAAGGAAGAGAAAGCATTATTGATGAAGAGAGGTGAAGGCAGCCAGTAGTGCATAACTGAAGAAACCATTGCAAAAGTTTGTCAAATTGTGCATCAAAATTGTCAGCTGACTGTGAGAAGCATAGCAACTCAAGTAAACTTCAGTAGAGAAGCAGGAAAACTTTAACTGAAAATCTTCTCATGAGAAACGTGTGTGCCAAAATGGTCCTGAAGGAGCTCACCTGTGAACAAAAGCAAAGGAGAGTACAAGTTGCCCAAGACCTTTTGGACAGGCAAGATGATGTTTTGGTCTGTGTTATCACTGGTGATGAAACATAGGTGTAGTAATACAACCCTGAAACAAAGTGTCAAACTGAACAAGGGAAGTCAGCCAATTCTCCACAACCAAAACAGTTCTGTCAGTCCAGTACAGGAGTCAGAACAGTGTAGTTAACCTTTTTTGATACCAGAGGGATTGTTTAGTGTGAATTTGTACCAACTGGACAGTTAGGCAAGTTTATTTATTTGAAAGGGGTGAAAAATTTATGAGAAAAACTTAGACAAAAACGACCTGAACTTGTGACTAATAATGGCTCTCACATCATGACAGTATACCAGTCATACAAAACTATCTGTGAGGGAATTTTTACCAGTAAACAAATAACTGTTGGAACACCCTCCCTACTCACCTGGTCTGGCACCCAGTGACATTTTTCTTGACCTGAAGTTAAAGGCAAGTTGAAAGGAAGACATTTTGATGACATTCAGGACATCAAGGATAATATGATGACAGCTCTGATGGCCATTCCAGAAGAAGGGTTCCAAAATTGCTTTGAAGGGTGGACTAGGTACTGGCATTGGTGCATCGCTTCCCAAGGGGAGTACTGTGAAGGTGACTGTAATGATACTCATCAATGAGGTATGTAGCACTTTTTCTAGGATCAGTTCATGAAGTTAATTGCTAGACCTTGTATAAAATTAAAACAAGTCCCCAAGAGCTAAAGTACAACTTCGAGTATATTCCACCAGAATTTACAGATCATTTCAAAAACGAATTTCTCACATTCAACACTTCTGACTGAAGACAAGATGACGTGTGGAGGGACATCAGGGACATCATCTACGAAGAGAGAAGAAGGTCATTAAAAAGACAAGAAAAAAGACTGACATGGATGTCAGAAGAAATTCTAAAGCTTGCTCTTGAATGTAGAGTAAATAAAGGAAAAGGAAGAAATGTTGATATAAAAGACCTGAAGAGAAAATTTCAAGTGGTGGCTTAAGTGGACAAAGTATTGTAATCAAATGTGCAAAAAGACCTGGAGTTAGGAAACTTAAACGGAGGAGTGCAGCAGTCATTTCTCAAGCTGGTTCAAAGTACTGGGAGGAAAAAAAAAAAATTCAGACCTCCAAGTACAGTATTAAAGGCTTCTATGGGCAAAACAGAAACCCTGATGAGTAGTAGTCAAGTGATATGGCTACTAACCAAAAGGTCAGCAGTTTGAATCTGCCGAACACTCCTTGGAAACTCTATGGGGTGGTTCTGCTCTGTGCATAGGATTGCTGTGACTTGGAATCGACTTGACAGCACTGGGGGAAGTTTTTTGGTGTGAACAAAGTATGGAAACTGGAAGCATCAAAAGAAAATGGAAAAATACACAGTGTACCAAAAAAAGAAAAAAAAAATGGTTGATGTTCAGGCATTTCAAGATGCAACATATATTCAAGAACCGATGATGTTGGTAAGTCCAGACTGCAGTGAAGGCATTCAGGAAAAACAAGGCTCCAGGATTTGGTGAAATACATTCAGATGTTTCAACAAATGGATGCAGCTCTCAAAATGCTTATTCATTTATGCCAAGAAATTTGGAAGATAGCTACCTGGCCAACTGACTAGAAGGGGTTCATTTTTGTGCTCATTGTAAAGAAAACTGACCTAATAGATTGCAGAAATTATTAAATAATATTAATGTTACACACAAGGAAAATTTTGCTGAAGATAATTCGAAAACAGCTGCAGCAGGCAACTGCCAGAAATTCAAGCCAGATTCAGAAGAGGATGTGGAATGAGGGGTATCATTGTTGAGGTAAGATGAATCTTGGTTCAAAGCAGAGAATACCAGAAAGATATTTGCCTGTGTTTTATGACTATGCAAAGACATTTGACTATGTGAATTACAACAATTTATAAATAACATTCAGAAGAATAAGTATTCAAGAATAACCAACTGTGCTTCTGTGAAACCTGTACAGACCAAGAGTCAATCATTCAAACAAAATAAGTGGGTACTCTGTGGTTTAAAATCAGGAAGGGTGTAGGCCAGGGTTGTATCTTTTCACCAAATTTAATTAATCTGTATGCTGAGTGAATAATTCAAAGAGCAAGGCTATATGATAAAGACTGAGGCAGCAGAGTTGGAGGAGGACTCATTAACAACCTACATTATGCAGATGACACAAGTTTGCTGACAGCCAAGAGAACTTAAAGCATTTAAGTGATGAATATCAAAGACTACAGCCTTAAGTAGGCAATGTTTTTGTTCTCCTGTACAGAGTAGTTATGAGTAGGAATTGACTCAATGACATCTAACAACAGCCACCTAATAGGGAAAGAAAGTGTAACTCTCCCCTGTACTCCAAGAAAAGAATGGGAATGAGTAGCCAGCATTATAAAAACTCCTTTTGTGTAATTTTGCGTTGTGTCAATATTGATGTGAATTTGAACCAAGGCTTTTTAACTCTAGAGCCAATGTATTTTAATATCTTCATTACATTTTGTATCATGTAATAATAAATAATAATAGCTAGCACTGTCTTTTGCAAGCCATCTGCTAAACACTTTGCATGTGTTTTCTCTGATGCTCCATAGAAATCCTGTGAAGATGGTACTTTTACTATCCCTATTTTGCAAATGATACTTTGTTTTCAAGACCTGAAGGGATACATTATTTTTTCCCAGTCACACTGCTAAGGCATGGTATCCCACAACAGAGCTAAGCTCTTAATGAGTAGCAAAGTGACAGGCAGTGGAGTATTCAAATGGCAGCAGATACAGACTAATTTCTGAATTTCCAAGTCGAATGAAAACATTTGTTTTGAAAAGCAGCATAGCATAGTCATGTGTTAAAGTGTAAGTATAGCTACATACACCTAAGAATAACATGGGAAAATTATAAGAGAAGATGGCACTGTTCTTACAATCTGTCCACTTGAGGTTGTACATATGTGGTCCCATTATCTTGCCATATACACCATTCAAACACCATACTGTGGATTTATTTTTGTAATACTAATCCATTCCTTGCTCCTTTACTCATCAGCCAGAAACCCGGCAAAATCATCACTCCAAAACAGTGATACGGCATTTCTTTCATGTGGTTCAGTACTAGCTTTTCATCTTGGGTTTTTTGTTTTTCGGTTAACATCCTGCTGAATTATTTTAATAGACTCTACCCAGAACCACCTTTGTTACATCTTTTTATTCTTTTTGTAAGGGGCTAATCTGGTGCATGACAGCTATATTTTAAAAGCTACTCATATAATAGTAAAATAATAAATACAGCAAATACCCAAATAGCACTTACAGGTCTCTGTATCCGGTAAGGAGCTCCAGTGGCACAGTGGCTAAGGGCATGGCTGCTAATTGAAAGGTCCAGGATTCAGACCCACCGGACACTCTAAGGAGAAGGATGTGGCAGTCGGCTTCCATGAGAGTGCTGCCTTGGAAACTCTATGAGGTGGTTCTACTCTGTCCTGTTGGGATGCTGTCAGTTGGAATCTATTTAATGGCAAGTGAGTTTTTCTTATCATTATTACGTATCGGGTAGTGTTCTAAGCACAGTGTAGAGTAATTAATTTCATTCTCGTAATGACTCTTTAAGATATACTGTCTTCATTTCATAGATGAGGAAGTGCAGAGGTGCTATTGGCTGGTAAGTGATAGAGTCTGGAGTTGTATCAAAGCAATTTGTCTCTGAAGTCTGCAGATTTAGCTGCTATGTTAAATTGCATGAAAAATATGGCAGTTCCCACTGAGTCATTTTTCTCACATCAAGTAGATAATTCAGAAAAAATGAAAAAAATCATGTGTGCTGTGGTATTATTAACTGACATATAATGATGTAATATTTGAAAGGGCTATCAAATAACTGAGAAAATTTAAATTAGTTTTATATTCACTCTATGTAATGTCATAAAATCATCAAAAAATTCAACATTGGGAATTATATACACCAGAAATACTTATGCTTTATTATTCAGTGCATATTTATCAATAGACAAACTGTGTCAAGCACTAGGTATATATGGACCAAGATAGACAAAAACCATACATTCCTGTACTGACACATTCTGGTTAGAAAGACAGGCAGAAACAGTAGAGAAGTAAACAAATAAGTGGAGATTGCTGCTATTAAAGAGCAGCATCTAAAATTATATCACCACATTAAACAAATACTTACAAAATTCACATGTATGCATTGAAATGAAAGCAATTCACAGTAAAGAAATTAGTCTTTGCTTTTGATGCCTGAGGGGTTTCTCTGTTGTTCTGTCTCTACTTGTTCAAGCTGCAGGGTCAGTTCTTTGATTTGGTTTCTTTCTTCCTTACAGATGTGTGAATTTATGGAGATAAACTGATCTCTGAGCACCGCTTTGGCTGTATCCCATAGGTTCTGGTAGGAAGTGTTTTCGTTCTCGTTGGAATACGTAAATTTCTTTATTTCATCCTTGATTTCTTCCATAACCCATGTTTTTTTGAGCAAGGTGTTGTTCAGTTTCCATGAGTTCCACTTCCTGTCTATGTTTTTTCTGCTATTGATTTCAACTTTTATGGCTTTATGATCTGAGAAGATGCTTTGCATTAATTCAGTGGTATGGATTTTGTTGAGAATTGCTTTATGTCCTAACACATGGTCTATTCTGGAGAATGTTCCATGTGCACTGGAGAAGAAGGTGTAGTTGTCTGCTGATGGATAGAAAGTTCTGTGTATGTCGATGAGGTCTAGTTGGTTAATTGGGACAATAAGGTCTTCTGTGTCTTTACTGAGCTTTTTTCTAGACAATCTGTCCAATATTGAGAGTGGAGTGTTGAAGTCTCCCGCTATTATTGTGGAGTGATGTATTTCCTTTTTGAGTGTAGTCACTGTTTCTTCAATGTATTTAGGTGCATAAATATTTAATATTGTTAAGTCCTGTTTGTGTATTCAACTTTTCAGCAATAAATAGTGTCCATCCTTGTCCACAGTGGTGGATTTTACATTCAGATCAATTTTATCTGAGATTAGAGTTGCCACACCTGCTCTTCTTTGTGTATTGTTAGCTTGATATATATTCTTCCATTCTTTAATTTTCAGTTTGTTCCTATCTTTAAGTCTAAGGTGAGTTTCTTGTAAGCAACGTATGGATGGGTCATTTTTTCTGATCAAGATGCCACTTGTTGTCTTTATTGGAGCGTTCAGTCCATTCACATTCAATGTAATTATTGACAGATATGTGTTCAGTGCTGCCATTGTGGTATGTGTATTTTTGTGTTGATGTTTTCTCTGTTGTTCTTATTAATCTGTTCTGGGACATTCTTGTTTGTTATTTGATTTTTCACCTTTTTTCAGGGTTGGTTTTATGGTTGTGGAGACTCCTGTATTACATTTCTTGATACAGTTTGTTGCTTCTTTATTATACTTTATGTCTGCCCCTATGTTCCTGCTTAATACAGAATATATAAATCCAATTTTGTTTGCTACCAGTCTGGTCAACTTCCTGTCCATCTGGAAGGACTGTAACAACTGTAATACATCCCTCTTTTTAATATGATGATATCATAGTTTACATGATATGATCACTAGATCGTTTCTTTCATTATTATAGCTTTGATTGTGTTTGGAGCCTTCCCTAACTGAGTAGGATTCTGGATAATGTGTCCTTCTAAAATACAAAGTTAGTGGTTTTGGTCTTCCAAGCCAAGAGATTCTTTCAGTATTTCTTGTAGCTTTGGTTTGGTTTTTACAAAGTCTCTGAGTTTCTGTTTATCTGGGAATGTCTTAATTTCATTTTCACATTTGAAAGATAGTTTTGCAGGACAGATAATTCTTGGGTGGAAGTTCTTCTCCTTCAAGGCTTTGAATGTGTCATGCACTGTCTCTGTGCCAGCATGGTTTCTGCTGAGAAATCTGACGAGAGCCTACAGGGTTTCCCTCTGAAAGTTAGCTTTGCTTGGAGTCTTGCTGCCTTTAAGAGTTGCTGCTTATGTTTCATTTTGTTAAGCTTGACTGTAATATGTCTTGGAGTCTTTCTATTGAGATCTATACTGAGTGGTGTTCAGTATGTGTCTTGGACAGCTATATTCTCTTCTTTCATAATTTCTGGGAAGTTTTCTATCAGCAGCTCAACAACAATACTCTCTGTGTTCTCAGGTGTCTTGCTCTGTTCAGGAACTCCAATTAATCGTAAATTGTTTTTCTTAATAGAGTCCCACATGCTTCTTAATGCGTCTTCATTTTTCTTATTTCTTTTTTCTGATTTCTCCTCATAGATGCTGGTGTCAGTAGCTGTGTCTTCCAAATTGGAAATTCTCTTTTCCATTTGTTCCAATCTTCTTTCTTGGTTTTGAATTGAAGTTTCTATGTCTTTGATTTTGTTCTTGATCTGTTGGATTTCCGAGTACTGATGTTCCATCAGATTGAACAGCTTGCTTAATTTTTCATTTTGCTCTGCTGCATTTTGTATAAGGTCTAGGAGGGCTCTCTATATAATCCTTTTCTATTCACCTTCTGATAGTTTCAGAAAAGCTTCTTCATCTGGGAAGTTCTGAGCTGGTTTCTTTTAGGGGCCTTCTGATGCCATGGGTGACTTCCGGGTTACCGTGTTCTACAATGTTTGCTGCTTTTTGGGCTTCATGTGGGTCAACAGAGGCTGAGAGAAATGCTGTGAAGATGGGCTACAGTTGTGTCTCTAGGCCATCTTAAATTGAGAAGTAAAAAGTATTTGACAACTTGCAAAGTCAGTCAGGTTTTCAGGTGTATATGTCCCTCTTCCCAGCTGGCAAAGTAAGCACCTCTGCATTGAACCCCAGATGTTAGAAACTAGCTCAAAATACAGAAAGGCTACTGGCCTGCTGGCCTCTGCTGTTGGTCCCCAGCTGTAGGCAATACTGTGTAGAATTCTGCTTTTCTGTTGGAAAAGCAGTCTCTTCTGGGTAGACACTGCCTCCCAGCCTAGGAATTAGGTCCAGCTGAGGCTTCTGTATGAATGACTCTGCCTCCCAGTGAAACAAGATGGCGTCCCACACAGGCCCGCTAGCTGGCTAGGATCCGGCTCCTGGTGGAAAGAGAGGCCATGAGCATCGAAATGCTCAGAGTCCACAGTCTCTACTGCTGGGCCCCAGCCCCAGGCAACACTGTGGAAAACACTACCTCCCTGCTGGAAAAGCACTCTCCCCACTGGCAGGTGCCACTTCCCAGCCCAGGAACAAAGTCTGGCTGGGGCCTCTGCCTGGGCATCTCTGTTTCCCAGTGGATCAAGTCTGTATGTCTACCACATGGCAGATGCAGAAAGAGGAGCCGAGATGTATAGAGTCCAAAGCCAGGATCTCAGAACCTGGCAATTACGCTTGCCAGTCCCACCAGCAGTACGTCTGAGACCAGCAGCCAGTCAAGTCTGAGCTCTGCCCACTGGCCAAGACAGAGGAAAAAAAAATCAAAATGGTGAGTTACCTTCGGTCTGTGCAAGCCTCTGCTCATTGATAGTGGGGTCAGTGAAAGAGAGGAGGTTTGACATTCAGTGGTATGAAGTCCAAATTAACAGCCCTGTGCTGCATCTCAGGGTTCACTAGGTGTCTAGAAGGCTCCATTTAACTATCACTTCAGATCTTGGTTTCCAGAGGGATTTAGGGAGACGTGCGTTTAGTCCGCCATCTTGACTCCACCATTAGTCCTTACTTTTGGATAGGGGTATTATGCTGGATTTATTTTGCCTTTAAATTTTATTTAATGTGGTTAATTAGAAAAAAGGCCAACACCCCAACTGAAAAATAGGCAAAGGAAATGAACAGCTAGTTCACAAAAGAATAAATTTAAATTACCAATTAACAGGAATAAATATTATTTTTCCGGGCAAATCATACATACCTCCTGTTCAGGTTAAGTCACTATACCATACACTTTCCTAACACCACATAGCAGTCACTGTTATCTGTATTTGTAAAATATTTTTTTTAATATATAGTTTCATTTTTGATAAAATGACTACGTAACTATACTATTATGATTTTTTTGTTGTTTGCTATCCTGGATATGTAGTGCAGGGACTATGCCTGTTTTGTCACCTATGACTCTTGAGCACAGTAGGCAGTCTGTAAATATTTACTGAATAAATGAATAAAAAAGAGTTTTGCAACTGAATTGAGCTAACAAATTCAAATTAGAGTGAGCTATCAAGTTTTACTCATCAGTTAATCAAGAAGAGTTAAACACTATAATAGTTAATATTGGTTTCTTATTGATTGCATAGGCATAATTTGATAAACACATTTTCTGGAGTTAATTTTCAAAGGTCTTCAGAAAGTTCTCTAGAATTCAGTCATCCCTTTGAATATGTCCAAAGGAAACAATATAATTTTTGCACAGAGTTCACGTATAGGACAAGACTATTTATTACAGAATATGTATAACAAACAGACATTACTCTTGTGGTATAATCACATATGGCATTTTTATTTCTTGTTATCCGAAGGCTTTATGATTAACAAATATTCTTTCTGCAGTTAGTGCAACTTAATTTTAGACAGATTTAATATTTTTAAATTTAACATTATAATATGATTTTAAAGTCTTACATAGAAAATAAAATGGGAAGTTAACACCAGGTAGCAATTAGAAGTCCCTTCAGAGAAGTATAGGTACAATATTATGCAATTTAGAAGAATTCAGAAGGAGGTAAACCAGATAGGCTGCATGAAGAATTTAGAATTCAAGTATAAAATGAAATTTTGAAAACTTGATAGAATACTGGCCTGTGATTATGCTGGGGAGGTGGATAAGAAGGTACCCATTGACACTGAGTTGATTTTAACTCACAGCAGCTCTATAGGATAAAGTAGAACTTCCCATAGGGTTTCCAAGGAGTGGTTGGTGGACTCAAACTGCTACCTTTTGATTAGCAGCTGAGCTCTTAACCGCTTGGTAACATAGATATGAAGGTAATAGGTACAGTTTTCCAGTTAGTTGGGACAGAAGAGTGTATATACTGGAGCTAAGAAGCATGAAACACAGCGTGGAAACACTGAAAGTTAAAGAATGGGAAAAATCCATCCAAAAAAGAAATGAAAGAGGGGTGATAAGCTTTACTAGAGATAGGCAAGGACATTCTATAAAACCATCAATCTAAAATCAAGATACTGTATTGCTAACTTTCATAATCCAAAAGCGTAGCTTCAAATTGTGTAAATCAAATACTAATGTATCAAAAGGGGAAAACATAGAAATTCACCACTAAGGAAAATATTAACACATTTTCTCCATAACTGATACAATAGATAAAGTATCTATAAAGAGACAGAATGTCTGAATGACACAGTTAACAAACTTGAACTAATTGACATATATACCAAATGGATTTCAAGTCTTAAAACACATGTATCATTGGGGGAAAAGGAGGCATCTTGCAATCTGGTAATATTGTATATCCTAATCTGGATGTTGGTTACATAAATAATCTGTGAATTTTCCATCTGTTTACTTTCTTAAAGGGAAAAAAGAAGGGCGGGGCTCTCACTTCCGTGTGCCAGTTTAAAGGTTATTCCCAGCCAGTGTTCTTCAGTAGGCCCAAGTTCTCTTTGGCACTCACATGATACTTTTCCTTTATTTGCCTCTCCAAAGACACATAATAACTTAATGCTAACCTAAATACCACATTCATTCCCCCTTCCCATTGTAGTGATTAGTTAGTTATGCTGGTTAGTGGTTAGTTCCCTTATGCTTAAGTAAAAGAGGAGACACAGAACAAGACTGATGTTTTCTAAATTAGGTACGTATCTTGTCTAATTGTGAAAAACAACAATAACAGCAACAACAACATTTGGGCTGAGTACATAATCCCAATTGCTCCTGTAAGGAAACAAATCAGGACACACACACACACACACACACGTGTCACACCTGTAGCTGCCAAGTCCATTCCAACACACAGCAACCCTACAGGATAGAGTAGTACTACCCCATAGAGTTGCCAAGGAGTACCTAGTAGATGTAAACTGCTGACCTTTTGATAAGCAACCATAGCTCTTAACCACTACACTGTCAGGGTTTCCAGAAGAGCCACAAAAGAGCCAAATAACTATTCTTAAGGCAACAGAGTTGTTACAGCAGTATTCAAACCCAAATCTACTTCACTTCAAAGCCAGCTTCCTCTCCACTGTAGCTTTCTTTGAAGCTAATAAAGTAATTTTCAAATTAATGATTAACAAATGACTTAACAGTTATTAATATATCATTTAGGTAAACTTCCTATTTTTAAAGGAATTTTTAGTGCTAGACTAAAGAAATACATGGCTTGATAATTGTAGGAACTGATCTAATCTAGGGGTTTAGAGAGTCTAAATCAAGAAGACCTTTTAGCAATAGAAAGTTAGGTTATTACTACTAGAAATTTGGGGACTCCATGAACCTGCATCTAAGGCCAGAAATCCTGGTGGAGTTCTGGTTAAGAGCTGTGGCTCCTATGCAAGAGGTGAGCAGTTCGAATCTGCCAAGCGCTCCTTGGACACCCTATAGGGCAGTTCTGCTCTGTCATTTAGGGTCACTGTGAATCGGAATTGATGCCACAGCAACAAGTATGTATCTAAGGCCACTCATCTCATACAAATATGTACTATGCACGGCCTTTGAAGCAACATCATTCAATTAGTTTGGGGCCTCAGATTTATAGAAAATAATACATACACTTACTCATAGAGAAAATGTATGCAGTTTCACAGCCTCTTATTTTTAATGACAATCAAGAACTACTTATAAATAAGCTGAGTTATGAAGACATAATATAATTTGTTACTCATAAATTTGGGATGTTATTAAAAAGTTAAATGAAAATTCTAATGCCCTGTTCTACCAAGAAACTTGGCCTCTACAAGTGCTAGATAATGCTGAAATGTTCTTAAGGATAGTTGAGATTTCAACATTTTTCTGTAGGAAGTTTTACTACCTGTTCATCACCAGAGTTGTTTTGAGTTTGTGTTGTTCTTGATATTGATTAAAGATTACGAGTCTTTCTTCATCATTATCACATTAAGTTGTTGTGGGTGTTTTCACTGTGGCATATTTATGCCAATGATATCAGTGTTTTTTGCAGTAAGAATGTGAATCATTCATGTATCTACTGTTAAAAGAGATGATATATAATAACTGGAAAATTTATATGTAGGGATATTTCATAGTTGATGGATTGCCTGGGAACTCATTTTATTTAGTCTGTTGCAAAACACTACCAAGATAATAACTCTCTAGACTATTTTAAAATTTATTTGATTTTGCAAAAACTGGTTGGGCTGTAGGTCCCAGGGTGGCTCATATGGTTTGTGCTCACCTGTTAACCTTAAGGTTGGCAGTTCAGCTCCCCCAGTGGTCTTGTTTAAGGCAGGTCTGGTAATCTGCTTCTGTCAAGATTACAGTTTAGAAAACTTTATGAAGCAGTCCTACTCTATAACCTGGGGTCGTTATGAGTAGGAACTGAATAGTTACTGGTTAGATGGCCTGCGAGGCCTTTTACCCTACCTAAATTGGGACAGTGAATTTGAAAGCTGAAGCATTCTCAATCTTCATCTCCCTAGTTTGCAGAATCTCTGTCTTCTGACACTGCCCAAAGAATATTTGCAATGATTTGAGTTCTGGAAATACTATGAAGTTTAATGAAAACAGGCTTTTTAGTCAGTTGAGTTCTACTTAGTTACAACAGACGCAGTGCTTTTCATTTGGACTTTAATCTATTGGACCAATGGTTTTAACAAAAATCATACAAACATGGAGTGCTTTAATTACAATCTGTGACATATATGAGGGTTCAGTGTGCAGTTTTTAAAAAAAATTTTTCTTCTAAGAGATTCATTTTGTTCACAGGTTGGTAAGAGGGATATTTGCTTAAATAGCCATTTCAAATATTTTAATGAAAGTCAAATTAAAAAAATAAGATTTGATATTCAATTTTATATTGCTTAACAAAGCCTTCTTTAGTCATGTATTTATTTAAAAGATCAATTCTGTGACCATTATATGCTGCTTTTATTGTTACCTTAGACTCAGTATCATTCAGAAGTGGAATGAAGTTAAACTGTGAATATTTTAATACATTCTCTCTTGACTCATTTAACCAATACAATTAGCATTTTAAGCAAAAGCATTTTATTTTTTTTGAGTGTATTTCTCATCTTTCTTAATGACCAACCGTGTCTATGGCACCCTTGAATTGAAGGGACAATAGTTTCCTTAATGGGGAAGCATTACTTGTTATCAGACACGGTCAGTGTATTGAGTGCTTACTGTGCTTCGGGTATGATACTAGACATGAAAAAAAAAGTGTTGAGTAAAACAGACAAACTCTAGTAGGGGAAAAAAGTCATGGCCTTTGTAGTGAACTCTTACTTTCAGGAGGAAAAGCCCCAGCAGTGAACTGTTTTGACAAATGAACCCTTAGCAAAGGAGTTCTGCAAGGGAGCTACCGATGGGAGTGGTAAAGAACTTCAACTCTGTCTGACAACTGAACCCCACAGGAGAGGCTTGAGCCTAGAGCCATAGAGGCATCATGCTTGCTTTTTTTCCTTCCAGATCCAAGCATCACCCGCAGCTGTCAGAAGCAGTGTCTGTGCTTTGCCTGAGAAGAAGAAAGACTTGGAAGAATTTCTCAGTACGTTCTAATTCATCAAACGCAGAAGACTTTCCGGATAGAATGACAATGTGCATATATGAGTGTGAGTATATATGTGAGTGTGGGGGTACAAAGCACCAGAAAAGAGGGTAGTATGAAATAGTATTTTTATACATGTGTTTTTTTTTTTTTTTTTTTTTCTGGAAAAGTATAGCTTAGTTTTATAAGATATATTTTAATATGTAGCGATAAAATCATTGTACAATAAATAATTAAATATTGACATTTTCTGTTTTAATTTCTAATTTGGTAAGTATCAAATAGCAACAGACTACATAAACAGGGTTTCTTTGGGATTCTCAGTAATTTCTAAGACTGTGCAGGGGTACTAAGAGCAATGCATTAGAGGACTCTTGGTAGAGTGTCATTAGACTTCGAAACTGCTGGATGTTGTCAGTTGCTGTGGAGTGGGTTCTAACTCATGGGAACCCCACACATGCAGGGTAGAACTATGTCCTAGGGTTCACAAGGCTGTGACCTTTCAGAGGCACATCATTAGGCCTGTCTTTCAAGGTACCTCTGGATGGATTCAAACTACTGTAGTTGTTGCTAATGATGAAGAGCTTAACTGGAATGTGGGCGTATGAAATTACAGTAAATGAAATGAGTAAATAACAAAGAACTGTAATCTCTGTGAGGTTCCCAGACTGATGAACTGAAAGGTTGGAAGTTCGAGTTCACAGAGAGCTACCTTGAAAGAAAGCCCTCATGACGTACTTTCTAAAATCAGCCATTGATGACATGCGAAAAAGAGGTGTGCTGCTCAAGAACTCTACTGAAAGAGCAGAGCCGAGAGTCTGACAGCCTGGAGGGTGCCCTGGGAACATGGTCCCTAGACCTGCTGCTGGCCCTGACCAGAAACCAGTACTAAGGTCAGCTCTTTAGACAAGAACGGACTGGACTTGACAGTGTGACCACATGGTGTGTGTACTTTACGGTTCTGTACATTTATGGGAGGCTGTAATACTGTTCTCTTTCTAGATGGGAGAGAAGAGGCTGCAGAGGAGGGGACAGGTGATTGTTAAGAGGGTGCTAGAAATGTGGAGTGAAAAGGAGGAATGTGCTGTCGCTGGGTGAGGAGAGCAGATGGAGCCGCAGTAGGCGGGCACGCCAGATTGATTTAGATTGTGTGCTTCTGCTTAATCACAGTAAAGAAAGAAAAAAACCCGCCACTGAAAACCACATGGAGCACAGGTCTGTTCTGATACACATGGGATCACCATCAGCAGAGTCACCTCAGTGGCCACTGATGAGTATTATATATATATATATATATATATATATATATATATATATAATCTCTCTGTCATTTTCAAATAAAGGCACCAGTACTTGGTTTTGAAGCGTAATCACTCCTTATGGCAACCTGACGGAACACTAGAGCAACAGCAAAGGGGAGGAGGAGGTAGCTGTCAGTGACTACCCCAGAACTGAGTAGTTCATAAAATCTCATTGAAGACCGCCCGGCCAACTCACAGTACAATTACACAGCAATGTGAAGACAACTGGAGTTGAGTATCCAGTAATACGTGGATAGGAGAGAAAACCTCATTTTTGTATTTATAAAATATTTTATATTTTCCCTCAGTGAATTCATTAAAAGATTGGCTGTGATCATAAAGTATCAAATGTTTTGGCGGCTGTAGACAGTTATCCAGCCAAAATGGGCAAAAGTGATAGCAGTAAGTCGAACTATTAAATCATTACATGTTGTTATGGCTGCTAACCAAAAGGTCTGCATGTGGTTCAAATCCACTAGGCACTCCTTGTTAACTCTATGGTTAGTTCTGCTCTGTCCTATTGGGGTGCTATGAGTCAGAATCAACTTGATGGCAATGGATTTGGTATTTTTGTAGAGAACAGTAAGATATTACTGATGCATTTCTTGGCTTGCATATGGAGCTGCCTGTAAGGATACTTTCTACTCCGTTAAATACTTGTTTGCAGTTATAATCTGCTAAAATAAAATCATTAAAGAAGACTTAAGGTGAAAAAAAAGGAAGATTAGAAGGAGGGATGGGAAGCCCACTCTTGTTTGGGGGATATGGAGGCTGACTGTATGTGTTTAGACCAATTTTATTGTCCACTGGTTGACCAGCTCCCAGACTAGTGGCTGTTGCTCTGCTTAGTGCCCCTTCTCCTCTCCCCTAAACCTTCTAGGCTCAGGACTGTGTACTTCCTTTCCTGTAGCTCATGAAAAATTCATTTATGAAGATGGCACTTATATGTGTGCAAATAACTACTTTTTATAGACAGCAGATATTTTGTCAAAGTCAGACATGGTGTGGGAATCAATTATGGATTTTTAAAACTATTAAATACTTAAACATGCTATCTGCAAAATGTATATCCTTTATATATCCTTAAAATACAGTGACCCAAATTTCACCAGATCTTTTCAAACATAAATACTGTGAGCTGTCTGAAAAGGAGAATAATAACAGCATCAGATTTTCAGAGTATTATGTCAGTAATCTTGGGGAAAAATAATTGATTGCAACATGGTGTCAGCAGCTGGTATCAGAAACAATAAAAACTCAATACCAAGCGCACTGCCATCATTCTGCTTCATAGTGACATTGTAAGACAAAACTGGCCCATAGAGTTTCCAAGAGTGCCTGGTATATTTCACCTGCCGGCCTTTTGGTTAGCAGGTGTAGGACTTAACCACTGTGGCACCAGGGTTTCCTTGGAAATAGCAGTAGTGTAAAATAAATAAGAATAGTCCATTCATTGTTGCCTCTAGGGAGACACTTCTGCAAAGTTACTTCCTGCCAGTACCTGAAACGAAATGCACTGCCCTCAAGTCGATTCAGACTCACAGCAAGCTCACAGGACAGAGTAGTACAGCCAGTCAGGTTTCCAAAGAGCAGCCAGTGGACTCAAGCCATGGTCCTTTTGGGTTGGCAGCCACAGTTCTTAACCATTGCACTACCAGGGAGCTGGCCTTGTCCTACTTGGATGTAATGTTTCAGTGCTGAAATTCTTCCATGTAAACCTCATTAGAAATGCCCTAGCAGGAGGCAGATTACAGTAAACCCCAGGGGGGAAAAAGTAGTAAGCAAAGTATGCACAGTTCACAGTAAGCAAGGTACTCAGGGGCTTAACTGTGTTTACTGACTAATCTATAGTGCACAATTTCACATGTGGTGAAACCCATGTGAAATTCTATACTATGTAGTAGAAAGAAACACAATTAAGCCAGTGAGTATCTTTGTCTCTTGGGTAATCTGTGTCTCATGTTGAATGCACGCTGGCTTTCAAAGTACCGAGGGATGGAGTTTGCCTTGGAAACAGATCACGCTGTAGTCCGTTGTGTCCCAGAATTACTTACTGCTTTCCTGCAGCTGCGGATGGTAGTTAAGAGATACAGCTGTTAACCAAAAAGCTGGTGACTCAAATCCATCAGGTGCTTCTTGGTAACCAGATGGGGCAGTGCTACTCTGTGCTATAGGATTGCTATGAATCAGAATTCACTGAGCGGCAACAGGTTTGATTTTTTGTTGTTGTTGTTATTGTTTTTCCTGCTACTCTGCCTGTAGCCCACCTTGAGATGCTGCAGGCTGTGCGTTGGTGCTGCTTGCTGAGACTGACTATCAGGTGTAGGATATAAATAAATCATAGCTGGTGACCCTAGTGTTCCTACTGATTTTCTGTTACCTATTATCTGAAGGAAATAAAAGAAACATATGTTCCCAAGCCTGTTGCTCAATATATTCATTCACATAGTGAAGTTAAAATGTAGGCCTAGGAACTCAGTATTCTTATACCAAGCATCAACTATGGTAAGCTAGAAGAACTGTACGAAGTTGTGAACTCATTTAAAATCGATGTGTATTCAAATGGGGGAGTAACAAAACAGATGAAACTACAACTTCAAGTAGTGACCTAGGGAGAGTTAGCCAGCATCTGCAGCTTTGGGCACTGCAGGAAGAATCAATGAAACGTACAAACAAATAATAAAACCAATTCAATATTTGAGGTAGCATTAAAATTCATTTGTAGTAAATTTAAGGACAATGACTACCATGCAGTATTGACAGCTATATTAAGAATTCTGTGTGCAATGAATACGACAGTAGGCACAGAAAATGAATGAGAACAACAGATTTAGAACTCTACTTCGCAAGGGTAACAAGATTTAAAGAAAGATGGGAAAATGTCCTGTGCCTGTTTACAGAGTGGCTTTTTGAAAACAAAAAGAAATATGATATAGAATATTACCCTTTGAAAGTTACACTTTTGAAAAACATGAATTCCATGAATCCTGGCTTAAACATGCTGAGTTATTTGAATCTATGACCAGACTCTCAGTCAGTTGAATGCATTATCCTATTTCTTGTAGGCATGTGTTGCACGGGCTGCAGGTGTGTCAAGAATAACAACGATGTTGCATAAGAAGTTACGGAGCTCAAAGGCACACTGTTGCTAGCCAGCATCTTAGTAGAGGATTGGTCGGCTTAAGCATGCTTGTTTTGAATCCAGTCATCTGGGTTCAAATAATGATTTGACCATAAGTTGCTTTTGTGTGATCTTGGGAAGTCAGGAGATTATTTAGTCTCCTTGGCCCTATAGGAAGAGACAGTGGTGGCACAGTCGTTTCAGAGATCAACTACTAACCCCAAACTTTGTGGTTTGAAACCACCAGTAACTCCATGGGAGAAGGAGGAGACCGTCAGCTTCTGCAGAGATTTACAGCCTTGGAAATCTTCTGGAGTCTCAGTGAGTTGGAATTGACTTGACAGCAGTGTGTTGTGTTTGGTTTGGGCCCTTAGTATCTTGTTTTGTTCTAGAGTTTTTGTGAGAATTAAATAGTATAATCTATGTTATTAACATTGATGGTCGCACTGCATTTTCATTAATGGAAAAATATATACATGTTGTGTATGTGAGTATAAGATCTTACCTTGATTGTCGTGTCCTCAGAGAACATCAACCATGCTATCTAAGGTCCTCCTACCTTGTTACCTTTTTTTTCCCGTCAATTTCTTTACAGCATTCCTAATTTCTTTGTTGAGTTAGTCTGTTTGGGTTTGAAGGGTGTGCTTTTTTTTAATGCCACGTCACCTGAAAGTAAACATATGAAAGGCAAACACAATTCTCTGCTTTTAGCAAGATGCCTGTCACATAATAAGTGTTCAATAAATGTTTTCTAAATGGCTGCACAGATGTAAAATGTGTTAGCCAATGGATTTTGTGTATTTTACATGTGTTAATAAGATCACCTCTGTTTTTAAATGAATACAATGGATTGTTCAGGCTGATAGTAGCACTTCTCTCAGATGATAGCTATTCTTATTTCAGTGCAATACGTGACCAAGGAAGATAGCCATGTTGTGTTTTCATTTTAATTTCCTCACAGTGAGTAGGCCTTTAGAAATTTGCACATGTAATATTTTGTTTTCTCATTATTTATGACTAGATCTAAAAGAAAGAAGACAATTTTCAATATTGTTGGATGTGTCATTGTGGGTCTTCTGGCAAGTATGTGAACTTAGTTTTGAGTCCTTCCAGCCTTTAGAGGGTTCTCTAGAGGATTAAGCGCAATCTATTCATTATTGAATGTTATCATTAAGTAAGAGAGAAATTTTCATACACCTAGAACATAGAGTCCATGGACCAAATCCAGTCCATCACCTGTTTTTTGTATGGCCCACAAACAAAGAATGTTTTTACATTTTTAAATGGTTGGAAAAAAAAAAGAAGAGGAAGAAGAATATTACTTGGCATTTGGAAAATAAAATAAAATTCAAGTGTCATTGTGTGTAAATAAAGTTTTATGGAAAAACAGCCACACTCATTTACTTATTGTTTGCTTATGGCTAATTTTGAGCTACAATGGCAAGTTTGAGCAGGGGCAGCAGAGATCATGTAGCCCAACCAAAAAACAAAAAAACCCACTCCTGTCAAGTCGGGTCCCACTCATAGCAACCCTATAGGTCAGAGTAGAACTTCCCATAGAGTTTCCAAGGAACAGCTGGTGTATTTAAACTGCCAATCTTTTGATTAGCAGACATAGCACTTAACCCGCTTCTACCATCAGGGTTTCTTTGTGTACCCTAGAAAGCCTAAAATACGTGGTACCTTTAGTAAATATAGACTATTTACAGAAGAAATTTCCTGACCGTGAGTTAGCATCTAAGAACATGAAGGGAAGGCACACAAGTACTGCTGGCTATGAGAATCTAAGAAATTCAGAATCTTTATAATCTCTGAGTTTAGAACCTTGCGAAGGCCTGGAACAGCCCAGGGTATGTAACAGTAAAGATACAACAAAAAACAAGTGGCAGCCACTGAGTGAATTCATAAGTCAAAGGTAACAACAGTAGGGACTATATTGTCCTCCTAAGTAACTTGCACGCAAACTTGTCACACCATGCCCTTGGTCTTTGTTACATTCATCTGCGTGCTTTAGAGTTGGATGTTTATGTTCTTAGATTATAATACAGGTTACATTCAGAAGATAGAAAATCTATTATAAAAAACCCACTGCCCTTCAGTCAGTTCTGACTGATAGTGACCCTGTGGGACAGAGTAGAACTGCCCCGTAGAAATTCAAGGAGCACCTGGTAGATCTGAACTGCTGACTTTTGGTTAACAGACGTAGCACTGCACTACTGCACCGCCAGGGTTTCCGTGTATTACAAAAGGGTAAGCAAATGATGTATCTGGAATTTGAAAAAAATTCTCCCGGCTTCATCTTCTGAAAATCAGCGAAATAATGAATTTGCAAAACAGTTCTCTGAGACATTTGAAATTGCTTATTTTTAGTATTTGATGAACGTAGAAGCTTAGAAAAAGCTGCAAAATTGTATCAAAGTTGTTGGTCTTAACAAAGATAAAATATTGTGATAATGAATAATTTTAAAGTGTTCAAATCCATAATTATTTGGTTCAGACCCATAGTTCTTTAGAAAATGTGTATATATTTCTGTTTATTTTCTCAAATATACCTTGCCTGTTCTCTAAAATTTATAACAGAAAAAATGTCCAAGTTCTTAAAAGTTTAAAGGATGAAGTAATAGCAAGATGATAAAATTAAAAATTTTTAAATTTTTCTCCTAAAATAATACCTTTGAGTATCTTGGAAACTGGTGACATAGTGGTTAAGTGCTATGTCTGCTAACCAAAAGGCTGGCAGTTCATATCCACCGGGTGCTCCTTGGAAACTCTATAGTGAAGTTCTGCTGTGACCTATAGGGTCTGTAAGAGTCAGTACCTTGGTGTGGAGGTTACTTGCCTAGAGTAATTTGGTCTCTGTCCTGGTTTCTTGAGAGACAATTAACTCCGAACTCTTGGAATTTCCTGAGTGAACTCCCTCTCTTATCTGTAGGCTTCCGTGACAATTCTGGGAGTCTGTGCTAGCAGAGTGACTCAGCGGGGACCCAGCCAGATAGCAAAGGCAGTCTCAGGACATCAGCTGACCCCAGGGCAGGTGGCTCAGTTCAGCCAATCGGGACTACGTGATGAAGCCCCCGTTGAGCCTCTGGAAACGCAAACTCCGAAAGACGTCGGGGCATGTGGGAGGGAAGCCTGTCTCTTTCTGAGACATGGAAGCTTCTCATTGAGAATCCTCCTGGACTTTGCCCTGTGCGTGTTCCATTTCTTTTCCTGGAATAAAATTTTAATCCTAAGTATAACACCTTCTGTGAGTTTTGTTCGTCATTTGAGGTAAATTATCAAACCCTGTGCAGCAGTGGGAGTCAGCAAGACAGAAGAGAGGGAGTTGGTGAACCCCTTATGGCTGGAATATTCAAGGAGTATGCGGAACCCCCAGATGTGTAGCCGGCGGTCGAAAGTGAAGGCGCTGTGTGTGTTGTAAGGATTCCCAAGCTTGCGGCTGATGTCTGACTCAGCCTTTACTGGTGAGAGCTGACCTAGCTTTTTGGATGGTTAGTCAGGGGAAGAAGAGCTGCCTGCACAGCTGACGTTGGAGCAGCAGACGGCGAGGATTTGCTTCCTCATGCAGTAACCTAGCAAGTTTCTTGACTTAAATAGGTCACACCTCTTCCCATTAGAATCAGTCTCTCTCTTTCACTCTGTGTCTCTCTCTTCTTTGCTGGCTATGACCATATATAAAGTAAAAAATTCTCTTTGTAATAATTTATCAGATCTGCCATGTAGCTGGTTATAGAATTGCAAGAACTGAGTTTATAATTATGTGAGACAGCTTCTACTTTATTCCCTCTATAAATACAAATCATCGTACAAATAAGTACTGATTTAAATTTTTGATCAAAACACTTTATTCTACAGCGTGACAGTATATAGATTGCTACTTTGAGAATGATCTGTGGAGTCTCAGAAGAGTAATAAAGTAAAATAAGGATAAAGGAATTATGAATTCAATTCTTACAATTCTGTAATAGGATAGAAATGGCATGGAATTAATGATAAATTTAATCAGTTAAATGAATGATTTTCCTAATCTTTTTTAAAGAAAATAACCTGCTTTAGAAATGATGTTTTATGCACAAGCCAATATATAAGACAGATGAAAGTGAAGTCATGGGATTCTTCTAGTCTTACCCCAGTCATCAACCTAAAGCTACTCTGCAAAACCACAGGGTTTTATATTACATAGTGTTGCAAACACCCAGCTAAAGTCATCCACTGTAATCCTATTTGCCATGGGGAGATAGTTTATACAATAATCAATTAAATCAACATTTGTCAGGCTGATTCTTTATAACTGGTTCTCAAAATGTGGTAGCTTTTTTATACAACTCTCACTTTGTAATAGAAGATGTACACTTCTGGATTCTTTAAGTCTAGAGCAGAGATTGGCAGACTTTTTCGCTTAAGAGCCAGACGGTAACTATTTTAGGTTTTGTTGTCATCCAGTCTAATTGCAACAACTTAACTCTGCCATTATAGCTCAAAAAGGAAGCAGACTATCTGTAAAATAAGTGTGACTACATTCCAATGAAAATTTATTTACAAAAACAGTGAGTTGGATTTGGTCCATAGTTTGTAGTTAGACAACCCCTCGTCTAGATACATAGAGTCTTTTATATACTTCTGTGGCTTTTGATGAAATGGGAGACCCTGGTGGCACAGTGAATTAAGTGCTATGTCTGCTAACTGAAAGGTCGGCAGTTCAAATCCACCAGTTCTCCTTAGAATCTCTATGGGGCAGTTCTAATCTGACCTCTAGGGTCGCCGTGAGTTGGACCTAACTTGACAGCAGTGGGTTTGATGAAATGTTGTAAAACTGATCTAAATGCTTATCATGTATTGTTATGAATTGTGTCCCAAATAAAGATATATTGAAGTCCTAACCCCCTATATTTGTGAATGTGACCTTATTTGAAAATAATTCTACAGATGTAGTTAGTTAAGATGAAGTCATTAGGTTGGGCTCTCACCTCTTGATGACCGCTATCCTTGTAGAAGAGAGCAAACACAGAGGTAGGAATGCCACATGGTAAACAGAGGCAGAGCTGGGACTTATGCTGCCACAAACCCAGAAACACCCAGACTTCCAGCCTCTAGAACTATGAGGCAATAAATTTCTGTTGTTCGAAGCCACATTGTTGTGGTTGTTATGATGTGCCATCGGATCTATTCTAACTTAGAGCAGCCCCGTAAACCAGCTGCCATCAAGTCAATTCTGACTGATACTGACCTCCTTATAGGACAGAGCAGAACTGCCCCATAGGGTTTCCAAGGAATGGCTGGTGGGTTTGAACTGCCAACCTTTTGGTTAGCAGCTGTTTTAGTCAGGTAGTGTTGCTCTAACAGAAATACCACAGAGTGGATGGCTTTAACAAAGGAAGATTTATTCTTACACAGTCTGCAGTCTACAAGTTCAAATTCAGGATGTCCGCTCCAGGGGAAAGTTTTCCCACTTGTTAGCTCTGGAGGAAAATCTGGTATTGCATTAGTCTTTGTCCAGAGAGCAACTTGGTGCAGGAACCTCAGGTCTGAAGGACACAGTCTTCTCCTAGTGTTGCTTTCTTGATGGTATGAGGATCCCAATTCTCTGCCTGTTTCCCTTTCCTTTTATCTCTTGTAGGATGAAAGGATTAAGGGTGGTACAAGCCATACTCCAGGGAAACTCCCTTTACAATGGAGCAGGGAAGTGATCTTTTGAACTGATTCACAGCCCCACTTTAATCCTTTAATGTACAGCACAGGAAGATCATAAACTGGAGGACAATCACAAAATACAGGGAATCATGGCCCAGCCACATGGCTATACCTATTTTTGGAGGGACACAATTCAATCCATGACAGCAGCTGAACTCGTAACTGCTGTGCCACCAAAACTCCTTAAGTTACAAAGTTTGTAAAAATTTGTTTGAGTATCCTTAGGTACAGTACTGCATGCGTTATCTCCTGTATTTTCTGAGAAGATATATTGAATCCAGCAGAATGTGTGGTCCCTAATAGAAGCCCAGTAAATAATGACCCTCTTTGTTTCTCCATGTTTAAAATGAAGAGTTACATCACAGAGAAACTTGGTAATTCAACGGCATTTGAGATAAAGATTTAAACTAAGTTAAATTGGAATAGAATATTTCTTACAGGTTTTTTTGTTTATTTCTCTAGTTCTTTTGTACAAAGTAGAAAGTAGCGCAGACCTGGGAATAACAAAATTTAAATATAGATATATAGCTTGTCTTTCTTTAAGCATAAATAGAATTTTAACCAAACAAAACTTATGCAAACATGAAGTTATTGTAGCATTTGAACATCTACCCATAACACATATTTATATTTCTTAAAGCAAAGATACAAACACATAAAGAAAACCCAATAAGTCACACAGTAGATGTCATTGCCAACAAATGAACCAACTATTTAAAATTTCACACTCTTGCTATTGAAAGAATATTCTATGCTC
Source organism: Heterohyrax brucei (assembly GCA_028571685.1). NCBI lineage: Eukaryota > Metazoa > Chordata > Mammalia > Hyracoidea > Procaviidae > Heterohyrax > Heterohyrax brucei. Next base: position 111,106,943 of record CM053149.1, on the reverse strand, counting down.
TTTATAAGTTTTTATTCATATTCTAGGTTTTTGTTTTTACTTTGAATATATTTAAAGTGAAAATGATCAGGCAATGGTCTTATTATCTGATGTACTCAAGCAACTATACCTTTGTGGTATGTATTTAATGTTTATTTTAAATTAGTTTCTGGAGAAAATATTTACATGTCCTGGTGACATAGTGGTTAAAAACTACAGTTGTTAACCAAAAGGTCAGCCATTTGAATCCTCTAGCATCTCCTTTGAAATCTTGTGGTTTGAGGTTGTTTGATTTATTTTGGTTATGCTTCTCTTACCTTCGTGAATTAGGATTTCCTATGGCAATTAGAAATTAATTTATCATAAAATATATTCTTGGTCATAAAATCAAAGAAATGATATTCTAGCAACTCAAAATACTATTTTTTTTTGCTTTATCAATTGTTATTTATTACTTCTGCCATCTGTGAGGCATTATAAGTATGTTCTGTGGCTCTCAGACTTGGTTTTCACAGAGCTCATAGCCTACTTACGCATCAAATAAATCTTCATGGGATGCATGGCTCTCTGGGGCTTCATGTTAAGAAGACAGAATAGGGTCAGGCTTCCCAGGCCTACGTCCAGATTTTCATGATAATGGTGAGTAAATATACTATAAAGCTGGAGGAATAAAAACCAAGAAGGATGTCATCTGCTAGTTAGAAATATTGGGAAATATTTAAGAGAATTAAAAGTTGAGGGCATAACCGTTAGAGAATTAAAAGTTGAGGGCATAACCGTTAGTTTGCAGCCTGCTGAAACCCTCAGCAGGGTAGGAACGTAGAACAAGTTCTCTCAGAACCTTCTTGACTCCTTGTAGCTATTCACAGTGCAATTCCCTCTTGTGTTAGTGGGTTAATATGCATGAAAAAGGCACAACCATGGAACTGCTCCTCAGAGTGACAGTCAAAGTACTCAGAGCCAAAAGCCGCAGAAGGACCCATTTTTGTTTTGTTTCTTCTGGTTGAAGGCTGTAACAATCAGAAATTTTAAGAATTAGAACTACATAGGGTATCAGCAGTGCACCAACCAGAAGACTCTGGGGTTTTAGCTTCAACAAGCAGAGGGTAATAAACAAGGCTATTCAGCGGAGAGACCCACGTTTAAATGATGATTCTGTCAGTGGAATCAGCTGCTGATGAGCAGGGACTATTCAGTGAGTGATTGTGCAAGTGAATGAACAAATGACTGAGTGTGAATAAGAGATAAGAAAAATTTAACAAATGAATAAATGTCTATAATATATTTGCTGTGTGGCTTTACTCTAAATTTATAAAAAACTTATATTTTAAAATCTATTAAAAATGAAGCCAACATTATTTCAATTACTGGAAAGTTATTAAAAATAAGAAAGCAGAAAGAAAACGTGAATTTACGTTGGCAAAATGTCAAAAGATTCAATGAAAAGCCACATTGCTGAAATTCTTCTAGAAGCAAGAAAACAATAAAAGCATTATAGTAAACAACATGGAAGACAGTTCCTGAAGATCCAGTGAAAATTTAGAAGGTTGAAAAAGAACAGAAAAAAATTATTCAGAAAGTATGTTATGTCCCACATTGGTGAGTGGTGTCTATGGTCTTAAAAGCTGCCAAGCTGCCATCTGAGGCCACAGCAAATGGTCCCAACTCAGCAGGAATGGATGATCGCCAAGGACCAAAACGACATGGGAGAAAGAGAACCCGGAAGACAGAGACCCACGTGAGTGGGTCTACGTCGACTTGTAACTGCAAAAACTGGATGGTGCCCAGCCAACACCAGTAATAGCCATGATGGAGCTCACAAAGTTGAGTCTCACTGACAACACAAGAATAAAAAGGGGTACACCCCGAGATCTCCACTAAAAGACTGTAGTTGATGGTCCAGGGGCCTCGGAGTCCCCCTGGGAGCTGGCCCTGATGCCGCCCCTGTCCATAAATCATAACGGAGGTGAACTCTTCAGACAGCAATGGATTGGACATGGCAACACAGAGTGACAATATCATGTGTGCACTTTATGGTTCTATGCATCTACAGGATGTTATCCTGCTGACCTCTTACTGGAGGAAGGGGAGTGGGTAGAAAGGAGGGGATAGGAGATTGTTGGGAGGATGAGACATGTATGGAGCAGAGAGGAAGAGTGTGCTGTCACCAGGGAGGGAGAGCAGTGGGAGCTGCTTATAGGTGCGTGTGCAAACTTATATGGGAATATACATTTTCATTCAATCATAATAAAAAAAAGAAATTATGTGACAGCATTCTGAGAGCTTGGTAGAGATGCAGGCTCTCAGGCCTGCTCCAGCCATACTAAACTAGAATCTATATTTAGTGAGATTCTCAGGTGATTAATATGCACATGTCGCATATGACTATATTGTTTTTGTGGTTGTATTGTGTATTGGTTTGTGTGTTGTGTATTGGTTTGTGTGTAGTTACTTTATTCAGAATTCAATCTCAAAAGTAGGCAAACTCTTTGGAAGTCTTTAAAATAGGGCTTCTATAAACATATCCTGTGGGGATGTTAACATTTGATACATAACTCATCGTTAAAAATGTGAACAAAACAAACAAGAAAATTCAAATGATTGTCTTTACATTGCAGACTTACTTTTTTAATGCTTGCTCTGATAATATTTTATTTCAAAAAGGAGCATCAGCTGCCAGTATTTTAGATTTTATTTGAAAACCAAATAGATTTGGAAGTTAGAAAAGCTAGTTTGTAAAAATTACCATGTTCTCATTTTAGAATCAAGACAAACTCTTCCAAGAGAATAAAAATATACATTTCCACTATTGCATGACATATAAGGAACCAAAAATGCATTCCCTTCAAGTCAATTCCAACTCACAGTGACTCTATAGGCCAGAGTAAAACTGCTGCACAGAGCTGCCAAGAATGTAAGTATTTTCAGAAGCAGACTCTCCGTCGGAGTGGATGGTGGGTTTGCTCAGGTAACCTTGTGGTTAGTAGCTGAGTGTTTTAACCACTGTGCTACCAGGAAGCCCATTGAAATTACAATCCTTTGTTCTTCCAAGTGTTCAGTGTTTTAGTATATGAAACTTGCTGTTTTTGTTCCTAATCTATAATCATGAAAAGATTAGTGTTTCTTTTCAAAAATATTTCGTTCAAATATGAATAAGATTTTTATTTTAGAGAAATGCATTTAAAGATGAACAAAAGAAATCTTAATACTATTGAACAATATACCAAGATATCATTTTGTTTCATTTTTAATTTATTTTTTTGTAAAAACAACATTAAACTATGGGAGCAAACAAATTATGTATTTATCAACTCGTTCAATCATTTGTTGGTTTAAACCTGTTAGACGACTTCATAGAGTGAAATTAGAACTGAATTAGTTCCAACTCTTTAGCAGCTTGTGATGAGACAATCAAGATTGTCCTACACAAGTTTTTCCTTTAAGTGCCTAAGGCTCTAGGAATCATAAATGCAAGGAGTATATGAATTTAAGTCATGCTACTCAAGTGAACAGCTTATTTTGTAATTTTATAGATATAATGGAAGACTTTGTCCTCAAAGAAAGAAGAATGGTATACTTCTATGGTCATTCAGAGGGTTCATTATCTCTACCGTGTGTGTGTATACGTGTGTGTGTGTGTGTTTAAGTGTGCACACCTATTAACAACTTGAGTCACCGCATCTTACATATCCTTATGCACTAGTTCTTCTACAGCAGAAGGTAAAAAACTCTCTTAAGTGGCATTCACTGTACATGATACTCACCCAACCCGCTGCCACCGAGTGGATTCCACCTCACAGAGTCTCTATAGACAGAAGAGAAATGCCCCATAGAGTTCCCAAGGAGTGCCTGGTAGATTTGAACTGACCTTTTGATTCTCAGCTGTAGCACTTAACCACTATGGCACCAGGGTTTCCACTTTACACTGTGTTTACCCTTTAGCGCGTTTATCTCTTTCCTCAGTACATTAGTTTCTTCCTTTCTGTATTGAATCTTCTGTGCCTACGATTCTCCAGGGTCGCTATGAGTTGGACCAACTAAGCGGCACTGGTTTGGGTTTTGGTACCTATGATTCTACATTTTCTAAACTGTTAGGAATAAATCATAGCTCACCCATTTCTTTACAACTGTGTAATCTTTGTTTGCTTTTGAACATAGCCTAAGTGTTTGATATATCATATTAAAGGCATATGTATTTTGTGAAGAAAAAAACATGAGAGTCTACTATCACAAGCACCTTATTGTTTTCAATGGAAGTAAAATATCATTCCTAAATTTATGGAAAAATACATGTGAAACTAACTGCTTATTAGAACCTTTTTGTTGAAGAGTTAATATAAAAACAAAACAGCTCAAGATTAAAGGAGATCTTGGCTCAGCTAAATGAGAAATTCAGGATTTTTAGCTATAACTGAGCGTAGCTCTTCTAATTATAAGATTAATTCATTCAGCAAACAGTTATGATCATAATTGTGTACTAACTCCTATTTATTTTAGATGCTAGTTTATAGCAGTCAACGAAAAAGACAATGGTCTTTGCCCTGAAGTAACTTGAATTCCCACTGGGTAAAGTAGACCTGCTGGGAGAAGTGAATCATAAGCAAGACAAATAAGAAAACACATGGTTTATTATATATTGATGAGTATTGTGCAGAAAAAAATAGCAGGCAGTGTGCGGGAGGCATGCTTGTGACAGCCAAAAAGACCTTACTGAGAAGGTTAAAGACCTAGTAGGAGAGAATAGCCATATGTATATCCAGTGGAATAGCTTCCCAAGCAGAAGAAAGAGCAAGTGCAAAGGCCCTGAGGTGGGAGCATCCTTTGAATGTTAAGAGGAAGAGTGAGAACTCAGAAATGTCTTATTTCTCTATCTCCTTGCTCTGCTTTCAATTTTGTTCATGCTCAGGTAGACTTTTCCCAGAACAGTCACCAACAGCACAATTCTGCATCTATTTGGTCACTAACATGAAAGCATACAGGTACACTTTCCCAATATTTCTAGCAAAGGTTAGTGGACGGCTTTCATTGATTCAGTCTAGAACATATGCTCAGTTTTGAAACAATCACAGTTCTTGATTCTACCTCAGGAATGCCAGTATTCCCACTGGCATGGACAATTCATGTGTCGACCCCAAGGGCTGGAAGACAGGGCTCCACCTTTCCCAAACCATGAAACCTGAAAGTAAGAGTGAGTAGGTCCACAAAAGCAAATCAATTGTTTCTAAAAGGACTGAGGAACAGAAATTTGTCAGGCCCAAATAGCAGATTTGGTTCCACATTTTAGTTTTTAATATTCCACTGACAGTGTGTTCAAGTGAGACAGTAAACCCAAAGAGCCATTGAACATACATCATAGTCTTCATTTTGCCATTAAGAGTGAAAAAAAGAAAAAAAAAATGGGTAAGAAAAATGCTTAACTAAATTATTACTTTGCTATGTATATTTATACACTTTATAATAAAAAATGACAAAAATCAAATGATTCATTGTGTGAAATGAGCTTAATTTTGTTGAGAAAAGATAGCTTATATGTAAAAAATGTATGACAAACAAGATTTTTGAGCTTTAATTTATGCAGATGTAGGCTCTTGGTTATAGTTTCTAAAAATAGATTACATTTGTATTATAATCTCCATAATATATTCTAGCACAGTAATTGAATATACAAAGAGTATAAATGAGATACTAAGCACTGTAGGACTTTAAAGAAGTCAATGCATTAAGCACCAGCAAATCTAGAATCCTGGAGAGACTTTATCAGAATCATATCTGTTTCTAAGTATTGTTTTCTATCAGAGCTTAAAAGACCTTAGAGTTTCCAATTTTTTTCAAATGCCATAATAATATCTTCAGACTATAATGCTCATGCAATGCAGAACTTGCTGAAATTAAAAGAAATTAAAACCGCAATAACTAGTAATACATAAAGGATTGCTGAAACAAAAACCATCACCACCCTCCTCTTTTTGTAACATTAAAATATTCTTTCTTTTTAGAAACATATGCCAGTAGATAAGGCTTATAAGCCATATTTTTAGAAAAAAATAACATGTAACAATAGAGATAAACCAAACCAAACCATCTGCTGTCGAGTCGATGCCAACTCATAGCAACCCTATTGGGCAGAGTAGAACTGTCCTGTGGAGTTCCCAAGGATCCCCTGGTAGATTTGAACTGCTGACCTTTTGGTTAGCAGCTGTAGCACTTAACCGTTACACCACCAAGGTTTCCAGTATACAAGCTATAGGCTAACTGCTCATTTCCTGCCAGCATTCCTTTATGCAAAAATACAGGTGTACCTCACCAAGTTTGTTGTGCTGCAAAGGTTGGGTACAAGTAAGGGCACGATAACATTTTGTCCCCTGGAAACAATTTATTACTAGTGGCCAGATGACCAGATTACCAGTAATCATATTAATACAAATGCATTGAATAATTAGTTTCTGCTTGATATCCTTTTTTGGTGTGAAAGATACAGCAATAAATAAACCAGACAAACTTTTTGCCTCTTAACCAGGACAAAGTATAAGAAGCTTCAAAGACAAACCCAAACAGCCTGAGACACTGAGCTACTGGCCTGAAAGCTGAATTTCGTGGTTTTGGGGACATATAGCTCAACTGGCATACTCAGTCTGTAAAAAAGTTATTCTACATCCCACTGTGGTAAGCAGCATCTGGGAAATGAAAAGCTGCAGAACAGCCATCTAAGATATGTCTCCTGGTCCAGCTGGAACAAAGAAGGATGAAGACCAAAGACACAAGGGAAGAGTTAGTCCAGAGGACTCCAGTGCTACAAATACTACGGCCTCCTCCAGCATGAGCCCAAAACAACTAGGTGGTACCTCGTTGCCACCACTGAATGTTCTGGCAGGGATCACAGGAGAGGGTGGCTGAGGACAGAGTAGGAGAAAAAATGTAGACTAGCATTCAAATCCTACAGCCGTTACAGAAAAATGAAACAAGACCAGGCTTACTGGTCTGACAGAGTCTCTCCACCTTGTGTCTTGCATTGTTACTGTTTAGTGTTTTCATTCTACCTTCAGCACTTCTCCCAAAATAGACATTGTTATAATATTTAAACCATTAGTGTTTCTTTATATTTACTAACATTTTTCAATGTCTTTGCCAACTACTTATTTTTACATCTCTGTTCTTCTTCTTCTTGTCGTATGCTTATTTGTTGGTTTCATCAAAGAATCTTTTAAAATATGTTCATAAAATTTGATGAGTGGTAAAATTCTGAGGTTTCTTTTTCCTCTCAAAAATGTCTTTATATCAACACATTTTGAATGACACATTAGTTGTATACACAACTATAGTCTAACAACTAAACTTTTGTACTAATTTTAGGATATTACACAGTCAAGTGGCAGTTAAATTCTATCCTTTTGTAGGTAATTTTTCTTTTTTTGGATTTATTTGTAAAGTTTTTTTTTCTTTTTTTTTTTATTATGATTGAATGAAAATGTACATTCTCACCGACTCAATGGCACTGGGTTTGTTTTTTTTTAATATATAAATTTACATGCCCACTTATATGCAGCTCCCACTGCTCTCCCTGCCTGGTGACAGCACACTTTTCTTCTCTATTACATACATGTCTTATCCTCCCAACAATCTCCTATACCCTCCACTCTACCCACTCCCCTGCCTCCAATAAGAGGCCAGCAAGACAATATCCTATGGAAGCATAGAACCATAAAGGGCACACATGATATGGTCACTCTGTGTCACCAAGTCCAATCCATTCCTGTCTGGAGTTGACTTCCATTATGATTTATGGACAGGGTCAGCATCCTTCTATTTTTTAATGGCTTATGGGATCTTCTATTTGCCTTTGCCTTTATGCTTTACTACAATGTAAGTAACTGTGGATTTATTTACCTTGCTAAAATTTACTTTTTGGTCAGAGGATTCATGTCAGTCTTTAATTGTAGAGAATTCTTAGTATTATCTCTTAAAATACTGATTCTTTCCCATTTTTTTAAATCTTATGGGATTTTGAATGAACTTACATCTCTTAACACTTCTTTCATAGTTTATATCTCTTTTTTCCTAGGTGATATATTCTTGGTAACTACTTCACACTGATTTTCCAGTTCAAGGGTGCTTTTTGGCCTTTTCTATTTGAATTATGTATTAAGTTTAGTAACTCCAATTAGTATAACTTTTGTTTCTTGAAATTTTACTGGTTTATCTCTACTTTTCTCCCATTCAACTCCTCTTATTTTACATGCTGTCATGTATTTATTTATTTAAATTAGTTCCCCTTTAATTTCTTTGAGCAATGTTTTATAGTTTTCAGTTCAAGTATTTTACCTTCTTGGCTAAATTAATCCCAAGGGATTTGCTTCTTTCAGATGAAATTTTAAATAGAGTTCTTTTCTTAATTCCCTTTTTAGATTTTTTTGTTGCTGGTGTATAGAAATACAACTGAATGTTATTGTGCTCATATTGTATCCTGTTACCTTTAAGGTACTATTAAGTCTTCTAGGGAGACATGTTAAGTAGACAGTTGTAATATGAGTCTGGATGTCAGTCAGGAAGTCTGTTTTCCATTTGTTCCATTCTGTTTTCTTGGCTTTAAATTGAAGTTTCTATCTCTTTGATTTTGTTCTTGATCTGTTGGATTTCAGAGTACTGGTGTTCCATCAGATCAAACAGCTTGCTTAATTTTTTATTTTGTTCTGCATTTTGTATAAGGTCTAGGAGGGCTGTCTATATAACCCGTTTGTAGTCACCCTCTGATAGTTTCAAAAAGGTTTCTTCATCTTTAGTTGTTTCTTTTGGGGGCCTTCTAAAGCCATTGTGATTTCTTTGTTATGCTTTTATCCAGAGTTTGTTGCTTTGGGGGCATCATGCGAGTCCACAGAGGTTGGGAGAGATGCTGTGAGGATGGACTGCAGTTGTTTCTCTAGTCCATCTTAAAATGGAAGGTAAAAGGTATCTGACAACTTCCAAAGTCACTCAGGTTTTAGGTGTACAGGTCCTACTTTCCAGCAGGCAAAGTAGGCACCTCTATATCCAACCCCAGATGTTATAAACTAGTTCAAAATACAGAAAGACTACTGCCCTGCAGGCCTCTGCTGTCGGGCCCCAGCCCTAGGCAACACTGGGTAGAATACTGCTTTACTGCAGGAAAAGCACACCCCTCTGGGCAGGCACTGCCTCCCAACCTAGGAATTGGTCCTGCTGAGGCCTCTGTATGGGTATATCCACCTCCCCTTGGAACAAGATGGCATCCTGCACAAGCCCCCCACCTGCCTCAGCACAGGCCAATTAATGGCAGAGGCAGAAAGAGAGGCCAAAGGCACAGAGATGCACAGAGTCCAAAGCCAGGCTCTCAAAATGTGACAATTTAGCCCACCAATCCCCTAGCAGTATGGCCAAGACCAGCCCCAGTCAAGTCCCAGCTCTGCCTGCTGGCCAAGACAGAGAAAAAAAAATTGAATGAGGCAAGTTACCTTCAATCTGTGAAAGCCAGTGCTCACCAAGAGTGGGGATCAGTGAAAGAGAGGCAGCTTTCCACTCAGTGATATGAAGTCCAAATTAACAACACTATGCCATGGCCTAGGATTCATTAGGTATCCACAAGACTCCATTTAATTATCACTTCAGGTCTTAGTTTCCAGAGAGATTGAGGGAGATGTGTGTTTCATCCTCCGTCTTGACCGAGTCTGGATCTCAGGAGTTTGGATAAAGAATAAAATCTTGTAAGCCATTCATATATTAATTTAAAAACTTGATGCAGGTAAAATTTCTTTTAAAGAGAACATAAAAGTCTTACAGACTGAGGCCTGAAAAATGCAGAAGTTAGCTTTATAAAGAATGATAGTAGCCTTGGGAATCCTATAGAGCAGTTCTACACTGTCCTGCAGGGTCACTTCACTGTAGTCAGAATTGATAGCAGCAAGTCTGGTTTTTTTTCTTTGGTTCATATAGTAGCCAGAGTAGAAGGAAATGAGATGGCAGACATAAGAGGTCAGATTTTAAACTCCTTAAAGTCTTCTGACATATTCTACTTCAGATGAAAATAAAGCAAAATATGAAGATGGGTTGAGTAAAATGATGGTTTTATTTTATCTTTAAATATATATAGGTAGTATTTATAAGTTAATTGAGTTTTTGAGGAAGAGAACATGAATATATGTGAGATCGTGTAAGAGCAACAGTGTAAAAGTGAGATCTGGTATACTAAGACTGCCAGATAAACTGTGCTTATCTTCATTCACATTGTCATTCTAGTGATTACATTGAAAAACATCTGTAGGTAGAAGTGAAAACCCTGGTGACATAGTGGCTAAGTATTAAGTCTGCTAACCAAAAAGTCAGCAGTTCAGATCTGCCAGGTGATCCTTAGAAACTCTTTAGGGAAGTTCTACTCTGTCCTATAGCATTGCTATGAGTCAGAGTTGACTCAATGGTAATGGATTGATTTTTTGGGGTGGACAGAAGTTGAGTTTTACAAGACAATACTAAAGATGGGTGCAGATGCAGCTACTAGAAATATGAGGAGTTCCCATTGAGTAGTTTCTGTTTTCTGAGTAAATCTGGATACAAGTTCATTGACTTACAGTTTAGGAGATGTAAATATCCAGAAAACTGTGAGAGAATTGCTATCATGCATCCATTCATTCAACCAGCATTTATTAAGTAGCTACTATGAGGTAAGCACTACTCACTGGGAATATGAAGATGTTCAGAATAAGACCCCTATTGAGGTTTGATAAACAAGTTTAATTCTAATTGTTACAAATGTTTGTAAGGGAAATGAGGGAGGTTGTTGATGATTTCCTAAGGGTATAGCATTCGAGATGAGATTCAAGTAGAAGTTAACATAAGGAAATAATCTGTTCAGTACCAATGTATATATTGATCAATATTGACTAATATATATATCTATAATATATACTGTTTTGTTTTATACTTGTAATGCAAACCCAAAACACTTGCTACTGAGTTGATTCTGACTCATAGCAACCTTGTAGACAGTGTAAAACTCCCCTGTAGAGTTTCCCAGTTTGTCAGATTTGAACTACCAGTAGCTGTGATACTTAACCACCTTCCACCTTGTCATCATGGTTTCTTTATACTTGTTAGCTACCATTAGGTCGGCTCCTGACTCATAGCAACCCCACATACAAGGAAACAAAATGCTGCCCATTCCTGTGCCATGCCCGTGATCAGCTGCAGATTAGACTGTTGTGACTCATGGGTTTTTATTGGCTGATTTTTAAACTATGTAGTGAACAATATGTGCTAGATAAGATGGTAGATATGGAATGTCAAGAGAAAAGAAATATATTACATTTATTGCCACCTTTCATGGAATTTTTTATATATTGGAGTGGACAAGCCCTTGAACTTGCCATTTCTTCTCTCTGTAATGATTTTCTTAAAATATCTACTTGGCTTGTTTCCTCAGTTCAGTTCTTACTCAAAAGTCAGTGAACCTTTTTCTAACTCTCAGAGACTTCTTCTTCTCCTTCCCTCTTGACTCTGTCAAAAAATATTTTTCAATGATTTGCATGTATTTGTCTTGATTGTCTCTCTTTTACACAGAGAATGCCACTTGAGGATGGAGAATTTTTTTTTTTTTCTGTTTTGTTCACAGTTATTTCCCTAATGCTTAGAGTGGTGATGAACACAGAGTACTCAATACATACTTATTTGGATGAATAAAGTAATTTTGAATGACTAGTGTTGGGATGGAAAATTTTAGCAATAAAAGGTAAAAGCATATACAAAAATACAAAGAATATCTTTGCATATAGTTTTCAATTTAATTATTGCAACCATGATACTACATTAGAATATGTCTATTTAGTATTCACAACAATGTCTACTGTATTAATCCAGTTTGCCATTCCCTTCCCCATCCTTCTTTCAGCCATTTTATGATCACATTAAGTTTAAAGACGGATATTTAATTAACAAGGAAAACACATAATGAACATCAAATTCATAGATTATATATCAAGGCTACATCGTAAAGCCTAAGTATCATTCTATCTGTGTATCTTTATAAAACACATAGATACAGGAGAAAATAAAAAACAACCGATAGGCTTTGTATCCTAGGAGCTGTTATGTTGACCCTTAGTGAATTATCATCTGTAATCCCTTGTAAATTAAAGCATATTGTCCAAATACTCTTGATTCCTTAGCAGAAAATCCTCTGAATTTTTCATGGCAAGATCATACTGCTTTTATGTATGCTTCTCATATGCTGTGTAATCTACAAACTTTAACATTGTGCTTCTTTCCCTACTTCCATGGAATTTTTTTTAAATAAAACTCTTACATCATAATTTCTTCTATTCAGTTTAGCTACTGTATATTCAAGAGCAGGTTTCAGAACCTTTTCTGGCACTCATTTTCATCTTTTCTTTCTTTTCTGTCTTTTAAAGGAGATTTGATACCCTCAGTGTCATTCCACAACTCACCTGGTTAATTTCAGACTGTAAAATTTGGTAAAAATTTTCAATTCATCTTTGGCTTTAGTAATTTGGTGTGTAAATTTGACTAAAAGTCACATTAACTGGACTTCCTTATAGACATATGGACATTATCCTGTCACTGACAGTGTTGTATTTCACAATAGACTTTGTGTTGCAGGAAGAAATAAAAATGAAGCCCATCGGAAAGTATAAATTACCTGAACACCTGTGCTTATAAGAGGAAGGGGCTTTATTCCAGCTGGCAGAACTGTAGCAGGCTAATGTCCAAAATGGCCAAGCTCTGTCCCTGTCTTTTTGTAGAACCCCTGAAAAGGTAGACAAGGGAATTATCATACTGTCCTCTATTGGCATTACAGAGTGTACAGAAACAGAAACAAGTGTTAGTCTCAAGTTTCTAAGAAGTGAAATTTTTACAAATTCCTAAGGGTTGGGACACCATGGAGGATTCTGCAGAGAGTGCCCTTGAGTTTCTGTGAGAGACCCCAGGCTTTCCAGATTGGAATGTAACTTTTCAGGGTTTTCTCTCTCACTTTAAATGTTCTTTTTGACAGTGAATGCCATGCCATTCCCCTTCAATTTGTCATTGCTTGACTAGAACACCATAGGATTGTACAGTGCAAAATGAACAGTATCAATCCATTTCAGCTCATTAATGTCTAGGATATTAGTCTCTAGGAGTTTTTCTATACTCATACTTTGTAATTCCATGCTCTGATTATTAATGGATGTTTGTAACAATTTCTTATTTTCAGTCATGCCACATCAACAAATAAAGGTCCCAAACTTGACTCCATCCATGTCATTAAAGTCAACTCTACTTTGAGGAGGCAGCTCTTTCCATTTGTCTTTGAGTGCCTTCCAACTTGAGGAGAATATTTTTTGGCGCTATGTCAAAGAATGTTATGCTACTATTTATAAGGTTTTCAATGTCCATTTTTTTTCCCCAGGAGTAGGTCACCTGATCCTTCTTCCTAGTTTGTCTTAGTCTGGAAGCTCCACTGAAGCTAGTCTGCCATGGATGGTGGAAGAAATGATGAAACAAAAGAGTTGAATGGAAGATTTCAAAAAGTGGTTTGAGAAGACAAAATATTACAATAAAATGTGCAAAGACTTGAGTTTAGAAAACCCAAGGGGAAGAACATATTTGTCATTTCTTAAGCTGAAGGAACTGAAGAAAAAAACCGAGGCTTGAGTTGCAATAATGAAGGAAGCTATAGGGAAAATATTGAACAATGGCAGAATTATCAAAGGACGATGGAAGGAATACACTGTCATTGTACCAAAAAGAACTGGTTGACAATCATTTCAGAAAGCAGCATTTGATCGTAAACTGATGGAGGTGAAAGAAGAAGCCTGAAGTTCACTGAAGACATTGGTATAGGAATACAAGGAGTACCAATGAAGACATTTCGATAAACAGATGCAGTACTGTAGGACCTCACTCACTTATGCCAAGACATTTGCAGGACAGCTGCCTAGCCAACTGACTGAAACAGATTCATATTCATGCTTATTCCAAAGAAAGATGATACAATAGAATATAGTAATTGTCAAACAAGATCAATATTACACACAAGTAAAATTTTGCTAAAGATCATTGAAAAGTGGAAAATCAAGCTGGCAGAGCCAAGATGGCAGACTAAACACATGTCTCCCTAAATCCCTCTGGAAACTAAGACCTGAATTGATAATTAAATGGAGCCTTCTGGACACCTAATGAGCCCTAGGACATGGCATAGGGCTGTTAATTTGGACTTCACACCACTAAACAGAAAACCTCCTCTCTTTTGCCATCCCCCATTCTTGCAGACTGTTGGCTTTCATGGACTGAAGGTAGCTCACCATTTTAACTTTTTTAAATCTGTTTTAGCTGGAGGGTGGAGTCAGGACTTCACTAGCAGCTAATCTCAGATGCGTAGTTGGTGGGATCAGCAGGTGAAATTGCCACATTTTGAGAACCTAACTTTGGACTCTGCATCTCAGCACCTTTGGCCTCTCTTTCTGCCTCTGCCACTGAATAGTCTGTACTGAGGCAGAAGGGGAGCTTGTGTAGGACATCATCTTGTTCCAGTGGGAGGCAGATGTACCCATATGGAGGCCTCAGCAGGACCTAATTCCTAGGCTGGGAGGCAGCGCCTGCCCAGAGGGGAGCGCTTTTCCTGCACAAAAGCAGTATTTTACTCAGTGTCACCTACAGCTGGGGCCTGGAAACAGAGGCCTGCAGGGCAGTAGTCTTTCTGTATTTTGAACTAGTTTATAACATCTAGGATTGGATATAGAGGTGCTTACTTTGCCAGCTGGGAAGAGGGACCTGTACACCTGAAAACCTGACTTTGGAAGTTCTCAAATACCTTTTACTTTCCATTTTAAGATGGCCTAGAGAACTAACTGCAGTCTATCCTCACAGCATTTCTCCTAGCCTCTATGGACTCACACGATGCCCCAAAAGCAACAAACTCTAGATGAAAGCGTAATGAATAAATCACCATGGCTTCGGAAGGCCCCCAAAAGAAACAACTAAAGAACTTCCCAGATGAAGAAACCTTTCTGAAACTATCAGAGGGTGAATACAAAAGGATTATATAGAAAGCCCTCCTAGACCTTATACAAAATGCAGCAGAACAAAATGAAAAATTAAGCAAGCTGTTTGATCTGATGGAACACCAGTACTCTGAAATCCAACAGATCAAGAACAAAATCAAAGACATAGAAACTTCAAAGCCAAGAAAAAAGAATGGAATAAATGGAAAGCAGACTTTCTGACTTGGAAAACAGAGCTACTAATGTCATCATCTATGAGGGGAAATCAGAAAAAAGAAACAAGAAAAATGAAGAAGCATTAAGAAACATGTGGGACTCTATTAAGAGGAACAACCTGCAATTAATTGGAGACCCTGAACAGAGATAGACACCTGAGAACACAGAGAGGATTGTTGCTGAACTGCTGAGAGAAAACTTCTCAGAAATCATAAAAGAAGAGAATATAGATATCCAAGATGTATATCAAACCCCACTCAATATAGATCTAGAAAGAAAGACCCCAAGACATAATCAAGCTTAACAAAATGAGACATAAGCAGAAACATTTAAAGGCTGCAAGACTGAAAGCAAAGCTAACATTCAGTGGGAAACCCTGTAGGCTTTCAGTGGATTTCTCAGCAGAAACAATGGTGGCACGGAGACAGTGACATGACACATTCAGAGCCTTGAAGGAGAAGAAATTTCAACCAAGAATTATATACCCTATATAACTATCTTTCAAGCATGAAAATGAAATTAAGACATTTGCATATAAACAAAAAAGCAGAAAATCATTCTGGATTCAAAGGGATATCACTGTTGATATCAGATGGATCTTGGCTGAAAGCAGAGAATATCAGCAAGATGTTTATCATGTTTTATTGACTATAAAGGCATTGGACTGTGTAGATCAAGACAAATCATGGATATGATTATGAAGAATGGGAATTCCAGAATACTTAATTGTGCTCACGGGAATCTTGCATATAGACCAAGAGGCAGTCATTTAAGCATAACAGAGAAACTGCATCTCTAAAAATTGGTAAAAGTGTGTGTCAGGATTGTATCCTTTCACCATACTTATTCAGTCTGTATGCTGACAAACAGTCTGAGAAACTGGACTACCTGAAGAAAAAATACTCATCAGGATGGGGGAGAAACTCATTAACAACCTGTGGTACACAAATGACAACCTTTATTGTTGAAAGGGAGAACTTGAAACAGTGATGAAGTCAAAGAATACAGCTTTCAGTATGGACTGTACCTCAACATAAAAGAACATAAAAATTTTGCAACTGTACCAATTAACATCATTATAAATGGAGAAAATTTTGAAGTTGTTAAGGATCTGGTTTCACTTGGATTCACAATCAGCTTCCATGGAAGCAATAGTAAAGAATGAAATGACATATTGCGTCAGGCAGATCTGCTGCAAAATAACTCTTACACTGTTTAGAAGCAAAGATGTCACTTTGAGGACTAAGGTGAGCCTGTCCCAAGCCATGATATTTTCAGTCACCTCATATGCATGTGAAAGCTGGACAATGAAAAAAGAAGACCATAGATGAAATGATGCCTTTGAATTATGGTGTCAGTGAAGAATATTGACTGTACTATTTGACTGACAAAAGAATGAACAACTCTGTCTTAGAAGAAGTACAGCCAGAATGCTCCTTAGAAGCTAGGATGATGAGACTTCCTCGCATTACTTCAGACACATTAGCAAGAGGGACCAGTCCCTGGAGAAAGACATCGTATTTGCTAAAGCAGAGGATTAGAGAAAAAGAATACCATCAATGAGATAGATTAACTCAGTGGCTGCCACAGTGGGCTCAAGCATAAAGATTGTAAGGATGGTGCAAGGCTGGCAGTGTTTCTTTCTGCTGTACTTGGAGTTGCTGTGAGTTAGAACCACCTTTGGGGCACTAACAACAACAGTAAAAGCGTAAGATTAAAAATAAATTGATTAAAAAAGAAAAAAGACTACTTTTAACATGTAAAATCTATCAAGGTCTGTTTCTATTATGTCCAGTGGCAGTTTAGTTAATGTGTTGTTTAGGTCCAGTGCCACATTATTACCAGTCCTTCAGGCCACCTTGACCCTGAATAAAGTGATCCACTAGCTAATTTGTTTTTTGCCTGTATATTTTATGTCCACCTATATGTGTTTCAAGTGCATTTTGGGCAGTATATCACTGATGATATTATTCTGCACAAATTCCTTTGTATAACAATAAAATTGATTTATCTTTATGAATTTTATAACAGAATGTTTGCTATGCTTTTATTACACAGTGAAAACAAGGTGATTCCTCAGAATTTTATTTTGGTTTGAGCTGTTGGGAGTCCTTGCGTTAAGCTGGGATTTAATTCAATCATGTAACTCAATCATGACCTTCTGTAAGTGCCCTGGATGTTGTTTAAATTACCTCTTTAACTTTCTCCTTCCTCATGTATTGCAAGTTCTCATATGTTCTACTCAACACTTTTATATATACAATCTCATTTAATCTTCAAAACCACCGTGTAGTAAAGGCATCCTATTTTTTACCCGTAAGAACATATGCACATATATAAACACACACTTAAGTAAAATTGTATATATATGTGTGTATGTGTGCCTCCATGTAAAATCCTGCCAGTGATGTTGCAGGCTTGTAAAGGTTCCAGTTATAAATACCATACATTGAAGATAATTACTTTTTAATTTTGCCATAAACTGGCCCATTAGTTTGATAATATGATACATCATTGCCAACATTCAAATAAGCTGCAGCTCATGATGTTAATATGTAAATGTGTTTCCTTGTCAAGTATCTACCAATATTTTCATTTTTAAAATGAATCAGCTTTAGCCCAGAGAACTCAGGTAGACTTTACATTCCCCATCAAAGGCGATCCCCGCTTTTTCATTCATAGCATCTTTTGTGAATCAGTATACCACCAGTTCTATATTTTGAAATATTTACAGCATTAGTGTAACTTCAATTTTGTTCCTCTGTCTCTTCTGTTCTTTTTTTATTTCTCCTCCAGTATTCATATTATTAAAATGCAGTCACCCACTATCAGATTCATTCTACTATACTGCATACATAAGCTTCAATCATTCTGGCATTTTCATTTATTCAAATTACATACCCAAGTGTAATTGATTCCAAGTTCCCTTCATTTACTCTGAGCTAGATATTTCTTTAAAATACAGATTTTATGATACATCTCCACCTCCTTGTTACATTTTTTAATACACTGAGGTCCCAGGATACAATTAAATAATTTGGGCAGGAGCTGAATAGTCCCCATGAGTGAGTCTTACTTGGAGTTCTGTAAAGCATTTTAAGCCAAGATTTCCTAAAATCATTTTCTTTTGCTTTAATTTCAATGATATTGTTAAGGAAGAGAAAAATTACTCCTGTTGCTATTTAATAATAATCTGAAGAGAGGAAATAGTAACTATTAACATCCCTTCTAAATGCCCTTAACAGTAATGTATTTTTTAAAAGAAGTCAAAATTGTGACTTTTTTTGATAGTACAAAATTTAATGTTTCAGAGGAAGAGGCAATGGGTTGAAATGGTTCTGAAAATAAGCAGAACTGCATTTGAATATCAGCATCACTGGGTGACCTTGGTTAGCTCCTTGGCTGTCTGTGATTTAAATAAAGACATTTTGAGTGCATGTTCATTTCAGGAGAGGTATAATAGAAAAATAAGACTTGGCCTCAGAGCTTTCCTTTAAGTCATGGTATTTCGATTTCAAAATGTGTGCAATGTGCCTGCTCTTAGTATCTGTCACATTGGTTCCTTTTGCTGACAGCTTGTTTGGTTTGGGACTTCTGCTTTGAGCAGTCTTCAAACCCTGTCGTTATTTATCCATCCACTTTTGTTCTTGAGTAAGCGTTTATTTACTCACTCAATCTGAATACCTGTAAGGCACCTATTGCGAATACGCTGGGCAAAGTGCTAGCTAAGTATCTGAGATAGGTTAGCTCAGACAACATATGGTCTTATTATAGATGAAACACACAGAAAAGCAAAAATAGCCACCACTTGATCACTGTTTATGTGCAAGTTTCAGAATTAGTTATTTTATTATATACACTATTTTAGATAACTCCAAGACAAACCTGAAACTGTTACTGTTTTCACATTTAAAAAATACCGAGAGGGTTAACTATTGAAGTGTTTGGCTTTATGTCACACTTAGATTAATATTCAGGTCAGTTAAACTCCTCTTCCCAGTGTACTTTACAACTGAATAAGATTGTTGCCATAAAAGGTTTATGGGCAACCTGCTTTGGGGGTTCAAACAAAAGCAACATGTTCTACACAGTCTACTACTAGATTCATCACCTTAAATTGAAGTTATCTTTTTGTGGACATTGCCCACCACACCACAGGTTTCCCTAAGGCAAAGAACCCATCTTGATCATCTGGCTACTTCATGCCTTGACAATGTATGTGGAACACGGCGTGCATTCAAGAATCCGATGTGAACATCTCAGGGTGAGATCATGGAGGACTTAAGGTTTGAGATAGGCCTTGAAAGATGGATAGAACTTCATGGCATGGAGAACACTGGCAGGGAAGGGAGAAATTCAGTTGAAAGGAAGTACTTGAGCAGCAAGGATGTGATGGACTGAAAACATAGGACCTGTTAAGAGTAGAAATTGTCCCATTTTCTCAAGTTGAGCGTGCATTTAGGTGAGCACTGTGCATGTAGATGGAATCCCAAACACAGCTGATCTTAAATGTCATGATTTGTAGCAGATTCACCAAGCTGACCCTGTTTAAGCTTAGTACTCATTTCCTAGTCCAAAAAAATACCTACGGCAAGTTACTTAAGCACAGCTCAAAACATAGTACAAAATAAATCTATAACAAAAGGCAAGCAATCAAAATGTTACTCTAATCTATGCATAGCTTTGACTTTATCAAAGACTATTCCAGGTAATCTTATGAAACAGATGTTAATTTTAATGATTAAACAAGGTTTCTCAAAATGAAGAAATCGTTTAAGAACGCATAGCTAGTAAGAGGTAGGATCAAATGAGATCTGTGACACGCATTATTCCTAACTCAATGATACCTTTTATTTACTGGAGTGATCAGTTAACTAGCATTAATGTAAACCCATAGAATAATGGTAACTAATGCTCATTTTATAACATCTGTGAGACCCGTAAGTGCCTTCTGAGTCATTCAAAGAAATACTGAACTGTTTTATGTTAAATGAAAAAGAAATTCTCTCATATCCAAATTCATTAAAAACTGGTATTATATACATGAAGTCCATGGTAGACAGATTAACCAGATATTTGATCATTCTGAATATTTCAATTTTCAAATCTGCTGAATATTAAAACTTTTATTGTGTTCTTCCTATATCAGTATTTTTGATGCTTAAACAACAGATTCAAAATTATCTTTCAATTCTGGGCAGTGTTATCATGTATATCTTTTATTTTCTAGAAGAGGTTTGCTTCCCAAGTTGAGAGCAGTATATGTGCCCCATTTATATTCATCTGCAACATGTTCATAATTGTAATGTATGTCATAATTATTAATTATGTATGGATTATGGAAGTAGTAGTGTCTTTAATTTTTTACTTAGTGTTTTCAGTTGACAGGCAAAAGTTTAAGACTTTTAGAAAATATGTTATCTATTATTAACATGAAACATTAGTGACCACTCTCAACATGCATTTCTTTCTTTTCATATTTCAAAGAATATAATTTATTCCAACTGTTGTCATTTCAGAGCTTTAAGATTTATAAACTTGTTCCATATTTTCTTTAGCTGCATAGGTCTAATATTTCATATTTTACTAGTTCTTATGTAGCTATAGATACAAAATCAGTTTTTTTTTAAAGAGTCACATTGATGAGATTTTGGCTATCAGCAGTGAGAAATTAAATCTCTATTGCGTATAAGAGGTTTACAAGAAAGTTTAGAAACCACAAATAATTTTAGTGAAATATTGAAGGAAAGAAATAGCCTAGAGAGAGCTAGAAAAGTATAAAGAAGCTGATCTGTAAGAGTTGCAAAATCATTGGTCAAGATGTTTTGTCTGTAGTGTGGCAGATAGTTAATACTTGATGAATAGCTATGAATTCCCCTAAGTAACTCAACCCTTGCATTAGGGCCAGGTGACTAGACCTGACCAATGAACACAAGCAGAAGTGACATGTGCCATTTATGGAATAAAGTATAGAAAAACATTGTCAATTCTCTATGTCTTATGTTCCGGTGAGAACCCAAAAGAAGTCTCACATTTCAGAGGGTGCTGTAACTGTGATCTGGCAGGGCCTGGGTTAGTCTGAATGTTCAAGGGACTTAGGGGCAGAGCCCTGTACCAACCTAATTCAATACAGAGTAACATGGAGGGTGATGAAGAGATACAATCTTAATGTGTTCAGCCACTGAAATTTGGAGTCCTGGTGGTACAGTGGTTAAGAGCTAGTGTGAACTATTGCTGCTAATCAAAAAGTTCAGCAGTTCCAATCCATTGGCTTTCTTTGGAAACCCATGGGGCAATTCTATTCTATCCTGTTAGGTAACTATGAGTTGTCCTAACCCAACCTGATCAGAAAAGAAATTGTTACTAAAAGTGGGTTCCTACAATAAGAAAACCTAAAATATGCAACACTGACTTAGGGAGAAGATGAGCATTTGTGTAACGTAGTAGCAAAGTATCTGATAAAACTGTAGCTTTTAATAGTCTGAAAGGAAGAATCTGCTGTTTCATTCAACAGCACAGGGAAAGAAATTGAAAAACAAATCTTACTAGTATGGATAAGTTGCTGTTGGCTGGACTTGACACAGTATTATATGAAAGAGATGAGCTACATAGGACTGGCCAATATGCATACAGAACTAAAAGTGAATAGACACTCTACCCTACAGTTTTTGGGGGGAGATGGAGTTCCACGAAAACTAATGTTTTGTGCTAAACATTTTAGGACAAAACAGCCTTGGGTGTCATAGAGAAAATATTAGATTCAGTGTGTAACTTTCTCACCTAATTCCAGTAACCCCAAAGTGACTGACATTCTACTGAGAGAGCAACTTTAAGGAGAAAGCCACGATATGTGGCAAATTGGTGATCTGTCTCCTAAAAAGAACTTTGAGTATGTTCACTGATACCAAACTGATAGAAATGAAGTGAATTAGAAGATTATTAAGTTTTTTAAAGTATTGGCTAGCACTGAACAAGCCATTCTCAGGAAGGAGAAATAGTGACAGGGGCAGATAACCCAGCAATGCTCAGGGCATCGATAAAACAAAGACATCAGACTTTTACATCAACTGTTGAAACAACTAAGTTCAGTGACTCATTTTCTTTACTGTAAAATATGTGGAATATAGTAAAAAATCTTAGTACCTCACATCCACTAAAAATTTTAGAATCCACATCATTTCTTCCCACTAAAATGGCAAAGACCCCTTTTGAGTTCAATCACTAATATTCTAATTGCTTTTGAAAAAGAAGTTATATTATGGGCTGCTAAGGCACACATACACATATGGGGTTTTACAATTAAGTTTGCAAACTTGTGACGGTGTGCTTATGTTAGCAGCACTGTACAAACAGCTCTATATGGTTTCATAACTTTGTATATCAGTGTCATGCAACTGTGTTCATGTTGATGTATGGTAGTGTCTTGCTGAGTGATGTTCATTATTGTTGTGTGTTTTTATGTGTCATTGCAAGAATGTCAGAACTTGAATAAGAGTAATGAATGAACATTGAATTTCTTGTTAAACGTGGCAAGAGTGGAGATGAAATCAGGGGTATGTTAGTCCAAGTTTATGGGAATAACGCCATGAACAAAATGGGAGTTTACAGATGGATTGCATAATTTTCTGAGGGGAGAGAAAACATCGCTGATGAAGAGAGATCAGGGCAATCATTGACAAGCAGAACTGAAGAAAACGTTGCAAAAATTCATTGACTTGTATATCAGAATCATCAGCTGACTGTGAGAAGAATAGCAGACAAAGTAAACATTGATAGAGAAACAGGAAATCTTGCTGAAAATCTTGGCGTGAGACTGATGTGTGCAAAAATGGTCTTGAAGGAGCTTACCAATGAACGAAAGAAAAGGAGAATTGAAGTTCACCAAGACCTTTTGGAGAGGCAAGACAATGTTTGGGCCATGTTATCACTGGTAATGAAATGTGGGTGTACCAATACGACCCTAAAACAAAATATCAAAGTGCACAGTGGAAGTCAGCCAATTCTCTGTGACCAAAAATGTTCTGTCAGTCCAAATCAAGAGTCAAAACGATGTTGCTAACCGTTTTTGACATCAGAGGGATTGTTCATTATGAATTTGTACCGACTGGACTAATAGTTAACCAAGTTTACTGTCTGGAAGTGCTAGAAAGGCTGCACGATAAAGTTAGATGAAAACAACCAGAGCTTTTTGCCAACAACCGATGCCTCTTGCATCACAACAGTACACTAGCTCACATGGCACTGTCTGCGAGGGAGTTTTTAGCCAATAAACAAGTAACTATTGCAGCACCCTGCCTACTCACCTGATCTGGCCCCCAATGACTTTTTTCTTTACCCCAAATAAACGAAATATTGAAGACATTTTGATGACATTTGGGACATGAAGGATAATACAATGACGGCTCTGATGGCCATTCCAGAAAAAGAGCTCCAAAATTGCTTTGAAGTTTAGACTAGGTGCTGGTGTCATTACTTAGCTTCCCAAGGGAAGTACTTCTTAGGTGACTGGGGGGCTATTTCAGCAATGAGGTTGTGTAGCACTTTTTCTAGGATGCATTCATGAACTTCATTGTCAGGCCTGTACATATTTGACTCACCGTGTTTGAATGTGTAAATAAGCAGAGGAAGAGGGCAAGACGTTATCAGTACTTGGAATTCATGCTGTAGTATGGACCAGGGTGATGATGAATAGTTGTGAAAGGTTTATGTCACTGACATACCAGTAGCTAAACATTCTTGTCATTATGTCCTGTCCTAATTGCTGTATTTAACAGCAGTGAAGTAGGTACTTTAAATGATAGCAGGTTACTGGTATTATGCTGATATTATTACGGCTATTAAAGGTCAAGAAACATACAGAATGAGGGTTTCACCTAATTAGTCTGGAGTACATGTCATCGATTTGTTACTTGTCACTTAAGTCTCTCTTTTTTTTTTGAAGACTGATAGTACTCAGAACAGGAAATAAATGGCAGTATGTTCTTTAATGCAATTATATAATCATCCAGCTGACCTCACAACTGGAGCCATTAAATATTAAGTTCAATCATTGTTAGCTGATCCTTGAAAACCAACAGGGAGGTGGGTGAGATTTATGCAAGAACTCGAATATGATTCCTAATGGGAGGAGAAACAAACAGCAACTATTTAGACTTATGCTGAGTTTGGCTTTATTAACTTATTTCATTTTTATGGAATTATTCAAAGTCAGTTGAATGTTAGAGCTTGTTGATAAACTAATGCTTACTGGGCTTCTCTATGTCCCTGCCATTTTAGAATGAATATTATCTTTATATGAAAGTAAATTCTGTATGAGTTTAGGAGGGTAGGAAAAGGTGATATCCTTCTGATTAATTTCAGATTATTTAGTAAGGATCTGTTTTTGCTTTTATTTTGGTCTTTGTTCTTGTTCCCTTCAAGTATAGGGCAGCTTACCACACTCTTCTTTCGAGGTAAGCCACATGGCTTGAAATCTACCAGTAACATAGAAATCCTAATAATAACCATGCATTTTATTGATAATCAAACGTCACAGCCTCTGCAAATGTTCTCACTCTACCCACAAATTGTTCTTTGTACCCTTAGAAACCGTTGTCAAACTCTGGAAACCAGCATGTGGCTCAAGTATCCTATTAGATTGTGAGATCACATTACAATCATTCTGTAAAACTCATAGAAGACCTCAAAACAAGATTCTTTCTGACTTTACAATGTCTGTAGTTTTCTCTTTTTGAAACAAGCAGAGTAAGACCTGACACCACTGGACTGAAAATGCTCCTTAATGTCCTTGAATTTATTATTAGAATAAAGCTATCTGGAGGGGAGGCATGAAAGAGATATTCTTGATGACAAATAGCAAGTGATTCATAATACTGACATTTGATTAACAACTTGTCCCTAGGTTGCTGAAGTAAGACATAGGCCTAACCTGATATGAACTGACAAACTGCCTTTCTACCTAGCTGTAGAATTCCTAGTTTTATGCCTGCCAGCCAATATATGAGTGGGAAAAATAATAATATTTAACATTTTTTTTTTTTTTTTAGTTTTTCCTATATACTAGACAGATATTGGAGCTCTGGCAGTGCAGTGGTTAAAGTGTTCAGCTGCTGTATTAGAGGTCAGCAGTTCAAAGCTACCAGACATTCAGAGAGAGAAAGACGTGGCAGTCTACTTCTGTAAAACTTTAACAGCCTTAGAAACTCTAGGGGCAGTTCTACTCTATCCTGTACTGTTGCTGTGAGTTGAAATTGACTCAACAGAGGTGGATTAAGTTTTGGGGTTTAGGCACACAGGAGTAGCAACTACCTTTTTGATGACGAGGAAACAGGCTCAGGGTTATTGAGTAATTTATTCAAGAACACCTAGCCATCAGTGACAGCTAGGATGTGATCCAGGTACCCTCCAGCTCAAAGTGTGTGTCTACTTTTACCTGTTGAAATATGGAGGTCTGTGCCCTAGGTCCACAGGCTTCAGTGTGAACTTCCCATTTGCAAGCACAACTTTAGTATGTGTATATGTGCACTTTTACCCTAGAGAAGAAATTTCAACTTTTAAATCAGATTCTCTCAGGAGTTTATTAATTAAACATTAATGTTTAAAGAAGATGATTATTTTCTACCAGTCTGCCCTCTTGTTGTAATACCTATTTTCCACTCTTGCAGGATTTTCTCTGCTATGCCTGGCTGGGACTCTTGATTCATTCATGCTGAAGCACCACAAATGTTCCACCATTAAACAGGAATTGACATCCTTATTCCCTATAAATAAGCAACTTTTGCCCATAACCACTGCCCTAGGTTTTTGTCTGTTTTCTTCTATTTATGTACTACTCTTTTGTGTCCATGAAAAAAGATAACTACTAATACAGCAAATAATTCCAATATGTAATGTTCTCCTATGAGCAACTCAAAAAATATCATTCGTGTTAGAAAACGAATGTCATTTTAGTTTAATTTGGTGTGTCTCTGTGGTTAAAAAGAAGAAGAAAACACTACAAAGTCTATATATTGAGACGTCCTTGATGCAGTCCTTTCTTCAAGGCTTTGTATGTGTCATTCCATTGCTTCTTGCCTATATGGTTTTTGTTGAATGTGGTCTGAGCTTAGTTTTATTGACATCTACTTTGTAGCTTATTTTTCATTTCTCCCTAGTCGTGTTTAAAATTCTCTCTTTAGCTTCTCTGACCTATAGGGTTGCTATGAGTTGCACTCGACTCAATGGCAATTGATTTTATAGATATCTCGAGTTTGGGCAAGTTTGATTGTTAAAGGCCTTGGTTTCTTTCTTTTCGCGTCTCCCTTGTGTGGAGTCCAGTGAGCATCGTAGATATGTAACTTGTCGTCTTTTGTGATATCAGGGAAGTTTTTTGTCAACAAATCCTTGACAATTCTTCCTGTATTATCTGGTATTCCTTCCCACACCCCAACCTGGTACTCCAATCACTGGTAGATTATTTCTCTTATAGATCCCACGTAATTTGTAGTGCTTCTTCATTTATATGATTAATTTTATCTGATTTTTCATCAAATATGTTGATGCCAGGTGCTTTATCTTCAGTCCCACTAATTCTGCATTTCCTTGCCTTAGTTTTGCTCCTTTGACTTTCTATTGAGTTGTCTGATTTGGTTTTTAATTATTAATCTTCTGAATTTTTACTTGCTGTCTTCTATGCTTTCTTGCAGCTAGTTCAATGTGTCATTATGTCCTGCTGCAGTTTACCTAGTGTCCTTTCTGATTCCTTGAAGAGTTCTAAATATTAATCTTTTATATTCTACCTCTGATAATTCTGGGAAGTACTCTTCATCTGGAAAATATCTGCATTCTTTGTTTTGGGAGCTTTCTGACACCATCATGGCCTGCCTCTTTAAGTGATCTGATATTGACTGCTGTCTCAAAGTCATCAGTAAGTCATTATATTTATTTATTATTTTAAAAATTATTATAATTTAGTGAACGTGTGCAATCCAGTTTTTCATGCCTGCTTCTCTGCAACTCTATCTGCTCTCCCCTGCCCGTGAGGCACACTTTTCCTTTTCACTCTTTACTTCCAGCATCTGCTTAATGAACACCTGTCCCCTACTTTCCACCCTCTCCTCACCCCTCTAGAAAGAAACCAGTAGGACAGCCTCCTATATATGTATAAAACCATAAAGTACACACGGCATATGCTCACTCTGTGTCCCTGAGTGCAGTCCATTATTTGTGTGAATTTTCAACCTCAGTACTGGTTTCACATCTGGGCTAGCAGGCAGTCTAGGGACCATATCCTCAAGGGACCTTCCAGGCTGTGAGACCATCAGTTCAGGTTTTTTAATAGGGTTCACACCTCTTTTTCTCATGCTACGTCAGGGACTCTATGTTGCCTGTCAGGGCTCTCCCTGGTGGTGGCTGGGCACCATCTTATTCTTCTGGTCTCTTGCTGATATAGTCTCCCGATCACATCGATCCTTCTGTCTCCTATGCTCATTTTTCCTCATGTATCTGATGTTCTCAGATGTCATCTGTTCCAGGTGGGTTGGAACTAACTGATGTTCCTCAGATGGCAGCCTGGTGGCTTTTAAGACCCAGACATCACTCACCAACATGGCATGCAGAAGACTCTCTTAGCAAAAGACTGGTTATGCCTATTAAGTTTGATGTTTCCTCAAAATATGGTCTGCAGACCTGTCTCTGATACTCTGTCCTTTGAAATGTTAGGTTGAATTTAGAAAACATTTTAGCTTATGGTGTAGTCCAGTTGCACTGACCTGGCTTCCTGCTGCATACTGTCACTCCCTTCACCTAACAGAATTCCTGTCAACTATCTAATCTGTGAACAACCCTTTGCACCTTTGTAGCCATCAAAGAGTCTTTTCTTCTGTACACTAAGTCCTTTTTTAAGTCCTTATCATAGTGGTCTCATACAATATTTGTCTCTTTGCAGCTGACTGATTTCACTCAGCATAATGTCTTCTAGTTAATAGCAGGTTATGAGATGTTTCCTGAACTCATCGTTGTTCTTTATCATTACATAGTATTCCATTGTGTATATATACCGTGCTTATCTGTTCTTCTGCTGATGGGCATTTCTGTTTATTTATTTTGTTGGCTTACTGTTTACTAGCTTTTTGTTTTGCT
The DNA here is from genome assembly GCA_028571685.1 of Heterohyrax brucei. Classification (NCBI taxonomy): domain Eukaryota; kingdom Metazoa; phylum Chordata; class Mammalia; order Hyracoidea; family Procaviidae; genus Heterohyrax; species Heterohyrax brucei. Next base: position 111,078,627 of record CM053149.1, on the reverse strand, counting down.
TTGAAATGTGCAAGTAGCTGGTTGTGTGAGCTAGTTTGTTTATTGGTGCCTTTGCAGCTATAATGTCCTGCTACTGAGTGGTTAGAGCTATTACTAGATATGTGAGCCCAGGAGTCCATTTACTTTTCTTGTATGGACTCAGCTCAGCTTCCCAGGTAGTTAGTCACCAAGTATGTGGTACAGACTCTTCCATAGAATCCTAGATCTGTAGGAGTGTTTGGTATAAGCAAAAGCATCTGGCTGCATACTCTGAGAGAGGCAGGGTGCTGACAGCCATCTGTGAGTATCTGTGAGGAAAGAGGGTCCTTGTTCCTTAAGGCAAATAGGTGGGTACATTTTCCAACTGGATTATGGGTCCTGGATGCTGAGAGACACTGATGGTCCATGGACCCCTTATGCCTGTGCCAAGCAAGTGTTACTTCCCTGAGTTCCCAGTTTAGGGGAGTTGCAGATATTTTTTTTACACGCTCTTCACTAGACTGTTCCTTCTCCAAGTCTGGGAAAATGACTCAGGACACATATTATGACTTCTACTTCCAACCCAGGGTATGTGTCAGTCTATGAAGCCAGTGCTAGACAAAGAAGGGAAGAGGAAGCACTTGTAAAAGGGAGAGAGGTTTATTCTAAAGGGAAATTTTAGATCTGCTAGTGGTAGGTTAGATGCAAGTCACTTAGCATTTGATGATCAAATGCTACTTTTCACTGATTCTGGAGGCATGAGTATATGTACTCCACTACCAAGTCTCTCTTGCTGAGGTAGTCATTTTCCAAACACCACTGCTCTGCTCATCGTGCTTTCTGCTGCCAGTCTGCCTATGAAGTGCTGCTCCCTACAGGGTCAGGTCTGGCCAGTCTCAGGTACTTCTGGATGTACTCTCTCTTTGTTGTTCAGTCTGATTTCTCAACTTTCTTTTTGATGTTCAGGGCTCCCAAGATGCCCTATGCTATTGATTCATTTATTCTTTGTGGTCTTTGTTGTTAGAGGTATCATAGGAAGCATCTGAGTAATCCACCATTTTGGTTCTACGTCCGTGCTCCAATCCTTATTCCTTTCCACCATGTCCTTCCCTGTCCACAGCCCCAACAATTTTGTTAGTTATATGTGTATATTTTTCCTGAGTCTGTGTACAAATATAAGAAAAATAAAATACATATTCTTATTTTCCTCCATTTCTTACATAGCCAAGCCAAGTGCTGTCGAGTCGGATCCAACTCATGGAAACATTGCAAATTATGCCATGTGATTCTAAACAGCATTCTACAGTGTAATTCGTAAGATCATTTTACTGCATTTTCATTACTTACTTGCCGTGTCCAGCACCCCAGTGGCCAGCGCTGGATAGGGTCCAAGGCCACAGTGGACAGGCAAAAGGATGAGACATCTCACTCACGCTTGAAAACATGTCACTCAAGCATGAAACACATCAATCACACAAGAACAAATGAACACATCATACAAGATAAAGTTGGGACCAAGTGGGATCGTGATCTCTGATGGAGAATCATGGACACTGGTAGGCTTACACAAGCTTAATTTACAGGCTTAACAAGTAGGAAATCAACAAGGTGGGACATTGCCAAAAATGGTCATGATCTTTGTTACAGAGCCCACAGAAGTTGTCTTCAAAGGACAGGAACATGCAAATAGTTTTAACCGGAGCTATTATCCTGCAAACAGTTTCAAGAGAACAGCTCTAGCTTTGGGCTTATTATTGTACAAATAGCTTTGTCTGGACTAATATCCTGCAAGTACTTTCAAGGAAATAGTTTAGCCTGAATTGCAAATGTTCATCCTAGGCCTGTTATTCTGCAAATAGTTTCAAAGCACCAGGCAATATGAGGAGAGGGAGGAGAGGTCTAGGGGGCTAGGACACAATGGCTTCCAGCCCACAGCACTTAGTGTCCTTCCTGAGTTTGGGAACCCTGGTAGCATAGTGGTTAAGTGCTACATCTGCTGAACAAAAGTTTGGCAGGTCATATGTATTAAGTGCTCCCTGGAAACTAAATAGAGCAGTTCTACCCTGTTCTGTAAGATTTGTTTGAGTCAGAATCAACTTAATGGCAATAAGTTTGATTTTTGTTTCCCTAAATTTATAAGTCGTATTTTACCTTAGAGCATGAAGTAAATTTGTGAGATGTGAATTCTCAAAACAAACAAAAGCACCTATTTTTACATTTTGTTTTCATTCTGTTACTCATTTGTTCTCTTTACTGATTTCTAATTCCTAGAATGAATGAAGAACTGTAGTCAGTTAAATAAGTTTAATAGTGTTCTTCACAAATTGGATTAAAGGATGGGGACATACATTTTAAAAAATAATACATCGACAAGATATAATGAGACCTCCAGGATGGAGATCTTAGTATGTAGCTCCATCTTTATTAGTAATGTGTACGAAAGAAATAATTTATAATAAACTTCAGAAACTCATGATTACCCAAGCTAATTTGTATTATACATCTGTAAAAGAAAAATAATGTGTGCAGGATTTTCTCAGCAATACTTGGGCCTCTGATTAACATTGCCAAGGACAAATCCTCCCCTAAACACAGTTTGAGCAAGTGTTAGGGTCTGAGGGTGACAAACAGTAAAAAGAATTCTTTTGAATTTACCAGTTCTACTTAATGTTTTACCCTTTTTGAATAAGCCCCAGCATTACCACTTGATGACTTCTGGTGACAGCAGGGTACCTGCGTAGGCACAATCTCAAGAGAATTTCATTTCATCGATACATTTTCTTGGAAAATCTATTCTCTCGTTAAATCACTTTAATAAAAGATGATCACAAACAAGTTAAAGCTATTATTAATGGAGTGCAAATTAGTTTAGAATCTACATAATCTCCCAGACTACCCAGGATGCTGTCCTAGAAAATGAACACCAAGGTAAAAAGAACCTATCAGTTGGCCACTAATTGTCAAGGGTCTCTGGTGTAGGCTCTTCATCTGAATGTTAGAAGTGTTTACTTAACACATCTATAATTAAAAGTCACTAGTGATGAACTGAGGCCTTTTATAGTACTTCAAGAAAGCTACCTTGGAAGACAAAAATACAGTTCTTGGATGCTACAGGATTTTCATCTTTCACTAGTATGTCAGGGAACTGAGTTTTATGTATAAATATCCTTTCTCCAAGACATCGATCTTTTAAAATATAGTAAATCCCCTTTGAGTCTCAGAAAATATGACATTTTCAAGTAAAGATTTGAAATGAGTCATTCACTTTTTTTTTTTTTTAAATGCTTCTGTAGTCAAAGATCAGATTCCAAATAAATAAAACTATGGATGGATTGGAGAGCTTACCAGGATCACTAGGAGCTCTGAGGAACTCATTTAGAAACTCTGCTCTGGAAAATGCTTGAGTCTGTAAGGGAAAGCCTTACCAGCTCCTTAGAACCCAAGCAGGCCGTGTTTAAAGCTCACTAGGGGCATGTTGATGCAGGAAGGCAATCTTGTCAGGATTATTTGGAGTCTATGGGTCTCTCTTGAACCGTGGTGTGCATGTTTAGGGAAAATATGACAGAGAGATACCCAGTGTTTCTCCATAAAATCAGTGTCTTGATTCCATTGCTATCCATGAAGAAAGCTTTGCTATAAAATGTGACTTATATGTCAACCCTTTGCCCCTCCAGATCTACTTGCTGTCTTTTCTAACCCTACCTTTTCTCTGCATAGCTGATTTACACGAAAAGCATCCACAAGATCTCCTACTGTCTTCTTGTTGGCGTTGTCCACAGTGAGCCAAGCCAAGTGCCGTCGAGTGAGGCTGTGATATTTATTTCCTTTGTTAATCTCACTTGAGATCCTAGAAGAGCTGATCAAATTCCTTGACCAGTGATCACAGAATCTGTTAGGTAATCTTTATCAAGTTCTCTTACTTTCCACATTGTTTTCACTGCTCTTTGCCTTTGCTCCTTCAAGCCTTGGAGTGGACATGATGTTCAGTGAGTTACTACATTATACTTTGTGGTTTTCCTACAGCCTTCCTACACCTGCACTAACTGTCCTTTATTCAAATTACCAACTTCGAATATGCTGATTTCTGCAAAGATAGGAGAGTAAATGGTGCTAGGGTGGCCCCCATAACAGATCTTTAAACGAAATTCTTGGATTGGTTATTGGCACATGTAAGCACATATAGGAGCAAAATAGTACAGATGGCCTTTTCTTTCCTGGATAGAAATGAGTTCGAGTGATCCGTAGTATGTGGTACAGCATAAGCATGTGTGGGAGCCTGGTGTTTGGAGGTCAAGGGCTGTGGCAATCAGCTCTAAGAGTGGTTTTAATGAATTGGCTTCCTCTGAAATCCATCCTCTGACACATTGTTGGTTTCTGACTAGTCAATAAATAATTATGAATGCACAGTTGTAATGACACAGCAATCATTATCTTGTCACTGTCTCAGGTATATGTTCATTGCCTTGGATGGAGTAAAGGTTTTCGGCATTCAAGTCTCTAACTCTTGATGTGTGCTCTGGGACCTCAGTTACCCTTACTTGGTTCTCACATTACAAGTTAAAGGTAATTTATTATTAGATAAACAAAGTTACCATCATGTTCCATGATAAATTATGAAAATGAGATAGTTACTCTGCTCTGGGCAATATCTAGCAACCCGTGAAATTACTAGCTTTGGGAGGTCAGGGAACCCTGGTTGTGCAGTGGTTAAGAGCTTGACTGCTCACCGAAAGGCTGACACTTCAAATCTACCAGCTTCTCTTTTATAACTCTTTGTGGCAGTTCTACTCTGTCCTATAGGGTCTCTATGAATTGGAAGCAATTCAATGGCAACAGGTTTAGTAGGTTAACACACTGAAAAGTTTGTTTGAAAGAAACTAGCTACCATATCATGTACTAGTTTTCCAACTTCTCTTACTTCCTCCCTGGCCCAAGAAAACTAGAAAGTTTATGGTACAGTTTGAATACTCGTCCATACACGTAACTTTCTGTGTGATCTAGGATAAGTTAATTTGTTTTCTGAAAGTCAGTTTTCTCATCTATAGAATTGGAGTGTTATACTGCCTTGTATTGTTTTTATAAGGATAAAATAGATTAATGGATGTAAAGTAGCTAGCACAGTACTGAGAAAAATGGTCAATGTGCAAAGGAAATTTCAAGCCAAAGTTATTCCAACCTGGGAAAACCACTGAAGCTTTATTCAAAACCATCTGTAATAATGAATAAAAAAAAACCCAGAACACACAGACTGGTAATGTTTAATGAATGTATGTGTGTGTCTGTGTCTGTGTGTCTGTGTCTGTGTGTGTCATAGCATCTGGTCTTCAGGAAATTCTACAGGCTTTTAAAAGTAATTGTTAAACAGTGAAAAAAGATTGTTTGAGTATGCATCTGACATTGTAAAAAGGCCATTCACACCTAAAAGTTGGCTCTTAGGAGAATAGCTTTAGTACTCTGCTTGGCTGCACAGAATCACTCAAGGAAATGTAACTCGAAGACATTTAAGGCCACAAAATCTAGGGCTACAAGTATAAGCATGAAATATATTTTATATAGAACAGATACCATAGCCCTTCTGTTATGTAAGACATGAAGTCTAGTCTTGCACCTATTTCCCTGTTTATCTTTTAATGGTCTTGTTCATCATTTACCCAAGTCAGTGATGTTTTGAGAAATTGTTCATTATTCCTTTCCAAATTCTCACTAATCCAGATGATGATTTGGGGGAAATTAGAAATAAGTGATCATTGCCCCCTCTAAAACAATTTCCTCCTTACTACATCCTGGCCTTACAAATTCGTAATTTTATCAACGTATAAAAATTAATGTTTCTGGTGATCACCAAGAAGAATGTTTTAAACAGTGTTTACTTGCACATGTGGGATCCGACTCAATGGCACTTGGCTTTTTCTTGCACGTCTTGTAAAGGGTTGGATGTCCTGTCAATCACGATACACTGCTGTAGAATCTCTCCTATTTATTGCTCTCCATAGCCAAGAGAAAAACTCACAAAAGAAAAGAACACTGTTTTATTTACAATTTTTTTTTTAAGTAAGAGCACACTGCTGTATATGCACGTTGTTTGGATCAGAACAAATTGAAGGCAAGTGCTGAAATGTCTGTCTAATTAGTTAAAGACACCTCTGTAAATACCTAGGGATCATTCTGGTGCCACTGATGCTGATACTAGAGTAGTTTTCTGATTTTTTTGTGGAAGAATGTCCTCCAGATAAGTGCACTTGGGGGAAGGTGTGATGGTGCCTAAATTACTGAATTATTAAAAGTTTAATATAGTTTCCATAAGAAAGAGTCTGTGGTGTATTCCCAGCAAGATAATTTGGGAAGAGAATCAAGCCATGTAGACTGGCAGATCAGCCAAGAAGGAAATCAGATGTAAAATGGGAACCACAGGAATCTGAATTATTTAACTATGGTTGCTTTATTTACAAATAGACTGAGCAAAATATCTCATTAAATAAAAAGTAATTTTCCAAGAGAAAGATTAAATAACCACAATGCAGAATAAGAATAAAGATAACAAATGCCAAACATTCAGCTACAACAAACTGTGAAATTAGTTTTTCTCTGCCTAATGGAGAACAAACAATGACTTTCTATGTTTATTACTTACCAAGCACATTCCTCAGGGAATCATTTATTCCCATAAAAGCTTTGAAGGACCATTCACCAGAAAGGCAAAATTCTAACGTACATAGTTTTAATTCACTCATAATGTGTGGTCCTTTGTAAGTACATTGATAAACTACACTTCAGCAACATTCCCTAGTGCTCTGCAGCTGCGAGTGTGATCTGCAGGCCAGGGCCGCTCTACAAGACGTTTGTTCCCAGAATACAAGAAGTATAAAAATTGCAAGTATTCCTAACCTTTCTAGCAATTAGAGATCGGCCTGACCTGTGAGTTACCTAGTGCTGCTGTAACATAAATATTACAAGTAGGTAGGTTTAAAGAACAGAATTTTATTTTCTCATAGTTCTGAAAGCTCGAAGTCTAAATCAGGGTTGTATCCATGTGAGTTCCTTCTATAAGCCTGTCTCCTAGTTACTGGTGACTGTCATTAATCCTTGGCATTCCTTAGCATTCCCTGACATTCTTTGATGTTCTTGTTGTTCTTTAGTGTTTCTCTTGCACCATGTGTTTCTGTGTCTATTCTGCTCTTCTTATAACTCAGAAATGATTAGATTTAGGACCCCACTCTACTCTGGCATGGTCTCATTAGCATAAAAGAGGAAACCTCTACTGCCAAACAAGCTTCCATCCACAAGTACAGGGGCCAGGATTTTGGTACACATTTTTGAAAGGCAGGACACAATTTATTCTGTAACAGAGACTCTTCCTTGAGGGAGAATGTTCGTAGATGACATGATGTGCTTCAGGCAAGTCCCCATGGAGAGGACATGAGGAATAAATTTTCAGCCCCTTTCACTCCATTCTATCCCCTCTTCTGATCTCTTATTGCAGCTCCTCCCTTGGCCAAACTCATCTCAAAGCCAGAGGGCAGCAAGCCCATTGAGAGCAGCTCATTGGGCTTTCCCAGTGATAGGGAGTTATGGAGATAGTGACATGGACAGGCAAACAGAAGATATCTAGCATAGTATACACACACACGCACGCACACACACACACACACATATTTACCAGAAAAAAGAGAGAGAGAAGTCTGCATTCTATTTATTGACCTATTAAGTATGGTTATCTAGTGAAGTAAGATTCAATATGAATTTCTCTTTCTTTACACTTCCCAGAATAGTTATTTCTTTTCTTTTTAGAATGCATATGATTTAGTCACAACAGTAAAGATATTTTCATTATAAAAACAGCAAAATAAGATTAGTGGTAGCCCACAGAAAAGGATAAGGGAAAGAAAATATAATCCACAACTGGAAACTGCTTTTGTTAACCTTGTTTAAGCCTGCTTGAATGTCAGTACTTTGTGGTCAAAAGAAAGGAAAATCTTAGAGTTAAGAAGTACATTGTGAGAAACCTCCTCAAATGATGCAATAGTAAAAGGGATGAGAATTAAAAGACTCAAAGTTATTCCCTCTTAACCTCAAGTCGTGAGTCAGTATCCAGAGTATACAGGAACTTGGTTTTCTCAAAATGGATAGAAATGATTCAGTTCCATAATTTATAGAAAGGTCATGGATTTGAGAGCAAAATGGGGTTAAAATCAAATCAAAGGTAAATCTAAACAAAAGAAAAACTACATCTGTGTTAGCAGTACTTAGTATGAATAGCACCTAAATAAAGTTTGATAGAATTTCTAGTTGGTTTTCCAAGAAAACTTTTTGTTTGCATATAACTATGACAATGCAGAGAAGGAAAGTGTTTAGATCTCCATTCAGATATCTGCTTGCATCCATGACCTTGAAAGTGCATCACACCATGTGTACAGAAATGTGTATCTGCCAGCAAGAGAAATTCTCTGAATCAAGGTCACTCAGATTAAGTGAAAAACCTACCTGGAATGGGGTCTCTAATTTTTTCATGTAGTTTAGTGAACTGTCAGCCTCCTTTTATTTACCACAATTTTAAGTATATCCTAGTGTCCCTGCAAATCACCCCTTACCCATATCAGTAATGGGAGCTGCCTGCCACTCTTTGAAGGAGCCCAAGTGGCACAGTTGTTAAGCACTTGGCTACCCAACAAAAAGTCAGTGGCGGGATGCCACCAGCTGCTCCAAAGGAGCAAGATGCAGCACCCTGCCTCAGTTAGGACTTAGAACCTTGGAAACTCTAGGTGGCAGTTCTGTTCTATCCTACAGAGTCTCCATGAATTGGAATTGACTTCACGGCAACAAGTAATGGTTGACCTTTGAATCTCTTTTCTCTTTGATGACTCGTTTATAGCCACAGCATCACCTCAGAGTTCCAGTGGATAGGGAGGCTGAATAGTTGGTCCATGCCCTCTTTGGTGATTTCACCTGCTACTGCTACTATTTTATTTAACTGGTAACTGACCCCTAGGGTCGCCATGAGTCGGATCCGACTCGACACTTGGCTTGGCATTCTGGGTTGTGGACCATGTAACTAACTTCAATCTTCAAGAGCAGATAATTTTTCAAGAAACATTGGGGACTTACTGTATACTTGGCACTGTACTAGCCAGTGAACAATATAGTTGTAATATCTACCCTCAGGTAGTTCAAGATTAGGTAAAACAATAGACATGTGTGATCATCATGATAATGGGAGAATGTCAGGGGATACTGGAAGACTTTCTTGGGAAGAGATGTTCAAGTTGGTACTCAAAGGGGAAGGTAGGACTGCGTATTGGTTAAGCATGGATGCTGGAGGCAGACAGCAGGGCACTGAATCCCTCTTTTGCTGCTCATTAACTCAGTTGCCTTTGAATATTTGCTTAACTTCTCTGTGCCACAGTATCGTCATCTGTAAAATATAAATAATGATAATAATACTTCATAGGGCTGTTGAGAAGACTAATAGAGTTTAATAGACTATTACTAGAGATTAATGTACATCGAGTACTTAGAACAGTGTCTTAGAAAGCTCCACATTAGTGTTTATTATTTTTATTTATGTGCAAAGTGGGAAGAGTAGTATTCTAAAGCATCTTGTTTTCATACAGAAAAAAAAATGGCCTGTATGAAAATCCTGAGGAGAAAGAGAAAGCTTAGTGCTTCTGAAAACTGGAAAGACAGATTGCTGAAAGATGAGCTAGCTGGATAACTACGAGTTGCTTCATGGAGAGCCCACGGCCGTAGTAAGGTTTGAGAATCCTGACCAAAGGGCAGAGGCAAGACGTTAAAGACTCTTTAAAAAAATTACAGACTGTTACATATAGAAAAAAGGGGGACTCAGAGAGAAATTGTTGTAATAATCCAGACAAAACATGATGACAGCATGGGTTGTGGTGTGGTTGAGGAAATGCATGTGAATAGGTGACTGCTTGCTGAGACTGCTAAATTCAATACAACTGACTTCTTATTTTAAGTTGTAAAATGTAGTGGAATTTGCATTCACCTAAAGGAGTTGAAGGCACTCCATTGGGTTGAATTGTGCCCCCCTAAAGAAGTGTGTAGTCATTTGGCTAGACCATGATTTTAATGTTCCTAGCCACCAAAACAAACAAACAAAAACACTGCCACTGAATCAATTCTGACTCATAGTGCCTCTATAGGTCAGAGTAGAACTGCCCCATAGAGTTTCTAAGGAGTGCCTGGTAGATTTGAGCTGCTGATCTTTTGGTTAGCAGGGGTAGCCCTTAACTCCAGAGTTTCTATGTTCCTGTATGTTGTAAGGAAACGCTGGTGGCATAGTGGTTTACTGCTACATCTGCTAACCAAAAGGTTGTCAGTTCAAATACAGCAGGCACTCCTTGGAAACCCTATGGAAAAGTTCTGTTCTGTCCTACGGGGTCACTGTTCATGGAATGTTGTAAAGCCTGTCTCTATGATGTTAATGAGGGAGGATGACCAGCTGTTGTGTTTCTGGGGCAGGGCTCCGCGTGTAAGGTTGTATTGTGCCTTGAAGAAGTCTCTTGAGATAGAAAAGAAAGAAGCTAACAGGAAGAGTTGGGGACTCCATACCATTAAGAGAAGAATGTTGAGAACAGAGCATGTCCTTTGAAGACTCAGGTTCCTTGTGCCTCAGAAGCTCCCAGTCCAGGGGAAGTTTGATAACAGGGACCTTCCCCCACAGCCAACAGAGAAAGGCTCCCCCTGGAGCTGATGCCCTGAATATGGACTCTTAGCCTACTTTACAGTGGAAAATAAACTTTTATTTTTACTATTTTTAATTGTGATTGAATGAAAATGTGCACTCCTATATAAATTCGCACGCTCGGCTACATGTAGCTCCCACTGCTCTCCCTGCCCGGTGACAGCACATTTTTCCTCTCTACTTCATACATGTTTTATCCTCCCAACAATCTCCTATGCCCTCCTCTCCACCACTCCCCATCCTCCAGCAAGAGGTCAGGAGGATGACATCCTATAGATGCATAGAACTATAAAATTCCCACAAGATACTGTCACTCTGTGTAGCCAAGTCCAATCCAATGGTGTCAGAAAAGTTGACCTTCATTATGGTTTATGGACAGGAGCAGCATCAGGGCCAGGGGCCATGCTCCCAGGGGAACTCCAAAGCACCTGGACCATCAATCGCAGTCTTTTATTGAATATCTCAGGGTACACCCATATTTATTCTCTTGTTGCCAGTGAGACTCCACTTTGTGAGCTCCATCGTGGCTATCACTGGTGGTGGCCGGGCACCATCTCGTTCTTCTGGTCACGAGTCGATGTAGAGACCCACTCACGTGGGTCCCTCTGTCTTCTGGGTTTTCTTTTTCCCAAGTCATTCTTGTCTTCAGTGATCATCTGTTCCTGTTGAGTTGGGACCTGAATATGGACTCTTAGCCTACTTTACAGTGGAAAATAAACCCTCAGATGGCAGCTTGGCAACTTTTAAGACCCCATACGCCACTCACCAATGAGGGGTGCAGGGAGTCCTCATTAGCAAAATGCTAGCTGTGCCAATTGGCCTCGATTTCACCTGAGAGTGTGGTCCTCAGCCCCCTGCCCCAGCTACTCCGTCCTTGCAATATTGGGTTAAGATGGGAGGACTAATCATGTTATGGTGAAGTCCAGTTAATATTGATCTTCTTTCTAAGGTGTGCTGTCACCAATTTCACCCTGCCAAATTTCTATTAACTATCTAATCTAAACCCTCACCCCTTTCCCTCCCTCCCTCCTCACCCTTGCAGCCTTCAAAATCTTTTCTTCTATACATGAGTCTGTTTTCAAGTTCTTACCATAGGGGTCTCATACAATATTTGTCCTTTTGTCGCTGACTACTTTCACTCAGCATAATGTCCTCCAGTTGAAACCAGGTTAAGAGACATTGCCTGCAATCATTGTTGTTCTTTATCACTGCATAGTGTTCCATTGAGTATATATACCATAGTTTGCCTATCCATTCCTCTGTTGTTGAGCATCTGGGTTTACTCCATCTTTTTGCTATTGTGGACTGTGCTGTGATGAACATTTGTGTGCATGTATCAGTTGGTGTGAATGGCTTTCATTCTGTAAGATATATTCCAAGCAGTGGAATTACTGGGTCAAATGGTTTATCTATATCCATTTTTTTTAAGGGAGCACCAGATTGCTTTCCAAAGAGGTTGCATCATTTTGCAATCCCACCAACAGTGTAGGAACTTTTATTTGTTAAAGCCATCCATTTGTGGTATTTCTGTTATAGGAGTACTAGGTGACTAAGACAGCACCTAACAACAATAATAATTCTTCAAGTATATATAAATTTATAGGAATGCATGGTATTTTATCCATCAATTCCATCCACCACTCTACATCACTCAGCAAATCTGCCCTAAGAGACTGTAAAGTGTTAAAAGCAAAGATACCACTTTAAAGACTAAGGTCAGCTTGACTCAATCCATAATGTTTTCAGTTGCCTTATATACATGTAAAAGCTGGGAGATGAATAAGGAAAACAGAAGAAAAAGTGACACCTTTGAATGATGGTGTTGGCTACAAATATTGAATATACCATGGACTGCCAAAAGAATGAACAAATCTGTTTTGGAAGAAGTACAGCCAAAGTGCTCCTTAGAAGCAAGGATGGCAAGACTTGGTCTCATATATGCTGGACATATATCATGAGGAGGGGTCAATCCCTGGAGAAGAACATGATGCTTGGTACAGAGGCAGTGAAAAAGAGGAAGACCCCAAGCAAGATGGATTGACACAGTGGCAGCAACAATGAACTGAAGCACAGCAACAGTTCTGAGGATGGCACAGGACTGGGAAATGTATTATCTTACACATTGGGTTGCTCAGAGGGGGAACCAATTCAACAGCACTTAACAACAGTGCATCACCGTGGTATTACAGAGATAAACTTAACTCCCCTTCACTGCAGCTCAGCTCCAATTTAAATTTTCTGTTGTTTTGTAAGATCATTAAAGGCTGTAACTCCATTATTTATTTATCTGTCTCTGCTATGCAGTACAGGACCTATACAATTTCTCTTTAACCCTTGGACACAGAGACTACATTTCCAAGATTCCCTTGGATCCCTTGTAGTCTGTGATTGAGTTCTGATAGGAAATGCACAGCAGTGATGTACCCTACTCCCGGGACTAGACCATAAAACTTTGTCACACATGGCCTTCCAATCTCTTTTCTCATTTTACACAGCACACGAAGGAAACTTCCCTGACCTTGGAGAAGGTAGAGTAACAAGATGGAAGGCACTTGAGTTTTAAGGGAACAGTCATACTCTTGTATAAGACAAAGTTAAACAATCAACAGTGTTGCTGTTGTAACGCATTACCATGGCTTAGTGGCCTAAAATGACACACATTTATTACTTCACATTTGCAGTGTAATGGATAGCTTTTATGTGGCCTTTCTTGCCACAGTCTTATAACTCCTACCAAATGATTGGATGACACTATGCAAATGAGGTGCTTGTGGCCCACCAATGGGATTGGACAGCTTGTTAACAATGCAAATAAAGTGCATAGGACACTTGTGAGGGTGGAGCTATGCAAACAAAGTATATAGAACCCTAATGAGGGGATTGGTCAGTTTTGCCCTCCTGCTGGACTTAAACAGAGTGAATCCTAGAAGCTCCTGATTTTGTTCTGACATATCTTTTCTTAATAACTCATGTACACACCCATACAAAGCCCTAAAAACTTCCACGTGCCTACAAAACTGGGATCCTCCTTTGTTCTTGTCAATCAGCCTTCCCTAGGGGTAGAAACACACTTAGAGAAATAGCTACTACTTTCTTCCAAGTATTTTTGAGACTAAATACATGACTATTTAGCTCTCTATATGTAGTTATGATCTCCTCCCATAATATGCTCTGTGCACCCAGAAGCACCCCTATTTTTCGTGTGTTAAAGGATTTCCATGGCATCAGCTACTTGTTTGCATTAACATATGACCTATTTCTACCCTGAAAAGCAACATCTGTAGTGATTAAAGGTAGATCTATTGATATGGAGAATGTGGCTGTGACTTCCAGCTCCATGTGACCAACCACTGTGAGCCAGTGGAGTCATCGTGATATGAATATGGTTAAGAATTATATGAGTCTGTTCTATGCATCCATAGGATGTTGTCCTGCTGACCTCTTACTGGAGGCAGAGGAGTGGATGGAGAGGAGGGGATATGAAATTGTTGGGAGGGTAAGACACGTATGGAGTGGAGAGGAAGAGTTGCTGTCACTGAGCAGAGAGAGCAGTGGGAGCTGCACATAGGTGGGCATGCAAATTTATATGGGAATGTACATTTTCATTCAATAATAATTAAAAAAAGGAATTATATGAGTCAATACATGCTAAAAACATAAACTTATCTCTGATTTATGAAAGCAAGACTTCAAACTGGTTTATTCCAGGTCAACACCCCGCTAAGGGTTTGCATTTCTGCCCCAGATATACCTAATAAGACCCTATATTTTAACAAGATCCCTGGGTGATTTTTATGTGTTTATATAGTAGAAAACTAACCAAATAGTAGCCAAGCCAAGTGCTGTCGAGTCAGATCCGACTCATGGTGACCAAATAGTAGATGAGTATCAATTCTGGTGAAGCCAACAGCCAAGTGCCATCGAGTCGGATCCGGGAAAGACAATATACAACACAGGGGAAGTCAGCACAACTTGACCAAGGCAAGGAAAACACTTAGCAGAACACAAAGGAAAAAACTAGGCAACTACAGCAAATACTATCACATGTACAATTCCACAGCCAGTAAAAACAAATGATAGCTTATAAGCAGAAATAGGCAGATACTTATAATAAACAGGAAAAAATAAGGCATATAGAATTATACCCATTATATAGGTTAGGCGATGGCACTTGGCTGGTGGCTATGGGTTTTTTACATAAATATATTTATTTCAAGTATATATATTCATTCCGTATATACATGCATACACACATACATATATATGTAGAGCCCAAAGGGGGCACAGCCATAGAAACTTCCTAGACACATCAAAACACTTTGAGAGATCAAGCTACTGGGGTTGAGGGATGGAGACTATAGTCTCAGGAAACACCTAGGTCAATTGGCATAACATAATTCATAAAGAAAATACTCACTTTCTACTTTGATGAGTAGCACATGGGGTCTTGAAAGCTTACGAGTGGCTGTCTAAGATACATCTGTTGTTTCCATCCCATCCAGAATAAAGAATGGTGAAGAAAGCCAAGCCAAGCCAATGCCAAGTGCCCTCAAGCCAAAGACACAAGACAAATATTTGTGCAAAGAACTAGTGGACCACATAAACCACAGCCTCCACCAGCCTGAACCTGGAAGAACTATGTGATGCTCAGCTACCATCACTAACTGCTCTGTTAGGAATCACAACAGAGGGCTCCAAACAGAGCAAAGGAAAAAATGGAGAATAAAATTCAAATTCACAAAAACAAATAAATTTACTATTCTAACAGAGACTGGAAGAACTCCCAAAACTATGGCTTCCTAAAAGACCCTTCTAACTCGAAACTGAAGCCACTCCTGAAGACCACTTTTCAGCCTAAGATTGAATATTGCCCCCCTTGCCCGCTGCAATCAACTTGATTCCAACTCATAGCAAACCTATAGGACAGAGTAGAACTGCCCCCGTAGACTTTCCAAAGAGCACCTGGAGGATGGAAACTGCCAACCTTTTGGTTAGCAGCTGTAGTACTTAACCACTGTGCAACCAGGCTTTCTTAAGATTGAACAGACCTAGGAAACAAATAATAACAAACATAAGGAACATGCTTCTTAGGTTAATCAAATATATGAGACCAAATGGGCAACACTCGCCCCA
The DNA here is from genome assembly GCA_028571685.1 of Heterohyrax brucei. Lineage (NCBI taxonomy): Eukaryota > Metazoa > Chordata > Mammalia > Hyracoidea > Procaviidae > Heterohyrax > Heterohyrax brucei. The sequence goes on along the minus strand of CM053149.1, from coordinate 111,062,834 downwards.
GAGCAAAGACAAGAAAGCAGGAAGCAACAGAAAAAGTGGATGGATGGATAGAGGGACCACAGGTGGAAAGGGGGAGAGTATTGACATTGTGTGAGGATTGCAACCTAGCTTATAAAGCAACCTGTGTATAAATATTTGAATGAGAAATTAACGTGCCTGTAAATTTTCACCTAAAGTGCATTTATAAAGAGAAGAAGAAGATGAATCACCTGGAGATATTGTTAAAATGTAGATTTTGATTCAATGCATCTGGGATGCCAATGCCAGTTCTCAGCAGGGGGTTGAACTGGAATGAACTAGTTGGAAGCCAGGCACGAAAGCATGATAATATTAGTTTAAGTCTGTTCTGTGGTGACTGCCGCATGCACCACATGTATTTCCTAGAAAGTACCTCAGTCTACCTGAAACTTATACCAGAACTAATCTGTTGGGTACAACAAGTGTCTAGGTGACATCCATATCACATATAAAACCTTACCAGCCACCTACTTAGACTGTTCTGACATTTCATAATGCTTTTTGTCATCTCTGACTTAGTATTTGCTATCAATTGTTCAGTCATAGAAACATACTTTTCAAAAGAAAAAAGAAATACAATTCATCATTAGTATTTCTCATACTTCTAGTGCTATTCACCAGTAACAGTGACAACTTAGGCTCTGCCTCTGTAATAAGTCCCTCATGTTTCTTGTTGAGTTAAAATTTATTTAATCATAACTTTTCATGAATGTTTATCATCAGCTTTTTGAAGGCTTTTTATTACTGTTTTTCACTATCATTCTTTTAAGTATTTTCAATTCTGAGGCTCCAAAATGATTTCATTCTGGCTTGCTTCGGCAACTTTTGCTATCAAAATGTTTCTTTAGAGTCAGCACATCTGAATTGCTTTTCACTGTGTTCAGTGATCAAGCCCCTTTTAAATGGGACAGTTGGCAAAATCTTTCCAGCAAGAAGTACATTTCAGGGTGGTAAGTGACCCCAAAGCATTGACAACTCAAAGAGATGCATTTGCAAGAAAAGACAGTCTAATGCAGTTCTTCATATCAACAAAAAGATACCATCCTACACAACTGTAAGCTTGTATTTCCTCAGGTCTCCCCAAAAGGGGACTTAAAATGAGGCCACTGGGAAATGAATTCACCTGCCAACTAACACCAGCTCCCTACAAGGTTCTCTCTGTTTTACTCACTCACCATTGGCAGTCCCTTGAGGGTTATCTTCCCAAGTGAGTTTTAACTACTCTGACTGACAGAAAGGAAATCTTGAAGATTCGAAGTCCTATGGCTGCAACTAGCTATTGCAATTTCACCAGGCACCACCGAGTTTTTAGTAGATGTTTTACTTCTCCCACTGAGCCCCACTGGCTTGCTATTTATTACTGCCACTTTGTTGGAGAAGCCAAAAAACAATTTTTTTGAGGACTTACTATATGCCCAGTTTCTTAGCACTTCTATTAGGCATTGCCACTGCCAGTCTTATTCTCATCTGTCCCCACTCACCAAGTACCACTGTTTCTCTGCCACCCCATTGGAGAGCCATCTAATATACAAATGTCTTTGAGGTACCAAGGCTCATGTTGTCAAGGTCAAAAGCATAGAATTATGTCTCTCTCTCTCTCTTATATAATTGATCCTGTAAAGGAGATAAAGAAGCAGTGCTGTTTGTGCTAAGAATCTTACAGAATTTTTTGTAACATGTCTATTTCCTATTACGTGTATAATTTTCTTTCTCTTGAAGGCAGGCATACAATTTGAATGAAACGGATCTGGGCCAACGGCAAAGGAAAACAAAAGACTCTAGGTTATATTCAAGGAAAAAAAGAAAATGAACTCCCTCCCCCCAAAAAATTCTGATTTGGTAGTTTTAAAACTGGACCCAAGTCTGTCTTCCCAGGGTTGTCTTTCAGGAAATGTTTCCAGAAAGAGTCTCAGTATCTGATTCAAATGTACTCTTGTCAGTGATGTTTCTATACAGTTCAGGCTCCCTGTTTATGTGATTAGTAACATTCAGCCTTTTGGACAATCAGCTTCACTTCAAGCTGTCTGTACTATATATATTATGTTTTAAGTGCCAATTCAGTTGCATAACAAGGAAATGCCTAATCTAATTTGAAAAATCAAGGCTATTTCGGAAAGACCTCAGATCTTAAAATGTCAACTTCTAGAAAAGGAATGGAAATGATAACAGTTACTGAGAGCTTACCATTTGCCAGAGAGAGCTCTGGTTGCCTATTGATTATGAGCTATGGCTGCTAACCAAAAGGTCAGCAGTTTAAATCCAACATCTGCTCCTTGGGGCAGTTCTACTCTGTCAGATATGATGTGAGCTGAAATTGACTTGATGGCAGTGGGTTTGGGTTTTTGTTTTTCTTTTTGGTATTGACTTCTTTATGCACATTATCTGATTAGATTCTCACAAGAAATTTATGAGGTAAATAGTACTATCAAACTAATTCTACAGATCCAGGAACCGAAGTAACCACTGAGAAAAAAAAAAAACAAAATTTCAATTGTTCTATGTCACACAGCAAAAACCTAGCAGACGCAGGACCATGCCTTAGTCCATTGGTTCCTAACAATTCCGCTAGGTTTTTCTTTGCTGTTATCTTTCAGGTAGCACAGTCCACACCAAACCCACTGCCACCTAGTTGACTCAGACTCACAGCAATCCTAGAGGACAGAGTAGAACCACCTCATAGAGTTTCTAAGGCCCTGAGTCTTTGTGGAAGCAAACTGCCACATCTTCCTCAGGAGCAACTGGTGGGTTCCAGTTGCCAACTGCTTGCTTAGCAGCCGAGTGCTTTGCTATTGCTCCAGCAGGGCTCCTCAGCACAGACCACAACATGTTTCAAACTGACTCCATAAGTATTTTACATTATTATTATTCCTTTTAACATGACTAACATCAGTAAGCAAAATATACCTTGGATTTCTTAAGAAGCTACATGTAAAAATAAACCAGTTGTGTGGAAACATGGGCGGGCGAACAGCAGGGGTCACATCTTCATGCTTACTACTGATTTTAAAGGTACAGCATCCTAGAACATGTCACTCTCATAATCAGCGGTTGAATTGTTTTACACACAAATTGCATCTCCCAATGTAATGTATACGTTGTTACCCCTGTAACAAATGTTCACATTCTGTTGACTCCTCCATCTGGGGATGTATGCAGATATTTTTTATAGATGCACACATAAATTTTCTAAACTGAAATCCAATTTATTGGTATTAGCCTGTGTTTTCACCCTCCAATAAGCTGAAAGAGACAATTTATGTTGGATAATTTGTAAAAACAGAATTAGATAGAAATTCTGAGCTAGAAATTGCTCTGTAGGGTAATATATGCCCTCATTCTGCCTCTCATTTTTCCTCTTTAGCTTTTCTAAATGGGTCAAACGAGGCTGTAGTGTAACATTGGGCAGCAGCTTTATTTGTTTGACATAATTACTCTTTTGGTAGTGTCTCTTTTATTTATGACTGGTGATTTCTTTTCCTTTTTCTGTCTTCGCTGTTTGGACCTAATGTAATTTTCTCCTCAGCAGCAGCCAAACAAAAGCATGTATCTTTGGTTTACAAATTAACCTCCTTCCCATCAGTTTGCTGTAATGTAGGAGACCAACCTGAAAAGGTTACATGATGTGACAATAATCTATATGATCCTTTGAACAGCTTTTGGTAGCATGCACTCATTCACCTCCAATTTCATCCAATTTGCTGGGCACCAATTATGTGTCAGACGCACTCATGACTATTTAAATGATCCAAAATCATTCAGTCCAGATGGACTCCCCAGGTTAGCTCCAGTGTAACTGAGGCTTGAACTCCATCTGCTTTCTAAGCTTGAGGTTAATCTTTTGTTAAGAGATACATAACTTGCCTCAAGTGATATGAGCATTTGAGAGTAGACAAGTTGTTTTATTCCTTGGAGTGCCTTTTCTTCATCTTTGAAATAATAAGGCTGAGAAGGGGTCTCCGAAGCTCCTTCCAGACCTCATATTCCAGGATGCAAATGAATCAGTTTGCATAATTGCACCAATCAGCTTATGTTTATAACTTCATATGTAAAGCTGATCTTTGCAATGTGTTTTAAAAATTACAAACTATTCATCATTTTGGAAATTTTAGGTACTATCTATACCTTTATAAAAGAGATTAGCAATTACTGTTAGTAATATATTTAAGAATCAACATCCCCCACGTGTCTGTCGGTGTCTCCTATGAGGGTCTGCATGTCGGGAAGCTATGCTACCGGTATCCAGATACCAGCAGAGTCACCCACTGCAGACAGGTTTCAGCTGAGCTTCCAGACTAAGGCATAAGAGATCTGACAATTAAGTCTGCAAACTTAATTGTTCTAAGTGCCATGTACCTCATTGCTGAATATCACTACAGTCACCTTCAAAGTACTCCACTTGGGAAGCTGTACGCCAATGGCAGCATCTAGTCCACCCTTCAGAGCAATTTTGGAACTCTTTCTGGAATGGCCATTGTGCATGGTGGAATGATGGCAAGTTCATGAACTTAGTTGTACAGTGATCTGTGAGGGTGCTTTTAGCCAGTAAACAAATAACTGTATTGGAACACCCTCCATGCTCACCTAATCTGGCCCCCCATGACTTTTTCATTACCCAAGCCAAGCCAAGTGCCATTGAGTCAGATCCGACTTTTCATTACCCAAAGATAAAGTAAATATTGAAAGGAAGACATTGTGAAGATACTCAGGATATCAAGGGTAATATGACAACAGCTCTGATGGCCCTTCCAGAATAAAAGAGTTCCAAAATTGATTTCAAGGGTGGACTAGGTGTTGCTGTTGGTGCATACCTTCCCAAGGGGGGTACTTTGAAGGTGACATAGTGATATTCAACAATGCAATATGTAGCACTTTTTCTAGGGTGAGTTTGTGAACTTAATTGTCAGACCTCATATACAGAGTCTTCACGAATACAGTTGTTGTGGAATCCCCATTCCCTGCAATGTTATCCATAATTTGTTATGATCCCCACAGTCTAATGCCTTTGCACAGTTACTAAAACACAAGTAAATATCTTTGTGGTATTTTCTGCATTCAGCCAAGATCCATCTGATGTCAGCAATGCAATCTCTGGTTCAATGTTCTTTTCTGAATCTGGCCTCAACTTCTGGTAATTACCTGTCAATATATTGCTGCAGGTACTTTTCAATGATCTTTAGCAAAATTTTACTTCACGTGATATTAATGATATTGTTTGATAATTTCCCCATTCAGTGGGATCACCTTTCTTGGGAATAGGCATAAATACGGATCTCTTCCAGTTGATCAGCCAGGTACCTGTCCTCTGTATTTCTTGGCATAGACAAGTGAGCCCTTCCAGTGCTGCATCGTGTTGCTGAAACATCTCAGCTGGTATTCCATCAATTACTGGAGCCTTGGTTTTTACCAATGCCTTCAATGCAGCTTCAACTTCTTCCTTGAGTACCATCCGTTCCTGATTATATGCTATGAATTAGCTGAACATGGACCACATATTTTTGGTGCAATGATTGTGTGCATTCCTTACGTCTTCTTTTGATGCTTCCTGAGTCGTTTAATATTTTCTCTGTAGAATCCTTCACTATTGCAACTCAGGCTTCAATCATTTTTCTTCAGTTCTTTCATCTTGTGAAATGCAGAGTGTGTTCTTCCCTTTTGGTTTGTGTTTCCAGCTCTTTGCACGTGTCGTTATAATGCTTAGTCTTCTCTAACCACCTTTTAAGTTTTCTGTTCAGTTGTTTTATTTCATCATTTCTTCCTTCCTTCCTTGACATCCAAGAGCAAGTTTCAGAGTCTCTTCTGACATCCAATTTTGTGTTTTCTTTCTTTTCTGTCTTTTTAATGACTTTTTGCTTTTTTAACATATGATGTCTTTGATGACATTCTACAACTTGTCTGGTCTTTCGTTATTAGCGTTCAGTGTGTTAAAACCATTCTTCAGATGGTCTTAAACTCTGGTGGGATATAGTTAAGGTTATAATTTGGCTTCTGTGGACTTGTTCTAATTTTCTTCAGTTTCAGTTTGGCCTTGCATGTGCACAATTGTCTGTGCAGCAGCCAGCACCTGGCCTTGTTCTGACTGATGATGTTGAGCTTTTCCATTGTCTCTTTCCATATATGTAGTCAGTGTGATTGCTGTGTATTCCGTATGGTGAGGCCCATGTGTATACCTACTATACACATGATATTTGCAATGAAGGTATTTGCAGTGAAAAAGTGCTTGCAATGTAGATATTTGCAATGAAGAAGTTGTTGATCTTGCAAAATTCTGTGTTTGGGTATCTGACATCATTTCTATCATCAACAACATATTTTCCAACTACTGATTCATCTTCTTTGTTTCCACCTTTTGCATTCCCATCAGCAGTAATTATCAGTGCATCCTGATTGCATGTTTGATGAATTTCAGACTGCAGAAGCTGGTAAAAATCTTTAATTTCTTCACCTTTGACCCTTTGAATAATAGTCATAATATCTAGTCTTCCTTGTAGGTATATAGATATTACCTTATCACTGACAACATTGTATTTCAGGATCTTGAATATCCTGAAATGTTCTTTTTGGTGACGGATGCCACAACATTCCTCTTCAAGTTGTCATTCCTGGCGTAGTAGACCAGTTTGTCCAATTCAAAATGGCCAGTACCAGTCCATTTCAACTCACTAATGCCTAGGATATGGATGTTTATGTCTTCCATTTCATCTTTGATGCTTTCCAATTTTCCTAGATTCATACTTTGTACATTCGATATTCTGATTTTTAATGGATGTTTGCAGTTGTTCCTTCACATTCTGAGTTGTGCCACATCAGCAAATGATAGTCCCCGAGACTTGACTCCATCTGTGTCATTAAGATCGACTCTGCATTGAGGAGGCAGTTCTCCCCAGATTGGAGTCTGAGTGCCATCCAACCTGCGGGGCTCATCTTCTGACACTACAAGGTCTGACAAGTCATCGAACTCATCCTAGAAAAAAAGTGCTACACGTCTCATTGATGAATATCACCAGGGTCACCTTCAAAGCACTCTCCTTTGGAAGCTCTGCACCAATGCTAGCACCTAGTTCTGCCTTCAAAGCAGTTTTGTAACTCTTTTTCTGGAATGGCCATCAGAGCTGTCATTGTGTTACCCTTGATGTCCTGAATATCATCAAAATGTCTTCCTTTCAATATTTCCTTTCTTTGGGTAAAGAAAAATGTCACTGGAAACCAGATTAGGTGAGTAGGGTGGGTGTTCCAATACAGTTATTTGTTTTCTGGCTAAAAACTCCCTCACAGACAATTATACAATAAGTTCACAAACTTGCCACTGTGCCACCATGTGCAATGGTCATTCCAGCAAGAGTTCCAAAATTACTTTGAAGGGTGGACTAGGTGCTGGCATAGGTGCCCAGCTTTCCGAGGGGAGTACTTCAAAGACGACTGTAGTTATGCTCAGTAATGAGGCATGGAGGATTTAGAGCAATTAAGTTCATGGACTTAATTGTCAGACTTCATATGGATCTAGAGATAGTCACTCAAACAGAATAAGGGGACACTGCACGGTTTAAAGTCTGGAAAGGTGTGTGTCAAGGTTGTGTCCTTTCACTGTGTCTATTCAATCTGTATTCTGAGCAAATAATCTGAGAAACTGGACTACAGGAAGAAGAATGGGGCCTAAGGATTTGAGGAAGACTCATTAACAAACTGCATTGTACAGATGACACAACCTTGTTGAAAGTGAAGAGGACTTAAAACACTTACTGATGATGATCAAAGACCATGGACTTCAGTACGGATTACAATGCAAAATCAAAAAAATAAAAATCCCCACGACAGGACTAATAAGCAATATCATTATAAATGGAGAAAAGATTGATGTTGTCAAGGGTTTCATTTTACCTGGATCCACAATCAACACCTGTGGAAGCTGTAGTCAAGAAATAAAATAATGCATTTCGTTGGGAAAGTCTGCTGCAATAGACTGCTTTAAAGTGCTGAAAAGCAAAAATGATGCTTTGAAGACTAAGATGCACCTGACAGAAGCCATGGTAATTTCAATCGCACCTTATGCATGCAGAAGCAGGACAATGAATAAAGAAGACAGGAGAATAGACACCTTTGAATTGTGGTATTAGAAATGAATATTGAACATACCATGGACTGCCAAGAAAATGAATAGATCTGTCTTGGCAAAAGTACAACGAGTGTGCTCCTTGGAAGCAAGGATGGCAGGAACGTATCTTGCATATGTTAGACGTCTTGTCAGAAGGGATCAATCCCTGGAGATTGGTAAAACAGAGGGTCAGTGAAAAAGAGGAAGACCTTCAACAAAGTGGATTGACAAGGTGGCTGCAACAGTGGGCTCCAGCATAGCAGTGATTGTGGGCATGGCCCAGGGCTGGTCACTGTTCTGTTCTGTTGTACCTAGGATCACTATGAGTCAGAATCAACTTGATGGCACCTAATAACAACATTAAATGTGCAATACATTAGATAGATTTTTGTTTGTCTTATCCCATAATTTGAACTGAGATTTTTATTTTGCAAGTATTTTTAGTAGTAAAACACTTGTTTATTTTTGGAAATATCTCTCTGGTCCCCAAGGCTCTGTAGAGGTTTCTAAATTTTGTTCTGCATATCCCTAGAGTTCATCACCATTCAGGGGCAGGCAAACTGCTTTGTAAGGTACCCACCTGCTTTCTTGTGTTTACTTACTTATCTGTAGTGAACAGTTTCACATGGATTTCAGTGTGTCTTTGGCATGGTGAAAAACAGCTGAAATTGTTCAGTGCCAGTTACTTAAGAACACTCAAGTAAACCTGTGTACACCTTGCTTGTTGAGTAATCTGACCCTGCCACCACCTCTCCAGGTTCTATCTTTGGGAGAAAGACTAGAGGGGGCAACAAGCTGTTAGAGCTCAGAGTAGCTGAGGCTTTTCCAGAAGATTCCAGGGAGGTCTGGAATACAGGGTTATGCATGCAGTAAATTCAATACTGAAAGGTAATCCAGATTTATTCCATGACTCTTGACTGGGTTTCTCCATGGAAAGGCCATTTCACAGTCGAGAGTGGAAAAAATAACAAGGAAAAGTATCTTGGAAAAGAAACTTGCTTTTTGAACTCATTTGCACCCTTAGTGATTCTGACTGTCTGCTTTGATCGGAGGCACTGAAAGCACCATATATGCAGCAGCAACTTCCAGGAAAATGATCCATAATGAAAATAAATGGAGGTCTGTGCTCAAGCCAAGAGAAACATTTGCTCAGCTGGAGAGTCAGCCAAGTGGAATATATGCCTGCTCACCACAGAATTCTGTGCTCTAGTCATCTTGTGCCCAACGATATGATAATGGTGTCGTTACCGCATGCCTAGCTTTTGTGTACACTGGAATTTTTCAGTCTCTTCCGAATTTAGGAAATAATTTGTGCTTCTGGTAAGTATTCTTTTCTTCCCTTTATTTTCTAGAATGTAATGATTTTTGTTTTTATTGTTTTTAACTTCCCTTCATCACCACCCATGGAAAAAATATAAATATTCCATCTGAGAGTGGTAAATGATGGCTGCTGTTATTGTGAAGTGCCTTCCATTTGATTTTGACTGATAGCGAACCCATTTGACAGGATAGAACTGTCATACAGGGTTTTCTAGGCTGTAGTCTCTAAGGAGCAGATCAGCAGATCTGTCTCCCACTGAGCCACTGAGTGGGTTCAGACTACTGAACAGCAGCCAAGCACTTAACTGTTCTGCTGACTTGGCTCCTTAAATGATAGTAAGGGAAGGTATTTTGAGAAACGCAAAGATACGGAGGGCTCCTTAATCTCATTCCTGTGGCTTTTCTTCCCGGTCAAAGAGGATGATAGCCAACACCTTATAATGACCCAGATATTTTGATCTGACATTGAATGTGGGTGAGAGTTTTTTGTTAGTCTTGAAGTGAACAACTGTATATCCGTGAGTGATATTCCTGCTGTTTCTAGTAAAAGAAAAATAAGAATCAGCCCTCTTAAGAGCTTACTTAAAAAGCACATATTCTGCCAAGTACTTCATGACTTTCTAAATCATTCCCTTTTTATTCTGTTGTTACTGTGTTTCATCTTCCATAACTCCGCTAAGGCTGTTTCCTTTAAAAGTCACCCATAAGTTCCTAGTTGGCAGATCTGAAGATCACCTCTTAGCCCTCAGTCTGCTTGATTCATTTGTGATATTTGAAACTAGTTGTAATCCCCTGCTTCGTCACATAGTCCCTCCCACAAGTCTTGGGATGGGGAAAACATCAGGCCTCCAATGGCTGCTCTAACAGTTCTTCAGTCCCTGGCTTTCTCTGTCTAAACCATTCCAACCATTCCACTAGTCTTGTTGCTACCATGCCGATTGCTACAGAACAGTGATGAAGTTGCCATGGCTATGAATTTCAGAAGACTTAGTTAATATCAACACAAGCCAAGTATATGTCAGTAGTGGATGGAAAACTCAGAACTAGTCATCACAATCTGACCATTTACATTTTATGATAAAAATATAATTGCTGTCTACAGCATATCCTAAAACTTGAAGAATTAAAAGATTCTTCAAAGCTCTTCACCCTGACCTGTTTTCTTATTCTATGTTCTCTCTTCTGCTAATATCGTGACTTAAACTATAAGCTCTATGCTGATAATCACACAATCTAGAAATTGTATTTTAACTCCTTTTTTTTTTCTGAATTCTGGACCTTAATTTCTAAATACTTGCTGTCTACTGAGTATGAGCTCATGATTCTTTTAGTACACTAGAATCAACCTGTAGAAAATGATGCTCACCTTCTAGGGATTTCATAATGAATATGTGAGATAATGCCTCCTTCTAATGCCCAAAGCCCTGGGCCAGGTACCTAACATTAGCCTATCACTAATATTATTGATGATTAATTCTGGGCCAGGACTTCTCTAATCTCTTCACTTCCAGCTAACCAGATCTAGCAAAGAACAGCTGGAAATAAGGAGCAAGTGTTTTTATTTTATCTTAAATGACCTTACTCTCCAAGGATAATCCAACACCAGTTGCCGTTCATCCTAGGTTGAAAATATTCTCAGGAGCCTAGTTTATATAAAATAGTGTCCCTGGATTTTCCTTTCTGTAACTCCTCATCCAGTGACCTTTTTTTGCCCTCCCTTTTCATCAAGTCCTTTTTAGTAAATGTCTCATGATAGTCTACTATTTACTTTCCTATGCCTATAACTTGTCATCCCACAATCAATGGGACAGATTTTATCTCCCAGTAAATGTGGTCCAGTTGAGACTTTTGGCTAATAGATCACTAATCAAAGCAGTGCTGAGCACTCTTTTTGCCTGGTTTTTGTATAGTCACTGAAGCTGCTCAAATTTCCTAGATCTTAGTATAATATTTTAAAATAATTATTATATTGAGTTCTTGGTGAAAACTTACACAGGAGGTTAGGCTCCCATTTTACAATTTCCACACAAAGTTTTCAGTGGCATTAGTTACATTTATCACAATGTGTCAACATTCTCTTTAATTTGGACCTATTCCATTTCAAGTACTTTATTTTCTCTGCCCCCTTCTCATCTTTGCTTCTGAGTAATTGTTGACATTTTGGTCTCACATTAATGGTTTTTATCTTACAGGTTTGTGTGTTTCATTTTGTGTGCCCCTCCTGGAAACCCTGATGGTGTAGTGGATTAAGTGCTATGTGTGCTAACCAAAAAGTCAGCAGCTCAAATCTGCTAGGCACTCCTTCGAAACTCTATGGGGTAGTTCTACTCTGACCTGTAGGGTCACTATATGTCAGACCTGACTCGACAGCAGTGAGTTCTGGTTTCTAATAATCTACTAAAAGGTGATCTCGGAGGACAGGCTCGGTTCTCAGTTTAAGGAATGTCTCAGGGTAATAATCTAATGGAATTCTCTGTTCTCCACTATTCTAGTTTGTCTGGCTTTAAAAAAAAAATGAAAAGAATTTGTGTTCTACTTAAACTTTTCTTGCATTCTAACCAAGACCAACTACTGTGACCCCATTTGGAATTGTCAGTGGTCATAGCCAGGTACCATCTAGTACTTCTGGTCTCAGGATAGATAAGGATGTGGTTCATGTAGACTCCTTTCTTCTCTGAGATTTTGGTTCCCTCCTTACTGTTTTTCTTCTGGCTAGTAGAGGCCCATTGTTATGTCTTTAATAACTCTCAAGCTTTTAAAACCCCGGCCAATATTCACTTCAATAGGATACATATCGTAATGTTTTTGAAATGTTATGTCAGTTGATTAGTTGTCTTGTGAAACTGTGGAACTATGATTTCAAACCCATGAAACCAATCTTGGAAGGTGTTTGGTTATACCTGAGGAGTAGCAGTGTTTGTGTCTTCAGTGAATATGAGATCTGACAATTAAGTTCACAAACTTGTCCTAGAAAAAGTGCTACGTACCTCATTGCTGAACGCCACTACAGTCACCTTCAAAATACTCCCCTTGGGAAGCTATGTACCAATGCCAGTGCCTAGTCCATCCTTCAAAGCAATTTTAGAACTCTGTTTTCTGCAATGGTCATCAGAGCTGTCATTATACTACCAGTGATGTCCTTAATGTCATCCAAATGTCTTACTTTCAATATTTCCTTTAGCTTTGGTTAAACAAAAAAGTCATTGGGGGCCAGATCAGATGAGTAGGGAGGGTGTTCCAATACAGTCATTTGTTTACTGGTTAAAAACTTCTTCACAAACAGCTATACAATTAAGTTCACAAACTTGCCACCTTGCCATGCTGCATAATGGCCATTCTAGAAAGAGTTCTAAAATTACTTTGAAATGTAGACTAGGTGCTGGAATCAGTGCATAGTTTTTCCAGGGGAGGACTTCGAAGGTGACCATAATGATAATTCAGCAATGAGATATGTAGCGCTTAGAACAATTAAGTTTGCAGACTTGTCAGATCTCATATATGTGTCTTTACCCACCCATTTGTATCTATGCTTACCTAAAGATACCTCTCAGAAACTCCAGTGGTGTCGTGGTTAAGAGATATGGCTGCTAATCAAAAGGTTGGCAGTTTGAATCCACCAGTTGCATCTTGAGAACTCTGTAGGACTATTCTACTTTGTCCTATATCATGCACTTGGCAGGCTGTATAATAGCTATGAATCAGAATTCATTCCATGGCAGTGTATTGGTTTTTTTATAGATACTGCTGAGCAACTATGGTGATGCAGTGATTAGAATTCTTGGCAGCTAAATGCAATGTTGATGGTTCAAGCACATCGACAACTGTGTGGGAGAAAGATGAGGCAGTTTGCTTCCGTAAAGATTTATAGCCAAATCAATTCCATTTACTATAGCCCCCAAGATAAAATACCTAGGAATAAATCTAACTAGAGAAATAAGAGATCTTTACAGAGAAAATTACAAGACATTGCTACAAGGAACTAGGAGGGACTTACATAAGTAGAATAATCAGCCCTGCTCATGGATAGTAAGGCTCAATATTGTGAAAATGTCTATTTTGCCCACAGCACTTTACTTATATAATGCAATCCCAATACAAATTCCAACGACATTTTTTAATGAGATGGAAAAACAAATTATCAGCTTTATCTGGAAAGGGAAGAAACCCCAAATAAGTAAAACACTACTGAAAAACAAGAACATGCTGGGAGGCCTCTCACTACCTGACTTTAAAACTTATTACACTGCCGCAGTAGTCAAAACAGCCTGGTATTGGTACAAAAAGAGACATATAGACTAATGGAACAAAGTAGAGACCCCAGAGATGCCACCATCCTCTTATGAACAGCTGATATTTGACAAAGGTCCTAAGATTTTGAAATGGGGTAAGAACAGTCTATTTAACAAATGGTGCTGGCATAATTGGATATCCATCTGCAAAAAATTGAAACAAGCCCCATATCTCACACCTTATACAAAAATCAACTCAAATTGGATATAAGACCTGAATATAAAAGTTAAAATGATAAAGCTCATCCAAGATAAGATAGGGTCAACAATGGATGTTTTAATATGCAATATAGACAGACTTCAAAATCTGACAAACAGCACACATTCATCAGAAGAGAAAATAGATAAATGGGAATTAATAAGAATCAAACACTTCTGCTCATCCAAAGACTTCCTCAAAAGAATTAAAAGACCACCTACAGAGTGGGAAAAAATATTTGGCAACTCTATGTCAGACCGACACCTGATCTCCATAATCTACAAGGTTCTACAGAATATCAATAAGAAAGAGATGAATCATCCAATTAAGCGATGGGCAAAGGAGATGGACAGACATTTCTCTAAAGAGGAGATCCAGGCAGCCAAAAAACACATACAGACATGTTCACAATCATTAATTATTAAAGAAATTCAAATCAAACGACAATGAGATACCACCTCACCCCAATGAAATTGACCATGATCCAAAAAACACAAACCAATAAATGTTGGAGAGGCTGTGGAGAGATTGGAACTCTCCTTCACTGTTGGTGGGATTGCAGAATGGTGCATCCTCTTCGGAAAGCAATTTGGCGTTACCTTAAAATAATGAATATAGACATACCATTTGACCCAGTTATTCCTCTGCTCGGAATATATCCTACAAAATCAAGGCCATTCACACTGACTGCTACATGCACACGAATATTCATTGTAGCACAGTCCACGATAGCAAAAAGTTGGAATCAACCTAAATGCCCAACAACAGAAGAGTGGATAGGTAAACTTTGGTATATGTACTCCATGGAGTACTATACACTGATAAAGAACAACGATGATAGCAGGAAACATCTCTCAGTTTGGTCTCAACTGAAGGACATTACATTGAGTGAAACCAGTCAGCGACAGAAGGACAATTATTATATGAGACCCCTAAGATAAAAACTTAAAACCATACTCATACATAATAGAAAAAACTCTTTGACAGCTACAAGGGTGGGGAAGGTGGGAGGGCGGGAAGGCAAGAGGCGAGGGTTTAGATTAGTTCTTTGTTAGAAATTTGGTAGGGTGAAATTGGTGACAATTCACATTAGTAAGAAGATCAATATTAATGAGACTTCAACACAACTTGTGTATTTCTCCTCTCTTAACCCAATATTGTAAGCACAGAGTATGTACACTTTCATTTTTTTTATTTAAAAAAAATATATATATTTATAGCCTTGGAAACCTTAGGTGGAAGTTCTAGTCTGTCCTTCAGAGTTGCTGTGTGTTGAATTCGGCTCTACAGCGTTAGGTGGGATAGATAGTTCTGTCTGTTCTCAACTATGTATATGCACTTGTGTCTACCCACATACTAATATGCGTTTACCCATTCATGTGTGTTCAAACACTCGTTCTTACTTTGGTTATGTTGTGCTCACTACATGCAGGTTGGATGCCACTTTTCCAGTCACCAAAATAAATAAATAAATGGGTCTTTAAAATTTAAAGCATACATTCTTCCCCTTCTCTCTCCCTGTTAAGCACCAATAAACATTGGTCATTTTCTTTTTCTTTTTTTTATTTAATATGACTGACTGAAAATGTACATTCCCATATAAATTTACATGCCCACCTATATGCAGCTTCCACTGCTCTCCCTGTCCGGTGACAGCACACTATTCCTCTCTGCTCCATACATGTCTCATACTCCCAACAGTCTCCTTTCCCCTCCTCTCCACCCACTCTCCTTCTTCCAGCCAGAGGTCAGCAAGATGATATCCTATAGATGAATAGAATCATAAAGTGTATCCAATATATGATCACTCTGCATTGCCAAGGCCAATCCATTCCTGTCCAAAGAGTGGACCTTCGTTATAATTTATGGGTAAGGGCAGCATCAGTGCTGGGGGCCATGATCTCAGGGGAACCCGGAAACCGCTGGACCATCAATTGAGGTCTTTTAGTGGAGATCTCAGGATGCACCTTTTTTTTATTCTTGTATTGCCAGTGAGACTCAACTTACCAAGCTCCATCGCAGCTGTCACTGGTGGTGGCAGGGCACCATCCGGTTCTTCTGGTCCCAAGTTGATATACGCACCCACTCTTGTGGGTCTCTCTGTCTTCTAGATTGTCTTTACCGCATGTCATTTTGATCCTCAGTGAGCATCCGTTCCTGTTGGGACCATTTGCTGTGTCCTCGGATGGCAGGTTGGCAGCTTTTAAGACCCCAGACACCACTCACCAATGTGGGGTGCAGAGAGCTCTCTTAGTAAAACGCTAGTTGAGCCAATTGGCCTCGATTTCACCTAAGAGCATGGTCCCCTGCCCCCTGGCCCAGCTACTCTATCCTTCCAATATTGGGTTAAGATGGAAGGAGTACTTAAGTTATGCTGCATTCCACTTAATGTTGTTCTTGTTCCTAATGTGTGCTATCACCGCTTTCTCCCACCCAGATTTCTACCGACTATCTAATCTAAACCCTCCCAACCTCCCTTGCAGCTGTCAGAGAGTCTTTTCTTCTATACACAAGTCTGTTTTTGAGATCTTATCGTAGAGGTCTCATACAATATTTGTCCTTTTGTCGCTGACTACTTTCACTCAACATAATGTCTTCCAGTTGAAACCAGGTTAGGAGATGTTTCCTGGAATCATCGTTATTCTTTATCATGGCATAGTGCTCCATTGATTATATGTACCATAGTTTACCTATCCATTCTTCTATTATTGGGCATCTGGGTTGATTCCATCTTTTTGCTATCATGGACTGTGCTGCGATAAACATTCTGGTGCATGTCTCCGTTGGTGTGAAAGGCCTTGATTCTGTAGGATGTATTCCAAGTAGTGGAATTACTGGGTCAAATGGTATATTGATATCCATTTTTTTCAGGAAGCGCCAGATTGCTTTCCAAAGAGGCTGGACCATTTTGCAACCCCACCAACAGTGCAGGAGGGTTCCATTTTCTCCAAAGCCTCTCCAACATTTGTTGTTTTGTGTTTTCTGGATCATGGCCAATCTTGTTGGGGTGAGATGGTATCTCATTGTCATCTTGATTTGAATTTCTTTAATAACTAAAGATCGTGAACTTGTCCGCATGTGTTTTTTGGCTGCCTGGATCTCCTCTTTAGTGAAATGTCAATTCATCTCCTTTACCCATCACTTAATTGGATGGTTTATTCTTCTTATTGATATTTTGTAGTATCTTATAGATTATGGAGATCAGGCGTCAGTTGGACATAGAGTTGCCAAATATTTTTTCCCATTCTGTGGGTGTTCTTTTAATTCTATTAATAAAGTCTTTGGATGAGCAAAAGTGTTTGATTCTTAATAGTTCCCATTTATCTACTTTCTCTTCTGTTGATTGTGGTTTCTTTGACAGATTTTGGAGTCTGTCCTCATTGTGTATTAAAACTTCCATTGTTGTTCCTCACTTTTCTTGGATGAGCTTTATCGTTTTAGGTTTGATATTTAAGTCTTTTATCCAGGTGGAGTTAGTTTTTGTATAAGGTGTAAGATATGGATCTTGATTCAGTTTATTGCAGATGGATATCCAATTTTGCCAGCACCATTTGTTGAAGAGACTGTTTTTACCCCAGTTTAATGTCTTAGGGCCTTTGTCTAATATCAACTGTTCATAGGCAGATGGTGTCATCTCTGGGGTCTCCATTCTGTTCCATTGATCCATCTGTCTGTTCTTGTACCAGCACCAGGCTGTTTTGACCACTGTGGCAGTGTAGTATGTTCTAAGGTTGGGTAATGAGAGGCCTCCCAGTGTGTTCTTCTTTAGTAGTACCTTACTTATCTGGGGCTTCTTCCCTTTCCAAACAAAATTGGTGATTTATTTCTCCATCTCATTAAAAAATGTCACAGGAACTTGTATTGGGATTGCATTATATAAATAAATTGCTTTGCGTAAAATAGACATTTTCACAATGTTAAGTCTTCCTATTCATGAGCAGGGTAGGTTTTTCCATTTATCTAAGTTTCTCTTGGTTTCTTGTAGTAAGGGCTTGTAGTTTTCTTTGTAAAGGTCTGTTATTTCTCTAGGTACTTTATCTTCTTAGGGGCTATCATAAATGGTATTGATTTGATAATTTCTTCCTTAACAGTCTCGTTGTTGGTATAAAGGAATCCTACTGATTTACTTATGTTTATCTTGTATCCTGAAACTTTGCTGAACTCTTCTATCAGTTTGAGTAGTTTACTTATAGATTCCTTGGGGTTCTCTGCATATACAATCATATCATCTGCAAACAGGGAGATTTTTACTTCTTCTTTGCCGATGCAGATGCCCTTTATTTCTTGGTCTTGTCTAATTGCTCTGGCTAGAACTTCTAGTACAATGGTGAATAGCAGAGGTGAGAGTGGGCATCCTTGTCTAGTTCCTGATCTCAAAGGAAAGTCAGTCTCTCTCCATTCAGGATGATATGGGCAATTGGCTTTGTATAAATGGCCCTTATTGTGTTCAGGAATTTACCGTCTATGCCCATTTTGCTAAGAGTTTTTAGCATGAATGGGTGTTGGACTTTATCAAATGCCTTTTCTGCATCAATGGACAAAATCAGGTGATCCTTGTCTTTTGTGTTATTTATGTGGTTAATCACATTGATTGTTTTTCTGATGTTGAACCAGCCTTGCATCCCTGGTATGAATCCCACTTGGTCATGATGGATTATTTTCTTGATATGTTGTTGTATTCTATTGGCAAGAATTTTGTTGAAGATTTTTGTGTCTAGATTCATGAGTGATATCGGTCTGTAGTTCTCTTTCTTTGTTGGGTCTTTCCCTGGCTTAGGTATCAGGGTTATGCTGGCTTCATAGAATGAGTTTGGGAGTGCTCCATTCCTTTCTTCACTGTGAAATAGTCTCAGTAATATTGGGGATAACTCTTCTCTAAATGCTTGGTAGGATTCTGCAGTGAAGCTATCTGGGCCCAGACTGTTTGGTTGGCAGTGTACTGATGACATTTTCAATCTCTTCCTTTGTGATGGGTTTATTAAGTTGTTCTGCTTCACTTTGTGATAATTTAAGTAGGTGGTATGAGTCAAGGAATTGGTCCATTTCCCCTAGGTTTTCAAATTTGTTACTGTACAGTCTTTCATAGTATTCTGTTATGATATTTTTTATTTCTGTTGCGTCTGTGGTGACAACTCCCCTCTCATTTCTAATTTGGGTTATTTGTTTCCTTTCCTGCTTTTCTTTAGTAAGTTTAGCCAGTGGTTTGTCAATTTTGTTGATCTTTTCAAAAAACCAGCTTTTGGTCTTTTCAATTTTTTCAATTGTTTTTCTGTTCTCTAATTCATTTAGCTCTGCTCTAATCTTTATGATCTCATTTCTTCTGGTGCCTGAGGGGTTCCTCTTGTGTTCTCTTTCTACTTGTTCAAGCTGTAGGGTTAGTTCCTTAATTTGGTTTCTTTCTTCCTTCCAGATGTGTGCATTTATGGAGATAAACAGACCTCTGAGCACTGCTTTGGCTGTATCCCATAGGTTCTCGTAGGAAGTGTTTTCTTTCTCATTGGAATCCATGAGTTTCTTTATTTCATCCTTGATTTCCTTTGTAACCCATGTTTTTTTTGAGCAAGATGTTGTTCAGTTTCCAAGAGTTCCACTTTCTATCTGTTTTTACTGCTATTGATTTCAACTTTTATGGCTTTATGATCTGAGAAGATGCTTTGCAGTAATTCAATGGTATGGATTTTGTTGAACATTGCATCATGGCCTATCACATGGTCAATTCTGGAGAATGTTCCATATGCACTGGAGAAGAAGGTGTAGTTGTCTGCTGATGAGTGGAAAGTTCTGTATATATCAATGAGGTTTAGTTGGTTAATTGTGTCAGTAAGGTCTTCTGTATCTTTACTGAGCTTTTTTCTAGATGATCTGTCTAGTAATGAGAGTGGAATGTTAAAGTCGCCCACTATTATTGTGGAGTCATCTAACTCGCTTCTGAGTGTAGTCAGTGTTTCCTTGACATATTTAGGTGCTATTATATTAGGTGCATAAATATTTAATATAGTTAAATCTTGCTTATGTATTGACTCTTTCAGCAATAAATAGTGTCCATCCTTGTCCACAATGGTGGATTTGACATTAAAATTGATTTTTGTCTGAGATTAGAATTGCCACCCTTGCTCTTCTTTATTCATTGTTAGCTTGATATATATTCTTCCATCCTCTAATTTTCAGTTTGTTCCTATCTTTAGGTCTCAAGTGAGTTTCTTGTAGACAACATATGGATTGGTCATGTCTTTTGCTCCAAGATGACACTCAGTGTCTCTTTACTGGAGCTTTCAGTCCATTCACATTCAGTGTAATTATTCATAGGTATGTGTTCACTGCTGCCATTGTGATATGTTTATTTTTATGTTGATGTTTTGTCTGTTCTTATTAGTCTGTTCTGGGATATTCTTTTTGTGAGTTGATTTTTCACCTTTTTCAGAGCTGTTTTTGTAGTTGTTGAGACTCCTGTGTTACATTTCTTGAAATGGTATGATACATCTTTGTTGTGCTTTACAGCTGCCCCTATGAACCCCCTTAATAAACTGTATATTAACCCAATTTTAATTACTACCAGTCTTGTCATCTTCCTCTCCAACTGGAGGGACTATAACAACTGTAGTACATCCCTCTTTTATTATATTTTTCATGATGATCACTGGATGGCTTCTTTCCGTATCAAAGCTGTGATTGACTTTGGAGCCTTCCCTAAATGAGTAGAGTATTGAGTAGTGTGTCGTTCTAAAACATAAAGTTAGTGGTTTCGTTCTTCTAAGCCAGAGCCAAGAACTTCTTTCTGTATTTCTTGTAGTTTGAGTTTGGTTTTTACAAAGTCTCTGAGTTTGTGTTTATGTACGAATGTCTTAATTTCATTTTTGTATTTGAAAGATAGTTTTGCAGGATATATAATACTTGGTTGGAAGTTCTTCTCCTTCAAGTCTTTGAATGTGTCATGCCACTGTCTCTGTGCCAGCATGGTTTCTGCTGAGAAATCTAACAAGAGCCTACAGGGTTTCTCTCTGAATATTAGCTTTGCTTTGAGTCTTGCTGCCTTTAAGAGTTTCTGCTTACATTTCATTTTGTTAAGCTTGATTATAATATGTCTTGGAGTCTTTCTTTTGAGATCTATATTGGGTGGTATACGATATGCATCTGAGATGTCTATATTCTCTTACTTCATGATTTCTGGGAAGTTTTCTTTCAGCAGCTCAGCAACAATACTCTCTGTGTTCTCAGATGTCTCACCCTGTTCAGGAACTCCAATTACTCTAAGGTTGTTCCTCTTAATAGAGTCCCACGTGCTTCTTAATGTTTCTTCATTTTTCTTGTTTCTTTATTCTGATTTCTGCTCATAGACACTGGCACCAGTAGCTCTGTCTTCCAAGTTAGAAATTCTTTTTTCCATTTGTTCCATTCCGTTTTCTTGGCTTTGCATGGAGATTTCTGTGTCTTTGATTTTGTTCTTGATCTGTTGGATTTCAGAGTACTGGTGTTCCTTCAGATCAAACAGCTTGCTTAATTTTTCATTTTGTTCTGTTGCATTTTGTATAAGGTCTAGAAGGGCTCTGTATATAATCATTTTGTGTTCACTTTCTGATGCTTTCATAAAAGTGTCTTCATCTGGAAAACTCCTTGGTTGCTTTGTTTGGGAGCCTTCTGAAGCCATGGCTGATTTCTTGTAGGCCACACGTGTCTGTTGCTTTTTGGGTCCTGTGTGAGTATGTAGAGGCTGGAAGAGGTACTGTGAGAATGGATTGCAAATGTTTCTCTAGGCTGTCTTCAAATGTAAAGCAAAAGGTATCTGAGCACTTCATAAGTCAGTTAGGTTTTCAGGTGTAGAGGTCCCTCTTCTCAACTGACAAAGTAAGCACCACTATATCCAACCCCAAACAATACAAACTAGTTCAGAATACAGCAATGCTACTGCCCTGTTTGCCTCTACTGACAGGACCTAGCCTTAGGAGACACTGTGTCGAGTACTGCTTTTGTGATAGAAAAGCGCTCTCTTGAGGGCAGGCTCTGGCTCCCAAGCTAAGAATTAGGTCCAGCTGCAGCCACCATATCCAAGATGGCATCCTCCACACAGGCAGCAGATAGAGGGGCTAAAGGTGCCAAGAGGTAGTGATTCCTCTGCTTCTGTTGCAGGGTCCACAACAAGTGGTACTTGGAAAATTACTGCTTTTCTGTCTGAGAAGCACTGTCCTGTCTGCAGGCGCTGGCTCCCAGGCTAAGAATTATGTCCGCTAAAATCTCAGTACCAACATGGCGTCCTGCACACTGACTACGTAATTCCGTACAAACCCTGCTGTGGCATGGATAAGACGACAGGCTGAAAGTGGCTAGATTAACAGAGCCCTAAGCCTGGCTCTCAAATTATGGTAATTTTCCCTGCCTATCCCCCCAGCAGCACGTCTGAGTCTAGCCGCTAGGCAAGACCCAGCTCCACCCGCTGACCAAGACAAAGAGAAAAAAAAAAAGTCAAATTGTGCATTTACCTTCAGTCCGTTCGAGCCAGGGCTAGCCAGAAGTGGGAGTCAGCAAAAGAGAGGAAGTTTTTCACTCAGTGGTATGAAGTCCCAATTACCAGTCCTGTGCCGTATCCTGGGGCTGATTAGGTTATCATAAGGCTCCGTTTGATTATCAATTCGGGTCTTGGTTTCCAGAGGGATATAAGGAGACGTGTGCTTAGTCCGCCATCTTGACTCCACCCCCCCAGTCATTTTCTATATATCTATTCTTGTCACCTTACAAAAGAGGGATCGTATAATATTTGACCATGTATGGTTGAGTTATTTCACATGTTATGCCCTCCAAGGTCCATCCATGTTAGAATATGTTTCACAGAGTCATTCTTCTTTATAATTGTGTAGTATTGCATTGTATGTATGTCCTGCAATTTGTTTCACCTGTTGATGTTATTGACTATTGTAAATGCAGCAGCATTTAACATGGGTATGCCTATGTCTGTTTGTATCATTAGTTTTATGTCTATAGGGTTGGAGGATTCTATGGGCAATATGTTGAACAATTCAGGGAGCAGTAAAAGAAGATGGAAGGCATACACAGAGGCATAGTACCAAAAAGAACTGGCTAATGTTCAGCCATTTCAAGGGCTAGCATATGGTGACAAACCAGTGAAACTGAAGTCAGACTGAACTGAAGGTGTGGGCATAAAACAAGACTCCAGAAATTGATGGAATACTAACTGAAATATTTCAACAAATAGGTTCAGCACTGGTAGTGCTCACTGATCTATGCCAGAAAATTTGGAAAACAGCTCCCTGGCCAGTGGAGTGGAAGAGATCTAAATTTCTGACCATTCCAAAGAAAAGTGATCCAACAGAATATGGAAATTATCAAACAGTATCATCAATATCACACACAAATAAAATTTTGCTGAAGCTGATTCATCAACAGTTGCAGAGCTACATCAGCAGGGAACTGACAGAAATTAAAAGCAGATTCAGAAGAGAATGCAGAATGAGTGATACCATTGCTGGTGTCAGGTGGAACTTGGCTGGAAACAGAATACCAGAAAGATGTTTACCTGTGTTTTACTGACTATGCACAGGTGTTTGACTGTGTGGATAAAAACAAATTATGGCTATCATTCAAAGGATGAGAATTCTAGAATAATTGTACTCATAAAGAACCTGCACATACATAGACCAATAGAAAATAATTTGAACAGAATAAAGGGATAATATGTGGTTTAAAACTAGGAAATGTGTGTAACAAAGTTGTATCTTTTCACCATAGTTATTCATTCTGTGTACTGGCAAATAGTCTGAGAAGCTAAACCGTATGAAGAAGAACATGACATCAAGATCGGAAGAAGAGTCATTAACAACATGCATTACACAGATAATACACCTTACTTGCTGAAAGAGGACTTGAACACTTCACAATGAAGATCAAGCACTACACCTTCATTATGGATTATATACCAAAAATAAAGAAAACAAAAATTTCCACAACTGGGCCAGTAAGCAACATCATGAAAAAAGGTAGAAACAATTGAAATTGTCATGGATTTAATTGTACGTGGATCCACATTCAAGGCCCATGGAAGCAGTAGTCAAAATATCTCTGCAAAAGATGTCTTTAAAGTGTTGAAAAGCAACAATGTTACTTTGAGGACTAAGATGCTTCTAACCTAAGCCATAGTGTTTTCAATTGTCTGATACCATGCAAAATCTGAATAATGAATGAGGAAGACTGAAGAGGAATGGATACGTTTGAATTATGGCCTTGGTGAAGAACGTTGAATACACTAAGGACTGCCAGAAGAATGAATAAGTCTGTCTCCAAAGAAATATAGCCAGAGTGCTTTCTGGAAGTAACTATGGGGAGAATTCATGTCAAGTATTTCAGTCATGTTATCAGGCAGGATCCATCGCTGAAGAATGACATCATGGTTGGTAGAGGATCAGTGAAGAAGAGGAAGACCCTCAGGGAGATGGAGTAACACAGTGGCTATCACAATGGCTCGTTCATAACAGTTGATGATGAGTATAGCAAGAACCAGGCAGTGTTTAGCTTTTGTTGTATATAGGGTCGTTATGGGTCAGAGCTGACTCGATGACACCTAACAACAAGAGGGTATATTCCTGGAAATGGGTTTGCTGTGTCACAGGGTAGTTCTAGTTCTAGTTTTTTGAAAAAGTGCCATATCGTGTTCTGTAGTCGTCATGCCATTTTACGTTCCCACCAGCAATGGATAAGGATTTCCCTCTCCACAGCCTTGCCAACATTTGTTACCTGTCACTCACCTTACTTAGTGGAAACTTGATGGCATAGTGATTAAGTCCTACAGCTGTTAACCAAAAGGTCAGCAGTTTGAATCTGCAAGGCATTCTTTGGAAACTCTGTGGTGCAGTTCTACTGTGTTCTATGAGGTTGCTATAAGTCAGAATTGACTCAATTGCAATGGGTTAAGATGGTATGTCATTGTAGTTTTGAGTTGCATCTCTGTAATGGCTAATGGGAGCCCTTGTAGTGTGAAAAGGTCAGCAGTTTGAGCCTACCAGCCACTCCTTAGAAACCCCTTGAGGCAATTCTGTTTTTTGTCTTATAGGGTCTTTATGATTCAGACTGCAATGGGTTTGATTTTAGTTTTTAATGGCTAATGAGGGTGAAGATCTTTTTGTATGTTTGTTGGTTGCTTAGATATCCACTTTGGTGAAGGTTCTCTTTATGTCTTTGCTCATTTTATGATGAGATTCTTTGTCTTTTTAATTTTGGGTTCTTGCAGTTTTTTATAGATTGTAGAAAATAGCTTATCAAAGGAGTAGTTGGGAAGATTTTTTTCTCTGATCTGGAGGTTGTCTATTTACTCTGTTAAGCCTTTTGATTGACATAATTTTTTTTTATTTTTATTTAACATAACTGAGTGAAAATGTACATTCACATTGATTGACATAATTTTTGTTTTTGTGTGGTCCCATTTTTCTATTTTGTCTTCTGTTCAAGCATTTGTTGTTATGTTTGTTGTCCTAGTTTTACAAAAGATTAGACCCACAGTTTTCTCCCTATGTTTTCTTTCAGCAATTTTCTGATTTTAGGTTAAACATTTAGATCTTGGATCGATCTTGAGTTAGTTTTTCTGTATGGTGTGAGGTATCGGTACTGTTTCATTTTTCTGCAGGTGGATATTCAGTGTTGCCAACATTGTTTATTAAAGAGACTGTTTCTGCCCCATTTAATGGATTTTACTTCTTATTGAAAATCAAGTGGCCATAGATGGCTGGATATAATTCTGAGTTCTCAATTCTATTCCACAGGTCTATGTGTCTGTCATTGAACCCATATCAGGCTGTTTTGATTACAGTGACTATGTAACATGTTTTGATATCAGAGAGTGTGAGCTCTCCTGCTTTGTTCTTTATCTTCAAGGTTGCTTTGGCTATTCAGGGTGTCTTTCTTGTCCATACGAGATTGGGTGTTCACTTCTCCATTTCCTTAATTAATATTTTTAGGATTTGTATTTGAATTACATTTTATCTGGAGATCACTTTATATAGAATTAACATTTTCACTTCATTAAGTTTTCTAATCTGTAAATATACGGTATCTTCCCATTTTTGTACATCTTTTCTAGTGTCTTGTAGTAGTATTTTATAATTTTCATTGTGTGTTTTTTGTCCCTAGTTAGGTTAATTCCTAGATATTTTATAGATTTGGTGAGCAATAGAAATAGTATTGTTTTCTTGATTTCTCTTTTGGAATAGGTTTTGTAAGTGTCGAGGAACTCCAACTGATTTTTGTGTGTTTTTGATCGTGTACATTACAGTATTCCTATTATTAGTTCTAGCAGTTCTCTTGTGGAATCTTTAGAGTATTTTGTGTACAGGATCGTATCATCTACATATAGAGACAGATTTACTTCTTTCTTTAGGATTTAGGTACCTTTTATTTCTCTTTCTTGCTTTTTTGCTCAGGCTAGGACACCAAGTACAGTGTTGAATATGAGTGGTGGTGATTGGCATCTTTGTCCCATTCCTGCTCCCACGTTGAAGGCTCTCAGTCTTGCTCTGTTGAGTATAATGTTGGCTGTTGTCTTTGCATAAAAAAGCAAAATAAAAAAAAAAAAACCATTAAGGTCATATATGCCCTTAGTTATGTTGAGAAATTTACATTTTGTTTCTGTATTCTGTCCACCTTGAGCCTCAGTGAAATGCGGTAGCATTCTCTTAAAGTGCCACCGTCTCCCTTTTTCCTTTCCTACTTTTACAACCCACAAATTCCCATGGCCAATTTGTGCTACCTTAAAAAAAATCAGCCTACTGCTTCCTAAGATGAGCTCCCTTTCTCTGTTCCCTATCTGGAGTGTTGCCAGCCCTGTCCTTAACGGGCTGCATGGAAAGGGTGCTCCTAATGCCAGCAGGTAGGTTCTCTCAGCTTCTGTGCTGTCTCACTCGGCCATGCTTCCGGACTCATTCTGTGTCTCTAGCACCTCAGCTGCCACCGGGAGTTCTGAGATCTCAGTCTGGCCTTTTTTTTTCTTCCATTTATTGGGCAGTGTGTTAGTTGACAGGGGAGTAAACGGGAGGATCCACTCATTTTGCCATCTTGTTCTGCTCATTATCATTCCTATTTTATTCAAGACCATCTGGCTTATTCACAACTGCGTTCATATTTCCAATTCACAGATAGTACCACATGTCTATATAGATACAGATATATTTAATAAAATAAATATTACTGCTGCAGTTATTATCCTCTCCCAGCTTCGTGTAACCCACATCTTGCATTTTCCTTGACTGGCCCTTATGTGGTCAGTTAGATGGTTTTGGAATTCTCATTGTCGCCATAGATCCCAATTCCCTGTTGTTGTGCCATCGATTTGGCTCTGACTCATAGTGACTCGGTATGGCAGGGTAGAACCACATGGTTTCCTAGGCTAGTGCCTTCCTGAGTTTAGTTGTAGCAGCGGACCATGTTGACTCTATCCTACATTTTTCATTCTGAAAGTCATTTCCTGAGAGCAGTTTCGTATCATTTCTCTTTTTGATTTGTGAAATAGTGTCTGAAATGTTTCTCACAATCCTTTCTTCTTCTGTCATTCATAACTCCACCAGAGTTGCAACTCTGTAACATAAACAAAATTTCTATTAGTTGTGTCACAACCACTGAAAGGCAGAAAAGACTTTTCTTTAGATCTTGATTGCTTAAAAGACAGTCTCAGACCTAGCAAGTTCTTTGAGAGTCTCCCCAGTCTTTCGAATTACAGCTGCATGTATCTTGGCATTGTTTCACCATTTCATTACTAGTGTGTATTTTTGCTCATTCTGTCCCTCAACTTAAGATATTCTTATTTACAAGTTCTCAGTGTGTATCATTCATTTTTTTTTTATGATTGAGACCAAGCAGAATTCATCTTCCTTCCTTTTGCTCCCTTACCACTTTATGCTTCCATCGTGAATTTTTTTTTTTTTTTACATCCTGCCCTGTATATTAAAGGATGCAAATATGGGGCCACCTAACTGGATTGTAAAATAACTGCAGAAAATTAATTATTGAATCCTCCAGAGTACCTAGGACAGTATTTTGTGCACAGAAGTACACAGGGATATTTAAAGAATTCATTGAGTAAATTCACTTAGGAAATGTTATTTTAAATAGTGTCTGTTCCTACAGTCTTTCTTTTATGCAAGGGTAGCTAAAAATCTATATTCTCTGTTCTTAGGGTCATTTATCATATTCACTAGTAGAGCCTGAAGCATAAGCTAATTTTCTTATGCTCATTTAGGGAATGGAAGTACAAGCAGCTGCCAGTTATGAATGAGTTCTTTCCTAAGTGTCTTTAAGTTGAATTTGTAGGTAAGTCAAAACAGCTGCATTTGTTTCCTATCTAGCCTTACTTAAATGCAAGAAAAGGCTAGAAGGCTTTTCAGTGATATAAAAGCTGTATAGGCATCAAGTGAAGGTGATTGTGATGAAGAATTTGTTGTGGTAAGGGTTCGTTGGTTCATTTCAAAGTGAGGGGAAATTTACGTAACATTTAAAGGGCATGTCAAGTTGTTCATATGTCAGATGCTCATAACTCAGGAACTTACTCGAGATTGCTACCACCCTGATAAGGTTGTTGAAAAGATTAAGTCGATGAATACATGTAAAATGCATTACCTGTCATGTACAGCTCAATATATTATTAATTATGAAGGAGGCCTGATGGTGAAGTGGATAAAGGTCCCAACTGTTAATGGAATGATTGGTAGTTGGAACCCACTGGCTGTTTCTTGGGAGAAAGATGTGGTAATCTGCCCCCAGAGACTGTAACCTTAGAAACACTATGGGGCAGTTATTCTCTGTCCTACAGGGTCCCTATGAGTCAGAACTGACTTGACAGCAATAGATTTGTTATTATTATTAAGTATATGTATTGAGATTTAAATATGCAATGTTTAATTATTTGTATACTTTCTTATTAGACAGCATACACAAGTTCAGGTTTTAAAAAATACTATCATTCCACAGTGTGTCAAGGCAAGTACTCACACATGGATTAGAAGTTAACATTACTCAACTCTATGATAAAAATTATACTGAAAATGATAATAACAACAATGGCATGTACCACGGACTTCATATGCATCATTTTCTCATTGTCTTCAAAACACACCTTAACAAATGTACTGTTGCCGTTTGGTGGATGAAGAGGGTAAGCAGGTCATGTAGGGTCACACAGCTAGCAAGTGTGAGAAGGAATGCTGGCACCTTGTTCTCTTTAACTCAACAAGCCGGTCATTAAATGTATGTGATGAATTTCCATGAAATACTTTCCTTAGATATTTGTCTTTCCTCTTACTGTGCACTTTCTTCTGATCACTTGTTTGTTCACAAGTCATCGTAAGACCTGGCATACAAAACCTCTCTTGACCCTCAGTGAAAGTATTTTTTTTTTAATCTCAGATAAGTGATTCT
Organism: Heterohyrax brucei; assembly: GCA_028571685.1. Taxonomy (NCBI): domain Eukaryota; kingdom Metazoa; phylum Chordata; class Mammalia; order Hyracoidea; family Procaviidae; genus Heterohyrax; species Heterohyrax brucei. The sequence goes on along the minus strand of CM053149.1, from coordinate 111,033,514 downwards.
ACTTTATGGCACTTACCATTTGCTACTTTAAATTATAATTATTAGTGTATCTGTTGGTTTTTAATCCATGTCATCTGTTTCTTCAGAAAAATATTTTTGTTCATTTCTTTAACTTCATAGTTTTTAACACGCTACACTGCACACAGCAGGTACATAAATATCAGCAATTTTGCATCTTGCGTTTCTCATGTCAATTTTATGACATGTGTATGTTAGGCTTTGATTTCCTTATTTTATATATTAGGAGAAAGGGAGAGTGTTTGTGCCAAGGAGTCACTCTGGCTTTATAGTAGCCATATACAGATTCCTTCATGGAGTTAAGGATGTTAAAAAACAACTAAATACTAACTTGCTTTTGAACTAATTCTATTTTCTTTTTATCTACATGACTACCCTAAAGCTGAGTGCTGAGAAATCTCATGGAACTTGGTTTCCAGAAATTTCAGCTTCACTAAATTGAGAGTTTACTATTGTGGATGCTGCAAGGAAATGAGTTTTAATTCGTAATGGATACAATTTGATTTCGTCTTTTTTTTTGTTTTGTTTTCTATTTTAAAGTACTGTACATTCTAAATACATAGTAAAATGAAATTATTTTTTATGTGACCAATCATTGTATCCTTGGGCCGCTTTTCTGGACCAGTGCTTCTTAGACATACAATATTAAACTGCCAAATTGAATCTGCAAACTCAAAAAACATCCATGGCACCCTGGAGTTGTACCCTGTATCCATTAGCTTCTCTGATATTTGTAATTTGCAGGGTTTCAGTAATCTGTTTGACAGCTTTCTTCAGCCATTCAAATGAGTTTCTAAGCTATCAAGTCTAAAATGAGATATTTACAAACAGTACTTGCCCTGTGCCTAAATCTTGTTGCTATCTGCAACCTTGAATCTTATTCTTCAACACTGGCTCCTGAATAACTAAAACAAATCTCTCACAAGTATCATAGGAATTATTTTTAAATTTTCTTTCTGAAGTCATTTTTAATTCACGTGTTTCAACTACAAAGAAAATACTCCATTTTTAAACTGGAAGAAAAAGGTCCTTGTGTACTCTAATGATGCAACTTCTATAGTTTAAACATAGCATCAGGAAATACCCTTATCTTACACATGACATCATTGGTTTTTTGTGCTTCTCAACATGGTCATTTCATGCTCTACTGTAATCTTTCCCTTTCTATGAAAATGTTGGTCTTTAGTTCAGTGGCATGTGTAGTAACAATCTTGTTTACAATGTAAGAACAGTGTCTATGGCATCTCTCTTTGTAATGCAAGTGCCATCAATTATTTAATCTCTAATACCATTAACACTGTAACATGCTTGCATAAAAAATAACTGATGAATTTAAGATGCTAAATACTTTATGACAAACCTTATCAGTCAGCATGACTAGTATAAAAAATCAAAAACGAAACCTATTGCAATCAAGTTGATTCCAGCTCATAGTGACCCTGTAAAACAGAACTGCCACCATAGTTTCCAAGGAGCACCTGGTGTATTTGAACTGACAACTTCTTGGTTAATCACTATACCAACAGGGTTTCTGTGATTACTGTATTTGAAAATTAGCTAAAATCTGAAAATACAAGACAATTGATTAAACCATGTATTTAGACTGAGAATAATTTGTGAAACCATTATCTGTGTTGAAAAGCTATAATTCTGCAGGATAAAAAAATAACAGTTCTACCAGCAGTTTCAGGTTACAGCATTATTGCATTATCAAAATTTCAGATTTCCTAGATGATTTTCAAGAACTAAAGTGCATTAAAAAGCCATAAAAGCAAATAAATTATGTTTAAAAAGTGCTGCAATGTGTATAAGACAATGCACTGATGGTTATGACCTAAGCTGTGTTGTTAGGTGCTGTCGTTTCTGACTCGTAAGGACCCTGTATGCAACAGAATGTTCTCCCTATCATTGCTGAGTTTGAGCCCACTTTGTGCTGACTGTGTCAGTCCATCTCATTGAGAGGCCTCCTCTTTTGCTGACCCTTTACTTTCCAAAAGTGATGTCCTTCTCCGGGGACTTGTTGCTCTTGATGATATGTCCAAACTAAATGAGACAAAGTGTCACCATTCTTGCTTCTGAGGAGCATTCTGTTGTATTTCATGCTTTGAGGTTTGAATTTTTTGTGTTTTCAGCTTGACAAATGCTGAGTGTGTTCTTCCCTTTTTGTTTTCTAACTCCATGCACGTTTCAGCATAATGCTTTACTTTGTGTTGTTGAACCAGTCTTTGAAATCTTCTGCTCAGGTCTTTTACATCATCTTTTTTGCCATGCACTTTAGCCACTCCATATTCAAGAACACGTTTCAGAGTCTCTTCTGCCATCCATTTTTGGCTTTTCTTCCTTTCATGCCTTTTAAATGAACTTTTACTTTATTCACGTATGAGGTCCTTAATGTCACTCTGCAGTTCATCTGGTCTTTCATCATTTGTGTTCAGCACATCAAATCTATTCTTAAGATTGTCTCCAAATTCAGATGGGATATACTCAAGTTTGCATATTAGTTCTTGTGGACTTGCTCTAATTATCTTCAGCTTCAGCTTGAACTTGCATGTGAGCAACTGATGGTCTGTTCCACAGTCAGCCGCTGGCCTTGTTCTGACTGATGATGTTGAATTTTTCCATTGTCTCTTTCCACAGATATAGCAAATTTGATTCCTGTATTTTCCATCCAGTGAGGTGCATGTGTACAGTCACAATCACTTATGTGTTTTTTTCTTTCTTTTTTTTTGAAAAAAGGTATTTGCAGTTAAGAAGATTTGGTCTTGAAGAACTGTATCATGCAGTCTCTGGTGTTGTTTCCATCACAAGGATGTATTAAAATAGAAAAGAAAAAACTGCTATAGAGTAAGTTTTGACTTATAGTGGCCCTATAGGGATCCCAGGGCTATAAATCTCTATGGAAGCTAACTAACAAATCTTTCTCTTGCAGAGCTACTGGTGGTTTGAACTGCCAGCCTTTCTCTTCACAGTCAATTACTTTAATCACTATTTAGGTTTAAATATACATAGAGAGGTACTGGTGGCTCAGTGGTCAAATTCTCAGCTACCATGCAGAAGACGTGGGTTTGAGTTTCAGCCAGTGCACTTCATATGCAGCCATCAGCCCTCTGTGGAGCTTATATGGTGCTATGATGCTGAACAAGAATCAACTGAGCTTCCAGACTCAGACAGACTAGGGAGAAAGGCTGACAATCTACTGCATATCAGCCAGATTTATACTTAATTATCTCAGTGAAGTTTCCCTGAAGATTTTCCATATACTCACTCTCTCTGTCTGCTGCTGACCCCTTCATGGTGTTGCCCAACTGTTCAACAATTTCACCATCTCTTTTAGTCCTGGGCTGGGTAGGGCTGCTGAGAAAACCCTATACTCTCTGTACTTACATTGTTGTTGTTGTTAGGCGCCACAGAGTCGGTTCCAACTCATAGCAACCCTATGCACAATGAAACAAAACACTGCACAGTCCTGTGCCATGCCCGGAATCGTTTTTACACTTAAGCCTGTTATTGCAGCTTCTGTGTCAATCCATTTCCTTGAGGATCTTACTCTTTTTTGCTGATCCTCCACTCTACTGAGCATAAGGTACTTCTCTAGGGACTGATCCCTCCTGATAACGTGTCCAAAGTATGTAAGGCAGGCTCTTGCCATCTTTGCTTCCAAGAAACACTCGGATTGTACTTCTTGCAAAACAGACCTGTTTGTTCTTTTGGCAATCCGTGGTACATTCAGTATTCTTTTCCAACATCACAATTCAAAGGTGTAAATTCTTCATCTGCCTTCCTTATTCATTGTCCACCTTTCACATGTATATAATTGAAAACACCATAGCTTGGGTCAGGCACACCTTAGTTTTCAAGGTGAGATCTTCACTTTAAAGGGGTCCTTTGCAGCAAATTTTCCCAATGCAATGAGTCTTGTGATTTCTTGACTGATGCTTCCATGGGTGTTGATTATGGAGCCAAATAAAATGAAATCCTTTACAACCTCAGTCGTTTCTCATTTATCATGATGTTGTTTACTGGTCCAGTTGTAAGGATTTTTATTATCTTGATGTTGAGGTGCAATGCATACTGAAGGCTATGGTCTTCGATCTTCATCAGTAAGTATTTAGAATCCTCTTCACTTCCAGCAAGCAAGGTTGTATCATCTGAATAATGCAGCTTGTTAATGAGTCTTTCTCTAATCCTGATGTCTTGTTCTTCTTCATGTAATGCAGCTTCTTGGATTATTTGCTCAGCATACAGAATAAAAGATATGGTTAAAGGATACAACTGTGATACACCCCTTTTCTGATTTTAAACTATGCAATATCCCCTTGTTCTATTTGTGCAACTACCTCTTGATTCACATACAGGTTCCTCATGAGCATGGTTAAGTGTTCTGGAATTGCCATTCTCTGCAATGTTAGCCATAATTTGTTGTCATCCACACAATAGAATGCCTTTGCATAGTCAGTGAAACACAGGTAACAATCTTTTTGGTATTCCCTGCTTTCATCAAGTATCCTTCTGATATCAGCAATGATATCTCTGATTCCATATTCTCTTCTGAATCAGGCTTGAATTTCTGGCAGTTCTCTGTCAAAATACTGTTGCAGTCACTTTTGAATGATCTTTAGCAAAATTGTACTTGCGTGTGATATTAATGATATTGTTCTATAATTTCTGCATTCAGTTGCATCATTGCTCTGAAATTATACCATAATAATTGCATAATTGCAGCTTTAAGTCTTGAAGCAATTTAGTAATTTTTTTTAGCTTCCCTTTTTATTTCCCCTTCCTTTCCAGATAGTGGTTTTTCCAAATTTTTTCAACTAACCTTAAATCTTAGTAGAAGAGGCCTATTCCAGAAAGAAAGAAAACCAAAATTATTCAATATAACAACAGATTGCCTTCTCACCTTCTATTTGTCAGTCTGTCTTATCAACTCAAAATAATCTTATTTCTAGGAATACTGCCCTAATTTTATATTCCAGTGATCCCCAATTACTTGCTAATTACCAAATCCTGTCTCTTTTTATGTCGTAAGTGTGCTTAATGTCTTGTCTTAACTTCCCGTTGTTGACCATTCCATTGTGTGTGTTTTAAATCCTGTCCTTTCCCCCTTAATAAATGTTTTACTTTTCTTTCTTTGTCTCGGGGAAGAATGTTTCCAAAATTTTCCTTGAATAAGTATTTTATCCTTGAAAAATATCATTTCTTTGTATGGTCTCTTTAAAAAAGCCAAAGTCACTGCCTTTGAGTCAATTCCAACTCACAACAACCCTATAGGTCAGAGCATACCTGTCCCATAGTGTTTCCAAGGATCACCTCGTGATTTCAACTGTCAACCTTTTGGTTAACAGATGTAGTACTTTACCACTATGCCACCCGGGTTTCCAATATGGTCTCTATAATCACTCCTTTTTTGTTGTTCCCTATATAGGTTGGAAATCTTCCTATTTGGAAGAGGAGTTTGGGTTTCACTAATTTGTAAGGAGACTTCATTCCTTTGCTCAGCAGGTTATCAAGTGCATTTAATTCAATCAAAATGTATTAAGTTATAAAGAGGTTGCTGTAACAGTTTAGTGGTTTTTAACATAAACTGAAATCACATATATTTGAATTATAAGATTCAGTATAAAATACTAAGACATTAGTATTTTACCCATGAGGTTTGAACAAATTAACAGGTCACATAAAGTACTGTTTCAAGACCTTTCTGCTGTCTCCACAGTCATGTCAATGATACTTTCATTACTGAACACTCAGTTTGGTCCAAAAATTGTTGCCACATTGATCAGCCTGGCTATCATGAGCCTTTCATGATATTCTTTCATTATGCTCTTCTCACAGTACATTCCAGAAAAGAGAAAAACATTGTTTTTTCATTTACTAAGATTCTAAGGAGCACTGATGATACTGTAGTTAAAATAATCGATTGCTAACCAAAAGATCGATGCATCAAAACTACCAGCAGTTCTGTTGAAGAAAAATGTGTTAGTCTTCTGCTTCCATGAAGATCTACAGCTTTAGAAACCCTATGGGGAGATAGCACACATTCCTGTGGTGAGAGGCTGCAAGGAAGACAAAAGCTTTCTCCATTCATTCAAACAAGGGGACAGAGACTGAACTTACCTCCCAACAGGTGAAGTAAGCTTGTACTAGTTTAAAGCACCTTCACATTATTTGATCCAATTTCACAAGAGAGGAACTGGTAGTAGCAGAAAACAGGATTAAGGAGAAAGGTGATAGAGTCCATACCCCTAGAAGAGATCATATTGTTATATTTAGGGGGTGGGGCCAAGATGGCAGACGAGACATACATCATTCCCTCCAAGAACTAAGGCATGAAATGACAACTTAATGGCACAGGATGGACATCCGGGGAGCACTGAGATCTGGCATAGGGTTGTCAGATTTGACTAGACACCGGTAATGCACTAAACTACCTCTCTGAAAGATAAGGCAGTAGATGCTGAGGCCTGCTCCTTCTGACTGATTGTTTTAGAGCTCTGCAGGTACTGACACCTTCTTTGTTATCCAGGAAGTGGGGACTGGCCATGAGGTGACAAATATACTGAATTACAGTGCTTAAGTAAATAGCATATGGCACAGTGAAGAGACTATGCATGGGACAGCCACATATTGAGAGCCTAGCTGCTGAGAGGGCAGCACTGCCTCTCTAGTCTCTCTTTTCTGAGCTGTGCCACAAATTCTGCTGTTTGACAGCAGGAAGGGCAGCTCAGCCAGGACGCCATGTTGTTTGGCTGGTAGGTGGAGTCACACAGCTGGAGGCCTTAGCTGGGGCTGATTCTTAAGCAGAGCAAGACCTTCTGTCTGGCAAGTGCTTCTCCAGAAGAAAAGCTGTGTTTGTGACAATTCATGTCTAGATTTATGGGTGTGGCCTGGCAGAGGATGGCAAGAAGGCCCCAACCTCTCTCTACTTTGCACCACGTCATAGCATCTGGGGATGGCCTATAACATACTTTTGTTGTCAGCTGGAAGGTGGGGCCAGCTATACCTGAGGGAATGACTGTTTTTGACAGCTGCTTATTAGTAATGTACCTTTTTAAAATAAGGTCACCTGGAGAAGAACTTATTGTTCAGAGGCCTGGTGACAACTCCTTTATACTTCACTGGTTCACATCATAAAGTTGGTTGACAGCCCCCAGTGAATCCATAAATAGGACACTGTTTTCACTCTAAAGAGTCCATCTGTGGCCAGTCACTAGAGTACAAAGAGATGAGTGGTGACCAACTCCCCTCTTAGAACTACACCTCAGCTACTGTTGAGGTAACATCAGAGAAATTGAACAGCTTAACATTGTGAAAATGTCTATTTTACCTAAAGCAATCTATTTGTATAATGCAATCCCAATACAAGTTCCAGTGACATTTTTTAATGAGATGGAGAAACAAATCACCAATTTGTTTGTAAAGGGAAGAAGCCCTGGATAAGTAAGGTACTACTAAAGAAGAACACACTGGGAGGCCTCTCATTACCCGACCTTAGAACATACTACACTGCCACGGTGGTCAAAACAGCCTGGTACTGGTACAAGAACAGACAGATCGATCAATGGAACACAATTGAGACCCCAGAGATGACACCATCTGCCTATGAACAGTTGATAATCGACAAAGGCCCTAAGACATTAAACTGGGGTAAAAACAGTATCTTCAACAAGTGGTGCTGGCAAAATTGGTTATCCATCTGCAATAAACTGAATCAAGATCCATATCTTACACCTTATACTAAAACCAACTCCAACTGGATAAAAGACCTAAATATCAAACCTAAAACAATAAAGCTCATCCAAGAAAAGGTAGGAACAACAATGGAAGTTTTAATACACAATGAGGACAGACTCCAAAATCTGTCAAAGAAACCACAATGAACAGAAGTGAAAATGGATAAATGGGAACTATTTAGAATCAAACACTTTTGCTCATCCAAAGACTTTATTAATAGAATTAAAAGAACACCCACAGAATGGGAAAAAATATTTGGCAACTCTATGTCAGACCGACGCCTGGCTATAAGATACTACAAAATATCAATGAGAAGAATAAATCATGCAATTAAGTGATGGGCAAAGGAGATGGTCAGACATTTAACTAAAGAGGGGATCCAGGCAGCCAAAAAACACATGCAGACATGTTCATGATCTTTAGTTATTAAAGAAATTCAAATCAAGATGACAATGAGATACCATCTCACCCCAACAAGATTGGCCATCATCCAGAAAACACAAAACAACAAATGCTAGAGAGGCTGTGGAGAAAGTGGAACCCTCCTACACTGTTGGTGGGGTGGCAAAATGGTCCAGCCTCTCTGGAAAGCAATCTGGCGCTTTCTTAAAAAATTGGCTATCAATATACCATTTGACCCAGTAATTCCACTACTTGGAATATATCCTACAGAATCAAGGCCTTTCACACCAATGGACACATGCACCAGAATGTTTATCGCAGCACAGTCCACGACAGCAAAAAGATGGAATCAACCCAGATGCCCAACAACAGAAGGATGGTTAGGTAAACTATGATACATATACTCAATGGAGCACTACGCAATGATAAAACATAACGATGATTCCAGGAAGCATCTCCTAACCTGGTTTCAACTGGAAGACATTATGTTGAGTGAAAGTAGTCAGCGACAAAAAGACAGATATTGTATGAGACCTCTACGATAAGATCTCAAAAACAGACTTGTATATAAAAGAGAAGACTCTTTGACAGCTGCTTGGGAGGGGAGGGAGGGAGGGTGGGGGGAAGGGTTTAGATAAGATAGTTGGTAGAAATCTGGTTGGGAGAATTCGGTGATAGCACACATTAGAAAGAAGAACAACATTAAGTGGACTTCAGCATAACTTGAGTACTCTTTCCATCTTAACCCAATATTGCAAGGATAGAGTAGCTGGGGCAGGGGGCAGGGGGCAGGGGACCATGCTCTTAGGCAAAATCGAGGCCAATTGGCACAACTAGCATTTTGCTAGGAGGGCTCTCTGAACCCCACATTGGTGAGTGGCGTCTGGGGTTTTAAAAGCTGCCAAGCTACCATCTGAGGACACAGCAAATTGTCCCAACTCGACTGGAATGGATGCTCACTGAGGACCAAAAAGACATGGGGTAACGACAACCTAGAAGATAGAGAGACCCACAAGAGTGGGTGCCTACATCGACTTGGGACCGGAAAACCTGGATGGTGCCCGGCCACCACCCGTGATAGCCACGATGGAGCTCACTACATTGAGTCTCACTGGCAACACAAGAATAAAAAGGGATGCATCCTGAGATCTCCACTAAAAGATCTCAATTGATGGTCAGTGGTTTCGGGGTTCCCCTGAGAGCATGGCCCCTGGCCCTGATGCTGCCCTTGCCCATAAATCATAACGAAGTTCCACTCTTTGGACATGAGTGGATTGGACTTGGCAATGCAGAATGACCATATGTTGGATGCACTTTATGGTTCTATACATCTATAGGATATCGTCCTGCTAACCTCTGGCTGGAGGAAGGAGAGTGGGTGGAGAGGAGGGGAAAGGAGACTGTTGTGAGGATGAGACATGTATGGAGCAGACAGAAGTAATGTGCTGTCACCGGACAGGGAGAGCAGTGGAAGCTGCATATAGGTGGGCATGTAAATTTATATGGGAATGTATATTTTCACTCAGTTATATTAAATAAAATTGAAAAAAAAAGGAAAGCAGTCCACCATGGCTGCAGAAAACTCCAAAAATAGAGAATAAAAAAACTTGCCAGATGAAGCCTTTCTGAAACTATCAGAGGTCAAGTATAAAAGAATTACATATAGAGCCCTCCTAGAAATTAAACAAAATGAAGGAGAACAAAATGAAAAAAATAAGCTATTTGAAGTGATGGACCACCAATGATCTGAAATCCAGCAGGTTACTAACAAAATTACAGAATTAGACAACTCAATCTGAAGTCAAAAGAGAAGAATTGAGAGGAAAGTCGGACTTAGTGACCTTCAGGATAGAGCAACTTACTCCAGCATTTATGAGGAGAAATCAGAGGAAAGAAATAAGAAAAATGAGGAAGCATTAAGAAACATGGGACTGTATTAAGAGGAATAATAGATGAATAATTGGAGTTCCTGAATAGGGAGGGATAACTGAAAATACAGAGAATATGGCTGTAGAGTTGCCGACAGTAAACTTCCCTGAAATTGTGAAAGAAGAAAACATAGATTTCCAAGATGTGTATTGAACACCATAAAAACTAGACCCCCCAAAGACACAAAGACATATTATAATCAAGCTTAATTAAACTGAAACATAAACAGATTCTCTTGAAGGCAGAAAGGCTCAGAGCAAAGCTAACATTCAGTGGGAAACCCTTTAGGATTTGTCTGACTTCTTGGCAGAAACAATGTTGACAGGGAGGCAGTGGGATGACAAATTCAACGCCCTGAAGGAGAAAAACTTCCAACCAATAATTATATATTCTGCAAAATTGTCTTTGAACTGTGACAATGAAATGAAGACATTTGCAGATAAACAGAAGCTTAGAGACTTTGTAACAACCAAACCAAAACTACAAGAAATAAAGAAGCTTTTTCCTTAGAAAAACGAAAATGTTATGTGTATACTAAAGGAGGCATTACAGGACCCAGGATCCAGAAACTACAATATTAAAAGAAGGGAACCAGTGATAATAACCTGAAAAGTATTACACCGTACCACTACGAAGAGAGATATATTATGGTAGTTATAACCCTTGCAGATGGAAAGGAAATTAAAAAGATATGCAGAAGTTAAAGTCTGATTTAAACTTAGAATAGTAAGGGGGATCATAGGGATAGCTGCAAAACAAAACAATGATGTGACATATAACAAGAAACATAATACAAGAGTCTCAACAAACACAAAATAAACACTGAAAAAAATGAAAAGTCAACCCATAAAGAAGAATGTCCCCAATAGAATATTAAGGAAAACACAGAAAATACCAACAACAGAAAAGCAAATCCATCAAAATGACAAGAAACACACTTAAGACTCAGAGATATGAACAAACTGAATACCAAAGGATGAAAAATTATATACCAAGTCAAGAACATACAAAGAAGAGCAGGAGTGTCAATACTAATCTCAGATAAAATAGACTTTATGATCCACCATCATGGACAAGGATGGCCACTATTTATTGTTGGAAGGTTGAGTACATAAGCAGGATGTAATAATATTAAATATTTGTGCACCCAATACCAGAGCATCTAAATACATCGAACAAACACTGGCAACATTGAAAAATGAAATAGATCACAGCACAATAATAGTTGGAGACTTCAACACTTCACTTTCACCAATGGACAGATCATACAGAAAAAAGCTAAGTAAACATACAGAAGAACTTATTGTGACAATTAACCAACTAGACCTCATGGACATGTACAGAACCTTTTACCCATCAACACATAAGCACGCCTTCTCCAAAGCACATGGAACATTTTCCAAAATAGACTATATGTTAGGACATAAAGTAAGTCTCAATTAGTGCACAGCATCTTCTCAGACCATAAAGCCATAAAAGTTAAAATCAACAGCAGAAAAAAAATGAGTAGAAATTCAAACTCACGGAAATAGAACAACACCTTGCTTAAAAATCCATGGCTTATAGAAGAAATCAAGGACAAAAGAAAGAAACCTATGGGATCAAATGAGAATGAAAACACATTTTACCAGAACCTATGGGATACAGTAAAAGCAATACTCAGCGGTCAATTTATCTGTATAAATGCATACATCCAGAAGGAAGAAAGGACTCACACCAAAGAATTAACCCTACAGCTTGAACAAGTAGAAAGAGAACAACAGAGAGCCTGCTCAAGAACCAGAAGAAAATAGACAACAAAGATTAGAGCATAACTGAATGAATTAGAGAATAGAAGAACAATTGAGAAAATTAACAAAACCAAAAGCTGGTTCTTCGAAAAGATGAACAAAATTGATAAACCACTGACTAAACTTATAAAAGAAAAACGGGAGAGGAAACAAATAACCCAAATAAGAAACAAGATGTGAGATGTCACAACAGACCAAAATGGTAAACCTATGGACAAATTTCTAGGTTCCTATCACCTACCAAAATTATCACAAGAGAAGTAAAACAACGTAATAAACCCATCACAAAGGAAAAGACTGAAAAAGTTATCAAAAAACTACCAACCCAAAAACTCCTGGCCCAGATGGCTTATCTGGAGAATTCTACCAAACTTTCAAAGAAGAGTTAATTCCAATACTACTGAGGCTATTTCATACCATAAAAAGTAATGGAAGACTCCCAAATTCATTCTATGAAGCCAGCATAACCCTGATACCAAAGCCAGGGAAAAATCCCACAAAAAAAAGAGAAAATTACCAATATCACTCATGAACCTAGGTGCAAAACTGAACAAAATCCTTGCCAATAGAATTAAACAACATGGATCTGACTTGACGGCACTTGGCTTTTGGCTTGGCATCAAAAAAATAATTCACCATGACCAAGTTGGATTCATACCTGGGTTGCAAGCCTGGTTAAACATCAGAAAAACATTTAATGTGATCAAGCACATAAATAGCACAAAGGATAAGAATCACCTGACTTTGTCAATTGATGCAGAAAAAGGCATTTGACAAAGTCCAGCACCCATTCATGCTAAAAACTCTTGGCAAAGTAGGAATAGAGTGGAAATTTCTTAACTCAGTAAGGGGCATCTATACAAAGGCAACAATGTACGTCGTCCTGAATGGAGAGAGACTGAAAGAATTTCTCTTCAGAACAGGAAGTAGACAGGGCAGCCCACTGTCACCACTTCTATTCAACATTGTACCAGAGGTTCTAGTTAGACAATTAAGACAAAGAAATAAAAGGTATCCACATGGGCAAAGAAGAAGTGAAAATCTCCCCATTTGCAGATGATATGACTGTATATGCAGAGGATTCTAAAGAATCCATAAACTGCTTGAACTAATGGAATAGTTAATCAAAGTATCAGGACAGAAGATAAACAGAAGTAAATCAGTAGGATTCCTTTATAGCAATGAAGAGATCTTCAAATAAGAAATCATGAAAACAATACCATTTGCTATAGGCCCCCAAAAGATAAAATACCTAGTAATCAAACTAGAGAAATAAGAGAACTACAAGACCTCCTGTGAGAAACCAAGATAGACTTACATAAATGGAGAAACCCACCCTGCTCGTGGATAGGAAGACTTAACATTGTGAAAATATCTATTTTATCCAAAGCGATCTGCATATACAGTGCAATTCTAATACAAATTCCAGTGTCAGTTTTTAGAGACAGAGAAATAAATCACCCACTTTGCTTGGAAAGGGAAGAAACCCCTGATAAGTAAAGCACTACTGAAGAAGAGGAACACACTGGGTAGCCAAACACTACCTGACCTTAGAACCTATTACACTGCCACAGTAGTCAAAACAGCCCAGTAATGGTATAAAAAGAGACATATATACCAATGGAATAGAGCTGATACTCCAGAGACAACAGTATCCGCTGATGAACTGTTGATATTCGATAAAGGCCATAAGATTGTAAACTGAGGTAAAAACAGTCTCTTTAACAAATGGTGCTGGCAAAATTGGATATCCGTCTGCAAAAAACTGAAACAAGAGCCATATCACACACCTTACACAAAAACTAACTCAAATTGCATAAAAGACCTAAATATCAAACCTAAAACAATAAAGCTCATGCAAGAAAAAATAGGGTCAACAATGGAAATTTTAATACACACAGACTGCAAACTCTGCCAAACAAAGCATGATCAGCAGAAGAGAAAATAGATAAATCAAAACTACTAAGAATCAAACACTTTTGCTCATCCAAAGACTTTATCAAAAGAGTTAAAAGACCATCTACAGTATGGGAGAAAATATTAGGCAACTACATTTCAGACCAACATCTGATGTCCATAATCCACAAGGTAGTGCAAAAGAGCAATGAGAAAAAGGTAAATAACCCAATTAAGTGACGGACAAAGGAGATGGGCAGACATTTCACCAAAGAGGACATCCACGCAGTCAAAAGACACATGAAGAAATGCTCATGATCGTTATCTATCAGAGAAATCCCAGTCAAAACTAGAATGAGATACCATTTCATCCCAACAAGAGTGGCCATGATCCAAAAAACACAAAACAACAGATGCTGGAGAGGCTGTGGAGAAATTGGAACTCTCCTACACTGCTGGTGGGATTGCAAAATGGTGCAACCTCTTTGGAAAGCAATCTGGCACTTCCTTATAAAGTTGGAAATAGATATACCATTTGATCTAGTCATCCCACTGTTCAGAATTTATCCTGCCGAAACAAAGGCTGCCACATGAACAGACACATGCACATGATTGTTTACTGAAGCACAATCCATGATAGCAAACAGATGGAATCAATCCAGATGCCCATAATAAACCAACTATGGTACATGAGTCGGATCCAACTCGACGGCACTTGGCTGGCTTGTCATGGTACATATATTCAATTGAACACTACAGAGTGATTAAAAAAACACGATAATTTTAGGAAACATATCATAACCTGGTTTCAACTGGAAGATGTCATGCTGAGTGAAATCAGTCAATGGCAAAGGACAAATATTGTATGAGACCCCTGCTATAAGGAGTTAAAAATAGACTCACGTAGAGAAGAAAAGACTCTTTGATGCTTACAAGAGTGAGGAGAGAGGGCAAGAGTTGATCACAGATTAGATGCCAAGCCAGCCAAGTGCCGTTGAGTCAGATCTGACTCAGATTAGATAGCTGATACAAATTGGTTTAGGTGAAAGCAGTGATAGCACATAGTAGAAAATAGATCAACTTAACTGGACTTCACTATAAACTGAAAGGTCTTCTAACCTCAACCCAATATTGCAAGGGTAGGGTGGTGGAGGTGGGGTCTGGGGACCATGCTCTTGGGGGACACCAAGGTCTATTGGCATAATTAGCCTATTGTTAAGAGAATCTTTTGCACCTCCCATTGGTGAGTGGTATCTGGGATCTTAAAACTAGTAAGCTGGCATTCAAGGTACACCAAATGGTCCCAACTCAGTGTGGAACAGATGATCACCAAGAACACCAAAGACACGAGGACAAAAGAGTCCAGGAGACAGAAGGACCCATGTGAATGGGTGACTGTATGGACATGTGACCGGAAGAAACAGATGGTGCCCAGCCACCACCACCACCAAAGACAGCCATGCTGTGGCACACAATGTTGATTCTCTGTGGCAACATGAGAAAAAGAGGGGTGCAGCTCAAGAACTCTACTAAAAGACCACAGGTGATGGTCTGATGGCCCCAGGAATTTCCTGGGAGCATGGCCCTTAGACCAGCTGCTACCCCTGTCTATAAAACACTGTTAAGGTTAACTCTTAGGACAAAAATGGACTAGACTCGGGATCATGATGTGACCATACGGTGCGTGTGCTTTATGGTTCTATTCGTTTATAGGAGGCTGTCCTACTGATCTCTTTCTAGATGGCAGAAAAGGGGGTGGAGAGGAAGGAAGAGGAGCTTGTTAAGAGGATACAACCAGCATAAAATGAGAAGGAGGAGTGTGCTCTCACGAGGAAAGGAGAACAGAGGAAGCTGTAGATAGGAAGGCATACAAAATTGATTCAGGTTGTATACTTCCCACTTAGTCACAGTAAAAAAAGGAGAAAGAGAAAAAGGAAGGAAGGAAGGAGAGCAAAGGAAGGAAGAAAACCTGTGAGGTTGTCATGAATCAATCAGCTTGACCGCAGTGGGCTTGGTTTTGGTTTGCTTGGCTAAGTCTCTAGTATAAATATGAATAAGTGCTGCACTGGAACCTGTTCATATTGGTTCATGAGAGTCAGTTGTGTACATTTCTTCCCACTTCCATTTTCAGTGATGTCATTTTGGTAGCTCAAAATCAGATCTAGTAGGTGTACTTACATCATGGAAATTTACAAACATTACCAATCAGAGCTCTCCTTCTCTCCGATTATCGAAAATTTCCTGGCATACCAAAAACAAAATATATCATAGGAGGCTGAAGGAAAACGTTTACTTACTATGGCAGGAAGATTCTGAGTAGGATATCGACTCATTAGTTCATAGATCACTGGGTCACAAAGAACCATATTTACATCCAACAGAAAAAGAATTTCATGAATTGACTAGACGAGCTTTTGTGATTTTTTCTGTTAGGAACAAGCTGTGTGTTCTGTACATTTGGTAGGCAAAGTAAAATAGTTATTTATCAATAAAAAAGGGAAGATATTGGCAGAAAATGCTATGTGTAAACCAATGCCTCTGAAATCAGTTCATTCAACAAATACAATATTTCTCAGCCCTCTCTTGCAGTTAAGTGTGTACAAATAAGACTAGCAAATGGAATCTGGCCTAAATGAGTTATGGCCCATACAAACCTCCTGTGCTCTCCTTAATATATCCTCTCTTTTCCTTTGCTGAGAAGAGACTCCAAAAACTAATTACCTAGAACTAAACCCAACCCACTATTAGGTTTATGAGTCAATTCTGACTCATAATGACCCTGCAGACAGAGTAGAATTGCCTCCTAAAGTTTCCAAGGAGTGCCTTGCAGATTGGAACTATTGACCATCTAGTCAGCAGCTATAGCACTTAATCACTATGACACCAGGGTTTCTAAATCCCTAGAGAATGGTAAAACTGTAAAATGAAAATTCAGTGCAAGTTCCTGAGTCATCAGACAGAGGGATGCTGCTTAACCTGTTTGCACTGAACTTCAAGTGAGTAAGAAATGAACTTTATGTCAAACCCATAAAATCTAAGGGTGTGTTTGTTTTAGAAGACAATATTTCTCACCTGAACCTATACAAGTCTTTAGCACTGTAGTCTGGCTACTCCTCCTAACTGGTGAATATTTAAGCCCTACATTTGTACATTCCCATCAGTGTTGTATTTTGGAAGCTTGTTCCATTTCCAAAAACATTTGGTGATTCACCACAAGAAACTGTATCAGTAGAATAATGCCTAAACTTTTCGTATAGTAGGATCTACAAAAGGCCCAATTTCACCTTTTTGATCATTTCTTCTTGCTAATCAAATTGATTGCCTCCCCATTTTAGGTAGAAGAAATAATTCTCTACTCTAATCAAGTCACATTTTCTGAACTGTACATGATCTCAGCTTCCTATTTGTTTTTTTTCCTCTTCCATTGTAGACTTGCCATTACAGCAAATTTCTTCCTACACAAACATCACTTATGTTTTTGAGCCATTACCACATCATTTTCTTTTCTTGTAGCATTCCATTTTATACCACTAGGTTAAAAAATTAGTTCACACACATTCTTCATAATACTGATACATCTTTCATCATACTCTATGATCATAAATTCATAATTTTTCCTCCAAAAGCACTTGAGCTCTTTAAGATGTCTGTTGTTTATGCTGTGTCACTATTTCCTGTCCCAGTGGTACCTATGGTGCACACACACTCACGCACACACACACTGAAAACAAAAACATATTTTTGTAGAGTTGATTCTGACTCATGTTCATGTTATAAAACAGAGTAGAACTATCTCATGGGGTATTCAAGGAGTAGCTGGTGGATTAGAACTGTCAACCTTTTGGTTAGCAGCTGAGCTATAAACCAAAAAAAATACCAAACTCATTGCCATCAAGTCTGTTCTGACTCACAGTAGAACTGCCCTATAGAGCTTCCAAGAGGTGCCTGGTGGATTTGAACTGCTAACTTTTGGTTAGCAGCTGTAGCACTTAACGCACAGGAAACCAGGGTTTTCCTGTAATAAACATATTGGGGAAATATATGTATTTGATTTGATGGAACTAATTTCCTTCTCACTAGTTTAAAAATTGTTTTAAGAGAAGAAAAAATTAATTCTGCCTTTAACAATAGCTTTGTAGGGAAAAAGAACAGGTACTAATTAATGAGACTAATAAGTTTATTAGGGAAAAGATGAAAAACTTGCCTTATTTAGAAATAAATATAATTATAAGCAGTCATTTTTGTGTTAATAATAGCCAATGTAAAGTATTCTTACTGATCTACTAGGGAAAATTCAAGAAATTCTAACTGATGATAACACTGTTAGATCTCAGAGTTGTTCGTCCTTTAGTCCAGTAAGACAACAATAAAAGCAACAGATTCAAAATTGCCCCCCCATTATTACAAATTAAAGCTGTTACACTGCATTGTAAAATCATGTGGGCATCTTAAGTATATCTTACAAAGTCTGTCCAATATTAATCCTCAAAAGCTCTGCACACAATCTTTAATAAAATTAGTGTGGAAAAATTTGATAAAGAAAGAAAAGCCAAAGATGTGGATAAACTATCTATTTTTCAAACTGTATTTAAGCTTGAAACCTCAAAAGAGTATATTTTTAAACTTTAGATAAAGACTTGTGCATTCAGACTAAGAAGCATCCTTATTGCGAGAAGGACAGGCACAGGAATTTTGTTTGCTTTTCTGCCAGTGTCTTTTTTCCCCCTTTTACAGTAGCACTATTTACTAGAGTCTTTTAAACCAGCAAAAAGGTGAAAAATTCAATAATCATGCACATAGAATCCTATTATAGTATGGGCTGGGTTATTACCTCTCCTGTCTGGAGTTTACACAATGTGTCAGATAGGCTCGTATATTGATCAGTTGTAAAATACCCTTGCTCAGGTGATTTCCTTCAGTTCTATAGAAATTCATGAAGATCATGAAGCAATCTTGTATAACAACTCCATTTCTCTATCTCTTCCCTATGGAAGACAAACTGGTAATTTATTGTATTACTAGTCTATCATTTCAAACATTTATTGTAGATAAAACTAAAATCTGAAACTTCATAATAAAAACTAGGAATTATTTTCTGTCTGCTTATGTCAACCCTTGGGAACTCTATGCTCTATAGGGCAGCTCTAACTGATCTATATAGATTTGCTACAAGTTGGAATCGACTTGGTGGCACTGGGTTTTGTTTTTCTGATAAATGCCAACCTTGTTGGAGTGAGATGGTATCTCATTGTAGCTTTGATTTGGATTTCTCTAATGGTTCAGTGGCACTTGACTTGGCTAATGGTTAATAGGTTAATCATTGTGAGCATTACTCTGACCTATAGGGTGGCTGTGAGTCAAAATCAACTCAATGGTGGTGAGTTTTGTATGAGTTATGTAAATTCCCAGGAGAGAGGACATCACTCTAAAGAGCAGCCTAACCAAAATGTCTCTCCTGAATCAGGGTGCGGGTGTCTAAGGCATGTGGAGTATAATAAGATTTGTTATATCAGGAGAACAATTCAGAAATAAAATGCTTCTAGTACTATTTGCTTCTGATACTATTTGGATTGCAGAAAGAAAATACAGAAATGCATGGGAGAGGAAATAAAATAATGTCTTAGAAAAGAAAACAATGAAAAGATTGACAGCTATAATATAGCAAAATATTTGAAGGCATTAGTATATACCTTTTGCAAATGAATGTAAATTAGTTTCGAATGAATTGAAAAGAAGCAGTCTATGTGTGCCTATTGCTACTCTAGACTATCACCTTAATAATGGACAGCTGTTTTTCACTATGGCGCTATTGGAAACCTAGTGTGATGTTTTGGATACATAAATTGGTATAGATTGAATTGCCAATGTTAATGCTATTTTCTTAGAGAAATGAAATCTTTATGATTCTTCAATATACTTCTGGGTTCAGATCACATGCAAGATGTGATATAAATGCAGTGAATATCAATCTGCTTCAGAACGCTTCAGGGGAAAAGATGTCACCTACCTTTACTTTTCTAAAGTAAACTAAAACTAGCTCAGAGCTCCCATTCGTCAGGATAAGTAAGAAAGTTAATCACTGTGGAAAACTTCTGTCTTTCTAAATTCATTTAAGAAATCTGAATTTATTTAGAGCCAGAAAGCTACAGCAAAGTCCCATTCCTTACCCATGGTAGACATTACCTCTACCATTAATATCAAAAGATGATTTTCACTTTCTCTTGAAATCCAACATTTCAGAAATACTCTTCCCAGGAGTACTCTGTACATCAGATTTTAGGCTTGGCTACAGTCACTCCCAGTGACATCCTCAAGACCACCAACAGCTGTGATGTCCAGCCTGCCCAGGTGGTTCACAGTCATTGCTTGATCTCTCTCTAACAGTGTAAGTAATCCGCTTGTAGTTCCCTACCTGTTGAAGAAATTTATGAACTACCATTCCTTTCCATTATCAGGTGAACTTTTTTTTTTGTCTCTTTAATCTTCTGGTAGTTGGGTACCCCTCCAATTGTTAAACTGAAGAACCTTCAGATCCACCTTAGAAATAAAAAGCTTTCCCTGGACCTCAACTCCTTTATAGTTCTTGGATGAGAGATGCCTTCAAGTACCTGCCAACCTGAATTTTTAGCCCTGAAACCAAACCCACTGGTAGACTTATAGCAACCCTATAGGGTATGGTATAACTGTCCCATAGGGTTTCCGAGGAATAGCTGGTGGATTCAAACTGCCAAACTTATGGTTAGCAGCTGAGCTGTCTAACCACTGTGCAACCAGGGCTTCTCAGCCCTGAAAGTCACACATGATTAGACAGGTTCTTTAGCAAACAGAGCCAGGGATTCAAACCTATGAAATATGGCCGTGTTGTCGGTCAGGGTTTGTGCACCAGGAGGCAAGGTCTTCCCTGAGTAGAGAAAGCAGGATAAAAATTAAAACACTTGTGAATTCTTCTGTCTCAGTGCTGTAAAATTCATAGGTTGTATGTTCAGGGCAAACAAAACAGGCTTAAGGAAGACAAAATAGCTTCCACTGTTCTTTCTCTTTCTTCAATTTTAATGTAATATGTTCTTCACTGATGCAAACTTGAGTTAATTGCGATTCAGTTAGATTGATTTTTTACCATTGTAGGCAACTCCTTTCTCTGAAGTAACATACAAACTGTCTTATTAAAAGTAAATGAAATGTTTGCTTGAAGGATTAAACTATTACAGCATATTTTTGCTTTGATGCATGTCAACAGAGGTTATTACAGAGTTGTTCTGCACAAACAACAGCACAGATGTTCAGAACTCAGAGGCGAAAACAATAGACTACAGAAACGTTTGTTTCTCATCCTTCCTTTTTCTCCCCATTCTCTTATTTTCCTGTCACCCTCAATATCCCCTTCTTACTCTGCTTCTCAATGGTATTACCAACCAAACACAACACACTAGATTTCTTGAGAAAAAAGCGTAGGAGGTACACTGATACTTGTGAAGGTGATAAAGAGATGAAAGATAATGGTAGGCCTAATAGGAACCAAATAGGTCTAACTAGGGGTAGTCTTGCAATTTAAAAGAGTGGCTTTACTAAATACTTTAGCATTTTGGAACCGAAGCCACCTGGCTGTGAGCCCTTTTCAATAACTGTGCTTAACACACAGGTAAGGAGGTTATCTCCCTTATTTCGAAAGGTGTTGTATAGCTGACATGGCATTATATACTTCAAGAGATTATTTTTCTGAGTATAAATTCCTGTGTAACCTAAGTCAGCCATGAAGCAATGATCTAGATCTGTTTTTCCGTAACGTGATTGACAGTGGCAATAGACATTTTAGTGTCTGTGGATTTCTGCAACAGCACTCAACAGCATGCTTGATTTGTGGGTTCACCTTTGTCACTCTTTGGGATTTCCCAGATAGCTTAGAGAGGGAATTTCACGATTATCTAGAATTGTTAAAGTTGAGCCTTAAATTCTTAAACTCTAGCACTGTGCATTCGTTCTTTGTCTCTCTCAAGCTGTATGTGTCTCTTTGCCTCGCTTGAAACATTTATTAGCAAGTGGTATATGTGAAAATGCTCATTGCTGTGGATTTCTGTATGTGTTTGTGTAACACTGTTGACCATAAAGAGCAGAAAATAATTTAGGAGTTGATGTTTTAGAAGAAAATTAACCTAAAAGACAAACCAACAATAGGAGATAAAAATACCAACTATAAACACATCAAAAAAAGAAACTAAAGGAAAAACAATATGTGAATTGTAGAGGATGGTTGCAATTATTTGCAATAGAATAGAAAATAGACTATAAGGAAACATATCTAAATATTTATATTGAGTTGGTAGCATGATGTTCAATTTCTTTTTTCTCTGTTTTTAAAACTTCTGTTGTCTCTCTGGACACCCTGGTAGTGTAGTGGTTAAGTGCTATGTCTGCTTAACAGAAGGTTTGCGGTTCCCATCTGCCAGGTGCTCCTTGGAAACTCTATGGAACAGTTCTACTCTGTCCCACAGGGTCACTATGAGTTGGAATCATCTCAGTGGCAATAGGGTTAGGTTATTGTCTCTGTTTATATACACATATGTAGTTTTTTTTTTTGTTTTTTTTTTAAATCAAGCAGTTGGCTGAAGAGAAAAATAGCTACCCTAAAGTGTTTCAACAAAATTTGGTAAGTTATTCATCAGTGGCTAAAGCTAGAAACAAAATCCTATATTGATGGAGTTAAAAAAGAAATAAAAAAATGTGTGTCAACCTTTAATACAGATTGTTTTACCTTAACAGACCATATCATTGCTTGTGGGAAATTTTTGCTTGTGCTCTAAAGACTTTCTGTCATTTTATCCATTTTATTTTTATTTGGTCCCAGTGACCTTCCCAGTTTTAAATAAAGAACTAAGTACATATTGAGGGAGGAGAAATATTTTAGAAGTGCCAACCTTCTTATCGATAAAGAAGCGTATAGTATAGCCACTGTAATTTAAATCATCTGCATCATAATTAACTATTTTAAATCTCTATGAGCTTCCTATGGAGCCCCTGGCTGGTGCAAATGGTTAGCAACCTTGGCTGCTGGTGGAGAGGTTGGAGTTTGAATCCATCCAGAGGCTCTGTGGAAGAAAAGCCTGGTGCTCTACTTCCAAATGGAATCAACAGCAATTGGTATCAACATGGGCTTCAGGTAGATTTTTAAACTGTTTTGATTTCCATTCTTTAGTATTTAACTTAGCAGAAAACTCTTTGCCATCAAGTTGAATCTGACTCATAGTGACCTCATAGGACAGAGTAGAACTTCTCCGTAGAGTTTCTAAGGAGGAACTGCTAGATTCAAACTGCCCTCCTATGGGTTAGCAGCCTGTAACTCCTAATCACGATGCCATCTGGGCTTCAAACCCATTGCTGTGGAATTGATTCTGACTCATAGCAACCTTATAGGACAGAGTAGAACTGCCCCTGTGGTTAACCACTATGCTTCCAGGGCCCCATAAAGTAGAATTGCCTCGCAGGGCCTCCAAGGAGTGGCTCGTGGATTTGAACTGCTGACACTTTGGTTAGCAATCAAGCTCCTAACCACTGGGCTACTAGGGCTCCACTATGCATACTGTACCAAAATTCTTCCAAATCAAAGCATTTTTTCTCTATGTAAGCCCTCATACCAAACCTAGAGGACTGAATTCTAATCTGTGACTTGGATTGTCTTTGGTGACTTGGATTGTCTTTGAACCATTCTCTTTTATACACTATTTCACTGCAAATAACTATGCCTAGAATTCTGTATTATTTGGAAGTCTTTCCATTTCACCTGTGAAGTATGACTGTGCTCTGCAATCAATAACTATTTACTTCCTGGGATTCTTTATTCCCGAATCCTCTTGACATTTTGTTATCAGTCTTTGCTGGTCTACCATAAACCTTACCTACCTATTTAAATTTTACTGACTCCTGCTTTATCCCAAGATTGTGGTATCGGTATTCTAGTCTCCATTTTTCCATCTGTTATTTTGGTACTTATGTAACTTGACCCTATGCCGACTAATTGCCATACACCTGCCTTGTTCACCATTGTCACAAGTCTCAGTTTATCTCCAGGGCTCTCAAAACTGATTGCACATTAGAATTACCTAGGGACCTTGTAAAAGCAGTTTTTGCCTGGAGCTCATCCCAGGTGTATTTAAGGAGAGTCTCTGAGCATGGGACCTGAGCAACAGTAATGTTAGAAGCTTTCCTATGTGAATGGAGGGTGGTAAGAAGTGATTCTAATGCACCAGTGTAATTGGGAACTACTGCTTGAATACCAATTATGGTCTACCTTGGCTAGCCCTGATACTAATTACCCTAAATCCAAGAGAAGGCTTAGAGAAAAAATAAAAATGTCTGATCTTTGCAAAATCTATAATAATGTGAGATATTCAAATTGTGATTCATGGTAGCATTAAGAATTGTCTTCAAAATGGCAATGTGGTAATTTGAGGATATTTATCACGTATGTAAATTCAGCTCTGTTTTATGTTCCACAAGTAGAGCAAAGGGCACAGGATGAATATTATGTGAAGATACCTGATCATGGAATGTGTAAGGGCTAAATTAAAAGAAAGAAGTTATTTTTTATTAAGTGATATAAAAACTATATATATATTTTTTTAAAGTATGCAGTAGCATGGGATGAGAGTTTGTGAAATAGATACTACAAGCTGGTTGAGAATCCGTTAAAAGCCAGGACAGTTCTTCTCTCCTTACTCTTTCTGAGGAGTGTTCAATTATCTTTTTCAAAGGAATCAGGGCTTTGAACCAGATATTCCCAGCTGAGTCAGGGCCGATGAAAAGACTGGAACAGATACAAATTTGTAAAATAAAAGTGAACTGGAAGGTTAACCAAAATGGGAGAAATTATAGGTCGATACACTACTACTAACTTTATCACCCTCTTAGGAAACAAGGACAGCACATTGCGTAGCAACCAAACCTTGACCGACACCGTGAGCACAAGCGCCAGTGCCCAGCTCAAAGAGCGCAGCTGACTGTGCAGCTTTGGGTGGGTATTATTCTCCACAGTCCCGGCTATAATCCAGTCTCCCATGTCAGGTTCCCGAAAGGGTTCATTATGCCTCTTCCAGGCCAACTCCAGGGCTTTAATTCAAAAAACTTCCTGTTCCAGTTATCATTCTGCTTCACTAAATTTAAAAAATTGAGCTCTATTTCCAATGTCACCTCATTAGCCATGACTTAACCGGTTTGAATTGGTTGAACATTAGCCATGACTTAACCGGTTTGAAGCTCTGAAAGAAACAGTTTCCTGGTTAATCTTTTCCTTAAGCGTTTTTCTGGGACATTCTTTGCCTGTATCTCCATTTTTTTTTTTTTAAATCAATTGGGAAAGCAGGCAAGGGAACACATTTTAAGGATGCTTCAGGCCCAAACGAAGTTCTGTCTATATTTCTTTAAAATTGGAAATGTGGGCCTGGCATTAGAAGTCTGATTAAAACATCCCTAGAGTAAGCATTATTTTCTCTTAAGGATAACTCAGTTCTCTAGAAGGAAGAGGTCTGAAATAACACAAAATCACTACCTAGAAATCTTGAGAAACATGTATTCAAAGCCTTAAAACTAATAAGAAGAAAATACCTGCCAACTTCATTAGTGGCTTTTTTGAATTTTTATTTTTAAATGGATCCCGACCAGGTTAATCAGGGCTATATCAGTGATTCTTAAGTCTGACTGCACATTTTAAAACCTCTCTGGGATTTTAATTTAGTATTTTAAAATACTAGGTGGGGTGAGGGTGTTTAAGAATAATTTAAAAAATTCTCCAGATGATTTTAATATGTAACAAGAGCTGAAAATAACAGGACATAAGTAATATAATGTTAGAAATACTATTAAATTTTGTGTCTTAAAGCCATGCTATAAAATATCTAAAAGTTTTACTTGGATGTATCTTGCAATTCCAGCGTCTGTATGGAGCACCTGTTAGGGGCTGATTTATGTTCTCATGCATCCTTCCTGATTTGCTAATAATCACACAGGTGAAATATTTTATTTAGAGCCATCACTGTGTCAATTTGTTCTTAGAGAAAAAAGCAATTAATCAGCATTATTATCACCATTTTCAAATTATATAACTTGCTTGTGGTCACTCAATTACTATGTTTGCAGAGCAGGGTGGTGCCCCGAAGCAGGATGCAGCACCTTTAAAGCAAAATATTTACTGAGAAACTTACCATACGTTGTTCCTGAAATCAACCAGTTAAAGCATTATTGGTCATAATTTATTGTCCCAGAGTACTTCAAAGTCAGTGTGTTCATATCACGTTTATATTCTCTTTGCAAGATCCTTGTTTTCCTCAACTCCCTCTATTCTGTACAGAGATTAATCTCTACAGTCATCAACACATCTGAACTAGAAAACATAGAATCTTCTTCAGGTCCTTACCCTCCCTCCCCACGTCTTCCCCAACATGAAATAAAGCATCACAGCTTGTCAGCTGTAGCTTAAACATACAAATTTTGTTCCTCAATGACTATCAGCTTTCACTGCTTTTTCCTTTGTTCCTGTTCTAAACATCAAGGCCCATATTCTTGTTCACTGCATCATTATTTCTTTGTAAATTTCATAGGATTGTAAGAGCATTTAATATACGTAAAGGGATTTGCATAGGACCGTAGTAAGTGCTTAATCAATGCTAGTTATTATTATTCCATGTGAAAGAGATCTCATATAAAAAAAAGCAGTTGAAGGATGTGTGCAAGTTAGAGCCAATTTTCTTAATTGGCTCAGGGAGTACACACACAGCCTTAGAGTTGATTTTGACTCCTAGCAACCTTGTAGACAGAGTAGAACTGCCTCACAGAGTGTCCAAGGAGCACCTGGCGGATTGGAACTGTCGACC
The DNA here is from genome assembly GCA_028571685.1 of Heterohyrax brucei. Taxonomy (NCBI): domain Eukaryota; kingdom Metazoa; phylum Chordata; class Mammalia; order Hyracoidea; family Procaviidae; genus Heterohyrax; species Heterohyrax brucei. The sequence goes on along the minus strand of CM053149.1, from coordinate 111,006,885 downwards.
TTCTGGTTAACCGCTGTAGCACTTAGCTACTGTGCTGTCAAGTTTTCCCTGGGAGTACAGTCTACTAGGAAGATGAAACTGAATCTTGGAAGTGTGAAATTCTTGGAGATTATGAAGTGTCACCTCTGGTTTCCGAACTCTGCAACTCCTTAACACGGGGACCCCAAACTGCACCAGTGTATCTGCTTGCCTCCACTGCCTTGGACCTGGGTTGGATCCACCAATGTTTATTCTCTATTAAACGTAAAAGTTAAGGCATTGTGTCGTTTTTTTCTTTATCTCTAACCCGCCTTTTATACATGGGCTATTCATGTTTGGGAATTTAGAAGGAATTTCAGTGGGCCTTGTTTCTTCCCGTATATCTCTAATGTCGCCTCAGATTGATCCCTAGAATGATAACGATGCAGCATTCCTATGCTAGTCTGCGTTTACTGGTGGCTATAGAAGAGATCCGACAGTGTTTTGTTCTATTGTGTGAAGGGTCGCTGAGGTCTGACAATTGAGTTTGCAAATTCATCCTACAAAAAGTGCTACATACCTCACTGCCGACTATCTCTATGGTCACCTTTGAAGTACTCCCCTTGGGAAGTTACACACTGAGGCCAGTGCCTAGTCCACCCTTCAAAGCAATTTTGGAACTCTTTTTCTGGAATGGCCATCAAGGCTGTCTTCATATTACCTTTCACGTCCTGGATGTCATCAAAATGTCTTCCACTCAATATTTTCTTTATCTTCGGGTAAAGAAAAAAGTCATTGGGGGCTAGATCAGGTGAGTAGGGAGGGTGTTTCAACACAGTTATTTGTTTGCTGCCTAAAAATTACCTCATAGATAACCAGGCAAGTTTGCGAGCTTGCCACCATGCCACCGTGCACAGTGGCCATTCTTTGAAGGGTGGACTAGGTGCTGGCATTAGCGCATAGCTTCCCAAGTGGAGTACTTTGAAGGTGACAGTAGTGATATTCAGCAATGAGGTATGTAGCACTTAGAACAATTAAGTTAGCAGACTTAATTGTCGGACCTCGTATCAGTCAGAACCAACTCAACAGCACCTAACAACGCAGAAGAGATAATAATCTTCATCATAATATAGTAATTTAGTATTTACTGAGCACAATTACGTTTCTTTTTTTTATTATGATTGAATGAAAATGTACATTCCCATATAAATTTGCATGCTGACCTACGTGCAGCTTCCATTGCTCTCCCTGCACGGTGACAGCACACTCTTCCTCTCTGCTCCATACATGTCCTATCCTCCCAACAGCCTCCTAGCCCCTCCTCTCCACCCATTCCCCTTCCTCCAGTATGAGGTCAACAGGACGACCTCCTATAGATACCTAGAACCATAAAGTGCCCACACAATACGGTCACTCTGCATCACCAAGTCCAATCCATTGCTGCCCAAAATGTTGACCTCCATTATAATTTATGAAAAAGGGGAGCATCAGGGCCAGGGGACCCACTGCCAGGGGAACTCCGAGGCCCCTTGCCCGTCAAGTGCAGTCTTTTACCCGCGATCTCAGGGTACACCCCTCACAGTTACATTTCTAACAATGATGGAAAGCTGAGAAACTCTTTGCTTACCCTGCATAGGAATTTTAACAAGCAGACATGCTTATTAGCCCCATTTTAAAGCTCAAGAGACTGAAATTCAGTCATATTATGTTGTCTGAAACCAGGAAGATTCAGACACAAGAATGGATGATATGAGCAAGAACCCATTTGAAGTCTAGGAGGATCAGTCTTCGAAAGCAGTGAACACAGACTAAAATGAGTGGGCTTAGTGAAGAAGACATTTTACTTCAGCGTTTATAGTATATTACAGATTAAATTATATTCCTCAAAATTATGCTGTAAATCCTAATCCTTATGCCTGTGGTTGGAAATGCTAGTGGTATAATGGTTAAGTGCTATGACTGCTAACCAAAAATTGGAAGTTCAAATCTACTAGGCACTCCTTGAAAACTCTAAAATCCACTGGAAGGCAATCAGTTGTGGGTTTTTTTTTTTGTTAGTTTGCTTTTATGGCTGTGGTCATAATCCCATTTGAGAATCAACTGTCTTTGTTATGTTAACAAGGCAGAATTGCTGTAGGATGTATCTTGAGTCAATCTTTTACAAAATATAAAAGCAGATTAGGCAAATAGAGATTGTGGAAGATAAATACCAAGTCACATGGTGATCTCCAGTGAACCAGGACACAGAAACTGAAGACAGGACCTTACCCCAGAGCTAACAGGGAAAGAAAGCCATCCTCTGGAGCTGGCCGACTGGGCTTCTGACCTGTGCTTTCAGATAGGTCACTATGAGTCAGAATTGACTCAGTGGCAATGAGTTTGGTTTTTCTTTTCATTATACTTTGAGAAAATAAATTTCTTTTTTTTTCAAAGCATGTACGTGTGGTATTTTCATCGTAGCAGCAGTAGATAACCAAGACACTATATTATGATGAAGTTCAGAATGTGGATATGACCCTGGACCTGAGGATTCAGATCAGTTGTATCATCCAGTTTTTCAAAAGAAAAACAGAGATTCAAGTATTTTCTGAAATTTATAAACTTTTAAACTGGGAACTGGTTCAAAAACTTAACTAAAAACAGTTTTATCAATACAGGAGCTCATAAAACAGAAACACAGGTTGGCCTAACTCACTTGTTTGTCATCAGCTAATATCTGGTTTAGAGAAATTAGAAAAGACAGATCAGGCCATATTTTGATTGAAGTGATTTCTTGAATAATAAGTTTGGAATTAATTTTGTTCATAGGTAGGAGTCACTAAAGCTGTTTATTGTTGTCTGCTTGCTTTTGTCTTGCTGCGTATGATCCATTAGCTGGTAGAATAAATTAAAAAAAAAAAGACTGAACAGAATTTCATGAGGCTGTGTGTACTAACTGAGTATTTGGAATCTGGATTGAAAAGAAGTAAAAAATGATAATAAAGTTCAGCCTTATTCGCTCGTACAACCGTCTCTGTAGAAAACCTGCTACTTTGTCTACATAAGGTTTATTTGCATAATGTGTTGCTTGCAGGTGTTGTCTGTTAGTTCCAGAAGAAACATGATCTGTTTATAATTCATAAAAATTTATGAGTGTGTTTAGTATTTCACCAGTATTTACCATCATACTAATATAACGTTAAGCACACGTGGCCTTCCAGAGCCTTTGTGGTACAGTGGGACACTCTTCAAGTTATAGAAGGAATTGTGTTATGGTATAAAAAGTCTGGGCCTTGGAGTTTGTCAGCCACAGATATGACTAACATTACTTTGAAATTCGATAACTCATCTGTAAAATGGGTACATTAATGTCTACCTTGCAGAGTTTTGGATAATTAGCAAAGGTGTATGTGAATAACTGGTGACTATAAGCCAAGGAAAAGGGTAATTATTGTCATTGCCTTTATCATTATCATTGTCATCAAAATCTCTATAGCAGTGTCCTTATCCTCAACTGTGAACAAGAGACGAATACTCAAAGTAGACTTCAAAAACTGCATTTTAAATATCATAATTTGCTGCAGCTTCTTCATTCTTCTGCTTTTTTTTTTTTTTTTTTTTTTGGTGAACTACCAACATTCATAAAGGAGTCACAGGATTATGGTAAAACCTTGAAAGTGCATCTGTCAATATATAGTAAGTTCCTGGGTTTCAAACTTTTCACAGACAACTCATACCTGCCCTTGCGAAAACAAAGCCAAACCCAGTGCTGTGGAGTCTGTGACTCATAGGGACCGTGCGGGGCTGAGTAGAACTGTTCCTCAAGTAATGATTCAGTAAACTGGCTCTCCCTTTGAAATCATCAAAGTAACCCCTACTCATAAGTCACAATCACCTAAATTTGCTGCACTTGGAACTTTTGAACCATTGACAAGGCTTTGATCCTTTCTCTTGACCTAAAATAAGGTTAAATAAGAAATATATGCACTTTTCCAACACACCTATCGATTCAACAAGAAGACATACTTAGAAATGAATCTTGTTCACCTGTGTTACTCACACTACTTAATGCTCTAAAAGCGAACCATCCTTGTGTTTGATCTCTGCTAGTTTTAAATTTGTATGTATATTATAGCTGTGATTGGCTATACCCCCAAGGTGCTGGGTACAAGGCTATAATCACAGGCCAGCTTTCGTCTCTGTTTAAAGATGATCTTTGTGAAATGGGAGGTGAGTAGTGTTTGACCTTGAGCATATTTTGGGGATAATCTGAGTATTAATTTGCTTCTGTGGCTTATACTTTAGGTACATTATGCCTTCAATGTGGAAATTGATCCTTTAGATGCTGTTTATGGCCTTTGGTGACAGAAATCAGTGAAAAACAAATTGATTTTTTAAAAACATATTTTGAATGTGCCCTATTATTAGGGAGATTGAAATATTGTGTGCAGTTGTGCAAAGCAAAATAAATGGAAATTGTGTACCCTTTCTGAAGGCATTTGTCAGGCATTCAGATTTGGAAATGTAACTGACATGATAAAGAAGGGAGGAGTAGCAGAACACAATCCCAGGTGGCTCAGGTTACTTTTGGTTCATAGCCAAAGTCAGAGGCATCAAGACAAATTTTTTTTTAATGAACCTTTCTTTTTTCTTTGTTTAGGGGTGGGAAATTTTAATGAATGGGTGAGTGAATCAGTCTTCATATGTGATCTCTAAGTTTATATATATATATAGCATATTCTTTTCTTTTTTACATTTTTTTATTTGATATAACTGAGTGAAAATGTACATTCCCGTATAAATTTACATACCTACCTATATGCAGCTTCCACTGCTCTCCCTGTCCGGTGACAGCACACTATTCCTCTCTGCTCCATGCATGTCTCATTCTCCCAACAGTCTTTTTCCCCTCCTCTCCACCCACTCTCCTTCCTTCAGCCAGAGGTCAGCAGGATGACATCCTATAGATGTATAGAACCATAAAGTGCATCCAATATATGGTCACTGCATATAGCATATTCTTTAGCTTTGAATTGAAAGCTTGTAGGGTTGGAAGTATACACATGCTCTATCAGAATAAAGAAATGGTCTTTTTAAGACTTTGACGGCTACAAGGGTGGGGAAGGTGGGAGGGTGGGAAGGCAAGGGGCAAGGGGCAAGGGTTTAGATTAGATAATTGTTAGAAATTTGGTAGGGTGAAATTGGTGACAATTCACATTAGTAAGAAGATCAATGTTAATGAGACTTTGACACAACTTGTGTCCTCCTCCTCTCTTAACCCAATATTGTAAGCACAGAGTATGTACACTTTCATTTTTTTATTTAATAAAATAAAGAAAGAAAGAAGGAAATTGTCTTTTCAGCTGAAGAGTTGCAGATACACAGGGCATATGTAAAACAGAAGATACATTTACCTGTGCCCAACAGATCGTTGGAAACCATGGTGATGCAGTAGTTAAGTGCTATGTCTGCTAACCCAAATGCTGGCAGTTCAAGTTCACCAGGTGCTCCTTGGAAGCTCTACAGAGCAGTTTTACTCTGTCCTATAGGGTCACTATGAGTCTGAATCGATTCGATGACTGAATTTGGGTTTTTTTTTGACACTATCAGGGTTTCCTGTTGACATATAGGGAATTAAAAAATTAATAGTAGATGGGCATTTAGGACAACTGTCTATTCACCCATGTACTGGGGAAGAAGGTTTATATACTTGCCAAGCCAAGTGCTGTCGAGTCGGATCCAAATAGGCCTAATCTGTTTCATTTTAGGTGTTTATTGCCATTTACAGGCATTATGACTTAATCAGTTGTACAAAATTACACGGTGAGTACAGCCGTCATACAGGTGTTAAGTGAGATTTACAAGGAAGAAAATCACTGCTAGAAGTTTTAAGCCAGTTTTTTTTTCACTAGAAGGAAAGTGTCTTAGTGCTTATTTACCTTTCAAGATGGGCTATTCTAAGTCACAGTGATGAAAAGAAACAAGGTTCTATAAAAAAGCGTTAAGGAGGGATCAATTCTCTGCCAGAACATCTTGGATGCTGGGTAGTTCACTTTGTCGATAAAAACATAACCACATCTCAAAGGGTTTTCTTTTGTTATGGTAGTCCACAAATCTATGAGAAAGGCTTCCATGGAGACAGGAAACAGCCTGCTGTCTTTCTGTATTACTGATCTCCAAGCTTTCTGAACAGTTTTACTGTAATTACTACAAAACAAAGGTAGTGTTAGGTATCAATTTAATTTCTACAAGTGTACTTTCCTCTTTTATTTTGACTCTGCAATGTCTGTCATGACGTATAGATATAGATTTGGGAAAATAGGAACTCTGCAGTCCTGGCACTCTTCACCCATTCAGTTGCTGGGAAAGTCCACGTTCTATGCTAATAACTGATTTTACCACATCTGAAGTGAGGGAACTTCTCATATGAGAAGATGGCAGTTGGGTTCTCTCCCAGTCTGAGCTGGCAAATATTAGGCTTTCTTCAATGCATGTTGAATTGCCTCGGAGATGTGAGCTACACAAACAGGGTGAAATTGTTTTGAGATTGCACCAATCACTGAATTTTGTCCTGTCAGATTCCAAGAGAAACCCAACTGTTGAATACACTGACGCTAACTAATGGCAGATGGAAGGAAGTATCACTAGAGGGTTGGGCATGTGAAGGGGTTTAAGTTAAATTTAAAACATCTGAGAGAAGTTACGTGTAAAACATGTCCTGGGTTAATGGTGACAGCTCAACACCAAAAGCTGTTTTGCTTCCCAACTGTAAACTGAGGAAGGCAGTGACTGTTCAGTTCATCTCACATCTACTGTCAGTCCAATAATATAATGTTTCAAAACGGATTTCTTACTGCTGGCCTTCAAGTTCTATCTTGTTACAATCGTAAATCAGGTCAATATATTTTTATGAATTATGTGGGAGGACAAAAATTACCCTTTGAGACCACAGTTGATGGTCCAGGGGCTTCGGAGTTCCCCTGAGAGCATGGCCCCTGGCCCTGATGCTGCCCCTGCCCATAAATCATAATGGAGGTCAACTCTTTGGACAGGAATGGATTGGACTTGGTGACACAGTGACCATATCATGTGTGCACTTTATTGTTCTGTGCGTCTATAGGATGTCATCTTGCTGACCTCTTACTGGAGGAAAGGGAGTGGGTGGAGAGGCAGGGATAGGAGACTGTTGAGAGGGTAAGACATGTATGGAGCAGAGATGAGGTGTATGCTGTCACCGGACAGGGAGAGCAGTGGGAGCTATATATAGGTGGGCATGCAAATTTATATGAGAATGTACATTTTCATTCAATCATAATAAAAAATAGCTACCCTTTGATTCAAAGTTATTGGCCTCTCTCTTCCTCCTTCTCTCCCTCTTTCCCCTTCCCTCCTTGGTCTCTTCTTTCTTTTCTTCCCTCCTTCCCTCTTTCCTTCCTTCCCTCCTGTCCTCTTTCCCTCCCTCCTTCCTTCTCTTTCTGTTCTTTTTTCTTCTTCTTTCTCTCTTTCTTTGGAGATCGTTTTGCTGAATTTTGACTCACTAGCTTTGTAGCATAGTGGTGAAGTGCTACATCTGCTAACTATAAGGCTGGTGGTTTGAAACCACCAGATGCTCATTGGAAACTCTATGGAGCACTTTTACGCTGTCCTATAGTGTCACTGTGAGTTGGAATTGACAGCAGTGGTTTTATTTATTTATTTTTTTTACTGGTTTAGATTTGTGTGAGGGAAAAAATAAGATGTTAGAAGAACATGGGATTGAAAAATATGACCATTAACCATTCACAACATGCAAGAAAAATATCTATGCTTTTACATGTATAATCTCACTTATTCTTCACAGCAACCTATGTGCTAGATATTATTATTAGCTCCATTTTCTTGATAAGAAAACTGAGGTGTTAAGAGGTTAAGTAATATCCCATGTAGCTAACGTAGGACAGATTCATGAAACAGACTATTCACTGCGACTCCAGGAACAGTCTTCAACCACTGTGCTGTAGATGCACTGATCATCACATTCAGGGCATCTGGAGATTATTTGTTTCTTGTCTATCTTGAATACTTGATGAGTGAAGCAAGTGAGGCACAAGTTAGCTACAGAATATTCCTGTATTAAAATATGCAGCGCTGCCTAGAGAAGAAGGGTAAGCTGATTTTTATTGATGTGTGAAAACTACCTTCTGTTCCTAGTTTACTTTCAAGTTGATTTATGAGTAAAATTGCAGAATATAATTAACATAATTGAAGTAATCTGTGATAGATGTTATTATAGAATTCTGCTCTACTTTAACTACAATTAAACTCTGATCAAATTATATTGGTTTTTATTTTCCTCAAATAAGAATATGAGTATAGCAAAAATATGTAGATGACTCTATTTGCTGAAGGAATAATACTTCTTTTTACAATATTCATTAAAATTTATAAATCTTACCTTACGCCAAGTGCCAAGTGCCGTCGAGTCGGATCCGACTCATATAATTCCATTTTATTTTAATGTTTGAGTTAGAAGATGCTTACTATGAGTAGAACTGTCAGTTTCACTTTAACCTATAGTATTTTGAAGTTAACATTCATTATATGCCAGGTAACTCTGGTGACATAGTGGTTAAGTGCTACAGCTGCTAACCAAGAGGTTGACATTTCGTATCCACCAGGCGCTCCTTGGAAACTCCATGGGGCAGTTCTATTCTGTTCTATAGAGTCACTATGAGTCAGACACAACTCAATGGCACTGAGTTTCTTTAGTTTGCTTGTTTTGTTTTTTGGCATATACAAGGAAAATAGAACAAGTCAATATATAATATATCATCATTGTCAAAATTAAGTGATATAATAACTTGTTAGTTGCTGTGGATTCAATTCTGATTCATAGCTAAAGCATCAAAATCCCAGTTGCTAAAGACTGAATCAGACTAAAATGAGTACATATTGACAAGTTAACAGATACACAAATTGGGAGGTAACATTTCTAAAATGCAAAGATTAGAAACTTGATTTTTTACTAGAAACATAAACATACTTTTAAAAATGTAGTTGAAATAACCATGCATTTGTTTTTTTAATATATTCATTGTAATTACCTATTTCTATTTATAATGCTAATTAGAAGATCTGGGGCAAATGATTACTAAGGGTATCATAAAGATTGTGATTTAAAAATAAATGTGAAAATATTTAAAATACCGTTATCACTTAGAATGTTGAAATGAAATGAAATTTGTAATGAATGAAAAGTTCCCTTTTCTTCCAACTACAGACCAGAACTGTCTGTTAATAATCTGATGTATGTACCTGTTTCAAGTATCCGCATCCATATATTTATTTACTTTTTACAAACATGAGGTCATAGGATATGTCATATTAACAAAAAGTTATAAACAAATCATTTCAAGTTGATATCAATACAGACTTTTTTCATTGCTGTACAGTGTTACAGTCAGTGTTTGCACCAAAAGTGATTTATCCATTACTGCATCTATAGAACTTTTCATGTTTAATTGGACAGAATTATCTATTTCAATAGCTAATTTTTCTTAGTGCTATCATTCTCTCATTTTGAAAGCAGCATTATGTTACAATTGCAGAATACATTTGGAAGTGTTCTACCTTTATTGATACTATGAAGTCACTCAGTACAGTATAGAATACCTATCCTGGAATTTTTGTTTTATTTTATTTTACTTTTTATGTTTGTTTTACTATTCTAAATGGGTTTCTTCTAACATCTATTTTATATATAGTTTTTATTTATTTATTGTGATTGAGTGAAAGTGTACAATCCAGTTTAAATTCGCATGCCTGCCTATGTGTAGCTCCTACTGCTCTTTTTGCCTGGTGACAGTGCAGTCCTCCTTTCTGCTCTATACATGTCATATCCAGTTAAAAATCCCCTGTCTGCTCTTCTCCACCCTCTTCTCTGATTTTATAGGCTAGTTTCTGGACTCTGTTCTATTCTATTCATCTTTTTTTTTTTTTTAATTGTCATATCTAGACCATTTTGGAGCTCTTATGGGACAGTGGCTAAGCAAGTGGTTGCTATTCAAAACATCCAGCAGTTCAAATTCATCACTAGCTCCTTGGAAACCATACTGGGGCAGTTCTCTCTGTCCTATAGGGACACTGTAAGTCAGAATTGACTTGATGCCAATGGGTTTGGTTTTTTTTTTGGTAGACCATATGACCTCAATTTGTGCATGTCACTGTTGTATATCGGACATATCAACATGTTTTGTTGCAAATTAAAGAAAATCCAATTCAAAACACTTTAAACAATCATCTAGAAAATGCATGAGGATGATTTGGTTAGTGACTAGGCATTTTTTCAGCAATTACCTTACCTCTAAACTTCTCGTAGAAACTCCGGTGGTGTACTGGAGACCTATGGCTGCTAGCCAAGAGGTCGGCAATTCAGATCCACCAAGTACTTCTTGGAAACCCTATGTGGCAGTTCTCTTCTGCTGTAGAAGATTGCTATGAGTTGGAATTCAGAACTGACCCTACAGCAACCTCTTTTTTTTCCTTTCTTTATTTGGTTTAGCATTCTCTTTGTGTTAATCTCACTATTGGCTCACTTTCCTACTTGTAGCCAAATAGCTGATCACTCCTAAGCCTTGTTGCAAAACTAACCATGAAAATACCAATTCTACTACCACAGCACGATGCTGATTGGCTTGGGGGCAATCCAATCATAGGCAAACCACTTGATGCCTCTCTTTGGGGAAGGAGAAGTGATAAAAATGACAAAATGATAAAGTAATAAAATTGCCTGAAGATTCACCTCAATATCCTTGGTAGTGTATGCTGGAAATACATGTTGATAGCTGGTAGAACATGAGTAATTTCGTTGTTGTTGCTGGACTTTTTTGAAATATATGTTTTTAAAAATCATGTCCTTTATCTTCTATTTATAATTTCTTGTGAATTTTAGAATCAATTTGTAGTAAAAAGTCCTTTCAAAATTTCTTAAATTGAAATATTATGATAATTTAATGAGTATATCCAGATACTGAAATTGTATTTTTGTTTTTTAAAGGAATTGCTAATTTCTACCTTTAACTGTATTTCCTGTCTCTCACCAGTATCACTGTGTGCAGGGAGGATATGTTTTCTGTGTTGTTCTGAACTGTAACTTAATTGTTTGTAAAAGTATAGATCCCTTTGTAGTATTTCACAGAGAAAGCAAACATATCACTTGAGAATTACTGATTTAATTGTTTTTTTAAATAACAAAGTTCCTATGAGGCCTTGGGTGCTTGATTCATCCTAAGGCCTTAACACATTACAATGAATAATGATGCTAGAATTTCAGATGCATTCAGGACTGTTCAAGATTTGAGTATTTATGTGCCTTTCAAAATATATTTGATATATACACCTGTATCATTATTTACACCAATGGATTATTCATTGCTTTGTTGTGTATCACAAAGGTGAAAAAGAAACTATAGTTATTGGTAGTGACTTTGAGGTTTGGCTTGTATGTTAAAGCCTGTCTGTATCTCATCAGAACTGACACTACAGCAACCTCTTTATTTTTCTTTCTTTTTTTTGTTTTACCACTCTCTTTCTGTTAATCTCACTATTGACTCACTTCCATACCAGTAGCCAAATAGCTGAACAAAGTTTGTTTATTCTTTAAAGAAAGAAGTCAAGGACTAAGAGTTTGTAAGTAATCTTCCAGATGATGGGGAATTATTTTTATACTTTCAAAACCACTTCACTAATTTTCTCTATCCTGATTCTACATTCATGTAATCATACTCCAGTGGAATTCTGTTTTTGTGGAAATGTCCTTATCTGAAATTAGAGTCATGGACCAGAGCAACCGCCCCTTTACCATTGCTTGCTCCTCTCCTCTGCTCAAGAAAAGAGCGATTCTCCTGAGACTAAGTTACGTTTTAATTTTAATTAGAAAATCCAGCTCAGTTCCTGATGAAGAATTTAGAGAAAAATGAAAATAAAGACTTAAAAAATCATTCATGAATGAATTCTGAAGACACTTATCATGAGAAGGAACACTATGGAACACAGACACACTGGGTGAAGAGTTAACAGTCCACAGCCATGAGGCTTTGGCCTGACACTGTAATAAATGGTATAAAGCAATAAATGTTTAAGAAGAGTTACAAGTTAAAATGTGTGCTGTATCACATTAACTATTCCTTGCCACTTCTGTTCTTCCCTTCCTATTCCTATAAAACAAGCTCTCTTTCTTGTGTAAGAAATTTATTCAAAAAGGCTTGGGAGATGGGCAAAGGGGATATTGGCAACTGTGTTCTATCTGAGTCCTTCATTCCCCCAGCATCTTGGATTAATCCAAAACACTAATTAGAATCCATGGATCACTTCACTGTGGTTTTAGGGAAGATGGTTTCTTTCTGTTATTGTTAAATGCATAGAATGTAGGTCTTGATCTGCTAGAGACCCAATTTCCTAAATATAGATAATTTGTCTGAAAATAAACCTGATGAAAAGAGAGAACAGTCATTCTCAGATTCCCAATACTATTTCTGAACAGCAGTTCCTTACTGTTTAATTCTGTGAGTTAATGTTATTACCACCAGGCTTAAGTTAATTTGTGTTGAATTTCATTTATCTGTAACTTGAGTCCAGTAATTTTATTAATGCTAAAGAAGAGAACATGTTTAAAGGAGAGTCCGCTCTATAGAAAAGAGACATAAGGGCCACAAGACATTTAATTTACTCATTAATTCAAGAAACATTAAGTCTCTCCTCTACGCCTTAGAAAAAAGAGAACCCCACTGTTGTCGAATTAATTCCAACTCATAACAACCCTATACTACAGAGCAGAACTTCCCTGTAGAGATTCCAAGGAGCACCTGGTGGATTCAAGCAGCCAGCCTTTTGGTTGGCAGATGTAACTCTTAACCACTATGCCACCAGGCTTTCCCCTCTGTGTCTGACCCAAAACACCAAAACTCCCTGCTATCAAGTCTATTCCGACAGAGTAGAATTGCCCTATAGAGTTTCTAAGGAGCACCTGGTGGATTTGAACTGCCATCCTTTTGGTTAGCAGCCATAGCATTTAACCACTATGCCACCAGAGTTTCCTGTGCCTTACTTTCCTTAAACAACAAGAATCCAAAAACTCTATTGCCATCGAATCAGTTCTGACTCATAGTGAAAATCCAGTAGTCCAAAATGTCCTACAAGGCCCTGCCTTTATCAGCTTGTAGTTGTGACATTTTTTAAGTCATACATTTTGACATGAAAATGCCTCCCTGTACCATCACTTACCCTCTGCACAGAGAAAGAGTGATTCTCTTTCCATGAAGACAACAAACAAGCTGCTGAGGTCAAGAACAGACACTGTGTGATTTTTCTTGATAAGGGGTCAAGAAAGTCTTCTTGGAGGAGGTGACATTTACACTGAGACCTGAAGGATGGGGAGGAATTACTCATGGAGAAATCAAGGAAAAGAGCAGCAGTGTGTGTGTTTGTGCCTATGTGTGTCTGTGTGGGCAGTAGTGTGCAAATGCTTACATAAAACAAGCTATATGTGATCTTTGTTGCAATAGAGTCAGCTTGTGTATGCTGTGATGCTTTTGAAATGTTTTCAGGTAGAAGCTGTCCTGGTTCTCCAGAATCCTGGGTATGTCATGTCATACTATTTTAAGATTGGCTGCATTAGAACTTCCTCAGCATTTATCTGAACCAATCTGTTGATGCACTTCAATTGTTTCAATAAGAGGAGATTATACCAGGGGAGTTCTTAGTGGTAAATTATAGCCCTTTCTGGGTAAAAAGACTCAGAAGTCAAAGTCGTAAGGGACTTACTCTGACAGAAAACTTTAGAGTCATGAATTTAAAACTTATTTAATTCTGAAACCCAGGTGGTATAGCAGGTAAATGCTATGTCTGCTAACCAAAAGGTTGGCAGATCAAATCCACCAGGCACTCCTCAGAAACTCTATGGGGCAGTTCTATTGTGACCTGGAGAGTCACTGTGAGTTGGAATCAACTCGATAGCAGTGTGTTTGGAACTCCAAATAATTCTCTCACTGTTCACTTAGAAGCTTAAATCTACACTAAGCAAATTTTAGTGAAATGATGTCACTTAACCATTTCATGCTTACATAATTTTCCTAGGGGCACTAATGATCTAGCCAGTTTATTACTGACTGCATTATTTCCGCTGTGTTTAACATTAACTGGAGAGAAGAAGAGAGACAGAAAGAGAAAGCAAGCTCACTTGGCACACTTGAGGCACATTCTTGAACAAACTCTTACCAATATTTTCTCTTTTGGCTATTTCTGCAAAGTAAGCAAGTTAAGTCATGCCTTGAAATCATTTTGTGAGAGGTTTATATCTTCACATCTGCTGAGTCATAACATCAAAGTGGTTTCCCTGTGTCGATTGTAAGATAAATCTGGTGGAATGTTTGGTAGTGGTATTGATTCTGCATTAGTCATTCAATTCCATGTGTATCACAGCAACTTTTCTAACATGGCATCAGTCTTATTTTTTCCAGAAGGATGAGGTAGAGAACTGTGCCTCTCCAGATACAAGCACAACACTGGTACATCTAAATTGGCTATACGTTACATAGGCAGTGTATACTTTTGTTGTGGTTGCTTTGTTTTTGTTGTTTGTTTTGCTTTGCTTTGCTTTGATTGAGTCCCTCTGTATTCAGTATGCTGAGAATTTTATTGTTTGAATTATGATGTGTCCGTGCATTACTGAATAATTGTGATTCTCAGTTGATTGTCTAAGGCAATCATGTACATGGGGAGGGTAAAATTCTTTTTCAGCATTTGTGGTCTTAACTCACTGCTGTTTTTTAGAGCATCTACTGTTATCGAGGTAAGCGTGGGTCTTATTATAAATCCAAAATTTATGATACTAGCAAAATGCAAGACAGTTGAACATGTTTGCTTTCATCAAGCAAATAGCCTTAAAAAAGAAAAGAAAGAAAGAAAAGAAAAAAAATACCCTACCCTTGGAAATTCCAGTGGTGTAGTGGTTAAGTGCTACATTTGCTAACCAGAAGGTGGGCAGTTCAAATCCCCCAGGAGCAACTTGGAAACTTTGTGGGGCAGTTTTCCTCTGTCTGTATGGTCACTGTAAGTCAGAATCAACTCGACGGCAGTGGGTTTGTTTTGTTTCTTTGGTTTAAGGTCTAATGTTTATTGTTACAGATTTTCAGCCACTTAGATAGCTTTTGGTGTGTGTGTGGAGGCAGGCAACTGATAATTTTTACTATGTTCATCCTCATTGTTAAAGCAAAGGATGCCAGTTTGGAAGTAAATTAAATGGAAATAGTAGAATATTTCATTTATGTTTATGATATAGAAAGTCACAAGAGACTTCTTTGCTCTAGCAATGAAAACAAGTCGAAGAAGCTACAAAATCACATTTTTAAGTCTATCTAAAAGTTGAAGATGCAAAGATGTGAACTAAAGAAAGTCTCTTATAAAAGAGAAGAGCCGGACTGTTGTTGGCAGAATATTGACAGAAGGAGGAATTTGTCAGAAATGAGGGTCAAGAGAAATATCTGAAACTTTCAAATATGTTTAAATGCTGCATCTTGATTGGCATGACAAACTAGAACTCTAAATAATCTCAGACACAGAACAAGTATGCACTCGTTCACCAACAGTTTTCTGGGTCTTTAACAGCTGCTTTGAGAGAGAATAACAGAAGCTTGGACACAATACAGGAGAGCTGAAAGGGAGATCTCCATTGAAGTTTGTATGTTACAAATGCAAAAAAAAAAAAAAAAAAAAGCTTTCAGAGATGGGGGCAGATTAAGAGACGTGAAGAAATAAATACAAAGACATTGGAATTCATCTGTGAGGACTAGAATGAGGCAGGAGGGGCATACATCAAGCCAGGAAATTTCACAGGTGTGAAAAGCCTGGAGCAGGGTTGGGGTGTGGGAGGGACTCCCACAGGACCTAAAAATAGATCCATCTAGCTAGCAAGAAGAGAGGGTTATTCCACAAATGGAAGGTTGGAATCTCAGCTGTAAAGTATAATGATGTCTCCAGATTACTGCTAGTGCTGAGACCCCAAGCCTCAAAGACCTGAACTCAATCTCTAAACATTAGAAAGCAGTAATGAACTCACTTAAACTAAAGCTGCTGCAAATCCAAGACCTAGCTCAATCAAATCAGACTGAATGAATCCCCAATTCTAACAAATTTTCTCTGAAGGTAAACATAATTTATCTCTGTTTCTGATGCTCTTTTATGCAAACTGTTACCATGTAATAACAAGTATATGAAAAAAATACAAAGAAGAAAGAAAATTGAGATCTGTGGTCAAGAGAGAAATTACTTAATAGAAGCGACCAGAATTGGCTTCGATGTCAAAATTACCACTCAAAAAGATTAAAAATAGCCATTGTAAAACTGCTAATGGTCTATTTGAAAGAGTTAGCAATACATGCAAGTAAATAGGGAATTTTAGCAGAGACATGAAAATTGAATGATGTGGAAATGTTACAAATGAAAATTAAAATTTTTGAAATGAGGAATTCATTAAATGTGATCAACAGTAGACTACATTAAACAAAGAATCAGTAATTTGAAAGAGGGCAACAGAAATATCAAAAAGATGCACAGAGAGAAAAAGAGAGGGAAAAACTTTAAAGCCAAGCCAAGTGCCATCGGGTTGGATCCGACACATGGCGACCATTAGGGATTCCAAAATCTGTGGACATCACATCGTTTAACATGTATAATTGGAGTCTGAGAAGAAAAAGAAAGTGAAAATTGGGCAGAACAAATATCTGAAGAATTAACAGTTACAGATGTTACAAA
The DNA here is from genome assembly GCA_028571685.1 of Heterohyrax brucei. Taxonomy (NCBI): domain Eukaryota; kingdom Metazoa; phylum Chordata; class Mammalia; order Hyracoidea; family Procaviidae; genus Heterohyrax; species Heterohyrax brucei. The sequence continues at coordinate 110,990,160 of CM053149.1, read as the reverse complement.
CTGAAGAAAGAACAACATGGATAAATCATTCTATTGAACAAAAGAAGCCACATGCACACCCATATGCGTGCATATACACACACTTATACACATGAATGCACACACACACACACACACAAGACCTACTGTGTGATTCCATTTATATAACCTTCCAAAACAGACAAATTCATTTATGTGCAAAGTAAGAAAATGGTTGTATCTGGCAGAGTGAAAAATGGAAGCAAGTGATAAACATGCTCTGTCATTTTGAGTGTATATAAAATTGTTAAAACTAATTGAATGGAACACAAAGGATATGTAAGTTTTCCTCAATTGAAAATAAAAATATATATGCAAACAAAATAGTATAACCACCCAGGAATTACAATTGTTGAACTTTTTGGTAGTTCATTCCTTTAATGGGAACATATTTTTATTTCACAAACAATGACATAAATATATTTTTTTAATACTAGTTAACAGAATTCCGTGATGGGAATATTTCCATTTATAGCCACAAAGAGATTAATAAAAAAAGGGAAAATTTAACAAGATAAAATTAAGGTAAGAGATGACATTCTTCTGTCTTTTGCCAAAGCCTTTGGCATATGATATTTTTGTCAAGATGGTACCCAACATTAGCTTACAGAAAAACATAAGGATAATCAAATGAATCAAAGGAAAAATAGCATAGTAACTATTCATTATGTGCTTGTCTTAACCTAGGTTCTCGGGAGAAGCAAAACCAGTGAAGTATATATATAAACACACACATACACACATATATATACACGTGTATGTATAAACTTACTTTAAAGAAATGGCTCATGCAATTGTGAGAAAATGGCTCACAATATTGTCCCAAACCTGTGGATCAGACCACAAGCCGAACACCTCTGCTTATTCATGTGGTTGTAGGGATTGACAGAAGCAAAATCCACAAGTTAAGCAGCAGGCTAGAGGCCTCTGCTAGTTTGTGGAGTTGCAGGGAATGGCAAGTCCAAAATCTGCCAGTCAGGCAGCAGGCTAGAGTGTTCTGAAGACTTACGTGCCAGGAGCGAGTGGTTGTGTGACAATGTGGCTGAGAAAGGTAGACAGCTTTGCCAAAACATCCATTTACTTACCTAATGCAGGTCACAACCAGCTGCTTGGCTGTCCACATCAGATCACAAAACGGAAGAAGATTACGCAGTGTCTGCCAAACCTATGAGAATCATAGCCTAGCCAATTTGATATGTAGTATTAACCGTAAGTTCTTAAACAAGGAATTAAAAATTCTAACCATACACCTTGTACCCTTCATTGTATTAGGACCACACATGTCTCACTGTAATTTATCTCAGTGGTGTATGTTGTTAATTTTTTTTTTTAATGCTAACTAATTTATACTTAAAGTTCCCAAAAGCTCCGTTTGGGATACTGTGGCAAATTACTTCCTTTGGTAGTTCCCACACAATAGCTTCAGTTTATCCATGACCTCTGCTCTGTAAATTTCCAGTCTCTTAGTCTCTTGTCTCCTCTGCTTCTCAGAAGCCCTGGTGGTGCAATGAGGAAGCACTTAGCTGCTAACTGAAGGTTGGTGTTGAGAACCCGCCCAGGGGCTGCAACGGAGAAAAGACCTGGCAGTTTGCTTCTGTAAAGATTACAGCCCAGAAAACCCTATGGGACAGTTCTTTCCTGCCCTAGATCGTCCCTATGAATTGGAGTTGAGTCAGTGTACGCAATGACACCCTGTTTCTGATGGGCCAGCCTCTTAAACCAGTGAAATGTTCAGGTTGCCAGAAAGTCATGGAGTCAGCATGGAAGTCCAATCAATTTGGCTGGAATCTCCTTTGTAAAGACTTGTGAATGAAGTAAGACAGTTACTAACAGACCTTCTCAGTGAGAAAAAGGAATTCTTGGAACTTGAACAAGTTTATCTACAGCAACTTTGAGTTACCGAGTAACATTAATTGTGTCTAGAGGGGGAGAGGATTATTTCTCAAAATAAATTACATGCATGACTTTTGAGAACCTAGAGTGGAATCTAATCTGTTATTTTAGGAAGCTCCAAACTGTCTAAGGTGATTGTACTAGTAGTAAAAACTCTTTGGGCCTAAACAGAAGGTCACAGAGTCTGTGTAAAATGTAACTGTACAAGGTCAGAAAGCAAGCTGAGAAAGTTTTGCTCAAGTGTATCTTTTATAATGCCACTTGAGAAGTGAACAAAGAGGGAGGTGATAACAAAAGAGAGTTTAGAGATTTGGGTGAAGAAACAAGGCCTAATCAAGGAGTATGCTCCATCCCCAGAATGACAGGAGCTGGAAACATTTGCTTAGAAGGATTTGAGAATACGACTCTATATCACTGGGTTATAGACCAGAAACTCTAGTGGTATAGTGGTTAAATGCTATGACTGCTAACCAAGTCAGCAGTTCAGATCTGCCAGGTGCTCACTGGAAACTATGGAACGGTTCTACTCTGTCCTATAGGGTCTAGAGTCACTATGAGTTGGAATTGACTCCACAGTGGTGAGGTTTTTTTGTTGTTGTTGTTGTTGTGGACTGATGACAGCTGTGTTCCTCCTTTTGTTCCTTTTTGTAAATGGCAATGCTTATTGCTGGCTTCCTGTCTCTCTTTGTGCCACTATGGTGTATTAGATATTTGGAGAAGGGGAGTAAGATGACATCTTTTTAGTGTACAGTTCTCCAGATTGAGGAAATCCCCATTCAGAGTTCATGTAGACCATAAGTCCTGCTTTTAGCCTGAAGCCAGGATCAGATGTATGCTGGAGGATCTTGGAAGGAGGGAATATATTTTGCCCATGAGAAGAATATTAGTGATTGGTTCCAGAGGGAAGACTATGGTAACTGATTTCCATACAGCACCAGTGATGGCCTCTGTGTCTACAGCCTTTGCCTTGTAACAATATATTCCTCATTTACATTCTGACTGTTGGTTGGCCTTTCAAGTTGCTTTGGCTAACAAAAATGGCAGAATTGACTATATAACTTCCGAACCTAGTCATCAAATTGTGTGAATGAGAAGTAGCCTTGTGGTTAGAGTTTTCAGAAAAATAAAAAAATACCGGATGCCTAATTACATTTAAATCTCAGGTGCATAATCACATAGATGCAAAATGTCCAAAACTATATTAGTACATTTAATCTAACAATATTCAAAATGGACGTTATATCATGACAAAGTAGAGTTTATCCCAAGAAGGCAAGGTTAGGCTTACTCAGCATTTAAAAATCAATCAACTCAATTTACCATAGTAATAAGCCAAAAATAATAATCCCAATGGACTACAGATAAAAAGCATTATCAAAGTCAGTCATACGTTCTGATATTTTTTTTTTCTCAGTCAACTGTGTATAAAAGGAGACTTCCTCAAACTGATTGAAGGGCACCTGCAGAAACTCTACAGCTGTGGTCACAGCTAATAGTGAAAAACTGAATGGTTTCCCCCTAAGATCCAGGACAAGTCAAGGATGTTTCCATCTACCACTTGTATTTAGCATTGCACTAAAAGATCTAACCAGTGTAATAAAGCAAGAAAAGAAATAAAAGAACAGACATGGAATGGAAAAAAAGTCAATTTGTTTTTAGTCTTAGATAATATGATTATTTACATGGAAAATCTGAGCAAATATACAAATGTGTAGCCATATACATCATCATATCATGGCAAATTTAATAGTTCAGTAATGTTGCAATTAATGAAAACTATGGTTTATTCATTTAACAGATATTTATTAAGCATCCATAATGCATCAGACAGATAAGGGGCAAAATAAATACATATGTGAAGTATAATAAAAGAGACTAAATACTAAGGAATAAAATAGCAAAGTGGCTAAACGGTGACGAGTGGGGACATTTGTATTTTTATAGGGTGGTCCTATGATGCACTTCCTAAGACAATCTGAAGGAGGTGAGTGACTAGATCATGCTTATATCTGGTAGAAATGAAGATACCTCCTTCCTACAATTACCCTTTATTTCAAAAGCTGCATCTCCAGTCTTCTAGTGTTGCTATAACAGAAACACCACAGATAGATGGCTATAAAAAGTGAAAATTTATCTGTCACAGTGCTTCAAGTCCCAATTCAGGGTGTCAGCTCCAGGTGAAGTCTTTCTCTGTTAGCTCTGGAGAAAGGTCTTTGTTGTCAGTCTTCTACTGGTCAGGGAGCTTCAGAGGCACAGGAACCTCAGGTCTTTCCAAAGGACACACTCTTCTCCCAACACTGCTTCTTGGTGGCACGAGGTCCCCCAGATCTGCCTGCTAGCTTCCCTTCTCTTTATATCCCAAGAGAATGCCTCCGTATAATGTGACACATTGAATCCGGTCCCAACAACACAACTGCTACCCATCCTCCCTCATTAATATCACAGAGGCAGGGTTTACAACGTTGAGGAACATCACACAATACCAGGAATCAGGGCGTAACCTAATTGCTACACACATTTCAGGGGGGACGGACACAATTAAATCCATGGCAAGCTGTTAAGCCAGGAAATAGTTGGGATAAACATTGAAATCTTATTATGTAGGTTTTCTGCATCCTGTTTCACTTTTGTTTTGCATGCTTTGGAGATTTGGAGAAACAGATTCTGGATTCAACTAGAAGCGAAGCTTGGTTTCCACTACCTAAGGAACTGGATGTTGTCAGGGGTTTATTCAGCTCTCTCTGTGTTCTCAGTCGCGCCAACCCTCAAAAACCACTGCAGCCAAAACAGAGAGAAAAAGAAAAAAAGAAGAGAAAGAAAAGGATTCTTTTGAGAAATAAGGAAGTAGTTTATACTCCAGTCATAAAAAGGATTAGGCAGGCAGCTAGCCATGTAAATCCTAGGGTGATCAAAGTCATTTCGTCCACCTAACTGCTCAGTCTGCAGCCACATCTGTCTGGGAAATATCCCTAAACTGTATTCTGGAGTCTCTATTCCCAGCCGGATCAGTGGTGTTCTCGTTAGCTCTGAAGCGCCTGTACCACAGTGTTTCTCTGTAAGTCCAGGGAAAATGATAGAGAATTCTCACCTCCCCAATGGCTGAGACTAACACTGGAAGTACCACACGATTTATTTGATTATATGGCCATAGCACAGGATGGCGGGCTCCTTCAGGGGCAAGGGAGACGTTTTAGGAAAGCAAAACAAAACATTTGTTTTAATATACCTGGCATGTATAATACAATATAGACAGTTTCTTTATTCCTGTAGTTCTGTGAATCTAAGCTGGGCTTGATTCCCATTCAGTTCATGCTCTATTTTGTAGTTTATGAAACTCTGCAATGCAAAAAAAAAAAAAAAATAGCTAGAAGGAAACACTTTACACCAGACTGCTCATACTACCTCTTTTTTGGGCATGGGGGTGCAAATATGGATAATAGTTTCTGCTCCTTCCTCCACTGCTATATGATACAAACTTTTAATGACCAGACATAAGACTTACCTTCGCCACAATCTTTATTACAATGTTTTGCATTTATATCTTTTCATTTTGTTCAACTTATAGACAGAAAGGTTATCCAGAACAAGACTGATAATCATCACATTTATTAAGTGTGTGCTATGAAGAGGCATCCCCCGTGCTTGATTAATCAAATTCGTGACAACTCTATCTCCTAAATATCTCTTGAATTGGTTCCCTAATACTTCCTGTCCATTTCCAGCCCTGTTCTGTTGCCCTTTCTCCTCTGAGTGCACGTATCGTAGAAGGTTGGTTAGAATGCTGAATTTTAGTTTCTATACCAAATGAATTAGTATCTGAATTTAACAGTGTCTTCAGGCAATTTGCATGCACATTAAAGAATTGGTGGAATGTGACCTGCCGCATTTTTTCACAGTCTACCCGGGTGGTGCTGGTAATGTGTTGTGAATCATTGGGACAACTTTCTGTTTGTATACTGACAAATGCTATCTACAGGCCAAAATGCTACAGATGGAAAAACCTTATTGTAATCTCAGACATTTTAATATCAAAGGCCATCTATTTCAGACATTTATGGAATAATTTGGCATTTCCCTTAGGAGAAAAATAAAACCTACTGCCGTTGGGTCGATTGTGACTCATAGCAACCCTATAGGTCAGAGTAGAACTGCCCCATAAGTTTTTAACAAGTACCTGATGGGTTTGAACTGCTGACCTTTTGGTTAGCAAATGTAGCACTTAACCATTACACCACCAGGAATTACCCTTTGAAGACTTTAATGAGATTTAGCTGTACTAAAGGATAGCATTTCAAAAATTGTGAAGATTTATTTCAGTTACTGTTTGTTTATTTTTAGATTCCCACTAGTACTCAGAGTCAAGAATGCAAACAGGTTGCCGGCATTCCTAGTAGGCAAATGTGCTATTGGCAGGGACAGTCTCAAGTGAGGAAATAACTGTGTATTCTTAGATGCCTGTTGGTTTACTCAATAATCATGTATTGAAGGTCTAGTACGTGCTATGAGCTGCTGTGACTTGCAACTGATTCAACAGCAATCAGGATTTTTGTTTTGTTTTCAGTTATGTTCTAGGTGTGTTGGTGGTACAATGGTTAACAGTTCAGCTGCTGACCCAAAGGTTAACAGTTCAAATTTACCAGTTGCTCCTATGGGGCATTTCTACTGTGTCATATAGGGTCATTAAGAGTTAGAATGAACCCGATGGCAGTGAGTTTGAGTTTTTTATTATTATTGTTATGTGCTAGACCCATACAGATGCTGGAAATAAAAAGCCATGTACAATAAAATTCTTATCTTTGTTGTTGTTAGGTTCTATGCAGTCAGTTGTGACTCGCTGTGAGCCCAAGTACAACAGAATGAAGCACTGTCCAGTCCTGCACCATCCTCACAATTGCTGCTATGATTGAGCCCATTGTTGCAGACACTATATCTATCTGTCTTGGTGAGGGTCTTTCTCATTTTTGCTGACCCTGCACCTTACCATGCATGATGTTTGCTCTCCAGAGGCTGGCCCCTTTTGATAACATGTGCAAAGTCTCATCATCTGTAAGTCCACAAAGCACTCTAGCTGTACTTTTTCTAAGGCAGGTATGTTCATGCTTCTGCCAGTCTATGGTGTATTCAATACTCTTCCCCACATCATAAATCAAAGGCTTCAACTCTTCAATCTTCCTTGTTCCTGCTGAGCTTTTCCATGTGTATAAGATGACTGAAAGTATTGTGGCTTGGGTCAGGCCCACCTTAGTCCTCAAAGTGATATCTTTGTTTTTCAACACTTCAAAACATTATTTTGCATCAGATTTGCCTATTGAAATAGGTTCTTTTACTTTCTTGACTGCTGCTTCTATGGGTATTGATTGTGGATCCAAGGAAAATGTAGTCCTTGACAACTTCAGTCATTTCTCAATTTATTTTGATGTTATTTCTTGGTCCAGTTGTGAGGCTTTCTGATCTCTTTACGTTGAGCTGTAGTCCATACTGAAGGCTGTAGGCTTTGTCTTCATCAACAAGTGCTGCAAATCTCTTCTTTCCACAAGCCAAGACGTATCATCTGCACATCACAGGTTGTTCATGAGTCTTCTACCAGTCCTGAGGGCCACATTCTTCTTCATAGAAAGTCCAGCTTCTCAAGTTATTTGCTCAACTGAACACTGAGCAAGTATGCATGAAAGGATACAATCCTGGTGAACACCTTCCCTGATTGCAAACTATATTGTATTCCTCTGTTTTGTTGGAAGAACTGCCTCTTGGTATATGTACATGTTTCTCATAAGCAAAATTAAGTTTTTGGAAATACCAATTTTTTTAATGTTATCCATAATTTGTTATGATCCCCACAGTTGAATGTATTTGAGTAATCAATAAAACACAGCTAAATGCCTTTCTGGTGTTGTCTGCTTTTAACCAAGGTTAATCTGGTATCCGCAATGATATTCGTCATACTGCATCTTCTGAGATTCAGCAAAAATTTAATTTCTGGTAATCCTTGTTGATGTGATGCTACCCATAAGGGATTTATAATTTAGTAGAGAGGTGTAGATTAAGCAGTAACTAGATTATCAGCTGATTGCCATGGAATTTGTTCAAACTCATGGTCACACTATGTATGTCAAAGTAGAACTGTTCTTCATAGGGTTTTCAGTTGCTGACTTTTTGGAGGTAGGTAGCCAGGCCTTTCTCTGAGGTGGCTTTGGGTGGACTCCAATCTCTGGCCTTTGGGTTAGCAGCCAAGCATATTAATCATTTGTACCACCTAGGGACTACAATAATTAGACAACAGTATTATACATATCAGGAGTCCTGGTAGCACACTGGCTAAGCACTTGGCTAGTGATTGAAAGGTCAGTAGTTCAAACCACCAGCCGTGCCTCAGGAGAAGAAATCTGGCCACCTGCTCCCATCGAGATTACAGCTCAGAAAACCCTATGGGGAAATTCCATTATGTCATGCAGTGTATTATGAGTTGGAATCAACTGGATAGCACACAACAATAACACGACAAATATTAAGGAAGACATAGCAATATTATATGATGTTAACACAGATAGATCTTCAACCTGGACTATAAGATCAGGGTGATTTACTAGTGGAAATCAAGCTGAAACCGAGTTTCAAAGTTATCAACAGGCTGAAGATGCAACTCCAGGCAGAATATCTGGCACACAGGCAGACACCAGCTGTGAAACACCAGACAAGAAACAAAGGGGAGGGATGTCAGCCAAGGGCAAGAGTCCAGTGCTAGCATCTTTGGTACACGTTTTGACACATGATAATTGTGGATGTAGTGGATGCTTTATGAGCACACGCATCCCTGGCTGAAGAGTATGATTTAAGGCAGACAGTGATTGTTGTTGCAGTTCTTCTGCCCTGTTCTGCTGCCCCACAGGAGTGTAAGCTGTAAAGGAGTCTGAAAACAATACATTGAGTGTCTTAGTTTCCTATGGCTGTGGTGACAAAATACCAAAAATGAAGTAGTTCATAAGAACAGAAATTTATTTTCTCAAACGGTTCTAGAGAGCAGAAGTCTGAATTTAGGACCATGTTTTCTCCAGTGTTTCTAGGAGAAGATCCTTTGTAGTTTGTCTCAACTTCCAGGACCCCCAAACACTCCCTGATTTGTAACTGCAGAGTGTTACTACACACTGTTGACTGATACCATATGATAGAATAGAGCTACCTCCTTAGGGTTTTCTGTGCTTTCATCTTCAGGGAAAGGAGTCCTGGTGGCACAAAGATTAAAGTGTTTTGGACATCGGTCATAACCACTAGCTGCTCCTGTGGGTACAAAGACCAAGGGATCCCCTCCTATAAAAATCAAACCCCAAACCAAGCCCTTTGATTCCAACTCATAATGACCCTGTAGGCCAGAGCAAAACCACCCCCCACAGGGTTTTCAAGGCTGTAAATCTTTATAGAAGCAGGCTTCCACATGTATCTCCCATGGAGCAGCTGGCAAGTTCAAACTGCTGACCTCTCGTTAACCATAGCACCACTAGGAATTGCTATAAGAGTACAGCCCAGAAAACCCTGAGAGGTAGTTCTAATCTATATTACAGGATTACAGTAAGTCAGAATCAACTCAGTGGCACACAACAAAACATCTTTAGGAGAGCAGATCACTAGGTCTTTCTCCCATGGAGTCACTGAGTGGGTTTGAATCACCTACGTTTTGGTTAACAGCCAAGCACTTAACCGTTGAACCACTGCAAAAACCAAACCAAAGCCATTGGTATCAAGTTGATTCCAACTCCTGCAACACCATAGGACAGAATAGAATTACCCCAAGGAGTTTCTGAGGAGTGACTGATGGATTAGAACTGCCAGTCTTTGGGTTAGCAGCTGTAGTTCTTAACAGCTGTGCCACTAGGGCTCCCCTGTCCTACTAGGGATACTTAGCTGCAGAATAACTCTATTAGCTGCCTCTTTCCACTATTTGTCTCTTAGATCTCTTATAGAACACAGCTCAGATTGGATTAGGACCCACTCTACTCCAAACTGACCTAATGTTAACTGCACTAATAATGTTTCAAAGACCCTATGTCCAAACAAATTCATATTTGCAAGCACAGTGGTTAGGGTACTTTAGGGGAACACAATTCAGTCCATATCATTAGGCTGGCAAAGTAGAGTTCTTACATTTGAAAGGAAAAAAAGTCATGGAAGCTACTAGGAAACAACCAGGGGACAAGAGTGGATTTGGTACTCTTAGTGTTGGTATTGACCATCTATACGGTCAATACTAATGAAGCCTCTTACAGGTGTTTCCTAATAAAATGTTTCCCAAGATATTAATTATCTCTCCAAATAAAGCCTCTTGCTATCTCATCGGTTCCAACTTACAGTAACCCTTTAGTGGCTAGTTTAAGGATCCCTGGTAGAGCTGTGGTTAAGTACTTGGCTACAAACTGAGGGGGTCAGTGGTTAGAACCCACTAGCCACACTGTGGGGAGAAAGATGTGGCAGTCTGCTTCAGCAAAGAGCGTAGCCTGGGCAACTCTGTGGGACAGTTCTACTTTCTCCTACAGGGTGTGAATTGGAATCAAATTTAGGGCAATAGGTAACTACAAGCTGAAAAATATAAACCTGTGAGGCCATTTACCTATATTTTAAGGCAGGTTAAAGATTCTATTGCTGACAGGAACTGAATGAAATTATACAAAGACTCTCTCCCTTGTCATTCCCCTTCCTGTTCCTCCTTCATTATCAGTGTCTGTGTAACTTTATAGAAACAACAGGATTGCTCAAGTGCAGTGGAACGTATATTGATTGGCCTAAGGAGCAGACTACACTTCTCCCAGGAAGAACATCATAGCAGTAGTCATCAGACAGTGTTTGTTTAAGCGGCCCAGGCTTATAAACACTTTTACACACTGAACCCTCAGAGGCTGCAAAGCAGTTGTAAGTTTGAAGAAAACTCCACAGACTAGAGATCTGGAAATTCTTCCATCTCAAGCAATATAACTCATTGAGAGAATCCTTAAACAGAATCTTGGAAGGCAGTTGCCTAGAAACAATAAACTCAAAATCCATTGAGAGTTTGCCAGGCTCTTGGCAAAGTCAGCCTCATTCTTTGCTGAGAAGTATGTTCTGAGTTTAAATTCAGGGTCCTTACATAAAAACAAAAACCAAGAAAAATCTCTCTCCTGCATCTTGCCAATATTCTACCCTGAGGACTTATCCTGCTTAAAGTGCAAAACCAGAACATTAACTAACTTATTCATAAAGTTAAATTAGACAAGGCAGGTAAACACATTCTGAAAACTGTAAAATATTACTCACAATGAGAGGTTGTTGTGGTAGGTTGAAGTTTGTTCAATAAGTATTCCATTCCCCTTTCTCACTTCCACAGAAGATGGAAGAAGTATGCTTCCCCATTCTTTGACTTGGGAATTTGGTCAATAAGATGTTAGCAGCCATGAGGAGAAAAGATGGTTAATATCTTCTTGCATTCAAAGACTTAAGGAAAATATGAGCCCAAGAGATAAAAAGGGCCACATAATTCAGACATTACACTAGCATAAGACCAGAAGAAATAGATGGTGCCCAGCCAATATAAATGACTACCCAGATAGGGAATACAACCTAGAGTCTCTGATGTAGCAAGAGGAAAAAAGGGTATGCAGAACTTGAATTCTATTAAAAAGACCAGATTTGATGGTTTGACAGACTAGAGGGTCTGTTTCAGTCAGCTAGAGCTGCTCTAACAGAAATACCACAGAGTGGATGGCTTTAACAGAGGAAGGTTTATTCTTACACAGTCCGGCAGGCTGCAAGTCCATATTCAGGGTGTCCGCTCCAGGGAAAGGCTTTCCCTTTGTTGGCTCAGGAGGAAAGTCCGATATTACATCAGTCTCTGTCCAGGGAGCATCTTGTCGCAGGAACCTCAGGTCTGAAGGACGGGTGCTTTTCTCCCAGGGCTATTTTCTTGATGGTGCCAGGTTCCCAATTCTCTGCCTGCTTCTCTGTCCTTTTATCTCTCATAGGATGAAAGGATTAAGGGTGGGGCAAGCCATATTCCAGGGAAACTCCCTTTACAGTGCAGCAGGGAGGTGATCCTAAGAAGGAATTTACAGCCCCACCCTCATGCTTTAACATACAGCTTAGGAAAACCACAAAATGAAGGACAGTCACAAGATACTGGGAATCATGGCCCACACATATTTTTGGGGGGACACAAGTCAATCCATGACAGGGTCCTAGAAGACATGGCCTCCAGACTGCCTGTTAGCTGAGAACTGAAACCATTCTGGAAGCCAACTCTTCAGACAAAGATTGAACTGGAATATAAAACATCAAATGATACTGATGAAGAGTATGCTTCCTGGCTCAAGTAGATACATGAGGTTTACTGGGCAGCTCCTGTTCAGAGGTGAGATGAGAAAGCAGAGGGCAACAGGAACCGATTGAATGGACACGGGAAACACAGGGTAGAAAGGAGGAGTGTGCTGTCATTGGGTGGAGGAAAAGCTAGAGTAATATAGTGTTTGTGTAAGTTTTTGTATGACAAATTGACCTGTACTGTAAATTTTTACTTAAAACATAACAAAATATATTTTTTTTAAATATCTGCTTGTGTTATTCATGGCCGCCATGAGTCACATCCAACTCAACGGCACTTGGCTGGTGGCTGGCTTGTGTTATTAGGAGATCCTGCTGGTACAGTGGTTAAGTGTTTGGCTGATAACCAAAAGGTTGGAAGTTCAAATCCCTTATCCACTAGTTGGTCCTTGGAAACCTGTGGGACAGTTGTGCTCTGTCCTGTACGGTTGCTATGAGTCAGAATGAACTTGACAGCAACAGGTTCAGTTCAGCTGGTTTTGTGTTATTGAGGTATGTAAATGTTGGCTCACACTGATGGGTAAATTTTTAGAAATTTTACAAGCCAGTTGTCAAACACAGCCATTGTTAAAAACTAGAAATGTTCGGTTGAATGGATACTGGAAGTAAAGAGTAGAAAAGAAGAGTGTGCTGTCATAGGGTGAGGAGAACAGGTAGCAGAAAGGCAGGTTTTCATAAGGCAAATTATCTTGGATTATAGACTTTCATTTAATCATAATTTTAAAAATTAGAAATGTTAAAAACAAAGAAATAAACACAAAATATTCATCACTTTCCAACTATTTCACTGCATTTTACTGTTATTCATGCTCTTGAAGGAGCCCTAGTGGCACAATGGTTAAGAGCTTGGCCGCTAAGCAAAACACTGACATTTACAATCCCCAAGGCACTCTGGAAACCTTGTGGGGCAGTTCGACTCTGTCCTACAGCATTGCTGGGAACCAGAATCAACTCAGCAGCAATATGGTTTTTCTTTTGTTTTGATTTTGAGTTTACACTCTTGAAATTATTTACATCTATTGTATCTATACAATAGAGACAGTAAGCATCCCTCTCATCTCTTGCCAACTGTCCGTTTGAACACATTGTACACTGTCAAGATAAAACAATGTTAAGTGATAAGGAAAAAACTACATATAAAAAATACATGAAACAAGCTATTTTGTAAGACAGCATTTATGCAGAAGATTTAACACAGGAAGGCTCCCTTGCAAGATTGGCCCGTGGTTGATGTCTGGGAATTTGTATTCCAGAAGTAGTCCTACCATTATTCAGCTGATACGCGCAGCTCAGTATGCCGAAACTATTTGCAGACATAATTTGGTTTATACTAAACACCTTTTCTCACGGGGTTCTTGGATTTTGGAACAGGGTGTTCCTTAGAAGCAAGGTTGGCAAGAAAAGACCAGTCTCTGGAGAAGGGCATCATGCTTGGTTTAAAAAAAAAAAAAAGAAGAAGAAAACCATCAACAAAATGGACCGATACAGTGGCTGCAACAGTGGGCTCAACCGTAACAATGATTGTGAGGATGGAGCAGGATTGGTCAGTGTTTTGTTGTGCAGTCCATAGTGTTGCTATGAGTTGAAACCAACTCAATAGCATCTAACAACAACAGGCAGAAGGTAACAATGTGATCTCCCCCTGGTATGAAATTTTGTCACTGCCTTTCAAATGAGTTTCCCTCATAGACAGTGCTTCACAAGCGTTGTTGCTATTTGACACTGGAAGAAATAAATGTGTTCAAAAGTGCCTGGATATAAACGGGAGAAGCCCTCTGCACTAACTGAAAGGTTGCTGGTTTAAACCTACCCAAAGGCACTTTGAAAGAAAGTCCTAACAATTTGCTTACACAGGGCGGTCTTGAAAACTCTACTGAGTACAGCTGTACTGTGCAACTCACAGAGTTATCATGAGTCATGATCTACTCCAAGGCAACTAGTTTTGTTTGACTCTATAATAAGATAACTCTTGGATGCTTAGGCCTAGGTTTTCTAGACTTTATCCCCTGTAGTTTCTCCCTTAGCAGAATTGACTCCATATTCTTTCATTGCAGTACAGTATACGTTGAGTTCCGTTGAGTTTTCTTATCAAATCATCAAACTTGGGGATGGAATTGGGGACCACAGTAACATTGTCTAAACTTGCTAAGTTGAATGTACAAGTACAAACAGGACTTTTTCTTTGGTAGATTCCTGTATTTCTTGATTCTGGCCCCAAAGGACTGCTCTCAACAGTTAAGCTTTATGTATTTGGCCCCTAGACCCCAAATTTTAATTTACAGTGTCTGGAGGCTGTATCTGGTAGAGATTTCAGTAAATTTTCAGTGCATGTCTCTGAATGACTGTCCACTTTTGGTGGTGAGTCACAGTTGGGGAAATTTGGTTACATATTAATGCATTTAAATTTGAACTCCCTGAAGATATTTTTGTTATTTTCAATTGGGGACACTGTATACTTCTTTTAACATATTTATAGCATAATGAGTTTATGGGACGTCTGCTATAAATATGCTTCAAGACTGAATGTAAAAATAGGATGAGTGTAGAAACTGGCCTGCATAATTCATTGATGGTAAGATATTATGCAAGTTCCATGCTCTAGAGAATGGTAATATAAAATTTTAATGAAGGTTTTGGCAACTCAAAACTCATCTTATGCTCTTGGGAAACACAAGGGAATATCACTTTCTTCAGAGATGGATCTTGGCAACTAACTCATGAGTTGTCAAGAAGATAAGTTTGTTGAAGTTCTTATTGACCAGCAGGAAAATTGGATGAGTTTCAACTTGGACTTGTAGTTCGCACCATCGTCTTTTCAATACTTGTGCTGTTTAAAAGGGAAATAATAGCATTTTCCAAAGAGGTCATTTGAATGCATTATATTAGTTTAGTGTCAAGACTATTATTATTATTACTACTTTTTATTTAACAAGATTGAGTGAAAATGTACACTCCTGTATAAATTTACATGCCCACCTATATGCAGCTTCCACTGCTCTCCCTGTCCAGTGACAGCACACTATTCCTCTCTGCTCCATACATGTCTCATCCTCCCAACAGCCTCCTTTTTGCTCCTCTCCACCCACTATCCTTCCTCCAGCCAGAGGTCAGCAGGATGATATCCTATAGATGTATAGAACCATAAAGTGGAACCAATATATAGTCACTCGACGTTGCCAAGTCAAATCCATTCCTGTTCAAAGAGTGGACCTTCATTATAATTTATGGGTAAGGGCAGCATCAGGGCCAGGGGCCATGCTCTCAGGGGAACCCCAAAACCGCTGGACCATCAATTGAGGTCTTTTAGTGGAGATCTCAGGATGCACCCCTTTTTATTCTTGTGTTGCCAGAGAGACTCAACCTAGTGAGCTCCATCGTGGCTATCACTAGTGGTGGCCGGGCACCATACAGTTCTTCCGGTCCCAAATCGATGAAGGCACCCACTCTTGTGGGTCTCTCTGTCTTCTAGGTTGTCTTTACTGCATATCATTTTGATCCTCGGTGAGCATCCGTTCCTACTGAGTTGGGACCATTTGCCGTGTCCTCGGATGGCAGCTTCACAGCTTTTAAGAACTCAGAGGCCACTCACCAATGTGGGGTGCAGAGAGCTCTCTTAGCAAAACGCTAGTTGTGCCAATTGGCCTCGATTTTGCCTAAGAGCATGGTCCCCTGCCCCCTGCCCCAGCTACTCTATCCTTGCAATATTGGGTTAAGATGGAAGGAATACTCAAGTTATGCTGAAGTCCACTTAATGTCGTTCTTGTTTCCAATGTGTGCTATCACCACTTTATTCCAACCAGATTTCTAGCAACTATCTAAACTAAACCCTCCCCGCCTCACCCTCTCCCCTGCCCTCCCAAGCAGCTGTCAAAGAGTCTTTTCTTCTCTACACAAGTCTGTTTTTGAGATTTTATCGTATAGGTCTCATACAATATTTGTCCTTTTGCCGCTGACTACTTTCACTCAACACAATGTCTTCCAGTTGAGACTAGGTTAGGAGATGTTTCCTGGAATTGTCTTTATTCTTTATCATTGCGTAATGCTCCACTGAGTATATGTACCATAGTTTACCTATCCATTCTTCTGTTGTTGGGCATCTGGGTTGATTCCATCTTTTTGCTATCATGGACTGTGCTGCGATAAACATTCTGGTACATGTGTCCGTTGGTGTGAAAGGCCTTGAATCTGTAGGATATATTCCAAGTAGTGGAATTACTGGGTCAAATGGTATATCGATATCCACTTTTTTCAGGAAGCACCAGATTGCTTTCCAAAGAGGCTGGACCATTTTGCAACCCACCAACAGTGCAGGAGGGTTCCTCTTTCTCCACAGCCTCTCCAACATTTGTTGTTTTGTGTTTTCTGGATCATGGCCAATCTTGTTGGGGTGAGATGGTATCTCATTGTCGTCTTGATTTGAATTTCTTTAATAACTAAAGATCGTGGACATGTCTGCAAGTGTTTTTTGGCTGCCTGGATCTCCTCTTTAGTGAAATGTCTGTCCATCTCATTTGCCCATCACTTAATTGGATGGTTTATCTCCTTCTTATATATTTTGTAGTATCTTATAGATTATGGAGATCAGGTGTCGGTCTGACAAAGAGTTGCCAAATATTTTTTCCCATTCTGTGGGTGTTCTTTTAATTCTATTAATAAAGTCTTTGGATGAGCAAAAGTGTTTGATTCTTAATAGTTCCCATTTATCTATTTTCTCTTCTGTTGATTGTGGTTTCTTTGACTCATTTTGGAGTCTTTCCTCATTGTGTATTAAAACTTCCATTGTTGTCTCTACCTTTTCTTGGATGAGCTTTATCATTCTAGGTTTGATATTTAGGTCTTTTACCCAGTTGGAGTTGGTTTTTGTATAAGGTGTAAGATATGGATCTTGATTCAGTGTATTGCAGATGGATAACCAATTTTGCCAGCACCATTTGTTGAAGATATTGTTTTTACCCCAGTTTAATGTCTTAGGGTCTTTGTCTAATATCAACTGTTCATAGGCAGATGGTGTCATCTCTGGGGTCTCAATTCTGTTCCATTGATCCATCTGTCTGTTCTTGTACCAGTACCAGGCTGTTTTGACCACTGTGGCAGTGTAGTATGTTCTAAGGTCGGGTAATGAGAGGCCTCCCAGTGTGGTCTTCTTTAGTAGTACCTTACTTATCCGGGGCTTCTTCCCTTTCCAAACCAAATTGGTGATTTGTTTCTCCATCTCATTAAAAAATGCTGCTGGAACTTGTATTGAGATTGCATTATATAAAGAAATTGCTTTGGGTAAAATAGACATTTTCACAATGTTAAGTCTTCCTATCCATGAGCAGGGTAGGTTTTTCCATTTATCTAGGTCTCTCTTAGTTTCTTGTAGTAAGGGCTTGTAGTTCTCTTTGTAAAGATCTGTTGTTTCTCTGGTTAGATTAATTCCTAGATACTTTATCTTCTTAGGGGCTATCG
Source organism: Heterohyrax brucei (assembly GCA_028571685.1). Lineage (NCBI taxonomy): Eukaryota > Metazoa > Chordata > Mammalia > Hyracoidea > Procaviidae > Heterohyrax > Heterohyrax brucei. Next base: position 110,972,460 of record CM053149.1, on the reverse strand, counting down.
TAAATGGTATTGATTTGATAATTTCTTCCTTAACAGTCCTGTTGTTGGTATAAAGGAATCCTACTGATTTACTTATGTTTATCTTGTATCCTGAGACTTTGCTGAACTGTTCTATCAGTTTGAGTAGGTTACATATAGATTCCTTGGTGTTCTCTGCATATACAATCATATAATCTGCAAACAGGGAGATTTTAACTTCCTCTTTGCCGATGCAGATGCCCTTTATTTCTTGGTCTTGTCTAATTGCTCTGGCTAGAACTTCTAGCACAATGTTGAATAGAAGAGGTGAGAGTGGGCATCCTTGTCCAGTTCCTGATCTCAAGGGAAAGTCTTTCATTCTCTCTCCATTCAGGATGATGTGGGCAATTGGCTTTGTATAAATGGCCCTTATTGTGTTGAGGAATTTGCCGTCTATGCCCATTTTGCTAAGAGTTTTTAGCATGAATGTGTGTTGGACTTTATCAAATGCCTTTTCGGCATCAATGGACAAAATCAGGTGATCCTTCCTTTTGTGTTATTTATGTGGTTAATCACATTGATTGTTTTTCTGATGTTGAACCAGCCTTGCATCCCTGGTATGAATCCCACTTGGTCATGATGGATTATTTTCTTGATATGTTGTTGTATTCTGTTGGCAAGAATTTTGTTGAGGATTTTTGCATCTAGATTCATGAGTGATATCGGTCTGTAGTTCTCTTTCTTTGTTGGGTCTTTCCCTGGCTTATGTATCAGGGTTATGCTGGCTTCATAGAAGGAGTTTGGGAGTACTCCATCCGTTTCTATACTGTGAAATAGTCTCAGTAGTATTGGAGATACTCTTCTCTAAATGCTTGGTAGAATTCTGCAGTGAAGCCATCTGGGCCCAGACATTTTTTGGTTGGCAGTGTTTTGATGACATTTTCAATCTCTTCCTTTGTGATGGGTTTATTAAGTTGTTCTGCTTCACATTGTGATAATTTGGGTAGGTGGTATGAGTTAAGGAATTGGTTCATTTCCTCGAGGTTTTCAAATTTGTTACAGTACAGTTTTTCACAGTATTCTGTTATGGTATTTTTGATTACTTTTGCATCTGTGGTGACAACTCCCCTCTCATTTCTAATTTGGGTTATTTGTTTCCTTTCCTGTTTTTCTTTAGTAAGTTTAGCCAGTGGTTTGTCAATTTTGTTGATCTTTTCAAAAAACCAGCTTTTGGTTTTTCAATTTTTTCAGTTGTTTTTCTATTCTCTAATTCATTTAGCTCTGCTCTAGTCTTTATGATCTCGTTTCTTCTGGTGCCTGAGGGGTTCCTCTGTTGTTCTCTTTTTACTTGTTCAAGCTGTAGGATTAGTTCCTTAATTTGGTTTCTTCCTTCCGGATGTGTGCATTTATGGAGATAAACAGACCTCTGAGCACTGCTTTGGCTGTGTCCCAAAGGTTCTGGTAGGAAATGTTTTCTTTCTCATTGGAAGCCATGAATTTCTTTATTTCATCCTTGATTTCCTCTGTAACCCATGTTTTTCTGAGCAAGATGTTGTTCATTTTCCAAGAGTTCCACTTTCTAGCTGTATTTTTTCTGCTATTAATTTAACTTTGATGGCTTTATGATCTGAGAAGATGTTTTGCAGTAATTCAGTGGTATGGATTCTGTTGAGCATTCCATCATGGCCTATCACATGGCCAATTCTGGAGAATGTTCCATGTACCCTGGAGATATGTGTTCACTGCTGCCATTGTGATATGTTGTTTTTATGTTGATGTTTTCTCTGTTGTTCTTATTAGTCTGTTCTGGGACATTCTTTTTTGTGAGTTGATTTTTACCTTTCTCAGTGCTGGTTTTGTAGTTGTTGAGACTCGTGTGTTACATTTCTTGAAATGGTATGATACATCTTTGTTGTGCTTTATAGCTGCCCTTATGATCCCACTTAATAAACTATATATAAGCCCAATTTTAATTACTACCAGCCTTGTGATCTTCCTCTCCATCTGGAAGGACTATAACAACTGAAGTACATCCCTCTTTTTATTATGATGACACCATAGTTTTCATGATGATCACTGGATTGCTTCTTTCTGTATCAAAGCTGTGACTGACTTTCGACACTTCCCTAAAAGAGTAGAGTATTGAGTAGTGTGTCGTTCTAAAATATAAAGTTAGTGATTTTGTTCTTCTAAGCCAGAGCCAAGAACTTCTTTCAGTATTTCTTGTAGTTTGGGTTTGGTTTTTACAAAGTCTCTGAGTTTCTGTTTATCTGGGAATGTCTTAATTTTCATTTTCATTTTTGAAAGATAGTTTTGCAGGATGTATAATTTTTGGTTGGAAGTTCTTCTCCTTCAAGGCTTTGAACATGTCATGCCACTGTCTCCGTGCCAGCATGGTTTCTGCTGAGAAATCTGACGAGAGCCTACAGGATTTCCCTCTGAATGTTAGCTGTGCCTTGAGTCTTGCTGCCTTTAAGAGTTGCTGCTTATGTTTCATTTTGTTAAGCTTGATTAGAGTATGTCTTGGAGTCTTTCTTTTGAGATCTATATTAGGTGGCGTACAATATGCATCTGAGATGTCTATATTCTCTTCCTTTATGATTTCTGGGAAGTTTCCTGTCAACAGCTCAGCAATGATACTCTCTGTGTTCTCAGATGTCTCACCCTGTTCAGGGACTCCAATTAATCGAAGGTTGTTCCTCTTAATAGAGTCCCACATGCTTCTTAATGTTTCTTCATTTTTCTTGTTTCTTTTTTCTGATTTCTGCTCACAGATGCTGGCATCAGTAGCTCTGTCTTCCAAGTCAGAAATTCTTTTTTCCTTTTGTTCCGTTCTGTTTTCTTGGCTTTGCATGGAAGTTTCTATGTATTTGATTTTGTTCTTGCTCTGTTGGATTTAAGAGTACTGGTGTTCCATCAGATCAAACAGCTTGCTTAATTTTTCATTTTGTTCTGTTGCATTTTGTATAAGGTCTAGAAGGGCTCTGCATATAATCATTTTGTATTCACTTTCTGATGCTTTCATAAAAGTGTCTTCATCTGGAAAACTCCTTGGTTGCGTTGTTTGGGAGCCTTCTGAAGCATGGGTGATTTCTTGTAGGCCACAGTGTCTGTTGCTTTTTGGGTCCCATGTGAGTATGTAGAGGCTGGAAGAGGTACTGTGAGGATGGATTGCAAATGTTTCTCTAGGCTATCTTAAAATGTAAAGCAAAAGATATCTGACCAGTTCCCAAGTCAGTTAGGTTTTCAGGTGTAGAGGTCCCTCTTCTCAACTGACAAAGTAAGCACCACTATATCCAACCCCAGATGATAACAAACTAGTTCAGAATAGAGCAATGCTACTGCCCTGTTGGCTTCTGCTGACAGGGCCTAGCCTTAGGCAGCACTGCCTCAAGTACTGGTTTTGTGATAGAAAAGCTCTCTCCTGTGGGCTGTCTCTGGCTCCCAAGCTAAGAATTAGGGCCAGCTGTGGCCACCATATCCAAGATGGCGTCCTCCACACAGGCAGCAGACAGAGGGGCTAAAGGTGCCAAGAGGTAGTGATTCCTCTGCTTCTGTTGCAGGACCTGCAACAGTTACTGCTTTTCTGTTAAAGAAGCACTGTCCTGTTTGCAGACGCTGGCTCCCAGGCTAAGAACGAGGTCCTGCTAAAAATCTCGGTACCAATATGGCGTCCCGCACACTGACTGCAGAATTCTGTACAAACCCCGCTGACGCAGATATCAAACTAAAGGCTCATAGTGGCTAGATTAACAGAGCCTTAGGCCTGGCTCTCAGAATATGGGAATTTCGCCTGCCTATCCCCCCAGCAGCGCGTCTGAGTCTAGCCACTAGGCAAGATCCAGCTCCGCCCGCTGGCAGAGACAGAGAAAAAGAAGTCACAATGGTCCGTTTACCTTCCTTCCGTGAGAGCTGGGGCTAGCCAGGAGCCGGAGTCAGCGACAGAGAGGAGGTTTTTCGCTCAGTGGTATGAAGTCCCAATTAACAACCCTGTGCCGTGTCCTGAGGCTGATTAGGTGATCAGAAGGCTCCGTTTGATTATCAATTCAGGTCTTGGTTTCCAGAGGGACATAAGGAGACGTGTGCTTAGTCCGCAGCTTGACTCCACCTCCCCCTGGACTATTATTAATGATACACATAGCCGAGTACCTAATGCTGACTGGATTTTATAGATAAAGCATCTAGGATGAAAAGGATAAAGGATGCTGTTTGGGGTAATTATTCTAGGAGTGGTAACTGGGAGCTTGGACAAGTTTTTATCAAGTCTAGGTAGGTGTCCTGGTCATGCAGTGGTTAAGAGCTCACACTGCTAACCCAAAGGGCAGCAGTTTGAATCCACCAGATGCTCCTTAGAAATGCTATGGATCAGTTATATTCCAATCTGTAGCATTGCTGTGAGCCACAGTGAACTTGACAACAATGGGTTAGGCGGGAACTGGTAACACTTCATTAACAACAAAGTTCATTGGTGAGAGAAATCATACTTTGCATAAACAATCACGATAGAGTAATAAAGCTTTTGAGTTCACAAAGCTTGAGTTCCTGGAAGACACAAAATCTCTACCTATTCTTAAATATCATATATATATACCAATACATATATGTTTAGTAATTGTTAATTTTTGAAAACATGTTTGATTTATTCTCTGCTTATATCAGGATAGACTTGTAATTGGAGGGGACAAGGATGTAAAAGTAACAGGAGATCACAAGATTCATACTCTCATGTATCGTAGGCAGAACAGTAGCTATTGCAAATACATGGGCCATGAGTAACAAAGATGGCAACTCAGAACTAGTATCAGACAATACAGCCACTTCTTACTTTCTTTAAACTTTTTTTCAATGCTTTTATCCAAGGAATGTATTTTTTAAGTGAAGTTTTTGACCCTTATGTTTTGATTTGCTGTGAATTGATTAGCTGTTGATTGATTAAAATCTCCATCCATAAGTCTTCCACAGATATTATTGTTTAAAAGGAAAATAACTTTACAGACTGCAAAATACACTTTTCTTAGGTCGTAATTAATATTGTGTAAGCCACAGAAGATGTTAAGAGAAGAAAGTTACCAAACTGTTGTGCATGTCATGTTTCACCTATGTACAGAAGTAGGTACCTGAAGGAAGGGAAGGCATATGCAATTGCAAATAATGGCTACCTTAGGTGTTGAGAGTCTGCGTGCTTTAGAATTTAGCACATTTTAGCAAATGAACAGGTTAGTGAGAAGCAATCAATTCCCTTTATACCAAAAAGATGTGGGAGAGTGTATATTGCTAATATGCAGATAGACATAGCCCAGGGCTGCTCTTCCTGGCTTTGCTGGCTTATGAGCGAGACTAATGAGTTCCCACACCTGACTTATGCCCCTATTGTGTGTAACCAACTTCAACTATGGACCCTAGTTAATTATATGGCTCTTGATTCTGATTTTGCTTCTATTATTTTATAGTAAATATTAGTTGACGGTTAGAAAACAACTCTTTGACATTGACTCTACCATGACTTTGAAACTAGAATTATTCTTGGGTAACTGCTCAACACATATCATCTCCGTTCCTCCATTCACCCTAACTGTGGCCATGCATACAGATTTTTTTGCATTCATTCTTGCACTCCTTTCCCGTACCCAAGAATAACTCCTTATCTAGGGCTCAATAGCTTTTTCTCAGTCCTCGGTTTGAACTTGACTGGTTGCTACTCCAACATCACCAGACTTGATTGTCACTACCTAATAGATGGTAGACTTTCAGAAAATATTTGTTGGCATTAGTCAATAGATAACTAAATTAGTACTTCAGAGAACCTGCCAGAGTTCTGTAACATTTCTTGGGATAGTACTTCTTCCATCTTAAAAATAAATTCTTGCAGATTTTCAACTCCTACTCATTCAGAGTATTTACTGTCTGATGCAAACTAAGCTGTTGCTGTCGAATCGATTCTGACTCATAGCAATCCTACAGGACAGAGTAGAACTGCCCCCTTGGGTTTCCAAGGAGCAGCTGGTAGATTCAAACGGCCAACCATTTGATCAGCAGCTGGGCTCTTAACCACAGTGCCACTAGTGCTATATAAGTAGGACCAAGTTTGGGGGTAAAATCTGAGTGTAGTTCACATTATGTGTTTGGTTTGACAGCTATTATTGTTGTCTAAGGAGTATAATCAAAATGAAGTTTTGTGTTTATATCTGCAAATGAGGGATGGTCATATCTGTCCGCATTTCTGAACTGTACTTTCCCACTCCTGCTCTCAGATTCTTGTCTCTTACTATTGTGGAAAAATCATCAACAGTCACATAAATCCAAGAACAGCTTAAACTTTAAGAGTTATTAAAATGTAACATTTATGGTTGGAGGATATTCAGCTGTAGTAGCCCCCAATAAACCATGGAATCTGGGATGGCGAGAGTGTGGAAGGTAGACTCCTGACAACCTAAACTGTACATCACATCCATTGTTTCCTGGGAGACTCAGGGATGTTGTTTGGGGGTCACAACATACATCAGTTTGCTAATAAACTATAAACATTAAGTAGACAGAAAAAATGAAGTTACTCTAGGTACTGTATTTTTTTACTAACTGTTCACTGAAGAATGGAATGAGCAGTAAAATATGTGTAATCAAAAAACAGGAAGCTCTCTTAATTTTCCTGTAGAGGCTCATAAAGAGGAAAATAATTGTCTTAAATACTGAAGCCGGCTGTATTTCATTGTCTTCGCTTTACTGTTCTGTGGAAATCAAACCTCATCTTTGCAACTTTGACAATTTCCAGCAACAGAATTTGAATGCATGAAGTTTAGTAAGTGCCCAGGAGGGAAGGAATCTGTACACAGGGCAGCTTATTTTCCAAAACTGTGCAAGGGAAACCTTTCTTAAGCTAAATTACAGTTTAATTTTCTGTTGCTTACAGACAAATCAAGCTAGTAACTGTGTCGTTAGCTTTTCAGCAATGAACATGAGACTCTGGTCTTGGTCAGTCTGGAGCAGCCTTAGCTACTTGTGCTCTTGAAAGTTCTGGGCATCTTGGCTTGGCGGTTTCAACTAGGGTCAAACTGAAACCTGGAACTCCTTTGTAAAGAAGGATGTTTCCAAAGGAGATATGCAAATTTGTATTGAATATATTTAGCTATTTTTTTTTAAAGACACATCTACCAACCAAGGAAACATAAATAATTCTTACAGTTGCACAAATGCATTGTATTTCCGTCCATCTATAAATATTTCTGGCTGAAATCTGAAACAAATCAGGTTATACAACATCAATATATTAGGCATGGAAAAATTAAAATTTAAAATATTTATGCTTAACAAAGGCAGGAGAAGCAAGAGAAAGTCAGGCAGGAGATTTTCAGTAAAAGAAATAAAGCTTAAGTGTTGGATTTGGTGACAGATTACTTATCATTCCAACTATGTGCACATTATTTTGAAAGTTTATTCTCATGTGTGGCACTGAGCATTTTTTCTCCTTAATAGTAGTTTTGAGGCAGTGCTATTTGCACTAACAAGGTATATTAAAACCAAAGCACTGACTACAACAAAACAAACAAATGTTCTAATGGCCAGGGGATTCTTTCTGGGGCCAAGCTGACAGTTCAATTACCCAAACAGATTGTAAATGATTACTTTGAAGACAAATACCTGTGTCTTTCCCTCTATGGGTGTTTCTCAACAAGACTGAAATATGTCAAAGAGAACATGTTTTCTCTTTAAAAATTATATATTTGTGAAATATAATAAGGATGTGTACAGATTTAAATAATAAAGAGACTCCAAGATTTGGGACAGTTTTTAAAAACAAAGTTAACAGATTACTGGAATTTAAACAAATCAAAAACATTCTTTTCTCTGCCACCCTCCATGACATTATGATGAAACATGTCATTGTAAATATTCTGGAGTATTACAAGACTCTGAACTGTTTGAAATAACCACATCTCTGTACCTAGTGTGCATTGGGAAAACAGTGTTACAGTCTACTTTTTGTAGACTAGAAATTACCAAACAACATTAAGGCCAATGATTAACTGTAGATCTGATTAACAAAACATTCGATTTTCTCCATCCATTGATTTTCCCCAATTGAACTATTATTTAGCTAAAAATGAAAGGCACAAAAGATGAGGCATGTTATTTGAGGCTTTGCTTTTTTCTTATCTGTATAAACACATGGACTATAACAAAAGCAAATTCTTGTGTCTTTCATGTTTTGGAAACATGTGTGGGTAAAAATTATGCATAAAATATTTGTGGAGCTTCACTAAAGGACAGAAGTCATCATGGATTTGAGAAAGAGCATAAATTCTGGAGACAAGTTAACTTGACTTCTAAACAAGATAGTCTTGAACAACTTCTTTAACATTACTAACCTTGATTTTTTTCACCTCTAAAGTGACTCTCAAAATATTCATATCATCAGTACATAAGGCCGCCATGAGGATTAAATAAAAGGATGCTCATAAATTAACAGAATATTGGCACACCATAAATGCTTTGCTGATGTAGATGAAGAGATCTCACCATCTGCTCAGAAGTGAAGTGAAATGGACTCTATCTCTTTTCACTTTATTTATTCCATTCAGGTAGCAAAAGCTTTGCGAACATTAGAAACCCTGGTGGTGTGGTGGTTAAGTGCTATGTGTGCTAACCCAAAGATTGGCAGTTCAAATCCACCGGGTGGCCCTTCTAAACTCTATGGAGCAGTTCTGCTGCATACTGTAGGGGCTTCACAAGTTGGAACGGACTCGACATCAAGGGGTTTTGTGGCTTTAAGAAGCCGCTGAGTCAGATACTCCCTGATAACTGGATGAAAAAGTGTGAAAAAAGAAGAGAAAGAATGTAGAAGGATTGCAGTCTGGTGCAGGCTATATGCAAGCAAAGAAATCATTTTGGCCGAGCATGGAAAGTGCCTAGTAGAGGGAGACACAGAATGATATGTGTGAGATGAGGAGAGAGTCAGAGAGTCTAGGTGGAAAGATTCACTTAAAGAAAAGTCCTCCTGGGGAAGATAATTCCTGCATAGAGTCTTGAAAGTGAACAAGGGTTAGTCAAGCAAAAGTACTAGGGAGAGAACACTTTGGAAACATTTGCTAACCTATTTACATTTTGGAAGGAGATTATGAAAATATGATTCCTAGGGAAACACCTGTGGCTAGCTTGTCTAGTAAAGGAGTGCAGAATTATTATAAACATTCAAAACTGCAAAATTGGAAAATATAGGCAGTATGTGGATGACTTTTTCTAAATGCTGCAATTAACTTTTGAATCTGAATCCCTACATGTCCTTGTATATCTTTGCACATCCTGTTTACTTTACCCAAGATATCTCCATTTGGATAAGCAAAGAAAAATTTTGCATTTTGTAATAGCATCAGAGTTCAAACAACAGATCGACATAATTTTATCTAATTAAATGGAAACAATTTACACTAACTACATATGGACAAAAGTATTGTTTTTTTAAGCTTCTGTTTCAGTAAACAATTTTATTTTCTTTTATTGGCTCAATTAGTAATGTGGGGATCAGTATTAAGAAGCCACTGAGTATACATCTATATGCATGGAAGTATTAAACCTTATACAAGGCTGCATGTGTGATCCTTGCCCATAAAATATAAAAGGAAGTAATTAATACATAACATGGTCTATTAACAATGTGGAGCCCTTGTGATGCAGTAGTTAAGAGATGTGGCTGCTAGCTAAATGGTTGGCAGTCTGAATCCACCAGCTGCTCCTTGGAAATCCTGTAGTGTCACTGTGAGTTGGACTCTGCTATACAATAATGGGTATTAACAATGTGTCAGGCAAAGCAACATGCTCACTGTATTTTACTTTACAATCTTTTGAATAAGGCTTACTATCTCCAGTTTTAAGGAAGAAAACTTAGAACCCAGCAAGGGTCGGATATTTTTCCAAAGTCACTGTTTGTTAGGGATGGTGCTCAGTTTTGAACACAAGACTGTAATTAATTCCAAAGCTCATGCTGTTTATTACCCTTAAATATTTCCACAAGAAACAGACAAATAAAAAGACAAAAGCAAAAGTGGAAGCTTAAGTTAACTTTTACAAGGTAACTTTCTAATAGAAATTGATACCATATAGCAGTATAATTATGTACAGAATTCATAGGCATATAATCACCTTCTGAATCACTTAACAGTGATTCAAGTGTGTACAAGTTATATTTAACCTTTATCGTATGTAACTTTTTGTGCTTTATAAGTACAACATTTTTATTTCCATGTTTCATTCTGAAAGCTTTCATTGTTCTCCATAGCTGCTATGTTTGTTATTATTATTGCTGTTGTTTTATTAGTCCTGTGGGGGATCAACTAATAAATCTACATAAAAGCAGAATAAGACACCTACCAACAGTCAAACTCATAATAGCACTTTGCAACCCATTGTATAAAAGCCAGAAGAGACATCTATTGGAATGCTCAGGGTGACTTTGTTTTGTAATTCACACATTTCAATAGTAGTGCCAGTTAGCATGACTTGTGCTGTCAAAGGGATGGTTAATAGTAAGTGAGAGCATGAGAAAAACATTAAACTAATGATCTCAGATATCATTTGGTGCCATCATTAGACAGATCAGTGTTCTGCAGTCTCTCTTCAGCAATTACAAGTCATTTATGGACTTATGTTATTAGCTTACAAGCACATTTAGGATCCATTCCATGCACTGTTTTAGTTATTTGGATGTAGCACTTTATTAAAAAAAAAAAAAAAAAAAAAAGAACTACCTGTCATTTTGAAGAATGAATTCATTTTAAGCAAAAGTTTGTATTTTTGTTAATATTACTCCTACTTCTACTCAAAATGCTTCAATGAGGTCATTAAAGTACTTTTTAGACTCATGAAAAAGTCACATTAGAAGCATAGCTTAATCTGAATGAAAAGATTGTTTTGCAAGGCAAACTCACTAGAAGCCTAGTTCTTAGATTTTGTCTCTGCCTTGCTTCCTCACGTCCAGTATATTCTCTTTTGCCTACTTTGACCTGATGAGACTAGAAGACCTGTCCTAATATTAAAAGACTCTGCTTTTAAGCCTGAAAATTTTGAATAGGAATAGAGACCAAAACCAAGCCAAACTCAACTGCCATCAAGTTGATTCCAACTCGGAGACCCTGTAGGACAGAATAGAACTGCCCCATAAAGTTTCCAAGGAGTATCTGGTACATTTAAACTGCTAGCCTTTGAATCATCAGCCAGACTCAACCATGGCACCACCAAGTTTTCCAGGAGTAGCAAAGAGCTGACAAATTGGAAGGCTAAAACTGGGAAAGTTTGTAATAGTCCTGTATAGAGGTGGCTTTCTTTTTAAATTAAAGATCATCCTCTACGGCTCTGGAGTCCCTGGGTGAGGCACAGTTAAGTGCTTACCTACCAACTAAAAGGTTGATGGTTTAAAATCATTCAAAGTTACCTTAGAATAGAGACCATGATCTACTTCTGAAGGTTGCAGCCTGGAAAATCCTGTGGAACTACTTTGCAACACATGATGTCACCAGGAGTCAGAACTGACTATAGCAACTGGCTTGGTTTGGGTTTTAGTCTATAGCTTTTGAGGAGGGTTCCAGAAGGAAATGTCCACACAGAGAACAAATGTTTCCAGCTTTGTATCTGAATGCCACCACCCTTTCTGGTTCTCTGCACTAACATCCACACTCTAGGACTATAGGGTGGTTCTTCTGTTTTGCTATTAGGTTCCATTGTGTCAGTTCTGATATACAGTAGAAGTTACTTTAATTTTTCACTGAAATGTTAGCAAAAATTTTTCTCCTTGGTTTCTCTTACTATGAAACTGAGGCTTTCCTGAGGCTTTTTTGTAAAGGCCATTGTTGTTAGGTGCCATCAATTAATCTCAACTCACAGAGACCCAATACAGCAGAGTAGAACTGCTAAAGGTTAAAAAAAAATTAGCCATTAAAACACAATCCATTTCTTCATAGTTCAGGTACTATAAATCTCAGTATAGGAATAACAAGATATTGCAGAATAAATTCTCCCGGACACTCCTGAATCTCCTGTTACTTGCCCTTCTCTACTTCCCAGGGATAAAGTCTCCTTCTAGCTTCAATGATAGTGTGGTGTCTTGAAAAGTACACTGGATTTAGAGAACTCTGATTCTGACTTGGTCCCATGAACTGGTCTTGCTTTGAAACCTTAACAAAGTCACTTAATCTCCCTGAATATAATTTTCGTCCTAAAGATAAAAAAGACCCTATGCTATTGGAATGCTATGTTTTTCAAATAAGATGCAATATGAAAATAAAGCTCAGTAAGTATTTGTTTAAGAAACAAAAACAATGACCTGCATTCAAGGAACTTTTTTCAAATTTTTTCTCTCCAAGTTTTATCCGTATGGAAGATTATTAATTACCATACTAGACCAATTTACCTTCCAAGTAAAATGAAGTTTGTCTTCCAGTATAAAACGTGATTCATGTTCCTCAGAACCCTCTAGAATCTCTGTGTTCAGCTTCTGATCTTTACAGCATCTGTATTTCCCAATTCAGTTTCTTTCTAGGCCTGTGTTGAATGGCATATTTTAAATGACAGTTGAAAGTAAAGTCCTCATTTTCTCTGTCATACCTCAGCTCTTCTCTGGAGCATTTTTTGATTATACATACAGGTGAAGCCAATCCTCTCAGTCACTTATTTATGTACAGTATAACCATCATTCAATATCCAAGACATGCATAAAAAATCAATTAGGTTATTTGCTCATTACATATAATTTAGATAATTATACTGCATTGGGATACATTTTTCAACCCAATGGTTATTTGAGTTTCACGTGATTCTCTAAAAATACTCCAAAAGCTCAGTGATTTCTTTACCCTAAGGAAATGTCTCTAGAATTCTCCTAAAGTCCCAAAGAGAAGCAATGTGAACTTTCAAGTGATTTTCTACAAAATATTGCCATAAATTTCCTAGGCTTTGGTTAAACTTCTATACTCTAATGCTGACCCAAAGTTCCATTTAACTACATACTTATCTGCTGAAACAGAACTTTACTTCCCCTGGACAATTCTTCAGACTCATCTGAGCAAAGAGAGAAAGAATAAAAAGAAACAATGTCTAACAGTCCCATTTATTTTCATACCAACTACTAGAGCTGGACAAGGACTTCATCTCCCCAGATGTTAGTTTGTCCTCAGATACTTGGGCTTGTGTGCATACCTGCCCAGCCTATCTGAATGCCTCTGGCTAATAATATTAGGAGGTAAATCAGACTGCAAAGGAGTTTAAGACAACTACGTCTTTAGAGCGAGTCCTAGTTAATAGACTCATTCAGCTACATCCATGGATGAGGTGAGAAACCAAAGCAGACTCTGAGAGTACAGTCCCCGTGACCCATAGCAATTCTGCTTTCTTGCCAAAAAGTTCTAGAGAGCATCTTAGATCTCAACTCATTCATTAGCAGTTCTTCCTCTTTTAAGAAGAAAAGCTAGATAGACGTTGGGGGAGATATAAGCACAGGTTTCCTCTTCTTTCAGGATCTAGAAAAATGCAAGATGTGAAGAGATCTCAATCAACAACCCCAAGAAGAATGATATTTAGCAGAACTGTCTTTAACAATCATTAGCTTTTATGGGATTGATGCTGTCTTGCAAACAAATCCTAGAAGTTATTATGAAGTCTGTGGATGTCTAGACTCTCTAATAATACAGCTTATGAGGTTTTTCAAGGCCTGGTTGACATTCATTTTGAAATGGTGAGGGCTTGCATTTTAATCAGTCTCATAAAGAAGTTACAGAAAATTACGGTGTGATAATAAATACTATTTATTTTACCATTAAGTACAAAGAATCAGTACAAGTAGATTGCACAGGATGAGATGGCCTGTTACAAGGTGACAGCAGTGAGGAAGGAGTGGGATCACAGCATAGAGCCTTGCACATCACCACAGAGTCTGGAATTTCTTGAGGTCAGTCGGAAGTCATCAAAAAATTTTAACCAATGAAAAGACAGGATTGTATTTGACTTTTCAGAATATTCTGGCTACTGTACAGAAAATAGGTTACAGAATGATAAAATAGAATTAGAAAAACCATTTGTGAAGCTATTGCAGTGGCAGAGATGAGAGATGTGGCAAAATTCTGCTCAATTCTCAAAATCGGAATGTAAATAAACGAGTGGCTCTGATAGGCAACAAGAAGATGGAAACAATAGGACTGGATGATTCATTGACTGTGCGGAGTGAGGAAATGGATGAATCCGGAATGCGTGCTAGATTACTGAGGAGCGAAAGGGTAGCAGAACACCTTGAGGCCATCTCAGCTGGAATGCTGAAGGCACTTGCAGGTTCCTGGGTTTCGGATGATTTTCTTCCCCAGTTCATCCTGAGGGAGCCTAGCCTACCGCTCCGATCAAGCAGCATCACTTCTCCTAAAGTCCTCCCCTAGAGTCCTTTGTGTGTCAGTGCCTCTGGACATAATGCCACTGCAGCCTTCACCAAAACACACTGTCATGATTGGCTTCTTTACGTTTACTCTTACATTGTGAGTTGCTGGAAGGTCTGATTGAGTCCTTCATCTCTGTGTCTCTGAGCATGTCATAATGCATGATACAGGATAAGTGATCGATAAATATTAATTGAAAGGTGGCAGTAAGAGAGGGAGAAAGAGAGATTAATTTGCTTAAGTAAACAAATACCAGTGTTTTAACACAATAGACGTTTCTCACTGTCAGTGCACTGGCTAAAAGCTCAGGCTGCTAACCACAAAGTCAGCAGCAGAAATTCACCAGCCTCTCCTTGGAAACTCTATGGGGCAATTCTACTCTGTCCTCTGAGGTCGCTCTGAGTTGTAACCAACTCTGCAGCAATGGGTTTGGGTTTCATTTTTGTAGTCCTATGTAGATTTTGCAGCTTTTCTGGGCAATTCTTCTCCAATTGTTGTCTCAAGGAAAAGCTTACTTTCATCCCATGATTCTGGCTTTAAGAAATTCAGCTGATAGATGGGGGATTAAAAACATCAAAAAACATACCGCATACTCTTGATCTGAGAGTAAGACACATCACTTCTACCTGTAATCCATGCAAGAGCTAGATACATATCCAATCTTAGAGGATGATAATCTGGAAAGTGGAAAAAAAAAAAAAAAACACATGGATATTGAGGAGTACTAGGCAGTCTCTAACACATAGGAGGATATAAAAAGATAGGAAGACAGAGAAAGAAGGAAACTGAAGTGACTGAATATAACTAGAATGTAGAAAATAAGAGCAAGTCCTACTATACAGTAAGGAAAATTAGTTAAAAACTGTTAGACTGATGAATTAATGTAGCACAATGATAAAAACATAAACCCTCGTCACATAGTGGTTTAGTGTTACTGCTGCTATTCAAAAGATCAGCAGTTCGCATCCAGCAGATACTCCTTGGAAACTGGATGGGGCAGTTCTATTCTGCCCTATGGGGTCACTGTGAGTTGGAATCAACCTCATGGCAGTGGGCTTGGTTTATGGTAAGAATGCTAAAAACATCCTATTATGGACCCAGAACCAGGACTCTGCATGGTAAAGTAAGCATGTTGCTTTTGTTGCTAAAGTGCTGTGGAGTTGATCTGTGTCTCACAGTGACCCCATCTGACAGAGCTGAACTTGGACTGTAACCTTCACAGGAGATCCTTGATGGGGCAGTAGTTAACAGTTTGACTACTGTTAATCAAAAGACTGGCGATTTGGATCTACCAGCGGCATTTTGCAAATCATATGACGCGGTTTTAATTTCTCCTGTAGGGTCCCTGTGAGTCAAAATCAACTCAATGGTGACAGATTTGGTTTTTATCTCTCCAGGAGCAGATCACTAGTTGAGCCTCTGGGCTGGTTCACCACCAACTTTTTAGTTAGCAGTCGAACACTTTTACTATTGTGTCACCAGAACTCATTTAAAGTTACCATGTACAGCCAGAAAACAACTTCTTATAACACTGAATGTGTAGTTGGCCACCATGTGAGCACATCCATGGCTTCATGTATTTCTTCAATTATTTTATCTCTTGAAAGTATGATTCCATGTATAATAACTTAGAATTATTACACTGCATTAGTTCTACCTCTCATTCAGAGACAAGTGGAAGAGCAAAAGGTCACCGTAGGAAATTTTCTTGGTGACACAATATTCAGGTTACTTATTACTCAGAAATGTAACATTGGAGTGTACAGAGCAGAGATTAATGTATGTCTGCTTAAAACTCATAACCTGAGCTTCATGCAGTCACTTAATGCTCCTAGAATTTATAGGATGAATTTTATAAGAATATGAACCTCAGTCTCAGGAGGTATCCTTACTATGCAAAATATCCCACTAGTTATCCAGTTGTATTTATATGTTTCAACAGATTTGATTTGCACATTTATTTTTAAACATAAAATTGGGTTTCCTTGCTTGATTTTCACAGTAACATTAGCATATTCATAACACTGAAGGCATAATGTTCTTATTATTGAAATTCTGCCTCTAGAATCACACTTTAGTAAATATGTCTTAATGTGTATTCATGGAACCGTAACAGACAGTGACACTGCATAATCTGAAACCACCCAAGATGTGAACGGGTAAGTCAAAAGGCCAATGTTAAGGCAGAACTGAATCTAGTGCCATCTGCGTCATCCTACTGCTTAAGAAGCCTGGGCAGTTGACATACAGCAACCTATAAAATAATCCCCTGATTTTCCATTCATTGTTCCAGATACTTAATTTTATAAATATTATTTATCTTGCAGATTGTATTGAGAATAAATATATAGATACTTAGAAAAGTTGTTGTGTAGTAAGTCACAAGTATTAAAACATTCCCTATTGAAAAACCTCTTCAAACTGTGATTATACATAAAGCAGTTGAGAGGATCACATAAAAAAATAAAATCTAATGCTAACATGTATCTTTATAACCTGTCTTTCATGTTGGTAGATTGGGACCAGAACTCTAGGAATTAAATTAGAAAAATACATCTTTGCAATTCTGGATTAAGTCTTACATTGTCATGATTTAGTTAGATAACATTTTATGTACACATTTTATATCTCAATTACCAGATTGATCTATAATATTCTTTTTCCAACATACTTCTTTTTTTATAACTGTTTTGTTTTTTACTAATTACAATAAAAGTATAAAAATTTCTAACATCTATCAGTTATCTCATCTATGATAAACCCTCAGCCCCCACACACCCATGTAGCCAACACAGTCACTTTCTTTTATGGATAATTCTCTTGTTAAGTCTTCATAACAAGGGTCTCATACAAAATTTGTCTTTTTGACACTGATTGATTTCACTCTGCATGATCTCTTCCAAGTGAAACCATGTTATGAGATGTTTTCAAAAATGGTCATTGTTTTTTATCATAGCATAGTGTTCCATTGAGTATATGTACCATAGTTTATCCATTCATCTGTTGATGGGCATCGGGGTTGATTCCAACTTTTTGCTATTGTGGACTCTGCTGCAACAAACATTTGTGTACATGTATCTGTTTGTGTGACAACCTTTGTTTCTGAAGAATAGATTTGGAGCAGTGGAATTACAGGATCAAATGGTATATCTATCTCCAGCTTTTTAAGGAAGCACCAGACTGTTTTCCAAACAGGTTGTACCATTTTACAATCCAATTTCTCCACAGCCTCTCCAGCATTTGTTGTTTTCTGTTTTTTTGGATCATGGCCAACCTTGTTGGGGTGAGAGGATATCTCATTGCAGTTTTGATTTGAATTTCTTTGATAGCTAATGATCGTGAGCAATTCTTCATGTGTGGTTCGACTGCCTGGATATCCTCTTTAGAGAAATGTCTGTCCATCTTCTTTGCTCATCGCTTAATTGGATTATTTATCCTTTTCTTGTTGATATTTGGTAATACCTTATAGATTATGAAAATCAGACATCTGTCTGACATAGAGTTGTCAAATATTTTTTCCCATTCTGTAGGTGGTCTTTTAATTCTTTTGATGAAGTCTTTGGATGAGCAAAAGTGTTTGATTCTTAGTAATTCCCATTTATCTATTTTCTCTTCTGTTGAATGTGCTTTGTCAGATTTTGAAGTCTGTCTACATTGTGTATGAAAACTTCCATTGTTGATCCTATTTTATCTTGGGTGAGCTTTATCATTTTAGATTTTATGTTTAGGTCTTTTATCCAATTTGAGTTGGTTTTTGCATAAGGTGCGAGAAATGGGTCTTGTTTCAATTTCTTGCTGGTAGATATCCAGTTTTGCCAGCACCATTTATTTGTTAAAGAGGCTGTTCTTACCCCAGTTTAAAATCTTGAGGCCTTTGTCAAATATCAACTGTTCGTAGGAGGATGGTGGCATCTCTGGGGGCTCTACTTTGTTCCAATGGTCTATGTGTCTCTTTTTGTACCAGTACCAGGCTGTTTTCACAACTGTGGCAGTGCAACAGGTTCTAAAGTCAGGTAGTGAGAGGCCTCCCAGTGTGTTGTTCTTATTCAGTAGTGTTTTACTTATCTGAGGTTTCTTCCCTTTCCAGACAAAGATGATGATTTGTTTTTCCATCTCATTAAAGAAATGTCGCTGGAATTTGTATTGGGATTGCATTATATAAGTAGATTGCTTTGTACAAAGTTGACGTTTTCACAATGTTGAGTCTTCCTATCCATGAGCAGGGTAGATTACTCAATTTATATAAGTCTCTCTTAGTTTCTTGTAGCAAGGTCTTGTAGTTATCTTTGTAAAGATCTCTTATTCCTCTAGTAAGATTTATTCCTAGGTATTTCTTCTTCTTGGGGACTATAGTAAATGGAATTGATTTGGAGACTTCTTTAATAATCTCATTGTTGGTATAAAGAAATCCTACTGATTTACTTACGTTTATCTTGTATCCCAATACTTTGCTGAACTCCTCTATTAGTTCCAGTAGTTTACTTATGAATTCCTTTGGATTCTCTGTATAAACAATCGTATCATCTGCAAAGAGGGAGATTTTTACTTCTTCACTGCCAATACAGATGCCCTTTATTTCTTTGTCTTGTCTAATTGCTCTGGCTAGAACTTCTAGCACAATGTTAAATAGAAGTGGTCAGAGTGGGCAACCTTGTCTAGTTCCCATTCTCAAAGGGAATTCTTTCAGTCTTCCAGCATTCAGGATGATGAAGGTAGTTGGTTTTGCGTATATGCTACTGACTGCATTGAAGAATTTCCCCTCTATTCATTTTTAGTATTCGTTCTACCTTTTTATATTGTTATATTAGCTCTATAAAGTACATTAGTGAACTTTTCCTATTTGTACCCCTTGGAACAATTGTATAAGATCAGGCTCATCAGTTTTGGTAAAAATTGTCTATAAAACAAGAGATGCCTGAAGTGTGTGTGTGTGTGTGTGAGAGAGAGAGAGTGAGAGAGAGAGAGATGTATATATGTGTGTGGGGTTCGGTGTCTGACAGTAAAATTTTATGTATCTATTTCATTTCTGTAATAATTATGGGTCTATTGTGGTTTTCCGTTTCCTCTTGAGTCAATTTTGACAAATCTAAGATACCATACATTTTATTTAAGTGAGTTAGTATGTGATTGATTTTGGTAAAATGTCTGTGAATGTTAATTAGAACGTAAAACTCTCTAATTCTTGCATACAGGATTCCATATGTTTTCAAGATCAACTTCATTATTGCTTATAAAGAATTATTAATTTGTGAGTCATGTTAAAAGTCTCCATCTCATGGACTTGTCAAAATTTACTTGTAATTCTGACTTTTTAAAAAAACACTATGTTTGACTAGTGGAGGAGAGAGGGCCAATTAGAAACCAATTTTAAGGAGTCGTAATAGAAAGTGCTGTTGAAGATGACTTGCATCACAATGGTGAGACAGAACTAACTAGAGAGAGTAGGCAGGGTCATCTAGAGTCAGGGATTTGTCAGACACGGAAGTGGTGAAATACAGAGGACAGGAGAGTTAGGGTAATGAACAAAAAGTATTCAAATAGTGAACATGAAGTCTATCAGTAATAGTAAAAGGACTGAAGATGGAGAAAACTAATAGTCCAGTATCAGATACTTAGTTTTTTTCTTTTCTTTTTTCATTTTCTTGTGTTGAAATGAATAACCTTGTATAAAATTTAATGAAATTAAAGAATCAAATGGAATAAACCTAGCAACACTTGCATGTATGTTTCCAGATTGCCCCCATTGTTACTGCCTTAAGCATTGGATGTGCTTAGCTCACAGCAACTTCATCAGCATTGAGAGTTCTTTTTTAAGATAAGCAAAAGTGAGATTTTATTGGACTGTTTTGCCTTTTCTTGATTAGTAATAAACTTGATGAGTTTGTAATACAGTGACTGAATTAATAAATATTTCCTTTTTTCTTGACCTTAAAATGACAGTTTATAGAACAAACAAGTCTCTCATTCAACAGTACAAATTAAATATTTTTAATTAAAAAAACCTCTGTGTTCTCTTAGACAAAGTGTAGATCTGGATTGTTACCCTCCTTCTGAATTGTTCATTTTATAATTTTGTTCCTAGTAAGGGTGTTTTTTCCCCTAATAATGCCTTTGGGCTGATATTTACAACTCATACTGGCTATCTTTGGTTAGTATTTGTCTGCTGTATCTTTTTCGTTTATTTTGTCGAGCTTTTTGAGCGATTATATTCATAAATATCTTACAGCTAATGTTTTATAGCTCATTTGCTAACTGAAAGGTCAGCAGTTAAAAACCAGTAACCCCTTTGCAGAAGAAAGATGTGGCAGTCTGCTTCCTTAAAGATTTATAGCATTGGGAACCTTATAGGGCAATTCACAAAATCAACTCATTGATAGTCAGATTTTTTTTTCAACTTTAATACACACACAATTTTGATTTTTACTATCATCTCATACTGTGATTTCTAATTATCATACTTTCCCTTGGTTTCTTTGGTTTTCTTTTCTGCCCCCCACCTCTTCTTTATTTTCTTTACTGGTTTAGAAATTATTCATTCTAATTCTTTCATATTCAAGAATTATACTCAAATTTTAATTCAAATACTGTCATAATGAAGTCCATAAGTTGTTTGACAATCTTTAAAAAAATTTTGCTTTAACACTGTTATCATTTTTCCACTATCCACATTATTTTTTATCGGACACTTGTTTTCTAACCTGTCTCAATATCCCAAGGTGGTTGTATTTTTTATTACTTACGACCTCTTACCATTCTTTTTAAAACATTTTCAGTGAAAGTTTACAAGTCAAGTCAATTTATCATTCAGAAACTAACACACGCTTCATTGTGTAACCCCACACTGAGACAACACACTCCTGTGCCCCACCTTGTATTTCTTAGGTCCATTCAAGCAATTCCTGTCCCCTTCTGCCTTCTCATCTCACCCCTGGACAGGAACCTCCCACTTAGTTGCCTGTATCTACTTAAGCCAAGAAGCACACTCTTCAAGACCATCATTTTTAGTCTGATATACAAAATCAATGGTTGTCTGAGGAGTTGGCTTCCAGAATGGTTTCAATCTGGGGCTTACAGAGAGTTGAGGAGCCTGGTCTTTCAGGGGCCCTCCAGTCTGTCCAGCCATCAAGTCTGGTCTTTTTACTAAAGTTTGAGTTTGGAACCACATATTTTTCCCACTCCATCAGAGACTCTTTGATGAGTTCTCTATCATGACTGTCACTGGTAGCTGGGCACTATCTGGTTCTTCCAGTCTCAAGCTGATGTAATCTCTGGTTGATGTGGCCCTTTGTGTCTCTTAGGCTCATATTTTCCATACGTCTTTGATGTTCTTCATTCTTCTTTGCACTAGGTGGTTTGAGACCAACTGATGCTTCTTAGATGGCTGCTTGGTAGCATTTAAGACTCCAGACACCACTTACCAAAGTGGAACTGAGAACATTTTCTTAATAAGCCGTGTTATACAAATTGACGTATATGTTCCCTGAATACATGGTCACAAGATCCCTGCCCCAAGTGCTCTGTCCCTCAAAGTGTTTGGTTGCATTTAGGAAACTTCTTAGCTTTCGGTTTATTTTAGTTTGTTTATCCATTCATCTGTTGATGCACACACAGGTTGATTCTATCTTTTTGCTATTGTGAGCAGTGCTATGATGTATCTATTTGTGTGACAGCTCTTATTTTTGTAGGATATATTCCAAGAACTGGAATTGCTGGATTGTATGATATTTCAATTTTAAGCTTTTTGAGAAAGCATCAGATCAACTTCCAAAGTGGTCATACCATTTTATATTTCTACCAGCAGTGTGTGAGTGTTGCAGTCCCGTCACAGCCTCTCCAACAGTTATTGTTTTCTGTTTTTTAGCTTAATGTCAGCCTTGTTGGGATGAAGTAGCATCTCAGTGTAGTTTTGATTTGCATTTCTCTAATGGCTAATGACTGTGAGTCTTTCTTCATGTATCTGTTAACCACCTGGATGTCTTCTTTGGTAAAGTACTGATTCATATCCTTTGCCCGTTTTTTAATTAGGTTATTTGTCTTTTTGTTGTTGAAGTTTTGCAGTATCTTGCAGAATATGGAAATTAGATGCTGATTAGGTTTGTCATACCCCCCAATTTTTTCTTGTTCTGTATTGTCTTTGACTCTTTTGAAGTCTTTGTGTAACCGTAAGTGTTTGATTTTCAAGAGTTCCCAGTTATTTATTTTTCTCTTCTGGTGTTAGTGCATTGTTAGAAATGTTTTGTTGTCTGTTTTATGCTATGTATTAAAGCTCCTGGCATTGTCCCTGTCTTTCCTTCTATGATCTTTATCATTTTAGATTTTATATTAAATATTTGATCTATTTTGGGTTAGTTTTTGTGCATAGTGTGAAGTATGGGTTTTGTTTGATTTTTTTGCAGATGGACATCCAGTTATGTCAATATCATTTGTTAAAGAGACTGTCTTTTCCCAATATGTGAAATTTGGGGCTTTGTAGATTATCAGTCTCTCATAGGTGGAAGATTTTTCTGTCTGGTATCTCGGTTCTGTTCCCCTGGTCTATATATCTGTTGTTGTAACACTATCACACTGTTCTGACTGTTATGGCAGTGTAATTGACTCCAAAGTCAGGTAGTGTGAGGCTTCCGATTGCGTTCTTCTTCAGTACTACTTTACTCATCTAAGGCTTCTTCCCTTTCCATATGAAGTTGATTTTTTTTTCTCCATCTCATTAAAAAATGCCATTGGAATTTGCATCAGGGACCTCGTATCTGCAGATCGCTTTGGGTAGAATAGACATTTTCACAAATTTGAAATCTCCTTATCCACAAGCAAGGTAGGTTTCTACACTTATGTAGACCTTCTCTGGTTTCTTCCACTAACATGCAGTTTTCTTTGTATAGTTCTTTTACATCTCTAGTTACATTAATTCCTTAGTATTTTATCTTTTAGGGGGCACTTCCCCTTTTGTGCTCTCTTTGTTGTTGTTAAGGAATCCAACTTACTTTTGTATGTTTATTTTGTATCCTGATAGTTTACTGAACTCCTCTGTTAGTTCCAGTAGTTTTTTTGTGGATTCTTTAGGTTCCCTGTATATAAGATCATATCATCTATGAATAGAGATAGTTTTACTACTTCCTTACCAGTTTGGATGCCCTTCATTACTTTTTCTAGCCTGATTGCTCTGGCTAGAACTTCCAACACAGTGGTTCCCATTATCAAAGGGAATGCTTTCAGCTTCTCTCCATTTAGAATGATGTTGGCTGTTGGCCTTGTATAAATACCTTTTATTATGTTGAGGAATTTCCCTTCTATTCCTGGTTTGCTGAGAACTTTTAACATGCATATGTGTTGGACATTGTCAAATGCCTTTTCTACATTAATTGATAAAATTAAGTGGTTCCTTTGTTTTATTTCTCTGGTTGATTACATTGATTGGTTTTCTAATATTGAACAATCCTGGCATCCCTGATGTGAATCCCATGTAGTCACAGTGAATTATTTTTTGGTATCCTGTTGATTTCAATAGGTTAGAATTTTGTTGAGGATTTTTGCATCTGAGTTCCTGAGGGATATTGATCTGAAAGTTTTCTTTTTTGCTGTGTTTTTTACCTGGTTTTAGTATCCGGGTTATGCTGGCTTCATAGAATTAGTTTAGGAATATTCCAACCTTTTCTACGCTCTGAAATACCTGTAGTAATAGTAGTATTAACTCCTCTTTGAAAATTTCGTAAAATTCTCAGCAAAGCTGCTAAGACCAGGTCTTTTTCTTGCTGGTAATTTTTTAGTTAGCTTTTCAGTCTCTTCTTTTACTACGGGTTTATTTAGTTGTTCTATTTCTGTTTGTGTTAGTTAGGGTAGTTACTGTGTTTCTAGAAATTTGTCCATTTCCGCTATGTTTTAAGATTTGTTACAGTATCATTTTTCTAGTATTATGTTAGGATGTTTTCTGAAATTTCTGTTGGACCTATTGTGATGTCCATCTCATTTCTTATACAGGTTATTTGTTTCCTCTCCTGTGTTTCTTTTGTCAGTCTGAATAATGGTTTATCGATTTTGTTGATTGTCTCATAGAACCAGCTTTTGCTCTTAATTCTTTCAAATGTTTTTCTATTCTCTATTTTTGTTCAGCTCTAAAGTTTATCACTTGCTTTCTCTGGCACCTGATAATTTCTTTTGCTGCACTCTTTCTACTTGCTTGAGTTGTAGGGTAGTGTTTTGATTTGGGCCATTTCTTCTTTTGGGGTGTGTGCATGTACTGAAAGAAATTGACCACCGAGCGCTGCTTTTGCTGTGTCCCAGAGGTTTTGTAGTGTGTGTTTTCATTCTCATTTGGTTCTGTGCATTTTTTTTATTCTGTCTGTGATTTCTTCTGCAACCTAGTAGTTTTTGAGTAAGGTATTGTTCAGTTTCCATGTGTATGATTTTTATTTTCCTTCCCTTTTCTGTTTTCGATTTCTACCTTTATGTCTTTATGGTCTGGAAAGATGCTTTAAAATATTTAATGCTTTGGATTTTGTTAAAACTTGCTCTGTGGCCTAATATGGTCTGTTCTGTGGAATGTTTAATGTTTGTTGGAAAAGAAAGTAGATTGACTGCTGTTGATTGGAGTGTTCTTTATATGTCTATGAGGTCAAGTTGGTTGACTTTGGCATTTAAATCTTCCGTGTCTTTATTGAGCTTTCTACATATTCTATCCTTCACCACTAGTGGTGTGTCAGAATTGTGGAGTTGTCAGATTTATGTATTTCGAATTCCTATCGTTAGGTGTGTACATATTTAATATGGTTATGTCCACCTGTTGTACTGACCCTTTAATCATTATGTAGTGTTCTTTCTTGTCCATTGGGTTGGATTTTACTTTAAAGTCTATTTTATCAGAAATTAATATCACCATTCCTGCTCTTTTTGAATGTTGTCTGCTTGATATGTTTTTATATCCTTTGAGTTTTAATTTATTTATGTCTTTAAATGTAATGCGTGTGTCCTTTAGACAACAGATAGGACTTTTTTCATTCTATTCTGTCAATCTCTGTTTCTTTGTTGGTGCATTTAATCCATTTAATCATCTAATTATTGATAGGTATGGGTTTAGTGCTGTCATTTGGATGTCATTCTTTGTTCCACTTCATTTTCTGTGCTGAGTCATTTTTGTATGTTTTCATCTTTTTCATTGTTGTTGGCTTTGTATTTGGTCATGTTTTTCTTGATTTTTATTTTGATGTGTAAGATTAATAATGTCCTTTATGGTTACCTTAATTTTACTCCATTTTTTGAAACTTGCAGTAGTCTTTTATTTCTTTGTGTTGCCTTGACTTCTTCTCTGTATTAAAGATACATGGCTACATTTTTTTCTCTCTCTTTTGTTATAATATGTTATGTTTGAGATAATGCTATCTCTATTTCCCTATTTTCAGTGTTTCAGCTTTGAATTACTTTTGTGACTTCTGTATCTAGGCTGCTCTGTT
Organism: Heterohyrax brucei; assembly: GCA_028571685.1. Lineage (NCBI taxonomy): Eukaryota > Metazoa > Chordata > Mammalia > Hyracoidea > Procaviidae > Heterohyrax > Heterohyrax brucei. The sequence goes on along the minus strand of CM053149.1, from coordinate 110,946,653 downwards.
CTCAGTCTAGCCTTGGCTTATTATCTGGTTTTCTTGATTTTCTAACTGAAATACTCCCTTTAATATTTTACCAAATTTTGGTTTTGTCTTTGCAAATTCTCTGAAATTCCATTTATCTGGAAATTTTGCTGTTGTTAACAGACCATTTTGCTGGATGCACAATTCTTAGAAGGTAGTTTTTTTTTATTCATGCTTTTTATATGTCATCCCATTGCCTTCTTGCCTGCATGTTGTCTGCTGAGTAGTCCAGAGTTACTCTTATTGACTGTCCTTTGTAGTTTATTTTTTGTTTATCCCTAGCCACCTTGAAAATTCATCTTTGGTTTGAGCATATTTGATTATAATATGTCTTGTCTTTCTTTTGGGATCTACCTTGTGTGAAGTTCAGTGAACATCTTAAATAGACATCTTCTCATCTTTCATGGTATCTGGAAGGTTTTGTATCTATAAATCTTCAACAATTTTCTCTGTATTTTCTGTTGTTCCAACCCTTCCCATTCTGGTATTCCAATCATTCATAAATTACTCCTCTTGATAGAGTCCTACATAATTCTTAGTGTTATTTTTTTTAATTCTTTCCTCTGATTTTTCCTCAAATATGTTGGTGTCAAGTGCATTATCTTCAGTCTTACTAGTTCTGCTTTCTATTGCCTCAGTTCTGTTCCTTTATTTGGTTGGCTTGGCTTGGCAATTCTGTAATTTTATTACTAATCTTCTGAATTGCTCTATGGTGTTGCTCAAGGATTTCTTGCAGCATGTTCAATTTGTCATTATACTACTCTGCTGCGTTTTGCATCTTCTTCTTCTTCATAATCTCTTCAAGAGTTCGAAAGATTAATCTTTTCTATTCTACCTCTGATAATTCCAGGAAGGTCTCTTTGTCTGGAAAAAGTCTTGATTCTTTCTTTTGGGAGCTTTCTGAAGCCATCATGGTCAGCCTGTTTAAGTGACTATTGTCTCTGAGCCATCATTAAGTCATTGTATTTATTTATTTTGTGTTTGCTTATTGTGTTCTAGCTCCTTGTTTTCTTTTGTTTGAAAGACCCAACTAGATTTGTTGCGTATGCTACTTTGGTTCTCATCACCTTTGAAGTTTTATGCTCTGTCACCAGGTTATTAGAGCTGTTACTGGGCATATGAAACCAGGAGTCTGCTTACTTTTCTTGTATGTATTCAGGTCAGTGTCTAAGGGTTTGACTAAATGTGTGGAGCAAGCTCTCCTTACAGTCCTAGATTGGCAGGGATGATTGGTGTAGACACAGGTATCTAGCTGCATGTGCTGAGAAAGGCAGGAGTCTGATAGCCATCCATGAATGTTTATGAGGAAAGCATGTTCTTGTTCCTTAAAGTGTGTATGTGGGTAGGTTTTGCAGTTAGAGTACAGGTGCTAAATGCTGTATGCAAAGGTGAGAGGAATGCAAGGTCTGTAGGCACCTTATGCCTGTGCCTAGACAAAGCAATTGTTTCTTCTATGAATTCATGGATTAGGGGAGCCAGCAAATTTTTTTCACCCCTGTCTGTTCATTACTTCTCTGTTAAATTGTTACCTCTCCATTTTTAGGTCATATTTCCTGCCAAGGGGAGGGAGAAAATCTGTGGAGCCAGCTTGGGCATTTTGCAGAGAAGGGAGGGGAAAGCACTGGTTAAAGGAAGAGAGGTTTACCCCAAAGGAAAGTTTTAGATCCGTGCCCAGTAGGTTAGATGGAAACAACTAGCTTTTGACAGTCAGATGCTAGTTTTCATTGTTTCTGGAGACTTGAGTAGGCTCTTTGCCACTTGGTCTCACTCGCTATGTAAGACACTTTTTGAATGCCACTGCTCCCTTCACTATACTCACTGCCAAAAATCTGCCTGCAGGATGCCAATTCCCACTACATCAGGTCTGGCTAGTTGCAGGTAGTTCTAGATCTACTTTCCCTTCCTTCTCACTCAGTCCAGTTTTTCAACTTTACCTTTGATGTTCAGAGTTCCTAAAGCCAAGCCAAGTGCCTTCGAGTCGGAGCTGACTCCTAGAACGTCATATATAACCAAGTCATTCGGGGGGGGATGGGGTTTGTTGTTAGAGGGATCACAGGAAGCATCTGAGTACTCCAATGTCTTAGCCCCACCTCCTAATTACTGTTCTGAATTGCAAAAATATTTACTAATTTATTTGCACTGAAGAAAGAATTTGTGAAAATAATTACTTGGGCTCTACTTCCCAATGTTCTGCATTAAAAATATGTTTCACTAGCTAGAAATAGAAATGTTATATGATCCAGCAATACCATTCCTAGTGATATACCCTAGAGAAGTAATGGGTGTCACATGAATAAACATGTATACACTCATGTTCATTGCAGCATAATTCATGATGGCAACAAGATGGAAACAATCTGGATGCCCATCAACAATGAACTGATAAACTATGGTTCTCATATTCCAATGGAATATGAAACTGTAATGAAGAACAATTATGCATCTGTGAAGCATCTCACAACATGGATAAATCTGGAGGCAGTTAAGTTGAGTGAAATAAATCAATCACAAAGAGACAAATATTGTATGGGACCATGTCTATAAAAACTCATGAAAATATTTACATACAAAAAGAAACAATCTTTGATGTTTATGAAAGAGAAGAAGTGGGGAAGGGAAAAACGCTAAGTAGGTAGTAGATAAGTGGTGACTCAGATGAAGAGCAAGATGGTATACAATACCAGTGAAACCAGTACAACATGATGAAGGCAAGGTCATGGAAGCTCCATAGATACATCCAAACTCCCCAAGGGACTAAATTATTGACTTCAGTGCTGTGGGGGGGAACATCTAGCTCAGTTGGCATAACATAACTTATAAACAAAATGTTCAGCATTCTACTTTGGCAAGTGGTGTCTGGAGTCTTAGAAGCCTATGCATGGCCATCTGAGATACTCCACTAGAGTCACCCTGTCTGGAGCAAGGAAGAATAAAGAAAACCAGACACATAAGGGGAAGATTACTCCAAAGGACCAATGGACCACAACTGCCACAGCTTTTGCCAGAGTGAGTCCAGCGCTGACTGCTCTGACAGGCAACACAATAGAAGAGAACAACGGAGACCAAAACTCTAATTAAAAAAAAAAAAAAATCCAGACTCCTCGATCTGACAGAAACTGAAGAAAACCCAAGCTGATGGCCCCTGGATACCTTTTTATCTTAATAATTAAGTCACTTCTGAAGTTTACCCTTCAGTCAGAGATTAGACAGGCCATAAGGCAAAATGAGCCTAACAGTGACACCATCCCAGGGGCAAGGATGAGAAGGCAGGAGGTGACTAGAAAGCTGGTAATAGGGATCCTAAGGTTGAGAAGGCGAAAGTGTTGACATGTTGTGGAGCTGGCAACCAATGTCACAAAATAGTATCTGTATTAATTTTTATGAGAAGCTAGTTTGCTCTGTAAACCTTCATCCGAAGTACAATTTAAAAAAAAAGAATATTTTCAAAGAAATACGTTTTGAAGTTATCTCAGAAACAATTTTTATCATATGCTTTTAGTTATCCTCCATCTAAATTTATTTTTTTGTCACTCTTAAATAATAATTAAATCACATTTAGAATTGTAGCCTAACAATTTTTTAAATCACCTTGAAAGTACTATTTTACTGTTGTGGTTGATGAGAATTATCTCATCAATCTAGTTGTTTCAGTATCTGTAACTTATGTTTCCTGTCCAGTAGCTTAAAAAAAAGAACTGTAAATGCATGATATGTTGATAATTATTTATTAGAGCATTCCAAAATATATTAAATTTTTTATAAAGAGAATATTTGAGGACCCTCTTTCCATTTATTTAGATTTTCTCTGTGCTGCTAGTTGATTGTGAGAAGCTGCAGCTTAGCTTCCATTTGATCTCTTTTCTTTATGAGAGTGTTTATTGAGTGACTACTTACGGTCAGGTTGTCTGTGAGTTTCCATGGAAGCAAGTGTTCTAAGATATCAAGTCCACATCACCCACATCACAGATATTGATATTTGTTTTTCCAAAACAGATATGCAAGGGCAAGACTTAAATGTTCTTGGTTCTCAGGACTCCATTGTATGCAACAGCTTTGGGATACAACAGCTCTGCCTCATTAGAATAATTATCTCTCCTCTTGTCCTAAATATTCTCCTTTCTTTTCTGTATCAGTTATCTATTACCACAATAATATGTAACAAACTCCCCCAAAATTCATTGGTCTCTATTTGTCTGATAGAACGGGGGAAGAAGGAGAGTCAGGAATGGGAGGAGGAAATGGAATGTATGGCTAATTGCCTCCATGAACAAACTACCTTCTTCATTAGGAGAACAGATAATGCATGATCCCCAGCTATCATTAATGAACATTTTGCTCAGAGATTCTATAGAAGAATCCTAATCCAAAGGGGAAATACCCAGAACAAAATTTCAAATTCTCGAGGATTCCAGACTTTCTGATTCTGTAGAGGTTGGATGAACCCCTGAATATATTGCCCTGATATAACCTTCAAACCTTTTACCAAAAATATCCCATGAAGTTTTCTTAAAACCAAGGAATAGTCTAGCTTAACCAGTTTTAAAAAAAAGTCTTCCTTGAACATCATGCCCTTTTAAGAACTATATTTATGGGGTTAGTGTGACAACAGCAACTCAAAAGACATGATAGAAATCTTAGGGGCTTTGAACATACGTTAATTGTGGATGAACAAGTCAAAAACTGAGGGTGAGAATCGTTGCACAACTCAAAAAATATTATCAGTGTTACTGAATTGTACATTCAGAAATGATTGAATTGCTTTTATGTGCCATGAGTTGGATCCGACTCAACGGCACTTGACTTGGCTTGGCAGTCATATTCTCAACAACAAAATTTATAAAATCTAAAGGAAAACTCTGTAGCTGTAAAGCAGTCATTGTTTGTTATTGAACACAGGTCTGTGTATTAGAGGGTGGTTGATCCCCTGGTCTCTGCTGGGCTCACTCATGCATCTGCAGTCAACTGGGAGTCTTGATGGTGATTCTGCTGACCTTGGCTGAGCTTGTTGGCTCGTATAGTATGGCCTTGATTTTTCTCCATGTGTCTCTCTCTCATTCTTTTTAGACTAGTCTAATGATGGTTTCATGGCAGTGAAAAGGGTACAAGAAAGGAAACAGCATTGTTCAAGTGCTTTTCCAAGTATCAGAGTCCGTCTTATTTGGTAATAACCCACTGGCTATTATAAGTCAGAGACACAATCCTTGAGTCGGTATGGGAGAGTGTTAACCAGGGCTTGGATACAGAGAAGTATAAAAAATTGGGGTCATTATTACAATCAACTGCCAGGCTTGTCTGTAAGAGCTTTTATCCCCTTATAGCCTAACTTGGGAAGTCAGCATTGTGTCAGTTAATGTCTGGCCTACTTTCCACTTGTGAGAAAACTCAGTGATAAAAGTTCTCCAAAATCAGTCAGTAATTGATAAAAACAGGCTTTAAAGCCGAGTCTTCTGACACAGACAGACATTTATGTTCTTTTCTACCTTCTGTCTTTTATCCTTGGAAACCCTAGTGGTGAAGTAGTTAAGTGCCGTGGCTGCTAACCAAGAGGTGGGTGGTTCGGATCTACCACCTGGTCTTTGGAAACTCTGTGGGGTAATTCTACTCTGTCCTCTAGGGTCACCACAAGTTGGAGTCAACTCAATGGCAGTGAATTTGGTTCCTGGTATTTTTTTATCTGTGCTTTTTTGTTTTGTTTTCATTTTTGTTGTAAAATAAAAGAGTTCTTTCAGTTAGATTGAAATTTCAATATCAGTCACAAGAATGATAAATCAATACTGTTTTCTAGCATAAATATCCCCACATATTTATTGGTTTTGTTTTAATTTCTGCTTTCCTTCTCAAGGGGAGTATGCTAATAATACTTCTATCATTCAGTGTCATTATTTTGTCTGTTATAAATAGTACACTCAAACAGTAAGTGGTCTGGGTTACATGTCTTTCATTTTGTACTTTATTCTGCACACTTTAAGGGATGTAAACAACTGTTTTATCTTTATGTATACAGCAATACAAAACTAAAAAATAGAGTTCATCTCTTTTACATTCGGAAGAACAATGGAAGTCGATTCTTAGCACTTTTTAATATTTATTTTGTACAGTAAACATCCTTTGGAAATATAAATAAAGCTTAGTGCTTAAAAGGTCATGGGCAGGTAAAATTTTCAATTAAAACAGCTATTTTTTGTACTACTTTTCCAGCATACTTGGTGTTTTATTGCAAAGAGTCATTATTGTTTCTTTTTAGTTCTTTGGAGCTTACTGTATCATGTCTAAACTACTACAATGATCTCAGAAATAACAACCCTCCCCCACACACAAATAGAAACTTCAGACTATCATACTCTTGCTTTAACCATTCATATCACAGGAAGTATCCTCTTCATGATTTTTTAAAGTTTTCTTATATTTTTATCTGGAAACTCTGATGGTGCAGTGGTTAAGTGCTACATCTGTTAACCAAAAAGTCAGCGGTTTGAACCCATCAGGTATTCCTTGAAAACTCTATGGGACAGTTCTACTCTGTCCTATAAAGTTGCCATGAATTGCAATCTATGCAATGGCAGTGGATTTATATTTTTATCTGGTTCAAAACTCACCAAAGAATACCCGTAAGCCCATTTGTAGAATGACAGTCATCCCATATGTGCAATGATCTCAGTTATGTCTTGCTTCCTTTTCTCACCTCAAACAATGATTGCATTCCTCTTCTCTGAAAGTCGTACTAACATCATCCCAGTCCCCAAGGCCAATGTCATATCTGATTCCTCCATTGCCTTCTCTTTCATGTCTAAGTAATACTTAAATCTTCACAAGTCACTCCCAGGCCTTCATTTTCACAGCTCTTCCCTGTGGCAGCCCTTCATTGTCTCTCACCCATATCACTGCAGCAGCCTATTTCCTAGTTGCCTGACTTCTTGTCTCATCTTGCTTTGTACAGCCCTCTGATAGCTGCCAGAACTTTATAGAATTTCTACTGATTCCCACACGCTACTGTAACCTAAAGCCCTGAGCCTTTTTTAAATTATTTTAACAGTCAGTTATATCTTCTACATCTTTCTGCCTTTGTCTTTTATAATTTCATATCATCTCTCCTATATTTTTGCCATAATGTGATGGATTACTTATTCTGGGAATGTGCCATGCATTCTCACACCTTCATTTATTTACATATAGTATTCTCTGTATCTACAATTGCTATTTTCCTCTAAGATAGTTTTAAGTTTTAACACACAAGTCACTTAACACTACCTATTTTTAAATTTCCCTTCCAAACACCAACAAAATATTCTTTCATCTGTACTTTTATAGAAGTCATATAGATTCTACATTGCATTGAAATCATTTTTCTATATCCTTGTAATCCAACAAATAAATACGAGCCCTGCTATTAAAAGATTTATTTTTGTATCCATAGAATCTATAACTGTAGTATGTAATATATCAGGAACTCAGTATATATTTTAAATGAATGAATGCATGCATGGATTTGTCATATAAATCAACTCCTCTGAGTAGTTATCTATTAACTGCTTTCAGGATGATACCCAGGTTCTAAAAGTCATTATAAAAACACTTTGAAGTATAGTGGATTAAACCTTTCTACTCTTCAATGTAAATTGTCTAGTTATGCCCTGACCATTTCATTAATGCTTGCTTAAGTTTCATACTTTTTAAACTACTTTGTCTATTCCTGTAGTCAGCAAACACATAAAAAATCAATACGCATCCTATGTTGTTGCACCAGTAGGTCCTTTGTGAATTTGTTACTCGATTTTCTTATCTATTTTCAAGCATCCTATTATTATTAATTCAAGAGGCTTTCATTCTCCAAAAGGGTCTCATTTCATTCTAAGCAAAACCATAACTTGATTATAGCTATCTCCCTTCTTGAGGCCAGTACTAATGTTCTTCCTGTCCTGTTCATGAGTCCTTTGTTGCAGTCACCTCTTTTTCAGAGCTTACTTCACTGTTATGATCACACGTTTTGTTTTCTATTTTTTATCTCCTGCAATCTTTAAGATTGTATATCAGCTTAGTTGGGCCATAATTCTCAGTCCTCTGGCAGTTCTGACGCAGTCTGGCAGTGATATGATGATATAATCACGTCCATGATATGATTTGATATAATACAATCATTTCTGTGATGAGATCTACTGTGAGTGACCAGTCAGTTGAAAGGAAGTTTCCTTGGGGGTGTGACCTGTATCAAATCTAAGTGGACTTTCTGGCAGTGCTAGTGGACTTTTGTTCACTCTGTATCCTATAGCTGGCAAACCAGTTTGTCTGGTTCTTGAAACTTGAGCTAGCAGTTTCCCTGCTGTCTTGCCGGCTAATCTTGCGATCCATCAATTTCGCGGCTTATGAGCAAGAGCAAAGCTTCACCATTTACTGGTCTCACGTTCATCATTCTCTGCAGCTACGTGAATCACGAGAAACTTCCAGCCTGACTTGGGTCATTCCAGCCTCTACAACCACTTGAGCGATTTTCTTGATATAAATCTTTATGTATATTTATACACTTGACTGATTTTGTTTATCTGGAAAACCCAGTCTAAGACACTTTCTCTAGCTAACTGAAGGCCTGTTTTGAGCTAGGCAGAGTACTACATACAGAATTTGGAATATATCACTGAATAAAATCAGCAAAGATTCCTGCCTTTATGTAACTAGTGTTCTAACACAGATAGATAATAAAAATACACAGTAAACACAGCAAGTGTATTAGATAAAACCCAGTGCCATCGATTTTACAAAATGGTACATGATCAAAACATGAAATAAAATTTATCAGGGTAAAAAAGGTAAGAAAAACTGAAATGTAAAGGGTGGCCAGCATCAAGCTCATGGAGAAGTGGACATTTGGACAAAGATGTGAAGGGGATGAGGGAACACTAAGACGCTGGAGAAGGTAGTCTCAGACAAAAGGGACATTCAGTGCAATGGCTCTAATTTGGGAAAGTTTCTGGTATATTTAAGGAACAGAAAAGAAGCTTTGATTGAAGCATAGTGAAGGGGTGAGGCGGGTAGGAGAAGAGGCAGACAAACTTGTGGCTGCCATATCATATAAGCCATAAGAATCCCAAAGCCGCTGCCATCGAGGCAATTCTGACTCATATCTTTTTCATAATACCATTCCCAACCACACAAGCATCCTTTTGTATTCCCTTACTGTGTTTTCTCCAGTGCTTATATTAATATCCGTGATGATTGCATTTATTTATTTATTCGAGCTATGTTATTTCTCTGTCCTATTAGAATGTAAGGTCTTTGGGACTAGAGATGCCTAGTACCTAAAACCATGTTTGGGGCTGAAAACATCAATGTTAAATGGTGTCTTACTATATTTCCAAATGCTGTGGGACTGCAGAATGTTCTCCAGTCCCTGATGTTGATGTTCTAAATATAATTGCTGATTTGAACTGCAATGATGGGAAATGAAAGCAGCATAGTAGCCTATTAGAGATAAGCTTCAAGCCTCCCAGCACAGGCACTTTCACCGTGCTTATTTATTTATTTCTCCTACAATCTGTACTCTTAGATCTACTGCAGCTACTAATTGGCAAGGAGAAGCCTCCGGCCATCTTTATAAAACACACAAACAAATAATAAACAAGCTGTTCTTGTTTTTATAAAGACGGAAAGTTGAGATCAATGCTCTATCATCCACATCTTCAGAAATTAGAATTTTGTTTTGCTTAGAAATACCTTTTGAATGGAGGAAACACATCCACGCATAAAAGGAAAATGAAAATAAATCAGTCCTTCAATTATTATTTCTAGAGTTGACTTTTTAACATGAAGCAACAGTAAAATAAGATTGCATGAAATTTTAAAATGTGCTGAACCATGCACATATTTTTGCTTATGTAGTAATTTAAAATCTAATTCTAGTTCTATAAATCTCAACTCATGAATGCCTCTTGATCAGGGGGGTGGAAAGAGGATCGATTAGGAGCTGCTTGTTCATCCCAAAGCCCCAGTTAAGAATCCACTGATAATACTACCACTGATTCAGTATTTTCTGAGAAAGGCAGCAACTTATTATGGGACCTTTAAAAACAACATTCATTGGGAATAACCCATAGGGGAAAATATGGGAAATATAAACCAGATATTGTAAGATTTTTAATTGAATACATAGAGTTAATCAGGGAGTCTATTCAATATTTTTATAACCAAATTATACAAGGGAAATTATACTGAGAACTCCCATAATTTGAGAAGCAATAGACCACAAATATAGTTTATTAAGCACAAACAACAGAGCCACACTGTTTTTGACTCAAATGGTAGCAAAGCTGTTTATAATATCTGTGACTTTTGGTCAATCACTTGGTCTCTCGGTGCCTCAGTCTCCTCACGCATAAAACAAGGATAATAATAGTACCTTTCCCATGGAGTTGGAAACAAATGAATTAATAATATCTATTTCTTACTTGCAAACTCAGGTGGCATAGTGGTTAAGTGCTATGTCTGCTAACCAGAATGTTAGCAATTTGAATCTGCCAGGCAGTGCTTGAAAACTCTATGGGGTAATGGGTTTGGTTTTTTTGTCTGTAGGGTCACTATGAGTCGGAATTTACTCAGCAACCCTGGGTTTGCTTTGCCTTTGGTTACTTTTCATTTGCTCCTCATTATCTGACATTTTGCATTTACAATAGTAAAAAAATCTGCTGACTATTTTACACATTAATGATGTACACGTGGCAGTAATGAATGCCAAGGTATGGGACAAGAGTAATGCTGGCTACGATGGTTAAGTTTATGTGTCAGTTTGGCTAGCCCATGATTAGCAGGTATGTGATATGTATTTTGAATTTATGTAGAGATGTAATCTGGAAGTTGCATAATGATGTAGTTATCCTCCATTTTGTGATCTGATGTAGTCATCCTTCATTTTTGCATAGCACCAATTTTTGCATAATGACCTTGTCTTTGGAATCTAACCATGTTGATAAGGGAGAAGTGAGTGTAGAGGTACAGGGAGGGTAACAAGCACTCAGGGGCAACTTCCAGGTTTTTAATTCCACCTTAGTCTCATTCATAGGGGATGATTCACCAGCTGGCACCCTCTGATGTCCCCTGAGACTTGTGTTGTTGCTAGATTCCACTGAGTCATTTCCAACTCATGGCTACTCTGTACACAACAGAAGGAAACCATCTACAGTTTTACACCATGCCCACAATTGTTCTTGTGCTTAAGCCATTGTTCCAGACACTGTGTCAATCTTTCTTGTTGAGGGTCTTCCTCTTTTTCATTGATGTTCCACTCTTCCAAGCATGAGGTCCTTCTCCAGGGATTGATCCCTCCTGACCACATATATTTGAGACACCACATATATTTGAGAACACTCTGATTATACTTCTTCCAGAATAGATCTGTTTGTTCTTTTGGCAGTCCATGGTGCATTCAATGTTCTTCTCTGATACCACAATTCAAAGGCATCAATTCTTTCTCTGTCTTCCTTATTCATTGTCAAGCTTTCACACGCCTGTGAAGCAATTGAAAATACCATGGCTTAGGTCAGGCGCCTCTTAATTTTCAAGGTGACTTCTTAACTTTTCAACAGCTGTTGCCTGGGGGCAAATGACTCACTCTAACCTCTGAGAGGGCATATAAATAAAACACTCAGAATAGTGCTTAGTGGATAAAAAAGTACTTTTTTTTATTGTTAACTATTTGAACAGATATATAGTTAACATACACCAAGATGTACCCATTTTTATATTCAGTTCTCACCCAACAATATAGAGTAGCAGAACAATTCCCATATTCGCATGGAAGAAATCAAGATTAAAACAGCTTACTTACCAAAAAAAAAAGAAACCAAACCAAATCCTTTGCTGCTGAATCAATCCCGACTCTTAGTGACACTACAGGACAGAGTAGAACTGCCCCATAGAGTTTCCAAGGAATGCCTGGTAGATCAGAACTGCTGACCTTCTGATTAGCAGCTATAGCACTTAACCACTATGCCACCAGGGTTTCCAATAGCTTACTAGCTCTGCCTAAGGCCACACATTTACCATATTCTGAAGCTAAAATCTGAACTAAGCCTGTCAAACGTGAAAGCCCATGCTGTCTTCCACATGACTTCAAGGAGGATTACAGGTCAATATCTACTAATTTTTATTGTCATTGGGTTGTGTAGGCCCTTCCTATAAATCTACTTATGCTCTTATTTCCTGATCTTTCCAATAATTTCTGAAATTGACCTTATTTTCTCTTTATTGGCTTCTTTGACTATCCTGGTTTGCTCTTCAATAAATTCAGTCTCCTTTTCTGCCCCATCATCCTATTATATTTTCTTTATTGTAAGAATTTCTACTTTTTGAAAGTAAGTAACTACCTCTTGAGAATTCTTCTTGTTGCATGAAAGAGAATCTGTTTGTAGACAGTCTGCTAGAAGAGTGTGTTTAGTAGAAGAACACGCAATGTATCTTTCCTTTTTTCTTATCTTTCAACCATGTAAAGTGTTTAAAGGCAAAGTATACGCAACTGTTCAGGTGATTTGCACACATTAAGTGCGTATGATAATATGTAAAAGCATAAATCTTGCCCCAAACCGTTTTGCTATGGATAGATCATAGTCAGTGTAAAAAGAAAAAAGTTGAAAATATCAAGATGTTTGAACAGATACTGAGAAACACCTGATATATTTAAAAGCAGCGTAAGTTATTTGGAAATCAGAAATTAGCTGTTTCTAAAAAAAGGAAAATGAGAAAAAATAGTCCTTATCCCTCTAATTTTTGAGTGACATTCAAAATAGGATGATTGTTCTAAATATAATGATCAATTGTTACTTTATTTTATTTATTCACTTTAGAAAGTTTATTAAGACTTACAATATTTTAGCGAGAAGGAAATAAAGTTGAGTGGTTCCTGATCTCTGATGATACGTAACTGAATTAAAGGGAAAATGTAATAAAAATGTTACATAATAAGTTAGATAATAACTGATGTAAAAAAAGTGACAAAAGAATACAATTATGTGAGTAGTTGCACCTTGGAAAACAGTTTTAGAGCTATTCCAAGTGATTTGGAATAGGGAGCATGAACGTAATGGACAGGAGAAGAATAGTGACATGATGAACATAACACAAAATATTTCAATTTGTTGATGAGAACGATGTATACTGTGCATTTGTGGTATAAGATCCAGCATGATCAACTGATACAGTTTAAATCAGTCATACCTCTTAAAATGAAACTTAACTGTCATCTCTCTTTCTCTTACCTGTAACATATTAAGTTGGAACTGTTTTAGCTCTAGTCATCAATATTATTGCAGGGGCATTGCATTTTTGGTGTGGGTTCATAGTAAAGGGCCTTTGAAGAAGCTATGTTGGTTTGTAATTTCATGTTTTCTACTGTAATATTCAATTGCTAGCTTCTCCACTGTATTCTCGATGGGACAAAGTCTTATCTGTTATGGAAAAGGCTTAGATACATGTGTCTGGCATAAAATGCAGAACCATAGTGTCAGAAATATTTACTGATGTTAATTGAATTAAATAAGTTGACATTATTTCTCTAAAGCAATAATATTAGCAGAGCCCTAACTGGGAAGAAGAACGTAGCAGTAAGGGAGCTTCAAGTGTTCTAGGGAAAAGAAGCAGAAGGTTAAAGTCTCAGAGGTAAGAACAATCTTAGAGTGTTTAATAAATGACAGTAGCCAAGCCAAGTGCCGTCGAGTCTATGTCCCCCTAAAAATGTGTATAGCAATTTGGCTGGGCTATAACCCCTGGTATCATGTGGTTATCCTCTATTTTGTAACTGTAATTTTTGCGAATGTTGTAAATCTTAATCTCTGCATGCAGTTAATAAGGCAAGATTGGATTATGTTAAAGAGGATTAGAGTGAGATTGTGACACCCTTACTAAAGTTACATCCCTGATTCATTATAAGGGGAGTTTCTTTGGGGTGTGGCTTGTACAAGAGATAAGAGGAAATGGGCAGAAGTAGAGAGTTGAGGATGTCATACTACCAGGTTAAAGCACTGGAGCAGAGAACATCCTTTGGACCCACAGTTTCTGGGCAGAGAAATGCCAGGTCCAAAGGATGATTGATGACAAGCCCCTTCCTCCAAAGCTGACAGAGAGAGAAAACCTTCCCGTGGAGCTGACACCCCGACTTTGGGCTTCTAGCCTACAAGACTATGAAAAAATAAATTTCTCTTTGTTAAAGCCATCTACTTGTGGCATTTCTGTTATAGCAGCACTAGATGACTAAGACAGTAGGTAAAGCAGAATTCAAATAGAGAAGATGTAGTAGATGGGCTCAGAGAGAGACAGGACAGAGGTCCTGTAGAGCCTTGTAGTATATGGTAAAGTTCTGAAATCTACTCAGAGTATACTGGAATTTAATTATCCGTTGAGAGCTGTGATACAGCTTATGTATTTTAAAATAACTTCAATTGGTCTAGTTTGTGAGAATAAACAGTTAATGAAATAGAAAGTGGGAAGACTTGTTTTAGCACAGTCAGGAGCAGAGATCGAAATATATTTTGAAACTACACTTGGAGCTGTGCTTGCTAATGAATTGGAAGGGACAGAAGGTGGAGACTGAGCAAGAGAAGAATCTCATAAAGGCCTCCTAGTCATTTGGCTTGAGCAATTGGCTCACTGTGTAATTCGTGAAACGAGTCATATGGGGTTGAGAACTACTCAGTATGGTTGCATATACATCACAAATCTTATTTTGGCCATGCTAATTGGAGATGTTAAATTAGCCTTAAATTTGACAAAGAGAAATAAAAACTATTTCAGTCTTTACAACAAACTCTTCAATATTACTGAAGCACACTTAAATAATTTCGTTAACACAGAATCACAATTCCAGTCCTGACTGGATTCCCAGGCTAAGGTTTGTTCCTTTGTGCCCCTTTGTAGTATTTTGCCTAAAGTTTAATGAGGGAACAAACACATATCCAGTCTTCTGTAATTCAAGCACAGCTTGACTGCTAAAAGTTCTACCTGAGAGTGGAGATCATTTTTCTGTTGGCCATTGATTAAAGAGAGCTTTAATGGGCACAGCTAGAGGAAAGACCTTTAACAGAACCACACTGCAGAATCATATAAGAAATGGCAGAAGAGTGAAAAATGCTCTCTGTGTATTTGTGAATTATAACCTCAGAGTTCTTAGAAGAAAGAGTTTGGAGGTAGTTAGTCGTTGAAAAGTTTGGAATATTGATGCTCAGCATTGGGTATCATGGCAGTAAATTTGATTTTATTTTAGAAACAAAAACTTTTGTAGGTTTTTCAGCAAGGCTAGATATCTGCAACCTAAAAAATAACGTATATGTTCCTCTCTCTATAATCTTTAAGTTAGAGAAAACGGTAAGAAATATAAGGCAGAAAGGACCAAAACTCAACTATTTCACACATGAGAAATATGAAAATAAGATGGTAAGTTACTCACCAAAGATGAAACAAAAAGTTAGGAACCAATCTAGATTAGAACTCCGGAGTTCCGATGTATCAAGTTCTTTTTGACTCTACTATTCAGTACTGTTTCTTGTAATTTCCTAAACTGTCCTTGTTTACTTCCATATTTCTTCATCTCCACCCCTTGACCTGTTGTGTTCTCTGTTCTAGGAACTCAAAATCATTTGCTCAGAAGCATCTTTAATGATGGTTGCGGTGACAACATTGTTTTTGTTCATTTGTTTTTTGAGTTTCTCCACTTTCTCCCCTTGACGTGCAAACAACAACCAGCAAAGCAAAACCCAAATTTTATGAACAGTATCTACAAGACTTAGGTTATGAGGTACCTCTACAAACCACAAAAATGTATTAGAGAACAGAAGAAAGCTACTAATGGCAGTGAGAGATGGTAGTAGCAGTGACCGTGACTGAAAATGAAGGGAAGGCAGGGGACCTCTGATGACCTACTATACATAAAAACTGAAAATAAACTCCAGGTACTCACTAAAAGTTGTATTAGTCCAACTGAAGAATGGCCATCCAAACTGAAAAAGAGCTTTGAACACTTTGTTGACTCAATTATTTTTTGCTTTGAATTGTTTGTTGATACTATGTGTTTTAATAAGTGGAAGCATGCTGAATCATTAAGTGTACTTGAATTTTGAGTAGGTATTCTGGATTTTTTTTCTTGCCCTTTTCCACAAGCCTACCCTAAGTGCATACCAGTACATATAAAGTACCACTAATTATGCCCCCAGAGTCCTCACAGAGGACTGTTGGTAGACATGCGTAACAAAAAGTTTGAGAATTTCTGCTTTCCCTATCCCAAATTCAGGCACCTCATACAATACCCTGTAAAAACAGTGATTTGTGGCACCCATCTGTTTCTTCAGTTTTTCCCAGTCCTAAATAGTCCTGCCTTGTGGCAGCGTGTACTGACGTTGGTACAGAAGCTTCCCAATAAACTTTAGAAGCCGAAAACATTCATGGTTACTGTATGGGTCACTGGGAGCGAAAGGGTTAAGTCCCCAGGGAGCAGTTGTGTGCAAGAGACTATAATTAAGTCAGAAGCTGAACTGCTCTCAAAAACTGTTCAACCTACCCGCCTGAAGCTAACATGCTAGATAAAGCACATGTTAAGGAGAAGTAGCAAGAAATAGAATCAAAATTTCTAAAGTCTATAACTGTCATGTGTCAACTTAGCTAGGCTGTAATTCTGGGTGTTTAGCAGACATATGTGATCTGATATGAGCAGCCAGTCCGTTGGAAGAGGATCAGTTTCCTTGGGGATATGGCCTGCATCCATGATATAAACAAATATTCTGGCAAACCTTGCTCTCTTTCTGATCCTGCAGTCTTTTCAGTATCTGATCCCAGTTCCCAGGGATGTGAGCCAGCAGGGACCTCCAGCTGGCCACCTGACCTTCACAGTCTGGGTTCTCTGATTCCCTATAACCCTGTGAGCCAGCAGAGACCTCCAGCCTGTTACCTGGCCTGCGCATCTTTGATCTGCCAACTCCCTCAGCCCCATAAGAGAGCAGACTGTCACCTGATCTGTCACTTTTGGGTTCATCATCTCCTGTAACCACTTGAGTCAGTGAAAGTCATCAACTTATTATCTGAGAAAAAATTTGGGACTTGCTAGCCCCTAAAATTGCATGAACCATTTAGTCTCAATTGTGTAAATCACTTCCTTGAAATAGCCAGCCAAGTATAAGTCTCTATTTATTTATGTCTGTTTTTCTAGTTTTGCTTCTCTAGAGAATCCTAAGTCAGGCAAGGGAAAAGACTATCCATACAATATGAAAGTATAAAAGCAAATCACTATGTATCTCAAAGTACAAAACCGTACTCTTAAACCCTTCACTATGACGGTGTAAGAGGGCTGTTAAGAGATGAGAAACCATGTTTAACTGCAAACAAAACTCAGAAATGTAGTTTATCTGAGAAGAAGGAGAAGAAGAGGGGGACTCAGATATGGGTACCTACTGGCAACCTTGTGCAGCCCTGGTGGCAAAGTGGTGAAGAGTTTAAGCAATTAACCATAGGTCAACAGTTTGAATCCACCAGCCACCTCTTGGAGTTACACTATGTTGTATAGGGATGCTGTGAGCTGGAATCAACTCAGTGGCACACAATCACAACAACAATGTTGGTGTCATCTACCATAGAAAAAACATTGTTCTCCTGGACCCTCAGAGGCATTTATCATCATTTGTCCAAATGGGGAATGAACAAAATTAAGACGATGCTTCCATATATGTATATACATTCTACGTTCATAACCAAATATTCTATGGTAAGCCAATTACCAAATAAGTTATAAGCCCACTCAAATAAAAGCCTGTTGTGAAACTATCTTTAGAGACATTTTACTTAGGCCACAGTATATTCTTTTTTTTAAAAAAAAACTACTTCTGTTTGACATTCCAGCTGTTAACAACAATTTACTATTACAAATTATGCAATGAACAGGCCTATGCATAAATATCTGTCCATACTAATGATTATTTTCTAAAGGATAATTTTCTTGTAGAGTTCATGGGCTAAAATTTATGAGACTTCTTTCAATTATTTTTTAAAATAGTTCTTGCTACTTGTTAACTATTTCCCTATGTAAATGTTGCATCAACTTACATTGCCGCGGAGTGTATCTGTGTTTCGTTGTACCTCAGACCACTGGACATCGTCACTTTTTTCAACACTTTGCCAGTTTGTAGGGAGGAAATACTGTAACTCATGTTTACCTGATTGTTTATTGAGGAGTGTAGTAGTATACTATGACTATGAGACTGGTGTTAAGACAGCCAAGTTAAAATTAAGGTCTCAAAGTTCCGTAAGCCTGCTCAGTATGACAGGAGTAAGGAAACTGTAGATTTATGAATGACTTTAGAAGCAAACATAGGTTCATACTGACCACACTTCCAACCCATGTTTTCCAAGAACTTACTAAGGAGTTGCTTTCTAATACCTGTTACTAACTGTGACGCTAAACTCTTTTTTCCCTTCAATTTATCCTAGAAAGAATAAAGCTAATAGAGATCTCATCAGTGGGAGCTCACAGAGCTCATACTCACACATTCAGTAACTTCATAAAGAATAATCTGTGAATATAAACCCAGGCTGTTCTAAAATGCCATGGAGTATTAATAATTATCTAGTTGGATTAGGAAGCATTCTCACTTTTTCAGCAGAATATATAACTTGGCTACCATTAGTATGTGAAATTTAAGTTATGTCCCACATGTTGAAATCAAGAACATTATTTACGAATAGCTTTTAATGCATCTAATAAAAGTGGGACACTAGTCATAAAGCAAACATTGTAGTTGATATCAGTACAAGAATAGCTAACTGATAGACACATTACTGCAAAGAAGTAGAACAATGTTTAAACCTTTATAGATTAAAATTCCACATATTTTTGTTATCACATTTAAGCAAAGTGATGTTTACTTGTCCAACTTGGAAAGGCTTTATTTTCATTAGTTCCCATGTTTCTGTATCTGTCTATCTGTCCATCTGTCTGTCTATCTGTCTATCTGTCCTTCCGTCCGTCCATCTACTGATCTACCTACCTAGCTGCCTATCTATCTGCCAAGTCAAAGCCAAGTGCCATCCAATATGACTCAAAACATCTATCTCATTGCTTGCTAAACAGGAATTACTGAAAGCAAATACTGTAGTACACTAAAAAATAAATAAATAAATAAATATCTGAGAATGTAAACCAACTGTGAGATAGTTTTTAAATTATTGTCATATCATCGTCACTACCAAAATTAATATTGCTTTTATTTGGTGACTCCCAAGGTCTCTGTATGTAATATCTTTTATTTAAAATTGATAGAAAGCTGAAACTATTTAGCTTAACCAAAAATAGGATTTATTATAAGCAAGCATGTTGGAGTATCTCCCTAACCCAGAAGATTTTAGTAATGCAAATATAGATAAGTCTCAGGAAATATTAGGAATGACAGTTGCCTTCTGCATTGTTTTTTTCCTTCCCTGTATCACTTTCGTTCTTTCTTATCTTTCTTAATGATTGTGTCCCCTATTTTTTCTGTAAACTAAGTTTCTCCACTTCGTGAGTCCACGTGTCTTCTTTAGTATACCTGGTTCTAGCCATAGCTGATCAATGCGAAGGCCCAGATGCGAGGTTCCTTGGCTTCTTTTTCTAGCCAGAATTCTCAGGAAGATTCTGATCTTTTCCATTTGAAACAGGTATCTAATCCTGAACAAATTTTCTCTGTCATTATATGTATGGGATGCTACCACTGCAAACATTCACAGACATGAACTACAAAGATAAACCAATTTGCTGAGTGGCCAATTCAGACTAAGTTAATTCCATAAAGTCATTTTGTAAGGAGTCAACTTGCAAATGATAAATTTGTCAAGTTTATCAAATATATTAATTACAAAAATTGGTTTACAATGGTTTTAGGGATCTGTTAACAGCTCTAACAAGACCAAACAATTTTGCTTAGTGCTAGGACAGTGGATTTCTGAATTGCACACACACACACATGCGCACACACACACGCACATGTATGTTTTTTAATAATAATTTTAAATTTAACCTAATTATAGTTAATTGCTAAAACCAAAACACTGCATTGAATATGTTTTAAATTTGGAAGTTAGTTACTAGCAACCAGATGTATCTAAAATAAATCTGAATGTGCTGAAACAGTTACATCATTTATAAAATGCTGCAATGTTGGTTTCTAACAGGAAGCAGTTGGAAACATCAACTTGTTAGGCTTTGGGAGGCAGATTAGATATCTACCAGTGCAAGTACTCAAGAGGAGAAGCAAGGTACAGAAGCCCTGAGGGTATTGCTATAATAATCTCTATGGCTGGAAATAAACTAGAGCACATCATGCAACTGATTTCTATATATAGCAAATTAGATTTAAAATGATACCTGAACTTGGCAAATGATGCTAAAACTGCTAGACATCACAAAACCAAATTGGATAACAGTGTTTTCTGTTTGTTTTGTTTTTACAATTACATTAACTTTAAAAATCCCATATAAAGTGATGAAACTTTGGTTACACAACATACAGTTTGCAATTTTAAAGAGTCGCACACACATGTATGTGAGAGAGATGAGAAGTGAGAAGGATGTGAAGGGAAGTCAGGGAGATGGCTGTAGCCAGGTTGTGTAGGAGTTTGTAGGAATCTGCTGTGAGAAATCATTGTGAGGAATCTCTATATGGACTTCCAGGTGCCTCTGACAGATTCCTCTTTCATCCCTGAAATTTAATCGGTCACTAAATTCTATATAAGTCTACTCCAGAAGTGGAACCTCGTGGTGCAACTGTTAAGAGCTACAGCTGCTAATCAAAAGATCAGCAGTTCAAATATCCACCGGTACTCTTTAGAAACCCTATTAGGCAGTCCTACCCTGTCCCATAGGGTCACTATGAGTTGGAATCAACTCGATGTCAATGTGTTTTTTGTTTGTTTGTTTTTGCACCAGAAATGTCCATCTACTTATCTTGCTTGTCTCACTTCCCAGGGTCACTGCGCTGAGTCCACTCTGACCATCTCTTCTTTGTTAGAATTACAGCAGTCACCCTACTGGCATCCTGACACTTTTCTTGTCCTCCGTATTGCCACTAGAGGACTATTTCTCAATTATTTTAAAAACAAAAGTCTAATTGCACAGACTTTTAACATTTTGTCACTGTAACATATAAAGATCAAAGGCTAACATGATTTTCAGGACACTGGACAGTCTTGTCTCAACCTTTTCTCCAGTTGGTAAACCACTCTCAGCCTCTCAACACCTGCAACGATCCATCTGCCTACTTCATCTGGGGTTGGATAACAGTTTCCTTGCACCATCAGAGCTTGATGACTTTACTCTCAAATAGTGCTTTGCGTGTTACCAGACCACCTAATACACTGTAATCATTGGACTGTGTGTCCAGGTCTTCCTCCTGTCTGTATTACAACGGCTGCTCCTTGCTCATGAACTTATGCTGCACATTCAACCTATTAGAGCCCTTTCTGTGTGTTTCTGTAGGGGAGGCCTGGTTCATTCGCCTGGATGCTGTTATCAGAAGCTCCAAAGTTCTCAATGATAAGAAAAATGAGCACTGTGGCTGACAGCACCCATTCCTGGTTGTAGAGCATAATGTTTAAGAACGTGAACCTTGAAGGTTGACCAGTTGATATTAGGAAAATGACAAACTTCTTGTGGGTAAACTGAGCATAATAACAACGCCCAGCTCGTTGGGTTATTCAAAAGATATCACATTGCCTAGTACCTAGCATGTTCTCAATAAGCTTAACCCTTGCAGATATGAAGTCTGTAGGTGGTGCATGCAGGTCTCCGTGAGTCAGAACCGACTCGACGGCACTTGGCTAGGTGGTGCAGATAGTTAATATGCTCGGACATTAACCAAAATGTTGGAGGTTCAGGTCTACTCACAGATACCTTGGAAAAATGTCCAGGGGATCTACTTCTGAAAAATCAGCCACTGAAAATTCTATAGAGCACAGTTATATTGTAATACACCAGGGATTGCCTTCAGTCAGAATCAACTCAACAGCCACTGGTTTATTGGGACTATTGCGAACCAGCTTCACTACTGTGCTTTAGGGGATAAGTCAGCAGGGAAAGCAGATGGAGTCAAGTGAGAGGTATTAAAGGCTTCACAGAGAGAAAAATCAATATTATCCCTTCAAGGGGAGATCCTATTATAGGCAGGGACACAGAATTGGTTCACCGGGTACAATTGTGAGTTTGTGGATTCTCAGGGCAGTGACAGAACTTCTGGAACCCCAGGAAAAGTCCACCATGACATAGTCACACTGACATAGAAGCCACATAACTGCTTACTCGTGAAACAACCAAGAAAATCTTCCCTACTTGGAACCAGAGGGAGTCTGAGAGGAGAATTTGCAATGTATCTGGTGAGTTCAGAGCCATAAAATGACTTGTTGCACTACTTTATAATTCAATTCTACCCCCAAGTTGGTGCAGCCAAGATAATTACTTGCTATTATACGTATTCCTGGAGCCTATTGCAAGGCACATCATATAATAGGACTTAATAAGTTTTGCTGAATGAATTAATGCTGAATCTTCACTTCCTTTTGGCAATCAATATTTTAATTACATTGGTGGCAGTTATGGTTAATTCATGAAGCACTAATGGGAAACAAGCACATTCCAAAGGAAGAAAATATAGAACAGAATGTAACAAATTGCATTATGGATACCATTAGGTAAATATATTAGTCTCTCATCTCCCCCGCCTGTACACTATAATCTGAATCCCATATGGAATAAAATAGCAGTGCTTCAAGCCTTCTGTCATTTTCTTTTCACAACTGTTCTTGCTGTTTATCAAGGCTTAGAATCTTGATGCCTGTCTGACTCCTCCTCTACCTCCAATATTTGCTCAATCAACACGTAGTAGATGTTGGGCATCTATTCTAGTTACAGTGTTAGGTACTGAAATGGCAGTGATGAAAGCTGAACTTAGTATCTTTAATATGCTCAAGTGCTGTTATGGGGGAAGAGACAAAGAAATAGAAACCTGTTAAATTCTGGTTTAAGAAACTCAGAGGACTCAGAAGATGTAGAAAACGATCTCCTGGGCTAGATCTTAAAGAAGGAACCTGATCATATCATCTTCCTAACTGATCTTTTAGAAGTCTTTAGTGTCATGTTCTTTCCCTTGCTGGCAGCTTAGTCAGATGTTACTTTAAAGATAAGCTGTATTTGTCTTTATAAGTACAGTGCCTCTCATGATATGCTTTCTCTAATCCGAGTGGAAAATGGCGTGATTTTAATTTTCATGTAAATAGATCACCTGTCTTTCTGATTTAAAGCATCAGCATGTAAGACACTGTTTGCAGAAGTTATATTTAAATTCTTTGCAATACAGTTAATGTCAGCATTATTAAAAGACAATTAAGAAAAGGAAACTAAAACATCAAGAGAATGTAAAACCAATTACCTAAGTGTTGTCTATATCAAGAGTCTTTAACCTAAAGTCTATAATGGGGGCAAGTCTCATGCACTGATTTTGGAAGGCTCTGGATCCTTTGAAATTATATGAAAAAATCAAATCTAAGTATTCAGTTCTTGCTAGGAAAAATTTAAAAAGAGACTGAGCTAGGTGGGAATTTTTTTTTTAAGAGGAGTGAATACAGAGAAGTTTTCCACAAATAATATGAAGAACATTAAAGATATACTGACTATCCATTCACGTTTGTTGAAATGATCCCATTCTATACCTGATATTCAGCTTCACCATTAATAGTGTTCTCTTCCACTCTTATAATGGCTTGGTTTAAGTAATAAATTATACGGCCACCCTATTAAGGATGATGGAAAAATTTAGCAATATTGAATGGTATGATTCAACAATATAATGGACATAATTAATGTCATCGGAATGTATTTGTGAAGATTACAGAAACTGGAAATATTTTGTTACCTATACATGTGCATAATGGGAAAAAACAGAAAAGAAACAGACAGGACAAGATATCAAGACAGAAAGACCCAGAAGAAAGACGACCATGTGAACAAGGAGGCAGAAAAAGGGATGATACAGCCACCAGCAAAGAACACCCAGGACTGACAGGAAGCACTGGAAGCTAGGAAGCGGTCAAGAAGGGTCTTCTCCTGCAATCTTCAGAGAGAGCACGACTGCCCACACCTTGAATTTAAACTTCTGTCCTCCAGAACTGTGAGGGAATACAATGCTGTCATTTTAAGCCACCCCTAGCATTTAAAATAGCCCTGGACACTAATAAACATTCCTTATTTGGTCCTTGCTTTCAACCTTGACTATTCCCTACAGTCCTTCAAAAACGCCATTTTAAACCAGCATGAGGACTTGCCTTTTAAAAATGGCCCTCTCTTCAAAAACTTGCTTTGACTTACAGCATTAATCAAAATAAGAGCCAGAACCATTCGAATGCATTTTTGGTGAATTATGATTAAACAACCTAAGGAAACCCTGTGGTATAGTGGTTAAAAACCACGGCCAGTAACCATAAGGTCAGAGGTTTGAATCCATAAAGTGCTCCTTGGAAATCCTATGGGGCAGTTTTACTCTGTCTTTCAGGGTTGCTATGAGTTAGAATCTACTCAATGGATGGCAATGAGGTTTCTTTTTTTTAAGGGGCTTAAACCAAATAAAGAGCGGATCAGGACCTTGGCAAAAATCCATAAGACTTCAGATGGTGCCTAATTTCTCCTGAGGGTGGTAGTACTTAAATATCATTGCTTTGAGGAACTTGGAAGACGATTTCTTTATCACCTGGTGTTTGACGTGTGGGCATCTTGGTCGTCATTTTTTTCCCTCACTCTAATATCTGACAGTTCATCTGCACAGTCATTGCTTTGATCATCTAAAAGTGGTCACAGTTTGGTTTGACAAATGAGGTTCTTCCTATTTCTGTGTGATAGCAAACTTATGTATAGTTCATCTCATTCCCTATTAAAAAAAACATTTTTTGTATGCTGGCTTACTTTTCATGTCTTCACTGTGGCTTGTCTCATCAAAATGGAGAAAAATTGCATCAAATAGTATCCTGGTTTTAGTTCACCCTCCCAATCTCTCCTTCCCACTGCTCTTTAACAGTATCACTGATCTTTAGAAAAGACTTTCAAGTTGGAGCATGCTAGAGCTGGAGCTCTCTGACTAATCTCTGTAAATAAATGATGGCAAGTGGCCTCTGATGTTGTGCATGCAACTTGACCTGAGACAAGAAAAGCCGAACAGCAATTATAGGTAAGACAGCAGGGAAGGACTGTTCCTTTTCTTTGTCTAGCGCATCATGGACTCTTCAGCATGCTTCAGTAATTGCTCAGTGGAAGTAGCACTTGTGAGTTAGTTTTGAGTAGTTGACTCAAAGATTAAATGTAATTTTTAAACAATAGTTGTCAAAATGAAACAAGTTATAAAGTTTTTCAAAAGCTTTGGGATGAGATTAATAACAGCAAGTTATTAAGAAAATAATCGTGTCTGACCTAATTTTGTTTTAAAGAAAGAAAAGAGTTAAAATATTTTGGAATTTTTCAAAGCTAATAGTTTTCATGGGGTCCTTATATTGGTCTCTCCCTGCAGGTCAGACATAGCAGTGGAAGTGTGGCAAAGTGGTGAGAGGCCGATTCAGGAGCTTTTTTGCTGGGGTGATTGAGGTGCTTCTTGGAAGAGAGCCAAACAGGGCACAACATGGTCATTACAGAGCCATCATGAAATGGTCCCTGCATAAAGGGAGGAATAATTATGAGAACAGCACGCTATTCAACATAGATTTACGTCCCAACCACGTGGACTTAGGGTGCTTGTAGTAGGAGACAGAAGATGGTTAGACAAAACATGTTACTTGTTGTTTGCTGTCAAGTCGTATCTAACTTACAGTGACTCTATAGGACAGAGGAGAAGTTCTCCTAGGCAGAAATCTCAGAAGCCAGATGACTGCATCACTAAATCAAGGCATTCTCTCCCCTGGACAGTGACTGGCTTCGCGTCTTCATGTTTCCTTTTCTGCCCTCTGGCGTGGACCAACCTCCCTTCTAGTTGGCAAAATTATTTGTATGCAATCTGATTGTCAACCAGTCTTTGAAGGAAAGACATGTAAGCAACATTGCAGTGCTATTAATTCACCAAATGCATCGTATCAAAGCCAGCGACTTGACTGCACACCATCAGTCCCAGCAACTTGACTGCACACCATCAGTCCCTG
This sequence comes from Heterohyrax brucei, assembly GCA_028571685.1. NCBI lineage: Eukaryota > Metazoa > Chordata > Mammalia > Hyracoidea > Procaviidae > Heterohyrax > Heterohyrax brucei. The sequence goes on along the minus strand of CM053149.1, from coordinate 110,920,478 downwards.
CTCCTTTTCCATTCACCTGTGGGCATCAGGACTCGACTTCAATCTGCCCTTTCTAGAAATTTTCAGAGTAGCTTCTCATGTGCCATCTAGACAACCATTCTGCACTCGTTCTTGTACTCAGATAGCCTCTTCAAGGGACCCCACCATTGTCCCTGTTGTCACCGTTATCATAGGGAGCTCCAGGGCCTCTGCCAAGGGGCTGCTACAGCTCAGGACTTTAAGATCCAGAGCAATGCTGGGTTTTGCACAGAAATGTACCCATTGCCTTTCCCTCCAAATTTCTCCCTGCCACGAGGTTGTGTGCTTGAACCCATAATTGTACAAAGTACTTGCAAAAAACACCTCGGGCTCTATATTTCTCACATCAGAATTTAAAATTCTTTTATCAGTGGGGCCAGATGGGTGAGAGGTGCTGTGAAGTACCTTGTCCTTCTTCACTAATAACGTAGTAACAATAATAGTAATAACAATTCTGATACACATGAATTAGGATCTACTGGGTGGCAACTGATTTGATTTTTTTTGTTTTTGTTCTGACTTAATCGAGTGTTTAGTGCCCGCTGGTACTTTTCTAAGAACCTAACATGAATAAGCCTTTGTTATAGTTAATCCTTCGAGCAGTGCTATGAAGTTGGTGCTCATTTCATATATAAGGATGCTGAGACTTGGAAGGAAACCCTGGTGTTGTAGTGGTTAAGTGCTACATCTGCTAACCAAAAGGTCAGCAGTTCAAATCCACCAGGCACTCCTTGGAAACTATATAGAGCAGTTCTACTCTGTCCTATAGGGTTGCTATGAGTTGGAATTGACTTGACAGAAGACAGTTTGAGACTTAGGAAAGTTAAGTAAGGTCCAGAGAGGAAGAGCTGCAACTTAAATCCAGTTGTCTTATGTCAAACTGATCACACTGTATGGTGATAGTCTTGCCCTGCCGGCCTCCACTTTTCTCAGGGTTTATAGTCATACTCCTCCCTTCTCCTTCCGATTAAAAAACAATCTATACATATATAAATTTTTTTAAGACGACAGAGTGAAAAACAAAAGAAAAAGAGAGAGGAGAGGAAGGAAAGAAAGGGAGAAGCAAGGAACTCATGTTTAAATTTCACTTTGGGACTCAGGACATTCTGCTAGATGTAGGAATAGTAGTATCTCCACTTTACATTTATTAAGTACCATGAGTTCATGAGATTTCCTGGATCATTGAAAAAAAAAAAAAAAAAAAAAACACTACTGTCAAGTTAATTCCAACTCATAGTAACTCATTAAAACATAGCAAATTTAGCAAAACTGTCTTAATGGCATTATTCCTTTATTCAGTATCTCCTTATTAGGCACCTACACATGCTTTGACACTGTGCTAGATGCTCAGGATCAAACAGTTTTAAAAAACTAAAGATTTCATTTTTACCATTGTGTAGTTAATAGTCTAGTGGGGGTGGCTAGCATTAAGCAAATATTACAGAAGTTTTAATGAGTATAATCGTACTCCACGCTAAAAGCAAAAAGGACATTTAAGACATGGACATAAACATAGATGGGTAGATGAGTCAAACATTCAGAGAGAAATCTTGGGTCAGAGTGCTTTGTTGTCAGCTTTAGACTCCCTCCCACATTTATACTTCACCATAGCAGACAAAGTGTGCTTGTAATAATTGATATTACACCCCTTGATAGCATCTGTAAAACAGCTGCATCGCACTGGATACGAAACAAGTGCTCCTTTTCTTTCTGGTATTCTTGCTCATGTACTACCTGACCTTGACTCCTCCCAAAATCACCATATTCAACTGAACCTGAAATAAAACAGTTTGGGACTGGTAATAGTTTTTATTCCCTGTTGAATAATCCCTTACTTTTTTTTTTCATCCTAGAACTTTGAGAAACACCTTCCTTGCCACATGCTAGGGGACCTAAATAATTATAAAGCAGGCCACAGGCACGAACAGTTATCTTTATCTTTCATCCACTCCCATACATCTCTTATCTTACTTCTTTTGACTCTCCCAACTTCTTGGATATTCTCCCCAAACACTGAACTCTGTTGATTGTAAATGTTAATTTCTAAGACCTATCTTGGGTACTCTTACAGTGATGATCTATTTGGATAAACATCTCTATGCAAAAACATATACTGTCTTTAATAGTCAGCTTCTATATTGTTTCTACTAGTTAAAAATGAAAACACTGTTGTATCATCCACTGCAGCTGATAGCAGTGTGCCTCTCTCAGTGGAAGCAGTTAATAGCACATCCCAGATGGAAGAGTGGGTTCCTCACGAGGCAGCTGCGTGCAAAGCTGTCAAGCACCTAAGGATCTTCCTTTTGACTATGTATTGTGATGCTTCTGTAATCTTCAATAAATAATTGTTAGTATAAATTACATGAGTTTTCCTAATCTGTATCATCTCACCCAAGTTATTAACCAACACAGGGAAGGGTCTCTAAAAATAACTCTTGATTTAAACTGGTTTCTGATGAAACAAGAAAAATTAGATGACAGGTTTTTATTTTCAAATATTTGACTGTCCATTGAAAGGAGAATGGGATAAATTCTGTTTAATTCTAAAGGGTAGATTTTGATCAAAGGTGGAAGACCGTTGGACCAATATGTGAGAAATCCAGGAAAGCAGTCTGTATTATCATGTAAAGATAAACTTTCTGATAGTTAGAATTGTTTAAAAAAGATGTATTTGTCTTTGTGTTTATGATCTGCCTAACCTCTAAGTAACCCAAACTGACAGCTGTAAAGGATGTGCTATGTGGGACAGTTCTCTGGGAATTTAGTTAGATGTTCTCTAATATCATTAAAATCCCAAACCCATTGTCATAGAACCAATTCCGATTCGTAGCAACCATGCAGGACAAGGTAGAACTGCTCCAAAGAGTTTCCAAAGAGCAGGTAATGAGTTCAAACTGTTGACATTTTGGTCAGTAGCCTGAGCTCCTAACCACTGTGCAACAAGAGCCCTGATGTGCTTAGTCCCTCTTAAGTCCTGTAGTTCTAAAGTAACTGTTTTTTGGGGGGCCGGGTGGATCTTTAATTACATAGGAAAAATAAGAGGAAATAGGTTAAGAAGTGCTTAACAATATAGATCAAATACAATTTCATCAAGGAAAAATGTAATTCTTTAGACTTAATTCATGCTGAGGATAATTACTAGTTTGCAGCTTTCTCAAAAGTTCTTTAATTGTATTCCTCTATTTTCATTTTTATCTCAGTACAGCTTCTCATGAAAGAAATGGCTTTGAACTCTAGAATCACAAGATTCCTCACTTCAACCCTGTTATGGGCAGTGAATAGTAAATAATAAAGATGACATGTGTTTGAACATCTCTGTCAACCCTATATCAGAAATGCATGGATCATTGCAATGGTTCTGTGAATGCCCCAAATATACGCTTTCTTTTTTTTTTTTCATAAATCAGTTGCATTTACAGTTTGAAAATAGTGATGTTTGTTTGTTTATTCATCTTATCCACAGAGGTGTTAGAGGTGAAAAAAACCCAAGAGATAACCAAATCCAAATTCCTGTATTCTGTGAGATTGTAGCAATGAAGGGATTGTGGACCTGGCATGAACATCACACAAGTCTTAACAAGGGGGACTATGACTTCATATGACTCCCTTCTAGGGGCCACCTCGTTAACCTCATTCTGCAGTCCTGTGTGGCTATTCATGCTACTCAAGCATTTAGCCCCAAGTTAGACTGTGTTAGTATCGAGGCAGAAATCATAGTTTCCTCAGTGTTAGTCTACCATCTTTTAGGAAAACTTTACGTGTGCTTGTTACGTCCCAGGCTCTGTAGTAAGTTCCAAAAGTACAGATTTAAAGAACATAAAACCTCCTTGCTCAGAGAACTCCCATATAGAGGAGAAGAAAAACAGTACCCAGTATCAATAAGTAAATGTTGTAACATAACGATGCAAGGAGCAAATGGGGAAAGAGATTATAACCAAGAGCAATAGAATGCCAATACCATCCGAACAGAAACTTGGTCTTACTTACTGCCAATCTCTAGTGCTCAGAACACTGTGTGGGAGCCTTAGAGAAAGAAAGAAAGAAAAACAAAACCACAGATGTGCAAAGGCACCAAATCATGAGAGCTCAGACGGAGCTCAATGTAACTTCAGTTCAATGTATATGGCACTGTAAAAGACAAGACTGGAAGGTGCCACGTGGATGAGATCATAAAGGCTAGAATAGCCACAGGAAGCAGTTTGTGTTTCTTCTGGAGCCAGTAGAGGGGTGTTAAGTGCAGCAGCAACCACTTTGAAGCCTGTCTACAGGAAAGAGGAGATAGCATGCAGGGAAGGATAGGGAAAGTTAAGCAAGTCACTGGAGGAAAGGAAAGTGATCAGGAGTTTGTTAAAGAGACTAGTTTGCTTAACTAGTTTGTCTTCATTGCTACAACCTGTATTACATATCCTTAGGAAATTATATCATTGATATATCATTTATGTCTAATGTCATCTCTGAAAGTAAGTGCTAAATAGAGTATATACTGCAAGAATTAGTTTTCTTCAAAATAATGCATCGTTCAATCCTATTAAGATGATATCTAGGCCCCAGAAGGGATATTCCTAGGAGAAGAGGCAGCGTGTGCCAAAACTTGGAACACTGGGGAACAGAAAGTTCTTCCTTTTAGTGGAGATGTCATATTTGGCTAAGGAACAAACAAGATAATAAAGGCTTTCTGTGCTAAGGTAAGGAACTTGAATACATTCCTGCAGTGATAGAGGGGTGCTGAAGGACTAAAGCAAAAAGCAATACAATCCAGGAAACGCCACCAGTCAAAGTGTAATTAACTCTGGACAAATGTGTTCCATCGACACTGACTCAGGCTCATACTACAAGAAGAGTGCTTTAGATAAAACAAATACCCTGTGATTTTAATCTGAGTTTAGATCTTTAATAGGTCATGTGTTTTTTTTTGTTTTATTTTCTGTTTCACTTTTTTCTCCTGGTAATTGAGGTTCAAGTTTGAGGCATTATTCTCCTCCTCTATCTACACCTTCTGGAGTAGCTAAGAAAACGGTGAGGACAGGCCTGTGGTTTATCTCCTAAGAGATCCAAAAGCAACACGTAAAAAAGAGTCCCCCCAAAAATGTGTGCAGCCACATGGCTGGGATATGGTTCCCAGTATCTTGGGACTGTCCTCCATTGTGTGGTTTTGCTAACCTGTATGTTAAAGGATTAGAGTGGGGCTGTGAATTCCTGCTGTGGGGGAAGTTTCCCTGGAGTATGGCTTGCCCCACCCTTAATGCTTTTAGCTTGCAAGGAATAAAAGGAAAAAGAAACAAAGGACAATTTGAGAACCTCGCTACCATCAAGCAAGCAGCACCGGGAGCAGAGCGCGTCCTTCAGACCAGAGGTTCTTGCGTGAGGACGCTCCCTGGACAAAGACTGATGCAATACCAGACTTTCCTCCAGAGCCGACAAGGGGAAAGTCTTTCCCTGGAGTGGACACCCTGAATATGGACTTGCAACCTACCGGACTGTGTAAGAATAAATCTTTCTTTGTTAAAGCCATCCACTCTGTGGTATTTCTGTTAGAGCAGCCTAGCTGACTAAAACAGTGGTATTTAAGGAAATAACTTGGGTGGGGTTGAGTAGTTTGCAAATAGTTTAGAAGGTTCATGTTATTTGTATAAGAATACACTATATACTCTGAGGTGTATACTATTTAAACCTGCATTTTTCACAATTCCTTTTGGATGTGGTGGGTTTGAAATAAGGAAAAGAAGCAATTATTTTCATTGTTGTTGCAGGTTCTGTTTTTGTTTTCTAAGTTCTTTTGCACATGGCCGTGTTACAAAAATAATAACAACGGTAAATAACTTGCTAACTTTTTTAGTGCCAAGTAATGAGCAAAGAGTTTTATATGCATTAAGTCGTCTCACCCTTCCACAGACTATCATAGGGGTCCAGGTAACATGTCCAGTTTAAGAGGAGAAACCTGGATCTCAGAGAGTATAATAATTTGTCAAAGAGTAAATGGTAGACCACTTTGGAAAATATTTTGGTAGTTCCTCTGTATGGTTAACATACAGTTACCGTATGACCCAGCAAGTCCATTCCGAAGTACATACCTAACAGCCAGCCAAGTGCCATCAAGTCGAATCCAACTGAAACAAAAATTTTTCCACGAATGTTCTTAGCTGTACTATTCACAAAAGCCTCCAATTGGAAACAACCTGCATATCCTTCAGCCAATGAGTGTACAAAGAAATGCTGTATATCCATACAATGAAAGATTGGAACTAAAATAGAACGAGGTACTGATATAAAACACTGACGGGTCTGGGAAACAGTGAACTATGATTCCGTTCATACGATGTTCATAACTGAAAAATCTATAGACATAGAAAGTAGATACATGGTTGCTGAGGACTGGGAGGAGGAAGGAGAGGTAAGACAATGATGGCTAAAGGGTAATTTTTATTTTAGCAACAAAAATGTTCTAAAATATACTGTGGCGATTGTTGTACCTATCTGTGAATACATTAAATATCTCTAAATTGTTTAAGTGGTGAATTTTGGGGTGAATTAACTTTATCTCAATGAAATTGGTTTTTAAAAGGGTTCATGGTAGAGCCATGATTTGAATTCAGTTGAAAAGTAGCACCTGCGCTCGATACTCTAAAAGTAATCAGTTTCCTTCTGCTTGCATAAGGCAGTTGTCACCACTAACCACTAGTCGGCTACTTGGACTGTACAAGACAGTCTTCTTAAATCCTCTTACTGCCTACCAAACAGGAGAATATCTCCAGTTCAGTATATTAAATTAACTCTCCTGTGCGTCAAAATGGCAAACTCTTGTGACCTCATTTTCTTATCTTTCAGCAACAATTCCTTTCTCCTTACTAAAAATATATTTTTAAAAAACTTCACTTAAGCTTCTGATCTTTGTTCCCTTCCTGACTTTACTACATCACTAACCCTTTTCCAGAACTTACATTTCTTTCTATTGCTTGTTTTTTTGTCTCCTGGCATTCTAGGATGATACTCATTCTTAGAAGCAAAACATAACAAAATAAACAAGAAATATTTCTTTATCTTTCCTCTTTTCAACTTGCATCTGATTTTATGGCTGATGACTTCTTGTACAAGCCCAATTGGTGGTTTTATTTCTTCAAATCCTATTTAAGCGAAACCTTATGCCATTATAGCATGGTAATAAACTCTACTGTTATCTGCTGTGTAAATTTACTTCCTTATTGCCACCTAATAGCCAGATCCACTAGACTTTAAACTCAAAAACTAGAAGCAGAGTGGTGTCAGAATGAGGCAACTCTGGGCTTCAGCACTGGAATTCTAAGTTTGTTAGTCTGTCAATTTCTTATTTGATTTAGTATATTAACAGATAATAAAAAGTGTTTGGGTATCATAGGCGTTCAGCAGCCTTATCAACTGCTACCCACCCGCTGCTGTTGAGGTAAGTCCAGCTCATAGAGATCATAGAGGTCACAGTAGAACTGCCCTATAGATTTTCCAAGGAGTGCCTGGCAGATTTCAACTGCCAACCTTTTGGTTAGCAGACATAGCACGTAACCCACTATACTACCAGGGTTTCCTAACAACCACTAGATATATAATTTATATATGTCAAATAATCTAAATTAACACTGCTGAGTTTCAATAACTGAAGAAACAAACTTCTGCTAATCTGATCTTTATATTCATCAGTCATTATGCATTCAATGGAAAACATACACAATAAGGGAGAAGGTTGTTTTGTAGGGAAAAACTACTTCTATAGATTTTATTTATCTAAGCATTTAAGATGATATATAATTTTTTCAAGATATTAAAGTTTAGTATAAATTATTGATGCTATTATTTTTAACTCAAAGTGGACCCAAAACTAAACTAGTTGCCCTCTAGCAGATCCCAGTTCATACCAAGCCCATGAGACAGGATAGAACTGTTCCATAGGGTTCCCAAGATGTTGCTGGTAAATTCAAACTGCCAACCTTCTGATTAGCAACCAAGCTCTCTTAATCACTGTGCCACCAGGGCTCTGTGTTATATTGTTGTTGTTAGATGCCGTAGAGTTTGTTTGGACTCATAGCCAGCCTAAGCACAACAGGTGGAGACCCTGCCTGGTCCTGGGCTGTCCTCACAATTGTCGGTGTGCCTGAGCCTGTTGTTGAGCTCCTGTGTCAGTTCATCTGGCTGAGGGTCTCCCCCTTGTTTGCTGACCTTCTGTTTGACTAAGCATGATGTCCTCCTCCAGGCATGATGACGTGTCCAAAGTAAGCAAAATGAAGTGTTGCCATCCATATTTCTAAGTGTTCTGGCTGTATTTCTTCCAAGACAAAGTTGTTCATTCTCCTGGCAATTCATAGTACCTTCAAATTTCTTTGCCAAAATTGTAATTCAAAGGTATCAATTCTTCTTCAGGTTTCGTTAGTTGTTGTCCAGTTCTTGAGGAATTACTACACACTGAAATGACTGAACATGAACCAATTCTTTTTGGTAGAGTGTGCCTATGAATTCCCTCCATCTTCTTCTGATACTTCCAGCATCATTTAGTATTTTCCTGGTAGCATCGTTGGTATTACAACTCAAAGCTTAAATTTTCTCTTCAGTTTATTCAGCTTGAGAAATGCCAAACCTGTTCTTCCCTTTTAGTTTGCTAACACTAGCTATTTGCCTATTTCATTATAATACTTTACTTTGTCTTCTCAAGCTGCCTTTTGGAAATCTTCTATCCCGTCTTTTTACTTCACTGTTTATTCCTTTTGATTTAGCTACTCAACATTCAATAATAAGTTTTAGCACGTCTTCTGATATCCATTTTGGTCTTTTATTTCTCTCCTATCTTTTTAATGACCTCTTGTTGTCTTCATGGATGATGTCTTTAATGTCATTCTATAACTCACAACTCATTTGGTTTTCAGTCACCAGTGTTTAATGAGTCAAATCTATTCCTGACAAACTGACAGACACGTAGGGATTATATATACCATTTCGATTTACCATCAAGTTCTACTTGTTATCTCACTTTCACTTAAGCTATGCATGCTTAGAGATTATATGCATATGTTTTAATATACTTGGATAGAAAAATCCCAGGGTTCCCACTATATTTTTATAACTGTGTAAAGGCAAGACTTTGATTTAGCTCCCTTGCCCTGAAAATGTTGCATAAATTCATAGATAACTAGGAACAGTAGTAACTTCTAAAGTTCAATGATTCTATAGAAGCTGTGGATGATATTCTTAACAAATACATGTAATGTTATTTATTTTTTTTAGATTAGCCCCAGTATTTCCTTTTGTGTTCTCTATGGGATTAGAAATGTCTTGCTGGAGGTTAGAGGGTAAAGAAATGGTCCAAGAAGCAAGCACAGCAACGTAGTCTTATTGAGATCTATTGTTGTTAGAAACTGGGTACTAGTGCAATAATTTTTTTTAATAGGAGAAGAGTTTTGTGCTAGTGTGACTTCTTAATATTCATTGCAAGTAGGTAATATTTTGACCCCACAAATTTCAACACCAGTATCACTCAAGTGAATACATAGCAAAAGGAACTTTGCAGATACTCATCTGATCTTAAAATGGTGCAATTATCCTAGATTATTCACATAATTACATGAAACCTTAAAGCAAAAGTATTTCTCTGACTGACTATAGAAGAGGGGGTTAGCATCTCAAGGCACAAGAAGGACTTAATGTGTCATTTTGGCTTGAAGAAAGGGTCTGAGTCATCAAATTATAAGGAATTAAGTGCTACCAACAAGCTGAATGACTGTAGAAGAGGAATCTTTCCTAGAGCCTCCAATAAGAGCCCAGTCCAGCCAGCACCTTGACTGAGGCCATGCGAGGCCCTGAACAGAGGATCCAGCTGAGTGACACTTGGACTTCTGACCCATGTGCTTGGACTTCAGAACCATGCAATCCTGAGATCATAAATGGATGGTGTTTTAGGTCCATAAGTTTGTGGTAACTTATTATGGTAGCAGTAGAAAAGCAACATTAAGCTTTAGCAATAATTTTATAATGATTGTGACAAGCCTTGATATGCCTGGCATTGAGTACCTTTGGTACTGAGAATGACAGAACATAGGATTTTTAACTTGCAATCTGTTCATGAAAACATACATATGCTAACTTACAGAAAAAATTGAAACACTCTATCACTGGAGTGAATATTTTCTGTATTTTATATCCCTCAGTATGACAGAGATAGTAATATGTCTTTGCTAAATATATATCATGGTGTTGTACTTATGCATAAAAGATAAAGCCAAACTATTTTTGATTGGAGTGTATTTTTGAATGCAATCTCTCAATATGTAGCCTTTATGCTCCTCCTGAGGATGAACAAATTAAACTTGGTCTTCACTGTACATGTAGCCCATATAAAGCAGCTGATGTGAAAATAACTCTTCTACTTGGAAGTGATGGGGAGAGAATTTGAATGGTTTCAATTGTTTCTCAATGTGATAAGCCCTACTTGTGAAACTTAGAAATAGAGTCTGTGTCACTCTTTTAAAATAGCAAGCGCTGCAGCTGAATCTTAATGGTAATTTCAGTAATGGTTTGAAGAACTGTCCCACACATTTTAGCTATAGTTTGATCCTGTTCTGTCAGAAAATATTAAAAGTCTGGTCAAAGGAAGAATTCTACCTGTGAAAACCCAGTTTATCAGTCAGACACAAAAGTACTGGAACTATCTCATGAGTAGTTCTCTAATAATAATTAAGTTTCAGGATCCAGAGCATTGTCTGGAATAACTCATTGTTGTGGAGTCATTTCTGACACATAGTCACCCTATAGGACAGAGTAGAACTGGCCGTTGGATTTCTAAGGTCATAATTTTCACAGAAACAGAATGCCATCTTTCTGTTTCACAGAGGCTGGTGGATTTGTACCTCCAACTTTTGGTTAGCAGCTGAGTACTTTAACCACTGTACAATTAAGGGTGCTTATGTTTTGAATGCTAACCATCAATTCTCAGAAATCACTCATTCCCTTTCCTGCACTACTAATGTCATCAAGACCCTTATCTCACATCTTATACAAAATCAACTCATGTTGGATAAAAGACCTAAGTATAAAAGCTAAAATGATAAAGCTCATCCAAGATAAAATAGGGTGAAAAATGGACATTTTAATACACAATATAGACAGACTTTAAAATCTGATAAACAAAACAAATTCATCAGAAGAGAAAATAGATAGATAAGAATTAATAAGAATCAAACACTTCTGCTCATCCAAAGACTTCATCAAAAGACTTAAAAGACCATCTACAGAATGGGAAAAAATATTTGGCAACTCTATGTCAGACCGATGCCTGATTTCCATAATCTATAAGGTTCTACAAAATATCAATAAGAAACGGACAGATCATCCAATTAAGTGATGGGCAAAGGAGATGGACAGACACTTCTCTAAAGAGGAGATCCAGGCAGCCAAAAACCACATACGGACATGCTCATGATCATTAATTATTAAAGAAATTCAAATCAAAATGACAGTGAGATACCATCTCACCCCAACAAGATTGGCCATGATCCAAAAAATGCAAAACACTAAATGCTGGAGAGGCTGTGGAAAGATTGGAACTCTCCTACACTGTCGGTGGGATTGCACAATGGTGCAACCTCTTTGGAAAGCAATTTGGCATTACCTTAAAATAATGGATATACATATGCCATTTGACCTAGTAATTCCTCTGTTTGGAATATATCTTACAAAATCAAGGCCATTCACACCAATTGATACATGCACACAAATGTTTATTGCAGCACAGTCCATGACAGCAAAAAGTTGGAATCAACCCAGAAGCCCAACGACAGAAGAATAGATGGGTAAACTTTGGTATATGTATTCAATGGAGTATTATACATTGATAAAGAACAACGATGATAGCAGGAAACATCTCTCAACTTGGTCTAAACTGGAGGACATTATGTTGAGTGAATCTAGTCAGCGACAGAACAATTATTATATGAGACCCTTACGATAAAAACTTAAAAGCATATTCATACATAGCAGAAAAGACTCTTTAATGGCTACAGGGGTGGGGAGGGTGGAAGGACGGGAGGGTGAGGAGCGAGGGTTTAGATTAGATAGTTATTAGAAATTTGGTTGGGTGAAATTGGTGACAATACACATTAGTGAGAAGATCAGTATTAATGGGACTTTGACACAACTTGTGTATTTCTCCTATCTTAACCCAATATTGTAAGCACAGAGTATGTACAGTTTCATTTTTTATTTAATAAGAAAAATAATAAAATAATAGCCCTAATGGTACAGTGCTCAAGTGTTCAGCTGCTAACCAAAAGGTCAGATGTTGGAACCTACCAGGAACTCCATGAAAGAAAGATGTGGCAGTCTACTTCTGTAAATATCATCAATTTGGAAATCCAGTGGGGCAGTTCTACCTAGCCTATAGAGTCACTGTATAGTTACTAAGAATGGAAATCAACTTGAGGGAGGATAAAAGGTTTCATTTGGTTTCAAATGTCATCACCCCACCATTTTCAATTTTTATTTATGCATCTAGTCAGTTATTTAGTAAACATTCATCTAATACCCGTTATAGACCAGGAACTCTGCTAGATTTGTGGGTAAAAATATGGAAGCATCATAGCCCATGCTCATTCTGTAGAAGGTAAGGTGTATGTGCGGGTTAACTGAACTGTGATGTGATGTGTGCTGTAACAGAGATAAATGTTTAGATACAGCTGTCTACTGAAAGAAAATATCTAATACTGTGTGGTTGGGCCAGGAAAGGTGAAGAGATTTTTGAGAATTTTGAAAATAAGAAGAAATAGGCAAGATATGTACATAAATCTGTGGCTGAATTGTAGGGAAGTATTGGGAGAGAAGATGAGTATATTAGCCTCCAGTTAGACTAGGGAAAGTTTTTCATGTTTTCTGTATGGTGGATCTTGTACTGTATGGGAAATGGTAAAAGGTATGAATCAGGACAATACAGTAACATCTGTGTTTTAGAACTACTTCTCTGGGTGAGTTGAGGAGAATATATTTAGAATGCGAGAGATTAGATAAAGGAAAGAGACCAGTTATGAGGCTCTGCAAGGAATATAGCACAGTAAAACAAAAAGAACAAAGTAGGATGTCTTACACTACCTAATTTCAAAATTTAAAGTAAAGATATATTAATCAAAACAATGTAGAACTGATCTAAGGAGAAACATATAAATCAGTCAAACACAATAGAAAATCCAAAAGTAAATATTTATATTTATAGTCAATCAAATTTAACAGACTTGTCAAGACAATTTAATGGGAAAATTATTTCAACAAAAATAATTTCAACAAAACAGAGATGCCTGTATATGCATATCCCAAACCAAACCCACTGCCATCAAGTTGATTCCAACTCAAAGCAACTCTATAGGGCAAAACAAAACTACTCCATAGAGTTTACAAGGAACACTTGGTGAATTCAAACTGCCAGTTGTTCAGTGGCAGATGTAGCACTTAATCACTACACCACCAGGATTTTTGGCTATGAGTGGCGGTGGGGGGGACTTAGACCATTACCACATTGTACCTATTACCTTCACATCTACCTAAATGGATTATAGACCTAAAACAGTAAGACATTTAAAGGAAAATATAGAAAAATATATTTGTGGTGCATCAAATTTATTCTTGAGATTATCTCCATATTCAGGTGTGATGTATTCAAGGTCGTATTTTGATTCTCATGGAGTTTTTAGAATTTTCTTTAGTTTCACCTTAAACTTGCATGTGAACAATTGATAGTCTGGTTTGCAGTCAGCCCCTGGCCCTGTCTGACTGATGATACTGAGCTTTACCCTTGACTCTTTCCACAAGTACGTGTTGATATGATTCCTGTGTTTTCCACTGGTAAGGTTCACTTGTGTAGTGGCAGTTTATGTTATTGAAAAAAAGGCTTTGCTATGAATAAGTTGTTAGTATTGCAAAATTCTGTCATGCAAAATTCCATCGTTATTTCCATCACCAAGGCAATATTTTCCAACTACTATTACTTCTTCTATGTATCCAACTTTTACATTCCAATCACTCATAGTTAACAAATCTGTCTTGATTGTGTATTTGATGAATTTCAGATTGCATAAGTTGGTAAAATCTTCCATTTTCTCATCTGTGACATTAGCAGTTGGTGCATGAATTTTATTAACAGTCGTGTTAACTAGTCTTCCTTATGGATATGGATATTATAATATCCATATAATATATGGATATTATTCTATCACTGAGAGCATTGTACTTCAGGGAAGGTCTTGAAATGGTCTTTTTGACAGTACATGCAATACACTTCCTCTTCAATTTGTCATTCTTGTCATGGAAGATCACATGATTATCCCATTCAAAATGACCCAAACCAGCCCATTTCAGCTCACTAATGTCTAGAATGGAAATTCTAGGGGCATAGTGGTTAAGTGCTATAGCTGCTGAACAAAAGCCTAGCAGTTCAAACCCATCCTTGGGAACTCTGTGGGGTAGTTCTTCTCTGTTCTACAGGATTGCTATGAGCTAGAATCAGCTTCATGGTGACGAGATTTATGGATTTAGAGCCCAAGAAATCAATGTTTATAAATTCTGTTTCTTTCTTGATAACTTCCAATTCTCCTGGATTCATACTTCTTATACTTCATACTGATTAGTAATGGATGCTTGCAGATGATTTTTCCCATTTTGAGTGAGGCCACGTCAGAAGCCTAGATCCTGAAAGCCTTTCTCCATCTATGTCATTCAAGTCTACTGCACTTTGAGGAAGGAAGTCTTCCTCAGTTGTGTTTTAAGTAACTTCCAACTTGAGGGGCTCATCTTCCAGCTCTACATCACACAATATCCCATTGCTATCCATTACATTGTCACTGGCCTAGTTTTTCTGAAGCAGACCACCAGATCCTTCTTTCTAACTTGTCTTCACTGGAAAGCTCCATTAAACTTGTGCACCATGGGTGACCTTGCTGGTATTTGAAATACCAGTGGCATGACTTCCAGTATCGGAGCAATACGGTAGCCCCCACAGTAACAAACTGACAGACACAGGGTGGAAGAAAGATACACAAATGACTAATAAAATGTAAAGATGTGCAGTATCATCAGTCGTTCAACCGGAAAAACCAAGCCCATTGTTGTCAAGGCAACTGGGACTCCTAGAGACCCAATAGGACAGAGCAGAACTATCTGGTAGAGTTTCCAGCAAGCACCTGGTAGATTTGAACAGCCAGTCTTTTGGTTAGCAGATGTAGCTGTTAACCACTATGCCATTACTCATTAGGAAACGGAAATTAAAATCACAACAAGATACCAGGTCATACCCACTAGAATGGCTATAATCAAAAGAAAGATAATTTAAAATGTTGGCAAGGATTTAGAGAAATTGTGACTGTTATATTGCTGGTGGGAATATGTAATGGGGTAGGCACTTTGGAAATCAATTTGGCAGTTGTTGTTGTTTTTAACTTAAACATAATTTACCATATGACTCTGAAATTGCATCACTAAGTCCCTATCCAAAACAAATGAAAACATCGTCTTGCAAAAAAGACTTCTGTGTGGGCATTTACAGAAGCATTATTCATACTAGCAAAAACAAGAAAAGTAGAAACAATCCAATTGTTTATGAACTTGTGAATGGAAAAACAAAATGTGCCATATCTACACAATGAAATACTGTCAGGTGTTAACAAGAAAGCAACCACTCATCTAAACAAATATAGCTATAAATTTTTTTTTTTTAAAAAAAGTTATATGAAAGAAGCCGGACACGGAACACCTCATAATATATGATTCCATTTATAGTAAATTTCCAGAAAAAACATGCCTACAAAGGAAGAAAGATGATCAGTAGTTCCTGGGTCTTGAGGTGAGAATAAAGATTGCATATAAAAACAGAAATGACTACCACTCCATATTCCCTCCTAGACTGATTCTTTGTAGGGGCCCCGAAGGAAGACAGAGAGGTCTGCAGCCAAAGTAATTCCTGAATGGACTGTCCCCGAGCACTGCCTTAGAACATCATTTGAAGCAACCGAGAAACAAGTCCTTCCTTGAGTGGAGATCTGGCTGGTTAATCAGGCTCCCACCTCAGAGTTCTTCGCACCCTCTTAGGGAACCCTGAGGGGGCAGTCTTGACTCAACATCTTTGGCTATGATTTTGGGAGCAGAAAGAAATACATCTGGATAGTTTATGATAGAGGACTTTGAAAGTACACTTTTGCTGAATGTGTAGACTTAGGGAGTTATGTGATTCTGAAGGAAAGTGACGTTATGAAATTGATACAGTCAATGGAAAAGTTATTTAAAAGCAAAACTCAAAATGTTGAAGAGAGGCTTGAGGATCAGTGTAGCCATCTGTATGGAATTTAAAAATAAATGAATTGTGTAAGTGATATGGGTCCAACTCGACAGCACTTGGCTTGGCATGGAGAATAAAGAAAAAGCAATCATTAAGAATGTACTGGCCCCATGTTGGAGGTATCTACACCAGGGAAAAAACTGAACACTGTAGGGGCTTCAGATAACAGACTAAAATGAAGATGAAATGCAAGATAACTGACCAAAAAGCTGACTTGGAGTCTGAAGCTAGTAAGTAACCAGATTGAACAACGGTGAAGGCAGAAATGCAAAACTGACTTTTAGAAACTGGAGACATTTCAGAAAACAGCAATATCCAAGTAGATGTTGTTGAGTTCAGGACATAAGTTACCAAGTACTGGTCATTCACCAGACATTTATTTTATGAGAACAAGTATTTCCATTAGTCCAAGAGATTAATTACTCATAACTAAGACTGACTTCAAAATTCCAATCTGTGAACAAGGAGTCGCCAAATTCTACTGCCTGAAGGCGCTGTAGACCTCATCTAGATTCCTTATGTGTTTTGAGAATACAGAGACGTATGAAGATTGGTTATTTAGTCTAGTTCCTGAAGTGAAAAATAGATTGGAAAAATAAAAAAAGCACTATGTATAGATCCAGAAAGGGCACTGAATTAGTTCTTTTTTATTATGAGGTAATGGTGAGACTCAAAACAAAAGTGTCCCACTGAAAAGTATAATTTTAGTAAAATCACAATTCCTACAGTGAAAAACAAGATTTGAAAAGTAAAAATAGCCTGATATATAGATATACAGAAAGGGCATTTAATTAGTTCTTTTTCATTATGAAGCCATGATGAGACTCAAAATGAAAGGGCCCATTGAGAAGTACAGATTTTAATAGAATTGCAGTTAGGAAAACATAGACAGCACGGAGTTGAGGTTTTTTTTCAACAGTCATTCCACTAAGAAAGAATAAAAATGAAAGTAAAATTCAAGAACATAGCCTTGGAGAAAGCTTGTACAGGATAAGAAAGAAGAAGAAAAGGAAAAGAAAAATAGCTGGATTTTAGCTCCCATCTAACTGCTTCTGGCTCATAGGTAGCGTATAGAACACAGTAGAACTGCCCCGCAGGGTTTCCAAGGCTGTAATCTTTATAGAAACAAGACTCCCACATCTTTCTACCAAGGAGTACCTGGGGGGTTCCAATAGCTAACCTTTTGGTTAGGGGCTAATCACTGTAACCACCGTACTACCAGGGATCCCTGGAGTAGCACACAGACACAGAAAAATGTAGTGGCTTAGAGGCAAAGTAGAATGAGTTCAAGGGAGGTGGTTAAGATATTATTTTCTACACAGTTATTGATGGCACTTGGCTCATTGGCAGCCAAATTCCAAGAGAACAAGGACTGAGGATAAGCATCAGATATTGGAAAAAAGTCATTAGAGATACTTAATAGAACATTTTTAGCAATTATTATGATTAGGAGCCTGGGTTCTAGAGTTAGCCTATTTAAACTAGATCCTGGTTCTCTATTAATAGCTATGGCACCTTTAACAATGTTGCTGAGCGTGTCTGTCTTCATCAAAATCTGCTTTTCTTTGGGTACAATAGGAAGCCCCAGTGGTGTAGTGCTTAAGTGCTACGGCTGCCAACAAAAAGGTCGACAGTTCAAATTCTCCAGGCTCTCCTTAGAAACTCTACAAGGCAGGTCTAATCTGTACATGGGATCACTATGAGTCGTAATCAACTCAATGGCAGTAAGTTTGGTTTTGATTTTGGATGTGATAAAGCTTCAATAAGCTTGAAAAACACAAACAGAAACAAAAATGTCTAGCATAATGTCTTATATTTCCGACTCGATGGCACTTGGCTTTGGCTTATCAACAGGTCATAACTAATATTGTAATTAATGTTGGCATTTTGGAAAAAGAAGCCAGATAACATTACAAATAAATTTGAATGGACACAGGTGTTGGTAATAAGCTCATGGTTAGAGGTTTAATACTTGTATTTTGTTTTGTAAACAAACTGATATCACAGAGCAAATAATGATGAAGATAACTTTCCTGGGTGATGTAAATAACATATTTTGCAGGAAATGATCTACCAAAATATTTCTAAGGTAATGATAGTTTGCTTACCATTTTCCCAGTGGGTAAATGCTGATATTCTATCTTCAAAATAATATTTATGGTGATGTCTTTTATCTAACTTTGGAATATTTTTCTAATATAATTTCTTAGGCATATTTTAGGGAGAAATGTGAACAATTGTGAAAAGTGGGAAGTCTCCCACTGTCTTAAGTGCCATAAACAACATACAGCTTGTCAGTTTCCAGGACTGACATTTCTATTATTTCTTAAACTATTTGAGCACTACTGTGGAAGTATCCCTTGAGAAGATCTGGGTGGCAGAGTAGATATTTCTAGGGTCTACCAGTCTAGTGGTAATAATATCAACAGTAAGTCAGACTTTCAAGAGTGCCACAGACTGTGCATATTACATTTTAATTGGACTTGCTATTGAATTCATAGAAGAAAAATGGGTACTGTTAGCCATCCATTTCTCTTCCACTTGAAATTAAAGGGATCAACTTTGTGCCTAACTCTTAGTATATGCTATCTGCTAAATATTGACAACAAAGTGTAAAATTGGAGCTAGTGTTAGCTTCATGTTGTGAAAATGAGGCTCAGGGGGAATAAATGTATTCTTCCCGGTCATTGAGGTTGTCAAGGAAAGAGCTTAAATCCAAAGATCATTCATTTAATGTCAAATTTCATGTACGCTCTTATGTGTAGATCTAAATGAGACCCCTCCTTGGTTCTGAGTTTCTACATCCTCTTCCCTACTCAGGTTCATTTACATAGACTGTCTTCTGCCAAGTCCTCATGACCTACAGCCATCTGAAGCAGAAAGAGATATTTAAGCAATTAATCTCCACATTCCAAGACTACAAACACTCTGAAATTTGCCCTTAATTGCATTTTTACTGTACCGTATTACCCAGTTCTGATAATCACATTTCTTCCTTGTACCTAGGTCCAGGTTTTCCATTCAGCTAATATACTCAATTAGGAGATAAGTATTGTAAAACAGGAATGTACATGGAGCTATGGAATAACAAATTAGAAGATCCTTAATTCATTCTTCAAGGGGCCAAATTCATTCACAAGAAGGTAAAATTTAAGCTGCTTTATACAAAACCCTAGTGGCACAGTAGTTAAGTGCTAGTGCTGCTGCTAACCTAAAGATCAGCAGTTCAAATACACCAGGCCCTCCCTGGAAACTCTATGTGGCAGTTCTGCTCTCTCCTATAGGGTTGCTAGGAGTTGGCATCGACTCAACAGCACTGGATTTGGTTTGGTTTAAAAGGAGTTGTGGTCAAGTTTAAGTAACTAAGGGATCCCTGAGTGGAGCAAAAGTTTCAGCTGAAATGCTGACCACTGCCTGAAATGCTGGTGATGCAAACCCACCCAGAAGTGCCTCAGAAATAGGTCTGATGATCTGTTTGCAAAAGCTTACAGCCTTGAAAATCCCGTGGGGCCATTCTACTCTGTAAACGTAGGGTTGCCAAGAGTCAGAATCAACTCTACAGCAACTAACAACAACAACCAAAAGGATCCTTAGCTATAGAAATGAAAACTCAAAGATGGAGAAATGTGGAAGAGACTAATGTGTCCAGAAAAAAGTAAATCACTACAGCCGAGAAGAACACATATAGTGCAGAGACACACTGAAGTGGATCATTAAAGTCTTTTTTCCACCGTCTCAAGGAGTTTCAACTTTATTCTGGATTGTTCCCTCTTGCCCCCCCCCCCCACCACCAACTCTACACACACATACATTTTACTTTATATGTTTAATTAGATTTTAAAGCACTGACATGATCATATTTGCATATTAGAAATGCTTGTTTATAATACAAAGGAAATACTGGAGCATGGAGAAAGTACATGTAAGAAGATCAGTTGGGCAGCTCTGAATATGAAGGTCTGAATATGAACGATCAGTTCTATGGATTGGTACTGTGGATCAATGGGAGGGTAGGGAGCACAGTGGTTAAGAATTTGGAAGCCAATAGAAAGGACAGCAGATTAAACTGAATAGCTGCTCTGTGTGAGACAAAAACAGGCAATCTGCTCTTGTAAAGGTTTCATTCTGTTAAACCCTATGAGACAGTTCTACTCTACCCTTTAGGGCCAATATACATCAGAACTGACTCAGAGGAGCACAATAAGAACAAGACTGGGAACAGAGAATAGAACGAAGATCGATACAGGACGAAAAATCAACTGCGAGTGAAAAATCACACACTGAATCAGAAAACCCAAGAAGAATTTGCTTAGAATGTCTGTGTCGTGGATGGATTGCACCAGCGCCCGTAATCAAGGGCAGATCTGCTCAGTGTGTTTCCTCCACTGTGGAAGTGCGGAACTGTGAGTCACTCCAACTGGGTCATCAAGAATGAAATGTTGGAGCGTGATCGGGAACTGAATCTCTACTGTAAGGATTCTCTGAAAGCAACTGGCCTAAGGTGCATCCTGAAGTTAATATTTTGAAATATAAGTTATGTTTATATCTAAATCTCATTTTATTATAGCAGCACAAAGGGGAAAATGTTTTCTGTTGTACGTGGCAATTATGCTGTATTTTGCTTTCCCTCTGGAGTTTTAGACAGAAAAACAGTGTTAGCAAAAAGAATTTAAACATGTCTGGTGAGAGATCTCCTGCACAGTTAATTATTTTTTAATTCAAATTTCATTTAGTGGATAAGGAGTCTATGAAAAATAAAGACAAAACAAAAAAGTGCAGAGAGATTCAATATCCTTCTTCTCTTTAGGGATGATAAAATGGCTGTTCTGTCAAAACTCATCATCATAAAAAGAGATATCAAAAGAATCACAATCTCTTTTCTTTTTCCAGGGATTACTTTCTGCTGTTCTTGGACTGGACGGCAGTGGGTGGGGTTCTTTCATGAACTGCTTTACTGACTGAGACAAACCTTACAATAGATGACTTCTTTGGGGCCATTAGATGTCTAGTACTATGGATCAGTTCATCTGTCATGCCCATTTTTTTAAATGTTTGTAGCGGGAATTTTAAACAAGGAAAGGTCTGTACAGTGCCTCCCACCCCACAAAAAGTAAATTTTCAAGTTTGGGAGTTATGTGATGTAATACAAACAGATTGTGGTGAGGGAAGAACAGTCTTTTGAGCACAAAGTTTTGAAGATTTGAAAGTGTGCTTTTGGGTGAAGTTGGTCTCATAGTGGCTTCTAGGCTGGACTGTAGTTAAGTAACTTTTTGTTTCAACTTACGTTTGCCCAGTTACTCTTATTGCAATGTCACTCTTTAAAACTGTTGATACTTTTTCCCATAAATTTTGTTTTGTCCAATTTTACTGTGGTTATACCAACCTACTTTTGTTTATATTTGTTTATCTTCTTCATTAGGGTCACCATGAGTCAGAATCGACTTCACAGCAGTGGAAATTTTCTTTATTTTTTTTTCAAAAAATCTAACCTTAAAGGCTTTATTGTAACAGACTTACCTCATTAACATTTATTGTGATGGATACATTTAGACGTTTGTGTTTAACTCTTAGTATACTGTTAAATATTTACAACTAACTAAAAATTTCAAACTATTATTAGCTTGATATTGTAGTTGTTTTTTAATTATCTGCTTTATGTAAAATTTTATTCATGTACCTCCTTTTTGGAATGCATTTTCCCTCCTTTGCTTGTAAATGTGAGATCCAGTTTTCATTCCTTCTTAGTTATGTTGTTTGCTGTCAAGTTGATTCCAGCTCACAGCGATCTCATGTAATAGAGTAGAACTGCCCGTCATAGGGTTTTCTAAGTTACAATCTTTGAGGAAGCAGATCACCAGATCTTTCTTCTGCAGAGCTTCTGGGTGGGTTTGAACTGCCAATCTTGCTGTTAGCCACTGAGTGTTTAACCCATTGCATCACCAGGGCTACTTTATTATTATTATTACTATACCAACAGTTTTAATATATGTATCTCATTACAAATATTTCTAATGTGGCTAAAGTATTTATTGCACTCTATTTCTCCCAGTAATGTAAGGACTGAAGTGTCTTTAACTATTCACTTAACATTTCACTCCCATGTTCCTTTTTATTGTTTTCAAGAAGTTTTAAGCACAAAACTTAATTATCACTGTTTTATAGTCAGTGCTGAAATAAATTTACCGATGTATTTCACTGTTTTTACTGTTTTTCTTGTAGCAGATCCCTACTTCTTTGAAGAAGGCCTATGGCATGATAAAATCCACTTGTTTTTGTAGGTTTTTAATTTTTTGCTCCATTGTCTTCTGGCATGTACTATTATTAAACAAACATTTAACTATTAAGGTATTTATCATATGCTGTATGTAATCCTGATGGCGTAGTGGTTAAGTGCTACATCTGCTGACCAAACGACAGGCTGTTCAAATCTGCCAGGCACTGGTTGGAAACTCTATGGGGCAGTTCTACTGTGTCCTGTAGGGTCACTATAAGTCGGAATCTACCTCAATGGCAGTGTTTTCTTTTGGGGGGGTATGTAATCTTGCCCTAACATGCTAATTTTTGGAACCCTGGTGTTGTAGTAGATAAGTGCTATGTCTGCTAACCAAAAAGTTGGCAGTTCAAATTCACCAGGCGTTCCTGGAAACTATGGGACAGTTCTACTTTGACCAGTAGGGTCACCGTGAGTCAGAATCAACTTGGCAACACTGGGTTTAGTTTTTGGTTTATACTAACTTTTAAGATTTTGTTTTTATCCTTTGTGTATATAGTTATAGATATTTTTGTTTTTCCTACTTGACAATCAGTATGCTATCTTAATCCTTGGACTCTTGTCTTACATCCTGGAAAATATTCAGCAATTAATCTCTTCCAATATTGCTTCTGTTCCATTCTTTTCATTCTCTTTTTGTTGAGTACTCATTGGATAAATTTTGGAGCCTGTTAATCTTCTACAGCTTTAAGCAACTTTTAATGTAGTATGTAATCTGCCTTCTCTGTGAGTTCCTCAGTACTGCCTTTCAATCTCAAAGATTTTTAATTGTTGTTTGCTGTCAAGTTGATTCCAACTCATAGCGATCCCATGTGATAGAGTAGAACTGCCCGTCATAGAGCAGTTCATTTTTGGTTTTGTCTCCTTATTTTTCAATATTTGCTTTTGAGTGAATGTTATTCCTTTTTTCTCTTTATTAGCAGTTATTCTTTATGTACGTCTTTGAGAAATCTAGTATTTCTTATTATAAAATTATTCCAGATAGTTATTATTGTTGACTGTCTTTTTATTGTGATTATTTCTTATGTTTTGTTTTGTTTATTTTGAAATATGTTTTTGTTATTTGGAGACATTTTATATAACAAATGAGAGGTACTCATTTAACAGTGTCTATGAATATTATTCAGTGACATTGGTTGTACTTTCAGCAGCATCTTAGCATTCTCATCACTTTCATTTTGTTTGTCCTGTTTTTGTTAATCTAGCTGCCTTGTCTCTCCTTACTTTCTCATCTTTGGCCTGGGGTAAATGTTGACCTTTAGGTCTCATTTAGACGATTATTGGAGGAGCACAGTACTCATGGCTGACATTCCTTATTTTATGAATCACTCTGTCTTTTGTCTGGCACGCGACCTCCAGGAGTGATCTGAGTTTCAAGTTTATGGAGGGTACCAGGATGACAATCTTGGGGTTCCTCTAGTCTCTACTACTCCAGTAGTTCCAGGCTTTTAAGGAATTCAAGGGTTTTTTTTTTTGTTGTTGTTGTTTGTTTTTTGTTTTTTGTTTTTTTTTTTTGCATTTTTCTCCCATTTTATTTTGGACCATTTGCCCTATGAGTTGGATCCGACTCGATGGCACTTGGCTGGCTGGCTGGCATTTGTCCTAGTCACAAGGCTTGTCAGTGGCAGTTGACCACCATCTAGTTCTTCTGGTCGCAGTGTAGGTGTAGCTGTGGTTTGTGCAAACTATTAGCCAGTAGACTAGTTTCTTCTTTGAGTCTTTTATCTCCTTCTTTCTCTTTTGCCCCAGACATGTAGAGACTAACAGTTGTATCTTAAAAGGCTACTCACCAAATTGGAATGTAGAATATTGTTTATGAGCTGTGTCATGCAAAATGACCAAGTTGTTCTCTGAGACTCCAGTCCTAAGCCCACTAACCCAATAACCCAATCCCGCAAGACATGTGATTATCCAAGTTCTGACAGTTAAATCCTAGAACTTAATTATTCTAGGTGCTACATACCTCATTGCTGAACATCACTACGATCACTTTCAAAATACTCCCCTTGGGAAGCTATGCACCAATGCCAGCGCCTAGTCCACACTTTAAAGCAGTTTTGGAACTCTTTCCAGAATGGCCATTGTGCACGGTGATGTGGTGGCACAGTGGCAAGTTCACAAACTTAATGGTATACTTGTCTGTAAAGGAGTCTGTAACCAGTAAACAAATAACTGTGTTGGAACACCCTCCCTGCTGACCTGATCTGGGCCCCAATGACTTTTTTCTTTACCCGAAGATAAAGGAAATATTGAAAAGAAGACACTTTGGTGACATTCAGGACATTAAGGGTTATACAGAGACAACTCTGATGGCCATTCCAGAAAGAGTTCCAAAACTGGTTTGAAGGGTAGGCTAGGTGCTGTTGTTAGTGCCTAGCTTCCCAAGGGGAGTACTTCAAAAATGACCATAGTGATATTCGGCCATAACATATATAGTACTTTTTTAGGATGAGTCTGTGAATCTAACTGTCCCAGACCTCATATCTAAGAAGTATCCATAACTGTGCCCCATGAGCATAACTATTTTTATAGATTAAAATATATGCAGCATACATAAACATGTATGTACATTTGCCTACAGAAGCATGTACACATCTGCACATGTATATCCATATGTGTTTATGTATACATATAGAAGCATCCATACATACATATGTAATCACACATATTTTTAGTTATTACTGTTGTTGAAAAATTGTATATGTTGTGGCTTTTACCAGAATTATCCCTTTATTCTTTTATGCTTCTTAGTGTCTTCTTTTACCTCCCTCAAAGTGTGCTGACTTCACCATTATTTAACGTTGCCTTACTGATCACCAAAACTAACAGGTGTTTACTATCTAAACAGTGATTCCTCCTCCTTATCTTTCCTATCCTTGCTAACCATCAAAGAATGTTGCTTTCTGTATGTAGACCTATTCTTGTCTTTTTTCTAATAGTGAGATCACCCATTGTTTGTCCTTTGTGATTGAATTAGTTCACTCAGCATAATATCGTTCAGAGTCATCCATATTATAGTATATTTTGAGAATTCAGTCATTATTCTTTATGGTTACATGATATTTCATTGTGTGTATGTATCACAGCTTATACATTCATTTGTTAACGGGTAATTGTGTTGTTTCTATCTTTTTGCTACTGTGAATAATGCTTCAGTGAACATACAAGATACAGCAATTAAGTTCACGAACTTGCCACCATGCACTTATTTTGGCAGCAATGTACAAACAACTCGGTAAGGTTTCATAACCTTGGTATATCAGTGTCTCTCAGCTGTGTTCATGTTGACATGTAGCAGTGTCTTGCTGAGTGGCGTTCATCATTATTGTTGCATGTTGTGTGTGCCTTTGCCAGAATGTGTAAGCTTGAATTAGAGCAATGAACAAACATTAAACTTCTTGTTGAATTTAGCAAGAGTAGCAGTAAAATCAGGGACACGTTAGTCCAAGTTTATGGGAATAATGTAGTGAAGAAAACAACACTGTACAAATGAATTAACATTTTTCTGAGAGGAGAGAAAGCATCAGTAATGAAGAGAGGTCAAGGTGGCCAGTAACGAGCAGGACTGGTGAAAATATTGTAAAAATTCCTCAAATTGTGTGTTGAGATTGTCAGCTGACTGTGAGAAGCATAGCAGACCAGGTAAACATCGATAAAGAAACAGGAAAATCTTAAGTGAAAATCCTGGCATGAGAAAGATGCTGTGCAATAATAGGCACGAACGAGCTTGTGGATGAATAAAAGCAAAAGGCAGTTGAAGTTTGCTGAGACCTTTTAGAGAGGCAGCACGATGCTTAGAACAATGTTATCACCGGTGACAAAACATGGGTGTACCAACAAGACTCTGAAACAAAGCATCACAGTGTACAACGGAAGTCAGCCAATTCTCCAGGACCAAAAAAGTTCCATCAGTGCAAATCAAGAGTCAAAACGATGTTGCTCACCTTTTTTGGCATCAAAGGATTGTTCATTATGAATTTGTACCAAGTAGACAAACAGTTCACTAAGTTTACTACTTGGAAGTGCTGAAAAGGCTGGGTGGAAAAGTCAGACAAAAACAACCTGACCTTTTTACCAACAATTCATGGCTCTGGCATCACAACAATGTGCCAGCTCACATGGTACTTCTATGAGGGCATTTTTAGCCAATAAACAAATAACTGTATTCGAACACCTGACGTACTCAACTGAGCTGGTCCCCAATGACTATTTACCCAAAGATAAAGAAAATATTGAAAGGAAGACATTTTGATGACATTCAGGATGTCAAGGATAACGCAACAACAGCTTTGATGGCCATTCCAGAAAAACACTTCCGAAATTGCTTTGAAGGGTGGACTAGGCACTGGCATCATAGCTTCCCAAGGCGAGGACTTTGAAGGTGACCATAGTAATATTCAGCAACAAGATATGTAGCACTTTTTCTAGGATGAGTTTATGAACCTGATTGTCAGACCTCATAGGTGCGCATATATCTGTTCATGTAAGTAGTTTTAGTTTTCTAGAGTATATGCTAGGTATAGGATTGCTGGATTATAGAATATTTCTATTTCTAGCTTTTTGAGGGGTGTCATACTGTTTTCCACAGTGATTGAACCAATTTATAATCCCATCAGAGGTGGATCAGGGTTCCAGTCTCCTCACAATGTCACCAGCATTTGCTGTTTTCTTCTCTTTTGTTTTTTTTTTTTTTTTTTGATCCTTCTCAGTTTTGCAGGTATGAAATGGTATCTTCTTGTAGTTTCGACTGGCAGCTGTCTGATGGCTAATGATTGCAGTAATCTTTCATTATGTGTGTTGGTCACTTCGTAAATATTCTCTTTGATGAAGAGTTTGTTCATGTCCTTTGTCTTTTTTTTAATGGGATTGTTTGCCTTTTTGCTGCTGAATTTTGGGACTTACTTTGACTCAGTTTCTCTTTTCTGTTATTTGGCATAACAGGATCTCATTCCAGCCATATTTCTCTTTCTGCTGGTCGTGCCGAAGCCTTCGCTATGCCTTCACAGTTGGAATAACAGCAGCTGATCTTGTTGCGACAGTTCAAGAGCCCTAGTCTGTGAGAACAATAGGGCTATTACGAATTCAGTCAGTGAGCCATCCTGGAGCTTAATGCAGGCTCTGGCTGGTGAGGCTATGAGGTTATGTCTTTTTCTTCTTGTATCTTGGAAACTAGATTTACGTAAACCATGACTTCTGCTGACAAGTGTCTTTTGCATTTGTATTTTAGCTTTCTTTTTACCAGATGGGGGTTCTAATACATCCTTGACTTCAAGATTTGATTTGGCTCCTCTCTCCATCCCTGTGAGGGCACTAATTATCCTCACCCAGTTTAAAAACAAAACGTAAAAAACTGTATCTGCTTGCAGATTTGAGAATAAACAGCCTCCTGGTTTGAGCACATTGTACTTCCTTATTTTCTGCCCCATTTTCTTCAAAATGCACTTGACAGTAGCTTCATTTTTATATTTTATGTAAAATTTTCAGACATTTTTTGGCATGGTGAGGACTCAAATTGTAGATTATCAATTACTGCCACTTTTGACAAGGTCTTTAACATCACTAGTTTTACTCCTTGCAGAACTGTAGTTGTCCTACTCAGAAAACAGAAACTAGAAACCTCTGACCTAGGGTGATGGGTGTTAGTCTTTCTGACTTTCAGACATTTAAACTGTAGATCCTGAAACAGGATTTGTGTTCCTATGTCTCCTATAGCTCATTACTGCCTGTAGCAATAAACCAGACCAAGCCCAGTGCCATCACGCTGATTCTGACTCATGGTAATCCTACAGGACAGGGGATAACTGCTCCATAGAGTTTCCAAGGACTGCTTGGTAGATTCGAACTGCTGACCTTTTAGCTTAGCAGCCATAGCACTTAACCACTACACTACCAGGGTTTTCTGTTGCAAAAGACCTTCCTAAATTGGTCTCTAACCTGTTTACATAAATCGAAGTATCCTGGGCCTGTTTTTGGTGACCTTTGACCACAAAAAAGAGAAATGAGCAGTGTAGATTACCTAATATTCAAGATAAACATGGCCTTATTTGTGTTACTAACAAAGTAGTGAATAATTATACTTTCTTTTTTTTTTTACCTCATCAAAGATTCTGCTTCTGGGTGTGACTGGCACATATCTTTCTCCTAACCACACAGCAACTTCCTACAGAACCAAAGCCACTCTTCAAATTGACCTTCCCTGACAGAGTACCCAGTAAACAAGCTAAGTGCAGCCTTACTTTTGTGTTTTTACTCATCTGCAGTGAATTGTTTTACAGTTTTCACATGTGAAAATTTTCACTGTAGATTAGTAAGCCCAAGCACAGTAAGGCTGTGCTTGCCTGGCTTATTGGATAATCCTTCTCCTGCAAATGAGAGATTGAGTTACATCTGATTTTTTTATTTGGCCTGGTAACTGCCAACATCAAAATTCCTCCATGTACCAGACACAAACACACATGCACAATCTCACACTTCACAATGACAGAAGGCAAATGTAAAGAAATAGTGAAATGTAGGACAGCTGAGATGAAACACAAACGGATCCTAATAACTGTGTGCTGGATTTTTGTTGTTGTTATTTTTGCTTTTGTTCAATAGCTGTGCACACTTCCAAAAGTGACATTTCCTTTAATCAGGCCCAATACCTTGGAAGAGAGCCCATGAGAGCATAGTTGATGATTGAATTCCCACAGCTTTCAAAACATTTCCCCTCGCTGAGCTGTCAGCAGTCAAAGGCAGAAACTGCAGATTGCTAATACATGACCGCAGTCTAAGTGGTGCGACATGTTCCTTGGTCTTGAGGAAATTGAAAAAGAAATCCCAAACTGCCCATAGCTTGCAGCGATCTCATGTTCAGAAATCAAGAGGAAGTCCCAAATTGAAAATGTATGGCTGATGGAACCTTAGTGGAATGACAGAATTTCATATGGAATAACCATAAACAAATCTCAAGTGAAGGTCTTACTGGAGCCTATAGATTTTACATCTTGGGCTGAGGGTTCCGTGGGCATATTTCAAAGTTAACAAACTGATATGTGAAATTGTTCTTGTGGAAGCAAAGGCTGCCTTCCCCAGATCTATTTAAATTGCTCCATTCCTAAAGGAGAGCAGAAGCCAATATTGCATGTGTGTGTGTGTATGTGTGTGTGTAAATAAATGCCTCAGTATTTCAGGTTTTCTATGTTGAATCCAATTTCTTGGTGTTTATTCTGGCTTCCCAATTTGTAAAATTTGTTTCAATGAGAGGATATCAGAAAAATACTCAAATTGATACACAGACACACACTTTTTTTCCACTTGAATTTTCTCTGCATACTCTCTTGTTCATGCTTTATAGCATTGATTTGTTTCTTGCATACAAGTTTAACTTGAAAGAATAAAACAGACAAAACAAAAAACAACCAACAGCCTGACTCTAGAATGCAGCAGGTCTGATGCTTCTGCAGAAGTACCTAAGGCCACGGCCGTCTGCCTCATTAGTGGAACACATTATTAAGAGGGTGAAGCCTGGGTTTAATCCATTTGTGAGTCTCTTCTTTTTGCTGTGTTTCACGATCTTAGTGAAGCCAATACTGAAAACATGTGTTACTGGTCACTGAGGCACCACAAACAGAATTTAGACTGATCAATACAAATTTATAAACATGACTATAAACTGAAACACACAGCATTGTCAGGCAGTATATCTGCCTTGTATGCAAAGTCATATAGATGGCAAGTTACAGAATAATAAATGGCAAAGAATTCTGGCCTGAGGGATCTTGTATGGTCTTGGGCAAATCAGCTTTCCTCTAAGGGTTTCATAGCACTGTGCTCTATACATCGAATTTTAACAAACATTTGTCAAGTTGCTACCACAGGCAAAATGTTCTTCTATTTGCTGGTAGGAATACAAAGATGTATGGGATACTGACTCTCTCGACAAAGAGTTTTGAACCTAGCATGGGACATAGACAAACTAATAAATTATCCCTTTTGATATAAAGCAAACCCTGAGAGGCATTTTAATGAACACCCAATAAAATGCTTTATGTTCATGAGGGAATGAGAAGGTAATTTAGACTAACAGCCAAAGATTTCTTTTGAAAAGTGAAGCTTATTATGCTTCATATATCCGGTAAATTTCCTTATACTAGACTTTTGAATATTTTAATGTTTTAAAGAATAGTCTCATTCAAGATCACATTGAAGGAAACCTTGGTGGTGTAGTGAATCTCATGCTACATCTGCTAACCAAAAGTTTGACAGTTCAAATCCACCAGATACTTCTTGAAAACTCTATGGGGCAGTTCTACTCTGACCTCTAAGGTCACTATGAGTCAGACCCAACTCGATGGCAGTGGGTTTGGGTGGGTTTCACTTTAAAATTTTTATCATGTACTGCATAATTCAGATGTATCACTTTAATTTAAACCAACATTTTAAAACGTTGATCGTTTAATTAAATTTCCTTTAGATTTCCTTTGTATGGACAAGTAACTCTGGTTGTACCATGGTTAAAGCACCTGGCTGCTAACTGAAAGATTGGTAGTTCAAACCAACCAGCCACTCTGCAAGAGAAAGGTAGCAGTCTGCATCCATAAAGATTATAATCTGGGAAAATGTGTGGGGCTATTCTACCTTGTCCTATAGAATTGCTATGAGTTAAAATGCACTTGATTGCAATAAGTTTGATTTGACTTTAGATTTGTGTAGATATGATTTGATCTTAATCTAGTCTAATCAACAAAAATGGATTATTCTGATATATTACACAGTGAAAGTGAGGATGATAGAGAGGCAGATAGTAATGACAGCAATCGTCTCAGTCATTTAGTGCTGTTATAACAGAAATACCACAAGTGAATGGCTTTAACAAGAGAAATTTTATTTTGTCATAGTCTAGTAGGCTACAAGTCCAAATTTAGGACATCAGCTCCAGGAGAAGTCTTTCTCTGTAGGCTCTGAAGGAAGGTCCTTGTCGTCAATCTTCCCCTGCACTGGGAGCTTCTGAGGCACAGGAACCCCAGGTCCAAAGAAAGCACTCTGCTCCTGACACTGGTTTTTGAAGATATGAGGTCTGTAACCCTCTGCCTGCTTCACTTTCCTTTATACCCTGAGATTGATTCAAGGACCAATATAGTCTTATAATTGAATCCTGCCTTAACAACACAACTGCTGCCCATCTTTCCTCATTAACATTTTAGAGGCAGGATTTATAGCACACAGGAATATCACACAGTGCTGGGAATCATGGTCTAGCCAAACTGATACACACATTTTTTTGCAGGACATAATATAACCAACCCATGACAGCGATTAACAGTTACTAAGTGTTTTACTTGTGTTCAAAAGTGTGATAAACACTAAACATACAATGCCTTTTTAATTCTACAATTCAGGGAAATATATGGGATTGCCACATCTTTTTTACAGATAAGAAAACTGCAATAAATTACTTTACCTTCAGGTAAATTTTAGTTTAAGAGCTTTATATGAAAGCTGATATTTTCACATAAGAAAAAATTAGCAGCAATTATAGGATTTGTAAAAGTTTGTTTGACTGAATTATAGGCATCTATTTGCTGAGTTATGAAAAAGAAAAATAAGAACCAGTTCTCTGCCCTGTCCTACAGACACTACTTTGAAACAAATCTGAAGATTAATGACAGTGTGACATATTCAAACATGAAAGAACTGTAAATAGTAGAATTTGCTTGATAATAAAGTAGTATTTCTCCTTATAGTGGCTGCAACAATGGGCTTAAGCTAAAAACAATCGTGGGCCTGGTGCAGGACCGGGCAGTCTTTAGTTCTGTTGTGCACGGGGATACCGTGAACGGGAATCCACAGAGGACACCTAACAACAACGTATCCCTTCCCAGCAATCTGATCCAACTGCCTTTGGAATTTGGATTTTCCAGTTTAACTGATGTGACACTGATATTTGCTAACAAAGGCATTATACAGGAAAGAAAGCATTAACATATTATTTGGCATGACAGTGAAAAGTAGTTATGTAACTAGGATATATCATTAATCTTTTTAACGTTTGATTGTCAGCTTCTTCCTTTGTAAAAGGTTAATAGTACCTAACTACCAAAAACCCTGGTGCCGTCATGGTTAAGGGCTAAAACTGTTACCAAAAAGGTGAGCAGTTCAAACCCTCCAGGCACTCCTTGGAGACTCTATGGGGCTGTTCTACTCTGACATCTACGGTTGCTATGTGTTGGAGCCAAGTCAACGGCAGTGGGCTTGGTTTTGGTTTAATACTTACTACCTTGCAAAATAGAAACTCTGGTGATATAGTGCTTAAGTGCAACCCCAAAACTGCAGTGTGAATCCACTAGGCACTCCTTGGAAACTCTATGGGGCAGTTCTACTTTGCCCTTTAGGGTCACTGTGAGTCAGAATCCACTTGACAGTAGTGGATATTGGGTACCATGCAAAGCGATTGTAAGGATTAAATATGATGATTTATGTTCGTAAGTTGGATGGTGTAATGGTTAGTGTACAGCTCATTAAAATAAATGATCACTTAGCATGAGTCGGATCCAACTCGACGGCACTTGGCCACTTGGCTAGCAAGATGAAAACAACACATTCATAAAACAAGAATATTATTGTTGGCAAAAGGAAGCAAGAATTAGAAAACATTATTAAAAAATTATGAACCCCGTAAGTAAGGTTTAAACAATTTAGTATAAGTGGTAGAAGCAGGACTTCAGACTGATGAGGAATGATTCAGTGACTGCTGTTGTAAGTGAGGGCAGTGAACACATTCCACAGCAACCAAGTCTGTTGCCCATGGATTTTGACCCAAATAGGAAACAAATAGCAGTGCTCCACTCAAAAATGGCAGCAGACCCCATATGGATCCTGAAAGTGTCAGAAGCTTGATGCAGGAGATCGGGTTATTGGCAGGACTGTGGGGAATAACATGCATTCAAAGCAGTGCCTTTGGCTGCAGCCTTTGCGTGGGCACCATTGTTTGCTTCCTAAGCTGGTCAAAATCAACAGGCAACAGATTTGGTTTGCTATGAAAGGCATACGATCCTCCTGTTTTACATCAGTAGTTACTGAACTGTTCCTGAACCGTCCTGGACTGGTTCAAAGCCTTAGTTAGAAAATCAAGAATATCTCCCATATATTAGAACAACAAAAATGAAAACAAAGGTAAAAAATAGCAGAGATATGCATGAAAGCTGAGAAAATATCTAGGAGATTCAACACAAAACCAACAGGGTATAGAGAAAATGCGAAGAAGGTATTCTCTAAATATTAATGTATCCTGACACCAAAAAACATAGATCTCTACAGCTCTATAGATAACCCCGTACAAAAAGGAAAATAGTAAGTAAATACCCACACTACAGAATATCACTGTGAAATTTCATTATAAAGTGCTAAAAGATACCAGAAAAAGACAAAAGAAACTGAAAGATCGTATGTTGTACTTCCGAATAGCAACAGTGGAATCTGTAAGACCATGGAACAGATGGCTTGAAAACGATAAACACAAGTTCTCTCTAAACTGTAATTATTACCAAACATTATCAATGAAATATAAAAGGTTACAAAAACTTTTCAGACACTAATAACAGATTCTAACTAAATACAGATTCAAGGCCTTTCACACCAACGGACCCATACACCAGAATGTTTATCGCAACACAGTCCACAATAGCAAAAAGATGGAATCAACCCAGATGCCCAACAATAGAAGAATGGATGGGTAAACTGTGGTACATATACTCAATGGAGCACTACGCAATGATAAAGAATAACGATGATTCCAGGAAACATCTCCTAACCTGGTTTCAACTGGAAGACATGATGTTGAGTGAAAGTAGTCAGCGACAAAAGGACAAATACTGTATGAGACCTCTATGATAAGATCTCAAAAACAGACTTGTGTATAGAAGAAACAACTCTTTGACAGCTGCAAGGGAGGGGTGGGAGGGAGGGCGAGGTGGGGAGGGTTTAGTTTAGATAGTTACTAGAAATCTAGCTGGGAGAAAGTGGTGATAGCACACATTAGAAACAAGAACAACATTAAGTGGACTTCAACATAACTTGAGTACTCCTTCCATCTTAACTCAATACCGCAAGGATAGAGTAGCTGGGGCGGGGGGCGGGGGATCATGCTCCTAGGCGAATTCCAGGCCAATTGGCACAACTGGCATTTTGCTGAGAGAGCTCTCTGCACCCCACTTTGGTGAGTGGCGTCTGGGGTGTTAAAAGCTGCCAAGCTGCCATCTGAGGACACAGCAAATGGTCCCAACTCAGCAGGAACGGATGCTTACCGAGGGCCAAAATGGCATGCGGTAAAGACAACCGAGAAGACAGAGAGACCCACAAGAGTGGGTGCCTACATCGACTTGGAACCGGAAGAACCGGATGGTGTCCGGCCACCACCAGTGATAGCCACGACGGGGCTCACAGAGAGGAGCCTCACTGGCAACACAAGAATAAAAAGAGGTGCATCATGAGATCTCCACTAAAAGACCTTAATTGATGGTCTAGCGGTTTTGGGGTTCCTCTGAGAGCATGGCCCCCTGCCCTGATGCTGCCCTTTCCCATAAATTATAACAAAGGTCCACTCTTTGGACAGGAATGGATTGGACTTGGCAGTGCAGAGTAACCATATGTTGGAAGCACTTTATGGTTCTGTGTATCTATAGGATATCATCCTGCTGACCTCTGGCTGGAGGAAGGGAAGTGGACGGAGAGGAGGGGAAAGGAGACTGTTGGGAGGATGAGACATGTATGGAGCAGAGAGGAATAGTGTGCAGTCACCGGACAGGGAGAGTAGTGGAAGCTGCATATAGGGGGGCATGTAAATTTATATGTGAATGTACATTTTCACTCAGTTATGTTAAATAAAAATAAAAATTAAAAAAAAATGCTGCCTCTTCTGAATGCTTATTTAGGGTGTACTACCAAAGCAAACACAAGGAACAAACTAAGAAAGAGGCCGACATAGGTGTAGGAAACAGAAGGCTTATCACAGAGGAGCTGATAAAGGAAGACGGAGTTCCGTGGTAAAAAGAACGCACAGAGGCAGGGATGATGGCCCAATAGGCAAGGTGCACAGGGCTTACTTGTGCTTAATTGCTTATCTGGAAAAAAAATCCCACTGCAAATCAAGTCAGTTCCAACTCAGAGCAATCCTATACAGCGCAATTTTCGCTAACAAGTGGTAAAAACCAGGTCATATTGTCACTACAGATTAGTAAGAAAGCACAGTGAAGTCTGCGTGTACGTTGCTCGCTGGTTAACCTGAGCTTGCGTGGTAGGCATCTGTGCAGCCAAGACCTGTGCTTGGGTGTCACTGAGGCAACTCTAACGTGTCCCGTAGGGACTTCTTGGCGGTACTTTCTGCAGGAGCGGATCACCAGTTCTCTTGCCTGCCGAGCCACTGAACGGGTCCAGACCCCCAACTTTTCTGTTAATGTCTGAGCACTTCAACTTTGTGCCACCAGGGCTCCTGAGACAACTAGAATAGGCCCTTTAGGATGAAATAGGAGGGCAGATCACTCCTATGCAAAAGAAACCCTGGAGGACACAGGATGAAAATAGCCAAGCCAAGTGCCATCAAGTCGGATCCAACTCATGGTGACCATACTTGTATGTAAATAGAGAAAT
Source organism: Heterohyrax brucei (assembly GCA_028571685.1). NCBI lineage: Eukaryota > Metazoa > Chordata > Mammalia > Hyracoidea > Procaviidae > Heterohyrax > Heterohyrax brucei. The sequence continues at coordinate 110,884,236 of CM053149.1, read as the reverse complement.
CAGAAGATTTCTGATGCAACTGATTATTGAGAGAATAAATAATTCCAACTATATTTGAATACTTGGAAAACAGGAAAGTAATACTAGTACACCTTTTGGATGATCTTTTTAAGGTTTAAAAAATAGGAATCTTTTCCTGCAGAACAAGATAGAAAAATGAAGCAAATATAAAACCAAGGAAAACACAAATGTTGCATGGATAAGGAAATATGATTATATTGCTCGGTGCAACAGCCCACAGTATTTACCTAATAAGAATAAGGTTATCTCTGATTACAAAATGAATTTTTTAAAAACCTGTTAAACTGAACTATATTTGGAAGTAGCAGAGAAGGAAATAAAGAGAAAATGGTAGTGGTTTGGGCCAGTCGGAGAGATAAATATGTATCTATCATGAATAAAATCTAAAATCACTTAATACAAATAGCATTGTAAGTATACTGTCTTGAAATATAGATATGGTTGCTTAGGAGAAATAGGTCTAAGCAGTGGAAGGCATGGGCAAAGACGATTCCTTTTAGATATGAGCTCGGTAAGATTATTTGGATTTTAAATGATGTGTCCATGTAACTGCAATAAAAATAAAGGTCAATTTTATAATATTAACAGAGAGTAGTGGCTTCCCCGGAGAATAAATTAAGTTTTCCTTTTGATTTGCTCACCTTTGTCCTTTAAGAAACAATATCAAGTTTTCCATCTGTACCTGCTGTGTAAGTTAATGTAATTATCATCCCCACTCAATACACACACACCAAACACCTGCCTTTGGTGCTTGCTATCTTTACTGTAGAGAAAATCCTCCTCTCTCTGTCTCGATCTCTGTCTCAGTCTCTCATTGTACAATTAAAAACAGCATTTAATTCAAATGGTCCTCTAGGATACAAATGTGGAATGGTAATCTTTCACCAAATTAACCTACTTGGGTTGTTACATGAGGCAGCTCAATATTCCTATCATGTTGCTATAGGTGGTAATACTGAAAAAAAGGGAACCCAGCATAAATAGAACGTGACTGCTCCAGGTAAGAGTCCTGGTGGTGCAACAGTTTAAGCGCTCAACAACCAACTCAAAGTGTGCAGTTCAAACCAGGGCTTTGCACTGTCCATTCCAGTTTGAACCCTTGCTAAGAAATGGTATTTCCACCCCCAGATATACTGGATCCGAATCTACCTTTCAACAAGATCCCTAGGTGATTCTCATGCAATATATCAGTGTGATAATGAAAATTTTCAGCAGAGGTGTGAACTAGAATGAATTGGTGCGAAGTCATGATCAAACCCACCCAGTACCTCCGTGGGAGAAAAGACCTGGTAATTTGCTCCCATATTTCAGCCTAGGAAACCCTATGGAGCCGTTCCACTTTGTACTGTAAGGTCATTTACAAGTTGAAATCAACTAGACAGCATACAACAGCAACATTAAGTTCTTAGTATGCTGGTTATTCTTGCTGAGTATCAGAATCACTTGGGAAGACCCAAAGAGAGAGAAATGATTCATGTAATAGGCTAGTGCAGAAGGCAGAAAAGGTTATTCACTCTCACCTTCATCTTGAACTTGTTTTGGAAAGAATTATTGTACCTGCCACTTCAGCTTGAGAAACAGAAGTTTGATTTTTGATGAGTCTGGCATCAAAAATTACTGGAAGTCACTCCATTCCTTGAGAGAGTGAGAGTGCACGTGAAGAGAATGAGCTAATTGGCAGCAGACGGGGGTGATAACAAAGGGTTCTGAATTGAGAAGGATCTCAGTCACCAGGACGTGCCATCTACAAGCCAAAATTAAGAGGTAAGAAACATCATGAATAAACAGAAGGTTCTAGCTAAGAGGTACAGTTTTGAGCATTATATGTTTGAGGAGTGTGCAAAAAGTTTTGATACACTCACTGTGGAGAGTTGTCAAGAAACAGAAAAAGAAACTGCATGGAAATGTTGATCCTATTGAGATAGGTGATCATTCAATTTCATTTACTCTATCCCTACCTCACTCTGTCAATGAGAGGTCTTGGGAAAGTCACTTACCAACCTAATGTTTGTTTTACAAATAAAAATCAAACAAACATATGTCTTGTCTATAATGTGAGACAGCTGGCTTGGCTCTGTTCTTCCTTCATCAAGTAATGATGCCCTGCATCATTAGTGGTCCTTGGACCCCCAGTGAGAGTCCAGGGTAGCAAGTAAAAAGTTCCATAAGGCAAATTTCTGCTTACAAGCATGTGGAGGTCTTTGCAGACCTCCAGATATATCCTTACAACTAGCATCAGAAGATGTGAATCCACACATTACACTGACACAGTACTTTTTTTTTTTTGTCCATTAAAATACAGCTGCACGTTGTAATTGGTGATATTTTTCTGGTCCTCACATCAGTGTTTGTCAGGGCTTTGGGGAGCTTGATGAAGGCTGCTTGGTATTTTCTTCTCATGCTGGATGTTTCCTATCAGATTTCCTGCTGCAGCATTTTGATTATTTCTGTTTTGAAGCTTCATCCTCCAAATTGCTTTTTAGGCAGGGAACTTGCAGGAGATAAAAGTATGGTTTGTAATCTCCCAGAGTGACTCAGGGATTAGCGCCTCGGCATCGAGTTCCTTGATTATAATCTGCTTAGCTTGCCATATGAAACTGTTGAAAATGTCCACACTTTCATTTGCAAAAGTAACCCTGAAAAACTGAGAACATCCATGGTGACTTTGAAATATTGCTTGTTCTTTGTTGAGATTTCCCTGACGTAAGCATGAAACTTTTAGGTGATGTCAGGTGCCCTCAAGTCAGTTCTGACTCGTAGTGACCCCATGTGGCACAGGTTTTTCTTGACTGTGATCTTCATGTAAGCACGTTGTCAAGTTTTCTCTTGAGAACCACTGAGTAGATTCAAACTACCAACCTTTGGAGCACTTAACCATCTGTGTCACCAAAGCACCTAAACTTTTCGTACAAGGCTCTTAACCCTGATCATTATGAATATCACCTAGGGAGTTTTTAAGATATAACATCAAGGCCTCATCTTTGATATTTAGTTGACCTAGGATATGTCTAAGAAACAGCTAAAAGTTTTAAAACTTTTTTCCAGATGGTTCTAAGACGCATTGGGGATTGAAAACTACTGTTCCAACGTTAAAGAAACACTAGGCTAAGTGAGCTGGCATCAACTCAATGGCACTAGGTGTTTTTTTTGTTGTTGTTGTTCTTGTTGTTTTGGGTTTTGGATTTTCTGGTTTAGGCTAAATGAGTAAGCTATAGAATAGCTTGGGAAAAGTTTCAAAGCAACTTCTCTGATCCAAAATGCTTTAAACAGAATTCTCCAAAATGTGTTGAATGAAGAATATTCAATGATATAAGCTGTGGAGAAGTAAATTCAAAAGAGCCTTAATTACACCTAAGGCTGGGAATAGAGTGGGAAGGAAATAGAGACTTGGGGTGAGATAACTCCTTTAGGATCTGAAATTTTCTGTAGTTTACTGGAGAAATTGTAGCGTAGTGGTTAAAAATTACAACCACTAACCAAAAGGTTGGAAGCTGGAATTCACCAGGTAGTGTTTGGAAACCCAGTGGGATAGTTCTATTCTGTCCTATAGAGTCACTATGAGTCAGAATCAACCTGAAGGCAGCAAGTTGTTTTTTTTTTTTGTTGTTGTTGTTGTTAATAAGGGAAGATAGGCTACAGTTGTGTCGGTGGGACAGGACTCACTGTGTCGGGTTCTAATTATGCCTTGAGGCAGCCTCTTGGGATATACATGAAGGAAAGCAAGCTGAGATTTGCAGACCTCATACCACCAAAAAAGCAGTGATTGGAGCAGAGTGGGTCCTTTGGAAAGGATCCCCAGGGTCCCTGTGCCTCAGAGGCTCCCACTCCAGGGGAAGATTGATGACAAGGACCTTCCTCCAGAGCCAGCAAAGAAAGCCTTCCCCAGGAGCTGGCATGCTGAATTTGGACTTTTAGCCTACTGGGATGTGACAAAATAACATTTCTGTTTTTAAAGCCATCTACTTGTGGTATTTGGGTTACAGCAGTACATGATGACTAAGGCATTCTCTATAACTTGGCTTACAAAAGAAATAGGTATCTTCTGATATTTGTCTAGTCTTTTAATGTTGCTGCTGGTAAAAATGTGATTCAACCAAGGGCCTGTGGATCAGTGCTGATTTACAGTCTGACCCCTGGATGGTAACAGAGGTCAAAGCTTTAGAAGGCTTATTCTGTCAATGACCATGCTGAAATACAGATGAGTTTTTGCCTTTTGGAATCACAGCATTTTATTTAGAGTGGCAACAGTCTGTTCAGAAAAGTGAGCTGGTTGTGTGGCTCCGGTGATGCTGTGTCGTTTTTCCTAGATCAGAGGCTGTCAGTACTTAAAATAAAAAAAAGAAAAATGGTCTTCATCATCCATCCTCGTTTCCTGATGTCCCCCTCTGGAATTGTCCTTTTCCTGGGACCTCTGCTATCTGTTTAATCTCTTCTTCCTCCCCACCTGTTTGGCTTTCCTATCTCCCTGTCTCCAGCCTGCCACAACTTTGAAGATTTCTGATGGCCAACTAGCAAATGCAGCATCTGGAGAGTTAGGTACTGTGTCAAGTGAAAGCAGGAGTCTGGCTTGAGGCAAGTCCCTTGTGAGCAGTCAAGAATGTCATTCACTTCTAATTCTTGCTTCTCTAAACCCACAGGAAATAAATATGAGTAATATAGCCAGAGGAAACAGCTCTGCATCTTTAATAGTGATTCCCTGATGTGGGAAAGCACCCTTTCTTTTCCCACTTGATAGAAGAAGCCATTCCAATTTCTCTGGGAGGCAGAACTGACGGTGAATGACTCTTTCTTGCTATTGCAAAGGGTCGAAAGAAGGTCTCCTGAGTGCATTTTCCCAGTGAAAGGCTTTAGCTAAAGTGAAAAGCATGCTGATAGTATACTTCATTTACTTGCATTGTAAAGACAACTTCCTTCTGCTTCTAATTGGTGTGTGGTCCATTAATGCCGTGAGTCCGAAGGCAGCCTCTCTCCTGGTCAGTCACTTAAAGAATCACAGCCTGGGGAAATGCAAATTTCTACCCAGTTCAGTGGAGTAATGAAACTGTTGGAAGACTAATGAACTAGAGTCTTGTACATACACAGTTGTTAAAATGAATTTTAAGTTAGTTTCCAATTCATAATCTTTCTGTTAATTTAATCTTTATTCAGCTTGGTTTTCTCTAATTTAGGATAAATATTCTCGCTTTATAAATGTACTAGTATGCAGGTTGAATGTTCCACACACATGTATTTACCCACCTTTTGGTGAGTTTGTTTATTTGCTTTTGTTTTTAATAATAATTTCTAAAAGCTAGAGTGTTGGCCTGTAAGCCTGAAGGACATAGAATATTCTCTTTGAGGAATGGGCTCTCTCTGAATAATAATATGTACTTCAGCAACTTTAATCCTAAAACCTCTTCAAATTCATGTCTGAGTGTGCAAAGCACAGAACAGTTATCCATCCCCAGGTATCAAGAGGTCTCCAGTGCTTATCTCTTTCAGCTTTACATTATTTGATATCTCAGCCAGGTTTGATTTCAAGAATGTGGTCATTGCCCTTATAATGTTAAATTTTATTTTGAAACTTCATTACTCAACTTAATGAAAAACCATGTAATGTGGGAAAAACTCTCAAATGTGCAGCCAGATCAGACTCTTCTTATCCTATTTCCTACTAACAAATTGTGTGTCTTTATCAATACTTATAACCTTCCGTTTCTTCATTAAGGAGACTTGGTGGTACAATAGTTAAACACGTGACTACTAATCAAAAGGCTGGTGATTGGAACTCACCCATCAGCTCTGTGGAAAAAGACTTGTCAGCCTGCTCCTATAGAGATTACAATCTGGAAAACCCTATGGGGAGTTCTGTTCTGTTCCATGGAGTAGCTTTGAACTGGAATAACTTTAGGCACTTAACAGCAACGTTTATTTGTTAGCACATTATAATTAGCATGAGTAAATGAAAAATTGTCTTTAAAGAATCTAGCATAAGAGGTGACTGAATTGTAGATATTACTATGATGTCTACAAAAAGAAAAAGACCACAAATGAATGACTGGAAAGGTATAAGAAGAAACGTTTTCAGATAATAGATGTGGTCTGTGTCTCGATATTGTGATGGAAATGTTCTATACGCTGATCTGAGTCACGAATGCATATATATAAAAGATCATTCAGAGACTAACTTAGAATTTGTACCTCCTGCTAATTTAAAAGCTGTGCTCTGTGAAAGCAGTTACCTATCACTTAGTCACTCTGACTTCAGAATCTTCAAAAAAAAAAATCAATGTGATTGTTACTGAACCCTGGAGGGTGGGATAGTCTCAGGCATGGTCACACTTGCCAATGACCTGGACACTGGTCTTAGAGAAAGAGAAAATAACTTGATTGGCATTCAGAAAGCCAGAACTCAGCAATAAGCTCCTCAGATGTGACTTTCCACGCTATGGGAAAGCAAGCCTTATCTGTGACTTGGGCAACAAGAAGGAGGCTGTGCAGGCATACTGAGGAGAGGAAATTATAGAAGGTGGCCAGGAAACAAGAGGGAACATGGTTCTTCTCAGATCTCTCACTCTGAAATAGGGTCCAGGCGATGATTTTCTTTGATTCATTCCCCCATTTCTGCACCATCATTGAGGTTAATTAGCAGTTACAGCTGGGCCTGCCGTGCGTGCAGGGTGGCCAAGTCTGGTTTGGCCTAGTTTGGGGACTGATGGAAATTCACTAGCATTAGTAGAGTCAGGTTACGTGATCATCTGAGTTAGAAGCGATGTATTAGTAGAGCATGTTGGTGTCAGACAGTGCCGTTAGAAGATAACATATAGACATCTGAGTGAGGGGTTAGCAAATTTGAAAATTACTATGTGCAGCTTGTTTCGGTTATAAAAGCAGTGTATTTTCATCATAGAATGTTTGGAAAATGAAGATAAAAATCCCACAATGAAAATAATTGCTAATAACAAGTAATAACTCCCAATGTTGTCATTCAGAGAAAACCATAGTTAATATTTTGCTAGACAACTTTTTTGTGCATATACACATCCCCATATGTATGCATACAAATGGCACATGTATGTTAATAATGCAGTGCCCTACTCTTGTAACTTACTGGATTTACTTAATGATGCATTATAATCCTTGTAGTTTAGAAACTTCTACATTGTTTTTAATGTCTGCAGAAAATTATGTGAACATATAACTTATAAACAATCTCTTATTCTGGCATTTAGATTATTTCTACTTTTGACTTTGGTGAACTTCAGCAATAAGCATTTTCTATACACTCTTGAGCACATCTATGTAGAAATACAGTTGATAACCAAGAAAACCAAATCCATTGCTGTCCATTCCAAGTTGTAGTGACCCTACAGGACAGAGGAGAACTGTCCCATAGTGTCTCCAGGAAGCATCTGGTGGTCTCAAAGTGCTGACCTTTTGGTTAGCAGCCATAATCCTTAACTACTGGGCCACCATAGTTTCCAAAAATCTTTTGATAGTTGTACTAAAATTCTGCTCCAAAAAGTTCAAGTTACTTACATTCTTAACTACAGTGAATCAAAGGCCACCTTTCCACATGTTTGCCAATGCTGAATACTAAAAAAAAAAAAAATTGACTTTACCAAAACAATAGGCAAAATACAACATTTTAGATTGTGTTGACTGCTACTGAGACTAAATGTTTTTCTCACATTTTATTCTCTTCTGTAATTTAGAAATACACTTTTTCTGTTTTATCCATCATAGTCTTTATGTAATTATACTTGAGCTTCATGAGCTGGCCACATATTTAGGTTTTCAGGAGTATACCTGGAGTAGTAGCATTCTGTGTACAGCTGTGCCAGAATCTGGTCAACGGACAACAGCTGGTTGAAGCTGCATGGGCTCACATTCCCATAATTCCCTATATCACAACTCAGTAGAGGTTTCTGTAATAAGGATATTGCTTTTCTTCTATTCTTCAGTGAAATACAAGGTGTCAAACCTCAACAAACCCTGGGGCCTTTTTTAATAGAAAAAGAAGTGATACTCCCCCTCCCCCCAACTCAGCTGGGTAGCAAATGGTGAGACCTAAACAGAGTAGACAACTTGCTGGCTCCTTCTCTTGCTTCTGACTATTATTTTGGAAGTTAGCAGCAACCTCTGAGTTAGACACAAATGTAGCAACTATGTTAAAGTACTGCCTTAAAAAAGCATTGCTCTGTAATGTATGCATAGTAGTGCCGATGGGAGTGAGTCAGGGCTGCCCTAGAGTGTGTGGGAGCAGAGGTGAGGGGTCAGTAAAGATTTTTGTAGTACTCCTGACCATATACACAATTTGATGAAGCAATGTGTTATAATATGAGCAATGTGAGTTACAGTGATTTATTCATGAAGAGTAAGCAAATAAGTGGAGAAAAGGCAGGTGTTAATTTGTTTACTTCCAACCAGTACAAGTGAAGAATCTTTATAGTATCCAAACACTATCTCTTCCAACTGTAGTCCAGCTCATTTTTTTTAAATGGTTAAATGTGCAGTTTCTGGCTTTCAGATCTCCTACCACAAGAAAGGTAGTAACATTGCTCATGTTCACCAAGCTATGGTTCCTTGCATCCACTTATAGTGAAACAGTGTAGATATTCCTGCCTCCTTAGTTCCTACTATCATATATTTAATGCTAATTATAATTATGTTACCAATACCCTTCTGTCAGTTTGTGGCACTGTAGTGACTTGAACGATGCTATGGTGTTGGAAACTATGCCCCTGAAATGTCAAATACCATCAGGGTCACTCGTGATGGAGAGGTTTCAGCTGAGCTTCCAGAATAAGACTGGATAGGATTAGAAATGTGTGACAGTGTACTTCTGAAAATTAGCCAGTAAAAATTCTATGGATCACAACACAGTACGCTCTGATAAATTGCTAGAAGATGAGCCCCTAGTTGGAAGGCACTTAGGCTAAATAATGTCTGCAGCAATGGACTTGAGCATGCCGACAATCATGAAGATGGCATGGGACTGGCCAACATTTAGTGGTATATGGGGTCAACACGGGTCAAAGCCGGCTGAATGGAAACTAACAACAACTGTGTCATTACTGATAACACTATATCATCCATCTTGTCCCCAGTGCCTACTGGCTTCCAATCATTTATTCAAGGGTTGTTACATTTTTTGATGATGGTGAACACGAGTGAAAGTCTTACTCAGCGTGTGCAGGTAAATGTGAAATAGGATTCATTTACCATTAGAATTTGGTAGCAAAAAGTGAAAACCATGTCTTTTCCTGAACTCTTTAGGCCATAATCATGCATTTCTAGAATGAGTTCTTCCAGTGTTGATATCAATTATTTTCTACACATCAACACTTGGAGGGAGGCTTAGGGAGGGATCTGTAGGAAGAATGAGGAAAGGGGTCTTATTTATAAAAGAAAACTGTCTCCCTCCTGTCATCATGAAGTAAGACCAAAATGAGAAAGAAAATGTCACCATATTGATCAGAGACCAGGGAAGACATCAATCAGAAAGGTCTCTTTCATTGCAGGGCAGTGGACTGGAAATCCCTTGATGGACGCAGATGAGACTGCTGGACAATAGCCCGGAGCCTGCAGTGAGCAGGGGCATGTGATAGCCCTGGTTTAAGGGCTGACAGACCCATGGAGGGAACAACCCTTGGCAGCTGTAGATCCAGGCAGGACCATGTCAGAACATAGATGAGCAAAAAGTGATAGCAGCATTCACACAGGTGGTTTAAGCCCACAGATCAGCTATGACCTTTGGGGGTAGGGGGTGAAGGGGAACTCCTTGCTGTCAAGATTCTGACTCACAGTGACCCTAGAGACTAGAGTAGACCTGCCCTACATGGTTTCCAAAGAGTGTCTGGTAGATTCAAACTGCCGATCTTTTGGTTAGCAGCCTTAGCTCTTAACCCCTAAGCCGCCAGGATTTCCTACAGAATATTGATTCATAGCCCTCAATTCGTCCTGTGTGCAATGTGACTGAGAGTCACCCAAAACTGACTTGTCAGCACCACACAGTGGTTATTCATTCAGCCCTGGACAAAATACTGCGTGCTGACCAGTAAGACCGATCTGATCACCAGGCTGCCCTTGTGGCATTAGCAGAGACAATGATACCTACTGAATGGCTGTAAAATCATCATCTGCTTATTGTTTTAAAAGTTGATGAATTCCAAACAGCAAAACTAAAATCAATCAATCAGTGATAATGACACAATTCAGCCTTAATACGTTTAATCTGCTTTGAACAACAGAAAGTAAATTTTGAATTAGAACCCAAAGCATAAAATAGACTTCATAAAAATAAAAAATAATAATAATAAAAAAAAGTGAATACACTAATTCAAAAGAGTAACAGTAAAAATTGGAAGGGACTGCATCTTTGTTACTGAAGAATTCCAAAGAAATGTAACTAGCCACACATCCTTCTCTGTGAGATGGGCCCTAATTTCCCCTCCCTTTGTGTGTGAGCTGGGCTTGGTTGTTTTAGAAAGACTGTGCAAAGGGAAAACTAGCAATCTTGCAGTGGACAGCCCTGTCTTACACCACCTTAGCCAGGTGATAAAGGTGAATATCTTTAGTGATAAGTTATGCTGATATAGGGTGCCCTTTGGTACTGAATGAGAAGGGCACTATCCCTCCACGATATTCTTCCCAAGAGCCTGTAAGCTCAGACCAACCACGAAGAAACGTTGGAAAAAATCCAAACCGAGGAATATTCTGCAAAAGCCCTGACTATCAAAGTTTGAAAGTCTGTCAAAGAATCCCCAACATCAGTGGAAAATATAATTAAATTGAAGTGTATTCTGTAATTTAATTAACAGTATTCTACCAGTAGGGTCACTATGAGTTGGAATGGACTTGGCAGCACTGGGTTTGGCTTTTATTTTTATTTATTTATTTATTTTGGTTATTCTACCAGTGTTAATTTTTTTGCTTTGAAAAATGTACCCTGGTGAAAGAAGATGTTAACTTTCAGGGAAACTGGATGAGGATGATATGAGACTTGCTACAATCTTGGCAACTTTTCTGTAAATCTAAAATTACTCCAAACCAAAAAACTTATAGAAGTGTTAGTATACCTCTTGCCAGTTTTTCTTCCCTATGTATGATTTTATTTGGTTGTGTTTTCAAATAAAAGGAATATTTTGCACTTCTATTTGACCTATGTTTTTCAACTAATGATTGTATAGTAAGCATGCTTCAATATTAAGAGTAGGAACATATTATGAATATTTTAAAATTTGCTTCACTATTTCATTTCCATTAAACATCTAGACTGTTGTGCTCCCATCAACGAATAATTCTGTAATTAAAGCAATTGTTTGTACAGTAATTTTCATTTCTTGTTTACTTAGCAGGCAAATTTCAACAAGTAAAATGATAAGGCAAAAAGAATACGAATTTAAAAAAAAAACTTTTAATATACATTACCTGAAAATCCTGTTTGTACAGTGGTTAAAAGTCTGATTGCTATCCAAAAGTCTGACAGTAAGAATTCACCAAGCATTCCTTAGAAACCCTTTGTATAGAGTTGCTATGAGTTGGAATCAACCCCACAGCAATAGATTTGAGTCTGGAGTATCTTTTACTATACATATATGTTGCTACATATCCTTTGGTATATATATATGTGTATATAACTTCCTTTTCCATTTTAAGAGTGGGAACTGATATTTGCAAGTCACTGGGATTCTTGAACAAAAGTCATCAGGACCATTAAATCTCAAGGAGTGGGAGAGAGTTGTATTCACTTGGCAGGAAATACAATTTTCCAGCATCAGAGGATATTATTACAGATATTTGGAGAAAGAGTCCATGAAGGGTTCTGGGAGAAACAAGGATGTTAAAAAAATAAAAATTTTAAGATGGTAAACACATACAAGATCTAACAAGTCTGCAAGCTTCATTGTTCTAAGTGCTACGTACCTCGTTGCTAAACATCACTGTGATCACATTCAAAGTACTCCCCTTGGGAAGCTATGCACCGATACCAGTGCCTAGTCTACCCTTCAGATCAATTTAGGACTCTTTCTGGAATGGCCATTGCTCATGGTGTCACAGTGGCAAGACTGAGACCTGAATTGTATAGTTGTCTGTGAAGGAGTTTTTAGCTAGTAAACCAGTAACAGTATTGGAACACTCTCCTTGTTCACTGATCTGGCCCTCAGTGTCTTCTTTCTTTACCTGGAGATAAAGGAAATATTGAAAGGAAGGCATTTTGATTACATTCATGACATCAAGGGTAGTAAGACTACACCTATAGTGGCCATTCCAGAAAAAGAGTTCCACAATTGCTTTGAAAGATGGGCCATGCGCTGGTGCCATTACACAGCTTCCCAAGAGGAGTACCTTAAAGGTGATAGTAGTGATATTCAGCAGTGATGTACGTATCACTTTTTCTAGGATGAGTTCATGAACACAATTGTCAGTGCTCATATTACTCATGGTTCTCACTCTACCAAATTCTTGCTAAGGTATCTACCACTGACCAGTAACTTGAAAACAAAAAGTCTAGCACCTGATCCTGATTCTACCAATTATGTGCTGTAATTCAGACTGAGTCGCTGTACCTGTCTCAGCTTCAGTTTCCCCAATTAGAAAGAGAGACTACGAAGCAAGATGCATATTATAAGGCCCTTTCCTTTACATTTTTAGGCTAGTGGTTACCAATGATTTATTAATTCTTCTAAACTTTCAGAGAAGTATTTAACTACTGCTCCCTACCAAACGGAATAGTTGGAGCATAATATTTTTCTTCTTTGCCTTCCTTTTGACTACAAAGTGTTTGGAACTACAAGTGTTGCAAATCTCTAGTTATTTAAGAAATTGTAATCATTCTACTCATCTTTCCTGAACATTAGCAAGTGATATTTTCCATTCACTCCATTGCTGTGGTCTATCTATAAGACTGATTCCTTATTCCACGTTGTAATGAACATTATGCTTTATCTATGATTATTTTATGAGAGTATGGAACAAGCTGACTTTGGTCACTGTTGGAGGAACTGAAAAGATCTCTAATTTGACAATAATCATTTAAAGCCCAATTGTTTCTAGGATTTTCAAATTTAGGGGAGTAAAAGCCTAATTCTTTCAGGATGCAGATGGAACAGTATCACTGAGTAGTAGCTGATTTCCATGGAATGTTATCCCCATGGTGAAAAGCTCTTTCATTTCTCTGCTTATCCAACTCTTTTCTTTTTCAGTCCAAATCTGTCTGTTGCCTTGAGATTTCCTTGTTTTATTTCTTTTTCTTTTTTCACCCTCTCTCCAAATCTACACTAACCTTTATGTATTTTACATTGTAACACTTTATTATAGGCTGATTTATGAGTGTGTGTGTGTGTGTGTGTGTATGTATGTGTTGGGGGGCGTGTGTGTGTGTTGAGGGGAAAGTTATTTAACAAGTCATAGCTTCCAGAATCATAAAACCCTGGTCTGGAATGATGACTTTAACATTTACTGATTACAGGACTTTGGGAAAATTATACAACCTTAAAAAGACACAAGTTTTTTTCTGTCAAGTAGTAGAAATAACTTCTTTGTGGGGTTGTTGTATGGCTTAAGTAAGGTATGTTGTTGTTGGGTGTCACTGAATCATATTGAACCTATCTGACAGAGTAGAGCTGTATGTAGTGTCAAGTGTCTTGATCTGACAAGTGTTCAGTTTATTTCTAATCTTTCTTCTCCTGATTGTTGATTGTATTCCCAGAAAATAAAGTTGTTGTCAAATAAGGGTTGTTGGCAACACTGAAAGCATTATGGAAAATTAAATGTCTAAAGTTTCACATAAAACAAAGACTTGATCTAGATGAAACTGGAGTCAGCTTTCTACAAATATTGCTAATAAAGTTTGTATGTTAAATCACACTCATCCTATTCACTTAAGTTAAATGCCTTTTTTTCCCCTCGCTGATTCCAAGTAATTACATAGTATATTTTAGTTAAATTATTTTTTTAATGGTCAAATTTCATCTTGACTACTCCATTTCTGTTAAAGACTGAGCTGGTTGTGGACAGGTCAATCTCAAATGGGTTAGAAGGTTTACAAAATGCAGAGTACCCAGCATTTATCACCAGAGGTCTGAATTTGTGACCTTTCAAGGAATGTGGCATGTAATGATAATCTTGTTTTGATAGCTTCTAATGGAGCATAATTAAATATTGCTCACCTAGTTTTCTAATGTTAATTATATTTTCTCTTTTGCTAGAGGCCACTACTCAGTTCCCCCAAAGGCCCAAATACACTAGCTAAGTAAATATTAGTAGATTAATTGCAAGTAGTAGATATCCGCATTTACCTAACTTAGGAAGTTTTTTGAATGCTTTTCACAGAGGTCAATCCATCCTAAAGTTTGACCTTCTAGGAACTAGAATCTTAAGTGGTCAAGTAATGTAATAATCACAGTTTCGTAAGTACATTGATCTCTCTGTATGCTACTTCCAGCTGTGATGATTATGTATTTCATTGTTCAAGGGCACATTTCCTCACTTACAGGAACAGAGAGTGCTCCTTTAAAACTGTATTAACAGTGGCAAAGACTAAATCTGTGTAATCTGGCCAGAAAACTTAGTCTTTAAATCCTTCACCTTCTCAGGCACAAAAGACTTTCACCTCCACCCCTTTGTGTAGAGATTAGGAAACCACAAAAGATAATAAGTGCTTCTGGAAATTATTTTGTTTTCTTGTGTTTGAGACAGCTAGTCAAGGTTGCGGATGAAGCCACTCCTATAAATGTTTCATAAATACTCATTATTTGTGCGGTATCATTTTTGCCCCTGTTTTTTGTAACAATACAACGTAAATAGAAAAATAATATTATTGCAGAAGAAACTACAAAGCAAATGATGGACAAGGAGGTAATGTCTACCCCACAAAAAAAGACTAACAAATTCTCAAGAAATAGGTAAAAGATTTGTAAGAAAAATGAGCAAAAGTATAGAAATAGACAATTGACAAAAGAGCAAAGCTGGATGTTCGCCCTTGTCTAAGTATGCAAGTCAAGCGCCGTAATGATCAGAGAACTGAAAATTAAAGTCACAATAACTGATGGAGAGGAGGAGAAAGGAGACTGTCGGGAGGATGAGACTGCCGAGAGGAAGAGTGTGTTGTCACTGGGCAGGGAGAGCAGTGGAAGCTGCATAGAGGTGGGTGTGTAAATTTATATGGGAATGTACATTTTCACTCAGTCATAATTTTTTTTAAAAAGTGACAATGAGGTCACTCTTACCCATCAGAATGGAAAAATAGAAGAGGACTATTGCTGGTGCGAGTATGGGGCAATGGGTGGGAAACATGATCTCATAAGGGTCTTTGGGTAATACAAATGCTTAAGCCATTTTTAGAAACGTATAAACAACTCTTACTAATACTAGACGTGTCTTTAACTCCAGTTATTCCTAGGAATCCATCGCAAAGACAGAGTGATTTTAGTTAAAGGTTTATGTGCATGGATATTTATTATATCAATGGACATACAGGCAGCAAACAGCTGAGTCAAGTAAATGATTATCAACAGGATACCTGAATATCCTATGCATGCCAACAATATGAAATGTTATACAGCCATTAAAATGAAAAAAGTTGCTATATTAGTTGGCCTAGATCAATTTTCATTAGTTATTATTGAATAACCAACATAACAATACACAGAATGGTACATATTTAATCTGAAATTAAATACGTCATTAGTTAGACAACTATGTATATTTTAATTTTTATAAATAACTGCATATTTATGAAATATGAAAGTTTAACCATATTTGTATATGGTTAAATGAATGGCAGCAAAATAGGAAACAATGAAAGAACAGCTGTCGGCTTTTCAACACAGGCAATTTGTGTGATTGTGGGCAGGAAGACACAGGAAGGGGAAAGTGGAAGCAGGTAGAAGAAAAGAAGGAATTGAAAGGATAAGAAAAAATCCCTCTGTAAGTTAAAAAATTCATATTTTGTGAGTACATACATACTTACAAAGGAAGAGAGAGAGAGAATCAGTATGTCCTGATCAGAGATGGATATGATAGATTGTTAATTCAATCAAAAACAAGTTTCTCAAAATTCAAGATAGTGGGTGGGCATGGTTTTCGGTAGAGGTCAGAGGTAAGAGAAGCAATTAGAGAAGTGTGCATGAAGCCTCCAGAGCTATTAGCGGTTGTTACAGCATTGTTGCTTTTTATACCTTATGTAGGCATCACATGTATGGGCTTCAATATTTGAAACATAACATTAAAATATAATTTTACATACAGAATAAAATAAAATGGCTAGGTGCTCTATATGGTATGACTCGTTTCTCAATAAAAACCAAGCAAACAAAAATTTAAAATTTTTAAAAGACACACACATATGCCTATTCAAACTGTAGAGTTTGCAGAGCTACATTCATTAGGGGCTTCTCATTAATATGCAATGCATGAACATGGGAAAGCTGAAGGAAAATTCTAGTTAGGTTTTTAACACTGAATGGAGTTTGGGAATGAAGAGGAGTCTTTCTGTTACAGTTTTCCTTTGTATAACAAGCAGTACTTGTACTACTGTTATAATTTGCAAGACTTCCGTGAAAGAAAACTTAAATATATATGTATACACACACACAGAGACACACACACACATTTGTCACTGGAAAGCTGAGACTGACATACAGTTAGCTAGAAATCTTCTTTTGTCTTTAAATTCAGGCCAGAGGTCCCCTCTTTCAGACAGCCGCCCTGTACTTTCTCTCTTTCATCTCTGATCTGTGTAGATTCTCCCTTAGCACTCAGTGTACATGACCGTGACCATAACTGTAATGACTGTCATTGTCTGCTCAGGCACCTGTTTCTTTTCCCAGACTTGGAACTCCTGTTTTAATCTCCTTAACCCCGGTGTCTACCATAGTCCCACAGTCTCAGTTGAAACTCAGTAAATTTCTGCAGAATCTTTTATTACCTTTACTACATTATTTTAATGAAATAGCAAAACAAATAATACAGACTTAATAAGTCTCATAAAAAGATACCTAAAAGCTTAAAGAATCCTAAGTCCAAGAATAAAACACGTTAACATGTACCTTCATGAACAAATGAGTATTGATTGTCAAGTTCAGAGATGAGAATTTTATGTTTATATGAAGAAAGACATCTTGGAAAAGTAATTTGATGCATCTGTAACTATAACTTACCTAGCTTTTCAAAAGTAGTGCTTGAGATGTGGTAGATTGTATCGTTGTTTCAAATATTGGCTACCCATCTTGTTTGTGAGAAAAAATTATGTCCCTTGTATCATCGGCTTCAAGCTTGGAACTCATGTGGTGCTGGTGGGAGTGTTACACAAACAATTTACAAAACTGAAAATATCTACTAAAGTTAAATAGATATCTGTGTATGTTATGATTTGGCAATTTTCTTGGGGATATTCTCAATTGAAAAGAAGTATATGTTCACTAAAGGGTCATACACATGTTGAAGATGGGCAGTAATTTAAAAGACTGAAGAAGAATTTATGCCTTTGAATTATGGTGTTGGCAAAGAATACTGAATATACTACTGACTTCCAGAAGAACAAACAAATCTGTTTTGGAAAAAGTATAACCCGAATGCTCTTTAGAAACAGGGATGCGAAGACTTAAGTCTCTCATACTGTAAATTTGTTATCAGGAGGAACTAGTACCTGGAGAATAACATCCTGTTGAGAAAGGACAGGGTCAGTGAAAAAGAAGAAGCCCCTCAACAAGTTGGGTCAATATAGCAGCTGTAAGACAACCCAGAAGACAGAGACCCATATGAGTGGGTGTCTACTTGACTCGGGACTGGAAGAACCAGATGGTGCCTGGCCACCACCAGTGACAGCCACGATGGAGCTGACAAAGTTGAGTCTCACTGGCAACACAAGAATAAAAAGGGGTGCACCCTGAGATCTCCACTAAAAGACCGCAATTGATGGTCCAGTGACTTTGGGGTTCCCCTGGAAGCATGGCCACTGGCCTTGCTGCTGCCCTTGCCCATAAATCATAATGAAGGTCCACTCTTCGGACAGGAATGGATTGGACTTGGCGACGCAGACTGATCATATATTGGATGCACTTTATGGTTCTATGCATCTACAGGATATCATCCTGCTGACCTCTGGCTGGAGGAAGGAGAGTGGGTGGAGAGGAGGGGAAAGGAGACTGTTGGGAGGATGAGACATGTATGGAGCAGAGAGGAAGAGTGTGCTGTCACCAGGCAGGCAGAGCAGTGGAAGCTGCATATAGGTGGGCATGTAAATTTATACGGGAATGTACATTTTCACTCAGTCATAATTAAAAAAAAAAAAAAGAATGAGCTCAGGCATAGCAAAGATTGTGAAGATGGCTTAGGACCAGATGAGATGTTTCCCCCTGTTGTATTTCAGGTCACTGTGAGTCAGAATCCACTTGACAGCACCTTACAACAAACATGTATGAGAATAATCATAACAACATTAATAATAATAGCCCCAATTGAAAAGAATCCAAATTTATAAAGCAGTAGAATAGATTAATGAGTTATAGAAAGTGCATGCAATGAAATACCATACAGAATTTGGAATGCATGAAATATTGTCAGATGCAGTGGTATGGTTAAGTATCAAAACTGAGATGTTGAGGAAACCAGTCACAAAAGAGTTCATGTTACATAATTCCATCTTTATAAAGCTCAAAGTCACACATACTAATCTATTGTGATGTAAATTAAAATTGTTGCTACCTTTAGGGGAGGTAGTGACAAAGAAGGAGGGATGTGCAGGGCTTTCCTGGGGGACATTATGGATATTCAATTCCTTGATGTGCACGATGGTCATGTGTGAATTCACTTAGCAAAAATTCATCCATCTGTATACTCATGACTTGCATACTTTTCTGTAGGTATGTTTTCCTTCATTAAAGTTTTTAATATAAGATGTTTGTGAATGGAGAAAACTGAGAGTGTTTGTATACATAATGATTCTGATACCTAAAAACCAAACCCAATGCCACTGAGTTGATTCCAGCTAATAGCAACCCAACAGAGTACTGACTAAAAAAAGATAAATAAATCAGTTGACTTGCTATTTTCTATACTAGTTTAATTAAATCTATTCCATTCACAAATAATATCTCTAAATCTGACCAATTAGCCAATGAAATTCTTTTGGGAAGCTAAAGGTCAAACAAGTAAAAACCTAAAAGTATTCTCTCAATTAGAAGAAAATATAAAAGCATGAAGAGCATAAACTATGTGTGAAAAAAATATATGTGTATGTATCATAATATAGTTGGGCTGTACTGAATGTACTTCTCGTCAGTGCAAATAGTGTTACTTTTAGAAGCAATAATTTCCATGAGCAACTTTGTGGTTACTACCTAGTAAATATTTTTATAAACATTTTTTATTGTTTTATTCAATTTATGGTACTATTATCTTGATTTTTCAGATAAACAGACTGAGTCAGAGACAGGTTCACTTCTTAAAGATCATGGAGGTACAAAAAATTGGAACTGAGAAATTAATTCAGACAGTCTCATTCAGGATCTGTGCTATCTTGCTTCATAAATAGGAGAAAAAATTCTTAAAAAATTAAACTTTTAAACTTTGCTCTGTGCATAAATATACAATTTTTTTATTTAAATATTCTTTTTGGTAATAATGCCAAAAGTCTCAGTATATTTTGTTCACAGTTTACATTAATTGAAAATCTATGTAACTTTCATAAATTGTGTAAACACAGATACTTCAGTTGAATTTATTGTGCAAACTTACACCAAAATTAGGATTTCCTTCTATAGCTTTCCTGATACTACTCAGCTACTACTGGAAGAGTTCAAGTGCAATGAAGTGGTTTGGGTCCTCTGTGTTGAGGGCCAGTTTTCTATTTCAATCATTTTAAGCAATTAATTGATACTCTACAAAGAAAATTAGGGGAAAAAACAAAAGTTTTCGTAGTGCATTTATAACAGGGACTCTAGCCTCCTTGCCCCTGTTCTATGTAACTGTTTACCCTGTCTTTTTAATTGGCACTTGTGTCTTTAAAGCACAGAGCATGGGCAAAAGACTGGCAAAAACTGAGGTTTCAGGCTGTCCCTTCAATTTGCCCGTTTTAGCCTTTGCTCCTTGCTTTCCTCTCCTCTATTCTTTGAATCCCTCATTTGGAACCTTAGATCCTAAAATCTGCTTCAAGTCTAGTCTGAAAAGGTGACTGGCTGCTACAGTCAGTAACTAATTTATGCATGTTAGATCTTGAGCTAATCCCACGCTACTCATTCTGTTTCGAGATTCCCTTAGGACTTTAAAGTATAGATGACACTGGTCAGATACTTCACCATAAAATTCACCTTTATTAGAAGAAGTTTTCCATTTCCCTTGACCTTCATGTCCAGATCAGGGGAGAATACAGGTTTACAGGCACAGCCAGGCCAGTTGTAACACAATGGGGATGGCTGGCTCCTTTCCACTGGGCTTCCCCTCAGAACAGCCCACCACAGAACTGACATTAAAAGAATCCTGTCCCACTGCTGCAAACTCTAGTGGGTAGTCGTT
The DNA here is from genome assembly GCA_028571685.1 of Heterohyrax brucei. NCBI lineage: Eukaryota > Metazoa > Chordata > Mammalia > Hyracoidea > Procaviidae > Heterohyrax > Heterohyrax brucei. Next base: position 110,863,716 of record CM053149.1, on the reverse strand, counting down.
ATGTGCTACAGCTGTTGGCCAGAAGGTCAGCAGTTAAATCCGTAAGGCACTCTTTGGAAACTCTGTAGGGCAGCTCTACTCTGTTCCACAGGGTTGCAGTGAGTCAGAATCGACTCAACGGCAGTGGGTTTGGGGTTTTTTGGTCCCATTGTTGCCCCACATGGAGTGTGCTGTCAATGTTATCTTCACATTTTCTTTTTTTCTTTAGTCTTTTTACCTGCTTTTAAGTAAAGAGCCCTGCTGGTACAATGGTTAAGCACTCAACTTCTAACCGAAAAGTTGGCTGTTTAAACCCACCCGGCAATTCCGTGGGAGAAAAACGTGATAATCTCCTTCTGTAAAGATTTATAGCCAAGAAAACCCTATGAGGTTGCTCTGATTCAAAAATTGATTTGACAGCACCTATCAGCACCAAGACCAACCTCCTTTTAAACTAGATCTGTTTCAGTCCTGGAAACCCTGGTGCCGTAGTGGGTTAAGAGCTACGTCTGCTAACCAAAAGGTTGGGAGTTCAGATCCACCAGGAACTCTGTGGAAACTGTATGCGGCAGTTCTACTCTGACCTCTAGGGTCACTATGAGTCAGACAGGACTCGATGGCAGTGGTTTTGGTTTTTCTTTTTTTTTTTTCTTCCAGTCCTTCCATAATCGGTTGACTATTGTCACAGCACCAGAATTTCAAATTCTCATGGCCTTCAGATTTCTGGAGCCAAGAAGGCTGAATGAACTCATGAAACTATTGCCATGAGGTAATCTTTAAATCTTAAGCTCAGAGTATCCTCCTTTTTAATCTTAAAACCAAAGAATAATTTAACTAGTAGAGAATGTCTACAATGAGCATTGTGCTCTCTTGAGATCTATCTGTAGGGTACAAGTTGACAATAGAAACTTGAAATATGAGATCACAAACTTAGGGGGTAGTGTTGTTTGGTAGCCTCATAGAATTGTTTCCGACTCATGGTGACCCTACACATAACAGAAATACTGCCTGATCTTATGCCATCCTCACAAACTTCTCTGATCCCTTTGTTGCATTCACTGTGCCAATCTATCTCCTTGAGGGACTTCTTATTTTTGTGCTCACCCTGTGTCCTATCAAGCATCATGTCCTTCTCCAGAAAAGATCCCTCCTGATAGCCGTGTCCAAAGCACATGACATGAAGTCTCTCCATCCTCACTTCCAAGGAACACTCTGGATGTACTTATTCCAAGACAGATTGTTCTGGAAGTCTGTGATATAGTCAGTACTCTTCACCAGTACTATAATTCAGAGACATTCTACTTCAGTCTCCCTTATTCATTGTCCAGCTTTTACATGCACATGCATTAATTAAAAATATCATGGCTTGGGTCTTACCTCTTGGCTTTTTAACCTCTTAAAAGGGTCTTTTACAGTAGGCTTGCCCAATGTAACATGCTATTTGATTTGGTCATTCCTGTTTCCATAGATGTTGATTGTGGATCAAAGCAAGACAAAATAGTTGACAATTTCAGTTTTTTTGTCTCTTTATCATGCTATTGCTTATTGGTCCAGTTACGAGAATTATGTTTTATTTATATTGAGTAGTAATCCATATTTAAAGCTGTAGTCTTTGACTATCATCAGTAAGTGCTTCAAGTCCTCTACGCTTTTAGCAGCAAGGTTGTGTTACCTGCATATTGCTGGCTGCTAACGAGTTTTCTACCATCCTGATGTCACATTCTTCTTATATTCCAGCTTCTCAGATTATTCTACCAGCTGACAAACTGAGTAAGTACGGTGAAAGAGAACAACCCTGATGCACAACTTATCTGACTTTAAATCACACAGCATCCCCTTGCGCTGTTCAAATGGCTGTTTCATGATCTATGTAAAGGTTCTGCATGACCACAGATATTATAGAATTCCTATTCTTTCCCTTGTCAAATGGCTTTGCATAGTAAATATAACAGAGGTAAACATCTTTCTGGCATTGTCTCTTTTTAGCCATGATCCTTCCGACATCAACAAATGACATCCTTCATTCCATGGCCTCTTCTGAATTTGACTTGAATTTCTGACAGTTTCCTGTCAGTGTACTTCTACAACTAGTTTTTAATTATCTTCTGCAAAATTTTGCTTGTGTGTGATATTAATGATTGTCTGATAATTTCCACATTGTATTGGATTATTTTTCTTTGGAGTGGGCACAGATACAATGTCTTTCAATTAGCTGGCCGGGTGGCTGTCCTCCAAATTTCTGGGCATATGAGAGTGAGCACATCCAGGGCTACATCTGTTTGTTACAACATCTTAATTGGTGTTCTGTCAGTTCTTGAAGTCTTGTTTTATGCCAGTGTCCTCAGTGCAGCTTGTACTTCTTCTTTTGGTGCTGTCTCTTCCTGGTTATATGCTACCTCCCAGAATGGTTGAACATTGACCAATTCTTTTTGGTACAGTGACTCTGTATATTCCTCCTTTCTTCCCTTGAGGTTTCCTGTGTCTTTCAGTATTTGCCCAAAGAGTCCTTCAAAATTACAACTTGAGGCTTGACTTTTTTCTTCAGTTGTTTCAGCTTGAGAAATGCAGAGTATTCCTTCTCTTTTGATTTTTTAACTCCAGGTTTTAGCGCATCTAAGTACAACACTTAACTTTGCCTTCTGAAACTGCCTTTTTTGAAATCTCTGTTCATCATTCTCCCCCCCACCCCATTTCCTATAGATACTCTACATTCAAGAACAAGATACAGAGTCTCTTCTGACACCTGTTTTGGTCTTTTCTTTCTTGTCTTTTTAGTAACACTTTGCTTTCTTTGTTTATTATGTTTTTGATGTTATCCTACACCTTATCTTGTCTTTAATCAGAAATATTTAATAAGTCAAGTCCATTCTTGAGAGGGTCTCTATATCCATGTGGGATGTATTCAAGGTCTCATTTTGGTTCTTGTGGAATTTTTTTAATTTTCTCCCACTTCAGTTCAAACTTGCATCTGAGCAAGCAAGATGAGCAAGTCTGTTCCGCAGTCTCTGGCCTTATTCTGACTGATGATATTGAGTTTTTCCATCATTTCTTAGATGTAGTTGATTTGATTCCTACGCTTTCCATCTTGTGAGGTCCACATATAAAGATGCTGTTGAAGGAGCCCTGGTTGCTCAGTGGTTAAGAGCTCAGAGGTCAACCAAAAAGTCAGCAGTTCAAATCCATTAGCTAGTCCTGGGAAACTCTAAGGTACAGTTCTTCAGAAGGTTGCTATGAGTTGAAATCTACTCCATAGTTATGGGTTTATGCTGTTGAAAAAAGTGTTTGTACTGAATAAGTCACTGGTCTTATACAATTCTATTATGCAGTCTCTGGCATTATGTCTGTCACCAAGGCCCATCTTCCAGCTACAGACTCTTCTTTGTTTGTAAGTTTCTCATTCCAGTAACCAGTAATTATCAATGAATCTTGATTGCATGTTTGATCAAAGTGGTAAAAAATCTTCCAATTTCCTCATCTTTGGAATCAGTGATTTGTACATAAATTTGAAGGATAGCCATACTAACTGGTATTTTTCTGAAAGTTTGGTAAGTATTAGATGGTGTGTTATGTGCTTCAACCATGAAAAAATAGAAGATGAGTTCCATGTCCTCAAGAAATTCAGAAATAAATGAGATTCGAAGAAGTGATCAAAATATTATGATACAGAGCTAAGCAGTAGCTAAAAGAATATAAAAGAGACAGTCATAGAGAGTAGTAATTATTCACTGTCTTCTGTTTCCTGCAATGTAGCACCTGAAGCACACAAAAAGCACTGAATGCATGTTTTATGAATGAACATCCATAATACATTACTTCATTAGGTGCTTTCATCTTTACAATCAACTTTACAGACTTTAAATTCTTTGAGCAATAATATACAAACATATCTACCAGCTCTAGTGAGGTATGTACCATTTCTTTGCCAAAACTGCTGTTACACTCTCATAAACTATGGTCCAGTAAACCAAATTCAGTTTTGAACACCATCTGTGCGCTAGAGCTGTTTCATTCAATTTCCTTCTTTCTTTTCCAAAGTCACAACGTTCAACTGGAAAAAAATATAAAACACCACCTGTGCTCTAAGATCTTTAAATTTTTATCCTAAACTTCAAAGTAATGAAGGACACAGTCCAGGTACTTGTCCCTCCCCCCTCACTGCCACCATAAATCATTTCTTCATACTTTGCATCTATCAAATTTTTTTTAACTGTAAGCAACAGAAACCAACTTTGACTGATTGAAGGACGAAATGAATTTATTAAAATTATGATGGATCTGTTACAGAATTGAGGGAAAAGCTTCAGAATCAGGTTTTGCAAATGGGCAGCACAAGAGAGACCAGGTATCAGCCAGAACCACAGCCAAAATCATGGCACAAAAGCAGTAGAGTAAGGGCACTGCTTTTACCTTTGCCAAGTGGTAGAGTGAAGCACTTGTGCCATTTCCTTTGGGTGCTTGACCACAGCTGTGCTCTGCTGCTGCTGCACCTGGAAATTCAACTTGATGTTGTTGCCAGCCACCACCGAAACCAACACATAGAATGGATAGTTCTGATTGGCCAAGCATGAGTCTTCTTTCTATGCCCTAATTAGAAAATCAAACCAAACCCCATGCCGTTGAGTCGATTCTGACTCATATCGACCCTATAAGACAGAGCAGAACTGTCCCGTAGAGTTACAAAGGAGCACCTGGTGGATTTGAACTACTGACCTTTTGGTTAGCAGCCATAGAACTTAACCACGATGCCACCAGCATTGAAAGTCAGTGTAAACGTAGGCTTTTCAACTCATAAAGGCTTATAATGGACAAATTCTTCAAACATGTCAAGAATTTTGGCAGCTGGACAGCCAAGGAGAAAAAAAAGAAAAATGTCTGCTACACACATGTACTAAGTAAAATACACAATAGAGATAAGGGAGGTTATCACTTTTGACAAATTCTATTTTATATTACAGATTCATATTCAAGAACAAACACATAGTCCCTGTTAGACTAGGTCTCAATATAACCAATATTGTACATAACTCATGCTGTGTTTCCAAAGAGAGTTCCTATATATCATTAAAGTTATTTCCATAAGGCCTGTAATATATCTCTTTAAAAATCATAATTATTGTAAAGATCCAATATGTTACAGAAAGCTGTGAATCTTCTCTGGGAAAAGGTATGATATGAACAAATTGCTGTCTCAAAGAAAGCTACTGTGAATTCCTAATTCCTGTACCTGTTTGAAAACAGTTCTCTTTCATTATGTTAATGAGGTCATACAGGAATTGGATGGATCATAAACATCATGAGAACTATCTTATGGAAAAGGAAAACAAAAGCCAGACACAAAAGACAAGGAATGATCTTCTTCTGATGTGGACAGTGCAGCCCTGCTGACGCCCTGAATTAGTCAATTCCTGTTTCTAAAAGCCACTCACCTAATCCGACTCGACGGCACTTGGCTTGGCCAATGATGGTTTTGTTACAGCAAAACTAGATAACAAAGACAAAGCATACACTTAACTTACAAATAAGTACTTCACTTTCATTGTAGGAAATCCTGAAAACAATTTTACTAAGTTGTAAAAATTGCTGCTCTTTGGCTGTAAAAATTGCTGCTCCTGTATGTGTGCTTGTGTGTGTGCTTGTGTGTGTGTGTGTGCATATATATGTATAAAATGTAGTTGTATTTACAGTACAAAGTGTGTATGTGTGTGTTGTTGGCTTGTCATATGTACTGCTTTTTATCCTGATTTTTTAAGTTTATGTTTTATTAACTGGGGTAACCTTTTCAACTACAAAATTTCGGTGTTGTTCCTATAGAATGAATTATTTCTTCTTTTTCCTCTCTTCTGTCGCATATATATATATATATATATATATTTTAATTGCACACCCCTGAAGCTCTTAAGAATTTGCTTTTGACTTGGTCGGGGGAGGGGAGAGTGAGAATTCTTCCTATATTTTTATTTTCTATGATTTTTGCATACTGCATGTGGATATTTTTTCCTTCTTGAGAGGCTTCACTAAAACTCAGGTAGGGAGACCAAGCTGGCATTTTCATGTAATTGGTGCGTTTTTCAGGCAAGAAGACAAACATAAATCCCCTACAGGTCTCTGAAACATTCCCCTCAGTGTTCACACCTCCAGGTGTCAAGACGGACTCCACCTTCTTGTGAGCCAGCCACAAACACTTCCTAATCATTGCTGCTGATTTTTGACACTTTAACCCTTTTGAGTGCTAGCAGCCCTGACACTGAAAAAAATCTTACTTTTCCTTTCTTTTCCCATTCCTTTCTCAGTAACCCATTGCCATCAAGTTGATTCTGACTCAGAGTGACACTATCGGACATGGTAGAAGTGTCGCGTGGGGTTTCCAAGGTTGTAACCTTTACGGAAGCACACTGTCACATTTTTCTTCCACGGAGCAGCTGTGGATTCAGACTGCCAATGTCTCTGTTCACAGCCGGGTGCTTAACCATTGCACCGCCGGGGCTGCTTCCTTTCTCACTAGTTTCTGTTAATAAAGGGCAGATGATTTTCTTACATGAGAAAAGAGTAAATAGACTTGAGAACAAATGGCTGATACTCCAATAGGATAACGTTTTTGAGGGGAGCAGACAAAGCAGGATGAGTACGACTGCCAGAGTCAGACGTATCTGAGCTTCAGTACCAGAACTTCTTCTCAGCTGTGTTTCAGTCACAAGTTACTCAAAATAGCTGAGAGTCCATTTTCTCATGCACACAATGGTGTTAGGAGTGCGTCATTGAGGGTCGTTGTGTTCACCTACTAACCTCATAAATGCCAACATATATTCAGTAGTGATTAGTTCAAACTATGTTAGCATATACTGAAAACACAGAAATCAATCCCTGGTTTTCAAACTTTGCTTACCGGTTGCTTATGGGTTTTTTTATTATTACTATTTATTTATCATATTCACTGTGAGTTGTCTTAGATAATTTTAAAAATAATAAAAACAATACTTTTTCTTCTGTCTTCTGCCCTTATTTTTAAGGGTATTTGGAAAGCTCTGAACTTAATTTTATTAGAATCAACACGTTCCAGCACCAGTTTTGCTGTGCATTAATCTTTGAGAATGTTAGCTGCGTTCATGCACATATAGGACACTGAGGATTTGAGTTCTTTTCATTTTTTAACTTAAGCATCTTAAAATTTGACGTGACTCATCTCTTTTTCTCTTATAGCACATTCTAAAATTTTCTCACTAATACAACTAGGTCAAACAATTATTTTCCTTCAGCACAGTAACCTTTCTGTAGAAGAGTGTGTGTATATTGTTTCACAATCACTGCATCTAAATAGTATTGTTTGTAATATGATTTAGGTTTAATGTTACTTTCTACAGCTTCTTTTGATCATCAAAATAATTCACTGAGGTCCTGTAGAGTGAGGATCCCTGTATTATACACGGTCAGACTAAAATTCAAACCAAATAAAGGACTTACTACTTGAGATCACCCAGAAGGAACTGGACCCCCAAATCTGTAGCTGACATGAGGGGTTGTGATTTTCCCACAACGCCGAATGCCACCAAAGTGGAGTTGTGATTAAATCCTATGAATTATGTTTGCATTTCTACATTTGGACAAATCAAGATATATAGAAGTGCTATGATGTATATATCACATATATATTGCAAACATATGTGTGCATGTGATTATGTGTGATGCGCTCATGATTTATTTGCTTATTGTATAAAATAACCATTTTTGTTTTTTAATGTCATATCTCTGTGCACAATGAGTACTCATCTATTACCTTCATTCAGTTGCCTTTCATCTTGTGTGTACTGTTCGAAAAATGAAGTAAGCCAACAGGAGTCATTCATTCTTTAACAAACAGTTTTTAAGTGACTATTAGGTGTTGAATAAGCTAAGCACTTATAATTTCAAGATAAATAAGCAAGATCCTTGACTCTGAGAACTCATGTAAACTACTCTGATTCTGATTATGTTTTCATGTAATACAATATGTGTATTAAGTCGTGAGAGTGACTTCTATCTGTGGGAGTTGGTTAAGTCTTCGTTGTGAATACGATATTAGAGCTATACCTGGATAAGTAGGTGCCCCCCTGGGGAATAAGTCCATATGTTTTATCAGATTCTCATAAAGCTCAAAGACGTTTTAAGATGTCCAGGATTTCAGACAAAGGGAAGAAATAGTAGTAGGTGCCAAAGTTAATTGGATATCTACTGGCTTGTTTGTCTCACAATATAGTCTAGACTTTATCCTCTATGCTGTGAAGCAAAATCAGGGTGTTTTAAGCAAAACTGCATGGTGGCATTTGTGGTATTGAAAGCTCAATTCTATTAACGACATGTAAAAGAAATATATATATATATAATTTGTATATATGCTGCTGCTACTGTTATGAGTCGGATCCGACTCGATGGCACTTGGCTTGGCTGACTGTTATTAGCTGCTTTTGAGTCAGCCTGAAACTTCGCAAGGGTAACAGAGTGGAACTGCTGTGGTCTTCATGAAGGCAGACTGCCAGGCCTTTCTTCTCTGGGCTGCTGGGTGGTATGTACCCATCAACTTTTAGGTTAGCTGCTGATTGTAAGCTGCTTGCACCACCCAGGCTTCTTACACACATGTTAGAACATACTAATTTAGTTATCTCATGTCCAGAGATAAAATTCTATCTCATATTGTCACAGTCACAATTAGACACTTACTGGAATATGATACTTGATTCTTGTCCACAGGGACCAGTAATGTCCAAAGATGGGAGTTGCTGAGAGACAAAAGAAAGAGGCAGGCAACTCTAGGGTGACAGCAAAGAAATTGATTAGGGCAACTTACAGAAGGGTAGGTTCTGGCTGGCAGCAGAGTGGAACAGATAGCCATACCCCTCAGTCAGAGTGGCAGTGGTGATGAACAACAGTGGCTACCTGCCAGGAATGTCTCTAGACTTACAGAAGGCCACTTCAGCAGGAATTACATAAGAATAACTTAGCAAATGGCAGTGAACTAGCAGAACTAGCAGAAAGCACCAGGGTGGCAATGTTTAGTTTTACAAAGCACATTTCCCCTTCAGCCTATCATACTGAACAGGGATCACCAATTACATTCCGTTCCTCTGAAAAGAATGAACGCAACTAAATGTAAGTCTAATCATTTCACAGGAAAGCCTTCTTTATCCCATTTAAACTCAGTAGGATATCTCTGCTCCATGTTTCCAACAACAGATTTATTCTTGTTTCCATGGATTTGGCTAATGAAAAGTGTCTTATTTACATTTCATTATTAGTTTCACATAGATTGCTTTACTCAACACACTCATGTATGGACATTGCCGTATGTGAATGTAAAGGCAATTAAAATATTTCTAACCTAGGTTAATATTAATGAGCAGATATTAAACATTTTTGTGTATAAGACATGTGAAGTGTATTATCTGATTTAAAGAGGAAAGCACAGGCTATAGATAGGCTTTTTGGAAAAATAACACAATGCATAAAATTAGAAAATTTTCGTTAAGACGTGTAGCACATAACCACTGATAAGAATTTTATAATCTGGTTCAGACAAAGAAAATCTGTAAATACATCTTTTTAAATTTTCTTTTGACACTTAGGGAGGTTAAATCAGGAGGGCAATAGAAGAATGTACCTCTGAGCCACAGCAAAGTTAGTACTGAAGAAACTCCTCCTTTCCAAGTTCATTCTTTTCCTTGCTTCATCTCTCGGTGCATTACATGGTTCTTGATGACTATTAACATCCTGTGTATTCTTCCTAGTCTAGTTCACCGTCTTTGGGCCTCTGTATGGTTTCTGTGATGTGATTCCCAGAGCTGTGGACTGACCAAGAGCCATCTGTGTCGTTGTACTGCTGGTTGAACAGCACCCTGTGACATTGTTGTCTCTGTTAGTGTAGTCACTGTAACGGTACATTTGCTGTGATTTCTCTCAGTGTTTCTCTCGCTGATTCAGAAGAGCCCCAGTATCACAGATGTTGCAAGTCCACCATCAGACCTCTAAGAGAGAGTGTGTTCTTCAGAGTTTCTGGTTGTAATGTAATTTTTTTAAGTTCTATGTGACTTCATGTTTAATTTTCACAGAACTCCTGCATTACTTGTGTCATTTAAGCTAAGTAGCAACTGAATATACCAGCAACCACTGTATTTGGATTGAATCAATCAAAAACTGAATAGAATACTTATCACCCCACTCTCCCTATCCCCCACAGAATCCACATGATTCAGGAATCTTATGAAGAATTTTAACTCTAATAGTGTATCTCTTATTTTATTTTAATTTCTTTTTTGTATTAATTATTCACAGGAGAGCTAATGGTCTGTTCTGCAGATACAGCCACTAGTGGCTGGCTGTAATGTACACATTTTACAGGGTCCCCCGCAAGTCAAACAAGCCAAGCCAAGTGCCTTTGAGTCGGATCCGACTCACAAATGTTAATAGCCATGTAAGAAAACAAGTTACTGCCAAATGGATAGAAGAAGTATTCTGTTGTAAGGACAGAGCACTCATTGGGCTCAATTTGACAGTAAATGTGAAATAAAAAGAAAACCTTGTGATGGTTAGACTCATGTGTCATCTTGGTTGGGCCGTGATTCTCAGTGTTTACATGTGATCATCTCCACGATGGGATCTGCTGTGAGTAGCCAATCAGTTGAAAGAGAATTTCTTTGAGCATGTGTCCTAAATCAGAATGTAAGTGGATATTCTGACTTTAGCCTGCTCTGGATCCTTCAGCTGACTCCTGTTTATCAGACCTCTAGTTCTTGGGATTTAAGCTAGCAACTTATCTGCCAGTCTTGGGATTTGTTGATGTTTACAGCCTGTGAGCAATATCCCCGTTTTCTGACCTCCTGATCTTGGGTTCACCAGCCCCTGTGGCTATGCGAATCATTGGAATCCTCTATCCTGCTCCATGGACTTGAAATGTTCCAGGTTCTACAATTATGTGAGCCATTTCCTTGATCTAAATTTTCATCTACATTTATTTGCTTTGATCCAACTCAATGGCACTTGGCACTTGGCTTTGCTTCTCTGGAGAACCCAGCCTAAGACAAACATCTATAGAGATCTAAAAGTTGGCCAAAAGCCAAGTGCCGCTGAGTCTAAAAGTTGGATAGAACCTATAATAGAGTGTCCTGTATTTTAACTGGCAGATAAACCTCAGATTAGGTTGGATCTTCCTCTTAAATTTTTTTTTTTTTTTTTACATCCTGATTCTTTTCCTTTTATAATCATCATGTCTTTTTATCCACAAGGTTTTTTTTTGTATCAAGCTCTATTAGAGAAATGACTGTCTATTTTGAGGACCACTGTATCCATAGTGCTAGCACAAGGCAGGAAAGTGAAGAAGGTTCCATAAATCTTCTAAGACCATGAATAAATAAATGAATAAAATTTTAAAAAATTATTTTTGAAGGTGAGATTTCAGCCTAATAGTGAAATTTTCCCTTCTGGATTGGGAAAGGTTAAGACCTTTAATTTTATAATGGGTCTTATCAGTGGTGCAAATGGTTAAGCACTAGGTATTAACTGAGAAGTTGGCAGTTGAAGCCTACCCAGAGGCACCTTGAAAGACAGGCCTGGCAATCTGGTACTGAATAGTCACAACTTTGAAAACACCATGGAACTGTTCTAAGCTGCACACACAGAGTGGTCGTTAGAACTGACTCAATGACAACTAACAAAAACAAAAGACATAATAGCTATCACAACAATAAGGATTTATCAAACGTTTATTAAGCACTTATTTTCTTCTAGATGTTACACTAATTATTTTGCGTTGTATTATTTTTAAATGTATGTGTTGTATTAATTATAAATATATACTGGAATATTTTTTTAAATCCTTGTAACTATGCTATGATGTTCACATATTAATATTCTTGTTATACAGACTAGACTACTATGAATTAGAGAAAAAAATAAGTCAGTTCTCCAAGTTACAAATGTTACAAGCTGGATTGAAACACTTAAATCTATCCCCCAAACTGATATATTTATTTACTGAGCTGTAGGTGTGGCATGGCACTTGGCTTTGGCTTGGCAGGTGTGGCATATCCAGATGTATTTTGCAAGAGGTGGTACTTACCTAAGTTTACCTATGTAGCCAGAAATTTCATTTTTTAATACATATACAAGTACTACACAACCAAGGCCAGGATACATGCATGTGTGGGTGTGTCTGTGTGTATTCAACTGCATATGTGCAAATGGAGTTACACACATTTAAAGATAATTTTTTACTTTAGGATTTTAGAGAAAGTATTGAACTCATTTGTTGAGAATGACTGTCCATAATCTACAGTGAGTCTGTATGTATGTACATGCATAAATACCTTCATACATACTGGTACACATATACACAGGAATTTCAGCAGCTTGAAACAAGAACTTAATTAACTATGTATATATGGGTGTGGCTGCCACTGACTTCCCAGGCATCCTATGTTGACTGGAGCCTTGGTGATGCAGTGGGTATTTGGTTGCTAATCAAAAGGTCAACAGTTTAAATCCACTAGCCACTCATTGGAAACCCTATGGGATGTATACTCTGTCCTACTGAATTGCTATGAGTTGGAATTGAGTCTTTGCCATTGGATTTGATCTTTCGTAAGGAGTTTGTGATTCATGGAAAAGGAGGATAAGGAAAACCCATTTGAATCTAAAAATATCCGTGGGCTTCACATATTCAGCTTTTCTCTAAATTTATGTTTAGCCTGTGATTTCTCTAGAATTCAGTAACAGATTATTTAAGATTGCCAACAATTCAGTATTGCATTCATTATTTTTCTCTGCTATATATCTTTATTACAAAAACATTCTAGAATATACAAGGTCTGATAATTAAGGCCACAAACTTTATTGTTCTAAGTCCTACATAACTCATTGCCGAATATCACTATGGTCACCTTTGAAGTACTCCCCTTGGAAAGCTATGTGCCAATGCCAGTGCAAGGCTACACTTCAAAGCAATTTTGAAACTATTTCTGTAATAGCCATTGCACATAGTGATATGGTGGTAAGTTTGCAAATTTAATTGTGTAATTGTCTGTGGGGGAGGTTTTAGCCAGTAAGCAAATAACTGTATTGCAGTACACACCCTACTAGCCTGATCTGGCCTCCAATGACTTTTTCTTTACCTGAAGATAAAGGAAATATTGAAAGAAAGACTGATGACATTCAGGACATCAAGAGTAATACAATGACAGCTCTGCTGGCTATTCTAGAAGAGTTCTAAAATTGCTCTGAAGGGTGGACTAGGCACTGGTGTTGGTAGATAGCTTCCCAAGGGGAGTACTTTGAAGGTGACTGTAGTGATATTCAGCAACGAGATATGTAGCAGTTTTTCTAGGATGAGTTTGAAAACTTAATTGTCAGGCCTCATATGCATTTTGATCATTAAATTGAAGAGTTTTCACCGGTAGTTTACTAAAGATGACCTAGAAACAGATGTCAGAAATGACCATACAGCTTTTAGAATTTCTTCTAATGTCATTTCAAACTGTAAGAATCAACGGACATTTCTTAAAGTGAATGATTAGCCATAGTTATGCACTTCCTGAGGCCTGAGACCTAGAATTTCGGGGGTGGGGGGGCAGAGGGTTGGGGGAAGTCTAGTGAGATTTTATGATCTGCAAGTAATATATCCTGTGATTATAGAGGAAGCCCTGATGGTATAATGGTTAAGTGCTACACCTGCAAACCGAAAGGTCAGCAGTTCAAATCCACCAGGCACTCCTTGGAAACTCTATGGGGGCAGTTCTACTCTGTCCTATAGAGTTGTTAAGAGTCAGAATCAACTCAACAGCAATGTTTTTTTTCTTTTCTTTTTTTTTAATGTGTGTGTGCGTGTATGATTGTGAAGCTCCCAAATCTTCTGTTGGGCCACATCATATCTTGAAATTGATGGAGAATCTTATTTTCTTAAGTAAACATATGGCATTTATTTAAAGCAATAATAAATATAGATTTGAAGTTTCTACGTGGCAAAAATGCCAGTTTTTCTATGAGTATTTGGTGCAACCTGGTACAGAAGTTATTTTAAAATGTTATATTATTAATGCTTGGACTCTTGCTGAATGAAAGTAAGCTTAGCTTCAATATATCTTAACTAAACAGTTATTATGAAAGAGACACTGAGAAAAAAAGCAAGAGAGAGACATCACAAACCACTCCCTGGGGTGAGGAAACTAAACTAGTTAAAGTTTTAACTTTAATAGAAAGAAAACATCCTGGAGAGTTTCTAAACAGAATCCGTAGTAATTCCTACAGAATTCTCGATGCTAGTACTTTTTCTATTGAGGTGGCTTGTAGTTTTAATCCTATCCAATGATGAGTTAAGATGCTTGCACAGGTGTACTGTGTGAGACACTGAGTTATATATTTCTAATAAATATGAATTCTGCTTGTTCAATACTCATAATAAAAATGACTATAATTTATATGAGCAACCACAAAAATGTTAAACTATCATAGTCACTTATAGAGATGCTTAATTCTCAGAAAGGCCAATTACAAACAGTTAAGAATTTTCATTCTATTCTCCTCTTCTTCCATTCCTAAAGTGACAGAGAAATTTTTTTTTTTTTTAATTTTGGAATGTTAAAAAAAAAAAAAAACAGTGAATTTATCACAAAATTGATGAAAGAAAAGGAGAGATTACCTCCAATATGAATAGAGAAAAAATGAAAAGAGCTTATGCCAGAAGACAATAGTTTGATTGGAAACAACTAACACATGCTATTTATTTCGCTGAGTAAGTCTACTTACCAATCAGAAAGCCTGTCCTTACCAGTTGCCAGTACTAGTTGCCACCGAATTAACTGTGATTAATGGTAACTCCGTATGTGCCAGGGTAAAACTGTGCACCATGGCATTTTCAATGTTGATTTTTCAGAAGTAGATCACCAGGTCTTTTTTGAGAGGCATCTGCGGGTAGACTCAAACCTCAAACTTTGTGGTTAGCAGCGTGGCTTTTTAACTGTTTTTGGCACCGAGAAAACACTAAAAGAGCCCTTAAAGCTTCCATCAGCTGTGAATTAGGCTATAGAGGCATTAATCATGTTAAATTCCAGGAAAAGCTGTAAGTTAATATTTGAAGTACAACAAATGCAACGTGTGCCAGTCTGTCCAGGGAAAGTGGTTGGATTTAGTGTAGTCCAAAACCTACCTTCAAGTGAGGAAAATACGTACTTATTAGTTAAGAAGTCAGCTTACACTGCCAAAAGCTAGCACTGACAAGCAAACTAGAAGGGACATCAATTGCCCAAGCTTATAGACACTGGTGATTTTAGCCCCCTGCAACTAAATATTTACTGCAGAACTACCCAAATTACCTTTTTTAGTTGTTTAAGTGCAAACACCCCTTCACTGAAGAATTTAATGAGTTAGCTCTGATCTGAGTAGTGATTCACGAATGAAGCATTTTCAGCAAAATGCTCATTTTTAAAGCTAAGGGAACTAAATATCTGCCAGGTTTAAAATTTAGATAACAGTATATGACTGGCATCTTGTTAGTTTATAAAGCATTACAAGTATTTATATGTTTCCCTCATTTTGTCTCTTCTAAGATACACGTGAAATGCAAGAAGATGTATAAAGAGGTTGAGAGAAGAAAAATCTCCCACAAGAAACCCTTTACTTTGTTCTCAGGATAGTAAATACTGTTAAAGTTATTCTTTTATTTAAGGTAATGTGTATTTGCTTATACAAGTACTATTCTAAATCAAAGGTCCTCTGAAACTATTTTACACTGATGTTTGATGGTGCACATGTTACCCTTATGCATTTATGTTGAGTACTAAGCATTCTCTCTCTTCTATTTGTTCATTTGTCCTTTCTTGTTTTCTTGCTTGCTTGCTGACTTATTTCTAATCTCTCCTTTCCTTCCTTCCTCCATCTCTCCCATCTTCCTTCATTTATTCTTCAATATTATTTGTAATTTTTTCCACCTGCATAAAAAAAATCTGTTAGCATCAAGTCAGTTCTTACTCATAGTGACCCTATATGAAGATAACATCTGTTGTAAAGTTGTCAGAAGGTTAGTGGTTTGAACTTGTGCAGAAACTCTTCGGAAGACAGACCTTGTGATCTGCTCTTGAAAGGTCACAGCCTTAAGAAACTTATGGAGAGGTGGGGCAAAGAAGGCAGAATAGTTAAATGCTTCCTCTACCCCTCTGTCTTAGTCAGCTGGCACTGCTAAAACAGAAAATACCACTAGTGGAAGGCTTCACAAGGAGCAGCTTTTATTGTCAGTCTAGTAAGCTGCAAACCCATTGACAAGTTACAGTCCATTCAATATGAGAAATCAGTACAGCCTGGTAGCATAAGTCCACATGCAGTGAGAGCATCTCAGCACAGGACCTCAAGTCCAAAAGACACGCTCTGCTCTCGGTGCTTCTCTCTTGGTGGTATGAGGCTCCCAACTTCCCTAGCTCACTTCTCTCCCTTATAGTCCACAAACTTGTAGCTTGGGTCCTGCCTCACTAACACAACTGCAGACCATTCTCCGTCATTAATATCACAGAGGCAGGATTCACAGCACATGGGAGGAATGGCACCATATTGGAACTCCTAACCAACTCAAATCAACGCATACATTTTGGGGGGAAACAATTCAATCTGTGACACCCTCTAACAACAAAAACTCAAAAGAACTATAGAATCCTTTACATATGACATTCTAGGAGGCTAGAAAGAAAGTTGAGAAATCAGACTGAACAACCAGGAAGGGATAGTAGGATTTACCAAAACTGACCACTGGAAAATAGCTGTGGTCAGTGTGGTGAACTGAGCATGCTGGTTGGAGGGCATTCTCCCCAGCAGAGAAACTGACCAGAGAATCCACTCATGCCTCCTGAATCAATGAAAAGCAGCACAAGATCATTAAAAGCTAAGTCTTTGCATGTAAACTACAGCCCACGAGTCTAAATATTTCCCTCAGGATAAACCTCTCTCCCTTACTCCAGCACCTCCTCACCCATTCTCTGCACTGCACCTTGCTCTGCAGTCTGATGCTATTAACTGAGCTGGAAGTAAGACTCCTTAAGCCTGCCCTGAGCCCTTTTCTAAGACTCAGATAGGGAGCAATTTAACAAACGGGGGAAAGAAGTAACAAAAAGAAATCTGCTGACTCCCCTGAGCTGGGAATTCAGGGTAGAAACTTCTTTCACTTAAGTTCAGAGATAAGGGAATACACTGTCCTCACAGACACTCAGGGATGGCTCTAAGCCCTCTGCATTTTTCAGGAGCCACATTTAGATACCTATACCTACAGCAATCACCCCTGTCCTTTCCTGAAGCCTGCACCACATATGTGAGGAATGACTACCTAGGCACGTTAGCTGAATGTATATAAGAAAAGTAAAAGGACTCTGCGGTTCCCATACCTAGTAATAGCTCTAACCATTTCGTGACAGCACATTACAGCTTCATCAGCACCAGTAACCAAACTATCACCAACGATCAGCTTATTTGGATATTCCAAAACAAAACAAGAAGCTGGAACATACTAGTAAGACATAAAATAAATAAATACAATTTACTGATGCTGTGGACACAATAGTCAATTTCAGATCACTTGAATACGCAAACCATTATGACTTCAGAAAGCTCCCAAAACAAAGATTAGAATTTTCCAGAGTAAGAGAACTTTCTGAAATTATCAGAGGTACAATACAAAAGATTATTATTTAGAGCTCTTCAACAAATCAGGAAGGAGATGAGGCAAAAGGCAGCAGAGTATAATGACAAGTTGAACAGGATTCGAGGAATCTTACAGCAACAAGAATTGGAATTCATAAAATTAATAATGAAATTACAGAATTAGACAAATCAGTAGAAAGTCAAAGAAGCAGAATTTAGGTAATGGAAGCTGAATTAATGAAACTGAAGATAAACCAAGTGATGTCAACATATTTGAGAAAAAGTAAGATAAAAGAGTTGACCAAAATCAAGAAACACTAAGAATTATGTGGGAGTCTCTCAAGGGGAATAATCTGTAAGTGTTTGAAGTACCAGAACAGGGGAGATAGCAGAAAATACACAGAACATTGTCGAACATTTGGTCACAGAAAACTTCTTTGATATCATGAAAGATGTGAAGATATTTATCCAAGATGCTCATGAAACTCCACATGAGGTAGATACCAAAAGAAAGACATCAAGACCTTATAATCAAACTTGCCAAAAGTAACCATAAGGAGACAATTTTAAAAGTGGCTGGGCCTTTGTTATAATTTATGGGTAAGGGCAGCATCAGGGCTGGGGGCCATGCTCTCAGGGGAACCCTGAAACCGCTGGACCATCAATTGAGGTCTTTTAGTGGAGATCTCAGGATGCACCCTTTTTTATTCTTGTGTTGCCAGTGAGACTAGTGAGCTCCATCGTGGCTATCACTGGTGGTGGCAGGGCACCATTCGGTTCTTCCAGTCCCCAGTCGACAAAGGCACTCACTCTTGCGGGTCTCTCTGTCTTCTAGGTTGTCTTTACCACATGTCATTTTGGTCCTCGGTGAGCATCCTTTCCTGCTGAGTTGGGACCATTTGCTGTGTCCTCGGATGGTGGCTGGAGGAAGGAGAGTGGGTGGAGAGGAGCGGAAAGGAGGCTGTTGGGAGGATGAGACATGTATGGAGCAGAGAGGAATAGTGTGCTGTCACCGGACAGGGAGAACAGTGGAAGCTGCATATAGGTGGGCATGTAAATTTATACGGGAATGTACATTTTCACTCAGTCATGTTAAATAAAAAAGAAAAAAAGAAGTGGCTGGGGATAAATGAAAAATAACCTACAAAGGAAAATCACTAAGACTGAGCTCAGACTACTTAGCAAAAACCATACAGGCAAGAAGGCCATGAGATGACATATGCAAAACCTTGAAAGAAAATAATTGTCAGACAAAAATTCTATATCCAGCAAAATTATTCCTCAGATATGAGGTGCAATATTAGGGAATTTTCAGATAAAGAGAAATTTAGGGAATTTGTAAAAAAGCAAACCAAAATTACAAGAAATACTAAAGGAACTCCCTTGGTTAGAAAATCAACAACATCAAACAACAGCCCAAGGCTAGAACACAGAACAGAGCAACTTGATAACATCCCAAAAAATTGAAGGCAAAACTCTGAAAGTGGGGAAACAGATGTCATTATATAAAAAAAACTGTAATGAAAAAGAAGGACGTAAAATGCAGTCATAGATCTTTCATATGAAGAGGAAGTCAAGGCAGTATAAAGAAATTAAAAACTGGTTTAAATTTGGAAAAATAGTGGTAAATATTAAGGTAACCACAAAGGAAACTGTCAATACTATGCACTGAAATAAAAAAAAAAAGAAAAACATGAAGTCTCCGCTAATACAAAACCAACAATGAAAAAGATGAAAAGAAATCACATAAAGAAAAAAGACTCAGCACAGAAAATTAAATGCAACAAAGGAACTGTCTACATCACACACAAAAAAGATACCTAAATGATAGCAGTAGGCTCATACGTATCAATAAACGCACTGAATGTAAATGGGCTAAATGTACCAATAAAGAGACAGAAAGTGGAGACTGGATTTAAAAAAATGGATCATTTATACACTGCCTACAGGAGGCACACCTTAGACTGAAAGACATCAACAAACCACAATTCAAAGAATAGAAAAATACATACCTAGCTAACAACATTCAAAAAAGAGCAGTAGTGACAATATTAATATCTGAGTAAAAAAAAAAAAAAAAAGACTTGAAAGTAAAATCCACCACATTAGATAAAGAAGGACATTATATAATGGCTGAAGGCTTATTACTCCAAGAGGAAATAACCATATTAAATATCTACATACCCAATAACAGGGCTCCATGATACACAAAACAAACATCAACTGCATTGAAAACAGAGACAGCTCCACAATAGTAGTAGGAGATTTCAGCATATCACTTTCAGAGGACAGAATATCTAGAAGAAAGCTCAGTAAACACACTGAAAATCTAAATGTCGCAGTCAACTAATTTGACCTCATATGAGGTCTGACTATTAAGTCTGCGAACTCATTGTAGAAAAAGTGCTACATACATCATTGCTGAGTGTCACTACATTCACCTTTGATGTACTCCCCTTGAGAAGTAATACACTGATGCCAGCACCTATTCCACCCTTCAAAGCAATTTTGGAATGCCTTCTGGAATGGCCATTGCACCACAGTGATGTGGTGGCAAGACCATGAGGGAGGCTTTAGCCAGTAAACAAAAAAACTGTACTGGAACACCCTCCCTTGTCACTTGATCTGATCCCCAATGACTGTTTGCTTTACCCAAAGATAAAGGAAATATTGAAAAGAAGACATTTGGATGACATTCAGGACATTAAGGATAATACAACGACAGCTCTGATGGCCATTCTAGAAAAAGAGTTCCAAAATTGCTTTGAAGGGTGGACTAGACACTGGCATCAGTGCATAGCTTCCCAAGCAGAGTACTTCAAAGGTGACCATTGTGATATTCAGCAACGAGGTATGCATCACTTTTTCTAGAATGAGTTCATGAACTTAGTGTGCAGTCCTCCTAGAGTGATGCTGGCGAAGAGTGTGCTTCTTGTCTTAGATATATACATGAGGCTCTGTGAACAGCTCCTGTCCACAAGCAAGATGAGAGGGTGAAGGGGGACAGAAGTTAGTTGAATGGATACAGGAAGTACTGAGGTATGTGCTGGCACAAGGTGGGGAGAGCAGCTACAGTTACACAGTGGTGGGGGAGAGTGGTTTATATGGCAAATTGACTGAGATTGTAAACTTTCACCTAAAGGATAATTTATTTTTTCTAAAGAACTGTATGGAGTTGTTCTACTTGGCACACATGGGTTGACTCAGAGTCGAAATCAATTCAGTGACCAAAATAATAACAAAAGTTGTCAGTAGGCAATAGGCAGGCCAGTATGCTATCAACTGCAATTCAGTATGTTGGGAACCATACTAAGTTTCTTGAGAGAATTTAGTGAGGATTCATAGGAAAGAATTCTAAGTCAAAGTAATGATGCTGGGGAAGGTTATGAAGAGTAAGTCACAATTAAGCATATTTTTCTTAAAAAAAATGTTTAAGAAGGTAAATACATTTCTAGAAAGTGGGAAAGCACAGGCAAAGCCTTGAAAAAGCAAGTTTAACATGGTACAAACAGCAGAATATGGCTGAACCCAAACTCAAATGACATTAATGAGTTCTTGATATTTATCAATAGTATTTTGTATATAGTTAACTTCACATATATTATTTTGTTTCACCATATGATATTTTAGAACTTTTGCTTGGTTATTACTGGATTGACAACAAAGACAAATAACTTTAAAAATATTGTATAGCCAAGGCATTTATAAATTGATCATATTTCTGTCGTGTAGCTAATGGTTTCTACACACCCTTAGTTGCTTTTTTGTACCATGTTATAAAATATTATAAGCAGACAAAAAAAAAGAAAAAAGACTTTTGCTGTAAGTATATCCATTACACACTTGTTTTATCTCATATCCATTGGTGTATCTATCCTCTGGTCTCCACATTGCACTTGAAAAATTATTTCTCAGACTTCTTTCAGGGAAAATTCAGTGCTGCATTTTTACCAACCTAGTCCTTCTACTGGCATATGTCACCTACTGGCGTCCTATTTTGACTGTTTCAGAGCCTCACTTGCTCATTACATCATCATTTTCGTGTCAAGAAATGTTGGATTATATGATGCGGATTGTGGATATTATGTTGTTGATTTTGATATATTCCCACAAAGAATGTTAATTTCTTTAATTTTCGTGCACAATTCAAGTTACTTGGACCTAAACTACAAGCATCATCTCTTGAGTAGTAGCTTATATCTCAGTTTAGGATTTTTTGCATGCTGAGTTTTACCTCTTACAAGCATGGTTTTCAGAGGTTAGTGACATATTTGGAAGAGTTTATGCATAAAGGATGAATAAAATAATTTTATCTTGGAAAGGCTTTGGTGTGAATATTTGTCAAAATTGATACAATAGTCACTGAAGATTTTTTAAGTGTACTTTTCATTGGAGGTACATTTAATCTCAAAAGAACAAATGAGATAAACAATATTGAACTCTGATGACATGAATTTTGAAATACATAGAGACAAATATACTCATATTTCCAACTCATCTGACATGCATCAAAATATATATACACAAGGAGAGAAGTAGGAGCTGAACATGGGTGGGCATGCAAATTTAAAGTGGATTGTACACTTTCATTCAATCACAATAAATAAAAATATATATATGATTATATTTTCTTATTAACTATTTTTATAAGCAGAATTATAATCATCATTTATATAAGGCTTAATTTACTCTACATAATATTTTGAGACTAATCCATATTTTTGAGTATTAGTCATTCTTCTGTTTTATTGCTTACTAGTATTTGATTATGGTAAACTTTTATTGAGGTAGGTATTAGAGGCTAGCAGCATTTCTTAGCTATGACTCAAAAGATAATAGCCACAAAACTTGAGCAAAATTTATAATTAGACTTCATCAGAATTATAAAGGTCTACTTATTAAATGACACAATTCAGAAAATTATTAATAAAATTCATTTTCCTATTGCTGGGCACCTGGATTGCTTCAAGTGTTAGCTGTTACGAATATACTTGTTATGATTACTTTTGTTACTACATATTATTACTAATCATGAATAAATACCTAGAAATGGAATTCCTCTGTCACAGGGTAGCTATAGTCTGTTTCTCTACACAGCTATGAGAAACTTTACAAAATGGGTATAATCACTTCATATTCCTAATAGCATTATACCAATGTTCCAGTTGCTTTACACTGACAATAGTTGGTATTGTCATTTATTTATCTGAGTGGATGTTTGCCACTCCCGTGAAGTCAAGTCCAACTCATAGCAACTCTACAGTGGGTGTACTGGTAGCTTATTGTGATTTGAATTTCCATTTTCCTGCTGAGCACTTTTTCACACCCAAGTATATCATCTTTTGTGAAATTCCAGCTCAACTCTTTTGATTATTTTTGTTTGAGTGTTGCCTTTGTATTATATAAGCTATATGACCTGGATACTATGCCTTTGTCAAATACATCTTGTGTGATTTATTTTTTCAAATTGAAGGCCACCTTTTCATTTTCTTAACAATACCATTTGATAAGCCCAAGTTTATGATTTTGATGTTGACTGCCTCAAATCACAAACTTATTTTCCAATATTCATGGGTTTAGATCTAAAATTTAAGTCTTCAATCAGTCTTGAATTTGTTATGTGTTTGATGAGAGGGAGAGTACAGACAGACTTTTGTTCATCTCTGAATGAATATCCCGTGATTCTGCACCATTTATTGGACTATTTTTCCCTCTCTTTGGATCTGTTTGACAGCTTTTTAGACCATATAACTCTGGATTTACATCTGGGCTCTATATTATCTTTCACTGATCATTTTTCAAACTTACTTACACCTTCATAGTTGTGGTATGAAACAAACAAACAAACAAAAAACCCACAGCCATCAAGTGGCTTTCCACTTGATTTCCACTCATAGCAACCCGTAGGACAGAGCAGAACTGCACCACAGAGTTTCCAAGGGGCGCCTGGTGGATTTGAGCTGCTGACCTTTCCATTAGCAGCTATAGCACTTAATTACTATACCACCAGGGTTCCCATAATTGTGGTAACAGTTAGTCCCACCCACTGCCATTGAGTCACAGCCACCCTAGAGCAAGCCTAAACAGCACGTAGTGTAAGGTCTCCAGTTTTATACTTTTTAGTACTGCTTTTGATATTCTAGGTCCTTTGACTTTTTAAATAAATTATAAGAGAGCTCACTGACTTTGTTCAAATGAACAGCAAATTTTATGACTGGAATTGTACCAAATCTGTGTATCAATTTGCAAGATATTGTATTAGCAATATTGAGCTTTTATAAGCATGAAATATATTTCCAGTTATTTAAGTTGCGTTTATTTTTTTCTCAGTAAAATTTTTATTGTAAAAGCCTTGCATGCTTTCTACTAAAATTAATTCAAATACCTTGGTTTGGACGTATTATCAGGAGGATCAAATCCTGCAGAAAGACATCAGGCTTGGTAAAGCAGAATGTCAGTGAAAAAGAAGAAGACCTTCTACAAGATGGATTGACACAATGGCTGCAACGACAGGCTCAAGCCTTAGCAAGGATTGGGGCATGGTACAGGACTGGCCAGTGCTTCATTGGGTTGTGCATAGGGTTGCTATGAGTCAGAACTGACTCTACCATACCTAGTAAGTTTATTTTATAAAAGCGTCGTAAGGCTGATTGTTTTATTTTGTTGTTGTTGTTTTCAAGTTGTTTCCTGCTACTATATCAAGACATATTTTACTTTTCTGTTTGCGTTCTATACCCTAGTAAATTCACCTATTGTTTCTTGCAGTTGTTTTGTAGGTTCTTTAGAATTTTCCATAAAGGTGATCAAATCGTCTACAAATAGAGACAGTTTTCTTTCTTTCCTTACTTTACATCTTGTTCTTATTTTTCTTCTGAATTGTACTGGATAAGATCTCCAATAAAATTTTGAGTAGGAGTGGTGAGAGTGGATTTCTTTGCCTTGTTCTCAATCTCAGTTATGATATTACCTAGACAGTTTAAGTAAGTGCCTTTTTGTAGAACTGAGGAGCTTTCTATTGCTACTTTGCTGAGACTTTTTAATTGACATGTGTTGAATTTTTTCAGAGTCTTCTTTATCTGTTGAGATAACCACATAGTTTTTCTCCTTTTTTCTATTAGTATTTTTAATTTGATGTAAGAATGTTTATCCAACTTTATATCACTGGAATCAACTCCTCTTGGTAATGTTTATACATATTGTTAGAATTTATTTGCTAATGCTTATTAAGATTTTTTTTTATGTTCATTAGGAGTACTATAACAGTTCTTGTTCTTAATCTCTTCTTCTTTCTTTCCTTCTGCCCTTTTCTTTCCTCCTCTTGCTTCCTCCATGTCTGTTGAATTTTGGTATTAGAATTAGAATAACTCTATATTGTAGGGCTTATCACATGCATCCTTAACTCTCCCAGATACTGAGTTTGTACTGAACCACTTCATACAAAATGTAGAAAGCTTGCAACCATATAATTACATTTATCCTCATTATAAATGTCATGAAGGAGGTACAATGATAAAGCATTTGACTTCCAAGTGAAAGGTCAGTGGCTAGATCCTACCACCATTCCACGTGAGGAAAGAGCTAGTGATCTGCTCTCACAAAGATTTCAGCTTAGGAAACCCTTTGGGGCAGTTTCACTGTATCGTGTGTGTACCTGCTTGCGCACGTATACTTGTTTTTGCTGGAAAGCAATGAGGATAACATTCTTTGAAACAAGACATACTTGTTCTTCTCACTAAAGTTATCTTTCTGTTTATTAACTTAAGTAGTGAAAATTACTTGATGGATTTGCCAGGTACTGTGTTCAGGATTAGAAATAGAAAGGTGAGTGACCAAGAGTTTCTTCCCTCAAGAAGCTATATAAAATTACCATGGTGAGTGACCAAGAGTTTCTTCCTTCAAGAAGCTGTATAAAATTACCATCATTTGACTTGATTTCAAGTTATAATGTCCTTGCCCATCTCAGGTTCTCGGGTACTTCTGCACTGTTGAAATGAATTCACTGCTCTTTTTTAAAATAATTGTAGCATAATTAACATTTTCCAACTCTCTTGAATGTATAAAGCTCAACTTTTTACACTAGGAAGAAAAAGAATGGTGATGCAGCAGGTAGACGAGGAACAGAAGGCCAGAGACAGATTTATATTTCCATTTTAATAAAATTGGATAAAAGTTCAATAGGATTTAAATTCTTTTCCCCAAGCACACCCTGGGGAACTGTGAAAGACCAGCTTAAGCGAGGCTGGACTTGGCAGCTTATTTATTGTTTTATAGATTTCCATTCAGAGAAGGACAAAACCAGTAACAAACTTGCCACAGCATTTCATTTGTTTGGTCTTATTTCTTGTGTTCAGATCTATCTGCATGCTGTCTATTGGATTTAAGTTTTATTGTCCTCCAGATATACGAGTAGTGGAGTTTGGAAAAAACAATTAAGTTATAATTTGTAGTTTCAACTCAAAAGAGGGGTAAAAATGATGCTATATAAGCAGCATCTCTGTTCAAAATAAAGTCCTTGGATAGTGCAAGAGATTAATGTGTTTGGTTATGAACCACAGCATTTAAGGTTTGAGCTCATTCAGACGTATCTGAGAAGAAAGACCCGGTGATCTGCTTCTGAAAAGTCATCTATTAAAAACCCTTTGCAACAGAGTTCTTCTCTGACCCACATGGGTTCACCAGGAGTTGGAGTCAACACAATGGCAGTGGTTTTTTGTTTGCTTGTTTGTTGTTTTGTTTTTGAAGTATTCAAAATGGCCTTTAAATACAGGTTATTGGTTCTTAATTGAGACCGAGTTTGCCTCTCAGACTGTATTTGTCACTGTTTGGAGACATTTTTGGTTGTCGTAACCGGGGGATGCTCGTGGGTCCTGGGATGCTGTTCAACATCTAGTGCAAAGAACAGGCTCACCCAGTAAGTAGTAAGCCAGCCCTAAATGTTAGTAGTGTCCAGTTGAGAAAGCTTGCTGTAAGGAAGGCCCGTAGTGGTCAAGAAGAGCTTCGCCTGTTTGTCTGAGTCACTTTGAAGACGAAGTGTCCCCCCTCCGCTTTCTTTTCCATTTTTATTAAATATCCCCTTTTAACTATGATCTACTTACTACAGAATAACTTAATATTTAATATACTGAACTATAAGGTAATTGGTGGTACTGAATCTTAGAGATAAAAAGTTACAATATTAAAAGTGAAGCTGACCAACCTTTTGATCTGCTTTTCATTGGCATCTCAGCAACATGCAAGCCACAACAGTACCAAAAAAAAAACAGACAGATAAATGGTGTCTCTGAATTTGATTTCTAATATTCCTGAAATAGATACTGCTCTAAAAGACCCTCAGAATCTTCTCTAATTATCCTTCCTTCTGCTTGAGACCCAGTCTCTCCTCTAGGCAAGTGAGCATTCTGTCACTTTCCATTTCCAAAATTGGAAAGCACTCAAGTGACACTAGGGAAGAATGACATCCTGAAAATAGACTTAATAACATGGACGGAGTCAAGTTTTCAGGACCTTTATTTTCTGATGTGGAACAATTCAAACTAAGAAGAAACATCTGCAAATATCTATTAGTAATTGTAATATGAAATGTACAAAGTAAGAACCTAAGAAAATTAGAAGTTGTCAAAATGAAATGGAATACCTAAGGATCAATATCCTAGGAATTAGTGAACTAAAATGGACTGGCATTAATCATACTGAATCATGAAATCACAAGTTCCTGTATCCTGGGAATGACATATAGAAGTGGCTTCACAGTCATCATCAAAAAGAATATTTCAAGATCTCTCCTGAAGGAAAATGTTGTTAGTGATAGAATAATATCCATATCCCTACAAGGAAGACCAGTTAACACAACTGCTGTTCAAATCCAAATCTGTAAGCCAAAATAAGATTCTTACCAACTTTGGAAGTCTGAAATTGATAAAACATTCATTGAAGATACATTGATGTTATTGTTGATTGGAATACAAAACTAGGAAATGAAGAAGAAGGATCTGTATTTAGAAAATATAGCCTTGGTGATAGAAATAAAGGTGAAGATCACATGATAGAATTTTGCAAAACAAAAGACTTCTTCATTGCAAATAGCTTTTTTTTTTTTTTAACAATATAAGTAGTGGCTATACATGAGGACCTAACCAAACAGAGTACACAGGAGTCAAATCAACTACATCTGTGGAAAGAGACAATAGAGAAACTCAGTATCATCAGCTAGAACAAGGCCTGGCCTGACCGTGAGATAGACTATCAGTTGCTGTTTTATCAATTCAAGTTCAAGTTGAAGAAAATTAGAAAAAGTCTGTAAGAGCCAAAGTATGACTGAGTATATCATATCGGCATTTAGAAACCATCTCAATAATAGATTTGATGCATTGAACATTAATGATCAAAGACAAGACACGTTGTGGGAAGAACATCACAAAAAAAAAGAAAGCAAAAGTTCATTTAAATGGGAGGGACTTTTTAAAAAAAGAACAAAAGGGATATTGGAGGAGACTCAGAAACTTCCTCCTTAAATGTTACACAACTAAATCAAATGAAAGCAATGGTGAAATAGAGTAGCTGAACAAACTTCAAAGGTCAGCTCAATAAGACAACTCAAGTGTTATAATGTAATGTGCAAAGACTCACAGTTTGCAAGCAAAAAGGAAGAACACTCTTGGTATGTCTCAAGGTGAAAAAGCAAAGAGAAACATTTGAGCCTCAAGTTGCAATACTGAAGCGTTCTCTGAACAGAATGTTAAATGACACAGGAGTATAAAGAGAAGGTAGAAAGAATATAGAATCATTATACCAAAGAAGAACTGATTAACATTCTGCCATTTGGGGAGGTAATGTATGATCAAGAACTGATGTACTGGAGGAAGAAGTCTGCACTGCACAGAAGACATTGGTGGAAACAGGGCTCCAGGAATTGGCGCAATACCAACTGAGATTTTCAACAAACAGATGTACCACTGGAGATGCTTACTCATCTACGCCAAGAAATTTGGAAGGTGGCCATCCAACTGGAAGACGTCTCTATTTGTGCCAGTTCCAAAGAAAGGTGTTCCAACACAATGCAGAAATTATCAAACAATTTCATTAGTATCACATACGAGTAAAATGTTGCTGAAGATAATTCAAAAGCAATTTCAGCAACACATCAACAGAGAACTGCCAGAAATTTAAGCCAGCTTTGAAGTGGTTGTGAAAGGAAGGCTATCATTGCTGATGCCAGATGGATGAATCTTGACTGAAAGCAGAGAATACCAAAAAGATGTTTACCAGTGTTTTATTGATTATCCAAAGGCATTTGACTGTGTGTATTTTAATAAATTGTTGACAGCAATTTAAGGAATGAGAACTCAGAAATATTAAATTATGTTCATGAGGAACATGTGCATAGACCAAAAGGTAGTCATTCAAACAGAACAAGAGGATGCTGCATGGTTTAAAGTTGGAACTGTGTCAGGGTTGTATCCTTTTATCTTACTTATTCAATATGTATGCTGAGCAAATAAAACAAGAAACTAGTCATGTGAAGAACATAGTATCAAGACTGGGGGAAAACTCATTGGCAGCCTTATGTATTCAAATGACACATACCTTGCCTGCAAAAAGCAAAGAGGACTTGAAACACTTACTGATGAAAATCCAACACTATAGACTACAGTATGGATTACACTGTAACATAAAACAAAAATCCACACAACTGGACAAATTAGCAATATCATGATACACAGAGAAAAAGCTGGTGTTATCAAGGATTTTATCCTACTTGAATCCACAATCAACATCCCTGGAAGCAGTAGTTGAGAAACCAAACAATATATTGCACTGGGCAAATCTGCTGTAAAAGACCTCTTTAAAGTGTTGAAAAAGCAAAGATGTCGCTTTGCGGACCAAGGTGCCCTTGGCCTTACCAGTGATATTTTCAATTACCCCACATACGTGTGAAAGCTGGCTAGTGAATAAGGAAGATCAAAGAAAAATTCATTCATTTAAATTATAATATTGGTGAAGAATGTTGAATGCATCATACACTACCAGAAGAACAATTTGTCTTGGGAGATGTACAGCCAGAATGTCTTTTGATTAACTATGTCTCATATTTTGAACATGTTTTAAGGAGGGTGTCCCTGGAGAAAGACGTCATGCATAGTAAGGTAGAGAAGTGAATTGATCCGGCTGGCAGCAGCAGTAGGCTCAAACACAACTATTGTGAGGATAGTGTAGGACCTGCCGTTGTTTCCTTCTGTGCTATATAGAGTACCCAGGAGTTGGACCTAGCTTGAGGGCACCTAACAACTACAACAGTACTTTCTCTATGTATCACTTGTAAATTGTTGTTTGTTTAATGCTATTGTTGCAGGATTGTCTATGTTGTAGTAATTACTGTTGTTTCCTTTTTTTCTTTTTTTCCTGGCAGTGTACTCACTTGCCTTGGTGGTGGTTTGCTGATTTCTTCCATTGTTTATTACCTTTCCTTCACCAGGATTAATGCATGTCTTCTGTTTGGTAGGAAGCCCTGGTGGCATAGTAGATAAGTGCTCAGCTGCTAACAAAAAGGTTGGCAGTTCAAATCCACCAGGCATTCCTTGGAAACTCTATGGGGTAGTTCTACTCTGTCCTACAGGCTTGCTATGAGTCAGAATTGACTCAATGGTAGTGGATTTTAGTTTTGGGGTTCCATTTGGCAACTTACCCTCTCTTCCACTTCCATCCCTGGTAACCATCAAAGATTTTCTTTTCCTTGAGTGGAGGTTTTTATTGTCTCCTTGTAATAGTGATGCCATGCAATGTGTATCCTGTTGTGATTTACTTATTTTACTCAGCATTAAAAAAATTCTTTTGTGATTTACTTCTTCTTCTCAGAATTCAAGGAATCCAAACTCATTGCCATCAAGTTGATTTCTCTCTCATGGTGATGCTATAGACGGGGTAGAACTGCCCCACACAGTTTCCAAGGAGTGCCTAGCAGATTTGAACTGCTGACCTTCTGGTTAGTAGCCATAGCACGACAACTAGTACACCACCAAGGTTGCCTTCCTCTCCAAATTCATCCATGTTGTAAGTTGTTTCATGATTTCATCATTATCCTTTTATTAGTATTTTAATTCTATTTATTGGCTTTCTATTTTTTAAGCATTTTATTGTGCTTGAAGTCCAAGTTTACAATTCAATTTGTTATACAAAAATTACATTTGCTATGTAACTCTAGTTGCTCTCACCCACACTGAGACAGCGCACTCTTCTTTTCCACCCTGGATTTATCACGTTCATGCAACCAGCTCCCGTCCCCCTCTGCTTTCTCATCTTGCCTCTGGACTGAAGCTGGCTATTTAGTCTCATGTATCCACTTAAGGCAAGAAGCATGCTCATTGCCAGTATAATACATTGTCCCTGTTTTTCTTCCATGATCTTCCTTGTTTTAGGTCTTACCTTTAAATTGTTGACCCATTCACAGTTAGTTTTGTATATAGTGTGTAATATAAGTCTTGTTTCACTTTTTTTTTTAACTAATGAACGTCTGTTTTGCCAGCAATATTTTCTCACTTGATGGGCTTTAGCATTTTGTCAAAGAATATCTGTCCATAGGTGGATGGATTTGCTTCTGGTTTCTGAATCATGTTCCATTAATCTATGTGTCTGTCCTTGCCCTGGTACCAGGTTGTTTTGACTATCATGGCCATGTAGAAGTTTCTGAGATCAGATAGTGTGAGGTCTCCTACTTTTTTCTTCTTTAATAATGCTTTGCTTAGCCAAGGTTGCTTTCCCTTCCATATAAAGTTGGTGATTAATTTTTTTCAACTCATTAAAGAGTGCTGTTGGAATTTGAAAAGAGATTGCATTATATTTTCTATTGCTTCGGGTAGTATTGACATTTTCACAACGTTTAGTGTTCCTATCCATGACCAGGGTATGTTTTCCTATTTATGTAGTTCTCTTCTGTTTTCTTGCAGTAGTTTTCATAGTTTTCTTTTTCTAGATCTTTTACACCCCTGGTTAAATTTACTCCTAAGTGTGTTATCCTTTGGGGGACTACTGTAAATTATATTGCTTTTCTCATTTTCCTTTTGGTGTAGAAGAATCTACCTGAGTCTTTATATGCTGATCTTGAGTCCTATTTTGATTCATTCTTCTATTAGTTTCAGTACACATTTTGTAAAAATCTTTGGGATTTCCTATGTACAGAATCATGTCATCTGCAAATAAAATAAAATAAAATAAAATAAGTCACTGTCAGCAAATCAATTCTGACTCATAGCAACCGTATAGGAGTAGAATTGCTCCACAGAGTTTCCAAGGAGTGCCTGGCAGATTCATACTGCTGACCTTTTGGTTAGCAAACCTAGCACTTAACCACTAGGACACCAGGGGTTCCCTCCTGTGAATAGGAATAACTTTCATTCTTCCTTACCAATTTGAATGCCTTGATTTCTTTATCTTGACTAACTAGAACTTCCAGTATAATATTGAATAAGAGTTCTTATTGTAAAGGGTATCTTTGCTTCCCATTCTCAAAGGAAATGCTTTCAGTCTGTCTTGCTGAGAATAGTGCTGATGTTGATTTTGTATGAATGCCCATTATTATGTTGAGAAATTTTTTGGTGTAGTGGTTAAGTGCTACAGCTACTAAGTCAAGTGTCAGCAGTTTGAATCCACCAAGCAGTCTTTGAAAACTCTATGGGACAGTTCTACTCTGTTCTATAGGTTCACTGTAAGTTGGAACTGACTCAGTGGCAACAGGTTGGGCTTTTGGATTTTATTTGTGTTTTGGTGTGTATCAATTGTGGCTGTTGGACTTTATCAAATGTCTTTTCAGTGTTGATTGAGATGATCATGTAATTCTTTTGTTTTATGTATGTGACGGATTATGTTGATTTATTTTCTAATGTTGACCCTCTGTGGCATACCTTCTAATAATCCCATTGGTTGTTTTTTTTGTTTCTGTTTTTGTTTTTAATGTGTTATTGAATTCTATAGCCTAGAAATTTGTTGAAAATTTTATGACTGTATTCATGAGGGATATTGGTCTGCAATTTTCTTTTTTTTTTTGTGATGTTTTTGGAAACTCTGATGGCACAATGGTTAAGTACTACATCTGTTAACCAAAAAGTCAGCAGTTTGAATCTGCCAGGTGCTCCTTGGAAACTCTATGGGGCAGTTCTACTCTGACCTATAGGGTTACTATGAGTTGGAATCAACTTGAGGGCAGTAGATTTGAGTTTTGCTTTTACTCAGCTGACTTAGATATCACTATTATGCTGGCTTGGTAAAGTGAACTCAGGAATATTTTTTACTTTTCTGTACTCTGAAATAGTTTGTGTAGTATCGCTATGATCCTGAGTTCTTCTCTGAATGTTTGGCTGAGTTCTCCAGTGAAGAAGCCTGAGCCAGGGCTTTTTTTTGTTGTTTTTTGGCAGGGTGTAGGTAAGAGCTTGTTAAATCTTCAGTTTCTTTTTAAATTACATGTCTATTCAGTTTATCTCTCTTAGCTTGCTTTACTTTATGTAGGTAGTGTGTTTGTGGAAATTTGTCCATTTCCTCTGTTCTCAAATTTGCTGTACATTTTTTTTATATGTTGTTGAATTCTGTAGCCTCAAGCTGCTCTTCAGGATTCTTTGTCTTTGTTTTTGTTATGATGTATCTTGGTAACCTTCTTTTAAGGTCTATCCTGTATGGTGTTCACTGAGTCTTTTAGGTGGGTATCTTCTTGTATTTCATGATATTAGGAAAGATTTCTGCCAGTAAGTCTTCAACATTTATCTGTATTTTCCATTGCCTTGCCCTGTACTGAAGTCCCAATCATGTGCATATTTTTCCTCTTGAGAGTGCCCACGTACTTCTTAGGCTTTCTTCACTTTTGTTTTCTTCTAATTTTTCCTCATACAAATTGGTGTCAAGGGATTTGTCTTCAGATTCGCTGCTTCAGTCTTTCATTGTTTCAGTTCTGCTCCTACATGTTTCTTTTGGGTTGTCTATTTCTGATATTGTATTGTCAATCCTTTGGATTTCTAGTTGCTATTTTTGTATGGTGTCTAGTCTATTTGTTATTTTTGTATTGCTTTCTCTGTATTTTTTCTGATTGTGTCTGTTTGTCTTGGTTTTGTCTGTTTTCCTTGATCTCTTTGAAAGCCCCGTGTATTAGTCTTTTGAGTTCCATATCAGATAGTTCTTTTACCATTTCTTCCTCCGGAAAGTTTTGTGCTGTTTATTTTGGTCATTTGCTAAAGCCATTTCATTCTGATTCTTTATGTTACTTGATGTTGACTGTTTTCTCATGGGCCTCAAGAAATTATTGTACTTTTTTGTGTATTGTATGCTTGCTGAATCTGAATTTTTCTTTTGTTTTGTTTTATTTCGATGTATCTGAGTAGGCTGAGCATGTAACATACTTGTCCAGCCAGTCTCCTGGCCATGGATGCAAGGACATTTTCCCTGGTCACTGGATTGGGTATTGTCTGTGCACTGTGCTAATTGCCAGCTAGTGTGGTGAGGGTGACTATGTCATCAGTCACTGAATGAGTATTAAAGAAATTTCAACTGATGGGCCAATATGGGCAGGGTGCTGCAGGGGTGTTCACAGTGAGCATAAGTCTTCAGTTGGGAGGAGCAGTCAGTGCTTAGGTAGTGGGGATATTGTTTGTCCGTGGGTGTCTTGCAGGAGGGCATGCCCTGACTGCAACACCACATCACAAGAGAGGTTGTGTAGGTAGTCCTCACGTTCTCAGGACAGATGGTGATAGGAATTAGGCGGCACCACTGGTCATCGGGAACCAGGTACAGGGGGCCAGGGGAAGTGGGAGGTGCCATTGGCCCCCATTTCCATGGCTTGGGTTATTAGAGGGAGTAGAATGTGCTGAGGAAACCCTGGTGTTTAAGTGCTGTGGCTACTAACCAAAAGGTTGGCCATTCAAACTCACCAGGCCTCCATGGAAACTCTGTGGAGCAGATCTACTCTGACCTGTAGAGTAACTAGGAGTTGGAATCAACTCGATGACAATGGGTGGGTTTTTTAGGATGTGCTGTAGGTGTGTGGGCGCCCAGTGCAAGTGGCTGAGTGAAGGGGTGGGTAAACTGTGATTGCATGTGGGGAGAGGGCTTGTGTGAGGGAGATTGTTTTAGTCACCTGACATCTGGGATCGCTATGAGTTGGACCCAACTCAACAGCAAAAGGGTAGTGGGGTGTACTGCTCCAACAGAAATACCACAAGGAAGATGGCTTTAACAAAGGAAGGTTTATCCTTATATAGTCCAGTGGGCTACAAGTCAAAATTCAGGATATCCACTCTAGGGGAAGGCTTTCCCCCTTGTCCGCTCTAGAGGAAAGTCCTTGTGGTGCATCAATCCTTGTCCAGGTAGCATCTTGACACAGGAACCTCAGGGCTGAAGGATGCAATCTTTTCCCTATGCTGCTTTCTTGATGATGTGAGGTTCCCAACTCTCTGTTGCTTCTTTTTCCTTTCATCTCTTGTAGGATAAAAAGATAAAGGGTGGAGCAAGCCATACTCCAGGGAAACTCCCTTTACAGTGGAACAAGGAGGTGATCTTCTAATCCTTTAACATACAGCATAGGAAAATCACAAACTGGAAGACAATCATAAAATATTGGGAATCATGGCCCAGCCACATGGCTACGCACATTTTTGGGGGGACACAGTTCAATCCATGACTGACGTTGAGGGGGCCACAGGCTGTTGAGTCACCATGAGGGGTTACTGAAGTTGGTGTCGTAAATGAGATGCATACACTTAGCTTTCTTAGGGTAGGATGCACTCATGCCTGGCCTTGGATTTAAGTACAGAATCACACCTGCTTGGCTGAACCATGTGAGGGGATTTACTGAAGTTGGTGTCGTAAATGAGATGCATACACTTAGCTTTCTTAGGGTAGGATGCACTCATGCCTGGCCTTGGATTTAAGTACAGAATCACTCCTGCTTGGCTGAACCATGTGAGGGGACTTCAGCAAGAAATTCTGCTTAGTTTGTCTCAATATGGCTGCACTGTTTAGATTCAACTAACAGGACACTAACAACCCATAATTCTCCACGTCTACTGTTCTTGTACATGTGTTTTTCCATTTGACCTTAAGTTCATTTATTTAGCCTTGTCTTTGATGCTCAGAGTTTCAAAATTGTCATCTGCCTCATTCATTTGTTTTCTCAAGCCTTGGTTGTAAAGAGATTCTATGGAGTGTCTTGCATTGCCTCCTGAATATTTTATTTTTGATTAACCTAGTTTGAAGATTTTTTAGTGAACTGATCTTTGGAATATGACAGAATGTTGACTTTTTTTATATCTGTTTATGTGTCTATCTGTATTGCTTAAAAATATTATGTACAAAATGTTAACTAAGATTATTTCTACATACACTGTTTATAGCTGTTTGATCAACTGCACATAATTCAAGAAATTTGCTTTTCTTAAATGCTCTTATATTATGGTACTTGTTCTTGGCAGTCAATAATCATATTTTATAGTTAGATGTAAAAGCCTTATGTGTTTGATATAAAAGATACATAAAAAGAAGACAGAGGGGAGGAGGGAGAGAGAAAGAAGAAAGAAAGGGTAGGTGGGCAAATGATTACATAGACAGACATACAGAGAGATGGATACAAAATCTTAATGGACAGATGAGCGGAATAACATGCCATCTGGTATTTAGTTAACTAGGCCTGTGGAGATCCTGCCTCAGTATGTCAGACAGAGGTAAGATTTCTTATAAAGACAGTCATGAAGCTTTCTACTATACTAGATAAATTTCAAGTTGTTAGTATTGGTGTTTTTCAGATAGATGTTAAATGTTTTGATTGATAGGTTAGGGCCAGTTTTATGATATTTATATGCAAGACTAAAGTATCTGAAATCTTCTATAGGTAATGGAAAGTGCACAAAGCCAAGCCAAGTGCACAAAAATTAAGTTGTTTTGTCACTAATGAATTTAAAACTCATACATGCACTAGCAGCTGTGTAACTATAGACAAGAAGTGACGGTAACTGTGAGCCAGAGGCTGCCATCATAGTATTATTGTTAATTTCTTGACAACAAATCTGGATTTTAGATAAAACATGAAAGAAGGAACACACAGACTTCTAGAGGAGCTAGGATATGTGAAAGTGACAGATTTCCTACTATGAGACCACTAA
The DNA here is from genome assembly GCA_028571685.1 of Heterohyrax brucei. Lineage (NCBI taxonomy): Eukaryota > Metazoa > Chordata > Mammalia > Hyracoidea > Procaviidae > Heterohyrax > Heterohyrax brucei. The sequence continues at coordinate 110,826,970 of CM053149.1, read as the reverse complement.
TGTAAGAGAATATGCCTTTCTAACAACAACATCAGGGACAGTTATTAAACAAGCACTTTGGTGTGAACTCAAGAAAAAGTTGTCATTTCTGAAGTCTCTTACATACAAGCACTTTTGAGCTCTGCCTCAAAGTATTCGGTGAAGTTTGCGCTAACAGGTAAACAGTGTACCCCACGCAGCACTGGCTCTCTTTGCTGGCTTTGGGGACAAAGTGGGATGTATGTCACACAGTTGGTATATTTCTATTCTTAATGGCTTAACATATTTGCTGTTATAATGTGCTTAAGTAGAAAGCAGCTTCAGCATTCTGTATTACCTCCTATTAAGACTTTAGGAAAAAGACTCATCTAAATCATTATCAGTTAACCGAACAGCTACTTGTTTTCAGAATTCCTCATTAGCAAGGAGGAAATGCAGTCTTGCTTAATACTTGTATATAATCACAAGGATTAAGATAAAAATTGAAGTGATGACAATAATACAATTGTTTTCTAATCTATAGTTTTGAACTTGACTTTAATAAAATAATCTCTGTATGTAGATTGCTGAGGCTTTTGCCATTCATTATAATTGTCAAGGAAAAAAAATTATTAAAAAGCAGCATCCATATTTCAAAAGCTTTGAATATAATCCTTTCTCAACTTGACACATGGTAAGACTTGGCATTTGTGCATAATGCTTTTTTGCATGAAACATGAGTAATCATACTATCTTTAAAAGAGGCTTTGAAAATCAAAGACAACCTGCTGATAGACTAATGAATTCTTCTCCTCTTTCTTTTTTATTTTTGAGTCCGAAAAACAAAATTTCTTACAATAATAGTGTTCTCATAACGTATATGTGTGTATGTGTACATGTAAGGGTGTGTATAGACAATATTAAGGCATTAATGAACAATCAACAACTCAGATTTTTTCTTTCTACTTGTGGAGTTAGATGACCTATGAAGACTCTATTCAGATTGGAAACAGTAGATACACCTTAAATGATAAAACCTTTTAAAAAGAAAATAAACAGCAGTTATATTTTATCAAAACTCACTTATTTTTTTTTAATTTGTTAAAATTTTACTCAGAAATACTTTGAAGCTCTAGATAACTGGCACCTTACTCTAGTCACTGAAATATAATATTTCCATTGAAAATCTAAAACCTGCCATGTCTTTCCACCTCATAAACCAAGCCAAACAAGTTATTATTGTTGAGTTGATTCTAATTCATAAAAACCCTATGGCACAGAGTAGAACTGCTCCATAGGATTTCTAAGGAGCAGTTGGTGAATTTGAACTGTCAGTCTTTTGCTTTGCAGCCTGGGCTCTTAAGCTCTGCATCACCAGGGCAAATTCCATCTGATATCAACTGTTATTATGGTTCTCCCTCCATAGAGTTGAACCTTGGGGGTAATACTAATAAAGTTTAAATCTTAGATCTCTAATTTTGAGAATCAGATTTTACCCTTGATTTAACAATATACAGTTAAGCTGTGAAGCTCTCTAGAATGTAGACTTTCATGCCAGGATTCTCTTTCAAATTTCAATATATACTTCATAAATAATGTATAAGGACGAGAAACTACACTATGAATGAGAGGGTCTTGAGTTCAGTCCTATCTTTGCTGTCAGTTAACTGAATGACAGTGGGCAGCTCCCTTTACTGTTCAGTTTCAATTCCCTAATCTGGAACATACAAGTACAGAATTACATGATATTTACGGTCCCTCTGAGTTCTAAGATTTGATGATGTTTTGCTATGCTGAGTCCCAACAAACTAGGAGTACTTAGAACACAATTCACATTTCTAGGGTTCAATACCTAAAAATGTATATATATTGTTGGTTTGTTCAATGATTGCAGTAAAATTGCTAATATTTAATTTCAAAACAACTGTCTAGATTTTTCAGTTATTTTTTAAATGCTGTTTATTTTAAAAAACATACTGTAATTCAGGTAAGAGGTACTCTTCATAACAACTTTGACAGTTGGGTGTTAAAAGAAAGTTCATACCCAACTGATGGGCCTAATGAAGTCAGATGGATACAAAGAGAACCTAACCCATTTATACCATATGAACATGGAGGTAGAGTTGGGAATGTAAGTCACTGCCTAAAAGACATATAAATTGTCACTCTTCATGAAAGATTAGCACAAAAAATAGTTGAGAGTGGACTACAGACAAGGTATTATGGAGCAAGCAATAATTAAATGTCTAGACTGTCAGAGAGTCCCCATCTAACAGGTCTTAATGGAGACCAGCCCCCCCACCTAGTGCCTAGAAAATGTAACTGACACAAATTGATACTTTTTCCTTTAGATTCAAGCAATTCAGAAAAATTGGTCAAAAACTTAGGCATCTAGTTATTAATCCTGACACATGAATTTCCAGGTGTAATTGTGTGTAACAAAGGGGACTGGAAGAGCAACACAAAATATGATTGTAACCAGATCATGGTGACTGAGTTGTAAAATTCTTTAACTATGCAGTTGGTCATGTCGTTAATGCTTGATGTGAGATCAGATTGAGAATTTGAGTGATTTTTTCAGATACAGGGAATATGTCAAGTTTAGAAATGTTCAGCAGTTTCCATTATAAGAAGGGAAAGTCATAGCTAGTGGAAATGAGAAATTGCCACTGCCCATTCACCTTTGTTAGAAAGAGGACCCAGGAGACATAGGCTAACCTTAGTGCTAACAGCAGTATATAACTCAGTATATAGAAAATAAAGCCCAGATTTTTTTGTTTTAATACAAAAATAATAAAAGTGAAGCACATTAAGTGACAAGATAGCATCATCATAATAATTGGCAAACCATATTCTTTTTCTTTTTCTTGGAAGCTGACTTTTTGAAGTGCACTAAAAACACATAGCTTTGAAAATTTCTTGATTTTATTTTTATACTGAACAGTAGAGCATGTATTTTTCCCTCTAAAATTATTACTGACTTATAAAAAATTATTTCTAAGTTATTACTAAAGGTAGAGCCTATATGTATGACTTTAAAATGATTGCAAACTTCTTAAATTTGAGACTTTCAAGATTACATACAGGTGTAGGTATGCTTAAATAATTGTTTAACTTTTGTATTATGTTTCTAGTTTTGTTATGTTGCGTTGTTATTTTGCTTTGCGGCTACCTCTATGATCTCCCTTACTATTCTAAGCTTGAACCAGACTTTAACTTCTGCATGTCTTTTTAATTCCCTCTCCATCTGAAAGGGTTATAACTACTGTAATATATAGCTCTTTGTAGTGTGATGATATCATAGTTTTCATAACATGAACATTGGTTCCCTTTTTTTCTAATATTATGGCTTTGATTGAGCTTTGTGATTTCTCTAAGTGAGTAGGATTCCAGATACTGTGTCCTGCATTGCCTCCTGAAGTATACACTTAATGTTTTTATTTTTCTAAGCAAAGAGCTTCTTTCCATGTTTCTTGTAGCTTTGGTTTGGTTTGGTTTTTACAAAGTCTCTAAGTTTCTGTTTATCTGCAAATATCTTAATTTCATCTTCATGTTTGAGAGACAACTTTGCAGGATATACAATTCTTGGTTAGAAGTTTTTCTCCCTCAAGGCTTTGAGGGTGTCATCCCACTGTCTTCTTGCCAACATCATTTCTGCCAAGAAGTCAGACAAAAACTTACAGGGCTTCCCTCTGAATGTTAGCCCTTGCTGCCTTTAAGAGAATCTGCTTATATTTTGTTTTATTACGTTTGATTATAATATGTCTTAATGTCTTTCTTTGGGGGTCTAGTTTTTGTGGTGTTCAATATGCATCTTGGAAATCCATGTTCTCTTCTTTCATAATTTCAGGGAAGTTTTCTGTCAGCAACTCCACAACAATACTCTCTGCATTTTCAGTTATCCCTCCCTGTTCAGGAACTCAATTACTCGTAGATTATTCTTCTTCATAGAGTCCCACCTGTTCCTTAATGCTTCTTCATTTTCTGTTTCTTTTCTCTGATTTCTCCTCATAAAGGCTGGTGTCAGTTGCTCTATCCTCAAACTCACTAACTCCGGCTTCCAGTTCTACTGTATTTTGTTTAATCTCTAGGAGAGCTCTCTATATAATTCTTTTGTACTTGACCTCTGATAGTTTCATAAAGTCTTCTTCATCTGGGAAGTTTTTTGATTCTTTGTTTTGTGAGTTTTCCAGAGCCATGGTGGACTGTTTCTTAAATGGTTGGCTATGGACTGTTACCTTCATGCCATTTAAAAGCTGTTTGGTTTCTCTGGTGTTACCTCAACAGCAGTTGAGGCATAGTTCTAAGAGGAGAATTGGTCACCAGCCACCCCTGTGTACTCTGGTGACTGGCCCCAGGTGGAATCTCTGGGGTGGCAGGCTCTGCCTCCTGACTGGAGAAGATGGCATCCTACTTATGGAGTCACTGGGAGGCTGTCAGTCAATGCTATGATGTGGATCAGTGAAGGGTAGAAGAGATGCTACTGGGCCACTCAGCAGACTGTTCTCCAGGTGATCTGACTTTAAAAAGCTACTTTATTGCTAAGTGAGGAGCTGTCCAACATCTGCTGAAGTCAGTCAGGCCCTCAGGTGTGGCAGGCCCTACCTTCTTGCTGGTCCTGAAATCACCTCATAGGCTGTCCCCAGAAGCTATGATATGGTTCAAAGTAGGGACAGGTTATGGCCTTGCTGTCATCCTCTGCCAGGCCCCACCTGTAACTCTAGGCACCACTGTCCTAAACCCAGCTTTTCTGCTGAAGAAGCACTTTCAAGACAGGGGCTGCTTCTCTGCATGAAAATTAGCCCCAGCTAACAACCTCCTAGCTAACTAAGATGGCATCTTACCTGAGCTGCCCTTCCTGCTGTGAAACAGGAGAATCTATAGCGTAGAAAAGAAAGGGTGTAGGGGCAGTGGTGCTTCAGTCAACAGCTGGGCTCTCAATATATAGCTATCCCTTGCACAGTCTCTCTGCTGCACCATATACTGTTTACTTAAGCACTGTAGTTCAGCATATTAGCTGGCTCATATCTAGTCCCCACCTCCCATACAACAAAGAAGGAAAGAAGGCATCAGTACCTGTAGTCTTCCCAAATGGTGAGCCAACAGAAGCAGGACTGAGCATGCTGCTGCCTTGTCTTTGAGAAAGGTAGTTAGCCCGATACTGGTACTTAGTATAATCTGACCGCTGTATGCCAGATTCTAGGGATCCCTGGATGTCCATGCTGCACTGTTCAGTTGTCATTCCAGACCTTAGTTCTCAGAGGGAATTGAGGAGATGTGTGTCTAGTCTGCCATCCTGGCCCTGCCCCTTAATTGTTTAACTTTTAATCTGTCTGATAAATATTTTGAGTCATGTAGTTATAGAACAAAAATAAACCATAAGTTTTTAATGGAATAGCTTATTCAAAGATATTTTTAATTATCAATAAGTAGTGTACATGCAATGAAATTAAGCATTTGCATTTTAGTACATTTCATTGAAAAGTAAACCTTGGCTACTTTTACAAGAAAAGCAGGAGAAATATACTGTAATGGCTTTTATATTGACAAGCTCTAGTGTCAGATGTCTGAGTAGGCCTCTGTGCTAATCCTACATAAGGATTTTGAAACATTATCAGTTAATAAAGATTTAAGTTAAAGCCAAAACAAACAAACAAACAATACTGTGAATGTTTAGGCTGACTAGTTTTCTTACTCAGTACCTACTCTGTAAGTCTCCATATAAACCCCTAACCAAACCCACTGCCATCAAGTTGATTCCAACTCATAGCAACCTATAAACTCGCCCTCAGTGTACCTGCCTTTGTAAGCTGTGTTATATCATAGTGTATTTTCTGATATTTTCTTGAGGGGGTAGATTTTATGTTTACTTTTACATCAAAATTGAATATGCACATCAATTAAAAATGTAAATGCTTATTCAGTTCTTTAAAAGAAAATCAAATATCCCTGTTCTCTATTCAAAGAAGTAAAGACTTTTGACTCTAAAAGTTTATCTTGGTATTTATGCATATTCCTGTATTTCTGGATAACATGTTCATCAAATGTTGATATTTTCTAAAGCTAATGAATCTTCTTGTCTGATTACGCTTATGAGACCCTTCCAAGGCCTCTTTTTATTCCAAGTAAATGTTTACTTTTGTATCTAATTTTAGACTCATAGTTCTGGATTAATTTTCTTAAGTAAGGCCTCTCAAATATTGTACACTTAAGACCACAAAAACTAATTGATTTGTGATGTCTAAATTGTTATGTATTGATTTTTCAGCTTTAGAAATTATTCAGAAATATTCACGTCTCCCTTATCTTTGTTTCTGCTATGCTTGTTTGATGATTGTTTTGGTCTTTTTCTTTTGTACTAGAATCTTTCCTCAGATTTCTAGGGACATGTGATTACTTGTTTATAACTAAGAGTAGGTAAAACCTGAATGCTTGGGTAAGGCTTAAACACAAGAGACATCACTTACAATTTATCTGGTTGGACTATTTCATTTGGGGACAATACTTACAGGTCTTTTAAATTGACTTTTCCATAATTTTCAAATAATGGAGGAGAAACAGATCATACTCTGAGACTTAGGACTGTCACGAAAGCAATGGAGTCCACAGGATGGCTGTGAAGGCAAACCCCAAGGTAATAGCATGCTGCAGTTCTCAAGAAGAAGATCAGTAGAGTGGAATCATTCACAAACCAAAAAACTAAACCCACTGCTATTGAGTTGATTCTGATTCATAGAGACCCTATAAGACAGATTAGAACTTCTCTATAGAGTTTCCAAGGAGTGACTGACAGGGTTGAACTGCCAGTCTTTTGGTTAGCAGCCATAGCACGTAACCACTACACCACCAGGGTTTCTGAATCATTTACAAGTTTCTAGGAAACATGTCACTACAAGAAGATGAAATTGACGGTCTACATGATATGTTGAAAAAGTGATTTACATAATCAGAGAAATATTTGGAGGTAAATTAGTTATCATCTCACATGCATGTGAAAACTGGTGAGTGGAAAAGGAAGACTTGAGAGTTGAAACATTTGAATTATAGTGTTGGCAAAGAATTGTGAATATACCATGAACTTCCAGAAGAATGAATAAATCTGTCTTGGAGAAAACACAACCAAATGATCCTTAGAAGTGAGGATGACGAGACTTCACTTTGTTTACACTGGACATGTTATCAGATGGGACAAATCCCTGGAGGAGGACCTCCTGCTTGTTCATGTGGAGGGTCAGTGGAAAAGAGGAAGACCTTCAGTGAGATGGACTGACACCATAGTTATAACAATGGGCTCAAATAAATCTACTAGTGTGAGGATGTCTCAGGACCAGACAATGTTTCATTCTGCTATACATAAGGTCACTAAGAGTCAGATTCAACATGATGGCAGCTAACAACAACAACAACAAATAAAAAATAATTGTTTAACCAACAAATAAGTAAGTTGTCACCCATTAAAAGACCATTAACTGCAGGGTAACACAACAAACTATGAGGCAGAGTAGAAGCACTGACATGATATTTGGTCAATTAACTGGAATACCCCATGAAACCATGACCTTGAACCTCCAAACCAAGGAACCAAATCCATGAGATATTGGGTTGTATGTAAGTAGGCTCAGCAGCTGCTCTTCATTGTTCTTGTAAATGTATCTGTCTTACAACTTTTGCCAATTCAACTTTTTACAGGTGAACAACTTACTGACAGCAATCGCAATAGAATTTTTATATCACTGCCAGCCCTGTGTTCCCCCCCATCACCCCTGATAGTCCTAAATAAATTTTGTCCTCTCTAGAAAAAAAAATTGAAGGTAAATACATATTTGTATTTGAAAGTAAAAATAATCGTAGTATAAGATATGGTCCAACTATAAATAGAATTTTTAGTCATATCAATACACAAAATGAATATTGAGATGACCAAAATTATAGGTTTATTGGGTTGGGAGTTACTGGAATTGTGTTTGCATTTGTATGTATGTGTATGTGAGGGGGCAGAGAAGGTAGATAAAGAAAGAAAAATTGCCATAATCCTATGTAGAAAGTAAGTAGGTGACTTCTAAAATAGCAAAAAAGAACAGTTGTTAGAAATATATAATTTAGAGATACATAGGTAAGAATGAAAAGAAACAGCTAAACTCTTCTTAAATAGTCAATTTGGAAATGTCACATACAGTTATGTGTAGGAGATAGATCCTTTTCTTAATAAACCTTGTATGACTTCAAACTATGTGCATGTAGAACAAAATGATCTCTCATTAAAGCTCTCAGAAATAAGACATTGTATCCACAAAAACAAATATACCAAAAGACAAACCCACAGCTACTGAGTCAATTCTGACTCATAGCGACGCTATAGGACAGAGCAGAACTGCCCCATAGTTTCCAAGGAGTGACTGTTGGATTTGAACTGCCAACCTTTTGGTTAACAGACATAGCACTTAACCACTATGCCACCGGGTTTCCAAAGACAAGTCTAGGACATTTTTAAGAGAAACATGAAGAAAAAAAGCACGCAAGACTAAAAATATGATAGCACAAACAAGCTCAGTAAAAGTTTAAGGAAGTCTCTCAGAACATACAGTCAGAAGAAAGAAACAGAAAATAAAGGAGAGAAAAGATGAATAAAAATATAGAAAACATGTCCTCCTCATCTTACTTCTTTCCTTTTCTTCTTTCTCTCCCTCCACAAATAGTTTTGAGCCAATAGTTCTACCAGGCATGAGACATACCTTCCTCAACAAAATAGAAACTTCAGTGGAGAATATGAGTCAGTGGATGAATCAATACACAAATAAAAAGTGTAAAATTTTATCAAGAAGTGAAGTGCAAACCTAAAAGACCAAATTTCAGTCTCCTCAAGAGGTTGTATATTTTTCCTTTTTCAGTGCCTAGTGTGGTGTTTTCTATATGTTAATCACTCAGTAAAAGTTTGGTCAACTGTTTCAACTGGAAGACATTATGTTGATTGAAAGTAGTCAGCAACAAAAGGACAAATATTGTATGAGACCTGTACGATAAGATCTCAAACACAGACGTGTGTAGAAGAAAAGACTCTTTGACAGCTGCAAGGGAGGGGAGGAAGGGAGGGCGAGGGGGGGAGGGTTTAGATTAGATAGTTGCTAGAAATCTGGTTGGATGAAATTGGTGATAGCACACATTAGAAACAAGAACAATGTTAAGTGGACTTTAGTGTAACTTGAATACTCCTTCCATCTTAACCAAATATTGCAAGGATAGAGTAGCTGGGGCAGGGAGCCCGGCACCATGCTCTTAGGTGAAATCGAGGCCAATTGGTACAACTAACGTTTTACTAAGAGGGCTCTCTGCACCCCACATTGGTGAGTGCGTCTGGGGTCTTAAAAGCTGCCAAGCTGCCATCCAAGGACACAGGAAATGGTCCCAGCACAGCAGGAATGGTTGCTCACCGAGGACCAAAATGACATGAGGTAAAGACAACCCAGAAGATAGAGAAACCCACGAAAGTGGGTGCCTACATCGACTTGGGACCGGAAGAACCAGATGGCACCCGGCCACCACCAGTGATAGCAGTGATGGAGCTCACTAAGTTGAGTCTCACTGGCAACACAGGAATAAAAAGGGGTGCATCCTGAGATTTCCGCTAAAAGACCTTAATTGATGGCCTAGCGGTTTCAGGGTTCCCCTGGGAGCATGGCCCCTGGCCCTGATGCTGCCCTTGCCCATAAATAATAATGAAGGTCCACTCTTTGGACACGAATGGATTGGAGTTGGTGATGCAGAGTGACCATATATTGGAGGCACTTTATGGTTCTATACATCTATAGATATCATCCTGCTGACCTCTGGCTGGAGGAAGGAGAGTGGGTGGAGAGAGGGGAAAGGAGACTGTTGGGAGGATGAGACATGTATGGAGCAGAGAGAAATAGTGTGCTGCCACCGGACAGGGAAAGCAGTAGAAGCTGTATACAGGTGGGCATGTAAATTTATATGGGAATATACATTTTCACTCAGTCATATTAAATAAAATAAAAATAAATAAACAAATAAATTTGTGTTATTTTAAAAAAAAAGTTTGGTCAACTACCTACATGTCTTGTATACATAGATTTGTTTTTCTAATAAAAACATTTACATCAGCATCCAGTAGAAACAATTTTAGTAAGTTGCATGCAAGTGTCAAAATTTCTAATTTTGCTGTATATACCTTCCAACATCTTTTAAGCCTTTCATGTTGTTGCTTGTAGAATGATTTTATCATAATGCACAGCAGAATTTAAAACAATTATCTCTCTGCCATTTTTGCACCCAATCAGTGAAGATGAGATGTATAAATGATTTCGGTATCTGATTAATTCCTAGAAAAGACTGCTTCGACCTGTTTTGCAATGCCCAAATTTCATGGACAAATTGCAATCCAGACAAAAGCTACAGGGCTGACTATCACGCCAAGTTTAACAGTAAATACATAAATGTGATTAAATAGTGGTCTAAATGTGGGAAATGTAGTAGTGAAGCAGATTATCATTGTCACATAATGTACTTGAAGGCTTTATATATGCAGTTTCAGTTTATCCAGTCTTCAAGCATTGGCAGTCTCTGCATATTTAAAGTATGTGGTTTCTAAATCTTTTGTTTCATCAGATTCTACTTACTCTTCCTCCCGATGTATACAAAGGTATAAACAAGAAAAATTTACTACTTGGGTTGAGAAGGAGGAATCAACAAATTCTTGACGCTAGTTAAATTTTATTGGTAACTTTATTATTGGCTTGGAAATGGCAATGAACTAGACCTAATTAGTTCTGGATTTTGTGGTGTGGGTTCTTTGAAAACAGCAAGGAAGCTCATCTGTGAATAAAGACAGTAAAAACAAACAAAAAACAAAGTGGTTTTATTTTATAATTGTCTTTGACACTATGGGATGTGAAAGAAAAGCAAATTATAGTGATGTATCTCCCTGTCGACGTGAATTGTGAATAAAAATGCTCATACTGATTTTCATCAAATGGAAGTTTTTTCATAAATGTTGTGTTCAAATTTCAAGGTATTTGGTTTAAATTTTGTATGAATTGTGTCATGGATTGAATTGTGCCCCCCCCAAATATGTGTAGCCATGTGGCTGGGCCATGATTCCCAGTGTCTTGTGACTGTCCTCCACTTTGTGCTTTTCCTATGCTGCATGTTAAAGGACTAGGGTGGGGCTGTAAATCCCTTCATAGGGTTACCTCCCTGCTCCACTGTAAAGGGAGTTTCCCTGGAGTATGCTTTGCCCCACCCTTAATCTTGTCATCCTACAAGAGATAAAAAAGACAGAGAAGCAGGCAGAGAATTGGGAACCTCATACCATCGAGAAAGCAGCACCAGGAGAAGAGCGCATCCTTCAGACCTGAGGTTCCTGCACCAAGATGCTCCCTGGACAAAGACTGATGCAATACCGGACTTTCCTCCAAAGCCGACAAGGGGAAAGCCTTCCCCTGGAGGGGACACCCTAAATATGGACTTGCAGCCTACCAGACTGTGTAAGAATAAACCTTCCTTTTTTAAAGCCATCCACTCTGTGGTAATTCTGTTACAGCAGCCCTAGCTAACTAAAACAAATTGTTTATTTTTTCTACATATCAAGTCATAGACTTATATATTGTCTGCATGAAGTGATAAGATAGAATTAAGTCACATTCTGTAGTCTTTTTTGTCATGATATTTTAATATTTATACCACCTCTCTTACCTTGCCTTCTTCAACCTGTGTTCTCAGAATTCTTCTGAAGAATTTTTAGTTCTACCAGTGATCAGTGTGTAATTTCACTTCATTCATACCTTTTATTTCATGTGATTTATTTCAACCTTCAGTTTAAGTTACTTAAAAGTCACCCCAACTTTGACTATGATAACAGTTTTATCTTGTCTTTTCCTCTCACAAGGCTGCAAGCTTCCTGGAACCAGAAGCTGTATCTGGCGGATCCTTGTATTCTAAGCAAGTAGCTTAGTCCCAGTGCATAAGAGGCTCTCAGAACACCTTCACTGAATACATACTCAAAGCAAATTGCTATCCAGACTATCTAGTTGCTAGACTAAATCCAAATGTTTAGCATATATCTTTTTACTGTGAAAGCAGTTCTAGTGTTGGAAGACTATTCTACAGAGATTGGCAAGATTAGTCAACAAATTTGATCATGATAGTGTGACTAATCAGTAACTTGACTTGAAAACACTGAAGAAATACCCAGAGTTTCCTTTGCAATGTTGGTCTGCCTTCCCAATATCGCAACTGCATACCTTTGAATAAATATGTATTTTCCCCACTCAGGTCTGAGACAAGCAGATACTTTTAGATTTATGGCTTTCTGTTCTTCTTTTAGAAACCCTGGTGGGGTAGTGATTAAAATGCTACAGCTGCTAACCAAAAGATCAGCAGTTGAAAACCACCAGGCACTCCATGGAAGCTCTATGGAACAATTCTACTTTGTCACGTAGGGTGCACGAGTCAGAACTGACTTGATGACAGTGGTGTTCCCTGCTCCCCGCCAAAATCCTCCTTTGAAAGAGCTGCCTTTAGTAGCTTAACATGGCATCCAGATCAAAGAAGGCCAGTGGAATGATGGTAAGATTAGCTATGCCATCAACTGTCACATTTTTACAACAATGAAAAATTTGCTTTATGGTTAGCTATGGAACATCAGAAGTTATGTAAGGATTTTGAAGTAAATGGATAAAAAGTGTTATGATTTTTTAAAAAATATATATGCTGTAAGATTATTGCATTAATTGTTCAGAGCTTGTTCAGATTATTGCATTAATTGTGTCATTTTGCATTAATTATTCACAGCTTCTCCATTCTCTTCAAGGTTTGAGTGTAGCCTTGCTCTCCTGTATGTAGAAACTCTGGTGGTACAGTGCTTAAGTACTGTATCCACTAACCAAAAAATCAGCAGTTCAAATCCTCCACACACTCCTTGAAAATTCTATGGGGCAGTTCTACTCTGTCCTACAGAGTAGCTATGAGTCAAAACAGACTCTATGGCAGTGGGTTTGGTTTTGGGCTCCTATATGCAGCTAACGGAAACCCTAGTGGCTTAGTGGTTAAGTGCTATGTCTACTAGACAACAGGAAGGCACTTCAAACCTGCCAGGCACCCCTTGGGAACTATGGGAGAGTTCTACTCTATCCTATAGGGTCACTATGAATCAGAATCAGCTTGATGGCACTGGGTTTGGTTTTTGGTTTTCACATGCAGCTGCTGTATTTTCTTGCTTAATGGATAACCTAAGGGCTTTTTGATGTAGTCCATCAACTTTTCCTCTTTAGCCTTAAATTATCATCAATTACAGTTCTAGAATTTATTCTATATCATTGTTAGGTGCAACCAAGTCAATTTTTATTCCAACTCATGACAAGCCCGTCTGACAGAGTACAAGCACTCACCCCCATAGTGTTTTCTAGGCTGTAATATTGATGGAAGCAGATTGCCAGTTCTTTCTCCTGCAGAGCTGCTGTTTGGGTTGAGCACTTAAATATTGTGCTGCCAGGGTTTCTTAAAGAATAACCAGGAAACATTAATAGACAAGTGTTACTTAGAATACACTTATAATAATAAAAAAATAGAGATAACTCAAACGTTCATCTTATGAAACTGGAAAGATAAAAATTGGAATATCTGTGTAATGGAGCTTAATACAGAGCTATAAGAAGAGATCTGTATCTGATAAATCATGGTAAAGAAAGAAAACAAAGAACAGTTCACAAAATATCCTGTTTGCATTAAATATTAACAAGTTATGCCTGCTGATGTCTGGTGGCATAGTGCTTAAGTGCTATAACTGATAACCAAAAGATTAGCAATATGAATTCACCAGGTGCTCCTTGAAAACTCAGTGGTGTTTTTCTATTCTATACTTTAAGGTCACTATGGGTCAGAAATGACTTGCAGTGGGTTAATGTGTGTCCTACAAAATGCTGAAATGATACCAACATTTTAGCACCAACTGTCTGTGGGGAGATGATCCCATTTTGGAAGAATTTTATTTTCTCTTTATAAAGTTTACTGTAGTGTTTAATTTTTAAAAATGTATTGAATTGCATTATGTCACCAGAAAAAATAATGAAGGTATTTATTAAAATGCTATATGATCATCTATTTTCCTTTTTTTTCCCCCCAAATTATTTCTGAAACTTCCCTTAGGGGAAATTCAACGTGGTACTTTTACCAACCTAGTCCTTCTACTGGCATATGTAACCTACTGGCATTCTATTTTAACTGTTTCAGAGCCTCACCTCTTCAGTACTTCATCATTTGCAAGTTGAGAAATGTTGGATTATATCCTGGAAATTGTGGATATTTGATTGTGTATATTGTTGTAGATTTTGATATATTCCTGTCCTTGGCGACTTGGCTGTAAAGAGTGTTAATTTCTTTAGTTTTAGCATATGATTCAATTTACTTGGGGCTAAACTATAAGCATGATCTCTTGAGTAGTAGCTCATATCTCGGTTCAGTTTTTTGCATGCTGAGTTTTATCCTTTACAAGCATGATTCAGAGGTTGGTGAAATATTTTGGAGAGTTTATACACAAAAAGTGTGACTCATCCTCTTTGACTTCTTTTTAGAATTCTCTCTGTATACTGAAAAAAATGTAGCTCTTTTTGTCAGGGAGGTTATGAATTTTAGTCTGATTGATTTTCCTGATTTTTTTAACATGATCACAGGTGAAAAGTAACACTTTGGTAATGCATATTAACAAACCACTAAGAAACATATAGGCTTATGGATTCTGTTGGTGCTAGCTGAAAAAGAAAGTGTATGAGTGAACAGAAGAATTTACCATAGCTTCTAGGCTGGATGTATAAAAGAAATTATCCTTGAGTGATTCTACATGCTTTTACTTGGCTAAAACTAGACTTATTCTTAGATCAGATAATATGAATTTGAGATGCCAGAAATTACTACACAAAATAAAGAGAAATAAATACACATAATTCAATAACTAGAAGTATTAGCACCTATTTATCAAAAGTGACCTATACCTTCTTCTTAGGGAAGTGCTTAGTGTTGCTATTCTCCACTGGCTAGAAAGCTGCTAGGAGTGTTAAAAACCAAAATTAGACCCACTGATGTCGAGTCAATTCCAACTCATAGGGACTGCCCCATAGAGTTCACGAAGCACCTAGTAGATTCGAACTACAGACCTTCTGGTAAGCAGACATTTCACTTAAGCGCTGCACCACTGGGGTTTTCAGTGGATTTCAAATAGATTATCTATCTATCTGTCAGTCAGTCTGTCTGCCTGCCTGCCTGCCTGTGTGTCTGTCTATTTATCTATCCCTTTTAAATTCCCTGAAATACATATATGTGTGTGGATTTAAAAGGGATATATATATATATATATATAAGCATTATGTATATATGGGAGATACATATATATATATCCCTTTTAAATCCACACACCCATATATATGTGTGTGTATATATATATATATATATACATATACATATATGTATGTGTGTCCCATATATCCCTTTTAAATCTCCTGAAATGACAACTTAAATAGAGGTTAGTGACTTAAATAGAGGTTAGTTTTTGTTTTTAATTGAGAAAAATGTCTACAGATAGATGTTTCTGGTACTGCTTTGAAAATGCCTGGGACAGTATTTCTATGGTTGTTTTATTTTTTCCTTTCTTGGAGTTACAAGATGGCTATTCTAGTTTGCCTTCACATATGTTTTCAAGGCAGAAAGAAAGGGGCCTAGAGACAGTCATTTTAGCCTTTTTATGTGGGCAGTGATTTCCAGAAGTACCCCACACAGACTTCTTTCTATATCTAATCTGACAGAACACGGTGACCTAACAACTTCTAGCTGCAAAGGAGGTTGAATAAGGGAGGGTAGATTGTCATGATCTGTGTAAACTAGGAACCTTCTTTGTTATTGACATGTTGCCACTCCAAAGAGTTTTGTGGTTCTCTGATCTACATTTAAGTGGATTGCTAATGAAACTGAATAACATCTGCCAGTATCTGCCACAGCACGAGACGACTTCAGAGTATCAAAAACCAAGTGAAGTTGAACATCCTTGTGATGAGCGGCAGGGCCAATGTAGCAATGAAAGCAATACGACCCATGGTGGCTTAGTTGATAATGTGGTTTCCAGGACTAAAATAAATGTGTAGCCACCAAAAGTCAATTTTGCATTTTATAAATAAGAAGTTCCCATGTTTAACGAAAAGAAAACTTAATGAATCATTAAAAATGTGTCATGGTAACTTTATTCCAAGGCCTGTGTAGATCATAAACACACAGCCCATGAAATGAAGAGAAATCCAAAAGAACAACTTTCGAGGAAGGATACTGTAATAACTTGACAATTGGACATTGTGACTTTTCCTCTTGGACTTCCTCAAAGGGGCCCACAACAACTCAACTGGGGTGACTGTGTCTAAGGGAGGAAATATTATTTGGATGTTATTCCCTGCATAATACCTATTCTTGGGAAATCAGAATATCATAGGTTGTGCAGTGCAGCTCAATGCTCATGGGATCAGGTGACAAAGGGAGGACTCACCTCGCCTTCCTTGTAGTAAGACCTGTAGAAATGAATGTCTAATATAGCATGTGCCCTTAGGAATTGACAGAATGACCACAGTGGATCACAGACATAGCAGTATTTACTAGTATGAGTGAAAAGAACAATTAAAAGCAAAGATGATATTGTATCCTGGGTGAGTCACAGATATTAGATATCATCAAAACTTGAAAGATATAAGAATGGATTCTTATCACTTTCCCATTTAACATCCTGTCTTGACTGATGCAATAGATGCCTTGGAAAAAATAAGAGACTATCTTAAGTTTAATCATATAATCATCCCAATGCAGCTGCTTTTTCTGATATGGTCTTATTATAGGAACAAATCAGTTTAGGTGACAAGCAGCTATTGATCTGACAAATATTTTTGTCCATTCTGGTAAGATAAAATAGGACTAGAAGATTGCTTTCACCCTGCAGGTCCTGCAGTAAAATATTGTCACTTGCTTCAGGATTACTGACCTCTATGCTGGGTTTTCACCAGCCTTTAAGGCACTTTTTTTTTTTTTTTCAGTTACACAAAAAGATACCTTCTGTATGTGGAAACACACATACATGCGTACACACACACTGCTTCTTGGGAAGAAGTTAGAAAAGACTGCCCTTTGCAAGTGCAGAGAGCAAATAAAAGGTTCATTCTTTTTTATCTTTCTTCAGGCTGATGCAGCTCAATGCCAGGGCCTGGAATGGGACAAGTTGAGAGCAGACTGTGACACATAATAACACTCTCTCAGCCAGGTCTCTATAGGCAATACACAAAATGTGGGACCCCTTATGACGATTCCTTTGACATAATTCAAGTCTCAGGGATTTGGAATATTTAAGTGGTAAGTACAATTATCTACTACATTATGGTATCATAATTTAGAAATTAGATTACAGTAAGTAATAAATATCCTAAATGCTTTGGTAACATGAATGTGTTTCAAGACTGAGAGCTAAATTCCACCAAAATGCCATAATCTGTCACCTTGGGTAACTAGGCCAAGGACTGAGGATACTTAAGGCTATTTCATCTAAGGGGATAAACAAGATGCTGTCACCTTGTGCCCCCAACCATTAAGAATGAGGACCCCTGGCTGATTTTAGAAGGAACATGTATCACACCAGGGGCTGGGGAGCAGTTTCATCACATTTTCTGTGTCACCTCCAAAGTAGATGGCTTGCTATGAAGGTCACCACCAGGGAGGGCACTGCAGCTTGTCCAAACTGCACCTCTTCTACTTTGTGCTTAGTTCCAAATGATTCAGTGTTGATCAAAACATCTATGGTAGATTGAGAATTTAACTGCTGGTTGGTCAAAGTAAGAGTGCAACTGAGGTCCCTAGTGTTTTGAAGCTACCTGGAGTGTTCTCTTTAGGAAACAACTATGTAATTATCCTTTTGAAAACAGCTCTTGATTATGTAGGGGTCATTTTGGAGCATAAACCCATGTCCATGGGACTTCAAGTGACCATTTTTCCAAGAGCCCAGTTTGAAATTAGATATAAACCAATCACCCTGGTGGCATAGTAGTTAACTTCTACAGCTGTAAACCGGAAGATTGGCAGTTCAAATCTGCCAGGTGCTCCTTGGAAACTCTATGGGGCAGTTCTACTCTGACCTCTAGGGTTGCTATGAGTCAGAGTCAGTTTGATGGCAGTGGGTTTTTACTCAGCCATTCAAAGCAGGTTGCCCAGTAACACTTCTTCATCAAATGGATGAAATATATATAAGACTGAGCCCAAGTATTTCTTCAAAGTGTAAGAAAATCTCATGAGCAAATTACATTCTCAGTGTGCCAACTTCCACTATTATACTGCTGGCCCTCTCTCACCTCATTCTTAAGGCACCACACAGGTTTCCTTAGGACTGTCAGGCTGAAGGATAGAATTTTCATCTTCGCTTGTTTTGTATGACTCCACACGTGATGCCGGTGCCAGCTGAATTTTGCTGCTGTGGTGTTATAGTTTCTCCCCAGGTAGTCCTGTAGCGCAGTGGAGAAGAAGAATCTATTTAGAACACAGAACTCCTGAGGGGATATTTTAATGGTATTCCTTCACAGGCGGGGGGGAAGGCCTGAGTGAGACTCGGCTCTGGCTCTGAGCTCCACTAAGGCTTTACCTATGAGAACACTTTTCTGAGAACACCAGATTAGAACACGTTCTCGAGAATGAAGTTGGTAGAATGTGTCATGTATAGATTTATATTTATGTATTTTAAAGAATTCTCTTCATAGCCTTTTTCTCACCTTCAATATTTTATGTACTTTGGTGGTTAATTTTATAATTATAAAGTTGCTCTATGATTTAAAGAATATAAGAAAGAATGTAAAGAGGAATATGGAAGATCTGGAAATTTTCAACTTAGATTGCATGTGATAACTTAGGAAAATTTTGTTTGCTCCCCCTGTTTGGGGATGGCATGAGGAGAGTGTATTCAACTGTAAAAGGGGAAATTGTGTCACATGAAGTAAGAATTTTTTTTGGTTGAGGGAAGACTAAAGATTAAAATATTTAATATTGATGTCAGACAGACAAAGGAATTTTTGTTTATTTTTATGCCAGTGTCTAAATCCATTTTTAAATCCATGGTCTCATCCCAGTGAGAACACTTTTTAAGTTTAAACAACTATTTTCACACTCCAACCAAAAATACAAAAACAAACCCCAGCAAAGTTAACAAGAAACTTTGCTTTGCTTCAAAGTGGTTGTTCATCACTGTTTGTACTACTCAAAGTAGTCTAGGTGGAGCAGGGGTTAAAACTTGGCTGTCTATCAAAAGGTCAGGAGTTTAAATTCACCAGCTACTCCTTGGAAGTGTGCAGGACAGTTATATTCTGTCCCGTGGGGTTGCTGTGAGGGAGAATTGACAAAATGCAGGGAGCCAGCCCTGACAGCTTTTTTGGGGCCCCACGGAGGGAGGGAAACGGTGTCAGTGGAGAAAGAATTTAGACAGAGATAAGAAAGAGTTTTGGAGAAATGGCAGCCCCTCAAGGTCTGTCTTTATTTTTTATAGTTGAGGTGATGTGATTTTCACCTTGCCCCCTGACCACACAAGCTATTGGCTAACTTGAGGTGACGTGATTTTCACCCTGCCCCCTGACCACACAAGCTATTGGCTAACTTGAGGTGACGTGATTTTCACCCTGCCCCCTGACCACACAAGCTATTGGCTAACTTGAAACTGAAACCTCGCGGTCTCTTGTTTTCCTTGTTAATTACCAAGACCTTCTAGATAATGGCCTGAGGCATGTGTGTTGTGGTGATAATTGACAGTGAAAACAAAGTTATGCCCCGAGCTCAATCAGCCCTACCTATACCTTAAGGTTAAAAGGTACAGAAGGAGGGGTCTAAAGATTATAATCTCTATTTGTTCTTACTTTGCTCTTTATCTCTTCCTGTGTGGACAGTAAACACCTACTGTCCCCCACCCTATGCCTTTCTTAAACTGTTCTAAGAAGGGTAAATCTTTTCACATGGGGGGTGGGGATGTACAGTTGGGGAAAGTCAGCAGGGCTGCCCTGGCCTTGGTGTTCCCGGGCTCAGCGTTTGTCCTTGTGCCGGGAGATGAGGGGGTATTTTTGAGGAGATTTTAATTAGGATGAAAAATATACGGCCAGAAATATGTCAGGGGTGAGATGCGTCCATCTGTCATCACATAGGCTTGTGGCTTTGCTCACAGAGGTCTTTGTGGGTGACGGGCTTCGGCAACTAAAGGCAATGAGTTTGGTTTGTTTGTTTGGCGATATCCATTAGGGAGTGAAAGGCAATGGCTACGAGTTTACTACATGGTTTCATTATTTCATTTAAATATTATGTATCCTCTTATCACCTTTTACAGCTTAATATATACATTTTATGAAATACCATGGAAATGTATTTCACTGTTACTCTGAATTCTCCAGAGCAGGTTAGTTCATTCTTGGTTTTAGATTTATAAAAATATCCTAAATTGATAGAAATTATGAAGATGAATTAGAATTTTTTCTTGGTTGAGATTTATGTATTATACTTGCTAATAACTTGTTCATTCCAGCAAATAATAACCCAATTCTCTTTGACAGAAGTCCCTTAGAGTGTTTCTGCTATCATACAAATAAATAGTGTTCATTCTTTATGTGGCACAGAATTACAGAATGGTGTAAATGAACTTATTGCAGATAATTTATAACTGTTGCAAGTTTCTCTGTGAACACTGTCAAGATGCATTTGGCAAAAGTTCCCAGAAAACTGGTAACCAGAAAAGGCTAATTACACTTGGGATACTGAGAAAGTGAATACATGCAGATCTAAGGAGAAGGAAAAATGCCTTCAAATGTTTTGTGAATCTTGATATGGATTCGTCTGGGTTCCATGTTACACACAGAAAGATTCAATGTGTTGTAAGTTCAAAGAGGAAGTGGTGCTGGTGAAACAAAATGATAGTATTTAAATTCAGCCACAAGAAATAAGAAATAGCTCTTTCTTGGTTGAATACAGTGCCTTTTCAACAAGACAAGGAGTTTGTGAAGAAGCTGCTGCTTTTATGCTTCTCAAGACCTTAAGCTAACTGTCAGATGTGATCTTTTTCGTGCTCAGGAAATCAGAGCAGTCAATTGGAGCAGCGTGCTTTCAGGAGATGTTATTACAGCATTCTTTCATACCTCCGTAAGAGTCAAAACGGCTGTCAGATGAATAAGATATTTTGGGGAAAAAAGGATCCATCAAAAATGCTAGTGAATTTGGAGACTAAGAAATTTCTGAATCAAGTTGGTTTCAAACCTGTTCTTTCAGGTTCAAACCCCGTACTGAGAATTTACATTTCTACCACAAATATACTGAATCAGATTCTACATTTTATCAGGATCCTTATATGATTCTTATGCATAATAAATTTTAATAATGACTCTTCTTCTAGTGGCTCTGCTATATGGGTTCTCCCATCACCTAGGAACTTGTGAGAAATGCATGTTCTCAGCAGGGATTTGAACATGAAAAATTTGGTTCAAAGCCCTGGTTCACAGTGGCCACCAAAATACAAGAATTAAACCCAGATTTAAAATAAGTCATTACTCTTAATGTTTAAAAAAACATAATAACTAAATGAGACTACACACAATAGCTTTAGTGACTTTCTCCATTTTCCCTTAGAGATAGCCATATGGGTAAATTTACTTGTTTGATGTTGAAATCTGTATTTATTAGATAGCTGAAGGAATGCCGTAAAGATTGTATGTTAGCAAAGAACATATCAATTATTCTGAAAATATTCCTTTGTTCTTGGGAAAGGTAGAGGTTATAAAAACTATTTGTGTGTGTGTGTGTGTGTGTGTGTGTGTGCATGCACGCACGTATTTGTGTGCTTGTACGTGTGCCTATGAGGAGCAGTTTTAGCTTGATAATGGACATGAAACTTAAATCTCAGTTTGAAAGCTCTTCTATTTTCCTTTGTATTTACTAACAGTCAATTATACACACACTCTCTGGATAGATAACAAAGATACGGAAAATTAACATTTAGTCATCGTGTCTCCTTAATGCTGTGACAGTTTCTCAGACTTTACTTGTTTTTGATGACCTTGAGAGGAAGAGCACTTTCTTCAATTGAGGTTTGTCTGAAGATTTTCTCACAATTGTACTGGGGTTATATCTCTTGAGGAAGAAGATCATAGAGGTAAAGTATCATTGCAGCAAATTATGACAAGGATATATATTATCAATATGACTTATCTTTGTTGATGTTGACCTTGATCACTTGGCTTAGATAGTGTTTGCCAGTTATCTTCATGGTAAAGATGATCATTTTCCCCTGTTTAAACTATACTCATGGGGGAGAAAATCATTATATGCAGCCTACACTCAAGGGATAGGGAATTATGCTCTACATCTTTGACAGAAGAGTAACTACGTCGAGTTTTGGAACTCTTTTGCATGGGATATTTGCCTCTTTTGTCCTTGATTTCTTTTTTAAGTAATTTATATCAGTATTAACTCTAGGAAACTTATTTTGTTCTTTAGGTTATAATGCAATTCTACTTTATTTTGTTGCTCCCATTGTCCAGCTTTGGCCATTGAGACTTCTTTCCATTGAATCCTTTCTTACTTTGACACTTGCCATTAGACCAGGTTTGAGTTCCACTGAGCCTTGAACCTATTCTTTCATCAGTACCATGCTGTCTTCATCACTGTCATGGATTGAATTGTGTCCCCCCCAAAATATGTGTAGCCGTGTGGCTGGGCCATGATTCCCAGTATCTTGTGACTGTCCTCCATTTGGTGGTTTTCCTATGCTGTATGTTAAAGGATTAGGGTGGTAAATCCCTTCATAGGATCACCTCTCTTCTCCCCTGTGAAGGGAGTTTCCCTGGAGTATGGCTTGCCCCACCCTTAATCCTTTCATCCTGCAAGAGATAGAAGGACAGAGAAGCAGGCAGAGATTTGGAAACCTCTTACCATCAAGAAAGCAGCACCGGAAGAAGAGCGTGTCCTACAGACTTGAGGTTCCAGCGCCAAGATGTTCCCTGGACAAAGACTGATGCAATACCAGACTTTCCTCCAGAGCCAACAAGGGGAAAGCCATCCCTAGGAACAGACACCCTGAATATGGACTTGCAGCCTACCAGACTATGTAAGAATAGACCTTCCTTTGTTAAAGCCATCCACTCTGTGGTATTTCTGTTAGAGCAGCCCTAGCTGACTCTAACAATCACTGTAGCTCTCTATCTTGAGATTGGGTAATGTGAGCCCAGTTAACTTTCTTCCTCTTCTTCAGTATATGTTATTCTTGTTGCTAGGTGCCATCAAGTTGGGTCCAACTCATGGGGACCCTGTGCACAACAGAAGGAAACACTGCCAGGTCTTCAACCATGCACGCAATCATTTTTATGGTTAAGCCCGTTGTTGCTGTCACTGTGTCAAAGCATCTCATTGAAGGGCTTCTCTTTTTCACTGACCCTCCACTCTACCAAGCATGATGGTCTTCTCCAAGGGCTCATCTCTCCTGACAACGTGTCCGGAGTATGTAAGGTGCAGAGTCACCGTCTTTGTTTCTAAGGAGACTGGTTGCACTTCTTCCAGAACAGATCTGTTTGTTCTTTTGGCAGTCCATGGTATGTTCAGCATTTTTCTCCAACACCAAAATTCAAAGGCTTCAATTCTTCTATCTTCCTTATTCATTGTCCTGCTTTCACATGTCTATGATGCAATTAAAAATACCATGGCTTGGGTCAGGTACACCTTAGTCTTTAAGGTAGCATCTTTAGTTTTCAATATCTGAAAAAGCAAAACCTCTAGAGTTTTGCCCTTAGAATTAGTGTAATATCTACAGAACAGTTTGCTGTGACTTTGGAGTTATGTTGAATTTACAGATGAAGTTGTGGTGAGTTAATGTTTTAAAAATATTAATCTTCTTGTTTTTTTAAGTATAAGAAAGTTTCAGTGAAACAAAATTCGTTTACTGTGAGTTCACAGTTCTATAATCAACTAAGCTGGGATATGGACACTAAACTGTTTAGCTCCCAAACCTGAGTTCTTTAGGATATTTTGTTGCATTCCTTCAATTATAGCTATCATTGTATTATTTATTTTTCTGGTCTATAAATGTTTCAGGTATATGGCTGTCTTCTTCCATTTTTGTTTCCCCAACCTTTTAGCCGAGTATGTTGCAAGTGTAACAGTTTCCTACATTTTCCGTTGCTGTCCTTCCTACTCTAAACAGCACAACTCCTAGATAAGGAGTCTCTGGAAGGTGTTCATCCTTCCTATGTTCTGATCTAAACCAGTTCAATCATAAAACAATAACTAAATGGATAAAACGAATAACAAGTGTTTCGATTCCTCTGCCCAACACTCCCACAGTGTCCCATTAAAACTGAAATGAAATACAAATGTTTGCCAGAGTTTCTGAAGCCTTGTAAAACTCCTTCTTACCTCTCTGACCTCAGCCTTCTTGCCTTCTTAGACTCCAATCCCATCCACCCACTCTAGCCCTTGAAACTGCTAAGTTCATCCTTCAATAGACTTTTGTATTAATTATTGTCTCTGCCTAGAATACTTCCTCCACTTGGATAAAGCGTGCTCCTTGTGATGCAAATCTCAGTCCTAAAGTAGTTTCCTCAAAGTGGCACTTGGACAACCCTGCCAAAACCAGGTGATCAAACTCCTACTGCCTCCCACTCAAGGCTTTCTCTTCTGTGTTGACTTACTTTTATTTTGAATCTTCATACCAAAAAACTAAACTCATTGCCTTTGGATCAGTTCTGATTCATAGCAGTCCTAGCATTTATCATTATCTAACATCCACCCATTTCCTTCTTAATGTGTGTGTTGTCCATATAACACACTTTACCTCACGGTGCATAAGGGTGTCATCAGACTTGTTCACCACCCAAATGTTTGTTAAATGTTATGGGTTCATGTGTACTGCCCCAAAAAGAATACTCACATTCTAGGTCCTAATCCCTGGTTCCTGTTATTGTGAACTTATTTAGAAACAGTATCTGTATTAGTAGATGTTATTAGTTAACTTGAGATCAAACTTCAGTGGGGTGAACCTTAATCCAACAGGACCAGATTTCATATCAAGAGAAGAGACAAAGCCAGTCGTACACGGAAGGAAGATGGCCAAGTAAAGATCAGGCAGAAACTGAATTTATGTTACAACAGCTAAGGAACAGTGGGGGCCATTAGAGGCTAGCAAAGAGAGAGTTCTCCCCCAGAGCCTTCAGAGATACCACGGCCCTACCAACGCCTTGATTTTGCATTTCTAGTCTCCAGAATTGCAAGCGAATACAGCTTTGTTGTTTTCACCTATGTAGCACTTGGCTTTGGCTATGTAGCTAACAATACACAATTATATCAATGTTCGAAGATGAAAACATTGAAAAAACAAGTGAGAAAAAGATGAATAAACACTATTTGATGAATGTTGCATGTATTAGTTGCTAATCTAATACTTTTTTGGTTCAAACTAAATTGTATATTTATAATATACTTAATGTACGTAACAATGAATGTGTTAAGTGTCTTATGTGTCAGGCTTTGTACCAGGGCTCCTAGCAGATGCAACAAGGACCCTTCTTTTCAGTCTATTGCTGTTATGTGTTTGTCTGGCTCTGCCCACATTCAAACACTGATGGTACCTAAACTGACCCATCACTTTTCTTCTCTGCCTACTACCTTTGGGTAACCATATCCAAGATTTCAACTACCCTCCCTCTGCCTAGACAAAACCACATCTATGTTTTTCTTAGAGACCTTTTTCTTAAGTGTAAGACTAAAATATCCCTATGCTTGCCAGACAGATCTGTCTGAATATTTCATAGCTGTTTCTAGTTCAGCAAGTCAGCCTTCTTTTACCTGGCTCAACTTCTCTTCAACATTATTTTAGTTGAGTGGAAAGCCAATATGTGTTTTTTAAATAGCAAACATATGCACATAATTTTTTTTTTCATTATCTGCACATTTTGCTTTTTTATTAAGGGAACACAGCTTTCCTGAATTTTGAAGAGATGGTTCATCCATATCTCTGAAGACTCAGCCTTCAGTTTGCAAATTTTTGTGACACTTGTGCTCAAACAGTTTTGGAGTACTTTGTCATAACACGCTAACTGCTTTTAAATTCAGCATAATAAAGTACACAGCATTCCCCTGCGAAAATAGTTTTGGCATAAATCTACAATATGATGAAAAATCTTCCCAAAAGATCATAGCCAAGTTCACTCTAAAAAAACAAGCAACTCTCCTTATGTTCTTTTGAGAGATGGAGGAAGTTATATGCTAAAAGATATGCATACACAATCTACCTTCTCCTTCCTTTTCACGGTAATTACAGGTCACCTATCAGGATTCTAGTAATGTTGGTTGTATAAAAATATGTGTCACAAATTTAGATAATGTGTGAGGCCTTTTTGTCCCCTTTCATTTTTGTGTGTTTCAATTAGACCAGTTTATGATAGGCACTTGGCTTGGCTTGTCATGGTAGGTTCTCCATATACCAAAGAAAACTAAGGCACTTTGAACAAAACCAAAGGAAAAGAGTAGTTAACTCTATTAGCAAGTGCCAGAGCATCCATTAGAACCTGTATTATTTCAAGTAATATTTTCAGAGTATGTCTATCAACTGCCCCAGGATTCTCTGGGTAGCAAAAATAGTTAATTGCTCAGCTACTCTCTGAAAAGTTGGTGGTTCAAATCCTTGGAAGAAAGTCTTGGTGATCTGTTTCTGCAATGTCACAGCCATCAATGAACCTACGGAGCGCAGTTCTACCATGACACACATGGAGTTACCATGAGTCAGAATCAACTCTATGGCAGCCGGTACTGACATCAAGTACCACACTCGGGGAATATAAATGTAAAAAGACAAAGGATCTGTCCTTTAATCATCCTGAAATCCAGGAAAGATGCCAGTGTCCAAATAGCCACTCTGGCATTGTCTAATATTCTGAATTGAATTGTGTTTTCCAAAAAGATACATTGAAGTCCTAACCCCTGGTATCTCTGAAGGCAGCCTTGTTTAGAAATAGGGTCTTTAAAGATGTCATCAGCTAACATAAGGTCATGTTGGAGCAGGGTCCTAATTCGGTTTAGGTGGTGTCCTATAAAAGAAGAGAAACAGAGAGGGATACCCATGGAAACTACATGAAACACAGTACCTGCAAGCCAAGGAATGTTTAGGACTACTTAAAATTAGGAGAGACTAATAGAATAGATTCCCCCTCAAGACCTCAAAAGAATGAAGTAACTGACAATTTTTCTCAGACAGCCAACCACCAGAACGCTGACACAATAAATTTTCATTATTTTAAAGCCCTATCCAGTTGTAGCACTGTGTTAGCTTTTGTCATGGATTGAGCTGTGTCCCCCCAAAGATGTGTGCAGCTGTGTGGCTGGGCCGTGATTTCCAATATTTTATGACTGTCTTGCATTTTGTGATTTTTTTCCTATGCTGTATGTTAGAGGATTAGGGTGGTACTGTAAATCCCTTCATAAGATCACCTCCCTACTCCACTGTAAGGGGAGTTTCCTTGGAATATGGTTTGTACCTCCCTTTATCCTTTCATCCTACAAGAAATAGAAGGAAATGGAAGCAAGCAGAGAGTTGGGAGCCTCACACCATCAAGAAACAGCACCAGGAGAAGAGTGAATCCTTCCAACCTAAGGTTCCTGTGACAAGATGCTCTCTGAACAAAGACTGGAATAACACAAGGACCTTCTTCCAGAGCCAACAGAGGAAAAGCCATTCCCTAGAGTGGACACCTTGAATTTGGACATGTAACGTACTGGAATGTGTAAGAATCAACTTTCCTTTGTTAAAGCCTTCCACTCATGGTATTTCTGTTAGAGTACTAGCTGACCAAAACAGCTTTATTACAGAAGCTGCATGAAATTAATGTACTGCTAAAATATAAACATAGTCATGATATTGTAAACAAAATATAAATAACTTGTAAACAAAAAAATGAACAAACCAAACTTATTGCTGTCCAGTTCATTCTAACTCATAGCAACCCTATAGGACAAAGTCCAGCTGCCCTGTAGGGTTTCCAAGGAATGCTTAGTGAATTCAAACTGCTGACCTTTTGTTTAGCAGCTGTAGCTCTTAACCACTATGCAGTTAGAGTTTTCAACACACTGTAGAGGGAGTCTAAATTATCCTTGGGGAAATCAGAAAGGTTATCAAAGGTGATAACATTTAACCCGAAAGTGAAAGAATCAGTATCTTCAATGAGAAATTGAGAGAAGTCATGTGAAGCAAAATACTCAACCGCTAAAAGGGAATCAACCTGCTGATTTGTCTTGGCATAAACATAGGAATTATGGGTAGTTTAATGTTGTTAAATTTTAATGCATAAAGGGAAACAGTGAGAGAAACTACTAGATGACACTGAATCACGGAGAGAGACTGGTGGTTATACGAAATATTTTAGATTTGCCTTTCACAAAATAGGAAACATGGGAAAAGTTTTGAGTAGCAACTGACATAAACCAAAAAACCCAGACCTTCTGCCACTGAGTCAGTTTCAACTCATAACGACCCTTTAGGACACAGTAGAACTGCCCTATATGGTTTCCAAGGAGCAGCTAGTAGATTTGAAATACCAGCCTTTTGGTTAACAAACGTAGCTTTTAACCACTGCTCCACTGGGACTGCTGGGACTGGCGTAATCAGATTAAGTACTAGAATTATTAAACTGTTAACGATGTAGAGGGTTGTTTTGAGAGTAGGATTTTATGAGAGGTAAAAATGATACGGGGAGGGGATGAGAATCTTAAGCAGATTGCCGCAAATATCAAAATTAAGGTATCACAAAAGTAAACTTAAAAATATGTTAGTCAAACATGATAAACATAATGTCACTAAAGTGTACATATGAAGATTGTTAAGATGTCAACTACTTCATTACATACATATTTATCACAACAAGAAAAAAAGTATGTGGAAATAAATGACGACCCCACTAGCGGGAACAGAGGCTATTTATTCAGAGTATGCTACAGAAAAGGAGTCAGTCACCATCATTTTATTGGACAACTGAAAGAAAGAAAAGAAAGTCAAATCATTTTTTCATGCAAGAAGGGAAAGGTTCAGATTTTCTCTGACTAGAGTTGGTGTCATGTGGAAGTTGGAGGTAGGGTAACTTGAGGCAGGGCATCATCCATGATTGGTTTGGGAAGGTATTTGGCTTTCTCTGGTTGGTTTAAGTTAGAAATGGGGTCAAAAGTTATGGAAGCTGATAGTTATTGATCAGTCATTGACTCTTCTGGGCCAATGGTAGCAGAGGTTGTGGTTTTGTTTTCTGGACTGGTTGCTGCTGGTCTGATCATTCTCCTTCTGTATATTCAATTTCTCAAGTGGATAGATATAAAAGTAGACTATAACATGACAAGACTTTAGCACTGGTTTTACATGAGGTTGAGGAAGGATATTCAGAACAGAGCAAGTGAACAGTTTTGAGGAATACCAAGCCAAAACCAAACCCAGTGCCACTGAGTTGATTCCAACTCATAGAAACCCTACAGAACAGAGTCAAACTGCCCCATAGAGTT
Source organism: Heterohyrax brucei (assembly GCA_028571685.1). Classification (NCBI taxonomy): domain Eukaryota; kingdom Metazoa; phylum Chordata; class Mammalia; order Hyracoidea; family Procaviidae; genus Heterohyrax; species Heterohyrax brucei. Next base: position 110,797,441 of record CM053149.1, on the reverse strand, counting down.
TCCAAGGATGCCTGGTGGATTTGAACTACCAACCCTTTGGTTAGTAGACTTAGTGCTTAACCACTATACCATCAGGGTTTCCTTTGAGTAATAAGGACAGAGATTTTTTTTAATAATGCTACTTGCTGAGTAGCTGACCCAGTTGCATTGTATACCCTGTCATTTTATCTTTACCTCAAGTCTGAAGACAGGTGAATATGGTCAAAATAGTCTATCACAGGATAAAAGAACTCTTGAAAGTGCTGCAGAGATAAATTCTGATCAGAAAATGGAGATCTAGAATTTTTAAACATTATTTTGAAGATAAAGTTGAACTATAAATACTCAGGTATTGTCTTATGGAAACTTAGTACTTTGTGCTGAGGGTCAGGGTAACATTTATTATAAAGCAGGTGTGAGAAGTGTAAAAAGAAGGTAAACATTTTTACTTCTATTTTATTTCTCTCCTTTTTTTAATTTTTGCAATGTTTAGTAGTAGAACTCAAGGGAATGTAGTGTTCCATTCATTGCAGAAGACCATTCTTCGTTTTCTGAGCCCAAAGTAGAATTAGACTAGGCAAGAAAGCAAAATGAGCTGGCTGCTCTTTCAGACATGTTGACCTGTCTTCACTCTGCTTGAATAGTTGTTCATAGGGTCAGGGAAACTAACACATCATATTGACAATAGGGTAAACTTCCTGGGTATGCTTACTAAATGACCTTAAATCTGAATTAATCTAGCTAAATTTTAAAAAGATCTCTTAAAGTAGTGGGATATATATATTCACACCCCTTTCACCACCAATTTCTGAATGTTTCACTGAGTTCCTTCTACCGATTAGTCAACAGATCAATGTGTTTGTGGGAAACATATAATGCAGAGGCACTAAGGTCAAGGTCTAAAATATAATGCAGGGCTCTTAAGATGCTCATACCATAAAAGAGGAGAGGGGTAGGTAGCTGGTACTGGAACATTTTTATTGAAAGAATTAATACTAGAAAAGACAAAATTGACAGTACAGAAATGTTCTCCCAGATATTGCGAATTGTAGAGATACCGTCAGACTATATTCAGCAAATTTTTCAGAAGGGAAATAAAAATTGCCTTTCCAAATGTTTAGGAAACTTAGAGGGAATGTATCCAATTTTATCCTTCAAACTTAAGAAATGTTTGTTTGCTTGCTTGCTTGTACCAAAAGAGATGATTTTGGAAAAAGAGGAAAGAAAAGAAAGATATTCATTGTAATACTTCCTGCCAAGGACTGAACCTGATTCACACATAACTATCTTATTTAATCCTTATCGTAAAGCCTGAAGATTAAACACCAAAACTTGATAGTGTGGTTTAAGGGTCATGCCCTGTAGCGATCAGCACACTAATGTGGAATGGGACACACTATTCGTCAGCACCAGCTTGTCCTTGTTGTTGGTGTGGGTGTCCTCAGGTTGGTTCCCACCCCCAGTAACCTCATGAATAACAGGATAAAACACTGCACAGTCTTGCACCATCCTCACCATCTTTGCTGTGTGTAAGACCATTGCTGCGGCCACCGTGTCACTCCATCTCATGGGAGGTCTTCGTCTTTTCATTGACACTCTACTTTACCAAGCACGGTGTCCTTCTGCAGGGCCTGGTCCCTCCTGGTAACAAGACCAAAGTACTTAATATGAAGTCTTGCCATCCTCCCTTCTAAGAGGCATTCTTGCTGTACTTCTTCCAAGACAGGTTTATTTGGTCTTCCGGCAGTACTTAGTATACTCAGTATTCTTTGTCAACACTGTAATTCCAATTTGTAAGTTCTTCAGTTTTCCTTACTCCTTGCCCCATATTTGTATGCATGTGAGGTGACTGAATATACCATGGTTGGGTTAGGCGTATTTTAGTCCGTAAAGTAACATCTTTGCTTCTGAATCCTTTGGAGGGGTATTTTGCAGCAGATTCACCCAATGCAATATGTTATTTACTGTTTTGATTGCTCCTCCCCTGGGCACGAACTGTAGATCCATGATAACTTCATCATTTAACCCATTTATTATGATGTTGCTTTTAGTCCAGTTGTAAGGACTTTTGTTTTCTTTATAGGGAGGTGCTGAGGTGTAATCCCTGCTGACGGCGGTAGGCACTGATCTCTGTCAGTAAATGCTTCCTCACTTTCAGCAAGCAAGACTGTGTCATATACATAGCATGTACTGTTAACTCATCTTGCTCCAATCTCGACGCCATGTTCTTCTTCACATACTCCAGGTTCTCAGATTATTTTCTAACCTACAGGTTGAATAAGCTGAAAGGATAAAACCCTGACACATCTCTCCTGATCTGAAACTTGATGGTATCCCCTTATTCTGTTTGAACAACTGCCTCTTGGTAAATGTACAGGCTCCTCGTGATCATAGTCGAGGGCCCTGGAATTCCCATTCTTCACTGTATTATCTATAACTTGTTGTGATCAACAGAGTCATCGGCCTTTGCAGAGCCAATAAACACAGGTAAACATATTTCTCATGCTTTCTTCTTTCAGTCAAGATCTGTTTGATACCAGCAATGACAACTCCTATCCCACATCATCTTCTGAATGTGACTTGAATGTTTGGCAGTTTCCTGTCCTTTTGTATGATTTTCAGCAGAATTCTGTTTGTGTTTAATATTAATGATAAAGTTTGATAGTTTTCATGTTCTGATGAATCGCCTTTCTTTGGAATGGGCACAGATATGGCTCTGTTTTCCAGTTGGTTGGCCAAGTAGTTGTCTTTCAAATTTCCTGGAATAGCCAGTGAGTGCTTCCAGTGTTGCATCCATTTGTTCAAGCATCTCAGTTGATATTCTGTCAATTCCTAAAGCCCTCTTTTTTTCTCAATGCTGTCAGTACAGCTTGCATTTGTTCCTTTAGTACTATTGGCTCTCAACCACAAGCTGCCTCCTAAAATGTGTGAACATTGACCAATTCTGTTTGGTTGCAGTGACTGCGTATTTCCTTCATCTTCTTCTTATGCTTCCTGTGTCATTCACTGTCTTGCCTCAGAATTCTTTAATATTGCAGCTGGAGGCTTGAATTTTTTCTTCAATTCTTTCTGCTTGAGAAACGCCAAGTATGTTATTTCCTTTTGATTTCCTAATACCAGATCTTTGTACGTTTCATTGTAAGACTTTGCTTTGTCTTCTTAAGCCACCCTTTGAAACTGTCTGTTCACCTTCTTTACTTCATCATTTCTTTCATTACTTTTAGCTACTGTATATTTAAGAGCAAGGTTCAGAGTCTCTTCTGACATCTATTTCTCCCCCCCCTTCCTTTCTTTTTAATGACTTTGTGTGACGTCTTTGGTGTTATCTCACAGCTCTCTGGTTTTGGGTCACTATTGTTCATTGCATCAAACCTACTTTTGACATAGTCTCCAGATTTTACTGTAGCTATTGTAGACTTAAATTTTTTTAGCTTCAACTTGAACTTACATAGCAGCTATTGATGGTCTGTCCTGTATGTGGCCCCTGATCTCATTTTGACTGATGGTATTAAGCTTCTTTTCCACAGATGTAGTTGAGTTGATTCCTGTGTATTCTATCTGGTAAAGTCCATGTGTATAGTCACCATTCATGATGTTGAAAAAAGACATTCACGATGCATAAGTCATTGGTTGCAGAATCATATCATGTGATGTCCATCATCATTTTTTATCACTAAGGCCTATTTTCCAACTACTAAATCTTCATTTGCATTCTAATCACCAGTAATTACCAATGCATCATGATTGCGTTTTTAATCAATCTCAGACTTCAGAAGTTGATAAAAATCTTCAGTCTCTTCCTCTTTGACATTAGTGGTTGGTGCATACATTTGAATAGTAGTTGTATTAACTGGTCTTCCTTGAAGACATGTGGATATTTCCTGTCACTAATAACTTTGTACTTTGGAAAGATTTTGAAGTGTGTTTTTTTGACAAAGGATGTGATGTCATCATTCTTTAATCTGTAGTACAGTAGACCACATGAAGGTCAGATTCTAAATGACAGATACCACTCAGCTCACTAAAGCCTGTGATATCAGTCTTTATGTGTTCTATTTCTATTTTTGATGGCTTCCAATTTTCCTAGATTCGTGTTTTGTACTTTCCATGTTCTGATTATTAATGGATACTTATAATCGTTTATTCTTATTTTGAGTTTTGCCATATCAGCAAATGAAGATCCCAAAAGCTTTATGCCATCCATGTCATTAAGGTTGACTCTGCTTTGAGCAGCAAACTCTTTCCCAGTAGTATTTTGAGTGCCTTCCAATCTGAGGTGTTCAACGTCCTGCACTATATCAGACAATGTTCTGCTGCTATTCATAAAGTTTTATTTCACTGGTGAAACTTTTTTAGAATTAGATCTTTTTCCTAGTCTGAGTCGGGAAGCTCCACTGAGAATTGTCTACCATTAGTGACCTTGCTGTTATTTGACATACCATTGCCATGAGATCTAGCATCGCAGCAACACACATGCCACCACAGTACAACAAGCTGACAGGTTGGTAGTGTTTCTTGTCCTAGCACTATGTAAATCTCAAAGTATTAGAGATAGGTACAGTATTTTAGAATACGACTCCTGGTGTATCTTCCTTATCTGTAACTTTTTCTTTCCATCTCTGAAAGTCCCTTGGTTTTCAGTGGCTAAGCCATAAATCTTCTCATCCAGTATGATGGGCATGTTAGCTTAACAAAGATATCTACATTGTGGGACAGAAAATAAAACACTAGAGATGTCCCCAGGGAACAGAAAAGGGAAATGTGAGCTCTGCAAGATTATGTTGGGATGGTTGTAGCAGGAGTAGATTCTGAGAGCACAAGAGTAAAGGTAATAACTGATTCCACCACCAGTCTGTGCTTTTGTTGTACTCAGGTGACTTGTGTGTTGCTATGAAGCTGAAAGCATTTATGTCCAGGGAACTCTAGTCTGAATCCAAACCTTTATTTTTGATGCAGTGCTATGGTTAATAATTTAATATTTATTCCATTTTTTAAAAAGTTATTTGTTTACATAAAGACAAAGAGAACAACTATGATTTAAAGTTATACAAAATTCCACCAGTATTTCAAATACCAGTAGAGTGTCTCATGGTAAATATGTTTTAGAAGAGCTTCCAAACTGAGACAGCTAGGAAGAAAAGCCTGGCAGTCTACTTCTGAAAATTAATCAGTGAGAACTTTATGACGTCAACAAAACATTGTCCAACTTGCTTGCTTGCTTTAGATCAATGTCTAGGGGAGAATATCATACTTGGAGAAATAAAGGGCCATTGAAGACAAGGAAGGCCCTTGCTGAGATGCACTGGTACAATAGCCACAACAGTGGACTTGTTTATATGAGTAATCTAGAAGATGATGCTGTCCTGTTGCATATAAGGGCAGTATGAGTCAGAGCCAACTAGGCAACAGCTAACATCACTTAGACCACAAGGGAAGATTTTTGCAATGTCATGTCTCATACAATTTCCAAAACAAATACTTAGTGTACTATTCGACACTATTCACACCATCTCTATAGATGGTGACCCAGGCTTAATTCTAAATCCAGGGAACCCAAGTTTGAGCCCAAAGTCTTTGTTTTTAGTTCAATGCCATGATTAATCATTTAATATTTGTACCCTCAGGGGTAAAAATATAGGTCATTTGTGTTCATAAAGACAAAGAGAACAACCGTAACTAAACTAATGTGTAAATTTTAACTACCTCTCACAAGATTATCAACAAGAGAAAAAAACGAAACTCACTAAAAATCCATGATACCAGGCTGTTGGCATAATCTCAAGGTTTATTGTATTTGGAAATCTATATGTGAGATTAGGAGCAAAATTATCTTCATCAGCCGAAAAGAAAGAAAAGTGACTTTTTAGTGACAGGTTCTCAATATTTTGAAGAATAGTAAAGTAGGAAACCTAAGCATCCCCTAGATATTACTGGGAAACTCATTGTAGACTGTCAATCAATGTAATTGACATAAAGAGAAAATAAAGTCTATTCTAATATAATGCTGGGAGTCAGTGTTAATAAAACACAGCAGAGAAGTCCAGAGAGCTTCTGAAATATTCCAAGTGCAAGCCCATTGAGAACAGAATGATTCTCACTGTTCTTGGTGCCTGAGTTTGATTATGAAATAGAATTTATAGCAAGATTTTTAGCAAGAATTGTAATACTGATTCTAATAAGGCTAAACAGAGTTATATTTATTGATATGGAAAGATGGCTATGTTATATTGTTGCATGAACAAAAAAGATGTTTCTGAAGAGTACATGTCATACTTTGTGAAATAAAGGACCAATGAGGACAAAGAAGTCCCTTACTGAGATACATTCTTTTAAACAGAAAATAGCAATAAAAACTTGAGGAAGCTGCATAGTTTTCTTTAAAATAAAGTTGTGTAGATTAATATGTTTTTCAGTTGAGCTGATTCTCCATTACTGTGAAAGACGTTCACCCTCTGCTCATGCTTAACTGCTGTTTGGCAGTGCCCGTATCAGTTGCCCTCGTGTCCATTGTAAGCCCTGGTGACCTCGTGGAAGCAGAGCAGTAGTGTGCACTTTAGGGTTTTCAGGGGCTAAGTTTTTGGAAGTAGATGACCGGAATTCACCTCCAGCGTGCCTCAGGGTAGACTCAAACCTTCAGCTTGTCTGTTATCAACCAAGAACGTTAATCATTTGTGCCACTCAGGCAGTAGAGGGAAGTGTTTTCAGTGATCTCCCTTTGTACATCAGGTTCCTGCTGTGAAAAGCAGATACATGTTCCTAGGATAAAGAACAAGACCATGCATTTCACTTTGCACATCCATTTCAGTGAGAACAAAATGGAAGAGAATCCAGAATTGTGAACACTTGCAGCCCTGCATAAATGTAAGGTGGTACAGTTACCGGCATCAAGCCCTGTTCTTGTGTCTTCTCTTTTCTTATTTCACAGCCGTGTTTCTTAGGTGACTACAGGCTTTTTGCTGGCCTCTTGTCTTGCTGTGGAAACTCTGGCAGTGTAGTGGTTAAGTGCTATGTCTGCTAACCAAAAGGTCGGCAGTTTGAATCCCCCAGGCACTCCTTGGAAACTGTGGAGGAGTCTACTCTGCGCTGTAGGGTCACTATGAGTCAGAACCGACTCGATGGCACTGGGTTTGGTTTGGCTTTGCTTTTTTTTTGGTGTTGCTGTGTCATCTGGTACGGTTTTCATCATCTCGCTGCTTCTGGGCCTACCGTTTGTGACCCGCAACTTGCCCTCGCCGTCTCTTGGTTTTGGCTGACCTCCAATATCTTAATTCCATTTCTTCACTCTTGGATTGTTATGTGCCTTCCAAAAACTTTCCATCAACCTTCCTGACACACACACATCCATACTGCTGTTATGTCTTGTAAAACGCATATCTCTAGCTCAGAACTCATTTCTGAGGGCCAAGCAAGATTTACCCAACCAACTACTGGAAGTTTTCATTTGTTAAGCCCATAGGTATCATAACCCTTTATGAAAATATTATAATTTTATATTGAGCAGTGTAAGTTCTGGAGCTGGAATTGCTGTACCAATAGCTCTGTGACCTTGAAGAAATTGTTTAATATTTCTGTGATTTGATTTTCCTACCTGCCAAAGGATAGCAGACGCAGCACTTGATCCACTACACCGTCAGGGTTTCCCGAGAAATGAGATGTGAGATGAGATGAACTGAACCTGATGTTGGTGGTTTTGAATATGGAGGAGGGGCCATAAGCTAAGGAAAGCTGATGGCCTCTGAAACCTGGAAAAGACAAGGAAATAGAATGCTTCCAGACTCTCCAGAAAAAACATAACCCTGATGAAACCTTAATTTTATGTCAGTAAGATCTGTGGCAGATTTCTGACTTACAGAAGTGTAAAATAGTAAGTTTATGTTGTTTAAGCCACTAAAATTGTGGTCATTTGTTATGTCCTGATAAGGAAAAAAGACAATCTCTTCATCCAGCTTTCTACTTTTTTTTAATCATTATTTAATATGACTGAGTGAAAATGTACATTCCCGTATAAATTTACATGCCCACCTATATGCAGCTTCCACTGCTCTCCCTGTCCGGTGACAGCACACTATTCCTCTCTGCTCCATACATGTCTCATCCTCCCAACAGTCTCCTTTCCCCTTCTCTCCACCCACTCTCCTTCCTCCAGCCTGAGGTCAGCAGGATGATATGGTGTCTGGGATCTTAAAAGCTGCCAAGCTGCCATCCGAGGGCCCAGCTTTCTACTTTTTATGGAGCTGCATTAAAATGTGGTATGTGAGCTTCACCGCTGTTCTGAGGTTGAAAGGTATGGACCTTCCCATGATGGAACTCCTGAGGCAATTCTGAAATTGCATGCTTTCAGCTGTCTTGTAAGGGAATAGTAAGGATTTTTATGACTAAGTTTCTTACTTCTTTAGATTCCTCTTCATGCTTAATAGCTTATGTTACACCAGTTTGTTTTCGCTATGAGAGGGGTTTTACTTTATCTTTTCTTGTTTTTAGATTACTAAGATTTTATTTATTAGTATATAATTTGTCAGTTGAAAGTATATGGTGTGACAAGCTTGGAAATTGCATTTGAAGGAAAAAAAATTGCTGGAGAGTAGGTTCTGGCTCAATGAAGTGACTCTAGAAGACAGAGGGAAACCCTAGTGACATAATGGTTAAGTGCTATGGCTGCTAACCAAAGGGGCAGCAATTTAAATTCACCAAGGGCTCTTTGGAAACTCTATAGTGCAGTTCCACTCTGTTCTATAGGATTACTGAGTTGGAACTGACTCAGTGGCAGAGGGTTTGGTTTTTGTCTTTTGACTATAGGACAGAGTACAATTCATACATAGTTTTGCACTGTTTTATTCAATAAGTATGGCCGCTGTGAGTCAGAATAGATCCAAAGGCAGTGGTTTGGGTTTGGGTTTATGGCAATAAATCATCTATATATGCAACTGTACTATCATGGAATAATCAAAATGGTCTATAGTTACTGCACTTTTTGAATAATTACTGTTTTTTTCTAAATTTCTTTTCAGTCTCAGTTAAAGTAGTTTCAGCAGAAACAGTGTAGCTGTCACTGGGCATATTTATCAGATACATGACTATGCTTCACCCCACCCTCCCTGTGTAAGAGGTCTGGGGGTGCAGTGATGAAGAGCTCAACTACTAACCAAAAGGTTGGGGGTTTCAAACCACCAGCTATTCCTCGAAAACCCTGTGAGGCAGGTCTAGTGTGTCCTCTTGGATCTCTATGATTTGGAACTAACTCAGTGCCAACGAGTTTGGTTTTATTTTTCTCACTTTGTAATTTATCTAAATATTGTAGATTTAAAAAAATGAATCATCAGCTTTACTTGAAATGGAAACAAAGATAAATGGAGTTTGATTCTTTAATGGTTCTGATTTAATTTTTGTGCCTAATTTTTTAACTTGTCTGACTTGTTTCCCCATCCTCTCTTTCTTCCCTTGAGTTTTACGGAGTCTCGACCTGTAAACAGAAGAGGTTTTCTAACTTTGTTTCCCAGCCGACTGATGCATAGTGGACACTCGTTAAGTATTGTTACTTGTTGGTTGTGATGTCAAGGGAGACAGGAGTATTCTGTAAAAGATCTGTATCAGTTAAGCAGAAAGTAATGTCTGATTGCGTTTGCTTTTAGACTTAGTCCATGAATACAAATGAAGCAGGAGCATAGGAAGAGTGAAAATAACACTGCCGCTGGAGTCAAAAGGATGAATTCTTGATCCTGACTTTGATATTTATTATCTGTTTTTCCTTAGGCAAGTCATTTATTAAACTGAACTTTGTTTAGTGGGTATCTCTGTAAGTTTGAATTATTATTTTTACTCCCAGTAATGTCTAAAGAATAAAAATCACATCAGATATCATGTATATTAACCCTTCTTATTACTTCAGTCACTTAATGGGCAGCATGTCATGTCTGTATTCAGAAATTATTTTTCCAAACATATGTGAATATTCTTAGCATGCATAGCCAAAGAAAAACTAAGCCCATTGTCAGCAAGTTGATTTTGAATCACAGCAACCCCGTGGGGCAGATTTCCACTTTCCCATAGAATTTCCGTGGAGTAGCTGGATAGATTCAAACTGCTGAACTTCTGGTTAACAGCAGAGCTCTTAACTACTGTGCCACCAGTGACCCCTTCACATGCATGGTAGATAGTTATTAGGATTATCTTAATTTAAAATTGCAGGCTTTTTTTTTTTTTTCGCCACTGTGATTCAGAAAGAAAAAAATTAAAAATTTCAAAGTGTGTCCACACGGGTGAATAGCATGTTCAGTAATGCGTAACACTGCATAATTGTTAAAGAATAGAAAGATTGGAAGATACCTTTGCATACACGTGATCACACAGATTCCTTCCTTTCTAATTAAGGTAAGAAATCAGATAGCCTTAGAAACAGATCAAAGTTTTGTGGGCAGCAACACACTGTCAATAATATGACTCATGTACATATTCAGGCAGAATAAACAGATAGCAGAAGTTCGGATCAATGATACTTTCTTGATCACCTCACCAGAATTAATCTGTCTACCTTTGGCATCCTCAGAGCATTTCCTTTCAAGCTATGTTATGAAATCTGCCATGGCCTGCTTTGTTTGGGCTTTTTTTATGTGGATGTTTGTTTGACAAGCCAGGCTGGGAACCACTGGAGGAGAAAAAAACCCGTCTTATATTTCTTTGTTCCTCACTGTCCCCAGCACACACAGGAGGGACTCAGTATTCACTTCTTAAATTGATATTTAAATGAATGCTTTCATTATTTAGCATGACTAGCAAATAATGTGCTTTTCCCAGAATGTCATATTTAACGTGTAAAACTGTTTAGATTATCAGAGACATTAATTATTTAATATTTTTCCATTTGTTTCATAAATATTCTCGGTTCTCATTTGCATAATGTTCACAAAATATACCTGTAACATTTGAGCTGTGAAGTCAAACGCCAGAATCAGCATATGGATACTTCACATTTTTAAAATAACTTAATGTAGGAGTAGTTAATCCTTGATGTCAAGCAATGTTGCTTTTTTTTCCCTTAAGTAATTTAAAATATAATTTCCCCATGGATTTTAAAAGCACTGAGATAGGCTACATTGAATAAAATCAACTGCTTGGGAAAAAGAATGACATACTTCATACAGCCTGAGAGTAAATTTTCGAATCTAATTCAATTTTGCTTAGAATTTATCACAATACAACTGTATATTATCAAGAAAAATTTCTAATTCTGATGTTAAATCTGAAGACACACTCTACCAGGCTGAAAATCATTGCAGTGTTATTTATAAAGTGCTAAAATCTCTTTGAAGTGAAATATATATATATTTATTTCAAATATATATTCATATATTAATATACAATATATATTATATTTATATATAATGAAGAAAATCAAGAGATAAGATTACTACTATTTTTATCTCTTAACAAATATATTGTTTGTATGTCACGTTAGTATAGTGACTATGTCTTAACCCAATCAAAGGGTGCCTACAAAGTATCACTGATTAATTAGTGCATTTCCTTCTGAGGTATACAGAGTTTATAAGTACATAAATTAAGTGTAATTTTGCATTAAGGGATAACAAGTGTATGGCACTAGCTTAAATTTCTGGTCTTTTACACTGTGCACATCCTGATAGAGATATTATCTGCTTTGGTCTTTAAAACAATCCTGTGAGATGGTTGTGGTTATGTAGAACAATTAGCTTTTATTTGTTTGTTTGTTTTAATGGGAGACTGAAACCTAAAAAACACAAGCAACTTTCAGAGAATCTCTCAGTTACAAAGAGCAAAACTAAGGTTATAAATCAGTGCCTCTAGAGTGTGCTCAGGCACTCTTTCTAAAATCAGGCTGCCATTGAGTCAAACCCAACTAGTAATGACTCTGTAATACAGAATAGAACTGTGCCACAGGGTTTTCAAGGATCGGCTGGTGGATTCGAACAGCTGACCATCTGTTTAGCAGCTGAGCTCTTAACCACTGCACCACCAAGGCTCCCATATACTCTTAGAAGGAAGTAATATTTACATGAGACATACACACACACGCACACCTCCTTTTGAGTGAAAATGCAATATAGCATAGTGGTTAGGAGCATGGACACTGGTGCTAAATTTATTGGCTACAGTTGTAGACTTGACTACTGTCTTGTATCTCATGAGATTGTTACCTCGTTTCTGTCTCAGAGTGAATCTCTGTAAACTAGGGGTAACGCCTGGAACGGCTAAGTGTCCAGTAACGTTAGCCAGCAAAGCAGCAGCAGCAGCATAAGGTACTTTGCTGCTGGAAAAATTACACAACCTCTTTGCAAAGTCATTGACTTACTGATAAAATGGAAATTCAAAACAACCTGATATAAGTAAATACAGGAGATAAAGCAGATGATCTTACGGAACTTAGAAGTTACTGGTTAGGTGTAAACTTGTAACCCCCCAAAATTTTATTTTTCAAAATGTACTTTTCTTTTATTGTAATACTGCACATAAATAACATAGTTTAGGGAGCATTTATACAGACTTTGAAGCATCTACCTGTTTGCGTCTTCCCTTTCCCCATAGCCTACCTTCACTCTGAGGAGACTGCTCTCCTGAGTTTTGAATTTAGTGTTGCTGGTTTTATTTTTAACTATTTTTATTAGGAGATATGTAGAAATGTACACAATATACAAGACTCAGAGAATCACCACACTTTAAAGACCATGTAACAAAAAGCACATCGAAATATAGAACAATTCCAATACCCTGGAAGCCCCGTTAATTCCCTTTCCCCATCACTACGTATGCCTTCCTGTACGAAAACAACTATTATCCTAGTTTTTGTGTGAATCAGCTATCACTTTTCATTATTGTTTTAAAACATAGATGTGCTTCTCTAAATAATACCATTTAATTCTACCAGAGATTTTGGAAATAAATTTAAATGGAGTTATGGAATATATATTTTGTGTTTAGCTTCTTTTACTCAGCATTATGATTGTAAGAGTCATGCATCTTGTTGTTGCATTAATATAGCTGTGTAGCACCCTTGTATCGGTATTCCAGACTTCATTTTTTTTCTGTTTGTGGGCATTTGAGTTGTTTGAATACTTCTGGGAAAACATTCTTGTTCATGTCTCATGTCCCACATATGCATACATTTCTGTTAGTAGGAAATTAATAGGCATGAATTTGTCTCGCTCTATTAGAGAATTCCAAACAGTTTTCCAAGTTATCAATTTACCAATTTGGAACAATTTTCATTCCTACCAGCTGAATACAGGGGCTGCAAATGCTTCATATTCTGGTTCTAATTTCAGCCATTGCAGAGGGTGAGTAATGGCTGCTTTATGTAGCTTGAATATACAATCGTTTCATCAGCTGAAATAACTTTTTACTGTTTATTGGTATTGTGGGATAACTTCTTTTGTGAGGGGCTTGCCCCAGTCTCTCTTGCCTAGTTTTGTCTTGATTTTGTGTGTCATTTTCTTAATGATGGTAGGAAATCTTTATAGATCTGTATATAAACTCTCTAAAATGCATAACAAACAAGATCCAAACATATGGTTTCTACAAAAATATCTGCTTTAAATATAAAGATTCGGGTATCTCAAAAGAAAGGGATGGAGAAAGACATATCATGTTAGTACTAATCAGAAAAAAGCTGAAGTAGTTACATTAACTTCAGACAGAGCATAATTTGGAACAAGACAGTTATCAGGGACAAAGAGAGCATTACATAAAGATAAAGGGGTCAATTCTGTATAAAAACGTAGCAATTCTAAAGACATATGTACCTAGCAAGAGAGTATCAAAATATGTGAGGCTAAACAAACAGAACTATAAGGGGAAATAGACAAATCTACACCTACAGTTGGAGACTTCAACGCTCTTCTTTCAGTAATTAACAGATGAAGCAGGTAGAATATCAGTAAAGACATAGTTGGTGTTAATACCATTCATTTTTTTGATCTAATTGACATATATAGCATACACCATTCAACAAGATGCACATTTTTCTCAAGCTCACATGGACTGTTTTACCAGTGTAACCCTGATGGCACAGTGGTTAAGTGCTACAGCTGCCAACCCAAAAGTCAGCTGTTCAAATCTGCCACACACTCCTTGGAAATTCTATGGGGCTGATCTACTCTGACCTGTAGGGTCACTATGAGTCAGAATCGACTCAGTGGCAGTCAGTTTTAGATCACATTCAGAGCCAAAAAATATAGCTTAACAACTTTGAAATAGTAGGTATTGTTTAAATTCTATTCTCAGATTACCATCTAATTAAGATAGAAAAATAGCTACAAAACAGGAGAACATCTGTAGATTAAGCAACACACTAGTAAATGCTACATGGATAAAAAAAACTCAAGGGAATTTGTTTCAATTTTTGAACTAAATGAAAAAAATACAAATTTCTCAAAATTTTGCAATGTATAAGTTTCCTCCAAAAGAAACTTACAGAATTAAACTCATTTGTTAGAAAATAACAAAAATCCAAAATGGATAACCTATGCTTCCACCTAGAGTAAAATTTAGAATTTAAGTCTAAGGCAAGCAGAAGAAAAATACATTAAAATTCAAGTAGGAATTAACAAAAGTGAAAAGAGGACACAACAAGAAAATCAACAAAACCAAAAGCCAGTTTTTGAACACATCAGTAAAGCTGGTAAACCTATTGCTTCACTGGAAACCCTGGTGGCATAGTGCTTAAGTGCTGTATCTGCTTACCCAAAGGTTGGCAGTTCAAATCTACCGGAGCTTCTTGGAAACTCTATAGGGCAGTTCTATTCTGATCGATAGGGTTACTGTGAGCCAGAATTGACGAAGGCGGTAGTTTGGGTTTTTTTTTTTTTCCTATTAAAAATTGTATGCCATGAATTTGATAACTTCAACGAAAATTGCAGCCTTGCATCCCTTGAAATCTTTTCTACCCCTGTCTTTTCCCAGTCACCTGTGTAGCCAGCAGTTCTGTGATTTCCCAGTGGACATGATCTAGCATCTCCTCACCTGGTCCTGCACTGTTTTTTCTTCTCCTGATTCTTCTAATGCCACATAGCTCACTGATCTTACACTGGAAACCTACTTAATATACAAGCAAGTGCAACACTGAAATGTGGGGGTATTAACACACATTTGGACCAATTTTCCTCATGAGAAGTAGAAACTAAAGCATAATTGCCTTCATCTTTGCTTTAGGTGGAAATCCTGGTGGCATAGTGGTTAAGTGCTGTGGCTGCTAACCAAAAGGTCAGCAGTTCAAATCTACCAGATGCTCTTGGGAAACTCTTTGGGGCAGTTCTACTCTGTCTTGTAAGTTTACTATGAGTTGGAATCAACTTGACAGCAATGGGTTTGGTTCAGTTTGGTTTTTGGTTCCCTTTAGATGGACAACTCTAGAATGTGTTTGATAAGAACCCTCTGAAGGTCTTAGAAGATCAATTGCCACTTTCCAGTGTGGTATGCCAGTTGATGCTGCTTTCTTTATTGGCTTTCCCTTTTTGCCTGATTTTCTGTTTCATCACTCTCTTTCTCAAGCAAAATAACTCTGGCCAAGTTTTTGTCCCTGGTCCTCATATTCTGCTGTTGGAAATTTTGGGAAACCAAGTATAACTCTATCATAAATATAGCTTATTTGTCACTTTCTTCATAATAATATTTGAGCCTGTCTTACTTATCTAGTGCTGCTATAAGAGACACCACAAGTGGATGGCTTTAACAAAGAGAAATTTATTTCCTCGCAGTAAAATAGGTTAAAAGTCCAAATTCAGGAAATCAGCTCCAGGGGAAGGCTTTCACTCTCTCTCTTGGCTTTATGGAAAGTCTTTCTCATCAGTCTCCCCCTGAACTAACAGCTTCTCCTTGGAGGAACTCTCATGCCCCCGGCACTGCTTTTTTGGTGGTGTGAGGTCCCCTGCTTCTCTACTTCACTCTTATCTTTTATGCCCCAAAAGAAAACAGCTCAAGACAAAACCCAGTCCTGTAGATAGAGTCCTGACTCATCAACCCAACTGCAGACCGTCCCCCTCATTAACATCGTAAAGGCAAGATTTCCTTCACAGAGGAAAATCACATCAGATGACAAAACAGTGGACAACCAGACAATAGTAGGAATCATGGCGCAGCCAAATTGTTACACACATTTTTGGGGGACACAGTTCAGTACATGATGGGGCCCTGTGTTTGTTCCATTGAATTCTCCCACTAGATTATAATAGCAACTTTGATTTCTGCTTGTTTTTAATTGCTGACTGCCCGTAGTTTATCTTTGTAGTCTCTTGGCCCCTTTACAAGCTATTGAAAATTTGAAGAGGTTTGAGAACTAAGAACCCTACGGCGAATACTCTTGCAATGTCAAGAATTCACTTCCAGTGTGAATAATCACTTTCTAATTGAACTTCTTTCTAGTTCTGGGCCTTTTTGAACTGCACACCTGGGAACGTCCAACCTACACTGTGAATATACCAGCGATTATGTAGTGCTTTTTGAGAGTTTATTTTACCTTTTTCTTAGTGTAGTTCTGCAAATTTTCCATGTTAAGAGTTTTTCACCTGATCTCTTCTTTTCTAGACACAGAATATAAGTTCTAGAATATTCTAACCCTTAGCATTTACTCTTCTGCTCTGGTGTCTCTCGTATATAAGGCTGAGGCAATAAACTCCAAGGTTAAAGGACTGTGCGTTCATGCGTGAGGTGGCAGAATTAATTAACGTCCATTAATTTCCCATAAACTCTGCCGTCATACATTGTTTATACTAATTCATGGTAGACTTACTAGAAAGACCTTCTATTTGTGACAGAAATACTAATAACTGATATTTATTGATTTCCAAGTACCAGACAGTATTCTCTACACTTCCCAAAATTATTTCAGTGTTTCACAACCTTCCAATGAGGTACATGCTAAGACTTACCCTAATTTAAAAATGAGGAATTGCGTTCTCAGAGAGACTGAAGTAGCCTGCCCAGTGCCACACACTCACTGCAGACCTAATGCTCTTAATTATTATGTCATGTGAGGGATTAGTATAGACTTATAGTGACTGAGAGTATATATCTCAAAGTCAAACAAGAATCCGATGCCAGTGGGTTGATTACAGAACTGTAGAGCAGCAGGCTCCAAGGAGGGAGAGAGTTTTGGGTCGAAATTGCTGCTCACTCTTCTTGAAATTGTTGGTGAGCATCAATTAGCTGTTACTTGCTGTGACTTAGTAATGCTAACTTTGGAAAATGAAAATTCATGACCAGTTTCTTTGGAAGTTCTTATTTAGCAAGTCAAAACAGGTCCCAGGTTTCCAAAGAGCAGCCCTATTTTAGGCTCACCAGTTTAAGTGATCCCGAAAGCCTGCTTTGATTATTTGTTCTTGGTTTGCTTTCCAAAGTATCTAGTTTAAGCTTTAATGAAAACAGAACTACAAATAGGAATTCAGAGCTGCTTACCAGCCAAATCCCTGTAATTGCAGTTCATTTCTCTTTTGACATGAATCACACTAAGGTGTATGAGTTTAAATCTGTGTGTTTCCAGCTATAAAATTATAGCCTGTACAAGTGGTGAGCAGAGTGGAGGACCAACTTCAGCGATGGCCTCTGGAGACTGACCTTAGCAAAAGAACTTAAGAACTTCCAAACATAACACTAAGAGATGTTTCACCCAGAGAAGGAGGGGAATGTTACCGTTTGTGAATTCCAACTCAGGGCAACCCCATGTGTCTCAGAATAGAGCTCCATTGCATGAGGCCTTAATTTCTCTTCTTCAGCATGACTGAGGTATTAATAATGTGTTAATAATGGAATGAAGTTGTATGGAAGTATAGATAGCAGCTTCTGGAGCCTGTCTTAGATTCCCTAGGATCCCCTTTGGCCATTATGTTGGTGTGCCAATCCCAGATGCTGCCTGTGCTTTGGCAAATACCTTCACCTGTTAGAATTGTCCTTTGCTAGTTGAAGTCCCCTCTCTAGAAGGTGGTCATTGATGCCTGGGCCAAGGAGCGAGGGTACAAGGGAGAGGGGAGAATACATATACTAAAGCCCTTCTCTGTTGTCTTAAGGAATGATAGACTCTGACGTTCCTTTTATGTTCCAGTTTAGCACATGATTTCTTCTACTTCCACTGTCTTGCTTTCTTTACTTGTTTTTCCCAAAAGCACTCCCCCCATAAAACATAAAAAGAAATTCCCAGCTGAGACTTTGCTTCTCAGAAACCTGATCTGGGATAACTTGTAAAGTAGCTGGCATAGTGTTTGCTTACCAAAATTGCAGAAAAGGTTAAATAGCATGGTAACGTACAGACCTGAGCCTGGAAGCCACATCTTTAGTTTCCAGGCCATTTCACTTGTTCTATACATTATAGAGCTCCAGGAGACTTCAGACAGTATAAATGGCAACCATTCAACAGCAAACTGAATTGATAGAAAGACATATTTTTCAAGCAATAACATTAATATCAATGCTGATCATCTTTTTTCATCTATATGATGTTGTAGATACTAGAAGGTTAATTGATACTTTCTTGGTTTATCAGTTGTGGCTATAGAGACAGAAGGTAGAACAGGTGTAGCTACTGTTGGGCAGTTATTTACATCAAATAGGAAAAGATGGAAAGAGGGAACTGGGTAAAAGCCAGATAGCTATTATTTCTAGATAAGAACAATGCCAAGCACACGATGAAATGATACTCAGTGAAGAATAGTCACACACATTGTTGTTGAGATTGTTTTCTACTCATGGATGCAATTTAAGTCTTTGGAAATTCAAATGCAAATAAACTTGAAAGTTTATCTTTTTATTAAAGTGGAGAGAAAAAGTAGTCATTAGGCATACTGGACCACATACCATGGAAGCTATATGAGGAGCAATGGTCTGAGAGCCGTAGCACAAAGACTTGCACTGGATAGTTTGACCAGTTTGTCAGAGGGTAACGGGGTGAGTGAATTTATGGGAACTAGGGAAATGAGAACCTACTTTTAAAGATAAAGGGTTGGGGCAGAAAAAAAGCTTCCTCTCTTTTTCTTAAAAATGTACATGTTTCACACACAAAAAAAGGATATTTAAGTTTTTCTTTAGAACATGGTACCTATAAATAATTTGTAGAAGATATGCATCCAGTACTGATTACTACTGGGGCCTTACAGTGTTCAACAATGCAAACAATGATAAAAGTAAACACATTTTTGGAAATCGATGGTAATCGCCCACCTGCAAAACTAATGTTGATTTCAGGCTTAACATAAAAATTTCTATGAGGCAATTTTAATGCATCCTAAAGTTTGGGCCTGGTGACACGACCAGTTTAGTGCTTGGCTGCTGACTTAAAAAGTAAGCAGTTGGAACCAACCCAGCGGCTCTGGAGGAGAAAGATCTGGTGATCTGCTTCTATAAAGATTAAATGAAAAACAAACAAACAAACCTGTTCCCATGAAGTCAGTTCTGACTCAGTGCCTATATAGGACAAAGTAAAACTGCCCCATGCATAAAAATTGGCCTCCTTTTCACAAACAGCTCAGCAGGAATTGACTGTTGTGTTGCCACTATCCCGGAAAAGCAACTGGAGCAGAGGGAAAATGTTAGTAAGAATTTAAGTACACTTTAAGGTAGAGGTAGTTACCGCAGAAATAATGATGCAAATGAACAAATATAAATAAAGAAAATAACGTCAAAGTGCTAAAATGATACTGAGCAACCTTGTGAGGAGAACAACCTGATCATAATGGATATTGTTTGTTTATTAATTTCTTTTAATTTAAAGGATGTGATATTTCGTTGCTCCGTTTAATGACCTATCTGCCTACACAAATGCACATCTGCGTTTCTGTTGTGTTACCTAAGTAGGACAAGATAGAAACAGGGAAGTGAGTAAAAGCCAGATAGTTACTATTTTTAGGTAAGAACTAGACTAAGCAAGGGATGGAACGATCTGCAGCGAAGGGCAGTCACACACAATGACAAGCGTAGAGAAACAGGGTCCCATGGAGCCTGTCATGATGGAATACAAGGTCTCAAGAGGAGAGCTGACTGTACAATTTAATCCTCCATCTCTCACTAATTATAACCAGATGTTAATGAGGCATAATGGTGAAGATAGTAAACTAAGGTGGGAAGCCTCATATAATGATCTTGACTGCTATTAAGTAAAGAGGAGAGGCACTGAGGATAATGTATGGGTCGGGAAGGGCACTGAGAGGAGGAGACTCAATTTTATTGTTGTTGGTAGTTGGCTTGGAGCTGTTTTCAATTCATAATAAACTCATGTGACAAAGTAAAACTGTCCCGTAGGGTTTTCTCAGAGCCCTGTTAGCACAGTGGTTAAAGCACTTGGCTGCTACCCCAAAGGTTGACAATGTGAATTCACAAGCCACTCCTTGGAAACTCTGTGGGGGCAGTTTTACTCTGTTCTGTACAGTTACTGAGTCAGAACTGACTTCACGGGAGCAGGTTTGGTTTTTTTCTTTTAATCTTCATAGAAGCAGATCACCATATCTTTGTCCTACAGAGCCACTGGGTTGGTTCCAACTGCTGACTTTAAGTTAGCAGCCAAGTGCTAAACTGTTCATGTCACCAGGCCCAAACTGTAGGGTGCATTAAAGTTACCTGCGGGGCTTTTTGAAACACAGATTGCTGCTCTCTGCCACCCCTAAGTATCTGATTCAGAAACTCCCGGAGCAGAAGTCAAGGATTTTCATTTCTAACAAGTATCTGTGTGGTAATGTTTATCCAAGGGCTACATTTTAAGAACCCCTAGTAACTAGTAGGAAGTCCTGGGGGTGTAGTAGTTAAGTGCTACTTCAGCTAACTGAAAAGTCAGCAGTTCAAATCCTCCAGGTGCTTCTTGGAAACTCTGTGGGGCAGTGCTACTCTGACCTATAGGGTTGCTATGAGCTGGAATTGACTCAGTGATAGCGTGTTTAGTTTGATTTGTTTAGTAACTAGCAAAGGAGCCTGGCAATGCAGTTGTTAAGTGATCTGCTAACCAAAACGTTGACAGTTCAAACCCGCCAGTGGCACTGTGGAGGAAGATATGGTAGTGTACATCTTGGAAACCCTATGAGGCAGTTCTATAGGATCTATAGGGTCACTGTGAGACAGAATCAACTCAACAGCAACAATTTTTACTAACTGGCAACCACACTGCCTAATTACTCTGTGCACCATAAGCTGGTGAATTCTTGAATGGACAATCCTAAATTGTCTTATCTGACACAGCCACTCTTCACCTTGAAGCCAAAATGTGCCTGACCCAAGCCATGGTATTTTCAGTCACAGCATATGCATGCAAAAGCTGGACAATGAACAAAAAAAACAGAAGAAAAATTGGTGCCTTTGAATTGGGGTGTTGGAGAAGAATGTTAAATGCATCGGGGCCACCGAAAGAACAAACAGGTCTGTTCTGGAAGAAGTACAACCAAAGTGATCCTTGGAAGCAAAGATGGCAAGACTGCGTCTTACATATTTTGGACGTGTTGGCACTTGGCTTGGCTGTCAGGAAGGATCAGTCCCTGGAGAAGGATATCATGCTTGGTAGAGTGGAAGGTCAAAGAAAAAGAGGACAACTGTTGACAAGATGGATTGATGCAGTGGCCACAACAATGGGCTTAAGCATAAATATGACTGTACACGTGTGTGAGACCAGGCAGTGTTTCATTCTGTTGTTCACAGAGTTGCTATGAGTTGACACTGACTTGATGGCACCTAACAGCAAAGACCACCACTCTAGATCATCAAAGTATGATCAGGAGGCAAGGATGAAAAAAAAAGTTTGTCAAGTGATAAAATGTAAGGCAATAGAATGGGGACTGTTGTAGACGGCATAGTGAAGTGAAATACTTGTTCTTGGATGAAAATTGCAATCTCAGGCAAAAGCAAGTGATTATTTTTAATTCAGAATTGTTGAATTCCAAGCTCCACACAATTTTTAAAAAAGGGAAATTTCAGTCAAGAAAACATAAATGTAACATTTTTGGAAAGAAGAAGAGAAGCTTCTTCCTGACCCCATCTTTACAAGTGATGACTTTGCATTGCATTGTATATTGAGATATGCTTGCCCCAAACCGTATAAATTTCTTTATGTTTTCATTCGTTTCTCAAAACACAAAGAATTGTAGTTGAAAATATCCTAGTAGGAAAAAGATGGTATTTTATAACATTACTTTTCCTTGAAGGGGACGAAATGAGTAGCAATGCTTTAAAACCCAAATCACAAAGATTTGGACTGGGTAGTTTGACCAATTTCCTGGAAAGTGAGGGAGTGACTATATTGGTATACAAATGGTCACTGGGGAGGAAACTCAGCCTGAACTTGAAGTTATATACCTGAGGATTCAGGTGTATCTCGGCATGTCTAAAGGTCTGCTGGGGTAGATCTGCAAATATTTTATTTGAAAGAGGAATAGGGTTGCCATGAGTCAGACCCAACTGGACGTCGCTCAGCTGGCTTGTGAAGAAATTAAATTGAGGCATAGCAGGGACTTGAACTTATAGCATTTCTGTTTCTTAGATACAAAGAGTTGTTTGGGAGTGTGTTTCTGAGATTGTTTTCTGCACATGGATGCTCTTTGAGTCCTTGGGAATTCAAATGCAAAGAAACTTGAAAATAAATCTTTAGTAAAAAGAAAAAAAAAGGAAGAGTCATTAGATACATTGAACCACGTATCTTCAGGGCTCATACAGTGACCAGTGAGCCAAAGGTGGAGGAGAGAGATCCTTCCCACGCCATCAGGGAACAGGACTTGAAAGGCCACATGGGGCACCCTGACAGACAGGGGGAGGTGGCAGCAGCATGACCTGCAGCCTGGCACAGAGGGATAGTACCAGCAGAGATGTAGGAAAACATTCTGCTATTGATATTCTTGTCACAGGCAGGAGGTCAAGTGTCTTTGTGTAGTATTCACAAAAGAATAGTCTGTGTTATGTTTTCTACTGAAGCACAGCAGAACACTTGTGGTTTTTAACAACAAGACATACATTTGTTTTATGTAAGGACCTCTATCACACCACAGATAACACTTTGCTGTAATTGTTGGCTTTTACTACCTTTCAGTGAACTCCTTAAGCATAAGGACCAGGTTTTACGTATCTGGATCTCTCAGTAACTAATACAGAGTCAATGCTGCATTATATATTTGCATTAACTGGAGAGAAATTAAATCTTGGTATATAATTCTGCATTCTTTAATATTTCTGATTTATTATGTTCCCCTCTTACCTCACCTGGGAAACCATTGGATTCCTACGAAGTATTCATACATGTCTGTAATTATTAGTTTCAGGTTTGTGCCTTTCTCTACTGTTGTATGGGTATTCTACAGAAGCAAAACCAGTAAAGCATACGAGGTCTGACAATTAAGTCTGCGAACTGAATTGTTCTGAGTGCTATGTGTCTCACTGCTGAATATCACTACAGTCATCTTTGAAGTACTCCCCTTGGGAAGCTATGCACCGATGCCAGCACCTAGTCCACCTTTCAAAGCAAACTGGGAACTTTCTGGAATAGCCATTGTGCACAGTGGCCTGGTGGCAAATTCATGAACTTAACTGTATATTTGTCTGTGAGGGAATTTTTGGCCAGTAAACAAATAACTGTATAGGAACACCCTCGCTACACACCCGTTGCAGCCCCCAGTGACTTTTTTCTTTACCCAAAGATAAAATAAATATTGAAAGGAAGACATTTGGATGACATTCAGGACATCAAGTGCAGTAAGACAGCAGCTTTGATGGCCATTCCAGAGAAAGAGGTCCAAAATTGTTTTGAAGGGTGGACTAGACACTGGTATTGGTGCACAGCTTCCCAAGAGGAGTATTTTGAAAGTGACCATAGTGATAGTCAGCAACTGGATAAGTAGTTCACAAACTTAATTGTACACATACATGTGTATATACACACATGGAAAGAGAGAGAGATCTATCTCAAGGAAATGGCTCCTTAAGTTGTAGAGGCTGGCAAGTCCCAAGTCCATGGGTCAGGCATCAGTCTGGAGGCTCCTCCTGAATCACATAGCTGCAGGGGTTGATGAACTGATGAACCCGAGTTCGGCAAGTCAGACTGCAGGCTGCTGGCTTATGGCCTGCAGAGGCCAACAAATCCCAAATCAGCAAATCGGATGGCAGGTTGCTGGCTCATGGGCTGTGGAAGACAATGAATGCCAAAATCAGCAGACAATATGCCAGGCTGGTGGCTCAGGTCTCAAGGACTGGAAGTCATATGATGACAAGCTGGATGCAGGAGCCAAAGTGAGCAGAAGTCAGCAAGCTTTGCTGAAACTATTATACAAGATAGATGCAGAATAGAACCCCAAGGAAACTCCCCTTACAACTGATTGGCTGATCATATCAGATCACAATGTGGACATGATTCCATTATGTCACAAAATGGAGGATAACTACATCATTACATAACTGCTAAACTACTGAGAATTACAGCCCAGTGAAGCAAAGCACACAACCTTACCTATCACACCCAGACAGCAAACTTCATGAAATTGTGGACTACAGTTACAATGCCTAGAACACAACGGGTGACCAATATATTTATATTGGGTGATAGCTTTCTCCCTATATTGCAAGCAAGGAAAGCAACACACAAAAAAATGCCTTTTACCCTAGGTGAAAGAAGTCATGAATAATTTGGACAAGGAGTCTCCTTTAATTCTTCCTTTATTTCAGTTTTTGAGAGAATAACATTCATTTGCTTTCATAATTAAAATATATATTCTGTAGCAACAAATACAAAAGAAGAGATTATTGCCTGAAGCTGATTCGTTTTAAGATGTACTATTTTCCTGGAAGATTCAAATGATAGACCACAAGATTATTCCCTATCAAATCAATTATTCCTTGATAACTGTGCTACTCAATGGAGAATATGACTGTGAAATGAAAACACTGTGTGGTTGTGGTTTATTATTAGCCTATGAGAAATAGTTTATTTTGCTGTTATGGAAAGAAATCTGTCATTAGTTGTCTTTACCCTGGTGTTTTATCTTTATAGGGCAAAAATAAGAGATAATAACATCTCTTGTGAAACTTGCAGACGTGTTAGTTTTCATTTGAAACTCCTGGTAGTAACATCTAATTTGAAAAAACTTCTTTGGAAATAGTTCTCAGAATACTGTAGTCAGATGACCAATAACAAAGTCACATGGAATGCTTGTTAATGTGTAATGCTGAACCTCACCCGAAACCACCCTACCTGGTCCAGGGGTCTCAGAACTCTGTGAGTATTAATCAGTTATATTTATACATCCAAAGTTTGAGAATCACTACTTTCATTAATGCATGTATGTGTATATATGTAGAGAGACAGAGGTAGTGGCCCGTTTGCACAAGGGTTAAACACTCTGCTGCTGACCAAAAGGTTAACAATTGAAGTTCCATGGGAGAAAGACCTGGCAATCTGCTCCTGCAAAGATGTAGCCTAGAGAGCCCTGTGAGGCAGTTCTACTGTCCCATAGAGTGGTTATGAGTCGAAGTTGACTTGGTGGCATCTAACAACAACAATATGTATATATGTATATGTGTACATGTTGTTGTATGCTATCAAGTTGATTCTAACTCACAGCAGTCCTATAGGTCTCCCACAGGGTTTTCTGAACTGTAATCTGTATAACAGAAGATTGCCAAGTCTTTTATCTCATGGAATAGCTGGAGGATTCAAACTTCACTTCAGTTAGCAGCCAGATCATTGTACCATGAGGGCTTCTACACACACACACACACACACACACACACACTCAACTTTTGATTTTCAAATTAAACCTACACAAACTTCTGAACCCTTACTATACCATTATTTTGCAAGTCCTAACAGAGAGACAAAGATAAATAATGAGAAATTCAAATTTTAAAATTCACTAAGCTTGACTCAAAGGCAACTAATGTTAATGATAACAATGAACACTACTTGAGATTATTTTATATAGAACATTTTGTTAAATTCTAAACAAACCAATATATTAATAGTTCGTTATCTAAAGATGAGAAAGCTGAGACTAGAGAGGTGAATTCACTACTCTTACATAGCTTCTAACTGCATGAATGCAAATTCTCTGTTCTACTTATCCTCATATTATTTGTTTTTATTTTATTTTGCTGGCCACAGCGTAAGAGTCAAGATTAATGCATAAGACATACTGTCAAATCTTACTGTTGTTCACCTAATTACATGCTGATTATTCAATACAAACAGTACATTTTTATGGGAATTCGGTAGAAGTAAAATCAGTGAGGTCTGGAGAGACGGTGTGCAACAAGGCTTGAAAATAGGTAAGGAATTTCGAATAGTTGTTAAGATGCAGTATTTTGGAAATGAATGACGGCTGACTGTATGCCCTCATAAAATCATAAATATGTCTGTGCTATCCTAAATTTTTCCACATACTAATTTTTGTTAGATGTTGTTGAGTAAATTTGCAACTCCTAATGACTACACAACACAGAACAGAACCACCCAACAGGTTTTCTTGCAATAGTTTTCATGGAAGCAGCCAGCAGGTCTTTCTCCTGTGGAGATGCTGAGTAGATGTAAACTGCTGACCTTGCAGTTAGTACCTGAGTGCTTATCCAGTGCACCACAAATTAATTATATATGTCTAAATGTAGACTCGGTAAGTAGATCTAAAATAGCTGTCTGGTATTTCATTGAAAATTTGAATATAATTGTTACGTGCAAATAAGAGTTCTTAAATATGGACCCATATGAATTGGAACCTTGTTTGTCTTATTTAACAGTAATTCATCACTGCCAATAATGCTGTTTGGATTATACAGTAAAATTGAAGGTGACATTCTAAGTCTGAGAGATGGAATGGATAATAGAATGATAGGAATGAGACCTGTTTGTTCAAAATGTAACAAGAAAGAAAGCCAGTGTATTTTGTGTAAAGCCATGCACTGTACAACATCTGCTCAGGCAGTGTCCAATCGCATGTGTGTCCTGGTCCCCCGAGGTTGTGCAGCACAGGACAGAAGATGAGTTCACCTCATATAGGAGCAAGGAAAGGAGAACAGCTTGAAGTCATGTGCTACTTGATGTCTGCAACAGCATGGTACATTCTGGGTTGGAGGACTTTACGTGATTAGGATGTAGTGGAAACTCCCCTCTGTCCATCTTCCTTCCCTGGGATCCTTCCTCCTTCCCTTGTTCCTGTGAGGAGCAGACCAGCAACCTCCTCCTTCTCCTGGTGCTATAGAGTCTTCTGGGACCATGGACATGCGTGCAGCCAGACATAGCCTGAGCCGACATTATGTACAGTGCTGTGTAATATTTGCACAATGTCCAAATCACATAATGTACTATTTCACGGAACGTGTTGTGGATGCTAAGCTATACATGACTACAGGAATGACATAAATTTAGTTGTTATGATTATAAAACACCTCCTTCATCATTTGATTCTCATAAAAGTCTTATGCTACAAATTAATAACCCATTTTTTTATTTGATGAAGGTTTTTCACAAGAATTATACGTCTTAGAAAAATTGGAGTTTAGAGTCCATCATAAGTCTTTTCATTCCTAGTAGTAAATTCTCTCGCTTAGGCTATAGCCACCCATATGTGAAGAAACAATAGATAAGAATGAATTTATGCTGCAAATCAAAAGGCCACTTATAAATCAGATACTGAGTTGTTCAGTAATCAGTCTTTAAACTCTATGCATAAATGATTTAAAGATTGGTTTCTTGGATTTTAGTAATAATTCGACATTCATTCACTATTACCAGTTGCTTTCCCCAAAATTCATTTTCTAATAGGTTCTGTCTGTCTCTGAAAAAATTAACACTGGAGTTTCTTAGATAAACTTTATGAACAGTCTTCGACAGGGAATGATAGGAAGTGTTCCACCTTCTCATTGTTTCTTCACTATTGAAAACTAACCTAACGTCCTTTTGATCCCGACTGCCTCCTCCTCCACCTATTGATCAGGACCCCTCATTAGCTGAGTAATACTATTGTCTGTATACACTTGAGTTGGGGTTTGTACAAGCAGGAGAAGTTTTCCGGACAAATTGCTGCAGGAATTTTCTTTACTGTACATTTTGGAAAAGATCATGAAATGACTTACTGCCGCCTCAGTGTGGCATCTAATTCAATGAGTTCTTCAGCCATGACAGGATGAACAACGAGTACTAGATAAACCAAACTGATCACTGGGGTCGACCTAGATAAGCAGCCCAAGATAGATAGTGGTGACTTTAGAAATTCTCTGTAAAGCAGACTAAATATAGACCAGATAACAAAGTAGAAGGCTAAAGACATTCCAAGCAGGAGGGAGCTCTGTGTTAAAGATGATGTTTTTGCTTAGGTGTTGACTTTGCTTGGAGTCCAGGCGTCCTTATGTACAACAAAATGAAGCTCTACCCTCTCCTGTGCAACCTTTATGATCAGTGGTATTTTTCAATCCATTGTTGCAGATACTGTGTCAATCCATCTCCTTGAGGGTTTCCCTCATTTCCAGTGACCCTCTTTTTTACCAACTGTAATGTCCTTTCCCAGTGATTAGTCTTTCTTGACGATATGTTCGAAATAAACAAGAGTCTCATCATTCTAGCTTCTAAGGAACATTCTCATTGTGTTTCTTCTAAGACTGATTTATTTGTTCTTCTTGCAGCACCCTGTATGTTAAACATTCTTCACCAGCATCACAACTGATGGACACAAAGGCATCAATTCTTCTTCTGTCTTCCTTTTTCATTGTACAGCTTTTGCATTCATATGAAATGAATGAGAAGACCATGGCTTGAGTCAAGCACACCCTAGTCATCAAAATGAACTTTTTGCTTTTTAAAACTTTAAAGAGATCTTTTGCAGTTTATTTGCCCAGTGTAAAAAATACATCACTTGAGTCCTTGACTACTGCTTCCGTGGACACTGATTGTGGATACCAATAAAATGACAGCTGAAACAAGTTTAATTTGTGTCCATTTTGGAAACACCAGACCATTTGTGCATTTGATAACTTATTTCAGACCATAAGAGAGAGGCAGTTACTGCTATGAGTCCCCATACTCATAATTCACAGCACTCCGATCACCGTTTACAATGTTACATAAAAGAAAGCACTTATGATAATCAAAGAAAGGATTACTTAGAGAGTAAATAATGTTTTATCATACCTGAGATTTCAATGCCTAGAAGGAAGAAAAGCACTAGTTGGGGATTTTTAAGTGACACTCTGTGATTTTTTTTTTTTTTTACCAGAGTCAATCATCTTTCTTTGTATTAAACACAGTTTCCAGGCTGAGAGAGCATAGAGAGCAATTTTACGTTTACAGAAAACTTCCGTTGCACAGGGCCTCACAGATGAGTGTATGCAATCTGTAGAGGCCTTATTAGATCCATTTCAGAAACACAGTGTATTCCCAATACCACAGAACTGTGCTACTCACAAATTAGGAAACTGTAGTATGTAAAGTTCAGGACTATACTCAGCAACAAGCAACAGAGAATGCACCTCACAGAGGAAAAAATAAAAGTAGAAGCAAGGATTTTGCAATGCATCTGACACTCTAACCTTAGTTTAGAATATTGCTTTTCAGGAAGAAGGCTATAATGGTGAGGTGGATGGGGCTCTCTGAAATGTGAGGAGTCAGTCCTATCTGCTTGTGGAAGAAAATTTTTTTCTCTACCCTTCCTCTGAATCAAAAAAGCCAAATGACTTCCTTTGGGTTGATTCCCACTCATAGTGACTCTGTAGGACAGAGTAAAATTGCTCCAAGGATGGCCTGGCCAATTTGAACTGCCGACCTTTTGCTTAGTGAATTTAGCACTTGACCGTTATGCCACCAGGATTTCTACCCCTCCTCTGCTACCCTCAAATAGAAGAAAAAATCAAGTAATTGAGAACAGAGCGATGCAGAACCAATTGTCACTGAAGACCTGGTGGGGAACAGAGGAAACCATGGCTCTGGGGACATAAAGGACTAGCCCAAAAGCACTGCAAAAAGTTTAAAGGGACAGGGGAATCTTGAGGTGAAAAAGACCATATGTAACTCAGAGCCTGAGTTTCAATGAGGACAAAGTCGGCTATACTCACAAAGAGTTGCTTGCATTTTTGACTTCTAGAATCCAACATTCTATCAGCAAGTTACACGTTGCAGGGACTGGACAAGAGAAATTGTGATGCGGATCCATGTAATAAAATTCTGGCAAGATGGGAGAATTATCCAATAAATGATTAGAGAGGAATAAAACTTGTTGATTTCCAGTGTAGCCTTGATGGGAACTGGCTTTTGTGAGATAAACACTGAGATATCAGCAGGTTCGTGAAGGCTAAGGAGGCATGAGGAGGCAGCTGTTGCTCAGTGAACGCTGTTGTCATTAGTGAGGGTGATGTTTGGAAGCTAAAAAAGAAAATTAAAATTAGGTGCTTAACATAACCAGAAAGGAGACTTTGGGGAGAAATGGGAGGTAGGCAGGGTTTGGAATAACTTAAAGAGTTTGAAAAGTATGATGTAAGCTGAAGAAATTTCTTTAAGGTCTTCAATCATCCGGTCTTTTTCTAACTTAACGTTGGCCAAATATCATTCTAGGTTGGGGTGGGGAGTTAAAAAGACAGGGACCACTCTCATCTCTGATTCTCAACACAGCTGAATGCCACCACCTATGGCTAGGTTACACTCTAAGAGGGACAGAGGAGGTATTACTTATTTATGCAACTACTTTAAAAGAAGGCAATAGTTATTAAATGATGATTTCCCCAAGGAGGCGATGCCAGATTAGAAGGCCTACAATGTGAACAAAAGTCTCTACCATGCTTAATATCAGAAGATAAAAAAGAAAAATGGGTCTAAAGCACAGAAATTTAAAAGGCACAGTAAGAAGCAGAAGTACGGAGGACAGACCAGATGATACGGGAAGGGTCAGAGCACTCGCTGTGACGTTTTGCTTGCATCTGGAGATGTGGAGAAACTAAGAGAGGAAACATTATCAGGCAGTTGTTAGAGGCAGATTTTATTTTTCCTATCTACAAAAGACAGTTAAGTGGCAAAAACCAAACCAAACCCACTGCCATCACAAGCAACCCTGCAAGATAGAGCAGAACTGCCCCCATAAAGTTTCCAAGGAGCATCTGGCGGATTCAAACTGCTTACCTTTCGGCTAACAGATGTAACCCTTAACCGCTACACCACCAGGGTTCCAAAGTGTCAAAGGGACTAATATAATTTAATCTCTTCTGATGTTTTGTCTGCCTTTGTAATATACCTTAATGTTTTATATATGTTTTAAATGACATTGTAAAACATACCGGCAAATCAATGTGGATCCAATTGTCTTAAGTTCCTATATTACAGATCTTAGAAAACAATTTCTGGTTATACACAGGTAAGTTTCTAAATAGTTTTGAGTTGTTTCTCTTGAGAGTCCCTGAGTGGTACAAACAGCTAAACTTCTTGACTGCTACCCAAAAAGCTGGAGGTTTGAGGTCACCCAGAAGTGCCTTGGAAGAAAAGCTTGGCTGTCTTCTTCCTGCAGCTCAACCCCTGAAAACCTTGCAGATGACAGTTCTGCTCAGACAAGTAGGACATTGCCACAAGTCCCAGTCCACTCCGTGGCAAATTTATTTTTTGCTGTTCTACATGTACTGACAGTTCACTAAAGGAAACAACCACTTAAAAAAATCTAAGCATTAAAATGATCATATGATTCCTAATTCTGAAAGCTATGGAATATTATGAAACAATATTAATATGACTTTTCCTAGTGTTTCTGGGATGAGAGCCTAAAGTGTCTCTAGGCTGTATTGTGTAGCTGGAAATAAAATACCTGATGTCTCTATTGTTAATCTTCAAAGTGATCAGACAATAAAACAATTTGAAACCAGACTAGAAAAATGCATAGCAGTTAGTGAGAAAATGAGCAGAGGAGACAATGGAAAAATAATCCTTTTGCTAAGATCGTTTAGAAAATGTGAAGGAAGAATAAGCAAGAAGACATGCCATGGAAGAAAACAAAGACAGATTTGGGGAAAAAAAGAAAAGAAGGAAAAGTATTAGATGGCATTCTTCAAATTGTCAAAGAAAAATAAAACCAGAAAATGTCATGCCATGAAAATAATTACATTTCAGTTATTTCCTAAATGGATGCTGGTGCTCTATGTATTTATATAATGTAGTTGATAGGCACCCTTGGACATATTTTCATTTGTGGAAAATTTAATTCAACACATTAATTACTCTGGACACAAATGAATTGTCACCCCCAGGTGGTAGGTCTGAAAAAGCAAACATTCCTTTTCTTATTTATGAGATTTCATTATTATAATTAAATTGCCATGAAGCTTTAATGTAACTGTTTTAATTTCACTGCCATTAGTACAGAGCATTTAGAATATTTCCTCTCTCTCTCTCTCTGTGTGTGTGTGTGTGTGTGTGCGCGCGTGTGTGCGTGCACGCGCACGCACACATGCATGTATGTAGTCACCACCCGATGGGTGGTTTTAGCTGAATCAATCTTTTAACAGAGTCCTGCAACAATATTGCCTGATTTTAAAATGTAACTGCTGTCATCTGTAATTGGAATGCAGAAAAATTGTTTGATATGTTTTGGAGGTTGAGTGGGAGAGCTAAGATGGAGAGAGGAGACCTGGGCTGGAACTGAAGTCAGAACCAAACAGGCTGTTTCACTTCTGGATAATCACTTAAAGTGGTTAAATTTAATCCCCCAAATAAAATATGTGACATTTAAGAGTGTTTTTAACTTTAAAAACTATCAGAATACTACTGTATTTTTTTTAAACAGGAGAATAAAATTTCATATGCATCTTTTATTTTCTTCTAGAAATAGTAATTTCTGAGTAGGTCAATTTAATCAATCCCTAAAAAGTAAAAAAAAAAAAAAAAAAAAAAGAGTCCAGTTACAAGGTTATCCTCTCTTCATTCCCCTTCATGAATGTGTCAAACTTGAAAGCAAATGTACAAGTTTTATTTGAAAAATGAAGTTCATATGGTAAACATGAACAGATTACTTAAGACTGAGTAATGGCTCAGATGGAAAAGAAAAACAATTTCTGTGTAATTCTCATTGAAATCCCGTAACAATACAACCTTTTTATTCTTTGTGGTTGTAAGTCTCAGGTATCTCATGTGGATTCAGTGTCATTTGTGATGTCCTATGGCCATGTGTGGAAACGCTGGTGGCATGGCTGTTAAAGGCTCCAGTTGCTAACCAAAAGGTCGGCGGCTGAAATCCACTTGGTGCTCCTTGGAAACTATGGAGCAGTTCTACTCTGTTCTATAGGGTAGCTCTGCGTTGGAATCAACTTGACAGTGATGGTTTGGTTTTATTGCCACGTGTCAGGCAGAATCTCCATATAATTGGCCCAACCACGCTGTAGAAGTCTATTTTACACTTTTTAAAGACAGTAAATTACTGGTGGTGTGGTGGGTATTGGAGGTTTTAAATGTAAAAGGTTTTATTTAGTGTAAATTATGCCATAAAAGGAGACCAGGGAAAGAGAGAAAGAGAGAGAAAAAGTTTATTTGCATCCTGGGCGGCTTTACAGAGTTCTCGGGAGAGAGTCTGCAAAATCGAGTTGGCTAGGGAGTCAGGGATTTACAAAGGGTGGAAGGGGACCTTTTTGGGGACAGTTACTTGTTGGTAAGCAACCAGCGGGCAGTTGTGGAGGATTAGGACTGTTCGATTAGCATAAGGAGTGTCCTTTCAGTGGGATGAGGTGAGGAGACCTAGTAGAGCCTGCGGGGAGGAAGCGGCAGTCAGTCTCACTTGAATGAGAGAGAAACAACTAGGGACTCTCCAGGGGTGGTTGAGGCGTTTCAGGGAATAGCTGGCTCAGGCTAGCTGGGGGAGAGGGGTTTGGATTTCAGCCTAAGAGTGGGTTAAGTGCTGCAGCTGCTAACCAAAAAAGTCGGCAGTTCAAATCTTCGGCAGTTCAAATCTGCCAGGTGCCCCTTGGAAACTCTATAGGGCAGTTGTACTCTGCCCTATAGGGTCACTATGGCAGTTTTTTTTTTTAATTACTAGAAATGAGGATATATCATTTATGAGTATTCTGAGTAATTTTCTTCCTCTGTAATTTACCATGAAAATTATGATCAATACAAATTTAATTTCTTTTACTGAGCATTATGTATGAAGTATATGTGAGATTCAAACCCTAGGGGAGTCCATTCCTACCAATAAAATTGATAATGTAGTGGAAATGTACCAGCGTTTCTCTGTTTATGACCAATAGAAACATATTAACAGCAACTTCAGAAACTTTAAAAATCTGCAACTTTATTAATAAATTGAAGGAAATAATGATTATTCATAATGAGTTTTAATACTGTTTTAACAGTTAACAAATACCTTTATTTATAATGTCTTATTACAAAATTTGGCTTGGCTATTACAAAATGCTCATTCATCTCAGATACTGCTGTGTAATTTTTAAAGAAGGTCATGGATGTGCACAGAGATATTTAATGACACTCCTCCATTTTATTTTTATTTTGTGCTTTGGAGTTGTGTTTTCATAATAAATAGAAACATGTCATGCAACAAAAAGCCAATACAAAAGGCAAAAGAGAGCATTTCTGCACTTACTTCAAGGCAATTTACAAAGTCAGGGGTTCATCGTATAAATAATGGCTTCTGAGATTTGATACTCTGAGTTTCATAAAAATAAATTGCTTTTCAATAGTTAGTGCTGAAGCATTCATTAAGAGGGAGAATTTTAAGTACATGACTTGAATTCAGTATTAAACAAGAATTGTTTCTAAAGGTATGTAGAATAAATGGCAAACATTTAGCTAAATCTTTGAGGGAGTCTTGGGGAAGAAATTGCTTATGGCTCTTACCTAGATGATGTCTTTAGGCGTAAAAGTGACTAATTTTCCATTTTTGCCTTCCCCTGTCGGTGCTGACAATCTCTGTACAATTTCAAGCTTGTTGAATTCAAGGAAAATCGCTATGCAACATCAGGATTAGATCTAAGGTGAGATAAATATTTATCAGGAGCATAAATGCCAAAGCAACTCATGTCTAGCATTTAATCACAAGATTTGCTGATAAAAATGTGAGTTTACTGTGCTCTTTAAAAGTAAGTTTTATCTTCAGAATAAGTAATAACAAACATTAATTGTGCTTTAATGTGGTTGTTAAGGCAGAAATAGTTTGGTATCATTTCCCTCTTTCTTAAAGTATGGTAGTGGTTGGGGACTGATATTGAAAATTGCCAATTAGTTACCAACTGAACAGTTAGAGACCTTCACATTTCCAACTGATGGACTGCAAAGCTTGTCATTTATCAGTGCACTCCAGAGTAATGCAAAATTCCCCACAATGGGCTATTGGTAAGTAGACTGACCTCGCTAGGATATTACCAGAAATTCTTCATCTCACTCTGAAGGATACCAGAGTGCCATAATATTCTGAACTTGGACATTAAAATGTTGTAAAAGCACTTACCTTGTCCTTTTCTTCTGACAGTACTTTAAAAACCAGAAAATTGCCACTTTTCCACAAAGCATTGGTTGTCACCTGATGCCACTGTCAGCCTTCCATGAATTAAGTACTTGAATCCTTAGTTTTTCTAAGTCCCTAAAATCCAAACCAAACCCATTGCCATCAAGCTGATTCCAGCTCATAGTGACCATATAGAATGGAGTAGAACTGCTCCATGGAATTTCAAAAGAGCCCCTGCTGGGGTTGAACTGCTGACTTTGGGGTTAGCAGACAGAGCTAGGTTTCCTTGTAGTCCTTTCAGTTGTAACTAAAAAATCTGCAGTCCCTTTCCCTGCATCATCATAATCTCCCTCTTTTTGCATTGCCTCGCCTTCTTTGCAGGAAACCCTGGTGCAATAGTGTTTAAGCACTATGTCTGCTAACTAAAAAGTCTGAAGTTCAAATCCAACAGGTTCTCCTTGGAAACTATGGACACAGCTCTACTCTGTCTTATAGGGGTGACTCTATGAGTCAGAATTGACTCAGTGGCAGTGGATTCCTTTCTTGTAACAGGTTTTGTAAAACTGGGAAAGAAAAGAAGGAAAGTGAAGTGAAACAGAAGAAAACAGAGCAGGATTAACTTTATTACCTTGTTACCTTCTTAGAGAAATCAAAACTCAATCCACTGGGATCCATACGTTAGAAATTTCACTTCAAAGACCTGAATAAATGTTATCTCATCATTTAGTCATTCATATTTGAAGGTATTTGGTATAAAAAGATGATATGTGAAAAATAAATGGAATTCAATTCATTGTTCTAGCTATATTGCTGATTGTTCTTCTAAGAAAATTGGTGTTTTTATACCACGATTGGAATGTTTTCTGTCTTGGCCTATTACCATTTCATTTCCGCATGGGAAATGGAAACTTTTTGTGTATATATTATTGAATCCTTTAAATTTTCTATGATGCCTTTTGAAGCAATTTAGGTTGATTACGTGACATTAATTAGATAACAGGATATGATAAGACCTAATTCTACAGAGCCCACTCAGAGGTTCAGTTTGTTTAACTTCTATTCCAAGATTTAATCAGGGTAATGCCACTACCTTCTGTTGATAAAGCCATAAGTCTCCTAGCTTTAACTGAAAAACATGCATGTATTTTAATCTCCAGGAAGGGAGTACAGTGTGAAATCAAATATGGGGGCCAAAGAATTTTGAAAAGAATGAGTGCTAAGGTACCAATCACGCTGTAGGAATGATTGCCAGGAGAAGCAGGAAGACTGCCTACCAGTGTAAATGCAATCAAAAATCTCTGTTATTTTAACTTCTTACTGAGTAAATCATGATAATAATGATAAATGATAAAATAGAGGCAGAGTGCTAATCAAGGAAAGTCACTTATTTTTCCATGTAAATTCTGTGCCATTTATACGATATTGTTTAATATTTTCATAAACAACAATAGCCCTTAATGCCTTTCAGGCAATGGTACAGGCTCTCCCCATCATTTACAGTAGCAGTGATGCCACATTAAGCACTTTCTAAATCTGTCAACCTGAGTCAATTTGGTATTGTCAGCACTGAGATGGAAAATCCTCATATTTAGAATTCAGCTCTAAATGTCTCCAAACAGAATCAATGTCTCACAGTTGGAATATAGTTCTTTTTTTTTTTTTCACTTATTTCCCTCCAGAATTAAGCAGGATTCCAGAAACCAGCTACAGATAAAGGATTGAAAAGATCAGGTGAGCATTAAAAATTCCATCAGGGTTCTAACTAAATTGCTTCTGTTGTCAGTTGCTGTCAAGTCAGTTCCCATTCACAGTCAGTGATCCTATGTACAACAGCAAAAACACTGCTGGGTCTGTGTCACACCCGCAGTTGCTGTTCAGCTTAGGACCATTGTTGCAGTCCGTCCATCTAACGGAGGATCTTCCTCCAGTGCTGACCCTCTACCCTGCTAAACATGATGTCCTTCTCCAAGGATTGATGCCTCCTGACAACATGTCCAAGGTATGTAAAAGGTAGTCTTGCCATCCTTCCTTCCACGGAGCACTCTGGTTGTACTTTTTCCAGAACAGATCTGTTCTTTTCACAGTCTGTGGTGCATTCAACAGTCTTCTCCAACACCACAATTCAAAGGTGTCAATTCTGCTGTTTTCCTTATTCATTGTCCAGCTTTCACATGCATATGATGCAACTGAAAATACCATGGCTTGGGTCAGGCACACCTTTGTCTTCAAGGTGGCTTATTTACTTTTCCACACTTTAAAGAGGTCGTTTGCAGCAGATTTTCCCAAGTACAACACATCTTTTGATTTCTTGACTGCTGCTTCTGTAGGCAATGATTATGGAAACAATGAAGTCCCTGACAACCTCAATCTCTATCTTTTCTGTTTATCACGATGTTGTTCACTAGTCCAGTTATGAGAATTTTTGTTTTCTTAGAGATATTTGTTGTAGAGTTTCACTGCAAACAAAGAAACCAAGACAAAAGTAGAGTGCCGAAGATTGGTGATAATTGTTTCTCACATGGGAAGAGTGGAGTAAGCATGAAATGTAGCACCCTGGTCCCTAGGCCCATGCATCATATGTGAACTGGCAAGAATAAACCAGTGACAACAGCCCAGTGCAGCCAATGCTCTGTGTTCAGTACCCAGCTTGGCTGCAAGGTACTTACCACCTGAGGGCGGGCTGAGTCTCCAAGAGAATTTCTTTAGTAGATGCAGCCTCCTTAAGTTTGAAGAACTTAGTAGGAGGCAGGTGTCGTTCAAACTGTTCAGTTCTTCAGTAATACATCAGTGTATGAGGAATGCACCACTTCAGAGCCAATCATTTCACTGTAAAGCTTACGGAGATTGCACACCAGTAGACCTTGAGCCAAACTCGATCTATAGAACCGCTTCATTTAGCTTTCATGGTGTTTTCAACCCTTCTGAAGCATTGTATATTTTTTTCATTTCTAAGTCAGAGCATTTTCACATAAATACTGAGTTTTAGGTTCTTGGTGAGAAGTTGGCAATGGTCTGTTCACATTTCTAGGTGAGAACCAGAGCAGTGACAGCGCAGGCTGTCTAGTTCACCGTGACCTCCAACATCGTCACATCTCATCTCTCCACGACAACTGTATTGATTTGCTCATCAATTGAGTTTTTCCAGTTTAAACTCCAACAGCAAGAATTTCTGCTTTTTACGCTTTTCTTTTTTTTTTTTTAATTTTAAAATTTCTTTTTACTATACTAAACTAGAAGTGTCTTCTGTTCATTTACTTGGCTATTCAAATTATGTGATATGCATATTGGAAGGGGAAAAAATCTTTCCTCTAGGGAAACTCACAGACTATGTGTGCACAGCTCAAATGTGACACAGCAGCGTGTCAGTTAATTGCTTGAGTTTGAGTCCCAACTTCACAAGTCACATCACTTATGATATTGGTAAGTTACTTAATTACACTAAGTTAAGTGCTTCAGCTGTGAAGCAGGGAGATTAGTGTTATGGTATAGTACTGTTAATATATATATAAACAATACACATATATATACATATTTGTGTATAATTGTGTATATATATCCATTTTATATATAGTTATATAATACTTTATATTCTGGTACAATGTTATTGGCCATTTGCCATGCAGTCAGTTCTGACTCATGGTGACCAATCACTCTCCACAGGGTTTTCAGAAATAAATTGCCAGGCCTTACTTCCATGGTACCTCTGGGAAGACTCAAACCTCCAGCCTTTCAGTTATCAGCAAAGCACATGAACTATTTACACCACAAAGCCCATTTTTTTCTTTGATACTACATTTTATAGTAACTACAGAAGACTTTCAAATTGATCCAAGACATCATTCAGCATCCACCATTGGCTATATTTTCACTGTCTTCAGTGAATGGACTGTTTATAACAGGAAGTACATGCTCTGAATGAGACAGCTCAAGGCAAAGTCTGATACAAAGGTAGATCTCCATCCAAGACACTGGAAGAATCTGTGTATTCTGAAAGGAGGGGTTTCATATTCCCTGCAGTAAGTTGAAAACGGCTAAAAGTGCTGCCTCAGGAAAGAGCGTGGCATATTCCAGGGTCAATAATAATTGAAGCCTGTACTTTTATACTTTTTTCCTAAGAAATGTCATGTACATCTGGGCAAGGTGTAGAGCATTTTGAAACTCACAGAGTTGAAAACTCCATTATAGAATATTTGCTTAACTTCTTAAGTGTCCTGGTATACTGTCCCATGTGCTTTAAGTCACAGTTCTGATCTCAAGCCCAAATAACCCCAAAGTCCAGGACAAAACTGCCACTGCAGGCAGTACTCTTAACCCAAAGCTGGGAATTTTAAAACAAATCACGTGGGTTTTTGAAGCAGCCCGTATTATTGTTATGTGAGCGATTTGCGATATGCCACATGCCTCAGAATGGTTCTGCTCAAAGGGATGTTTAGTCAGTTCTTCCCTATGTTATAGTTACGGAATATATTAGTCCCCTAAAATAAAGTTTTGTGCATCTGTCATGACTGAATTTCACCACTGGAAGACCATTCTGGTAAATTGCTAAGCACCATTTAAAAACAGTTTGCCTGTTGCCTTCCATTGCATTGCAAACATCACTGTGACGGCAAACTCATGCATTAAAAAAAAATCAAAAAGGCTCAAACCGCACTCTGTTTTTTAAAATCATATCTGTCATAGAAATTTAAATCAGAATTTATAATTTAATTCTGTGATTAAAGAAAGCATGATGATCTGATGCTATTCATTTTCTTTTAAATAAAATCATGCTGATGCATATGTATTGAGAATTAGTTATTTTCCAACTTCATGCATCTCTTGCAGAATCCAGTTGCTATCAATTAAGCCAGAAATACTTACTGACAGGGAAGTTTAGAGAGATACAGCAAATTCTAGAGAAGATGAGAGGGCAGGAGGTGGGCCATGGTGGTTAGCTGAGGTCTGGATAATCTGAACAATCCCTGAAAGCGACAACAACAAAAATAACCAGAAAAGAGCTCACTGAGGCATGTGAGATCAGAGTTTAATCACATGCCCTACTTGGCTGTTTCCTCTGCACCAGGTACTGAGTTATGGACTAACCATATTTAAAAAAAAAAAAAAAAAAGAGTGCTATGCCCACTGCCCTGGAGAAGCTTTTGATCTGGGTCCTTTGAATTGCATTTGCTCTTAGCAATAGAGATCTGTAGAACTCACTTCCATTTACCAGATTTATCGTTTGATGGAAAACGAAAACTTGGCGCTTGCCTCTGCTTTCCTGACTCCAAACTGGAGTTCCTACTAGTTTTCTAAATTACTTGGCACTAAACAAAGCTCCTCTGCCAAAAAGAGAATGACTCAATATTTGAAACAGGCACATCGGCAAAATCCAGATTGAATGTTGAAATCACTGTGATTCAGATCAAGTGAGTCACCTGTACCTGGAAGGAAATTACTTATTACAAAAAGATAATAGAAAATAAAAGAAAGAAAGAGAGAAGGGACTCTAGGTAGCTTTATTGAAAAGAATTTTCACTGTAGATATTGTACATGTATTCCAGAAGATGAGCTACATAGACCTAATTATTATGTTGTCTTAAGAATATACAATATAAATAGCCCAAAACGTGACTCTTACAAAACTAGATTGATGGTGGTCTTCTGGCACTGTAAACAGGAAGAGAAAAATGGGACAAAGCCACTATTCAAACTATTTAAGTGATGAATACATCTAGCAGAAACCCTGATGCCACAGTGGTTAAGTGTTACAGCTGCTAACTAAAGTCAGCAGTTGAAATACACCAGGCGTTCCTTGGAAACCTCATAAGGCAGTTCTACTGAGACCTACAGCGATGCTATCGGTCAGTGTTGGCTCAGCGACAATGGGTGAGTGGACATGGCTGTGTTGGTTTTCTTCATCTATCCCTCATTCAGGGAATCATACTTTTATTGAATGCATACAGTATATCAGTAACCTGGGAATGTGAAGCTTAAGGGCATGAGTGAAACTATAGGGTTGTTTTCACAAATACACAACCCAACTGCAGAAAGCAACAATGGTTTTCCACGCAGTATAGTACATGCAAGAGTAGATGTGTGTGTGTAGCCCTGCATTCAGATCTGCATTATTTGTGGGGAATCAAACAGAAAAATGAAAATGTCTGTTGCTTCATGGCATTTAATGTCTCTTGTCCAGTCATTGCAATGTGTCTGTGAGTGTGTCTGTGTGTATAACTGTCATCTTCCCTCTTAGTGACATAAAACGTCCACATTAACAGTTTAATATACTCTTTCTAGTATGTGTTCAGGAGGGAAATTTTACACAAAACTGATTGGCCATCTTAACATACACAGAGATGCAAAGAAAGCTTTTAATTTGTGGGCACACCAATTTTAAGAGCAAGTGCTACTGATAATAATACAAATTATGTGCATTCTTCTCTATGTTTGCTGTCTTACCTTTGGTCTAGAAAATTGGACCACTTTTACAATTCCCTAGTTATTTTGTCTTATGGAAAAGCCAGAGACCGTGGTGGCCTAGTGCTTAAGAGCTCCAACCACTAACCCAAAGGTCAACAGTTTGAATCCACCAGCCTCTCGTTGGAAACCCTATGGGGCAGTTTTACTTGACAGCAATGGATTTGGGTTTTGGAATGGAGAGGTCATCCCTTTTCCACATTTCAATCAGAACAATCATAAAGTATAAACCTGGTCGTATCATGCTGTTGCCTGAAGTCCTCAATAGCTATCCTTTGTTTGTCCTTAGAATAAAATCAGAACTCCTTCCCATTAGTATTAGATAGGATGATAAAAATGATTTCAGCAAATGAACTTAAAAATATGTTAACAGCCCAGACATAATTCTGTTTTATTTCCTGCTCACACATAAATTCCAAAATGTGTGTTCTTTAATAGCAAGTGACTCTCTTTTTAAGTTTTTATTCAGGACCCAGATTCTTTACCTGTTGAATTCCTTCATCATATTCTGCATGTGGCATCCTAGTTTGTTATAACTGTCTTTATCAAGCATGCACATGGGAAAATGAGCAGTAGCCTCTTTTGTCTCTCAGATGGACTACACTTTTGATTGTTTGCAAAGTTAGCTTTGTTTTATTCTTGAGAGAAAGCCTAAACGTCATCTAGTTAGAGACTTCTGTTGAAATCCCTAAATTGGCCCCATTAGCAACACTCACACTTCTGCCCTCTATCCCATCTCTCTGCTTATGTCTTTGTAGCTCTCATAAAAGTTAGAATCGGATTATGTGTGTGTCTATTTTGTTTGTATCTTTTTTTCTGTTTGAGTGTAATTTTCTAAAAGAGAATATGTCTCTTGAATATTCAAAATCCAGTGCCGTATTTTCTGCATAAAAAAGAAATAACCAAAACATTGCCATTGAGTCAATTCTGAAGAGTTGGCCACAAGAGATCTCACACATGCACTTTAAAATTCTGTCTGATACAGAAAACCAACAAATTCTCCTGCTCACTCACCTTCAAGTCCTTTACTGTATACATGTCAATACTTTATTCTGGGAATATAGTCTTTCACTCTTGCCTGTTATACATACAACCAACAGAAACAATGAATAGAAGGGGGAAAAAAAATCCCACAATGATATATAATCATTATTTTGACTACAATAATTGTTTTAAATGGGAGCTTGCTTTTAAATGAATATCGATGGAGTAAACAATAATAATAATGGCCCAAACTGTGTAATTGCAGGGAAAATGTTAGAAGGCACTATGTTAAAAATGTATTTTTGTAATCTCTAGTTTCTCTGGTAAAATTATGTATAGCTAACAAGCCAAGTAGAGAGTAAAGAGTTATTAACAAATACTAAATCTGTGCAAAACAAGGAGAGAAACAGAAGCAAGAGCAAATGGAACAAATTGAGAGCAAATGGCAAGATATCAAGATGGTAGTTTTAAGTAAGAATTAGTGAGAATCTTATACTTAATTTAAGTACTCCAGTCGAAAGACAACACTGGGTTTTTGGTTTGTTTGTTTTTTACTGAAAACTTAGTGAGCTGTCGTGATAAAATACCATAAGCTGAGTGGCTTGTAAAAACAGAATTTTATTCCCCTACAGTTCTAGAGGAAACCCTGGTAGTGCAGTGGTTAAGTGCTACAGCTGCTAATCAGAAAGTTGGCTGTTCCAATCCACCAGGTACTTCTTAGAAATTCTATAGAGCAGTTCTACTGGAGTTGCTATGAGTCAGAATCAGCATAACACAGCGGGAGGGTACAGTTCTGGAGAGTGGAAGTCTGAAATCTAATTCCCAGCAGTTTTGATTCCTTCTTGGGAGTCTGGGGGAGAATCTGTTCCAAATCTAGCATTCCTTGGTCTGGGGCAGCATAGCTTCAATCCCTGACTTCATTTTCACATGGCTGTCTTCCCCCTAAGTCCCGCTGTCTCTGTCTCTTCTCTTTTTATGGGACTAACGGTCATATCCGGCTCGGACCTAACCAACTTTAGTATGTATGACCTCATGTTAACTAACTACTTCTACAAAAGGCTAGTTCCACATTGGGTCATATTCAGGTACTGGGTGCTTAGGACTTGCATGTATATTTTCAGTGACACAAATCAACCTGTAAAAGCCTCCATTTGAGAGTAAAATGAAAATAATAAGAGTATTCACAGTGTTTTGGTGAAATTAAATGAGACAATGCTTGTTAAATAGAACAGATCCTGGTACATTTTAAACAACATACTTAAGCTCTTATTGGGCCGTTATAATTAGCATTTCATCACCATCATTATTATTGTCTCCTTTGGGGGCCAAATAGAGTTACATCTCTGTTAAAGGTTACAATTCAATGACCTGACCTCTTACTTTACCTGTCGTAAGAAAAGCCTCTTCTATCTGTATGCAGTCATTAACTTTCTTTATAGCCAAGAATTTCTGAAGACACTTTCCCCCAGCAAAGATTGCTCTTATTTTCTACTTGCTCTTGCAAACGTCTTCTTGGCACATCGATGCTTCAAGATATAAGGGAGCGTGTATCTTCCTATCCCTTTGGTTCTGGAATCCCCATTTTTTGAAATGTTGTCTATAATTAGTTATGATCCACACAGTTAAATGCCTTTGCCTAGTCAATAAAACACGGGTAAACATCTTTCTGTTAGTCTTTGCTTCCAGCCGAGATCCATCTGACATCAGCAGTGATAATCCTTGTTCCACATCCTCTTCCAGATCTGGCTTGAATTTCTGGAAGCTCCCTCTCAATGTGCTGCAACAAATGTTTTTGAATTATATTCAGCAAAATTTTACTTGGCTTACAATATTAAATTATATTGTTTGATGATTTCCATTCTGTTTTGTTGCCCTTCTTTGGAATGGGCACTGATATGGATTTCCTCCAG
The DNA here is from genome assembly GCA_028571685.1 of Heterohyrax brucei. Classification (NCBI taxonomy): domain Eukaryota; kingdom Metazoa; phylum Chordata; class Mammalia; order Hyracoidea; family Procaviidae; genus Heterohyrax; species Heterohyrax brucei. The sequence continues at coordinate 110,752,731 of CM053149.1, read as the reverse complement.
GTCAGTTGGCCAGGTATCTGTCTTCCAAATTCCTTGGCATAGAAAAGTGATCACTTCTAGCACTGCATCAGTTTTTGGAGACAGCAGGCAATATGAATTAAAATGTTATAGTATGATTATCACACTAAGTAAACTGGACTTTGTAGTAGTAGGCAAGTGTAGGTTTGTCCGGTAGGGAGTGGGGTGATATGATTACATTTCTATAATTACATTTCTTACAGCAATTCATTGAACAGCTAGAAAATGGAGTAAGTTAGAAGTAGGTATTTAACTGGAAAGCTATTAAAAATAGCCTACTGAAATAGGCCTGTGTTATAAATTTAGATTTATAGGACACCAGGGTCCAGTCATGTGTATTTTTAACAGGACTAATGGTCATTTGGTCACCTGGCATAATTCTAGGAAGTCAGATAGGCAAGTCGTAAAACTACGTAACGATCCTAGCAGCATTCTGGGAGAGAAGGCCACACTCCCCATTGCTTCCGATTCATCTATCCTGATTATTTCAAATGTCATCTTCTGTATATAACTTTCTTTTACTCACTCAAAAGTTAGTCGCTTTGTCTTTTATGTCTCATTGCAATGTAAAGATGAACTACAACACATTATATTTCACATTATATATGTATATATATATATCATTATCTCTATATTGATTCTTTTAGATCAAGCCTGGTAACCTGCTTAAATTTAGTCAAGTTGAGGTATGTCCAGCTAGTTCCTTGAATTCAGATTTACATAAGTGATCAGTTTTCCTCAGAGGAGATTCCAGGACTAGATGTGCCTGGTGATGGCCTTTCCCCAGAAGTGTGAATTAAGAAATCAGAAAACATGGTCCACCTGTTAATTACAAGGGAGTGTTTATATGAAAGAAGACACCATCTAAAAGAAAACACATGGAGATTTGGTTTAAAAATAGGAAAGTGGAAGCACTGAAATGATCTCCTGATTTATGTCTCCAGGGAATTTGTGACAGATCATTAAAGACAGGAGAACATAATGAACTGAATAAATGTGCCAAATAAAGCACTGTAGGAAACCGAGAGAGTGAGGCTTCTATCCTTGTCAGTCTAATAATAAAGCTTAACGTAATTGGGAAGAAGGTATGCATTCCTCCTTTAAACCTGGTAACTAGAGAAGATTGCTTACAGCAGTGTCAACGTGGGTGCCATCCAGATGGAATGACAGCAGCAGAAACTGCTACCAAGAGAAATGAGACCAATATGTGAAGCAGAGGACCTGTGCCCAGGAGGAGGCAGCATTCAGACTGGAGAATCACTGTACTAAGGAGAAGAAGAAATCATTATGATTCACTAAGGCTTCTGTGGACTCCTTTTTAAGTGAAAACAAAATGATGTGACAATGAGTTGACTCTGATGACTAGATGTCCTAGTCTATACCATTGTCTCAAATTCCATGTAGGAGTTTGCCCAAGATTTTTCATTTCTTCACTGAATTTTTTTTAAAATATTTTTTTGTTTTAACTGAAAGTTTAAGTCTCAAGTCAGTGACATAAAAACTTACATGCACACTGTTGTAACCCTAGTTGCTCTCCCCACACTTCTCCTCTACTTCCTGTATTTCTGTGTCCATTCAACCAGCTCCCATCCGCCTCTACCTTCTCATCTTGCCTCTGGACAGCAGCTTCCCAGTTAGTCTCCTCTATCTACATAAGCCAAAAAGCACACTGCCTAGGCCCATCACCCGCAGAAGCCTCTGTAAGCAAAGCCACACGCCTATATGATGGCAGGCGGAGCCATCTCACCCTTGGCATATTTGTGGCTGTACTCTCCCTGATAATATTTTGCATCCTAGTCAAACCTTCCTCAAAAGTACCCTCTCATCTTCCGGCACAAGGATTAAGGAAGATGCCTTTTAAGAAGGGCTTTACAACCCCCTCAGGTTAATGAATTCTGACACAGCATGCCCAGACCGGGAATACTGAGGCCGGCCAGCCCCGCTGGCTTTCCCCAACTTCACATCCCCCTCCACATGTGAAATACAAGATTGCAGGAAGGCCCTGGGAAGCTCCCCAGGGATGACCCCACACACAGCCCTTAGATATAGACATCCCGTTCCCTGCATCAGGAAGATGGATAGGCTCCCAAGTTTATTATAATTGATATGGCAAATGAGTAAATACTAAAGAAATATCCTTCTTAGAACAGCTTAAGAGAGGGGGACAGTGGGTGCTTACTGTCCCCACAGTAAGAGATAAAACAAGAGCAAAGAGGGAACAAATAGAGACAGCCAGATAGTAACCTTTAGATGACCCTACCCCTCTTCCTTTGACCTCGAGGCATAGATAGAGCTGATTGAGCTCAAGGCATAGCTTTGTTTTCACTGTTGATTATAATCACAATACACTTGTCTCGGGCCATTACCTAGAGGGCACTAATAATTAACAAGAAGGCCCTAATGATTAACATGGAAAGAGACCACGAGATATCAATTCCTTACTAGCCAACAGCTTACGCGGTCAAGGAGCAGGGTGAAAATCACGTCACTTCATTGATTATATATATAAAAAAAAGACAGGCCTTAACAGGATGCTGACCTCCAGATTCCTAGTTGTCTGAATCTCATCATTTCTTCGCCAATGCCACCCATCCCTTCATGATCCCAGACCTTGCCGAGGCTGGCCCCCAGCAGCACACTTTTCACCAATATCATTTTATGTCTTGTATTCCAGTCCAATCTCTGCCTATTGAGTTGGATTTGGCAATAATTACAGCTCTGGGCTAACAGAGAGTTCAGGGGTCATGTCTTCAGAGACTCTCCAGTCTGTCAGATCATCCAGCCTGGTCTTTTTTACTAGGGTTCAAGATCTGCTCCCATTTTTCTCCTTTTACGTCAGAGACTATTTGTCGTGTTCCTTGTCAGCGCAGTCATTGGTGGTGGCCAGGCACCATCTAGTTCTTCTGGTCTCATGCTGATGTAGTCTCTGGTTTATGTGGCCCTTTCTGACTTTTGGGCTTCTATTTTCCCTAAGTCTTTGGTGTTCCTTATCATGCTTTGCTCCAGATTGGTTAGGACTAATTGATGTTTTTGACCTGGCTGCTTACTGGCTTTTAAGACCCCTGTCATCACTAATCGAAGTAGGATGCAGCACATTTTTTTAATAAATGTTGCTATGCCAGTTGACCTAGATGTTCCCTAAAACCATGGTCCCCAGACCCCCACCCCTTCTACTGTGTCCTTTAAGTGTGTGGTTATAGTCAGGAAACCTCTTAGCTCTTGGTTTAGTCTAGTTGTGCATTCTCCTGAATTGTGTGTTGTCTTTCCCTTCACCTAAAATAATTCCTGTCTACTATCTAGCTAATGAGTATCCCTCTCCATCCCTCCCCACCATTATAACTATCAAAGAATGTTTCCTTCTGCATTTAAACATTTTCTTGAGTTCTTATAATAGTAATGTCATATAATGTTTGTACTTTTGCAACTTGGCTTGGCTTTGCAACTGACAAATTGCACTCAGAATGCCTTCCACAGTCCTCCATGTTATAAGACTGCTTAATCAGCTAGGGCTGCTCTACCAGAAATACCACAGAGTGGATGGCTTAAACAAAGGAAGGCTTATTCTTACATAGTCTGGTAGGCTGTAAGTCCGTATTCAAGATGTCTGCTCCAGGGTAAGGCTTTCCCCCTTGTTGGCTCTGGAGGAAAGTCCGGTATTGTATCAGTCTTTGTCCAGGGAGCATCTTGGTGCAGGAACCTCAAGTTTGAAGGATGTGCTCTTCTCCCCGTGCTGCTTTCTTGGTGGTACAAGGTTCCCAATTCTCTGCTTGTTTCTTTTTCCTTTTATCTCTTGCAGACTGAAAGAATTAAGAGTGGGGCAAGCCATACTCTGTAAAGGGAAACTCGCTTTACAGTGGAGCAGGGAGGTGATCTTATAAAGGGATTTACAGTCCCACCCTAATCCTTTAATTTATAGCATAGGAAAACCACAAAATGGAGGACAATCACAAGATACTGGGAATCATAGCCCAGCCACATGCCTACAAATATTTTGGGGGGGGGCATAATTCAACCCATGACAGAGATATTTCACAAACGCATTGTTTTTTTTATCACTGTATATTATTCCATTGTGTGAATATATCATAATTTACTTATCCATCTATTCATCAACAGACACCTAGGTTGATTTCATCTTTTGGCTGTTGTAGACAGTGCTGCAGTGAACATTGCTGTGTTGTATCTATTCGTGCAACAACTCTTATTTCTCTAGTATATATTCCAAGAGGTAGGATTACTGGACCATATGGTGTTTCAGTGTCTAGCTTTTGAAGGTTGTACCATTTCGTATTCCCACCAGCATTGTGCAAGTATCGAGTGTCTCCACAGCCTCTCCAACATGAATTATTCTGTGATATTTGGATTAATGCCAGCCTTGCTGGGGTGCAATGATATCTCATTGTAGTTTTGATTAGCATATCTCTAAGGGCTAATGATCATGAGCATTTCTTCACATATCTGTTAGCCACCTGAACGTCTTCTTTGGCAAAATACCTGTTCATATCCTTCGGCCATTTTTTAATTAGGTCATTTGTCTTTTTACTCTTGAGGTTTTGCTGTATGTTGTAGATTTTAGAGAGTAGATGCTGATCTAATTTGTCATATCGTCAAATTTTTATCCAGTCAGTAGGTTGTCTTTTCTATTCTTTTGTTGAAATCATTGGACTGGCATATTTGATTTTTAGGAGTTCTCAGTTATCTATTTTCTCTTCTGGAGTTTGTATATTGTTAGTAAGGTTTTGTATTCTGTTTATGCCATGTATTAGGACTCCTAGCATTGTCCTTTTGTTTTTCCTCCATAATCTTTATTATTTTAGGTTTTATATTTAGATCTTTGATCCAGTTTCAAATAGTTTTTGTGCATGGTGTGAGATATGGGTTTAAATTTTTTGCAGATGAATATTTAGTTATGCCAGTAACATTTGTTGAAGAGACAATATTTTCCCCAGTTAATGCATTTTGAGCCTTTGTCAAATGTCAGTTGTTTATAGGTGGATGAATTCAGACATAAAATTTATTCCTTTGGTCTATACATTGGTGGTTGTACTAGTATCAGGCTGTCTTGACTACAGTAATGTCAATGAGGCCTCCCACTATGTTCTTCTTCAGTGATCTTTTCTTATCCAGGGCCTCTTCCCTTTCCATACGAAGTTGATGATTTTTTTCTCCGTCTCCTTAAAAAACTGCCATTGGAATTTAGATCAGGATTGCATTATATCTACAGATTACTTGGGGCAGAATTAACATTTTTATAATGTTGAGTCTTCCTGTCCATGAGCAAGGTCGGTTTCTCCACTTATGTAGATCTCTTGGTTTCTTGCAGTTGTCTTTTGTGGTTTGTTTGTATATGCCTTTTAAACCTCTGGTTAGGTTTATTCCAAAGTATTTTATCATCTTGGAGGTTATTATAAATGGTATGGATTTGGTGATTTCCACTTTGACCTTCTCTTTGTTGGTGTAGAGGAATCCAACTGACTTTTGTATGTTTATCTTGTATCTTAATACTTTGCTGAACTCTTCTATCATTTCAATAGGTAATTTTCTGTGTGTGTGTGTATATGTCTCTGTGTGTGCCTCTGTGTGTGGATTCTGTATGGTTTTCTGTGTCTAAGATCATACCATCTGCAAATAGAGATACTTTTACTTCTTCCTTACCAGTTAGGATGCATTTCATTTCTATTTTAGCCTAATTGCTCTGGCTAGAATCTCTAGCACAATGTTGAATAGAAGTGGTGACTGAAGGCATCCTTATATAGTTCCTTTTCTCCAGGGGCGTGCTTTCAGTCTGTCTCCATTCAGAATGATGTTGGCTGTTAGCTTTGTATAAATGCTCTTTATTATGTTGAGTAATTTCCCTTATATTACCATTCTGCTGAGAGTTTTTAACATGAATGGGTGTTGGATTTTGTCAATGCTTTTTCTGCATTGATTGATAAAATCAAGTGGTTGTTATCAAGCGGTTATTTATGTGATTGATTACATTGATTTTTTCCCCCCAATGGTAAATCATCCCTGTATACCTAGTATGAATACCACTTGATCATGGTGAATTATTTTTCTGACATGTTGAATTTTGTTAGCTAGAATTTTGTTAAGGATTTTTGAATGTAAGATCATGAGGGATATTGGTCTGTCATTTTCTTTTTTGGTGGTGTCTTTACCTGGTTTTGGTATCAGGGTTATGCTGGCCTCAGAGAATGAGTTTGGGAACTTTCTATATTTCTCTATGCTGTGAAATACCTTTAGCAATAGCAGTATTCACTCTTCTCTGAAAGTTTGGTGTAATTCTTCAGTGAAGCTGTCTGGGCTGTTTGTTGAAAGTTTTTAAATTACTTTTCAATCTGTTCTTTTGTTATAGGTTTATTTAGTTATTCTACCTCTGTCAGTTTGGTTAGGTTGTGTGCTTCTCTCTCTGTTACTTTGGTTAGGTTGTGTGTTTCTGAAATGTGTCCATTTCCTCTAGGTTTTAAAATTTGTTAGAGTACATTTTTTATAATATTCCATGATGATTTTTTAAATTTCAGTTGAGTCTGTTGTGATATCGTCTATCTTACTCGATAATCAGGTTATTTGCTTCCTTTCCTGTTGTCTTTTTTCTCAATTTGGCCAATGGTTTATTGATTTTATTGACCTTCATAATGAACCAGCTTTTGGTCTTATTAGCTCTTTCATTTATTTTCCTATCATCTATTTCATTTAGCTCTGCTCTAGTGTTTACTTGCTTTGTTCTGGTTCACAGTGACTTTTTTGCTGCTCTCTTTCAATTTGTTCGAACTGTAGAATTAATACTTTGATTTGGGGCATTTTTTCTTCTTAGAAGTATTCATTTACTGTGATAAATTGACCTCTGAGCACTGTTTTTATTGTGTCCCAAAGGTTCAGGTAGAATGTTTTTCATTGTCATTTGATTCTGTGAATTTCTTTATTCTATCCTTAATTACTTCTATAATCCAGTAGTTTTTGAGCAAAGTGTTGCTCAGTTTCCACTTGTTCAGTTTTTTTTCTTCTTTTTTTCTGTTATTAATTTCTACTTTTATGACTTTATGGTCAGAAAAGATGCTTTGTAGTATTCCAATGCTTTGGAATCTGTTAAGGTTTGCTTTATAGTCTATTATGTGGTCTATTCTGAAGAATGTTTCATGTGTATTAGAAAAGAAAGTATACTTGGCTGCCATTGGGTAGAGTGTCCTTCATATGTCTGTGAAGTCAAGCTATTTGTTTTTGGCATTTAGTTCTTCTGTGCTTTCACTGAGCTTCTTCCTGGATGTTCTGTCCTTCACTGTAAGTGCTGTGCTGAGTCAGCTACTCGTGGATCTGTCTCATCCTCTTTTCAGTGATGCTTGTTTCATGTATTTAGGAGCATTGTTGTTGGATGTGGAAATATTTAATGTGGTTATCTCTTCCTGGAGTGTTGACCCTTTAATCGTTACATAGTGTCCTTTGTTATCCATTGTGATGGATTTTACTTAAAGTATATTTTGCCAGAAATTAATATTGCCACTCTTGCTCTTTTTTAAATGTTTGATTTTTTTCTCCATTCTTTGAGTTTTAGTTTATGACTTTAAGGTATGTCTCTTGTAGGTAGCATACAGATGAATCGAGTTTTTTAACCCATGCTGCCAAAATCTGTCTCTTTACTGGTGCGCTTAATCCATGTACATTCAGTGTAATTATTGTTAGATGTGTATTTAGTACTGTTATTTTGATTTTTTTGTGTATTGTTAACAGTTTCTTGTTCCACTTGGTTTTCTATGCTGAGTTATTTTTCTCTACAGTTTTTCTTTTCACCTTTTTCATTGTTGCTGAGTTTGTATGTGATAAGTCTTTATGTTTTTCATTTTGATGTGTAGGATTGCTTGTTTCCTTTGTGGTTACCTTAGTATATACCCATAGTTTTCTAAGTTCAAAGCAGTCTTTTATTTCTTTATGTTGCCTTGGCTTCTGCTCCATATGAAAGATTTGTGACTTCATTTTATTAGTCCTTTTTGTTGTTATTGTAATACTGCCATCTTTTACATAATGGGATATCAGTTTCCCTATTTCCAGTGTTTTTGCCTTAAGTTATTCTTGTGATTTCCCTATCAAGATTGATATCTGGCTATTCTGTACTGCTCTCTAGTCTTGGGTTGTTACCTGATGTCTTTGATTTTGTAACTGAAGGATTCCCTTTAGTTTTTCTTGTAATTTTAGTTTGTTTTTTGCAAATTCCCTAAATTAATGTTTATCTGCAAGTGTTCTAATTTAGGCATCATACTTAAAACAAAGTTTCACTTAACATGTAATTCTTGGCTAGAAATTTTTTTTTCCTTCAAGGCTTGATATATATGTCATCCTATTACATTCTTGCCTGTATGATTTATGCTGGGTAGTCCAAACTTAGACTGATTGACTATCCTTTGTAGATAGGTTTTCATTTAACCCTAGCCATTCTTAACACTTTCTCCTTGTCTTTGGTGTTGGCAGTTTGATTACATGTCTTGGTGATCTTGTTTCTTTTGGGATCTACCTTTTGTGGAGTTCAAGAAGCCTCTTTGATAGAAAAAGTCTTGTCTTTCATGATACAGGGAAGCTTTTTGCCAACAAATTGTCAACAGTTTTCTCTGTATTTTCTGTTACCTTCCCTGTTCTGATACTCTAGTGACTCATAGGTTATTCATTTTCATAGAGTCCCACACTATTCTAAGAATGTCATCATCATGCTTTAAATTATTTTACCTTATTTTTCCTCAAATATTTTGGTGTAAAGGGCATTATCTTCAGTTTCACCAATTTTGACTTCCATTGCCTCAATTCTCCTCCTTTGACTTTCTATTGAGTTGTGTAATTTCGAAGTTTTATTAGTACTCTTTTGAATTTCTATTTGCTGTCTCTCTATGGATTCTTGTAGTTTGTCCAGTTTGTCATTATGCTCTCCTCTAAACTTCTAACGTTCCTTGATTACTTTGCCTGTGTCTTTCTTGTTTTGTTCTACGTTTTGCTTTATTTCCTTCCTGATCTCTTGAAATGTATTCTATATCTGCTAATTCCAGGAAGTTCTCTTCATCTCTAAGATTTCATGATACTTTATTTTATGACCTTTCTGAAGCCATTTTGATCTGCTTCTTTATGTGATTTGATGTTGACTGTTGCCTTTGAGCCATCAATAAGTTATTGTAATTATTTATTTTGCACTTACTTACTGTGTCCTAGTTTATTGTTCTGTTTTGAAGTATCCAAATAGGCAAATCACAGGAGCTAGTTTGATTATTGATGGCTCTGAATGTGTTTCTAATGTTTTGTCTCCAGGTAATTAGAGCTCTTACTAGGCAAGTGAACCTAGGGGTCCATTTACTTTTCTTGTGTGGTTTTAGCTCAAGTATTTGTTAGTCAGTCACTAAGTAGGCTCTTACCTGCAGTCCTAGATGGGCAGGAATGATTGGTGTAGACACAGGTATCTGGCTGCATGCCTTGAGCAAGGCAGAGGGCTGATAGCTGCTCCTCAGTGTTCATGTTCCCTGTTCCCTAAAGTACTTGAGTGTATATGTTTTGCAGCCAGACTATGGATGCCTGATCCTGTTGATTGTAAGGACTGGGAGGCACCACTTATTCTTAGACTCATGTCTCAGGTGGTTAGGTGGCATGGATGTAGCACCAGTCCTCAGGTGCCTGCTGTGGGTAGGTGAAGACTGTGCTTTATTATAGGGAGCTTGGTGTCAAATGTCAGGAGCCCACCTTTCCTCCAAATGGCTAATACAGTAAAATTAGAGTTCTGCACTAATAATAGCCTACCCTGCTCTAGTGGGACCACGCAGGTCTATGCAAAGATGAGAAGCATGCAAGGGCCATTGGCCTCTTATGGCTATGCCTAGGCAAAGGAACTATTTCTGTCCAAGAGTTTTTGGCTTAGGGGAGCCAGCAGATTACTTTTTCCCTGTTTGTTAATGTGTTTCCTCCCCAAGGCTGGTAAAATTAACTCAGGCTGTGTAACAGATTCTACTTCCAGCCCAGTGGATGCATCAGTCTCTAGAGCCAGCTCAGGCCGAGTACAGAGTGGGAAGGGTGAGGGCAAGTAAAAGAGTGACAGTTTTACCAAAGGAAAATTTTTAATCTGAGCCTGATAGGTTAGATGATTATCACTTGTCTTTTGATGATCTAGTATAGCTTTTCACTGATTCTGGAGGTGTGAATGGGCTGTCTGCCACAAGATCTCTCCTGATAGGGACAATGATACTGCCTGCCTTAGCACACTGACACCAATGAGAATCTGGTCTGCGAGGTGCTGATTCACACCAAATCAGGTCTGGTCACTCCTTACTGCTTCTGAAACTCCTCTCTTTCTCCTACTTCTCAGTCTGATTTCTTAACTTGGCCTTTTATGTACAGGGCTCCTTGAATATCATATATAATTAATTCATCTGTTTTTTTCAGGTCTTTATTGTAAGAGGGATCACAGGAAACATCTGACTACTACTCCATCATCCTGGCCCTCATTCCCATCATTGAATATTATAATTAATAATTACATTTAAAATAGTTGAGATGTAATTGGTAAACAGCTACTTTGAACATTCAGTTCCTGCCAGGATATCTTCCATTACCATGTGAGATATATGGGCAATAAAATGAGTTTTTACTTCAATATGTAGGTAAATCGGAATTATGACCAGCAGCAACCTTTACCAAACACAGGATAACTCACATCTTCCTTTCAAGAATAGTCTGAAAGTCATCCAGTAATAAAACAAAAGGTGCTCACAAACATATGACTAGTGCCAACTAACTCATTCTCATCTTAGATAGTGGTGAGTGATAGGAGAGGTATCTGACATGACTAACCCTGCCAGCCACTTCTTTACCATCCAACATTGTTCTAAGGCCCAAACCTTAGTGACTTGCAGTATACAAAGTCATCAGATCATCCTGCATGAAGAGATAACTGGAAGCATGAGAAAGTATGAGTGAAGTACATATAAAATATACACTGGAAAGGGAGGCTGGGAAGGCCAGTTATAAAATATATTGATGATAGTGAACATTATCACTGTGGTAGTTTTAGCACATCTAACTGGATATCAATCCACAATGCTTTTACATATTTTGGTTTCTAATAAGTTCTGATTTTATAATAAACTCATTAAAATTTTAGAGCTAGAAAGTCCATTTTTAATTAAAAAGTAAGTATTCAATTTCTATTTCTACTGGAGTTTACAATGATGAAATTGCAATATGAACAAAATATTGGTTGACATTTGCCATCTTCCAAGGAAAATATTGTCATTTTCGTAAGGGCACACTGACAGGACATAGAAGCAAAAGAAAAGAAAAGTAGAAGAAACAAATCTGCTAAAAATGCTAGCTACTAAAAGGAGTCTGTTTCAGCAGACAATACTTTAACATGAAAAGTTACTGAAGATAAGTTTATATATCACCTGCTGACCTCGGTGCCATTGAGTTGATTTCACTCATCATGACTCTAGTACAGTAGAACAAAACACTGTCCAGTCCTGCACAATCCTCATAATCCTTGTTATGCTTGAACACATTGTTGCAGCCACTGTGTCAATACATCTCGCTGAGGATCTTTCTTTTTTTTTTACTGACCGTCTACTTTACCAAGCATGATGTCTTCTAGGGACTGGTCCCTCCTGAAAACGTGTCCAAAGTATGTGATGCATGATCTTGCCATCCTTGCCTCTAAGAAGCATTCTGGTTGTACTTCTTCTGAGACAGATTTGTTCATTCTTTTGGCAGTCCATGGTACATTTAATATTCTTCACAATCACCACAATTCAAAGGCATCAATTCTTTAACATATATGTAGTTCAAATAATCAACATATTTAATATAATGAATTATGTAACTTATAGGAAAACTTTATTTTTGAAACTAGTTCCTCAAAAGAGCTGTTTTAAAAGTTTATCAATACTGTAACTCCCATATACATGTATACACACACATGTATATATGGGAGAGAAAAAGACTCATTATGTGTCAGAATCAACCCACTGGCCATATGTTTGGTTTATTTAGTTTTATGTATATATATATATATATATACATATTCCAACTCATAATGACCATATAGGACAGGCTACAACTATCTCATAGGGTTTCCAAGAGGTGCCTGGTAGATTTTGAATTGCTAATCTTTTTTTGCTAGCAGCCGTATCTCTAACCACTACCCCAGTAAGGTTTCCTGTAGGGCCATAATGAGTTGGAGTCTACTCAACGGCAATGGATTACACAGGCTACACACACACACACACACACACACACACACACACACACTCTCATACATTTCATTTGTTGAGTAGCTCTCATTCTGAAATGTGTGTTGGGTTGGATGAAACAATACAGGATCATGCTAGTTATGTGGAAGAAATAGGGCTTTAATGATTGATGAAAACAGAGCCAAGGATAAGTTTCACTTCTCTTATTGTTACCCTGGATAAATGTGATTTATATGTCTCACAATAGGAGCCTTGATAAAATCACCACTGTATTCTGTGTTGTTGTTAGTTGCCATCAAATTGATTATAACTTATGGTGACCCCCCATGTGCAGAGGAGAACTGCTCCATAGGGTTTTCAAGGCTGTGACATTTGCAAAGCAGATCATCAAGCTTGCCTTCCAAGGTGCCTCTGGGTGGGTTCAAACCGCCATCATTTCAACTAGTAGCACATGCTTAAAAATTTATACTATCCAGGAACTACTATGATGTCCCTAGAATAACAGGAAAAAAAATGTTCGATTAATTATTCAGCTGAATTCATGGAAGGCCCTAAATCTCAGTTTCAGCTATTTCTATTTTGGTAAACCATTCAGAATTTATTTAGTTATTAAGAACCACTGTTCATGGAAGCATTTATGTGTCATGTGTAAATGTCTGTTCCCTAAAATAATATAAAGATGTTGATAAAATTAGATTTTGTTTAATCACTGCCTTTAGTTCCCAAATGTGCAAATTATTTTTACACGACAAATTCATAACTTATAAGCACATGTCTTAGAAGAAAAATCTCAAAGTAAATATCCATTAAGGGCTTGCCAGTGGATTTAACATATTTTTAACAACGTCCTAAATATGTAACCAATCCAGATTTTACCTGCTGGGGTGTTAAACCAGGATGATGCTTAAAAAGAAGGACTAATTCTGAAATCTATTATAAACACATATGTTTCATGGTATTTGGCCAAAAGATGCAGGCTGTTTGGCATTTCTTTATTCTTCTTGCTCTGATGAAAAGAATGAAATAGCTTGATCATTTATTCTATGTTCGTCACTGCTGCTATAATAAGAAATGATATTTAATTTTTTAACTTTTATGTTAAGCTACTTGTATGTGATTAATAGCATGACAGTTATCTATGCATTGTTTCATCTAACAAAGCCTTGAAAAAAATTTAGACTTGATTATTATGTTTTGTACATGGATACTCACTGTAATTCATAGATTAACAAATGGATTAGTGGAAATAAATACAAGAAAAATTAAGTTAACAAAAAGATGGAATCAACCCAGATGCCCAACAACAGAGGAATGGACTGGTAAACTATGGTATATATACTCAGTGGAACACTATGCAATGATAAAGAACAACAATGATTGCAGGAAACATTCCCTAACCTGGTTTCAACGGGAGGATGCTGAGTAAAAGTAGTCAGTGACAAAAGGACAAATATTGTATGAGACCCCTACGATAATAACTTAAAAACAGACTCATGCTTGGCCATGCTTATAGGAAGACCACACCCTTGGCCCGTGGGCCCCTGGGCCCAGTCTCTACCCTTCTCAGGCAAAAGTTACAGTTCTTTGTCAGCACCAAAAAGTGACCAGAGACACTGCAGGCAATCAGTGAGCCTCTTCGCCAAAGGCATTCATCCTTCTCACTCCATGGGTGAGCACCTTGCTCCATGGGCCTTCCTCACGGCCAGAAAGACCCCTATGTTATCACCAGCTGATTTTTCAGTTCTGCCACCACTATTTCTCTGCTGCTGGACTGTTAGTGTTTGTACTACTTATTACAACTATCATCCCATCTCTTACTGGTTCCTTGTTATAATTCTCAACGTCTCCTAGGTCTAGCAGGTTCTCAGTGCAGGGACCCAAAGGACAAAGAACCTACTTCTCACCAGGCTCTTCCTCTCAGTGATAGTGAGCTCCCCCTTTCTACTTCTGTTATTGTCTCCCTTTAAACCTAGTTAGGTGGCAAGAGTGACCAATCCACTCCTTAGGGTTCCATACACCTCGATTTTATGGTCCCCCCCATGCAAGGATTCTGTGTACTTTATTCGCATTATTAGCTGGCTATCCAGTCCATTTGGTGGACCATAAACACTCTGTTTGTATTGTTCACCCAATCATAGGAGTCACAATATCACAGTGAAAAGGGCCATATTAAGTAATTCACTGTACCACACATGGTATGTGAGAACCAACATGGTATATGTGATGGGAAGCAATTGAATAGCTGTGGGTGAGGACTGAAATGATTACGATTATGTTTTATGTAAATATGAAACACAATGATAGTCCAAATTAAGACAGTGGAGATAGTACAGTAGGTTGATATGCAGAGACATTTTTATGGTAAAATATATTTACCAGGATTTAGATGGGGAAAATAGTGGATATTATAAATTTTATATCTTATGGGGTTAGAAGTTATTTCTCAGGTTCTTGAAGACAAGAAAATAGTTTTAAAGAGTGAGGAAGATAAAGGGTTTGATTTGGTACAGTTTTAGAACCAGTGGACTTTCTGAAATGAGTAAATGCCTAGTTGTGAGATTTCTGGAGAGTCATCATTGTCTCTTCAGGGTTAGTTTCATGATAGCAGAAAAAATTCTGCATCCCTGGCATGATATCAGATTTCTTGGGCAAGTTGTGTTCTCTAAATAAACTTCTCCCCTGTCTGAATTATCAAAAGCTAAAGTTTTCTTTCTTATTCTATGAAAAAATACAAAATGTGATATATATGTGTTCATATGTGTATATATTTATGGATTCCATCTTAATGTAAGAAAACAATATCCTGGAACTGAACCAATAGGCAGCATCATAACAAATGGAGAAAAGAGCAAAGTTGTCAAGGATTTCCTTTTACTTGGACCCACAATCAACACCAAGTCAAGAAATTAAGCAATGTATTACGTTGAACAAATTTTCTGCAAGAGACTTCTTTAAAGTGTTAGAAAGCCAAGATGTCACTTTAAGGACTAAGGTGTGTCTGACCATGGCATTTTCAATAGCCTCATACACATGAAAGCTGGACAGTTCTCCAATTGCCTCATATGCGTGTGAAAGCTAGACAATGCATAAGGAAGACTAAAGAAGAATCAATGCACTTGAATTATGGTGTTGGCAAAGACTATTGACTATGCCAGGGACTTCCAGAAGAACAAAAAAATCTGTCTTCAAAGATATACAGCCAGAATTCTCCTTAGAAACAAGAATGGTAGGATTCATCTCATATATTTTAGAATAGTTATTAGGAAAGACCAGGCCCTGGAGAAGGATATTGAGCTTAGTATAGTAGAGATCAGCATGAAAGAGAAAGACCCTCAGTGAAATAAATTGAAACAGTGGCTGCAATGATGGTAAAGGAAAACAATCATTGTGAGTGTTACCGAAGAAAGTCCTGAGGTTCTTGGGTTTGTGGCTACTTGCCACTAAACCAGTCTTTAAGATAGGAAGTTTGAGTAAGTGATCAAAGGCTTTTATTTCTATGCTGCTGGCAGCACAGGGGACAGACGGCATCTTTGTTCTCCAAAACTAAGGTCAGACTATTTAAAAGGAAATACCCATGCAGATGCAGGGAACAATGTGGGCAGTTGGGGGTCTGTGTGGGAGTCGACTGGGTGGACATCATCACTTTGCCATCTCACAGGCCATCACCTGCTCTCAAGAAAAACAAAGTGGTGCCAGATGTCATCTGGCCAGCAATCTGAAAGAAGAATGCTCAAACACAAGTTTCTTCCCTGTCCTCCCTGGCCTCCTGCTTGATTCTTTCATCATTGGTTAGAGCCTGATTATTAAGACAAGAGGAGTCATTCATAGCCTATAGTTTACTGAATCCAAGACGGTACCTCTGAGAGCCCCACCTTAGTGTCACCACCTGTGGGTTGAGGGTGATCTGAAACAATGCCTCTCAGGCCCTTGATCTTAAGCACCTTCCACCCTGGGGTTTTTCAGCCTCCAGTTACATGAGAACGGCACAGGACCAGGCAGTGTTTCCTTCTGTTGTACATGACTCACTGGCACCTAATAACAACTTGATGCTTGTTAAATAATCTATAGGCATTATAGTACTGAATCCTCATTACAACCATGTTAAATTGATAATGTTTCTGTCTCTAGTGCACTAGAAAGAACTAAGATTCACAGAAATCAAATAATTGGTCCAAGATTCATAGTACATTTTAGAGCAAGGATTTTAGCCCATGCCTTGCAACTGCAGAGCATTTGATTTTATGTTCTATACTTGGCTGAAACTCAGTCCCATCCCTGATTATATTGAGTCCAAAATTATTTCTGCAGCACAATGGACTTTTAGTTTTAGAGATCGTAATTATCACCTGGAGGGGAAAAATCTCACCTCCAGCTGTGATGAAAAAATTGACATAAGATCAATGATTCTGCCAGAAATAACCAAAGCCAAGCCAAGTGCCGTCGAGTCGGATCTGACTCACGGCAGGTTGTTAAAACAAAAATGAAAATCTTGTAATGACATCACAGAGGGACTGAGAGGGGCAAAATCTTAGGGGAAGAGTTCCCAAATTAAAATGACATGTTAAATATGACCACCAAACACTTGTTTTCCTTCTGAATCCCCAGAAAAGTGTTAAATGCAAAATGGTGAAAAGCTAAGAACAAAGCCAAATGCTGCTGTCAAGCAGTGTGGACTTTTCATAAGTCTTACAATACTGAGAAATAAGCAAACAAAGGAGATACCTTAAGAGCCACCCAAAAGAAGGACTTGGCAGTAAATATCTGTCATGGATTGAATTTTGTCCCCCTACTAAAATGTTTTTAGCAATTTGGTGAGGCCATTATTCCTGGTAATGTGTGAGGATGTTCCTATATGCATGGTAAATCCAGCCTCTATGATGTTAATGAGGGAGGATGGACTGTGGTCCTGTTGGTAGGGGAAGATTCCATCTATAAGATTGTATTGTCTTTATGTCTTGAGGCAATCTCTTGAGGAATAAAGGAAAAGGAAGCAAGCCAACAGTTGGGGACCTCATACCGCCAGAAAGCAGTGCAGGTGTAACTGGAAAACCTGGTTGCAGCTTCATGCTGTCCATCACCACAAAGCCAGATCTAAAGACAGTGAGGGATGCTGCTTAGTCAGATGGTTGGCAATCTGAGAAGATGGTGGGTTAGCACTCTAAACACCATCTTAACATCTCATCTCAAGCTAGAGGATTTTATAGGAAGAAAGAGGGAGGGTTAGATAGAAAAAAAGAGGAGGGGCATGTTATTCAGGTGCCCAATCAGTCAGGGTGGTGGAGAGAGTTGTAGCTTTCTCAGGTCCCTGGGTGGTCTGATGTCACAAGGTGGGCTATGTCATCTGGGCAGTATCTTAACATCTCATCTCAAGCTGGAGGGTTCTAGGATTGTTAGGTTGGGCCACAAGGTGAGCCAGAGTCATAGGGGGTTGTTAGAGGAACTGCGATGTTAACTGGCTCAGTCCCCTGGGCAAGATCTGAATAAAAACCTCTGTCTCCAGGTTAGTCATTGTAATTTTTCTAGTCAGCCTGAGAGACCAGGCAAGGATTTTTGATCAATATTTTACAATTATTAGTCCTATCCTGGTAGCACAGTGGGTTAAGAGCTACATCTGCTAACCAAAAGAGCAGCAGTTCAAATCCTCCAGGTGCTCCTTGGAAACTCTACAGGTTAATTCTACTCTGACCTCTAGGGTTGCTATGAGTCAGACCCAACTAGATGGCAGTGGATTTGGTTTTGGTTTTTGGTTTTCATAGGGTGCAGACTGTGTCCTTTGGATCTGGATCTGGGGTCCCTGCACCTCAGAAGTTCCGAGCCCAGGGGAAGATTGAAGGACCTTCCTCCATAGCCAACAAAGAAAGCCTTCTTCTGGAGGTGATGACCTGAATTTGGACTGTCAGCTTACTTTACTGTGAGGAAATAAGTTTCTGCTTGTTAAAGGCATCCGTTCCTGTTTTTCCTGTTAGAGTACTACCAGATGATTAAGACAACACCCCCAAAGTATTACTTGGAGCACCAGGATGGTTATACCCTAGATAAGGAAGTGAACTAGAATTAGAACAAGTCTTATAGCTACTGGGGAAATCCTGGTGGTGCAGTGGTAAAGAGCTATGGCTGCTAATCAAAAGGTAAGCAGTTCAAATCCACAAGTACTTGGAAACTCTATGGGACAGTTCTACTCTGCTCTGTAGGGTCACTATGAGTCAGAATCAACTTAACAGCATTCAATCATAAACTACCAGATATACTAAGAAATATAATCATAACTGTACCAAGTTTACTCACAGGAATTTCTAATTGGAGAATCACAACCCAAACCCACTGGGATAGAAACTGTATGCCATGATGGCTTTTCTTTTCCCACTTTGAAAGCTGGTACCAATATATTTTCAAAAAGTTTCAGTGAGTCCAACCAGAGTAAAACAGCTGGCTCCCTCTCTCCAGGTCCTAGATAAAAAAGGTAGCTTGAGGGCTAGTCTTTTATCTTTTCTAATGTTAATGACACACTTATCTCTTAGGCCTCCTCCCTGATAGGGGGCCATACAGTAGACCAGTTTATCTAGACAACTGTTTGACTGAAGGTGGCTTGAGGAACCAGTCTGTTGTAAAAACAGTAGCTTGCATGGGTTACCTCAATCTCCACCTAAGCCAGAAATCCACACCCTAGAAGAATTATATATTCCACTATAAAACCCTCAATCAATGTTTTCAGTAAGTAATAACTGAATACCATCGCACCAAGCCAAGTGCTGTCAAGTCAGATCCGATCTTCAGGCTTTTAGAATCTCAGGCACCATAGTTATAGCAACATTTATCTGTCAAGAATTAAGCTGTTTATTGATAGAATAAGAAAACCAACATGATTTTAATTTATAAAACCATGGCCAAAATTTTAGACACTTTCCTGGTTACGATTTTCGTAACTCTACTGAGTTTACCCACAGGAATTTCCAGTTAGAGAATCACAACAATCCAAACCCATTAGTTAAATAATTTTAGGAAAAGGAAAATAATTTCCCAGTTGTTCTCCGTTTCACCTAATTCTTGGACTGGCTGTCATCTGTGAAATTGTCAGCTCTGCACAAGAGTTTTGGGTATCTTGAGTCATAGTCCTTTTCACCAGTCTAAGATCTCTGTTGAGATATTCTGGTTATTTGGGAGGGGATTGTAGTTGACAAAAAATATGACTATGATTAATTAAAGAAAAAAACAAAAACCAGATATTTTTAACAGTGACAGAGTCAATTACCAAAACCCAACCTACTGGGAAAAAAAACTTTAGATAGGGACACCATGAGTCGGATCTGACTTGACGGCACTTGGCAATAATATTTTTTAAACATAGTCATTACCCATAATTTTAGAGAACACTAAACACCATATGTAACAACCTTGAGGTATAATATCACATAATCAGGATATACAAGGATTATTATATCTCTAAATATTTATATAAGTAAAAAAAATAAACTTATAGGCAAATAATTTGAACATCTCAGTCAAAGCATTGGCTTTGGTGATGTCATATTAAATAAAACATATCTATGACATTCTACCCTCTGATCTCTAAGGCATTATAACCTTACAACATGTAAAAACATATTTACCCCATTATAGCGAAAGTCTTAAAAGTCAAGCCAGTAGGAAGTGTCAACTCCACAATTAGAAACATCAGGGGGTGTGGCCCCACCTTTTCAAACCTGAAGCAGCTTAACTTCATAGCTCTAGGCATGAGTCTTAGCTTGCACCTAACCGGTTGGGGCAAGTGTTTTAAAGCTCTGTAGCTCTACTGATTTAACTATTCAAGACATCCCACTCCACCAGCTAACCTTCTGCACACAGGCTCCCAGCTCTCTGGCTCCAGAGGTCAGCAAGCCTAGCTCCACCAACCAGTATTCTGCACACAGGCACCTACCTCTCTGGCTCTGTGGGTCAGTGCTATTTTTGTTTGCTGCCATTGCTGGTTTCCTGCTGTTTCTTATCAAGTCAAATTAGTAGTATATTCAGTTTTATAATATAAACTCATTGTTATGGAGCTTATTTTTAATTCACCATAGCCCTATACAGCAGAATAGAGTTGCTCCACTAAGCCTCCAAGGAGGGGCTGGCGGATTTGAACCGCAGACTTTCTGATCAGGTGACGTAACACTCATCACTATGTAGCCAAGTTTTTTTCCAGTTAGCAATTAAGAAATAACAATACATCATAGCTTAACATTATGCATTTGTTGGATAATATTAAGAAGAAATAGACATACACATTTTAACCCAATAAGAACTGGGCATCCTTTAATTCAGTCTGTGCCAAAACCTTTTAGCTCTTCCTTCTTTTTTTCCCTCCGCTTGTGGCTCTGTTCCAACTCAGGAATCTCATCCTAATGAGGGACCAGATCTTTGCCTATAAGGAATAAATTAACTGTTTTACTCAGAAGTCAGAAAAACTTGTTATCCAATTTCTAACATTGCCAAGCCAAGTGCTGTCGAGTCGGATCCAAAAATTTCTAACATTAATGTTCTTAAAAATCACATGAATCAAACCATTAAATTGTTAGACAAACAGAACTTTTAATCATACCAAATAACATTTTTCAATAAACTTTTATAACACATTCCTTAAACAACAAAGACAAACTCATACAGTAGGCTTATAGTGTGTGTGTGTGTTCTTGT
This sequence comes from Heterohyrax brucei, assembly GCA_028571685.1. Taxonomy (NCBI): domain Eukaryota; kingdom Metazoa; phylum Chordata; class Mammalia; order Hyracoidea; family Procaviidae; genus Heterohyrax; species Heterohyrax brucei. Next base: position 110,731,834 of record CM053149.1, on the reverse strand, counting down.
TGCTTGCAAAGCAAACAATATATAAATTTACATTATACCAGATATCTATTAAGCACAATTTAATACCACAAAGTCCAGAATGTCATCCCAAACCTGTATATGAAAAAAAAGTTCATTTAAACATTCCAAGCCTTTAATTAACTCCTAAAGTTTTACCAGCTGGTTTCTTCTAAAAGAAGTTTCTCTGGAGCTCTTTTAATCAATAACTTCAGGAGAGGTATTTACATATATTTAGGTTCATCCAGGAAACATAAAAGCAGTGGGCCCTTATGTCCTGAGGGCCCTTACATTTCAGCCATTCATTTAAAGCAAAGAAATATACTGCCAATAACAGGACAAGACATATAAAGACTCACAGACAAACACTGTTTAATAAAAACAGAAATGGTGAATAAGACAACACTGGGATCAAAAGAATTCTGAGGTTGAATTGGTCAAATGTGTGGCCCCAGGCCAAACCTGCAAGGCTCGCACAGACATTAAATACTCAGCCTACAAGAACTAGACACCTTCCATAGAAATTCTCAAATCATAGAAATGCATTTATCTTCTCAATCACAAAAGAAGCCTCACATTATCAAATACAGCTTTACTTTACACACGCAGCCTGTTAAGCAAAATTCTGAGTATTCATACACTATCACACGTACTCTAGCATGTCTACACTTTTCAAGCTGGCTTTCACTCATACACCTGAAGGCATCTGCCAGGAAGACCAATGGGCCATTACTGGCCCAAAAACTTTCCATCAGGGGATACCATGACCAATATGTCCCTCTCACAAAGACAAAACCCTGAGAAAACTAAGGCAACCTGTTTTCTGAGTACATATGAGGATTAATCATCCCCCAGAAACTTCTAGTTTAAGGAAACTTTCCCAAGGGACCCCATCCAACAGTCCTGGAGCTTCCCAGCAGTGGTATACCAGGTTCTATGCCTTTGGCACCAGGCGATGGGGATAATGTGTGGAAACCCTGTAATCTGAGGTGGTTCCTGTCTTTTCACAGGGTCTGCAAGCCAGAAAATTAAAAATAAAGCCATTCCCAAAAGAAACATGTTTGGTCACTCACTCTCAGATAGCATGATTAGTGACCAAGAATATTTTGGCAGGAAGAAGAGGATGGTGGGGATCTAATGTTATCATAGCTGCTTAAAAAGAGGACTCAGCTAGCTCTTGGTTCGCCCATGGCATTGTAGAGCCCAGGTACTACTGCCTCGTGGCTGGCTGACCAGAATTTGTTACTGACAAAGCTCTGGATTCTCTTTACCTGTCCCCCAAAAGAAGCCAATCTCTGAGACAGGTGTTCGGATTAGCGATCAAGAGTTTATTTCTGTGTGCTAACCCTCAGGCAACAGGGAGGATTTTTTCATCACCGCCTGTTCAAAATCATCAAGCAAGTTGGAGGTATATTTAAAGGGGAAGCTATGTGCTGCTCCAGCACAGGGGTCTGGGTTCCATAGTACAATGAGAGTATTTGTGAGGGTCACCTGTCCTGGAGCATGCAGCATCTGATCTGAATTACAGGAAGCTCTTAGTTGTCAGCTAAGGCAGGGGTCTCACTGGCAGTTTTATTGGCTTCTCTACTTAGCACCACCTAAAGAAGAAGCTGTAAAGAAAAACTGCAGACCTATTATGCCAGTGGTGCCTGTCTGTTTAATATGTGATTTCCTGGCCAACTAAAGGAAGCCAGGAGTTTTAAGACAAGAGAAAAACAAATGAAAAAAAGCAAATTCTGTGAAGAATTAATCCTGGCCGTATATTTTACTTTTCTGTTTTAAAATTGGGGGCCTGAAGGCTTGTCACCTGCTTCACCTTTAGGAAGCAATATGCGACTAGGATATAACTATTGGTCAGAAATTATGGATATCTGAAAAGAAAAAATAATGTGTTTAAAGGGTGTAAAGAAAATAACTTCTATTCTGCCACTCTATGTCCAGTGAAATCATCATTCAAAATAAAGATAGTGGTATGTCCAGCCAAACAAAAGGGGTGGGGACTCCTTTTCCAGCAATACTTGAAATAAAATAAGTAATAATTTCTTCCAATAGAAAGACACAAAGTATTAAATAACACAGAGTAAATTTCTGGATGTCATTAAGTCACTATTGGCTGTGCAAAACAATACTCTGGGGTTTGTAACATCAGTAGAATTAAAATGTATGAAAAAAAAGAACCACGAAATAAGTGTAGAGGGATGGTGAAATGAAATTAATGTTTTCAAATATAGTACTTTGCCTGGGAAGTACTGTAAGAACTAATTTATAAAGGATATTAAAAGAGTAAAGAAGGATGGAGAAACAAATCACCAGCTCTGTTTGGAAAGGGAAGAAACTCAAGTAAAGTATTACTGAAAAAGAGGAACACACTGGGATGCCTCACATTACCCAACTTCAGAACCTATTACACTGCCACAGCAGTCAATAAAGCCTCATACTGGTACAAAAAGAGATATATAGATCGATGTAACAGAGTTGAGACCCCAGAGATGCCACCATCCTCTTATGAATAGTCGATGTTCAACAAAGGCCCTAAGACTGTAAACTGGGCTAAAAACAGTCTTTTTAACAAACAGTATTAGCAAAATTGGATATCCATCTGCAAAATAATTGAAACAAGACCCATATCTCACACCTTACAAAAAAAACTAACTCAAAATGAATCAAAGACCTAAATATCAAACCTAAAACAATAAAGGTCTTACCAAAAAAAAAAAATTAGGATCAACAATGGAAGTTCTAATACACAGCTTAGACAGACTTCAAAATCTGGCAAAGTACCATCAACAGAGGAGAACACAGATACATGGGAAATGCTAAGAATCAAATACTTTTACTCATCCAGAGATTTTATCAAAAGAGTTAAAAGACCACTTACAGAACGGGAAAAAGTATTCAGCAATTACGTGTTGGACCAATGTCTGATCTCCATAATCTAAAAGGTATCACAAAGAGCAACAAGAAAAAGGTAAATAACCCAATTAAGTGATGGACAAAGGAGCTGGACAGATAGTTTGCTAAAGAGGACATCCAGGCAGCCAAAAGACGTATGAGCGAATGCTGACGATCATTAGCTATTAGAGAAATCAAAATCAAAACTACAGTGAGATGCCATCTCACCCCAACAAGGTTGGCCATGATCCAAAAAAACACAAAACAATAAATGCTAGAGAGGCTGTAGAGAGATGTGAATTCTCCTACACTGCTGGTGGGATTGCAAAATGGTACAACCTCTCTGGAAAGCAATTTGGCGCTTTCTTAAAAAGCTGGAAATAGATATACTGTTTGATCCAATAATCCTGCTGCTCAGAATATGTAATCAACACAGATGCCCATTAACAGATAAATGGATAAACAAAATATGATACACATACTCAATGACACACCAGGCAATGATAAAGAACAATGATGATTTTAGGAAGCATTTCATGATATGGTTTCAACTGAAAGACATGCTGAGTGAAATCAGTCAGCAGCAAAAGGACAAATATTGTATGAGAAGCCTGCTATCAGGACTTCAAAATAGTCTCTTTGATGTCTACAAGGATGGGGAGGGATGGAGAAAATTGGTCACAGATTAGACAGTTGATAGAAATTTGGTAAGGTAAAAGCAGTGACAGTGCACAGTAGAAAGTAGACCAACTTAATCAATCTTCACCATAAACTGAAAACTCTTCTAATCTCAACCCCATATTGCAAGGATGGAGTAGCAGGGGTTGGGTCTGGGGACCATTCTTTCTGGAGACTTCAAGGCCAATTGGTATAAATAGCCTATTACTAAGAGTCTCCTGCACCCCATATTGGTGAGTGGTATCTGGGGTCTTGAGAACTAGCAAACTGCCATTTCATCCAGAACAGATGATGGCTGAGAACAGCAAAGACACAAGGGAAAAAGAGCTCAGGAGACAGAAGGACCCATGTGAATGGGTGACTGTATCAACATGTGACCAGAAGAACCAGATGGTGCCTGGCCACCACCAGAGACAGCTGAAATGGGGCAAGCAATGTTGAGCCCCTGTGCCAACATGAGAAAAAAGGGGTGCAGCTCAAGAACTCTACTGAAAGACCACAACTGATGGTCCGACGGCCTTGGGAATCCCCTGGGAGCATGGCCCCTGACCTGTTGCTGTCCCCTTGTCCAGAAAACACTGCTGAGGTCAACTCTTCAGACAAAAATGTACTGGACTCGGGGACACAGTTTGACCATATGGTGTGTGTACTTTATGGCTGTATGCATTTATAGGATGCTGTCTTACTGGTCTCTTTCTAGATGGGAGAGAAGAGGGTAGAGAGGAGGGGACAGGAGCTTGTTAAGAGGAAACTACAAGTGTGGAATGAAAAGGAGAAGTGTGCTGTCACTGGGCAAGGAGAGCAGAGGGAGCTGTAGATAGACGTGCGTGCAAAACTAGAGTAAAGAAGATATGTTATGATCTCTATGGTAACCGCTAAAGGCATGATGATAGCACACGGAAATAACAAAACAATAAAAATTTTTTAAAAAAGGAGGAAAATGAATAATGATGAATACATGAATTACTTTCTTTAAAAAGGAAATAAATATCCCTCTCCCCCACAAAAAAAAATAAAAGAGATGCGTAAAATAGAAATAAATAATAATCCAACAAACCCACTGCTGTCAAGTCAGATCCGACTCATAGAGACCCTAGAAGTCAGAGTAGAACAGCTCTATAGAGTTTCTCAGGAGAGCCTGGTAGATCTGAACTGCCAACCTTTTGATTAGCAGATGTAGCACTTCACCACTATACCACCAGGGTTTCCAAAACAAATAATAGAGAGAGAAATATTAAACCAAATGCATTAGTGGATAAACCGAGTGTGGGGGGAAGAAAAGATACGTAAAAGATAACTGTTGCCATACTGGGTTTAAACAACTCAACTTGCACCAAGTGGTATTTGTGAGAAAAATACTTTTAAATTAAAGATATCTAAAGATTAAAAATGTATTTAAAAATAGCACAAAAGTTGCACACACTATTTTTTATACATTATCCCAAAGAACACCAGTATTACAGTACTAAAAAGCAGTCAAAATAGACTAAGTCAGAACGCATTAAAATTGCTGACCATATAATTTTGAAGCATTAGTATTGCTAACCACATCATTTTGTATGTAGAAAATGCAAAAAACAATTTACAGAAAAATGATTTAAATCAATAGGTATATGGAGCAGTTTTGTAAAACCTCTTTTAAATCAATTAAGAACTTCTATTCCTCAAAATAAAAAGGTGCAATGAAGAAAGCCACACAGGAGAGAAAATATTTTTACTACGTCTATCAATTCAGCACATTCGTATTCAAAATATATAAAGAACTCCTCCAAAACAAGAAAGAAAAGCCAAAGGGCTAGTGAGTAAACTGGAGGAAGAAATTGGACAGGCATTTCCTTGTCTAAGCTCTATAACATGTGAAATATTGTTCAACCTCATTAGGCATCATGGAAACACCAGTTCACAGCCACTGGAACTTAAAAAAAAAGAGGCAACAAACTGACAACATCAGACGTTGGTTAGACTGGTCAACTTGTGCAATAGTTTTGGAGGACCCATTGGCGGTGATCCTGTGTAGAGCCCTACTGGAGCTTGAGGTCAAGAGAAAACTATATGCCTCTGTGTACACTTGTCAAACTATCTTGCCTTTAAATAGTTCAATAAAGTTAATAAAAGCTGTAGAACAAAAAAAAAATTGCTGCGCATCAAGTCCTATGTTGTCCATTCTGTGTACCACTGTCAAGCCACTAACACCCGGCCTACGGGGACCCTGGGGCAACCCAGCCTGGAACCACAGGTTGAGTAGAAACAGCTGTTCCCATTTCACAGTAATATAGGCTTATGAAACAATTTTTCTTTTAATTTTCAAATTTTAATGTTGAGTTGATCATGGAGTTTTTGCATTCATATAAACTTAAAAATATTGCATTAAGATATTTTTATATTGCTCAGTAGTTTTTGCTGACACCCTTTTATGTGTTGTCTTAAATAGCAGCTTCTACAGAAAATGAGAATACACATAATCTTGACCCAGTAATATCACTGCTAGATATATATTCAACAGAAAAGAACACATTGACTCATCAAAAACAGTAAATAGGAGTGTTCTTATTTCCTCTCTTGGGAATAGCTTAAAACTATTTTTAAAACTGAAAAAACAAACCCTACATTCATTGAATTAGAATGGACAATAAGGGGACATGTATTCCTATGCAGGAATAATGAATAGTAATTAATACTGAAAGAAAACACTAATTACACCTGACAAACATAACAGTAAAAAATAAGGCACAAACTTAGGAGGGTATAATACATCTTTCCATTTAAATGTTCAAAAACAGGCAAAATAATCTTTGAACATGAACATCAAGGGATGTGTGTAACTCTGGGTTGGTATGCAGTGTGCACCAAAGCAAACCTGATACTGTCAAGTCAATTGCAACTCATAATGACTGTATAGTGTGCAGTAGAACTGCCCCATAGGTTTTCCAAGTGGCGGCTGGTGGATTCAAACTGCCAATCTTTTGGTTAGCAGCCAAGATCTTAACCACTGTGCTGTCAGGGCTCCACAGTGTGTGCTGAACGTATGGGCTGTGTGAACGTAGCGGGGCACATGTAAAGGGGTTGGTCGTGTTCTGTTTCTCAGTCTGGGTGCTGGTTACAAAGTAGATCACTTTGTGAAATTCACTGAGCTCTACATTCTGGACTTCTGAATTTTTATGTATGATAATATACTTCAGTAAAGTTTACACATGAGAGAAACATTCAAATATAAAATGTAGACAGACTTTAATGTGTAAGTCAGCTCTGTGGAGAGACGAAGTGTTAGGAAATAAGGATGAGGTTTGAATGTATTTGTAATATTTTATTGTTCATCTGAGGCACATATGGCAAAAACAATTGACTTGGGCTAAGCTTGGATATTGTGTAAAACGACACAATGATTTTTTGAGTATTTAAAATATTATAAACTTTTAAGACTATTAAATTAATAGGATGGAGAACATGGAGAAATGTGTCACCTGGAATGCATGTTGAACATACATTCTCTCACCCCACCTTCAGACTGTATTGCCTACCTTCAGATCATCCAGGCTGAAACTCAGGCATCTGTGTTTACTGAGTTACCTAGAGATTCTTTTATTCCTACTTGTAGATGAAAACGGAGTCAAGCCTCAGACAAATTTTTAGACCAGCTGCTCCTGAAGGATCCCTTCTTTCTCATAAATTCTACAGTTATCTAATCTGTCTTCAGGTTTGTGATGAGGAGAGGGGAGAGAAGAGGCATTATTATTGGAAAGCTGAATACATGAACATGAAACCTAGTGGTTAAGAGCTACAGCTGCTAATCAAAAGGTCGGCAGTTTAAAATCCATCCAGTGCTCCTTGGAAACCATGAGGCAGTTCTGCAGTGTCCTATAGGTTTGCTATGAGTCCAAATTGACTTGATGGAGTAGGTCTTGGCTTTTTTTGAATCCATGAAGCCAGCTAGCTGCTGTCCAGTCAGTTGCATTTCATGAAGACCCCTGTATGTCAGTATAGAATTTTGCCACCTGTAAGGTTTTCAAATACTGATTCGGGGGGGGGGGGGGGGCGGGATGTAGAATATCAGACCTTTCTTCTAAGGTTCCTCTGTGAAGACTGGAACCCCAGCCTTTCAATTAGGACTCCTGAATACAAGAAGAGGTAAAATATTCTGCTAGGAAGGAGGAATACGGCGGCATGTCACAGAAAACTGATTTTTTTTCAAGGGAATGATCCGTGTTAAGGCAAGATCTTAGTTAGAGAAAAAGGTACTATACAAATGCAAATAATTGAATTACCAAACTGCCTCATTGCACTGTTGTTTTCTCTCATCCTTCCCTTCTGAGAGCACCATTAATGCAGGTCACATCATTGGAAAGAAAAATGAAGTAGAACTAAGACACTCCTTTCCCTGGGGTAAAGAATACAGTTCAAGTCCACAAAGGCTTCAAGTTTGGGTGGTGTTGTTTTTCTTTTTTTCTCTTCTTCCTTTTTCTCCTCCCTCCCAAGCATTCACACACACATATGTTTTTTAAAAGTCACCTTTATAGAATTGATTCTTTGATTCTTTCCAGTTACTCTGAGATTGACTGTGAAAAGCAAACAGAAGGTATTCTAAACAAGTCAAGGGTTGTGCTGATAGCCAGGTGCTTTGGGATTTGTTGCATTATTCTGACCATCTTTGCTATTGAAATTTGAGGGTCCGGATCCCTTGATTTTTAATCCTGCAGGCATTTTAAAAGTCATGCAGGCTCCACGATACATACGGTTGGCTTAGTTACAATTGCCGTTTCCTTACAGTCTTGTTCCTGCTTTGTTTTGCGATGATATTCTCATCCACCAGTCTTAAAACCCCTTCAGGATTATTTTGGGTGACATACTTATCTCTGAGGACAAATCTCCTTAGGATCAAATTTTTGCAATGAAGGAATAGATCCCGTGTACCTTTTTAACTTAGTCTGAAGTGGACCATGAGAGGGCAGTATATTCATAGCTAGCTTTTAAGACACAGGGCCGCTGGTAAGAGTGGCTCAGAAAACCCGTCATAATTCAGTTTCCTTGTTTCCCTACAAAATGAGAAATATTAATTTTTTATGTGCACATTCTTGGATTTATTTATTCATGTATTTGATAAATATTTATTAAGCATATACTACATTTCTGGCATTGTGAAAATGAAGGAGGCTGCATCTGTGAGCCAAATAGACAGGTTCCTTGCCCTTGTAGATCTTATAAACATCACAGAAAGAAATACATCATTACAAATTGTGTTAATTTGCCTATGGAATATAATTAAAGGAAATGAGAACTTTGATTTGATTCTGTCTCTGTCATTAGCTGTGCGTTGTTATCATCTGATAAAAAAGAGCATCACTGTGAATAAATTCATGTAAAAAAGTGTCTTGAGCAGGTCCTATGTGTTAGTGATTGCTGTAGGCACTAGAGTTAGAAAGACAGAAAAACCTCTTGATTTAAGAAAGTGATAATTCTGTTGAGGGACATAGATCTTTAACAAGAAACCACAGAAATAATGAAATTTCCAGTAATAATAAGGACCATAAAGAAAACGGAAGTAGGTCAAGAGGATAGAGAACGATGGGGGAAGAAAGAAAGAATGTTGTAGGAAAGGATGAGACAAGGCACCTTTGGGAAGGTATCACAGGCACAGAAATCTGAATAAAGTGAGCAAGACAAGAGGCAAGTGGAACTGGGCAGTCCAGGGATATGGAACAGGACTGGGGGCTGGACTGCTATTATGGTTGTTTTAGTTATCTAGAGCTGCTTTAGCAGAAGGGGATGGCTCTAAAAAGAGAAATTTTATTTGTCACAGTCCAGTAGGCTAAAAGTCCAAATTTAGGATGTCAGGTCCAGGGGAAGGCTTTTCCTGCTGGCACTGCAGGAAGGTCCTTGTCATCAATCTTGCCCTGGACTGGAAGCTTTTGGGGCTCAGGGACCCCAGTCCTTTCTAAAGGACACACTCAGCTCTTAGCACTACTTCTTGGTGGTATGAGGTTCCCAAATCTCAGTTTGCCTCCCTTTCTTCTATATCTCAAGAGGCTATGCGAAGCCACAATACAATGCCACACATTAAGTCCCCCCTACCAACTCAACTGCAGCCCATCCACCCTCATTACTATCACAGAGACAGGATGTACAACAGGAAGGACATCACACGATACCAGGAATCTGGCCTGGCCAAATGACTACAGATTCAGGCGGAAACACAATTTAATCTATGACAAAGGTGTTAGCGAAAACTCATGAAATCCAGTGGGCCGAAATCAAGTGAGTAGGAAGGGCTAAGAGGAGGTGAGTTCTGAGGGGCAGGCAGAAGGTTGTAGGGCATTAAAGCCAAGGTAAGCCATTCAAATGGTATTCTAAGTGTAATGGAAGAGTTGGAAGAATTTTGGTGCATGGAATGATATCATCTCATCTATGTAAATGATAATATTCATTTGGCTTCTCTGTGGCACTGCAATGGAAACTGAAAAACAATTAAGTCTTCTTAGCAAATGACATGAGAGATTGGCTTGTTGCCAATGCGAAAGGGGCAGGCAGAAAATGTGTGAAGATTCGAGGTGTGTTTTTATGGCAAAGCCTACAAGGACGGCTAATGGATTGAGATGTGAAAGAGACAAGAGGTTGGTTCCTAAGATTTCAGCATGAATAACTGGTTGAATGATGATGTTATTAAGTGAGAAAATGGACAGGAGGATGTTGTGAAAGTTTGCTGTGCAGGCAGTCAAGAATTAGATGTTGCAATCAAGGGGCTGAATCTAACTGGAGACTTACACAGTTCTCTTTGCCCATTCCCCGGTAAATTGATCAGCATATATCTCAAATGGGCCCATCACATACCCAGCAATCTTCTTACTTAGAATCTTGCTGTCTTTCTAGATTATGTTTACTCTCCCACTTTTTCGAATTATTCTTTTACATCTGATTTCTTCCCAAACTCCCAAGCCCTTTCTCTACTCTCTACCTCCAGTGATCATTTCTCTAATATTTTTGAGAAGATGAAAATCCCAGTGGCATAGTGGTGAAGTGCTACAGCTGCTAACCAAAAGCGCAGCAGCAGTCTGAATCCACCAGGGGCTCCTTGGAAACTCTGGGGCAGTTCTACTCCGTCCTATAGGGTCACGATGAGTCGGAATCAATGCAATGGCACTAGATTTGGTTTTGGGGGAGGATAATTCTCTCACCTTTCTGCTATCAGACCTACAAACCAGCCTGCCTTGTTCTAATATTCTATGATTTCCTTCTACTGCAACGGAAAAGTGTCACTTTTCCACTAAAAATATCAGTCTCCCATTTGTTCTCTGAGTTCTTCCCACCTGGAACCTTTCGGTGACTTTTTCGGATAATCTTCCCTTTCCTGAAACACTGGTGGTATAGTAGTTAAGTGCTACTACTACCAACCAAAAGGTCAACAGTTTGACTCCACCAGAGCCTCTGGGAAAAGTCCAGAAGGTGGTTCTAGTCTGCCCTATAGGGTCACCGTAAGTTGGAACCAACTTGATGACAGCGGGGATTTGTTTTTTCCCAGCTTCTCAACTTTTTCCACTCTGCAGAATGTGCGCTGTTGAGTATGTAAAGATGCTCTGCTAGCTTAGGCCTTTAGAAGGAAACATAAAAGCCTTCCATAAGCTTGTTTCCTTCTAGCTATCAAGTTTTTCTCAGATCATCTTCACCGAAAAAATTCCAGAGAAAGCAGTTCAGAAACGCTTCATCATCGATTCTCTTCTACTGCTCCAGGCAAACTTTTATTGTCACAACCTAACCAAACTCTTGTCAAGGTTATCAGAAATCTCCATCTTATCTAACTTTCTGCTCATAAGATTTTGTTGACATTTTTCAGGTTCCAGCACAGCTCATGTTATCTCAGTCCTCTGTGAGGATTCTGATTTTTTTTAATACATTGGTCACTTCTTTCCCAGGTCCTGCCAGTATCCTAAATTATGAATCTCAAAGGCTTTTTCCTAGACCTTTTTCTACTCTTATTTCCTTTCTACCTGTGTTCTTGCCTATGACTCATCGATTATTATGCCTCTAAATAGCATGTAAGTGGCCAAAAAAGGAAAAACAGTCTGGCAAGTTGATTCTGAGTCATAGCAAGATTATAGGACAGAATAGAACTTATAGGATTTCCAGGGCTGTAAATATTTATGGAAGTGGACTGTCATATCTTCCTCCCACAGAGCAGCTGATGGGTTTCAGCCTCCCACCTCTTGACTGGCAGCTGTCATGGACTGAATTGTGTCTCCCCCAAAATATGTGTAGTAATTTGGCTGGGCCAGGATTCCTTGGTTTCTGTGATTGCTCTCCATTTTGTGATTTTCTGATGCCATAAATCCTCATCTCTGCCTGTGGTTAACAGAGTAGATTATGTTAGAGAGGATTAGGGTGGGTAAATCCCTTCCGAAGGTCACTTTCCTGCTCTAATGTAAAGGGAGTTTCCCTGGAGTGTGGCATGCCCCACCTTTTATTCTACATTGGATAAAAGGACAGGGAGGTGAGCCAAGAGCTGGGAACCTCACATCATTGAGAAAGCAGCATCAGGAGCAGAACCTGTCCTTCAGACCTAAGGTTCCTGCGCTCTCCAACCAAAGACTGATAGAACACAAAGACTGCTTCAGAGCTGACAGAAGGAAGACCTTCGCCTGGAACGAACACCCTGAATTTGGACTTGTAGCCTAATGGACTGTGTAATAGTACACGTTTCTTTGCTGAAGCCATCTACTTCTTGGCATTTTTAATAGAGCAGCAGTAGCTGACTAAAATAGCAACCAAGAGCTTTAACCACTGGACCACCAGGGCTCCCTTATAAATGTATAAGTCACCTAAACTTCTATCTGTCTCACTTTACCTATAGACTCATATACTCAAGCTGCTTAATCGGTATCTCTTCTTTAATGTATAACCTGTTAAAACTTGCTGCCATCAATTTGATTCCAACTCATTGCGACCCTGTAAGACAGTATAGCATTGTCCCATAGAGTTTCCAAGGAGTGCCCAGCAGATTTGAACCACTGACCTTTTGGTCAGCAGCCATAGCACTTTACTACCATGCCATCGGGGTTTCCTTAATGTATAGCAGGCATTTCAAAATGAACATATCCAAAATAGAATTCCCTCACTACTCACCTTCATCTAATCGAGTGTCACTTCTGTCCAACTAATTGCTGAGTTAAAAATCCAGGGGCCATACTTGCTTCATCTTCTGCCTTCCCCCTCTCTTTCTAACTCAGTAGCGTGTGCTGTGACCTACTGCTAATCCATCCATTGTTGGCTCCACTCCTACTGCCCAGGTTTCAGCCTCCCTTCTCTTCCACCTGGACTAGTACAATTGTCTCTAATAAACTGGACTTCTTGCTCCCTCTCTGAATGCTTTTCAATCTGTTCTCTAGGTAGCAACCTGTGAAATGTATTTCTCATATGTAAATGGAATGTATTATACTTGTAAACCTTGGGTATCTTCCTATCATCTTTAGCATAAAATCTGTAGTCTTGGTCGTTGTCTTCAATGGCATCTGTGTCATACAGTTCCCCTTATGCTTACTCTGATTTAGACCTGGGCTGATTATTAAGCTGTTGTCTCACAGCTAGAACTAGGACTCTGAAAAACACATTTCTGTTTCTTAGTTGGCTTCCAGTTAAGGTTCTGCCAATATGGGTGCAAGAGTGAGATTGGAAAACGGAAGGAAGGAGAAAGGCGAGAGCTAGTGTTACCCAGAAATACCTCTTTCAGTTAACAAAATGGAGCTGGAGGCCTGGAGGCCTGGGGGCCTGGGGAAGCTAAGATAGAGTTTTCAAGGAAAAGAATACAGAGAGAAGAGCAACACAGATCTTTCAACTGAAGGTGGCTTAGTGCATGCGTATGAAGACAGTAAACTGCCTGAGACAAGCAGAGAGGACAATTCTCAGAACTCGTATGGAACCAAAAAAAAAAGAAAAAAAGCCAAAGCCACTACCATCAAGTCAATTCTGACCCTGTAGGACAGAGTAGAACTGCCCCATAGAATTTCCAAGGAGCACCTAGTGGGTTTGAACTGCCGACAGTTTAGTTAGCAGGCATAGCACCTAACCACTACATCACCAGGGTTCCCATTCATACATAACTGATCTTTAAGTACGAGGTTCTTACTCACAAACCCACAATCCATGAAACCTCTTTTAAAATTATACTGGAAAAAAAATTAAACTGCTTTGTGGGCTTACTAGGCATGAAACAGTTTCTTTCAGTTCTTTATAGTCAATCATCCACCATAGTTATAATATTTAATAAGCAAAAAGCCTATGGCCTACAGAAGATGGATAATTTTCCAAGAACACACTATTAGAAAGTTTTAAACACTGAGTTTTTAAGTAAGGTTTCGAGGTTCCCTTTTTAATGGAAGGAAACCATAGAATATTGTTTTTCTTCTCTGGTTTCTACTAGTTTGTTTACTTTCCAAGTAAGAAAGTCAAACTGGTGATGGGCAATAGATTTCTTGCTTTCTTTCTTGTTTTAAGGTTTAATATCAAATTTTAGCTGAAGTTTTCTGTATTATATGAAAAAAAGAAGAGGCTTTATATAACTGACAAACCAAATATACCTTAAATAAAAGTATCAGCTGCTTTTAATTCATAAGAAATATCACTGTATTGAATATATAATTGAAGACAGAAAGTCACAAACATCAATAAGACCATTAAATTGTAATTACAGCACTTTATGTTATAAGCTGAGAGTTGTCTTGGTAATTTTCCCCAATATAATACATATGAGGTCCTTTTTGTATTCAGGCAATGGGAGTAGAAAGCTTCTCATCAAAAGATAATAGCTTTGAATCAACAAGCCTAAAATAATCCTACTTTCAATATTATATGAATGTAATTTAACAACCAAGTATCTTATATTTTGAGTCAATTGTTTCACTAAACCACTATGTGAAGCCGAAACAATGTCATTTTCTTCAAAAAGACCTTCCTATAAACTTAGGAAATGTGATTGATCTCTTCACCTGGAAGACAGTATTTTCCTGAGTACTCTAAAAAGAAGAGAGGATAGCAGTATTTTGATGGTGACCATATGCTGAGTTAAAATTGTAATGCTCCCATCACTTTTAAAACTAAAAGCAAATTCATCTTCAGTTTTCCATCCACAAATATGTATTTAGTGTCTATTATAGAAACCCTGGTGGCATAGTGGCAAAGAGCTATGGCTGCTAGCCAAAAGTGTGGCAGTTCAAATCGATCAGGAGCTCCTCAGAAATTTTATGGAACAATACTGCCCTGTCCTATAGGGTCGCTATGAGTCAAAATCACCTCAACAGCAATGGATTTGCTTTGGTCTTGATTATGTAGAGGTGCAGGTTAAACACTTGACAGCTAACCAAAATGATGCTGTTCTGACCCACCCAGCAGCTCTGTAGGAGAAAGACCTGCCCATTTCCTTCCGTAAAGAAGTTGCTTTTGACACCACATGGCTGAGGGAAATGTCTCAGGTCTGGTTTTACTCAGAATCTTGTCTTCCCTTCAACTGATGCCATTTGCATGGTGACTTATTTTGAGTAGTCAAGCCAAGAAAACGGTACAGGAGAGTTCTTCTCTGTCACATGCAGTTGCTATGAGGTAGAATCAGTTCAACTTCACCACCAACAACATGTGTTAACAATAGTCCAGCAGCACTTGTTGGATATAATGCAAAGCCCCTGGGATCCTGAAGAATATAAGGTGCATTCTTTGTTTTGGTGGATTTTATAGGAAACCCTGGTGCTGTAGTGATTCAGTGCTAAAGCTGCTAATGAAAAGGTCAGCAGTTCAAATCCACTAGAGGCTCCTTGAATAGTCTATGGAGCAGTTCTACTCTGTCCTGTAGGGTTGTTATGAGTTGTAGTCAACTCCAGGGCAGTGGATTTGCCACAGTTAGAGCAAAAACCATAAGAGACACAAAATACAGTACAATTAGAAGAACACTGAATGTTTAAAACTATCATGCTTAAAGAACATACCCATTTCACCCCTCAAGATCCACATCCCACACTCTCCACTCTGCTCTTTTCCTGGAAGGTAATCTTTGTGGAATATACTGGTAGATTTGCTTGCCCTTTGGCTTCTGTCTGGGCTCGGCCAATGGGAGACACTAGCAGAAGATGGGAGGATTCGTGGTAACTGAATTAAAACAGTTAGGTCATCAGTGCCCTTGCTGAGCTGTTTCAGGGTGTTTGTCTCCCTCTATAAAAGTCACAGCTCCTGTGCTACCACCTGCTCCGTGCTGCTACTTACTTATAGATTCAGTACAGTCTCTGGACCCATTATGGTGACCCACAATGGATGGCCCTGGGGTATTATACTGTACCTTGGTAATGTTTCCAAGTCCTGGGAACACTGTTGCAAATGATATCTTTACTAAACTCTCCTCAACTATTGAGTGCCGGTGCCTGGACCCTAATAATACAGGCATGTACAGCAATGGGCTTTTGTTTTGGTACAAAGTGCCATGGGCAAATAAGCAAGGCGTATTAACGAGTGAGACTTACTATATCTTGCAGAATCAGAGACCGTCAGAACACCTTTGAAGTCTATGAAAGAAAGAATACTGAATTCTTAAAAGTAGCCTAGTTTTGCACATCAAAGTACCTATTTGCTTTAGGAGAAGTAATTGGGGAAAATTAATACTGATGGATAGTTTATTACTAGTTACTAATAAATGTGTATGAAATATCATAGGCTTGTTTTCCACTATCATGTTGTAAGAAATACCCAACCCAATGCCGGTGAGTCAGCTCAATAGTGTTGTATAAATCTGCAAGATGACTTTTTTACAAATATTCTTGAATATCATCTTCTCCTTGATTTTCCAAACTAAAATCAACTCCAAGATGAGAACTCAATAACTGGATCCAAATTTTATATTGAAATGCTGTTATTCTTTACAACCCTAGTTCAACAATTTTCCCAATGGTGACGTTAATTAGGGGAAAAAAATTGCCTATTTCCTAACCTTTTCTCTACTTTTCCGTAGATTTTTGTTACTGCTTTCCTGAATTTTAGAAAAGAAGTCCTAAAATTAAAATGACTACATACAGAAAGAGTTGTCTTTTAGTATGCAGGATACTTGCCAATCTGGATTAGTATAAAAGCTAAATTAGAAAGTGTCTTAGGTTGGGTTCTCTAGAAGGCAAATCCAATAAAGTATATAAATATATAAAAATAGAGAGAGAGATTTGTATTAAGGAAATTATTCACACATTTTAGAGGCTGGAACATCCCAAGTTCATGGGTCAGACTGGAGGCTTCTCCTGATTCATATAGCCATGAAGAACGGTAAAACGAAAACAAGCAAGTCACAGCAGGACTGTGGCTCACAAGCTGCAAAGACTAATAAATCCCCAAATTGGCAAGCAATATAGCAAGTGAGCTACTAGCTCAAGTTTTAAGAACTGGAGGTCAGAAGAATAGGGGCTAGCTATAGGATCTAGAATGAACAAAAGTCAATGAGCCTTCCCAGAAAGTCAACCTATACTGGATGCAGGCCACACTCCCAAGAAAACTCCTTTTCAGCTGATTGACTGCTCACAGAATATTTCATCCTGGAAGTGATCACATTATATCACATCTCTTCATGGAGGTGATTACATCATTATACAACTGCCAAACTGCATCATAACTGTCAGACCACTGAGAATCATGGCTCAGTCAAGTTGACAGTCAACTTCAACCATCACAGAAGGTGATTATCATGCTAGTGCCATATGAATCAGGTTCACTGAGGCTGGGTAAGGATTCTGAGAATTGGCTGCTACTTGTAGCTCCAGAAAGGCATTGATTCTTGCCTAAGGTAGGATAAGATGAAAATATGTCAGTGCTAATTTTGGAAATGGTCTTAATGGACACATTCAGTCACATTTGGAATCAGTGTCTATTAGGGAATAAGACAAATGACAAAATATTGCTCAGAGGTCACAAGGGCTAGGTCCAGCTCAAGGAAAGGATTGTTCTCTTAGGAGGCATGTAGGGATAGTCACACTCATTGACCACACCCTGGAATTCAGAATAAGACACTGTTCATTGCTGAGGTTCACAGTGGGTTGTTATGACGAACCATGATGAGGGCTGTAGTTCTCAATGACTAACTGACATTACTCAGTGGCATCTTACAAGCTTTTACTTACATAATGCTTAGAATGCAGATGACTGGGGAGAGCTCATCTTGGGATAGGCCAGGCAGGTGTCCTGGGATGAAATTGACACAGGAAATTTTTTCTGCAAGACTAAAGCTCCAAGTTTCCCTTCAGGTAAAAGGCCACAAGGCAAATGGGAGCATGAATTTTATACCTCAGAGTACATCAGAACAAGAAAAGGGAGTAGGAGGGCAAGGTCTTTGTTCAGCTGTACCTGGTCTGACTGTCCTACTGTCATACTTTGTTCAAATTTGAACAGCATGGCAGTGCTGTGACCATGGATACATGACAAGAAAATGTTTATTGCCCTACTAGCTACAAGACTAAGTTCTTAAGTACAACTAAGTAGTCACAGGTAGTCGTAGAGACAGGACAAGTTACTCTAGGTTCAGAACAGGAAAGAAGCTTTTTCTGACATGCAGAGGGGACTGAGAGAGACCCAAGGACCAACCTCCTTCTCAGAGAATACTCTGAGCCCAAGGCCTCAGCTTAGGCAGCCTGGATGGGAATCATAAAGACAGACAACCCTCCCAGAAACTGTGGGCCCTGGGTTAAGGAGTGGACAAGAGAGCTTCCCAGACCCAAGGAATGAAGCAGGTAATAACTGTTCAATATACAAACTTGTCTAGTATTGAGGAGAACCCAAACCCCAAACCAAATCCATTGCCACCGAGTGGATTCCAACTCATAGCAACCCTATAGGACAGAGTAGAACTGCCTCATGGAGTTTCCAATGTGGGCCTGGTGGATTCATGCTGCTGACCCTTTCGTGGCAGCTGTAGCTCTTAATCTCTATGCCACCAGGGTGCCTGTATCAAGGAGAGAGGGAGCTAAAACTTAGTTCAATTTAAAAAATTATACTGTTCTCTGGAACTAAACACTGAATATCTGAAGCTTGGTTTTTATTGTTAACAAAGGGTAGGGTAGAAATCCACTGTCTGGGTATTCCAATGTGAAGACCTACCTGAAGATGGAAAATGAGGCAGAAATTACAAGAGGATGCTATGAAAATACTTGTTGTTTCTATTACATTCTGTCCAAGAACCCACACAAGTCTGTTTACAGGCAGAAAACCTGGTACAGAGTAGTAAACTCTGCTGCTAAAGAAACAAACTTACGTATTTGCAAATAAGTATACCTAGCCATGCTTTCCAATATTTGACATACCCTGAGGCCAGTAAGTTTACGTTCAGTGCTCTTCTGTAACACAGTGGTTGACAGCACTTCAGAATGGGTGGGTGATTAATCATTTTTATTAATTGAGTAGACCTAACGTAGAAACTCTGGTGGCATAGTGGTTAAGTGCTATGGTGGCTAGCCAGAAAGATGGCAATTCAAATCCACCAGGAGCTCCTTGGAAACTCTGTAGGGAAGCTATACTGCCCAGTAGTGTCACTATGAGTTGCAATGCACTCAATGACACTGGGCTTTTTTTTTTTTTTTTTTTTTTTTTGGTACCACAAAGACAACAAACTGTCTTCCTGTAACATATTCCTGTTTATTTCTTGTATAGATGTCTTGGCACCACAGTTTGGTCTTCTCATTTTCTGGGCACAGGATAGTGATTGATAATTGCTTCCAGAACAACAAAATATCTATTTTTAATAAGTCTTGAAAGATTTCCATTAATGCAACTTAGCAACAAAAGAGAATTAGATAAAATGACTGTGAGATAAATTATGTATCTGTGCAGACATACAAACTGCTTTTCTAAACATAAATAGACATATTCGCATTTCATGACAAATGACAGCTATTAACAAATTATGACATGCAGTGTGAATTTAATCTCTCCTGATCAAATGCTTTTGACACCACATGGCTGAGGGAAATGTCTCAGGTCTGGTTTTACTCAGAATCTTGTCTTCCCTTCAACAGTCTTCTCTACCCCACACATTGTTTGTGACTGATGCCATTTGCATGGTGACTTAGTTTGAGTACTCTGTTACTAGTTGCAAAGGATTTTGTCTCTCTGTTTGAAACATGTAAACGGTCATTTTTTGAGTAAATTAATATGACACAGAGCTTTTAGCAATATCTTCAGAATTCAGTGACCTGTATCAGAGTGTATCTGAGCAAATATTCTTAAGGAATATTTAATATTTACACAATGCATCACTGATATATCAGATGACAATTCTCCTATACTGTGTGTTCTATACCTCTGGACAGGTATGTGGTCTGAAATGTATTAATTCACCTCTGGAAGTTTCAGTTTCCAGATTTGTATGTGAGGACAATAAATAACGTTATACAGAAAATTAAGACCTGTAAAAGTCTCATGATGCCTAGAAAATGAAAACCAAATGTTAGCTATTATTGCTTTCTCAAGAAATGGCAATAATACCTATAAAGCACCTAGCACCTTTATTATTAAATATTTCTGTGTGCATTAGGTGTATACTATATAGTTTCCTCTCTGTAGATAGGGAGCAATGGGAATAATATACTGGATATTTCATTAAAATATTGGATTCTTGATACAACTACGGGTCTATCTGTAGAAAATAATGTATTTCTGAGCACTTATATTGCAGGCACATTCTAAGTATTTCACATATATTATTATTATGTTTAATTTGCACAATAAAATGGGAGACAGCTGCTATTATTATCCCACTGCTATAGCTGAGGCAGTTGAATTGAGAACAAATAAAGTAACTAGATGAAAGTCACAGAACTAGTCCGAGATAGAATTCCTATTTAAATCGTAGCATTCTGGCTCTAAAGCACATACACCTAACAATGAAAGCATGGGTCACCGTTGAAAGAATATTTAAGCTCATCTAAGTTCTTTCATAGGTTAGGGAGTCCTCCTGAATGTGTTTTATTTCAGAGTATGAGGTACCTAGCATCTATACTGTGCCATCCCATCTGTGTGCCCCTTGTTCCTGCCTTCTCATGGATAATTCTTGGACTTTCAACTAATACCAAACCATTTATTGTATCTTGATGGTCCTGATGGCCATAAAAATTATTGTGTTAGCCAAACTGTCTCAGAAGCACTTCCCCAGGATAATGAACTAATGCTTTCTCCCTGTAATGTAAATTCAGTGTTTAGCAAACTAGGTATTTTTCAGATTCACCCAGAGAATACCTTTTTTTCTTGTAGACACAAGCTCCACTGTGACAACTGTTGTTTTGATTCTTTCTCCTTTTAATCTGAAAAGTTCATTTTGCATTTTCGGCTTCAGTGTAAATTGTTTAATCGCAATTTTTAAACAAGTCATTTGGAATATAAGTCTGTGCTGTGCTTATGAGAATATACAGCTGTAGTTGGTAGCTTACCATGGAGTTGGTCAATAAATCAACTCGACAGCAATGTAAGCAACTAAAGATTAGAGGAATACAATGCTAGTTGTTCCATAGTAACTATGCTTAGAATACTGCATCCTTTATGATCAGGGTGAGGTAGGTAGCTTTTTGGTTGGTCTCCAATGGTCCTACCTCCCGGTATATATGCTCTTCTAGAAATTTTTCCTCTTAAGTGTGTACTGGACTTACTGATCAGTTTCTGACAAATAAAATCAATACAGAAACATGTTAAGAAATCTCTTCCAAGAGCAGCCTATTAAGAGATAACAACTTCTGCCTTAGGTGTTCAGTCTCTCTTTTTCTCTTGAATGTTTCTCTGTGAGAAAAGCCAGATACCTTATTGTGAGGCAGTTCTGTGAAGAGACCCACAGTGAGGGACAGAGGCCTACAGGCAGCCCTGTGAGTAAGCACGGAAGTATAACCTTTGACATTTGAGCTTGAGGATGAGATTTCCTCAGAGAACTTAAGCCAGAGGAACTCAGCTAAAATATGCTGGATTCCTGACCTTCAGGAACTGTTTATTGTTTAAAGCCACTTCCAGGTAATTTACAAGAGATAATCTATATAAGTGTATTTGAAAGAGCAATGCTGTTATGTTGTGTTTTTCTCAATAGCCAGATTATCCGGTCTCTGGTTTAACTCATAAGAAACATCTGAGGTTGCCTAGTATAAGGGAAGAAGCATCACTCAGAGTCCAAAGCCCAGAGCTGACCCTTGCCTCTGCTGTATCTGTTTTGGGTAACACTGGACACTTCTTCAGCTTTGGTTTCCTCATCAGTGAAATAAGGACTTTGCATTCATGATGTTTAAGAGCCTTCATATTTTGTTGTAAATTCTTTTTCACATCTACTGTGAGCTCATCACCTCATCAGTGATCATATACCCAAGAGGTAAAAGATTTAAGTTCTACTGTTAGAATTTTTATGAAATAGGGGACTAGAGTAACAATGGGACATTCAACCAAAATACCCAACAATATGTCAGCACTCATTTTTGTATTTTGAAGGAATAAATTACTGAAAGAAAGACTTAAGTTGGATCTCACAGTATAATGAGAATTTCAAAGGCTGAGGGGAAGAAGGAAGGCAAGTCAATGGGCAGGAACGCTGCTGGTGAAGGCGCAGAGGTAGGGATTCACAGGAGGGTATTTAGAAAGCAGTGACATGACGCATTGTGGTAATGCAGGGGATGATATTAGTAACAGGAAACAAGAAAAAGTATTGACACAATTAAGTTATTATCTTTGCCAAAATTTTTACTGGATATGACAATGCCCATTCATATTCATAAGTCTAGAAGCAATCCATTAGTCACAGGATAGGATGGAATACAAGATATTGGAGTATGAATTGATTTTGTGAAAATACGTAATGAAATGTAATAATTGGCCATGTCAAATTCTATCTGTAGGATTGATAGCTTAAAAACACAAAAATATCAGTAGTATTATAGTTTTACAGTATCCAATAATTTTTACTTCCTCTTTTAAAACAGTGTGCCAAATTCCTATGCAATATGAAGCACACCTGGAGAGACTTAAGTCGTTCTAGCTTAGATTTTCATAGGAACTGCTGCTTAGCAGGCTTTATCCATAGCGGACCCAATAGTACACACTTTCTAAAAAGCAGACAATGTCTTCTTTATTCAAGTATCATTATAACCAGCGGAAGTGTTATTTAGGACTTTTTGACAACTGAAGAGTGCATTGAGAATAATGGAGTTGATGCCATGGAATTTCTGTACAAATAAATGTAGATATAAACAGATGTAAAATTAAGACACTGGATTATCATTTTAAAAATTTCATTTTTTCTTTTTACTAATTGCCAGGAAACTATAGTAAGCATAGTTAATGAAATATTATCCATCTCATTAAGTCTGCATTATACTTCAGATACTTCTACACAATGTATAGGTTTTCCACACGATTCATTTTTAACTCTTTCCAGCACCTTTATTTCAATATCTCCTTTGTCATTTACTCAAAATAGGCTATGAGTGCTGGCTTTATCAGTATCACTTGTATAGAGTTTTGCCTGACAGGTTTGCTTATTGTTTCAAGAACATATAGTGTTTACACAGCAGCACGGCTCCCTCACCTTAGTTCTGTGGTTGTGTCAACCTTCTGTGCTGCAAAACAGTGCTATCTGAAAGTAGATTCTTCCATTTAACTGCTGAAAAGGGTAAAATTCTGATTTGTATACAAATATAAAATAAACATATGTCAAAGATTTCATTTAACTTGTTACTGAGGGTATCACAGTAAAATTTTACAGCTGGTTCAAAGGAGAATTCTCTCTCACATACATACACACATGCACACGTACATGAACACACACACGTGTGCATACATGCACACACACACGCACACACACACACACACGACCATGAAAGTTGAACTAAAAGGATAAGTAGATGCAAAGTTAGTCAGTTTTTATAGAACAACAAACAATCAGTTGCACTCCAGCCAGACAAAATTCATTTGCATCTCTTTGGACAAAGATTTTTTTTTTGTAGTGTTTTCCATTTTCTACAGCTGATGAGTGGTGGAAGAGTTGAAAGTCTTTGATAGGTACAGATAACTTAGAAGGGTGTGTTAGACAAAACATCCAGTAATCTTTCTTTCCCCGTTCAAAGTCTTTCACCATTTTTCCTGACAGGAATGCATGCCACTTCTTATTTAGCACTATTAAAATATCCTTCTGGCAGTGAAATACAGAAAGAGTGATGGTTTAACCATTTCATATGCACCACAGTACATGCTACACAGTATGCATACTCTGGGGCCAAGTATATTTCATTACTGTATGCTGAGTTCCATTTATTTCCTTTGTAGCGATTAATACACTCCATGAAAGGAACTATTCATCACCATTTCATTTGGGCTTTGGAAATCCTGACATCCTCAGCCACTTCTGTCATGTCAGAATTCCCCTAAAGGACAGCAAAACTGGAGACAATCATTTCTTAGCCGTATTGCTCCTGCTTAGTGGTCACTTCGTTTGTTCTCTCACCCTTTCCTGGGTGCCATCATCCCCTTTAGTCTTAAACCCGTCAGATGACACGTAGCTCCTCATCGCTGGTACTGTTCTTGCCGCTTCTACATTGTGGCTCTCCCTTTCACGAGCAATATTTCCATAGATGGATATATCAGTAATGATGCCTGGCTATACAATCTCTATTCTTTGTGTTCTTCTTTTAGTGTCACTCCCATCCTCCATGACTAGTTTGGGGACTTGTGCCTCAGCGTGGTTATCTTAATTTATTTGACTGCATGCCATTGTTTCTTTCCTATGCAGAAGTAAGTGTGTTTTCTTTTCTTTCAAATGAGAGATTAACAAATAAGAAATTAATAACTATCTCTACAATCCCCACTAGGGTAAAGGAACCAGAGGGCCAGAACTAATAAATAACTTATCATGTTAGTTTTTGGCTTGGTCTCCAAAATTCTAGGCAATTTCCCCAGCTTGCCAGATGGAAATAGTTCAACATTGTTAATGAGATAAACACCAGGGGAAGAAAACATATTTTAAAAAATAAAAGGGAAAATAAAGGAAGAATTAAAAAATCAGAACAGTCATGCATTTCTTTGAATAAGGTAATAAATGCTCTTATCCTTTCCCATGACATCTGACACATGAACGAATCCCTGCCAGTTAGCATGACATAAAGGGAAATTTAAAATATCAACACGTATCAGCAAAGCTGACATCCTGTTAAGCAGCGTTCCTGATGAATGGTTTCCTTCCTTTGGGTACCTGCTTTGCCAGAATTAGGTATTTCACAGCTTACTTGGTTGTTGGATTGCAGGCATCCAGTTTAGATTGCTGTGAAAATCAGGTCTAGGCATGAATAGCCTTCCCTTAGCATCTGGGACATTAAATTTTTTATAAGAGTATTGTGCCAGATACTGGCACTCAAATTAAAATGTGCTGCAACCAAACCAAACACAACTGACCACCCCTAGCCAGTTTGGACTCAAAGCAATCCTACAGGACAGAGTACAACTGCTCCCATAGTATACTTTCCAGAGCTGTTTGTCTTTACCGAACAAATTGCCACATCTTTCTTCCGCCGAGCAGATGGTAGGTTCATACTGTTTGACCATTTTGTTAGCAGATAAACACTTTAGATACTGTGCCACCAGTGAGCCTGTCAGATCAACACCGCTTATCACTGAGATTTTGCAATCCTCTCTTTCCCCCCAGGCAATGGCAAAGAAAGTAGTCTGAAGGCTTCTATCAGCCACATCAGGGACAGCAAATATCAGGCAAGAGACAAATTGCCTTCTTTTCTGCCTAGGACATTGGAGCCTGTCGGATCCGACCCGATGGCACTTGGCTTGGCCTTCACAGATGCAGGAGGACCTGTGCAGGGGCAGTATTTAACAAGATGGCCATGAATGACTAACCATGCTTTGGAAAGAGAAGGCAGAAGTGACAATTTCCCTCCAAACCTAAAATGTATCCCAGTTCTAGGGTACAGGTAAAAACAAAATCCTTAATTGCTCTCTGTGAATGCAGCTTTGTACCCAGAACATCAAGGAAATTAACTCCTTTTTTTCACCTGAGATCTTGAAAGGAAATGAAAGCACTCAGATAGTGCAGGCAAAGAGGATTTCATTTTTAATATGAAAAGCTTGGTGTCCAGACCTCAGTTATTTTTGCTCTCTATTTTTTCTACTTTAAAGGAAAGAGCTAATTTGAATAAGATTCACGTTGAGTTTCACCATTTGTAGTACAAGAGGGTGGGTCAATTTTCTCCTAAGACAATCCGAACCATAGTTTTGGAAAGTCAAAGGTGGTTAAATCTACCCTGGAAGTTACTCATATACAACTGCATCAGACAATTTGATAAAAATGAAGGAATACATTTGTGAGTTTATGGGAAAGGAGTGAAAGCACTCTGCTGCTAACTGAAAGGTTGGGAGTTTGAATCCCCAGAGAGGTGCCTCATAAGAAGGACCTGGCTATCTACTGAAAAATCAGCCATTGAAAACCTTTTGGAACACAGTTTTCCTCTGAGACAGATGAGGTCATCATCAGTCAGCATCGTGTGGGGTAGTCGATTTATAGAGAGGACAAGGAGATGGAGGGGTAGAGAGACATGTTACTAAGCCGGGAGAGCATGCAACCGCTTCACGCCGAGTGAAGTTCGTAAATATGAAGAACAGAGCAGAATTAAGAAAATATGTGACCAACATGAGTGTATATATACTTAAACCAAATTAAACAATGCAAAACTTGAAGACTCCAGGATAGAGCGGTTAGCTCATGTTACTTAGACACTGCATAATTGGACAGGGGTAGAGAGCTGAAGTTAATTTTATCTTTAAAAATGATGCATTATCATTGACTGATTATAAAATACTTCTCCATATACTTACTCAGCAATTAAGAACAGAATAAATTATGTGCCATCGTGATGTGATATTTTTCTCCAGATAGTTAACTTCCATTGGCTTTAGCAGCCCACTGGTACCAAGACTCACACTGGCTGAAAATCAGTTTGCATTAATACCCTTTGAACCTAAAGGTAAAGTTTCAGTAATCTTAGATCATAAGGACAAGTAAGAATCTTTACGTGGGATTCCCTACTGTCTTAGTCATCTAGTGCTGCTATAACAGAAATACCACAAGTAGATGGTTTTTATAAAGAGAAATTTATTTCCACAGAGTAAAGCAGGCTAAAGTCCAAATTCAGGGTGGGACCTGTATCCGTTTTTCTTTGGTTTGAGCATTTCAGGACAGGAACCTCAAGTCTGAAGGGGAGCACTCTGCTCAACAGCGCTGCTTTCTTGGTCGTAGGAGGTCCCCTTGCGTGCCTTTCCTTTACATCCCAAAAGATTGTCTCAAGGCACAATACTACCTTCCAGATGGCGTCTGGCCTCACCAAGGCTATCTTCCTTCAGTAACATCACAGAAGCAGAATTTACAACATATAAGAGCATCACACGTTACCTGGAATCATTTTCTACACACATTTTTTGGGAGTACACCATTCCGTTCAGGACACCTGCTGTGAATTTTCATTAACTCAGAGTTGATGCTGGTTTTGACAGTCTCCTCTTCAAACCAAACAATGATGACAATGTGACTGTGTGTTTCCCTAACCAACTCTGCCGTTACTGTACCACCAGTGACGAGGACAGCACTTTGGGAGGTACAGGCATTTTCTAAATTTTTGCCTGAATGTATTTGAACTGGTAGCGTTTTAGTCAAGCAAGAGTTTTTTGGAGGGATGTTCTGGCTGTTACAGTGCTCGTCAACTAAAGCAGGGGTCTGGCACTCCCTGGAGAAACGGGGTCCTGTGATCAGCCAAACAAGGTCTTTAAAACCAAGCCAGATGTTGTCAAGCTGATTCCGACTCATCCTGTAGGACAGAGCAGAACTAGTGCTGCTTCTTTCCAGGGAGCACCTGGCAAATTTGAACAGCAGACTTGTGGTTAGCAGACACAGGGCTTATCCTCTGTGCCACCAACGTTTCCAACAGGGTCTTTAGGATCGAAAGAATCTGAACTCCAAAAGGAATCAGAAGGAAAAACATTTACTTTGTCTTAAAATATTTTGAAATACACATTACACAAATGACTCTGTAATAGTGGTTTGTTTGTTTAAGTATTGCTATGCAATCGAACAAAACTACTTTTTATTTTACTCTTTTGCAATTAGTTTTCTTTTTTCCGTAAGTATACTCGATTTTAAGAAACCATTATAGCATAGGTACAATGCTTTACTTAGCTCAGTTCAGTTCAATTTATATCTTATTTATCATAATTTATTAAAACAGTCTTCCATGAAATGGAATTTAACTTTTTTTTCTAATCTTCTTCTACTACTAACAAATGTTGCATGTGAGCTCCTTTCTGATTATACATTTCTACTCATTTCCTTAAGTTAAATCCAAGGAGTGAGACCATATGACCTTGACGCAACTGACAAATTGCTTTCCAAGAACTGTTACACTGGTTACCAGTGATATATTATCAGCTTGAAGACAAAGACAAATTTTCCTGCACCCAGACCCTCTCAATGACCCTCTGACTGCGTTCCCAGATGATTAACTCTTCTGTTAGGAAGTTGCTGTTATGATAACAGCCTGTTAGGATGCCACCCATTATTGTTTGCACTTAGTAGGAAGGCAGTGCTTAAAGTACATTTAATTTGCACCTTAAAGGTAGAACAGAAAAAACAAGCCCATTGTCCTCTAGTGGATTCTGACTTCTAGGGACCCCAGGACAGAGTAGAGCTGCTCTATAGGGTTTCCCAGACTGAAATCTTTGTGAAAGCAGGCTGCCATATCTTTTTGCTGTGGAGTGGCTGGTGAGTTCCAATACTGTTTAAATGTCATACTACTTACAGTTGTTTGTTTGTTTTTAACTTTAAAAGTAAAAAAAGGCTATCACCTATTACTGAGGTTTCCATTTGTATATGTCAAATCTAAATTCCAGGAATAGAAAATTTCACTCTCTGGCTCTAAGGCAAATAATAATAAATATACATTAACCATTATGGATCACTAGCACATGCAGAGGTCTGGGGAAGCAGGAAACCTTAATGGCCCATATAGTGGATAAGTTCTAAAACTGCTATTCTGACTATGACTTGTGGGCAACATTTTTTGGTTTTGGATATGTATTAAAACTTTCAGATGATCCTGTGGGTCGAATCAATTCATGCAACACTCTGTAGACGCAACCCCAGTATATGAATTTAAAAAAATGCCCAGTGGTGGTGCAATGGCTAAGCTGCTTGCTTGGCTGCTAACCGTAAGGTCACCATTTCTAAGTCACCAGCCCCTGGACAGGGTAGTGGTGGAGACTGACCTGAAGATCTGCTCCTGTAAACACTACAGCCTAGGAACCCTATACAGTGGTTCTACTCTACCTATAGGGTCCATGTGAGTTGGAATGTAGCCAAGGGCACACAACTAGTTTCCAGGCAACAGCAACAAAATGAAAAGGGCAAAACAACTGGTTGATTGATAGACATGGGATGGGGGAAGAAGCACATCAAATCAGATTATAACTGTGTAAACAAAACCTTTGGCTTAATGGGCCAGCCTGGGCTTTGTTTTTCACCTGTCTGTCTTGGCAACAGATTTAAAGTATTCTGGAGTGATTCACCTGCTTTTGATTATTCACAGACAGTCTCTCTCACAAGCCATTAGGTACTGGGATGCATTCTACAAAGCCATACTCCAAGGTCTAATTTAATGAGAAAGAGCAAAGGCAGAATTTGTTTTGTTTATTTTTCATCATCACAAAAGTAAGTTATCATTCTGCTGTTGTTACTCTCTGCACATCCGTGTGTGTATAACAGGTAGCCTAGATATAGTAATACAGGTATAATACTTGCGGCTTGGCATTTTATTACTTATCTGTATTTCATTAAAGTCCCCACCCAGGAAGGCGCAAGTGTCCTCCATTGACCAGAAGGTTGGGGGAATCATTTTCCATCACCTGAAGGTGTTAAAAGCCAGTTGGCAGCGTTTGCAGTCAGGCAGGTAATTATAGCCAGCCCTAGCTGGGCTTTCCAAACTGAAGGTTGCTGATCTTGCAGTGCAAAAAAATATTTTCAGCTGTGGACAATTAACAAACTCAGTAGACCAGGCAAAAGTGTAGTTCTCTTCTGCACAATTCAGCTGCCAGTACCACTTTGACAGCTATATAATTACATGGACCATAAATTACGCTCGGTAATCACCTTGTTTATAATTTCATTCCCTGTAAATTAGTAGTGTAATGAAATGAGATTTCATAACCACCAGATGCAGAGTGAGCTGGCTCACCAGCAGTTCTGGCAATGGCTAAAAGGGAACCCATTCCCAAGAAGTGGGAGTTGGGTGGGCTGCTGTGTGCCGGTCCTGCAGTTGGCAGGGAGCTGGAAGACTACGCTCCAGGCTCGGGGCTGCCACTAACACTCAAGCAGCTCCAGGTTGGAAGCCAACTGACATACCACCAGCTGTGAGGAGTGTGGAGCCGACGATGAAAGGAAATCCTCCCTTAATTATTTCATGTACATGAGCTCCGTTTATTGATATTCTCATGTTAGCTAGTGTGTGTACATAGAGATCGCTCCAGAATTCATCTTAAAAGTAGTGATAGTAAGCCAAGTTTCCAAAAAGGAGATATTTACTTCACTCTACTCAACTACTCTGCTTTCACAATATGAGAATACAGTAAATGAATAATGAAAGAGGTGTATATACAGATTTTTCTGCCTTTTTTTCTCTTCTTCCTGCATGGAGGAATTTTTTTTCTTTTTTTTTAATCCTGTGTCTCATGCTCAATTACCCCAAAAGAAAAAGAAATAAGAATGGAAATAATCAACATCCTAGGAGTATCTGCTCTAAGATTTCTGTGAACAGTCTGATTTTTAAGACACAGATCCCCACTAACTGCAGAGTAATACAAGCCAAATGCCACAAAGACAGATTATAATTTTTAGAATCCATAGCACACCACTGGGAGTTTTATGTTCTGTTTTTAAAGAAAAGAAGAACAAATGAACAGTTGAAGTTTTCTGTCTTATATTTCAAAGCCAAGACAGTCACTTGCAAAAGATTTATTAGAACTTTCAACAAGAATTGTGATGCAAGGAAAAATACAAATTGTCTGCCACTGCTTCTAACTGAGCTGGGAGGGAAAACTACAGGAATCAAGAAGCTTTAATTACCTGCAGAAATGTGAGTTGGTTATGCAGTACCTATTTTAATTACCATCTGATTGAAATTAATCCTATGTGAGAAAGGAGAAAGGACAATAAGGGAACTACTGTCTTTGCAGGTTAGTGTTCCAAAGGCCGCCAAATGCAGAAAAGCAAGGGAGAGAACGTCAGAATGAAGAGCACTTAGTGTGAGTGATAATCCAAGGCATGAAAGATGCTTTAGAGATCTTTTGCTTTGACACATGCTTTCTTATTTTCTGAACTTCTGGTCAACCTACATTTTTCATCCTCTCACCAGAGGCCTCTAGATATGGCAATGTTGTCATCAGATAGAATCATTCCAGGTGAAATAAAATGATGTGAGGTACGAGAGAACTGACCGTGGACGTGAAACTAAGTCTCAAGTTCTCTGAGGTTGAATTCATATACAACCACAAAAAGGAACATATGATAGACACAATAAGAAGATGATGTCCAAAATAGATTAGTAGCGTGCTTTGGGTGATGAAGTACAGATTGATTTCTTTCTCATTATGTATTTATAAAATGTCCTGTAATAAGCTTTATTAAATTGATAGGGGGGAAAAAAAGCTTTGAAAGGAAGGTGAATATTGTGCTAAAATTACTTCTTTAAAAAACAAAGGAACCCAGATGGTGCAATGGTTACCGCATTGCGCTGCTAATCACCAGGTCTGCAGATTGAACCCGTGAGCCTCTCAAGCATGAGAAAGATGTGACAGTCAGCTGGGTAAGGGCTACAGCCTTGGAGGCAGTTCTACTCTGTCCTACAGGGTTGCTTTGAGTCAGAATCGACTCAGTGGCAATGAGTTTTGTTTTTGTTTTTATTTTTCCCACTAAAAACAGATGGTTTTCCTTAAAAGCAAATATTGATTATAAAGAAAAAGGCGTTTTGTAGTTTCCATGCTTGGGATTATCATACCCTACCTTTTTTTAAGGAAAAACTCCAGTTTCTTATACACCCGGAATAACCGTGAAGAGACACTTGAAACTGGGAGAGGTTGAATTGAAGTACTGACTTATACACCAAGGAGGAGACTTTAGTTAGTAATTAAGCAATAATAATCAAGGCAGATTAATGACTGCCTCAGAAAGTTCATTGCCGTGGGCCATTAACCCCAGCCCAGCAATTAATTTCCAAGGAAATGCCCTATGTTTCAGAGGTCATTGCTGCAGGTAAAAATTACCAGAGGTAAAACAACACTAAAATTTCCATTGTCAAAAAGTAAGCAAGCTGTCTCTGGTTTCTTGTACATGTATAAAGGAAAACACTGAAAACACAGCCCCCCAAAATTCAGTCATTAACAATGTCTTAAATTTGTGAGTTGTATTCAATTTTTCTTAAAGTTGTAGTTCAAAATTCTTTTAAAAGAAAGAGGAAACTAGTATTTGTTCATAATTTGTTACGTGACAGGTCCTTTACATACACTGGAAATCCTGGTGGTGCAGTGGTTAAGCGCTGTGGTTGCTAACCATTAAAGTCTGCAGTTTGAATCCACTAGGCACTCCTTGGTAACTCTATGGGGCAGTTCTACTCTGTCCTCTAGGGTTGCTCTGAATCACAACTGACTCAATGGCAGGTTTTTTTTTTTTTTTTTTTTTTGGCGAGGGGGTAGGGGAGGAAAGGGTTACATATATTATCGTAATTAATTTGCAAAGTAGTGGTAAGAGTAAGTAGTATAAACTTCATTTTACAGATGAGGAAAAATGAGGCTCAGGGTGTTTAATTTCTTTCTCAGGAGTATATAGTAAGACCCTAAAGAGAATCTGGCTCCAGATTTTTTGGCTTCATGGTTCATAATCTTTCTGCTAGATTTTATCAGTCTTTCTGAAGAGTCACTTTTGCCTAGATTATAGCCAAACAATGCTGACCAGATCAGAAAGAATGTTTGTTTGTTTGTTTGTTTTGTATGGTTTAGATAGACATAAAACCAAAACCAAACCCACTGACAGTTAATCAGTTCTGACTAATAGCAATCCTATAGGTCAGGGTAGAACTGCTCCATAGAGTTTCCAGGGAGTACCTGGTGGATTTGAACTACTGATGTTTTGGTTAGCAGATATAGCTCTTAACCACTATACCACTGGGGTTTCCAGATAGACATATGAATACATATTTTTTAAAAAATTGAAGAATCAAACATATTAATAAACATATTTAAGTAAGTACAGCATCAAGTATTGTAACAAGAGTAGCCAAGTGCTGTTGAGTCGGATTAGGGATAGATATATTTTGAGTGGAAAACTGATAGTATAACCTGAAATTTTATACCTTAAAAATACTTTAATTTCATAATAAGTATTATAATATTGACATACATCTTGAGACATGACTTGCTAGCCAACCTTTTGGTTAGTGGACATAGCACTTAATCGCTACACTACCAGGGTTTCTGCTTATAGCAATAAGATACAAAAATAGAAAGGGTATCATTCTCTCAAAGGAGAAATATTACATATTCATTTTACTTTTGTGTTTAAACACTTTTTATTCTTCACTATTTGTAAAATTAATATATTATTTTTATAACTATACAAAAAGAAGTTAGACTGGTGGATTCCAACTGCTGACCTTTTGGTTAGCAGCCACAACACATAACCATTACACCATCAGAGTTTCTGGATTACAATTAGGTATGTGTAAATCCTATGCCCAGAGTTGCTTGGTGGTGCAGATGGTTAATGCATTCATTTACTAACTGAAAGGTGGGAGTTTGAGTCCACCCAGAGGCATGTCAGAAGACCAGCCAGCAATATACTTCCAAAAAATTAGCCCTTGAAAGCTCTGTGGATCACAGTTCTATCCTGAGACATATGAGGTCACTGTGAGTGGGCATCAACCTGATGGTAACTTGAAAAAGCTTACTTCGACCAAAGAATTGTTAAATCGCGAGTGTAGGGTGTCGGGTACTGAGAGTTTCCCGACGAGCAGAGTCAGAGACACGGGCGCCGTCGAGATTAAGGAAAAAGACAGACACGAAAAAGTGGGATCAGGGGGCTAATGGTCGTCACAGCCAAGAGCCCAGAAGTGAGCTTTATTAGAGTATTTATAGTTTGTACTAGGGGGGAAGTTAATCTCTTTAACATTAAAGAGTTAAAGACATCCAGATCTGTTTGATTCCTTATCTGAAAGCGAGCGCCCTTTATTTTTCTCACGGTTTTCCGTGCCCTTTATTTTTCTCACGGTTTTCCGTGATTTCTCTCTTTGATCGGGATGTGCTCTTAGGTCACTTCCAGGTTAAAGGACTCAAGACGTTAATATTATGTCCCGTAGTACAAAAGGTTAGGTAGAGTTGTGATAAATAGCTTATGGTGGCTCAGAACGGCCGCGGTTATGTCAAGAGTGTTAGTGTAATTCCCACATTAGGGAATAAGCTTCTTGTCGTTGTGCCTTTGAGTCAGTTCTGACTCATAGCAACCCCATACAGAAATTAATCAAACCCATTGCCATCAACTTGATTATAACTCATAGGAACCCTACAGGACAGGGTAGAACTGCCCCATGGAGTTTCCAAAGAGCATGTAGCAGATTTGAACTGCGGACCCTCTGGTTGTAACTGTAGCACGTATCCACTACTCCACCAGGGTTTCCGGGAATGAGCATAGTATTTGTTAAAAGATCAACATACTGAAGTGACTGTCCTTTGGGAATGGAGTATTCAGTCTGTAGATTCATCACAGATCACAGCTGCAGTAACACTTAGGGTCAGGCTTACAAATGATTGCCTCAAGGGTGTGACTGCTGCTACTCATGACTATTAAGGTAAGAATATCAACAACTGAGTAATCTGTATGTATTTTTTACTTTTCTATAAATATTATAGCTTCCTTATTTTGTTTTAATTTTCTTTCCTTTGTTCAGGCTATCTTCTTACTTTGAACAAAAAATGAAATGCAGTGTGTTTTTGTAAGAATGGAGAAGAACCTTGCATTTTGTAGACACCAAGTGAAGTTGATGGAGGGGTGTTTGTGGGTAGAGATGGAAATGAAGGGGGAAAGGAGGGTTTTCCACTGAGACAAGTGCTCCTCAAGTGATTCTCATTTTACTGCTCAGTCTTGTATACATCTCAAGAGGAACACTTTTTGAGAAGTGGGAAATGCCTCAACCCTTTCACGATGAATTTTGGGTTGTTTTTTCTTTTGGTGATGCCATGTTGTTTACTAATAGAATGGAAGCTGAATTACTGTTGGTTGGTAGTTTTTGTTATCTGGAAAATAGAAGGGGGTGCCTGTTGCAAGCAGGACATGTTGGTCCCATTTCTCAGGAAGAATATCACAGACTGTCTTAATCCCCCAATTAATTTATTTGCTTGACTTTTTCTGAATGCTGGTAACCATACCTTCCCAAAAAACAAAAGGAAATAGTAAACACACATTCAAGTCTTATTTCACTGTAGGGAAGCCAAAAGACCAAAAAGTTTTTCACAATCACTCCTCTGGGAGGCATCCCCTCATCCGAATGGCTCCCAACACTCGAATGTGGTGCAGGCCAAGTTCCTTGAGTTTTTTAGGCAGTTGCATCAGTACCCACCAGGATGCCAGACTGTGTTAAAGTGGCTCAAATGCCTCCTAATAAACCTCCAGGGATGGAAACTATAACTGAGTCATATATACCCTGTGGTCCACGAATTTAACCCATTTAATATTTTTAATTTGCATACTATTGCTGTTTCTTTTTTCTTTCTTTTTTTTAAAAAAAGCACCATGGGTTTTGGTGGCAAGGATCTATAAATTGTATTTAATATGTAGTGAAAAATGTGATTATTATAAAAGAAATAGACTTTTAGTTCATTCATCTTATATAGAAACTAGAGTTGGTAGCATTTATCCAGTAGCTTCAGTTAGTATAGCATCCCTTTTCCCTTGACATGGTACACTCAACATACTAACCCAGACACCAACTTTAGGGTTTTGCACATTTAATAGCTGATCTAGATGCAGTAACTAGTGGAAGCTTTAGGCTGCATGTCAGGTGAAATGGAAATGTTTTTTTTAAGTTCAAAATAGGATGGTTATGATTTGTGTGATTGAGATATTTAAAATACTTTAATCACATGGGTAAGGAAATGAGAAAGTATTCCATTGTTGGGACAAAATGATCAGTTTAGTTGTATATGGACTCATAATCTGCATCATGTTTATAGGGATTTGAACTTATTTTCGCAACAAACATGCAATAAGACCAAGGTCACTATGTAACTACTGGTAGCCGTCTTTCCCACTGTTGCAAAGAGAGGACTCTTACGAGAAACCAGCACAGAAAGAGCAATAGTGATAATAAAATAGAATTAAGAGAAGTAGTTATAGAAATAGAGAAAGTCATGACTGAGAAAAATGAATTGAGAGAGAAACTAGACCTATATTTAAGGACTCAGATACAACATAGACTAAGATGGAATCTACCACTCATTTTTTTTTTATTTTTTATTTTTATTTAACATGACTGAGTGAAAATGTACATTCACGTATAAATTTACATGCCCATCTATATGCAGTTTCCACTGCTCTCCCTGTCCGGTGACTCCACAGTATTCCTCTCTGCTCCATACATGTCTCCTCCTCCCAACAACCTCCTTTCCCCTCCTCTCCGTCCACTCCCCTTCCTCCAGCCAGAGGTCAGCAAGATAATATCCTATAGATGTATAGAACCACAAAGTGATTCCAATATGCGGTCACCCTGCATTGCCAAGTCCAATCCATTCCTGTCCAAAGAGTGGACCTTTGTTATAATTTATGGGAAAGGGCAGCATCAGGGCCGGGGGCCATGCTCTCAGAGGAACCCCAAAACCGCTGGACCATCAATTGAGGTCTTTTAGTGGAGATCTCATGATGCACCCCTTTTTATTCTTGTGTTGCCAGTGAGACTCCTCTCTGTGAGCTCCATCGTGGCTATCACTGGAGGTGGTAGGCACCATCTGGTTCTTCCGGTCGCAAGTCAATGTAGGCACCCACTCTTGTGGGTCTCTCTGTTTTCTAGGTTGTCTTTACTGCATGTCATTTTGGTCTTCGGTTAGCATCTGTTCCTGCTGAGTTGGGACCATTTGCTGTGTCCTCGGATGGCAGCTTGGCAGCTTTTAAGACCCCAGACACCACTCACCAATGTGGGGTGCAGAGAGCTCTCTTAGCAAAACACTAGTTGTGCCAATTGGCCTGGAATTCGCCTAAGAGCATGGTCCCCTGCCTCCTGCCACAGCTACTCTATCCTTGCAGTGTTGAGTTAAGATGGAAGGACTACTCAAGTTATGCTGAAGTCCACTTAATGTTGTTCTTGTTTCTAATGTGTGCTATTACCGCTTTCTCCCAACTAGACTTCTAGTAACTATCTAAACTAAACCCTCCCCCACCCCCCTCCCTCCCCTCCCTTGCAGCTGTCAAAGAGTCTTTTCTTCTATACACAAGTCTGTTTTTGAGGTCTTATCGTAGAGGTCTCATACAGTATTTGTCCCTTTGTCACTGACTACTTTCACTCAACATAATGTTTTCCAGTTGAAACCAGGTTAGGAGATGTTTCCTGGAATCATCGTTATTCTTTATCATTGCGTAGTGCTCCATTGAGTATATGTACCATAGTTTACTTATCCATTCTTCTATTGTTGGGTATCTGGGTTGATTCCATCTTTTTGTTATAGTGGACTGTGCTGCAGTAAACATTCTGGTGCATGTGTCTGTTGGTGTGAAAGGCCTTGAATCTGTAGGATATATTCCAAGTAGTGGAATTACTGGGTCAAATGGTATATCGATATCCATTTTTTTAAGGAAGCGCCAGATTGTCTTCCAAAGAGGCTGGATCATTTTGCAACCCCACTAACAGTGTAGGAGGGTTCTACTTTCTCCACAGCCTCTCCAGCATTTGTTGTTTTGTGTTTTCTGGATCATGGCCAATCTTGTTGGGGTGAGATGGTATCTCATTGTTGTCTTGATTTGAATTTCTTTAATAACTAAAGATCGTGAACATGTCCGCATGTGTTTTTTGACTGCCTGGATCTCCTCTTTAGTGAAGTGTCTGTCCATCTCCTTTGCCCATCGCTTAATTGGATGGTTTATCTTCTTCTTATTGATATTTTGTAGTATCTTATAGATTATGGAGATCAGGCGTCGATCTGACATAGAGTTGCCAAATATTTTTTCCCACTCTGTGGGTGTTCTTTTAATTCTATTAATAAAGTCTTTGGATGAGCAAAAGTGTTTGATTCTTAATAGTTCCCATTTATCTACTTTCTCTTCTGTTGATTGAGGTTTCTTTGACAGATTTTGGAGTCTGTCCTCATTGTGTATTAAAACTTCCATTGTTGTTCCTATCTTTTCTTGGATGAGCTTTATTGTTTTAGGTTTGATATTTAAGTCTTTTATCCAGTTGGAGTTGGTTTTTGTATAAGATGTAAGATATGGATCTTGATTCAGTTTATTACAGATGGATAACCAATTTTGCCAGCACCATTTGTTGAAGATATTGTTTTACCCCAGTTTAGTGTCTTAGGGTCTTTGTCGAATATCAACTGTTCATAGGCAGATGGTGTCAACTCTGGGGTCTCAGTTGTGTTCCATTGATCGATCTGTCTGTTCTTGTACCAGTACCAGGCTGTTTTGACCACTGTGGCAGTGTAGTAAGTTCTAAGGTCAGGTAATGAGAGGCCTCCCAGTGTGTTCTTCTTCTTTAGTAGTACCTTACTTATCCGGGGCTTCTTCCCTTTCCAAACCAAATTGGTGATTTGTTTCTCAATCTCATTAAAAAAATGATGCTGGAACTTGTATTGGGATTGCATTATATAAATAAATTGCTTTGGGTAAAATAGACATTTTCACAATGTTAAGTCTTCCTATCCATGAGCAGGGTAGGTTTTTCCATTTATCTAAGTCTCTTTTAGTTTCTTGTAGTAAGGGCTTGTAGTTCTCTTTGTAAAGGTCTGTTGTTTCTCTAGTTAGATTAATTCCTAGGTACTTTTATCTTCTTAGGGGCTATCGTAAATGGTATTGATTTGATAATTTCCTCCTTAACAGTCTCGTTGTTGATGTAAAGGAATCCTACTGATTTACTTATGTTTATCTTGTATCCTGAGACTTTGCTGAACTCTTCTATCAGTTTGAGTAGTTTACTTATAGATTCCTTGGGATTCTCTGCATATACAATCATATCATCTGCAAACAGGGAGATTTTAACTTCCTCTTTGCCGATGCAGATGCCCTTTATTTCTTCGTCTTGTCTAATTGCTCTGGCTAGAACTTTTAGCACAATATTGAAAAGGAGAGGTGAGAGTGGGCATCCTTGTCTAGTTCCTGATCTCAAGGGAAAGTCTTTCAGTCTCCCTCCATTCAGGATGATGTGGGCAACTGGCTTTGTATAAATGGCCCTTATTGTGTTGAGGAATTTGCTGTCTATGCCCATTTTGCTAAGAGTTTTTAGCATGAATGGGTGTTGGACTTTATCAAATGCCTTTTCGGCATCAATGGACAAAATCAGGTGATCCTTGTCTTTTGTGTTATTTATGTGGTTTATCACATTAATTGTTTTCCTGATATTGAACCAGCCTTGCATCCCTGGTATGAATCCCACTTGGTCATGATGGATTATTTTCTTGATATGTTGTTGTATTCTGTTGGCAAGAATTTTGTTGAAGATTTTTGCATCTAGGTTCATGAGTGATAACGGTCTGTAGTTCTCTGTCTTTGTTGGATCTTTCCCGGGCTTAGATATCAGGGTTATGCTGGCTTCATAGAATGAGTTTCGGAGTACTCCATCCCTTTCTATACTGTGAAATAGTCTCAGTAGTATTGGGGATAACTCTTCTCTAAATGCTTGGTAGAATTCTGCCGTGAAGCCATCTGGGCCTGGACTGTTTTTGGTTGGCAGTGTTTTGATGACCTTTTCAATCTCTTCCTTTCCGATGGGTTTATTAAGTTGTTCTGCCTCATGTTGTGATAATTTGGGTAGGTGATATGAGTCAAGGAATTGGTCCATTTCCCCTTGATTTTCAAATTTGTTAGAGTACAGTCTTTCATAGTATTCTGTTATGATATTTTTGATTTCTGTTGCATCTGTGGTGACAACTCCCCTGTCATTTCTAATTTGAGTTATTTGTTTCCTTTCCTGCTTTTCTTTAGTAAGTTTAGCCAGTGGTTTATCAACTATGTTGATGTTTTCAAAAAACCAGCTTTTGGTCTTTTCAATTTTTTCAATTGTTTTTCTATTCTCTAATATCATTTAGCTCTGCTCTAATCTTTATGATCTCCTTTCTTCTGGTGCCCGAGGGGTTCGTCTGTTGTTCTCTTTCTACATTTTCAAGCTGTAGAGCTAGTTCCTTGATTTGGTTTCTTTCTTCCTTCCAGATGTGTGCATTTATGGAGATAAACAGACCTCTGAGCACTGGTTTGGCTGTATCCCATAGGTTCTGGTAGGAAGTGTTTTCGTTCTCATTGGAATCTATGAATTTCTTTATTTCATCCTTGATTTCCTCTATAACCCATGTTTTTTTGAGCAAGATGTTGTTCAGTTTCCAAGAGTTCCACTTTCTATCTCTGTTTTTTCTGTTATTGATTTCAACTTTTATGGCTTTATGATCTGAGGAGATGCTTTGCAGTAATTCAATGGTATGGAATTTGTTGAGCATTGCATTATGGCCTATCACGTGGTCAATTCTGGAGAATGTTCCATGTGCACTGGAGAAGAAGGTGTAGTTGTCTGCTGATGGGTGGAAAGTTCTGTATATATCAATGAGGTTTAGTTGGTTAATTGTGTCAATTAGGTCTTCTGTATCTTTACTGAGCTTTTTTCTAGATGATCTGTCTAGTAATGAGAGTGGAGTGTTAAAGTCTCCCACTATTATTGTGGAGTCATCTAACTCTCTTTTGAGCGTAGTCAGTATTTCTTCAACATATTTAGGTGCTCTGGCATTAGGTGCATAAATATTTAATATAGTTAAGTCTTGCTTGTGTACTGAACCTTTCAGCAATAAATAGTGACCATCTTTGTCCACAATGGTGGCTTTGACATTAAAATTCATTTTGTCTGAGATTAGAATTGCAACCCCTGCTCTTCTTTGTTCATTGTTAGCTTGATATACATTCTTCCATCCTTTAATTTTCAGTTTGTTCCTGTCTTTAGGTCTCAAGTGAGTTTCTTGTAGAGAACATATGGATGGGTCGTGTCTTTTGATCCAAGATGACACCTGGGGTCTCTTTACTGGAGCATTCAGTCCATTCACATTCAATGTAATTATTGATAGGTATGTGTTCACTGCTGCCATTGTGATATGTTTATTTTTATGTTGATGTTTTCTCTGTTGTTCTTATTAGTCTGTTTTGGGACACTCTTTTTTGTGAGTTGATTTTTCACCTTTTTCAGAGCTGGTTTTATACTTGTTGAGACTGGTGTGTTAGATTTCTTGAAATGGTATGATACATCTTTGTTGTGCTTTACAGCTGCCCCATGAACCCCCTTAATAAACTATTTATAAACCCAATTTTAATTACTACCAGTCTTGTCATCTTCCTCTCCATCTGGAAGAACTATAACGACTGTAGTACATCCCTCTTTTTATTATGATGACACCATAATTTTCATGATGGTCACTGGATTGCTTCTTTCCATATCAAAGCTGTGATTTACTTTGGAGCCTTCCCTAAATGAGTAGAGTATTGAGTACTGTGTATTTCTAAAATATAAAAGTAGTGGTTTTGTTCTTCTAAGCCAAAGCCAAGAGCTTCTTTCAGTATTTCTTGTAGTTTGGGTTTGGTTTTTACAAAGTCTCTGAGTTTCTGTTTATCTGGGAATGTCTTAATTTCATTTTCGTATTTGAAAGACAGTTTTACAGGATATATAATTTTTGGTTGGAAGTTCTTCTCCTTCAAGACTTTGAATGTGTCATGCCACTGTCTCCATGCCAGCATGGTTTCTGCTAAGAAATCTGACGAGAGCCTACAGGTTTCCCTCTGAATGTTAGCTTTGCCTTGAGTTTGCTGCCTTCAAGAGTTGCTGTTTATGTTTCATTTTGTTAAGCTTGATTATAATATGTCTTGGAGTGTTTCTTTTGAGATCTATATTGGGTGGCGTACGCTATGCATCTGAGATGTCTGTATTCTCTTCCTTCATGATTTCTGGGAAGTTTTCTTTCAGGAGCTCAGCAACAATACTCTCTGTGTTCTCAGACGTCTCACCCTGTTCAGGGACTCCAATTAATCAAAGGTTGTTCCTCTTAGTAGAGTCCCACATGCTTCTTAATGTTTCTTCAGTTTTCTTGTTTCTTTTTTCTGATTTCTGCTCATAGACGCTGGCATCAGGAGCTCTGTCTTCCAAGTCAGAAATTCTTTTTTCCATTTGTTCCATTCTGTTTTCTTGGCTTTG
Source organism: Heterohyrax brucei (assembly GCA_028571685.1). Classification (NCBI taxonomy): domain Eukaryota; kingdom Metazoa; phylum Chordata; class Mammalia; order Hyracoidea; family Procaviidae; genus Heterohyrax; species Heterohyrax brucei. Next base: position 110,689,799 of record CM053149.1, on the reverse strand, counting down.
CATGGAAGTTTCTATGTCTTTGATTTTCTTCTTGATCTGTTGGATTTTAGAGTACTGGTGTTCCATCAGATAGAACAACTTGTTTAATTTTTCACTTTGTTCTGCTGCATTTTGTATAAGGTCTAGAAGGGCTCTGTATATAATCGATTTGTATTCACTTTGTGATGCTTTCATAAAAGTTTCTTCATCTGGAAAACTCCTTGGTTGCTTTGTTTGGGAGCCTTCTGAAGCCATGAGTGATTGCTTGTATGCCACAATTGTCTGTTGCTTTTTGGGTCCCATGTGAGTATATAGAGGCTGGAAGAGGTACTGTGAGGATGGATTGCAAATGTTTCTCTAGGCTGTCTTCAAATGTAAAGCAAAAGATACCTGACCAGTTCCCAAGTCAGTTAGGTTTTCAGGTGTAGAGGTCCCTCTTCTCATCTGACAAAGTAAACGCCACTATATCCAACCCCAGATGGTAACAAGCTAGTTCAGAATACAGCAATGCTACTGCCCTGTTGGCCTCTACTGACAGGGTCTAGCTTTATCCAACACTGCGTCTAGTACTGGTTTTGTGATAGGAAAGTGCTCTCTTGTGGGCAGACTCTGGCTCCCAAGCTAAGAATTAGGTCCAGCTGCGGCCACCGTATCCAAGATGGCGTCCTACACACAGGCAGCAGACAGAGGGGCTAAAGGTGCCGAGAGGTAGTGATTCCTCTGATTCTGTTGCAGGGCCCCCAATGTAGGCAGCACTGTGCAAAATCAGTACTTTTCTGTCAGAGAAGCACTGTCCCGTTTGCAGGTGCTGGCTCCCAGGCTAAGAACGAGGTCCCGCTAAAATCTCAATACCAACATGGCGTCCCGCACCCTGACCGCGGAGCTCCGCGCAAACCCCGCTGAGGCAGCTACTAAATGAAAGGCTCAAAATGGCTAGATTAACAGAGTCCGGAGCCTGGCTCTCAGAGTATGGGAATTTCCCCTGCCTATCCCCCTTGCAGCTCTTCTGAGTCCAGCCGCCAGGCAAGACCCTGCTCCGCCCACCAGCCGAGACAGAGGAAAAAAAATTCAAACTGGTGCGTTTACCTTCCGTCCGTGAGAGCCGGGGCTAGCCAGGAGTGGGAGTCAGCGAAAGAGAGGAGGTTTTTCGCTGAGTGGCATGAAGTCCCGATTAAGAGCTCTGTGCCGTGTCCTGAGGCTGATTAGGTGATCAGAAGGTTCTGTTTGATTGTCAATTCAGGTCTTGGTTTCCAGAGGGATATAAGGAGACGTGGGCTTAGTCCGCCATCTTGACTCCTCCCACTCATTTTTTTTAAGTGGAATTAACACATTCTTTCTCCACCAGTTATTTGACTTCGATGCCAATCAAATTTAATTAACTGTAAAATATCTAATGAATACATTTAAATTCTGAGTAGCAGCTAGACAGCTGGAACAGCGTATTTTCTTAAAGTTCAGGCAAAGGTCTATAAGGCTAAGGTAAGATGCTGAATTAAATATATGTATATTGCACTTGGCTTTGGCTAATACATATTTTAAAGAAGTCATAATTTGTCCTGCTTTACTGACATGCAGAACATACTTGAAGAATCTCTGCTGATGATACTGAGGATGTACTTAAGTATCTGTACTGAGATATTTGAAGTCCTGTTCTTCCTGTCATATTTACTACTTGTCAAAAGGTACTACTCATAACACACTGGTTCTCTCCTCTGTGCAAAATAATATCTCAAAAACATGGTTCCACATTTATTAATAACAGGTTTTGAGTTGTAAGTAAAATAGATCTTCACTGACCTGAAAGTAATATTGTATCTCAGTCTATTCATTTATTAAGTCTGCCTCAGCCTGTCAATGTTGGTTTTGCTTTTATCATACTACCAGACGCCTGTCACTTTGTTGTATTGTGGTGGCTTACATGTTGCTGTGATACTGGAAGATATGCCAAAAGCATTTCAAATACCAACAGGGTCACCCTTGGTGGACAAATTTCAGCGGGGCCTCCAGATTAACAGAGACTAGGAAGAGGGACCTGACAGTCTACTTCTGAAAACACTGGCCAGTGAAAACCTTTTGAATAGCAATGGAACACTGTCTGACGAAGTGCCAGAAGATGAGCACCTCGGTTTGACAGGCACTCAAAATATGGCTGGAGAAGAGCTGCCTCCTCAAAGTAAAGCTGATGAAATCAAGTTTTTAGGACCTTCATTTGCTGATGTAACCAAATGCAAAACGATCAGAAACAAATGCAAATACCCATAAAATTGTAGCATGGAATGTACAAAGTATGAATCTAGGAAAAGTTGATGTCATCATAAGTGAGATGGGAGTCATAAAGATCAATATCCTAGGCATTAGTGGACTGAAATGGACTGATATTTGCCATTGTGAGGTGAACGATCATATGCTCTATTATGTTGGGCCCGAGAAGTTGAAAAGGCATGGTGTCATGTTCATCCCCCAAAAGAACATTTCAAGATCTACCCTGAGATGCAACGCTGTGAGCGATGGGTTGATATCCATACACCTAAAAGGGAGACCGATTAATAGAACTGTTGTTCAAACTTACACATCAGCCACTAAGGCCAAAGATGAAAAAGTTGAAGATTTTTATAAATTCCTGCAGTTGAAAGCTGATCGAACAGGAAATCAAGGTGCACTGACAACTACTGGCAATGGCAATGCAAAAGCTGGAAACAAAGAAGGAATAGTTGTTGGGAAAGATAGTCTTGGTGATATAAACAACACAGATATTGCATGATAGAATTTTGCAAGATCGTGCAAGTACTTTTTTTCAGAAGCATAAGGATGACTATACAGGTGGACCTGGCCAGGTGGAATACACAGGGATCAAATAGACTACATCTGTGAAAAAGAGAAGATAGAAAAGCTCTATATCATCAGGTGGGGGCCAACTGTGGAACAAATAATCAATTGTTCATATGTGAAGTGAAGCTGAAGAAAACTTGAACAAGTCTACAAGTGCCAAAGTATAACTTTGAGTATATTCCATCTGAATTTAGAAACCATCTCAAGAATAAATTTGATTCATTGAACACTAGTGAACAAAGATCAGAGGAGTTATAGAATGGCATCAAGGATGTTATATATTAAGAAAGCAAGACGTTATTAAAAAAACAGAAAAGACAAAAAAAAGATATCAGCATAGACTCTGAACAATACTACTGAATATAGAGTAGCTAAAGCAGAAGCAAGAAATGATAAAGTAATGACAAAATGAAAGAAACTAAACTGTGCTTATCTTCAGATATCTTATAACCATGGGAAGAAAACTCAGTGAACAGAAAATTGTACATGGTGTGCAAGATTGCTTTGAAGACAAACAGTGAAATGGTTATACACTAATTAGAAATAATGGTGAACCAGTAGACCAAATCTCTGGAGGGAAAATCTGAAAGTCTTGTTTGTAACATACACTAATTTCAGTGTTGTAGATATCTCCATGGTTGGTTTCAGGTTACCAGTGGTTTAACCGTGATTCACAAAGTTTCAAATACTTGACATTATGAACCATTGCAAGTGACTTCTGTGCCACCATTGAACAATGACACAGTCATGGCAGCCATGTAAGATTTTTAGAAGAAAGTGATACCTAACAAAAATAAAAAAGCAAAAAGAGAAGGAATTTCGTGCTAAGCTTGGTTATTTAAATATTATCCTTAGAACTGTATTGAAAATGGACATAAAGCCAAAGACAGATAGAAAGAAATTCAAACCAAACCCAGTGCCATTAAGTGGATTCCAACTCATGCAGGCATTTCAAAACCAGTAACTGAGGCAGCAAATTAGAAATTGGAGAAGTCCAAGGAGAGAAGGAAGAATTCAATCAACCTTCTTTACATTTTATTGTAATTAGGGGTTTTAATTATTTTTACATTTTATTATAAATAAATAATTTTTACATTTTATTACAATTATTGGCTTTAACAAAGAAAAGTTTATTCTTACACAGTCTGGTAGGCTACAAGTCCAAATTCAGGATGTCAACTCCAGGGGAAGGCTTTCTCCCTTGTGGGCTCTGGAGGGAAGTCTGGTATTGCAGCAGTCTTTGTCCAGGGAGCATCTTGCCACAGGCATCTCAGGCCTGAAGAATGAGCTCTTCTGCCGGTGCTACTTTCTTGATGGTGTGAGGTTCCCAATTCTCTGCTTGCTTCTGAAAGGATTAAGGGCAGGGCAAGCCATACTCCTGGGAAACTCCCTTTACAGTGAAGCAGGGAGGTGATCTCATAAAGGGATTTACAGTCCCACCCTAATCCTTTAACATACAGCAGAGCAAAATCACAAAATGGAGGACAGTCATAGACTACAGGGAATCATGGTCACATGGCTACACCTATTTTGGAGGGGGACACAATTCAGTCGATGACAAGCACACTGTCAACTATCTGGAAACAAAACACTTCCATGAAAGAATTAGTACTGGTAAGAGGAGTTCCCTGAGAGATCTGAGATTGTTTCTACATTTGTTTTTTTCAAACTGTTATATGAACCCAAAACCAAATCCATTGCTTTGAATCAAATCCAACTCACAGTGATCCTACAGGGCAGAGAAGAACTGCTCTACAGTGTTTCCAAGGTGGTAAATCTTGACAGATGTAGATTGCCACATCTTTCTCCCGAGGAGCAGTTGGCGGGTACAAACTGCCAACGTCTGGTTCCCATCTGAGCACTGTAACCACTGTACCACCAAGGCTCTTGGTTATGATAAAGGTCTTAGGAAAGATTCAGGAGGTTCCTAGAAGGCTTTAAGTAGCAAGCAATCATTGTCAATTGATTGACATTTAATGTTTACAAGTAACGTATTGTGACTCTCTTTATGAATAAGTTTATAAACAAGAAGGTTGGTGGGTTGGAACTGGCTGATTTATCTACATCTGAAATCTGTTCTTTTTTCTAACATATCTTGCTTTCATGATTATAAGATAAAGTATAAATTACCTGGTTCGTAATAGGAGCTTAATAAATGTCAGATACATACTGAGAAGGGTATCAAAGAAAATACCATAGTCCAGTCTAGCTGGGAAGAGGACTCTGTCTATCAAGGTTGACTTTCTAAGGTCTTTCAAGTATTTTTCTGCAATGAGTGAGATAAATCATGTTCTAGTAAAAACGAATGATGTTTGACCAAAGTAAGGTCAGGCAAGATAGGTAAATATACAATTGTGATTTTTTTAATTCCTTTTTTTATTGTTATTATGATTAAGTGGAAGTATACAATCCAAGTGAACTTTGCATACCCACCCATCTACAACTCTATCTACTCTCTTCACTCTGTGACAGCACACTGCTCCTTTTTACTCTGTACCACTAGTGTCCTCCTAACGAACAGCTGTCTACTTGTCTCCACCTCTCCTCTCCCTTCTAGAAAGAAAGCAGTAGGACAGCCCTCTATAAGTGTATGAAACCATGAAGTACACAGACCACATGCTCGTTCTGTGTCTCCAAGTCCTGTCCATTCTTAAAGCGTTGACCTCAGTCCTGGTTTGGGGTCTAGGGCAATAGCAAGTCTAGTGGCTGTGTTCCCAAGGGACCCTCCAGGTTGTCAGACAATCAATTCTGGTCTTTTAGTAGAGTTCTTGATCTGCACACCTCCTTTTCTCGTGTTACGTGGGACTCTACATTGTGTCCCCTATCAAGGCTGTCTTTGGTGGTGGCTGGGCACCATCTGTTTCTTCTGGTGTCCTGCTGATGCAGTCTCCCAGTCATATGGATCCTTCTGTCTCCTAGGCTCATTTTTCCTCGTGTCTTTGACGTTCTCAATCGTCATCTGTTTCAGGTGGATTCAGACCAGTTAATGTTCCTCAGATAGCAGCTTGCTGGCTTTTAAAACCCCAGGTGCAACACACCAATATGGGGTGCAGAAGGCTCTCTTAGCAAAAGGCTACTTATGCCAATTGGCCTCAATATCCCCTGAAAACACAGTCCCCAGACCCTGGTTGGTGCTACTCTACCATTTGAAATGTTGGGTTGAATTTAGAAAACCTTTTAGTTTATGGTATATGTCATGGATTGAATTGTATCACACCAAACATGGGTGTAGCCATTTGGCTGGGCAATCATTCCCAATATTTTGTGATTTTCCTATGTTATATATCCTAATCTCTGACTGTGGCTAATAAATAGGATGATTATGTTAAAAGAGGATTAGGGTGGGACTGTAACAACTTTGCTAAAGGAGTTTCCCTGGAGAATGGCTTGCATCACCTTTTATCCTTTCATCCTACAGGAGACAAAAAGAGGGAAAGTGAGTGGAGAGTTGAAAACCTGGTACCATCAAGAAAGCAGTACTGGGAGCAAAGTGTGTCCTTGAGACCTGCGATTCCTGTGCCAAGGCACTCCCCAACCAAAGACTGATACAACACTAGGACTTTTCTCCAGAGCTGACAGAGGGAAAACCTTCCCCTGGAGTGGATACCTTGAATTCAGACTTGTGGCCTACCAGACTGTGTAAGGACAAAATTGTCTTTGTTAAATCCATCCACTTATGATATTTCTGTTAGAGCAGTACGAGATGACTAAAGCAGTATAGTCCATTTTTGTTGAGCTGCCTTCTACTGCTGTCGCACCCTTCACCTAACATAATTCCTATCAACTATCTAATCCATGAACAATTCTGTCCCTCCCACCTCCCTCCTACCCTTATAGCCATCAAAGAGTTTTCTTCTGTGTACAAATCCTTTTTCAAGTCCTTGTAATAGCGGTCTCATACACTACTTGTTGTTTTGCAGCTGACTGATTTAACTCAGCATGTCTTCTAGCTGATACCAGGTTATGAGATGTTTCCTAAACTCATCATTGTTCTTTATCATTGCATAATGTTCCATTGTGTATATATACTATAGTTTGTTTATCCATTCATCTGTTGATGGGTATCTGTATTTATTTATTTTTTCTTACTGTTTACTAGCTTCTTGTTTTGCTTTGAAATGTCCAAGTAGGCTGATTGTGTGAGCTAGTTTGATTATTAGTGCCATTGAAGCTCTAATGTCCTGTCACTGGGTGCTTAGAGCTGTTGCTTGACATGTAAGTCTGGACTGTTTTCCATATCACTTCTGAATTCTCATCACAGCTTGTAAGTGAACACTGATGACTATAAACCTGTTATTTTTGTTATGAGACTTAAATGTTATCTTGAGGAAAACAACATTTGCAAAAATACTCTTTTGTCATTAAAGTGTTACTATACTAGTTACAAATCTGTGCTTTTGTCTCTGAACATATTAGCCAGAATTCAGTCCTCACCTACCGTGATAACCAAGGATCAAGTTTGTACTCTGCCACTGACTGGTTGATAGACCATTAGGTATTGATCTCAAAACTTGAGAAATTTCATTCTCTCATTTGTGAAATGTAGAAAATAATACTTTTTTTTTTATTTGTAGAAAGGGAACCAGATAATTTTTTAGCAAGTATTTCAAGGTGATTTGAACATTTTACATGTGATCTTGCTTTTTTACTTTCTCGTCGTTATCTGTACTACCATTAGAATGTTCCCACCAAGCAAATATTTGAAAATCATTAGCAGTATTATTTTTAGGTATTCTGCCTCTGTAAGATCTCTGAGCCTTTCAATGAGATGATTGTTATTCAGGTCTTGAGGGAGATGAAAACAAACATCCTACTTCTTTAAAAGCGTGGGCTTATAAGTAGCACACCATAGGGATAAGTCCTCTGGGAGGAAAGCATCCCTCCGCAGTATTTTGTTCAGTGATATAAAACTAAGCTGCTCAGCTGGGACACCAACTTGAGATTTTTAATTAAAAACTTAGACTGTTGTCCAAGATATTGTTACAAAACTAAGGGAAGTTAAAAATAAATCCCTGTTGTATGAACATGATGAAAATAAATAAAACAAATCTAGTCTCCTCTAGGAAAAGCTTACATGTTTACAGTGACTTTCTCTAGGATTGCCTTGTGTGCATTCATCCCACACATTTGAGTGGGTTTGCACAGCACTGGCAGAGAGGACAAGTTAATTTTTAATCTTTCTATCTCTATGAGAGCACACATCCAGAAAAAAACAAAAAGGCCCAATTCCAGTCAGTCATCAAGTTTATTTGTGTGTTTCTCAGGGTGTGCACTTGTGAGTATGTGCAAATAGTTTTCTCTATAATGAGTTATTACCATCAAACTCCAGATCTTTTTCCCATACCTCTCACTAGTAGATTTGATATTTCTATCTGTTCATCGATATATCAATGAATAGCTTGGATTGTTCTTTCCCATATATATTCATATATATCCAGACTTTACTGTGATATCTGTGAAGATAAGTGAGAATTATCATGTGCTTAGCATGTGCCTTCAGGTACTGTGTTAGAATCTGTAAACATTGTGTTAGCTAATCCCCATAGCAACTCAGTGAAGGAAAATAGCCTACCTTTTTTGTGGGAGTGAAAGAAGAGAATCAATCTTTAGAATAAGAATTCCACATTTATAGAACAAAAGACTGGCAGTTCTGAGACCCTAACCGAGGTGTGCCTAGCTTCAAAGACTACGTTCTTTTTTTATTTATTGTGGAGAGTGAAGCCTTGTATCTCAACAAGATTCAAGGTCTTGTCTCTAACCCTAGTGTCTGTATGACAGAAAGAGTCCATTTTAAAAAGAAACCAACAAGGGCATCAATCATTCACAGGGCCCTTTAATTCCCATAAGATCTTTAGTATTACTGTGTTTTATGGCTACTGAAAGAAATTACAAAAAACTCAGTGACTTAAAACAACACAAATTTATTTTCTTACACTATAGGGAGTCATAAATCTGAACCAGGTCTTACTGGGCTAAAATTAAGATGTCACAAGGTCTGAATTCCTTTATGGGGACCTAGAGGAGATATTATTTCATTGCCTTTTCCACCTTCTGGAAGCTACCCACATTTCTTTGTTTGAAGTCTTCATCTTTCATCTTCAAAGCCAGTGATGATAGGTTGAGTCATTGTCACATGACCTCCTCACTTAGAGTCAAATCTCCCTTTGCCTCCCACTTCTGCCTCCTCTATTTACTTTTGAGGACCCTTATGGTCATGCTAAGGAGCCTTAGTAATGTAGTGGTTAAGTGTTTGACTGTAAACTGAAAGGTCAACAGTTTGAACCCACCAGTCACTATGAGAAAGATGTGGCCATCTGCTTCCACAAACATGACAGCTTTGGAAACCCTATGAGACAGTTCTACCCTGTTATAGGGTTTCTACGAGTCAGAGAAAAATCATCATTAATGACTGGGTGATCCCATTGGGCCAACAATCCAGAATAATATTTCTATCTCAAGATTCTGTTGTAGCAAAGCACCGATCTGGCATTCTGTTAGAAGTGAAGAGTTTTATTGTGGAAAGAGTTTCATGAGAAAGAGAGATACACAAGCAACCAGGCAAGGTGCTGCAGTGTTCCAAATTGCAACGAGAGGGAGAGGTTTCTGTCAGGTGAAACCAGCCAAGAGTCATGCTCACAGTCAAAAGAGATATCTGGCAAATGTTTCTAGGAGGTAGTTAAAGCAATCTTTTTCAAACACTCTTCTTAACATCAGTAAGTCTACTTGTTAATACACTGGGGAACAATGAAGTCAATTTTCTATATCAAGAACACGTTTGCCTCTTCTTATCATAAAGTAACAGATTATACTTTGACCAAGTTACAAAGAATCAGCAGAAAAGGGGTGATTTCAAAACCAAAACCAAAACCAAACCCACTGCCATCAAGACAATGCTGACTCATCGCAACACTGTAAGTCAGAGTAAAACTGCCCCATAGAATTTCTAAGGATCACATGTTGGATTTGAACTGCCAACCTCTTGGTTAACAGCCGTACCACTTAACCACTACATTACCAGGGTTTCCAGGGAGGTGATTCAGTATCTGGATAAAAGAAGTCTGACTCGAAAGGAGTCATTAAATTAGAACTAAGACTCATCTTGATTAGAACTAAGACTCATCTTGGTTACACAGTTATGACAGAGTTGCAGGGCTTCATCCCTACTTAACATTATCAATTCACTTCCTTAACTCCCTGGAACATGTTGATGAGAGTTATTCTTCTTAGGACAAGCTACATAAATATTCTTGATAAGCATCTTTTAACAATTCCAAATATAAGCTAAAAAAGTCTTGACTCTTGTTCCTTTCGTGTTACAATTAAACTCTTACAAACGGTTGGTTGTCTCATGAGAAAAGCAGGGACATAGACTCCTGACATACTGCAGTTAATCCAAACGGGAGTTTTAATGCCATCACACCAAACACATCAGTTTTAGGATTCACAGGCACAATCCTAAATTAATTACATCTTCAAAGTTGCTTTTGCCAAAAATGGTAATATATTCACAGAGCCCAGAGACTGGGACACGAAGATCTTTGTCTTTAGTGGTGGTGTGAATGCATTGTTTACATTATTCTGCCTTTGTTTTAGCACTTACTCCAAAGGTGAGGTGCCAGGTCTGCTAACCAAGAGATCAGCAGTTCAAATCTACCAGGTGCTCCTTGGAAACACTATGGAATGGTTCTACTCTTTCCTATAGGATCACTTTGAATCAGAATTGACTTGATGGCAGTTGGTCTGGTTTTTACATTTTGTTATAATTATCAGATAAAGAAGCTGCCTTTTACTTTACTGTGAGCTCCAAGGACTCAGATAGTCTTATTCGTCTTTTTGTTCTCATTGCCAAACATCGACATTATTGTGGTAAAAACATGCTGAAAGGGACAGGAAAAAAAGATAATTATAAGCTTTGTTGGATCTTTTACTTAAGTGGCAGATTGATGGAATTCAAATATTCTTCTTGATCTGATAAGAATCTTTGGATAAAGCCCACTTCTAACTGGTACGTCTATCACAAGATCAATGACAAAAAATCATAGGGGAAAGAACTAGGCCAGCTTTGGGAACCTCAGCGGCCAGAGCCATTGTTCCTTTCCCATTAAAAGCCATAATGCAGTGTGATTCAGATAACACAGATCTCTTGCTCTGTTCCTCTCTACTCTGAGTTTGCAGTTTCCAAGAGAATCTGACCCGGAAGGAATCTCTGGATTGATTTTAGGAATAAAATTGATCATATAGAATTAGCCACCAGGAAGCCGCCTCTGTCTCTTTAGAATCACTCAGAAAAGGAGTATCAGTCAGATGGATGGAAACCCTGGTGGTATAGTGGTTAAGTGCTATGACTGATAAGAAAAAGGTCAGCCGTTTGAATCACCAGATGCTCTTTGCAAACTCTATGCTCTGTCCTGTGGGGTTGCTATGAGTCAGAATCACTTGATGCAGTGGGGTTTTTTTGTTTGTTTTTTGGGGTGAGATGGATGGCCTTCCAAAGAGACATTTCCCGGTTTAAATATTGTTGTAGGTGCTTCCCATAACTTTAAGTGGCTTCATTTAGCATCAAATTACACTGTCAGTCTCAGGAAATTAGGCTTCTACAGATTCAATAACCTGCTCAGAGTAAGTGGCACAGCCACCCTTTTCGACCCCAATCTATTTACCTTCAAAAGCATGAAAATCAGATTTTAAAAATTCTTTGTACACACAGAAATATTTTCCAAGATTGCTAAAGTAGTGTTATTATTCATATTGACTGTGTTGCCAAACCAAAAGCGAGTGTGTTCTGTCTGTCACTGCAGTCAAATTAAGAGACAGGGAAAAGGTTCAAGTATGCTATATTAACAGAAAAGCATGCAAATCTGGGGAACAGTGAGAATAGTTTCTCCAAGACTGTTCCCCTTGGGTTACAATTCTAGTGGCTTTTATAGCTAGATTACAAAGGGATTTGCATCTGGAAAATGTCAAACCTTGTCACAGGATAGAATAGTGAGCCACAAGATTCCTTCACATCATATCCAACAATGTAAATTACCCAAAATATCATTATCTCCCTGAAGGTTTGGGATAATTGATTTATTACCTGAGAGACAGGTGAAGGAATACAAGTCTGTTGATCCAGTTTGCTACAGGGAGTGGAATGTAGTTTAGCAGTCTAGGTGACCTTGATTAAGTCTCAGCTACTAACAACAATATTACAATATTCTCAATTATGTAGGAAAAGAATTGTTTTATTACTAGATGTTTTGGAATGGAAAACAGAATTTTCAAAACATGGGAAAGAGGAAATTGTCAAATCAATGTGTCCAAATACAATTAAAGGAGTTTAAAAATTCTGTTGCTCTTTTAGTTTAAAATATTAAAGAATTAAGCTATCAAAATTAAAATGATTTATTCTCAGCTATCATAATGGATTTTGTACTTGTTGAAATAAAAATAAAACTGTTTCCATGGATATCTCAGGGCCAGGAGTATCTTGTTAGAACTGTGGGTAAATTATGCGTTGGACTATTTCTAAGGATACTTGAATCTCTGTGCAGTTTGAAAGCAGTTTTTCCTTTGAATTCTAGTAATCATTGCATATTTGTAAAAGAAAAGAATGAACAAAGGGATGAGGGTAGAAATGGTAAGGAAAGAAACAAAAGGAAGGAGAGAGAAGGACAGGGAGAGAGAAACAGAGAACAAAGAACACACTCTTTTTCTCCATATGCTAATATTAACTCTCATGGTTTATTTTAGAATTCACCCAGGCCACTTTAAAGAATTTGGTCCCTCCCAGTAGTTCAGCTTAACTGTTCCCCTGAGAGTAAACTAAATTTCAGTTAACTTGAACTTCTCTCTCAAGTTGGGTTTACAGTGTGCTTATAAAATATCTCCAAGGCCCAACTGGAATTCTATTTCTATGGAGATTAGATTAGAACCTGCAACCAGGAATAATAAAGCAAAATACAAATGTATTTCTTCTTCGAAGGACTATTATAGGACATTCCCTTCTCTCTGTGTGAAGTGCTATTTCTGGAACTTTCATGTTTATTGTGTTTTGCATGATAACACTTGGAGAATAAACTGTTTATTTGATTCACTGTCTTCATTAGTGCTCTAGTAATTAAAAACTGGTGTTTATTTTTCCCCTTGAGTGTTTTTCTTTTTTTGTTGTTGTTCCCTCTTTTTCATTTTTTTCCCCTATATTCATGAATTGTTTAGGGCATTACTAGTGATTTGTACAAATCCAGGCAATAAGCCAAACAAAAATATGAGAAGTGGGCCAGAGCAATTAGTAACTGCTTGTTTTTTACGATTGGCTCTCTTAAGAGAAATTTCTTTTGCTATCCACCTACCTCCCGCCCCACACTCTGTTGAGATTTGGTATAAAATCACATGTCCAGTAAAATGGGGGAAAGATGAAGGTGGCATCATTCTACAACTGTAATTATATTTAGTCATTTTGTGTGGATGGTAATTTTTGAATGAAGATCATTCTGGTTACTGTGATATATGGACTTCTGCGGAAAGGTGGATACTATCTTGCTAAGTAATTTGTCCTAATTTCAGGGATGACTTTTTATGTTCCCTTTTGTTAGCCTTCGTAATTCTCTAATCTCAAATTCTTCATATAAAAACTTGCTTACAAAGCTTTTGCACTTACCATTTAAAGCTCCTCCTAGTGTTTGGAGGGAACATCAATACTTTGGTTTTACAGATAGTAAAATTTGAAGAAAACAAGTGACTTGACTGAGATCATACATCTAACGAGGTTTAGAGAAAGACAAAAGCAGCAAGCCAAGTCTCACATTGGTCTAGTGAAGTGTAAGCAACTTGACTAAAATAAAGGTTTCAAAAACGAGAGGAAGGAGAAAAGACAAACAAACAAACAGTAGTCATGAGTACTAGAATTTAAACAGAGTAGGTCTAGGGTCCAACAGGAAACCTTGGTGGTATAGTAGTCAAGTGCTATGTCTGCTAACTGAAAGGTTGGTAGTTCAAATCAGGTGCTCCTTAGAAACTCTATGCAGCAATTCTACTCTGTTCTATAGGGTCTCAATGAGTTGGAATTGACTGGATGGCAGTGGGTCTGGTATTTTTGGTTAGGGTCCAACAAGTAAGCTGCTTTGATCTTGAACTTGAAAAATGAGTGGAAATTCTAAGATTGGAATATTTAAAATCAATCCAGGTTAGAAAGTGAGAGAAACCACAGGCTATCAAAATTGGTCTGGAATTGCTTCAGGCATCTATATATTAAGGTTTCTGAAACAAGAGGCTGAAAAAAGCCAGGGGAAGCAGGGAGTTAAGACTGATTGCCTGAGAGGCTTTGTTTCAGATCACCCCCCAACACTCAGGCAAAGATATGACCTTCACATTCTGCAAGCCCCAGGTGGTGACGCTAAAGATGGAGTTCCCAGAGTCACCACTATAGATTCAGTAAACTATAGGTAGTAAATGACTCCCCTTGTGCTGATAATTGGGCTTGATCCAATGATAAAAGAATTAAACAGATGCAGGGAGGACAGAGAGGTAACTTGTGTTTGAGCATTTTTCATTCACATTGCTGGCCAGATGATGTCTAGCACCACTTTGTTTTCCTTGATGGCTAGTGATGGCCTGTGAGATTGTGAAGCGGGTGACCTCCACCGAGTCAGACTCCACCCAGTTGATCCTCACCCAGTTGACCCTCACCCAGTTGACCTTTACTGAGTCGACCCTCCCCCACAGGCCCCTAGTGCCAGCATTGTTCCCTGCATCTGCATGTGGTCTTTCCTTTTAAATATCCCACCTTACCTCACAACTGCTGACAGGTTTTGAGTATGAGGACACCTCCCTGTCCCTTTGCATAATGGTTTGCAAATACAATCTTTGATTTAATTCACCCTAAATTCCTGTCTCAAAGGTTAGTTCATGGCAAGAAGCACAAACTCCAGTGTTTTTTCAACATGTATCAATCAATCCCAACCTGCTGCTATCAAGTTGATTCTGACACACACTGATCCTATAGGACAGCGTGGAATTGCTCCGTAGGGTTTACAAGGAGCACCTGGGAGATTAAAACTCCCAACATTTTGGTTAATAAACATAGTACTTAACACTATGCCACCAAGGTTTCCAGGGGTCTATATAGTTACCCCAGATTTGTTGTTCCTGCATCCCATTATGACTTTTATAATTGGAAAGTAGATTCATCAATCAAAAACTTATCGATATTGTTTTTATATTTTAGATATTTTTGAATTATTAGAGCAATGAAGGATTATTTGGGGGGACTCAAACGGTGGAAACAATTGTAGGGTAAATTAGTTGAATTTCCTTTTTATCCAATCATTTAAACAAATATGTGTATATAGTTACAGATATAGAGCAGTATCCATATCCAAATAGACATACATAAGAGGTGGAGTCAAGATGGCAGACTAAATACATGTCTCCTTAAATCCCTCTGGAAACCAAGACCTGAACTGATAATTAAATGGAGGCTTCTGGACACCTAGTGAGCCCTAGGACACGGCATACATAGGGCTGTTAATTTGAACTTCATACAACTGAACAGAAAACCTCCTCTCTTTTGCCATCCCGCACTCTTGGTGAGTGCTGGCTTTCACAGACCAAAGGTAACTTGCCATTTTAATGTTTTTTTCTCTGTCTTAGCTGGCAGGTGGAGCGGGGACTTGACTAGCAGCTAATCTCAGATGTACAGCTTGTGGGACTGGCAGGTGAAATTGCCACATTTTGAGAGCCCGGCTTTGGACTCTGCATCTTGGCACTTTTCGCCTCTCTTTCCACCTCCACCATTGAGTAGGCTGTACCAAGCTTGTGCAGGACACCATTTGTTCCAACAGGAGGCAGATATACCCATACAGAGGCCTCAGTTGGACCTAATTCCTAGGCTGGGAGGCAGCGCCTGCCTGGAGGAGAGTGCTTTTCCAGCAAAACAGCAGTATTTTACGTAGTGTCACCTATGGCTGGGGCCCAGCAGCAGAGACCTGCAGGGCAGCAGCCTTTCTGTATTTTGAACTAGTTTATAACATCTAGGGTTGGATATAGAGGTGCTTACTTTGCCAGCTGGGAAGAGGGACCTGTACACCTTAAACCTGACTGACTTTGGAAGTTGTCAGATACCTTTTACCTTTCGTTGTAAGATGGCCTACAGAAACAACTGCAGTCCATACTCACAGCATCTCTCCCAGCCTTTGTTGACTCACCTGAAGCCCCAAAAGCAACAAACTCTGGATAAAAATGTAACAAAGAAATTAGCCATGGCTTCAGAAAGCCCCCAAAAGAAACAACCAAAGAACTTCCCAAATGAAGAAACCTTTCTGAAACTATCAGAAGGTGAATACAAAAGGATTATTTAGAGAGCCCTCTTAGGCCTTAAACAAAATGCAGCAGAACAAAATGAAAAATTAAGCAAGCTGTTCAATCTGATGGAACACCAGTACTCTGAAATCCACCAGATCAAGAACAAAATCAAAGACATAGAAACTTCAATTCAAAGCCAAGAAAACTGAATGGAACAAGTGGAAAGGAGACTTTCTGACTTGGAAGACATGTTGGGGTTCGAATTTCAAGACGCGATCCAGAATTTCTTTAAGGTCAAGTTTTACACTGCCCTTTGCCTGAGAAGGAATCTGAGGTTCCAAATGGAGTTTACTTATGTTTCATTCCAACAGACAGAGCTACCAACTCCAGCATCTATGAGGAGAAATCAGAAAAAAAGAAACCAAATAGACATATATACAACTAAAGGGATAATTTCAAGCAAGACAAACTGAACTTATCTAAATAATAAGAAAAACAAATTGCTTGAAGGTAATTTGCTAGCTCACAAAATTGCACAACAGTCTTATTTCCCTGGAGTTGGCTCCCTGAATTTGGACTTCTAGTATACTAAACTGAGAGAGAATAAATTTCTATTTGTTAGAGCCATCTGCTTGTGGTAGTTCTGTTACAGCAGTACTAGATAACAAAGACAGTTACCTTTAGCACTTCTTTGCTTCTCTAAGCTATAGTCTCTTGATCTAATAAATAGAGATTAAAACTAGAGTTTGTGCCAGGATTTTTCTAAGATGACATGTGTGAATGCCCCTGGAAATCCACCTGACACATAGTTATGGCTTAATAAATTCTCCTTGACTCCAAACCACAGAAGAAGGATAATCAGCATTTTGGTCATAGTGCCTTCTCAATACTCTCTCCCTACCCCTCTCTCCACAAAAATTATACCAGATAGCAGCTGCTACTTTCCAATTACAGGACTGGTCATAAATAAAAGGTGTGTTATTCATGCCCTGCCTGACTTCGCCACCTGCTATCCTCTTGCGTGAAATGTAGGCTTGAGGGATGGGAATTTTCTCTTTAGGGTCTATAATTTCCACTGACACCCACTTCCTCACAAAAGTGCTGTGGTTGAAGACATTACCTCCTCACTAGAATTACAGTGGTGGGAAATGCTGACTTACTGAACACTGAAATATTCAGTTAATATTAAATTCTAATGAAAGTAAAGTCCACATTAACACCTAATTAAGCCATTATGATTAGTGCTGTACAATGCATACTTTATCATCTTTGATACCTTAACATACTTTTATCTTTGAGGGAACTGAGCTCATTAAAAACTGGTATTTGCTGAACAAATCATAAGAACTTGATGATGCACAGTGACCACCATCATTAACCTCTTCTGTAGTCTTTCAAGCATGGAATGTTCTACCACTGGGAGATTATTCTAGGGAAAGACGACTTTGGGGAGAAAAAAAAATATTTTCTTGAGTATAAATTTTAGGAGGACTTATGCTTTGTCTGGGAAATCCTGGTGGCTTAGCAGTTAAGTGCTGCAGTTGCTAACCGTGAGGTCAGCAGTTCAGATCCACCAGATGCTACTTGGAAACTCTATTCTGTCCTATAGGGTCGTTATGAGTCAGACTCGACTAGATGGCAGTAGATGGGTGTTTAGGTTTATGCTTAGTCCAATATAATACAAAAAGTTTACTCAAAATGAAAATTCCCTAAACAATGCAAAATTATGAACAAACTTTGTGTTCCAATGGAGATAAAAGTCAATATTTACAACCAAGCCTTACTTTTCAGCTAGGTGATTGGTAAAATATTGATATTGACCTTATTTGTTAAACCACTGTTATAAAGTCTTATCCAAATATAGACAGATCCATTCCCCAACTTTTGGAATTTCATGGCCAGATACATTTTCGCTTTGAAATAACAGGAACTTTGAACCTCTGCTTCAATCTTAGCTCCATGCTTAGGAATCATGGAACTTTGGACATGTGACTTAGGCTTTGAACTTCAATGTCACCGTCTGTAAAATGGGCATCAAAGTGTATAGTTATCGTGCAGACCAGAGCCTAGAAATGAGTTAGATAATGACATATATTTAGATTTAGTACTCATTAAGTCAGAGCTTTATTTCCAGTGCTATAGAAGTTTTCATACTACTGTCAAGAATAGATCAAATGTACTCAGAAATTGTTATTCAAAATTCTAACACGTTTCATTTCTATAAGTTTATTTCACATCTGTCTGTTTCAGGTGGTAACCTGAAATTCCATAAATTCCATAGTTCGTTCACTTGAGTTAACAGGTAATTTTCCCTATCCCAGGTCCCTTAGTGGTGCTAAATGTTAGTATGTTCAGCTGCTAACTAAAAGGCTGGAGGTTGGAGTTTACCCAGAGGCATCTTGAAAGAAAAACCTGGCAATCTCTGTTCAAAAAATTTGCAATTGAAAACCCTATGGAGTACAGTTCTGCTCTGAGAAACAGAATCATCATGAGTGGGAATAGACTCAACAGTAACTGGTTTAACTGGCTTTCCCCCATCCCAGGAAAGAAGAAAGGAAGAAACTAAAGCAACAATACCTGTTCCTCACCCACACCTGAGCATTATTAAAGTATTAGGTTGTTTCTTCCTGAGAGCTTCCTGATTGCTTAGTAAGGAGGCACTGGGAATTTAGATTGAGTATCGTTTTAGGACCTAGGCTAGTCTTGGGTGGAATATATCAGGAGCAACATAATAATATTTAACAAGCCAAAGGTTATAGAGGGGAGGAAGGTGAAAGGGAATTCACAATAATTAAAAACGTTAGAAATAATTAGAACAATTACCTATAATCTTATTCAGAGTTTTTAAATTATCGCCAAACTTGCTTTTGCTTTCTTCACCTATAAAGACCTCTGCCTGCCATCCCTTGCACAGCAAAGACCTAGCCTGCCCTCACCCTGGACATCACTCACCTTGGGGCCAATCTCTCACAATCAAGCAACAAGAACTGGACTATATCCCCTCTCTGCCTTTAGTTGGAACTTGACTTGTTTAACAGGCAATTGACAAATTTTCAAAGTTTTGATATTGTCACACTGCCTGAGTACCTGAATAAGCTGAACCTTCTCATAAAGTACAGTTTATTTTAACCACACAGATTTAACTATTGGGATATTAAAATAGCATTACTATTTTTAAGTTTCCTTATTTTTAATTATCTCATAGAAACTCCAGTGTAACATCTGAATTTATAAGCACTTCGAAGTGTGACCAAGAAAGTAGCTTAAAATGTTAGAAATTTTGTAATTCTAAACTCACTTTGGAAGCCCTGATGGGGTAGTAGTTAAGTGCTACAACTGCTAACCAAAAGGCAGCAGTTCGAATCCACCAGGTGCTTCTTGGAAACCATATGGGGCAGTTCTACTCTGTCCCACAGGGTCACTATGAGTCAGAACTGACTTGATGGCAATGGGTTTGGTTTGATTTAAGGTCGCTTTCACATGTCACATTTCCTCTTCATAAATCCCCTATTATTCCTGTGTTGGTATTTTAGGAAAGCAAGTCTCACAAAGCCTTAACAGATCTTTAAATAGTCTGCAACATTACTCAATTTTTTACTATATTATACAAATATTTATTGAGAGTTCACTTTGTCCCTATCCCTTTGGCTGGCCAATGATTTTCTCCTTTGAATTTTTTGTTGATACCATGTGTTTTTATTAATGAAAAGCATGATGATTAAAGGATCAGTTCACAAATTTTTGTTATGAGTTACGAATTTTAATACTCATTATCTGGGATGACATGTGTTATAGTGGGTGCCAGGATGTAGAACATCCTACCAGTATGAGTGAACGAATGGATGGTAAGAAGAAGTTACGGGAGTCTGAGTCTTTTGAAAAGTGTACCACAGCAATGCATTATTCTTTATTGGAAAGACATCATTTACTGTTCAGAAGCTAGAAAAGAAAGGAGCCACTAACACTTGGAACAACAAACAGCGTAAAAGAGAAAACAGCCGCCACAGCTGAATGAAAACTGGCGATAAATGCATATTAACAAGAATAGTAACTGGGAAATAGAGTGAGGAGTCTTATCTCGCAGAAATAAAGGCAAATAGACCAAAAATTTAGGACACTCACATATCCAAAGGCATCACCTAAGACAACATGCAGGAATTAGCTCAGGAATTTTCAGGATTTCTGAGTTTCCTGCATCTCAGAATGCTCCCAACTTGAGAATAAATAAGTTAAATATTTGTGTTAGCTCCTTCCCAAAGAACTCCAGAGGTGTAAAAAGTGGTTGGGACACAGTATGTCCGATAAGTCCCTGAAGAGCCACTCTTATTCTGGTAAACACAATGGAAAAATAACCTGTTTTGATATAGGTTATGTACTAGAAAGGAAAGACAGATAAATGCACATATAGCAAAACATAAAAAGTTGTGTTATGGGATAAAAATGGTTTAGTATGATATACAGCTTCTTTTTTTATTTTTATTTAACATAACTGAGTGAAAATGTACATTCACGTATAAATTTACATGCCCACCTATATGCAGCCTCCACTGCTCTCCCTGTCTGGTGACTGCACACTACTCCTCTCTGCTCCATACATGTCTCATCCTCCCAACAACCTCCTTTCCCCTCCTCTCTGTCCATTCCCCTTCCTCCAGCCAGAGGTCAGCAAGATGATATCCTATAGATGTATAGAACCACAAAGTGCTTCCAATATATGGTCACTCTGCATCGCCAAGTCCAAGCCATTCCTGTCCAAAGAGTGGACCTTTGTTATAATTTATGGGAAAGGGCAGCGTCAGGGAAGGGGGCCATGCTCTCAGAGGAACCCCAAAACCACTGGACCATCGATTGAGGTCTTTTAGTGGAGATCTCATGATGCACCTCTTTTTATTTTTGTGTTGCCAGTGAGACTCCTCTCTGTGAGCTCCAACGTGGCTATCACTGGTGGTGGCCGGGCACCATCCGGTTCTTCTGGTCCTAAGTTGATGTAGGCACCCACTCTTGTGGGTCTCTCTGTCTTTTTGATTGTCTTTACCGCATGTCATTTTGGTCCTCAGTGAGCGTCCATTCCTGCTGAGTTGGGACCATTTGCTGTGTCCTCGGATGGAAGCTAGGCAGCTTTTAAGACCCCAGATGCCACTCACCAATGTGGGGTGCAGAAAGCTCTCTTAGCAAAACGCTAGTTGTACCAATTGGCCTGGAATTTGCCTAAGAGCATGGTCCCCCGCCCCCTGCCCCAGCTTCTCTATCCTTGCAGTATTGAGTCAAGATGGAAGGAGTACTCAAGTTATGCTGAAGTCCACTTAATGTTGTTCTTGTTTCTAATGTGTGCTATCACCACTTTCTCCCAACGAGATTTCTAGTAACTATCTAAACTAAACCCTCACACCCTCACTCTCCCTCCCTCCTCTCCCTTGCAGCTGTCAAAGAGTCTTTTCTTCTATACACAAGTCTGTTTTTGAGGTCTTATCGTAGAGGTCTCATACAGTATTTGTCCCTTTGTCGCTGACTACTTTCACTCAACATAATGTTTTCCAGTTGAAACCAGGTTAGGAGATGTTTCCTGGAATCATCGTTATTCTTTATCATTGCGTAGTGCTCCATTGAGTATATGTACCATAGTTTACCTATCCATTCTTCTATTGTTGGGCATCTGGGTTGATTGCATCTTTTTGCTATCGTGGACTGTGCTGTTGTCTGCTGATGGGTGGAAAGTTCTGTATATATCAATGAGGTTTAGTTGGTTAATTGTGTCAATGAGGTCTTCTGTATCTTTACTGAGCTTTTTTCTAGATGATCTGTCTAGTAATGAGAGTGGAGTGTTAAAGTCTCCCACTATTATTGTGGAGTCATCTAACTCTCTTTTGAGCGTAGTCAGTGTTTCTTCGACATATTTAGGTCCTCTGGCATTAGGTGCATAAATATTTAATATAGTTAAGTCTTGCTTGTGTACTGAACCTTTCAGCAATAAATAGTGACCATCTTTGTCCACGATGGTGGATTTGACATGAAAATTCATTTTGTCTGAGATTAGAATTGCCACCCCTGCTCTTCTTTGTTCATTGTTAGCTTGATATACATTCTTCCATCCTTTAATTTTCAGTTTGTTCCTGTCTTTAGGTCTCAAGTGAGTTTCTTGTAGACAACATATGGATGGGTCATGTCTTTTGATCCAAAATGACACTCGGTGTCTCTTTACTGGAGCATTCAGTCCATTCACATTCAATGTAATTATTGATAGGTATGTGTTCACTGCTGCCATTGTGATATGTTTATTTTTATGTTGATGTTTTCTCTGTTGTTCTTATTAGTCTGTTCTGAGACACTTTTTTTTGTGAGTTGATTTTTCACCTTTTTCAGAGCTAGTTTTATAGTTGTCGAGACTCGTGTGTTAGATTTCTTCAAATGGTATGATACATCTTTGTTGTGCTTTACAGCTGTCCCTATGAACCCCCTTAATAAACTATTTATAAACCTGATTTTAATTACTACCAGTCTTCTCATCTTCCTCTCCATCTGGAAGGACTATAACAACTGTAGTACATCCCTCTTTTTATTATGACGACACCATAGTTTTCATGATGATCACTGGATTGCTTCTTTCCATATCAAAGCTGTGATTTACTTTGGAGCCTTCTCTAAATGAGTAGAGTATTGAGTAGTGTGTAGTTATAAAATATAAAGTTAGTGGTTTTGTTCTTCTAAGACAAAGCCAAGAACTTCTTTCAGTATCTCTTGTAGTTTGGGTTTGGTTTTCACAAAGTCTCTGAGTTTCTGTTTATCTGGGAATGTCTTAATTTCATTTTTGTATTTGAAAGACAGTTTTGCAGGATATATAATTCTTGGTTGGAAGTTCTTCTCCTTCAAGACTTTGAATGTGTCATGCCACTGTCTCCATGCCAGCATGGTTTCTGCTGAGAAATCTGACGAGAGCCTACAGGGTTTCCCTCTGAATGTTAGCTTTGCCTTGAGTCTTGCTGCCTTTAAGAGTTGCTGCTTATGTTTCATTTTGTTAAGCTTGATTATAATATGTCTTGGAGTCTTTCTTTCGAGATCTATATTGGGTGGCGTACGATATGCATCTGAGATGTCTATATTCTCTTCCTTCATGATTTCTGGGAAGTTTTCTTTCAGCAGCTCAGCAACAATACTCTCTGTATTCTCAGACGTCTCACCCTGTTCAAGGACTCCAATTAATCAAAGGTTGTTCCTCTTAATAGAGTCCCACATGCTTCTTAATGTTTCTTCAGTTTTCTTGTTTCTTTTTTCTGATTTCTGCTCATAGATGCTGGCATCAGTAGCTCTGTCTTCTAAGTCAGAAATTCTTTTTTCCATTTGTTCCATTCTGTTTTCTTGGCTTTGTATGGAAGTTTCTATGTCTTTGATTTTCTTCTTGATCTGTTGGATTTGAGAGTACTGGTGTTCCATCAGCTCGAACAACTTGTTTAATTTTTCACTTTGTTCTGCTGCATTTTGTATAAGGTCTAGAAGGGCTCTGTATATAAGCAATTTGTATTCACTTCCTGATGCTTTCATAAAAGTTTCGTCATCTGGAAAACTCCTTGGTTGCTTTGTTTGTGAGCCTTCTGAAGCCATGAGTGATTGCTTGTATGCCACAATTGTCTGTTGCTTTTTGGATCCCATGTGAGTATATAGAGGCTGGAAGAGGTACTGAGAGGATAGATTGCAAATGTTTCCCTAGGCTGTCTTCAAATGTAAAGCAAAAGGTATCTGACCAGTTCCCAAGTCAGTTAGGTTTTCAGGTGTAGAGGTCCCTCTTCTCATCTGACAGAGTAAGCGCCACTATATCCAACCCCAGATGATAACAGACTACTTCAGAATACAGCAATGCTACTGCCCTGTTGGCCTCTACTGATAGGGCCTAGCCTTATCCAACACAGCATCGAGTACTGGTTTTGTGATACAAAAGCGCTCTCCTGTGGACAGGCTCTGGCTCCCAAGCTAAGAATTAGGTCCAGCTGCGGCCACCGTACCCAAGATGGCATCCTCCACACAGGCAGCAGACAGAGGGGCCAAAGGTGCCGAGAGGTAGTGATTCCTCTGCTTCTGTTGCAGGGCCCCCAACGTAGGCAGCACTGTGCAAAATCACTACTTTTCTGATGGAGAAGCGCTGTCCTGTTTGCAGGCGCTGGCTCCCAGGCTAAGAACGAGGTCCCGCTGAAATCTCGGTACCAACATGGCGTCCCGCACCCTGACCGCGGAGCTCCGTGCAAACCCCGCTGAGGCAGCTACAAAATGAAAGACTCAAAGTGGCTGGGTTAACAGAGCCCCAGGCCTGGCTCTCAGAATATGGGAATTTCGCCTGCCTATCCCCTCAGCAGCGCATCTGAGTCCAGCCGCCAGGCAAGGCCCAGCTCCGCCAGCCAGCCGAGATCGAGGAAAAAAAAGTCAAAACGGTGTGTTTACCTTCCGTCCGTGAGAGCCGGGGCTAGCCGGGAGCAGGAGTCAGCGAAAGAGAGGAGGTTTTTCGCTGAGTGGTATGAAGTCCCGATTAACAGCTCTGTGCTGTGTCCTGAGGCTGATTAGGTGATCAGAGGGCTCTGTTTGATTGTCAATTCAGGTCTTGGTTTCCAGAGGGATGTAAGGAGATGTGGGCTTAGTCCGCCAGCTTGACTCCGCCCCCTCATACAGCTTCTTAGAAAGTTACTTTTGTTTGGATGATCAGAGAAACTTGAGGAATTTAGGGTAGCTTTACTTTGAACTCCACCACTGCTGAATAGATTTCTACTCATAGCAACCCTATGGAAACCGTGGTGGCATAGTACTTAAATATTATGGCCACTAACCAAAAGGTTAGCAATTCAAATACACCAGGTGCTCCTTGGAAACTATGCGGCAGTTCTACTCTGTCTATAGGGTCGCTATGAGTTGGAATCCACTTGATGACAGTGAGTTCGGTTTTAACATTTTGTTACAACTACCAGGTAAAGAAGCTTCCTTTTACTTTACTGTGAGCTCCCAGGACTCAGATAGCCTAATTCATCTTTTTATTCTCCTTGCATGTTTTGGCAGTCTTATTTTGGTCAAGATTATTTGGCATCAGAAATTGGGCATGTTGGCTCAGCCAAAAATGGCCAAGGTGTTCGTTTGTGGAAGATCAAAAGAAGGGAGCTAGAGTGTCAGACAGAATCCTCAAGACAGACACCCTGTGTTTTTTGTTTGTTTGTTTAATGGACAAGGCTAAAATAACAGTTATCAGGAGAAAACTGCAATTTGAAGCCAGATTCACTTTTGTTTCCGTCACTGTAACTATAACCAGGACATAATGGGTACTCGAATGTTTGTTGAATCAAGTATGCTTAAAAAAAAAATTCACTGCCCATCAAGTTGATTCTGACTCGTAGTGACCCTGTAAGACAGAGTAGAACTGCCCCATAAATTTTCTAAACAGTGCCTCGCAGATTTGAAATGCTAACCTTTTGGTTAGTGGATGAAAGTATGCTTAGTCAAGCCAAGTGCTGTCGAGTCAGATAGCTCTGCGCTATTTGAAGAAGCAAGTCTCCTTCTCTTTCCAAGTCTCTGTTGCCTAAAATACCAAAGCAGAATGGTGTAAATGATGGGGCATGGTGGAGTCGTGAGAAGGAAATGTAGCATGTAAAAGTGAAGTGAAAATTGCAAGGCAGTTGAATACTAGGCCAATGAGTGTTGTATTAAGCAAGACTATTTTGATATATTATAACTGATAGAACTGGCATAGAATACCAGCTTCATGCTGGAGTCAGGACCACCTCAGGAACTGATCAAGTCTGAGAAATTAGTAGCAGATATCAATGATTTTCCTATTAAAAATAAACAATAAAAGCCTGGATGGGAACCAATGAGTTTTGGTAAAGGCTAAATGAGGAAAACTGCTGAGTACAATGAAGACAACTCATCTAAAACAATATCCAAATATGTCACAGAGTGGTAAAATATAAGCAATATATATATTATGACTCGACGGCACTTGGCATTATATAATACATAAATATATATTTTATATAATATATAAATACATATAAAATATATCATAAGCAAGACGTTGGGGGAAAAGACAAACAGGACTTAAGCCATTGAAGAAAATTAATATTTAAAGATAAAAACAGCCTTAAGAAAGAAGGAAGCCTTGTTTGTACATCATTTTGAACCAAGGAAACTTAAACTATCAGAAGTGGTAAAATGTGATTTATAAAATTTCTAAGCCTTTAGATTGCTGAACAAAGATAGAATTTTTATAGGCACATGAAGAAACACTAATTTTAGCGGCATAAAATTTGCATACAGTTTGATGAGCTGTGAAATTCATTATATATATGCATGTAACCACCATCCCAATTAAAATGTAGTATATTTCCTTACTTCTCTTGTGTCGCTTTCCAGTAAATCCCTTCTCAGCCTAAAGGCTGTCAAAGTTCTAATTTGCAGTGCCAGAGGTTAATGTTGCCTTCTCAAATTTTACATACCCGCAATTATACAAGGACCGACCATTAAGTTTGTGAACTCATCCCTTAGAAAGTGCTATGTACCTCATTGCTGAGTATCACTACCGTCACCTTCAAAGAGTCCCTTGGGAAGCTATGCCCCAACACCTGCACCTAGTCCACACTTCAAAGCCATTTTGGAACTCTTTTTCTGGAAGGGCCATCAGAGCTGTCTTCAGAGTACCCTTGATGTCCTGATGTCATCAAAACGCCTTGCTTTTAATGCTTTCTTTATCTTTGGGTAAAGAAAAAAGTCATTGAGGGCCAGATCAGCTGAATGGAGAGTGTGCTCCAATACAGTTATTTATCGACTGGCTAAAAACTATCTCACAGACAACTATATGATTAAGTTTGCCAACTTGTCACCTTGCCACTGTGTGCAATGGCCATTCCAGAAAGAGTTTCAAATTGCTCTGAAGGGTGGACTAGGAGCTGGTGTCAGTGCATAGATTCCCAAGGAAGGAACTTTGAAGGTGACCATAGTGATATACAGCAATGAAGTATGTAACACTTAGAACAATTTCGGTTGCAGACTTTATTGTCGAACTTTGTACAGTACTTGTTCTTTGTATCTTTTTTTGGTTATTTTTCTATTCAACTAAGTCTGAGAGTCATCCATGTTATGCATATTTCACTTAATAAATTTGTTTTAATGCAATATACTAGTCCATTGTTTATCCATTTTCTGGTTGATGGATTTTTTTTTTTTCTTTTTTTCAGCTTAGAACTGGTTAATTTTGGTTTGGTGATACATGATCAAACCTGCAAAGAGTATCGTTGTCTTTTTGTAAATATGTGTTTTAACTTCTCCTGGGTAAATATTTAGAAGTAGCATTGATGTGTCATGGAGTAGGGGTATGTTTAACTAATTAAGAAACTTACATTGTTTTTGCAAAGTGGTTTTGTAACTTAACACTAGAAAAAACAGTAGCTATACATTCTCTCCAATATTTGGCATATTCATTTTTTTTCAATCTTTATAACGTGTGTGAAGTATTTTGTCATTGTTGTTTTAATTTACATTTTTCTGATGAATCATGTTGAACAATTTTTCAAGCACTTACTGGCCTTTAGTTTTATTTTCTTCTGTGAATTGTCTCTTCAAGTCTTTTGTCTTTATTGAATTGCTCAACTTATTATTGTGTTGCAAGAGACATTTACATACTCTAGATAAAGATGAAATATCAAATGTTGTGCTATGAATATTCCTTACCAATCTGTGATTTGACATTTCATTTTCTTAATGTGTTTGGGTACATGAAGATTTAATTCTGATAAAGAATTTTTGTACTCTGTCCTAGGGTCGCTGTGAGTCGGATCCGACTCGACGGCACTTGGCTTTGGCTGGCTGGCTAGGAAATCTCTACCTAACCAGAAGTCATATTTTTTTCCTAAAAGATTTATTGTTTTGCTTTTACTTCTTTCATCCACATGGAAGCTATTTTGTATATGGTATGAGGTAGGAGTCAAAGATCGTTTTTTTACGCAGGAGAATGCAATTGATTTAGTAACATTTGTTGAAAACTTTTCCCGTTCCAGGTTGATGTCATACGCATCGTTATCAAAAAACTCAGTTTAACTGAAATGAGTAGGCGTGCTTCTGGACATTTTGGTTTTTTCCATTTATCTCTATGTCTATTCTTATACTACATGATCTTAATCAGTCTGGTTTCCTTAGTAGGTATGCTAGTATTTAGACAGTTTCTCCTTAGTGACCTTTAGTAGTTTTTTGCTTAAGGAAGTTGTCCACTTAATCTGCATGATAAAATTTATTGGTATAATGCTTTTCACAATATTATGTCATTAACTTACCAATATCTGTAGTGTCTGTAGAATATTCTTGTGATACTCTTTCTCTAATTCCTGATACTGGTTATTTGTATAGCTTCTCTCTCAGTCTCACCTAGAGAGCTACAGCTTTTATTGATCTTTTCAAAGAAACTGCCTCACTGTTTTGTTTTTTTTTTTCCCCCTCTTCTTTTTTCCTTTCTGTTGTTCTATTTCCTTAATATAGAATTTTATCTCTCTGCTTATTTTGGGCTAAATTTTTTCTTAATTTTCTAGGTTTTTGTCATTGTTGATCTACATTTAATGATTTGGTATCTTTCTTTCTTTTGTAACATAATCCTCTCTAATCTATCCTTTAGTTGAATCCCACAAATTTTTAGTTTTTTTAAGTTTTGACATAGGTCAAAATATTTTATAGTTTGCTTTATGATTTCTATTTTAATTCCTGTGTTATTTAAATGTGTGATATTTAATTTCCTAATGTCTAAGACTTTCCTAGATGTCTTATTTTTATTTACTTCTGATTTAACTCTGCTATTTCCAGAAAACGTATCTGAAGAATTCCTTAATACTTCGTAAGAATTCGGTCTTTTGTCATCTATTGAGGTTTGTTTCATGCCCAAGCATAAGGTCATCTTGGTGAACATGTATATTTGAATATGTACCCTGCAATTGTTGTGAGTAATGCTTTATAAATGTCAACTTGATTAAACTGATTGGTGATGACATTCAGATTCTCTTTGTCCTTTTTATGTTGTTATTGTTTATTATCAAATTGGCCTATTAATTACTGACAAAGCTGTGTTAAAGTTTCCATTTATAATTGGATTTGTTTAGCTCTCTTTTTGGTTCTATCAGTTTGGAGTCCAAAAAATTAAAACTCTCTCATTAATGTATTATGATTGTTGTATTTCTCTGATACATTGACTCTTGTATCATCATGAAGCGTGCCGTTTATTTCCAGCATCGCTTGCTGTCAGCAAGCCTCATTTGTCTGGTTACTAATTCATTGTACTCCTCCTCTTGCTCTCCAAGATCTTAAATAAGTATATTTTTCTCGAATGTTGTCGCCTTCGAAATATCACCAAATGATCTGTTGTTGGGACAGCTTATCTGTTGTTGAGACAGTTTATTCTGACTGTGGTAAGGGAAAGAAATAACTGAGTATCAGTATGTCATAGAGAGGGTGGTAAAAAGTCAAGACGTATATGAGATTTTGAAGTTTGGTCTATGGTAGGTCTTTCCTTGAAGGAACTTGGTTAAGACTGGGCAAAGATGATGACATAATAGTTCAGGACTGATAGAAACAATAAGGTAAGAATTTGCAGTAAGCAGTTCAAAGAGTCTCAGAGCATAAAGACTATTTGATGCTTTTCATTGAAGAGCTGATCTTTCAGAAATCACCTTAAGTGAATGATAATTTGGTTATTTTCAACCCTCATTTTTCTGAGCAAGAGTTTTCTGGAATAGTAAATTCTGTTACAAGACAGTGAAATGGTAGAGTCGTCTTAATGAAGACAGTAAGTTCTATGGTTGCAGATTGTTTCATTTCTCGTCTAGAATAATTTCATCATCAGAGGGAGCCGGCATGATGCTACAGGTGAAACACCATGCTATCCCTCCGCAGCAAAGACCTCCGAAACTATGTATAACAGAGATAAACATTAATCCTGGAACCCTAAGTATCAGATAAAGAACAAAGCACCAAATGGAATAAGAAACTGACAGAAAACAGAGAGCCAGGAGAGATATGGAATAGAGGTCCCCTGATGTGTCTGTTAACGTGTCCTGTATTCGCCATCTTGGACTCCCCAGCCACTGAGAATGGCATGTAGGAAGACAGCAGAAGATAGAGTACCCCGTAACCAGTGATGTATGCTTTCCCACCCCAATTCTTCTTCCCCCTACTTGGCCCCTAGCAGTCACTCAACGAGGGGGGCACCAACTCGTTGCCACTTGCCTTTGCTCTGCCACAACAGCCAGCTCCTTCACTGCCATTTTGTTGTTGCTGTGGTTGCTTTTCTTAGCATCTTCTGGTTTATTCTCTCTCTCTTACCTCATTCCCTTCTTCTCTCTCAAACATCTGGCTCCATGTAACATTTCTGCTGCTTCTTGCAAAGCAGTGAAGTGCCACTTATATAGGGAACCACTTCCCTGGTCCATGTCACCACACTGGTGGGATCCTTGTAGAGCATTTTTATTCTTTGTATTCTTCATTTCTCAGTTTCTCTTCTCTCTCTACTTTCCCTTCTTTTCCTAGCACTGTAGCCATCTCTATCCCTTTGAGAAGGACTGCACAGTAATACTCAGCTTGGGAGCCACTTTCCTGGTTCGCACCACCAAGCCAGTGGGCTTCTTTGGAGATTTTTTTTTTTCCTTTCTCAATTTCTGCTCTCTCTCTACCATCCTTCCCTTCTTTTGTTCTGAACACCTGGAGCTGTATGCTACCTCCATACCTCCTAGAGAGGCTGTGCAGTGCCACTCAGCTGGGGACCCATTTCTAGGGTGCTCCCTGGGGACAACTTTTTTTCTCTTTTTTCTTCCACCTCAGTTTCTTGTCTCTATCTTCTTTCCTTACACTTCTCCTGAATACCTGGTGCTATGTGCCATTTCTGCTCCTTGTTGACAGGCTGCGAAGCTCCATTTAGCTGGGGACTCACTTCAGATGGGCTCCCTTGGAGTACTTTTTTTGTTTTTTTCTCAGTTTCTTGTTTTTCTCTACCTTCCTTCTTTTCTTTCTTCTCAACCACCTGGCATCTTCTTCCTTCCTTCATCCTTTCCTCCCTTTGTCCCTACCCCTCCCTCCCTCTTTTGCGCCCTCTCTCCTTCTTTCCTTCCTTCCCAGTTCCTTATCTCTCACTATATTCCTTCAATTCCTTTTCCCTAACCATCGAGCCACATATTCCTTTCTCTCCATCTTTTTGAAGAATCCAGCTTCTTATTTGTCGTTCCTTCCTTCTTCCATTTCCCTGCTTACCTAGGTGCACGTGCCTATTTGTCAGTTCTTGACAGGCTGTGCCTCACCATGTGGCTTCCCTTGGCTCTGTGCCACCCTAATGGCAGGCTCCCTCAGCACTTTTCTTTCTTTTTTTTTTTTTTTCTCTTTTGGCTCATATTTCTCCTCTTTTGCTTCTTTTCCACACCCATTTAGCTCCACATAGCACAATCTCTCCCCTTCTTCCTGAACATCTGGACTGTATGCTGCACATTGCACCCCTGAGGAGCACAGGCATGGTCTGCTGAAACCTGCCCTGTACTGACACCAAGTCACGCCTGCCACAAATGGTGCAGCCCAGCCCCTTCCCTTCAGCTGGACCTGCCTTGTTGCACCATAGCCAAGAAACTGGCCCTCCCCAGTGGACAAGTCTGTGAGAAGTATTTTGCCCACAAGCAAAGAAGCAACAAAGAACACCCACCTCACCTGCTCAGACATAACCAAATAAAACAAAAAAAGGATGAAACAAACAAATTTACAATCAACAAATGAAGAAAATAATGAATGTCCCCAAGACAGTAGAAAATACCAAACCATATTTTAAAAAATACAAGACAGAATGGTTCTAGTAACTCATTGCTGTCAAGTTGATTCCAACTCATAGTGATCCTGTAGGTCACAGTACAACTGTCCTGTAGAGTTTCCAAGGAGCGCCTGGTGGATTTGAACAGCTGGCCTTTTGGTTAGCAGCTGTTGCAGTTAACCACTATGCTGCCAGAGTTTCCATGGGTCAGATAGGCATCCAAAATAAAAATGCATGGGAATAACCTGAAAGAGAGTTATGCAAGAGTTGAAGGAAAAAGTAGACAAAAGTAAAGGCAAAATCTTGGAAAATGCAGATGAAACAGTAGAAAAATTCAGAAAAATAATACAGAGGAAAAAATGTAAAAATAAATTCATAACCAAAAGTACAAAGAGCAATTATAAATCCAAAAGACAGACAACATTTTGGAAATTGACACTGTTATAGAAGATTTGAGGAGTAGGTTTGAAACTACGGGAGTTAGGGTCAGTGAAATTGAAGACAAATACTTGGATATAATTTTGACAAAAAAAAAAAAAACAGAGAAAAGAATGGGGAAATCCTGAGGATGGTGTGGGATGCAACCAAAGGCACAAATTTGAGAGTGATCAGAGTTCTAGAACAGGGGGAGAAAATTTAAAACACAGAAAAGATTATTAAAGAATTGCTGACAGAAGAGGACAGGGCCAACATGATAGACTACGTACCCATCTCTTTGATTTCTCCTGAGAACTAAGGACTGGAATGGCAATTGAGTGGAGCAGCATGGTATTCTGGGAGCCCTAGGATCTGGTGTAGGGTTGTCAGATTGGATCAGGAGCCAGTAAGGGGGAAACTACCTCTCTGAAAGATGAGGCAGTGGCATGGTGAGTCCAGCTTCTGCTGACACATTGTTTCAGAGAAAGGAATACATGGCTAGACAGTTAGGGAAAAGGAACTGAAGGAATACAGTGAGTGGTGAGAAACTGGGAAGGAAAGAAGGAGGGAGGGAGCAAAGGAGGGAGGGAGAGGGTAGGGACAGAGAAAGGAAGGGAGGAGGGAGAGAGGGAGGAAGGGAGGAAGAAGATGCCAGGTGGTTGTGAAGAAAGAAAGGAAGGAAGGTAGAGAAAAATAAGAAACTGAGAAGAAAACACCTGGTGCTGTGTACTACCTGTGTGCTTTCCTTGTTATCCAGGAGGTGGGGACTGGGCATAAGCTGGCAAATACGCTGAACTGCAGTGCTTAAGTAAACAGCTATAGTGCAGCAGAGAGACTGTGCTTCGGATAACCACATTTTGAGAGCCCAGATGCTGAATGAGGGCACAGCTGCCTCTCCACTCTCTCTTTTCTGAGCTGTGCCACAGATTCTGCTGTCAAACAGCAGGAAGGGCAGCTCAGGTAGGATGTCATTTTGGTCAGCTAGGAGGCAGACCCAGCCACCCAGAGGTCTCAGCTGAGGCTAATTCTCAGGCTGAGCAGCAGTCCCTTTCTGGATCGTGCTTCTCCAGCAGAAAAGCCACTTTTAAGATGATTCATGCCTAGAGTTACCGGTGGCACCTGGTGGATCTACCCCCTCTTTTCTTTGAACCATGTCATAGCATCTGGGAACGTCCTGTGAGGTGCTTTTATTGCCAGGAGTGGCAATACTAATCTTAGATAAAATAGACTTTAAAACAAAATCTACTACAAAAGACAAAGAAGGGCATTATATAATGATTAAGGGGACCCTCTGTCATGAAGACATGACAATAATAAATATCTCTGTGTGCTCCAAATAAATATCATGACAGACTTCAAAATACCTAAAACCAGCTAACAGCACCAAAAAGAGAGACTGACAGTTCCACAATGATAATAGGAGACTTCAACACAACATTCTCAGTAAAGGACAGGACATGTAGCAAGAAGCTAGAAAGAGACACAGAAGATCTAAAGGACCCAATCAGCCAACTTGACCTTGTAGACATACATAGAAGACTCCACTCAACCGCTACGGAGTTCACAATCTTTTCCAGTGCACATAGACCATTTTTCAGAACAGACCACATCTTAGGCCACAAAGGGATGTTCAACAAAATGCAAAACACTGTGATAAGACAAAGTATCTTCTCTGATCACTATGCCACCAAAAAAGAAATAAACAACAGAAAGAACAAGGAAAAAAAATCAATACATGGAAACTAAATAATCCCCTGCTTAAAAACCACTGAGGGATGGAAGAAATCAAAGATAGAATAAAAAAATTCCTAGAATCACATGAAAATGAAACCACATCATGCAGAAGCCTCTGGAACACAGGAAAAGCAGTGCTCAGGCATCAATTTCTAGCAATAGGTGCAGCATCAAAAATGCCTCCACCAGAGTTTAGTTGAATGGTGCCTGACAAATCTTACTGACTGTTCTGATGGCGATCATAGTAGAGACTTCCTGACAGAGGTGGGGGAAAATGTAGACGAAATTCTAAAGGAAAAAAAAAAAAGCAGAAGGGGACAAAATTAGAACACAGGATCCAACTCGACAGCACTTGGTTTACATAAATTGAACAAATAGGGTACAGTAAAAGAAGCCCACCACCACAAGAAGAAAGGATATAATGAAGATCAGAGCACAAATGAAATGTTGCTGTTGTTAGGTGCCGTCAAGTCATTTCCAACTTACAGCTGCTGCAGGCACAACAGAATGAAACACTGCCAGTCTTGCGCCATGTCCACAATTGTTTTCATGCTTAAGCCCTTTGTTGGAGCTACTGTGTCAATCCATCTTGTTGAGAGTCTTCCTCTTTTTCACTGATCCTTCACTCTACTAAGCGTGCTGTCCATTCCCAGGGACTAATCTCTCCTGACAACATGTTCAAAGCATGTAAGATGCAGATTCGCCATCTTTGCTTCTAAGGAATGCTCTGGTTGTACTTCTTCCAGAACAGATCTGGATGTTCTGTTGGTGGTCCATGGTACATTCAATATTCTCCAGCGCTGCTATTCAAAGGCATCAATTCTTCTGTCTTCCTTGCTCATTGCCCATCTTTCATATGCATATGATGTGATTGAAAATACCGTGGCTTCAGTCAGATGCACTTTAGTCTTCAGTGTGACAGCTTTACTTTTCAATACCTTGAAGAGGTCCTTTACAGCAGATTTTCCCAATTCAGTGCATCTTTTGATTTACTGATTGCTGCTTCCAGGGACACTGAATGTGGAACCAGTAGAGTGATATCCTTGACAACCTCAATCCTCTCTCCTTTCCTCATGATGTTGTTTACTGGTCCACTTCTGAAGATATTTGCTTTCTTGATGTTGAGGTGCAATCCCTACTGAAGGCTTCATCAGTAAGTGCTTCATCACTTCAGTAAGTGTTTCAAGCTGGTACGAAGGAGGATGAATCTCAATGTGATGTTTAAGTAATCTTATCCACCATGTAGACTTTTAAGATACTGCTGCTAAAAACTGCAATGAAACTTGGCAACACAGAGTGTCTGTATCATGTGCGCACTTTATGGTTCTATGCATCTATAGGATGTCGCCCTGCTGACCTCTTACTGAAGGCAGGGGAGCAGGTGGAGAGGATGTGATAGGAGATTGTTGGGAAGATAAGACATGTATGGAGCAGAGAAGAAGAGTGTGCTGTCACCTAGCAGGGAGAGCAGTGGGAGCTCAATATAGGTGGGCATGCAAATTTATATGGGAATGTACATTTTCATTCAATCATAATAAAAATAAAAGATTTACATGGGAAAGAAAAAAAAACACCATAAAGAAGAAGTTTATCTGTACCCAGTTGGAAACTGCACATAAAAGACTGAGATTTTAAAAAGCGGGAATTCTGTCATACTCATCTTGGCATCCTCCAAATCCAACCACTGATTTTCCAACTTGAATGTACCATGCAAATTGCATGGCCCCAGCACAGACCTATTGAGTTAAAATTTCTGTATACAGGGTTCTAGAGTCTGCATTTTGATTCTATTCTTTTGCAGCTGTTGTAGATGATCCATGCTGAGAAAACTGAACTATATCAGTGCTTCTGAACATTTAATGTGCATATTAATCACCTAAGTGTGTCACTAAAATGACAATTCTAAATTAGTATGGTTGGGGTAGGACCTGAGATCCTGAGTTTCTTACAAAATCCCAGGTTTGGCCAATAGCTTCAGGTCTGTAGAATGCATTGGAAGTTATCAGTGAACTAAATGTAATGTCTGATTCATGTTAATGTTCAATAAGAGAGTGTTGCTTAAAAGAATATCCATATCACTGTGTTACACTAGTATTAATTTGTTCACCAACTTTCACGTTGAAATATAGATTTCTTGTCTGTGTTTCATTCTGCCTGTATGAGTCTGTCTTACATGAATGAAATTATCCTATTGTATATTTGAATCTTCCCCAAAGTATGTAACACAACATTTGGAAAATAGATGCTAGTTAGTAAAATTTCTCCTCCATAATTTTTGTGTAAATCAAAGAAGAAATAAGCTAGCTAGCCAATCAACAAACAAGAGATTAAACACTAAGTCTGACTGCATTTTGGGGGGTCATATGTATAAATGATGACCAATAAATATATCTTGTGTTTATCGGATAGGATGGCCTTCAACCAGCTTTAGAAACAAAACCAAGATCATTTAGGAAGACTAGCTAAATAAATACCCATTAGCTTGCTGGCTTTATGCTTTTAGATACCCCCTCAACTATCATCTCCCATTGTACAGCTGTGTGATAATGTGTACATTTGCTGCATTTTAGAGAACAATGTTTTACAAATAGTAAAACTGAGTATCTCAGAGGTTGCATTACTTGCCCCAGATTCAACAGCTAGGAGATAAATATTATTAAGGCTCTCAATGTGTTCAGTTGATGCTTGATGCTTGATGCTAAAAGAAGACAGCAAATCTGTTAACAGAATTATTGTGACGTGTCCTAGATAAGCCCATTTTAACTGTATCAGTCAAATCAATAAATCCATTGTTGTGTCAAAATTGAGATGACAGTTCATAGGTGATAGTGTCTAACAAGGGAAAACATAAGGGGAGAAGTGAATTACTTCAAAGTAAGTGGAATCATGAAATTCCAAGTACACCTGTGGAATTTTGAGGCTATTGAAGCCTTTCTAATTAATTCATAATTTTGGCATATTTCCTATTCTTGATTAACATTGTACAGTGATGCTTTTTAAAATGCAATGGAGCCTTCTCAGACTGAAATGGATGATATCACAGGTTCAATTTCTACCTCTTTGCCTGGCAACAGTATGCCAGGGTCCCAATATTCAGTTCCTAAGAATGCAACCTTATTTGTAAACAGTCTTTGCAGATGTAACAAGGTTAAAGATCTCAAGATGACTCATCCTGCATAAAGGGTGATCTCTGCATCGAACAACTGTCACAAAATAAAAGAGAGGAAAATTTGCAGCATAGAGACACACAAAAACAATATTAGGTGAAGCTGGAGTCAGAGATGAGAGTTACACAGCTCCAAGCCAAAAAATGCCAAGGGTTAATGGTGGCAGCCACCAGAAACTAGGGGCGGCGGGGACCAGATTCTTCTATAAAGCCTGCAGAAGGAACTAACCCTGTCAATACCTTGATTTTGAACTTATGCCCTCCAGAAATTCAAGCAGACAAATTTCTGTTGCCTTAAGCCACTAAGTGTGTGGTGATTTGTTACAGCAGCCCTCAGAAACTAATACAATGGGAAACTGGAAAGAATGGGAATATAGGAGCCACACAGGACTGGCTGTGTACAAGTCCTAACATACTGATAATAAAAGACAGTACATAAAATTTTCAAGGTCTATGGACAGCCCTATTTTAAAGGAAAGGATTGTTTTGAACTGAGTTTTCAGTTAAAGTGGAATTTTAACTGGCTCTCTACTCTGTCTTGCTCTAAGTATTAAGTTACTGTTGTTTACCACTGGCAGGGAGGGGTGAACAAAAACAAAAAACACCTTGTTTTGGTAGCCTGTGACAAGACAATGTTCTTATATTTACCTTGATCTCTGACCTTGTTCTTTTCTCTTATTGTCTCCTCCAGTATATTTTCTTTTCTTGTATACTTGCCTACTTGTTTTTTAATATAACCTTTTAAAATATTTTTTCCTCTGATCAACCTCACCTTCCTTTCTACTTCCATCACATTTCAGTAGGTCACCCACCACTGCCACCCATGCAAACATATCAACTTGCCTTTCTATAGCTGTAATAACTGCCATCACACTCTTACTGATTTTCTTGTCTCAATTTTACAAAGGAAATATTGGTGATTACTTGCTCTATTCTTCATCACTTTTTTACTCTTTAACCCATTTCCATCTAGCTAGTCTCTACTGAAGATGCCCTTGCTGAGATTAGTAGTAAATTCATAAAGGCCAACGGATCATGTTCAGCCTTAACTTCAGTTCTCTTTGTTGCAGCTGACAGTGTCTTGCAAATCCTCTCTTCCTTGGCTTGTAAGACTCCACACTTTCTTAGTTTTCATTAAACCTCTTTGGCATTCCTTCTTGGCCCCTCCAGTGACTCACTTTTGTGCTGATATTCTACAGATCTCCACTGTCAGTCCTCTGTCCTTAGTGCCTTCTCCCTGAAGAATAGTGTATACTTGCATGTTTAAATGTCATCAAGACACTGCTGATTTCTAAAATCTGTCTTCAAATTGTACATCTTCTACAAAGTATTGAGATTCTATACTAGCTCGCCAGGTATTAGTGTACTTGCCTGCCCATCATCAACATTCATAAACACCTCTAGTATCAGAAACTCAGTATGCTCATGTGGAACTCATTACAGATTCTATTCAAGTTATTCAGTCTTTTTGCTCCTCTGATTAAATTAGTAACATCACCATTTGCTGACTTGCTCAGCTAGAACCCCAAGTCTGATCCTTGACGTTTCCTCTGAGCTTCACACTCAACACCGATCATCCAATCCTGCTGATTTATCTTCCTAAATTATCTAATCCTATGTTTCTCGTCCATTATTACGCATCTGTTTTAGTCAGCTAGTGCTGCTCCAATAGAAATACCAAGAGTGAATGGCTTTAACAAAGGAAAGTTCATTCTTACACAGTCCAATAGGCTATGAGTCCGAATTCACGGTGTCCACTCCAGTGGAAGGCTTTCCCTCTGTTGGTTCTGGGGGAAAGTCCTTGTATTGTATCAGTCTTTGTTCAGGGAGCATCTTGGTGCATGAACCTCAGGTCTGAAGGATGTATTCTTCTTCGGGTCCTGCTTTCTTGATGGTGTGAGGTTCCCAATTCTCTCTGCCAGATTTTTTCCTTTGTATCTCAAGGGACCTCAAGGCACAAAACAAACTTATACACTGAACTTACTCTACCAGTGCAACTGTTGCCCATCCACCCTTTTAATATCTTAGAGGCAGGAATTCTAGCATGGAGGAATATCACACAATACCAGGAATTATGACATAGCCAAACTGTTACGGACTTTTTAGGGAACACATTCAATCTATAACATCCCACCCTTTGTTCTCTAAAAAAACTACATCTTTGCAACATGTAAGACATATTTGCCTCATCACAGCAAAAGCATTAAAGTCCAAGTCCAACATCCAGAAATTCCTCTTTAACTGTGAAATCTAGAACCCAAGTTATCTGCTTCTAAAATATAATAGCAGGCACAAGTTAATAAGTACTCAAGGACCTTTTCCGCTGGACGAACTAGCAACTCATGATTATTTTGCGTATATTAGGCAAGTTTCTTACAGCCACTTTAAAATGATTTTACACTCAAACAAATGTATACAAATAATATATTTTAACATTTTATATATTTCTACATCTTACAAAACAAAATGTTTGAAATATTACGCTCTGTAATTGTTTTTCTTATGGTATTTTACAAAACAATCCCCAAGGTGTATCCTCAGTTTGTCAGGGCACTTATCACAATAAAAAACACAGGCAATTAGCCCTCAAAGCTTTAAAAATACTCTTACATTTTCTGAGACGTTCTACATAATGGCCCTGCCCTCCAGGCTCTAGTTATTGGCCACACTTTCTGGATTCTGAGTGGGGACCCCTGGCCCTGTGCTACAACTCTGCCTAGAAAAGCTCACTTGGACAGCAACTCTGCCCTCTCTGCGTTAGGCACACCCTAAGCCCAACTGAGTGGCAATTCCACCCTTACAAACTCGGAAAGCCTTAGCTCCACCCTTTCAAACCCCTGAGGTCATAGCCACACCCTTTGAGACTGAGGCAGCTCAGCTTCTCACGCTGTTTGTCTCTTCAGGTTCTGCTTCATATGGCCACATGGCCTGGGCCTCAGGCCTACTTCTGCCCTGCTGGCACAAGTGTCCCAAAGCTCTGTAGCTCTGCTCTTTCTAGAAAGCTTCCTGCACAAAGGTACTTAAAAATTTTCACAGAAAACAGTATGTCAAGGCATATTGATCTGCTTCATCGATGCCACCATATATTTTATGTAATTTATTATAATACTAGTTTTCTTGACGTTGACTTCCACACCACCTC
This sequence comes from Heterohyrax brucei, assembly GCA_028571685.1. NCBI lineage: Eukaryota > Metazoa > Chordata > Mammalia > Hyracoidea > Procaviidae > Heterohyrax > Heterohyrax brucei. The sequence goes on along the minus strand of CM053149.1, from coordinate 110,649,461 downwards.
ATAAAATCCTTTTTATGGTAGTCATTCCTGCATTATCCCAAGTGGTCAAACAAGTGAGGGTCCTTTTCTATTTCCACACTAGAGGTAGAGTGTTACCTTTTCAATATGCTACCGTGGATTCTTTTAAGAATTTTGTTTTTTTATTTCTCTTGGTAATTCCTTTCTATTTGTTAAGATTGTCCTGGTTAAAAACAATTGTCGCCACTCACCTGAGACACACCTCTCCAGTTATCGCATGAAACGAGGCACCTCTTGTGTTATCACACGAAATGCTGTGGTAACTGAGAGGCACTTCTTGAGTGGAAAGGGCTACAGATCTATCCATTCACGGTCTTAAAACCACTTCCACATTTGAGGTATTTGTTAGAGTAGCACCCAGCACCATCGGTACCAAACTAACAGAAATACCACAATGGATGGCTTTAACAAAGGAAAGACTATTTTTACACAGTCCAGTAGGTTACAAGTCCAAATTCAAGGTGTCCACTCCAGGGGAAGGCTTTCCCTCTGTCAGCTCTGGAGGCCCTAATGTTGTGTCAGTCTTTGTTTAGGGAGCATCTTGATGCAGGAACCTCAGGTCTGAAGGATGCACTCTTCTCTCAGTGCTGCTTTTTTTCTTTCTTTTCTTTTCTTTACTATTGTGATTAAGTGAAAGTATGCAATCCAAATCAATTTGGCATGCCTACTTATTTACAGATCTTCTGCTCTCCCTGCTCAGTGACAGCACACTCTCCTTTTAATGTTGTACTTGTCATGTCTTCTTAACAAGCTCCTGCCCCCTCCTCTCCACCCTCTTCTCTCCCATCTAGAAAGAGACCAGTAGGAAAGCCTCCTATAAATGTACAGAACCACAAATTACACTCACCATGTGGTCACATTGTGTCCCCAAGTCCAATCCATTCCTATCCAAAGAGTTGATCTCAGTGTGTTTTCTAGACAGGGGCAGCAACAGGTCTAAGGGCTATGTTCCCAGGGGATCCCCTGGACCATCAGACCACCACTTGTGGTCTTTCAGTAGAGTTCTTGAGCTGCACCCTCTTTTTCTCATGTTGCCACAGGGACTCAACATTGTGTGTCCCATCATGGCTGTCACTGGAGGTGGCTGGGCACCATCTGTTCTTCTGGTCACATGTTGATACAGTCACCCAGTTACATGGGTCCTTCTGTCTTCTGGGCTCTTTTTCCTTCATGTTTTCATTGTCCTTGGTGATCATCTGTTTGAGCTGAGTTGGGACCATTTGGTGTACCTCAGATGGCAGCTTGCTAGCTTTTAAGATCCCAGACACCGCTCACCAATATGGGGTGCAAAAGACTCTTAGCAATAGGCTAGTTGTGCCAATTGGCCTTGATGTCCCTTGACAGCATGGTCTCCAGACTGCCACCCCTTCTACCCTATATTTGCAGTATTGGGTTAAGATTAGAAGAGTTTTCAGTTTATGCTGAAGTCCAGTCAGGTTGGTCTTCTTTCTACTGTGTGCTGTCACTGCTTTCACCCAACCAAATTTCTATCAACTATCTAATCTATGACCGGCCCTCTACCTCCCTTCCCTTGAAGCTGTCCAAGAGTCTTTTCTTCTATACATGAGTCTCTTTTTAAGTCCTTACAGTAGGGGTCTCCTACAATACTTGTCCTTGTGCCACTGAAAGATTTCGCTCAGCATAATGTCTTCCAATTTAAACCAGGTTATGAGATGCTTCCTAAAATTATCATTGTTCTTTTTCATTGTGTCATGTTCCATTGGGTATATATGCCATAATTTGTTTATGCATTCATCTGTTGTTGGGCATCGGGATTAATTCTGTCTTTTAGCTATTGTGGACTATGATGCAATAAACATTCACGTGAATTTATGTTTGTGTGACTGCCTTGATTCTGTAGGACATATCTTGAGCAGTGAGATTACTGGATCAAATAGTATATCTATTTCTAGCTTTTTAAGGAAGTGCCAGATTGCTTTCCAAAGAGGTTGTACCATTTTGCAATCCCACCAGCAGTGGAGGAGAGTTCCAGTCTCTCCATAGTCTCTCCAGCATTTGTTGTTTTGGGTTTTTTGGATCATGGCCAACCTTGTTGGGGTGAGATGATACCTCATTGTAGTTTTGATTTGGATTTCTCCGATAGCTAATGATCGTGAGCATTTGCTCATGTGTCTTTTGGCTGCCTGGATGTCCTCTTTGGTTAAGCGTCTGTCCGTCTCCTTTGCTCATCATTTTATTGGGTTATTTATCTTTCTCTTGTTGATATTTTGCAGTACCTTGTAGATTATGGAGATCAGACATCAGTCTGACATACAGTTGCCAGATATTTTTTCCCATTCTGTAGGTGGTCTTTTAATTCTTTTGATAAAGTCTTCGGCTAAACAAAAGTGTTTGGTTCTTAGTAGTTCCCATTTATCTATTTGCTCTTCTGTAGATTGTACTTCGTTTGTCAGATTTTGAAGTCTGTCTAAGCTGTATACTAAAGCTTCCATTGTCGATCCTACTCTTTTTTGTACGATCTTTATTGTTTGGAGTTTGATGTTTAGGTCTTTGATCCAATTGGAGTTAGTTTTTGTGTAAGGCATGAGACACAGGCCTTGTTTCAACTTTTTGCAAATGGATATCCAATTTTGCCAGCACCATTTGTTAAAGAGACTGTTTTTACCCCAGTTTACAATCTTAAGGCTTTTGTCAAATATCAACTGTTCATAAGAGGGTGGTGGCATCTCTGGGTTCTCCACTGTGTTCCATTAACCTATATGTCTCTTTTTGTACTAGCACCAGCCTGTTTTGACTACTGTGGCAGTGGAATAGGTTGTAAGGTCAGTGTTTTAGTCAGCTAGGGCTGCTTTAACAGAAATAACGCAAAGTGGATGGCTTTAAAAAAGAAAGGTTTATTCTTACACAGTCCTGTAGGCTACAAGTCCAAATTCAGGATATCTGCTCCAGGGGAAGATTTTTCCTCTTGTCAGCTCTGGAGGAAAGTCAAGTTTTGTATCAGTCTTTGTCCAGGAAGCATCTTGGCACAGGAACCTCAGGTCTGAAGGACACGCTCTTCTCCCAGTGCTGCTTGCTTGTTGTTGTGAGGTTCTCAGTTCTCAGTTTGTCTCCCGTCCTTTTATCTCTTTCAGGATGAAAGGATTAAGGGTGGGGCAAGTCATACTCCGGGGAAACTTATAAAGGGACTTACAACCCCACCCTAATCCTTTAACATACGGTATAGGAAAACCACAAAATGGAGGACAGTCACAAGATACTGGGAATCATGGCCCAGCCACGTAGCTATGCCTATTTGTAGGGGGACACAATTCAATCCATGACAATCGGGTAGTGTGAAGCCTCCCATGTTCCTCTTCTTCCATAGTGCTTTGCTTATCTGGGGTTTCTTCCTTTTCCAAACAAAGTTGGTAATTTGTTTCTCCATCTCATTAAAAAATGTCATTAGAATTTGTATTGGGACTGCATTGTATGTATAGATCACTTTGGGTAAAATAGACATTTTCATGATGTTAAGTCTTCCTATCCATGAGCAGAGTAGGCTTCTCCATTTATGCAAATTTCTCTTAGTTTCTTGCAGCAAGGTCTTACTGTAGTTCTATTTGTATAAGTATTTTATTTCTCTAGTTAGATTGATTCATAGGTATTTTATCTTCTTAGGGGTAATAGTAAATGGTATTGATTTGGTGATTTCTCCTTTGATGATGTCTTTGTTGCTATAAAGGAATTCTATTGATTTACTTATGTTTATCTTGTACCCTGAGACTTTGCTGAACTCTTCTATTTGTGCGAGTAGTTTACTTATGGATTCTTTAGGATTCTCTGCATATACAATCATCATCTGCAAATAGGGAGAATTTTACTTCTTCTTTGGTGATGCAGCTGCACTTTATTTCTGTGTCTTGTCTAATTGCTCTGGCTAGAACTTCTAATACAACGTTGAACAGAAGTGGTTTTAGAGTGGGCATCCTTGTCTAGTTCCCATTCTCAAGGGGAGTTTTTTCAGTCTGTCACCATTCAGGATGATGTAGGCAGTTGGCTTTGTATAAATAGCCCTTATTGCAGTGAGGAATTTGCCATCTACATCTATTTTGCTGAGAGTTTTTAGCATGAATGGGTGTTGGACTTTATCAAATGCCTTTTCTGCATCAATTGACAAAATCAGGTGATTCTTATCTTTTGTGTTATTTATGCGGTTGATCACATTGTTTTTCTGGTGTTGAACCAGCTTTGCATCCCTGGTATGAATCCAACTTGGTCATGATGAATTAGTTTTTTCATATGTTTTTGAGTTCTATTGGCAGGGCTTTTGATGAAGATTTTTGCATCTAGGTTCATGGGTGATATCGGTGTGCTATTTTCCTTTTTTGTGTAATCTTTTCCTGGCTTTGCTATCAGGGTTATGCTGGCTTCATAGAATGAATCTGGAACTACTCCATCCCTTTCTGTGCTGTGAAATAGTCTCAGTTGGAGTTAACTCTTCTCTAAAAGCTTGGTAGAATTCAGCAGTGAAGACATCTGGGCCAGGACTTTTTTTGGTTGGTAGTTTTTTGATGACTTTTTCAAGCTCTTCCTTTGCAATGGATTTATTAAGTTGTTCTAATTCTCCTCATGTTAATTTGGGTAGTTAATATGAATATAGAAATTTGTCCATTTCCTCTAGGTTTTCAAATCTGTTTGTTTACCATCTTTCTTAGTATTCTTTTATGATACTTCTGATTTCAGTTGGGTCTGTTGTGACATCTTCCATCTCATTTCTTATTTGGGCTATTTGTTTCCTTTCCTGTTTTTCTTTTGTGAGTTTAGCCAATGGTTTATCAATTTTGTTGATCTTTTCAAAGAACCAGCTTTTGGTTTTGTTAATTTTTCAGTTGTTTTTCTATTCTCTAGTTCATTTAGTTCTGCTGTAATCTTTATGATCTGTTCTCTTCTGTAGCCTGAAGGGTTCCTCTTTTGCTCCCTTTTACTTGTTCAAACTGTGGGGTTAGTTCCTTGGTTTGGGTCCTTTCTTCCTTCTGGATGTGTGAATTTATAGAGATAAATTGACCTCTCAACACTGCTTTGGCTGTATCCCAATAGGTTCTGATATGATAAGCTTTCATTCTTATTTGATTCCATAAATTTCTTTATTTTTTCCTTGATTTCTTGTATAACCCATGGCTTTTTGAGCAAGGCGTTGTTCAGTTTCCATGAGTTCAAATTTCTATCTGTGTTTTTTCTGCTACTGATTTTGACTTTTATGGCTTTATGGTCTGAGAAGATGCTTCGCAATAAATCAGTGGTTTGGATTTTGTTGCAATTTGCTTTATGTCCTAGTACATGATCTTTTCTTGAAAATGTTGCATGTGCATTTTGGGAAGAAGGTGTAGTTATCTGTTGGTGGATAAAACGTTCTGTATATGTCGATGAGATCTAGTTGGTTAATTGTTGCAATAAGATCTTCTGTGTCTTTACTCAGCTTTTCTTCTAGATGATCTGTCTATTACTGAAAGCAGAGTGTTGAAGTCTCCAGCTATTATTGTGGAGCGATCTACTTCATTTTTCAATATAGTCAGTGTTTGTTCAATGTATGTGGATACTCTAGTATTGGGTGTATAAATATTTAATATTGTTAAGTCCTGCTTGTATATTGAACCTTTCAGCAATAAATAGTGACCATCCTTGTCCATGATAGTGGATTTTACATTAAAATTTATTTGAGATTAGTGTTGCCACACATGCTCTTCTTTGCTAACTTGGTATATATTATTCCATCCTTTATTCTTCATTCTGTTCATATCTTTAAGTCTAAGATGTGTTTCTTGTAAGCATCATATAGACAGGTCATGTCTTTTGATCCAGGATATCACTCATTGTCTCTTTATTGGAGCACTCACTCTGTTTACATTCAGTGTAATTATTAGCAAGTATGTGTTAGTGTTGTCATTTTCATGTATTTATTTTTGTGTTGGTGTTATCTATGTTGTCCTTGATATTCTGTTCTGGGTCATTCTTCTTTATAGGTCAACTTTTCATCTTTTCAGTGTAGATTTTGTGTTTGTTGAGACTTCTGTATTACGTTTGTTGTTTTGATATACTGCATTGTTAGTGTGCTTTGTGGCTACCCCATGATTCCTCTTAATATTCTAAGATATTCTAAGTTTAAACCCAATTTAACTTCCACACATCTTTTTTAATTCTCCATTTGAAAGGACTATAACTACTGTATTATATCCCTCTGTTTAATGTGATGGTGTCATAGATTTTGATCCACATTGTAGCTTTGATTGAGTTTTTTGACTTCCCTGAGTAGATTTCTGGACACTGTGTCCTGCATTGCCTCCTTAAATATGCACTTAATGGTTTTGTTTTTCTAAGCAAAGAGCTTCCTTCAGTATTTCTTGTAGTTTTGGTTTGGCTTTTACAAAGTCTCTAAGCTTCTGTTTCTCTGTGAGTGTATTAATTTCATTTTCCTATCTGTGAGACAGTGTTGCAGGATATGTAATTCTTGGTTGGAAGGTTTTCTCCTTCAAGGCTCGGAATGTGTCGTCCCACTGCCTCCTCACCAACATCATTTCTGCTGAGAAGTCAGAAGAAAGCCTACAGGGTTTCCCTCTGAATGTTAGGTTTGCTTTGAGTCTCACTGCCTTTAATAGAATCTGTTTATGTTTCATTTTATTAAGTTTGATTATAATATATCTTCATGTCTTTCTTTTGGGGTCTAGTTTTTGTGGTGTTCAATACATATCTTGGATATTTATGTTGTCTTTCATAATTTCAGGGAAGTTTTCTGTCATCAACTCAACAACAATACTCTGTGTTTTCAGCTATCCCTCCCTGTTCAGGAACTCCAATTAATTGTAGATTATTCCTGTTAATAGAGTCCCACATGTTTCTTAATGCTTCTTTATTTTTTTATTTCTTTTCTCTGAGTTCTCCTCATAAATGCTGGTGTCAGTTGCTCATCTTCAAGGTCACTAACTCTGGCTTCCATTTCTTCAATTCTGGTCTTTTGGCTTTGGATTTAATTGTCTAATTCTGTAATTTTGTTATTGATCTGCTGGATTTCAGATTGTAGTTGTTCCATCACCTCAAATAGGTTGCTTGATATTTCTTTTCGTTCTGTTGCATTTTGCTTAGTCTCTAAGAGGGCTCTCTATATAATTCTTTTGTACTTGACCTCTGATAGTTTCAGAAAGTCTTCTCCATCTGGAAAGTTTTTGATTCTTTATTCTTGGAGTTTTCTGGAGCAGTGGTGGTCTGCTTCTTTAAATGATTAGCTATGGTCTATTGTCTGTGTGCTATCTAGAAGGTGCTTGAGTTCTCTGGTGCTACCTCAACAGGAGCTCAGGCATAGTTCTAAGAGGGGACTTGGTTACCAGCTGTGTCTATGTACTCTAGTGACTGACCTCAGGTGGATTCTGCAGTGCCAGTCTCTGCCTTTTGGCTGGCAAAGACACAGCCCTACTTACTGAACCAGCAGGGGATGATCAGCTGACCCTACAATGCAGGTCAGCTGACCCTACAATGCAGGTCAGCTGACCCTACAATGCAGGTCAGTGAATGATGGAGGAGAAGCTACCGGGCCACTCTTCAGTCAGATCTCTAGGTCTTATTTAAAAGGGTACTTTAATTCTAAGTGGGGAGCTGTCCAAGCACTTCCAAAAACAGTCAGGCCCTCAGATGTGGTAGATTGTTGTAGATTACAACAAAAGTACCTCATGGGCCATCCCCAGATGCCATGACGTAGTGCGAAGTACGGAGAGGTGAGGGCCTTCTAGCTGGCCTCTGCCAGACTTCACCTATGAATCTAGACACTAATTGTCTCAAATGCCACTTTTCTGCTGGAGAAGCACTTGCCAGATGGGCTGCCACTCTGTTTGAGAATCAGCCGCAGCTAAGGCCACTGGCTGGGTGTCTCTGCCTCCCAGCTGACCAAGATGGTGTTCTGGCTGAGCTGCCCTTCCTGCCATGAAACAGCAATCTGTAGCTCAACTCAGAAAAGAGAGGGTGGAGGGGCAGTGGTGCCTTCAGTCAGCAGCCGGGCTCTCAGTATGTCTCTATCCATGACTATCTCTCTGCTGTGCTATACACTGTTCACTCAAGTGCTGCAGTTCAGCATATTTGTCAGTCCCCACCTCCCGGATAACAAAGAAGGGGTCAGCACCTGTAGTTGTCCAATATGGTGAGTCAGCAGGAGCAGGGGTCAGTGGCCACTGGCTCATTTTTGAGAGGGGTAGTTTAGTCCATTAATAGTGCCTGTCAAATCTGACAATACTTTGCCAGTTCCTAGGGCTCTCCAGATGTCCACTGCTCCATTAAGTTATCATTTCAGACCTTAATTTTCAGAGGGAATTGAGGAGATTTGAGTTTAGTTCACCATCTTTGTCTCCACCTCCTGGTGCTGCTGTCTTGTTGGTATAAGGTTCCCAGTTCTCTGCCAGATTTTTTTCCTTTCTATCCAAGAGACAACCTCAAGGCACAAAACAAATTTACATATTGAATCTTGCGTTACCAAGACAACTGCTGTCCATCCACTGTTATTAACATCATAGAGGCAGGAATTCCAACATGGAAGAACATTACACAATACCAGGAATTATGGCACAGCCAAGTTGTTACAGTTTTGAGGGGAAACACATTCAATCCATGACAGCATCATAATTACATGAGGGTAATTTGATAAAATACCAACATCTGTTGCCCACCTCATACCTATTGTCATAGAGCCTCTGTTGATAGGCCTGAGCAGTGGTATATTTTAGCTGTCATACTCCATGTCTTTCTGATGAACAATAAGCATCAAGTGCCATTGTTTCCTTTTCTCCTTTTGTTTTAGTTCTTTATTCTTTCTCACTTATGATAATGGTAAACTCACTATGCCTTGCCTCCTCTCCTGTTTACCTCAATGCGTTCTCCCTACCAGCTACCAAAGGGATCTACCTAAAAGATTTCTCAGTAAATCTCTATTTTCTATTCCATGACAGTAATGCAAACACCAAAAATCAAACCTGTTGACACTGTCAATTATGGCTCATAGTGACCCTATAGCACATGGTAGAACTGCCCCATAGGGTTTCCAAGAAGCAGCTGGTATATTCCAAATGTGGACTTTTTGGTTAGCAGCTAAGCTCTTAACTAACATTCTGCCAAGTCTCCAGGAGTAATACAGTTCTTTAATAAGTTACTATTTTCAAAGATCTGTTTTCTTCTTTTTCTCGTTTCATGGTTGTTGCCTGAGATTTTTCTGTACTCATCAAGCTATTTCTTGTATCTTTTATTTCTTGTATCTTGTATCTTTCCTTTGTCCTCTAATGTTTGCCTCTCAGTATCATTAGTCTTGTTAAAGCTTTCTTAGTTTTCCAGTGCTGCTACAACAGAAATATCACAAGTAGATGGCTTTAACAAAGAGAAATGTGCATTCTTACAGTCTCCTAGGCTAGAAGTCCAAACTGAGGAGGTGAGCTCCAAGGGAAGGCTCTCTACCTGTTGGCTCTGGAGGAGCCAATCTTCCCCTGAACTAGGAGCTTCTTTGATAAAGAACTTCGAGTTCAAAGGATGCACTCTATCTTCTGTTTTGCTTTCTTAATTGCACAAGGTCCCCTGTGTCTCTGCCCAGTTCTCTCTTTTATATCCTAAAAGAAATTGGCTTAAAACACAGTCCGATCTTGTAGATTGAGTCTCGCCTCACTAACATAACTGCACCCATCTCTCGTCATTAACACCATAGAGGTAGGATTTACAACACGTAGGAAAATCACATCAGATGACAAAATGGTGAATAATAACATAATCTATACAATCACAGAACAGTGGCCTAGACAAATTAAGACACACATTTATGGGGGAGACAATTCAAACCATGGAACTTGCCAATGAATTAATTTCTGATCTGTTCCTCTACTCTGGAATGCCTTTCCTATCTTCCTTACTCTGAATTGGGTCCTCTGTACTGTGTCCAGTGCTACATGTTCAATTCTCTACTGAGAATTTGTCTTTCCACCCCAGATACACTGGATCCAAATCTACATAAGATTCCTGGGAGATTGTTACAGATCCCAGAATGAACAGTTTAAAGCCCTTGGTTGAATTTGCCTCATTATATTGTAATGATCTGTATATGCCTTAGTCGTTACTAGAACTCTTTGAGGTTAGGGTATGGGATTCAGTCATTTGTGAAACTCTAGCACCTGTCATGCTGTCATCTCTAGTACTTATTATATGACTTAATGAATTAATTAGTAAATTAATGCATCACTGTGACCCTTTCCTCCTTCTTCAGTCGGAATATTCTTCTGGCATCTGACACAGTGTCTATGACTGCCAGTGAATCAATGAAGTATGTTTCCAGGGTCTCTTACTCTTCTCTTTCTCAAAGGCCTTCCTCAGACTCTTCATGTGCTTCAAGTTCATTGTACTGCAGCGTGCCCTGCACAGTGTCTTTTTCGTATAACAAATATTTAGTAAAACTGTCTTGATTGTCTTGAAATAGATACATGTACATGTTTAGTTGCAAAATATTATAATGCTTTAAAATATAAAAGATGAATGAAATAAAGGTAATTTATTTTAAAAAATGTATTTCCACATGTAAAATCATGAGGACAACTAGACTAGAAGTCACAATGAAGTAGAGAGGCAAACATATCTATGCAGATACACCAACAGGTAGGGTGGCAGCTACAGATGCAGAGCAATATTGTCATATATTTGACAAACAAAACATCATCAGTGCCATCAGTGATGTGTATTTCTGAAACTGAGACAACTATTGTTCAAGGATTCAAATTAATAGTGTGATACTTCCATTATTTTGCTGAAAAAGTCTTTGTATAGCAAAGCCATACAAAAGCAAAATGAGTTTATGTTTTAAAAGGAATTATTTAGTGGCTCAGATAAACTTTTTCTGAATGGCTAGCAGGGCACTGGAAATGCTGGTGGCATAGTGGTTAAGTGCTACAGCTGCTAACCAAAAGGCAGCAATTTGAATCTATCAGATGCTCCTTAGAGACTCTCTGGTGCAGTTCTACTCTGTTCTATAGGGTTGCTATGAGTCTGAATTGGCTCAGTGGCAGGAGGTAGCAGGGCATTGGAAAGTTAGGAAATAAAAGGGGCAATTCTTGCTCTATATGACTATCCTATATCAGAACATTTAGCTTTCCTCTGCCAACCATTCAATGCCATTAGTGAAACACATTAGTTATGTAAACAATTATAAAAAATGTCCCTGAGATTCTGAGATTTCTCCCATAAGTGGTAAGCTCTCTGTCTGCATTCTTCTGTGCCCCTTCTATGCCATCCTACCCTTTACTCATTTTCCTATCTCATTTAATATTTGTTCACTGTGCTCATTTGATAAAACAGTCTATCCCATTTGTAGCTAACTAGTAGGGTAGAATTTCATGCTCTGCAGAAGGCATGTCAGGCATTAGTAACAAGAATGCAAAGCAAAGCATGTAATATACTTATCTTCTCCCAAACTATGATTTACAAAAGTCTAAGCATTACTAAGTCTACTTCAGGCTTTGACTTAAGCAGAACAGGGGCTGGGTATGGGAGTTTTAGTCCTACCCTATCTTTCTCTAATATCCTAACACAGTACCATCAGTAATTAAGAATTTAAACATAACCAACCACAGAACAAACAAACTTGCAAAAATGGTAATCCCACAGTAATCAAGTAAGATCAAGGAAAAGCACACTAAATACTTGGTATGTTTTGTGTGTGTCATTAACTCTAGAGCTTGATTCATGCTAAGAGTGTTTCTGAGTCAATGTAAGTAAAGAATTTTACAAATCTGTGGAATTTGCTTTAACCTTTATATCTGGAGCTTTGTAGTAGAGTTCTCTGGAGGGATTAGCTGTAATTAATACATCTCCCTTGTCCTGACCTATTTTCAGCTAAAAGCTAGACTGTCTTCGGCTTACCTTGAAAAGAGATGCCTAAAAGTTTTCCAAATCTCCATGAAAACTGTACACATTTCCCAGGAGTGAGATTTAAGAATGCCCTTACTCCCCAAACCCCAGATTCTAATTTCTCCCGTGTAATGATTTAATCATCCCTCTTGTAATAAAAAGACCAGTTTAAGCTGTTTCAAGGTATTCTACAAGGTTCTCTGATAATTTTTTTTTCCTATTTTTTTTCTTCTTGTGATTATGGTAAACGAGCCTCAGATTCCAGCAGAACATTCAATATTTCGCAAAGCACTTTCCCGCTTCTGATTCTTCATTTAAACAAGGATTCTTAGAAAACTACAATTCAGCAGATGAAGTGGTCAAGGAGCAGGGAATGAATGGTAGAAAGTGTAATAAACTGAACACTGAATGTTTAAGAAAAAGCAGAAGGCTCAAATATCTTTAAAGCTTTTTTATGGTAAATAAGATTGAAAAAAATTAATCAAGTTCCCTATCATCTCAAATCCTCTGATAGTTAATAAGATGTGATTTAAAGATTTAAATACAAAACCTTATTTTGGGTGATGCTTCAAGAACAACAGTTCAAACGATAGTACAATCCTTGTAGTTTGATCAATACCGGTTTAAGCAAAGATAAAACTAGGTGCCCAAAAAGTCGATTTGGTACACAAAAGGGTCAATTCAGCGGCTTCTAAACAATTTTTCCTAGAACCAAAGTGTTTCACTCTGCCACTTCAAGAGAGATCAATGTGCAGACATATGCCATCTGTTTCGTGAAGACCGCCAGAAGAAAATACACCCACTAGGGGATTTAAACTCAGATGAAATACAACTATAACAAACATTGGCAAATATTAGTCACTTGGAAAAAATATTGATCATTTGCTTCCTGTGAACAGCTGCCTGACCAAGCCAATCTGGACATGTACATGAACTGAAAGACACATGTATTGGCTTTGGGAAACGGACAATAATGTGAAAAGAATGTTGGAAAATGCTAGCTCGTGGAAACTTTGGGGAGTATACAGTTAAACAGCCCAAACTGAGAATGAACCTACTAAAAGTGCAATAAGTGAAGAACTAAATTGAAGAATATGCAGTTACCATGGATGGATCCTTGTGCAAGGTGAGATACGAACCAACTGTTAAAGGAGGCATTCTAGATCAATGGGCAGTGATGAATACATTAGATACATATAATACATATACTTAGTATAGTTTGGTTAACAGTTACTGGGTTTCTGCTACGTATGAGACCCTCCACAGACCCTGGGAATATGGAGATGATGAACAACCAGTCATTCTCAAGAAGCTCAGAGTCAAGTCTGGGAGGTATCACAGTACCATGAAATGGAACAAGATTTCTTAGAACTCCATTATCTTCTTTGCAGCGTACTAAGTACTGGGAATGCCAGGCTGACCTACAAATGGTCCATCTTCACAGTTGTTTAAATTAAAGTTGATGTTTTGTCCCCTAAATGCCCCCTGTCTTTTAACCTTTCCTTACTTTTACTGTCCCACCAAATTTCAGTTTAATAGGTTTCATTAACTGGGGTAAGCAAGTAAATGGCATCATAGAGTTTTCTAAATGGTTATGTTTTCTTCCTATGACCTACCCTGGGTAATGAACTATATGGACAAAATGATGTCCTGCTCTCATCAAGGTAAAAAACCAAACCCACTGCTCTTAAGTCACTTCCAACTCAAAGCGACCACGTAGGACAGAGCAGAACTTCACCACCGAGTTTCCGAGGAGAGCCTGTCAGATTCAAACTGCCAACTTAAGCAGCAATAGCATTTAATCCCTATGCCACCAGGGTTTCCTTCATCAAGATCATCAAGCTTAATTTAGCTTTATATGTATAGTTAATAATTATTTCCAGTGTTTTTGTCATGTACAAAGTGGAGAAAATGGAGGAGGAACTGTACTGTTCTAAGGAATCCTCTGGAGGGGAAACAAAAGATTTTTGTTTCCTTTCTTATCAATATAACAGATTCATTCTCATTTAAAATTATAAGGTGTGTGTGAGAAAGTCTTTTATTTATGAAGCAATTTAGTCAGCTTTTTGCCTGTATCAACTCTGCTATTGTCTTTGATGTCTCTTATTTGTCTTACCAGATCTGATTAATTCCTGAACCACTGTATATGTATATACAAACCACAGCACCTGGATAAGGGCTGGAGTTTCAAATAGCTTCAGGCTTACTACTGACTGATTATCAGATTGTCCAAGTAACCTCTCCACCCAAGTCCTGGTATCTGTGGTTCCTGAGCCAGCCCTGAGAACTCTCATGGCTTGTAGGTAGTATATCCCACCTAACTTCTTGTATTACTTTTCTATTCTTGCATAATAAATTACTTCCAACCTAATGGCTTAAAACAAGACAGATTTATAATCTCGCAGTCTGTGGATCAGGGGTCCGAGTTAGGTGGGTCCTATGCTCAATGTTGTGCTAGGATGAAACCAAAGTTTTGACTAGGTCTGCCATTTCTCCTGAAGTTCAAGTTTCTCTTTTGAACTCATTCACGTTGTGGGCAGAAGAAAGTTCCTTGCAGTTGTAGCACTGAGGGCCATGTTTTCTTTATAGCTGAGTCATCAGGAACTAATACCTATTTTTATCAAATACGTTGTTGTTGTTAGGTGCTGTCAAGTTGGTTCGATCTCAAAGGGACTCTATGTACAACAGAATGAACCACCACCCAGTCCTGTGCTGTCCTCTTGATTTTTGCTATGCTTGAGCCCACTGTTACAGGTACTGTATCATTCTATCTCATTGAGGGACTTTCTCTTTTTTGCTGACCCTCTACCAAGCACGATGGCCTTCTCCAGGTCCCAAGTACACGAGACAAAATCTAAACATCCTCACTTCTAAGGAGCATCCTGCCTGTACTTCTTCCAAACAGGTTTGTTCCTTCTTCTGACAGTCCATGATATATTCAGTATCCTTCAACAACACAATAATTCAAAGGCATCAATTCTTTTTTTTTTTTTTTTGTCTTTCTTATGCATTGTCTAGCTTGCACATGCACATGAGGAGACTGAAAATACCGTGGCTTGGGCCAGGAGCCTTGTTTTTCGGCAATGTCTTTCTGGTAGCATGGACATTCAGTTCTTGATTGTATCCCTACCTCTTGAAATGTTTGACTATTGACCATTCTCTTTGGTACAGTGATTCTGTGTATTCCTTCCAAACTTTGTCCTTAGAATCCTTCAGTGCTGTAACTTGAGGTTTGAATTTTTTTCTTCAGTTCTTTCAGCTTCAGAAGTGCTACGTATGTTACTCCCTTTCGGTTTTCTAACTCCAGTTCTTTGCGCGTGTCATTATAATACTTTACTTTGTCTTCTAGAACCGCCCTTTGAAATCTTCTGTTCAGCCCTGTTACTTCGTCTTTTTTCCCTTTTGCTTTAGTTACTCTACATTCAAGAGCAAGTTTCAGAGTCTTTTATGACATCCTTTTTTAAAAAAATCCGTTACTGTCTTTTTAACAGCTATTTGCTTTCATCAAGTTGTGGTATCATTCCACAACTTGTCTAGTCTTTGGTCATAAGCGTTCAGTATGTCAAATATGTGTACTGCTGAGGTGGACTTTAAATTCAGGTGAGATATGCTCACGGTCATACACCAGCTCTCATTGACTTGTTCTCATTTTCTTCTGCTTCAGCTTGAACTTGCTTGTGAGTAATTGATGGCATGTTCTACAGTAGACTCCTGGTCTTGTTCTGACTGACAGTGTTGATCTTCTCCTTCTCTTTCCATAGATATATCAATTTGATTCCTGATTATTATTTGATACATTGAGGTTTACATATATAGTCACCATTTATGCTGTTTAAAAAAGGCATGCTATCATGTGATCTCCAGTGTCGTGTTTATAACCAAAGCTATATTTTCCAACTACCATTCCTTCTTCTTGGTTTCCAGCTTTCATGATCTAATCGCCAGTAATTATCAATGTATTTTGATTGCACATTTAATCAATTTTACAACAAAAATTGATAAAAATCTTAAATTTCTTTGTCTTTAGCATAAGTGATGCAAAATATCTGAATAATAGTCTTATTAACTGGTCTTTCTTGAAGGGCATGGATATTATCCTATCATTTGCAGCATTTTACTTTAGTATAAGTCTTGTAACGTTCTTTTTGATGATGAATGTGACACCATTCCTCCTCAATTTGTTATTTGTGGCACAGTAAACTGTATGATTGTCTAGTTCAAAATGGCCAATACAAGTCCATTTCAGGTCACTGATGCTGAGGATATCTATCTTTATGGGTCTATTTAATTTTTTGCTCCACCCAATTTTCCTACACTTATACTTTGTGTATTCCATGTTCTGATGATTAATGAATATTTTCAGCTATTTTTTCTCTTTTTCAGTCCTGCCACATCAGCACATTACAGTTCCTAAAAACTTTACTCCACCCACATCATTAAAGTCAACTTGACATAGAGCAAGCAGCCCTTCACCAGTCCTGCTTTGCATGCCTTCTAATCTATGGAACCCCTCCTCTAGCATTGTAGAAAACAATATTCTGCTGCAAACAATATTCTTGAAGTTTTCGCTGGCCAGTTTTTTCAGAAGTAGACTGCCAAATCCTTCTTCTTTGTCTGGCTTAGTCTAGAAGCTCCTCTGATAACTGCCCCCATAGATGACAGTCTTAGGCAGGGATTTCTAGAGAAGCAAAACCAGTAAAGTGTATAAACATGCAGAGAAAGATTTGTATTAAGGAAATGGTTCATATGGTTCCAGAGGCTGGAACATTCCAAGTCCATGAATCAGGCTAGGGACTTCTCCTGATTCATGTAGCCACAGGGGCTGGCAGTTTTATCGTCAACAAGTCAGACGACAGGGCTCTTGCTCACAGGCTGCAAAGGTCAATGAAACTCAAGATGGGAAGGCAAGACAGCAGGAGAACTGTTAGCTCAAGTCCCAAGAATCAGAGGTTAGATGAACTGGAACCAAATGCAGGATTCAGTACAAGCAAAGGCTAACGAGCCTTATAGTAAAGTCTACCTATATCCAATGCAGGCCACACTCCCAAAGAAACTCCCTTTCAACTGATTGACTGCTCATAGCAGATCCCATTATGGAGGTGATCTTATCATATCAAATCATATTATGAAAGTGATCACATCATTCTACTACTACCAAACTACAACATAGCTGCCAACCCACTGAGAATAACACCCCAGACAACCTGATACACCAACTTAACCTTCAGAGTGACCCTGATGCTACTTGAAATACTAGTAACATGGCTCTGAGCATCATAGCAACATGCAAACCACGACAGTATGACAAAATGATAGTCATCTGAGATCTAATAAATTAGAAGCATCAATTTTGATGATCATATATACATTATTTGCAATAATACTGAAACTTTTGTTGTCATTGTTACTTCTGGGATAAATGCTTCATATATAATGTTATAATGTTAATGTTATCACCTGTACTTGCTTTTTTGAGACCTTATCTGATGTATATTTATCCACCTTCTTTTTTAAAAGTTTCCTGCGTGGTATTGCTCAGTTATTTTTCCCATGAATTTTTCAATCTGAACTTGAGAATTTCTAAGTTTTAATGAGGAAATGAAATTCTTTTGTATTTACTCTCTGGTCTGCAATGTGTGGCAGAGTGTAAGTATAATGCAAAGGTAGAAGTACAGTGGATGCCAGGATCTCAGGTTTCTCAGAACCCTACAGAGAAGCATGATTCAGTCAGGTGTATATAGTCACTGTGGGATAAAACTCTGGACAGTAATTCTCAAAGTGGATTCAGGAACCCTCCTAGGAATCTCTGAGATTCTTCCAGGAAGTATGCAAAGTCAAACTATTTTAAAATAAAACTATGAAAGTGTACTGGAATTTCCCAGAGGTTATGATGAACCAATTAAAAAGCCAGTTAGAATCCCCTCTTCTTTCTGACTCTGTGTCAGAATTCCTTCATGCCCTTCAATGAAACAATCTCTTATAACAGATTAAATGTTGAAGTAAATATAAAACTTGATCTGTTTAGGACACAATTAACAGAAAAGAGATAAATGGAAACTACTAAGAATCAAACACTTGCTCACCCAAAGACTTTATGAGTTAAAAGACCACTTACAGAATGGAAAAAAAAATTGGCAACTATATGCTGGAGTGTCATACAATCTCTATAATCTACAAGGTTCTACAAAATATCAACAAGAAAAAGGTAAATAATCCAACTAAGCTATGGGCAAAGGAGATGGGCACAGTCTTCACTAGAGAGGACATCCAGGTAGGCAAAACACATGAGAAAATGTTCATGATCATTAGCTACCAGAGAAATCCAAATCAAAACTACAATGAGATATCATCTCACCCCAACAAAGTTGGTCATTTTCCAAAAAACACAAAACAACAAATGTTGGAGAGGCTGTGGAGAGACTGGAACTCACCTACACTGTTGGTGGGATTGAAAATTGATATGACCTCTTTGGAAAGCAATCTGTCACTTCCTTAAAAAGCTGGAAATAGATAACCATTTGATCCAGTAATTCCACTGCTTGGAATTTATCCTTCAGAAACAAAGGCTGTCACACAGACACATGTATATGAATGTTTATTACAGCACAGTCCACAATAGTTAAAAGATGGAATCAACCCAGATGTCCATCAACAGATGAATGGATAAACAAACTGTGGTAGATACACTCAAAGAAAGACTATGCTATGATTAAAAAAAAAAAATGTAGATTTTAGAAAACATCTCTTAATATGGTTTCTTTTAGAAGATATTATACTCAGTGAAATCAGTCAGTATCAAAAGGACAAATATTGTATGACACCCCTGTTATAAGAACTTAAAAATAGAATTGTCTACAAAACAAAATAACCTTGACAGCTACGAGGGTGGTGTGTGTGTGAGAGTTTATCATAGATGAGATAGTTGATAGATGTTAGAAATTTTATTCATTTACTGTAACAAATAAATTTTAAAAAACCTTGGGCTGATTTTGTTAAGATGGTTATGAAAAGTAACTATATTGTCCAAACCTAACCAACAAGAAGAACAACAACAACAACAAATTTTAAGAAGAATGGTAATAAGTCTAGACATAGACCAGTCATTTGAATTCTTCATCCAAAATTGGAGGGTGCTGAGAGACCAGAGAACGAGGGTCATAACTCCTGTGTGGCAGCAAAGGAGTATTTAGGAAGGAGACTCACACAGTGAGGCAGTGGTCCCCAGTGGCAAGAGGACCAAAACAGATCTCAGCACCCAGCGTGGGGTCAGGGGGTAGTGAATGGAGGATGAAGGTTTTTAGTGGCTGAAGCAAAAGCTAGCCCCGAATTAGAACATTAATAAGACTTCCTCAGCAAGGAAAATAAAATAACAGTGAACAGACACAGCAGTGAGCTAGTGAGAAGCACAACAGCAGCCATGTTTGTCCTCACAAAAGCTGCTTTCCCTTTCATAGTGTTTTACATTTTTTACAAATTTTTAAATGCATTAGATATGTTGTTGTGTAAGTACTTTATTATTGTGTTCATAGGTAAACAATATTTTGAAAGTTCTTAGTTTTATCTCTACTATGAAAGATAACAATAGATACAATTCATGTAAATAACTCTGATTGTTATTAGTTGCTATCCAGTTGGTTCTTTAGGATCCTGTCTTAGTCTTCTAGCACCGCTATAACAAAAATACCACAAGTGCATGGCTTTAACAAATAGAATTTATTCTCTCACAATCTAGTAGGCTATAAGTCCAAATTCCAGGTGTCAGCTCCTGGAGAAGGTTTTCTTTCTCTGTTGGCCCCAGAGGGAGGTCCTTGTCATCAGGCTTCCCCTGGTCTAGGAAATTCTATGTGAAGAAATCTTAAGTCCAAAGGATGTTTTCTGCTCCTGGTGTTTCTTTCTTGGTGGTATGAGGTCCGCATAACTTTCTGTTTATTACTCTTTTTTATTCTCAAAAGAGATTGGCTTAAGATACTATCTAATCCTGTAGATCTCATCAACATAACTGCTGCTAATCCATTAATCCTGACCTATAGGGTCACTGAGTTGCAGACAACTCGACAGCTGTGGGTTTGGGAATCCATTTATATCGCAGAGACAGGATTCACAATACACAGGGAAGTCACATCAGATGGCAAAATGATAAATTGTACAATACTGGAGATCAGGACCTACCTAAGTTGACAGATACTTTGGAGGGGATATAATTAAATCTACGATAACTCAAACTCACTGTTGTTGAGTCAGTTTCAATCAACAGGGGCCCTATCGACAGAGTAGAACTGCTGCATAGAGTTTCCAAGGAGTGCCTGGAAGATTTGGACGGCCTGGTTTCCAACCTGGTGGCTTGGTGGTTTAGTGCTACATCTGCTAACCAAAAAGTTGGTGCACCTTGGAAACTCTGTGAGGCAGTTCAACTCTGACCTATAGTGTTTCTATGAGTCAGAATCAACTCAGTGGCCCTCTAAGATAGGTACTCAAATTTTTAAGAGTAAAGAATTTCTGGGGCCAAAATGTTTGAGAGCTTCTGTATTACACTCTCACTCTTGCTGCTCTAATTTTTTATAGGCTAAGTATGAGAATGTACTTGCTCAGCAGAAATTAGCACTTTGGTTGCAGGTTTCAGTCTCAACGTTGGGGCCAACTTCCCAACATCAAGAGAATTTGCCCATCACACGTCTCATTCCAGGGCTATGACATGTTGAATTCATGCACAATGCTCCCTGTTCCTAGAAATAAGGACTACAGAGTGTGGAAGAAAAGGATCTTGGAGAAAGTGAGCCATCAGTTCTAGTTAACTCTTTGGCAACAAGACAACAAACTCCAAAATCACTCATTGAATAATTCTGGTTGTCACTACATAGACACAGACAAGACACTTCTCACCTGAACATTTGACCTTTCACAATGTTTTCTTGCTATTTCTTTTTCTTCTCCAAGATGGATTAATTGAGATCACTTTGCTCTATGATATTGGTGCTTAAGTGTTGAACAATCACCAGGTGTTATGTGTCCTATCTCTAGCCTTCTTGTGATTACATTTATAGTTTTTAAAACCAGTATAGAAATGATAATTATCAATAATTACTCCCCCCAAATAATATAATATCTGTTGAACATTTTTGCTTGTTCACTTCTTCCAAATTCTCATTTTGTTAAGGTCTTTTCAAGTGTTATACTAGATAATTTTGTATTTTGCCTCTACTTTCTTACAAATAATTTCTTGACAGTTACACTCACTTTTACAGACACCATACCGATAATTATATCTACCTACCTACATATATACTTATTGGAAATCCTGGTTGTGTGGTGGTTCAGTGCTATGTCGGCCAACTAAAAGTTCGACAGTTCAAATCCACCAGGCAGTCCTTGGAAACTCTATAGGGCAGTTCTATCTTGACCTATTGAGTTGCTATGAATAGGAACTGACTTGATGGCAGTGGGTTTGGTTTTGGTTTATATGTATTTATAACCTGTCTGCTCAGCACTCCTTATTTGCATATTGATTTTCTGTACTTATTAGAGAATATTTTCAAATAATTATTACAGACAGAGTCCATGGGTGGTAACATTTTAAAGGGTTCCTACATCTGACCTATCTTTACATTTTCCTGAATACTTGAATAATGGTTTCAAAGTGGAAAGAACAGTAGGGATTTATCTGAGATTGAGTAGGACTTTACAGTGTATTTTGCTCTTTTCAATGCTTCTTTCTCTGTATGTTAGATGGAAATTACCTGTAGGCACTACGATTTCTCTGCCCTCAATGGCCACTCTAGTTGATTCTGTCTTGTAATATCCTAGCTAAAAAACAAATGTATTCTTAGGTTTAGCCTGGAGGCAACACTAGAGACAGCTGCTCTGAGATGTAGAGCTGGTGTAGCTGTATTACAATCCATTCATTACTGTATTCCACAGAACATAAGACAGCATCATTTAAAAAGTATATCATTATTTTAGGAATTAATAAGGTAGAAGATTGCTGCTAATTAATGTGTGACATTATATACTTGTAGGACACATCCAAAATTTAAAGTAAATGTACAAAATCACACAGCTAAGAATGGATAGAATGTGATTTTATTTGTTTGACTGCTCACAACCCTCTTCTCTACCTCTGACAAGCTATTGGGTATTTGAGGGACATGTTTTCTGAGAATTTCTGAGAGAAAGCACTGTTTTTCTTGGAGGCCTCTTCTTCTCCCTCCTTTCTTAATCCTGCTGCTTTTCATTATCAGTCTTAATCCCACTTGTTTTTTAATTTTCTAAATACTTGTAATTGGTGTGTTTGTGGTAACCTTCTAGTTTGTCAGCACTGTAATGGCTTTTTAAAATATGAATTATGCCATTTCAATTGACATTGTTTACTGACATATTGTGAACAACAATCAAACTTTACCTATGGATTACATCTGAGTACCAGTATTTCTCTTGTTTACAGTGTTTCTATGCCCGTCCTTGCCTCATGCAATGCACCAGGCTATATGCCAACACTGAATTTCATCTCAGGAAGATGAGGTGTTATTCCTGTAGGCAAAATTTTATTTTAAAATCAAGGCAGTCAACTTCCGCAGCCAGAAACTCAGGTTTTCATAATTGACACCCAAACACAGGTATCTATTAATTCAAAACTTATATAATATCAACGGCCAAGCCAAAAAGGAACTCCAGACTATCGGTCCACGACACGTTACAATAACTTGCAGCATTCCTTCTTAGTCAATCCAAAATAGAGATTACCTGTACCACAGAAATAAGGTTCAATGCATTTCTTTCAAACCTAGTATTTGTCTTGAACCCTTAGCATATGAGCCACTCAGGTATACAATCTTGACACCATAGGCGATGACTAACCACAAACCTTAAACCCCTCCAAGTAGGCACTCTTGCCTTTGTAAGAGGTTTTATACACATAAACCAGTTCAAAGGATTTAATGCTTATCTTTACTAAGTCTATCCTTTATCAGTCTTCATTTCCTTCACATAATGTATATACTTGAGGAAATTTGTATGTGGTAAAAATTTTACTGTTCCTAAGTTTCTTAGAAAGATTACATATGAGGAAACGTTAAATACAAATTTGGACATGGTAAAAGTTAAAAATGTAATTCTCATGTACCAGTAACTATACTTTGTGTAGTAATTGGTGGTAATTTGATTGATTTTAATTAATTAGTTGCTGAGTTGGATAGACATGCTTTGGTTAGAATCTCTGCTGTTCCACTTATTATTTATGCCTTGGGCATGTTTCTTAATATTTCTCAGTTTTAACTTTCTTCTGTCAAATGGTAGGTGATAGTAACACTTTATTCAAAGATTTGTTATAAAGTTTTTGAATAAGGTAATGCATGCAAAACTGCTGATAGTTCCTGATAAATATTTAAAGCTCATGGTTCACTATGAGTCAGAATCAACTCAGTGGCAGTGGGTTGGGGTTTTTGGGTGTTAATCATTAGCTACTACCAGTGTTACTGTCTTTGAGATAAACAAACGTAGAAATCAGCACTAGTAAGTTGAAATGCCAGGCATTTTGCTGTTGTTGTTTAATGCAAAATAATAACAAAACTATAGGCTCTTTTTAGCAAGGAGATATTTCTCAATTCTTAGGCTTCAGACATGCCAGCCAGCCAAGTGACATAGCCTGCTTTTGTGTATTTGGTGAAGTTTTACAATACTGCAGAGTACTGTAACTCAAAATACAAACTAACTTGAATTGTAATTCATCATACCAAAGAGTACAATTTCTTTGAATCAATTCCATGGAAAGAACACAATAGAAGCAAATTAGTAGTTTGCCTTATATTCTCTAATCTCTTGATAATATTAAAGGAAAAACAATATTGAGATTAGTCAGCTTCCACTGAAGATGTTTACATGTATCGTTACAGTTTTTTTTTTTTTTTTTTTGGTATCCTTGCAAACTACTGTCATTGCATCAGTTCTTCAAAACATAATGAATTTTTCCATAATTGGCTTCAAGTTCAGGAAGAAATAAATGACTTGCATTCAAGTAGCAGAGAGGTATGAAGGGAAGCTAGAGAGAATGGGGGAGGGCTAGGAGTGTTCCAGTAACAAAGGCTGCAGATTAGAATCTGAATCATAACCCTGGGGGAGACTGAATTGAAAATGTGGGTGCTTAGCAGAAGCATCCTTGCAGCCTCTACGAATAACCATGGAATATTTACCAGTGGACTGCTGTCTAGTTTGGAAGATATTTCTTATTCAGATTCCTGAATTCTCTTGATATTTAGTCTTTTCCTTTCCTTCTCTTTTTTTTCTTTTCCATTTGTCTCTTCTCTCTCTCTTTTTCTTTCTCTGCTCTTTCTCATTGTAAACCTAGAACCAGAAGAATCCAGGTATTGCTGACACACTACGGTTTTGGTTTTGAGCCATAACAGTGTTATTTTATAGAGTTTGCACGACTGGACTAAATACTCACATGGAGCTATTAAATTTGATAAGAATGGGCCAGTCATTTTGAGAATCTCCTCTGTAAATTTGTTTTGGGTTAATACATAAATGATATCTCACAAGCTTTATTTCCTGTAGTAATTCCATTGAACTTAGAATTGAGATAGACAGTAAAGAGCAATGTATCTTAATAGTTTCTAGTTCTGGTGGTATAGTTAAATGTGAGTTTAAATATATGCATATTTAAGATTTTACTTTATGGTACTTGGCGATGCAGAGTGACCATGTATTGGAGGCACTTTATGGTTCTGTGCATCCATAGGATATCATCCTGCTGACCCCTGGCTGGAGGAAGGAGAGTGGGTGGAGAGGAGGGGAAAGGAGACTGTTGGGAGGATGAGACATGTATGGAGCAGAGAGGAACAGTGTGCTGTCACTGGACAGGGAGAGCAGTGGAAGCTGCATATGGGGGGCATGTAAATTTATATGGGAAGGTACATTTTCACTCGGTCATAATAAAAGAAAAAGAAGGAGAAGATTTTACATTAATGAAAGTAACATACTATGCAATTGTTGGCTGAGATAAAGTAATAATCTTAGTTGCAGACCAAGATGATAAAGCAGTTTGTATAACAATGACCAGCATGTTCTTACTTAATCAATTTTATCTGGATAGGACTTGCATACAAACCTGACAGACACACTTTACAATTATTATGCCAGTTATTTTGCCACATTTTGTAGAGAAGGTAAAGATGAACAAGATGTGGGCCTTTTTCTGCAGAAATTCACACTCGTGTAAACTATTTCAAAAGCTGTGCAAATGTAAAGCTGCGCATACGTAAATACTGTCTCTCTCTTGCCCTCTCTCCGTCACACATACACACACACAAACACAAACACAAACACACAGATGCACACATACACACAGAAATGATGATTCTAGTTCACAGCTTAATAAATTATCATGAGCAAAAGTCTTAACCTATTATAGCTGCAATAACTTGTTTTCTGAAATTCTCAGCTTCTTTGAAAACTTAATCTCATCACTTTGACTGATGCCTGTTTGAAATAAAAGTAGGTAAGTAGAAAGTACCAATTCGATGACTGGCTTCACAAGTCCTTTTCTGCCTAATACTTATCAGACACAAAGCATTTCTAGAGAGTGGACTGATACATAGATTAGCTAGTGGTCAGCATATGTCCTGAGTACAAACAGCCCAGCTGGACAGGAACAAGAGTCTGGTCCAAGCAAAGACAAAAAATATATTTAAAAAAAACAACAACAAAAGTCTGTGGCCCAGATACTACATAAGGAAAATGCCACCTTACTTACAGACCTTCAGCTTTTGCACTCATTTTCTTGCCTTTAGTCTCATAACAAATGCAATATCACAGCTGCATGTCCGGCACTGACAAGAAACAGCAGCCACTACAAAGCAACAAGAGTGTTCTGAAGGGTTGGGACCTGTCTTTCCTGACTTGACCAGTATCCTTATGGTCAAAAGTTATGTAGTTTTCTCTTCAAAAACAATACTTTTTTTTTTTTTTCTAGTTTCAGCTTCCTCTGCTCCTTTTGCTTTCTGCAATTCCATGGGATCATTGGACCTGAAAGTTTGGTGAACATAAAATTCATATGTAGGGTAAGTAAAAAAAAAAAGCCTGTTCGTTAAGTCTTACCCCCAATGTTTTGGATTTGGTGGATCTGGCATAGGGCCAGTTTTTGATGCAGAGGAACTGAGTTTCACATTTTGGGAAAAGAAAAAAAGTAAAAATAAATAAGTAATATGGTATGACAGAATACCAGAGGTCGGATACTGAGATCTGATGCTGTCGTCTAGTTTCTGCTTCACATATAGTTAAAATATGTAGCCAGTAAGTACAAAGAAAACATAAATGTGTCCTCTCCTTATTGTTGTGAAACCTTCAAACTGTTTTCTCTACATAATCCGGTCATATGAGTCATCTGTATATCTTGATTTGTCAGATAGATACCCATATCACTAGAGGGCTGATAGTAGCTAATACAATGTGGCTGTTGATAGAATCTCAAGAGTTATTTTAGCTGTCATTATCAGGATGAATTCTAAACTGTTTTTGAGCCAGTGCAGCAAAAACATATTGGAATCATCTTGGAAACTTGAAATTTATATCAATACCTAAATGCCGCCTCCAGTGATTCTGAATTAGCTATTCTGTAGGATAGGTTCAGTATCACAATTTTTGAAATGTCCCAGGTGATTCTAACAAGTGGACACATTTGGGAACTGCTGAAACCAAACCTTTATCCCAACAAAAACCAGACTACCAACAACACAAGGACAATGATAGTATTTAATTACTTTCTGACATTACAAACATATATATACTTGCTCACTGCTAACCACAAAGTCGGCAGTTCAAATCCACCAGGCACTCTTTGAATACTCTGGGGGTCAGTTCTACCCTGACCCCTAGGGTCGCCATGAGTCAGATCTGACTTGACGGCACTTGGCTTTGATTAGAATTAGCTCATTAACAATTTCACTTAAGATTGTTTTGTTTCTTCCCTTACTTATTGGCTTCTAGTAGAAGTGAAATAAGCTTGAGCAAATAAACAGATACATCTCTCTGACTTTTAAGCAGAACTAGAGAATAAAACCAGCTTGAAGAAGAACTGAGTGATGGGAAGACTGCGTCTTTTGGTCAGACCAGCACTTCTCAATTTCTGGGATCCTTAAAAAAAATGTTTGAACAGAAAGAAGAAATGTTTGTTCAAATATACACCATTACTCACTTATTCAGAAAGTTAAGTTCCAAATACTGGGTTGTTATGTCAAAGTTGGCATTATATGTAAAGGAAGGATGACTACTGTGATGGATAAGATCGTGTTTCACTTTGGCTGGGCTATGATTCTCAGTGTTTATATGTGATCCCTCCCAGAATAGGCTGTTCTGTGAGTAGCCAGTCAGTTGAAAGGGACTTTCCTTGGCTGTGTGGCCTACATCCTAATATAAGCAGACATTCTGGCTTTTGTTCCCCCTGAATTCTATGGCTACCTCCTGCTCATCTGACCTCTGGTTCTTGGGACTTGAGCTATCAGCTTATCTGCCAGTCTTGAAATCTGTGGATCTTCACAGCCTGTGAGCAAGAACCCTGCTTAACAACCTGCCTATCTTGTGTTTACCAGCTCCTGAGGCTGTGTAAATCAGGAGAAGCCTCTATCCTAATCCATGGACTTGGGACATTCCAGGGTCTACAACAGTATGACCCATTTCTTTGATATAAATCTCACTCTCTATACAGTTACACACATTACTGGTTTTGCTTCTCTAGGGAACCCAGCCTAAGACAACCACATCATTATGTAACTGCCAAATTATATCACTGCTTAACTGCCAAACCACTGAGAATCATGGCCCAGCCAAGATGACTCATAACTTTAACCAATACAGCCAGCATTATCTTTGCCTCCTACCTCAGCATTCATTACTACTAGAGGTACACCTTTAACACAAAAAATAATCAGATAGTAGAGTTTTTTTTAGTAGTGCTGTAAATGCAAAATGGTGGCTAATGATAAGTAGGAAGATGAGGAATAGATGTAAACATTTTTATATTTAAGTCACTTCTTTCAGTTAGTCTGATGTCCTAGACATGAAAGTAAAGCTATAAATACTTTACAGTATTCAATAACTCAGATATATGTCATTTTTTTCAGTGCCATAAAACAAAATATGTTGAAGATAGTACATTTTTAAATCAGTTGCTCCAATCAGAGTTTTTGTGATCTCTTGTTGAAAGCAATAATTTTCAGCAAACTGTTAATCGTTCTAGATCTTTTATTTATTTGGCTGTTATCTGTATTTATATCTCAATTATTGGTGACACTATCAACTATTTCTTACTATTTTCTGGTGATTCAGTCAAGCAAATTTTGCATAATGTATCTATAAAATATTTTTTATTTTATTTTAATTTATTTTATATATAATGATACATATTATATACAATATATAAACATGCCATGAGTCAGATCTGATTCAACAGCACTTGGCACTTGGCTAACACATATATAAATTCCTTAACAAAATACTTTCAAAAGTATGCATATCTTCAATCTGTAGCTAAACATGTAACTCATTTTGAGAGTTATTCAGAAATGCATTCTCGGCAAAAAGAGAAATACACATGAATTCAGTGTGAGCAACTCTTTTTATTGTGATTCTGTAAAAGTCTACCATCCAAGTCGATTTGCCATATAAAACCCTGAGCACCCACCTCTATGCAACTCTATCTGCTCTCCTCACCCTGTGACAGCACACTTTTCCTCTCCACTCTTTACTTTGAATATTCATTCAGCCAACACTTGTCCCCTCCTCTGCATTCCCTCCCCTCTAGAAAGAAACTAGTTGGACAACCTCATATATATATATAAAACCGCAGACTAGAGTTGGCAACTTTTAATCTGTCAAAGTTCTGTTTTTTAATCTTCTAAAATAATTATAAAGGGAAATTTATAAGTTTATGTCCATAAATCTACTAGTGCTTCAAAGCTAAGTATTTTAATGTCTTTGTGTCCTGGTTGTCTCACCCATTGTATGTAGAGTATCACAGATGGCTAGCAATAATGAATTGAGTTACTATATGTAGAGTGCTTCAAGACATTACAAACTTCTTGTGACCTATTACCAATATTAGTATGATCCATACACTATCCTTTTATTCAGAGCTGTTAGAAAAGGAAGGTCTTGGCTATACAGACAATTCACATAGGAAAATGTAATCTTGACACAGTGGACTAGCAAACAGCAGACACGTCTTGGCTACAGTCAGCTAAATGCTGTAAACCCTCTACAACTTGTAGGATATTTGCTTTGTAGAAAATGTCTAATTAAAATTCAAAAGCAGTTACAAGATTTTCATGTTTGGAGATTTTGAAAGATAACACTTTTTTTTTTTAACCCTCACTTCCCTAGAAGGATCAGTACTATTGCCAGGACCTACCAAAATGTTCAAATTTTTATCCATTCTCTTTAGATGAAAAATGCTATCAAAGATGATAAATTTATAGGTCAAACTCTTTCCATCAATCAGCCTTACTGAACTCAGGAAAGGTCCCTTCCTTCTGACCTTGCCCAGATGGTAACTTGTTTCAGTGTGGCTTTTCTAGTGCTAAGGAAGAATAGCTCTCTTTTAAAGTCACTGATACATTTCTTAATTCAGGAAAGAAAAAAAAAATTCCTGAATCTAAATGTGTTATTTAATTTACTAAAAAATAAAATCAAAAAGCTCCATAAATCAATCAACTTTTATGAACTTAATATCCAGTATACAATGCATTTTATTCTAGCATCCTGTCTTGGAAAATGTATACTGGCAGTGATCTGAAAGGCTAAGTTACACTTAGAAATCTTTAGCTCTTCAAGATCTTACGTTACATCCCAGCTGTATGGAAAGAGTTGACCTGCCGGCACCTGACAAATATCTTTCCCAACTCTCCTCCCACTGTGACTCTACCCTGTACTCTGTGTCACGTACCCAAACTCTGAGTGCATGCTGATAAATAGTCACACTTTGATAACCTGTTAAACCTTGGTGCACACCAGCATATTGATCTGCCTAGACACAAGTAAAGGGCCCATCAACCATTTGGAACAGGGAGTCCCAGGGTACTAAGTACCTAGAGAATAATTTAGAAAGGGAGAGTTGTCTTTGATTGGCTACATCTACTTGGCCACAAGAGCTATTTACCACATTGGAAGGGACACTGGAAGAAGGCCAAAGTGAAGCCTTTCAAAAGCAGAGGACCTAATGTAAGGGTCATTTTGCTTGAGATTAGAAGAATATTGTGTATTACTTGATCAATTTATAAAATGAGAGACATTATACTAGTTAACCAACAGATCATTAAAAATACATGCATAGGATTCAGGTTATAATTAAAAGCTCAGTACACTCAAACACTACACAGAAACAATATAAAACTACCAAACAGTGCAGGGATTAAGGATCTAGAAGGAATGGCTGCTACAATCACTATGTAAAAAAGCAAAAAAAATAGCATTTTTTAAGATAGTGATTATAACTACCTTTTTTTTTTTTCTTTTAACTGTGATTTAGGTGAAAGTTTACAGGGTAAATTAGTTTCTCATTAAACAGTTAATACACACACTGTTCTGTGACATTCATTGCCAACCCAGTAATGGGTCAATACTCTCCCCTTCCCCACCCTAGGTTCCCTATTTCCATTGGTCTCATCTTCCTGTCCCTTCTTGCCTTCCTGTCTTTGCTTTTGGGCTGATGTGACCACTAGTCTTGTGTGCATTATTGAACTATGAAGCATGACCTTCAAGGATACTGTTGTTGGCCCTGTAAGACCTGCGTAGTCTTTGGATGAAGGGTGAACCTCAGGAGTGACTTTAGTGCTGAGTTAAAAAGACATCCAGGAACTATATTCTTGGGGTTTCTGCATTCTCTGTCTGACCAGCAAGCCTGTTTTTCTGTTTGTTTGCTTTATGAAGTTGCATTTTGTTCTATACTGTTCACATGCTTTGTGTCAGACCCTCTGTTGTGTTTCCTGCCAGGGCAATTGGTGGTGATAACCAGGCATCACCTAGTTATTCTGGGCTCATTCTAGTGAAGGTTTTAGTAGTTGTGGTCCAGTAATCTTTTGGGCTAATCTCTCCCTTGTGCCTCTGGTCTTCATTCTCACTTGCTCCAGCAGGGATGAGACCAGTGGAGGTATCTTAAACAGCCATTTGTATGCTTTTGAAACCCTAGCCACTACTCACAACCACAGTTGGATGCAGAACACTTTCCTCATAGATTATGTTATGCCAGTTGAGCTAGGTATCCCCACTGAGCATGGTCCACAGCTCTCATCCCAGTAGCTCAGTTTCTCAGGACCTTTGGCTGTATCTGTGAAATGCCTGTAACTTTGCCCCGGTCAAGGTGGGCTACTTCTCCAGCATTGTGTATTGTCTTACCCCTCACCCGAGTTACCACTTACCTGCTATCTAGTTAGTGTTTTGCCTTGCTATAGCAGCCACTCTTAACCTTTTCATTTGAAATGCTTCCCCTAAATGTTACTTTCATTAGAACTACTTTGGTGTGACAGGCAGGGGTGTTATTTATTTCCCTACCAATGAGATATGGTAAAACATTTTAGAAATAAGACAGAGATGATGTTGACCCTGGTGGTGTGGTGGTTAAGTGCTGTGGCTGCTAACCAAAGGGCTGGCAGATTGAATCCACCAGGTGTCCCTTGGAAATTCTAAGAAGCAGTTCTACTCTGTGCTATAGAATCAATATGAGTCAGAATCGACTTCATGGCAGTGGGTGGATGAATGTTGATTGTGATAGTGATATGATCATGTATGCTGTTGTACTATTCAACAGATCAGAGAGTTAATTTACATGTGTTTTAAACTGTTTTATTCCAGCCAGGAAAGATTTACCTGCTTTTCAGGATATGACAGAATGAAGTTCTTAAATACTGTTAGAGCCAAAACAATGACATAAAACCTGTGCATATTTATGTCTTCTATTACAGGGAATGTTCTATACATGGCTTTAGTAAACTGCTTTACCTCTGCTTCTTGTGTAGCACCTCCTGATTTAGACCTTTATGCTTCT
The DNA here is from genome assembly GCA_028571685.1 of Heterohyrax brucei. Lineage (NCBI taxonomy): Eukaryota > Metazoa > Chordata > Mammalia > Hyracoidea > Procaviidae > Heterohyrax > Heterohyrax brucei. The sequence goes on along the minus strand of CM053149.1, from coordinate 110,617,564 downwards.
TCTTGCTAAGATATCATCGTTAAAAGAAAATGTTTGTTTTCTTTTTATTTTTTTAAAGAAATGACCTTCAGTATATCTTTATATCTTTCTCCATGGTTTTCTTAGACTATCCATCTGATGCAATAAAACCCTTGTATAAATCAGCATTAGGAGAACTAAGAATATACACCTCATTTTTTAAAACACACAAAAGCAAAGATGGTTTATTTTCTAGACTTATAATTCAAATATGAGGCAGTTTTGCTGTTCGCTTTGCCAACTTGAACATCTGGCTTTAGGATATTTCAGTATTTCTACTGAATTAAATTAGTCAAAGATACTAGGATTACTATTTCATCTATTTGCCACAACTGTATCCTGCTGCTATTAAAAAATGCATTACTGTGTCTTTAGGAAAATATATCTGGACAGATGTAGGGAGAGTGTCATATCCCAGGGGCTATAGACGTAATTAAGCTGAAACATTTCTTTCATTTATATTTGTTCATGTATGAAAAGAAGTATGTTTTCAAGAATAACTGGGATATGAGGGCTTTATTATTTTCATTAGGGAAGAACACAATATTGTTTTCCCTCCACATTCTGGTTTATAGTAAATCACAAAAACAATTTCAATGAAAATATTACAAAATTCTGCTTTAACATTGCTCTCAGTAGCCAAAGTCAAAAACATAGTATGATATTCCTTACTTTTCAAAACCATGTTGTCACCAAGCCAGTGTTAATGGTGACAAATAATCCAACTTCCTACTTGGCTTCTTGATATTGCTCCAAATCTAATTTTTGAACTGTTCTCATTTTATGGATAAGGAAACTAAAAGCTATGTCTATTCATTCATCTAACAAATATTTATTAACTGCTTAATACTTATTACTGTCATTGGGGCTATAGCTCTGAGAATTAAAACAACAACAGCAAAAATTCTTTCTACTCACATTGAGCCGTCATCCTCAGCATAAGTTGAGGGACCCAGAGTAGACAGTTAATGAAACATACATGAAGTGTAATTGTAGACAGTCATAAACCCATTGCTGTCAAGTCAATTTCAACTCATAGCCACCTCATAGGACGAAGTAGAACTTCCCTCTAAGGTTTCCAAGGAGTAGCTGGTAGACTTGAACTACAAACCTTTTGATGAGCAGAAGAGCTCTTGACCACTGAGCCACCAGGGCCCCTAGATAGTGATGAGGGCTCTGAAAGAATGAAAAGGAAGCAACAATGTCATGGAGGAATGAGGGGAATCAGGAAGGGGTAGACAAGAAAAGTCTCTTTGAGAGAGTCATGTTTGACTTCTCATCTGAAAGACCAAAAGAGTAGAGTCATCCAAGACAAAGAAGAAGCGTTTCTGAGGCACAGAAAATAAATGAAAATTCTGAGAGGCAAACAAATCTGGTCAGCCGGGGTCACTGAATACTGTTCTTTGCAAGTGTTTCAACTGATGTCACCCAGGGCATGTGCTTTAATTTCCTTCTCACAGAAAACTTGGTTGAGTTTGCTGGATTAGTGGCCTGAAGAACTAGATCTGCTATTAAGACACAGGCAGGGAGGGGAATAAAGCCAATAGAAAACAAGCAAAAAAGAGCAAGCAGGCTCTCATGGATTGAAACGTGTCCCCCTAAAAACAAGTGTAGCAACTTGACTGGGCCATGATTGCTAGTATTGTATGATATTCTCATAGTTTGTAAATCATTCCTCTAGAATGTTAATGAGGGAGGGTGGGTAGCAGGTGTATTGGTGGGACAGGACTCAGTGTGTAAGATTGTATTGCCTCTTGAGGTTATGTTTTGAGTATAAAGGAAAGGGAAGCAAGCAGAGAGTTGGGGACCTCGTACCACCAAAAAACCAGTGCTGGGACCAGAGCATTTGCTTTGAAAAAGACCCTGCATCCCTGTGACTCAGAAGCTTCCAGTCCAGGGGAAGACTGATGACAAGGACCTTCCTCCAAAGCTGACCGAGAAAGCCTCCTCTTGAAGGGGCTGATGTCCTGAACTTGGACTTGCAGCCTACCGAGTGGTGACAGACTAAAGTTTCTCTTTTCAAAGCCATGTACTTATGGTATAGCACTTGTTATGGAAGCACTATATGACTAAGACACAGTTATATGTAATTTCTGCTCTCACTCTATGAATAAATTTTTGTTATAAGAGTCAAACTAGATTGATAACAAAACTCTCCCTTAAAACCTCCCTACCTCTGTTCTTTCACAGATTTAATTCCTGGAAATAGAATTTCTTAAACTTTGATCTAGAAATTTGTTCTGAAACTTGCCTTTTTCAGCTAAAATGTCCCTAAGTCTTGGAAATGTATAGTCTTCATAACAATAATGTACTATTTAGTACTCCAGGCATATTATTAAATTTAAATATTCCTCTACTGATAAGAAATTTTAATTATGTTCAGTACTAATGGGCAAAATGATGATGCAGTTTACATCCTTGAATGTGTACTTTTGCCCCCCTGTGTAAACGTTTCTTAGGAATGATTAACAGAAATAGAATTTATAGATAAGAGAGCATATAGAATTTTGATTTGGTTAGATACTGCCAGATTTCCATCAAACAGTATCTAGTAATTTCTGCCTTAGCAATCATGGGTAGAAATGCTAGATCCTCATAGCCTCTCTAAAGCTATTATCAATCAAACACGTTCGACAAAACTGAAGGATTAAAAATAAATAAATAAAATTGCTGTTGCGTTAATACTAACTCACGGCAATACATACGTTTCAGAGCACAACTGAGAACCATCGAGTTTTCAGTGGCTATGTGCTCTCATAAGTAGAAACAGCTAACCAGACCTCTCTTCTCAGGCACTTCTGGGTGGATTTGAAGTGCCCAACTGCCAGTTAGCAGCCAAGTATTTAATCTTTCATACCACCAATTAACTCAGTAACTGAAAAATAAGATAATAAAAGCACTGCTGGTTGTACTAGTGTTTAATGATTGCTAATTTAGTTCCTTATGCCTCTTTTCATATGTTTATGATTACATGTAAGTTTTATTTCCTAACTATTTTTCTTATGTAAACTGCTTTTCATTTCGCTTTTCTTTTACCCATTTGACTGCTGAGTTATTCATCAGTGGTCATTTTTAAAACTCTTTAGGTGGAGTTTTATAGTAGTCCTTTGTTTTTCTTTTTCAAATACATGAACAAGCATTGAAACTTTAACATGTTTTATTGACTTTCTTGCTCACAATCATATCCCTTAATTTTTTTTTTTTCAGAATTACAGTCCATTTTGTAACAACACACCTGAAGTCACTCTTCTACAAATAAATCTGTGGCCACAATTTTTTGCATCTTTTCGTGTGTGAATATGCTTCTTTGCTTTCTTATTCGAATGCTAGCATTATTCAGTATATTTAAAAATTGGGTACTCAGAAAACTTTGAAAATGTTTTTCCATTGTTACCCAGCATGTGATATTGTTATTTTACTTCCCATTCTTTTGCAGATAGCTTGAGTTTCTTTTTTCACAGATATTTTCTTTGGGCTATCTATATTCCTGGTAGAACAGTATCTCCTCGTGATGTATCTAGATGTTTAGGGATAGATTTTTTTTCTTTTAATTCATCTCCATGATCATAGCTTTTGGTATGAACATTCATTTTTTTTATCTCTGGGAAGTATGTTATTAGTTATTTAATTATTGGTTATCGCCTATTTTATATTCCCCCTACTTTAAAAAATCTTATCAGATACTGGAGGATGCAGTCTCTCAACTGTATCCTCTGTACTTTTCTCCCATACATCTCACTGTTTAGACATTTTGTGCTCCTGAGTCAGATCCGACTCGACGGCACTTGGCACTTGGCTCTTAGTCTTGGTTGACCTGGTACCGTGCAAATGTGTACTTCAAGTGTTTCTTTCATGTTATTTAGTCTTACCTTGTATTCCTAGTGTTGTTGTTACCAAATATCTTTCTTTTAATATTTAATTCCACCTAGTTGGTTCTTCCTCCATGCATCTATTAGTTTGTCGTGCTGTGGGGGCTTATGTGTTTCTGTGATGCTGGGAACTATGCTGCTGATACTCAGATACCAATAGGGCCACCCATGGTGGGCAGGTTTTCAGCTGAGCATCCAAATGAAGACAGACTAGGGAGAAGGACCTGGAAGATGCTTCTGAAAGGAATTAGCCTGCAAAAACCTTATGACTATCAATACAATATTTTCTGAAGATGTGTCAGAAGATGTACTCTCTAGGTTGGAAGACACTCAAAATAGAAAAGAGGAAGAGCTGCCTCCTCAAAATAGAGTTGACATTAATGACTTGGATGCAGTCAAGCTTTGGGGACCTTCATTTACTGATGTAGCATGACTCCCAATGAGAAGAAACAGCTGCAGACATCCACTACTAATTAAAAGATGGAATGCATGAGATATAAATCTAGGACAATTGGAAAGTGTCAGAAATAAAGTGGAATGCATAAACATCAATATCCTAGGCCTTAATGATCTGAAGCGGGCAGATATTGGCCATTTTGAGTTGGATAATAATTTGTTCTACTATTCCAGGAATAACAGTGTGAAGAGGAAGGGCACTGCATTCATCATCAAAAAGAATATTTCAAAATCTATTCCAAAATACAATGCTCAGAGTCAGTGACAGGATAATATCCATATACCTACAAGGAAGATCAGTTAATGTAACTATTATTCAAATAAATTAATCAATGACTATAGACAAAGATGAAGAAATCAAAGATTTTTAACACCTTCTACATATGAAATCGATGTAACACGTAGTTGGGATGCATTAATAATTACTGGTAATTTGAATGCAGAAGTTGGAAACAACAAAGGATTGGTAGTAAGAAAATGTGGCCTTGGTAATAGAAATGATGCAGGTGATTGCATGATAGATTTTTGCAAGACCAATAACTGCTTCATTGCAGATACCTTATTCACCAACATAAACAGCAAGTGCACATGTGAATTTCACCATATGGAATGCGCAGAAATCAAATGGACTGCATCTGTGAAAAGAAAAATGGAAAAGTTGTAAATTGTCAGTCAGAATAAGGCCACGGGCCAACCGCAGAACAGACATTAGTTGTTCAAATGCAAGTTCAAGGTGAAAATGAAGAAATTCAGAACAAGTCCACCACAGCCAAAGTGTGATCTTGTGTATATTCCACCTGAACTTAGACACCATCTCAAAAGTAGGTTAGACCCACTGGGCACTAATGACCAAAAACAAGGCAAGTTGTGGAATGAGATCAAGAACATCTTACATGTTCTGTATACTACCTGGATGTGGGGTATCTGGGAATCCTAAAAGTTAGCAAGCTGCCATCTAAGTAGCACCAACCAGTCCCAACCTACCTGGACTACAGGTAAATGGAGGACTTCAAGGACAGGAGGAAAATAAGAGCCCTCCAGACAGAAGGAGCCATGTGAACCAGAGTCTGCTTCAGCATGGAACCAGAAGAACTAGATGGTACCCAGCCACCACCAATGACTTCCTGAATGGGATGCATGGTATGGAGCCTCTGACATAGTGGAAGAAAGGCTAGTGGACAGAACTAGAATTCTACTAAATAATCATGCTTGAAGGTCTGTCAGTCTGCATGGTCCCCTGGGAACGTGGACCCCAGACTCTCCAACCCCAAACCATATCCAGCACTGAAACCAGATCTCCAGACAGGATCCAAACATGGAGGGTGGAGATAAACAAACTTTGGACTTAGATATGTACAGGGGGCTATCTAAGAAGCTCTTTGCTGGAGGTGAATGGATAGGTAAGCAGGGGCAAATCTTGCTCAAACAGACACAGGAAGTTTTAGATGAAATGAGGGAGTGTGCTGTCATGAGTAGAAGAGATCTACATTCAAGACTATTTCCAAAAATATCATCCAGCTGAATATAGAAATTATCAAACAATATGGGGTTGGGGAGGGGAGACCAGTTAGAGTAGAATAGCAGTGAAAGTTCTGGTACTATATGGCAAACTGATATGGTTGTAAACTTGTACTTAAACCACAATAATATTTATTTATTTTTAATAAAACAACATCATACATAAAGGAAGCAAGGCATCATTAAAAAGATAAGAAAGAAAATACCAAAGTGAATGACAGAAAAGGCTCTGAAACTTGCTTCTGAATATTGAGTAGCTAAAGCAAAAGGAAGAAATGATGAAGTAAAACAGCTGAACAGATTTCAAAGGGCAGCTGGAGAAGACAAAATAGCATTACAATGACATATACTAAGAGCTGGAGATGGGAAACTTCAGCATTTCTCAAGCTGAAAAATTGAAGAAAAAATTCAGGTCTCAGGTTGTCATAGTCAAGGATTCTATGGAGAAGATATTAAATGATGTGGGAAGCATCAGAAAGAAGATGAGAGGAAGATAGAGAGTCACTGTATTTAAAAATAACTGGTTGACATTTAACCATTTCATGAAGTATGACCAAGAGCCAGTGATACTAATGGAAGGAGTCCATGCTGCCCTGAAGGCACTGGCAAAAAACAAGGATTGAGAAACTGAGAGAGTATCAGTTGAGATACTTCAGCAAGCACATGTAGCACTGGAAGTGCTAACTGATCTATGGCAAGAAATTTGGAAGACAGCTACCGGAACAACTGAGTAGAAGAGATCTACATTCATGACCATTTCCAAAAAACGTCACCCAATTGAAGGTAGAAATTATCAAACAATATCATTAATATCACATACAAGTAAAATTTTGCTGGATATCATTCAAAAATGGTTACAGGAATATACTGATTCAAGTTGGTTTCAGAAGAGAACATGGAACCGGGGGTATCATTGTTGAAGTCAAGTGGATTCTGGCTGAGAGCAGAGCATACCAGAGAAATGTTTACATGTGTTTTATTAACTATGCAAGTGCCTTCAACTTTACGAGTCATAACAAGTTATAGATAAAATTGCAAAGAATGCTTGGGCAGAACAAGGGGATACTGCATGGCTTAAAGTCAGGAAACGTGTGTGTTATGATTGTATTCTTTCACCATACCATTCAATCCATATGCTGAGCAAATTAGCTGAGAAGCTGGACTCTATAAAGAAGAAGGGGGTATCCAGGTTGCAGACAGACTCATTAACAAACTGTTATGCAGGTGATACAATCTTGCTTGCTGAAAGTAAAGAAGATTTGAACTACCTACACACAAAGATCAAAGAGCACAGCCTACAGTGTGGGTTACACATCAACATAAAGAAAACAAAAATCCTTTTAACTGTACCAATAGGCAACATCCTGACAAATGGAGAGATTAGGATTGTCGAGAATTTAACTTTACCTGGATCTGCAATCAACATCCATGGAAGCAGCAGTCAAGAAATCAAAAGACACATTGTGTTGGGCAAATTTGCTGCAAAATATCTCTTTAAAGTGTTGAACAGCAAAAAATGTCACCCCTTGAGGACGAAGATGTACCTGTCCTAAGACGTAGTGTTTTCAAGCATCTCATAAACATGCAAAAGCTGTATAATGAGTAAAGAAGACTGAAGAATTGCCACCTTTGAATTGTGGTGATGGCCAAGAATATTGAATATACCATGTACTGCAAAAGAGGGAACCAATATGTCTTAGAAGAAGTACAACCAGACTACTGTTGAGAAGCAGTGATATGAGGCTACATCTCATGTGAGATACAGGGCTTGTAAAACAGAAGAAGACCCTCAAGGAGATGGATTGACACAGTGGCTGCAACAATGGAATCCAACATCACAACAGTTCTGAGGGTGGTAGCTGGTGGTACAGTGGTTAAGTGCCACGTCTGCTAACTAAGAGCTCGGCAGTTCAAGTCCAGCAGGCACTCCTTGGAAATTCTGTGAGGCAGTTCCGTCCTGACCTGTATGGTTGTTATGAGTTAAACTGACTCGACAGCACTGGGTTTTGTTTTGTTGTTTTTTTTTTTTTTTTTTTTTTTTGGTAAGAGTCACTACAAGTCAGAACCAGCTGAAGGGCACCTAACAAAAGCAATTCTTTCTTGTATTAATTAAGTGTTTTCTAAAGTCTTCGGCTTGTTTTCATCATTCTGTTTCCTTTAGTACTAAATCTTTTGTTTCTTAAGTTTATGGCTGCTTTGATGATGTGATTTTTCCTAAAACGTTTGATAATTCCACTTATTTATTTCTTTTGCGTGTGTGTGTTCATGAATACTGTTTCCCCTCATGTTCTCTTTATGAATTAGAGAAACCTGCCTACTTTCCCTGATTTTAATGGGAAGGGTGAATGTCTGCTAACTACTTTTCATCTAGGCTTGAGTGATTCCAGTGTCTGTTTGGAAGTCAATAGGAATCAGTGTATCACACTTCTTTCTCAACTTCTGTACTCTCTGTCCTTCAGCTTGGTAACAAATGCCACTGCTTAGCCCAGAAGAACAATCCCAACTATTCTGTTTGAATGTCACCAATTAATTAATTAATTAATTATCTTGCTCTCCGAATTTGTCAAATCTAGACCTTAAGCTTTTGTGAACTATATCTTTGTTCACTCTTCAGGCCTATGATGTCTTTTGGTTTAGTTTTCCCCAATTTCTGATCCTCTATATGTTCTATTGTTCAGGATTCCTCAATATTACTGATCCATTGATGGCATTGTCTCTTCTTGTAGACATTTATTGATGATTTTTATTCATATTACTGAATTTTAGGGATAATGGAGTATGGACATAGAAGCTTAGTTTATTATTCTGATTTACTTATTTACACAGTGAACATTTTATGGTTTGATAATATATATTCAGAAATGCATAAAAATCATTAGTAGGCATAATAATAAACATTCACAAAATTAAAGCACCTGAATAGACTGTAAGCAGATTAAAATTAAAATATGGCCAGCTCTTCGGAGGTGCCTTATGCCCTGTCTCATGTACTACTACTGTCCTCAAAGCAAACAGTCTCCTAATTTCTAGTGGAAATGATTTTTGAGTTTTATGAAACCCTGGTGGCATAGTGGATTAAGTGCTACATCTGCTAACCAAAAGGTCAGTGTTCAAATCCACCAGGCACTACTTAGAAATTCTGTGGAGCAGTTCTACTGTGCCCTATAGAGTTGCTGTTTGTCAGAATGCACTCCATGGTACTGGGTATACAAATAGGATCATCTACTGGAAACCCTGGTGATATAGTGGCTAAGTGCTATGCTGCTAACCAAGAAGTCAGCGGTTCAGATCTCCTGAGTACTCCGTTGAAACTCTATGGGGCAGTTCCACTGTGACCTATAGGGTCGCTGTAAGTTGGAGTCAATTCAACATCAGTAGTTCTGGATTTTTTGGTTGCTGGGATCATCTACTATAAAATTTTTTGAATTTGGCTTCTTTTGCTCTACTTTATGTTTCTGAAGCTCATTCATAATTCATTGGGACAACAATTAATTCTTCAATGTTGCTAAATCTATATTATAAAACTTACAAAAGCCAGAACCTGCATGAGGTCAAGAAACAGAAAAATAAGAATGTACCCTGTCAAAAGTAGAAACTCAATAAGACTTAGAAACAGAAGGTAGTTCCACTGAGTTCTGGCTCTCATAGGTTTCACTATGTAGCATTTGCACTTGGTTTTGTATGTATATATGCATTTTTACTGTTAACTATGAGTTTGCTTCTCTACCGTATACTTCAAAGTGTGCATATTCCTGATTTTGTTACTTAGGAGAATGGCTGGGTGATTTAGCTGCTCCCTGAGTCTATCTAGGAAACCCAGGTGGTGTAGCAGTTAACTGCTACATCTGCTAACCAAATGGTCAGCAGTTCTAATCCACCAGGCACTCCTTGGAAGCTCTGTGGAACAGCTGGGTTTTGAGTCTATCCAGTCAGACTGATCTGTGTCTGTGTTAGTTGGAGATGGTCAGTGTTGTTCGTGGTCTGGGTTAGGGGTGGGAACTGATTTGCAAAGAATCACTTTGTCCTTAGGCTCCAAATAGTTGACTGGGACACTTAAGAACTATTCATCATTAGTCATGAATCATCACTGAATATGTTTTAATTGACACAGAGTATTGATCCTAAAGGAACCTACTGGAATTTCACATTTTGAATTTAGTAAAAGATCTATTTGTTTTCAGTTTTGGTCTGTAGATTAGTTTCATGCAGATGAATAAAATATACCTTGTGGTTCTTTAATACAATTGTTGTCAAGGACTTGGTAAAAAGCTTATGTATTCCTTGATATTAACAATGGCCACCTTTGTATCATAACCATAAGTCACCAAAGGAAAATCACAATGTTAATTTCTTCTCTTGTATGTGGAAAGCAGTCTGTGGTTGAAAGGCATGGACTTTGAAGTCAGGTAGATGTGACCGTCATTCTCAGCTGCACCAAAAACTAGCTGTTTGACTTTGACTTTGTAACAATCGCTAAATCTCTCTGGTCCTTATGATCCGCAAAAGTGTTCTACTAATACCTACCCTTAGCTTTTAGGTGAAGGTTAAATGAAAACATATGTAAAATACTAGCATAATGCCTAGTACACTGAAGGTGAGCAAAAATAATTTCTGTACCCCTCCTATTCCCAAAAGAGCTTTTCAGTGTTGGAATTTGTTAAAATGATCCAACGAGGTTTGAGGATCAAGCAAATCGTCCTAATTTCCACCTTCACATTCTGAGGGGACAAGGTGACTGAAGGAGGTCCAAGACACTGAAAAGTACGGTGATGGAAAGTCAGCTGTATTGGCAAGTCTATTCCAAGTGTTAGCAAATAGTTCCCACTTCCTGTGTTTAGGAAACTTCTGGAAGTTTTGTTTGCTGACTGCTCACATTCTGTGTTCTACGTGCTGTCAATAGTTATTCTACAGAAAACAATCCAGGACACCTCTCAGTTAAGCTGGCTAACTGAACATAGCTGAAAAGCTCAACAAATCTGACATAAAGAAAAAGACTAATGTAGTAGTTTTATATAAAAGATTTTTTTATTCCTTATATTCAAAGTACTCTACAGATAAAGGAGAGAGTCACATCGTATCAAATCTGTTTCTCCTCTAAATTGTTTATCTAGTGCATTATGCTTATACCAAATTCAAACTCATTGCCACAGAGTTGATTCTGACTCACAGTGTCCATATAGGACAAAGTACAACTGCTCCACAGAGCTTGTAAGGAATAGTTGGCAGGTTCAAACTACTAGACTTTGGATTACAGCCTGAGTTCTTAACCACTGCACCACCAGGGCTTCCTTACACTTAGAGAGGTTCTGATGTTGGACTACAGGGTTGCTGTGAGTCAGTGGTTGGCTTGATGCAGAACTTCCTACTTTAGCCTACTAGGTATGCTGCATTACTTATTTTAATATATTCTTGATTTGACTTGATGATGTTTTGATTAAAATTTTTGGATTTATATTTATAAGCAAGATTAGCCTATACTTTTCAGAGGCCATCTTTGTCCAAAAATAAATACAAAGTTTTCAGCAGTGGTTGATTCAGGGGGAGGATTAAGGGATGAAAATGGTAGGGTGTTAGGGGTCCTAAGATAGTGGCTAAAAGAATGTTTAATTTTATCTCTGAGATCTTTTTCTTTAAACAAAGTATTAAAAATAAAATGATTTAAGTAAATTATGACAAGACTAAGCAATGGTTAATTGGGGGCACTAAAAATATACATGTTTGAAATGCTATTCTTTTTGTGTGTATAGTTTGAATTTTTTTTTTAATTGTACTTTGGATGAAATCTTACAGAACAAAGTAGTTTCTCATTAAACAGTTAGTATACATGTTGTTTGATGACACTGTTTAACAATCCAACAACAGATTATCACTCTCCCTTCTCAATCTTGGATTCCCTATTACCAACGTTTACGTCCACTCCTGTCTTTTCGTCCTCGCCCCTGAGCTGGATGCCCCTTAATTCTCATTTTGTATTACGGGCCTGTCCAGTATTTGTCTGAAGGCTGAACCTTAGGAGTGACTTTATTACTGAGCCGAAAGTGTGTGCAAGGGCCACACTCTGAGTGTCTGTCCAGTCTCTGTCAGACCAGTAAGTCTGGTTTTTCCATGTTGAGTTAGTTTTGTTCTGTGTGTTTTCTCCAGCTCTGTCTGGGGTCCTCTGCTATAATCCCTGGCAGAGCAGTCAGTAGTGGTGGCTGACACCACCTGTTTGTGCTGGATTCAGGCTGCTAGAGGACATTGTTGGTGTGGTCCCTTCCTTTAGATTCATCTTTGCCTTGTTTATTTTAGTTTTCTTCATTCTTTCTTGCTTCTGGAGTAACCTAGATGGCTGCTCACTAGTTTTCAAATACTTGAAATAGAATTTTAGAAGGAAAATAGTAGAAATAAAGGGAGGGAAGGAAGGGAGAAGAACAGAGTGAGGGAGGGAGGGAAGGAGAAAAGGAGGGAGGGAGGAAGGGAGAGATGGAAGGAGGGAGGAAGGAGGTGAGGGAGAGAAGACAATCTAGAAAAGTCTTTCAGGTGTAAACTGATTCTTCCAGGGAGGCCAATACCTGACCCTTTCTGGTAAATCCAATTATTTGTGCACTTGTTTATCTTTGAACTTCATACATTTATGTATCCTTTCTTCTCTTTTTGTCTTGCCACCTTGTAGAGCTTTGGTGTTTTATGATACAATAAGAAACAATTGGAACAAATCTAAACTACCCAGTGATTGCTTATTAACACAGAGTTATAAAAAATTCATAGACAGTGGTAAGCCTCTATTTTCTTAAACTAACTGGAAACATATATATCTTGTGATTGGATAAAAGCATTATCCACAGCAATTATGTGTTATAGCATATATATAATGATTAGATAAAACTACGTTCCACTGTAATAAAAAACAGTCATTTGATTATACATGTTTAAATTCATCATTTATTTTATAATAGCAGTGTAGCTAGATAATATAGTTAATACAGTGGATTTGCTACTGATACTCGTACTGAGCAGCTGTGATGTCTGTTAAAATTATTGTTAATGTTAAATTTAAGCAGATCTAAATGCCAAATTCATTATCCACCAAGGGATCCATATGCAACCTTAAGATCATAGACATATGTAAAAATTCCTTGCTTATAGTAAGGCCATTTAAACTCATACACATCTTTGATTATTGTTTATTCATATCTCCTATCAGTGCTTTGAGTGAACTCTGGCTTCCCTGCTAGTGCCCTGAATAATGCAAACAATGTAAGAGATCTCTTACATATGAGGCACTGTGCTGCATACTGATGTATCCTACCTCATTTAGTTATTTTAGCATCACTTCAAGACATTTGATGCTACAAGGAGTGACAATTAAGTTTGAGAACTCATCCTAGTAAAAGTGCTACACACCTCATTGATGAGTATTTCTATGGTCACCTTCAAAGTACTCACCTTGGGAAACTATGCATTGAAGCCGGTGCCTAGTCTACCCTTCAAAGCAATTTTGGAACTTTCTGGAGAGGCCACCAGAGCTCTCGTCATATTATCGCTGATGTCCTGAATGTCATCAAAATGTCTTCCTCTCAATCTCCCCTTTGAGTAAAGACAAAAGTCATTGGGGGGCGGGATCAAGTGAGTAGGAAGGGTGTTGTAATGCACTTGTTTGTTTACTGGCTAAAGACTCCCTCACAGATAACTACACAACTAAGTTTGCAAACTTGTCACCGTGATACTCTGCACAATGGCCGTTCCAGAAAGAGTTCCGAAACTGCTTTCAAGGGTGGACTAGGAGCTAGCATTGGTGCTTAGCTTCCCAAGGCGAGCACTTCAAAAATGACTACAGTGATACTCAGCAATAAAGTATGTAGTACTTAGAACAATTAAGTTTGCAGACTTGATTATTAAGCCTTGTATATTGCTTTTAGGGGTGAGAAAATGAGAAACCCATAGCTAGAAAGTAGAAAAGCTTAAATTTATCTGCCATTAAAATTTTCCAGAGAGTCCCTGGAAGGCACAAACAGTTAAGCACACAACTACTGGCTTCAAGTTGCTGGTTGGAACCACCCAGTAGAGCCTCAGAAGACAGGCCTAACGAAACACTGAAAGCCTTGTGGATAAATTCTGCTCTGCACACGTGGGGTCTGAGTTAGAACTGACTCAAGAACAAGTAATAACAACAACCAAAATTTTCCACTAAATCAAACTGCCTATTAAGTGAAATTAGCATGTATATATTTAGGAATAAATACAGTTGACTCTTGGTCAACACACAGCTTAATGCTATTACCATCTGTCATATGTGGATTTAACTATTAGCCAGCTAAACCAAGCCTGCTTTGTAGGCAAGTCATCTCCTCCGCTGCAACACTGGAAAAATTTTATCTGTACCACTTCGATCTTTCATACACGTAATAGTTATGATCTTGTCACCTCTTTACTACCTGCCTCTTCACAAACTGCTTTTTCATATCATACTGTTTTCTATTTTTTCCACCCTGCATTCTCTTGGCTAATTTCTCTCCCTGTCTCTCTCTCTTTCTACTTCTCTGTCCTGTATAGAGTAGCATAAATCTCGTCTTACTTGGAAGGGAGTGAAGTTTCTGGAGAGATCATTTACTAATGAGTGATGATGGTGTGTCATGAAGAATATCCAGGCCGAAGTGCTGTGACCTTCCTTTGATTGTCCAGGGCTGCTCTTGTAATAACTCCATCAAGACATGTCAAAAAACATGGAAGATACAACTGCCTAATCTCTGCACCATGTCCCTGTCCTATAATGAGCAGAAATTCTCCTTTTCAGTTAATCGCCCATAAAGGCCATGAAGGAATTTGATCAGCACAGCTACAGTTCCTGTCACAAGGCAGCGTTACAGATGATCTTTCCTTCCTTTCAAATGTTTTCTGGCACCTGAAGGAGAATAAATCTGAACTTAATGGGGCAATTCCTAGATAAAATATATTTTTTAATAGTTTCATGTAAGACTAGACCATTTTGATATGACTTCTCAGATTTTACTAGCTATGAATTACTGTTGAGATAATTTTATATTGTTATTCTTGTTATCTTTAGCTGCTTTAGAATCAGTTCCCACTCAGAGTGACCCTATATGTACAACAGGATGAAACACTGCCCAATCCTGCACCATCCTCACAATTGTTGATGTCTTTGAGCCCACCACTGCAGCTAGCATACCATTCCATCTTGTTGAGGATCTTCCTCTTTTGCATGGACACACCACTTTACCAAGCATGATATTTTTCTCTATGTGCTGATCCCACCTTATAACATGTCCAAATCACATGAAATGAAGTCTCACCAACCTCACTTGCAAAGAACACTTTTAGGCAGCCAGAAGAAACCAAACTCCTAGTAACATAAAGGATTCAAGTCCGGATATGTCTTCAGTGTAAGTTCATAGAGCTCTCTGTTCTACCTTGGTTCTTTAGAGAAGCAAAACCAAAGAAGCATACAAACACACATACACACGGGTGTAGAGAGACAGAGCTGTCCCAAGGCCCAAGGAAATGGCTGTCGTGTTTGTAGGAACTAGCAAGTCCCAAGGCTGTGGGTCAGGTATCAGGTTGGAAGTTTCTGCTGACTCACATAGCTGAAGGGGCTGTTGAGGCCAAGATCAGCAGGTCAGATGGCAGGCCGCTGGCTAATAGTCTGTGGAGGCTAAAAAATCCCAATAGTGGCAGGCAATACAGCAGGCAGCTGATTCAGTTCCCAAGAACCAGAGGTCAAATGATGACAAGCGTGATGCAAGATCCAGAGCCAACAAGCAACTGTCGCAAGAATGTCCATATAAGTATTGGATGCAGGCCACAGGCTGGGGAAATTCCCCTCACGGCTGATAAGCCAGCCTCATCAGATCATGTCATGGAAGATGACTACACTGTTACATAACTTCTAAAATTACATCATTCGCCAGCCAAAAGCCAAGTGCCGTCGGTAACTGCAAAACCATGTCATCACTTAACTGCCAAAACATTGAGAATCATGGCCCAACCAAGTCAACATACAACCTTAATCATCACACTTCCTGAGCCTCAATTTGTTGTGTGCCGTTGTGTTGATTCTGATTCAGAGCTATCCTCTAGGATAGAGTAGAACTGTCTCATAGGGCTTCCTAGGCTGTAATCTTCTGGGGAGCAGATTGCTTAGTCTTTTCCCCCTGAGCCTCTGGGCGGGTTTGTACCACTGACATCTCAGTGAGCAGCCAAGCACTTGACCACAACACCACCAGGGCTCCATACGAACTTTAGTTTATTCATCTGCAAATGATATTTATCAAGTATTTATTGGAAACCCTAGTGGCATAGTAGCTACGTGCTACAGCTGCTAACTAGAAGGTCAGCAGTTGAAACCCATGGGGTGCTCCTTGCAAACTCTATGGGGTAGTTCTACTCTGTCGTATAGGGTTCCTGTGAGTAGGCATCAACTGGACAGCAGTGGGTTTGTTTGTTTTGGTTTGGTTTTGTACCATGTATCAGACCCAATTCTTATATTGAGAATAAAGCAAGAAAACAAAACATCAGCAACAAGGTCCCTGATTTCAGGGTATAAAAGACAATAAAAAAAATAAGTACTTACACAATATGTGGTGGTTATTAGGACTGAGAAGAAAATGGAAGTGGGGTAAGTCAGTTTGTGCTGGATAGGGATGGGGCAGGACTCCTCTCACATAGGGAAATCAGGCCCAATTTCCAATTGCTGCTGTAACAAATTACCACAAACTTTGCGATTTAAAATGACATAAATTTATTCTCTGACAGCTCTGGAGAGCAAGTCAGAAAAAGTGTGTCTCACAGAAGGTTTCAATAAGGACTTCATTTCCTTGATTTTTGTTGGTTTGTTTTCTTGTTTTCCACCTTCTACACTCCACCCACTGTCTAGACTCTTGGCTCCATCCTCCATCTCCTAAGACAGCAGTGAAGTATTTTCTAATTTCTCTCTCTTTTCCTGTCATCACATCCCCTTCAGTGTCCATAACCCTCCTATATCCCCCTTACAGGGACTGTTACGATTGCACTAAAACTCAAACCAAACTTGTTGCCATCAAGTCAGTTCTGACTCATAGCAACTCGATAGGTCAGAGTAGAACTGCCCCATAGGGTTTCCAAGGAGCACCTGGTGGATCCAAACTATGGATCCAAACTGCTGAACTTTTGATTAGCACTAGTAGCACATAACCACTGTCACCAGGGTATCCATGATTATGTTCGGCTCCCTCATATAATCCAGAATCATCTCCTCTGAAGATACTTAATGTAACAATTATACTTAATAATACACTTGTCATGGTTGGAATTGTGTCCCCCCAAAAATGTGTGCAGCCTCGTGGCTGGGATATGGTTCCCAGTATCTTGGGACTGTCCTCCATTGTGTGGTTTTGCTAACCTGTATGTTAAAGGATTAGGGTGGGGCTGTGAATTCCTGCTGTAAGAGGAGTTTCCCTGGAGTATGGCTTGCCCCACCCTTAATGCTTTTAGCTTGCAAGGAATAAAAGGAAAAAGAAACAAAGGACAATTTGAGAACCTCGCTACCATCAAGCAAGCAGCACCGGGAGCAGAGCGCGTCCTTCAGACCAAAGGTTCTTGCGTGAGGACGCTCCCTGGACAAAGACTGATGCAATACCAGACTTTCCTCCAGAGCCGACAAGGGGAAAGTCTTTCCCTGGAGCGGACAACCTGAATATGGACTTGCAACCTACCGGACTGTGTAAGAATAAATCTTTCTTTGTTAAAGCCATCCACTCTGTGGTATTTCTGTTAGAGCAGCCTAGCTGACTAAAACAGAATTGGTACCAGGAGTGGGGTGCTGCTCTAGCAAATACCTAAAATGTGGAAGCCACTTTGAAACTGCAAATGGATAGAAGATTCAGAAGGAACGAAGAAGGCGCAGATGGTGAGAAACAACAGAGGACCGGCAGCAGCAGCAGCGGCAACAGCAGAACCAGAGGCAGCACTGGAGCCAACCCGGGGAGCGAGAGAGGTCAGTGCCTGCGCAGAGTTTTCCTCGTGGAACGGGGTGCCTCTGGGCACTTGAATCGGTGGAGCTGGCCTTGCTGACCCACAGAGTGAGAGAGTTGAGTGCCTTTGGGCAGGACGCTTTCCAGCGAGAGTGGGGTGCCTCCGGGCACTTAAACCAGTGGAGCTACAGAGCTTTGGAACACTTGCCCGGCAGGGCAGATGTGGGCCTGAGGCCCGGGCCATGCAGCCATAGGAAGCTGAAGCTGAAGAGATATAGCGTGAGAAGCTGAGCTGCCTCAGTCTCAAGACGTATGGCCATGACCTCAGGGGTTTGGAAGGGTAGAACCATGGCGTGCTGTGTTCGTAAGGGTGGAATTGCCACTCAGTTGGGCTTAGGGTGCTCCTAAAGCCAATGGGACAGAGTTTCTGTCCAGGTGGGCCTTGAAGGCAGAGTTGTAGCACAGGGCTGGAGGTCTCCACTCAGAAACCAGAGAGTGTGGCCGATACCTAGAGTCTGGAGAGCATTGCTGTTGTGTAGAATGTCTCAGAATTTTCCAAATGTCTCAGAGTATTTCCAAAGCGTTGAGGGCTACTGTAATGTGTTCTGTTGATTTGCCTGTTGCCTGTTAATGCCTTCTAAGTTTCACAGATGTAGAAGAGTTTTTGTATTTTGGACTTGGAACTGATTTAAGACTTCTGTTATATGGATGGACACAATTTTGCTATGGTGAGATGAATGTGTTAAATGTTTTGTGATGTGATTTTTGGGTTGTCAAAGGGTGGGATGTCATGGTTGGAATTGTGTCCCCCCAAAAATGTGTGCAGCCACGTGGCTGGGATATGGTTCCCAGTATCTTGGGACTGTCCTCCATTGTGTGGTTTTGCTAACCTGTATGTTAAAGGATTAGGGTGGGGCTGTGAATTCCTGCTGTGGGGGGAGTTTCCCTGGAGTATGGCTTGCCCCACCCTTAATGCTTTTAGCTTGCACGGAATAAAAGGAAAAAGAAACAAAGGACAATTTGAATACCTCGCTACCATCAAACAAGCAGCACCAGGAGCAGAGCGCGTCCTTCAGACCAGAGGTTCTTGCGTGAGGACGCTCCCTGGACAAAGACTGATGCAATACCAGACTTTCCTCCAGAGCCGACAAGGGGAAAGTCTTTCCCTGGAGCGGACACCCTGAATATGGACTTGCAACCTACCGGACTGTGTAAGAATAAATCTTTCTTTGTTAAAGCCATCCACTCTGTGGTATTTCTGTTAGAGCAGCCTAGCTGACTAAAACAACACTTAATAGGTATCTCAAGATAGTTTAATCCCAATGCAAACTATTTTTGCCATGTAAGGTACATACTCACATGATTTAGATGTGGGCATGTTTGGGGACCATTATTCAGTTGATCAAAAACAATGACCTGAAAAAAATAAGGCAGTCTACTAGGGATATCTAGGGAAAAGCATTCCAGAGAGAACAATAAATAAAAAAGGCCTTAATGATATTGGTGTGTCTGGAGATTTGAGGAGTAAATAGAGACCAGCATCCCTGTGGCAGAATGAACAAAGGGAAATATGGTTGGGAGAACAGTAGAGTGTATTGGGTAGGAAATTGTGTAGGGTCTTAGAAAGAGTTGCTCAGATATATGACGAGATTTTGAGCAGTGAGATGATATATTTTCACACTTTTGCAAAAATAACCTGGGTTGCTTTATGGAAAAATAAAGAGAAATAATACAAATGGAAGATATTCAGAAGGCTTCTGAAACAATCAAGGAGGAAGATGATGGTTGCTTGTATCAGTGAGGGCATTGTAGCAGTCATGGCAGTAAAAAGTATTCAGAAATTAGAAATATTTTGAAGGTAGTGAAAAACACTTGGCAATGGATTGAAATATGTAATATAGCAACCCTTGTAAGAAACATCAGATTAATATTTTCAGAAGACTTTTTAATCAATTCCAGTAAAATAGGCTCAAGAATTCCTACACCTGACAGAATACATTTTAGATTTCAATTGTGTTTCTCCATAAGTGAGATTGTTTGTTAGCTTGTTTTCCTAGGGATACAACAAAAATTGCCACAAAGCAAGTAGTCTAAAAGAACAGAAATTTATTTCCACAGTTTTGAAAGTTTGATTTCCAAATCAGGGTATCAGCCACATTGATTCCTTCCAAGGACTCTTGACAGGGGAAGTGTTTCATGCCATGCTCCCAGCTTCTGATGGCTCCCTGAAAGTCTCACTGATCTTTGGTTTGTGTCAGCCTCTGTAACCACATGGCTTTCCTATCTGTATCCCTTCTCTGTGTCTATTCACATCCTTTACAAAACACCACTCTCATGCTATCAGGACTCACCATAAATAATATCTACAGTGGCCTTATTTCCAAATATAAGGTCACATTCACAAGTACAAGGGATTGGTACTTCAATATGTCTTTATAATTCAATCCATAACAGGTGTTCGCCAGGAGTTCCTTGTATCTAAATCCTAAATCTGTATGTTCCAGCTTTATTCAATATAGTAATATGAGTACAAAGGAAAATCACTACAAATATACAATGCAGATCAATGATTTGGGCAAGTGTGTAGTTAAAGCTCTTGATCAAGGTAACTGTAAAATACTTTAAATATTTTAAAGGTCTGGAAGACAGTACACTTATTTACTTCAAATTTTCCTTAGATTTTTCAATCCTCTATCAAGTGATTGAATGCAACTGCTGCTAACCAAAAGATCAGCAGTTCAAATGCACCAGGTCTCTTTAGAAGCTCAATAGGGCAGTTCTCTTCTGGCCTATGGGGTTTCTATGAATTGGAATCAACTCTACAGCAGATGGCTTTGGATTTTGGCTATCAAGAAATCAAGAGTGGAAATTACGGAGGTGGGACCAAGACAGCAAATTAGACACACATATCTTCAACTCCCTCTGAGAACTAAGGCCTGGAATGATAACTGAGTGGAGCAGCATGGACATCCAGGGATCCCTAGGATCTGGCATAAGGTTGTCAGATTTGACTAGGTGCCAGTAACAGAGTAATTATGTATCTCAAAGACAAGACAGTGACTGCTGAATCCTGCTTCTGCTGACTCATCATTTTGGAGGACAGCAGGTACTGACTGCTTCTTTGTTATCCAGGAGGTGGGTACTGGGCATCAGCCAGCAAATAAGCTGAACTGCTGTGTTTAAGTAAACAGTATATAGAGCAGCAGGGACACTGTGCAGGGGGTATCTACATATTGAGAGCCTGGCTGCTGTCTGAGGGCACCACTGCCCCTTTACCCTCTCTTTTTTGAGCTATGCCATAGATTCTGCTGTTTCACACAGCAGGAAGGGCAGCTTGGCCAGGACACCATCTTGGTCAGCTGGGAGGCAGAGTGACCCACCTTGGGGCCTTAGTTGGAGCTACTTCTCATGGAGAATAGCAGTCCCTGTCTGGTAAGTGCTTCTCCAACAGAAAAGATGCATTTGAGACAATTTGTGTCCAGAATTATGGGTGGGTGTTTGGCAGAGGATGGCAGGAAGCCCCTAACCTCTCCCTACATTGAGCCAAGTCATAGAAGCTAAGGACAGCCTATGAGGTGCTCTCATTGTCACTCAGAGGGTGGGGCCTGACACATGAGGGTCTGACTGATGTCAGCAGCTGTTGGACAGCAGTGAAGTACCTTTTTAAAATAAGACCACTTGGAGAATCGATTTCTGAGTAGCCTGGCAGCAGCTCCTCCACCTTGCAGTGATCCACATCATAGGGTCAGCTCAGAGCCCCGCAGTGACTCCATAAGTGGCACCACTTTGCCAGCCAGGAGGTAGAGTCTGGGGCCAATTACTAGAGTACACAGAGACTGCTGGTGACAAACTCCCCTCTTAGAACTATGTCTCAGCTCCTGTTGTGGAAAAAACAGACAAATCAAACAGCTTCTAGATGCCACATAGACAACAATCCATAGCTAATCATTTAAAGAAGCAGTCTATCATGGCTCCAGAAAACTCCCAAAATAAAGAATCAAAAAACTTCCAAGGTTAAGAAGCCTTTCTGAAATTATTAGAGGTCAAGTACAAAAGAATTATAGAAAGAGACCTCCAAAAGAACAGAACTGAGAAGATGGAGGTTAGACTTAATGAGCATGCACATAGAGCATCTGACATGAGGATTTAAGAGGAGAAATCAGAGAAAAGACATAAGAAAAATGAAGAAGCATTAAGAAATGTATTGGAATCTATTAAGAGGAATAGTCTATGAATAACTGAAGTTCCTGAAAAATGAGGGATAGATGAAAATACAGAGAGCATTGTTGCAGAGTTGCTGAAAGAAAACTTCCCTGAAATTATGAATGAAGAGAACATAAATACCCAAGATGCTTATTGAATGCCACAAAAACTAGACCCCAAAAGAAAGACACCAAGACGGCACTTGGCACTTGGCAATAAAGGCTTAATAAAATGAAATATAATAAGCAGATGCTTGTAAAGGCAGTGAGGCTTAAAGCAAAGCTAGCATTCAGAGAGAAGCCCTATAGGCTCTTGTCTGACTTCTCAGCAGAAATGATTTTGACAAGGAGGCAGTGGAATGACACATTCAAAACCTTGAAGGAGAAAACCTTCCAACCAAGAATTACATATCCTGCAAAATTTTCTCTCAGGTATGATGACAAAACTGAAACATTCACAGATAAACAGAAGCTTAGAAACTTGTAAAAACCAAACCAAAACTATAAGGAATACTGGCAGAAGCTCTTTGCTTAGAAAAACTAAAACATTAAGTGTATACTTCAGGAGGCAATGCAGGACACAGTATCCAGAATCCTACTCACTTGCGGAATTCACAAAGGTCAGTCAAAACTACAATATTAAAAGAAGGGAACCAGTGATCAGAACATGAAAACTATGACATCATCATACTAAAAAGAAAGGTATATTACAGTAGTTTATAACCTTTTCAGATGGAGAGGAAATAAGATATGCACAAGTTAAAGTCTGGTTTAAACTTAAAATATTAAGGGGGATTGTTGGGGTAGCCACAAAGCAAAATAACAATGCAATATATCAAAAGAAGAAGTATAATACAGGAGTCTCAACAAACATAAAACCAACACTGGAAAACATGAAAAGTCAACCCATAAAGAAGACTGACCCAGAACAGAATATTAAGAACAACATAGAAAACATCAATACAAAAATAAATGTACCAAAATGACAATGCTGAACACATACCTATCAATGACTACACATAATGTAAATGGACTGAATGCTCCAAGAATGACACAGCAAGTGGCATCATGGATCAAAAGATATGACCCATCTATACATTGTTTACAGAAACATACCTAAGACTCACGGATATGAACAAACTGAAAATCAAAGGATGGAAAAACACTTACCAAGTTGTTTATATAGTGCTCCCAATGTAAAGGCACTGTCATGGTTGGAATTGTGTCCCCCCAAAAATGTGTGCAGCCACGTGGCTGGGATATGGTTCCCAGTATCTTAGGACTGTCCTCCATTGTGTGGTTTTGCTAACCTGTATGTTAAAGGATTAGGGTGGGGCTGTGAATTCCTGCTGTGGGGGGAGTTTCCCTGGAGTATGGCTTGCCCCACCCTTAATGCTTTTAGCTTGCAAGGAATAAAAGGAAAAAGAAACAAAGGACAATTTGAGAACCTCGCTACCATCAAGCAAGCAGCACCGGGAGCAGAGCGCGTCCTTCAGACCAAAGGTTCTTGCGTGAGGATGCTCCCTGAACAAAGACTGATGCAATACCAGACTTTCCTCCAGAGCCGACAAGGGGAAAGTCTTTCCCTGGAGTGGACACCCTGAATATGGACTTGCAACCTACCGGACTGTGTAAGAATAAATCTTTCTTTGTTAAAGCCATCCACTCTGTGGTATTTCTGTTAGAGCAGCCTAGCTGACTAAAACAGGCACCATGGCAAGTTTGCAAACTTAATTGTCAAAGCTTATATATATATATATATATATACACACATATATATATATGTTATTGTTGTTAGGTGTCATTGAATTACTTCTGACTCATAGAGACCCTATGCACAATAGAATGAAACAGTGCCTGGTCCTGCACCATCCTCACAATTGTTGCCATACTTGAATCCACTGTCGCAGCCACTGTGTCCATCCATGTCAGTATCTGTGCATATATATGTATATAAAGTTGAGCTTAAAGAAATGTAAACTAAGACAATACAATTTCATCTCAGCTGTTAACAAAGACAACCAAATGGTATTATTGAAACTTACTGCAGTTCAACATAAAGAGGATTCTCATAATTCTGATAATGTTATTTTTTTCAACTTTTCAGAAAATAATGTATTTATGTGATTTTACAATAATGTGCCACCTCCTAGAATCTATTTAAGGGAAATTCTCAAAAAAATAAAAGAATAATAATGCTTACATATAACAAAGTTTGTTGCATGATTATGTAAGGACAGAGAAAATGGGAAATAACGCAACAGTTCAGAAACAGGGGAAAAAAATGAAGAGAATAAAGCATGTCAAATAAAATACTTTGTCTTATACTCCAGAAACTAAAAATGGAAAATGCCAAAGTTTTGTTAAATGAGAAAAATTGATACGAGTAGTATAATCTCACATATGTAGAGTAGAAAATGCACATAAAAAGACTGCAAGTAGATAGGGCAGCATTTTGTCTGGCACACGGTTATTTGTGAAATTTTTACTGCTTCTTTACACTACACCTTACTGAGTTTCACATTTTCTACAATGATCATATGTTATTTGATGTCAGAATAAAAGAGAAAGCAAAACTAAACCTAAAAAAGATATTGCTTCTTTTTACCAGTTCATTTGTCATAAGCACTAACTGTACAAGTTCTTTGTAAACTATAAAAATGTATATAGGATTTTGTAAAGTGTTATGTAAGCTTAAATTACTTTAGAACACCTATAAGACAGGGTTTGGCACATCTCATCCAGCAGCTTGCACGCAAGGCTAAAATTTGCCACCACTAACCTTATTTGAGATAGAAAGCACCAAAGGTCTTCGTAATATGTGAATGTTCTACTGGAAAAAAAAGCCTATCATTGCGGTCAAACCTCCATTTCATACGGTGAATGATTCTATATGAACAAGTATCATAATTTAGCAAAGTCCTGAGTTAACAGTTAATAGCTGGTAATAAGCAGGAAAACGTTGAAGTGTGAATATGTTTATTCATTCCAGTTTATTGAATACCTTTCCTTCCTAAGTATGTGTTCACACATAAAGAGTCATGTGTGTTTAATTTGTTAATGATTTTCAGGTGCCTAAAACATGGTCTGATACATAAAGACATTCAATAAATATTTGTTGAGTGAATAAATGAATATTATGTGTCAGATCCTAAGAATTGACAATTAAGTCTGTGAACTTAATTGTTCTAAGTGTTACATACCTCATTGCTGAATACCACTGTGGTCACCTTTGAAGTACTCCCCTGGGGAAGCTATGCACCAATGCCAGAGCCTAATCTACCCCTCAAAGTGAGTTTGGAACTCTTTCCGGAATGTCCATTGTGCACAGTGGCAAAGCGGCTTAGTTGTATAATTGTCTGTGAGGGAGTTTTTAGCCAGTAAACAAATGACTATATTGGAAGACCCTTCCTGCTCACTTGACTTGACCCCAATAACTTGTTTCTTTACCTGAAGATAAAGGAAATATCAAAAGAAAGACATTTTGATGGCTTTCAGGACATCAAGGATAATGCAACAGACAACAGCTCTGATGGTTTTTGCAGCAAAAGCGTTCTAAAACTGCTTTGAAGGGTGGACTAGACACTGATGTTAATGCATGGCTTTCCAAGGGGAGTACTTTGAGGATGATTGTAGTGATATTCAGCAATGAGGTACATAGCACTTTCTCTAGGATGAGTTCCTGAACTTATTTCTCAGTCCTCGTATGTCAAACTCATAGGATTAGAGAGATGAAATAATACCACTACTATGAAATTGTTTTACTGTAGTCATGAGATAAATAACTGCAGACCAATAGAGTATGGTCACCACTATGATTCAGTGCATATATTGAGCAAAGGAAATTCAAGATGAGTGTGCACATGAATTTGCCTTACAAATAAGATGATGGAAGTGCCTTTTGCATGAAGAACAGACATTTGTCTGGGGACTAAGAAACCAGGTAAGGAACTTGAGGATATCTGAACACAAAATATCAAACTCTACCTTTTTAGAGCACGTAAACATATATTTGTTCTCCAGAGTCACCAAAAAGCCTCCAATGTGAGGTCAATTCTGACTCATAGCACTCCTATAGGTCAGAACAGAACTGCCCCATAGAGTTGCCAAGGAACACTTGATAGCTTTGAACTGCTGTCCTTTCAGTGAGCAGACATAGAACTTTACTACGCCACCAAAGTTTCCTCCAGTTCCACTGAATGTTTTTCCTAAATACTCTGAATCTATTTAATTCTTGTTGAAATCCAAATATGTGAAAATGCTTTGTCTTTGCATAATGCAGTGTTAATAATAATTATGAGAAAACATCCATAGTAATCTATTGCTGTGTAACAGATTTCCCTGACATTTAATGACTTAAAACAAGCATTTATTATCTTAGTTTCTGTGGGTCAGGAATTTGGGAGCAATTTAAATAGATGTTGTTATTTCATTGTCTCTAGTGAAGGTGCAGTCAAGCTGTCAGTCCAGCCTGCAGTCTTTTCAAAAGGCTCAGTTGATAGTGAACCTGCTTCCCAACTCACACATATGGTTCTTGGTCCTTGTCATGTTGATTTCTTCACACAGCTGCCTTAAGACATGGCAGTTGTTTTTCCACTGAGTAAGTGACTTAAGAGACAGTGAAAGAAAACATTGAAGGTGAAAAGCCACAGTCTATATAATCAAATCGTGGATGCGACAACCCATCATTGATATCTTATGCTACTTATTATAAGTGAATCAAGTCCAACCTACACTTCAGATGGGAGGATGTTTGGACAAAGTTCTTCATGAGTGTCTCACATGTCTGACTTTATTCTGGAATATCTTTTCAAAGATGCTTATAGAATAATAGTTCTTAAAAGGTAATGTCTCTCTTCATTGCAAAGGGCAGGTTTGTTTGCTCTCCAGGAGAGTACCACCCTCAGGTAAAGATGGTGGGTTTACATTGGGCTGACTGCCGGGTATAAAAGATACAATTTCCTTAAGGCTGGGGTTACTCTCCTATGACACAACCTACTTGCATGCGCAGGGGTCGATGGTGGGGAATAGGGACTTGTATAATGGATGAAAATGATTATACTTTGGCTGTTGCTATGTGTAATAAATGGTTATTTAACTCAGGAGTCTCATATCTTCTGCCAACATCAACTAACATTCACTAAAGTGTAGCTGGCTAACTTGCAAGTAGGGTAAAAATCTCAGATGGTTCACAATAATTGACAAAGGCAGTTATACAAGGTTGTGAATACCAGGAGACTGATCCTGGAGGACATCTCAGAGGTGACCTACCATATTAGTTATTTCTCTTCCTCTCTAATTCTCTCTTTCCTTTTTCTTTAATAATGGAATAACAGAAGAAAGGAAGAGGGAGAAGAAAGACAACTAATTTGTCATTTAATGAGTTTGTATTTTGTACTAGGAATGTTAACATAAATCAGTCTGCTTGATGCTCAGCAAAGCCACAAAGCAGAATGAGGCTCCAAAAAAGTGATCATTTTTCCAAGGTCTCTCAGCTGGTTGATGCAAGGCTTATTGATGAATATTCCAATATGCAAGTGTGTGAGTGTGTGTTCTGCTTGAGTATCCCAGTGTGCATGTGCAGGGGAGGAACACAGATTCTTAAGTGCTCATATTACTGGTTTGATCACTGACAATTGGTGTATCGCCAATCATATAATTTTCCCTAAGGTGTTACAGGTGATGATAATCTGTCTCCTAATACTTAAGTGAAAAAGTAAAGATAATCCTTGAAATGACTGTCCTTCATCTATCTTTTTATGACTTATTTGTTATCTCTAAGTAATAGCTCAAAAATTTATATCAGAATTTTACCTGACTGCCTGTTTTTGGCTTGGAACTCATCTTTCTAATGGAATATAGAAGGGAAGTGCTAGGCTAAACTTAAAGGCTTTTATTACCTTAAGTGCAGAATGCTGTTACATGAAGAGTGATGAGATTCATAGCTTTGACAACTTTTCTGCTCAGCAGTCTTGATATCAGAGAAATAATATTTTCATTTTTGAGATTGTTATTCATGAATTTAGTGTCTTTAGTACTTGGGTTTTGCTACAACCCATGAACCTTAGTCACTTGTTTTCTCTTTTATCCTGTTTTCAAAAAGTGCTAAACACAACCTGGTCTGTTGTAGCTTAAGAATCTTAGTTGTTCAGTTGTATTTGGATTGAATTGACCTTCATATTAAATGTGGAAACTCTAGTGGCATAGTGGTTAGGTGCTACAGCTGCTAACCAAAAGGATGCCAGTTTGAATCTACCAAGTTCTCCTTGGAAGCCCTGTGGGGCAGATCTACTCTGTCCTATAGGGTCACTATGAGTTGAAATTGGGTTGACAACAGTGGGTCTGGTTTCCAGTATATTAAATCTATCAATCAAGTTTAAATCAAGCAACCTTTTATTGCTGTAAGTCTTTATCCCTCATAAGGAAACAAGTTACTTTGAACTTCTTAGGGCAACTGTGTAAAAGTGTTACAAGGTTATCTTTAGGTTGGTGGACCAGTGCTGCTTTCGACTTGCCGATTTTGAGTAATAACAAACCAGATGTAAAAATATATTTTAAGATTCTTCGCAACATTAAATTCAACTTCACTTTCTGTACTTATTGCTTCTGCCTTTCCCCCCATCTTTTACATGTTTGAGCTCTTTTTAATGTTTAAATGATTCCTGTTTCATTCTTAAAGTGATTCTGCAATTCTAATGATCTCTTCTAGTTCCCTAGGTACATGTTCTTCAGATTCTTTGTCTCCAGGACAGTTGACAAACTCTTCTAATGCAGCAAGCGGCGTTCTTACCATCTTTTCTCCTAACTTGAACATAAATTCCTTCATTCCAAATGTTTATTTTACACTGTTAGTAAGATAATTATTGTCCTTGATTAAAAAAAAAAAAGGTTGGGAGTATGCTCTCACTCACCATTAACACCACGCCATCTGCTCAGATTAGCCCAGCTCCTTAGTTTTGGTTTGGTTTTGCTTTGAAAAGCCAAGTCTACTTTTCCTTATAATTTTTGCATTTCACTTAGAGTTTTATATGACTTCATTTACTCACATTTATACTTATTAAATTTGTGGTCCTCCTTTGATCATTTTTCATTCATTTTTGAAATATCACTAAGAATAAATTCTAACTTTTCTTTCTTATATTGAAATACATGTAATAGAAACTAGAACTATTTTCACTCTACCCATTCCCCAACCCAAGTTTCTCAAAGGTAACCAAGACTGAGAGTTTAAAAAACCCCAACCTATTGCTTCCAAGTCAACTTCAATTCCTATTTACTCAGATTTTTCTTTTTTTGTACATTTTTATAAGTTATACATACATAGCCACAGGACTGTATACATGTGTATTCTATTTTGTAGCTGGATCTCTATACTCAATGTACTGTAATTTATTTATTTTATAACTAATGTATTTTTATCAAGTACTAAAATTTTCTGTTAAAGATATAATGGTTAATTATTCTTGGGCATTCACTTTTCCAGGTATAATTTGGAAAGAGTTTGTGTATTCTATAAAGTAGCTTCTTTGATGTTTGAGTTGCTTTTGCATTCAATTTTTGATTTAATTTAGAGACAAGCCTAAATTTTACAGTAAATAATTTTTTGAACTAGGCTTTTTCTCAGCCTCTCCTCCTTCAGCTAACACCTTACCTTTTCTTCCTAGAATTTTCTCCTTCAGGGGTGAGAAGATAATTTCTAAGAAAGATTAATCCTAGGAAGAAAAGGATATCCCTAAGCCTTGTAGCAGAACCTCCCGTTCTAGGTCTTCCCAGGGCAGAGTCCTTTTCTAGGGAGGCAGCAATCTCATACTCATCTTTTGTTACTAGAAAAAGGAAAAGATAGATACTAGCAACCAAAGCTTAAAAAAAGGAAAATCCAAAAATGATGATACCTTGAAATTTTACTACACCTTCTTATTGAAATCCTCATTCTATAACATCATAGCTTACGATCTAATAAATGTATTGCCTTGATTCTAACCTAATCTTGGCAAAACAGCAGAGGATAAGGGGAGGCTTTCACTTTTCTCTCTCTCTTTTTGGCCTAAGGATATTGACATGCACTTTGGTGCAAGACAAGGCTGAGAACTAGGGAACTAGGTTGAAACTCAGCAGGTACCACTAGCACCTTATGAGCTTCTTTGACTTCAAGGGAACAGAACGATTTTTTTTTAATCATGATTGAATGAAAATGTATATTCCCATATAAATTCTCATGCTCACCTATATTCAGCTCCCACTGCTCTCCCTGCCCGGTGATAGCACACTCTTCCTCTCTGCTCTATACATGCCCGGTGATAGCACACTCTTCCTCTCTGCTCTATACATGTCTTATCTTCCCAACAGTCTACTCTCCCCTCCTCTCCACTTACTCCCCTTCTTCCGGTAAGAGGTCAGCAGGATGACATCCTATAGACACATGGAACCATAAAGTGCCCACAAAATATGGTCACTCTGCATCACCAAGTCCAATCCATTGCTGTCCAAAAAGTTGACCTTCATTATGATTTATGGACAGTGGTAGCATCAGAACCAGGGGTCATGCTCCCAGGGGAACCTCAAAGATCCTGGACCATCAATGGTGGTATTTTAGTGGAGATCTCAGGGTGCACCACTGTTCATTCTTGTGTTGCCAGTGAGACTCAATTTTGTGAGCTCCATTGTGGCTATCATTGGTGGTGGCCAGGCACCATCCAGTTCTTCTGGTCACAAGTTGATGTAGAGACCCACTCCTGTGGTTTCTCTCTGTCTTCTGCATTCTCTTTCCCCCATGTCATGTTGGTCCTCAGTGGTCATCTGCTCCTGTTGAGTTGGGACCATTTGCTGTACCCTCAGATGGCAGCTTGGCAGCTTTTAAGAACCCAGATGCCACTCATCAATGTGGGGTGCAGACAGCCCTCATTATCAAAATGCTAGTTGTGCCCATTGGCCTCTATTTTGCCTGAGAGTATGGTCCCCAGCTCCCTGCCCCAGCTACTCTGTCCTTGCAATATTGGGTTAGGGTGGGAGGAGTTCTCTGTATTTAAGTCCAGTTAATATTGATCTTCTTTCTAATGTGTGCTGTCACAGATTTCACCCAACCAAATTTCCATCAACTATCTAATGTAAATTCTACCTCCCTCACCCACCCTCCCTCCACACCCTTGCAGCTGTCAAAGAGTCTTTTCTTCTATGCATGAGTCTGTTTTTAAGTTCTTATTGTAAAGGTCTCAAACAATATTTGTCCTTTTGTTGCTGACTACTTTCACTCAACATAACATCCTCCATTTGAAACTAGGTTATGAGACATTTCCTGCAATCATCGTTGTTCTTTATCATTGCATAGTGTTCCATTGAGTATATACACCGTAGTTTACCTATCCATTCCTCTGCTGTTGGGCATCTGGGTTGAGTCCATCTTTTTGCTATTGTAGACTGTGCTGTGGTAAACATTCATGTGCATGTCTCAGTTGGTGTGAATGGCCTCGATTCTGTAGGATATATTCCAAGCAGTAGAATTACTGGGTCAAATGGTATATCTAGATCCATTTTTTTAAGGCAATGCCAGATTGGTTTCCAAAGAGGTTGCACCATTTTTCAATCCCACCAACAGTGTAGGAGAGTTCCAATTTCTCCACAGCCTCTCCAGCATTTGTTGTTTTGCATTTTATGGATCATGGCCAACCTTGGCGGGGTGAGATGGTATCTCATTGTAGTTTTGACTTGAATTTCTTTAATAGCTAATGATCGTGAGCATGTCCGCATGTGTTTTTTGGCTGCCTGGATCTCCTCCTTAGAGAAGTGTTTGTCCATCTCCTTTGCCCATTGCTTAATTGGATGATTTACCTTTTTCTTACTGATATTGTGTAGTACCTTATAGATTGTGGAGACCAGGCTTCAGTTTGACATAGAGTTGCCAAATATTTTTTCCCGTTCTGTAAGTGGCCTTTTAATTCTATTAATAAAGTCTTTGGATGAGCAAAAGTGTTTGATTGTTAGTAGTTCCCATTTATCTATTTTCTCTTCTGTTGTTTGTTTGACAGATTTTGAAGTCTGTCTATGTCATATATTAAAACTTCCATTGTGGTTCCTACTTTTTCTTGGCTGAGCTTCATTGTTTTAGATTTGACATTTAGGTCTGTTATTCATTTTGAGTTGGTTTTTGTATAAGGTGTAAGATGTGGGTCTTGTTTCAATTTAATGCAGATGGATATCCCATTTTGCCCGCATCTTTTGTTTACCCCAGTTTAATGTCTTAGGGCTTTTGTCAAATATCAGCTGTTCATAGGCAGATGGTGTCATCTCTGGGGTCTCCATTCTGCTTCATTAATCTATCTGTCTGTTTTTGTAGCAGTACCAGGCTGTTTTGATTACTGTGGCAGTGCAATAGATTCTAAAGTCAGGTAATGAGAAGTCTCCTAGTATGTTCTTCTTTAGTAGTGCTTTACTTATTCAGGGCTTCTTCCTTTTCCAGAGTTGGTAATTTCATTAAAAAATGTCACTGGAGTTTCATTGAGATTGCTTTATATAAGTAGATTGCTTTGGGTAAAATAGACATTTTCACAATGTTAAGTCTTCCTATCCATGAGCAGGTAGGTTTCTCCATTTACATAAGTTTCTCTTAGTTTCTTGTAGTAAAAGTTTGTATTTCTCTTTGTAAGTCTGTTATTTCTCTGGTTAGATTTATTCCTAGGCACTTTGTCTTCTTAGTGGTGTTGATTTGATGATTTCTTCCTTGTAATCTTGTTGTTGGTATAAAGGAATTCTTCTGATTTACTTATGTTTATCTTGTATCCTGAGACTGCTGGATTCTTCTATCTGTTTGAGTAGTTTACTTCTGAATTCTTTAGGATTCTCTCAGTATACAATCATACCACCTGCAAATAGGGAGATTTTTACTTTTTCTTTGCTGATGCAGATGCCATTTATTCCTTGGTCTTGTCTAATCGCTCTGGCTAGAACTTCTAGTACATTGTTGAATAGGAGAGGTGAGAGTGGGCATCCTTGTCTAGTTCCTGTTCTCAAGGGAAACTGGTTCAGTCTCTCTACATTCAGGATGATGTAGGCAGTTGGCTTTGTATAAATGCCCTTCATTGCACTGAGGAATTTGCCATCTATTTCTATTTTGCTGAGAGTTTTTAGCATGAATGGGTGGTGGACTTTATCAAATGCCTTTTCTACATCAGTAGACAAGATCGGGTGATTCTTGTCTTTTGTGATATTTGTGTGGTTGATCACATTAATTGTTTTTCTGATGTTGAACCAGCCTTGCATCACTGGTATGAATCCACCTTGGTCATGGTGGATTACGTTCTTGACATGCTGTATTCTATTGGCAAGAATTTTGTGGAAGATTTTTGCATCTAGGTTCATGAGTGATATCAGTCTGTAGTTCTTTTTTGTTGGGTCTTACCCTAGCTTTAGTATCAGGGTTATGCTGGCTTCACAGAATGAATTTGGGAGTATTTCATCCCTCTCTATACTGTGAAATATGCTCACTAGTATTGGAGATAACTCTTCTCTAAAAGCATGGTAGAATTCTGCAGTGAAGCCATCTGGGCCCAAGCTTTTTTTGGTTGGAAGTTTTTGGATGACTTTTTCAATCTCTTCCTTTGTGATGGGTTTATTAAGTTGTTCTGCATCACCTTGTGATAATTTTGATAGGTGATATGAATCAAGGAATTTTTCCATTTCCTTCAGGTTTTCAAATTTGTTAGAGTACCCTCTTTCATAGTACTCAGCTATGGTATTTTTGTGTGATAACTGTCCTCTCCTTTCTTATTTGAATTATTTGTTTCCTTTTTGAATTATTTGTTTCCTTTCTTGTTTTTCTTTAGTAGATCTAGCCAATGGTTTGTCAATTTTATTGATCTTTTCAAAAAACCAGCTTTTGGTCTTTTCAATTTTTTCAATGTTCTTCTATTCTCTAATTCATTTAGTTCTACTCTAATCTTCATGATCTCTTTTTTTCTGGTGACTGAAGGATTCATCTGTTGCTCTTTCTCTACTTGTTCAAGCTGTAGGGTTAGTTCTTTGATTTGGTTTCTCTCTTCCTTCCAGATGTGTGCATTTCTGGAGATAAACTGACCTCTGAGCACTGCTTTGGCTGTATCCCATAGGTGCTGGTAGGAAGTGTTTTTGTTCCCATTGGAATCCATAAATTTCTTTATTTCATCCTAGATTTCTTCTATAACCCATCACTGTTCAGTTTCCAAGAGTTCCATTTTCTATCTGTGTTTTTTCTGTTATTGATTTTGAATTTTATGGCTTTATGATCTGAGAAGATGCTTTGCATTAATTCAATGGTATGGATTTTGTTGAGAATTGCTTTGTGTCCTAACACATAGTCTGTTCTGAAGAATGTTCCATGTGCACTGGAGAAGAAGGTGTAGTTGTCCACTGACAGATAGAAAGTTCTGTATATGTCAGTGAGGTCTAGTTGGTTAATTGTAGCAATAAGGTCTTCTGTGTCTCTATTAAGCCTTTTTCTAGATGACCTGTCCAATATCAAGAGTGGAGTATTGAAGTCTCCTACTATCATTGTGGAGCGATCTATCTCCTTTTTGAGTGTAGTCAGTGTTCCTTTGATGTATTTAGGTGCTCTGATATTAGGTGCCTAAATATTTAATATTGTTAAGTCCTGCTTGTGTCAGAATAAAATGTTATGTGTTGTGAACTCTTATGAATAGACCATCTAGTATGTAAGAACCTGGAAGGAGGGAATAGAAGCTGTTATTTATTGGATCTTTTCTATTTTCTAGAAACGGTATTAAGTGATTTAGCCTCATCAGGTCATTTATTCCTGACTCTGCGCTCTAGGGAGTATGTGGTGTGTTTCATCCCTAGTGCAGTCAGATGACAGTTGTATCTTGTGATTGGGTGTGGTAAGCTCTGAGACAGGTGCTTGAGCCACAGGACAAGCTTATTGACACCACAGTAATAGTGCGTTTAAGTTGCCTGAAGTGTTAAATCATGGTCTTGTAATTTAAAGTCCTACATTTTCCATGTGGACAGATGAAGAGCTCAGACACTAGCAATTAACAAAATATTAACTTGTATTAAAAATAAAGATTTGTCACCAAGTGACACCCATGGTTCCAGTATCTTTTTTCCCCAGCAGTGGAGGAGTGGGAAAGGATTATTCTTCCTTCACCAAGTGTCAGTGGTAATTGTAATACACAACCACCACTGTTTTTGATGAAAGTAACTGGTATTATGTCCTCAAAACTTACAGACCTGGATACTGTAAACTCAAAACAAGAATTTTATACTGACTGGAACTCCCATTATAAAACAGAGAAGATTTACAGAATTTTACTTTACACATTTTGACTCTAACAATTTTATAAGGAGCACCTGTTACATTTATAATTAGAGAACAAATAATACATTTAAGTTCCTTAGCTATTGTCTTATGAGGGGTTAGATACATAAATAAATAATTTTAGTTATCAATGCATTTTATTCTAGGGATTAGTCCACAACATTACAGAAGTAACTAGGATTTATGAAGCTTCTAAAACACAGAGCGGTAGACTACCATGCTAAATTGCTCACCAATAAGCTTTATGAAAGTATTCTGTACCTTTCTCAATACATATTTCACACATCCGTATTTTGCTTTAAGAAACCTACAGATAGAAAATTGAAGAAAACATATGCAACTCCAGCCCTCTGTTTGATGGTACAGCTCTAAATGCCAGGCCCTGTAGTCTCAAGACACAAATGCTTGACTTTATGAAGTGACATCTGTAGAATGTGTGATGTTAAAATTCTGATTGACAATTCTCCTCTAATATATGCATTGTCTTTTAGCCAGTAAAATGAAACATCATACTGGACTGTTGAATGTACTTAGCATTAAGGCACACACTGGTGCTCCTTTTTACCATAAATTTGTTTCCTCGTTTACTGTGCACATGATGTGCACAAGCCACTTGGGTAATTTATTCCCAATTTACTGTGAGGCATAGCTTTCTCAGGCTGAGTCTTTGCTTGAATATTTTACTGTGCAGAAAATGTTGAGTGAATGTGATTTAAATGAGGTGTAGTTGTGGAGGGAGGACAGAATATACTTCAGAATGGTGTTGAGGCAATAAACAAATTAGGTTACCAAGTAAATATCTTTAAGCAACCTTTGGGCAAAATGACAGGTTGTAACTCATGAAAGGTTTTTTTTGTTTTGTGTATATATTCCTGCAGAGGTGACTGTAACACTGTCTCTCCCCCTCACTCTCTTTCTCTCTCTCACTCAATCTCTCTTCTTTCCCTCTCTCTCTTTCTTTCTCATCCACACACAAGCACAGAGAGAGAGAGAGAGAGAGATCTCACACACAGAGAGAGAGACAGAGAGAGAAATTCAATGACTGGAAAATTTCGATAAGATTGCATATATATTCAAATGGTAGAATATCTAAGACAGAACAAAACAGGTTGTCATGGAGTTCATTTTTACTCATGGCGAACCTGTGTGTCAGAGTAGTACTTCATGGAGTTTTTCAGAAGTAAATCAGCAGAGCTTTCTTCCAAGATGCCTCACTGTAAACCTGAACCTCCAACCCCTCTGTTAACAGTAACCTATTACCTTATCCGCTGGTACCACCCAGGGACTCCAGCAGAATATCTATGGGTTTTAATTTGCAGGATCTTTTGCAAGTTTGCATAATTCCTCTCATTTATCTCCTCAATACTAGGGTTGTATCTTGGTTTGTGTTTTGTGTGAATATGGGTTTTTATTTAGATTTTGTAGAAGACTAGTGCTAATGAGTCTGACTAATTGGATATCTGAAGACACATCTTTTAATTTTACTTGGGCAATTTAAAAAGTTTAAAGTAAGTTTCATGCCGTTGAGCATCTATTTTGGAATTGTAAATTATTCTGCTCAAAAGGAAGAAAGTAAAAATAAGTAACCCTTTATGTCGTTTCACACCCGGTATGGTGATGGCATATGGCCAATTATTTCCTAATTAATTTGCCTTGGCTACAGTGGAGCAGTTACTGACAAGTAGAAAGTCACAGAGCTGTCTATTGGCAAATCTGTTGGAAACCTCACAACTCCTGCATTACATGTGTCTTCCCTGGTTGTACATCCATCTGAAAAGGCCTCTTGCCTCTCTATGCCTTGTACAACTTTCAAATCCTTTCTGAAAACTTGCCTTTTCTCAAAACATAGAAAGTTTCATCTCCTATTCTTTTTGCTGAACATTTGCTTCACCTGAACTGAAATTACATTGATCTGCAAAATATCAGTCATGAAGACAACTGCACAGGGTTGTATAATGATCTTAATTGTTTCTGTCTTTCCAGTTGCCTCTCTGTGATGGATTGCATGGTGCCCCCCCACCAAAGATCTGTATATTAATTTGGCTCAGCCATAAGTCCCAGTATGGTGTGAATTCTTCCGCATGTCGTGAGTGTTGCCTCCATAATGGTCATAAGGGAGAACGGGCAGCAGCTACATTGGTAAGGCGGGACTCAATCTACAAGCATGGATTGTGTTCAGGTCATCTCTTGAGAGATAAAAGGAAAGAGAAGTGAGTCAAGTTTGGAGAACCTCATACCACCAAGAAAGCAGCACTGAGGGCAGAGCATGTCCTTTGGACCTGAGCATCCTGTGCCAAGATGCTCTGTTTTTGAATTTGGACTCTTATCACTATTGGACTGCAATAATTCCTCAAATCAAATGGACTTACAGTATGCTAGACTGCTACACAATAAAATTTATCTTTTTCAAGCCATCTGCTTGTGGCATTTTCTGTTACAGCAGCACCAGATGACTAAGATACCAACTGTATTACAAAAGCTTTGTTAGAGCAGAATGGGCCCTTTTCTGTTTTTTTGGATAAGTTTTCTTATCCAACATAGCATCCTACATAGCAATGAGACGGAATATATTTTATAGAGAAATCAATAAAAATGAATAACATTTTGTGCTAAACAAGGGAATGTAAGAGGAATGGCAATTAACCCTTTTGAATGTTTATTACATGATAAATATAGCTTCAAATGTTTTCTGTGGATAGGTTTATTCACTTCTCACAACAACTTGTTGAGTTAATTTCTATTATCTGCATTTTAGATGCGTGATGCAAGAAACATAAATGAGTCAAATAACTGGATCCCAGAACTACAGCTAGGAAGAGACAGAGCTGGGATTTTATGCCAGATTAGCTGACTCTAGAGTCTGTACGCCATGAACACTTCTCTCCCACTTCTCCCAGGTCAAAAATCAGGATCCTTGACAATATGCCTTTCACACATTAAGATTGAAGAGTATTATGAATTGAAACTATGTAACAATAACTCTAGTTTTGTTCTTAAAAAATCATTTGCTTTCTCACATAGCTCTCCAATATCCACCTCTATGAAAGGAGGCATTTGGATTATATGATTTCTAAGATCCCTTTGTGCTCTAAACTTCTCTGTTTACATTATTTTACATAATAGGAATAATAATGACAAGGACATTGCAAACGAAGACTATTAACATTTTCTCATTACTGTTAGCACCCAGCACTGGGCTAAATGATTTTCAAATGTATTTTTTTCTAAACTGCAAAAGATACACGTGTTTAAGTATGCTTTTAATTGCCCCCCCTTTTTTAAGAGAAGGAAACAGGCTCAGAAAAAATAACTTGCCCAAGGTCAAAGAACTTTTAAATGGCTAAGTTGAAATTAAGAACCAGATTTATTCATGTGATTTCATTCTAACAATTTACCTCTCTTCTTAAATCACATTCCACCCGTCCTTTTTTAAAAAAAATTATCTTTGGTTGAATATCAGAATTTCTTATTCAGAAAATCAGTCCCATTAAATTTTGCTTCCTAGCATTAATTATGTGTTGTCATTTAAATTGAATATGTGCTATGAATTTTGCCTAATCACAAATACTTCAGTGCAGCAAGCTACACCAGTGGTCTGAGTTAACGATACTGATTCCACTCCAAGGGCCAGACGTTCTCCTTTCCTCCTCTTCCTATATCTCTTTCAGATTGTTCTGAGAATTAAAATAAATAAATAAATGTGTAAATAAACCCCCTGCCATTCAGGTGGGTCTGACTCATAGCGACGGTAGAGGTCAGAGTACAACTGCTCTGTAGAGTTTCCAAGAAGCACCTGGCAGATTTGAACTGCTGGACTTTTGGTTAGCGGACGTAGCACTTAATCAACTATGCCACCAGGGTTTCCCCCAAATATGTAAATAAAGCCAGCCAGCCAAGTGCCGTCGAGTCGGATCTGACTAAAGACTTCTAAATTCTCCAGCCTTGATTTTTTTCCTTCATATACCCCAGTTCATGAATACACAAGTCGACAAAATGTGCATATTGTATGATTCATTATGGATAATGCTTTGATGTGTGCCTGAAGAAATAAATACAAAAGCAAAGAAAATGAGACATGATTGGAATAGTTGACTGTAATGTTAGATTTCATTGGCAGAGTAAACAATTGTCAAGAAGTTTTGAAATCAAATTTTAAACTTTGTTCTCTGGCTTCAATAGTTGATCTTAGAACAGTCCCTGAATTGAATTCTACCTATTGTAGAACTAAACACTTCCATTTAGATGCATTCTCACAACTCCATATCCTTCCCCTTGCTGCAGTTGTGTGTATTGTCTCCAACACTGTTTGTACATGCCCCTCTTGCTATGAGTTCCAAACCAAAACAAACCCACTGCTGTCCAGTTGATTCTGACTCATAACAACCCTATAGGACAGAGTAGAACTGCTCAACAGAGTTTCTATGGAGTGAGGAGTGGGTTCGAACTGCTGACCTTTTGGTTAGCAACCACAGCACTTAACCACTACTCCACCAGGGGTTCCACTATGAGTACAAATAGGGTAAAAGGCAGCCAGTAGAACTTTGTGATCAACTAATTGGGACTTTAGAGTTGGTTTGGAAAGAACAACATGAGAATTATCTTCTGGGAAAGGGGACCCTGTATATCTTTCTGGATTCCTCAGTAATGCTTTGTCCCACTCACTGTAGGATGTCCTCCTCTGCCCCATGAACTAATAGTGGGGCCAAGACTGTTTATCCTACCACAGCCCTCTCTCCAGCTGTATTGGCTCTACTTGTCAGCAAGGCACTCTGTTCCCTGAACACAACGGCTGAGTACAGTCTTTTATGGGTCTCACTTCATTACACTCAGAAAAATTGCCTAAATCATGTTTTTATAGTTAAAGATAACAGAGTTCAGCCCCCTCTTATACCATCATTACAATGGAGGGAGAATTGGATTATTTGTTAGGAAAAGAGCATTTGGGTGTGGAAACTATTTGGGAGTTAGATGACTGGGAAATAGAAAACCACAAGGGTCAACATTAAGGCCAATTTTTTTCCACTTTATATGTTAATGATCTGAAAGAAAGAACATGCTGCAAAGTGGCAGGAATTGCTGAGCGGGCGAAACGGAGGTGAGAAGTCTCCAGGGTGGAGAGCAAACAGCAATGTGTAAGGAGGCAAGGCAATGCAATGCAGAATGAGCTAGACGTAAAGTCATTGCTTTAGCAATTTAAATGTAAAGGATTGTGGAGTAATGAGACTAGAGACCAAAACAAGTGCAGTTAATAAAATCTTACTAGCAGGAGGCGACATCACATCAATGGGTAGAGATAAGGAGGGAATGTGACCTGGGAAGATTATAGTAGACATAAGTTAAAATTTAGGATTCCAGAGTAAAAGCAAATTAACAGGCATTTGAAGCAGTATCTGGGGAGGGCCCTGGGTGAGACGCTGTATGGGACATAGCTAATTTATCAAAGTATAAATGCAGGGTGTCAAAGTTAGGCTGAGGGAGGGAAACCAGCTGCTCCAGGTGGAAGAGGAATGGCAAATGCGGTATTCACAGCAACTTCTGTGTCTGGCCTTTCTCAAATCCACCGAAAAGAAGACAAATCACCTGCCACATAGGATGGAGGACTGGGGTCTTGATTGTTCATTTGTGTTTTCCTAATCATTGAAGCTTGGGAAGCAATGGATAAATTAGAGTACTTTCTAACCTGATTGAAGTGCTTCTCAATCTGGGAGGTGTCTAACTGTCCCTGCAAGAATCTTATTAAACTGAAAATTCTGATCCAGTAGGTTGGAGTTGTGCGAGAGTGCTGAGAATCTGTCCGTCTAATAGCTCTCGTATGATGTGCACCCTACTGCTCTAAGAATCATACTTTGAGTAGCAGAACACTTATCTCCTCCAAATTTTCCAAGTTCCCAAATCTATGTGAAATAAACTGCCTCTTCACAATACCCAGGAAAACTCTAAATAGAAAATCTACAGAGTCTACTGTCTACAAAACATTAAAACATGCTTTTCTGCTTTCTTTTTGAAGATAAGCTTTGAATTTAGGTTTTGTAGAATTAGAATGTATACACGTAGATGATGAAAAATTATTGCATGGTAGTCTAGCTGTTACATAACTGTCTTAAATAATGTATAGATTTCAGCTTTCAACTATCTGAAAGCATACTGGAAAGATCATTTCTCATAAACCATAATTCACCACTGTTTGACATATTATTTCTTATGAACTCACTATCCCTTCGTACATCAATTGATTCCCATTTTAACAAAATCCAAATAACACTGTTTAATATATGATAAATTGGAATTTTATTGTTCATGCTGAGTTACAAATGAATTGTGAGCAATCACAAGGAGGTTGATATATTCTTACAAGCTCATGGAACTTAATTTCACTCTCCTTAGCAACTGCTGTGAAAATAGCACAACCTATGTAGTATACGGAAACCCTTGTGGTGTAGTGGTTAAGTGCTACAGCTGTTAACAAAAGTTGACAGTTCAAATCCACCAGATGCTCCCTGGAAACTCTATGGGGCAGTTCCACTGTGTTCTATAAGGGCTCTACAAGTCAGAACCAACTCAAGGACAAGGATATGGGTATATATGCAGTACATATATAAATGCTCAATGTTATCTGCCATCAAGGAAAGACAAATTAAAACCACAATAAAATACTACTGCACAGCCATCAAATAGCAAAATTATAAAGAAAGAAAATACCAAGTGTTAACAAGGATGTGAAGCAGCTGAAACTCTTCATACACTGATGATAGGGACATAAATTGGTACAATCACTTTGGAAAGCCGTTTAGCAATTTCTTAGAGAGTTAACAATATACCTACTGTATTATTCAAGAGAAATAAAAATGTTATGTCCTGAAACAGGATTGTACAAAAATACTATAGCACATTATTGTTGTTAGGGACCAATGAGTTGATTCTGACTGATAGCAACCCCTTGCACAACAGCACAAAACACTGCCTGGTCTTGTACTGTGTCCATAATCATTTTTATGAAGTCCATCATTGCAGCCACTGTGTCAATCCATCTTGTAGAGTCTTCTTATTCACTGACCCTCCACTCTACCAAACATGATGTCCTTCTCCAGGGACTGGTCCCTCCTGACAACATTTCCAAAGTCTGTAAGATACAGTCTCGCCATCTTTACTTCCAAGAAGCATTCTGGATGTACTCCTTCCAGAGCAGATCTGTTCATTCTTTTGGCAGTCCATGGTACATTCAATATTCTTCTCCAGCACCACAATTCAAAGGTATCAGTTCTGTCTTCTTTGTTCATTGCCCAGCTTTTGCATGCATATGATGCAATTGAAAATACTATGGCTTGGGTCAGGTGCACCTTAGTCTTCAAGGTGACATCTTTACTTTTCAGTACTTTAAAAAGGTCTTCTGCAGCAGATTTTCCCTATGTAATGTATCTTTTGATTTCGTGACTGCTGCTTCCACTGGGTGGTGATTGTGGACTCAAATAGAATGAAATCCTTGACGACCTCAATCCTTTCTCCATTTTTCATGATGTTGCTTACTGGTCCAGCTGTGAGGAGTTTTGTTTTCTTGATGTCTATGTGCAGTCCACACTCAAGCTGTGCTCTTTGATTTTCATCGGTAAGTGCTTCAAATCCTCTTCACTTCCAGCAAGTAATGTGGTGTCATCTGTGTAACCCCCAAAGTACAAACAATCCAAATGTACATCAACAGGTGAGAAATCAAGATAGTCATACCAAAGGCAGAAAACCAAATCCACTGCTGTTGAGGTTATTCCAACTCATAATAATTCTATAGGATAGACTAGAACTGCCCCATAGGGTATCTGAGGCTATAAATCTTTACAGAAGCAGTCTGCCACATGTTTGCCCCACAGTGCGGCCATGTAGGTATGAACCGATGACAACCTTTCAGTTAGCAGCTGAGCACTTTAACCAGTGCTCCACCAGTGATTTTGTGATCATACTACTCAATAATAAAAACCAATTAACTACAGATAGGCATAACAACATGGATGAGTATCAGGATGCATAACGAAAGAAGCCAGACATAAAAGAGTACTTGTTGTTTGTTTTTAGTTACGTAAATTCTAGAAAACACAAACTAATTTATACTGACAGTGAAAAGATTAAGTATTGCTTAGGGATGGGAGTAGGGTGAAAACGGATAGCAAAGGAGCAAAAGGAAAGATCTGTGGGTGATAAAAAGATTTGGTATCCTGATTACAGTGGTGGCTTCGTGAGTACACACATCTGATATACGTCTGTCAAAACTCATCAAGTTATACACTTTCAGTATGTATGGTTTGCTCTAAGTAAATTATACTTCAATAAGGTAAATGTTTTTCTGTGCTATGATAATAAAAAATGGAATGAAGAATAAATTCGTTGTTTTTGCTAGGTGCCATTGGATTGGTTCAGACTCATAGCAAACAATAGAAGAAAACACTGCCCAGTCCTGCACCATACCCATGGTCATTGTCATGCTTATGTCCATTTTTGCAAGAA
Organism: Heterohyrax brucei; assembly: GCA_028571685.1. NCBI lineage: Eukaryota > Metazoa > Chordata > Mammalia > Hyracoidea > Procaviidae > Heterohyrax > Heterohyrax brucei. Next base: position 110,573,763 of record CM053149.1, on the reverse strand, counting down.
CTGTGTCAGTCCTTCTTTTTGCAGGTCTTCTTCTTTTCCACTAACACTCTCCCTAGCGTGATGTTCCTCTCTAGGGACTGATCCCTCCTGACAACATGTCCAGAGTATGTAAAATGCGGTCTCACCACCTTTGCTTCCAAGGAGCACTCTGGACTTCTTCTAGAACAGATCTGTTGGTTGTTTTGGCAGACCATGGTACATTCAATATCGTTCTCCAGCACCACAATTCAAAAGTATCAGTTCTTCTTCTGTATTCCTTATTCATTATCTAGCTTTTGCATGCATATGATGTGATTGGATCAGACACACCTTGGCCTTCAAAGTGACAACTTTATTTTCAACACTTGAAAGAGTAAGTTTGAAAAGAGGAAAACTTATAAATAAAAGGACCAGATAGTAACTCTGGGATAGTATAAGCAGAGAATTAGGACCAGATTTTTCCTGGTGAATTAAACTTATTACTGTTACATCAGCTAATAAACATTGGCCTACCTGAAGGCATTTTGAAGGCTTACATAAGTCAAACATAGAGCTATACAGCACTGTATTGCTAGACTCTACTTAGCAAAATATCATGCCCTGTCCTGCCTTTTAAATAATGCTGAAATAGTTTACAGTCAGGTGATGTGTTAGTGAGATATTAAGCTCAAAGCTGTAAGGGTAAGTTTCTCAGTGCATTCAATAATAACATCTCATTCTTTTGATAGCCAACTACTCTCCAAAGTGCTTAATACAGTCTTTCTAATTCTCACAACAACAACACAAGGAATTTTACTGAAGAAGGACTTTACAAGAGGGTCTTGCCCAAGGTCATGTCTCTAATTGCTAAATCCACAATTCAGAGGCAGTATGAGCTACTCCATTGCAATCATAATGAAACTGAAGTCTAGAGATGACAGATTCCTCTGGATCTTACCATGTTAAGTGACAGAGATGACAGAAGTAACATTAGGGTTAACTGGCTCCAAAATTCAGACTTTACAAAGCACTGTCCCAATAAACTTAATGAAAGTACTTCACAATAAACATATGTGTATTATATATCCCCAAATAGACTCCTTCACTACAATTTCAGGGCTGGGTTTGGTAGATTGCTTTACAACTATGTGACTGGTGGGTAACGGTTCAGGTGGACGAACAACTTCCCTCCCAGCCCCACACATATGCCTAAATTGTTACATATCAGTTATAAGCACATCAAATTCAACATCTGACTACAAAATTGTATATATTTTTGGTGTAAACAATGAGAGATTCTTCTTGCTATCCAGAACAAAAATTACAAACAGCCATATTTCTCAAAATAATTTACCAATTTGACTTTTCCTCCAGAAGTCAGAGTCTCCTGCCTCTTCTACCAATGGCTGCTTATTCTCCTGTGAACAGAGATGGATTTGCTTTACAGATTAGATTTCAGGATAGGTTTTCCATAGTCCTCCTCATTCCACACAGTAGAAGTGAGAGTGGGAGAGATTATAACTGTCTACTGAAGTTACTACTTCTGTTATCACGGTGTTTTGTTGTCACTTTTTTTGTTCTCAAATTTTATTCATCTCGGTTCCCCATCTTGGCGATAGAGATACATTATTTATGTCAAGGAGTTGTTGCAAGGATTGTATGCAGTAGCATTCAAAGGAAGCTTGGTGCAGAATAGTTAAGTGCTCAGGTGCTAACCAAAAAGTCAGTGGATCAAACCTACCAGTGTCTCTGAAGGAGAAAGATGTGGCAGTCAATTCCCTAAAGATTACAGCCTTGAAATCCTATAAGGCATTTTTGCTCTGTCCTATAGGATCACTATGAATCAGAATAGAAATGACCATTTTTTTTAATGTATGTAAATGTATGAATCCACAGTGCTTGACAAAGTTACCAAGAACCAACCAAATCCTCTATTTTTCAACTGACTTCCAATTCGTAGTAACCCGACAAAACAGTACAGAATGGCCCAGGTAAATACTCACTAAAAAATTGAACTTCCTACATTCTGTCCTTCCTCATGGTCTCGTTTCGTATAGGAGCTTCTCTTTGGTATACCAAAATAAAATAAGTGGAAAAAGCAATTTCTATGAAAAGATTGATAAAAATCTGCTTAGTGTAATCTGCTTCTCTGTTGGCTTGCTGGGAGAGAAGCCACAGCCTAGGAAAGCAGTCAGAATTACCTTGGTCAACGAGTGGATTGCTTGCTCCAAGATGTACTCTTAACTAAGCGAACTAAAGTAACCTGGTACCTCTCAAGGTTGTTTGAGTAGTGGAAGCCCATGTAGTGCTGAAAGAAATAAGAGAACAAAGTTAATTAGAAAAGCATTAGCATCAAGAGCCTAAATCGTATTGCATAAATGCATGGATTGGTTCCCAAGGCTTTTCTTTTTCTTAATGATTACTGACACTACAGTAGAAACGTCTGGCAGAAGCATGCTTCTCAACTCAATATGCTCTATTCCTCCCTCTTTTTAGCCTCTTTTAGGATACATAATAATTTTTTTTTATTTTGTTTTGTTTTGTTTTAAATTTCAACAGGACACTCAATATCTTCTGGCATTTATCCATTCCAGAAACTTGTATGAAAATAATAAAGGGTGTTATCTGTTTGTTCTTTTAACAAGTATTTGATCAGTATTCCCTACACGTCAGGCATTGTGCTATTTAACTTAGATTATAAAAGTAAACAAAACATGAATCTTATTCTATGGTCTATTTCTAGTGAGGAAAGGACATTCATAAAAGCAAATGACTATAACGACATGCTATAAAGGATAATATGGAAACACGCAGATGATGTTATGGGAACCTAGAGGAAGAACGCCTAGCTCAGCAGGTAAGTTTAGAGAATTTCTCCAGGAAAAATAAAAACAGAGGATTGCAATGTGAAGACAAGTTACACAACCAACTCCAAAAGAGGGGAGGTGGAATTACAAGCAGAAGAAATTCTATAATCCCAGTAACAATATGGTATGCTTGGGGATGTCAGAGCATGTGAATATTGTAACACCTAAAATGCAAGATGACCAGAAATAGGAATGAAGGTGAAAAGACAGAAAAAAATATATACAGGATATAACACATGCAAAGTGTCATTGACACTATATGGTCATGGTCATGGTCGTGGTCAAGGAAACATGAACATGACCTGGCCTTTATGGAGAGGATGGAAATGAGAGAACAGTTGTAAGTTTATTGTTTCCCTTCAAGTTGGTGACTTCTTCTCATGCGTCTTTTTCTCTTCCTGACAGAAAATAAAGCCTTTGTACAAAAAAACGTTCATTTTTTCAGATTCTAAGACAGCCTCAGGTCTGTTTTTCTTCCCTCCCATCCCCCTTTCCCACTCTGTCTTAATAACACTTTTTCCACAACCCCATGCCCTCTTTTGGAAGTCGTAGTGGCATAGTGGTAAGTGCTAAGTCTGTTAACCACAAAGTTGGTGGTTCAAATCCACCAGATGTTCCTCAGAAACTCAGTGGGGCAGTTCTACTCTATCCTATGGGGTCACTGTGAGTCAGAATTGCCTGGACTGCACTGGCTTTGTTTTTTGTTTTGTTTTGTTTTTGGTTATCCCCCTTTTTATTTGGGTTTTCCTCTTCTCAGTCCCACCCAAGAATACTGTGTACAGATGTACAAGTCTAACTCAAAGGTTGGACAGTTATAGAAGGAAATATTTATTCTTCATTTTACTCATGATCTTTGACTTGTTAAATCATAACTAAAAATTTGCATCTGTTAAATGCTACTTGTTTAGCAAGTAATCTTTACATGTGTGAATATACATTTTGATTCCACCATGGCTGGTATGAATGATGTGGGTGAAATACCATCAATCCCATTGATGAGATGAAAAAACTGAGACCAGAGTGTATGACATACCTAAACCAAAAACCCACTGCTTTTGAGTCGGGTCTGACTCTTAGAGACCCTAGAGTTCAGAATAGAACGGCCCCAAATAGTTTTGAAGGAGCACCTGGCAAATTTGAACTGCAGATTTTACCTAGATGACCTTTTTTATGTGGATACTGAGATTACACCTAGAAGCTAAGTGTCTCTCAGCTCCATACTCACCTTTCCCCACTGTGTTTGGTGATGAGATACTGGGGCTGCACCAAGGCAAACTTCATTTGTCCTCTGACTGCTGCTTCCTGTTAGTTTCTGCTAGTTGAGGGTCAACAGGCGGAGACTGGAAGGCCGGAAGACAAAGAAGGGACTTGATTCTTTCTGATCACTTCCCGTTTGTAGTAGCATTTGTTTGGTAACACCTAGTCACCTAACCAACAATAAAATTGATACAGTTTATTTTGGGCATACCTAGAGTCAGTCTCTTGTTCCTTGTAAGGTGTTCCAGGGCCAGCAGGACAGTGGCCCCATCTCAAAAGCTCAAATCCTCGTTCTGTAAGGTTAATTCTGTTTCTAAATGTTGTATGGATTCTTCTCCGAGCTTCTCAATTTTGACAGTCTAGGCCCTTCCTCTTGTTGTCCCAGACAAGGCAGAAGTAGGGTCAGGTAGGTTATAACTGCCTCCTGCAGTTACTGTTCGTGATAGCGTGGATTTCCATTTTTACTTTTATAATTCTCCAGCAATTGTTTAACCAGTTAAATTATCCCTTCATTAAATTATCTGTTGCAGTGTTTAAGGTAGTTTCTGTTTTCCTGTCTGCACTCTAATTAACAGGCTAAATGATTGACTTTAATCTCATGTTTTACTCTTAATCCAGTGGCCTAGATAGGGCTATACTAATCAAATGTCCTAGACAGAGCTATGCGATCTTTCACATTTGGAATCCAGAAAAGAATCACAGGTTAAAACTCATAGTTTATTATAATTTCTTCAAGGTGAGTAACGACTCCTGTAATAGCATGCCAATTCTAGATCATATTGTTTACTGAGATCTTACCATAGCATCACCATGGGTTAGAATCAATGAGTTTGGGTTTTTTTGGTTTACTAAGTGACAGCCGCTGTTTTAATGATTTTCTTTCCTCTGTTTCATCTTGGTAATCCAGGTGGTGAACTGGTTAAGCGATATAGCGGCTAACCAAAAGATTGGCAGTTAGAATCTACCAAGCCCTCTTTGGAAACTCTATGGGTCAGTTCTACTCTGTCCTATAGGTTGCTATGAGTCAGAAATGACTCATCAGTGACAGGGTTAGGGATCTACTTTATTCATTTGTTTTTTTCTACTGAACTTTGGGAACTGTGTCTCTCTTTTTTAATCCAGTTTTAAAATTATGCATTATGGCAGATACCTAAATGTTGTCTTCTTTTTTCTAAAATAAATTCATTGCACATTTAATCCTCAAAAGTGTGTGTCTGTAATTCTAGACAAACTAATTCATAGACTATACTTCTCAGTTATGTGCCTGAAGGGGAGTTGCAAATGGTACAATTTAGGACAATCTGCTTTTGCTCATTACCACATAATAGGTGGCAGTTGGTGATTTCATAGCACCAACTCAATTTTTACACCCGAATCATGCTAGATATTTGGTCTTCAAAAAGCTGAACTAAAACCCATCACCTGGACTGTCCCTCCTGGACCATGTAAGAATGTGAACACCTCTGGTAATAAATTTATTCTGACAGCTGTAAAACATTTACCAAGCTTGACAACTGCCCTTGAAAGCAAAAGGGGAAATAGAGATCTTGGTTGATTACTTATCACAAACAATTATGTTTGGGGGAGGCAAAAATAAATAAATAAACTTAAGTACATTTAAGTATGTATATAAGAAGTCATTAAGATACTATTTTGCCTGTCAGTTTTTGGTCTGTCTTGTAAAGTTTGTTTTAGTAGGCACCCCATTTTTCACGAGAGGAAGAATAAATGACTTGGAAAAGCATGGGCTGAATTTGGAATGCAAAGTCAGAGCCTGCTAGCTCTCTTTAGGGGAAAATAAAGTTTTCCTATGGAGACAAAGCTGAAGCAACCCCTTTGGCAGTGATGTTTACATCAATCTGAGAGGGTAATGCCATCAGCAGAAGTGAAATACTAAGCAGCTCTCCACTGTTTCAAACAGATTAACTCTCACAGTTTCCTAGACAGATGTGAATCCGTCCCACTTGTTGTCTTAATGCTTCCCTGCTGTTAATGATGTTTCAAAGGTACCAGCGAATGGAAATAAATGGCTGGCCTGGTAGCTGCCTGGAGTTACCTTAAGTGCTGAGCCTGCTGGATATCAATAGTTTGTTTGGTGGCTTTCAAGGTAGAGTGGTCCATTGATTTGTTTAAATGCTGCAGTACATTAGTATTTTTTATCTCTTCCCGAGCCTTCAGCTTCATCTCAATCTGAAGACAAATGATAACTTACTTTATCACAGACCGAACATGTGCTATTCAGTGACTTGAAATATGATTGACTGAACTGCATTGATTTTTGCCAGTCTCTGTCTCAGAAGCAGTTTTGAACTGATGCTGCAGAATCCTGCACCTTTAGGGAAAGGGAAGAGAAGAAATGATTTGATTAACCAAAAAAAAAAAAAAAAAAGAGAGAGAGAATTTTGATAAACATATGGGAAACCCTGGTGGTATAGTGGTTAAGTTCTACAGCTGCTAACCAAAAGGCTGGAAGTTCAAATCCGCCAGGCACTCCTTGGAAACTTTATGCTGCAGTTCTATGGGTTCTATGTCTATAGGTTCGCTAAGGGTTGGAATTGACTCAGCAGCAGTGGGTTTGAGTTTTAACTTTCTGTTTCAGAAATCACTTTCCCAAATTTGTAGCCCTGGAGCCTTGACTCTTTGACCGTTGATGGGTTTCCATTGATTTCTGTCTGCCTCCCTTCCTCCCCAACCCCTTCACTGTTCTCTCTTCTGTCTCTTTTTCCCCCTCTCTTTCTTTTTCCTAGTTTTTTCTTCTTTTCCTCTCATTCTGTACCGCCTTTGTACTCCTTCCCCAGCCTCCTCTCTGTTGTTCTAGTTCTTAATGTTCTCTGCTCAACTAGTCACATATCCAACCCTTCACAAAATACAAATTATTCGCAGTGAAGTACTCTGGAGTACCAACTTAATAGACCATTATGGAGCATGGAAGACAGATAGCAGAAATGCATACAATATAATACTAGCATGTCAGACGTTTAATTAAGCTGGAGAAAGTCTGCCTCCTAATCAAAGTTCAACCAGAAATTAATCTGAGTTTTTCCTTTAAATGATTATCTTTGGGAGAAGTAAATGCTTGCTGACCCCGTGTGTATAGTGTTGCTTGTTCTTTATGTCTTCTCTCTCATCTCTGCACTTGGCCTGGCTCTCATCACTTCTTTGGCACTCTCTCACTTTCTCTCTTTTCTCATAAGCAAATCAAAGAGACAGGGAATCTAGTAGACAATTAGATGCAGCGAATACAATTTTCGTTAGCTTCAAATCCAGTGTGTTTGAAAACAAAAGCATAGTGTATTTTATATATTTATAAATATAAATGTAATGCAATAATCAAATTTCATTTATAAATCAAGTCCCCATTTTGTTTGATAGGAACACTTGATCACCATCTAGTAGAGTTCTGTATGATGATTTATCCACCAATTCTGATTTAAGTTAAATCAAATTTCAGGTTTTCCATTTTTCTAGCTTTTCCTAGATATGATATCTACCTGATCCTAGTAAGGTCACTGTTAGGCTGAAATCCAAGCCCCCTCCCCCAACCATTCCAGGAGTGGGCGGAGTCAAAACGTTTCATCTGCCAGCTATCCCGGAAAGTCCATTCAAATGAGACTAACTGTCCGGGCGACTAGCTATCACTTCTTTCCCATAGGCTCAACTCCACTGAAATAATACCCCCTTATGTTAATTAAATAACTCTAATCATCCACAACCCATAGGCTACTTGCCATGGACGCCATTCTCGTCCTCACAGGCCCTGTTTTCAGCACTGTTCTCAACAAGGTCCGCTGGCCCCCCTTTATAAATTCCCAACCCCCGAGCCAGCCCGTGGGTCTGCAGACTCCCATCCGAGAACTCTGTAAAGATGCCCGGAATGCAAATAAACTCTTTCTCTCCTCCTCTCTCTGGTTTTTCCTCTACATACTTTCAATTAAACGAAACCCATTGCCTCCAAAAATCTCTGACAGTCACCACAGAATAGATGTGACGATGCTCACTTCAGAGAGCACAGGTGAGGTTTGAATTCTATATGCTTAGTCCATTCCTTTCTTGAGGGTGATTTTTGTTGTGTACAGTTTGACCTCAAGTTTGACTGTCTCAACTTTCATGAAGTATACCTGTGCAACATTCTTTTGAATGGCCAGTGTCACTACGTGGTGAATATAATTTCATCCATAGACACCCTCTAAGGCCCAATTCCCTAAGGTGACGTACAGACATGCTCATTCATGTACTAACTTTAACATATGATTAAATCACATTTCTCCACTGAAATTCATCAAAATGATTTGTACCAAGCAAGGATAGTACTAGACCTGTGTGTCTTGCATTGCCTAAATTAGAACAGGCTTAGTTAGGGCTCTGTCCAAGGCTTCTCACTGTGTTGAGGTTCAAAACAGCAGCACAGTGCTGAGTGAGCTACATGACGTTAAGTGTAACATTAAAGCAGAAATAAAGGTTTCTTTAGTTATGCAACATTTGTCGCTTTTCCACTTAAATTTGAATTCTTGAGATGAACAGATGTGCTCCTATATTTTCTTTCTCTCTTTTTTCTTTTCTTTTTCAGTATGCTGTAGCCTTTTGTTTGTGCTAGAGGTATAATAGTAGTTATTAACACTAGTTTCATAGTTTTCATCAAACATGTCATTGAGATCCTCCAATTACCAAATTGTGTACAAAAGAAGAATCGTCAAAGAGTTTTGTTTCTATTTTATGTTGTTGGTTTTGTTGTTGTTGCTTGTTCACTTTTTGAACTTTTGAGAATAAAGGACTAGTGCCCAGGAAATGTCTTTTTTTACTAGATGAGGTAAGCTGCCCCTAAATGCAGATCACATAGGGTCTTTTTCTTCTGGGAGTGAATATGAGCCTTATATGGAAAAAGTCTCATAATAAATCTTCTGATGGAGTTGTAAAACTACTGAACAGAGACTTGAGTCTGGGGGCACTATAGGTAAAGACATTTTATTTAGATTAATTGCCCAGTAGTCTCAACAAAGAGAATCTGAAATAATGTTGATTCTTTTTTTGAAAAAAAAAAAAAAAAGCTTTTACTGGTTTCTTGTACATAAAGCCCAAACTAATGATTAACATAGGGTTATCATGCAGGGCATAGACAAAATAATAATGATAATAGGAAGCTTTGTAATACCACTAACTCATCTTATAGATCATTAACCCATTGCTGTCGAGTAGAGTCAGACTCATGGTGACCCTAGAGGTCAGGGTAAAACTATGCCATAGAGTTTCCAAGGAGTGCCTGGAAGATTTGAACTGCTGAACTTTTGATTAGCAGACATAGCACTTAACCTACTGTGCCACCAGGGATTCCTATAGATCATTAGCTAACTCAGATTATGGATCATTAACTGGAGTTCTTGAAAAGAATTTGTTCCCTTAAAGTGGAAATGCTACTACATAGTTTTGAGTTGTTAAAATAAGTTTTCAACTCCTGACAAGGCTATAAATTAACAGAACATATTAAGAATTTTTTTCTGAGCTTATTTTCCTCATTTGTAAATAGGGAATGGTATGCTCAAAGGAATTTTGAAATCATTTAATAAAATGATATATATGTACTGTCTAATACCTGGCATATTCGGATCCGGCTCGATAGCATTTGGCTTGGCAGTACCTGCCATATAGTGTGTGTTTAATACTTTCTAAACCCTCTTCTATATATAATTTCTGAATGGGTGACCTCAATGAGCTTACAAATAGATTTGAGAGATAATACATAAGTTCACAGAATAATTAAAATTGATTTACAAATACAATTATTATGATTAAAAATTAATTATAAGTAATTACCAATAATGCATAATTTGTTGAAAACTAGTACATAAAACAAAACTAAATTATGATAAGTGAAGGATGAGAATCTTGGAGGACATCAGAGGGAGATTAGCCGAACTGAAAACTGCAGTCAGTGTGAGCTTTCTTTTTTTGTAGTGAACATGAAGGAAATGACTGCATAGCTAACATAGCCAAAGAAAAAATACAGAAAACGTTGCTGAAGAGTCAATTCCAACTAATAGGGACCCTATAGGACAGAGCAGAACTGCCCCCATAGAGTTTCCAAGATAAATTAAAACTGCCAATCTTTGGGCTAGCAGTCATAACAATCTTATGCCTCCAGAGCTCCAACAGAGCAAAGTGATAATTGACAGAAGATGAGTCTCTGGATCTGGAGGGGGGAGAGGGAAAGATTACCCAAGGCTTGTATCACCATTTGCAGAAAGATCTGGAATATGAAGGGGAGAAGTATACCCAATCTGATAAACCATTAATCTTAAGCCCCGGGGACTGTACTCCAAAGTGTTATACGAGCCACTAGTTAGAGCATCTGTCTAGTCCAGGATCTGTGCTCTCAACGCTAGCCTTACCCACCCACCATCCACAGTGTTAGGCCCTGGAACATGTATTTATAAAGTGTGACCCTGTATGCCCACCCCAACTCTGATCACTCCCATACTGGCAGCAAAATATTGGAAAAAAGTAACCTTGTTTGAAATGACAGTGGTAGTTTAGAAGTCAGATTTCACCATCTCTCCCAGGAATTTAAAAATGGAAGTTAAGAGGGTCTAATCACTCTTTGTTGGCCCTCTGAACTGACAACAGGAATTTAATGGCTACCCTTATGGGGCACCCTATTGAGCCACTTGTATACAGAAAGAAAATGAGCACTCTGGCAGGGAAAAGCAGAGGGAGAGAGAGAAAGAAAAACAAATGAAACAAACATACAGAGGAAGCAAAGATAATAAATCTGAATTCTGGAGAGAACAAGAAAATAAATTCAGTTTTTCTGTATTTCCCATGTCTGCTCCTAACTCCTTATTTGAATATAAATATTTATTTATTTTTACTTTTTCCATTTGTGTTTTGGAACTAAATGAGTTTTGACTTTAATAGAGGCAGTAGTATAGTGCAGACTGGGTGATAATAAGAATGGACACCAAAGGTTAAAAACAACTAGAAGACTTTTTGGAAATCCTGGTGGCCTAGTGGGCTAAGTGCTACAGCTGCTAATGAAAACGTCAGCAGTTCAAATCCACCAGGTGCTCCTTGGAAACTCTACCCAACAGTTCTACTCTGTCGTACAAGGTCATTATGAGTCGGAATTGATTCAATAGCAGCAGGTTTTAGAAGACATTTGGAGAAGGGGAAATAAAGGAACAGGGAGAACATTAGAGGGACAAAGTATTAGATAAATACTGTAACGTTTGGTGAGAACAGCTGGCTGATAATACGTAAAACTTTGTAAGGAAAAGATGAAATTCACAAATATGATTAAAGAAAACCTTATTAAGTATATACAACTCGTAATATCAGAATGCCAAATGATTAGAAGATTGACAGATATAGGAAAGCCAAAACTTCAGCTGAATGATATGATTGTAGAGAAACAATAATGGTTTCATTAGTCTATGTGAAAACATAAATTCTTTAAAGGCAAAGCTTATGTTTCTCTTACTCATCACAATGTAAGTGATGTCTACAAAAATACGTAGTAAATTGTATTTGCCAAGCAAATATCTTTTTAATAACCAAGAGTGTTTTCAATGATAGCAGGACATTTAGGAAAACATAATGATCAGGAAAAAAGTTAATTTATTTAATTCTCATTTGCTCTATGAGTATTATATTGGTGTTATGAACAACAGTATCAATGAAACATGGTGAATCCTGATAGGGAATGCCTTGCAGTCCAGGAAAGAAAGGATTAAGTTTGCAAGTCCAGATGTAAGGCTTAGTGGTATAACACACTGCCGTTAAGTCGATTCCGACTCGTAGCGATGCTATGAAAAAAAAGAAACCCGTTGCCATTGCGTCAGGTCTGACTCACAGCGCCCCTAGAGGTCAGAGTAGAACTGCCCGACGGAGTTTCCAAGGAGCACATGGTGGATTTGAACAGCTGACCTTTTTGTTAGCAAACGTAGCACTTGACTCCCTACGCCACCAGGGTTTCCTCATTGGTATAAGAGAAACCTTTAAAACCTGAAAGTGAGAGGCTTTTAACACTTTCCTTTTTAACATATACTTTCATGGAGCTCTGACTGACCAAGTAGGTTACATTTATCCATAAAAATCACAACATCGCTCCACAGATAAGTCTATACTCATGTTTAATAATTATTAGTCAAATACATACAGTATGCAAAGCATTGTGCAGGCAACCACAGGAAATTAATGATGAATCTTACAGGAGCTATGCCTTCAAAGTAAAAATTAGCAAGGCCTACCAAAGAGGCAAACTCAAAGTAGTTTGGAATATCAAGGAGAAATTTCTTCCGCACAACAGGAAACTTTTACCTAAAGTGCCATCTTCCTTAAAGAATGGAAAAGCCTCCGTCTTTCAATTACTGAGGTATGTTCTAGTTAGTGTAAATGAGAAGCCTAACTTCATGTTGATCCCTAGAAAGAAAAGAAAAAACAGTGGAAGGGAAATTAGAAAGTAGGTAGAAATTAAAAACTCTATTTAAAAAAAATTCTAAGAAAGACCTGTGGGTGGCAATTACTCTACCTGTGTCCCAGCAAATTCACAGGAATCTCATAATTAGTGGAGTTGACAGAGGGGGCCAGGCCAGAGCAGACTGCTAGGGTGGGTCCTGCCTGGAGTCAGAAGCCCTGGGAGTCATGTCTCCACTTTGGATGGAGTCCATATTGCTGCTGTCCCTCTCACTGCTGATGGCCCCCTAGCTCCCTCAGGGTCTCCTCCCAGTTGTAACCACAAAACTGAGCTGCTGGCAGGGGGCAGATTGCTTTCTACAGAGGGAACCAGATGTGGTTTCTTTGCTGCTGCTGCTGTAACTCAGGCAGCAGTTCTATTGGAAGAGACTCCATCCTAAACCCTTTAAGGCAAGGCAGTGATTAATGTGCCAGCTTAAGCCAGAGGAATTCCAAGCACTCTACTTTAGAGAAGATTAAGTCAGTGGGAGATCCAGATAATGAGAGTCCTGGGGGACCATTCTAAAAATCAGAGGAAATTGAAAGAAAAACTTAAAACAACATTTTTTTCTTTTTTAAAGAAAGTAGACAAAAAAGGGAGGTTTAATAAATTCACATGACCTCTTACTGGATTGTAAACATTTAAGGTGCTAAGTAAATAGACAAAGAAGGGGGAAAAAAAAATCAGATGGTGCTTTTAACTGTGCAGTGTTTGCCAACCCAAATCACAGTGCAGACCGGATGAGTAAACTAGTTTAATTTCTTCGGGGACCTCCCAGAACAGAGGAGGGGTAAAGGAGGGAAGCACACCTGAACTGCAAGAGAAAGGAAGAAAGAAAACCCAAATCTTTCAAGTCTGCTTTTCCAGTGCCCGAATTACCATAAGGCAACCCTGCAAAAGAGGACTGAGGGGAAGAATATATGCTAGAGACACAGAAGTAAAACCGGTGAAACAATGCCTAGGAATTTGAAGCTGTTCAACTACGAAGCATCTTACCCAACATTTTAGTCACTAGGCTCATTGTTTCTGAGGCTCTGGGCCAGAGTTCATCTCCAAATCACTATGCCATGTCTTGATTAACTTAAACCAGAGAGAAGAAAAGGGAAGAGTCTGCGCTCTGCGTTTGGTCTCCACATCCTCACAGCACAGTTTCTGCCTTTGTCTCTTGCAGATTTCTCTGGCAAATACACAAGCATATATCAGGTTGGTTTTCCACTTGTCTCTGTTCCCCTTTCATTCCAAGGTCAGGATGCTGTTCATGGGACTTAACCAAGTATCTCTGCAATCCATTTTTCTCTCTCTCCCTTCTCCCTCTTGCCACTGTCGAAGGGTTTGATTTAAGCAACCTCTGAAAGCTGCTTCCTGGACTGAAAGACTAGGATGTGTCCACGACCCATCAATGTTAGTTTGGTTCACTTTCAAGGTCTTCATGTCAAAAACATTTGATCAAGATTTGTAGTTTCTAGGTGCTTTTTATAGAATGTTGATGTAATACAAAGATGAATAAAATACAGTTATCCCTCAGTAGAAAGAATATGCTGCTGAAATCAAAAGAGAGTTGGCCTGACTCAGCTACTGGAATTACAGCTGCCTTCCCTCCATATTTCCTTCTTTAATATAATACCCTGCCAAGATACCAGAGGTACATGATGAGCCTAACTGGACTGGCTTTTATTCTGTGACACCAGCCCACTGACTGCAAGTTTTCTGCTCAGGCATGAATATCTGATGCAAGGGAAACATTTCACAGGTTGGGCTGAGGTGGTCAGATTTTCTCTCGAAAATGTAATTTTAGAATGGTGAGTGCTGGAGCAGTAGATTTAGGGCCAACATCAGCACCATGATGAGGCAGAGCTGGGGAAAGCTGAGGTTTGTGAGGCTCTAAAATTAAAATTCTTACAGAGGAAGCTGGGGCACAGAAAAATGACTGTAGTAACTTTGTAGAGAAGCAAAAGTATCACATAAGTATTCAAGGTGAGGCAGAGGACAAGAAAAAGAGAGAAAGCACTGAGATGGGAAGAACACTATCTGGAGAGAGAAGCAACCCTTGCTAGTATGAGTGCTTGTTGTATTTCTTGCTTAGTGTTATGTGACATTCCTCTATTCTTGCATCAACACTTGCTGTTTTCTTCCATGTGTGTATTTTTGTCATTCAAAAACAAATGAACACTAATTATTATAAACATTGACTTGTGTGGGACCTAGTACAGGTCATCTTACCTTTCTTCTCAGATCTCTAGTGAGGATGACATTGACATCTCTTGGAGAAACGAGTTTATGACAAATAATATGTGTGAAAATGGTACCATATTATTTGCGTCTTAGATGCTTAGTATAGTCTCTGAGTCCTGTCTCCAGCCAAGGCATTAGTCAGGTGTAAGTATACACACAGACACACAGACACATACACCCATATCTATAAAATTCATTGCAAGTGAGTTGATTCTAACTCATAGCAATCCAACAGGAGAGAGGAGAATGGCCCCATAGAGTTTCCAAGGAGCAGCTGGTGGATTCAAACCACCGATCTTTCTGTTAGCAGCCATAATTCTTAACCACTCTGCCACTAGGGTTTCCTGAGTAGAATAGGGAAGGATCTAATTAGGAAAAGTGTGGAAGATTGGGAGTCTCCAAGGAAGAGACCATGCCAGGGTCTATGGTGAGAAAGAGGGTAAGGCGTAAGGCGGAAGGGGGATCTGAAATAGCACAGAGCTTGGTGAAGCAGACTGGGGTGAGGGTGTGGGGCTAGACGTGGAAAAAGAAAATTTGAGTTGCAATCTGTGCATTCACAACCACATTCAAGGATGTGAATTTCAACTTGGTCTTAGTTTCTTCTCTTTAGGTCCAGTTTTCTTGTTTTTCAAAGGAGAAGCACAAGATATGCTATTAACAGAAAGTTCTTCAAGCTTTTTACACGTAGGTACCCTAGTGACAAATCTGCAGTGCTCTCCTCTCTCAGGTGTGCATTAAAAAAGAAAAAAGATATTGATTTTTTCCAAACATAAATGCATATTATGATATTCAATACTTTTTAATAGTAAACATTACTGAAAGTCAGATAAGAACCCTAGTGAATCCCTTCTCCAGCTCTAAATCTTGTCTTTTTTTAAGAATCAGGAAATTTGAGATGCTAGTCTCGTGGAAAGCTTTTATCTTAAATCCACATACAGTACTGTTACCATAATCAAGATAATTCTGAGTTACGTAGCACAGTGCAGGCCTGCGGTAAGCATTCAATAAATACTTAAGGAATAACTTACTGAGTTAATCATGTTTCTTCTCCATTTTCCCATGGTGATTAACAAGTTTCATTAGTCCCACCATTCCAAGCATTCAGATTCTACACAGAGAAAACAAGATCAAGAAAGAGGAGAAAGGGGAAGAAGAGGAAAAGCAATCTGGGTCTTTTTTCTTAGAGAAAATCAGACAACATTCCAATGATGAAAACACAGTCATTTGAGTACAATGGTCCATGTCCTACATTTTTAATCCCCACAGTCTTATTATCTGCATTCTTGTTTATATCCTTTTGTCTTTGAGGTCTCTGATTCTAATGAAAAAAATATCATCATCACATTATTAAATTTAAGAAGAAAAAACGATTAAAAGTTAGAAAGTAGGCTAGAAGCTTTATTCTAGCTATAAAAGCGATACACGCTTACTGTAAATAAAATTAGAAGGAAAAGCCAAGTACAAATATGAAAGCAATGATTTATAGAAGCGAAAAATTGGGGCAAGAACAAATTGTATTTTAGATTGGCCTTATGGCAGGAGCTCAGATTATGGAAGGCAAAGTCTACAAAGACATTTGTAAGCAGTGTGAGGGCAGACATGTGACCACTCTATTTTGTAGCCCAGGGCCCCTTATGTTTTATTATTTTTGTTTTAATTGAATAAGGCTGCTGCTATGATGTGCCCACCAGGATCTTGGCTGTGCTTTATGTTGGTAACGGTTTTTACCAGCCCTTTCATCACCCTTTTATTCCCTGGGTTTCTTCTTCTCAAAATAACTGATAAAAGATAAGGATACTACCTTCCCTGGCTTCCCCTTAATTTCTCTTCCTCAGGGAAGACACACAACCCTATTCATTTTAGATATTTGGGCTGTATGTGAGAATAAATAAATGATGATCTAAATAACACACATGGAGAATGTTTAAAACTCACCAAGTCCATGTAATAGTGACCGTTGGTCTTTTCCGTAGTTGTGACTCTTAAATATCTTAAAATAGGAAGTAGAAGATGCTGTAGGCTACTGCTCTCTGCTGTTTTTTTTATGGTACCCTCCTTCTAACAGTGCTTTAGTAAAGGCAGTCCTTGAGGGAGATTTCTAAGAACCCTGGGCATTTTCACTCCCTGGGAAAAAAGAAAGGAACAAATTGTTCTCTCTGCAATTACGTGAGGTAGTCTATTGACATACCAGTGAATGAAATGTTTATGCCCAGAGAGGGAGCCCAACAGCATTCTCAGAATTACAGGGCCTCAGATCACCACTGAATGTCTAGCCCTAGAAAATTTGCCGAGATAGACAAAGAATAAGGGAAAGAAAACATAGCAAGCAGCAGTGAATAGCTATACTTATGGCATTGTGTCATAATGGAAACATCAATCCTGTTTTCTAGGGAAACTACTGAAAATCCTAACCATAATATTGTCCTCTACTTAGGTGCCAGATTGGCTTATAACTTATGCTTTCAAAAAGCTAGAAGCTAAATTCTCAGTACCATACAGAGCATAACCTGAAGCTGAAACTCTGAAAAAAAAATCTCGAAGCTTGTTTACTACAGAAACAGGCATTTTCAGGTATCATACCATTGATTCCAAGGCTGGCTAGCTGAGCAGTTCTCAGGCATGATAGATAGGGAGGTGGAGTGTGTACTCAGGGGCTAGCCTGGTAGAAGACATATAATAATCACTTACTCATCTGCTTACACATTCCAGAAATAGATTATTACAGTTAATTCAGAATATACCTGTTCTAGCAGCAAAACTTTCCAGAGCCAAAAAAAAAAAAAAATCGTCTTGACAGAAACTTCTCATAGCCCATGCATACACTATATAATTGGAGCTAAACCCTCCTGTCTTATATTCAGGAATATTGTCCTTTTCCAACTGCAAGTCTTTAATATCAGACCAACCACAAATTCAACACTATAGGGTTAATAACTCAAAAGTCTTTGTAAAAGAAATGAAGCAAGCAGTGCCTGATGATTTCATCTGAGTCTTAACTGTTGTTAGCTGTCATCAAGTTGATTCTGACTCATAGTAACTCCACGTGTGTCAAGCAGAACAGTTCTGTAACGTTTTCAAGGCTCTGACTTTTCAGAAGCAGACCCCCAGGCCTGTCTTCCAGTACCCTTCTGGGTAAGGTTCTAACCACTAGTATTCAACTAGTAAACAAGAACTTAGCCGTTTGCGGCACCCAACTCCCTGCTTTAATTTTTTTCCTTTAGTTTATGTCTATCCTCACACAGAATTTCTGTCTTCACAGTTTCAGCTACCACAGATAGTGGTGGCCTCCAGTAGTTTCACCTAAGCCTTTTCTCATGAATTCTAGATTTCATATAAACCTGTATTTTAACTTTATAACACATTTCTTCTCCTTCCTTAACACGCACCCCCAAATGTTTAATTTCTTTGTTCCCTGTAACAGCCATCCGGTGAGAATGAACTTTTTACCACTCTTCCCCATTTGAAAGTTGAGGTCATTTAAGCTAGAAATGTCGGATTTATATTGTGTACTCTCACCTGGTTTCATTCCGTTAGTCCTAATTCTTGGAAATTCTACGAATTTTAAGTGTCTTTTTGGGCTCACATACACATACGTCTTCTGCCTCTGCTTTAGTTCTATTTCACGCTGCTCTGTTATTGTTTCGTCATTCACCATTTCTCATCGTCTATCTGTTAAAACACCACAAAGCTATGGTTCTCATATGCAGAACTAATCATGCCACATCACAGTTTAATAAAACTTCATTGGTTTTTACTCTTCTATTAGATGAATATTAGACGCCCGGGAAGAGCATCCATGTGCTTTCAGAGGCCACAGTCGATATAAGGCTACTAGAAGGTCTGTTCCGTGAGGGAGCATGATTGTTTTTTCTCTTTTGTTCACTGCTGTATTTCCAGTGGAGACTTGATGGAACAGTGGGTCAGCATATGCATCCGCCAGCTGCTCCTCGGAGATCCTCTGGTGCCACTCTACAGGAGTGTCCTATGGGGTCACTATGAGTTGGAATCGACTTGGCAGGAATGGGTTGTTGTTTTGTTATATTTCCAGTGATTAGGAACAGCACCTGGATCATGACACAGAACAGTGTCTGGTGCTCAACAGAGAGTTGTTAAATGTATAAACAAATAATGTTTCAACCTTACTCTTGCTGCCCTCCCCTAGTTCCCTAGTGGTGATTGTTCATGAGATGCCCTACTCCTACCTACTTCCTTTTCCTCTCCAAGGATTTCCCGCTCATCCTGAAATGCCAAGTTCAAGTGTTAATCTTCTCTGTGGAATGTTCTGCATCTCTTGAATGAGTATTTATTGAAACTTTCTGCTCCCAAAGTATTGTGTATAACTCTGGTTATCTCACTTATCTTTACGGACTATCTTAGTCTTCTAAGTACCCACAACTGATAACCAAAAGCTGTATGTATATATAACAGTCGTTCAATAAACATATGGTGAATGAAAGAATAAATATGTACGATTTCACAGATCTACAGGAAAAAAATATTTAAG
The DNA here is from genome assembly GCA_028571685.1 of Heterohyrax brucei. Taxonomy (NCBI): domain Eukaryota; kingdom Metazoa; phylum Chordata; class Mammalia; order Hyracoidea; family Procaviidae; genus Heterohyrax; species Heterohyrax brucei. The sequence goes on along the minus strand of CM053149.1, from coordinate 110,554,499 downwards.
AAAGCACACACAAGCACACAATTTTGAATCAAAATATAAATAAGTAGATGTGGTTGTTTGAGAGAAAACAGTATACTTTTTAAATAAATTTGTAATAAATATGTAAATTTCTAATAATATTTACATATTTTAACTGTTGAACGCCTATGATAAATCTAGGCAGAGATAGAATGCAGAACTGTCATTTAGAAGACATGCCAGGGAAATGAAGAATAATTCAAAATAGGCTCTATGCCAAAAGTTATTTGGTAAATGAGTTGTGTGAAGTTTGGAACGTATTTCCTAAAATTAAGAAGGAAATAAACAAGGGAGGGAGAAATAGAAAGAAGGAAAGAGGGAAAGAGGGAAGGAAGAAGGGAAGAAAGGAGAGTATGAAGGAGGGGAGGAAGGAGGGAAAGAGAGAAAGGAAGAACGTTTATATTCTCAGATCATCTCATTCAACATAATTTAATCTTAAATATACTACAGGTGGTATATATGGTACTACTCTAAACACAGAATGCTAAAAGTTAACAATGTGTGTTCTTCTGACTACCTTTATTTCACATTCTATCTTGATAATTATTTTCCAGCAAAAGTTATACCTTACTGTAAATGATTCTTCATAAGTCTGGCTGTGCTCTAAATTTTACGAGTAGAAGAGGGCACAGTAACAATTCTTATTAAAACGATGAAAAGGTGCCTTACTACACACCCATATGTTCTTTGGGGTTCAGAATACATTGACTTTATTGCTATTTTCATCTGTCCAGTGTAGGTTACGATGGGGTAGAAGGACTTAGGATTCTTCCTCATAACATCTTACAGAAAAAAAAAAATCAGAGAAATGGGTTCCGATCCCTACATTATACGTTTCCTTTCACAATAGGTTTTTCTGGATGCATTAAGTAGCTTTCAGTTTGCTTTCGGGTGATTTTGATTGATTATCACCAGTTAACTGGGACCTGATTACGCCGAGTACTGGTGTGGTCATAAGGATCAGTCATTGGAGAAGTCTGTGTGTGTGTGTGTTGTTTTTCTGTACACGTAAAACCTGGTTAGCACGACGTAAAGGAAATGTAAACCAGAAAAGCAAACAAAACTCATTGCTGTCAGTCAATTCCAATTCACAGTGATCCTACAGGACAGAGTAGAGCTGCCCCAGGGGTTTCCAGAGCAGTATACTTTCCTGAAGCAGAACGCCACATCTCCCTCCCATGGAGTGGCTGGTAGCTTGGAACAGCCGACCTTTCGGTTAGCAGCCAAGACCTTAATCAGTGAGCCACTAGCGCTCAGCAAATTTAAAAGTAGCTCTTAAATAAAGAAATCGTATGAAGAGACATTTGGTTTCAGATATATATTATTTCTTCACTCTATTTCCCCATTCCATTTGTCTACTTTTTTGTGCCCATCTCTTACGCTGTCTGCTCATTCTTTAGAATCTTCAACACTAGAGCAGTACGGGTCTCTGCGAGTCGACATCCACTCAACGGGCAATGGCTTTGGTTTGGTTTGGTTTGGCCCCGTTTTAATGCGAGTATTCGCAGGGCTCATGTTCTCTCCTTCTCTCGCTCTCTCCCTCTGTCTCTCTCAGAGGAGAACGACAATGGAATAAGTGTACGTCTCCCAGTTGTCTTCACCTGATGTTCGTTGACCAATCATAGATGGCCTCCCCACGCCTAGGAAGTACTAATCCACCAGTGAATTCTAGAGAAGACCTTGGATCTTCATCGTCTCTCATTTTCCAATCTCAGGCAAATACTTCACCAGACAGCCCTCCTAAAACGAGCACTGGTGAATCTGAAATCACAGCACCTTACCCAAAGGAGGTAAGTAGGAGGAAATGGAGCTCAAGGTGATCCCTTCAGCTCTGTGAAAAAGAATGATCTTCAACGGCTTGCTGTTGACATACTCTTCCTTTCTTTCTGCATCACAGCGCAACACCCTTGCTACCTTTTCTAAATGGCACCTGGATGCTTTTTTCCTGTGTCCTCTTCCTCCCTTACAATCCTCCCAGCAGGTGTTGTGATAAACTGCCAGACAATTTAAATTCATTTAGTTAAATTGGGAAGAAGTGAATGTCCCTTTCTGAGACAACAGGATTTCTTCTCCAGATCACCAGAAATAACTTGAGAGACTGACTATTAGCCCTGTAATAGATTCCCGTGGTGTGTGCCACTCTGAGGCTGTCACAGATATTTGTTGCTAATAGGATTTTGTGTTCCATGCCAAACATTCTTATATCACTGTTATTCTTTTTTAACCATAAAATAATGACTAACATATTTGCCTTATATTTCTAAGTAACTAATTTCCTCCCAAAGGAGAACCTTGGGGAAATAATCTGGGGAACGAAATTATCCACTTTTTAAACATCTCATTGCAAACAAACAAATGATGCAACCATAGTACTCTTTTAAATAAAATCACTTACAAGTGATAAGGAAGCATTTAAGTTATAAGTAGGCTTAAGTAAGTGGAAAATACTGGTTCAGTTATTAAAAGTCTTCTAGTGATCACCATAGATAGTTAGATACTCTGAAGTTAATTTGTTCATGCGCAAAGTAAATAATAGAGAGCTGAAGAAGTTACCAGGAAGGCAAAAGCCTGACTTTGAAGATACCAGAATATTTTCTAAAATAATATTATGCTATGGAATTAGTTCAATTTTATAGTTATATCCTTTTAAGAAATGGAGATACACTTCGGAAAAAAATCCCATCATTCATCCAAATCCTTTAAAATTTAGAATAGTTAGATCATCTTTACTTGCTCAGTAAAAATGAAATAGGATTTCATTTTCTCCAGCTTAATACTATTATAAAATTTTCAAGGGGATGAATGCCATTAAGCACCATCAATTTCAACTCCCCTCTGTTGGAATTTTCAATCCAAGACTGAGCTGAAGTTTATTTTTGCCCTATAATAATAATAAAGCTTTTCACCTTCTAATACTTTGTCTTTTAAGAAATTTAATGTCAATTATCTCTCTTACTTCTTAGAAAAGCTATCCAAAGTTGGTGATAATTTATACCATTTTACAGAATGAGAAACAAGAGACTACATGATAAGATATTATTAGATTATTAGACCTGACATCTGGCCAAATTAAATAATACACACACGTCCCACCAATACACACTCATGCAACTATAGGTGTCTTTAATCTACTCAATAAAGCAAGTATTACAAAGGACTATAATGATTTGTGTATGAAAAATGACTTCAGCTTTTGAACAAGACAGAGCAACTAGTGCTGGACCTGACTTCTACTGCAACTAATTCTAAAACTGGGCAAACCAGATGAGGTTAATATTATCCAGCCACTGAACAAGTTCCATGGGATGATGGTCTTTGGAAGATGAAAACAAGTGTGAGGAGCTCAACAATCATACCAAAACTGCTTTGACTTTCAGTTTTGAGCATTTTCTCTAAGAAGTAGGGCACTGGTGTAGAAGTGGACCTACAGTTTGAGGGGAGCCTGTGAGGCAGAGATCAGGAGTCCAGAATGCTGAAACGAAGCAGCTAGAATTTGTGAGGCTAACTACCTATAAGTTGGGGAGTATGTTAAAGCCAAGCCAAGTGCCCTCGAGTCGGATCCGACTCTTGGCGGAGTATGTTAAAAGCGGATCCTAATTTAGGATCTCACAATTTTCCACGGGCGTAAGGCTATACAATGCCTAGCAGAGAGCTCCTCCCAGAGGAAGAAGAGCTAAACAGTGATACCAGTGATACCAGCTAAACAGTGAGTGACAGTTATAATGTGATATATCGGAGTCCAGCTAACCAAAATGGGGAGATAATTGAACACACTAGGCACACAGTTGAGACGATAAGAAGTCTACCAGTAAGGAGTAAGAATCATGCAGTACAGAAGTAAATCCCTACTAGAATTAACAACTGAAAGAAACCTACTCAAATAGATTTAAACCAATTTTGACAGAACAAAAGTAATCTGCTAGTAACTTAGTGATAACATAATCTATGCTTTGTGTAGCTTGTATCTACAAACTCTAGCAAATTTTAACAAATAACAAGTATTTGGAGAGAGAAAAAATTAGTCTATAGTGAATAGGAAAACTGTAAAAAAAAAAAAAAAAAAAAATCCAGGTTGTGGAATTTGTATACAAGGTCTTTAATGCACCCATTTTAAATGTGTTCAAAGACTTGAAAAGAAAATCACAATGAAACAACAGATGAGAATATCAGCAGATAAATGGAAACTTGAAAGCTGAATTCAGTGAAAATTCTAGAGTTAAAAGGCACACTATCAGAAAATAAAAACTCAAAGACACCGATTAGAAATAGTGGAAAAATCAGTAAACTTGAATATATATGTTAATATAAACAATCTAATTTGAAAAATTAGAAGAATAGTTTTGAAAAATTAAAAATGACTGTAGATTAATTGGAGGCCTGGAAGAAGACAAGAAAATAGAGCAGAAAAACTTTAAATAAGGCGTAAGAGAAAAATCCATGAGTTTGTTGAAAAGAAACAATACCCAGAGACCCAAGGAATCTGCAAACCACAAGAAAAATAAGTATATGAAAACACAGGTAGACATGTCATAGTCAAACTACTGAAAACCAAAAAAAAAAAAAATAGGAATTTTAAAAATTTTATTTATTATGTTGTTGAGAATACACACAGCAAAACATATACTAGTTCAACGGTTTCTCCATGTACAGTTCAGTGACACTGATATTCTTTGAGTTGTGCAATCAACCTCACCTTCCTTTTCTGAGTTCTCCCTCCCCGGCTAACATAAACTCAGGCCCCGTAAGGTTCCTGTCTAATTTTTGAGTCAGTGTTGTCGCTTTGATCCCACAGAGATAGTTCTTAAAAGAGAAGAGCATAATGCCAAAGGTAGACATACTTTACTAGTTAAGCTAAGCTGTTGTTTGGTTTTAAGAACTCTTCAGGGAATATTTTTGGTTTAATGTTTAAACGTTATCTCAAGGGAAATAGTTTCAGTTCATTCAGCCTCAGTGGGTCCCGAAAGTCTGGAATCCGTGAGAATGTGAAATTTTGTTTTGCGTTTTCCTACTTTTGATCAGGATTCCTCCATAGAATCAATGATCAAAATGTTAATAACTAGAAATACTTTTGACTAAAGGGACACTGGATTTACAACTTACTCAAAAACTTGTAAAAAAATGCAGGTACATATGTATAGAAAGAATGATTTATGTTTTAGCATACAGGAAAATTGTAAACAATCAGTGAAGTTGGGTAAAAGCAATATGAGAAATCCTTATAATATTCCTGTAACTTTCCAAAAGTTTAAAATAATGTCACAGTAAAATTTGCAAAATGTATATGCTAATTGTGTATAAATATTCTTCATGTTTTAAAAGGCAAGATTTTCTAGCAATATGTGTTAACAATTTACTTGACTTGATGCATATACCAGTAATTGAAATACCTGCTTTACATTACAGTTATTTAATTCACTTAGATGGGTAGATGTATTGATTAGTATGCATATATCACTACAAATTAATTTTCTTGGTATCTATTCATGCACATTGTTTATATGTAAGATGGTCTGCCCATTTTTTTCTCAAAGTATATTATACCTTTTGTGGTTAAGAAATTGAAAATGAAAGGAATTTGGCATCTAATTAAGTTTCCTGAATAAAAAAGAAAAATATCTCCCAACTTCCCTAAGTAAATCAACAATGAAAGATTTTTACAAAAGTGAAAGTGTGGGCATGACAGTCCCTTACTGTACATTATAATGGTGCATTTTAAAATGCATACTTTGCATTGTAGAAACAAAGTTTAACAAGTTCTCTTGGGAATATTGTGCCTGGAAAAGGAAGTGCTGTATCTCTCACTTAATCCACTTCGCTAAACATAACTTCAAGACTTCTTTTCTTGAAATCTGTCAGTTACTCTGGAATTTTAATTTTGTAACAGAGTTGGCTCCATTAATGATAGAATGATGTAAATAGAATCAGCCTGTGGACTTAATTCCAGTGCCACACTTTTGTTCATTATTCTGTTGATTATTAACACTCAAGCCAGAATTCCAACCACTCTTTACAAAAGCAATGACTGAAGTCTGAATTTTGTGTTTATTTAGATTTCTCCTGTTACAGTTACTTAGATACGTAAGATTTACTGCCTCTGTTGAAATCTCCTCTTGTATTCTGTCAGGTGATGAAGATCAACAATAATGGTATCAAGGCTACCAAGAAGAAAGAGCGAACATAGTAAGATAAAATGCGAGTTCATTAAAAAAAACACAAAAAAGAAAGCTTTCCTTCTTGGGTTTTCTCACTTAGGTTTTACAATGGAAACCAACATTTAAAAAATGTCGATTTGGGTTTGAATGTCTGGAGAAGAACTATTTAAGACAATTCTACTATAAAGAGGGGAGGATAAACAGACATACCGCTCACTACTCACCTGTAATGTTGTTGTACTACAGTGGCTTGTGTATTGCTGTCATGGTGAAATCTACACCTCCAGTATTTCAAATACCAGCAGGGTCACCCAGAGTGGACAGGTTTCAGTAGAGCTTCCAGACAAAGACAGACTAGGAAGAAGGACCTGGCAATCTACTTCTAAAAAACTAGCCAGTGAAAGAAGATCTGAAGAATGGCGGTGCAACATCATCTGATACAGTTCCAGAAGATGAACTCCTTAGGTTGGAAGGCAATCAAAATCTGACTAGGAAAGAGCTACTTCCTCAAAACATGTGGATATAGTAAAGCTTTTAGAACCTTTATTTGCAGATGTGGTGTAACTCAGAATGAGAACAAAAAGCTACAAATACCCATTAATGATTGGAACATGGAATGTACAAAGGATCAATATAGGAAAGTTGGAATTCATCAAAAATGAAATGGAACTGTTGAAGGTCAATATCCTAGACATTAGTGAACTGAAATGGACTGGTATTAGCTATTTTGAATCAGAGTCATATGGTCTGCTATGCCAGGAATGACAAATTGAAGAGGAACAACATTGCATTTATTGTCAAAAAGAACATTTCAAGGTATCTATCCTGAAAGGAAACCTGTTGTTGTAGTGGGCACATGCTATGTCTGTTAGCCAAGAACTCAGCTGTTCAGATCTGCCAGGTGCTCCTTGGAAACACTATGGAGCAGTTCTATTCTGACCTATAGAGTCACTATAAGTTAAAATCCACTCAATGGCACTGGGTTTAGTGGGGGAGGGGTTATCCTGAAGTACAATGCTGTCAGTGATAATATGCATACTCCTACAAGGAAGATCAGTTAATACTACTATTATTCAAATTTTATGCACCAATCACTAATGTCAAAAATAAAGAAACTAAAGATTTTTACCAACTTCCACCATCTGAAATTGATCAAACACACTATCAAGATGTGCTGCTAATTACTGGTGATTGGAATGCAAAAGTTGGAAACAAAGAAGGATTGGTAGTTGAAAAATGCTTTGGTCATCTAGTGCTGCCATAACAGAAATACCACAAGTGGATGACTTGAACAAAGAGATTTTTTTTTTTTTTTTTCCTGTCACAGTCCAATAAGCTGTAAGTCCAAATTCAGGGCATCAGCTCCAGGAGAAGTCTCTGCCTATTGGCTCTGGAGGAAGATCCTTGTTGTCAGTCTTCTCCTGGACTGGGAGCCTCTGAGGCTCAGGGAACCTAGATCCTTTCTAAAAGGTGCACTCTACTGCTGCTGCTGCTGCTTCTTGGTGGTATGAGGTCCCCAACTTTCTGTTTCTTTCCCTTTCCTTTTTTAGCCCTGGAGATTGCCTCAAGGCACAACAGAATCTTATGGACTAAGTTCTGCCCCACCATCCTCCCTCATCAATGTCATGGGGGCTGGGTTTACAGCATATAGGAACATCACACAGTACCAGGAATTATGGCCTCACCAAATGGGTAAACATTTTTTTTTTTTTTTGTCTGGGGACACAATTCAATCCATGGTAGAAAATATGGTCTTGCTTATAGAAACAATGCCAGGGATTGCATGACAAAATTTTGGAAGACCAACAACCTCTTCATTAAAAATACCTTTCAGAACAACAAAAACAGTGATGATACACATGACCAGAAGCCCTGGTGGCACAGTGGTGAAGTGCTGTATCTGCTAACCAAAAGGTCAGCAATTCAGATCTGCCAGGCACTCCCCAGAAACTCTATGGAGCATCTCTACTCGGTCCTACAGAGTCACTATGAGTTGAAATCAATTCAACAGCAGTGGGTTAGTGAATTTGGTTTTACACATGTGAACCTTGCTGGCTGGAATGCACAGAAATCAACACTGGTAGAAAGAGATGCTAGACAAACTCCGTATCATCAGTCAGAACAAGGACAAGGGCCAACTGCTTAACAGACTATCAATTGTTCATGTGCAAGTGCAAGTTCAGGATAAAAAAAAATTAAAACAAGTCCACAAAAGTACCACCTGAGTATATCTTACCTGAATTTAGGGACTACTTCAAGAATGGACTTAACACATTGAACACTAATGACAGAAGACCAATGAGTTGGTGACATCAAGTATATCATTGTACTTGAAGAAAGAAAATGTTTACTTAAAAGATAGAAAAAAGAAAAGACCTAAATGACTGTCAGAAGAGACTCAGAAACTTGCTCTTGAAAGTGGAGTACGTAAAGTAATTGGAAGAATGGATGAAGTGTAGGAACTGAACAGAAGATTTCAAAGGGCAGCTCAAGAAGACCAAGTGAAGTATTATAACAAAATGTGGAAAGACCTGGAACTAGAAAACCGAAAGAGAACAACACGCTTGGCATTTTGAAGCTGGAAGAATCAACGGAATCAGTCTAACAAAAATAATTGGTCAGCATTCAACCATTTCAGGAGGTTGTGTATGATCAACAACTAACAGTGTTAGAGGAAAAAGTCCAAGCTGTACTGAAGGAATTGGTGAAAAACCTTCCAGGAATTTGGCAACACCAACTGTGATGTTTCAACAAATGGATGCGGTGCAAGAAGAGCTTTACTCATTTATGCTAAGAAATTTAGAAGGCAGCTGTTTTAGTCAGCTAGGGCTGCTCTAACAGAAATACTACAGAGTGGATGGCTTTAACAAAGGAAGGTTTATTCTTACACAGTCAGGTAGGCTACAAGTCCATATTCAGGGTGTCCACTCTAGGGGAAGGCTTTCCCCCTTGTTGGCTCTGGAGGAAAGTCTGGTATTGCATCAGTCTTTGTCCAGGGAGCATCTTGGTGCAGGAACCTCAGGTCTGAAAGACGCGCTGTTCTCCTGGTGCTGCTTTCTTGATAGTATGAGGTTCCCAATTCTGCTTGCTTCTCTTTCCTTTTATCTCTTGCAGGCTGAAAAGATTAAGGGCAGGGCAAGCCATACTCCAGGGAAACTCCCTTTATAGAGGAGCAGGGAGGTGATCTTATAAAGAGATTTACAGTCCCACTCTGATCCTTTAACATGCAGCATAGGAAAAGCACAAAGTGGAGGACAGTCACAAGATACTGGGAATCATGGCCCAGCCACATGGCTACACATATTTTTTGGGGGACACAATTCAATTCATGACAGCAACTACCTGGCCAAGTGACTGGAAAAAGTCTATATTTTGTGCCTATTCCGAAGAAAGGTGATCCAGTGGAATGTGGAAATTACCTAACAATATCATTGATACCACATGCAAGCAGAATTTTTCTGACGCTAACTCAATAACGATTGCAGAAATAGATTGACAGGAAACTTGAAAAATTCAAGTCAGACTGAGAAGACATGGAAGAAGGATATCATTGCTAATGTCAAATGGATCCTGGCTGAAAGTGGAGAATATCGGAAATATGTTCACCTGTATTGCATTGACCATGCAAAGGCATTTGACTGCATGGGTCATAACTGATTATGGATAACATTGTAAAAAAATGGGAACTCCAGAACATTTAGCTGTGCTAGTGGGAAACCTGTACATAGACCGAGAGGCAGTTGTTTGAATAAAACAAGGGGACACAAAGTGCCTTACAGTCAAGAAAGGTCTGTGTCAGCATAGTATCATTTCACCCTATTTATTCTATCTGTATGCTGAACAAATAATCTGAGAAATGGGACTATATGTAGAAGAATATGACATCAGGTTTGGAGGATGACATGTTAACAAGCTGAGAAATGCTGATAAGGCAGCCTTGTTTTTTGAGAACGAAGAGAATTTAAAGCACTTACTGGATCAAGATCAAAAACTACAGTCTTCAATGTGAATTATACTTCAACATAAAGAAAACAAAAATCCTCACAACTTCACCAATAACAAACATTTTGATAAATGGAGAAGATACTGAAGTTGTAAAGCATTTTGTTTCAGTTGGATCGAAAATCAACACCTATGGAAGCAACAATCAAGAAATCTGATGACATATAGCATTGGAAATTCTGCTGCAAAAGACCTCTTTAAAATTGAAAAGCAAAGATGTCTCTTGGAGGACTAAGATTTGCCTGACCCAAGCCATGATATTTTCAATTACCTCATATGCATGTGAAAGCTGAACAATGAATATGGAAAATCAAAGAAGAATCATTGCCTTTGAATTACAGCACTGGCAAAGAATATTGACTATACCCTGTACTCCCAGACGAACGAACAAGTCTGTCTTGGAGGAAGTGAATCCAGAATGCTCCTTTGAAGCAAGGGTGGGAAAACTCCATCACATGTTCACTGGACACATGTTAACAGGAAGTTCCAGTCCCTGGAGAAGGACATCATGTCTGTTAAAGGAGAACATCAAACCAAACCAAACCGTCAAGTGGATTCCTGCTCACAGTGACCCTGTGGGACAGATCAGACTTTCCCACAGGGAAAGTAGAGGAGGAGAGCCAAAGAGGAAGACCTTCAAGGAGATAGGCTACAACAGCAAGCTCAAACACAGCAAGGTTGTGAGGTTGTTACTGTACTGGGTGGTGTTGTGTTCTGTTGTACATAGAGTTGCTGTGTCAGAACCCACTCAATAGCACCTAATAAAACACCAAAACTCTTCTCATGGTCACAGAGGCCTTCACCTTCTGGGGCTACATATTTCTCATCCCAGTTCAGAAAGATGGTGTGTCTCTTCTCAAACACCACAGAGGAGTTCTAGCTTGTACTCTTACTGAATTTACTTAGATTATTTGCCCCACTCCCTATCTCTCCCGTTTCATCACTGTGGATACTGGAATGCCAGGAGCCAATTGACTGAAGCCTGGCATGATCAACCGTATGTCAGATTTGGCCAGGACGTTAAAACTTTCCTGATCATTACATGCCAAGATGAGCATATTTCCTGATTTGAGAGTAAATTCCCAAGAAAACCTCCTGGCTAATACATAATGAGGGGAGGGGAGGGATTATGGTTGAATTTAAAGTGAGGCCACTTTCCCTAAATTTATGATATTAACTCAAGATTCCACCTCTGAAAGGAGCTCTGATAGTGCAGCAGTTAAGTGCTGTGCTGTAACCAAAAAGTCAGTAGTTTGAATCCACCAGCTGTTCTGTAGCAGTCTGCTTCTGTAAAGCTTACAGTCTCAGAAACCCTGTGGGACCATTCCACTCTGCTCTACACGGCTGCTATGACTCAACTGTGCAGTAAGTTCTGGGTTTCATTTCTGAATACACTTAATTTATTCATAGCACATGAGTCTCATTATTCATTGCTGGATTTAATTTTGTGACAGTTTGCTTAGGATTTTTGCATTTATATTCATAAGTGAGATTAGCTTGTAATTACCCTCATTCATGAATTCCTGTATCATGTTCTCTGGAAGAGTTCATGTCAGATGGGAATTAAATCTTCCTTGAGTGTTTGGTAGAATCCACTATTAAGTAACTTGCATGAAGACTTTTTTAGAGAAGAAACAACTGCTGATTAACTTTATTTAGTAGTCATAATATTTTTCCAGTTTTTTACTCTATGTTGAATCAATTTTGTCAAGCTGCATTTTTCTAAGAATGTATCTGTTTCATCTAAATTTTCATGTATTATTTATACCATCTTCATCATTACATCCTCATTATTATACTATCCTCATGATTAATGGCTGCATCATTTGCTGTGATATTTCCCTTTCTTATTTCTGATAGTTTATTTGTACCACCTCTCCTTTATTTTCTTCATCAGTCTCACAAAAGGTTTCTTCCTTTTATTAATCTGTTCATAGAATCAAGTCTGTTGATTATCTTTATTTTATGCGTATGTGTTATTTAATTGATTCTCCTTCTGTATTTTAACATTCTCTTTCTTCTGTATTTTTCTGTTAGTTTTCTGCTGTAGCTGTAAAAATTACCACAAAATGCATAAAACAACACAAATGTGTTGTCTTTCAATTCTGGAGGTCGAATGTCTTGTGTGGGTTTTGGCAGGTGTAACAGGCTCATTGCTGGAGTTCTAAGCAGAATCTGTTTTTTTTGCCTGGAAGCTGTCCTCATTCTTTGACTTGTGTTTCCTTTCCTTCATCTTTAAAATCAGTAGTGGTGTGTCGAATTCTTACACCACATCCCCTTGACCTCTACCTCTGACCCCCTTCTCCACTTTTAAGGACCACTGCAATAATATAGAACATTAGCCCTATTTTAAAATCACCTGAGTATCAATCTTAATTTCCTCTTCAGCTTTCATTCCCCTTGCCATGTAACAGTTGATTCATGGGTCCTACAGATTAGGGTGTGGGCGTAGATGGAGAGCCACCATTCTTCCTGCCACATGTGTTTTTGGTTGATTTTTCTATTTCTGTCTCTTTGAGACAAAGGTTTTTGGGTTGGGAGTGCTTCAGGTGACAGTTTACAGAGAAAATGAGTTTCCCGTTAAACAATTAATACACAGATTGTTTTGTGCCATCAGTTGCCAACCCTAGGATATGTCAACACTCTGCTCGAAACTGGATTCCCTGTGTCCATTTGTCCAGTTTTCCTGTCCCTTCTTGCCTTCTCGAGGTAAAGGCTTAAGTCATTAACTTTTAGTCTTCCATCTAAGTGGTGTCTTTAAAGTTGTAATATTTTGAGGGACCAATCCCTTGAGAAGGACACTGTATTTGATAGAGGGTCAGCAAAGAAAGAAAAAAAAAAAAGAACCCTCAACGAGATGGGCTGACACAGTGGCTACAACAGTGGCCTCAGACACGTCTACCACTGTGAAGATGGTGCAAGACTGGGCAACTTTCGGTCCTGTTATGCAAAGCGTCACTGTGTTAGTCATCCAGTGCTGCTATAGCAGAGATACTACGAGTGGATGGTTGTAACAAAGAAAAGTTTATTCTCACATAGTCCAATATTCTGAAAGTCTGAATTCAGGGTGCCACTCCACGGAAAAGCACTACCTCTCTGTCAACTCTGGACTGAAAGTCTTTGTGTTGCATCAGACTTTATGTGGCCTGAGAGAATCTCAACCCAGGAACCTCAGGTCTGAAGGATGTGCTCTGCTCCCAGCCCTGCTTTCTTCATGGTATGAGATATGCCCCTCTCTGCTTGCTTCTCTTTCCTTTTATCATTTGTAGGATAAAAGGATGAAACCCCCTGTTGTTGAGTTGATTCCAACTCATAGTAACTCTATAGACTATACAGGTCAGAATAGAGCTGTCCCATAGAGTTTCCAAGGAGTGCCTGGTGGATTCAAACTGCTGACCTTATTTGAACTGCAGGCCTTGTGGTCCTCAGATATAGCACTTAGCCACTATGCCAACAGGGTTTCCAAAAGGATAAAGGGCGGTGGAAACCACACTCAGGGAAACTTTCTTAGTAAGGATATTGCAGTCCCACCCTAATCTTCTTTTAACATATTCATAATCCTATCTTTTAACCACAGGCAGAGATTAGGATTTATAGCACAGGAAAACCACAAAATGTAGCATAATCACACAATACTGGGAATCATGGCCTAATAAAATTGCTATGCACATTTTGGGGGGACACATTTAAATATATGGCAGTCACTATGAGTTGGAGCTAACTCAAGGGCAACAAAAAACACGACATGAGCTGATTCTGTATTTTTGGTATAAAGAATAGGAATTATTCTTCAAATCCAAATATTTTCCCTCTTTTTTCTTCTTTGACTCATGGAATACTTAGAAATATTTTCTTAACTTTCAAGTATGACAATTATTTTTAGTTACTTTGTAGTAATTGGCATTAATTACATTGTGATCAGAATATATGAGAATTTAGTCCTTTGAAGGTATTCCTATTCTAGTTTGCTTGAAGATAATTGTGTATTCTGCAGTCATATCGTGTGGATGGTGGAGCTCTGATTGAGACGTATTTAAGAGCTTGGCTGCTAACCAAGAGCCCAGCAGTATGAATCCACCAGGCACTCCTTGGAAACCTTATGAGGCAGTTCTACTCATTCCCATAGGGTCAGTATGAGTCGGAATCTACTCAATAGGTATCTTGTGGTATTCTAACTAACTGCCTGCTGTGGCAGGTTATTTAACCACATTGTTCAGATATTTGGTTGTCTTTATTGAAGCTTTTCCTGTTTTGCCAGTTTCTGAAAAAGATCTCTTTTAAAACCGTTTTGATGTAATTCTTTATCAATTTTATTCTAACATCTTAGTAACATCTATACATTTTTACTTTACATCTTTTGAGGTTATATTATTAAATGCATACTGGTTTGAATTCTTTTTTCCCCAGTAAATTGAACTTCTTACATTATGAAATTTCCCTGTTTATCTCTAGCAATACTTCTTGCTTAGAGCTTATTTTTTTCTCTCATTAGTATAGCCACAGCGGGTTTTGTTTTTATTAGATGTCAATTTTCTTTCTCATCCTTTCAAATGTCCTGTATCCTTTCTCTCCCCCTACATGTCCTATATACTGCACACTGTTGGCATCCAGTCTGATGGTCTTGACGTTTTTCTTTCTTCAGCTCACTCTTTATATGACAGAACTATAATGTGAAATAAAAAATTTCCTCCTTAAAAGGCTAGGAAATTTCAAGGTGCAAACAGAATGTGGAAGGTGAAAGGTTCAGAATAATATTTGATTCCCTTTAGCTCACCGGCTAGGATTTTCAGAAACAAGATTCTTGGAGGAAGGTCTTGCTTTTCTCTACTTCAACCTCTCAAACTCAGTTCGAGATTTTTTTTTTTTGTTTTTCCTTTCTGGTCTCCTTCTTCAAGCCTCTCAAATCACTGGCTGTACTTCCCATTCAGGAACTGCTTCTCTTGTCCTAAAAGGGAAGACATCTCAAGATCTCAAGTGAAAATTCAGTTCCTGTTTAGTTGATTCTGACTCATGCAGAACTCGGCCTCACAGCATTTTCAATGGCTGGTTTTCTAGAAGTGAATCACCGAGACTTTTTGTGGAGGCAACCCCTGACGGACTTGAACCTCCAACTTTCAGTTAGCTGCTGGGGGTGTTAAACCATCTGTACAACCCAAAGACTACAAGATCTGAAGTATGCTTTGAATAGTCACGGAAAAGTGTGAGTTCCTGGGAGGATGGGCAGGTCACAGTACTGAGTCCTCTCCCCAGGAGGTTGCTTGGAGGTGGCCCACTTTTGAATCCCTTTCCTTTCAATGTCAACAAAGAAATGGTGTGGTTGTTAGTTGCTGCTGAGTAGAGTTCACCTGATGGAAATCCCATGTGTGCAGAGTAAAAGTGCTCCATAGGGTTTTCAAGGCTGTGATCTTTCAGAAGCACATCGGCAGGTCTGTCTTCCAAGGTGCCTCTAGGTGAGTCCCATCTGCCACCCTTTTGACTAGTGGTCAAGTGCTTAACCACTTGTACCAACCAGAGCCTTCCAGCAGAAAAATAGCTAACCCTAAAGTAAGCATTCATTATTTTCTCAGAGATAAGACAGTGGAATTTCAGATTAAGAACAGTAATTCCTTTTTTATTCTGGCTTAGTTTACTGACTTCTGAATATAGAATGCACATATTTTATGGAAAAGAAATATTTGCATGTTTGCTCCTAGTTGAGCACATT
The DNA here is from genome assembly GCA_028571685.1 of Heterohyrax brucei. NCBI lineage: Eukaryota > Metazoa > Chordata > Mammalia > Hyracoidea > Procaviidae > Heterohyrax > Heterohyrax brucei. The sequence goes on along the minus strand of CM053149.1, from coordinate 110,538,623 downwards.
TGAAGTGAAAATAAACAGAGAAAAAATAAACTCTACTAAACCCATGTTGTTCCCTCATTGTCTTTCTGGAGTTTTGAGTTGGGCAAAAGGGTAAAGTACCTCTTATGTTATGCTTTTCTAATGCACAAAGATGAAAATAAGCATTAGAGCCAGGAAATATTTTAATAAAAATATATATCTTTCTTTGTCACACACACATATACACAAGGAATCTAAACAGTACTGTTTTTATTAATATATTTAAACATGAATTCATAATACTCAGTGCTTTCATAAGAGGTACAAATTTCTGCCTATATCAAGTTACACTGTCAATGAATGGACACTTTTAAATAAAAATTTTCTAAGGAGGTGAACATACGTTTCACTGCTACAAACATGAAAAGATATTGCATGCACTACTGCTTTACATAGAAAAACTAGTATTTGTTTTTAGAGACTATTTAAAATTAAAAGTCTAGCTGATTTCTCCTAAATTCTGAATAGAGAAATACAGACAGTGAACTACCGCAAATCTTCTAGTTATATGCATAGATGCTGAGGAAATGAAGCCACAAACATCTGATTAGAACACAGATGCACAAAGTGTTACAGTGACAAAACTTTGTTATTGCACACAAGATTTTTTTTCCTGTCTAAACCAAAAGAAACAAACCTAGTGCCATCAAGTTGATTCAGACTCACAGTCACACTATAGGACAGGTTAGAACTGTCCCATAGAGTTCCCAGGGAACACCTGATGGATTTGAACTGCTGACCTTCTGGTTAACAGCTGTAGCCCTTAACCATTACCCTACCAGGGTTTCCTCTCTAGCAACATGCAATTTAATCAGTGCTAAAATTATAAGATTAATGGAGTTAGATCACTTGAAAACTGTTTAAGATGTATTCCAGAGACTTCTACTATATGGGAAACATTTTCTTGGGGCTGTGTTTCAAACTGCAGATGCTACCTAGACATTGTTTTTACAGACTTAATCATATTTAATTGGAATTTTTTACACGAAGCTTTTACTCCCACAGGGAGTTGGTCTTACTATTTTGATGGATGTGTTATATAATGAAGCTATTATACATGTTACCATTGAAGAGTTTTTTGCATGCCTGCTATGTGCAAGACATCAAGAGATGTGGGAAATTTGTAGCTGACCTTGACTTCAAAGGTCTTTTAAATTACAAGGAAAAATATGTGTATGTTTGATAACCACCATGGCTGAAACTGGTGTTCTAGTGAAACAATGGTTAAAAGCTCAGGCTGCTAACCAAAAGGTCAGCAGTTCAAATCCAGCAGCCACTCATGGAAACCCTACAGGGCAGTTCTCTTCTGCCCTATAGAATTGCTGTAAGTCAGATCAATTTGATGGCAATGGGTCGAAGGTAGAAGTATAGCTGAATGTTAATAACCTCAGGAACTTTTATAAAAACTGTAGAGAACCAGGACCCATCCCAGACCAATTGTATTTGAATCTCCAAGCTTAGAAATCTAGGCATCACTGATTCTTTTTTGACTTTCCATTTTGAAACAATTTATGTTTTTCAAAAACATATTTGTGAAAGTATTACAAATAATTCCCTCTAACTTTAATACAGCTTAAGTCTCATGGTATTAACATCTTATATAATCACTAAAAAATACTCAAAAAGCCCATAAATTAATTATGCTGTAATGCTTTTGACAAACATCAAGATTTTATTCAGGTTTCATGTTTTCTGTGCCATCACTGAATGTAGTCATTCTATTCTTTAAATAAAAAGCAAAAACCCATTGCCTTCCAGTTGATTCTGACGCGCAGTGAAGGGTATGGGACAGAGCTGAGCTGCCCTTCAGAGTTTCTAAGCACACTGCCATATCTTTTTCTTGTGGAGCGTCTGGTGGGTTTCAACTGCCGGTCTATCAGTTAGCAGCTGAGGTCTTACCGTTGTGCAATCATGACTCCTTTAATTTGGGACAGTTCCTCAGTCTTTTCATTGTTGTTTTATCTTTTATGGCCTTCAGACTTCTGCAGAGTACTGACCAGACAGTTTAAAAGTTGTACCTCAGTTGGATTTGCCAAGCATTTCTTTGTGATTACACCTGGCTTATTCTTTCTTTTTCTTTTTGCTGGAAGGTTGTTAAGCTGACTTCATGCTCTTCTCAGTGCATCAGGAGGCACATGATTTTAAAAGATTCTTACTGATAATGTTATAAAGTACTATCTTCCAGGTTTCTCCATTATAAAATTATGGTTTTTTCCCTTTATGATTAATAAGTAATTTTATGGGGAAATACTTAGAGGCAATGCAAACATTCTGTTTTTTGTCATACTTTTATCCATTGTTGTGTCTTTGATACAACAATTACTATTGTGGTATTTATCAAAGGCAGATTTTCCATTTCTGTCACTATTTGTTAATTAGCGTGTATGGTAAGGAAGAGCTTTCCTTTCACCACATTTGTTGATTAACTGCTATTTATTTATATCAGTAAGGATTCATGGATATTTCTTTTATTCTATGGGTTATAATTCATTGCCATCATTATTTATTTTGTTGCTTAAATTGTCCCAGATTTGAGCACTAACAGCCCCTTCGAAGTGGTATATGGTACACAGCTTCTTCAATGAGATTGAAGAAAAAGGAGAGAGAGGGATTGGGGTGGAGAACACGAAAGCCTGTTACAGAGAAGCAATGAGAGCCAAGACAAAGGATATATCCCCGGCTCCCCCTCACTCCCACCCCCCAGTGTTTTAATGGTGTGTGGATCCCTAAACTATCAGCAGAGAAATATAGGGAGAGTGCTTGCAGGAATAAAGGTCAATAGGCTAAAAGGATTAGAATGAATTCTACTCTCTATTTAGTACTAGTTTGTATGTATTAATCTGTTTTCACTGTCATTGCATTATTTGCCCATTTGTGATTTTCATTTACCTTGGTTTTTTTTGTTCTGCTATCATTCTAAAGTGGATGAATATCTATCTAGCTCATGAGATAACCAGATTTAGAGGCTAGTAATTTACATTAGGTTTATCAACCTTGAATTACTCAAAGTCTGCCTCTCAAGTTAGAGAGAGGTTGCATATCACACCTTTTGTATAAAAATTATCAAGGAAAGTTTTTGTTATTGTTTGTTTTTTTCACATGAAGCCTTCCCCTACTCTTACTCAGTCCTTCTCCAAGCACCTGAAAGAAAAAGAAAAAAAATGAACTAAACATAATCCCTTCTACTAATGGGATACAAATTATCTTTCTGATGAACTGTGTCTAGCAAACCTTGAGTCTAACGCTTTCTTGATTTCACTTTAACATTCACGTCATGAAATATCTGATGACTTTAAGTTTTTCTGTGTCTATTGAGCCTGCTAAAACAATGCCTTCTTTGCTTCCCAAAGCTTATTCTTTCCTTCTTAATGCATAGTCTGTTATTTATTTGTTACTTTTTAATAATTGTTGTCTTAGTCATCTGGCACTGCTGTAACAGAAATACCACAAGTGGACAGCTTAACAAAGAAGAGTTTATTCTTACACAGTACAGGAGGCTACAAGTCTGAATTCAGGGTGTCTGCTCCAGGAGAAAGCTCTCCCCCGTTTTTGGCTCTGGAGGAAGGTCCTTCTGCTACATGAGTCTTTCTTCAGTCCAAAACCATCTCAACATAGGAACCTCAGGTCTGAAGGTCATGCTGTGCTCTCAGTGCCGCTTTCTTGGTGGTATGAGGTCCCCAGTTCTCTGCTTGTTTCTCTTTGCTTCTATCTTTTGTAGGACAAAAGGTGGTACAAGCCACACTCTAGGGAAACTCACTTTTCATTGGAACAAGGGGGTGACATTAGGAAGAGTGGTACAGTCCCACCTTAATCCTCTTTAATCCACCCTCTTAACCCCAGGCAGAGAGTAGGATTTAGAGCATAGGAAAATCACTAAATGGAAAGCAGTCACACAACACTGGGAATCATGGCCCAACCAAACTGTTACACACATTTTGGGGGGACATACTTTAATTCATGACAGTTGGCGATGTTTGTTTATGTTCACCTATTATTAATTCTAATACAGATTTCAATTTTGTGTTAGTGATCTCCTTTCACACATTAAAATAAAAACAAAAGTCATAGGTACATCTGCATGCAACCATTTCACACACTGAGGAAATTAATAAGGAAAAAAAAAAGATCCTAAAAACATTATTGAGGATTATACCTCAAAACATGAACATGGGGGACTGTAGGTTGTAAATAACTCTAACTTGTAATTAGGACATTAGGTTTTCAGTCCAAACTACTATTTTAGAGTTTTGTGATCCAACAACATTTTCTTACATATTTAGACCTTATTTTTCTCGTCTCTAAGCAGAATATAGATTTGATAAAATCTTTCTTTCAAAATAAATGTTTTAATTAATTATTACAGTAATAATCTTATAAATAAGGTTATGTCATTTATGACTTCTTTCAATGGTTGAGGTTTGGCTTAACTTCAGAGTTTCCAAATGGACTTTTAGAAATCTTTATATGGAAAATCAAATAAAGCCTTTATGGAAATTTAGAAAACAGTTGGAGATTTACTGAGATCACTTTCTTAACACTGCCAATACTGTAATTTACAAAATGTTACTTCAAGTCCAAGAAGACCTCTATAATGCTGCCACATTGTTCACTTCAGAAATCAGATTCAATTTCAGAAATTATTTGCATAATGATGTTTGTTTTAAGAAAATGCCATTGGTCATGAAGAGTGTGTATGAAATCTAAGCACAGAAAATATTCAAAACAAGTCTTGTAGAAACTATTAACTATGCAAGAACAAGAATTAATGACAAACATGAAACTCAAGTGGATATACAAATTCAAACAGGTTGTTTCTTTTTAACCTACCTCTAAATTGTGCTTCTGTGGAGATATATCGGAGGAGATGTGATAGTATAATACAAGATTTTGCTTATCATTATATACTGTTTCCATGGTATGTCACTTTTTGCCTATACATTGTTGCCTATACATTGCCTATACATTGTGTCACTTTTTGTTCTATACATTGATTGTTTTTGAGCCCAATGACCTCAAACTTGCCATAAAAATCAGAGATGATCCTCAAAGATTCTGTTTGTACTAGAGAGGTATCAACGAGAGAAAACTACTGTGTTGAGTTCTGTATGAATATTGTCGTGTTTAATAGTCTTCTCATTTTTGTTATCATGTCTATTTTAAAATTGATCAAGATAAAGTGAAGAGAACCTTTCAAGACTGAATTTTTTTTGGTGTAAATTTTTTGTTGACAGCATGTATTTTCAATAGTGGAATGCATGCAGATTAATAAACTGTTCAAATTTTGCACTTGTATTATAGATTTTGAGGAAAATTATCTGGGAACACATATTCCTACAAATTGTTGATGGCACTCTGGAGACATTGAGATGACAAAGTCTCAACAGTCTTGGGAGACACAGTTTATTGCAGGCATCTTCCACTGGTTACATTGGGCATCCCTGGTTTACTAAATAGGATTGTCTTAGTTATCTGGTGCTGCTATTATAAAAATACCACAAATGGATGGCTTCAACAAACAGAAGTTTATTCTTTCACAGTCTATGAGTCTAGCAGTCCCCATTCAAGGCATCAGCTCCAGGGGAAGGCTTTTTCTGTCTCTGTCATTTCTGGAGGAACGTCCTTGTCATCGATCTTTCCCTGGTCTAGGTGCTTCTCTGCACAGGACCCTGAGGCCTAAAGGATGCACTCTGCTCCCAGCATTGCTTTCATGGTGGCATCAGGTCCCCAACTCTGCTTGCTCCCCTTTACTTTTACCTCTTTTAAGAGAAAAATTGATGTAGACCACATTCCAGGGAAACTCCCTTTACATTGGATCAAGGCTGTGACATTAGTCAGGGTGTTACATTCTTACCCTAATCCTTTTTAACATAATCTAATATTGACTCATTAACCATAGGCAAAGATTAGGATTTACAACACACAGGAAAATTATAGTCACAAAAAGGAGGATAACACATAATAGTGGGAATCATGCCTAATTGGGTTAACACAATTGGAGGACACAATTCCATCCGTGACAATGACACACATGCACACCCGCAAACTCACCAGCACTCCCTAACTATCACAAAGGAAATCTTAAAAGTGCTTACAAGGCTTCTTCAGCTGTTCAAAAGTCTAAAGAGACTAAAGTGTGTCTTAATCACATTTCCTCGACTTATTGTCTCATACATACACCTACATTAGTGAGTTTTGGCCAAAAAATGTTTCTTTTCATTTTCCACCATTATACAAGAACCCACTAGAGGGATGCATATGTTTGTAGTGGGCAAGTATCCTTCCAAGAAACCTGAGAAGCTGAAAATGTTTGTGGGCACTTTCTGTTCAAAGAACCATAAAAGTGGTGTTTTGTTTTGTTTTGTTTTTTTAAATCAGCATTTATCTGGTTAGTAGAATTTTATTTAACCTTTTAAAGAATTGTTTTTGTTTTTTTTAAAATAAATTTTTTGGTGAGTGTGTTTTTTCACTAAAGAAATGGTCACTGAATTTATGGTTGGTAGTTTTTTATTACATTAAAAAAAAAGAGTCCCAATTATAAGTGGGCTGTATCAGTCCCATGTTTCATGAAGTATGTCACAAAGGTGGTGTACATCAGCCTATCATCCAGGAAATATATCACAATTTGTTTTCAGTGAGGCTACCACTTTATAAAAGTTGCCATGAGGGAGGCAAGTATTTTATAAAAATATTGTCAGTGAGGTGACTAATGCAAGCAGGAAATATTAATCTTGTGTTTCACAAAGTGCATCATACATGTGGTACACATTGATCCTAGAGCCCATCACAAAATATCTTAAGCCCCCAAATGACTCATTCCCTTGAATATTTCCGAATGTTGGTATCTGTATCTTTTGAATAACACAAAGGAAATAGTAAGCGTACTTGCAAGCCTCATCTCTCTGTGCAGAAACCAGAAGACACCAAAGTTTCACATAATTACTGCTCTGTGACTCATCTGGGCTCATTCCTTCATAGAATGGCTCTCAACATCCAAATATGGTGCATACCAGCTTCCTTGTTTTTTGGCAGTTGCGCCAGCATCTGCCATGACTCTAGACTAATACCAAAGTGGTTTGCTGCCTGTCAATAAACATCCAGTGGCAAAAAAATGTAGCTGGAACATGTATTTGACATTGCCTGCTACAGAGTTTTAAAACACAGAGCAATCTGGTTTATATACTCTGATTTGTGGCAAGTTACTGAGAGGTCTACTTTGCAATAGTTGGAATTAGCCATTCACAAATTCTAACCTAAACTTCTTTCAATAATCTCAAGTTTTTACTAGTCTACTTCTGTCCTTTTAAGCCTTCCTTCTCAGCCTGACCCCTGAATGCTGTACAGATTAGGAAACAATGCTTTATTAATCACGTAAATGTACTTAAGTAACTTATATTTTCTGGTCCTCGGTTGTTATTGCTGCTAGGTGCCATTAAGTTGATTTCAACTCATAGCAACCCTATTAAAAAACAGAAAGAAACACTGCCCCATCCTGTGTCACTGTCACAATTGTTGTTTTGCTGGAGCCCATTGCTGCACACTGTGTCAGTCTATCTCATTGAGGGTCTTCCTCTTTTTCACTGATACGTTACCAAACATGTGTCCTTCTACAGGGCCTAATCCCTACAGATGACATGTCCAAAGTTTGCAAGATGAAGTCTGCCATCATTGCTTCCAAGGAGCATTCTTGCTGTATTCAAGACAAATTTGTTTGTCCTTCTGGCAGTCCATGATATATTCAATATTCTTCACCACCACCACAATTCAAAAAGGTCATTTTTTCTTTGGTCTTCCTTATTCACTGTCCAGCTTTCACATACATATGAGGTGTTTGAAAACACCATGGTTTAAGTCAGATGCACTTTAGTCTTCAAAGTAACATCTTTGCTTTTTAACAATTTAAAAAGGTCTTTTACAACAGATTTGTCCCATGTAAGATGTTTGATTTCCCTTTTTTTCAGTTCTCTTCTTTTTAATTGTACTTTAGATGAAGGTTTAAAGAACAAACTAGTTTCTCATTAAGCAGTTAGCACACATACTGTTTTATGATGTTGGCTTACAACAGGTCAACACTCCCTTCTCAACCTTGAGTTCCCAGATTTGTTCTTCTGTCCTACCTTCTAGTCTTTGTCCTTGGGCTGGTTTGTCTCTTGAGTCATGTTTTGTTCTGTGGGCCTGTCCAATCCTTGGCTGAAGGGTGACCCTCAGGAGAAACTTTATTACTGAGCTGAGAGGACATCCAGAGTCTACACTCTAAGTGTTTCTGCAGTTTCCATCAGGCCAGCAAGCCTGATCTTTCTTTTTGAGTTAGAAATTTGTTCTACATTTTTTTCCCACTATGTCAGGGACACTCTGTCATTGCTGTTTGATTTCTTGACTTCCACTTCCATGGGTGTTGGCTATGGATCCAAGTAAAATGAAATCTTGTCAGCTTTAATCTTTTCTCCATTTATTATGATGTTGATTATTGGTCCCAGTTGTAAGAATTTTTGTTTCTCTATTTTCAGGTGTAATCTGTACTGAAAGCTGTGGTCTTTGATCTTCATCAGTAAGTGCTTCAAGTCCTCTTGGCTTCAAGTCCTCTTGGCAAGCAAAGTTGTGTCATCTGCATATGGCAGGTTGTTACTGAGTCTTCCTCCAACATGATGCCTCTTTCTTTGTTATAGTCCAGGCACTCAGAGTATTTGCTAAGCATACAACCCCATCATACACTTTTCCCACCTTTAAACCATGCAGTATCCCCTTTTATGTTCCAAATGTCTCTTGGTCTAGGTACAGGTTCCCCATGAGCACAATTAAGTGTCCTGGGATTCCCATTCTTCACATTGTTATTTATGATTTACTGTGATCCACACAGTTAAATGCTTTTGCATAGTCAACAAAACAGGTACACATCTTTCCAGTGGTGTCTGCTTTCAGCCAGGATTCATTTCACATCAGCAATGATATGCCTGGTTCCTTATCGTTTTCTGAATCTTGCTTGACTTTCTAACAGTTCCTTGTGGATGTACTCCTGCAGCTACTTTTGAAGGATCTTCATCAAAATTTTACCTGTGGGTGATATTAATAACATTGTTTGATAATTTCCACATTTCGTTGGATCACGTTCTTTGGAATAGGTGTGAATATGGATCTCTTCCAGCCAGTTGGCCAGGTAGCTGTCTTCCAAACTTCTTGGCATAGATGAGTGAGTACTTTCAGGGCTATATCCATCTGTCAAAACATCTCAGTTGGTGTTCTATTAATTCCTGGAGACTTTTAGCCTTCAGTTCACCTTAAACTTCTTCCTTCAGTACTGTCAGTTCCTGGTCACATGCTACCTTTAGAAATGGTTGAACATTGACCAATTATTTTTGGTATAGTGACTGTATGCTTGCCATCTATTTTTGATGCCTCTTGTGTTAATGTTTTCTCCGTAGAATTCTTCTATATTGCAACCTTAGGTTTAAATTTTTTTCTACAGTTCTTAGAGCTTTAGAAATGCTGACCTCGGTTACTTGTCTATAAGTGGAAATAATGATGAGACGTAATGTATACAGACAGATCGTGTCTGGGATAGTCTTAAAAGAGTTCATGGCACATGTTAGATGCTCGATTCATATCACAGCTTATTTCAGACATGTTCTTCACAGAAGGTGTTCCAAAGTTTTTCACACTACGCAAATTCTTATTCATATCTACCCCTATCATCTGTCTTTTTCCTCTCTGTCTCTTAAGCTTCTCTATTTCCACATTGATAGGAAATTATTATGCACCATAATTAGCACAAAGGATAAAGTATACAAGATCTTCTTCTGCTTATAGTCTAATACAAAGTCAGATCTCTTTTAAGATGAAACTATTATGAGATGCATGTTATAACAGAATTGTGCAGGGTGCTAGTAGAACCAGAGGTGAATGAGCATCTTAGGGAAGTGAAAAAGGACACGTAATGGTTAAAAGCTATGGCTGCTAACCAAGGGACAGCAGTGCAGATTTATCAAGCACTCCGGAAACACTAAGGAGCCGCTTTATTCTGTACTGTGTTATGAGTCTGAATTGACCAGATAGTAATGTGTTCGGGTTTCGTTTTAGATATTAATTTTAAATGAAGAATGTTGTTGATGGGTACATTAAGGTCGATTCTGACTTATAGCCACACCATGTGACAGAACAGAAATACCCCAGAGTTTTCTTGGATGTAATATTTATAGAAGCAGATCACTATGCCTTTCTCCCTGGGAGTTGCTGTGTGGGTTGAACAGTCAGCATTACAGTTAGCGCCCAAGTTGTTAACTGTTACACCTCCACAGTTCCTTAAATGAAGGATACTCTTTCACAAATCGTTAAGCAATTTGTGGAAATGAGGCAGAGGGGGGAAAAAAACCCTCGTTAAATGTAGGGTATGTGGCAGAGAAAGTTAGTGCCAACCGATAACCCATATATGTTTCTACATTTCCTGGTCCTCTTTGCAGTTCGATTGAGGCAACATGACTCCTTCTCACCAATGTGCTGTAAGCAGTTTGGAAGCAAGGAGCTAAGAGCAAGCTTTTAATTCTTCTGCACTGTATATTCACCCTCCATCTAGGAGTACAATTATGCATACATCAAACTACCATATTTTTACACAAATAACATGAGCTTTTTTTTTTTCGCCAACTACACCCTCCGCTTGAGAGATTTTTCGGTAAGTGCATTAAGCTTTTATTTATTTATTTATTTTTACAGCAACCTGCATGTAAAAAAAATGGCACGGTGGCACTTAGGAAAATACTTCATGGGTAAGGCCATGATTGGTAAAGAAATGTAAAATGTGCATGTTATTTGTGTAAAATGTGAACATCATTTGTGTACAGTGTAGTAGTTAATACAATGCTAAATTTTACTAGTACTCTTTTTCTTTCAATCATTTTCCCTCCAATTTGTTTTCCTCTCTCTTTGCTTCAGTTTGGATAATTTATACTGACCTATCTCTAGGGTATAGGGTCCCTGTGAGTGAGAATCTGCTAGATGGCACTGGACTTTTTTTTTGATCTTCAATGTCACTGATCCTTTCTTCCATTGTATTCTATAGGCTATTAAAGTTCATCTAACTTTTTTCAGGTATTATCTTCTTTCAATTCTGAAATTTCTATTTGGTTCCTATTCTAGAGTTTCAGTTTCTTTCCTGAAATTTCTTAACCCATTTATCAACACATTTTTAGCTGTTGCTTTAAGGTCCTTGTCTAATAATTCCAAAATCCATTGCCGTCAAGTTGATTCCAACTTGTACGAGACAGAGTAAAACTGTCCCATATGGCTTCTAAGGAGTAGCTGATGGATTAAAACTGCCAGCTTTTTGGTTACCAGCCAAGCTCTTAACCACTGTGGCAGCAGGACAGTCTCCTTCTATTGAGCACTTCTTTGTTTGTTTGTTTTTCCTTCAATATATGTCATATTTTCTCAACTCTTTGAATGGTTTTTTTGTTGTTGTTGTTTTGTTAACTGTGTGTCAGGGTATTGAGCATGAAATAACACAAGGGACTAAAGAATAATGCTTTTGCTTGTTTTCTTTACTTGTAAGAGTATACAGACCCTGTCTTATGTCTACTAGTTACAATGAGGGGTGGGACTGTCATTGTTTCTCTTATTCTGAGCCATGATTCAGTCGTGCTCTAATTAGATCAAGCTTACTAGCCTTTATTCCAAATACCAACTTTATATGGCTTGACTGCCTTTTTTGTCTTGTTGGTATTTGATCTGGGAGGACATTAGCCACAATTTCAAATACTTTATTATTTATCTCTCAGCTCCATTTAAGCACTGGTCAGGAAACAAATCCCTATGAGAATGTACAAGATCTTATTACTTCTCTGTGCTTAACATCTCCACCTCCATGGCTGAAACACTTGGGATGGGAGAGTGCTGGAATAACAGATGTGACTTTCTATTTATGTCTCTGATATATCTAACCCATAAATGTATTTGGTTAATGTCTGGGATTTTCTTAATAGAGTCGATGCTACAAGTCAAAAGTTAAAATAATTAGACTATGCCTATTTCTTTTTCTTTCACCCATCTAAAAACACAATGCTATTCCTCTTCCACTTTTTCTCTTTTGAATTTGCTATAAACAAATTATAAGCAATGAATGTATAGTTAAGTAATAGATTCAAGAAGCATAGTCATTAAATACAAACTGACACAAAGTATTACATTTTCCCACTTCCAAAAATGTTGTTTCTAGAATTAGTTTTCAAAGACGAACAACTAAGAACATCTTTATTTATCTTTCACTGTGTAGAGCCTGTCATGCAAAACACAGATCCCTTCTAGAAAACCACACCAAATTCATTGTTGTCAATTTGATTCCAAGTCATAGTGACCCTACAGGACAAGGTAGAACTGCCCCATAGAGTTTCCAAGGAGTGCATGGTGGATTTGCACTGGTGACCTTTCGGTTAGCAGCTGTAGCACTTAACCACTAAGCCTCCAGGGTCCAACAGACTCCTTAGATATGACTAAAACACAAGCCAGTTACAGTGCTGCCTTCTGCTAATTTCTAGTTCCAAAAGAGGAAAAAGCAAATATTTTTGGTTTTAGATGGTGCCATGGATTAAGCTGTGTTTCTCAAAAAATGTATATGGCTATTTGGCTAGGCCATGATTCCGGGTATTGTGGGATGTTCCTCCAAGTCTTAAATCCTGCCTCAGTGATGTTAATGAGGGTAGTTGGGCAGCAGAAGAGATGGTAGTGCAGGACTCAGTGTGTAAGACTATTTTGTGCCTTGAAACAGTCTCTTGAGATATAAAAGAAAGAAGCTAGCAGAGAGATTTGAGGAACTCATACCACTAATAAGCAGTGCTGGGAGATGAGTGCATCTTTGGAAAGGACTAGAGTCCTCGTACCTCAGAAGCTTCCAGTACAGGGGAAGATTGATGACAAGGACTTTCCTCCAGAGCTGGCAGAGAAAGCCATTTTCCGAAGCTGACATGCTGAATTCGGACTTTTAGTTTACTGGACTGTAATAAAATAAAATTTCTTTTTTTAAAGACATCCACTGGTAGTTTCTGTTAAAGCAGCACTAGATGACCAAAACAGAGAGGAAGCTTAGCTCATCATATTACTCGTGATATCAAGGGAGCTGTGGAATGGAGAGTATCTTAAATGTCTGCTTGTATCAAGAAACACATGTCTAAAATCTGTTAGATCCAGGTGAAACAACTCAGTGGCTTCTAGCAGATGGAATCATGCTCAAATCCTTATCCTATTATTACAGATTGAAATGTAAAAAGAGATTTCCATTCATGACACCCAACCTTGGTGACATAGTGTTAAGTGCAATGGCTGCTAACCAAAAGTTGGCAGTTCAAATCTGCCAGACACTCCTTAGAAATTCTGTGGGACAGTTCTGCTCTGTCTATAGAGTCTCTATGAGTCAGAATTGACTCAGCAGGAGTGGGTTTTGTGGTTGGGCTGTTGCCTACAATCAGCTAGGTGTTCCCAGATCACACTGTCCAGACTAAATTATTCATCAGTTCTTTCAAATAATATCACTAAGGTCAATTACAATTTATATATAGAATTTTATTCTAAATTCCAACTATTCCTCTCTACCACAATTGCATAATCTGGTTTATGATTTAAGGTATAGATGCATGAAGACATTTGGGGATGCTTTGGATACCAAAGAGAGAAGATAATGCCACTTGGCAGCTTTCTTTCAAGATTGGCCTGCACAAAGAGGATTACATCAATGATGACATAAGACAGATTTCTAAAAGATATCAACACTGACATCAGCCCCCACTTCTTTTTATCAGCATGTTGTCTTCCACAACATCAGGATACTTGAGCAAGGCTTTTGTTGTTGTTGTTGAGAGTATGTCTTGAAAGTTATTGACTTATCAGCCAGCACAATGATGCTTCACAGAATATTACCTTTTTGTATGATCAGTATTATATTGAAGAGCACACTATAAAGAAATGCCTAATGCACAATTCTTGCCTTTTTGGTGGCTTACAAATCTACAAGTGCTCGTTTTCAGATTATTACATGTGCGGTTGTGCCTGTACCTAGTGTTTTAATTTACATGGAACTTAAAAATAAACATAAAACTTAAGATCATAGCCAAAAAAACAAAAAAACCCACTGATTTTGAGTCCATGCCAACTCCTAGTGACCCTACAGGGCAGAGTAGAACTGCCCCATAGAGTTCTCAAGGAACACCTTCAGTAAAAATCAATTACTAAACCATGAATCAAGCTTCATTTTTTCCTTTATTTTGCTCCCTTAGTTACTGTGTTTGCACTCTACCAGGTGTATTTAATTTTTTTTTACTGGTTTTTTAAATTAATTTATTTTTAAGATAATTGTAGATACACATGCAGTTGAAAGAAATGATTGAGCGATCTCATGTCCCTTTCAACCAGTTTTCCCAATGGTACCACCTTGCAAAACCATAGTATAATATCATAGCCAGGATACTACTATTGATAGCTGTAGTGTAAAACATTTCCATCCCTATAAGAATGAGGATGTTAGCCTGTAACAACCGTACCCTCTTCCTTTTCACCACATTTCCTCTTGAACCCTTGACAACTGCAAATTTCTGCCCTGTTTCTATAATTTTGACATTTAAAATTATTATATTAATGGAATCGTAAGTATATAATTTGGGGGGATTAGCTTTTTTCGCTCAACATAATTCTTTGGAGTTTCATTGAGATTGTTGTGTGTATGAATCTGTGATAGATTCAACTGTGTCCCCCAAAAGATGTATGCAACCATTTAGCTCAGCCACAATGTTTTATGATTGTTCTCCATTTTGTGATTTTCCTATCCTGTGGGTTGAAGAAGATTAGGGTGGGTCCGTAAACTCCTTCCTAAATTTATGTCTCTACTCCATTGTAAAGGGAGTTTCCCTGTAGCATAGCTTGCACCACCTTTTATCCTACAAGAGATAAAAGAAAAGGGAAGTAATCAGAGAATTGGGAACCTCATTCCATCAAGAAGGCAGCACCAGGAGTAGATGGTGTCCTTCAGACCCAAGATTCCTGTGCGGAGATACTCCCTGACCAAAGACCAAGGCAACACATTCCGAGCCAAGAGGGAGGCAGAGCCTTTCCCCTGCAGTGGACAGACTGAATTCAGACTTATAGACCACTGGACTGGGTAGGAGTGAACTTTCCTTTGTTACAGCCATCCACTTTGTGGTATCTCTTTCAGAGCAGGACTAACTGACTAAAACAGAATCATTTGCTCTTTTGTGATTGATGAGTAATATTTCATGTACGACTGTACCACAGATTGTTTAACTACACACCCATTGAAGGGCATGTTTTTTTTTCAAGTTTTTTATTATTATGGCTAAAGTGTCAATGAATATCAAATGTGGGGGTTTTTATCAGAGTAAGTCTTCATTGCTGTGGAGTAGATGTCCAGAGAAGGCAGCTGCGTGGTTTTATGATAGTCTCGTGTTAGTGCTAAACATCTTTACATGTGTGTCCTTTTTAATGAAATGCCTTTTCATATGTCTTACTCGTTTTCTAATTAACCAGTTAAAATTTTAATTGAAAATTAAAAATTCCTATGTTAATGTTTTACAAGTTTTGAGTGTTGTGTTGTTGTTTATTTTCTTATACATCCTAGGTGGTAGTGCTTTGTTAGATACAAGTATGTAGCTAGCAAATACATTCAAGAACAGATTTGATGTGTTAATTATTAATGACTGAAGACCAGATGAATTGCGGAATGACATCAAAGACATTATCCCTGAAGAGGATAAAATGTTATTAAAAAGACAAGAAAGAAAGAAAAGGCCAAAATGGATGTCGGAAGAGACTCTAGAACTTGCTCTTGGCATGTTGAGCAGCTAAAGCAAAAGGAAGGAATGGCAAAATAAAACACTTAAACAGAAGATTTCAAAGAGCAGCTTGAGAACACAAAAGAAAGTATTGTAATGACATGTATAAAGAGCTGGAAATGAAAACCAGAAGGGAAGAACAAGTTCTGCATTTCTCAAGCTGAAAGAACTGAAGAAAAAATTCAAGTCTTGGGTTGCAATAGTGAAGAAATCTAGGAAAATATTAAACGACTCAGGGAATATCAAAAGAAGACGGAAGGAATGCACAGTCATTATACCAGAAACAACTGGTTGGTGTTCAGCCATTTGAAGACGTAGCACATAATCAGGAGCCAGTGGTAATGAAGGAAAAAGTAAAAGCTGAATTGAAGGCATTGGCAAAAAACAAGACTCCAGAAACTGATGGAATATCAACTGAGATACTTCAACAAACAGACGCAGTGCTGAAAGTGCTCACTCTTTTATGCCAAGAAATTTGGAGGACAGCTACCTGGCCAATTGACTGGAAGACGTTCATATGTATGCCCATTCCAAAGAAAGGTGATCCAACAGAATGTGGAAATTACCGAACAATATCATTGATATCACATACAGATAAAATTCTGCTCCAGATTGTTTAAAAGTGACTACAGTAGTATACCGACAAGGAACTGCCAAAAATTCAAGTTGGGTTCAGAAGAGGATGTGGAGCCAGGGATATCATCGCTGGTGTCAGAATGGATCTTGGCTGAAAGCAAAGAATAGCAGCAAGATGTCTACTTGTGTTTCACTGACTATGCAAAAGCATTCAACTGTGTGAATCAAACTAAATTACAGCTAACATTGCAGAGAATGGGAATTCCAGAACACTGAATTGTACTCTTGAGGAATCTGTATACAAATCAAGAGGCAGTCATGGAAACAGAACAAAGGGATACTGCATGGTTTAAAGTTAGGAAAGATGTGTACCAGGGCTGTATCCCTTTACTGTACCTTTTTATTCTGTATGCTGAGCAAATGATCTGAGAAGTTGGATTATGCAAAGAAGAAAGAAGCATCAGGATTGGCGGACAACTCATTAACAATCGCATTATGCAGACAATACTACTGTACTTGCTGGAAATGAAGATTTGAGACACTTACTGCTGAGGATCAAGGAAAACAGCCTTCAGTATGGATTGCACATCAATATCAGGAAAACAAAAATCCTCACAAATAGACCAGTAAGCAACATTGTCACAAGTGGAGAAAAGATTGAGTTTGTCAAGGATTTCATTTTACTTGGGTCCACAATCAACACCCATGGAAGTAGCAGTCAAGAAATAAAAAGATGCATTGCACTGGGAAAATCTGCTGCAAAGGACCTTTTAAGGTATTCAAAAGTAAGAATGTCACCTTGAAGACTAAAATGCACCTGACCTGAGCCATGGTATTTTCAATTGCATCATATGCTTGTGAAAGCTGGACAATGAATAAAGAAGACAGAAGAAGATTTGATGCCTTTGAATTGTGGTATTGGAAAAGAATGTTGAGTGTATGATGAACCACCAAAAGAACAAACAAACCTGTTCTGGGAGAAGTATAGCCATAGCGCTCCTTGGAAGCAAAGATGGCAAGACTGCATCTTACATACTTTGGACATGTTGTCAGGAAAGATCAGTCCCTGGAGACTGACATCATGCTTGGTGGAGTGGAGGGTCAGTGAAAAAACAGGAAGACCCTCGATGAGATGGATTGAAACAATGGCTGCAACAAGGGGCTTAAACATAAAAATGACTGTGGACGTGGTGAAATACCAACCAGTGTTTTGTTGTGTTGTTCGCAGGCTTGCTAAGAATCAGAACCGACCCAGTGGCACCTAACAACAACAACAATTTAATGCTATTAGTTTCTGTCTCAGCACTGTGTATCTATGCTCCACTCATTTTGATTTGTTGTATTTTGTTTTTTAAAAATATTTTATTGTGCTTTAAGTGAAAGTTATATAAAACTTCATACATGTACTACTATTCAACTCTGCTATCCCAGCCCTTCCCACTGGCATGAGAGCACAACCACACAATATTGGAAATCATGGCCTAGTTAAGTTGACACACACTATTTGGGGACACAGTTCAATCCTTAACAGTGAGAGACTGTGAGACTAGATTTAGGAAGGTTTATTGTGGTTTTGTTTTGCCAATGGGTTTTAATTGCTGCTACAACACCATTAGTCTCAAAGGCTGTGTTTCCCCCACTGGATTGTTTTCACAATTTTGTCGTGTATCCATACAAGTAAACCCTGTCTCCCTTTACCCTCTCATCTCACCTCTGGACAGGAGCTGCAGACAGCCTTATGTATATATTTAAGCCAAAAAGCCAGCATCACTCTTAAGTCCTATAATCCAGTCCAAGCTTTCTCTGAAGAATTCGCTTCAGTACTGGTTTCAGCTGTGGGCTAACAGAGAGTCCATGGCCATGTCCTCAGGTGACCCTCTAGTCCGACTAACCATCAAGTATGGTCTTTTAATAGAGTTCTAGTTTTGCATACCCATTTTCCTCACACTACATCAGGTACTTATCACAATGAGTTCCCTGTCAGGGAAACCATTGGTGGTGGCCAGGCACTATCTAGTTCCTCTGGTCTTAGGCTAATGTAGTCTCTGGATCGTATGGCCCCTTCTATCTGCTGGGCTCATATGTTCCTCATGTCTTTGATGGTCTGTGTTCTCCTCTGATCCAGAGGGATTGAGACTAACTGATGTTATTTAGATGGCTGTTTGCTACCTTTTAAGACCCCAGACAACACTCCCTAAAGTGGTATCCAGAACAATTAAAAAAAACAACAACAACAATATAGTTATGCAATTAGCCTAGATGCCCCCTGAAACCATGGTGCCCAGACCCGTATACCTGCTACTCTGTCCTTCAAAATATTGGGTTGTATTCAGAAAACATTTTAGCTTTTGGTGTAGTCCAGTTATGTTGACATCCCTTCTACTGCGTTCGGTCACTCCCTTCACCTAATGCAATTGCCATTTACGATCTAATCTGTGAATATACCACTCCCTTACTCCCCACCCTTGTAATCATTACAGGTTATTTTTCTTCTATGTTTAAATCTTTTCTTAAGTCATGATAATAGCAGCCATAAAATATTTGTCCTTTTGTGACTAATTTCACTCAGCATACTGTCTTCCAGATGACCCCATGTTATCAGATGTTTCCCAAGATCTTTATTGTTCTTTATCATTGCATAGTACACCATTGTGTGAATATACCGTAGTTTGTTTATGCACTCGTCTACTGGTGGACACCTAGGTTGATTCCATCTTCTTGGCAATTGTGGACAGTGCTGCAATAAACATTGGTGTGCATGCATCTGTTGGTATGACAGCTCTTATTTCTCTAGGATATATTCTAAGAGGTGGAATTGCTGGATCATATGATATTTCTATTTCTAGCTTTTTAAGAAAGTGACAAATCAATTTCCAAAGTGGTTTTGCACCATTTTATACTCCCAGGTTAGCATATAGAAAGGTTCCAGGCTCACTACAGCCTCTCAATGTTAATTATTTTGTGTTTTGTGTATTAATGCCTGATTTATTGCTATAGTTTTGATTTGGATTTCTCTACTGGTTAATGATCCTGAGCATTAACTCATGTATCTGTTGGTGTCCAGGATGTCTTCTTTGGTGAAGTGCTTGTTCCTATTCTTGTCCATTTTTTAATTGGGTTGTTGGTCTTTTCCTTGTTGATATTTTGCAGCATTTTGTAGATTATGGAGACTAGATACCTATCAAATTCATGGTAGCCAAAACTTCTTTCCCAGTCTGTATGTAGCTTTTTTAGTCTTTTGGTGAAGTCTTGGGATGAGCATAAGTGTTTGATTTTCAGAAGTTCCAAGTTATCTGTTTTCTTTTCTGGCATTTGTGCATTGTTAGTAAAGTTCTGTAGTCTGTTTTTGCCATGTCTTAGAGCTTCCAGCACTGTTCCTATTTTTTCTTCCATAATCTTTAGCTGTTTTAGATTTTATATTTAGATCTTTGATCTATTTTGAGTTAGCTTTTATGCATTATGTGAGATATGGGTCTTGTTTAACTTTTTGGCAAATGGATATCCTGTTATGCCAACATTGTTAAAGAGACTGTTTTTGCCAGTTCATGGATTGGGGGCCTTTTCAAGCAGTAGCTACTCGTAGGTTCATGGTATTATGTTTGGATTCTCTATTCTACTCTACTGGTTCTAGGTGTATGCTTTTGTACCTGTACCAGGCAGCTTAGACTACCATGGCAGTGTAACAGGTTTTAAAGTCAGGCAACGTGAGGCCTCTACTTGCTCTTCCTTTTCAGCAATACTTTACTGGGCTTCTTTCCTTTCCATATGAAGCTGGTGATTTGTTTCTCTGTCTCACTAAAAAATGCCATTAGAATTTGCATTGGGACTGCATTGTATCTATAGATGTTTTTAGGAAGCATAGATGTTTTTACACTGTTAAGCCTTCAATAAATTTTGACAAATCTGTACCTATTTGTTCTAAGGGTTTCATAACTCATTGCTGTATATCACTACACTCACCTTTGAAGTATTCCCCTTGGGAAACCACGCACCAGTACCAACACCTAGTCCACACTTCAAAACACTTCTGGAACTGTTTCTGGAATGGCCATTGAGCACAGTGGCAAGTTCACAAACTTAGTTGAATAATTATCTGTGAGGGAGTTTCCAGCCAGTAAACAAATAACTGTATTGGGACACCCTCCCTAGTCACCTGATCTGGCCCCAAGTGACTTCTTTATCTGAAGATAAGGGAAATGTTCGAAAGAAGACATTTGGATGACATTCAGGACACCAAGAGTAACACACCAACAACTCAAATGGCCATTCCAGAAAAGGAGTCCAAAAATCGCTTTGAATGGTGGACTAGGCACTGGCATTGGTTCATAGCTTCCCAAAGTGAAGACCTCAAAGGTGACCATAGTGATATTCAGCAATGAGGTACATAGCACTTTTTCTAGGATGAGTTTGCAAACTCAACTGACACTCCTCATATTTTGGTACATGATCTGTGCACATTTGAAAACAATGTTTGTTTTGATGTTGGTAGAATTCTGTAAATGTTGATCAAATGCTTTTGGTTTATCATGCTGTTCAGTCCTGTATCATCTGTTTCTCTTCTTTTCTTTTTTGGTATAGTTGTCCTACCAACTGTTCAGAGAAGGTATTGAAGCTTCCAATTATAACTGTAGAATTGTATGTTATCCATTCAATATTTTCTTATTCTTATTTATTTACTTCCTATCTTTCAATCCTGTTTTCTGTTTTAAAAAAAAAGAAAAGAAAAGAAAAATCCAGTGCTGCCAAGTCAATTCCAACTATTAGAAACTGGTATATTGTTATATTTGAAGTGAGCATTATTAGATGGCATATACTTGGAATATTGTTGTTATTAGGTGCCATTAAGTCAGTTACAACTTTTAGTGACACTATGTACAGCAGAATGAAACACTACTCAGTTTCACACCATCCTCACACTCCCAGGGCAGTGTATCTTTTGATTTCTTGAGTGCTGCTTGTGATGGTATTGATTGTGGATCAACATGAAATGAAATCCTTGACAACTTCAATCTTTTCTCTGCACATCATGATGTTGCTTTTTGGTCTAGTTGTGAGGATTTTTGTTTTCGTCATGTTGAGATATAATCCACAGTGGAGGCAGTAGTTTTCGCTCTTCATCAGTAAGTGCTTCAATTCATCTACATTTTCAGCAAGCAAAGTTACATCATCTATATGACACAGGTTGTTAATGCCTTGTCCCTCCAATCCTGTTCTTCATATAGTCCAGCTTCTCAGATTATTTACTTAGCATACAGACTGAATAGGTATGATGAAAGAATACAACCCTGACACACAACTTTACTGACTTGAAATCATGTGATATGCCCTTGTTCTATTTGAATGACTGCCTCTTGATCCATGTAAAAATTCCTTTTGAGCTCAATTAAAGGTTCCAGAATTCCCATTCTCCACAACTTTACTCATAATTTATTATGATCAATACATTCAAATGCCTTAGCATAGTTAGTAAAACATATGTAAACATCTTTCTGGTATTCTCTGCTTTCAGCCAGGGTCCATCAGACATCACTATGATATCCCTGGTTCTAGTCCCATTATGCATCTTGCTTGAATTTCTAGCAGTTCCCTGTTAATGTGCTACAGCAGCTGCTTTTGAAGGAACTTCAGCAATATTTTACTTGCATATGGCATTACTGATATTGCCCAATAATTTCTGCATCTGGTTGCATCACCTTGAATCTCTTCCAGTCACTTGGTGAGGTAGCTGTCTTCCAAATTTCTTGGCATAGACAAGTGAGTACTTCCAGTACTGCATCTGTTAGGGGAAATATCTCAGTTGGTATTCCATCAATTCCTGGAGTCTTGTTTTATACCAAAGCTTTTAGTGCAGCTTAGATTTTTTTCCTTAGGCACCATTTATTCCTGATCATATTTTACCTCCTGAAATGGTTCAACATAAACCAATTCTTCCTTTCTTTTCTTTTTTAAAAAAAAACAAACCACATCCACTGCTGTTAAGTCAGTTCTGACTCATAGTGACCCTATAGGTCAGAGTAGAACTGCCCCATAGAGTTTCCAAGGAGCACCTGGAGAATTTGAACCACTGACCTTTTGGTTAGCAGCTCTAGCACTTACACAGTATGTCACCAAGGTTTCCTCTTTTGGGTATAGTGACTGTGTATTCTTTTCGGAATAGTGACTGTGTATTCCTTTTTCATGGGTTGAATTGTATCCTCCCAAAACTCTGTGTAGCAATTTGACTAGGCCATGATTCTTGGCACTGTGTGAAGTTTCTACATGTTGTAAATGCTGCCTGTATGATGTTCATGAGGGAGCAGAGGCAGCAGCTGTGTGGGTGTGGCAGAACTCACTATGTAAGACTGTACAGTGTCTTGAGGCAGTATCTTGGGATATAAAGGAAAGGGAAACAAGCAGAGAATTGGGGACCTCATACCACAAAGTAGCAGTGCCAGGAACAGAGCACAGCCTTTGAGAAGGACCCTGCACTCAGCAACTCCCAGTCGAGGGGAAGACTGATGACAAAGATTTTCCTCTAAAGCCAACAGAGAGCGTTCCCCTGGAGCTGATGCCATGACTTTGGACTTGTAGCCTACTGGAATGTAACAGAATAAAATTTCTCTTCTTAAAGCCACCCACTCAATGGTATTTCTTTTACAGTAATACTAGAGGACAAAAATATCTTTCCATCTTCTTCTGATACTCCCTATGTCTTTTAATATTTTCCCTGTAGAATTCTTGGCTTGGCATAGAATTCTTCAGTATTGCAACTCAAAGCTTGAACTTTTTCTTCAGTTGTTTCAGCTTGAGAAATGCTGAACATGTTCTTTCTTTTTGGTATTCTATTTCTAGCTCTTTGCACATATCATCATAATGCTTTACTTTGTCTCCTCATGAGACCCTTTGAAACCTTTAGTTTAGCTCTTGTACATCATCATCTTTCCTTTTGGTTTAGCTACTCAACATTCAAGAACAAGTTTCAGAGTCTCTTCTGATATCCATTCAGGTCTCTTCTTTCTCTCCTGTCTTTTTAATGACCTCTGGCTTTCTTCATATATAATGTCCTTGATGTCATTCCACAATCCATCTGATCGTTGGTCATTAGTGTTCAACACATCAAGTCTATTCTTGAATTAGTCTTTAAATGTAGCAGGGATATACTCAGGGTAGTATTTCGGCTCTTGTAAACTTGTTCTAATTTTCTGCAGTTTCAACCTGAACTTGCAAATGAATAACTGATGGTCTGATCTACAGTTGGCCCCTGGCCTTGATAATATTGAGCTTTTTCATCATCTCTTTCCATAGATATAGTCAACTTGATTCTCGTTTATTTCATCTGGCAGGGTCCACTTGTATAGTTACTGTTTGTGTTTGTGGAAAAAGGGTATTTGCAATGAAGGAAGTCACTGATCTTGCTAAAGTCAGTCATAAGTTCTCCAACACATTTTCTATCAACAGGGTTGTATTTTCAAACTACCAGCCCTTCTTCTTTGTTTCCACCTTTCACATTCTAACCACTGGTAATTATCGGTGCATCCTGATTACATATTCTCTCAGAAGTTTTGGATGGCAGCTATTCCAGGGAAGGTGGATGTCTCAGTCATCTGGTGCTACTCTAACAGAAACACCATGAGAGTAGAAGGCTTTAGAAGAAGAATTTATTGTCATAGTCTGGTAAGCTACAAATCCAAATTCAGTATGAGGAATTATCATAATCTGGTAGGCTGAATCCGAATTCAACAAGAACAACCTGGCACAGGAACCTCAGGTCCAGAAGACACACTCTGTTCTCAGTGCTGCTCTCCTGGTATATCAGGCTCCCAACTCTCTTTGCTCACTTCTGCCTCTTATATCTCACAAGCTTGTAGCTTGAGTCCTTCCTCACCAACACAACTGCTGTTCATTCTCTCTAAACAACATCACAGAAGCAGGACTTACAAAACATGGTGTTTTAGTCAACTAGTGCTGCTCTAATAGAAATACCATGAGTGGATGGCTTTAAGAAGGGAAGGTTTAGTCTTATACAGTCCAGTAGGCTACAAGTTCAAATTTAGGATGTCCGCTTCAGGGGAAGGTTTTCACTTTGTAGGCTGTGGAGGAAGGTCTGGTATTGCCTCAGTCTTTGTCCAGGGAGCACCCTGGCTCAGGAAACGCAGGTCTGAAGGACGGTGCTGCTTGCTTGCTTGCTTAATGGTGTGAGGTTCGGGATTCTCAGCCTGCTTCCCTTTCCTTTTATCTCTTGCAGGATTAAGGGTGGGGCAAGCCATACTCCAGGGAAGTTCCCTGTCTTAGGCTGGGTTTTCTAGGGAAGCAAAACCAGTAACACGTGTAGGTACAAGGAAAGATTTATAAGATAGATAGATAGATAGATATAGATATAGGAAACAGCTCATGCAATCACAGAAGCTGAATGTCCCAAGTTCTGTCACAAGCCTCACGTGGCCATGGAAGCTGAGGAACCCAAAGTCAGCAGGTCAGAGACCAGAGTTCTAGATCACTGGTTGTGTAGGTTGGTGGATCCCAAGCTGGTGGCGAGACCAAGCGGCAGAGGCTGGCAAACCCAGGATCGGCAGGTCAGGGAGCAGGAGTGGCAGAGGCTGGCAAACCCAGGATCAGTAGGTCAGGGAACAGGAGCGGCAGAGGCTGGCAAACCCAGGATCAGTATGTCAGGGAACAGGACTCTCAAGTGCCAACTGTAAGGATTGATGAATCCAACAGCTGCTAGCTCAAGTCTAGGAACCAGATGTCGGAAGAAGAGAGCAGGAGCTCCTGGCTACGTGAGCAGACCAGCAGTAGTAGTGGAAGGTCGAGAGATGAGAGCTGAGGGGCAGGAGGCCACCACAGTCCCCGCCTTGCCATTTAATATCGCAGCCAAATATGGAGTAGCCAAGTTGACGTAATCCTGACCACCACACTCCCTTTACAGTGGAGCAGGGAGGTGATCTTGTAAAGGGATTTACAGTCCTACCCTAATCCTTTAACATACAGCATAGGAAAATTACAGAATGGAGGACGGTCACAAGATACTGGGAATCATGGCCCAGCCACATGGCTACACCTGTTTTGGGGGGGACACAACTCAATCCATGACACATGGGAAAAATGACTCAACACTGGGAATCATGGCCCACCCAAATTGATACACACAGTTTGGGAAGGACACAATTCAACACATGACAGTGCAGTATAGAGAAATGAAATAGCCAAATTATCCAAATGTCTGTAACAGCACTGAGTTATTGGTATAAAACCCCCTACCTCTGCACTTCCAGCATTTTCATAAAACAATACGTTTTCATGCTTTATGTAGGTAATATTCATATTCCAATTTTAAATTTAAAGAACCCAGGCTGTACGATATGTGAATGAATGAATGGATGAGTTATTCTGTAGGCAAATTATATAGTCTGCTAGTCAAGGAAAAGTCATGAAAATGGTAAACATGGATCTCAGTCTGATCTCTAACAAAAACACAGCAAGAAAGTTGAGTAATGAATGGATTTTGGTAACCATAGAATTAGTTTTTCTTAGATGACACAAAGTGAAAACAGTATCTGCATTAAAAAAAGTACAATAAATAACACAAAAGACAAAGATCACCTGATTTTGTCCATTGATGCCGAAAAGGCATTTGATAAAGTCCAACAGCCGTTCATGCTAAAAACTCTTAGCAAAATGGGCATAGACGGCAAATTCCTCAACACAATAAGGGCCATTTATACAAAGCCAATTGCCCACATGATCCTGAATGGAGAGAGACTGAAAGACTTTCCCCTGAGATCAGGAACTAGACAAGGATGCCCACTGTCACCTCTCCTATTCAGCATTGTGCTAGAAGTTCTAGCCAGAGCAATTAGACAAGACGAACAAATAAAGAGTGTCTGCATCGGCAAAGAGGAAGTTAAAATCTCCCTGTTTGCAGACGATATGATTGTATATGCAGAGAACCCCAAGGAATCTATAAGTAAGCTACTCAAACTGATAGAAGAGTTCAGCAAAGTTTCAGGATACAAGATAAACATAAGTAAATCAGTAGGTTTCCTTTATACCATCAACGAGACTGTTAAGGAGGAAATTATTAAATCAATACCATTTACGATAGCCCCTAAGAAGATAAAGTACCTAGGAATTAATCTAACCAGAGAAACAACAGACCTTTACAAAGAGAACTACAAGCCCTTACTACAAGAAACTAAGAGAGACTTAGATAAATGGAAAAACCTACCCTGCTCATGGATAGGAAGACTTAACATTGTGAAAATGTCTATTTTAAACAAAGCAATTTATTTATACAATGCAATCCCAATACAAGTTCCAGCATCATTTTTTAATGAGATCGAGAAACAAATCACCAATTTTGTTTGGAAAGGGAAGAAGCCCCAGATAAGTAAGGTACTACTAAAGAAGAAGAACACACTGGGAGGCCTCTCATTACCTGACCTTAGAACATACTACACTGCCACAGTGGTCAAAACAGCCTGGTACTGGTACAAGAACAGACAGATCGATCAATGGAACACAATTGAGACCCCAGAAATGACACCATCTGCCTATGAACAGTTGATATTCGACAAAGACCCTAAGACATAAAACTGGGGTAAAAACAGTATCTTCAACAAATGCTGCTGGCAAAACTGGTTATCCATCTGCAATAAACTGAATCAAGATCCATATCTTACACCTTATACAAAAACCAACTCCAGCTGTATAAAAGACCTAAATATCAAACCTAAAATGATAAAGCTCATCCAAGAAAAGGTAGGAACAACAATGGAAGTTTTAATACACAATGAGGACAGACTCCAAAATCTGTCAAAGAAACCTTAATCAACAGAAGAGAAAATAGATAAATGGGAACTATTAAGAATCAAACACTTTTGCTCATCCAAAAACTTTATTAATAGAATTAAAAGAACACCCACAGAATGGGAAAAAATATTTGGCAACTCTATGTCAGACCGCTGCCTGATCTCCATAATCTATAAGATACTACAAAGTATCAAGAAGAAGAAGATAAACCATCCAATTAAGCGATGGGCAAAGCAGATGGACAGACACATCACTAAAGAGGAGATCCAGGCAGCCAAAAAACACATGCTGACATGTTCATGATCTTTAGTTATTAAAGAAATTCAAATCAAGACAACAATGAGATACCATCTCACCCCAACAAGATTGGCCATGATCCAGAAAACACAAAACAACAAATGCTGGAGAGGCTGTGGAGAAAGTGGAACCCTCCTACACTGTTGGTGGGGTTGCAAAATGGTCCAGCCTCTTTGGAAGGCAATCTGGCGCTTCCTTAAAAAAATGGATATTGATATACCATTTGACCCAGTAATTCCACTACTTGGAATATATCCTACAGATTCAAGGCCTTTCACACCAACGGACACATGCACCAGAATGTTTATCGCAGCACAGTCCACAATAGCAAAAAGATGGAATCAACCCAGATGCCCAACAATAGAAGAATGGATAGGTAAACTGTGGTACGTATACTCAATGGAGCACTACGCAATGATAAAGAATAACGATGATTCCAAGAAACATCTCCTAATCTGGTTTCAACTGGAAGACATTATGTTGAGTGAAAGTAGTCAGCGACAAAAGGACAAATACTGTATGAGACCTCTACGATAAGATCTCAAAAACAGACTTGTGTATAGAAGAAAAGACTCTTTGATAGCTGCAAGGGAGGGGAGAGAGGGAGGGCGAGGGGTGGGGTTTAGTTTAGATAGTTACTAGAAATCTAGTTGGGAGAAAGCGGTGACAGCACACATTAGGAACAAGAACAACATTAAGTGGACTTCAGCATAACTTGAGTACTCCTTCCATCTTAACTCAATACTGCAAGGATAGAGTAGCTGGGGCAGGGGGCGGGGGACCATGCTCTTAGGCGAATTCCAGGCCAACTGGCACAGGTAGCGTTTTGCTAAGAGAGCTCTCTGCACCCCACATTGGTGAGTGGCGTCTGGGGTCTTAAAAGCTGCCAAGCTGCCATCCGACGACACAGCAAATGGTCCCAACTCAGCAGGAATGGATGCTCACCGAGGGCCAAAATGGCATGCGGTAAAGACAACGGAGAAGACAGAGAGACCCACAAGAGTGGGTACCTACATCGACTTGGGACTGGAAGAACCGGATGGTGCCCAGACACAACCAGTGATAGCCACGACGGAGCTCACAGAGAGGAGCCTCACTGGCAACACAAGAATAAAAAGAGGTGCATCATGAGATCTCCACTAAAAGACCTCAATTGATGGTCCAGTGGTTTTGGGGTTCCTCTGAGAGCATGGCCCCCTTCCCTGATGCTGCCCTTTCCCATAAATTATAACAAAGGTCCACTCTTTGGACAGGAATGGATTGGACTTGGCAAAGCAGAGTAACCATATATTGGAAGAACTTTATGGTTCTATACATCTATAGGATATCATCTTGCTGGCCTCTGGCTGGAGGAAGGGGAGTGAACAGAGAGGAGGGGAAAGGAGACTGTTGGGAGGATGAGACATGTATGGAGCAGAGAGGAATAGTGTGCAGTCACTGGACAGGGAGAGCAGTGGAAGCTGCATATAGGGGGGCATGTAAATTTATATGTGAATGTACATTTTCACTGAGTTATGTTAAATAAAAATTAAAATTAAAGAAAAGTACAACCTTCTCTTCTATTGTCATCAGTAATTCTTAGAAATAATGAAAATATTTCTATTTTTAACATAAAAAGACTGTTAAATTCCTTTTATGTTTATTTAAAAGGTCTTCACAAAGATTTTTAACAAGATGTAGAACAATATATTTTCAGATAATCCCCCTTGTTTATTTAATTTGATGTATTTTTCCAAGAGTTACATTATTTGCAACATGTAGTTTCATCAAAGTTTATAGCACAGGACTTAAAATAGTCTAAAACTCTGTCCAAAATGTATTTCAAGCCCAAAGGTTATAAATAAAAATAATTGTTTTGAAATATGACCATAATTGTTCTGAAATATGCCCATAATTGTTCTGAAATATATCCTGTGATGCTGTCTTGCTTTTACTAACCTTAAGAGTACCGTATTAGCATTCATAAATCTCCCATGCTGTTCTAAGGAAATATCTGAACTCTGAAACTAATGAAGTGGTCCCTTCTCAGAAGAAGACTACTGGAAAGACATATTTCCACAAAAGGGCAAAAATATTCTCCCAAAATCTTATTTTTAACTCTGAACAATTCAGTTTCTTTGTTCTGTTTTTGTTTTTGTTTTGGTGGGTAAAGAAATTGCGAAAGGAAGTAAAAGATGATTAATTGGTTTATTATTCTCACTTCAGCAATCTAATGATCATCAGTGGCTCTGCAGGTGTCCATTGGATGTCTAGCATTGCGGTGTAGTCGAGTCATGTACTACTAATTAGCTGTAGACTGGGCAAATACTTTTAAGAATAAATGTTACCGTATATGACTACAGTGAAATCACCTACCTCAGGTGTTTGTTAACGGTGGTGGTGATTCCATGTGATAAAGAGAGTAGATCCAATCAGGTGTGCCACATTCCATGAATATGCTATATGCCTAGTGGGACAGTTCCACCCTGTCATATAGGGTTGCTGTGAGTTGGAATCAACCTGACAGCAGTGGCTTTGATTTGGGTTTTTTTTTTTAGTGTCCTTTGTGACCTATGTTGCTTATTTCTACAAATGAGCAGCAGTTGGAGGACAATTTCGCACCACTGTAAAACAAAACAGACAGTTGCTGTGGAATCTTTTCCAAGTCAGGGTGATACTAAGTGTGTCAGAGTAGAACTGTGTATTCTCCATAGAGGTTTCATATAATAGAGCAAACTCGGTTAGTCTCCAGGAAACAAACATTTTGAATGTGGTTTCATCTGAACTGAAACCTAACCAATTGAGTTAAACAGGATCCTATGGCTCAGATAAATCTTTGGACAACTGCATCCCTGATCAATATCTTGATGGCAATCTCGTGAGATATGTCAAGTTAGAAGTGTTTAGCTAAGCTGCTTCCAAATAGTTGACCCACAAAAATTCTGGGAAAAAAAGTGGGATTGTTTCAAGGCATTATGTTTTAGGTAATTTGTCACATAGTAATATATAACAATACATTACACTTATTCTAGATGGAAACACCAGTGGCACAGTGGATAAGTGCTATGTCTGCTAACCAGAAGTTTGGCAGTTGAAATCCACCAGGCACTACCTGAAAACTCTGTGGAACAGTTCTACTCTGTCCTATAGAGTCACTATAAGCTGGAATTGGCTCAGTGGTAGTGGACGGGTTGGGTTTGTTCTAGAGAAACTGCACTAGAGGGAGATTCAGGATGTTCAATCTCCTTGTCTCCACACTTGATGTTGAGTAAAGTGAAGCTCAAAGAAAGCAACCTACAGTTCACTGGGATGTCAGTTAAGTGCTGATTAACTCTCCAATAGGGAATAAAAGTCAATTCAATATTGCGTAACTGTGGGTAATCATTAGTAAGGCTCACAATAACACATCATGCACGTGCAGGTCTTTTTGCTGTCAGCATAACTAATAGTGTATTTAACAGTCTTCCCTGGACATTTCTAACCCATCAAAATGGGACTCTAAAATGTAAATGTTAGTGGATGAATATAAACACACACTTTATTTCTTTCTTTGATTCAAATAAACTTGTTAGAAAGCAGTGTTCTTTTGTTGCTGTTGCTTTTGCATGTATTTACAGAATTATAAGTCTGACTCAGAATACAACCCTGAATTAAAGTGACAGATGGCATTAGAAAAGGAAATTAAAGCGCTGAAGTTAGGTTTGAAACTGGAACCTGAAATGTTGAGAAGGGATCAAGCCAGGAGGCAGGAGTGAGATGTGGAATATCAGTTCAGTGAGGTCTCCCAGAAATTGGGTTCCTTTTTGAGAGAATAAAAAAAAGTTTTGCCTCTTTATTATGTATTATTATATTATGAGGAATGCAGTATCCTTGTAAGGTCACTAAGAGTTGGAATCAACTCTACAGCAGTGGACTTGGTTTTTGTTTTCTTCTTCTGTTTATATTCATATAGCAAGAAACTACTTTGTATGAAGGAGAGTTCTTGATTTTATATCTAGTGTCATGGATTGAATTGTGTCCCCCCAAAAATATGTGTGGCCATTTGTTTGGGCCATGATTGCCTGTATTCTGCGATTGTCCTCCATTTTGTGATTTTGCTGTGCTGTATGTTAAAGGATTACAGGGAGACTGTAAATCCCTTCATAGGATCACCTCCTTGCTCCACTGTAAAGGGAGTTTTCCTGGAGTATGGCTTGCCCCACCCTTAATCCTTTCCTCCTACAAGAGATAGAAGGAACGAGAAGCAGGCAGAGAATGGGGAACCTCAAGCAAGCAGCACCAGGAGAAGAGTGCAT
Organism: Heterohyrax brucei; assembly: GCA_028571685.1. NCBI lineage: Eukaryota > Metazoa > Chordata > Mammalia > Hyracoidea > Procaviidae > Heterohyrax > Heterohyrax brucei. The sequence goes on along the minus strand of CM053149.1, from coordinate 110,506,849 downwards.
GCTTTAGACCTGAGGTTCCTGCACCAAGACACTTCCTGGACAAAGACTGATGCAGTATCGGACTTTCTTCCAGAGTCGACAAAGGGAAAGTGTTCTTCTGGAGCAGAGATCCTAAATTTGAACTTGTAGCCTACCAGACTGTGTAAGACTAAAACCTTCCTTTCTTAAAGCCATCCACTCTGTGGTATTTCTGTTAGAGCAGCACTAGCTGTCTAAAACAGAATTTGGTACCGTGAGAGTGGGGTGCTGCTCTAGCAAATACCTAAAATGTGGGAGCCATTTTGAAACTGCAAATGGATAGAAGATTCAGAAGGACTGAAGAAGGCACAGCTGATAAGAAATAACAGAGGACTGGTGGCGGCAGCAGCACAGCAGCAAACCCAGAGGCAGCTCTGCAGCCAACTCATGGAGCAAGAGAGCTCGGTGCCTGTGCACAGAGTTTTCCTCAAGAACAGGGTGCCTCTGGGTGCTTTAATCGGTGGAGCTAGCCTTGCTGACCCACAGAGTGAACAGAGCTGGGTGCCCTTGTGCAGGACATTTTCCAGAAAAATTGGATTGCCTTTTGGGCACTTGAATTTGTGGAGCTGCAGAGCTTTGGAACGCTTGTCCTGACAGGGCAGATGTGGGCCTGAGGCCTGGGCCATGTGGCCATAGGTAGTAGAAGACGAAGACACAAACAGCGTGAGAAGCTGAGCTGCCTCAGTCTCAAAAGATATGGTCATGACCTAAGGGTTTTAAAAGAGTGGAACCGTGGTGTCCTGTGTTTGTAAGGGTGGAATTGCCACTCACTTGGGCTTAGGGTGCTCCTAAAGCCAATGGGGCAGAGTTTCTGTCCAAGTGGGCCTTGAAGACAGAGTTTTAGTACAGGGCTGGGGGCTCTCCTCTCAGAATCCATAGAGTGTGGTCAATACCTAGAGTCTGGAGGGCAGGACCATTGTGTAGAATGTCTCAGAAAATGTCAGAGTATTTTCAGAACTTTGAAAGCTAGTGTAATGAGTTCTGATGACTTGCCAGTTGCTTGTTAATGCCTTCTTTCTCTGCAGTTTCTCCCATTTGTAATGGAATGTCTAACTTTGCCTGTTCTGTGATTACAGTTTTGGAAGCGGAGAGCTTATGTTCTAGGTTTCATAGATAGAAAGGAATTTCTGAATTTTGGACTTGAAACTGATTAAGAATTCTATTATATGGCATGGACATGATTTTGCTATGATGGGATGAATGTGTTACATATCTCAATGATGTCATTTCTGGGGTGTCAAAGGGTGGGATGTCATGAATTGAATTATGTCCCCCCAAAAATACATGTAGCCATTTGCTTGGGCCGTGATTGCCTGTATTCTACGATTGTCCTCCATTTCGTGATTTTGCTGTGCTGTATGTTAAAAGATTAGGGTGACAATGTAAATCCCTTCAGAAGATCATCTCCTTGCTCCACTGTAAAGGGAGTTTCCCTGGAGTATGGCTTGCCCCACCCTTAATCCTTTCATCCTACAAGAGATAAAAGGAAAGAGAATCAAGCAGAGAATGGGGAACCTCACACTATCAGGGAAGAGCACATCCTTTAGACATGAGGTTCCTGCACCAAGACACTCCCTGGACAAAGACTGATGTAATACCTGACTTTCTTCTAGAGCCAACAGAGGGAAAGCCTTCCCCTGGAGCAGACATCCTGAATTTGGACTTGTAGCTTACCAGACTGTGTAAGACTAAACCTTCCTTTCTTAAAGCCATCCACTCTGTGGTATTTCTGTTAGAGCAGCACTGGCTGACTAAAACATCTAGCATTACTAATTTCTAGCATTAGCCAACCCCCCTCTAAAAGTCCAAATCCATTATCATTGAGTTGATTGCGACTCCTAGCAATCCTACAGAATCCATTAGAACCTCCCCATAAGATTTCCAAGGCTGTAAATCTTTACAGAATCAGACTGCCTCATCTTCTGTCCTACAGAGCAGCTGGTGGACTCTTCAAGAAAGAGGATAGTTTTCAGGGATATTCTGTCACTGAACTTTCACAAATGATGTTAAAGTATTGTCCCATTTTCTAGGTGATTATTTAATATTTTATCTTAATATTGATAAAGTACTAATGTAATTCTCATAGTCTAGTTTTATGTAACTAGTTTCCATAACACCAACAGACTAGTTTTATGTGCTAGCTAGAACATGTTTTATGACCAGTTAGAAACTGCCAGCTAGAAAGTACTAAAAAGTCTTCGGCTTATAGAAACTAAACCCATTACCATCAAATGAGTGCAACTCATTTGCACAACAGAGCAGAACTGCTCCATAGAGTTCCCAAGGACTACCTGTTGGATTTGAACTGTTCACCTTTTGGTCGGCAGCTATAGCACATTTGATAAGTAGCTATAATGCTTAGCCACTACACCACCAGAGTTTCTCTTTTGCTCACAGACCTTCAGAAATATAGCCCTTTTCCCTTAGCCCTGGCTTACAGGTTTATAAGACCAGCCCAGGTAAACTACATCACTTCCAACATAATTTTAACATAATGTAGTTCTGTTGCTACAAGTCAAATTAAAAGCTTCCCTGTAAACTAGTCAAATTTAGAAAGTTGTTATTTACTTACAAGGTCTGACAATTAAATTTGCAAACTTGCCACTGTCTGCTAACATTGGCAACATTGTACAAACAACTTGGTAAGGTTTCATAACCTTAGTAGATCAATGTCTTACAGCAGTGTTCATGATGATGTGTGATGTTGTCATGCTGAGTCATGTTCATCATTGTTGTTGCATGTTTTTGTGTGCCATCATTAGAATGTTGGAGCCTGAATTAGAGCAATGAACACACATTAATTTTTTTGTTAAACTTGGTGAAAGTGGAAGTGAAATCAGGGACATGTTAGTCCAAGTTTATGGGGCTAACACTATGAAGAAAATGACAATGTGCAAACTGATTTAACTCTTTTTCTGAGAGAAGAGAAAATGTCACTGATGAAGAGAGTGCAGGGCAGCCAATAGTGAGAAAAACTGATGAAAACATTGCAAAAATGCGTCAAACTGTGCATCAGAATTGTCAGCTGACTGTGAGAAGCATAAGATACCAAGTAAACATCAACAGAGAAACAGGAAAATTTTAACTAAAAATCTTGGCTTGAGAAAGGTATGTGTGTAAATGGTCCCAAAGGAGCTCACTGATGAACAAAAGCAAAGGAGAGTCAAAGTTGGCCAAGATCCTTTGGAGAGGCAAAATGATGTTTTGATCCATGTTATAACCGGTGATGAAACATAGGTATATCAATACAACCCTGAAACAAAGTGTCAAAGGAAGTGTCAATGGAAGTCAGCCAGTTCTCCATAAATCACAAGTCAAACAAAGGTTGCTAACCATTTTTGATATCAGAGAGATTGTTCATTTTGTATGTGTACCAAGTGGACAAACAGTTAACCAAGTTTAGTATTTGGAAGTGCTAAAAAGTCTGCATGAAAAAGTTGGACAAAAAAGGCCTGAACTTTTCACCAACAACTCATGGCTCTTGCATCACTACAATGCATCAGATTACACAGCACTGTCTGTGAGGGAGCTTTTAGTCAGTAAGCAAATAACTGATTGGAAAGCCCTCCCTACTCACCAATCTGTCCCCCAATGACTTTTTACCCAATGATAAATGAAATATTGAAGGAAGATATTTTGATAACATTCAGGACATCAAGGGTGATATGATGGCTGCTCTGATGGCCATTGCAGAAAAAGAGTTCCAAAATTGCTTTGAAGAGTGGACTAGGCACTGGCATTGGTGCATAATTTTCCAAGGGGAGTACTTTGAAGGTGACTGTAGTGACACTCAGCAATGAGACATGTAGCCCTTTTTCTAGGATGAGTTTGTAAATTTAATTGTCAGACCTCATAGATGACAGATAATTTGGTCATTAAAGAGTAAACACCTGTAAAATCTAAGGACTGCATGACAAACCAATTTGAAATTTGAACAACAGAGGGGATATCCATTATTCAAATTACTGTGAGTAGACAAGAATAAAATCTATTTGGTGTAAATATAATTTCTGAAAGGTAGCTAAGAATTTCTCTATTCAAATGAAAAATGACATTATCCCCAGGGCTTTGACACTGAATAGTCTTATAGTATCTATGCTCTCCAAGTCATACATATCAATTCATAAAATGAAAATGAGTGTGAATACCTTTCTTTCCTGGTGAGGCTGCAGTTAATAGTGATTTCATACTCAGGATTTTAAGTGGTGGAAATTCTGTTCCAAAGTGACAAAATCCTATCATCTAATCTAAACATGTCAGTTCTTTGCTGAATAAGCCTAAATAAAACACATGCATAACCAATACATGATCAATACAATATCCTCTCTTCACCAAAATAGTGGGATAGCATTCCAAGAAACAAAAAACATTAAATCTGATAAAACGAAAAATGCAAACAGTTGCCAGGTAATGAAAATGGGCTAAGAGATAGAATTCATGGGAGAAGGTTGATGAGAAGATTAAACCAGAAATGATGCATGGAACGGCAGAGTAAAGAGCTTGTTGTTGTTGCTGCTGTGTGTTACTAAGTCAACTTGGAATCACAGTGACCCTATGGAAAAAGTACAAACGTCCCATAGGGTTTTCAAGGCACAGCTCATGGATCGGAACTGCCAATTCTCAGTTAGCAGCTGAGCACTTAATCACTGAGTCGTGTATACCTTTTTCCCAGCAAAAGAGCAATTTAATTTGTGAAAATTATTTTAAAAAGGGAACAACAGTCATTTAAAATCTCTGGAAATGGTACTACAGCCATCCAGCAAATGGGCAAATAGTCAAACAAGAAGCTGACTAAATCTCAGTAAGAACAATGAGAGTCTTTGCCACTTGAGCCGCAACCCACTCCCTTTCACACATTTCCAGGTTGGGTCGCTATGAGTCAGAATCGACTCGATGGCAGTGGACTTGGTTCTTTTTTAGTTATGGACTGTTAAGCCTTGTTCTGGACAGGTGAAGATAAGAATGGAGGGAGTCTTCCCTGTTTCAAGTAACCCAGATCCTAGCCATGGTTTTGCCTTGAATAAGGAATTGCCAGCAAGATTTCTCATTCTCCCACCCCTCTCCCATAGTCCTAAATAGTGTGTTGGGTAAGTTTTATTCCAGGAAGACACAGCCAAGAGGACCAGGTTTCTTTTTCCTCAAGTTCTGACTCTCAGGGTACATGCTCTACTCTAGGCTCAGTGGACAGAAGCTACTAGGGTCCTGATCATTCGTCTTTCAGCTTGCTCATAGGCTGAAGGTCTGTAACTGGGAAACGCAAGCAGACAGACCAGGAGTGCAAGAAAGCCAGGTCACTCCAGGGAAATCAAGTTCACATCACTGCTTCTGCAATAGTAGTGGTGGATTTCTTAGGTTACCCAACTGCATCCTAAGGAAACAGTGGTGATCTTAATTACAAGCATTTAAGGTGAAGCTGGTAGCTCCATGATAGAAGAAAATTGCTAAAGCAGCCAGAAGTTTAGTACTGAGATCAGGCAAAGAGCTAACTCAGAAGAATACTTCAGGGGTCACGGTTAACTCCAGGAAGGGAGATGTCTGTGCATATGGTGGTGCAGTGGTTAAGAGCCCAGCTTATAAACAAAATATTGGCAGCTGGACTCCACTAGTCACTCCTTGGAAACTCTAGAGGGAAGTTCTACTCTTGTCCTATAGGATCATTATGAATTGGAACTGATTCAACCCCAATGTTTTGTTTTGTTTTGTTCTGGTGCACATATAGGCTCCACCTACTCAGGAACAACCAGAGTAAAATGTGGCAAAGACTTAAAACTCTCCTCCAAGCTTCCCACAGACCCGTCAACAGGCATAAACCTTATTAGTACAAGAGGCTTAAACACAGCCTTTAACTGAACATTGACTGAAAAATAAGCTACTTTAATAAGACACAGGAAACCCTGGTGGCATAGGGGGTTAAGTTCTATGTCCACTAGCCAAAAGGTGGGCAGTTCAAATCCGCCAGGCACTCTTTGGAAACTCTATCAGATAGTTTTATTTTGACGTCTAGGGTCTCTAGAGTCTCTATGAGTAGGACTGGACTCAGTGGCAGTGGGTTTGGGTTTTTCTGTTTGTTTGTTTTGTTCTGTGTTTAATAAGATGCAACTCGTAGAAAGCAAGGTTTCTTTTATATTTCTGAATATGCTCTAATTTAGCATGTGCTCCAGGAGCATTTGAATGTGTTTTCTCTGTTGGGTGGTATCTTATGAAAGAAATAGCTGACAGTTAAGTTCTTTCATGTCCATAATGGTTTCTGTCCAGTTCTATCATCTGGGAGTCTCTAATTATAATAGCAGATCTGTTTGTCTCTCAGTTCTGTCAGTATTACTTCACAAATTGGAAGCTCTATTGTTTGTATAATATACATTTAAAACATCTTCTTAGTGAATGACTTTTTCTGTGAATCCTTTTTGTCTCTAGCTATTTTGTTAGATTTAAAGTTTGTATTATTTGCTATCAATATAGCCACTCCTGCTTTGTTTTAATCAATGTTTACATGACATATCTTTGTCCATGCTTTTGCTTTAAGCCTGCCTATGTCATTATATATGAAGTGAGTTCCTGTAGACAGCGTATACCTGTGTCATGTTTCATGAGGCACTCTGCCAATCTCTACCCTTTTAGTTAGTATAGTTATACTATTTGTAGCTAATGTAATTACTGATATGTTAGACCTTAAGTGTAACATTTTATGTTTTATTTCATGTTTGTTGTATCTGTTTGTCATTTATGTGTTTTATTTGCCAGCCCTCTATAAATTACTGGGGTAGTTTCTAAATTTTTATTTTCATATATTTGTGCTGCCTTTGAGTGTTTCTCTTTACATAGCTTTGTATGTGGTTGTTCTAGGTATTACATACTAGATACATAACCAGCTTCCTGGTGTCATTTTAGCAGTTTGAGTGAAATACAGAAAACTTACATTACTTTACTCTTCACCGTATATAATCATTGAAAATGTTTTGCATATATATATATATATATATTTAGAACCATATCAGATTATGTTATAAATTTTGCTTCATTTGTCAAACATAATTTAGGAAACTGAAAGGAGAATAAAAATTTATTCTACTTATCCAGCATTATGGATTGATACGTCTTCTTTAAAAAGACATATTGAAATCCTAATCCCTGTACTATGAATGTGATCTGATATGGAAAAATACAGCCTTTCTTTGAAGATATTAGAAGTTAAGTCATACGGGCATATGATGAGTCCTAGTCTGAATCCCTTCTGAGTGGTGTAAGTGGTAGAATAGACAGACACGGGGGTAGAGACAGATGATGACTGATGGTAGAGACAGATACATCTATAAGCAGAAAAGGGACCTCAAGGATGGCTAGCAGCCACCAGAACCTAGCAGAGAGAAACAGAACAGTTTCTCTCTTAACAGCATTCAGAAGGATTCAGCAGGGCTGAGACGCTGAATTGGGACTTTTATCCGCCAAAACACATGATAATAGATGCCTGTTCTTTAAAACCAAACACTTTGTGACGTCTCATTAGGGCAGCCCTAGGAAATAACATGGAAACCCTGGTGGCATAGTGGTTAAGTGCTACATCTGCTAACCAAGCGGTTGGCAGTTTAAATCCGCCAGGCACTCCTTGGAAATCTATGGGGCAGTTCTACCCTGTGCTGTAGGGTCTCTATGACTCGGAATCAACTTTACAGCAGTGAGTAGGAAATAAACTACTCATTTTTGTTTACCATATTTTTTTTCTTCTTCCTTATTGATGTTCTCAGAGCTCTTTTTCGTTTACTTTGTTTAGGATGCTTCCTTCCCCCATTCTTTTTGGATAAGACAGCTAGCAACAAACTTTCTCAGTTTTTCTTCATCTGACAATGTCTTGATTTCCCATTCATTCCTGAAGGCTGTTTTTGCTGAGTATAGGATTCTGGGTGACAATTGTTTTCTTGCAGCAGTTTAAAAATTTTGTGCTACTTCCTCATGGACTCTGTTTTCTGGATGAGAAAAATCCTCTGTCATTGAAATTTTTTTTCCCTTTAGGTAATGTGTCACTGTTTCTCACTGTTTTCAAGATTTTTTTGGTGACTTTTAGTTTTCAGAAGTTTATTTATGTTGTGTCTTGGTACGAATTTCTTTAGGTTTATCTTGTTAGGGATTTTCTCAGCTTCTCGAATCCATAAGTGCAGGCTTCCAAATTTGATCATTTTTCATACTTTATTTCTTCGAGTATTTTTTCAGCTCCATTTTCTTTCTCTTCTCCTTCTGAAACTCTAATGATAGATATTTTGTAGTTCTGCAAGTTCCCGAAGCTTTATGTCTTTCCTTTAGTCTATTTTCTTTTTATTGCAGAAGTTGGATAATTTATTCTGTTCTAACTTCCAGGGCACTAATTCTTTGCTCTGTCTCTTCTGTTCTGCTGTTGAGCCCATCCATATTGTATATGCTTGTATGTCTATGTTTTAGTTCCAGATATTATATTTTTTACTCCTAAAGTTTCAATATTTCCATCTGGTTCTATATATATCTTCAATTTCCTTGCTGAGGCTTTCCATTCACTAATTTATTTCAAGTGTGTTCACATTGAATCATTTTTATTATGTCTGCTTTAAAAAATTTACCAGATAATTCTTACACCTCTGTCATCACAGTGTTGACATCTATTGATTTTTTTTTCATTCACTTTGAGATAATCCTAGTCCTTGTTATGTAGAGAATTCTTTTTATTGAATTCTTGATATTTTCGTGTTTAGTTATGAGAGTCTGGATCTTACTTAAACCTTCATTTTTAGTTGCTTTCTCTGATACCACTCCAGCAAGAGGTGGGGACTACTGCCGTTTTACTCTCAGGTAGAAATAGAAGTTCAGGTTTTCCACTATGTCTCCACTGACACCCGCAAAACAGAGATAAGCAGGGATGGGAAGCCTCGCTCTTAACATGGTCTCCGCTCACAACATAATGCGATGGCCTTATTCCTGCCAGCCACGATGAAGTCCTTGACTAGGCTACCTCCAACAGTATGCCGGTGGGAAAGTGGCAGGATGATTCATTAAGGGAGGGAATGGAAAGCCAGGTTTCCCATGCAGCCCCCACTGACATAGGTGGTGGTGAACCCTTCTTACAGACTTCAGTGGGAGGAACAGAGAAAAGGACATCCACTCCATCTTCCTAGAAGCAGAAAATGTCATTTCATCAAATTGTAGTTTTAAAAATTAAACATAGTTTTGTTTCATTATATTTACTTTTATGGTTAAGATTTCTTCATCCTGTAGTACTGTTTTCTTTATACCATTTTTATGTAAAATTTCTATGAGGATGATAAAATTGTGCTACTACAATCTCCTGATATGGTGAAACATATTTACAGCCAAACTTAACTGCTAGCCCCAGCTATTGGCCACTGGATGGAACAATAATTTCACAACAACATCACACTCTTTCAGTCTATTCGCAGCCATATGTGAATGTGTAGCTGTCAGGTGCCTTTGAGTCAGTTTTGACTTAGTGACTCCATGTGATAGACTAGAACTGCCTTCATAGGATTTTCTAAGCTGTGATCTTTATAGGGGTAGATTGCTAGGACTTTCTCCTTTGAAGCTGTGGAGTGGATTCAAACTGCCAGCCTTTCAGTTGGCAGCTGATCTCTAAATCATTGATCTACCAGGGCTCCTTCAGTATTGGAGTATACTTAGCTATTAATACGTGCCATTCCTGAAGGAATCAGGAGTCCTTCATAGGGTAACTTTGCTGAAGGACCCCTTCACTGGCCTTTTCAGCCTTTCTTGGACCTGCACTGCAGTATGAGACCCCTCCTGCACAGTTTTTCTTTCTTTTCCTTCGCTTTTCAGCTGGGTCACTTCCTTTTTCACAGCCAGAAACCTCCTGTGGCTTCTGCAGCTCCTTCCACTTTATCCTTCAAAATGTTTGTCTTGGATTTTGCTTCTCAGAGGACATCAACTAATAGAAATTTCCTTTAAAATAACTGTGTTCATGTGAAAAGCATTTATATTTTTCTTCCAGTTGAAAACAAACTATAGATAGATAAAAGTAGGAGTGATGTGGGGATTTAGAAAATCACATTGTATATTATGAACAAATATCTTAACTTTGAATACAGTTACTTTAAAGAATCCTGAAAACATGGTAGCAGTGCTAAATTTTCTTTAGTTATGTTAATATCAATGACAGACATTTAGGTACTAAAGAAAAAACCAAGCTGATTGTCATCAAGTCAATTCTGACTCACAGTGACTCTGTAGGACAGGTTAGAATTGCTCTGTAGTTTCTAAGGCTGTAAATTCTGTATTTTTTTATTATGATTGAATGAAAATGTATATTCCCATATAAATTTGAATGCCCACCTATATGCAGCTCCCACTGCTCTCCCTGTCCAGTGACAGCACACTCTTCCTCTCTGCTCCATACATGTCTTATCCTCCCAATGATCCCCTATCCCCTCCTCTCCCCCAACTCTGCGTCCTCCAGTAAGAGGTCAGTAGGATGACATCCTATAGATGCATAGAATCATGAAGTGCACACATGATATGGTCACCCTGTGTCACCAACTCCAATCCACTCCTGTCCGAGAGTTGACCTCCATTATGATTTATGGACAGGGGCAGCATCAGGGCTACAGGCCATGCTCCCAGGGGAACTCTGAGGTCTTTTAGTGGAGATCTCAGAGTGCACGCCTTTTTATTGTTGTGTTGCCAGTGAGACTCAACTTTGTAAGCTCCATCATGGCTTTCACTGGTGATGACCAGGTGCCATGCAGTTCTTCTGGTCACAACTCAATGCAATTGCCCACTCACATGGATCTCTCTGTCTTCTGGGTTCTCTTTCCCCATGTCATTTTGATCCTTGATGATCATCCGTTCCTGCTGAGTTGGGACCATTTGCTGTACCCACAGATGCCAGCCTGTCAGCAGTTAAGACCCTAGACGCCACTCACCAGTGTAAGGTGCAGAGGGCTCTCTTAGCAAAATGCTACTTGTGCCATTTGGTCTATTCGCCTGAGAGCATCGTCCCCAGCCCCTCGCTCCAGCTACTCCGTCCTTTCTATGTTGGGTTAAGGTGGGAGGAGTAATCATATTATGTTGAAGTCCAGTTAATATTGATCTTCTTTCAAATGTGTGCTGTCACAGATTTCACCTAACCAAATTTCTATCAACTATCTAATCTAAACTCTCCCCCCCCTTCGCCCTTTTGCCCTCCCCACCCTTGCAGCTGTCAAAGAGTCTTTTTCTTCTATGCATGAGTCTGTTTTTAGGTTCTTACCATGGGGGTCTCATACAATATTTGTCTTTTGTTGCTGACAACTTTCACTCAGCATAATATCCTCTAATTGAAACCAGGTTATGAGATGTTTCCTAAAATTGTCATTGTTCTTTATCATTGCGTGGTGTTCCACTGAGTATATGTGCCATAGTTTACCTATACATTGCTCTATTGTTGGACGTCAGGGTTGATTCCATCTTTTTTGCTATGGTAGACTATGCTGCAACAAACATTTGTGTGCATGTACCTGTTGGTGTGAATGGCATTGATTCTGTAGGATATATTCAGAGCAGTGGAATTACTGGATCAAATGGTATATCTATATCCAGCTTTTTAAGGAAGAGCCAGATTGCTTTCCAAATAGGTTGTACCGTTTTGCAATCCCACCAACAGTGTAGGAGAGTTGCAATTTCTACACAGCCTCTGCAGTGTTTGTTGTTTTGTGTTCTTTGGATCATGGCCAACCTTGTTGGGGTGAGATGGTAACTCACTGTAGTGTTGATTTAAATTTCTTTAACAGCTAATGATCATGGGCATGTCCACATGTGTTTTTTGGCTGCCTGGATCTCCTCTTTAGAGAAGTGTCTGTCCATCTCCTTTGCCCATCACTTAATTGGATGATTTATCTTTTTCTTATTGATATTTTGTAGATCCTTATATATTATGGAGATCAGGTGTCAGTCTGACAGAGAGTTGCCAAATATTTTTTCCCATTCTGTAAGTGGTCTTTTAATTCTATTCATAAAGTCTTTGGATGAGCAAAAGTGTTTGGTTCTTAATAGTTACCATTTACCTATTTTCTCTTCTGTTGTTTGTGGTTTGTTTTGACAGATTTTGAAGTCTGTCTACATTGTGTATTAAAACTTCCATTGTCATTGCTACATTTTCTTGGATGAGCTTTATCATTTTAGATTTGATATTTAGGTCTTTTATCCAGTTTGAGTTGGTTTTCATATAAGGTGTAAGATAGTAAGATATGGGTCTCATTTCTATTTACTGCAGATGGATATCCAATTTTGCCAGCTCCATTTATTGAAAAGATTGTTTTTACCCCAGTTTATTGTCTTAGGGCCTTTGTCAAATATCAACTGTTCATAGGAAGATAGTGTCATCTCTGGGGTCTCGATTCTGTTCCACTGGTCTATCTGTCTCTTTTTATACCAGTACCAGGCTGTTTTGACTACTGCGGCAGTGCAATAGGTTCTAAAGTTGGGTAGTGAGAGGCCTCCTAGTGTGTTCTTTTTCTTCAGCTTTACTTATCCAGGGCTTCTTCCCTTTCCAAACAAAGTTGGTAATTTGTTTCTCCATTTAATTAAAAAAATGTACTGGAATTTGTATGATTGCATTATATAAGTAGATTCCTTTGGGCAAAATAGACATTTTCACAATGTTAAGGCTTCCTATCCATGAACAGGGTAGTTTTCTCCATTTATGTAAGTCTGTCTTAGTTTCTTATAGTAAGGACTTGTAGTTTGCTTTGTAAAGGTCTGTTATTTCTCTGGTTAGATTTATTCCTAGGTACTTTATTTTCTTAGGGGCTATATTAAATGGTATTGATTTGGTGATTTCTTCCTTAATAATCTCATTGTTGATATAAAGGAATCCTATTGATTTACTTATGTTTATCTTGTATCCTGAGGCTTTGCTGGACTCTTCTATCAGTTTGAGTAGTTTACTTACGGATTCTTTAGGATTCTCTGAGTATACAATCATATCATCTGCAGATGGGGAGATTTTTACTACTTCTTTGCCAATACAGATGCCATTTATTTCTTGGTCTTGTCTAATTACTCTGGCTAGAACTTCTGGCACAATGTTGAATAGATGTGCTGAGAATGGGCATCATTGTCTAGTTCCTGTTCTCAAGGGAAACTGTATCAGTCTCTCTCTATTTAGGATGATGTAGGCAGCTGGCTTTGTATAAATGGCCCTTATTGCATTGAGGAATTTCCCCTCTATTCCTATTTTGCTGAGCGTTTTTAGCATGAATAGGTGTTGGACTTTATCAAATGCCTTTTCCACATCAATAGACAAAATCATGTGATTCTTGTCTTTTGTGTTATTCGTGTGATTGATCACATTAATTGTTTTTCTGATGTTGAACTAGCCTTGCATCCCTGGGATGAACCCAACTTGGTCGTGAAGGGTTATTTTTTTCATATGTTGTGGCAGTCTATGGGCAAGAATTTTGTGGAAGATTTTTGCATCTAGGTTCACGCATGATATTGGTCTGTAGTTCTCCTTTTCAGTTGGGTCTTTCCCTGGCTTTGGTACCAGGGTTATGCTGGCTTCATAGAATGAATTTGGGAGTATTTCATCCCTTTCTATAATGCAAAATAGTCTCAGTATTATTGGAGGTAACTCTTCTCTAAAAGCTTGGTAGAATTCTGCAGTGAAGCCATCTGGGCCCAGGCTTTTTTTGGTTGGCAGTTTTTTGATGACTTTTTCAATCTCTTTCTTTGTGACAGGTTTATTAAGTTGTTCTGCTTCACCTTGTGATAATTTTGGTGAGTGATATGAATCAAGGAATTTGTCTGTTTCCTCTAGGTTTTCAAATTTGTTTGAATAGTCTTTTACAGTATGCTGTTGTAGTATTTTTGATTTCCGTTGGATCTGTTAGGACAACTCACCTCTCATTTCTTATTTGGGTTACTTGTTTCCTTTCCTGTTTTTAGTAAATTTAGCCAACGGTTTGTCAATTTGGTTGATCTTTTCAAAGAAACAGCTTTTGGTCTTTTCAATTGTTCTTCTATTCTCTAATTCATTTAGTTCTGCTTTAATCTTTAGGATCTGTTTTCTTCTGGTGCTTAAGGGATTCCTCTGTTGTTCTCTCTCTACTTGTTCAAGCTGTAGGGTTAGTTCTTTGCTTTGGTTTCTTTCTTCCTTCCAGATGTGTTTATGGAGATGTGTTTATGGATGTGTTTATGTCAGTTTATGGAGATAAACTGACCTCTGAGCATGGCTTTGGCTATGTCCTATAGGTTCTGGTAGGAAGTGTTTTCATTCTCATTGGAATCCATAAATTTCTTTGTTTCGTCCTTGATTTCTTCTATAACCCATGACTTTTGAGCAAGATGTTGTTCAGTTACCATGCGTTCCACTTTCTATGTTTTTTGTGCTATTGATTTCAACCTTTGTGGCTTTATGATCTGAGAAGATGCTTTGCATTAATTCAATGGTATGGATTTTGTTGAGAAATGCTTTATGTCCTAACACATAGTCTATTCTGGAGAGTGTTCCACGGGCACTGGAGAACAAGGTGTGGTTGTCGGCTGGTGGATAGAAAGTTCTGTATACTTCAATGATGTCTAGTTGGTTAATTGTGGCAATAAGGTCTTCTGTGTCTTTACTGACCTTTTTTCTAGACGATCTTTCCAATATTCAGTGTGGAATGCTGAAGTCTCACACTGTTATTGTGGAGTGATCTATCTCCTTTTTGAGTGTAGTCAATTTAGGTGCTCTAAAATTAGATGCATAAATATTTAATATTGTTAAGTCCTGTTTGTGTAATGAACCTTTCTGCAATAAATAGTGTTTTTCCTTGTTCATGATGGTGTATTTTGCATTAAAATCTATTTTATCTGAGATTAGAATTACCACCCCTGCTCTTCTTTGCTCATTGTTAGCTTGATATATATTCTTCCATCCTTTAATTTTCAGTTTGTTCATGTCTTTAAGTCTAAGGTAATTTTCTTGTAGGCAACATATGGATGGGTTGTGTCTTTTGATCCAAGATGTCACTCAATGTCTCTTTAGTGGAGTGTTCAGTACATTCACATTCAATGTGATTATTGATAGGTATGTATTTAGTGCTGTCGTGGTGGTATGTTTATTTTGTGTTGATGCTTCTTCTATTGTTCTTATTAATCTGTTCTGGGACATTCTTCTTTGTGAGTTGATTTTTCACCTTTTCCAGTGTTGGTTTTGTCATTGTTGAGACTCCTGTATTACGTTTCTTGATTTGATATGTTGCATCTTTATTGTGCTTTATGGTTGCCCCTAAGACCCCCCTTAATAAACTATGTATAAACCCAATTTCAATTACTACCATTCTTGTCAACTTCCTCTCCATCTGGAATGACTATAACAACTGTAATACATCCTTCTTTTTAATATGATGACATTATAGTTTTCGTGATATGATCACTGGATTATTTCTTTCACTATTGTAGGTTTGATTGAGTTTGGAGCCTTCCCTAACTGAGTTGGATTCTGGGTGATGTGTCCTGTATTTGCTTCTAAGATATAAAGTTAGTGTTTTGTTCTTGTAAGCCAAGAGATTCTTTCAGTATTTCTTGTAGCTTTGGTTTGGTTTTTACAAAGTCTCTGAGTTTCCGTTTATCTGCAAATGTCTTAATTTCATTTTTATGTTTGAAAGACAGATTTTCAGGATAGATAACTCTTGCTTGGAAGTTCTTCTCCCTCAAGGCTTTGAATGTGTTATGCCACTGTCTCCATGCCAGCACTGTTTCTGCTGAGAAATCCAATGAAAGCCTATAGGGTTTCCCTCTGAATGTTAGCTTTGCTTTGAGTCTTGCTGCCTTTAAAAGTTTCTGCTTATGTTTCCTTTTGTTAAGCTTGATTATAATATGTCTTGGAGTCTTTCTTTTGAGATCTATATTGAGTGGTATTAAAGATGCATCTTGAATATCTATATTCTCTTCATTCATAATTTCTGGGAAGTTTTCTGTCAGTAGCTTAGTAACAATACTCTCTGTGTTCTCAGGTGTCTCACCCTGTTCAGGAACTCCAATTAATCATAGATTGTTCCTCTTAATAGGGACCCCCACATGCTTCTTCATTTTTCTTGTTTCTTTTTTCTGATTTCTCCTCATAGATGCTGGAGTTAGTAGCTCTGTCTTTCAAATCAGAAAGTCTCTTTTCCATTTGTTCCATTCTGTTTTCTTGACTTTGAATTGAAGTTTCTATGTCTTTGATTTTGTTCTTGATCTGTTGGATTTGAACAGCTTGCTTAATTGTTCATTTTGCTCTGCTGTATTTTATATAAGGTCTAAGAGGGCTCTCTATATAATCCTTTTGTATTCACCTTCTGATAGTTTCAGAAAAACTTCTTCATCTGGGAGGTTCTGAGGTGGTTTCTTTTGGGGGCCTTCTGATGCCATTGGTGACTTCTGGGTTACCGTCCTCTCCAATGTTTGCTGCTTTTTGGGCTTCATGTGGGTCTATAGAGGCTGGGAGAGATGCTGTGAAGATGGACCACCGTTGTTTCTGTAGGTGGTCTTAAGATGAGTAGTAAAAAGTATTTGGCAACTTCCAAAGTCAGTCAGGTTTTCAGGCGTATACGTCCCTCTTCCCAGCTGGCAAAGTAAGCATCTCTATATTGAACCCCAGATGTTATAAACTAGCTCAAAATACAGAAAGGCTACTGGCCTGCTGGCCTCTGCTGTCAGACCCCAGCTGTAGGTGATACTGTGTAGAATTCTGCTTTTCTGCTGGAAAAGCAGTCTCTTCTGGGTAGGCATTGCCTCCCAGCCCAGGAATTAGGTCCAGCTGAGGCTTCTGTATGGATGACCCCACCTCCCAGCAAAACAAGATGGTGTCCTGCACAAGCTTGCTAGCTGGCCAGGACCAAGCTCTGGGTGGAAAGAGAGGCTGAAAGTGCCAAGATGCCCAGAGTGCACAGCATCCACTGCTGGGCCCCAGCCTCAGGCTACACTGTGCAAAACACTGGCTCCCTGCTGGAATAGCACTCTCCCCCTAGCAGGTGCCACCTCCCAGTCTAGGAGCCAAGTCTCGCTTGGGATTCTGCCTGGGCTTCTCTGTTTACCAGTGGATCAAGATGGCATCCTACACAAGCGCATCTGTACAGCTACCACATGGTGGGGGCAGAAAGATAGGCCAGAGGAGCCGAGGTGTATAGAGTCTAAAGCCAGGCTCTCAAAACATGGCAGTTACACTTGCCGGTCCCACCAGCAGCAAATCAAGTCCCAGCTCTGCCCACCGGCCAAGACAAGGGAAAAAAAATCAAAATGGTAAGCTACCCTCAGTCTGTGCAAGCCTGTGCTCACCAAGAGTGGGGTCAGTGAAAGAGAGGAGATTTTGCTTTCAGTGGTATGAAGTCCAAATTAACAGCCCTGTGCTGCATCCCAGGGCTCACTAGGTATCCTGAAGGCTCTGATTAATTACCATTTCAGGTCTTGGTTTCCAGAGGGATTTAGGGAGATGTGCGTTTAGTCCGCCATCTTGACTCTGCCTGCCACCTGTAAATTCTTACAGTAGCAGAATATCATATCTTTTTCCTCCAGAGCAGCTGGTGGATTCAAACTGTTAACCTTTTGGTTAGTAGCAAGGCATTTAACCACTAAGCCACCAGAGCACCTACATTTATGTGCTGGTGTGATTTTAAACATGTCTCAGATTCTTTGGACCTTCTGTTATGAAAAGTTGTAGTCTAATCCATCTTCTCTGTATATCTGCAGCTGTCTTCCATTGAATAAGTGGCAGGTACTACATTCATGAAGGCCTGTCCCACTTGATCTTTGCCCACCAACAAGTTGACCTTCTCATCTCTATGTTGCCTACCAATAAATTGAACTTCCTGTTTCTATTGTTTTTGTCTTTATGGTGATTAAGTGAAAACATACATTCCAAATCAATTTTGTATGCCCACCTATCTGCAGTTCCTTCTGCTCTCCTTGCCCAGTGACAGCACCCTCTTCCTTTTCATTCTTCCATTTTTTTTCCAAGAAACTAGCTATCTGCAAACCATTGTACTTAAGAAACTGTGGAGAGACCGCAGAGAAATTTAAACAGTGTTAAAACAACAATTGTGTTAAGTCAATAATAGAAATTGATTCAACTTTATTCAATATATAGTTTGCTAATTGGGATAACATTTTGACTAAGAACAAAATAAATATACCAAATCCTACTGATAAATGTTTTAAAAAATTAAAGAACTTTCAAAGATTCTTATAGCAACATCAACATTGGATGGAAATGGGGACAGAACAAGCCAAGCCAAGCCAAGCCACAATTTACCCTAAAACATGCTTCTAGTCTGACTTAGAGCTTCTGTTTCATGAAACTGGCTGCGCATAGGTAAGTCTTCAAAGCAGCTGAGTGTCTAAGGCAAAGCAATCATACTAAGCTGTTTACTCAGCTATTGTTTCAGTTAAAAGTGATGTTAGGATATCAGCTGGTTCAAAGTTCAAAAGAGCAATGATCTGAGTGGGTTGCTCTAACTCCACAGACTTGAGAAATCTATATTCCAGGATAATTGTACTCTGTTTCCTAAAAGAAATCCACCAAGTCCTAGATTCTCACTCCTAGTCCAGTCACCAGACAGATTGGGTGCGCTTTCATGATTCTAGCTTCCAGCTTTCAAGCCACCTAGCTGATGCTGAGTGGATCAGAGACAAGCACTCCCACCGAGGCTACCTAGATTTCTGAGCAGAGTAAATGTTATGGTTTTAAGCCATTAAGATTTAGGCTGGTTTGTTACACAACAATAAATTTCTGGACTGATTGTATTTCTGATCTCTATATCTATCTCTATCTATCATTACATTATGCTTCCATAATATAATCTAACCCTTGCCAAACCTAGACAGACATCTAATTTCATTTGTTTTTTACATCATGCTAACTTAAAGGAGTAAATTGGTTTAAGTTCTGGGAGCATCTCCCTGTAATCAACTCCTTAGATCCTCACTGGACAATATGATAAACATATTCCTTCATATTCTCATCAACTACTCTAAGTGAAACTGGTAAGAGGGATAGTAAATTTAGCCTGGAAGACAGACTTAACAAATTTACCATTTTTTAAGGAATATGTCACTCAAGACCCAGGTTTATTTAATAAGCAATATTCAGGAAAGAATCTGAAACTATGGACCTAAAACTACACTACACTCTTTAAACATATGGCAGTCAATAATCTGGGAAGCATTGTATTATCTCAGTAGGAGATTGTACAGTTCTAACTTAAGGAAAAAGCCACACAGGAAGAAAGTTCCATTACTGCATCAACTGTAGAATTATCGGCCCCCTACTGGGTCAGTCTGAGTGAGAACTGACTCTATTGTAATGGGTTTGGTTTGGGATTTCAAACCTGCCGACAGAACGTTTAACTTTTACAGCCTTTGGGGCAAAACATTGTTTAAAAGCCAACAAAGGAGAAAGAATGTTAATTATTCTTCTCTCTGAGCAGTTTCAAATATATCCAATTTTCATTTCTTTTCTGAAACCATCAACTACTACTATGTTTGATCAGGCTAAGAACTGAGTGGATGAGGTAAATATTAGGGCAGGTCTCCTAGTTTCAACACATGGAACAAAAGAACAGGTGAAGAAAACAGATCAGTTAGAGTCTAAAGCCTTAGGAAGAAAATGACAGACACAATACTTAGAAAACAGGTACGCTGAAAGTAAGGAACTCTTATGAAATAGGAAATACTTGAGTGTGACCTTGAATAGAAGATAGGCAATTGATTATCTGAAAATGAAACACGTTTAAATTTTAATGAACATCCACACAAAATAATATTCGTTGCATTGAAAATTCAATTGGATTGAAGATAGAAGGTATTCTAAGTATTATGAATAAGAAGCAACAGCCCAGAGACAATGGAGGCAGAGGGGCTGATCAACTGGATGACAAGCGTGGACGACACCACAGAAACTGGGGTTGTCACACCAAGATGTGTGGCATTGATGTAAATAATTATGTGGAGGCATTATTGGCATTTATGGACCTTGGTATGTCTATGAGATGGATACTTCTTAACCTCAAAGGTAGAAATATGGGGAAAAAATGACATGAGAGAAAAAAAAATTCTTACTGATTCTCCAAATAGAGCTTCTCCCTAGAGCCACATAACCCATTTGAATTCTTATGCTGAAATACATGTGAGGTGTCAGAGAGTTAGGAGTCAGATTCTACAACACATGACACAAGTATGCTCATTATAAATGTCATTTCCCTTACCACAAAGAAAAGTTGTCATCTGGGAATAACGAGTTGTAATCCTACAGGAAGTAGGCTGTGTTGCTCATGGGTTAAATGCTAATGTGCTGAGAGATCTGGCTGGTAATTAAAATAGAAGCTTTGTAGGATATGTCAACCTCTTGGCTGTGCAAGAATAGGAGTCTTCCACAGAAGTTACCCAAGCTATTTTATTCTGCAATACCCTAAGTTTGTCACCCTTTGAAATGTCAACTCTCCTCCTCCATCCCCTAAAGCAGATATATTGCCTAGCTATTATATAATAGATGGATGCTTTCTCAGTCTGAAATAGCACTGCTCTAGTTTGTAGGTAAAACAGGAAGCTGTGACATGCTGTGTTAGATTTGTCAGAACAGCTCTGTGGCATTCGGCTGACACCTATTGGAAGAACCATGAAGCTATTAATGCTCCAGTGGCCTACATAACAATTTGCTAAGGATTCCGCACCAACTGTTCCATTTATATTCTTTAGCTAGGCTTGTTCTCTTCTATCACAATCCTGCCTCTTTTAAGCACTATGATGAACAATTGATTATATCTGTTGGCCTGTAATCAATAGGTTAACCTATGCTAAGTTGCTCAAAGTGGCTGGGTAAGACTTAGAAAAAACATGGTCATGTAAGAGATAAACTTACTCTGGCGTTTTCTTCCTTTCCAACTACTGAGACTCAAAAGTTCACCCTCGCTAAGACAAACAGTCAGAAGGCCTTGGTCAACATTTCTTTTGGGGTAATCAATCAAGATTACCATGGAAATATAATTCATTCATTCATTCACTCTTTCATCCATTCCCTTAATCTTTCATTCAGTAAATGAGTATCAGGCTTTAGAAACTAGTGAATGTTACTAGTGAGTAGGTGGCTATATTCAGCCTCCAAACATATTTTTGCACACATGTTAGTCTCAAGTTGAGGGATGCCCCTCAATTTTCAAATAGAATTCTATATAATGTTCTAGATTTCACCCCCCCCATCAGATATGTTGACAAAATGCCTGAATTTCTCAAAGACAACAAATGCTGGCCTACAGTACAAGGTATATTCTAGAGGCAGGCCACTCTGAGCCCTCGTGTTTGCCCCCTTTCATAAACCATGATTCCACTAGTAATAGCAGGTGATTTTCAGCTAGTTGTATGTTTGCTGTTCAACATGGTTTTAAAAGGCTTTTCTAAAACAGAGGACATTTTTGGGAATGGGACAATACTCATAGTTAGAGAAGACTCTATTTATGTGCCTGGGGAATGGGTGATAGTCACTAACTACATTGAGTTTCTACTGAAGGTCCTTGTGTAGAGGAGTGAGGGTGGAATTTGACCAGCAGTTTGTTTTTAATCCATTTTAAAATGCCCCCTAGCCACAGAGGAGCAGCTCTCATGGCACAGTGGTTAAGAGCTTGGTTGCTAACCAAAAGATTGGCAGTTCAAACCTGACAGCCATTCCTTGGAAACTTTAAATTGGCAATTCTCCTACTTTTCTCTATAAAGTAATTATGAGTCAGAATGGAGTCCACGTTAATCGGATTGGTTTTTGATTGTGGTGTTTACAGAGGAGGACTGGTAGTGCAAGGGTTAAACATCTCATTGCTAACAGAACATCTTGCAGTCTAAACCTATCCAGCTCTTTGGGTGAGAGAAAGACCTGGTGACCCTGCTTCAGTAGAGATTACAGTCAGTAACCCACTGCCAGCATCAAACTATGTGGTCCAGTCCCCCTGCTTACCGTCTGAGTACAGATACCGATTCAAGCCAGGCCATTTGGAAATAGTTTTCAAAGTCCCCTTAAGTACCTGCATGCGAGAACTAAGTACACAGCTTCTATGTGGCAATCATATGTCACAATATGGATCAAAATGGCAAGATAACTAGTTTATATAGGGTAGACACAACAGCAAAATGAAGGCAGTTCTCTGAAGGAAATAGAGTTGGGGGAATCCTGAAGATGTTTGAATTGTTGGGTTTAGTTGTGGTTGTTACTGTTTGTTTTCCTCCTTTAGATTCCAAGAGCTCTCCATGCATTTCTCAAATAAATTTCCTGTTTTCACTTACTTACTTTAATCTTCTGTACTGGAAACCGACATCGTCTTAACTAGTACACCAAATAAATGAGAACATTTGTTAAACAGTAGCCCTAACAGATCTCAATATTCTTTACCATTCATCAGTCTTAATGGGCAGGAAAAATAACACAGATTTATCTACTTAGTTTATTCTCGTTGTCTAAAATCTCTTTGGTGTTCTAAAATCAAGCCAAATTCTGTACTGTGTGTGTTTCCAGTTTTAAGCACAAGCTGAATTGTAAATCATTATAGTTTTATTATTGCTGTGTTATTCTATTTTATTGTTTGTTTCTCCTAGTTTGAATCCTATCTCTTCGAAATTTAAATGCAGCAAGTTAAAGCTATAAATTTGTATATATTTTATTAGAATTCCAGTAATAGATGCAATGACATTGTTTCCAGAGGTGTTTTTAAAACCTCCTTCTGAGGAAATAGTTTGAGACAGTCTATTTTCCTTTAAAAAAGGGAAAAGAAATCCTTTTCATTAATGAATTATTTTGCATATGAAACTCATGTGGTCCTGGCTTGAGAACCATAAAGATCACTGAGATAGGACTAATGCCTGTTTATTTAAACCAGTCTTCAAATGTTTCATTATGAAGAAAGTACCCAGTGGGGCCATTCTTTAGCTTCATGGGTTTTTTTTTTTTTTTTTTTTTTTAAATTTCAGATAAATCTTCCTTTGTATAAATAGCAAGTGGGGTTGGAGGTGGGTAACTTCATTAAGAGCAAATCAGCTTGTGTTTAGAAAGCACAAAAGGTATACATTGTTGAAACAAAAAATTAACAATTGACATCTTACATTGATTTTAAGGTTTTCCTTACTCAGGAAACCAAAAACTAACTGTAAAAAGATTCCCGACCAAACAGTTAATCCTGCTAGTGGTCCTTTTCACCCAAAGTTCTAATCTTTTCTCTTCTGTTCCAAACCAGACCAAACCCATTGCCATCGAGTTGATTCTGACTCATAGTGACCCTATAGGACAGGGCAGAACTGCCCCACAGGGTGTCTGAGGCTGGTAGAATGGAACTGAAGAAGCTTTAGTTAGCATTAACTATTGGACCACCTGGACTCCAGTTTCAAGCCAAGGAACTAAACCAAACCCCATTGCTGTGGAGTTGATTCTAACTTACATTGACCCTATAGACAGAGTACAACTGCCCCATAGAGTTTCCAAGGAGTACCTGATGGATTTGAACTGCTGCCCTTTTGGTTAGCAGAGGTATCACTTAACTACTATGCCACTAGAGTTTCAAATCAGGCTTATTTAATTTAAATTTCAAGATATATCATGGCTGCAGGTGGATAGAGGGCAAGAGATCACCTTGTGACTGGCTGTCAGTTGATCTTAGTAAAAGGAGGAGAACAGGATTCAAACCACTACATTAATATTCACCAGTGGTTGATCTTTTCTTCTCCTTCCATTTCTCTTTATAAACCTCAGAGTAATCAGCAGATTTCAAACCGCTTGTTTTCCTTTTGGAATCAGAATGGTTTCCCTGTATGTATGTAGAGTAACTCCTTAGAATACATCTTATGTTCCAATGTCTTTGAGTTTTCATAAAGTTGGCAAAATGATTTGTTCCCCAATGTTTTAATGAAGGATAGTTTCACATCAGGTCTGCATCTGCTGTGCCCAGAGACAGGTGTAGGTAGCATGCTTACCTAGAATACACTTGCAGCTGGGTCATATTAAAGCCAGAGAACAGCTGGTTCATTTTTCTTTTTATATAGGCACTAGTGTTTATAACCTACTTTTTATTTATTTATTTTTCTGCAGTGGGAACAAATGTTTGTTATTGCTATTCAATTTTTTAAAATTGGGTATCACTTATTCATTCTCTTCAGAGAAGGGAAAATACCCTCATCTAGTTGTTCCCTAAATTTGCCAGCTCTGCCCCTGCCTGAGAACCGTAGCCTAAGGCAAAGTTTCCTTTGCCTAAAGGGGATTTTTCCTAGGCATCTGCGTACCTGAGGACCCTCATTTAATTTTAAAATATTACTCAGAAGCTCACCTCTAGGAAAGTGCTTGTTGCCCAATCTCCAACCTAACTAAATTTCAGTCCTGCTTCTTCCCGTCATTACCCCGTACCCAGTCCTAGATTTAGCTAAAGTTTCTAATGAATGAGGACAGGGCCTGAATTTTTCACTGCTATAATCGCAGGACCTCCACATGTTCCTGGCACGTAACAGGTGACCACTAACTGTTAGTTAATTAATGTTTCAGTGGTTTGCCCTTTTTCTTTGCACTTCAGACTTAGGGCCATGATTCATTTCTTTCCTCTGTTGCTACCATTAAACGTTTGATTTTTTTCTATTTCCTTTGGATGATATCACATGGTTCAACCATATAAATTAGTTCAAGAAATATCATTTATCGTCTTTATTTAATATAACCTTCAAAATCGGCTGCATTTTAATTTGGGTGAATAATCAGCTTTTGAGTTTTCTAGATTATGGTACAGTGAACTAAGAAAAAAATAAATATGGTAAGGAACACTTATCACTTCTCAAATCACCGAATATTGATGGTTATCTATGTCCATGACTCTGAGTGAAGTTGTCTCTGGTGCTTTCTTTGATTTATGAAGCATAGCCACGCAGGAAATAGAATTGCTTCTTTGGAACTCAGCATGCTATGAGGAACTACAAACATCTAATTTCTTAAGCATGCTGAATTCTTCCAACCACTACCTGTTTCTCAGTAGTAAACAACATATTTAATAAATCAGTGTTCTTGTATTGACTCTGTTCTATTCTTTGGAGCTGCATCTTAACTTGGAAACCAATATTTAACCCATGTTTAATGCACCAACAACATGAATAAACAGTATTTTTTTTTGAGTTCCACTGCAGATAATTGCCTTTCCCGATTTATATATTTTTTTAAGTCAAAAGGAGACCACAAACACTGATCTTCTACAAGAAAGAACTGATAGTGGACTGTGTGTGTATGTGTGTGTGTAATTGTGTATGTATAGGTCTGTACATAGTAGGGTTTAAGAACAGGATTTCCTTCATCTCATTTTCTACACAACAATAACTGGCACAGAACAAGATCTCAATACAAGCTGATTCACTTAAAATTACGTGTCTATATGTATTTGGGAAACCCTGGTGGCATAGTTGTTAAAGGGGTACATCTGTTAACCAATAGGCTGGCAGTTCGGCTCCACCAGGTGCTTCTTGGAAACTCTGTGGGCAGTTCTACCCTGTCTTACAGGGTTGCTATGAGTTAGAATCAACTCAGTGGCAGTGGATTTGGTTTTGTTTGTTTTGTTTTTGTCTCCACATTTATACACGTCTTAGCATGAATGCCAAAATGCTTCTTGAAGGTAAGTAAGGTATAAATAACAAATAACTATATAACAATAGTAGGAACATCTCTGGCCTTACCAGCCTATGGCTGCACATGGACTAAGAATAGCTGCTGCTCGGCCTACCGATAGCTCCCATAAACATCCTGCCTTGATGTTCCTGGAACTGTAATTGTCTACCAAAAGTTCGTATCTCTCTTGTATCTTCTTTCAGCCTGCTTAGACTTTCTCCAGCATTGTGTGGCTTCAGTGTTGAAGTGGTCGAGATTCCTGGACCAGAGGGGGCGCTATTGACAGTGAGGGCAAGTGTAGCTCATTCCTACGGTTTGGTTACTATCTGGGCTTATCTACCCTGGGGTTTTCTATGGCAAGCCCAGCTGGCAGTTAAGTTGGCTGTATATGATGGGCTATTTGGATGATGGCGTTGCGAAGGTTTTCATCAGGGTCATCTAGCAGGAGAACTTTTTGATCAGGTCTTTGGGCTCGCTGTCACTGCACTTGTTGACTCAGTTTGATTATTTGTTGGCAATGGACTTGGATCTGGATGCCATGCCACTGGAAAAGGAAGTACCAGAAATTCAGATATGAAACAGCCTCACATACACAGTGCTGGATCTGGATGGCTGCAGGGCACTTACAGATATACTGATGCCAATCCCTGCATGTCTTTTCAAGTGTTTCTCTAAATTTAGGAGGCGTACTTCCTGTGGAGGAGACGTTGTGGGACTTTAGGTGTGCCTCATTGCTTTTCCATTGCCTTAAGCATGTGTCAGATTTAGGAATTAAAAGAGGACATTCAGAAACCAGGACACCTTTTTATTTTGGTTTAGTTTTTAACATATCCTGAATAGGCTTTGGACCCTCCATCCTTTGTCTCAGTGGATACTGGAAGTACTGGTGACTCACAAAATTTTAGATAAGGTCAATAGAGAGTTTGCCCCTCCTGACAGTTAAAACAAAAGACAGGCATAACTGCACTATGAACACATCCATGCAGACGATTGGGAAGAGGATAGTTCAGGTTGGTGCCATGATCGTGGGGGATAGGGGAAAGGGGGTGGGTCCTGTGGCGGCAGCAGGTGGGCAGGGGGTGGGAGCAGAAAGATGGCTCTTGAGCCAAAAAACGTGATCCCAACAATGAGTGGTAGAATGATCTTAAAGCTGATAATCAGGCCCTTGTTGTCAATCAGGATGCCATTAATGTGGTTAGAAAAATGGGGAATCAAAGTCACCTTGACCTTGGTCTCTGAAAAGGCCACGAGTGGGGAAAGCAGCTAGAGTTGCATAGAGGTATATGGGCAGGGTTTTGTATGGCAAACTGACTTGGATTGTAAGTTTTCACTTAAAGCACTTAAAAAAAAAACGTTAAATGAAATAACATATGCAAAGCATCTCACACAGTTTGAGCTTTAATAAGTGAACATGGCAAGTAGCATTTTAAAAGGCTACTCTGACTGCTCCATCACGGGTGTTTGTGTGTCTAATGTGCACAGGCCCATCTAAGCAGAAGAGAGGGGTAACATGTTGTTTATAATGGTTACTGATCACATTGACCATGATGATTTTTGATACCCCAGATCACTGTTTCATCTATAAAGTACAGATGATCGTCTGTGGGGGTTGAGGGGAGGATACCAGATGACTGCTCTATGTCCCCTATGGGGGCCTGGTATGCCCTGGGCATTATTGACCCCTGCCGTTGTAAGAGGGTAGGGGTAGCCGGAGGCCGCTAAACTGTTGTCCTTGAGACTAGACTGCTTGCATCTCTACCCAGCAGGTTTCCGGAGAAACCGATCAGCTCTCTTGGATTAAGCCAGTTTGGAGACCTCCTTTTTGCATAGCGTCCAAGAGAGGGCGCTCCGCGGACCCTGAGGTTCTCGGTCTGGGCGGAAGTTCTCCAGAGAGAGTCTTGCTGGCTCGAGAGCTGTGAGTGTTGTAAGGAACGCTGTTTGCTGGCTTGGCGTTTGTCTGCTAGCGACTCTCCGTGGCGAACTCTCGGCTAGTGGGAAGGTTTTTGCACATGCAGCCCACGAACGTGAACCTGCGTTGAAGCAACCAGTCGCCCTGGGAGCGTCGGGCGAGTTCCGTGTTTGCGGGCGGAACCTTCGTGTGGCAGCTTGCAGGAGGCCTACGGGATCTTTAGATGAGGTACCGTCTGACCTTGCTGGGGGATGGCTGCTGGCTGAGGGACCCCTAGACAAACGAGTAGCCAGACAGAGTTGGGACAGCCAAGGAGCTCCCTCTTTGGGGGCCCTGCAACAGGTCTTTTAAGAGTGATTAGGTCTCAACGCGAGTAAGAGTTTGGATCACACACACCAAAAAACAAAAAAACAAACAAAAAAGCCACTGCCGTCGAGTCATTTCCAACTCATAGCGACCCTATAGACAGAGTAGAACTGCCCCACAGAGTTTCCAGGGAGCGTCTGGTGGATTTGAACTGCCAACATTTCAATGAGCAGCCATAGCACTTACCCACCGCCCCACCGGCTTTTCTAGGAATTGCTGTTAGACCCTTGACCCAACCCCAGGGCGGCCGCTACCCAGTCTCTGGCTTTGTTGCGCCTTTTACTGAGAGTAGTAGGCGGTGGTCCTGCTCATACACTCGTCATACTGGGGATCTTCCAGTCCAGGTCTCTGGTGCGGTCATGGGGGTAGCTGAGTAACTCCTCAAGCCCACGCAGTGAAAATGAGCCTTCAAGGTGGTCCCCTGACCTGGGTGGCAGCAGGTCCAGAGATGTTGTCTGTGAAGTGCTTCTAGAAGAACCTGTCAGGCATCTCTGGCAATGGGACAGCCCTGTAGAAGTTGGCATGTCTCATCTGGGGTTCGAGGAGGGACGGAGATGGAGCTGCTGTGACCCCCAAGTAATTTTGCGGGCTTGCTCACGGTCGAAAGGGGTAATGGTCCCAGAGCTTGCCTTTGGGACCACAGGAACAACAGCAAAGAGCTTGGTGCAGCTGCACCTGAAGAAGCGAGTCCTTGTGTTCAGAAGTTCCGGGTCTGGAGTCTGGCGGGGGCAGACAACACACCCAGATCTAGAGAAGAGAGTGCCGCAGCGCCTTGGGGCATAGGTGTGAGTGTATCCTAGGTGACACTGGAGCAGTGGGGAACAGACGATTATGGAGGACATCAGTGACTTTAGCAAAAAGTGAAAAATCCCTCGCAGATGTGAAAATTAGTAAGATACTGTTTATTCATATGTAAAACATACCAAGCAAAACCAGGAACATTAATGTTGCTTTTAAACTCTAGCAAGTAAAGTAAGGCAACTTTTATGAAAGAGC
The DNA here is from genome assembly GCA_028571685.1 of Heterohyrax brucei. Taxonomy (NCBI): domain Eukaryota; kingdom Metazoa; phylum Chordata; class Mammalia; order Hyracoidea; family Procaviidae; genus Heterohyrax; species Heterohyrax brucei. The sequence goes on along the minus strand of CM053149.1, from coordinate 110,477,963 downwards.
ATTCATACTTTCTGTTGAGTTCCTTGTGGAATAAGTCAAAATGGGTGATTTTAGTTTTTAACTTGTCACTTAGCAGTTGCGGTATTTTCATCCCCATGTTTGATGTTTCCCTTTATTACTCTTAATTTTTTACCTACTCCTGAAATCTAAATCTTCCTAAATGACTCATGGTCACTCAGAATGTGTTCGGTTTTGTTTCCATCTTTAGTGTATGAGTCTGACCCAACTTGATGGCAGTGGTTTGGGGTAGCACTCTGATTATCTTTAGCCTTGAAGTTTACTCAGAATCGCAATATCTTCGTTAATGTTTAACCCGACCCACCTGAACCTGACATCTGATTGCATTCCTGGTCCTACTGATAACACTTCCATTAGAGCCTTTTAATTCATGTAGTCTTCTCAGTTTCTATCTCACCCGTTCTGAATCTCTCAGCTGAACATTGCACTATTTTCTTTCCAGTCTCCTCACCTCCGGTTTCTCATACCTCTTATCAAATCTATTTGATAAGCCCTCCTTGATATTTCTGAAGCATGATTTCAGCCATTTCACATCTTTAAAATTCTTTGTTTTGTTGAGTATTTTACATGCAGTATAAAGAACTGAAAATCCTTAAGATGACATTAACAGGATACTCAAAATACTCAAACATGACAATAGGAATTGACTAATATAGGCAAGGTTCTGTGCGAGACTGGTAAGGTGTTAAGATAAAAATCACTGAGCTGGAATCTAATCAGGAAAGCAGATACAGAACAAATGATAATAGGAGAAGTGAAAGAAAAGCTAACAGTGTAATAGGGAGGCTTAATGCTTTCTGTTACATGATCTAAAACTGCACAGATACATGCTTCTTAAAGCATGTCTACATAGTTCATATGAACCGGACTAGATTATTTTCCTTTTCCGGAATGTCGTAGTCATCTAGTGTTGCTGTAACAGAAATACTGCAAATGGACGGATTTAACAATGAGAAGTTTATTCTCTTACAGTCCAGTAGACTAGTAGTCTTAATTCAGGGTATTGGCTCCAGGGAAAGGCTGTTTCTGTGTTCAGGAGGAAGGACAAGGACACAGAGGGGAATGAACTCCTATAAAACCTATCTTCTATATATCTCTAAATAATAAAGCTCTTGCTTCTCACCTCACTTCTGCTCGATAATTGGCTGTTGTGATAGGTGGCTCTGACTTGTGAAATTGCTGTAACAGATTTGGTGGCCTTTGTGGGGAACCACCCTCTGAGAATAGTTGTCACTAATTTGAAGTAGTTTACTATGCACAGAGGAATTTAAAGTGGTGCCTCCAGGGAAAGTGGACCCCCAGTAGGAATCCAGGGAATCCTGAGGGAACTGAGCTTGCCTGAGGAAGGAGGATTCCAGGAGAATCAGGAAACCGAGGAGTACTGGGCTTGGAGAAATCAGACCCATCTGACGGTAAAACGGAATCAGCCCGGTTTGAGGCGGAGAAAGAGGAACCTAGACTATAAGATAGTGGGAGAAGCCCCATCAATTCCAGCTGAGTCCCCGGTAGGTTGTGTACTACCTAACTGGAAGACATATAGGTATGAGCGTGTGATCTACCTATGTGCGCATATGGCCACAATACAAGTTAGGGGACCAGGAACGTTGACTCTCAAGTGGTCCTCTGAGTTATTCTGTGATGCTTCAGTTAGACCTGTTCTGTACAAGAACTATAAAGGGGGATGAGGCCTCCTCCAGCTTTTATGTCTTTATACCAGTCCTTGTAACCACCTAGTCAGTTCTTTCCAAGGGAAAAGGAAGACCCAAGTGTTGCCCAAGTCTTATTTGGAAGGATCTCCCTTTTGAGGGCTGGGCTCCAGCAACTGCCTCAGCTCCCCCTGCTCCAAACAGGAGAGGTGTGGTAGAAGCCAGAGGGCCGGATCATGGGAGGATGGCCATATCTTCCCTGTCAGGCTGGATTTTGGCTCAGAGCTTGCAGTAGCAAATTAGAAATTAAGAGTTGGACTTCATCAGGTGTGGTCTCCGCTTCTCATACCGGGCAGGGTACTGGTTTTAGGGGAGATGCTGCGAGAGTCCATGTGAGGCAGTGTCCGTTGAGAGAAATCTCCGCTGAAATAGATCATGCGGGACAGCTGAGGAGGGTGCTACTACATGCTCCATTTTTCATCTCCGACTTCCATAGTTGAAAGACTCATAACCTGCCTTACCAGAGTGATCCAGGTAAAATAAAATGACCTTTGCATTTTCTCTACCCACTTCCTTACCTTTGTGAATATTCAGTCACCTTTGGCTACATTATTGACCTCAGAGGAATCCTGGGTGGTGTTACAACAGGTAAGGAAAGAGGCAGACAGTCTCTGTGGTTTAGGGCCCTTGACTTAACCCTTTGGAGTGGAGGCTATTCCTCGCTGAGACTCTGGACGAGACCACAATCACAAGGAATTAAAAAATACACTACAACTATACAGAGGTGGCTTGACTGTAGGACTCAGAAATGGAGCACCCAAACCTAAGAGCTTACAGAAGATTAGAAAAATTATCTAGGGTGAGAAGGAAGACCCATCCACATTTTTAGAGTGAAGACCAGATGCTTTCTGCCAATATGTGGATACCGGCTCTGAAGACCCAAATAATGCTAGGCTTCTAAACATGACTTTTATCGCACAAAGTTCTCTTGATATTCGGAAGCTGTTACAAAAATTGGAAGGTGAATTAGGGATGTCAGTAGGACAGTTAGTGGAAGCAGCATTTGAAGTATTCAATAGTAATGGTTTCAAACTGCAGAATATAAGGTGTTTTAGTCATATAGTTCTGCTTTAGCAGAAATACCACAAGTGGATGGCTTTAAAAAGACAAATTTTATTTGTCACAGTTCAGCTGGCTCAAATTCCGAATTCACTGCGTCAGCTTCAAGGGAAGACTTTCTCTGCTGGCTCTGGAGGAAGGTCCTTATTGCCAATCTTCTCCTGGATTGCAAGCTTCTGAGGACCAGAGACCCTGAGGCCTTTCCAAAGGATGCAGTCAGTTCCCAGCACTGCTTCATTCTGATGGTAACAGGTCCCCAAGTCTCATCTTGCCTCCCGTTCCTGTATGTCCCAAGAGGTTGCCCCAAGCCACAGCACAATCACGCATATTAAGTCCCGCTCTGCCAATTCAGCCTCCCATCCTCGGTTCTTAACATTACAGAGGCAGACTTTACAGGATACCGGAACCTCACGCAATACTGGAAATCATGGCTCAGCTAAATTACCACACATATTTCCATACACGTTTTTTAGGTAGCACAAATTCAGTCTGTGACATATGGAAAGGCAAAAAAAAAAAAGGAAGCAAGAGACCACCTTGTTGATTGCTGCCTTGATTTTTCTCTCTACCCCACCAAGGGAAAGAACATGAATCAGAACGGGAGGAAGACCTCCTTTGAGGCAAAAAGGGAAGTTTTTAGAGCCAGTTAGACCACGGTAAAAAGCAGGGCCACTGGACACTAGAGAGGTTGCGCAAACCGAAGTGTATCACCTTCCAAGTCTATCAGGAAAGAATTCCGCAGTCAAAGGACTCAGAATCATGGGGCCAGAGGGCTTAGACCTTGATGTCTGTCTACTACCATGAGTCCTGGGTAACCCAGAAGGTGGACTGACATCCTATTGATTTTACCCTATATAACGGTGCCATTTTTTCGGTTTTGAATACTGCAGAATCTCCCTTTAGCGCATGCTTTGTACCGTTAACAGGATTGTCAGATAAAACCTCTACTCGACACTGTCCCCAGCCTGTTAATTGGGAAATTGGGAAAAAACAAAAATCAAACTCACTGCCATAAAGTCCACTCCAACTCATAGCAAACCTGTAGTACATTGTAGAACCACTTATAAAATTCCCAAGGAAAGCCTGGTGGATTCGAACTGGCAGCCTTTTGGTTAAACAGCTGTAACACTTGAACTACAACACTACCAGTGAAATTGGAAAGGATGGGTTATACCATGAGTTCCTTTATATTCTGGAATGTCTTTTCCTTCTCCTGGGGGGAGATTTATTGTCCAGACTTTGTAGCACAGGTGACTTTGGGGCTGTATAAGATTTTGATGTAAATTTTGCCCACAAGTGGTGTGCTCTGTAAGTAGCCTTACTGTTGGAGAAACTACTGCCCCCTAGTGGCAGTATTCCACGATCTATATACAGCAAAAAGTGAATGCAGACGTTGTGGGCATTAGGGAGACTGGGACGGGCCCTCTCTACAGAGCCAGTCAAAATTTGTCCTGCAACCAAAAATACCTGTGGTAAATCAAAGGCAGTAGCCCCTCTGATGGGGCCCCACTTTGCCGGTCCACTGGTGTTCAGTGCTAGGACTTTTAAGACTATGCTGTTCTCCATGCAACACCCCCATTTTGCCAGTACTAAAGCCCAGGACAGGCGAGTACTGGTTTGTGCAGGATATAAAAAAGTTCAGTCAAATAGTAGGAGATGTTTACTGAGTTGTGCCCAACCCAGAGACTCTCCTAGTCACTATCCAGTCAGTGTGCCTGGTTTTCGGTTTTGGACTTGAAGGACACTTTCTTTTGCATTGTTCTACATCCTGAGGCACAGCTTTTATTTGCATTTGAGTGCATAGATTTGAAGACAAGGACAAGAAGACACTCATTAGGCAGGTGCTGGCTCAGGGATTTAAAAACTGTCCCACAGTTTTCAGGGATATACTGACAAAGACTAGGAAAACATTGAAACTGGAAAGGGGGATGGCCTTTTGGTATGTAAATGACATATTATTGGCAAATGAAACTTAAGAAGATTCAGACCAGAGTACTATTGCTGTCCTAACTCATCTGACCAAGTTGGATATTTAGTATCAAATAGGAAGGATCAGGTATTCCCTGCAAAAAAGTAAAATATTTGGGATTCCAAAAATCCTAGCGCCAGTGTAGCCTCCTTCAAGACCGCAAGGAAGCCACCATACAAGTGGCACCCCCTGCATCTTAAGTAGCAACTTGAGTTTTCTTGGGATAGCTGAGTTTTGCTAGATATGGATACCGAGGTTCAGGCTCATAGCAAAACTTGTATATGAGACCTCAAAAAACAGAGACAAAGGAACCCTACTGTGGACCACAGAGTGTTAACAGATTTTAGAAAAAGTAAAGTATAAACTAATGACGGCCCCAGGGATAGTGTCCCTGACCTCCAGAAACCATTGGAACTGTTTGTGTGTAAGAGACAAGGGGTTGTTTTGGGGGTGTTGACCCAGCTCCTGGGCAGGCCATGTGACCAGTAGCCCATTTTTTTGAAGGAGTTGGACAGCGTAGCCAGAAGATGGCACCCTTGCCTCCAGGTTGTGGCTGCAACATGTGACTTGTTACAAAACCAAAACCAAACACACTGTCATAGAGTTGATTCCGATTCCTAGCGATTCTATGGGACTGAGTAGAACTGCCCTGTAGAGTTTCCAAGGAGCACCTAGCAGATTTGAACTGCTGATGTTTTTTGGTTAGCAGACATAGTAGCATGTACACTATGTCACCACGGTTTCTGACTTGTTACAAGAGGCTAAAAATTTTACTTTAGAGCCAAAGGTAATGATTGACATGGCCCATGCTGTCTTTACTCACCTAAAACAAAAGGGGAGGTTTGGCTCATGACGGTAGGCACGGGAAGTATCAGGCAAGCCTACTAGACAATCCAAATGTGGCTTTAAAAGCTGTCTCTGCTGTCAGTCCATCCACCCTGTAGCTTAGAAGGGGAATCACTACATGACTTTTTAGAAATCATAGAAGAAGTCTATTCTAGGTGTCCTGATCTGTTAGACAGCCCTCTCACTGACCCTGAAATGGAGATGTACACAGATTCACAGATTGCAGCAGATTCATGCATGAAGGGTGTATCAAAGGATGGATTGTACAGTGGTAACTAAGGCTGAGGTTTTAGAGGCAGCCCCAGTTGTCCTGGCGTCTCAGCACAGAAGGCTGAGTTTGATAGCCCTTAGGCAGGCCCTATGGTTGGGGCAGGGAGCGTGTAATGGTGTATACCAACAGCAAATGTGCCCGCCTTGTGCTGTACTCAAATAGAACAGTGTGGAAAGAGAGGGACTTCCTCACATCTGCCAGCAAAGAAAGAAAACATGTACTAGAAATTCTTGAACTTCTGAAAGCAGTCAGTTATCCTTTCTGGGTTGCAGCTGTATATTGTCCCAGAAAGTGAAGGATCACACAGTCCCATGAGACTGTAGTAAACTGGAAAGCAGATATAGAGGGAAAGAAGGCTGCAATAGATGGAGATGGGACAGGAGAGGAAATGGGCGTGATCTTCCACCTGGAGACCTCTCCACTTCCTATACCTGCCTAGACCATTCAAGACCTGGAAAGGGTTAAAGGGTGGGGCTTTCATCCAGTCTCCCATTCCAACTGGTTAATCAGTCCAGAAGGGAGAATTCTGCTTGAGGAAACCCACCACGGAAGACATGTCAGTTGTGAATGGATCCAGCTGGTCGTCATAGGCCTGGGGTTCCTAAAAACTGGCCACAGAGGTGCCACCTCTATGCATGAAACAACACAAAGACTGTGCCCCATCCAACAGAAATGGGAGCTCAGCATCGAACAACTAGTATGGGAGAAGACTGGCAAGTAGATTTTACAGTGATGCCCTGGCTACTTGGAAACTTAAGGTATCTGTTGGTCTTTGTAGATAGCTATCCAGGATGGGTAGAGGCTTTTGTTTGCTGGACAGAATGGGCTCAAGAAGTGACTAAAATTTGCTAAAGGAGATCATCCCTCAATTCAACTTCCCAGTTTATGTTCAAAATGACAATGGAGGGGCTTTTGTAGTACAGATAACCTGAGAAGTCAGCAAAGCCTTGGACATAAGTTGGAAACTATGTTCTGCTTGGAGACTACAGTCAACAGGGAAGACTGAAAAGATGAACCATACCCTGAAGAAGACCTGGGAATGAATTTGCCAAGAAATCATCTGGCTACAAATTCTACCAGTTGCCCTATTTGGGGTTTGAGTGGCCTCCCAAACTAGGCTCAAATTAAGCCCTTATGAGTTAGTATATGGGAGACCATTTCAGACGAAATCCTCTTTCCCCACCCCAGTGATATCCAAAGTGGAAAGGAGAGACTGGATCTACTCTCTGGGAACTATGATAGACACTATTAACCAGTATGGCTCTCTTTGTTTTTCTTTCCTCTGTGATACCCTACTCCATAGGTGTCAACTGGGAGACTGGATGCTACTGAAGACTGAGAGAAGTCAGCATCCTGAGGACTAGTTGACTCCTAGGTGGGAAAGGCCTTTTGAACTTTTGCTACCTACCCATTCATCCTTGAAATTGGCAGGAGTAGCAGCATAGGTACACCATTGTAAAATAAAGGCTGACCCTCCTGAAGAGAAAGGACCCAGTGAAGTTTCTAGGGAGCTGTCTTACACTTGCATACCTGTTCAGGGATTAAAATGCAGGTTCATGAGAATCTTATAATAATGATCCTGACTTAGAATAATGATCATTTTTCTTTTGCTCAAGGCAAGACATAATGCTGCCTCTAAGTTCCTATAATTCTACAGTCCAGAGGGACTTTAACCTTACAAGTAGGAGATACCCTAACCTTCCCATGTGTAATTTCCTCCTTGTCCCCAATGGGTCCTGTTAAATGGATCCAACAATTTCCAGAAAGAGGACAGGCGGTGGTTTGGGAGGCTAAGAAGAAATATCCTCAAATAGTCTTAGTGGCTGACACAAAAAAGCTGAGAAATGAAGATTTTTCTATAATTATTTCTGATATAACACTGTCTGACATGGGAACTTACTATTGTGTCAAATTTAAAAAGGGCTCCACAAATGATGTTGAAGTCAGCAGAGGAGAGGGTACTCTAGTGACTGTCACAGGACGAAAAGAGCCATCCTCTCTTCCAGGTACATGGGATTGGTCATTGAACACCTTGGTCACCATGTCCCAGGCAGTGGCCACTGGAGGAAATCTTAGTAACTGTTGGGCATGCCATCACCTTCCTCAGTCTGGGGTCTTCCTAAGCTCCATGGCAGCCCCAGTTCTTGATTACAACAGAGATATCCCAAACTGTACTTTGGTTCACCATGCCCCAAAAACTCCAGTTCAAGTTTGGCTCGTGCAGTACCCTTTTACTATACCCTGTTTTCTCCTCACAGGCCTTTACAATTATACTTCGGGGGCTAAGTGGGAGGTGAAACCATATCACCCTTGAGTAGAAACAGATCAACAGACCTTCCGAGATTTCCAGCTTCTGTCATCCTGTAATGAGTCTTTAACTGCACCTCATCTGGTTTTTATTAACAACAGTATACCTGATACCTCTTATGAAAACCTGCCTTTGTGTGCCCCACCAGGATATACCTTCTTGTGTGGAGGAAAATCCTATCCTACCAGTGAGCTCCCAGCCCCTGGGACTTCATCTTATTCTTGGGCAATTCAATGTCTGACTGGAATTCATTTTGTAGGACAACGTACCTTGGGATTTCTGGTCTTCCCAACCCGGATCCAGTCACCTTCTATTTCACCAGTTTCCGAATCCACCTGGAAAAAGAGGGATATGTTCACAGCAGACTCTACAACTGTTGAAACGGGGAAAAGGGTATTATCCCATCACAGAAGAGAGTTTGGTTGGTGGTTCCTGAGAACAATCATACCAGGTTTGGGAATCTACCACATGGAATCAGCTATTAAAAATTTATCTGATGCTACTCATTTACTAGCCCTGGGAACTGAAAAGGCCCTAAAAGCCCAACAAGTCTCCTTAAACTCATTTGGGGAGGTGGCATTAGAAAATGGAATTCCTTTGGATTTTCTGTTAGCAAAATCAGGAGGGGTTTGTGCCATTATAAATAAAACTTGCGTGCTTGGATAAACACTTCAGGAGAAGTTGAGGTGGATCTAAAAGCCATCTATAAGGTAACTAAATGGACTAAACCAAGACAAGAAGACACATGTGAGTGGCCTACTGATCACTATACAACCTTGGGTTCTTGGTTAATCACCTTAACCATCCTAGGGATTGTGATCATCTTAATTTGTCTCTGTGTTCCCTGTTTAATAAAAATTATGGCAAGAGGTACTTCCAGAATGATGCAGGCGACAGAGATGCATGCTGTTTGATTTAGCAAGATGAGGCTCAGTTTCACCTGTCCAACCTATTGCCCAAATATGCCCCATGAGACAAGTAGATTTGTCTCATAAGTCAGCACCCCCTTTCAGCAGGAAGCAGCCAGAAGGACACGACTCCCTTTTTCCCAGTATGGAGAAACTGATGAAAAAAAGAGTGGATAGGAACAGGTTGCTAAACCGTATCTTGAATAAGACCTGTGTCATCTTTTTCTTTAGCCTGTCTCTACGTGCAAGCATGATTTTGCCACCTTTGTAATTTAGTACCTCTGAAAATTTAACGCATCTCCAGGACCATGGAGAAACAAGTGCTACTGATGTAAGCTCATTAAGCAGCACAAAATGCACATCTTGTGACCAGAAACAAGGATGGCATTGAGAGTCAACACTTAGGTAGATGGGGTAATAATGGGAAAAGATCAATACATCTGAGCCATGACCACCCAAAAAGAAACTGACCTTCCACGAGTTTCTGAAACCCATGTCCCCTTGTCTATAAAGCCTACAACTTGTCTCTATTTCAAGGAGACAGGTTTTGGAGAGAGTTCATGCTCTTCCATCTCCCATGTATCAGTATGTAATAAAGCTGTTGTTACTATTCACCCTGTCTCAAGAATTGGCTGTTTGTGGCAGGCAGCTCGAGCAGAATTGCGGTAACATTGGCCACACCCCAGGGAAACATTAGATTAGGGTGTAACTGTAGGAACAGTATTACAGTCCTACCCTAATTTAACATAGTCAGTCTCACCCCATTAACCATAGGCAGAGATTAGGATTTATAACATAGACAAAAGTCACCATCACAAAATAGAGGGTAACCACACAATACTGGGAATCATGGCTCAGCCAAATTGTTGCATACATTTTTGGAGAGACAATAAATTCATGACACCAAAAAATGCCAAATTATTGCTGCTTTTTATTTAGATGTCTATCCATCTGTAATACCTTCCATTTCAACCATTTAAAACCCAGTTCAGAAGTCTTTATACACTGTTAGAATTGATTGCTCCATCTTCTGTAGGGCTACAGCATATTGAATTTCAATTTGTGTAGCGACTTTATCAGTCACTCCCATTAGATGTATCCTATAGGAGGGCAGAAGCTATGCCTGCCGCTGCCCAACATAGTATCTTTTTGCAGGACGTGAATTTAAGCCATGTTTGCTGAATGGAGGAGAAATGTAATTCAAATTTATTTTTGCTTGCCTTGCAGACAAAGTAGTTGGTGATTATGTGGTTTGTTGTTGTTGTTGTTTGTTTGTTTTGTTCTTTAACTTGTTGCTGTAGTGGTTTGTAGACAACAGGAAATAAGTATGTTCCAACACAAGCAATTAAGGTCTCCAAAGTATACTCTTTCTCAGTTATCCATTAATCAAAATTAATCAAAATGACAGGTGATAGTTATGTCTAAATTTCTCGGGTAATTATATGTATAAGACTTCCTTAATGAATTTAAATTAAATTTATCAATTGATAACTCCAAAACTGAGCTGGGTGCCCCTGTCCCTGTAATACTTCAGTTACAGAGTCTCAAAATTCTGGCGTTTTAACCAGTGACTCAGTATTAATTTTCTAAGAAACCCAAGAGCTTCAGAGTTCACTAGGCAAAAATCACTGGGAAGGAACTGCAAGTCATGATGAAGAATAATACAGAAGACCTGATCATTTTACAAAATGACAAGGAATTCGCTAGATCGTCAACTTAATGTATAGTATAGTGGAGGAATAAAGCAAATTTGGGAATCTGTTAGTATTAATGCTGGTACATGCCATGACCATAAAAAAATGGTCTTACAGTCCCTCCTTAGAAGGCTCTGTTACACATCCTGATGTCTGTCCCCAATCGTCATTTGTCTGAGTGGGCCAGGGCAACTTGTCCACAACATGTTTTAGATCAAAATGCTTGAAAAAATTAACAGTTCTGTACTGTGAATTTTTTCAGTGGTGTTTGCTTTTTGTCCTGTGTAACTAGCATTTCTGTACACAGGTATTTGCAATTCACAATATGCATAAGTCAATTAAATGCCAACATTTCTCTGAAGTTTTTGTGCTATATGAGCACAATCAAATTTAGCTTAAAAACACCCAATATGTGTGCATGTGGGGGGTGCACAACAATTATCAACTATTTCCCTTGGATTTTTACAGTCAAACTGAATTCTAATAGAGAATTGAGCAAAACCAAAATGTAATTTACTTGATCTGCAACCAATTTAACTTTCACATAATAAGCTCAAGGCTCAAACTGTGAATGCCTTATAGTTTTTCACTTAATGTAGCCTTAATAATATGAATTACTTCTGCCTCACTTTTAAATATGCTATTTAGGGGCAAAAAGATTATGTGCTATTGCATTACTGGTTAATATAAAGCTGTAGACTACAAAACCTAGATAGGAACCCATAAACTACTAGGCCATACGTTGTCTTCCATCACAAAGATTTTGTAAAAGTGCACCTGATTATATAAGATGTTCTTAGAAGCATTTCCTGCTTAAAGAAAAATATATATGTGTGTGTGTGTATACATGTGCATACACATAGAAAAGTTAGATATTTGTATAAGATCATTATCCATTAGAAACCTTGGTGACATAGTGGCAAAGTGCTATGGCTGTTAACCAGAGGATTGGCAGTTCAAATCCGCCAGGTGCTCCTGAGAAACTATGCAGGAGTTCTCAGTCTACAGGGTCGCCATTAATTGGAATCTACTTGGTGGCGGGTTTGGTTTGGTTTTTGTTCTCCATTACTGAGTCCTGGTGGTTCAGTGGTTAAGAGCTCTGCTACAAATCACGATGTACCATCTGTTCCATGAAAACTGTGTGGGGCAGTTTTACCCTGTCCCATTGGAAACCCAAGGGCGTAGTGGTTAAGGACTACATCTGCTAACCTAAAAGTTGGCAGTTTGTTGGCAGTTCATATCCACCAGGCACTCCTTGGAAACTGTACAGAGCAGTTCTACTCTGTCTTATAGGGTCATTATGAGTTGACATTGACTTGACAGCAGTGGGGTTGTGTGTGTTTTCTTTTTTTTTTTTTTTTCTTAATAGGGTAGCTATGAGTCGGAATTGACACCACGGCAACTGATTGGTTTTGTCCATTATTAAATCCATGTGCCTGCTGGTCATGTTTTTTTTTTGTATGAAATGCCCATGAGTTATGTCCAAAGATCAGCCATGGAGACAGAAACTAAATCTCTTTTGGATACTGGCTTATTGTAGCTTCTGGAAAGTCACTTAATTTTTTAGTCTTTTTCATATTGCAAAACCAAATTCCATTGCTCTTGAGTCAATACCAACTTGTAGCAACCTAGAAGTTTTAAGGGACAACAACAACAAAAAGGAAATGTGCTACAAAGAAACAGAAAAGAAAAAATGGTCTTTTGATAGAACTGTTGTAAATAGCTAAGTAAAATCATCCTTTTGGCACTTCATGGAATTTTCATTTGAGGAATTATGCTTGGTTGGTGATAGAACAAGAGAATGGAGGGACCACTAAAGGTCGTTTAGCCAAGCCCCTTGCTTTAGCTCATCAAGATTCTCAAAGACAGCAAGCCCGTGTGCTTTGCACTCTATTAAAAATGAAATGAAAAGAAAAAGCATTTCTGTGATAAGTAAATACACAGGGCTTTGTCACAATGCTAGCGAAAGTAACAATTTTAAAAGAAGGAAAATACCTTGCTTCACTTGCATTTGAACTCTAACAGATGGTGGTGTAGTCATCTAGTGCTGCTATAACAGAAATATCACAAGTGGATGGCTTTATTTTCTTAAATTCTGGTAGGCTAGAAGTCCAAAAACAGCCTCAGCTCCAGGGGAAGGCTTGCTCTTTCTGTTGGCTGTGGAGGAAGGTCCTTGTTATCAATCTTACACCGATTAAGAGCTTCTCTGGGCAGGCACTGTGGCTCCAAAGGATACCCTGTGCTCCTGGTGCTGCTTTCTTGGTGGTGTGGGATCCCCCTGTGTCTGAGCTTGTTTCTCTTTTGTGTCTCAAGAGATTTCCTCAAGATACAGTACAAAACTGCTTCCTGTCCTCCCTTATTAACATCACAGAGGTGGGATGTACAACACTTTGGAAAAGCACATCAGATGACAGCCATGCCGTTTTGTGCATCACAGCCCAGCCAATCTGATACACATGTTTTGGAGGGTCAGAATTCAGTCTATGACAGCAGCAACAGCGTTCAGTAGCTTGGCCCTGCCTCCCTTTCCTCATTGTTCCTAGGCTTCTTTCATTATGTTATGGCTTCTTTCATTATGTTATGGCTTCTCAAATTATTTTGTCTTATTCAGTCATACTAACACAGTTGTAAAATGAAATTTGAAAATTACAAAAACAAAATGATCACATATATGAGTGTCACCAGTGTCTGGTTGCTATACAGGTTTCTACATGTGTATGTTTGACTGCTATACTTACCTCATCCCAGATCTGTAACAGTTTATGAGCCAGCAACAATCTGGGGACCAGACTTTGAGAAGCACTAGGTTTATCTTGGTCCCTCTAACTCCCTGTTCTGTTGATTCAATGTATGGGTGTGAGCTTTACATACTAGAGTTCCACATGCAAATTTTATTTGAATTTTTTGTGTTTTTACAAGTGTTGTTGTTTTTAAAACCATCTGAGAGAAATTAAAGTGGTGTGTGATACCATGAATTAAAATTCTATTTTTCCTGAAAAATTAAGTGTGCCACTGTTGGCCTGAGTCTACTTCTCCTTCCTTCCCCGGTGCCCTCAGGCTTAAGAACTAAAGGATGAAGGCAGATGAAGCACTGTTTTTTCAATATTGGTTAGTTCTACAGAATTTCTAGTTAGCTTCTGCTTGTCTTAGATTGATGCACTCAAAATATTATGATCTTATATTCCTCTAAGGATATTTTAAGACTGATCTCCAACAGAGGGCACAATTTGAGAATCAAAGATTTTGTAAATTTAAAATGACTGATTTCTTCATGTTTCGTGTGTCTGTCTGTTGCCTGACTTTCAGGAATTTTTGGACATAAATCATTGTATGTCTCAAAATTACACATTGTGTGGGATTTCCATTCAATCTTTCAGTTGTTTTAAGTGGTATACAAATCACAGAGTTTTTCTTTATTTTTCTTTTTTTATTATGATTGAATGAAAACATACATTCCTGTATAAATTTACATGCCCACCTGTATGCAGCTCCCACTGCTCTCCCTGCCTGGTGACAGCACACCCCTCCTCTCTGCTCCATACATGTCCTATCCTCCCAACAGTCTCCTGTCCCCTCCTCTCCACCCACTTCCCTTCATCCAGTAAGAGGTCAGCAGGATGACGTCCTATAGATGCATAGAACCATAAAATTCCCACAAGATATGGTCACTTCAATCACTTGGTTCTTAACCAAACAATTCAGTCTCAGCAGAAACAGCATAAGCTGCTAACAAAGACCTTAGGCCTGTCTTTTAGACAAACTGAGATGGAAGAATGAAGTAATACTAACAGCTAACTTAGAAAACACTTAGTATGGGCACAACACTATTGTAAGTTCTTTATGTGTATTAACACATTTAACTAACCCAGCCACCCATGGAGTTCATATTGTTATCCCTGTTTTCCATTGCACTGTTGTTATTGCCTCCTTGCCCTTCTGCCAGAGTGAACCAGGAAGGGGAGGGCCTCTTCCTGTAAGTCCCGTTCCCATTGTGTATAACAGGACTGATAGGATTGTAATCTACCAAAATAGTAAGGAAACTTGAGCAGCTCTAGTTAGTGGGACTCAATAAATAGTTCTGTCAGGTCTTTGAACAAGCTGGGCATTTCCATAATGACAAGTTCATCAGTAACTTTCAGAAGTAACAACAAAAGATCCTTTTTTGTCTTTACACTTTGCCTTTCCATTCACTCTATTCAAGAAGTAATGTTTCCCTGACATTGGAAAAAAAAACAAAAAAACATTATTCAGCTGTTTGTAGACTCCTTGCTGTATAAGACATTTAAACAGCGTTTGGGTAGTTGATTTCTTTCACTTTAAATCCAGTTTTACAAATCCGAAAAGACTTATTATCACAAGTTGAATTCTCACCTTGGCCCACTAAAAGTGGTAATGAAAGAGATATAATGAAGCCAGAGAAACGATAATGGTGCCGTAAGAGGTATATATTAGTGATGTGTAACATAAGCCGTGATTTTTTCTTTCTTGATTGAAACATTTTCCCAAAGACATCCATTTTGCAGCCATTGGTCATTATTCTAACATACATTCTGAAATATATTAGGGCACCATTTACCAGAAGTGAAAGCCAGAATGTGACCTTTGCCCTGACTTCAAGTTTGTTTTTGTGGGTGCTTATTTAGCAACCATATTTTCTTTTTCTGGAAAGCTTTCAGAAAATCGTCAGCATTTTTTCTGGTGATCAGTGACAAAAGTTCTGAGATTCCCTGTATGTTGGCATCGCACGTACTACAGAGGTCCACAGTTCTTTATGTCAAACATTAACGCGTATGCACTGTAATAACCTATTAAAGAAGGGAAAGTTGGATGATGTTGTGTTTTTATCCATTAATCTACTATTAAAGCAGTCTGAGGAAAGAAGAGTGTACCGTCTATTCAAAATTGCTCCTGTTTATAGATGAGGAAACAGAAGTTCCTTGAAATATCTAAGAAGGAAAAAACAAGAGTACCCTGTGGGCTAGGATCTGTTGGAAACATCGGGTGACTTCTGGCCCCTTCCCTTGAAGCTGGGTAGCTAGTACAGCTCCCTCTAGTGTCCATTGTAGGCACCTCTGTTACTTTATTCTGCTCTCCCTGCTATTTCGATCTTCTTTCTCTAGAGACAACTGTCTGGCTTATTCATTCAGGTCACAGCTATGTGACGTGTGTCCTACCAGATCAACCCCAGCTTCCCACTCTCAGGAGAGGGAAATCACAGTTTCGTCATCACCACTTCCAGTGATTAAAACAAAATGCTTGGCAGACTTTGTCATTTTTAGACCCGTTTTTAGGCTTCACTGGCTTTGTAGTTCACACTTAGGCAAAGCTAAGACCTGATGTTAAGCTGCTACAGTGTCACCAGAGGGGGAAAAAAAAAAGTTAAAATGAAAGCCAGAGATGGTTCTGTGTATTCCTGCAACTCCTTTGTTCTCTACAAACTTCACTTTGCATCATATATTGCTGGTTCTTGTTGACTTGCTGTCCCTCAAAGTCCTGAGAACAACTTGGATAACTTGGATATCAAAATCAGGAATATTTACTGAATAAGACAGTCTTTCTGTAGGCATGTCATATTTATATGTAGGTTCCTTTAGAGAATTCTGCTTCTCTCCACCCCTTTTTCTTTTAATCCATCTATAGATCTGATGAAGACAGTAAACTACACCCCATCGCCTGGCACAAATATTGTATTTTTAAGTGAATGTGTTAAGTGATTTTAGACATCTTAAAAAAAATCTGGGTGAAAATTTCAAGAACACTGAAAAAATCACTACATCTTGTGTACAAACACCTGATTCTGTTTGCTGCTTCTTGCTTAAAGAAAGCCTCTGATATGTTTTGTCTAAATGATTTATATGTAAAGGACTAGGAAATACAATTTTTTTTTTACTTTTCCTTGTGAAATCAGAGACTTCGAAATTCAAAAGATATATATATGTATGTGTGTGTATATATATATATATACATGAAAGAATATGGATTATGAAGCAAAATTCATAGCTTTGAATTTTGACTCTTACACAAACTAACCAATATGTACCTCAATTTCCTCATCTGTAAAATAAGAATAATGATACCACCTTTATTGGTGAGGATGAAATAAATTAATCAGCCTAAGTGATGAGGCAGTGTCTGACACATAGCATCTGCTCTAGAAAGAAAGCCATTATTACCACCAGGTAGGCATTAACTCACAGAACGTTTAGATCTATGATAAAAAAAAGACATCAAATAGTATTAGCTGACATCATGGGCAAGATGCAAATTGAAGGATGAATAAGTCTCAAGATTAATCTCTTCGTATGGGCAAAAGTGGAAATGAAGTGTGGAGCAGTTCCATTCATTCTTCTATCCATTCACTTATTACTTTAGAGACGGGAGTTGGGACAGTGAGATGAAAGGTAACAGCCTTGACATTATCCATTGTAGTGGTAGGGGACAGATGATAAACAGCCAAATGCATTGGGGTTGTGATGAATTAGTGAAACATAGATTGGTAAGATGGAGAATAACTGACCTAGAGGAGGATAGCAATGGCCTGAAGGTGAACTGGTCAGCCATGCTAAGAGCTGAGAGAGAAGAAGCCCATGCAGATAGACCTGTGGCTGTTTGGCAGCAACATGGTAATCCAGGAGGAAAGTGACAGGAGGTGGATGTTGAAGGGGAAGCAGAGGCCAGGTTATATGGAGTATCGTGGCCAAAATAGGAGATAACAGGATTCCTTTCTGGGAGAATATCAAGAAGCCATGAGAAATACAGACATGATATGACCTCGATACAAATTAAAATCATTCTGGCTGTTGCCCCTGATCATCATGTACTACTGAGGTCAGCTCTTCGGACAGGAATGGATTGGACTTGGGGGCATGAGGTGACCATATGATGTGTCCACCTCGTGGTTCTATGTATCTACAGGAAGCCATCCTACTGGCCTCTTACAAGAAGGGTGAAGAGAGGCTGGTGGAGATGAAGGGTTGGTGATTGTTAGCAGGAGATGATGTGCATAGAATGGAAAGAAGAGTGTGCTATCACTGCACAAGGAGACCAGAGGGAACTGTAGATAGGCAGGCACACAAATTTAACTTGGATTGTGCACTACTTTTATTCAATCACAATAAAAAGAAAGAAAGAAAGAAAAATCATTCTGGGCATTGTGAGGAAAATGGATTAGAAGGGTGAGATACTTGGCAAGTGACAGCATAAAAACTGGTTAAGAGTCTATTTCAGCAGTCAAGGATAGAATGTCCCAAGGTGGTGAGAGTACTAGAGGAGAAAGCAGTAGCTTTAGGTTATGCTTCAGGAGTAAAACTGACTGGGCCTGCTGTTGGATTTGATGTGGGTGAAGTCTACGTGTGCATATATACATCTAGCTGTATGTATCTATGTGTGTATAGCTAGATCCTAGGGAACTTTTCAGCCAAAAGATCTTAGAAGAAAAGTGGCTGGCTAATGCAGATCTTGCTCCCCTGTAGCCTCTCCCAGTGTTTGTTTCAATCTCCTTACATCTCTCAGCTGAAAGCAACTGGATTTACTACTGTAAAAATCTCCTTTCCATTGTGCCTTGTGTGAATTCTGGCTTCTGCGTGCTCACAAAATAATTTTCCTTTGTGGTTGTTGTCGTGAGGTGCTGCTGGGTTGGTCCTGACTTACAGCGACCCTGTGTACAACAGAAGGAAACACCATCCAGTCCTGCCACGCCCATAATCATTTTTACACCTAAGCCCATTGTTGCAGCCGCTGTATCAGTCCCTCTTGCTGAGGAGCTTCCTCTTTTTCCCTGACCTTCTACTTTACCAAGCACGTGATCCTTCTCCAGGGATTGGTTCCTCCTGACAACATGTCCAACGTATCTAAGATGCAGTCTCGCCATCCTTACTTCCAAGGAGCACTCTGGTTCTACTTTCTGGAACATATCTGTTTGTTCTTTTGGCGGTCCATGGTATATTCAACTTACTTCTTCAAATCATACTTCAGAGGTGTCAGTTCATCTCCTGTCTTCGTAATTCATTGTCCAGCTTTAGCACGCGGGTGATGCTGTTCAAAATACTATGGCTTGAGTTGGGCACACCCTTGTCCTCAAGGTGACCTCTTTTCAATGTTTCAAAGAAACCTTTTTGCAGCAGATTTTCCCAATACAATACATCTTTTGATTTCTTGACTGCTGTTTCCAAGGGCGTTGATTGTAGAACCAAATAAAATGAAATCCTTGACAACTTCAATCTTTTCTCCATTTGTAATGATGTTGCTTACTGGTCCAGTTGTGAGAATTTCTGTTTTCTGATGTTGAGCTTCAACTATACTGAAGGCTTTGCTTTGATCTTCATCAGTAAGTGTTTCAAATCCCCTTCACTTCCAACAAGCAAGGTTGTATCATGTGTATAATGTGGGTCGTCCAGTCCTGATGCCTCATTCTTCTTCATATAGTCTAGCTTCCTTGATTGTTTGCTCAGCAAACAGATTGGAATGGTATGATGAAAGCATAAATCTCTGACACACAACTCTCCTGATGTTAAACCACGCAGTGACCCCTTGTTCTGTTCAAAGGACTGTGTCTTGATCCATGTACAGATTTCTCATGACCACAATTAAGTGTTCTGGAATTCCCATTCTCTGCAATGTTATCCTTAGTTTGTTATGATCCACACTGTTGGATGACCTTTGCATAGTCAAAACATAGGTAAACATCTTTCTGGTGTTCTCTGACTTTAGCTGAGATCCATCAGCTGTGATATCCCTAGATACACATCTTCTTCTGAATCCAGCTTAAATTTCTGGAAGTTCCCTGTCAGTACACTTCTGCAGTTGCTTTAGAATGACCTTTAGTAAACATGTGATATTAATGATATTATTCAGTAATTTCTACATTCAGTTAGATCACCTTTCTTGGAAACTGACATAAATATAGATCCCTTCCAGTCAGTTGTCCAGGTACCTGTCTTCCAAATTTCTTGGCCTTGACACATGAGCACTTCCAGTGCTGCCTACATTTGTTGAAACATCTCAACTGATATTCCATCAGTTCTCTGAGCCTGTTTTTCACCAGTATCTTCAGTGCAGCTGCAACTTGTACCGTCAGTACCATTGGTTCCTAATCATGTGCGGCCTCTTGAAATCATTGAATGTATACCAATTGTTTTTGGTATAATGACTGTATTCCTTCCATCTTCTCTTGATGCTTCTTGAGTCATTTAATATTTTCCCTGTAGAATCGTTCATATTGTAATGCAAGGCTTGAATTTTTTTCTTTAGTACTTTCAGCTTGAGAAAATACATCGTCAGAGTATGATGTCTTTGATGTCATTCCACAACTCATCTGATCTTTGGTTATTAGTCATTGGTATACACATCAAATCTATTCTTGAGATGGTCTGTAAACTCAGGTGCAATATACTCAAGGTCATACTTTGGTTCTCATGAACTTGTTTTAATTTTCTTCAGTTTCAGTTTGAACTAGTATATGAGCAACTGAGGTCTGTTCCATAGTTAGCACCTAGTCTTGTTTTGACTAATGATATAAAGTTTTTCCATCTTCTCTTTCCACAGATACAGTCTATTTGATTCCTGTGTGTTCCATCTGATCTGGCAAGGTCCATGTGTATAGTTACCATTTATTTATGTTGGTGAAAAAGGTATTTGGAATGAGAAGTTGTTGGTCTTGCAAAGTTCTGTCATGCAATCTGGCATCATTTCTGCCACCAAGGCCATATTTTACAACTAAAGGATCCTTCTTCTGTTTCTGATTTTTGCACTCCAAACAACAGTAATTATTAATATGTCTTGATTGCATGTTTGACCACTTTCAAACCGTAGAAGCTGGCAGAAATCTTTAATGTTTTCATCTTTGGCCTTAGTGGTTGGTGTGTAAATTGGAATAGTAGTTGTATTAACTGGCTTTCCTTGTAAGCATGTGGATACTATCCCATCACTGACAGCATTGTACTTCAGGATAAATCTTGAAATGTTCTTTGTAGCGATGAATGTAACACCGTTCCTCTTCAGGTTGTCATTCCCAGCATAGTAGACCGTATGGTTGTCCAATTGAAAATGGCCAACTCCAGCCCATTTCAGCTCACCAGTGTCCAGGATGTCAATGTTTATGCATCCCATTTCATTTTTGATGATTTCTAATTTTCCTAGATTCCTACTTCGTACATTCCACATTCTGATTTTGATAGATATTTGCAACTGTTTCTTCTCACTTTGAGTCATGCTATATCAGCAAATGTAGGTCCTGAAAACTTGACTCCGTGCACATCAGTAAGGTCACCTCTGTTTTGAGGGGGCAACCTTCCTCAGTCATCTCTTGCATGGCTTGCAACCTTGGGGGGCTCATTTTCTGGCATCATAGCTAACAAGGCTCTGCTGCTGTTCATGCTGTTTTCACTGGCTCATTCTTTTCAGAAGTAGACTGCTGGGTCCTTCTTTCTAGTCTGTCTTAGTCTAGAAGCTCAGCTTGAACCTGTCCACCATGGGTGACCCTGCTGATACCTGAATACTGGTGGCATAACTTCTAGCATCACAGCAACACGCAAGCTCTCACAGTACAACAAACTGGCAATTTTTCTTTAGCTTCTACTAAGTTTACTTAGTTTGTTGTATTTGATTGCACTATTTCTTATAGAATAACAATCCAGTCTCTTTTCTGTTACCACTAAGGATTCATTTTCAGCCCAGCTCTGAGTTTTTAAACCAAACAACAAAATACCAGTCAATATTTTCTACTTGGTTGTAGTCCACGTCTTGACCTGTGGTTTTCATTCACGCTGCATCTGATTTTGTGTTTTACTCTAAATAGTCTGGGTATATGACTTGTCAGTTTACTGTAAGTTTACAGCTGGCTTGTAATATTCATAATAATCTGTGATTTGTCATGGTTTCGCTCCTCAGTTTTAACTCAACATATCCTTTATATTATCCTTAGTATTAACACTTTTACATGAATAGACTGCCTGGTCCTAAGACTGTTATCTCTGCAAAGAATTCAAGTGTTTTCATTCACTCATGGGTTATGGAGATCAGAAGTTGGTCTGACATACAGTTGCCAAATATTTTTTTCCCATTCTGCAGGTGGTCTTTTAAGTCTATTGATAAAGTCTTTGGATGAACAAAAGTGTTTGATTCTTAGTAGGTCCCATTTGTCTATTTTTTCTTCTGTTGATTGTGGTTTGTTTGTCAAATTTTGAAGTCTGTCTGCATTGTGTATTAAAACTTCCATTGTTGATCCTCATTTTTTTTGGATGAGCTTTGTCATTTTAGTTTTGATATTTAGGTCTTTTATCCAGTTTGAGTTGGTTTTGTATAAGGTGTGAGATATGGATCTTGTTTCAATTTATTGCAGGTGGATATCCAATTTTGCCAGCACCATTTGTTAAAAAGATGGTTTTTACCCCAGTTTAATGTCTTAGGGCCTTTGTTGGATATCAATCAAGTGTTACCCTTCCTGCTGGTTGTTTTCTAGTCTTCACTTGTAGGTGAGATATGGAAATAAGATTACCTGACTTGACTTGATTCTTACCTACAAAATGAAATGAAATGAAATATGAAAATATGTATAAAGAAAAATATAAAAGACAAATTTTTAAAATATATAAAATTTAAAAATATTGAATAATATAGATATATAAAAATATATAAAAAATAAAATATAAAAATGAAATCAAATTAAAAAAAATCAAAGTCAAATCTTGGGAAATCTTCCTAACTCTTGACAAAACCCTGTCACTTGTAACTAAACACTGTTTTCCTAATGACCCATTTGTCTGGTAGGCTAATAATCTGAACCAGGTGAGCCACCAGAATCATAGTATTCGTTTTCTTCCTATTTCAACTGCCATCTCCCTGGCAACTACAGCTTCATCCTGCCTAACAAATTAAATACCAATACAGGTCCAGATGGAATTTAAGTTTACCCTCTAAATATTTTAATTTGAGTTACTGGATTTGTTCTTCAGGAGCAAGGACTGTCTTCAGTTTTCTCTAGCCTTAGGTCTGGTTCCTTCTCTCTTCCTTACTAGCCTTCCTCACTAAGAGCCCAGCACACTTTTCTGTTTAGCTAGTTGAAAACATAACGTCCTCAATGTTTACACTACAGCCTTATAAAACTTTAAAGAACTCTGCTAGCAATATCAATACATGCTGCACAGCCGAAAATGTTGCATCGTGTGAAGTCTAGTGAAATGTTATCAGAGCCAAAAGGTAGGCTCCCACCAGTCAGAGGACTGGTCCATCCCTTGCTTTAACGGAAAGTGATCAAGCTAATTTCAATGTTGCAATAGTACAGTCTTTATAATTCACCAGGTTGAAAACACAGAGATTGAAACAGTGGGGGGAACATAAATACAGTAGTACAAATCATGAAAACCTACTGTAGAGCGCAAGAACACAGATGAATATGTAATAAATGTGGACATCCTAGCTATGTGCAAAAACTCAAGGTAGTGTAGCTTTTGATTTGTAGCTGTTGAGACATTGAGGTAGGTCCTTTTTACTTTACGTATTTAGGGTGTAGTGGTTAAGTACTACCAAAAGGTCAGTTGTTGGAACCTGTCAGACACTGCTTGGGAACTGTGGAGCAGTTCTACTCTGTACTCTAGGGTCACTGTGAGTTAGAATCAACTCAGTGGCTCTGGGTGTAGTTTGGTTAAACATATATTGTATCCGTTAACGGGCTGTGCCTGTTTCCTATTGGCATAAAAATAAAAGGATAGGAAGTCAAAAGTAGGAAAGAAAGTCACACGTTTGCTTAAAAAGTCAAAACAAAGCAGGATAGACCTGCCTTCTCTGTTGCAAGGAATCCTGGCTCTTCCAAAAGGCTACCTTCCCTTAGCTACCTCCCCTAGAATAAAGGTGAGCAGTGCAGATTGCAATTTCAGGATGTTGCTTGCTCCACTGCTCTCTGGGGGGAATTAGTCATTGCCTGCACTACCACTATTAAAAAATATGTATTTATATAAATCAGGAGGATTGCTCATGTTCACTTTTAGTTTCTCCTTTGAGTTATTTGCACAAATAACCTTGGCAGCTAGACATAATATATTCATACCTATTTCCTGGTTCAAAATTTGTGCTGAATTATGAAAACGTCATCACTGTCATGACCCCTTCAAATAATTCCCTCCATCCCAAGCCTTAATAATTTCATCGTTTTGACACTGACCAGAACTTCAAGGATTTCAACCATGTGCCTGGTGCCCTTTGGCAATGACACTAGAGCCTTTGTTTTCCTGGCTTCCTGCCATATTATTTCATCTGTGAACTCAAGTGGCTGCCCAAGGAACTCACTAAAATGACATAGAACATTGACCACCCAGTTAGTCTTGTGGTTTTTTCTTGGATTCACCTGTTTTCCAGTCTGTTTCTTCATTTTTCTGGCTCTCACCTGCTAGTATCAGTAACTTGACATCAACTTGTTTTTGTTTTTCTTTTATTTTTTATTTTTCCATTTCATGAGTTTTGAAAACTTAGCTTGGCTAAGGTCTGGTGCTTCTTTCTGATTTATTTCCACATGCTCACACATGGACACTAGTGAAGTCTAACTGTTCTCCAATTAAGCAACATCCTGGCTTCAGGGGCTGAGTCCCTACACTTCTGTAAACAGTGTCTAATTTCCTGATCCAGATTGTCCTGCAAAGACACGAGGGAGTTAAGGATTACAGCTTTGAACTTTGAGGGTCAGTAAAGCTATCTGTTTCCTGTAGTATCTTGATGCTATTTTCAGAGAGAGGATTTGAAGTTAACCAGAAATTGCCACATAATATTTCATTTTGCTTTATGGGAAACAGCTTGTTCTTATGGATAGGGTGTACAATTTGGGGCCAGAGAATCAGGTTTCAAACGTTTTTCTGCTTAACAGTCCATTGACTTTGGACAGTTTTGTCTCTCGAACTCAAGTGTGGTGGTGTTTTTAGTTAATATTAAAAAAAAAAAAGTCTTAGAATGCCCACTTTCAAAGGTTGTAGTGAAGATCAGGGGAAATGAAAGGTAATAATTTGTCTTTGTAAGTGTTAATTGATATTATAAGTTCCTCCAAAAATAATTAGTGAAGCATAGGATTAATCTTCACTTAAATAAATGCCAACAACTATAAATTGAAGTATCACTTATCAAATAGATGTGTTTACTTTTTTAAGTTTATGATTGAACAACCTTTCTGCATTGCAAAGTAATAGTTGAGACAAGTTTAGAAAGATTTGTTTATGGACACTAGAATTCACAAATAAAAGAAGGTTTGCTTTCAGTGACATATGTGAAGATTATGAAAATTTACGGAGACTGAATGGTCCAAAATAAAATAAAAATGACAGTATGGTATTTGCTATTTCTGCTGTATTTGTTTGCTACTGTGAACTTTAATTTGAAAGCCTCAAAAACTCTCTGAATCTCCTTAAAAAAATAACATGTGAAATCACCTATGTGGTAAACATGATCAGTGAGGGAGAACCCTGTGATTTGTAGGCACTGATCTTCTAGAGAGTAAGTGAAGTGAAACTGACAAAGTAAAATAACATCTCTGGGAACCCCTCCCATTTCCCAAACTCTGTAGTATGAAACGCCTAGTTAAAATGTGTTAAATTATATGTAGGTGCAAGATTAGTGGATCTTCCCAAACCTTGTTAATGAAAATAAGTCTCAATACCAATTGTTTGCTGGTTAAAAATGACTAGCTGGTGTCAAATAACAGTATCCATTTTTCACGGTTCCAGCTATAACTTATTTGTGTGAAATGCCTGACTAAATATTAGTAATAACTGTCTTTCTATTTTATTGTCTTAAGCCACAATCACAGATATTCTGTTTTTCCTGTAATGAGCAAATCTACTAATCAATAATTAGCTACCTGTATACAAGGCTAGCAAGCTTCAAAATTACTTCCAAAGACTTAAACATTAAGAGGCAAATATTACACTGCCTACTGTTGAAAGATGCTCATAAAAAATAGGAAAGGTGAGATACATTTCCATTTTATTGTTCTTAGTTATTTAATATCTGTCTACCGCAGTTTCCAAGTACATTGAATTGAATTATTTTGGAGTGCATAAAGTTTATAAATTTGGAGATAGAAAATCTATTTTAGCTTTCTGTAAATAACTGCCCTGGGTGATGACACTCTTCGCTTATGTGTGATGATAACTCAGATGAAAATAGTTGCAATGAACTTGAGCAAATCTCATCTCCTTGAAGCTGAATGGCAGAACTTTTAACAATTCAAGAGCATCTATAATGTTTAACAAAAGAGACTAAAATAGAGAGGTTAAAGTGGGGGTCACAGTTTTTCACGGAATTTGTTCTTCCTTTGCCATTTTAAGATTTGACTCAAAATTTTAATTTTTTTAAATAAATAAAAATATTCTTAATGATTCTCAGCATTTTGATGTCAATGAACAGATACTACAAATACAGAAAATGAAGAGTAAACTTCAGGGGAAAAAATACAGCTACTTAGGTCAGGAATGTTTTTAAGTCATTTCCTCTCCACATTAGAGTCTGTAGAAGTTCAAACCTATAGAAAAGGGGACAAAATTGTGAAATGAACAATTGTAAAATTTACATGTCACCTAGATTCAAGAACCACTGTTTTATCACATTGCTTTCCTTCTCTTGATAAATAACTGTATATATATATATATACACACACACACCCATCACACACACATACATACACAATCACACACACACACATATGTACACATAGATTTACAGGGATATGTGTGATATATATGCTTTATTGTGTTTTTCTTTTGTCAGACCGTTTGAAAATAAGTTTTAAACAGTACTCATATTCATAAAGACACTTCCTTATACCAGCACAATGCATTATCATAGTAGGAAAACTATTAAGATGATTAGTATATTGTAAATATTAAATGGAGCAGTGGTGGTGCAGTCATTAAGTAATACAGCTACTAATGAAAAAGTCAGCAGTTCAGATTCACTAGTTACTCCCTGGTAATCCTATGGGCAGTTCTACTCTGTCCTCTAGAGCTTAGTGTGTTTTGCTTTTGCTAGGACCATTTGAAAATTTTAAACAGCATGACATTGGGTCATTCAACATTCATGTCCTAAAAATAAAGATATTTCCTTATACCACCACAAAACCATGATCTTAGTAAGGAAACTAATTTAGTATTATGATTAATATGTAATGTCATGGATTGAATTGTGACCCCCCAAAAAATGGATATGTGAGTTGACTTAGGTGTGAGTCCCAGTGTGGTGTCATTCCTTGAATGTGTTGTGAATCCTGCCTCTGTGATAAGTGATGGTGGAGAAAGGGCACCAGTTGCATTGGTGAGGCAGGACTCAAGCTCCCAGCTTGTGGAATTTAAGGGAAAGAAATGAGCAGAGAAAACTAGGAACCTCATACCACCAAGAGAGAAGCACCGAGAGCAGAGCACGTCCTTTGGACTCATGGTTCCTGTGCTGTGATGCTCTCGTTGGATTTAGACTCAACCTACCAGACTGTGATACATTCTTTTACTGAATGGTCTTACAACTTGTTAAGGGATTTGCAGCTTACCAGACTGTGACAATAAAGCTTCTCCAGCAGTTCAAATCCACTAGGCACTCCTTGAATACTCTGAGGGTCAGTTCTACTCTGGCCCCTAGGGTTGCCGTGAGTTGGATCCGAATCCACGGCACTTGGCTGGCTTGGCTTGTGAAGCCTTCCACTTG
Source organism: Heterohyrax brucei (assembly GCA_028571685.1). NCBI lineage: Eukaryota > Metazoa > Chordata > Mammalia > Hyracoidea > Procaviidae > Heterohyrax > Heterohyrax brucei. The sequence goes on along the minus strand of CM053149.1, from coordinate 110,450,513 downwards.
TGGTACTTACTGTTAGAGCAATACCAGGTGATTTAGACATACAGTAAATATTAAGTATCCTACATGTTCCCATAGTATCTTTTAAAATTTTTTGTTTGTTTACTCATCTGTTTTCTTGCTTTAGTTTGTTTTATCATCCAGGGTCCAATCTAGTGTTCTCTATTAACAGGAAAAGTTTCTATTTTTCCATTGTGTGTAATAGAATACCCACTATGCCACTGATAGCCCATGTTTTCAGAAAGAGTACAATGGTTAATTAAAGAGTGATGTAAATGTAATTCACTCATCTATTTCATGAATCTTTATTGAGGGCCTGTTATGTATTGTTTCAGGCTTAAGGATATAGCAGTGAACAGGATAGAAGAGTTCTTTTTATGGCGCTTGGGCTTAGGTAAAAAAAGAAAACATATATAAGCACATAGCAGTGCTTACAACCATGTAAATACATGTTTATGTATGCAAATATATAAGCAAGTCTATTTAGAAAATGATACATACAATGATATGCAAGTATGAAGCAAGGTAATATAATCAAGTATAGTTTTACTTCCTGCTATTAGATAAGGGATTGAGAGAGGGTTATTTGGGAAAGTGATATTTGAGCTGAAACCTGAATAATGATTAAAGAGTCAGCCATTGCATGTGTTAAGAGGAGACACTTCCAGACAGAGAGAAGAGCAAGTGTAAGGTACTGAGGCAGGAATTAACTTAGTAAATAGGCTGAGAAAGGCATTATAGTTTTATGACACTGTTCATTGAACAGTCCTGGTTTGTGCCTTCAACGGGAGATGTTCCACCGTTTGGAGATTGTTGTTTTAATGTAGCTTTCTCCAGAGTTCAAATGTTTGTCCATTAGGCCCTGGTGCTCTAGAACAATGGGCTAGTAATAATAGAACTGGTGGTTCTCTACAGTCCCTGAATCAGCTTCACACTCTGTGCTATCTCCCCGTACCCAGTAGGAAAAGGTGGTCAACTAGAGGGAGAATTACCAATAATCAGTGCACAGAGAATGGGAGTTTCTTTCTTAAAAATTGCTTTTCCAGTAATTCCTTTATTTTCAGTTCCCTTGCTCAGACAGGAGACAGACAATTCTTCAGAGCAGTGGTAAAATATCAGAATCAAACAGATTGGTGGCAGACAATGAAAGGAAGTAGAATTCATGGAAAGTGTTAGAGAAGACAAGGGCCATGAGACTAGACAACTTAGAGAAATCTAGTATGCATGATAGGTAGAATAGTAAGAAGACCGTAAATATTTCAGAAGCTAATTGAATATGGAAATTTGGCATGAAAGCAGAGGCCAGGGAGATCAGTAATGGTTTTGAAAGGAGCCAAAATCTGAGAAGAGAAGCTTGGTAAAGAATCAAGGAAATGAGGAAGGGGACAGAAGTTTGTGGCATCATATCACAGTTCTACAATGTCCTGTTCCTTAGAATGAAGTGCTAAGAGGAGCGCAGCTCTAGATTCTAGATTGTCATACATGTTTATGACCTCAGACTTAATAAACAGTAGACTCGAGCTTGATTGTTGGCTTTTCTACTTGCTAGTTGTGGAATCCTTGTAAAGCAGCATGACTGCCAAGCACTGATTCCCAGCAATGCACCTTGTGAATCTACCTCTAGAAGCTGCTGAGTAACTAAAACATCAGAGTTTACAAAAGTATTTAGCAGTATGACAGCCTAGGTTGGTCATGCCTGTCTCACCCTTGTGTCTATATTTAAGTTCTTTTTCTCCTAAAATGTAAACAAATGTATAATCTAGTTTAAATTTGATGCAGATTTACCCAAGTATACAATCCAATGTAATCATTATTTCAGGTATTTGTTTTTGCTTATTTTTCCAAATATGTTTTTTCATCTTTATTCTTTTTATTATTATTGTGATTGAGTGAAAGTAATATACAATCAAAGTTAAATTTGCATGCCTGCCTAACTGTAGTTCCCTCTAGTTTCCTTGCCCAGTGATGGCACACCCTTCCTTTCCATTCTAAACATGTCATATCCTGCTAATAATCTCCTATCTCCTCCTCTCCAACCTCTTCTCTCCCTTCCAGTAAGTGGCCAGTAGGACTGCATCTTGTAGATACATAGAACCATAAAGTGAATATACCATATGGTCACTTTGTGTCCCTGAGTCCAATCCACCCTTGTCCACAGAGTTGACCTCAGTAATGATTAATGAATGATTAGAGACAGCAGCAGGTCTAGGGGCCATGCTCCCAAGAGAAGTTCTCGGCCATCAGACCATCAACTGTGGTCTTTTAGTGGAGTTCTTGAGGTGCATCTCTATTTTTCTGCCACTGGGACTTGACACTGTGTGCCCCATCACGGCTGTCATTGGTGGTGGCCAGGCACCATCTGGTTCTTCTGATCACGTGTTGATACAGTCATCCACACACACAGGTCTTTCTGTCTTCTGGGTTCTTTTTCTCTTATTCCTTTGTTGCCCTTGGTGATTATCTGGTCCAGCTGAGAGGGAATCATTTGGTGGCAGCTTGCTAGCTTTTAAGACCCCAGATGCCACTCACCAACACGGGATGCAGAAGACTCTCGTAGCAATAGGCTAGTTATGCCAGTTGGCCTTGATGTCCCCTGAGAGCATGATCCCTGGACTTCGGGGATTGTTTTGATCCTGTATTATAAAGCATGATATTCCTTGTCATTTCTCTTGACAGTGCCGTGTCCCTTACTGTATATGCAACCTTGGGTTGGCCACTAGTGCTTGGTGTACTGCTGGCAGGTCTTCAGCTGCTCTGAATTTTGTTCTTTCAAACATTAGCAGTGGTCCAGAAAAGGCTATGAGCTGGTGACCCAAGCTGGTGACACCAAATCCAGCTGGAAGAGATGTTTCTTTCTGGCCATAGTTCTTTTTAAAATTTGAGCATTAAGGCTTTAAAATTGTCATAGTCCACAGAAAATTCTGGACTTCTGGTTATGATCTGCCAAATTCAGGCCAATATTCCTATTTGCTGGAACTAAGCGACCCTTTCCTTATTTTCCTCTCCTTTTTTCCTTTTTTTTGGATAGAGCACATGTTCTCCAGTGCTAATCACTTACAGAAGATATGCAGTGTGCCTGCATCCCGCCTGCTTGAGCCAATTATATTACATGCCTGTCTCTGTAATTTGAAATTGTACTTTGTGCTAAAGGATCTCTCAGTTTCCTTCAATTATGATTTTCTGATTTTATGAATGTCAGTGGAAACATAATAGCCAAGTTAAACTAGAAGTAACATTTGTGTGGTTGAAAGATTAATTAGCTATGAAGTCACAAGAAAGAGGACCGGTCTTTAGATCTACCACTTTAAAAATAGTCACGAGTGTTTACCAAGTATTTTTGCTTGAGCTAAGCACTGTACATGCAACATCTTATTATCTTATTTAAACATTAATTCCCTGTACTTTCCATGTAGAGAAGGGAGTTTTCAGAGGTAAAATAACTTGCCAAGGTCATACACACCAACAGGAGCACAACTACCACTGGAATCCTGCCATCTGTTACTGTAGTGCAGAAGTCGAAGTCGTTGTTTGTCAACAACTGCATCCAGCTCATAGAGACCCTCTGTGACAGAGTAGAATTGCCTCCGCATGGTTTCCTTTAGGGAGCAGATCTTTTGTCCTGTGGAGTGGCTGGTGGGTGTGACCCACTGACCTTTCAGTTTAACAACTGAGCACTTAATTATTGCAGCAGCCAGACTCCTTACTGTGTTGTGGTCGTGTCTAGTCGCTACACCTGAAACCCTGAGAGACTTCGTTGTATGAGTAAAGTTACAGTTTATTCCAAACCTTTCCCCAAAGAAATGTGTACAGGAACTTACAAGCATACTCAGTTAACCAAGTGTGAGATACAGGGCCATACATGAAAATGATCTCATTTAACACAAAAGCAGTGTTTTTTATTTATTGTATTGTGGTGTATTGTGGTCTTCCTTTTTAATCAGAGTGATATTGTCTATCCCACAAAGTTGTTTATGGTGATTAAATGATATGTGACTGAATGATCTATAATTTGTGAAAAGCTCAAGGTAGGAAATGGTATATAATAGCTACTCAGCAAATATTTGCACCTGTTCCCAAGCTAGACACTCCTAGAATCCGTGATTGACTGTGGTGTGGAACTGTTCGGGACTGCAAAGCAGCTAATGGTTACGTGAAAAATACCTTAGGCTTCCACTGCTGTTAGACCAAAGAATTATTTACAGACATTAGAAAGATAGTATCGGGGGATCTGTCTAAAATGGAATGAATAAACACATTCACTATCAAGTGTCCACTCTGAGAGAAACAGTTTTGAATAAGCTCCAGGTGGACAAACAGCATGTGTAAATCTGCCATTGATCTGCAGACTTTATCAGCTCAGAACCGCAGTCTGCAAAGCAGATTCAGCCAGCATGTGACGGGGCATCGATGCTAAGGCACCAGCAGAAGCAAGCAAAGCAGCCTGTGAATATTGCAAATGAAATGGTCGTCACATTATATCATAATGCTTCCTGGTTTCTGCTCATGCAAATAAGTGAAGTTACAGTTTATTCCAAGCCTTTCCCCCAAAGAAATGTGTACAGGAACTTAGGCTGCCCAGGCACACTCAGTGAACCAAGTGTGAGATGCAGCTCCGTACATGGAAATGATCTCATTTAACACAAAGGCAGTGGTTTTCATTTACTGTATATTTTGAGATCCTTTTTCTCCATAACAAACCATATATTATTACACATTTTGTAGTTTTTATTTTGTTTTACAACAAAGAATATATTTCACCTAGTCTCTCTGGAATAATAAAGAAGGTAAAAATAGTTCATAGACACAGGTGATACGGCACAGAGTTAAGTTTATAGATTGGCAGACTGTGCCTTGCTGGTCAAACCCTGCCAGTTACCTGTTTTAAAAATTGTGTTAGAACACTGCTGCACTCATTTGTTTCCATTGTCTAGGGTTGCTTTTATACTATAATGTGGTTTAGTTGTGACAGTGACCACATGGCCCCCAAAGTTGGAAGTGTTTATTACCTGGCCCTTTAAAGAAAAAGTTTGCCAAGCTCTGCTTTGGTTCAGTACTACAGTTTACTTTTAAACATGTCACTTCTTCGAGAGACAGTCAAGGTAAAGAGGCAAGAAAATAAATGACCCGGAGCTGTCCCCACTACCTCTGCCAGCCACTCCCCAGAATCATAAACCAGTTGCTGTGGTGACCTCATGTGGATCAAAGTAAAACTGTGCTCCATAGGGTTTTCAATGGCTGGTTTTTCAGAAGTAGATCACCAGGCCTTTCTTTGGAGGTTCTTGTGGGTGAATTTCAACTGTCAGCATTTCCATTAACAGCAGAATTCTTTAACTATTTGCACTTTCTGGGGACTCCAGGACCTATACTAGCATTAAAAGACAATGTTGTTTCGTACATCTTTTTTGGAGTTGCTGAGTGGTGTAAACAGTTAACATGCATGGATGTGGAGAGGTTGGTGATTCAAGTTCACTGAGAGGTACCTGAGAAGACAGGCCTGGCAGCTTTACCTCCAGAAAACATCAGCCACTGAAAACCCTACAGAGACCAGTTCGCTCTGACACACAAAGGGTGGCCAGGAATCAGAATCTGCTGGCAGCATCTGGCTACACATTGGATTAAGTTAAGAAGAAGACCGATCATCATCATAATTGCAATTATTCAGCAACCTTCTATTCATTCTATAAACTTTTGCGAAACACTTAAGCTAGACTTCATATAACCAAACCCACTGTCGTCGAGTCGGTTCTGACTCAGAGCAGCCCTATAAGACGTAGTAGAACTGCCCCATAAAGTTTTCAAGGAGGGCTTGGTGGATTCAGTGTGTCAACTTTTTGGTTAGCAGACATTGCAGTTAAATACTGTGCCACGAGGGTTTCCAGACTACACATACTGGTAGTAAAGCCCAGTGGCCCTGGATTTACCAAAATCATAGAATTGTGCACTTTATATTCTTTGTCTGCATTGCCAAGCATGGTGTCTGGCATGTAGCAAGTGCTTTGTCAATGTTGATGTGAATGGAAAGCCATGTGGTTTCTGTCCCAGAATAACACACAGTCCAATGGAAGAGGCAAACATATAAAAACAGACTCTACCTTAATAGCTATGATAAATACATGGATAACATCTCTAGGACTACAGAGTAAGGAGTGAGGTTTCCCAGAAGTGACAGCTGAGAGGAATCTTGAAATATGGATTGTATTGACGCTCTTCTCCATTCTTAGTATAATGTGCAAGGTGATGTAATAACTAGGATATGGATGAAAAAGTGGGAGCCCTCATAGTGCAATGGTTGCGTGCTTGGCTGCTCACTGAGAGGCTGGTGGTTTGAACCTACCCAGGAGCCCCAGGGAGGAAAAATCTGCTGATCTGCTCCTGTAAAGATCACAGCCAAGAAAACCCAACAGGGCAGTTGGGTTCTGTCACATTGGGTTGCTGTGAGTTAGTTGGATTCGCCTTGATGGGACCCAACGACAACAGTAACACCAGGGGCCACTGCAAGTGCTAAAGTGCCGAACCTAGAAAGATGCATCGGAAAAGAGGGGCGGCGACAACACTCCGGAGCAGAGCAGGTAGTTGTGCACAGGCAGGACAGGAAGAACTAGCTCAAGTATTTTGAAGAGATTTCATAGTCTTAGGTAAGTGTATTGTGACAAGCAGGAAAAACTGGCAGGGCCATTCGGACTTAGGTGCAAGGCAGTAACCAAGAAATTTGGCAACAGCAAAGCAAGTGACGGGGTCTTAGCAAAGGAGTCTGAATTTCTGAGACAGGTATCCCCCACCTAGCTGGTGAACCAGAATCCAATGTCTGGAGATAGGACGATAAGCAATAGACACCAGTCTAGGCAGACAAGAGATGTCTGGGAGGTACAGTAAGGATAATGAAAAAATGCTGAAGGCATGATAATAAGGAGTCCGGAGATAAAGAGGAGAGAAGCAGTGAAATAGGCCCTTTGGAAGGTAGGTAGTGTCAGAAGTGTTTATCAGCGGGAAGTGGAGTTCTTGCAACCAGCCTGTGAATCAGGCAGCATTGGAGTCACAAAAAGACTATGATTAAGACATCATATCCAACTAAGAGGAATTAATCATCCAAACAGGGTACCAAGGTAAGGAATTACGTATAAGACATTTAACAAAAAAATGAATCCGTGTATCAGTACTGAAATTAGCATCAAGTAATTATGCAGAGAGTTAAGGCAAATGAAAAAGTCCAAGTGCTTGCTGCAAGGAGCAAATCTGACTTGACGCTGACTGGTGGTACCTAAATGTCCTTTGATCATAGACACTGCTGAATCCATGCCCAGCAATAGACTTTGTCCACAGTTGAAATCAAAGTATTTTGCTTATAAAGATTGGCAGAAAATTGAAACAAAAAGCCAAGAGAAATTTCAGAAACTGAAAGCCAAACTAAAATCACCAACCACAAATTGGTGACTTTAACAATCACTGAATCTTGGGACAGGGTAGGGGTCCTGCGTCACATTACAAAGTAGAGTGCGTTGAAGGCAGTAGTCAACAGACAGCATTATGTGCTGGTTTATCAGAGGGAAGCCTGCCACATTCACTTCATTTCACCTTCAAAATTATCTACTACACACAAAATATCTTTCAATTTTGGGAAATAAAAAAGTCTTTTGTATAAAAACGTGTGGCTAGTAGTTCTGTTGCTTTTGCAGTGGGGTAGAATGGAGTGTATTGAAAGTTTAATGGTAGAAGGAAAGGGGTATTTAAAAGTATATTACACAGGTTGTCCTTTGATCCTCTCTTATTTAAAAATGTTAACCAATGATCTGGATAAAGAAATCATTTTGAAAAGATTGCGTCTAGTCTGAAACTAGACAGAAAAGCTAACATGATAGAAGAAAGTGTTATTTTTTTTTTTTTTAAGGTGACATTTGGTTAAAACGATGGGCTATAATCGGTTTCAGAAGAAAATGATACTTAGCAGCGGTTTATGTGAAAAAGATTTGAAACTTTTAGGTGGCTGTGAGCTTAATCCAAGCTGACAACATGATGTGGCAGCTCAGAAAAGATAACATAATTCCAGCCTATAGTAATAACAATGTGAGCCCTTATTATGAAGGACCCACTATATTTTTCAGCACCTTCGTGGTAGAGTTGGATGCCTCTGGGCACTTTATCTGTGGAGAACACTTGCCTGAGCAAGGCAGAGGCTGCAGTGAGGGGCTGAGGCCCAGTGAGAGGCCTGCCTGCAAACACGGCAGAGAAGAGGCCATCCTGATTGGTGAAGACCTTCCTCCAGAGTTGACACAGAGAGAGTGGCTTTCCTGTTAGCCAGTGCCCTGAATTTGGACTTCTAGTCTCTAAATGGTGAGGAAATAAATTTTCGTTTGTTAGAGCCACCTACTGTGGTCCTTCTGTTATAGCAGCACTAGATAAACTAAGACAGCTTAGAGAAGCAAAACTAGTGAACTACGGAGTAGAGAAGTCAGCATAACTGGGCTGAACCAAAACCTAAGAAGTTTCCTAAATATAACCAAAAACTTTGAAGCATACAGTGGCAGGGCCAAAGGTCTAGGGACTGTGGTTTCAGAGGATATCTAGATCAATTGGTGTAACATAGTTTTTTAAAGAAAATGTTCTTCATCCCACTTTGGTGAGTGGCATTGGTGTCATGAAAGCTAGCAAGCAGCCGTCTAAGAAGAATCAATTGGTCCCAGCCCACCTGGAGCAGAGGAGAATGAAGGACGTCAAAGACATAACGAAATACGAGCCAAAGAGACAGAAAGGTTTCACATAAACCAGAGACTACATCAGCATGCGACCAGAGGAACTAGGTGTTACCTGGCCACCATAAATGACTGCCCTGACAGGAAACACAACAAAGAGTTCCTGCTGAAATGGGAAAAAGGAGTATGGAACTTGAAACCTATTAAAAAGACCAGACTTGATGGTTCAACCGAATGGAGGGTCCCTGGAAGACGTGGCCCCCAGAGTGAATATTAGCCCAGAACTGAAAGCATTTCCAAAGTCAGCACTTCAGACAAGGGTTGGAATGGACTGTAAGACTGGTGAAGAGTGTGATTCTTGGCTTAAGTAGATACATGAGGCTAACTGGGCAGCTCCTGTCTGCAGGAGAGATGACAGGATGGAGGGGGACAGTAGTTGGTTGAATAGACATGGGACCCACAGGGTAGAAAGGAGGAGTATGTTGTCATGGTGTGGGGAGGGTAGGTAGATTGACATGGCGGTGTTTAAGTTTTTATATGACAAATTGACTTGAGTTAGAAGTCTTCACTTAAAGCACAATAAAATAAAAAAATAGTGAAGTGCATGTGTATAAATATATCTGTGAAAATCCTGGTGGCATAGTGATTAAGTGCCACAGCTGCTAACTGAAAGGTTGGGAGTTTGAATCTACCCATTACTGCTTGGAAACTCTGTGGGGCAGTTCTACTCTGTCCTATAGGGTTGCTATGGGTCAGAATCTACTCAAGAGCAATGAGTTTTTTGATTTATATATGAGTGTGTGTGTGTGTGTATTCATATGTATATGTATGTATATATGGAGAGAGAGAGATTTATTTCAAGGAAATGGCTCACGCAATTATGGAGGCTGGCAAGTCCCAAAGTTTGTGGATTGGTTGTCAGCTGGAAGCTTCTCCTGACTCACTTGGTTGCAAGAGCTGACAAACCCAGAATCAGTAGGTCATAGGGTAGGCTGATGGCTCACAGGGCTACTGAGGCCAGTGAAAAATGAATCTTAAAGTTTGCAGGTCAGACAACAGGATGCTGGTTCAAGTCCCAGGAACCAGAAGTCAGATGATGACAAGCTGGGAACAGGATTCAGAGTAAGCTTTCAATTCTGGGTGATATAATCTAAGCAGAAAAAAGCTAAGCTAGAGCTCCTCTAAAATAGGGTGACAATGTGGGTGAATAGTTCAAGAAGATGCATATGGTATGTAAGTTTGTATACTTGATGTTCTGTTTTTCACAGATGTTCCCATTCCTCCATCAGTGTAGCCCTGGTGAGACTATCCATTCTGGAGTCCCATGCTAGCCCGGAGTAGTTCTGTTTCCCCTGCTAGCCAGGATCTTTCTTGATTTTTAATTCTTGAATATTGGAAGAGATAGGACATGTTTTCTTTTCTTATTGCTATCCAGTAAGAGTTTTGCTTTGATGGATAGTAGAAGGTGTCTTTCTCACCATTGTTAATGAGTAGTGAGGAAGTAGCTAGGCACAAATAACTAAACAGTGCTAAGTACTAACACGACTTCTGTCTTGACATTCTTTGTTTCACAAAGTCAGGTTCATCTTTGAAATTCACAAGCCAATATAATTAGGCTTAAGTGATCCAACATTTTTCTTAAGAATTTGTTTTCCAGTACCTTTTACATCAAGGATGTGTCAGAATACAGTAAGCATTTATGAAGCATTTTTAGAAGAGAAAAATAGAAATGAGAAGGGGCATGAAAAAAAGCAAAACTCGTTTTCTTGATCAGCAAAAGTTCATCAAGACCTTTTTGGAGCGCACAAATCTTGGCATTTCAGGTTCCTTTGAGGGTTGACACGATAAAGTTTAATTGGACAGGAATATCTAATTGTTTACAACTTTGACAGGTGGTATGCTTCAGATGCAAAGAGTCATACAACTCTTATTGATAAGGTATTTGTGAGTGAGTGTATGTTGCCTCCAACTTAAAATGTTCTTAGTCATACAGTGATGGTTCATATGAAAAAACCCTTCAAGAAATGATAGGAAGTTGACATGATTATGCCGTTCATATATTTTAAGAGTTAGATTCCTGACAAAGGAATAGATTTGTACTGTGAAGCCAACAAGTATAAGAAAGAGCCAAAGAGATCTGACATAACATGCAAACTTAACTTGAATTATTCAGATCAGTTTGGACACATTCCGTAAAAGCTTTTTGTTTTGTTTTTTACCTGCTGATCCCAAGTCTTAAGAGTCTATAGGAACAGAGAAGGTTGAAGTAGGCCAGGCAGACTCCGTGAGAAATTTAGAAGAATTGAGTATGAATTTGGGCAGCTAGTACAATATAGAAAACATACACAAGAGGAAACTAGGTTCTGGATTTATTTCTGCCATTTCATCACTGTGATTTTGAATAAGACACTAAACATTTCTGAGACTTATATTTCTCATATTTCGTTTGTGGGAGCTGGTTGAGATACATTTGAATTCTAACACTATAATTATTCTCCTGTGATTATTAAGAATGTGTAAAGTTTGTGTATGTAGAAGAGACAATGAGAGCCATTCCAGGAGAGTGAGACATAGAAAGGATGGCTCAGGGTTAGGAACGATCGTGCCACGTGAGGAAGCAAAGAGAAGTGTTTAGATTTCTGACTAGAGAGAGGATTTTTCAGAGTAAGAAGAAATAAGGTGGACATTTAGAGTATGAATCTGTTTTTTACAGCATACAAAGCTAAACACGGGAGTTAATTTTTAAGGAGCTGTTAATGGGAATGTAGTAAGTAGCTCTGACAACAAGAAAGTTACATTTAAGCCAAAGGCAGACTTAAGAAGCCCAGCTAGAAGACTGCATCAACAGGCCAATTGTGATGAGAGGCTTCCCACCGGAGTAGAAATAGGAAAGAACAGGAAATATTTAAAAGATAACAGAATTTGCTGACTGAATATTCAGAAGGGAATAACCAATTACTACAGTGGATGGAAAAGGTGATATCACTAATATAAATAGTTAAGTTAGGATGACAGGTTACTTTAGGTGGAAAAAAGCTAAGTATGGATATGAACACATAGAAAATGATGTAATGAAAGTTCAAATAGAAATGTCTAGGAATGACTCGGAGATTGTGTTAGTTATCTACTGCCCCTATAACAGAAATACAAGTAGCTGGCTTTAGCAGATCTGTTCTCTCACAGTCAAGGGAACCAGTTCTAGGGGAAGGCTTTCTTTCTGTCAGTTCAGGAGGAATTTCCTTTGAGTCAGTTCTCACCTGGTGTAGGTGCTTCTCAGGACGTGAACCACTCCAGGTGCTTCCTTCTTGGTGTCAGGAGGCCCCTGTCCTCTCTGCTAGATTCTCTCTTTATGTCTTGAGAGAGATGGACTCAAAATACAACTTAATGCTGTAGATCGCCGTGTGTCATTAACGTAACTGCTCTAATCCTGTGTCACTAACAGCATGCCTGCTACTGTTGAGTTCATTCTAACTCATAGCAACCCTATGGGACAGAGTAGAACTGCCCCATCAATTTCCCAAGGATCACCTGGTGGATTTGAATGCCCAACTTTTTGGTAAGCAGCAATAGTCCTTAACCACTATGCCACTGGCGTTTCTAGCTGTTAACATCGTAGAGGTTGGGATTCACAGGTGGGAAAATCACACCAGATCACAAAATAGAGGACAGACACACAATACTGAGAATCTTTGTTTACCTAGGTTGACACATATTTTGAGGGAACACACTTCAATCCATGCAGAGATAAAAATGTTGTATTTGAGTGTACTTTTAGCAGAAAATTTGGGGGAGTCAGTTCTATCCTGGCCCCTAGGGTCGCCATGAGTCGGATCCGACTCGACGGCACTTGGCTTGGCTCAGTATAAAAAAATGATAAAAATTGTTGGACTCTGAGAAAGTGAAGGTATATGAGAAAAAGAATAGAGGACTAGAAACAATCTAGGCAAGTGCACTGGATCCTTGAAATCAACTTTCTCTGAATAGATGAGAAAAAACAAGGAAAAAAAGAGAAGGAAATGGGGGAGTCTGAGCCAGGTTTCCTGCTTATTTCGTGTCATGGATAGAATTGTATCACCAGAAGTATCTGCCAGCTTGTCTAGGTCATGATTTCTACGACTATATGATTGTTGAACTTTGTTGTCCAATGTGATTTCCCAGTGTGTTGTAAATCCTATCACTATGATGTAATAAAATGGATTAATGGCATATTGTTGAGATCTGTAAGATAGTGTCTTAAGCTTATCTCTTTTGAGATATTAAATAGGTGAGCAGAGAGATGTGGGGATCTCATACCACCAAGAAAGCAGTGCCGAGAGCAGAGCGTTTCCTTTGGACCTGAGGGTCCTGGGTTGTAATGTTCCTAGATCAGGAAAGATAAGGGCCTTCCCCCAGAAACAACAGGAAGAGAGCATTCCCAAAAGACCCAAAGCCAGAGCTACTGCTGTGGAGTTGATTCTGACTCATAGCAACCCGTGGATCAGTGTAGAACTGCCCTGTCGAGTTTCCAAGTAGTGCCTGGTAGATTTGAACTGCCAGTCTTTTGATTAGCAGACTTAGGCATTTACCCATTATGCCACCACGGTTTTCCCCTAAAGCCAGCCACCTGAACTCAAATTTCTAGCCTACTGGGCTGTGAGAGAATAAACCTCTCTTTGTTAAAGCCACTTGCTCTGTTTCTGTTACAGCAGCACTAGGTGACCAAACCCACTGCTGTTGAGTCGATTCCAACTCATAGAAACCCTGTACAGCAGAGGAGAACTGCCCCATAGGGTTTCCACGGAGCACCTGGCAGATTCGAACCACTGACTTTGTTGGTTAGCAGCCGTAGCTATTGACCAACTACACCATGAGAGCTTTCATTTAGATGAATGAACAGATGACTAAGACGTTTTAAATATGTACTAGTCACGCAGCTCAATCGAAAGCCATCAGTATGAGATCTTTAAGACCCTACTCTTGTTATTACTGGTAGGTGCCATCTAGTCAGTTCTGATTTGTAACACTCCTATGCATAGTAGTTAAGTGCTACAGCTGCTAATGGTTCAAATCCACCAGGCGCCCCTTGGAAACTCTACAGGGCAGTTTTTTTCTCTCTTACAGAGTCTTTGTGAGTTGAAATTGACTCTATGGCCACGGCTTTGGTTTGGGGTTTTGTACAACAGAATGAAACACTGCCCTGTCCTTCTCCATGGTCACAGGTGTTATACATGAGCTCATTATTGCAGCCACTGTGTCAGTCCCTCTCATTGAGGGTCTTTCTCTTTTTCACTGACCTACTTTGTGAAGCATAGAAATCTTCTCTAGGAACTGAGTCCTCCTGATAGCAAGTTTCAGGTATCTGAGACAAAGTCTCATCATCCTCATGTCTAAAGAGCATCCTGACTATACTGGCTATACTTGTTTGTTGTTCTGGCAGTCCAGGGTGTATTCAGTATTCTTCAAAACTATAACTCAAATGCATCTATTCTTTTTCATGAGGTGATTACAAATACCATGACTTGTGTCATGTGTACCTTAGTCTTCAAGTGGACATGTTTGGAGGGAGTATGATTGATACTACATATTTTGAAGTCTAGTTATGGAGAGTGTTGACTTTAATATGTATCTCTATTTTTTTTTTTTTTTTTTGGTGTTCAAATTCTTTTTTTTATTGTGATTAAGTAAAAATATACAATCCAAATTAATTTTGCATGACCGCCTGTCTGCAGCTGTTTCTGCTGTCCTTGCCCAGTGACAATGCACCCTTCCTTTCCATTCTATACTTATATCATTTTAACAAGCTGCTGTCCCCTCCTCTCCACCCTCTTCTCTCCCATCTAGAAAGAGACCAGTAGGACAGCATCCTATAAATGCATAGAGCCATAAAATACACACATCGTATGGTCACGCTGTGTCCCCTAGTGCAGTCCATTTTTGTCTGAAGAGTTGACCTCAGTAGTGTTTTCTATTCAGGCATTAAATATATTTTTTAAACCCTAAATCAGAATCAGCTCCTCATAGACATAATACTCGATTGCAAGGTACATGAATCCAGAGACTCCTATTTTTTATTTACTTTTTGTCCCTTGTAGTCAGAACAGTGCACCTAGTAGAAAAATCAAATATTTGCAGAACTTATCATTCATGAATGCATGAATGATAAGGAGTAGTAAAACTCTGGTAGTTATAGCTAGCCTTGACTTCAGGAATAATGTATGTTGCACTTGGTAATTAATTACATAGCTAGCTAACCTAGCATATAAAATAATCTAAACTAGATTACTGGCTTCACACTTGATTTAAAATAATTTAAAGATGATGGAAACAAACACAGAGTTTGTGCAGTTATTCTGGAGAATTAGCTGATCCGATTCCCATATTAGTGCTGTGAAACTCACTTACCAGAAGAATAAACTCAAAACTAAATAAAACCATCACTTTTCTTCTGTTTAGTGTTGAACTGTTATTGGGAGCTGAAGATCTATTAGTAGTTTTCTCTTATTTCTTTAACAAGAGAACAAACTTAATTGTACACATGAGTATATTGATAGTTGTCAAATACATAATACTTTTTAAAAATTAGTTTGGTCTTTTCTAAATTGTAATAAAGTATCAATCATGACCGAGTCTTCATTTCTTTACCATCTTTATTTTCTTTTTCCTCTTTACTTTTCCTTTGCTGTTTTCAGTTTCCCTTCTTTTCCTTTTTTCCTGTATGAAAATCTAAAATATACTCCTTTTGCCATTCCCAGTTTTCTTCTCTTTATGGTTACAGGCCACAAGTATAAGTTTTTGGTCAGATTTTGACATCAGCTTCCCCCAAAGAAATGAAAGTATATTCTTTATGTGTGGTTGTGACATGCTGCAGGAAAGATTGCTTTTTTAATTTTTTTGTAAGCCTTCTGGAAGAATCAGCCGATTCATAAACTTTTCACAGAAGCAAGAACAGCTTCATTGTCCATAAATTATTTCTGTTAGAGCCTTGTGGCATCTCAGTCATGAATAACTCCGCAGACTGTCATTCAACTGCTTTCCTAGGCCACTGGTTGAGCTGCATAATGTTTTGTGTGGTTGTATTTTTCCTTTCTGGTTCATCTTCCGTGTCTGTCTCACCCAGGATAGCAAGGTCTTCTAAGGGGGCAGGCACATGCACTACATGCAATTCCAAACTGGGCTCCTCAGCCTTAACTTCTCCGGAACTCACTCTGAGTTTAGTGAGGTGAGACCCAAAGCACAGTGTCTGCAGCCTTCAAAGCCTTTCGTTGTTCTATGCTCTCCGGTCGGTTCCCATTCTTAGCTACCCTAGAGGACAGATTGGGAGGACCCTTGGGGTTCCCAAGTCTATAATCTTTATGAGAGCAGATTTCCAGTTCCCTCTGAGCTGCTGATGTGTTGGAACCGCTGACCTCTCCGTTCCCAGCTGAGTGCTTAACCACTGTACCACCGGTGCTCCTTTTTTCAAAGCCTAGAAGATGGCACGTTTGTGGGTCAGGATGTGTGGAAGCTTCCATCTGTCTTGCATCATATTCTTGTCACACTGGCCAGCTGAGTTATTAGGTAAGAAATGAGAATCCCCGGTGAAGGAGCCCTGATGGCACAACAGTTAAGCACGCTGCTGCTAACGAAGAGGTCGGTGGTTCGAATCCACCCGTGAGTCGATGAGAGAAAAGAGCTGGCAGTGGGCTCCCCTTAAGATTACAGCCTAGGAAACTCTATGGGGCATTTCTACTGGGTTCTGTAGGGGCGCTGTGGGGTGGATTGATGGTACACACCAGAAGCTGTGGAGATGTCAGATGGAGAAGAGGAGCACATGAAAGTGGATTGTCTCATCGCTGCACTTCACATCCTGGCAAAGCAGAGGGAAATACCACTCACAGGTTTCTTTGCGTGTTTTGTTTGTTTGTTTTGGTATTACTTGCATTTCAATGGAAGCAAGAAAAATCAACGTGACAGAAAGTATGGAAAATGTTTGTTTTTGTTTTTTTTTTAAGAAAGTTATGCCCATTTGGAATATACTTCTCTATTAAGAAAAATTATGTAATCCCTAAGCCCCACATTCAGACTTAGTCTGTACTATTTTATCCCTCCTTACAAGAAACTTATGGATCATGCCAAGGAAAATGGCAGAGTAAGGAGCTCCAAAATTCTCTCCTCAATAAAAGCAACAAGGAAACTGATAGAAACAATCAGAGTCAACTTTTTTGTTATTCTGGAAGCTAAGTAAAACTTTCTGGTCTCCATTTACACAGTTCAACCAAGTTGCTGTGATATACTGGGGAATCACACTTACTTCACTACCATCTTAAAAGGACCTCCAGGAAAAAAGCTGGGAAAACTATATTGTTGATGTGTGTCATTGAGGTGCTTCTCTTTTATGGTGACCCCATAGGACAGGCTCTCATTGCCCCGTAGGGTTTCCCAGGCTGTAATTTT
Organism: Heterohyrax brucei; assembly: GCA_028571685.1. Lineage (NCBI taxonomy): Eukaryota > Metazoa > Chordata > Mammalia > Hyracoidea > Procaviidae > Heterohyrax > Heterohyrax brucei. Next base: position 110,433,417 of record CM053149.1, on the reverse strand, counting down.
TATGGGAGCAGATCACCACATCTCTCTCCCATGAAGCAGCTGGTGGGTTCACCCTCCATCTCTTTGGTTAGCAGCTGAGCACTTAACCATTGGGCTACCAGGACTCCTTGGGATAATTATAATGCTTAATTTGTTGACATTCTCTTAGCAGTTATGGTCCTGTGCTGCGTATTATGAAGGTTTCTTATATTTAATCTGGTTTCCTAGACAACAGTATGCACAAAAGGTATATTCCCTGTTACTTCATCAGAAACCCTGGTGGTGTGGTGACTAAGTTCTATGTCTGCAAACCGAAAGGTCAACAGTTCGAATCTGCTAGAACTTCTTTGGAAACTATGGGTCAGTTCTACTCTATCCTGTAGGATCGCTATGAGTTGGAATTGACTTGACAGCAGTGGGTTTGGGATTTTTTTTTTTTTTTTTGGTTACCGCTTACCAGTTAACAGACGTTTCCATTATGTAAGTTTGTTTTGTGCTGCTTTGGTGTTTTGACTTCTCTCAGGCTTTCTTTCCACTGTTCCCAAATATTTTTCCTCCTTTTCTTGGAAGTGAAGGGACTGTCTATTTCTTCTTTCTTTGAAAATGTAACAAACACATCAGAGGTCCAATATAGGTGTGTGCTGCAAGTTTCTGGGTCTTACCTACTGTACTTGTCTTGGTGTGAGAAACTCAAGTCACTAGCAAGTATGTCATATTTTTTCAATCACCCAGAGCCGTTCTTGTATTTCATCGGGAAAATAGTATGACATGTATCATATGCTGTCTTTTTCTTGTTGATTTGTAGGAGTTACTCATATACTATGGACATGAGTTCTTTGTGTGATTCTATATATATATATATATACAGTGTGTGTGTATTTTATATATATATCTGTTGCTCATAAGTCAATTTCTACTCATAGAAATCCTATAGAACAGAGTAGAAATGCCCCCATAGGATTTTCAAGGAGCACCTGGTGGATTTCTACTGCTGACTTATTGGTTAATAATGAAGTTTTAGCTACTAAGCCTCCAGGGCTTGCTCGCTCTCTGTCTCCCATGGGAAAATAATCATAGCTTATGGATGGCTTTTGGCTGGATAGTAAAAGGATTATGAAAACCAAGATTCTTCTTATTACTGTTACTGTCTTTTTTTTTCTTTTTTTTGACTAATTCTGTTTTGTGCTAAAACACTAAATCTAGGGCATCACTATCTCAGATACACAACTTCAGTTCATTTTTCTGAGCCTGCTGCAGTTGAATGCATAATGATGTCCCTTTCTTTTCCCCTCTCGCTTCTTCAATGAAAAGCCTAAAGGATGTGACTGCATTTTTAAGAATAAGGATTTTATTTAGTGTTCTTGGGGTAACTGGGGAGAAGTTCAGAGAGAATGAGAATTGGACTCAGGATGCAAAGAGTCAAAGCACAGCTTTATACCCATCTTGGGTAATAAATGAGAATTTCTCAAAAATTTTGCAATTAATATTATATTTATCACACAGCATTATTTTGAATAGTAAATGAGACATGGCTTGTACCAGTGCGTAGCTTATTCACTGCCAGCCAAGCCAAGTGCTGTTGAGTCGGATCCAATAGCAAATACTATTTATTAATTAAAATGGTTAACCTATACCCCGAGAAAAATTAGATATGAATTTTTTCTGCCTGCATAGCTTTCATTCCTCCCTTCATACTGTTGTTCAGACTTTAAATTATCATGTACATTTTTATTAAAAAAACACAGCATCTGTTATTGATCAGATTGTAGTTGGGTTCATCATTGTGAATAAGATAACTATCCTTCCTGGGGAGCTTATTGTTTAAAGCAGGTAGATACTGATATGACAGGTGGTGTAAAGCAGCATGCCATAATGGTGTAATGTGAATTATACTTAACAATATTTATTGTTTATCTTGTCACATAATCTTGAAAATGAGAAGATGTGGATGTAGATAGAAATATATAAGTAAGTGTAAGGAGAAAATGATGACGTGAAAGAGCTGAACAGAAGACTTTAAAGACTGGCTTGAGAAGACAAAGTAAATTATTATAATGAATATGCAAAGACCTGGAGATAGAAAACCAAAAAGGAAGAACAAGCTAGGTGTTTCTCAAGCTGAAAGAACTGAAGAGAAATTCAAGCCTCAAGTTGAAATATTGGATTCCATGGGAAAAATATTAAAGGACAGATAAAGCATCAGAAGAACATGGAAGGAATAGGAGGTCACTATACCCAGAAGAACTGGTTGATTTTTGACCATTTCAGGAGGTAACATATGACCAGGAACTGATAATACTGAAGTAGAAATCCAACCTAATGCAGAAAATTATCATATAACTTATCAATATGACATAAGTACAAAAGCATTCTGGCTTTTTTGCTCACTCTGGATTCTGGGGCTGCCTCCTGTTCATCTGCCACTGGCTCTTGGGACTTGAACTGTCAGATTTGGGGATTTGGATCCTAGAGCTGCTTCCTGTTCATCTGACCTCCCTCTCTTGGGACTTGAACCATCAGTTTATCTGTAGATCTTGAAATCTGTTGATCTTTATATTTTCAGTTGTCAAAGAATGTATTAATCCAGTGGACTATAATTACTCTTCTTTAAAGTCAACTTAAACAAACAAGCAAACCACCCTAAACCATGATTTTTATTGATATACTAAAAGAAAAAGTTAAAGCAACCATTAAAATTCAATGGAGTTGGAGGTAGTGTGTTATTTTGGGGACCTAATGATTGAACTGAGATCACTGGGTGGTGTGGAAAGGTAACTGCTAACTGAAAGGCTGGAGGTTCATATCTACTCACAGGTGCCTTGCAAGAAAGGCATGGTGATCATGTCCCAAAAAACAGCCATTGAAAACCTTGTAGAGCACAGTTCTACCTTGAAATATATGGAGTCACCATGATCTGGGATCACTAGATGGCAACTGACTGTTTCGTGGCTGAGAAAGAAACTTGTGCAGTCTAGTCCATGAGAGAAGATAAATAAAGCCTTAGTATACTGAGACAGTCAGCCTCACAGTATGCAAATTAGAATGGAGGAAGCATTATTGGAGGGGCCCAAGAACAACAAAAGTCTTTCTGCTTGGGTGCAATCATACAAGTTTTTAATCCTCTAGTCTATCCAGTTTTATGATCCCAATCTTCCTTTAAAGTCACATCACAATTGAGTCAGTTAAAATGAATTTTGTTTTGAGTACTTTTAGATATTTGCAATATAACCATCTATGTGATTGTAGAGACTCTAGGCTATGGATCACAGGGCTATGGAGATGTGTCATCTTAATTGTGATACAAAATCAGAGATTCTGGCATTGAATGAGATAACCATTGAAAGTAATGATGATTGTTTTTAAACAGAAAGAGTGAGTGGCCTTTGTCTATGCCTGGCCTGATTCCTTAGCTAACAATCTTTTCTGTTAATAGTTTATCTTTTTTTTTAATTGATCCAGTATAACAGGTCAAATAAGACTTTTGTTGTGATATAGGTACTATTCTCCTTAAAAATCAATAGGAAACACAGATTAATCTGACATGACTATTTTTTAAATCAATTTCATTCTTTTCAGAAGTCAACGGCATTAAGTAGTAGTATAAATCTAAGCATTATTTTTATATGATTATTGCAAGCTACTTTGCATAAACTGCAACTATGAATACAAAAGAAGCACTTAATAATCTCTAATCAAGAGAAGATTAGTGGTAAGAGGTGAAGATTTAAATTTCTTATAGCTGTTAAAACAGTGTATTAGATGACTAAATTAATATTTTTGAAAACAATACTTTCAATACACTCAGTCAAAACATGTCTGTGTTTACTCATTCCTGGAAAAAAGGTTAGTTAAGAATGAATTTAAAGTTAATGCATACAGTTCTACCTTTCAAGAAATGTTGAATTGGTTTAATACTTGGAAAATCCTGCATAACAATGGTATATATTAATATCAAATGTACAATTTTAATGACAACTTGCCAAATACTGTTAACTAAATATTCTGAAGCACATTTTAAAAATCTAATATGTTAATATGGTGCTTGCTTTGGCAAAACATATACTAAAGTTGAAACGAGATAGAGAAGATTAGCATGGTAACTGCACAAGGGTGACATGGAAATTCATGAAGTGTTCCGTATTTATTTAAGGGAAGGATAACACATAATATAGGAGAAGTCAGCACAGCTGGACTAACCTAAATGCTAAGACATTTCCAAAACTCATCTAAACACTTTGAAGAACAGAGTATCAAGGGCAGAGGTCTAGGGACCATGGTTTGGGGCACATCTAAGTCAATTGGCATAACAAAGTTTATTAAGAAAAAAGATCTGCGTCCCGCTTTGGTGATTGGCTTCTGGGGTCTTAAAAGCTTGTGAATGGCCATCTAAGATATATGATTGGTGCCAGCCTACCCAGAACAAAAGAGAAGACACAAGAAAAAGACACAAGAAAGATATTAGTGCAAGAGACAAAAGGGCTACGTAAACCAAACTCCATCAGCTTGAGACCAGAAGAACCGTATGGTGCCTGGCTACCACCGGTGACTGCCCTGACAGGAAACAGCAGGAATTCCTGACAGCGGGGGAGAAAAGTGTGGTGGAGAACTCAAATTCACATAAAAAGACCAGACTTATGGATCTGACAGACTAGAAGAACCCCAGAAGACATGGCTCCAGGCTTCTGTTAACCCCAAACTAAAACGAGTCCTGAAGCCAACTCTTCAGAAAGAAGATTAGACTGGACTATAAAACATAAAATAATACTTGTGAAGAGTATGCTTCTTAGTTCAACTAGGTACATGAGACTAAATGGGCAGCTTCTGTCTAGAGTAGGCTAGGAAGGCGGAAAGGGATAGGAGCTTGTTGAAAGGACACAGGAAACCAGGAGTGGAAAAGGAGAGTATGTTGTCACGTTATAGGGAAGGGATTGTAACTAGCGTCACATAACAATGTATGTATACATTTTTCTATGAGAAATTAACTTGAGCATGATTTTAAAAAAACTGATGATACTACTAGTAAAATCTTCATCTTCCTTCAAAACAATTTTTAGACCTGCTGATCTCAGCAATAAGTACTTTATACTGATATAAAAATAAGAGAAGGATTTAGTTCTGAGAAATTAATATGCAGACATTTTTCCAGTATTTTATCTTCTCATGCTGGTATTGAAACACGTATCTCTTCATATACCTCTGAAGTCACATATCTGAAAACTAAATCAAGGAAAACATAGTGTTACCGTTTGGGGAACATCAGATGTAATTTTCTGAATCTGTAAAGCCAAAGTCACAATGCCAAATCTGAGAGGAAAAAAACAAGAATCAGTGGTGGACTTTGTTGAAAATGTTCATTTCCTGAAAAAATGAAAGAAACAGTAACAATCAAATTGATGCATGACTTTCTTAGAGAACTGATTAATGAAATACCAGTAATGTTGTAGGCGAGAAACTAGGCTAGAATAAGCTCAGTTTACAGACTTCTTAGTTGTAGGGCCTTGGGAACGTTATGCAAATACAGTACACCTTCGGTGTTTGTTTGCCAGCCCTGCCCTCATTCCACAAGATGTTTGCATAAGTACCACTATGCCATTTTTTTATTTTTTACTTGTTGCTATAAAAAAAAAAAAAAATTAGTACCTCTAGAGGGGAGGGCAGGGCTGGCAAACAAACGTAGAAGGCCTGTGTTACCTGTGTAAAAATATGGCCTGCCATAAAATTGTAGTTAAGTGCTATGGTTGTTAACCCAAAGGTTGGCAGTTCAAATCCTCCAGGCGCTCCTTGGACACTCAACGGGGCAGTTCTGCTCTGACCTCTAGGGTTGTTGTGAGTCGGAATCGACTAGATGGTGCTGTGTTATAGAATTGGTATCAGAGATACATAAGTACATATCTGGAAAGCACTTAAAAGAGTGTCTCACACATTGTGAACTTTATGTGTGTGTGTTAAATGAAAACAAGAAGATCCAGAGATCAGAGAATTAAAAATAGGATGGAGATAATATCATGTCTAGAGAGTACAACAGAACAGAGCACTGACTTAACAATACATGATTTATAATGAGATGCCATTATGGAATCTCTCTCAATAGAAGGGTGAGCCGTCTAATTACTCACAGCTAATTAAAACTGACGAGAGAAAAGAAGAAAGAAAAGTGACTAAACATACTGAGGTATAAAGATTGAATTGGCCAAAACTGATCTCTGGTCTGGTGTCCCAGGGAGTCAGTTGGCCTCCTGCAGAGCAAAAACATTTTAAGAAATGAGACCTGCTCAATGGAAGCCAGATGCAGTGTTGAAGGCAGTTGATCCCCGCAGAATAACATCAAGCACTGGACCGTAACTGGGAGTGCCACTGTATTCTCACAAGTGCACATCCTGGACGCTGACCTGGCAACAGAAGAATTGGCACTACAACTGAAGGCTGGAGTCCGCTGCTCTAAGCACCAGGGTAGGATCCAAACTACTGATGATTGTCATGGATTGAATTGTGTCCCCCACCCCTCCAACAATGTGTATAGCCATTTGGCTAGGCCATGACTCCTGGTATTGTGTGATGTTGCTATATGCTGTAAACTCTGGACTTTGTGATGTTAATGAGGGATGATGGGCTGCAGTTGTGTTGATGAGGTAAGACACAATGTGTGAGATTGCACTGTGCCTTAAGGCAATCTCTTGGTATGTAAAGGAAAGGGAAGCAAGTAGAAGGTTGGGGACCTCCTACTACTAAGAAGCAGGGCCAGAAGCAGAGCACATCCTTTGGAAAGGACCCAGGATCCCTGCACCTCAGAAGCTCCCAGTCCAGGAGGAGACTGACAGCAATGACCTTCTTCCAGAGTCAACGGAGAGAGACTTTCCCTGGAGCTGATGCCCTGAATTTGGACTTGTAGCTTACTAGACTGTGGCAGAGTAAAATTTCTCTTTGTTAAAGCCATTCACTTGTGTTATTTCTGTTAAAGCAGCACTAGATGACTAAAATAATCATGTCGGATGGAGTAGAGCTGACATTTCCCCAATCAAGCAGATTAAAATCTCCCTAGTCTGAGACCCAGTAGCCCTCTCTAAAATCCTGACTTGCCATTTTGCTGAATTCCTGTGCACAAAGCATCTGGCAGTTCATCTTACTCTGGTGGCTTGCATGTTACTGTGATACTATATGCTAAGCAAATAATTCAAGAAGCTAGACTGTGTGAAGAAGGATGGGGCAGCAGGACTCGAGGGAGACTCACTAACAACCTGCAGTGTGCAGATGATGTAACCCTGCTTGCTGACAGTGAAGAGAGTGTGAAGCAGCTACTGATGAAGATCAAAGACTATACAGCCTTCGGTATAAATTACAACTCAACACACACACACACCAAAAAATGCCTCACAACTGGACCAATTCACAAGATCATAATAAACAGAAAATAGTGAAGTTGTCAAGGACTTCACATTGTTTGGTCTACAATCAATATCCCTAAGAAGCCACAATCAGGAAATCAAATGACACATTGCATTGGGCAAATCTGCCACATAAGAATTCTTTAAAGTGTTCAAAAGTGAGGATGTCACTTTGAGGACTAAAGTGCATCTGACCCAGGCCATGCTGTTTTTAGTTGCCTGATACACGTGCAAAAGCTAGACAGTTAATAAGGAATATTGAAGAAGAATTGAAGCCTTTGATTTATGTTCTTGGCAAAGAATATTGAATATACCATGGACTTCCAAAAGAGCAAACAAATCTGTCTTGGAAGAAGTACAGCTGGAATATTTCTTGAAAGAAAGGATGGCAAGAATTCTTCTCATGTTTGGGCATATTATCAGGAAATACCAGTCCCTGGAGGATGACATCGTGCTTGGTAGTGGGTCAGCAAAAAAAGAGAAAAACCTTCAGTGAGATATGTTGACACAGCAGCTGCAAAAATGATTGTGAGGATGGCAGAACTAGACAGTATTTTGTTCTGTTGTACATAGGGTCACTATGAGTTGGAACTGACTCAGTGGCACCTAGCAACAACACATTTTTGTGTGGTTACATTAAAATGCAATGTGCTATGGAGAAATCATGAACCAGCTACAGCTCTTGTCTTTGTGAGTTTCTTTCTCTTTCTTTTTTTCTGTCTGATAAATCACCCTTATTTGCTTGACAGACTTTTTAAGCAATGCCAAAGCCTCTGAGGTATCCCTCAGAGTTTCAAAAGTGTTGGATAAGTATGTGGGATGTAAGCTGTCTCCTAACTCTGAGGACAACATTCTAGGCTTCTACACATGTCCGGGAAACCCTGGTGTGTAGTGGTTAAGTGCTGAAGTGCAATGGCTGCTAACCAAAAGGCCAGCAGTTCATATCTACCAGGCACTCCTTGGAACTCTATGGGGCGCTTCTATTCTGTCCTGTAGGGTTGCTATGAGTAGGAAACATCTTGACAGCACTGGGTTTGGTTTGGTTTGGTTTGGTTTGGTTTGGGACACATGTCCGTAAACTCAGGATGCTAAGAACAAAGTGATAGTATGAAGACCAAAGAAACGCTGCTCAGAAGATGGATTCAATCACACTGAGCAGACAATCACAGGAGTAAATGAAAATAAAAGAAGAAAGGATTGGAAAGAAGCCCTATTGATCTCTTTACACAGGAGGGATTTTTGATTAGGGAAAGACTGCTGAAGAAATTATATTCCTACTATACCTGCAACTTCAGTCACTGATGTAAGTGTCATATTCTTGTTGTCAGGTGCCATCAAGTTACTTCTGACTCACAGCCATTTTATGAACAACAGAATGAAACACTGTCTGATCTTCCACCATACCCACAATCATTTTTATGCTTAAGCCCATTGTTGCGGCCACTGTGTCAATGCATCTCATTGAGGGTCTTCCTCTTTTTCACTGCCTCTCCACTCTACCAAGCATGATGTCCTTCTCCAGAGGCTGATCCTCCTTGACAGCATGCCCAAAGTATGTAAGATACAGTCTTGCCATCTTTGCTTCCAAGGAGCACTGTGGTTGTACTTCTTCCAGACCAGATCTGTTGGTTCTTTTGGTTGTCCATCATACATTCGGCATTCTTCTCCAACAGTACAATTCAAAGGCATCAATTCTTCTTCTGTCTTCTTTGTTCACTGTCCAGCTTTCACATGATAAGTGACACAGTATAAGAAATATCATTACAAAGAACCCCTGCAACTCCTTTAAAATGGAAAACTAGCCCATCTACTCTGTAAGAGTTTATTCAACTACTCATTTATCTACTCAGCCCAGTTTCTGAGCAATTAGGAAGTCCTTGGTGTTCTTCTTGGTACTGGTTAACAAAATAGAAAGACCCCTGCATGATATAACCACTGGACACCCTGGTAGCACAGTGGTTAAATGTCACAGCTGCTAACTAAAAGGTTGACATTTGGAATCTACCAGGTACTCCTTGGAAACTCTCTGGGACAGTTCTACTCTACCATAGAGGGTTGGTGAGAGTCAGAACTGACTCAACAGCAGTGAGTTTTTTTGGTTTTTGTATAACCATTGTATTTTAATGAGGAAACACACACTGTGTGTGTGTGTGTGTGTGTGTGTGTGTGTGTGTGTGTGTGTGTGTGTGTGTGTGTGTTAGAAACTGGTCTCAGAAGTTTATAATAGTGGACTTTGGAGTAGAGATTTGTAGGAAGGTAGGAAGAAGGGAGGAAGCTGATCATTTGATACCTGGAAGGAGAGTATCCTAGATTGGGAAAAGATAGAAGCAAAGACTCTGAGATGAAAAGATAAAAGCTACACTAAAGGGAAAACAAGAAAGCGGAGTGAGGGCAAGGAGAATGGCAGGGACAAGGGGAGAGGAGACTAGGAGCAAGATGACATAGGACTCTGTGTGGTGGGGACTGCTTTTCACTAAGAGTGGGAAAAGTAACCACTGGAGAGTTTTAAGCATGGGACTGATGTGACCTAACTGAGTTGTGCTTTAAAAGGATTTTTCAGTAGTCCATAGTTAACATAGACTAAAAGAAGCTATTTTAACAGTTCAGATGATTGATGGCCTGGACCACAAGGGGGACACTCAAGGTGATGAGTGGTAGTTGGCTCTGATGATATTTTTAAAGGTACAGCCAACAGAATTTGCTGCTAGAGTAAGAGGGACATTCTAAAATCTAAAATTGATAGAGTTTAGAATTCAACTATATTGTGTTTTTATAAACATGGATGACAAATCTCACCTTCATTGAAGATACAAATTGATATTTATTATTTATAATAAAAAAACCAAACCAGCTGTCACTGAGTCAATTCTGACTCATAGTGACACTATAGGACAGAGTGGAACTGCTCCATAGAGTTTGCAGGGAGTGCCTTGCAGCTTCAAACTGCCAACCTTTTGGTTAGCAGGCATAGCACTTAACCACATACCTCCAGAGTTCTATTATTTGTAATTGGATATTACATATTAGATCAGTTATCTGTGACAAGAATGCTAGTCCAAGTTTCAGAAATACCCCAGCATGTTAAAACAGGGTACAAAAAAGTATACATAACTTTAAGGAGAAATTAGAAAAGGCAAATGTCTTCTAACATCTCAACAAGCTACAGTAACTTAGAAATTTATCAAATAGATTTTTAAAAATAGTGTTAGAAAAAACTGGATTTTTATCAGCATTACTGTTTTAATGATGAATAGATAAGCTATTTTCAAAACAGATGGATCCTTATGATTTGAAATGATCAACACAGAACTTAGTAAACCTAGAAGTGTTGATTCTTACTGAGGAAATTTAAGAGAACAGAAGATAACTACCTCTCCTACCCTTGGTTCGTACACAAACCACTCCAACAGAATGACCTGATTTATCACCTTCCAGAAGGTATCTGGCAGGTACATAAAAGTGAATTGGACCAACATTTGTTTCTTTTGTAGGAAGACTGAACTGAATGTGGTCCACTCTGCAAATTTATAGGTTGATATCCTTGAGGTCAGTCAAGCAGAATATGATCAGAAAATCAGCCAATAATGAAAATAGTCATTCATAAATATTACTGGCTGGATCAGGCCAAAACCTCTTGCTGACTCATAGTGACCTTATGGAACAAAGTAGAACTACCCTATCAGGTTTCAAAGGAGTGGCTGATGGATTTGAACTGCTGACCTTTGGTTAGCAGCCAAGGTCTTCATTACTGTGCCATAGGGCTTCCCTTCTAGACTACCCACCTGCAAATTGTTTATTTTAGTGAGGATCTGTCCACTTGTCAAAACAACAGATGTACCTTTGTGTCTATGTCTACATGAGATGATGGACACACAAAGGTGATTGAGAGAAAATTTCTACCCTCGAAGAGTAAATAATTCATCATAATACAATGTACAAAAATGCCATGATAGTTGTTATCTTTAGGACTATACATATATTTCACACATTTCAGGTCTAACATTTTAGCCACACTGTAGGGTTTGTACTTTCTCATTCTCTTTGAAATGAGCAGAGACCATATAATTTGTTTCAGTCAATGAAATGTGGATGGAAGTGGTTTTGGCCACTTCTCAGTACAAGTTCTAAGAGCGAGGCCACAACCTCCCAGATACTTTTCTCCCTGCCACAGTGATTCTAAAGTGCAGGTGGAGCCATAGCCTCCATCATCCTGGGCTCTTGAGTGGCTGTGATGAGTAGGGTCCCTTTGCCAGTCTTCACTGGATATATAATGTGAACAGAGGGTTAATTGCTGTTGTTTTAAGGCATTGAGCCTAGGTGCCTAGCTTAACCTGATCTGACAGATTAACAGGGCTATGACGAAAAAAAGGACACAGCACAGTCATTAACAAGGCTAAAGATATTAAGGGACGTGCTCTAGAGTATGAGAGCTCTGGACTGTGCTTTACCAAGTTAGTGGGAATAGGGTGAATATGAAGGATGGTGGCCTTACACAGGCACAGAAAAGAGAGGGTGATGTGTTTGTGAAACTGTACACAGGTCATCATGACTGGAGGGCATTATGTCACTAAATTGTCAAGAGATAATACAGTCATCCATCAGTATGGAGGATGATGATTGGTTCCATGCCCTGCTCCTGTGAATACCAAAATATGTGAATGTTCAAGTCCCTTATGTAAAGTGGCATAGTATTTCACTTAACTTACATCTTCCTGTATACTTTAAATCACTTCTAGATTACTTACAATACCTAATATAATGTAAAGGCTATATAAATAGTTATCGTAGTGTATTGTTTGGTCTGATGGTTAAGACTGTATGTCACCATGGCTGGGCTGTGATTCTCAATGTTTTAGCAGTTGTGTAATGTTGTGCACACCCTTGTGATGGAATCTGCTGAGTGGTACTGGAAGGATTTGGGCTTGTGGTGAGTCACTGCCTCCCCAGCCTTCATCTTTCTGCTTTCTGCTGCCTACGTTCTTCATGATCACCTAGCCAGAGTTTTATGCTCACTGTGACCCAGCATCTGTCTCTCTCTTGTCTTTTGACCATTGGTTCTTGGGATTTGAGCTAGCAGCTTACCTGGTGAACTTGGGATTCTTAGATCTTCACAGCCTGAGAGTAAGAGTCTTGTGACAATCTTGGGTTCACCAACCCCTGCAACTGCATGAATCAGGAGAAAACTTGCAGTCTTGCCTGCTGTCTTGCAATTCGCCAGCCTTCACAGTCTGTGAGTGGAAACCCTGCTCTCCAACCTGCCAACCTTGGATTTGCCAGCTTCCACAACTGCATAAAGTGAGAGAGGCCTCTATCCTGATCCAGGACTTCAGATGTTTTAGTCTCTACAGTTTTATAAGCTGTTTCCTTGGTGTAAATCTCTTTACATATACATTTATAGGCTTTACTGGTTTTGTTTCTCTATAGAATGCAGTCTAAGATATTTAGGGAATAATGACAAGAGAAAAAGTTTGTTTCTTAATTTTCAGTTGATTGAATCCACAGATGTGGAACTTGCTAATAAGATGGGCTGCCTGTACTGGAAAGGTATGCAAGGATTGATCCAGTCATGGAAATTTTTTGACAAGCTTATTTTAATTTTTTCTAGATATGACTTAGACTTTTATGAATTGCAAGTGTGCAAATAGTTATAAAGTATAATATAACAAACCCTATGTAACTGCCACTAAGTTTGAAAATCAAACTACAAATATAGTTAAAGCTCCTATGTATACAATTCTTCTAGCACTATATAAGCCTAAACAATGTATGCTATTTTCTTGGGTATTTGTTGATGATATTTAGTGGTGTTATTGTTTCTTTGTTGTTATTGTTCTTTCTCTCTCTTTTTTTTTTTAGAATAGTTTCTGTTCTTATGTGACCACAAGTTTATTCATTGAAAATGTGTAGGGGTGCACCCTGAAGTCCCCATTAAAAGACCGCAATTGATGGTCCAGGGACCTCGGAGCTCCCCAGGGAGTGTGGTCCCTGGCCTTGGTTCTGCCCCTGTCTGTAAATCATAATGGAGGTCAATTCTCGGACAGAAATGGATTGGACTTGGCCACACAGTGACCATATCATGTGTGTACTTCATAGTTCTGTGCATCTATAGGATGTCGTCCTGCTGACTTCTTACTGGAGGTGGGGGAGTGGGTGGAGAGGAGGGGATGGGAGATTGTTGGGAGGATAAGACATATATGGAGCAAAGAGGAAGAATGTGCTGTCATTGGGCAGGGAGAGCAGTGGGAGCTTCATATAGGGGGGCATACAAATTTATATGGGAATGTACATTTTCATTCAATTGTAATAAAAAAAGATTTTCAACTGTGCAAATTAAAAAAAAATTGTAGTACTCAGTTATTTGAATATACCACAATTTTTCTATTCATATGCTCTATAAAAGACATTTAGACTGTATCATTTTCACTTTAAAAATTGTACATTGACTATTTCTAAATGTATCTTTTTGTGGAGATCTGCAAGCGTGTCTCTACAACGTACAGCTAAGTGTGAAACTGCTGGATATAAAGATGAGCAGATATTTAGATTGACTATTTACTGCTGAATGAAAAGACATATTAAGATTTATCCCAGGAAATCTTTGAAGGCCACTTCAGCAAGGTATCCACATAATCAAATTTCTGTTTCTGAAATCTCTGGCTTGTATACTAACTTGACTGGAATTAGGCAGACACTTCTGGAGATCTGAACTAAAACTGGGCCCAAAGGAGATGGATACAAGGAGGAGTAACCAGATACTGGGCAGTTTTAGGAGGAAGAGAACAATGATGAGTTTGGTTTATATGTTTGTTAATAGGCCTGGACTGTTCTCCTGCTTCTGAGTGTTTCCATGTGTGTAGGTAAGTTAACATTTCTCTTTCTTCACTTTATTAGTTGATGTCAGAGAATTATTATTTTTTATTGCTAAAAATGGTGTGTAATACTTTTTAAATGTCCTTTATGAGATTCTACTATAATGTTTAAACATCACTTTTCTGGAATCATATTGACTATATTTAAATCTCAGTTTTATTCCTTAAAATTTGTAACCTTTCTTTGCTTCTCTTTCTTTTATGTAAATCGGAAATAACAACTTTGGGTTGTCATTTCAGATAATGCATAGAGGAGCATTAAGATGGGATACATGGAGAAGTTACTGAAAAATGTCAGCTACTATTATTATTTTAATCTCTAAATCAAATCTTTAAGTAGTTGATAGCATCCCCTACAGCTGAAATTGAGAACCAGAGAGTTTGAATAAGTTATCCAGAGGCTAGGTTAAAAATCGAGTTAGAATTTGAAAACTGTGCTCTTCCCACTTCATCACATTGCCCACAGCTTTTTCCTCTCTTACGGCACTTGGCACTTGGCCTTCTTCCTAATTTTGGTAGGAATCAAAAGGACTGAGTTCACAAGACAATTTTTATATAAAGTGAATCACCCTGCTCCTGTCTACACCTACTCTATTGTCCTATGGATACTTTTTTATTTTACCAGGCTTACTTTCAAAGAAGGCAATTTAGACTTTATAGCTGTTTTTTCTGAATTAATAGTTAAAATTGCCCTAGGACAGAATCAGACAGGTCCAGGTTCTCAGACTGTACCCCTCTCCTGCTAGCTAAAGGGAAAACAAATTAGTGCTTACCAGCCTGTAAGGAGAAAGTTGGGTGACTAGCGGCTGTACCCCAATCTGGATTTAGGTTTTGTACAAATCTATTAGAATGTGAAAATACAGAAAGTGTTTTGTTGACGAAGGGTTGATGGATAAAGATATATGTACTCTTGTTTACTCTAACAAGATAATGGAGTAAATTGAGATGATTCAGAAAACTACACAGAACTCAGGGTTAACTGAACAGCTTTACTGGTGGGCAAAAACCAAGAAATATCACCATATATTCATGATTTAGTTCTCATTACTGTGACTTCAGGGTTGCTTCTGTAATTTTGTTTGCCACTGCTTGTTTTGGAAATTTCATTATTAGTAGTAACATACATAGTGGTATCTATCATGTATCTTGAGTGCTGCTGTGTCTTAGCTACTAATATTGGTGGTTCTTCAACTGAGTCAATGTTTGGAGAGGTTTGGGGTCATCACAACTGATGGGATGCTGTCGAATATCCTACAGTGTGCAAATACAACTCCCACACCAAAGAGTTACCCAAACCGGAATGTTAGTATGGCCAAGGTTGAGAAAGCTTGTTGCATCTGTGGCAGCCTGGCATTCCAGATCCGCCTCACCTTTGGTCACAGAGGTGTTTACCGTGGGATGCTCTGCAGACGTGAGGCTTTCAATGCCAGCCTGAACCTAATGCAAAAGCTTTGAGAGGAATATTTTTGTAGATTCCAGGTGTTTAAGTGCTGTTTCAAAAATAATAAACAGTGGCACTGTTGCTCAGTTACAGTTATAACATACATAAATGCTTATTGCTTATAATGTCCCTTTGGCATTAAAGCATGATACGATAAATGGCCATATGCTTAAGTTTTTCACCACAGCTTTAACATTTACAATATAGTGTGGAAGCATTAATCCAGAATGGATTACACTTTAGGTAGAATTGTAATAAATAATTCTTTGACATGGAAATCTAACTATGCCCAGCACAGGTAGGCTCCCCTATGACATGAGTAGAGCATATCTTTGCTTTCTCATTTACTTTGTCATTGTCACCAACACTATGAAAAGCAATGGGCATTGTACAGACAAAAAAGGACGAGAGGATCCATCTTATTTTGCTGATACACCTAACTGAAACTGATTTCTCTTCTACTTCCATAACAATGTTTTCATGTTTCTGTACGAAAGAGCCTAGTACCTGGGCCATAATATGTTTCTCTACATCAAATACATCTTTGGAATGCATTGATTTATGCTTTACCATTTCTTACCCCATGATAGCCCTTGATAAATCTTCTCTCAGGCTGCTAACCAAAAGGTCAGCGGTTTGAGTCCACCAGCTGCTCTTTGGGAAACGTATAGGGCAGTTCTTCTGCATCCTATAGGGTCACTATGAGTCCAAATCAACTCACTGAAGATGAGTTTGGTTTGGTTTGGGGCCTGCAATACATTCTTCTTCATGTTAACAGTAACCATAAATATAAACACAGAGCTTCCAAACATGTTAGATGTTTGTTTTTTAAATTGTACTTCCCTCCACCCTTTGGCAGTATCACAAGAAATGAGCCATTTTGTTGTTTATAAATGGTGTTCTAACAGTGTTTTCTGGGTAACTTAATGATGACTTCTAATCCATTTATTTTGCCTTTGCGCATGATTAACTCTTGCATGAGCATGTACTGTTTGCGACAACTTGAGTGTCACTTTAATCATCTTTGTGACAATGGTGCAGTCATCAAAATAGTAGGTGGGAAGAATACCTAAGGGTAAAATAAGCAAGATTTCACTCTCACTGGAAAATTGGGCCCAGGTTTACCAAGAGGGCACTAAATGATGGAAATCATATCTAATCTAAACTCCACATTTTTAATTTGTGCATCAGACTGTCACCTTATTTTTCCTTTTGTCTTCTCAGAGTATGTTGTACAGTAAGTTTTCTGTGTTAACATATTGCACTTGATCAGTCAACAGAGGTATCATAGTGCATATTAGACATGATTTTGAGCTCAGGGTGGTTCTTATCGTTCTGTAAGTGTTTTGGAAAACATTAAGTGAACATTGATAGAGTATATGCATTTTAGCCTTTTAATATATTTGTAATACCAACTAGAAGGGGCATAAAATAAGCTGTCAGTATTGAATAAATGCTTTAGCAAGTTGTAAATGACTAGCATGAAATGTTCATAAAACGTGGTACTTGTTAGTAATCTTAGACTGTTTCATTTCAGAGAAACCATTAATACTGTGATGACCTTAGATGTATAGTAATAGGCTTTAGAGAGAGCCATCCAGTAAGCCATTCTAAATTTCACTAAGACAGAGTCAGTTCCATAGTTACAGATGCTCATGCACGCATGAACATAGAATGAAAAAATTTTTCAGGTGAAAAAATTTACTGTGAAATGGATGGAAACCTCAGTCCTTTAAGTCCCTTATCCTCAGTCCTCTCCTTTATCACTCACTCCATACCTAAAACTAATAAGTCTTATCTACTCTTCTCCACTATCCTCATATAAACTATTTTTTCCTCTTGTTACCAACTAAGCTCCCTGGGGATTAGCAGTGATCAGACATAAAGTTGAAATTCCAGCTCCTCCAGATCTTGCCAGGGATGTGAACTCAGCAAACTGTAAAACCTTCTTAAACCTCAGTTCCCTCGTTTATAAAATGGGATCCACCAATCACTGCACCTTGCAGTTGCATAAGCCTTAAATGAAATATGCCTACAGTGTCCTCATTATAGCAATCACTCCACAAACAAGTGATTGTTATTACCTTGTTACCTGTTTTGCTTTTTGCAATTGAGTTCAAGCCTCTAAGTAAGCATCCATTCTAAACTAAACACCATTTTACAGTTATTTCTCCATGATTTAACAAGGTAGGGCTAGTTTGTCACTTAGCATTTTTGTTTATTTATATACAAGTTTTGTTTAGGTTCATATACAAGTTGCAGATTGCTCACTTAAACAATATGGGTTAATCAGCTTCTCTCTAGAGTTAGCCGTTAGCCACATGTGAAATGTAGCCTATCTAGATTGGGGTGTGTTGTGAGTGTATAATACACACTAGATTTCAAAGACTAAGTATGAAAAGTAAATGTAAAATGTCTCATTTTTTAATGGTGGTTACATGTTGAGATGATAGTACGTTGAGATATGTAAAATTTATTACTAAATTTAAGTCCATCAGCTTATTTTTAAATGTGCTTTCTAGAAGATTAAAAGTTCCGTCTGTGGCTTTCATTCCATTTCAGTCTGGCTAGTCTGGATCCCTCTGGTGTAGTGATACTCTCTGAAGGCTAGTCTAGAGGATAGAATGCAGTTGCACAGTTGATTGGAGGGAACTTAAAAGTTTATCCACTCCATAACCTTTTTTTTTTTCTGTCTGGATCTGAATTCTCCAGAACCGAAGTCTGGAAGGGAGTTATGGCAGGAACTAGACTATACCCTGAATTGTGAGCTGGTTGATGGGAGAAAGAGCTGAATCAAAGGCTGAAGAGTCAAGTTGGTGTCAAGTTAGACTGAGTCTGGCTGAGCCTTGGTGCAGGAAGCTATTTTGTAAGTCAGACTCTGAAGAAACAAGAAAACCAAGTACCCAAATCTGAAGACTCAGAGGGAATCAAAAAGAGGAAAGAGGGGCCACTAAGGGTTGGAATGGATTTGTTTCTGGAAAACTTGCCATTTCATGACTTACGTCACTCTAACCCCAAACTGACAGTTTGTTACGTTCCAGAGCACAGTTTAAAGTACAGGTTTTCTTCTCTCTGTATAATTAAAATGAATAGGATAGTGTATTAATTTAATATGAATAGGAAATAACGTTTATTGCCTGATTCTCATTAACAGGTACTATTTGAGCTCTTTATGATATTATATATGCTTGACAAAATCTCTTTGATATTGATATTCAGTATTTCGCAGTTGATCTTTCCGAGACTTAAGAAGGTTAAATGATTCATTTACGATCACACAACGAGTAAGAGTGCGTGTTGTAACACAAAGGGAAGTCGAAGGGGTGGGTTGTGAGTCAAACTCATACTGTTTACAAAGCTCAAGATTTTCAGTATAAAGGAATACTAAATTTAAACTATATAGACCAGAAAATTCAGATAATGCTTTTAAAATTCTAATGGTAGGAAACTTAGTATCTTGTAGGATAGCCTTTTATTTTTTTTGCCTTTTTTAAATTAAAAAAATTAGAAGCATATACAATATAAAAGATTAAAATAGATTCCTCTCTACACTTCGCTTAGCTTCAGCAACCGTCTACATTTATCATAATTGTATCCTATAGTCCCTCACCCTTGTTTTTGCGTAACTATTTTATAGGAAATCATACACTTCATGTCATTTCATCTCTACATATTTTATTACACAACTGAAACCACCATGCATTATGATATTTCTTTAAATAATCACCATGACATTATTATATATGTAAAAATTAATAACTGTTTAAAAAATCATCTAATTGTTCATATTTAAATCTCTCTCACTACCTAAAAATGCCTTTGTATAAATTGGTTTATCTGAATCAGGACCTAGTTATGTTCTGTCGTTATTTTTGTTTGTTAAGATGTGTCTTAAGTTTCTTTAGGTCTCTTTTAAACTAAACTAACACCCCTTGTTTTTAATTTAAAAAGATCGTGTGTGGTCATGCCACTGACTTACTAAAAATAAATTAGAGTTGTAGAATGTCGCATTGTCAAGACTCGGACAATTGATTCTTGGTGGTATTGCTCAGCTTACAAAACTCTTCTCTGTATCTCCTAAAAATAGAAGGTTAGATGAGAAGATTTAATTAGATTAGAATCAGGTTAATTTTTTTTCCTTCTGTCCTGAATAGGTAGTCTGTGTAGCTCATACTGCAATGCATCAGGAAGTTCAGAATCTTTGATTATCACCCTTTCCTAGATTCAGGTTTGGACTGCCTGATCTCTTTATTGTCAGTTTTTCATTCATCTCTTCACAGATTGATTTTACTCTCTGGATCACTCAAAACTCAGTTAAGAAAATTGAGTCATTGTATTTAGTTGGCATTAAATAATTTGTTATGGGAATTTCACTTACAAGTGATGGAGGAGCTAGAAAGGTGAAATTTCAGAAAATGGTATCAGGATCAGAGAAACTGTCAGTAACTAGCCTTTCTGGAGTGTTCTACCAGGGATATCAGATAAGTGTCTGAAATTGGCTAGCAAGTGGAGCTAGGGAGAGGTGTATGGAGTCTTTAGGAAACTGGCTCTGTGTTGCCCCTTTGGGGACCTGCAGCCCCTTTGGGACCACTGTTGGTCCGCAGGTAGTCCTGGTGGCACAGTAGTTAAGACATTGGCAGCTAACCATAAGGTCAGAAGTTTGAATCCAGCAACACTATGGGGGAGTTCATCTCTGTGCTGTAGGGTCACTATGAATTGGAATCAACTCTGTGGGGCAAAAGCTTTTGGTTTTTGGTTGATCAGCAGGACCAAAGTTAGGAAGGTGAGCTCCATACAGAGCTGAGGAAATTGAAGATGTGTAGTCTACCGGGCGCTTTTCATGGCACTCACTATGTCTGAGCACAGCGACCCTTTGAAATTAATAGTGTTGCTTCGCATTTGCCATCTAAGTTTCGTGCTAATTACTCTTTTACTGGACTCTACTGCAGAAGCCCATACATGTAAGGTAATTCTGGCAAGCATAGTTTTTAGTCCTAGCCATATTGGCATAATGCAACTCAGTACACCATCTATTTAATTAGAGGTCATAAAACTCTGATCTTCTAATTCAGTAATTCTGTATTTCCTTATGCATTTATTAGCTAATTTTTTAAAACAACTTTCCTTGTTCTCTAGAGCTATTTGGTAACCCAGAAATATGTACCGGAGACTCAGAATAGATGCTAATTTCCATTAATTATAAATTTCCAGAGTAATGAGCTGTTGTCCTAGCAACTTCCCACATTTTCTGATGAGTAATGCTTTGTGCCTCTCTTGCTTGCTGTCTCTCACACAGTCTCATTTTTGTCCCCTGCATTTCCTGTTCCTGCTTGGCAGAAGGGATGCTATCATGAACTCCTGGCTTTCCGGTATTTACCATGTTTCATCATTTGCCCTCTTTCTTCATTTTTAATATTTGATCATCACATATTTGCCAGTGCTTCTGCTTTGTCATTTTACACTTAATCTGCAACTTGTGTTTTCTGCAGGTTGTTCTCAAGTTTGTCACCCAGGTCAGTGTTCTGTGTGTGGTTCTCTCGTATGAGGGCGAATGTTTTTTAGGTCATAACACCTTGCCTTCATTATTTCTCTTTATTTCAGACCCTGACGCTATATAGCTTCTGGTATTGCACTGGACTTGGAGCAAGTGAATGTTTTAGCCAAATCTACCCATGTTCGAAGACTCCTGGGGAGTTCCTTTTTGTCTATTTTTTTTAAAATACCATTCATGCTTTTTCAACATTTTATTTCCTCTGTTTTCTGAGGGAATTTTATAAAAAGCTATGCTGCCACCATGTTTTTGTTTCTCCTATGGGAGTTTTCCCTACAATCTTGGGAGAGTTTAAACTTATTAGGAATTTATTAAATTTACCAAAAATATTTCCCTGAAGCTTCCTCCTGAGAATAGCAGTCTTAGTTCTCTACATCTGGACCCTTAAGATGCTGAGTTTCAATTTCTCTTAATGTAAGCTCCATCTTTAAAAACCAGCTCAAGAAGATACTGTGGGATAATCAAACGGAGCCTTCTGATCACCTAATCAGCCTCAGGACACGGCACAGGGCTGTTAATTGGGACTTCTTAACACTGAGCGAAAAACCTCCCTGGCTCTCACAGATGGAAGGTAAACGCACCATTTTGACATTTTTTTTTCTCTGTCTTGGCCGGCAGGTGTAGCTGGGTCTTGCCTAGTGGCCAGACTCAGAAACGCTGCTGGGGGGATAGGCCAGTGAAATTCCCATATTCTGAGAGCCAGGCTTAAGACTCTGCTAATCTAGACACTTTGAGCTTTTCGTTTTATATCTGCGTCAGTGGGATTTGTATGGAATTCCACTGTCAGTGTGTGGGAGGCCATGTTGGTACTGAGATTTTAGCAGGACCTAGTTCTTAGTCTGGGAGCCAGTGCCTGCAAACAGGAAAGCACTTCTCTGACACAAAAGCAGTAATTTTCACAGTGGCACATAACGTTGCAGGCCCTGCAACAGAAGCAGAGGAATCACTACCTCTCGGAACCTTTAGCCCCTCTGTCTGCTGCCTGTGTGGAGCACACCATCTTGGATACGGTGGCAGCAGCTAGACCTAATTCTTAGCTTGGGAGCCAGAGCCTGCCCACAGGAGAGCGCTTTTCTATCACAAAAGTGGTACTCGATGCAGTGTTGCATAAGGCTAGGCCCTGTCAGCAGAGGCCAACAGGGCAGTAGCATTGCTGTATTCTGAACTAGTTTGTTATCATCTTGGGTTGGATATAGTGGCGCTTACTTTGTGAGTTGAGAAGAGGGACCTCTACACCTGAAAACTTAACTGACTTGTGAAGTGGTCAGATACCTTTTGCTTTACATTTTAAGACAGCCTAGAGAAACATTTGGAATCCATCCTCGCAGTACCTCTTCCAGCCTCTACATACTCACATGGGACCCAAAAAGCAACAGACAATTGTGCCATACAAGAAATCACCCATGGCTTCAGAAGGGTCCCAAACAAAGCAACGACGGAGTTTTCCAGATGAAGAAACTTTTATGAAAGCATCAGGAAGTGAATACAAAATGATTATATACAGAGCCCTTCTACACCTTATACAAAATGCAGCAGAACAAAACGAAACATTAAGCAAGCAGTTTGATCTGATGGGATACCAGTACTCTGAAATCCAACAGATCAAGAAGAAAATCAAAGACATAGAAACTTCAATGCAAAGCCAAGAAAACAGAATGGAACAAATAGAAAAAAGAATTTCTAACTTGGAAGACAGAGCTCCTGATGCCAGCATCTATGAGCAGAAATCAGAAAAAAGGAACAAGAAAAATGAAGAAACATTAGAAGCATGTGGGACTCTATTAAGAGGAACAACCTTTGATTAATTGGAGTCCCTGAACATGGTGACACATCTGAGAACACAGAGAGTATTGTTGCTGAGCTGCTGAAAGAAAACTTCCCAGAAATCATGAAGGTAGAAAATATAGACATCTCAGATGCATATCGTACACCACCCAATATAGATCTCAAAAGAAAACTGCAAGACATATTATAATCAAGCTTAACAAAATGAAACATAAGCAGCAACTCTTAAAGGCAGCAAGACTCAAAGCACAGCTAACATTGAAAGGGAAACCCTGTA
Source organism: Heterohyrax brucei (assembly GCA_028571685.1). NCBI lineage: Eukaryota > Metazoa > Chordata > Mammalia > Hyracoidea > Procaviidae > Heterohyrax > Heterohyrax brucei. The sequence continues at coordinate 110,410,133 of CM053149.1, read as the reverse complement.
GGCTCTCGTCAGATTTCTCAGCAGAAACCATGCTGGCACGGAGACAGTGGCATGACACATTCAAAGCCTTCAAGGAGAGCAACTTCCAACCAAGAATTATATATCCTGCAAAACTAACTTACAAATACAAAAGTAAAATTAAGACATTCTCAGATGAACAGAAACTCAGAGACTTTGTAAAAACCAAACCCAAACTACAAGAAATACTGAAAGAAGTTCTTGGCTCTGGCTTAGAAGAACGAAACCACTGACTTTATATTTTAGAACGAGACACTACTCAATACTCTACTCATTTAGGGAAGGCTTCAGAGTCAATCACAGCTTTGATATGGAAAGAAGCAATCCAGTGATCATCATGAAAACTATGGTGTCATCATAATAAAAAGAGGAATGTACTACAGTTGTTACAGTCCTTCCAGATGGAGAGGAAGATGACAAGACTGGTAGTAATTAAGATTGGGTTTACACATAGTTTATTAAGGGGGATCATAGGGGCAGCTGTAAAGCACAACAAAGATGCATCATACCATTTCAAAAAATGTAACACAGGAGTCCCAACAACTAGAAAACCAGCTCTGAAAAAGGTGAAAAATTAACTCACAAAAAACAATGTCCCAGAACAGACTAATAAGAACAACAGAGAAAACATCAACATAAAAATAAACATATCACAATGGCAGCAGTGAACACATACCTATCAATAATTACATTGAATGTGAATGGACTGAATGCTCCAGTAAAGAGACACCGAGTGTCATCTTGGAGCAAAAGACATGACCCATCCATATGCTGTCTACAAGAAACTCACTTGAGACCTAAAGATAGGAACAAACTGAAAATTAAAAGATGGAAGAATATATATCAAGCTAACAATGAACAAAGAAGAGCAGGGGTGGCAATTCTAATCTCAGACAAAATCAATTTTAATGTCAAATCCACCATCATGGACAAAGATGGACACTGTCTATTGCTGAAAGGTTCAGTACACAAGCAAGACTTAACTATATTAAATATTTATGCACCTAATACTAGAGCACTTAAATACATCGAAGAAACACTGACTACGCTCAAAAGAGAGTTAGATAACTCCACAATAATAGTGGGAGACTTTAACACTCCACTCTCATTACTAGACAGATCATCTAGAAAAAAGCTCAGTGAAGATACAGAAGACCTCATTGACACAATTAACCAACTAAACCTCATTGATATATACAGAACTTTCCACCCATCAGCAGACAACTACACCTTCTTCTCCAGTGCATAGGGAACATTCTCCAGAATTGACCATGTGATAGGCCACAATGCAAGGCTCAACAAAATTCATACCACTGAATTACTGCAAAGCATCTTCTCAGATCATAAAGCCATCAAAGTTGAAATCAATTGCAGAAAAAACATAGATAGAAAGTGGAACTCTTGGAAACTGAACAACATATTGCTCAAAAAAACATGAGTTATATAGGAAATCAAGGATGAAATAAAGAAATTCCTGGCTTCTAATGAGAACGAAAACACTTCCTACCAGAACCTATGGGATACAGCCAAAGTAGTGCTCAGAGGTCTGTTTATCTCCATAAATGCACACATCTGGAAAGAAGAAAGAAACCAAATGAAGGAACTAACTGTACAGCTTGAACAAGTAGAAAGAGAACAACAGAGGAACCCCTCAGGCACCAGAAGAAATGAGATCATAAAGATTAGAGCAGAGCTAAATGAATTAGAGAATAGAAAAACAATTGAAAAAATTGAAAAGACCAAAAGCTGGTTTTTTGAAAACATCAACAAAATTGACAAACCACTGGCTAAACTTACTAAAGAAAAGCAGGAAAGGAAACAAATAACCCAAATTACAAATGAGAGGGGGGTTGTCACCACAGATGCAACACAAATCAAAAATATCATAACAGAATACTATGAAAAACTGTACTGTAACAAATTTGAAAACCTAGGGGAAATGGACCAATTCCTTGACTCATACCACCTACCCAAATTATCACAACATGAAGCAGAACAACTTAATAAACCCATCACAAAGGAAGAGATTGAAAATGGCTTCAAAACACTGCCAACGAAAAAAAGTCCAGGCCCAGATGGCTTCACTGCAGAATTCTACCTAGCATTTAGAGAAGGGTAATCTCCAACACTACTGAGACTATTTCACAGTATAGAAAGGGATGGAGTACTCCCAAACTCATTCTATGAAGCCAGCATAACCCTGATACCTAAGCCAGGAAAGACCCATCAAAGAAAGAGAACTACAGACCGATATCACTCATGAATCTAGATGCAAAAATCTTCAAGAAAATTCTTGCCAATAGAATACAATAACATATCAAGAAAATATTCCATCATGACCAAGTGGGATTCATACCAGGGATGCAAGGCTGGTTCAACATCAGGAAAACAATTAATGTGATTAACTACATAAATAATACAAAAGACAAGGATCACCTGATTTTGTCCATTGATGCCAAAAAGGCATTTGATAAAGTCCAACACCCATTCATGCTAAAAACTGTTAGCAAAATGGGCATAGACGGCAAATTCCTCAACACAATAAGGGCCATTTGTACAAAGCCAATTGCCCACATCATCCTGAATGGAGAGAGACTGAAAGACTTTCCCTTGAGATCAGGAACTAGACAAGGATGCCCACTCTCACCTATTCTATTCAACATTGTGCTAGAAGTTCTAGCCAGAACAACTAGACAAGACCCATAAATAAAGGGCACCTGCATCAGCAAAGAGGAAGGTAAGATTTCCCTGTTTGCAGATGATATGATTGTATATGCAGAGAACCCCAAGGAATCTATAAGAAAGCTACTCAAACTGATAGAAGAGTTCAGCAAAGTCTCAGGATACAACATAAACACAAGTAAATCAGTAGGATTCCTTTATACCAACAATGAGACTGTTAAGTAAGAAATTATCAAATCAATACCATTTACGATAGCCCCTAAGAAGATAAGGTACCTAGGAATTAATCTAACCAGAGAAACAACAGACCTTTACAAAGAGAACTACAAGCCCTTACTACAAGAAACTAAGAGAGACTTAGATAAATGGAAAAACCTACCCTGCTCATGGATAGGAAGACTTAACATTGTGAAAATGTCTATTTTACCCAAAGCAATTTATTTATATAATGCAATCCCAATACAAGTTCCAGTGTCATTTTTTAATGAGATGGAGAAACAAATCACCAATTTTGTTTGGAAAGGGAAGAAGCCCTGGATAAGTAAGGTACTACTGAAGAAGAAAACACTGGGAGGCCTCTCATTACCTGACCTCAGAACATACTACACTGCCACAGTGGTCAAAACAGCCTGGTACTGGTACAAGAACAGACAGATGGATCAATGGAACAGAATGGAGACCCCAGAGATGACACCATCTGCCTATGAACAGTTGATATTCGACAACGGCCCTAAGACATTAAACAACGGCAAAAACAGTCTCTTCAACAAGTGGTACTGGCAAAATTGGTTATCCATCTGCAATAAACTGAATCAAGATCCATATCTTACACCTTACACAAAAACCAACTCCAACTGGATAAAACACCTAAATATCAAACCTAAGACAATAAAGCTCATCCAAGAAAAGGTAGGAACAACAATGGAAGTTTTAATACACAATGAAGACAGACTCCAAAATCTGTCAAAGAAACCACACTCAACAGAAGAGAAAATAAATAAATGAGAACTATTAAGAATCAGGCACTTTTGCTCATCCAAAAACTTTATTAATAGAATTAAAAGAACACCCACAGAATGGGAAAAAATATTTGGCAACTCTATGTCAGACCAACGCCTAATCTCCATAATCTATAAGATACTACAAAATATCAGTAAGATGGAGATAAACCATCCAATTAAGTGATAGGGAAAGGAGATGGACAGACAGTTCACTAAAGAGGAGATACAGGCAGCCAAAAAACACATGCGGACATGTTCACGATCTTTAGTTATTAAAGAAATTCCAATCAAGACGACAATGAGATACCATCTCACCCCAACAAGATTGACCATCATCCAGAAAACAGAAAACAACAAATGCTGGAGAGGCTGTGGAGAAAGTGGAACCCTCCTACACTGTCGGTGGGGTTGCAAAATGGTCCAGCCTCTTTGGAAAGCAATCTGGCACTTCCTTAAAAAAAGGACATCAATTTACCATTTAACCCAGTAATTCCATTACTTGGAATATATCCTGCAGAATCAAGGCCTTTCACACCAGCAGACACATGCACCAGAATGTTTGCTGCAGCACAGTCCACGATAGCAAAAAGATGGAATCAACCCAGATGCCCAACAATAGAAGAATGGATAGGTAAACTATGGTACAGACACTCAATGGAGCACTACGCAGTGATAAAGAATAATAATGATTCCAGGAAACATCTCCTAACCTGATTTCAACTGGAAGACATTATGTCGAGGGAAATTAGTCAGCAACAAAGGGACAAATAGTGTATGAGACCTCTACGATAGGATCTCAAAAACAGACTTGTGTGTAGAAGAAAAGATTCTTTGACAGCTGCAAGGAAGGGGAGGGAGGGAGGGTGAGTGGGTGAGGGTTTAGTTTAGATAGTTGCTAGAAATCTAGTTGGGATAAAGCGGTGATAGCACACATTAGAAACAAGAACAACATTAAGTGGACTTCAGCATCACTTGAGTACTCCTTCCATCTTGACTCAATACTGCAAGGATAGAGTAACTGAGGCAGGGGGCAGGGTACCATGGTCTTAGATGAAATCGAGGCCAATTGGCAAAACTAGTGTTTTGCTAAGAGAGCTCTCTGCACCCCATATTAGTGAGTGGTGTCTGGGGTCTTAAAAGCTGCCAAGCTGCCATCTGAGGACACAGCAAATGGTCCCACCTCGGCAGGAACGGATGCTCACAGAGGACCAAAATGACATGCAGTAAAGACAACCTAAAAGACAGAGAGACCTACAAGAGTGGGTGCCTTCATCGACTTGGGACCGGAAGAACCATATGGTGCCTGGCCACCACCAGTGATAGCCACGATGGGGCTCACTAGGTTGAGTCTCACTGGCAACACAAGAATAAAAAGGGGTGTATCCTGAGATCTCCACTAAAAGACCTCAACTGATGGTCCAGCAGTTTCAGGGAGATGAATAGCTGAGAAGCAAAACCATCTTTTGTAATAAAGTCTTTCATCTTCTTTTGATCCTTATTTAAATATCAGTCACTGATTCCTCTGGAGACAAATAGCAAACCCTATTAAATAAGTAGTTAAATATTGACTAATGTAAAGTGGAGACAAGTACTTGCTGCAGGGGACAGTAGTGATTGATATTCACTGGAAATAATTTTAATGTATACACATTATTTTTGCTACAACACCTAAAAGATTCCTCTTTAGTAACTTTAAATTTTATCATATAAAAATCTTACTTTATCCAAATTTGTTTTGAAATACATATATAGTTTGGGGGAGCCCTGGTGACATGGTGCTTAAGAACTTGGCTGCAAACCAGAAAAGCAGCAGATCGAATCCACTAGCTGCTCCTTGGAAACACTAGGGTTGCTATGAGTCAGAATTGACTAGAAGGTAATGAGTTCAAAGTGAAATAGTTTGAGAGGCCAGAAGTCAATTGATTTTATTTTTTTTCCTTCTAGCCAAAGAAACAAACTCAGACATTTGGATAAGTTATTGGATATAAATTCAATATTAGGGTCTCAGTGACCTTAAATTAAGCATTTGAAGCATCTGTTTTTTTTATACATAGTTGACACAGGTCTGTAATCTCTTATCTGGGGGAAGGTGATTTTCTAGATTGAAAGTTTTTTTAGATTTATGTCACAAAAAGGAAAAACTCAAACCTTTTAAGTAAAATTTTAAAGACAATTTATTGTAGAAACTATTTGCATGGTGAAATCACCAGCTTACAGAAGTGAAAACTGTGCATTCAGAACCTATTATTAAGGAAGCAGAATCACAAAAGCCGTAAACAAGGATAAATATAGGGCTAAAGAAGGAAATTATAACAAAATCACTGATTGACTAGCCTTCAGTTGAGGTCAAAAAGGGGAGAGTTAAGCGAAGCAGAGAATTGGCTACAACTGGATAGGTGTATTGGTGGGATGCCGGAACTGGTTACAGGGTTAATTACAGAAGTTTACTCAGGCGTAGCAATTACAATCATAGTCGTAAAATGCTACACTGTGTACATTTCTCTCAAGACTAGATCCTGAAAATGCTAGCTCGATGTAAAACATTTCTAGGGTGTGTCTGGTATCAGAGTTTTGCATAAGCACTGGTACCGAGATCTCCTTGTTACCTACATTCTTGCCACTTTCTGCCACGATCACAAATGGAAAGCATTTCCCTAACTACCCATGACCAGTACCCGGAAAACGAGATGGAAGTTTGAGCACTGTTTAAAAGTTCACTTTGATTTTGGTGAATTTCAGCAGGAGTCTGGGTTAGATCAGTTATATTTACTTTGTTCAAAGTTTCAGTAAATTTCTCTCCTACACTACATAAAAAAAAACTGGACGCCATGAGTCGGATCCGACTCGAGGGCACTTGGCACTTGGCTGGACATAAACTACGTATTAGTCAATGCCCTTGTTGTGGCTAGGCCACCACCCCATAATCAAGTAAGTTAGTTTTCTGCAGCAAGAAGTATGAATATTCACACCAAGCAGAAACAGTGAAAACAAAACAAGCCTTTGTTTAGCTCAGGTCAGATTTTGCTGCAAAATCAATTTTTACCGATTAAAGAGGAAAACAGAAACCTTTGTTTGGGGTTATTGCATTGTTTATATCTGCTTAAAAAGTTAATTCAAAACTTTTGAATCATTTATGTTCTTTTTAAGTGGTATAGCAAAAGGAGATTTTTTTTCCCTCATTCAATTTAATAAATAATCTCTATAACGTTTTAACAAAAACCCTTTTTACCTTCTGAATTATATTCCGCGGTGGTACCCTGGATGTTAACTCTTATTACTTTTAAATGGGTAGTAATTCTTCATTTATTGCAAGGAAGACCTCCCAGACTTGTGAGAGGCAAAATGGGCACCTTTCACTGAAGGCACTGAGAAGGTAGTCAGTGCTAGATCTGCATACCACCTTGTGTCCCTGTGGGTTTATTATTTTGTTCTTGGTTCCCATATTAACTTGCTCTTTGCTTCTCAAAGTGTAGCCTGAGGACCAGTAGCATTTACATCATTTGGAAGCTTGTTAGAAATGCAGAGTCTCACTTTTCATCCTAGACCAAATAAACCACAGTTTGCATGTTAAAAATATAGGCAAGGATTTTAAAGATAACTCAAGTTGATGACAATAATCCACCAAGTTTTTGAGAAAATAAAAACATACGTTCCTGAATATACTCTCCTTCCCTATTCTCATCATGTATTGCTAAATTTCCCTCTTAACTCACTAACTTTATCTACTATCTGTATTTTTGAGAATTTTCCATTCAAATCATAAAATATTTATAATTCCCTCATTTGTTCATATTTCCACCCTCGAGTTTGTTCCTCACCTCAGTTCTCCATTATTGGAGGAGCCTTTGAACTTATCTTCAGGGACACGAGAACCTAGAGATTGGAATTCTGCCACAGAGCCCGTTATCCACAAGAGTCATAAACTAAGGGGTACACACTTAGAGTCCTTCTGTCAGAGCAGGAGAGCAAACAGAGCTGATAAACAGCCCTCAGCCTTTAATGGTACAAAAGCTAACATGGGATTCCCTCAGGCATAAGGTATGGCTGTAAAGAAATGTTTAAATATTACTTATAAAAGGATAGTTTGGTAGATTGTATGAAAGCCTTAGAAGACTTTGTGCTTCAGTTCTATGCCAAGTAGAATGAGTAAGCAGGTCATGTGTGCAGTAGAAGCTGGGAGGGAGAGAATTGAAGGGAAAATGACTGAACTCAATTCAGAGTCACTTCATGATGAATTTTTATCTCTTAAAATCAGGATTAATTACAAACCTGTTCAACAATTACAGGTTTCAGTTTATCTGAATCCTGATAAATTACAGACAGTTTATCAAAATTTCTTACACTATTTTGGATTCAAATGCTATTTTAAAGCAAATAATTGTTCATTTTAATGTCAAGATGCATTTTTGCTGACAATTAAAGCAGCGTATATTCAGGAATGAGAACAAATATGAGTGTTTTTCTGCATCTTTCTGAATGCACAGGAAGTACAGAAATGTCCACATTTGGTCTGCACAGAAAGCCCTTCTTGAAGAGGAAAAATAAAATAATCTTTAAGCATTTCTTCGGAGGTGTGTAGAGAATACAACACAGAATTGCTGTTTAAAATTAGTTTTCTTATTAGAGTTGGCAAATTATACCTTTAAAGAATTCAATTTAACTTAATGACCTACTTTATTAATAAATACAGGAGTTCTGGCAAGCTATGTTATTGTAGAATTTTTTAGTTGCCCTATATAAAGTTGATAAAGTTGTTTAATCTTGCTCGACGGCACTTGGCTTTTATATACAAGTTTATATAAATATAAACACATCTTTCATTAGTTTCTGCCAGTGCTAGACAATATGTATAATTGCACTTTCAAATAATCATTGAGAAATTTGAAGTATCTAAAAACTTAAATCTCTGAGACATTTCATTCATCATTACTGTTTCTCAAGGATGGAATCTGGTTCACATTAACTGATCCTTTGCTTTATGTTTATATTGCCTAACACTGAGCTAAGTAAGTGCTATGTAAGCTCTCAAAGCCTTTAACAGGTTATTGTATATGTTAGGTAGAGACAGCAAGAAGAGGGCAGCTAAGAAGATAACTATAATCAGATATAGATAAATATATGACTACTGCAGTTGTCACTAATAACTAATACTGTTACAGCTAACAACAACTAATTCTTAGAACTTTATCTGGATGCTGTGCTAGTTATTTCATACACTGAGACTCTTATTTGCAAGAAAAAGTAGCTTCCCCTGAAGTAGCTTAAACTGCAAAGACAATTATTAAGCCAGTACTGGGAAGCAGGAATAGAGATGATTAGGGATAAAATTCCAGTGTCTTTCTCTTCATCTCAATTTAGGAATGAATTCTGTAAAGTACACTAAAAGTTCTAATGCCTTGTTTGGTTATATTCTTTGCTGTGCTGCTGGTACCCAGGATGTTAACTCCAGCCCATCCATAGAGTCTGTGCCATGTGCATGTGTCAACCAGTCCTTTCATATAGCCATGCTTATCTCACCCCGACGTGTCCTAGACTGTTGATGTATGAAGCCAGGGGCACCTTCTGGTGTCATCTCGTATCTCAAATCAGTGTGGTGGCTTGCTGTGCAAACGAAGAATGGCCATTGCTGCTATAAATGGGCCTAACCTTGCTCCACTCATCAGCCCCTTGCCTGTATTCACTGATGGTGACGGTGTGTGGGAGGCAGAAATGCCACCAACACTGAAAGAGACATTCTAGGAATGCAGTGAACACATCCTAAAAGAGTTTGAGAAGACGTGGTTGGAAGATATGAGGACTGCAAATTAAGTTCACGAACTCATCCTAGAAGAAGTGCCACATGTCTCATTGCTGAGTATCACCATAGTCACTTTTGAAGTACTGCCCTTGGAAGAGCTATGCACTGACACCAGTTCCTAGTCCACCCTTAAAAGCCATTTTGGAACTCTTTCTGGAACGGCTATGAGAGCTGTCGTCATATTACCCTTGATATCCTGAAAGTCATCAAAATGCCTTCTTTTGAATATTTCTTTTATCTCCAGGTAAAGAAAAAAATCACTGGGGGCCAGATCAGGTGAGTAGAGTAGGTGTTCCAATATAGTTCTTTGTTTACTGGCTAAAAACTCCCTCACAGACAACTATACAGTTAAGGTCATGAACTTACCACCACGCCACCATGCACAATGGCCAGTCCAGAAAGAGTTCCAGAACTGCTCTGAAGGGTGGACTAGGTGCTGGCGTCAATGCATAGCTTCTGTAGTGGAGTACTTTGAAGGTGTCTTGAGTGATATTCAGCAATGGCATATCTAGCACTTTTTTCTAGGATGAGTTTGCAAACTTAATTGTCAGACCTCATTTGTATACAAAGGGTAAAAATGCACATGACAAGGAAATGGATGACCTTTCCTGTAAATTCTGAATAAGACTTGCCTTTGTGGTTGTCCTCAACGAAACACAGTAATGACCATTGAGAGCGTCGCTGGAAGCCATTATTCCCACGCAGCACAAAGACGATGGAATGTCATGAGTAGTGACATAATGGACCTTAAATAAATGATATTAAGGAACCACAGAGACCAGAAGGTCAATACTGTTTCAGTATAAACAGTTCTATGGACCCGTGACACTGTCAGTAATGTCAGCATTGCTACTTTTTTCGCAGGTGGGGACATAGGGCATTAGCTGAGAACAGTGCTTTTGACAATAAAAAACATGAGCTGGTTCTTGGACAGGAACAAGAAGAGAGGGTGTCTGGAGACCATGAGGATTCTTCACAAGTCCCAATGGAATATAAACAAATACATAAGTGTCCCTTCTCTGCCTGGTAGGCTAAAATATTATATTGATGATCATTACCAACTTTATGGCAGCTAACAATACAATACCTCACATGAGCCTATGGATTTTATAAAGTATATTTAAGTACACTGTTTGTATAAACAGGACCCCTGTAAAAAATACTTGCCTCGGACCCCATACATCCTGGTAGCAACCCTTGACCTCACACACAGGCTTTGAGGATAGGCAGACAGAATAGCTATAATCCAACATGTTAAATGCTCTAGTTCTCTTTAAGTACTGCTATATAAAAAGAAAAAAAAAAGTGCTGTCAAGTCAGTTCTAACACATAGTTACCCTACCGGACAGAGTAGAAGGCTCCATAGAGTTTCCAAGGTGCACCCAGCACATTTGAACCACTGACGTTTTGGTTAGCAGCTGTAGCACGTCACCACTATGCCACCAGGATTTCCAAGTTCTGCTACAGGAAAAGCAAATTTACATTAACTGCTATGGAGCACAGCAGGGAAACAATTTTCCTGCTTTGCTAGAGAAAGTGGGGGAAAAAATGATATTTGAGCAAATCCTTAAAAAATTAGCTGAATTGAAGATTGTTTTTTACATAGTATTTATTAAAATATTTGTGACGTTTGTGATGAAAAGGCATAGCTTGCATCTGGTCTCACAGGTCATTTTTTCTATGCAGAGTGTGGTCAAGATTTTTATCCCTTTGAAAATAAAAATGAAGTCTGGGGTTAAAGTGGTGAGCATATTTTGGTTCAAGCTATGTTGTACATCAAAGATAAGTTTTCCTGGCCAGTACAATCTCAAAAGAAAAAATCCTGCATTTTTAAATGTCTCTCTCTAAATAAGATCAAAGAACTAAGGTGAACCTAGCCCAAGGCAGGGCGTTTTCAATCCACCCCATGTGCTTGTGAAAGCTGGACAGTGAATAAAGGAGACTAAAGAAGATTGATGCCTTTGAATTACAGTGTTGGTAAAGAATACTGAGTATACCTTGGACTGCCAAAAGAATGAACAAATCTGTCTTGGAGGAAGTGCAGCCAGAATGCTTCTTGGAATCAAGGATGGCAAGGCTTCATCTCACATACTTTGAACGTATTATCAGGAGGGACCAGTCCCTGGAAAAGCACATCGTATTTGCTCAAGTTGAAGGTCAGCAGAAAAAGATGTACACCCTCAATGAAGTGAACTGACACAGTGGCTGGAACAGTGGGCTTATTGTAACAGCAGTCATGATACTGGCACAAGACCAGAGAGTGTTTTCTTCTGTTGTCCATAGGGTTGCTATGACTGGGAACTGGTTTGAGAGTGCCTCACAACAACAGACAAGATCAATTAGTTGATCCAAGAATAGTCCCTATTACCACTGTTCAGCAGAATATTCAGGAAAAAGTCACTCATTATAAAAATAATTAACTCATTATAAAAAAAATCCTGATTTTTAGCAGTAAGGAAGACCTAATTACTGCTGTAATAAATATGACATTGTATCATTTCTTCAAAGAGGGCCCCTACTGTTACCTGTGGTTAAGAGCAATCCTATACAGAAGTTAAGGGCTAGAGTAGGCAGCTTTACTCATGTTATGCCACTCCTATCTCAGTTTCACACTGTCAAATGGGTAACTGTTGAAAATTATTTAATCACTTAGTACCTCATCTTTAAAATGGGAATAATAGCACCTACCTCATAGAACTGTAGCCAAGCCAGGCAGAATGATTAAATAAATTAGTATCTAGGTCAGTTTCTGTTTCATCACAAATTAATAATGTTATTAATGCCAAGAGCTGATTACCCAACAAAGTAGCTGAGTCTTAGGACAGCAGAAACTGTTAACACTTTCATCAATATAAGCCATGTCTTCATGTAGAATCTCAGGACTCATATCATTTTTCACATTTGAGTCACAAATATGAGAATTGGCAGGCATTATAACTCAAGGCTAATTATGGCTGGAAAATTGTGCTGTTACAAATGTTTCATTGTTATCTATGCACTAAATGAATAGACTGCCTTTTTTTGTAAATGTGTACACCATACCCAAAAGCAATTATAGATGGCTTGTAAATTTAAACGTGAAAACTAAGACAATGTAGTTGCAAGAAGAAAATATAGTAGAATATCTAAATGGGTAAGTTTTCTTAAATGGGATGTAAGTTCTACACTAGCTATTTATGTGTGTATATATGTGTATGTATGTACATCTATATATACACACACATATACACATATATACATATGTCTACATTTGCACACATGCACACATATATACACATGCATGTGTGTGTATGCGTGTATATATGTATGTGTGCGTGTACACACACACGCACACACACAGTCTGACAGTTGAATCCATGAACTTAATTGTTCTGAGTGCTGCATACCTCATTGGTGAATATCACTATGGTCGTGTTCGAAGTGCTCACCTTAAAAAGCTATGCACCAATGCCAGTGCCCAATCCGCCTTTCAGAACACTTTGGGAACTCCTTCTGGAATGGCTATTGCACACAGTGGCAAGGTGGCAAGTTCGTGAACTTAATTGTATAGTTGACTGTGAGGGAGTTTTTAGCCAGTGAACCAATCACCGTATTGGAACACTCTCCATGCTCACCTAATCTGGCCCCCGGTTACTTTTTTCTTTACCTGAGGATAAAGAAAATGTTGAATGGAAGGCATTTTGATGACATTCAGGGCATCCAGGGTAATATGACGATAGCTCTAATGGCCATTCCAGAAAGAGTTCCAAAATGGCTTTGAAGGGTAGACTAGGTGCTGGCGTCAATGAGGTATGTAGCACTTTTTCTAGGGTGAGTTTGCAAACTTAATTGGTAGGCCTTGTGTATATGTGTGTATGTATACACATATGTGACATGTATATATAGTGACTAAGGAAACACTGGTGAGCTGCATCTACTGAGCAAAAGTTTGGCAGTGTGAATCCACCAAGCATTCCTTGGAAACTATGAGGCAAGTCCACTCTGTCCATAGGGTGGCTATGAGTTACAGTTGGCTGGGTGGAAACAAGTTTATAGTGACTAAATTAAGAATTACTGTTCATTAAAACACATTGTTACCAAAGTGGAAGGGAAATGCACAGAGTGAAATAATATATTTATAATACATGTGATAAATGACTCATATTCAGAATATATCAAGAATCCCTATTACTAAAGACGCAGGAAACTCAGTAGGAAAATGAAGGAAATAGAATAAACAAAAAAGAATATCCAAATGTCCGATAACACATAAAAGTATGTTCCACCTGAAATGAGATTCCACTAGACATTGAAACAAAACAAGCAAAAAAAGCTAACAAATAACAGATGATGACAAGGATTTGAAGCAACTAGAACTGCTGTTACAACTGTAATGGTACTATTGCCATTGTAAATTTCTCTAACTACCTTAGAATACTGTTTAGCAGTATCTTCTGAAGCTTGATATATGTATACACCATGATCTGGAGATATACATGTGCTCAATAGATATATATTCAATGGAATTGCATGAATGGATTCAACCAAAGACATGTACAAGAATGTTCCTAGCAGCATCGTTTGTAATAGTCAAAGACTTAGAAGCAATCTAAATATTAATCTATTTTATGTCCCTGCAAAATAATCCAGAAGTAACAGAGCATGTAAGGTTTTATCCTTATCAATTTAAAAAAAAGAATCTAGGATGTTTGAACTCAGGATAGTGGTTCCCTTTGGTAGAATAATGACACGGAACTGAGCTTCACAGGAGATACTCAGTCATTAGTAGTGGTTTATTGATCTCGGTGCTGTGCTGGTTACACAGCTGTGTTAGCTTCATGACTATTCATTGGGCTCTATAGTTTTGATTTGTGTTCTTTTCTGTAGTATGTTATATTTTACTTAAAAAAAAAGGTACTCTGGACAATGCGTGGTGTTACAGAGGAGTCTCTTTTATGGAACACTGTGGATTGTATACAGATAAGAGGTATATACTGGCTTTAAATTGCCCCGTTGTGTTTTGCAAAGGAGGGAGGGCATTTCACAGCTCAGCAGAGGAAGCACTGAAAGCTAAGTATGATGATAATAGTGACAAGTTCCAGAGTATAGCAGAGTTCCTGGTCCTTAGAAGGATGCAAGAAAGGTTTGGAATGAGTGAATGTCTGGAGGTGAGAAAGACCATGAGTTTTACAAGAAAAGCAAGTTTGGCTAGTGCGTAAGGCATGTGAGAAGGATTCATAAGGAATTAGGCATAGAATCAAGTTGCTAAGGGAAATGTAAAATAAGTTCGAGAATTTGAAAATGTCTCTGATATGTTGACAGGAGAGTCACTGCTTTAATCTTTACTTAAAACTACTGTATTGTTTTTTCACTCATTCATTTCCAGAAGATAAATGCCATCTCTTTATTACTGAGGACCTAAGAAATGGATATTTAATAGATATAAATGAATAAGCTATGATTTGTAATGTAGTAACTAAGAGTTCTTGTCAAATTTTACGTTTGATGAAATATAGCCCAAATTCTTTATTACACATGAGAAATTGTACATAAATAAATTCAGATTCAGCAAATGCTTAGTGATAACCCATTATGCT
The DNA here is from genome assembly GCA_028571685.1 of Heterohyrax brucei. NCBI lineage: Eukaryota > Metazoa > Chordata > Mammalia > Hyracoidea > Procaviidae > Heterohyrax > Heterohyrax brucei. Next base: position 110,395,059 of record CM053149.1, on the reverse strand, counting down.
CAGGAAATTGTCTATGAAATGTCGTATTTGAATTCAACTGTTATAATAAGCCTTGGTGCTAGCTCATAGTCCATTTTTAGACAAGCTATTTGAGTCTCTCTGTCTTTTTTTTTTTTTTTTTTTTTTAACAAGAAGTTTATGCCCACACAGCTGGTTGGTGGCAGAGCCAGGAAGGAGCTATAAGTATAATGTTGTCAGAAGTATGCACTTCCCATTGAACTATTTGGGTAGAAGTAAGTGGCCAAGTATTCAGACAGTTCAGCCTCATCCAGGGCTGAATTTCTCCATAATGAGGAGTGAGGAAAACTTTCCTTAACTCAAAATTAAATATAAATCCAAAAGAAAATTGGTACTGATATTTAATTTCATTCAAAATAAATAAGAAAAGAAAAGAAGTGGCCTGGTGGAACTATCAGAAGCAAAGTATGTAAGCTGTAGAAAGTGTTATATCTCATATTAGAAATAAAGATTAGTATTTGTACTATTTTAAAATAAAGAAAAAATGCTAACTACCTTAAAGAGAACATGTGCTAAAAGGAGAAACAAGACCTTCATATAAAACTGCAAATGAAAATTAAACATATGAAAGATGCTAAACCTCACTTGTAATAAGATATATGCAAATTAAAACTTCACCGAGATACCATTTCTCACTTATCAAATTGGCAAAAATTCAAAAGTTTGATAATTGACTCTGTTAGGAAAGCTGTGAAGAAACAAACGTTTTCAGATATTGCCTAGTGGGGATGCAAAATGTTTCTACTTCTATGGATAGAAATTGGCAATATACAGACAAATTATATGAGCAAAACCATGTAAAGATATATTCACAAAGCTGTTCATTGAATCAGTAGTTGCGAAACATTGAAAATGACTAAAATCCACCAATAGGAGACTCACTGAATAAACTGTGAAATGCCCAGGCAATGCAGCTATTAGAGAAATGTAGCTGGAAAATGAGGTATCTCTGTCAATGGCATTTAATGTTAAGTGAAAAAGCAAGGTGGAGAAAGTCTATATAATATTTTGCCACATTTAACAGGGTAAGTGTGTTTGCATGCATGCATGTTTGTAAAGGGGACATATATACATTTTCATGTGACAATACCAAATAGCAGAATAAAACATAGCGGTAAAACACAATTTTTATGTATGGGGGAAGGAAGCAATAGAGCCACTAAGACAGTAATCAAAATGAAACTTCTGTTAGTGTTTATATTGTTATATCAGTTTTCTTTGGAACCAGGTGAATTTTCTATAATTTAAAAACAATATTAACTTTTGAGACATGCCTAAAAATCAGAAGCAAATGAAACAAATGAGCTATTTGTAAATCGAGATGATATTATAACCACATGGGGAATAATTCCAAATGACTCTGAAACATAGTAATTTGACGATATACTCCTAATGAGATATATCCTTAGTGGTATATGCCCTAAAGACAAATAGAAATGCAAACATATTAAAATCTTTTCATTCCATTGGTTGAGTTACATTTATTCTTATACCATTGTATGTGGCTGCAGGTTAATGGAAATGCTAAGTCTTTAGATGACTTCAGACACTGTGATGTTTGACATGAAAAAAGAAAATATGTAGCAAAGATTTAAAAGGTTAAGTAGTAACTCTGAAATCTGGAATTTGTATGGAAAGTATCAGTATGCATAGATGATGCATGTTTATGAAAACAAAAATAGCTGTAGCCACTGAAAATTCTTAGAAACTGATCAACAATTTACCATAATACCTGGATATTGTCTACAATTACTGTTTTCCACTGAAAGGATGCTTGAAAAAACATATTTTGAGATCTGAAATAGGAAATTTATAAGATAGACATGAAGCATTCATCATATAGAAAGCACAGAACATTTCAAATACAGTTTTAGAAGGGCTAAGGGAGCCAAGAACTAGTTAGAAGAAATTTCGACTGGCCAAAGTTAGGACATTTTGATTATTGAGATTGATAATAACAAAGGAAAATTTGAAATTTTCTAGTGGGGAGGAGTCAAGATGGCAGACTAAACACACATCTCCCTAAATACCTCTGAAAACTAAGACCTGAACTGATAATTAAACAGCCTTCTGGACACCTAGTGAGCCCTAGGACACATCATAGGGTTGTTAATTTGGACTTCATGCCACTAAATGGAAAACTTCCTCTCTTTTGCTGACCCTTGCTCTTGGTGAGTGCTGCCTTTCATGGACCGAGGTAACTCGCCACTTTAACTTTTTTCTCTCTGTCTTAGCTGGTGGACGGACCTGGGACTTGACTACCAGCTAATCTCAGACACACTGCTGGTGGAATCGGCAGGAAAAATTGCCATATTTTGAGAGCCCTGCTTTGAACTCTGTGCGTCTTGGTACCTTTGTCCTCTCTTTCTGCCTCCGCCATTGAGTACCCTATCATGAGGTGGGAATCTTGTGTGGGACTCCATCTTGTTCCACTGGGAGGCAAAGAAACCCATACAGAGGCCTCAGCTAGACCTAATTTCTAGGCTGGGAGACGGAACCTGCCAAGAGGCAAGCGCTTTCCCAGCAGAAAAGCAGGATTTCTACACAGTGTTGCCTACAGCGGGGGCCCAGCTGCTGACCCACAGGCCAGCAGGACAGTAGCCTTTCTGTATTTTGAACTAGTGTGTAACTTCTGGGATTTGATACAGAGGTGTTTACTTTGCCGGCTGAGAAGAGGGACCTGTACACCTGAAAACCTGACTTTGGAAGTTGTCAGATACCTTTAACCTTTCATTTTAACACAGCCTAGAGAAACAACTGCAGTCCATCCTCCCAGCATCTCTCTCAGACTGTATTGACTCACATGATGCCCCAAAAGCAACAAAATCTGGAGAAAAGCTAACCAAGAAAACACCCATGGCTTCATAAGGCCCCCAAGAGAAACAACTAAAGAACTTCCCAGATGAAGACACCTTTCTGAAACTATCAGAAGGTGAATACAAAAGGATTATACAGAGAGCCTTCCTAAACCTTATACAAAATGCAGCAGAGCAAAATGAAAAATTAAGCAAGCTCTTCCTTCTGATTGAACACTAGTTCTCTGAAATCCAACAGATCAAGAACAAAATCAAAGACATAGAAACTTCAATTCAAAGCCAAGAAAACAGAATGGAACAAATGGAAAAGAGAATTTCTTATTTGGAAGACAGAGCTAGTTACTCCAGCATCTATGAGGAGAAATTAGGAAAAAGAAACAAGAAAAATGTGCAAGCATTAAGAAACATGTGGGACTGTACTAAGAGGAACGATCTACGATTAGTTGGAGTTCCTGAACAGGGCAAGACACCTGAGAACACAGAGAGTATTGTTGCTGAGCTGCTGACAGAAAACCTCCCAGAAATTAGGAAAGAAACGAAGATGTAAATCCAAGATACATGTCAAACATTACTCAATATAGATCTCAAAAGAAATACTCCAAGACATATTATAATCAAGCTTAACAAAATGAAGCATAAGCAGAAACTCTTAAAGGCAAGACTCAAAGCAAAGGTAACATTCAGAAGGAAACCCTGTAGGCTTTTGTTGGATTTCTCAGCAGAAACAGTGCTGGCACAGAAACAGTGGCATGGCACATTCAAAGCCTTGAAGAAGGAGAACTGCCAAGGAAGAATTATCTATCCTGCAAAACTGTCTTTCAAATATGAAAGTAAAATTCAGACATTCACAGATAAACAGAAACTCAGAAACTTTGTAAAAACCAAACCAAAGCTATAGGAAATCCAGAAAGATTCTCTCGGCTTAGAACAAAACCACTAACTTTATATTTTAGAAGCAAATACAGGACACATGACCCAGAAACCTACTCAGTTAGGGAAGGCTCCAAAGTCAGTGACAGCTGTGCTAGTGAAAGAAATGATCCAGTGATCATATCATGAAAACTATGATGTCGTCACATTAAAAAGAGGGATGTATAACACTTGTGACAGTCCTACCAGATGGAGAGGAAGTTAATAACAATGGTAGTAAAATTGGGCTTATGCATAGTTTATTAAGGGGGAGTATAAGGGCAGCCATAAAGCACAAATAAAGATGCAACATCTCAAATCAAGAAATGTAATGCAGGAGTCTCAACAACCACAAAACCAACCCTGAAAAAGGTGGAAAATCAACACACAAAGAAGAACATCCCAGAACGGATTAATAACAACAGAGAAAATAACAACACCAAAATAAACCTATCACAATGACAGCACTAAACACAGACATATCAGTAATTACATTGAATGTGAATGGACTGAACACTCCAGTAAAGAGACATCGAGAGACATCTTGGATCAAAAGATGTGACCCATCCATATGTTGCCTAGGAGAAACTCACCTTAGACTTAAAGATATGAACAAACTGAAAATTAAAGGATGAAAGAATATATATCAAGCTAACAATACACAGAGAAGAGCATGTCTGGCAATTCTAATCTCAGATAAAATCGATTTTAATGTAAAATCCACCGTTGTGGACAAGGATGGACACTATTGCTAAAAGGTTCAATACACAAGCACGACTTAACACTATTAAACATTTATGCACTTAATATTAGAGCACCTATATACATCAAAGAAACACTGACTAAACTAAAAAATGAGATAGCTCACAATAATACTGGGTGACTTCAACACTCCACTCTCAGTATGGGACAGATGGTCTAGAAAAAAGCTCAATAAAGACAGAAGACCTTATTGACAAAATTAACCAACTAGACTTCATCAACATAGACAGAACTTTCTATCCCTCAGTGGACAACTATACCTTCCCCTCCAGTGCACATGGAACGTTCTCCAGAATAGACCATGTATTAGGACATAAAAAAAATTTTGAACAAAATCCATAACATTGAGTTAATGCAAAGCATCATCTCAGATCATAAAGCCATAAAACACAAAGTCAAAAGCAGAAAAAACATATATAGAAAGTGGAACTCATGGAAACTGAACAACATCTTGCTCAAAAAGCCATGGGTTATCAAGAAGGAAATAAAGAAGTTTATGGATTCCCATGAGAATGAAAACACTTCCTACCAGAACCTATGGGATACAGCCAAAGCAGTGCTCAGAGTTCAGTTTATCTCCATAAAGGCACACATCGGGAAGGAAGAAAGAAACCAAATCAAAGAACTAACCCTACAGCTTGAACAAGTAGAGAGAGAACAACAGACGAACGTCTCCATCACCAGAAGAAGACAGATCCTAAAGATTAGAGCAGAACTAAAAGAATTAGAGAATAGAAGAAAAATTGGAACAATTGAAAAGACCAAAAGCTGTTTTTTTGAAAAGATAAACAAAATTGACAAACCACTGGCTGAACTTACAAAAGAAAAACAGGAAGGGAAACAAAAACCCAAGTAGGAAATGAGTGGGGAGTTGTCATAACAGATCCAACAGAAATCAAAAATATCATAACAGAATACTATGAAAGACTGTACTCTAACAAGTTGGAAAACCTGAAGGAAATGGACAAATTCCTTGATTTATATCACCTACCCAAATTATCACAAGCTGAAGCAGAACAATTTAATAAACCCGCGATGAATTGGATCCGTCTCTGCGGCACTTGGCTTTAACAGAAAGAAGAGATTGAAAAAGTCACCCAAAAACTACCAGCGAAAAAAACCCTGGGCCCAGATGGCTTCATCACAGAATTCTACCAAGCTTTTAGAGAAGAGTTATCTCCAATACTACTGAGACTATTTCACTGTATAGAAAGGGATGGAGTACTCTCATATTCATTCTGTGAAGCCAGCATAACCCTGGTACCAACAAAGCCAGGGAAAGACCTAACCAAAAAGGAAAACTACAGACAGATATCACTCATGAATCTAGATGTAAAAAATCTTCCTCAAAATTCTTGCGAATAGAATACAATATATCAAAAAAATAATCCATCATGACCAAGTTCGATTTATACCAGGGATACAAGGCTGGTTCAACATCAGGAAAACAATTGTTGTGATCAACCACATAAATAACATGAAAGACAAGAATCACCTGATTTTGTCTATTGAAGCAGAAAAGGCATTTGATAAAGTCCAACACCCATTCATACTAAAAACTCTCAACAAAATAGGACTAGAAGGCAAATTCCTCAATGCAATAAGGATCATTTATACAAAGCTAACTGCCTACATCATTCTGAATGGAGAGAGACTGAAACAATTTCCCTTGAGCTAGACAAGGATGACCACTGACACCTCTTCTATTCAATATTGTACTAGAAGTTCAAGCGAGAGAAATTAGACAAGACCAAGAAATAAAGAACATCTGCACCAGCAAAGAAGAACTAAAAATCTCTGTATTTGCAGATGACATGATTGTATATGAAGAGAATCCTAAAGAATCCATAGGTAAACTATTCAGACTGATAGAACAGTTCACCAGTCTCAGGATACAAGATAAACATAAGTAAATCAGTAGGATTTCTTTATACCAACAATGACATTATTAATGAAGAAATCACCAAATCAATATCATTTAGTATAGCCCCTAAGAAGATAAAGAACCGGGGGGGGGGTGGAATAAAGATGGCAGACTAAATACATGTCTCCTTACATCCCTCTGGAAACCAAGACCTGAATTGATAATCAAACGGAGCCTTCTGATCACCTAATCAGCCTCAGGACACGGCACAGGGCTGTTAATTGGAACTTCATACCACTGAGCAAAAAACCTCCTCTCTTTCACTGACTCCCGCTCCTGGCTAGCCCTGGCTCTCACAGACTGAAGGTAAACGCACCATTTTGACGTTTTTTCCCTCTATCGTCGCCGGCGGGTGGAGCGGGGTGTTGCCTAGCAGCTAGACTCAGACGTGCTGCTGGGGGCGGTAAGCAGGTGAAATTCCCATATTTGAGAGCCAGGCTTAGGACTCTGTTAATCTAGCAACTTTGAGCTTGTCGAATTATATCTGCCTCAGCTGGGACTGTGTGGAATTTCGCAGTCAGTGTGTGGGACAACATATTGGTACTGAGATTTTAGAGGGACCTAATTCTTAGCCTAGGAGCCAGCACCTGGAAACAGGACAGCGCTTCTCTGACAGAAAAGCAGTAATTTACCAAAGACCACCTATGTTGGGGTTCCTGCAACAGAAGCAGAGGAATTACTACCTCTCGGCACCTTTAGCCCCTCTATCTGCGGCCTGTGTGGAGGACGCCATCTTGGATACGATGACCGCAGCTGGACCTAATTCTTAACGTGGGAGCCAGAGCCTGCCCACAAGAGATCGCTTTTCTATCACAAAAGCAGTACTCGACCCAGTGTCGCCTAAGGCTAGGCCCTGTCACCAGAGGCCAACACGGCAGTAGCACTGCTCTATTCTGAACTAGTTTGTTATCATCTTGGATTGGATATAGTGATGCTTACTTTGTCAGTTGAGAAGAGTGACCTCTACACCTGAAAACTTAACTGACTTGTGAAGTGGTCAGATACCTTTTGCTTTACATTTTAAGACAGCCTAGAGAAACATTTGCAATCCATCCTCACAGTACCTCTTCCAGCCTCTACATACTCACATGGGACCCAAAAAGCAACAGACACTTGTGACATACAAGAAATCATCCATGGCTTCAGAAGGCTCCCAAACAAAGCAACGAAGGAGTTTTCCAGATGAAGAAACTTTTATGAAAGCATCAGAAAGTGAATACAAAATGATTATGTACAGAGCCCTTCTAGACCTTATACAAAATGCAGCAGAAAAAAAATGAAAAATTAAGCAAGCTGTTCGATCTGATGGAACACCAGTACTCTGAAATCCAACAGATCAAGAACAAAATCAAATACATGGAAACTTCAATGCAAAGCCAAGAAAATAGAATGGAACAAATAGAAAAAAGAATTTCTGACTTGGAAGACAGAGCTCCCGATGCCAGCGTCTATGAGCAGAAATCAGAAAAAAGAAACAAGAATAATGAAGAAACATTAGAAGCATGTAGGACTCTGTTAAGAGGAAGAGCTTTCAATTAATTGGAGTCCCTGAACAGGGTGAGACATCTGAGAGTATCATTGCTGAGCTGCTGAAAGAAAACTTCCCAGAAATCATGAAGAGAATATAGATGCATATCGTACGCCACCTAATATAAATCTCAAAAGAAAGACTCCAAGACATATTCTAATCAAGCTTAACAAAATGAAACATAAGCAGCAACTCTTAAAGGCAATAAGACTCAAGGCAAAGCTAACATTCAGAGGGAAACCCTGTAGGATCTGGTCATATTTCTCAGCAGAAACCATGCTGGCACAGAGACAGTGGCATGACATATTCAAAGCCTTGAAGGAGAAGAACTTCCAACCAAGAATTATATATCCTGCAAAACTATCTTTCAAATACAAAAATGAAATTAAGACATTCCCAGATGAACAGAAACTCAGAGACTTTATAAAAACCAAACCCAAACTACAAGAAATACTGAAAGAAGTTCTTGGCTCTGGCTTAGAAGAACAAAACCACTAACTTTATATTTTAGAACGAGACACTACTCAATACTCTGCTCATTTAGGGAAGGCTCCAAAGTCAATCACAGCTTTGATACGGAAAGAAGCAATCCAGTGATCATCATGAAAACTATGGTGTCATCATATTAAAAAGAGGGATGTACTACAGTTGTTATAGTCCTTCCAGATGGAGAGGAAGATGACAAGACTGGTAGTAATTAAAATTGGGTTTATATATAGTTTATTACGGGGGATCATAGGGGAAGCTGTAAAGCACAACAAAGATGCATCATACCATTTCAAAAAATGTAACATAGGAGTCTCCACACCTACAAAACTAGCTCTGAAAAAGGTGAAAAATCAACTCACAAAAAACAATGTCCCAGAACAGAGTAATAAGAACAACAGAGAAAACGTCAACATAGGAATAAACATATCACAATGGCAGCAGTGAACACATACCTATCAATAATTACATTGAATGTGAATGGACTGGATGCTCCAATAAAGAGACACCGAGTGTCATCTTGGATCAAAAGACATGACCCATCCATATGTTGTCTGAAAGAACCTGATTTGAGACCTAAAGATAGGAACAAACTGAAAATTAAAGGATGGAAGAATGCATATGAAGCTAACAATGAACAAAGGAAAAAGCAAGGGTGGCAATTCTAATCTCAGACAAAATCAATTTTAATGTCAAACCCACCATCATGAAGAAAGATGGACACTACTTATTGCTGGAAGGTTCAGTACACAAGCAAGACTTAACTATATTAAATATTTATACACCTAATATGAGAAGAAACACTGACTACACTCAAAAGAGAGTTAGATGACTCCACATGATAGTGGGAGACTTTAACACTCCACTCTCATTACTAGACAGATCACCTAGAAAAAAGCTCAGTAAAGATACAAAAGACCTCATTGACACAATTAACCAACTAAACCTCATTGATATATACAGAACTTTCCACCCATCAGCAGACAACTACACCTTCTTCTCCAGTGCACATGGAACATTCTCCAGAATAGACCATGTGATAGGCCATAATGCAATGCTTAACAAAATCCATACCATTGAATTACTACAAAGCATCTTCTCAGATCATAAAGCCATCCAAGTTGAAATCACAAGCAGACAAAACATAGATAGAAAGTGGAACTCTTGGAAACTGAACAACATCTTGCTCAAAAAAACATGAGTTATAGAGGAAATCAAGGATGAAATAGAGAAATTCATAGATTCCAATGACAACAAAAACACTTCTACCAGAACCTATGTGATACAGCCAAAGCAGTGCTCAGAGGTCTGTTTATCTCCATAAATGCACACATCTGGAAGGAAGAAAGAAACCAAATCAAAGAACTAACTCTACAGCTTGAAGAAGTAGGAAGAGAACAACAGAGGAACCCCTGGGGCACCAGAAGAAACGAGATCATAAAGATTAGAGCAGAGCTAAATAAAATAGAGAATAGAAAAACAATAGAAAAAATTGAAAAGATCAAAAGGTGGTTTTTTGAAAAGATCAACAAAATTGACAAACCACTGGCTAAACTTACTAAAGAAAAGCAGGAAAGAAAACAAATAACCCAGATTAGAAATGACAGGGGAGTTGTCACCACAGATGCAACACAAATGAAAAATATCATAACAGAATACTATGAAAGACTGTACTGTAACAAATTTGAAAACCTAGGAGAAATGGACAAATTCCTTAACGCATACCACCTACCCAAATTATCACAATGTGAAGCAGAACAACTTAATGAACCCATCACAAAGGAAGAGATTGAAAGTGTCATCAAAACACGGCCAACCAAAAAAAGTCCGGGCCCAGATGGCTTCACTGCAGAATTCTACCAAGCATTTAGACAAGAGTTATCTCCAGTACTACTGAGACTATTTCACAGTATAGAAAGGGATGGAGTACTTCGAAACTCATTCTGTCAAGCCGGCATAACCCTGATACCTAAGCCAGGAAAGACCCAGCAAAGAAAGAGAACTACAGTCTGATATCAGTCATGAATCTAGATGCAAAAATCTTCAACAAAATTCTTGCCAATAGAATACAACAACATATCAAGAAAATAATCCATCATGACCAAGTGGGATTCATACCAGGGATGCAAGGCTGGTTCAACATCAGAAAAACAATTAACGTGATTAACCACGTAAATAACACAAGACAAGGATCACCTGATTTTGTCCATTGATGCAGAAAAGGCATTTGATAAAGTCCAACACCCATTCATGCTAAAAACTCTTAGCAAAATGGGCATAGACAGCAAATTTCTCAACACAATAAGGGCCATTTATACAAAGCCAATTGCCCACATCATCCTGAATGGAGAGAGACTGAAAGACTTTCCTTTGAGATCAGGAAGTAGACAAGGATGCCCACTCTCACCTATTCTATTCAACATTGTGCTAGAAGTTTTAGCCAGAGCAGTTAGACAAAACCAAGAAATAAAGAGCATCTGCATCAGCAAAGTGGAAGTTAACAATCTCCCTGTTTGCAGATGATATGATTGTATATGCAGAGAACCCCAAGGAATCTGTATGTTAACTGCTCAAACTGATAGAAGAGTTCAGCAAAGTCTCAGGGTAAAAGATAAACATAAGTAAATCAGTAGGATTCCTTTGTACCAACAACGAGACTGTTAAGGAAGAAATTATCGAATCAATACCATTTATGAAAGCCCCTAAGAAGATAAAGTACCTAGGAATTAATCTAACCAGAGAAATACCGACGTTTACAAAGAGAACTACAAGCCCTTACTACATGAACTAAGAGAGACTTAAATAAATGGAAAAACCTACCGTGCTTATGGATAGGAAGACTTAACATTGTGAAAACATCTGTTTTACCCAAAGCAGTCTACTTATGTAATGCAATCCCAATACAAGTTCAAGCGTCAATTTTTAATGAGATGGAGAAACAAATCACCAACTTTGCTTGCAAAGGGAAGAAACCCCAGATAAGTAAGGTACTACTAAAGAAGAAGAACACACTGGGAGGCCTCTCATTACCCGACCTTAGAACTTACTACATTGCCACAGTGGTCAAAACAGCCTGGTACTGGTACAAGAACAGACAGATCAATCAATGGAACAGAATTGAGACCCCAGAGATGACACCATCTGCCTATGAACAGTTGATATTTGACAAAGGCCCTAAGACATTAAAATGGGGTAAAAACAGTATCTTCAACAAATGGTGCTGGCAAAATTGATTATCCATCTGCAGTAAACTGAATCAAGATCCCTATCTTACACCTTACACAAAAATGGACTCCAACTGGATAAAAGACCTAAATATCAAACCTAAAATGATAAAGCTCATCCAAGAAAAGGTAGGAACAACAATGGAAGTTTTAATACACAATGAAGACAGACTCCAAAATGTGTCAAAGAAACCACACTCAACAGAAGAGAAAATAAATAAATGGGAACTATTAAGAATCAAGCACTTTTGCTCATCCAAAGACTTTATTAATAGAATTAAAAGAACACCCATAGAATGGGAAAAAATATTTGGCAACTCTATGTCAGTCCAACGCCTGATCTCCATAATCTATAAGATACTACCAAGTATCAATGAAAAGAAGATAAACCATCAAATTAAGCGATGGGCAAAGGAGATGGACAGACATTTCACTAAAGAGGAGATCCAGGAAGCCAAAAAACACATGCGGACATATTCTTTACTTTACATATCTTTACTTATTAAGGAAATTCAAATCAAGATGACAATAAGATACCATCTCACTGCAACAAGATTGGCCATGATCCAGAAAACAGAAAACAACAAATGCTGGAGAGGCTGTGGAGAAAGTAGAACCCTCCTATACTGTCGGTGGGGTTGCAAAATGGTCCAGCCTCCTTGGAAAGCAATCTGGCGCTTCCTTAAAAAAATGGACATCGATATACCATTTGACCCAGTAATTCCACTGCTTGGAATATATCCTAGAGAATCAAGGCCCTTCACAGCAATGGACACATGCACCAGAATGTTTGTTGCAGCATAGTCCACTATAGCAAAAAGATGGAATCAACCCAGATGCCCAACAACAGAAGAATGGATAGGTAAACTATGGTACATATACTCAGTGGAGCACTACGCAATGATAAAGAATAACGATGATTCCAGGAAACATCTCCTAACCTGGTTTCAACTGGAAGACATTATGTTGAGTGAAAGTAGTCAGCGACAAAGGGACAAATACTGTATGAGACCTCTATGATAAGATCTCAAAAACATACATGTGTATAGAAGACTCTTTGACAGCTGCAAGGGAGGGGAGGGAGGGGGGAGGAGGGTTTAGTTTAGATAATTGTTAGGAATCTGGTTGGGAGAAAGTGGTGATAGCACATATTAGAAACAAGAACAACATTAAATGGACTTCAGCATAACTTGAGTACTGCTTCCATCTTAAGCCAAAATTGCAAGGATAGACTAGCTGGGGCAGGGGGCAGAGGACCATGCTCTTAGATGAAATCGAGGCCAATTGGCACAACTAGCGTTTTGCTAAGAGAGCTCTCTGCACCCCACATTGGTGAGTGGCATCTGGGGTCTTAAAAGCTGCCAAGCTGCCATCCGAGGACACAGCAAATGGTCCCACCTCAGTAGGGACGGATGCTCACTGAGGTCCAAAATGACATGCGGTAAAGACAACCTAGAAGACAGAGAGACCCACAAGAGTGGGTGCCTACATTGACTTGGGACCAGAAGAACTGGATGGTGCCCGGCCACCACCAGTGATAGCCACGATGGAGCTCACTAGGTTGAGTCTCTCTGGCAACACAAGAATAAAAAGGGGTGCATCCTGAGATCTCCACTAAAAGACCTCAGTTGATGGTCCAGCAGTTTCGGGGTTTCCCTGAGAGCGTGGCCCCCAGCCCTGATGCTGCCCTTACCCCTAAATTATAACCAAGGTCCACTCTTTGGACAGGAATGGATTGGACTTGGCAATGCAGAGTGACCATATATTGGATGCACTTTATGGTTCTATACATCTATAGGATATCATCTTGTTCACCTCTGGCTTGAGGAAGGAGAGTGGGTGGAGAGGTGCGGAAATGAGGCTGTTGGGAGGATGAGACATGTATGGAGCAGAGAGGAATAGTGTGTTGTCAGCGGACAGGAAGAGCAGTGGAAGCTGCATATAGATGGGCATGTAAATTTATACGGGAATGTACATTTTCACTCAGTGATGTTAAATTAAAAAAATTGAAAAAAAAAAAGATAAATTACCTAGGAATAAATCTAACCAGAGAAATAACAGACATTGATGAAGAAAACTACAAACCCCTACTACAAGAAACTAAGAGAGACTTACATTAATGGAGAAATCTACCCTGCTCTTGGATAGGAAGACTTAACATTGTGAAAACATCTGTTTTACCCACAGCAGTCTACTTATATAATGCAATCCCAATACAAATTCCAGTGACATTTTATTTTATTTTATTTTATTTTATTTTTATTTAACATAACTGAGTAAAAATGTACATTCACATGTAAATTTACATACCCACCTATCTGCAGCTTCCACTGCTCTCCCTGTCCGGTGAGTGCACACTATTCCTCTCTGCTCCATACATGTCTCATCCTCCCAACAGTCTCCTTTCCCCTCCTCTCCATCCATTCCCCTTCCTCCAGCCAGAGGTCAGCAAGATGATATCCTATAGATGTATAGAACCATAAAGTGCTTCCAACATATGGTTACTCTGCATTGCCAAGTCCATTCCATTCCTGTCCAAAGAGTGGACCTTTGTTATAATTTATGGGAACAGGCAGCATCAGGGCCGGGGGCCATGCTCTCAGAGGAACCCCAAAACCGCTGGACCATCAATTGAGGTCTTTTAGTGGAGATCTCATGATGCACCTCTTTTTATTCTTGTCTTGCGAGTGAGGCTCCTCTCTGTGAGCTCCGTCATGGCTATCACTGGTGGTGGCCGGGCACCATCCGGTTCTTCTGGTCCCAGGTCGATGTAGGCACCCACTCTTGTGGGTCTCTCTCCAGTGACATTTTTTTAATGAGATGGAGAAAGAAGTCACCAACTTTCTTTGGAAAGGGAAGAAGCCCTGGATAAGTAAAGCACTACTAAAGAATAAGAACACACTGGGAAGCCTCTCGCTACCCAATTTTAGAGCCTATTACACTGCTACAGTAGTCAAAATACCCAAGTGCTAGTACAAAAAGAGACAGATCAATGGAAGAGATTTGAGACTCCAGAGATGACACCATCTTCCTATGAACAGTTGATATTTGACAAAGGCTCTGAGACATTAAACTGGGATAAAAGCAATCTCTTCAACAAATGATGCTGGCAAAATTAGATATCCATCTGCAGTAAGTTGAAACAAGACCATATCTTACACCTTATACACAAACCAACTCAAACTGGATAAAAGACCTAAATACCTAAAATGATAAAGCTCATCCAAGAAAATGTAGGAACAACAATGGAAGGTTTACTACAAAGTGTAGATAGACTTCAAAATCTGTCAAACAAACCACAAACAACAGAAGAGAAAATAGACAAATGGGAACTACTAAGAATCAAACACTTTGGCTCATCCAAAGACTTTATTAATAGAATTAAAAGTCCACCTACAGAATGGGAAAAAAATATTTGGCAACTATATGTCAGAGTGATGCCTGATCTCCATAATCTATAAGGTACTGGAAAAAGTCCATAAGAAAAAGATAAGTCATCCAATTAAGCAATGGGCAAAGGAGATAGGTGTAGACATGCTCACGATCATTAGCTATTAAAGAAATTCATATCAAAATGACAATGAGACACCATCTCACCCCAGCAAATTTCGCCATGGTCCAAAAACCACAAAACAACAAGTTCTGGAGAGGCGGTGGAGAAACTGAAACTCTCCTACACTGTTGGTGGGATTGAAAAATGGTACAACCTCGTTGGAAAGCAATCTGGTGCTTCATTAAAAAGCTGGATATAGATATGTCATTTGACTCAGTAATTCCACTGCTTGAATTATATCCTGCAGAATCCAGGGTATGCACGCTAACTGACACATGCATATGAATGTTTATTGCAGCACAGTCTAGAATAGCAAAAAGATAGAATCAACCCAGATGCCCAACAACAGGGGAATGGATAGGTAAACTATGGTATATATACTTAATGGAACACTATGCAATGATAAACAACAATGATGATTGTAGGAAACATCTTATAACCTGGTTTCAATTGGAGGACATTTTTCTGAGTGAAAGTAGTCAGTGACAAAAGGACAAATACTGTATGAGACCCCTACAATAAGAACTTAAAAACAGACTAATGCATGGAAGAAAAGACTCTTGGACAGCTGCAAGGGTAGCGAGAGAGGGGTGGTGCAGGTGGGAGGGTCTAGATTAGATAGTTGATAGAGATTTGATTGGGTGAAATCTGTGACAGCACACAGTAGAAAGAAGATCAGTATTAACTGAACTCCAACTAACATGATTTTTCCTCCCATCTTAACCCAGTATTCAATGGACAGAGTAGCTGAGGCAGGGGGCTGGGGACCATACTCTCGAGGCCAGTTGGCACAAGAAGCATTTTGCTAAGAAAGCCTTCTGCACCCCTCATTGGTCAGTGACATCTGGGTTCTTAAAAGCTGCCAAGCTGCGATTTGACAGTACAGCAAATGTCCCAACTCAGCAGGAACAGATGATCACCAAGAACCAAAATGACATGGGCAGAAGAGAAACCAGAAGACAGACCCACATGAGTGAGTCAACTTGTGACCAGAAGAACCGATAGTGCCTGGCCACCACCGGAGATAGTCGTGATGGAGCTCACAAAGTTGAGTCTCACTGGTAACACAAGAATAGAAAGGGGTACACCCTGAGATCTCCACGAAAAGACCACAATTGATGGTCCAGGGGCCACAAAGTTCCACTTGGGAGCATGGCCCCTGGCCCTGATGCTGCCGCTGTCCATCAATCATAATGGAGGTCAACTCTTCAGAAAAGAATGGATTGGACTTGGCAACACAGAGTTACCATATCATTTGGGTACATTATGGTTCTATGCATCTACAGGATGTCATCCTGCTCACTTCTTACTTAAGCACGGGAGTGGGTGCAGAGGAGGCAATAGGAGATTGTTCAGAGGATAAGATGTACGGAGCGGAGAGGAAGAGTGTGCTGTCACCGGGCAGGGAGAGCAGTGGGAGGTACATGTACGTGGGCATGCAAGTTTATATGAGAATGTACATTTTCATTCAATCATAACAAAAAAAAGAAATTTTCTGCAATAAAAAGTTAAAACTACACATATAGCTTTATTTTAAGCTATACATATTTTATTTAAGATTATTGAGATTGCTAATAAGCTACATTTGAAATTTTCTGCAATGAAAATGTAAAAACTACACATATAGCTTTATTTTAAGCAAGTCCAGGAGTATACAATGGCATTCTCATAGCACTGGTGGTTAGAAAGATGTATTTTTTATAGTATAAAGTTAAACATAAGTCGTATTTAAATCCTTGAGTAAACACTGAAATAAAAATACTTGAGTAATACAAGTATTGAAACATATCTTCAGAACAATCTAGAAAAATAACTTATTTTGAAAACTGGTAAATAGAAGTGAAAAAATCAAATATTTATCTTGCCTTTCCTATAGAAATAATAACTCAGGTATCCAGTTGAAGACAGAGGAATTTTTTTTTAAAATTAGAGAATTATTTGAGCTAATAGGTGATGAAAGAATATGTTTTCAAAAGCTCCATTTTCAGCCTGTAACAAAAAAGTAGCTAGGCATGGTCAGCAATGACTGCTTGTATCATAAAAGAAAAAAGTAATATCCCTACTGATGGAAGTATTCTTGCCAAAAAAAAAAAAAAGAAGGGGGAAAAAAAACTTGAATCTGATCAGACTTCAAGATCTAACTAGCAATTTACAAGAAATACACGGACCAAACGAAAGCATTAATTATCTCCACAGGGATGCAACCAGCAAAATACAGATTGTGGGAAACTTTATAGAACAAACTCAGTTTTTTTAATATGTTAGTTGCAAGGGGGGAAAAAAAGAGTTTGACGATGAACCTATAAATTATAGGAAACTCAAGAGGCATACTAACCCCTTGCAGCAAGTGGACTTTAATGTGTGAATATGTGTGATAAAACAATATGATATCTAGGATTTGCTCAAAATATCCTGGATTAGAAAAAGGTGTGGGTAAATATGAAGCAAGGCTGACCATGATTTTATGATGGACAATGGATACATGAGGGCTCAGTGCTCTATTATCCATACTTACATAGACATTTGAAATTCTCTACGATAAGAAGTTAAAAGCGACATATATAGCTTTATTTTAAGCAAGTACAGGATTATGCGGTGGTTTTCTCATAGCACTGGTGGTTAGAAAGACATATCTTTTATAGTTTAAAGTTAAACACTCCATCAGATAGCATGGAAAATTATGTGTATGTATGATCTTTAAGTTTCTTCTCACTTTTATGGAAGCTTCCTCCAAAGTGAATGAGAACTGCTTCAATGATACTCCAATTAAATTTTATTTAGAGTGTTTTCCCGTATGAGTCAGATCCGACTAGATGGCACTTGGCTGGCTTGACTCTCATCTCTGGAGCCCTAAGGGTAGAATGGTTAAACATTTGATCACTAACCAAAAGATCAGCAGTTCAAATTCACAGCCTATTCCTTGAGAAACCTGTGGGACAGTTCTACTGTGTCCTACAGGGTTGCTGTGAGTGGTGGTTAACTTAGTGGCAATGTTAGCTTTTTAGGGGGCTGGGAGTGGGGGATGACTTGCAGTCTCTGTGATTGTAGGACCTTTAGACACTTTGTGTTTTATACCATCAGATACTAGCTTAGGGATCAAGCAGGAGACAACATGAATGCTATGACTTCAAATTAGAATGATGCATCTGTTTTCCATCACAGGGGAAAAACAAGTCAGCCAATAACAGCATCAGAGTTCTGTCTAAGAGCTGCATAGCTTGGTTTTGCTTTTTCTCTGTTAAGAAGCTGTCTTAATGACTGATGCATTAGGATAAAGCTGTGAGATTCAAATAAGAAGCAATGAGTCAGCGACTCTTGGAATTACACTCTTTCTGAGGATCTGGTAAACTCAGATCTCCAGTGTGTCTTCTCTCACAGGAATTAAAGAAGAGAGAGACTGATATTTATTACTGAGGTGACTGATTCTTGGTAGAGACCTAAAAACACCACGCTTGATCTGTTAACCATTTGCAGACCTATGGAGCTCTGGATACGTTAATCTAACATTTAAATATAAAAGTGAAAATGTAAAATATACATTTGTATAATGCCTTTCACTGTATAAGAAGCCACATTTAAAGAGCTAGAGCCATTGTGGAAAATTAATTCTTATCAGAGAGTAGCCTTTTTTTGGTTCAATATTTTCAACATTATTTTGACTTGAAAGAAAACTAAAAACCATTCCCTGGGCCATCTTCATTTGTGAAAAGGTATACATTCTTTAAACCTTTAATCTCAGTTTTAACTATTAGATATGTCACTAACTAGCTAGCATATATTGCATTATTAATCCCAGTTCTTTTTTTTTTAATTGTGATTAAAGTGTACAGTCCAAATATGTTTTCATGCCCACGTATCTACCACTCCTTCTACTCTCCCCATCTGGTGACAGTATGGTCCTTCTTTCCATTCTATACTTCTAGTGTCCCCTCAACAAGCATCTGTCCCTTCCTCTCCACCCTCTTCTCTCTCGTCTAGAAAGAGACCAGTAGGACCACCTCCTCCTACCATAAACTATATATACTATATGGTCACACCATATTGGGTTCAGTTTAGAAAACCTTTCAGTTTATGGTGAAGTCCAGTTGAGTTGTGCTACTCTCTACCATGTGCTGTCACTGCTTTCACCTAATCAAATTTCTATCAACTATCTAATTTACAATCTACTCTCTCCCTCTTTCCCTACTCTTGTATGTCTTTTCTTCTGTGTATATGTCTATTTTTAAGATCTTATAGCAGAGGTCTCATACAATACTTGTTCTTTTGTTGCTGACTGATTTCACTCAGCATAATGTCTTCCAGTTAAAACCAGGTTATGAGATGCTTCCTAAAATCATCATTGTTCTTTATCATTGCATAATGTTCCATTGAATATATGTATAGTAGTTTATTTATCCATCCATCTGTTGATGGGCATCTAGATTGATTATATTTTTTGCTATTATGGGCAGTGCTGCAATAAACATTTGTGTGCATGTATCTGTTCGTGTGACTGCCTTTATTTCTGAAGGATATATCCTGAGCAGTGGGGTTACTAGGTCAAATGGTATTTCTATTTCTGGCTTTTTAAGGAAGCACCAAATTGCTTTCCAAAGGGACTGTACCATTTTGCAATCCCAGCAGCAGTGTAGAAGGGTCCCAATCTCTCCACAGTCCCTCCAGCATTTGTTGTTTTCTGTTTTTTAGGTCATGGCCAATCTTGCTGGGGTGAGATGGTATCTCATTCTAGTTTGGATTTGGATTTCTCTAATAGCTAATGATTGTGAGTGTTTCCTGAAGTGTGTTTTGGCTACCTGGATGTCTTCTTTGAAACAGTGTCTTCCCATTTCCCTTACCTATTGCTTAGTTAGGTCATTTATCTTTTTTCTTATGGATATTTTGCAATACCTCGTAGATTATGGAGATCAGACATCAGTCCAACATGTAGTTGCTGAATATTTTTTCCCATTTTGTAGGTAGTCTTTTCACACTCTTAATAAAGTCTTTGGATGAGCAAGGGTGTTTGATTTTTAGTAGTTTCCATTTATCTATTTTCTGTTCTGTTGTTCATGCTTTGTCTGTCACATTTTGAAGTCTGCCTAAACCATTCAATAGAACTTCCATTGTTGATTCTATTTTTTTCTTGTTTGATCTTTATCATTTTCGGTTTGATATTTAGGTCTTTGATCCATTTTGAGTTAGTTTTTGTGTGTGGTGTGAGATATGGGTCCTGTTTCAGTTTTTTGCAGATGGATATCCAATTTTGCCAACATCATTTGTTTAAAACCCCACTTTATGACCTTCAGGCCTTTATTGAATTTCAACTGTTCACAGAAGGATGGTGATATTTCTGGAGTCTCAGTTCTGTTCCATTGGTCTATATGTCTTTTTTTGGATCAGTACCAGGCTGTTTTGACTACTGTAACAGTGTAGTATATTCTAAGATTGTGCTCCCAGTTCTTTACCACTCTCTGATTCTCTGCCCTTTTCTATGAGACTGAAGTTCCTCCAGCTAGAGGTAACCCCTATTGATCAATAAGGTTTGATTAAAGGTAGCAGTAGATCAGTTTTGGATCCAGAGTCATTGCAAGTGTGTACTTACCCCTATTTTACTTCTGTGGTGATAATGAGAACATGCTCTTAGTAACACAAATGCCCCTGAAGAATGAGAATCACATGAACAGCAGACATGGGCATATCACATGGCATGAGCCAAACTCAGCCAACTCAACCCAATCAGGTGAAATCTGCCAAGCTGCAGCTACGCTAGTAGAAAACAAAACACTTCATCATCTCAATAGTGAAAGATTCTACAGGGAAACTATTGAACGACTCAGCGAGCATCAAAAGAAGATGGAAAGAATACACAGAGTCATTATACCAGAAAGAACTAGTCAATGTTCAGGATTTGAAGAAGTAGCATGTGATCAGGAACCAATGGTACTGAAGGAAGAAGTCAAAGCTGCATTGAAGGCATTGGCAAAAACAAACAAACAAAAAAAAAAGGCTCCAGGAATTGTTGGAATATCAATTGAGCTATTTCAACATATAGATGCAGTGCTGAAGTGCTCACTTGTCTATGCCAAGAAATTTGGAGGACAGCTACCTGGCCAACTGACTGGAAGAGATCCAGATTTATGCCCATTCCAAAGAAAGGTGATCCAGCTGAATGTGGAAATTACCAAACAATATCGTTAATATCACGTGTAAGTAAAATTTTGCTCAAGATCATTCAAAAGTGACTCCCAAGAGTATATTAACAAGGAACTGCCAAAGATTCAAGGTTCAGAAGAGGATACGGAACCAGGGATATCATCATTGATGTCAGATGGGTCTTGGATGAAAGCAAAGAATACCAGAAAGATGTTTACTTGTGTGTCACTGACTATTCAAAAGCATTTGACTTTGTGAATCATACTAAATTATGGGTAACATCGTGGAGAATGGGAACTCTGAAACGCCTAATTGTTCTCTTAAGGAATCTGTATATAGATCAAAAGTTGGTCGTGCAAACAGAGCAAGGGGACGCTGCAAGTTTTCAAGTCAGAAAAAGTGTGTGTCAGGGTTGTATCCTTTATCCTTTCACCATAACTTTTTAATGTGTATGCCAAGCAAATAATCTGAGAAGCTGGATTGTACAAAGAAGAACAAGGCATCAGGATTAGAGGATGACTCATTAACAACCTGTGTTATTTAGACGACACCACCTTTCTGGAAATGATGAAGATTTGAGACACTCACTGATGAACATTAAGGACCACAGCCTTCAGTATAGATTGAACTTCAACATGAGGAAAACAAAAATCCTCACAAATGGACCAGTAAGCAACATTGTCATAAATGGAGAAAAGATTGAGGTTGTCAAGGATTTCATTTTACTTGGGTCCACAGTCAAGGCCCATGGAAGCAGCAATCAGGAAATCAAAAGATACATTGCATTGGGAAAATCTGCTGCAAAGGACTTCTTTAAAGTATTCAAAAGGAAAGATGTACCTTCTTGAAGACTAAAATGCACCTGACTCAAGCCATGGTATTTTCAGTTGCATCGTATGCATACGAACATTGGACAATGAACAAAGAAGACAGAAGAAGAATTGATGCCTTTGAATTGTGGTATTGGAGAGGAATGTTGAATGTACAGTGGACCACCAAAAGAAGTAACAGATTCATTCTCAAAGAAGTACAACCCGAGTGCTCCTTGGAAGCAAAGATGGCAAGACTGAATTTTACATACTTTGGACGTGTTGTCAGGAAGGATCAGTCCCTGAAGAAGGACATCATGCTTGGTAGAGTGGAGGGTCAGTGGAAAACAGGAAGACCCTTAGCAAGATGGATTGACACAGTAGCCCAACAATGGTCATAAGCATAAAAATGATTGTGGACGTGGCAGAAGACTGGGCAGTATTTCATTCTGTTGCTATAAGGTTGCTATGAGTTAGAATCAACTCAATGACACCTAACAACAACAATAAAAGAGTTTGGGGATTTTTGTCATATGCATTACAGAGGCAAACACAGACTAATCCAGACATTGGTTACAGACAGAACTAGAATGCTGTTGTAAGAAAAAAACAGAAGTGTATTACAGTGTTTGGGGACAGCTGCAGAGAGGAATAAAAACAGTATCAGATGCTAGAAAATGTACTACGTATGTATCAGTATCTTTAATGGCAAAGCTGAAAGAAATATGCCTAATTCATTGAAACAATGAGTATTTAATTGCTAAGTAAGGGTAACAGTCATGAAAACAAATAATTTGGTTCATACTGACATGACTCCAGTTGTGCTTGGGAACACGGACCAAACCACTTACTTCGTTTTACTACAAATTCTCACCTATAAAGTAAGAGTAACTGAGGGTATTCTTCTCCTTTTCCTTGTGTTTCACTTCCTCCATCTCCTCTAATTCCTGTTGTTCCCTTGCCTTCCCTTCTACTGATTGATTGATTAGTTGATTGATTCATAAACTGTCTGTAAAGACCTGGAAATGTGCATGGCACATATTAGGAGCTTAATCATGGTGGTGCAGGATTATATCCTGTTTCATTTTTTAAATACCTTGGAAAATTTCAATATTGATCTTTAAAAGTTAAAAAAAGTCTTATGAATTTTAACAATTATGATTATTCAGAAGTGGTTCATGGAACCATGTTAACATGAGGATTAAATACTTGGCTGCAAATGAAAAGGTTAGCAATTGAACCCACTCAGCAGCCCATAGAAGAAAGACCTGACAGTATTCTACCATAAAGATTACAGCCTAGAAAACCCTATGGGGCAGTTCTGCTCAGTCACATGGGGTCATTAGGAGCCAAAATCTATTCAGCAGCACCGAACAACGATAATGGAAGTCATTCATTTCATTCTCACTGCTGGAAGTCTATAGCTGAGATTCAAGAGTTGTATTGTTATGTTAGAAAACTCACAGACTTGTTAGAAAATGCAGAAAAGTAATCTGGACAATTCTTTAGGATTTAGAATTTAGGGTTCCCTGTATTTTAATCAACTCATTTAGAAAACAGTACAGTAACAGTACAGTACAGTACAGTACAGTAACTGAAATATGGTAATTATGGTCTGTTTTTTAGTCTCCATGAAAGGTTTGTATTGAGTCGTATAGCTTGCTTCACCGTCTCCCCCCACGTATAAAAGCAAATACAGGAAGTAATATTATTCAGGTCTAGGCAACTTTCCAGCAGAAATTGCTGAGACAGGAAAACCTGTGATGGCTTTCATTTTTGTAGAAGTGGAATAATTTCAATTTGGGAAATATCTGCAAGTACTGGGGGAACAAATTATTTCCAAATCCGATTTGGAAGACTACAAACTTCATGCTCTGTGCTTTTTCCAGAAGATCCATTTCCATTAGCCTAACACAGATAGAGATAATCACTTGAAGACTGTGTTTTGCTGTATTTGTTTCAGACATGATTTCTATATCTCTTCAAAGTGTTTTGTTATGCCAGATTTCTGTACTTTACCACATAGTTTTACAAACATTTGTCCAGATGTTGTTTTCCTCATGAAACGACAGCCTGCGTGAGGTTCATGTGTCCTTCTCAGATATGAACTAATACATATGTGGTTCTCCATGCTGCATGGTGAGATAGCACATTTTTTTCTCCAGAAAGATAAATTATTGATATGCAAAGCTTGAAAATTGTTGAGAGGGAGTGAATAAATGCCAAGAGGCAATCAAGGTTAAGAAAGAATACAGACTCTTATCTGTTCTTCCAGGAAGTCTTTCAGGACAGACAAGTATTTCTAAGCAATGTCCATAAGCAATACAGGGGAAAGAGCTGAGGTCAGTATTACCACGAGCATAGACAGAGTCAGGACCATTAGGATAGAATCTGCCCTGAGTTTCCTGGTTGATGGAGAAAGATAATCAGACAGGGCTGAGACACCAGACCCTCTTTTCACTCCACCCGTTTAGGTGCTCTGAAGGAACTGAGTATGTGAGTGCATCTAAAGAAATAAGATGCTGGAGTACATTCTTGTGTGAACCACCATTAACTGAGTCTAATGCCAGGGAAGATGTTATCCTGTCTTTGTCTTTGAGAGACTACAGTTGTCTGGACAGTTGTGTCTTCTAATGGCGGTGGGAGGAGCAAGGATAGGTTCAAGCCCAGGCACAACATGATAGGTATCTCCTACCTATTTCACATCTAATGGGTGCAGGAGTGGGGAACAATGACAGTGCTTGGGGATGTAAGTTCCATCTGTGATGTCAGGCCTTGGCACTGGAGCCAAGTAAGGGCAGCTCTCCAACTATTTGGAACAACTATGACATAGTAACAAAAGTAGAGAGATACTTCTGAGTCATATCTTCAGGAGGCTGGCATTTGGCACATGAGGAGGCATTCCAGCATATATTGAAGTAGATGCAAAGGAAGAGGGTATTACTTCAAGCTGCATAGGTGTTCTTCGTAATCCCAGGCCTGTAGTCTTATCAGGGGCAACAGCAACACTGAAGGACTCTTTGGAAAACCACCGTAAGATGAGGATCGGTGAGTCCATAACAAAGGATGTATCTAAGCTCCAGATTTACTGGTAAAGGAAGAGCACACCCAAGCCACACGAGAAGACTTCGTAGATGTATTGACCTCCTATGTATAGTCGTGGCTCCAGAGAGACAATATAAGTTAAATATTTTACATAGAAAAATGTAACCTTGTTCACTCTCAATGATCCTCTGAGTTTTGTTGGTCAGAAATCTATGCAGAACATTTCAGAGCCTTTCGGAGTACTCTGACTTAAACTGGTATCTCTCTGTCTTAATCATTGTTTCCTTTTCCTTAGCAAATACAGTGTCCTAAAAATTTTGTCTAGGTTCATTTATTCTTCCAAGTCATTCACATATATTTAAATTCACTCTCCTCTTTTTGTTACATACTTTCCTTTTTTTTCTTTTACACTTTTTTTTGTCTTGGGTATTAGCATTCAAGTATTTAATACATAGACACACCCTGTGTAATGAGAGGTGAGGTTTTCATTTTCATAACAAAATATTATATTAGTTAACTATTCTTGGGTGATCCTTTCCTAACTCTTGCCATTAAGAGTACTCTGTTTAAATTTTTAATTACTCCTTATATGTACTGCTATCATAGATGCATGAAAGCACATTGTAAATATACTACATTTTTGTTTCCTATTAGACTAGAAGTTCCTTAGAAAAGGAACTGCAACTTTTGTCTTATACCTACTGCATTTAACACAGTGACAAATCTATAGTCAATTTTTAATAAATAATTTTTGAATAAAATCATCTGGAGTTTTTGGATACTCTTTCAATCAACAATAATGACTATATCTTTTTTTTTTGTCTTTTTTTATATTGGTAGGAGACTTCAGCTATGACTTAACTGCCCTATAGATCATGTCAACAGACCAAGGATGAAAATCTTACTGATAAGCCTCGTCAATAAACTGTATTTACTATGCACTCATCATAAATTGAATAAACTAAATTGTAAGAGATCGTCTGAATTACATGAGATCTTATTCAAGCATTGATCCAGGTTTGGGGAGACAATAAGCATATACAATTAAAGTGACCCTAAAATAAAACAAATTATACATTTGGTGCAGCGTCTTGAAAGGGGTCTGTGACTATGAGGGGCTCTGAAGCTTAGGCAATATTTGTGTCACATTGTGCCTTCATGTATCAATATAAAAAACAGTGTATGTGGAACACAGGAGAAGATCTTTTAGGCTGGAGGGTTGAACCAATGAAAATATTCTTTTTTTTTTCCAAATCTCTTACATGAAGATTTACTAGGCTATTTTCCCCCCTTAGAACTGAGACCAAAAGAAATCCTGTTTCTAATTTATGAATATGTCTGTTTCCTTGCAATAAAGAATGTGAACTTTATGGCCTATCAAGTTTTTTGTTTTCTTGAGAAGCCAGGAAGCTTAAATATATGGTAAGTCTCCAGTTATGAATGTCAGACTTATGAAAAACCCACACTGAAGAGCAGATTGCCATAAAGGCTATTACATTAAAGTTTGTGGTTAAATACAGTGGTTTGTTGATACTGTGTTGAGTGTGTAACTTTTATTTGGCTTAAACATTTCTCTTATTCTTGTAATCATGTCTCTAAAGCATAAATTCCACGATAATGCTGATAATGTGTCAAAGAAAAGGAAAACAATCATGATTGAAAATAAAGTGATTGGAAACGGTATTTCACCTCTTTCCACTCATCTTATTGTTTAACAATATTAGTATCAATTAGAGTATTTCACTGTTTCTTAAATGCCTTATGTACATAAAAAGGTAAAATACATACTATCTACTAAAACAAACAATTAACTGACACTAAGAACCCTATGCACCTGTTCCAATTTACGAATTCAACTTAAAGATAGACTTAGGAATGGATCTTGTTCTTAATTCAGGGACCACCTGTAAATGATGTACAGGCGGTCTTCAGCTTACAAAGGAGACCATTCCCAACTGTAAGTATATGTTGTATTTAAGTCAAAAGAGGTGCATTCGGTTCTTACTCAGCCTTACTGCCTTACGGTAGTGCAAGAGAAGGCTCGAAGCCTTGTCAGTAATTTAAAAACTTGATGTGCAGCAAGCGAAGGTGATTGTAATGAACAATTTGTTTCAAGTAGGGGTTGGTTCAATGATTTCAAAGTGAGGTCAAATTTACACAACATTAGAGGGTAAGTACAAGTTGTCCCTAAGTCAGATGTTTATAACCTGGTGACTTAGTGTAATTCAATTGGTGTAACTTTCAGTCTGGATTTTCTGAAGTTCCTCGTCCCTTCTCCTTCTTCCATTTTGATCACTTGGATTTTCATCTTTTGTTTTCTTTTCAAAAGTTTCCATCTTACTGTGTCTGTGTTTATGTCAGATCACACAGTATATATAAACAAGTCTAACTTATTCACCTAGGAACCTAGCAACTACAGAAAAGAACAAGTGGAGATGGAAAAGGAATCTTTAGCCACAGCAATGAGAACAGAGGCATTGAACTTTATCACTTTCATTCCCCATCTCTACTCACACAACAAAAATCAGAAATACTTTACTCTCCCTCTTGCAATGAGGCGACCTAGGATCAGTATGAGAGGTAGGGGGTGAGGTTAGCCTACCTGCTACAAATCTTACAAGGTCAAGGATAACAACAAAGTGTGTCTTAACAGGAGTTTCAGGGAAGCTGAAACTGAGCACACAGGAAGCTGAAAGTCCAGCTGGATTAGGTGGGATTGAGAAGATCATTAGGCAGAGAAAAGTAAACAAACTGATCTCAAAGTGAATGTCAGAAGCAGATATCTGACACCAGCGAAGCCAGTGAGGCTTAAAGTAAGCAAAGAGGCAAGGAGGATGTGATGGTCTGAGATTGGCTGTAGCCAATAATAGATCCTCATTTTTCCATGTGTCCTATAATGCATAGGCAACTTGACTATGGCAAAGTACTAGTGTACTGACCACTAGGAGCCTGAGTCCATGTGGTTTTCAGAGTTCACATTGACATGATCCCTAAGTGAAACTATTTTCCTTATTTTCTCGAACTAGGGAAAGCTCTCATAGCTAGTTACCTTTGGGCTTGACTCAATAACACTACGTTCGTCAACTTCATCTGCTTCAGGAGCCATCCATTAATGGATCCGTTTCAACTGCCAGTGCCCAGGAAAGCTCACCTGGGCTTCCATGTGCATTACTGAAAGTCTGTATTTCTAGTAATTTCACATCTGCCTTGCCTCCGTGACAATTTTGTAAGTGTGCTGACAACAAATACTGCCTTGTCTTTAGTGGAAGCCCTTCAGCACAGCTACATGCATATCCAGCCATGCGATTATTTTGTTATACATGTGGTGTGTTAACAACCCACATGAATCCTTATACTCATTCATTACCCCCCAAGAACCCCAAAATAGAGCTATTATATTGTTCTGTATTTTTTAATAGCCTGAGACACAGAGATATTAGGTGACGTGTCTGCAGTCAACCATTAGGTGAGTGCTGCCAGGGGACCTACAGTCAGATAGCGGTGATTTAGGACAAGGGTCCCTGTTTTCTTGTTTCACACTGAATGACTTTTCTTTTCTTTTTTCACCAGAGGAGTCTTAGTCATCTTGTTTTGATGAGAAGAGCTTAATATATCTGACTTCTGCTGCTGGGAGCAGCCAAAACCTACTCGAAGATTTGGCGTTACTGTTCAGGCAATTAAGGAGTCCTGGCAGAGCAGCAGTTGAGCAGTTGGTTGTTAACTGAAAGCCAGCTGATTTGACCTACCCAACTGCTCCATGGGAGAAAGACATGATGATGTGCTTCAGTATAGATTCTCTAAATCCATCGATCTTCTTCCGACACGTAGCAACTCTATAGGACAGTAGACTGCACCATAGGGTTTCCAAGCTTGTAAATCTTTATGGAAGACTGGCACATCTTTCTCCCAAGGAATGGCTAGTGGGTTGGAGCTACCAGCCTTTAGATTACCTGATGAGCACTTTAACCATTGTGCTAGCAGGACTACCCAGTAAAAGCTACAGCCTAGAAAACCCTATGGGGTAGTTCTTTGCCACATAGGGTTGCTATGGGTTAACACTAATTTGACATGACCTAATAACATTAAGAGCAATCCAACCAGTTATTCAGTCTGTCAGTTATAATCAAATGAGCAAACTCCATGTGCCAAGCATCATGCTGGTTTCTCAAAGCTAAACTTACATGCTAATTAGGCAGAAAGTCTGCAACTGGAGTGGATCTCATTGACTTTAGGAAAATAGCAGAAAGAGTCAACTAAAATAACTCCAACTCTAGCTTGCAGGGTTGCTCTGATTCTACATGAGAGCAAAGCATATGGTGCAGTTCAGATGTTAATGCCAGTGTTAAGCCGCCACCAAAAGAACAACTCTTGGATGAAAATAGCGAGGTCTGGAGTCACCCTGATGGTGGTAACAGGGCACAGAGAATTGGATCAGGAGCCACAGGCATCTCCCCAGCTTGACTTGGCTGCTGTCTGCCTTGGAGACAGTGCCAATCTTGACTAGCCCTACAGCTGCCTCTGCCAGCTATGCATCCGCAATGTTAACAGCTTTGATTTGGGACAGTGCTCAGTATCAGAGTCTACAGAGACCTACAAGTTTGGTGGAGGGGCTCCAAAGACTAGATAGATTTGGTAACTCTGAGGTTAATGAGCAGACTGTGCATAAATGATGAATAAGCTGGACAAGTTTGTCCTCTCCTCTCTGAGGAAAACTCTATGATTCCAGGGAACTGGGGGCAGGAGCCATGGGCTGTGGAATGTGACAGAGCTGAGCCTATACCACTACTGTGCCACTTAATGGTGGCAAATTTTTTTAACTTTCTTTGGCAAAGTTTTTGAAGTTTCTGATCTTCAGAGTCTTTATTTGTATAAGTGACTATAATCATACTTTCTCTCCAAGGGTATTCTCAAGTTTAAATTCCTTAGATATGTATGATATATCCTTAAGTGGATGGAGAAGAAAAAAGGAAAGCTGCTATTAAGTATGATAATATTCTCCCATTTTGTTTTAAAGGAAGAGAGGACAGTGAGAATTCTTGAAGGAACCAGAGAAACAGGTTAACTGTGCTTCATGTATCTGAAAGAAGTCTTGAAGAATCCAGAACGAATTGGGTGTACAGTGGGATACAGGGAACCACAAGCACAAGTTTTTGCTTCTTCTCCTGTAAATATTTTGAATCATGCTGGGATTATGAATGGGTATTTACTCTTTCTGTGTGTATGTGTGTTTCCAATAAAGAAAAGCAAGAGGTGCTACAGGTAAGCATACTCTTGATAAAGAGGGAGAAGCAGAATACAGCTTTTCTATAGCTTTCTCTGTTTTTATTTGTTTAAAGTCATTTGAAATGCTAAGATTGCCAGCCTCAGCTACTGGAATCGGTAAATGAGATGTCACAAAATCATTAAATGGCCTAGAAAGTTGGTGGGACACAAGATTTTGAGGAGGCAGTACACACCTCTAAGAAAAGGACTGGCATTAGCAAGGCAGCTTACAAAATCAGGTGACTGGTTCACTCCCCTCCTCACTGTGTCCTGAGAAATCCTACTTAATTATACCATGAAACCTCAATACAAAACAGAAAGGAAAAGATTTGGAATCAAACAGCCATGCAGTCACCATGAATTCACAGTGTATAATTCACAGGTAAGCAAACCAGTATGATCCCAACATTCCTGTTCTGAACAGTGGAATTGGTGGTAGTTTTTCATTTGCTTGTTTCTGTTTTTTCTCGCACATTTTAAATCTGAAAAGGCTGTTATAGAGTTACATAAGATAGAGAATTGGAAAATGCTTTTATTTACTCAGTCCTCAAAATTAGTTGAGCACCTATTAAGGAACTTAGGTAACATTGTTGAAAGTCCAGCTGGGAAGGAAGCTGCCTTAAAACACAACGTAAACCAGTTGCCAAAGTGACCTCAGCTGTGTCAGTGGAACTATGTTCCGTAAGGTTTTCAGTGACAGAGCTTTTGGAAGTAGATCTCTCCAGGCCTTGCTTCTGAGGTACCTCTGGGTGAACTTGAACCACTAACCTTTGGTTAGCAGCCCAGTGCACTGTTTATACTCCTCAAAAACAAAAACCAAACCCACTGTTGTTGAATCCATTCCATATCACAGCAACTCTATACAAGAGAGTATCCCTGTGGGGTTTCCACAGAGTGGCTGCTGTATTCAAACTGCTGACCTTTTGGTTTGCAGCCAC
The DNA here is from genome assembly GCA_028571685.1 of Heterohyrax brucei. Taxonomy (NCBI): domain Eukaryota; kingdom Metazoa; phylum Chordata; class Mammalia; order Hyracoidea; family Procaviidae; genus Heterohyrax; species Heterohyrax brucei. The sequence goes on along the minus strand of CM053149.1, from coordinate 110,363,653 downwards.
TTGGTTACCACGCCACGAGAGTCCTACCCAGGGACTCTAAAATACAACATAATGAGAATCATTAGGGCACTGAGGACACACAGAGAGAGTGATTAACTGTCAGAAGGAGTTGCATTTAACTTAGAGAACTGTAAAATGTTTCATAAAGCCTAGAGGTTTTTATTCTTTTTAACTGAGCACAACTTGGCTTATGCATTTCTCAAAGAGAAGTTTATCTGTGAATTACCAACTTGATATGTTTTGTGTTCTGCTAAGAAAAAGAAATCTTTCTCTTCAGCTCTCTGAATTTGCTGCAGATGAACTATTTTCCCTCTCACTCAACAAACACAATTCTCTATTTTTTCCACCCTTGCTCCTTTCTGTTCAATGTTCCTCTTCTTTCTAACTTGGCCTGCAGTCATCTTCCAGTTACTGGTATGAGTTGCTATTTTTTTTTTTTTTTTAAGCAATAACTCTCTGTAAATCAGATGTCCTCCGGCCTTATCAGCTCAGGTAATTGAGATGACTGTATAATTGTCAAGGTTTTCCTACCAAATGAGGATAATTTTATTGTACGAGGCGTAAGAGGGAATTAGGTAAGATCTGAGACCACATTACCACAGATATCACTGCTAGCGTACAGCCCTGGTGGTGCAAAGGTGAAGTGCTTGGCTGCTCACCCAAAGGTCAGCGGTTTGAAACCACTGGCAGCTCCATGAGAGTAAGACGGGGCAGTCTGTTTCTGTAAAGATTACAACCCTGGAAGCCTGATGGGGCATTTCTACTCTACTCAGGTTGCTATGAGTTGGAGTTGACTCGATGGCATTGGATTTGCTTTGGTTTTTATCATTGTTACGGTCTTTCTGCTTGGCTCTTGATCAGATTTACAGATTTCAGTGAATGCTCAAGAATATTTCCCATTTCAAAAGTAATACTTGTGAAGGAGAAATCAGCATCTTCAAACAGAGTATCTCAAGGCAGAGTCCATTAATACTCCTTCAATACACTCCAGGGAGGGAACTCTGGGGCCCTGATCTTAGAAGCTACAAATTCACTGGCTTCTAATTGCCTGGACATACTGGAGTAGTCTCTTGTAACTTAACAGTTTTTAAATTGGGGAAGAAGTTGCCCATCTTATTAATCACATTTGTCAGAGCAAAAAGGAGCCAACTTTTCTCACAGCACAAAGACCATCAAAATCCATACATGTCTAGTTATTTTTATGTGCAAATATTTTTTTTCCTCTTTAATTCTTTGGAGTTTACAGCCTAAAATGAAGCCCAGATTTAACCATCTGTAACTCATCTGACATTGCTATATGACTTTCTAGCAGCTTTTGATGTTATACTTCTTCTTTGGGTAGTGACTTAATTATCATTTTTTATGTGAGTGTGAAATTTGGAGTAGATTTGAGGAAGTCAGCTGGCAATGTGTCCCTTGTTTATGGGTGTTGTTATTTATAAAGTATTCCATTGTTGGATGATAGAGTCATCAAGGAATAGACATAATTCTTTTTGCATCTTTAACTTTTATTATAAATGGTAAAAAACAAAAACTTTCATCCATTTGTTACTTCTTGCCTAAATCCTGTCCTAAGTGTCAAACAGGGGTGGAGTGGGGACAGTCCTGCTCTGCCCCCCTCCCCTTCCTTAACTTAGCAAGTGGAATCATCATCTGCATAATTGTTCTAGTCAAAATTTGGAAGTTTCCCTTGATTTCCCATTTTTTCCTCCATCCTCCTTCCACATTCAGTCGTCCAGCAACCTATGTCAGCTCCACTTGCACAACAAGTTCTGAAAGTAGTTACTTCTGTCATCTCTACTGCCTTCAGAATTTTCCACGTCATCATCATATCTCACCAGATGCTACAAGAGCTGACGTGGTTTCTCTGCTTGCTATCTTGTTCAACTTAAACGTATTCTCCAGTGATATTCAGTGATCTTCTAGAACCTTGCCATTTTAAACGTTGACTGTGCATCAGCAGAACTCACCCTGTGTGGGAGCCTGTTTGAAACTGAGAGTCTTAGGCCTCACTCAACACTTACTGAATCAGAATCTACATTTTAAGAAGATCCCCAGGAGATTTATGTCCGTAAGTCTGAACTGACTAACCACAATAAGAAGGTTTGAGAGGTACTGATACAGAGCACAATTAGTTTGAAATCCTTCCAGCTGACAGTCTTCAATGGCTTGTCATTTTACGTAGAATGAATCCAGGAAAGTCCAAATTACTTAATATGGCTCTTGAATCCTCACATATCTTTGTATTTTTTTCCCTTACCTTCTGAACTCTTTCTGTTCTGTTCTTCCCAATACCGACTGGCTGTTGACACAGGAGTCATCTTTTTGCTGCTGGAACACATCTTGGAAAATTCACATTGTGTCTGTCTGCCTGGAATGTTCTTTCTTCCTTTGTAATCTTGTGACTGACTTCCTCTGGTCATTTTGATCTCAGCTTTTATAGCCTTTGTCAGAAATGATTTCCCTTACTCTCCAAGAAAGAGTGGTCTTCAGATCCTTCTGTCTCCTAGCTCTATTTTAATTCTTCCCTGAGCAATTTGCTACCGTTTGATATTTTACTCCTTGATTTGCTTTTTACACATCTTCTCTCTTCTAAAGTGGAAAGTTCTTGTCAGTCTTGTCCTCTGCCTTCTCACCAGTACTTAAAACAGTACTTAACAACTGGCACACATTGTTGGTACCCAGCCAATACGTATTTAATGAAAAAAATGAATGAAGAAAGCAAAGGGTAGACAACATCCTTTCTAGCAGAGAGGCCAGAAAGAGTCCTGGAAAGACTAATGGAAGGCTGGCACTGGAGCTCCTAAATGTAAGTCCACTGTTCTTAAGGCTGGAGTTGGAGAAAGTCGATGGACTTTATTGTTTCTGGAACAGTGCCCTGAATATTAAACCTGCTGGGTTTGTAGACATCCTTTCTGCCCCTCATATGCAAAGAAACTTTGCTGTTCTTTCTTAAAGAACTTCAGGGGCTTAGCCAAATTTGCTCTGACTGTTTGGTGCTGAGAGTAGGTGGTTCAACATGTGAAGTGAATTTCGGCTCGTTGCCTCTACCATTCTCTTACTAAACCTATCCCTGTAAGTATCCAGGTAAACAGAAATATCCTTCCCTACAGACCCTAATTTCTGTAGAGGATTTCCTTAGGTCAAGAGGCATGGCAGAGACAGTGCAAACAGTACAGTCTAGCCTACCCATAATTATTCTCTCTTAGTCACTCACTAGCTCTTCTCCTAAACTGGAATTACTGTTTGCATATACGCCTTCATTGTTTCTGTCTTCTAGAGCACAATGTCATTTTCACCTCTGCGAGTCCAGAGGTCTTAACTAGCTTTGTCATTTTACTTCTTCAGAGACTGGCACAGACATTAACACATAGCAGAATCTCAATAGAGATGTATTGAACTAATAAATACAAAGAGGGAGAGCAACTGATGAAGGCAGTGTCTGGAAGATAAAGGAAATACTAGAATCGAAGTTAAAAAGAAGGAATATGTTTTTCAATGAGGTAAGATAGGCATTCCAAAACAGCTATTACTAGTGTGCCACATTTTTAAAAACCTGGTCCGGTATTTTCAGTAGAGAAGCAGATCAGCTGCACACAATTCACATTTCGTTTTAGTATGCATTGTTTACCTGTAACGTACATGCATTCTATCAGTTAAGCATCTTACTCTCCAGCTTGTCAATATTCCTGCTTCTTATAGCAACAACTTTTACAGATAGAAGGAAAGTAGAGTTAGGTTTCCTGTTGGCAAGTCACTGGAGTCTATGCAAGAAATAGTGATAGAGGAAAAGCTTGCCTATAGAACGCTGCCTAAAGCATGCCGGTTGTCCAGACAGGAAGGAAAAGAAATCAGTGGTTATCTGAGTGCAAGGTGCTGACAGAGACGATGTTCCAGCAGTCCACACCCCTACCCTGGTGAGTGAAACACTGAGATAACACTGTAGAAGTCTTCTAGCATAATGGTATTATGTCACTTGAGAGAACCATTTCCGAAACAAACGGATAATCAATTAAGCAACCCTTAAGTTATAAATGGTGATGCCTAGTCAAAGAGGATAGATTAAACCACTTACTAATAATTAGTCACATGGAAAAGTATTAGAGTTTTTTTTAGACTTTAAGCTTGGAATGGAAGGTAAATATTTATACTCCAACTCTAAAGTTGGTTATAAAAAACAAGAGATGATTGGGTTTTTCTAGTCCACTAATTTTTAGCATAGCACAGTGAGAAGACAACTGGGCTTTAGAATAGTAAAGGAAAAATAACTTTCCTCTAAGCATTAACACTGAAAAAATACAAAAAGTATGATTTTAGACCAAATATGAAATGCTTCTGAGTCCTTCTTTCCTTGTTTATATATAATGTGGATAAAGATATTATTATGTAGGAAGGGTTGTGGCTTTATACATAAGTAGGTACCAAGTAAGTCATACATAGCTTTTTGTTATTATTAGAGGAGATAAATTCAAATTGACGTAATAATGGATGTGAAGTAGTTTATAAAATGTACAAATGGCCATAGGATTGTGAAGATTTTTGAAAATATAGTTGTGTAAAATGTCTCTTCTGAAAACAATTTTCCAAATAAATGAACAAGTGGTTATTTAGCCTACATGTGTCAAGTCAGTTATCCGTTACAAGGTTGTTTGTGGATTAAATGAGATTACTGTGTCCTCTAGGGTTGCTACGAGTTGGAATCAACTTGATGGGAGTGGGTTTCTTTGTTTTTTAATACATGTAAAGCGCAGAGTCAGCATTTGGCATAGTCAGAGTTTGATTGAGATTAGCTATTATTATACATACCATTTCTCAATATTCAGTTTAGTCATATGACAATGTGTCTCCTGTAGATTCTTCAAATTCTAAGTCAACCACATTCTATCACTGCATTGCTTATTATCATCTCAAAACAGCTAACACCTTTCCTTCCTTTTCTCTATTATTTTAAAATGAGACTCTAGTAGTCATCAGTCCACACTCCTTCAAGTTTATGAGAGTCGCTCAGGGATGGCTAGTCACAATGCTTTTGTTACTGTTCTTTTCAGTTGTTTTATTTTTAATCACTAAAACAGTGATAGGAAAGTCAGGAATACAAAAAAAAAAAAATCTTTCTGGGCAATTACCAGTACCAAGTACTGAAACTTCTTATTCTCAAAAACTCCTGTGGAAAGTGTTAAATCCATTTTCAAAAAAAAAAAAAAGGTAGTGAAGATTAATAAAAGACTAAATAACTTATCCAAAGAAATAGAATGAGCAAGTTAGTGGTGTCTGGTTTCAAAACCAAGTTAGCCTGATTCCAAAGCTCATGGGCCCCTCTTTCCCCAATCTTGCGTGCATTCCCAGAACAAACCAGAAATACAGAATTGGAACACTATTAAAGCATATTTGTTTGCCTAGAACTCAGGCCAAATTATGAAGGAGTTTTATACCTGCATTCACCTCTAGGCAACACAAAGAACTTCAGATACTACTCTATTTCCTAGTCCATGCTCTTTGGCTCTTTCCAAATGCCTCCTCTGATTTCTCTGCAACAATACCTTCCTGCATTTCTCTATTTTTCATTCATAGCACTGGGGTCATGACCAGCATCTATATTATGGCTCTCTGAGTCATAAAATTTGACAAGAAAAAATACAGTGAAAATACGTGTTTGTTAGAAGGTTAAAAAATTAGAAGTGCCAATAGCAACATTATATAATAGAGAAGGTAGTGCACAATTAGGAGCAATATGTACCTAAACCAAAACGAGTTAAATACGAGGCAACATCATGAGTTGTACAGCAAATGTGACTGTGATCCTGGGCTCAACAGCAGTACAGTGCTGAGGATGACACAGGCAGTCCCCAGGTTATGAATGAGAACCATTCCTGTGTCTTGTAGAATTTGTAGGTAAGTCAGCACAGGTGTCTACAGTTCTTACATAGCCTAAAAAAATAGTGCCAGAAAAGGCATCAAGCCTTTTTCATGATTTAAAAGTCAAGCGAAGGTTATTATGATGAAAATTTTCCAAGTAGGGACTGATCCAGTTATTTCCAAAACTGAGAAAACCAAACTCATTAGCAACCCTATAGGACAGTGTAGAGAGGGCAAATTTATATAACATTAAAGGGCAAGTAGGAATTGTCCACAGGTTGGATGTTTGTAACCCAAGGGCTGCCTTTAATGCTTTTTTACTCTGCATGGCTTAAAACCCACTTTAAGAAAATATACAAACTGACAGTTGTTTAAAAGTGTTTGTTTTATAGTGAATGCTCTTAGATTTGTGTCAGGTAAAGAAATGGGGTTCTAGAGCTTAGTGAGAGTCACTGTGAGTCAGAATTTACTCAAGGACACTTAAAAACAACAAAATCAAAGCTTGGGAAAGGGAAAATGACTCCCACACAATAGCTGATCCTGGTTCCACTACTTCCTAGATTCTTACGTAGTTTATTTCTGTACCTGGTTATTAACAATTGAACTTCTGTGGCTCAAATTACATCACCTTCTCCTGGAAACTTTCTTGTCTCTCCATGCTAGAGATGCATTAATCCACCGAGAAACTTTTTAACTGTTGTTTGCTATGTATGTTACTCGTGGTTTGGTCAGGAAAACAAAAGACATCTTAGTGCTTAGAATAGTTGTTAGCTGTGTTCCATGTGGCCCCTCCCTCTGACTCAGTTTGTCCTTGTCTAGCCCAGGTAACAGCAGCCAGTTGTACAGTGGCTAGTGGAGGGAGAGAAGACATGTGGCCTCAAGAAACAGCTGAGTCTGTTATCTAGACTGTCAACTGGCTAGAGTAATAGTTTTTCAAGCAGGGCTTTGAACAGGTACATTTCAATTTAACCCCTGCTGAGAATTTGCCTCTCTACCCCAGATACACTGAATCAGAATCTACTTTTCAACAAAATTCCCAGGTGATTCTCATGTGTACACATGGAAAGGCAAATTCTTAGCCGGGGGTTGAACTGGAATGACTTAGTTTGAAACCCTGATTTCACATGAAAAAATTTTAGCTCTGTAATTGTAGAAGTTATAAATTTAAAATTTAGAGACTGTATAAAATCTTTCAAGCTAGTGATATAAAGCATTTTGGTTAAAAACAATATATTGGCCAAACATGTAGTGTTTTCAATTACATAACAATAGCAACATTTTATGAGATTATTTCATAGGAAACATTGGTCATAGAATCTCAATGGAATTTACTGAAAAAAAAAAAAGAGAAGGTCCCCAATACAAGCAAGTTAGAAAAACACCTAAATACATTTGTTTTTTAAAAATCTATAGTTGGCAAATGTGAAATGTGAATATCCAAAAGGGGAGTATAGTGAACAACTTTGAAATTAGTTGTAGCATATTTTGAAATGAGTGTTCTATACAACATATGAATGAAAATGATTGTTAATATTTAAGCACAGAGGCATGCCATCATATATACAATAATAAATTTATTTGAATTCTATAGTTGATGCTGTCAATTAAGGGTGATGCTATGTTTATTCATCTCCATCCTATTATTTTTTAATGTGGTGGCTGCTATGGGTTGAACTGTATCCGCCTAAAAAGTATGCTGAAGTTCTATGAAAGTGACCTGGTTTGTAAATATGATTTTTCTTTACTGCCAGTTAAGTTAAACAGGGTCATACTAGAGTAGGGTGATTCTAGTCCTTATCCTTTCTAAGAGGGATTGTAAAAAAGGGAGAGCCAACATAGAGAAAAAGTCAAACTTAAGGGGCAAGACACATGTAAAGATTCATCTGCAAACCAATCAAAACCAAAAAATGCACATTGCCAGCAGAAAGTAAAAGAGACAAGGATGGATCTTCCCCTAAATACTACAGAGACAGAGGATAGACCTGATAATGCCCCAGATATTGACTTCTGCCTTTCAGAACGGTTAGACAATAAATTTCTATTCTTAAAATCCATCCACGTAAGGGTATTTTATTCTGGTAGCTTTAAGAAAGGAAGACAGAGTTTGGTAGCAAAAGTGAAATACAACTCTAACAAAAATTTCTTAAAAATGAGAAACTGGCTTTGAAATAGGCTGATGAGAGGCTGAAAGAGTACTTGGTAGTAAAACTGTAAATTCCCTGAAGAGACTGTTGGTAGAATTGTGAGCTTAACACATGATTTTTGCAGAGACTCAGAAACAATTGAGGAAACCTATAGAGAAAGCTCCTGTTGAGCGCTTCCTTAAAAAGATGGATATTGATATACCATTTGACCCAGTAATTCCACTACTTGGAATATATCCTACAGAATCAAGGCCTTTCACACCACTGGCCACAAGCACAAGAATGTTTATCGCAGCACAGTCCATGATAGCAAAAAGATGGAATGAACCCAGATGTCAAACAACAGAAAAATGGATAGGTAAACTATGATACATATACTTAATGGAGAACTATGCAATGATAAAGAATAATGATGATTCCAGGAAACATCTCATAAACTGTCTTCACCTGGAAGACATTGTGTTAAGTGAAAGTAGTCAGCGACAAATGGACAAATATTGTATGAGACATCTATGGTAAGATCTCAAAAATAGACATGTACAGAAGAAAAGACTCTGACAGCTGCAAGGGAGGGGAGAGAGGAAGAGCAAGGGGGGAGGGCTTAAATTAGATAGTTGCTAGAAATCTGGTTGGGTGAAATCAGTGATAGCACACATTGGAAACAAGAACAATATTAAGTGGACTTCAGCATAACTTGAATACTCTTTCCATCTTAACCCAATATTGCAAGAATAGAGTAGCTGGGGCAGGGGGCAGGGGACCATGCTGTTACACGAAATCGAGGCCAATTGGCATAACTAGCATTTTGCTAAGAGGGCTCTCTGCACCCCACATTGGTGAGTGGCGTCTGAGGTCTTAAAAGTTGCCAAGCTGCCATCCGAGGGCACAGCATATGGTCCCCACTCAGCAGGAACAGATGCTCACCAAGGACCAGTATGACATGAGGTAAAGACACCCCAGAAGATAGAGAGACCCACAAGAGTGGGTGCCTACATCGACTTGGGGCCAGAAGAACCAGATGGTGCCCAGCCACCACCAGTGATAGCCACGATGGAGCTCACTAAGTTGAGTCTCACTGGCAACACAAGAATAAAAAGGGGTGCCTCCTGAGATCTCTGGCCTGAGATCTCCACTAAAAGACCTCAATTGATGGTTCAGCAGTTTCGGGGTTCCCCTGGGGGCATGGCCCCTGGCCCTGATGCTGCTCTTACCCATAAATCATAGTGAAGGTCTACTCTTTAGACACAAATGTGTCCATATATTGATGCACTTTATGGTCCTATACATGTATAAGATATCATCCTGCTGACCTCTAGCTGGAGGAAGGAGAGTGGGTGCAGAGGAGGGGAAAGGAGACTGTTGGGAGGATGAGACATGTATGGAGCAGAGAGGAATAGTGTGCTGTCACCAGACAGGGAGAGCAGTGGAAGCTGAATATAGGTGGGCATGTAAATTTATACGGGAATGTACATTTTCACTCAGTCATATTAAATAAAAATAAAAAAAACTTTTTTTAAATGTTGCTGGAAATGTGAATGTTAAATATGCTCTGGGGAGGTCTTAAAAAAAAGGCAGTGTTATTGGACACTGGAGGAAGTGATCCTTATTGTAAAGTGCTAAAGACCTTGGCTCAATTATGTTTGAATGTTTTGTAGGAAGGAACCCTGGCTGCATGGTGGTTAATCACTCACCTGCTAAGTGAAAGATCACCAGTTCAAATCCATGAGCCTGTTCCACAAGAGAAAGATGTGACAGTCTGCTTCCATAAAGATTCACTGCCTTAGAAACACCTTGGGTCACTTCTACTCTATCCTATAGGATCAGTGAGTCAGACTCTACTCCACAGCAGTGAATTTAGTTTTTTGGTTTGGTTTTGTGGAAAGTAGAACTTCTAAGTGATGAAACTGGATGTTTAGCTGAAGTGACTTTTAACCAAAATCTTCAAGGTACAGCCTGTTTTCTCGTTGCTGTTATAGTAAAATGTGGGAGCTAAGAGATAAATCAAGCATAAAATGTTAAGCAAAAAAGAAGCCAAACTTGGTGATTTAGAAAATTCTTAGCTTCTCCATATTGTGAAAATTAAGAAGACACCAAGAGTGTGGCTAGAGAGCCCTTTTGTAACAAGAATAGGCAGGTGACCTATGGATCCAGTCAACCATCACAGCAGAAAATTAATTTCTATTCTTTAAAGCTACCTACTTGATGGCATTTTGTTATGACAGCCCTAGGAAACTAAGATGGTGTCTAATATGCAATAGGTTCTCAATAAATTGCTGTGGAATAGCTTAATAAATTGCTGTGGAAAATCACTGTATCAGTGCTGACTCACAGGACTCTATAATACAGAGTAAAACTGCCCCCATACAGTTTCCAAGGAGTACCTTTCGGATTTCAACTGCCAGCCTTTTGGTGAGCAAATGTAGCACTTAACCACTTATGTAAGTAGGTGGATATAACGTCCAGTGAACAGTTGCAAACTAAATACATATTCTCTACAATTAAATAGGACAGAGTTAAAATTTGGCCACTCCATCTTTAAATATTATGATTGCAATCTTTTCTTTATTTACAAAATTGAGGTAATAATGTTCTCTCCTTCATGATTGCTATATAAGAATTGTTTAAAATGTTATGTACACATAGTGCTTAGCACAGTGTCTAGAACATAAATAAAATTGCATTAAATAAATTGCATTAAATTTTATTAAAATAAAATAATTTATTAAATTTGAATCCAAGAAGATACTTGAAAAAGATGTGATATAAAAAAATAATCAAAGACATGTGTTTCACCTTGCTCATTTTTTTTGTTAGTTTAAGTACTTTCATTTGAAAGCTGCCTCTGTGTAAGCTAAGATGTTCAAATGTTAGATGAGCTATAAAGTAAAGTATTAAGGATCTATAATACAGTACTTTGTCAAAATGTTTAATCTTGGTGGTATTCATTTTAAGCACTATTATCACATTTTCCCATGGAAGAATGTTACTGATTTAGTAACGTTCAGTAAGACTCATTGAAATACAGGGAATTCATGTAAACCTAAGAAGTTTAAGGCTCCCCAGATGTGTTGGCTACATGGGTGGGTGGGGGCTGAGGGTTTATCATAGATGAGTTAATTGATAGATGTTAGAAATTTTATTCTTTTGTTGTAATTAATAATTAAAAATAAATTTTAAAAAAACCTAAGAAGTTTATTATATAGCATGATGGGAATAACTTTTAAACATATGACTTAAGTTGGCATCCCGAGACCTCTTCTTTCCTCTTAACCTTTACAGTGTATGAAATTTTCCTATGTGTGGTCTAGACTGAGTTCAGAAATTATAAAGGAGTGTCTTGAGCCACTGAAGTGGAAGCTGTGGCCTAAGTTGTCATTGACTGATGATCAATCTAGATGTTTCCAATTCCCCTGCCAGTGGCTAACCTAGATGAATACTCAGCCTCCTGTAAAACTCTTCATAATTTAAAGCATCTATTATAACAGTTCCTCTGGTGGCTATTGAAAGCACTAAAATGCTTTCAACATGAACATGACAAACAAAATTTGTGTTTAAATTGGTATTATAAATAATTACACAATGTGTGGCTTACCACAGGCAGTTAGGAGTTGCTATACAATGTGACATTAATGCCGTACATGACTACAGAGCTCCTTTGCAAAATTTTTCTATCTTTCGTCCATGAAAATTAGCTTAGGATTCTGTTTATGTGTGTCAAAGCTGGCATTCTATCAACCATCATTTATAGGAAAGCTGAAGTGAAGTGCAGCTTGTAGGGAAACTGGCTGTTGGAGGAATCATGAAAATTCTTTTAGGTTACCTAGGAGGGAAGTCGGATGAACTTGAGCTTGACTCTTGGCTCTAACATTACAAGGATGTACAATCTAGGGCTTGTGATTTATCATCTTGTTACTTCAATTTCCACATCTGTCATGAGACACTCTACTGCGTAGGAGTTAATGGTATGACTTTGAAGTGAGATTCCTAGAGTTTGGATTCAAGATGCTGTGCACACCAGCTGTGTTATCATGTGTGTACAATTTCTCTGTGCTACTATTTGTTGTTTGGGGGTACCATAGCATCAGTTGCAACTCATAGTACACTATAAACAACAAAACACTGCCCCATCTTGCGCCACCCTCACAGTTGTTGCTATGTTTGAGATGTGTGAGCCCTTTGTTGCAGCCACTGTGTCAGTCCGTCTCGTTGAGGGTCTTCCTGTTTTTTGTTGACTGTCTACCAAGAATAATATCCTCCAGGGACTGGTCCCTCCTCATAGCGTGTCTAAACTACATGAGACAAACTGTCAGCATTCTCCCTTTTAGGGAGCATTCTGGCTGAACATCTCGAAGACAGATTTATTTGTTCTTCTGACAGTCCGTAGCATACTCTCTATCCTTCCCCAACACTGTAATTCCAAAGTATCCATTCTTCTTCCCTCTTTGTTATTTATTGCCCAGCTTTGGCATGCATGCAAAGCAATTGAAAATGTAACAGGACTTGTGTTGGGTGCACCTTAGTAATACAAAGTGACGTTTTTAACACTTTAAAGTGGTCTTTTGCAGCAGATTTGCCCATTGCAATAAATCATTTGATTTCTTGGCTGATGTTCTGTGGGTGTTGATGGTGGATCCAAGTAAAATCAAGTCCTTGACAACTTCAGTCTTTGCTCCATTTATTATGACGATATTGATTGACTCAGTTGTGAAGCTTTTTGTTTCCTTAACGTTGAGGTAAAATCCAGACTGAAGACTATGGTCTTTATCAGTGAGTGCTTCAAGTTCTCTTCACTTGCAGCACACGAGGTTTTGTTCATGCGTATGACAGGTTGTTAATGGCTCTTCCTCCAATCCTGATACTCTGTTCTTCATCATCTAGTGGAGATTCTCAGATTTGTTCAGGATACAGACTGAATAAGTAGGATGAAAGGATATAATCCTGATGCACAGCTTTCCTGACTTTAAACCACGGTAGCTCTGTGTTCTCTTCAAACAACTACCTCTTCATCTATGCACAGGTTCCTCAAGAGCACAGCTAGGTGTTCTGGAATCCTTCCGCTTCACAGTGTTATCTGTGCTTTGTCAGGATCCTTATAGTCAAATGCCTTTGCATAGTCCCTAAAACACAAGGAAACATCTTTGGGTTATTCTCTGCTTTGGGCCAAGATTCATCTACGTCAGCAGTGGTATCCTTCCTTCCATGTCTTCTTCTGAAACTTGCTTCAATTTCTGACATTTCTCTGATAATATACTGCTGCATCCATTTTTGAAGGATCTTCAGCAAGAATTTGCTTGTGTGTGATATTAATGATATTTGATAAATTTTCATGCTCTGTTGGATCACCTTTCCTTGTAATGGGCTTGTATATGAATCTCTCCTATTTGGCTGGCAACATAGCTGTCTTCCAAATTTCTTGGCATAAAAGTGAGCATGTGCTTCTAGTATCATCATTTGGGCACATCACCTGATATTCTATCAATTCCAAGTCTTGTTTTTTGCCAGTGCCTTCAGTGCAGCTTGAATTTCTTTCAGTACTAGTGATTCTTGCTCATATGCTCCCCCTTGAGAGGGTAAACACTGATTCTTTTTGGTGTAGTGACTCTGGATGTTTGTTCACTCTGGATGCTTTCTGAATCATACAACATTTTGCCCACAGAACCCTCCAATATTTCATCTCAAAGCTTAAGGTTTTCCTTCAATTCATTCAACTTGAGAAATACCCACTGTGTTCTTCTCTTTCAGTTTTTTAGGGCCAGGTATCTGCACATTCCATTATAATACTTTACTTTGCCTTCTTAAGCTGCACTTTGAAGTCATGGGTTTAGTCAGATGGATTGGCTCCATGGCTACACTCACTGGCTCAAACATAGCACGGATTGTGAGGATGGCCCAGGACTGGGTGGTGTTTGTTCCGCTTTACGTAGGGCCACTGTGAGGAGGGACTTAACAACAACAATAACAGGCTTAAAACAGGTACTTAACAATCAATGTGTTACCCAATATTGTCATCCTAGTTCACTTTAGACAAACTTTATAAGCCTTGTTAAAACAGGAATGATGATACAACTCTCTTACACAGGATTTAGAGTCCCTGGATGGCACACACTGTTAGTGTTTTAGGCTACAGACTGAAAGGCTGAAGGTTTGAACTCACCTACAGGGACCTTGGAAAAAAGGATCGTAGATTACTTTTTGAAAAGTCTGCTATTGAAAAGCATATAAAGCATAGTTCTGTTCTGACACGTGGTGATGCCTCCATGAGTTGAAACTGATGGGACATCAGCTGGCGGTGGTGGGTAGAATGTTTACCTGGGCTAAATATTTTAACATGTAGAGCGCTTAGCCGAGTGCCAGACAGATGTTAAACTCTCAGTAATCATCATAATAGTGGCTAACTGTATTACTGTTTGATTTAGTCAGCTAGTGCTACTCTAACAGAAACACCATGAATGGATGACTTTAACTCGAAGAGTTTATTCTTACACAGTCCACTAGGCTACAAGTCCAAAATCAGGATGTCCACTCCAGAGGAAGGCTTTCCACTTTGTCAGCTCTGTAGGAAAGCCCTTGTTTAGATATAAGTGACAATTTTGCTTAGATTCGGCACTTGGCCTGGCTTGGCATTCACCCCCTTCATTTCCTGTGAAAACTTTGTAACTTTTACCATCATGTGTCTCACTGAGTAACAATGACCTGTTGTCTTGGTCATCTAGTGCTGCTTTGATAGGAATACCACAGTGGGTGGCTTTAGCAAAGAGAAGTTTATTCTCTCACAGTTCAGTGGATTAGAAGTTCAAATTTAGGGCACAGATTCCAGGGGAAGGCTTTCTGTCTCTGTTGGCCCTTGAAGAAAGTCCTTCTCATCAGTCTTCCAAAGCACCTGTCATCTGTCTTCCATAGTCGGATGTACTCTGCTTCTAGCACTCCTGTCTTAGTTGTATAAAGTCCTTGTGTCTCTCTGGTCACTTCTCTCTTTTATATCTCAAAAGACACTATCTAATCTTATAGACGTCATGAATGTAACTGCCACTAGCTCCTCTCATTACATCAAAGTGATAGAGTTTGCAACACACAGGGAAATTACGTTCCATTACTGCATAGGACACATCATGAACTAGACAAGTTGACAGATATTTTGGGAGGTCACAGTTCAATCCATGGCATCTGTCTACCTCTGCTAACAGACTGTGAGCTCCTAAAAGGAAAGTACTGTGTCTAATTCATCTTAATTTGCAATAAGAAGTCATAAAATGTTTATGAATGAGCTTCAATTGAAACCATTCATACACATGAAGGCCTTTTGATCATTCTTTTGAATATGAGATTCCATACATGTGAGGTGATGAAAACTACACAGTGTCCCATCCCAACTCTTTATTTCTTTAAATAATTTATTTCTGCTGTTGGAAATACACACATCAAAACATATACCAATACAACAATTTCTGCATGTAATATTCTGTGGCAGTGATAGCATTCTTCAAGTTATGTAACCATTGTTAGGGGTTAGCCTTCTTTTCCAACTTGTTCTCCTTCCCTATTAATATAAACTGACTGCCCTCTGAGCTTCCCATCTGAAGTTTTGAGTTGTTGTTGCCAATTTGATCCCATTTAAATATTTCTCTAAAAGGGCAAACTAGTCAATTCACCCAACATTTTTAATGAATCTAACTGAAATTGTAATTGGAATATGGTTTGTGTTGGAGGAAGGTAGAAAATCAGAATAGAAATTCTGTTGTAATAAATTACTGTTCATTATAAACCTGCCTAAATTACTGCACATCCAGTATGCTGTATTTTCTTTTGAATTACTTTTAGCTTCCAGTCCAAGATCTCAGCCAAATACTTAAATCTTGCAACAATTTGTCTTATTTTCTCTTCTGAGTCTACTTAATAATAGTCATTAAAGAGTAGGCAACTAATATAATTTTTATATGTTCTGGGAAAAAAAAACTATCTTTGGATTTCCACCTACAGTTATTTTTTAAAAAGTGAATAGTAAACTACATACCTAAGCTTCCAATTAAATTTCCGTTACTGGGATTTCTAATGTCAAGTCGTGGCAACTAGACAGTTATTGTTAGGTGCCATTGTGTCGTAGCAACCTTGTGAACAATGGAAAAAAACACTGTCTGGTATTGTGCCATGTCCACAATTGTTTTTATGCTTAAACTCCTTGTTGCGGCTACTGTGTTAATCCATCTCATTGAGGGGCTTCCTCTTTCTCACTGACTCTCAGCTCTACCAAGCACGATATCTGTCATGGATTGAATTGTGTCCCCCCAAGAATACGTGTAGCCATGTGGCTGGGCCGTGATTCCCAGTATCTTGTGACTGTCCTCCGTTTTGTGGTTTCCCTAAACTGTATCTTAAAGGATTAGGGTGGAGCTGTAAATCCCTTCATAGGATCACCTCCCTGCTCCACTGTAAGGGGAGTTTCCCTGGAGTATGGCTTGCCCCACCCTTAATCCTTTCATCCTACGATAGATAAAAGGAAAGGGAAAACAGCAGAGAATGGGCACCCTCATACCATCAAGAAAGCAGGACCAGGAAAAGAGCGTGTCCTTCAGACCTGAGGTTCCTGCGCCAAGATGCTCCCTGGACAAAGACTGAGGCAATACCGGAATTTCCTCCAGAGCTGACAAGGGGAAAGCCTTCCCCTGGAGCAGACACACTGAATATGGACCTGCAGCCTACCAGACTGTGCAAGAATAAACCTTCCTTGTTAAAGCCATTCAGTCTGTGGTATTTCTGTTAGAGCAGCCCTAGCTGACTAAAATAATATCCTTCTCCAGGGACTGATCCTTTTTGACAACATGTTCAAAGCACATAAAATATCTTGCCATCTTTGCTTCCAAGGAATACTCTGGCTGAATTCCTTCCAGAATAGATCTGTTTGTTCTTTTGGTGGTCCATGGTATATTCAACATTCTTCTCCAACACCACAATTCAAAGGCATCAATTGTTCTTCTCTCTTCTTTGTTCATTGTTGAGCTACTCACGCATATAACGCAGTTGAAGATACCATGACTTGGGTCAGGTGCGCCTTAGACTTCAAGGTGACATTTTTATTTTTCAATATATGAAAGAGATCCTTGGCAACAGGTTTTCTCAGTGCAATGTATCTTTTGATTTCTTGACTGCTGCTTTCATGGGCATTGATTGTGGACCAAAGTAAAATGAAATCTTGACAAGCTCAATCCTTTCTCCAGTTATGACAATGTTGCTTACTGATCCCGTAGTGAAGATTTTTGTTTCCCTGATGTTGAGATGCAATCCATGCTGAAGGCTGTGGTCCTTGGTCTTCATCAGTAGGTGTCTGAAATCTTAACTTCTAGCAAGCAACATGGTGTCATCTAAGTAACTCAAGTTGTTAAGGAGTTGTCCTCCAATCCTGATGCATCATTCTTCAAAGAGTCCAGCTTCTTGGATTGTTTTCTTAGTATACAGATTAAAAAGATACAGTGAAAAGATACAACCCTGATGCACACCTTTCCTGACTTTGCACCGTGCAGTGTTCCTTTGTTCTGTTCACATGACTGTCTCTTGATACATATACAGGTTCCTAAAGAGCACAATTAGGTATTCCGGAACTCCCATTCTCTCTGCAATGTTAGCCATAATTTATTATGATCCCCACAGTCAAATGCCTTTGCATACTCAGTGAAACACAAGTAAACATCTTTCTGGTATTTGCTTTCAGCCAAGATCTATCTGACATCAGTGAGGTTATACCTGGTTGCACATCGTCTTCTGAATCCAGCTTGAATTTCATGCAGTTCCTTGTCAATATAATGTTGCAGTTGCTTTTGAATAATCTTCAGCAAAATTTTACTTATGTGTGATATTAATGATATTGTTTGGTAATGTATGCATTTGGTTGGATCACCTTTCTTTGAAATGGGCATAAACATGGATCTCTTCCAGTCAGTTGGCCGGGTTAGCTGTCCTCCAAATTTCTTGGCACAGATGAGTGGGCACTTCCAGTGCTGCATCCATTTGTTGAAATAGTTGATATTTCACCAATTCCTGGAGCCTTTTTTTTTGCCAGTGCCTTCAGTGTGGCTTTAACGTCTTCCTTCGGTACCATTGGTTCCAGATTGTATGCTAGCTGATCAGTTCTTTCTGGTATAATGACTCCGTGTATTCCTTCCATCTCCTTTTGATGCTCCCTGAGTTGTTTAATAGTTTCCCGGTAGAATCCTTCACTATTGCAACTCGAGGCATGAATTTTTTCTTCAGTTCTTCCAGCCTGAGAAATGCCAAATGTCTTTTTCTCTTCTGGTTTTCCATTTCCAGATCTTTGCACATGTCATTATAATACTTCATTTTGTCTTCCTGACCTGCTCTTTAACATCTTCTGTTTAGGTCTTTTATTTCACCATTCCTTTGTTTTGCTTTTAACTGCTTGGCATTCGAAAGCAAATTTCAGAGTCTCTTCTGACATTAAATTTGGTGTTTTCTTTCCTTCCTATCTTTTTAATGACCTCTTGCTCTCTTCATGGATGACGTCTTTGATGCCATCATCCGGTCTTTGATCATTAGAGGTCAAGACATCAAATCTGTTCGTGAGATGGTCTTTAAACTCAAGAGGGATATACTTGAGGTCATACTTTTGCTTTTGTGGAATTTTTCTAATTTCCTTTAGTTTCAGTTTGAATCTGCATATGAGCAATTGATGATCTGTGCCACAGTCAGCACCTGGTCTTCTTCTGACCACTGATGTGGAGCTTTTCCATCATCTTTTTCCACAGATGTAGTCAGTTTGGTTCCCGTGTATTCCATCTGGTGAGGTCCATATGTACAGTTGCCATTTGTGTTGGCTAAGAAACTTGTTTGCAATGAAGAAGTTGTTAGTCTTACAAAATTCTCTCGTGTGATGTCTAGCGTTATTTCTATTACCAAGGCCATATTTTCCAACCAGCAATCTTTCTTTGTTTCCAACTTTTGCATTCTAGTCATCCATCATTATCAGTGCATCCTGATTGCATGGTTGATCAATATCAGACTGCAGAAGCTGGTAAAAATCTTCAACCTCTTCATCTTTGGCCTTAGTGGTTCATGCATAAATGTGAGTAATAGTCGTATTCACTGGCCTTCCGTGTAGGTGTTTGGATATTATCCTATCACTGACAGCATTGTACTTCAGGACAGATCTTGAGATGTTCTTTTTCATGATGAACGCCACACTGTTCCTCTTTAAGTTTTTGTTCCTAGCATAATAGACCATATGATCATCTAATTGAAACTGGCCAAAACTGGTCCATTTTATCTCACTAATGCCTACGATATTGATAATTATGCATTCAATTTCATTTTTAACAATTTCAAATTTTCCCAGATTCATACTTCATACATTCCATGTTCCGATTATTAATTGGTGTTTGCAGCTTTTCTCATTTTGAGTCGTGCCACATCAGCAAACTAAGATTCCAAAGGCCTTGCTCCATCTATGCCATTAAGGTCTAGTTACTTTGAAGAGGCAACTCTTCCCCAGTTATTTTCCAAGTGCCTTCCAACCTGGGGGGTGCTCACTTTCTGGTACCATATCTGAAAATGTTTGGCTGCTATTCACTGTTTATGCCGAGAAATCTGATGAAAGCCTACAGCATTTCCTTCTGAATGTCAGCTTTGCTTTGAGTCTTGCCTTTAAGAGTTTCTGCTTATGTTTCATTTTGTTAAGCTTGATTATGATATGTCTTGGAGTCTTTCTTTTGCGATCTATATTGAGTGGTGCTTGATATGCATCTTGGATATCTATATTCTCTTCTTTCATAATTTCTGGGAAGTTTTCTGTCAGCAGCTCAGCAACAATACTCTCTGTGTTCTCAGCTGTCTCGCCCTGTTCAGGAACTCCACTGAATCGTAGATCGTTCCTCTTAATAGAGTCCCATATGCTTCTTAATGCTTCTTCATTTTTCTTGTTTCTTTTTTTTCTGATTTCTCCTCATAGATTCTGGAGTCAGTAGCTCTGTCTTCGAAGTCAGAAAGTCTATTTTCCATTTGTTCCATTCTGTTTTCTTGACTGTGAATTAGAATTTCTATGTCTTTGATTTTGTTCTTGATCTGTTGGATTTCAGAGTATTGGTGTTCCATCAGATTGAACAGCTTGCTTAATTTTTCATTTTGCTCTGCTGCATTTTGCATAAGGTCTAGGAGGGCTCTCTATATAATCCTTTTGTATTCACCTTCCAGTAGTTTCAGAAAAGTTTCTTCATCTGGGAAGTTCTTTGGTGCTTTTTCTTGGGTGCCTTCTGAAGCCATGGGTGATTTCTTTGTTATTCTTTTATCCAGAATTTGTTGCTTTGGGGGCATTATGTGAGTCAGTAGAGGCTGGGAGAGACAGTGTGAGGATGGTCCGCAGTTGTTTCTCTAGGACATCTTAAAATGAAAAGTAAAAGGTATCTGACAACTTCCAAATTCAGTCAAGTTTTCAGGTGTACAAGTCTCTTTTCCCAGCTGGCAAAGTAAGCACCTCTATCCAACCCCAGATGTTATACACTAGCTCACAATACAGAAAGGCTACTGTCCTGCTGGCCTCTGCTGTCAGGCCCTAGCTGTAGGTGATACTGTGTAGAATACTGATTTTCTGCTGGAAAAACACTCTGCTCTGGGCAGGTGCTGCCTCCCACCTTAGGAATTTGGTCCAGCTGAGGCCTCCATATGGGTTTTTCCACCTGCCAGTAGAAAAAGATGGCATCCTGCACAAGATCCCCACCTGCCTTGGTACCAGCTACTCAATGGTGGAGGTGGAAAGATTGGCCAAAGGTGCCAAGATGCACAGAGTCCAAAGCTGTGCTCTCAAAATATGGCAGTTCCACCTGGCAATCCCACCAGCAGTGCATCTGACATTAGCTGCTAGTCAAGTCCCAGCTCCACCTGCCAGCTAAGACTGAGAAAGAAAAGTTAAGATGGTGAGTTACCTTCGGTCCATGACAGCCAGCACTCACCAAGAGTGGGGGTCAGTGAAAGAGAGGAAGTTTTCTGGCCCCTAGGGTCGCCATGAGTCAGATCCGACTCAACGGCACTTGGCTTGGCAGTATGAAGTCCAAATTAACAGCCCTATGCCGTGTCCTAGGGCTCCCTAGGTGTCCACAAGCCTCTGTTTAATTATCAGTTCAAGTCTTGGTTTCCAGATGGATTTAGGGAGATGTGTGTTTAGTCTGCTATCTTGACTCCACCACCTCTGGCTGCTATTCATAAAGTTTTTCCTGACTAATATTTTTCAGAAGTAGACTGCTGGGTCCTTCTTCCTAGTCTGTCCTAGTCTGGAAGCTCAGCTGAAACTTGTCTGCCATGGGTGACCCTACTGGTACCTAAGTATCAGTGGCTTAGCTTCCAACATCACAGCAACAAGCAAGCCTCCACTGACAGATGAGTCGGGACTGCTCACTCTATCTTTACCCTCTTCCCCTGATGCTGTTATTCTCTTTATGTGATACTGTTAACCTCCTTATTTGATGCTGTGAACTAGAAAATTGACTTTAGTAAATCCCTTCTATGTAGATAAATTTTCTTGATAGTTCTAGAGAACAAAATTCTAGTCATTCAACCACAGAAATTTGGTTTCTGAAATATTGGAGAGCAGATAGACTTTTTATCAGATTCAGCCAGTGGTGTATTAACTTCTCTGTAAGTAATGAGTGAGTTGGTGTATAGTATATTGGTAAATGACATAGGAAGAATGATGGCTTAGGTGAACTTGAATCACTCATTTAAACAATAGATTCTGGACTACACAGATATAGATGATAAATTGATCCTTGTAGTGGTTTCAATAAGAAAATCTCTTTAAGAAGATTTAAGGAGCTTGCTAAGAGGACATTATTAACACAAAACCCTGAAGTTTTCACATAATCAGGATTGAGTTATTATTGTGGCTGCCTCTCTGTTATTGGTTTGGTCCAAATTCCATAAATAGTGATGGAGACTTCTCATCCCAGAGCAGTTCCATAAAACCAAGGGCACTAACAGCTCCCTGTGGAGTTGGAGGAAACCATCACTTCCTTGATCAAAAAGTAAAATAAAATAGTAAGTCAATGAAGGGAATTTAATGCTGTTCTTTATAACCTTAGACCTAGACTGCCAGTACATATAATCTTCATAACTGTTCTTTGGTATATTGGATAAGAAGAAGGTGGTATTTTATCTGTTTGGTTTTAGCAGAAATTGTTTGAGTGTCCTTGTAAGGGTCAACATCTCCCTAACTCATAAAAGCCAAGCCAAGTGCCATCGAGTCAGATCTGACTCACATAGATATAATCTAATCAATAGCTCTGCTATAGCATTTACAGTAAGAGTCCATCTCTATAATCACTTTAGAAAGTCTAAACATTTTGATTCAGTTTATCATGAAAACTAGTATTTTTCATGGTGAAGAAAATATTAGACAAGAGTTCATGTGTCTAAGTACTATGAAGAATTTTTCTTAAGACAAGAATATTTCAATTACAAAAACACCCACAAGATCATCTATATACCTCATAGTGAGCCTTGGCAGTGCAGTGGTTAAAGTGCTCCACTGAAGGAGAAGGATGTAGTGATCAGCTTTCATAAACATTTGCAATATTGGAAACTCTATAGGGCAGTTCTACTGTGTCCTATAGGGTAACTACAAGTTAGAATTAACATAGCCCCAGTAAGCTACAGGATAGACAGTCCATCAAACAGGTAGTGTGTGATCAAAGGAAACCTGGATACTTCCTACTAATCCTCTTCTTGATGTTTTCTTTCTCTCATCCTCTTGCCCCCATTCTTAATATTAACAACATGCAGGCAATCCTTTGGGATTGAAATGCCACCTATAGAACTCTCTACTAAGTTGTATACACATTGCCTGTTAGGTTAAAGGTGGTAGTATTCTTTATCTCATTATAATTAATAGGAATTATTTAGTTTTATTAGTTATCTTTACAACTGAAAACAGTCCTGCATAGAAGGACATGGAGTAAGCAATACTGATAGGGAAAAATTAATGGGAAATAAAACCTGGAGCATGGTGTGCATATATGACAGGATCAGGGGATGAGAGTGCTGCTAGAGAGTAGGTCATTGCCTGTGGGACCCAAGTGGGATGGTGAAGACTCAAAGTAGATGGTGGGTTGGAGATAAACGGTGTGCATTTTGTGATGTTTCTGGGGATGTTTTGAGACCTCATAAGGTAACATACCAGATATTTTCAAAGCACAAACTTAAGGATAGTACTGTACTGGGCTCCAAGCTTAGTAAGATTCTAACACTGCTGTTTGAATGTATGATGTCATCGTGTTTAAAATGTAATATTTGTTCCATTTATGCAGTTTCTTTCCCCTAGATGTTTGTGCCTTCCAAGATGATACAATAAGAAAATAAACAGCTTGAATGATTTTTTCTCCACATTTTTGTCAGTTTGGAGGAATAGGATGACAATAATGAAGAAATCTGATATTTATAAAGGGCTAAAGAGAGGCTAGGTGTTATGCCTGGTACTCTATATACATCATCTTGTTACATCTTTTCCATGTCCATCAAGGTAAATATAATTACCTCCATCTTACAGGTGAGAAAAATGAAGCCTGGAGATGTTAAATAGTTTGCAGTCATATAGCTCATAAAGATAAAAATAGACAATTAAATCCTCTACTGTCTAATTTCATAATCTCACCCTTTTCATCTGCCATATTCAGGGAATCATAACATTTTAGTATATTCAGAAGCCATCAACTTTGAACATGTTCCCATGGCGTCATTATCCTAAATACTAGTAAGCATCAAGTTCTCCAAAGAGTAGTCTTTTCACTAAAATAAAAAGGCTGTAACAAAGTGGTCCTTTCTGCCACCACTTTTATGAAGAGTTTCAGAGTATAGCATTGTCTGAGCATGGCCTAGCTGGTATGTTGTTTGTCAAGAACTGACAAGAATATGAAAACAGCTGTAATCTATCAGACTAGAGCTACAAATAAGGTCATTGTGAGCCTTTGAAAGAAGAACCACTATCTGTATCAGGTAAAATGAAGGTCAGGCCTGCTTGGAAGTCATCAAAATAGGACTTTGGAAATTGCCTATTGTGCTCAGAGAGTAAGTCATCCCTTAATTCTAGGTTCTCTGCTGAAACCCATTCAACATAGCTGCAAGGAAGCCTCCACTTACAAGAGGGGCCGCGCGTGAGGTCACAGACTGGGAACGAAGCCTAGGTCTGTTGCACGGGAGGTCAGAATTTTGATAATGAATCACTGGTGCTTTGCATTAAGGTCTTAGGCTCTAGTTATCATGAGATAGATCAGGAACTCTGTCTTAGATATCTTGTAACACCACAAGGGGATGACTTTAATGAAGAAAAATTTATTCTCGGTCGAGGAGGCTAGAAGTCTGAATTTCAGATGCAGCTCCAAGGAAAAGATTTCTGTCTTTTGGCTCTGATGTCTTTTGTCATCAGTCTTCCCTATTTGAGGAGTGAAATTTATCTGGAAATATGAGCATCTTTCTATTCAGATTACAGTGTTACTGTAGATATAGACTGGACTGGATCTACTGCAAGGCTACTATGAAAATTTGAAACCTTCAAAACGTAATCTGAGGATGCATTGTATAAGTGGTCCCGTCACAACCCTCAAACTCATTGCCTTTGAGTCAGTTCCAGCTCAGGGTGACTCTGTAAGACAGGCTAGAATCTCCCCCATAGGGTTTCCAAGGCTGTATATCGTTATGGAGAAACTCTGGTGGCGTAGTAATTAAGTGCTATGTCTGCTAACTAAGAGGTCAGCAGTTGAAATCTGCCAGGCACGCCCTGGAAATTCTGTGGAGCAGTTCTTTTCTGTCCTATAGAGTCATTATGAGTTGGAATTGACTCGATGGCAGTGGGTTTTTGGTTTGTTTGTTTTTGGGTTTTGTATCTTAATGGAAGCAGTCTGGCACATCTTTCTCCCATGGACTGGCTGGTGGGTTTGAACCAACAACTTTTAGCAGCCCAGCTTAGACTGCTGCACCACAAAGTTAGCAGCCAAGCACTTGAACCCATATGCCACTTTGACCTGTATCCTTCCTTTCATAGCAGTACTTCTCAAAGTTTTAGGTGTATAGGAGTCACCTGGTTGTTGTTGTTAGGTGCTGTGAAGGTGCACTGAGTTGATTTTTGACTCATAGTCACCTGATGTGACATACTAGAACACATCCCATGCAGTTTTCTAGGCTGTAATCTTTATGAAAGCAGTTTACCATGTTTTTCTCCTGTGGAGCTACTGGATGGGTGTGAATCCCAACCTTCCTGGTTAGCCACTGAGCCACTTAACTGACCAGAGCTCCCTAGACCCTTGTCGAATTGTAGTTTCTTATTCATATATCTGGGGAGGTGGGGGGAGGCCTTAGATTCTGTGCTTCTAACAAGCTCCCAGGTGACACTGATGATACTATGTCAGGGGTCCTGTTTTAAGTAGGAAAGACAAAGAGTGTTCCAAAAGCTTTCCTGCTGTTCATTGCTCTAAAGGAGCGTAGAAGTCTTTAAACCAAGTTACTCTATTTAGCATCAATTTTAAAAAAGACCTCTTCAGCAATTATCTTGAAAATACTCTTGTTCACTCCTGAACCACCTGTTTTCTGTTACTGATAATCTAATTTGGCTTACCTGACATTAACTCAGTGCTTCAAAACTTGTAGGTTGTATTCAACTTGTGCCTGCCTTCATTCTCTCATGATGAGTCCTACTCCTGAGACATCATCTCTACACCTAGTTCACCTGGCCAGTAGATTGTAATCATTGCTCTAACACTTTCTGTAAAGAAGAGCTTGTCCAGAAACTTGCCTCTGTTATTTTTCTGTTCCATAGAAAGGATCTTTTGCCCAGTTTCTCAGGGAACAACACAAGCGTTAACAGAAACCTAGCTGTGTTAAAATTCCATAAATTTTTGATGAAGCCATTGAAAAATATGGGAAGCTGTCTTACGTAGAGTTAGAATGTAAGTGGATTGCTGTGCTTTAATACAAATGATACAGGATATGAAAAGCAAGTCGAGTCTTGCTTTCTGTATCCAGAAAGACAATTTGAGCTTAAAAGAAAGGATTGTGTCATCTTCATCTTAATGATCAGCTTAGGGTCTGGTACATAGGAGAACAGAAGTATTCAGTACACCTCTTTTGAGCAACTGAGAGCAGAAATAAATGAAGACCTAGCTTTGACTTTCAATTAATTGTCGTCATCAGCAAATGAAGTAATGTTAACCTGTACAAGCACAATAGATTTGTGTGTAGTTCAAGTAAAGTAACAGCTATTAAACTATTTAAAAATGGTAAAGCAGGATACATATGCAAATGATTTTTATAATACTAGTAACTAACTTCCCGTGGAAGCAGCATTTAATAAATCAAAAGACGCATTGGGAAAACCTGTAAAGGGCCTCTTTAAAGTATTGAAAAGATGTCACCTTGAAGACTAAGGTGTGCCTGACCCAAGCCATGGTATTTTCAGTTACATAATATGCATGCAAAAGTTGGACAATGAATAAGGAAGACAGAAGAAGAATTGATACTTTTGAATTGTGGCATTGGAGAAGAATATTGAATGTACCATGAATTTCCAGAAGAACAAACAGATGTGTTCTGAAAGAAGTACAGCCAGAGTGCTCCTTGGAAACAAAGATAGTGAGACCATGTCTCCCATACTTTGGATGTGTTGTCAGGAGGGATGTTGTAGTCAGCTAGTGCTGCCCTAACAGAAATATCACCAAGTGGGTGGCCTTGGCAAAGGAAAGTTTATACTTACACAGTCCAGTAAGTTGTTAAGTCTGAATTCAGGGTGTCCACTCCAGGGGAAGGGCTTTCCCTCTGGCAGCTCTGGAAGAAAGTCCTTGTGTTGCATTAGTACTTGGTCAGAAAGCATCTTGGCACGGGAACCTCAGGTTTGAAGGACACTCTTCTCCTAGTGCGGACACCCAGAAATCAGACTTGTAACCTACTGGACTATGTAGGAATAAACTTTTCTTTGCTAAAGCCATCTACTTTGTGGTGTCTTTGTTAGAGCAACACTAGCTGACTAAAACAGAATTTGGTACTGAGGGAGAGGGGTGCTGCTGTAACAGATTCTCAAAATGTGGAAGTGGTTTTAAAACTGAATGGACAGAAGATTCAGAAGGCGTAGAGAGCTGTTTACACCAAAGAAGGTGCAGATGGTGAGAAACAAGCAGCAGAGGACTAGCAGCAGCAGCAACAGACAGGCTGCGGCAGAACCAGGCTAGCATAAGACAGCACTGGAGCTGACCCATGGATTAAGAGAGCTGACTGCCTGTTCGTAGAGGTTTCCTGGCAGAGTTGGGTGCCTCCAGGCACTTGAATCAGTGGAGCTAGGATTCTGACCCACAGAGTGAAAAAGCTGAGTGCCTGTGTACAGGAGGCTTCCTAGCAGAGTGGAGTGCCTCTGCGTGTTTGAATCAGTGCAGCTACAGAGCTTTGGAACACTAACCCCAGTGGGGCAGATGTGAGCCTGAGGCCCAGGCCATGAAGCCAGAGGAAGCAGAAGCTGAAGAGACAAAGAACATGAGCAGCTGAGCTGCCTGAGTCTCAAAAGGTATGCCCATGACTTCAGGGGTTGGAAAGGCGGAGCTATGGCTTTCTGTGTTTGTAACAGTGGAACTACCACTCATTTGGGCTTAGAGTGCACCTGAGGTTGAGGGGGCAGAGTTACTGTCCAAGTGGGCCTAGAATGCAGAGTTGTAGCACAGTATCTACTCACAATCCAGAGTGTATGGCCAATATCCAGAGTCTGGAGGTCAAGGCTAATGTGTAAATCGTCTCAGAAAGTGGAGGAGTATATTCAAAGCTTTGAGGTCTAATGTAATATGTTTTCCTGACCTGTTTGTTGCCTGTTTTGCCTGCCTTCTCCATTTGTAATGGAATGTGTAACTTGTGCCTGTTCTGCCATTGTACCTTTGGAAACAGTTAGCTTGTATTCTAGGTTTCACAGATGCAAAGGAATTTTCTAATTTTGGACTTGGAACAGAATTAAGACTTTTGCTATCACGTGGGATGAACACTTTTTTGCTATAACTTTTGCTGTGTGTGATAGGATGGATGTGTTGCATGTTTCAAAGATGTGATTTTGGGGAGGCCAAAGGCTAGGATGTCATAAATTGAATTGTGCCCCCAAAAATATGTGTAGTAATTTGGCTAGGCCAGAATTCCCTGTATTCTGTGATTGCCATCCATTTTATGATTTTCTCATGCTGTAAATCCTAATCTCTGCCTGTGGTTAATGAGTAGATTGTGAGAAAAGCTTAGGATGGGACTGTAAAAACCCTCCCTAAGGTCACCTCCCTGCTCCACTATAAAGGGAGTTTCCCTGGAGTGTAGTTTGCACTGTCTTTTATCCTTTCATATTAACAAGAGGTAGAAGGAAAGGGAAGCAAGCAGAGAGCAGGGAACCTCACATCATCTAGAAAGTAGCACTGGGAGTAGAGTGCATCCTTCATACCTGAGTTTCTTGCACCAAAATGCTCACTGAACAAAGGCTGATGCAACACAGGACTTTCCTCCAGAGCCAACAAGGGGGAAAGCCTTCCTTTGGACCAGATTATCCTGAATCTGGACTTCTAGCCTACTGGACTGTGTAAGAATAACCTTTTCTTGTTAAAGCCATCCACTTAGTGATATTTCTTTTAGAGTAGTACCAGATGACTAAAACAAGGGATCAATCCCTGGAGAAGGACGTCATACTTTGGAGAATGGAAGGTCAGTATAAACCCGGAAGACCCTCAACAAGATGGTTTTGATGCAATAGTGGCTGTAATGATGGGCTTAAGCACAAATATGACTGTGGGTATGGCACACAATTGGGCAGTGTTCTGTTCTGTTGTGCATGAGGTAACTATGAGTCAGAACTGACTCAGCGGCACCTAACAACAACTATGGTACAAGCATTTCTTAAGAAGTAGAGGATTGGAGATGGAAAATAGACACATTGCTTTGGAAGCTCAAAAGAAACCTCTTTTAGGTGTCAAATCCTATTCATGATGTTTGGTATTTGAAATTCAACAATTAGCAGTTATTATTATGTGTTTATGCCTTTGCTTCACTAAATCTTACTTTTCCTTAGAGGAAAACATTACATTCAACTTCACTAGTTGGCTGAACATGTGTACCATTCTCCTGGATGTTCTCACTTACCGCCTCTTGTCCCAGTATCTAAGCTGGCTCATGTACTATTTAATCTCAAAAGGGCCCTTGTTTAGATGATAAATTACACAGTCATTCTACTTATTAGATATATTTACAACTTGGAATAAAAGAATTAATTCCATCTTTTACCTAAATGAGTGGAGAGGTAGAAACACAGAAGAAAAGGGTATTCTGATGACTATAATATGAGAAGATAATGCAATTGCTGTAAATAAGAAAATATGAAGGGAATATAAGAATAATAAAGGAAAACATTTTTAGGAAGGGATATTTGGGATCAGTGAATACCTGCTTGACTTTCCTTGATTCTGGGCTGAGACTGCTTTGTTATGAAGTGTGTAGGGCAGAAGGTGGCTATTTACTTGAGATTGGTGAGAAGGTGTATTTCTTTAGAAAAGATGTGAAATCAATAGGTCTTTGTGGTTTGCCATCCAAACCAAAAAACCCGCTGCCATAGAGCCGTGTCCGAATCATAGCAACCCTAGAGGTCAGAGTAGAACTGCCTCATAGGGTTTCCAAGGAGTGCCTGGCAGATATGTCTTACAAGTCATTTAATTACTAATACAGATAATTGTTGCATAAATCTGCTTGTGCAATTTGTTGAAGAGACCAAACATAGAATGACTGATTTTAAAGGAAACTAAAGTCAAAGGGATATGGCATTTTTCTTCCAGGAAACGGGACTCTAGAGCTGAAAACCAGAACCCATTTTATTCAAAGGAAGTGTAATGAAAGACCTAAATACATACATACCTATTCCTTTAAAGATGCTCCAACTCTTAGAGGGAACAGGAGACAGAAATTGCTAACTCATCATGCTTTTCCCACTTTAACAGCCAGTGTGGGACAAGCTGAAAATCAGTTGTGTTGACATTAGCTGATGGTATCAGCTTTTATATGCCAGCTTGATGGCCTATTTTGTTTGTATCACAATGGGCTACAGAATATGTCACAAGAATTTATCAGTGTTTCTGTCCTTTGAGGAAATTCTTTCTTAATATTTTGAATTTAATATTCACCACTAAACTATTCTATTTTAGAAAAGGAATGACAGTTTCACATCTGGACTTAGATAATTCAAGGCAACTAGCCTCTGGTGATTTGGATTCTAAAAGGCCTGAAAAGTTAAAACTCAAGCTATCTATGCTTGTCTCATCAGAAAATTTCTCTACCTGTATATGTCATTAGTTCCTCAAGTTCAAGTTCTGGTTGA
This sequence comes from Heterohyrax brucei, assembly GCA_028571685.1. NCBI lineage: Eukaryota > Metazoa > Chordata > Mammalia > Hyracoidea > Procaviidae > Heterohyrax > Heterohyrax brucei. The sequence goes on along the minus strand of CM053149.1, from coordinate 110,333,299 downwards.
GAAACCTTGCAAGGGTGTTTCCAACAATTGGCAACTCTTGATGGTTGACTTAATTAAGAGTTGTTCCCTTTAGGGGAAATCATCCAGAATAGAAGAGTTTCTCCTTGGGGTCCAAATACATCATCTCTTCTCTGGAGAAGCAGTGTCTAGTTTTTGAAATCAAAGTCAGAGGAGTGTGATAATGATAAATTCTATGAGAATTTTGAATTGTAGAAGAAGCTTAATTATTATTTTAAATAAAACTTGTTTATTTTGAAATAATTGTAGATATACAGATGACCTATAAAGATAATGAAGAGAGTTCTTGACTAGCCTTCATCCAGCTTCCATCAATTTTAACATCATGCAAAACTAAGGTACATTTATTGAAACTAAGAAATTATCATGAATATAATACTAATAATAAAATGAGAAATTTTTGTCTGCTTATCACCAGTTTTTCCACTAATAAATTTTGTCTGTTCCAGGATCCTACCCAGGATAGCACATTGCATTTAGTCTCCACGTCTCCTCAGCCTCCTTTAGTTTGTGATAGTTTTTCAATCTCTCTTTGTCATCATTTGGACATTTTTAAGAGTAGGGGTCAGACATTTGTAGAATGATCCTCAATTTAAGTCTGTCTGATAATTTTTCTTTATTAGGTCAGGCTTATCACTTTTATGAGAATACCATACATGTGGGGAAGGGGGAAAAAAGTTACTGTCAAGTCAATTCTGGCTCAGAGCCATGCATAGAACAGAATAGAACTGCCAGTACAGGGTTTCCAGGGAGTGGCTGGTGAATTTGAACTGCTGACCTTTTGATTAGCTGTCAGAGCTCTTACTCTCTGCACCACTGCACCTCCATAGATGTGACATACCCTTCATTGTCTTACAACAGCTTTCGGAAACCAATATTTTCCAATTTTTACTTAAAATTTTTTCTATATTTATATGAAATAATAATGAGTAGTAGAAGTGGTAATGAAGTAATGGATGTGAAGCACCCTTCATAACTTTATGTTGAGATATCCGACAGCAACCTAACTTATTACCAAGGATGTTAACCTTGATGTCTTGGTTAATGTGGTGCCTGTCTGGTTTCTTCTAGAAAGTAACTTTATTTTTCCTTTTCTTTTCATACTCTGTTCACCAGAAGCAAGTCACCAAGTTTGCTCTATATGTTAATTTTGTGTTTGTTATTGAAGAGAGCAGTCCTCTTTTGAGTCTCTACTGTGGTCATTTCCATGGATGCTAAGGCAGTGGGATAGAACTAGTAATCACCATCCTTGGAAGAGGGACAGAGGCTGTTCAATTTCTTTTGAGCCAGTCTCCAACTTACCAGTATCTGAGTCAGACATGTGTAGAAAGAATTGTAAGTAGAAGTTGGAAAATATTGGTTTCCTAAGACTGTTTTAAGTTTTTGGAGAACAAGGAGCTGTCATTATATTTTTTAGTATAATACAAAAAGAGAAGGAATAAAAAAGCATTTTCCCATTTCATAGCAAATTTCTAGACAATTCAGGGAATCAAGTGCCTCAAGTTCCTGGCAGAAGGAACTGTCACTACTAAGCAGGCTATGTGGCTGGAAAAGTGACAGCAGTGTATAGTGAAGGGCAGTCAAAGGACGTCTGCTAGGATGAAGTGATGACTGGGGAGGAAGGGGATAATAGAATGAAAGAGAAGATATGTGCGGAACTCATCACTTAGGGAGGCAAGAAATAAAAGGTGGAAGGTTAATTACTTAGGGAGCTGGCTTAAAGGACTGAAAGAGAGTGAGCGTGCAGGCCCTTCATGGTAACTGTTTGAAACATTCCAGATGCTTCCAGCAGTACTAAAAAGAAAGTGGTAACAGAGTGAAGGAGAAGTGTATATGGCTGTAGCTTAAGTTATTCATTAGTAAGTACTGGCAAGAGACTAAATAAATCAATTATTCAATGAATGGATCTATCTATCTATCATTTAGAATCTATATATTAATAAGTAGTTGCTAAAAATTAAGCTTATCACTTTGTCACACCTGTGTGAGAGCTCCAAAATGAAGAAAACTGGTTTTAGTCAAGGAACTGGCCTAGCTCTGAGATTAGGCTTCACCTGATACGCAGAGTTCTAGGACAGAAAAAGAGCTCCACTGGTGCAATAACCAAGCCTGGGTGCTAACCAAAATATCAGCAGTTTGAAGCCACCAGCCACTCATGGAAACCCAATGGGTCAGTTCTGCTGTGTCATACAGAGTCTGTAAGTCAGAATCAACATGATGGCAATAGGTTTAGTGCAATGGGTGACAGAAAAGTTTTCTGCCTGAAGTACAGGCTGGTTTCCATGGTGTTGTTTCCTGTCAGTTGTAGGCTGCTCTCAGAAGACACCTCATGAGCTTTGGCAAGTCTTTGGCTTTCTTAAACTAAATGTCAGCCAGTCACATGTAAGATACTATTTATTTTGAGCATAAGATGTTTGTTCCTTGTAATATTATGCCTTGTACCAATCCCTTTCAGGTCCTCGTTTTGAGTTGTTCCACCTCCTGCTTTTCTAAACTTGTCAGCTCCAATCAGAAGATTATACTGTAATTCCTCCTCTTTGCCTTCAATCCCTGGAGCACTTAGCTTTACTTTGTGAGCATAGTGTTGCATAGTTTAGACTTTGTCTTTGCCTTAAAATAAATCTCTTTTGCTGTATTTCAATAGAGTGTGAGTTTGTACTCTTTGACACACCTCTTAATGCTGTTTCGTAAGGAAATAATGACCTTTAAACTAGTCATGTGTTTGTAAGCTCATGAAAGTTAAGATTTTTCACTGCAGTGAGTTTTTGCTGAGAGACTTTTAAAGCTCCAAACCATTTTACAACAACAATTAAGAATATATTAGGATGTGAGTAGGAAAAAATTAGAGACAAATTTGAATCAATTTTATTTTTCTCTAATAACCTAATGATACTACCAATTGTCCACTTGTTCCCAAAAGTTCAAATAAATATTACAAAATACTCTTTTAAGTAGCTTTGGATCTTCATGCAAGATATTAAAATAAGGTCTTTAGATATCTAGTCCAAAGAAGGTATAAGGGGTTTTTATATAGTATAACAACAACAACAACAAAAATGCCACTAAAAACATGGCACAAAATTTGGCTTATTTACCTAGAAACAGAGAGGGGTAGATTTTCATCATCTACCGTTACATACCGTATGCCATTCATCATTCCTGCTTATAACTAAATTCCTCCTATTCTTGAAAAAAAAAAAAAGACTAGATAAAATGATAAAATGACTAGTCATTTAAAATGATAAAATGACTAGATGAATCGTACTGTCTGCTACAAACACACACAAAGGTGCTTGATCAAATATTTAAACTGTACATCTGAATGAGATGAAAGAAAGAAATTCTACAGATGCCTGAGCTAGAGAAAAAAAAAATCAGAATGATGGATAGGGCTGATACAATTGGGATGTATGAGGTACTTAGACCAGGAAGAAAGGCTAAGAATATAACTTTGGATAAAAATTAATCCTGGAAACTACAGTATACTCCCACCTCCTTAAGGGTGGAGCCACTGTAATAGCCTGTCTTCATGATCTAAAGGGGAAAACAAAAAACAAAAAAACTGGACTCACTATCCCAGGAAAGAAAACAGTTACACAAGCATTCCTTATATCTTAGCTAAAATGTACTACCATTGAGTCAGGTCCAGCACATAATGACCCTAGAAGTCAGAGTAGAACTGCCCCATAGAGGAAAACAAAAAAGTTACAATGTATAGATAGAGAGTCCTAATTTACAATACCTACATGATGCAAGAACCCCAAACTAGAACATAGGAGAGTAAATAAATAGAAATAAACAAAATCTGAGTCATTGCAATTACTGGGATCCCTAACAGAAGCCAAACTAAAGCCAACTACTTGATTTTGCCAAGCCAAGTGCTTGATTTTAAACACTTTATAATTAGTACATATGGAACTCAAACAGCATTTAAAAACAAAAACAAACACATACAAAAAAAAAAAACATGCTGAACAGGATCACACTCACAAAATAATATGGACCATATGAGAAAGCATGCTGTTATGAGAATGTATCCATGTATATGTAAATGCAGCGCAATAAGAACTGAGAATAGCGAAATAATTTGAAAATGACTGTAAAATACATATGCTTAAAATGTCAAAAGAGGTATTTTGAAGGAAGAGGAACTCGAAGAGTATAATGGTATTAAAATAGTGTAGACAGATTTTAAAGAGACACATATTGAATTTCTGGACATAAAAATATAATCATTAGAATTCAAAAATCAGCACACAGATTAGACAGCTATAAAGACCTAACTAGTGAGCTGGCAAACTGAAATTAGGAGAATATAGCACATGAGAAAAATAGAAACATTAAACAGAAGTGAAGAAACTTGGAAGGTTGGAGGAGATCTAATACGGCAGCGTAGCCAGGTGCTTCAGGTTATCCTTGTACAACAAAGATGCCCCCAAAACAAATAAATTGGATATATGTGACAATTTAGGAACTCTGATCATCAAAATCAAGGTTGAAGAACCAGACTGAGCAACGAGTAGAAGGAGAGATAGTTAAAAATAGTAGAAACAGAATTACAAATTACCGGTGTCCTGTAAGCCAAGTCTGCACAGCATGGACATACTGAAAAAGCAAGCAGCAGTCCCAGCTGCAATCCACCCCACTTGGTACACCTAAGCACAGGCAACTCTGCATGAACCTCCAGAATAACCAGGAGTGAGTGCTTCTAGCCCTGCATAAGTTAAGTGCATGGACCCAGCCTACCACACACACCCTGCCAGAAGTCCATTGGCTAAAGGAGCACTTTTACCTCCTTGCCCACCTCCTCTTCCTGCCCAAGACACCAGTCTGATGGCATTCAACACCACCACATCCCTTTACCCAAAGGTCCTAGCTATGGTTCAGAGGTACCCCCTCTCATCCAGCCACTCACGCTGGGGATCCTGCAGCAGCTAAGTGAGAGTGAGTCTGTGCACAAGTCAAAAGCCAGACAAAAAGGCTTGTAGCCCTGGGAAGGTCAAGTTCAGGCACCCCACACAGTATGCACACATCAACCCTTCCTTCTTCCCCCCTCCACAACCACCAGAGGTCCATCTCTTCTCTCTTCTCCTTTCAACTACAAGACTGTGGCACTGGACGCTGTGTCACCTTCTGAGGTAATAGCTCTTAGCCCAGTCAGAAGTTCCCTACCCTTTGCCCAGCCACTGATACAGAGAGTTCACAGGTGTGCAACACCTTCTGCCTGTTTGGTTACCTGCACCAGTACCCTGCTAGCCAGTCCTGCACATTGTGGCTATGTTGAGCAAAGCAAGCAGCATTCCCAGCCAAAAACCTATTCCACCTGGTACAGACAAGCAGGAGCAACTCCACACTTGTGGCCAGAATCAGAAGTGCTTTATGCCCTACAAAAGTTAATGGCACCCACGCCACTCACTGCACACAACCCAGCTACTTGTACCAGACATCTGTAGGCCTGAGGAATACTCCTAGCCTCCTCCATCCTGGCTCCCCATCCCTCAAAGCTGTAGACCTGTAGCACTCACCATTGTCCCACCCCCTAAGATAGGAACTCAGCCCCCCAGTCTGGGAGTCTGAGGACTGACAATATCATCCACTTCATCCAGCCATCTGTACCAGGGCTCTAAGGACTGATGGTACCTCTCCCCTGCAAATCAGCCAGCCAGCAACACCAGAAGCCTGAGGACCAGTTGCACAACCTTCTTCATAATGCACTTTAGCAGGCAGGGGTGTGTCCCCCAACCACATACCCACGGACAAATGAAATTCCCCCTTTTCACTCCCTGTATATCCCTCTCCCCTGAAACTTGAAGCTTGTACCTACTCCCAATACCCCCATGAAGCTCTGCCCTCCCAAGGCTAGTGGTGAGAATCTCTGTACCACCTATCCACTGACAATAACCTTCACATCAACCAACCACCAAGCAAAAGCAGGACAGGTACATCACATCACTAAAAATACCATCTACATCCTTGGCAGCACTGTAAGAACAGCAAACAGGGACTTGTGCTTACAGATCTAGTCAATGTCCTACCCAATTTGCAAACAGGAAGTGAAAGCTTCGGTACAGCCAGACTGGTGACGACAGTAGGATATATGCCCAGCCTACTCAGATATATAAAAGCATAACAAAAGAAAACAAAAATTTGCGATACATAAAACAAATATAAAATAAATAAAACCAAATCAAACCCACTGCTGTCGAGTCAATTCTGACTCATGGTGGCCCTATAGGACAGAGTAGAATTGCTCCATAGAGTTTCCAAGGAGCACCTAGCAGATTTGAACTGCCAACTTTTTGGTTGCAGATGTAGCACTAAGCCACTGTACCAGCAAGGTTTCCATAAAATAAATAAGTATATAAAAGTCTCTGATGTCTCAGAGACAACAGACAACATCAGATCATGTAAAAAGCAGGAAAAGATGGCTCCAGCAAGTGATCTAAAGAAAGAACCAGAAAATGTGTCAGAGTTAGGTAAAGCAATAAATAATTCCAAAGACTAATACACAGAATTCTCCAGAATTACTGATATTGAAGACAAAATTCTTGTCACCAATGTGCTTAAAGATAAATCAGAAAATGAAGAAAGTATAAGAATTATGTGAGAAAATACCCAAGAGGAAAAACTTACATGTAATCAGAGTTCCAAAATGGTGTTGGGTGAGAGAAAAAGAAAAGCACAGAGAGAAGTGTTGAGACTTAACTAATATAATGAAAGATGAGAGAACTTCCATCTAAGTTTAGTGTGCTCTGTACAAGATAGACCCCAAAGAAAGTCACTGTAACATATCATAATCAAACTTGGCAAAGAAAGAATCCTGAGAGCAGCTAAAAAAAAAAAAAAAGTCACCTATAGAGGAGAAGCAATAAGACTAGGCTCTGATTTTTCAACAAAAACCACTCAGGCAAAAAAAGACAATGGGATGAACCATGAACACATAAAGCCTTGAAGGGGGAAAAAAATTGCCAACCAGGGCCTATATATCCAACAAAACTGTCAAATATTGTGAAATAAAGACATTTCACAATAAACAGAAATTAAAGGAACTTGTAAAAACCAGACAAAAATTGTTAGAAGTATAATTTGTTGGTTAGAGAACTAACAACACCAGACAACAAACCAAGATTAGAATGTGGGGCCAATTATCCAGAAACCAATCCAGAAAGGGATTTCTCAAAAATAAAACTAAAAGACTAAAAGTAGGGAACCATAGACATCAATATGTAAACAATGGCAATAAAAAGAAAACCCAGTGCCGTTGAGTTGCATCCGACTCATGGTAACCCTGGAGGGCAGACTAGAAGTTCCCTTGGAATATTCAAGGAGTGCCTGGTGGATTTGAACTGCCGACCTTTTTGATTAGCAGTGGTAGCAGTTAAACCACTATACTACCAGGGTTTCCCCCAACAATGGCAATATCAAAATAATAAAACAATACATAGTGTAGTTATATAACTTCCATGCAGAGAGGAAGGCAAAGTGATAGCAATAAATAAAAGACTGGTTTAAATGTAGAAAGGTAAATTTCAAGGTAATCACAAAGGAAGCTAACAAACCTACCCATCAAAATAAAAAAGAAGACATAAAGACTCAATAAACACAGTATCAACAGTAATGAAAAGAAAATCTGTAAATCAAAAGAACTCATCACACAAAATGAAGAAAAATGAAGAAACCATGAGCACTACACACACACACACACACACGTCAGTAAACTCAATATTATCAGTAATTATGTAGAATGCAATTGGCTTAAAAGCACCAGTAAAGAGGCAGAGTGTGGCAGAATGGGTTTAAAAAAAAAAAAAAAAGATCCATCTGTACTCAGTGTACAAGAGACACACCTCACACCTTAGACACAAAGACGTGCACTAAAACTCAATGGATGGAAAAAAAAAAAAAAGACATATTAAACGATAACCCAAAAAGAGCAGGGGTGGCAATGTTAATCTTTTTAATAAAGTAGATTTTAAAACAAAATCCACCTTAAAGGGTAAGGAAGGATACTATATAGTGATTAAAGGGTCAGTATACTAGGAGGACATAACTATAATAAATACATACACACCCAGTGATCAAGCTCTATAATACATAAACTCTAACCACAGTGTGGAACTGTATGGTTCCACAATAGTAGTAGAAAATTTTGACACATCTCTTTTGGTGAAGGAAAAAACATCTAGAATGAAACTCGGAATTTATCCTAGAGAAATAGGAGCCATCACATGAATAGATATTTATACAGCCATGTTTATGCAGCATTATTCACAATAGCAAAAATGTGGAAACAACAAGTACCCATCAACAGATAAATGGATAAGGAAATTTGAAGGTAGGCACACAGCAGGAAACTATGCAGTGACAAAGAATGATGATGAATCTGGAAAACAGCTTGGATGAATACAGAGGATATTATGCTGAGTGATAGAAGGCAATCACGAAAGGACAAATATTGTATGAGACCACTATTATAAAAACTACTTCAAGAGATTACACCCCCACGCACGCGCACGCGTGCACACACACACACACGCACACACTAGTCTTTGATACTTATGAGATGGGGGAAGGGTGGGGAAGGGAAAATCACTTATTAGATAACAGACGCCTATTAGATGATAATCAACTTTGGTGGAAGGATAGACAGTACACAATACGGGGGAAGTCAGCAGAACTTAATCAAAACACTGTCATAGAAGCTTTCTAGACACATCCAAATACCTTATGTGACTGAGTTGCTGGGCCTGAGGGCTGGGGAACCACGGTCTTGGGAGACACCTAGGTTAATTGGCATGACATAGGTCATAAAAAAAGTGTTCTATGTCTTGTTTTGGTAAAGTAGCATCTGGGGGCTTAAAATCTTATGAATGGCCACCTGAGATACATCTGTTGGTTCCATCCTGTCCAGAATAAAGGAGAATGAAGAAAATCTAATACACAGGAAAAATATTGCCCAAAGGATTGGAAGACCACATGGATCATAGCATGCATCAGTGTGAATCCAGAGCAACTAGATGGTGCCCAGCGGTCGCTGCTGAATTCTCTGACAGGGATCACAATAGAGTACAGCACAGAGTAGAAGAAAAATGTAGGAAAATTTACAACAAACAAAAACACCTTCAAATTCACAAAAGCACACCAGACTTTTTAGTGTGACAGAAACTGTAGAAACTCTCAAAACTAGGACCCCGGCCACCCTGCTAACTTAGAACTGAAGCCAGCCCCAAATACCACTTTTCCTACAAAGATTAGAGAGCCATATAAAACAAACAATAACACATGTGAAGAACATGCTTCTTAGTTCAGTAGAATACACGAGAATGAATGAACAACTCCTGTTCAAAAGCAAGAGGAAAAGGCAGGAAAGGATAGTAAAGGAATGGACACAAGGAACTCCAGTGGAAACAGGCAAAGTGCTGTCATGCTGTGGATATTGCAACTAACATCACAACGCAACTTGTGCATAAACTGTTGAAGAAGAAACTGTCTATAAACTTTCACCTCAAGTACAGTAAATTTTTTTCTAAAATTAATAGTAAAGTTGGTTTTCAAGGGTTAAAAAAACAAACATGGATGGTAATAGATAATCCCACCTCATTTGAATAGGTTTTCATAAAGAAGAAAATATTTTTGTAGAGGGAGTTATTGAAAGAGGTGTTTTTTTAAGAATTTTCATTACCAAAAGAAAGACAAGGACTGAGGAAAGACATCAGTTCCCAAGTAAGATAAAACAAGCCCACATCTGGAAACTGAGTAGTAATCACATAATGCCAAAAGCAAAGAAAAACTTGATTGATTATGAAGGCCCAAAATAAAAAAATATATATATTTTATTTAATATGACTGAGTGAAAATGTACATTCCCATATAAATTTACATGCCCACCTATATGCAGCTTCCACTGCTCTCCCTGTCCGGTGACTGCACACTATTCCTCTCTGCTCCATACATGTCTCATCCTCCCAACAGCCTCCCTTCCTCTCCTCTCCACCCATCCTCCCTCCTCCAGCCAGAAGCCAACAGGATGGTATTCTATAGATGTATAGAACCATAAGGTGCATCCAATATATGGTCACTCTGCATCGTGAGTGAAAGTAGTCAACAACAAAAGGACAAATATTGAATAAAAATGTTTTTAAAACTGCAATACAGAAAACAAAATAGGAAATAAAATTACAGAACTGTATTCAAATATATTACCAAAAAGTTGAAATTAAAATGTATCTTAGAAGAAAATACAGTTAAGTGTTCCAGTGACTCTTACCTGATTAAAAGAATCTCCCAAATAATCTAATAAATGACAGCTCTTGATCAAGTTGTTTCCAAAGTGTAGAAATCCTAACTGTCCCACAGTGTAGCCTCCAAGCAATGACAGTTTGTCAGGGCCAACTAGGGAGGATTCTGACCTTCCTATACCCACATTTGGAAACCCTGGTGGCATAGTGGTTAAGTGTTACATCTGCTAACCAAAAGGTCGGCAGTTCCCATCTTCCAGGCACCCCTTGGAAACTATGAAGCAGTTCTACTTTGTCTTACAGAGTAGGAATCAACTCAGTGGCAATGGGTTTGGTTTGGTATTGGACATCCATATCAACCTAAGTAGGTAGGAATTATCAGTTTTACACATTAGTAAAGTAAAATCTGCAATTTTTTCTTGGAAGAAAGTTTAAGGCACTTATACATAATTTGAATGCTAACATTTTATGCTTTTTATAAATGTGAATGTTTTGCTTCTCTTTTCATTCAAAATCTCTGATTGGATTGATAAGAATAGGATATAAACAAGATGGACAATGCAAGCAGCTTCCAAGATTTACTTTTATTTCCTTGTTGAACCGTCAAAATAATTCTAGATTAAGAATTTTGTCTGGGTAAACGGGTTAGAAAAATGTGACTCAAAGACCTTAGGTAACTTGTGAGGTTCTCATTGCTAGCCAATGGCAGAGCCAAATGATGTGTTGCCAAGCTTATTTCTTGTCCTTTTATTGATCTGTAAACATGAAGCCAGCTTCTACACTTTACAAAATCCCACTGTTTAGAAAAGTAAACAACATTAAGCACCATGCATCAAATAAGAACACCAAGGGAAGTAGATTCTTGACCATGAATATACTTTGAGGTTAATTCTCACCCTTCAATAATCAGCACTAGATTTCCAATTATCTTATTGCCCATTCTAATAATGAGTAGATGATGTATATTTAAGCATTATGGATCTTTCCCAACAATTCTGAGAAGAGCCTCTTATATATTGAAATGATCTAGAGTCATAATTGATATGTTATTTTTATGAGAATTATCTTCTGAACATTTGGAAAGAGCTTTTCTTGAAATCTGCTTCCAAAGGAATGCATGTACTACTGTTGTGATGTCTGGGGCCTGACACCAACTAAGAAGCAAAAATCTTAGAGGTTTTATGAGGGGAATACAGAGCAGCAACCTTCCTTTAAGGAAGAGTGATAATCAGGGTTATTTATTGACTGTTGGCATTGGGCCAGACAGTCTCCTGGAAACTTTAGACATATCACCTCTTTTAATCTCACAGCAGGCTGATGCGTTATTAATCATTCTGTGTATTACTCTTTTCTACTTATTTTATGAGTATTCTTCCTTCAGGTATTCCAGGCTTTCTCTCCGTTGCTCACTCTTCCCAATTACTGACTCTTTCCTCTAGGTTCCAAAAGCAGCATGCATGTACTGCTGTTGGGGTACATGTCACAACATAATATACTGAGCAGCACGTGTTGCTGATCTTCCTACCTAGTCCATATGCGCACTGAAGGATATCGTCACATTTATCATCACATAAAACAGGCTGAAAGGTAGCTACTTGGAATCTTCAGAAAGTGGCATATGATACATACATTTATATATGTAGTGGTATGTTGCTTTTCAATAATGTGAGATTGTCATTTGATGATGGAGACTGTTCGAATGGTCTAGATTGTGTTTAATGATATGGTTGAGTGTCAAAGGACATGCAGTGAAGTCATTTGTAAGAATTAGTAAACATTTCTATTTACTGAGCTTCTGCACTGTTCTAGGTACTATGTGTTCTCTCCTTTAGTTCTTGTAATATTTTGAGAAAACTTTTTAAAAAAGTAAATTGATTTTGTTATTGAAGATGCTAAGGACTAGAGAGATGAAGCTACTTGTCTTAGGTCACTTAAATATGCCACAAATTTGTAGCCTGGCTTCTAAATCCCTTCTTTTAAATTTCATGGTATGTATTAAATATTTCAAAAGAAATTCAATTTTGATTCATAGAGTTGTGATTCTAAGTCCACTGTTTCCTTTACTGCATTGGTTTTTGCAGTTGTATGTTGATTTTTTACAGCACAAGAGTAGGGTGTGTTAAGCAACTTCCATATTGCCAAGAGACTTATTAAAATATAAGTCCTTGTTCTATGAACTACTAATTTTGTAGCTGCTGCAGATTCAAGAATGCTCACTATTTTTCCCATGTACCTCCTTTCCCCCACGCCCTGATTTCCTACACCCTCGGACTAGTTCTAGACAAAGACTTTGAGTAGAAGCATTGTATGTCACATCTGTGCCAGAGAATGGAAGAACAGTCTAAGATCTCCTTGCATCTTCCTTTCCTGCCTCAGCATCCAGCAACAGTCTCAACAGCGGAATATCAGCCTGGGTCCAAGAGGCTGTGTGCAGTAAGCATGCTGCAGATGTGTTAGACATGCCGCATGAATGAGAAATAAACTTTGTATATAAGTCACTGCTGTTTGGAGGTTAATGTGTTACTTCAACACTGTTTAGACCCTCCTGCTGAGACTGTCTTAATTGTCAGATGATAATCTGGCAACGTATCACTATATGAATATATATGGAAACCCTAGTGGCATAGTGGATTAGACACTACATCTGCTAGCCAAAAAGGTCGGCAGTTCAAATCTTCCAGGCGCTCCTTGGAAACTCTGTGGGGCAGTTCTAATCTGACCTCTGGGGTCACTATGAATCAGACACAACTCAATGGCAGTGAGTTTGAGTTTTATATATGTCATGGACTGAGTTGTATCCTCCCAAAAATAGGTGTAGCTGTGTCAGCGTGATTCTCAGTACCTTGTGATTGTCCTCTGTTTTGTGATTTTGCTGTGTTGTATATTAAATGATTAGGGTGGGGCTGTAAATCCCTTCATAGAATCACCTCCCTGCTCCACTGTAAAGGAAGTTTCCCTGGAGTATGGCTTGCCCCACCCTCAATCCTTTCATCCTACAAGAGAGAAAAGGAAAGGGAAATCAGCAGAGAATTGGGAATCTCATACCATCAAGAAAGCAGCACCAGGAGAAGAGCGGGTCCTTCAGACCTGAGGTTCCTGCGCCAAGACGCTCCCTGGACAAAGACTGATGCAATACCGGACTTTCCTCCAGAGCCAACAAGGGGGAACGCCTTCCCCTGGAGCAGACACCCTGAATTTGGACTTGCAGCCTACTGGTCTGTGTAAGAATAAACCTTTCTTTGTTAAAGCCATCCAGTCTGTGGCATTTCTGTTAGAGCAGCCCTAGCTGACTAAAACAATATATATATATATGTATACCTCTTTTCTAAGATTCTAAACAATTGACTTTCAGCCTGTTTTATGCAATGAGATTTGGCCACAAGAGATATCTCTTAGTTTGCTTTTTTACATTCTAATAAAAATTAAAAAACAAACAAAAAACACAACCCACTTGATGCATGGAATTCTTTGTAATATAGATTAGAAAAGAGGGTTTTCAACTATTATGGTATCAGGCCTCAAGCAAGTTTGTCCCATGTGTAACAGATTCAACAAACCATTGGCCAAAGGATTATAACTGATTCTGGAAATCAGGATGTGAATTATGACAACTGCTAATGACTTACAAAGTGACAAGTATATAAATGTCAGAATTTATTTAAACATTTTTCTTATGTATCTAATTTACTTAAATATAGACCAATAATTTTGTAAAAGTATCCAACCATATTTTATTGTTCTGTATACATTTTTTTTTTAGTGGTTGCAATCAATCCAATAAATATTAATTTAGCATCTGCTATGCACTGGAACCACCAATATGGGTAAGATATAACATATTAGGGAGCTTCTGTTGTCCTTTTAGAGTGTATAGTCTAGAAGGACAGCAAAACACTTCAGAAAATAATTTTAATTCAGTATGGTGCACTGTACAGGGACATGTATGAAGGAACACATTATTCAGCTTTTGCAGAAAAGAAAGCTTCATTAGGAAGATACCACCTGTGGTATGAAAGATGAGTAGGAATTATAGTCATCCAAGGAGAAACAAAAATTTTAATTAAAAAGAGCATGAATAATAGCACAGAGATTCAGCATAACACCTTCTTCTGACTCAGTATTTCATGTTGTTGGATTTGATATGCAAGACATGCCCCCTTGGCGGTAGGATGACAAAAATTTCATGTCGTGCTTTAATCATAGGACCAAAAAAAAAAACTTTAGCCACTGCTGTCGAGTCAGGTCCTACTCATAGCGACCCTGGAGGTCAGAGTAGAACTGCCTCATAGTTTCTAAGGAGCGCTTGGCAGATTTGAACTCCCAACCTTTTAGTTAGCAAACATGGCACTTAACCCACTACACAACCGAGGTTTCCAATCATAGGACAGCCTGTAAAAAAATCCACAAAGGGAAAAAAAACATGGTCAGTTTTACATTTTCAAGAGATCACTCCAGCAGAAGTCTGGAGGTTTCACTGGAGGGCATACTTTCTTAAGAAAATAGTTTGGGGAAGAAAAAAAAAAATCAACTTGGCAGAATACTAAGTATATCCATAGACTTATTTATACTGCACGGGGGTTTATTTCATGATTTAGTAAAACCATGTGTTATACTCCGAATTGACTCACTGGGGAGATATTGTGATAATAGCCAGCCCAAATTATCTCATTTACTTTAAATTCTAATATCCTTTTTATACACATGCAAATATTTGATGAGCCAGAACTGATGAGGGGGTTAGACAGTGTCAACACAGAAAGAGTGAAATAGTAAAATCCTGTAAATCTGATGGTTCTAGAAAGCAGACTGAATAATTCAATCACCTTCCACAGTGTTTTTAGTGTATTTTTTTTTAGCTTGAATTATTAATCCTCAGCTGCTTTTCTAGCTAGACACCACCATATGGATACGAATGTCTGCATATAAAAATATTTTCTGAATGAATAACTCATAGAAAATAGTACATTTCATAATGCAACCTTTAATATAACTTAAGCAATTAGTAATGACTATTCCAAGACTCATGGCAATGAGTCGGATCTGACTCCACGGCACTTGGCGTTCCAAGACTGAAAACATGTAACATCATATGAAAGACTTAAAGAAAATAAAATAAAAATCCATCGAAAAAAATGTTTTCTTTCTTCTGAAACATCTCATTTAGAAGAAAACATTAAGTCTACAAAGATAGTACCTAAATGCCGGGAATTATAAGCATAGTCTATATTGTGGTTTAAATGGCAGTTGTGATCTAAGAAAGTGTATAAAATGCATGATTTACCACAATTAAGGGCCTATTCTGCTTTTCTGTTGTGGTAGAAACTGGTTAGTTGTTTCCAAAACCTAATTCTTTTTCCTTCTTAGTACAAAGTAGGTAATATACAAGGGCTGACAATTAACCCCACAAACTTAATTGTTCCCAGTGCTCCATACCTCATTGCTGAATAGCACTACAGATGCCCTCAAAGTAATCCCCTTGGGAAGCTATGCACCAGTGCCAGCACCAAACCCACCCTGTAAAGCAATTTTGGAACTCTTTCTGGAATGGCCATTGTATACGGTGGCACACTGGCAAGTTTGCTAACTTAGTTGTCTGTGAGGGAATTTTTAGCCAATATACAAATAGCTGTATTAGAACACCTTCCCTACTCACCTGATCTGGCTACCAGTGACATTTTTCTTTACCTGAAGATAAAGAAAATGTTGACAGGAAGACTTTTTTTTTTATCATGATTGAATGAAAATGTACATTCCTATATAAAATTGCATGCTCACCTATATGCAGCTTCCACTGCTCTCCCTGCGTGGTGACAGCACACTGTTCCTCTCTGCTCCATACATGTCCTATCCTCCCAACAGTCTCCTGTCTCCTCCTCTCTACCCATTCCCCTTTCACAGCAAGACATTTTGATGACATTCAGGAGATCAAGGCTAATACAACAGCTCTGTTGGCCACTCCAGAAAAAGAGTTCCAAAATTGCTCTGAAGGGTGGACTAGGTGCTGGCACCAGTGCACAACTTCCCAAGGGGAGTACTTTGAAGGTGACCATAGTGATACTCAGCAATGAGGTATGTAGCACTTTTTCTAGGATAGGTTTGTAAACTTAATTGGCAGTCCTCATATTTCAGCCTCTTGTGCAGTTTGGGCCAGTTTCATCTAATAGGAATTTGTATGTATTTCATTCTTGACCAATTAAAAAACAAAGCCTAAAACTTTCCATGTAGTCCTTCATACTTTTTCATCCTTTATCTTCCAGATTATTGGAAAAGATCCAGTGGAAATTGCTGAAATCCTACCTGGTGTCAGACCACTGTATAGAAGATGCCACTTGCTAGGCACCTTGTTTGACTTTTCATAACCAAGAAGTAAATTTAACTTAGACTAAATCACTGATATTTGGGAGTTTGTTAAAGCAACTAGTATTATATATTCTAAATAATACAGTCAACACAACAAGAGGGGATCCATCTCTCAATAATGCATATATAAAACATGCTTACAAAGACTAATGTATAAATTGAATATCAATGAATAATTTAATCTGAGAACCCACCATACATTATTCATTGCTATAAAGACAAGAATACTCTTCTATGATTAGTGGATTTTTTTCTCTGAAAATAGACATGTGTGAAGATAAATGATATTCAGATGTTTCCTTGGAGAGTGTGGAACAAGAATGAGTGAGGATGAAATAATTGAACTAACGGAGCAGAAAGATAAATATGAGTAATTAGAGGCTGTTGGAGATGCATAATCACCAAGAATTTGAGAGAAAATTTCAAGAAAAAGACTTTCACTTTGAAATAAATTATACTAATCACATTTGAAAAGGAAACACACATATGCACACAGTAATGAAAGCCAGCGTATTATATGATCAGAGAAGAATAGGGACCATATGAACTTTTTGTAAAACTCTGTAAACATCCATAAAAGAAAACAAGGCAATAAGGGCCAGAAGGCAGGAGACTGACTGGATAGATGCTACATCTGAAGTACCATCACCATTTCTATTACACCAAAGTAGTCATGATTTTTTTTTTTAATCCTCATAAATACAGTCTGATTTTTACAATGTCATAAAATTCAGGGGAAAAAAAGTATTGATACACCTGATATCCTATACTTTTCCTCATTTCTGTCATGTTTTTAATAGTAATAAGACAGTTTTTCTACAGGAAGGAAGTCTTCATTCAAATTTTTTGAACCAGAAGAGTAGTTTCAGCAAAGTTACAGAGAAGTAAGGAGCCCCGAGGTACTGCAAACGGTTCAGCACTCAGCTGCTGACCGATTGGTTGGTGGTTTGAACCCACTCTGGGGTGACTCAGAAGAAGGCCTGGTCATTTGCTTCCTACAATTCTGCTTCTGGAAGGTCAGCATTCTATCTTACAACATACTAGGTCCTTGTGAGTTGGAGTCAACTTGCAGGAAACAGGTTTAATTTTTTTTTTTTTTTTTTTTGCAGATTAGTACATAGATTGAAGAAACCTGTTACAGATAAAACAAACATGTGATGATCAGTTGCATGTAGCTGATCAAGAACAAAAGAGATTCAAGATTATGCCCAGATTTCTGACCTCCATGATTTTAGAAATTCTTGATTAGGGATCAAAGAAGAATGAACAATTTTCATGAGGGAGATTATTTCTCTTTCAGACATAATGAAATTTTTATTGATTGTAAAACATCTAAGTGAGGGTGTCTGTTGTTAGGTAGGGTCTATTTGGTTCTGACTAATAGCAGTAATATGCAAAACAGAACAAAACACTACCCAGTCCTGCGCTGTGCCCACAATCATTTTTATGCATAAGTCCACTATTACAACTGCTGTGTGAATCCATCTCCTTGAAGATCTTCCTCTTTGTTGCCGATCCTCTGCTTTACCAAGGATGATGTCTTTCTCCAGGGATTGATCCCTCCTGACAAGGAAATGATTAACTGATAAAGTGAGTGAAGTGCCTGAGAAAGTGGGAGAGGATGTGATCCACGTTAAAGATGAAGAGTTTCAGGTTCTGGCCTTGATGGACCAGTTTGTCTCAGGCTGACTCTTCAAGTGACAACAGCCATGAGAGCTGAAAACAGAGGAACAAATGCAGCTATTTTAAGGCTTTGAAAAGGAACCAAAGAAGCTAGATTTTGAAGAAATCGAGATGGCATTTCCAGAGCAGGAAGTGAGGTCAAACAAAACCAAGTAGCATTCTCCTTGTGCTGAGCATGGCTGCTGAGCCATGATCCTGGGGAAGAGAAAGCTGCCCTGCTTTCCTTTAAGCTATTTACCTTACCAACCAAATCGATTGCTGCTGAATCTATTCTGAATTTATGCAGCTCCTTAAGCTGTGCATAAGCTGTGAGACCAAGCGGACAGAGCTAGCTGAATGGCTAAACCCTTAAGCAGCAATTAGAGGGAAAACCCTGATGGCATAGTGGTTAAGTGCTACATCTGCTAACCAGGAGGTCAGCAGTTCAGATCCACCAGGCACTCCTTAGAAACTCTATGGGGCAGTTCTACTCTGTACTATAGAGTTGCTATGAGTTCAAACTGACTCAACAGCAGTAGGTTGGTTGGTTGATTGCAGTGCTTGGGAAACAAATTGGGAAATTATGAACAAGCAGGATGGAGGAAACTTGATAAATAACCCTAAACTTTCAGAGGAGAATCAAAGGTTGAAACTAGAATTCTTAGGGGTAAGAAGAAAAACCTGACAATGAAACAGTTCTAAGAAACCTGAAAATATAGACTCCTTGGTTCAAGATCATCTTTATATATTCTATCCATACTGTATCTGCCTTCCAGAATTAAAAAAAAAATCCATCTCTGGAGAAAAATATTATCTTCCAGATCCTCTAATTATCCACACAAAATGGTTGACATTCAAAAAAAAATGCCTGGCATTCCCAGAAAGAATGAAAGGATGACTGTGTCCCCCACTCTCACCAAATACAATAAAGTGATATAGATATTGGAATGATCAGCCAGAAATTTTAATAAAAGTAGAAATTATTTAAGAAAACAGAGAAAACTGTGAATAATTTTACACAAGAATAGAAATCAATTTAAAAAGAAATTTAAACAAACTCATGGAATAACTTACTTTAGAAACTAAATTAGGCCTAGTTGAAAAAATTGTGTGTAATCTGAAAAGTAGATCAGAGGAAAAAAATGCAAATTGAAACACAGAAAACGAACTATGGAAAACAGATGCAGTCAGAAGGTAGAAAAGTCTAACATTTGTGTAACTGGACTCTCATGTGGAAAGGAGAAAGGAATAGAACAGTTGCAATATTTGAGGGGATTCTGACTGAAAAATTTTCAACTACAAAAAAAACACTGAAATTCAGATTTGAGAACCTCGGTAAACAGCAAGCAGAATGACAGCAAAGAAAACCATGCCTATGGACATCACTTCTTTGCTCTCAGGTGACTAGACAGTCCAAGGACAGGTGAGACTAATGGTGTGGTGATAGAAATCAAAAGAGTGGTTACCTTTATAGGATGGAGGAGCACTGGTGGCACAGCAGTTAAGCACTTGGCTGCTGTCCCAAAGGTCGGCAGTTTAACCCCGCCAGCTGCTCCATGCAAGAAAGATACGGCTGTGTGCTTCCGTAAAGATTACAACCTTGAAACCCCTACAGGGCAGTTCTACTCTGTCCTCTAGGGTCCTCATGAGTCAGAATTGACTCAACAGCAATGAGTTTGCTTTGGGGTTTTATAGATTAGTGTTGACTAGCTGCGTACAAGGTAGCTTCCAGCATGCTGGTAAAAGTCTTTCAATTCGGATGGTTATTACATGGTTCTGTTCACTTTGTGGATACCCTGGTGATGTAGCGGTTAAGTGCTACATCTACTAACCAAAAAGTCAGCAGTTCATATCCACCAGGCGCTCCTTGGAAACTCTATGGGGCAGTTCTACTTTGACCTACAGAGTTGTTGCGAGTCAGATTCAACTCAAAGGCAGTGGCTTTGGCTTTTATTTTTTTGGCATTCACTCGGATCCAATGGCACTGGGCTGGGCTTGGTAAAAATGTTTCTAATTGTATACTTATGATTTGAATGTAATGATTTTACATATGTTTATTTAATAAGTTAATAAGTTTATTTTAAACCAAATTAATAAGCTTTTTGATTTGAAAGCTTTATCAAAACACATGTGAATGAAGAGAATGGAGTATAAGGATTTGCTCTCCCGGTTATCAAGACTGGTTTTCAAATTACAGTATTTAAAACAGTGAGATATTGTGCAAGGATAGACAACTCAGTTAAAAAATAAATAAATAAAATGCACAGAAAGAAAGACCCATGGTCAGTATGGTAAAATTATGGTAAAGATGGTATGCCAAAACAGCTGGTAAGGTCACCCTTAAAAATAAATCCAGGTCAACATCATTCATATTGAACACGTAAGGAAATTTCACTCCTATCACAGACTAGACACAATATTTAATTTCTAGTATATAGGGTGAAAGGAACAACCACCCAAACAAAACATAGGCATCTATAGAAAACTACTTCAATGCCTTGCTGTAGAGAAAAGCCTCTTGAATGGGAAGAAAAGTCAATAAATGACAAATAAAAAATTGATATGTTTGCCTATATTGAATTTTCCAAATTATTTCCATAGAACTGACATTAAGAGACAAAGTGGACAATTCAGACTCAAAGATCTGCATGCTCTATATAACCTGCAAAAGACCTGTGTCCAGAATACAAAGAAATCTCTACTATAACAATAAAAAAGACAAAAGACCTCATAGTAAATCTGATTTGCAAAGGTTAAGAGATATGATTGCTAATCAAAGGTTGACAGTTCAGCTCCACCAGCCACTCCTTGGAAAACCCGTGAGGCAATGCTGCCCTGTCCTAAAGGGTCCCTATGAGTCAGAAGTGACTCAGCCATAGCAGCTTTGAATACATTCTTCACAAAACAGGACTCACAAAGTCCTGATAAATAAAAGTGCTTAACCTCCCTGGCAAACAAGGTTTTAGAAATTAAAAGCAGATAAGATGCCATGGCACACATACCTGAGTGACCAAAGGCAGCAGGTGCTCAGGAAGATATGGAGCAATGGTAACCTCTTTATGATTCTTGGAGGATTGTAAATGTATACAGTTGCTTTGGAAAATCATTTTATGTTACCTGCCAAGGTTGAATAAAGTTATACCCACATACCTAACTGTTCTATTACTTGGTATGTGCCTAACATTAACACATACATATAAGCACTGAGAGACATAGAGAATTCTCGTAATACTCGCAAGGTAGAAACAAGCTACATACATGTCTTTTCACAGTAGAATTTATGCAAAGTGTGTTATCTTCATGCAATTAAATGCTAGGTAGCAATGCAGATGAACAAACCACATGAATTTTACCAACATAATGTTAAATCACCACACAAAATAATATTATATGATTATTCTGTATAAAATTTAGAAAACAAGTAAAACTACGCTTTATACAAACATGGCAAAACTAAAGCAATGCAAGAAAAATGATTGCAGATGAGTTCTATGAGGTCTAAGCTCCTATGGTTGCATTTGGAAGAAAATGAAGTTGAGTGACAGAGACACTTATGAAAGTGGTTTCCAGGTATTGACAACATTTGATTCTTGTACTGTGTAACAGCTGTATTAGTGTAGGCTTTGTGTTAAATCATTGACCTACACATATTTGTGTGTATATGTATGTATGTGTGCATGTCCATGTGAGAGAAATTTTTCCATATATGTGCTATGTGCACAAAATTATTAAATAATTTTTAATTAAAGTGAGATTAATTTATGTAGGAATTACCTAATGAATTATAAAATTTACACAGATATATGGTTGTTCTCATTAATGCTGTAAGTTTCAAGGAGCTTATTATCACTTGGTAAGTATTTTCCTAAATATTCTTACTGGATAACTAAGTATAAAGAACAACAAAAAAATTATACAGATGTTTCTTGGGACTTTGTAACAGGTAGAGCTGAAAAGCATAACCTCTGATCAAGGGTTACACATTTGTATACCATTTTTTCCACATATCTGGGGTTCTGACCACTACAGCTTATGTGACTTTTTATCCAGCTGTTACATCAGTTCAGAACACATACCTAACTCACTATGGAGTTTAATTAAGAATACACAGTTTTAAAAACAAATTCTTAAATGTATTGTTGCCAGTGAGATAACAGTTGCATAAATCAGTGGTGATTATTAGTATGCTTTGCAGCAGAATGATTGAAACTTACTCTGGACGTCGAAAGAAATTAACACACACCCATCTGAAAAGGCAATACTTTAGCTGTTAAAATTGTAAGACACTGGCCACAGTATTCTTCTAAAAACAATTTGAAAAGAAAAATTTATTATATATTTCCAGAGGTGACTGCAGAAAGTTGGTGTACATCACTGAAGGTTCTAGAAGTCATTCTTTATTACTTGATCTATGCAGACCATGTGTTTTATCTTATTGTTTGTGCCTTCCTCTGAGAAAATATTAGGCAATACCTAATAAAATGTATACACAAGATATAATAAAGGTAAAAGAGACTACTTTAAAGGCCATCTAGAGGAAGGAGGTAAAAAATTTAAAAGGACTGATCTAATTACTGCAGTTAAATGTCAGATGTTCCCTTGCCTTGCTGAGTGTTAACACTACATAAGAATATTTGTTTTCAGAATTTCTCCTGTGATTGCTAAAGATATGGTCAGCCAGCCAAGCCAAGTGCCGTCGAGTCGGATCTGACTCATGGCGGTCAAGGTGCTCTATAACCACTTAGTGAGAAGCCGGCTTATTCTCTACTGTCTACATTAAAGTACAAGGACTAATGGATTAGACAGAAAGTACAAGTTCATAGTCACAGCTGTTGTCACTGATTAGTTTTGTGTCATTGAGCAAATCTTATTACCTTCCTGGGATGCAGTTTACTCTTTGGTCAAGGGAGGTTGTATGACAGGATAACTAAAAAAGTTCTTCTTGTCTCTAATATGACTTAATTAATATGTATCAGTGTTCGCATTTTTTTTTTTTGGTAAAGATCCACGGTTTAAGTACCCTAGGATTTAGGGATCATTCATTCTTTGTTGTCGCTACTTAACACTACCGTTACAGCATGAAGGCAGCCATAAGCTACACATTTCCTAATGAGTGTAGCTGTGTTCCAATAAAACTTTATTTATAAAAACAAGCTATGGACCAGATTTGGTCCTCAGTAGTTGGCTAACCCCTGGCATTGTTAGCAGATGACTACTCTCCTCTCAAGGGTTAACTCAAAATTTGGTCATCAATTTAAATAAAGCAGCTAATGAGAAGAAACTTAGACAGTGCTAACTAGGGGATTTGTAAACAACTGGATTTGCCTTATGTGCTCAGTTATGCCAAAATCGTCTGCCAGTTGTCTTGCTGATGGGCTTTCAGAGATCTAGGGAAACTGGCAGTTTGACCCCTTATCCTGTGGTTTCAATTACATGCAATGCCTGCGTCTAAGCAGGCAAAGTTAAATGGAAGCTGAATAATCATCTGTAAAAGAAGATCAATGCATGCAGCTCACATGAATCAATGAGATTTTCTCAATTAGTTTTCTATGAAAGCAAGTTATAACCATTCAAAGTTGCTTATAGAAGGAGGGATATATTTCAGTTTAAGGACAAAATGTCATTTTGGTTTTTCAGTTCTTTGCTATGCCTATTCCTTTTTAGTTTCTGCACTATAGACTCAGAAAGTGCTATGAGGTGGTTCTGGAGTTCTTTGTGGGGACATTAGGAGACAGAGCAGGGGTACTTGACATTTCTGTTCAGAGTTTATAGTTTGTTGCATCTCAGGGGTAAATACAGAGCCAATGTAAACCTTTGCTATATGGGCATAACCATCCACTAATCTAAATCATTACTTCCTTTGAAAATTTTCATTAATTATAATAGTGCTTGCTGTTTGTTGCTTTGACTAGTTAAACAAACTGCTAAAATACAAGTAATAATCTTTTTTCCCAGTAAATTAGATCTAATCGCTAAAAGATGAACAAATGATACAGTGCACTTCAATAGTAAAACTCAGTAAAGATATTGAGTAAAGGTAGTAAAATTTAATGCTCATTAAAATCTTTCCGTAGTTTATCCAAACTGCATCATACTTGATAAACCATATTCTGAATAAAGAGTATATTATAAATTATTTATTTGAAGACATCTGGATTACAGTTATCAGACACGGTTTTCAGACTTAAGCAGCCCACTGACTTTTCAACAATCATCCCCTAAATAGAAGATGCTGATTTTATAAGGATTGTTTCACTCAGATCCCGCAGCCCTACATGTGAAGTTTCAGGATGCTTTCATCCTGATGGCATTCTGTAGTCAGCCTGTGAGTCTATGTGCTTCCCTGCAACACTCACTTAGTCTATTGTACGTAATTTATACTGTCAGTAAGTATTTATTGACTGATATTCCTTCTTGCTATTGAAGATTTATAGCACTAACACTCTGGAGTAACATCTTCAGAGTAATAGTAAAAAATAAAGTTAATGCACTAGAAAATTTTATGAGAAACATACATCACTCCTGTACAACCAGTGTTTGGAGGATTCCATTTATTTATTTATTTATGTTAATTCCTATCTTATAAAATTCTCTTTGAAGACTGTTTCACACAAGGGCTGGTTCCCAGAAGTTATCTTTTTGATGGAAGATGAGACCTTTTATGTTTAGTCCCCTCCCCCTGTGTCTCTTTCATTTGATTAACAAGGTTTATATTTCCTCATGACTCCTTTCATCAGTCTATGTAATCACGGACTTCTCAACTGTCGCCCAAAGAACCTACAGTGACGTTGGTGAAATGGATTGGTGAAGTCCTTGCCCAAAGACAGTTGGAAGCAAGTTTAAAGAAAAGTGTGCTGCTTTGAAAGGAGGCATCCTTTCAAAGGTAATCTTAAAAGTGGTGGTCTTCATAAGCCAGTACCAAAAAATCTGATTGGGATAGACAATAAGATACTTAACAGTCCTCTTGAATCAAACTGAGTAGAACATTTTCCTCAACAACTGACACTAATTGAAATAAATTTGTCAAATTATGACATGCAGATCAAATTAGGAGATATTCTCAATCAAATGGGGAAACACAGAGACCAGTGATACACAAGCGTTGACATTCATTTCCCAACCCAAGGAAAGAAAAAGAGGAGCATGATAGTAGTAGTAAGTCTTACCTTTCACTGTAGTTACTATATTTCAGTTATCACATTATGTTCTTACATACGATTAATTTAATTTCGTTCTTACTTAAATCATGTGAGACAATATTTTTTTCACTCATAAGTGAAGGAAGCAGAGGGTCAGAAAGGACAATTCACCCACGGTCGCAGATGTAGTAAGATGCCGAGATGGAATTTGAACTCAGGACTTTTAGATTGCAGATTCTACTCTATTGATTACCAAGTTGAAAAACTAAAATCGAAAAATATAAAAACTGAATTTTTTTGAGTTAGACATGGTGTGTCTAGACTGTTTTCTTGCTGCAGTTAGTTACTAATAATGCCCACATTTACACTTAGAAATCTCCCACTTTGGAATTACACCCTAACTATATGCATTTTGAGAGCATTCTATATAACACATGAGTCTTGCACTTTAAAATCAGTGTAAAAAAGATGATTTGTCTGTGATCTCATGAATAGTTATCGGCAGTGTGCTCTGAAAGCCATACGTACAGGTGGATAGATACAAGTCCCTTGCCGTTGAGTCAATTCTAACTCTTCGCCCTGTAGGACAGAGTAGAGCTCCTCCATAGGGTCCCCAAGGCTGTAATCTTGATGGAAGCTGACTGTTACAGGGTTTTGCCATTAGTAACTTCACACTATGAAGCATGGGGTTACTCTGGAGGGCCACTTAGCTGATTCTCTCAGTAGATCTCTACTGTCTCTTGATTCTGCTCACACTCACTCAGCTTTTCCTTCATCACTAACACAGCTGTAGCTCCTGGGCACGTATTTCCTTTGCTTACTTTCTGTGTGCCCAACTACATACTATATGCATGACAACCACATTTTCTCTGCGTATTTTCTTCCAAGTATCAGGTTCCTCTTATTCTAATTATTTTCAATACACTTAGAGTATTATCTGAATGTGTATGTGGCCCCGAGGGCACAGCTAATATCTAATATTTTCCAGTGATTCCCACCGAGCCATTTTCCTTGCCAACAGAGAAGATAATGATCCATGTGTAGAACAGTGCCAAAGCCCACTGAGAAAAAAGTGAGCCAGGAAAGTACAACCAAAGTTGTAGTGAAGATCTCAGTAAAAATCTAGTGTTACATCAGTCAGCAATGGATTTTTCATCTTGTGATGATGTATGCTTCAGACGAAGAGGGGGGAAAAAAGGAATTTTAGAATCCCTGACTTCTGGTTGACAGTTACTCCATTGACAAGCAGTCTTCAAAGGGATATAGTTGGTGTGCATGGCTATATACCAATGTCTGAAATTTCAAGTTTATAGGAATGCAAGTAGTAATCTATAGCTGTGTCTGTGACTGACAGATCAGCGCTGTGACAGCCAATGTTGCCATCAGCCTCCCAAACTGAGACCGTCCCCTAGGAGGGCTCATCAACCCCTCACACTGGGCACTGAATCCTGCCGGACTGCTGACTCGCCCTGTCAGCCTGCTCTCTGCTGACTCAGTGGCACCTTATACAGATTTCTGAGGGGAGGGGTTAAGATCGGACTTGGCTTTCGATTATGTTGGGTAGAATAATTCTGAGCAGCTTTTCTCTCAAATAGAAAAGCATGCAGGGCATGTCTTTTTTTTTTTTTTTTTTCTTGCTACAGACTTCACATTCAATGTATGATATCATTAAGACATGCTGATTAAAAGGTTTTAAGTGCATTTTGAGTCACTTAAATGAATTTTCGTATCATAGTACCTCTAGAAATATACCTTCAGCTCTGATTACTTTACAGCAGTCTACCTTGAACTTGTGCTTATTAGAAAAAATGAAATGTCAATAATCAAATAAGAGTGAAAAACATGAGGTGTGTGTAGAGTTTGTGGAGCGCTGGTGGTATAGTGGTTAAGAGCTATGGCTGCTAATCAGAAGGTCAGAAGTTCGAATCTACCAGCTTCTCTTGGAAAACTTATGGGGCGTGTTGCTCTGCTCTGTAGGGTCACTATGGTTTGAACAGGCAGAATATGCAGGGCTGCTGCTGCTTCTTTTTTAATCCACAGCAACTCCATTTTTGCCACAGTTTTTCCTTTTACTATTTCTCGGAACTTGAGTTGCAAGGGACGTAGGTTAGGAAAACCTGCATATGAGGACCACTAATTAAGTTCACAAGCTCATCCTAGTAAGAGTGCTTCATACCTCATTGCTGAATATCACTGCAGCTGCCTTTGAAGTACTCCCCTTGAGAAGCTATGCTCTGATGTCAGCATCCAGTCTACCCTTCAAGCAATTTTGGAACTCTTTTTCTGGAATGACCATCAGAGCTGTCATTGTACAAGGTCTGACAATTAAGTTGCAGAACACATCCTAGAAAAAACTGCTACATACTTCAGTGTAGAATATCACTACAGTCACCTTGTGCTAATGAGAACAAAAGATATGCATATAACTAGCATGATATAAATGGTACTTTTCCTCTTATTTCGAAAATTTCTTCTGAAGCCCAAAAGCCAGCACAATGGATGATATAAATGCTGTCATTTATAAATAGATGTGCAAGACATAGCCAGGTAGAATTTACTAGAAGAGAGATAATCATTTATTAAGACTATAAAGAAATAAAATAGAGATTATTTCCCAGTACCACAACTCACTGGACAAGTGAGGGAGTTCCCAGAAGAAACGTCTGCGGAGACTGAAACACCTGTAAGGAACTGAGAATGTACTTGCATTCCACAAATGCCCACTCGTGAGCTCTGATGATATTAAGGGACTGAACTGTTTGCCAGAGTCAGGGAATCTCAGCAGAGAGGAGTTCGAAATGGAGCCTCAATGTGTAAGAGCACAGGGTGTTTGGGTATAGAAGAGATGGAAGGTATCAGGTGATAGTACCCCTCCTCTCAGGGAAGGATGCAATATGAGTGGGGATGGGGTCTCTGAAAAGCCCTCCAAGTGCTCTATGGACAGTTCAACAATAGGACTAGCATGGCAAGATCATGTCCACCAACAAAAAAATCTTTTTGGTACTGTTTCTTCAGTCCATTTTCCTCTCCAACTCTGGTGGTGTCTGAAACACGAAGTGGGAAGCAGTGGCATAAGAGTGAAGAAAAATCTCACCTCACTTTCTCACTGCAGACACCAAAGCCAAGGATCAGGTCTGAGCTGAAGGGATGTAAAGATCACTGAACTGGATGAAAAGTGGAAATGATGATTTACTGGAGTTTATTAGTTTTTAAAATTTAAAAGTGACACTGTTCTTAAATTCTTGAGAGAATAGAGTCATGCTAGTCTCCCAAAATCATATTGAGAGACAAAAAAAATAGATTCAATAGAATCTATTGATACTAGAAAAAAAATAAAGCCATGTCTTGATTATACCTTAACAATTTCAGTCCAATCACTACATGTATAAATATATGACTGTAAAGCCAAGTGCCGTGGAGTATGCATACCATTATCCTTTTATCCATCTCCCTATCTATCAAAAGAGAATCAGATATAGACATAGATGTTGATATTGTGCATATAAAATTCATAACTTTAGTGTACTTCTAATACTCTTATGTGCTCTCCATCTGTTACTGTTTCTTTTGGACAAGCAGTGAACCAGCCCACTGCCTCCCATTCAGTCCTGACACGCAGTGTCTGCATAGAATGCCCAAGGCTGCAAATCTCTGTGGAAGCAGACTGCCCCGTCTTTCTCCTATGGAGCATCTGGTGGCTTTTGAACTGCCAACCTTTTGGTTAGCAAGCAAGCACTTTAACCACTATGCTACCAGTCCAGCTCCCCAATTTCTAAGGTGAAATATCCTTTATTTAGTCTCTACACTGGCAGTTTGTGCAGGATTACTTCTTCCAGCTCAAAGGCCAGATAGTGTGCCAGACCTGTTCATTCAGCACATCCCTTATAATCTTGTTCATAGTGATTGTTTAGCAATGGCATGTGACCCACCTCAGACAAGTCATAGCTGGTGAAACAGTGTTCTAAGAATGTGGAAGTAGACTTGAAGCAGATAGACTATCAGCCTGGAGCTGCTGGGAGCTGTCTTGAGGCTACGAGGATATAGCCTGCCTGTGAGTATAGCAAAACAGGAATGCAGAGTGAGAGCTGTCAAAGCACAAAATCTTGGTGACCGATGAATTGTTGTAGACTCTAGATTCATCTGTGGTTGAAATAAATGAAAACTAGCTAGATATAAGCTGTGTGAGCTAACAAACATCTTTTCTGTTCATTTGCTTAAGTCTATTTGAGTTTGTATTAAGAATTCTAAGGAAGAAACGCCCTAAGAGTTGAGGAATTTTAGATGAACATGGTTAAGGGTTATAAAGAAAGAATTTTAAGCAAGAGCAACAGTAGAAATCTAAGCAGAGGGCAGTGATTAATCTGTGAAAGTTCATTCCAGGACTCCTAGACTTTTTAAGGAATTTGTTGATCTGTCACACATAAGCTCTTTATGTGTGACTTTTTCTAAATTTTATAATCTTGAGACACATTCATTAAAATATATATGCATTTTGTTTTAGGATTTGTGAGTGACTTTTTAAATTATTCTTATTACATTTTACTCCATAAGCGAAGTTGCTCCTACAGTTATTAGGTATTTTACAGATTGTGGTGTCAAAATATACTGAACCTAAGCAATTTGAATTTGATTTCCTGGCTATTTCCAGATTGTTTTGATGTTTAAAAACCAGGAAAATCAATAATCAACATAAGCCAATCTATAAAAGTTTGACTCTGTCTTGTCTGGTAATGGAACAGTTGCTGGTAGTGAGTGTACGCACACCACGGGAGGAGAGAAGGCAGCGTTCAGCAGCCCTGTCAAGTTGAGCATAAAATTTGTAAATCTGCTTTCCACTGGATCTAAATTTGGAAAATGAAATTCTCTAGCTTTTCCCACATGCTCACCGATTTTGAATATAGAAAAAAAAGTAAGATATTTTGATGAGTGAGCCTCTGCTTGTTATTATCCTTCGTGTGTCTGCGTGATTCCACTATAAAAATACTACTAATTAAACATATAGAAAATTCAAGACATAAATGTAGATCACCCATTTTCAAAATTACAGCTAGTCTTTAGAGTGCTTATTTAGGTCAGATGCTATTCTAAATGCTTCATGTAGCTTAACACATTTATTATAGTCTAGGGTCTTATGATATGTGTTTATATTTTCCCCATTTCACAAAGGCAAGGAAATTGAGAAAAATATCATGTACCTTACTAAAATCAGTAAAAGAGAACACAGAGGGTCACAGCTAGGATACATCAACTTACTGACATTCTACAGTCTGCATTTCATAGCTGTCACTTTGCTTTCTACCA
Source organism: Heterohyrax brucei (assembly GCA_028571685.1). NCBI lineage: Eukaryota > Metazoa > Chordata > Mammalia > Hyracoidea > Procaviidae > Heterohyrax > Heterohyrax brucei. Next base: position 110,302,581 of record CM053149.1, on the reverse strand, counting down.
TTATACTGTCTTCCAATGGTAAATGCCATCAATATCTTGACTTGCTGGGTTCATCTTATCTACACTAACTTTTTAAGAATTATAGTTGTACTATATGTAGTCCTTAATTTAACATTATTTTATAGACATTACTTTCTAAACATTTCAGTGAATACATTATACTGAAATGACTGGATGAGCCAATTAATTAAACTAGTACATATCTTGGGGCAAAGAGTTGTCTCTGAATTTTTATAAATAAAAGGCAATGTGCTACAGTTAAGTACGCTTTTTGATGGAAAGATTTTTCTTCATTTCAGTTTGTTTCCTCAGGAATGATTACCAGACTGAGAATTAGTACATCAAAGTGTGAATACTGGTTGGAATTACGTACAGCCAAAGTTTCAGTGTAGAGGAGTTGTATTAATTTGCACTTAAAAAAATTGTTGACAATTTATATATTACTTCAAGTAAAATATAACACAAATTCTCAGAATATATTGAATCATTCTTGGAGGTAACACTGATTTAATTATTTGTTCAGAAACTACAATGTCTAAGCTTTCCATGAATAACTTCTGAAATTATCACTACAGCTGAGTGATCCAAATAATACTAAGAAAAACATAGCTTCATAGCTCAAATACCCATGTCCCAAATACTTTCTAAGACTTCACCTACTGCAGAGTAGCTTCAAAAAAACAAACAAAACTTTTACACACTATTTTTTAAAAACCTTTACTCTGTTGATCAATTATTTCGTTAAAGAACATGCTTGAGTTGATTTCTATAAATGTGTCTTATAGTTTTGTAAGCAGTATACAGTGCGGTTGGTTGGTTTTTGAGCCTTGTGTGATGAATCTTATTGAGCCATTAATGGTTTTCCAGTGGTCTCTCTTTTTATCTTTTGTCTATATGTCCGTTTGACCTTTTAAGACTTAATACATGATTAGATGTTGTTTTTACCATAGGTAACCTTAGATCTACACTGTTAAATGGCATGAAACATGCATTCAGCTCTTTGAACAGCTGTCGTGTGTGCTGTCAGAGGTGTCCAAAATGCAGGATGAGTACCTAATGAAACCAGTGAGAAAAGGATTTACTTTAAAATCTTTTAATATCACTGATTATATTAAAGATATTTTAGTGGTTTTTTTAATGTATATTTAGCATCTCTCTAATATGTCGCCCATACTTTTATCAAATTAAAAGTTTTAGGCTGGGACCTTTGTGCATATCACTGTATCTTGCTATACTATATATATTTATTATAATTTAGTGTTCTTTCCTGCCAAAACCCATACACACTGTGATGGTTAAGAGCATGTGGAAAATCGGCTGGGCTATGATTCTCAGTGTTTGGCAGTTGTATGATGTTGCGGTCACTGCGATGATGAAATGTGCTGTGGTACCAACAGGAGTGGGACCTGTGGTATCTCACCACCTCCCTCAGCCTTCACCTCTCTGCCTTGCACCACCTACTTCCTGCCTGCTCACCTTGCCAAGATTTTGGCTTGTTATGGATCCAGAAACTGCTGCTCTCTTATCTTCTGACAGCTGATTCTTGGGAATTGAGCTAGTAGCTTATCTGTCTATCTTGGGATTCACCAATCTTCACAGCCTACGAGTAAGAGTCTTGTTCCCTGACCTGTAGATAACTGGGGTTGCCAGCCCCTGCAGCTCTGTGAGTCAACAGAAACCTTGCAGCTTTGCCTGCCGTCTTGGGGAGTCACCAACCCTCACAGCCTGTGAGTGGTAACTCTGCTCTCTGACTTGCTAACCTTTGGTTAGCCAGCATCCTCAGCTGCATAGGCTTGTATCCTGATCCAGGAGTTGGGCTATTTCAGCCTCTACAACTGTATGAGCTGTTTCCTTTATATAAATCTCTTTCTATATATTGACCCCCTTTACTGGTTTTACTTCTCTACATAACCCAGTCCCGAATACACACACACACACACACACACACACACACACACACACACACACACACACTGTAAGAATGGCTTGGGGACAATATCTAGTCTTCTCTTACCCCACAAGGGAGAAGGAGAACCAAGATTAACAACCCGAGAATGACTCCAGTGAGGCAGAGGTCAGACATCTTTACTAATTCTCACACCAACCATCACTCAAACAGCAGCCTCTATTCTCTGTGGGGTTCACTAATTCGTTGTAATGAACACAAAGAACTCAAAGACCATGCTCACAATTTTGAGAGTTATAAGAAAAGTAACAGTTATAATTTACATTTAGAAACACTCAAGATGCCAGTTTGTGTGTGTGTGGGTGTGAGTGTGTGCATGTCAGAATAGCCTCTTTGCAGCTGTTCTCGCAGGCATGCCTCTCGGTGGCCCTCAGTGTGTGCCCAGAGGCACTAAGCTGTCTCCTACATGGGCCGTGAATCCCACCACACCATCTCCTGCTTCCAGGTCTCTGCTGCTGGGTGTCTCCTACTGGTTTCTTCTGCTCTTCTCTGGAATTGGCTCTCTTTTAAGGCAGCACTGTATTGATTATTGTCTTAGTCACCTGGGACTGCTCCAACAGAAAATACCATGAGTAGAAGGCTTCATAAGGGGAAACTTTATTGACACGGTCCGGTAAGCCGCAAATCTATTACAAATTATAAGTCCATTCAGTAAGGGAATTGATCACAGTTCAGTAGCCGAACCAAGTGCCATGGAAGTCGGATCCTACTCATGGCGACAGTTCAGTAGGCTGAGTCCAAATCCAGTGAGAACATCTTGGCACATGAACTTCAGGTCCAAAGGATGTGCCTGCTGTCAGTTATGCTGTTCTCTTGGTGGTATGACGTTCCCAACTTCCTCTGTTCACTTCCCTCCCTTACATCCCACAAGCTTGTAGCTTGAGTCCTGCCTCGCTTACACAACTGTAGACCATTGTCCATCATCAGTATCACAGAGGCAAGATTCACAACACATGGGAGGAATGACACCATACTGGGAATCCTAGCCAAGTCAAATCAACACATACGTTTTGGGAGGGACACCATTCAATCCACAACAATTATCTAGTGCTACTGTAACTGAAGTGCTACAAGTAGAAGGCTTCAACAAACAGAAGTTTCATTTTTGCACAGTCTAGTAGGGTGAAAGTCCGAATGCAGGACTCCAGCTCCAAGGGAAGGCTTTCTCTGTCAGCTCTGACAATAGGTCCTTGCCATTAGTCTTCCCCTGGACTAAGAGCTACTCAGATTAGGGACCCCGGGTGCAAAGGACATGTGCTTCTACTCTTCTTTCTTGGTAGTATGAGGTCGCTAACTCTTCTCTCCTTTCCTTTATCTTTTGTAAGATAAAAAGTGGTGCAAGCCATACTCCAAGGAAACTGCCTTTACGTTGGATTAGGGATGTGACCTGAGCAAGGGTGACATCCCACCTTAATCTTCTTTAATGTAATTGAATCTTGCCCCATTAACCACAGACGAAGATTAGGATTTATAACACTTAGGAGAACCACATCAATCACAAAATGGAGAACAACCATGTCACACTGAATTATGTCCTAACCAAGTTGATACATATTTCGGGGGAACACAATTCAGTCCCTGATGCTGACCAATCCCCTTGGTGGGCCACAAATTACCCTATTACCAGTCACCTGTGTGGGAGTTACAAGACCAAAGGTCACACACAAAAGTAGTTAATTGCATCACACACAGACACACAGGCACAGACAAACACAGACACACAGACACACACTCTACTGGTTTTCCTCGAAATAATTTCCCTGGTGGACTAGTGTTTAAGAGTAACAGCTGCTAAGCAAAAGGTTGACAATTCAAATCTACTAGGTGCTCCTTGGAAACCCTATGGGGCAATTAGTCTGTTCTGTAGGGTTTCTGGGAGTCAGAATCAACTCCATAGTAATTTTTTTTTTTTATCATTTACTTTTCAGGGGGCACCTAAAGTGATTTTAAAATGAGTAGTAAAGGAGTAGTACAAAGAACATATAAATATGAAAAAAAATAATGGTGCCAACTCAAATGATTAAATTTGGACAAAAACCATGGTTCTAGAATGTATACTCCACCACTGATTGTATGAAGGTTTGGTTTAACTCTTTTCCATCCTGGAGAACTAAAGTGTATCTGTGAACCTGTATCATAGCACAGTGTTATTTTTCAGGATGGCTGACGTTAGATGCAGAGAGTTACATATTCTTTCTGCCTTTGTGACATTCACCATAGATGCTTTTGCTGTCATCTATTGTTTTAATTTGACAAGTGCTGATGAAGTATTGATTGTTTTACACTCTTCTTAACATTATCCCTGCTACTAACAACATTTATCCTTGACACTCTTTCTCTGCAATTCATTTTTCCCATTATGGAGATCATTATGTTTTATGGTTTTAACAAACAAATAATAGTTTGTTAAAGATCTCTCTCTAAATGTGCACCTTATTAATGATTTGATAAACCATTTGTTTCCAATTAGGAAGCCACAGAAGAGTTTCGTAGTAGCTGGTTTTTGTCGGTGGCAATGCTAATGCTGTTTCCTGGTTAATTCGGTATGCAGACTCCAGAAAGCCAGTTCACTACTCTCACTCTGTATTTTGGTTTAAAAAAGAAATGTAAGAAATAATCTAGGGCTTAGAAAAATACTTTAATATTTCAAAAGATGAAAGTCAGTTAGTGATTAATGAAAAAAGTCCTACAAAGAAGCATGGTGTGTTAATGACACAAAATAATGTTTATAGTCGTACCCTGTCAGCTCTATAACAAAGACATATTGAAAGTTATTTATGACTGGATATTCTGAAGGCAAACATGCTACTTATCAAAAATATTGCCATGAAGGAAAATTTCTATGACCTTGGTACTTGATTTGCTTGTTGTAGATAAACTCCAAATGCATAATATGTTACCTTGTGAAAAGTTTTTTTCCATTAGAAGCGTTATGTGGGCTTGTGCTTCAAATCAGGATGGAATGCCTGGGTCTGGATTTGCCCTGCCGTGGGAAATGGCTAAAAATTTAGTATATAAAGAAATGGTTCTCTAGACATGGGTATTTAAACAACAAAGGGCACTAATCGCTTAGAGAGCAAAAGCAAAAGAGATGAGCTCTTCCAGCTACTGTGATAGATTACTGGCTGGAAAAGTGTCTAGGCTGTGACATATCGAGGGGGAGCTGAGGCTAAACCCGGCAGTCTGGAAATTTTAGTGAAGCCAAGGTTGCTCAAGTTAGCAGTAGAAATACTATAGAAGAGAATGCACCAAAGAGAGAAAACTCTGGTGATCTACAGAGAATCTTGCTTAGCTATTGACTTGAGTATGGATCGTCATGTATATGCATGGAAACTACCCAAGTTGTGGGAGCGAATCACTTCAAAGGATCAGAGGAAACTGTCCAGATCTCGCAGAGTGAGAACCTTATGTGAGGTCTAACAATTAAGTCCACAAACTTAATTATTCTAGGTGCTACATACATCATTGCTGAATATCACTACGGTCACTTTTGAAGTGCTCTCCTTAGAAAGCTATGCACCTGTGCCAGTGCCTAGTCCACCCTTCAAAGCGATTTTGGAGTTTTTTTCTGGAATGGTCATTGTGCACAGTTCAAGGTTGCAACTGCACAGGTCAAGGTTGCAAGTTCAGGAACTTAATTGTATAGTAGTCTGTGAGGGAGTTTTTCGCCAGTAAAAAGATAACTGTATGGGAACACTCTCCCTGCTCACCTGATCTGGCCCCCGATAACTTTTTTCTTCAGGAGAAGATGAAGGAAATGTTGAAAGGAAGACATTTTGCTGATGTTCAGCACATCAAGGGTGATACAATGACACCTCTGATGGCCATTCCAGAAAAAGAGTTCCAAAGTTGCTTTGAAGGGTGAGTTAGGTGCTGGTGTCAGCACATAGCTGCTCAAGGGGAGTACTGAAAAGGTTGTGGTAGTGATGGTCAGCAAGGAGGTATGGAGCACTTTTTCTAGGATGAGATCACGAACTTAATAGGCAGTCCTCGTAAGTCTGTTGGCAATTCTTTAGTTTTTGCACACATAAAAGATGCATTGTTTTGCTTTTATTTTTATAATCGAGTTTACTTTTTAAAGGAAAATGAAAATGAATTTTACAGAAAAATTGTGTAGACACGCAGAGTTCCCATGTAACCTCCTCTTTTCTGCACACTGCTTTTCCTATTATTGACGTCTTTAATTCCTACGGTGCATGTGTTAGAACTGAGGAACCAATATTGATGCATTACTATTTGTCTCTTTGTTTTCTTTTTTTTTTTTTTTTGTTATGATTAACTAAAATTCATACTTTACATTCAGGTTCACAGTTTTTGTTGTGCGGTCCATTGGATTTTGAAAAACGCATCATGTCATGTATCTGCCCTTATAGTGCCATATAGAATAGTTTCACGGCCTTAAAATGCTCCATGCTCCACATAGTCATCCCTCCCTCCCTTTCCTGTTCTCCTGGCAACCGCTGATCTTTTCGTTGCTTACATTTTCACTTTTTCAATATGTCACATAGTTGGAATCACATAGTATGCAGTTTTTCAGATTAGCCTCTTTCACTTAGCAATATGTATTTAAGGTTCCTCTATGATAGCTTATTACTGTATTTTATTGAGTAATACTTCAATGCATGGGTGTGCCATGCTTTGTTAATCCATTCACCTACTGAAGGACATCTTGCTTCCAATTTTTGGTGAAAATGAGTAAAGTTACCATAAACATTCATGTGCAAGTTTTTATATGGAAATACATTTTCGTCTCACGTGGGTAAACATGCTGTGACTACAGGATCATATGGTAAGCTTGTGTTTAGCTTTGTGAGAAACTGCTAGACCTTCTAAAGTAGCTGTATGTAGCATTTTGCATTCCCACAGTTTGAACGAGAGTTCCTGTTCCTCCAAATCCTTGCCAGCATTTGATATTGTTAGTTGATAGAATTTAGCTGTTCAAATAAATGTAACGGTATTTCGTTGTTGTTTTGACTTGTCATTTCCTAATGACATATGATGTTCCTATGATCACATATTTTCATATGCTTATCTACCATAAGTATCTTTTTTGTGAGGTTTCTGTTTAGATCTTTTGCTCATTTTGTAATTGGCTTATTTTCTTATTTTGAGTTTTAAGAGTTCCTGGTGTATTTGGGGTATAAATCCTCTATAGGATGTATGTTTTATAAATATTTTCTTCAAGTCTATTTCTTGTGTTTTCATTTTCTTATCACTGTCTTTCTCAGAGCAGAAGTTTTAATTTCAGTGACATCTAAATTATTATTTTATTTTATGAATCACACTGTAAAAGTGATGCAGTAATATCAGAAATACTCTAGCTTCGGGAGAGAAGAGAATAAGCAACACCAATAGCCCAAGGCTGATTCCTATGAAGTGGAAGTCAGACATGTTTCTGCTTTTCTGCTGTCCAGTCTTTTTACGAATTCTGACACCAGCCATCACTCCCACAGCCCTCTCTACTTGTCTGTTGGGGTCATTAATTAATTATAATGGCCACAGAGAACTTACAGGCCGTACAGTTACAGGGTTTATTAGGATAATGACAGGCTACAACTTGGATCCAGATCAGGAAGCATGTAGGCAAAGTCTCCCTTCTTCAGTGTAGGAGAGCTCTCTCAGCTCCCCTAGACCATGCAGGCCTCCTCTCAATCCCCTAAAGACAGGCTCCTGTCTGCCCCTTTTTTAATTCTGCTGCTAAGTGCCTGGAGGCATCTACTCTGCCAGTAAGTCTTCACTCAGCTCTCTCATTTCATGGACTGGTGAGTTTAGCTCCACGAACAATTGCCCAGAAACAACCCACTCAACAGGAAAGCCTCCTATACAAAGTTTCTGGGCTCGGTCTCTGGGGGTCACATGCCAGCTGTAGCCACCTTACTCAGTGGGCCAGGAAGCCTTTGTGGCTGTCTTATATCAGTCTCGTGTTTCTGCTGCGGCCATTTCTCTGCTGTTCTTGCCGTAGCTTTTGTTTTCTTATGCCTTATCCTGTGTTAACAGCTCCCTCTGTCTCTTGGGTCTAGGAAGTTCTCAGCACAGGGACTCTGAATCCAAAGGACACACTCCACTCCCAGCTCTTCATTCTTAATGGGAATGATGTAATCCCTTCTCGCCTCTTGAGATGCTCATTTTAAACCTAGATGGATGGCAGAACTAACAAATCCCCTCATTAGAGTTCCATACACATAATTTGCATGGTTCTGCCCTCACAAGAATGCCAAGAACCTTATTTGCATTATTAGCCGTGCTTTTAAATCCCTTTGATGGGCCACAAACACCTTATTTTCATAGGTTCACCCAATAATTTTGTAGGAACTACAAAACCACTCATATATAGAAGGACCATCTTAAGTAATTCACTGCACTGCACATGCTTTTATGCTGTATCCAAAAATTGATCACCACAGCCACGGTCTCCTACATTTAGCTCTATCTTTTGATAGTTGTATAGGTTTCCATTTTATGTTTAGATCTATGATCAATTTTCAGTTAGCTTTTGTGAAAGAAGGGAATTGTCCAGATTTTTTTGTTTGCATGTGTTCGTGTGTACGTGCGTGCATGTGTGTGTGTGTATGTGTGTATGTACAGTTTTCCCAACATGTTTATTGGAAAGATTTGCCTTCTTTTGGTAAAATATAATTTTGCTGCATAATGGACTTTAGGTTGTCTTATTTCAATACTTTAAAGAAGTTGCTCTATTGTCTACCGTCTGCATTGTTTCCAACAAGAGATCTGCTGCCATACTTAATTGTGTCATCCTGTAACTAATGTATCTTTCCCCCTTCTCCCTATCCCATGCATACTTTTTAAGGAGCTCTGATGGCATGGTAGGTAAAGTGACAGACTGCTGACCAAAACATCAGTGGTTCAAAACCAGCAATGGCTCCATAGGAGAACAGTGTGGCAGCCTGTTTCTGAAAGGTTTATAGCATGGAAACCCAACGGGTTACTAGGAGTTGAAACTGACTGGATCACACTGGGCTTGGTTTTATTGGTGACTTACTTTTTAAATTTTTCTCTTTAATCAGTTTGATTATTAATGTGACATGATGTAATTTTTATTATGTTTCTCACTCTTGGGTTGTGCTTTTTCAATTTGAAGTTTCATTGTTTACATCAAATTTGAAAAATTTTCAGGAATTCTCTAGTGTGTGCGTGTGCATGTATGTGTGTGTTGTTTATCCTCAGAAATCCCTCCTCCTGTCTCTTCTAGGGACTGCATTTATTTCTTGTAGTTTTAGTGCAGATAAAAAATGTCACTAAGTATAAATGGTCAAAACCTCCCAATTAAGTGGTGGGGATTGTCAGATTGGGTTAAAAGACAAGATCCAACTGTATGCTTATTATAAGAAACACATTTTATACATAAAGATACTAGTCAATTTTAAAAAATGAAAAAATCTGTACCCTGCTAAAGCTAATAAATAAAAAAGAATGGCTATAGTAATGTGAGATAGTGTAGTTTTTCAGAGCAAGCAGTATTATCAGAAATAAAAGAGTAATTCATAATAAATAAAAGGTCAACTCATCAAGACAGCATAATAATTATAAATGTTAATTAATGCAGCTAATAATAGAGCTCAAAATACATGAAACAAAACCAGAAAATTGCAAAAAGAAATAGACAAGCCACAGAAATAGAGATTTCAACATTTTCCCCTGAATAATTGATAAAAACAAATATATAGAAAATAATAAAGATAAGAAGTCAACAACATAAACAGCTAATTCAACTTAATGGACTATGTATGATACTCAACCCCAAACTGCAAAATATGTATTCTTTAAGTGCATATGTAACATTTATCAACACTAGATACCAGCAATGAGTTTGGGCGGCCCAGTGGGGAAGCCTGCAGCTACGAAGCAAAAGGTTGGTGGTTCAAACTACTGAGGAAAGAGGTAGCAGATGTGGTAGTCTGCTTCCATGAAGATTATAGCCTTGGAAACTCTATGGGACAGTTCTACTTTGTCCTCTTGGGCCAGTATGAATAGGAATTGATTTGATGACAACAGGTTTAGATACCAACAAACCTTTTTAAGAGAAAATGGTAAATATGTTAGATTTTGCAGATGACATATAATCTCAGTTTCATGCTCTTTGTGTCTGCAACCCTTTAAAATATAAGACTGTTTGTTACCTGTTGGGCAATACAAAATAAAGACAAAGGCCCTATTTGCTCCAAAGGCCATGTTTACTGATCTTTATTTTGTTGTTGGTGGTGTCAGTATCTTCAAGTTGATTCCAGCTCATAGTTACCCTGTGTACATCTTCAATATTTTCTCCTTTTATTATTATATTGCTTACTGGTCTTGTTGTGTAACTGTTTGTTTTCTTTATGTGAAGGTTTAATTCATACTAAGGGCTGTGGTCTTTGATTTTTATCAGTAAGTGCTTCAAGTCCTCTTCACTTTTTAGCAAGCAAAGTTGTATTATCTGCATAACACAGGTTGTAGCTGGGTCTTTGTCCAATCTTGATGCCCTGTTCTTCTTCATATAGTCCAGTTTCTCAGATTATTTGCTCAGAATGTATATTGAATAAGTATAGTGAAACGATACAACCCTAATGCATACTTTTCCTGACTTTAAACCACACAGTAGCCCGTTGTTCTGTTCAAATGACTGCCTCTTGATCAATGTACAGTTTACCCCCATGAGCTCAATTAAGTGTTCTGGAATTCCCATTCTTCACAATGTTATTCATAATTTGTTGTGATCCACTCAGTCAAATACTGTTAGATAGTCAAGAAAATATAGGTAAACATTTTTCTGCTATTTCTTCTTTCAGCCAGTATCCATCTGACATCAGCAATGCTATCTTTCATTCCATGTCCTCCTCTGAATTCAGCTTAAATTTCCTGTGTTTCAGTATTTACGTACTGCTTCAGGCACTTCTGAATGATTTTCAGAAAACATTTTACTTGTGTGTAATATTAGTGATATTGTGAGATAATGTCTTCATTTGGTTGTGTCACCTTTCTTTGGATTAGAAGTAAATATGAATCTTTTCCAGTCAGTTGACCTTATAGCTGTCTTCCAAATTCTTGGCATAGACAAGTTCTTCCAGCACTACATCCATTTGTTGAAACATCTCAGTTGATACTCTGTGGATTCATGGAGTCTTGTTTTTCCCTGATGCCTTCAGTGCAGCTTAGACTTCTTTCTTCAGTGTTATTAATTCTTAATCACAAACTTCCTCCTGAAATGGTAGAACATAGCTTCCAGTATCACAGTAACATATAAGCCCCAACACTAAGACAAATTGACAGATGTAGGAAACCCTGGTTTAGAACATAAATTATGCCTGTAAAAAATGTAAAAATATCTAAATAAAAAAGCATGTTCTGTCACACAGAGGAATTTAAAATCACAAATGAAAAGACATTTGTATATGCATATATAATATAAATTGACTAATATATATCTTCAAGGGCTTAAAATAAAACCTAAAACAATGGGATTAAAATTGGGGAAACCAGAACAATACTGCTGTATGCAAATGTGTCTTTACTTTTGTTAACATGTTAGGACAAATATTTAGTATATTTACTTTATAAAAATTACTTAAAGTTTATGCTTTATCAGTTGAATTTGAAATGGTATTTGCCTGAAAAATTGTGACAAGTTAATACGGATAATGTTTATAAAGGGGTTCAAGTAGGGAATAGGAAACTCATACACAAATGGAAGGAATATGAACTGTAAAACCTCTTACACAATGATTTGGCAGTGTATATTGAGCCTTTAAAAGTTGTATTCCCTTTGAGAGAGCAATCAATGTGTAGGTAGTCAGGGGAGTGTGTCAATGTTTAACTCTTAACCGAGTCTGATGAAGTGTCCTCCAAAATGGGAAAAAAAATCTGGAAACACTCTAAATGTAACCGTTGTGTAAACAGTAAATAATTGATGGGCATAAAGTGGGATACTAGACTCCTTGTATAGAACATCTAGTAGAAAAGCACTAATAATATATATGCAATTAATAATTAAATAAAAATTTATAATACTGTCAGTACAGCAGTATTCTGATTATTTGTGCAGGTGCGTAAACACAACCACATACATATCTTGGTTAACAGTGCAGGAGGTGCGATTTTTTTGAACCCGTTCATAAAGTGAAACTGAGAATGGACTGGGATTATCTTGGTTTATCTTTCATACGATAAAGCTCTTAAATTCTTGCTGTGTCAGATTTTTGTCTAGAACTATTTCCTGTATATTTCGTCTTTCCATTTTCTGCATACAACTTTGTTGCACCAGTGACACCGTCCTAAGACTGTGTACTGGAAACAGCCTTTCTCGTGTTCTCTCCTCTATACACAGAACTTCCAACCTCTACTTAATAAACTATTACCTGTCTGTAAAGCAAAATATAGCACTATATTGAATGTCAATTATGAGCCAACCACTTTTCAGACTAGTTTTTAAATACATAATGCCATCTCATTTCATTGTCCAATAACTCGGAATCATGTATTTATATTCCCATTTCACAGATCTGGAAGCTGAGTTCCTAAAAGGTTAAGCAAATGCAAAAACAAGCTCACCCAGAAAGTTGGATGAAAACCAAGATGAAATCTGTTCAGATTGAAAGCCTAGGCTTTTATCCAGTAGACTTGGTTTTCTCCAAGCTCTAAATGAGGACACACATTAATTTTTATCCCTTTATTCTTTTCTAGAACTTTCCCGTACCCTTCAGCACTAATATTTTTCTGTGTTACTTTTGTTCTTATCCACACATTCTAGGCAAGCAGAAGTATCCCTATTCTTTTTTTTGATCCTCCACATACTTAGCTCAGTGCCTGACTTATGGATTAATGCATAATACTGGCATATCTATTGTCTAATTGATGAAAAGCAGCATCCTTCCTGACATAACTGTGTTTCACATGAGACATTAAATGGTATCCAAACAGATGATCGGATACTTGCATTTTGTGTTTTGAACATTGACGGCTCACTCTATGGTGCCACTGTCTTTTACATAATGTACAAATTGTGCAGATGTGTCTCACTGGGATGGTGCTCAGATTTTGAAGAATCAGCGCAGTCTTTTCTTTTTCCTTTCATCATGATACTGGCAAACTCAGAAGATCAGTCATTGTGATAGTGCTGTTTAGCATCCTCCAAAATATTTCAGTTTTCATGAGTGTAGTAAAACTGACCTGGATTTAACTATCAGGTCTGAGTTTTCTGGGTCTAGACTAATACGTACATTATTATTATGTTTAAAACTCACCCTGGTTTTGTTTTATTTTATTCTCTCTTAATAATATTAATTCATTTAAGGTTTTGATATTGTTATTACTTCAAACTATTAAAGCTTAATGACTTAGTAAAGGGATTATTCCATGATTAATATTTAATAGTTATCAGACTACAAAATGATTTTAATAACTTCACTGAGGTTTAATTGATATACAATAAACTGCACGTGTGGAAGCTCTGGTGGCATAGTAGTTAAGTTCTAAGCTGCTAACCAGAAGGTTAGTGGTTGAAACCTACTATTTACTCTGCAGGAGAAAGACGTGACAGTCCGTGCTTGTGAAGATTACAGCCCTAGAAACCCTACAAGCTAGTTCTTCCCTGTCCTTCGGGGTCCCTGTGAGGTGGCATCAACTTGATGGCAATAGGCTTGGGTACATGTTTACAATGTACAATTTTATAACGTTTAATGTGTGTATATCTACAAAACAACAAACATATACATCATTCTACAAAGTTCCTTTGGCTATTATTCATGGGTTGTGTGCTTTCTAATTATTAAACTGTGAGACTACGTTACATATTCAGCATACATATCGTACATCAGATATGTAATTTATAATACTTTCTCCAAGTCTATGGTTTGTATTTTTGTTCTATTAACAGTGTCTTTCATATAATAGAAGATGTTCATTTTGATGAAGTCCAATATATCAGTATTTTATTTAATAAATTCTATTTCTGTTTTTATGTCTAAGAAATCTTTTTCTAACTCTAGGTCATGAAAATTCTCTTATCTGTGTTCTGTTCTTAGAGAAGCTGTTTGGTTTGGGATTTGCATGTAGATTTATGAGCCATTTTGAGATAAACATTGCGTATGGTATAAGATATGGATCTTTTTTTAAAAAATGTTGATATCCACTTTGTTCCAGCACCAATTTTGGAAAATACTTCCTTTTTTCTACAAATTGTCTTTGTGCCTTTCTTGAAAATCGGTTCACTACTACTCTGAATGCATTTTAAATTTTTGCAGTTATGAATAGTAAATTACTAGAGAAGAAAATAAAGTCAGATTTTCCATCTCATATCTTGCATATCTAACTAAATTCTAAAATAATTGTTGAGTATCAAGTATTAAAAAATGGAAAATAGTATTACAATATTTCTTCATCTCTCTGGATATGTGTATCTGCACGTGTATATGTATATGTATGGTTTGGAAGACTTTTTAAGGTTTAAAGCAAATGATGAAATAGTATTTTATTTTAAAAAAATTTCCACTGAGTCAATTCCAACTCATAGCGACCACACAGGATAGAGTAGAACAGTCCGATAGAATTTCCAAGTAGCAGCTGGTGAATTTGAACTGCTGACCTTTTGATTAGTAGCCAAGCCTTTAATCACTGCACCAGCAAAGCTTTATAATTTCAACAGTACATAAAAATTATTTTGTCAAAAGTCAAGTAAAATCCAAATTAAAAAAAAAAAGCTGGAGCAAATATTTGCCATATAATGATAACTAACAGATAACTAATCATAATATATAAAAAGCTCAAGGAATCACTGTAAAATGACAAACTAATTAGGAGAAAAATTGACAAATAACATGAAAGGAAATTTTCAAAAGGAGTAAAAAATGACTAATAAAATGACATACATGTTTATATACAAGCCAAGCTCAATGTCAAAGTAAATATAAAATATTGAGACATTACATAGAACTTCTAGCTGTCCCCTTTACAAAGCATGTTTTAATGATAATACCTAGTGTTGGAGAGGCTGTAGGTTATCAGGAGCTGTCATTCAGAGTGGACATTGGTTCAGTCATTCTTGAGCACATTATGTATCTGATAATATGTGTTACAACTCTTCAAAAGTACACTTTTTTAATAACTTAGTTTCTACCATTTATGTAAAATTTTGTTTACCACAATATTAGTTTTATGAAATATTCAAAACAGCCAAGATAACTGATAATTAGGAGCTGATTTTAAATAAATTGCATTAGACCTTATGACACATTAGTAGCCAAACATGTGATTATTTAAAAGAACATGTAATAAAAGGGGGAAAAAAGAATCTCAATTTATGTTATTAATCTAAAGAAAAAACTATAACCAGTATTTATAATACCAGCTTTATAAAAACTATTTGAGGTCATTAAAAAATTAAAACAATGGCTAAATCTAGGTGGAATTTTGGCTGAATTTTATATTTTCTTTTTTATTATGCAGATTTTCTGCAATAAACACGTATTAATGTTATGAACATTTTGGAAGCAATAAAAGCTATTTTCTTAATAAAAATATCACTTAAACATTCTTTTTGCTTCCTCTGTTTACTGGGCAGATTGTGGTAGATGGTGTGTTTGTAGTTTAATGTAATAAAATGTATTGTGTATGCACATGCCTTAGAGTATTTCACTGTATGATTTTCACCCATGGGGCCGTTATTTCCTTGTTAAGTGTCTTCACTTAGAAAGAACAGTCAGCAAATAAACTGAGAAATGCCCTCCCTGTGTAAACAGAATGAGAGCATTTTGAAAGAAGCTACTGGGCAGAAAAGCTCATTTGGGGAATTCTGCCTTTAGGTCTCTAGATTCCCATTCAAACATGCAGTGCAACACTGTTACAATTGGAATCCAAATAGTATGAATAAACATGCCATGTTTCCCCAGAGGGAACAGTACAGTTTCTTCCCTCATCAGGGTTTGTGTGGCATAGAAGGGGGGGAAAAAAGCCAGTGAGGACTGTGTCTCAATACCTGACAGCAGGCTGTGCTGTAACTGTGCGGTAGCAGGCAGGATAAAGGAACTCCCTGAGTCTCACTTTTGTCATCTGAAAATAAATGGGCACATTGATTCTTAATTTGCTGAATTTCATGCAGATTAGAACTAAAATGTTGAAAGCACCAGGTGCCTATTATGTTGAGTCATGGTAGATCTGATATATAGCATCTTTTAGCAAGCCTGAAATGATGTGAAACTGTGGTTTTGTTAGCAATGATGTTGTAAGCTGCTCTGTGTGGTCCAACCACATTCTAAATGTCATGTATAAAGTCAGGAGGCTTACTCCCTTGCAATATACAGAAATAATCTCATGACTTTAAAGGCTCAGTTCTTGGTACTAAGTATGAGGCTGAAATACTAACGAAGAGGTCAGAAGTTCAAATCCACCAAGCGCTCCTTGGAAACTCTCTGGACAGTTTTACTCTGACCTATATGATCACTGTGAGTTGGAACCGACTCAACAGTACCTAACAACAAGTATGAGGCTATAATTTTACTTCACATTTTAGTGTCTCTTGACACTCTTGTCAATGTCAATTAGGTAGGTGGTAAGGCCTCCTGCCACCGAGTAGTTTAGATTAACTCATTGCTGTGAAGTGGATTCTGATTCCAATTCATAGCAGCCTTAAATATGTTTTCTAGACAAATTTGTGGACAGCATGAAATGACACTGGCCTGGGCAAAGCCTTTGACATATATTTCCATTGTACTGACTTTCTCTTATTTGATTAATTTTTTTAAATTTTCATAATATTAGTCTGAGTGTATGTATGATAGAAAGAGAAACATGGGAAATGAAATGTAATAAAAGTGGTAATGACTTTGGCAAAAAAATGTATTGATATGTATATATATATTTAATACTTGTTCTCAGTATCATGATGTACTATGAAAGGTCTGTGGTATAAAATTTCAACAAAATATGCATAATTAGCTCCGATATGTTCCATCTCCTATCTGGTCTGCAGTGAGTGGTCACCTGTTCTGCAAAAGGACAAAACCACTGTTAGACTCTGAGTTTTGATGTTTGTGAGTGTAAGTTGGCTTGATTTGGCCTTATTGAAACGCGTACACTGTTCTGCTTGCAGTTAGAAAGTGCATCAGTGCGGCAGCCGACTGACTCTTGAAACCTGCTGTGCATCATTGGTCTTCCCTAGTAGAAGAAAGTGTGTTCACATACTTTTAGGTACAGAGTAAAGAAGAGCAGACACCTGGCTCCAGTAATTAGGTAACAATCACACTTAATCATTCATTTACAATGCTGTTGTTAGGTGCCATCATGTCGATTCCAACTCATAGCAACCCTGTGAACAACAGAGCAAAACACTGCCTGGTCCTGATGAGAGCCTGTTAAGTTCCAGGCACTGTATGCAGCTTTCTTGGTGACATAAGGAATTAACTATTCTTTGGGAAGAAAGAGAACTTTGTTTACTAATGCTCGCGCATTACGACCTCAAATGTTCTGTGAGGTAGAATTTTGTTTGCCGCGATCACAGTTTTACCTGCTTAGATGGGCAGAAAAGGCAAGGACACAGGTAGCATCTTCCTAAGATTCTTTCTCATGAGAGTCATTTCAGATGTACAGTCCAGATATTAGTGAAGGTTTTCTGTGCTTTGCATCAGCCAGACAGGACTGAGGCTGTCTACATAGGAATAAGGATTCCATGCAGAATAATTTTCATGATCTGGACTGTAGTGACCGCTATAAGGTAATTTCCTCAAACTCCCTGTATGCTCTCTGATCTGAAGGACATCTGATTCATTTTGACCTAGCACACAAGCCACAGCACTGTTAAGAGGTTTTCAGCAACTGTTAGAAGTAAAAGCAATCTGGTGTGTGGATATGTGAATCAAGGGAGGTCTTTTATTTAAAGAGAGAATGATCTTTAGTCTGTTTTCAAGGCATATGTTGGGAGACAGATTTTGTGATGTAAAGACCCAGGATGGGAAGACAAGCCCACCTCATATATCTTGCAAACCAAAAACTGATTTTCTTCATTCTTCATCTTTAACTTTCTCCCTCTCTTTTCATTGAGGTTGTTGAGGATAAAAATCAGAGACCGTATTGTAGAGGCAATGCTGAGAAATGGCAGACCACAAGACAAGGAAGGACTCACATATTATCTGCTAACAGCTGAGCCTACGCTTGCATCTCTTGCAAAGGTTTGCATCATGTTAAAGGTCACATTTTTCTCATCTAACTTTTAGCTGCCATTGTGTTGTTGGTATAGACAGAAGCAATTACTAAGTCACATGGTCTTTTTTCTTTTTAATTGTTTTCACAATTTTAACAGCTAATATGAGATTTCAAACCACACTAATTGAAAATTGATTTTGGAATCAATTAAGCAACGACTTTGAGAAGAACACGTGGAAAAGTTTCATCAACTGCCTCTGTCCCAGTGGAAGTAAGTCTCCGTTAAATTTCTCTAGCTAAGGCCTAAGTATTAATTTATAGCTCTCTGGAAACCCAAAAAAGAAAAATTTGAAAATTAAGCTATTGAACATGGAGGGACCCCTTTACTATGAGGATTCTGTAAATTATACCTTTGAGGAAAAAAAAGAAAGCCTCTGCTGTGTAGCCTATGCTGATTCATAGTGACCCTACAAGACAGAGTAGAACTGAAACCCTGGTGTGCAGTAGATCTGAAATCCTGGTTAAGTGCTGCAGCTGCTAACCAAAAAGTTGGCGGTTTCAAATCCACCAGGTGCTCACTGAAAACTCTATGGGGCAGTTCTAGTCTGTCTGTAGGGTCACTATGAGTCAGAATTGACTCAATAGCAGTGGGATTGCTCTTTTTTTTTTTATAGAGTTTACAAGCAGTGCCTGCAAGATTTGAACTGCTGACTTAACCACTCCACCACCAAGTTTTTCCATATCTTTTGAAGGATAATGCAAATTGAATTTATTAAGATATGGTCCAAAAATTATTTAAGTACATCTTTCTTTTCCATTCCTAGCCCTATGAATTTATTATCTGTTTTTCAAAACAATCCTAAAGTATAAGGTTGTATCAATCTAGTTTAATCGATAGGGAAATTGAAGGAAAAGATATGACTGTGGCTCAAATTCAGATGGACTTGTCTCCTTTTGAAGTACCAGGTTGAGACTGATCATTGTAGTTGTCATTGCCACGGTTAGCTGCTGTTCGAACAGCCTCTGACAGAAGAACTGGATTATTGTGACTCACGGGGTGTTGTGGTCTGATTTTTCCTAACTAGGTCACCAGGCCTTTCATCCTTGTCTGTGTTAGTCTGGAAGCCCCACTAAAGTCTATTCAACATTACAACACACAAGCCTCCATGAACAGACAGGTGGTAGTGCTGCTTGAGATGCATTGGAGGGGAATCAAACCTGGGTCTCCTACGTGCAAGGCAAGATTTCTATCATTGAGCCACCATTGGCCCTGCTAATAATAATACCAAAACCAAACCAAACCCACTGCTCTGTATCCAATACTGACTCATAGCGATCCCACGTCACAGCGTAGAACTGCTCCACAGTGTTTCCAAAGAACACCTGGTGGATTCAAACTTTTTACTTTTTGGTTAGTAGACATAGCACTTAACCACTATGTCACTAGGGTTTCCACTTGTTATAATAGCTACCTTTCTGAGACTTTACTGCTTCCATTCTCTATACTATTGTATGCCCATTATGTCATTTAATGGTCATGCTGTGGTAGTTATAATTGGTCACAAACTGAATTAAGCTACCCTGCCCCCTGTCTCCCCCAAATGTATCATCTTGGCTAGGCTCTGACTCTCATTGTTGCATAATTCCTCCCTGTTGTGATCTCATGTAACTGTCATATATGTTGTAATTCCCAATCTCCGCGTCATTAATGTGGCAAGATTAGTGTGTGTTAAAGAGGATTAGGGAGGATGCAATACTTTTAATCAGTTCATGGGCCTCGTGTGATTTAAGGGCAGTTTCCGTGGGTTGTGACCCACATCATCCTTTATCTTACAAGAGATGAAAGGAGAGAGAAGGAAACAGAGAAAGGGGACCTCCTACCACCAAGAAAGAAGAGCTGGAAGTAGAGCACATCCTTTATCCCTGGGGTCCCTGAGCTGAGAAATTCCTAGGCCCGAGGAAAGACTGATAACAAGGACCTTCTCCCAGAGCCAATAGAGAGAGAGAAAGACTTCCCCTAGAGCTGGCACCCTGAATCTGGACTTCTAACCTCCTAGACTAAATTCTGTTCATTAAAGCCATCCACTTTTGGTATTTATAATACAGTAGCACTACATAACTAAGACGCAATTACTTTCTATAGTTTTTAGATGATAGTGCGGAGTTTTTGAAAGAAAAATAATTTCCTCCAAATCACACAGCTAGTGGAAGGTACAACCCAAACTCTTCACCACCCTTTGCATCTGCATCCTACATTTTCATCCACTAGGCTCCACCATCCTCATTACTTTATCTCTACTTGAAAACAGAGTTCACATGCACTGCTGTCGTAAAAATGGCACAGGGGGCAGGGGTTGACCTCCTTTAAGTTCACAAATGGGAAGGAGAAACAAGGTCAAGAGCCCAAGTCTCATTCCTATGAGGCAGATCTCAGACATGCTGCCTCTCTCCGTAATCTTTATCAATTCTGACACCAAACATCCATTTGGTGAGACACTGCTTCTTTGCTAAGTTCAATAATTGGTTGCAATAGCCGCACAGACCTCACTTAGAGCTCTGGCGGCATGGCAGTTAAGAGCTCAGCTGCTAACCAAAAGATCACCAGTTGAAACGCACCAGGTACTTCTTGGAAACCCCATGAGGCAGTTCTACTCTGTCTGACAGGGTTGCTATGAGTCAGAATCAACTCAGCAGCAGTAGGTTCAGCATTTTTGTTTACATAACAGAGAAGAATTGCATAAAGAGATCCTCTGCTTTGATTCAGCTTTACTATCTTTGTGATAGTATTAGAATGAAGCCTAAGCAGAGCTTTTGCCACAACAGCATCTTAGTTACTTGGTGTCCCTGGAGTTACCCTGCAACAGAACAATAGAAGCTGAAAGCCAGACAAACCAAACCAGTCTGCTAGTGTTTGTCTCTTAAGCTGACTAAGCAGTAGGACATTTGAGAGTTCAGCTGTCTAAAAGCGTGATGAAGGCAAGCCACTGAGAGATGACGGGAGTACCAGAGAGGGTTTAGCAATGTTGAATTAACTGGTGATTTTACACAATCTGCTGTGACATTTTCTAGCAACCTTAAAAATTAATCATTCCTTCCACCTCCCACTAGCAACAGCAATATCAATCACATAAAAGAAAACTGGTAAGAAATCCCACCTACCCGCATCAGACATTTCTTTTGATGTATAGCTGATGGCTTGTGTTTAAAATAGAAGAGTGAGCATTTAAAAAGGGCCAAGAGCCTATTTAGGGAAAAAAGGCAATGGTAGCAGATTATACACTTCATACACTAAATACATGTAATTTTGACAATGCTAACTACTGAAAGTTTACAGTGACCCCAAGTAGGCTCATCTTTCTAAGGAGCACAATAACACAAAACTTGCAATTACCTATAATTTAAATTTTGCCATACTTAACTGTGAATAAATGAACATTGTCATGCATTTTAGTGATTCAGTTAAAAGAATTATTGTACTGAGGAGCGCAGTACAATGGTGAAGTAAGTGGATGCTCCAACTTACTCCCCCAGCAACTAACCCACTGAGCAGTGATTTAAAACCAGCACAGACAAAGATCTCAGAACTCCAGACAGTGAAAGGAATGATTCAGGATGATGAGTGACTCAGAGGGAAATGACTGGCTGCCTTCCCACAGTTAGGCATCATGGGAGAGATTGTTTAGGGTTGCCCATGAGGGGAAGACAGAGACAGTCCCCCACCTTCACTACAGTAAAGTCCTGCAGCTTACATCAGCATCTGTGATCGTATAAAGCCACCTTTCTCAGAGCTTTTGTATTGAACTCCAGAGTTCAAGCATCCAAAATTCCTCAATCAATAAATACTGGAGAAATATCTAAAGATAAGAGTGCCTTATATGGGTCCTCAGGAGAGGATACCAAGCCCACTATAACAAGGTTGATTCTGATTCATAGAGACTTTGTGGGATGGTGGAGCTTTCCTGTGGGGTTCCAGGGCTGTGAGTCTCTGCAGAGGTGAGCCACTGAGTCTTTCTCATGTGGAGCAGCTAATAAGTGCAGGTCTCAGACTTATGGTTGGCAGCTGGGCACTTTGTTGCTGAGCCAACAGGGCACCTTATCAGAAAATGTTTCCACAAAAGCCAGGATACAAAATTAAAAGTAAAAAATTAAAAGGCTTTACTTCAAAAAAAAAAAAAAAGAAAAGAAAAGAAAGAAAGAAACAAAGAAAAAGAAAAAACATAAAATCACAAGAGTAGAAATACTAATCGAAACCAAAATATGAAGAAGAACTTTCTTCTCTGGATGCCAGACTAGTTCAAAGGGTTGACAATTTGCAGACCCTTGTGGAAAATGTGTTTAAAGAAAGTAAAAAGCATACAGAAAACAAACTAGTGGACACCAAGAAACAAATGGAAGAACAAAATGAAAAACTCAACCAGGATGCTGAAAACATGAAAAGTAGAGAGACAGAGAAAACTAATACAGCTGAAGAATAAAACAATTGAATTAGAAAAATCGAGAAAAGAACAAAATCAAACAGAATAAATTAACTAAAAGACAAAATAACTGAAGTTTTCAAGGCTCAAGAGAAGTGAGAGAAGAACAAAAGGAAAAAAGGAATTTAGTTAAGAAATCTAACCTTAAAATTATTGTAATCCCAAAGCATCATGACAAAACTAAAGGTAGAGAAACAGTTTTACAAGAGATAATCACAAGAAAATTGCCCAGACCTGAATAGAAAACCATGCCTGCAAATACAGGAAACTACGTGAACCCCAACCAGAAGAGAAACAAAAAGATCAACTTTATTCTATAACCTAATAAAATTCTTAAAAACCAACCAATTTTGAAAGCAGCAACAAGGAAACACAGTTTAACATGCAAAAGAACAAAGAGATTTGTTCTGGAAGACATACAAACAGAGTGCTCATTGGAAGCAAGGATGGTGAGACAGAATCTTACATGCTTTGGACATATTGTCAGGAGAGATCAGTTCCTCTAGAAGGATATCGTGCTTACTAAAGTAGAAGGTCAATGAAAAAGAGGAAAATGCTCAAGGAGATGGATTGACACTGTGGTTGCAGCAATGGTCTTAAACATGAAAATTATAGAGGCCATGGTGCAAGACTGGGCAGTATTTTGTTCTGTTGTTCATAGGATCACTGTGAGTTGGAACTGACTCAACAGCACCTAACAGTAACAACAAAGGGTCTTTCATAAGAACCAGTGTGGGTATATCCCAGGAACTCTAGAAGCCAGAATACAATAGAGTGACATATATAAAATACTGAATGAACACAATTGCCAGTCAAAAATTATTTACCCAGCAAAGTTGTCATTCAAAAAGAAAGGGGAAACTAAAACATTCCCAAAAAACAGGAGCTCATGGTGTTTGCTGGCATGGTGTTTGACATTACTGGACCAGCTTGAGTATTACTCAAGGAAACACCCCAAGTGGAAAGGTGAGAGCATTAAATAAATAAGTGATCTGTAACTGGAGAAAAAATAAATAAGTGCAAGAGAAAGAGAGCTGTCTCTAAAATACAACACAGGCAACCATAAGGAAAAGTATGTGGCATTTCAAGCAATAAATTCCACAATTAAATTCTACAAACAATATTTGAAGAAATAAGCACATGTAAATTTAACAAATACAGACTATACATTGATGTTAATGGAGACATATCAACAGAAATGTAGGAGGAAGGAGCATATCAGGAATAGATTTATTATGTTACAGGTGTATATTATCTCCTGCTCATATGTTAAACATTGCTGCAATTATCACCTGGGTAATGTGATGTATGGAAACCCTGGTGTCATAATAGTTAACTGCTGTGCCATGAGTCGATGACACGTGGCTTGGCTGGCATGTCTGCTAAACAAAATGTCGGCAGTTCAAGTCCACCAGATGCTCCTTGGAAACTCCAAGTTCCACTCTGCCTTATAGGGTGGCTATCAGTTGGAATCCACTCAATAGCAGGGGGTTTTCTTTCCTTTTGGAGTGATATAATATATGTAGGAAATCACCAGGAAAAGACACAAAATAGAACACTCTGCCAAGCATCAAAACAACACATATTCTTCTTCAGTATACATGAAACACTTGCTAGATGATACTATAGGACATAAAACAAGTTTTAACAAATTTAAAATTATTGAAATCACGTAAAGTATCTTTTCTGTCCGTAACAGTGTGAGGTTAGAAATCAATAACAGGAAAAATCAGGATAAATAAATAAATAAATATTTGGAAAGTAAATAATACACTATTGGTATAAAAACTATTGGTCATAGAAGAAGTTAGAAGTAAAATTTTAAAAATTCCTAGAGTCAGACACAACATGTCAAAACAGTAGGACTCAGCAAAAACAGTACTCAGAAAAGATTCATAGCAATAATTGCATATATTGAAAAAGAAAGATCTAAAATCATTAGCTTAAACTAACAACTTGAACAAACAGAAAAGAAAGAACAAAAGAAGCAAAAATTACTAGAGAAAAAGGAAATAATGAGATAAGGATAGAAATTAATGAACTAGAAAATTGAAAAACAGTAGAATCATCAACCTGAAGTTGGCTTTTTGGAAGGAACAAGAAGATGAAAAAGCCTCTGACTAGATATATGGAAGAAAAATAGAGCAGACAAATGAGCAGACTGAGAGGTGAAACTCACCACGTTACAATTAATGTAACAAATAAAGGAGATCATAACTGATTACAATGAAAAATTACACTCCAACAAATTTGAAAACCTAGATGAAATGGACAAATTCATAGACCCACTACTCAGCCAAACGAACACAAATAGAATTAATAAAATTTAGACAACCATATTACAGAAGAAGAAATTAAACATAGACTGAAGGGAAAAAAACTGCCAACAACAAAGTGCCTATGACCACATTGGAGAATTCTGCGAAATACCCAGAGAGAAACTGACAAAATCCTACTCACTATCTTCAAAAATATAGAGGAGGAAGGAACACTACTGAACTATTCACATGAAGCCAGCATAATTCTGATATCCAAACCAGACAAAGACATCACATACAAAAAAACTATAGGCCAATATTGTTCATGAACACAAATGAAAACATTTGCAACAAAATTCTAGTCTACAGACTTCAGCAAAATATCAACAACAACAACAAAAAAAAAAATCATGGATTCCTATAAGGATTACAAGGATGGTTCAGTATTAGAAAATTAATGGATGTGATCCATCACACAAATAAAGGAAAAGAACCAAATGATTGTAACAGTTGATGCAGAAAAGGTATTTGGTGAAATTCCGCACTATGTTTGATTAAAAAAAAAAAAAAAAACCTCTCAACAAATTAGGAACAGCAGGGAATTTTTAGAGGGTATACGTTGGTGACATAATGGTTAAGTGCTACAGCTGCTAACCAGAAGATCAGCAGTTCACATCCACCAAGAGCTCCTTGGAAGCTCTTTGGGGCAGTTCTACTCTGTTCTTTAGGGTCACTAGGAGTCAGAATCCACTTGACAGCATTGGGTTTGATTTGTTTTGGGTTTATAAAAAACCAACAGCCAAAATTATTCTGAAAAGAGAAAGACTAAGAGCCATCTCTTTTAGGGAGAGAATGACACAAAAATGACCCTTATCACCACTCTTATTCAACACTGTACTGAAAGTGCTAGCCAGAGCAATAAGACAAGAGAAATAAATAAAAAGTATTCCATTCAGAACGTATCTTGGTTATCTAGTGCTGCTATAACAGAATTACCACAAGTGGATGGATTTATCAAACAAGTTTATCTATAATAATTTAATAGGCTAGAAGTACAAATTCAGGATATCACTTCCAGCAGAAGGCCCTTGTCATGACTCTTCTTCTGGGCCTTGGAACTTCTCAGTGCAAGGACTACAAGTCCAAAGGATGTTCTGTGTTCCTGGCTTTTCTTGCTTGGTGTTAATGAGGTCCTTGTGGAATAAACTGTGATATAGGGATGGAAAGTTAATATAATCCTGACATAGGACAATAGAGGTGTATTGCTGGCCTTGGCAGCTGAAGGCAAACTGCTTCTGGTAGTCCTTTGAAAAGTGTGAAGAAAAATGTATTATCCAAATGAATAGCTGCATACCAAGTAACAGGTGATGTATTAATTTGCTCAAGTAAAGAAACCACATCTGGAACAGCAGCTGTGATTTGAGTCACTACCTGGTTAAGTTTTCAGTAATATATTTGTCATTGTCCAAGCTACACCTGGTTTTTTTGCACAAGCAAAATAGGTAACTTGAATGAGGATGTAGTAGGAATCTCTACCTCTGCACTCTTCACATCCTTGATGGTGGCAATAATCTCTGCAACCCCTCAAGGAAAGCAGCATTACTTGTGGTTTACAATTTTCCCAGTGAAGGGCAGTTCTAATGGCTTCCACTTGGCTTTTCCTACTATAATAACCCCTACTTGTCAGAGAGCCAGTGTGGGGGTTCTTCCATCTGCTGACGATATCTAGTCCAATTAAACATTTCAGAACTGGGGTAGTTACTACAGGATGAGTTAGGGGATCCACTGTACCCACTCTGAGCTGGGTCTGACCTAAGACTTGATTAATAAACTGCCCTCTGTATGTCCACACTCATACTGGTGGTTACAGTAATGTTTTGAGTCTCCTGGAATTAGTGTCAGTTCAGAGCCAGTTACCAGTAACCCCTGTAAATTCTGATTATTTCCTTTCCCCCAAGGCTGTAGATCCTCCTGGGGAAGGCCCATAGAAAGATTAATAGTGTAAATTTTTAGTGGTGTGTGAGGTTCTTCCTCAAGGGTACCCAACCTCAGTCACAGAGTTATAGGTCTGTAAACTATCTCAAGTCTGGGGATTGATTGAGGAGTGTGACCCTCTATTCTGAAAATTTGATTTAAACTGCTTTTCGCTTGACCTAGAATTCTTCTGTTGTACTGGTCAAGTAAACGTTGAATAGTTATCCAATCTATTTTACTGCTAGGCACACCATGATTGATAAGCCATGCCATAGGTCCATATGAATCAGACTCTTCTGATAACTGCTTTGACTCTGCTGTCCATTATAGTATCCATGCCCACCTTGTCTTTGTCAATTGAGTGTGGCCTCTACCAAAACAGGGTCTGATCAGTCCCATTGTAATTAGGCATGTTAATTCATTTAGGGCAATTCCCGTTGTCAAATCTGACTTATATAAAAATACCAGCCTTTAAAGATGCCGGAACTCCCTTCACAAATTCTTTTCTTACCATTGTGGTTAAAGGTGTGTCCTCTCGGTAAGTCCCATGTGAGTCTGTGGGTCTAACCTGATAACATCTACTCTAGCACGCCAATTTCCCTAAGCCTTTTGATACCTTTTTTCTACAGTATATTAAGGCAGGTCTGGCACCTGAACTTAATTTAATGTGAGCCACTGCATAATCTATGCTTCAGCAAACCAGCCTAGTAAACTATTAAATTCTTTCCTAACTTCTTGAGCTGAAATACTGAATTTAGAAACTGTGTTTAGTGGGCCCGTGTCAGTAAACTCAGAATGATCCAACTTTATGTTGCCTGCTCCATTATCCCACGCCCTTAATAGCCATTCTCACACAAATTTCCCAGGTTTCTGTTTCTACATATTAGGAAAGTGAGGTAGTTTTTCTGAGGTTTAGTGTACCTTTTCTTGGGTCACGCTTCGTACTTCACCTTTGGGGGCTTGCTGGGACTTAAGTTTAGTTATTGATCTAGAAGTAAGAATAGTGGTGGGAATATGTTCTGAGAACATTCTGCAACATCTTGTAAGGCATCTGCTTCAGGCAGTGACTCAGATGCCCTCCAGGGGATGACGGAGACAAAGGCTTTTTCAGACAGACTTGAGCTAGTGTCATCAGATAGGGGTGGGAGGGCTGATGATTTTATAGCACAGGGTGGTTTAGCAGACAAAAATGAAATAATCTCTTCAGATGGGAGTACTCTTTTCAAATGAGGGTGAGACAGCTGATTCTGTTGGCTGGAGTGATTCAACAAAATTTAGGAGCTCAGTGTCCCTAGCTTACTAATTATCTGCCCACATGTTTCCATCCCAAGTTTCAGGATCCCATTTCTTCTTAATCAGTGCCCTCACTTTAACCTAACTTCAGACACCGTTCAAGATGGATAATTCAGCTAGTGTTGTAATTCAGCTACTCTTATGATAAGACTATGGGTTTGGTTTTTGTCAGTATCAGCTTTGTTACTGCAAGATAAATTTAAAATGCTCTCTTTCAAGGCAAAAATGAAAATTTTGATGGTGCTTGAGGTTTGACTGTGGAGCTCTGAGGCTATCTCTTTCTTTGACCACTTAATCTAGTGAAGGTAGGACCAACCAACTAACTTTCTTATACTTCTCATTCTGACAAAATTGTAGGAAGATATCAAGCATGTGATTTCCCAGAGCCTTGCGTCTCACCAATACCTGATTTATTATTGGTGGTGGTATTTTGCATATTTCTTTTTTATTGTTTTCTTCCCTTTTTTTATTATGATTGAATGAAAACATACATTCCCATATAAATTTGCATGCCCATCTATGTGCAACTTCCACTGCTCTCCCTGCCCGGTGACACAACATTCTTCCTTTCTGCTACATACATGTCCTATCCTCCCAACAACCTTCTATCCCCTCCTCTCCACCCACTCGCCTTCCTCCAGCAAGTGGTCAGCAGGACAACATCCTATAGATGCCTAGAACTGTAAAGTGCACACATGATATGGTCACTCTGTGTGGCCAAATCCAATCCATTCCTGTCCAAGACTTGACCTCCATTATGATTTATGGGCAGGGGCAGCATCAAGGCCAGGGGCCATGCTCCCAGATGAACTCCGAGGCCCATGGACCATCAGTTGTGGTCTTTTAATGGAGATCTCAGGGTGCACCCCTTTTTATTCTTGTGTTGCCAGTGAGACTCAACTTTGTGAGCTCCACCACGACTATTACTGGTGGTGGCCAGGCACTATCTGGTTCTTCTGGTCACAAGTTGATGTAGTCACCCACTCACGTGGGTCTCTCTGTCTTCTGGGTTCTCCTTCCCCCATGTTGTTTTGGTCCTTGGTGATCATCCGTTCCTGCTG
Organism: Heterohyrax brucei; assembly: GCA_028571685.1. NCBI lineage: Eukaryota > Metazoa > Chordata > Mammalia > Hyracoidea > Procaviidae > Heterohyrax > Heterohyrax brucei. The sequence goes on along the minus strand of CM053149.1, from coordinate 110,273,426 downwards.
AGTTGGGACCATTTGCTGTACCCTCAGATAGCAGCTTGGCAGCTTTTAAGACCCCAGATGCCACTCACCAATGTGGGGTGCAGAGGGCTCTCTCAGCAAAATGCTAGTTGTGCCAAATTGGCCTCAATTTCCCCTCAGAGTATGGTCCCTGGCCCCCAACCCAGCTACTCTGTCCTAGTAATATTGGGTTAAGATAGGAAAAGTAATCATGTTATGTTGAAGTCCAGTTAATATTGATCTTCTTTCTAATGTGTGCTGTCACAGATTTCACTCAACCAAATTTATATCAACTATCTAATCTAAACCCTCCCCCCCACCTACCCACCTTCCCTACCCTTGCAGCCATGAAAGAGTCTTTTCTTCTATTCATGAGTCTGCTTTTAAGTTCTTATCGTGGGAGTCTCATACAATACTTGTCCTTTTGTGACTGACTGCTTCCAGTCAACGCGATGTCCTCCAACTGAAACCAGGTCATGAGATGTTTCCTAAAATCATCATTGTTCTTTATCATTGCATAGTGTTCTGTTGAGTATATACACCATGGTTTACCTATCCATTCCTCTGTTGTTGGGCATCTGGGTTGGTTCCATCTTTTTGCTATTGTGGATTGTACCACGATAAACATTCATGTGCATGTATCTGGCTTGGCAGTTGGTGTGAATGGCCTTGATTCTGGAGGATATATTCCAAGCAGTGGAATTACTGGGTCAAATGATCTATCTAGATCCAGCTTTTTAAAAAGTGCCAGATTGCTTTCCAAAGAGGTTATACCATTTTGCAATCCCACCAACAGTGTAGAAGAGTTCCAATTTCTCCACAGCCTCCCCAACATTTGTTTTGGGTTTTTTGGGCCATGGTCAACCTTGTTGGGGTGAGATGGTATCTCATTGTAGTTTTGATTTGAATTTCTTTGATAGCTAATGATGATGAGCATGGCTGCATGTGTTTTTTGACTGCCTGGATCTCCTCTGTAGAGAAGTGTCTGTCCATCTCCTTTGCCCATCACTTAATTGGATGATTTATCTTTTTCTTGTTGATATTTTGTAGTACCTCATAGATTCGGGAGATCAGGCATTGGTCTGACATATAGTTGCCAAATATTATTCCCATTCTGTAGCCAAGCCAGCCAAGTGCCGTCAAGTCAGAGCCGACTCATGGTGACCCTAGGGGCCAGGGTTCCCATTCTGTAGGTGGTCTTTTAATTCTATTAATAAAGTGGATGAACAAAGGTGTTTGATTCTTAATAGTTCTGATGTATCTATTTTCTCTTCTGTTGTTTGTGATTTGTTTGACCGATTTAGAAGTCTGTCTATATTGTGTATTAAAACTTCCATTGTCGTTCCCACTTTTTCTTGAATGAGGGTAATTGTTTTAGGCTTGATATTTAGGTCTTTTATCCAATTTGAGTTGGTTTTTGTATAAGGTGTAAGATATGGGTCTTGTTTCAGTTTTTGGCAGATGGATATCCAATTTTGCAAACATGATTTATTGAAGAGATTGTTTTTACCTTCATTTATTGTCTTAGGGTCTTTGTCAAATATCAGGTGTTCATAGGACGATGGTGTCCTCTCTGAGGTCTTAATTCTGTTCTGTTGATCTATCTATCTCTTTTTGTACCAGTACCAGGCTGATTTGACTACTGTGGCAGTGTAATCGGTTCTGGAATCAGGTAGTAAGAGGCCTCCCGGTGTGTTCTTCTTCTTCAGTAGTTCTTTAATTACCCAGGGCTTCTTCCCACTCCAAAGTTGGTAATTTGTTTCTCCATCTCATTAAAAAATGTCACTGGAATTAGTATTGGGATTGCATTATATAAGTAGATTGCTTTAGGCAAAATAGACATTTTCACTATGTTAAGTCTTCCTATCCATGAGTTGGATAGGTTTCTCCATTTACGAACTCTCTCTTAGTTTCTTATAGTAAGGACTTGTAGTTCTCTTTGTAAAGGTCTGTTATTTCTCTGGTTAGATTTATTCCTAGGTACTTTATCTTCTTACAGGCTATAGTGAGTGGTATTGATTTGGTGATTTCTTCATTAATAATCTTGTTGCTATAAAGGAATCTTACTGATTTACTTATGTTTATCTTGTATCCTGAGACTTTGCTGAACTCTTCTATCAGTTTGAGTACTTTACTTATAGATTCTTTAGGATTCTCTGCATATATAATCATATCATCTGCAAATAGGGATTTTTTACCTCTTCTTTGCTAATGCAGATGCCCTTTATTTCTTGTTCTTGTCTAATTGCTCTTGCTAGAACTCCTAGTACAATGTTGAATAGAAGAGGTGAAAGTAGGCATCCTTGTCTAGTTCCTGTTCTCAACAGAAACTGGTTCAGTCTCTCTCCATTCAGGTTGACGTAGACAGTTGGCTTTGTGTAAGTGGCCCTTATTGCATTGAGGAATTGGACATCTACTCCTATTTTGCTCAGAGTTTTTAGCATGAATTGTTGGACTTTATCAAATGCCTTTTCTGCATCAACAGACAAGGTCAGATAATTCTTGTCTTTTGTGGTATTTTTGTGGTTGATCACATTAATTGTTTTCCTGATGTTGAACCAGCCTTGCATCCCAAGTATGAATCCAACTTGATCATGATGGATTAGTTTTTTGATATGTTTTGTACTCTATTGGTAGCAATTTTGTGGAAGATTTTTGCATCTAGATTCATGAATGATATAGTTTTCCTTTTTGTTGAGTCTTTCCCTGGCTTTGGTACCAGGGTTATGCTGGCTTGACAGAATGAATTTGAGAGCATTCCATCCTTTTCTATACTGTGAAATTGTCTTAGTAGTAATGGAGATAACTCTTCCCTACAAGCTTGGTAGAATTCTGCAATAAAGCCATCTGGGACTGGTCTTTTTTCATTGGTAGTTTTATCCTGGCCCCTAGGGTCTCCATGAGTCAGATCTGACTCGACGGCACTTGGCTGGCTGGCTTCAGTCTCCTCCTTTGTGATGGGTTTATTAAGTTGTTGTCATTCACGTTGTGATGATTATGGTAGGTGATATAAATCAGGGAATTTGTCCATTTCTTCTAGATTTTAAAATTTGTTAAGAGTACAGTCTTTCATAGTATTTTGTTATGATATTTTTTATTTCTGTTGAATCTATTAGGACAACCCCCCTCTCATTTCTTATTTGGGTTGCTTATTTCCTTTTCTGTTTTTCTTTAGTAAGTTTAGCGAACAGTTTGTCGATTTTGTTGATCTTTTCAAAAACCAACTTTTGGTCTTTTCAATTTTTTCGATTGTTCTTCTATTCTCTAATTCTTTTAGTTCTGCCCTAATCTTTAGGAACTGTTTTCTTCTGGTGCCTGAGGGGTTCCTCTCTTGTTCTCTCTCTAGTTGTTGAAGCTGTAGGGTTAGTTCTTTGATTCGGGTTCTTTCTTCCTTTCAGATGTGTGCATTTATGAAGATTAACTGATCTCTGAGCACTGCTTTGGCTGTATCCCATAGCTTCTGTTAGGAAGTGTTTTCGTTGTCACTGGAATCCAAAATTTATTTATTTCCTCCTTGATTTCTTCTATAACCCATGGCTTTTTGAGCAAGATGTTGTTCAGTTTCCATGAGTTCCACTTTCTATCAATGTTTTTTCTGTTATCAATTTTCACTTTTATAGCCTTATGACCTGAGAAGATGCTTTGCATTAATTCAGTGGTATGGATTTTATTCAAATTTTTTTTTATGTCCTAACACATGGTCTATTCTGGAGAATGTTCCATGGGTACTGGAGGAGAAGATGTAGTTGTCCACTGATGGATAGAAAGTTCTGTATATGTCGATGAAGTCTAGTTGGTTACTTTTGTCAATAAGGTCTTCTGTGTCTTTACTGAGCTTTTTTCTAGACCATCTGTCCAATATTGAGAGTAGAGTGTTGAAGTCTCCCACTTTTATTGTGGAGTGATCTATCTCATTTTTGAATGTAGTCAGTGTTTCTTCGATGCATTTAGGTGCTCTAATATTAGGTGCATAAATATTTAATATTATTAAGTGATGTTTGTGTACTCAACCTTTCAGCAATAAATAGTGTTCATCCTTGTCCATGATGGTGGATTTCACATTAAAATCTATTATATCTGTGATTAGAATTGCCACACCTGCTCTTCTTTGTTCATTGTTGGCTTGATATACATTCTTCCATTCTTTAATTTTCAGTTTGTTCCTATCTTTAAGTCTAAGGTGAGTTTCTCCTAGGTACTGTGCAGATGGGTCGTGTCTTTTGATCAAGATGTCACTCAATGCCTCTTTACTTGAGCATTCAGTCCATTCACATTCAATGTGATTATTGATAGGTACATGTTCAGTGCTGCCATTGTGGTATGTTATTTTTGTCCTGATGTTTTCTCTGTTGTTCTTATTAATCTGTTCTTTGACCTTCTTTGTAATTTGATTTTTCACCTTTTTCAGGGTTGATTTTGTGGTTGTTGACACTCCTGTATTACATTTTTTGATTTGATATGTTGCATGTTTATTGTACCTTATGGCTGTCCCTATAATCCCCCATAATAAACTACGTATAAACCCAATTTCATTTCCTGCCAGTCTTATCAACTTCCTCTCCATCTGGAAGGACCATAACGACTGTAGTACATCCCTCTTTTTAATATGATGACATCATAGTTTTCATGATATGATCACTGGATCATTTCTTTCACTATTATAGCTATGATTGAGTTTGGAGCCTTCCGTACCTGAGTAGGATACTGGGGGATGTATCCTGTAACTGCTTCTAAAATATAAATTTAGTGGTTTTGTTCTTCTAAGCCAAGAGATTCTTTCAGAATTTCTTGTAGCTTTGGTTTGGTTTTTACAAAGTCTCTGAGTTTCTGTTTATCTGTGAATGTCTTAATTTCATTTTCATATTTGAAAGATAATTTTGCAGGATAGATAATTTTTGGCTAGAAGTTCTTCTCCTTCAAGACTTGGAATGTGTCATGCCACTGTCTCTGAGCTAGCATTGTTTCTGCTGAGAAATCTGATAAAAGCCTACAGGGTTTCCCTCTGAATGTTATCTTTGCTTTGAGTCTTGCTGCCTTTAAGAGTTTCTGCTTATGTTTCATTTTGTTAAGCTTGATTATAATAGGTCTTGGAGTCTTTCTTTTGAGATCTATATTGAGTGGTGTTCGATATGTATCCTGGATTTGTATCTTCGTTTCTTTCCTAATTTCTGGGAAGTTTTCTGTCAGCAGCTCAGCAACAATACTCTCTGTGTTCTCAGGGGTGTTGCCCAGTTCAGGGACTCCAGTTAATTGTAGATTGTTCCTCTTAATAGAGTAGCACATCCTTCTTAATGCTTCTTCATTTTTCCTGTTTGTTTTTTCTGATTTCTCCTCATAGATGCTGGAGTCAGTAACTTTGTCTTCCAAATCAGAAATTCTCTTTTCCACTTGTTCCATTCTGTTTCCTTGGCTCTGAATTGAAGTTTCTATGTCTTTGATTTTGTTCTTGATCTGTTGGATTTCGGAGTACTGGTGTTCCATCAGATCAAACAGCTTACTTAATTTTTCATTTTGCTCTGCTGGGTTCTGTATAGGGTCTAGGAGTGCTCTGTATATGATTCTTTTATATTCACCTTCTGATAGTTTCAGAAGAGCTTCTTCATCTAGGAAGTTCTGAGGTGCTTACTTTAGCATGCTTCTGAAACCATGAGTGATTTCTTAGTTATGCTTTTATCCAGAGTTTGTTGCTTTTTTTATTTCATGTGAGTCAAGAGAGGCTGGGAGAGATGCTATGAGGATCAACTGCAGTTGTTTCTCTAGGCTGTCTTAAAATGAGAGGTAAAAAGTATCCGACAACTTCCAAAGTCAGTCACGTTTTCAGATGTGTAAGTCCTTCTTCCAAGGTGGTAAAGTAAGCACCTCTATGTCAAACTCCAGATGTTATAAACTAGTTCATTATACAGAAAGGCTACTGTCCTGCTGTTGTCTGCTGTCAGTCCCCATCTGTAGGTGACACTGTGTAAAATTCTGCTTTTCTGCCACAAAAGCGCTGTCTTCCAGGTGGGTGCTGCCTCCCAGCCCAGGAATTAGGTCCAGCTGAAGCTTCTGTACAGGTGTTCCACCTCCCAGTGGAACAAGATGGTGTCCCGCACAAGCTCGCCACCTGGCCGGGACTAGGCTATTGGTGGAAAGAGAGGCCAAAGGTGCCGAGATGCTCAGAGTTCACGGCCCCTGTTGCCAGGCCCTAGCCTTAGGCTACGCTGTGCAAAACACTGCCTCTCTGCCAGTAAAGCACTCTCCCCCAGCAGGTGCTGCCTCCCAGCCTAGTAACTTAAGTCCAGCTAGGGCCTCCATATGGGTGTTTCCATCTCCCAATGGATCAAGATGGTGTACTGCACAAGCTTACCATTGCCTCCATACGGCTACTATATGGTGCAGGTAGAAAGATAGGCAAAAGGTGCCAAGATGCACAAAGTACAAAGCCAGGATCTCAGAACGTAGCAGTTGTGCTGCCAATCCCACCAGCAGTACGTGTGAGATTAGCAGCTAGTCAAGTCCCAGCTATGCCCACTGACTAAGACTAGAACAAAGAATTAAAGTGATGAACTACTTTCAGTGCATGCAAGCCAGTGCTTGCTGAGAGTGGGGTCAGTGCAAAAGAGGAGGTTTTATGTTCAGTGGTATGAAGTCCAAATTAATAGCCCTGTGCCACATCCTAGGGCTCACTAGGTGTCCAGAAGGCTCTGTTTAATTGTCAATTTAAGTCTTGGTTTCCAGTGGGACTTCGGGATATGTATGTTTAGTCTGCCATCTTGACTCCACCCCTATTTTGCATTTAGAAATCTCATTCTTACCATTTTGTTTCTCTAGTACCACTCCTGAGTCCAAGTGTCTTAGGCTGGATTCTGTAGAGATGCAAAACCTATGAAAGATAGGCTCACAGACAGACAGATAGATTAGATAGATAAAGATTTATATCAAGGAAATGATTCATGCAGTTGTTACGGGTTGGATGGTCCCAAGTATATGGATCAGGCTGGAGACTTCTCCTGACGCCTGTAACTGCAGAGGCTAATAAACCTAGAATCAGCATGTCAGACAGCAGGCCTCTGGCTGAGTGGCTGCATAGGCTGATACATTGTCAGATTGGCAGTAATACAGCACACTGCTAGCACACAGACTTTGGAGGCTGATGAACTCCAAATCATCAGGTAAGACTAGGCTTCTGGCTTACAGGCTTTGAAGGATAACAAGTCCCAAGATGAGCAGGTAAGCTGTTAGCTCATGTCTCAAGAACTACAAGCTAACACCAGCAAAATCGGTGAGCTTTGCTAAAAAGCACACATATATTTGATGCAGACCACACTCCTCAAGGAAACTCCCTTTCAACTGACTGGGTGCTCATAGCAGATCTCACCATGGAGGTGATTACTTCATTACATAGCTGCCAAATTACATCATAACTGCCAAATCACTGAGAAGCATCGCCCAGCCAAACTGGCACACACAGGAAGGAAGAAGTAAAAATGTTTTGGTTTGAAGATGACATGATCTTCTACATAGAAGACCCTCAAGATTCCACACAAAAGACCTATTGGAACTAGTAGAATTTATCAGTGTTGAAGAATAAGAGGTCATCATACTAAAATCAGCAAAGATTACACCAAAAAAAAAAAGAAATCAAGAAAACACTTGCACTTATAATAGCCTTCAAATCAGTAAAATATGTAGAATTAACTAGGGAGGTAAAGGAAACCCTGATGGTGCAGTAGTTAAGAAAGTGGCGGCTAACCAAAAGGTCAGTGGTTCAAATATACCAGGTGCTCCTTGGAAACTCTGTGCAGCAGTTCTATTCTGTCCTGTAGAGTCACTATGATGCAGAATTGACTCAGTGACAGTGGGTTTAGTGAATTTTGAGGAAGTAAAAGACTTTCACAAAGAAAATTAGAAATCACTACTACAAAAGATTAAGGAGACCTACAACAAAGGGAACACATCCAGATGCTCACAGATTAGAAGACTAAGATAATAAAGTATCAGTTACATCTAAAGTGATCTAAAGATACAACTGAATCCTAATACAAATCCTAGCAATATTCTTTATGAAAGCCAAAAAAAAAAATAATGGCCAACTTCATATGGAAAGCAAAACCAAGCCAAAACTACACCCACTGCCTTTGAGTTGATTCCAACTCATAATAACCCTATAGGACAGAGTAGAACTGCCCCATAGAGTTTACAAGAAGTTGCTGGTGAATTGAAACTGCCAGCCTCTTGGTTAGCAGCCATAGCACTTAACTACTACGCCACTACGTAACTACTACACCACCAGGGTTTCCATGGAGAGAAACCCCAAAGGCCTAAGCAATGTTGAAGAAAAAGAATGAAATAATAGGCCTCACATTCCTTGATAACTAAATAAAACTGTACAGGCTTTGTGTTCAAAATACCCTGTCATTGGTTCAGTGACAGCCATATAGACCAGCAGAATAGAATTGAGAACTCAGAATTAAACCTAACCATCAGTGTATAAGTGATTTTTGATAAGGGATCAAAGTGCATTGAATGGGGCAGAAAATAGTCTTGCTAATAAATGGTGCTGGCAAAATCGTATATGAACCTGGAGAAAAATAAAACCCGCATCTCACATCATGCACAAATAACAACTCAAACTGGATCAAAGACCTAAATATTAAACCTAATAAAATTCCTGGAAGAAAGAACAGTGAGAAAACTATGGGACCTAGTCTTTTACAAATGTAACAACAAATGCACCAGTCAAGGAACACAAAATAGATAAATGGAATTACCTTAAAGTTGAAAACTTAGCCCATCAAAAGACTTTATTAAAAGAGTAAATAGACAACCTACAGATTTGGAAAATATCTTCAGAAACAATTTATCTTATAAGGATCTAAATTCCAAAATAACTAGAAAACGGCAAGTCTACAACAAAAAGACCACCCAGTCACAAAATGCGCAAAGGACACAAACAGAATCTTAATCAAAGAGGACTTCCGGGACAGCCGGGAAACATATGAGGACAGCCGGGAAACATATGAAAAGATGTTTATGATCATTAGCCATTTCAAATCAAACCCTATGCCATCAAGTAGACATCCACTCATACTGACCTTATTGGATAAAATAGAACTGCCCTACTGGGTTTCCAAGACTGTAAACCTTCATGGAAGCTGAATGACACACTTATCCCCCAAGGAGTGGCAAGTGGGTTCAAACCACCAAAATCTGGTTATTAGCCAAGTGTTTCTTCATTAGCCAGTGCTGTTGTTAGGTGCCATCAGTCATTTCTGACTCATAGCAACCCAGCCTACAACAAAACGACACACTGTCTAGTCCTGTGTCATCCTCACAATCATTGTTATGGTGGAGCCCATTGTTACAGCAGTTATATCAGTCCATCTTGTTGAGGTTCCTTCTGTTTTTTTGATGACTGTCTACCTTACCAAGCATGATGTCCTTCTCCAGGAACTGGGCCTTCCTGATCACATGTCCAAAGTATGTGAGATGAATTCTCATCATCCTCGCTTCTCAGGGAAACTTGTCAACAAAATTAAGGTTGTACATTGGAAAACCTAGTGGTGTAATGGTTAAGTGTCACAGCTGCTAACCAAAATGTCAGCAGTTCAAACCCACCAGGAGCTCTTTGGACACTATAGTGCAGTTTTGCTCTGTTCTGTAGGGTCACCATGAGTCAGAATCAACTCAACAGCAGTGTTTTTTTTTTTTCTTCTGCTGCTTCTAAGGAGCATTCTGGCTGTACTTCTTACAATACAGATCCGTTTGTTCTTCTGTATGGCCATGGTATATTCCATGTTCTTCACCAACACAGTAATTTAGATACTTCAGTTCTTTGGTCTTATTCCTTGTCCAGCTTTCACATGCATATGAGACACTTGAAAACACAATGACTTGAATCAGGTGCATCATAGCTCTCAAAGTGCCATCTTTGCTTTTTAATGCTTTAAAAAAGTCTTTAGTAACATATTTGCGCATTGCCATGCATCATTTGATTTCTTGACTGCTGCTTCTATTGATGGTGGTTGTGAATCCAAGTAAAATGAAACCCTTTACAACTTTAGCATTTTTACATTTCATCATAATGTGACTCGTTGAACCAATTGTGCTAATTGTGAAGATTTTTGTTTTCTTTGTATTGAAGTGCAATCCATACGATGACTGTGGTCTTTGATCTTCATCACTAAATGCTTCAAGTCCTCTTCACTTTCAGCAAGCTAGGCTGAGTCAGTGCATATTGCACATTGTAAATGAGTCTTTCCAATCCTGATGCTGTGTTGTTCTTCACATAGTCCAGTTTTTTTGATTATTTGCTCAGTATACAGATTGGATAAGTATGGTGAAGGGATACAATCCTGATGCACACCTTTTTGATTATAAACCACTCGGTATCCCCTTCTTCTGTTCAATGACTACCTCTCAGTCTACACCAGTTTGCTCATAATGTAATTACATCTTCTGGAATTCCTATTCTTCTCAATACTATCCATAATTTGTTATGATCCACACAGTCAAATACTTTTGCACAGTAAATAGAACACACATCAACATCCTTCTGCTATTCTCTGCTTTCAGCCAGGGTCTATTTGATATCAGCAAAGATATATATTGGTCCACATCCTCTTACAAATTCAGCTTGAGATTTCTGGCAGTTCCCTGTCTGTGTATTGCTACAATGACTTTTGAATGTTTTCCTGCAAAATATTGTGATATTAATGATATTGCCTGATAACTTTTGTATTCTGTTGGACCTCTTTCTTTGGATGTGTTCAAATAGGGACAATTTTTGCATTCAGTTGGACCTCTTTCTTTGGAATGTGTTCAGGTAGGGATCTTATCCAGTCAGTTGGCCAGTAGCTGTCTTCTAAATTTCTTGGCATAGACTAGTGAACACCTCCAGAGCTTCATTCATTTGCTGAAACATCTCAGTTGATTGTCCATCAAATCCTGGGGCCTTGTTTTTATTGTCGCCTTAGTGCAGCTGGGACTTCTTTCATTACCATACATTCTTGATTATGTGCTACTTCCTAAAATGGCTGAATGTTGACCAATTCTTTTTAGCACTGTGACTCTGTATGCCTTCCATCTTCTTTTGATTCTTCTTCTGTTGTTTAATATTTTTCCCATAGAACTTGACTTTTTCTTCAGTTTAGTCAGCTTGAGAAATACTGACTGGGTTCTAAAGATCTAACTCCAGGTCCTTGTATATGTCATTATAATGTTTTACCTTGTCTTCTCTGGTTGCCTTCTGAAATCCTCTGTTCAGCTCTTCTATGTTACCGTTTCTTTTCCAGGCTCTCGTTTTTTGTTACTACATTGTTATCTTTAATGACATCTCTGTTTCCTGGTTTGCAGCGTTATTAGCTCTGATTTATTTTTATGATTTCTCTATCTGGGTTGAAATCTGGTTGCTCTGTCCTGTGTTGGCTTGCTACCTAATGTTTTTGATTTTCTAACTGAAGGACTCCTTTTAGTATTTCTTTTAATTTTGGTTTGGTTTTTGAAAATTCCCTAAACTTCTCCTTATCTGGAAATGTCCTAAATTTCTCATCATATTCGAGAGACATTTTTACTAGATGTATAATGCTTGACTGGCATTTTTTTTTCCTTCCAAGTTTTGTATATGTCAGCCCACTGCCTTCTTGCCTGGAGAGCTTAGTCAAATTGACTCTCATTTGTAGATTATTTTTTATTTATCCCTAGCTGCTTTTAAAATTGTTTCCTTATGTTTGGTTTTGGCAAATTTGATTATGTCTTAGTGTCTTTCTTTGGGGATCTACTTTGTGTGGAGTTTTATGAGCATCTTGGACAGGCATGTTCTCAACTTTCATAATATCAGGGAAGCTTTCTGTCAACAAATCTTCAACAATTCTCTATTTTTTTCTGTTACACACTCCCCTTGTTCTGATACTCCAGTCACTCTGATGTCACTCCTTTTGATAGAGTCTCACATAATTCTTAGTATTTCTTCATTTTTTAAAATTCTTTTATCTGATTTTTCCTCAAATATGTTGGTATGAAGTGCTTTATCCTTACTGTGACTAATTCTGGCTTCCATTGCTTCAATTCTTCTCCTTTGATTTTCTATAGAGTTGTTTAATTCTGTAATTTTATTGTTAATCTTCTGAATTTCCTCATGCTCTTTCTCTACTTTCTTGCAGACTGTTCAATCTGTCATTATTCTCAGCTGCATTTTGCCTGATCTCGTTCCTGGTTTCTTGAAGAGTCGAAATATTAATCTTTTGCATTATGCCACCAATAATTCAAGACAGTTCTCTTCATCTGGAAAATTTCTTGATTTTTTGTTTTGGGAGCTTTCTGAAGCCATTGTGGTCTGCCTTTTTAAGTGATATGACATCGACTGTTGTCTCTGACTCATCAGTAAGTTGTGGTATTTATTTTATGTTTGCTTACTGTGTTCTAGCTTCTTGTTGTATTTTGTTTTTAAATGTCCAAATAGTGTGGTCATGAGAGATAGCTTGATTATTTGTGCTTTTGAAGCTCTAACATGTTGTCAGCAGGTAACTAGAGCTCTTACCAGGCATGTGAGCCCAAGAGTCCATTTACTTTTCTTGTATGTATTCAGCTCAGGTGTCCACATAGTCAGTTACCAAGTGTGTGCAGCAGTTAGTTTCTCCAAATCTAAATGGGGAGAGGTGATTAGTATAGTCACAGGTACCTGGCTGGATGCACTGAGAAAGGGATGAGGCTGACAGTTGTCTGTGTGTGCCTGTGAGGAAAATGTGTTCCTGTTCTTTAAAGTGTATAGCTGGATAGATTTTTCAGCTGGACTATGGGTGACCAATGCTGTATGCAGGGGTGAAAGGCATTCAGAGTCCATGGAACCCTTATGTCTCTGCATATGGAAAGGAGCTGTTCCTACCCTGAGTTCTTGGCTTAGGAGAGTGAAAAGATTATTTTTTCCCCTGTTTGTTAAATTGTTCCCTCTCCAAGCTTGGGAGAATGGCTCAGAGCTCATAAGGGGTCCTGCCCAAGGGATGAATCGGTCTCTGGAGTGGGGTACAGTGCAAAGTAGGGAGGGGGAAGGGCAGGTAAAAGGAAGAGAAATTTATCCAGAAGGAAAGTTTTAGATATGTGCAAGGCAGAGACAAGCTATTTAACTTTCAAGAATTGAATGCCTGTTTTTACTGATTCTGGAAGTGTGAGTGGGCTCTCCCACTGTGGAAGATGCTTTCTGAATACGATTGCTCCCTTCATCACAATCACTACAGCCAATCTGCCCCTGGTATAACAGTTCTCACTGGGTCAGATCTAGACAGTCCTAGGTACTTCTGGGCCTACTCTCCTTGCCCTGTTGCTCAGTCCTATTTCTCAGCTTTTGCTTTGATATTCAGGGATCCTAGAATGTCACATATAATTGATTCATTTGTTTGGGGGGCTCTTTGTTGTTAGAGGGATCACAGGAAGTTTCTGACTATTCTGCCATCTTAACCCCACCACCACTACTGCACCAGTTCTTCTTTACACTTTAGCTGCTCAGTGTTCAAGAGCAAGTTTCAAAACTCTTCTGACATCCATTTTGGTCTTTTTCTCTTTCCTGTATTTTTTAATGACCCCTTGCTTTCTTCATGTTTGATATCCTTAGCCAATAGACAGCTGCAAATCAAAACTACAACAAAATACCGTCTTACCCTGGCTAAAATGGCACAAATAAAAAGCAATCAAACCAAAAACTGGTAATATCAAGTGTTGGCTAGGATGTGGGGAAGTTGTAACCCTTATCCATCGGTTCTAGGACTATAAAATGGTACACTGACTGTGGAAAACTGCGTGGTGCTTTCTGTAAATTCTGGAAATAGAAGTACCCTATGGTCTAGCCATCCCACTCATAAGTATATAGCCTAAACCGAAACCAAACCCCTTGCTGTCTAGTTCATTATGACTCATGGTGGCCCTATACCCTAGAGGCCTTAAAAATAATAGTATAAACATACACATGCACACACGTTTTTGCTGTAGTATTCACAATAGTACATCAATGGATACAACTGAAATAACTATCAAAGGATGGATAGATAAGTAAATTGTGGTACATAAACTACATCCAAACCTATTGCTGTTGAGTTGATTTTGACTGATAGAAACCCTGTGGGACAGAGTAGAACTGTTCCATGTGGTCTTTTTGGTCTTTTTCTCCTTCATAGTGGACTCAGACTTTCTGGTTAGCAGCCATATCTCTTAACCACTACACCACCAGGTTTTCTGAACCATGGTACATGAATACAGTGAAATAACTATGCAACCATAAAGAACAATGATGAGTCCATGAAACATAACATAGACCTGGAGGGCATAATGCTAATTGAAATAAGTCAAGCTTATAAAGAGAAATAATGTATTGTCCCTCTCTTATGAGAAGACAAGAATACGTGCATACAGAAAGAACACTGGTTACTGGAAGAAAGGAGGGTGAGTACTTTTTATAGCACAGAGACTTTTTTTGTGTGTGTGTGTTGGGAAAAGTGGGACCAAACACAGATGTAGTGAGAACAGCACAACTAAAATAAAAATTGAGTATTTGAGCACATATGGATGGTGTCATGGATTGATTATGTCCCCCTAAAAATGTGCAATGATTTGGTGAGCTCATGATTCCTGACATTATGTAAATGTTACTATATGTTATAAAGTCTGCCTCCAGCATGTTCATGAGGGAAGATGGGCAGCAACTGTGTTTGTGAGGCAGGACTCAATGTTTAAGATAGTATTGTACTTTGAGGCAGTCATTGAAGATATAAAGGAAAAGGAAACAAACAGAGAGTTGGGGACCTCAGACCATCAGGAAAGAAGCAGTTCCAGGAGCAGAGTGCATTCTATGGACCTGGGGTCCCTGCACCTCAGAAGCTTCCAGTTCAGTAGAAGCTTGATGATAAGGACCTTCCTACAGAGCCAATAGAGAAAGACTTACTCTGGAGCTGATGCCCTGAATTGGACTTTCAGCCTACTCTTCCATGAGAGAAAAAAAAAAATTGTTAAAACCATTCACTTGTGATGTTTCTGTTATACTAGCATTAGATGACTAAGACAGATAGGTTTTAGCATGTTAGATATGGGTAGGTATAGGCGTGTACACAGGTGAGAACAGGAAGAAATATCTGTAGGCACATGTAAGTACAAATATGTGTGTACGGGCATATAAGAGGTCTGGCAATTAGGTCCGCGAACTTAATTGTTCTGAGTGCTTTGTAACTTGTTGCTTGCTGAGTAGCACTATGGTCACCTTCGAAGTACTCCCCTTGTGAATCTATGTGCTGATGCCAGCACCTAGTCACCCCTTCAAAGCAATTTTAGAACTCCTACTGGAATGGCCATTGCACATGTACCATATTGTTAGATGGGAATCTAATTTTTCCGTGTAAATGTTCACCAAAAACTCAATATAATATAATATTTCAAAATGCTTGAAATACAAAAGTCAAATTTCTAAATAAAAATTACCTATTTAAAAATTAAAAAAGAAATAAGGTGATATTTATCTTATTTCTTTAACCCAGTGTGTCCAACATATTCTCATTTTAGCATGTAATAATACAAAATTAAAAAATGTACTCATGGTAAAATTATCTGTAACCTCGTCTTTTGTCATTTAACAATGTTTACATCATTGCAGATTCAGAAATAATATTTAATTGAGTTTTATCATTTATTCAATTAATAAATTTCTTCTGTGAAGACACCGTAGAAATTTAGAATGAAGTCTCATATTTCCTACAGCAAGGACTGAGGATTGACTTTCAGTCAGTTTGAATTCAAGGAAACAATAAATATGATTAATCCAACCAACAACAAAAAAGAATAATTGTAGCAAATTCCGCCACCTTGTACTGTGGATGGCTTGAGTCAGATGGGCTCCCATCAAGTTGTTATTGTAAGTCACTTTTCCAGGGGAGCTCCATTGGCATGTCAGTGCAAATAAATGACAGGAAGCTCAGAATCTGACAGCAATTTTAAGTTGATAAGCAATTTTGTGAATAATCTATTTAGGTATGTTTGGGTGTCCACAAAGGCTAACCCCTTGATTAAATCTTTAAAAACAACAGGAAACAGAGTAACCTCAAAATACCAGGTGATAAAAGAAGGACACGTTGATGTCAATGTGAGAAAGAAATGAAAGCAATAAGAAATATTTATTAGTACCAAATATATGGCAAGTACAACAGTACTGCTTTCAGTACACTTACTTAATCTCACAGCAGTCCTGTGAGCTAATAAGTGGAGCCATCAAGATTGAATCCAGGTACAAAAATCTGAATTTAAAACTTCTGTTCAGAAATCTCAGGTTCACTTATAAGATAATGAAGAATGACTGGACTAAGGTGCCAGGACAAGGAAATCCAGAGACGTAAGGTGAGCACTGGGAGCTGCTTTTCCCCAGCGGCATCCGCACATTCAGGAAGCCCTAGTGATTTAGTGGTTCAGTGCCACAGCTGCTCACCAAAAGGTCAGCAGTTCAAGTCCACCAGGTTCTCCTTAGAAACTCTATGGGGAAGTTCTGCTCTGTCTATAGGGTCACTGTGAGTTGGAATTGACTTGACTGCAGTGGGTTTTTTAGTTTTCTCCATACGTTCAAGAGGCAGATAAGCAGAGCTTTGGACACATCCATGAGGCTGAGGGGATAAAATTTGGAGCTCAAGCCTCCTAAGATATTGGTTAAGAACCTTTAGATGTTTATGCTAGAATTAGAGATGAACCAAAACTAGACTGTTCTTCATAGTAGCTCAGATTGGGCAAAGGAAACCCCGTATTGCAGTTGTACAAAACAGGAGGTGGTAACTGGGAGACCATACAGCAGGGATTCTGGGGTTGCTGGCAGCACTTCAGTTCTTGACCTGGGTGGCACTGGACTGGTGGCAGTTTATTGATTTGTGCACTTAAGAATTACTTGCTTTTCTATACTTGTTTTATATTCAATAAAAGCATTTTAGAACATGTATTTTAAAGCAAAAGAAAGAAAGAACAAAAAGGTCTACCAAAACTTCTCTGGTGTATTAGCAGCTTTATTTTTTTCTTTATCCTCTCTATTTCTTTCAGGATTTTTGTCAGTAGTAACCCCTCTTGCTATATCTGCAATTCAAAACTTTTCAAGAAAAGTAAATAAACAAAATAAGTAAATTATTAAGATGTATCCTGAAAATCCAGGATTGTGTGTAGCACTGGAATGAGGAATTCGCTTCTTTCCTATGTTTTGATAGCATGCAGCCACAATATTTACATATGTAAAAGCATGAGGCAGAGAATTAAGAATCATAAGCATTGTTGTCAAGTGTTACACCCTGTTTATTTAAAAAAACAGTAACAAAGATAACAGGTTCCTGGAGCACTGAAATCACTCTATTTCTAGGAAGTTGCCCAGGCTAGCAGAATCTCCATGTCCAAAGACATCTCAACACCCTGGTTTCCTCCAGCAGTGGCATGTCCTGTTGATACCGAACCGTCCTGGCATTTCATCAAGCACCTTCATTAAGGTGAAAACTTCTCACCGAAGTTTCTGGAGTATAGCAACATCATAATCTTACTTTCTTTTTAAAAAATCTCCACCTCTCTGCTGCTTTAATAATTACATATTGTACAGAAAGAAACAGCCTAATTCCTTCCAAGTATTTAATGTAGGGCAGAAAGGAAATGCCAAATATCCCTACTATTGATAAGAGTCAGATAACTAGATCCCTTTCTCTGGTCCTCACTGCCCAGTGCCTGTGAATTTCTCCTCACTTGAAACTGGCAACCCTTTTAGTCCCTAACTCTCTATTTAGAAGGCAGCATTCTTGATTGGTTAGAACACGGTTTTTGGAAAAAAGTTAAGTCCAGGTACCAACTGTGTCCATTATTGCACATTGGGATATTAGCAAACCACATCACTGTTAGCCTCATGTTCCCAGACTGTTAAACAGACTTATTGGCATCTATGTCCCGCGAGTAATGTTAATGAATGAAGAACAAACAGTGTACAGCCTGGAAAATGAAGTCTCAGCAAAAGTTTTTCATCTCTGTTCTCTCTTTTATTTGTGCAATAGACAGTCCATATTCCAAAAGCAACCAGCTGATTCAGTCAAGGTAGATTTTGAATTACTGTCAAACCACACTTCATAATGTATTTTGAATCAGTTCTAACCATTGATATTTTATGAGTTAACTTTAATATGAGGTCTGACAATTGTGTTTGCAAACTCACCCTAGAAAACATGCTACATACCTCGCTGCTGAATATCACTACCGCCACCATGCCACTGTATACAAGGGCCATTCCAGAAAGAGTTCCAAAATTGCTTTGAAGGGTGGACTAGGCACTGGCTTCAGTGCGTAGCTTTCTATATAGAGTACTTTGAAGGTGAGTGTCTTGATATTTAGCGATGAGGTATGTACTCCCTTTGGGAAGCTATGTGGTGATGTCAGCACCTATTCCACCCTTCAAAGTGTTTTGGGGACTTTTTTTCTCAAATGGCCATCAGAGCTGTTGTCATATTACCCTTAATGTCCTGATGTCATCAAAATGCCTTCCTTTCAATATTTCCTTTGTCTTCAGGTAAAGAAAAAAGTCACTGAGGCCAGATGAAGTGAGTAGGGAGGGTGTTGCAATACAGTTGTTTGTTTACTGGCTAAAAACTCCCTCCCAGACAAACTATACAGTTAAGCTCACACACTTGGCACCAGGCCACTGTGTGTAATGGTCATTCCAGAAGGACTTCCAAAATTGCTTTGAAGGGTGGACTACGTAGGCACAGGCATCAGTGCATAGCCAGGGGGAGTATAGTGATATTTGGTAGCGAGGTTTGTAGCACTTAGAACAATTAAGTCTCAGGACTTAATTGTCAAATGTCATACATACTTCTGTGGATATGGATATCTTTAGAACTATGTGTATAGATAGACGTAGTTGTAAATTATGTATTAGAGTTAACCATGAATGAATATATCCCTGTAATGATTAATTCATATCTCTTATACCTATAAACTTCATCAGATTTCTTTGGACGGAGAAGTCTGTAAATATAAAACAGAATGTTGAATAATGAGCACAAGGACTAAATCATCTCTATGTCATTAATTTAATGCATCAATGAATTAATGAATGAATCAAGAAATAGTAAACAGATTCAGGTAGACTGAAACTAATGTGTTTCTTCCCTCATGAATCCATCTGTGTGTCTTTCATCTCTGTCTCTTGCATCTCTCTCATTTGATTCAATTTCATGAGTAATCACAAGATCATATGTAAAGTGTACTTTAAATTAAATAAGCATTCAAAGAAGCCTTACAAATAACCCAAGTGAAATAAATATTTTAAAATACGTATTAGTCACAGACTACACAATAGGCCACTAACTCAATGTTTAACACCTTAATTCATTGGGATGTGTTTGAAAGGCATGGAAAGTTTCGTTTGCCTTGTGTTAACTCACTTCTGTGAAAGTGCTGATCTTTATCCAAAAGAAGAGTTCGGTTCTGCTTGCTAAGCACAGGTATCATCAGCCACCTCTGATACTTCTGTTTGCCAAATTGCTTTCAGAGGTAATACTGTCATAAATATCTTCCAACACACTCTTCTCCCTGGGAAGCTACGTATTAATAATTAGTGAGGTACACCTGTTTGATCTGCCACATCAGATTCATTATTTTCCTAACAAGAATCTACTAATAGACTGTGTGCAGGAATTACAGTCTTACCACCTTTTTTTTTTTTTTAATATGACCCTCATTTAAACCCTTCACTAAATAGACAGGGCTGTATCTGATATCCTTGGGATGTTGTTGCTTTTAAAGTGAAAGATAGAAATCAATGCCTGTTTGTTCAGTAACAGGGCAAAAGAGAAGAGAGCACGTTTGCAAACAGCAGGTGAGGCTTTCAATTTGCAAAGCAATCAGAGTATCAGCTGTCTGCCTTCAAGGGCAGAGCTCATAGCTATATACCAATACAGGAGAGGAGAGCCCAGTTCAGCACTTCTTTATTTAGAGATTATACATTTACAAAACCATTCCTGTCATGCCTACTTATATTCTGATTCTGAAAGCTTATGCAGTGAGGTCCATCTTTGATTCTGTGCAGTGTGCCTCCTGGCTTCTGGATATACCTTACTGTAGAATTTCAAACTTACTTTAAAGAAATATGACCTTAGAAAGATGGGCATATTATGGCTATAAAAAAAATACAGCACTGCAGTTCAACAAATATTTATGGAGTTCCTCTTATTTGCCAGGATCTGTAAGGTGCTGAGAGTGCAAAGATGTTTTGCTCTTGAGGCAGAAATGTCAGTGGTACATTCCTGAAACTAAACTCGAAGAGCAGTTACAACGCAGAAAAACACAACCGTATGCATAAGGTAAGATTTCCATACTTTCCCATTTACTGAAAACCTAAGTTTACATGTTAAAGTAACACATATGAAAACAAAACTAGGCTGAACTCAACTTAATACCATATTGGTTTCTCACTGGTGACACATGAATCATATAAGCACCACAGGAGGGATAAAGTAACTTAGTAAAGGGTATGTATGTCATATTGTCTCTGCTCCTTTATAACGCTAAGAAAATATCTGGCTGATCTTGAAAGAAAATGTGTGAATTGGACACTGATTTCCTTCCTGCAGCAATGTGAGAGCATCATTCTGTACAGGATTTGCCAAAGGTAAGCTCTGGTTTACTCTGTGGGAAAGAGACAAGCTCACTTCTAGAACCCGGACATTCTGGCATTGAATAGCACCCTAACATGGAACATTCGGCATGCTCATGTCTAGTACATACTGTCAATGAGATTTATTTTGTAAATCACTCCGCTCTTGTATCTATTTAGAGTGTCACATAGAAGGAGAATTCAAATAAGAGTGGGTCATAAATACTCTGTTTACCATGCACAAGCCCTTCTTCCCTGAAAGACTACGACAGAAGTTAAATGCAAACGGAACAGAAAGAAGATAAGAAGATTTCGGGTCTTTGATACCTCATATATTATGTCAGTCGGGGCCCCTGGAAGGAAGTAAAGGGCAGAGTAGCATGGGGGTAATTGAGAAAAGTATAACAAAGGGACACTTTACAAAGATGTAGGCCAGCCAGAGATGTAGGCAGAGTTAAGAAAAAGCAAGAATGGAGCTAGCAGTGGAAAGGAAATGGTTGGTGCTGTTACCACCCCTAGACCTCCAGTGGTAAAGAGAGGGAAACACTACTATGAGAGAGTGTCTCTTGGCAGGAGACACTTTCAAAGTAAAGATGCTTTCAAAGTAAAGATACAGTCAGCTTCCAGCTACCCAGCAGAGAGGGACCAAGAGAAATTGGCATCATGCTTCCTCTCCTTCCCTTGAGATCCTGCTGATGTTTTCCACTAGCTGAGCCCAGAGGAAGCTCACTGATATAATCCATACAGGTGAGCCTTCTAGGGCCAGAACAAGATAGAGAATGTTGGTTTGGGAGGGCAAAGAGACAATGCCTAGCGTAGCCCGACCCCCTTTCTTCTTTAGCGTCTACTCATGTCTTTTGTCAAGATGAGGAAACCCAGTCTCATCAGTTACTATGCTATCAAAGAATGATGCCAATTTATTCATATTACCAATTGAAAGCTAGAAAACATTTCCACCATTACTACCTTTCAAATCAGTTGACAGGAAAAAAAGAGGGTAAAATAACACTCTCAGTGTCTAATTCTGTAGCTCTTCTATTAAAAAAAAAACAAGCAAACTCACTGCAGTTGAGTTGATTTCAACACACAGCAGTCCTATAGGAGAAATCCCACACAGCTGCCAAGGAGCTCCTGGTGGGTTTGAACTGCGGACCTTTCAGTTAGCAGCTGTAGAACTTAACCACTACACCACCAGGGTTTCCAGCTCTTCCATAGATATTATTAAGGCTTAATTAATAATCAGATTTTCTTCTTCCATAATTTGGTCCATGCCTCAAGGCCATATGTAACTAGGTGACTAGCAGGACCTAAAATAATTACTATATGATCCTTTGGAGAAAATATTTGTTTACCTCTGAACTAGGCTCACATTGAGTTTTGGGGAATGTATATATAACTGAGAGAGAGAGAAACCACTGGACTCTAATTAAACTGATTAGTGAAAGCAGTACAGAAGAAACTATGTTTGTTGAATGGGTGCCCAGCAGGTTCAGGATAAAAATCTCTGCAGCAGATATAATTATTCTTATAAGCTTTAAAATACTAAATACCAAGACATTATATAAAATGGAATTTTGTGGATATTATTTTGGTTGCAGGTTATTACGAATAAACATCTTTTCTGCAGTTCCCTGAAGCTTTTAACATCTTTTGTAAATGTCTCAACAATAAAACCTAGGAATGAAAGAAGACTGACCTATGGCAATTAAATCATGAATCAAAACAAACTAGATAAGAAATGCTATATGAAATGTTACTTAGAAAAGCTCCTCAGTCATCACGGATTTTTTTTTCCATCATGGACTCATGTTGAAGATAATTATCAAAATAAGAATTAATATTTGTGGAGTGCTTGTATTGTGCCTTACACTGATTATGTAATTTAGTTCTCGTAACACCCCTGCGTCATTCCTTTACTTAGATGGATTTTAATAGATTAAAATACTTGCCTGTGGATCCCTATTGTTGTTAGCTGCCATCAAGTCATTCCTCCTTGTGGTGACCCCGTGCACAATGGACCATCATGCTATTTGGTCCTGTACCATCGCCATGGCTTTCCTTCCCTTTTTAAAAAAAAAAAAAAAAAAAAATTTTAATTAGAATTGAATGAAAATGTACATTCCAATATAAATTTGCATGCCCACCTATATGCAACTCCCACTGCTCTCCCTGCCTGGTGACAGCACACTCTTGCCCTCTGCTCCATACATGTCCTATCCTCCCAACAATCTCCTATCCCTGCCTCTCCACCCACTCTCCTTCCTCCAGTAAGAGGTCAGCAGGGTGACATCCTATAGCTGCATAAAACCATAAAGTGCATACATGATATGGTCACTCTGTGTCACCAAGTCCAATGCATTCCTGTCCAAAGAGTTGACCTTTATTATGATTTATGAACAAGGGCAGCATCAGGGCCAGGGGCCATGCTCCCAGGGGAACCTTGAAGCCCCTAGACCATTAGTTGCAGTCCTTCAGTGGAGATCTCAGGGCATACCCCTTTTTATGCTTGTGTTGCCAGCGAGACTCAACTTTGTGAGCTCCATCACGGCTGTCTCTGGTACTGGCCGGGAACCATCTGGTTCTTCTAGTCACAGGTCGATGTAGTCATACACTCACATAGGTCTTGTTGTCTTCCGGGTTCTCTATTCCCGATGTCATTTTGGTCCTTGGTGATCATCCATTCCTGCTGAGTTGGGACCATGTGCTGTACCCTCAGATGGCATCTTGGCAGCTTTTAAGACCCCAGATGCCGCTCACCAATTTGGGGTGCAGAAGGCTCTCTAAGCCTCCGTATAGGTGTCTCTGCCTCCCAGTGGAACAAGATGGCGTCCACACAAGCTTGGCACCTTCCCCTGTACAAGCTATGTGGAAGGAGAGGCCAAAGGTACTGAGATGCACAGAGTCCAAAGCCAGGCTCTCAAAATATGGCAATTTTTGCCTGCTGATCCCACTAGCAGTGCATCTGAAGTTAGCTGCTTGCCAAGTCCTATTTCTACCAGCTGGCTAAGACAAAGAAACAAACAGTTAAAATGGTGAATTACTTTTGAACTGTGAAAACCAGCTCTCTTGAAGAGCAGGGTCAGCAAAAGAGAAGAGGTTTTCCGTTCAGTGGCAAGAAGTTCAAGTTAATAGCCCTATGCCGTGTCCTAGGGCTCACTAGGTGTCCAGAGTACTCCATTTAATTATCAGTTCAAGTCTTGATTTCCAGAGGGATTTAGGGCAACGTACATTTAGTCCACTATCTTGATTCTGCCCCTGCCATGATTTTCAAAAGTATATCACCAACTCTTTCTGCCCACAGTGAGGGTGAAAGTAGGATTAATATCTACAGTAGTCTACTCTACAAACATAAAATTTTTCCTACCTGATAAAACTTTTTCACTCTTTTTTTTAAAAAACAGTAATAACAAACAGATTAATAGCATTAAATGAAGACCAAAACCACAAAACCAAACCCATTGTCATCCAGTCAATTCCAACTCATAGCAGTCTTACAGGATAGAGCAGAACTATTCCATAGGTTTCCAAGGAGTAGCTGGTGGATTCGAGCTGTCAGCCTTTTGGTTAGTAGTCAAAAGCTCAACCACTGTGCCACCAGTAATCTTCAAATCCTTGGTAGCCACTTTCTGATCCAATTGACAGAAGTACGTTTATGATGGAGAAAGGCACATGAGGCTAGTAGAGTCTGATAGTACTGACTCTCTTGATATATACTAACATCCATTACTTTATGTGTTTATCAATCAGTTGTCTGGTAATTAGGGTTTTAAGTGACAGGCTTATAGGAAAAGTTATGCCTATGTATCTAAACTTTGTATTTCTTTTTGCAAATTAATATATTGGCATTTCATAAAGATGTTTTCTTTGTACCATGTGTATGATACCTTTTGGAAAAACAAGATCAATTTTTTGAACATGTTAGGATAACAGTCAAAAATCAGGCAGTAATGTATTCAGTATGTCAACAGCCACTGCATTCCTTTTTGCCTATGTTGAAGGACGTTGCTGAAAGAAATTGTAAAGCTTAACTAGTAGTCTTGACTGGAAACAGATGACAGACTAAAGTGGGTAATGGAAGAGAGCCTGGTAGGTAGGGTTAAGAGGTCCAATAAGAGACAGCAAAGCACTCCTGAACTTAAGGAGATGAGAGACAACGGTGTTAGCTTAACCAAGTAAAAATGGTAGCCTTTGCAAAGGGCTCACCTGAGAGGGACTAAAGCAGAGAAATTCAGTTGCTGATGAAACATCAGACCCTACAAGAAGGGAACATGATGTATAGGTTAAAATACATGCCTTTGGATCCATGCTGGTGTTGTTGCTGCCATCAAGTCATTCCTACTCATGGTGACCTCATGCACAATGGACCATCATGCTATTTGGTCCTGCACCATTGCTGTCATTGGTTGATTTTTGAAAGTACAACACCAACCCTATCCTTGGTCTTCTGTTGGTTTCACCCAGAGAGCAAGGAATACAATCCACAGAGGTCAACCTCTAAATGCATAACACAAGAAAAGAGTGGAGAATTAATAAGGAAGATTCAAGTGGCTATTCTATTTAGTAAAAAAAAAAAATGTAAATACAGTGTGTAAAATCGTCTTTATGAGGGTCCACTGGGAGAAACTTCCTATAGGTTTCATTACAGAGAATAACCCTTCTTGTCTTATATTTCTTACTATCTAATAGTCACTGTGAGCTAGCTTATGAATTACATCTCCTCTTTGCTCTGACTTATAGAAAACAAAGTTCATTTGGTGTCCTATGTCTCAAGACATGAAGTAGATACACACATTTTTAAACTACCTCATTGTCAATTTTCCCATAATTTTTCACTTGTTTGGATGTGCTGAATATATTTGTAAGCTATCTGAAGTCCTATGTGGAAATACAGTGCAATATGCAAAAGTAGAACATGTGAAGAGCTTTAATTTCACTTGATACATAAGTATGCTTCCAGACGTCTGTGCTGGAATATGTTGTGATTTTTAACTTAACGTAATCAATTAGAGTTTTTTATTCAACACATTGAAAGAACTCCTCCATGGACCTAATTTTGTAGAAATGTTCAGTGAATATAGAAGAGAAATTTAAAGGGAGATTAAACAATTCTGAAGGGGAAAAACAAACATAGGGAAAAACAAAACAGGGGAAAAATAAACATGAATGCCTGATTTTCTTCATTCTTTTTATTTTTTAAACC
Organism: Heterohyrax brucei; assembly: GCA_028571685.1. Lineage (NCBI taxonomy): Eukaryota > Metazoa > Chordata > Mammalia > Hyracoidea > Procaviidae > Heterohyrax > Heterohyrax brucei. The sequence continues at coordinate 110,247,618 of CM053149.1, read as the reverse complement.
TATTTTAATTAAATAGACTTTTCATCTTAGAACAGTTTTCATTTTATAGCCACATAACAGCCTGTCAAAAGCTGTGGGGCAGGAGCAAAGAGGCCATGAATTAATGCCCTTGGGGGTTTTGCCTTGTCTGGGCAAGCAGACCCTGAGAAAGAGGGATTGAACTTCCTTTCCATTTAAGTAAACAGGAATTTAAATATTTTTTCCTTTGTCAATCATTGTCTGTTATTTGTTTTCTCGATAGCTAAGCAAAATACATACAATGATGATAATAAAAACACCTACAGCAGAATGTGGTGGTTACCCAGCACTTTAAACCCTGGCTATGCCACTAGCTGTAATCAAGTCGTTTAGTTTCTTCTTTGCCATAGATTCTTATTGAATTAGAGAGGATAATTAGAGTGCCTATATGTTAATGTGGGCATGAGGACAAGCATACTCTTCATATACGAGGTCTGACAATTAAGTTTGTGAACCTATCCCAGAAAAAGAGCTACGTACCTCACTGATGAACATCACTATGGTCACCTTCTAAGAGAACTTCCCTTGGGAAGCTATTCACCAACGCCAGCACCTAGTCCACCCTTCAAAGAAATTTTAGAACTCTTCTTCTGGGATGTCCATCAGAACTGTCTTTATATGAGGTCTGACAATTATGTTTGCAAGCTTGTCCTAGCAAAAGTGCTTTGGTTAGCACTTAGTGACTGTATAGTAAACTTACTTATGATCATATTATTATAAATTTCATTTTAATTGATATTGTTATCATTATTTTAATCTCAGAAACTGCCTGCAAATCCTGGCAAAACAAACAGGTGCTCATGAATGAGCAATCACATACTAAAAAATAAAACAAAATGTGCAAGTGGCCTGACATTTTTTGGTAAGCAAAATAGCACATTTCAAAACAAAATCTGAGGATATAATTAAATGTTCTGCAAATGATAAATCAAGGAAAGAAACAAAAACAAAGACTTTTTTGTGCTAAGAAAGAGGGAAAAATCCACATGCAGACTGGTCTGAATCGATGAGGGAAGGATAATGGAATGGAGAGACTTTTTAAAAAGCAAAATCAGTACTCGGATGGAAGAAAGACTATAGCTCGTTTTAAGGTGATAAAGTGGTCAGGAAAAATGGAGAACATATGTGGCAGTGTTAGAAAACAAATGATTTGTCAAAGGAAGAAAACAGTAACTATTTGAACTTGTAACACAGTAGGTCCTCTAAAATTTAGAGAGGGATGGCATAAGGAAGTCAATAAAATGTCAAAAACAACTTAAGAAGGCATAGGTAGGAATGACAGGGATGTAAAAATGAGGCATGGTGAGAATTTTTTGGATGCCAAATTATCCACTTTATGTTATTGATCTTGGCTCTCTGTCAGTCAATAGCCTTTCTCTGTTTGTCAACCAGTTCCTGCAAACCATGTGTGTGAGCAACACACACACCCTTGAATAGAATGTGAAACCCTGTTTTCTTGAAGAGGGAAACCATAGCAAAGATCAGGAAACCACTCCATTGACAACAGAGCCATGAGAAGAGCAACTGCTTTGGGGGCTGTCAGGTAACCTTATTCTAGTGATTCAGTCTGATAGCTATTGGCCTGGAAGAAATTACTACATTTCTCAGAACTTAGGAAATGCAAACATGAGAACAATCTGTGCCTCCCTTGCTATGGGGATGTCAGATCATAGATAAGAACACGAATAAGATCATCAGTGTCAAAATGCTATCTAGCAGAAAAATTAGAAAATAAGGCAATCAAAAGAGAAAAATAACAATGACCTGGGATTTGCTTGTTTATGTGACTGTTAAATGCCATCAAGCCAGTTCTGACTCATAGTAAAGTCAAGCACAACAGAGCAAAACACTTCCTGGTTGTACGCCACCTTCTTGTTGTGTTTGAGACCATTATCGCAACCATTGTGTCAGTCTATCTAATTGACAGTCTTTATCTTTTCTGACTCGATGGCACTTGGCTTTGGCATACTAAGAATAATGTCCTTGTCCAGATACCAGTCCCTCCTGATAATGTGTCCAAAGTATGTGAGACAAAAATATAACCGTCCTTGCTTCTAAGGAACATTCTAGTTTTACTTCTTCCAAGAAGGATTTGTTTGTTCTTCACCAACACTATAATTCAAGTGTGTTAATTCTTATTCAGTTTTCGTTATTTATTGTCCAGCTTTCACATGCATATAAAGTGACTGAAAACACCATGGCTTTTGGATCAGGGGCACCTTAGTCCTCAAGGTAATCTCTTTGCTTTTAAATACTTTGAGGCCTTTTATAGCAGATTTGCTCAGTGTAATACATTATTTGACATCCTGACTGCTGTTGTCATGGGTGTTGATTGTGAATCTAAGTAAAATGAAATCCTTGACAACTTCAGTCTTTTTTCTTTTACCACAATGTTGCTTATTGTTCCATTTTTGAGAGTTTTCGTATTTTTTATGTTGAGGTATAATCCACATTGAAAGCTGTGGCCTTTGATCTTCATCAGTAAGTGCTTCAAATCCTCTTTACTTTCAGCAAATAAGGTTGTGTTATCTACATAACACAAGTTGTTAATGAGTCTTCCTCCAATCCTGATGCCAAGTTGTTTTTCATATAGTCCAGCTTCTCAGATTATTTCCTCAGAATAAAAATTGATTAAATACAGTGAAAGGACAGATACCTTGGTGATGTGATGGTTAAGAGGTCTGGTTGCTAACCAGAAGGTCAGCAGTTTGAATCCACCAAATGATCCTTGGAAACCCTATGAGGCAGTTCTACTCTGTCCTTATAGTGATGAGTTGAAATAGACTTGATGGTAATGGCATTCATTTTTTGTTTATTTGTTTGGTTTTGGTTGAATGACACAACCCTGATGCATACCCTTCCTGATTTTAAACTATACAATATCCCCTTGTTTTGTTCAAATGACTGTCATTGATCTATGTACAGGTTCCTCATGACCACAATTAAGTATTCTAGATTTCCTGTTCTTTGCAGTGTTCTCCATAATTTGTTATGATCCAGTCAAATACCTTTACATAGTTAGTGAGACATAGATAAGCATGTTTCTAATATTCTCTGCTTTAGTCAAGATCCATCTGACATCAGCAGTGATATCCCTGCTCCAAGTCCTCTTCTGAATCTGGCTTAAATTTCTGGTTATTTTCTGGTAATATACTGCTGCCATCATTTTGAATTATCTTCAGGAAAATTTTACTTCTCAATGATATTGTTGGGTAATTTCTGCATTCTGTTGGGTTATCTTTCATTGAAATGGGCACAAATATGACTCTCTTCCAGTTGGTAGGCTGGGTATCTCGTGTATAACTCAGCCACCCTCTTGTAATGTGGAAAGTTAGCTACCTTTATTACCCTGTTGGTTCTATGCATGGTCTGAACATCCAACAGTGGTATACTATGCTTTTTGTGTCCTCTCATTCTCATTTTATATTGTGGTATATAAGAAGTATCATTTCTCCTTCAGTATATAAATGTATATATGCTTTTCCCTTTCAGCCTCTTTCTCATAGACCAGAAGAATAAATAGAAGGTTATCTCAGGTCCTGCTTCTCCTGACTTCCTCCTCAGCCCTGTAAATTCTCAGCCACTGTTTTAATTCTTGATCATGTAGGAATTTTTCTTGGTAAATACTGATGTTATTGTTATTATGATTATTAATAAAGGCAAAAGGTATTTTTGTTTTAAAGAGTAAAATTTAACTAGATTCTATTTGAATTGTGCGTTGCACCTTTTGTTCCAGGTATTTGGTCTAGACATTGTAATTGTGAACAGTTCTTCTTTGCGCCAGTGACTGATATAGTGGTCTTCTTTCCCTTGCTGGAAAACCCTGGTGGCATATTGGATAAGAGCTATGGCTGCTAACCAAAAGGTCAGCAGTTTGAATCCACCAGATGCTCCTTGGAAACTCTGTGGGGCAGCTCTACTCTGTCACTATGAGTCAGAATCAACTTGATGGCAGTGAGTTTTTTGGATTTTTTTTCTTTGTTGAAGCAGTGCATGTATGATAACTATTGTTTCTATCATTATCTCTGATTTTCTTCACTCTGAGAAACCAAAGTCTCCTCTGCTGGCCTGGGACTGAGAGAAGATCTGGGTTATCTCCTTCTTATATTCAAGACAAAGAAGAGTTGTTAAATGTTCAGACACTTGATCTTTTTCTTGAAGAGTAAAAGGTACCTGTGGCTAGACTTCCTCTCACATACTTTGAACACATTATCAGGAGGTGCCAGTCCCTGGAGAAGGACATTATACTTGGTAGAGTTTCAGAAAAAGAGAGCAAGGCCCTCAAAGAGGTGCATTGACTCAGTGGTTTCAACAGTAGGCTCAAGCATAACAATTGTTAGAACAGTAGAACTGAATAGGGTTTCATTCAGGTGTTCATAAGGTTGCTATGAGTCAAAATCTTCTCATTAGCACCTAACAGCAACAGTCACCTCCTAGTCTTTCTCCCTAAATTTGCACAGAAGAAAGTGTGTGCTTAGCATGACCATCTTGGCGTTGCTGGCAGGATGCCAAAGCAGCTCGCACTTCTCCATTGACACTGACAGCTCAGTTCCTGGACTCACTGTCCTTGAGTGGAGTTCTGCAGTGTAAGGGCCTTTTGCTGGGTCTAGCCCATATTTTCATGGTCCCCAGTCTCTCCTCCATGTGGTGGGGCCATCAACCACTCAGCAGAAGGGGGCTTCCAGGAAAGCTCTAAAAGCTTTTGCTTGATGTCTCTAGGCTCATTCCAACTCTGATGCCCTTTGCTTCCCCCTATCACCTGCCACCACGTGCCCTGTCACTTCTGTTGACATGATGCTATGTTCATGGAAGAGCGGATTGCCACTCCTTAGCAACCATCCAGAAGAAAACCACTGAGCTATCTTGTGAGCTACACTTGTAAAGGAAGTCATTTTTTACTTGTAGTAACCAGTGTGCTCAGTATATGTTGAATATGTATGAATATATTTTACTATTTCTGTTATTGGAAAATTTCAGGAGTATTTTTTTCTTTCTCATTTATGTTGAGCTCAAAAAGAATGAAAACTCTCCAGACTTGAAGAAAAATCACTACATTTTATTAAATACTTAACTATGAACCAGGAAATGTGTTAAGTACTTGAGAAGTATGAAGTTTGGTTTAATACCCATGGCTTCTTGTTAGCTGCCGTGAAGACAGATCTGACTTGTGATGACCTTATGTAAAACAGAACAAGAATATTGTCCAGTCTTGCCCCAACCTTATGATCATTGCTATATTTAAGCCCATTGTTTAGTCTTCTGTGTTAGCCCGTGTCACTCAAGGTTTTTCTCCTCTTTGCCACCTTCCACTTTACCAACCATAATGTCCTAGCAACTGGTCTTTCCTGATGATGCCTGCAAAGTAAGGGAGCTGAAGTCTTGCCACCTCCACTTTTAGAGCATTCTGATTGTATTTTGTCTAAGATTGATTTGTTCGTTCTTCTGGCAGTCCACGGCATATTCATTATTCCTTGCCAGCACCACAGGCCTAATCCATCAATTCTTCTGTCTTCTTCATTGTCCAGGTTTTTGGTATTTTTTGTGTATATGCTTGCATATGAGGCAATTGAAAAGACCATGACTGCAGTCAGGTGCACCATAGTCAGCAAAGTGACATTCTTGTTTTTTTTAAACATTAAAGAAGTCTTTTGCAGATTTGCCCAATGCAATATGTTGTTTGATTTCTTAACTTATCGTTCCTTTTCTAATTTTTAACATACTATTTATGTTCTTTTATATTTTTCTCTTTTCTCTTTAACATATACCATAAAGTTTCAAGCTGCTTTCAGAGGCATTAACTACTGTATAAACTTACGAAATCTTGAAAGTTAGTGGATAGAAGCATGGGATTTTCTCCAAAGTATGAGATTTGAGGACAGAAAGATCTGTGTTGCAATGTTAATTCTATCACTTACTAGCTAAATGGCTGGTATAAGTGCCCACTTGGCTTGGCATATTTAACCTGACAGATGCAATTTCATTTTCTGTAAGTCAGGGATATTACTTCCTAGCGAAAAGTTCACTAAGAGTTTTAAATAATATTACGGAATTTCTGCCTCTTATCTTGCCCATGATTGGTCCATATGTATTTGTGCAGATTACAGAAAAAAAATTAAGTATTTTCCTCAAAAAATTCTACCAATAATTCCTTTGGAATTTTTACTCACCTTAATATATATGTATGTATGTATGCACGTATGTATATGTTTTCTAAGTGGCAAAGTGTCATAGATTCAATTATATCCCCTAAAAAATGTGCATAGCAATTTGACTGGGCCATGATTCCCAGCACTGTGTGATTGTCTTCCATATTGTTAAAAAAGGATTAGGGTGGAACTGCAACACCCTAACTAAGGAAGTTTCCCTGGAATGTGGCTTGCACAGTGTGTTATCCTTTCATCCTGCAAGAGATAAAAGGAAAGAGCAGCAAGCAGAGAATGGGGAACCTCACACCATCAAGAAAGCAACACTAGGAGTGGAGCGCATCCTTCAGACCTGAGGTTCCTGCGACAGGATGCACCCTGACCAAAGACTGATGCAACGTAAGGACTTTTCTCCAGAGCCAACAAAGAGGGAAACCCTTCCCCTGGAGCACACACCCTGCATTTGGACTTGTAGCCTACTGGACTGTGTGAGAATAAATTTTTCTTTGTTAAAGCCATCCACTCATGTTATTTTCTTTCAGAGCAGTACTACATGACTAAGACACCAAGTAATAGGGAAAGAACAGCAGAGGGAAGAACAGGAAAGTTGAGGAAGACTGATCCCTGGATGTCCAAGCACATATAAGGTGACTTTAGGAAAAACATGGCACTCTGAGCACCTTAGAATAATAAATGCAAAAATAACTGATAATAATCATTATATTTCTTGGGCTTCGTTGATATTCTTCATATGTTAGCTATTTTCCACATTTCCTCTCTCTTCCCATTTTTATGCCTTTTCAGAAAATTGTTTGTTTTTGGCTACTTACCTTGGAAGGAGAACATGGGTGTATCACTAAAACTAAACCAAACCCAAACCCACTGCTTTAAAGTCAATCTCCACTCGTAATGACCCTGTAGATCAGAGTAGAACTTCCCCAAAGAATTTCCAAGAAGCGCCTGGCAGATTTGAACTGCCAACCTCATGATTAGTAGACATGGCATTTAACCACTACACCACCAGGGTTTCCCATATATCACCATGGACCATCAGATGCCTGGTAGGCTCTAACTTTCACTTCCAAATGTGTAAGTATATAAAGATTAACGAGTATACAAAATTTGAGGGTAAAACATGAAGAAAAATAAAAGCAAGGCTTTCTCCAACCCTTCACCAAGTGTTTCCCACACTTTAAGAAAGATTTCTCTGGTTTGGGGAAAGAGTGGAGAAATAGAGAGAAGGAAATGAGAGTTTTATGGGTCCAAAAAAGGGAGCAAGAACCTAGAGAGGTCCAGAGGACTTGAGAACAGAAAGAATGTAGGTCTGCCTTCATGGAGCCTGAGTTAGTAGCGTAGACCTCAGAGAGGGAATGGTCCTTGCTATATCTAGAAAGAAAAGGCTGTCTACAGTCTCATAGAGATTCTTTCAAGTGAGCTTTATGTGGAGACTAAGATGTCTCATTAACCTCATTTTTGAAGTTAATACTATGATTCATTTCTGGATTAATAGACATTTTAGTGGATATCTGACTTAGCAGATGATGTGAGAACCTGGTGGGCCCTCGCTTCTGGAGCACCTTGATCCTGCGTGAGATTTTTCTCTCAGGACTTATGTATGAACGGAGGGAAGGCTGCCAACAACAGGAAATGGTGGTGAAAAGTTTATGTCACCATAGTCAATGATGGCTTAGAATAAAATTACATTTCTTGTACCTCAGAGTCTATTAACTGAAATTCATACCTGCTTCTTCTCTTAAAAAAAAGAAAACAAATTAATTTTACTGTTTTAAGTGAAAGTTTACAGTGCAAATTAGTTTCTCATTCAAAAATTTGTACACAAATTGCTTTGTGATATTGGTCGAAGTATCAAGATACATCAGTGTTCTCCCGTTTTCTCTTTCCACTCTGAGTTCTCTATGTCTCTTTGTCCAGTTTTTCTGTCCCTTCCTGCCTTCTTATCTTTGCAAGTGGTGTTGCCCATTTTTTCTCATCTACTTGACTAAACTAAAAAGCACATTCCTAACTTGTGCAGTTGTTTGTTTTATAGACTTGTCTAGTCTTTGACTAAAAAGTGAACTCTAAGAGAGGTTTAAGTGCTGAGTTAAAAGGGTGCCCAGGGGCCATAGTCTGAGGTATTCCTCCAGTCACTGTCAGACCAATAAATGCGGTCTTTTTTTGTGAATTTGAATTTTATCCTGCGTTTGTCTCCCTTTGTGTTCAGAACCCTTTATTGTGATTCCCTATCAGAGTGACTGCTGGTGGTAACCAGGCACCATCTGATTTTTCTGGGCTCAAACTGGAGGGGGCTGTGATACTAGTGGTCCCGTAGTCCTTTGGACTAACATTTCCCCTGTGTCTTTGGTATTCTTCATTCTCCTTTGCTCCACAGGGGATGGGACTAGTAGATGTATCTTAGATGACCATTTGGAAGCTTTTAATACCCCAGATGCTACTCACCAAAGCCAGACATAGAACATTTTCTTTATGAACTGTTATACCAACTGGCCTTGATGCTCCTTGAGACCATGGTCCTCAACCCGCAGCCCAGGAAATGGTCCCTCAGGGTGTTTGGATGTGTATATGAAGTTTCTATGACTTTGCATAGTCAACACTGTGTTGACTTTCCCTATATTGTTATTGTCCTTCCCTTCCACAAAGTTATCATTTACTGTTTTAGTCAGCTAGGGCCACTCTAACAGAAATACCAGAGAGTGGATGGCTTTAACAAAGGAAGATTTATTCTTACACAGTCTGGCAGGTTGCAAGTCCATATTCAGGGTGACCGCTCCAGGGGAAGGCTTTCCACTTGTCGGCTCTGGAGCAAAATCCGGTATTGCATCAGTCTTTGTCTAGGGAGCGTCTTGGTGCAGGAACCTCGGGTCTCAAGGACGCGCTCTTCTCTCTGTGCAGATTTCTTGATGGTGCGAGGTTCCCAACTCTCCTTGTTTCTCTTTCCTTTTATCTCCTGCAGGCTGAAAAGCTTAAGGATGGGGCAAGTCATACTCCAGGGAAACTACCCCTACAGGAGAGCAGGAAGTAATCCTATGCAGGAATTTACAGCCCAACCCGAATCCTTTAACATACAGTTTAGGGAAACCACCAAATGGAGGACAGTCCCAAGATATTGGGAATCATATCCCAGCCACACAGCTGCACATATTTTGTGGGGGACGCAATTCAACCCATGACATTTACCTACTGTTAAGTTAGTGATTTCCACTTGCCACCCCTCCCCTCCCTGGTGACTATCAGACATTGTTTCTTTCTCTGTATAAACCTTTTCATGAGTTTTTATAATAGTGGTCCTATACAGCATTTGTTGTCCTTTTATGTCTGACTTATTTCACTCAACATAACACCCTCCAGAGTCACCTGCTTTGTAAGGGTTATCATGGTTCTTTATCATTGTCCATGTAGTGAGAATCATCAGTGTTCTTTAACGTTGCATAATATACCATTTTATGTATACATCATGGTTTATTTATCCATCAGTTGATGAGTGCATAGGTTGTTTCTATCTTTTTGTCATTGTGAATAATGCTGCAATGAACACTGGTGTGCGTATGTCTATTCATATAGCAGCTCTTACTTCTTAAGGATATATCCCTACCTTATAGCTGTTTAATTCATTATGATAATTTTTTTTAAATCAAAAGACACTCAAAGTAGGACCTTGAGTTAAATAAACCTCATTGCTATCTAGTCTACTCCAACTCATAGTGGCCCCATAAGACAGAGTAGAATGACCCTATGGGATTTCCAAGGCTATAATCTTTACTGAAGCAGACTGCACGTGTATCTTTCTCTTGCAGAATGGCTCGTGGGTTTGAACCACTGAGCTACTGGTTATTAAAAAAAAAAAAATACAACCTGTTGCAACTGAGTCAATTTTGACTCATGATAACCCTATAAATAGTGACTTCTTGTTCAGTAAAGACTAGTAATTGTTTCTTCTTCCCCTCACCTCAACATTTTTCTTTTTTCTTTTATTTAATGTCACTGAGTGAAAATGTACCTTCCCATATAAATGTATATGCCCACCTATATGCAGCTTCCACTGCTCTCCCTGTCCAGTGACAGCACACTGTTCCTCTCTGCTCCATACATGTCTCATCCTCCCAACAGTCTCCTTTCCACTCCTCTCCACCCACTCTCCTTCCTCCAGCCAGAGGTCAGCAGGATGATATCCTATAGATGTATAGAACCATAAAGTGAATCCAATATGTGGTCACTCTGCATTGCCAAGTCCAATCCATTCGTATCGAAAGAGTGGACCTTCATTATGATTTATGGGCAAGGGCAGCATCAGGGCCAGGGGCCATGCTCCCAGGGGAACCCCAAAACCGCTGGACCATCAATTGAGGTCTTTTAGTGGACATCTCAGGATGCACCCCTTTTTATTCTTGTGTTGCCAGTGAGACTCAACTTAGTGAGCTCCATCACGGCTATCACTGGTGGTGGCTGGGCACCATCCAGTTCTTCCGGTCCCAAGTCGATGTAGACCCACTCATGTGGGTCTCTCTATCTTCTGGGTTGTCTTTACCCCATGTCATTTTGGTACTCGGTGATTATCCTTTCCTGCTGAGTTGGGACCATTTGCTGTGCCCTCGGATGATAGCTTGGCAGCTTTTAAGACCCCAGACGCCACTCACCAATTTGGGGTACAGAGAGCCCACTTAGCAAAACGCTAGTTGTGCCAATTGGCCTCGATTTTGCCTAAGAGCATGGTCCCCTGCCCCCTGCCCCAGCTACTCTATCCTTGCAATATTGGGTTAAGATGGAAGGAGTACTCAAGTTATGCTGAATTCCACTTAATATTGTTCTTGTTTCTAATGTGTGCTATCACCAATTTCACCCTACCAAATTTCTAGCAACTATTTAATCTAAACCTCCTCCTGCCCCCCCTTCCCTCCCTTGCAGCTGTCAAAGAGTCTTTTCTTCTATACACAAGTCTGTTTTTGAGATCTTATCGTAGAGGTCTCATACAATATTTGTCCTTTTGTCGCTGACTACTTTCACTCAACATAATGTATTCCAGTTGAAACCAGGTTAGGAGATGTTTCCTGGAATCATCGTTATTCTTTATCGTTGCGTAGTGCTCCATTGTGTATATATACCATACTTTACCTATCCATTTTTCTGTTATTGGGCATCTGGGTTGATTCCATCTTTTTGCTATTGTGGACTGTGCTATGATAAACATTCTTGTGCATGTGTCTGCTGGTGTGAAAGGCCTTGATTCTGTAGAATATATTCCAAGTAGTGGAATTACTGGGTCAAATGGTATATCAATATCCATTTTTTTAAGGAAGTGCCAGATTGCTTTCTAAAGAGGTTGGACCATTTTGCAACCCTACCAACAGTGTAGGAGGGTTCCACTTCCTCCACAGCCTCTCCCGCATTTGTTGTTTTGTGTTTTTTGGATCATCGCCAACCTTGTTGGGGTGAGATGGTATCTCGTTGTCGTCTTGATTTGAATTTCTTTAATAACTAAAGATCGTGAACATGACCACATGTGTTTTCTGGTTGCCTGGATCTCCTCTTTAGTGAAATGTCTGTCCATCTTCTTTGCCCATCGCTTAATTGGGTGATTTATCTTCTTATTGATATTTTGTAGTATCTTATAGATTATGGAGATCAGGCATTGGTCTGACATAGAGTTGCCAAATATTTTTTCATATTCTGTAGGTGTCCTTGGCGTAGGTGTTCTTTTAATTCTATTAATAAAGTCTTTGGATGAGCAAAAGTGTTTGATTCTTAATAGTTCCCATTTATCTATTCTCTCTTCTGATGGTTGTGGTTTCTTTAACAGATTTTGGAGTCTGTCCACATTGTGTATTAAAACTTCCATTGTTGTTCCTACCTTTTCTTGGATGAGCTTTATCGTTTTAGATTTGATATTTAGGTCTTTTATCCAGTTGGAGTTGGTTTTTGTATAAGGTGTAAGATATGGATCTTGTTTCAATTTATTGCAGGTGGATATCCAATTTTGCCAGCACCATTTGTTGAAGACATTGTTTATACCCCAGTTTAATGTCTTAGGGCCTATGTCAAATATCAACTGTTCATAGGCAGGTGGTGTCATCTCTGGGGTCTGAGTTCTGTTCCATTGATCTATCTGTCTGTTCTTGTACCAGTACCAGGCTGTTCACCTGAACATTTTTAGGGTCTATGGAAATCAAATTGAAGGGAAGGGGGAAATGAGTATGTGTGGGTACCTCTTAGCTAACTTGATTAGTAGCAAGGAATAATCCAATGGGTTAGCAAAACTCTAGTTAAAGGCCAACATGTGAAAGGCAGGGGCAGGATGATGCAAGCACTCTGCTGGGGATTCTCTTACAGTCTAGTTTCTTGGCAGTTGTTTCTGGGCACTGGATGTGGTGTGTTTGTGTTGCAAAAACCATCGCCAAGTGGTACGGCTATTTAACATGCCCTGCTGCCAACCAAAAAGCTGGAGGTAAAAATCTACCCAGAGGCACTTTAGAACAAAAACCTGATGATCTGTGTTTTAGTCAGCTAGGGCTGCTCTAACAGAAATACCACAGGGTGGATGGCTTTAACAAAGAACGATTTATTCTTACACAGTCCGGTAGGCTACAAGTCCAAATTCAAGATGTACACTCCAGAGGAAGGTTTTCCCCCTTGTTGGCTTTGCAGGAAAGTCCCATATTGCATCATTCTTTGTCCAGGGAGCATCTTTGCACAGGAACCTCAGGTCTGAAGGACGTGCTGTTCTCCTGGTGCTGTTTTCTTGATGGTAGAAGGTTCCCAGTTCTCTGCTCACTTCCCTTTCCTTTTATCTTTTGCAGGATGAAAGGATTAAGAGTGGGGCAAGGCATATGTTTTAGTCAGCTAGGCTGCTCTAACAGAAATACCACACAGTGGATGGCTTTAACAAAGAAAGATTTATTCTTACACAGTCCGGTAGGTTGCAAGTCCATATTCAGGGTGTCCGCTCCACGGAAAGACTTTCCCCTTGTCGGCTCTGGAGGAAAGTCCGGTATTGTATCAGTCTTTGTCCAGGGAGCGTCCTCACGCAAGAACCTCTGGTCTGAAGGACACGCTCTGCTCCCGGTGCTGCTTGCTTGATGGTAGCGAGGTTCTCAAACTGTCCTTTGTCTCTTTTTCCTTTTATTCCTTGCAAGCTAAAAGCACTAAGGGTGGGGCAAACCATACTCCAGGGAAACTCCCCCCACAGCAGGAATTCACAGCCCCACCCTAACCCTTTAACATACAGGTTAGCAAAACCACACAATGGAGGACAGTCCCAAGATACTGGGAACCATATCCCAGCCACGTGGCTGCACACATTTTTGGGCGGACACAATTCCAACCATGACAGCATACTCCAGGGAAACTCCCTTTACAGTGGAGAAGGGAAGTGATCTTATAAAGGGATTTACAGTCCCACACTAATTCTTTAACATACAGCACAGGAAAATCACAAAATGGAGGACAGTCATAGACTACAGGGAATCACGGTCACATGGCTACACCAAATTTTGGAGGGACACAATTCAACCCATGACATCCCACCCTTTGGCACCCCAAAAATCACATCACTAAAACATGTAACATATTCATCCTATCATAGCAAAACCGTGTCCATCCCATATGATAGAAGTCTTAAATCAGTTCCAAGTCTAAAATTCAAAAATGTCTTTACATCTGTGAAACCTAGAATGCAAGCTATCTGCTTCCAAAGGTACAATGGCAGAACAGGCACAAGTTAGACATTCCATTACAAATGGAAGACATTAACAGGCAACAGGTAAGTCAGCAGAACTCATTACATTAGCCCTCAAAGCTTTGAAAATTCTCTTACATTTTCTGAGACATTTTACACAATGGCCTTGCCCTCCAGATTCTCAATATTGGCCACACTTGCTGGATTTTGAGTGGAGACCTTCAGCGCTGTGATACAACTTTGCCTTTAAGCCCCACTTAGACAGAAACTCTGTCCCAATAGCTTTAGGAACACCCTAAGCCCAACTGAGTGGCAATTCCACCCTTACAGACACAGGACACCATAGTTCCACCCTTTGAAACCCCTGAGGTCATCACCATACCTTTTGAGACAGAGGCAGTTCAGCTTCTCACTTGTCTCTTCAGCTTCTGCCTCCTATGGCTTCATGGCCTGGGCCTCAGGCCCACATCCGCCCTGCCGGGGCAAGTGTTCCAAAGCTGTGTAGCTCCACTGATTCAAGTGCCTGAAGGCACCCTGCTTTTGCTGGAAAACACCCTGCACAAAGGCACTCAGCTCTCTCACTCTGTGAGTCAGCAAGGCCAGCTCCACCAATTTAAGTGCCCGGAGGCACCCCATTCTGCGAGGAAAACTCTGTGCTCACGCACTTAGCTTTCTTGCTCCATGGGTCGGCTCCAGTGCTGCCTCTGGTTCTGCTGCTGCTGCTGCCACCAGTCCTCTGCTACTTATTTCTCACCATCTGGACCTTCTTCGGTGTTAACAGTTCTCATGGGTTCCTTCTGGGTCTTCTACCCAGTCATGGTTTCAAAAACACTTCCAGTGTTGCATGAGTCTCTGCCCAGGGAGCATCTTGGCGCAGGAACCTCTGGTCTGAAGGACATGCTCTTCTCCTGGTGCTGCTTGATTGATGGTGTGAGGTTTGCAACTCTCTGCTTGCTTATCTTCCTTTTATCTCTTGTAGGACAAAAGGATTATGGGTGGGGCAAGCCGTACTCCAGGGAAACTCCCTTTACAGTGGAGCAGAGAGATGATCCTATGAAGGGATTTATAGCCCCACCCCAATCCTTTAACATACAGCATAGGAAAACCACAAAATGGAGGACAGTCACAAGATACCGGAAATCATGGCCCAGCCATGTGGCTACATCTATTTTGGGGGCGGGGTGCATAATTCAATCCGTGACACTTCCCATGGCTAAATCTTCTCAACATTCATGATTATTTTCTCAAATTTATAGAAGTAGAAATATTAGACCAAAGGTTATGCAAAATTTAATGGTTTTGATATATGTTGCTAAAACATATGAGTGCCACATACAGTGAAATCTTAACAACTCTAGGTGTTATATGGACTCTGTAATCCTTACTGGCATAATGGGTGAAGAGGAATATATATTGCTTTAATTTGGGTTAAGATCTCAACTTGAACTTTGGTGGTGGTGCAGTATCGTTGAAAGGCTCTGTCAATACCACATGGTTAGCAGGTGATCAGCAACAATTCTCCAAAAGAAAATGACTTTGTTTATCAGAAAAATGAGGAAAGTATATAGAACAGAAAAGGACAGTAGATGAATCACTGGAGTTCATTTAGAATCTGGTAGTGCAACGCTACCTCACCCTTACTTTTCTTTGTTTATACTTATCTTGGCACCTTTCACATATTCATTGTTTATGATGAAATTTTGAATGACTTTTTTTTTGTTTTGATTACTTCAAGAGAAATGATAGATTTTAGGTAAATGTAGAGATAACCAACAGCTCTAAAGTATTGAGACTTTCCTTGCAGGGATATGTTATCTGTCTTCATTCTTGAAATCTTTCTTTGTGTCCTTCAGGAGAGTTAGGCAGTATCTGGTGGGCTGTATATTTTGCTTGCTAACTTTACTGCTAGGTATTTGATTAGTGGAAATCCTAGTGGAGTAGCTGCTGCTTATTAAAAGGTCAGCAGTTCAGATCCCCTAGGCACTCCTTGGAAACTCTATGAGGCAATTCTATTCTGTTTTATAGGGTTGCTGTGAGTCGGAATGACTCAAGAGCAGTGAGATTTTTTCATTATCATTATTTAGATTAGCATCAAGTGTCTGAATAGCATTGTTATTGGCTGAACAGATGGCAATAATCTACTGATAGGATAATATATCTCTTACATTATCTGTTAGATAATATATTTCCACTATCTTCGTTTTGGTCATCTGATACTGCTCTAACAGAAATACCATGAGCGGGTGAGTTTAACAAAGAAAAGTGTATTCTTGCACAGTCCCATGGACTACAAGTCTGAATTCAGGGTCTCTACTCCAGGGCAAGTTTCCTTCTTTGTTGGGTGGGAGGAAGGTCCTTGTGTTGCATCCGTTGTTCTTCTGTTACGGAGCATTTGGGCACAGGAAGCTCAGCTCTGAAGGACACACTCTGCTTTTGGTGTTACTTTCTTGGTAGTATGAGGTTCCCATTTTGCTTGCTTCCCCTTCCTGTTATTTTTTAAAGGATAAAAGGTGATGCAAGCCACACGTCAGGGAAACTCTCTTTACGTTGCAGCATGGAGATGACTTTAAAAAGGGTATTACAGTTCCACCTTAATCCTCCAGTCTATTAACCACAGGTAGAGATTAGGATTCGCAGCATAAGAAAATCACAAAATGCAGGACAGACACACAACACGAAGAATCACGGACCTGCCAAATTACTACACATTTTTAGGGGGCCACAGTTGAATCCATAGCGACCTTGAAGTGACTTTGTGAATCTAGCACCAAACACAATGATTTACCTGTTTTAAAAATGTTCAACTACTGTAATAAAAAGATAATTCCCAAGAATGTGAGTGACTTTCCTAAATCTTTGTCTCATGCTACCTAGTTCTGTTGGGGTTACTACTGACACAGTTTTGTTTACTCTGTATGGCCTTCAGTAGTAATAAGTTCCTGGGGCTGTCGGTACATGATCAGCCTTTCTCTGCCACTCACGCAGCCAGTGACCTGGAAAAGCAGACTGATACAGCCATCAATAATTTTTTCACTAATTATTTACTATATATTTTGCTGTTGGATCTTATCATTTCACTCAGCTATTAGGTAGGAATTTATCAATAACAGCCAAAATATATGTATGTCGTCTGTGAGGGGAGCTCCCTATGGGACATGCAGGAAACAAATGAGTCTGAACTGGACAGAATTGTGTAAATCTCAATTACAAGGTAGCAAATCCTATAAAGAGTATATATAAAGTGTTATGGAAGTGATTAATGATGGTTTAGAAGAAAGACTGGAGCATGAGATTCTGTACCCATGGAATAACAATGCAATCACAGGACTCATTTTTTTTTCACACCTGGAGCATACTATTTATCATGTGTAGACATTCCAGGAGATAGAATGCTTACAACAGTTTGACAGGGCAGATGTTATCATAAAAGTAAAGTGAATAGATCAAGAGAAACTTGCAGTGGTTTATATTGTGCTGTACAAATGCATAGGAAGTTGTCCTCCACTTGAAAGCAAAGAGGAAGAGCAGAGATTAATGAGTCAAAGCTAATTAAAGAAGTAATTGCTTCTACGTCGGAAGGTAATGTAGGAAGGTAACTGTTGTGAAAGCTAAAAGTATTGTAGCTTGATCAAATAAAATTGTACAACTGAAAGGTAAGTAGAACAATAAAATGTCAAACACATTAAAATGCACTCTGTTTATTAGAAAAATAAATTGTATTCTGGACATCAATAAAAACCCAATTAAGGTTGATTTTGGCTGGGCTTCACTGTTGTTGGAACTGCTGTTACTTATTCATTGTTCCCTGAGGTCCAGAGATCACATGATAGCTTGGGACATCTAAGACCATAAATGTCCTGGAGACTAGTAATTGGGCTCAGTGTTCTAAGCAAATTTGAAAATTTCTAAAATGGTTATGAAGATTTTTATCTTACTTTAGACTCAAACTACACAGACTAATGGAAACTTTGGATTCCTTTGATTTGGAGTAGAATTATACCTGTTCATTCTCAGAAAACTGTTTTTTATTAATAAAAAAGAGGAAACAAACTCCTTGAGCAGTGCAGTTTGAAAGTCAAGATTGTTCTAAGTGTGTGTGGTCTATTCGTACCCACTATCATCAGATCAATTCCAATTCTTAGAGACCCAATACAACAGAGCAGAACTGCCCCAAAAGGTGTCCAAGGCCATCAATCTTTATAGAATCAGACTGTCACATCTTTGTCCCACAAAGTGGCTTAGAAAGCCAGGAGAGAACGGAAATCCTGGTGGTATAGTGGTTACGTGCTATGTCTGCTAACCAAAAGGTCAGCAGTTCACATTCACCAGGTGCTCCTTGCAAACTATAGATTCGAACTACCGACCTTCTAGTTAGCAGCCTAGCACTTTAACCACTATGCCACCAGGGTTGCTTGGTCTACACATGAGTAAGAATAACAAAAGGAATCTTTAAGAGTGACACTGTCTCTGAAATTATTTTACAGTTCTTTGTCCAAGTTTATGAAACCCAAATCCTTCTAACTACTTGCTGTTTCTCTTGTCCCTTGTGTGTTATAGAGACTTCTACTTGCACTTTCAACAACGGGTATTTATATATTGAATAAAATGGAGTACGCAACCATGATCAAGTCAGTTGTTCTGCTATATAAGTGGACTTGCAGTTCTGAAATCTTTGAACTGCTTTGTCCAGCTCAAATTAGTCATCCAGCACTTTACTGTATGTAGGCTGTGTCCTGCAGTTCTGTAAAGAAAGTTCCAAGAACTGCCACCACTAACAACAAAAATAAATACACTCTCAGTTACTAAGAAGAGGAATAGCTAGTCATTTCCTAACAAGTTATTCAGAATTTTCCACTGGTTTTCTTTTAGGAATACCCTAAACAAAGTTCTTCTGTGCTTGTCATTCCCACTTCCTCCCCAGGACTGAGTCCACTTACCTAAGAAACCTGTCCTTAGCCAGGGGCTTACCACTTTGTACTCCGTTCAGGCCTTCACCAGAATAAAGGACTGAAAACAAGTCCAAGAACCAAGCGCTTATGCAGAAACAAAGACAATATTACAACTAATTCTCACAATATTCCTTTAGAGACCAAAGCTGTTTCACAATGCATTATTTCCCTGTTTGTTTCTGTCCAGTCAATGGAGACAATTTTATTCTGATCCTGATACTCTCATTGCTGGACACTTGACATATCTGGCTGCCGTGCACTTCAGCTGGCCTGTGACTCTTAATCTGAAGATTCATTAACAGGTGATTAAGTTGATAAATATTGATTCGTCCTTTGTCACTTCATTATACTCAACTGCCAGGTCACTGAGATTTTTTTTTTCTACTGTTTGTATAAAGTTTCTGGTCTCCAGCTTCCAAAAGTGCTTTGTAAGTCTTTTACACACTTCGTATTCTTATTTGTTCTTCTGCTAAGCCAAGAGACTTGATGGAGTTTTCCCTTTTTTTTCCCAACAAAACATCACCAACTAAATGCTCAGATCTTTCTTTTTAATTTGCAGCAGCTACATGAAAGGAGAGGTGTTTCCCCTACATCATTTCTTTTCCAAAGGAGGACAAGTCTTGTTTTGTTTAACTTCAGTCCTTTGGTGCAGTTTCCCTCCATGATCCTGTGTTGAAGAGGAAAAATAATTCAGAAGGCATGCATCCCTCAAAATTCACAGCTCAGCTTTGGGCTCGAAATATGGTCTTTTACAGCAAGTGCTAAATTAGACATACTCAGCTCTCCAGTCATCAAACCAAAGAATTTCAGATACTTTCCAATGAAAAAAAAACTAGGCTAACAAGTGAGAAGTTAAGAAAATTGCTGCCTGCTTTCCCTGTCTTTGCTTGGTGTCTCCTGTAGAACTGTGCTATTGAAGGTGAAGGGTGAAGTAGATTCCTTTATGACTCAGCTCTCCTATCTTGCAAGTAGGAGTATTTTCTCTTTTTTTAATATTTATGAAGTATGAGTAATATGCTAATGGTCAAGAAAATAATTGTAAACAGGAGTTCCTAATCTCAGAAAACTCATCAACAAGGAAGTGAGGGATTGAGATCTCAGAGTTTTTTAAGGAAAGGATAAGAGGCAAGTGCGAGCTTGCTTCCAGCATTTAGGATCAGATGAAAAACTCTCTGTAGGTGGAACAATGGACAAGGCAGAACAGAGACCCAGGTGTTAAAAGCAGGGGTACAAGGAAGATTAATGAGAAGAATAATGCAGAGGAGTCGAGGTACAAAAGAAACAGTGAGGAGTCAGATTTAACCCACAAGAAATAGGGAATTTTGTTGGACTCTTTCTGCTCATTCCCCAGAAGGCAACACTAGAATATTATCTTTGGAATAAATGAGACTTGCACCTTTCCAAGTTTCACTAGAAGGAATTCAGTTTCAATTTATTTTATATACTTAAAAAAAGAATTTGATTTGGTGGAGCACTGCAGATTTTAGCAATTGCCTAATAAGTTCCCTGGCCTATTTCAAATTCAATATACAGTATTTCTGGAAAGTATTAAGTATGATAATTATACTGCCCATATATTTCCCTTTAATGTTTGCAATAACCAAAAGAAAATTAATGCAAGAGAAGAAATATAGATGATAATCCTTTTCTTGTTAAGACATCTCTCTCTAAGAGAGGTATTCTGGGCACCAGCTATAAATTACTGTACCCATTTAAAGAGGTATAAAAATAAAAACTAGTAGGTAGCAAATGGACATTTGTGCCATGCAGACTGTACTGCAGAAATAAATAGCTCTTATGATGGGGACATTCCCATTTAGACCAAATAATTCCAAGCGTTTTTTTCTTTGTTTGATACAGAAGTGTTGCCATGACCTTCATCCATACTATGAGAGTGCAACAATATTTTCATTTATATTTTCTCTCCCAGGGATAAACACTTCTAACCTTGAAATCTCCGTTTCTGTGTGAAAAATAACTTTATAAATACATCAAAGACTTACATTTGTAGCAACAAATGTTCTAATATGAATACAAAACAGTACTGCTTGTCAAACACAGCAATGCATAACTTGAACCTTGCAGACAAGCATAGCTGCAAGCACATAGCTCAAAGTCAGTTCTTAGAAATGCTTCACATATAGCATTACAAAAATTAGAGCATATGAAACATTCACAAAATAGCCTGGATATTTGTTTATATTTTTCCATATTAATAAACACTATGATTATAGATACTAATTTTTAGGTCATGACTAACTTGTACCAGTGTGGGAAGTTTATAGTACTGGCAACTGCAGGCTTTGTTAATTAATCTGTGATCTTTGTTATACTTACTATCATCAATATTTATTTTAGGAAAAAAATCTAATCTGTGAAATAATCCACTCATACTCATTTCACAAACTTTCACTGTACAGTGATTATTTGCCAGATGATGTTTCAGGCCCTGGAGATACATAGACAAATTATACCCTGGCCTTAAAGGTTCTTTTTCGAATAAGGAAGACAAATTTGTGAAAATAAATTTCAGTTCAAAGCAACAAGTCTATTACAAGAGTGTGTTGCTAGAAGTGTAATGTTTGCATGCATGTGGATGTGAGTGCGTGTGCGTGCACAGTGGTATAAATGTACTATCTTAATTTAGGTCAGCTCCAAAGCAGAACTCAAGCAAAGATCATGTTCATGTAACTTATTAAGGAAGTGACCACCGAAAGCTCCTGCATGATTGACTTATACAGGAACTGTCCTTGGTGGCTTCAGGGCAGAACCAAAATATTATTGTACTTCATCAAAGTGATTTCTACTCCTGGTGACCCTCAGTGACAGGGTGGAGCTGCCTTTAGGGCCTCCTAGGCTATTAGTGACACTCTGTGATAAGGTAGAGCTGCCCCTTGGGCTTCCTAGGCTATTAATGACCCTCTGTGACAGAGTAGAGCTGCCCCTAGGGCTTCCTAGGCCATAATCTATATGGGAGCAATTTGTCAGATCTGTTCTCCCCTCTGGTGGACTTGACCTGCTAACCTTTCAGTTAGCAGCTAGTGCTTAACCACTGTACCACTAGCGCTCCTTAGAACTAAAGTAGTGGAACACACCAAACCCAAACCAAACCCACACTGCCACTGAGTCAATGCCGATTCATAGTGACCCTGGTGGTGTAGCGGTTAAGTGCTACGGCTGCTAACCAAAAGATCTGCAGTTCAAATCCATCAGGCACTCCTTGGAAACTGTAGAGGGCAGTTCTTCTCTGTGTATAGGGTCACTGGATGGAACATAAATGTTAGGTCTATCAGCATTACCGGGAAGACTTGCTATAGCACAGAGAGCTGAGACGCACACCTGGAGTTGCTGGGTCAATCCGTCTGGCGTGGGAGTCAAAAGATTTCTAATTGCATTAATTTCTACTTGATGCTGCTGCTGTGTAACCAGAGACCTCACTTTGGGAACCACTGGCCTAGTAAATAGAGGCAGAACTGGATAGCACATGACAAATGAAAATACAGTCCCAGTCTGCTTACTCAAACATCACAGCTTTCTCATGCACTTCAACCTTTGTTTCATCGTCAGCTGAACTTGTATGACTTTTAACCAGACATGAACCTGAACATTCATGACCTGTCATGTACTGGTTTTCCAGGGGGTGACTAAAGGCAGATGGTTAATGGGAAAATATTTGACTGATACAATAAACTTGTATTTCACTTCACTTTTTTCTGGGATGCCTGCAGCTGCTAACTAAATATCTATCTTTGATTTAAAGAGTGTCAAGTGCAAAGGTTACATTTATTGCACCAAAAATGTCTTTTTGGATAATTTGTGTGAAGAAGGAAACTTCCAGCTGCCTTTTCTAGATCAGTGTGAGGAGTGGAAGCATGTGTACTAATGATATGTGCATGTATAGTAGGAATAACTATTTTGTGTTTATAAATATTTGATAAAATTTTCTCAAGCGTGAAATCAGAAATTTTCTCTCTCCGTAGCAAAGTATTTTTGTGAGGTTCATGGAGTTGGAATAAAAACATAAGTCTCCTAAAACAATTTGGCAAAATAGCTACGTATGTATCTTACTGCTTTTCAATAAAGAAGATTTTGTGAAGAAATCTTTTCACTCTGCTTCTTGCCTGTGTCTATACTACAGGTAAGAAGACCATTTATGGAGGGCCAATTTTAAAACAAAAATGAATGTTTGCCTTTATGTGGGGAGCATACTAACAAAGAAACGTATTTAACCGCAGGATGCTGTTTGTTTCCACAGAATACACCTGCAATTTTCTGTTCTGAGTGTACATTTAAATCCACATAAAAAGGGCACTTTATTTTCCAAGGACATTGAGTGGAATAATATAAACTGACTTGAAAAGAGATGAACTCCACTAGGGCACAGACCTCAGCCTTAAAAGGCATCCGAATCAGACAAGCTAAGTGCACAATATTAGCTGTGTGGTAATCTAGTCATTCTAACATATAATACTAGGTGGTAGGGTCTCAGATGATATTAAACCTCCTCCTTCACTGAATATTTAATCATTTCAAAAAAATTCACATAGGACTAACATATAATAAATAAAACATTGGATCCAAAATGTCCTGGCTCTAAGCGCTAAGAAGCTATAAATGTCTGTACACTAAGAAGGTAAAAAAATAACATTAGATTTATTCATACTGTCTTTTATACAATGCAATGTAAGTATATCGCCAAAAAAGGAAAACCACTACCATCGAGTCCATTCCGACTCATAGCAGCTCGATAGAATAGAGTGGAACTGCTCCACAGTGTTTTCAAGGAGCGCCCGGCAGATTTGAACTGCCAACTTTTTGGTTAGCAAATGTAGCACTTAACCTCTATGCTACCATAAGTATATAGCCAAACAAAAATAATGATAATAATTCAACACACCTCCAGGGTCAATATTTAGGTATTAAATAAGACCATTTGCTATAAAGCATCGTATTTTCACATCTGTGTCTTGCTTACAAAACTCAAAGGGCTTCTTTTTGCTGAAAGTCTGGGCATCTCAGCACTGTAGTTTTCAACCATTTGTCTTATTCCAGTTCAATCCCATGCTTCAAAGCCTGGTGCTCTTTATTAGAAGCCTTTGTGATTTGCTGTGTCTTCTCTGCTTTTACCAGGATTCAACTTAAGCCAGGTTTTTAAAAGCCAGGTATATAGATGACTTTGCTAGTCCTTCATTTAATGTTGAGGACTTACAGCTGGATAGGGTTGGGCAGAGAGGGAGAGGAAGCAGAATTTGTGGTTTAACACATAGATTTCATCCAACAATTACCAGGCCCTTGCTCTGTCCCAGCTGCTGTGAAGCATCTTTCTGAGTGTGTTATCTCATTCAGTCCAGACATTAGCATGCTGACATCGTTGCCTCCGTACAGTATATTCATTAATGTGCCGTGCCTATTAAAACTGTTTCCTTTCCACAAAATACTCTTTATACTGCCAGCATACATCCCACTACCCACTGCCAGGCCTTGTTACCTGACAAAAGACAGATTGCATTTCAAGCATATTCCAAACATCCTCTTTCTAAAACTTTCTTAACTCTTAGGCTTCCCAGCATGAACCTCTCTCTCCCATCTGTGCTCAGTGAATTTATTTGTAGGTTCAAATCTTTATTGCAGAACTTAATACTTTGAGTATGGTTCTTATTGTATGCACATGTCATTGCTGCGTGCCATTGGGTCAGTACTGACTTACAGCAATCCTATGTGGCAGAATGCAACTGTCCCATTGAGTTTCCTGAGATGTAAACTTTATGAAGGAGGCCTGGTGGTACAGTAGTTAAGATCAGGTGTTCCAGTCTACCAGGTACTCCTTGGAGACTATGAGGAGGTTCTCTGCTCTGTAGGGTTGCTGTGAGTTGGAATTGACTTGATGGTAATAGACTGTTTTTTAAACACAGGAGCTGACTGCCTAGTCTTCTCACTCACAGAGTGGCTGATAAGTTCGTACTGCCAACTTTCATGTAGGAGCAGAGCACTTAACCATTGTTCTTCCGGGGCTTCTTAGTGTTTACTAGTCCACAAATCTATAAAACACTTAAAGATACTAACTATGCTAATTTCTTATTTCCTAACAAGGTACTGAAGAATTTCCATGAACTGCCATCTTCTTCACAATGCAGTTTTGCTCAGTTCAACCAATATTTATTGAATACCTACTGTTGTTCAAAGGCTTTTAATGTTTTGGTGGTAGAATTTCTGGGCTTGATTCCTGGCCAGTTAACCTTAAGCACAACCCCCACCTGTCTGTCAGTGGAGGCTTGAATGTTGCTGTGATATTGAATAGGTTTTAGCAGAGCTTCCAGAGTAGGACAAACTAGGAAGAAAGGCCCAGTGATCTACTTCCAAAATTCAGCCAATGAAAACTCTATGGGCAACAATGGTTCAGCCCACAACAGATCATGGGGATGGCCCAGGACTGAGTAGCATCAAGTTCTTTACTTCATGGGGTTGTCGTGTGTCTAGACCTACTTGACAGCAGCTAACAACATCAAGTGTTGTAACAGGAATTTAGACTTCTGGTCCTTCCCAGCCCCCGATGGTAATATCTTTTAGAACAGGTACCAGCAAATTACTACCCACAGATGCACCCATGCGCACTGTGCCCCAGTGGAGATGAAAAATGCCCTTTATCTATACAGTAAAACTTTGTTGTAAATAATGTTTTATGGGAACCCAGGCAAGGCCATTAGTAATATATTTTAAGTGGCTGTTTTTGCAATACAGTAGGTGGTCCCATAAAGACCATTGGCCATCAATAGGAAATTTGCCTTCATCTGCACTTGAAACATGAAAACTCTGAAACTTCAGATCTTCAAAGCTACAGAGGCAAGAGTTTTACAGCACTCATATGGGTAAAATTCATTAGGTACTAACTCAAGAATATGTCCTTTAGGTTGACCCAAAGATGGGCTGGATTCTTTTCAGTTATCAAATGACTCATTGGTTTCTACAATTTGAGCATTACACAATCTCTTCAGAAACAGTAGAAATAAGAACAAACTCTAAGAAACTCTAAGAAATAAGAACAAACAAGCTACCAGAGAGCACAGACAGGTCTTCTTCAAAAGTAAATCTCTATTCAGGCACAAATATTTTATATGCCTAGTTATAATTGGGAAACCCTGGTAGTATAGTGGTTAAGAGCTGTGGCTGCTAACCAAAAGGTTGGCAGTTCAAACTCACCAGGTGCTTCCTAGAAACCCCATGGAGCAGTTCTACTCTGTCCTACAGTGTCACTATGAGTCATAATTGGCTCTATAGCCGTAGGTCTGGTTTGGGGAGCTATTCATTGACAAGAATTAGTCAAAGAGGAAAAATGGATTCCACCATGACTACCAACTTTACTTAACCTAGTGTGTTTGTGCTAATGGCTGGTAATTTACACTTGTACAAAAGTCTTACAGGACTAGACTGTTTTCAAAAGCAAACTCAGGATTTTGAGTAACATGCATGTAGGCATGGATTTTGCTGACTGGAGATGAAGAATATACAATTGTATGAGTAAGCTGCACTAGGTTGCCAGTTGTAGAACTAACATGGAATGTAGGGCTTTAAGTATAATTTACTTCTGGTGGGACCGCTGTAGATTTGACAGCATAATTGACCTCACTTACCTTCACACATATTTTGAAGCCATAGCATATGTTAGGATAGGCTAGATTAGGATTTTTAAGCCTCAACACTATTGACACTTTAGACTAGATAATCATTTACTATGGGGGCTGTCCTGTGCTCTCCAGGATTAATGTCTGCATCCCTGGCTTCTACTGGGTGCCAGTAAGAACCACTCCCACTCACCAGTTATAACAACCCAAACTCTCTCCAAATATTGCCAAGTGTCCCTTGCTGAGAACCATGGGGCCAGATTATGCTACATTAAGAAATAACCCTACAATGTCAGTGACCTAATACTCCAAGTTTTTATGTCTAACTCATACAAATACTACTGGGCAACTTTCCAGGATAGTTGTCCTCTATGTGGTGTGTCAGTATCCTGAGTTACTTTGAAATTAATGACACTTTCAATCAACATACACTTCCTGTATCATCACAGAAAGGGAAAGATTAATGTAGAATTGAGTGTAAGCTCTTAAATAAATACGTTGGAATCGACTCAGTGGCAATGGGTGGTTCTGGAAGTGATACATTTCAAGTCTTTGTATTTTGTTGATCAAAGCAATTCATGTGGCTACGTCTGTCTTCAAAAAAGTAAGAAGATCTCCCACCACAAAAATGATTGTCAGACCTAGTGTTGAGTTGGAGTATTTCTAACATAGGGTATTATCTGTTCATCTTCTTCAGTGAACTCTTGCTGCTACTGAAAACTACAGCATTGTCAGGGGTGGACAAAGAATAATAAAGCAGTTGACAGGATAGATTCTGAAAATGAAGTGCTTGGAGATTAATACCAGTTCTACAGCTGTGACCTGAGACAAGTTAGGGGACCTCACTGTGCCTCAGTTTCCTCATCTATAAAATGAGGGCCGATAAAAGTGACCATCTCATTGGGATGCTACGAGAATTAAATGTGTTAGCATTTATAAATTTTGAGAAAAAATTTTGGAAAATGGTAAGTACTGATGCTTAAAGTAAATAAATAGAAATAGTACCTGGAGATAACAATTAAATATATTTTAACTAAGGTACTGAGAGGTTATAAAAAGTACAGTGTACATTGAGAAGTCATTGTCTCAAATATGAATTCTGTGTATCTGTACAGTAGAAGTATGTTGCATTGAAAACAATGTCCCAAAAGGCATGTTTTTCAATACACCTTAGAACATCTCACCAAATTTAGGAAAATGAATCAGTAAATGTTAAAAAATATATATATATTGAAAATATATGTTAAAATACATATATATTGAAAATACATTTTATACATATTGAAAATATATTTTAAAAGATCATCCTAGGCAGAATGATACAGCAATATGCTTGCCATCTTTCCATGAATGCCTCCTTACAACAATTACATGTTGACTATATATGAAGGTATGTTGTAGTCTCTTCAAAATTTCATTTGAATCATTTCCTCTTTAAAGCACTCAATAACATCTTCAATATCCACCTATTTAAAGGGTGATGCAAGTGCTAAGAACATACTAGTTAAATCTATACTAGCCTTTGTTCAGCATCTTCTTTAAACTTATGAGCATGCTAGTATCACTTAAAGACAATGCCACCATTCATTATCATTTTACTAGTGGTGCCAGGGTATGAGGTTACCAATGATATAAGGTAACTGAGTCGCATCAGACTCTTCTCAGGTGGCAGTTGTATTACCTTTAAAATACATTCAAAGGACTGTTGACACTCTAATACTAATTTAAAAAAATGTGCTTTATGTGTCCACTGTGACTTGTTTTCCTGAATTAGCTGATTTTACCTGCTTTACAACTTCTGCCTCCTTCAGCTCACTAGGACATTGGCTTCTATCTTGTCTGTAGTCTTGTCATCATTTCTTCAGGAAAATGATCCAATTTTTCTATCTTTTTAACTTTGTTTTCTCTCACCTTTTTGGTTGTTATAGTCACAGGTATCTTCAGGTGAATAAATTTCATATTGTCACCCACTTACCAAGAATCTTATTTACATTGGTCTGACCAAGCTTAAAAGAGAGGCTCCAAAATAAAACTAGATGATTTTTCTCATTACTGAGACTTCATATTTTCTTGTTTTCTATTTTGATGTGTAAATTTATTAGTTTCTTTTGTGGTTACCTTAGTATTTACAAATATTTTCTAAAATTTAAGCCAGTCTTCAGTTTCTCTGTGTTGTCTTGACGTCTTCTCCATAAGGAAGATCTGTGGTTACATTTTTAGTCCCTCTTTTTGTTATAGTGTCATCATCATTCACATAATGGTATCTCTGTTTCTCTATTTTCAGAGTTTTAGCTTGGATTTACTTTTGTGATTTCCCTAACTAGACTGATAGCTAGTTTCTCTGGCCTGTGTTCTAACCCTTGGTTGTTTCTAATGTTATTGATATTGATGTAAAGGGAGACCAAAGGACTCCCCTTAGTATTTCTTGTTGGCTTTTGCAAATTCTCTAAATTTCTGTTCATTTGTCAATGTCCTACTTTCACCATCATATTTGAGAAGCAGTTTTTCTGGATATATAATTCTTGGCCAGCAATGTTTTTTCTTCAGGGCATTGTATAATGTCATCCCATTGCCTTCTTGCCTGCATGGTTTCTTCTGAGTAGTCTGAGATTAGTCTCACTGATTCTCCTTTGTAGATTATTTTTTGTTTACCCCTAACCACCTTAAAATTGTCTCCTTATCTTTAGTTTTGGCAAATGTGGTTATATATTAGTGTATTTCTTTTGGTATCTACCTTGTGTGGAGTTCAATGAGTATCTTGAGTAGATATCTTCTCATCTTTCCTATAAGGGGATTTTTCTGTCAACAAATCTTCACTAATTCTCTCTATATTTTCTGTTATCCCCCTCTGTTTTGGTACTCCAGTCACTTGTGGATTATTCCTCTTGCTAAAGTCCCACATAATTCTTAATATTTTTTAAAATTCTTTTATCTGATTTTTTCTCAAATATGTTGGTGTCAGTTGTTTTGTCTTCAGTCTCACTAATTCTGACTTTCATTGCCTCAATTCTGCTCACTTGACTTTCTCTGGAGTTGTCTAATTCTCTAATTTTATCATTAGTCTTCTGAATTTCTGAATGCTGTTTCATTATGCTTTCTTGTAGTTTGTTCAGTTTGTCATTACACTTTGCTTTGTTTTGCCTGATCTCCTTTCTTATCTCTTCTAAATATTATTATTATTATTTGTATTCTACCTCCAATAACTCCAGGAAATTCTATTCATCTGGAAAATTTCTTGATTCTTTGTGTTGGGAGCTTTCTGAAGCTATTGTGGTCTGCCTCTTTAAGTGATTTAATAGTGGCTGTTGTCTGAAAGTCATCAATAAGTTGTTATGTTTATATTTGCTTACTATGTCTTAGCTTCTTGTTTTGTCTCAAAATGATATAATAGGCTGGGCATGTGAACTAGTGTGGTTATTGGTGCTTTTGAGGCTCTAACATCCTATCACCAGATGGTGAGAGCTGTTACTAGGCAGGAAAGCCGAGATATCTATTTACTTTTCTTGTGGTATTCAGCTCAGGTACCCAGGTGTTTGGTCACCAAGTGTGTGGTGCAGGCTCTCACCTACAGTCCTAGATAGGTGGGGCTGATTGGTGTAGATACAGGTATCAGGCTGCATCCACTGGGAAAGGTAAGAGACTTACAGCTATCAGTGAGTATTTGTGAGGAAGACATGTCCCATTCTACCTGAGGAAAGGTAAAGACACTATTCCTGCCCAGAGTTCCCAATTTAGGAGAGTTGGCAGTTTATTTCATTTATATATACATTTCTTTCTCCTTGTTTGCTAGATTATTCCCTCTCCAAACCTCAGAGAATGTCTCAGGGTATGCATAAGGAGTCCTACTTCTGGCTCAGGTAATGGCATCCAGAGCCAGGAGCAGTGCACAAAAGGGAAGGGGCTGTGCTAGGAAAATGGAGAGAGGTCTACCCCAAAGGAAAGAGTTGGATCCTTGTGTGGCAGATTAGCCACAATCCACTTAGCTTTTGAGGGTGGAATGCTGTCTTTTGCTGATTCTGGTGGCATGGGTAGGCTTTCTGCTGCTAGGTATCCCCATTGAGGAAGATGCCCTCCAAAAGCCACCATTCTGCTCACAAAGCCCACCACCACCAATCTGCCTGCAGGTCACTGACTCCCATTGGGCCCCATCTGGCCAATTCTAGGTACTTGAGGACTGTCTCTCCCTTTTCCATCTCTTGGTCCTATTTCTCAACTTTCCCTTTGATGCTCAGGGTTCCTAGGATGTCATCTTTAATCAATTTATTTGTATTTGGTGGTCTTTGTTGTTAGAGAGATCACAAGGAGCTTTGACCCCTTGCTGTCTTAGCCCTATACTCTGATTTCTGTCATTAGATCATGCTTTTTAAAGAGTGATCAAAGAACACTTGTGTTAGAACCATGTGATGAGCTTGTTAAAAGTTCATGATGTTCCTAAGATTCAGCATAGACCTGGTTAATCAGAATCTTTGTGAGTTAAGCCCAGAATCTGTATTACTGAGGCGCCCTTAGGGCACAGGGTTTGGCTGCTAACCAGAAGGTCAGTCGTGTGAAACAACCACCTGCTCCACAGAAGAAAGATGTGGCAGTCAACTTACTTAAAGATTACAGCCTTGGAAACCCTAGGAGGCAGTTAAAGTCTGTCCTGTAGGGGCTCTACAGAGTTGAAATTGACTCATTAGCAATGACTATATCTGTATTATTAACAAACTCTGCAGATTACTTAATCACTGTAACTAGATCCCTTTGAGAAGCTATCTTATAATAGGATCCTATAAAAACAATTTGTGGAAAAACACAAGAAATTGTATGAATTATGCAGCAGTCATCATGCATATGAAATCATGATCATATTACCTTGTCCAATTGCATACATGTATGTCTTTCATAATTATTCACCAAAATTTAGGTTTGATTTGACCGGCTCAGTTCTTTCTCTATTTGCCAGTAGAAAAACATCAAATGAATATACTCAGAGGAAAGAATAGCAATAATATGTCTGTGGTTGTGTAGATGTAAGTTTTAGTATATTTCCCCTTCCCTGTAACTTTATCTTCACAAAAATTTCAGAAACATGTCTAAATAATAGATTATAAGCTCTTGGAGAGCAGAGGCAGAGCTTCCTTCCATCTGTAAAATATCCTAGTGTGATGAAATGTCCTGAATTCTTGTTAAACATTTATGACGATAGGCAAAACCTTCTAAACAATCCTACTACAGAATATTGTTACCAGAATTTTCTTTTGAGATGATCATTTATAATCCATTTAAGTGTTCATATAATTGACAAGGACGAAGAGATCTCTACTGTCAAGCAGTATTTGATATTGTGACTGACACTCTCTTCCCTTTTAGAAGTTGGAACCCTTGGTTTTAGCATAGTTAAGTTATAAGCATAAATACTTTAGAATAAGAATAGTGATCATTTCAAGCTCAGTTTAACAAGGTGAATTTGAATAAATGTTTAAGGTTATGACCACTCCCTGTATGGCACCATAGCCCCATGTCAGCCTTCCTGTGGGGCCATGTAACAATCATAACCCATAAGAAGCAGTGAAGACATTATTAGGAGCTGGGAAAGGAAACTACCAATTAAATCTTCGCCCACAAGCACATTTGGCCTTCCTTGGTAAGCTCATTGGGATTTTACTGTCTTAAGAGTTTTGTCCCCATATAATATTCAGCATCAGTCCATTAGCTTTCCAAAAAATCCTCTGAGGGATTTAGATGCCACTAACATCTTGATACCAAAGGATATTACTTAGATCTATCTTCATGGATATTTCAGCAATATTCAGTAATAATAGATGAGATGTATTATAAAGTACATTAGTCATAGATATCAAATAGGGAGAGGTAAAGGATCAATAAATACACATATATGTGTATCTATACCTCTATGTATCACATATGTTCATTTATATATAAATAAATTTTCTGAGATAAAATCAAATGTAACTTAGATCTGTATGTATACTGTCAGTTCATGAGAAAATGTAGGGTATTAGATCCTTTTTCTTTTTGAGCCCCAGAGTTATTTCCTTTTCGATGGGCCTGGATTAACTTCACCCTTGCAGAGATAATTTAAACTTGGTAGCAGATATCAAAATGGGCAAGCAGGATTTCTAATGGTGATGGGTGCATAGTAAGAGCCCAAGAAATATTAGTTTGCTCACATATTATTGTAAGCCCCGGTGGTGTAGTGTTAAGAGCTATGGCTGCTAATCAAAAAGTTGAGTTTGGGTCCACCTGGTGCTCCATGGAAACCCTATTAGGCAGTTCTATTCTGTCCTTTGGCATATAGTTATAGCTGTTAAAGACACTGCTTTTCAAGGTAAAAAAGGGCCAAATCAGTTTAGAAATAGAGTTTACAGCAGACATATAGCTCTTAAGCTAAACACCTAATATAACTGGTCCTATTTCTAATCAGTTATCTCCCATTTAAGCATACACATGGATGTATACACATATATATGTGAGTCAGCTATTAGAAAAATAAAATAAAAGATTTTCTATGGGATGTAACTGAAACCATTAAAGAACTTTTGCTTAAATATATCACTCTGGATAGTTGTAAGTTCAAAATTCCCATCATTATGTTGATTAAGAAATTGTATGCCAATATCCTATTAAAATTTAATTATATTAAGGTATAATATTTGGTAGAGTGGAGGGTCAGCGAAAATGAGGAAGATTCTCTACAAGATGGATTGATACAGTGACTGCAACAATGGGCTTAAGCATAAAGACAATTAAGGACATGGCACAGAACCAGGCAGTGTTTCTTTCTGCTGTGCACAGAGTCACTATGAGTCAGAACCAACTCAATGGCATCTAACAACAACAAGAAGTTATAATGTAAGAACTATTCTCAATAGATGGTCTATCATAATAATTTGAAATTTTAGGTAATTTAACTTACTATATTTTTGGCAACTTACTATATTTGACTTACTATATCTTTACTGCCACAGCAGTAAAGTGAGCTCTTATTCTCTTCTTGCAAGAATTTTGGCAGTGGTCTCCTTCTGTCACCTACTCTTCCAGTCTTTCCTGTCACTATTCTTTAAGTCATGCTGCTTAAAACGTTCTGTTTCCCGTGTTTCTTAATAAGGGGTCTTGTTTCTTTGGCTTAGCTTGAATGACCTACATTTTGATCTGGCCTGTGTAACTACATCACTCAATCCTTCCCAGGCTAATTGTACACACATCTCACATGCATACAAACATACAGAGTGTGTTTTGGCCATACTGAGAATTTTGTTAATTACACTGGGCATTTTCATGCCTCCATGTTGTGTTTATATGACATCTCCTAGGCCTGGGAATCTCTGTTTTCTCTCCTCTGTTTGGTGACTGTTAATTTGTCATTTTTTATTCAACAAGTATCACTTGAAAATTTGTCCTAATTTAAGCAGGATGAACTAGGTGCCCTTCACCCTAAGTTTTTAGGGTCTTAATCTCTAACGTAGCGTTCATCACATCATACTGAAAGTTTTGGCAGCTTTGTTTCTCTTCCTCTAGGTTGTGGGATTGCCAAGACAGAGAATGAGTGTTGTTGTGTTGGTGTTGCCAGTTGTCAGCATAATGCCTCAAAATAATAGAGAATCAATGTATGCTTACAAAAAGAGTAGGCATGAAAATGCTACAGTTCTAGGGATGGGAAACAGGGTATGGGGAGAGATGTTATGGTGATACAGCAAAATTGACAAAGGCAGCATCCTTTATTTCTCCCCAGAGCAATTTACATAGCATGACAAATGTTCCCTGGTGTTTGTAGGGGTAATCAGGTCTCACATTTACGGTGATCATCAGCTCAAGACTCTTGAGTCACGCGTATATCTACAGTCTACCTCTCTTCCAAATCCTGTCTTTTCTGTTTAATATAGTATGCTAGATTCCATAAGATACATAGTTGTCAGGTATCCTTTTGCTAATGGTACTTATTTATGTATTAGAATAATAAATACCATATGATTAGGTTGTTAGCCCAGCATTTCTGTACTTGGTTTCTGTGAACACTGGCTGTGATGCTCTAAGTATTACATTTTAAAAAAAAGGAAGAGGGCGAGAGATTCTGTGATCAAGCATATTTGAATAATGTTGGTTTAAAAGCAACTTAATGTGTTACTATAGTACAGGACCTTGCATTTATTGCTGTGCATTATGAATCTCCAATAGACTACTGTAACAGCTAATGATTTGCAAATCTATTTGACCATGAACCTCTCCCCCTCCACCGGGAGAATACAGCAACAATAGTGTCTGTGGGTATATTCTACAGCCTTCTGGGAAAGTGGTCTCAGAAATGGATCAATGAGTAGGAAAGAAATTAAAGAACTTCATTTAGCCAAACATGCTCTTTTCTAACAAAATAAAGCTTGATTAAAGCAATACCGTAAGTATTGACTAATTATAATAAGCTATGTTTACATAGGAGAAAAATGAACAAGAGAAATATTTCACCATGAAAAGTTCAATTTATGCTTTTTCTCTAATTTTTGTAAATTATTCTAATTTAACTCATTTGTTCTCTTTTTAAACTCACATATCGTGCTTGTTTTGTTTTTATTTCTGCAAAGAAAGTCTATTTAAACCAGCGGTGTATTATTTCTAAACTTGTCACTCTTCTTTCACCTTGGTAGGCAGAGAATCTAGAGTACAAGTCAGAAGATGTAGTTGGAATCTCTGTTCTATTTCTTCCTAATTTTGTGACAGGGGATCATATATAAACTTTCTGAGCCTCAGGGTGTTTCATTCATTTGGATGGTTTGGTTTATTTCATTTTAGTGAATCAGGAAGTTTTCTAAATTATTGGGTTTTGGTGGGCATGATATAATGATGCCCTGAAGCAGGAGAAGATGATGCGGTCATCTACCCAGTCAGTACCTGGAATATTTTAGGTACCTAATCATCAAGGAGTACTTGTAGCCCAGTGGTTAAGCCCTTGACTGTTAACTGAAAGTTTGGTGGTTAAGTCCAGCCACTGCTCCATGAGAGAAAATGGTGGCAGTCTGCTTCTGTAAAGATTTACAGCCTTGGAAATCCAATGGGGAAGTTCTACTCTGCCCTAATGGGTCACTATGAATCAGAATCAACTCCATATTTGAGATTCTGAAAGTTCCAGTAGTAGTTCCAGTAGTTTGTCAATATCACACAGCTCCTGAAGGACAAAGCTGACATTAAACTCAGATCTCTCTGATTCAGGTTTCATCTCTTTGCACTCTACCATATTGCAGCTTTGCTGACTCTTACTACAGTGGATGAATTTGATCAGAAGTTACAATAGAAATGCTACTGAAACAGTCATGTACTCAAGCTGAAGGACAAAATTAAGAAGGGAAAGAATTGAGAAAATGGAGAACAAAATGAGGGACTGAAGGAAAGAAAATAAAAAGAGCATACTGAGAAGCACAGAAGGACAAGTGACTTATAATACCCTAAGGAATAAACTCTTTTGACTGGTTGGCTTTACTGAAAATGCATTATTTCAACTCACTGTGCTTTTTCCCGTTTTGTGCATGTAAGTGCTAGATTCCTTGATTGTTCTGCAAGCCTTGCTAAATCATGTACGGATTTAAAATTTATGCGACTTCCCTATAGTTAATCAAGTTCTTAATACTTTGGCCTTAGCATAATTATTTTAATGGGTATATGAAAATATAGACCCATCAAAGATGATAGCTTTATAGGCTGGTTAATATCTTAAATTGAATATTGTGTCATACTAAATTTGGAGAATTCTTTGAACTTAGGGAAAAAAGTCATCCAACTTTTCATGTTTAAATGAGTAAAGTGGTAGACTGAGTTTGCAGATATTGTGGTCTGTTACAATTTGTTGCGTTGAGGATGGTCTCAGGCACAGTGGAAGATGAACCAAAGGGTCATTTATAAAATAAATCACATGAACTTTTTAGCTATAAGAGGAGCTTTGAATATCAGCTAGAAGAATTTAGAATGATACGGAATCCACATGACCTTACTGTCATAACTTATTATAAATTTTATTTCTATAGGAATAAGGTACAAAAATAGCAGAGAATTTCATGAAGTAGAGAAGAAGGGTAATGAGGAAGGAAACTTACTGACTGTCCTGCATGAAGCCTGTAGAAGCAGCTATATTGGGTCAACAAATTCAGTCTCATACATCATTTCCCTGAAGCCTTGGGCCTAATACCATCCCTAATATAAGAGACCAATAGTAGTGCATCTATCAACTCTTAGATCTTGTCCATCCAGATTATTGTTATAAGTACAAATCTGTCTTAGCATCTACCATGTCCTAAGTTCCCCTCAATTTTCATGTCTTGTTCTACCTCTATTAATGCACACTTCCCTTCCTTCCTGAATTTTTTCCCTGTGTAACTGTCACCCACTGATCACTAACTTGCTTGTATCCTCATCCTCTTCTTCAAAGATTTCCTCTATTTCCTAACTTAACTTAAACACTAATTTCCTCCATGAAGTGACACTAAGTATTTCTCATATTCTGTTTATCTCAAGACCCAAAGGTGAGCTCATTGTCCTCTGTGCTTTCGATTGCTGCTTCTAGATAGTTAAGCACTCTCATCGTGACAAATACACTTACTCCCCTGAAGTTCATCTAGTTATACCCCATTTGACCCCTTCATAGCAATCATTGACCTTCCTGCTTACACTTCCTCATGTACCCAAGACTTGTGCATTTAGCTCATAGTAGTCATGCTTGCCTCAGTGTTTATCATAATTCTAGGCATTGTTGATGGGAACACAACACCTGGTACTTCATTCCTTAAGACATACTCTTCAACTACATTTCTCTCCACTTATTTCTATAATTGTTCCGTAGATCCTGTCAACACTAAGAACTCTTTCTCTAGATTTATGCAGTCCAACACCTAATCCCTAATCACAGCATTCTGCCCGCTAATTCAGTTTCCCAAGATGCCCAGTGCAGCAATTATTCAGCCTCATAAGAGGGTCATGTTTATTACCTTGACAGTTTTTCTTCCTTCTTAAGCCTTTACTGAATACTCTTACTTTTCACCCAGTTTAGACTGTATGGCCTAACATTAAAATTGTCTCTTTGTTAAGAGCTTCAACCAGCTTGTCACTCATTTCTTTTAACCCCTTTTTTCAGAGCTATATCTTCAGTTACAACCCAGTCATCAACTTTCCTCTTGCTTCTATGTTCCTAGATACAATGAAACAATCATCATACCAGGCAGGTTGGTGCCTTCAATGGTTCAAGACTTTCTGCCTCAGACGTTAATCATCACCAGACAGTGATTCAAAAAGTTTGGTAATAAAGGCATATCCTTACACTCTATAATAATTATTTGATGCTTTCCTCCATATCTCATTTTGACTAGAAGAGAACACTGTCATCTTTCCAGATCCACAAATTTATCTCCTTTAGAAATACACACCTTTTTGTTTATTCCTGTATTTCTACCAGGGCTTCAAACCAGTTCAACCCCATAGTAAAAATTTGCATTACCATCTAAGATACACTGAATCTGATTCTACATTTTAGCAAGATCCCCAGTTGAATCTTACGAATATCTGAGAATCACCTGGGTGGACTTAAGATTCATCTGGAGATCTTGTTAAAAGGTAGATTGTGATTCAGTATATCCAGGGTAGAAATGCAAATTCTCACTAGGAGGTTAAAACCAGACTGAACTGTTTGAAGCCCTGATTTCTGCAAGTAGCTTTCCTCAACCTGTGAGAGGCCAGTCCTTCTCTATATCCAGTTAAGGAAACTGTACCAATCCTGTTGGTGCACTAAAAAGAAGGAGAAAGATCTATCCTGATATTTGAGACTTTAGCATATAGATAATAATTTAAAACTAGAGAGAGTTTATGAAGTACAAAGTGAAGCAGAGAAGCATGGGACAACACTGTTGTGAAGTGCTGTTGCCAGCCACCAAAAGCCAAGTGCCATCGAGTTGGATCCTACTCATCATTGAGTGGATTCAAACATGACCCCGTAAACAGCACTATCTCATCCCATACCATATTCAAGTTCATTGCTGTGTTAGCCCATTGTTTCAGCCACTGTGTCATTGTATCACATTGAGTGTCTTCCTCTTTTTTTGTTGACTGTCTACAAAGCATGATGTCCTTCTCCAAGGAGTGGTGCTTCCTGGTAACATATCCAAAGTATGTGAGACTAAGTCTCACCATCCTTGCTTCTTAGGAGAATTCTGGCTGTACTTCTTTCAAGGCAGATTTGTTCTTTTTGCTGGAAGTGCCTGGCATATTCAGTATTCTTTGCCAACACCACAATTCAAAGGCATCAGTTCTTTTTTGGCCTTCCTCATTCATTATCCAGCTTCCACATGCATATGAGTTGATTGAAAATACCATGACTTGGATCAGGAGCACCTTAGTCCTCAAAATGACATCTTTGTTTTTTAACACTTTAAAGAACTCTTTTATAGCAGATTTGCCCAATGCAATATGTTGTTTGACTTCTTGACTGTTACTTCCATGGACATTGATTATTGACTGAAGTAAAATGAAATGCTTGACAACATCTATACTTTCTCCATTTTTTATGATGTTGCTTATTGGTCCAGTTGTGAGGATTTTTGTTTTCCTTGTGTTGAAGCATAATCCTCAATGAAAGCAGGAGTCTTTGATCTTCATCAGTAAGTGTTTCAAGTCCTCCCTTCACTTTCAGCAAAGCAAGGTTGTATCATCTGCATAAGATAGGCTGCCAGTGAGTCTTTCTCCAGTCCTGATGCCTCATTCTTCATATAGTCCAGCTTCTTGGGTTATTTGCTCAGCAGACAGATTGAATAAATATGTTGAAAGGGTACAACCCTGATGCACATTATTCCTGACTTTAAACCACATAGTATACCTTCATTCTGTTTGTTGATGGACTCTTCAATCTATGAAGTCCAGCAAGTCCATGACCTTAATGTTCTAAGTGTTACATATCTAATTTCTGAATGTTACTATCATCACCTTCAAAATACTCTCCTTAGGAAGCTATGCACCAATGCCAGTGCCTAGCCCACCCTTGAGAGCAATTTTGGAACACTTTCTGGAATGGCCATTGCGCACAGTGGCACAGTGGTAAGTTCATGAACTTAATTGTGTATTTGTGAGAGAATTTTTAGCCAGCAAACAAATAACTGTATTGGAATACCCTTCCTACTCACCTGATTTGGCTCCCAATGACTTTTTTCTTTACCTAAAGATAAAGGAAATATTGAAAGGAAGACATTCAGATGACATTCAGGTCATCAGGGTAAGGTGATGAAAGCTCTGATGACCATTTCAGAAAAACTTTCAAAATTGCTTTGAAGAGTGGACTAGGGGTTCACATCAGTGCACAACATCCCAGGGGAGTACTTTGTGGGTTGCTATGGTGGTATTCAGCAAAGGTATGTAGCACTTTTTCTAGGATGACTTCTCAAACCTGACTGGAAGACCTTGACCCAGGTAATATAGTGGTTAACAGCTATGGCTGCTAACCAGAAGGTCAGAAGTTCAAATCTACCAGGAGCTCCTTGGAAACTCAGTGGGGCAGTTCTACTTTGTCCTTAGGGTTGCTATGAGTCAGAAGTGACTTGATAGTAGTGGGTTGGGTTTGGTTTTTATAAGTACAGCTTTCTCATAGGCACAATTAAATGTTATGGAATTCTCATTTTTCACAGTGTTATGACCCACACAGCCTAGTGCCTCTTTACATAGTCAATAAACACAAATAGACATCTTTCTGGTATTCTCTGATTTAAGCCAAGGTCCATCTGACATCAGAAATGATATCATCTTCTGAGTCCAACTTGAACTTCTGTCACTTCCCTGTCAATGGACTACTGAAATCATTTTTGAATCATCTCTGGCAAAATTTTACTTGTGTGTGATATTAATGATATTGCTCAATGATTTCTTTATTGTACTGGATCACCTTTCTTTTTAATGAGTACAAATATGGATCCTTTCCAGTCAGCTGGGCAGGTAGTTGTCTTCAAAATTTCTTAGCATAGCTGAACAAGCACTTCCAACACTGTATCTATTTTGTGGAACATCTCATTTGGTATTCCATCAATTCATGGAATTTTTCATCAATTCCTTGAGTATACCTGAGACTTCTTCCTTCAGTATCGTCAGTTCTTGTCCATATGCTACTTTCTGAAATGGTTGAACGTCATCCAGTTCTTTTTAGTATAATGTCATGGATTGAATTGTTGCCCCCAAAAATGTGTGTAGCAATTTGGCTGAGCTGTGATTCCTGATATTATGTAAAGTTCTTATATGCCTCTATGATGCTACTGAGGGAGGATGGGTGGCAGTTGTGTTGGTGAGGCAGGACTCAGTGTGTATGATTGTACTGTGCCTTGAAACAGTCTCTTGAGATATAGAAGAAGCTAACAGTGAGATATGAAGACCTCATACCACCAAGATGTAGTGCTGGAAACTTAGCTCATCCTTTGGAAAGGACCCGGGGCCCCTGTGCATTATCGGTTCCCAGTCCAGGGAAGATTGATGACAAATACTTTTCTTCAGAGCTAGCACAGAGAAAGTCTTCCCCTGGAGCTGACATCCTGAATTTAGACTTTTAGCCTACTGGATTGTAACAAAACAAAATTTCTCTTTTAAAAGGCTTCCACTTGTGGTATCTCTGTTATATCAGCAGTAGATGACTAAGACATACAGTGGCTCTGTATATGTCTTTTGTTTTCTTCTGATGCTTCTTGCATGGTTGATTTTATCCCCTGTAGAATCCTTCAGTATTACAACTTGAGGCTTGGATTTTTCTTCAGTTCTTTCAGCTTGAGAAATGCTGGGCATGTTCTGCCTTTTGGTTTCCTAACTCTAAGTCTTTGCACATGTCATTATAATCCCTTACCTTGTCTTCTCAAGCTGCCCTTTGAAATCTTTCATTTAGCCCTTTTACTTCATTGTGTATTCCTTTTTCGTTAGCTACCTGACGTTCCAGGGCAAGCTACAGAGTCTCTTCAGACGTCCATCTTGACCTTTGTTTTGTCTTTCCTTTGTTTTTAATGACCTCTTGCTTTCTTCACGTATGATGTCTTTGGTGTCATTCCACAATTTCCCTGGTCTTCAGTCAGTAGTGTTCGGTGCTTGAAATCTATTTATGAGATGATGTCTAAATTCAGGTGAGACATACTCATAATTATATTTTAGCTCTTGTGAACTTTCTCTAATTTTCCTCAGCTTCAACTGAAACTTGTATAGAGGAATTGATGATCTATTCCACAGTCAGCCCCTTGCCTTGCTCTAACTTATGATATTGAGCTTCTCTATTTTTTCTTTCTACACACAGTCAGTTTGATTCCTGTGTCTTCTATCTGACAAGGTACACATTTGTGTAGTTCTCATTTATTTTGTTAGAAGAAAGTGTTTGTAATAAGGAACACATTGGTCTTAAAAAAATCTATCATGCAATCTCTGGCATCTTTTCAACCACAAGGCCATATTTTCCAACTTCTGTTCCTTTTTCATTGTTTCCAACTTCCACATTCCAATCACTGATAATTATAAATTCATCTGGATTGTAGGTTTGGTCAGTTTCAGACTGCAGAAGTTGGTAAAAAAAATCTAAAAAGACCAATCAGAATATCAGAGTGGAGAGAGAGGCAGGAGACATATCAGAAAGATTAAAGGCTAGTCTTACCAAAAAAAAAAAAAAAAAGAAAAAAGAAAAAAACCAGTAGATAAATCACAAATTCTGTAGCAACTATGAGGTCTAAAAAGGACCCATTAGATTTTCTAATAAGTAGGTTTTTGGTAAGCTTGGTCAAAGAGTTTATGTTTAGGCTTATAGCCTAATTGATTTTAGTAAATGAAGTGTTATTGATAACAGATGTAAACGTGAACAAGTGGTTGAGTAAATTAGCCATGAAGGACAGAAGCAGATAACTCTGGATATATCAATTTTTTTTTTTTTTAATTTCAACGGGATAAGTGACTTGAGGATATTTGGATAATAACACCAAGCAGTAAGTAGAGAAGAGACTTTGGAATAATTAAGGGATAGTAGTAGGGTCATCATGAGTCACAATCATCTCAGCAGCCATAGGTTTGGTTTTCTGGTTAGTATAGAAAAAACTTTATCACTAAGTTGGCAAAGGGTTACAGTATGAAGTTACCTTAGAGCAATGGTTCTCAACTGTGGTCCAGAGAGGAGCAGTATCAACATTACCTGAGAATTATCAGAAACACAAATTTTCAGGCTCCACCCCGAACCAACAAATTCAGACTCTGTTTTAACAAATCCTCTGGGTGACTCTAAAGGAGCCCTGGTGATGTACTGGTTAAAGTGCTTGACTGCTAACCAAAAGGTTGGCAGTTTGAACCCACTAGCCACTCAACAGGAGAAAGATGTGGTGGTTGGCATCTGTAAAGATTATAGCCTTGAAAACCCATGGGGAAATTTTACTTTGTCATGTAGAGTCATTCTGAATTGACTTCATCAACTCCATGACAGTGGAAGTGGTTCTAATGGATGCTAGGTTTGAAAATCACTTCAATTAGAAAAGTGGAAGCTGACTCCTCCATGTTTAAAGACGGAGAGAGAAAGAGAAAGAGAGAGAGAGAAAGAAAGAGAGAGAAAGAGAGAGAGAGAACGAGAGAGAGAAAGAAAGAGAAAAAGAAAGAGAAAGAGAGAGAGAGAAAGAGAAAGAGAGAGAGAGGGGGAGAAAGAAAGAGAATAAACCTGAGGGTAAGTTTTAAATGTCATAGGGTGTTAGAGAAGTTCTTATCTGGAGGCTGTATTGTCTCAGTGAAATAGGTAATAGGTTATCTGCTTAGAGAGGAAGGATGGCATTTGAGTTTTGAGAAGC
Organism: Heterohyrax brucei; assembly: GCA_028571685.1. Lineage (NCBI taxonomy): Eukaryota > Metazoa > Chordata > Mammalia > Hyracoidea > Procaviidae > Heterohyrax > Heterohyrax brucei. Next base: position 110,204,400 of record CM053149.1, on the reverse strand, counting down.
CTCGAAAAGGTTTGAAATAGCTGCTATTTTGAAAAAGGGCTAAGTCTGAAATATGATAGAGTATTGGACTGTGTTGAAGATATACTGAGGCTGAAGATCATGAATCTCCAGTGCTGGCAATTTCTATATCCATGATTTTGTGTGTGTGAGGGTGCAGGGTATTAAAGACAATGTGACTGGAATGAAGAAAACCAAAGACACAAGAGAAAGATGAGTCCAAAAGACTTAGGAGCCACAATTACTACAGCTTCTACCTGTCTGAGCCCAGCTCAACTAGATGGTGCCTGGCTGACAGGGATCATCATAGAAGATCTCAGACAGAGCTGGAAAAAAATGTAGAACAATATTCAAACTCCAGAAAAAGACCAGACTTGATATCCGTCTGACAGAGACTGGAGAGCGTGTCCTCCCCCGACCCCCCATCACTCTTCTAAGCCAGTACTGAAGTCACTCCTGAGGTCCATCCTTCAGCTAAAGATTAGACAGGCCCATAAAAGAAACTGAGACTAATCAGACACACCAACCCAGAAGCAAGAAGAGACAGAAAGAGACAGGAAAGCTTGTAGCGAAGAACTCAAGGTTGAGAAGAGGAGAATACTGACATATCAGGGCTTGGCAATCAGTGCCACAAAGCCATATGTGTGTTGCTTAGTGAGAAACTAATTTGCTCTGTAAACCTTCATTTAAGTACAATAATAATAATTAGACAATATAAATGTTAAGTAAACCAGGCAGATTGACACAGAGTTGAGGGCTGATACTGGCTTGGAATTTTTGTCAATCTTTGAGGGTAGTAGATTTAAAATCTGAAATACTGGTGGAAATGTAATTGAAGTAGTGGGCTTAAGACTTTAGACTGGTTAGTGAAGAAAATAAAAATAAATGGTTCCTAACAGATTGAGAGAAAATGCAAAGATCAATAAACTGATGTTCTCAGCAAGAGGAAGAATAGGTATAGAGAAAACAACAAAGTGTTAGAAAGATTGGAGGTGGCATAAGAAAGTGCATAGCAGAGAAAACAGTGCCTTCAGCTACCAGGCAGTTTTCTATAATGGGAACTTGCAGCAAAACAGTTAAAAAATTGTGAGTTGTGTTCACCATGGAGTTGGAGGCTCCTGCTGGTACAGTGGAAACAATGGGGAAGAAAAGGGGCCAATAAAAATTCATGTGAGAAGAAAAACATAGCAGGGGGGGGACTGTGAAACAAAGGGAGATAGAGACATAAAGAAAATATTTGGGACATGAACAAGGATGAAGAGTCCAGGTGAAACTGTAGAAACTAATTAGTCAACATGAATTAATCAGAATGATGAACAGAAATGATTATTTCAAGCTTTTGATTTGTGAACCCTGGGGTAGATTGAGACATTTTATTTCCTTTTTAGCATTCCATTTTTTCTTTTTTTTACATCTGATTATTTGGGGATTTAATTTAAAATTTTTAACTACTGTCATTGTTTGACATAGTCTTAAAATTTTAAATTGTGTCTGTTGCAAATGTTGAGTTGTCTAAAATTACACTGGTCAAAAATAAATATTGCTATCAGTATACCCCAAAAAGTGCAGGTATACCATAAGTGATTTTTATAATTGTGTACGATTATGAAAATCTATATACTTTCTCAGTTATTTGCTTTTGTATTTCACTAATGCAGTTTATTTTCCAATGATGACTTTTATTTTTAGCTGTGCTGCAACATTCATTTTATTTATATATTAATCGATTCTGCATTTGATTTTAAATGTGTGTTTATAGCTGTTCCTTGGAAACCCTATGGAGCAGTTCTGCTCTGTCCTATAGTGTTGCTATTAGTGGGAATTAAACTGAATGGCAGTAAGTTTGATTTTTGGTTTATTGTGTTGGTGGATAAATCCCAAACCAAACCCAGTCCTGTCAAGTCCATTCCCACCCATAAGAACTTTAAGGGACAGAGTAGAACTGCCCCATAGGATTACCAAGGCTGTAAATCTTCACATCTTTCTTTCACAGAGCTGCTGACGGATTCCAGCTGCTGACCTTTCAGTTAGCAGCCTAGAGCTTTAACCACTGGGCTATCACGTCTGTTTGTGGATAAACGGATAAACCAAACCGATGCAGTCATGTTGATTCTGACTCATAGCGACCCTGTACAATAGAGTAGAAGTGTCCCATAGGGTTTCCAAAGAGTGGATGGTGAATTCCAATAGGACCCTCAGGTTGACAGTGGTGCTCTTACCAACTGGCACCGCCAAGGTTATGTTGTGGATAGGAAGACTCAGTGTTGTAAGAAGGTAGTCAACCTTAAATCAGTCCTAAGTGCAAAGCAATTGGGATAAAAATTCTAATAGTTTTTTTTTTTTTAATAAAATGTGGCAGACTAATCCTAACAGGTATGTAGAAGAATCACCAAGCCAAGAGTCATCAAGAAACTTTTGAAGAAAATAAAAGATTTTCTTTATTTTAGGCATTTATAGTTTAAACAGAACTGCTTAATTTTTTTCTTTTTTTTAAGGAAAGACATTGACACAACTTTTTCAGTAAGGGAATCACTATGCATGCTATCATTTACTTAGAACAACTCTCACCAATTAAAAAGTGTTAGCTCTACTGATAAGCACGAGGAATTTCAGAAACATAATTCTAGTGAAAAACCAATTTGAAAAGATAATAAGAACAGTTTAATATCATTTATTTAAAATTTTCAAGTACATAATAGTGTGATCTATGCATATATATGTACACATATTTAGTAAAAGCATAAAAATATATATGGGATGGTATATGCTAATAGCAGGAGCCCCGGTGGCGCAGTGGTTAAGAATTCAGCTGCTAACCAAATGATTGGCAGTTCAAATCCACTAGCTGCTTCTTGGAAACCCTGTGGGGCAGTTTTCCTCTGTCCTATAGGGTTTCTGTGTGTCAGAATCAATTTGACCATAACCAGTTTTCCTTTTTCTTTCTTTCTTTTTTGGAACATACAACTAATATCAAGATTCCAGTTGTCCCTGGAGAAGGGCTGGGAAATTGATGAGGTGGAAGAGCTGGGCTTTGGTTTAATATACAAAACATTCTTTTAAATTTAAAAAAAAGATTAGAGATTAGTCAGTCTAAATGGTAACTTTTATTACTGGCAGTAGTTAAATATGTGCCTGTTCAATTATGTTCTATATGCTTGAACTAATTAATAAAAAAATAAAACCTGGTAAAAGAAGAGTCCTGAAAGTGTAGTAAATTATGAGTCCCTCACCCTAGTGAATGCAGAACTGGTATGTCTATGTTAAAAAAATAGATGGTATTCCACCCAGGTGATGAACAATAGCACAGCTGAGTGTGAAACACTTCCCCATACACCAGGGTGGAAGAGGTTAGGGGAGGGAGCAGAACTGCATTACTAATCTGCACACGGAAATGTGGAGATGTACTTCATTCACCTGAAGTCATGAACTCATAAAGTTAGTATGATGATTAAGTGAATTAACACATGCTAAGAACTTCAAACAGTGCCTGGCATAGTGAACATTCAGTAAAATGTTGTCTACTACTATTTATAATGCTAGAGAGAGATCATAGACGTGACCAGCTCTAAAATTCTAAGAACAAGTCAGCAAAAGCATAGCATAGTTTAAGATGCAAAATTGTTAACTACATAACTCAGGTATAAGCAACCTTATACTTACCTATTAATCAGTCTGCCTATCTCAGGCAAAGAACTTTGAGGAACCTACCCACATGTTCATTATTTTGTAAATAACTGAAAGGAATAGGAACACAGGCATTGGCATCCAGAATGATTCTGTGTCATCAGAGCAAGGGGTTTCAGTTTTCCAGGTCCTGTGTACATTTCCCTCCCAGCTCTGATAAAGAGCTTAAATAACATGACTGGAAGAAATGTAAACTCAGCAGCAGATCACTTCAAAGTTCCAACCAGCGCCCACTTGTTTTTAAAGTAGGCAAATGATATTGAAAAATACTGTTTCAGTAATTTGCACTTCAAAAAGTTCATTTTGTGAAAAATGTCATTACCAACTGCACAGAGTAGTTCTAAGTTTGGTGGTGGTGATGGTTGCTGTTAGGTACTAAGCTCACCATTGTAACTGCTGTGTCAATCCGTTTACAGAGGGTCTTCTTCTTTTTGCTGACCCTCCACTCTACCAAGCATGGTGTCCTTCTCCAGAGATTGATCCCTCCTGACAAAGCGTCCTAAGTATGTAAGACACAGTCTCTCCATCTTTGCCTCCCAGGAGCACTCTGGGTGTACTTCTTCCAGGATACATCTGTTTGCTCTTTTGACAATTCATGGTACATTCGATATTCTTCTCCAACACCACAATTCAAAGGCATCAATAATTCTTCTGTCCTCCTTATTTATTGTCTAGCTTTTGCATGTATATGATATGATTGAAGATACCATGACTTGGGTCAGGCAAACCTTACTCTTCAAGGTGATGGTAGCAGACAGCATAAATACCAGGTCTGCCAATTAAGTTCACGAACTCATCCTAGAAAAGTGCTACATACTTCATGCTGAATATCACTATAGTCACCTTTGAAGTACTCCTCTTGAGAAGCCATGCACCAATACCAGTGGCTAGTCCACCATTCAAAGCAGTTTTGGAACTCTTTTTCTGGAATGGCCACCAGAGCTGTCATTGTATCAATCTTGATGCACTGAATGTCATCAAAATGTCTTCCTTTCAATATTTCCTTTATCTTAGGGTAAAGGAAAATGTCATTGGGGACATATCAGGTGAGTAGGGGGGATGTTCCAATACAGTTATTTGTTTACTGGCTAAAAACTCCTTCACAGACCACTATACAATTAAGTTCACAAACTTGCCATCATGTGCAGTGGCCATTCCAGAAAGAGTTCCAAAATTGCTTTGAAGGATGGACTAGGTGCTGATGTCAGTATATAGCTTCTGAAAGACAATACTTTAAAGGTGACCATAGTAATATTCAGCAACAAGGTATGTAGCACTCAAAACAATTAAGTTCATGGAATTAATTGTTGGATCTCACATAAAGTCACAAGCCAAGAGCCTAGCACAATATACGTAATCCTAGTTTCCTGTCTTAAAATATGATCTGCCTTCAAGATATTTAGTGCCCCATTGTTTAGTATTTCCCATTATTACAACTGAGCAATTTCTGTAAAAACTACTTATCAATCACAGTCAACTTAAAATATGTTCTTGTAAATCAACATAGTTATACACTTACATGATACCTGAAGCAACTTGACACGTATTATTAAACATCTCTTAATGCTCTGACAATCTTTTCTAAATTTACTCATTCAACACACACACATGCAGAGCATTTAAATGAACTGGATATCTTAAGAAAATGTAAATTCACTGGATATAACTAACACCTATACAAAGTTCTTAGTGCTTGAGAGAGAACAGAGCTTATCCAAAAAAAATCCCCCCTACCATTTAAGTGAGCAAAGAAACCAGTGCTTTAGCTGTTATTCTCTCCCTTGATGCTCTTTGGTTGTGTTTCTTCACAGGAGGGCAGTAATAAACAGGTGAGAGGGACAATTATGGTGCTGGGTATCAATTTAGAGTTAAAGATTCTTTGCTTCACTAAAGTGGCAAACAGACCACTTTGCCATATATATATTGCATATAGCTAGTCCACCAGTGGCTAGTCCATATATATTGCATATATATGGCAAACAAGTCTGTTCATTTATATGTGTATACATTATATGTATATATGTCATACGTGTGTCCTGCCTTATTAACATATCAAATTCTTTGCTATCCAGTTGATTCTGACTCATAGAAACTCTATAGTGGAGAGTGGGATGGCCCCATAGGAATTCTGAAGAGTGACTGGTAACTTTTGGTTAGCAACTTGAGCTCTTAACCTCTGTGCCACCAGGGTGTCTCCTCTTTAATATAATTGCTTCTAATCCTGTCTTGGAAACCCTGGTTGTACAGTGATTAAGTACTATGACTGATAACCAAAAGATGAGCAGTTCAAATCCACCAGGGGATCCTTGGAAATTCTGTGGAGCAGTTCTACCCTGTTCTACAGAGTCACTGTGTGTTGTAATCAACTCAACAGCAGTGGGGTTTTTTTTTGAACTCTTGTCTCATTAACATCATGGAGGTTAGGACTTGCAGCTCATAGCATAATTATGTCAGATCACACAATGGTGGACAACCACACAATACTGGTAATCGTGACCTAGCCAAGTTGGCAAACACTGTGGGTATACACAATTCAGTTCTTAATAACAAGTAAAACAAATTGCCTGACCTCCAGCTCTTTTCTCTCATCTATGTCCCTATGTTATCGTGGAGGTGTAAATAGAAGTAATTAGCTTTAGAATTGTGACCTTCAAAAGAAATTTCAAACATACAAGCAGCTATGCTTTAGGGTTCTAAAATAAGGCAATTTAAATGTGAGTTGGGTTCAAAACAAAAATAGAAGAATCTTAAGTACTCACTGAGAACCTAAGAAACAATGCAGCAACCTAATCATGTATTTGTTCTCCCTTCACTTGAAGTCTTGAACTGTTACTTAAGCTTTTTATTAAAAAGAAATACATACTTTAGATAAGTGTGTAGGCAGCACAGTGTTCTCAAATGACCTGTATACTGACAATAATGGTTAATTAGTTAATAGCTAATTTCATTTTAGTACAGTTGTAAAATATAATTGTGTGAAGAACTTGTAGATTTATTTGTAACTAGAAAATCAACATCTTAAACATGGAAAGAAATTTGGAAGACATTTAATCCAAAGTCTTTGGCAATGCAAAATGCATCCCTTAGTAAAAAGATGGTACCTAATATAATACTTGGTACCTAATTATGCTCAGTAATTATTACTTCCTTAATACACAGGGTTGCTATGAGTTGCAAAGGAGCCCTGGTGGTGCAGCGGCTAAAGTGCTCAACTGCCAACTTAAAGGTTGGCAATCTGAACTCCCCAGTCACTCCACAGGATAAATATGTGGCAGTCTGTTTCCATTAAGATTTATGGCCTTTGGGACAGAGGCAAGGTGACCAACTAAATACACATCTCCCTATATCCCTCTGGAAACCAACACCTGAAGTGATAATTAAATGGAGCCTTTTGGACACCTAGTGAGCCCTAGGACATGACATAGGGCTGTTAATTTGGACTTCATGCCGCTGAATGGAAAACTTCCTCTCTTTCGCTGACCCCTGATCTTGATGAGTGCTGGCTTTCACGGACTGAAGATAACTTGCCATTTTAACCTATTTTTCACCATCTTGGCCAGTGGGTGGAGCTGGGACTTGACTAGCAGCTAATCTCAGATGCACTGCTCATGGGATGACAGGCAAAAATGCCATATTTTGAGAGCTCTGCTTTGAACTCTGTGTGTCTTGGCACCTTTGGCCTCTCTTTCCACCTCCACCACTGAGTAGCCAGTACTGAGGCAGGCAATGACCTGTGCAGGATGTCATCTTGTTCTACTGGGAGGCAGAAATACCTGCCTGGAGGAGAGTGCTTTTATGGTAGAAAAGGAATATTCTACATATTGTCGCCTATGGCTGGGCCCAACAACAGAGGCCAGCAGGACAGTAGCATTTCTGTATTTTGAACTAGTTTATAACATCTGGGGTTTGATATAGAGGTGCTTACTTTGACCCCTGGGAACAGGGACCTGTACAAAGTCAGGGACCTGATTTTGGAAGTTGTCAGATACCTTTTACCTTTCATTTTAAGGCGGCCTAGAGAAACAACTGTGGTCCATCCTCACAGCATCTCTACCAGCCTCTACTGACACACATAATGCCCCAGAAGCAACAAACACTGGATGGAAGCATAACCAAGAAACCACCCGGGGCTTCAGAAGGCCCCCCAAAGAAAACACCAAAGAACTTTCCAGATCACGGAACTTTCTGAAACTATCAGAAGATGAATGCAAAAGGATCATATAGAGAGCCCTTCTAGACCTTCTACAAAATGCAGCAGAGCAAAATGAAAAATTAAGCAAGCTTTTCAATCTGATGGAACACCAGTACTCTGAAATCCAACAGATCCACAACAAAATCAAAGAGACAGAAACTTCAAAGCCAAGAAAACAGAATGAAACAAATGGAAAATAGACTGTCTGACCTGGAAGACTCCAGCACCTATGAGGCATAATCAGAACAAAGAAACAAGAAAACATGAAGAAGTATTAAGAAGCACACAGGACTCTATAAGAGGAACAATCTACGATTATATGGAATTTCTGAACAGGGAGAGACACCACAGAACACAGAGAATATTGTTGATGAGCTGCTGACAGAAACTTCCCAGAAATCATGAAGGAAGACAATATAGATGTCCAAGATGCATATAGAATGCCATTCAATATAGATCTCAAAATAAAGACCCAAAGACGTATTATAATCAAGCTTAACAAAATGACACAGAAGCAGAAACTCCTAAAGGCAACAAGACTCAAAGCAAATCTAACATTCAGAGGGAAACCCTGAAGGTTTTCATCAGATTTCTCAGCAGAAACAATGCTGATACAGAGACAGTGGCATGACACAGTCAAAGTCTTGAAAGAGAAGAACTTCCAACCAAGAATTATCTATCCTACAATGCTATCTTTCAAATATGAAAATGAAATCAAGACATTCACAAATAAACAGAAGCTCAGAGACTTTGTAAAAACCAAACCAGAGCTACAAGAAATACTGAAGGAATCTCTTGGCTTAGAAGAACAAAACTAACTTTATATTTCAGAAGCAAACTCAGGACACATCACCCAGAAACCTACTCAGTTAGGGAAGGCTCCAAACTTAGTTAAACCTATAATAGCAAAAGAAATGATCCATGATCATATTATGAAAACTATGATGTCATCATATTAAAAAGAGGGATGTACTACAGCTATAATACTATTTCCAGATGGACAGGAAGTCAATAAGACTGGTAATAATTAAAATTCAGCTTGTACATAGTCTATTAAGGGAGATCATGGGACCAGCAGTGTAGCACAATAAAAATGCAACATATTAAATCAAGAAACATAATACAGAAGTCTTAACAACCACAAAACCAATCCTGAAAAAGGTGAAAAATCAACTCAGAAAGAAGAATGTCCTAGAACAGATTAATAAGAACAACAGAGAAAATATCAATACAAAAACAAACATATCACAATGTCTGCATTAAACACATACTTTTCAATAACTACATTGAATGTGAATGGACTGAACACTTCAGTAGAGAGACATCAAGTGACATCTTGCATCAAAAGACATGACCCATCCGTATGTTGCCTGCAAGAAACTCACCTTAGACCTAAAGATATGAACAAACTGAAAATTAAAGAATGGAAGAATATATATCAAGCTAACAATACACAAAGAAGAGGAGGTATGGCAATTCTAATCTCAGATAAAATAGATTTTAAAGTAAAATCCACCATCATTCAGAAGGATGGACCCTATTGCTGAAAGTTTCAGTACGTAAGTAGGACTTAACAATATTAAATATGGCATGCACCTAATATTAGAGCACCTAAATACATCAAAGAAACACTGACTACACTGAAAAAGGAGACAGATCACTCCACAGTAATAACGGGAGACTTAAACACTCCAATCTCAATACTGGACAGATCATCTATAAAAAAGCTCAATAAAGACACAGAAGAACTTATTGCCACAATTAACCAACTAGACTTCATCGACATAAACAGAACTTTCTGTCCATCAACAGACAACTACAGCTTCTTCTCCAGTGCACATGGAACATTCTCCAGAATTGACCATGTGTTAGGACATAAAGCATTTCTCAACAAAACCCATACCATTGAATTATGGCAAAGCATCCTCTCAGATCATAAAGCCATAAAAGTAGAAATCAATAGCAGAAAAACACAGATAGAAAGTGGAACTCGTGGGAACTGAACAACATCTTGCTCCAAAAGCCATGGGTTATAGAAGAAATCCAGGAGGAAATAAATAAATTTATGGATTCCAATGAGAATGAAAACACTTCCTACCAGAACCTATGAGATATAGCCAAAGCAGTGCTTACAGGTCAGTTTATCTCCATAAATGCATATGTCTGGAAGGAATAAAGAAACCAAATCAAAGAACTAACCCTACAGGTTGAACAAGTAGAGAGAGAACAAGAGAGGAACTCCTCAGGCACCAGAAGAAAACAGATCCTAAAGATTAGAGCAGAACTAAATGAATGAGAGAATAGAAGTATAACTGAAAAAAATTGAAAAGACCAAAAGCTGATTTTTTAAAAAGATCAACAAAACTGACATACCATTGGCTAAATTTACTACAGAAAACCTAGAAAGGAAACAAATAACCAAAATAAGAAATGAGAGGGAAGTTGTCACAACAGTTCCAACAGAAATGAAAAATGTCATAGCAGAATACTGTGAAAGACTGTACTCTAACAAATTTGAAAACCTAGGAGAAATGGAAAGATTCCTTGATTCATATCACCTACAAAAATTGTCACAAGGTGAAGTAGAACAACTTAATAAACCCATCACAAAGGAAGAGATTGAAAAAGTCATGTAAAAACTGCCAACTAAAAAAAGTCCGGGCCCAGATGGCTTCACTGCAGAATTCTACCAAGCTTGTAGAGAAGAGTTGTCTCCAATACTGCTAAGACTATTTCACAGTATAGAAAGGGATGGAATACTCCCAAATTGATTCTGTCAAGCCAGCATAACCCTGGTACCAAAGCTAGGGAAAGACCCAACCAAAAAGAACTACAGACCAATATCACTCATGAATCTAGATGCAAAAATCTTCAACAAAATTCTTGCCAACGAAATACAACAACATATCCAAAAAATAATCCATCATGACCAAGTTGGATTCATACTTGGGATGCAAGGCTGGTTCAACATCAGAAACACAATTAATGTCATCAACCACATAAATAACACAAAAGACAAGAATCACCTGATTTTGTCCATTGATGCCGAAAAGGCATTTGATAAAGTCCAACACCCATTCATGCTAAAACCTCTCAGCAAAATAGGAATAGACAGCCAATTCCTCAATGCAATAAGGGCCATTCACACAAAGCCAACTGCCTATGTCATCCTGAATGGAGAGAGACTGAAACAATTTCCCCTGAGAACAGAAACTAGATAAGGATGCCCACTCTCACCTCTTCCACTCAACATTGTACTAGAAGTCCTAGCCAGAGCAATTAGACAAGACCAACAAATAAAGGGCATCTGCATTGGCAAAGAGGAGGTAAAAATCTCCCGTTTGCAGATGACATGATTGTATACACAGAATCCTAAAGAATCCATAAGTAAACTACTCAAACCGATAGAAGAGTCCAGCAAAGTCTCAAGATACAAGATAAAGATAAGTAAATCGGTAGGATTCCTTTATACCAACAAGATTATTAAGTAAGAAATCACCAAATCAATACCATTTACTGTAACCCCTAAGAAGATAAAGTACCTAGGAATAAATCTAACAAGAGAAATAACAGACCTTTACAAACAGAACTACAAGACCATCTACAAGAAACTAAGAGAGACTTACATAAATGAAGAAACCTACCTGGCTCATGGATAGGAAGACTTAAAATTGTGAAAATGCCTATTTTACCACAATCTACTTGTATAATGCAATCCCAATACAAATTCCAGTGACATTTTCTTAATGAGGTGCAGAAACAGATTATCAACTTCGGAAAAGGAAGAAGCCCTGGATAAGAAAAGCACTACTGAGGAAGAACACACTGGGAGGCCTCTCACTACCCGACTTTGGAAGCTATTACACTGCTACAGTAGTCAAAACAGCCTGGTACTGGTACAAAAAGAGATCAATGAGACAGCATTGAGACCCCACAGGTGATACCATCTTCCTATGAACAGTTGATATTTGACAAAGGCCCTAAGACACTAAACTGTGGAAAAAACAATCTCTTCAACAAATCATGCTGGCAAAATTGGATATCCATCTGCAACACATTGAAACAAGACCCATATCTTAACACTTTATTCAAAAACCAACTCAAACTATACAAAAGACCTAAATAGCAAATCTAAAACGATAAAGCTCAGCCAGCAAAATGTAGGAACAACAATGGAAGTTTTAATACACAATGTAAACAGACTTCAAAATCTGTCCAATAAACCACAAACAACAGAAGAGAAAATAGATAAATGGAAACTACTAACAATCCAATACATTTGCTCATCCAAAGACTTTATTAATAGAATTAAAAGGCCACCTACAGAATAGGAAAAAGTATTTGGCGATTATATGTCAGGCCAACACCTGATCTCCATAATCTATAAGGTACTACAAAATATCAACAAGAAAAAGATAAATTATCCAATTAAGGAATTGGCAAAAGAGATGGACAGACACTTCTCCAAAGAGGAGATCCAGGCAGCCAAAAAACATATGCAGACATGCTCACAATCATTAGCTATTAAGGAAGTTCAAATCAAAACTACACTGAGATACCATCTCATCCCAAAAATGTTGGTCATGATCCAAAAAATGCAAAACAACAAATGCTGGAGAGGCTGTGGAGAAATTGGAACTCTCCTACACTGTCGGTGGGATTGCAAAATGGTGTAACCTCTTTGGAAAGCAATCTGGTGCTTCCTTAAAAAGCTGAATGTAGATATACCATTTGACTTAGCAATTCCACTGCTCAGAATATATCCTACAGAATCAAGGCCCTTCACACCAACTGATACATGTACGCTAATGTGTATTGCAGCACTGTCCACAATAGCTAAAAGATGGAAGAAACCCAGATGCCCAACAACAGAGGAATGGATAGGTAAACTGTGGTATATATACTCAATGGAACACTATGCAATGATAAAGAACAACGATGACTTTAGGAAACATCTCATAACCTGGTTTCAATTGGAGGACATTATGTTGAGTGAAAGTAGTCAGTGACAAAAGGACCAATATTGTATGAGACCCATACTACAAGAACTTAAAAACAGACTCATGCATAGAAGAAAAGACTCTGATGGCTGCAAGGGTAGAGAGGGAAGTAGGGCAGTGGGGGAAGGTTTAGCTTAGATAGTTGATAGAATTTTGGTTGGGTGAAATCTGTGACAGCACACATTAAAAAGAAGATCATTATTAACTGAACTTCAGCATAACATGATTACTCCTCTCAATATATCAAAGACAGAGTAGCTGGGGTGGGGGTCCAGGGACCATGCTCTCAGGGGAAACAAGAGTTTTGCTAAGAGAGCCTTCTGCACCCCACATTGATGAGTGGCGTCTGGGGTCTTAAAAGCTGCCAAGCTCCCATCTGAGGGTACAGCAAATGGTCCCAACTCAGCAGGAACAAATGATCACCAAAGACGAAAATGACATGGGGGAAAGAGAACCCAGAAGACAGAGAGACTCACATGAGTGGGTGACTACATCGACTTGGGCTTGGAAGAACTGGATAGTACCCAGCCACCACCACTGATAGCTGTGATGGAGCTCACAAAGTTGAATCTCACTGGCAACACAAGAATAAAAAGGGGTGCACCCTGAGATCTCCACTAAAAGACTGCAATTCATAGTCCAGGGGCCTTGGAGTTCCCCTAGGGGCATGGCCCCTGGCCCTGATGCTGCCTCTGTCTGTAAATCATAATGGAGGTCAACTCTTCAGACAGAAGTGGATTGGACTTGGCGACACAGAGTGACCGTATCATGTGTGCACTTTATGGTTCGATGCATGTATAGGATGTCATCCTGCTGATCTCTTACTAGAGGTGGAGGAGTGGCTGGAGAGGTGGGGATAGGAGATTGTTGGGAGGATAAGACATGTATAGAGCAGAGAGGAAGAGTGTGCTCTCAGCGGACAGGGAGAGCAGTAGGAGCTGCATATAGGTGGGCGTGCAAATTTATATGAGAATGTACATTATCATTCAATCAAAAAAAAAAGATTTATGACTGTGCTACCCCTCTAGGGCAGTTGTGCTCTGTCCTCACAGGGTCATATAAGTTCGAGTCAACTCGTTGGCAATGGGTTTGGTTTTCGATGAGTCAGAATCAACTCCGGAGTGAAGTGTTTGTTTGATCAGCTGTGTCTTGATTATGTCTGAAACACTGATTTACTACTGCATTAATTACCAGAACTTTCAAAAGGTCCTGAAGAGAATTGAACTAATTCTTGATGGACTTAGGCCAGTTGGTTTAGATGGTCAGGTCTCTAGGAGTTTATCACTCAGATGTTTTAGAATTCTTTTCAGAATTTGCCCAGCCCTGATCATCAAGACAACCGAAGGAAGTTTTTATTTCCCCCCACCTTATCTCTCTTTGGCATAAGAGTTTTAAAAAATTCATATGTTAATCTTGTGCCCCAAATGTGTAATTTATTTCTTATATGAGACAAAGTTCTCATCATGACTATCACTTTCTGCTGAAGGTCCGTTCGGAAAGTCACTATTTTAGTTCACAGCAAACACAGAAGCCATCAGAAAGAAACTTCTCTTTTCACCACACACCCTGCAAACTTACCAGCATCTACACAACTCTCTTCTTTTTTCTCCTTTTAAATGGAAGATACACCTCTTTTTCTTTTCTAAGGTCAATTTCTCCAGCTATGATCTGTATCCTATATCCTTTTACTTTTTCAGGAAACTTGTACAGTATCCCTTTTACTTCATCTAGGGAGCCCTGGTGGCACAGCAGTTAAGGGGTCAACTGCCAACCAAAAGTTGGCTGCGCAGCAGAAGAAAGATGTGGCAGTATCCTTCCTAAAGAGTACAGCTTTTGAAAATGTATGGGACAATTCTACTCTGTCTGACAGGGTCACTTTTAGTTGGAATCAACTTGGTAACTTTATTTTTCTGTTTCCTTTACCTTAACATTCCCTACTTGACTCATGTGCCTGTCAGCAATTAAATATGCTCAAATTTTCTATCTTAAACAAAAACAAATGCACTGTCTTGACCCTACATCTTCCTATAGCCATTACTCTAGCTGTCCCCACCCACTCACATTAAAACTTCTTGAATGACTTGTTCAGCCCTGGTCTCTAGCTTTTCACTATCTTTTCACACTAAAATGTTGGCAGTTCAGTTTCCAACTTTAGCATTTCTTTACTTTTCCGTTTACAAAACCACAGCTGAATTCTCATGATCCCCAACACAGTACATGTTTTTTGTTTTCAGTGCCTTGTCTTATTAAACAAGAAACACTGGTGGTGTAGTGGTTAAGTACCATGTCTGCTAACCAAAACTTTGGCAATTTGTACCCTCTAGTTTCTCCTTTACAACTCTATGGAGCAGTTCAACTTTGTCCTATGGTGTCACTATTAGTTGGGAGCGACGGGCGACAGTGGGTTTGGTTGGCTTATTAAACGTATCACCAGCAATGACGCTGTTCATCCCTCCCTCCTTCTTATCCCATTCCCTTGGCTTTCATCACAGGACTCTCCTGATTTTCATCTTTCCTCTTTGGTTGCCTGTAACATTCTTTCTTTACTCCCCTCCTCCCATCATGAGTGTTGGGCATTTTGCTGGATTTAGTCCAGACTCACTGCATAGTCTTCCTCAAAAAAATCTACTGAAATTTCTACTTTGTCTGTCTCCACTGACATCACTATTTCTTCCTAGAATACTGTGGTGGTCAGGATTGTGTCAGTTTGGCTACTCCATATTTGGCTGCTGTATTAAGTGGCAGGGCGGGGTTTGTGGTGGCTTCCCGACACTCAGCGCTCTCATCTCTTGACCTTCCACTACTACTGCTGGTCTGCTCACGTAGTCAGGAGCTCCTGCTCTCTTCTTCTGGCATCTGGTTCCTGGACTTGAACTAGCAGCTGTGGATTCATCGGTCCTTGCAGTTGGTGCTTCTGAGTCCTGCTTCAACTTGCCGATCCTGGGTTCTCCAGCCTCTGCTGCTCCTGCTCCCTGATCTGCTGATCCTGGGTTCGCCAGCCTCTGCCACTTTGTCTCACCGACAGCTTGGGACCCACTGACCTACACAATTGGTGATCTAAAACTCTGGTCTCTGACCTGCTAACTTTGGGTTCCTCAGCTTCGGTGGCCATGTGAGGCTTGTGTCAGAACTTGGGACATTCAGCTTCTGTGATTGCATGAGCTGTTTCCTATATCTACATCTATATCTATCTATCTATCTATCTACTATAAATCTTTCCTTGTACTTGCATGTTTTACTGGTTTTGCTTCCCTAGAAAATCCAGCCCAAGACAAATACTGTAAGGTCCCCAGACTGCATGAGGGAAATGATGATTTCTGTCTAATTCTCTGCCATTTACTTAGCCTTTATCATATACTAGACCCATAGTAATTACGTACTGAATAGATGAATAAACGAGAAATATAATCAACAGGTAGTTTCTCAACCAACTTTGTAGACTGACTCTTCGTACTTTCTACTTTTCTGCACTACATACAGATAATTTTTTTAAGGTACTAATGTTATTGTGCCACTCTTGTATTTGTTACTTGGCAATGGCTTATTATTCTTCTCAGAATTACTTATCATTTTTATTCTCATCTTCTACATTTAAATTATATTGGACTTGAATTGATTTCCCAGTTGAAATTACTTCTTCCCTTTTCTGGCTAATTCTTTGTAATCTTTAATGTCTCAATGTAAGTTACATTCATTTCTTCAAGAACTTTCTTAGTGCCCTAGACTAGGTTAACTCCCTCTTCTACATCCTCTCAAAGCCTCTACTTTCCTCTTTTTAATGTATATCACATGTATGATTGTACCACAAACTCCATAGGGCCAGGGACGAGTCTTATTCCCTGCTATAGCCCCAGCACCTAATATATCTTGTGGACACTCATTTGCTAAAATGAATTACATTCAACTCCTTCTTAAAGTGTAACACTAGAAATGGAAACATAATGCATGATAAAGAGGTACTATTATTTTTGACTAGGTAAAGAACACGAAGTTAGGATTGCAGCAAGATGCATTAACAACCTCAAATATGCAGATGATACAACTATGCTTTCTGAAAACGAAGAAGACTTGCTTGATGTACTAGCTAATGAAGATTAAAGACTACAGCTTTCAGCATGGATTACAGCTCAACGTAAAACAAAACTTCCCACAACTGCACCAAGCAACAACATCATGTTGGAAAAAACATTGAAGCTGTCAAGAATTTCATTTTACTTGAATCCACAATCAATGCTATGGAAGCAGCAGACAAGAAATTTAACAATTGTGTCGGGGACATTTGCTACAAAAAGACCTCTTCGAAGTGTTGAAAAGGAAAGATGCCACTGTGAGGACAAAGGTGAGCTTGACCCAAGTTGTGGCATTTTCAGTAACATCGCATGCATGCAAAAGCTCAACAGTGAATGAAGAAGACCTAAAAAGAATTGACCGCATGAAATTAAGGTGTTGGTAAGAATATTGAGTATATCATGGACTGCCAGAAGAACAAACAAATCTGTCTTGGACAAAGTACACCCAGTGTTCTCCTTAAAAGTGAGGATAATGAGACTTTGTCTCACATACTTCAACATGTTGTTGGGCGGGATGAATCCCTGGAGAAGGGTCAGTGAGATGACACAATGACCCAACAATGAGCTCCAGTATAGCACTGGTTGTGAAGATGGTGCAGAACTGGACAGTGTCTTGTTCTTTTGTGCTTAAGGTCACTGTAAGTTGAAAAATTAACTAGATTTTGTGACGATTACCACCCGACTTGGCAGCACTTGGCTTGGCTTGGCACTCTTGAGTTCAGGATGCTGCCTCTTTTCTGCAACCAAAAGACCTGTTACTGTTGCTTTGATTCCAACTCATAAGGACCGTAGGATTGCCAAGGCTGTAATCTGTGTGGAAATAAGCTGCCTTGTCTTTCTGCTGTGGAGAGGCTGGTAAATTCAAACTGCTAGCGTTACAGTTAGTGCCTGAGTGCTTAACCACTGCACCACCTGCTCCTTGTATCTGTTTTCCAGGGCACTCAAATTCATAACACTGACAGCTGGAAACCTTCATGCTGAAATCCTATAAGCTCCTAAAACTCATTATGTTCAAAATGAAACATCACACTCTCAAAAAATAAGTACATAGTCTTACATGTTTTCATCCCATATAATAGAGTTACCACAAGCCTAAATCATGCCAAACACATTGCTACTGAGTCAATTCCAATTCATGTTGACCCTATAGGAGGACAGTAGAACTGCCTCATAGGATCTCCAAGGAATGTCTGGTAGATTCAACCTGCTGACCTTTTGGTTAGCAATCATGTCATTAACGACTGCATCTCCAGGGCTCCTCCATCAGTCTGGGTACCAAAAACAGAAATAATGGAAATTTTCCTTACTCTCTCATCTTCTGTATCTTGTGTTCAAACACACAAACCAGCCAGTTTCTTGACTATTAAATCCATCTCCTCCACTGCTTCATGACTGACTGCCCAAGTCTAGGACTATAACAGCACTCAACTTGCTACACTATTCTCATTCACCATTTTGTTTCATGTGTTGTACCCAAAAATAACATCCTCAACACAGCCAGTTATAAGAATGATGTCTTTGAAAATAGTTTACTTTGTTTGTTCTTCTCTTTCAGAAACCGCTTCATGTGTCTTAACTGTCCCTCAATTATAAAAAGGATTTTTTAAAACATGCCTCGGATATTATTTCTACATTGCTTCTCACTTACATCTGACTCTGCACCTCACAACCTTTCAAAACTCACACACGCCCACACACTCATACTACCTTTATCCTGGATGCAAGCCTCTGTAGCTAGGTATTTATTCTCTGGTTTCCGGTTACAAGTAATTACAAGGAGATATCTTCAGCAAAGATCCTTGGGGTGACAGTAATAGTCATAACTGCTAAAGTTAGATCCTTTACTGAAAAATCTAATAAATCTATTGTTGTTTAGGTAAAAGGTGTTTTTAGGGTGGTTATTCTTGCTCTTGGTGTCTTCAAAATAGGGAAAGCGATCAACCATCTGCAGGCACACATATATGAAATGAGATGTAATTCCCCTAGCAGCTAGTCAAGGTTTCAAAATGCTTTCCTTTTTGTTATTTGACTTAAGGTGACTTGCAGGAATAGTAGAAGGAATACATAAGTAAGAACACATACCTGTGTTGGAAAGCCAGGGTGGGTTCCATCAAGCCAAAATGGGTAGAGAGTTTCTTGAAAATGAGATGAAAATGAAACCAAATGAAGACAGGAGGAGGGTGAGTTTACTGAGTCAAGTTTCCTGCTTACTTTCTAAATAGTGCAAGTCAAGCAGCTTCGTCAAACGCCATCTGTGAGAAACCTGTAAGACCCCACTGTTGTTGCGGCTGGGTCCCTCATGTCACTTCCCACTTCTAACAACCATATGTAAAACAGAGCAAAGCACTGCCTAATCCTCTGCCATCCGCACAGTCATTGCTGTGTTTGAGCACATTATGGTCACTGGGTCAATCCATCTTGTTGAGGATCTTCCTCTTTTTTGCTGTCTCCCTACCAAATGTGATACGTTTCTCTAGGGACTGAGCCCTCCTAATAACTTGTCCAAGTATGTGAAATGAAGTCCTGCTGTTCTCTCTTCTAAGGCGCATTCTGGCTTGTACTTCCCAGAAATGCCTATGGCTATTTATCCATCTAACTTTTCACTAAGAAAGAGAAAATACCCTAAACTTTATATTTTGAATCTTAGCAATGGTTAAACACAGTTATCCGACTCAAAATGCCATGTTATCTGTTTAAATGAGAGTTTAGGAGAACTTGGTGATAAATTAAATTCTGACTTGTACTCACCTTGTGTAGATCTACAGGAACTCCAGGCTCCCTGCTGGTCACATCCTCAACTTCTGTGTGTCTGCTGGATAAGAAAGAGCCTCAGCAGCTGGAAGAAACCTGGCTCCATGAACTTAACCTAGACATTAATATAATATTAATATAATAGTGATGGCATATTGTAGATATTGGAATTCTTCTGCCTTCTAAAACAGTAAATCAGAAGAAATATTGTATCCTTAGTGGGATTTTTTAAAAGTTCTTGAAATTTTGAAAGTTTGAAAGATACCAGTTCTAAATGCATTTCCCTCTTATTTCCTGAGTTTTGTCAGTGCCTGTGATTGACAGTTCTCAAAAAATGTTTGGATTCTGGAAAACTTAATCAGGTGTTGACTTCAGTTGAAATGTGTGTTCCATATATGATCTTCTTAATGCAACAGATTTAAAAAAAAACCAGGCACTTAATATAAAATTATTGGTATGGTAAGTGAATTTTTCCTCCAATTTTGAGTTCATTGTCACCCAGCCAAAACAGCAGGAAGTTATAGACACTACTTTAGACCTCCACATATCTGTCAGTTTACTGTGCAATGTTACTGTGATGCTGAAAGCTGGGCCACTCATATTCAAGTACGAACAGGGCCACCCATGATGGACAGGTTTCAGCTGAGCTTCCAGACAAAGATAGACTACAAAGAAGGACCCAGAAGTCTACATCTGAAAAAAAATAATTAACCAGTGTAAACCTCATAATAGCAAGGGAACTTTGCCTGATGTAGTGCAGGAAGATGAATCCCTCAGGTTGTAAGGCACTCGAAATATGACTGGGGAAGAGCTGCCTCTTCAAAGTAGAGTGGACTTTAATGACATGGATGAAGTAAAGCTTTGGGGACCTATGTATTATGACAAAAAATGAGAATAAACATTTGCAAACATCCATGAATAGTCAAAATGTGTGAAGTATGAATGTACAAAGTATGAATCTAGAAAAATTGGAAATTGTCAAAAATGAAATGTAACATATAAACATCAGTATCTTAGAAATTATTGAGTTGATTTGAACTGGTATTGTCATTTTGAATCAGATCATTGTATGGTCTACTATGCTGGGAATGATAAATTGAAGAGGAATGGTGTTGCATTCAACTTTCAAAAGAGTATTTCCTCATCTATCCTGAAGTATAGTGCTGTCAGTGATAGGATAATATCCACAGGACTACAAGGAGGACTAGTTAATATGCAGCCAAGTTAATATGAGTATTATTCAAATGTCAGCTTCAACCACTAAAGCCAAAGACGAAGAAACTGAAGATTTTTATCAACTGCTGCAGTCTGAAATTGTTGTAGGAAATCAACCAACACCTAAGGAGATAAGAAGCAGCCGTTTATTATAGTAATGCCAGCGGGCCAGCGGGGGCTCACAAACCTCCAACAACTGGCCCCGAAGGGGAAGTTAAGCAGGCTTTTATGGGTTGGGGTCTTCTGGGTCAGGTGCAGCAGGGTATACTTGGTGCTGAGTGCAGCAAGGGGACTGAGTGCTGAATGCAGCAAGGGTGCTGATGCTGAGTGCAGCAAGGGGGCTGAGTGCTCAGTGCAGCAAAGGGAAGTCACTTGGTGGTGAGTGCAGCAAGGGGCAAGGTATTTTTGGTGCTGGGGGCAGCAAGGGGCTGAGTACAGCAAGGGGAAGTAGCTTAGCAGTGAGTGTAGCAAGGGGCAGTGTATATTTAGTGCTGGGGGCAGCAAGGGGCAAATTTCCCAGAATGAGGCAGGGGGCAAAGGGAGCTGGGGTGGTGTTCAGTCTGGCTTCTCCTTCAAAATTAGTTAAATATACAATCAAGATGAATTGATAATTACTGGTGATTGGAATGCAAAAGACTAGAAACAAAGAAGGATTTGGTTTTTGGAAAATATGACCTTGGTGATAGAAACTATACTGGAGATTTTATGATAGAATTTTGCAAGACCAATAACTTCTCATTACAAATATCTTTTTTCAACAATATAAGTGCCAACTATACATGTGAATCTCACTAGATGAAATACACAGGAATTAAATCAACTATGTCTGTGAAAAAATATAATGGAAAAGCTCAATATCTTTGGTGAAAATAAGGCCAGGGCCAACTGTGAAATGGCCATCAATTACATCCAAGGGCAAGTTACAACTGCTGAAAATTAGAAGTTAGCGAGAGTGAAAGTATGATCTTGAGTAGAGACCATCTCAAGAATAGATATGACATACTGAACATTAATGACTGAAAACCAGATGAGTTGTAGAACAGCATCAAGGACATCATACATGAAGAAAGCAAGAGGTCATTAAACAGACAGCAAAGAAAGAAAACACCAAAAGGAATGGCAGAGGAACTTCTGAAACTTGATTTTCAGTGTAAAGTAGCTAAAGCAAATGGAAGAAATGATGAACAGAAGCTTCTACAGAGTTGCTGAAACAGACAAAGTAATACATTACAATGAAATTTGCCAAGAACTAGCAATAGAAAACCAAAAGGGAAGAACTTGCTCAGCATTTCTGTAGCTGAAAGAACTGAGGAAAGAATTCAAGCTTTGAGTTGTAATATTGAGTGATTCAGAAAAATATAAACAATGCAGGAGGCATCTATAAAAGATAGAAGGAATACAGAGTCACTTTACCAAAAAGAACTGGTTGACATTCAACCATTTCAAGAAGCAGCATATGATTAAGACCAATGGTGCTGAAAGCAGAAGTCCAAGCTGCTCTGAAAACATTGGCAGAAAGCAAGATTCCAGGAGTTAATGAACTACCAAATGACAGGTTTCAACAAATGGATGCCGTGAAGTGCTCACTTCTTTATGCCAAGAATTTGAAAGTCAACCAACTGGAAAAGATTCATACTTGAACTCATTCCCCAGAAAGGTGATCCAGCAGAATGCAGACATTATTGAACAATGTCACTGATGCCACAGGTAAGTAAAATTCTTCTAAAGACCATTCAAAAGTAGTTGTAGCAGTGAATACACATGGAACTGTCAAAAATTCAAACCAGATACAAAAGAGGATGTAGAACTACAGATATCATTGCTGATACTAGCTGGATCCTAGCTGAGAGCAAAGAATACCAGCGAGATCTTTACTCACTATGCTAAGGCATTCGACTGACTGGATCATAACAGATTATGGACAACATTGCAAGAAATGCAAATTCTGGAACACTTAATTGTGCTCATGGGGAACCTGTACTTAGACCAAGAGGCAGTTATTCATACAGAACTAGGGGGTGTGGTGTATCTTAAAGTCAGAAAAGGTCTGTGTCATCTCAATTTCGAAAATGTTGCAAACGATGTAATTGCTAGTGATTGTAAATATTGATATTTCAAGCATAATTCATTTTAAGTGTATTCCATGGAATAAAAAATTCATAGTGACTTCATATCCACCACGAGCCATTCATAGAAATACATGAACAAGCTCTACTTTATTATCCATAAATTTTACGTCTCTCCATTATCTTCCTTGAACTTGTGTTTGTGTTCCATTTCTCTTATAGAATTGAATCCTAATAAATTTTATACTTTAAGTTTGATTGATCACATTCTCATATTTCTCTGCTACAAAATATTTCTTTTTTAATTTAGTGAGTATGATAACAAAGCTCGGTGTTAAATAATTGCTTCTATATTGAGTTATCATTATAATTAAAATTGTAAACAACTGACGAAAATGATACACATGTATTAGAATGATAAACTCACTGCCATCAAGTCAATTCAGGCTCATAGCAACCCTATAGGACAGGACAGAACTGTCCCATAGCATTTCCAAGGAGTGTCTGGTGGATCAGAACTGTCGTCCTTTTGGTAAGCAGCAGTAGCTGTTAACCACTATGAATGATAGAAGGGAGCAAACAGCAAATGCTTTGTGAACTTTGGTACTTGCTGTAATAAGAATGTGAGGCAACAGACAGATCGATCAATGGAACAGAATCAAGACCCCAAAGATGACATCATCTGCTTATGAACAGCTGATATTTGACAAAGGCCTTAAGACATTAAACTGGGGTAAAAACAGTCTCTTCAACAAATGGTGCTGGAAAAATTGTTATCCATCTGCAATAAACTGAATCAAGATCCATATCTTACACCTTACACAAAAACCGACTCCAACTGGATAAAAGACCTAAATATCAAACCTAAAACAATAAAGCTCATTCAAGAAAAGGTAGGAATAACAATGGAAGTTGTAATACGCAATGAGGACAGACTCCAAAATCTGTCAAAGAAACCACAATCAACAGAAGAGAAAATAGATAAATGGTAACTATTAAGAATCAAGCACTTTTGCTCATCCAAAGACTTTATTAATAGAATTAAAAGAACACCCATGGAATGGGAAAAAATATTTGGCAACTCTAGAGATGTGAGACCGACACCTGATCTTCTTAATCTATAAGGTACCACATAATATCAATAAGAAAAAGATACATCATCCAATTAAGTAATGGGCAAAGGAGATGGACAGACACTTCTCTAAAGAGGAGATCCAGGCAGCCAAAAAACACATGTGGACATGCTCACGATCTTTAGTTATTAAAGAAATTGAAATAAAACCTACAATGAGATACCATTTCACCCCAACAAGGTTGGCCATGATCCAAAAAACACAAAACAACAAATGCTGGAGAGGCTGTGGAGAAAGTGGAACTCTCCTACACTGTTGGTGGGGTTGCAAAATGGTACAGCCTCTTTGGAAAGCAATCTGGCGCTTCCTTAAAAAAATGGATCTAGATATACCATTTGACCCAGTAATTCCACTACTTGGAATATATCCTACAGAATCAAGGCCCTTCACACCAACGGATACATGCACAAGAATGTTTATTGCAGCACAGTCCACAATAGCAAAAAGATGGAATCAACCCAGATGCCCAACAACAGAGGAGTGGATAGGTAAACTATGGTATATATACTCAGTGGAGCACTATGCAATGATAAAGAACAATGATGATTCCAGGAAACATCTCCTAACCTGGTTTCAACTGGAAGACATTATGTTGAGTGAAAGAAGTCAGAGACAAAAGGACAAGTATTATATGAGACCCTTACGATAAGAACTCAGAAACAGACTTATGCATAGAAGAAAAGACTCCTCAACAGCTGCACGGGAGGGGAAGGAGGGAGGGCGAGGTGGGGAGGGTTTAGATTAGATAGTTGGTAGAAATTTGGTTGGGTGAAATCGGTGACAGCACACATTAGAAGCAAGAACAGTATTAAGTAGATTTCAACATAACTTGAGTACTCCTTTCATCTTAACCCAATAATGTAAGGACAGAGTAGCTGGGGCGGGGGACAGGGAACCATGCTCTTAGGTGAAATTGAGGCCAAACTGGCACAACTAGTGTTTTGGTAAGAGGACTGTCTGTACTCCACATTGGTGAATAGCATCTGGGGTCTTAAAAGCTGCCAAGCTGCCATCCGAGGGCACAGCAAATGATCCCAACTCAGCAGGAGCAGATGCTCATCGTGGACTAAAATGACAACCCAGAAGACAGAGAGACCCACATGAGTGGGTGCCTGTATCAACTTGGGACTGGAAGAACCAGATGGTGCCAGGCCACCACCAGGGATAGCCACAATGAAGTTCACCAAGTTGAGTCTCACTGGAAACACAAGAATAAAAAGGGGTGCACCCTGAGATCTCCACTAAAAGATCACAACTGATGGTCCAGCGGCTTCGGGGTTCTTCTGGGAGCATGGCCCCTGGCCCTGACGCTGCCCTTGCCCATGGATCATAATGAAGGTCCACTCTTCGGACAGCAAGGGATTGGACTTGGCGACACAGAGTGACTATATATTGGGTGCACTTTACAGTTCTATACATCTATAAGATATCATCCTGCTGACTGGAGGAAGGGGAGTGGGTGGAAAGGAGGGGAAAGGAGACTGTTGGGAGAATGAGACATGTATGGAGCAGAGAGGAATAGTGTGCTGTCACCGGGCAGGGAGAGCAGTGGAAGCTGCATATAGGTGGACATGTAAATTTATACGGGAAAGTATATTTTCACTCAGTCATAATAAAAAGATAAAAATAAATTTAAAAAAAAAAAAGAAGAAGAATGTGAGGCAAGTGCATTTGATTGTGCCAAGGCTTGAACAGATCGTACTTGATAGTCAAAGCAGTGTAGACAGCATATGAACATGGAGAGCAGAAAGTGCGATACATGCCCCAGGAGTAACATGTCGTGGGTGTTCTTGCAGTCTAGGACCTGTTAGAGAAACTTTGGAGGCATCAGCTGAGGGGCCAAATTCATTGTCCAGTTCAAGGGAAGGCCATGTGTTACAGAGGAGAACTGTCCTACAAGATTTTCTTGGCTGCAGTCTTTATGCAAACCCTAGTGGTGTAATGGCTAACTGCTATGGCTGCTAATGAAAAGGTCCGTAGCTCATATCCACCAGGTGCTCCCTGGGAACTCTGTGGAGTAGTTCTACCCTGTCCTGCAGGGTAGCTGTGAGTCAGAATTGACTTGGCAGCAGTGAGTTTGGTTTTTGGAATCTTAATGGAAGGAGTCCTGGTGGCACAATGGTTAAAGAGTATGCTAACCAAAGGATCGGGGTGTCCAACCCACCCAGCAGCTCTGCAAAAGAAAGACTTGGCAATCTACTCTGTAAAGATCAGATCAGAAAAACTAATCCAATGCCACTGAGTCGATTCAAACTCATAGTGACCCTATAGGACAGAGGAGAACTGTCATATGTTGAGTCAATTTTGACTCCATAGCTACCCTATAGACAGAGAAGAACTACCCCATAGAATTTCCAAGGAGCATCTGGTGGGTTTTGAACTGCTGACCTTTTGATTGGCAGCTGTAGCACTAAACCACTATGCCACCAGGGTTTCCTTTTGTGTATGTAGAAACAGTTATTGTAATTCTGCCACTTCTTCATTTAAATGTTTTCAGACCTATCTATGATACTGTCTGTAGATTCAGTATATCCATTTTAACTGCTATTTCATATCTCATTGTTGACTCAGCCAGTTTAACCTTTCTTTCCCACTTTAGGAATTCCTTGCAGCCTGTGGGAAACACTTTCACATATATGCACCACCTTTCTGTAGGATCATTTCTCTTGATGTACAGAATAGAATTAATGTATTTGTTACCAAAAACTAAAAAAAAAAAAAGAAAAGCTTTCAGTTAAGCTTCTTAGCTAATCTTAGCTAAAGAGGAAACACCCAAGTCTGTAAAAAAGGTTTTAAATTTCCCACCCTTAGCTAAACTCAGCTAAGTATGTTAATAAATACTACCTACAGCTTTTTATAGTTAAAGCATTTAAAGAAATTTGGGGACCTCATACCACCAAGAAAGCAGGTCCAGGAGCAGAGTACATCCTCTGGAAAGAACTTGGGGTCCTGCACCTCAGCAGCTCCCAGTCCAGGGGAAGACTGATGACAAGGACCTTCCTCTAGAGCCAACCGAGAAATGAGGCCCTGAATTTAGACTTTGAGCATACTGTACTGTGAACAGAGTAAAATTTCTATTTCGAAAGCCATCCACTTGTATTTCTGTTATAGCAGCACTAGATGACTAAGACATAGGAGTCATTAGGAAATAATGCCCCCCAAATAGTTGGTGCCACCTGGGTAGTATAATAGGGTTATTTTAGACCAATAGAACTTCAGACACTAAGACACAGAACAGAAAAGCAGCCTAGTCGAAGAAAGGGATCCCAAATAATTCAGTGTGATTGGAGCATTAGGGATGAGAGAGGAGACTGGAGAGGTAATGGAGAGCCATCTGGCAGAGGGTGTTTTATACCATGATAATCCCCCTGGATTGTATCCTGAAGATGAAGGAGAATCTTTGATGTGTTGTCAAGCATGGAAATGGAGTAAGAGTTGGGTTTTAGGAAGATTATGCTGGTGACAGAAATAACAGATTGGATTAGGTGGCAAGACAAGGAGTCAGAAAGCCAGTTAAGTGTCTATTATAATAACCCAGGCGTGGGAAAATGAGGCCCTGAAGTGAGACAATATTCTTCCCTGACGGAAATGCATTCACCGTAATAGCACCCTCAAAGGCTGAAGAATGTCGAGTTTATGCCATCAGTAGATCATTCAACTGTTGCTCTTGGAAGTAGTCTGGGACACTATTCTTTGAAAACTATACTTCTCCAGCAAGTGGACTCTAATCCATCTCCACAGGTGGAAACTTGACATCTCGATGGGCCATGGCGAGCACATCATCTCTAAGTTATTATTCTTTTATTGCATCACTTAAAGATTTATCTGGTCTTCATGCTTGACTGTCTTTGCCCTCTTTCTTTCATGAGAAGAAGAACTATTATTTAATGCCCAGTCCACATCATTCAATTTTGGTTTAACTCTTCACCCTCAAATATCAAAAATAACACCAAACATGGAAACAAAATAAAACACACTTCCTCCTGAAATAACCACCAACCAAGCGCACATGTTAATGCATGTGATTCATTTTTTCCCCCATTTTGAGATACCTGAACCCATTGTTCAGCTATTTCTGGAAAAACATTCATAGATTTCAGTTGAACTTTCTGAATAACATCAAACTGGGCTCAAATCTCAGAGAATTTTCTCCTTCTAAGACAAACTGTTTCCACCCCCACACTCCATCATTCATTTGGTTAAGAAGACAAGTTCTAGATTAAATGCTAAGGTATTTATCACTGGCTCTCCCATTTTACACTCATTGGTCTATATATTAACAAATAATTAAACTTACTTGTCTATCCAGCGAGTATTTGCTATTAGTATTGCCCACTTTTATCATAGATGTCTGTCACATTTGTCTTAGATGACTGTCTCTTGTGCTGTTTTGACTGCAGCTTTAATTATGGTCCTTTGCAAAGAAAATGCAGTTTATTTACACTCAGGTCACGTGGTAATCTAACAGTTAAACATCCAGACTATGATGAGAATCTATACCCTAAAATAACCCAATGAAAAATGCTTTCATTGACTCACAAAGGGGGCAAGCAATAATCCTATAAATCAGACTCAGGAATTTGACATACTGAGAATGCTTTTCTGGCACTTTTTAACTACATGACACAGCAAGCACTGTTAGTTTATAAAAAGGGATGTGTTTCCTATAAGCAATCATGTTATATAACTTAAAATGCTGTGCTAGCCATACTAGTTTTTGCTCCCAGTGCCTCATCCTCAGTAGTCGATACAAATGCTTCAGGTTTGTAAAAATGTCTGTGTGAGCAAAAAGATAAACAGTTACGCTTGGTAAAGTATGCTACTGATTAAGCTCAAGGGCCCATATTCAATGGACAAAGAAGATGGGCTTTGGAGCAAGGCAGACCTGGATTCAAATTTCAGCTCTGCAACTTTCTAGGCTGTGGCTTTGGTCTTTATCTACCTTCTCCTGGCAGGATCAATCCTAGAATTTCCATATGATCAGTGCATGTGATCAGGCACTCCTTGAATACTCTGGGGGTCAGTTCTACCCTGGCCCTAGGGTCACCATGAGTCGGATCCGACCCGACGTCACTTGGCAGTGCATAAGGGTAACAGTTTGGTAGAAAAAAGTAAAAAAATTAAATATAAATAAATTTGTCATATTTATTTATATTACAGATATCTCAGATGTTTTGACAGAAAATATCCCATGTTATATAGTTAAGGCATCCAACGTTTTCTTGGTGATAGACCTCAGCTATAAAATTTTCATCACATAGAAATGAGAGGTCGTGGGGTTACATTAGGTAGAGTGCTGTGCACCTGCTGCGGAGGAGTCCGACAGAGAAGCCTCCTTCCCTTCTCCTCTTTGCCCCTCTTCTTCCCTGCTCTTGTCTTAGACTTTAAATGAGGCAATCACTGCTAGTTCTCCTCCCAGTCCAAGGACCTACACCTTTGTTCCCCACCTGTGTTCGAACGTGCAATGCTAGTCACCAAGGCAACGGTGTGACTGAGAGTGCATGCATCCTTCACTCCACTAATGTAACTTCAAAACTGCCAGTCCTGAGCATTCTTGTCCTAAATAAAGAATAGCACACTTACTGAGGCCATATTGGTTTTTCCCCTTCATTATTAAGTTTGGGAAATTAAACAGAAGACAGAAATCCTAAAATGGTATCCAACTTGTATGTTTGTGTGTATACATACACTCCCCACTTTGCTGCTAACTCAACAGCCAGCAGTTCGAACACACCACATGCTCTTTGGAAACCCATGGGGCAGTTCTACTCTGTCCTGTAGGGTCACTGTGAGTCAGAATGGACTAGAGAGCAACGGTTTCTTTTCTTTTCTTTAATTTTTTTTTTTTTTTGGTACTCCTCACTTATCAATTATCTTATCATCTGACATTTCACATTTACAACAATAATATGAAATCGACTACTAATGAGGAGTCTAGGCAAAATGGGGAGAAGTTTTGCAGAGGCCATGGGCAGTTCGTAGTACTCAGAATGGCTAGAAGGAGGCACCAGCACTGAAGACAGAAGACAGGGCACAAACTCAATACCCCAATGCTCATACAACACCAATTCTTGTGAAATGTACTGGTCTTTGGAAATTAACCATGTCAATAAGTGAGAAGTGTATGTGTATAGAGAGAGAGATATGCATATCCCATTGCTGTATAGTAAAACTGCCCCCCACAGGATAACCTAATCTCTTAGCTTCTTTGGTATAAGTAAATACCATAAATGAGGCCTGACAATTAAGTTCAGAAACTTAATTGTTCTAAGTGCTGCATTCCTCACTGCTGAATGTCACTGTGGTCACCTTTGAAGTACTCCTCTTGGGAAGCTATGCACCAATGCCAGCACCTAGTCCACCCTTCAGAACAATTTTGGAACTCTGTGTCTGGAATAGCCATGGGAGCTGTCATCGTATTTACCCTTGGTGTCCTGAATGTCATCAAAATGTCTTCCTTTCAATATTTCCTTTATCTTCAGGGAAAGAAAAAAGTCACTTGGGGGCCAGATCAGGTGAGCAGGGAGGGTGTTCCAATACAGTTATTTGTTTGCTGGCTAAAAACCCCCTCACAGAAAACTATACAATGAAGTCTGTGAACTTGCCACT
This sequence comes from Heterohyrax brucei, assembly GCA_028571685.1. Taxonomy (NCBI): domain Eukaryota; kingdom Metazoa; phylum Chordata; class Mammalia; order Hyracoidea; family Procaviidae; genus Heterohyrax; species Heterohyrax brucei. The sequence goes on along the minus strand of CM053149.1, from coordinate 110,173,683 downwards.
TTGCCATTCCAGAAAGAGGTCTAAAATTGCTTTGAAGAGTGGACTAGGCACTGGCATTGGTACATAGCTTCCAAGGGGAGCACTTCGAAGGTGACCATAATACTATTCAGCAATGAGGTGTGTAGTACTTTTCTTTTGGATGAATTCACAAACTTGTCAAACCTTACATACATAATTTATACCAAAGAAGTTAAGTCCATAATTCAAAGATAGAGTCATATTGAAAACATATTTCAGCATTTTAAAGAAGATATTCAAAAAGCTATAACCTAAAGATATATCCTGAATAGGTCTCTTTTGAATATCTTACCTTATACCTGTTTCATGAGGAAATAACCTTTAATCCATGACTCTCACCTGGGAATTCCCATTGCAACTCTACCTCTTGCCTAGTGGAACTGGTCAAAACCAAACTGCAACAAAACTCGCTTGGCCACTGCTGAAGAAATCGTGCATAGATAATCTCCTAGATGTCTCAGAGTGCCCTACTTATGCCCAACTCCGTTATACTAACTTCTCATATTTAATATGTAAATATTACTGTTTTTCACACCAGATAGTAATTGTCTTTTTCTTCTGTGTTCCCGCAAAAACTTGTAATTACGGTAGTTACCACACTGTACTATAATTGCACACAGATTTCTCTTTGCAAGAGTTAATGTTCTTTTTAAAAGATTCATTCATTGGCCATGTATTCATTGAGTATATTCTAGGGGCGAGGCCCTTGGATAGGTACTGGTCCCTGGCTTTAAGGAGCTTAGGGCCTCATGGAAGAGAAAACTGTTAATCATATATCACACAACTCATTATAAAAGTACAACTCCAATTTGTGCTGCTACTATAGAAAGATAGGATTTTTATGATTGCATAAAAAAGATAAACTGAACCTAGTTGTGGGGATCAGGAAAGGCTCTCCTGAATAAGAGAAAATTGAGCAGAAGCATGAAGGATGAGCAGGCATTAATTAGGCTAAGAGAGAAGTATATTTCATGGACCTATCCTGTCTTATTTAACTGCATTTTTCAATTATAAAATATACATGCATATATACATATATTTATGTAAACTGAAAATAAGATTGTTGCCATTGACTTGAGTCCAACTCATAGCTACCCTGTAGAACAGTAGAATTGCCCTATAGGGTTTCCAAGGAGTGTCTGGTGGCTTCAAACTGCCAACCTTTTCATTTGCAGTCATGGCTCCTAATTGCTGTACCAACAGATCTCCATTTGTGTACATTCAGATGAACATACACACATACACATATACACATACTCTGTCACAGGGCTATGTATGATCAGATTGCCTCAAATATTTTTAAATAATTTGCAGTTGACATATATATTCTTGACCCTGCTCTGTGTTGTCTGCATCTGTAGAGACAGTCCTTGAGCACCCTGAGTACTCCCCACCTCAAAGACAACTCCTTACCTCTAGACCCAAGGGTTTTGTTTAGCTCCCCTAGGAGTTTCCTATACCAAGGCAGAGCTGCCTAGAAAGTGCTGCATTAAAGGTTGCCCCGGAGGCAACACTGACCAAATGAGCTACATGGATAAAACACCTTGTTTTGTCAGCCCTTAGTAGAGCATTTCTGTCTTGTATTCTGCAACATTCCTCAGTAGGATTAACTCCACTTTGGTAAATTGCTTACGGCAGCTCCCTTTGCTATCTTCTCTCCCTTCCTGGTTCTACTATCCCCCTTGTGCATCCTGGATCATCTCCCAGGTAAACAACTTGTGAACCAGTCCTTGTTAGTAGTTGGGGAGGAACCCGAATTAATACTGAGAGGTGATTGTCATTCAAGGCACATGGGCAAAAAATACTCTGGACTGCTTGTGTTTAGCACCCTAAGCTTTATCATTATCAGTGTAATGACACCGGCAGTTGCCTTCAATTCACCTTTGCACGAGACTCTTTTTTTGCATTTCCATGTTAATCTGCAACACTGCCTTTTCTCCTTCCCCTCACATTCTTCTCAGTGTTTTGTCTCTGATTTCTGCTCAGTTATGAGCAGTCAGGGTGGCATCCTTGACAGGTGCTGCCCGAGATCTTGTCAGGGGCCAGGCAACACCCAAGAGGGAAGGTGAGTCTTGGCAAGAGCGAGTTGTAGGATAAAGTGGGTTTTCCAGAAGAAAGCTTTCTTTTCTATGGACCTTTTCACTTGTAAGGTTTCCTGTAGGTAACTCGAATCCGCTAGACTGTAATTCTGCCAGTGGCCAAGTGAGACTGGTCTAGAATATTACACGGTTTGTCTCTTGGAGGGAAACCCTGGTGGCATAGTGGGTAAGTGCTACATCTGCTAACCAAAAGGCTTATGGTTCAAATCTTCCAGGTGCTCCTTAGAAACTGTATGGGCAGTTTTGCTTTTTCCTATAGGGTCACAATGAGTCTGAATCAATTCAACAGCACTGGCTTTACTTATTTATTTATTTTTGGTTTATCTCTTGGAGATCTTGAAAATAAGTCATGAGAAGAACAAAGGTGCTGCTGGTATGACATACTTCCTCCCTGACATGATAAGGGTGCACTCAACTCCTTAGGAAATGCTGGCATCTATCCCTGTTGAGTCCCTCCCTGATCTCCAAAATAGGAAGACTTATACCCGTGTTTATACACTGGTAAGTTATATCCAGTAAATTAAACTTACTGAATCTTGACTTTTCATATGATCAAAGTCAACACTAAATACCTATCTTGTGCTAAACTTTGTGCACAGACACATTCCTGAGTTGCCTCATTATATTTATACCCCATGTTATACAGGAAGAAGCTGGGGTTTAGAACAGTTGTGTTGGTACAAACACCAGTAGCAACATCAGGAGCTGAACATTCACCCATCGTACTCTCTAGCACTTTGTGATTCACTAGATTTGAAAATATGTGATGTGGTGAAAAATCAGTAGCCAGCATAGTTGTTACATTCCTCCTGATGCGGGCTCTTGGAAAGTGTTTCCGTTCTTAATTATTCCCTTTCTATTCTAATGGAGATAATAACTCTAAACAGGGCATCTTGCCCAAGGATTTTGTAGAAAAACAAACAATGTAATTTATTCTCCCATATTCTTAATGTGGAACATAGCAGCATTATATTTACCAGTATAAAACCTACAATCTCAGCTATCATTGGCATAATGAAACATAATCACAAAACCCAGCTGACGGTTAGTCACAGAAAACAAGTGCTATTTACCCATAAGATGTGAATATCAATTCCTAACATACCATATAGACCTTCTCCTAAATAAGCACAAACTTGTGTCTCTACTGTCTTCTCTGCCCCCAAATAGTCTCAGGAGGGTAAAAATAGGGTAATTACATCTGAATACTTTAGTACACTCAGATTTATAATTATGTGCTAAATGATAGCTGCATCAAAAACATAACATCTTGTTTATGGAGATTAGCGCAATGTGCTCTGTAAAATTTCATGACAAAAGGACCCTGAAGACAATAATATGTTATCCAGAATAGCACTGTGTTTGTTTTCTCAGATACACAGTGTTTTCTAGAACTCAAATGTTTATTTTTCCATATTATTTACTTTGAAATATGCAAGATCTCTGAGTAAAGTGTGTACAATCCAGTCTTAGAGACTTCTTTTCCTTACAGTTTCATTAATATTAGAAATCTATTTTTAAAGACCTGGTTTTTCTTTCATTTACAGAAACAACCAACAGATTGCTGCCCAGAAGCCAAAACATGAGTAGTTTTGCTTGTTACTAGAAATGCAAGGGAAGTTTGCTAACTGGTCTGATTAACCCTTTCTTTCCATCAAAAAGAAATAGCCTAGAGATCATTAAGAGAACTGGTTAATGAGACTAATCTGTTGATAAATTAAGTCCTAGAATCACCAATTACCAGGAACACATTCCATTCAGAAAATTACAGCTTTTTGTCATAGGATTATAGCATTTGGCAAGTGAAAGACGTACTCCATAGTATACATCTTTGTGGAAAGAGATTTGCAAACAAAAAGAATTAGTTCCAGATGGCTAGACATTTTTGATATATCCTTGAATGCTCATATCCATTACTTTATTAGAAGAACATGTTGGTTATTAGCATTTAAATTTTAAATGGATAACTAAAGAAGGTTTATGAGTGGAAAAGGATAGTGATACAAGAGCCATTGTTTTAAATGTCAAGGAAATTTCTAACACTAGTAGAATATTTTGTTAATTCCAAATTTGCAGGAAAATCCAAAACCTTGCAGATTCACAAAATTTGAATCATAAAGGTCAGATTTTCAAAGCAGCTCAGTCTAGCTAAAATTTTTAGGGCTCTCTTAGAACTTGTGTTTCATAAGCTACTATGGCACAGGAGAGAATATCTTTGATTTTGCAGTCTGAAGGACCTGGGCCCTAGTCTCATCTCTATTATTTCCTAACAATGGAACCTATTATTTACTTTGGAACCTGTTATTTACTTTATGTTTTAGTTTTCTTATCTACAAAATAAAGACTATGATACTACTTCATCAAGTTATTTCAAGAATTAAATGAGATAATGATTGTAAAGTGCTTAACACACAAGCTCTCCTTTGCTTACACTGTTTTTATTTGTTGTATTACCTCGGGGCAAAGGCAAAGCCAGGACTATGAGGTCTGGCTTTTTCTCTAAGACTGTCAAAAAGCAAACACAGTCCTCTGTCAGTATCCACCGAGAACTGGTTCCGGTCCTCCCACCCAACCCTCAGATACTAACATCTGCAGTTGCTCACATCCAGTATACAAATGAAGTGATACTTGAATATAACATACATACACATCCTCCTTTGCACTTTATATTATCTCTAGATAACTTGTGGAAACCCTGGTGGCATAGACTAAGTGCTGCGTCTGCCAACCAAAAGGTCAACAGTTGGAATCTGCCAGGCGCTTTTTGGAAACTTGTGAGTGGTTCTACTCTGTCCTAAAGGGTCTCTATGAGTTGGAGTTGACTCAGTGGCAGTGAATTAGATTACTTATAATACCTGATACAATGTGAATGCTATATAAATACAATTAAATAGTTCTTATACTATACTGTTTAGGGAATAATGGCAGGAAAAAGGTCTGTAGATACTCAGTACAGACACAACCACCATATGCATAGCCTATGTCAGCAACAACATAACATTTTTGTTTCCAAGATATTTCTCCATCCATGATTGGTTGAATCAGCTGATACAAAACCTGCAAGTACTTTGGAATGCTAACTGTAGGTACAAATTAAAAAAAAGGTAAAAACCCCTAAACCCATTGCCTCAGTCAATTCTAACTCATAGCAACCCTACAAGACAGAGTAGAATTGCTTCAGAGAATTTCCAGGGAGCATCTAGTGGATTTGATCTCCCAACTTTTTTTTTTTTTTTTTTAACAGCTATAACTCTTGGCCATCACACTACCAGAGTTTCTGTACCAAAGAAAACAGGCATCCTGTGTACAGGGAAATACTCTAAAGAACTAACAATAGGAAGGGGGAGAAAAGAAAAAGTTTGTTGGCCAAATCAAATAGATAATGATTAAGTGATAGAAATGAAATATTTACTCGGTGGCATTTTTTTTTTTTTTTAATGAGTAAATTGTAGACAATAATGAACTAAGGAACTGAGTGGAAAAGTCAAATTAAGTAGTCACATCAAAGAGTGAAACACACAGACTTCATCAAAGAGAAAGAAAATGTACTAGCTGTTTGAATACAGGAGATGAAGAAAAGGTCACAACAGGTGCTCAAAAATCATTTGTGAAATGAATGAGGAAAGGATCAAAAACGGGCTCATGGTTTCAGGCCAGAAATGATACAGCTGGCGACAGGCGCTTGTTCACCGCTCAGAAAGGTGAGCTCAGTTTTTCAAAGACAAAATTTGAGGTGACAAAGGCATCTACAAATAGATTTCCAATTAAGTGTTAGAAACATGGAATTGAAGAATAGAACTAGGAAGGAGTTGTGGGTTGAATTTTCCCCTTGCAAAATTATGTACAAGTCCTAATCCCAGTACCTGTGAACCTGACTTTATTTGGAAGTAGGATCTTTGCAAATGTAGTTTCATACTGGATTAGTATAGACTAATTCAATATGAATGACATCCTTATCAAAGAGGAAAAGAGAACCAGTCACAGAGAGTACACCATGTTACGCTGGTGGAACAGGTTAGAGTTACTCAGCTGTAAACCAAGGGCCACCAGTGATTGATGACAACTGCCAAAATCTAAGAAGAGACAAGGAAAAATCCTCTCCAGGCCTTTGGAGAGAATATCGTCCTACCAACACCTTAATTTCAGAATGCTAGCCTCTAGAATTGTGGGCCAATAACTTTCTGTTGTTTCAAGCCATCTGGTTTGTGGTACTTTGTTACAGCAGCCTTAGGATGTGAATGTATAATGAGGCACTGCTGATGGAAATTTAGATTGAAATTTCCGTCTATGTGGTCATATGCAAAGAAAATGTAGCTCTGTTAATGCTAAAAACTATATATGTACTGTATGGCTCAGTAGAACTTTTTACTCTGTGATGTTTGAGTGGTTGTGTTATAGTCTCAGAGAATAGCTGTAGCACAGTGGAAAGAATATTGGACTTCAAGTCAGTAGAGCTGAATTTATATCTTCACTCCTTCAGATATTAGCTGTGTGACCTTTAGCAAGTTATTTAATCTCTTTACTGGATTCTTTACAAAATGTGGAAAACACCATATCCCCCACAGGTTGTTTGTGCGAATCAAAAGAGATTATTTACAGAAAGTATAGAGCCAAGTGTCTGCCACCTAGTAGATATTTCATGAATATTTCTTAAATCTTGGTCTAGAAGAAAGAAAAAACAAATTTGGAGAAATAAGTGATTTTTCCCCTGAAAGTATCCAACACAGAACACACTTCTATGCAACAGAAGTACCAAAGGAAGTACCAAGGAGAGAAGAAGTATCCCACCAGAGCTAGAGGAATATCTCTATGCCTTGTCAGAAACTGTCCCTAAAGCATCCAAGTTAATGATTGTCTCACAGTCATGTCTGGTTATGCACATTACTCTGTCTAGCCTTGTATGAGGGGATGATTCATGGTTGCCCAACCATGGACTTTCTCTAAGATTTCTGAAATGAAAGTAAATGAAAACAACTGGCTTTCTTTTCTCATTGCTAAACCAGAAATAGGTGAGCAATTGGAAAATCATGTATTATATGTGGAGATGGTTTATATTAGGATATTAGGATTATACATAATAATTTTGGAGACTGAGACAGGAAAATGGAAAAAGTTTGGCAGTATCTGGATTACAGTGGGTAGACATGGTAGAAAAGACATTACCAGATGTAGATATAAAGTCTTCTGGATTCAGTCTAAAGCAGAAAGATGATTAGATACCTAAAGAAGAATTGGTGAGGTGACCAAGGAGTGATCTAATACCATTGTCCAGAATTGCATCTGTGTTCTCAACACAAGGAGACTCATTTGAAAAGCCTACCAGTAGAGTCATAGCACCAGCTGTTGAGTCCTGAAACACTAGCTCAGAAATTGCTATTCCAACCAGAATTGTTCAGTGAAATATTTGCACATACCAAAGCCAATGGTCTAGTACCTCTACAGGAAGGAGGGTAAGAGAAGAAGATGGGAGTGCCTGGTGGATGCAGGACTGAGCAGGATGTCTATGGACAACAGCTCCATTGGAGGCCACCTTCAGCTGAGGAAATGGAGGTAGAAATGCTGGTTCCCACAGTCTTAGAGCTTCCAAAGGATTCCTCCATTGCACTGAAGTGTGTTCTGGGAAATGCTGAGTCAGACTGCCTTATGATGCCCATTAAATGCAAACTACCAGGCCCATCTCGGCCTACTAATCTACATTTTATCAAATTCTGTAGGCCAATCTTACGTACAGTGAGATTGGAGAACTGTTGTTGTAGTGATTCAGATCACAGAATTTACCTGAGAGGGGGTATGAACTGAAAGTCTTCTGCTTCTTTAGTAAGAGTGGGAGTTGATATGCTTCCTTGAACCAAACTCAGAGATTGACTCCGAAACATGTTTGCCCGGTTGTTGTGTTCTCTGAAGAAGCAGAGTGCTTCCGGGGGGTCTAACTTTTTGCCATCTTCAATGAAATTAAAGAAATACTTTTTTTTTTTTTTAAATTGTGATTAAGTGAAAGTATACAATCCAAATTACATTTGCGTGCCCCACTATCTGTAGCTCCTTCTGCTCTCCTTGCCCGGTGACAGCACACTCCTCCCTTTAGCTCTATATATGTTGTATCCTCTGAAGAGTCTCCTGCCCCCTCCTCTTTACCCTCTCCTCTCCTCTCTAGTAAGAGGCCAGTAGGGCAGCATCCTATAAATGCATAGAACCTTAAAGTATACCCACCAAATGGTCATGTTGTGTCCCAGAGTCCAATCTGTTCCTTTCTGAAGGGTTGACTTCAGTAATGTTTTCTGGTCAGGAGCAGCAGCAGCTCTAAGGGCTGTGCTCCCAGAGGAACCCCCAGGTCACCGGACCATCACTGGAGTCTTCTAGTGGAGTTCTTGAGGTGCACCCCTTTTTTTCTCATGTTACCACTGGGACTCGACATTGTGTGCCCCATCACGGCTGTCACTGGTGGTAGCCAGGTGCCATCTGGTTCTTCTGGTCACATGTTGATACAGTCTCCCATTCACATGGGTCCTTCTGTCTCCTGGGCTCTTCTTCCCTTGTGTCTTTGTTGTTCTTGGTGATCATCTGTTCTGGATGACTTGAGACAATTTAGTGTACCTCAGACGGCAGGTTGCTAGGTTTTTAAGACCCCAGACACCACTCACCAATATGGTGTGCAAGAGACTCTCTTAGCAATAAGCTAGTTACACCAATTGGCCTCGATGTCCTCTGACAGCATGGTCGCAAGATCCCCACTCCTGCTTCTCTATCCTTCCAATATTGGGTTAAGACTAAAAGAGTATTCAGCTTATGTTGAAGTCCAGTTAAGTTGATCTGCTTTCTAGCATGTGCTGTCACTGCTTTCACCTAACCAAATTTCTATCAACTATCTAATCTAGGATCAGCACTCTCCATCCCTCTCCACCCTTGCAGCCATCAAAGAGTCTTTTCTTGTGTACATAAGTGTATTTTTAAGTCTTTACAGTAGGGGTCTCATGTGATATTTGTCCTTTTGCTGCTGACTGATTTCACTCAGCATAATGTCTCCCAGTTGAAACCAGGTTATGAGATGCTTCCAAAAATTATTGTTCTTTATCATTGCACAGTGTTTCACTGAGTATATGTACCATAGTTCGTTTATCCAATCAATTGATAGGCTTCTGGGTTGATTCCATCTTTTTGCTACTGTGGACTGTGCTGCAATAAACATTCGTGTGCATATGTATGTTCACATGACAACCTTTGTTTCTTTAGGGTACATTCTGAGCAGTGGGATTACAGGGTCAAATTGTGTATCTATTTTCAGCTTTTTAAGGAAGAGCCAGATTGACTTCTAAAGAAGTTGTACCATTTTGTAATCCCATCACCAGTGTAGGAGATTTCCAGTCTCTGCACAACCTCTCCTGCATTTGTTGTTTGTGTTTTTTGGCTCATGGCCAACCTTGTTAGGGTAAGACGATACCTCACTGTAATTTTTATTTGGATTTCTCTGATAACTAATGATTGTGAGAATTTTCTCACATTTCTTTTGGCTACCTGGATGTCCTCTTTGGTGAAGCATCTGTCCATCTTCTTTGCCCATCACTTAATTGCGTTACTTACCTGTTTCTTGTTATTTTGCGGTACCTTGTGGATTATGGAGATCAGTCATCAGTCTGATATTTTGTTGCCAAATATTTTTTCTCATTCTGTAAGTGGTCTTTTAACTCTCTTGATAAAAGTCTTTGGATGAGTAGAAGTATTTGATTCTTAGTAATTCCCATTTATCTATGTTCTCTTCTGTGGATCATGCTTGCTTGTCAGATTTTGAAGTCTGTCTAAGGTGTGTATTAAAACTTCCACTGTTGAGCCTATTTTTTCTTGCATGATCTTTATCATTTTAGGTTTGATATTTAGATCTTTGACCCAATTTGAGTTGGTTTTTGTGTAAGGTGTGAGGTATAGTTCTTGTTTCAGTTTTTTTGTAGATGGGTATCCAATTTTACCAGCACCATTTGTTAAAGAGATTACTTTTACCCCAGTTTACAATCTTAGGGCTTTTGTCACCTATCAACTGTTCAAAGGAGAATGCAGGCATCTCTGGGATCTCAACTCTGATCCGTTGGTCTATATGTCTCTTTTTGTACCAGTACCAGGCTGTTTTGACTACTGTGGCAGTGAAATAGATTCTAAGGGCAAGTAGTGTGAGGCCTCATACCATGTTCCTCTTCTTCAGTAGTGCTTTACTTATATGGAGTTTCTATCTGGCTTGGCATCCTTTCCAAACAAAGTTGGTGATTTCTTTCTCCATCTCATTAAAAAATTTCACTGGAATTTGTATTGGGAATGCATTGTATATGTTGATTGCTTTCAGTAAAATAGCCATTTTTCACAATGTTAGGTCTTCCTATCTATGAGCAGAGTAGTTTTCTCCATTTATGTAGGTCTGTTTTGGTTTCTTGCAATAATGTTTTGCAGTTCACTTATTTCTCTAGTTAGATTTATTCCTAAGTATTTTATCTTCTTGGGGGCTATGGTAATAGTATTGATTTGGTGATTTCTTCTTTGATGGTCTCTTTGCTGGTATAAAGGGATCCTACTGATTTACTTATGTTCTGATATTTGTTGAACTCTTCCATTAGTTTCACTAGTTTACTTACGAATTCTTTAGGATTCCCTGCATATACAACAATATGAACTGCAAATAGGGAGATTTTTAATTCTTCTTTGTCAATGTGGATGCCCTTTACTTCTTCACCTTATCTAATTATGTTGGCTAGAACCTCTAGTACCATGTTGAACAGAAGTGGTGAGAGTGGGCATCCTTGTCTAATTCCTGTTTTCAGTGGGAATTCTTTCAGTCTTTCTCCATTCAGGATGATGTAGGCGGTTGGTTTTCCATAGATGCCCCTTAGTGATTTGAAGAATTTCTCTTCTCTTCCTATTTTGCTGAGAATTTTTAGCATGAATGGGTGTTGGACTTTATCAAATGGTTTTTCTGCAACAATTGACAAAATCAGGTGATTCTTGTTGTCTTTTGTGTTGTTTATGTGATCGATCACATTAATTGTTTTTCTGATGTTGAACCAGCCTTGCATCCCTGGTATGAATCCAACTTGGTCATGATGAATTATTTTTCTGATATGTTGTTGAATTCTATTGGCAAGGATTTTGTTGAAGATTTTTGCATCTAAGTTTGTGGGTGATATTGGCCTGGAATTTTCCCTTTTTGTGTGATTTTTCCCTGGCTTTGGTATCAGGGTTATGCTGACTTCACAGAATGAATTTGGGAGTAGTCTATCCCTTACTATGCTGTGAAATAGTCTCAGTAATATTGAAGTTAACTCTTCTCTAAAAGCTTGGTAATATTCTGTAGCAAAGCCATCTGGGCCAGGAATTTTTCAGTTGATAGTTTTTGATGACTTTCTCAATCTCTTCCATTGTGATGGGTTTATTAAGTTGTTCTACTTCTCCTTGTGATGATCTCGACAGGTGGTATCAATCTAGAAATTTGTCCATTTCCTCTAGGTTTTCCAATCTGTTAGAGTACGGTCTTTTATAGTATTCTGTGACACTTTTTATTTCAGTTGGATCTATTGTGACATCTCCCATCTCATTTCTTATTTGGGTTATTTGTCTCCTCTCCTGTTTTTCTTTTGTAAGTTTAGACAATGGTTTATCAATTTTGTTGATCTTTTCTAAAAATCAGCTTTTGATTTTTTTAAGTTTTTCAATTGTTCTTCTACTCTCAAGTTCATTTAGTTCTGCTCTGATCTTAATGATCTGTTTTCTTCTGATGGGGGTCAGTTCTACCCTGGCCCCTAGGGTCGCCATGAGTCGGATCCAACTCGACAGCACTTGGCTTGGCTTTCTTCTGATGAGTGAGGGATTCCTCTATTGCTCTCTTTCCACTTGTTCAAGCTGTAGGGTTTATTCTTTGGTTTGGGTTCTTTCTTCCTTCCAGATGTGTGCAGTTGTAGAGATAAACTGACCTCTGAGCACTGCTTTGGCTATATCATATAAGTTTTGTTATGATGTGTTTCCATTCTCATTTGATTCTATAAATTTCTTCATTTCATCCTTGATTTCTTCTATAACACATGGCTTTTTGAGCAAAGTATTGTTCAGTTTCCATGAGTTCAAATTTGTACCTATGTTTTTTCTGCTATTGTTTTCAAATTTTATGGCTTTATGGTCCAAGAAGTTACTTTTCAATAATTCAGTGATTTGGATCTTGTTGAGACTTGCTTTATGTAGTAACACATGGTCTATTTTAGAAAATGTTCCATGTGCATTAGAGAGGAAGGTGTACTTATCTGTTGTTGAATAAAACGTTCTGCATATGTTGGTGAGGTCTGGTTGGTCGATTGTCACAATAAGATCTTCTGTGTCTTTACTAAGCTTTTTTCTGGATGATCTGTCCATTACTGAAAGTGGAGCATTGAAATCTCCAGCTATTATTTGTGGGGTGATCTATCTTATTTTTCAGTGTAGTCAGTGTTTGTTTGATGCATTTAGATGCTCTGATATTGGGTGCCTAAATATTTAATATTGTTAAATCCTGCTTGTGTATTGAACCTTTCAGCATTAAATAGTGACCATCCTTGCCCACGATGGTGTATTTTACATTAAAATCAATTTTATCTAAGACTAGTATTGCCACTCTTGCACTTCTTTGTATGTTGTTAGCTTAGTATATATTTTCCCATCCTTTGATTTTCAGTTTGTTCATGTCTTTGAGCATGAGATGTGTTTCTTGTAAGGAACATATTGACAGATCATGTCTTTGATCCAGGATGTCACTCACTGTTTCTTAATTGGAGTGTTCAGTCTGTTTACATTCAGAGTAATTACTAATACGTGTGTGTTTAGTGCTGTCATTCTGATGCTTTCTATGTTGCTCTTAATATTCTGTTCTGGGTCATTCTTCTTTATGGATTGACTTTTCATCTTTTTCAGTGTTGGTTTTGTTGGGACTCCTCTATTACATTTCTTATTTTGATACACTGCACTGATATTGTGCTTTGCAGCTACCCCTGTGGTCCCCCTTAATATTCTAAATTTAAGCCCAATTTTAACTTCCTCTGCATCCGGAAGGACTATAACTACTGTAATATATCTCTCTTTTTAGGGTGATGATGTTGTAGTTTATGTGGTATGATCACTGGTTCCCTTCTTTTAATATTGTAGGTTTGATTGAGCTTTGTGACTTCTCTACCTGAGTAGAATTCTGGATGTTGTTTCCTGCATTGCCTCCTTAAATATGTACTTAATGTTTTTGTTTTTCTAAGCAAAGAGCTTCTTTCAGTATTTCTTGTAGTTTGTGTTTGGTTTTTACAATGTGTCTAAGCTTCTGCTTATCTGCAAATCTCTTAATTTCACCTTCATATTTAAAAGACAGTTTTGCAGGATATATAATTCTTGGTTGGAAGTTTTTCTCCTTCAAGTCTTTGGATGTGTTTTACCATTGCCTCCTTGCCAACATCATTTCTGCTGGGAAGTCAGATGAAAGTCCACAGGGCTTCCCTCTGAATGTTAGCTTTGCTTTAAGTCTCACTGTGTTTAAGAGCTTCTGTTTATGTTTCATTTTATTAAGCTTGTTTATAATATGCTTTGGTGTCTTTCTTTGAGGGTCAGTTTTGTGGTGTTCAATGCCCATCTTGGAACTCCATGTTCTCTTTTTGCATAATTTCAGGGAAGCTTTCTGTCAGCAACTCAACAATACTGTGTTTTTAGCCATCCCTCCCTGTTCAGGAACTCCAGTTAATGACATATTATTCCTTTTAATAGAGTCCCACAAGTTTCTTAATGCTTCTTCATTTTTCTTATTTCTTTTCTCTGATTTCTTCTCATAAATGGTGGCATCATTTGCTCCATCCACAAGGTCACTACGTCTGACTTCCACTCCCTCAATCCTACTCTCTTGGCTTTGGACTGAATTGTCTAGTTCTGTAATTTTGTTAGTGAACTGCTGGATTTCAGATCATTGATGTTGAAGCAGTTCAAATAGCTTGCTTAATTTTTCATTTTACTCTGTTGCATTTTCCTTAATCTCTAGGATTGCTCTCTATATAATTCTTTTATACTTGACCTCTGATAATTTTATAAAGACTTCTTCATCTGTGAAGTTTCTTTATTCTTTATTTTGGGAGTTTTCTACAGTCATGGTGGACTGTTTCTTTAAATGTTTAGCAATCGTTTCTTGCCTTTGGGCCATCTAGAGGCTGTTAATTTTCTCTGGTGTTACCTCAACAGGAGCTAAGGCGTGGTTCTAAGAGGGGTGTTGGTCATCAGTTGCCTCTGTGTACTCCAGTGACTGGCCCCAGTGGAGTCTCTGGGGTGGCAGATTCCACCTCCTGGCAGGCGAAGACAGTGCCCTGCTTTTGGAGAAACTGAGGAGCCATCAGCCAACCCTACAATGTGGGTCAGTGAAGGGTGGAGGAGATACTGCCAGGCCACTCCACAGTTATTTGTCCAGGCTGTCTTACTTTAAAAGGTACTTTACTGTTAAGATTGGAGCTTTACTGTTAAATCTGGAGCTGTCCAGCAGCTGCCAAAATCAGTCCAGCCCTAAAGTGTGGCAGGCCCTATCTTCCAGCTGACAATGGAAGCACCTCTTTGGCTATCTCCAGATACTATGATGTAGTTCAAAGTAGGGAGTGGTTATAGCCAGGCCACACCCATAAAATAACACTGTACTAAACACAGCCTTTCTGCTGGAAAAGTGCTTTCCAGACTGGCACTTCTTCTCAGCTTGGGAATTAGCTCCTGCTAAGACCTCCAGTTAGGTAATTGTGTGTCCCAGTCATCCAAGATGGTGTCTTGCCCAAGCCCCACTGCTAAACAGCAGAATGTATGGTACAGCTCAGAAAAAAGAGTAGAGGTACATTGGTGCCCTCAGTCAGTAGCTGGACTCTTAAAATGTGGCTCTCTCAAGCACTATGTCTCTGCTGTGTTATACACAGTTTACTTTAGCACTGTAGTTCAGCATATTTGCTGGCTCACACCCATCCCCTACCTCCCAAATAAGAAACAAGGCATCAGTACTGCAGTCTACCCAAGCAGTGTGTCAGTAGGAGCAGGGCTCAGCATGTGCTGCCTTTTGTTAGGGAGAGGTAGTTTCCCATTTAGTAGTGTATAGTCCAATCTAACAACCCTATGCCATATCCTAAGGCCTCCTGGATATGCAGAGTGTTCTGTTCACTTATCATTACAGTTCTCAGAGGGAACTGAGGAGACATGTATTGAGTCTGCCATCTTGTCACTGCCCCTCAAAGAAATGCTTTTATTGCCCCTTATTCTAACATAGATGCACACACGCGCACACACACACACACAAACACAAACCCACCGCCATAGAGTCAGTTCTAACTCATAGCAACCCTATTGGATTCTCAAGGAGCACCTAGTGGATTTAAATTACCCATCTTTGGTTAATAGCCATAGTTTATAACTACTGCGCCACCAGGAAAGGTGTTTTATGCTTTCCTCTTATTGTTCCAGCCAGATTGGATCTGAGTCTCATACTGTTGTTAGGTTACACTTAAGAGATGTTAGTATACACTGTTCAACAGCTGGCCTCAGCATTTATCCATATTCTCATGCATCAACAATCAAAACCTTGCTTGTTCAGCATCTTTATCTTCCTTTGTTTCTACTCAGGGTGGCCTATCACTCGTTTTTCTGTCTGCCATTTAAGAATAGTAGCCAGACTGAGTGACAAACACTCTAGTCCCTAACCCCCCCTACTCTGACAAGCATTTCCTAATAGTTCCCCCTTGGCTTTACACCTTTGCTAAAAGGTGAATATGTGTTGACACATCACATTCCTTTCGGACACTTCTCTGGCAGCTGTCAAGATGAACTTGTATTTTTCTGCTTGTTTTACACATTCTATTGTAAAGCACAGGTGAGTTTTTGCTTTCCAAAAACCAAAACCAAACCCACTGCCATCAAGTCAATTTTGACTGGTAGCGATCCTGTAGACAATAGAACTGCGCTGTGGAGTTTCCAAGAAGCACCTGGTAGATATGAACTGCTTTATGGATGGATATAAATATAGCCCTTACACTTGGAGGTTCCCTATTTCTTTCAGATATTGGTGATCCTGGTAAATACACTTATTCTAATTAAGAGTTGGACACATTCAATGACTCCTTTGCTGTTCAAGAAACACTAGTGGCATGGTTGTTAAGTGCTACAGCTGCTAACCAAAAAGTTAGCAGTTCAAATCCAGCAGGCACTCCTTGGAAACTCTATGGGGCAGTACTACCCTGCCCTATAACAGTTGCTGTGAGTCAGAATCGACTCGATGGTAGTGGCTTTCATTTTCGGTTTCATTGTTTAAGGAGCCCTGGTGGTATAGCTTTTGAATGTTAAGACTGCTAACTAAAAGGTTCAAATCCGCCAGCTGCTCCTTGCACACCTTATGGGTGACACTTATAATCTGTCTTCTAAGACCAATGTGCATTAGAATTGACTCAACATCAACAGATTTGGGCTTTTTGGTTTTATCATTTCAAGAGATACACAGTGTCATGGACTGAACTGTGTCCCCCCAAAAATGTGTGTAGCCATTTGGCTAGGCCATGGTTCTCAATATTTTATGTTTGTCCTCCATTTTCTGATTTTCCTATGCTGTATGTTAAAGAAGATTAGGGTAGGACTGTAAACCCCTTCATAAGGTCACCTCCCTCCTCCATTATAAAGGGAGTTCCCCTGGAATGTGGCTTGCACCACCTTTTATCCCTACAAGAGATAAAAGGAAAGGGAAGGAAGCAGAGAGTTGGGAACTTCACACCATCAATAAGCAGTACCATGAATAGAGCACATCCTTCAGACCTGAGGTTCCTGTGCCAAGATGCTCCCTTACTAAAGACTGATGCAACACAAGGACTTTCCTCCAGAGCCAACAGAGAGATAGCCTGATTGTAGACTTGTAACTCAGTAGACTGTGTAATGACCTTCTCTTGGCTAAAGCCATTCACTTTGTGATATTTCTGTTAGAGCAGCACTAGCTGCTTATGTCAGAGTCAACTTCTCAAGGATTTATTTCATGCTGTCCTTGGTCTTTCCCTTGATGCTGACTGTGTTGATATGTGTGTGGTACATGATTACAAGACAGTGAACAACTAGTATCCTGTTGATGAAGATTTTCTTCCAAGATGCTACTGGTTAACTTAGACTCATTTATGGGATTGGTGAAGATCAGTTTTACTTAATGTCAGAAGATACGTGAACTGACACTAGCTAGTAGGGATTTGCACATGCTAAGCAGAGCCCTGGTGGCACAGTGGTTATAGTGCTTGACTGCTAACCAGTTAGTGGTTTGAACTCACCAGCCACTCTGTGGGAAAAAGATGTGGCAGTCTGCTACCGTAAAGATTTACAGCTTCACAAAGCCTATGCGGCAGTTCTGCTGTGTCCTACGGGGTCACTATGAGTCAGAATCCACTCACTCAATGGCAGTAGGCTTGACTCTTTTGCTTTTTGTAAATTTCATTTTGGCTAATATATACTGACAATTTAAACTAGATTATTTATAAGTATAGACAAGTCTATTATTTTAATTAAAAATTGTCTAGGTGGACATCAGGAATAGTGAAAAGAGGCAGAGGAGAAAAAAGAAAAAAGATGAAAGATAAGTACGGGTGTCATTGAAAGAACACTCGGTTTGGGGAGACATCAGCGCAGCTCTGTGTCCTGACTGACTTGTCCACCACTGGCACAACACTGGATGAACATAGCCATGAGTGGAGAAGCATGTCACCCATAAGAGTCTCAGATGCCTTATTCATAAAATGTAGGTAGTAGTTCCCATGAGACCAATCAAAGTTGTTGTTGGCATAAAACAGGAACTCCTTTTGCTAAGTTAAACAGAAAGGTAGTTTATTAAAAAGATATCAGCAAACTTCCACAGCTTTAGAAGAACAGATTTTGAAAAGGAGTGGTGGGGTGGAGGACAGGTAGACACAGCTATCTTTGTCTTGCTGTAAATCTCTTGTGGTATAGTGGTGGTAATTGTTTAGTGTTAATCAAAAAACTGACTCAAAGACTCTGTCAGCAGAGTAGAGTTGCCTATTGGGTTTCTTAGGCTACAGTCCTTACAGGAGTAGGTTGCCAGGGATTTTCTCCTTAGAACAGTTAGTGGATTCAAACTGCTGACTTTTCAGTTAGCAGTCAAATGGTTAACCACTCTGTCATCAGGGCTCTTTAAGTGCAGCTGATGGGGATGTTATTGCAGATTTTCTGCCACAGCCACTGCAAAAGGTCCTTACCTCTCCCTGTACATTTGAGTTACTCTCTCAAGGTTCACATTTGTAGGCAGGCGAACAAACCTAGGTCATATGGCTGTGCCCTAGCTTCTAAGAACCTACAGAAAGGTATATGTGCACCTCCAGACTTCCACAGTGTGAAGTGACTCCTACCTGTCTCTCTTGTCTTTGGAATCTCCTTCATTCAAAGATAAAACATAATCCTTGCCTTCAAGTCAATTCTGGCTCATAACAACCCTCTAGGACAGAGTAGAACAGCCTTGATAGGGTATCCAAGGAGTAGCTGCTGAATTCAAACTGCCAGCCATTTGGTTAGCAGCAGTAATACTTAACCAATGCGGCACCAAGGCTCCAAAGTGTGGGGACACTGAAGATTTAACCCAGGGCCCCACACATGCGAAGCTTGAGCTCTGCCACTGAGCTACAGCCTCTCCTGTTGTAGAGGACATGCTTTTCTCCCCGTTCTGCTCACGACCCTCTGCTCTGCACCTGGCTCCTGTGCCCAGGTCTGCTTACAACCTTCTGCTCTGCACACCGCCTCTGGCCATGCCACACTCTGCCTCAGCCATAAAAGCCTGTTCCACTTCCCCATCCAGGGCAGTCATTGGAGGTCTGCAACCCCCTCTGGCCTGCTAACCTTATGATAATTAACTGCTGGTACCTCTCTCCTTGGGTGTCAGTTGATTTCCTATAACACTATCATTTAAGGGAAGAAATGCTCTCCTTTCCTATTGGATCCACTTTTGGAACATATTTTTTGGTCTCAATCTTTACTCCAGATGCTTAATCAAGTTCCAGATTTCTTACAATGACTAGCATAGTAAGAAGAGAAAGTGATGTTCAGATTGTTCTGAGTTAGCCTCAGTGTTGGACCATAGGGGTAGCTGGCAAACCCCCAAGTTTCATCCTAGATTCTTGTATTTGGAATTAGTTGGTGAAGCTCACTTCAACCTACTGTTGAAGAATTCTTTATTCTTAATGGCTTTTTGAAACGTCCAGGAAGCTTAAAGCATAGGAGCAAGAAGGATAAGAGGGGGAATGGCTTACTTAACCAAGTTACCCATCCACTACTAATGTTACCTTGTACAACCATACATATAAAGAAGGATATTGTATTCTTGGTAGTCTTTATATTTTACTGTAATGTTACCTGAATTAATATCATAAGTTATCAAATTTATTTCAATGACCCCAAGAATCACATATTGAAATATTAAACTATATTCTGTCTCTGGTGAAAACAATAATACATCATCCTGCTTTTCATACTCACAAGCAGTTTAAGAAGTGGTCAGTGCTTCTTTCTCTGTATGCCGTTTGTTCACGTCTACTCTGTGCCTGAAGATACCTCTCTCTGTCCTGGATCCTATGCCTGCTCTTTAGATTCCTTGCTAAGCTCTGATGTTTTTCCTCCAGGTCTTGAGGGGATCCTACTGATGCCCCAAATCTACCATCTTTTCAAGTGATACACTGTTCCAAGGGATACACTGCTCATCACTAGATGCCATCACTCCCCATTGTGTCTCACAAATATCCCAGCACCAAAAGCAAACTGGGGTGGAATATCTGCTTCCTTTATTGTAACTTTGTTCTCAGGATCCCAGAGATATTTTTCTTGTACCCCAGTGTTCTACGAACTCTAGACAGACATGAATTCCATTTTTTATGACTAACTGTCTCTCTTAAAAGGAGTTGCCTATTTCCTAATTGAATTCTTGAAGCCTCACAGAAGTAAACACATAGAGGGCCAGTAAATGAGCATCTAATGAGCCTATTTCATCGTATAGATGCTTAGGATTTGGGGATTGCTTGTTTCTAGTGCCTCTCCATTGCAACAGTATAGAATCAGTTACTTCATCATTTGGAAGAGGCTTTGGGGCAGTGCTGTCCAACAGAATCATCTGCAGTGATAGAAATGTTCTATGTCTCCCGTGTCCAATACTGTAGCCACTAGCCACATGATTGTTGAACCCTTCATACAAGCCAGCATTGCCAAGGAACTCTCCCATTTTAGTTCCGTTTAATTTTAACTACTTTAAGTTATTTAATGACCACATATAGCTAGTGGCTTCCATATTGGATGATGCCACTGAAAGGAAGCTTAGGAGCAGGAAATTCTTATTCCCAGATCCATTAAATGTGGGTTGTAAATTTTAGAAATAGATATCTGTTGAAGAAATTGCAAAGAATAACACACAAATTGTAATTTAGGTACGACTCTGACACTACTAACTTACAAATCAAAGCAAGCAAAGGAGGAGTAAGGAAGTAAGACTGCCAAAAAGACTGTCAACAACCCATAATTCAAACCATGCATTGTCAATAAAACCAAACAAACGACTATTGGGGCTTAATGTCACTGTGCAAAGCATGAAACAATTAAGAGAAACTGTTGTAACAAGTAAAATAATTTGGTCTTGAAGTGTAATGGGTAGAAGTAATTGCCTTGGCTGGCAGGCATCTATCTAATTTCCTGGTTTTAAAGTCTTAAATACAAGGCATGCAAGCACTAAAGCCAATTTTAAATAAACCTAGATTTTTTTTTCTTTTAATTCCCACGAGCATCAGAAACATCTAGACTGGAGAGGAAGAATTAAAAAAAGAAACTTGTAAGGCAAGGTGATACAGACCACCTCCTGACATGAAGAGAAAGGAGAAGCCCAATTAAGGAGAACATATTTTCATAAATAGAACCATTGCTTATCCCCACCCACAGAACTTTCAGCTATTCCTCAATAACCCTGATTTGTTAGACTTATGCTAAATACACAGCTCCAGGTTATGCCACCCTGAAATCTTGAGGTGGAGAGCTACAAGTAATTAGAAAATCGAAAACTGTGACTCTGGTGTGTACCTAGGACACTGGCTTTGCTTCTGATAACTAGCAAATAGAAATGCTAATTTTTCTGTTTATAAATTCTGTCACTGTCACTGTAATAGCTTGAGGATGCTGTGAGTATTAGATGCTTTTGGGCCTGCAGTTCATTATGCTTTGACTAGTTGTTATATGACAGAGAATTATAAATGGGGTCCCTTGTAAAGCAGTGTCTGGAGAAGGGGTGGGCAGTGGAAATGAAAAAGGGGAAAGATCAATGAAGACAGGGGTCTTTGTTTGCCTTGTCATTGTCCTTGTTGGCTTCGTGTATTGCTTTTGACTCCCAAGGGAAGATGCAGTGTAAAGGTAAGCCAAGTGCCAAGGAGAGTCTTATTCATAGCCCGGGTACAGCTCTTCAGAGGGTGATGGAGGAGAAAGACCTCAGCTCTTGGAATTCAAATGGGAAAGAAGCAAAATAGGATAATCCTTGACGAACAGTGATAAAGACTTCATTTGGGGGTTGAATGGTCTACTTACAACTCTATCTCTGTATTTTATATTTCAATTTTTAATTAAATAAAAAAATCACATACAAAAAAAATTACACAGCATGATACAGTGAAAACAGTTGTTCTAGAACAAGACAGACTTGGCTTTTGTTGTGCGAACAGTTAATGTGCTCTGCAGCTAACCGAAAGTTCAAGACTACCCAGGAGGCACCGTAGAAGAAAGGCCTGGTGAGTGATCCGCTTCTGAAAAGTCAACCACTGAAAACTCTCTGGAACATAATTCTACGTGGCCATGTGTGGGGTCACCATCGGTTGCAATCTGGAGACATTTACTTAACTCTGCTGAGTCTATTTACCCTGCTGTGAAATGGGACAAAAACAGCTCTTAGAGGTTTACTGTGATTATGAAAAGATAAGATACCAAGAGGTTTACTGTGATTATGACAAGATAAGATCCCAAAGGCACCTTGCCGCCCTGTAGTCAGTAGTGAACTAGCTTCACTCTTCTCTTTCCTTTTGCGCTGCCAAGGAAGCCCAAGCCCCGACAGCAGATTGAGTTACTTGGACAAAAGCATGCCGTGTTTTCCTAGTTGGAGCTGTTGTCCTAAAGTCTGTCACCTTGCCTCCCTGGGTGAATTGTGTTATGAAAATTTGAACAAGAGTTGAAGGACTCATTGATCAGTTTCTGAAGTCAAGAAACAGGGACCAGTCTTAACCAGCCAGCTCATGCTAGTTTCCCCTGACCTCTTCCGCTCAGTGGAGCCAAACATGAACACTTTGCGCTGGAGAGGCCCCTCTCCGGCACCACAGCATTGCATGTTTCACACGCTAACTGAGCGGCAAAAACAAACCAGGATGATCTTAACAGACGGAAAGGAATTACCAAGTGAAATAAAAAAAAAAAAAAAAATTCCTAAAAAAATCCACAGTAGCATATGGAAAGGTAATACTCCTAACGTGGAAAGATAAAAGGACTGTCACTTGTTTGACAACTCGGGACAACACAGGAATGACTACCGTAAAAAGGATTTTATGAGGTGGTGTGGAAGTCAATGTCGAGAAACCTAATATTATAATAAATTACATAAAATATATGCGTGGCGTTGGTTGAGCAGATCAACGCGCCTTGAAATATTGTTGGCTGCGAAAATCTTTAAGTGCCTTTGCTCAGGAGGCTTTCTAGCAAGAGTGGAGCTAAGGAGCTTTGGAACCCTTGCTGGAGGCCAGATGTGGGCCTGAGGCCCCAGGCCATGCAGCTGTAGGAAGCAGAAGCTGAAGAGACAAAGAGCCTGAGAAGCTGAGCTGCCTCAGTCTTACCGCGTGTGGCCATGACCTCAGGGGTTTGAAAGGGTGGAGCTGGGGCTTTCTGAGTTTGTAAGGGTGGAACCTTTCTATTCAGAGTTGTAGCACAGGGCCAGGGGTCCCCACCCAGAATTCAGAGAATATGGCCAATACCTGGAGTCTGGAGGGCAGGGCCATTATGTAGAATGTCTCAGAAAATGTGAGAGTATTTCGAAAGCTTTGAGGGCTAATGTCATGTTTTTTTTATTGTGATACATGCCCTGACAAGCTGAGGATGCACCCTGGGGATTGTTTCGTAAAATACCATACAAAAAACAATTACGGAGTGTAATATTTCAAAGATTTTGTTTTGTAAGATGTAGAAATATACAAAATGTTAAAATATATTATTTGTATACATTTGTTTGAGTATAAAATCATTTTAAAGTAGCTGTAAGATACTTGCATAATATATGCAAGATCATATCAAGTTGCTAGTTTGCCCTCGCTGCAAAGGGTGAACAGAAAGTTAAGGGCACTGCCAGCCCCCCGAGAAGAGTTACCCAAGTCTCCCGAAAGCAGAGGTATCACAGAGCTTCTTTCTTGTCACATTTCTGAAAACCCACAGTGGCACAGTGGATAGGAGCTACAGCTGTTAACCAAATGTCTGGCAGTTTGAATCCACCAGCGTTCCCTGTAAACCCTAAGACTAGGAAGAAAGTCCTGGCACTCTGCTTCTACACAACAGCAAATGACAACTTAGTGGATCACAACAGAAAACTTCCTAGAAGACATGCTGGAAGATGTTTCCCCTAGTTGGAAGACACTCCAAATACACAATGAATGCAAAAAGCGACCCTACAGAAATAGGGTCACTGTGAGTTAGAGTGGACATAACAGCAACAGGTTTGGGTTTCAGTGTTCCCTACTAAAGAACCCACTACATCCTGGAATGGAAACCTCTCTCTTTCCAAAGAAGGGAAAACATTGTTTGCCCCATTCTCAGTGAAAGGTAGTAGTAATCCCTGCTTCCTGATACCCTTCCTTCCGTTACTAGTGTTGTTCTGCGTAAACTCAGGTGTGTCTTCACAGCAACCTTGGCAGTGATGGTTATGCCTAGCCAGCACTGATGGAGCTAATTCAGGGCAGTGGGATGGGTGATTTGTATCTTCCAGCAGTTCTGTAATCTAGGTACTATTAGTGTCATGTCCATTTTACAAGTGAGTAAACTGAGCCCTACGGAGTTTAATTTGCCCTTCCCTAGAGTTAGTGCACAAGAGAGCTGCAGCTCAGATCTCAATATGTCTGAAAGACACATTCATGTTCTTCACCACCACATCATGTTGCCATTATTTAGCTATTTTCTCCATCATTTTGATTTCTGAAAATGAGGTTCCCTGCCTGATGAGGTTGGAATGAACAGTGAGGGAGGCTGTGGCAAGCAGATGTCATGGGGCGATAGATATGGAACTAAAAGCTTGCCACTGTCAAAGCAAGCTTGACAAAACCTTTTTCTCCAAGCCTTCCTGTCCTCGTCTCTAAATGTAGTTAATAACCTCCCTCCTGCCTACCATGCACATTCACTGAAGGAATCTAATGAGATGTGTTATGTGAAATCTCTCTGAAAACTGTAAAGTCTTATGCGATGTTGGTGTTATTATTAAAATTGGATGTTATTAACTGTTAATACCCCCCTCAAGACACTCTCTACAGATCACGTTGAATAGAAGTGCTCTTTTGTTCTTGTTTCATGTTCATTCATAAGACATCTATTTTGGCCCTGAAGTTGGAAGCAGTTATAGCAACACCGTGGGCTTCGCAGTTTGACAGACTTGGACTTGTGTGCAGGCCCCCACACTGCCTCGTCGTGCATTTCTCTGCTACACTTGTTTACATAATCGGTATCGCTTTCCCCTCATTTCTATAAAGTAACCAGACTACTGCCTCTTTCATAGAATTCCTGCTGGAATGAAGGAAATAACCTGCCAGTGTACCTAGGGCAGTCCTCTGTACCCAATACAGGGTCAGCAAAAACCGAAAAACCAAACCCACTACCATCAAGTTGTGTCCAACTCACAGAGACCCTAGAGGTCAGAGTAGACCTACCCCATAGGAGCGCCTGGCAGATTTGAACTGCCAAACCTTTGGTTAGCAGATGCAGTACTTAACCCACTATACCACCAGGGTTGTTAAATTGTCTCCTGTGACCTGGGAAAGCTGGGTACTAAAGTAAGAAGATGGACTCTATGGTATTACAAAAGCCCTTTGTTCTTGAACTCTGTGATTAGTGTATGGAAACCCATCAAAGGCTA
This sequence comes from Heterohyrax brucei, assembly GCA_028571685.1. Classification (NCBI taxonomy): domain Eukaryota; kingdom Metazoa; phylum Chordata; class Mammalia; order Hyracoidea; family Procaviidae; genus Heterohyrax; species Heterohyrax brucei. Next base: position 110,148,420 of record CM053149.1, on the reverse strand, counting down.
GCTGCACCAGATATGAGTGGGCCATTGTTGAAAACATCAGTCCCCAGGCCCCTCCTGGGGATTCTGAGCCTCTGAATCTGGACTAGGACTCAAGAATATGATTTTTTAGTAGGCCTCTAAGGCAACTCTTTAGTTCCTGGGTGGTACAAAAGGTCAACACACTTTGCTCCCAAAAGAAAGGTTGGTGATTGGAGACCACCAAGAGGGGTCTTGGAAGAAAGGCCTGGTGATCTACCACACAAAGGTCAGCTGGTATGCTGGAGTTCATTGTGTACTTTGAGTGCCTTCCAAGTAGGGGATGCATCTTCCAGCGCTGTGTCAGGAAGTGGTCTGTTGCAATTCATAAAGCTTTAATTTGCTGATTTCTAGAAGTAGATTGCCAGGCCTTTCTTCCTAGTCCTAGTCTGAAAGCACCACTGAGACCTGTCTACTGTGGGTAACTCTACTGATATTTGAAATACTGGTGGCATAGCCTCCAGCATCCTAGCCACATGCAAGCCACCACAGTACAGGAAACTGACTGACAGGTGGTGGATCACATTTTAGAAAATAGCAAGTCAATGTGGCATTTCATGGTTTATAATTCCCTTAGAGAATAATTGAGCCTATCATGCAAATGCTAGGTTTTGAGAATCAGTTTGAATCAACCTAGAAGTCTGTTTCACCTCATCTGACTCCTGGAGGTCTGGTAGGCCAAATTTGTGAACAATCTACCTTCTACCTGTCCAGTCTTATTGAGAAACCAAAATTCCTTGAGGCAGAGCAGGTCTGTGTTACCTCCCTCACCGCCTCCTCACTTCTACATGCGTGATGACTTATCGAGGACAGCGTGGGTTTCTATGGAGACCATGACTCTTTTTTTAGTTGATTGACAGTTTCCACTTCTGTAGCTCCTTTGCTGTTGTGATTTAAAGCCATGAAGAATAGTGTAAAACAGCAAGATTTCCATGTCTTAAAATGAAATGTGTCTCAGGTTGACATACTTAGTAGATGAAGGGCAGGAAAGATTCACTTCATCTCTCTTCCTTCCTGGCTCACCTTGTCTCCACTTTTTCTGCCGAATAACAAAATTTAATCAAAGACAAGGGTTTGAATCTCTTTCATGGAAATATTTCCCATGGTGAGCACCTGAATACCCTCACTTCTTTACAGTCTAGACAACTGCTGTGCCTTCAGAGTGACCTCAATACCAGCTCATGTTAACCAAAAATCTTTTTGTAACTTAACGGGGAAACTTCCTCCCTCCTCAGTCTCCCAGGAAGTTTGTGGGAGGACAAGTTTGGTCCATTAGTTTCATGGGGATATAGTGACAAATAACCACAAACTGAGTGGGTACAGAAAACAGAAATGTATCCGTCGTGGTTCTGGTGGCCAGAAGTCCCAAATCAACATGTCACACGGCTGGTTCTTTCTGGAGAATCAGTTTTAGCTTCTCTCCTAGTTTCTGGTGTCTGCCACAATACTTAATGATCTCTGACTTGTAGATGGATCTCTCCAATCTCTGCTTCCACCCTCGCATCATCTCCTTTGTGCGTCTTCCTCTTCCCCTTTTATAAGTATACTTGTCACTGGGTCTCAAGCCTTCCCTAAATCCACAGTGACAGGCAACTGATCTATGTATTTACTATTAACGTGTCCATCCATTACTGAGATTATCTCGTTTTGTCATCAGGTCTTAAGGTTAATAAAGCACACTTTTAATATTTTCTTTAAGAAATATATCCTTTCGGTTAAGTCTGTTTCAGTACATTATATTCATGTTGTTATTGCTAGTAGTTTCTTTTTTAGTTGCGAGTTCTACCTTTTTATTATTGATGTTAAGAACAAAATTAAGTTTCTATATGTTGATCTTTTATCCAGAAAATGTTCTAAATACTAGTGTTGCTCCATCAATTTGACATTTTACATTGCATTTTTATGCTGAGAATGATATCTGCACAGCATGGTATTCTTGTCTCAATGCTTATAACTTTTATTCTTTCACTTGTTTTATTGGTTAGGACTAGCTTTAGTGTGTTAAATATCAGCATCACAGCAGGCATCCTTTTTTTCTTCCTGACTTTAATCATAATACTTCTTGTGTTTCATGATTAGGCATGTTAACTATGTATTTTTTGATGTGGTTCCAAATTAGATATATTATTCAAGGTAAAACTCCAAAATGTCAGCAGCTTAAGACAAAAGAGGTTTAGTTGCTACTTACGAAAAGTTTTATTAGCAATAAAAGTCAGATTCTGCCTGCTTCACAAAGTTGTTTAGGGGCGTAAGACACTGAAAGACTTGTCATTTTTAATCTTTCGCTTCCAAAGTCCCTCTGGACAGTGATGTCTAGTTGAGAGACAGAGTAAAAGATTGAGTTACCAGTGAGAAGGTTTTATAGGCCAGACCTGGAAATGTGCACGTTTGCCAGAACTCAGCCATGTGTGAATACAGACTATAGTGGAGGCTGGGAAATACCACTCAGCTGAATGCACAGGAGGAATGGAGAATGGGTTTGAGGTAGGCTGAGTCGACGCTTTAGCATGTTAGGGAAGTTGCCTTCTCTCCCTAAGACTTACCATGAAAAAGGCCACCTACAGAATGGGAAAAAATATTTGGCAACTGTATGTCGGACTGACGCCTGATCGCCATAATCCGTGATCCAAAAAAACACAAAACAACAAATTCTGGAGAGGCTGTGGAGAAAGTGGAACTCTCCTACACTGTTGGTAGGGTTGCAAAATGGTCCAGCCTCTTTGGAAAGCAATCTGGCACTTCCTTAAAAAAATGGATATAGATATACCATTTGACCAAGTAATTCCACTACTTGGAATATATCCTACAGAATCAAGGCCCTTCACACCAACGGACACATGCACAAGAATGTTTATCGCAGCACAGTCCACGATCGCAAAAAGATGGAATCAACCCAGATGCCCAAAGACAGGAATGGATATGTAAACTATGGTATATGTACTCAATGGAGCACTTTGCAATGATAAAGAACAATGATGATTCCAGGAAACATCTCATAAACTGGTTTCAACTGGAAGACATTATGTTGAGTGGAAGTAGTCAGAGACGAAAGAACAAATATTGTATGAGACGTGTACGATAAGAACTCAAAAACAGACTTATGCACAAAAGAAAAGACTTTTGACAGCTGCCAGCGAGGGGAGGCAGAGAGGGTGAGCGGGGGAGGGTTTAGATTAGATAGCTGGTAGAAATTTGAGTGGGTGAATTTGGTGACAGCACACATTAGAAGCAAGAACAATATTAAGTGGACTTCAACAAAGCTTGAGTACTCCTTCCATCTTAACCCAATAATGCAATGGCAGAGTAGCTGAGGCGGGGGGCAGGGGCCTGTGCTCTTAGGTGAAGTTGAGGCTGACTGGCACAACTAGCATTTTGGTAAGAGGGCTCCCCGTACCCCACACTGATGAGTGACATCTGGGATCTTAAAAGCTGCCAAACTGCCATCCGAGGGCACAGCAAATGGTCCCAACTCAGCAGGAACGGATGCTCACCGAGGACCAAAATGACAACCCAGAAGACAGAGAGACCCACATGAGTGGGTACCTACATAGAAGTTGGAACCAGAAGAACTGGATGGTGCCTGGCCACCACCAGTGATAGCGGTGAAGGAGCTCACAAAGTTGAGTCTCACTGGCAACACAAGAATAAAAAGGGGTACACTCTGACATCTCCACTAAAAGGTTATAATTGATGGTCCAGTGGCTTCGGGATTCCCCTGGGAGCATGGCCCCTGGCCCTGATGCTGCCCTTGCCCATAAATGATAATGAAGGTCCTCTCTTGAGACACTAATGGATTGGACTTGGCGATGCAGAGTGACCATATATTGGATGCACGTTATGGTCCTATGCATCTATAGGATATCATCCTGCTGATCTCTGGCTGGAGGAACGGGAGTGGGTGGAGAGGAGGGGAAAGGAGACTGTTGGGAGGATGAGACATGTATGGAGCAGAGAGGAATAGTGTGCTGTCACCGGACAGGGAGAGCAGTGGAAGCTGCATATAGGTGGGAATGTACATTTTTACTCAGTCATAATAAAAATAAATAAATAAAAAGAATAATAATAAAATTAAAAAAGAATAATAAAAAAAGGAAAAAAAGACTGTGAGTTATTAGTTAAAAAATAAAAAAAAACACCACCATTGATTTGACGCTGACTCATAGTGCCCCTTTAAACAGAGTAGACCTGCCCCATAGAGTTTCCAAGAAGTGGCCAGCAGGTTTGAACTGCTGGCTTTTTGTAGCAGCTGTATCATTTAACCACTACACCACTAGCCCTTCTATGAGTTATTAGTTAATATGTTCAATTCTTTAATCTGTTAAGAATTGAATTAGCCTGATAGATTTTTCTAATGTTGGATCGTTCTTACAGCACTTGCGTGTGAATGAAATATTATTTCATCAGTAGGCTGTTGGCTTTGATCTGCTAACACTTTATTTGGGCTTTTTCATTTTGCCTGTTCTGGCATTTTCTTAACAAACACTTGTTTAGTTTTGTTTGGTCATTACAAGAAACAGAAGCTGAACTCTGAGCTTCCTTTGCCTATTCCTACACATGGAATCCAGAATGTCCCTGGTTTCTCTCTACTTATTGCTGTAATTTCTATTCTATGTTAGTCTACAAATATATTAACTTACTTTTTCATTGAAATGTATCAGGTCTATATATAGGGATGTAGAGAAATGTAAGAAATATTTTCTGTAATGTTTAAAGCAAAGAAGTTCTGGAAAAACATGAACATAGCATCATCCAGATCAGGACGGTCTAAAATCTTTTTAAAAAAAAGTTAAAAGGTTTTTGAAATGCAATAATGATTTGCACAGCTGAAAGTGAAACTATTTTGATTGAACTAAAGACAGTGGTGGGGGCGGGGGAGGCTGAATATAACTGAAACAGCCCTGTGTTAGCACCAGAAGCCCTGTTGAATGCTCTTAGGGCATCATACAAACTAATATTCAAAAACAGCATAATCAAGTTATAGATTCACTTATCAGCTACACCATTGATTTGACAAATTTCTCTTCAGTATTTCCTAATTACTAGTTCCCAAAATAAATAGTCACATGAAGGATCCTTGAAGCATCAGCATGTTTACTATAATTATTATAAACGCATTTTCTTAATTGCCTCTAAAATGTATACTTGGAAAGAGTTTGTATCCATCGTTTGTACCTTAGAATGTCTGTAATTCAGTGCATTCCCTTTTCAATTGCAGTTGCGTGCCAACCGTTTTCTCTCTCAGGATTGTTTCAAAGGCTCCTTCTCTTTTAATTTTAAGGAAGGTATTAACATGAGATGGATGGTGAAATCTGTGTGCAGAGTCTAATGATTCTTACCTCACTTACTGTCTTAGGCTGGGTTCCCTAAACAAGCAAAACCATTGAAGAGCATATGCACATGTAGATGTATAAACATACAGGGTGGGGAGATTTATCTAAAGGAAATGGTTGACATGGCAATAGCTGTCGAGGCTGGCAGGTCCCAAGTCTGTGGGCAAGGCATCTGGCTGGAGGCTCCTTCTGACTCGTGTAGCTGCAGGAACCGAGTAACTTAAGATCAGCAGGTCTGATGGAAATTCACTGACTCACAGTCTGTGAAGACCTCCAAGTTTCAAGATTGGTAGGTGAGAGAGCAGTCCACTGGATCACAGGCTTTGGAGGCTGATGAATCCCAAGATTGGCAAGTAAGATTCTAGCTCAAGTCCCAAGAATCAGAGCTCAGTGATACCAAGCCAGAGCAAGATGCAGAGGAGAACTGTGTTGGAACATCCATTGCTATACTGGAGCTGGCCAGGCCCACAAGGAAAAATCTTTCATTTCATACCAGATCTCATCATGGAGTTGATTATATCATTCCGTAACTGCCAGACTACTTCATAACTGCCAAGCCATTAGAATCGTAGCCCAGCCAAACTGACACAACAACCTTAACTATCGCACTTACCTTAATCTATTTGCACCTGATACCTGATCCATAGAAAAGAAATTCTGTTTTCTGTTCCCACAGTTTGAATGAAGAGACACAACTTCCTGAAGTCACGTAAAAACTAAAGTCAATCCAGTATACTGGTGACTGTTTTCAATTTATACCAAAAGTTCCACTCCGTGGTTCAGGAATGTTTGCCAACTTGGTTCAAATTTCTTTTTGGTATAAACTTCACTTGGACATTCTTTCATTTTGTTATCTACGGTAATTAAACTACTGTGATGTATTGAATTAAAAAATGTGTGTGGCAATTTGGCTGGGTCATGATGTCCAGTATTGCGTGATTGTCTTCCATTTTCTGATTTTCCTATGCTGTTAGTCATAACCTCTGCCTATGGTTAATAGGGCAAGATTGGATCATGGTAAAGAGGATTCGGGTGGGACTGTAAGACCCTTACTAAGTGAGTTTTCCTGGAGTGTACCTTGCACCACTTTTTATCCCATAAGAGAGAAAAGGAAAGGGAAGCAAGCACAGATCTGGGGAACTGATTCCGTAAAGAAAGCAGAGCCGAGAGTAAAGCTCATCGCTCAGACCTGAGGTTCCTGTGCCGAGATGCTCTCAGAGCAAAGAAAAGCTGACAGGAACACAACGGCCTCTCTCTAGAGCCAATAGAGAATCCATTCCTCTAGAGCTGGCACTCTGAATTTGGACTTATAGTCTATTGGACCACGTGAGAAGAAACTTTTCTTCATTATGGCCACCCACTCACGGTATTTCTGTTAGAACAGTACTAGATGACTGAAACAACCGCTACAATAAGAAAAATTAGCATGTACACTCAAATGTTATTTAATAGTTTTGACCTATAGGAGACCATCAGAATATTAATTTGATGCCAGAAATGCATTAGAAAGAACTTAGATTAAGAGTTCTTCAATTATCTTTGTACTTAAAATTTATTTTGAGTGAAGCATTGAAAGGAATTGTTATGCGTCTGCATTTTATTCAGTGTAAAGGCTTCCTAATTCTTTATTGCAGTACCATTCACAATAGCAAAAATCAGTGGAGGAATGGATAAACAAATTACGGTATATTCACACAATAGAATACTACACAAAGATAAAGAAGAACAATGAATCTGTGAACATCTCATAACATGGAAGAATCTGGAAGGCATTATGCTGAGTAAAATTAGTCAATCTCGAAAAGACAAATATTGTAGGAGACCACTATTATAAGAAATCAAGAAAAGGCTTAAGCACAGATGAAAACATTCTTTAATGGTTACAAGGGTGAGGAGAGTGAGAGGGTGTATTCCCTAACTAGACAGTAGACAAGAATGATTTTAGGTGAAGGGTAGGACAACACACAACACAGAAGAAGTTAGCACAACTGGCTTGAACCAAAAGCTAAGAAATTCCGTGAGTGAAATGTTCAGAGACAGAATAGCAGAGGTAGGGGTCTGGGAATCATGGTTTCTGGAAAATCAGTAGTTCATATCTACCAGCTGCTTTTCAGAAACTCTATGGAACAGTTTTACAGTGTCCTGTAGGGTTGCTGTGAGTCAGAATTCATTCAACAGCTCCTAACAACAACAACAAACAAAAATCAAGTGCCAGCTAGGCACCTCAAAAAAAAAAGGTAAAAAGATGTAATCAAAATTGTAGTTGTAGTAGGTTTTCCACTCTGCAGAGCTGTTTTGTGTGTTGTTGCTCTATGGCAATGATAAATCAATAAGCGACATAAATTATTGCTCGTGGCCTTTTCTCAACTCTCACCCTCCCATTTCTCAAACAATGGGTTGAATGTGACCTCTGAGATAGGTACTACCTTGGATCCTGAAGATGTGAGGCAGAGAGAGAACACACATTGAGTCCTTTGTCACTCTCTGCAGATGATCCAACGCTGTAAAATCAACTGCTAACAAAAGCTCCATCTGGCCTACAGTTTCCATACAAATTGCAGTAATTTACTTAGTCTCTCATACAGAAGAGAAACAAACCACATCCTTTAGAGTTTCCTTTTGTTGTACAAAATAAACTTGATCAAACTGTAAAGATGAATTAGGAAAGCAACATTTTTTTTTTTTTTATTGTTGCTGACCCTTTGAGCAATGTCGCCCTTGGAAATATTTGTAGAACCAGTTCAAATGCCAGTTAGAACACATACAGGAAAATACACATGTAGAACACACAACATGATGGGACATGCTTCAGTTCAGTATCAACATTTTTTCTTTTGTTATTTCTATGATGTATTGATACATTAATACCTAATCCAAACCAGAGTCCCTGGGTGGTTTCAAACAGTTAAATGCTTGACCACTTGCAAGTTTGATGGTTCAAACTACCCAGAAGCACCTCAGAAAACAGGCCTAGCAATAGCTTCTGAAAAGTCACACGCAGCCTGGAAAACCCCGTGGAGCAGCTGTGCTCTGCACACACGGGGTCACCAAGAGTGAGAACGGAGGTGACAGCAGCAACAACCTCCATGCATAGTTAGGGGCATTAGGTTAAAGCACAGAATTCTAATAACAGAAAATTCTTTCACTTAAAATTATAATGTTTGAAGTGGTCTTATGCATAACTCAAACTCCAAGCCTTAACATCCATCGCATCTCATTACGAGGACTGCCAATTAAGTTCATGAACTCGTTCTAGAAAAAGTGCTACATCATTGTTGAATATCAGTAGAGTCACCTTCAAAGTGCTCCTCTTAGGAAGCTAGGCACCAATGCCAGCACCTAGTCTACCCTACCCTTCAAAGCCATTTTGGAACTTTTTTTCTGTAATGACCATCAGAGCTGTCAGCATATTGCTCGTGATGTGTTGAATGCCATCAAAACGTCTTTCTTTCAATATTTCCTTTATCTTCAACTAAAGAAAAAAGTCATTCAAGGGGACAGATCAAGTGAGTAGGGAAGGTGTTCCAGTACAGTTATTTGTTTACTGGCCAAGAATTCTCTCACAGACAACTGTACAATTAAGTTGGTAAACTTGCTGCCTTTCCACCGTGCGTAGTGACCATTCCAGAAAGAGTTTCCAAGTTGCTTTGAAGGGTTGACTAGGCTCTGGCATCAGTGCATAGCTTCCCAAGGGGGAGTACTTCAAAGGTGACCGTGTCAATATTCAGCAATGAGGTATGTAGCTTTAGAACAATTAAGTTCACAGACTTAATTGTCAGATCCAACTCGATGGCACTTGGCTTGGCATATGACAGAGAACTTATTGGCAAAGCAGCTATAACACCAAGTCCTTCCTTATTAACTCCCTTTCATCCACCCCATTCGCCCTTTCCCCTTGCAGTCCTTCAATTTTCAGGGGCTGCTGATATGATTGCTTAAAATAAGGATGGATGGATGTAGGAAACTTGCTAGCGAATGTGCTAAAATAGCTGTCATACCAAACCAAATGTATCAGTAATTACCCACACACCAAACAAATCCTGCTTTGAATGAGAAAGACGTCTTCACACCATGCTGCTTTTGTCTAGCATGAACTCAATTGTCAGTTCTCATCAGTCTCTGTAAGAAGAATTGTGTGCCTGTCTGTCTTTAAATATTCTGGAGCTTTTTTGGCTTCTGGGAGATTATTGTGAAACAGGAAAATACTTAGTACAGATGGAAAGCCATCCCCAGTTGTGGTTCAGACAGATGGTCTTTGGAATCTAATTCGGGGAGCTGAGAGACGTGTGTGAGAGCTGGTTGCCCATATAGCAGTTGCTGTTAAGGATGCAGAGTTGCTCCTTAATGCAGTAGTCTTAGGGATGCCGTGCTTGGCTTTTCTCTTGTGCATTCCCTTAGGATTGTGTCGCTATCTGGTGGCCTTAGTCAGGTTTTGACTCACAGTGACCCCAGGTAATGGGCATAATGGCTCTATCGCGTTTTCTAGGCTGTAGTCTTTACAGAGGCAGGTTACCAGCTCTTTCTCCTGTTGGTAGATTTCAATTGCCAACCTCTTTACTAGCAGCCAAGCGCTTAACCATTGCACCACTGGGGATTCTCTGTTAGACTGGAGTGTATCTAATGTGATGTGTGAGGATTGAGTAATAGATTGCTTTATCCCTATTTCTGTAGTGACCACTGTCTTGAAAGCCTGAAATTCCTAGGAAAAAAAGCCACTTTATTACTCAAAGTAAACCAGGAACAATGGCATCACCTGGGAACTTGCTTTGATGTAGAACTGTAGCTCTTGCTCCAGGCCTGTTGTTGTTCTTAGGTAGTATCCAGTTGGTTCTGACTCACAGCAGCCATAGGACAACAGAGTGAAAGACTGCCCAGCCATCCTCACAGTTGTTGCTATTTGTGCCCATTGCTGCAACCACTGTGTTAATTCCTCTCACTGATACGTCCTCCTTTTTCACTGACCCTCCACCAGGAAGCCCTGGTTGTGTAGTCAAGAGCTGTGACTGCTAACCAAAAGGTTAGGAGTCTGAATCCACCAGGTGCTCCTTGGAAACCACGTGGGGCAGTTCTCTGTCCTGTAGGGTTGCTTTGAGTCAGAATTGACTCGATGGCAGTACATTTTTTAAATGGGTTCTACTTTACCAAGCATGACTTTCTTCTTCAGGAACTGGTCCTTCTTGATAATATGCCCAAAGTACATGAGAAGAATCTTGCTATCTCCACTTTTAAGGAGCATTCTGGCTGTACTTCTTCCAAGATCGATTTGTTCATTCTTCTGTCAGTCTGTGATATATTCAATATTCTTCGAAAAACACCATAATTCAAAGGCATCAACTGTTCTGTGGTTTTCCTTATTCATATTCTAACTTCTGCAAGCTTGTGAAGTAATTGAGTGAAAATACCATGGCCTGGGTAAAGAGCACCTTGGTCCTCAAAGTGACATCTGTGGTTTTTTTTTAATACTTTATAGAGGTCTTTGCAGCAGATTTGCCAATTAGAATCTGCATTTTTAAAAGATCACCAGATAATGTCTATCACGAAAAGCATGAGAGGTATTTCTTTAAATATGATCTCATTTTGTTTCTACTCTTACAAAAGGACTGGCAAAGAAGCTGCGTCACGTATCCAGTATTGCAAAGATAATGAGCAGCTTGGTGGGAACTAGAACCTGTAGGTAGTGGCAGAAGCAATGACTTTGTAGACAAAGAGGTCTAGTTCAAAGCAGAGTTCTACCACATTCTTGTATGACGTGTACTATTACCTCACTAGACACCAGCCTCCTCTGCTCTTAAGTGGGAAGGCGAATACGCGAGGTTACTAATCCTCAACCTGCTGGTTCACATGAAGTGATACATGTAAAAGCTCGCGGCACAACCCAGATGCTTTCCTGACTCATAGCCCAACACCCTTTCTTAAACTTAGAATTTTGTACCAGTAATCAAAATAGATGTGATCACTGTTTCTACAGCGCAATAGTTAGCAATGAACACACAAAAAAAAGAGTATGAGAAATGGGTGGAGGCCTTCCAGGAGTATTCTGACTGCTGGAAGATTCCCAATATCCAAATGAGAGAGGAGCTAGAAAATCCCACAAGGAAAAGAGGGGAATCCTGTGCAGTGGGGGCTGCTGCTTGATGCTGTCACACAGTGGCAGTCACTTAGACTTTCAGTTCACCCCATGCTCAGTTAACCACCCCCTGGTGCATGCCAGGCATGGTGCTACTTGTTGTGGGAACTCGTAACTAAACCATAGTCCCTACCTCCGAAAATTCACCATCTGGGAGCTAAGAATAACTGACAACAAAATACGAAATCAGTGCCATTGAACAGTAACTAAGGATATGTACAAAGTGCACTTGAAACAGAGGAAAGGTTTGGGATAGGTGGTTACATAATGTTTCATGAGTCAAGTGTCTGCCATCAAAGTTTTGATGAAAGTTGTCACTGAAGCAGACAACAGTACCAAGAGTGATTTCTGAAATAGGTCAACATCCTCCTTTTCATTAATAAACTTAGATATTTAATCCTAAAGACTTTTATGAAATGGTTTAGTCTATTGTGTCTTTTAGTTGTTCTCTGACTAGGGTGGGGCTGAACACAGAAATCTCACCACATGGCAAAATAAACCAAAAAAAACCCTATTGTTGAGTTGATTCTGACTCATAGAAACCCTACAGAACAGAGTAGAAATGCCTATATAGAGCTTCCAAGGAGCATCTGGTAGATTCTAACTGCTGATGTTTTTGGTTAGCCGCCGTAACTAGTTATGCCGCCATAGCTAGTTATAGGCATGGTATTTCTGTCTCCTAGGATTGTATTAGGTGCTGTCAAGGTGATTTTGACTCTTAGACAGCCCATGTGACAGACTAAAGCTGGTCCATAGCATTTTCTAAGCTGTAGTGTTTATGGGAACAGACAGCCAGGCCTTTCTTTCATGGAACTCCTGGGTGGGTCTGAACCACCAGCCTTTCAGTTAGCAGCCGAGCACTTAACCTTTGTGCCCTAAGAAGTCCTTCTGTAGAGATATTTAAATGAAATTAAATAATCACCTTTTTTTCACCAGCTCTTGCATTTTAACTGAACCCTTGTTCAATTGTGTGAGGCCCAGCTGTGGATGAGAGGCTCTCTCTCTGTCTCTGGATGGTCCCTAGCACGTATGCATACAACTCCCACCTATAAAATGGGTTTCAGAACCCAAATTTCTGTGCCAAAATCTAAGATTCATTTTAAAATGACAGGAAATTTTAATTCAAAGGACAGATCATTTATATTAACTGTGTCAAATAATTAATTTTTAGGCCTCTTTTTGAAATCAAATGTGAGCCTTCTCTCCATTCTTACACCAGCAAAAATTTCTTCAATTTCTACTGGGAGAATTCTCACACAGTTCACCTATGATGTGGCTTATGCTTATTTTAATATGTGCAGTAATGCTTTCTGCTTTATAATAAAACCATTATAGAAATTATAATGAGTAACATGAGTTACTCATGTTCTTTTTAAACTTTTGTTTATAATATTGGAAATCTGATTATCATTTATTACTTATTTGAAATGTATTAAATAATTTTTTCGGCAGCATCTAAAATACATAATTCAGTCTTCACTATCAATAATCTGGCATTCAAAGACAGTGTGCTATATGTAATTGTTTTGATTTTACAAGTGAGAAACCTTTTCTGACTTTGGCTCGGTGCCATCGTGTAAATATCCATGCAGTATTAACATGTGAATTTTTTTCTCCCTGCATCTCATGTGTCTATTTACAAATGCAGGTAAGATATAGACAAACATTGCTTAAGTAAATAAAACTGAGCCATAAACCAGTATCAACTGATTTTACAAGCTCAGTTTTTAATGCTGCTTTTTTCAAAAATATTCTCTTAGGTTATGCATTCTTCAAAGTAATCCCATGAGTAATTTAAAATAAATATACTGTTACACCATAGATGGTTCTTTAACTCAAAGTGATGTTGAAATATCAGAACAGTTCCACATTTCAGGTATCTTATATTAATGCATTCTTTCTCCTTAGTTAATGAAGATAGTCTGTAAGATTTCTACTTATTTTTCAATTTCAGATAAATACGTTAATTAAGAGGTGAGAGTAAAAAGGAAACCCACGAGATGTCTTTTCATTGTGTGAATTACTAACAAATATAAAGACAAATTTCTGGTGAGTTCTTCCAATTTTGGAAATTTGAATGAAATGGAATGAATTGACGGGTCATTAATAATTTTATAACTAAAAGCATTTGCCTTCAGGGAACAGCTGTGTCTCTTCACCAATTTAGGAGAAAGCAAAGGAAAAGAAGTAGATTGAAGTCAGTTCATCAAAGAACTAACTAGAAAAATAACTGATTAAATATGATATCATAAGGTGCTTTGAGTCTGTTTTAAATCAACTAAATAAAAAGAATTAATAAGTACTGTACTAGACTTTTGGACCTAATATACACAGGTGATTCCCAGGTTACAGACAAGATCCTTTCCTAAGTGTGTCTTTAAGTTGAATCTCTGTGTAAGTCAATGTAGGTGCATACAATACTTCTTAGCCTTACTTTAGTACAAGAAAAGGCTCTAAGCAATTTCACTGGTTTAAAACCTGTACTGCAGCAAGTAAAAGTGATTGCAAAGAAGCATTTGTTGAGAGTAGGGACTGGCTTAATTGTTTCAAAGTAAGGACAAGTTTACATAACACTAAGGGACAAGTGTGAATTGTCCGTAAATTGGATGTTTGACACCCAAAGACTTACTCTACAAATCTGTGAATTGTTTTAAAATTAAATCTCACTCTATTAAGTACCAATGCCTATGCTATACAAATGAATTAAGATTTTTAAGTCACAAGAATCGAAAACATCTGAAATTGTGATAGTATCATTTAGAGTAAGTAACTGCTTCTTACCTAGAGTAACCATCACACAGAAAGTGACAGACACCTGGAGAAGTGGCTGAGAACTGTGTCAAAAAGAAAACAGTAGGAAGAAGAATACTCTAAGAAATCATTGGATACCATGCTGGAACTGGGTATTTAGAAATCATCAGTCCCAGTTTTCTGCCACTTATTCGTATATCTCTGGCCATGTCCTGCCCTGTCCCCTGCCACTTTACTGTCAGCTTGCTGAGGTTAGCAACAACACATAGGGTCACTGTGAAGTGAAACTGACTTGATGTCAATGGGCTTGGTTTGGGTTTTTATTAATCTTTTTATGCCTATTATCTTACGAAGTGTCTGAACCAAAGACCAATATGTAGATTTGAACTTGAATTTCAATGTAATGAATTCACTAAATATAAAATTTTATTCATATGCTGGGATTTTTTCTGAGAGGGGAAGGATGGCTACAAATGCCTGATAGTCCAACTTAAAATCCCTTAAATAACAAGGACAATTAATTTGCATAATAGGGGAGTTGCTGTTCTTATGTGCCATTGAGTTAATTTTTGGTTAACAGCAACTCCATACAATGAATAAGGAAAACTGAAGAAAAAATGATGCCTTGGAATTATGGGGCTGGTGAAAAATATTGAAAATACCATGGACTGCCAAAAGTAGTAACAAGTCTGTCTTGGAAAAAGTACAGCCAGAGAGCACTCGTTAGTAGCAAGGTTGGCAAGACTTCATCTCAGGTATTTTGAACACATAATCAGAAGGGACCAATCCCTGAAGAAGGGCACTGGGCTTGGTAAGGTAGAGCGTCGATGAAAAAGACTCTCAATGACACAGACTGACACAGTGGCAGCAACAACGAGCCCAACCCCATTGCTCAGATGGCACAGGACCAGGTAGTGTTTCCTTCTGCTGTAAATAGAATCACTGTAATCAAAATCAACTCTACAAGTTATGCAACTGCCCAATAGATTTCCTTTGTTGCAGTCTTTACAGAAGCAAATCACCAAGTCTTTCTTCTGATCCAATGGGTAGATTCAAACAGACAACCTTTTGATTAACAGTTGAATGCTTAACCATTGTGCCACAAACTCTCCTTACAGGGAATCAAAAAAAAAAAAAAAAGCTACTGCTGTTGAGTCCATTTAGAGTCATAACAACCTTACAGACAGAGTAGAACCACCTCCATAGAGTTTCCAAGGAGTTCCTGACAGATTTGAACTGCCAACTTGCAGGTTAGCAGCCATGTGACTTAACTACTATGCAACCAGAGTTTCCATAATAGGGAATGAGCCATAGGGAACAGTAGTAGGTAAATGAGTCGGATCCAACTCGACTGCACTTGGCTTGGCTTGGCTAGTAGGTAAATGCACGTAATACATCTGCTGTCTCTAATAGTTAGTCTATGTTGCTGTTGGATGTCATCAAGTCAATTCCAACTCATAGTGACCCCACATAGAACGGAATGATGCACTGCCTTTTTCTGTGTCACCCTTACAATCCTTGTTATGCTTGAGCCCATTGTTACAGACACTGTGTGAATCCATTTCATTGAGGGTCTTCTTCTTTGTCATTGAGGCTCTACTTTACCCAGCATGATGTCCTTTTCTAGGGATTGGTCTCTCCTGATAACATGTCCAAAGTATATGAGATTAAGTCTTCTTGTACTTGCTTCTAATGAGCATTCTGGCTGTACTTCTTCTAAGACAGATTTGTTTGTTCTTCTAGTAGTCCATGATATATTCCGTATCCTTCACCAACATCAGAATTCAAAGGCATCTGTTCTTCTCTGTTCTTCCTTATTCATTGTCTAGTTTTCACGAGCATATGAAGTGATTGAAAAAACTATGACTTGAATGAGGAGCATCTTGCTCCTGAAAGTGACATCTAGGCTTTTAAACACTTTAAAGACGTCTTTTGCCACAGCTTTGCTCAGTGCAATACATCTTTTGCTTTCTTGGCTGCTGCTTCCATGGGTGTTGATTGTGGATCCAAGTAAAATGAAATCTGCTTCTACTTCAGTCTTTTCCCTGTTTATCATGATCTTGCTTACTTGTCCGGACTTGAGGATTTTTGTTTTCTTGATGTTGGGGTATAATCCACACTGAAGGCTGTGATTTTGATCTTCATCAGTAAGTCCTCTTCACCCTCAGCAAGCAAGACTGTGTCATTTGCATACAGCATCAATTCTGATGTCCCATTCTTTTTCATGCAGTCCATCTTTTTGCATTATTTGCTTAGCATACAAACTGAATACATGTGGTTAAAGAACACAACCTTGACACACAGCTTTCTTGACTTTGAAATACACAGCATCCCCTTGTTCTGTTCAGTTGACAGCCTTTTGGTCTAAGCGGAGGTTTCTCATGAGCACGACTAAATGTCTGGAATTCCTATTCCTTGCAGTCTTATTCATAATTTGTTATAATCCCCATATTTGAATGCCTTTGATTAGTCAATAAAACACAGGCAAGTGTAGTTCTGGTGTTCCTGCTTTCAGCCATGATACATCAGACATCAGCAATGATATCCACATCCTCTTCTTAATCTGGCTTAAATTTCTGGCAGTTCCCTGTCATTGTATTGCCACAACTACTTTTTAATGGTCTTCAGCAAAATTGTACTTAAGTGTGATATTAATGATATACTGCAATAGTTTTCACAGTCTGTTGAATCACCTTTATTTGCAGTGGACACAAATTTGAATCTCTTCCACCTGGTTGGCCAGGTAGCTGTCTTATAAATTTCTTAGCCTAGATGAGTGAGCCCATCTAGCCATGAATCTGTTTGTTGAACATCTCAGTTGGTATCCCTTCAGTTTCTGAATCTTTGTATTTTGTCGGTGTCCCCAGTGCAGCTTGGATGTCTTTCTTCTGTGCCATCAGTTCTTGATCATACACTACTGCCTTAAATGGCTGAACTTCCACCAGTTTTTTTTTTTTGATACCATGACTGTGTGTTCCTTCTTTCTTCTTTGGACTGCCGGGAGCCAGCCCTGGCAGGGTTTTGAGAACACAAAGGGGTTGGGTGGCATTGGCGGAGGAGGAAAATGACGAGACTGAAACAGGAAAGTTTTGGAAAAAAATGGCAGCCCCCTGAGGTCTGTCTTCCTTTATTTTTTATAGTTGAGGTGATGTGATTTTCACCGTACCCCCTGACCACACAAGCTGTTGGCTAACTGGAAGCCTATACCTCGTGGTCTCTTTTTTTTCATGTTAATTATTAGGGCCTTCTGGATAATGGCCCAACATATTAACCATTAGGGCCTTCCAGATAATGGCCGGGGACAAGTAGTCTCTTTATATATTAATCATTAGGGCCTTCTAGATAACGGCCTGACCTGGAGCTCAACAAGCTCTGTGCTTCAAGGTCAAGAGGTACAGGAGGAAGGGGGATGTGCAGTCAGGGCAAAATATTATCAAGGACAATATGGCCAGAAATATGTCACAGGTGAAATGCCTCCGCCCGCTGTCACATAGACCTGTAACTTTGTTCACAAAGGCCTTTGTGGGTGACGGGCCTTGGCATTGGAAGTTTCTGCATCCCTTAACATTTTATAGAATCCTTCACTGCTACAACTCAAGGCTTGAGCTTTTCCCTTGGTTATTTCAGCTTGAGAAATGCCAAGCATGTCTTTCCTCTTTGGTTTTCTATCTCCAGGTCTTCGCACATTTCATTATAATGTGTTACGTTGTCTTCATGGGCTGTCCTTTGAAATCTGTTCAGCTTTTACCTTCATCATTTTGTCCCTTCGCTTTAGGTACTCCACTTGGAGAGTAAGTTTCAAAGTCTCTTCTAACATCAGTGTACGTCTTTTCTTTCCTATCTTTTTAATGACCTGTTGCTTTCTTCATGTCCGATATCCTTGATGTCATTTAACAATTCCACTGGTCTTTGGTTGCTAGTGTTCAATGCCTGAAATCCATTCTTGAGATGCTGAGTAAATTCACATGGTATATACTCAAGCTCATACTTTGGTTGTTATGGACTTATTCCAATTTTAACATGACCTTGATTATCTGTTCCATAGTCATCTCCTGGCCTTGATATGACTATATTGAGTTTTCCATTGCCTCTTTCCACAGATATAGTCAGTTTGACTCCTATGTGTTCTGTCTGGAAGGTCTATGTGTATCACTGCCATCTATGTTAACAAGTTACAACAAAGAAGTTGTTGGTCTTCCAAAATTCTATCATGTAATTGCTGGTCAGCAAGACCATGTTTTCCAACTACCAATTCTTCTTTGTTTCCAACTTTTGCCTTCCAGTTGCCAGCAATTGTCAATGGTTCTTTAAAAAAGAAAAAGTTTATTATAATTAAGTGAATGTATACAATCCGCAGTTTTGCCCACCCACCTCTCCACAACTCCATTTGCTCTCCCCACCCTGTGACAGCACATGCCTCCCCCTCATTCTTTACTTCTAGTATCCTCCCAGTGAATACCTGTTGCCTCTTCCCCACTCTCTCCTCTCCCCTTTAGAAAGAAACCAGTAGGACAGCCTTCTATAAATGTATAAAACCATAAAGTACACTTACCACATGCTCAGCCTGTGTTCCCAAGTCTAGTCCATTCTTTGTCTGAAGTGTTGACTTCAGTACTGGTTTCGGGCTTGGGGCAACAGCAAGTCTAGGGGCCATGTCCCCAGGGGACCCTCCAGGTTGTCGGACCATCAATTCTGGTCTTTTAGTAGCGTTCTTAATCTGCACACCTCTTTTTCTCATGCTATGTAATGGACTCTGTATTGTGTCCCCTATCAAGGCTGTCTTTGGTGGTGGCTGGGCACCTCTGGTCTCATACTGATGTAAGCCTCCCAGTCATATGGGTCCCTCTGTCTCCTGGGCTCATTTTAACTCATATCTTTGATGTTCTTGGTCATCATCTGTTCCAGTTAGGTAGAGATCAGTCAATGTTCTTCAGATGGCAGCTTCCTGGCTTTTAAGACCGAGATACCACTCACTAATATGGGGTGCAGAAGACTCACTTAGCAAAAGACTGGTTGTGTCAGTTGACCTCAGTGTTGCCTGAAAACACAGACCCCAGACTCCTGTCCCTAGTACTCTTTCCTTTGAAATGTTGGGTTGAGTTTAGAAAACCTTTTACTTTATAACGTAGTCCAGTTATGCTTACTTGCCTGCTACTGAGTGCTGCCACATCCTTCACCTAGCCAAGTTTATATTGACTATCTATGACCAACCCTCTCCCCTCTCTTGTAGCTGTCAAAGAGTATTTTCTTCTGGACATAAGTCCTTTATGTCCTTATAATAGTGGTCTCGTACAACACTTGTCCTTTTGCAGCTGACTGATTTCACTCTGCATAGCATCTTCCAATTGAGACCAAATTATGAGATGCTTCCTAAAGTCTTCATTGTTCTTTATCATTTCATAGTGTTCCATTGTGCATATATACCATAGTTTGTTTATCCATTCATCTGCTGATGATTGATTCCATCTTTTTGTTAGTGTGGACTGTGCTGCTATCAATGATTCTTGATTTCATGTTTGATCAAATTCAGATTACAGAAGTTGGTAAAACAAAATTTCAATTTCTTCATCTTTAGCCTTAGTGGTTGGTGTATAAATGTGAACATTCATCATCTTAACTAGCCTTTCTTGCAGGGAGAATTTTTTTTCAGGATAGATCTTGAATAATTCTTTTCGACAATGAATGCATCACTAGTCTTCTTCAATTTTTTACTCCTGAAATAATAGACCATATGATTGATTCAAAGTGGCCAGTAGCCATCTGTTTCACTTTGCTAATGCTTAAGATATTGATGTTTGTGTGTTCCATTTCATTTTTGATTACTTTCAATTTTCCTAGATTCTTAGCTCATAAGTTTCGCATTCTGATTATTAATTGACATATGCAGCTGTTCACATTTTGAGTTGTGCCATATCATCAAGTGATGGTCCCAAAAGCATCACTCCATCCACATCATTAAGGTCAACTCTATGAAGGCAGTTCTTCCCCAGTTGTCTGTTGTGTGCCTTCCAACCAGAGGGGTTCATCTTCTGGCACTACGTTAGACAGTGTTCCCCTGTTTTCATGAGGTTTTCACTGACTGGTTTTGTTTTTTTTCTTTTTTCCCCAGAAGTAGATAACCAGATGTTTCTTCCTAGCTTGTCTTTCTCTGGAAGCTCGGCAAAAACCTGTCTACCAAGGATAAGTCTTTGCCAGTGAAATACCAACACAAAGTTTTCAGTGTCAGAGCAACACACAAGCTCCCACACACAGTACTACAAATTGACAGACACGTGATAGTCCATAGGCTTGGGAAACTTACTGATGTTTTAAAGTAAACATTCTTTACAACTCATAATAGTTGAAAACTCTGAAAGATTTTAAGTACATTAAAAAAATATTTAGCATAACTAACTATTGCTCTTACAATTTATATTTGAAATCTGGGCTTGGTGGCAACACTGACCACAATAATTTGTAGCTTCTCTTAGAAAAATGTAGATTCACACACCCTACCTCTGGAATGTGGAATGGCCTTGTGATGTGTTTTGACCACTAGAGGGCAGCAGATGTGCCACTGTGTCAGTTGTGAGCCTGGAACTCAAGGTGCCTTGCAGGTTCCATTCTCACTGATCTCGGAACTCAGAGATCATCTGTTGAACAGAGCCAGGGTTAGCCTGCTGGGGGATGAAAGACTGTGCAGAGAAAGGCCCAGCCATCCTAGATGTCCTAGTTGAGGCCTTTGTAAGCCAGCTAGCTTATCTACCAACTGAGAGCAGAAGCAGGTACAGGCCCAGTAACAATCAAGCAAGCCCAGCCACACCAAAAGAAATACCAACCTGAGTCCCACCCTAATTGTTGACCTGAAGACATAAACAGTTACTGTTTAAAAGCTCTTAATTTACAGGTGGTTTGTTGCCTAACAAATGTTGCTTAATATAAGTTTTGTAAAATTCCTTTCCTTTAACTTTGATTTTTACTGCACTCAGATAATATAAATATATCTGTATGTCACATTGTAGGTTTCTTGGTTTCTATATTGAATTTAATCACTGAGTTGAACATTTCAGTTATATTTTTTTATTGATCTTCATTGAAAAAAAAGAACTTCCTTTGAGGTTGGTCATTTTGTAATGTTGATCAAACATTACTTCACTGAAAAAAATTTTCCAGAATTCTAGGCACATGTTGTTTAGTAAACATTTCTGTTTTTCTTGGCTCTGCACAACATTCTCTCAGTTAGATTCATTATAACTCCACTTTTGAAACAGAAGCAACTTTACAAACTCTATTTTATCCCTCAAGAATGCTTAGAGAGCTCCACTTCAGGAAAGAAAAGATACTCAACGCCATCTTACCCTGTTTCCGGTTTTTCTCAGTTCACCCTTGTAGCATCTGTTTGCACTATTTTGACCTGTAACAACTGATACAGAGTATTGGCTTCTCCTCAGGTAGTTCCATCATATGATTTACTGCTTCTGAACTTTCCTGAAATTGAAGACATCTTTCAAAGACAGAACGGTTCTGTTTCCATTCAGGTTTCCTTACCCCTCCCCTTACACTACGTAACCCTGGCTATGAACATGACCCCGGTAGATATTTCAAAGTCACAACTGGTATTAAAACATTCATTCTCCCACCACTTAACCACCTCGTCTGTCATCTCCATGCTCACCTCAAATTCTTAGTGACCTAACTCTGCTTCTACAGTTTTTGCTGTTTGTTTCATATCTCCTTCATCATCATATCGAATTAATGCCGAAAATGCCTCGATTTTGTCTTATTGCACTCTATGGCTGAAATTCCTCATATTTAATTTATCTTCATTTTCTGTGAGTACTTAAACACATGACTATTGGGGACATAATAAAGATATTTAATAATCTGATGTAAAATAAAATATGGAGTTGGCAAATCTAGGGTTACTTCAATGACTCAATGATACCATCAAAAATCTATGTTCTTTTCATCTTTCTCTTCTGTTGCTCTCACTACATTGGTTTTCATCTTCAAGTTTACCACCCTATGGTCACAAAATGTCAAATATCAGTGTTCCAAGAACAAATGAGGAAAAACACTTTCTATTTGTGAATTTTCTCTTTCTGTCTTCTGAGACGACCCTCAAATAGATTTCAGTTTATATACCATTGACCCAAATGTATCTGTCAAGGATTTAATTATGTTCTCCCGACCCCCACTCCCCTAAATATGTGTTCTATTGACTAAGCCATGATTCCCAGTATTGTGTGGTTATCATCCATTTTTTGATCTGCTGTAATTTTTTTTTCATTTTGTGGTGATGTTGTTGTTAGGTGTCATCAAGTCTGTTCCTATTTTGTGATGTGCTATAAATCTTAACCTCTATATGTTAATGGGAAGCCTGGTGGTGCAATGGTTAAGAGCGGTTAGCAGTTGGACTCCCCCCCTGGAAACACTGTGGGGTAATTCTGCTCTGTCCTACAGGGTCCCTGTCAGTTGAAACCTGCTTGACAGCAACAGGTCTAGGGTATGTTAATGAGGCAGGGTTAGGGTGAGTTGTATTTTAAGTCACAGCCTTACCAGAGGGTATGACTCAGTCTGGCCTTTATTGGAGTCACAGTCTTACCGATGTCACCATCCTCACTCATGTCATACCCTTTCTCAAGTCACATCTTTTATCTTACAAGAGACAAAAGGTGAGGGAAACAATGGCTGCCACTAAGAAAGAAGAGCTGGGAGCAGAGTACATCCTTTGGACCTGGGGTCCCTGTGTGGAAAATCTCCTAGGCCCAGGGGAAGACTGATGCAGGGACATCAGGCCCACAGGTGTTGAAAATAGACAAGAATCTTCTCTCAGAGCTGAGAAAGAGAGACAGTCTTCTCCTGGGATGGCACTCAGAATTTAGATTTCTAGCTTCCTGAACTGTGAAAGAATAAATTTCTGCTTGGAAGCCATCCACTAGTGATAGTTCCATTAGAGCAGTGCTATATAACTAAGATAGTGTTATATGCCACACTCTTCACCGATGGTGTGCAAACTTCAGTATCTAGATCAACTTCCCCCACTGCCCATCACCTAGTGTTTTTGTAAATAACATTTTATTATAATACAGCCAAACTCATTCGATCACATGTTGTCTACCATCTGTGGCTGCTTTTGTACTACAATAGCAAAGTTGAATAGTTATGACAGAGACTGTATGACTGATAAAACTAAAAATATTTACTATTTGGACCTTTAGAGAAAAAGCTCTCAGAACTCTATTCTTGACTAAGATATGGAATTGCCACGATAGGTATAAATTAGTTATAGTTATGATTAATGTCCCTGGCTAAGCCATATAAATGACTATACAAAGTTGAGATTCTGTAATGTTCTTTAAAGAAAAGCATTCATTTAGGAAACCAAATGTCTTTGTCATAAAATGCCTTTAAGTGGTAGCTTTCTGTGCTTAGCTAAGGACAGAAAAATGTAATGCCAAATCCTCAAGTTACTTTATGCTCTAATGAAAGCTTCTCAGTGGTCTTTATGATAAATGTATGTATTTGATGCTCTAAGACTTTTTCATCCTGTAAACTCTTTTTATGTTATTCTTTCCACTCTTTTTCTCAGTGAAAGTTACATTTAAATTCCCGTGTCCTCAGTGTTGTACTGTAGCACTTCTGTAACTGTCTGTGCCATTCTTTATAAGAGTTTGCTAGGATTCTTCCACCCTCCTCAAGATTGTGATAACACCACCTCCTGTCACGTTTTCTGCACATGCCCTGACCTTCCTTCTTCATTGCAGATAAGATAAAAATCAATAGAAAAAGATATGAAGAGAAAACAAAACATCCTGAACTTACAAACCATCCACGTATAAAAATGCTTGCACCTGAACTAATTCTTCCTCCTGTTTCCCAGGAAAATTAGCCTCTATCTGTCCCATCGTAATAGTTCACTCATCTCATAGAGCAGGCTCATCCACTTCTCTGCTTTCTAAGACCTTGCTGCATCAATTATCACTTTTTTCACCACAGTTAAAGTTCACTCTTCTCAGAAAAGCCCTGGTGGTACAGTGGTTAAATGCTTGGCTGTTAACCAAAAGGTCAGCCGTTTGAATCCATTGACCACTCCACAGGAGAAAAATGGGACAGTCTGGTTCCACGAAGATTTAGAGCACTGGAAGATCTACAAGAGTTTGCTAGGGTTGCTGTGAGTTGGAACTGACTCAGTGACTATGGGTTGGGTTCTCCTCAAAAACTTTTTCATCTCAGCCTGTAAATATACTCAATTTCTCACAACTTTCAAAATCCTTTTTCTCTACTTGTGCGTCGCCCTCCGGCTGCCTCCTAATGACACTGTCCTTCAAGTCCAGCTTCTTGGAAGAGTCGGTGACACTGATTATTGGTATTTTCTCACCTGTTATTGACTCATCTGTTCTCAGTAATCTACTCTCACTATCAACACCCCCCTGAAGTTACTCTCACAAAGGTCAGCACTGGCTTCTCAGCTGTCAAGTCTGCTGGAAACTTCTCCGTTCTCTTAGGCAGCTTCTTTCTTTCATTTCTATTATCATAGAGGCTTCCTCCTTCAATTTCACTTCCTTGCATAACTCCCAGTTACATTCTTCTCTCCTTCTTCCACCTTGTACATGTCAGTACCCCCAGTATGCTATGATTCGATTATTTTCACTTCTTGTGTTATATGATTTTTCTGATTGATCTCATTACCTATATAACTTCAATCCCTTTAAAACAATGACTTAGAGATGCAGTAAATCACTTGCCATGAAGTCAATTCCAACTTACAGCAACCTTACAGACCCATAGAGTTTCCAAAGCTATGATCTTTATAGAAGCTGACTGCCACATCTTTCTCCCATAGAGCATCTGGTAGGTTCCAGCCACTGATCTGCCAGTTAGTAGCTGAGCACTTAACTTCTGTATGACCAGGGCTCCCAACAGTACAGTACTCAACATATCTTCAGGATTCTATGTGCACTTGCCTACTGGACATCTCTACTTGGAAAATTCCCTGAATGTAGCCCCACCCAGAATTGCTCCACTTTCCCCCTTTTTATCAGTGATCACAATCATCCTCTCAAGTTAATAGGGACAGACCTTCCCCCACCACACTAAATTGTTCAGCGTCTAAATGAATATTTTTAGTATACAACTTTTGAATATGTCCCTGTCTATATAAGTGTCCCTGTTGCCCTCATGCAGTACCTCATCAGCTTTCATCCTTGGAGTATTTTAGTAGGCTGCAAGTTGTCTCCTTGTACCCAGACTAATTCTACTCTAATGCCTCCTCCATCTTTCTCCCAGAGTGATATTTCTAAGTTGTGTATCTTACAGTGTAACACTGTGCTTCAAATCTTTGGGGAATCCTATGAACTTCAGGAGAAATTCCCAAATCCTTATCAGATTTGCAAAATCCTTCCTAGTATGACCCTCTTCCAACTTTCTAGCCATATGCTTCTGCCATCATCTCAAATGTAAGGAAGCATTGCTCTGTTCTCATGGACTTATTTGTAGTTCCTGGAACATAGTGTGATTATTCATGCTTCTGTGACTTACCAGGTGTTTTCTCTCTGCTAGAAAAACCATCCTCCTACTTGGTCTACCTGAATAACTCATTCTGTTTGGGGGAAAAAAAAATTTAAAGTCTTGAGTTTATCTATTACCTGATTTTTTTTGATAGAAATTAGTATTAATAATTGTATAATGGAACTAATTCTAAACATCTAAATGTTATTTGTATGTTACAGATTATGTAAGCTCAAACTTTCTCTTGTTCTATAAATTAAAACAAAAATTGGCATCAAGTCAACTCTGATTCACGCAGACCTTATAGGTTTCAGGGTAACACCACATCCCACAGGATTCTCAATGACTGGTCACTGTGAGTGGGAATTGACTCCAAGACAATGGATGTTTGATTTCGTGACCTTTTAGAAGTCAATTGCTAGGACTTTCTGCCAAGGCACCTTTGGGTGGATTTAAGCTGCCAGGCTTTTTGGTCAGCAGCTGAGTTTGTGACCATTGGTGTCATCCAGGGAACCCATCTTCTAGAAATACATGATCCTAAATGTTTCACTGCACGCAAGCAGCTATGGTTACAGCTTTGGAGGCTGATATTTCATAGGAACCCATTTCTGTCACTTACTAGGTTTGTGATCCTGAGAAAGTCCTTTAACACCTTAAGCTTATTTTCTCAGTTATTAATTATGTGATAACATGGTAGGTATTCCTACCCTCTACTTCTCTTATTTCTATCAGGGGAAGGAAATTTGATTATTACTTTGAATGAGGGAAAACCATCAGAGAAACGCTTATTAGCTTCCTCACTCCTCCCCTCCTTATAATGGAGAGTCTAAATCTGATGAGCAAAATTTGGAGAAGTAAATAAGCTTGTCCAGGTCATTACCTTCTGTCTTCAGAACCATCTTTTCCACAGTAGGCATACGTTCTACTCTGCATTCTTCTCTGCTGTAAATGTAATAGGACAGGCACTCCTACTTTGAGAGAGATCTGGTGTTATCCAACTTTGTCAGTGGGAGAAGTATAACCAGAGTGTTCTTGGAAGTAAAGATAGCAAGACTACATCTCGCATACTTTTGGGCATGTTGTCAGGAGGAATCAGTCCCTGGAAAAGTACATCATGCTTGGTAGAGTCGAGAGTCAGTGAAAAAGAGGATGGATTGACACAGTGGCTGCAACAGTGGGCTTAAGCATAAAAACCATTGTGGGCATGACACAGGAACAGGCAGTGTTTTTTTCTGTTGTGCAGAGGTTCACTGAGTCAGACCTGACTCAATGACATGTAACAACAAAAATAAATAAAAGACTGTTTACATCAAAGTGAAGCATTAAGTATCGCATTTGACTGCAAATCTAAAGCTACATTCTTAAATATGTTTTATCATAAATAAGAATATCTTTTACCATCTGATTTAATTCTATGGACTGTATTTCTACTGATTCCGAACTGGGACAAAGAAATGTGGTGTTATTCTGATTACAGAACTGTTGATATTGGAAAATGTAGTTAGGGTGTCTGTTATAAGGCATGATGCATTGTAAGTACTCAATTAATGTTAGTTATTATTACTGAATATAATGGTGTTATGTTCATTTAGTGTTTATTGTTTAAAAGCAGAAAATACCATTATAATGATAATAGAGATCAAAGGAAATACTGTGTTTACTTTAGTGATGATAACAGTCTCTTAAGAAGGCACTGATTTTATTTTGTCATGGCAACCTGTATTTGAAACTAGCCAGATCCCAGGTACTTGATATCATAAGGGCAAAATATCTAGTGTTTATTGTGTCAGGCAGATAATACGGTATCATGGAAGAAGTACAGTCCATGAGTCCTCATTTTGGGGATAGGATGTAATTAGGATTATATCCTCCTGAAATCAATATTTTTCCATCAGGAGACATGCCTCTTCATCCTGTCCTTTTCATTTTATTTATTTATTTATTTGTTGTTGTTGTTTGTTTTCAACTTTTTTATTTTTTATTAATTACAGTAAAGAAATAAAATTTCTAACATCTATCAGTTATCTCATCTATGATAAACCCTCAGTCCCCCACCCACCCATGTAGCCAACACAGTCATTTTCTTCTGTGGCTAATTCTCTTGTTAAGTCCTTGTAACAGGAGTCTCATACAAAATTTGTCCTTTTGACACTGATTGATCTCACTCAGCATGATCTCTTTCAAATGAGACCATGTTATAAGATGTTTTCTGAAACTGTCGTTTTTTATCATAGCACAGTGTTCCGTTGAGTATATGTACCATAGTTTGCTTATCCATTCATGTGTTAATGGGCATCAGGGTTGATTCCAACTTTTTGCTATTGTAGACTGTGCTGCAATAAACATTTGCGTATACGTGCCTGTTTGAGTGACAACCTCTGTTTCTGAAGGATAAATTCCGAGCAGTGGAATTACAGGATCAAATAGTATATCTATTTCCAGCTTTTTAAGCAAGTGCCAGACTGTTTTCCAAAGAGGTTATACCATTTTGCAATCCCACCAGCAGTGTAGGAGAGTTCCAATTTCCCCACAGCCTCTACAACATTTGTTGATTTGTGTTTTTTTGGATCATGGCCAACCTTGTTGGGGTGAGATAGTATCTCATTGTAGTTTTGATTTGAATTTCTTTAATAGCTAATGATCGTGAGCAATTCTGCCTGTGTCTTTCGGCTGACTGGCTGTCCTCTTTAGAGAAGTGTCTGTCTCCTTTGCTCATTGCTTAATTGGATTATTTATCCTTTTCTTGTTGATATTTTGTAATATCTTATACATTATGGAGATCAGATGTCAGTTTGCCATATAGTTGCCAAATATTTTTTTTTCTTTAGCCCTAAATTTTGATCATTCAGTACTATGAACAGCAAGTGCCTCTGGCAGTTATCACTTTTACGCGGCCTTTTCTATAATCACCATCGGGAGCAGTAAACTCATAAAAGGTGTCAAAATGATGGATGACTCTCTGAGGTGACCTTTGATGGCTCCAGCACACTGAGCTGTGTGGGGACAGGAAATGCAGAATTGCACATGCAGCACTCTGGAGCAAGAGTGATGAGGAATCATTCTGGCTAGACGTGGAAAAGCTCTTTTGTTTAAGTAAATAAATAAAATGTAAAAAAAAAAAAAAGCAAATGAGGATAACACGTGCCATTTATAAGTAAACTTCTTCTGGATGTTCCTTTATAGACAAAGAGGCGTTACCCTACATACTGTAACATAGGCATTACTCTCAGTGGGTAGTACAAAAACCCACTGCCGCTGAGTCAGATCAGACCCATAGCTACCCTATAGGTCAGAGTAGAACTGCTCCATAGAGTTCCCAAGGAGTGAGGGTAGTACAAATGGAGGAAAAAAGGTATGGAAATGCAAATTGGCATCAATTGTTTTGTGTGTACTTCCACAGTCATCATGTTGTTGCTGTGCACCCACTGAGTGAATTCTGACTTGTAGCAACCCGGTAGGATAGAGTCAGTAGAATGGCTCCACAGGGCTTCCTAGGCAGTAATCTTTACGGAAACAGATCACCAGGTCGATTCTCCGTCAGAGTAGCTGGTGGGTTCAAACTGTTGACCTTTCAGTTAGCAGCTAAGCCTTTAACCGTCATGCCACTGTGGCTCCTGCCAAATACCCTAGAATGTGTGTTATTATGTTCTCCTCTTTTCTTTTAACATAAGGGGATACTGAAGCCTAGAAAAATCAAGCAATTTACCTTAAGTCACCAGTAAATAGATATTTAAGCTGGGATTCGAGACCAGAGTATCTCCTTTCTAGGGTGGTTATGAGAATGAATGAGTTAACACTTGTAAAGTCCTAAAACAGTATCTGGAATGTAGTCAGTGTTCACTAAATCATGATTATTATTATTGTGATCCCTTTGCCCACCACATTCAATGAAGAGATCCTCAAATATCAGGACACTGAACAGCCATGCTTAGCAAGCAAGTGCTGAAGGAGTACTTACTCGTGTCACAAAATTTGTTAATAAAGAAAAGTCCCTGACCTCATGCAGCTTACACTCTACTGGGAAATGCAGACACTATACAAGAAAATGTATAAATTCATAATTACAACCTGGATCAATATCTGGCTTAGATTTTCATTGACGTGCAAAGATAACTCACACTAACATTTGTGCTATATCCTCCAGGCTCTCCAGTGGACTCTGGTCACTGTCAAGTCCCTTGTTGTCGTGTGCCATTGAGTTGATTCCAGCTCCTATTGACCCTGTAGGGCAGAGTACAAGTGCCTCATAGAGTTTCCAAGGCTGTAACATTTATGAGAGCCGATCAGAAGATCTTTTCTCCCTTTGAGCTTCTGGTGAGTTCAACTGACCACCAGACATCAGTAGATGTGGTGCCACCAGGGCTCTTATCAAGTCTGTATGTCCCCTCAAAATATCTCTGGGAATTCTAAAAGGCTATCGGGTAATATTCTCCAATAGTCTGGATTTGCTTGCTGCTGTCACTGTCTGCCAGGTTTCTTTTACCACGTGTGTCAACCACATATTGATCCAGAGCATTGACACCACTGTAGATCAGCAATCTCATGGCTCGTAACCCAACTAAAACCAAACCTAATGCTGTTGAGTTAGGTTCAACTCGTAGCAATCCTATAGGCCAGAGTAGAACTGCCCTATAGAGTTTTCAAGGAGTGCCTGGAAGATTTGAACGGCTGACCTTTAGTTAGCAGACACAGCACTTAACCCACTAAGCTACCAGGGTTTCCTTATGGCTCCTAGGGGCATTTAAAGCTGCAGACATCTTTGTGACAGCAATTACACTGTATTGTTGCTTTGAACGTAGCAGAGCTGGAAGGAAAACTGTTCGTCTTAGGCATGGTGAGCCTGTAGTTTTCTTCACTAAGACCAGTCGTGACCCCTGTGACTGGACTAGGGGCTAAAAGCCGTCCTTCTTGCTCTTGTCCTCTTTAGCCATTACCTTAGAGCTCTTAGCACCTGGATGTCCGGCACCCACGTGTTTCCTTAGCCCGTCTCCTGTTAGTCTTTGTCGTAAATAAGTGACCTGCCTCTGTTTACAGAAAAGAGGATAGATAGAAATAGAGACACGTTGGGGAAAGTTTCAGCTGTGGGTAGGGACTGGCCCTTCAAATTTGTATATAAGTCCAATTGCTGACTGACAGTAGAAAGAAAGGTTGATTACCTGTGGCTCTGTCAGAGACTCTCACTGTGAAAGGATTGATTTGCACCTTAAAAATGGAAGTGTGGGTCATCTTTATGGGTTTACAAGCCCTAAAGCTATAGGGATATGGGAGAGGTTCTGATCTGCCATTGTAGTTACAGTTGGCATCATCCTGTGAGGAGGTGGCCAGGCACTATAAATACTTCATGGGTTGTGATGGTTTGGAAATAACTTTTAGAAGACCTGCTTAAAGGGAATGCTATTTTTTTAATGAATACTTTTAAAAGGGATGAAAAATACCCATTATTGTAATCTCAAAAAGTATGCTATGATTCTTGTATGGTTCCTGATGTTCTCAATTCGATAGCAGTACAATGTTTCAATGAACTCACCTTGGATTTGAACCATTGAGAGCTAAAATCAACGCTAGCTAAATTCTAAATTTAAAAAGTTAAGTTCCGTATCTGTCCTTCAAAAATTGTACAGTAAAATGTAAAACACTCCCATTACTGTATCAGCGCTTCCCTCTTGCAGTTAACAATTTATATTTTCATTATAATATATTTGCCTCATCTTTTCTACTTAGCTGTTCACAGTACAGTGTAGTACAAAAAAAAAGTAGGGCTTGAGGTTTGAGGAGTTCACTCCTAGTTCCAGGCCTAGCAAACATGCATCCTTGTATGAGAAACTTACTCAGTTTGCTTATTTGTCAAATAAGAAATTTAATACCTATGTCAAAGGGGTATGAGAATGAGATAGTATATTTAAAAACACAAAACATCATGTCTAGTTTACAACAGGTATTTTTTAAACGTTAGTTCCCTTTCTTTCACTTTTGCTCCCTAGAGGAAAGAATGTGTGTATGATTCATCTTTATAGCTTTTGTCACATAAAGTCACCGTGATTTGGAATCGATTGCATGGCAACTAACAACAGCAACAAAAGTACAGAACCCAGTGACTTGGAAATGTCCAGCACTCAACAACATTTACCGATTGACAAAAAGGAAAAATAAGCCACTTTCTGAAGTTAAAGAAAAGGTTAAGAGCAGCATTGTCTTCAGAATTGTCTAGGAATAAGGGGCAAGAGTTCAGATTCATAGAATTGGAGACATTTTGTTTCTTGTACAAACAATGTGAGAGTAATATCTATGAACTTCAGAGAACTTGGTACACAACTCAGTTCAAAATAAACTTGATGTCTCCTAAGGTTTTCTGAATATTTTGTAATGATCCTGTTCCACTGGTTTAATCAAAAGAAAAAATTAGCCAAATGTGACAATATTTTTTCAAAAATTCTCTGAACTAATTATGTTACTTTATCTCATAGTAAAATGAATTTAACATTTGAATAATTTAATTGGCCCTAACTATCTACCTATCCAGCTTAGATCAGCATAGTTTTCTGGAAATGCATTATCTCTATAAACAGGATGCTGGTCAATCATGTAGGTGAAACGTTCATTCAAGTCAACTTGTAATGAACACGCTTCAATTCTTTAGCTGTTACATTATCTGGAGACTTACAAGAAATGAATTAATCAGTAGAGGCTATATGAATATTTTACCATATTTTCTAAGTGTCTTAACAGGCATTTTAGATAGCCATTATTTTACTAACATAGCCAAGTACCAAGTGCCGTCGAGTCGGATCCGATTCATGGAGACCGTAAGACATCTCATAAAATGTGAGCTACTATAACTGTGAATACACGTGCTTCTAGTTTGCTTATATACTAGAAAGATGACTGTGTGTTAATGCTAAGTACTTCTATTAATAACAAGAGGATATAGTAACAGTGACGATCTTTGTCCCTTTTTTGGTGACGGTTCTTTTATTGTTTTTATATTTGTGTAGCAAAAGCTTTCTATTACATGAGTGGCTCCAATATTCTGGTTAATTCTCCAACTTTACCATTTAATTAGCTTATCAGAAAGACTAACTTCCATATAAGCATACATAATGATATAACGATAAGGCAATTTTAACATTCCAATTAAATTTTACTGATGGCCGCAAAAATGTAAAATTCTAGTGTGAATTCTGGGCTAAATTCTGGGAATATGAAGATTAAAAAAGATATAAACTCGGCCCTCTAATATCTTACAGAATAAATAACATGCAGAGGATACATTAAGCCAATAAATCTAGTTGTTGATTCTATATGAATAAGAACACTAAAGAATTGTAATTTAAAACTTTGTGTAATGCAAATCCTAAAACTCACACTGTTCATTTATATCACAGCATCTTTCATGAACAAGTTAATCTTAATAATTTATTGACCCCTGCTAGGGTCGCCATGAGTCGGATCCGACTCGACGGCACTTGGCTGGCTATAAGGGCTTAAAAATAGACTTATGTACAGAAGAAAAGACTCTTTGATGGCTACAAGGGTGGGGAGGAAGGGCAAATGTCGATCTTAGATAGTTGATAGAAATTTGGTTGGGTGAAAGCAGTGACAGCACACAGTAGAAAATAGACCAACTTAGCTGGACTTGACCATAAACTGAAAGCTCTTCCAATCTCAACCCAATATTGTAAGGACAGAGTAACAGCAAGGGGATATTGCAGTCAATTGGCATAGCTAGCCTATTGCTAAGAGATTTTTCTGCACCCCATATTGGTGAGTAGCATCTGGGGCCTTAAAAGCTAGCAAGCTACCATCTGAGGTGCACCTAATGGTCCTAACTCATCTAGAACAGCAGATCACTGAGAACAACCAAGACATGAGCAAAAACCAGCCTAGGAGACAGAAGGACCCATGTGTATGGGAGACTGTATTAACATGTGAACAGAAGAACCAAATGGTGCCTGGCCACCAACAAAGACATGATGGGGCACACAATGTTGAGTCCTTGTGGCAACACAAGACAGAAAGGGATGCAGCTCAAAAACTCTACTAAAAGACCACAAGTGCTGGTCCAGTGGCCAAGGGGATCCCTTGTGAACATCACCCCTAGACCTGCTGTTGCCCCTGTCCACAAAAACACTACTGAGGTCAGCTCTTTGAACAAAACTGGACTAGACTTGGAGAAATAGTGTGACCATATGATGGGTATACTTTATAGTTCTATGTATTTATAGGATGCTGTCCTACTGGTCTCTTTCTTGATGGGAGAGAAGAGAGTGGAGCGGAGGGGACAGGAGCTTCTTAAGTGGATATGACAAGTAGAAAACGAAAAGGAGGATTGTGCTGTCACTGGGCAAGGAGAGTAGAAGGAGCTGCAGATAGGTGGGCATGCCAAACTGATTTGGATTGTATACTGTCACTTAATCACAATAAAAAAATAATAATTTATGAGATATCTACTAAGTCCAATGATTAATTCCGTGAACTTAACTGTTCTAAGTGCTACATAACTCATTGTTGAATACCACTATGATCACTTTCAAAGTACTCCCCTTGGGAAGCTATGCATTGACACCAGTGCCTAGTCTACCCTTCAAAACAATTTTGGAACTAGTCCTAGAATGGTCACTGCATGTGGTGACAAGGTGGCAAGCTTGCAAACTTAATTGTATAGTTGTCTGCTAGAGAGTTTTTAGCCAGTAAACAAATAATTGTATTGAAAGACCCTCCCTACTCACCTGATCTGGCTCCCAGTGACTTCACTGTTTACCTGAAGATGAAGGAAATGTTGAAAGGAAGACGTTTTGATGACATTCAGGACATCCAGGTAATAGGACAACAGCTCTGATGGCCATTCCAGAAAAAGAGTACCAAAACTGCTTTGGAGGGTGGACTGGGTGCTGTCATCAATGCAAAGCTTCCCAAGGGGAGTACTTTGAAGACTACTGTAGTGATACTCAGCAATGAGGTATGTAGCACTTTTTCTAGGATGAATTTCTGAACTTAATTGGCAGTCCTCATATGTTAGCCTTGGGAGGAAAGGTGAGAAGTTTGAAATTTGCTCTTTCGCGGCATACTCTCTGAAAGAGATGGAGAACCTGGTTTCCCTATTTCCTATCCTAAGGGTAGTTTCACTAACCTAGATTACCCAAGTGAAGAGCCTATACAAAGAGTAATGGCCAAGTGCAAACGTTAAGAGTTTACCAAAAAAGATTCCAGTTGTATCCAGCTGATTCTGACTCTTGGCAACCCCATGTGTGTGGGAGAAGATCTGTGCTGTAACTGTTATTGCTGCTTCTGCTGTTGTTGCTAGTTATGGTCAAGTCTGCCCCCCCCGCCCCCACTCATGGTACCCAATGACAATGAGATTGGACCGTTATGACCCATTAGGTTTCTATTGGCTAATTTTTTGGAAGAAGAATGCCAAGCCTTTCTTCCTAGACTGTCTTAGTCTAGAAGTTTTGCTAACACTTTTTCAGCATCACAGCAACAGGCAAGTCTCCACTGACAGACAGCTGACCGGCCAGGAATCAAACCTGGTTCTCTTGAATGGGAGGTAAGAATTTTACCCCAGAACTACCACTGCCCCACCAAAAAGGACAGACAGTTTCAAATGTAATACGTCTTTCTCTCCCCTGTGGCCACGCCCTTTAAGAACCTTTGAAAAGCTTAATTTTTGTAGCCTTACAGAAGCCTTTTTTGAATTACGAAAATGAAGGACAGAGAAGTATATTGAAAGACATGTTCTGTCTCTTTCTCTCCTCCCCCAACTCCATTGCATTTAGTATTTCCGTGGTCTAACCTTTAATTAGCCATACATAATCAGTCTGTCTCTAAGAGCACAAAGATAAGGGCAGATAACAGACAACCCTGCTCCCTTCTGAAGGGTTGTGGGAATCAGGGATTGGCCGCTATGAAGCAGAATCATTCAAACGATGAAAATTGGCTCACAGCACATGGGTTATTAATAATGCCAGGGAAGAGTCCTCTCACTTGGGTTGGAAAAGGAACATGATCAAATAAAGAGACTTTTGAAAGTCATTGTCATTTTGCCAGACCTTCATTTTCATGAATAGCTCAAGGAGTAAAAAGAAACCATCCAAAGCAGAGGATGGGTCCAAAAAGAAAAGAAAAGGAATTTCCAAACAGTGTCCGTCTGCTGCAGTGGAAACCAGGCTTACGAATGTCAGCATCCTAATAGAAGTTGCTAGCTCACAAGGTTAGAGGCAAACCTGGCATGAACACGAGGAAGTTCCTTTTGAAACACAGCTTTCTGCAGGCTTTTTGTAGAAATCGTCTTCAGCAAAGACTGCATCAGTAGAGTGGCTTGTTAAATCTAAATACAGTGTTTAGAGTTATTATGGTTATATTAGTGAAAAATAATTATAGACTGACTATTGTATGTGAAAGCGTAGTTTTGTCAGTGATCTGTCTAAGCATAGAAAACAAGCAGCTTTTAGCAATAATTACTATGTTCTGGAAAGTGTTCTGCTAAAATCAAGAGGCATATATTCATGAAATCTTTTTCAACACACACATATACATATACAACTACATATACAAATAATTGACATTTATTATATGTTTCCTATGCATCAGGAAACCCTGACAGCATAGTGGTTAAAATTTAGGCTGCAAACCA
This sequence comes from Heterohyrax brucei, assembly GCA_028571685.1. Lineage (NCBI taxonomy): Eukaryota > Metazoa > Chordata > Mammalia > Hyracoidea > Procaviidae > Heterohyrax > Heterohyrax brucei. The sequence goes on along the minus strand of CM053149.1, from coordinate 110,112,077 downwards.
AAAGGTTGCCAGTTCAAATCCACCACATGCTCCTGGGAAACTGAATGGGACAGCTCTTCTCTGTCACATAGGGTCACTACAAGGTGGAACTGACTTGATGGCAAAGAGTTTGGTTTTGGGTTTACTAGGTATCAGCTGCTGCTCTGCATTTTCAGAGGTTAAACTATTTCATTTGCAGTCTGGGCTTTTGAGATAAGTCATTTCTATCATCTAGCAAACAGTGAAACTAGGATTTTTGTCCAGGTGGTCTTGCTCCAAGGAATATACACACACACGCAGGTACAGAAACAAAAATAAGTGTGTGTGTGTGACAGAAAGGGAAAGACATACATACAACTGGAGGGTTGACAACTGGAGGGTTCTCCAGAAATAGATACTAAATGCAGACTTTAGAGTGCTAGCTGTTTTTAAGGAATAAACATTTATTTATTAGGAATAAATATTTGTAAACAGAAAACAAGAGAAATAAGATTAAGCAGAGAAAATAGATCTGCACTCTGCAATCCAGGCCCAAAGTGGCTATAGTTTTTCCTGATTACTGGGTACTGTGCCATAGTAGTATCCTGGGTCTGTCCACTTTGCTTATGTCTGCATTTGGATTGTTACTGGAAGGGTATGACCTTGGGTGAGGTGGATCCCTGCAACTGAGGTAGGCCCTAAAGGCAGTGACAGCTGGAGTCTGACTGTGACTACACTCCCCAATGCTAGGCAACAAGTTTTCTCTTGAGGAGGGATGTGGGAGACACATCCGTGTGTGACTACCCCAACCCCACCCTCCAAGCATGCGTATGTAGACATATTGTGATATCTTTAGATTTAAAAAATACAACATTTGGTAGTGCTTTTTGGCAGGGATCTGACTAGCATTTTGTCCCTTAGAAAACCACCTCTCCCCAGATGATGAAGTTCTAAAGCTGCTGATAATCGTTTACTTGAGATAAGTGGTTATATTAGGAAGTGTAAACAATGAAAGTTCCTATAGCACAAAGACCCCGGGATCATGTTCATAAAATGTCCAGTGCAGATGTCCCTGGTTGGCGAGTGCTCCTTTGAGTTACTCAAGAAAGAAGTCTTCCTTTGAGTATCTCAGAATTGCCCTGGTTTATTTGGTAGATGAGGAAAGAGAGGCTAGAAGACTGTTGGGTAAGGCTTGGAAGAGAACAACACTGCTTCTATTCCAAATCCCACTGACCAGAACTTGGTCACTTGTCCACCACTAACTGCACAGGAGGTTTGCAAATGTATTTTAGCTGTGTACCCATTACCAGAAGAAAAGGAGTTTTGTGAAAATAGTGATTTCTGCCACAGCACAATGATTCAGACCACATCTATCTTGGTGTCACCTCTCTCATATACGATTGGTCCAGAAGTAAACATATAACCCAGTCAAATCAAGAAGCTAAATGGTATTGGTCTATCATTGTAGGGAGAAAGAATATTAATTTTTCCTCAGTCATTAAATTGCATATATATGAAACTGCAACCCTGGGTGATCATCTTCCCCAGATACATAGAGGAATTCCATCTGCAGTAAAAGAGCACAAGACCAACCAACAGTCAAGGACAGTGAAGAGATAAAGAGAAACAGAAAGCCCCAATATTTACTCAGCCCCTAAATTCAGCCAATTCTGAAACACTTTCCAGGTCCCAATCAAGTGAGTCAATAAAGCGCTTACATGCATAAGCAAGTTGGGTATGGGGTTTCTGTCATTTATAAACATAAGGAATCTTTATACATGCATTTAAGGCAACTGTGATTTCAAAATAATTAATAGAAAAATATCAAGATATGTGTAGTATGTTGGCAACTTCTTAGAGTCTTGCAAAGTTCCAAAAGAGAGAAGATACATTGTTAAAATTACCCCATGTGAGATCTGTGCCCAGATCAGCAATACAAGACTACTGAGGCTCAGATAAATCAGGGCCTTGTGAAATATCCAGGCCATTGTTATGCTCTTTTAGATGGTTAAAAAAACAAGGATAAAAAATTACAAAGTAAAACCCATTGCCGTGGAGTCAGTTCTTTTGGGGGGGACGTGGGGGAGGGATCTGTCTAAAAGATTTCAGTCTTCCAAGATCCAGTCTTCCAGGATCCATTCAACTGTCACCCAACCACTCCTTGCCAACCTCTTCTCTTCCCTCTAAAAGGAGACCAGTTGGACAACCTCATATATATGTTACACTGTAAAGTACACACACCACTTGCTTCTTTCTGTGTCCCTTAGTCCAGTCCAATCTTTGTCTCTTTAGTACTGGTCTCAGTTCTGGGCTAGCAGCAAATCCAGAGGCAATGCTCTCAGGAGACCTTCCAGGCTGACAGACCATCAAGTCTGGTATTTCAATAGTGTTCTAGATCCATAGACCCCTTTTTCTCGTGCCACATTGGGAACTAGGTGTCCTCTATCACGGCTGTCTTTGGTGGTGGCCAGGCACGATCTAGTTCTTCTGATCTCATGCTGGTGTAGTCTCCCAGTCATGTGGACCGTTCCGTGTGCTGGGCTCATATTTTCCTCATGTCTTTGATGTCCATGGTTTTCATCTGCTCCAGGTGGGTTAGGACCAGTTAATGTCCCTTAGATGGCAGCTTGCTGGCTTTTAAGACCCCAGGCTCCACTCACCCATATGGGATGCAGAATGATTTCTTGACGGGGGGGTGGGGAGAACAAACTAGATATTCCAAGTGACCTCAGTGTCCCAGAAACTGTATTACCCAGACCCTTGTCCCTGCTATTCTGTCCTTTAAAATGTTGGGTTATATTTAGAAAACTTTTCAACTTATGGTGTAGTCTAGTTGTACTGTCCTGCTTTGTACTGTGCTCTGTCGCTCCCTTCACCCAACAGAATTCTTTTCAACAGTCTAATCTATGAATAACCGTCTCCCTCCTTCAACACCCTTGTGGCTGTCAAAGAGTATTTTCTTCTGTATAGAAGCCTTTTCTTAAATCCTTATAATTGTGAACTCATATATTTGTCCTTTTGCATCTGACTGATTTCACTCAGCATGTCTTCCAGATGATTTCAGGTTATGTTCTGTAAAATCATCATTGTTCTTTATCATTGCATAGTGTTTCACTGTGTATATATACATAGTTTGTTTATCTATTCACCTGTTGATGGGCACCTAGGTTGATGCTATCCTTTCACTATTCCGGACAGTGCTGCTGAAATAAAATTTGTGTACATGTGTCTGTTCATGTGACTGCCTTTATTTCTCTAGGATATATTCCAAGCAGTGAGATTGCTGGACCGTATGGTATTGCTATTTCTAGCTTTTTGAGAAAGCACCAAATTGCTTTCCCAAGAGGCTGTACCACTTTACGTTCACACCAGAAGTGTAGAAGGGTGCCAATTTCTCCACAGCCTCTACAGCCTTGGTTATTTTGTGTTCTTTGGATTAATGCCAGCCTTGTTGGGATGAGATGGTATGTCGTTGTAGTTTTGATCCATCAGATCATTACCTAACTGAAAATGATCATGAGCAATTCTGACTTGTGAAGACCTGTATTACAGAGTAGAACTATAGAGTTTTCTCGGATTTAATCTTTATAGAACAGATTACTAGGACTTTCTTTTGTGGTGCCACTGGGTGAGTTCAGACCACCACCAACCTTTATCTTAGTACTTAACCACAAACCATTTGTATCACCTTCAAAGCACGGATAGTCAGGGATATAACATAATGGGATATACGGGACCTGGGAGAAGCTATGAAAATATTGGAAAATTGATGATTCAAATGCCTCCCAAAAAATCTAAACTATTAATATTTTCTGTTTTTAATCATATTCAAGAGGCCACCATAGTTAGAAGTCAAATCCACTTGCTATTCCACTCCAATCTATTGCTTAATTTTGCCTTAAGACAGAGTTTGGCATAAAAGCCTTTACACTGAAGGCTGAACAGATGGAAAGAGCATCATGGCCTGTGCTAAAGTACAGATAGTCTTAGTGTGGGGTCCAGATCAAAAAGAACAAGGCTTTGCTGTTTCTTAGTAGCTTACAGAGTTTCATCAAAAACTTGGACTGACTGCTGACTAAGATCTTGAGTGACCTGATACGGCAAGAGAAATTCCAAGGCTGTTGTGCTTTTCCCAGTACATGGGATCTGTGGTGGCCAAATTGCCTGCCCAAGGAATTCACTCAAATGACAAGCCATAATGAGCAGACTAATGATTACTGCATAATTGTTTGCCATCTTTTATTTGTTATGTGGGCGTTGGCATTGCGTTTATCCTAATCTATTGTATATCGGGTATGTCGAAAAAGGTTTAATTTATTATTTAATAGGCTGAAGGATACAATGACCCATATTTGAATCTGACCAAGTGAAATATATCCTAGACCCAGAAATCCTAAGTACAGAGCTAGAGGTAGAACTAAATGTAGCTTTGAATAGTCCACCTTTAAGGAAGAGGCATTTTTGGAATTGTATGAAGGAGAAGAGGATGTCCAAATGTCTAACCACCATAGAATAGAATCAACTGGTGGCGTGGTTTTGGTTGGTCGGTTGGTCGGTTGGTCGGTTGGTCAGTTGGTCAGTTGGTCGGTTGGTCGGTTGGTCAGGTGGGTGGGTGGGTAGGTTGGTTTTCCTATGCAGTATTCCTTTTTGGAACTCCATCCTGTGTAGTCTTCTTGGGATAATCACAGTCATCAAGCTATGCATCCTTGGGGTTTTTTGGTCCAAATTTATCCCTGTTAATACATCATTTTCTGGTAGCAGTGTTGATATGAAACATAAAGTACTCTCACGTTGGATCATAGAAAGGGCAGAAGGCCAAGGCACAGGACTAAACCTAACTAAGGGGTGGAGAGTAAGAGGGAGTTCACCATCTCCTGACCTTAAATCCTATGTCTCTAAACACTCTTACCCTTCAAGCCAATATATCACTATACTTGCTTGTTTTGTCAAGCAAGCAATGCTCTTTTTATGTCAGCTAGTTGAAGCTGGGTTCATACACTTATCTAAATAATATACAGATAAACATGTACACATTTCCATATATGTATATCCAACACACAACATACCTTAATATAACACAGTAGTTGAAGGTGTGTAACTTGGTGTCAGGCTATACTCTAATTCCATCTCCTTTGCTTCCTAGTTATCTGACTTTTAAATAATTAGCTAATCTGTCTAAGCTTTAGTTATTTCATCTTAAAATAAAAATGTTAACATAACCTGCTTCAGAGTTGTTGTGGAGTTTAAATGTGCTAACTTACATAACGTACTTAACATGATATTTGCAATCTAAATCAAACCAATCACCAAACCCATTGCTGTTGAGTTGATTCTGACTCACAGTGACTTAATAGGACAGAGTACAACTGCCCCATAGGGTGTCTTAGGAGTGGCTGATGGATTGGAACTTCCAGTTTTTGGTTAGCAGTCAAACAATTAACTACTATGCCACCAGGACAACCTGGGAGGTGATTAATATGTGCTACACGGTATTATTAATGTCATTACCATTCAATTCACATATATTCTTACATATGTTCTTACCCATTTATTGATTATGTAACACTTACCTAATGCATTGTGAATGAGCATTAAAATTATTTATCTTTTCAGAATGAGTGTCACTATGTCTCTTGGTCATGTGGGACTTTAAGTTTTAAGGCTCTCCATCTCCCTGCCACTCAGAAAGTCTAAGACTGATAAATGAGTTGTCTAAACAGCTGCCATTTTTTGAGGTAGAAAAAACATGATTTCAATGTAACTCGCAAGAAAAAATAACCATATTCCCACTGACAGTTTGCAATGTTTGACTACTAAACAGAATTATTAAAAAAAAAAAATTAAAGTGTTTGATAACACATAGTTGTTCCCTGGACTTGGAGTTAAAAGACTAGAGATGTAGACTCTGCTCTGCCAGGCCTATAGCATGTTATAGAACCTCCCTCAAACCGTACTTACCCATCTACACGGTCAGAATAACATCTGTCTTGGGGATTTTTAAATGCTCAAAATGAAAATGTAATAGAAGTGATTTATAAAATGTTACATAAACATAAGGGACTCAACGGCACTTGGCTTTATTAGAGATTACTGAAAATCTCCAGTGCATTTTCAAAAATAAAAATGATTCAGGTCTTCCTTATGTCTTGATGACTATTAACATGCCCAGCAGACTTGCTCTCTTTTCTGGCCCTAATCCTTCCCTACTCTGTTTCCACTAACACGTAGTTCCACCACCCACCATTATGAAGACTTGCAGCAGTTGACTGGGCTGCTGAACCAGTGCTAGTCTAAGTGTTAGAAAACAAAGGCATCAATGAGGCTGGATGGAACCACCTTTCAGAGCCTTTAGGTGGTGCAAAGGGTTAGCATGCTCGACTGCTAACAGGAAGATTAATGGTATGAGTTCACCCAGAGGCACCTGGGAGAAAAGGTCTGGGGATCTACTTTTGAAAACTCAGCCACTGAAAACCCAGTGGAGCAGGCTCATTCTTATACATCAGAGGTTGCCATGAGTGGGAATCAAATCCACAGCAATTTCTTTTTCTTTTTTTAACCATTATTCGAATCCCTTTAGCCTTTATTTGCCTTTTGTTATACGGAATAGGGGGAAAATAATCCCAAATGATTACTTACTTTTCAGCCTCCTTTGAGCCAGAGGCAGGTATTCTGACCAAGGAGACAGAAGATAAAGTTTTTTGTCCAGAATTCATCCCTGTTAAAATAAGAGAATGTGATAAAAGCAACTGGGAAGCCTCTTTGGAGCCCTCTTGTTTGTTTTTCAGAAATCCTGGTGATGAAGTGATTAAGGGCTATAGCTGCTAACTAGAAGGTCAGCGGTTCAAATTCCCTAGTTGCTCCTAAGAAACTCCGTGGGTGGTTCTAATCTGTCCTATAAGGCTGCTGTGAGTCAACAGCAGTGGGTTTCATTTTGATTTATTTTTTTCTGCTTGGGACATTGTCACATTAGGGTGTTTGGGTTGACACAACCATTTTGTTAATGTCAGAAAGAACAAGAGAGTTACGGAGAGAAACGCAGTGTCCTGGCATTATTGAGCTGTTGAACTGATACCTTAAAATTATCTACCTTTGGAACTTTTATTTGTGCAATAGCTCTTATTAAATGATACAAATAGAAGTATTTGTTTCTGATTTCACTGTGAGTGAGTTATTATGTGTTTTGCAGCCAGACTCTTCCTGACTGATAGACAGGTATACCACCAGAAATCCTCTAAACAGCAGACAGTTCATAACATAACTGGATTCTGTTATTTGAAGGGATCAGGAGTCAGACCAGCCCCAAATGCATAGACCAGTCAGCAGTGAGCAATAAAGAGATGGAGCTATAGCTTATGATCAGGATAGGATAACAGCTTAATTGAACATGAGTGTAAATGAAAGAAGGGGTTAGAATAACCACTAGGAATATTACTGACTACCTATTTGTGGCATTTATGAGCCAATAATCATATAGTTGGTTTAAAATTGCATGTTGGAAGTAGACAGTTCCCACCTAACGTCATATTTTAGGGGAAAAATAATTAAAGGGTCTTTTTTGTTTAAAGGTTCTGGTGTATACTGTAGCCAAAAGCCAGCCAAGTTCCATTGAGTCAGATCTGACTCATGGCGACCCTAGGGAACATTTCAAATAAAATATCACTGATTCCCCTTCGTTCACCCATGAGGAGTATCTGAATTTGGTAGATGTTACTGGGCTGTGGGCTTCCTAGGGAAGCGATGCCCGGTTGAAACTTAAAAAAACACTTGCAACAATGCCAAAGCCAAGTAGTTGGAGTTAAAAAATATGTGAAGATGAGAAGTTAAGACGAAATAGCAGACAACCCTATGAGACAGAGATTCCCAAACTTTAGCATACAGTACAGTCACCTGGCAGGCTTGTTAAAAAAGCACAGTGCTGGACTCCAGCCTCAGAGTTTCTCTTCTTACAAATTCCAAAGTGATAACAAGGCTGCTGGTCTAGGCACCGCATCTGGAGAACCACTGCTCTGTGAGGCAGCACAAGGTGATGAATATAAAGTAACAAATGAGAGGTAATGTTATCCCGGTGCACAATGGGCTCCACAGGATTTAGTAACTTCATTGATTAATGAAATAATGGATATGATATCGCCGAGAGCCAAATTTCTCCTGGGGTATGAAATAGCTTGAGAATCCTTCAACAGTAAGTCTCTAACTAAAAGCCTAAAATGCAAGTAAGTGAGCTGATGTCTGCCCAAGTGAAGTTGTCCCTTAAGATAATACACACATGTGCTTGTGTGACCCCTGTTCCCACTGTAGAAGGAGTCCTTGAAAGGCATCCTGTTGTGGCAATTCATCATCACTGTAATAGATCTGAGCTAAAATACTTATGACTTTTATAGGTAACTCTTCAGTATCTTCTCAGGGTACAAGTCAACTCCAGAAGGACTATATTCAGAGTGGCTTCAGCATCTATGATTAACAGTGATTTCAGAGTTTCATAAGCAAAATGCATCAACACCCTTCTTTCTTTCTGATTTAATTTACTATTGTCTTTCTAAAATCCATGGAAACATTCCTGCTGTCCTTCAGGGCCGTTAGGTCTTAGTTGGAAAACATGTAATTTAACATCAAAAAGCTAAGCCAAATCTGTTGACATTAAGTTAACACTGACTCTTAACAACACTGTAGGACAGCATACAATTGCCCCATAGGGATTCCAAGAAGCAGCTGGGGGATTCAAACTGCTGAGCCCACAGGACAGAGTAAAACTGCCCAGTAGATTTCCAAGGAGTGCTTGGTGGACTCAAACTGCTGGACTTTTGGTTAGCAGCAGTAGTGCTTAATCACTGCACCATCAGGGTTTCCTTCTACTTTAATGGTTCTCCATAAATTCTAAATATTAGGAAGAACAAGCTGGTGATATCACCGTCTTTTCTCCTGAAAGATCTTTCAGATCTTTATATAAATAATACAGCCTTCACATTTACCTCCTCTGGTCTACAATGACTTACTGTTTTGACCTGAGACAAAGTTTTTCTAATGAAAGACAGAGAAGAGAAAAATCTCTGGTTGTCAAGTTGATCCCAATAAAATGAAATCCTTGGCAACTTCAGTGTTTTCTTCATTTATCATAATATTATGTATTATATAAATTCTTTCATTTCTGGCTCTTTGATAGCTTCTTTTTCTTTTCCTTTTTAAGGAATACCAATTTAGCAGAACCAGCAAATGCCAATCTTCTGGTAAAATCCTTTAGACTAAGGATAATTACATAAGTTTGTCCAGTCTAATGTCAAGGCACACCACTAACCAATCTACCTCTTGCTGTTTCCCTTCTCCACACTGTTATCTAGAAATTGTTTGATGAAATTTTTAAGAAGAATGCTGTCCCTTCCTTAGTATGATGAATGTGTTGTTTCTGCAGTAGTTAATCACATGACAAAAATCTATCAGGCAAAGCATTCATTTGAACATAATTAAAGGTGACCATATATTGTCGGCTATCCATATCATTTCAGACTCATTTATCAGAGACGATTTTCAATGGATAATCATGCATGTTATGAACTAACTGAGGAGAAGTCGAACCATCTGCTGGGATCCTTAGTCGTTAACACTAACCTCAAATGCCGCAATTTTTTGTAATTATTTAAGGTGACAGAAGGCGCCCTTCCCCTTAATCTTCTTATCATAGACTTTATAGTGCCCCATTATTATTTATTTTATGAGCATTGTGCAGCAAAATTCTCATAGTACTCTTGCAAAGTTTTTTATGGTTCATCTTTAAAGAGTTGGGTGAAAGTTAGCACCTTATCAATTTAAGTTTATATAGTGTTGCTTTCTGTTTCAGATGCTGTATGTTAATTTTGGTTAAATAGTTAAGTATAAACCCTACATCATCACCATTGTTATGCCTGTGAGAAGTGCAGGAATAAAATGATCTGTGATTGCCCATCACACAATGTCCTTGTGTATAAAGAAGGGGTTAATAAAAGAGAATATTCACTCCTTGTATCACTCTCTTATGTTGCGAGGGCTGACTTACAGCTAAAGTGTTATCTCTATTAGTTAAAATATTTTCAGCCATAAATAGTGGAAACCAAAGTCAATTTAGTTTAAACAACGGAAGATGTTCTTAGTTCATAAATCTTCAGGAATTGAGGTGGATAGACTTTACATAGTTTGAGCAAGTTTCCATTTCTCTGAAATTCTCATGACTCAGCCCTCTCATGATTGCAAGATGGTTGCCAGAAGCAACTTAGCATCCCTCATCTTATTCCATGAAGCATGATATAAAATTCTTCTTTGCATTCGATTGGACAAATTTATGTAACTATCCTTAGTCTAACAGATTTTACCAGAAGATTGGCATTTGCTGGTTAAGCTAAATTGACATTCTTTAAAAAGGAAAAAAAAAAATGAAGACTAAAAGAAAAAAAACTATCAAAGAGCCAGAAATGAAAGAACTTATATAATAAACAATATTATGATAAATGAAGAAAATACTGAGTTGCCAAGGATTTCATTTAACTGGGATCCATAATCAATGCTCATAGAAGCAGGGGTCAGGAAGTCAAATGCTATTACTACATTGAGCAAATCTGTTGCAAAAGAATTCTCTATAGTGTTAAAAATAAAGCAAAGATGTCCCTTTGAGGTTCAAGTTGCACCTGACCCATGCTATTTTTAATGACCTCTTATGTACATGAAAGCTGAACAGCAAATAAGGAAGACAGAAGTACTGATACCTTTGAATTATTGTGTTGGCAAAGAACATTAAATATACTGTGGACTGCCAGAAGAATGAATAAATACGTCTTGGAAGTACAGCCAGAGTGCTTTTTAGAATTGAGAGTGATAAGACTTTGATACACGTTCTTTGGCCATCTTATCAGGTGGGACTATTTCCTGGAGAAAGATACCGTGCAGAAAAGCAGACATCAGAATGAAGGCTTTATACTCATACCTATCAATAATTATGCTGTATATAAATGGATTAAATGCGCCAATAAGGAGATCAAGAGTGGTAGAATGAATTAAAAAAAAGCATGATCTATCTATGCATGCCTACAAGAGACACACTTTAGACTAAAGACACCAACCAACAAACTAAAAGGATGGAAAAAATATATCAAGCGAATAGTATTCAAAAAACAGCAGGAGTGGCAATAGTAGTTTCTGACAAAATAGACTTTAAAGTAAAAATCCACTATAATGCATAAGGAGTGCAACTATATAATAATTAAAGGATCAATACACTAGGAGGATGTAACCATACAAAATATTTATGCACCCAACAACAGAGCTCCTAAATACATAAAACAAACTCTAATAGCATTAAAAAGAGACATGGCTTTACAATAATAGTAGGAGACTTCAACACACTACTTTTTGCGAAGAACAGAACATCTGCAAATAAGCTTAGTAAAAACAGAAGATCTAAATGCCACAATCAACCAACTTGACATCACAGACATATATAAAACACTCCACTCAACAGAAGCCAATTATACTTTCTTCTCAAACACACATGGAAGATTCTCCAGAATAGACTAATTATTAGGTGATGAAACCAGTCTTAATAAAAACCAAAGTATCAAACTATTGCAAAGCATCTTTTCAGATCATAAAGCCAAAAAAATAGGAATCCATAACAGAAAAAGCAAGGAAAGAAAATCAAACACATGAACCTGAACAAGAACTTACTCAAAACTACCAGGATATAGAGGAAATCAAGGATGGAATAAAGAAATTCTCAGAATCAAATGAGAATGAAAGCATATTTTCACAGAATCTTTGGTACACAGAAAACCAGTGCTCAGAGGTCAATTTATTTCAATAAATGTACAAACCCCAAAAGAAGAAGGGACTCAAATCATTAAACCTACAACTCAAACAAATAAAGAGAGCAGCAAAAGGAGCCCTTGGGCACCAAAAAGAAAGAAAGAATAAATAAATAAATAGTGTAGAACTAAATGAATTTGAGAATAGAAATACAATCCAAAGTATTAACAAGACCAAAAGTTGATTCTGTGGAAACACCAACAAAACCAATAAACCATTGGCTAAACTGATGAAAGGAAAACGGGAGAGGAAACAAATAGCCCAGATAAGAAATCAAATGGGTAATATCACAAAAGACCTAACCAAAATTTTAAAAATTCTAACAGAATATCATGAAAAATTGTATTCTAACAAATTTAAACGTCTATTGGAAATGGTCAAACTTCTGCAAACACAATACCTACCTAAACTAACACAAGCAGAGGCAGTAAAACTAAATAAACCTATCTCAAAAGAAGAGATTGAAAAGGTAATTTTAAAACTCCTAACAAAAAAAAAGTCCTTGGTGTGACAGCTTCAGTGTCGAATTCTACCAAACTTTCAGAGACAAGTTAACAAAACTGTTAGTAAAGGTGTTTCAGAGTACGGTGAGTGGAATACTCTCAAACTCATTCTACGAAGCCAGCATAATCCTGATACCAAAACCAGGTAGACAGCACAAAAAAGGAAAATCACAGACCACGATCTCTCAGGACCTTAAATGGAAAAATCCTCAGAAAGATTCTAGCCAATAAAATTCAATAACACATCAAAAAATAATAATAATTCAACATGAGCAAGTAGGATTCATACCAGGTATACAGAAATGGTTTGACCGTAGGAAAACAATTAATGTAATCAACCACATAAATAATACAAAAGACAAAAACTACATGATTTTATTGATACAGAAAAGACATTTAACACAGTCCAACACTGATTCATGTTAGAAACTCTCAGCAAAATAGGAATAGAGAGAAATGCCTCAGCGTAATACAGAGCATTTATACAAAAATATACTGTTAAAGCAGCACCAGATGACTAAGACAGCTCCCAAGAAGACAAAACACTTTGGAATAAATCTAATGAGAGACACAAAAGACCTAAACAAGAAAAACTACAAGACTCTAGCAAGAAGCCAAAAGAGACCTACGGAAGTGGAGAAACCTGCCTTGCTTATGGATAGGAAGACTCAACACCCTGAAATTAGTGTTCTACTCAAAGCAGCTTATACATTCAATAGAATCCCTGTCCAAATTCCAGTAACATTTTTTAGTGAGGTGGAGAGAGAAATCACTAACTTCGTACCGAAAGGGAAAAAGCCTTGAAAAAGCAAAGCACTGCCGAAGAAGAACATCGTCTTCACACTGCCTGACTTTAGAATCTGTTAATACCACCACAATAGTTAAAACACCTGGTACTGGTATAGCAACACATGCATAGACCAATGGAGAAGAATTGAGAATCATCCACCTATGAGCAGCTGAAATTTGATAAAAGCTCAAAGTCTGCAAACTGGGGAAAAGACAATCTCTTTAACAAACAACATTAGCTTAACTGGATACCCATCTGCAAAAAAAAAATGAAAAAGGATGCATACTTCACACTACACAGAAAAACTAAATCAAAATGAATCAAAGACGTAAATATCACATCTAAAACTATAAAGATCGTGGAAGAAAAAATATGGACATGTTGGTATCTTAGTCACCCATACTGCTCTAACAGAAGTATCATGAGTGGATGGCTTAAACAAAGAAAAGTTTATTCTTACATAGTCCAGTAGGCTACAAGTCTGAATTCAGGATGTTTACTGCAGGGGAAGGCTTTCATTTTTGTTGGCTCTGGAGGATGGTCCTTGAATTGGATCAGTGTTTCTTTGGTCTGAGGGAATCATGATGCAAGAAACTCAAGTCCAAAGGATGGGCTCTGCTCCTAGCTCTACTTTCATGATGATGTCAGGTACCAAACCTCTACTTGCTTCCCCTTCCTTTTATCTCTTGTAGGATAAAAGGTAGTGCAAGCCACACTCCAGAGTAATGTTTTTACAATGGAGCACACAGGTGATCTCAGGAAGGGCATTACAGTCCTACCTTAATCCTCTTTAACATAATCCCACCTATTAACCACAAGCAGAGATTAGGATTTACATCATAGGAAAATCACAAAGTGGAGGGCAATCACGAAATACTGGGAATTATGGCCCAGCCAAAATGCTGTACACATTTTTGTGGGGACACTGTCCAACCTATAATAGCTGGGAGCATTAATTAATTCATGGCAAAACCAAAATACAGAACATTAATGAGGATGCACAAACACCAAAAGAGTAACTAGAGAAGTAGAAACTCTTTAAAATCAAACACTTAAGCTCATCCAAAGATTTCACCAAAAGAGTGAAAACAACCTATAGACTGGGAGAAAAAATTGGATATGACAAGTCCAATCAGCATCAAATATCCAAAATCTACCAGACATTCCAAAACCTCAACACCAAAAAGACAAATAGCCCAATGGAAAAATTGGTGAAGGATATGAACAGGCACTTCACTAAAGAAGACATTCAGGTGGCCAAAAGATACATGAGGACAGACTCACAATCACTAACCATTAGAGAAATCCAGATCAAAATGAGATACCATCTCACTCCAGTAAGGCTCGCATTAATCTAAAAGCAAAAGACACAAAATAATTAATGCTGGAGAGTCTGTGGAAAGACTGGAACACTTACACATGGATGATGGGAATGTAAAATGGTACCACCAACCACTTTGAAAATCAATTTGGTACTTTCTTAAAAAGGTAGAAATAAAAATGCCATACCATCCAGCAGTCCTACTTCTTGGAATATATCCTAGAGAAACAAGGGCTGTCACATGAATAGATACATGTGCACTGATATTTATTGCAGCACTGTCAATGATAGCAAAAAGGTGGAATCAATCTAGGTTCTCATCAACAGATGAATGGATAAATACTCTGTTGTACATTCACACAATGGAATACTATGCAGTGAAGAAGAACAATTGATCTTGAGAAACAACATGGAGGAATGTGGAAGGCATTATGCTGAGTGAAATTAGTCAATTGCAAAAGAACAAATATTGTATGAGACCACCATCATAAGTACTCAAGAAGCAGTTTAAAAACACACAGAAGAACATAGTCTTTGATGGTTACAAGGATGGAGAGGGAGGGAGAGTAGTATTCATTAGACAGTAGGTAAAAATCAAGTTAGGTGAAGGGAGGGGTAACACACAGTAGAGGAGAAGTCAGCACAACTGGACTAAACCAAAAGCTAATATGTTTCCTAAACATATCCAAGCACTTTCAAGTACTGAGTAGCAGGGCAGGTATCTGGGGACTATGGTTTCTGGAGACATCTAGGTCAATTGGGAAAACAAAGTTTAAAAAATTAGCTGTTAGTGTTATATTCCAGTCAAAAATAACAATTCATTTAAGAGTTCCACAAGGCAACCCTTTATTACCATAATCTGGGGTGTCATACTTATCTACTGTTTAGCAGTTGACACTGAGTTGATTTCAACTTATGGTGATTCAGTGTGTGTTATACTGTTTAATTTCCTGTAAGAATTGTGAGTATTTCTATAACTGCTCCAAGAGCTACTTTATGCAAACATCTAGGAGAAATATGTTTAGGATTTTCTCACATACCACTTCAAAATGTTGCACTGTTCTTCGGCATTACACAGCCTCCAGACCCAACTCGATGGCAGTGAGGTTGGCTTTTCTGGTTTTTTAACTAACAGGTTTTCTATATAATTTGCTTACTAGGAAGCTCAAACTGATGTTAAAAGCTATTTCACAGTTGTAAAAGATATTCTGTTAAATATGTGTCTGTCCTAATTTTCCGTGTAATTATTTTTCAATTTCAATATTATTTTCCATGGCCTTGAATACTTTCCAAGTTTTATTCTGTGTACTTTATCTGTAGCCACAAATCTTCTCTGGAATGGGTTTGAAAATGGAGGTGTTGACTTACTCTGATAATGTATACAATGTTAAAGTTGTACTCATGCTGGAATAGTCAAGAAGTCACATATTTTAGTTATGTGTACATCATATTTAGTAATTTGCTTAGCGTATATCTTTTCTTAAAATATAGTCATATTTCACTGTATAAACCAAAACCAAATCAAACCCAGTGCTGTCAAGTCAATGCCAACTCACAGTGACCCTATAGGACAGAGCAGAGAGAGTTTCCAAGGAGCCCCTGGCAGATTCCAGGGTTTCCTTTCACTGTATATATAATTTAAAAATCAAAGCCTCTCAGAGTACATGATGATTGCAATGTGAATTAGTGTATAAAAATTGAGTATAGTCAAAATTTATCAGTGATAATTCATAGGAAGTTTCTGCCTAGTAAATGTCTGTATTGCAATAAAAATTGAATGGGCAGCTACTTACCTCCATGAACACCTGTCTCCTTTGTCATGAGACCAGAAGAATGGATGGTACCTAGCTACCACTACTGAACATTTTGATCAGAGCTTCTAGAAGAGAATCTTGATCAAAAGGCAGAATGAGGACGAAAATTTCACTTTCTCATGGAATCTAGATTTTCTGGAGCTGTGGAGGCTAAATGGAGCCCCCAAAATAATGCCCTGAGATAATCTTTAAATCTTAAATCAAAAATAGTCTCTGAAGTCTTCCTAAAACCAAACAAGTTTAATTTCACTAATAAAGAATGTCTGCTTTGAGCAATGTGCTCTTTTAAGAATCGGCTAGACGGAATCAAATTGGCAACAGCAACTCAAAGATTAGATAGAAAACTTAAGGGGCAGTGAATTTATGTTAATAAGTGAGAAAGAGTTTGGAAAAAGTGAGTGAGAATGTTGTACAACTTGAAGTATGCAATTAATGTCACTGAACTGCACATATAACAAATGCTGAATAGGTGTATGTTCTGCTACATACAACAAAAAGTAAAATTATAACTGTGTATGCATTTATCTTGGACCAGCATATGTGTGGAATCTGAATGAAAACTGAAATGAATGGAAGAAATATCCTAGTCACAGTTCCCATCTGTATAGGATCTGGGCGAGTAGGGTCATTGAATAGAATGACAGGCAGAATTGCCCATAAAGTAAAAACATTTGTATTGCAATTTTTCTTTCTCTTATTAAATCTGTACAAGTTAAATACATCTATATTTCATTAAAATGTGCATTCCATGAAGGGAATGATCTTGTGATTTTAACCACATATGTTTTATATTACTGTCACATAGTAGGAACTCAAATATTTATTAAATGCATGAATGCAACTCTACAGTATCCATAAATTTATTCCCACACAAAACTGAATTAATTCCTATTCTCATTTCATGAAGACACTTGAAAAGTTTTATTTAAAATATGTTCTTTAATGCTTCAAGCATATTCAGAACAAAAAGAGGCAAACTGGAATGCTTTAACCTGACAATATTAGAAAGTGCCATCTTCATCTAGTGGCCTCTACCAAATATACAGGCAGCAAAATCACCTAAATGAACTCATCTTCATAGCATTAGCCTAGCACTTCCAGAGAAACTTAGAAAAAAAATCTTCATGGCCTTTGACTAGACAAAGAGTTCTCAGACAAAATACTTGGCTACAAAAAGACAAAAACATAAAAAATGAAAAATGGACTACAGGAAAACTTTTGTAAATCACAAATCCAGCAAGAGATTCTTATCAAAATATATCAAGAATTCTAAAAACTCAGTAAAAAGAAGACAAATGAATAGAGTTTAAAAGAGTAGGGAAAAGATGTGAACTGACATTTCTCTAAGGAAGATGTACACATAGCAAATAAGCACTTGAAAAATGTTCAGCATCATTAGCCATTGAACTCATTGACATAGAGGTGATTTTTGAGTCATAACGAACATGTAAGACTGTGTAGAATGGCTGCTGTAGGGTTTCCCAGATTGTAGTCTTTATGGAAGCACTGCCGTGTCTTTCTCCCACAGAGCTGATACAGAGTTTGAACCACCAACCTGTCAGTTAGCAGCCAAGTACTTAGCCACTGTGAAACCAGGGCAATTAAAACTGCAGTGAGATACAGCAACAAATCTATAAGAATGGCCAAGCAATCAAAACTAAACCACCACCAAGTGCTAGTAAGGATGTACATCTATTGAAAAAGCATCTAAAGTTGTTGAGAATTCAAAATGGCACAGAGACTTCAGAGACCAGGTTGGAGATTTCCTTTATAAGGTGAAACATACACCTACCATATGACCTAGCAATCCCAATCCTAAGCATTTATCTAAGAAAAATGAAATCTTTGTTCACAGATTATGAATTTTGGATGTATGTATGGCTGTCCATGAATATTCCAACAGCTCTATTCGTAACTGTCAAAAGCTAGTGATCACCCAAATTGGAATCAATGGATGAGTGAGTTAACAAACTATGTTATATTCATGCAGTGTAATACCACTCAGCAATAAAACACAACAACGTGGTTGAATCTCGGTCCTTACACTGAGTGGAGGAAGCCAGTCACATGTCAGTCTGATTCTACTTATAGGATATTCCAGAAAAAGCAACTACTATACTGAGAGAGAGCAAATCAAACAATTTCCAGGGGTTCTAGCAGTGAACGATGGGTAGGACTGTGAAATCACAACATGAGGCACTGTTGGGGGGATGATGGAACTCTTCCAGTTGTGATTTTTAAAGCACATACAGATTTGTATATTCTCACTGGATATACTAATCTGTACATGTGTTAAAACCCACAAAGCTATACATAAGCCAAAAATCAATTTTACTACTTTTTTTTAATAAGAAGAGGGAGAAAAATCATATGAGCATCTCTAGAGAGTCAGAGCTTTTCCTGAAATTAAAACTTAGAATAAAATTTCTACCTAAGAATGTTCTTGAAAGACCATGACTAATAAAATGAATAACATGCAAATGCATCCTTGTGTGACTATGATGTCTCCACATGCAGCAACCCAAGCATATAATTCAATCAAATTTATGCTAATATATCTCAGTAGCTCCAGGTCTCTTTCTGCTTCTTTTGGAATTTCAGTCCCTATAGAGATTATTTTGTTTTCCTCAAATATTTCCATCTTTGCCTTCAGAAAGATATTCTGATGATTGCTCAAAGGCGACACTAGCCAAATCAGGACTCCGTCATGGACTTCTGCCTAACAAATATCTGACAAGCTGGATTATATGAAGAAGAATAAGGAATCAGGATTGGAGGACGACTCGTTAACAATCAGCATTGCTTGGATGACACCACCTCACTTGCTAGAAATGAAGATTTGAAACACCAGTGAAGATCAAGGACCACAGCCTTCAGTATAGATTGCACGTCAACATCAAGAAAAAGAAAATCCTCACAACTGAACCAGTCAGCAACCTTGTTATAAATGGAGAAAAAATTGAGGTTGTCAAGGATTTTATTGTATTTGGGTCCACAATCAACCCCTGTGAAAGCAACAGTCAAGAAATCACAAAGATTCATTGCATTGGGAAAATCTGCTGCAAAGGACCTTTTTAAAGTATTGAGAAGTAAAGGTGTTATCTTGAAGACTAAAGTGCACCTGACCCAACCCATGGTATTTTCAATCGCATAATATGCGTGCAAAAGCTGGACAACAAACAGAGAAGACAGAAGAAGAATTGATGCCTTTGAATTGTGGTGTTGGAGAAGAATGTTGAATGTACCATGGAATGCCAAAAGAACCAAAAGATCTATTCCGGAAGAAGTGCAACCACAGTGCTCCTTGGAAGCAAAGATGGCAAGACTGCATCTTACATACTTTGGACATGTTGTCAGGAAGGACTGGTCCCTGGAGAAGGACATCATGCTTGACAGAGAGGAGGGTCAGCAAAAAACAGGCAAAGCCTTGATGAGATGGGTTAACACAGTGGCTGCAACGATGGGCTTAAGCATAAAACAACTGTGGACATGGTGCAAGACCAGGCAGTGTTTCATTCTGTTATGCATAGGGTCACTATGAGTCAAAACCGAGTCAATGGCACCTGGCAACATCATCATGGACTTCAGTGAAGTGAGCTGCATTTGCTAGCCTAATTGTAACTGCCTCAAGGGTGTGTGCTGCTATCCAACTAGCTAGATCATAGAGAATTCTATCAATATTCCTAGGGGTCATCCTGAGCCTCAGAAGCACTGCAGTTCTGATTCTTTCCTACCTTGCAGTTACTCAAGGACTATGTTATCCCTCTGCATCCTGGTTCTGTACCTGACACTGTATTTCCATGAGACACGATTGTTTATGGCAGAGACCAATTAAAAATCAAGAGGTTTCTCGGACACTGTGTAAATCTGTCACTGCAAATCACTGCTTGAAACAAGGAATATCAGATAATTCTACAATAAATACACTAGCACGTTTTGGACAGTTATTTTAATAATAAACCTCATTGCAAACTGAAAATATACTTGAAAATACAGCACAAATTGAAGCAACTGGATCCAGAGATATGTTACCATAATTACATGGTTCTGTGAAGTATAATGATTTTGAAAGTATTGTGAAGAGTGAATGGATTTCAGAAACTTTTTTGTTGTGATTACTGCCTATAACTTGGCTTTGAGTGATGGTTGGATCCCAGTGGTGGTGAATTTGAGATCATATGTTCTGACAAGAATCTGAAAGGTAGGTTGACTGTAGTGTTGTTGTTGTTAGTGCTATTGAGTCTGTTCCTGTTCATAGTGACTATATGCACAACAGAACAAAACACTGCACCATCCTGCACTATGCCCACAATTGTTTTAATGCTTAAGCCCATTGTTGCAGACACTGAGTCAATCCATCTTCTTGAGGGTTTTTCTCTGCTCGCTGACTCTCTACAAAGTGTCACTTCCTTCTTCAGGGACCAGTCCTTTTTGGCGATATATCCAAAATACGTAAGATGCACTCTTGTCATCCTTGCTTCCAAGGATGTACTTCTTCCAGAATAGATCTGCTGGTTGATCTTCTGGTTGTACTTCTTCCAGAATAGATCTGCTTACTCTTTTGACATTCCAGGGTATATTCAATATTCTTCTCCAGTATCGCAGTTCAAAACCATCAGTTCTCCTATTTTGCTTATTCATCATCCTGCATTTGAATGTAAATTTATATGAGGCAATTGAATATACCATTGCTTGGGTCAGGCACACGATAGTCTTCAGGTTGACATCTTTATGTTTCAACACTTTAAACAGGACATTGGCAGCAGATTTTCCCAGTGCAATGCTTTTTTTTTTTTTTTGACTTCTTAACTGCTGCTTCCATGGACATTGATTGTAGAACAAAGTAAAATGAAATTCTTGACAACTTCATTCTTTTCTCCATTTATCATAATGTTGCCTACTGGCCCAGTTATACGGACTTTTGTTTTCAAAATCCACACTGAAGGCTGCGGTTGTTGATCTTCATCAGTAAGTATTTCATATCCTCTTCACTTCCACCAAGCAAGGTTGTCTCATCGGCATAGCGCAGGTTGTTAATGGGTCTTCCTCCAATCCTGATTCCTCGTTCTTATTCATCTAATCCAGCTCCTTGGATTATTTGCTCAGCATGCAGACTGAAAATGTAGGATGAAAGGATACAACCCTGATGCACACCTTCCCTGACTTTAAACCATGCAGCATCCCCTTGTGCTGTTCATACAGCTGCCTTTTGATCC
This sequence comes from Heterohyrax brucei, assembly GCA_028571685.1. NCBI lineage: Eukaryota > Metazoa > Chordata > Mammalia > Hyracoidea > Procaviidae > Heterohyrax > Heterohyrax brucei. The sequence goes on along the minus strand of CM053149.1, from coordinate 110,090,649 downwards.
ATGTACAGACTCCTTAAGAGCACAATTAAGTGTTCTGGAATTCCCATTCTCCACGATTCTAGCTACAATTTTTTATGATCCACACAGTCGAATGTCTTTACATAGTCAATGAAATACAGGTAAACATCTTTCTGGTGTTCTCTGTTTTGAGTCAAGATCTGTCTGACATTAGCAGGGATATCCCTGGTTCTGTGTTCTCTTCTGAATCTGGCTTGAATTTCTGGCAGTTCCTTGTCAACATACTGTTGCAGTCACTTTTGAATGAGCTTTAGTAAAATTTTACTTTCGTGTGACATAAATGATATTGTTTGGTAATTTTTGCATTTAGTTGGATCACTTCTGCTTGGCATGGGCAGAAGTAAGGATTGCTTCCAGTCAGTTGGCCAGAAATAGCTGTCCTCCAAATTTCTTGTCATAGACAAGTGAGCATTTCCAGTGCTACATCTGTTGTTTGAAATACCTCAAATTGGTATTACATCAATTCCTGGAGCCTTGTTTTTCACCAGTGCTTTCAATGCAGCTTTGACTTCTTCCTTCAGTGCTATCAGTTCCTGATCATATGCTACCTCTTCGAATGGCTGAACATCAACTAGTTCTTTTAGTATGATGACTGTGTATTTCTTCCATCTTTTTTTGATGCTCTCTGAGTCATTTAATATTCTCCCTTTATAGCCCTTCACTATTGTAACTCAAGACTTGAATTTTTTTCTTCAGTTCATTCAGCTTGAGAAATACAGAACATGTTTTTCCCTTTTGGTTTTGTATTTCCAGCTCTTTGCACTTGTTATTATAATACTTTATTTTGTGTTATTGAGCTGTCCTTTAAAATCTGTTCAGTTATTTTACTTCATCATTTCTTCCTCTTGCTTTAGCTACTTGACAGTTGAGATGGAATATCAGAGTGTCTTCTGACATCCAATTTGGTCTTTTCTTTCCTGTCTTTTTAATGACCTCTTGCTTTCTTCATGGATGATGTCTGATGTCATTCCAAAATTTGTCTGGTCTTTGCTCATTAGTGGCCAACACATCAGATCTGTTCTTGAGATGGTCTCTAAACTCAAGTGAGATACACTCAAGGTCGTACTTGAGTTGGCTTTTATGAACTTGGTCTGATTTTCTTCAGTTTCAATTTGAGTTTGCATATGAGCAATTGATGATTTGTGCCATAGTCAGCACTCGGTCTTATTCTGGCTACGGATATGGAGCTTTTCCATTATCTTTTTTCACACATGTAATCTATTTGATTCCTGTATATTCCACCTGGTGAGGTCCATGTGTATAGTCACCATCTGTGTTGGTGAAAAAAGGTATTTGCAGTGAAAAAATCATTAGTCTTGCAAAATTCTATTATACACTCTCCAGCATCATTTCTATCACCAAGGCCATATTTTCTGACTACCGAGCCTTTTTCCTTTATCCTTTGCATTCCAATCACCAGTAATTATCAATGCATCCTGATTGCATGTTTGATCAATCTTGGACTGCAGAAGCTGTCAAAAATCTTCAATTTCTTCATCTTTGGCCTTAGTGGTTGGTGCGTAAATTTGAATAGTAGTCATATTAACTGGCTTTCCTTGTAGGTGCATAGATATTATGCCTTTAAGCATTGTACTTCAGGACAGATCTTAATTTTTTTTTTTTTGACAGTTAATGCAACACCATTCTTCTTCAAGTTTTCATTCCCAGAGTAGTAGACCACATGATTATTTGATACGAGATGGTGAATACTAGTCCATTTCAACTCACTGATGCCTGGGATATCAATATTTATGTATTCCACTTCATTTTTGACAATTTCTAAATCTCCTAGATTAATATTTGATGAATTTCATTTTCTGATTATTAATGGATGTTTGCAGCTGTTTCTTCTCATTCTGAGTTGTGCCACATCAACAAATGAAAACCCAGAAGCCTTTACTCTATCCACATCATTAAGGTCGACTCTACTTTGAGATATTTAGATACCAATAGGGTCACCCATGGTGGACAGGTTTCAGCTAGCTTCCAGATTAAGACAGACTAGGAAGAAGGATATGGCAGTCTACTTCTGAAAAGACTTAGCCAGTGAAAACCTTATGAATAGCGGTGGAACACTGTAACATATAGTCCGAGAAAATGAGCTCCCCTGGCTTGGAAGGCACTCAGGAGATGACTGGGGAAGAGTTGCTTATTTGAAAGCAGACACGGATGCCGAATTTATGATTCTTTTTATTATTCAACTGCTAATCCACCAAACATAATATCAGAATTAGCAACAGTTTCCTTAAATCATCAGGGATCAGCACATCATAATTCACACCAAAAACCTACTCACAGTGACACTACAGTGGTTAAGAAATAAAACTGTAGATTCAGTCAGATCTCACTTTGAATTCTGTCACTGATGCTTTTGGCTAAATTAACATATTAGCCAGGTGATCCATGAGTTGATTGCTCCGTGTCTCCATTTCATTCATGTAAAGTGGCTATAACAATAGCATCTTCTGCCTATAGTGGTTAAGCTTTATTTGAAATGTGTACGTAAGTCATTTAACAATTATATGTACAAAATTAGCAAATTAGCAAACACTAGTAACATTTTGCACACACACAAGCCAACTTTAAAAATAATTTTTACCACTAACATAAATATTGGATCTCCAATAAGATGGTACGTGAAACAAATCAAACCTGTTGCCACTGAGTCAATTCTAATTCACAATGATCCTAGAAAACAGAGCACAACTGCCCCATAGGGCTTCTAAAGAGTACCTGGTGGATGTGAACTGCCAACCTTTTGGTTAGCAGCCATGGTTCTTAAATACTATAGCACCAGGGTTTCCAAGAAGAAAATAGTATGTGGTGTTTCTCAGAATGACCTTGAACATAGAACCCTACTTCTCAGAGCATCCAAGTAACTGGTGGACCACTGAATATTCTTTAAAGATAGCACTGCATGCTCTTTGACTCTGCCTAAATTTTTGCAGCAATGGTCATTTTGATTTAGCCTTTCTGATGCAGTCATTTTTTTATGCAAGATATGTTTTAATATAAAATATTGGCATGATTATATCAAAATGCTTCCTTTTTAAATATTTCAGATAACATGCACAACACATATGCCTGAACTTCACCCACTACAACGAACACTTCTTTATTCGTGACCATGTCATTTTTGACATTTTGTGAGTGCATATTAATTTTATAAACCAGGGAAATAGATTGCCTATTTTTATTAGATTGTGTTATCTCAGTTCTTTATCCTAAGACCATGAATAGTGTATGATACTGTATTTTACTGAACCAGTGGAGTAACTTTCATTGAGGACTGACTATACAGTTGACAGCTGAAAATAAGGGATCTTTTTTATGGACTCATAATTTTCCCTCCCCTTTTTACTTCAGTGCCTAATATAAATTCAATCAAACAAAATTACCACAATTAGGAAGCTTACAAAAAGCAGATTAATTTGTTGCCTAGATTTTTCAAATGGTAGGAAAAATAAATTCCATTAGTATTCTGAAATTATTATTGAAATGTAAATAAGTATGAGCATCATAATGTTCATAGAGTAATTAGTGAATGTGAGAGACAAATCACTCAGGCTATCAGAAAACTGTTAGAAAATGAGTAAACAGTATACTTAAGATTATTGAAGAGCTTTTCTGAATTGAGCTGGTGTGTTACACATGTCTGCTGGGTATCCATGATTTGACTTGGGCAGTGCCTAACTCCTACTTCCCTCCTCACCCTACCTCTGACCAGCTCTCCTCCCTAAGTTGTACTCATGTCTTTGATTCTCAACCTAATCCCCACCCGTATGCTCCTTGAAACTCTATAGGGCAGTTCTACTCTGCCTATATGCTCACTATGAGTCAGAATCGACTCGACAGCACTGGATGGACTGGAATCCTTATCCCTATCCCACACCATTCCTTATTCCTTTGTGTAGTCCAGCATCACTTTCAGTGACCATACCAGGGAATAGAGTGAAGTTTAGCAGTGGAATGAGGCTCAGAGATTGTTGAAATATTAGTTAAACACATTTCCTTGTTTCACTTTCATAACATTTTCTTGCTGTTTTATTGTTCTAATATTTACTTTTCATATTCCATTGCCAGTCTATCCTCATAATGCCTAATTTGTGATCATGTATGGATTAAGCTTTACTAGTAATTTAAGGAATTATCCAGAGCACCACCATATCACCCCACATCCTTTCTGGCCAAATCAGGACACCTTCTGGCCCAGATTTAACCTAGGAGAGTCTAATGTCTGATTGATATTTGTGTATATCTAAATGATATTTGTGTATATCAGTTACTCAAGATGAACTACAAAACTTCTGAAATGGAGACATAGATTTTAAAAATTCAAGCTTTGAGTTGCAACATTGAAGGGTTCTACAGGGACAATATTAAATGAATCGGGAAGCATTAAAAGAAAATAGAAGGAATATGCAGAGTCACTGTAACAAAAAGATTTGATTGACATTCAACTATCTCGGAGGTAGGATGTGATTAAGAACTGATAATGCTGAAGGAAGAGGTTCACTGAGGCACTGGTGCAAAAACAAGACTAGAACTGGTGGAATACCAATTGAGATGTTTCAACAAACAGATGCAGTGATGGAAGGGCCCGTTTGTCCATGCTAAGTAATTTGGAAGACAGCTAACTAGCCAACCAATTAGAAGAGATCCTTATTCCACCAAAAGATGATCTAACAGAACCTGGAAGTTATCAAACAATATCACTCCTATCACATAGAAATAAAATTTTGCTGAAGATTATTCAAAATCATCTACAGCAGTACATCCATGGGGAAATTCCAGAAATTCAAGGTGAATTCACAAGAGGATCTGGAACAAGGAATATCACTGCTGATGTCAGGAACCTTGGCTGAAAGTATACCTGGTTGAAGTTGACCTATGCCTTGTTGACTACACAAAGGTTTGACGGTGTGGATCCAAATAAATTATGAATAATATTACAAAGAATGGGAATTCCAAAACATTTAATTGTGCTCATGAGGAACCTGTCCATAGACCAAGAGGTAGGCATTCAACAGAAAAATAAGATAATGTATGAGTCAAAGTCAAGAATGGTGTGCATCAGGGTTGTGTCTGTTCACCGTACTTATTAAGTCTGTATTCTGAGACAATAACTTGAGGAATTATAAAGAATAACAAATATGGCATCAGGATATGCCATAAAGAATATGGCATCAGAGTTGAAGGAAGACTCATTAACAGCCTGGAATAAGCAGACAATACAAGCTTGCTTGCTTAAAGTGAAGAGAACTTGAAGTGCTTAGTAACGAAGATCAAAAATTGCAGCTTTCAGTATGGACTATACCACAACATGAAGGAGAAAAACTCATCATAACTGAACCAATAACAAAAATTATGACACATGGAGAAAAGTTTGAAGTTGTCAAGAAGTTTGTTTTACTCAGATCCACAATCAGTGCCTGTGGAAGCAGCAGTTAAGAAGTCAAATGACACATTGCAGTGGACAAGTCTGCTGCAAAAAAATCTCTTTAAAGTGTTGAAAAGCAAAGATATCACTTTAAGGACTAAGCTGTACCTGACCCAAGCCTTGGTGTTTTCAGTTACCTCATAGGCATACAAAACCTGGACAATGAGCAAGGAAAACTGAAGAATTGATGCCACTGAATTATGGTGTTGGAGAAGGATATTGAATATACAGTGGACTACCAAAAGAACAAACAATCCTTTCTTGGAGGTAGTACAACCAGAATGCTTGTGGAACCATGAATGGCAAGACTTCATCTTACACACTTTGGAAATGTTATCAGAAGGGTAAGTCCCTGGAGAAAGACAATAGGTTTGGTAAAGAGGAGGGTCAGTGAAAAAGAGGAAGACCCTCAATGAGATGGATTGACACAGTGGCTGTGACAGTAGACTCAAACACAGCAGTGATTGTCAGGATGGCATAGGACCAGGTAGTGCCTCATTCTGTTGTACACAGAGTCATTATGAGTCAGAATCAACTAGACAGCATGTAACGGTGACATAGTTGATATGGCATTTTTCATGGCACTACATTCGTTGATTGATTCCAGGTTTGTTCACCATAAGCTATCCTAGACAAATCAGGTACTTCTACTAAAAGCCTTACATAGATGAAGACTCATCTGTTGGTAAATACTATTAATATGTTTACTGCAATGTCTGTCTGTCAATGGCATATTTGGAAGTAGATTTGATCAGATTACCTTTCTTTCTTGGGTGTCTAAAGGCAGAAGATTGATTGCTGGTCTGCTGCTAACTTCTTTCTTCTTCAGTTATATAGCAGCCTATTTAAGAAAACAAGCTGTATCTCAAGACTGCTGACCTCTAGGGTCCCTATGAGTCAGACCCAACTTGACGGCAGTAGTCTGGTGGGTTCCTTTCCCATATACCCTGACAGCTGTTTATCACCAATTCACATAAACGGCTACCTCTCAAATATGTCCACTTATCTGATTCCACTAGCAACATCAAATCCAGGCTCCCTTAGTCTTTGTGATCATTAAGATTGTGTGTCAACTTGATCGGGCCATTATTCTCAGAGGTTTGGAGGTTGTAATGTAGTTTGGCAGGTGTATAATGATGTGATCACCTCTATGATGAGACACGTGATACAATGTGGTCACCTTCATGTCATGAGTAGCCAATCAATTGAAACGGTGTTTCCTTGGATGTGTGGCCTGTATCCAATATAGATGGACTTTCTGGAAAGCTTATGGGATTTTTCCCCTTGATCCTGCAGCTGGATCCTGTTCACCTTGCCTCCGATTCTTAAGACTGGAGCTAGCAGATCACCTGACATCTTGCCAACTAACCTTGGAAATCAGTGGTCTTCACACACTGTGAGCCAGAGCCCTGCTATCTGACTGGCCAGTCCTGGGTTCACCAGCCCCTGTGGCTTCATGAATCGGAAGTCTCCAGCCTGACGTGCATTCCAGCCTCTGCAACCTCATGAGACATCTCTTTAGTACAAATCTTTTTCTTTATGTATATATATATATATGCATATATAATATAATATATAATCCAGCTCAAAGATATCTTAGGCTGGGTTCTCTAGAGAAACAAAACCATATATATGCTCTACTGGTTTTGTTTCTCTAGAGAACCCAGCCTAAGATATCTTTGAGCCAGACTATTTTAAAAGCTTCCCTGTTAGCTTAAAAAAATCCATTAATGAGCTCTACCCTGTCTCCCATTTAAAGCACAAATACAATCATGTTGCTACTCTGCTCAAAGTGGACAATGGTTGCTCAGCACTTTTAGAATACAAGCCAAAATCTGGAATATAAGTTCATGTCCCTAAGTTATCTTAAGCCTGTTTCCCTCATGAGAATCACTTGTCCTTTTTGCTCCTTGTACTTCTATGTTTTTCTTTTAATGCACTGACTGCTCTTTTCTTCTTCCTGCCTCAGAATCTTCACATATCCTTTTCTATATTCGGCGTGTTGTCACTAATCCCTATCCTTTGACCTAGTGAAGCAGTAGAAACAGCACTGTTGAGTCGATTCTGACTTTCAGGCCCCGTATGCTTCAGAGTAGAACTGTGCTCCGTAGGGTCTTCAATGGCTGTTTTTTCAGAAATAGATTTCTAAGACTTTCTTTTAAGGAACCTTCAGGTGGATCTGAACCTCTACCCTTTAAGTTAGCGGCCAAGTGAGTTAATGCTTATGATACCCAAAGACTCCTGTGATCCAACTAAATTCCCCTCTTTCTTCAGAGCCCAGCATTAGCACCATTTCAAGAAATGTATTTTAACTCCTAAGAGAAACCAGGTTTTATTGTTTTATCCTCCTCACTATAACATATTCTTTCCCTGCATGGCCTTAACCCAGTTAATGCAGGTGCATTTCCCCAGCAAAAGGTATCTCCAAAGAGGAAGGACTATGTCATTCTTGTTGACTAATATATTCTTAAGATCTAGCTCAGTCTTTTGCTCTTGCTAATATAGTAGTCAATTTTTAAGCAATACAAGCATTTTAGTCCTAGTAAAAATGGTAGTATGTAAAAAATCACATCATGTGGCTGCCCCCAGATGTCATCGCTCTGTTTGTTTCACACCAGAGCATATTAAATACAGGAATAGTACAATTGTTTAGCAAAATAAATGTCTGATGAGTTCTCCAGGGAACACTGCCAGCCAAACACTAGTCCTATGTAGATAAATTACTTGATTTACTGCATAGAATTTTTTTAAAGATAAACTATAAATATTGGAACTCAGCTGCCCCAAACGATTATTTTTTTACATAGAAGTGTAAACTTGAGTCGTCATTTCTAAATTGCATCAGATAGAAGATTAGTTCTCTGTTACTGAAACTATCACCCCCTTGAAGGATAACACTTCTTTGTTACTGTAACAATAGGTCTGGGATCTTGGTCTGCCCCATATTATTTCAGGTCAATAAGCCAAGTGTCGTCGAGTCGGATCCGACTCATAGTGACCCTAGGGGCCAGGGTAGAACTGACCCTCAGAGTATTCAAGGAGCGCCTGGTGGATTTGAATTGCCGACCTTGTGGTTGGCAGTCAGGTCAATAGCAAAACCAATTTTATTAGAGTAGAATATGGGATAAGAAAAAAAATAGTAAAAATCAGCATCTTATACCACATAAATAGCCAACTTGCCCATCTATAATGACTCTTTAGCAAGATTTATACTCTGTATAAGAATCATTACCCAGGGGCTCATTTTTATATTACACTAATGATCCCACTCATGGCGACCCTCCGACTCGACGGCACTTGGCTAATGATCCCACTGTTGGTTGCTGTCCAGAGTCAAAGGCTGAGCTGAAAATAACACAGAAACCAATATAAGCTAACAGCAATCTTGTTTTGTTCCTAACAGACTTCTCCATGGATTACTGTTAACATCAGCATTGATTTACCTGCTTAAATCTTGCCGCTTTCTTAGTAGTGTGCTGTCCCGGCAGGGGGCGGAGGGGTGAACTGTGCGCACGCGCACACACACACACACCCAAAAAAGATGGACGTGAAATTTTTGAAAAACGAATTCTAAGTACAATTCAAAGAATATGTCTAGAAAACTACTGAGTCCGTAATTTAAGAGATTTAGAGAATTACTTTTTTGGAAATAGTAGGCTTTTACCTGAGGCTATTCAAAGATTTTGTTTGTTTCATAAGGAATAAGTGTAAGTAAATTGGCAGCAATTAAACCCATTAACCTGAGTAGAAACTGAATCATCTGGGTGCCAAAAAAAAAAAAAGTCTTTCCTGGAACTATTTTAAGCTGAACTTCATAAACAAATAATCAGTCATGGAATTATTACTAATACTAAATCAGAAAGAAGTTTGTATAAATAAATAATCAATCATAGAGTTATTACTACTACTAAATCGGGAAGATGTTTGAGAACCAATAAAGTTCTAGGCACATTTTCTTGACTGTAAACCTGTAATACATGTACTTCCCACTTTGCAAAATCCATTGGAAGCTAAGAAGTATATTGCAGTATCTCGTTCAGTCCACGGATCTGACCCAACGGCACTAGGTTGTTGTTGTTTATGGTAAAGAACAAACACAAATTTCATAGATCAAGTTATTGTACACATTGATGCTCTGATTTCCTGAGAGAATAGCTGCTGGATTTTTTCAGGTGAATCTTTCTGTCTTTTAATTCATCTCTGATAAAACACACACACACACATTGCAACCTAGTTTATTAATTAGAAAAGAGAAAACAACTGCTCTTACTTATTCTATCATGTGGGTAAAATAGATAACTTATTGGGCAAACCGTCTATGAAATAAAGGCACACTTTTGTTTCATGACTGAATAATGCTGTTTTGCTAAAGGTGGGGACAACGTCTTGGCAGTCAGTCCTTTCCTTGTAGAAAACCAAATGGCCTCATTTTCAGAGCCTTTGAGCAGCATTTTCAGTGTTCTTGAACCAAGAACTGATTCATTTTTCAGATCCCTCAGTGTGATGTCAAAGTCCATTTTTCTTTGCTTCTCCCAAAACTTTTCAGCTCCTTTCCCTTCCAAAGTGATTTTCCTGGCTGACCACTTCACAGAGGGGAATTTTTACTGTCACTGTGAATTAAATTCAGGGGCCACAGTGAAATACACAACCAGTCATTTAGCCGAGTGATAAAGCCACAGATTCAGCTTAGTTCTCAGAAGACTGCCAAAAGGTGTCTAAGGAGGAAGTGGACTGGTGGATTTGAACTGAAGAGCTGCCAAGCTCTTAACCATTGTGTTTCCCCCCTCTTTTCCTTTGAAGATATTCATACCTTCACTGAAATAAAATTGCATTGTTACATTAGTGTATATTCCACTGGATTTGTGAAAGCAAAATTTAAAACCCACGATCAAGATATTCAGTAACATTTCTAATATTGCTTTATGAGCTTTTATCCTGAGGACGAATTCTATTTTCTGCATTCTCTTGCTGATTGTTATTTCACACACGTCTGAGGAGCAGAGGAATATTTAAGAACTGAAATAATGCTGAACTCTATCTTATTAATTTGGAATCTCAGCAGTCAGAGCATCGCCATGATCACCTGTTATTTATTAGTGAAGAACTATGAAAAGCCCTGGTCCCCATCCCTTCCCAGAATGTTGTATTTGAGGAAGCACTGTAATTCAGTGTAAAACATTCCCTCCATCCTTATATATTACCAGTAACTCCTTTGATCTCCTTGAGAGTATTAGTGCTCTGAAAGAAATAATTTTTGTTTAATTTGATGTGTTGTACAAGTTGTTTTAAATTATTTGTCATGAAGGTCTTTTTCCAGAAACAGAATCAACACTAGGAAGGATTCTTTCCCATTATCAAGGTAGAATGACTTGAGCTATAGATGAGAAAGTGATTTATATAAGTGAAAAACATATCTAGACCACATGGAAAAATTCCTCAGAAGTGATACACATGAACTTGTTTATGCTTGCTCCTTCAGCAGGAGTAAGAAATGTAGCTGCCTTTCCCAAACTCTGAGTAATACCCAGAGTAAAAACTATGAAGAACTATAAATGCACTTTGAAACAAATAAAGGTGTTTTTAACACATTCTGATGTCCTCATTTTGATCACTGTTAGCTGGATTTAGGAATAGGTTACAGCAGAAATTACTGATTCTGCTCTCTACCTAATTAGCTGTATCTTTCTAGGTTCCAATTGCCTCATCTATGAAGTGCAAAGATGGGACTGTATAATCTAGAACAACACTTTCTAATGTTAATGTTTTGCAGTGTACTAAGACTCATATCAAAGTTAGTCACTTCTGTGATTCTTTGTTTTCTTAAATCATCATTTTGATATTTGAAAATTGATCATCATTTTGATGTTTGAAGATGTGTTGAATTCAGAACTGAATACCCTCAAGGGTATTCAAAGCTTGCACACATAGTTTGAGTTATAAAAACTAAAGATGACAAGCTGTTTATTTAAAAATAAATGTGGGTTTGGATCTTACCTGCACTGTGAAAAGGAAATGGAAGTGACGGTTCAATGGCGTGAATTCATTAGGTTCTGCTTAAGGACAAATTTGTACTGTGTCTTAGGTGAAAGAATACGAAGAGAAGTCAAACTTCCCAGACCCACTCCCTCTAAATCATAGAAAAAATACCATCGTTCAATGTTGAATGAATTCCTACAGGGAAATGGCAGAAGCCAAAATACAATTAGCAAGGCCAACACGGAAGAAAATGCAGGAGGCCTAGTACAGTATGGGGTATTACTTAAGAGGAACAAAAAGACTCATGTTCATTAAACATCAGGGAATCTGTAGAGAATTTCACTTGAGATATTGGAGGATTTGAGGTTCCTTATTGCTTGGTTTCTTTTTTAAACAGATATTCTTAAAATGAGAAAAAAAATCTGGAGTAAAATTTAAAAATTTAAAAGGCAGAAGTAATGGCTGTGTAATCCAAATAGCCCATAAATTGCAAAAGGATTTTTACCAAAACAAAACTTGACTCATCTCTGTACAATCTTGCAGTCAAACAAACTGGGGAAGGAGAAGAACAGAATTAGAGGAGCAAGGCAGATTGCTCACGATATTGCAGTATCATCGTCAAGAAATCCACAGTTGTGCTCCTGGGTCAGTGGCACAGAGATCCCGTGAGGAGTATGCCAGGGCTGAAAAATGCTTCCTATTCCAAGCCATATCCAGGGGTTGACATACAGTATGTGTGCAAGGGGAAAGAGGGTAGGATTTTTTAAAAAACAAAATAAAAAAACAGCGAGAAAGTATTGAATCATGTATAATAATGCAAAGATTAATTATGTATCTTTGGCTAATGGAGCTAAACAAACATAACTTTGAAAAAGATGTAAAATAGTACTGAAAATTTAGTGAAACTACTTAAAATGCAATTAACAGTTCTTTGACACTCTGTGACCCAGTTTCTTCATGATCTGAAACTTATAGTTCTTGGAATAAGGTTAATATTTGTGGAAGCATTAGCACATTGAGACTTCACATTTAGAACTTTCTATGCATTATCAACACCTCTTACTCCTTTCTAATGTCTTGTCTTCATACCAGATTGATGTACAGAATAAATCACAAAATTCAAAGTGTACCAATTATTTTTGCACCTGCAAATAAGACTAATGCACATATTCACAGTAATTGAATATTTAACAGTATGTAATTGGTAAATGTGCCTCCCTCACCATCTTCATAATATACCAATTTTTTCTTTAAAAGAAAATACATGTAATAAAATAATAAAGTTAAATAAGTCAGTAAAAAAAAAAAAAAAAACACCTGTTGCCATTGAGTCAGTTGTGATTCATAGCAACTGTACAGGACAGAACAGAATGGCCCCATAGGTTTTCCATGAGTGGCTGGTGGATGTGAAATGACAGCCCTTTGGTTAGCAGACTGTAGCTCTTAACCACTGAGCAGCCAGGACTCCAGTAAATCAGTAGAAGGTGTTTATTTTAAAAATCAGTTTTAAATAAGCTATGCATGTTCCAGAAGCAAAATTCCAATGGTGTGAAAAGATGCATGGTGAAATCTCTGCCTTTATTTGTTCTCTACCCACACAGTTTCTTCCCTGATGGTAATTATCCTCCTAGTTTTACGCATTTTCTTTTGGACAGAGTGTCTGTTGTATATTCAAATGCACACATGGCCCATGCATGTGTGTGTGTATGTGTATATGTGTATGTGTGTTGTATATATACACAATGAAATTATATGCTACACCTTGCTTTCTATACTTAATATATTTCTGAGATTATCTCATATCATTTCACATACAGCTGACTGCTTTTAATTGTTGTTAAGCACATCTACCTCTCATCTCTATGTCTGTCATACTGTTGTGACTTGCATGTTGCTGGCACGTTGGAAGCTATGCCACTGGTATTTCAATTACCAGCAAAGTCACCCATGGAGGACAAGGTTCAGGGGAGCTTTCAAAAATTAGTCAGTTGAAATTCCTGTGAATAGTAGCCAAACACTGATTGATATAGTGCTGGAAATCGAGATTCTTGGGTTGGAAGACACTTATAATACGACTGTGAAAGAGTTGTATTCTCAGAGTAGTTAACGATATAGATTCATTAAAGCTCTTGGGACCTTCCTTTGTTGATACGACACAACTCAAAATGAAAAGAAATAGCTGTAAATATCCATTAGTAATGGAAACATGGAATATAGAATGTGTAAATCTAGGAAAACTAGAAGTTCTCAAAAGTGAAATGGAATACTAGGCATTAGTGAGCTGAAATGAACTGGTATTAGCCATTTTGAATAGAAAAACTTTACTTCCTATTATGTCAGCAATGACGAATTAAGGAGGAACAGCATTGTACTCATCCTCAAAAACAATAACTAAACATCATCTTAAAGTATAACACTGTCAGTGATAGGATGATATCTATATACCTAAAAGGAAGATTAGTCAATATGACTATTATTCAAACTTATCTACCAACAACTCATGCCAACGATGAAGAAATTGAAGACTTTTACCAGTTTCTGCATTCTGCAGTTGATTAAAACATTCAGTCAAGATGTGTTGATAATTACTGGTGATTGGAATGTGAAAGTTGAAAACAGCAGAAGGATAGTTTGTTAGAAAATATAGCTATAGTGATAGGTACAGTGCTGGGGATTGCATGATAAAATTTTGCAAGACCAACACCTTTGTTGCAAATACCTTTTATTGACAACATGAACACTGACTATACACATGGGCCTTAGCTAATTAAATACACAGGTGTAAAATGGGCTATATCTGTGCAAAGAAGACTGAGAAGTTCATCATTATCTGTCAGAAAAAGTCCTGGGGCCAAACGGAACAGACCATCAATTGCTCATATGCAAGCTTAAGTTGAAGCTGAAGAAAATTAGAACAAGTTGGGGGTCGGTTCTACCCCAGCCCCTAGGGTGGCTATGAGTTGGATCTGACTCAACAGCACTTGACTTGGCTTGGCTTGGCTCACAAGAGTCAAAGTATGACTTTGGGCATATGCCACCTGAATTTAGAAACCATTTGAAGAACAGCTTACAGCAGGTAAGTTATAGGATGATGTCAAAGACGTCATACATGAAGACAGCAAAAGATCTTTTTAAAGACAGGAATGCAAGAAAAGACCAAAAGGGATCTCAGGAGAGACTCTGAAACTTGCTCTTGAGTCTAGAGTAGCTAAAGGAAGAGGAAAAAGGATAAGGTAAAAGAGTTAAACAGCAAATTCCAAGGGCTGGCTTGAGGAGACAAAGTAATGTATTACAAGGAAATAAGCTAAGACCTGGACTTATAAAGCCAAAAAGGAAAAACACATTTGGCATTTCTCAAACTGAAAGAACTGAAAGGTCTGAAGAAAAATTTCAAGGCTTGAGTTGCAGTTTTGAAGGATTCTGTGGGCAAAACACTGACCAACTCAAGAAGCATGTACAGAACCACTATACCAAAAAGAAATGGTCAGCGTTCAACCATTTCCAGAGGTAGCATACAATGAGGAACGGTAGTACTGAGAAAGAAGCCCAAGATGCAGTTTTAAATGGAACAGAATGCAAATTCTAAGTCTGATCTTGACAAGTTGTTTTAAATCTCTGTTCCCTCAAGAGTAATATTAAAGTCAGATAAGGACAAATATTGTATGATCTCACTTATATGAAGTGAGTAAATATATACAAATATATCAAAACGGTAGTGGATATCTGGGGGGAGGGATAGGGAAAGGGCAACTTCTTTTAAAGCATACATTAAATTTGTGTTACCTCTTTAAGGTGTTGAAAAGTAAAAATGTAACATTGAAGCCACCCCCTCGAAGATTAAAGTGTGCCTGATCCAAACCATGGTATTTCAGTCACGTCATATGGACACAAAAGCTGGACAGTGAACAAGCAAGACTGAAGAATTGATGCCTTTGAATGGTTGTTTTGGAGAAGAACATACATTGACTGTCAAAAATACAAACAGATACGTTCTGAAAGAAGTATAACTACAGAAGCAAGGATGGTGAGACTGAGTCTTACATACTTTGAGCATGCTGTCAGAAGGAATCAGTCTACAAAGAAGGACATTATGCTTGATAAAGTAGAAGGTCAGTGAAGAAGAGAAAGATATGCAAGGAGGTGGATTGACACAATGGCTGCAACAGTGGGCTTAAGTATATAAGTAACTGTGAGCATGGCACAGGACGATGCAGGGCAGTGTTTCATTCTGTTGTTGACAGGGTCATTATGAGTCAGAGCTAACTTGATGGCAGCTTATAACAACAACAAATTTACATCACGGTTGAAAATGATTTGGAAAAGGATCATTAAAATAGTTGCACAACTTGAAGAATATAATGAATGCCACTGAATCGTACCTGCATAGATTATTGAAATGACATTTTGTTACATATATTTTCATCACAATAAATAAATAATATTAGGAGTATTAGCCAGCCAAGCCAAGTGTTGTCATACCTATATTATAAAAGTGTTTGTGAAGGTTGAATCAACCAAACCAGCATCAAGCACATAAATGCAAGTGCATGTATTAGCTCTGCTGTCTGTTGCCCTTTTTTAACAACTCTTTGGAAATGAAAAGGGTTTTAGATGTTTGTGTTCATTTCCACGTATAACAGAAGGCCTTTGGATTTGTTTGTGTTGACCACAATCTGAAAAAACAGAGGACTGGTGCGAGTCAAAAATATACTCCCCAAAGAGGCTAAGCATTAGTTTGAACTCTTTTTCTCTTGGGTAACTTGAACCCACAGTCAGAAAATAAGTCACACATGTCAGAAATAATCCATTGTTCACTGCTCCGTTTTACGTGTCATTTGAAGAATGGAAACAGGCATTTTATACATTATCAAAGTGGCACCACACTCTTGCTCACGTTACTGATTCGAGAAACAAGAATTTCTGAGAGGAAATCAATTTCAAACATGGAGTAATGCTAAGTCTTGCTGCAAAATAACAAATTGTCAACTAGACAGTTTACAGATTATCTCTTAAACTATTAATTTATATCATACTGCTGTCAACTCTGACACCTTCATTTAGCACAGCACTTATAAGCAAGAGTTTATTTAAGATGCAGTCTACAATCAGTAGCAATTAGTTTACAGCATGTTTGCTGGAAACACTGATAGGAGGCTCTATGCTGTTAGGTACCCATACAGGTTTGGGGGTTCAGTCACCTCCTACATTACCACCTACATTACCACTGCATATGTGAATCTCCTACACTGCATTCTACCATTTCTGTCTTCATCCCAACTCACTGTCTTCAGTGGTTGAACTGCTACAGT
The DNA here is from genome assembly GCA_028571685.1 of Heterohyrax brucei. Classification (NCBI taxonomy): domain Eukaryota; kingdom Metazoa; phylum Chordata; class Mammalia; order Hyracoidea; family Procaviidae; genus Heterohyrax; species Heterohyrax brucei. Next base: position 110,073,906 of record CM053149.1, on the reverse strand, counting down.
CAGTGCTACCTATATGATCACCACCTGCACTGCTTTGTCCTCGTTGCCTCTTCATCCTTCTCCTTCCTTGCCAATGGTTTTTGCCTTTTAAATGTTTTGCTAACTTAAATACTAACAGTGGTATTTATTTCTTGTTTTTTCATTAATACTATCTTTTTGCTTTTTTTTAATTTACAAATCCCAACCTAAAGTTCATGTTCTCCCCTCTCAAGAAGCTTAATGTATTCGTACCCCAGAAGGTAATTCAGTGTGGAATTACTTACATGGTATGTTATTGATGATTTAGAAGTGATCTGGGTTTTGGTCTATTTTAAGTATCAACTGATTCCATGACTTAGCATGAGGGTGACAGCAAGGATCAAAATGCTTTTGCGACAATCGTGTTTGCTTTTGTTGGAAATCTAGGTGTTTATTTTTTATTACTTTATAGCTAACCAATGCAATGGGGAGGCAGGTCAGTCTACCACCAGCATCCACAGAGCAATTACCCATGATTGAAGTTTCATTCAAATATATGAAAGCTTTCTTTTGTCAGAGAGGTAAGCAAGTTGACCTTTAATAGTTGCTTGGGATTCTTCCTTCTCTCGAGTTACGTGGTTCTCTTGTATAACCAATATAAAGTTCGTACATTCTCAATGACTTTGTATATAAAAATTGTTTTCACTAACTAAAAGACTTTGCTTTTATAAAACTCTGAAAACTTAACCTCGTCAGAGGAATTCTATATCAAGATTTTAGCATGAGGAAGTGCTATTGACCAAAGTTATGATTCTGTTAGAGGTTGGAGTGTCCTCGTTTCTTCTCATTTGTTTGCTGGGAACACTGACAGGAGACTCAATGCTCATATGCTTTATATAATAAAAACAATATATGCAAGATCAAAATTGGGATTGAAGTAGTAACTTACAAAAAAAAAATCTGTAATAAAACAAGAATAGAGAATGTAGCATGGACCTAAAACATTTTGTTAATTTCCACTTTGCCAAGCTGAAAATAAACAGGCCCAGAGAAAATAGCTGGTTTAAGTCACTAAGGTAATCACAGGTGGAAAAGAACAGAGGCAATAACCACCCCATTCCACTCGTCTCATTTCCAAGAGGATACATTCAGGTGGGGCTGCTGCATGGAGCCTAGCATCCAGCGTCCTTACTAATCCTCGAGGAAAAATAGCAACACCCATTATTAAGAACTAGGTTAGTTGTCCCTAGGATAGGAAATAAGTAGGCCAAGAGTTAGTAATCTCTGTTTCAAAAAGTCCTTTAAGGGGAGCTGAACAACATCCGACATGACCCCCAGTTGGGAGAAGAGCTGAGATCTCTTTTTCGTGTGATCTGTTCTCCATGAGTCTAGGGAAATGAGGATACGGCTCCCACAGAAATCAAGAACAGACATCCTTCAAACTTTCCCATAAAAAGAAGTAAAAATTGAAAAGTTGTTTAATATCTGAGAGTAAGATGTTCTATGAAGGAATTTTTTTTTTAATAATAATCTTTTATGTTACCTGAATCGTATTCCTTTAATATGATATTGGAAGTAAAACTTCCCTCGTTGTTCTCTTTTAGACATACTGAATTCCAAACAAGTAATTATTGTAAATGAAGCTAAAAGTTAATATTCTTTCACTCATAGCTAGAATCTTGAAAGTTAGAGCTGGCTTTGGTTAAGTGGTCACGAGAAGAAATTACAGCAAGGAACAGATAAGTGCTAACTGTCTAGGAATTTATACTGAAAGGATCAACACACTGGAAAACAAAGATTTCTATTAAATCTAAGGTATAAGCATTGTGCCAAAACTATGAGGAAAAATATAAAGGTCATATACTGAATACAAACCCCAAATCCAAACCCACTGCCGTCGAGTCAATTCAGACTCTTAGCAACCCTACAGGACAGGGTAGAACTGCCCCATCGAGTTTCCAAGGAGCACCTGGTAAGTTTGAACTAACAACCTTTCGGTTTGCAGGTGTAGCACTTAATCATTAAGTCACCAGGGTTTCCACTGTAGTATAAGGAGAGAAAAATGGTGAATCAAATACGTGTGCTTGCCATGTCTCACCTCCCAATAGTCCATTAAATAGTATTAAAGAAGCATAAAATGCACAAAGACCAAGGAAATCGTTAGGAAACCACAACTCTTGAGAAATGTTAACTGTCAAAGTGACACTAGCTACTATAACAGATAAGGTCCAATTTCTAAGTGGCCTCCAAAACAGAAGCTTGTTCCTTCATTACCAAAAGTCCCAAAGGGCATTCTTGACTGATTGGCCGTTCTCTCCACAGGAGGATGAAAGAGAGTAACAACTGCATAGGAGAGACTACCATGAGACTACCTGGACATACTAATCATCATTCCCTTGTATTTCATTACCAGAATTCGGTTACATGATTATGAAGGCTGGGAAATACTGTCTAGCTGTTTGCCAGGAAAAAGGGAAATAGCTTTTGCTACAGACAGCTTGTCTCCATTATAAGATGCTAAGAGTAGACAGAAAAATCTTAGGCAAAGAGTTTTGGTTTATATGAAACAATATTCTGTTGTGATCCATAGGGTTTTCGTTGGCCTTTCTTCATAGTCTGTCTCAGTCTGGAAGCTCCACAGAAACCTGTCGACCATGGGTGGTTTTCCTAGTATTTGAAACACTATTTATATGAAGACTTCCATTATCTGTTGTACCCTCTTCATATTCCTGTGTATATGTATATCTCTATCTCCTTCCTACACTGTATCTTCACTGTGAACCTGTATTGTAACACAGTGAAGTCCCAAGAGAACAGGCTTAACACTGGAAAGAAGATAGTTTATTTTGTGATTCTTCCACATACTGAATGAGCAACCTTGGTCAATGACATAAAATCCCTGAATCTCAGTTTCCTCATTTGAATAACAGGGCTGATAATGTCTATTTCATGTGGTGATTATAAGAATTAAAGAAGGTAAAGTAAGTTATCATACCTAGTATGATGGCTAGCATACAGTTAGATGCCAAAAATATGAAAGTTTGTAAGAGGACTTATGAAATTCTATGTCATAGCATATTGAAAGGGACACCCAGTGTTGTCTATATGGCAACAAATCAACCTGTTGAAGACAAATATTTATGTCATTCAACTAGTTTCTTGTCATCCAAAAAATACACAACAGGTTTGAATGCTCTTTTTTTAAAGTCAATTGAATTGTTCGTTTTGTTAGCATTGTCTACATATAATCTAAATTAGTTCAAAATTAAGTGAATCCAGCCCCTTTTCCTTTATGAGTTTAAGAACGAAATAGTCAGTAATGGCATAGAAACTTTCTTTTTAATGGTTCAGAGAAGGTAATTGATTTTTCAAGGGCACGTCCATGGTTGTCTTTTTATATCCCTTAGCTTCCTGTACGATATATCTCCCTCTTGCCTACAATGAGAACATAATGAATTACACTCCTTTTATTTGTGAATAGTATTGAATTAGCTACCATTATCTTTATGAATTCCATATCGAACTATTAATGTTTTTCTTAGCTATCTAAGGAACAGAGTTATAGTTCAGAGACCAAGCTGTATTCCTGTTTTCATCTTAGATGAATAGAGTTCTATTATAAATAGCATTTTACCCCATACACTCTGTGTCATAGAATTAATTGCTAGGGTTTTGGAGAAAGCCAATATGCAATTTTCTTTTCACTTTCTAATGCTTGTTTGAGAAACTCATTAGAGAAGACTGCAAGGTCATTGGTCCAAGCCCCCATGTCACATGGGAGGCAAAGTCTGGTTACTCTCAAAAGCACCATTTCTTTCACACTCAATAATCACCTAGCATTTGAATTAGAAAGAGGAATTCCCTCTCTGCAACTAGATAGCTAAAAATAACATGTCAGAGGCTAAGGTTTTTATCCCCAAACACAGAACCCAGAAAGAATATAGAGAGAATTGTTGATTGTATTCTCCTCCCACTTGCCAAGGGCTGGTCTGTCAGTAACCTGAGAATAGGAGGGAGCCTTGAACTCAGTTTTAAATAAGATCACAGCCCCTAACTGTAAATAATAGATACAGCTGGCAAACTAAAACATCTCATTTTAATTAGATTCTTTGCTGAGCTCTGTATGCGTGCTGTTTTTGTTTTCCCCATTGACTGGTGTGTGGGTTAATCTTATGTAACAGACTTGATCGATAGGCAAGGGTTAGAGACGGGGGAGGACAACCAAGTGAAGAGGTTCTTTGTTGGTTCTACCAGAGCGTTTAGGGAACTGACATATTCATTGAGGCTTATTTCCTCTTTTATTGAGCTGATAATGAAACTTGACTTAAGTGTACCTACTTTTCAGTAAAATTTTGCTGAGGATCATTGCAAAGCAGTTGCAGCAGTACATCAAGAGGGAACTGCCGGAAGTTCAAGACAGATTAAGAACAGGACAGGGTACAAGGGATATCACCACTGATGTTACATGTATCTTGGCTGAAGGTAGAGAATACCAGAAATCGGTTTGCCTGTGTTTGACTGACTGTGCAAAGGCATTTGACTGTGTGGATCTTTATCAAATTGTAGATAACATTATAACAAATGGGAATTCCCAAACTCTTAATTGTGCTCACAAGGAACCAGCACATAGACCAGAGGCAGTCACTCAAACAGAACAAGGGGATAATCCATGGATTAAGGGCAGAAAAGGCCTGTATCAGGATTGTATCCTTTCACCATATTTATTCAATCTTTATGCTGAGAAAATAACCTAAGATACTGGGCTATGTGAAGAACAGAACATCATATGTGGAGAAAGACTCATGAACAACCTGTGATATGCAGATAAAACAACCTTGGTTGCTAGAAGCTAATACTTGAAGCACTTACTGATGAAGATGAAACTACAACCTTCAGTGTGGGTTGCATCTTGTCATGGTTTGAACTGTGTCCCCCCAAAAATGTGTAGCAGTTTTGTTGGGCCATGATTCCTGGTATTATATGATGTTCCTGTAAGTTGTAAATTTCTGTCTCTATGATGTTAACGAGGGAGGGTGGGTAGCAGTTGCACTGGTGGAGCAGGGTTCAATGGGTAAGACTGCGTTGTGCCTTGAAGCAATCATTTGGGATGTAGAGGAAAAGAAGCAAGCAGAGAATTGAAAACCTCACACCATGAAGACACAGTGCCAGGAGCAAAGCAGGCCCTTTGGAGGTGAGGTCACTGAGCCGTAGAAGTTCCCAGCCCAAGGGGAGACTGATGACAAGGACCTCCCTCCAGAGCCAACAGAAAAAGCCCTTTCCTGGAGCTGATGCCCTGAATTTAGACTTTCAGCCTACATTTCTGTAAGAAAATAAATTTATCTTTGTTAAAGCCATCCACTTGTGGTATTTCTGTTATAGCAGCACTAGATGACTAAAACATGCCTTAACAAAAAGAAAACAAAAATCTTTACAACTAGACCAATAAGCAAAATTATGATAAATGGAGAAAATAATGAAGTTGTCAAGGTTTTCATCTTAGATCTACAATCAAAACCCATGGAAACAGCAGTCAAGAGATCAAAAAACATATTGCACTGGGCAAATCTGCTATAAAAGACTTCTTTAAAGTGTTGAAAAGGAAAGACATCACTTTGAGGACTAAGGTGTGCCTGACCCAAGCCTTGGTATTTTCAATCAATACATATGCATGCCAAAGCTGGACAATGAATAAAGAAGACAAAAGAAGAATTGATCCCTTTGAATTATGTATGGTGTTGGTAAAGAATATTAAACATACAATGGACTTTCAAAAGAACAAACAAATCTCTCTTGGAAGAAGTATAGCCAAGTGCTCCTTAGAAATGAGCAATTCAAGACTTCATCTCACATGCTTTGGACACATTATCAGGAAGGACCAGTCACTGGTGACAGACATCATGCCTGGTAAAACAGGTGGTCAGCAAAAAAGAAGACCCTCAACTAGATGACCTGACACAGTGGCTGTAACAGTGAGCTCAGACACAGCAATGATTATGAGGATGACGCAGGACTAGGCAGGGTATAGTTTTGTTGTACATGGTATCATTATGAGATGGAACTGATGTGCTGATTTGGCAGCACCTAACAACAACTTTCCAGCATAAAGCTCTGAACATTATTCTATAATTGGGAAATAGAGTGTTTGCTGAAGCAGCACAGACTAAAAGTACTGTTATTCCTGAAAAGACTGTCAACGTTGTTAGATGCCATCAAGTTGGTTCTCACTCATAGCGACCCTACACACAACAAGGCACAACACTGCCTGGTCCTGCACCGTGCCCACAATCACTTTTATGCTGATACCCAGTGTTGCAGCCACTGTGTCAATATATCTTATTGAGGGTCTTCCTCTTTTTTGCTGACCCTCCACTGTCCCAAGCATTATGTCTTTCTCCAGGAATTCTCTTCCTGGTAACATGTCCAAAGTACGTGAGACGCGGTCTCACTCTTTGCTTCCAAGGAGTGCTCTGGTCTTACTTCTTCCAGTACAGATATGTTTGTTCTTTTGGTACATTCAATATTATTCTCTAGCACCACAGTTCAAAGGCATCAATTCTTCTTCTGTTTTCCTTATTCACTGTTTAGCTTTTGCATGCATATGATGCAGTTGAAAATACCATGGCTTGATTCAGGTGCATCTTAGCATTCAAGGTGACATATTTACTTTTCAATACTTTAAAGAGGGCCTTTTGCAGCAGATTTTCACAATGCAGTGCATCTTTTGACTTCTTGACTGCTGCTTCCATGGGCACTGGTGGTGGAACCAAGAAAAAGGAAATCATTGACAACTTCAATACTTTCTCCGTCTATCATGATATTGGTTACTAGTCCATTTGTGAGGATTTTTGTTTTCTTGACATTGAGGTGCAATCCATACTGAAGGCTATGGTCTTTGATCTGCATCAGTGTTTCAAATCCTCTTCACTTCCAGCAAGCAGTGTTGTGTCATCTGCATAATGCAGGTTGTTAATGAGTCTTCCTCCAATCCTGATGACTCGTTATTACGCATATAGTCCAGCTTCTCAGACTATTTGCTCAGCATACAGATTGAAAAGGTATGGTAAACAGACACAACCCAGATGCACACCTCTCCTGACTTTAAACCAAGCAGTGTCCCCTTGCTCTGTTCACGGGACTGTCTCTCGATCCGTATACTGATCCCTCATGAGCACAATTAAGTGTTCCAGAATTCCCATTCTCAACAATGTTATACATAATCTGTTATGATCCACATAGTCAAATGCCTTTGTGTAGTCAATGACATACAGGTAAACATCTTTTTTGATATATCCTGTCTTTAGCCACAATCTGTATGACATCAGCAATATCTCTGAGTCCATGTCCTCTTACAAGTCCAGCTGGAATTTCTGGCAGTCCCCTGTCAATACACTGCTACAGTCACATTTGAATGATCTTCAGCAAAATTTTATTTGCATGTGATATTAATGATCTCATTCACAAATTTCTGCATTTGGTGGGATCACCTTTCTTGGGATTAGGCATAAATATGGATCTCTTCATGTCGATTGGCCAGGTAGCTATCCTCTAAATTTCTTGGCATAGACGAGAGCACTTCCAGCGCTACATCCATTTGTTGAAACATCTCAATTGCTATTTCATCAATTCTTGGAGACTGTCAATACCAAATGTCATTTCAGGACAATCAGACTTGCTCTTTAAAAAAATTATTACCCAAGCATTACACTGGCTTATGTCCTGGAGGTATGAATAAAACAATGCATGACCTGCCTTCAAGGAATTTATAATTCAACCAGGGACAGAAAAATTAAACAAGCAATTGAAGTTGAGTAAATACTATGATAAGAGCTTATGATAGTATGGAAGCACCTAGTTGGGAAGGTAGGCTACAGAGAGAGAACCAAGAGAGACAATTCCTTTCCACATTGGATAGATTTAGTCATCACAACTTATTGATAACTTTGACCAAAAAAAAAAAAAAAAAACAGTAAAGAAGGTTGAAGCAAGATTTTCTTGAAAACTTATTGATGTGAGGAAATGGAAACGAAAGGTATAAATAAATATTTTAAGAAATTTGGCTACAAATGAACCAAAGAGAATGAGGACAGCAGATTAAAAGAGATGTTAGATCAAGAGAATATTGAGACTTTGTATTTTTTATAAAATGTCTTTGAGGAAAGACAGGCACACATTTAAAAATCATCAAGTATTTTACACATCAGCGTTACACAGTAGTAAATGCCATGGTAAAAAATGTAAATCTGTGAAAGCCACCTACAGCCCTACCAGTTTCATGTGCATATAATTGCTAGCAATGTTTGCTTTTTTAACATACATGCACATATATGTGTATATGTTGTATACATGTATGTACGCATGTATTTAAAAAATCTATACATTGCTGTGTTTATTGTGGAGCCCTGGTGATGCAGTGGTTAAGAGCTATGATTGCTAACCAAAACCAAAAGCTCAGCAGTTTGAATCTACCAGCTGCTCCTTGGAAACTCTATGGGACACTTCTACCCTGTCCTATAAGGTTGCTTTGAGCAGGGATCAATTTGACAGCAATAGGTTTGATTTTTGGTTATGTGTCTATATACACACATAGACATATATGTATATAGTGTAGTATACATATTTTATATATACACCCACACATGTATGTATAGCCAAGTCAGCCAAGTGCCATCGAGTTGGATCCAACTCAATATAGTATATATTATACATAAGCATTTTATATATAATGTATATTGATATATATACACACATATATTTACTAAATATACGTATAAGTATATACTTTTTCAAGATCATTCTGTGCATATTGTTGTCTTTATTTCTTCAATAAAAATATACATTAAAAACCTTTCTAGATCAATACATGTACATAATTATTCTTTAAAACAATGTAATTTCATAGTTGCCAATTATATTAATACTTAACAATTAAAATATTTCCAATTATTTCTAAATACAAGCTGTACTATCATGGAGTGCTGGAAACCCTCATGGTATAGTGGTTAAGAGCTATGACTGCTAACCAAAATGTCCTCAGTTCAAATCCATCAGACAAGCCTTCAAAACCTTGTGGGGTAGTTCTGTTCTGTCCTAGAGGGTCGCTATGAGTCAGAATCAACTCAAAGGCAATGGGTTTGGCTGGTTTGGTATTATGGAGTAGAAATCCTGGTGGAGCAAGGATTGAGGGCCTCAACTGCTGGCCAAAAGGTCAGCAGTTCAAATCCTCCCGCTGGTCCTTGAAAACCCTATGGGGCCATTCTTCTGTATCCTATAGGGCTACTATGAGTTAGACTTGACTCAGCAGCAATGGGTTTGGGTTTGGTTTATCGTGGACTGTATCCTTCTAGTCATTTCCATGGGACCATTGCACAGTTGTACAGCTATTTATTCAGGATGAGCTCCTTAAGATATTTTTGGCTTTGCATTAAAATTTTACATCTGTGTTGGAGCGTTTCCTCTAAGATTGCCATGAGGAATACATACCGCAAAGACTACCACAAAGTAGCTAAGCCCAGGTCTTGACTGATTTACATCCAGCTGAGCGTATAGAGGGTAATAGGGCTCCACCGACCACTGGCTGGTAGGCTGTCAGTGGGTGCTTGGGAGGTTACTCAGGTTCTACCAGTGGAGTAGCTGTGGCAGAGGAGAAACAGACAAAGAGCTCATTAAACATATTGCAGCAGAGAGAGAACTGTAGGAGGGAAGAGATTAGACAGTCAAGCTGGCATTGCATCTGTGAAAGAGACGGAAGCAGAGAGTATCCTGCCTGAGATTGATTTGGCTGGTTCAGAGTTATGAAATTGTTTCTGAATTGAAAGACTGAGAGACTCGCAACTGTTTGTCAGGTTATTTTGTAAGTCCCTCAGCTTGGAAAACACCAAGTATTTGATGTTTCTGGTTACGCTGACACCAAGAGAGGAAAAAACAATAATGAATACAACAGAAACAAAACGTGTTTCTGAACTACCAGCATCACTCGACCGCGCTTCTTGTTATCTCGTCACTATGAGTTTGCTTTCTTTTACACAGCAGGTCATAGCCACCGAAGGATGTTCTCTAGCAGTCATCACAGAACACTTAATGGGAGGAAGCCCCACATGTTCATCAGACCCACAGCAGCAACAATATTACGTAGGATGAAATGATTCTATATCTGATGGATGGTATCCATTTATTTGTGCTGTTTAACCAATTGAAGTAAGTTAGAAATAAAGATGCAATCCCTGCCTTCCAAATGCACTTCTAAAGCATATTAATTCCGAATCAGATGCAGAGGTAGCGAAGTGCCAATATTTCATGCAGCCAGTTTTTCAGAAGTCAGCATTTAGAAATGATATTAACACATAAAAATTTAAATGTGCTATAAAGTATCACAGAGTATAATTACTTGTACATAAAGTATCACACAATATGATACCACCTTGTCTTTATTTATAATTACTACAAAAAGTTTCACCTGCGAAAACTCTCCATATTACCTAGAACTTTAAAAAACACACATGTGGGGTGGTAGTTGAGGACTTCTGATGTTATCTTCTATCAAAGTATTTCACCCCATTTTTAACCAGATAAGCAGCCCAGTGTTTTGTGTTTGGTAAGATTTTGGCTGATTTTTTAAAAAAAATAAGTGGTTTAAAATTTAATTAAATTAGGGAAATGCCCTCAATTGTATAACTTCGGGAGATCAGGAATCATAAAGGTGATGCTGATATCCATATTCTTTCTAATGCACGCTTCCGTACGTGAAAATGAAAGAATACGCAAGCGGAATGTGTTCATGTTCAGTGCATGATGTGACTCATCTCAGAATCAAATCAGGAAACGAAACCGGTCTTTATTTTTTTGTGAAAACTGAGAATGATTCCCAAACCGGCATGACTGCATGATCTGTGCGTGCGCACAGCGTGTGGTGTCTCTCATGGATTGAACGGTGTCCCCACAAAATATCTTGTCAATTTGGCTAAGTCATGAGTCCCCGTCTTGTATGATCGCCTTCCATTTTATCATCTGATGTGATGTCCATGTGTGTTGTAAATCCTACCACTATAATTTAATGAGATAGATTTCTGTTGCCATCGAGTCAATTCTGACTCATAGCAACACTACAGAGTTTCCAAGAGTTTCCAAGGAGTGCCTGGTGGATTTGAACTGCTGACCTTTTGGTTAGCAGCTGCAGCACTTAACTGCTACATCACCACGATTTCCATGAGATGGCTTAGTAGCAGTTAAATCCGGGATATCTACAAGATTAGATAGTGCCTGAAGCTAATCTCTCCTGAGATGTAGAAGAGAAGAACAAGCAGAAAGAAAGGGGACCTTATACTACCAACAAACCAGGACCTGGAGCAGATCTCATCCTTTCGACCTGAGATTTCTGTGCTGAAATGCTCCTGGAACAAGGGAAGACTGAATCATCCATCTCAAAGACCTTCCCCCAGAACCAACACAGAGAGAAAGCCTTCCCCTGGAGCCAGAGCTCTGAATTTGGACTTTTAACCTAACTGTGAGAGAATAAACTTCTCTTTGTTCAAGTTGTCTACTTACAGTATTGGCTTGGCTTGGCTTGTTCAAGTTGTCTACTTACAGTATTTCTGTTATAGAAGTACTAGATCACAAGACGGTGTCTATGCTTTTATTAGCCTTTATCATTCTCTGCAATCTGTTTGTTCACTTATAGGTCCCCAAAGCTGTGTGCAGGTTGAGAGCCCCTTCAGTTCAATGAAAGGTTCTGGCTCATGAATGCTTCCTCCTGACTGGACAATGAAATGCCTACAATGAGTTTGCCCTGAGCAGGCATAAGGTGAATACGTGACAGAACAATTAAGCTAATGTTTGTCACTCTGAGGGCTGATTTGGAAGGACTGCTATGTTTTCACCTATATCAACTATCTTAGGCTGGGTTTTCTAGGGAAGCAAAACCAGTAACATGTATATGTACAGCCAAGCCAAGTGCCGTCGAGTTGGATCCGACAGCACTTGGCTTGCCTGTACATATACAAGGAAAGATTTATATATAAGGAAACAGCTCACGCAATTGCAGAAGCCGAACGTCCCAAGTCCTGGCACAAGCCTCACATGGCCGTGGGAGCTGGTGAACCCAAGGTCAGCAGGTCAGAGACCACAGTTCTAGATTACTGGTTGTGTAAGTCGGCAGATCCCAAGGTGGCCGTGAGATGGAGCTGCAGAGGCTGGCAAACCCAGATCCGCAGGTCAGGGAACAGGACTCTCAAATGCTGGCTGTAAGCATTGATGAATCCAACAGCTGCTAGTTCAAGTCCAGGGACTAGATGCCAGAGGAGAGCAGGAACTGCTGGCTATGTGCAGTAGGTGGTGGAAAATGGAGAGATGAGACCTGAGGTGTGGGAAGTCACTGCAGGCCCCACCCTGCCACTTAATACAGCAGCCAAACACGGAGTAGGCAAGTTGGCATTACCCTGACCACCACACCAACAATGAATAAAACTCAACACTTTTCCCAGTTAAGAATCCACTCATTCCCTAACCTGCATCCGGTGGTGTTTAGCTTGCTAATGACTGTACTGGGGAACAGAGAAGAAAGCCCCATGCGTAAGAAGTCAGCCCACTTCCAAATCCCATTGATCATTCTTACTTTCTCCAGATTATCTTTACAGTAATCCTCCCCAAATCCTTCCTCACTCTCTGACCCTTTCACTGGTCTCACTGATTTTGGCGGCCCTGAAAACTCCATGTCCCTAGCCCTTAACCCTTTCTGCTGCTACATAGACCATCTGACGCAAGTCCATTCATAGATCGCTCACAACAGACAAATGGACAGACTGTCAGGCAGATAGTTTGTTAAAGATAGCTAGCTAGCTAGAGAGAGATGTCTTTAAACATAAAAACACGAACAGCACTAGAAAAATGTTACTAGTGTGTATCGTTTTTTAGCTCACTAGAAGCCTTGGTGGTGTAGTGGTTAAGTGCTATGTCTGCTAACCAAAAGGTCAGCAGTTTGAACCTGCCAGGCGCTCCTTGCAAGCTACAAGGAACATTTCTACTCTCTTCTATAGAGTCACTATGAGTCAGAATCATCTCGACAGCACTGGGTTTTAGTTTTTATTTAATTACATTGGGAGAAGAAAAGATCAAGCTTAATTTTAAATACTCAATCAACATAATTCCTTAACTTTGTCCTAGCTAATTGTTTGAATATATCTTTTTTGCAACATATTAAATTTAATATATAGATGATTATCATATGATTTAAAATATCTCCTAAGAAATCACTTGCCCTTTAAGTCGTAAGAGAAAGACATTGTTCTTAACACTATTTATCTCTGTTTAAGTTAGAATGAAATTGTTATCTTCCATCATAAAACATTTGGGTTAATATATAATTTGTTGTATATTCTATAGAAATAAACAGCTTATATTTCATATCAAGTTACTGAGACATACATCATGTGGACAGTTTAACTCAAAGTGTTTATATAGCCATAAAGGGACTATATTACATTTTTATAACTCATGGTAGTACTTAAAGGAAATAAAAAATTTAAACAGTGAGAAGATATGAGTATTTTAAAAGTGTTCTCTGATCCTGCATCACTGCATAATGTTGTGTAAAAGGAGCCACAATGTTAACATCAGGTGACATAACATACAGTCTGAAAAATCATATTAATCATTAAAATCTGCCTGTCATTTCCTCTAAAACTTTTATATTTCTGTCATCGTGATATTTTGCTTAGAGGTACAAAGAAAAAATTCTAACGTTAGATTATCCTATGTATGAGAGTATAGAGTATCTTTTTGTAACTGTCGTCATTGAAGGAAAAGGCCCCTGGCTTTTGCAGTCACACTCCCAAGTCATTTTAGGCTCAATGATTTTATTGTCATTACCACTATTTTTTCCAGTGGTTTATCTTCAACTACCAGAGCACAAATGGAATTCAAAGAGTAGAACGTTTCTCCATTACATTGCCTTCTATTAGTTAAGCAATCATCTCCTTTAAAGCAATGAGAAATGTGACAAAATATCTACTTTAGGGTATGTATTTACAGATTTATCTGTTTTACCTAATGACTAAAAATATGCCTTCATTTTATGTGCTTTAGGTCTGCAATTTTGCTACGGTAGTTAGACAGTCCATCTTCCATGTGGTATGTTTTAGAGCTAAGAATCAATTTAATTCAATAAACATTTTAGTGACTCTCTTTGTCAAATACTATCTTAAACTCGAAGAATGTGGACACACAGAGCCTCTGCCTTCAATAACCTTACAGTTTGACGACAGCTGCAGATATAAGGGAGACCACAGAGGAGGACAGATCTCAGAGTCAAGGGTCAGAATAGGCACTTCGGAGCTTGATACTCTAGCCGAGCATTAAAGGAAGGGTAGAGTTGGCCAAGTGAAGGCATGGAGGATACCCTAAGCAGGGAAGAGTGCATTTGTTTTCTAGAGCTATCGTAACATATTACCACAAACCAGGTGCTTATGCAACTGAAATTCATTTTCACACAGTTCTGGAAGCTAAAATCTGAAATCAAGCTGGTAGCAGTGTTGTTTCCTTCGGGGGATTCTTAAGGACAACCAGTCCCATGTCCCTCCACTGGCTTCAGCTGATTGCCAGTAATCCTTGGCGTTTCTTGGCTTGTAGCTGAGTTACTCTAGTCTCTGCCTCCTCCCCTGTGTGTGTCACTGTTTCTTCACATGGCTTTCTTCTAAGGGCACCAGACAGTGGATTTAGGAACTGTCCTAATCCAGTATGAACTCAACTGATTATGTCTGTGCAGGCGCAGACCCTATTTCGAAAGAAGCTCACATTCTGAAGTTCCAAGGCTTAGGACTTCAGTATACCTTGTGCAGGGGTCCGGGGGTGGGGGAGGACACACAATTTAACACACGGTAAAGTGTAAGTGTAAATCTAGAATCTTTGGATGGCATATATGGCGTATACATGTCACTTTAACGAAATGCAGATAGTTTAGAATGACTGGGGCACAGATTAGAAGGCAGGAAGAGGTGAGTGTAGACCTGTCACTGGATAATTTGCAACCCCAACCCAGTGCTGTCTAGTTGGATCCAACTCGTGGCTACACCAGAGGCACCTGATGGATTTGAACTGCCGACCTTTTGGTAAGCAGTGGTAGCACTTAAAGGAAATACTTATTTTTGCCTATCTCAGTATCACCTCATAAGTAGTTTCTTACAATGAAAATAGAAGAATTTACCTTAAATCCCACAAATTTCTCATGAAGTATAACAAATCTGGCTTTTTCCCATTCACCCCACTCAGTAATGCTTTGGTGTAAATACCAAGTAAGTGACAAATGATGAAGCAATAAAGACAGACACTGGACATACCCTGGTGATTTGTCTTCTGTCTTAGAGTTCTCTACAGAAGCAGAAACAGTGTCACTATGCCCAGTTGAGAAGTAAAAAAAGGAAAACTATCATTTTCCTCCCTAAAGGAGACCTACAATTCCCTTTGGAAAAAAAACTTAGACCCTACTAAGAAACTCAAGGCGCAAACTGTTTGTTATAATTGAAAGCAAATGCAAAACTCCTCTTTCTTCTTAGTCTGTCATTTGTGATCTGCCAACAGTGCATGTTTCAGGTAGTTAAACCAGACCAGGAATGGATTAGAATTCAGACAAGGACAGCAAATGCCTGACACCCTTGCCACCACTCCCTCTTCATATACCAGGAGGGACATTGGTAATTGATCTTGGCACACTTTCCTACCTTGTTGAGCAAGATTTTAAGGAGTAGTAGGAAAGTGTGGCAAAATCAAACACTGTGAAAGTTTTTGCAACTTAACACGTATTTTATTTCCACGTTTGGGGTGATGCAAGTATGAGGGGTACAGTTAAAGGAAGATTAGGAACTAGGTTTAGTGTAAGGACAAATGTTAATCCTCTTGTAAAAGGCTTTAACTAGGGTTAGAATTAGCTTTAAGACTGTGATTAATATTAATAAAATTTGGGGTTTTTTGTGGATAGTGTAATTGAGATTTCAGAGTAGGGCTAAGCCTTAGAGCTTTGAGTTTCATATCAGAAAGGATGAAGGTAGAACTGGGTGGATTTTACTGTGTAAGCTATAGTCTGATGGAGGTCTTAAAAACATAGTAAAATCACTCAAAGCTAACATATCTCTCCTCTTATTCTTCTTCAGCATGTATTTTGAAACAAGAATAATGACAGTGCTAACAAGAAGCTGAGATGGTTAATAACTCAGGTGGATAATCACTGAGCTCTTAGTCATTTTAGTTTGTAGATTGCTCTACATAATTAAGAGATTTTACTAGTTAATTTTAATATTTGCTGAATGAGGTTTGCTAAGTTTCTTAAGGAAGTACTGCAAAATCTGCACAAGTGTCTTTTCATCACTATTTCCAGGAGTCAGGCCAAGTGCCGTCAAGTCGGATCTGACTCACGGCGACCCTACGGGCCAAGGAAGAAAAAAAAAAAAAAAAAAAAACCCAGACCAAGGTGACAAAATACAACTAATAAGGTGATACACATAAAGAACAGATGACCATATGTAGTGAAATATTAGTGAGTCAAACTGAAGAGCCACATCTCTCTTACATCAGGTAAGTTAATATTAACCACGTACTAACTATAGTAGAAACATAAACATTCGTAGAAGCACTTGAAGACACAACAGCAATGTATAGTTCATGCATTGCTGCTCAATTCTGCCAACTTTATCCAACTTTATACTTATACTTTATACTTATTTCTGAACAGAAAGCAAGAAATGTTTTGTAGGTATTAGAAATCAGGCCAAACAGGGTGAAAATTTAAATCTCTTTAAGAAATTTCTCATTGTAAACTGTGAAAGAAGAAACAAACCCTGATTGACACCATGTCATCAGAGTAAACGCACCTTTCTTGTTTACTAACTAGCTGTCGACTTATCTTCCTCCATTTTCCAAAAGGATTTTAAGCAAAACAAAAAAAAAAGTTTACTTAATTAATAGAAAACATCTAAATATTTTTTTTCAAAGACAGGATAGGAAAACGTGGATTGAATTGTATAAATCAAGGTCAGAGGAACAAGTAGTTATATAAAATACACCAGACTTTCTATATCTACCCAGAGAACTGAAAATTCATCTAAGAATTTCTTGCTTACAAACATAAGGAGAAAAACAAGGTGTTATAAATTCCAATTTATCCACAAGGCAAAATATTACCAGTAACTTCCAATTAAAGAGGGTAGGTTAAAAGCATGACCTTATCCCCACTCCCTTCTCAAACCGCAGTAAGACAGCAACCTCCCAAGGTCAAAGTGAACTGGACAGGACATAAGTGCAGCAACATTTTGGAAGTCGGCAAGCTCATAGAAGAGTAACAACTCTTCATAGCAAAGAAAGCTGAAGCCATTAAGTAACCTGATTCTCCTGCTGAAGCTTCCCCCAAAATTAAGAATTGGCAGTTCCGGAGACCTTGCCAGTGAGGTAAAAATAGTATGTTGCCAGGGAAGGCGAGGGGGGACAGAAGAATTGTGTGAAAGTACATTTAGGACATTAGTGTATTTCAACTGTTCTTCTCAGGTCCCTTCGGGCTGCCAACTGCTTCTTAACCTACACCACCTCATCTCCCTTAGCCGCATCTCAAGAGGATTGATCTTGGGAGAAAATAAAACAGAAAGTGTTTGAGCTAGGGGCTACCAGACAGAGATTAGTGTCAGTCAGAAGGTCCTTGAGAAAGATTTAATTAAGAAAATGATATTAGTAGAAGACTTAATCTTTTGGAATCTATCAACAGAATAATTACATATCTTGGAGAGAGTGAGGACATAAATTGAGTACATAAAATAAAATGTGTGAATAAAAATAGAGGCAAAAAATTAATAAAATATATATTATATCCAAAAAAGAAGTGAATACTGTGGCACATTAACAAGAATTCTGACATGTTTCAGCTCTAAAAAAAAATTTTCATACAGTCATAGTAGTGTAAATGCCAAATGTTGACGTAATCAAAATTATGAAAAAATTAAACGATTATGTGCAGGGTAGGAGCAGAAAGCTGGTAATGAAGAACTTAAAATCTCAGCTTCTAGTGTAAGAAAAGTCAGTAGAGTCTGCCTAAACCTGAAAAATTAAGAAATGTTAAAGAAAAGAGCACAGTGACCAAAAACATCAGTTGAAAGTGCTGAGTTGGGGGACTAAGGATATGACGGAGCAGCAGGCAAGGATTGCTTGTTTTCGTAACATGCCCTGCAGAATTACCACTCCCTGTTGCTGATGGGGGGCCCTGGTGACACAGTGGTTAGCTACTGTAACTGCTAACCAAGAAGGTCACAGTTCAGATCTACCACCCTCTCCTTGAAAATCCTATAGGGCAGTTCTATTCCGTCATTTAGGGTCACTATCAGTTGGAATCAACTTGATGGCGATGGTTCTAGGGTTTTATACTAATGCATGTCCAACTCTGATACCATATTACATGAGATTTTAAAGCTTTACTGATTATTCTAGAGAAGTAGTGCCTTTTGGAGTTCTGAGGCCTAAAAAAAGAAATTCTTCCATTGGTCCATAGAGGAGGAACCATGGGTTTAGGTAGATGGTGTCTTCGGTATCCCTAACAATGCAGGCAAAATTGAGTTCTTGCTGTCCTCTAGTTATATAAACACAAGACTTCTAAGACACCATACTCAAGCACAATTCAGCAGGCATGACTCTTCAGCAAATAAGTGTACTGCTGGGTAAATAGTCCCTAGCTTCATTCTGGCTTAAATTATAGAATATCTAAAGAAATATTTTGACTTCCTATTTCTCATGAATTTTAGAACACATTTAAACATAAATTTTAAAATGGTCTATAACTAACTGTATCAAAATAACATTTGTAAGAGGATGTCTACAACATACAGCAAGTAAAGTAATTGTTGCCTTTTTTATATAAATAACACACCGTATCCTCTTTGCCAGTCAGCCAAGTGCCGTCAAGTCAGATTTGACTCATGACGACCCTAGAGGCCAGAGTAGAACTGTCCTGTAGAGTATTCAAGGAACACCTGGTGGATTTGAACTGCCGACCTTATGGTTAGCAGTGGTAGCATTTAACCCACTACACCACCAGAGTTTCCCATATCCTCTTTAAAGTGTTGAAAAACAAAGATGTCATGGTGAGGACTACCGTGCAAGTGACCCTGGCGTCTGTGTTTTCAATCACCTCATATGCATGTGAAAGCCGAACAATAAATAAGAAAGCATGAAGAAGAATTGATGACTTTGAATTGAGGTATTGTCAGCCAAGCCAAGTGCCATCGAGTCGGATGCGACTCATGGTGACCCGAATATACTATGCACTGCCAAAAGAATGACAAATCTGTTTTAGAAGAAGTACAACAGGAATGCTTCTTAGAAGCAAGGATGATAAAGTTACGTCTGGCATACTTTAGACATATTGTCAGAAGGGACCAGTCCCTGGAGAAGGACATCATGCTTAGTAAAGTAGAGGGTCGCGAAAAAGAAAAATACCCTCAATGAGATGGGTTTACAGGGCCCCCAACAATGGGCTTAGGCACAGCAATGATTGTGAGGATGGAACAGGACCGGGCAGTGTTTCATTCTGTTGTGCATAGAGTCACTGTGAGTCTGAACTAACACGATGTCACCTGACAACAACAACAACGATGTAGTATATAACTGCAGCGCTTACCAAAAATGGTTACCTTTAAGCATCACACGATTATAATAACACTAGTATGTACAAGGAAACTGGTGGTATAGTGGTCAAGAGCTATAGCTGTTAACTAAAAGTTCAGCTGTTCCTTGGAAATCCTATCGGGCAGTTCACCTCTGTCCTGTAGGGTCATTTTGAGTCAGAATCAACTGGATGATGCTGGTTTTTTAAATATGAAGAAGGAGCAAGAGAAAGTAGGAGGAGGTAAGAGTGAAAGAATGA
The DNA here is from genome assembly GCA_028571685.1 of Heterohyrax brucei. Taxonomy (NCBI): domain Eukaryota; kingdom Metazoa; phylum Chordata; class Mammalia; order Hyracoidea; family Procaviidae; genus Heterohyrax; species Heterohyrax brucei. The sequence goes on along the minus strand of CM053149.1, from coordinate 110,054,063 downwards.
AGGAAGAGGAAGAAGGGAAGGAAAATGATTAGAGGGAAGGGGAAGAAGAAGACAATTGAGTTAGGCTTAGAGTGTATATAAACATCATGATATAGAGAATGTAGAATTTAACCAGTAGGTTAAAGTCTAGTAGAATTCATTGTCACCAACTAATCCTACTGTTTATTCGACAAGTATTAGGGAACAAAATCTGTAAACTTTACCAGCAATAACCAAATTCAGAATAGGGTCTTGCCTGCATTCTGGTGTTTGCCTTCTCGTATCTTCAGTGTAAAAATGGATAGTGCTGAGAATAGTAGTGAGCTCTCAGTAAGGAATGATGATCACATCTTATAAGTATCTGTAAGCATGCTCCCAAGGAAATCTCACCCACTTTCTTCATACCAACTAATACAACCACGCCTTAATCTCCGTAGCTCTTGATCTCCAACTTGTACTAACCCTGCTCAAGTATTGTAGTTATCTACAGTGATATACTGAATGAAATTGTTAGATCTTATCCAGGTTTAGCTGGAAAAGAGTGCAAAGATTCACTACCAAAGTTTTCCTTGAGTACAAGAAGCCAGTACTACCACACCATAGCTCTGAGCCCACCTCATTCTTCTCTTCTCTCTCCCATCTATTCCTTCCACTCCCTGCCCTCACCTCCTTTTCCCTCCCCTTCCCTACCTCCCTTCCCTCTCTCCTCCCTTCTAGTCTGTCTCCAAATCTTATTGATCTTCTTCCAAAGATTTTTATATGAATTCATCTCTTCCTTTCTATCCTGATAGTTGTCATGGTTTTGGCTCTCTCTGTCACCAAGTCACTTTGGTTGCCTGGAAGGCCATGCTGTTGCCAGTCTGTCTCTCGGTTGACCTGAACAGAATTATGAGGTTAAAATAATAATAATAACAGCTAACAACAACAATGATCATCGTATATGGGACAGGACAGGCTTCCCTATTCATTTCGTGCTCATAATCCTTCTCTTTAGACCCCGGTCCTTTTAAGGGGAAGAAGCCGTGATGGCACAATCATTAACAATTCAGTTGCTAAAAGAAAGTTTGGTGATTAGATCCCACTAGCTGCTCTGCTGAACAAATATGTGGCAATCCTGTTTCCATAAAGATTTACAGGCTTGGAAACCCTATGGAGCAGTTCTGCTCTATCCTGTAGGGTCACTCTGAGTCAGAATCAACTCAGCAGCAATGCATGTACCACATTGTAGTAGTATATATTATTCATCAGCATAGGAACTTTCTGGTTCATCCTTAACGCTTTTTTCCCCCGTTTTAAGACATTGCTGTCACATAATTTGCAATACTAGTGCTTTGAGTCCCCTTTCACCATGGTCACAACATTTTGGGCTGGGGTGCATAGCAGATTCAAGCACAATAAAAAGCCTGATGGTGACTTGGGTATATGCAGTCTGATAGAAAAGCTCTGCCTAACATAGAGCAAGGTTTCTAACCAGATTAATGAAATCCTCTCTCAAGGGGATTCTGACATGGATTTAAGCAGCTGGAAATATGAACAGAAGCCAAAATACACACAAGTAGCCAAGATGTAACAATAGCCCCAAGCTTTATCACTTTCTTGGTCGAAACTGGCCCATCGACTTCCTTTCGCCTATAAGAAGTAATATAAACTACATTTAGAAGCTCGCTTCTGATTTCATTCCACTCTGTCTCAGAACCTTTGGCACAGACTTTATACACTCATGTGCTTCCATCCTGCTGAGTATGTTACTTTTCTATAAACATCAGGACTGTGTGATTTTTCTGAGCTGATTCATTTGTGCAGGACATTGTTCTCTCTAGTCTGCCTTCTTTATGTCTTCCTGATACAACCCTAATCAATTGCTTCCTCTTCTTAGAGATCTGTTTCATACCGTCAATGGTAGTTGATACTTGTGAGTTTCCAGAACAGTTATAACATGTACCACATTGTGGTGGCATGTATTATTCATCAACATAGGAACTTGTTCATCCTTACTGCCTTAGAGAAGGAGCTCAGCGAAACAACAGCTAAGTGCTGGCTGCTAACCAAAAGATCAGCAGTGCAAACCCACCAGTGGCGCCACGGGAGAAAAGACCCAGAAATCTACTCCTGTAAACACTTACAGCCCAAGAAACACCACGAGGGCAATTCTACTGTGTTATATAGGGTCACTATGAGTCAGAATGTACTTGACTGCACACAGCACCATACCTCAGAATCTAGCCAAGTGCCTGCAATATACTTGGTGTTCAACAAAAATTTGATAAATGAATGAAACTTAGCATTTTATAATCACCCTTGTAACAATGCTAAGATGTTATCTATTGTATCATAGTTCTTTGACCAAATATACAAGGATAGATGATTTTACTTATAGCGATAATTTACAGTCAGTGATGCAAAGATAATAAACAAATGAACAATTTTTAAAAACTACTCTCGTCTTGAAACACTCTCTGTTCACACATTCCTGCATATGCTAAAAAATGGAAAAAATAAAATGGAATTCTCTTTTTTGTTGTCTGTGTTTCCGTTTTCAAAATATCAAAAGCAAAGTTACAGTCTATTTATGCAGATATGTTTAAGTTAGGTAAGACACTATGGTGTAATAAATCTATTTCTAGTTTTTCAAGTTTTCAAGAGAATCTAAAATAGCATTTCATCAAGGGCAAAGTTTCAAGTCAAATGGTGTGTAAAATCTAATAATACTCAGCAGCTGATAGAGGCACTGTACAGGAAGAATAAAGGCTGTATAGAAACATTATCAGGGACATTATATTTGTGACAGAAATACCTTAAAGTTCTTTTGTTCAGAGTATGCAATCTTGTATAGAGAGAAAGAAAAGAAGTCATAATCCTGATTATTGTTTGTGGCAATAATTTTCTTCATTTTTTTTCCTTTTATATCCCTTCCACACTTTCATGCTTACAGTTTTTCTGAGCATTTAACAGTCCCAGTAGAGATGATGGATTAGAAAGAGCACTTGCTGGGACGGATAGAATCTGAGCTCTAGGCTGGGCTTTCATTTCTGTTCCCTTCATCTCTTTCACTTCAATCTCCTCATCTTTAAATATGAGTCAGTGGCCTTTACATTCACACCCCAGATCTACACTCTAATGATTATATGAGTAAAGCCAAATTACTTAGCTTTTCTGACTCTTTAACTCTTTATCTTTAAATGAGATGCAATGTAAAGTATCTTACGGAACACTTGTGAGGACTGAACGAGCTAATACATCTGGAAAGCTTATCAGTTTCCAGCACATAGTATGTGCTCAATAACTATTATGTCTTTCCCCTTCCCCATTCACTCCTCATCTCTTTTAAAGTCTCCCCCAGGTTCTAAAACATCTGCTCATATTAAGAAATAATATTTGCAAATAAATGTCTTACCAGCATGGAATAAATAACAGGTCACACTTCTTCTGGAGTTTAAGTCACATCGTATACTGAACAAAACATTTATGGGATTATGTTTTTCTCCTACCTTAGAAGCACTGGTCCCCAGATAAGTCCACGATTCCTATGAGTTAACCTGGACCTATTTTAGTAGCCAAAGCCAAGTGCCGTCGAGTTGGATCCGACCCATTGCAACAGAGAAAGAAAAAAAGACGGGAGAATTTAAAAAAAAAAAAAAAGAAGGCAAGAACACTTTCTGTACTGTATTCAACAAGACTTGTGTCCTTTGTTGTGTATGTATTACTGCCCACGGTAGTAGATGCACTACTTATTAAATGGGGTGGCCCAAAGTATATGCTGACTTCCCTGCCCAGGTGAACATTCCCCTGATACACTGCTCAGTGTGTGTGTGTCTGTGTGTGTGTCTGTGTGTTTGAGTGCAGGTGTGAAATGAGAGCAGGAGAAGGAAGTCTCTCCTTCTACACTTCACTCTACACTACACTACACCTAGGCTGGGTCCCTATCATATGTATCTTCAGTGACACAACTTCTCAAGTGTGTACACATAAATGACATTTTCTCAGTGGTACTACAGTGACTAGGTTAAAGCGGCACTTGGCTGGCTAGCAGTGTTGACACACTGCACCAGGAACTTGACCTCCTTTAAGTCAAAAGGTTGGGTCCCTCTGCTTTTCACTCAGTGTTTGCTTAGGTCTCAGACGCATGTCCCTGAGGTTGGAACACTGTGTCTACTACCATCACTGGCAACAACACGGGATGGGGTACAGGGATAAGAGGTGGACTGAAAAACATTAACTGTTCTTCCTTTTAATCTGAAATGAAACCACTCAACTTCTCCCAGATTCATGCAATCTTTGTGACCAGATCCTCCCTTGCTTGATCACATTCTACCCTGTGTTGATATACCAAGGACTGCCAGAAGACTGAGCAAATCTGTCCTGTCAGAAGTAAAACCAGGATGCTCCTTAGAAGTGAGCATCGTCTCATGTACTTTGGATGTTTATCAGGAGGGACCAGTCCCTGGAGAAGGACTTCAGGCTTGGTAAAGCAGAGGGTCAGGAAAAAGAGGAAGACCCTTAACCTGATGGACTGACACAACAGTGGGCTCAAACACAGCCGCCATCATGAGGTTGGCACAAGAATGAGCAGCATTTCTCTGTGCTGTACATACAGTCACTATGAGTTTGCTCTAGCTAGACAACACCCCTGTGAGTTGGAACTGACTCCACAGCAGTGGGTAGACAGCCCCTGACAACAATAACCATAATGGCCAGCCACACAAAGTCTCCTCGTCTGCCCCATCGCTCCCAACAGAAAAAGCCAGAAAAGGAGTTAAGCCTGACTTGGTGTGTATTCAGATGGCTAGACTAGTCATTTTATCATACACATAAACCAAACCCAAACCCATTGCCATGGAGTTGATTCCTACTCATAGCAACCCTATTATAGGACAGAGTAGAAGTGCCCCATGAGACTTACAAGCAACAGCTGATAGATTCAAATTGCTGACATTTTGGTTTGTGGCTGAACACTTAACCACTGTCCCACCGGACCTCCTGTTATACATAGAGAGAAATATTAGTATAGTCAAGTTGCTGTCTGTTTCGTGATGGTCGTGACAACATGGATCACAAGGGGGCTTATTTCATATCCCATGGTAAAACAAAGCCCCTTTTCTTGCATTCTCGTTCTCCTGCTTTTCTGCTTCTGTCAGATTCTACTTCACTGTTACCATTTCGGAAATCCCTCTGGAGAAGGGGAACTGTTTTGGCTCTAATGAGTATACCGAAATTGTTTTTCCAAGAATGATTAAGGCAATCAGACTTTATATGGGTAGTGGTAATTGCTCCCCACACTGCCTTAGCAAGGAGCAGAGCTGTTGGGAATGGCAAATGCCATAGTGTTGCGTAAGGACTTATCACTCTCCTTCGCTCCTCTGCTTGCTGGCTCCCAAGGCAGCAATGGGCTGTTGTTATGTGCACCTGTGAGAGGACCTTGATGCCATTTAAGGATATGCCACAAGACAGGCTGCAGGAAGGAAACAAAACATAGCTTGAAAGTGGAGAGAAGGAAATAAAAGCACAGAAAATCAAGAGATACTGTATGATGCAGTAGCCTCATGTGCCAAAACTTTCCCTCGCATGATAAACCCAATTATCGGCTGACTTATACTTCTGAATTTGTCAGTTTTGCTATAAGTTTCTCTCTAATAACTCAGCTTTTCCAGTTCCTCAGCAGCAGTTTTTCCTTTCTTTGCAGATAGATGGTACTAAAAGGAAAGGGAGGAAGTCATTTTTAAGAATTGGGAAAGAAGGAGGTGGAGCGATGTATACTCAAGTAATGCCCACAACGTAAAAGGTTCTCTGAGAGGCTGTCACAGCCCCATCCTCAGCAGGAGATGGTTAAATGCTGGGTTATTACAAAATAAAAACGTAGAGAAATATGGACCTTCAGTCCTGAGATGGATTGAAGGATTAAACCACCAGGGGGATTTGAGGGACTTAGAAACTGGCCAGAATGATCTTTTATTCTCATCCTTATTACTTAAAACGCCAGTTAAGTTCTGGAATTAGTTTGAGTGAAAAAATATTTAGAGTGCACACCTCGTGTGTTTTAGGTCCTTTTGCACCAACCATCCAGTCGGTCCATGTAACAGTCACTTGAGTTATTTCTGTTTCTCCCCATTAGAGTGATGAAGAACTTGAAGCTTCAAGGTTTTAGTAACTTATCCAAAATCACAGAATCAAGAACGAAGGCACATTGACACCTCGGGTTGACTCTGAAGACCATGTGATCTCCATCACACTGCTGCTATCACCTCAGCAGGCTAGGACAGTGAGAAACGTACAACTCTCTTCTATGGAAAGCTTTCAGTCTAAAGCATCTCTCTTCTTTGTCACTCATCTGACACTTAGAGGTCAAGTTTGTATCCTCACTGGTTCTTGCTGGTGTCTCCTTTTCCTTGGGTTGATGGTTTAAAAGTGACTAGGTTCAACGTCCAGTTCTTCCACTAAGTAATTATGTGATCTTAACCTTTCTACGGCTCTGTTTACTCGTCTTGAAAGCAGATCATAATGAGACCTAGAACTAGTGGAGTGATGGTAAGGAACTTGGCTGGTAATTGGGTTGGTGGCTCAAATCCACCAGTGGCTCTGTGGGAGAAAAGATCTGGCAATTTGCTCTCATTAAGATTGCAGCCTAGGAAACTCCATAGGGTAACTCTGTCATGCAGGGTTGCTGGAAGTTAGAGGCAACCTCACGACACATAGAAACAACAATAAAAACCTCTCATAAGGGTGTTAATGAATTGATATACTCAAAGACCTCGAACGGTATTTGGCAGAGATTTAACTTTCTAAATGTAGGCTAGCAATTTTCCCCTTTATTTTCAATCCGCAGTGGCACCAAATAGCACTGAGTTGCACTTAGTACCTCAAAACAGTTACGAATAATTTTTAAAACAAGTTTTCTCCTGTTACTAGAATTGTGACCTTGGATAATCACCCAACTTGCTAAAGTTTAGTTTTCAAATATAAATAAACCATGATAACTACGATCTTCATCTCCTGTGGTAATTGTGAGGCTCAGATGTATTAATATAGAAGAAGAAGTTGATGCTTAGCAGGAAGCCTGTATACAGTAGAAACTCAAAATGATTTTGTTTGTTCTTTCCTTTGACCCTGTAAAAATACTTTATGCTTTACAAGTCATTCTCTTTGCTCCTTTGTGCCCTTGTAGGGCTTTGCAATATATCCATTTTAATACCCATCGCACAAGGCAATTGTGTTTTGCTGGCCTGCCTCATGAACCTCTTATTTTCTTGAGGGTAGGGGCTATGGCTTATTTATCTTTGATTTCCTGGTATGTAGCACAGCAATGGCATATAATAGCTATGAGGAATAAATAAGTAAAAGATGGTATTTTTTAATTTAAAGAAAGAATAAAAACAATTTAAGAAAGGGAGGTAGGAATGGACAGAAGGAAGTAAGGAAAGAGGGAAAGAAAGTAACAGACAGAGAAAGAAAATCAATAACAAAACTCTACATTATAACCTATAGCCAAGTAACAGCTCTCTGAAGTGAGAAACTATACGTCACATCAGGAAAAAGTTTCACACAGTGTAACAAATGATTAGAGTTTCAAATTAATTTTTGATGATGTGGGTGGCTTAAAGTAAAATTGAAGCCTTTATCATTAAGCTATATTTGTACTATTTTATATGCAGTCTTTAAAAAATTGTTTCACTGCATACATAGAAATAGTATCTTTCAATTCTCATTTACCTCTTTCTGACTAAGAAGAAACCCTCATTAAAACCATAAGAGAAAAGCATGGCTGTGCTTTGTTTCTGTCCCTGACGTATTTTTACTTGAAACTATTTTTTTCATGCAATCATTGACAGAAATGAAGAGAATATAATGTTCCTATGTGAGAAATACCATAAGTGGATGGCTTTAACAAAGAGAAAATTATTTTCTCGTAGTCTAGTAGGCTACAAGTCCAAATTCAGGGTGTCAGTTCTAGGGGAAGTCTTTGTCAGCTCTGGAGGAAGGTCGGTGTCATCAATCTTCCCTTAGCCTAGAACAGGAAACTCAGGTGCAAAGGACATGCTGTGCTCCTGGCATTGCTTTCTTTTTGGCGTGAGGTCCCCATGTCTCTCTGCTCACTTCTTTCTTTTATATCTCAAAAGAGATAGGCTTAAGACACTGTCTGATGTTGCAGAGCTCAGTATAAAACCACCGCATGACTGTCACTAATCCATGTCTTGGAAACCCTGGTGGCATAGTGGTTAAGTGCTCCAACTATTAACCAAAAGGTTGGCAGTTCGAATCCACCAGAAACTCCTCAGAAACTCTATGTGACAGTTCCTCTCTGTCCTATGGGGTTTCTATGAGTTGGAATCGACTCAGTGGCAATGGGCAATGGGTAATCCATCTCATTACATCATAGTAATAGAATTTACAACACATAGGGAAATCACATCAGATGACAAAATGGTAGACAATCATATAACACTGGGAGTCATGACCTAGCAAAGTTGACAGACATTCTAGAGGGACACAACTCAATCCATGACAGTTGGTTAAATGTCAAAGAAAGGCCTTGGATTTTTTTGCAATGCATTCAATCTGGTGTACAGAGAGTGGGGAATTTAGATAGCAGGGGGGACCAATTTGTTGAATAACATTTTTTACTTACAGTGAAAGACATGGAAGAGAAAATACACCTCATTTTTTAAACACTTATTAAGTACCTGCTATGTGTGTAGAAACCTTGATATCATATTGATTAAGTGCTACATCTGCTAGCCAAAAGGTTAGCAGTTCAAATCTGCCAGGCACTCCTTGGAAACTCTATGGAGCAGTTCTTCTCTGTCCTATAGGATTTTTATGAGTCAGAATCGACTTGACAGCACTGTGTTTGGTTTGGTTATGTGTATGTGTATCCACGAATGGTTATAGCTCCATTATTATACTTCAGGAACTCACAACCTAAGATAAAGGGCATCTGAAAAAGCAATTTAATGAATAAATATAAGTAACAAGAGAGTAGGAAGATGAATGGCATTTAAAGTGGACAAAGACATGGAAACATGACTTAAGAGATTGTGACTGGGATTCTACCATTAATTTAAAAACCAAACCCATTCCTTCAAGTTGATTTCAACTCACAGAAAACCTGTAAGACAGAGTAGAACAGCCCCAAAGGATTTTTGAGGAGTAGCTGATAGATTTGAACTGCCACCTTTTGGTTAACAGGAGGCATCACCAAGCCTCCTTCATTAGTTTGGTATAATTGAAATATAAATCAGAAAGAATAGCATGTCATAAAATGAAGCTGGAGAGGAGCAAGAAGAACTTGAGCTTGAATTTCACCCTGTCAGAGTAGATAAACCAGGAATGTAGAGATACATGATTATCAGATTTATTTTCTTTTAGGAAGAAAACACCGTGTTCCAACAGCCATAAAACTTATTTTTAAACTTGCCAGATAACTTACACAAGTGTTTCTCATACATTAAAATAATGGGGGTAGTTTTAGAAAATATCAGTGCAAAATAGAACAACAAATCAAATCAGAATCCCTAGACATAGAGCTCAGTCATCAATATTTTGCAATTTCATGTACATCCAGATTTGAGAACCACTCTGCTAAACCAGTACTGGCAGTTCTCCATTTGGGGGAAAAGAGTCAATGCATCAGGACTAGAGGTGATGTGCTAGAATCAGAACTGGTCTACTGATGTCTTTCCTAAGAGTAAAGACTGAAACAGAAATTGGCATGGCAGTTCTTTCTCATGTACTCAAATCTAAGCAGTGACCGTTAGATTTTAAAAGACCAATCAAAAGAATTCCATTTAATGTGGCAATAATGGTTAACGTTGGAAAAGATTAAGAAACTAGGAACTAAACCTAAAAATGTGGATGTTGCATGGAAAATAAAAGGTTTTCATTTTCATGAAAGTATGTCTTAAATACAGTAGACAAAATGCAATTGACTCTGTTTTCCTTGGTAATGAAGATTTAACACCTGTGGCGAATCTGTTGCTCATGTGCTTGGCTACTTTCTTCTTAAAAGAGCCTCCCCACTATTTGCACATAATACTGAGTACCTACAACCAAGAATAACAGACTTTTATTTAGGTCTCTGCAGATAGCAATTACCATCAATCCCTCATAGCAATCACCATCAAATCCCAGGTATACTAACGGGTCAATTGTTTCAAGAGCTCATTACCAAGTGAAATTTCGTTATTCCCAGTGAGTTATTTGTCTTCTCAAAAAAAAAAAAAAAAAAAAAGTACGTGCATATACACAAGCCTTGCTAAGTGGATCCCTAGATTAAAGTCAACTAAAAGGACGTGTGGACCCATAGTGGGAGAAGGCTAAGCCCTTGGCTGCTAGCAAAAAGGCTAATGCTTAAATCCACCTACACTTTACTGGGGAAAGCCCTTTGGGTCTACTTCCTTAAAGATTAGTCTAGAAAAAACATGGTAATTCTGCTCTGTCACGTGGGGTCATTACGAGGTGAAATGGATTACACATCACCTAACAACGACAACAAATGATACATGGTACCCAGGTTGCCTCAAGGCGACTTCTTTGTGTTTTCTGCATGGCATAACCTCAGCTTATACGGAGCCTTGTAATTCCAAGAAGTCCAAGTGAAGAGTAAGTAGCCATTTGGACCAGGCAGCGTAGCTACAAACACAAGTGTGTCCAATTCATATATGGAAAAAAAATACAGTTCCCTGCAAGGCGGAGAGATTCAAAACTGAATGTGCTATTACTGATTGAGAATCATCTAGGTAAGACATGCTGTATTAGGCTATTCACTTATCTTAAATCATTTGATCTAGATTTTAATCACTTCAGTGGTAGAAAGATAACATATGCTCTAACAGAAACACAACAAGAAGATGGATTTAACAAAGAAAAGCTTATTCTTACACAGCCCAGTAGGCTACAATTTCGAACTCAGGGTGTCCTTTCCAGGGAAGTCCATCCTCCTCTGTCAGTTCTAAAGGAAGATCCTTGGGTCGCATTAGTCTTTCTTCAGTCTGAGAACATCTCATCGTGGGAATCTCTGGTCTGAAGGACATGGTCTGCTCCCTGTGCTGCTTTCTTGGTGACATGAGGTCTCCAAATCTCTCTGCTAGCTTCTTTCCTTTATATTTCAAGAGGCGGCCTAAAGGCACAAAACAATCTTATACTGAGTCCTGCCCCACCAATGTGGCTGATGTGTGTCCTCCATCATTAACATCATACAGGCAGGATTTACAACATGGAAGAAAATCATACAGTACTGGGAATCATGACCCAGCCAAACTGCCACACGTGTTTTTGGAGGAACACATCTCAATCCATAACAATGTGGTTTAAAAGAAATGAAATAACTTAAATTCAATAGTGGTAATAATGTAATGAAATTATGCTCTCCTGATTTAAGAAATCCTTGTACTTGTACCAGGTGAGGCCACGGGAACTCCAAAGACCCACCTAATCTCCTTGTGGAGCTGAATTGCTGGGTTAAGGGCTGTAGGTACCATGGTCTCAGGGAACGTCTAGCTCAGTTAGAATAACATAGTTTATAAGGAAAATATTCTACATTCTACTTTGATGAGTAGTGTATAGGATTCTATACTCTACTTTGGTGAGCAGTATCACAGGTCACAGACGGCCTGTAAGCAGCCATCTAGGATACTCCTGTGGTCTACCTCTTTGGGAGCAAAGAAGAACGAAGAAAATGAAAGGGAAAGATGAGTCCAAAGGACTAATAGACCACACCTACCTTGGCTTCCACAAGACTGAGTCCAGTTGAAACAGATGATGCCCAGTTGCCGCCACTGATGGCTGTGACAGGGATCACAATAGAGGGCACCGGCAAAAGTGGAGAAAAACATAACAAATTTATAACTCAAAAAGAAAGAACAGACTTGCTGGCCTGACAGAGGCTGGAGACAGCCTGAGAGTATGGCCCTTCACACCCTTCCAGCTCAGTAAAGATGAGGGAAAAAAGATTTTTTTAAGAAAGAAGAAGCAAGAAATAAGCCTATGCATTTACAGCATCATAGCACAGTGGTGGGAATCCGGGTGGTATAGTAGTTAAGTGCTATGTCTGCTAACCAAACGGTTGACAGTTCAAAATTGTCTGGCACTCCTTGGAAACCCTATGGAGCAGTTCTACTCTGTCTCAAATGGTCACTATGAGTCAGAATCAACTCAACAGCAGTTGAGGGGTTAGCACAGTTGAGCAGTTTTGGGGTTAGCACAGTGGTGCTAGGATGGAGCCCTTGTGGTAAAGAGCTAGGCTGCAAACTGAAAGGTCTATGGTTTGAACCCACCAGCAACTCTGTGAGAGAGAAGACCTGTCAGTCTGCTTCCATGAAGTCTGCAGCCTAGAAAACCCTATGAGGCAGCTCTACTCTGTCACAAAGGGTTGAAATGAGCCAGAATAGACTAATGAGCACACAGTGCCTCAGGGAAATTCTTGGGCACTTTGGCAGCTTTGGCAACCCTGGTGGCATAGTGGGTTAAGTGCTACACCTGCTAACCAAGCAAAAGGTTAGCAGTTCAAATCTTCCAGGTGCTCTTTGGAAACTCTATGTGGCAGTTCTGCTCTGACTTACAGGGTTTCTATGAGTTGGTCCTGACTTGATGGCAGTGGTTTTGGGCAGCTTTGATCAAGTTTGGGTGTAGCACCTTAATCCAAGTGTTTTTGCTGGAATAGTGGCAAAATGAGGTCAAATGGTACCCCCCAAAAGATAATGAATTGGAGCATCCTCTTTCCTATGATGTCAGATTAAAATTCATCTGAAATTAAGAAAACAGTAAGAGACATTCTTGTGATCAGCCATCACTAAGCCTGAAGATAGTAACTAGGTGCAAAATTGAAATAAGAATTGTTGCTTTGTTGCGCCAATATCTGAGAGCATCAGAGGGCTTAAGTTTCTCTCTTTGCTCCCTTCTCTGTACATTTTTGATAGAGAGGAAAGGAGTAAATGCAGGACTCCAAAACATAAAAGATCAGGGCTAGCTTTCTTCATGTTCACTGGTCACCTCTGTTAATTCTATGTTAGCTGCAATACCAATAAGATAGATACATTTTTTTCATTTTCCTCTTTTTCCCCTTGATGCAGACCAAATACTGTACTTCTAGATGTTTCCCAGTTATGACTATGTTCAGTGCTCAGACACTCTCTCTCTAAACTAATACTTTTAACTGTTGGCACATTATTTTGGAAAAGTATAATAACCTTCGTAAATGCATGGTACTTTACAAGAAAGTAGAAGGTGTTAATAAATGGATATAATAATTCTTCGGGAGGGAAAAAAAATGTCTGCAGCTTACAATTTGGAGTCATTTGGCACCTCTGGGCCTATTCTGGAAAAGACTGTTTAAATGAGACAATAAGAGGAAACCAATTTACAACTTAAAATAAGCCGAACTCTTGTTTCCATACTGCTAAAAGGCAAGGTTAGACGAACACTGTACAGTTACCATAAAAATTTTATCAAGAAGCTGCAGTACTTTAATAATTTATTATTTTTACCTTCTTGCAAGAACTCCTCCATATGCTTTTAAAATGCTGTTTTCATTATCCTTGGAGAATTGGTTTTGGAGAGGAATCTTTCTTTAACTACATGGCGTCAAATCTATTATCAAGGTGTCATGATTAATATAAACTAATTTTATGCCTCCTCTTTATACATCTTTCAATTGACTGTGTTAACAAAAGCATCCTCCTTCCTTCCTACTTCAACTTAATGGCATATTGAGGGAAATACAAAATTACACATTCCAATTACCCTAAGCAGTTTAAAGAAATTATAATGCATATGCTGATTTTTCTTATGAAGATTCAGTCTTAACAGGCTTGTATGTTGTTTCACCAAAAACGGAATTTTTCCCAAGCCGTTAATGAATGGTGTTTGGTAGGTTTCTAAATACAGACCCTGTCAAGAACCCGACAACCTACCTTAGGAAGCATTTAGTTTAAAATATGGTAAATGTTATGTGATAGCACATCGATCAAGCTGAGCCAGTTACCCCAACTTCTGCACATAGAAGAATGATCAAATGTGGACATGGCTGTCCAATCATTCTTGGATACAGAGGCGCCACTGGGCCTTTGTTAGATGTAATTTAATTGCACACGCATCCACCTAGCTGTCACCCTGTTTCTGGCTTCAGTGCATCTTGTCAGATTATTCTTTAAGGCATTACCTACTGACTGAGTTAGTTGGTGTCACAAAATGAAAATAAGACTTACCATGAGAAGGAACAAAACCCCAACAATTTATTAAATTTAAAAAAAATAAAAAGGAATACAAAACAGGAAGCCTGAATCCATAATAAAATGCACTAGCCTGAGTTTTAACATTGCCCAAATTACCTAATGTGTACTTTTAAAAATGTGTTCAAGAAGCCCAATATTGTGTCCATTCCATGGTTTGATAACATCTAAATTATGGGTTTTTAAATTAATTAACCCTGGGAATAACAACAACAGCACAACTTTCTGTAGGCTTTTGTGATTCTGTAATTATGAAATAAATGTTTATGAAAAATAAACTTTTTTTCAAACACTAGCGAATACACTCTGAGTGTTCTTTATGATAGGAATAAGATTATTTAAATCATTGTTGAAAAATCATGGAAAACAGATGTTTTACATTTTTGTATGAAATCCTCAAGGGTGTGTGTGTGTGTGTGTGTATATACACATGAAACTCATTGCTGTTGAGTGGATTCCTACCCTACAGGACAGCACAGAACTGCCCCATATAGTTTCCAAGAAGTGCCTGACGGATTCAAACTGCCAACCTTATGGTTAGTTGCCGTAAGTCTTAACCACTGTGCCATCAGGGTTTCCATACGTATATATACATCAATAGAGAGACGTTTTTGAAAGTGTGGGCCCCATTCCTGACCTTAGCTGTACAGCATACTGCACATAATTCAAGCATTTGATGAGCTAAACCCATGTACAGTGTCCAGCAAACTGAAAAAATTCAAAAAGCCTAAAGGACAAGTCCAAGTCATTTGGCAAGAGTTCAAGGGGAACTTGTTTGCTTAGAATAAATGGCATTTGGGCCTCAAGAGAAAAACAAAAGCATACTTTTGATTCTATCCATCACATCCTCTTCTCAGTCCCTCCTACACCTAGCAGCTGATCTGCAGGGGGAATAAAAGGAACATGCAGGGAACATGAAGGGCCTTTCTACAGTAGTGAATGAGGATGAGGTCCTGTTTGACTGAGCTGCTGTTCAAACCTTCAGGCTCACCTATACCCTGATCCTGGCCTTAGAATCGGGAATATCATAAATCAAGGGGCAGACTGGGCACACAGTGTGTGTGTGCGTGTGTGTGTGTGTGCGCGCACACGCATACATGTATGTATTTGTGTGCATGTGTGCATGCCTGTGCCGTGTAAGAACTGAGGAAAGAAGAGATGAAATGATAGAGAGAGCAAGGAATAGAGAGGTCTGTAAGGAGGAAACCTATCTGTAGGTTCCGTAAACCCTAGTGGCATAGTGGTTAAGTGCTATATCTGCTAACTAAAAAGTTGGCAGTTCAAATCTACCAGGTGCTCTTTGGATACTCTATAGAGCAGTTCCGTTCTGCCCTGTAAGGGTCACTATGAGTCAGAATTGACTCAACAGCACTCGCTTTTTTGTTCATATTCCATGAGTATCCAGGAGTACGAGTGTGTTTGTGTGCGTGTGTACGTATATGTGTAGAGAGAAAGGCAGTAGGTCTATCAGCTAAGAATCAGACCTCTGTAGACACCCATGGATTCAAACCCTCACAGTACTTATCTGTAAAACAAAGATAATATTTTAAAACTTACTTTAGTTGTTTTCTGTGAATATAAATTTTTTAAGCCTGTAACAGTGTCCAGCATGTAGTAAGCGCTGGGGAAAAAAAAAATATGTTTTAAGAAGTCTTTTAATCTGCTAATAGCAAGAGATTTTATGTGACATTTTGTTCAATCACTTACTCCTTGTCGAGCATCTACTATGAGCCAGGCATTGTGCTCTAGTACCTTAAGGAGATAGCTGTGAACAAGACAAATATGGCCTTAATCCATTTGCGTCCTATAATATAGTAACAAATTGTGTAGGTCTCTAGCATATAGTAAATGCTTACTGTATAATTAAGTACTCAGAAGAGAGGTTCTGTGAGAGTTTATAACAAGGAGGCTTTAGTCCAATTATAAGATCAGGGAAGTATTTTCTGTAGAAATAAATTGTAAGCCAAGACCTGAACAATGAGTCAGGATGACTTACATGGAGAGGAATGGAAGATAGTTTGAGGCAGAGGAAATTTGTATGAAAGTCCAACTATGGGAGGGAGCCTGGCATATTTCAGGACCTGATAAAAGAGAGTACTAAAGCATAGAAACAGGTAAAAGTGGGAAAACAGACAGAACTTCTGTCCAGTAAGGCCTCACAAGACTTATTAGAACTTGATCCTAAGAGTAATAGACAGCTAGGAAGGTTTTGATCATAACACTGGCCATGTTTTCATGATTAATAGATTGCTGTGGTTGAGAATAGAGAATGACTTAGTAAGATTAGATGAAAGAAGGTGGCGGCTTGGACAGGCATGTTAAATATTAGAAATGGTGAAAAATGGCTTCAAGAGAGGCAGTAGAAACCGCTGAACTAAATAATGTGTTAAAACTGATAGGCAAAGTGCTAGATGATGAGTCTGTTCAGAACAAGATCCCAGTCAGTCACTGAGGGACAGCTAGAAGCCTCTGATATCACCTTGCTGAAGGACTTGGGGAAAATCACCAAACACAGAGTTCAAGCAACTACCAAGTGGCTGTAATTCAGAACACAAGGCAAGACACCTAGCTTCCACGAAGAGCTTGAGAACAAATACATACTGATACAAAAATTGATAGAACCTAGGATTTTTTTTAAAAAAACTGACATCTGGTGGGCAGGAGGATACCCTGGTAGTATAGTGGTCAAGTGCTATGGCTGCTAACCAAAGGGTCAGTATTTCAAATCTGCCAGCTGCTCCTTGGAAACTCCGTGGCGGTGGTTCTACTCTGTTCTATAGGGTTGCGATGAGTCAGAATTGACTCGATGGCAACGGGTTTGGTTTTTGGTTAAGTGAAGAGTGATCAGAGTATATCCCAGGCATGCCCACATATGTATGCCTGTGACTAAGTGGAGAGGCAACAGAAGGTAAAGGCTACACGGCTCGGATATGCAGCCAGGTTGTGTGGGTTCAGATCCCAGGTGTGCCACTTACTTTAGACAAGTTGTTTAACCTCTCTGTGCCTCAGTGTCTTTCTCCCTGTAAAATCAGAATGACAAAAATATGCACCAATGACTGAATGCTTTGCAGTATTTCTCGGTATAACCAAAAAAATTAATAAATGTTAGCTCTTGGCAGTTAATATTTAGACCCCATCAGAAGCTGGATCTGAAATTGGTCTTCTTAAATCAGAATGAACTTATGAGCTATATGGCCTGAGCCTGTATATGGACGGGCTCATGGCCTGTAGCTGACAGCAGGGATGGTCGAGAATGACATAAACAAAGACTAGGGAAAAAGAATCCAGACTCAAGAAGCAGATGTGCTGTGAAGGGCTGGAAAAAGGGGTTGGAAAGCTTTGCTTTCTGTGTCTATTCACTCTTCCTGTTTGGGGGGATAGCTGAGGGCAAGAATTAATCTATATGATGAGGCAGTGAGTGGCTTGAAGACTACGGGAAGTAGGAGATGAAGAAAGAAGGGAAGGAGTAGGATGGCTGTCTACATTCTTTTGTATGGAAAAAAGTCATCTCTTGTAAAAATTGGTTTCAAGTTTGCAAAAGCACTTCCAATTACCTTGCATTTCTGCAGACCATAAAACTCAAGATCTCAAGCTCATTTCAAAAAATACAATTTTAATCCATTGTAAGAAGTCTTGCAAGGGTACTGCATGTCAGGGGGGAAATTAGCAAAGGAAGAATGATTTTAGAATAAGACATGCAGTTTTTATTTAAAATGAAAAAAGCAAACACTCTTTAATCTAATATACCCAATCTAGAATCCACAAACCGAATTTCTTTGCCTTTCCCAAAAGAGTAGTTTCCTGCTTTAAAATACTTAGAAACTTAGCATTTGGTATCTGGCTAGCTTTGCAGCACTAAATAATGATTATTATTGTTTGGAAATGTTAATTAAAATGACAACATTTCTACAAATCTCAGCAAGAGACTTTTATATCTGCCTCTCAGCTGCAGTTTGCTTCTAGCTTAAGGTTCAGAGATAATGTCTAGGTAGCATTAAGCTGGATCGTCAGCATTGTCACAATAGATGGCTTTAGGGGCTGATAATGGGCCTCTCAGCCAATTGCCTCCAGGTCACTGGCTCAGGCTAAGAGTGAATGAGACTCATTATTCTCTGAATGCTATGAAAAACTTTCTCTAGGATAAACCTGCGTTGTCTGGCTAATTTCTGAGACAAAGAGATTCCAATGACAGTACTCTATGGCATTAATTATCTCTATTTTAAAGCAATAGTAGCATTCTGTAAGTTAAACAAAGAAAATTACTCATGTTTTTTAATGGTACCAGATTCATTACCATTTACATTTTAAGTTAAATTTGAGTCAGAAAATTTGTAAGCAAGAGGCCTTGGCCTTACTCTTAGCAGGCTGCCTCATCTCTTGCATTGCTGCTGACAATATACCAAAACCAAAAAATCTGCTGTCATCAAGTTGATTACGATGCATAGTGACTTTACAAGTCAGAGTAAAACTGTTCCATAGAGTTTTCAAGGAGCACCTGGTGGATTTGAACTGCTGACTTTGTTGTTATCAGATGTAGCATTTAACCACTAACCCACCAATGTTTCCCACTGATAATATAATAGGTTAGAAAAGATACAAATTGAAGGACATCCAGGTAAAGCCAAGCCAAGTGCCGTTGAGTCGGATCCGACTGTGCTTCAGCTGGATCATGATCGCGGGATTCAGGTTAAAAATTCCTTTTCCCGGCATGACTTGACATGCTGTTAACTTTGGAGCCTGTTGTGAAGGAAATACGTGTGTTCTAGGCATTTCCCTCACTCTGTTCATCTACAAAATGAGAACAATAGAAATGGAATCTACCTGCTAGACTTGTTTTAAGTATTGAATGAAATAACGGCTATGAAAAATATCAGCATTTTGTTTGACGTATAGTAAGTGCTCTATAAATAGTCGATGACGGTGATGGTGATGATGACCGTGAAGGTGATGACTGACAACTGAGCGTATATGATCTACTTGGTCAGTTATTGCATGTGTGATAGAAAAGTAGGTCAGACTAGCTATGTAGCTGAAGCAGGCATAGAACATTAGGGGGGTAAGGGATCAATTACAGATATTTTAAAGCAAATAGGATGACTGAATTATAATCATCCTCTACCACTGATTTCTTAATTCTTTAGAGAATAATCTTCCTTCTTAGAAAACACACTCTGATGTGCAGTAGACAGGCATATACACTGGGCTAGATGCTACAACCTTTGGAGTTCTGATGTCATTTTATTATAACAGAGTATCAAGTTCTTAGTCAAAAGATCCAGCTATGACTTTCCACCATGCCACCTCTCTGTACGGTATCACACTAGCCAGAACTTTCCTGAGGCTCAACTCTGTAATCCTTAAAGTAAGGGTATAAACAGCTATCTGTTACTAATCACCTTCTAAAAACCAAGCTATGTGCAAGACCAACTCTATGTATTATCTCACATAAATCTATAAATATGCTAAAATTATTCATATCATTCCTTCAAAATAATACTTAAAGAAGTATTTTGTGCACTGTAAATGCAGTAGTGCTTACTTCCGCATTTAGCAGTAAAGGGAAGTAATATTAAGGAATGAAGATAAGAACATGAATAATAAGAATGAAACCAGATTTTGGCATTAGCACTCAAATGGAAAAAACTAGGACTGAATTTTTTTTTTTTTCTTTCCATTTGACTTGTCTGGAGTCTTAGGCAGAGCTCTCCCTGAAGTGGAACCTGAGCTAAGAATTTGGGTGAAATTTTTTTCTGTTGGCCATGTGCTCAGGTGGCAGCAATAGGCAGGGGAGTATTGCTAAGAGGAACTAGGACAAAAAAGAGTGGTTGAGGAAAAAAACTGAAGAACAATGTCAAGGAAAGTATTAAGCTCCTGTTGTTCCTACAGGGAGTTCCAGAGTAGTGACATCCAATGGAATGTTCTGTGATTAAGAAAATACGCCTTATCTACATTGTTCTTGTAACTAATCTTGAAATGTGGCTAGTACAATGGCAAAACTGAAGTTTTAATTGTATTTGATTTTAATTACAGGTAATCACGAATTTATGATGTATTTGAGTTACGGTTGAATTTCTATTTAACAACCATCATTTTAAAAATTTTCTGTACAGCTTATAGTTAATAATATGTACACATATAATGTTGCAGAGTGTAATATGCTGGTATTATTGTTCTTCTGCCAACTCCCAAAGACAAATCAAATTTATAAAGATACTGACAGTAAAATTCAATCAATAAGGAAAACATATATATACATATATATATGGTATTGTTTACATCAAAACTGACTTACAATGGAGTCCAACTGAATGGAATCCCATCATAAGTCAGGGACTATCTGTAAATTAAATAGACACAACTACTGAGCAGCTCAGCTCTAGAACACTATTATCCTACCTCAGAGCAAAGGAAGTGGGCTTTTGTGTTCTCAGACTGGTCAGCTATTGCCTATAGTCCCATACAACATAAAATTCCCGGGTGCATCTCAGTGTCTCTTTGATATCAAAGAGAGATCTTTAGGTTGAAGCAGTCAGGCACAAAACACCCAAGAACTGAAGGACGGACACACACGTTGAGAAATGGAACCAAAGCAATCTATACAGGTGCCAGCAGAGTCCACCATACCTCATGGCCATTAAATTCTCTCCCTCAGCCAGTCTTCTGTAGTTGGGACTTAATTGCTGAAGCCATAGTTTTACCAGCTGGCATAATTTGGGACTGGTACTTCTTTGACAAGCATGTTTGCTCTATCAGTGTAGACTCACCAATTTTTTTGTACCATCCAAAGCTGTTCTGTCTCAGGCATCAAAGCATAGTCAGTCTCCCTCACCAGGTTTGCATGTTAAAAGGCCCTTAAATTGCTCGTGCAATTCCAATTTCTTAATATATCCTACTGCTCAGTTAGTGTTATTTGGTTTTTATTTTATTCTAGCTATACTCTCTTCCTTAATGAGCATGTATGTGCACACACATGTACACAAACACACACACACACACATACATTTATGTATCTGTCCCTCATGAAAGCACCAAACAAGTTACAGGGGAATTGTATCAACTGATGTATGAGGGGCAATATTAAATGTTGGCCAAGATATGGTCTACCCTGTTGACGATTGAGGAATATCCCAGGAAAGAGCCGAAGAACATCATTACTCTGCTACTCCAAGACATTCCTCTGTATACTTATAACTCAACTGGGGAAGTTAGAGTCTTAGCAAACAGCTATATGAAATTTTAATTATGGAGTTTTGAAACGTAACTATTAGTTCTAAACCTCACCTTTGGATACTACAGGTAGGCATAAAGTTTGGGAACCGTGTGGGAGACCACATCGTATGAAATAATGTTTTCTCTTGAATCTAAGGGCTGGCTGTGATAATTATTAAACTCAAAGCATATACTTTACTGGGAGTCCTTTTTTTTCCAAGAATTTATGGGAAGTTAAAATAATGAAGTTTTTGAATTCCTAGCAAAATGTTGTACCATTTATGACTGACGCAAGAAAGAATCATGCTGCTAAAAAATTCAAATGAGTTTTTCTTTAAAAAACAAATAGTCTGGTGGAAAGAAGGGGTGTGCTGTCAGTGTGGGGAGAGTAGCTAGAGTTACATAGCAATGTGTGTGTAAGTTTTTGTATGACAAATCAACTTAGATTGTAAACTGTCACTTAAGACACAATAGTGTATTGAAAAAATGGTCTGAACATTTAGAAGTTAAACTATTAAACTAATTGGAATGTGGCTCATTTGTTTTCCATAGAAATCATCATTTTGTTATTAATGTAGCTTTTTAGAGCTGAAGACCAGTGTTTCTCCCACCAGGCCCACAGATGACAGATGCTGATTTAAAAAAAAAATTGTTTTTCAGACTAGATGTTTGTGTCTTAATGGTCCCACTGACTGATCTCTTCACATCTTGTTGGAAATAGATACATTAGGGAGGACAATGGAAGAATAGAAGGAAAAGATTTCAAGCTGGAAAAAATCTAGATTCTCCAAAGATACTATGTGCTCATCTCAGTGGTTTTACCTAGCTCAGGATGAAAGACTCATACAGTAGTGGCCTATAGTGTTCTGGTCTTCAGTTTCCATCTCTGGAAAAGTGAGAATGGGTAGATGATCTCTTCTTTCAATAACATCTTGTGCTATTATGTGTTTTAGTAGAAACTATGCTGGGTTGGAAGTTAGAAGACCGAAATTACATTCCTGAGTCCATCCTATACTAAATGTATACTGCAGGTAAGAACTGAGATAGTTTGTCCCACTTGAGACAGTGCCAAGATGCCATTCTGCTAACAACAAAAACCAAAAAGAACAAATAAAGCTATTACATATGACATCCTAGGAACCCTGGACACAAAGGGTAAGTTCAGAAATGGCACTGAGCCATGGGGAAGGAAGAGTAGGTCCAGAAGTATCTAGTACTGGCCAGATCTGACTCACCGGGAATTGGTTGCAGCCAGCATAGTGAGTGGAGTAGTGACATTCAGAGGGTGTCTTCCTCAGCAGGAGAGACTGAGGGGAGACATCACTTGCACCTCCAGAACCAGGGAAAAATAGACCACCAAAAGGTAAATGGCTTGTGTCTGGCTTACCATCTGCATATCTAAGTCTTTCCTTCAGGATAAATGTCTCTCTCCTCTCCCAGTATTCCTCCCTCCTGTCTCTGCACTGCACCTGGCTCTGACACCATTAACTGAGCCTTAAGCCCATGCTGAGCCATTCTCTGAGATTCTGAGAGGGAAAATTTAGCAAACCACGGAAGGGAAAAAAAGTCTGCAAACTTCTCTAAACCAGAAATTCAAGGCAAAAAAAATGTTTCCTTCTAGAATCAGACACAAGAGGACAAGCCATCCTCACAGACACTCAGGAACAACTGTCAGCCCCCTGCCATTCCTAGTACCTGCAGCCATATACCTGTACCTAAACCAATCACCCTTGCCAATCTAGGGCAGTGGGGTAGAGCCTGCACCACATCCTTGATGACTAACTACCTGGACACCTGAGCTGAATCCATAGAAGAAAAATAAATGGACACCTACTAACAGGACGTTAGAGCTTCAAAGTCACCAACAACCAAATTAGCACACATGACCAGACTGCTTGGACATTTCGAAACAAAACAAGAAGCTAAAACACAACAAACAAACATAAAATAAATAAATTCAACAACTTAATGATGGCTTGGAGATAACAGTCCATATCAAATCACTTAAAAAGGCATACCATGATGGCTTCAGAAAGCGCCCCAAACAAAGAATCAAGAAATTTTCCAGATGGAGAGAATTTCTTGGAACTACAGGAGGTAGAATACAAAAGATTAGTAGTGAGAACTCTTCAGGATATCAGGAAGGAGATGAGGCAAAATGCAGCAGAGCATAGTGACGAATTATATAGGCTGCAAGAAAGTATGCAGAGACAGGACATTGTTCTTCCTACTTCATCACTCTGCATGAGAACGTAAGAGGGTGAAGGTGCGAAGAGCCTGGAAAATATTTATAGACAGCACTTTTGTCTGCTCTGAACTAGAGATCAGGATGGTCTCAGCTCTGCCTCATACTGACTGCATAAATGAGGTTCCTTTCTGTTCCAGAACAGTAATTTAGTTCAAACTGAGTGATGCAAGAAATGGCATTTATTGATTTACACATTTAAAAGGCCAAAGATAATTGTGATTTCACATATAGCTGGATTTGGGAATTCAAATAATATCACTGGGACCTGGTTTCTTGCCATTTGGGAACTCTACTGTTCACTGTTTGGGAATTTATTTCCTAGAAACTCTATGGAGGTGGCTGCTAGCTCCAAACTTACGTCTCCATAAATGCATGTGTAATGGAAAAGACAGATTTCCATTCTATTAGCTTGCGCATAGATCCTGAGAATTACCCAACACGGGTCACGTGACTAGGACTGAGCCAATCATTGCATTCATGGGAACACAGTCCTCTGATTAAAAAAAAAAAAAAAAGAACTGCCATTGAGTTGAGTCTAGTTCATACACACCATATAAAGATTCCAAGGAGTAGTTGGCAGATTTGAACTGCTGACCTTTTAGTTAGCAGCCATAGCACATAGCCACTGTGCCACCAGGGTTTCTGTCCTCTGATTGACTGAACCTGATTATATGTTCCATAGTCATAGAAAGTAAGAATGTTTGTGAGATTGGGTAGGAAAGGAAAAATATTCTTTTCTAGGATATTGTAAGAATAAAATAAATAATATTTATGAAGACCTGATATTCTGACTGGATTGCTGGAAAAGTTTAATAATTATTAGTCATCCACACATTCAAACCAATCCCAGGTTTTTAGGGAAGTTTCTCAAAATATTTATGACTGTCTTAGATTCCACAGCCCACCTCCCCCCAAAAATGTATTAATTCTGTGTGTATATATAGAAAATAAGGTAACAAGTTTTATTGACTTGCCCATACAGACAGTGCAGTCTTCCTTGACACATATTTGCTTTCTATTGTTGCCTAACAAATTACCACAAACTTACCAAGGGAAACCCAAATCAAATGAGTCAATTCTGACTCTTAACGACCCTATAGGACTCTAAATGCCCCCATAGAATTCCCAAGGAGCGCCTGGTCGATTCAAATTGCCAACTGTTCAGTTAGCAAACATAGCACTCAGCCACCATGTCACCAGAGTTTCTATCACAAATTTAGTGGCATGACACAGCACACACGTAATATCTCATAGTTTCCAGGTCAGGAGTCCAGGCAATGGTGCATCAGTTTCCTAGGGCTGCGATGATAAAATAGGACTCAGTGGGTTGCTTGAAACAGCAGAACTGTATTGACTCGGGGTTTTGGAGTCTGAGAGTCTGATATCAGAAGGCCAGCATCACTGATTTCTTCTGAGGCTTTGAGCAAGGATTTGTTCCACGCTTCATTTGTATGTGGAGATCCAGGTGTGCTGGAGCTTGCAGCAGCTGCAGCATCACCTGGGAGCCTTCCTCTGTTACTCCTTCTCTGGGTGTCTTCTCTATAAAAAAGACCCTAGTCATGTAGGATTGGGACCCACCCAACTCCACTATGACCTCATGTTAACTTACCAGAAGACATCTTTGAAGATCCTATTTCTATACAGGGTCACATACTCACGTACCAGGGGTTAGAACTTCAACATATCTCTTAGGGGGACACAATTCAATACACAGCACATGCTTACTGTTAGTTGACTCCTCTGCTTAGGAATTCACAAGGCTATAATCAAGAGATTGGCCAGGCCATGGTCTCATTTTGGGAATTAACTAGGGAAGAATCTCCTTCCAGGCTCATTTATGTTGTCTGCAGATTTCAGTTCCTTGAGGCTATATCACAGACAATCCTAGTCTCCTACTAGTTGTTGGTTGGAAGCTACACTCAAGTTTTAGAAGTCCCCTGCCACCTAGTCTTCTCCATAGGTGGTTCACAACATGTCTTTACTTCTTCAAGGCCAGTAGGAAAGTTTCTCTTTCCTGTCACTGTCAACTCAGTGACATCCTGTCATGTTTGCTATAAGGTATAGGTTGGAACAAGGCACAGGTTCTGTCCACACGTTAGGAAATGAGATTGCACCAAGGCAGACTAGTGGAAGTCTCCTTAGGATGTTTCCACACACCCACATTTCAACAGTGAATAACTGTTTTAAAAATAATATCAAATATATTATCTCATCTAATCCTCACAAAAATGCTCTTAGTCATAATGGGAATTATCCATATTTAAAAAAAATAATTTAAATAAAATAAGTGGCTAAACCACTTGCCCAAAATGCACAGGCAGTGACTGGCAAAGTTCAGCATCCATAACTTTGGATTTTCAGTTCTGTCTTCCTTATTCCATATCATGTCATATCGTAGTATTTCCCAGAGGTCAGTCACTTGAGAGCTGCCTTCATAAATTTTGCCTACCTACTGGCTGCCAAAATATTATGTAATTTAAAAAAGTTCATATTTCATTGAAGTACATTTATCTTATCAATTACCATAAATAGAAGGAAAAAAATGAATATACAACAAGCTATGATAATAATATTTGTTTGTATCCTACTGTGATTCATGTTGCACGCCACTAGTGTATGTCACACCTGGGACTAATCAGTAACAGATATGCTGAAAAATACCTAAAAATTTCTCCTCCCTCTCAGTCATGAATTGAATTATGTTCCCCCAAAACATATGTCAGCTTGGCTAGGACATGATTCCAAGTATTCTGTGATTGTCACCCATTTTTTCATCTTTTGTGATTTTTCCTCTGTTTTACAAATCATATGTCTATGATCCGACTTGATGGCACTTGGCTTGGCTATGAGGCAGGGTTACAGGTAATTATGTTAATGAGGCACAACTCATTAGATTGTGTTTTAAATCAATCTTTTTTGAGACATAAAAGAGAGAAGTGACAAAAGGACAAGTATTGTATGAGACCTCTACGATAAGATATCAAAAACAGACTTGTGTATAGAAGAAAAGACTCTTTGACAGCTGCAAGGGAGGGGAGGGAGGGAGGAAGGGGGGAGGGTTTAGATTAGATAGTTGCTAGGTATCTGGTTGGGTGAAATTGGTGATAGCACACATTAGAAACAAGAACAATATTAAGTGGACTTAAACATGACATGAATACTCCTTCCATCTTAACCCAATATTGCAAGGATAGAGTAGCTGAAGCAGGGGGCAAGGAACCACGCTCTTAGGTGAAAGCAAGGCCAATTGGCACAACTAGCGTTTTGCTAAGAGGGCTCTCTGCACCCCATGTTGGTGAGTGGCGTCTGGGGTCTTAAAAGCTGCCAAGCTGCCATCTGAGGGCACAGCAAATGGTCCCAACTCAGCAGGAACAGATGCTCACCGAGGACCAAAATGACATAGGGGAAAGACAACCCAGAAGACAAAGAGATCCACATCAGTGGGTGCCTACATCGAGTTGGGACCGGAAGAACTGGATGGTACCCGGCCACCACCAGTGATAGCCGCGATGGAGCTCACTAAGTTGAGTCTCACTGGCAACACAAGAATAAAATGGGGTGCACCCTGAGATCCCCACTAAAAGACCTCAATTGATGGTCCAGTGGTTTCGGGGTTCCCCTGGTAGCATGGCCCCTCACCCTGATGCTGCCCTTGACCATAAATCATAACGAAGGTCCACGCTTCGGACAGGAATGGTTTGGACTTGGCGATGCAGTGACTATATATTGGATGCATTTTATGGTTCTATACATCTATAGGATGTCATCCTGCTGGAGGAAGGAGAGTGGGTGGAGAGGAGGACAAAAGAGACTGTTGGGAGGATGAGACACGTATGGAGCAGAGAGGAATAGTGTGCTGTCACTGGGCAGGGAGAGCAGTGGAAGCTGCATATAGGTGGGTATGTAAATTTATATGGGAACGTACATTTTCACTCAGTTATATTAAATAAAAATTTTTTTTTTTAAAAAAGAAGTGAGCAGAGAAACATGGAGATCTTATACCACCAGAAAACAAGAGTCAAGAGAACAGTGCTCGCATCCTTTGGACCTGGGGTCCTGTACTGAGAAGCTCATTAACGAGGGAAGATTATTGACAAGGCCCCAGAACCGACAAGAGAGAAAGCCTACTCCTGGAGCTGGCGCCCTAAATTTGGACTTCTTGCCTCCCAGACTATGTGAGAATAAATTGCTGTTTGCTAAAGCCATTCACTTGCAGCATTTTTGTTATAGCAACACTAGATAACTAAGATATTCCCATTCCTAATTATTGCTTAGAAGAAGAGATTTGAGATAAATGGCACTATGTGCCTTCTTTGCAGGAAAGACACATTCTCTGTAAGGTAGCAAGGAGCCCAGCACTTGGCTCTGGGAGTTCCTCTCTCTGAAATCAGTAGTGGTATCCCTTGTTAGGCAGTGCTGTGACTCAGGGTGAGAGCACACATTAGCAAATAGAATTAGTTCCAACACCTTTAAGCATACCCGCTTCCTTACTATTCCCAAAGCCATACAAAGCTCAGTGTATATTTGCCTATAAAGCAATGTATACATTTTGTAGCTTCCTCATTCAACACCCTTCTTGAGACTTCTTCAAGATACAGCATACACAACTGTAGGGAAATGGCAGGGAGAAGCCTAGTTCTTGCCTCGTCTCTTCTGACCCTCTTTCCACAAATGATTCATCCCAAACTACGTCTCTAGGGATGACTTCATTTCTGATGACATTCTCTGTAAAAACTTTCATAACACTTTTTCATGTCCTTAGTTCCTTTTTTTAAAGCTCCCATAACTGTATTTATTACTAACATTGTATTCTATCAGGGTCACTGTAGACCCCTAGGAATAATGCTTTCCTAAATCAGCATACAGATCTTAACTTCATATTTTGTCACAACAAATGGGACAGATGTGCTAATTCTCTACTCTTCACTGACTGGAAGTGAGATTCATAAAAAATAAATATCTATGCACAAATAGGCACAGAACAAATATGCTGCTTGTGTATAATAAGGACATTTGAATAATTAACCAACAACCAGACAGCTTCTGCATAATTCCTTTAACCACTGAAGGAGCAAGGAAAGAAATAGTTTCCTGGGTTTAAAGAGAAATCAGGAACCCCACAATATCACTATTTTGCAAAATATCAAGATGGGTTATTTTGATCATAATGGTAGTGACAGCTGCCATTTGCAGCTAGTCTTCATATATGTGTTTGATCTTGGGATAACCCTGATATGTGAGGCCCAACAGTTAAGTCTGTAAACTGAATTATTCTAAGTGCTACATACCTCATTGCTGAATATCACTATGGTCACCTTCAAAGTACATCCCTTGGAAAGCTATGCGCCGATGCCAGTACCTAGTCCAGTCTTCAAAGCAATTTTGGAACTGTTTCTGGAATGGCCAGTGCACACAGTAGTACAGTGGCAGTTTCATGAACTTAGTTGTATAGTTGTCTGTGAGGGAGTTTTTAGCCAGGAAAGAAATAACTGTACTGGAACACCCTCCCTACTCACCCGATCAGGCCCCCAGTGACTTGAAAGGAAGGCCTTTTGATGACATTCAGGACTTCAGGGGTAATATGAGAACAGCTCTGATGGCCATTCTAGAAAAAGAATTGCAAAATTGCTTTCAAGCATGGACTAGGCACTGGTGTCAGTGCATAGCTTCCCAAGGAGAACTTCGAAGGTGACCATAGTGACATTCAGCTGTGAGGTATTTAGCGCTTTCTGTAGGGCGAGTCCATGAACTTAATTGGTAGGTCTTGTATAACTGTTCAAACCAAAAAAAAAAAAAACACACCCTCTGCTATCAAGTCAAGTCCAACTCATAGCACCCCATAGGACAGAGGAGAACTGCTCTGTAGAGTTTCCAAGGGGCACCTGGCAGATTCAAACTGTGGACCTTTAGGTTAGCAGATATAATAGCGCTTAACCACTATGCCACCAAGGTTTCCAAACCATGACCCCTTAAATAAATGAAAATTTCTGTGGCAACCAACTGAGACAGCCTCTGGATGAGCATTTTCTCACTACTATGCATCGTCATGTTGTCTATCACATTCATCAGTCTTTGCTTGCATTGTCTTGGATTGCCAGTTTTCCACTTCCAGGCCATGATGCCTACTTCTGGAGTGCCTGTTTATTTTGATCATCTAATGTGAACTTTTTTCTGGCTTTCTGCCCCACCCAAATTGCAACTCTGCACTCTTCCTTAGTTTTGAAGCAAGAACCCTGTCAAGAATAAAAACCCAGTGCCGTCGAGTCAGATCTGACCCACAGCAACCCTAAAGGTCAGAGTAGAGCTGCCCCATAGAGTTTTCAAGGAGCACCCAGTAGATTTGAACTGCCAACCTTTTGGTTATCAGCCATAGCACTTAAACCACTAGGCTACCAGGGTTTCCCTGACAAGAATAGCATCCCAAATTATCCTTAACTTTATGGAACCAGCAGGCTAGACTAGTTGTCCCAATTACTGTGATGGTTGAGATTGTACGTCAGACTTGGCTGGGCCATGATTCTCAGTGTTTTGGCAGTTGTATAATGTTGTCTTCACTTCCGTGTTTCAGTTTAATATGTGATCACACCCACGAGGAAATCTGCTGAGTGATGTTAGTGGGGCACGGCCTATGGGAAGCTCACCAGTCTCTCAGGCTTCGTCTTTCCACCATCTGCCTCATACTTCCTCTCTGCTTGACTTGCCAAGGTTTTGGGCTTGTTGTGGATCCAGCAGCTGCCACTGTTGTCTTCTGACAAGAGTTTCCAAGGAGTTTCCAGTGGATTTGAGCTGCTAACCATTGAATCCAACCTGAATTTCTGGCAGTCCCCTGTTAATATACTGCTGTGGCCACTTTTGAATTCAGCAAAATTTTACTTGTGTGTGATAGTAATGACATTGTTCAATAATTTCTGCACTCAGTTGGATCACCTTTCTTGGGAATAGACCTAAATGTAGATCTTGTCTAGTTGGTTGGCCAGGTAGCTGCCTTCCAAATTTCCTTTTTGCTCATCCAAAGACTTTATCAATAGAATTAAAAGACCACCTACAGAACGGGAAAAATATTTGGCAACTATATGTCAGACCGATGTCTGATCGCCATAGTCTATAAGGTACTACAAAATATCAATAAGAAAAAGATAAATCATCTAATTAAGCAACAGGCAAAGGAGATGGACAGACACTTCTCTAAAGAGGAGATCAGGGCAACCAAACAACATATGCAGACATGCTCACGAAATTCAAATCAAAACTATAATGAGATACCATCCCACTCCTGCAAGGTTGGCCATGATCCAAAAAACACAAAACACTAAATGCTGGAGAGGCTGTGGAGGGATTGGAACTCTCCTATACTGTTGGTGGGATTGCAAAATGGTGCAAACTCTTTGGAAAGCAATCTGGCGCTTCCTTAGAAAGCTGGATCTAGATATACCATTTGATCCAGTAATTCCATTTGTCAGAATATACCCTACAGAATCAAGGCCATTGACACCATACATGCACAAGAACGTTCATCGCAGCACAGTCCACAATGGCAAAAAGATGAAATCAACCCAGGCAGCAGCAAAGGAATGGATAGGTAAACTATGGTATATATACTCAATGAAACACTATGCAGTGATAAAGAACACCGATGATTTTAGGAAGCATCTCATAACCTGGTTTAAATTGGAAGACATGTTGAGTGAAAGTAGTCAGTGACAAAAGGACAAATATTGTATGAGACCCCCATGATAAGAACTTAAAAACAGACTCATACATAGAAGAAAAGAATCTTTGACGGCTGCAAGAGTGAGGAGGGTGGAAGAGAAAGAGCTGGATATTGATTAGATAGTTGATAGAAATTTGATTGGGTGAAATCTGTGAAAGCACAGATTAGAAAGAAGATCAATTTTAACTGGACTTCAACATAGCATGAGTATTCCTCCCATCTTGAACCAATATTGCAAGGATGGAACAGCTGGTGTGGGGGCCTGGGGACCGTGCTCTCAGGGGATATCAAGACCAATTGGCATAACTAGCATTTTTCTAAGAGAGTCTTCTGCACCACAAATTGGTGAGTGGCATCTAGGGTCTTAAAAGCTGCCAAGCTATCATCTGAGGGACACCAAACGGTCCTAACCCAGCAGGAACGGATGATGTCCAAGGACCAAAATGACATGGGGCAAGGAGAACCCAGAAGACAGAGAGACCCACATGAGTGGGTGACTACATCAACATGCATGCAACAGGAAGAACCGGATGGTGCCTGGCCACCACCAGTGATAGCCATGATGGGGCTCACAAAGTTGAGTCTCACAGGCAACACAAAAATAAAAAAGGGTGCACCCTGAGATATCCACTAAAAGACTGCAATTGGTGGTCCAGTGGCCTTGGAGTTCCCCTGGGAGCATGGCCCCTGGCCCTGATGCTGCCCCTGCCCATAAATCATAATGGAGGTCAACTCTTCTGATAGAAATGGATTGGACTTGGTGACACAGAGCAACCATATCACATGTGCACTTTATGGTTCTATGCATCTATAGGATGTCATCCAGCTGACTTCTTATTGGACATAGGGGAGGGGGTGGAGAGCAGGGGATTGGAGGAGAGGAGGGGAGGAGTGGATTGGAGGAGAGGGTGGTGAGGAGGGGATAGGAGATTGTTAGAAGGATATGACATATATCAAATGGAGAGAAGGAGTGTGCTGTCACCAGGCAGGGAGAGCAGTGGGAGCCTCTCATTGGCGGGTATGCAAATTTATATGTATTTGTATATTCTCACTCAATCATAATAAAAATAAAAAAATAAATAAATTTCCTGGCACAGACAAGTGAGAATTTCTAGGGCTTCATCTGGTTGTTGAAACATCTTAAATGGTATTCCTTCAGTTCCTGGAGTCTTGTTTTTTGTCAGTGCCTTCAGTGCAGCTTGGACTTCCTCCTCCAGTCTCACGTGTTCCTGATCATACGCTACCTCTTGAAATGGTTGAAAACCAACCACTTCTTCTTGGTATAACGACTCTGTGTATTCCCTCCATCTTGCTTTGATACTTCCTTCACCAGTTAGTATGTTCCCCACAGAAATCCTTCACTATTGCTACTCGAGGATTGTTTTTTTGTTTTCTTTTTCTTCAATTCTTTCAGCTTGAGAAGTGCAGAGCATGTTCTTCCCTTTTGGTTTTCGATCTCCAGCTCTTTGTACATATTATCATAAAACTTTGTCCTCTTGTGCTGCCTTTGAAATCTTCTGTTCAGTTCTTTTACTGTATTGTTTCTTCCTTTGCCTTAACTACTCAACATTTAAGAGCAAGTTTCAGAGTCTCTTCTAACCTCTGTTTAGACCTTTCCTTTCTCCTCCGTCTTTTTAATGACCTCTTGTTTTCTTCATATATGATGTTCTTAATGTCATCCCACAACTCTTCTGGCCTTCAGTCATTAGTGTTCAACCCATCGAATCTACTCTAGAGACGGTGTCTAAATTCAGGTGGGAGGTACTCAAGGTTATACTTTGGCTCTTGTGAACTTGTTCTAATTTCTTTTCCACTTCAACTTGAACTTGCATATGAGCAATTGATGATCTGTTTCACAGTTGGGCACTGCCTTGTTCTGCCTGACGGTCTTGAGTTTTCCACTGTGTCTTTTCACGATTTGATTCTGGTGTATTCCTTAGAGTAAGATCCATGTGTATAGTCACTATTTATATTGTTGTAGAAAAGGTATTTGCAGTGAATAAGTCATTCGCCTTACAAAATTCAATCATGCAATCTCCAGTATCGTTTGTGCCTCCAAGTCCATATTTTCCAGCCATCAGTGCTTCTTCTTTGTTTCCAACACTCATATTCCAATCACTAGTAATTATCAATGAACCTGATTGCATGTTTGATCAATTTTAGACTGTAGAAACTGGTAAAAAAAAAAAAAAAAAAAAAAAACTTTCATCATTTTTGGCCTTAGTAATTGCTGCTTAAGTTTAGATAACACACATAAAAACTAGTCTTCTTCATAGGCATTTGCATATTATCCTATCATTGAGAGCATTCTACTTCAGGATAGCTTTTGAAATGCTCTTTTTGATGATAAAAGTAATGTCATTCCTCTTCAAGTTGCCATTCCCTGTATAGTAGACCACATGATTGTCTTATTCAAAAAGATCAATACCAGTCCATTTCAGCTTACTAATGTCTAGCACGTATATCCTTATAAATTCCATTTCAGTTTTGAGGATTTTGAATTTTCCTCTTGCACCTCTTGCACCTGTTTCTTCTCATTTTGAGTCACGCCGTGTCAGCAAATGAAAGTCCCAAATACTTGACTCCATCCGTGTCATTAAGGTCAACTCTTCTTTGAAGAGGCAGCTCTTCCTTGTCATATTTTTTGATTGTCTTCCAACCTGACGGTTCTGTATCAAGATAGTGTTCTGCTGCTATTCATAAGGTTTTTACCAGCTCAGTCTTTTCAGAAGTAGACTGCCAGCTCTTTCTTCCTAGTCTGTCTTAGTCTAGAAGCTCAGCTGAAACCTGTCTGGTATGATTGACTCTGCTGGTATTTTAACACTGGTGACATAGCTTCCAGCATCACAGTAATATAAAAGAACCCATAGTACAACAAACTGACAGACATATGGGGGTATTAGCCTTCAGCAATTTTTAATTTTTGTATCCATATGTGCTAGTGGCTACTATATTAGACAATTTAGATATAGACAAAGCATGATGGTGATGATAGCAAATCTTGGATTCTTGCTTTGCTCATCAAAGAAAAAGTGGTGTTACTGATACAATATAGTCTGTTTTTCCATCTTTAATTTTAGCAGGAAACCTTGGTGGTGTAGTGGCTAAATGCTACTGCTGCTAATCAAAAGGTCAGTGGTTTGAATCCATCAGCTACTCCTTGGAAGTCCTATGGGGCACTTCTACACTGTCCTATAAGGTCACTATGAGTTAGAATCAACTTGACAGAAGTAGGTTTTCTGGGTTTTAATTTTTGCTGTTGTTTAAAAGCAGAGCAGCATAACCTGCTAAAAGAAAAAGGAGTGTCAGCTTCATTCCTATGCTAGAGACACGGAATTGTCCCTAATCTGAGTCAGGAGGAATTTGTTGAATCGGACATAAATTACTGTGGAACAAGACTGACACACCCCTCACCATTTTTCTACTTGCAGGCACTCTATTAGCATTTCCTAAAAAGTCAAACATCTCTGATTCTGTATGTAAATCAGTGCCTTTCTAATCATATGGAAATAGATTCAAATCTGATTTTTGTTATTTAAAACTGTGTTCATTTGGCAAATTACTCTATGCCCTGATTTTCTGACATGTAAGATGGCAATGCTAATTCCTACATATTGTCAGTGCTTCATAAACTGAATATGATTATGTCAGTAAAATGACATATTAGATCTTCAACAAATACAGCTTCATCTTGTTGGAACCTATTTGGGGGAAGATTCCAGGAATTTATATTGAGATGACTGCCAACCAGAGACATTTTCTTATAATCTTAGGTAGGGCAGATAACTTTTGAGAATAAGTTTCATTAAGATTGATTTTTTTTTTATTGTGACTGAGTGAAAATGTACATTCCCATATAAATTTACATGCCCACCTATATGCAGCGTCCACTGCTCTCCTTGCCTGGTGACAGCACACTATTCTTCTCTGCTCCATACGTGTCTCATTCTCCCAATAGACTCCTTTCCTCTCCTCTCCACCCACTCCCCTTCCTCCAGCCAGAGGTCAGCAGGATGATATCCTATAGATGTATAGAACCATAAAGTACATCCAATATATGGTCACTCTGCGTCACCAAGTCCAATCCATTCATGTTCGAAGAGAGGACCTTCGTTATGATTTATGGGCAAGGGCAGCATCAGGGCCAGGGGCCATGCTCCCAGGGGAACCCTGAAGCCACTGTATCATCAGTTGCAGTCTTTTAGTGGAGATCTCAGGGTGCACCCCTTTTTATTATTGTATTGCCAGTGAGACTCAACTTAGTGAGCTCCATCGTAGCTATCACTGGTGGTGGCCGGGCACCATCTGGTTCTTCCAGTCCCAAGTCTATGTAGTCACCCACTCATGTGGGTCTCTCTATCTTCTGGGTTGTCTTTACCCCATGTCATTTTGGTCCTCGGTGAGCATCCGTTCCTGCTGAGTGGGCACCATTTGCTGTGCCCTCGGATGGCAGCTTGGCAGCTTTTAAGATCCCAGACACCACTCACAAATGTGTGGTGCAGAGAGCCCCCATAGCAAAATGCTAGTTCTGCCAATTGGCCTTGATTTTGCCTGACAACATGGTCCCCTGTCCCCTGCTCCAGCTACTCTGTCCTTGCAATATTGGGTTAAAATGAAAGGAGTATTCAAATTATGTTGAAGTCCACTTAATATTGTTCTTGTTTCTAATGTGTGCTATCACCGATTCACGCAACCAAATTTCTACCAACTATCTAATCTAAACCCTGCACACCTCACCCTCCCTCCATCCCTTCCTTTGCAGCCATCAAAGAGTCTTTTCTTCTATATATAAGTCTGTTTTTGAGATCTTATGGTAGGGGTCTCATACAATGTTTGTCCTTTTGTCACTGACTACTTTCACTCAACAGTGTCTTCCAGTTGAAACCAGGTTACACGATGTTTCCTGGAATCATCATTATTCTTTATCATTGCATAGTGTTTCATTGAGTATATATACCATAGTTTACCTATCCATTCTTCTGTTGTTGGGCATCTGGGTTGATTCCATCTTTTTGCTATCGTGGACTGTGCTGTGATAAACATTCTTGTGCATGTGTCCGTTGGTGTGAAAGACCTTGATTCTGTAGGATATATTCCAAGTAGTGGAATTATTGGGTGAAATGGTATATCAATATCCATTTTTTTCAGGAAATTCCAGATTGCTTTCCAAAGAGGCTAGACCATTTTGCAACCCCACCAACAGTGTAGGAGAGTTCCACTTTCTCTACAGCCCCTCCAGCATTTGTTGTTTTGTGTTTTTTGGATCATGGCCAACCTTGTTGGGGTGAGATGGTATCTCATTGTTGCCTTGATTTGAATTTCTTTAATAACTAAAGATCGTGAACATGTCCGCATGTGTTTTTTGGCTGCCTGGATCTCTTCTTTAGTGAAATGTCTGTCCATCTCCTTTGCCCATCGCTTAATTGGATGGTTTATCTTCTTCTTGTTGATATTTTGTAGTATCTTATAGATTATGAAAATCAGGCGTCGTTCTGACATAGAGTTGCCAAACATTTTTCCCATTCTGTAGGTGTTCTTTTAATTCTATTAATAAAGTCTTCAGATGAGCAAAAGTGTTTAATTCTTAATAGATCCCATTTATCTATTTTCTCTTCTGATGATTGTGGTTTCTTTGACAGATTTTGGAGTCTGTCTTCATTGTGTATTAAAACTTCCATTGTTGTTCCTACCTTTTCTTGGATGAGCTTTATCACTTTAGGTTTGATATTTAGGTCTTTTATCCAGTTGGAGTTGGTTTTTGTATAGGGTGTAAGATATGGATCTTGTTTGAGTTTCTTGCGGATGGATATCCAATTTTGCCAGCACCATTTGTTGAAGATACTGTTTTTACCCCAGTTTAATGTCTTAGGGCCTTTGTCGAATATCAGTTGTTCATAGGAAGATGGTGTCATCTCTGGGGTCTCAGTTCCGTTCCACTGATCGATCTGTCTGTTCTTATACCAGTACCAGGCTGTTTTGACCACCGTGGCAGTGTAATATGTTCTAAAGTCAGGTAATGAGAGGCCTCCCAGTGTGTTCTTCTTCTTTAGTAGTACCTTGCTTAACTGGGGCTGTTCCCTTTCCAAACAAAATTGGTGATTTGTTTCTCCATCTCATTAAAACATGTCACTGGAACTTGTATTGGGATTGCATTATATAAATAGATTGCTTTGGGTAAAATAGACATTTTCACAATGTTAAGTCTTCCTATCCATGAGCAGGGTAGGTTTTTCCCTTTATCTGAGTCTCTCTTAGTTTCTTGTAGTAAGGGCTTGTAGTTCTCTTTCTAAAGGTCTGTTATTTCTCGGTTAGATTAATTCCTAGGTACTTTATCTTCTTAGGGGCTATCATAAATGGTATTGATTTGATAATTTCTTCCTTAACAGTCTCGTTGTTGGTATAAAGGAATCCTATTGAATTACTTATGTTTATCTTGTATACTGAGACTTTGCTGAACTCTTCTGTCAGTCTGAGTAGTTTACTTATAGATTCCTTGGGATTCTCTGCATGTACAATCGTATCATCTGCAAACAGGGAGATTTTAACTTCCTCTTTGCCAATGCAGATGCCCTTTATTTCTTGTTCTTGTCTAATTGCTCTGGCTAAAACTTTTAGCACAATATTGAATAGAAGAGGTGAGAGTGGGCATCCTTTTCTAGTTCCCGATCTCAAGGGAAAGTCTTTCAGTCTCTCTCCATTCAGGATGACGTGGGCAATTGGCTTTGTATAAATGGCCCTTATTGTGTTGAGGAATTTGCTGTCTATGCCCATTTTGCTAAGAATTTTTAGCATGAATGGGTGTTGGACTTTATCAAATGTCTTTTCTGCATCAATGGACAAAATCAAGTGATCCTTGTCTTTTGTGTTATGTATGTGATTAATCACATTAATTGTTTTTCTGATGTTGAACTAGCCTTGCATCCCTGGCATGAATCCCACTTGGTCATGATGGATTATTTTCTTCATATGTTGTTGTATTCTGTTGGCAAGAATTTTGTTGAAGATTTTTGTATCTAGATTCATGAGTGATATCGGTCTGCAGTTTTCTTTCTTTGTTGGGTCTTTCCCTGGCTTAGGTATCAGGGTTATGCTGGCTTCATAGAATGAATTTGGGAGTACCCCATCCCTTTCTATACTGTGAAATAGTTTCAGTAGTATTGGAGATAACTCTTCTCTAAATGCTTGCTAGAATTCTGCAGTGAAGCCATCTGGACCCAGAGTTTTTTAGGTTGGCAGGGTTTTGATGACCTTTTCAATCTCTTCCTTTGTAATGGATTTGTTAAGTTGTTCTGCTTCACATTGTGATAATTTGGGTAGGTGGTATGAGTCAAGGAATTGGTCCATTTCCCCTAAGTTTTCAAATTTGTTAGAGTACAGTCTTTTATGGTATTCAGCTATTATATTTCTTATTTCTGTTGGATCTGTGGTGACAACCCCCCTCTCATTTCTAATTTGGGTTATTTGTTTCCTTTCCTGCTTTTCTTTAGTAAGTTTAGCCAGTGGTTTGTCAATTTTGTTGATCTTTTCAAGAAACCAG
Source organism: Heterohyrax brucei (assembly GCA_028571685.1). Classification (NCBI taxonomy): domain Eukaryota; kingdom Metazoa; phylum Chordata; class Mammalia; order Hyracoidea; family Procaviidae; genus Heterohyrax; species Heterohyrax brucei. The sequence continues at coordinate 110,015,160 of CM053149.1, read as the reverse complement.
CTTTTGGTCTTTTCAATTTTTTCAATTGTTTTTCTATTCTCTAATTCATTTAGCTCTGCTCTAATCTTTATGATCTCGTTTCCTCTCGTGCCTGAGGGGTTCCTCTGTTGTTCTCTTTCTACTTGTTCAAGCTGTAGAGTTAGTTCCTTGATTTGGTTTCTTTCTTCCTTCCAGATGTGAGCACTGCTTTGGCTGTATCCCGCAGGTTCTGGTAGGAAGTGTTTTCATTCTCATTGGAATCCATGAATTTCTTTCATTGATCCTTGATTTCCTCTATAATCCATGTTTTTTTGAGCAAGATGTTGTTCAGTTTCCAAGAGTTCCACTTTCTATCTCTGTTTTTTCTGCTATTGATTTCAACTTTGATGGCTTCATGATCTGAGAAGATGCTTTGCAGTAATTCAATGGTATGGATTTTGTTGAGCATTGCATTATGGCTTATCACATGGTCAATTCTGGAGAATGTTCCATGTGCACTGGAGAAGAAGGTGTAGTTGTCTGCTGATGGGTGGAAAGTTCTGTATATATCAATGAGGGTTTAGTTGGTTAATTGTGTCAATGAGATCTTCTGTATCTGAGTTTATTTCTAGATGTTTTGTCTAGTATTGAGAGTGGAGTGTTGAAGTCTCCCACTATTATGGTGGAGTCATCTAACTCTCTTTTGAGTGTAGTCAGTGTTTCTTTGACGTATTTAGGTGCTCTGATATCAGGTGCATAAATATTTAATATAGTTAAGTCTTGCTTGTGTACTGAACCTTTCAGCAATAAATAGTGTCCATCTTTGTCCACGATTGTCGATTTGGCATTAAAATTGATTTTGTCTGAGATTAGAATTGCCACCCCTGCTCTTCTTTGTTCATTGTTAGCTTGATATATAGTCTTCCAACCTTTAATTTTCAGTTTGTTCCTATCTTTAGGTCTCAAGTGAGTTTCTTGTAGACAACATATGGATAGGTCATGTCTTTTCTTCCAAGATGACACTCAGTGTCTCTTTCCTGGAGCGTTCAGTCCATTCACATTCAATGTAATTGTTGATAGGTATGTGTTCAGTGCTGCCATTGTGATGTGTTTATTTTTATGTTGATGTTTTCTCTGTTGTTCTTTTTAGTCTGTTCTGGGACATTCTTTTTTGAGAGTTGATTTTTCACCTTTTTCAGAGCTGGTTTTATAGTTGTTGAGACTCCTGTGTTACATTTCTTGAAATGATACATCTTTGTTGTGCTTTACAGCTGCCCCTATGAACCCCCTTAATAAACTATTTATAAACCCAATTTTAAATACTACCAGTCTTGTCATCTTCCTCTCCATCTGGAAGGACTATAACAACTGTAGAACATCCCTCTTTTTAATATGATAACACCATGGTTTTCATGATAATCACTGGATTGCTTCTTTCCTTATCAAAGCTTTGATTGGCTTTGGAGCCTTCCCTAAATGAGTAGAGTTTTGGGTAGTAAGCCAAAGCCAAGTGCCGTCGAGTCGTTCCAAAATATAAAGTTAGTAGTTTTGTTCTTCTAAGCCAGAACCAAGAACTTCTTTCAATATTTCTTGTAGTTTGGGTTTGGTTTTTACAAAGTCTCTGAGTTTCTGTTTATCTGGGAATGTCTTAATTTCATTTTCTTATTTGAAAGATAGTTTTGCAGGATATATAATTCTTGGTTGGAAGTTCTTCTCCTTCAAGGCTTTTAATGTGTGATGCCACTGTCTCCGTGCCAGCATGGTTTCTGCTGAGAAATCTGAAGAGAGCCTACAGGGTTTCCTTCCGAATGTAAGCTTTGCTTTGAGTCTTGTTGCCTTTAAGAGTTGCTGCTTATGTTTCATTTTGTTAAGCTTGATTATAATACATCTTGAAGTCTTTCTTTTGAGATCTATATTGGGTGGTGTACGATATGCATCTGAGATGTCTATATTCTCTTCCTTCATGATTTCTGGGAAGTTTTCTTTCAGCAGCTCAGCAACAATACTCTCTGTGTTCTCAGATGTCTCACCCTGTTCAGAGACTCCAATTAATCAAAGGTTGTTCCTCTTAATAGAGTCCCACATGCTTCTTAATGTTTCTTCATTTTTGTTGTTTCTTTTTTCTGATTTCTGCTTATAGATGCTTGCCTCAGTAGCCCTGTCTTCCAAGTCAGAAATTCTTTTTTCCATTTGTTCCATTCTGTTTTCTTGGCTTTGCAGTGAAGTTTCTATGTCTTTGATTTTGTTCTTGATCTGTTGGATTTCACAGTACTGGTGTTCCATCAGATGGAACATCTTGCTTAGTTTTTCATTTTGTTCTCCTGCATTTTGTATAAGGTATAGAAGGGCTCTGTATATAATCAATTTGTATTTACTTCCTGATGCTTTCATAAAAGTTTCTTCATCTACAAAACTCCTTGGTTGCTTTGTTTGGGAGCCTTCTGAAGCCACAGCTGATTTCTTGTGTGCCACAAGTGACTGTTGCTTTTTGGGACTCATGTGAGTATGTAGAGGCTAGAAGAGGTACTGTGAGGATGGACTGCAGATGTTTCTCTAGGCTGTCTTAAAATGTAAAGCAAAAGATATCTGACCACTTTACAAGTCAGTTACGTTTTCAGGTATAGAGGTCCCTCTTCTCAACTGGCAAAGTAAGCGCCACTATATCCAACCCCAGGTGATACAAACTAGTTCAGAATACAGCAATGCTACTGCCCTGTGCCCTCTACTGACAGGGCCTAGCCTTAGACGACGCTGCTTAGAGTACTGCTTTTCTGATAGAAAAGTGCTCTCTTGTGGGCAGGCTCTGGCTCCTAAGAATTAGGTCCAGCTGTGGCCACCGTATCCAAGATGGTGCCCTCCACACAGGCAGCAGACAGAAGGGCTAAAGGTGCCGAGAGGTCATGATTCCTCTTATTCTGTTGCAGGATCCCCAAAGCAGGTGGCACTAGGTAAATTACTGCTTTTGTGTCAGAGAAGCACTGTCCTGTTTGCAGGCGCTAGCTCCCAGGCTGAGAATGAGATCCTGCTAGAATCTCCGTATCCAACATGGCGTCCCGCACACTGACTGCGAAACTCTATACAAACGCCACTGAGGCAGATGTAAAACGACAGGCTCAAAGTGGCTAAATTAATGGAGTCCCAAGCCTGGCTCTCAAAATATGAGAATTTCACCTGCCTGTCCCCCCAGCAGCGTGTCTGAGTGTAGCTGCTAGGCAAGACCCTGTGCCGCCTGCTGGCCAAGACAGGAAAAAAAAAGTCAAACTGGTGCATTTATCTTCAGTCTGTGAGAGCCAGGGATAGCCAGGAGTGGGAGTCAGCATAGGAGAGGAGGTTTTTCGCTCAGTAGTATGAAGTCCAAAGTAACAGCCCTGTGCCGTGTCCTGGGGCTGATTAGGTGGCCAGAAGGCTCCATTTGATTATCAGGTCAAGTCTTGGTTTCTGGAGGGATATAAGGAGACGTGGGCTTAGTCCGCCATGTTGACTCCACCCCCCGAGATTTTTTTTTTAATTAAAAATATTATATGTGAGATACCTTGGACTTCATAGATACTCAAAAGTAGGTAGAATGAGATACCAGTATCCTAAGTTAAAATGACATCCTCAAGAACAAATTCAGTTGCCAGAGTGTCAGTACTTGTTCTAAACTACCAAAACTTTCTTGCCCTATCCATCAAAATAGAACAAGTTTGGAAAGTGGTTAAAATGAGAAAGGGAGGTACTTATTGACCGTTCTGCTGTTACCTGGTTCTTCCCTCTTTTTTCAACTCTCTGTCTCCAGATAGACAAGGAAACCCATTCTTTGATGCTCTACATTCTCCCAAACTCCTCCTTTTGCAGCTTAAGTCAACAGTCTTTTCTATGTGTTGTTGCTAGATATCCTCAAATCAATTTTGACTCAGAGCAACCCTGTGTGACAGAGTAGAACTCCCTGTAGGGTTTTCTTTAGGGAAGTAGTTCACTGAATCTTTCTGCTACAGAACCACAGAATAGGTTCAAATTGTAAACATTTTGGTTAGCAGCCAAGTGCTGCTGGGGTCTCTTATTTTTTGTGTGGTGCTATATACTTTTTAGCTGAAAAGTGTCTTTGACTTGTCCTTTGACCCTGTATGGACTCGTGTGTGTGTGTGTGTGTGTGCGTTACATGTATAACCAGTGATAGTGGAAGGAACGAAGCTGTAAAGACCTGGGGGCAGAGGAGCTACTGATAGAAAGTGTAAGTGAAATCTAGGAAACACTAGTAAGAAGCCACAAGAATAAGTTGAATTTTTCCCTATGTCGAAGGCAAATCTCAATTTAGCATCCCCAAATAGGACTTTTCAGGAGAAGAAAATATACAGAAATCCTCATTATAGCTACACAGAGCAAGCTGCTTGTATAATAATAAACCAAACCAAATCCACTGCCATCGAGTCAATTCTGACTCATAGCAACCCTGTAAGGCAGAGTAAAACTGCTCTATGGAGTTTCCAAGGAGAGCCTGGCAGAGTCGAACTGCCGACCTTTAGGTTGGCAGATGTAGCACTTAACCACTATGCCACCAGGGTTTCCCCTAGAATAATAGCACATAAATTGATGCCATCTAATACCTTTCTAAAAAACACTTGAGGTGTTTAACGTCTATCAATTGTAATACTAGACAGTGGAATTCCAAGGTTCATATAAAAAATCCTTTACCCTCAAAGGGCTCACAGTCAAGTGGAGGAGACACACACACAGATAACTACTCGCAGCAGTGTGACTGGTGCTTTAAATGAAATCAGGACAAGGACTGTGGGAGAGAAGAGACAATTACTCTGTAAGGAGAAGAGGATAAAAATTGCATGCCTCTGAGGAAACAGTGCCTGGATCTAGTGTTTAGACTAGTGATAAAACCTTTGGGTATCACATAAAAATGCATAAAATGGAAGACATGGCCCCAGACTCTCTCCTAGCCCCAAACTGAAGCCATTCCTGAAGCCAACTCTTCAGACAAAGATTAGACTGCACTATAAGACATAAAATGATAATCGTGAAGAGTGTTCTTCTTCACTCAAGTAGATATATCAGTAAATGGGCAGCTCCTGCGTAAAGGCTAGATTAGGTAGTGCAAAGGGACAGTTGCTGGTTGAATGTATGTGGGAAATCTGAGGTGGAAACAAGAAGTGTGCTGTCACATTATAGGGAGAGCAACTAGGGTCATTGCGCATAAATTATTGTATGAGAAACTAACTTCAACTTTTACTTAAAGCACAATTTAAAAATAGAGAAAACACATAAAAAAGATAATGAAAACTATTCTGAAGTGTACATTCTCCAGCAAAGTGTTTATGTAAAAGTGCGGAGTAGAAGACTACTTCACATGATCCCTTCAGGACATGAGCAGATGGAAAGTTCCACAGTAGGCAATGCCACTGGTTGCCATGGCAGTGGAAGAGTGACTTGAAGCTGACGTTGTTTTCCTTAATCCACAAGTGCACATAATTTGTTAGTTGGCTCCTCCTCTCTTTATGAGGACTGGAAAATACAGAAAACTTGGAATTATTTGTATTTTCTTCTTAGCTAGACTTTGTTCTTTTGGTAACCAAAAATATCTCTACCTTCTGCACATAGAATTCACTCAAATTCTTTTCATGTAGCTAACAAAACCAAACCTGTTGTTGTCAACTAGATTCCAGCCTAGCCCTGTATCAGCTCAAAATCTAGGATCTCTGTCAATATATGATGCTGTAGTATCAGACTTAATTGTAATTTTTCTTGGTGGAGATTATTAACTAGATAGAGATGAAGTATGCCCTCCTTTCATGCAGTGCACAATATAGGGTGCAGAATAACTATAGTAAGTGCTTAAAGTTGGAGTTACACAGCAGTCAGAGATCCAGTTCTGCAGCCCTGCTAAGCAGACATTATAAACAACAGCAGTCCTGGCTAGGAAGGAGTTTGGGTTTTGCCCTGTGTTGTAGAGCAAAAACATCACAACGTTTAATAAAGCAAAAAGAAAATTTCGTTTGGCCTCTATTAGATGAAGTGGAAAGTGGGAGACGAAAGAACCATGTTGCCAGAGCCATGTCTGCCCAATCCAGGGAAATTAGAGAGTAGACAAAAGTAGGAAAATAGACAGGTATACTGCCAGGGCCATGTCTGCCTCGTCCAAGGAAATTATACTATCATCAGTATATAGTAACATTACAAATGGGCAAAGCTACTGAAAGCTTTACCTTTTCACACATTGACTAGAAGCTGTGATCCTACGTTCTGAATTGCCTTTCTTAACAATTATTGGTACGGGTTTCAGTAACGACAGTCAAGAAGGTCCTCATTGGTCCAACGAATTCTTCACTAAATGCTGGCAGAAAACATATGAGGAAAAACGCTTTCATGCTGTTTCATGATTTGCTTATGTGAAAGGTTCCCTAAAAGGTGTTTTCCGAGATTGTCCTAGCTATTGTCTTTATATCTCAGAGCCCAGTACATCCTCACGAGTTCCTCCGAGTGCACTTCTGGCTGGTTTGTATTTTAGGGAATAATAGTACCATATTACCTCCTAAGCCACTTGATATTTTTTCTAGGAGGAGTGCTTCCATCCATTGTTTTCTGCAGCCTCTGGATCACTGCCCTGCCAGGCTCCCCTGTCCACATGCAAAGTTATAGTTTGAGTGGAAGCTCACTTTTCTTCCCGTAGAACGCTGTGACCCAAGACTTGCTAGACTCAGCTCTTGATTTATCAGTGTAACACTCTAAAAATGTAGAGGGCTTCATTGTTGCATACCTCCAGTCATTTCCAAATGCAGATAAACTCCTCGCCACACCCTGTCCCTAGCCACATTCAATTACTATAGAAATTTGGCCCTCACATTTGTTATAATTTTTTGCCTTCTTGCCTTTAAGAATTCTGTCTCCAGCTAATGGTGTACACAGAATGGTTTACCTGAAATAGCAGTCAGGAAGAAATTCCTTAATGCGGACTTTGCCCTGAGGTATTTAATCAACTGGTAGACTTTCTTGAGTATTTTATCCTTTATCAAATTTTGGGATATAAAACAACTGTTTGGGGGGCCAAACTCTTAATCTGAATTTTCCTGAAAGCTGATAAGGTGATTCAAATTTGACTTGCACAGCATTGCCAAACCGTCAAACCAAACCCTTTGCCATCCTGTGGCTTCTGACTCATAGTGACTCCTATAGGACAGAGTAGAACTGCCCCACAGGACTTTCAAGGCTGTAATTTTTATGGGGACACTGGCAGTACACAGTCGTAACCAAAGATCAGCAGCTCAAATCCACCTGCAGCTCCTTGGAAACCATATAGCGCAGTTCTATTCTATGCAATGGGTTTGGTTTGGTTTAATCTTTAGGTAAGCAAACAGCTGCATCTTTTGCCTGCATAGAGTCTGGTGGGTTTCAACCACTGCCCTTTGGTTACCAGCCAAGTTCTTAACCACTGTGCCACCAAGGCTCCTGCAGCACTGCTATGTCATGCATTTCTGGAATTTTTCTTTTCCCTTCCATTTCTACTTGTATCCAGCTGATTCTTTACTGACAGTCATCTCTTTCTGTAATCCCAAACTGAATGGAGAAAATAACCATTAATACCTACTACTATCGTTTAGCTTTCCATCCCTTCTCCCCCGAAACTTTTGTTCATTAGGTATGTTGTCTCCCTTCCAAGCTACTCCTGAGCACAGTTTCACCAGATACTTTTCCATCGTGTAACAGGGATTGCTATTACTCTATCTTCTTTAGTGGCCTCGCCACCTGCCATTTTGAGTTTTCCTGTGACAGTGTCACCCTGGCACCAACTGTACTATTGTTAATCAGGACAGACTAGATATGCTGGTTTATAAGTGAACCTCTAAATCTTTAAAGCTCAGTGCCATAGCTCGACAAGTGTTTATTGCTTTTATATGTTCCATTTCCAATACAGGTTGGCAGGGGGCATTGCTCTGCATGGTCTTTCAGGGACTTAAATTGAGGAAAATTGCACCATGTGAATACAACTGTCAGTGCTATAGGGAAAGAGAAGCCTGGAGAACTTACACAGCTTTTTTGTGCTTCATCTTGGAAGTAATGAGCATCACTTTAGTTCAGAGTGAGTTAGGTGGGGATTGCCTAATCGTACGAGTTGGTGAGTGTTTATGCCACAAATGTTGGTGTCAGGTCCATGTCTTGAAGCCCCTAATGCAGAGCTAGTGTAATGTCCCCAAGCAAATCAGTACCTAAAGACTCTTTTCCCCTGCCACCCCTTCAAATGGATCATCTCGTCAGGCAACCTGAGAAATTTTCTTCAAATTCTGTCATTAGAATGAACTTGTTTCCTTTTGCATTGAAAAATGCTTCTATGACAATGAGTGGTTTTGCCTACAGTGTACATAACTGTAGTTTAGGTTCATTAAACTAAAACCTGAGTACATCCCACGACATTTTGAAGAATTTCTTCCTTTTAAAGCTGTTTTATTTACTGACATTTCCACCCCCTGGGAATCCAGTTCTCTTGTTTATTAGAACTGCTAAAATGAAAGTTTGCCACCTGATTAATTTTAATAGTTTAGCCAGAAACCTGTGGATAATGTATATTGGCTGCCAAGCTTGAGATAAATTCTATTGGCTCTGTTGCAAAGATTTTGGCAGAAATAAAGTCTGCCCTTTGCAAAAGAAGCATAGAGGAACTGGAGGGATTGAATTTCAAAAGCAAGTGTGAAGCAAAAGACTGCTTTTGTCTTTCTTTGTGACTTCCCACTGCTGGGGGGATCTGATAAATCCATTCAGCAATTCTTTTTTAGCCCTCATATTTTTATTTAAGTATTTTAGTTAAATAAGAAATGTAAGCCTTTTGTGTATAGCTGGACCTGATTCAAAGTCAGGAAGACTTCAGAGGTAGCATGGTGAGGCCAGCTTTAGGTTGTTGTGGTTTTTAAAGAGATCTGAACAACTAAACAGCATCTTAAGGCACCAGGAGTTTACCACGGGAGATTCATATTGGAAGAAATGTCATTGTCGGGTGATTTATCCACACCACATAGCTTTTTCAGTGTTGGTTCTTCCTTGTGACCTGCTACAGAGTTTTTAGGTCCCTGTGCAAAGAAAAATCCTGGACATTGCGCTCAAAAATCAAGGAAAAAGTATAATAAAAGTATTTTAAAAATAAAGCTTTTTCCTTGGTTCTGTGGTCTTTCTCAACTTGGCACGATGGTTTTTGCTTTAATCTCACTCTAAGTAAAGCTAAAATTCTAAATTATTAACATGGACCCAATCATTTATCTGTATGTTCTACAATTCCTGTTTTAAATGCAAATAGGGCTGGTGGCACAGTGGCTAAGGGCTGGGCTGCTAACCAAAAGGTTAGCAGTTTGAATCCACCAGCTGCTCCTCGGAAACCCTATAAAGCAGTTCTACTCTGTTGTATAAAGTCTCTAAGAGTCAGAATTGACTTGACAGTGAAGGCTGTTTTGTTACTAAAGCATTTAACTTGCATCTGGAACTCCTGAAATGACATAATTCCTGTTTCATGGCTTGTCTTGGAGGGTACTTAAAAATGGCCAAAAGAGAAAAACACAAGACAGATTCAGGAAAGTTGGAAGGCAGCAGAAGATGCCTCTAAGCGTGCAGTTGGCCAAGAGAGCGTCAGGCATGAAGAGACGTCTGTGGGATGAGAGCAGAACCTCACGAGTGCCCTGGAATCTGTGTGGTGGTGTAGACCTTGAATGTATTTGCTCTATCTGACAGTTGCATGAACTACTCACTCTGCGCTAGCTAGAATGAGGCCTGGAAAAGTCAGACCGGCTATCTTCCCTTTCCTCATGCCCACCTTCCCAATCCCTGTATATGGTCACCTCCCCAAATCTCACACCTTCCTCCGTTCCTGGACATCCCTGATACCTGGATCTTGAGTAAATCAGAGACTTACCACCTGCTCATCACCCAGTTGTTAGCCCAGGAGGAAGACAACCACTGCTGCACGCTGTGTTCCATGACATCACAGGGTACCCAGGCCTAAGCCACAACCCTAACTCTCACCTTACCCTGCACTGTATGAATTACCAATTCTGTCTAACAAATGACTCCAAGTTTTAGTAGCTGAAAACCAGAGCATTTATTATCACACGGTTTTTGTGGATCAGGAATCTAGCCATAACTGGGCATGCCCTCTGACTCTGTGTCTCTTGCTAAATGCCATGAAGTTGTCAGCTTGGGCTACCATCACCTCAGGGCTCAAGAGAGGACATTTCTGCCTCCAGGCTCCTGGTGGTCAGCAGGATTCAGCTCTTCCCAGGCTTTAGGTCTGAGGGCCTCATCTCTTAGCTTAACACATAGCATGTCATTGGAGTGACTAAAAAAAGGGGGTCAGTGAGAGAGAATAATCAAGATGTATTATAAAAATACTCGTTCATAACCTAATTGCAGTGGGACATCTCATCACTTTTGCTGCATTCTGTTCTTTAGAACTGAATCAGTAAACTCAGCCCGCACTCAACAAACAACCACAAAAAACCCACCCAGTGCTGTTGAGCTGATTCTGACTCATAGCGACCCATAGGACAGAGTAGAATGGCCCCACAGAGTTCCTAAGCAGTGCCTGGTGGGTTTGAACAGCTGACCTTTTGGATAGCAGCCAGAGCATTTAACCCACTATGCCACCAGGTTTTCTTGAGCCCACACTAAAGGAGAGGGGGTTATTTAAAATGATGAGCAGGAGGTGGGGATCACTGGAGCCGTTTTAGAGACTTGGAGGCTACATACCACAGTTGACATAGCCTGTTTTTTCCTTCTTTGCAAAAAAAAAGAAAAAGCTTTCAAACACACTTTTATTCGCTCTTCTGTTACCACCTTTGCGCAATTCTTATTGCCTCCCAGCCAAGCCGTTACAACTTCGTCTCAATTGGTGTCTGTTGCTGGTTTGGTTTCTCTTCTCTCTTCTTATTCTTGTATGTTTTCCATGATCAGAAGAATGGTCCTAGGGCCCTACATTTATTGTTTTATTCTATTCAAAATTACAATATTTAAAAGATAATCTGAATGTACTTCAGAACAGTCCTTATACCCTAAAGAATTTGCCTCATCCATTTTCTTTGCAATTACCATTTTTCCTTAGTTAATGTACAATACAGCCAGGACTTTTATAAAAATTATCCCCATTTCATTTTGAGAAGAGTAAGCTTTATGAATAGAATAAGAATTAATGAGCTCTAACTAAAACTGCAAGAGTTTCATGCTTTCCTCTTGAATTTGTAGGTACAGCCCTCAACTCTTTCTTCTATTTCTATGGTTTTATTGAAACCTGGAAAAAGGCTAAACAACACCAGATATTTGGCAGACACCACTTTTAACTATAATTAGAAAATACTGATCTCCTTCTGCTTTGTTAAATGCAGTGATTTCATATAAATTGAAGATATTAAGCTTTGAAACCACTTGGAATTTTACTCTAATATTAGACATAATCTCATTTTTCCCACCCTAAACCCTGTTCTAAGTGTCCTTCCTCAGTTCTCTGTGCACATCCTTATTATACTTGGTCAATTACATATGATTTTCTCTACTCATATGAGAATTCATTTTGAGTAAGAATTTCTGGCAACCAGAAGACTGACTAGCATAACATTGGAGTTCAAAAAATATTTGTTAAGCGAATGATGAGTGAATGAGCCAATGAACTTACTTCGTATTTATACTAAAGAACTCTTCTGCTGTGAAAGTCGGTGCTGTGGAAAACAGAAAAATGTGATGTCTCATCAGGTCGTATTGTTTTGATGTGTCTTTTGCAGAAGAACCAGGGATTAACCCTAAGAGAGGAAAGAGAAGCTACCCTGCTACTCGAAGACATAAACTTTCATGGAAAGAAAGTGAATCCTCCAGAAACAAATCAAGACATGCATTTTCTCAAGGGCTGCTTCTGAGTAGGGCTTTCCTCTAACTATCCAGAGGGTTAGATCTTGCAAATATTATGCAATCAGGAACCTCTTGAGAACTAAACTGATGGCTCTGGAACAAAAATAGCATGTGGCCATCTGCTTTGAAGACACAGAAGCTTTCTACTTCTTAGTCTAGGGAGGGACCTGAGCATCCCAACCCAGCCTCATGAGATGGAGAAAATGACTTCACACTATCCAAGGAAGACAGAACCTGGAGAAACCTTTGGAACGGACAACTTCTTGGTGTTCTTTTGACATTTGAATCTCTAAAAGCACTGCTATAGCTGGATTTCTGCTTTCAGTGGGTGTAGTCTGCTCTTTATTTTGAGTCAGTTGGTTCATGGAAGTCAGATGTTGTAATTCGAGTGGGGAGACGACAACATAAGGCCAAATAGATTCTTATTCCAAACATGGTCCAAGGAGAAAACAGAGAGTGGATCCTAGTCATTTAGGAAAAGGAAAACAGAAAGGTAGCATAATTTGTCTCCTTAACACCACCTTGCAACCGATAACATCACAACACTTAAAGTACACTTTATGCGTAAGTCGTTTGCATGTGTAAATTGACAGAAAAATACTGGACCCAGGACATAACAGCATAACATCACTGCACCAGAATTTTAAAAATCATAATGAATCATTTTAGATGTTGCTCAAAACTGAAAAATCGGAGACTTTTTTTCAGTAACCAGTTTTTCAGTGTATTTCAAAGTGTATATTAGTGTATCTGAAACAAATGTATATTTTTCGGTGCAAAGTAAACTTGCCAAGCCAAGTGCCGTCGAGTCGGGTCCGATCTGATTTTACTTTGAATCCATAGAAAGTATCTCTGAAAAGACCACTTTGGTGCTGAATTGTGCATCCTCTCAATTCAGAGAGACTGAGGATGGGGATTCTCTTCTGATCCCAAGTCCTTCTGCACTCTGTGCTTTTTCAAAACCAGTAGATACATAAATACTGATGGAGTTATACTACAATCTGAACTAATAGAGAGATTTAAGCACAAATCTCTTTAGAATTATTCTCTAGCACCAAATATGTTTGAATTTTTTAGTTATTGCTATATTCACAGACTTCTTAAAAACATGTCATTGTCTGATAGCATTTCCTGATAATTGTTCTCATCTCTGCCATTGTATCAACACTATCAGCACTAAGTTATAATCATTATATGATTATAATTCTATATAGAGTGTATCAATAGCTTATTTACAATTTCAGCAAACACTATGTCATTTCATCAGGTAATCTATAAAGATAAATGCAGTAAATATTTCAATCTCTCCTGAATTTTTCTACACTCAAAATATATATTTGTCTTCTTTTATGTTTGTAGCTACCATCAACCCAGCTGACAACTTCTTTGAAGAAAATACATATTTTGGAAAAAGTAAAATGACTAGGAGACATCAGCTTTCTAAAGATATGTAATTTACAGTTCAGTTTATATTTACTTCCATGCAGAAATAAAATGTTAGGAAACAAAAAATAATTGTAAAGCATAAAAATGAGGCACATTCTCATAATACAACAAAAATGATAAATTAATAAATGAGCAGCATATTTATATTAAAATACTATTTTAAAATTTTAAAATTGTTACTAGAATTTATGATAACAGCAGAAGAAACAACTGTAGAGGTAGGTTAAAGATGTACTGTTGTAAGATTCTTACATTGTATGTGCAATGGGATAGGAATTAAAGGTCAACTCTGATAAGTTAAAGAAGTGTATTGTAAATCATAGAACAACAACTGAAAAAAAGAAACACAATAACAACAACAAACCATATCTGTTATAACTTGTAAGTAAACAGTAGAGATAAAATGAAATCTTTAAGAACTCTTATCTATAAGAAAGCAGGAAAGGACCCAAAAGGGAACGAAGTAGATTTAAAAAACAAAAATCAAAAAGCAGCAGGATAGATCCAAACCCAACAATAACAATAATTACCTTACATGTAAGTAATCTAAACATTCCAGTTAAAAAATAGTGAATTTTGGACTGGATTTAAAAGCTTTTTGGGGTTTTTTTATTAAAAAAAAAAAAAAAAAAAAAAAAAAAACTTCACACGTGTCATCTGCAAACAAACCCATTTAACTTTTTTTCCAAAAGATGATTAATTGAAAGGATGGATTAACATAAATATTAAGCAAAAGAAAGCTGTAGTACATACATTAATATCAGACAAATTAGACTTTATAATTGTTTTAGTCAGCTAGTACTGCTCTAACAGAAATACCACAGAGTGGATGACTTTAACAAAGGAAAGTTTATTCTTACACGTTCTGGTAGGCTGCAAGTCCATATTCAGGGTGTCTGCTCCAGGGGAAGGCTTTCCCCCTTGTACTCTCTGTAGGGGAAGTCCAGTGTTGCATCAGTCTTTGTCCAGGGAGCCTCTTGGCGCAGGAACCTCAGGTCAGAAGGACACGCTGTGCACCTCTGCTGCTTTCTTGATAGTGTGAAGTTCCCAATTCTCTGTTTGCTTCTCTTTCCTTTTATCTCTTGTAGGACGAAAGGATGAAGGTTAGGGCAAGCCACACTCCAAGGAAACTCCTTTTAACAGTGGAGCAGGGAGGTAATCTTATGAAGGGATTTACAGTCCCATCCTAATCCTTTAACATAAAGCTCAGGAAAATCACAAGATGGAGGACGTCACAAAATATTGGGAATCATGGCCCAGCCACATGGCTACACATATTTTGGGGTGGACACAATTCAACCTATGACAATATAAACTGTAATCGGAGAATCAGGAGTAAGAGGAGGATATGAAATGTGTGGCAAATTGCCTCCAGAACAGCTTCTGTCTTTGTGACGAGGCCAAAGAAATAGAAGGTACCTGTCTCAGGCTACGTTCTCTAGAGAAGCAAAACTGGTGAGGTGTATATGTATTTAAACCCATTGTTGCCAAATCAATTCTTGCTCCTGATGACTCTATAGGATGGAGTAGAACTGCCCTATGTGGTTTCCAAGGAGCTGCTAGTGGATTTGAACTGCTGACTGTTTGGTTAGCAGCCAAGCTCTTAACCAGTGCACCAGCAAGACTCTCTCCCCCTCCCCCTTCTCTCTCTCCCATGAGGCCATATGTGCAAACAGAGTATTAGAAAACAATGTGACAGAAGCAAAGACCATGGGCATTTGGGCCAATTTCTCACGTAGCTTACACAGGTCTTCAGGGCCTGCTCAGGCCCCCTTTCATTTATACCACTTCCATTTAATGATGGAGTGCTGCTGTGCGTTCAGAAATTTCCAGCCCTGTAGGTGAGACCACACCCAGTTCATGACGGGTGTCTCAGGCCGTGCGGTGACTTGGCATTCCATGGTTGAGCACTCAGTCTCTACTAAGGCCCAGCAACAAGCCAAAAGCTGTTTCTCAAAAGGAGGCTAATAATTCTCAGAGGATGGCAGAGCTTTGGTCCCAAATCCTAAGGGTCTATGCTATAATTCATAAATGGGGCCACCAAAGAATAAAGATGCTGCTAAAGACCCCCAACAGCATCCCTATCTGTCCCTGACACTTCAGGCACCATTATTAAATCAGACAGATGATATGGCCCAAGCAACAGAGCAGCTTGCATAGCAGCCTGAACCTACCACAGAGACTTCTCTTCTTCTGGGCCCCACTCACACCTATCAGCTTAAAAGTAGGCCAGAATGGTCCACCTAGGTGGGGATATATTGCCTCCCAAGTCAAAAAGAAGCCCACCTGGTGCTGTGCCTCTGTTTTAGATGTGAGAGGGGCCAGATGCACTAACTTATCTGTTGTTTTAGAAGGAATTTCTCAACACGCATCATACCACCGGACACCTAAATATGTCACTGAGGGGAATGCACCTAAATTTTTGTCAACTTAATGTCCCTTTCTCTAGAGTGTACTTGTTTTACCAGTAAGTCCAAAGTCACTGGCTCCTCTTCCTTTCTAGATGCAGTGAACATAATGTCATCAGTGGGACGGACCAGGGCAGTGTCTTGTGAAAAGAAAAGGTGGTCACGATGCCTGCAGATTAAATTATGACGTAGGACTAGAGAACTGATATACCGCTCAGGTAGGACAGTGAAGGTTTATTGCTGGCCTTGACACTGAAAGCAAACAGCTTCTGGAAGTTTTTTGAAACAGGTATGGAGAACAAAGCATTAGCCAGATTAATAGCTGCATACCAGGTACCAGGACATATATTAATCTGCTGAAACTATGAAACCATATTTGGAACAGTATCTGCAATTAGAGTCACCACCTAATTAAGTTTTTGATAATCCTCTGTCATTCTCCAAGATCCATCTTTTTTTTTTTGCACAAGCCAAACAGGTGAGTTGAATGGGGATGTAATGGAAATCACCACTCCTGCAGCTTTCAAGTCCTTGATCATGGCAATAATCTCTGTAATCCCTCCAGGAATGTGGTATTGCTTCAGATTTACTATTTTCCTATGTGGAGACAGTCCTAATGGGGTCCATTTAGCCTTTCCTACCATAGTAGCCCGTGATCCATATGTCAAAGATCCAATGTGTGGGCTCTGCCAATTGTTCAGTGCATGTATTCCAATGATGCATTCTGAACCTGGGGAAATCACTACAGGATGGACTTGAAAACCTACTGAACCCACTGTGACATGGACATGAGCTTGGACTCTATCAGTATCCTAACTTTTGTACACCCTCATTCTAACTGGTAGCTCACAGTGACACTTTAGGTCTCCAGGAATTGGTGTCAGTTCAAAATTAGTGTTCAATAATCCCCCCCAAATATGATTATTTCCTTTTCCCAAGTGAATAGTCCCTATTGTAAAAGATTGTAGATCCATTTGGGGTAGACTGGGAGAAAGACTAACAGTATCCTTTTTTGGCTATCTAGTGGGGTCTTTCTTCAGTGTCCTTATTTAAAGGGGTTGTTGGTCTGTAAACTCAAACAAGTCTGGAACTTGATGAAAGGCCATGACTCTATTCAGCTAGTTCAAGTTAGGCTGCCATTCACTTGACCTAGAATTCTTCTGTTTGGACAAATCAAATAAATATTTAGTAGATTTCCCATGTATTTCACTCCTAGGAACACAATAACTAGGTAGCCAATGCCAAAAAATCCTTATGAATCAGACTTTCTAATAATTGCTTTGATTCTGCTGTCCATGATGGTAACCATACACACCTTGTTTTTGTTGATTAAGTGCAATCACTTGGCCCCTAACACCACAAGGTTCAATCAGCACCATCATAGTTAAGTATCTCACTGTCAAATCTTACTTACATAAAAACAGCAATCACATTAGTCTTCAAGGGTGCTGGGGTTCCCTTCGCAAATTTGTTCTTGGCCATTATGGTAAAAGCAGAGTCTTCTGGACACTCCATGTGTGGGTCTATGGGGTCTTACCTGTTAAATCCGCTCTAACATGTCCATTTTCAACTTACAGCATCCTTTTAGGACATACTGGAAATGTCCTTAGTGTTTTCAAGGTTGTAATCTTTACAGAAGCAGCCACGCATTTCTCCATCTACTCAATTGTAGAGGTACAAAATACATGAAGGGAGGTGAAAAAAATGAAAGAGATAGACAAAGTTCAATTTTTAATTGGAGATTTTAATGCTCATTAACTGATAGTGTAAACTCAGAGAAATTCAATAAGGGTATAGGATACCTGAGCTTCACTACCTGTCAGCTTGATCTAAATGACGTTTTAAAACACACCATCCACCAACAGTAGAATACACAGAACAGTCACACAAAAAATTCATAAAGATAAACCATATTCTGTGCCATAAAATGTTCAAATAATTTTGATAGGATCAAAACCATACAAACTGTGTCTCGGCTGCAACTAAATTAAAGATTGATAACTAAGTAGATAAATACATCAAATATTTGGAAATTAAACCAAATATGCTTAAATAAACCAGGAATGCAATAAGAAATCATGAGGTATTTAGGAAATATTTTGAACGCAATAAAAATGAAAACAAAACCTAAAAAGTACAAGATGCAGCTAAGCAAATGTTTAGAGGAAAATTTATAACACTAAATATGTATGTTAGAAAAGAGAAAAGGTCTCAAATCAATGATGTCAGATCCCATCTAAAAAGAATAGAAAAACACGATAAAATTAAGCCTAAAGGATGCAGAAAGAAGGAGATAATAAAGTTAAGAACAAAAGTAAATTAAATTGAGAACCAGACTGCAATAAAGAAAAATCAATAAAACTAAAACCTGGTTCTTTGAATGAAAATCAGTAAAAGAAATTATCATCTAGCCAATTTGGCAGAGTAAAAAGAAGAGAAAGGACACATACTAACAATAACAGGAAAAAATAGAGTCCCTACGTATCCTAGAGATGTTAAAAGGGAGAAAATAGCAGAAAGAAAAAACTTCTATGCTGTTAAATCTGAAAATCTTCATGGCATATTCCTTCAAAGACATAAATAATCAGATGTACTCAAGTAAAAGTAAGTTAGCTAAATAGCTTTATAGGTATTATGTTGAATTTAAAGTTAAAAATTTTCTCACAAAGTAAACTCCAATCTGAGGTAGCTTCACTCCAATACCTGCTGAGCATTTAAGCAATAAATAATGCAAATTATTCACAAATTTTCCCAGAAGATAGAAGAAAAATATATTTAAGGAAAGTGAAAAACACACAGACAACAAACTACACAGATCAGGAAACAATTAGAGGAACAAAATGACAGACACAACAAGGAAATTGAAAACAAAGCAAAAAAAAAGAACTACAAGGACTGAAAAACAAAGCAAGAGAAGCACCAACAACAGAGTCAAATAGAATACAGAATAAATGGACTAGAAGACAAAATACCTGAACTTACCATGTCTCAAGGAAAATAAGAGAAAAGAAAAAAAAAGGCAAGAAATACAAACGGAAGTTACTGATTCACTTAAGAAATGTAACACTTGAGTTATTGGTATTCCAAAGCACTGGGACAACCATGACGATATTAGAGTCATTGAAACAATTTTCTAAGCAATCGTTAGAAATTTCCAGACCTGAACAGAGAGCCATGCCTGAAATCACAGGAAGTTACAGGAATAATAATTAGAAGAAACACACATTAAAAAAATCAACTTTCCTAAGAAAATTCTTGAAAACCAAAGACAAGGAGAGAATTCTGAAAACAGCAAGAGAAAATTGCAACATAACATACCAAGGATCTTTCATAAGAATCAGTGTGGATTTCTCCTCAGAAATTTTGCAGACGAGAAGACAATGGAGCATCATACATAAACTGCTTAATGAAAACAATTGCCAACTGAGATTTCTTTACCCAGTTTACGTCATTCAAAAATGAGGAACAAATCAAAACACTCCCATACAAACAGAAGCTCTGGGAATTTGCTGGTACTAAGCCAGCTTTGCAAGCATCGCTAAATAGATTATCCCAGATGGAAAGGCAAAAATATTAAATAAACACTAGTATTTATAAATGGAGAAAAAAAATAAGAGCTCTCCCCAAATATGACAACACAGGCAAGTATAAGGACCTAGTATATGTCATATTTGGAGTGTGAACTCAATAGTTAAATTCTACAAACAATATTAAATTTGTGAGAAAAAAGTACAAAGTAAACTTATTGAAAATAAACGTATATTGATATTAATGGAGACACATCAGCAGAGATGGGAGAAGGAAGAGTATATTAAGAATAGGTTATTTTAAGCTTCTGTGTTAACTGTTGTTTCTATGTTAACTGTTATGAAGTTTTAAGTTGTATAAAGTGATAATGTTCAGAGGAAAAGTAGAATGAAAGCAAAAGTTCTCATTACAAGAGAATAGCCACATATGATCAAAAGTAGAAATACTAAATTTAAAAAACAAAGCAAATTTGAAACACTCAAAAACAAATAGAGAAGTGAATGAGGCAGATACATCATTTTCAGTAATATCTTAACTGTAAATGGTCTTAATGCCTATCTCTGAAAGTCACCTTTTGGGGATATAACAAGGTGGTACACAAAATAAAGACTGCTATTCTGAAACAGTGATGCTCTACTTAATAATATCTGTACGAGACCAAGAGGTCAACAATTACTTAAAAGGAAAAATGAGAAGATAAGGGAGCAGGGAAACTAGAGTACTAGAAACGGGAAAAACAATACAATTAAAAAAAATACTGAGACATTGTGATAAATGTAACTGATGTCACTAAACAGTTTAAACAGAAATTGTCAAGTACGAACCTAACTTCCTATGTAAACTTCACTAAAAACTCAATAAAATGTCACTTAAAAAATAAATATTAATTTTTTTCAAAAGAAGTGGGATGCTCACTGTTGTTATTGTTAGGTGCCGTTGATTCAGTTCCAACTCACAGTGACGCTACACACAACAGAAAGGAAAACTATCCAGTCCGGCACCATGCCAGGTGTCTTTGTGCTCAAACCCAATGTTGTAGCCACTGTGTCAACCCATCTGGTTAAGGGTCTTCTTTTTTCACCAACCTTCTACTTTACCAAGCATAATGTCATTCTCCAGGGATTGATCCCTCCTAATATGTCCAAAGGGTGTAAGACACAGTCTATTCATCCTTGCTTCCAAGGAGCGCTGTGGTTGTCCTTCTTCTAGGACAGTGATGTTTCTTCTTTGGGCAATCTACGATACAGTCAATATTCTTCTCCAGCACCACAAGTCGAAGGCATCAGTTCTTCTGTATTCCTTATTCATTGTTCTGCTTTTGTAGGTATTTGATGCAACTGAAAATACCATGGCTTGGGTCAGGTGCACCTTAGTGTTCAAGCTGACATCTTTACTTTTCAACACTTAAAAGAGAGCTTTTGCAACAAATTTTCCCAGTGCAATGCATCTCTTGAGTTCTTCACTGCTGCTTCTATGGGCATTGATTGTGGAACCAAGTAAAACAAAATCCTTGACAATATCAATCTTTTCTCCCTTATTATGATCTTCTTTACTGGGCCAGTTGTTTGAACTTTTGTTCCTGGTGAGGTGCAATCCATGCTGAAGGCTGTGGTCTTTGATCTTCATCAGTAAGTGTTTTAAATTCTCTTTACTTTCAGCAAGCAAGGTTCTGTTATCTACATAAAACAGTTTGTTGAGTCTTCCTCCAATCCTTATGTTTCATTCTTAGTCATATAGTCCACCTTCTCTGATTATTTGCTCAGCATTACAAAGTACGTGAAAGGATACAACCCTGATGCACTCCCTTCCTGACTTTAAGCCACTCAGTATCCCCTTGTTCTGTTGGAACAACTGACTCTTGGTATATGTACAGGTTTCTCATGAGCACAATTAAGAATTTTGAAAGTCTCATTCTTTGTAAGTTTATCCATAATTTGTTATGATTCACACAGCCAAATACCTTTGTATAGTCAATAAAACACAGGGAAACATCTTTCTGCTATTCTCTTTGTCAAGAGCTATCTGACATCAGTGACGTATCTCTCATTCCATGTCCTCTTCTGAATCTGGCTTGAATTTATCTTGGTTTTCTGTCCATGTACTGTAGCAACTGCTTTTGAATTATCTTCAGCAAAATTTTACTTGTAGTGATGTTAATGAAATAGTTCAAAAGTTTCCACATTCTGTTCAATCACATTTCGTAGGAATGGGCACAGATATGAATCTCTTCCAATCTATTGCTCAGGTGTCTGTCTTCTAAATTTCTTGGCATAGGTGACTGTAGAATGTCATCACTTTTATGCTTGAATAATATTTCATTGTATATATATATACATATACCTACACACACACACACATAGATATATATACCATCTTTTGTTTATCCATTTCTCTATTGATGTATACTTAGGTTGTCTTCATGCTTGGCTATTGTGAACAATGTTGGTTTTCAAGTATCTGTTTGAGCCCTGCTTTCAATTCTTTTGGGTACTTGTTCAGGAGTGGAATTACTGGGTCATCTGCTAATTTCTGTTCAACTTTAAAAAATATAAATTATATTAAAATGAGAAAAACTAAACTGTAGGTATCTACAGGTGTACACTTGGCTAAAAAATGTTAACAACTGCCATGACATTATTAATGTAAAATCCAGATAGTGAAACACTTGACATGGGTAACTAAGTTGAGACCCAAAGGGAAAGAAAAGCACTAGAGGGTTTCTGGAGTGGCTTGGCGTTACTTACAAAAGTACTTGCTCACATAACTCATTACACTGTATGTTTGTTTTGCGTAACTTGTATCTGTGTTTTATTTTACAATAAACAGCTTTTTTAATATTTTAAAAAGAAATAAAAAAGAATTTAGTGTCCGTGGTACTGAGAATGCCAGAATAAGTGAGTATGACCAAGGTGCTGTCTCGGGTTTTCTGTAGATTCTGTGTCCTCTCTGATCTCCAATACAGTGTGTATTGAAGACATTGAACCATTTGACCTCTACAGTTTCCCACAGTCAGTTTTCCTAAATGCGTAGTTACAACATACTCTAATACATTCTGTCTTTTGTATGTGTATGTGTGTGAGTGTGTGTTTGACTAATTACTGGAAGTTAATTAGAATTATTTTCTGTTAAATCCTGATGCAACAAGTGGAAAACCTTAGGCAAGTCACCTAATCTCCATCAGTCTTACATTCCTCATCTGTCTAATTGGATAAGAGTACTTACAGGATTTTTGCCAAGATTAGATGATTAAGTTCTGTAGTACAATGCATAACACCCATTTCTCAATAAGTAATTGTTAGCGCTTTTGGTTTTTATTTTATTGGCTTCTGAAAAGAAGGAAGAAAAATGTGCAAGATTTCAAGTCTAAGTGACTGGCAGGCTGATAGTACTGTTGATTGCAGCATGAGCCCATAAAAAGGAGTCAGTTCACGGTCAAAATGAGTTAAATTGTGCTCATATAAAATCCACATTGTTTTATAACTATTTAATTGTTGATTTTCCAAAGGAAATTTCTTATCCCAAATCCAGAGTGCAGATTGCAATAGTTATTCTGGGGTGAAATCTCTGTGCTTGTCATAGAGTTTGAACTTCTCCAATGCGAATGATCAGATTCAGTGCTGTCTCTTTTGTCAACATAGCAAGAAGAATTAATTCAAGTGTTTACTTTGGACTTGTTAGCCCATCAATCAACCATGAAACTTTGATTTGGGTGTTTGCTGTGGCATAATTAGTCAAGCATAACAGGAGAAGAGTGGACAGGGTAACAGGTAAATTCAGCTAATGAGTACTCTTTGGCAATTGGACCAATGTCAGTGACAATGTAAAGAAAGGGGTATTGATAATTAGCTCATTAGGGCTTTATGCCCCAACCGCGCACTTCTACCTTAACATGCACAACTCAATCTCTGCACCAACATACTATTCATCGATTTTTGTAGTGAAGTTGTCTCCCTGCCTTCTCTTTAATACCTTTAATAGTGTCATTGTTACCTCCAATTGTTGCCTTCTGCAAGGCAAGGATTGAACTTGTATTAGCTGTCCATCACTAATGAACTAAACTGAACATGCTCTTGGCTACTTATTATTTTGCACAATCCTCTATTACCAACTACCACCTATCTTCTTCTATAGCATGTGTTATCAGTATGACAAATTATAGCTGAACAGAAAGCGATACCTTGAATTCTAGCATCAATCTTTAGTAAGACAAGGCATTTAAATGTGGTGATTGGCCTACTTGTTCAATATCATCAAACATGTATTGGGGATGAGAGAGAATCTATTCTCATATTTAGATTACTCTCAATTACCCCAAGACCCAAAACCCACTACCATCGAGTCAATTCTGATTCATAGCAACCCTATGGGTCAGAGTAGAACTGCTCCATGGAGTATGCAAGGAGCACCTGGCAGATTTGAACTGCCAATTTTTGGTTAACAGCCATAGCACTTAGCCACTGCATCGTCAGAGTTTCTTCATTATTCCTCTTTTATTTATTTTCAGGTTTTCTTAAGCCTTACCTCCCCATCTCTAATATAGTTCACATATATAATGTTCACAAAATGTTGACTTACATGTATTTTTATTCCCATGCTAACATATTATCAGACTTTACATATTTCCAGTGTGTTAGAGATGAGAAAAAGTGGAAGTCTATGGTCAATAGCTTGGTCAGCGGAAACATAGAGATATAACCTATATTAGACCATAAGGCTGCAAATCAGAGTTCAGTGTTCATCATGTGACATTAGGAGCCTTGGTGGAACAATGGTTAAGATCTTGGCTATTAATCAAACAGATAAGGAGTTCAAATCCACCAGCTGCTCCTTGTAAACCCTGTGAGGCAGCTCTGAGACAGGGACAGTGGGCAGTTTCTTTTCAACTCCTTTTCCTTGCAAATAAAACAGAGTGCCTGGAACCAGACCTCTAAGTCCTTTTTATGCAGATACCTTCCAATAAACAGTGCAGAAAACTACAAATTGGCGGTAAAGGGATAAAAGTCCCAAAGGTTTAATCACGTCCTAGGACACTGAAGTAAGTCATTTACATGACTGTGTCAAATTCTTCAGAGTTGTTTTTCAGAGGGAATCAAGTAAAACCAGTTCTGGGCATCCACTCAGGAAGTCCAAATTTGGTCAGAAGGCTGCACGTAAGACTGAGGAATTGAACCGAGGGAGCAAGAAACTGAGCATGTGTAATACTCATCAGAAGTCCTACTACAAGTCTCAGAAGCCCACCCAGGGATGCCTTCCTGCCACTGCACAGATGCGGAAGTTCTACTACAAGATGTGGAAGCCTTCACTGAAGAGGCCGTCTTCTAACAGAGCAGACACGGAATTTCCACTACAGGTTTCAGAAGTTTTCACTGCAGGGAGCATCTTGAAATCCATGGTCACCTGCACTTCATTACGCTGGCTCTGCTTTTCTCCTCCTTCACTACAAAACCAATAAATAATAATTCTCTCCTTCCCATCTGAAAACTTTCAAAAGATCCAGGCAAGCCTTTCTTCAGCAAGTTGGAGGTTAGACTGCTAACCAGGCCCCCTCTGCTTCTTCTGCAGGCTGCTGCTTTTCTTTCTGAATAAACCTTGCTCTGCTCATGAGGAAAGGTTTTCTGTGTGCCTTTGCTATTCATTCTTGACCAGTGGGTGGAAATAATCTTATATTGGTCCACGGCGTTTGAGATAGCCAGTCACAGTCCCACTCTGTCCTGTAAGTTCTCTGTGAGGAGGAATTGCCTTGATGGCAACTGTACTTTTTTCCTTTCCCACACGACACCAGGCTTCATAAATTCCCACAATACACAGCTAGTTTACAATATGGTTTTCATTGTTAAGAAGAAGCTCTAGACAGTCTTAAGATTCTATTCTCTCCTTGCGAGAGGAGGCCTCCCTCCTATCCTTCAGAGAAATGGATATTTGTAAAGACTAGGGTCACAGTAGCCGTGTGATTTCACTTGCACTTTTCGATGGTTTGACCAAAGAGAAATGTTAGAAGTGTGTGTGTGTGTGTGTGTGTGTGTGTGTGTGTGTGTGTGTGTGTGTGTGTGTGTGTGTGCGTAGAGACAGGCATGATGTTGAGAACTGGTCGGTCTGGGACACTCACGTGTGTTCATTTTACTGTTCTTCAGCTGTTCCATAGCTCAGAACATTTCTGAAATTTAAGAAATAGCCAATTACCCATTAAAATAATATATAGGTGCAGCCTGATTTCAATTGACTTCTCTATGGGACATGTAATTTGGAAAAAAGATATAGAGTGGATAACATATTTAACAAATCAGCTGGTGTTAAAGAAAAATAGATCAGTTAAGTCATTATTTCCCATCATTCAGAAAAATAAATCCTGGAAAATTTTAATGTAAAATTATCTATAGATTGAAATAATTGTTTTTAAAGTAAATGGCATAGAGAAAAATTTTCTAGCTATAAATATGCAAAATAAATAGCAAAGAAATTAATAAATTTGACCTCATAAGAAATCATAAAATGTATATGTTTACAAGTATTTCATGTCAACATAGCAAGTCTTTAAAGTTTTTTAGTCTTCACACTAATCTTTAATCTTCACACCAATTCCCCATACAATCAAGCATAGCCTTCTCCTACATACAGATATTTGGGTCCCACCCTACACTTACCAGGTCATAATCTTTGGACATAAGCCTTGGAATTTGTATTTTTGTCAGACATCCGGAGTGCGTTTATATGAATGCCAACATATTTAGTACAGTAATGAGAACAGATTGGCTATTTAATAAATTGTAATTGAATTAATTAAACTAAAGCTGTGAATCACATAAGGCAATTCCTCAACATTTTTAATGGCTCCCCTTGGAATAAAGAAGAGCAGACAAACAACTTAGTTTGGTATTCAAGATCCTGTACCAAAAGCTCTAAGCTTTTTTTATTTGGGGAAAATATGCACAGCAAAACCTGTTCCTGTTCCATTGTCTAGACACAATAATCAGTGACATTGGTTACATTCTTCACATTGTGTCAACATTCTTATAGTTTCTGTTCTAGCTGTTTCGTTTCCGTTAACTTAATCTCCCTGTTCCTCGAACTTCTCTATCACCTACATTTTAAAATAGCTGTTATTCTTTTGGTTATATACGTGTTAGCAAACTCATCCTAGAAAAAGTGCTACATACCTCATTGCTGAATATCACTATGGTCACCTTCAAAGCACTCCGCTTGGGAAGCTGTGCACTGATGCCAGCGCCTAGTCCACCCTTCAAAGCAGTTCTGGAACTCTTTTTCTGGAATGGCCATCAGAGCTGTCATTGTATTACCTTTAATGTCCTGAATGTCATCCAGTGTCTTCCTTTCAATATTTACTTTATCTTCAGGTAAAGAAAAAACTCATTGGAAGCCAGATTAGAGCAGTAAGGAGGGTGTTCCAACACAGTTCTTTCTTTATTGGCTAAAAACTCCCTCATAGACAGCTATACAGTTAAGTTGGCAAACTTGCCACTGTGCACAATGGCCATTCCAGAAAGAGTTTCAAAATTGCTTTGAATGGTTTCCTAGGCACTGGCATCAGTGCATAGCTTCTCAAGGGGAGTACTTGATAGGTGACCAAAGTGATACTCAGCAATGATGTATGTAGCACTTAGTACGATTAAGTTTGCAGACTCAGTTGTCGGGCCCCGTGTGTGTATGTGTGTGTGTGCGTGTGCATATGTGTGTATTCCTTTTCTTTCTAAACAAAAACTCAAGGGTAACAGAGTGAAATAAGTCAATCACAAAAGGACAAATGTTGTATGAGATCACTACTATAAAAACTCATGAAAAGGTTTATATACAAAAAGAAATAATTTTTATTGGTTAAAAGGGAGGGTTAAATTGATTAAAAGGTGGGGATGGACAATCACCAAATAAACAACACATAAACAGTAACTTTGGTGAAGAGTAAGACAGTACAAGGTGCTGGGAATGACAGAACAACTTTTCCAAGGCAAAGTCAAATAAGCCCCACGCGTACATCCAAATTCCCTGAGGGATCAAATTGCTGGGCTCAGGGCTGTGGGTACTATAGTCTCAGGAAACATCTAGCTTGATTGGCATAACATAATTTATTAGTCCAGCAGACTAATGACCAAAACTACCACAGCCTCCATCAAACTGAGTCTAGCATGATTAGATGGTGCCTAGCTACCATCAACAACTGCTCAGACAGAAATCAGACCAGAGGGCCATGGACTGAGCTGTTGAACAAAATTCTAACTATCAAAAAAAGACCATAACTACTGAGAGAGACTTACTTGAGAGAGACTGTAGTAGCCCTAAGAGTGTGGCCCCTGGACACCCTTTTGGCTCAATAATGAAGTCATCCCTGAGATTCACCCTCCATCTGAAGATTAGACAGGTCCATGAGACAAAACAAGACTAAAGAGGCACACCAGCCCAGGGACAAGGACTAGAAGGCAGGAGGAGATAGGAAACAGGGTCATAGGGAACACAAAACAGAGAAAGTGAGAAGGTTGACAAGTTGTGGGTTTGGTAACCAGCGCCAAAACACAACATGTATGCTACCCACTTTATGAGGAACTAGTTCTGTAAACCTTTATCTAAAGCGTAATAATTTTTAAAAATCCCAGTAGCCTTTGCAGAAATGGAAAAGCCGATCTTCAAATTTACGTGGAACTGCAAGGGGCACCGAATAGCCAAAGCAAACTCAAAAAAGAACATAAGTGGAAGGAATCGCACTACCTGATCTCAAAATACACTGTAAAGTTATTTTAAAAAAACAACTACTGCTGTCAGTTCTGGTTCATGGCAACCCTATAGCACAGAGTAGAACTCTCCCATGGGGTTTCCAAGGAGTAGCTGCTGGATTTGAACTGCCAACATTTGGATTAGTGGCTGTAGCAATTAACCACTGCACCACCAGAGTTTCCTGTAAAGCCATGGGAATTGGGGGGGGGGGGAACTCAGTGGTGACCGTCTTTAGTCTTGGGGCTGAACTATTAAAGTTTATTTAAGCGGATACTTTCAATTCAGCCCTCAGTTCTTCTACTTTAGTGAATAGTCGCAAGTTTCAGTTCTGCTGGTTTGAAACATCTCATCTGTCTCTGCCTATCCCAAATACACAACTTCCTAAATACTACATTCTCAACTAAATATTTTGTCTTTCAGCCACCCTGACCATTTATTGCTATTGACGCCACTGGTATCATGGTTAAGAGCTATGGCTGCTAACCAAAATGTTGGCAGTTCAAATCTACCAGCTGCTCATTGGAGACTGTATTGGACAGGTCCGCTGTGTCCTGTGGGACCAACATGAGTCAGAATCAAATAAAATCCAATGAGTTTTGTTGTTACTTTGTTTATATCCTGTTTGGGGCCCTGATGACACAGTGGTTAAGAACTAGTCTGCTCACCAAAAGATTGGCAGTTCGAACCCACTGAACACTCCTTGGAAACCCTATGGGGCAATTTTTCTTTGTCTTATAGCGTTACCCTGAGTCATCGCAACAGGCTTTGGTCTTTATGTACTGTTTGGGAAATATCCTCCTTTTGTGACTTTGACTTTCATTTCCCGAAGCAATGCCTTTCTTCTGCATTACCCCATCCTCCACCACTGACTGCTCTGTTGTCACCCACACGTCAAAGCCCTCTGTCAATTCCTACTCTATAGAGATAAAAGCACATGTCACAGCCTAAAGTATATGAAAATCATTTAACAATTCAATGTAAATATATATGGATATGAACCCCTAGAGGAACTAGGCCATGCTTTTTAGTTTCTAGTTTATGTACCGTTTTGTTTTAAATATGACAAAAGCTTAACACTTGAGTTTTGAGTTGACTGTCATAAAAGTGTCTAATATGTTTTTGCCTTCTATGCATTGCTTTGCCAGGCATTGCTTTTCACTACAAAAAAATTACACAGCTCCTTAAGGGATACTTATTGTTTTATTTTTTAATAATCAGTAAATGTGTAAGTCAGAAATAAAAGTTACAGTTGCTACTGCAAGAAACCTGCACTACAGTGTTTATTCTGAATGAAATGGTCAGCCACGGAAATATTCCAAGTGACAAATAACAGAGACTTGACTACGGATACTAGAGTACAGGAGATGAGAAGTGTTGGGATTCTGAATTTAATCTGAAGATAGGATCAATACAGATCGAATGTGGGGTATGTAAGAAAGAGAGAAGTCAACTTCAAGATTTTTGAACTGGGCATCTGCGAACTGGGTTTGTCAATGACTGAGATTAGAAAGGCTGAAGGTAAAGGAGACTTATTGGAGCTCAGTTTGGATATGTTAGTTAATTAATTAATTTTGCCATTAAGTTATCTCAGACTCATAGTAATTCCATGCGTCTCAGAGTAGAACTATGCTCCACTGGGCTTTCAGTGGCTGATTTTTTTGAAGTTGATTCCCGGGTCTTTCTTCTGAGTCATTTCTGCATGGACTCAAACCTTCAGCTTCTCTGTTAACAACCACATACATTAATTGGTTGTAACACTCAAGGACTTCCACGTGGTTAAATGTTACATTTAAGCAAGCAGTTGGATATTCAGGCCTAAAGTTTAAAAGAGTTTGGTTTAGTAAGCTAGTGCTGCTCTAACAGAAATACCACAGAGTGGATGGCGTTAACAAAGGAAAGTTTATTCTTACACAGTCTGGTAGTCTACAAGTCTTAATTCAGGATGTTCATCCTGTCTGAAAGTTTTTCTTCTTTTGGCTCTGGAGGAAAGTCCTCACGGCACATCAGTCTTTGGTCAGGGAGCATCTTGGCGCAGGAACCTCAGGCCTAAAGGACGTGCTATACTCCCAGTGCTGCTTTCTTGATGGTGTGAGGTTCTCAATTACCTGCTTGCTTCCCTTTCCTTTTGTTTCATATACGATGAAAGGATAAAAGATGGTGCAAGACGTACTCCAGGAAACTCCATATACAGTGCAGCATGGAGGTGATCTGTGAAGGGATTTAAAGTCCTACCCTAATCCTCTAGCATACAGCATAGGAAAATCATAATACGGAGCACAATGATAAAATATTGGGAATCGTGGTCAGCCACATGGCTACACACATTTTTGGGGGGACACAATTCAATCCCTGACAGAGTTCCCCCCCACAAAAAAATTCAAACTTGTTTCTGTCATGTCAATTCCAGAAACAGTGACCCTGTAGGACAGAGTAGAACTGTCCCATAAGGGTTTCCGAGGCTGTAGTCTTCACAAGAGCAGACTGTCACATCTTTCTTCCATGGAGCAGCTGTTGGGTTTGAACCACTGACCTTTTGGTCAGTTGGTTAGTACTTTAACCACTGTGCTACCAAGACTCCCTAGCTGGAGATAAATGTGGAAGTCATAAGGAATGAAGGGGAATGAAGAAGAGAAACCAGCAAAGGAGACGAATAAGAAGCAATCGTTGTTACGGGAAGAGAAACAGGAGAACGCAGTGTCAGGTGAAGACAGTGTAACACCCAACGAGAAACCGTCCACCCTGACAGCTTTGTGTTCATGAACGATGTGAGCTACAACTGATCGTGGGATTGAGAAAAGAGGAGGCTCGGGAAAGCAGCTGTGAAGGAATGCCGGAAATAAAAGCCTGTTACAAGTGTATTTAAAAGAAAATGGGAGCAGAGGAGTTAGAAATGGTGAGTGTAAACAATGCTATCAATTTTGCTGAAGAGAAAAAGCAGATGAGGTGGTAACTGGCAAGGGAAGGGAAATCGAGATGAGTTTTGTCTGGATTATTTTTTAAGGTGAGCCACATGTTTACAAGCCAAGGGGAGTATCTGTTTCCCAAAAAGAGGCAATGTTAACAGAAATGGGGTAGTACCCACAGCTAAGGCCTTGAGTAAGTGCAGGGCTTCGAAACTGTTCTTTCTAGTTTGATCCCCTACCAAGAATTTACATTTCCACTCCATATGTACTGAATCAGAATCACATTTTAACAATATCTATGTATAAGAATCCCTGTAAGTATGTGAGAATCACCCAGGGAGCTTGTTGAAATCCAGATTCTGATTCAGTACATCTGGGGTGGAAACGCAGCCTTGATAGCACAGTGGTTAAGAGCCCTGGTAAGCTATAGCTGCTAAACAAAAAGGGTTAGCCATTCAAGTCCCCCAGCTGCTCCTTGAACAGCCTATGAACCAGGTCTACTCTGTCCTATAGGGTCGCTATGGGTCAGAATCGACTTTCCATCAATGGGTTTCATTTTCTGGTTTGGGGTGGAAACACAAATTCTCTTCAGGGGTCAAATTGAAGCTGAACTAGTTTGAAGCCCGAAGTTAGAGGAAGAGCTGTTACAAAGGTAGAGAGATAAGCATTGTATGGGAACAGCTATGCCCATTTTGGCCAGCAGGCAGGAAGACAGACAGGTCATTCAACCACTGGACCGTCGAGTCACAGAGGGCAAGAGAGTCACTGTGAGGCCTGGACATACTAACAGAACTTACTCTGAGGAACTCACTTTCTACAGTTACTGCCTTAGTAAATCCTGCTACAAGATAATGCCCATTTAGAATACCTGCATTCATACACAATGGCCTTTAAGTCAACTGAAGAAGTGCTTACCAATTCAATCTTTAAACGCAAAACAAAAATAAAATAAAGTTGGGCCTAAAGATCTGAGATGAGATCCTAGCTCTGAAATTTATTCAGGGTATAATTTGGGGAAATCATTTAATTTTTCCGACCCTTAAGTTTCCTTGTCTACTTTACATTGTTGGAAACCCTGGTGGTGTTGTGGTTAAGTGTTACAGTGTTAACCGATAGGTTGGCAGTTCAAATCCACCAGGCTCTTTTTGGAAACTCTATGGAACAGTGTTGTTGCTCTGTCCATAGGATCACTTGTGTATTCCAACTCCCTGGCAATGGGTTTAGGTTGTTTTTTGATTTTACATTATTATCGTCATGTTTTAATGAATTAAAGTAGACAGATAACCTAACATTGTCTGGAAGAAGATAGCCACCTAATAGGCATTAGTTGAATCTGAATCTGAGAGCTAAATCATAGAAATTGTCAATAGAAAAGCTGATCTAGAGTTTACCGTTATGTGAAGAAACTGACCATCAGGGAAGGAGGGGAACTCCCATATGCTTTGTACTTTGATATTTGAGTTTCTGGGTAGTTGCCTTCATACCAGTGCCTAACCTTTTGTCAGGAGCTCTGGTGGTATAGTGGTTTAAGCATTTGGCTGCTAAGCTAACAGTCAGCGGTTCAAATCTACCAACCACTCTTTAGAAAACGCTATAGGGCAGTTCTACTCTGTCCCACAGGGTCACTACGAGTCAGAATCAACTCAACAGCAGCAACTTTGTTTTTGTTTTAACCTTTTCTCAAGCATGATTTAAATGCAACCTCTTCTAAACTTTCTTCTGAATCCCTGTTGTTCAAAGCTGTAGGCTAGTAAGTCACTAAACATCATTAGGAGTTGTGAGCACTTATGCAAACATGCTATTTGAAGGGTTGTTTGTTTAGGTACATGAGTGAAGAAGTCATGTGGGAGCGAAGGAACAGCCAGTATTTTATGGTTCCATGCCTGAGTTTTCTCAGCAGGAAAACATTTTGCCTGGGTAACTGCAATGCTGACTGAAAAGCAGGCTTATCAATTACGGTAGGTACTCTGCAATTTCTCTTTCATAGCACAGTCTGCAAAGTCACATCCTGTCTGGCCAGGTAACACCTCTGACTCTATCATCTGGAGTAAGGCTGGGAGCCAAGAAGAGAGGGGCAAATATCAGCAGCTGTGGTTATTCCCAGATGACCACAGACCCACCCATCTGTCAAATTCAAACTAGTGGCCTACTATGTTCTTGACATTGTTGTTCCCCAGGATCACCGGCAATAGTCTCATCAACACAGCAGTCTGCACTGCACTTCAATTGCTAAGCCAGAAAGCATGCCGGGGAAGTGGGCCCAGGGCTCTGCCTTGCTCTTCTCAACTATGTGTTCAAATTCTCATGGGTCAAATTCAGTGCAGGTATTGAGAACTTCCAGGAGAAACCATAAAGTGTGAATTAATTTTAGTTTGTGCAGAATGACCTCTCAGGTAGTTTCGGAGAAACATGAGGGATGATTTGGCCCTCGGGTAGCAAGGACTGCTGTGTGGTGGATAGTTTCGAAGCATCCCAGTTCTATGGCACATACACATAAATCTTCCTCCTAAGTGATTGAATTCTGTTCACATCTCAGCCAAGGAGAATTTTAATGTCTATGGTGGATTAAATAGTGGCCCCCAAAAGATATGTCCAAGTCCTAACCCCTGATACCTATGAAGGTGACATTATTAGGAAACAGGAGATTGGCAGCTTTGAGGGACAGAAGATTTTCAGTTAGGCATTGTGTTAGTTTCCTTGAGCTGCTATAACAAAAATCACAACAGGCTTAAAGCAACAAAAATGTATTTTCTCACAGTTGTGAGGTCAGAAGGCTGAGATGAAGGGGTCTGTGGAGTTATACTCCTTCTGAAGTGGGGAACAGAGTCCTTCCTCTCTTTTTCCAGCTTCTGGTGTTCATAGATTTTCTTTGCTCTGTGGCTGCATAATTCCAGTCTCTGCCCTCCCTTCACATGGCCTTCTCCCCTTTGTATCTTTCATCTTCTATCTCTTATAAGGACATGTGTAAAGATTTAGGAGCTTCTCTGTTAACCCAAGATAATTTCATCCTGATATTCTTAATTATACCTGCAAAGACCTTTATTCTAAGTAAGATCACATTCACAGATATTAGGTGTTAGGATTTGGACAAAGGTATCTGGTACTACTATTTATACTATTTATACTACAGACACTAACATTTTCTCTGGTTGGGGTATGAACACAAGTTAATTTGATCACTAACAAGAAGGATACATGAGGTCTGCCAATTAAGTTCACCAACTCAACCTAGAAAAAAGTGAGTATCACTGCAGTCAAATTGAAGTACTCCCGAAGCTGTGCACTGATGCCAGTGCCTAGTCCACCCTTCAAAGCAATTTTGGAACTCTTTTTCTGGAATGGCCATTAGAGCTGACATGGACAAGATTTACCTGTTAAGTTCACCAAATCATCCTAGAAACAGTGCTACATATCCGCACTGCTGAATATCACTATGATCACTTTCAAAGTACTCTCCTTGGGAAGCTATGCACAGATACCAGTGCCTAGTCCGCCCTTCAAAGTACTTTTCTAGGATGAGTTGGCAAACTTATGCATGAGACCATGTCCAATGACAGATCCAATGAACATTCCAGTAAAAGAGTTCCAAAGTTGCTTGGAAGGATGAACTGGGTGCTGGCCTTGGTGCACAGCTTCCCAAGGGGAGTACTTCGAAGGCGACCACAGTGATATTCAGCAATGAGGTAGGTAGCATTTTTTCTAGGGTGAGTTTGTGAACTTAATTGTCCATTCTAGTATGTGTAGGTACCTTAGAATTGAGATGGGTCAAACCTTCATACCACATAGACAGTAGTTTGGCCAAAAAAAAAAAAACCTAAGCTTCTTGCAACAGAGTAAAAAGTTGATAGTATCATATAAGCAGCATTTGTCACCTGTTCGTCCCTTTTATCCTTTTCTTTACCACTCAATAAAAAATAACACATCTTTCAAATTGATACAAGCTCACCTGCTTCCTCATTTTATTATATTAGTGATTGTGCCACTTTCCAAGGCTAATACAAATACCATTATTTCTTTTTTTAATCACCAAAAAAGCAGTCTGTTTTGAAACAAAATACTATGCAAAATGTGTCATATAATCCCTAGCTGATAAAAGTTATCACCTCAATTGGAGTTAGAGAAAAAATTATTATTCTGTGATTAGAGTAAGACAATATGGTTTCTTGAGAAGACCTTAGATCTGGAGCCAAGCATTTCTGGGTTCAAATCCAGATTTTTCATATATATTAGTTGCATAGTCCTAGCCAAGCCAAGCCAGATGATTCTCAACACTGCTGCTTCATCTATTTTCTCATTTATAAAATTTAGCTGTTAATATTTCATAGTGCAGTTGCAAGAGTTTGAAAAATGTAATGTCTGGCATATAGCAGGCATGCATTGCTATAATTATCCTAAAGGAGTTTGATATAAAAATTGCATGGGAATTAATATTTCTATATAAAAATCTGAATTTTTAAGCTGCTCTCAAAAAATATGGGAAAAACTACCTTCTTATGATTCACGTGAACAAAAATAGATTTAAATAGTTTTTCCCACTTGGAGACATTTCTATGAAACAGAATAGGTGTATGCCATTGGCACTTACTAGCGCCAGAGCCTTAGACATCTTCTAGAATGTTCTAGGTGTGAGGCAAATCTCATACAAGATGCTTAACATCTATTCCAATTCTCAGATTACCAAAGATTATAACTGTCCAAGCAAGTGATCTGATCTATTGGATGCCTAGTACATATTGAAAGTGAATCATTATTTCTTCTAATGGCTACTTTTCTGTTTTCGAGTTAATCAGAATAAAATTAATAATTGCAGGTTGTGCCACCCACATGGACAACACTTAATCTAACTAGTTGGAAAGTATTTTACCATTGTCATTATTGATTGCTTAAAATAAATAAATGAAAGTGATATTTTGAATTATTGTGCATTTTGTGTAACTAAGGGAATATGGTCAAAAGTTTGACAATACGGTCTACTTGGAAGTCAGAAATTGCCCATTAGAACCCCTCATGCATTGCTGGTGGGAATGTAAAATGGTACAGCCACTATGGAAAATAGTTCAGCATTTCTTAAAACGTAGAACACAGGACTGCCCAGTGGCCCAGCAGTCCCAACCTAGGTGTATACCCAAAAGGTAGGAACACAAACAGAAGCCTGTACTCCAATGGTCAGAGCAACATTTCTCACGATAGCCCAAAGGTATAAACAACAAAAATGTCTATCAACAGAGAGGCGGAGTCAAGCTGGCGGACTAAGCCCACGTCTCCTTATATCCCTCTGGAAACCAAGACCTGAATTGACAATCAAACAGAGCCTTCTGATCACCTAATCAGCCTCAGGACACGGCACAGAGCTGTTAATTGGGACTTCATGCCACTCACCGAAAAACCTCCTCTCTTTTGCTGACTCCCGCTCCTGGATAGCCCCGGCTCTCACGGACAGAAGGTAAACGCACCATTTTGACTTTTTTTTCCTCGGTCTCGGCTGGCAGGCAGAGCTGGGTCTCGCCTGGCGGCTGGACTCAGGCGCGCTGCTCGGGGGATAGGCAGGGGAAATTCCCATATTCTGAGAGCCAGGCTCAGGACTCTGTTAATCTAGCCACTTTGAGCCTTTCGTTTTGTAGTTGCCTCAGCGGGGTTTCTGCGGAGCTTCACGGTTAGGGTGCGGGACGCCACGTTGGTACCGAGATTTTAGCGGGACCTCGTTCTTAGCCTGGGAGCCAGAGCCTGCAAATGTGACAGCGCTTCTCTAACAGAAAAGTAGTGATTTTGCACAGTGCTGCCTACGTTGCGGGCCCTGCAACAGAAGCAGAGGAATCACTACCTCTCGGCACCTTTAGCCCCTCTGTCTGCTGCCTGTGTGGAGGACGCCATCTTGGACACGGTGGCCGCAGCTGGACCTAATTCTTAGCTTGGGGGCCAGAGCCTGCCCACAGGAGAGCGCTTTTCTATCACAAAACCAGTACTCGACGCAGTGTTGGTTAAGGATAGGCCCTGTCAGCAGAGGCCACAAGGGCAGTAGCATTGCAGTATTATGAACTAGTTTGTTATCATCTGGGGTTGGATATAGTGGCGCTTACTTTGTCAGATGAGAAGAGGGACCTCCACACCTGAAAACCTAACTGACTTGTGAAGTGGTCAGATACCTTTTGCTTTACATTTGAAGACAGCCTAGAGAAACAGTTGCAATCCACCCTCACAGTACCTCTTCCAGCCTCTATATACTCACACGGGACCCAAAAATCAACAGACAGTCGTGGCATACAAGCAATCACTCATGACTTCAGAAGGCTCCCAAACAAAGCAACCAAGGAGTTTTGTAGATGAAGAAACTTTTATGAAAGCATCAGGAAGTAAATACAAATTGATTATATACAGAGCCCTTCTAGACCTTATACAAAATGCAGCATAACAAAATGAAAAATTAAGCAAGTTGTTCAACATGATGGAACACCAGTACTCTGAAATCCAACAGATCAAGAACAAAATTAAAGACATAGAAACTTCCATGCAAAGCCAAGAAAACAGAAAGAACAAATGGAAAAAAGAGTTTCTGACTTGGAAGACAGAGCTACTGATGCCAGCATCTATGAGCAGAAATCAGAAAAAAGAAACAAGAAAAATGAAGAAACATTAAGAAGCATGTGGGACTCTATTAAGAGGAACAACCTTCGATTAATTGGAGTCTCTGAACAGGGTGAGACATCTGAGAACACAGAGAGTATTGTTGCTGAGCTGCTGAAAGAAAACTTCCCAGAAATCATGAAGGAAGAGAATATAGACATCTCATATGCATATCGTACGCCACCCAATATAGATCTCAAAAGAAAGACTCAAAGACATATTATAATCAAGCTTAACAAAATGAAACATAAGCAGCAACTCTTAAAGGCAGCAAGACTCAAGGCAAAGCTAACATTCAGAGGGAAACCCTGTAGGCTCTCTTCAGATTTCTCAGCAGAAACCATGCTGGCACAGAGACAGTGGCATGACACATTCAAAGCCTTAAAGGAGAAGAACTTCCAACCAAGAATTACATATCCTGCAAAATTATCTTTCAAATACGAAAATGAAATTAAGACATTCCCAGATAAACAGAAACTCAAGAGTCTTTGTAAAAACCAAACCCAAACTACAAGAAATACTGAAAGAAGTTCCTGGCTTTGGCTTAGAAGAACGAAACCACTAACTTTATATTTTAGAACGACACACTACTCAATACTCTACTCATTTAGGGAAGGCTCCAAAGTAAATGACAGCTTTGATATGGAAAGAAGCAATCCAGTGATCATCATGAAAACTATGGTGTCATCATAATAAAAAGAGGGATGTACTACAGTTGTTATAGTCCTTCCAGATGGAGAGGAAGATGACAAGACTGGTAGTAATTAAAATTGAGTTTATAAATAGTTTATTAAAGGGGTTCACAGGGGCAGCTGTAAGGCACAACAAAGATGTATCATACCATTTCAAGAAATCTAACACACGAGTCTCAACAACTATAAAACCAGCTCTGAAAAAGGTGAAAAATCAACTCACAAAAAAGAGTGTCCCAGAACAGACTAATAAGAACAACAGAGAAAACATCAACATAAAAATAAAAATATCACAATGGCAGCAGTAAACACAGACCTATCAATAATTACATTGAATGCGAATGGACTGAATGCTCCATTAAAGAGACACCGAGTGTCATCTTGGATCAAAAGACACGGCCCATCCATATGTTGTCTACAAGAAACTCACTTGAGACCTAAAGACAGGAACAAACTGAAAATTAAAGGATGGAAGAATATATATCAAGCTAACAATGAACAAAGAAGAGCAGGGGTGGCAATTCTAATCTCAGACAAAATCAATTTTAATGTCAAATCCACCATCGTGGACAAAGATGGACACTATTTATTGATGAAAGGTTCAGTACATAAGCAAGACTTAACTATATTAAATATTTATGCACTTAATGTCAGAGCACCTAAATATGTCGAAGAAACACTGACTATGCTCAAAAGAGAGTTAGATGACTCCACAATAACAGTGGGAGACTTTAACACTCCACTCTCATCACTAGACAGATCATCTAGAAAAAAGCTCAGTAAAGATACAGAATACCTCATTGACACAATTAACCAACTAAACCTCATTGATATATACAGAACTTTCCACCCATCAGCAGACAACTACACCTTCTTCTCCAGTGCACATGGAACATTCTCCAGAATTGACCATGTGATAGGCCATAATGCAATGCTCAACAAAATCCATACCACTGAATTATTGCAAAGCATCTTCTCAGATCATAAAGCCATCAAAGTTGAAATCAATAGCAGAAAAAACAGAGATAGAAAGTGGAACTCTTGGAAACTGAACAACATCTTGCTCAAAAAAACATGGGTTATAGAGGAAATCAAGGATGAAATAAAGAAATTTATAGATTCCAATGAGAACGAAAACACTTCTTACCAGAACCTACGGGATACAGCCAAAGCAGTGCTCAGAGGTCTGTTTATCTCCATAAATGCACACATCTGGAAGGAAGAAAGAAACCAAATCAAGGAACTAACTCTACAGCTTGAACAAGTAGAAAGAGAACAACAGAGGAACCCCTCAGGCACGAGAAGAAACGAGATCATAAAGATTAGAGCAGAGCTAAATGAATTAGAGAATAGAAAAACAATTGAAAAGACTAAAAGCCGGTTTTTTGAAAAGATCAACAAAATTGACAAACCACTGGCTAAACTTACTAAAGAAAAGCAGGAAAGGAAACAAATAACCCAAATTACAAATGAGAGGGGGGTTGTCACCACAGATGCAACAGAAATCAAAAATATCATAACAGAATACTATGAAAGATGGTACTCTAACAAATTTGAAAACCTAGGGGAAATGGATAAATTCCTTGACTCATACCACCTACCCAAATTATCACAACGTGAAGCAGAAGAACTTAATAAACCCATCACAAAGGAAGAGATTGAAAAGGTCATCAAAACACTGCCAACCAAAAAAAGTCTGGGTCCAGATGGCTTCATGGCAGAATTCTACCAAGCATTTAGAGAAGAGTTATCCCCAATACTACTGAGACTATTTCACAGTATAGAAAGGGATGGAGTACTCCCAAACTCATTCTATGAAGCCAGCATAACCCTGATACCTAAGCCAGGGAAAGACCCAACAAAGAAAGAGAACTACAGACCGATATCACTCATGAATCTACATGCAAAAGTCTTCAACAAAATTCTTGCCAATAGAATACAACAACATATCAAGAAAATAATCCATCATGACCAAGTGGGATTCATACCAGGGATGCAAGGCTGGTTCCACATCAGAAAAACAATTAATGTGATTAACCACATAAATAACACAAAAGACAAGGATCACCTAATTTTTTACATTGATGCAGAAAAGGCATTTGATAAAGTCCAACACCCATTCATGCTAAAAACTCTTAGCAAAATGGGCATAGACGGCAAGTTGCTCAACACAATAAGGGCCATTTATACAAAGCCAATTGCCCACGTCATCCTGAATGGAGAGAGACTGAAAGACATTCCCTTGAGATCAGGAAGTAGACAAGGATGCCCACTGTCACCTCTCCTATTCAACATTGTGCTAGAAGTTCTAGCCAGAGCAATTAGACAAGACGAACAAATAAAGGGCATCTGCATTGGCAAAGAGGAAGTTAAAATCTCCCTGTTTGCAGATGATATGATTGTATATGCAGAGAACCCCAAGGAATCTAAAGTAAGCTCCTCAAACTGATAAAAGAGTTCAGCAAAGTCTCAGTATACAAGATAAACATAAGTAAAGCAGTAGGATTCCTTTATACCAACAACGAGACTGTTAAGGAGGAAATTATCAAATCAATACCATTTACGATAGCCCCTAAGAAGATAAAGTACCTAGGAATTAATCTAACCAGAGAAACAACAGACCTTTACAAAGAGAACTACAAGCCCTTACTACAAGAAACTAAGAGAGACTTAGATAAATGGAAAAACCTACCCTGCTCATGGATAGGAAGACTTAACATTGTGAAAACGTCTATTTTCCCCAAAGCAATTTACTTATATAGTGCAATCCAAATACAAGTTCCAGCATCATTTTTTAATGAGATGGAGAAACAAATCACCAATTTTTTTTGGAAAGGGAAGAAGCCCCAGATAAGTAAGGTACTACTAAAGAAGAAAAACACACTGGGAGGCCTCTCATTACCTGACCTTAGAACATACTACACTGCCACAGTGGTCAAAACAGCCTGGTACTGGTACAAGAACAGACAGATGGATCAATGGAACAGAATGGAGACCCCAGAGATGACACCATCTGCCTATGAACAGTTGATATTCGACAAAGGCCTTAAGACATTAAACTGGGGTAAAAACAATATCTTCAACAAATGGTGCTGGCAAAATTGGTTATCCATCTGCAATAAACTGGATCAAGATCCATATCTTACACCTTATACAAAAACCAACTCCAACTGGATAAAAGACCTAAATATCAAACCTAAAACGATAAAGTTCCTCCAAGAAAAGGTAGGAACAACAATGGAAGTTTTAATACACAATGAGGACAGACTCCAAAATCTGTCAAAGAAATCTCAATCAACAGAAGAGAAAATAGATAAATGGGAACTGTTAAGAATCAAACACTTTTACTCATCCAAAGACTTTATTAATAGAAGTGAAATAACACCCACAGAATGGGAAAAAATATTTGGCAACTCTATGTCAGACCAACATCTGATCTCCGTAATCTGTAAGATACTACAAAATATCAATAATAAGAAGATAAACCATCCAATTAAGCAATGGGCAAAGGAGATGGACAGATACTTCACTAAAGAGGAGATCCAGGCAGCCAAAAAACACATGCGGACATGTTCATGATCTTTAGTCATTAAAGAAATTCAAATCAAGACAACAATGAGATATCATCTCACCCCAACAAGATTGGCCATGATCCAGAAAACACAAAACAACAAATGCTGGAGAGGCTGTGGAGAAAGTGGAACCCTCCTACACTGTTGGTGGGGTTGCAAAATGGTCCAGCCTCTTTGGAAGGCAATCTGGCCCTTCCTTAAAAAAATGGATATTGATATACCATTTGACCCAGTAATTCCACTACTTGGAATATATCCTACAGAATCAAGGCCTTCCACACCAACGGATACATGCACCAGAATGTTTACCGCAGCACAGTCCACAATAGCAAAAAGATGGAATCAACTCAGATGCCCAACAACAGAAGAATGGATAGGTAAACTATGGTACATATACTCAATGGAGCACTACGCAATGATAAAGAATAACGATGATTCCAGGAAACATCTCCTAACCTGGTTTCAACTGGAAGACATTATGTTGAGTGAAAGTAGTCAGCGACAAAGGGACAAATACTGTATGAGACCTCTACAATAAGATCTCAAAAACAGACTTGTGTATAGAAGAGAAGACTCTTTGACAGCTGCAAGGGAGGGGAGGGAGGAGGGAGGAGGGTTTACTTTAGATAGTTACTAGAAATCTAGTTGGGAGAAAGCGGTGATAGCACACATTAGAAACAAGAACATTAAGTAGACTTCAGCATAACTTGAGTACTCCTTCCATCTTAACTCAATACTGCAAGGATAGAGTAGCTGGGGCGGGGGGCGGGGGACCATGCTCTTAGGCGAATTCCAGGCCAATTGGCACAACTAGCATTTTGTTAAGAGAGCTCTCTGTACCCCACATTGGTGAGTGGCGTCTGGGGTCTTAAAAGCTGCCAAGCTGCCATCCGAGGACACAGCAAATGGTCCCAACTCAGCAGGAACGGATGCTCACCGAGGACCAAAATGGCATGCGGTAAAGACAACCAAGAAGACAGAGAGACCCACGAGAGTGGGTGCCTACAGCAACGTGGGACCAGAAGAACCAGATGGTTCCCGGCCACCACCAGTGATAACCACGATGGAGCTCACAGAGAAGAGTCTCACTGGCAACACAAGAATAAAAAGGGGTGCATCATAAGATCTCCACTAAAAGACCTCAATTGATGGTCCAGTGGTTTTGGGGTTCCTCTGAGAGCATGGCTCCCGGCCCTGATGCTGCCCTTTCCCATAAATTATAACAAAGGTCCACTCTTTGGACAGGAATGGATTGGACTTGGCAATGCAGAGTGACCATATATTGGGAGCACTTTATGGTTCTATACATCTATAGGATATCATCTTGCTGACCTCTGGCTGGACGAAGGGAGTGGACGGGGAAGGGAAAGGAGGCTGTTGGGAGGATGAGACATGTATGGAGCAGAGAGGAATAATGTGCAGTCACCGGGCAGGGCTAGAGCAGTGGAAGCTGCACATAGGTGGGCATGTAAATTTATACGTGAATATACATTTTCACTCAGTTATGTTAAATAAAAAGAAAAAAAAGTCTATCAACAGATGACTAGGAAAACAAAATATAGTCTATAAACAAAATGGAATATTACTCAGCCATAAAGAGAAGTGAAGTCCCGATATGCCACAATATGCATGAAACTTGAAAACATCACCATGAACAAAAGAAGTCAGTCACAAAAGGATAAATATTCTATAGTCTAACATGTGAAATGAGAAAACAAAGATTGTTAGTAGTTACAGTGGGTGGAACAGAGAAAAGGGGAGGTTTTTTTGTTTCTTTACTAAGGGAGACATGGAGTTTATGTTAACGTTGGTGGAGCCATTTGGGAAAAAATATGAGAATGGTTGCACCACTTAAGGAATGTAATCGCAACTAAACTGTGCAAGTAAAAATCATTGCAAAGACTTGTGTTTTATTATGGACAACTTTCACCACAATAAAATTATTTTATCAAAGAAAATGAATCATCTCAAGTCCATGGGTCAAACTGGAGGTTTCCCCTGATTCAGGTAGCCGCAGAGGCTGGTGAACCCAAGACTGGCAAGTCTCACAGAACTCTGGCTTACAGACTGCAAAGACCTACAAATCCCAAAATCAACCAACAAGATAATGGGTAAGCTGTTAGCACAAGGTCCCAAGGTCAGACAAAAAGGAGCCAGCTGCAGGATTCAGTAGGGTGAGCAAAAGCCTATGAGCCTTGCCAGAAAGTCCATCTACACTGGCTGCAGGCCATACCCTCAAGGAGATGTCCTTTCAACTTATTAGCTAGTTAACCAGATCCCATCATGAAAGTGACCACATCATTGCACGAGGTCTAGCAATTAAGCCCTCTCACTTAATTGTTCTAAGTGCTACATACCCCATTGCTAAGTATTATTATTGTCACCTTTGAACTACTGCCCTTGGGAAGCCATGCACCAATGCCAGTGTCTAGGTCACTCTTCAAAGTAATTTTGGAACCCTTTCTGGAATGGCCATTGTGCACAGTGGCAAGGTGACAAGTTCACAGATTTAACTGTATAGTTGTCTGTGAGGCAGTTTTTAGCCACTAAACAGATAACTACATTGGAAAACTTTCTACTCACCTGATCCGCCCCCAGTGATCTTTCTCCCTACCTGAAGATAAAGGAAATATTGAAAGGATGACATTCAGGACATCAAGGGAGATATGCCAACAGCTCTGATGGCCATTCCAGAAAAAGAGTTCCAGAATTGCTTTGAAGGGTGGACTAGGCTCTGGCGTCAGTGCACAGTTTCCCAAGGAGAGTACTTCAAAGGTGACTGTAGTGATACTCAGCAATGAGGTGTGTATCACTTTTTCTCGGATGAGTTTGTGAACTTAATTGGTAGTCCTCATAGAGTTTTAGACTTGTAGATATATTTATACATATAAGCTGGGTTTACAAAAACTGTTTTCACTGTCATAACTACCTGCAGGGATTTAAAATATACATATTATATTGTACTTTTAGAGAAAGTTTACAATTCGAGTCAGTTTGTCTTATAAAAACTCACGCATACACTACGACGTAGCCCTAGTTGTTTTTCACACACTGTGACAGCACACTTCTCCTTTCTACCCCGTATTATCAGTGCCCATTCAACCAGCTCCTGCCGTGTCATCCCAGTTAGTCCCACATATCTGCTTAGGCCAAAAACCATACTCCTCACCAGTATCATTTTCTGTCTTGTAGTCCAGTCCTATCTTTGAAGAGTTGGCTTTGGGAATGGTTAAGGGATATTTTTATAAACAGTGCTGAAAC
Organism: Heterohyrax brucei; assembly: GCA_028571685.1. Classification (NCBI taxonomy): domain Eukaryota; kingdom Metazoa; phylum Chordata; class Mammalia; order Hyracoidea; family Procaviidae; genus Heterohyrax; species Heterohyrax brucei. The sequence goes on along the minus strand of CM053149.1, from coordinate 109,970,188 downwards.
AATGCACAAAAATTTTGTAAACAGTTATTTTGGTGTCACCTCCTCTGACAGAGTCACCTGATAGAGTCCACACCCCAGACCCTGTAAAGCCACTGACTTTTAAATCTTACTATATTCCTGAGTTGAATCCTCAGCCAGGATAATTTCTTAAATCCTAAGAGAGGCTTCTCATCTGTTGAATTAAAAGCAAAACATAAAGTGGGACTCCGTATTTCTTGGTTATGGTTTTGGGAGAGGGGTTCACACATCTAGAGCAATGCCTGGTATGTTGTAGGCATTTAATAAATATATTTATGAAAGATGGAAGCATCCACAATGTACTCGTAAGTGTTTCAGAGCTCATTAAATGGCACTGGGTCCAGGATGAGGTGGGAGACAAAGCACCTCATTTCTTGTAGTTAGAGACTGAGCATCTCTCAATGCAGACCCATACTCTGTCTTCTGTGTTTTCTTTACTTATTACATATAATAATGCTAAAAAAAAAAAAAGACTACTGCTGTCAAGTGGTCACACAGATGACTTCTGTGCTCTCAGTTACCCCTTAAAGATCCTGTTCTCCAATGATAGCTATTACAGTAGTACCCTGCCCCACTTTTTAGAATTAAATGTCCAACACCGGTTAGAAATCAGCCCAAGTCCAAAAAAAAAAACGGGACTAGTAAAAGGACTGATGATCACATATTCAGGATTATCCATATTTGTAAATCAGGAATAAAAAACAGAAACAGCTTCTAAAATCTTCTATTAAGTATATTTAAGAAGGATGTAACCACACTTTGGATTTAACTTTTCCTACAATCATAAATTTAGAAAGAGAGAAAGAATGTGTGTATGAGAAAGAGAATTTGCATGTATGTGTGTGTGTGTGTGAGAGAGAGAGAGAGAGAGAGAGAGAGAGAACGAGAAGCACTGAGGTTAGGGGTTGGATAGTCAACATTCACCCAGACAGCAGACAGTCAGGAGCCCATCAGCATTGTGCAGCTCACTCATATCTCCACGTGAATCTGGAAAGCCAATTTCCACCCCTGCAACAGCTGGTTCTTTTGCACATGAGCAAGTTGTCTCAATTCTCTGGACCTCAGGCTCCTCGTCTGCAAACCATGAAGGCACTATAGTGCTGCTACACTTGGGTATCCCTTCAATGTGGGCTCCCTCTCTGCTGCATCCTTCATTTTTATTTATTTCACTTAGTCCAAATGTGCCTGACTCTCATTGTAGGGACTCTGTCCCCAGAAGGGCGATTGCTCTCATGCATCAATCTGAAGCCAGTTTCTGCAGCGAGCATCTGTCTCCACCCGGATAACAGGCTGTGATGAATCTTTGCCTCTCAAAGACGTGTGGGTCTGCGTGCTGCATGTGTCAGGCAGGGGAGACAAGAGGAGAATCAACTGGAAAGAGTGAGATACTTGAAAAATCATTAAATACTCTCCAAGAAATCTCTGGAAATAGAAAAGACATAAACTTGAGGACTTGTCGACAGAGCAAAATGTGGACCTACTCAGAGTGACCAAAAGGAGGAAAGAGCCCTGGTCCCCAAGGTCTCTGTTTCCTGTTGCAGGAGCTAGTCGCCTGGAGGAGAGAATCAAGAGGTGGCTTACATACAGTTCAGTCTAAGCCTTAGATTTTGTAGTGGGGAAACAAGTGACTTCGGAGTCTCCATATCAACATTCAGATGACAGTATAGTTTTGTACAACCTAGAACAAGAAGTACTCATAAAGCCTTCCAGCTGTTTTCTTCAACACTAGCCAAGTGCCGTCGAGTTGGATCCAACTCATGGCAACCCTAGGGGCCGAGGTGCAACTGACCCCCAGAGTATTCAAGGAGCACTTGATGGAGTTTTCCTCAACAGTTGTACCATTTTACAGGCCCATCAGCAATGGATGAGGGTTCCAACACATCCTCACCAACGTTTGTTTTCCATTTTTCAGATTGTAGCTGTTCTGGTAGGGTGAAGTGGTGGTATCTCATTGTGCTTTGATTTGCATTTCTCCAATGACTAATACTATCACATGTCTACTAGTTTGTTGTACTGTGTTGGATTGTGTGTTGTGATGATGCTAGAAGCTACGCCATCGTTATTTCAAGTGCAAGCAGGGTTACAAATGGTGGACAGGTTTCTTTTAGACTAAGAAAGACTAGGAAGAAAGGCCTGGCAATCAAATTCCTAAAATTAGCCAATGAAAACCCTATGAATAGCAGCAGAATATTGTCTTCTATATTGCTGAGAGATGAAGCCTGTCCAGGCTAGGGGGGATTTAAAATACATAGTGTTGACAGCAACAGACTCAAATATACTAATGATAAAGATGGTGCAGGAATTGACAATATTTTCTTCTGTTATTTGTGGAGTTACCACGAGTTGGAGCCTGTAGGAAGCAATCACATTTATAAAAATTCAGTGAATACATAAGAGAGAGTAATTTAAGGGATTCAGTGACATTTCATAATTTGGATAAGTTTATTAGGAGCATAGTATGACATGTAGTCTGTAAAAAACAAAAAAGAACAAAGAAAAATAAAAACCTAAGGAGAAGTGTGTAGACGAAGTGTGATAGCATCACTAGCTTCTGACCTGGTCAGACCTCTGCGGCTGGCAAGGTGGTGCTGGGAATAGTACCACCATGGTCCCTGGACCCACGTTGTTTGGCTTAAATCCCATTTCCACCATTTACTAAATATATGATCTAAGCCAAGTTCCTTAACGTCTCCTTCCAGTATTACCTCACCAGTAAAAATGAGAGTTATAATAGCACTTACTACATAAAGTTTCTCACAGACTGAATTGTATCTTCCCAAAATACGTGTCAGCTCGGCTAGGCCATGATTCGTAGAATTGGGTGGTTGTCTTCCATCTTGTGATCTGAGGTAATTATACTTATTTTGTGATGCGTTGCAAATCCTAACCTCTGTCTGTGGTTTTAATGAGGCAGGATCACATCACATTAATGAAACAGGAATATTAGTGTGTGTCTCAAGTCCATCTCTTCTGAGATACAAAGGAGATTAAACAAGAATAAACAAGAGAAATTGTTGGAGCTTGATGGCAAGAAACATTGACACAAGTAATTCCAGGCCCACAAACATTGAGAGGAGACAAGAACCTTCCCCAAGAGCTGACAGAGAAGTCTTCCCCACAAGTCAACAGCCGTAATTTTGACTTCTGTCCTCCTAAACTGTGAGAAAATAAATTTCTATTTGTTAAAGCCATCCATTTGTGCTATTTCTATTATAACAGCAGTAGATAACTAAGACAGAATTTGACACTAGAAGAATCAGGCGTTTTCTAACAGGAACACAAAATGTGAACATAGTTTCAGAATTGGGTAATGGGCAGAGGCTGGAAGGATTTTCCAGTGCCTAATAGTAAAAGCTAGCAACGCTGGTGGAGTGGTGGTTAAGTGCTACAGCTGCTAACCAAAAGGTCAGCAGTTCAAGTGTGTCAGCTGGTAACCAAAAGGTCAACAGTTCAAGTGTGTCAGCTGCTAACCAAAAGGTCAACAGTTCAAGTGTGTCAGCTGCTCTTGGAAACTCTAAGAAGTTCTCCTCTGTCCTGTAAGGTTGCTATGAGTCAGAATCAACTTGACAGCACTGGGTAATACTAAAAGCCTAGATTACCCTAAAGAAACTGTAGACGGCATTATGGAGGTCAAAGGCAATTCCTTTAAGGGCTCAGAGGAAAGTGAGGAGAGCTATAAAGGAAATCTCTATCATGTTAGAGAATACATATGACACCAGCAACAGAATATTTCTAGAAATGTGGATATTGAATGTGTTTCTGGTGAGGCTTGAAAAAAAGGAAAATGATGAACACGTGTTTGGACAATAGAAGAAGAATGATGCAATTTATGCAGTAGCAAAAAGCTTGTCTGAATTGTGTTCAAATGTTTGGTGGAAGGTAGAACTTTTCAATGATGAAGCTGAACATCTGGTTGATGAAATTTCTGAGCAAGATCTTAAAGGGGCTGTGTGGTTTCTCCTTGTCTCATAGCAAAATGTGAGAGGAAAGACAGACTTAAAAAAGAACTGCATAAAATGAAAACAGAGCTTAAAGATTTGGAAAATTCTGTTGTACAAGCTAAGGACCACTTGTCCTAGAACTTCCGTGAAGGACGCAGTGAATCTTCAGTTAATAAATCTTTTGTTAAAGATATTAAGCCTGTGGACCAACTCCATAGCAGAAAACCCATCAGCTTGGACTTGAGGGGACTGAGAAAGAACAAAAGGAGAGAAAGCCGTCTGCCTCATGCAATTCTAGAGGCAGAAAACTGGTCGAAGCAGCAACATCTGTTGCCCTCCAAGAAAAGAAAAGAGCCATCTCTGGAGCAGCTTTGAGTTCTGCAGAACTATTGGAAAGAGTATGGGAGGCAGAGCTTCCTGACTTTCAAAGGGTGGGACCACGGTCTCTTGGGTCCATCATTCCCTGGCTCTGAAAGGGTTGGACCACAGCCTCCTAGATTTCAAAGATTCACACCTTTACCACTTGGGTTCCAGAATATACCAGGGGAACAGGGCCACCCAAAGCAGAGAAAATAAAGCTACCATGCCAAGAAGCAGAAGAACAGGTATTTGGTTGAGGGAGTGGGCTTTCTACTCACATGGACTAGAAGAATGGGCCCACTCAGAGCTGAGAAGGTAGAGTCGGTGTGCCAATTGGCCTAGAAGAAGGAGGTGAAGCCTAGGACCAAGAGACCTCCATAGAGAATTCGGAGAGTATGGGCAAAACCCAAAGTTTGGAGGACAGGGCCATTGCCTAGATGGGCCCAGAGAATACAGAGTTATTATCAAGCTTGAGATCTAGTATAATGTGTTCTACTGGGTTTTGAACTTGTTTGCTGCTTGTTATCCCTTCTTTCCCTGGAATTTCTCCCATCGTTACAGCAATGTCTACCTTACACCTGCTCTACCACTCTGCTTTGGGAGCAGATAAATTGTATAGATTTCACGTGTTCACCAATGAAAAGGAATTTGGCTTCACAATGTATTGTGCCTAAAGTCTCACCTATATTTGATTTAGATGACTCACAAGATGAGATTTTGGATTTGGAGTCAATTTAAGACTTTGGGGATGATATGACAGGATAATTTATGAGGTCCAAAGTGTAGAATGTTGTGGATTGAATTGTGTCCTCCCCCAAATGTGAGTCAAATTGGCTAGACCATGGTTCCCAGTATTATGTAGTTATACTCCATTTTGTTATCTGATATAATTATCCTCTATTTTGTGATGTGTTGTAAATTCTAATCTCTGCCTATGGTTTTAATGAGGCAGGATTAGGTTATATTTGTTATGCTAATGAGACAGGATTAGTGTGTATCTTGAGTCAATCTCTTTTAAGATATAAAAGAAACTAAATAAGCAAGCAAACAAGTAAAGATCAGGGAAGATTAATGTCAAGATACTTAAAGAATTACAGGAAATGCCAGGTCCACAAATGGTGAAAGGAGACAAGGACCTTCCCCAGTGCTGACAAAGACATAAAGCCTTCCTCTACAGCTGGCAACCTGAATTTTCTAGCCTCTGAAAATGTGAGTGAATAATTTTTTGTAAGCCCTTTCATGGGCTGTGGGATATATTTGCTGCTGTTATATTTTCTGCCCCTGGAGGTTTGACAGACATTTGAACCATTGTAATGCATTCTGATGTCATGATGCATACTGGTGCAACTGCCTAAAAACCAAGAGGCTGCCCTGCACCGTGTGTGTTCAGACTCATTCATAGAAGAGGATGTTTCCCGGATGAGTAGTAGTGTGAAACTTTTGTGTCTTCTGGCTTCTGTACAGTGAGATAAGTCTTGCTAGTATGTTTACTATTTCATTTATGTTATTGGGAAAGTAGTTATTGGCATTCAGAAGTATTTAAGTAAATGTATTTACTTAAATGTATTTACTTAAATACTTCTGAATGCATGAGATTGATATGTCCACATGTGTGATGTGCTTCATGGAACTAATACATACAACCGGATTTTGGCACCCTGTTTTTTTTTTCAAATAATGAAACTACCATCTACTTGTGGTATTTATTATAACAGCATTTAAGTAACTAAGGCATAGTTATTGTGAGGATTAATTATGTCATATGTAAAGATATATATCATCTATAGGTATGTCATATATATACATATCTGTGTATACACGTACATGCACACACAATTTTTTGAAAAGTACTCAATAACTTAAGAAACAGACCAAACTCATTGCCAGATCAAATCCATTGCTGTGAAGTCAATTCCAAGTCATAGCAACCCTGGTAACAGTGAGCTCTATAAAAGAATGCTAGACATTATGATCGGAGTGAATTACTCTGGAATTTTCAGTAGGACAGTTTTATGTGAATATGTAAGAAGTCAGACTGTTAACTTATGTTTACTTTAGTCTGAGTTCTTTTCAACCAGTTTTTTCTTGCCCACGTTTGGGAAATGGCAACAGCTATGAATATTGTCTGTATTTCATCCATGAATGCCTCGCTGAAGAATTTTAAGGAGATCTTCTGAGAGTCCACCAAACATGCTGCATCAATTCATTCCATTTATTCCGCACATACACACAGATTGTCTAGTTCATGGCAGGTACTATACAAGGGTCTGGGAAAATAAAGATGCCGATCACACAGTTCCTGCCCTTGAGGAGCTCAGGGTGGGAAACACAGACACAGTGGTGTATCTGGGGAATTGCACCAGCCCTGGGGCTCATGGCACCAGTGAGCAGTTTCTACTAATCCCTTACAGTTGAAAATCCTTCCTCAAACACAGTAATGCGTTAATAAAAAGATCATCAAACTTGACTTATGCTTTAAACTGATATTATGGCAAAGTTATCTAAAAGAGGGGTATCACATATTTGGATACGGGCACAATTTCAGTGCTTGCTGTAGGTGTCATTTTCCATAGAGATGTCGCTGGTCATACCAGATCAATAGACATTTCTCAATGACCCTATGCCGCCCACAGCTAGCACAATATCCACCACACTTGCCATACCCTAGTTACACCTCAAAGTAGATATATAAGGAAATTGTGGCAAAATAAAATAACAAAGATGCTGTGGGAGCACCAAGTGCTAGAGATGCCAGTCAAAGGGAGAGTAAGCATCTATGGTAAGTGCTCTGTAAGACAAGCCAGAATGTCAGCGCCTTACTCACACCCTGGGTCCACTGGCTGGGACAGCTGGTCTGTGAGCTGGGAAGCAGGGAGTCAAAAGAGATCTGAAAGCAGCATCAAAGAATGAAACTGAGATCCAGCCAAATAAACCAGCCCAGCAACTCTCACCCCTGGCTGTGCACCTATGGAGCATTAAAACTTAATATGTGTATCTGGATGGATATCTGGGCCTTCTGCAAGAATAATTAGAATTTCTGGTACTTGAGTCAGATCCAACTCGACGGCACTTGGCTGACTTGGCTGGTATTTGAGGTCAGACATCAGTAATTTTTTTTGCATTATGATTGAATGAAAATGTGTATTCCCATGTAAATCTGCACGCTCACCTATATGCAGCTCTCAATGCTCTCCCGACCCGGTGACGGCACACTCTTCCTCTCCACTCCATACATGTCTTATCCTCCCAACAGTCTCCTATCCCCTTTTCTCCACCCACTCCCCTGCCTCCAATAAAAGGTCAGTAGGACAACATCCTATAGGTGCATAGAACCGTAAAGTGCACACATGATAAGGTCACTCTGTGTCACCAAGTCCAATCCATTCCTGTCCAAAGTTGACCTCCATTATCATTTATGGCCATGGGCAGCATCAGGGCCAGGGGCCATAGTAATTTGTTTTAAATACTTAATTGTGCTACAAGTGAAAGTTTACAGTTCAACTCATTCTGTCCTACAAGATCCCCCCCCAACACCTCTATGTGCAACTCTAACTCTTCTCCCCCCTCTGTGACAGCACACTGCTCCTTTCCACCCTGCATTTCCCATGCCCATTCAACTAGCTCCTGTTCCTCTACACCCTCTCACTTCACCTCCAGACAGGTGCTGCTCAGTTAGTCACGTGTATATATTAAGTCAAGAAGCACACTTTTCACCTGTATCATTTTATGTCTTATATTCTAGTCCAGTCTTTGTCTGAAGAGTTGGCTTTGGGACTGGTTTCATCACTGGGCTAACAGGAAGTCTGGGGGCCATGTGTTCAGGGTTCCCTCCAGTCTGTGGGACCATCAAGTCTGGTCTCTTAATAGAGTTCTAGTTCTGCACTCCCGTTTTTCTTCTGCTACATCAGGGACTACATGTTGTAATCCTTGCCAGGTCATTGAAGATGGCCAGGCACCATCTAGTTCTTCTGGTCTCACACTGACATAGTATCCTGTGCTCCTGTCCTCTTCTGTCTCTTGGGTTCGTATTTTCCTCATGCCTTTGATGCCCTTCATTCTTCCCTGTTCTGTGTGAGCTGAGATCAACTGATGCTACTTAGATGGTCATTTTCTAGCTAGTAAGACCCCAGAGGCTACCCACCAAAGTGGGATGCAGAACATTTTCTTAAAAAGACTTTGTTATTCCAATTGACCTAGATGTTCCCTAAAACCATGATCCCCAAACCCATGCCCCTGCTATTCTGTCCTTTGAATGTTGGGTTATATTCAGGAAACCTCTTAACGTTTGGTATTTTCCAGCTGTGCTGACCTTCCTTCTACTGAGTGCTGTCACTCCCTTTACCTAACCCAGTTCCTACCTACCTTCTAATCAACGACTACCCACCTCTCTCCCTCGCCACCCTTGTAACCATCAAAGACTTTTTTCTTCTGCACTTAAACTTTTTTTTTGAGTCCTTGTAATAGTGTCTCATACAATATTTGTCGTTTTGCAACTGATCAGATTACTCCATGCTATGTTTCCCAAGATCGTCATTGTTCTTAACCATTGCATAATATTCCATTTTGTGAATAAACTATAGTTTGTTTACGCATTCATCTGTTGATGGACACTTAGGTTGATTCCATCTTTATATTATTATGGACAGTGCTGCAATAAACGTTGGTGTGTGTGTATCTATTCATGTAACAGCCCTTATTTAACTAGTATATATTCCAAGCAGTAGAATTGCTGGATCATATGGCATTTCTATTTCTCGCTTTTTATGAAAGTGCCAAATCGATTTCCAAAGTGGTTGTACCATTTTACATTCCCACCAGCAGTGTAGTAGAGTTGTAGTCTCTCCACAACCTCTCCAATAGTTATTATTTTGTGTTTTTTGAATTAATGCCAGCCTTGTTGTGGCAAGATAGAATCTCATTGCAATTTTGATTTGGATTTCTCTAATGGCTAATGATCATGAGCATTTTCTCATGTATCTTTTGGCCACCTGAATGTCTTCTTTGATGAAGTACCTATTCATATCCTTTGCTCCCTTTTTAATTGGATTATTTGACTTTTTTGTATTGAAGTCTTGCATTTTTTTGTGGATTACAGCTATTAGACACTGACTGGATTTGTGGTACTCCAATTTTTTTCCCCAGTCCGTAGGCTGTCTTTTTATTCTTTTGGTGAATTCTTTGGATGAACATAAGTGTTTGATTTTTAAGAGTTCTCAGTTATCTATTTTCTCTTCTGATAGTTGTGCATTGTTACTAACGTTTTATACTCTATTTTTGTTGTGTATTAGGGATCCCAGCATTCAGTATTTTTTACAGTATTTTTTAATACCCTTCAGTTGGAGCTAACGTGCACCTAGGTAGAGAATCACTGCCCGAAAGCCTCAAGCCAAAGCAGAGAGACATGAAAGCAGGAACAAGTTAAGGATAGACCATAGATTCCTGCTACAAAAATGTGTTGCATGAACTAACAACGTTAAAATTGCCTGGAGCTTCAGGAAATGCAGTATCATACGCCCCTACCCCATTAGAATCCACATTGTGAGAAGTTTCTCTGATGCATGTGCATGTTGAAATCTGAGAAGCTCTAATGTAGAGTATTAGATGGTTGCAATCACCTCTAAACTGATCTATCTGCTTTTACCTTGCTTTTCCAGAGCAGGCAGAGTTTCTACTGCTGAGATGTTTTTGCTGAGGTGTTGTTGTTACTGTTATTGTGCTCCATCAAGTTGATTCTGGCTCACGGAGACTGTGTAGGACAGAGCAGAACTGCCCTGCAGGGTTTTCTAGGTTGTAATCTTGACAGGAGCAGATTGGCAGTTCTTGTCTTCCCTGGAGTAGCTGGTAGGCTTAAACCACTGACCTGGTTAGCAGTCAAGCACTTAACATATGTCATGTCTGAGCTTTTCAGAATTGCCTTAAAAATAATGAGGACAAACCCACATACAGACAAGCACAGATGCCACAGACTTTGTTGCAGGGTCTCCAGGAAGCAGACCGTGTGAACTGGAAATCAAGGGGCAGGAAATTGCTTTGTAAATCCCCGCCCTGCCTGAGAAGAGTTGCCACAGTTTAGCAGCCTTAAGGCACTCATAAAAATGTCTAAGCTGGGATTTATATCAATTTTAAAATCAAGAAAGCAATCTGGGCAATATTCACATTTGTAAATAAACTTCATCCTCTTATCTCCAAAGCCTGCTCATCAAGATGACAAATCGTAACTAACCCAGACTAGGCCAATCAGGATTGTAGCTGATATTCTTCTGACTCAGTATGGGATTGGTGCTGAAATCCAATAATGCACTTGGGTATAAAGGAAGATCAGTTGCAGGACCAGGGCTATAATTATTAGAAGACCTGATGCTGAAATAAAAGAACTCTGTAAAAATTGGATCCCTGTCAACCACACAGGAAAAGAGCTTAAATAACTGTCTTTGAGATTGGTCCTGTGTTTAACCGTGATCAAGTTTCTCTAATGTTAAGACCCTAATCCATGATTTATTGCATATTAAATCTTGATCCAACAACAGCAGAAATTTCTATTTATTCTAAATCATGGAATTCAATTCTCCATTTCTCTCTATATCAAAAGTTGGAACAGAGAATTCAGAAAAGTCTAAATAGTATTGGCTAAAGCTGGATTTCACATCAAATATGTGCAGAGACACAATATTTTAAGGCATAATGGTTACTTGTTATTTAACCCTTAATTATCTATAAAACGCTCAGGTGTATTTTTCGCTTTGTTCTTAGAATACCAAAACTAACAAACAAAAAACCAAATGCACTACCACTGAGTCGATTCTGAACCTTATATGTCAGAGTGGAACTGCCCCTAGAGTTTCCAAGGAGTGCCTGGTGGATTTGAACTGCAGATCTGCTGGTTAGCAGATGTAGCACTTAACCACTACACCACCAGGGTTTCCACCCTATAGAATAGGAATGAGTTACTATCATGCTTTTGCTACAGGGGAGCCTGAAATTTAGAAAAGACATGAGGTTGTCCAAAATCACATAATAGTTTTCAGTACACCTAATCCTTGAATCAAGCCCTCTGAGTCCACATCCCAAACTCATCTCACTTCATTTGAGCTACCTCTCTTGTGCCTTAATGAATCACATTGTTGAGAATTTGCAACTTTTCTCTTTCTCATTGCCCAAAGAATTTATGTGAAAGCATCTGAGGTTTTGAAAATGGCTTCCCACATTTTACCACCAACCCTCCCACCCCCCAAAATCACCAGCTGTCGAGTCGATTCCGACTCACAGCAACCGTCTAAGACAGAGCAGAACTGCCCCATAGAGTTTACAAGGAGTGCCTGGCGGATTTGAACTTCTGACATTTAGATTAGCAGTCATACCACATTTTGCCACTGGGAAGAGAATTTCCCATTTCAGTCTACACTTCCCTTAATAAGAAGAAAAGCAATCTCTCCAGAACACCATCCCCATTCCATTCAAAGAAATCGTATTTTGCTTTGTTGGGTTATTGACAGAGCTCCAGTGTCTTCTCAAATCAAATTGATTCCAAAACAAACAGAGTAGATTTTGTTTACAGTGATGAAAGCTGTGTGAAGGAAGGGAGTCAACTTTGGTCCTCTGTTAGACCTCAAGCAATTAGGCTGCCAGTCATGATTTGTGATACTATTTTAGTCACCAGCTGTAAATATAGAAAAGTTTGATTTTCTTGTTGTTATTGTTGGTTTGGTCTGGGTTGTATTGAGCACTGATTAGCATAGAGAAATCATCTTAGAAAATGACTTCCAGCATTTAAACAACATTTATGGAGATGCAATTAAAACTTAATGCTGAGAGATTTTTGTGCCCTAGAGGAGAACATATGCCCAACAGACAGGTGGACACACAGGAATGGGGTCGGATAAATGCTGCTTGCTGACCTGATTGTTAATGAGAAAAATCTATGCTTCATTCAGGGAACACAGGAGGTTGATTTACCCTCAAAGAAGAAATTGAGGTGATGGCTAAATAATGTGTATATGTTTTAGTTTTGAATCCAGCAAAAATGTATTAGAAGTTTTCTCAGATATATTTTTTAAAGGAACGTGTAAAGCTAATTATGGTTTCTATCCAGTTGAAGAGCATCTGTGAATTTTTTCCCTACCTCTGCACAAATACTCAGGACTTGTGTATACATGGTCCCTAATTTTGACCTGAGTCATCTTCTTTTATTTTTCGTAATTTCTGTGCTTAATTATACTTAACCCATACTCTGCGTATCTTTGAAACATTTCTTGAATCCTCTTTTGGAAAGAGATAAAAAAAAAAAAAAAAATCAGTCGATCACCCTTTTCTTTGGGAAAATGCTGTGAATTGTCTGGATTCTTTCTCTGTGTTACCCAAATCCAGGGCTTTAATACAGCTCTGTGCTGGGAATAAATGATGTGGAGACTTAAAAGACTGTGATTAATTGTTGTGACCCAAGAAAAGACACTATCCACCCTGAATCAAGTTTTGGGCATTTGAGACCCAAATTTTATCTTCTCCATCTATACATTTCCACAAACTAGTATGGTATTTAGCACAATATAAGCCAATAGAGGAAATTCTGCTGGTGTAGTCATTAAGCACTATCTCTGCTAATCAAAAGGTTGGCAGTTCAAATCCAGAGACATCAATAGAAACATTTTTTTTTTTTTTTACTTCAATTGCAGGATCTCAGGTGAAATTATAAGAGATATACTGCATGGGACACACTCAAATAACCTTTTCTCAGGACACTTTCTCTGCTATAGTGGCTTTTGCATTGAATTTCCAAGCACAGTCTGGTTACAGGAATAGCTGGTAAAACTAGTATTAACCCTGGAATTAACCACAGCTGTGAATGTCAAACTGAAGAAAATTTGTACTTAATGTTTAAACAAAGCTACCTTTTAAATAAAACTTCAAGTACCCCAAAGACTACTGGGTATTTGTAAGGCATACAAAATATATCATCATCTCTGTTTACCTAGAACTATTTCTCTCCGTGTGGGACAGAAGTCCTGATTCCTGTCCTCAGAATCAGAGTCAAGTAGTTAAATGCAGGAGTTGGTAGACTTAGGTTTGAAATCAGATTCATTTACTTACTAGTCATATGATCATGGGCAAGTCATTCAAACTCTCTAAGACAGATTTTTCTTACTTATAAGATTGGGGGAAAAAATAATGCCTACTACTGTAGAGTTGCAGTATTAATTAGGCATGTGGAAGTGCTTAGTGGAATGTCTATGCATAGTATGTATGCAACAAGTACCATGTTCAGGGCTTTTCTTTACCGTGGCCGCTTATAAGACTAAATCCACGGTTGTAGCAACATGAATTTATCGAAGTCTTTCCCTGCCCACATCCTCTGTCAGCACAACCTTCACCTCTGCTAGACCATTCTTATTATTACATAAATGGTCTGAATTCTCATTTTTAAAGTCCCCTCATCAGCATTCTTGCTGCGGTCTCCTTTCCCAGCTTCCCTATATAGTGAGTTCCTAGGAGGGTATATACACCCTCACAGTGTTCACTTCTGCATTTTCCTTTTTCCCATAACCCGCTTCCATCTGACCTTCATCACCAACACTCCGCAAAGAGCATACCTGGGCAAGGCATTAATAGCTTCCATCTTCCCAAACTCATTGGTCAATCCGAGTCCTCATTTTATTTGACCTGTTGGAGCCTTTCACATAGTCAATTAATTTCTTTCTTAAAACTGTTCAGTTGCTTGGCTTCTAGAAAATCACTTTCTTCTTCTTTTTTAATTGTCATTTGTGTTTCTTTGTCTTTAGCTGCTTCTCAGTTTCTGTTGTCTGTGACACCTTTTCCTGACCTCTAAATTTTATGAAAGAGGATTGTTGAACTTCTTTTCTCTGAATATACTCACTCCCTGGATAGCCTTGACTTGAAATTCCATGACTTGAAATGCCTTTTTCAGAAGGCAGGTGCCACTATGTTTTTATCTCTATCCCCGTGCTTTCCTGAGCACCACATTTTACACATCCGGATGGCTCGGCATCTCTACTTTCCAGTGAACATACCACTTCACCACGTCTTTTCACCCGGAGACTTCAGTAAGTCTTTTCGGTAAACAGCATCACTGCTAAACTCAGTCACACTGCGAGGGGAAATAAATAAGCAAACCAACTACCTACCCACCTAAAAAGTAAACTGTTTCCTACGTCCTCTTTCTTTCTCAGGCATCATGTAATTCGTATTCATTCATCCCCAAACACATGTACCATCTTGCAGGCTTTCAATCCCACCACATAAATTCCCTCAGGTCTTTTCTCTCTGATGGTCCTTCTGCCTCACTGAAACAATCTTTTCCTCTTCTTCACATCATTCAGGTGTCAACACAAACGTCATTTCCTCAAAGTCTTTCTTGAGCATCTTACTTAGAATAGACTGTCCAGCATTTACTATCTTTTAGCCTTGTTATGATTTTCCATGTAGCTTTACTTTATGATTACTTGTAATGATACAATTTGTGTGTTCACCTGCTTCTTGATCGTCTTACCCATCGTTTTTTAAAGGCAATTGAAACAAGGCCTCTGTCTCTACTAGTACATCCCAATTCCTGGTTGTAATATACTGCCAACAGTATTTGTAGAATGAATGATTGCTGGAGATTAGACTTTATTAAAGAAGGATCTGATTTATACTGGATCCTTTTAAGGCTATTTACTTAAAATACATATATAGCTTATTTATTTAAAAACTTGCTATTCTGCTCTTCCTCAAAGCTCTTAGACATCACGAAGAATGCTAGACTTGAAAGCAGAAATACAAAAGCAATAGCTGTGGTCCTGACACTTATACTCTTAGCAAAGTAATTCCCCAAGCTGTAAAACGGTGATAATAGCATCTGCCATCACTAACACAGAGAATTATTGAATGAGAAAAGAAACTATCACTTATTAAGTATCTATTATATATCAGACATTGTACCTTCATGTACATGTCTCATGTGCATCTTTCTTCTAAATTATTACTATGACTTTCTAACTCATTTGACTGACTTCCCCCCATACAATTCACTTAAGATTGCCCTGGAATAATTCTAAAAATATAAATCTGATCCTATCATTCTCCTAATGATGGAAACACCCTTATGTTGTTGTAGCTGTCTATAGACTAGATAATCAAGTTCAAATTTCTTCAAGTAGCAAACACTGCTTTCGTTTATAGACCTCACTCTTTGACCTTATTTCCTTCAGTTCAACCTCTCCCTATTAGACAGTAAGACAGTCTCCAAATTATCACTTACTTTCTGGTCCTTAAATAAAACATGTTTGACTTTGTCTTTCCTCTGTCATCTGCCTGTATTTCCTTCCCACTCTGTCTATGAAACTCCTCTTTGCCCTGCAAAAATCTGCAGACATATAATCACTTGCATGAAACTTTTACCATCACCCGCCCGAACTTCCAGAGAAGTTAGTCAGCCTGTATTGTTTCTGTATTTAATTATTGCCCTACACATATTATGCCAAAAAATCTTAATTGCCGTATATATAGTTTCCTGGAGGGCTATTACCCATTCTTAATTATCTTGCTGGCTATCTACAGATATTCAATACATAGTAAATGCTCAATAAAATTTTGTTCAATGAATTAATGATTCATCTTATTTAATCTTACAACTTTTACTTTATCAATAAGCTAGCCAAGCCAAGTGCCGTCAAGTCAGATAAAGAATGTTATATAAATGTAAGTTATTAATGCTCTCCAAATTTATCAATATTTCAGATTAAATAGAACTTTGCATGTCTTGTTATGAACCTATAAGTGTATTTTTGCAGGATTCAGTGATTGCTTCTGGGTTAATACAGTACTTAGTACACTTTTCAGGCTACTCATCTAGAATTCATTTGTCTATAAAAATGCTAGATATGCTTTCCAAATATGATAGAGATGAAGATATTAAAATATTCTCCTTTTACCTCTACATTTCCACCTGAAGCCTTTCCTAGAAAGCTATGGAGCTTTTCAGAGCCACTAGGTCCTTATACTGAGCTAAGCAATATAAACCATGGAGATAACTGATTGAGAGAAGCTGGAGGCTGCAGATATTTACACAAGAAAGGCAATGTAGAAAGACTGGGGCAGAGAGGCGGACAGAGTTTGGGAAGCAATAAATGATGAGCAGTAAGGGAGATGAAGAGTAAGTCTTGAGCTGAATGATTCTTGAGAAGATAAGTGGAGACCGAAATAAATGAAGAAGGTTTGAAGGAAATTCTGCTGTGTGTTATGTCACAAAACTTCTCTTATGATACCTGTTCAAGGGACATTAATAAAAAAGTTATCATCCTACTGACCTCTGGCTGGAGGAAGGAGAGTGGATGGAAAGGAGGGGAAAGGAGGCTGTTGGGAGGATGAGAAATGTATGGAGCAGAGAGGAATAGTGTGCTGTCACCGGACAGGGAGAGCAGTGGAAGCTGCATATAGGTGGGCATGTAAATTTATACAGGAATGTACATTTTCACTTAGTCATATTAAATAAAAAAGAAAGAGAAAAAAACTCCTTTCGTTTCAAAGCTTTAGGAGTCAACATAGTAATTTTAAACATGTTAGATCATAAAGAAACATTTTTAAATAGGACCAAGAGGCCCAGAATTACTCTTTCTGTACCAGTAACATTAAGTCATTTAATTTTTCCACTTCCAGGATACATGTATTATAACAAGAAAGGTGGCATGGCTACATTGAACTCAGAGGGTTATAGGTACAGTTTCGCTCCCTAAGCTAGAAGACCAAATTCATTTAACCAGTGTTTACTGAGCACCCAAATCCAAAAGAACCCACTTGAGATAAAGAATTCTCCCTCACACCCCTTTACCACAAACATCCACACATTCATGAGTGTGCACATGTGTGCACAATACATGCTTACACTCGAACACATAACAATACACAGCATAGAGAAGATGAGGAATATATATACATCCAGGAATGATAATTAGGCTTTGAGAAAGTTTCACTGAGAAGACACAAGAGGTCTGACAGTCAAGTCTACAAATCTAATTGTTCTCGGTGCTACACTCTCCCTGTGGAAAGCTATGCACTGACACCTAGTCCATCCTTCAGAGCAACTTTGGAACTCTTTCTGGAATGGCCACTGCATACAGTGGTACAGTGGCAAGTTGGTGAACTTAACTGTACAGTTGTCTGTGAGGGAGTTTTCAGCCAGTAAACAAATAACTGTATTGGAACACCCTCCCTACTCACCGCTGTGGCCCCCAGTGATATTTTCTTTACCTGAAAATAAAGGAAATATTGAAAAGAAGACATTTGATGACATTCAGGACATCAAGGGTAATACGATGACAGCTTTGATGGCCGTTCCAGAAAGAGAGTTCCAAAACTGCTTTGAAGGGTAGGCTAGGCACTGGCATCTATCTGTGCATACCTTCCAACAGGAATACTTAGAAGGTGACCATAGTGATATTCAGCAATGAGGTATATAGCACTTTTTTTAGGATGAGTTTGTGAATTTATTCGGCAGTCCTCACACAACAGCACGAAAATGCTTTTAAAAATCGCTTATGTAGAAAAGTTTGGGTGATAAACCAGCAACCTAGAATGAGATTTTAGGTTTGATACCTGGTGTGACAGAAAGCCTGATACAGGACTAAAGTGGGAGAGGGAAAAATATGCTGGGTACAAGAAGATGATGGATGAAAAAGGAGAATCTTGAACAATTGCCTCAAGAGTTCTATGAAGCAACAAATGCAGTGTTGCTGGGTGAGTCTAACTGGCTAAAATAGGAAAAGAATTAACCTGAATACATGTATGTGTAATACAGGATCAAGGACCCACAGCCTATTACTTTATAGAACGGGAGACAAAGCCAACTGCAATAATGACAATCATTGTACATTTTGTAACTAATACATTTATTATTGTATCCCAGGAATCTTATCACATGCTTTATATAAATTGTCTCATCCAAAATTTATAACAACACTGAATAGTGAAAATTATTTTCCCCACTTTTCAGATGAAGAAACTTCACAGATGGAAACACATGTACAAAGCATGCACCTAGCAGGTGGGAGAGATGGGAGACGTCTAATACAGGAAAACTATGATACAAGGGTTTCCCATTGAAGGATAGCATGAAGTCATCACTACTAAGTGCCGTAAAGTAAGCACCACATGTAGGCATAGATGTAATTATTTTAATCAGAACGTTCAGGGAAGGTTATTTTTCAGGATGCCTTCAAACTGAGCTATGAAAGATCAAACAGCATTAACCTTCACTTCAGTAAATGACAGCACCACCTTTTCCATTAATAGTTGTGGTCAATATAACTTAGTTTTGACACTTCCCTCTCCTCCATGCTCCCCATCCACTTTTTTTAGGGATATGGTATCAAGTTTAGTTCTCAAATATACCCCAAAACTTCTGATTCCTGCTAAGGTGATGAATCTTGTAGTTGATTAAACTCTCATCAATGAAACTGGAAATTTGGAGTTGCTGGGTGGCACAAATGGTTAAGTGCTCTACTACTAACTAAGAGGTTGACAGTTTAAATCCATCTGGAAACACCTGGAAGAAAGGCCTGTGTGTCTATTCCTGAAAAATTAGCTATTGAAACTCTTCACAGTTCTATTCTAAAACATATGAGGTCTTCATGAATCATACCTCATTTGACAGCAACTGGAAAAAAATAAAAATGCAACTGGGCCAAAAACAACAACAGCAACTAAAAAGTCCAGATAAAAATTCAAAACAGAGCATGAAAAGGGCACAATTAATAATTTTGCTGGGAAATTATGAGAAACCCAGGACCACTCAAAGAAACTAGGACTGATGGCCTCTGAATCTCAAAGGCTTTAAATGGCCTGGTCCCGTTTTTCTTCGCTCGTTCCATTGTATCCCATTAGGCAACTTACATCCCTGGAGCATACCAAGCATGATTCTGACTCAGAGGATTTGCATTACTGTTCCTTCTGCCTGAAATATCCTTCCCTTAGCTTGCCTCATTGCTTCTTTCAGCTCTCCTATGAAGTGTTACCATATCAGAATAGCCTTCCTTAACCACTGTTTAAGGTAGCACATGCCCTCTAACCCATCACATTCGTCATCGTTTATGCATGGTTTATTTTCCATCATAGCACCTACCACCATCTGGCTTACTTGATTATTTTTATTTGTTTGTATTCTGTAGGATGAGCTGGGAGATAATCCAACATACAATTTAGAGAGTGTAGGTGGTTAGCTATCAGAGGGATGTTGGAACTAGAATAATGAAAACTTTGGAAACTTGATATAAGCATTTGTGTCTGGCTGCATCTTAGAAATATGAACAAAATAAAGATGTATCAGAGAAGCCCTAGACCCTGGGTGGTATGCCAGTCCCATGCCAATGGAGGACTATGGCTTTGGCATCACTGTTATATATTTAAGTGTCATTTCTATCTTTGAGTCTCTTGTACCTTCCAGCTAGACATTCTAGGTATCAAGATTGTTCTTAGTCAGTTTGTATTTACCAAACCCAATAACAACATATTGGTCTGTAGAACCTCTTCCAAGGAACTCATTTCTCTACATCTTGGTCAAGTCCTCAAGTCTGTCTCCATTTAGTCCCACTTCCTTCCATCCTTCATATACCACAACACATGGTCCCATTCTACCTTGCAGCCGAATCAAACTAAGTTAAGCCAAAAGTAACCTGAATTAGCAATAGTCTGAATATAAAAGTATGGGAAGAGGGACATTCAAGAGTGATTACAAGTTTTAAGTGCTGAGTGATGTGAAGCATAATGATTCTATTTGCATAAAGTTAGAAACAGAGAAAAATCGAACACTTCTGTTTTATATGTTGACTTTTGAGGACACAGGAGACCCTTCAGGCAAAATACCTAGCACCTATCTGAAAATATGGGATTCAAAATTAGGAATAAGTCTTCATTTCGGAACACAGATTCAGAAATGATTTGTGTTCATATGATACATAAAACTGAAAAAACAAGTGAGACAAGCGAAAAGAAGACATGAGAAGAAGCAGCCCATTTTAACAAGATGGTAGAAGCAATTTAAGTAGGTTTACGAGGAAAACAAGTAAGAGAAGAAATGGGAGTAGAGAAAGAAAAGTCGTCTTAAAGGCATATGGGCTGCTGGTGGGTGTAGATACAGGAGAAGAATCTGGAGAGAGCTGCTCTAAAGAAGGTGAGTAGACTCACAAGAGAATAATGTGATTTAAAGAAGCCAAAAGGACCGAGCTGAGAGAAATCTATGAGAATCTGTGAATAAAGGCTTTTAGTGACTTTTTTAGCTCCTCAGAATAGAAACAGAAGAGACAAATGGTGGAGGCTTCCCCAGATTGCTCTTGACCCAGTTGGCATAAGATTGATATGGAAGCTGAGAGTTGATATAGTCTGCATAATCAGTCAAAGTTAAGGAATTCAAGACTGTGAAGTTGCACTATGCTGACAGACCTAGTTGAGAAGTTCTGCCTGTAGTACAAGTGCTGAAATAAAATCACCAAAGTCAGTGAAAACATCTAACTCTAAAATTAGAGAAGAGAGAATAGGCTCCATAGTATCAAAGCTATCAAATACCACCCCCCCACACACCCACCCCACCCCACCCCACACAAACATGATTAGAATCTTTCACTGATTTATAAGCAGTTGATTGCATGACTGAATGATTCATCAGGGACCTTGAGCACTGATCATGTGTCAGTCACTGCTGTCGGCTCTGGGCGTGCCAGTATCTCAGACAAGAAAAGAGATGAAACAGCTTGCGGAATGTCCCACAAGAAGTTTGTGGCAAAACCTTCTGAATTTTGTTCCGTGCTATCCCATTAGGACTCTACTTTGAATCAAATCCTCAATGATACATGTACCAGCCTACAGATAAACTTTCCATTATTTGGGAGAATCATAAATAAAGTTCCAAACAATTGACTGAAGAATAACTCTAATATCAGAGAAGACAATATTGGAAATAGAAAGGACTGTGAAGTGACCACTCTTCTTCTATGAATTTGTTAACGTAGCCTGCACAGATTCTATCTTTCTCTGAAAATATTTCCATTTCTTCCTGTGAGTTTTCACCAGCAAACTGATAAGATGCTTTTCTTGACACAGAAGCTGTCCAGCCAACTCAGTCACTGTAATGAAGAGTACTGATTCTATCTAGGAGGTCAGAATGGGAGGATGTCAAAATCTATTCTATCCAAGTCAGCCACATCGTAGGTGCAACTTATCACTTAGTAAACTAGACCAAAAGACAGAGTTAAAAGTCAAAGAACCTAAGCATCAATATCCACGGGAAAATTCCAGAGGAATCTGCATAGCTATAAGATATAGTAGAAGTGATTTAACATATAAATTATTAACATGGTTTACCCTGACATGGAGCCGTAAAGTAGCTGCCACTGCACTAAAAGTGCTCACCAGGCTCTAAGTAAAATGTGACCAGCATATTAAGCAAGGCTGAATCATAGAATAAAATCATGAAGTAATTTTACTTTGTATCTCGTTGTTCCTATTCATTGGTTCAGTGAGGCTTTGTCTTCTCCTGTCTGTGATAATTCTTGCATTATAAAATGTTGCTTCAGCTTAACTACTGAAACATTCAAGTTCATGTTCAACAGCCCCTAAAATTAAAGCTTCTTACCCCATGCCCAGCTCCGTACTGTTGCTCGGGAAGTCTGTTGTGAGAGAAAAAGGCATAGTTGTGTGCTGTGCTTATGTGTTTTCTTTCACTACCATCTTTTCTAATCTTTAACTCCCGTCATGTTGGCTAGTACATCTGACCATCATTCACTGAAATATAAGAAATAAAGAAAGAGAAGGGTTAAGGAAGATCCTCACTGGTGGCTTTTTGCAGCACCTGGCAGATGTTTCAAGCTTACGCTGTTTTTCATGTGGTTCCCATGGACTCTTTGGGGTCATGTTGAGGTTTTCCACCTGCAGTCTCTTTGATCTCTTCTAGTTGGTCTGGTCACTTACTGTATCTTCAGACCCTGAAAATCAGACAGTACCTGTAGCTTCTTTCTGCTGACATTATTCACCCCTCCAGGGCCCCCTCTTCCCAGCTTTCTCTTGTATCTGGCCTATCATGTTCACATGAAATAGTCATGTGTCTTTTCCTGATAAACACTGGGAAAACAAGCCACTGAGTGTAGCCACTTCTTTTATGTGTCTTTTACCTGCAGTTAATCAATCGGTGTCTTACACTGTCCATTTCTCAGGTAGGAATCACATACAAGTTCAGTGTGTATCTCAACTCTGAGTAGCCCCAGTGAAGGCCTTCTCATACACTTGAGATGGCAGACCAGCACCGCCTACCTGTTTTCCAGTGAGAGAATGGGATAATTCAGTGTACATCAACAGTTTTCCCCAAAATCCTCTTTTGAAATGCTTTTCTAATTTCTACTATTAATCTATTTATATCTGCTTGATAAAGATGCAGAGTCTAAGAACTATTCAACCAGATTTCGGCCACTTTTCTTAGTGAATCCTCCACTGTAAGTTTCTGTGCTTACTTTGGTGTTAGATGCCTATTTCCTTACATCCTAAGAGAAAATTCCTTTGTTAAACCTCATCACAGAGAGTAATTAATTTCTTGAATCACTAAACTTGCCCATTCTACATCTCATTCTTGATCTGTTCCTTTGCCTTCCATAGTTACTAACTTCCTTCTTCAAGTGAAATTATATTTTCTCTTCATGCTCTTGTATGTATGTTTTCTTTGAGATAGCTCAGGACATACTATATAATTTCTGTTTCCTAGGTCCATTCATTCATACAAAATAATTTTTATTGGGTCATGCTATGTGTAAGGCACTGTATCAAACACAAGGACATTGAAGATCGTTAAGCTATATTGCCTCTCCACAAAGAGACCACACATGATAAACATTATTAGAAGGTATGTAGAAGGCACTATAGTTGTACGGAGGACACAGATCAGATGAAACAGGAGTTATTAAAAGAGATGATGAATAACTGAAGTGCTTAAAGAGGAATGGGAAATAGAAAGTTACATATTCATTCCAAGTATTGAAGCATGAGAAGAGATAAAATATTTGATTGGCCATAGACGGTTCAGTGTGCATGCAACACTTAGGATGTGAGGCAGGGAATGGTGGTGATTTTTGAGATACATAAGCATACAGAAGACACATCTTAAACTATTTTGCATGCCCTGTTAAACAGTTTGAAATTTATCTTGAAGGCAATTGGAAGTACCAAATTTTAAGCAGATACCTGCTGTATTAGTATTTAAATTTTAGAAAGACCATTCTGACAATATTAGAGGGTAGCACAGTGATTAAAAGCTATGGCTGCTTACCAAAAGCTCAACAGCTCAAATGCATGAGGCAGTCTGTGGAAGCCCTATGGGGACAGTTTTGCTTTGTCCTGTAGAGTCACTATGAGTCAAAATTAACTACTGGAAATGGGTCTGGTTTTTGTTTTCTTTAATATCTGAGCTGGAGGGCAGAGAAACATATTATGACAAAGCAGTTACATTTTCTCAAAATAAATATCTCATATACATAAGTAAGAAGCTAAATATTGTAATAGGAAACAAACAATCAACCACACAAGAAAACCCATGAAAAAGTGTCCACGTCTATCAAAAATCATGGAAAGGCAAATTAAAAGTGGGATCTGATTTTTCACCAATAAAATAAAATGCCTTTAATGGCAAACACGAGAGTTTGAGAAAATAATCTCCTACACTGCTGGCAGGGTTGTAAATCAGTGTAGTTATTTTTGGAGGCCATTTAGCGGTATCTCTTAAAACTGAGAATATGCAGATCCTGGGGCTCCGCAGGTAATGTTCCAGGCAACTTCTGTCACAAGCACCCATACATGTGTCCAAGAAGGCTCAGTACAGCACTGTTTAGAACAACATTGTATGAAACAGTAGAACTTGGAAATTACTGTAAAAACAAAAAAAGTATTATGAAGAACTAAGTGAAACCTTTTTCCTTTTTTGCCAAGGCTAACTAAATTTCATAACTGGGAACAAAAGGTACTAAGTTCCCCCAGGTTTGTTCTCCAAATGTAGAGGCCAGCCACCTCCCTCAGAAGCCTGCCCAGAGGTGACATTTTGATAGAAGCCCCACATGAATCCCACGTCCAACATCGTGGTCGTATTAGGAGAAGTAGGAGAAAAAGACAAGTTCTTAGGAATATGTTCTTCCAATTTCCATAGTCAGCAAAGAAAGAACCTGGAAATTTAGAGCTGTCCACCTGAAAGAAAGACTAACTTTTCAATCTCTGGTTTGATTTGTTCTCAATCACCCACAGCACCATGTTCCAGGTACAAAGGAACAGTCATAAGAAAGAGAGCATAGGGAGCAATCAGCTGGAAGGAGACATGGACAGCGCCTCAGATTTCCAGTGCCTGACAAGTACAGGAAAGAGATCCTTCCTAAGTCCTCTAGACCCAGAGACCAGAGCTACGGACTCTAGCGGAGATAGGGCCCTGCTCTCCTCTGACGGGAACAGCTACAGCACGGGTCTGTTCCTTTAGATGAAAGCCTTGAACTGTTCTCCAGAGTGGGGAGCTGGTGACCAGTCTTTCACAATGAACTCAGTGAGCTGGGAAACTACTTACAACCAACCCAAGAGGGAGGATCTCCATGATGGGTTCTTAAACAGACGATGATGTATCTTATCCCTCCCCATAGTCCTGGCCAATAACAGGGGACAAGAGAAGGGAAAGGAAAGGTGGGAGCAGAGGGGGAATGAGGACTTTTATTCAATCTGTGCTTTCCCCAATCCAAACCCTTGAAACCACAGGTTGGTTTGAGTATAGGGGAGAAGGAGAGAAGAGGAATAGTGTTTTGAATCAATTATGATATTACAGTGTTAAAATGCACATTACTGAGTCTTAAAGAACTGGAGTGGGACTGGTTTAATAACAGAAAGCAACTTTATTGACTAAAAGGAAGTGCTACTAAGGAATCCCACCATCCAGCAGAAAGGAGTGGGAGGGAGTTCAGCAGAGCACTGTTGTGATTATTGAGGAAAATAAAACTTTCTCATATGCTCTTACAGAATCCAGACCCTTTTTTAAAATAATTACTTAAGCTAAATCTCCAACAATAAAGGAAAGGGCAAGTAAATCTGTAAGTACAAATATTGTGAATCTAGACAGCAGGTACAATAGTCCAAACATGCCTACTGCTGTCAAATCAACTGACTCATCACTACCACCCACCACTACACACTGCTGTCAAGTCAATTCCAGGGCATAGCCACCCTATAGGGCAGATTAGAACTGCCCGTAGAGTTTCCAAGGAGCACCTGGTGGGTTTGAACTGCTGATCTGTTGGTTAGCAGACGTAGCACTTAATTACTATGTCACCAGAGTTTCTAGTAAACCCATAAAACAGAAAAGAACCACCTTACAGAGTTTCCAAGGCTTTAAATGTTTATTTAAGCCATCGTTTTCTTCAAAGGAATGAAAAGGCTTAGTATTGTCAACATGAATCTTTCTATATTATATTGGCTGAAAAATATGGGCTGAGGAACAGTGAAGACACAAAGATCATATTCTATGTTTTCCATGGGTGAATATTTATGTGTATAAAGGTATACATAAAATTACACATGTAATGTTTTCACAATGAAATCAACATTATTAAATTCTAATCAAAATAATGAGATATTATTTCCCTACATATTTAATTTTTTTAATTATAGTAGTCAAGGTGCTTATAAACAGAACATACGAGTGTGTACTGGCACATTTCTTTCTGGAAAGCAATTTGGCAAGATATGTAAAGTAACTTTTAAAGCATTCATTGCAACATACACATAAAAACATCTCCAAGAGGTTAACTCAGTTAATCTCTGAGTTTGAGGATTATGATGGCATTTGCTTATCTATACTAATATTTTTATAATAAACATTCTACAATAAGCAATGTCATTTGTGTCATAAATACATACATACACAGTTGAAATTTATATTCTTTGACTAAGTAATTCTACATGTAGAAATACATTGTAAGGGATAAGAGTTTTGTTCAAGATTTAGCACGAAGATATCCATGGCAACATTATTCATAACTGCTAAATATGGAAAACAACCTTCACGCCTAACAATGGGAAAATGTTTAAATACATTACAAAATAACCATATTGTGGAATAAAAATAAAAATTGTTCTCAAAGCACATTGAATTGCATGGAAGAAATTCTTATAATATAGTGGTGTGAAAAATAGAAAAGTAGGACAAACAAGGATGAATTATCAGACAGTCCCAAGTGTCTATCAAGCCTGAAATCCATGCATTCATAGGGGCACCAATGTGCCTGGTTGCCTGATTGCTCTACGTTACTGTTCAGTATTCCAGGTGTAGTAAGCAGAGAAGATAGACATTGCTAGAATCCTGTGCCCAATGCACTGAGTCCTATGTTTTCTAGGGTTTTTGAGTTTCAGCTGACAACTGCCATTGTCTAAAGCACTCCTTTCATAAAGAATCAGTCACCAGAAGGTACAGAAGTCCTTCCATCCTGAGATAGCCTCCACCCAGCAGACTCTCAGTCTTGCTGTCACGTGCAGAAGTGGCAAGTCTTTGGTGTCAGTAGCAAGCTGCTATCTGTGTTTGATGGTGCCCGGAAGAAAAAAAATTGAGGCCTTTCCAACTTACCCCCCAGAGAATCTGATTGGCAGAGCACCTACAGGATCACCATTATTTGTGTATTTTGTCAGACAAGAGACAAAACCAAATCCTTCACCTGTCCCACCGTGCCATTGTTCAAGTAGACATTTGTAGCCTGGTCAAGTTCATTGTCTTGGTTTTTGTTTTAGTTGCCTGGTATCTGGAATTGAGACTTGTTGCTGATAAACTTAGGTTCACGGCACAAAGATAGTTCAGGTTACATTGAGTACTTTCTGGAAAAGGCATCTGAACCCCTTAAGTCCAAGAAGTCATGAAAGTTATACAGTTTCAACTCAAATCTCCTCTCTTTTAAAAGACACTGTAATGCTGTAGTCACAACTGCCAAACAGCAGTTCAAACCAGGCACAGATAAAGATCTCCAGCTGGATCTTTTAAATGCACATATTATACTAAGGCATCACCATCAAGGCTTCTGATTCAAAATTTTGTGAGGCAAATGTGTGTTTTAATACAAATGTATTAATAATAAGGCCCTGATGATACAGGGCTTGAAAGTTTAGCTGCCAACCAAAAATTTGGCAGTTCAAATCCCCAGCCACTCCCTGGAAACCCTACAGGGCAGCTCTACCATGTCCTATAGGGTAGCTATGAGTAGGAACTGACTAATTGCAGGTTTGGTTTGGGCCTAATGTTGTCCCCTTACAGGACATCTCCCCTGAGAAAATGGTTCATGATCGTTATCTTGAGGGAAGTGTTGTGCTTTCACAGTCCATCTAACACTCCAGTTGTGGACCAGGGCTTCCAACTCAATCCTACTTCTGAATGAATCACTTTAAGACCATCTGGGTTTTGGTCGGAAACCCTAGTGGTATAGTGGTTAAGTGCTATGACTGTTAACCAAAAAGTTGGCAGTCTGAATCTGCCAGGGTCTCCTTAGAAACTCTGTGGAGCAGTTTTAATCTATCCTATAATGTCAGTGTGAGTTGGAAGGTGGTGGCTTTTGGTCTCTGTCTTTTACTTCAGAGTTTAAATAGAGTATTAGTGGAATACATCAGATGCTGCCACCTCCTTAAAGATCACTTCATATGCAATAAGCATCTCTATATCTCCCCCATTGAAAAGTAAATTAATTAGAGCACATTAAAGGTTAGCCTGCTCATAATCTGTCTCACCCACTGGCATTCTGCTCTCTTTCTAGAGTAGAAGAACAAAATATTAACATTAGCTTAGCTCTCTGCTTATAAAATCAGTGCTGGGGTGTCTCTGAATATTGACCTCATCCTGAGGGAGTGAATTGTGCCTGACCGTGAGCATTACTGAAACCCTGGCATGTTACAGTTGAGAGTCACAGCTGCTAACCAAAAGGTTGGCAGCTACGATCCACCAGGCACTCTTTGAAAACTCTGTGGGGCAGTTCTGTTCTGTCCTGTTGAGTCACTGTGAGTTAGATCTAATCAATGGCAATGGGTTTATTTTTTTGTTGGTTTTGTTTTTTTGGGTGATCATTAAAAACACACGCACATAAAAACAAATCCACTGCCGCAGACTTATTTCCAAATGATAGTGATCCTGTAGAATAGGGCACAATTGCCCCATAGAGTTTCCAAGAAGTCTGGTGGATCCTAACCACCGACGGTTTGGTTAGCAGCTATGGTGCTTAATCCTTATATCTCCAGGGTTTCCATTTGTGCATAGCTTGGTATAGAAAAGAATTGCTGATCTGACCCAACAGCCTTAAGTTTACAAACGAGAAGCGTGGAAATGAAGTGACTCACTACAAGTTACAGAGTAAAGTAAAGGTAAAAAAAGGAAACTGATCCTCATGAACTCCAGTTCAAGCCATTTCCACAAGACACCAAGCTGCTCTCTGTGTAAAGATCTAAACTCTAAACAAGACCTAGAAACGATGTGAAATGGTGAAGTGAAAATCAAGAGTTGACTTTCCAAAGACTTACGGGAATAGAGTTACACCTTCCCCATTCTCTGTATCTTCTACCCAAATGCTTTAAAGAAAACTTGTCTCTGAAACCTAAACTGACTAATATTTTGTGGAATCTCAGAATTAAGCAACAGTTAAGGTGTACTCTGAGTAGCCAAAAACAGCTTGTAATTTTTGCTTTCATCTGTCATTCATTTTAATTTGGCAAAGACACTCAACACACAAGTTGGATAATCTTAAAACGTCAATACATATACCTATTCAGACTTTGCCTTAATGTGCATTCACTGTGTGCATTACTATAAGAAAGGCGAGTCAAAGGGATAAAAACAGTGGAAGATCCAGCCACCCTAGCAATGAGAAAATCATTAGCTTTCCCAACAAGTAATCATTGCCATACCTCTAATAAGTAGCAAACCTTCCACAAGGCTGTTTCTAGTGTCCTTCCAAAGTCAGAAGCATGAAGACTGAAGGATAAGCATGACATATTTCAATGTAACCTTTAAAGGTTCCCGTTGAAAGACTTTATGTAAGAGGAAAATCTCTAATGACCTGAACTTTTAAAATTAAGTAAATAGTCACCAGCAGTTCCCATCGAAGTCTCCCTTTAAGAGCTGTTTAATGAGTGAGGAGAACATGTCAAGATCTCCTACCTGATCTTTTGATCTACCCTTAAACAGCTTCACGTCACACTAGTGTTCACAAAGGAGGATTCAGGAGGAAGCGGTATTACTAGCTAGTGTTTTATGTAAAATTAAAACCCACTGCAGTCAAGTTAAGTCCAACTCATAGCGACCCTAGAGGTCAGAGTTGAACCACCCACAGAGTTTCCAAGGAAAGCCTGACAGATTTGAACTGCTGACCTTTTGGTTAGCAGATGTAGCACTTAACCTGCTATGCCACCAGGGTTTCCAAAATAAAAATAAACAGCATTAACACTAACATGGATGGTTCATATTGTGCTTTGTGTTTTCTGGAAAAAAATTTAGGCAAATTTCATTTGTTAGTGACAACAATCCTGGGAACAAAACAGGAGATATTACTATCATATTATAAAGAAATCTTAGGCAAAACAGCCTTATTTAAAATTTGAGATTTCAATATTTTGACAAAGATTCCTGGAATTTTTCTTAATAGTTTCCAGGGATAGCTCACTTCAGCCTGAATTTTATGATGGCATATAGTCATGAGTCGACTCTGACTTGACGGCACTTGGCTTTGGCTATAGTCAATGAAGTGGAGATGCCAGAAATTCCTTGGAGTAGTAAAGAAAAGGAATGAGAAGACTTACAGATATGGGAGTGTTAGAAAGGATTTATTTTGTATGACCTGAGAACCTACCATCTGATTATATTCCCCAGGAAAACCCAAAGGACACACGTATCACTAAGGCAACGCAGAAAGAAATGATAAGAGGAATATAAGCATCTTTAAGCTGCTCAGATATGAATATACTCCATGGCCTGAGATTGTAGAGCTAGATACTTTAATATCAATGGGAATGGAA
Source organism: Heterohyrax brucei (assembly GCA_028571685.1). Lineage (NCBI taxonomy): Eukaryota > Metazoa > Chordata > Mammalia > Hyracoidea > Procaviidae > Heterohyrax > Heterohyrax brucei. The sequence goes on along the minus strand of CM053149.1, from coordinate 109,939,838 downwards.
TGATCTAAGAATAGCAGAGATGATAGCATTTAACCATCAGTGGCAATTTACACAATGGAAGGCAAAGTTGTAATGGTAAGCAAGATAATGTGCAATAAGCTATAGAAGTAGCTGATAATAATGTGTCTAGGATTAAGATCTAGGGACAGTGAACTAGGGTGCTTTTCAATATACAAAATCAGAAAAATAGAGAGGTGGTAAGCAAAAGAGTTACAACACATGCCACAGCAGTAGTTTTTTGGGTTTTTTCTCGGGTAACCAAAAAAGAAAAAAAAACAGATCCCAAGTCAGTATATGAAGCCAGAAACCATTGATCAAAATACAGGGTGGATTCTTTGAGGAAAGACTTTGCAATACCATCATGGGGTACGCAGCAAATATTTCTACGATTCTTCAAATCCTTCAGTCATTTGCCAGGGTAATTGTGCACTAGGGATCTTTTAATAACTGTAAGATACAATATCCTGTGTCTACACTGGGGCTTATAGAACTCAGGTAATTATGGCTAAGACTAGGATGAGGCAAACGAGATGCCTAGGGAGCAAAATTTAAGAAGGTACCCATTCTTGGGTCATACAAATGCAGGTTGGCACTTGCACAGCTCCAAGAGTGATTGCCTTCTGAGATTTTGCTTCTAGGTGCCTGACTTGCCTCATTTTGTTCTCAGTTCTGCAGGCAAGAGATGGAATTTTGGCTATGACCAATGGGTATGGACTCCATTCTGTGGTTATCTGTGGGATATGTATATATAATTGGACTTAATTAACATGCTTACTTAGAAGAAATACAGCAATCCCGGGAAAATGGCACTACCAAAATTTTAACAAATGCAGAGAAATTGTCCTTACCATACCCTATTCAACACATCTCTCCATCTCTGCAAAAATCAAATGAATTATGGCAAATGACAGTAGAATCTTGTAGCCTTACCCAGGTATTAGTTCCAATCACAAATGTACAAAATGCAATCCCTTTTTAATGTAATAGATTAATACAACTTCCAGCACATAGTTTATAGTTATTGATTTAATGACTGTTTTCTTCCTAATCTCTATGAGCAGGAAGTCTAAAAAGTATTCTACCATTACATGAAAGTGACAACATAGGGTCACTGTGAGTCAGAATCAACTAGACCACAGTGGGTTTGGGCTTTTTCTTGGTTTGGACAAGGACAGTCTCTTGACTCAAGTGAAGCAACTCTTTCTTCTATCATAAACTAACTCTGCAGGAATCTTCATCAATTTCACATTCCTCATAACTTCATGTTGGTTCTTTAAGTTGATGGTGACACAGTCATTGGACCTGATAAATAGGAAATGAAAAGTCTCCTGTATACCCCAAACAAGCGCATGCATCTTATCCTGTATATCCTAAAGAAGCACACGGTGTTGGGAGAATAAACCTATGAAAATTAGAAGTCTGCCACATCGTTAAGTTTTAGGGAACATATGGCCCAGGACATGCTGAGATACTCTCTCTACAGGAAACTCAACTGTTGAACATCAGGTCTCCTACATAACTTGGTGATCTTTTATTCTTCGGAGGTCAGTGGTGGTTACAAGGCAGCATGTACTGAACTTGCAATAACTGTTCCATCTTTGCATTTGAGAGTCCAGAAAATTTCCACTTTCAGGTATCATTCAGAGCAAGAGAGCTGGTTGCAGTTGTTCCACATTGAACTATGTGCAGTTGTTCCACATTGAACTATATGCTGTCCTGCTTTTCAAGATACGTAGATTAGATTCAAGGATGCTAGACCAGGGTTTTCAACCTCTGCACTATTGGCATTTGAGGATGAATTTATTTTTTTGTTGTGTGTGCTGAGGGTGCATGTCTAATGCTTTATAAGATGTTTGGAAGCATTCCTAACCCCTACCCACCAAAGGCCAGGAGCACCTCCCTTCTCAGTCATCACAATTAACAGACATCTCTAGATATTACAAAATGTCCCCAGGGCCAAAACAACAAAACCGCTGTGCTAGAATGACAAATAAGCCACAATAGGAACAATGCAGTTTAGATCTCTTGGTTTCTAGGAGGAGTCATGTCCTCCATTTCATAAAATTGTTCTGTTTGGAAATGAAAGCTCTTGACATGCTATCAGGCTTTAGTGGAGATTGAGTATTTGAATATAAAATACCAAATGAATATACAACCTGAACAGCCTATTCTGAGCTGGGTATTTCAGATCCATTGAGTCATAAAATCAGCAGGCACAGCAAAAATCTATTACTTGGAGGAAATCATACATCTAGGACTAGGCTTGAATACATAGAGATGATATAATTAGCTTCCATAAACAGGCCATCTAGGGCACCTGCCTAACTGTGACACAGTGATGCTTCTTCCTACACCAGCAAATGGGCATTCCCTATGATCACCTAATGGAAACAGACTTGGGCATAGTTCAAAATGGATTGGACAATGATTATCAGTAGCTGGAAATTGACATCTTCCACATTATCACACTACTCAATTAGGATTACAGTATACAGAAATATTTCAGGTAGGTAGAGAGGTATGACCTTGGTCATCCATTTCCTGTTGGGGAAGCTGTGGCCTGACGTTAGCATATGCAGTGATTTGGGGGGGTGGGGATGGAGGCAAATATCCTGTTAGCAAGCCAAGGGTTTTTAAGTAATAATACCAGAAAATGAGTAACAGGAAGCTGTGGAAAAGGTATACATCACACTGGGAGTGCACACAAAGCGTATGAATGTAGGTCTCACAATAATGCCTCCAAAACAAAACAAGGGAAATTCTCAACAACTGGGTTGACAGAAAGACATGTCCTGTGGGTACCAACTAGCCTCTTTCCTTGATCACCTCAGTGTTGACATACAATCCCATGAGTAGAGTGGCTTTCATGGCAGGGTTGGAGACTATACATAGGTCCAACAGCTTGGGCTTCTTTCAGTAACATCACTGCTGCTGCTCAACGCCAGACTCACTAGCATAAACCAACACCCTGTGCCAAGTGTGGCACCATACTCGAAAGATACCAGCTGGATAGTTTGTGTTACACTCTGAAGACAACAGAAAATTATAAGTATTAGAATTGATACTTACACTGAATATAGGTTTTTCCTTTCCTTTTTATAGTGCTTTTGCTAAGATGATCATCAGAAGGGAAACCAAGGTGGCATAGTAGTTATGAGTTATGGCTGTTACCAAAAGGTCAGCAGTTTAAATCTACCAGGTGCTCCTTGGAAACTCTATGGAGCAGTTCTACCCTGTACTATAGGATTGCTATGAGTCAGACTCAACGGCAACCAATTTGGTTTTGTTTTATCATCGCAAGGGATTCTAGAATGTCTGATAATCTGTATCCTTGGTTCAAACCAAGAGATATATTTTATGGCAAAGGAAGTATGCCAATGAGCACATAAGCTCAGAACCCACTTGTTTCACAATATGCCACATCATCCAGAAGCAGTCAGCTGGAAAAGAGTTGGATAATAATCTAATCAATGCTCAGTGAAGATACTAGCTCAAGGGCAACATGCCATAGACTTGGGATATGTGTGTGTGTGTGCGTGTGTGTGTGTATTCCACTATATATACACACACATATATTCCACTAAATATATATAATCCCACTAATATATGTATGTGTGTGTATATATATATACACATACTAATATATATGTGTGTGCATATATATAAGTATACATATATGTATACAGCTGTATATATATATATACACACACACACATGCAAACACACAAGGACAGCCTATTAAATTCACAGACTCACTCTAGAACTAGTGCTACATACCTCGTTGCTGAATATCACTATGGTCACCTTCGAAGTACTCCCGTTGGGAAACTATGTACTGATGCCAGTGCCTAGACCACCCTTCAAGGCAATTTTGGAACTCTTTTTCTGGAATGACCATCAGAGTTGTCATTGTATTACCCTTAATGTCCTGAATATCATCAAAATGTCTTCCTTTCAAAGACTCAGCATTGTGAAAATGTCTGTTCTACCCAAAGCTATCTATACATACAATGCAATCCCAATACAAATTCCAGTATCATTTTTTTAGTGAGATGGAGAAACAAATCACCAACTCTGTTTGGAAAGGGAAGATATCCCAGAAAAGTAAAGCCCTAGTGAAGAAGAGTAACATAGTGGGATGCCTCACACTACCTGACCCCACAACCTACTACACTGCCACAGTAGTCAGAACAGCCTGGTACTGGTACACAAACAGATATATAGGCCAATGGAACAGAATAGAGAATCCAGAAATAACACCATCTACCTATGAACAGCTGATATTTGACAAAGACCCAAAGACTGTGAACTGAGGGAAAAAAAGTCTCTTTACAAATGGTGTTGGCAAAATTGGATATTCACCTGCAAAAAACTGAAACAAGACCCATATCTCACACCTTACACAAAAACTAACAAAATTGATCAAAGACCTAAATGTGAAATCTAAAACTATAAAGATTATGGAAGAAAAAACAGGGATAACACTGGAAGTTTTAATACAGACTACAAAATTTTACTAACAATGCACAAACAGCAGAAGAGAAAAATACATAAATGAAAACTAAAAATTATACTTATGTTGATCAAAAGACTATCAAGAGAGTAAAATGATTGCCTATGGACTGGGAAAAAGTATTTCACCACCATGTGTCTGATTGATGTCTAATTTCCTTAATCTACACAGTACTGCAAGATATCAACAAGAAAATAACAAAGAACCCAGTTAAACAATGGAAAAAGGATATGGACAGACACTTCACTAAAGAAAACATCCAGGCAGACAAAAGACACATGAGAAAATGCTCACAATCATTAGCCATTAGAGAAATGGAAATCAAAACTACAATGGGATACATCTCAGCTCAACAAGATTGGCAATAATCCAAAAAACGCAAAACAACAAATGGTGGAGAGACTGTGAAGAGACTGGAACTCTTCTAAACTGCTGGTGGGAATGTAAAATGGTACAACCTCTTCGGAAAGCAATTTTTCAATTTCTTAAAAAGCTAGAACTGGAAATACCATGCAATCCAGCAATCCCACTGCTTGGAATTTATCCTGCAGAAATAAATGAGGTCACATGAACAGACACATGCACACAAAAATTTATTGCAGCACTGTCCACAGTAGCAAAAAGATGGAATTAACCCAGATGTCTATCAACAGGTGAATGGATAAACTACATATATACAGACAGACAGCCAAGTGCCGTCGAGTCGGATTTGACTCATGGCAACCCTAGGGGCCAGGTATACACAACGAAATACTATTGTTTTAGTCAGCTAGTGCTGCTCTAGTAGAAATACCATGAAGCGGGTGGCTTTAGCAAAGAAAAATTTACTCTTAAACAGTCCTCTAGGCTACAAGTCCAAAATCAGAATGTCCACTCCAGGGGAAGGTTATCCCCACATCAGATCTGGAGGAAAGTCCTTGTGTTGCATTATTCTTTGTTCAGGGAGCATCCTGGAACAGGAATCCCAGGTCTGAAGGACACTCTGTTCTTCCTGTTCTGTTTTCTTGATGGTGGTAAGGGTCCCAACTCTCTGCTTGCTTACTTTGGATCTCTCATAGGGTGAAAGGATAAAAGTTGGTACAAGCCACACTCCTTTACAATAGAGCAGGTAGATGATCTTTTGAAGGGATTTACAGTCCCACCCTAATCCTCTCTAACATAATCCGCTCTGTTAATCATGGGCAGAGATTAGGCTTTACAGCATCTGGAAATCACAAATGGGGAGCAATCAAAAAATACAGGGAATCCTGGCCCAGTCAAATTACCATACATATTTTTTGGGGGACACAATTCAACCCATGACAACTACGCAATAATAAAGAACAATGACAACTTCATAAAAACATCTCATAAGCTGGAATCAACTGGAAGACATTATGCTAAGTGAAAGCAGTTAGCTGCAAAAGGATAAATACTGTATGAGACCATTATTATAAGGACTTGAGACATATGCACAGAAGAAAATGCTCATTGATGGCTACAAAGGTGGGGAGGGAGGGAGAGGGCTATTCACAGATTAGATAGTCAGTAAGAATTCAGTTAGGTGAAGGGAGTGACAGCACGCAGCAGAAGGTAGGTCAGCATAGCTGAGCTACACCGCAAGCTGAAATGGTTTTCTAAATTCGACCCAGCATTCCAGAGGACAGAATAGCAGGGACAGGGGACATCAAGGTCAGTTGACATAACTACTATTTTTCCAAGACAGTCTTCTGTATCCCGTATTGATGAGTGGTATCTGCGGTCTTAAAAGCTAGCCAGCTACCATCTGAGGAACATCACTGGCCCAAACCTACCTGAAACACATGACAACCAAGAACATCAAAGACACAAGGAAAAATGAGCCCAGGAAACAGAGAGAGACTACATCAGCATGAGACTAGAAGAACCAGATCATGCTCAGTTACCACCAAAGACAGCCCGAATAGGGGACACAATGTAGAGGTCCCTGAGAGCAGGAGAAAAAGGGGTGTACAGATCCAGAACTCTATTAAAAGATCAGAATTGATGATCTGACAACCTGGAGGGTCTTCTGAGAACATGGCCCCTAGACTTGCGGCTAGCCCAGAGCTGAAACCAGTACTAAAGTCACATTTCAGACAAAAGAATGAACTGGACTTGGGGACACAGAGTGATACATGTGGTATGTGTGCTCTATGGTTTACTATATATATATATATGCATATCTATATTGATCTATCTATATATCTATGAGGCTGTCCTACTGGTTTCTTTTTAGAAGGGAGAGGAGAGGGTGTAAAGGAGAGGACAAGTGTTGGTTGAGTGGATACTGGAAGTAAAGAGTGAAAAAGCAGAGTGTGCTGCCACAGGGTGAGGAGAGCAGACAGAGTTACAGAAAGGTGGGTACGTGGGGTTTTATTTGAAAAATTGATTTGGATTGTAAACTTTCACTTAATCACAATAAAAATGATTTAAATGTCTTCCTTTCAATATTTCTGTTATCGTCAGGTAAGTCATTGGAGGCCAGATCAGGTGAGCAGGGAGGGTGTTCCAATACAGTTATTTGTTTACTGGCTAACAACTCCCTCACAGACAACTGTACAATTAAATTCACAAACTTGCCACTATGCAATGTGGCCACTCCAGAAAAAGTTCCAAAATTGCTTTGAAGGGTGAACTAGGAACTGACTTGGGTGTATAGCTTCCCAAGGGGAGTACTTCAAAGGAGACCATAGTGATAGTCAGCAATGAGGTTTGCAGCACTTAGAACAATTAAGTTCGTGTAATTAAGGGTCAGACCTGGTGTGTGTGTGTGTGTGTGTGTGTGTGTGTGTGTACTCTGTCACAAGATTAGGAGCCCTGGTGGTTGTTAAGAGCTTGGGTGCTAACCAAAAGGCTGGCAGTTCAAATCCATGAGTTGCTTCTTGGAAACCCTCGGGGGCAGTCCTACTGTGTCCAATAGGGTTGATAGGAGTCAAACTCTACTTGATGACAGTGAGTTTGGTTTTGTGGTTTTTACCACAAGATTGTTGCATCTCGACTAAGGAAGTTTTTTTCAGCCAATGCTGTCTTTAAATGTTCCTTTGTTTGGAACTTTAAAGATTTTTTTAGCACATCAGAGAAAATGGTCCTTATTTGGGATAGATAAAGGGAGTCCTTTGTTCTGTAGAATGGAAGGAAGATTGTTGTGAAAAAATAGGTACAGAGGAGAACCAGCAAGATGTTGCAACTGTAGGCCTATTCTTAGCCAGACTGATTTTAAGAATAACTATATAGGAAAGTTGAATATCTTCAAATTGGTTTTCGTAACAACTACCGAGGCCTGTGTACACTGAGCAGTCTTCACATAAAACCAGGGAAATATTTCTAGACTGCATTCTGGGTACTTTATTTTATATGCTCTTAAAATGTTACATAATTTAGCCAATTAGAGTAATATTTTACCTTGCTAACTCCAATTTATAATGTGTAATTAGATGACTGATTAAGACATAGACATAGTATTTTAAGATAGAATCATATTCAACTTGTGAAAAATATTAGAAAGCGACTTAAAGTTCTGCATATTTATAAGTTTAATATTTTTGGTTTGTAAGGGTTTTATAAGTAGTTGGGAAGGCTTGCCTGTCAACAATTAAAGTATGTAGAGTACATAAATAAAAAATCCTGTATATCAAGTTTATAAATGCAGTTTAAAGTGTTTGTAGATGTTTCATTAACTTAGGTTATAAATAGAAGCAAACATTATGCAAAATCTTCTTGTATGTGATTGCTAAAATTTACTAGACTTATGAATAGAATAATACCACATGTAAGCTAAACTTGAAAGCATGAGGAAGAATAAGCATATGAATTGCTTTTTTTTGCCTTAAATTGAAATATGAGTTTCTAAAACAATTTAAAGCTCTGAATAGTGGAGCTCCTTTGTTTTTCTGAGCATAAAAATTGTTTTTGCAGACAGAAAAACCAAACTAACATTTAATGCCAGTTATTAGCAGTCTGACTAGCTCAAGTTGCCTAGCCCCTAGGAGTCTTTTTGTTCGTCCATAAATCGAGGGATGGTAAAGATTAAATTAGACCCATTCGTGGGTGTATCAAATTGTTCTCTTAAGAAAAGAGAAAATTGTTTTATTATATTATAAGCATTTGCTAGAGAGGAAAAAAGTTCTAGAACCCAAGCGGTGCATCTGGACCTCAAGAACAAATGACATCAGGTACTTGAATGCCATAATCTCTCTCTTATTTCCTTGTCTCTCTTTTGCACTTCTTTTCACGTCTGCTTCGTTTTTCTGTTTTTAAGCACCACCTCCTTATACCCTGGGTCGTTTCTGGTTTTTTTATGTCTTAGAATAACAGGACAACTAACAACCCTTGAGAAAATTTTTTTTCTTTCAAGTATTCAGGCAATTTGATCTGATCACATAGTTCCTCTTCCAAAATCCCAGAAACAAGCGTTGTTTAAGTATGCCGTTGCCTGTCTCATGACTCATCAGCTGTGACCAGAGGTTGATTCGTAATGCAGACCATGGCCACTTTCGTATTACACCATGTGGTACACCAGAAAAGGAGGAAAAGGCCTGCACTAACGTTTTATGGGTTCCCAGACCCTGGTGGAATAGTGGTTAAGCGCTATCTGCTACAGCTGTTAACCAAAAGGTCAGCAGTTCAAATCAGCCAGGCACTCTTTAAAAAACTCGTTAAAAACTCTATGGGGCAGTTCTATTCTGTCCTATAGGGTCGCTATTAGGATCACTACAAGTCAGGATCAACTCAGCAACAGTGGGTTTGATTTGGGTATTTTTGCTGAATAGTAAAGATACTCAAGGAAGCCTCTGCTGAACTGAAATCAGGACAGCAGCACAGGAAGAAGAAAAATCCGGTGCATACAACCGGGAAATCAGAATTAAGCTTTACTATCATAAGAAGCATTGCAGGAAACAGAATCTCCATGTGCCAGTGACTCAAAAAGGAAGTAAAAGACAGAATGAGAACTGGTCTCAGTTATAAGCTGAGAAGCTGTTTCTGATTCAAGAATAACATGTAAAACTAGCTCTTTTGCCTCCTTCTCCATTAAGATGAAGGCTGACTATGGATTCCTGGACAGGGATAGTTTAGTCTTCTGCTTCACATCAAGCTATGCTTCCTGATGTGAGAAGATAATTCTTAGAGGTGTGGGTGGATCTTTGAAGATAGACTATTCATGTGTTAGTGCTTTTATTGGGTAGCATCTCAGGCATTCTGAAAATGTTATGTGAAAATGACATTAAGTGATGCTTATTAACTTTTAGATTCCCCAGGTAGTTAAACTCAGTAGTGTTTTGAGAAACAATAAGATAGGTCCTCCAGTGAGACTCAACAACCGCATCACCTTTGCATGGTCTCTCCCCTCTGTTACTTGCTCTCCTCAGTTGCAGGGCACACTGGACTCTTACTTACACTTTGTCTGCTTGCCTCCAAACCCACACTGTTTACTATTGAACATGACTCTTTTCCAGAGTGTTCTGTATTCTAAGCTTTAAAATAATCTTTCAATCAATACTGCATCAGTCTTCAAACCTCAAATTTTCTAGTGTTGATAACTTGACTCATCCTCATTTCCTAAAACAGAGAAATAAGATTCAGTTAGAATCCATGTGATACAGTGGCAAATCTTGTGGTCTTACTGTCAAATGTTTTGGGTTTGAATTCTGATCTCATTACTTATTAGCTGAGTGGGATCTTGCTCAGTTTATTCAATAGCTAAGAGCCCTCAACTCCTCACCAATATGAAAGAGACAGTAAATTCTGTCTTTTCCTTAAACCACAGGGTTATCAGACTCAGTTTTAGGGCTACAATGGACATGAGAAACATATGGCCCAATAGCTTCTTTTTACAAATTAGGGGTAAAGGACATAAAGATGTGAGCTAACTTATCTAAAGTAATATCATTAATTATGGGATAAGAACAACTAGAAAAAGCTGGGCTCAGTTGGTCTCATCTCCAAGGTACAGCATGGATGGAGTTCTGCTTCATGTGTCTGTCATTCCCCTTGGACCAGCAAGTTGTTCAGGGCAGACTTTTCTCACAGTGACGCCTGAAGTGCAAGAGATTGAGCCTAGCCCCTTCCGAAGCCCGGGGACATCTTGATGTCCAGAGTGAAACAGTGGTCTCACAGCACTAGAAAGGACTTAGCAAGGCAGAGCTACCTTGAATAGCAGTTGGGTGAAGATACACAATTTAACTTACTTCTTTTGCTCCTTTGTCAGTGACTGTATTCTCCAAAGTTGGTGTAGTGACGTGGGATGACTATGTGAGTATCATGATTGCTTCTTCATTTCATTTTGCTTGATGTCGGGCATTGGAAAAGATGTTTCTGTTCTACAAATGTATACTAAAGCCAAGGAATGATATGGAAATTCCATACCAGAGGAACCTAGCAAGAATAACCAGGCTCCAAATCATCAGTTCAAGATTTGGGCCATGGATCACAAATAGGTTTTAGCTCATATACCTGCTCTGATTCATTTGAAATGGATTTCTTTTATTTCTGTGTTGAGATGGATTCCAAGGCCATGTTCATCCTAAGCAAAACACAGAACCATCATCAATTATTTACAGCACTGTGAGTGACACAGCCTAGGAAGAGGGCAGGCAATGAGATGTAAATATGTTGGATATCAGGGAACAAAGAAATAACAATGAGGCATTGCAAGTCAGAATAAGTAAGTAAAACAGAAGGTTACCACCCAGTACTGGAAACTGTGGGACATAGTGGTTATGTTCTATGTCTGCTAACCAAAGTGTCAGCAGTTCAAATCCACCTGGCACTTCTTGGAAACTATGGGGCAATTCTACTCTGACCTATAGGGTTTCTATGATTCAGAATCTACTCTATGGCAGTGGCTTGGCTTTGGCACCCAACATTGGTTTGTGCATACAGTCACAAGGCTCAGAGCCAATTCAGTGGCACCTAACAACCACGTACAAAAATTAAATTGAATTTTTACCACTAATAGATAGTGGTTGTCTTCTGAGAGGTGCCAGGAACATGTTTTGTAAGTCTCTCTCCTATCTCTCTGTAATATCAAGCAATGTAAAAGAAAGAGATAAGGAGTGGAAGGATCAACCACTTGAAAACAGATAAAAGGAAATCAACTACTGAATGACACGTGAAAAGCTTCCTCTGTTAATTTAATTCCACTCATTCTCCACCTCCAGCTCTCACCAGTGCTCTTTCTAGTCATGCTCTGTTTGACCCCCAGAAACAAATCATGGTAAAATGAATAGTAGTCACCGGAACCACATGATTTTCCTTCCAGCTTTGGTCCAGTTGAAAAGAATCTGTGTCTGTATATCTGATCCTCAGCTTCCTCATTTGTAAAATAAGTTTTAGCACTATCTACCCAGCCTTTCTAGCATAGCTTTGAGTGATTTAAATTAAACTAACATTTATTGAGCTTGTTAGACCTTCTCTTGTGAGATAATGAGATAATCTACATAGTGAAGTGCATTGTAAACTTAAAAGTGCTGTACAAATGTTAAGAGATAGTCACTACTAATAAATACAGTAATTTACACAAACTGTTCACCCTTTAGATTAAACTGTAATGCTGCCAAATGATGATGAAGTACATTATTAGTATCAAAGGGTTTCTTGGTACAAGTTGTATCTGACTGTAACACTAAGCTGCTTATGTCTCTTAAGCATCCACTGCTTGTTGCCCATAGAGCTGGTTGTCCACTCACAGCTTTAAAAATCAGGAGTGTTATTCCTCTTAACTCATCTCTGTGAGTGCGCAACATGGTTCCAGCAATGGTGAGTCAGTAGCGAAGGCGCATTGTGAGAAGGAGTCTCTAAGTTCTAAGACAGTTCTTAGCACAGCAGGCCCATGTATGTGGGGATAATTGAAGCGTCTGTAAGCTGGAGAGGAGAAGAGAGCAACTGCACATTTGCTATCTCATTAATTTTGGGTAATGAACAATTTTATTTACTCTTGGTCAGTTTGTTCCAACTTGACAGTACTTGGCTTGGCTGGTTTGTTTGTTTAGTGTATCTTAGGTGAATGTTTACCGAGTAAATTAATTTCTCATTAAACAATATACAAATTGTTTCGTGACGTTTTTTATCAACCCTGCAATGTGTCCACACTCTCTTCTTCTCCACTCTAGTTTCCCTGTTTCTGTATATCTGGTTTTCCTGTCCCCTTCTGCCTTCTCTTCTTTGCTTCAGGGCTGGTGTGCCCATTTAGTGTTATATAAGAAGCAGATTCCTCGCTTGTTCTATCATTTGCCCTATGAAACTGCCTAATCTTAGGCTGAAGGACAAACCTCAGGAGTGACTACAGTACTGAGTTTAAAAGGTGTCCAGTAAGAGATAATTTTAAGAGTTCAATCTTAACCTCTCTTTTTCTTAAGCCTTCAGTAGTATTTTTCTTTAATCAGAAAATGTTTCAAACAATTGTGAGACACTAAATTATTCATTCTTTTAAGGAAAGATTCCTAGTTTTGCATGTGTAAGTATATGTTTCTGAAATTCTGAATGTGAAGAGAAGGGAGAATAAACTATTTTTTAATCCTTATTTTGCTTATCATTTATGGAAAATATAGATTTCCTTTAGATAGTTGAGGTCAAATGATATATTGGCACAGAATAAATCAAATGGCAATGAAGATCTAAATGTAGCTACTTTTCTGCTCCATGAGTACAACTTATTTCTAATAAATATGTGACATTTGCTTTACTAGTTAGGAGCTTGGACTGTGGACTCAGTCAAGCTAGGTTTGAATCTTGGATGTGTTCCTTCTTAGCTGTGGCATCTCATTCTCCTCTAAGCCTTCCTTTCCTCTTTTGTAGAATGAAAAGGGCAACAGTGCCTATAACCCATGGTTGCTTAAAGATTAAATGAAATCTTATGTTGATAGTGTCTGGCACATATTAGTGCCATGAAATTGTGAGTTCTTAGCATCATCATCAGAGAAGCTGTTTCATGTTTTAACCTCAAGCAGGAACTCATCAGCCTAAAACAGAGAAACGAGATCTCTGCAAGATCTCTGTTCTCTATGGATAAGGTCAATCTCACTTTGGAAGTTAAAAGCAATAGAGTACAAGTAGAAAGAAAATTGAAAATGTAGAGGCTTGAGTTTTAATTCCACCACTGTCATTAGCTAGTTGTGTGTCTTAATCATTCTAACTTAGTTTCCAATATTTCAATCCTTTCCTCCGAACGGTGAATGCACTGAACAAAGACACATAGCTACAGAGAGTAGGTAGCTATGGAGGGTAACATTCACTTCTTCTAGTTGAAATTGTTTCTACCTATGTACCTGTGACTGTAAAACTGTCTAAGTCCAGGTTAGTCCTGATCCCAGCTGTCCTCTACAGTGGTCCCTGCCTCACCAGTGTGAAAGTAATTGTGTCTCATGAACGCTTCATGATCTTCTATTGAGACTTCTTATTCCCTGATATGAAAGTCCCAGGCATCTGCATTAGCTCATGACACACTCTGTACATCTTGCCAATTTCCATATAGACCTAAGGGCCAGTTGCGAGCTCAGTTAGAAAGGAATTTATTAACAGCCTTAAACCAGAGTGGCCATAATTTCTACATACTGATGATTTACTTTGCTGAGAACTCTTGTCCCATATTGTTTGATGAATTTTACTCTTTTGAACTAATAACAGTCAGAACTATGTATGGGGTCCTTGTTCTGCTAGGACCTGGTAAGTATCTGAATCACGCAAACACCAATGTTGAATCTACCAACTGGACCCCACACAAGTTCCATCTCCATCCCAGTAGTGCAAAGATAAGATACACTGCTCTTGATGCTTCTTAAAGCCTGGTAGATTATAGCTGTAATCTACAGTAGCTTATAGACAGATCAGGGTCTTGGAGATAATGAGTGTTGTGCATGCACAAGCTACAGGCAATGTGTTACTAATACTTTTCAAAGGTAAGCAGAAAAGGAGACTAAATTATGGAATTTGAATAACAGAGCTCTAAATTTCTTCTTCTATATTTGTCATGATGTAGTTACCTGGAAATAACTGTTTTAAAGAAAAGAGAATAGTAAAGTTTTGTACATTCGGCTCTTGGGGACATTAGAATTGACTGCAAGATAATGGTAAACAGATTTTTTTGTTTTTCAAAAGGGCCCCATGAACAGTAGTGAGCTGTAGGAAAAATGTAGAAAACCCATACAGTCTTTGTTGCAGGGAGGGACAGGCTGAAGGATGTTCCCTTAAATATAGGATTTGTTCTCAAGAAACTTTGCACTGTGTAGCTTCCCTCCTGGTTGGGGCTTCAGTGATATCTAGAGACCATTCCACAAGCAGCCCTCCGCTGCCTCCCTCTGCTCTTCACCTTGGTTCTTCTAAACTTTCTCTACCCAACTCCCCTCTGACCCTCTCGTTCTCCTCAGAAGTCCTTTCCTCCCACTGCTTTTGGAAAATAACCATGTAACTTCAGTTTCACAGTAATATTCCCTCTGGGCTGAACTGTGTGCATTCTTTAAACTTCTCTTCTTTTTGCTTCTCCATAAGAACATACTGACTTTTTTTTTTAACTGAAGCTGATGCCCTCACCTATGTTTTCGACTTTTCCCCTCTACAGCATTGCTCCATCAATTATTCTGTCTGTTGGATATTTCAAACCTCCTCCATTGGCTTCTTCCCTTGATCCTGCAGACATGCTCAACTCGCTACTATCTTAAAAAATATGGAAATAAAAAACTTGTCTCAAGCCTGTTCTCCCTAAAGTCTCTCTCTCTCTTTCTTTATCCTAGATTCTTGGAAGAGTCAGTACCTTGTCTCTATATGTTTCTTTTCTAGTGCTTCCTTAGACCACTGCATTCTAGCTACTCTTCCAAGAACTTAACTGAAATTGCTTTTTCATAGGCTATTAGCAACCTCTAAGGATCAAACCTGCGAGCTTACACCTCTCTAATCTGGTCTTCCTGTTGTCTTTTATGCTATTGAGTCAATCCTCCTTATAAAACAATCTCTTCCCTTAGCTTTGGTAACATTGCTCTGTCTTCCTTCTTCTCTGACATTGATTATCATCTTTGGGCACTTTTTTTCATCCATTTATTTAAAGAAGAATTTTTTAGATGTATCCTTTCCTTTGTGTCTCCTCACCCCACTCATAATTCACCAACATCTAGCAATAATTTTAAGTGCTTCCAAGCTCCAGGCTTGACTTTCTCTCATAGTCCATATTTCTTTCAAATCGCTTTCGTAAAGTTATCTCAAACTCCATGTATTCAAAATTAAACTTGCTATATTTCCTCCAAACTTTCTTCCTCAGTATTCTTCACTCAAGTCTTAGTCTATATGTGCCATTCCAAGGCTTGGAAATTCTTGCTGCCTTAGTGTTTTTACATTGTTGGGCTGGAGACCTTATCCTACAGCCAGACTGTCCATTTTAGGCAGATGTGAATGATCTTGTGCTGCACTTCTACGCAGTGGACTATGGGTATGAATGAGATGTCCTATGTCCAAGAATGGCCCAAGAAAAACTCCCACCCTATTTTCACTGTCTATTTTTTCTTCCATCTACTGGCTCGATGCAGGTTTAGGAACTCAAGATGGCAGCAAAATCAACTTCAGTCTTAGCCTGAAAATAATTGTGCAGAGCAGAAGATGCTTTACTACAACTAATCAACAACACTCATTTTAAATACGACAAGTCCAGCAAATAGACTTCTTCTACACATTAAGCTAACAAGACTCCGTGATTTATGTGATTACCTTCATCCATAGTTCAAACGCTGGCAAGATAGATATGCGAGGTCTGACAGTTGTGTCCACGAACTTAATGGTTGAAAGTGCTACATATCTCATTATAGAACATCATTATACCCACCTTCAAAGTACATCCATTGGGAAGCTATACACCCACACCAGCACCTAGTCCACTCTTCAAACAATTTTGGAACTCTTTCTGGAATGGCCGTTGTGCATGGTGGCATGGTGACAAGTTCATGAACTTAATTGTATAGCTGTCTGTAAGGGGGTTTTAGCCAGTAAGCAAATAGCTGTATTTGAACACCCTACCTACTCACCTGATCTGGCTCCCAATTACTTTTTTTCTTTACTCGAAGAGAAAAGAAATATTGGAGACATTTTGATGACATTCAAGACATCAAAGGTAAGACCATGACAGCTTTGATGGCCATTCCAGAAAAAGAGTTCCAAAATTGCTTTGAAGGGTGGACTATGTGCTGGCATGAGTGTGAATCATCTCAACAGGAGTATTTCAAAGGTGACCATAGTGATAATCAACAGCAGTACATGTAGCACTTAGAACAACTAAGTTTGCAGACTTGATTGTCAGACCTCATACTCTGTTCCTAATTTAATTTTCTACTTTAATATTTGTCTCCTCACCTCACACAATCTGTACTTGACTCAAACCATACTTGTCGCTTTTCCCTAACTGTACCATGCATTTTTATACCTTTTAACTTTACACATATATACTATTAAAAAAAAAAAGCCATTGCCATCTACTTAATTCTGACTCATGGTGACCCTACAGGACAGTGAAGAACTGCCCCATAGAATATCCAAGGAGCACCTGGTGGATGTGGACTGCCAACCAGTCATTGCACTTAACCACTATGCCACTGGGGCTTCCTGGGGTGCTGTCAAAAAAAACAAAACAAAACAAAAAAAAAAACACTGCTGTTGAGTCAGGTCTGACTCATAGTGATTGTGTGTGTCAGAGCAAAACTGCCCTGTAGAGTTGCCCAGCAGTGCCTGGAGGATTTGAACTGCCGACCACTTGGTTAGCAGATGTAGCACTTAACCCACTACGCCATCGAGGTTTCCTGGTAGACTACAGCTACATGTAACTCTCCCGTTCATCTCCATTTCATGTTATGTATGTTTATTTATTTTTAAAGTACATCTCACAGATATGTTCTTCCGTGAAACTGTCCTTGACCTTTTAGATGAATTTCTCCCTTCTCTATTTTCTCATGGTTCTTAATCATTTGTTTTATTTATTGTGTGAATCAAAATTATTTCTTTTTCAGTGCCCTCACAAAATTTTGAATGCGTTGTAAGCAGAAAATCTATCTTTGTTTCTCCAGCACATAGAACACTCTCTGGCATATCTATGTGCTCAGATAATTGAAAGAATAACCAAAAAACATGCTTAAAAATTCAAATTCCTGGGATTAGCTTCTGTTTACTATGTAGTGTATTTTAAAACTTTTTAACCTATAAAATTGCAGAATAAAATTAACATGCCATAGGATTCTTTTGAGTTTAAGATAACTCATGTAAATGATTAAATGTTACTTGTAGTTTTCAAAAGACAAAGAATTAAGAAAGCACATCATATAAAGTGATTGTAGTGCATGGCTCCATAAAGATGATGTCAGGATTTCTTTTGTCACTCCTGTGGAAAAGAGAGACAGGAGCCCCAAAGGCTTAGGAGATTTTACAAGAAGTAATGTGAGCTGTGAGACCAAGACTCAGGAGGTGATAGAACCTCTTAACATCTGTCCCTAAGTATACAAGAAAGACTCACGGGCCCAAACGAAGATGGTCAAAGGGTCTTGGGGATAAAATAGATGAAAAGTGAAAGTAAATTCCAAGAGGCAGTGAAAAGAGTGAAATATAATCGCTAGACCTGCATGAGGAGTACAGTAGGAGAACAGTAAAGAAGAAGACTCCTTCTGTAGCAGAAAGATGAGAAAAGACTTGTTTTGCAGTATTCATTCTGGACCACAGTTCGCAGTGACAATAAAAAGGGAGAAGGACACCAACCTAATGGGGAAGACCAAAGAGAATTTCAAGAGCAGGCCCCTGCTTAAGGAACCTGAGTCTTAGATTAACGAGGTCTGGAGGAGCAGACTGCTGCCCTGGTGGTGCGGTAGTTAAAGCCCTTGGTGGTAGAAACCTACCAGCTGCTCTACAGGAGCAATATGTGGCAGTAGGCTTCCGTAATGAAAAATGACAGCCTTGGAAACTCTATGAGGAGTTCCACTCTGTCCTATAGGGTTGCTGTGAGTCAGAGTCAACTCATGGCAGTGATCATGGGCAGAAGCAGATGAGTAGAATAGGGACTAAGAGAAACACCAAAATCTGAAGACAAGAGGGTACCAAGGAACCCTAAATGGGTGAACCAATGTCTTAAAACCTTGCAAGTTTCCCTAGCCAACTATACACAAACACTGGCAGTCTGCTAAAGTGGAGTGTTGTGACTCATGGAGCTTTGAGGAAAAGCATGAAGTGCATAAAAATCATGGACTTTTTTCCCTCTCTCTGAGTGGGACTCACTTGGTAATACTTGGAACAACCTGTGAAAGAAGAAAGGACAATACAGACACACGTATTTTTTAAAACATAATAGGAATGTTTAAGAAGACACGAGTCTTGTGTAATAGGATGTGAGTAGGTAATGGAAACCACAGAACTATAAGTGCATTCAAATAGGAAACAGCATTAAGATAAAGCTCTTTCCTTGAACTTGATTACCATGCAATGTTATAGAGGAATTTTGAACCAAATTTCTGAGAAAAGATGTATGCGCTGTAGTGACTAAGTGACCAAACGTCTGTAAAGTGGGTTCAAAGTACAGGAACTACAGCAAATTGACTGCTGCATTTATGCTATTTGGTTCAACTGCAAGGAGGATGTATTAATTGTTATTGGAACATGAATAAATGCTAACATAGCAAAGGAATGATGGAGGCGGAAGAAGGAAAGCAATGCTTTGCTTTAAGGATGCAAGGAAAGGTCAAATTATGTTAACCAAAAAAAAAAATTCCCATTCCGTCTCATAGGTCAGAGTAGCTCCACTGGGTTTTCTCAGGAGCGACTGGTAGGTTCAAACTGCCAACTTTTTGATTAACAGTCAAATGCTTAAATTACTATGCCACCAGGGCTCTGCACAGCAAACTGACATGACAGTTCTCAGGGAAACGGTGATGTCCAAGGTTTGAATAAGGCTGAAAATGATTTCAGAGAAAATAGATTTATTATGGAGTCAGTATTAGGGAGGCTGCCTATAAAAGCCTATAAAAGACTTAGGGTACAACAGAGCTAAATTTAAAGACTGCCTCTGCCAGTTACCAGCTCTGAGAGTTTAGAGGCCTTGCTGAACCACACAGGTCGTAGGTGGTATGAACGGTGATGTGCTCGGGTGTTACCCCTCACATGGAAAGCTTGAGTCCACCCAGAAGCTCCCTGGAATAAAAGAAAATGTGGGCAAAAAGATAATTGTGCAAAATATAACTTGATTTTGTTTTATTTCACTGGTTAAAAAACATAAATAAACCCCCAAAAGTCAAACCCATTGCTGTCAAGCTGATTCCAACTCATAGTGACCCTTCAGGACAGAGCAAAACTGCCCCATAGAGTTTCCAAGGAGCCCTGGTGGACTTGAACTGCCGACTTTTTGGTTAGCCATAGCACTTAACCACTACCCCAAATAGGCCTGGTGAGTTGTGTACAGAAAATTCAACCCTGAAATCTGCAAGAACCGTTCTACTCTGATGCCCATGGGCTTGGAAGAGTCAGGATCAACTCAAAGGTGACTCCCTTCCTGCCACTGGTTAACTCCCGCTGGAGTGTGAGCTCCACGCAAACAGGAATGTGGATTTGGCTGGTATTTCCACTGCTCTGTCCTCAGAGTCCCTAAGTTTTTTGGCATGTAGAAAAAGATGGAAAGTTTGACAGTAAATACTACATGACGTGATTGACTTAACGGATGTTGCTAAATTGTACACACAAAAAATATAGCAGTGGCAAATGTTAGTTGTCTACATTTTTATAACAAATAATATAAAAAGAAAAGAAGAGATTTGTGGAATTGAAAAATATAACTTGACCATTTCATTTTATTTTAATGGTGGGCAGACCTAAGATGATCTGACTTTCTGCAGTTCCCACTCTGATCTTGGAGAACATTTGATAAATTTTGAACTGACTCATACAAGCAGCCACAGTTCTAATCTGAGTACCACTTTGTGTATCAGATACTTGAGAGGCAGTGGCAATAATAATGAACAGGACAGAATTCTTGTTTTCAAGGACTTCACAGTATAGATGAAGGAGATAAAGAAGCGCAGAACATAAGTGCTTGTTAGAAAAATCTGCCTCCGAAAATGGAAATCAAGAGGACAATGGACTCTCTCACTTATAGTGGAGTTACAATCAGAGAAAGCCCCATAGAGGGGTTAAGATCTCAGATAATAAATGACTTATTGTTTCTTAGTGGTATATGAGGGTCATGGAGTTGACAGGGAGAATAACATACACAAGAAAGATGATTTGAGAGCACAAGGAAACTTAAAGGAAATTAACTTTTGTGACCCCAATCTATCTGAACTGTGAAACAGGAATAGTATCACCAACCTTATAGGGTTTGGGGAAAGGTAAAATGAAATTACATATATAGATATGCTCTAGGCGGTGCAGCTGGTTAATATACTCAGCTACTTACTGAAAAGTTGGAAGGTTCAGTCCATTCAAAGGTGCCTCCGAAGAAAGGCCTGGGAATCTGCTTCCAAAATATCACCCATTGAAAACTCTATACTACTCTGACACACATGGGGTTACCATGACTGGGAATCAGCTCAGTGGTAACTTTGTTTTTAATATTACATGTGTGTGTGTTTGCGTGTGTATGCATGTGTATGTATAAACACACAGCATGACTTACAGGTATCAATAAATCTTATTTTCTCCTCTTTTATTCAGTGTTTGTTAAGTAACCACTATGTGCCAAGCATCCTCTCCGAACAGAGATACAGGGATACAATATTGAGGAAAACATAGACCCTGTTTCCTTCCTTGAGCTTACAGAATGTTAGGAAAGGGATTGTGCTCACACACATCGCCACAAGAAGGGTTGTGATGACAGTGTACAGGCAACACAGTAGACGGGCTATATAGACCTGATTTCATTTTCGGAGGCCAGGGGATCCTAAGAAAGGGGAATTTCCCTCTAGTGAATGAATAGGCATCACCTGGTACAAAGAGATGCATGAAAATACCTCCCCATAAGCATGGAAATGTCCAGAGGGAAGGGGAAACATGAGAAATTTGGGGGAATTGTCAAAGGCCAGTGATTTGGGAGCCCAGAGAGCAAGGGGTAGAGAGGCAAGATCAGCCTGAAGACAGAGTTGGGGGCCTGCGCCAGTCAATCAGTTTCTCTGCAGTTCATGATCTTGTCTTGGCCAATCTACTGGTGATAGCTGAATTGTCCCATACGAGTATTTTCACCTCTAACTACATCGAATGAAACTTGTCCTTCATACATTTCACTCTGTTTTGTAGCTCCTGTATTCCTAGATGCTGTTTCCCACTTGGAAACCCTGATGGTGTAGTGGTTAAGTGCTATGTCTGCTAACCAGAAGGTCAGAAGTTTGAAACCACCAGGTGCTCGTTGGAAACTCTATGGAACAGTTCTATTCTGTCCTACAGGGTCACTATGAGTCAGAATCTACTCAACGGTACTGGATTTTTGTTGTTGTTGTTGTTATTCTTCACTTAAAATTACTTTCACCGTGCTTCTTAAACACAAAGTACTTCAACTTTAAAGCTAGTAAGTTAGCATCTCTTCTGATGCCCCATGTCTGATTTAAAAGACAGTCTTTCTCTATCATATCCACACATAATTCACTGGAAGGCTGAATCACATTACACTGAGGTCATTAGCTGTTTTCCCTGCTAGATTCTTAAGTTCTTTAAGGAAAGTCAATGCCTCATGTGACTTGTCTTCCCACAATATCAGGAAAAAGGTAGGCACTCAATAAAGGCTTTCTGGGTGAATTCATGGGTAGATGAATGATGTGCTGTCTATTTAAATGTTATTTTGCTTTGGATAAAGAACTTTGTAAATATGTTCATGACAGCTTTCAAATGAGAAGGACCATTTCCAATAATAGATAAGAACAGTGCCTATGGTGATTTTATTCCCTGATTCCAATACAGGAGAAGTAAAAATCATTTATAAGCATTTCTATCACTTGGGTATGGCAGAAGTAATGATTGAACTTTAAAGAAATGATGTAATGATTGTTTGTTTTCACAGTGAAGCTAAGAAACTATCATATAAGCAGGTTTAAAAAGATGCAGTCAACTTATGGGTGTATGTTCTGTATCTTTTATCTCAAGAGCTCAAGGGTGGCACCAGGAAGCTTCTTGCATTATAGTGAATCCCACTGTTCATTTAGAAACAGATTCTTCTAAAGGCAGGTGGATGGCCTCATGCCCTCCATTTGTACCTGCACACCAAACCTCGCGTAAGCATCATCTTGTTTGCAATTAGTTCAAGTATCAGCTTTTGGGTTTCCCCTGCCCCTTTTCCTTAAGAAGAGTACTTTTTGAAGCCATAACTGAGAATTTAACGACTGAAGATCATAAGAAAACAATCACAAAGTATACTTCAGCCTCTGTTAATTAAAATAGTCTATCTGATGTGAAGAAATCTTACAAAAGTTGAGGTTTATTTCAAAAGAGTACAAGAATCAATAAAATTCGACATAATTAGGAACAAAGTAAATACTGCTAGCATGGGGATGATAAGCAAACAGGATACATAGATGAAAGGACTCATTCATAGACAATGATTGTGATGAATTCCTATAATACAGTGTATGAAAAAGTAATATATACATAACACATGTGTTCACTCACTCAACAAATTCATATCATGTCTTGAGTGCTTGGAAAAGACGTCAGACTTATAGGTATAGTACCTACTTCTATCTCAGTAGTACCCAAACTGCGGTCCATGGTTCAGGGGCATCAGCATCACCAGGGAATTTAGCCAGAAATGCAAAATTTTGGTCTTCATTCAAGACCTGCTGTATCAGAAATTCGGGGTTTGCAGGGATCGGTAATCTATGTTTTAGCAAGCTTCTCGGGAGATTCTGATAAAAACTCAGTTTTGAGAGTCAGGATCTAACTAGGAAGACAAATATTAAAGTTATTTCTCTAAATTGTATCATGTGTCACAAGTGGACAAGAAATTGTAAGAGAAAGTACTGTGATAGGATGCAACTTCTCATCTTTGGGAGTTCAGGAAGGAGCCCCTGAAGTTTTGACAGTTAATCAGCATTTTGATGGAGTAAGACTAGGTTATTGAATAGAGGGATGGCTAATAAGTATATATGTGATAAAAGATGGCTAATAAGTATATATGTGATAAAAGAAGTGTAATAAATCATTACATAATCTAGATGGTGATATATGTAATTTACTATAAAAATACTTCAATTTCGTTGTATATTTTGAGAATTTTTATAATAAGAATGTTGGGGAGAAAAGAGTGGGCTTTGAGGAAGATTAAAGGTGATAGAAGATGAGTAACAGCATCCCTGATAAAGAAGGTAACATTTTCCATGCCACTCATCTCCCATTCATCTTTCAATTCTTTTAAGTATTATGAGTAACTAGAAAAGGGACTTCATGGCTGGAGTATCGCAATAAGTAGGGAGACAGGCAAGTTCAAGAAAATGGGTAATTAGATTATGTAATGTAGGGTTGGGTCAGAAAGGTAATATAAAGATCATTTTTCTTTATATGCATTGATTGGTTAAGTGTATTGATTGGTTGCTGAATGTGATGATATGACTAATGTTGTGTTTGATGATTATTCCAACTGCTGTGAAGATAATGGTTTGAAAAGCAGCAAGAATGGCTGTGGTGTGAGACCTGTCAGGGAAATATACAATTGTGCATGTGAGACAGAATAGAAGCTTATTCTACAGCGATGGTAGTTAGGATGGAGACAGGTAGACCGATACATGATTTACTTATGGTATGGAAATAGTAAGATTTGGCAGCTGGCTCAGTGATGATGGTCCTGTATATGTGATGGAGAAAAGTAGTGGAGAAGAGTTGGAAGTGAGTATCAAGAGTTCAGTACTGGGTGTAAAAAGGCACATGGCGTAGTTTGGCAAATGTTCTGTGTGCACTAGAGAAAAAAGCTTAATTTTTCACTCATTTTATCATAGGTAGGTTTAGGCTCTATCAAACACGATCATCTTGAGTCTCAGGTGGGTGAAGTAACCCCTACCTGGGAAATTTCTGGTCTCACATCAGAGAGTAATCATTAACTCTGTCTTAAAACTTCCAATGGAACCAAATTGACAGGTTCTGACAATTCAGTCCACAAACTTAACTGTTGTAAGTGATACACACCTCATTGCTGAATATCCCCATGGTCATCTTTGAAGTATTCGCCTTGGGAAGCTATGCACTGATGCCAGCCCCTAGTCCACACTTCAAAGCAATTTTGGAACTCTTTCTGGAATGGCCATTGTACACGGTGACACGGTGGCAAGTTTGTAAACTTAATTGTATTACTGTCTGTGAGGGAGTTGTTAGCCAGTAAACAAAAAAGCCCTCCTTGCTCACTGAGCTCACTCCCAGGATTTTTTTTATTGACCCAAAGATAAAGGAAATATTGAAAAGAAGACATTTGGATGACATTCAGGACATCAAGGGTAATGCGATGACAGCACTGATGGCCACTCCAGAAAAAGAATTCCGAAATTGCTTTAAAGAGCGGACCAGGTGCTGGTGTCAATGCACAGCTTCTCAAGGGGAGTACTTGGGAGGTGACAGTAGTGATATTCAGCACTGAGTACATGGATGAGTCCATGTACTTAATTGACAGTCTTCACATGCTACCACGGACCACGTTCCATTGACTAACAAAAAGTAACGTAGTTACTTCTAATGTCAGTTGCTAAGGTGTGTATACCCCTTGCTGTCAAGTTGATTTCAGCCCACAGAAACCCCGTAGGACAGAGTAGAACTATCCCCATGGGGTTTCCAAGACTGTAAGTCTTTACAGAAGCAGACTACCGCGTCTTTCTGCCATGCAGTGCCTGGTGGGTTCACATCACCAACCTCTCGGTTAGCAGCAGAGTGCTTAGCCACTGTGCCAACAGGGATCCTTGAAAGAGATATATAAACCTGCAAAAAAGGAGCCAGGAGTAATTTTAGCACAAAGATGACCCATGACAAAAATGCATCAGTCTTGTATGACCTGTGGCTAGATCACCAAATGTCTCTCCCGTCGATCACTTCTCTGTATTCCTATCTCATTGACCACATCACTCTTGTGGCCCCTCTGGATTGCAATCCACTTTGGCTCCATGACAACAGTTACAGTGTAGTTTTATGAAACAGAAATCTGACCATGCCACATGGCAATTTCCGCCATCTCCATGACTGTCCGGCAGCTCCTCTATTTTAACCCCTTAATAGGTTTAAATATTGCACTTAGGCTAAAATGCAATCTTTGCTGTGTTCTACAAGGTCTGCAGAGCCTAGCCTCTGCCAGCCTGTCAGGCTCATCTCTCCCCACTCTTGCCCTCTCGCACTGCTCCACGGCCCTCTCAGGGCCTCGGAGCATCAGTACATTGACAGCAGCACGGCCTCTACATAGGTTCTTCTCGCTTGCCATCTGGAATGCCCTTCCCCCACTTTTTACCTGGCTCGCTTCAACAGCTATGTCAGAACCCTGCAAACCAAAAGCCAAACCCACTTCCACTGAGTTGATTCCAACTCACAGTGACCCTAGCCTCCTGCTGATTCTTAGTTGTTGTTGTTGTTCATTGTCACCAACTCAATTCCGACTCTTGATACCTCTGTAGGTGTAGAGTAGAACTGCTCTTACAGGGTTTTTAAGACTGTGACCTTTTGGAAGTATTTTGCCAGGCCTGACTTCTAGTGCTTCTAGGTGGATTTGAAAAGGCAAACTTTACTTTAGGGAGCCAGAGCATAACCATTTGTGCCAACCAGAGACTCCATTCTTAATCATAGCATATTTTTTGTTCTATTCATGACAGTTGTCTTTGTAACTATATATTTATTTGTGTGATTACTTCTCCTCCCCACCACATCCCATGCGGCTCACAGAATTGGATTAATAATATCACTCAGTTCAGGTATATAATTACCAGATGTATAATTGTCTGTATAGGACAATTCTTTTATTTCACTTCTTCCTTCCATTCTCCTTTATCCCTTCTTTTCCTCTTCACCTTAGCCACTAATTCTTTTTTTTTTTTAACATAACTGAGTGAAAATGTACATTCACATGTAAATTTACATGCCCCCCTCTCCCTGTCCGGTGACTGCACACTATTCCTCTCTGCTCCATATATGTCTCATCCTCCCAACAGTCTCCTTTCCCCTCCTCTCTGTCCACTTCCCTTCCTCCAGCCAGAGGTCAGCAAGATGATATCCTATAAATGTATAGAACCATAAAGTGCTTCCAACATATGGTTACTCTGCATTGCCAAGTCCATTCCATTCCTGTCCAAAGAGTGGACCTTTGTTATAATTTATGGGAATGGGCAGCATTAGGGCCGGGGGCCATGCTCTCAGAGGAACCCCAAAACTGCTGGACCATCAATTGAGGTCTTTTAGTGGAGATCTCATGATGCACCTCTTTTTATTCTTGTGTTGCCAGTGAGGCTCCTCTCTGTGAACTCCGTCATGGCTATCACTGGTGGTGGCCGGGCACCATCGGTTCTTCCGGTCCCAGGTCGATGTAGGCACCCACTCTTGTGGGTCTCTCTGTCTTCTCGGTTGTCTTTACCACATGCCATTTTGGCCCTCGGTGAGCATCCGTTCCTGCTGAGTTGGGACCATTTGCTGTGTCCTCAGATGGCAGCTTTTAGCCACTAATTCTAATCCACCTGAAGGTATTACTCTGTTACTATATATATTAACTTACACATGCTGTTTTGTTTTTCCTGAATCTTACTTTTCTTCCAAAAAAAAAAAAAAAAAAACTCATTGCCATTGAGTTGATTCCAACTCATAGCAACCCTATAGGTCAGAATAAAAACAAAACTCACTGCCACTGAGTCAATTCCAACTCATAGCAATCCTATAGGGCTGAGTAGAATGGCTCCATAGACTTGCCAAGGAGCACCTGGTGGATTTGAACTGCTGATCTTTTCGTTAACAAACATAGCACTTAACCACTATACCACCAGGGTTCCCTATAGGTCATAACAGAACTGCCAAACAAGGTTTCCAAGCAGTGGCTTGTGGATTTGAGATGGGATGTTACAGATAAGCTCTTAACCACTGCTCTGCCATGCCTTACCTATAGCTCCAGATTACTTTCTTTACTCAGTGCTAAATTTCTGAAATCTATCTGTGTTGCTACGTGAATACTAAACTTCATTATTTCTGACTAAGCCTTTGTGGTCTTACTCTCGTTTTATAGATGAAAAAACAAAATTCACAAAGACTCAGTAGTGTCTTAAGTTTTCCTAGGTAGGATTTGGTAGATCCTTGCCTAGAATCCACATTTTTCTCACTGTAATGTCAATACAGTATACTTTCTTTCCCCCGCATCGTTTTTGCAGTCATCTTATCCTTTTCAGAGACAAGAAACATGATACTGGAGAGACCCGGTGACCTAAAACCCACTTCCGTCTCACTCCTGTGCAGTGTTGCCTGTTCACTTGCACGTGTTCACTGTTCCCTGAACACGCTGACTGAGTTCAAGGTCTCGTTTCCAGTCATGATTTTAGAATTCACCCTTCTTACTTTCGGAAGCCAAGTGCAGCAACTTACTGCAAATCCAAAGCCTTGTGCCAGCTCTTAGTCTTGTGCACAGCTTTCCTGTTTGCCCGGCCTCAAGCCAGCTATTTGGAGTGGGCAAAGCTATTTACTTTCAAGCCTCCATTGTCAATAGATCAAGTAAAGACATTGATAACTCAATGCAGCTCTAGGCAGTTTGCCCATCGGGAGCATCAACATGATACATTTCTATGTACAAGAAGATTTACCCCTGGCACCTAAGCAAACAGGAATCCCTGATTTAGAGCCAGAATGAATATTAGTGTTAGCCACCTCCATACTTGCTGGGTCAATGAGGAAGCTGTGCCAGTGTCTACCTTGGCTAAAATAGCCTTTTGGACCTTGTAGGGTGTTAGTGGGCTTAAAGGTATGAAAAAACAATTCCAAAGACTGGAGCTAGTATTCACAAATGATGGGGGAGAAAGGCTACAGCTCTCATTCCTTTGACAATTATTTACTGAGTATCTACTACGTGGAAAGTATTGTGCTTGAGGTGGGATGTTACAGGTGAAATACAGAGTCTCTGCACTCAGTATAGTTACTGCTTAGTGGGAGAAGTAAACAAAGAGAGTGAAGGAAGTAATGCAACCGTGGAATGCTGTGCAATCCCCTCCAGTTACTGAGGTCTAACTCTTACTGACAAGGTAAATCTCACAGTCAGATAAAGAACAGAGTTTCTATTCCTAGTGGCCCCTTAAATATGTTTTAGACACTTCAACAGCCCAAGTGTAGATAGATAAAAAGCTGGAGGAGGACCTGGGCTGAGATTTAACAGTGACTCTTCCTGTTTAGGCATTCTGAAAATTAACACCCAGGGGGAATGGGGGTAGGTCAGGGAACACACTGAAACTTCCGTCTTTCAATTTTTCTTATCAAAATAACTAAAATACTTGGGTTATTCTTTTTGCAATTTAGCAAGCCATATGACATGACTCACCAAGGAGTATTACGTAAACTGTTACATAAACTTAACATTGTATTTGTATGTATTTCACTGATATTCTGACATCTGGATATTTTCCTTTGTCTGTATCCTCCTTCTAAAACCCCAGTGTCACTCACTGCTGTTCTGTTTTTCCTGCTCTTTCTCTGTTAGTTTTTAATCACTTATTAAATGAGAAAGGCTATGTTTTGAAATTAGGGATACATATCTTTATTAGATAACTGTAACTTGTTCATCCTAGCAATTTATTTTACAATGGAACATTGTGTTTTTGAAACATAATATACCTCTCAGGCTTCAAGATTTATACTCTTTTGATTATTACACTTCAGTCACACTGTTCAGCTTCCTTAGAATGCACAGTACCTTCTCTAGGAGGATATAAATTAAACACTACTGTTATGGATTGACTCGACGGCACTTGGCTTGGCTGGTTATGGATTGAACCATGTCTCCCCAAAAATGTGTTGTAAATCCTAACCTCTGTGGTTGTGGTTATAATCCAGTTTGGAAATGGATTGTCCTTATAGGGTCGCTATGAGTCGGACATGACTCGATGGCAGTGGATTTTATGTTAGTGAAACAGGACTAGTGCACAGTGTGTCCTAAGTCAATCTCTTTTGAGGTATAACAGAGACTAAATAAGCAAACAAGAGAAGCAAAGGTGGGGAAAAAGAGAGACACTGTAACCTATAAAGATCACCAACGATCCAAGTTAAATGCAAAACAAAGACTTGTACCCAGCGTTGATGGGCAGAGAAAGCCTTCCGCTAGAGCTGGCTGTCTGAATTCAGATTTCTCCTCTCCTAAACTATGAGAAAATAAATTTCTGTTTGTAAAAATTCCTCACTTGTGGTATTTTTGTTACGGCAGCATTAGACAATGAATAAGGCAGAATGAAAAAGAATTGATGCCTTGGAAATACATTGTTGGCAAACCATATTGAATAGATCATAGAATGCCAGGAGATGGAACAAATCTGTCTTGGAAGAGGTACAGCCAGAATGTTCTTAAGGAGGGAGAATGGCAAGACTTTCTCTCGTGTACTTTGGGTGTGTTATTAGGAGGGACTAGTCCTGGAGAAGGACACAGTAATGGATTGAATTGTGTCCCCTCAAAACGTGTGTAGCAATTTGGCTAAGCTTTTTCTCCTTGTTGTAAACTCTGCCTCTCTGATGTTAATGAAGGAGGATGGGAGGCAGCTGTGTTGGTGGCACAGGACTCAATGTGTGGGATTCTCTTGTGCCCTGGGGCAGCCTCTTGGGATAGAAAGGAAAAGGAGGCAAGCAGAGAGGTTGGGACCTCACACCACCAACAAGCAATGCCAGGAGCTGAGTGCATCCTTTGGAAAGGACTCAGGGTCCCTGAGTATCAGAATCTCCCAGACCAGGACAAGATTGACAACAAAGGCCTTCCTCCAGAGCCAGCAAAGTAGGCCTTCCTCTGGAACTGACACCATGAATTTGGTTAGCCTACTGGACTGTGACAAAATAAAATTTCTCTTTCTAAAACCATCTGCTTGTGTTGTTTCTGTTAAAGCAGCACTCGATGATTAAGACAGACATCACGCTTGGTAAAACAGAGGTTCAGCAAAAATGAGTGAAACCCTCCAAAAGATGGCTTGACGGTGGTTGACGGTGGCTGCAGCAATGGGCTCAAGCATAGTAATAATGGTGAAGTTTGCAAAGGACCAGACAGTGTTTCCTTTTGTTATACATAAGATTGCTGTGAGTAGGAATCAAATCAAAGGCTATGGGCTTGGGGACATTGGAATGCTAATAGCCTAGATTGCCTTGAAGAGAAGCAATTCCTGCCAGAGCTCAGAGGGAAATGAGGAGAGCTATAGAGAAAGTCTCTACCATCTTCAAGAGTACACATGACACCAGCAACTGAATGTTGTTAGAAATGTGGATGCTAAATGTGTTTCTGGTGAGGCCTTAAAAGAAAATGATGAATATGTTATTGGACAATGGGTGAAGGATGGTGCTTTTTATGCAATGGCAAAGAATTTGTCTAAATTACGTTTCAGTGTTTGGTGGAAGGTAGAACTTGTCAGCGATGAGCTTGGTTATCTGCCTGAGAAGATCTATAAGAAAGAGCTTAAAGAGGCATGTAGTTTCTCCTTGCCTCTTATAGTAAAACGCAAGAGGGAAAAGATGGACTTAAAAATGACCCGTGAAAATGAAAGTAGAACTTAGAGATGCAGAAAATTCTGTTGTACAAACTCAGGTCTTGTGTCTTAAGAATTTTCACCAAAGACTTGTCTATACAGTCTATTGTTAAATGAGATTAAGCCTGTGATTGATGGATCTAACAAACTGCAGTAGAATACTGATCAGCTTAGACTGAAGAGACAGAGAAAGAATGAAAGGAGAGAACATTGTCTATCCCTTGGAATTCTACAGGCGGGAAACAGGTCAAAGGCGCTGTATCTGTTGTCCTCCAGGGAAAGAAGAGAATCACCCCTGGAGCAGCTTGGAGATCAGTGGAACAGCTGGAAGGAGCAGAGAAAGCAGGGCCACCTAGTTCTCAAATAGTGGGGCTACAGCCTTCGGGGTTACAAAGAATAGAGCCACAGCCTCCTAGGTTTCAAAGAGTCATATCTTCACCAACTCAGTTCTGGAATGTGAGGCTGTCATTCAGTTTGGCCAAGAGGATGGTGCCAAGGGGCAGAAGAATGGTGTATGCTGGAACTAAGAGAGCATCATCATTCAGACAGACTAGGACAATGGGGCTGCCCAAAGCCAAGGGAGTCAAGTTGCTTGTCCCAGTGGGTCCAGAAGGTGGAGTTAAAGCCCAGTGCTGAAGGGTCCTGTCGTGGACTGAATTGTGTTCTCCAAAAACTGTGTGTAGCAGTTTGGCTAGGCCATGACTCCACGTATTGTGTGAGGTTATAAACCCTGTAAACCCTGCCTCTATGATGTTAATGAGGAGTGATGGGCATTGGTTGTATTAGTGAGGCAGGACTCAGTCTACAAGAGTGTGTCACATCTCGAGGCAAACTCTTGGGATATAAAGGCAACATCTGCAAGCAGACAGTTAGGGACCTTATACCATCAGGACAGAAGCAGTGCTGGGGGCACAGTGAGTTCTTTGGAAAGGACCCAGTGTCCCTGTGCCTCAGAGGGTCCAACCCAGGGGAAGTTTCTCCATAGGAGAAAAATAAGGCAGTCTGCTTCCCTAAAGGTTTACAGTCTTGGAAATCCTGTGGGGTAGTTCTGCTCTGGCTTGTAGGACCATTATACTTTGAAATTGTCTTCATAGCAATGGGTTGGGTTGAGTTGGGTTGGGTTAGATTTGGTATGTATGAGCCAGGGTCATTGCCTATGGTTGCACAGATTACTTCAGGGGGTGCTATTCACATCATAATCAAATGAAAGGCATCCATGCAGTTATGCAGTCCATAGTTTGGACAGCTGTACATGAAAGCCGTATCTAGGCCTACATATTTTAATGAAACTCTGATACAAAATAGAGTGAATATGATGATATCTAATTAAGGATTGAACCTAGAGGGCCTAAGATTTCTTCTTGTTTGTCTTAGTCATCTAGTACTCTGTAACAGAAATACCACAAGTAGATGGCTTTAACAAAGAGAAGTTTATTCTGTTGCAGTCCAGTATGTTAGAAGTCAGAATTCATGGCATCAGCTCCAGTGGAACTTTCTTTCTTTGTCAGCCCTTGAAAGAAGTTCCTTGTGATGCAACAGTCCTCCCTAGGTCTGAGAGTGTCTCAGCACAGGAACTACGTGTCCCATAGATATGCTCCACTCCTGGTCTTGTTTTAATGGTGGTATGAGGTTCCCAGCTCTCTGCTGTTTTCCCTTCCTTTTCTCTCTTGTAGGATGACAGGTGGTGCAGGACATACCTTAGGGAAACTCCCCTTATATTGAATCAGACAGGTTCCCTGGGTAAGGATGTTACAAGCCCACCTAATCCTGTTTACGTAGTCCAATCTTGCCCTACTAGCCACAGGCAGAGTTTATGATTGACAACATAGAAAAATTACAAAATGGAGAACAACCATACAGTACTGAGAATAGTGGCCTAGCCATATTGCTACATATTTGGTGGAGTGAAGCAAGAGGAACATAACTGAACGCATAACAGTGTTCTAAAGTCTCTGACTTTAGTGAGCCCATGCACCTGAAAGAAATGGCTCATGACCTTACGTTGTAGATAGCATTGAATCTAGGAGTCAGGATGCAGACCACCAGATGCACCACAGTAGAACTGATAATGAAAAGTAGAAACCAGATATAAGACTGAGATGCTGCCTAGTGTGCCTGGGAGTATAATTAAGTATTTAGTCAAATGCTGATATTGCATGCCAGGCAAGAAGTGAATGCCAGAACAAAAGGTCATAGGTTTGATTTTGGCCATAGAACCAACTATAAAGTGGGTTAAGTGCTAAGTACTTAGTGGAAATATTCACAAACCATTACTGTGATTGGTTTGCTGTTCTGTCTCTCCCATTAGCCTGGCCAAACTTAGAAGAGAACTCTGTGTTCTATGTCCTAAATGTCTTTCTCTCTGCCTAGATCTTCCCTCTTGCAGAGTAAAAATTAACAGTGGCTTATTAAGACATCTCAGAAGTCCTACAGTGAACAAACCAGTATTTCCAAAGTAATATGACCACATAATCCCTTTTTGACACAACACTCACTAATATTTCACAAAACCTCGGGACACTACCCCAGATGCTGTCCTCCAATGAGGTGCCAGAATTACATTTTATTAGTCAGTCCCTACGACTAGATCACCTTGATTTGCCAAAATAACCTGTTACCTTTAAGTCGATTCCAACTCAATAGCAACCCTATGGGGAAGAGCAGAACTGCCCCATAGGGTTTTCAAGGAGAAGCTGGTGGATTTGAACCACACACCTTTTGGTTGGCAGCCATAGCTCTTAACCACTGTACAGCCAGGGCTCCATTGTGATACCAAGGAGGCTATAAACAAAAGCAGGTTGTAGTTTGTTGTTACTTGCCATAAATTTGGCTTCAACTAATGGTAAGCTTATGACCACAGAAAGAAGTGTTGTCTAGCCCTGAACCATCTTCATGATCATCAGTATATTCAAATTCATTGTTGTCACTATGGTTTTAATCATTACTATTGAGGACTTCCCTGATTTTCCTTGGCTCTCTGTTGTACCAAACATTGTGTCCTTTTCTAGTGACTGGTCTTTTCTGATGTCCAAAGTTTCCCCATCGTTGCTTCTAAGAAATGTTCTGTTTACATTTATCCTAAAACGGATTTAGTTATTCTTCAGATCAAAACCAAAACCTGGTGCCGTCAAGTCGATTTCAACGCGTAGTGACCCGATAGACAGAGTAGAACTGCTGCATGGAGCCTCTAAGGAGCATCTGGCAGATTTAAACTGCCAAACTTTTGGTTAGCAGTCATAGCACTTAAGCACTATGTCACTAGGGTTTCTGTTCTCTGGCAGTCCATGTTATATTCAATATTCTTTGCCAACACACAATTTAAATGCATTAATTCTTTATCTGTCTTCCTTTTTCATTTTTCAAATTCTGCAAGCTAATGAGGCAATTGAAAGACTATATCTCAAGTCAAAAGCATTTTAATCCTCCAAACTACATCTTTGCTTCTTAAAATTTAAAAGTTTTACAGCATGGCTTCCCAATACAGTATATTGTTTGATTTCTTGACCGTTGCATCCATGAAAGTTGATTGCCAATCCAAATACAGTGAATTAATTGACAACTTCAGAGTTTTTTTCCATTTATCGTGATGCTGCTTGTTTGTCAAGTTGAGAGAACTTTTGCTTCCTTCATAAACAGGTATAATCTATAATGTAAACCACAACCTTCAGCATGGAAGAGTAGTTGCTGGGAATAGTGGCTTTTGTTTATTTTGCACACTAGTAAAGCACTGGCTGTTAGAACTCCAGCCATAGTCAAAGGACTAAAATCAAACGGTCAAAGGTGCTCAGACAGCTCCGTTCCTGCTCCCCTGTTCTCCCTCATCGCATTTTGCATGAGACTTCAAACCAAAACTCATCCCACCCAGTGCTTCACTTACCTCAAATGAGGGAACAGGAGAGTTTGGAGCTGTCCCTAAGGGGGTAAGGGGTAAAGGCAGGGGGAGTGGGACAGTTACACATTTTAAGATATTTTCCTCCCCTAGTAACTACTGTTGGCCATTTACCCAATTTTCCATTTTCTCTAGCTCCCCTTTTCTGTTCTATACCTGGATAAACTTGAGATTTAATACGAGCCTTTCCAGTTATCATTCCTAAGGGTCCTACTTCAGTCATTACCAAGCTACTGTTTTCTTCCTCTAGGGCTAAAGCGTTCTTTGAAACCAGTGATATATATCATTATCTAATCCCAGGCCTTCACAGGTACTTTTCCATGCCTTTGGCCTCTTGTCAAAGTCAATAATGTTTTTCATGAGTTTTAAGCTTTCTCACAGATCAAAAGAAGTCATTAGACTCAGGTATACCAAGCAGCTTTCTCACAGATCAAAAGAGGTCATTAGACTCACGTATACCAACACCCATACAGCATCTTCAAGGAGCAAAATCAGCTCTTGTCACTCTCTGTCTTAAAATTATTCAAATGTTCTCTAAGTCTTAGAGGACTAATAATAATTGTGAACCTTTATCAGGGACTCAACATTGTGTGAGGTTCTATGCTAAGTGCTTAAACTCTAATCCTCACAACAGCCCTACAAAGTAAGGGTTAATTGTTCTCCCCATCATAGAGATGAAGAAACTGAGGTTTAAACTTATCAAGAACTACAGAACTGGCAAGTGATGTAGCCAGCATGCAAACACAGGCAGTCTAGTGTTTAGGTTTAACCTCTGGATTATACTGCCTTATTTGAGTCTGGATGAAGTATTAACTCCTTGCCTTGATGTATTAAGACACTTCACATCTAGGTTCCAATTTAGCTTCCATATGCTTCTATCAACCGTACTCATGCAGCCTAAATTCATTAATTCACCAGGCATTTATTGAGCACTAACTCTATGCCAGGCACTGAGCTGAATTATC
This sequence comes from Heterohyrax brucei, assembly GCA_028571685.1. NCBI lineage: Eukaryota > Metazoa > Chordata > Mammalia > Hyracoidea > Procaviidae > Heterohyrax > Heterohyrax brucei. Next base: position 109,903,844 of record CM053149.1, on the reverse strand, counting down.
ACATAGTAGTCACACAAGTCTGGCTATGTACCACAAACATCCTACATTTGTCCATGATTGTACATATTCAGTCTGATCTGCCTATAAGACCTTTACCTCTTTTTCCTTCTCCTTGAAGAGTTTCTTAAACCCTCCCAGATATAATTTAAATACTAGTTTCTCCATAAAGCCTCAGCAGCTCTCTTAACAACCTTTTGCCATCGAATCAATTCCAATTCACTGCAACTCTGTAGACAGAGTAGAACTGCCCCATTGAGTTTCCGAGGAGTATCTGGCAGATTTGAACTACCGACCTTACGTTTAGTAGCTATAGCACTTAACCACTACATAATCAGGGTTTCCCAGCAGCACTTCTAGGCACACTATATTCTAGATTACATTGCAACTTGTTGCATAAGTGTCTGTCCATCTGTCTGCCTGTCTGCAACTATCTGTCTATGTCTGTCTGCCTCTCTGTCTTTCTATGCATACGTCTACCTATCTAATTGTATTCTGCTCTGAAATACAATATCCTCAGGGGCTGGAGCCATTCATTTGTAATCTTTGTGTTTACTTGCAGAGTGACTGACAAATAGTAAATATTCTGGAACTAAATTCGCCTGCTACGGTGAAGTCTGAGAAAATGTGCCATATTGGATAAGGTAAAGGGTCACATCTGGAAACATCCTTTGGACTACACTTTTAAATGCTTTACTTGACAGCTGCTTACCTTTAAGACTCTTCCAGCCTGATGAGGAACAGTCATACAAAAGAAAAAAATGCACAAACAAAAATATAAACAAAGAAATGGGCTTGTAATTGCTGTGATAGAGAAATAGATTTGGTGGTAAAGGAAAATGGAGGTAGAAGTCCTGAAGGCCATCTGAAGGAGTCTGAACACGCTTTTCACAGGAGGCTCAGACACAGATGGTAAGTAAGCATTAACTTAGTGGACAAACAGGGTGAGCACTTTTGAGGTCAAGAGACCAGAATATACAAATGTTCAGTCACGTGTGAGCTCAGCCTACTAATGGGATTAGGAAATTCAAAATGGTAAGAGTGCAGATGCTTAGCAGACAGTGGAAAGAAACTGGGCTAAGGAGCTATGAAAAAGTCTGGTGACAAACAGCCTGAAATGTCATGAACGGGAGTTTTAATTTTTTCTTTCCACGAGAACTGGCGTTCTGAAAGCATTTTATACTTAATATGGAGTGATCAGATGTTTAGTCGTAAGACAGCTCTGGCAGTAGTGTTAAGGATAGAATTTGGGGGTAGATTGTTTTTAGCCCTGCTGCTAAGACAAATACAGTTGATGCAAGAGGTCACAGAAGCCCCAGATGCCCAGAAGCATAAGGTGTTTGCCCTGGTTATGTAGCTGGTGCCACTCCTGGAGTCTTTTGGTATAGGCTGCTCTGCTCTATGCTCTTGTAGTCCTCCCTATTGTTTTACTTTCTAAAGAAATGTCAGTTTTCTTATGCATACCTTCTATTTAAAGAATATCTCATCATTCTTATCTGGGTCCCCAAAGATTTATAAATTTTCCATTCTTGGAACACAAAAATATAAATCCCCTATTCTAAGATATTCTTTATTCGTGAGGATGAGAACTATTTTGCTCACAAGTGACAGTTACCCAACTTAAATTAGCTTATGTAAAAAAGTGAATTCATGCACTTATGTAATCAGAAAGGCTCAAAGGGTTGAATCTGGTCAGTTTAAACTAAATCAAGAGTTTCAAACTATCAACAGACTCTCTCTCTCTCAGCTCTACCAGTCCTGTATGTGTTCATGTCATGTAACCTGTCTTCATACAAAAGCAAAGATGTGGGGGCTGAAGCTGTTCTCATGCCCTTAAGCCCAAAGATCATAGTCTTAAGCCCAAAGGAAAGTGTGTGACCCTCTCCCTGCAAGGGCAAGATCAGTCCTTCCCTAGCACGTTACCAGTCTTTGGGCAGCTTGCACACCTGATTCTGAAGCGCACTTGATTCTGAACCAATCTGTATATCAGGGAATACAAGTTATTAGGGCTAATCCCTTGGCAGGGGACTGATGGAGCTGGCTTGCATCAGCTTGTAGGACTAATTGCATGTTCCTTTTCCCAACTTCTCATTTCAGGGACAACTCTCTAGTAGGTCGAAGTCAACAGTGAAGTTAGGGGAAGGGTGGGAGTGTATTTATACTGTAGAAATGCTAGAAATGCAATTGCTACAAATCAGAATTTTCTTGTTTGAAGAGGAAGATTATCAGCACATCACTGCCTGTGGGTCATTTGTTTCTTTTGATCTAAGGAGATAATACGTTATATGACGGATATCCCTGCCAAGATTACAAGAGGTAAAGGAACTTCCAAACAGGAAGGTATAAAAGATAGACCAAAAAGTAGCTAGTATCTACCGTATTTAAAAAACATCCTCTTATTGCAGCACAGTCCACAATAGCAAAAAGATGGATTCAACCTAGGTTCCCATCAACAGATGAATGGATAAACAAACTACGGTACATATACTCAATAGAACACTATGCAACGATAAAGAACAATAGTGGTTTTACAAAGCATTTCATATCCTGTTTTCAACTGAAAGACATCATGCTGAGTGAAGTCAGTCAGCAGCAAAATGACAAATATTGTCCGAGACCCCTGCTCCAAGGACTTAGAATTATGTACAGAAGCAAAGACTTTTGACAGCTAGGAGGGTTGGGAAGGAGAAAGAGGGCAGTTTATGCATTAGACAATTGATAGAAATTTGGTTAGGTGAAACCAGTGACAGCACACAGTAGAAAGTAGATCAACTTAGTTGGACTTCACCATAAACTAGAAGCTGTTCTAATCTCAACCCAATATTGCAAAGGGAAGAGTGGCAGGGATAGGGGTCTAGGTACCACGCTTTTGGGGGACACTGAGGCCAACTGGCAGAACTAGCCTATTGCTAAGAGAGTCTTCTGCACCCCATATTGATGAGTGGCATCTGAGGTCTTAAAAGCTAACGAGCTGCCATCTGAACAACAAATGGCGCACAGAACGATGATGACTGAGAATAATAAAGAGACGAGGATAAAAGAGCCAGGGAGACAGAAGGACCCACGTAAACGGGAGACTGCATCAACAAGTTACCAGAAGAACCAGATGGTGCCCAGCCACCACCCAAAACAGCCATGATGAGACACACAATGTAGAATCCCTGTGACAATATGAGGAAAAGAGGAGTGCAGCTCAAGAACTCTACTGAAAGACCTCGGTTGATGGTCTAATGGCCCAAGGGATCCCCTGGAAGTATGGTCCTTTGATCTGCTGCTGTCGCTGACCAGAAACTACTGCTAATGTCAATTCTTCAGACAAGAATAGGGACACGGTATGACCCTATGGTGTGTGTACTTTATGGTTCTATGCATTTATAGGAGACTGTCCTAATGGTCTATTTCTAGAAGTGAGAGAAGAAGGTAGAGAGGAGGGGACAGGAGCTTGTTAAGAGGATACTACAAGCATAGAATGAAAAGGAGGAGTGTGCTGTCACTGGGCAAGGAGAGCAGAAGGAGCTATAGATAGGCAGGCATGCAAAATTGATTTGGATTGTACACTTTCACTTAATCACAATAAAAAAAATCCCCTTTCTGTAACAACAAATTACAAATTCTGCCCTTTCCTGAGGGACACCAAAAACAAAACCAAACCTGTTGCCATCGAGTCAATGAGGAGGGTTTGAAATACAGTTTTCCCCGTCATTTCAAATGCATGTGTCATAGGAATCTTTAGAAGACAGGAGGTGGGGCTCATACTTCTTATCCTGGAACTCCATCCCCTAGAAGTGATCTACTGCAGAAGTTGAAGAACTATAACATTCATCTTACCCATTGAAGCACCAGCCAACACACTTCAAAATTTTAATCAATATTTCTTAAAACACCATATTCAGTAATCATGTTAGAACTATCAGATGTGTTATATTTGCAGAGTTTGTAGCGGGACTACAATGTAACTGGCCACAGTATAGAGCAAGTTGACACCTTCCCCTAAGATATCTTAGGGTGTGTTTAACTTTTAAGAAGTTATGGAAATTATAAAGTAAGCACCCAGAAATATCTACTGCTTTGATTGGAGCCCAGAAGCAAGACGGAAAAGAAAGTGAAATCTATCTGTAATTATCATTGCATCTGATAACTGTGTGCCTCTCTCTCTCTGTCTCCACAACTGGGGGAAAAGATGGTTCTAATAAGAAGCATACATGTACACACACACACACACACGTTCACCCCATTATGAGCTAAGGAGACTGCCAGGGTGGGCAGACTCACTTCCTAGCCTGTGTGTTACTGCACGAGCCTCTGCTTACCTTCTGATCTGCTGTAGCATTATAACTGTTTACGTCATCTGGGAAAAGAACGAGTGTTACGTAAAACATAACTATCCCCAAGAGACTAAGCACCTTTCCTGTTGAACCCCTTAATGAAAAACATTGACAGTGATGACAGAGAGTCTGGCGATAAGGAGAAGGTCACAATGAAAAAAAGACATCCTAGGCACTGCTTGGGGAATCAGCAGTCCAGGGCAAGTTAAGTAGTGATAGTAAAATGGCCTGGGGCCGGTACAGGAATACTGGGCAAAGGCTTAGAGGAGCCACAGAATAGCACTTAGCATACAACCCTCTATCCACCAACTGCGAAGGACTCAGTAGAAGAAAATTGCCATAACTAGGCATCCAAACATTTAAGAACCTTCTAGAGCCGCAAGAGGGAATTTCCTAGAATATGATGGCTGTTGCACTAATCAGTGCTAGGGACTTAGAGGACACAGAATTGATGTTTTATTCTAAAACCCCTTACAGTTTCAGTCACCAGCGAGTGGAACCTGTGATATTCAAGTTAAAACTATCACTTAATAAAGATGGGGAGAACTGTAGAGTGGGTTCCTGCGCGATTCCTTCTTTCCTAACTATCAAACTTGATGCTGTTAAGTATTCTTAAAAGATTATGCAACTCCTTATTAAAAGCCATTTACTAGTTACTTATTTTCCTCAAAGAAAAAGGCTTAACTCTAATTTGGCATATGATACGCTTGAGTTCTGACTCCTGTGTCTCTCTCCGATCTCACTGACTTCTTTATTTTTCCTATACATTCTGAACCACAGCCACGTTCTATGTTCAAGGAACATATGATATGTGTGCCTTGTTCCCTCTGCCTGCGATGCTACACCAGGCCCTACCCTCTCTCTTTGGTAACTTCTTTTCATTCTTCAATAACTAGCTTAGTTGTCAGCTTTTTCTGACCCTACTTCCTCCTTGAATACTCCCTCCCACCTCAACCCACCCTCAGCCAAAAGCCAAGTGTCGTCGAGTCGGATCCAATTAAGTCGTAATAAATTCAACCCCCCCTCAAGTTGTGTTAAATTCAACCCTTTCTCTTTCCTCCCAAGTAAACCCATCAGAATATTCACCATAATAATTTGAGTTTATGTTGATGACATTACAAGTTCCTTGAGAGCAGGCATTCTATCTGATCTTTTCTGCATTCCTGGTAACTAGAAAACATTTAATAAATATATGATGAATTTAAGTAGACCAAAATAATTATATCTAAACTCAGAAAATACTAGGAACTCCATCAAAAGATTTAAGTTTTAAAAATAATTATTTGTAGACAGACTGTTAATATTCATGTTACAATATTATACTGTTTGCAAAGACCTAAGCTAAACCCTATGTAAGCAGAAATTACTGAAAATCCTATAGGTTGTTTCACATTTTTTAAACCGCTATTTATCAAGATGGAAGGATGTCCCAAAGCGCAGTAAAGCACATTACCAAGTATAGTAATTAACTGATTTCAGATAAAGCACATCTATTGAATTGTTAATTATGATGTTCATGTCAATGGAGCTATGACCATTCAGCAGATGAATGAGTGAAAAAAAAATCTCCTCAGTTACATTAGAAAAATATGGACAAAGAAATTCCCATAGCACCAGTAGTAAATCACAATAATTTGCAAATAATTTCAAATATCAAAAGTGAAGTGACTTTTTTTTTCCCAAGATGAAGAACATTTTCATTGTAGAAGCCTTCCTGTAATAAAGGTCAACATTAAAGTAGAATTTTTTTTAAGAAATGGAGAATATATATATCTATATCTATATATATCTAGGTATTTACCCAAGAGTTAAATTCATCTTACGAAAGGTAGTTATGAGTCTGTATTGATCTGATTGACATTTAGAAACCCTTGTGTTAATTTTCAGAGGCAAGCAAAGCTGAAGTTAGAGGCTCACAATGTTTGTTTGCTATTCTTATTGTCCTTTAAATCTTGTGAATAGATACTGAATGTGAGAGGGGCATGAAATACAGTAAATGAAAGCCAAGTGAGATGCTGTTAAGGAACCATGGTGGTACACTGGTTAAGTGCTCACCTGCTAACTGAAGAGTCAGTGGTTCAAATCCTCCAGCCACTCCACAGGAGAAGAATATGGCAGCCTGCTTCTGTAAAAGAGTCTAGCCTTAGAAACCCGATGGAGCAGATCTACTCTGCCCTATAGGGTATCTATGACCATTTCATTGACACTTACACTTCAGAGTCAAAAACAGGTGGAGGGTTACTTGTAATGCATGGTGGCCCAAGTACTACTCTCCCCAGTTTTAACACTGTCAAATTTAGTTGTTAAATTCAAATTAAATGTTTATCAAATTCCCAGTGTGAGTAGGCATTGTATAGAAAGCAAAGGAAGACATATCCCCTTCCCTCAAGAAGTAAAACCTCTAATAGAAGCAATGAATGAATGAATATGTTCATACAAATGAAATGTTTTAAACACCTATTGTTTCCAAGGCACTGTACTAGGAATTATACCAGAGAGGTAAAAATGATTTGATGATGGGAAATGTTGCTCTAATCAGAAGGATACTCGATTTCTAAAATGTATTACATATCTCCTAGGGTAAAATTAACTTCTTCATCTAAAATTATCTTATTTGAAGTACTTAAGAGCACAATTTCACTTAGCAATTGGAAGGTGAAGTCACAGAAACCAGCACTCACTGAAGACAGGGAGGAACTCAGGCAAACAAAAACAAGTAAGTGTTGTAATGAATGCCAGATTCTATGTGAGAGAGGGCAAGACCAACTGTGATCCTCCACAACTCCAAGTCTAGGTCTCTGGAAAACTTGTGCAGATAGAATATGCCTCTCATCAGTGTGTTCAAAGTCAAATGGTCAGTAAACATAGGTAATGACTCACCTGTATTGTAAACTTACTGGAATCACAAAGCTTAATGTAGCAAACCAAAGATTAAGATGGTACATTAAGTATGATAATGAATAGAGGCTATACTGAGGTGTACTCAGATTGTTTTTGTTGTTAAGGTGCCACCAAGTTATTTCTGACTCACAGTGACCCTATGTACAACAGAATGAAATACTGCCCCATCTTGTGCCATTCTCATGATCATGGCTATGCTTTATTTCATTGTTATAGCCACTGTGTCAATCCATCTCATCAAGAGTCTTCCTCTTTTTCATTGGCCCTCTACCTTAACAAGTCTGATGACCTTCTCCAGGGACTGCTCCCTCTTGATAACATATCCTGAGTACATGAAACAAAATCTCACAATCCTTGCTGCCAAGGAGCATTCTGGCTGTAACATTAGAGTCCTTTAATCTTGGTGGCTTTAACACAGTCAAGATTTATTGCTTCCTCATCCACATTTTGCTGTGAGCTGGAAGATGAGATGTACAGGGCAGCAGACCTGCTTGAAGTACTCTTTGATACAGGGTATTTTGAATCATTAGGTTGCCATTTCAAATGCTTGTTGTAAGAGGAAACAAGCAATGAAGGGTTGTACACCAATTCTTAAATATTTTATCCTGAAAGTAATGCTTATATTTCCCCCTATAGTGAGTTGTCCAAAGAGGTTATATGGCCCTGCCTAATTGCAAGAGGACTTAGAAATATACACGAGTATATTGCTATTTGATAAGTAATAAACGTTGGTGCCATATCAGTAATTAATGTGAAGTCTAATAAAGAGATGGAGGTGGTGCCAACAGTTGCTAGAATGAAATGGCATAGCTCTGTTTCAGCAGAACATGAGTTTAGCAGGACAAATAAGACAAGCAAAAATTTGCCTTCATATCTAGAAAATTTTAAGGAAGAAAATTGTGAGGGATCAGTCCATAAAATTAGTACATACAGTAATGGCTTGGGATCAGATAAAACTGTAAGTCTAGGTAGGAAATGAGTGTTTTTTTAAAAAAAATGAGGGTAGACTATTGTACTTTTATAAAAAAATGCTGAAATGGTGACTCAAACTTTCATTGAAATTGCGTTGGTCCACGTCACGATGTCAGGAGTGGATTCTGATATCTGCATTTTTCATAAGTAAACCCAGATGATGCATATGCAGCTGTTCTATGAATACTAGGTTAAGAAACACTGGTTCAAGAGTTAAACAAGGCTCAGATGAAGACAGAAATGAAAGCAAAATAATAAATTAGGTAAATTCCAGTTTTTAACAGAAGCTCAAGCTGGGTGTAAACTAAAGCTTCCAAGGCTCTAAAGTGGCAGGATTACATCAATTTGTGGAATGACTAAATTATACTTTTATAATTTATCTTAGTATAACATAGGGAAAGTGTTAGTTTATTCTTTTTCTTTTTTAATTCAAAATTGTATGACTTTACTAAATAATTCAGTTATGTTAATATTGAGGTTTTGCCCTTTTTTGAGTAGTTATGTTTCATTTTATTTGAAAAGAGCTCTGTGCTCCTATGTTTGCAGGAGCTGAAAGGAAGTCAAAAGGAAAAAGTTCAGTTGTGAGTGGCCTCCAGTAACAGAAAGGAGATAGAGTAGGCATGAGTTTCCCAGAAACTGACCAAAGAAGTCATCTACAATTACAAACTCATATCAGTGAGAAGGCAAGAAGTGCAATGTAGGTTGGAAGACAAAAAGGTAGGTGCAACCCAGGAGAAGAACTGGGCTAAGACTAGGTGGTAAGGTCGGAAATTCAGTATCCTGTCTAAATCCAGCTGGCTAGGATTCCACAGAAGAGGACACCAGAGGAAGAGTTGACTTTGAAACTGTCCACATAGATATAGCAGCTGTTATTGAAGATCCAGCTGCCAACAGAATATTAAAAATGCTAAATGCCTACATGCAAGATGAAATAAACTCTAACCTTGACATTTGAGCTGCATAGCTAGACTCATTCAGTTTGAGTTCTTTTGCCAACTGAAAAAGTTCTGTGACTCAATTTCACATCTCTAGAAATGAAAATGCCTGCCCAATCCAACTCATTAAATCCAGTCAAATCAGTGTATATTGTGAGGCTAAAATAGAATAATTTATTTCAGTGTTATTTGGAAACTAAATAATGATATGGTACTTTTTACAAAGCACAGAAACCTGTAATTAGTAATCATTTTTCTCATAATGATTATTTGAATACCCCCCTCCTGTAAGATACTCAATGGAAGTTTTGAATAAGTGTAATAAAGGATGTGAGTAGGGTCCCTATAAGAAATAGTGAAATTCCCAAAGAGAATTAAATTAAATACTTTGTAATGAAGCAACTGGGTACTGAGGTGTAACCAGGGCTTAGGTGACCTTATTAGGAATTGTGATGTACCTAGGAATTAACAACATAGGAAACTGTCACATGCACACACCAGTGGCTTGTGGCTTGAAAGGGTAAAGGGAGGAAATGACGCTACTGGAGCCCAGTGAAAGCTAGAACCATGGAGATGGGGCAGCCAATAGGAAATGTAGCTATAGATGATGAAACCACTGTCAGAACTGTAGCCTGGCAGGAAGGCGGAGGTGAGGATAAAGACTTCGCCTCCCTCTCTCCTCCTCCATTTTGCTCTCCCACTACTCATCAATCCCAAACATAAGCCAGAGTACATGGGAGTCCAAATGATACAATTTGGAGATGTTAGCCTCCTGGGGCAAAGAATACAGCAGAGAATAGCAGAAAGTGCCTGAAGGGAACAAACAGAAAACAGTCATGTGCCGCATAACATCTGTTCAGGCAACTTCTTACCCCATACACATCTGTGGACCCCAGGTTACAACATCCCATTTACATACAACCCCTAGTTACAAAGCAGCCACATAAATATTACTATAGTAAAAATCCAAGGTACATACAATGATTTGTAATAACAAATAAGCACTACTTTGCAAGGCACTTCAAAACATTATTATTATTATTAGCATTATTATGTTAAAGATGTGTTACTGTACCTGAAAGTGTTGAATGATTTTTATGCATGGAAATGGATACTACATACTATATACTGAGACAAACATTTGACTGACTAATGTTAGAGTTCAAACCACATCTAAACTGTTTGGCCTTACATACAAATTCAACTTAAAGATAGACTTAAGAATGAAACTTGGTTCATAATGCAGGGACTGCCTGTGTAGAATATGGCATTCGCACAACATCCAAATCACATAATGTCCTATTTCATGGCATGTATCATGGATGTTAAGTGACCTATGGCTGTATAAATAAGACTGAAGAAGAAGGAGAAACATAGCGATAAGATACCATCTGATGTCAAATACTTCTTTAAATACTTGACAAATATGTCTCTGTGCGTCACTTACCTATTCTTTGAAACAAATGAGTACAGAAACTCAATAGAACTATTTATTTAGCTTAGATGTCTATGAACTGTTAGGGCAGAGGGTCAGTTTTCCTAGCTGGACTCAATCAGGATAGCTGTGGTCCTCAGGTCTCTCATTTCACTCCTGGGACCAGAGACTAGCCTAGGAGTGCCCTTGCTATGGGAATAGCAAAGGCAAAAAGACCATGACCAACTATACATGTGCTGTCCAGTTCTACAGTGACAGCACTTACACTCACACTGAGTGGCAAGACTATATCCAAACCTAGCTGGGAGGAGATGCTCTCCTTCTTGAGTGGACAAAACTGCTAAGTCATATGGCAAAGAGAGTAGATACAGTACAGAGGTAAAGAATTAGGGCTATTGATGTAATCTCCAATAAATATATATTAGACTCTTGATAAAAACCACTTTTATCATTTACAGTGTCCAACAGAAAGATGAGATACAATTGACACAGTCTGCATCATCCCTCAAATACATTATTCAGACTTTTAAAATTTGTTATTACAATAAATAATGTTCAGAAAGAAATGAAAGTTGCCGTAAATTATGACATGGATACAAATGGCTTAAAACTCTTTGGTTGACTTGTACCAAAATTATGTCCATCAAAACAATACCAAATCTTTCAGGTCAATACATTGTGGAACATTAAAAAACTATATATCAAGAATGTATGTATGCAGCAACAGTCTACAGTACTGACTCTAAAATCCAAAGGTCATGTTTGTTTGCTGAGCTTCTGTATCCCCAGAATCCTGTCAGCATCATGGAAACTATTTTTATTACCATCCACCTGTTATCTGATCCCAAGCCTTAAACTGATTCTGTCTGATTCAGTCAAGGCCAAGGAAAATGTCATCTGAACAGACTCAAAGCTTCAAAGTCATGGTGAACAAGAAAAACAACTGGAATGAGAGAAATAACAGGTCAAAGCCCTGCTAGAAGCTTAATCTCCCTCTTAGAAAACAAGGAAAGCATACACACTGCATAGCCGCTAAATCTCTTGCACTCAGACTTTGAGCGCAGTTTGAAGCAGGGTTGCCCCATTCAAAGATGGAGGCTCCCAGTTGAAAGATGGTGGCTCTTTTACAGTCAATAATCCATTCTCATGCATCAGGCTCCTAAAAAGTTCACTATGATTCTTTCAACTCTCCAATTCCAGAGCATCAGCCCATAATTTTTCTTGTGCCAGATGCTGTGCCAAATCTGCCCAATGGCAAAATTTCAGGTCTATTCCTATTTTGCACAATTTCTTGAAGAAGATAGCTTGGATTGAAATCGTCACTCTACCACTTGCTGTGTGACCTTAAGCAAGTTATTTAGCCTTGTTAGGCCTCAGTTTTCTTACCTGTGAGATGAAAAATAAAGGAATACCTAGTTCACCAGGTTGTTACTTAATTATCCCACAAATAATTACTATCCTTATGTCCCAGGCACAGGACTAGGTACTGGGGATTGTACAGGCAAGATGAAATGAGTTATCTTATAAATAAGAAGTGTAAGAAGGGCATCTGGATCCCAAGAAATTCAACTCAGAAGTTCTTAACTCATTTTCTGTTAGAATCACCTGAAAGTACTTACGAAGTATGGCAGCCTGGACCTGTCCCAAAAACTTTGACTTCACTGGTCTAAAGTCTTTCTACCCTGAAGCATGCTCCTTAGACCAGCAGGATCCATATACATCACCTGGAGCTTGTGACAAGTACAGATGCTTAGGTCATTCTATTCAAGCTCAGAGAAGCACTGGTCTAAAGTAAAGCCTATGTCTGATATTTTTATAAGTTCTTTGGTGTTTTTAAATATGCAATAATACAGTAATGACTGACTCAGTTTTTATCAAGGATTCTTTGTTTTTAAGGAATAAGGAGTCAGAATAAGCAGAGGTGTTTGAGTAATTGGCATGTTTAAGAGTACCAAGTGCCACACTCTATTTTATTTGCTTTTCCTTTTAAGTAACTCTACCGAATGTCCCAACCACTTTGGTGGGCTTAGCAGCAGATCTGCCCTCTAGGTAAGGTTGGACCCCGCAGAGCCATTATTTGCTTGTTTATTCTTCACCTCAACATTCTGTTTATGGAAAAGTGCTTCAGAATATAACCCAAGCTTTGTGAAGACGTATTAATATATGTAGTTAGGTTGTAGGTAAATCTTACTCTGTTGTTAAGAACCTGTTGTAGACCCTCAGAAAAAATACTCAAATGAAGTCTGAAAGACACTGTGGCCATTTAAGAATCTTCACAATCATGGAAACATATGGAACTAACAGATTATAGCTATTTTCATTGAAGATGGTACTTTCTTAAGTAGTAGCGTTGATAGGACAGTGCTGAAGAGTTACAGCCAATTATAGCTGCTAACAAAAAGGCCAGCAGTTAGAGTCCACCAGCCCCTCCTTGAAAAATTCTGCCCTGTAGGGTTGCTACAAGTTGGAATTGACTTGACAGCAGTGGGTTCTTTTCTTTTTCTTTTTCTTTTTTTCCCTTGGTTTACCACATAACACGAAAAAGGAGTTGTAATTGGATTTCACTAGATCCAAAACTTCTTCCCTGGAGAACATAATAAAAAAGAGTGAGAATACATTTTCCATTTACTGAAACCATCCTTACAGGGGTTCCTTACAGGGTCTGGGCTGTGGACTCTGGGACAGAGCCTTCTCTTGTCCCCCTGATCACTAAAAGAGCATCACAAACTCTACTCTCAGAAGCCTCCAAGGACTAAACAGCTCACCTTCAAATAGCCAGCCATTGTTTGCTATTGCACTTGAGACAGAGTGTGGGAAAACTTCAGCCTGGTCTCTTACCCATTAGAGTCCTGAAGTTTATGTCTCGTTTGATGGAAAAAATATATCAAAGAACAATCTGACACTCAACCAAAAACAAATCCAAGCCCATTGCTTTTCAAGTCGATCATGCCTCACAGTGACCCTGTAGGACAGAATAGAACTACCTCTTAGACTTTACAGAGCTGTGACTTTTATGGAAGCAGACTATCATATTTTCCTCCTGCGTAGTGGCTGATGGATTTGTATCCCAATCTTTCTATTAGTAACAGAGCACTTAACCACTGCACCACTAGGGCTCCTCCAAATCTGACAAAGAAAGAAGAAAAACTACTGTGTAAAGTGTACTCTGGTTCTTTAGGATATCCTTAGCTATCGGATACACTCTATAGTGTTGATTTTATAGCTTAAAGCTCAAAAAGCAAACCTGTTTCCCTTTGTTTAGGTCACTGGTGGTCAACTCACTGTTGCCTCATTCATCGTCTGTAGTAACCATCCTCTGCTTGTTTCTCATCTTTTAAGATCTTCCCTTTAAGGAAGTTGATTCAATTTTGCTCTCTGATTATCTAGGTTCCTTCTCCAATATGCACCAATAACTATGACACACACACATATATATTTACTTATACATGAAAAAGTGAAAGACCCTCAGCAAGATGGACAGACACAGTAACTGTAACAATGGGCTGAGACATAGCAACGATCGTCAGGATGGAGCAGGACCAGTGTTTCATTCTGTTGTACGTAGGGTCACTATGAGTCAGAACCAACTGGAATAAGGAAGATGTCAACTTTTTACAGAGGAGACCACTGATACACAACCAGGTGCAATGACTTTCCAAGCCCGTAAAACTACTAAACAGTAAAATTAGAATTTGAAGTGGTCTTTCCACTGCAATAAATTGATGCAAAACACCGATACTTTTTATCCAAACGCCATGAACTAGATTAGAGAAATGTAATTCTGTAACTGTTAAGCTCTCTAGAAACTCTGGAAGACAACTTGTTAAGCCCTAGAGTATCTTGGAACCATTGAGATAGTCACTGATTAAGAGGTTCTGTGTATTGAATTTGCAATCCATTTAAGTGATTCTAAGTAGAATTTAGACTATCTAGAGGACTAGATATCAACTTCTCTCTTTGACTATTTTTCCTGAAATAATACTCCGTATAGCCTGTCTATGGGGCAGTTCTACTCTGTCTTGTGAGTCAGAATTGATGTGATGTCAATGGCTTGTTTTTTTTTAATATGTTCTGCTTTGTTTTAGCCATCTATACACATAAGAGGAAACCCTGGTGGCATATTGGTTAAGTGTCAACCAAAAAGTTGGCAGTTCAAATCCGCCAAGTGCTCCTTGAAAACTCTACGAGGCAGTTCTATTCTAACCTATAGGATCACTATGAGTCGGGCCCAATTTGATGGCAGCGGATTTGGTTGGTTTATACACACAAGAAGAAAACTTGGTGGCTTAGTGGTTAAGTGCTGTATCTGCTAACCCAGAGGCTGGCAGTTAAATTCCACCAGGTGCTCCTTGGAAACTCTAGGGGGCAGTCCTACTCAGACCTGTAGGGTTACTATGAGTCAGAATCAACTCGATGGCAATGGGTTTTGGTTATACACATGAGAGTCTCCGGATGGCACAGATGGTTAAGCACTGTATGACTAACTAAAGGATTGTTAAGTTCATCCCACCCAAAGGTGTCTCAAAAGGTCACAGCCTTGAAACCACTATAGAGTGTATATGGTTCTAGTCTGCAACTTGGGGTGGCCATGCTTCAGGGTCGATTCACCAGCAACTAACAACTACAACATACACATGAGATGCAAAGCAGGCAATTTAAAGAAGAGATGGAAGAAAGTATCACTTATAGAGCATCTCCTCTGTGCCAAGCTCTGTATAGAATGCTTCCTAGTGAGCCTGAAGCCTTGCTCTTTATATTTACACATTCTCTGGATACTTTAATAAGTAAGTGGCTTTATTTTCTACTGTAAGGAGTGAGCAGGTTGGTCAGTGGTATTGTACCTGATAAAAAGTAGCTGGATAGATGCTTAGAGATACAGCCAGCATTTCCCTGCCAAGGCTGGTTGGATCTGACCCGAGCCACAGTGTGCACCTGGACATGCTGGGTGCCACATTAATGAAGACTCCATCAGCCATTCCCTGGGTTGTCAGTAAGCAGACATGCAACCGAAGGTCATCTTTTGTATAACCTCTAATAAACATTATTAATAACATCTTTCAGGTTAAAAAAAATGAAAAAAGTGGGAAGCGTAGAAGGAAAACTCATGAGTTAGTGTTGAGGTGACAATATTTTTCCCCAGGTAAACGTAGGAAATCTTTGCAAGGAAATGAGAAGATTCTCCTTTAAAGTAGCCATATTATGTGTGTATGTAACTTTATTCCAGTAGAACTTTATTTTAGAAAATCACTGCTGGAATTCCCCACGGCAGACACTCTGGCAATTTTTGTCATTTAAAGATGGATTGAGAACTGGGAAATAATCACTTTGTCCTAATGGAAATTTTATTGACTTTGGAATTAAACAATTCAGAGTGCAAATTTATACAGAGAAGGTTACTGCAATAACAACTAAAAACTAGGGATTACCCCCAAGATGGCCATTCCAACCTTGAAAGTTGTTACATAACACACGTTTCAGGGACCCACAGAAACACTTAAATAAATCCTATCCTTGTTTCCGCAGAGGCAACGTTCTCACTTTCTATGAGAAAGAACTGGATTCAATTCTTAGCCAGCACATGTGATGGGCAGCCACCATACATCCGTCAGTGGGGGCTGGTGTGTTGCTATGATAGTGAACAGTTCAGTGGAGCTTCTTGAGTAAGACTCAGAAGAAAGGGCTGGTGATCTACTTCTAAAAATCAGCCAATGAAAATCCATTGATCAAAAGTTTAGATCTGCAGTCAATCATGGAGATGATACACAACCAGGCGGCATTTTGTTTCATTGTGCGTGGAATCACTACAATCTTGTGTAACTCAATGGCAGCTAGCAACAATTATTGTTTCCATATAAAAGTTAGAAAATAAATTAAAAGGCTGATGAATTCAATAATACAATTTGGTACCAAGTGTTTGTACTTTATAACTGGCTCTGAGACCTCCCGAAGGAGAAATCCTTGATATTTCCCAGTATTTTGCATAGTAGTAACAGTAAGGGAATAAGCAATAACTTATGATAGCATTTGTTTTGAAGGGCACTCCTGATCTGGATGCGTAAGTACTGGAATACTTGTTGAAAGAGAAATCTTTGTGCTTTCAAGTTACTCTAAGCCCATAAAAGGAGGTTTCCTGATAGACAAATCCCATTCAGACCTGCCTCTGAGGAATACAACCTGAGGACATTTGCGAACAGACACAACTTGAAAACCTGATGGTGTAGTGGTTAAGTGCTACAGCTGCTAACCCTGCCAGAATTGCTGCCCAAAAGGTCTGTAGTTCATATCCACCAGGCGCTCCTTGGAAAATGTATGGGGCAGCTCTACTCTGTCCTGTAGGGTCACTATGAGTTGGAATCGACTCGATGGCAGTGGTTTTCTGTTTGTTTTTTTTTTAATCTGACAAGGTGTTGTCTGAGCATAAGACTTTCAGTCTGCAAGCCTGGTTATTTCACCTGAGGAGAAAAGAGTTTCTCTGCTTTTATTCTTCCTCCCAGGAGTCAGACACTGATCTGTCCCTTTGAGGAAATGTTGTTACCAGTCTCGGAGAGCTGAGGTCACCTCACTACAATCACTCTTGAGGAGCTTCCCTTGTTCCTGACTCTCTGAGTGACTGAGGCCTCACCCAGGTGACACAAGGCTGCTGGCAGTTGTCTCAATGCCATTCAGATGGCTGTCGCAGGGAGAGGCACTTAAGAATGTCAGTGATCCACATTTCCTCTGAGGAACATACGATGTGATAATGAACTTGGCCAAAATCTCAATGCAGGTCATCAATGTAAGTGAATAGGAAGTTATCGTCCATTTTTGCCCTTATAGCTGTGATTCCCCAGGTAGAACTCGGAGATAAGCTTTAAACTTAAAAAAATAATAGGAGTTTATGGTATAGAGGAAGGGACTGACTGAATCTTCTACAGTATAATACTTTAACATATAATGTTCTCTATTCATTCCACCATTTCCTTGGAACTCACAATTACAATTGTTTCTCATATTGAGAGACAAGACACTAAGGCCTAAAGAGGTCTGGGGACTTCTCCAGGTGTTCTATAGGCAGTGGGAAAGTGTTTGAGTCAAGACAGGAACAGATCTCTGAAGCTCAAAGGCTTCTCTTATTCTCCTCCACCATCTCTACACCTGCCGATCGCACAGCCACTCTGCCACAAGTGACATCAAGAGGCTGCTCAGGAAGTTACCCGGGAACAGCCACTGTGGTGGTTAATTTGACCTGTTGACAGAGCTAAGCTATACTGCCCATGGGTTTGGCCAAACACTAGTCTAGATGTTGCTGTGAAAGTATATTGCTGATCTGATTCACTTTTGAAGTCAGTTGACTCCAAGTAAAGATTACTTTCATGGGAGTGAATCTGATTCAATAAATTGAAAGATTTAAGAGCAGAAAACTGAAGCCCAAGAGGAGAAAGAATTCTTCCTCAACACTGTAACATATGTATCTTGTTGGAGTTTCCAGTCTCTTGCATGATCTACAGACTCTGATCTTGCCAACCCCCAATGAGCACATGACACATGAGCCAATTCCTTAAAATCAGTCTCTTTCTCTCTGTAAATTTACATGTGTCTACATTTACCTTATATCAATTGATCAACCTAGATTATACATACATCATGTATGGAACCTGTTGGTTCCTTTTCTTCATTGGAGAATCCTGATTTGTACAATAATGTCTCTAGCAATAATAACAACAATAATTTTCATCATTTAGTATGTGCTTCCTGTGCACCAGACTATATTCTCAAAACTCTACATGGATTATCCTCTTTAATTCTTAAAACAATTTATAAAGTGTGATCATTATTTTCATTTTAGAAATCAAATAATAGTGTAGTTAGGAGTTTATCCAAGGTTGCAGAGATAGGTTTCTGTCCTGATCTGTGTGATTCTAGGGCCAGGCATGAAAATCTTACATTCCATAGTGGAAACCCAGCTCCCTTACCCTTCCTTCTAAGCCAGGAAGCCCAGAGAAGTGACTGGCCGCTCTTTGGAACCTCTCTCTTGGGATTCTAATGGCCTGTTGCCCAAGCTTCTGGGAACCGAGAGGAAAATGAAAACAGAGCCCCAGATACAGAGACCTGAGACTTCTGGAGCCTCTCCACGAAAGATTGTCTTTTCCTTTATTCTCCCCATTAGGTAAAAAATATTTTTCCTCCTTTTATTTCACCCTCTTGCTGTATACCTGTCTGAGGGATCCATGGGCTTAATAAAATAGCCCCTAAACAACGTAAAAAACCAAGTCAGGCTAAAATGGAGTTGTAGGAAACAAAGTGCCACTGGCTTAGAGGGACTCCTTGAGCTGTTTTTCTTCGTAGTCCCACTAGTACTACTCTTCTCTGTGAACTTCCATCCCCCAGATGCCAGCCCAATCAATCCTTTTTTCTTTGTCGTTGTTTTCACCAGTGAGTCCGGGTTTTTTCAGGGCTGTGACGCATTAATGAATCTAACTTCATGACACTCCATATACTTGTCTTTCCTTTCAACTAAAAAGAAGAACTCATAGTAATTCTTATGATGAACTCTAGCGTCTCTGTATGGTCCCAGGATGTGGAGCCTGGGCTTTTATTCAGGTATTAGTAGCCTTGAGAGTAACCAGATAAAATTCAGACAGTAGAACACAGTGGCCTGGAAGTCAGAGGTTCTGGGTTCTAATCCCTCCCCACCCCCACCAGTGTCTCATCTGATTCATTCAGAAAACATACACTGAGTAAGTGTCCCAGTTTAGTCACTCTGCTTCTGGCCGTGTAAACCGCTCACTTCCACTCACCATTCTGTAAAATGAAATGGTTTAGCTGGAAAATTTCCCAGATTCCTTCCAACTATTGCATTCAGGCTTCAAAACTGGAAACACATGAAGATGTCAAAACTTGGTCTGGATTTGCTGACTGAGAAGGGGGACTATATGCATGTAAGTACACATGGCAGAATGAAAAGCCCTGGAGGACAGATTTAGGAAGAGTGCTATGCTGAGTGGGGTCTCTGGGTGCTGCAAACTGCGAATGTACTTGGCTACTAACTCAAAGGCGTAAGATTTGAGTTCACCCAGAGTCAGCTTGGAAGAAAGACCTGGCAATCTGCTTCCAAAAGATCAGTCATTGAAAACTCTTATTGAGCCAGGCGAGGGACTGGGTTTTTTCTTGTTGTTTTTTCATTTGTTCATTTGTTTCCCACACAAGTCATCACATCCATATTTAAAAAAAAAAAAACTGCTGGTATGTAAGTTAGGTATACTTATTCTCATTTTCCAAGAAGAAAAGACTGAAGCTGAAAGGAATCTGAGCCCGAGTCACTCAGTTAATAAGAGACAAGCAAGAATTGGAACCCAGGTTATCTGAGATGAAAGACCATTCCAGAAAGACATCAAAATGGCAGCTGGGCTTTCGAGAACTGGACTAAAGGACAGAAGATGAAGAATGCAAGTGGTTCAATCTTACTCTTACAGTTTCTGCCATTTAAACAACTAACTTCCACTGCATGGATGGTCATGGAGACATCTATGTGAATATGGATGAATAAATCCCGAAGAGAAATTTTTGAAAAACAGCTCTAACCTAACTCTCCTGGAAAATAAAAGATGGAACACTTCCCAACTTATTCTGTGAGATCAGCTACACCCTCATACCACAATCCGACAAAGACGTTACTAGGGGAAAAACCCAGCAGAGAAATCGTACAATTGAAAGGAGCATGGCCTTTCCTATTTTTCTCTACAAGTGCTCAATGACAGCTCAGAAAGACTCTGACTGGGAATTGTATATGATTTTCTGAGACAATACATTCCATTACCGACAAAGGAACCAGGAGAAATAGTGACAGCGACAGCACCAATAAAATCTGTTAGTCCTCAACTTATAAGAACAATGGAATATGTGAATAACATAGACCTCTTGTACGTCCAGCCCAAGGGTCAATGTCACTAAAACACAGGCTTCCCTAATAGAGAGCCACAAAGGACACTCCGGTAACATGGTCTCAAGGCAATGAGGTTATGTTTGTGAAAGGCTGAAGACGTGTTTGTGTTTGTGCTCTCTAGGCCTAAGTAATCACACAAAAACTAAAAAGAAACCTGTTTTCATTGGGTCAGTTTTGATTCACAGAAACCATAAAGTAAAACTGCCCTTTGCAAGGCTTTCTTGCCTTTCCAAGATTTCCAAGGCTGTAAATCTTTGTGAAAGCAGATTGCCACATCTTTCTCCCACAGAATGACTGGTGGGTTCAACCTGCCAACTGTTTGGTTAGCTGCTGAGAACTTAACCCATTGCATCACCAGGGCTTTTTGCAAGCACCCTAATGCCTGGCTAATCTTGGATTGGTAGTTTTGTTCCTTGGAATTTTATCCAACTCGCAAGAGTCTATAGAGGAATTAAAGTGGAAGTTAATGGCAATTATTATTATTGCATAAATTTAGAAACTTAAAAAAATCTTACTAAGACTTCTAAATTATAAAAGTTTATGACACCATAACACATTAGTTAATCATGGTAAACATGAACTTCTTTCAGTAATTTGTGTCTGGATTATCTGAAAGGAATTATGAATGGTCAGCATGTTTTTCACCCTACCGCATTCAAAGACAATACCACTGCTAAATATAAATCAGTTTAAGGTTTAGATGATAGTCTATGCAAGGTTGACCTATCTTAGCTAAGTAGTGCTGCCATGACAGAAATACAAGTGGGTGGCTTCAACACAAGAAATTTATTTTCTCATAGTTCTGAAAGCTGAAGTCCAAATTAGGGTCTCAGCTATATTCATGCCATCTGTGAGCATCTTTCATTGTTTCTAGTGTCTGTTAGCAATGATGTTCCTTAATGTTCACTGGTTTTCCTTGGTACTTGCTTTCCCCTATGTGTGTCTGTGTCTGTTCTGTTATTTTTATAACTCAAAATTGATTAGTGTCTTAGCATGGACCAGTCATGTGAAATTTGTCTCCAAAAAAGGAAATTTGCTGAGACATCAAAGACAGAGGAGGACAACTCCACTGTGGCTGCAAAGGACTGTTTTAGAGAGATTTACATATGAGGCAATCTAGGGACCAAAGCAAGTGTGCACACTCCCCTGTGGGAGTGCAAATATTTTATAGTGGTAGTAGACAATAGTGGCTCCATGCCAGTGACCTACATAAGAATGTAAATTGCAATGCACTAGCAGACCACATGAGGGCACTTGTGTTTGATCTCACAAAGCCTGTTTTCCTTTCAGTTAGGTTTAGATCTACCCTACCCTGATAGGATCTCATTAACATAACAAAAACTCTATTTCCAAACAGGATCGCATTCATAGGTACAGGGGTCGGGATTTCAACACATTTTGGGGGGTTCACAATTCAATTCATAAAACAATCCTTTGGTTTATACACGTGTCTTTGGTAAATCCATAGCTTCCTCACCTTTCTGACTTAATAAGTATGGTTTATTGTGCTACTACCCAAACAATGGCTTTTGGTCTTTCTGAAAGTCTGTTCTAGACTTTTCAGTTTTTTATTCAGCTCACTGATTGTCAACCAAATGCTAGACAATGTGCTCCCCTGTCCCTTGCATTAGAATCTTTGCTTATCCACCTTCACCCGATACATTAACACTTCCATCTTGTCCACAACCCTACAGCTACAGAACACCCCCACTCAGGGAAGCAAGGAACGAAATTGACTTTGCTCCCTGTCTGCCAAAGTTGCAAGCCAAGTCTGCCCTTTCCTACAGGGCCCCTACTCCTGAGGTCCACCAATCCTAGTCTAGGCTACCAGTGAGCAGTCAAAAGTTAACTCCTGAAGCATGGCATTTTCTAGAGTTCTATGTATTTGGTCCACAGAGCTCTAGGTCCTTTGTCATCTAGAATCTCTTAGTCACGTGAGTAGGGGATACATGTTTTACTCTCCTACTTTCCAAAATCTTCCAGCACAATTTAAGGGACCTGGTTATACAGTGGTTAAATTACTTGGCTGCTAAAATGTTGGCAGCTTGAATCCATCAGCTGGTCTGGCAGGAGAAAGATGTGATAATCTGTTTCTATAAAAATCTATAGCCTTAGACATCCTATGTGGTAGTTCTACTCTGTGTTGTTGGGTCACTATGAATTACAGTTAACTCAACAGTAATGAGTCTGGGTTTTAGATCCAAGAGGGTTGCTATGAGTCAGGATCAACTCAGTGGCAATGAGTTTAAAGCCAGTTCAATCTTTCAGCATAAATTCAGGATTGGCCATTTCTATAGAATAGCATGTGAGGGTGCCTTCTGAAGCCCTGGATCTGCAGAGATACAGAACAGTGAAACGAGTAATTCCAAAGACTTGGTCCAATGTTACCCCAAAGAGCAATGGCATAATAGCCAGCCCGCTAAAACCAACTGCCATCCGGTTGATTCCAACTCACAGTGACCCATGTAGAACTGTGCTCCACAGGATTTCCAGTGGTTGGTGTTTCAGATGTAGATTGCTAGGCCTTTCCCCCAAGACACCTCTGGGAGGACTCATATCTGCAACATCTTAGCTAGCAGCTGAGCATGTGAACTATTTGCACCATCCAGGGACTCCAACATGGTGACTTCTGGTGATAACTCTGTTTATTGACTGTGTTCTGCAGGCTGTAATAGGAATTCAACATGGTGAGCCCTCTTCTCTCCACCAAAAATGAGATGCTGTAAATATTCTGATGCCTGAGACCTGTGTTCCTGGTCCAGGATATATGCTGTTGAGCTGCCGCATGATAGTGTCCTTCATAGTTCATTTAGATCATTTTTTCCTATGCAAAGGCCCCTGGTGCACTCTTCTCTCTCTCTCTCTCTCTCTCTGTTTTGTTTTTTTTTTAAGTTCTTTATTCAGATAAAATTTACATCCCATAAGAATCACCTATATTAAGTGAATAAGTCTGTGTTTTTTCGGTATATTTACAAGGTACTGCAATTATCACCACAATCTCATTTTAGAACATTCACATCACCCTAAAAATAAACCTCATGCCATTTTCAGTCCCTCCCCCACTGACGTTGCCAGTCCTAGGCAACCACTAACGTGTTTTCTGTCTCTATAGATTTGGCTGTTCTGGTCATTTTATGTAAATTCAGTTCTGCACTTCATCTTTTGTGATTCTCCTTCCACTTAGCAGAATGCGTTGGAGATTCTTCCATGTGACAGCAAGCACTGGTGCTTCGTGCCTTTTTATGGCTAAGTGGTGCTCTACTGCATTGATATACCTTATTTCATTTAACCACTTAGTCTCTGCTGCTCTTTTGAAATTAAAACATTTGGGAACTGAGTAATAAAGTCTACATCTATGACTCTTACATTAATTCAGAGCAACTCCAAGACTAGTCTTTTAGGATACTACAAATATTAAATCGTCTTTATGTAGGAAGGTAAAACGGGTATGAGAGCTGTCCAGAGTCACCTTTGCCAAAAGGCTGTAATACCAGTTGGCCTGAACAGCATCCCTGTTATCTTCTAGTGGGTAACCCCAGCACATCCCCTCACCTCTGGAGCTCAGAAGTTGTAAATTACTTTGAACAAAACTCTGACACAGTCTATAGATCTTGCATTCATGTACCCTTGATCGTAACACTCCTTGATTGTCTTTTGAGCATCACTTCCAGGCCAGCCCTAACAACTGGGTATTTAAGTGCTCTGATGTGGAGTTTCTGGGCCGTACCCCTTCCATACAAGCAGTGTATAATATCCTGGGCAAGATGATAGCTCTTCTAGAAATACGCTCCTAGTCAGCCTAGGATTTTCCACACTCCCTGAAGTATACTAAGTATCTGTCTTATTCATTTTCTTATTCTGTTCCCCTGATGATCCTAAAATATAACATAAGTGACCGTCAAGAAATGGAGAAATTTTATGTCATTGATTTTTATAGTATTAAAATGTCTAAAGATTTCATTGTATTATGAGCCTAATACTGGCATATTTTAATAAAATACCACCTTCCTTTTTTGATACCTACCTCTTACTCAGTGCCATAAATCTTTATCTTATAGCAAAGTTCCAGTTTTCTTGAGACAGGACATCCACCCTCATTCTTTTCACTGTGGTTGCTTATCAACACTGACTCTTAGCCTACGACTCTTAAATTGCCTGGCCATTTTTGAAAACTGCAAATTATATTGAAAAGACATAATACAGACCAACTCTCAGTCAAAAATTCTACCAGAAATGTTTATCAAAAGGTTTGGAAGCTTATATAAGCTAATTAAATTTTATACAAGAAAATATTCGTGGCAAGTTGAATTTAAGAACTGGATAATGATTCTTTCCAACCGTAAACACAACTTCCATTTGGATCAGAAGCCAGTACATCAAACTCCTCTTGCAGGAGGAATATTGATGTTCTTTAGTGTCAAATGAGTAAAATATGTTCTAAGAAGCAGTGTTTAAGGTAGCTTATGTTTCAGTTTATGTATTTTTGAAGGGATGTGTTAAACATGAAATTGTCCTTCAAAAACAAGGTCATGGGCAGCACCACATCCATCATGGTGCCAGCTAAGGCTCTGCTCTAGCTGTGTAATGTAATGTAGGTGACATGTGGAAAAGTAAGTTCAATTGCCTTAACTGAAAGTGAGGAGGAAAATGTCTATATCTGCCACTTTTGCTCGAACTGATGAGAAGGAAGATTGATAGGTACAGTTTTAGGATGGCAAGAGACAGGGATTTCAGACACTGGGTTTTGCTCTCAAGGCAAACAAGACTGGGATAGATGACATTGCTTCGTCTCTTCCTGTGTCTCAATGAACAGCTTGGGCACTGTAATGGAAAACTGCAGGGAGCCCAGGTGGCAGGGATTTTTCTTGCGAGGGCAATAGCTATGACTAAACCTCTAATAGCAATCAAAAGCAAGTCCCAAGAGGTGAATTCCCTTCCTTCAATGTGGTTGTTACAGTAGCAGCGGCGCTTTGGATGCTTGAGAGCTGATGAATGACCAAGGTTGCCAAAGTGTTGTATAACTTTTCAAAGCCATTTCTGCCATCAGAAAAATTGAGACATGTGGTAAGCAAGCCTAAAAATGGCAAAGGCTCTAAAATAGACTCTAAAAAAATAATGGGAGATGGAGCAGCTGCACTCATAATATAATACTTAAAGAACAGTGAGCCCTGCTGTTATCTTTCAGTTTTGCAAGGCTTCATAAAAATCCTAACCCTGCCTCATTTCTTCTGAACTGCACCCCAGTCTCGTCTCTTTCTGTCATGTCTATCCTCCAAAACAAAAAATAAGGTTGTGAAGGGATCAGCCTTCATGAATTAATGGATAGCCTTGGGAAACTTATTTAATTCAGAATCAGTTTCCTAATCTTATTTAATAATAATATTGCTGCTTTTATTGTGTGCCATCAAGTTGATCCTGACTCGTAGAGACCCTTTATGACAGAGTAGAACTGTCACAGTTTCCTAGGCTGTAATCTTTTAGAGAGCAGATTGCCCTGTCTTTTCTGACTCAGAGCTACTGACGGGTTTGAACCACTGACCTTTCAGTTTATACTCAAGCACTTAACCATTGTGCCATCAAGGGTCTTTTTAATTAATAATAGTGGTAAATGTATAATAACCATTATATACCAACAGATTTTTAAGGTGAGAAGTGCAGGCATTATCTTATGTAGTTCTCCTATTTAAAAAAAAAAAAAAAACCTATAACTTTAAGCATTAATATTAATACTATTTTGTTGTTGTTTTTGTTAATGCTGTTGAGTCAGTTTTGACTCATAGTGACACTACCAGAACAGAACATTGCCAGGTCCTGCGACATACAATTGTTTTTATGCTCAAGCCCATTCTTGCAGCCACTGTATCAATCCATCTTGTTGAGGGTCTTCCTCTTTTTTCACTGACCCTGAGTCAGACCCAACTCAACGGCACTTGGCTTGGCTTGGCTGCCACTTTACCAAGCATGATGTCCTTTTCCAGGGACTGATCCCTCCTGACAAAATGTCCAAATTATATAAGACACAGTCTCTCCATCCTCACCTCCCAGGAGCACTCTAGTTGTACTTCTTCCAGGATAGGTCTGTTTGTTCTTTTGGCAGTCCATGGTACATTCAGTATTCTTCTTCAAAGCCACAATTCAAAAGAGTCTGTTCTTCTGTCTTCCTTATTCATTGTTCAGCTTTCACATACATGTGATGTGATTGAAAATCCCATGTCTTGGGTGAGGTGCACCTTAGTCTTTAAGGTGACATCTTTACTTCTCAACACGTTAAAGAAGTCTGTTGCAGCAGATTTGGCCAATGCAATGCATCTTTTCATTTCTCGACTGCTGCTTCCATAGGTGTCAATCATGGAACCATGTAAAATGAGATTTTTGACAACCTTGATCTTGTTTTTATTTTTCATGAAGTTGCTTCCTGGTCCAGTTGTGAGGATTTTTATTTTCTTGATGTTGAGGTGCAATCCATACTGAAGGCTGTGGTCACTGATGTTCATTGGTAAGTGTTTCAAATCCTCTTCACTAAGAACAAGCAAGGTTGTGTCATCTATATAACTCAATAAATGGAAAGTTTGAATGGTTAAGTAACTTGCCTGATAGTAAAAGTAAGATTTGTAATTGTTCTGTCAAGTGTTTGATTCCCAAACTCCTAACAGTTATGCTAGTGGGAATCTCAGAGTTTTAAGTGAATTAATGACACAGCATGTCTGATATGGCCTCCTTATAGTAGTCAAAAATATATATATTTATACTTCCCTTTTTGCCTTTCTTTAGTGATCTGAATTCTACCCCTTCTCACTTATATCTACATTGGAGTTTGTATTGCACCAGCCATCCTTCTAATGGAACTTAAACCAATGTTTGCAAACCAAACTATAACCCACATACATTGGGATAAATTTCTCTCTACATACTCTAAAGGATTTGCATTGCTTGATCACAGAGAAATTCTCAAACAAGATAATACCCTTTCTCTCATAACCTGTGACTCCCAGTGTGAAGTGAGAAGCTGAACACTCAGTGTTCACAATGTCTTTGAAAGTGATCAAATGTCTAAACTTAGAACCAAGAGCTTAGAGGAAACAGAGAGTCCCAGGTGATTGGAAGACTTGGTTGACCTTGGGCACTACTCAATGTGTAGTTTCATGGTTAAACCCATTGCCATGGAATCGGTTCCAACTCATAGATACCCAATGTGTTACAGAGTAAAACTTCTAAATAGAGTTTTCTTGACTATAATCTTTAAGGAAGCAGATCACCAGCAGCACTGGTGAATGGATTCAAAATGCCAACCAATAGGTTAGCAGTCCAGTGCAAACCATTCATGTCATTCCAAACTTCAGCAATATGTTTGCTCTTAAAATGGACTTAAGTAAGATGTCTTTTAAAAATTAAATTCTACTTCTCCAATGCTTACTATTTGAATTTCAAGGTTTTAACATAAAAAGTGGCCCCAAGACTCAATAAAACTTATATTTGAGGATTCGGCCATTGTCGCATTTGAAGGAAAATGGCATTCATGTCTTGATTAAACATTAATAATCTTTCAAATGTGCAACACAAACAATTTACTCAGTAGTAATTTAGCCCTAGAAAACCTAGCTTGCACCAATCAAACTCACATGAGATTGACTGATATTAGGAAGCCACTGTAATAAGTTACAAGGAGAAATCTCGACTGTCGGGATTCTAGCTATCCACAGCAGCCAATCATTGCATTCCTTTCCCTGTGGAAAAACTTGCTTGACAGACCATCTGCACTGCAGGCGTTTGTTACAGAATTCAATCATAAACTGACTGTAAGCCAGAGTCTGTTAAAGGATTATTTAAGATAGATGATATTAGAAAGGGACAGTCTAATAGACAATGTAAACAGTCCATTCCTTTAGATTTTCCAAGCTGTTAAATCATCAGATAGTACTTAAACTCTATTAGTTCAACATTCCCCACAATGGAATATGACAGCTGGTTCCCAGATTCCCTTATTCATATCTAAAGAATCTTGTGATTAAATTTTGCTTGTGCATGGTTATAGGGAAGGAAGCATGTGAAAGAACAGATAAAATTCTCTCTGCCTTGGAAAATTACAAATGTCTTTTTTATGTTTTATTTCATGAGATTTCTGAATAGATGCTACAAAAGGTCTACTAAGTAAACATAGGGCAGCTAAAGTGAAAGGAAAAAATGATGAATTAAAGGAGTTGAACAGAAAATTTCGAAGGGTAGCTTGAGAAGTGTCGGGAGCCATGGGTGAGCCCCCAGGCCCCGACATACAGGAAGCTTGTAGGGCTCAAAAAGCCCGCGCGCGCCAAGTCTGAAAAAGCCCACGCGCGCCAAGTTTGAAAAAGCCCGCGCCAGCGAAATTCAAAAGGCCCACGCACGCGAAAAACTTCCTGCCTGATGTCACTGCCTTAGTCATATGTATATCCAATCCCCAGCCGACAACTACCTCACTCCAAATGTCACTCCATCCCTACGTCACTTGATCCCTCCCTCTATTCCCGCTACTATATATATACCTCATTATAACAATAAAACCTTGAGGCTTGATCAGAATTTTGTCTTGCCTCCATTTCTCCACGTCTCTTGCTCCACTTTCACAGGCTCCCCCTCGTCCCTTCGTTGATTTGTCCCTCGGGCCGGGGCAAAACTGGCGCCTCAACGTGGGGCTGAGGTACGGAGCTGCTGAAAAGACCCACTACGGAGAAGGAAGTCCTGGCCAGGCGTCCTGAGCTGCCGCACCAGGTGTGAGCCGGCTCGACTGGAGTTTCCACGGAAAAAGCTGCTCGTGAGTCAAACTCGTCCTGATCACCGTGGGAGCAGTCGCCCTGCGAGTCTGATCTGCTGCTCATGAGTCAAACTCGTCCTGATCACCGCGGGAGTAGCCGCCCTGCGAGTCTGATCTGTTAGAGATCATGAAGCTCGTCATCCTGTTAATGATCCTCACTCCGCCGGCACATGGAGGATTCGGAGGCCCTGTAAACAGACAACAACTCCTCTACGCCTTGTTCGGTAACCCCTGCGACTGCAGAGGAGGCACACAAAAGAACCAACCCAATAGTTATACTAAGACAGTTGACTGTTCAGATAAGACCGCTTACTTAACCTATGTGTCCCAACACGGAGGAGGGTACAAACAAGAATGGACATGTATGACCAAGCCTCAAATCATACCCTCCATAAATGGCCAGCCAGGGCCTTGTCCCAGCGATTGTCAAATGCTCACCCAAATGCACTCCACTTGTTACCAGACTTCCCAATCCTGTAGCAAAAACGGCCAGGTGTATCTAACCGCCGTCCAAGAAAAGAAATATCGGGGCTCTACAGGGGGCGACTGGGACACGTCACCAGGAGGTGGCACTAAGTATGGCCAAGCCTCTTGTTCAGGATCAATTGGTAAACAGGTGTGTTGGCCTCAAAACGCACCAATTCACTTATCAGACGGTGGTGGACCATCGGACAGAGCTAGAGAAGTCACGGTGCAGGTAAAAATCAATCAACTTATTGCCCAACAATATCCTTCTCTCAATTACCACCCTTTGGCTCTCCCAAAGCCCCAGACTGTTTATTTAGATACTCAGACCAATAACATTATCGAAGCCACCCATAAGGCCCTAAATTCCTCCAACCCCTCCCTGGCTAACAATTGCTGGCTATGCATGACTATCGGGTCTCCTATGCCAACAGCTATTCCCCCAAGCAATTTCTTTACACTTCCATCCCGTAACTGCAGCCTCAGTCCACCTTTTCGAACACAGCCTGTTGGCTTTAATTCTTCCCATTGCTACCAAGAGTCATTCCAGAATAATAGCTTCGATCTGGATGTGGGATTCATAACCTTCTCTGATTGTACCAATACCACCAACCACACAGAGCCCCTCTGTCCAGTCCCTGGACAGGTTTTTCTATGTGGAAATAACTTAGCCTATACAGCTTTGCCCCAAAACTGGACAGGACTTTGTGTTCAAGCTAACCTCCTTCCAGATATTTCTATCATATCAGGGGATACCCCTGTCCCTGTCCCCAGCCTTGATTACATAGCCGGACGGTCAAAACGAGCCCTCCAATTCATACCCCTTCTTGTAGGCCTGGGAGTTGCTGGGGCTACAGCCACCGGCTCTGCCGGCCTGGGCATTGCTATAGACAAGTACAATAAGTTATCCCATCAACTAATAGACGATGTCCAAACCCTCTCCGGTACTATCAATGATTTACAAGACCAAATTGACTCCTTAGCTGAAGTAGTCTTACAAAATCGAAGGGGCTTAGACCTCCTTACTGCAGAAAAAGGCGGCATCTGTTTAGTTTTACAGGAACATTGCTGCTTCTATGCCAATAAATCCGGCATTGTCCGAAACAAGATAAAAGATTTACAGGAAGATCTGCAAAACAGACAAAGAAAACTACAAGAAGATCCATTTTGGACTGGACTGAACGGGTTCCTTCCCTATCTCCTCCCCATTCTCGGTCCCCTTCTCGGGTTAATGTTAATTCTGTCTTTTGGCCCTTGGGCTTTCAGAAGGCTTACAAGCTTTATCAAACAACAAATAGATTCTGCATTGGGTAGACCTATCCAAGTCCACTACCATCGCCTGGCAGTTGACGAAGCTTATGCCACTGAAAATGGGGTACCCTAGCTTCTTCCCCACGGGGACAGCATGAAAAGTAGAGGCATGCTTACCTCCTTACCCACCCGGCAAGAGAGGTATGGGTACTGGGGCGAGTGTGAAGCAAAGCATTGCAAGGGAAAGTTAACACTAACTCCTCTACATTTCCCTGGGGCACACCTGGCTTGCATAGAGGTTGGTATCTATCTCAACATCAAAACGGCTCTGCCTCTCCTCCTCAAAAGATACCAAGAGCCATAAATTCCACACGGAGGAGCCTTGGTCAATACCCCCTCGCCCAGTTAAAGCCCACCTCCCATGAAATAAAACAAAAAGGGAGGAGATGTCGGGAGCCATGGGTGAGCCCCCAGACCCCGACATACAGGAAGCTTGTAGGGCTGAAAAAGCCCGCGCGCGCCAAGTCTGAAAAAGCCCGTGCACACCAAGTTTGAAAAAGCCCGCGCCGGTGAAATTCAAAAGGCCCGTGCGCGCGAAAAACTTCCTGCCTGATGTCACTGCCTTAGTCATATGTATATCCAATCCCCAGCCGACAACTACCTCACTCCAAATGTCACTCCATCCCTACGTCACTTGATCCCTCCCTCTATTCCCGCTGCTATATATATACCTCATTATAACAATAAAACCTTGAGGCTTGATCAGAATTTTGTCTTGCCTCCATTTCTCCACGTCTCTTGCTCCACTTTCACAGGCTCCCCCTCGTCCCTTCGTTGATTTGTCCCGCGGGCCAGGGCAGAGAAGATAAAATATTTTAATGAAATGTGCCAAGACCTAGATCTAGAAAACCAAAAAGAAAAAAAATACTCAGCATTCCTCAAGCTGAAAGAAGTGAAGGGGAAAAAAAATCAAACCTCAAGTTGCAATATTGAAGGATTTTGCGAGGAACACACTAAACAAGACAAAGAACACTACAAGAAGATGGAAGGAATATACTGAGTCACTATATCAAAAAGACTTGGTCAGCATTCAACCATTTCAGGAGGTAGCACTGTGATCAAGAAATGATGGTACCAACAGGAGAAATTCAGGTGCACTGAAAGCTTTAGCAAAAAAACAAGTCTCCAGAAGTTGACTGATTACCAACTGAGATGTTTCAACAAATGGATGCAGCTTACTTATCAGTGCCAAGAAATTTGGAAGACATCTACCTGGCCAACTAACTAAAAGAGATCCATATTTGTGCCCATTCCAAAGAAAGTTGATACAACAGAATATGGAAATTACCCAACAGTGTCATTAGCGTCACACACGAGTAAAATTTTTCCTAAGACCATTCAAAATATGTTGCAGCAGTACATTAGCAAGGAACTGCTAGAAATTCAAGCTGGATTCCCAAGAAGACATGGAAAATGGGATATAATTGCTGACGTCAGATGGGTCCTGGCTGAAAGCAGAAAATATCAGAAAAATGTTTTCCTGTGTTTTAATGACTTTACAAAGGCATTCAACTGTGTGGATGGTAACAAATTATGGATAACATTGTGAACAATGAGAATTCCAGAACACTTAATTGTGCTTATGAAGAACCTGTGCATAGATCAAGAGATAGTCATTCAAAAAGTACAAAGGGACACTGCATGATTTAGAGTGAGGAAAGGTGTGTGTCAGGGTCGTGTCCTTTCACCATACTCATTCAATCTGTATACTAAGCTAGTAATCCAAGAAGCTGAACTATACGTGGAAGAATGGGGCATCAGGATTAGAAGAAGACTCATTAACAACCTGCAATACGGAGAAAATATTGTAGTGGCCAAGAATTTTGTTTTATTTGAACCTACAATCAATGCCCATGGGGGGGTGGAGTCAAGACAGAGGACTAAACACAGGCTTCTCTAAATCCCTCTGGAAACCAAGACCAGAACTGATAATTAAATGGAGGCTTCTGGACAACCAGTAAGCCCTAGGACATGGCATAGGGCTCTTAATTTGGACTTCATATCATTGAACAGAGAACCTCCTCTCTTTCACTTACCCAACTCTCAGTGAGTGCAGGCTTGCACAGACCAAAAGTAACTCACCATTTTAATTTTGTTTTCTTTGTCTTGGCCAGCAGGTGGAGCTGGGACTTGACTAGCTAGTAATCTCAGACACACTGCTGCTGATATTGGCAAGAAAAATTGCCATATTTTGAGAGTTCAGCTTTGGACTTTGTGCATCTCTGCACCTTTAGCCTCACTTTCTGCCTCTGCCGTACAATAGCCTGGACGCAGCCATATGGCAAGCTTGTGTAGGACACAACCTTGATCCATTAGGAGGCATGGACACCAATATGGAGGCCACAGCTGGGCTTAGTACCTAGGCTGGGAGGCAGTGCCTGCCCAGGGGAGAGTGCTTTTCTGTCAGAAAAGTAGTATTTTACACAGTGTCACCTATGGCTGGGGCCTGGCAACAGAGGCTGTGGACTCTGTGCATCTCAGCACCTTTGGCCTCTCTTTCCGCCTCGACCATAGAGCAGCCTGGACCCATCCAGGCTGTGAGCTTGTGTGGGGCACCATTTTGTTCCACTGGAAGGCAGAGATACCCATATGGAATCCTCAACTACACTTAATTCCTGGGCTGGGAGGCAGCGACTGCCCAGAGGAGGGTGCTTTTCCAGCAGAAAAACTGGATTCTACACAGTATCGCCTACAGCTGGGGCCTGACAACAGAGGCCAGCAGGGCAGTAGCCTTTCTGTATATTGAGGTAGTTTATAACATCTGGGGTTCAATATAGAAGTGCTTACTTCGCCAGCTGTGAAGAGGGACCTATACACCTGAAAACCTGACTGACTTTGGAAGTTGTCAGATAATTTTAACCTCTCATTTTAAGACAGCCTAGAGAAAAAACTGCAGTCCATCCTCACAGCATCTCTCCCAGCCCCTATTGACTCACATGATGCCCAAAAAGCAACAAACTCTGGATAAAACCATAGCCAAGATATCACCCATGGCTTCAGAAGGCCCCCAAAAGAAATCACCTCAGAACTAGACAAAGAAGCTTTTCTGAAACTATCGGAAGTTGAATAAAAAAGGACTATACATAGAGCCCTCCTAGACCTTATACAAAATGCAACAGAGCATTTTCAGTCTGATAGAACACCAGTACTCTGAAATCCAACAGATCAAGAACAAAATCAAAGACATAGAAACTTCAATTCAAAGCCAAGAAGAAAGAATGGAACAAATGCAAAATAAACTTTCTGATTTGGAAGACAGAGCTACTGATGCCAGCATCTATGAGGAGAAATCAGAAAAAAGAACAAGAAAAATGAAGAAGCATTAAGAAGCATGTGGGACTCTATTAAGAGAAACAGTCTATGATTAATTGGAGTTCCTGAACAAGACAAGACACCTAAGAACACAAAGAGTATTGTTGCTGAGCTGCTCAAAGAAAACTTCCCAGAAATTATGAAAGAAGAGAATATAGATATCCAAGATTCACATCGAATGCCACTCAATGTGGATTTCAAAAGAAAGACTCCAAGACATATTATAATCAAGCTTAACAAAGGGAAACATAAGCAGAAACTCTTAAAGGCAGAAAGACTCAAAGCAAAGCTAACATTCCGAGGGAAACCCTGTAGGTTTTCATGGGATTTCTCAGCAGAAACCATGCTGGCATGGAGACAGTGGCATGACACATTCAAAGCCTTGAAGGAGAAGAACTTCCAACCAAGAATTATCTATCCTGCAAAACTCTCTTTCAAATATGAAAATGAAATTAAGACATTCACAGATAAACAGAAACTCATAGACTTTGTAAAAACCAAACCGAAGCTACAAGAAATACTGAAAGAATCTCTTGGTTTTGGCTTAGAAGAACAAAACCATGAACTTTATGTTTTAGAAGCAAATATAGGAAACATCATCCAGAATCCTACTCAGTTAGGGAAGACTCCAAACTCAATCAAAGCTATAATAGTGAAAGAACTAATCCAATGATCATATCATGAAAACTATGATGTCATCATATTAGAAAGAGGGATGTACTACAGTCGTTGTAGTCATTCCAGATGTAGAGGAAGTTGATAAGAATGGTAGTAATTGAAACTGGCTTTATACATAGTTTATTAAGGGGATTATAGAGGCAGCTATAAAGCACAATAAAGATGCAACATATCAAATCAAGAAACGTAATACTGGAGTCTCAACAACCACAAAACCAACCCTGAAAAAGGTGAAAAATCAGCTCATGAAGAAGAATGTCCCAGAACAGATTAATAAGAACAACAGAGAAAACATCAACACAAAAATAAACATATCACAATGGCATCACTGAACCTACACCTATCAATAATTACATTGAATGTGAATGGACTG
Organism: Heterohyrax brucei; assembly: GCA_028571685.1. Classification (NCBI taxonomy): domain Eukaryota; kingdom Metazoa; phylum Chordata; class Mammalia; order Hyracoidea; family Procaviidae; genus Heterohyrax; species Heterohyrax brucei. The sequence goes on along the minus strand of CM053149.1, from coordinate 109,868,433 downwards.
AATGCTCCAGTAAAGTGACATCTTGGATCAAAAGACACGACCTATCCGTATGTTGCCTACAAGAAACTCACCTTAGAATTAAAGATATGAACAAACTGAAAATTAAAGGATGGAAGAATGTGTATCAAGCTAACAATGAACAAAGAAGAGCAGGGGTGGCAATTCTAATCTCAGATAAAATCAATTTTAATGTAAAATCCACCATCGTGGACAAGGATGGACTCTGTTTATTGCTGAAAGGTTCAATACACAAACAAGACTTAACAATATTAAATATTTATGCACCAAATATTAGAGCACCTAAATACATTGAAGAAACTCTGACTACACTCAAAAATGAGATAGATCAGTCCACAATAATAGACAGGGACTTGAACACTCCCCTCTCAATATTGGGCAGGTGGTCAGAAAGAAGCTCGGTAAAGACACAGCAGACTTTATTGCCACAATTAAACAACTAGACCTCATTGACATATACAGAACTTTGTATCCACCAGTGGACAACTACACCTTCTTCTCCAGTGCACATGGAACATCCTCCAGAATAGACCATGTGTTAGGACATAAAGCAATTCTCAACAAAATCCATACCATTGAATTAATGCATAGCATCTTCTCAGATCGTAAAGCCATAAAAGTCAAAATCAATAACAGAAAAAACATAAGTAGAAAGTGAAACTCTTGGAAACTGAACAGGATCTTGCTCAAAAAGCCATGGGTTATAGGAGAAATCAAGAATGAAATAAAGAAATTTATGGATTCCAATGAGAATGAAAACACTTTCTACCAAAACCTATGGGATACAGCCAAAGCAGTACTCGGAGGTCAGTTTATCTCCATAAACGCATACATCTGGATGGAAGAAAGAAACCAAAGCAAAGAACTAAGCCTACAGCTTGAACAAGTAGGGAGAGAACAGAGGAACCCCTCAGGCACCAGAAGAAAACAAATCATAAAGATTGGAGCAGAACTAGAGAATTAGAGAATTAACTAAAGAACTAGTGAATTAGAGAATAGAAGAACAATTGAAAAGACCAAAAGCTGTTTTTTTTTTAAAAAAAAGATCAACAAAATTGACAAACCATTAGTTAAACTTACTAAAGAAAAATAGGAAAGGAAACAAATAACCCAAATAAGAAATGAGAGGGGAGTTGTCACAAAAGATCCAACAGAAATCAAAAATATCATAACGGAATACTATGAAAGACTGTACTCTAACAAATTTGAAAACCCAGAGGAAATGTACAAATTCCTTGATCCATATCACCTATCAAAATGATCACAAGGTGAACCAGAACAACTTAATAAACCCATCACAAAGAAAGAGATTGAAAACAACATAAAAAAAAAACTGCCAACCAAAAAAAACCCAGGCCCAGATGGCTTCACCACAGAATTCTACCAAGCTTTTAAAGAAGAGTTATCGCCAATCAGTGCCCATGGAAGAAGCAGTCAAGAAATTCAAAGATGGATTGCAGTGAGCAATTTACATCAAAAGGTTTTAAAATGTTAAAAAGCAAAGATATCATTTTATGGATTAAGGAATGCCTGACCCAAGCAATGGTATTTTCAATCACCTCACATTCATGCAAAAGCAAAAGAAAGACTCAAGAAAGATTAACGCCTTTGAATTATGCTGTTGGTGAAGAGTGTTGAATATGTGATGGACTGCCAAAAGAACAAACAAATCTGTCTTGGAAGAAGTACAGCTAGAATGCTCATTAGAAGTAAAGATGGCAAGACTTCATCTCATATACTTTATACATGTTATCAGGAGGGATCAGTCCCTTAGGGAAGGACATTATTCTTGGTAAGTTAGAGGATCAATGAAAAAGAAAAAGACTCTCAGTGAAATGGATTGACACAGTGGCTGCAACAAAGGACTCAAATGTAACAACAACTGTGAGGATGGCACTAGACTAGCCTTGTTTCATTCTGTTGTACACAGGATCACTATGAGTTGGAAGTGACTTAACCACACCTACTAATAATAAGTGTTAGGAGGAGCCCTGGTAGGACAGTGGTTAGGAGTTATGGCTGCTAACCAAAAGGTTGACAGTTTGAATCCAGTAGCTGCTCCTTGGAAATCCGGTTGAGCAGTTCTGCTCTATCTTACAGAGTCACTACGAGTGAATGTTCACTGAACAACAGTGGGGTTTTTTGGTGTTAGATAGGGGCACTGGTGATGCAGTGGCTAAAATATTAGACTTCTAACTATAAGGTCAGATGTTCAAACCCACCAGCAGTCTGATACGGCAGTCTGCTTCTGTAAAGATTTATAGCCTTAGAAATGCTGTGGGGGTAATTCTACTCTGTCCTGTAGGTTTGCTGTGAATTGGAAACACCCCAGTAGCAGTGGGTTTGGTTTTGGTTTATGTGATAGGTAGAGTCCCTGGGTAGCTTCAGCCTACCCAGAGGCAACCTACTCCTGAAAAGTCAGCCATTAAAAACCCTGCCAGCACAGTTCTCCTCTGACACATGTAGAATTCCATAAGTTGGTGTCAGTGTGACAGCAACTATTTGATTATGTGTTCCAAAACCAAAAACTCAGTGCCATCAAGTTGATTCCAACTCATAACAACCCTGTAGCTCAGAGTAGAACTGCCCCGTAGAGTTTCCAAGGAGCACCTGCTAGATTTGAACCTTTTGGTTAGCAGATGTAGCACTTAGCCATTTCTGTGTTAGTTACTCTCAAAATTACTGGCATTATAAACTTGGAAAAGATATTGCCCCCATTCTAGAAAAGGATGAATAGGATACACGCTTAAAGCAACTAACATTACCAGTGCTGGAGGAATACACAAAGAAGAGTTGGATGACTAATTCAGCCAGAATGGAAAAGAAGAGATGATTCAGGAAGCCTTCACAAATGAATTCACAAATGAACTGGGATTTGATGGATGCACAGAAAGACATCACATTTACTAGACAGAAATAATTCCTTTCATTGAATGTGGGATATGTGTTTAATACAAAGTAGTTTGGAAAAAAAAGTGTTTATTGGCTTATAAAATTAGATTGTTCATGGGATTATGTAACATTCATTAGTCAATTCAGATACGACTAGAGCCAAGTGCACACACTGCACCGTTGACTTCTGTCTCTTTCTGTTGTTTCCCCTCAATCCCTTCATGCTCAGGCTGATTCTGTCCACATGGTGGGAAAGAGAATGACCAGCAATTCAGGACTTTCATGTCCCTTTCAGCTTATGATCTCAGAGGCTATTAAAGAATTTTTTTTTAATCCTTCAAAAGACCAAAAACAAAATAAAAGCGGGGTGATGGTGGTGGTGGAATTCTAGGTCCAGCTTATGTCGCATGCCTATCCCTATAATAATTGCTGTAGCCAATCGCGTTGGTGTGTTCTTCACTGGTTACACTTGGGTGATGAAGAATGAGCAGGATTATAATGATGTTGGAGGGAGGGACAGACTTCTGTAAGGAGGAAAGCTGAAAAGGCAACTGATAAATGTGTATTCCCCTGCAAAAGCCCAGATTCATATTGTTTCCAGAACTCAAAGGCGTAGCTATGAGTAGGTAAGACAGATAAAATAATAGGAACTTGTCAGGAAAATGAGGGTGTATCCATTGAAGCTCGTGGGAGAGTAATGTATCTGACAATAAGATCTGTAAATAGCTCACTAACGGGATTAGTGTTTATTCTAAATGTCAGTTATCATTTATTGTACTTAAAAATGTGTGAATAAGGAAACCTGAAGAATTAATGCCTTTGAATTATGGTGTTGGCAAAAAATGTTGACTATGCGATGGACTGCCAGAACAAACAATTCTGTCTTAGAAGAAGTACAGCCAGAAGTACAGTCAGTTGCCATCGAGTCAGTTCCAACTCACGGCAACCCCATCTGTATCAGAGTAGAGCTGTCCTCCATAGGCTTTAATTGGCAACTCTGGATGGACCCAAACCTCCCAACTTCATTTATCAGGGACTTTCCTCCTCCACACAAAAAAAGAAAATGTGCCTAGTACCTTACCAAGCACTTTCATATATATTCATGCATTATTATGTTCTATCTCCATACATTCCTATATATTATGTGTATACGCTAGATACCGGTATCTTCATTTGAGAGATGTAAAAAAGGAAAAGGAAACATGTCACCTTGAACATTCAAGTTGTGCCTGACCCAACCCATGGTATTTTCAATCATATCATATGCATGTGAAAGCTGGACAACGAACAAAGAAGACAGAAGAAGAATTGATGCCCTTGAATTGTGGTGTTGGAGAAGAATGTTGAATGTACCATGGACCACCAAATGAACAAGCAGGTCTGTTCTGGAAGAAGTACAACCAGAGTGCTCCTTGGAAACAAAGATGGCAAGACTGCATCTTACATACTTTGGACATGTTGTCGGGAGGGATCAGTCCCTGGAGAAGGACATCATGCTTGGTAGAGTGGAGGGTCAGGAAAAAGAGGAAGAGCCTCAATGACACGGACTGACACAGTGGCTTAACGTAAAAACAGTTGTGGACATGGCACAAGACCAGGCAGTGTTTGTTTCTGTTATACATAGAGTGACTATGAGTCAGAACGGACCTAACAAGAACACCACCAGAAAGGAAGCTCAGGGGTTAAGGGATTTGTCCAAGATGACAAGAAAGAAATAGCAGAGTCAGGATTTGAACCCAAACTAGATTCCGCATCCATACTATTAACCTCTATACAAATTTAATGTCATTTCAGTAAGTTTGTCACTGTAGGAAAGTATTGCTTTAAAGTGGCCGGTGTAAAAAAAGGGAGCAATCTTTACGGAGAAAAGTAGAGTTGAAGATGTCTCAGCATGCACTCAGGACAGGGTGGTATTACCAAATCAGCAAGGTCCTCACAGGGCCGTTGTTTCTTCCCACCAATTTGTAGTAAACAATTTCATCTGTCCCCCATTGTATCAAAGACATGCTGAAACCCATGCGAAAATACTCACCACAGATTAGGAAGTAAACACAATTAAATCCACAGGCACCTTGGTCAGTGTGAGCCAGTGCATACCTTGCTTTCTGGGTAATTTGCCTCTGACCTAGGACAACACTCGATGTGTATCCGCACAGCTTGACCAGATCATGTTTTTAGTGGGGAGCTTGAGTTAACACATAACCACAACCACATGACACTATCCATTCCATAAGGGCAGCCAAGCCACTTTCCACTGATCAGCATCCAACAAGCCCATGGTTACCAGCACCAGCCAAGCATGAGAATCATTCCCTCCTGAGCTTCTGTCATTTGCTGACATCTATTCCAACTCATCGCCACCCTATAAAGCAGAGTACAGCTTCCCTGTAGAATTTCCTAGGCCACATCTTTCCCTTGCAGAGGGGCTGGTGAGTTTGAACAGCTGGTCTTTCAATTAACAGCCAAAGGTTTAACCACTACACCACCAGAGTTCCTTCTTCCAAAGCTACTGAATCAGAATCTTTGGGAACAAGCCCAGGTGTTTGGGTTTTAACAAGCTATAGCTAATACTGATGCAGACACACAGGGGATTCACCTACCAGAAGCTTTCCCATTTTCATGTGCTCTCCCCAGCCCAGGTACTTTATTTTTTTACACCTTTAGGGGCAAAGGTCCGAAGCGTTTAATGAAAATACCAGGTATTCTAAGTGACTGGATTTTGTGGACACAGAATAGCTGACTTGTTGTTTGCTGTAATCAATAGTCTCCTGGAAACTCTACGGAGCAGTTCTACTCTGTCCTATGGGGTTACTATGAGTTAGAATTGACTTGACAGCAGTAGGTTTGGCTTTTTTGATTTTTGGATCAAGATGAGCAGAGCAAATTCCCTTCAACAGGTAGGTGATTTAGTTTCCTAATTCCAAAATGTGTCTGAGAAGGTATATTTACCCTTGCCATTCTGAAAACTTGAGACTCAGCCCTGGTTCTTCAGTGGCAACTTTACATTGCTTTTGACTTTAAAAAATGGTAATTACCTCAGTATCTTTCTCAACTTTCTATTTTTCCTACCCTTTATTTAAACATGTCTGATCATAGTTTATCTTTCCTTAAATAAATCAGAACTATTTTATTTTAATTGTTTTATGGTTACTTTTCGAACCAACATTTATTTCCTTGCTCAGAGCACTTCCTCAAATAAGCCTTCTTTGTCCGTATTGTGTTTGTGTGTGTTTTAAGATGAACAAATCCCAGCACAAATGTCAGTAAAATAGATGGCCAGGAAAAACTCTCTCAGTGATTGATACCTTGACGTAAAGGAGCTGATCAGGCCCTGTCCTAAGGTTAGACTAAGACAGGGTGAAGAAGATCTGTGAGGACAGTGGTGATTCTGTGGTAGAATTCCCACCTCCATCCAGGAGACCAGGGTTCTATTCCTGTCCAGGGTTCTATTCCTGTCTAGTCTACCTTATGTACAGCCACCACCTGCTTGTTAGCGTAAGCCTTTGTGTTGCTACAAAGCTGAACAGGGTTCAGCAGAACTTCCAAACTGAGATGGACTAGGGAGAAAGGCCTGGCAACCTACTTTCACAAGCCAGCCAAAGAAAATCCATGAGTCAGGAGCCAGCTTGAGGGCAACTAACAACGACAAACAGGATCTGAATTCTGTCAGGGCTGGAGAGTCTCTATGTGTTGTTGGCCCAGAAAGAAAGAGTGGAAAGTGCTCGAAAAGTCAAACTTGTGGGAAGGACGATAAACACTATCTGTCCCATAGTTCCTTAGAGCAACTCTGCTACTTGAATTCCCCAATAATCCTCAGAAATCTGAATCTATGCAGGGAAAAAGAATGTGGAGCAGATACTTTGTTTTTGTACTATATAGAACTCTTTTCAATCAGAGAACAAGTTTAAGAATACCTGCTCAGTGTATCTGAAGACTTCATATAAAAGTACATGTGGGTTGACCAGCCGGAGACCAAAACTTAAAAACTGTTACTTATGACACATTTGTGAGTAAATGGAGGATCATCACATGCAAGAATATTTGTGTGTTTCATTAATAACTAATATTGGTGGGAGTTTCATGACTGCTGAGAAAGGATAACTGACTTCTGATTATCAATAGAAAAAGAAAGCCAATTTTCAGAGTGGGAAGGAAAATTGAAGTTCAATTATTGGACATTTTCTTAAAGTTAATTTTCCTTTCCTTTGTCTCAGTGCACAAGCTCTGTATCAGCAAGGCGATCTATGAGTCTGCGAGTTTAATTAGCAGTCTGGAGGTAAATGTTCTGTGGCAAGTTGAGTCTGTGTCCTTAGTTTGTACGACTGTAAGGAGGATACATTGAGAAATATGTCACACAAGGTTATTAATGCTGTGCATTGCATTCTCAGTTTGTTCTACTCTTAAAAAATTAATACGCAAGAAGCTCAGACTTTATGATTCATAATACTTATTTTGCACAGGTTCTTTCAAAGCCCTGGGAAGAGCCCAATGTCATATGTTCACATGTTGTTGTAAAATATGTGAAGTAGGGTATATTTGCTGCAATCATTAAGATCACTTTCTTCAAAGATTCTAGAGAACAATCCTGATCCAAAGGAAAAAAAATGCAGAATGTAATTTCACATTCTTATGGAATCCAGATTATCTGGACTCATGAAGGCTGAATGAACTCCCAGAACTATTACCGTAAGAAAATCTTTAAACCTTAAACCAAAAATACTCCCTGAAGTCTTCTTAAAACCAAACAGTAATTTAGCTTAACCAGTAAACAGTGTCTGTCTTGAGCACTGTACTCTTCTGTGAATTATATATATGGGATCAAATTTACAACAGCAACTCCAAGATTAGCTAGAAACTATAGAGGGCAGTGAGTTCCTGTTAATGAGGAAAAACAATTCAGAAAGTGCAATTGTGAATGGTTTTGCAGCTTAAAAGATGTAATCAATGTCACCGAATACCTACAGAAGTTGCCACATTGGTGTATGTTTTGCTGTGTATATTTTCAACACGACATTTTAAAATATATTTTTTAAAAACCGTTGTTTATTTCCACTCCTACCAGTTTTATTTCATGTGTCTCTTTTGTGCCAATTTATTTTATTTTATTGTGTTTTAAGAGAAAATTTACAGCACAGATTAGTTTCTCATTCCAAAATGTATATAATACTTGTTTTGTGACACTGATTGTGACCCCAGCAATGTGTTAGCACTCTCCCCTTTTCCTTTTCCACCCTAGGTTCTCTGTGGTCATTTCTCTAGTACTAGTTGATACTGATGTGGCCATGAGCATTTTTTAAATCTAGTTACAGGAAAGCCAATTTGGAGGTTATATTTGGTTTTCATTTAAAGAGATTATGTTTATATGATTAGGAATCACTTCTGTACATAGTTACTGCCAAACATCCAAGTATAGAAATAGCTTCCAGAAATACTCTTTGTCCTCATTGTGAAGATTCACCATGACATGACATAAATGTACAAGCCAGAGGTACCATCACAATATGAAGGTGTCCCTCCGATTTCAGCAGTGGCAGCATATGAGTAGTGGAAGAAAATCAAGGTTTGAATTCTAAGGAGTCACAAGCTGCTTTTTAGAAACTTATTCCAAACATCACGTATTTTTAAATTGTAAGCAGAGAATTTGCTTCTTTATGAAAAACAAAGAAGTCCTCTTCTATGATAAATATAGGAGACAATTCAGCGTGTATACTTACAAATGTATTGGGCATCTTTATTTCATATAAAATAACACTCATCATGTTTCTAGTATTTACCAGAAACATGCCTGTAGCAAAAACTTAAAAAGGATGCATGTGTGGGAATGTGTACACTCTAAGCATACCCAGTATTAGTCATCATCTAGAAACTAAGTTTATGCTGAAGGAAACAGTAAATTTGGGGTCCATAATCTCCATAGAAAATATTTAAAAATCATTGTCCCATAAAAAGGTGACTGATCAAAGAATATACAACCAAGAATCATAAAAACAAAAACATTATACAAGTATGTCACCAGGTAGTTAATAAATAAACCAGTAAGTGATTTTCCTAGATTTTGTGATATTTCTATTTTGTCAGCTTTACAAAATCCGTAATTTGTTATAGTTGTCTTTCACATTTTAAGTAAATATTCACTTTTATATTCTTTTGGATTTATAATTCTGTGCCCATTTGTCTAGACAGATCTCAAATCATTCCCATAAACCTGAATCTGCTTCTTTAGGCAACTTTTTCTAGGGACAAGGTCTCTGTAAGTGACGCAGATATTCCGTTATGGGCAGGATGGAGTTAATATCCTTTCTAGAGTGCATGAACAAGTAGGTAGGAATATAAGACTGGTCAACTTTGGAAAAATATGTTAATGTAATTGATCCCATTAATTGATAAAAATAAAGTAAAAAATCATATGACTACCTCAATAGAACCAAAAGCTATAGTGGATAAAATTTGATACCCATGAGAGGTAAAACTCATTGTAAACTGAATAGACCCATAACCTGATAAAGAGTACCTATACTGCATTTAAGCTGAAAGACTATAATCAATCATTTTAAGGTCAGGGGCAGAATGAAGATCTGTTCAGTCACTGATAATCCAGACAAAATGAATGCAACAGCCTTAACAATTAAAAGAGTTGGAGAAGAAATATGAAGTTTTCACTATACACAGATTACATGATTGTCCTCCTATTCTATTGAATATATTCTATAGGAAATTACTTAAAAAAAAAAGGCAAGATTGTTCAATTAAACACACAAAAATTAATTACATCCCTATGCACTAGAAACAGCCATCAAGAAAATGTAATAATTGTTTTTAAAGACACCACTCACATTAGCAACAGAACTTATCACACAGTGAGAAATAAATCTTTCAAAGAAGGTCCAAGACTTATATGGGAAGAATAAAAAAAATCTTTATTGAGGGACATAAAAAAGCCCTAAATAAATGGAGAGAGATACATTTAGTCATGGATGGGAAGAATCAATTTCATAGAGGTGTCAATTCTCTCTAAATTAATCTATAAATTTAATGAATTCCTATCATAATCCCATTGCAGTTTTTTATAGACTGTGACAAGCTGGTCTGAAAATGCATATGGAAAAAGATACAAGCAAGGATGGCTAGGCTAATTTTGCAGAAGAATAAGGATGAGGACTTTGACATATCAGATAGCAAGACTTGTCATAAACTCATAGTAATTAAAGAATATTCAGAAATAAGCAGTGCTTTGGAACACAGTAGGGAGTAGAACGCTGGCCCTCACAAATTTGAAAGCTTTATTTTTGAGGAAGACAGCATTACAATTCAGCAGAAGATAAACTATGTAGTAATACTGAGACCATGAGGATTCATATAGAAAAAGACAAAATTACCTATGTAGTTTCTGTCAGCCTTTCACAATGGGTTGATTTCGGCCTCTGGCAGACATTAGACAATATTTGGAGACATTTGGAATTATAAAAACTGGGGGGAAGTGTGCTACCAGAAGGCTGCTACATGTCCTGCAATTCACAGGGCAATCCTCCCACAACAGAGAATTATCCAGCCCCAAATATCCGTAGCACCAATACAGAGAAACCCAAGACTCACTGGAACAGACTTCCTCCGGGTATCCTAATGGCTAACTCCCTGAAAACTTTAAGGCGACTTAAATGCCATGTTCTTAATAAGACTCATTTAAAATTGTCATCTTTATTCCTTCTTCTCTGATACTGCTTACTGTTTTCTTTCTTTTGTATTCTCTAGTGCTGATCGTCTTCTGGAAACCGTGGTGGTATAGTGGTTAAGGGCTGTGTCTGCTAATCAAAAGGTTGGCAATTCAAATGCACCAGGTACTCCGTGGAAACTCTATGGGCTAGTTCTTCCCTGTCCTACCGGGCAGCTATCAATAGGAATTGACTCGATGACAACAGTTTAGATCATCTTCTAAAACCCAGTAGAAGTTAACTATTTATTACGCAAGTTAGTCATGAATACAGAAACTCTGGTGGTATTAGTTAAGTTCCGTGACTGCTAACCAAAAGGTTGGTGGTTTGAATCCACCAAGCACACCTTGGAAACTCAATAGGGCAGTTGTACTTCATCCTATGGGGTCACTATGTGACTAGATGGCCATGGATTTTATCTTGGTTTTTATTGTCAGTACAGAGCCCTGGTTGCACGGTGGTTAAGCCATATGGTTGGCAGTTTGAATCTCCCCTATAGGGCAGTTCTACTCTGTCCTCTGTTCTGCTTAGAGTCAGGACCAACTTGACAGTACTGGGGTTTTTGTTTTTTTGTTTTTTTGTTTTTCTAATGGGTTATTGTCAACATACTAGAATGTCTTTTGTTCATTGATGTAGCCCAAATACCTAGACTAGTGCCTAGTACAAAACATGCCGTCAATAAATATTTACCGAATAAAGGGATAAATATTCTCAAATGCTAATGAGTGTGCAGAGTAGTAGAATTACTCACAGGCTGCTTCTTCCAAGTGTCACTTTGGAATGGAGTTTGGAATTGTCAAATATATTTGAAGATGCATGTATACTAGGAAGTCAGTGTGAAGACGGCGGATTGAGTCGACAAGACTTTCTTCCCCAACACCTAACCAAATTAGCCAGAAAAGTGAACACCAATAATAATGTCATTAATAAGAAGAGGAATACTGTGAATTCAGGTACTTCAACAAACTGTAACTAAGAGAAAACAGAAGACAAAGAGCAGAAGAGAGGAGCAGCATAGCAACAGTCCTAATTCTGCCTGTCACCAATGTCTCTGCCCTATCTTTCTTATTTTCAGGTAATAAAGAGGGATTTATAGGTGAACTACTTTTGTTTCTAATGAAAAGATAAAACTTGGTTTAAATAAATAAATAAATAATGCAGATACCCAAAAGCACAAATCTAGAAAAATCATGTAGTATCTTTCAAATAAGTAAATCTGCTCCTCTTAACTTGAATTGTATTCTAGTTCAATTCAAATGATTACGTGACTTTTTTCTTTTGTTCTATTTATGTGGTGAATTATGTTGATTGATTTTATAATGTTGAGCCATCCATGCTTAACTGGTATGAGTCCCACTCGATAGTATAATAGTATTTTCTTTTTCTTTGTTTTTTAATTGTGCTTGAGTGAAAATGTACAATCCAGTTTAAATTCACATACCCGCCTATGCACAGCTCATTCTGCTCTCCTTGCCCGATGACTACACACTCCTCCTTTCTGTTCTATACATTTCATATCCTCTTAACAATCTCCTGTCCCCTCTTCTCCACCCTCTCCACTCCCCTCTAGTAAGAGGCCAGTAGGACGACATCCTATAGATGCATAGAACCATAAAGTGCACACATAATGCTAAATTCTATTGACTAGACTTTTTAAATTCGTAATAGAGACTGGTCTGTTATTTCCTTTTTATTTATTTATTTATCGGCATCAGAGTTATGCTGGCTTCATAGAGTGAATTTGTGAGTATTTCTTCCTTTTCTCTGCACTTAAATACTTGGAGTAGTACTGGTATTCTAAATTGTCCTTTGAGCATTGCATTTGCTGTGTCCCAAAGGTTTGGGTATGATGGGTTTTCATTCTCAGTTAATTCTAGGAATTTTTTATTCCTTCTTTGATTTCTTCTATTATCAAGTTGTTTTTAAGGAAGGAGTTGTTCAGTTTTCATGGACTTGATTCTTTTTCCCTTACTATTCCTGTTATTGATTTTTACTTTCATGGCATTGTGATCAGAAAGAATGCTTTATATTATTTTGATGTTGTGGATTTTATAGTCACTTTGTGGCCTGAAATGCAGTCTATTTTGGAGAACGTTTTGTGGATATTGGAATAGAATATATACTTTGCAGCTGTTGAATGGAGTGTTCTGTGTATGTCAATGAAGTCCTTTTTGTTGATTTTGGCTTTTAGATTTTCTGTATCTTTACTGAGTTTCCTGGTTGAAGGACAGGGCGGGCCCAGTACAGTGTGGGCTGGAGCCAGGAACACTGTAGCCACAGCAGTATGGCAAGGGTTGGCAGGGACAGGGGTGAGTTATGGGGCTACGGCAGAGGAACAAAAAATAAATAAACAAGACAGAAAGCAAAGCAGGGGAGCCAGCAAGTGGAAACAGGGGGCACCTTGGGGCTGGCAGTACTTGAGGGGATGTGTACATGGCTACGTGGAGGGTAGAAAGTGGTGGGTGGTTGGCTCTGCAGCCACAGTGGTGAAGGATGGCTGTCACAGGGGAAGGGAGAAGGGGAAGGTGTCTTATGGAGGTAGGTGTAAGGCAAAGAAAAAAATAATAAAATAAAAATTGGTGTGCTTGGGACTGCTGGATGGGCAGATGAGACTTAGGGTAGCAGCAGGCCAGTAACTGTCAAGCTGCAGCGGTATGGCAAGGCTCAGTGGGAAAGGTGCAGTGGTGGTGTGGCGTAGGGGGCTAGGCGGGAGGGAGAAATAAAAGGTAGGAAGAAAGGAGAGAAACGGGGAGAGAGGAAGGGAGGAGGAGAGGGACAGGACAGGAAGAGCAGAAGAGTGCGATGGGGGTCACAAGGGTAGGGGTTGGGTTGGCCCGGGTAGGGGTGGGCCAGTACCTCTCTGGCCAAGCCAAGTGCCGTTGAGTCGGATCCGACTCTCTAGCTAATGGAGATTGACATGGCCCAGTGGGAATGGGTTGAGGTGGGAGCAAAGAGAGGTGGTAGGGAAAAAGAGAAGGAAAGGGAGAAATTAACTAAAATGGCACGGCAAGAGCCAGTGGTGGAGGCAGGGGCATCCAGGCTGGTGGCGGGATAGTTACCTACCCACAGCAGGCCTAGCAGGAAGGGGTAGAGGTGGTGTACAGGGCTAGGGAGGAGGGAGAAAGAAGGGAAAACAGAAAAAAAAATGGCATGATATGAACTGGTGTATAGAGGCAGGGTTGACCCAGACTAGAAGTGGGCTGGTAAATCTCCACCCACGATGGTGCGGTGTGGCCCAACTAGAAGGGGTGGAGGTATCACATAGGGCTAGGTTGAAGGGAGAAAGAAAAAGAAGGGAAAAAATATGGTGTGGCAGAGCCAGTAAGTGGTGGCAGGATAGAGTCAGGCCAGCAGCAGGCCGGTAGCTTTCTGTCCATGGTGGGCCCGGCAGCAAAGGGTACAGATGATGCAGAGGGCTAGGTGGGAGAGAGGAAGGGGAAAAAGAAAAAAAAAAAAAGTGGTGTGGCAGGAGCTGGTGGACGGGGTGGGGCAGACCTGGGCTGACTTCAGGCTGGTCTCTCTCTAGCCAAGGTGGTGCATCATAATTCATGGGTAGAGGAGGGGCGTAGGGCTAGGCGGGAGTGAGAAAAAATAAGAAAAAAGGTGGAGAGAAAAAAATGGCGTGGCAGGAGCTGGTGGATGGGGACAAGGCAGGCACAGGATGATAGTGGCCTGGCGTTTCTCTAGCCAAAGTGGTATGAAATGGCCTAGCAGGAAGGGGTAGAGGTAAGGTAGTGGCTAAATGCAAGGGAGGAAAAAAAGGTGGAGAGAGAAGAAAGAAAAAAATCGTTCGGCAGGAGCAGTTAAGTGGGGATGCAGTGGCAGCAGGCTGATGCCTCTGTAGCGTGGCATGGCCTAGCGGGAAGAGGTAGAGGCAAAGTACAGGCTAAGTAAGAAGGATCAAAAAGAGAAAAAGGGGATTTTTTTTTTTAATGGCATGACAAGAGCTGGTGGGTGGGGGCAGACCCATGCTGACAGTGAACCTGTGGCTCTCTAGCCTTGTCTAGCCGCAGTGCCATGCCCTGGCCCAGTTGGAAGGGATAGATGTGAGATACGGACTAGGTGGGAGGGAGAAAGCAAAAGGAAAAAGGAAAAACAGTAGCATGCTGGAGCTGGTGGGTGGGAGGAGGAGTGGGCTGCCCTGGGCTAGTGATAGGCCAGTAGCTCCCTAGCCAAGGTGGCTTAGCACGGCCCATCTGGAGGGGTGAAGGTAGTATATGGGGCAAAAGGATGAGGAGTGGGAAAGCATCTTTTTGTGGTTACCAGGTTGCCAGGTGCTGTCTCCTGTTGGACGCTCCATGAAGTTAGCTTCTTATACTAACTGTTCAGGATCATTGATGGGTGTGCTCCAAGACAGTGACACTACAGAGTGTTAGTTGGCAGTGAACCTTCACCCCTTGTCTCTCCCAGCACTCTGTTGTCCTTCAGTGTCTTCTTCCATGCAGTGTTTTCTGTCTTTACCCCTTCATTTGATGCTTAGGGTTCCAGGGCTAATGTCTGGATCTATTTTACTAAGTTTTTCAGGTTTCTGGCATGATACATCTGTCTAGGGTGTCCTGTTAGCTCTGGCCTTGGCTTGTATTCCAATGTCCAACCCCAAACCAATTGAACCAGGGTCCCTAGATATGAGACCCAAGAATCCACTGTTTGTTGGTTGGTTAAGATTTTTCTGCTAATTCTGATGATCAATGTGGCTGGACATCTCTTCATCCAGCAGATCCTCAACTATGTCCCAAGAAACCCCAGGCAGCTGGGTATCCACGCAGGCACCTTGGGTGTCACTTCTTGTACATTCAGGGAAATACCGTCGTTTTTATCTCTTTTACAGAGAGAGATTTTGAAAAAAAGATCTTCTTTGGAAGAAAAAGTACTACTTTTTTTTTAAAAAAGTTTCTTCATTGATCTAGCGAAACCTGGCAAGTGAAGAGCCAGTTATAAGCCATGATGTGGCACCCAGATCTTCAGCTGTTGTGACTGCCACCATACGAGTCCCCTCGGCTGTCAGCCACATCTCTGGGAATTAACCTCAGCTGAAGAAAACTGCCTGGCTAAAGGTCAGCCTTCTTCTGGGGTCTCCATCTCCAATGACTGATCTATGCAGAGGTGAAAAAAGGCTTAACCTTCTTGCCTCAGTTGAAGGCAGAGTTTGGAACTGGTTCAAACCAGTTTAGTCGTGACTCACACATCAAAATCAGAATAGACTCAATCTGTAAAATGTGGGTGTATCGCACTGATAACAAGAATGGGAAAAATGACAGGTCAAAACTCTGGAATGGGAGACTTGGTAGAGGCATAGTGAACCCTGGCAGGGGCTTGATACGGGAGACGGAGCTATCGCCGGCTCTGAGGAGAGCAGCACACATTCCAGGCAACAGAGTTGGCCATCAGCTTTGAGCCAGCAACCACTGTTTTTGACCCGACTGATGAAGAGATTTGGTTGCTATGCAATGCATAAACTGACCTCATTTTCTAAGAGGGAGAAATTAAATTTCTAAAAGATACCAGTTCATAATGTTTCCTGTTCTGGTTATTAATCTAGTACACCCATATTCTACAAATTCAGTTTTTTTTTTTTTTTTCAGTTTTACCTCCTCAGCCGTGATGATCCAGGAAGAAACAATTTGAAGCCCTGATTTAAGGCACTTTGAAGAAACATCCCAGGCTCCAGAGCATCCCCTCTCCCACCCCCACCAGTGCATCAGCTGAGGCCTTTATTAGAACAGATCACATCTTCACTACCCAGTCCTGCTCTCTCCCCCTTCTCTAATGTCATATTCTCACCAAAATAAACATGCTGCTCACTCATCCCCATCTCAGAAACTACTTCTTGGGAATCCACCTGCCACACCAACTGAACCTAGATCACACAATGTGGTATGTGATACTGTATCATTGCCCAAGGGAGTGAACTGACTGAATAATTGACAAGCAGATAAAGGAAGGAAAAATGTGTCACACACCAAAATCAAACTATTCTGCATTCATAGCAGATGGAAACTAATGGTCTGGGAGTTGTGAGTGAGGAAAAGAAGAAGCTTGCATGGCCTGTTGGCATGATGTTAAGATGGATACACATATGTAGCATTGGCTCAAGTTTGTGTTTCTACTGTTACCTGCTCAACCAGAGTCACTATTTGGGATCTAGACTGTCGACAAGAATTGGAGAAGGACAAAGACAGGCAATAATTAGGGTCTGAGAAATTAAAGTGCTGAGGAAAAGTCAAAGAATTTCCTATAAAAATAAAAATCTTAAGCTCTCAGAGCAGTGGAAGAATATGATGCCTCTACCTTCCAATGTGAGGACAGTACAAGTCCACTCTGTGTGTCAATTTGTAATACTATAGTGGCTCGTTTGTTGCTGAGATGCTAGAAGCTATGCCGTCAATATTTCCAAAACCAGCAAGGTCACCAGTGGTGGCAGGGCTTCAAAGTTGTTCTTCCTGGTTCAGCTATGGCTGACAAAGTGAAACCAGAATGGACCTCAACTTGTAAAATGTGGGTGAGCTAGACTGATAACTGGGACTGGAAAAATAACAGGTCGACACCTTGCTATAAACTTAACCTCCCATTGGAAAACAAAGGTACTGTGTGTGCTGCACAGCAGCAAAATTTCTAGACTGGCAGAGTTGGAATCAGCAGTGCCCAGCTCAAAGATGGCAGACTGTCATGCTGCTTGAATGCATGCAACCCTCAACAGTCCTGGAAATAATCCAGTCTCCTGCATCAGACTCCTAAAAGGGCTTGCTATACCTCTTCTGAATCTCCCATTCCAGGACTTCCACCTGTAATTTTTCCTATCCTAGCTATCATTCTACTTTATCCAAATGTTCAGACTTTGAGTCAGTTCTTGCTTCACTTTGTTGGCTGTGACAAAATCAGTTTGAAGCCCTATGGGGTGAATAGATTTCATCAGAGCTTGCAGAGTAAGATAGACCAGTAAGAAAGGCTTAGTCAGAGGGAACTCAATGGCAGTTGTCTATCTAATATAAAGGTAATTATTTATCCTAGGAATCCACCAACAAGTAAATAAATAATGTAGAACACCTACATACCAGTATCAGGGAAACAGTAAGCATATCAAAGTTTAGATGTCAGGTACCTATGTTAAGGTTCCATTAGTAGTGAACGGGACCCAATTTGGTGCCACTGTGAGCAAGGACACAAGGTCGTCTACAGGCAGTATTTACCACCAGTTCCCTGGTGCCACAAATAGCATTCTGAGCCTGTGTACTCTCTGAATTCTAACATTTCTGGAGGCTTGTAGTTGTCTCTGGTGTTTTATTCTTAAATAAATTCCTGTCTGGAGCCGCATCACTTAATGTCACATGAAGTACCATTGAAAAAGGTGAAAGGATCACTGTCAACACGGTGAAAAGGCATTGTCAGAGAGATAGCTGACGGCTGCCAAGATTAAAGGATGTGCTAAGCCTTGAACAAAACTGGATGTGAAGACAGCTTCCTATGCAAGAAGTTCTGACAGGGAAGATGGAGAACAGAGGAGCTAATGGGTTCGTTCAGTGGTGCAGTTGATCACTGTCTCTAACTTTTGTTTGTTTGTTTTGACAATAGAGATTTGTATGCATTCATTTTTCCCAAAATCTGTGTATTTATTGTTCCAATGAATGAGTATGGCACAAAGCAAAACCAACAAAAAAAAACTTCAACATGTTTTTCAACCTGCTATACAGCTTCTGCTTAACTTTTTTCATGAGAATATATATTTTGATTTGAATGTTTTTTAAACTTCTTTCTGCTTTTCATAAATCCAGTAAATATGTAAGCAAAAAGACAAATATGATATTAAGAGATCTAGCCAGTTTTCTGGCATTCATTGCAGACTACAACCTAAAATTTGTCCAGTACCTAAAATATAGCTTACTGTCATCAGACAAGCAATGTTGCTTTGAATTTTTAAATATAAGCAAAGTATTTAGACTTACCCCAAACATGAATAACCACTAGAGATAAAATTAAATGACTATTGAAATGGGTTCTTACAGTGTGAATTATTTACCTGCACACCATAAGAAATGCATAAAGTTCTGTGAAGTGGAAGCAAGATTGAGGAAATACAATTACAACTGTAAAAATAAGATTTCCAACAGAATAAGAATACAGAAAGTATTTATTTTCTATGTCTGCGAAGAAAGAAACAAAGGAGAAAGAATGAGAAGGAGCAGAGAGCCAAAAGGAGAGGTGGATTTCACAGAAGGTGAAAAGCAGGATTAGGATTTGCAGAAATGGCTAGAACACTTAAAAATGCAGAGGGTCTAATAAACAGTTGACAGATGTGTGGTTAGACATCCCACCTATTTCCAGCCTTCGTAAAATGAGATACATTCAAAAATGTCTTCTGTGAGTGATGTATGAGGCACATGTGTGTGAGACAGAGACAGAGAGAGAATGGAAGGAGTTCCATATAAGGCCCTGTGTGGGAAATGGGACATACATAGGATGGTGAGGAAAAGCAGGGATTCAGGCTAAAGATGAACCTTGGAGAATTCCCCTGGAAAATTGCAGACTTCACAGGACAGGCTTTGACCTGCAAACCATAGGATGGAGGTTTTAGTTATCATAATTGGGTACAAGAGATTAACTGCAGCTGACATTTGGGGTTCACATCTGAACATGTGCTAGTGTGTTTTATAATTTAAAGTTTGACAGTACCAAACCATTGTTGTTCAGCAGATTTCCAACTACAGTGATTCTGTAGGACAGAGGAGAACTGCTCCAAATAGTCACCAAGAAGCAGCTGGTGGGTTTGAACTATCACCCTTTTGGTTAGCAACCAAACTCTTACCTACTCCATCACCAGGGCTCCTTCTACAACACTAATTTGTGCTCAGTTTAACTCTGGTATAGTCCTACAGCTGTTAACCAAAAGGTCAGCAATTGGAATCCACCAAGTGCTCTTGGAAACCCTATAGGGTAGCTCTACTCTGTCCTACAGGGTCTCTATGAGTCAAAATTGACTAGACAGAAATGGGTTTGGCTTTTTGTTTTTTTTTTAATTCTCTAAGGGCTGGGTTTAACTTCATTACTCTTTCATTAAGGTCAGGAATCTTCTGAGCTATACTGATTCAAACTTCTGTCCAAACCAGTAAGGATAATCCCTCCTTCCTTCTGATAATACGAGGATGGGCAGAAATCTTCTAGCTAGTTCTTAATTAAGCTTTCTGCCCCACCAACCAAAACCAAACCCACTGCCATCCAGCCAGTTGCCATCAAGTGGATTCTGACTCATAGCAACCTACAGGACAAAACAGACCTGCCACCAGGGTTTCCAAGGCTGAAGTCTTTATGGAAGCAGACTGCCACATCTTTCTCCCTTGGAGCAATTGATGGGTTTCAGCTGCTGACTTTTTGTTAGCCACTGAGTGCTTTAACCACTGGGCCACCACGGATCTCTTTCTGTCCCACTAAGAACCTCAAACACTGCCACCATTCTTGTAGTCCCATTAATCAATTTTTGCTCCAGTGCTCTACAGACCTACCCTTCTATGACAAATCCAGCTGTTTAAAGAAAAGCACATGTTGTCACTGACACAGCGTGATTCTTCCATAATGCCCTTCAGTCAAGAAAGAATCACTGTTGGGGACTGCCCTTGCGTCTTCTGCTCCTCTTGTCTGCGCATCCTCTTTGATCATGACTTAACGGATATTTTCACTTAACTTTGCAAATCCTTTTCAGCTTTTAGAAAGCTACTACTTTCTGTTCGTAGGGATAACCTTTTGTTTTTTTTATGACTGAGTGAAAATGTACATTCCCACCTATACGCAGCTTCCACTGCCCTCCCTGCCCGGTGACAGCACACTATTCCTCTCTGCTCCATACATGTCTCATCCTCCCAGCAGTCTCCTTTCCCCTCCTGTCCACCCACTCAGCTTACTCCAGCCAGAGGTCAGCAGGATGATATCCTATAGATGCATAGAACCATAAAGTGTATCCCATATAAGGTCACTCTGCATCGCCAAGCCCAATCCACTTGTGTCCGAAGAGTAGACCTTCGTTATGATTTATGGGCAAGGGCAGCATCAGGGCCAAGTTGTCATCAGAGGACACAGCAAATGGTCCCAACTCAGCAGGAATGGATGCTCACCGAGGACCAAAATGACATGGGGTAAAGACAACCCAGAAGATAGAGAGACCCACATGAGTGGGTGCCTACACAGCCTTGGGACTGGGAGAACAGGGTGGTGCCTGGCCACCACCAGTGACAGCCACGATGGAGCTCACTAAGTTGAGTCTCACTGGCAACACAAGAATAAAAAGGGGTGCACCCTGAGATCTCCACTAAAAGACTGCAATTGATGGTCCAGCGGCTTTGGGGTTCCCCTGGGAATAAGCTTTTTACTCCTCTCACTAAAAAGCCTTTTAGAAACCCTTTTAAAATTGGGTTTTTCATGGTTTCCTCATGGCTTCAGATTGTTAAAACTGAGCAAAAAATGGTAATCCATCTTCTGCCTCCCTAAAAACATTTCTGACTTAGGAGATGATTAACAAAGGATGGAGAGAACCACAAAGCTATGACGTTTTGAATTTATGATGTATCTTACTTATGTCTCTCTGCTGCAGAACATATATTGCCTAGAACATACCTTCTGGTTCTTCTACCCTGAGTTATAAAATATGTGCTTATTTCTCCCACCTTCAACTTGTAAAATATATTCTTTTTTTGTTTGTTTTTATTATGACTGAGTGAAAATGTGCATTCCCGTATAAATTTATATGCCCACTTATATGCAGCTTCCACTGCTCTCCCTGTCCGGTGACAGCACACTATTCCTCTCTGCTCCATACATGTCTCATCCTCCCAACAGTCTCCTTTCCCCTCCTCTCCACCCACTCTCCTTCCTCCAGCCAGAAGTCAGCAGGATATCCTATAGATGCACAGAACCATAAAGTGCTTCCAATATATGGTCACTCTGCGTATTTCAAGATTTAATTAAATATGCATATATAAAATTAGTGAATGAAAAACACACTTAACTAGGATGTCTGTGTTATTTATCATCCAAACTGGGACACTTTTGAGAACAAAGAGGGATGTTACTAGTATTCACTTTGGAGCAACAGACTGTCTCAGGGGAACCATGACGTGCTCACCCTACCCTACCCTTAATTGATTTTTAACATTCAGAAATTATTCTATGAACATATATGCACTATAGAGAGTCTGTCTTTTTTTAAAAAAAGAACCGCATTGTGCATAACTTTTAATAGGTTCTTTTGAAACTTAAAATAGATGCATTTCTACGTCAGTAAATACAGAGCTAGATAATCATTTTAATTGTTGCAGTGACTTTCATGCACTAAGTGCTGTGTCAATGTTATTCCTATCACTTATTCTAATTCTTTAGCTACTAGAGTATACTTTTTTCTGAACAAATAAAGTTAATTTAAAAATATTATTATTTAAGATATTATTACTTATCTCACTGTCATAAGCAATGCCGTGTTAAACCATTTTACAGTTTATACCATTATGATAAGTTTCTTAAAGACTATCAGAATTAGAAGTGTGTAATTTGACATGGAAAGACATTGCATACTGTTTTTTCAAAGGTGTCAATACGCAAGCCCATTAAAAATGTGCGAGTATGGATTCCATATAACCTTGATAATAAAGGATTTTATCAGTCTTTTTGATCTTTGCTAATGTAATAAATAGAAAGAGTTTAGTATTTTAATTTGCTGTCTTTGGCTCAGACTCTTTAGTACCCACCCCTATAGATGGAAATACAGTAAATACCTCAACAAATTAAGAGGTATTGTAGTCAAGAGGAGCAGGGGTAGGGAACAGAAGCCACAACATGTCCTACACTAACTACCATTTTTTTAAGAATCTTTAAGTTGTTGCTGTTGTTATGTGCTATCAAGTCAGAAATGATCCATAGCAACCTGTGTACAAGAGAATGAAACACTGCCCAGTCCTGCACGACGCCCACAGTCGTCATATTTGAATCCGTTGTTGCAGCCATTGAGTGAAACAGTCTCGTCGAAGGTCTTCCTCTTTTTCACTGACTCTTCACTTTGCCACGTGTGATATCCTTCTCCAGGGATTGATCCCTCCTGCCAACTTGTCCGAAGTATGTAAGAGGCAGTCTCACCATTCTTTCTTCCAAGGAGCACTCTGGCTGTACTTCTTCCAAGGCAGGTAGATCTGTTTGTTCTTTGGCAGTCCATAATACATTCAATATCCTTCTCCAATACCACAGTTCAATGGTATCAGTTCTTTTCTGTCTTCCTTATTCATTGTCCAGCTTTCACATGTGTAGGATGTGATTGAAAATATCATGGTTTGGGTTAGGCATGACTTAGTCTTCAAGGGAATGCCTTGCTTTCCAGCACTTTAAAGAGGTCTTTTACACCACATTTGCCCAGTGCAGTGTGCCTTTCAATTTCTTGACTGCTGCTTCCATGGGCATTGATTGTGGATCTATGTAAAGGGAAATCCTCTACAACCTCAATCTTTTCTTCATTTGTTGTGATGTTGCTTATCAGTCCAGTTGTGAAGATTGTTATTTTCTTGATGTTGAGGTGTAATTCATAATGAAGCCTGTGGTACATATTTCAAGACCTCTTCACTTTCAGCAAGCAAAGTTGTGTCATTTGCATAGCGCAAGTTGTTAATGAGTCTTCCTCCAAACCTGATGCCCTATTCTTCGTATACTCCAGGTTCTGGGCTTATTGGCTCAACATGTGAATTGAAAAGATATGGTGAAAGGAAACAACCCTGATGCATGCCTTTCCTGACTTTAAACCATGCAGTATCCTCTTGTTCTGTTTGAAAAACTGCCTCTTTATCCATGTACAGATTCCTCATGAGCACGATTAACTGTTCTGGATTCCCACTGTTCACAGTATTATCCTTAATTCATTATGATCCACATAGTCAAATGCCTTTGCATAGACAATAAAACATAATTAAACATTTTTCTGGTATTCTCTGCTTTTGGCCAAGATTCATTTGACATAGGCAATGGTATCCATAGTTACATGTCCTCTTCTGAATCCTGCCTGAATTTCTGCCAGTTTCCTGTGAATATACTTCTGTAGTCACTTTTGAATGATCTTTAGCAAAGTTTTTCTTGCATGAGGTATTAATGATATTGTTCAATAATTTGTGCATTTGGTTCAATCACTTTTATTAGGCATAAATTATGGATCTCTTCGAGTCATTTGGCCAGGTAGCTGTTATCCATAAATGAGTGAGTGCTTCCAGCACTGTTTCTGTTTGTTGAAACATCTCAATTTGTATTCCATCAATTCCTGGAACCTTGTTTTTTTTGCCTTCAGTGTAGCTTGGACTTCTTTTTTGTTTTTTGTTTTTTGGCCAATACCTGCAGTTTGAATTTCTTCCTTCAGTACTATCAGTTCCTGAGCATATGCTTTCTCTTGAAATGGTTGTACATTGACCAATTATTTTTGATATAATGACTTTATATATTAATTCCATCTTCTTTTGATATTTCCTGCGTCGTTTGATATTTTCCCTGTAAAACCCTTCACTACTGCAACTTGCAGCTTAAATTTTTTTCTTCATTTCTTTCAGCTTGAGAAACACTAAGCATGTTCTTCCCTTGGGTTTTCTGTCCTCAGCTCTGCACATGTCATTATAATACTTTGTCTTCTTACACACACTAGAAATGGTCTGTTCACTTCTTTTACCTCATCATGTCTTCCTTTTGCTTTAGCTCCTCCATATTCAAGAGCAAGTTTCAGAGTGTCTTCTGACATCCACTTTGATCTTTTCTTCCTTTCATGTCTTTTTAGTAACCTGCTTTCTTCATGGATGATGTCCTTGATATCATGCCACAGTTCATCTGGTCTTCAGTCATGAGTGTTCAGCACATCCAATCTGTCCTTGAGATGGTCTATAAATTCAGGTAGAACATACTCAAAGTTGTACTTTGGCTCTCATGGACTTGTTCTAATTTTCTTCAGTTTCGAATTGAACTTCCGTAAGAGCAACTGATGGTCTATTCCACAGTCAGCCCCTAGCCTTGTTTTGACTGTTGATACTGAGCTTTTCTATTATCTCTTTCCACAGCTGTAGTTGATTTGACTCTTGTGCATTCCATCCAACAAAGCTCATGTGTATGGTTGCCATTGATGTTGATGAAAAGGGTATTTGCAATAAGAAGTCATTGGTCTTGCAAAATTCTGCCATGTGATCTTAAGCATCATTTCTATCACCAAAGCCATGTTTTCCAGCTGTAGATCCTTCTTCTTTGTTTCCAACTTTCACTGTTACAGTCACCAGTAGTTACAATGCACCCTGACTGCATGTTTGATCAGTTTCAGATTGCAGAAGCTGGTAAAAATCTTCAACTTCTTATCTCTGGCCTTAAGCGTTGATGCATAAATTTTATGAACAGTCATAGTATCTGGTCTTCCTTGTACATACATGGATATTATCTTTTCACTGTCAGCATTGTACTTCAGGATAGATCTTGAAATGTTCTTTTTGATGATGAACAAGACATTGTTCCTGTTTAAGTTGTCCTTCCTGGCACTGTAGGCCATTTGATTGTTTGATTCAAACTGGCCAATACCAGCCCATTACAGGTCACTAATGCCTGGGATATTGAGGTTTATACATTACATTTCATTTTTTATAATTTCCAATTTTCCTAGATTCATACTTTGTATATCCCACCTTCTGATTATTAAAGGATGCTTACAGCTGTTTCTTTTCCTTTTGAGTCATGCCACATCAGCAAATGAAGGTCTCAAAAGCTTGACTTCATCCACATCATTAAGGTCAACTCTACTTTGAGGAAGCAGCTCTTCCCCAGTTGTCTTTTAAGCGTCTTCCATCCTGGGGAGCTCATCTTCCAGCATTGTATCAGACAATGTTCTGTTTCTATTCATAAGGTTTTTACTGGCTAATTCTTTTCAGAAGTAGGCTGCCAGGCCCTTCTTCCTAGTCTTAGTCTGGAAGCTCAGCTGAAGCCTGTCAGTCATAAGTAACCCTGCTGATATCTGAATACTGGTGCCATAGCTTCCAGCATCACAGCAACACACAAGCCCCCACAATAGGGCATACTGACAGACATGTGGGGGAGAATTTTTAAGTAGTTAAACATGAAAACCTACTCCACCATGGTGCAGTGATTAAGAAATCAGCTGCTAACCAAAAGGTTGACAGTTTGAATCCACCAGCCTCCACTTGGAAACTCTGTGGGACAGTTCTACCCTGTCCTATAGGGTCATTATGAGATGGAACAGGTATTTTATACTGTAAAGGAGATTTTTATCCTGATTTTTGGTACTTACTAAAATAATCATGTAGTTTTCATTTTGACCTATTATGCATTAAAAACACATTAGCGATACCAATTTTTTGATAGACAAATGTATCTTCCCAAGGTTCATAACAGAACCAGGGTCAACTGTTCTATTATAAATCCTCACACTATTATTAAAAAAATGAAAAGAATTCACATCTTAACCGATTTAGGGTTAAGTTTAAGAAGCAGTTTCTTTAATATTCTGCTGGTTTGGTACTACTCCTCCTCGAGCTAGGTAATCTTTTACAGACTTAGCCTACCTATTGGTGAGCATAGTCCCTGGTATCTGCTGCTTTTACTTGCATTATCTCCCATGAGCCATGCAAAAGTCTTTTTTTCATTAGCAATATTCTGCATGAGAATGTTTTCCCATGCTTAAATTTTTTCTCTAGTTTAACCTGTGTTCTGAAGATTTTTTTCACTTATTCCTAAAAAGTTACCCTTTATATGTTTATCTTCTGCAATGGAACCAACTACTATATATGGTAACTAGATACATTCTAAACTACCAGACTAGAGAGAGATGTGGAAGTACTTTTACAACACCTAGGATCTAGAACTTCTTGTAGACCAAGAACTGTTGCCCCGGTAGACAAAGTAGCCTGTACTACCGTCATACGTGGATTATGCTCTAATTTTCTGTAGGGGGAAAAGTTTTAAAATAAAAACCCTGTTTCTTTAACTCAAGGACAGAGTGAAGGGTAGCTCACAGCTCTCTACAAATATGAATACTATTAGAGAAAAGTTCAGACTCTGACTGATGAGAAGTTAAAACTGAAAGTACCTCTATGAATACTAGAAAGAATTCGAAAAGTCCATTTATATGTCTGTTAATAAGAAGTTCCCAAATTCCCACCCAGCACCTAGAGTTTAAATAGTGTGTAAGCATTCAAACAGTGCTGATAGCACAGGTTCCTACAAATTGCTACTGGAAAGGGAGAAGAATCATACTGGACAATACTGAAGACTGTACTTGAGGAAAGCAGTATTTTTAGCTCCTCCGACTTCTCACATAACATTTAAGCTTATTAGTAGAAGTAGTTCAATGAGAAATAGTTTTTCTTCTCTAGTTACTTTCTAGCTTTACTCTGAATATTAGCTGAGATGAAATTCTGCCTAAGTGTCTATTAAAAGAATAATGCAAAGATAGAAGGATCATTTTAAAAGATGCAGGTAGAAACTCAGAGTCAGCTGTTTTAAAATTTATGAACAGTGGCAGTAATTTCACTTGTGATGGAGGTAATTTTATTCCCATTCCCACGAATGCTAATGTTCACATTTCAGTTATTAAAATTAATCTGATTCAATTATATTCTGTGGGTTTGTGTTCAACTGTTCTGATTCATAACGGCAACAAACATTAAGTATGATTTTGTGATCTGTGACAGTGTACATCTATTAACACAAAATAGGAAAGAAGCATGTCCTTTTGACCCCAAATGCACAACTCATCGGGAATTAATGGTAAATGATATTCTAAAGATAATGTCATTCATTCATTCAACAAATACTTATTGAGTCTGTCCATGAAACTGTGCTTAGGAAAGGAAAGCCAGCCTATATTAAGTGCTTCAATATATGCCAAGAACTATGTTAGGCTTTTTCTGAATTTATTTAATCCTCACAGCAACCTTGTGAGAATAAGTATAATTGCTACATACAGCCATACAGCTTTTAAAAAGCACAAATTTATCAAGACTAGGAAATTTGTACAAATTCACAGAAAAGACAAGCAGTAGCACTGAAATTCACATCCATATCTTCTATAATTCAAGATCTTAATTCTTTTCATTATGCCATGTTCCTAGTTAATGAGCAGGTTTTGAGAAGAATACAACACTGTTTATTCCTATTGTCAAAAGCTGATAGCCTCATTGAGAAGACAAGGTATGCAAATGGTTATTCATTCCACAATTTTAAGCCTCTACAAGGAACAATGTTTCAGAAAGATGAAGAAAAGTATAAAACAATAGTAAATGTAATTTATATCCCTTGCGTTCAGAAGCTCATGAATTAGTCTTCTTTGTTCTTGTATAGATAAATCAGCTCATTTACGTTTTTTGTATCTATTTCAGCAAATGATCTCTTCTTCACAACTGTTAGTAATAAACTGAAGTAAGAAGTTTTCAGAGTTCACCACGTTGTAATGGTTGTATATTTAATGCTCTCCACTGTTGTCAGCCTTTTCCTAGGAAAGACCCTTAAAGAGTAGTAATATACCAGCTCTGAGGGAAGGTGTATCAAAGTTTAGAGACTTGGTAATAGCATTTTTGTTCCAGGAGATTAGTGGAGACAAAACAGTTTAGCTAGTCATTTCTGAGAAAAAAGAATGGGAATTTAGAAGGCCTTTCATCTAGTGCTGCTATAACAAAAATACCACAAATGGATGACTTTTTTAACAAAGAGAGATTTATTTCCTCATGATAAAATAGGCTAAAAGTCCAAATTCTGGTGTCAGTTCCTGGAAAGGCTTTCCCTCTCTGTCAACTCTGGAGGAAGGTCCTTGTCATCAGTCTTCCCCTGTACTGGGAGCTCCTCAGCTGTAGGGACCTTGAGTCCAAAGGTTGTACTATGCTCCCAGCACTGCTTTATTGATAGTGTGATTTTCCCCTCTGTTTCTGTTTCCTTCTCTCTTTTATATCTCAATAGATTACCTCAAAATACAGTCCAAATTTGCA
Source organism: Heterohyrax brucei (assembly GCA_028571685.1). Taxonomy (NCBI): domain Eukaryota; kingdom Metazoa; phylum Chordata; class Mammalia; order Hyracoidea; family Procaviidae; genus Heterohyrax; species Heterohyrax brucei. The sequence continues at coordinate 109,839,839 of CM053149.1, read as the reverse complement.
GACTGAGTCTTCCTCAGTAACACAGCAGCTAACCATCCTTCCTCATTAACATCACTGAGGCAAGATTTAAAATACATAGGAAAATAACTCAATACTTTGAATCATGACCCAAGCCATACTGATGCATGCATTTTTGGGGAGGGGTCACAATTCAATCCATAACACTGTGTCTAACCTTGTCATAGCAAAACAAGGGGGAATAAAAGCCTTGGTGTTGCAAAGGTTAAACCATAGACTGCTAACCCAAAGATTGAAAGATTGGTGGCTCAAATCCATCCAGCAGATCCACAGAAGAAAATCAAAAAGCCAAACCTACTGCTGTTAAGTCAATTTCAACTCATAGTGAACTACAGACAGAGTAGAACTGCCCCCATCAAGTTTCCAAGGAGCACCTGGTGGATTTGAACCACCAGCCTTCTGGTTAGCAGGCATAGCACTTAACCACGGTGCCCCCAGAGATTCCTCCACAGAAGAAAGAGCTGGCTACCTGCTTCCATAAAGATTCCAGTGAAGAAAACACTGTGGGCTAATTCTTGTCTGTCACATGGAGTTGCTTTAAGTTGGAATCAACCCAATGCACCCAACAATAACGTCATCTAAGTCACACGGGCTGGAGCAGCTCCTTGTAGTAGCCATTTCTGGAACACAAAGAGAGTGGGGAATAAATTTCCAGAATCATGGGGTTTAGTTAAAGTTCAGTTGCAATTGAGCCAATAGTAATTGATCAAGTATCAATTCCTTTTTTCTATCCTCATTTCCAAACAAATAACCAAAACTAAACTTTTCTGAAGATTAGTGAAAAGCTGTTTCATTTTATTTAGCAAACTATGCTCAATCAACTATCTCTTATTAATTACTTTTGTTTATTAGCAAACACATTTTGCTTATTAACAGGGGCTGGCATGCTTTCCTGGAGGAGCCCTGGTGGCCCAGCAGTTAAAGCGCTTGGCTGCTAAGCAAGGTCAGAGGTTCAACCCCGCCCCCGGCCACTCGGAGGTAGAAAGATGTGGCAATCTGCTTCATAAAGATTTCAGTCTTGGAAACCCTATGGGGCAGTTCTACTCTTTCCTGCATGGCTGCTATGAGTTGGAATCAACCTGACAGAAGTAGGGCTATGCTTTCCCACCAATAGTTTTCAGAGGGATCTTTTTGTTTGTTTGTTTTAATTCCCTGTTCTGAGTTCCTTTCCTTTCAACATGTTAGAAACAACAGCATATTCCTAGGAAAGGGGAAACCACCCCATGAAATCCTGTGTACTTTTTTCACATCTTACATTTCAACTCCACTGGGAACTGGTATGCACTGTTTAACAAGGGATTTTTCCTTTGGTTATTCTGAGGTTGACTCAGGATACTATTGTATGTTATTTGGCATGTTTTTTGGCTTGGATGCAGTCATTTTCATAGTTCATGTTGGTTTCAGAGACTGAGAAATCCGTAGAGGAAAAGGCACCTTATTTTAAGGCAAAGTTAATACTCCTTTGGAAAACTTAAAAACAACAACAACAAAATCCTCTTCCAATGTAGCAATTCCTTTTGAGATGACAGTTACTTGACAACATGGTCAATGAGATCCTCCTCAAGTTCACATGGACCTTACTCAGGAGTTTCCTGACATATCTGTTCAGAGGTCTAATTCTATATAACCAGAGGGACACATCATTACATTCCTTTGAGACATAGCAATACATTAGAATTCTGAAAAATGAATTCATTCGAGAAAGCTTAAACGTTTAAAAATGATGGTATCAGAGTGAGACATGGGCACTCTTAATACCAGCAAGTGGTACCAACTATATAATCAACAAAGAAAATGTAAATTCTATCATCTTCTTTTCATGCCCTTGGAGAGACGTGCAGAGCTGATGATATCACATTTTCAACTCAAGAGCCACCAGTTTTGCAAACCCCTGATTAGTGAAAAGCAAACAATGTTATCAATTTTAATGGACCTAAAGTAAAGATTTTCATGTGGCATTTTCAATGCCACATGAATTTTTATTATCGAGTGACTGGATAGCTGTTTTGTATCCTCAGGGAACATTCTTAGTGAAGTCATAACTATAGCAAAAGTTATGAAAGAGCTTAAGTAAAATTATCAGATCAAAAGCAAATGTGAGCTAAGAGATAATTTATTGTCACACGTGTCTGCTTACTCATTTATTTACTTTGGTTATTTTGATTGTCTGCAAAGAGGTAAAGATAAAAGTGAGATCAGAAATCAAAACAAGAGTGAATTATAAATACAATATTTGAGCAATGGGCCTCCAAAACAAAGCAGGAAAGGACACTTAATGTAACAGCTTTCACGTTTGATTAAAAAAAAATCTTCTGAGATAAACTGAGAATAACTTACTTCATGGACAATTTTTTCTTTAGCTTCTTTAGCAAAGTGTTACCAAGATGTGACCATGAGGAGCGCAGACTTTAGAACACAACTCTTGAGTTCAAGTTTTGGAACCAGTTATTTAAATACTTTGAGACTAAGTTTCTATATCTGTAAAATGGTGATAACAGTACTGTCTACAGCAAAAGACTCTCAGGAAACCTAAATGAGAAATAAATAAGAAAATAAATAAATGAATTAATTAAATAAAATAAGATCTAACACCGATGTAAATGTATAAAGACCAAAATAGTGCTGAAAGATAGGAAACACAATATAAGTACTATCATGCGATTATAGTTATTATTGTAATACAGAAGAGCTTATTACAAAAATCAAGAATTTCCTGTCACAAGCCTTTTCCATCTAGTTCAGCTCCCAAGAGTTCCCTCTTTTTAACCGTTTCCGTTTTTAGTGTTCCTTGTTGTTAATTGTACAGTTTTAAATAATACCCTAGTGGTGTGGTACTTTAAGTGCTACAGCTGCTAGCCAAAAGGTCTGCAGTGCAAATCTAACAGGCATTCCTTGAAAACTCTGTGGAGCATTTCTGCTCTGTCCTGTAGGGTCACTATGAGTCAGAATCAACTCAGCATCAGTGGGTTTGGCTTGTTGGTGGGTAAATAATATGCTAAAATTTGATTTATTAATTTATAAACTTTCTCCCTGTACCACTAAAGATACATCACTGTCCTCATTTCTTTCCCTTGAGCAACTCTACAACTCAAAGATTGTATTACTAAGCATTCATTACTTATTCATTCAGATTAGACAGTATCTTTTCGTTGTTACCAGGTTAAGGATAATAAGTCATATTAAAAAAAAAAATACCTTTGTCCATGGATCTGTAGAAGCTGAAGAAACACAGGTTAACCAGCAATGTTTTATACTGACCTTATATGAATGTTAATAGTCTAGTACCTTTTTTTTTCTCTCAAAGAACTTCTATGATACCTAAACTAGCAGGATTAAAAAATATTTTGCTCTCAGGTAGTAGGAATTGATCAGAAAATGCTGTGAGAAATCAGAGAAACAAGTGAGATAGATTCCTTAAATAACACTCAATTTAACCATGTTTTTGAGAGGAGACAAATTACGTGCAGCTTAAGATTGTAGTGTAGACACTGTGTGTTATTGATTGATGAGAAATGTGTGTATTTACACTGCCAGACTGTCACAGAGAAGGCTGGAACCATCTGTATTAAGAAGCAAAAAGATTTAATGAATACTGATGTTTGCAACTGGCTTTGAAATGCATAGAAAGTAAGATGGATTAATGAATTTGCAAAGAAAGAAGGATGGGGAAGTGATAAAGCAAACAGAACAAAAAGTGAACAATTGTAGCATCTAGGCGGTAGATATTTGTGGGTCCAGTTTATAATTCTTTCAACTTATCTGCATGTTTTAGTTTTTTTATAATGCTATCTTGGGGAAAAATGAAAAGTGTTGATTTTCTTCTTCCTTTATTGAAAATGCGTAGAAGGCAGTTTGCATAGTATAGAACCAAGGCTTGTTTTTGTTTGTTTGTTTTTTGTTTTTATTTCCCTAGCAAAAATAGAACATTAAACAGTTTAAAATATGAGACCCTCAAAATCTACACCACAAAGCAGAAACAAAAAATCTCTGTACTACAAAATTTCAAGGTAAATATAAACCATTAGCAAACTCAGGGAACAAACAATCCCAGTCTGGCTCCCATAGCTCTTACAGTTTTGAATTACGTTGCCTCCTAAAAAAACAAACCATACCCACTGCCCCTCAAATCAATTTCAACACACAGCAACTCTACAGGACAGAGCAGAACAGCTCCATAGTTTCTAAGGAATGCCAGGTGGATTTGAACTGCTGACCTTCTGGTTGGCACACTGCACTTAACCACTATACCACCAGGGCTTCCACGTTGCCTCCTAGAATCCTTTAAATGGGTTAGCATCAAAATCAATCCCCCTAAAAAGCAGTTAGTAATTCAAAGTTTGGTTTAGTAGTAAGTAAAAAACGAGAAAAAAAAAAAACTACCGTCAATTCTGACTCATAGAAATGCTAATCAGGCTCAAAAAGGTAGAAATACAAAGCTAATTTAGCAAAAGATAAGTGGAGAAAGTCAAATATGGCTAAAGTGTAAGGTATGGAGGGAGAAATGGAAAAAGAAAATGGGGCTGATATGGCAGGGAAAGAAGAATAAGGAAGAAAAAAACTTCTGCTGTCTAATACATTCCAGCTCACAGCGACCATCCATATAGGACAGAGTAGAACTGCCACTTACAGTTTCCAAAGCTGTGCTTTTTATGGAAGCCAACTGTTCTGTCGTTCTCTCCCTGAGCAGCTGATGGATTCAGACTGCTAACCTTTTAGTTAGCAACCGAACACTTCACCACTGTACAGCCAGGGTTCCTCATCAGGTAGGAAGTATCCTAATAAAAAATTATGGTCAAAAGTTTACAGTTTGTTCCAAAAGTAATTAGCCAGTATAAGGATTGTTTCAGCAAAAGGGGGTTGTGAAGAGACGTGTGGTTTAGAAAAGTAACTAGCCTAGAAAAATGGAGAATGTACTGGAGAGATGAATTTAAAGCCAGAGAATAATATTACTTACAAGTCACACTTTCTCCCTTCTCTCTCTCTCCCTGGCCCTCTCACTGACCCACATTTCTCTTCCTTGGCCCCCTTTATATCTGTGTTTTTGGTAAAGCCACATTAGTAATTATTTGTGTGTGTGTGCGTGAGTGCGTGTGTGTGTGCATGCAGCGATGCATAGATACAGATATAGATGATGATGCAGATATGAATATAGATTGATGCTAAATCAAACCAAAACCATCGCTTTTGAGTCAGTTTCAACTCACGGCAACCCGGTGGAGGGCTTCCAAAGTCTGCAAATCTTTACAGAAGCAAATTGTTACATTTTTCCCCTGTGGTGCAGTTGAGGGGTTCAAAGCCTGCATCCCAGGGCTTCATCACTGTGCCAACATGGTTCCCTGTGTATATGTGTACCTATATGTAAATTCAAATTAGGTTTTAAACGTTGGCCTGTAACAGAATCCCCTAGGGAACTTGTTAAAAATGCAGGTGCCAGGGTACCACTCTAGAAAGCACTGACACACCTCATTAACTACGTTTAGAGCATTACTAACAAGCATATTACACAGGATGATGTAGCTATAAGTGAACTTTTAGCAAGCAATCTACTGATCATTTCATAAGGGTAACATCTGTCCTGCCTTTGGCTTGATGTTTCATTGAATTTTTTACGAAAAGTAGAATTTGATGTCTGATTTGAGCTGTCTCAGAATTAGTGCTTTAAAGAGATTTGCCTGAGGGGCTACCACGTAAGAATTAGCAATGACTTCATTAGCACAGAGAACTGGCATTTAAAGTCTTCACATGGAAGAGAAAATGGTTGCCATTTGCTAGGAATCCCTGCACCGAATGCCTTGCACCTGAATTATTGCCAGATCAAACTGGCCAACAAGCAAGGTGAGCACACACTAATTTGTGCTTACCTACTAATCTATAGCTAACAATTTCACATTTTCTCACTGCATCAAAGATGCCACATCTAAGTATAGCTGGCATCTGCCTTTCTCCCAACCCCACGATACCTTCCTACAGAATCAAAGCCTCTTTTCTAATTTATAATCTGTAACAGAGATAAAGCACCCTGTGAGTGAGGTAAACACAGCCTTACTCATGCTGTTTTTAGATTATTGTCTATAGTGAACAATGATAGATTATTATCTATAGCTTAAAATTTCACAACTCCCATATGAAATTGTTCACTTGAAATTAGTAAGCACAAGTAAGCCCTCCCTCTGCCAACTCCAGTGCCAGAAAGTAGGGACAGAAATACTTAGCTGTTTTCGGACATAAACCCAAGTATATGGACTGTCAGATACTTCCTAACCCAGTGTTAAACATCGTTCACCACACAACAAACGACTAGCATTAGAAACGAAGGAATTAAGTATCAAGGATAAACATGCTTCGAAGATAACTCATTCATGGTGACTGAACACTTGAGCAGAATGGACTATAATTCTCTTTAGGTACAACGATCTCAGAAATATGTGGTGACAAATTAAAGATGGTTGTAAGCTCTTGGACCTTCTTCCATCTAGAGAGAGCATCTCCGTTCTTGTCTATTAAATCTAGGCAGGCTACAGGATTGCTTTTACCAACACAGAGTGATGCTGTGTGAGAGTTTTGCCAAAGCTTAGAAACACCTTCTACCTTCAACCCCTAAGAACAGTTTTGGAGCTCCAAGCCTCAGTGACTGAGATATTGCCACACTATGAGAAAGTCCAAGCTACCCACATCAAGAAGTCAGCCAATGAGAGGTGAAGAGAGAGAAAGAGCAGTCTGCCCAGCCTCCAACTATTTTAGCCACAACCATTTATGCCAGCCTAGGTGAAGCAGGTTTTGGGGTATTTTGTTCAATGTGTTTATTATATATGTATACACCTAGACATAAACACATATGTATGGGCATATGATACAGAAAAGTAGGAAAGACAGGAAGTATGTGTATGCATGTGTGTGTGTATACACATATACTCACGTGCATACTTTCTGTTGCATATATGTTTATATATATACACACACACAACTACATACAGATATATGCATATATATATATATGTGTGTGTATATATGTGTATACAGACATGGTACCCCTAGTGGCATAGTAGTTAAGTGCTACAACTATTAACCAAAATGTTGGCAGTTCAATTCCACCAGGAACTACTTAGAAACTCTGTGGGGCAGTTCTACTCTGTCCTATAGTGTCATTGTGAGTTGGAATCAACTCGACAGCAACAGGTTTACTGTCGGGTTTTTTTTTTATATGCATATGTATGTGTTATACTATACTTTCACACAGCTTTCCTCCTTGGTAGTCTCTACAGCTGAGCTTAAACCTTCCACAGATGAATGCTGAGCCTACTAGCACCATGCTGGGTGATTTTCCTGCATTTATCTCATTGAACCGTCATTAAACTTTGTAATCTAGATGTTATTATCATCGTCCCTTTTCTATAGATGAGGAAACTGAGACATAAGTAGGTTAGTCAATTTGACGAGAGACTAGTAGGCTAGTAGGGAGTACAGCTGGGTTTAAACCTCAATGTGTTTAACTCCCAAAACCTATGCTATTTCTATACCCTTTCTTGAATAAAAAATAACCCAGAACAATGAAATGGTTTGCCTTAAACCTTGGAGATATTTTCCCCCTTAGTAGCATACCCAAGTGCAGGTATCTCAGTGTCCCCTCATATCACCATGACAACTGATCCAGCCCAAGGCTAGCCCTCCTTTAACATGTTCCAAATTACCTCCGTGGCTGGGGCTTGCCAGGGCTTGCTGGCATTGCAAATTAAACAGAGAGCCGGTCAGAGCGATGAGGAAACTAATTTCTACTAAACGCCTGGACTCATCAACTTTTGATGTGCAGATCCGGATTTCCAGATGCAGCCAAATGTGAGAAAAGCCTCACAAGGACTAAACTGAGGACTGTACAAGAAAGGAGGATTGAAAACAGAAGGCTCAGCATCCTGTTAGATAAGACAGGGATTTGCTATTTCCCTGTCCTTTCCTCCTCCCGATTCTTCTTGGCAATGCTCCTTAGAATCCTTGCTGTGCTGCCCGAGATGTGTAGCTTGCAAAGTTTTTGTTGTTGTTATTCTCTGTTTGTTTTTGTTTGTTTGTTTTAACTCTTAAACTACTGAGTCACCAGAGCACTATAGCCCTTTGGTTCAGAGAAAGCCTCTTTCTGTTAATCCTCTAGGGAGAATAGACGTAGGAAAGAAAGTATTCTTTTATTGAATCAATTATTTTAAAAAAATGCTATTGTGATCTTTTCAAATACCTTCTTAGAATGGCAGACTAACAAAACAACCCAGGTAGCTTTATTGAAATCCTAGATGAGTCTAGTTGCATGAATTTGAGGGTAGGTAATAAGGAGAGTTGAATAGCTATGATTTATAAGGAGAAAAATGTAGGGCAATCTTGGCAAAAGAGGAGAGAAGAGAAGGAAGAAGATGATTCTGTGATGTGAGTCCTCTCTGGTCACCTCCCAGATCTTCAGCAAATGTGCTAATCTCACAAATGTTCCATCTGAATTGACTGCCTATTAAAAAACCAAACCCAGTGTTATCAAATTGATTCCAACTCACAGTCATTCTGTAGGATAGAGTACAACTGCCCCATGTTTTCAAGGAGCGCCTGGTGTTTTTGAACTGCTGACCTTTTGATCAGCAGCCATAGCACTTAACTACCAGGCTGCCAGGGTTTCCGATTACCTATTGGAAGGGTTAAATATTGTGTCTGGGTTGATGTGGAGCGAAATGAAAAGAACATGTACCAATTGTAGACCTATAAATAGCAGGAGCTGTAAGAGCGATACCCACAAGAATTAATTTAAATACAGGCAAAGTGGTTAGACTTCCATGAATCATGAAATCTATAATCAGACCTAAGTTAAGAGACAAGAGATCCTCCAAGTCGCATATAAATTACATATCAATACACCCAAGGGTTCTCATACATTCATGTTTCATTCATTCAGTGCTCACTGCAGACTATGGTGGACAACCTAGGTACAGGAATAAGCAAATCATATCTCCGTGCTGCTCAAATCTGTTTACACAAAAGTTACCGAGTGTCAAAAAATGCAGATTCTGGAACTTCCTCCCACTTCTTCTGTTAACTTCATTTAGGAAGTCTGGGCTAGGGCCCCAGAAATTTAGTACATGTTCTCTATAGCCTACTATTGTTTAAAAGAATACAACCCTAGTCTTTTTATTTAATAAACTTACAGCCTAGGAATACAGACAAACATCTAAAGAAATCAGTTATGTAAATACTGTAAGTGCTATGATTACTGCTTAGTGGGAGAAACCAAAGAGGGACTGTTCATTTCTTCATGTGGAAAGGACTTAATGAAAGAGGTGGCACTAAGACTATGATGAAAAACGAGAAATTGACAGAGACCAGAAAATAAAGGAATTGCTGGAGAGAAGTAGCACAAAGTGTGTATGGAGCCTGAGTTGGCAAAGAGAACTGCAAGAGGTTAAGAATGGGCAAATGTGGAGCCAACAGAGGATGCAGCAGGATATGCTGCTAGAGATGAGCACAGGTAAGAGGATGGAAGGCGTTGCCCGCCATTCAAAGAGTAGAGTGAAGGGGACGCCATGGAAGAATTTACAAAGAAGAATCAGAGGGTAAAATAGTCTAAATTTCATTCTATAAGACTTAATATAGCTATAGAGAAAGAGCCTGAGCCTGTATCATGGCTGACCTCTGAGCCATCCTGGGACAACTGTCTGATCCTGGCAGAGTCTCAGGTCTTGGGAAGTGATTCCTTGATGTCATGAATTGAATTGTGTCCCCGAAAATGTACATCAAATTGCCTAGGTCATGAATCTCGGAATTATGTGATTGTTTACCATTTTGTCATCTAATGTGGTTTTCCTATGTGTTGTAAATTTTATTACCTCTGTGTTGTTATTAAGGTGGGGTTAGCAGCAGTTGTGTGGTCTGACACTTGAATCCGTGACCTTAATTGTTTAAAGTGCGACGTACCTCATTGCTGAATATCACTACAGTCACCTTCAAAGTACTCAGCTTGGGAAGCTATGTACTGACACCAGCTCTTAGTCCACCCTTCAGAGCAACTGTGGAACTCTTTCTGGAATGGCTATTGCACAGTGGCAAGGTGGCAAATTCGTGAACTTAATTGTATAGTTGTCTGTGAGGGAGTTTTTAGCCAGTAAACAAATAACTGTATTGGAACACCCTTCCTACTCACCTGATCTGGCTAACTATGACTTTTTCTTTACCCGAAGATAAAGGAAACCTTGAAAGGAAGACATTTTAATTACATTCGGGACATCAAGGGTAACATGACAGCAGTTCTGATGGCCATTCCAGAAAAAGAGTTCCAAAATTGCTTTGAAGAGTAGACTAAACGCAAGTGTTGATGCATAGCTTCCCCAGGGGAGTACTTCAAAGGTGACCCTAGTGATGTTCAGCGGTGATATACATAGCACTTTTTCTAGGATGTATTCGTGAAATTAATTGTCTACCCTCGTATATTAATAGAACAAGATTCAATCTACAAGATTAGGTTGTGTCTTGAGTCAATCTCTTTGAAGATATAAAAGAAAGAACAATCAGACAGATGTGGGAGACTTTATACCACCAAGAAAGCAGAATACAACCTTTGAACCTGGGATTCCCTCACAGAGAAGTTCCTAGACCAGGGGAAGACTGAAGACATGGACCTTCCCCAGAGGCAGCAACAACAACAACAACAAAAGTCTTCGACTGGAGCTAATGCTCTGAATTTGGACCTCTAGAGTACCAGACTGAGAAACTAAACATCTACTTATTGAACATCTACTTAAGATATTTCTGTTATAGCAGCATAAAACATGTGCATAAAGCAAAAGGAGAGATTTGAAGGAAAGAAGTCTAGGCATAGAAAAATAGAAACTTTTGCTTAAGACTAAAATTTAAAAATTGAAAGTAATGGCATGCAATATAAAAAAAAATAGGACACAATCATCAAATATTTCAAAAACAAGTTTTTTTTTAGTCTACAGAAAAGTTAGTCACTCTGATTAATAAGATGCTAAAAACTGGATAATTTTAGCCCCATTTCCTAGTGGCTTTACGACAATGATTTCCAAATGGCAACGCATTTGCTATAGAGTTCGGGAATGCATTAGATGTTTGCTGAGTTTGTTATAATTAGTGTCATTGCACTGAATGTCAAAGGAATTAATAATGATTAGCCTCTGATTATAAAGAGCTGCCTATCATGTTTATTATGCTAACATTCAAAAATAACTTGCTTTATTAAAGCATGTTTTAATTGTCAACCAAACCCACTGCTTTTAACTTCTTACTAATAGCAACTCTATGCCAAAAAAAAAAAAAAAAAAAAAAAAAAAAACCTCTGCTATGAAGTTGATTTCAACTTATAGCAACCCTAGAGACCCTACAGGGCAGAATAGAACTGACCTATAGAGTTTGTGATGGATTTGAATTACCAAGCTTTTGGTTACAGCTGTAGCTCTTAACTACCATGCCACTAGCAACCTTATAGAACAGAGTATATGGGGCACATAGAGTGTAAAGGACTTCCGCATAGTGTTTCCAAGGCTGTAAATCTTTACAGTAAATCTTTCTGCCGTGAATGGGCTTGTGGGTTTGAACAACAGACCATTCAGTTAGCAGCCAAGCATTTTAACCCCTGCACAACCACAGCTACTTAAATTGTCAGCAGCAATTTGTAAATCAATGAGGTACATTTTTTCAGCATCAGGAATCTCATGTAGGTCATTGGTTTTCTTATTGGAGCCATGTCCCATAATTATGTTATTGAGGCAAATGATCAATTTGAAAAGAGAGGAAACCTGAAACTTCCTGAATTTGATTTTGTCATTGTCCGTCACCTTATGAAGGATTATATCTAAATTTACTTCAGTAAATTGGATATTACTTTTGCCTTGTGAAATGTAGAATATGTCACTTGTTCTGGTTGAATCTAGAGCTAACAGACATAAAACCTTATTAAAATAAAAATTGTTATGTTGGAGTTTGTTAAATTCCAAACTATTTTCTCATATTCTACAACTTAGTCACCTATGAAAATTAACTGACCTCACTAAATCTCAATGTCATTCACCCCTTTCCTTATCAGCTTAAGAAATTAAAAAGAGTTGACATCCCTGAGCAAAATGTCCTACAAAATAGTCATGTTTTGAAGATTTAAGATTATTGTTGATATTATGAATCCAGAAACCTGTAAGAGCAAAGTAAAAACTTATTACAAAAGGACAATACTACATTTAAGTCAAAGGCACAGTTGATAACTTTGAATGACCATCAAACCAAAGGGCAAAAGGTTCTTTGGTTTCTTTTTTATTATTTTAGAAAGTGGGAATTTGAGGTTTATAGTAAAAGATTGTCTCTTGTGCATTCATCATAGAAAACATTGTATTTACTTATGTGTGTACATAGGTAGGAGCCCCAGTAGTGCAGTGGTTAAGAGCTCATCTGCTAACAGAAAGTTTGATAGTTTGAATCCACCAGCTGCTCATTGGACACCCTATAAAGCAGTTCTTCTCTGTTTTCTAGGACTGGTTATGAGTCACAATTGACTTCATAGCAATGGGTGTGAGTATATATGTATGTTTACTGTCTACGCTATTAACTTAGACAATACTTACTGAAAATCATCTGTATGCTAAATTAGCAGAAAAATAATGGCAGTAATAGTGTTGTTGTTGTTGTAGTTAGGGTCACTGAGTCGTGTCTTGGTTATCTAGTGCTGCAATAACAGAAAATATCACAAGTGGATGGCTTTAACAAAGGGAAATTTATTCTTTCACAATCTAGTAGTAGGCTACAAGTCCAAATTCAGGATGTCATCTCTCCAGGGGAAAAAATTGTCTTTACTGGCTCCAGAGAAAGGCCCTTGTTGTCAGTCTTCCCCTGGTCAAGGAGCATCTCAGGTACAGGCATCCCATGTCCAAAGGATATGTTTTGCTTCCAGTACTGCTTTCTTGGTGGTATGAGGTCCCTGTGTCTCTCTGTGCATTTCTCTCTTTTAAGTCTCTAAAAAGATTGGCTTAAGAAACTAATCTTATAGATCTCATCAGTGTAACTGCCACTAATCCATCTCGTTACATCATAGTGATAGGTTTACAATACATATGGAAATCATATCAGATGATGGAACTGTAGACGATCATACAACTCTGGGAATCATGACCTAGCCAAGCTGACAGATCTTTGGGAGGGACACAATTCAGTCCATAGCAAGTCAGTTCTGACTCACAGCCGCCTTATGGGTAACAGAACAAAACATTGCCTAGTCTTGTGCCATCCTTGCAGTGTTTGTTATGCGTGAGCCCGTTGTTGTAGCCCATTGTTGTGTCGTTCATCTCGTTAAGGGTCTTTCTTGTTTTTACTGGGCTTCTACTTTACCAAGCATGATGTCCCTCGGGATCCCGTCTGATAACATGTCCAAAGTATATGAGATCTAATTTTAGCAGCCTTGCTTCTGAGGAGCATTCTGGTTGTACTTCCTCCAAGACAAGTTTGTTCGTTCTTTTGGCAGCTCATGACATATTCAATATTCTCTGCCAATACCACAGTTCAAAGGAGTCAGTTCTTCTTTGCCCACCATCTTTACTGTCCAACTTTCACATACATATGAGGCAAATGAAAACACCATGACTTGGATCAGAAGCACCTCAGTCTTGAAGGTGACATCTTTGCTTTTTAACAACTTGAAGAAGTTGTTTGCAACATACTTTCTCGATGCAATGCATTGTTTGATTTCTTGCAGTGATACTTTAGAATAATGCTACCTAGAGTGTGATCCTCAGACTAGCACCATCATTACCTGGACATTTGCTAGAAATGCAAACACTTGTTCCCCAGCTCTCTCCTATTGAATTAGAACCTGTGGGTTTGGTACCTAGGGATCCGTGTGTTTTAGTCAGCTAGTGCTGCTGTAACAGAAATATCATGAGTGGATGGCTTTAGCAAAGAAAATTTATTCCTACACAGTCCAGTAGGTTACAAGTCCAGATTCAGCTTCCCCTCTTTGTTGGATGTGGCATAAGTTCCTTCTGTTGCATCAGTCTTTGTTCAGGGAGCATCTTGGTGCAGGAACCTCTACTCCTGGTGCTGCTTTCTTCATGTGTGAGGTTCCCAATTCTCTGCTTGCTTCTCTTTCTTTTTATCTCCTGTACAATGAAAGAATAAAGCATGGCACAAGCCACACTCCAGGGAAACTCCCCTAGCAAGAGTGTTGCAGTCCCACTCTAATCATCTTTTAACATAATCATCCTATCTATTAGCCACAGGCAGACATTAAGATGTATAGCACAAGAAAATAAAAAAATATTGGGTATGATGGTCCAGCCAAATGGCTACCCACATTTTTAGGGGGACACAGTTCAATCTGACACCATGTTTTAACAAATTCTCTAGCTGGCTTGGCAAAGTTTGAGTATCACTACTTTAGAGACAGACAGTCTCACTGAGAGCTAGAATGACCAAGCTTCACAGTGATCAAACTCCAGCCGGGTGCTCTCAGGGTCACGAACAGGTTTTTCCTATGTTGTCTCAGGTGTTCAGCTAGGTCATTCAAGCTATATGGATTAGGTTTAGACATTTTTGAAAATTTTACAGGGCAAGTAAGAAGTCAATAGTCCTCTTTCTAGGACTTGAGCAATGGTTGAAAACACTCTTCTTGGGCTGGTAAATGTGTGGTTCATATTTGCAAGGCTGGTCTGTACAGATGGTCTGTTTTATATGAATTTTTTTTACTGAATATTAGTAGGTGAACACAATTAAGCCCAGGTATAACTGAATGTAAGCTGGTGGACTTTAGCCAAGTGCTGTCGAGTACTGGTTAATCCACTCCTGGGTCTGTATCGTGTTTGACTTTACTCAAAGAAAGAAAAAGAAAAAGAAAATTAGTTCTTATTGCGACCCATGTTCCTTGTAAGGAGTGAACAGTGAATCTAAAGAAGAATACCTTTGGATCTGGAGCTCAGGAGACAATGTTGGTGGCCACTGGAGCTCATCCTATGAAACATCTAAATCTCCTCATTAGTATTCATGGTACCTGGTCAGCCACACTTCTGAGCACAGACTTTAAATCAAAAGCTTTGCTCAAAATTCTCATCTCTTTGGAAATCACAATGAATATCAATGACAAAAAAAAATTTACAGCACAGAAGATTGTAAATGGGCCTCAGAAATCATCTTATCCAACTCTGTCACTTTACAAATGAGAGAGAGATTCATCAGCTAGTCCACGGTTGCACAGGGACAGTGACAGTGCTGGGACTGGCACCTGGTTTTCCTGTCTCTTTGGATAGCTGTGAATATTTAAATCAAGCTCTGCAAATGAGATTTTTCTCAAATATCCATTCTAGCTTATCATTTACAAAGTAATCATGTTCTTAAAGTAGAGGGACTCTCTAAGATGCCTCCAAGTTGGCATTACCTGGAGAATATGAAAGATAATGACGAAAAGGAAGCCAGAGGCCCTAGTGGATTGACGTATGTCAAACAAATTGATACAGCACACAAAGGGGTGGTTGTAAATATCATAAATCATTTTGTTATAATTCAGTTTAGGTGGGTATGCATAGCGATACTGGTAATTTAAGTTCCATCATCAGGTGTTTATTGGGGAGTGAAATGAGAGTTATAAAATTTTTTATAGGAATATGCCAAAGAGGAGACAGAGGACAGAGGGATGGAATGTTTCAGGGAGAAGAATGTGAACCCGGAAAGTAACTCTCCAGGGACAGAAAAATATTTAAGAAAAAGATGACAATGGTCTGCAAAATGGAGTTGCTTTTTACCCTTTCCTGCTGGACAATTAAGAATTGATTGAAAATTAAAGGCAAAATAATGAAAATAGGGAAACAAATATTTCATAATGTAAACCTAACAAAGAAGAGGGACACAGAAAACGTAGTAGTAGCTCTTTCCTATAGAGAGGAAGACAAGGGAATGTAAAGAAATTAAAGACTGGTTTAAATTTAGAAAAATATGGGTAAATATTAAGGTAACCACAGGAAAAAATATCAATCCTATGCATAAAAATAAATACCAAGAAAAAGATGTAGTCTCAGCAAATACAAAACCAGCAGTATTGGAAACAGATGAAAAGAAAACACTTAAAGGAAACACAGAAACACTTAATTTTCTTGGCACAGAAAATTAAGTGGAGCAAAGAAATTATCTACAAAATACAAAAAAGCATCAAAACAACAGCATTAACCTCATATCTATCAATTATGCTGAAGGTAAATGGATTAAATGCAACAATAAAGAGATGGAGAGTGACTGATTGGATTTTTTTAAAATGATACATCTATGTGGTGCCTATAGGAGACACACTTTAAACTTAAAGACATAAACTAAAACTCAATGGATAGAAAAAAATATATCAAGCAAAAAACATTGTAAAGCCAGCAGGAGTGACAATATTAACTCCTGATAAAATTGACTGTAAAACAAAATCCACCACATTGAATAAGGGTGATTACTATATAACGATAAAAAGGTTATTACTCCAGGAGGACATAACCATTTCAACATCTATGCACCCAACAACAGGGCTCCAAAATACACTAACTGCATTAAAAACAGAAATAGCTCCACAATAATAGTAGAAGACATCAATATACCACTTTCAGTGAAGGATAGAACATTCAAGAAAAAGCTTAATAAAGACACAGAAGATCTAGATGCCACAATCAACCAACTTGACCTCGTAGACACATATAGAGCATCCCACCAAATTGCAGTCAAGTATACTTTCCTTTCCAGCGCACACTGAACATTCTCCAGAGTAGACCACACATTAGGTAATAAAGCAAGTCTTCGCCAAGCCAAGTGCCATCGAGTTGGATCTGACTCATGGTGACAATAGGGGCCAGAGTAGACCTGATCCCTAGAGTATTCCAGGAGTGCCTGGTGGATTTGAACTGCCAACCTTTTGGTTAGCAGAGGTAGCACTTAACCAACTACACCACCAGGGTTTCCCAAAGCAAGCCTTCACAAAATTGAAAACATTGAACTATTACAAAGCATCTTTTCAGGCCATAAAACCATAAATCAATAAAAGGAAAGGAAGGAAAAAAATAAAATACATAGACACTAAAATCCTTGCTCAAAAACTACTGAATTATAGAAGAAGCCAAGGACTGAATGAAGAAATATGCAAGAAACAAATGAGACTAAAAGCACACTCTGCCTGAACCTTTGGGACACAGCAAAAGCAGTGCTCAGAGGTCAATTTATCTGAATGAATGCGCACATACAAAAGGTATAAAGGGCCCAAATCAAAGCATTAACACTACAACATAAACAAGTAGAAAGAAAACAGAAAAATAACCCCTCGAAAAGCAGAAGAAAGCAAATAACAAAAATTAGAGCAGAACTAAATGAATCAGAGAAGAGAAAAACAACTGAAGGGGTTAATGAGACCAAAAGCTTTTATTTGAAAACATCAATGAAATTGATAAACCGTTAGCAAAACTGACAAAAGAAAAACAGCAGAGGAAGCCAATTTCCTGAATAAGAAATGAGTGAGATGGGTACTATCACAGCAGGCCCAACCAAAATTAACAAAATCATAACAGAACGCTATGATAAAATGTATTCTAACAAATTTGAACATCTCAAGATAATACAGAAGTTTCTGATATACACTACCTGCCATAACTAACACAAAGGGAGAGCAACTAAATAAGCCTATCACAAAAGAAGAGATTGAAAAGGTAATTTTAAAACTCTCAACTGAAAAGTGTCTTGACTCAGACAGCTTCACTGGAGAATTCTACCAAACC
Organism: Heterohyrax brucei; assembly: GCA_028571685.1. Lineage (NCBI taxonomy): Eukaryota > Metazoa > Chordata > Mammalia > Hyracoidea > Procaviidae > Heterohyrax > Heterohyrax brucei. The sequence continues at coordinate 109,822,074 of CM053149.1, read as the reverse complement.
TTCAGAGAAGAGTTAGCACAACTATTACTAAAGATATTTCAGAGCATAGAAAAGGATGGAATACTCCCAAATTCATCCTATGAAGCTAGCATAACTCTGATACCAAAACCAGTTAAAGACAGCACAAAAAAGAATAGCAGACTAATAATCTTTCGTGAATGTAAACATAAAAATTCTAACCAGTAGAATTCAAAAACATATAGAAAAAATGTGTCACCATGACCAAGTGGGATTCATACCAGGGAGGCAAGGATGGTTCAACGTTAGAAAAACAATTAATGTAGTCAACCACATAAACAAAAGAACCACTTGACTTTACCAATTGATGCAGAAAAGGCATTTGATGAAATCCAACATCTATTCATGTTAAAAACTTTCAGCAAAATAGGAACAGAAGGGGAATTCCTCAGCATAATAAAGGTCATTTACACAAAGCCAACTAAGTGCTACCTCTGCTAACCAAAAGGTCGGCACTTCAAATCCGCCAGGCATTCCTTGGAAACTCTAGAGGCAGTTCTACTCTGACCTCTAGAATCACCATGAGCTGGGCTCAACTCTACAGCAATAAGTTTGTTATACAAAGCCGATAGCCAACCACATTCTGAATGGAGAAAATCTGAAAGCATTCTCCTTGAGAACAGGAACCAGACAAATATGTCCTTTGTTACCACTTTTATTTCTTTCCTTTTATTGATTTCAGCTTTTATGGCTTTATGGTCTAGCCAGAGAAAGCAGGCAAGATAAAGAAATAAAAGCATCCAAATTGGTAAGGAAGAAGTAAAAGTATTTCTATTTGTGGATAATTTAATCTCACATACAGAAAACCCTACAGAATCCACACACACACACACAAAACCTATTAGAACTGATAGAAGAGTTCAGCAACTATCAGAATACAAGATAAACATACAAAAAGCAGTTGGATTTCTTTTCACCAACAAAGAGAACATTAACGAGGAAGTCATCAAATCAGCACCATTTGTAATAGCCCCACAGAAGATAAAATTCTTAGGAATAAATCTAACGAAAAGCATAAAAGACCTATACAATGAACCATAAAAGACACTACTACAAAAGAGATCTGCGTAAGTAGAGAAACCTACCTAGCTCATAGATAAGCAGACCCAATGTGATAAAATGTCTTACTCTACTCAGTGATCTATAGATACAATACAAGCCCAATACAAATTTTGGGGGCATTTTAAATGAGATGGAGAAACAAATTACCAACTTCATATGGAAAAAGAAGAAGCCCCAGAAAAGTAAAGCATTTCTAAGGAAGAACACAGTAGGATACTTCACACTGTCTGATTTTAGAACCTATTACACTGCCATGATGCGCAAAAAAGTTTGATAGTGGTACAAAACCAGATACGTAGACCAATGGAACCAAACTGAGAATTGAGACATCAAATCATCTACCTATGAGCAACTAATATTTGACAAAGGCCCAAAGTCTATAAACTGGGGAAAACACAATCTCTTAAACAAGTGGTGATAGCATAACTAGGTATCCATTTGCAAAAAAAAAAAAAAAAGGAAGAAGACTCATATCTCACACAATGCACAAAAACTAACTCAAAAAAAAATCAAAGACCTAAATATAAATTCTAAAACAATAAAGATCATGGAAGGTAAAATAGGGCCAACACTAGGAACCCTAATACAAAGCGTAAATAGACTACAAAATGTTACTAACAAGGCACAAACACCAAAAGAGAAAATCAGTAACTGGAAAATCCTCAAAAATCAAACAATTATGCTAATCCAAAGACTTCACCAAAAGAGTAAAAAGACAACCTACAGACTGGAGGAAAAATTTTGGCTACTACAAAACGGGCAAAGGATGTGGATGGGCTCTTCACCAAAGAAGACATTCAGGAGACAGAATAATGAGAAAATACTCGTGATAATTAGGTGAAAAGACAAATATTAAAAGAAGCCACTATTAAGAGGACTGAAGTTTTCATCTGTTTAAATACAGAAGAAAACAATCTTTGATGGTGACAAAGGTGAGGAGGGAGGGAGAGAGGTATTCAGTGATTAGATAGTAGTTAGAAATTGGGTTAGGTAAAGGGGGGAGAGGAAGCCATAGAAGGGAGATCGACACAGCTGAGCTAAACCAAAAGCTAAGAGATTTCCTACACTTCAAAATACAGAGTAGCCGGGACAAGGGTCTGGGGACCACAGTTTCAGGGGACATCTAGGTCAGCCGGCCTAACAAAGGTATTTTAATAAAGTGTTAGACATCTCACTTTGGTGAGTGGTGTGGGTGTCTTAAAAACTAGCAAGCAGCTATCTAAGTAACATCAATTGTTTTGTTCCAAACCCATGTGAAGCAGAGGAGAATGAAAGATTTTAAAGACATAGGAAAATATGAGCCCAAGAGACAGAAATTGTCATTTAATCCAAAGATAACAGCAGGAGCTCAGGAAAAACTAGAGTGTGGTTGGCCACTACCAGTGACTGCTGTGACAGAGAATACAACATAGAACCCCTGAAGTAGCAGGAGAAAAATGGGTGCACAGAACTAGAACTCTATTAAAAAGACCAGACTTGATGGTCCAACAGACTGGAGGGTCCCCAGAAGACATGGCCCCCAGAGTCTCTATTAGTCCAGAGCTGAAACCATTCCTGAAGTCAACTCTTCAGACAAAGGTTGGACTAGAATGTGAGACATAAAATGATACTGATGAAAAATGTGCTCCTTGGCTTAAGTACATACATGAGGCTAACTGAGCAGCTTCTGTTCCAAAGTGAGATGAGAGGGCACAGTGAGATAGGAGCTGGTTGAATGGACTCAGACACAGAGTAGAAAGGAGGAGTGTTGTAACAGGATGGAGAGAGCAACTAGAGTTATGTAACATTGTGTATACAAGTTTTCGTATGAAAAATTGACTTTGGTTGTAAACTTTTGCTTAAAGCACAATAAAATAATGTTTTTTAAAATTCATTGATGAGCTGCATATGAAGGACAACTGTATAAACAGCCTACAATAATGGCATGAGTCATCAGATCCTGGAAGCCAGTAAACAAACTTGACTACAGTCCACATACCTGGGAGAACAGCTGAGACCTGAATCTCACAAATCATTTACCATAGAAATTCTAAATTCTGCAAGTAGGTAAGATGAATAGATTTGGGAGAATAAAGTTTCTCAGAAATTGCCAGTCTATATATAATCCATACACTTAATATTAAAAAATATATTACACAGTAGTTCATCTAAACTTTTTAATATAGGTTTATGGTAAGGCTGCTGAAGATTTCTAGGAGTCTTTTAAAAAGTTTATATGCTACTGACAATACTCATGAAAAGGAAAATAACCTGGTAAAATTCATGAAAATGTGCATGGACAGATGTGCTGCAGAAATAGCTATTCTTGGTGTCTTAACATTGCAACTTTCTGAACCTTGCAGTATTATCTTTTTTTTTAGATTTGACTATGTGTCTATCACTCTCCTGTGTGTTATAAAATATTAGGAAAAAAATAGGACACAAATGAGCACTCAGAGTTGGATTCTGCAACTGTGAGAAAACTGGGAGTCCTGCATTAAGTGTGCATGTGCTAATTTAGGAATCCTTAGGTAACGCATTAAGCTGTTAAGCAAAATGTTGCACGTTCAAGTCCACCCAGAGGTACCTTTAAAGATAACTTTAACCTCCAACTTTGTCTACTTCTGAAAAATAAGCTATTGAATACTCTGTGATGCACAATTCTACTCTGACAAATGTAAAGTCACCATGAGTCAAAACTAACTTGACAACAACTGTCTTTTTAAAATTGATTCAGAAGAAAAAACTAACATGAAACAACAACTAGCCCATGAAATGCTCAACTGATCACAGGATATGAAGTGATGGCCTGGAATAGACAAAGAAGGCTTCATGGAGGAAGGGTTTATTACAAATAAGATCATAAAGGGTAAACAGGATCTTGATAGATCACTAAAATAGTCCATGCATTTCAGGCTAGGAAAAGATCACTCAGGGAAGAAATAGCATAACCTATATTTATGTAGGGTGGAGAACGATGATGGGAAGATTAGAAGGGGAGCGGCTTCCCCAGAATATAGGAAGAATGACAGATCAGGTCATCTGGACAGTGTGGAATCAGATTATACATAACCCTAAGATCTGGAAGAGTTTGGAATCAGTGCTAAAAAAGAAAAAAAGAAGAATCACTTGAGTAGGAGAGAGACATGAGACAAAAGGTAAACATTATTTTAGGAAGATAATTCTAGAAGACCTATACAGAACAACAATGAGGAATGAAAGATACAACATGGAGTCATTTGAAGTAATACAGACAAAAGTTTATCAAAGTCTAGCCTAAGGTAACAATCCTGGAGAGATCAGAGTAATATTTTGAATAAATTGTAAGTTTGATGTCAAAATTTACATAAGGAACAAAGTAGAAATATTTGTTAAAGGTAAATTAAATATTTTAAGCATAAGATAATGAAGAAAAATAGTGGACAACAGTAGGAAAGAGTTTTTGTTATACTTTGCTACAAATAACTAAAGGCAATTTAGGGAGGAAGACTCTAAGTTAGATTTTATTGAAGGTAAGTGAAAACGTTGTAGCAGAGACAATACTCCATGTCTACCAAATCCTGTGTCATTTCTCTCCTTTTGTGCTCCCACTGAGACTATTTTTAGCACCTTTCCTTAAAATTGGATAGGTGCTATATGGCCAGATTCTGGCTAATGGGATGTGGATGGAAGTGAAATACACGACTTCCACATTATGTGGGATCTGGATGCCTCATGTTTTATACGGTGGTGTCATGTCATAAGATGGAAGAGTCTAGATCCTTTAGTCACTGTTCAGAAGGAAGCCACCAGCCCCACATTGCATATGACATACATAATGATAAAAATTTTCTAAATTAAGTCATTAATCTTCCAGAATTTTTTGTTCTAAAACAGAGCCTGTTGTGTCCTAATACAGATGTGGCCTCTAAGTAGAAATATTTTACTAATATTTACCAAATATTTTACTTCATTGTAACAGAGAATTGCAGCCTCTGCAAATGGCCAGTAACAGTAACATACTTTCATTATAAGCTGGCAGGTGAAGTTTGCTAGACTCCACTGCCTGTTCAGGCCAGCCTGTTGTATAGCTTCCAGCTCCCATTTCAGCACCTAGACACCTCCCTGCATAGAAGTGCAGTTACTTTTAAGGATGAGAGGCTTATATTTCTCTCTGAAAAATTTCTCCATTGAAAAACCTCTTTTTTCTTACCCACATTGTAAGATTGGCTGACAGCCCCCAGTTTCTCCATAAACAGAGCAGCCTCTTTGCTACCCAATAAGCAGAGTCTTCCACCCTTGAGAGTCCACCTGGGGTAAATTGCTAGAGTAATAGAGACAACTGGTGACCAACAATTCTCTTAAATCCATTATCAGAGAAATTAAACAGCATATAGATGGCACCCAGGCAGCAGACCATAATTAATCACTTAAAGAAACAGCCTTCAAATGCTCCAGAAAATTCTCTAAATAAAGATGCAAAAAATTTAAAAAACTTCCCAGATGAAAAAGGCTTTCTGAATCTAACAGGTTGAATACAAAAGAGTGATATACAAAACCCTCCTAGAGATTAAACAAAATGCAGTAGAACAAAATGAAAAATTTGGTAAACTATTTGAAATGATAGAACATCAACGATCTGAAATACATAAGATTCATAACAAAATTACAGATTTGGATAATTCTATCCAAAGCCAAAAGAGTAGGATTGAACAGATGGAAGTTAGAAATCAGTGACCTAGAAGACAAAGTAACTAATGCCAGCATCTATGAGGTAAAATTAGAGAAAAGGAATAAGAAAAATGAAGAAACACATGGAACTCCATGAAGAGGAATGATTTACATTTAATTGGATTTCCTGAGCAAGGAAAGATTAATGACAACACAGAAAGTATTGCTGTAGAAAAACTGACAGAAAACTTTCCTGAGATTATGAACAAAAAGAACATAGGTATCCAAGATGTTTATTGAACACCACAAAAGTTAGATTCAAATAGAATGACGCCAAGGCATATAATAATTAAGCTTAATAAAGGGTCACCATGAGTCGGATGCGACTCGATGGCACTTGGCTGGCTTGGCAAGCTAACACACAAAGAGATGCTTCTGAAGACAGCAAGGCTCAAATCAAAACCAACATTTCGAGGGAAACCCTATAGACTGTCATCTGACTTTTCTGCCGAAACAATGCTGGCTAGAAAACAGTGGGCAGACACATTCAAAGCCCTGAATGGGAAAAACTTCCATCCTAGAATTATTTATTCTTCAAAATTGTCTAACAAATATAATGGTGAAATTAAGACTTTTGAAAATAAGAGAAATTTAAAGACTTCATAAAAATTAAACAAAAATGACATGAAATATTGAAAGAAACTCTTCCTTAAAGGTATGTTTTAGGTGATATTTCAAGGCACTTCATCCAAATTTCTAATCAGTTAAGGAAGGCACAAAACTTCACCAAACCAAGCCTAAAGCTACAGTATTACAGTAAGGGAATCCATGATCATGTCATGACAACTATAATATCATCACATTAATAGAGGGATACACTACAATAGTTACGGTTGTCTTTGATGCAGAGAAAATTTCAGACTTATAAAATAATTAAAATTGATTTCAATAAGTGGGATTATGTACATAGTCATAAAACAGATTAACAATATATCATTTGAAATTGAAAAATGCAATACAGGAGCCTCAACAAATATAAAATCAAAACTCAGGCCATCCATAAAGAAGAATGTCCCAGAACAGATTAATAAGAACAACAGAGAAATCATAACATGAAAATAAACATATCACAATGACACCACTAAACATATACCTATCAATAATCATATTAAATGTAAATGGACTGAACAGTCCAGTAGAGAGACAGCGAGTGATATCCTGGATCAAAAAACATGACCCATCTATATGTTGCTTACAAGAAACACATCTTAGACTTAAAGATAAGAACAGGTTGAGAATTAAAGGTTGGAATGATATATATCAAGCTAATAATACACAAAAAAGCAGGTGTGGCAATATTGATCTCAGATAAAACAGATTTTTAATGTAAAATCCACTATTGTAGACAAGGCTGGTCACTATTTATTGCTGAAAGGTTCAATACTCAAGCAAGACTTAACAATATTAAATGTTTACGCACCCAATACCAAAGCACCTAAATATGTTGAACAAATGCTGACAGCATTAAAAAATGAAACTGATCATCCCACAATAATAGTTGGGAACTTTAACATTCCCCTTTCAGTTAAGGATAGATCATTCAGAAAAAAGCTCAGTAAAGATACAGAAGATCTTATTGCAACAATCAACCAACTTGACCTTGTCGACATATACAAGTCTTTTCATCTATCAGCAGATAGATACACCTTCTTCTCCAAAGCATATGGAATGTTCTCCAGAATAGACCATATGTTAGGTCATAAAACAATTCTCCATAAAATCCAAACCATTGATTTATTGCAAAGTACCTTCTCGGACCACAGAGGTATAAAAGTTGACATCAATAACAGAAAATTCATAGGTAAAAATTCCAATTTGTGGAAACTGAACTACACTTTACTCATAAAGCCTTGGGTTATAGAGGAAATTAAAGACACATTAAAGAAATTTATGGATTCAAATGAGAATGAAAACACATCATACCAGAATTTATGGGACACAGCAAAAGCAGTACTCAGAGGTCAGTTTATAAATGCACGCTTCTGGAAAGAAGAAAGAGCACAAATTAAAGAATTAACCTCACAACTTGAACAAGTAGAAAGAGAGCAACAAAGAAACCCCTCAGACACCAGAAGAAAACAGATTATAAAGATCAGAGCAGAACTAAATTAGAGAATAGAAAAACAATTGAAAAAGTTAACAAAACCAAAGGCTGGTTCTTCGAAAAGATTAACAAAATTGATGAACCACTGGCTGAACTTACAAAAGAAAAACAACAGAAGATACAAATAACCTGATTAAGAAATGAGCTGGGAGATGTTACAACAGAAATAAAATATATCATAACAGAACATTATGAAAAGCTATACTCTAACAGGTTTGAAAACCTAGGGGAAATGGACAAATTTCTAGATTCATATGACTCACCAAGACTATCACAAGAAGAAATAGATCAACTTAATAAATCTATCACAAAGGAAGAGATTGAAAAATTCATCAAAAATCTACCAACACAAAAAAGTCCTGTCCCAGACGGCTTCACCAGAGAACTCTACCAAACTTTTAGAGAAGAATTAACTCCAATACTAATGAGGCTATTTCACATCATAGAAAGAGATGAAATACTTCCAAATTCATTCTGTGAAGCCAGCGTGACCCTGATACCAAAACCAAGGAAAGATCCCACAAAAAAAGAAAATTACAGACCAATATCACTCATGAATCTAGATGCAAAAATCTTCAACAAAATTCTAGCCAATAGAATTCAACAGCATACAAAAAAAATAATTCACCGTGATCAAGTTGGTTTCATTACAGAGATGCAAGGCTGGTTCAACATCAGAAAAACAATTAATGTAATCAACCACATTAACAACACAAAAGATAAAAATCACCTGATTTTGTCAGTTGAAGCAGAAAAGGCATTTGATAAAGGTCAACATCCATTGATGCTTAAAACTCTCAGACAAATAGGAATAAAGGGGAAATTCCTCAACATAATCAGTAGCATCTATGCAAAACCAACTGCTTTCATAATCCTGAATGGTGAAAGACTGAAAGAATTCCCTTTCAGAACGGGAACTAGACAACGATGCCCGCTCTCAGCACTTCTATTCAACAGTGTGCTAGAAGTTCTAGCCAGAGCAATTAGACAACTCAAAGAAATAAAAGTCATGCATATTGGCAATGAAGAAGTAAAGATTTCCCTCTTTGCAGATGATATGATTGTTTATACAGAGAATCCAAACAAATCCATAAGTAAATTATTGGAGCTAATAGAAGAATTCAGCAAAGTATCGGGATATGAGATAAACATAACTAAATCAATAGGATTCCTTTATACCAACAGTGAAATTATTAAAGAAGAAATCTCCAAATCAATTTCATTTACTATAGCCCCCAAGAAGATAAAACACCTAGGAATAAATCTAACTAGAGAAATAAGAGATCTTTACAGAGAAAACTACAAGACCTTACTACAGGAAACTAGGAGAGACTTACATAAGTGGAGTAATCTGCCCTGCTCATGGATAGGAAGACTCAATATTGTGAAAATGTCTATTTTGCCCAAAGCAATCTACTTATATAATGCAATCCCAATACAAATTCCAGCAACATTTTTTAATGAGATGGAGAAACAAATTACCAATTTTGTTTGGAAAGGGAAGAAACCCTGGATAAGTGAAGCACTACTAAAAAAAGAAGAACACACTGGAAGGCCTCTCACTAAGGTTCTGACTTTAAAACCTATTACACTGCCACAGTAGTCAAAACAGCCTGGTGCTCTTACAAAAAGAGATATATAGACCAATGGAACAAAGTAGAGACCTCAAAGATGCCACAATCCTTCTATAAACAGCTGATATTTGACAAAGGTCCTAAGATTTGAAACTGGGGTAAGAACAGTCTCTTTAACAAGTGGTGCTGGCATAATTGGATATCCATCTGCAAAAAATTGAAACAAGACCCATATCTCACACCTTATACAAAAATCAACCCAATTGGATAAAAGACCTGAATATAAAAGCTAAAACGATAAAGCTCATCCAAGATAAAATAGGCTCAGCAATGAAAGTTTTAATATATAATATAGACAGACTTCAAAATCTGACAAACAAAACACATTCATCAGAAAGGAAAATAGATAAATGGGAATTAATAAGAATCAAACACTTCTGCTCATCCAAAGACTTCATCTACAGGATGGGAAAAAATATTTGGCAACTCTGTGTCAGACTGATGCCTGATCTCTGTAATCTATAAGGTTCTACAAAATATCAGTAAGAAAAAGACAAATCATCCAATTAAGCTATGGGCAGAGATGGACAGACACTTCTCTAAAGAGTAGATCCAGGCAGCCAAAAAACACATGAGGACGTGCTCACGATCATTAATTATTAAAGAAATTCAAGTCAAAACGACAACGAGATACCATCTCACCACAAGATTGGCCATGATCCAAAAAATGCAAAGCACTAAATGTTGGAGAGGCTGTGTAGAGACTGGAATACTGTTGGTGGGATTGCAGAATGGTGCAACCTCTTTGGAAAGCAATTTGGTGTTATCTTAAAATAGTACATATGGATATACCATTTGACCTAGTAATTCCTTTGCTCGGAATATATCCTACAGAATCAAGGTCATTCACACCAACTGATACATGCACATGAATGTTCATTGCAGCACAGTTCACGATAGCAAAAAGATAGACTCAACCCAGATGCCCAACAACAGAAGAACAGATGGGTAAACTTCGGTATACGTACTCAATGAAGTACTTATGCACTGATAAAGAACAACGATGATAGCAGGAAACATCTCTCAATTTCATCTCAACTGGAGGACATGATGTTGAGTGAAAGTAGTCAGCGACAGAAGGACAATTATTGTATGATACCCCTACGATAAAAACTTAAAAGCATACTCATACATAACAGAAAAGTCTCTTTGATGGCTACAAGAGTGGGGAGGGTGGGACGGTGGGAGGGTGAGGGCCAAGGGTTTAGATTAGATAGTTGTTAGAAATTTGGTTGGGTGATATTGGTGACAACACACTTTAGTAAGAAGATCAATATTAATGGGACTTCGACACAACTTGTGTACTCCTCCTATCTTAACCCAATATTGTAAGCACAGAGTATGTACACTTTCATTTTTTACTTAATAAAATAAAAAAATTGGAAATACAAGATTGGAACATAGGTAGCAAACTCTATAATTTGAAATTCAGATTTATAATTCATCCCACTAGTGGTAATAGTTAAGAAGAAACGGTGGATGGTATGGGCGGTCTTTCTTAGGAAGTGAATGAACAGAAATAAAGGCATGAAAGATGTACCTTTTAAGTAATAGGAAAAAGAAGTACTTAGATCAGCTGACACAGTCCAAAGGACAGAGAAGTTTTATGTAACTGACCACCACATCTGGTGCTTCAAAAATACCGGAGGTAGTGAAGAATAGAAAAAGGACACCAAGTTTTACAAAGAGTAAGTTTTCGGTAACATTGAAGTGATAGTTTCAGTTGAATGGTGGGGTCTAAAGTGACATTGAGAAGAACTGCTAAGTAAAGAAGATAGAAAGTTTTGTATATTCCTGGCTAGAAAAAAAAATCTGAAAGTTTTTAATATATGGGCTAGAAGAGGAAGGGCATTTGTGAAACAGGCACATCGTGAGCTGTGTTTATATCTGCATCTGACCTTCTGTGAACCTGACTTGTTCATGCACAATGAACCTTTTAGCTCATAAGTATTAGATAGCTTCTGAGGAAATCCCCCTGACCTTGGCTTCCCTTGACCTTTTTGTTTTCCTTGATTCTGTCTACTCAGGCATTGAAAATCTGACTAGATGACTTTGGCTTGGATTTCATCTGATTAGTAAATGAAACAATTTATGCTAAGTGCTCATAACAGAATCTGGTTTATCAGTAAGCACAGTCTAAAAGTTAGTAGTAAAATAATAATTTCATTGTTGTTATTATTACTAACTTAGCCTTAGTTTGTCTTTCTACATCTGGCAAACTATCATTGCCCTAGAAGGAACGTATTTTCTGCATCATTACATATTGGAAGTTTGGGGGACTGAGACTGTTTTCTGACCTAGAAAAAGGGAGTACCATGAAAGCTCTATGTGAAAATCCGCTGGATGTCTCTTGTGCATTGACTCTGTAATGCCTACCATGTAGAAGATTGACATTAAAAATGGGTTCAAAGAATAAATGCATGCATGAATGAATAAAATTAATGAATTCAAGTTGACTGACATTATTACATTGTTACAGAGACATAAGTTTTACAAGTGAGGCTGGCTGACCCAAGGATAAATCCTAGATTCATTTTATTTTGAGTATATTTTCATCTCCCTTAATCTGCATTCTCTTCTAAAAGTGGAGAGCCTATCAGTATCTAACTCAAAAGGGCATTGTGAAGTTGATTACATTCATGTATGTTAAGTGTTTGACAAGGAGTATAGTACAAAATAAGTGCTCAGAAAATATTAGTAATCACTATTGTCGTGGATTGCATTGTGTCCTCCCAGAAATGTGTAGCAATTTGACTAGGCCCTGATTCCTGGTATTGTGTGATGTTGCTATATGTTGTGAACCCTGCCTCTATGATAATGAGGGAGGGCGGGTAGTAGTCATGTTAGTGGAGTAGAACTTAATCTGTAAAACTGTGTTATGCCTTGAGGCAACCTCTTGGGATACAAAGTGAAAAAGCTAACAGAGGATCTAGGGGCCTCATCCAACCAAGAAAGCAGCGCTGGAGCAGACCCCTTCCAGTCTTTGGAAAGGACATGGGGTCCCTGAGTCTGAGAAGCTCCCAGTCTGGCGGGAGGACTGATGACAAGGACCTTCCCCCAGAGCCGATAGAGAAAGACTTCCTCTGGATCTGATTTGTAGGCTGCTTTTCTGCAAGAAAATAGATGTTTCTTTTTTAAAGCCATCCACTTATGGTATTTCTGTTATGGCAGCACTGGATGACTATGACAATTATCACTTGATAGTAAAATGGGATTCAATCAAGGAAGTGTTTAACTCCCCAAAATGTTAATATCTCCACACTAATCCCCCAAAAGGTAACTAACTCACCAATTGGAGCTATAGATATTTCTTAAAATGGCTAAACAGAAAGCAACTAGATACAAAAGAATTCTAAGAGACAAATTAAGTCAAAATGCTATTTTAATCGGTTTGAGACTTCCTGGTTTACACTGTCCCATATGATACATCTACTGCATCTACCTTCCTATCAAATTCCCTTCGGACACACACACTACCTGAAAACAACTTGGGTGCTCTCTAATCATAATGCTGTCTCGTTGTTACAGGAGCAGGTCAGTGAGCTCTTGTTTCTTTTTCATCTTCAATTCCATCAGTGTAGAAAGACATCTTAAGTTGGATGCAGCTAAACAAATCCACTCATTTTAAGTCCAGACTGGTGTATCCAAGACGTCTTTGAGGTTCTCGCTATAACCATTTCTTTGTTCTTATCATTCTGGGGCAAATCGCATTTCCAGGACTCAGCCTTGTCATACTCACCGCTATGAATTCCATTTCTTCTACCCTGCTTTGTTTTAAATAAATTTTCTACTACATACATCTGAGGAGAGGTAGAAGGCCTATTGTGTAAGAGTTTCCTACAGAACAGAAACCTGATTTCATATGGCTGTTTCTTTGGTATTTTTAAAGGCATTTCATTGCTTAAGTTTAAGTGAATTTTAATGACTGCCTTATACAAGTATTAAGGACTTTTTCTCACAGAGCATTACTATTAAGGTATGTGTGCGTATTTTAATGCCTTATAAAATTATATTCCCTTTGGGCTTACATTCATGAAATTTTCATTCCTCATCTGCACATTCATTTCAAAATAGTCCTGATACAACTTAACAGACTTTGATAAATGCACACAAATAAAAATAAAATAATACATTTCAGTATTTTAAATACCTTAAATTCTATTTATTCTGCTTATTTAAGCGTAAGTCTTCTCTTCACAAGTTTTGTATAATTCTCTTAACATGCCAACAGAAAACAAAATAGTTAATTTGTTGACACCACCCGTCTATCAGTTGGTAGTGCTCTGATGGACTGCGTACTGCTACAGGGCTGAAGCTATACCACAGATTTTTTCAAGTAGGTCACCCATAGTGGACATGCTAAACTGAGTTTCCAGACCAAGATAGACTAGGAAGTAAGGCCTGGTAAGATAATTCTGAAAATCAGCTGATGAAAAACTTACGGATCACAGGCAGAATGTTGTCTGACTCACTTGCTTTGGACGTATCATGAGAAGGGAACAGTTGCTGGAGGACGTCATGTTTGGTGCAGCAAAGGGACAACAACGGTGTGAGAGATCCTTGGTGAGGTACACTGGTCCAGTAGCTGTCATGATGGACTCATACATGTTGATGATTGCGGGAATAATGTAGGACCAGGCCACGTTTCATTATGCTGCACCTAAGGTGCCATGAGTCAGAGTCACTTCCATGACAGCTAATGACAAGAAGCAGTTAGCTTGTCTGATCTTGAAGTGCTGCAGTCAAAACAAGATGTTCATTGATATCATAAATAAATAACACATTGATTATATTCACATTCAGTGAAAAAATATAATTTCTGTTTAAGTTCAAATTGGGAAGTAGTTCGACCTACCAAAATTACTCCTCTGCACAACTGTAAAAACGATCTCAGCTAGACACATGATGTATTTTAGTTGCAAAACAGAGATAATGGGATGCACAGACAGAAACAGAAGCTTTCCAGGTTCATATACAAATATGAACAAGTGTTTTGGAAAAAGGATTAGAGCCCACAAAGTTCTATGGAAATCACTTGGTAATAGCTATCCTTCAACAAACCTTGCATGCATTCACAAATAGACTGAGGATAAAGCTCCAGTAATAATATCTGAGTTATAATCAGCATCTGTCGAACATTCAGCGAGCACCAGGAACTATATGCATGGCTTTTTATTTTCTTTCTCTCACTTAATTCTCATAAAAACCTTAATAAATAAATAAACCAATCTTGCTGCTATCAAGTCTAGTCCTACTCACAGCAACTCCATACGGTTTCCGAGGCTGTCAGTCTCTACGGAAGCAGACTGCCACATCTTTCTCCTGCAGAAAGGGCAGTAATATGAAGACGTAGGCCAAATGAAGAAGTGAATGCATAGTGGTTTTATAACCTGAGCAAAGTCACACAACCAATAAGTGTCAGAGTCAGGTTTCAATTCCAGGCCTATCTGATACGAATTCCAACTGTTTACCGTTATGCTATTCCACTGTGCACGAGTGACACCCCAGAACAGTCCCATACAGAATACAGAAAAGGGAAGCTTAGCAGAACATAAGACTTTTGACAGAAGAGAGGTTATATGGGGTAGATTAGAATTGACTATATATTGTTAGTCCCTCTTCCCTTTCATACATGGTGCCCTTTTCCCTGCCATTTAATGTGGATTGGCTTGTGACTTGCTTTGACCAAATAGAATGTGGCAAAAGTCATGATGTGAAGCTTCCAAGCCAGGTCTGAAAAGTAGTGAGGGCTCTTATTCTCCCTTTTGGGAAACCATACTTTTTTTTATAAAAAAGCCCCAGATTAGACCAGTAGTCCCAACTATGGACAAATTTGCCTGTTCAAAGCCACCTGCCAGTGTCTGGAAACATGCTTTCTTATCACAACCTTGGATAGGGATCTACTGGCATCTAATGGGTAGAGGCCAGGGATGCTGCTAAATACCCTACAATGCAGAGAGCATTCTCCACCCACACAGAAAGAACCATATGGCCTGAAATGCCAAAGGTGCAGAGGTTGAGAAACCCTGAGACAGGTGGTGAATGATGAAAGACTAGCCATGTGGAGAGAGAGGCCATGTGGATGACCACAAAGACACCAGACACTTGAGTTGAAGCTTTGTAGGAACTTCTGGGCTAGCCCATAAATCAGCTAAATATAACTGAATGAATAAGCAACTTCAGTTGTCACAGTTTGGAGCAGAACCACCAACCTCTCAGTTAGCAGCAAGCTGCTTAATCATTTTCACCATTAGGGCTACTTTACACAACAATAGACGCCTCAACAACTATTCCTTTAGTCAGTTTTGGATGTGATCATCCATTTTCAAAAAACATTTACAGCAAAACATAATTCTGTAATACCTTCAAACTGTGGTATATTAATATGCCTAAATTAGCAGCAGTTACAGTTTATACTATTTCTAGGAATTTGGACTCATTTGTTTCCAACAAAATTCCTGTTTTCCATATGAATCTCCAAGCTAAAGAACTATTGTACATATAAGTTTAATGTGTGTGGATCTCACTAGCAATACCAGTTAAGATTTTGGAGATAAAAACAAGAATTCTAGGTAAGCAGCCCAACTTACAAAGGGATGACTTTCCAAGGCTTGGTTCAAACTGCACAGTGTACAACACTACACAAGTTGTGGTGGGACACGTTCTATGTTGGACACCTCAGTATCTCCCAGTGAAGCCCCTTTTATTAAGGGGCAATTTTTAATGGTTAAAAATGTGTTTCTTAGAGGTCAAAATATATTTGCCTTGGGACATATACATCAATTGATAGAACATAGTTTGTAAAGACAATGCTTTATAACACACTTTGATAAGTAGCATCTGGTGCTTGAAAAGCTTGTCAGTAGGAATCTAACATACAGCTATTGATCTCTCATCATCTGGAGCAAAAAAGAAGAAAGAAAACCAAAGACTCAAGGGGGCAATTAGTTCGAAGAACAAACCGACCACATGAACCACAGGCTTTAGGACACTGAGACCAGAAGAACTAGAAGGTGCCCAGCTGCCACTACCTACCATTCGGACTGGGATTACAATAGGGGGTGCTGTACAGAGCGAGAGAAATGCATAGAACAAAAAGTCAAATTCTCTCTCTCTTTCTCTGTAACACACACAGAGAGAGAGAGAGGAACATATTTAGTGATCTGACAGAGACTGAAGGAAACTCCAAGACTATGACCCTAGGACACCCTTCTGAACTGAACCACAAACTACCTTCTAGTCGAACAACAGACAAGCGCATAAAATAAATAACATCTCAGAGGACTGTGCTCCTTAAAACACTGAATTATATGGTATCAAAAGAGCAGTGTTTGCCAAAAAGCAAAAATGAGAAGGTAGAAAGGGGTAGAAAATCAGGATAAAAGGAAATAGGGAACCCCGAGAGAAATGGGCAGAATGCTGACACATTGCGGGAAACGAAGCCAAGACTACGACACACTTTATGCACAAACCGTTCAATGGGAATCTAATTTGCTTTGTAAACTTTCACCTAATACCCAATAAAAAATATATATATATGTTTGTCTGCAGCTTGAAGCCATTGATCCCATTTCCTTTTCCTAGAGCCAATTCATCTTTCTTTCATCTGACAGTCTTTTGAATATTTAAAAACCATTGATTACTGTGTCTTTCAAAAAGGTCTTTTATCAAACCTCAACTTCACTGATGGTCTCTTGATAAGAATGGAATCAGCCAAGGAGAATCCCTAGCCATGACTCAGATGTGGAAGAGAACTGTGCTACGTTAGCTGAGGTGTCCTCTTCTTGGTAGGAGTGCACCTGATATGATGTACAGACAGGCTGAATTTATGAGATAAGTTTCCCTTTGTTTTTAGTTAAGTCTGAGTTTAATTGAGTGGAAAGATGTATATACTTTCTGTCTTTCTTGTTGTAAAACATATAACAACTGTGACAACTCACTGCTTTTGACTCGATTCTGACCCACAGTGGCCCTATAGGACAGAGTAGAACTGCTCCGTAGAGTTTCCAAGGAGTGCTTAGTAGATTTGAACTGCCAACCTTTTGGTTAGCAGCCATAGCATTTAACCACTATGCCACCAGGGTTTCCTGTAAGAAATACAATAAATGCAAACTTGGCCAGTTCCGCATTAGTCGCAGTTAGAATTCAACAAAACCACTTACATCAGTCATCTTGTGCAAAACAAAAAACCAAACCCATTGCTGTTGAGTTGATTGCAACTCATAGCAATCGTACATGATGGAGTAAAACTGCCCCCAGTGGGTTTCCAAGAAGCATCTGTTGAATTCAAACTGCTGACTTTTCAGTTACCGGCCATAGCTCTTAACCACTACACCACCAGGGTTTCCTCATGTTGTACAACTATCACCAATATCCATTGCCATGCTTTTCATCAACATAAACAAAAACTTAAAGCTAGAACAGCTATTTACCTGTTTCCCCTTTCCTCCAACCCCTGCTAACCACTGTTAAATTCTGATCTCTAGACATCTGCCTATTTGAAATGTTTCATAGTAGCAAGCTCATACTATATTTGTCCTTTTGTGATTGACTTATTTCATTCAATGTGATGTTTTCAAGATTTATCCATGTGATTGCACGGAGCAGGACTTCTTTTTTCTTTACAGCAGAGTAACATTCCCTTGGATCAATGTTGTTTATCCATCTGTTGATGGACATTTTGGTTGTTTCCACCTTTTGGCTATTGTGAAGAGTGCTGCAGTGAACCCTGATATACAACTGTCTGTTCATGCTAGCTGCTGTCGAGTTCAAAGAAGATAGCATCAGTGGCCAACAAGGACATAAAAAGATGCTCAACATTATTACCCACTGTTGTTGGATGATGTTGAGTCGACTCCAACTCCTGGAGACCTCACATCTGCAGAGTAGAACTGCTTCATAGAGCTTTTAGGGCTGTGACCTCTCACAAACAGATCCTCAGGTCTGTCTTTCAACACTCCTCTGGATAGGTTTGAATTACCAACCTTCAGGTTAGTAGCCCAGCGTTTAACCATTTGTGTCACTCGGGGACTCCTATTAGCCGTTAACAACAATACTAACAACAAACTGTTACTATCGGGTCTATCCTGACTCAAAGCAACGCTATAGAAGAGGGTACAACTGCCTCATAGGGTTTCCAAAGAGCAACCGTGCAGTTATCAGCTGTTAACATTTAACCACTATACCACCAGGGTTTCCTGTCAGCATTCCACCACCACCACTGCCACTGAGTCAATTCTGACTCACAGCGACCCTTACAGAGTAGAACTGCCCCACAGAGTTTCCAAGGAGCACCTGGCAGATTTGAACTGCTGATCTTTTGATTAGCAGCTGTAGCACTTAATCACTACACCAGGAGGGTTTCCATTATTAGCCAATAGGGAAATGCAAATCAAAGCCACAGTCAGATACCATTTCACTCATTCTATGCATCAGTAGTTGATTTTTGAGCTCAAGTCCAAAGCCATTGCCATCAAGTTGATTCAAACTCATAGCAACTCTGCAAGAACATGGTAGAACTACTCTATAGGGTCCTTGGGGCTATAAATCTTGATGGAAGTAGACTGCCACATTTTTCTTGTGAGCTCAAGAGTAGACTGTTACATTTATTGTTGTTAAGCGCCATCCATTCGGTTTAGACTCGTAGCAACCCTATGTATAACAGAATGAAACATTACAAAGACCTGTGCTATTCTCATGATCATTGGTGTTCTTGAGCCCACTGCTTCCACCATGTGTCAATCCATCTCATTTGAGGGTCTTCCTCTCCTTTGCTGACCTCTACTTTACCAAGCATGGTGTACTTCTCCAAGGATTGATTCCCCCTTGATATCATGTCCAAAGTATATGAAATAAAGTCTCATCATCCTTGCTTCTAAGGAGCATTCTAGATTGCTTCTTCAAGACAGATCTGTTTGTTCTTTGGGCAGTCCATGGTATGCCCAACACTCTTTGCCAATGCCATAACTCAAAGGCATCAACTCTTGAATCTTCCTTATTCATTGTCCAGCTTTCACATGTATATATGGCAATTGAAAATATCAGCTTGTGTGAAGCAGACCTTAGTCCTTGAAGTAACATTTTTGCTTTTTAATAATTTTAAAGAGGTCCTTTGCAGTCAATTTTCCCAATGCCATGATTTTGTGAGCCTGTGGATGTTGATTGTGGATACAAATAAAATGAAATCTTTGACAGCTTTCTTAGATTTAGTCCGTTGAAATTCCACCTTGTTTTGTTCATCTTATAATTCTAAACTGTCTAGAGCCTTATTTTGCATTTGAAAATACTCTATGTCTCTGAGCTTCTTGTCATTTGAAAATTTGATTAGTCTGCTTTCAGTGTAGCATAGCAATGCTGCAGAAGTCAGAGCAATAGATGATAACCTGCACCATGTTTTCAAAAATGCCTGTTACCTGGGATTGACATTTTGGGATATGTTATGTGCTAGGCACATACATAGTGGAAAATTAGCATGAACTGCGGATTTTTCAGGAACAAGTACAGCAGCTTATAGAAATGAGGTATCCAGGGATGCTTTAGAAAGAAAAAAGCTTCTTGTGAGTTGGTTCAAAATAAACAAATAAGCCTGAAAACACTAATGTGGGGATGTAAGGACACTGTTGCATATTTTCATTACAATTATTTTAGAATTAAAAAAATGCACTTAAGATTATAATATATTCATTTTTTAATCATAAATTTCTCTTTTTATTGTGTTTGAAGTAAAAGTTTTAATTCTACTGTTTTAAGTGAAACAATTTGAGCCTGTTTCTTGTAAAAAACTTAGACAAACATTGTTATGTGCTCGTAGCTGCTCTCCCCACACTGTGACAATATACATCTCCCCTCTACCCTAATTTCCCATGTCCATCTAACCAGTTCCTGTCCTCTTCTTTCTTTTCATCTTCCATCCAGACAGGAGCTGCCCAATTAGTCTCCTGTATCTACATAAGCCAAAGAAGCACACACTTCACCAATATGATTTTATATCTTCCAGACCAGTTCAATCTTTGTCTGAGGAGTTGGCTTCCAGAATGGTTTTGGTTTGGGGTAAACAGTCTGGGGACCACATCTTCTTAGGACCTTTCAGTCTGTTGGGCTATGAAGTCTGATTTTTTTTTTCTTTTAACTAGACTTTGAGTTCTGTACCCTACATTTCTCCTAGTTCATCAGGGATTCTTTGTTGCGTTCCCTGTAAGGGGAGTTATTGATGGTAGCCAGGTACACTCTACTTCTTCTGGCCTGACATTGATGTAGTCTCTGGTTTACATGGCCCTTTCTGTCTCTTAGGCTGATGCTTTCTTTATGTTTTTCGTAGTCTTTATTTTCCTTTTGCTCCAGGTGGGTTGAAACAAATTGATAATTCTTAGATGGCTGCTTGCTAGCTTTTAAAAGCACCAGGTGCCATTCACCAGAGTGGGATGAAGAATGTTTTCTTAATAAACTTTGTTATCCCAGTTGACCTATATCCTCTGAAACCATGATCTCCAGACCGCTGTCCTTGCTTCTCTGTTCCTCAAAGTATTTGGTTGTATTTACAAAACTTATTAATCTTTGGTTTTCTCCACTACTGCACAATGTTACTCCCTTTACCTAAAGTAATTTTTGGATACTAACAAATTAGTTAATACTCCTTTTCCTCATTCTCCACCCCTGTAACCACGAATGACTGTTTTCGTCGGTGTTTAAACCTTTTCTTGAGTTCTTATAGTAGTGGTCTCATGCAACATTTGGCCTTCTGAGACTAATCCCATTCAACATAATGCCTTCTGGATTCCTCTATATTGTCAAATGTTTCCCAAATTCATCATTGTTCCTCATCATTGTGTAATATCCCATTGTTTGAATATACCAGAGTTTGTTTATCCATTCATCAGTCTGTGGGCAGCTAGGTTGAGTCCATCATTTTGGTACTGTGGACAGTGATGCAATAAACATTGGCGTGCACGTATCTATTCATGTGACAACCCTTATTTCTCCAGGATATATTCCAAGAAGTGGGATTGCTGGATCGTATGGTATTGCTATTTTCAGCTTTTTAAGAAACTGCCAAATAGATTTCCAAAGTGGTGTACCATTTATGTTCCCACCAACAGTGTAGCAGTGTTTCTGTTTCTTGACAGCCTCTCCAACATTTATCATTTTGCATTCTGGGGATTAATGCTAGCCTTGTTAGGATGAGATGGTACCTCATTGTAGATTTGATTTGGATTTCTCTATTGGCTAATGCTCAGAGCATTTCCTCATGCCTCTGTTAGCCACCTGGATATCTTTGGTGAAGTGCCTGTTCATATCCTTTGCCCATTTTTCAGTTGGGTTATTTGGCTTTTTGTTGTGGAGGTTTTGCAGTATTTTGTAGATTTTAGAGATGAAATGCTTGTCAGATTGATCGTAGCCAAAATTTTTTCACAGTCTCTAGATTATCTTTTCACTGTTTTGGTGAAGTCTTTGGATGAGCATAAGTGTTTGATTTTGAGGTGTTTCCAATTATCTATTTTCTCTTCTTGTGTTTGTGCATTGTTAGTATTGTTCTGTACATATTCTGTTTATACCATGTATTAGGGCTCCCAGAATTGTTCCTATTTTTTTCTTCCATGATCTTCATAGTTTCAGATTTTATATTTAGGTCTTTGATCCATTTTGAGTTAGTTTTCATGTGTGGTGTGAGGTATGGGTCTTGTTTCATTTTTTTTGTAGATGGATATCCAGTTATGCCAACATCATTTGTTAAAGAACTGTCTTTTCCCCAATTTGTGGACTTGTGCCTTTGTCAAACATCAGCTGCTCATAGGTATATGATTTGATGTCTGGATTCTGTTCCATTGGTCTATGCATCTGCTGTTGTACCAGTACCAGGCTGTTTTGACTACACTGGCAGCATAATAGACTCTGAAGTCAGGAAATGTGAGGCCTCCACCACATTGTACTTTTTGAGTAATGTTTTCCTTATCTGAAGCTTTTTCCCTTCCCATATTAAGTCAGTAATTTGTTTCTCCATCTCATTAAAAAATGCCATGGAAATTTGGATAGGGATTGCATTGTATCTACAGATCACTTCTGCAGATCTTTTATATCTCTTGCTATATTTAGTCCTAAATATCTTATCTTCTCGGAGGCAACTGTAAATGGTATTGATTCAGTGAGTTCCTCTTTGATATTCTCTTAGTATAGAGGAATCCAATTGATTCTTACATGTTTATCTTATATCATGATATGTTGCCAAGTTCTTCCATTAGATCACACCACCAAGAACGCAGCACCAAGAGCAAAGCATGTCCTTTGGACCTGAAGTTCCTGTGCTGAGATGCTCTCCTTGAATTTGGATTCAGCCTACCAAACTGTGATGATTTGTCATATTGAATGGACTTGTAACTTACAAAAGCGTTTACAGCTTACTGGACTCTGACAATAAAGTGTCTCCTTTTGAAGCCTTCCACTCACGGTATTTTCTGTTGGAGAAGTATCGGGTGACTAGGACAGCTCCAGTAGTTCCCCTCCCCCTCCTTTGGGGTTTTCACTCATAGACTACTCCTCTTTATAGAGTTCCAAGTAATTCTTCCATTGCCTCAGTTCTGTTCTTTTTATTTCCTGCTGAAGTTGTATAAATCTGTAATTTCATTATTAATTTTATGAATTTCTGTGTGCTATTTCTATATGTTTTCTTGTAGACTGTTTAAGTTGTTGCTATACTTTGCTGTTATTGGCCTGATCTCCTTCCTGATCTCTTGAAGAGTCCTAAACATTCATCTTTTGTATTCTACCTCCAATAATTCCAGGAAGTTCTCTTCATCCGAACAGTTTTCTAATTCTTTGTTTTAGAAGTTGTCTAAAGCCATCATGTTCTACCTCTTTAAGTAATTTGATATTGACTGATGTCTCTGAGCTATTAATTGTTGTAGTTATTTATTTTATGTTTGCTTACTATGATTTAGCTTCTTGTTTTGTTTTGTTTTGAAATGCCAAAATAGGCTAGTCATGCCAGCTAATTTGATAACTGGCACCTTTGAGGGTCTAACATCTTGTTACCAGATGGTTAGAGCTGTTACTGGGCACTCATCTGTTCACTTTTCTTACAGTATTCATCTCTGCTGCCCAGGTTTGACTAGTCACCACATTTGTGGTCCAGGTTCTCTCCAGTAGGCAGGGGTAACTGGTGTAAGTATAGGTACCTGGCTGCATACGCTGAGAAAGATGGGGGGTGATGGCCATCAGCAACTGGGGGGAAGGTATATCCCTTTAGGCGTGAGCCCAGGCAAAGGGACTTTTTCTGCTCTAAATTCCTGGCTTAGGGGAGCCAGCAGCTTATTTTTTCATTTCTACCCCCTTGTTTGTTCAATTATTACCTTAAGTCTAGGAGAATGGCTTAGAATAGGCATGAGGAAATCCATTTCTGCCCCAGGTAATGGCGTCGGTCTCTGGAGCCAGGTGCAGTGCAGAGAAGAGAGAGAGAAACACTGGGAAAAGGGAGAAAAGTTTATCCAGACGGAAAATTTTAGATTCTTGTGCAGTAGATGAGGCACAGTCTACTTTGCCTTTGATAATCGAATGCCATTTTTCGCTGTTTCACAAGGCACGAGTAGGCTGTCCTCCACTTGGTCTCTCCCACTGAGGAAGATGCTTTTTGAAAGGCACTCTTTCACTCCCCAACCTCACTGCTGTGTATCAGCCTGCACAGTGCCAGGTCTTGTCTGGTCAAGACTGGCCAGTTGTGGTTACTTCTAGGCCTAGTCTCCCTTCCCTGTCGCTCAGTGTTATTTCTCAACTTCCCCTTTGATGTTGAGCATTCCTAGAATGTCATATATAATCAATTCATTTGTTTTGTTTTGTTTTGTTTGTCTGAGGAATCACAGAAAGCATCCCACTGCTCTGCCATCCTAGCCCCACGCTCCAGGACTTTCACATATTCTTAATTATGTGTACTTGATTTTTATCTTCAGTGGCCACTGAGTCAATTCACCCTCAGAGCAACACTATAGGTCAGAATAAAACTGCCCCATGGGGTCTCTAAGGCTGTAATTTACAGAGTAGACCGCCACGTCTTTCTCCCAGAGAACAACTGGTGGGTTCAAACCACTGGCCTTTCAGGCAACAGCCAAATGGTTAACCACTGTGCTGCCAGAGCTCATCAGGTGTCATATACTGTCTATGCCATAGATTTCCAGAAAAATGAACAAACCTGTTTTAGAAATACAGCCAGAATACTCCTTAAAAGCAAAGATGGCAGAGCATTATGTCATATACTTCAGACAGGGTTT
Source organism: Heterohyrax brucei (assembly GCA_028571685.1). NCBI lineage: Eukaryota > Metazoa > Chordata > Mammalia > Hyracoidea > Procaviidae > Heterohyrax > Heterohyrax brucei. The sequence continues at coordinate 109,797,313 of CM053149.1, read as the reverse complement.
CAGAAGGGACCAGTTTCAGGAGAATGTTAACATACCTGGTAAATTAGAGGGTCAGTGAAAAACAGAGAACCCTCAAAGAGATGAATTAACACAGTGGCCGCGACAGTAGGCTCAGCATGACAACAGTTGTGAGGATGATGCTATGTGTCATTCTGTTGTACTCACAGGGTCACAGTGAGTTGGAACCAACCAAGTGGAACATAACACTGAAAAAAAATTAATTGTACTGCTTGATCTAGAAAGATAAAGGGAGAGAAACATAGTAACTTAAATAGCACATAATTCATCCTTGTATTCCATGCATTGAGTTCATACCCAGTGACAACCTTGACATGTGAGATGTGAATATGCTGACTGCTCAAGGTTCTCCCTTCCCTGCACCGTCTTGTGTCATTGTTTCTTTAAAATATGTGAAGTACAAGTTGTTAGGACAAAAGCAATAGATGGGAAACACTTAACTGGGATGCTCAAGTATTTCAAAGTACAAATAGCAAGTATAGCTAAGTAAGGAAATTTATGGCCTAAAAGACATCTTTATTAATATTTAAAAATGTAATTGTGGTGAAATATATACAACAAAGCATTTGCCATTTCACCTATTACTGAATGTGCAATTCAGTAAATCACATTAATTGTGTTCACTATATTGTACAGCCATCACACTATTTCCAAATTTTTTTGTCACCCTTGACAGAAACCCAGTAACCTTTAGGCAACACGCTCCCCACACTGCTGTCCCACCTGCTTCTGCTAACCACTATTAAACTTTGGACTCTCTGTATTTGCTTATTCTAGATGTTTCCTATAGGTAGGATCTTACAATACTTAAAGATATATATTTTTAGTACAACTTTGTCCCCAAATGCAAGTTAACTTGTTTTTCATATGGTATTTATTTTAAAAAAATTTTTCCAAGGCTGGAAGGAAGATACTGTGTTAAACTTCAGTGAGACTGAGCATCTGTCTACCTCCAGCACAGTGTTTCTCTGTGTTGGATTCTCAAGAACAATTTTGAGTATACTTCATTTTTGTTTTATAAATTGCTCTATACTCTGACACTTAAGGTTGGGAACCCACCAGGCAGTACATTTGCCATGACTGTGTTGGTTATTTAATCACCATAGATGGCCTTGATGGATTCAATCAGTCAGTGAATGAGCATTTTGGGAATTCTATTATATATTGGATTCAGGAAGATACAGACTGAAGAAGCTTGTGTTCTTATTATATGGAACCCCACAGTGTATATAATTGACTTGCAATTTAAGGAGGAGGATTTACACTCAGGCCCTGTTGGTATTATAGTCAGCCTACCAGTTTTTCTCTGTCTCTTCTTCTCTTTATCTTTTTTTACTGAGGCATTTATGGAGTGCTTAGCTGGAAATGTAAATAGAAAAGATTTGAAATACACATACAAAAACACAAATGATGTAATGGGCACCCATTTACCCACCATCTGATGTGACACTATTTGGCAAAGAACAAATGACATGTTTTTTAAGGAAATAAAGCCTCATGGAGATGGTTGAATCCCTGCTATCCTACTCCCAACACTTCTCTGCAGAGATAGACATCATCTCAAAATAGGTGAGCACCCTTTCTGCCCGTGATTTTCATGTTGTCACTATAGTTATTGTTAGGTATGTGGGGTCAGTTTTGACACACAGTGCCCCTGTGTGACAGAGAGAAACTGCACTATAGGATTGTTTGGGCTGTCATCTTTACAGAGACAGATCACCAGGTCTGGGTTCAAACTGCCGACCTTTCAGTTAGCAGCTAAACGCTTAACCAGTGGCATCACCAGGGCTTCTTAACAGTGTCACTTTACGTGTATATATTACTTACATCCACACCATGTTATCCTCTGCTGCTATTCTGGAAAACAATATGAGAAACACAGTCTGAAACTGACACTGTTCAGTATTCTGCTTCTTTTTGGACCACTCACAATGGAGTTGGCACTTATCTCTGGTACACACTGGTTAATTCATTTTAACTGCTCTGCAAAATTTCATTGTCTTGCAGAGGTGTAATTTGCATATTTATTTTCCTGTTGACTGTTCAGGTTGCTGTCAGACTTTCAGTATTATAAGCAGCCACGGTGGACATCTTTGTACATGCCCCCTTGCAAGGAAGCGAAGAGTTTCTCCAGAGTATGTGTTTGTTGGGTGGTAAGGAGGCACAGGTTCCACTTAACCTGCTGTATGCTCACCCATGAGCTGGGGCTAAGCTGCCACTCCATCAGCAGTAAGTCACAGTTTATCTTCTGCCACTTCCTCCCCTTCAGTTAATCTTAGTAGATTTTTTAATGTTGGCCAGTCTGATGAGTGGGAAGCTTTATCTCGTTGTTATTTATGTTTCCCTGATTACTAGTACGACTGATGTTTTTTCATATACTTGTTATTCGGTTCAGGGGGTTTCTTTTGTTTGTTTCTCTATTAACTTCTTGTCTACTTTTCAGTTTTTTAGTAGTAGTATTACTGATTTGGTGAGATTTCTTTATACGGTACGGGTGCTAATTGTATCAGTTATTGTTCTTATCTGGAAGGAACAGAACAACCTCTAGCTAGTTTAAGAAGAAAAAAACCCAAAAAAGTACTTATTAAATATTACATATGCATGCAAATCTGTTAGTTATGGAAAACACAGTCTTTGTATAGGATTGAGTCAGACTAGGAGACCCTAGGTTTTTCCCACATTACTGTGCAGGACTGGCACAAAATGACTTCACTGCTGTGCAGCACAGCCCAGACATTATATTTTGTACTACTGAAACTAGAGACTAAAGGCTGGAAACTCTGTATCTCAGTCATCTGGTGCTGCTGTAACAGAAATACTCCAAGTGGATGACTTTAACAAAGAGAGATTTGTTGTCTCACAGTTTAGGAGGCTAGAAATCCAAATTCAAGGTACCAGTTTCAGGGAAAGGCTTTCTCTCGCTGTTGGCTCTGGGTAAATGTCTTTGTCATCAAGCTTCCCATGAGTCTAGGCATTTCTCAGCACAATGACCCTGGGTCCACTCCAAAGGACATGTTCCAGCTCTTCTTTCTTGGTGGTAGGAGTTTCCTTCTCTCTACCATCTTTTCTCTTTCTCTTATCCCTTGTAAGATGAAAAGTGCCATTGGCCACACCCCAAGGAACCTCCCCTTACATTGGATCAGGGCTGTGACCTGAGTAAGGCTGTCACATCCCACCCTAATCCTCTTCAACAGAACCTAAACTTGCCTCATTAACCAGAGACAGAGATTTGGACTTACAACACAAGGGAAAATTGTATCAGATCACAAAATGGAAAACAACCACTCAGTGCTGGAAATCACGGCCTCGTCACATTAACACGTATTTTTTGGGGGGGGACAATCCATAACACTGTCATTTCTTACTGTCCCCCAACGCCAAGGGCTTGGTTCCTAATCAATCTCATAAAGCTCCATCTGATCACTGAAACCTAGCTTACTGCCCGTGGCCCAGCTTCTTTCTGTCTGAGGAAGCAGAGCTCACATAATAGGGAATTCCTCAAACACCATGCAAGGCTTGCTGGGACAGTCCAGATACGGTTGACGTCTACCCACTAATCATTGTCTGCCTTTAAGTGTTACAAAAACCTGTTTCTAGTCTGTGACTCATCTTTTAACTCTGCTTTCTAATGCGTTTTGTTGTATAGAAGTTTTATAATTTGATTCAGTCAGATTTATCTTTTTTTTCCTTTATGCCTTACGTTTTGAGTGATATATTGATGAAATCTTTCTCCGTACTACAGTCAAAATAATATTTTTCTTGACAAAGTTTGAAGTTTTGCTGCTCACATTTGTATTTTTATTGTATCTAGACTGATTCTTATGTCTCCTGGAAAGAAAAAGTAGACACATTTACCTAGTTATTCCAGCATCACTTATTCAATAACCCATGCTTTTCTTTGCGATTTTGTTATGTCTACCTCAATATACCAACATCTTATATAGATATCTGGACTTTTCATAATGTTCCATCAGTATATTTAGTGATTTTGAAGCCAATGTCACATTAATTACTACAGGTTCATTAGTGTCTATATTATAGGGTGAGTGCCACCTGCCTATTTTTCTTATTTTGATCATTCTTGGTTTTTCTATATAAGGTTTTTTTTTTCAGTTTGTCAACCCATGAGATGATTTTGATTGCAATTGTGCTGAATGCATTCAATCTCTGGTTTTTTAATTTATAAATACTGCCTTTATAATGTTAAATTTTCAAATTGGTTTTTGTACACTGGAATGTTATTTATTTTGGCATATTACTCCTGCAGCAAGTAAATTTGCTATTTTTATTGCTATTTTAATTCTATTTGTCATTACATTCCTTCTAATATTTTTGTAGAGGCAATTATTTTACCTCCAAATAAAATCTGTTTCATATTTTCCTTTCTAGTCTTACCTTGTTTGTTTGTATTGCCTCACAGGGTTGACTATGAATTTAAGAATGGTTGTAAATAGAAGCAGTAATAGTAGGTGTCCTTGTCTTGTTTTTCAAGGCAATGCTTCTAACGTTTCACTACAAAGGACAGTGACCAGCAGATGTTCTTACTGGTCGGCCTCTACCAGATTGAGTAAATTCTGTTCTATTACCAAGAATGGGTATTGAAATTTATCTAATGCACTTTTCTATATCTTTTTGAGTGATCACGTTCTCTCTTTTTTCTAGTATTATAGTAAATTGTTAATATTGTCTTGCATTCCTGGAATAAACCTTAATTCGTTATGGTGTGTGTGTGTGTGTGTGTGTGTGTGTGTGTGTGTGTGTGTGTGTGTGTGTACGCGCGCACGCATGCCGCACACAAGCACAAATCCAGGCCCTATAGGGCTTAAAGCTTGTATGATTTGGAGAGTGGGGGCTCTTTAAGGAAAAGATGCTAAAATTGAATATCTGAAGGTAGCCAATGGGCTTTAAAACGGGCTTTTGCAACTGAAGGTCCCTAAGGCTTACATTTTATTGCCTTCCTGGTAAGTTTAACTCTGTCCATGTATGAACAACTAGATTCTGTTTGCTAAATATTTATTTAAAGCTTATCATTTATGCTAGAAAATGAAATTGGCCTATAATTTGCTTTACTTACATTCTTCTTTTGTTTCAGTATCAAGGTTATATTGTTACTATGAGTCAGGTAGCTTTTTATCTTTTTTAGTCTCTAGAAAATTTTAAGTAAGCTAGGACCTACCCATTCCTTTAAGTTTTCAGTCTGCAGCTAGTACTAGTATTCATCAGATCTTATATTAAGCAGATTTGACAGCAAGGACAGGCTGGAAGGGGGTTGGGAGGGACACAGGGAGTATTAGGAAGCCCACTCAACATCACAGCCAAGTCTTGGTCTCCAAGTAATAAAGTTGACATACCGTTCTCCTTCTTTCTTCTTCTGTTGTCTACATCGGTTGATTCAGAACTCAAAAATGCGCATCATTTATCGGCTTCCCCACCCCTCCCCCACACATATCAAAAACCCTAACATCTAACTTCCTGTTAGCATGATACTTATATGGAAGCATGAACAGTGGACACAGGACGACCTGAATTAAATATGGGAACATCCACACTTCTGCAACCGGCTGAATATTTACTGAGCACCTACAAAGTATACTGAAACACTCAAGACAGTTATGAAGTAATAGGCACTGTCCCTGCCCATGGGAAACAAAATCAAACCCAAGAATGGAAGCTTGTTTCTGCTTCTGGTTTTATAATACTATTATAATAATTCTAACACCACAGTCACCTATTATCCTGGAGGAATAAAATACTCCCCATAGAAGAACAGCCTAGATAAATACATATTTCCAGTGTCAATATCCAAACTGTTTCATGAACGACTTTGATAGTAAAAGTAGTGAAAAAAATTTACTTTTTAACTTTCTAATTCAGAGTATACAGAGAATAATTGCCCCTTTGTTTCTGATCTCTAATCCACACTGCAGATCTTTAAGACTTAATGTACCTAGGTCCTAAGGCACCCAGCTTGTGACAGACAACAACCCATGGGCGTATCTGCCACTTGAGAACTGCAGCCAAGCTAAGCAGGGCTGAGTGAGTCAGACAGTGTTAAGTGTTGGAGGTACAAGTTTATGCAGAGTCAAAGTGGAGCCAGGCTGACGGTAAACCATTGCATGTACAAGTCAGAGTTAAGGAGGGCAGGAAGTAAAAAGCCTTAACAACGTTTAGAGAGATGCAAATCAAAACTGCAAGGAGATGCCATCTCACGCAACAAGGTTAGCATTAATCCAAAAAACACAAAATAATGAATATTGGAGAGGTTGTGGAGAGATTGAAACACTTACAGACCGATCTTGGGAATGTAAAATGGTACAACTACTTTAAAAATCAATTTGGCAGTTTCTTAAAAAGCTGGTAATAAAAGTACCATATGATCCAGCAATCCTACTTGAAACGTATCCTAGAGGAGTAAGAACTGTCACATGAACAGATATTTATAAACCCATGTTAATTGCAACACTATTCACAATAACGAAAAGATGGAAATAACCTAGGTGCCCATCAATGGATAAATGGATAAACAAATTATGATATATTCACACAACAGAATACCATGCAGTAATAAAGAACAATAATGAGTCTAAGAAACATCTCATAACGTGGAAGAATCGGAAGGCATGATGCTGAATGAAATCAGTCTGCTGCAAAATGACAAATATTGATGAGATCGTTATTATAAGACCTCAAGAAAAGGTTTAAATGCAGAAGAATATTCTTTGATGGTTACAAAAGTGGTAAGGGAGAGAATATTTTTACAACTATCACTATCAAAGTGGTTTGTGAAAGAATATTAGTATTGGCATTGGAAATATATGTTTATCTAGGCTATTCTTCTGTGGGGAATATTTTACTTCTCCATGACAAAAATGAAGACTGTGGTATTAGAATTATGATAATACTCTAGCATTCACTAACTAGTCAACAAGAATTATTTAAATGAAGGGAAGGATAACACACAGCATAGGGAAAGTCAGTACAACTGGACTAAACCAAAAGCCAAGAATTTTCATGAATACAACCCAATACTGTGAGGAACAGGACAAAGGGGTGGGGGCCTAGGGACCATGGTTTTGGGGAGTAACTAGGTTAATTGGCATAACAAAGTTTATTAAGAAAATGTTCTGCTTTTCATTTTGATGAGTGCCATCTCAGGTCTTAAGAATTAGCAAGCAACCGTCTAAGATGCTTCAGTTGGTTCCAATCCACCTGGAACAAAGGAGAAGGAAGAACATCAAATATATGAGGAAAATATGAGCCTGAGGTACAAAAAGAGTCACATAGACCAGAGACTCCATGAGAATGAGACCAGAAGAATTAAATGGTACCTGGTTGACACCCATGACTGCCCTGACAGGGAAGACAACAGTGAGTCCCTGATGCAGTGGAAGAAATACGGGATGCAGAACACCAATTCTAGCAAAATATACAGACATGATGGTCCGAGACTGGATGACCTCAGAGTCTCTGCTAGCCAAAACCAAAACCATTCCTAAAGCCAGCTCTTCAGACAAAGATTAGACTGGACTTTAAGGCATAAAATGATACTGGTGAAGAGCATGCTTCTTGGCTCAGGCGGATACATGAGACTAAATTGGCGGCTTCTGTCCAGAGGTGAGATGAGAAGGCAGACAGAACAGGAGCTGGTTAAATGGACATGGGAAATAAAGGGTGGAGAGGAGACACATGCTGTCACACCCTAGGGAAAGCAACTAGGGTCACATAACAATGTGTGTGTGAATTTTTGTATGAGAAACTGACCTGAACTGTAAACTTTCACTTTAAGCCTAATTAAAAAAAAAAAAAAAATAGCCTCAATGAGAAAACTATTCTGCAACAAGTAAAATAATGACCTGTTTAGCTAGAGACAAAATGAGAAACTTCATCATGGAACCAGAAAAAGAGTAGGAGGGAGAGAAGCTGCCTGAGCCCTTTTCAATCCCATTAGGTGGATGTTCTGTTTTCTTCATTTGGTTCTATGGGATTTCCCCACATAATTATAATAAAGTCTTTATGGTGGGCATCACTACTTGGATTTCTTGTCTTTGCTACTAAATAAACCCTAAATAAGAATTAGTACTATTTATTTCAAATGTAACAGCGAAGATGGTATTAATGAACAGTAGCAATTGTTCTCTTTATTATGAAATTAAATTTTTCATCAATTACTTTTTTATAGTTATTGGATATCTATCAGGCCCAGAGATATACAGTGAAGTTCAGAGTTGAACAAATGAATAACAGAGGGGGCAAACATTCATTACATAGTAATATTTACTAGTCTATCATGTGCTGGAAACCCTGGTAGCATAGTAGTTAAGTGCTACAACTGCTAACTGAAAGGTCGGCAGTTCAAATCCACCAGAAACTCCTTGAAAATTGTATGGGGCAGCTCTGCTCTGTCTACAGGCTTGCTATGAGTCAGAATCAACTAGATGGAAGTGAGTTTGGCTTCTCGGCCTTTATTATGTGTCGGGCATGGGAAATATAGATAATACTTACATGGTCCCTGACACCATCTCTTTCACTTTCTAAAAGAGGCAGGATGTCTATTAAATAATCATGTGAACATTATGTTATAGGTTCTATGATGACACAGAATTGGGCTGATAAATGAGAGGAAAATCAGGATAATGGATTCACTCTAGGGAGAGTCGAGGGAAGACTGTGAAGAAGCGGCACGTCATGGAGAGTGAAGTCAAGGGTTGGCCAGGCATGGGGGTGTGGATGAGAGAGAAGGCACACTGTCAGGGCAGGAAACAGGACGTACAGAGACCTTTCATCTGGAAGAAAGGAGACCAGAGTGTAAGGGAAGGTAGAGGGACTGCAGACAAAGTAGAGGTGGAAACAAGAGCAAGATCATTTAGAGTCTTCTTGTTGTTAGCTGATTTCCAATCGGGTCTGACTCACAGCAACACATGTGTTACAGAGTAGAGCTAAATTCCATAGCAGTTTTTTGGATGTAATCTCTATGACAGCAGGTCGCTAGACCTTTCTCCCATGGTACCACTGAACGAGTTCAAATGGCCAACCTTTTAATTAGCATCCAAGCACTTAACCATTTGCACCCAGAATCTTCTAGATCTCATTAAAGGTTTTAAAGGTTAGTCTGTAAATGTTAAAGAAGTTTGCAAGTCACAAAACCCAGTACTCCTCCTTTTTAAACTGAATGACTATTATATGATAGTTCATCTGGCAGGCTTTTAATGAATGACTTAAAAGATATAATTAATGTATACGTATATAATGTAGTCAAATATTGATCCCTCTCCCATGATATTCTTTCTGCCCGTAAACATCTAAAAAGTAAAATAAAAGTCATTTGTAACTGAAAATTACATAAGACACTGTATTAATTACTAAGAAGCGTCTATTTTGTGCATTTTGTCCTTATGTATAAAACACCTAATTCTTCCAATGCAATTAATTCTCTACTGTATGTAAAACTACCTGACCATAATCTCAATTTAGATGTTTTTAATAAAAAAGCAGTGCTAAAATGTATGGCTCTGAATAAAATATCAAAAGAAGAATCATTACATAACAAACTGATGTCTCCTAACAAATCTCAATCTTGCTATCATCTAATTAACTATATAATGGAAAAGGTAATGGTATCTAGCATCTCTAACAAGTGTGGGCGATGTTACCAAGACCGCTTTGCTTGTAATGTACCAGAGTGCTTCCAAGTAAACTTTGCTGATTTGTAGGCTGCAGAGACTGGTGACAAGAACAAGAGTATTGAATTCAGTTGGGAAAACAAGTTTGATGAATTTCAAAATAAGAGCTGAGGGCTGTAGGAGAAGAAAACAAAGCTGACAAACAATGGCCAAGTGGGAACCAAAGCACATTTGGTAAAATAACTTTCAAAGGCTGACTGACCCACTTTAGTGCTGCTGTTGACACACAGGACAGGACAAGGGACAGAAGACCACACAGCAACAGAGCCAAGAAATTAAATAGAAGTAACTTTAAAGGGCCTACAGGTAAATAAATATAAGAGATGCCCTCTATCACACACCTTTTTCTCTGCTCTTGGTCATCTAAAAAGCGTGGGTGAGAGAAAGATGACTATTATTTTCAGCTACAATGCGATAATGTTAGAAGTTGAAGGAACCATCAAAACACGTGTTGACTTCCAAATTTTACATGTGGAGAAGGCCTAAGGGGTAAAGTGACTTAGTTATGGTCCCATAGCAAAAGAGTGGCAGAGCCAAGATTAGAATTCAAATCTTTGACTCCCAAAGTTGCCTATAAATACATAGGCATTCACAGTGTATGTTTCCTTCTACAGGAAATTGAGTTAACAGTGCTGTACCATTCATAGGAGGCTATCCTCCGTCCTCTTAAGTTTGTTCTTCAATTTTTTATCTCTGCACTGTCATCCCAGACCCCAGTGTCTATGCTCAGCTTTCCAACATATTGTCCATAATACACATTGCTTTTCTTTTATAGATTATAAAATGTGTAAATATATTTAGTTAAAGGCTAGAAATACATGAGTATCTATTAAGCAAATTGCTATGTAAACAGGTAAACTTTAGGCAACATGATGAAGTTATTTTAGAGCAAGAAAAGAGGGTCTTTTATGGGGGCAGGAAATTGCAGTAGATAAAACATTATCCTTACATAAGAATGCATCTTACATTATACCATGAATACCGGAACAACATGTCCCAACTCTATGTCAAGTATTTGATGCATTTGATATGCCATCATCTATTTACCTACAAGTCTGTCAGTTTGTACTATTGTAGGGGTTTTCTGTGATGCTGGAAGCTACGCCTTTGGTATTCAACTACCAGCAGCATCACCCACAAAGGACAGGTTTCAGCTGAGTTTCCAGACTAAGATAGTTTAGGAAGAAGGATCTGGTGGTCTAATTCTGAAAAACATTTAGCTAGTAAAAACCTTATGAATAGCAGGGGAACACTGATATAGTCTGGAAGATGAGCCCCTCAGGTTGGAAGTCCCTCAAAAGATGACTAGGGAGAAACTACCTCCTCAAAGTAGAGCCACTTAATGACATGGATGGATCTGGCTTTTAGGTCCTTCATTTGCTAATGTGGCATGACTTGAAATGGGAAGAAATGGCTGCAAACATCTGTTAATCAGAACATACAATGTGTGAAGTATGAATCTAGGAAAACTGGAAGTTTTCTAAATGAAATGGAATGCATAAAGATAGACAACCTAAACATTACTGAGGTGAAACAGACTGGTCTTGGCCATTTTTGAACTGGACAATCACATAGTGTTTTCTGCCAAGAATGACAGCTTGAAGAGGAGTGGTGTTTAATTCATCACCATAAAGAACATTTCAAGATCTATCATGAAGTACAAGGCTGTCGGACAGTATAATATCCATATGCTTACAGAGAAGACCAGTTAATACAACTGCCACTCAAATTTACCTGCAAATAACTAAGACCAAAGATGAAGAAATTAGAGATTTTTACCAACTTCTGCAGTCTGAATGCAGTCAGAATGCATTCTTAATAACTGGTGACTAGAATGTGAAAGTTGGGGAAAAAAAAAATGAAGACTCCATAGTGAGAAAATGTGTCCTACATGATAGAAATGATGCCAGAGGTTGCATGATAGAATTTCAAAAGACCAATGACTTATTCATTATAAACAACTCTTTTCAACAACATAGATGTGGAGTGACTATACATGTGGACCTCACTGGAAGGAATACACAGGAAACAAATCAACTACATCTGCAGAAAGAGACAGTGGAAAAACTCAGTATCATTAGTCAGAACAAGGCAGAGCCAACTGCAGAACAGACCACCAATTGCTGACTTACAAGTTCAAGTTCAAGTTGAAAAAAAAAGAATTTAAAACAAGTTCACAAGAGCAAAAGTGTAACTTTGAGTACATCCCACCTAATTTAGAGACCATCTCAAGAATAAATGTGATACGTTAAACACTAAGGACCAAAGACCAGACAACTTAAGGATATCAAGGACATCACACATGAAGGAAGCAAGAGGTGTTAAAAAGAAGGAAAGAGAAGAAAAGACCTGGATGGGTGTCAGAAGAGACTCTGAAACCTGCTTTTGAATGTAGAGTATCCAAAACAAAAGGAAGAAAATGATGAAGTAAAATAGCTGAACAGAAGATCTTAAGAGCAGCTTGAGACGACAATGTAAAAAGTTATAATGACATCTGCAAAGACCTGGAGTTAGAAAAACAAAAAAGAAGGATACACTGGGAATTTCTCAAGATGAAAGAACTGGAGAATAAATTCAAGCCTCAAGTTTCAGAATTGATGGATTTTATGGGGAAAATATTAAACGATGCAGGAAGCATCAAAAGAAGATGGAAGAAATACACAGTTACTATACCCCAAAGGGCTGGTTGATGTTCAACCATTTCAGAAGGTAGCGTACAATCAAGAATTGATAGCACTGAAGAAGTCCAAGCTACACTGAAGGGAATGGTGAAAAAAACAAGAATGCAGGAATTGACAGAATACCAACCTAGCTGTTTTAACAAAGAGATGCAGCACTGGAGGTGCTCACTACTCTATGCCAAGAAATTTGAAAGAGAGCTACCTTGCCAAGTGATTGGAAGAAAGCTGTATTTATGTCTATTCTAAAGAAAGATAATCCTACAGAATATGGAAGTCATCAAACAATGCATTAATATCACACATAAGTGATTTTGCTGAAGATAATTCAAAAGCAGTTGCAGCAGTACATTAACAGGTGACTGTCAAAAATTCAAGAAGTCATGGTACAAGTGATACCACTGCTGATGTCAGATGGATGCTAGCTAAAAGCAGAGAATACCAGAAAAATGTTTAGCTGTCTTTTTTTTGACTGTGCAAAGACATCTGGCTCTGCGGATCATGAAATTTATGGTTAACATGACAAAGAATGAGAATTCCAGAAAACTTAATTGTGCTTGTGTGGAACCTATATACAAGCCAAGAAAAAGTTTTTCAAAAAGAACAGGGGGAAACTGTGTGGTTTAAAGTCAGGAAAAGTGTGCATCAGAATTGTAGCTTTTCACCCTGCTGTTTCAGTCTGTTGGCTGAGTAAATAATCTGACAAACTAGATTATGTGATGAAGAATGGTACATCAGTATTTGAGGAAGACCCGTTAACAACCTGCATTGTTAATTATACAACTTTGCTTGCTGACAGTGAAGAGGGCTTGAAACATTTACTGATGAAGATCAAAGACTACAGCCTTCAGTATATACTACAGTTTAACATAAAGAAAACAAAAATCCTCACCACTGTACCAATAAGCAAAATCATGATAAAAGGAGAAAAGATTGAAGTTGTTAAGGATTTCATTTTACTTGGATCCACAATCAACACCCATGGAAGCAACAATCAAGAAATCAAATGATGTACTGCACTAGGCGAATCTGCTAAAAATACCTCTTTAAACTGTTAAAAAGAGAGATGTCACTTTGGGGATTAAGGTGTGCCTGACCCAAGCCATGATGCTTTCAGTCACCTCATATGTATGGGAAATCTGGACAATGAATAAGGAAGACCAAAGAAGAATTGACACCTTTAAATCATGGTGTTGGCAAAGAATATTGACTCTACTGAGGATTGCCAGAAGTATAAACAAATCTGTCCTGGAAGAAGTACAGCCAGAATGATCCTGAGAACCAAAGATGGTGAGTCTTCACGTCACATACTTTAGACGTGTTATCAGAAGAGACCAGTCCATGGGGAAGGACATCATGCTTGGTAGAATAGAAGCTCAGCAAAACAGAGGAAGAACCTCATGAGACGGACTTACACAGTGGCTGCAGCAATGGGCTCAAGTGTGAACGAAGACAACGAGGATAGGTCAGGACTGGACAGTGTTTCATTCTGTTGTGCATAGGGTTGCTAGGATTCAGAGCCAGTTCAATGGCACCTCACAACAACAGTACCCAAAGGTTCCAGCTGTTGTACCAACAGAACAGTAAGACTGAGTAGAAACTCTGATTTTTCTCACTTTTAAATGAGGCTGAAGTGATTTACAGTGTTCCTCAGTGATATTAGCTCCTTGTGTTTATCCAGCTTTGCTTCATCCCCATTTTTAAGTCAACTATTATTTCCACGGAGCTCTGCTGGCGCAGCAGTTGACAGCTGGGCTGCCAACCAAAAGGTCAGCAGTTTGAGTCCACCGGGTGCTCCTTGGAAATGCTACTACGAAGTTCTACTATGTTGTCCTGTAGAGATTCTATGAGTCAGAATCAACTTGATGGGGATTTTGTTTGTTTGTATTTTATGGTTTCTTTCTATGCTTACAAAATAGGGAGAAATATAATAAATCTTTGGCTAAAAAATATTATTTTTTGATAGAGTAATGAAGGGAGATTTATTGAAAACCAACTGCATTCCAGACCTTGGTCTTTATATATATGTAATTTAATTTTATCTTCAATAATGCTGCAATGTGGAAGCTAATATGTATAGTTGGTGGGCAACAGAAACAGAGATTTAACCTATAATGACACAGCTGAAAACAGGTGAAGCTCGATTTTCAAATCCAGGCCTCCTGGCTCTCAGACCAATCCTCTTCCTTTCTTCATGCTGCCTCCCTAATGGCTCCCTGTCTGAACTAAATCACAGTTGTGCTACTCTTTTATCCTGCCCCTTTTAAGATCTGTATGCTTAACCAGGTTTCAAAATAGTTGCCTGAGTTTTCAAAGAAACGTGTATTTTATTCTGACATCTTTATTCTCTCAATACTTTTAAATGCTGTTAAATTAACTGCCAGTTTACTTTGAAATTCTCATATTACAAGATAATGATGAACCAGTAAAGAGTTCAAACTCAGTGACAAAGTACAAAGATTAATGCATAGATGTTAATTATCCAGCATAGAGGGTCCCCAATGCCCTATCATGTCACTGAAAAAGATTGCTTCATTTAAAAAGATTAACTTCCTTTAAGTGAGCGCTGGAAAGTTATTGCTTGGTGATAGGCAAATGACACAAACCTTGGCAACTGGGATGCTAGCCCAGGTAGAACTCCCAGTTTCTGGCAATTAAGAATGATTGTGGGAGGTGGAGTCAAGCTGGCGGACTAAGCCCACGTCTCCTTACATCCCTCTGGAAACCAAGACCTGAACTGATAATCAAACGGAGCCTTCTGGTCACCTAATAAGCCTCAGGACACAACACAGGGCTGTTACTTTGGACTTCATACTACTGAGCGAAAAACCTCCTCTCTTTCGCTGACTCTGCTCCTGGCTAGCCCCGGCTCTCACGGACGGAAGGTAAATGCACCATTTTGACTTTTTTTCCCTTTGTCTGGGCTGGCGGGCGGAGCTGGGTTTTGCCTGGTGCCTAGACTCAGACATGCTGCTGGGGGGACAGGCAGGTGAAATTCCCATATTTTGAGAGCCAGGCTTGGGACTCTGTTAATCTAGACACTTTGAGCCTGTCGTTTTATATCTGCCTCGGCGGGGTTTGTACGGAGTTTTGCAGAGAGTGTGTGGACGCCACATTGGATATGGAGATTCTAGCGGGACCTCATTCCTAGCCTGGGAGCCAGCGCCTGCAAACAGGACAGTGCTGCTCTGACAGAAAAGCAGTAATTAACCTAATACCACGTGCTTTGGGGTCCTGCAACAGAATCAGAGGAATCACTACCTCTCGGCACCTTTAGCCCTTCCAATTGCTGCCTGTGTGGAGGACGCCATCTTGGATACGGTGGCCACAGCTGGACCTAATTCTTAGTTTGGGAGCCAGAGCCTGCTCATAAGAGAGCGCTTTTCTATTAGAAAAGCAATACTCTACGCAGTGTTGTCTAAGGCTAGGCCCTGTCAGCAGAGGTCAATAGGGCAGTAGCATTGCTGTATTCTGAACTAGTTTGTTATCATCTGGGGTTGGATATAGTGGTGCTTACATTGCCAGTTGAAAAGAGGGACCTCTACACCTGAAAACCTAACTGACTTGTGAAGTGGCCAGATATCTTTTGCTTTACATTTTAAGACAGCCTAGAGAAACATCTGCAGTCCATCCTCACAGTACCTCTTCCAGCCTCTACATACTCACATGGGTCCCAAAAAGCAACAGACACTTGTGGCAAACAAGAAATCAGTCATGGCTTCAGAAGGCTCCCAAACAAAGCAACCAAGGAGTTTTCCAGATGAAGAAACTTTTATGAAAGCATCAGAAAGTGAATAAAAAATGATTATGTACAGAGCCCTTCTAGATCTTATACAAAATGCAGGAGAACAAAATGAAAAACTAAGCAAGATGTTCGATCTGATGGAACACCAGTATTCTGAAATCCAACAGATCAAGAACAGAATCAAAGACATAGAAACATCAATGCAAAGCCAAGAAAACAGAATGGAACAAATAGAAAAAAGGATTTCTGACGTGGAAGACAGAGCTACTGAGGCCAGCATCTATGATCAGAAATCAGAAAAAAGAAACAAGAAAAATGAAGAAACATTAAGAAACATGTGGGACTCTATTAAGAGGAACAACCTTCTATTAATTGGAGTCTCCAAACAGGGTGAGACATCTGAGAACACAGAGAGTATCGTTGCTGAGCTGCTGACAGAAAACTTCCCAGAAATCATGAAGGAAGAGAATATAGACATCTCAGATGCATATCGTACGCCACCCAATATAGATCTCAAAAGAAAGACTCCAAGACATATTATAATCAAGCTCAACAAAATGAAACATAAGCAGGAACTCTTAAAGGCAGCAAGACTCAAAGCAAAGCTAACATTCACAGGGAAACCCTGTAGGCTCTCATCAGACTACTCAGCAGAAACCATGCTGGCACGGAGACAGTGGTACGACACATTCAAAGCCTTGAAGGAGAAGAACTTCCAACCAAAAATTATATATCCTGCAAAACTATCTTTCAAATACAAAAATGAAATTAAGACATTCCCAGATAAACAGAAACTCAAGAGTCTTTGTAAAAACCAAACCAAAACTACAAGAAATACTGAATGAGGTTCTTGTCTCTGACTTAGAAGAACAAAACCACTAACTTTATATTTTAGAATGACACACTACTCAAAACTCTACTCAGTTAGGGAAGGCTCCAAAGCCAATCACAGCTTTGATAAGAAAAGAAGCAATCCAGTGATCATCATGAAAACTATGGTGTCATCATATTAAAAAGAGGGATGTACTATAGTTGTTATAGTCCTTCCAGATGGAGAGGAAGATAACAAGACTGGTAGTAATTAAAATTGGGTTTATATATAGTTTATTAAGGGGGATCGTAGGGGCAGCTGTAAAGAACAACAAAGATGTATCATATCATTTCAAGAAATGTAACACAGGAGTCTCAACAACCACAAAACCAGCTCTGACAAGGGTGAAAAATCAACTCACAAAAAAGAACGTCCCAGAACAGACTAATAAAAACAACAGAGAAAACATCAACATAAAAATAAACACATCACAATGGCAGCACTGAACACATATCTATCAATAATTACACTGAATGTGAATGGACTGAATGCCCCAGTAAAGAGACACTGAGTGTCATCTTGGATCAAAAGACATGACCCATCCATATGTTGTCTACAAGAAACTCACTTGAGACCTAAAGATAGGCACAAACTGAAAATTAAAGGTTGGAAGAATATATATCAAGTTAACAATGAACAAAGAAGAGCAGGGGTGGCAATTCTAATCTCAGACAAAATCAATTTTAATGTCAAATCCACCATCGAGGACAAAGATGGACACGGGCAGTATTTATTGCTGAAAGGTTCAGTACACAAGCAAGACTTAACTATATTAAATATTTATGCTCCTAATGCCAGAGCACCTAAATATGTCGAAGAAACACTGACTACACTCAAAAGAGAGTTAGATGACTCCACCATAATAGTGGTAGACATCAACACTCCACTCTCAGTACTAGACAGATCATCTAGAAAAAAACTCACTAAAGATACAGAAGACCTCATTGCTACAATTAACCAACTAAACCTCATTGATATATACAGAACTTTCCACCCATCAGCAGACAACTACACCTTCTTCACCAGTGCACATGGAACATTCTCCAGAATTGACTATGTGATAGGCCATAATGCAATGCTCAACAAAATCCATACCATTCAATTACTGCAAAGCATCTCCTCGGATCATAAAGCCATCAAAGTTGAAATCAATAGCAGAAAAAACATTGATAGAAAGTGGAACTCTTGGAAACTGAACAACATCTTACTCAAAAAAACATGGGTTATAGTGGAAGCTGCATATAGGGGGGTGTGTAAATTTACATGTGAATGTACATTTTTACTCAGTTATGTTAAATAAAAAAAAAACATGGGTTATAGAGGAAATCAAGGATGAATGAAAGAAATTCATGGATTCCAATGAGAATGAAAACACTTCCTACCAGAACCTATGGGATACAGCCAAAGCAGTGCTCAGTGGTCTGTTTATCTCCATAAATGCACACATCTGGAAGGAAGAAAGAAACCAAATCAAGGAACTAACCCTACAGCTTGAACAAGTAGAATGAGAACAACAGAGGAACCCCTGAGGCACCAGAATAAATGAGATCATAAAGATTAGAGCAGAGCTAAATGAATTAGAGAATAGAAAAACAATTGAAAAGACCAAAAGCTGGTTTTTTGAGAAGATCAACAAAATTGACAAACCATTGGCTAAACTTACTAAAGAAAACCAGGAAAGGAAACAGATAACCCAAATTAGAAATGAGAGGGGGGTTGTCACCACAGATGCAACAGAAATCAAAAATATCATAACAGAATACTATGAAAGACTGTACTCTAACAAATTTGAAATGGACCAATTCCTTGACTCATACCACCTACCCAAATTATCACAACGTGAAGCAGAACAACTTAATAAATCCATTTCAAAGGAGAGATTGAAAAGATCATCAAAACACTGCCAACTAAAAAAGTCCAGGTCCAGATGGATTCAATGCAGAATTCTACCAAGCATTCAGAGAAGAGTTATCTCCAATACTACTGAAACTATTTCACAGTATAGAAAGGGATGGAATACTCCTAAACTCATTCTATGAAGCCAGCATAACCCTAACACCTAAGCCAGGGAAAGACCCAACAAAGAAAGAGAACTACAGACTGGTATCACTCATGAATCTAGATGCAAAAATCTTGAATAAAATTCTTGCCAATAGAATACAACATATCAAGAAAATAATCCATCATGACCAAGTGGGATTCATACCAAGGATGCAAGGCTGGTTCAACATCAGAAAAACAATTAATGTGATTAACCACATAAATATCACAAAAGACAAGGATCACCTGATTTTGTCCACTGATGCAGAAAAGGCATTTGATAAAGTCCAAGGGTCACCATGAGTCAGCTCCGACTCGATGGCACTTGGCTGGCAACACCCATTCATGCTAAAAACTCTTAGCAAAATGGGCATAGATGGCAAATTCCTCAACACAATAAGGGCCATTTATACAAAGCCAATTGCCCACGTCATCCTGAATGGAGAGAGACTGAAAGACTTTCCCTTGAGATCAGGAACTAGACAAGGATGCCCACTCTCACCTCTCCTATTCAACATTGTGCTAGAAGTTCTAGCCATTGCAATTAGACAAGACCAAGAAATAAAGGGCATCTGCATCGGCAAAGAGGAAGTTAAAATCTCCCTGTTTGCAGATGATATGATTCTATATGCAGAGAATCCCAAGGAATCTATATGTAAACTACTGATACTGATAGAAGAGTTCAGCAAAGTCTCAGGGTACAAGATAAACATAAGTAAACCAGTAGGATTCCTTTATACCAACAACGAGACTGTTAAGGAAGAAATTATCAAATCAATAGCATTTATGATAGCCCCTAAGAAGAGAAAGTACCTAGGAATTAATCTAACCAGAGAAACAGCAGACCTTACAAACAGAACTACAAGCCCTTACTACAAGAAACTAAGAGAGACTTAGATAAATGGAAAAACCTACCCTCCTCATGGATAGGAGGACTTAACATTGTGAAAATGTCTGTTTTACCCAAAGCAATCTATTTATATAGTGCAATCCCAATACAAATTCCAGTGACATTGTTTAATGAGATGGAAAAACAAATCACCAATTTTGTTTGGAAACAGAAGAAGCCCCAGTTAAGCAAGGTACTACTAAAGAAGAAGAACACACTGGGAGGCCTCTCATTACCTGACTTTAGAACATATTACACTGCTACAGTGGTCAAAACAACCTGGTACTGGTATAAGAACAGACAGATCGATCAGTGGAACAGAACTGAGACCCCAGAGATGACACCATCTGCCTATGAACAGTTGATATTCGACAAAGATATTAAACTGGGGTAAAAACAGTATCTTCAACAAATGGTGCTGGCAAAATTGGATATCCATCTGCAATAAACTGAAACAAGATCCACATCTTACACCTTATACAAAAACCAACTCCAACTGGATAAAAGACCTAAATATCAAACCTAAAATGATAAAGCTCATCCAAGAAAAGGTAGGGACAACAATGGAAGTTTTAATACACAACATGGACAGACTCCAAATTCTGTCAAACAAACCACAATCATGAGAGGAGAAAATAGATAAATGGGATCTATTAAGAATTAAACACTTTTGCTCATCTGAAGACTTTATTAATAGAATTAAAAGAACACCCACAGAATGGGAAAAAATATTAGGCAACTCTATGTCAGACCGACACCTGATTTCCATAACCTATAAGATACTACAAAATATCAACAGGAAGAAGATAAACCATTCAATTAAGCGATGGGCAAAGGAGATGGACAGACATTTCACTAAAGAAGAGATCCAGGCAGCCAAAAAACACATGCGGACATGTTCACGATCTTTAGTTATTAAAGAAATTCAAATCAAGAAGACAATGAGATACCATCTCACCCCAACAATGTTGGCCATGATCCAAAAAACACAAAACAACAAATGCTGGAGAGGCTGCGGAGAAAGTGGAACTCTCCTACACTGTTGGTGGGGTTGCAAAATGGTCCAGCCTCTTTGGAAAGCAAACTGGCGCTCCCTTAAAAAAATGGATATCGATATACCATTTGACCCAGTAATTCCACTACTTGGAATATATCCTACAGAATCAAGGCCTTTCACACCAATGGACACATGCACCAGAATGTTTACCGCAGCACAGTCCATGATAGCAAAAAGTTGGAATCAACCCAGATGCCCAACAACAGAAGAATGGGTAGGTAAACTATGGTATATATACTCAATGGAGCACTACACAATGATAAAGAACAACGATGACTTCAGGAAACATCTCATGACCTGGTTTCAACTGGAAGACATTGTGTTGAGTGAAAGTAGTCAGCGACAAAGGACAAATATTGTATGAGATCTCTATGATAAGATCTCAAAAACAGACTTGTGTATAGAAGAAAAGACTCTGACAGCTGCAAGGGAGGGGAGGGAGGGAAGGAGGGGGAAGAGTTTAGATTAGATAGTTGCTAGGTATCTGGTTGGGTGAAATTAGTGATAGCACACATTAGAAACAAGAACAATATCAAGTGGACTTAAACATAACATGAGTACTCCTTCCATCTTAACCCAATATTGCAAGGATAGAGTAGCTGGGGCAGGGGGCAGGGGACCATGCTCAGGCAAAAGCGAGGCCAATTGGCACAACTAGCATTTTGCTAAGAGGGCTCTCTGCACCCCACGTTGGTGAGTGACGTCTGGGGTCTTAAAAGCTGCCAAGCTGCCATCCGAGGGCACAGCAAATGGTCCCAACTCAGCAGGAACGGATGCTCACCGAGGACCAAAATGACATGGGGGAAAGACAACCCAGAAGACAGAGAGACCCACACCAGTGGGTGCCTACATCAACTTGGGACCGGAAGAACCGGATGGTGCCCAGCCACCACCAGTGATAGCTGCGATGGAGCTCACTAAGTTGAGTCTCACTGGCAACACAAGAATAACAATGGGTGCACCCTGAGATCCCCACTAAAAGACCTCAATTGATGGTCCAGTGGTTTCGGGGTTCCCCTGGGAACATGGCCCCTGGCCCTGATGCTGCCCTTGACCATAAATCGTAATGAAGGTCCGTGCTTCGGACAGGAATGGATTGGACTTGGCGATGCAGTGACCATATATTGGATGCATTTTATGGTTCTATACATCTATAGGTCTATATGTCATCATCTATATGTCATCCTGCTGACCTCTGGCTGGAGGAAGGAGAGTGAGTGGAGAGGAAGGAAAAAAGAGACTGTTGAGAGAACAAGACATGTATGGGGCAGAGAGGAATAGTGTGCTGTCACTGGGCAGGGAGAGCAGTGGAAGCTGCAGATAGGTGGGTATGTAAATTTATATGGGAATGTACATTTTCACTCAGTTATATTAAATAAAAAATTAAAAAAAAAAAAAAAGAATGATTGTGGCCACAATGGAGTCTACAGCTGGGGTAGAGTCTTCTTTAAAGAGTAGCCGTAAGCCTGAACCATTCTAAGCCTGTATATGTTCTTCCATTTCTGATACACGACTCTATTTATCGAAAGTTTCCTTCTGCTAGGAAATAGTTGATTGTCTGCTACCTCCTAAGCACTGTGCTAAGTACTGGAAATCAAGGGTGGATTAACCGGTAAAGCACGGTACTCACAGGCTTGCTTGTGTTTACTTACTAATTTGTAGTTAACAACTTCACATTTTTTCACCAGATGAAAGATTCTGCTTACCAGTATGACGGGCATCTGTCCCTCTTCCAACACTACAGCACTTTCCTATAGAACCAAAGCCTTTTTGTCAAGTTTATAATCCCTGACAGGGATGAAGTACTCACTAAGCAAGGTAAGCACAGACATACTTGCATGCATTTACTAACCTGCAGTGAAGAGTTTTATTTATTTTTTTTGCCACATCAACGATGTGGTGTAACCCAGGTGAAATTGTTCACTACAGATCACTAAGTATGTATAAGTAACCCTGTGTGTACCTCACCTATTGGGTAATCCACCCCTGCTGGGTATGGAAGGACGCAAAAAGCCTTTGAGGGAACAGATGTACACCACATTGTCATTGTCATTGTCACTTGTTGTGTTAGCTCTTAGCTCATGGCAACCCCACGCACAACAAGATCAGACCATCGTAATCATGGTTTTTCACTGGCTAATTTTCAGAGACAAATTGCCAGATCTTCCTTCCTAGTATCTCTTAGTCTGGAAGCTCTAATGTATTCAGTATTATAATTATACTCAAGCCTCTTGTGCCAGAAAGGTGGTAGCCACACTTGAAGAGCATCAGCCAGGAGCTGATCCTGGGTCTTCTGTGTGAAGTGAGACTTCTGCCACTCAACCACCAAAGCCTTCTCTAATACATGAACATTCACAATAAAAGCACTAGAGGTGTCCAGATGACACAGTGGTTCATGCAGCTTGAGGGACGGAAGAGGTGAAGAAGCTCCACAGCTGTGGTGACACTGGACTTGACAGCGACAACTGAGAAGAGATGGAGATGACTTTTAAGGCAGAGTAAACCACATGTGCAGAAGCTTGGCAGAGCAGAACATGATCTAGAAATAGTAAGAGGAATCTCAGGTGTCTAGCATGCTGGCTTTGTAACTGAAAGTGACAGAAGATAAATCCGAGAGCTAGGTTGATGCGTGATTGTAAGGGTCCTTGAATGCCCTGCTAAGAGCTATAGACTTCACTATGTAGGTATTGGGAAATGAGTCTCCTTCAGATCTGCTGTGCCTGTGCTCACCAGTGGGAGGAGGTAGGTGAAGGTCGCTCTCTGAAGGACTCTGGATAGCTGTTTTCACCTCACAACAATCACATTGCTCCTGAGCCAGTATCATATATTAGGAAAAAAAGACACGATGTTCTCTCCATTTCAATTTTCATTTGCACTAAAATGGATGGCCTTTTTACACACTATCAATAATGCCTGTGCTGGAGGAGCTTTTAATAGGACAAACATTCATCATTTTAAGGTTACTCTTTCCCCAAAAGCATGAGAGCAATCTGTTGGTAAAATGGAAAAGCCTTGTGCACCAGGCTGCCCAGTTGCTTTTTTTCCCAGGTGGTGCTCGCTGATAGGAGAGAGTGGCAGCAGTGAGGGACAGAAGTAATAGGGATTATCATTTTGCTGAGGACCCCTCCCTCTGAGAATGCTGTGCCATCTACAGAAAAGGCCAGGACAGGAGCAGGAGACCAAGGTTCTAATTTCAGCTCTGCTAGCAAATGACTGTATAATGTTAGATAAATTACTCTCACTCCTTAAACCTGAGTGTTCCCATCTTCAAAGTCAAACTAGATTACAGGCAGGGGCAGATTATCCAGTCAGCAAGATAAGGATGGTGCTGACCTTGCTTACCAGATCATCAAAATGAACAATTTCATATTGTCTCCACAAGATCAAAGATTCTGCTTCTAGGTGTGGCCAGCGTCTGTCTCTCTCCCAACTCTGTAGCATCCTCCTACTGAATTAAAGGCTCTCTGCAAATTTGCAGGCCCTGACAGGGCAGATGACTTTTGATATGGTGGATTCCACATGAGACTGTTCACTACAGATTAGTAAGTAAGCACAAACAAGCCCACGCTTAGGAGACTTCAGTGGTATAGTGGTTAAGTGCTATAGCTGCTAATCAGACAGTCAGCAGTTCAAATCCACCAGGTGCTGCTCCTTGGAAACTCTATGGGGCAGTTCTATTCTGCCTATAGGGTCACTACCAGTCGAGATCGACTCAATGGCAGTGGGTTTGGTTTTGTTGGCTTGGTACCTTGTGTATTTGATAATTCACCCTGATTATAGATACTGTCAAATTGTTTTTCTTTCCAATTCTGTGTGCCTAACCAGACTGTTGTATTAGATAATGACAATGACTATAAGGCACTGTGTTGTTCAACACTCCTGGTATGCCCTCCATAATGCACACAATCCTCATAAATTACTCTAACAAAGAGCTATATTCCCATTATTTCGCCACTGAGACTAAAAAACCCTTTCAGTATAAATATATCCAATGCTGGTAACATAATGAATGAATCACTCATTTTACTTTAATAAAAAAATTGCAAAAGTGGTGTCAGTCCAAACCAAAAGTCCGAATGTAAATTCTAATTCCCAGTTAGTCCACTGGGTGGTGACTAAGATGTAGAGAAATAACTCTAGGAAGAATCATAAAGTAATAAAATCACACAATAGATGTAATGGATTCAAATTCGGTTCATTTTCGTAATGTCAGTACTGCAGGCCACTTGGTATGTGCTAGACCTATAGAAAGCATTGACAACTGTCGGGAAATAGCAGCAACAACAACAAAAATTCCAGCTTCAGGGACGATACATTTTGGATAGAACCCTAGTGGCACGGTGCTAAAAGCGCTCGGTTGCTGTCTCCAAGGCACCATTTAGAACCATCCCCAGCACCCCCACCAGTGGCTCTATGGGAGAAAGAAGTGCCAATCTGATCACATAAAAATAACAGCCTAAAAGACCTCATGAGGCAGATCAACTCTGTCCTATAGGGTTGCTGTGAGTCGGAAACGGCTTGACAGTACACAACAATGGCACAATCTGGGCAAGAGAATAAATCTAAGGCAATCAGGAAAGTGTCTAAGAATTCAAGGTAATAATGGTCATGGGGGCAGAGTTGTCCAGGAAAGCTTCAGCTGGAAGTGATCTCTCCCTTTTTTTGAAAGTTTTCTTTAAAAGATGTTATAGTTCACCCCATTTCTACCACTGCATCATAGTGATTTTTGTCTGCTCTTCATTTATTTTAATCACTGTGAGGGCAGGAACCATATTGTACTTACATTAATGTCTTTAAAAGGGCCTAGTCAAGTTCAATGTATGCATATCAGATACTCAGTTAATAGCTATTAGAAAAAAATAGATGGCTGGATGAGTGAAGAACTTGAATCGAATTGAATATCGAAGGGTATGGAATTAGGCATCACGGGGTGCAGATAGTTAAGACTCAGGATGATGGAAGGGAACCAATTTGGAGGTATATTGGGAAGCAAATTGTTGTAGAAGGGGAGAACTGATGGACAAGGAATTAACAGATAAACTGTGCAGCTAAAAGAAAGGTTCTCAAGGATGGGAGAGCTATGTGGCTTAGGATTTATCTAGCCATCATGTACAGTATAGCTGAGTAGAGGGAAGAAAACCAATGAGGAGGCTGTTGTCTAAGTCCAGACTTAGAGATGCTGCCTGTAACATATAACCTTTGCTGTTTAATTTTTTAAGACTCACCATGGGCAGACCTCACTTGGTCTTGTTCTTGCCGCTTTTCCATCTTACTCTCTTGTACCACTCCAATCTTGCTATAGTTTCGATGGGACAACCAAGTTTTTGATGTAAAACTTTTGCCCTTCTGCCTAGAAAGCTGATCCTCTCTGCATGAAATAGTCTTCTCCTAGATAACCAAGTAGTTCCCCGACTTTGTACAGGCATCCAATCAAATATCACCATATCAAAGAGTTTTCCTGACCACCTTATATAGTTACACCCACCCTGGTACACTCTAGCCCCTTACTTGGCTTTATTTTTCTTCACAGTCTTTATTATCTACCCCAATAGAGTGAAAGCTTTGTAACAGTAAACATCAGCTCTGTTTTTTTTTTTCCCCCTGACCTCTACACTTGGGAATAAAACTAAAATCAAACCAAGCTCATTGGTGTCAAGTTGATTACGATTCATAGTGACCTATAGGACAGAGTAGAATTGCCCAATAGAATTTCCAAGGAGCAACTAGTAGATTAAAACTCCTAGCATTTCGATTAGAAGCCTGAGCTCTTAACTGCTTTGCCACGATAGCTCATTGCCATCAAGCTGAATGCAACTCATAGCAACCCTACGGAACAGGGTAAAACTGCCCCATAGCGTTTCCGAGGAGTATCTGGTGTATTTGAACTGCCAACATTTGTGTTAGCAGCTGTAGCACTTAACCACTATACCACCAGGGTTTCTATCAAACCAAAATACCACACCCACTGCCATCAAGTCGGTCTAACTTACAGCGACCCTAGAGGTTAGAGTAGAACTGCTCCATAGAGTTTCCAAGCAGAACCTGGCAGATTTGAATTGCTGACCTTTTAGTTAGCAGACATAGCACTTAACCCATTACATCACCAGGGTTTCCAGGTTTCAACCAGGGCTCCTTAAATAGTTGTTACTAAATATTTACTGAATGGATGACTTAATAAACAGGTGACACAGAAGTGAGTTAATAAGCACAGTTTCTCTTTTTCCTGGTCAAAATGCACACTCCCCACCTGCCTACTTCTGTTGAAAAGGAAATCTTTATTATTACTTTTATGATCATGCTAAAGCAAAACTGTCACCTTGTGATATAGTGTAGCAGAGATGCAGTTTCTTTGAACCGGAGATCTTGTTGCAGATATGATTCTAAACATTACATTTTGGATGACATTAAGCAGCATGTTTGTCATCTCCTGCCTTAACTACTACTGAACTGTCTTTACAATTATTTTCCATATATTGTCCTCATCTTCTCAAATCCATTCTGAAAAACAGTAGGAAAAGCGGTGTTTTAAAAATCAGTTGCCTCTCTTAAAACTGGCCAGTGGGTACTTGTTGTCCTAGAGATGAAGTCCAAAATTCATTATATTCCTACAATACTCTACATGCTGTGGCTATTGGTTGTTTCTGTCTTAACCTGCTGAAACCACCAAAAGTTTCCCGCATTGTCTTGATTATGTCAACACATTGAAGAGTCCTCACCAACACTGATTCTTTTGACTAAATGTATTTCCCCTTTCCACTTTCCCCTCTCCTTTCCCAATTTGGACTCATTGATTCCTACTTATAGGTTGCATCTCTTCTTTAACATTACCTTAGGGAAATTGTCTCTGGTTCAGTACTAGTGACGTACTGTGTGTGTGCAGTTCTGTGCAATTTTATCAGATATATAGAATTAGGTATCACAGTTAAAGTACAGAACCATTACACCACCACAAGATTCCTTTGTGCCATATTTTAATAGGAACATTTTACCCACCCACATCCTTATGCTGGGCAACTGTTAATCCCTTCTCTACCTCTATAAATTTGTTACTTCAAGAATGTTATATAAGTGGAATCATACTCTGTGGAATCTTTTTTAGTGACTACCATTTTTCCCAACAGTAATGTCCTCAAAATCTTAATTATTTGTTAAAGATACGGAATCCTACTAAACTATAGGCTTCAGGAGGGAGGGATCGTGACCGTCTTGTTCGCAGTCATAGCCCCAGCATTTAACATAGCAAGTGATACAGAGTAGGAACTAACTCAATATGACTAAGTAATTAAGTAAAGTTCTGTATGCTGATCGCCTTCAATAAGTAAGATAATTTTGTTCATAACTAGCAGAACAAGGAAAAACAAAGAAAATATTTAAAACACTTAGATGGCACAGGGATGATTTAGTTCACATATCAAGGAGTCAGAGTAGTTCTTATTAGCAAAGAAAAATGGTAGATTGCTGTTGGTAGGAATGTCAACTATAAAATTGGAGGTATCACAGAAACAACACAGAAAAAGATCATTTCCACCTCTGGCTTCTATAATTGTAATCTGGATGTTCTGATAAAGCATTTTATCAGCTACAAATGCGGGGTCCACATTGGTTCTAAAAAATCAACTTATTTTAAAAATTAATTGTGAATTGCAAGACTACTTGTGATGCAGCCATTTAAAAATGAATATTTTTAATCTTATTAACAAACTATCACCTTTCCATTTTTTCCCTAACTTTTCAGTACAAGTTCCCACTGTCCCTTGATTGATTGTGGTCTCTTCTTCTCTCGCAGTGGTGTTATTAGAGTTGAAAGCCCTAAAAACATTCATAACATGAGAGAAGAGCAAATGAACGAAATACTGCTATGGAAGCTCAATAGAGACATGTAAACCAGCATCAGCAATTCTAGAGGCTTCTGAGGCTGTGGGTGGTTTTGTATTACTCCTTCTTGGGATTGATTTTCTCCATTATGAGACAAAGGATTATTAAACGTACTGCTCTGTCCATAATGTCCTAGACCCTTGATTTCAGTTCAGTTGCATTAATTTGGTGCTTGAATTTACTGCTCTGGAGTCTAATGTGTGTTACTCCTGTCAGCATTAAAGTTAATTTATTACAATGGGGCAAAGGGGTTGCTGAAATCAGATTTTAATTCCCAAGCCATTAAAATGTGTTGTACTTGATAAATAAGATCTTTATTACGTACCAGTACAATGTGCATGCCTACAAAGCTGATGTTCTGCAAAATTTGCTGCTTTCAATAGACTTTTTAAAAATGATATTTGGTGTCATTATTCTGCATATATGAATGTTCTAGAAATGTTGGGCTGTTGAAGCATTTTGTTCTATGAGTTTTAGTCAGATGATGAAATAGGAAATCTAACCCCAGCCTGACTTCAGAATTCTGCTGTATTCCTGCTGAGAGCTTCTCACCAGTGGATTAGAGCCAAAGACACAATGTTGACATTTTTGTAAGGGCAGATACTAGAGACAGCAGGGATTTCTTTTTGTCAGAATGAAAATAGACTTTTTTATTCTTTTAAAAAATTTAAAGAACATTTTGTTGTTGAAGTAATACATGCTTGTAAAGAATTTAACTGTTACGAACTGTGATACACCAACAGCTTTTTGTATAATTACCTTTTGCGATGTCCACCTCCTCCCTTCCTTCCCCACTTTCTCTTTCTATGTATCTCTCTCTTTCTGTCTGCATATATAGATCTAAATCTATCCACACACACATATATACACATGTATTTATATACATATGTACACATAGTTGTATATATGAACATATGTTCCCACATGTACTTGCTAACCTCTATTTCTATACATGGCACATAATAAATATTCAATAAATATTTATAAAAGGATCAGATTGATTTATTCTTTCTTGGTTGTATCAGTTGGTTGCATAATGCTGTATGTAAATCAAAACAAACAAAAACAACCTCAAATCAGCTGAAAATAAAACGATGTGTTAGCTGATACAAGAAGAAGTCCACGGATGGGTTTTAGAAGTGATTTATTGTCATTTCCATTTTGTTTTTATGGTCTTGAGTATTTCATCTCTCCACTCTGTGGTCCCCATTATGGGCTATAATGTAAAGCTGATTCCCCTTGTGTCAGCATCAGTTAGAGTTACACAGTTACATGTCTCCTCACTCACAACTGCTATTGCTGGGCTAGTTCCAGAACAAAGAAGAACTTTCCCAGAAGTCTACACTGGTCATTCCTCCTGTACCTTCAGCTAGAAGTGTCAGACATGACTGTTTCTCAACATCACTAGCAAGGATAAGGAGAGTACCACAAGTCTATCAGACCCATTTCTAGAGTCCACTGTGTTCCCTCACTAGTAGAATCAAATTATTCTGAGAACAGAACTGTGTGTCTGAGGGGATACCTGAACAACATTTAGATTCTAGTAGGATGAAGAAAAGGCAAAACAGATGCTAAGTGTTATCACCAACTGAAAATTCACTGTGGTAATAAAAGGCCCTAAGTACTTTAAATTTTTGCTTTAGATTCCCCCATTGATCTGACTTATTAATGGGACATATTTTCCTGTTTAATTTTCAAGTGACTGGTGTCATTTTGTTTTTAGTATTTCTTTGGTTTTAAATGTTCACTTTATTATCTCAGTGTCTTTTTGTTATATTTTTCCTTTCAATAATTTCAAACTTTTGAATTAAAATTACAGATCTTCAGGAGAAACAAATTACCCACTTTGTCTGGAAAGGGAAGAAGCCCTGCATAAATAAAGCATTACTAAAGAAAAAGAACACACTGGGAGCCCTCTCATTACCTGACTTCAGAACCTGTTACGCTGTCACAGTAGTCACAACAGCCTGGTACTGATACAAAAACAGACAGATCGATCAGTGGAACAGAATGGAGACCCCAGAAATCACATAATCTGCCTATGAACAGCTGAATTTGACAAAGGCCCTAAGACATTAAAATGGGTAAAAACAATCTCTTCAACAAGTGGTGCCGGCAAAAGTGGATATCCATCTGCAGTAAATTAAAACAAGACCCATATCTTACAACTTGTACAAAAACCAACTAAAACTGGATAAAAGACCTAAATATCAAATCTAAAATGATAAAGCTCATCCAAGAAAAAGTAGAAACAACAATGGAAGGTTTAATACACAACATAGGCAGACTTTAAAATCTGTCAAACAAGCCACAGTCATCATAAGAGGAAATCTATAAATGCGAACAACTAAGAATCAATCACTTGTGCTCATCCAAAGTCTTTTTTAATAGAATTACAAGGTCACCTACAGAATGGGAAAAAATATTTGGCAACTGTATGTCAGACCAATGTGTGACCTCCGTAATCTATAAGGTATTACAAAACATCAATAAGAGAAAGATAAATCATCCAATTAAATGATGGGCAAAGGAGATAGACAGATACTTCTCTAAAGAGGAGATACAGGGAGCCAAAAAACACATGCGGACATGCTCATGATCATTAGCTATTAAAGAAATTCAAATCAAAACTACAATAAGATACCATCTCACTCCAACAAGGTTGGCAGTGATCCAAAAAATGCAAAACACTGAATGCTGGAGAGGCTGTGGGGAGACTGGAACTCTCCTACACTGTTGGTGGGGTTGCAAAATAGTACAACCTCTTCCAAAAGCAATACATAGATATACCATTTGACCCAGTAATTCTACCACTTGAAATATATTCTACGGAATCAAAGCCATTCGTACCAACTAATACATGTACATGAATGCTCATCACAGCACAGTCCACAAGAGCCAAAATGTGTAATCAATCCAGATGCCCAACAACAGAGGAATGGATAGGTCAACTATGATGTATATACTCAATGGAACAGTATGCAATGATAAAGAACAACGATGATTGCAGGAAATGTCTCATAACCTGGTTTCAACTGGAGGACATTATGCTGAGTGAAAGTAGTCAGTGACAAAAGGACAAATATTGTATGAGACCCCTACTATAAGAACTTAAAAACAGACTCATGAATAGAAGGAAAGACTGTTTGATGGCTGCAAGAGTGGAAAGGGTGGGGGGGGGAAGGAGGAGGGTTTAGCTTAGACAGTTAATAGAAATTTGGTTGGATGAAATCAGTGACAACACACATTAGAAAGAAGATCAGTATTAACTGGACTTCAACACAATTTGAGTACTCCTTCCATCATAACCCAATATTGCAAGGACAGAGTAGCTGGGGCCGGGGGGCTGGGGATCATGCTCTCAGGTGAAATTGAGTCCAATTGGCACAGCTAGCATTTTGCTAATGAGGACTCTCTACACCCCACATAAGCAAGTAGTGTCTGGGGTCTTAAAAGTTGCCAAGCTGCCATCTGAGGGTGCAGCAAATGGTCCCAACTCAACAGGAACGGGTGGTCACCAAGGACCAGAAGGACATGGGGGAAAGAGAACCCAGGAGACATGACCAGAAGAACCAGATGGTGCCTGGCCACCACTAGTGATAGCCACGATAGAGCTCACAAAATTGAGTCTCACTGGCAACACAAGAATAAATAGGGGTGCACCCTGAGATCTCCAATAAAAGACCACAATTGATGGTCCAGGGGCTTCAGTGTTCCCCTGGGAGCATGGCTCCTGGTCCTGATGCTGCCCCTGTCCATAAATCAAAATGAATGTCAACTTTTTGGACAGCAGTGAATTGGCCTTGGCAACGCAGACTGACCATATCTTGTATCTATAGGTTATCATCCTGCTGACCTCTTACTGGAGGAAGGGGAGTGGGTGGAGAGGAGGGAATAGGAGACTGTTGGGAGGATAGGACATATATGGAGCAGAGACGAAGGGTGTGCTGTCACCGGGCAGGGAGAGCAGTGGGAGCTCATATAGGTGAGCATGGGAATTGATATTGGAATGTACATTTTCATTCAGTCATAATAAAAAAAATTATAGATCTTCAATTCATTACCTTGTAACTTTAAAACAATTCACCTAAATTCTATTTACTAACTTAGGAACTGCAGCAATATTTACTTATACTCTTCCCCGAAAAATAAGAATATCATTATACTTAAAATGTATTTTACCTCCTTTTCCTTAATTTTGATTAGTTATAATAATAATTTACACTGTCAAAGCTTGTGTACTTTGCATTATACCCTTTAAAGCATTTTAACAAGGATTCTAAAATCTAGTTTCTGTATTAAAACACGTTAGTGTTCTCTCCCACTACTTTTACAGTTTAGCTTCCAAATTTCTGAATTATTCATTTTCATTCTCCTTCCTCCTTCTTTTCCTGATTTGCTAGGTTTCAATGAGATACTTCTTTAGTTAATCTGACTGTAAATTTTCTCTAAATTATTAAAATGCAGGTATCATTTTCCTATACTCTTTTCCAAGAAAAATAATTTAACTGGTCATGCCATCTTCTATCTCACTTACTTCTTCTCACAATCTGAAAATACTAGCCTGGTGTATTCTGCCCAAGA
This sequence comes from Heterohyrax brucei, assembly GCA_028571685.1. Classification (NCBI taxonomy): domain Eukaryota; kingdom Metazoa; phylum Chordata; class Mammalia; order Hyracoidea; family Procaviidae; genus Heterohyrax; species Heterohyrax brucei. The sequence goes on along the minus strand of CM053149.1, from coordinate 109,763,876 downwards.
AATTCTGCAGAAGACAATTACAAAGCCAACCTCATTTTTTTCCTCTCTTTAGATATTTCTGTTATGTCTGAATTACAACAATGCTAATTTTTATATCTTGGAATTACAGCAGGGTATGTTTCAGTGGTAACCATTCCACAGCAGATTTCCCCCTTAGGTAACACAATGTTCTTTCAGTTTGTGTGTCCTTCATGTCAGCAAAATTTTCTTGTGTTATGTTCTTTAACATATTTTCTGTTCCATATTTGATGGGTATTGTGTGTTGTTCTCTGTGTTTCAGTACTGAGGATGACAATAACCCATACACTGGATATCTTTCTTGTGTTCTCCAGGTATATTTATCCTCCTAATTGCTGTTATCTCTATTTCCTCCTGTTATACTGTGTAATTTTCACAATCCAGTTCACCATGTCCCTGTGTTTTTTTCAATATGTGTGCAAACCTCTTCTGCATTTCAGCATGGTTGTGATTTCGGTAAAATATCCTAGTTTCATCTTTTCTGAGTTTGGTCAGCTCATTCTTTATCTCCTTCAATAACCTTATTATCTTTTTTGAAATGCTTTGTCCTTTACTTGAAAGTATAAAAAAGCAATTGTCTACAATGTTCTTTTATTGACAAACAATTATTTTTAAGATGCATTGTTTTTAAATTTGCCTTTTGATTTTATCATCCTTTTTATTATGTTATTGTTTGCTTATTTGTTTGCTGAATGAGAGAAGTTCATTTCTGACCTGCTATTTTTCTTGAGAAGGCTAAATTAGAACAGATGTCCTCCCATTCCTGGTTTGTTGTCATAAAACATTGTCCTACCAAAACAGCAAAAGAATCTATAGTGTGAGTATACTCCTTCATAGCATTCAGGGATCCTATTTTGGATCATCACATCAACCAGGAAAGGGATTAGTTTTAATCAGTGAATATCTACAGCTCATAGAAATTTTGACTGCTATAATGCCTATTTAAATCAACAAACAAAACTCTTAGTGACCCTATGGGGCAGAGTAGTACCGCAACGTTGTGCTTCCAAAGAGCTCCTAGTAGATTAGAACTGCTGACCTTTTGGTTAGCCCCATAGCTCTTAACCATGACTATTTAGCTCTGCTCAGTTACCTACCAACAAGCAATTGCTGTTGGTACCAACAGTATTATCATTTTCCCATTTTATCTTTACTAGATCCAAATTTAGTAAAAACAAAGGCATTGACCTGCCCAATCCTTCCTTTATCCTTACTTCTTCCAATAATTTGAAACTTGGATTCATCTTTCAAAATATATGTACCCCTACACACACACACACACACACACACACACACACGAGTTATGATCAGAGCCTGAGGAGCCATGCTTATTTGAGTTATAACTTCATCCATGCCCCTTGTGCTAACTGCATCACACCATGTGCCTCATGAATATTTCTTCATTTGTAAATGGGAACCATGATAGTCCTTGCCTTAAAAGACTGCATGAATATCAAGTAAACTAGTAGATATAAAGCATTTACATACTTTACTGTCATGAGAAGTCTTGGTTAATTGATGTGATGTAGTTCATAGAGTTATCTTCTACATCCTAGTTTGATGGGTAGTATCTAGGGTCTCAAAGCTGGTGAGTGCCCATCAAAGATACAACTATTGGGCTCTATTCATTAAGAGCAAAAGAGAAAAAAGGAAACCAAAGACTCAAAGAAGAAACTAATCAACAGGACAAATAGTCTACATGAACCAAGTAACATCTGCCCTGAGACCAGAAGAATTAAATAACACCTGGGCACCACTGCTGACCATTCTAATCAGGGTCACAATAGATAAACCCTAATAAAGTGGGAGAAAAGTATGGAGCTGAACCTCAGACTCCTAAAATAAATGAGTAAATAACTAGACCTACTGGACTGGTTGAGACAGGAGGACTCCTTAAGAATGCTGTCCTGAAATTCTCTTCAAATTTTGAGCTAAAACTAACTAACCCCTGAAGTCTTCTTGTAGCTAAATAATAAACTGGCTGAAAAATAATGGATATTACCTGAAAATATTGTGCTCCTTTTAAAAACTATCTACATGAGACTAAATGATCAACAGTTAGTTTATAACAAGGATGAGTACATAAAGGAACAGGGAAACTAAATTAATGGAAACTGAACAATCACAACCAGAATCATGAAAATTTCCATTCACTGTAAAGAATGTAACCAGTCACTGAATGACTTGTGCAGAAATTGTCGAATGGAAACCTAAACTACTGTGTAAATCTGCACGCAAAACACAATAAAATACTGTTTTTATAAAATCACGTAGATAAGTGTCTGGTACATAGTAAACAGTCACGGCCACCTTACACCCCTACATCATCAGAAGGAGATGCTTACCTGTTTGTCTACCAAGGAAAGTTTTATTATCAAGTTTACATGCACCTTGATTGAAATAATGAAGAGGCAGGGGTATGCTTTTGGCATTCTTTGGGATTCGAGAGAAAAGTCATTGTATTTGCATGTCATTTTCATATGGCCTAAGGTTCTAGCTGCCTGCTATTGTCACAGATGACATTGCATTCTCCAAATTTTGTTTCCATCATGTATTTAGTATAGTTGTAGGAAGAGCAGAAGAGTGAATATGGCTTTTCTGTCCTTGAACAGAATTGTATTTTATTCTTGTCCTAGAAATGCATGTCCCTTGTTAAAAAAAACAAAAAACAAAAAACAAAGAACTAGTCAAAAGTTACTTCAACTAAGAAAAGTAAGAAACTCACTAGAAATCCCGCTGATTAGAATTAGCTACCACCAACAGCTTGGCGAGCATCTTTTTAAGCACCTCTGCACACATACATGTACACGCACACGCTCACACACACACAGACATTCACTCAAGCCTATTTATACAAATTCCCTTCTGTATCCTCTTCTACAATATGGCACAAACTTCTTTCTATCTATATAAAGAAAGATATAATATCACTTAAAATATTTATTTTATTGGATAAAAATAATATAATCTTTAGATAGATGCTCAGTTTCCTTCTAGATTTGAGGGACCCTTTTTTTCCTAATAGCAGACAACATTTTAATGAGCACACTCGCCCAGTGACACCTCTAATGGTATTGTGGGAAGACAGAAGATCTGTGCCTCTCTCCACTGAAACTTTAAAGTACACCTTTTGGCCATGAAGCTGGTAGCTCTGTCCATTTCCTTTACAGAGAAGTCATAAAGATATATATTTTTTAAAAAAACAAAATGCTATCTCATAGTAGATGGGAATTAGGTTAGATGAAGCCAGTGACAGCACACAATAGAAGGGAGATTAGCATAAATGAACTATGCCAAAAGCTGAAAGGTTTTGTAAATGCAACCCAGTATTTTGAAGGATAGAGTAGCAGGGATGGGGTCTGGGGACCATGGTTTCAGGGGATATCTAGGCTAAGTGATGTAACTGTTTTTTAAGAAAATGTTCTGTATACCATTTTGGTGAGTGACATCTGGAGTCTTAAAAGCTAATAAGCTAGTAGCATCAATAGGTACCAATCGACCTGGAGCAGAGGAGAATGAAGAACATCAAAGACAAGACAGAAATATGAGCCAAGGAGGCAGAAGGTGCCATATGATGCAGAGACTACACCAGTAGAACCAGAAAAACTAGGTGGTGGCTGGCCACCACCAATGACTACCCTGAGGGGGAACACAACGTAAACTCCCTGATACAGTGGGAGGAAACAAGAACTAGAACTCTATTAAAACATCAGACTTGATGGTCCATAAGACTGGAGACCACTGGACTCTCTGATAGCCCAAAGCTGAAACTAGTACTAAAGCCAACTCTTCAGACAAATATTGGGCTAGACTATAAGACACAGAGTGATGCTAGTGAAGAATGTGCTTTTTGGCATAAATACATATGTGAAACTGTTTGAGCAGCTCTTGTCCAGAGGTGAGATGAGAGGGTGGAAGGGACAGGAGTTGGTCGAATGGATTCAGAAAGTACAGGGTGAAAAGGAAAAGTGTGCTGTCATGGGGGTGTAGGGGTAGGGGGCAAGCAATTAGAGTTACACAGCTGCATGTGTATGTTGGATTTCATACTGCAAATTGATCTGGATTGTAAACTTAAAGCTCTTTTAATATATGCTATCTCAGCTAGCACAAAGATGAACTGTGACTTAAACTGAGAATGAAACCTGTCTTTTTCCAGGGGGATTCTCAAGTATTAGAGGGATGGCTGTAGAGCAATGAAAGAACAATTACACTCTGATATTTTTTCCAAAACTGGCATCACTACCAGAGGAAGCTCTAAATAGGAAATCTACTTGGTCAGCTAAAGCCTTACTTTGTTCAGGAAAATCCAAGCTTGAGGGCTGTCAAGAATTGTGAGCCTCATCACTTGTTAAAGGCCTGGTGAGAAGACAGGCCTATTGAAACCAGCTGGAAGGGAAAGAAAGGAAACTCTCAGAGATCTGTACAGAAATCAAAACTCAAAAGTTTAAATGGCTACAGCTTCCTTTTGTATTTATATAAATGTCTATTCCTGGATGGTCTGGGAAAGTAATGTGCCAGCCTGTACTCTCTATTAATGATTCCTAGATCTATTGCAGTGAATCATCTCATATACTCCCTTCTATCATGTAAATTCTCCATGAAACTTCCTTTACATATTGTATATTTCATTAGGTACAAATTCAGTAATATTTGGGATGTGGTTACTCTTTCCTGCCATTTTTGTCATGCAGAAATTTCCTTCTTTAGTAGATATTTATGTTAGTTTGTTCTTGCATTGCAGAAGTGATGGCTCTGCTTCTGTTTTTCTGCATTTTTAATGGCTAGCCCTTGAAAGAGTGATCATGGGTATAAACCATCCCAGGAATAGTACTAGGGCAAAGATGTTATAGAACATAGCGGCCAACTTTGCAAGACTTCACTATTAATGGACATTATCTCACTCTTTGAAAACTGTTTTGAGTTAGCCCAATGCCACTCTAAGATTATTTTTTTTAATTACTAAATAAAAAATAAAAGTGTACATACTCTGCTTACAATATTGGCTTAAGATAGGAGGAGTACACAACTTGTGTTGACGTCCCATTAATATTGATCTTCTTACTAATGTATATTGTCACCAATTTCACCCAACCAAATTTCTAACAACTATCTAATCTAAACCCTTGCCCCTCACCCTCCTGCCCTCCCCACTCTTGTAAGCTGTCAAAGAGTCTTTTCTGTTACGTATGAGTATGGTTTTAAGTTTTTATTGTAGGGGTCTCATATAATAATTGTCCTTCTGTCGCTGACTAGTTTCACTCAACAAGTCCTCCAGTTGAGGCCAAATTGAGAGATGTTTCCTGCTATCATCGTTGTTCTTTATCATTGTATAGTACTCCACTGAGTACATATACCAAAGTTTACCCATCCATTCTTCTGTTGTTGAGCATCTGAGTTAACTCCATCTTTTTCCTATTGTGGACTGTGCTGCAATGAACATTCATGTGCATGTATCAGTTGGTGTGAATGGCCTTGATTCTGTAGGATATACCCCCAAGCAGAGGAATTACAGGGTCAAATGGTATATCTATATCTATTATTTTAAGGTAACACCAAAGTGCTTTCCAAAGAAGTTACACCATTCTGCAATCCCACCAACAGTATAGGAGTGTTCCAATCTCTCCACAGCCTCTCCAACATTTAGTGTTTTGCATTTTTTGGACCATGGCCAATCTTGTTGGAGTGAGATGGTATCTCATTGTCGTTTTGATTTGAATTTCTTCAATAATTAATGATCATCAGCATGTCCGCATGTGTTTTTAGACCTCCTCTTAGAGAAGTGGATTTCCTCTTTAGAGAAGTGTCCTCTTTAGAGAAGTATCTGTCCATCTCCTTTGCCCATTGCTTAATTGGATGATTTGTCTTTTTCTTATTGATATTTTGTAGTACTTTACACATTATGGAGATCAGGCGTCAGTCTGACATAGAGTTGTCAAATATTTTTTTCCCATTCTGTAGGTGGTCTTTTAATTCTTTTGATGAAGTACCTGGATGAGCAGAAGTGTTTGATTCTTAATTCCCGTTTATCTACTTTCTCTTCTGATGAATGTGTTTTGTTTGTCAGACTTTGAAGTCTGTCTATATTGTGTATTAAAACTTCCATTGTTGACCCTGTTTTACCTTGGATGAGGTTTATCGTTTTAGCTTTTGTATTTAGGTCTTTTATCCAGTTTGAGTTGATTTTTGTATAAGGTGTGAAATACGGATCTTATTTCAATTTTTTGCAGATGGATATCCAATTATGCCGCACCATTTGTAAAAGAGGCTGTTCTTACCCCGGTTTAAAATCTTAGGACCTTTGTCAAATATCAGCTGTTCATAGGAGGATGGTGGCATCTATGGGGTCTCTTCTTTGTTCCATTGGTCTGTGTATCTCTTTTTGTACCGGTACCAGGCTGTTTTCACTACTGTGGCAGTGTAATACATTTTAAAGTCAGGTAGTGAGAGGCCTCCCAGTATGTTCTTCTTTTTTAGTAGTACTTTACTTATCCGGGGTGTCTTCGCTTTCCAGATAAAGCTGATAATTTGTTTCTCCATCTCATTGAAAAATGTTGCTGGAATTTGTATTGGGATTGCACTATATAAGTAGATTGCTTTGGGCAAAATAGACATTTTCACAATATTGAGTCTTCCTATCCATGAGCAGGGCAGATTACTCCACTTACAGAAGTCTCTCCTAGTTTCTTGTAGCAAGGTCTTGTAGTTTTCTCTGTAAAGATCTCTTATTTCTCTAGTTAGATTTATTGCTAGGTATTTTATCTTCTTGAGGGCTGTAGTAAATGGAATTAATTTGGTGATTTCTTCTTTAATAATTTCACTGTTGGTATAAAGGAATCCTATTGATTTAGTTATGTTTATCTCATATCCCAATACTTTGCTGAATTCTTCTATTAGCTCCAATAATTTACTTATGGATTTCTTTGGATTCTCTGTATAAACAATCATATCATCTGCAAAGAGGGAAATCTTTACTTCTTCATTGCCAATATGCATGCCTTTTATTTCTTTGAGTTGTCTAATTGCTCTGGCTAGAACTTCTAGCACACTGTTGAATAGAAGTGGTGACAGCGGGCATCCTTGTCTAGTTCCCATTTTGAAAGGGAATTCTTTCAGTCTTTCACCATTCAGGATGATGAAAGCAGTTGGCTGTGCATGGATGGTACTGACTGTATTGAGGAATTTCCCCTTTATTCCTATTTTTCTGAGAGTTTTAAGCATCAATGGATGTTGAACTTTGTCAAATGCCTTTTCTGCATCAATTAACAAAATCAGGTGATTTTTATCTTTTGTGTTATTAATGCGGTTGATTACATTAATTGTTTTTCTGACGTTGAACCAGCCTTGCATCTCTGGAATGAAACCAACTTGATCATGATGAATTATTTTTTTTATATGCTGTTGAATTCTATTGGCTAGAATTTTGTTGAAGATTTTTGCATCTAGATTCATGAGTGATATAGGTCTGTAATTTTCTTTTTTTTTTGGTGGGATCTTTCCCCAGTTTGGGTATCAGTGTCATGCTGGCTTCATAGAATGAATTTGGAAGTATTTCATCTCCTTCTATGGTGTGAAACATCCTCAATAGTACTGGAGTTAATTCTTCTCTAAAAGTTTGATAGAATTCTCCGGTGAAGCCGTCTGGGCCAGGACTTTGTTGTTTGGTAGATTTTTGATGAATTTTTCAATCTCTTCCTTTGTGATAGATTTATTAAGTTGATCTATTTCTGCTTGTGATAGTCTTGGTGAGTCATGTGAATCTAGAAATTTGTCCATTTCCCCTAGGTTTTCAAACCTGTTAGAGTATAGCTTTTCACAGTGTTCTGTTATGACATATTTTATTTCAGTTGGGTCTGTTGTAACATCTCCCAACTCATTTCTTAATCAGGTTATTTATATCTTCCGTTACTTTTCTTTTGTAAGTTTAGCCAATGATTTATCAATTTTGTTGATCTTTTCAAAGAACCAACTTTTGGTTTTGTTAATTTTTTCAATTGTTTTTCTATTCTCTAATTCATTTAGTTCTGCTCTAATCTTTATAATCTGTTTTCTTCTGGTGCCTGAGGGATTCCTTTGTTGCTTTCTTTCTACTTGTTCAAGCTGTGAGGCTAATTCTTTAATTTGTGCTCTTTCTTCTTTCCAGAAGTATGCATTTACAGAGATAAACTGAACTCTGAGCACTGCTTTTGCTGTGTCCCATAAATTCTGGTAGGATGTGTTTTCATTCTCATTTGAATCCATAAATTTATTTAATGTGTCTTTAATTTCTTCTATAACCCAAGGCTTTATGAGTAAAGTGTTGTTCAGTTTCCACAAGTTTGAATTTTACCTATGAATTTTCTGTTATTGATTTCAATTTTTATAGCTCTGTGGTCCAAGAAGATACTTTGCAATAAATCAATGGTTTGGATTTTATGGAGAATTGTTTTATGACCTAACATATGGTCTATTCTGGAGAATGTTCCATGTGCTTTGGAGAAGAAAGTGAATTTTATCTGCTGATAGATGAAAAGATCTGTGTATGTCGATAAGGTCAAGTTGGTTGATTATTGCAATAAGATCTTCTGTATCTTTACTGAGCTTTTTTCTGGATGATCTATCCTTAACTGAAAGAGGAGTGCTAAAGTCCCCAACTGTTACTGTGGAATGATCAATCTAATTTTTCAATGTTGTCAGTATTTATTCAACATATTTACGTGCTTTGGTATCGGGTGCATAAATATTTAATATTGTTAAGTCTTGCTTGAGTATTGAACCTTTCAGCAATAAATAGTGACCAGCCTTGTCCACAATAGTGGATTTTACATTAACATCTATTTTATCTGAGATTAATACTGCCACATTTGCTCTTTTTTGTGTATTATTAGCTTGATATATATTATTCCAACCTTTAATTCTCAACCTGTTCTTATCTTTAAGTCTAAGGTGTGTTTCTTGCAAATAACATATAGATGGGTCATGTCTTTTGATCCAGGATATCACTCACTGTCTATTTACTGGAGTATTCAGTCCATTTACATTTAATGTGATTATTGAGAGGTATATGTACAGTGGTGTCATTGTGATATGTTTATTTTGGTGTTGATGTTTTCTCTGTTGTTCTTAATCTGTCCTGGGACATTCATCTTTATGGATTGTATGAGTATTGATTTTATATTTGTTGAGACTCCTGTATTGTGTTTCTTAATTTCAAATAATATATTGTTAATCTGCGTTATGGCTACATGTTTTATCCCCCTTAACATATATTTGTTGAAATCAATTTTAACTATTTTATAAGTCTAAAACTTTCTCTGCATCAAAAGCAACTGTAACTATTGTAGTGTATTCCTCTTTTAATGTAATGGTATTATAATTGTCATGATATGACCATGGATTCCCTTATTATAATACTACAGCGTTTGGCTTGGTTTGGTGAAGTTTTGTGCCTTCCTTAACTGATTAGAAATTTGGATGAAGTGCCTTGAATTATCACCTAAAACATACATTTAGGGAAGAGCTTCTTTCAATATTTCATGTAATTTGGGTTTAGTTTTTATGAAGTCTTTAAATTTCTCTTTATTTTCAAAAGTCTTAATTTCATCATTATATTTGATAGACAATTTTGCAGGATAAATAATTCTAGGATGGAAGTTTTTCTCATTCAGGGTTTTGAATGTGTCTGCCCACTGTTTTCTAGCCAGCATTGTTTTGGCAGAAAAATCAGATGAAAGTCTACAGGGTTTCCCTCAGAATGTTAGTTTTGACTTGAACCTTGCCATCTGCAGAAGCATCTGTTTGTGTTTTAGCTTATTAAGCTTAATTATAATATGCCTCAGTGTCTTTCCTTTTGGATCTAACTTTTGTGGTGTTCAATAAACATCTTGGATACTGATGTTGTCTCTGCCCATAATCTCAGGAAAGTTTTCTGTATACAGCAATACTCTCTAGGTTGTCATTAATCCTCCCTTGTTCAGGAACTCCAATTATTCCTCTTCATGGTGTCCCACATGTTTCTTAATGCTTCTTCATTTTTCTTATTTCTTTTCTCTGATTTCACCTCATAAATGCTGGCATTAGTTACTTTGTCTTCTAGGTCACTGATTCTAATTTCCATCTGTTCAATACTAGTCTTTTGGCTTTGGAATTATCCAATTCTGTAATTTTGTTATTAATCTGATGTATTTCAGATGGTTGATGTTCTAGCATTTCAAATAGTTTACCAAATTTTTCATTTTGTTCTATTGCATTTTGTTTAATCTCTAGGAGGGTTTTATATATCACTCTTTTGTATTCAACCTCTTTTAGATTCAGAAAGGCTTCTTCATCTGGGAAATGTTTTGAATTTTTTGCATCTTTATTTAGAGAATTTTCTGGAGCATTTGAATGATGTTTCTTTAAATGATTAATTGTGGTCTGCTGCCTGCGTGCCATCTAGATGCTATTTGATTTCTCTGATAATGGACCTAAGAGAATTGTTGGTCACCAGCTGTCTCTATTGTTCTAATGATTTGCACCAGGCGGACTTTCAAGGGTGGAAGATTCTGCTTATTGGGTAACAAAGAGGCTGCTCTGTAAGATTCTTTTCCCAAGTCGTTGCCATAAAATAGACATTAAAATTATCCAAGTCATTACCGTTTCCATAAAATTTTTGCTGTTGTAGGTTTGTTAACTCTGTTCTGACTCACAGAGACCTGTGTATCACAGAAGAAAGACTGTCTGATCCTGAGCCATCCTCACTCACCATCATTATTAGGCTTGAGACCATTGTTGCAGCCACAGTGGCAGTCTGTTTCATTGAGGGTCTTCCTCTTCTTTGTCACCTCTCTACTTTACCAAGCAAAATGTCCTTCTTCAGGGACTGGGCCAACTTGTTAACATTTCCAAAGTATGTGAGATGAAGTCTGGCCATCCTTGCTTCTAAGGAGCAATCTGGCTGTACTTCTTTCAAGATAAGTTTGTTCATTCCTTCGACAACCTTTGGTATATTCAACATTCTTTACCAACACAATAACTCAAAGACATCAACCCTTCTTCAGTCTTCCTTATTTGGCATGTGAGGTGACTGAAAAAGCCTTAGTTTGAATTAGTCACACTTTAGTCCTTAGAGTGAAAGACAAATATTAAAATCATACAGATAAAGTAACAGCAGGTTTATTCAGATTCCTCTTATAGTCAATTTTGCTATAATGCTTGTAAGAATGTGAATTTGTACTAATGTGATTGATTAGGCAACAATTTGAGTGTAATACAAATGTCTTATTTGATTGTGAGTGATTTTATCTGAGAGAAACATTAAGTAAAATCAGCAAACTATCCCCAGCAGAGCCCAGCCAATTAGGAATACAGAAAACACAGTGTGTGCACATATAAACACAAAGACTTCAAATACTAGCAGCTACTACAGTTAATTGCCACACTCATCCACATGTGTTATCACAGTTTTCTGTCTGATTTTAATACTCCTCCTCCCTTTTATTTGTTATAACTTACAAGCCACAAGCTTCCTATACCCACATCCACTGGGAAAATTTAGATTTTTTTTTTCCAGGTGATGTCCCATAATTATTGTAGTATTTATATACATTTTAACTATTTAACATGTACAAAACCAAGCTACTATTGTTAGGTTCATATCTTGTGTTTTTAATATGTCACTTGTTAAGCTTTTTGAGTATTGTGACTCAACCTTATTTTTTCCATAAGCCCTGTGATTGTTGCTACATGATTTTGCATAGCTTTGTGATTTTAAGAAATACATGTGCTATGTTAGATCAAAACCAACTGTACTTGGTTTTACCATGATACAGTAAAACTTGAAAAAGCTGGAACCAGTGTAAGGAACTGACCTGTCAGAGAAAAATCCATTAAAACCAAAACTCATTGCTGTCAAGTCAATTCTGATTCATAACAACCATACAGGACAGAGCAGAACTGACCTGTAGAGTATTCCAGGAGTGCCTGGTGTATTTGAACTGCCAACCTTGTGGTAAGCACGTATAGCACTTAACCACTACAGCACCAGAATTTCCAACCTATCAGAAAAGGAAAGTTAAAATATTTTCCTTTAAAATCAGTGACAGAAAAGTGGTAAGACTATACCCTGTCAAAGGTGAAACATTTGCTAGACCCATAAAAAGAAGTCATGTCAAGTTCTGGCTCTCACAGGTTTCTTCTGCATTATTGGTAACATTAACCTTTTTTCTTTTTTTTATCGTGATTAAGTGAAAGTATACAATCCAAATTAAATTTGTACGCCACCTATCTACAGCTCCTTCTGCTCTCCTTGCCCGGTGACAGCACTCATTCTTTTTAATCTATACTTGTCGTATCCTCTTAACAATCTCCTCTCCCTTCTCTCTACCTTCTCTTCTCCCATCTAGAAAGATACCAGTAGGACAGCCTCCTATAATGCACAGAACTATAAAGTACACACACTATGTGGTCACATTGTGTCCCTGAGTCCAGTCCATTTTTGTCCAAAGAGTTGACTTCAGTAGTGTTTGCTGGACAGGGGCAGCAGTAGGTCTAGAGGCCATGCTCCCAGGGAGTCCTCCAAGCTGTCAGACCATCAGTTGTGTTCTTTTAGTAGACTTCTTAAGTTGCACCCCTCTTGCTCTGCTGTTGCCACAGGGACTCAACATTGTTTACCCCGACTGTCTTTGTTGGTAGCCAGATACCACCTGGATCTTCTGGTCACATGTTAATACAGTTTCCCATTCACATGGGTCATTCTGTCTCCTGGGCTCTTTTTACCACTTGATGTACCTCAGATGGCAGCTTGCTGGCTCTTAAGACCCCAGATGCCGTTCACCCATATGGGGTGCAGACGACTCTTAGCAATAGGCTAGTTATGCCAATTGGCTCCAACGTCCCCTGAGAGCATTGTCCCCAGACCCCTGCTCCTGCTACTCTATCCTTGCCACGTAGAGTTAAGAGCCAAAGCCAAGTGCGAAGAGTTTTCATTTCATGGTGAAGTCCAGTTAAGTTGATCTACTTTGTATCATGTACTGTCATCGCTTTCATATAACCAAATTTCAATCAACTATCTGATTCAATCAACAATCCTCTCCCTCCCTCCCCACCCCTGTAGCTGTTAGAGTTTTCTTCTGTACATAAATCTATTTTTAAGTCCTTATAATCCTTGTATTTGTTCTTTCACTGCTGACTGATTTCACTCAGCATAGTATCTTCCAACTGAAACCAGGTTATGAGATGCTTCTAAAATCATCATTGTTCATTATCACTGCATAGTGCATCTGTTGATGGGCATCTGAGTTGATTGCATCTTTTCGCTATTCTGGACTGTGCTGCAATCAACATACACACGTATCTGTCCATGTGACAGCCTTTGTTTATGTAGGATATAGTCCAAGCAGTGGAGTTACTGGATCGAATGGTATATTTGTTGCCAGCTTTTTAAAGAAGTACCTGATTGCTTTGCAACGCCACCAGCAGTGTAGGAGAGTTCGAATTTCTCCACAGCCTCTCCAGGATTTGTTGTTTTGTGTTTTTTGGATCATGGCCAACCCTGTTGGGGTGAGATGGTATCTTGTTGTAGTTTTCATTTGGATTTCTCTGGTAACGTTAACTTTTAGTGCTCCATTAAGGTGGTATCTGACAGGTTTCTCAGCTATAAAGTTACCATGTTTCCCTTTCCGTGCTCCATCCATTTGAAGAGAACTAGTAAGTCCAGTCCACAACAAAAAAAGAGAGAAATTAAGTTCTGTTTCCAATCCACCTACCCACTGCCATCAAGTTGGGTCTGACTCATAGTGACCCCAGAGGTCAGAGTAGAACTGCCCTATAGAGTTTCCCAAGAGCACCTGGCATTTTTGAACTGTGAGCCTTTTGATGGAGGAGTATAAAACTTTTGTGGACATATGGGACAGCCACCACCATAATTAATATTTAGGGGGGAGGGATTTCTCCTTAATTTTTTACACGTTAATTTTAGCATGTATGGATGTATCTAACCTGCAGTGATTACTGTGACTGTGTTACAGTGGTGATTTTCAACTTTTCTCATTCTTTGTGTATTTATTAATTTGAATTCTTCTGCAAAGAAGATTTGATCCTTTTTTTTAATTCATGAAATAATTTGTATCAGTAGGGGAGCCCTGGTCACACAATTGTTAATCACTCAGCTGCTACCCAAAAGGCAGTAGTTTAAACTCACCCAGCATTTCCATTACAGAAATAACAGGTGATTTGCTCCAGTGGAAGCTGCAGCCTAGAAAATCCTATGAGACAGTTCTATCACCTGTGATTGCTATGAGCCAAAATAGACTTGATGATACCAGAAACAACAATATGGATTCATAATTATCTTACTATTGAGGTTATGATTGAGTAGGAAAATCATATTACCTCTGTGGGTTTCATCTCCAAACTCCTTAAAAAAAAATTAAAAATCAGACATTTCTAAACTTAAGGACAGTCAAAAAAATATCTGACCACAACTTTGCGAAAGTATCAACATCATGAAAAGCAAAGAAAAAGTAAGAAACTGTTACAGAACGCAGAAGATTTTTAGAGTCAAGATAATAAATTTCAATGTGGCACCATGGATTGAATACTTAGACACAAAAATGCATAAGCAGAACAGCTAGGAAATCCACATGAAGTTTAGAATTCAGTAGTATTGTGCCAGTGTTAATCTCATCGTTTTGATAAATGTGCCAAGATTATTTAAGGTGTTGACATTATGGGAAGCTGGATGAAGGGTGTATGGTACATAACTCAGTACTGCCTTTTTCAGTCTTCTGTAAATTTGAAATTATTTCATAGCAAAAGTTCAAAAAGAAATACAAGAACATAAAATGGCGATGTTAGTCCTTCCCTCACAAGATTTTTGACAGGCAAACAAGTTAACATGTAACGCACTTAGAAAATTTTCTGGTACATAATACATATTGCATAATCATTATTTCTTATTGTGGTAAGAACATATGTAACAAAACACTTGCAATTCAACAGTATTTACATGTACAGTTCAGTGGCTTTCATAACATTCATCGTGTTGTTAAACCACTATGAAAAACATTTTCCAAATTAGTTTACCACCATTAACAGAAACCTACAGTAACTATCTTTTATTATTATTATTACTCTGTCATCTACCTGATGTGTAGGAGTTGCTTTATATACACAATTTCTTTTATTGCGATTAAGTGAAAGATACAGTCCAAATTAATTTTGCATATGTTCCTATCTGCAGCTCCTTCTGCTCCCCTTGACTGGTGACAGCACACTCCTCCTTTTCGTTCTGTGCTTTTAGTATCCTCTTAGCAACCTCCTGTCCCCTACTCTCCACCCTCTTCTCTCCCATCTAGAAAGAGACCAGTAGGACTCAAAACAAACAAACCTACTGCCGTCCAGTTGAGTCCAACTCAGAGAGACCCTAGAGGTGGGAGTAGAAATGCCCCCATAGAGTTTTCAAGGAATGCCTGACAGATTTGAACTGCCAATCTTTTGGCTAGCAGGCGTAGCACTTAACCCACTTTGCCACCAGGGTTTGCACCGGTAGGACAGCATCCTATAAATGCATAGAACCACAAAGTATGCACACCGTATGGTCACAGTGTGTCCAAGAGTCCAGTCCATTATAGGTAATTTTCTTTAATCTTCAAAATGTGAGTTCTGACAAATAAGTCTGCAAACTTAATTGTTCTAAGTGTTACATACCTCATTGCTGAATATCACTATGGTCGCCTTTGAAGTACCCCCCTTGGGAAGCTATGCACCAATGCCAGTGCCTAGTCTACCCTTCAAAACAATTTTGAAACTCTTTCTGGAATGGTCATCTCACATGGTGGCACAGTGGTAAGTCCAGAACTGAATTGTCTAGTTGTCTGTGAGGGAATTTCTAGCCAGTAAACAAATAAACTGAATTGGAGCACCCTCTCTACTCACCTGGTGTGGTCCCAGATGACTTTTTTCTTTTACCCAAAGATAAACCCTGGTGGTGTAGTGCATTAAGTGCTACTCCTGCTAACCACAAGGTTGGCAGTTCAAATCCACCAGGTGCTCGTTGAATACTCTGGGGGTCAGTTCTACACTGGCCTCTAGGGTCGTCATGAGTCAGATCCGACTGGATGGCACTTGGCTCGGCTTGGCAGGGGAAACAGTGGCAGGAGTTCTTATCACTGTGATCACCGAATTGGAAGAACAAGAACGTGCATCCTCATCATTGTCTCCTCCGTCATCACCATTCCTTTCTTTTATTTATTTTTTAAATCTAAAAACCAGTTGCAATGAAGTTTACATCAATTCCCGGTAATGCCACATGTGTCAGAATAGAAGTGTGCCCCTTGTGAGCCTGAACAGGTAGTTGAGCGTGCTATCCTGTCATTCGGAAGCTCCTGAAATGCCTGTAAAACGCTTCTTTCTTGCCTTCATCAGGCCAGCAGTGAAGGTAAACGCCAGCTTTACTTGGAACTAGGTGGTCGTGTTGTGTGCCAAGTCAATTCCAGCTCACAGTGATCCTACATGACAGAGTAGGACCACCCTCTAAAGTTTCCTACACAGCAGTCCTGATGGGAGCAGAAGGGTAGATCATTCTCCCACAGAGCCGCTGTTGGGTTAGACCCGCTGACTTCTGCTTAGCAGCAGAGCACTTCAAATGATGCCACCAGCATCCTTAAAATAGGTGGTAGGTGTCAGTAGCAAAATTTGAGTGTCAGGAAAATGGCCTTTTGTCTCAAGAACTACCTGTCTTCCCTATAGGCTGCAGCCTATAGTTTCATATTTAGAAATCAGAGGCTGTGTGGTACAGTTACAAGAACATAGGCATCAGCATAACTGAGGCTTGACTTTAAATCCTCAGGCCTCTGTGTGACTTTGAGGAAGTTACTTAACTACTAGGAATCTCAATTGCCTCATCCATAAAATAAGGGTATTCATAAACATCTCTCATGGTTTTTGTTAGGAGTAAATAAGATAATAAATATGAAGAGCTTAGTGCAGTGTCTAGTATGCTATGGGCACTATATAACTGTTAATGTCATTTAATTTTAGTTGTGTGCTGTTCAGGTGAGTGTAAGCATTCACACAAAAGCCAGCTTTACCTAGGTTTGGAAGTTAGCTGGAATCAAGTCTTCCAGCAAAGCTGACCATTATTTGAAATCCATAAATGTAATACAACAAGCCAAAAATCCCATATATAAATATTTATCCTTGAAAATTTTTAATGTAAGTGGGTGAACTTATGTCACTGTTATTCAAGTGCATAACTGCCTGGGAAACAGTGACAAAAAAAGACAAATAAAGTGCAGTTGTTTAGGGAGTAGTGAAAAACCTGGTAGCATGGTTGTTGAGTGCTATGTCTCCTAACCAAAAGGCTGACAGTTTGAATCCACCAGGCACTCCTTGGAAACTCTATGGTGCAGGTCTGCTCTACCCTATGAAGTCACTGTGAATCAGAATTGACTCAGTGGAGTGGACCTTTTTAGGCAGTAGTGTTTCAAGGATTTGGAAAAGTTATCCTTGCAGCAAAATTCTCTCTTTTGGTTAGAATTCTAAGACAAAGAGAAGTACTAACTGAAAAGAAACTTTATTGCTTGAAATAAATAGTTGTAATGTTTGCTGTGGCTGCTGTGTTTAATTGTAAGAGTAATGATCATCCCACTTACTCAGAGTTTACTACGTGCAGGCACTATTCCTAATGCTTTGTAGTTAGTCAGATTCAACACCTAGCAG
Organism: Heterohyrax brucei; assembly: GCA_028571685.1. Lineage (NCBI taxonomy): Eukaryota > Metazoa > Chordata > Mammalia > Hyracoidea > Procaviidae > Heterohyrax > Heterohyrax brucei. The sequence goes on along the minus strand of CM053149.1, from coordinate 109,746,182 downwards.
CCTGGTCCTCGAGTCTACACCTTGACTGCTGGGCTGTAAGGAGAAATGATTTAAGTTCTAGATATGTGTGAGAAAGATTTCCTTGATTGTTCTAAATATCTTACTAAGTGTGATGATTCAATGACATTGAATCAGTAGAACTGGAATACCATGTCTCAGCAACATGTATTTCAGAATGCAAAACTGAAAAAATAAAGAGACTGCATGCAAATTTCTTATTCTTGGGACCACAGTGAGAGGAAAGATCAAGTAGGTTTGGTAGAGGTGGCACAAGGTTACGCACTCGACTGCTAACCACAAGGCTGATGGTTCAAATCTACCCAGAGCCTCTGTGGGAGAAAGACCTAGGAATCTGCTCCCACAAAGATTACAGTCTAGAAAACCCAATGGGACTGTTTTACTCTCCCACATGAGATCCCTATGAGTCAGTGGCACCTAACAACAACAGATTCCACAACACAGAATTAAATTGCATGGTAAGATGGAAGATACCTTAAAGGATCTATTGCATTAGTGGTCACCATCGGATCCGACTCGACGGCACTTGGCCTTGGCCAAGCATAAATGAATGTCTGAGTCACTTTACCTAGTTGCTGATGAAAATCACGAAATATTGGGTAAAAGACAGCAAGTCATTTTCTCCTTGTTGGTTTTGCAAATTGCTGAATTGCTAGTAATTGTGGTAGTAATTAGATTCATTCCCTACCCACTTGAAGCATCCAAAGAAGGTCCATGAAGTGGCTGGGATTAGAAACCAATTAACACACTGAAACACACTGGTGAAGAGTAACAATTTCAGGAATAGACAATAATGGATTCAAGATCAGACTTTACTACTTGTCAGCTGTCAAGTTTTGAGCACATTGTTTACTCTTTTCTGACTTTCAGTTGTGGCTGTTACCTGTGACTCACAGCAACACCATTTACAACACAACAAAGTATTGCCTGGTCCTGTGCTGTATTTATGATCCTTAACATATCTGAGTCCAATATGAAGCAACTTCCACCTTTCCAGAACTGTATCAGACAATATTCTGTTGTGAGCTGTAAGGTTTTTGTTGGCTAATTTTCAGAAGTATATCAGCAGGCCTTTCTTCCCAGTCTGTCTTAGTTCAGATGCTCTCTGAAATCTGTACACCATGGATGACCCTGCGGTAATTGAAATATCAGTGTCATAGCTTTGAGCATCATATCAACACACAAGCCACCACAGTATGACAAACTGATAGGTGATGAGATTTTCAATTACTCCTCTGTAACATGAAAATAAAAACACTTATCCCTCAAGTTTACAGTCAGGATTAAGTAAAGGAATGCATACAAAGCACTTGGTCTGTGACTTACAGTAGTTAATCAAATGATATGTATCCTTATTATTTGTTGTTACCTTAGTTACCATGATACAGTATTGATACCTATTTGAATCCTAAGCTCTTTCCAACTGATTAGTCAATGGATTCTGCACATAGTAGTAACCTACAACAAATTAAACAGTTTCTAATACTTAGTCTTCATAGATTACCATTGGAGCCCTGGTAGAACAGTGGTTAGGAGCTTGGCTACTAGCCAAAAGGTTGGCAGTTCAAACCCATCAGCTGCTCCTTAGAAATCATATGGAGCAGTTTGACCCTGTCCTGTAGAGTTGCTGTGAGCTGGAATCAATTGGACAGCAATGGATTTGGTTTTTGGCTTTAGGGATTGTCATTAATATCTCTACCAAAGCCTTAGCTTGACCGTCTGTGGAAGAGCTGTGGACATCCACTGAGACTGTGGGAAAACGCATATTGTTTTGAACATAAATGGAATTTGGGTGATGGTATTTGAAAGACACGCTTTAATAGCAGTATGACTATGGAAAGGGAAAAAAACAGAATATACCCTGTGGTACTGAACTGGTATCAAATTGGTGACGTTAGCATGAACCCACGCTTTAAAACATGTAGAGAAATACGCAGCAATATGATTAACTTTTTTGTATTCCTTAGCTCTGTCCCTTAAGAGGTTCTGGAAGCAACAATACCCAACAGCAATGACCACAGCAAGCACCAAGATCGTGGTTTCTAGCTACCATTCTTTTCTGAAAGGAATCAGCACTCCTAGAGGAAATAGATGAGCCCAGGTCTAAGACAGGGCAAGTGCATAATAAGCTTGGAGTATCTTTTTATACCAGGAATCAGGGAAGTGTTCAGTGAATAGCAGGACCATGTCAAAATGACCCAGAAAGCAATGTGAAGGGGGTCCCACGGATCTAAGAGGAAATCATCGAAGGATATCTAATGACAGTTGTAGATTATGACCAACTTAATAAAATAGGAAACCACAGAACTGTGAGTTGGAGCTGACTTAGTGGCAATTAACAACATTGGGTTTATGTAGAATAGTGTCCTTTTTTGTACAAAATATACCCTAAGGTATTCAGCATCAGGTGGGCAACTTACCCTGTAACACAACAGGAAAAATAAAGTTCTCCCAGCTTTTCTGTATATTTGTGATTGTTTCAATTTTACAGAATGCTAGGGAAAATATTTTTAATTAGTAAATAATTGTTTGGGTTTTTTTAATATACAAGATAGAAGTGGTAGCTTCTTTTCTGAAGTATGTTATTGTGTGGGAATTCAGGCTCCATACTGAGTGAATCTCACATTATCCAACAGAAGAATGAAAATCAAATTGTTTAATGTAAATTATCTCAGTTTCTAAATATTGTCTCAAGATTTGGACGACCCCTCCGAAATACATCTATTGCTCCAGTTACAGCCCTTGGGATAGTGTTTGTAGCCTCTGTTCTGTGGATGTCAAGCTGAGAGCTTTTCCAGCCTTGGGTGTCACCACAGCTGGAGGGTCTGAGAGAAAACCTCGTGGCCAGGGCTCAGGAACCACAAATTTGCTTCAACATAAGAAGCTCTGCTTTGTATATTTTCTATATTAGTTTTCTGCAGAAGGCTCCTTATGATGGAAGAGTTCAGTGCTGAATTTTTAAAAGGTTATAAAACTACTGCTCCAAAGAACCAACATCAAACCCTTTTAAAATGACAAAGCATCATCACAGAGATGCTCTAAATCATTCTCTTGCTCAGCATCCCACTCCACAAGTACCGCTTTTCAGTCTGTCACTGTGAAATGTGGTGGTCCCACAGCAGGTTCATCTCCCATCACATGAAAAGAGCCTCTTCAAAGCCCTCAGAAACCCCTTTTCTGGGAAGATTGGAGTCTGGTTGTTTGTATGTGCTGAGATCAAGTGAAAAACAAAAAAAAACAGTGAATATTTATTGAAAATCTCAAATGTACAAAGTGTTGTCTTAGGATATCTGTTCTTCTGTCTTTTCCTTTGGATTCCTTCCCCCACAACCCTAGTCTTGTACCCCTCTAACTATTGCTCAGATTCTTTCCAGATTACTAACTTGGAGAACAGCATTTCAACCAGAGGGAAATGTAATACTGAAAAGCCTGACACAAGAGCTGGTTGGCGTGTTCGGAGACTGACAAGAGACTGGAATAAAATGAATGTTAAGTGAACAGGTCCAAGGAATAAGGTCGGGGATTATGAAATTGCAGAAAAGGATAAAAAGCATTTTAGATCCAAAGGTCACCCAGCATCAAAGCTTGCTTTAGGTACACATTACAACCAAGAACATCAAGTTCATCTGTCTGATGATATGGTGCCATCAAGGGCAGCAGTCCCAACTCTTCCACAAATTAGGGATTGCTCAGAACAGTCTTGTTCCTCTCTACAAATTACTGGGATACTAGATGGTTGCCCTTCACCTTATTTCTTCAAGAAGACTAGGATCCCTTGCAGGGCTTTTTTCAGCAGCTACTCTGGCTTTGTAAGCTGTTTTTAGTCAGCTAACGCTGCTGTAACAGAAATACTACAGAGTGGATGGCTTTAACAAAGGAACATTTATTCTTATACAGTCTGGTAGGCTACAAGTCCAAATTCAGAATGTTCTCTCCAGGGGAAGGCTTTCTCCCTTGTTGGCTCTGGAAGAAATTCCGGTACTGCATCAATCTTTGTCCAGGGAGCATCTTGCCACAGGAAACTCAGGTCTGAAGGATGCACTCTTCTCCTGGTGCTGCTTTCTTGATGGTGTGAAGTTCCCAGTTCTCTGCTTGCTTCTCTTTCCTTTTATCTCTTGTAGGACAAAAAGGATGGGGCAAGCCATACTCCAGGGAAACTCCCTTTACAGTGGAGCAGGGAGGTGATCTTCTGAAGGGATTTACAGTCCAACCCTAATCCTTTAACATACAGCCCAGGACAATCACAAAATTTGGGGAATCGTGGCCCAGCCACATGGCTACACATATTTTGGGTGGACACAATTTAATCGATGACATAAGTCAAGATGATGGTGATCCTGGTTAAGAGAAAGCATCCGCCCAAGAAGCTTCATTGACAGTGTTGCCTATGACTTCACCCTGTTAATGCGTCCTAAGATCTGCATTTACAGAGAAAGAGTTAGCACGGAGTATGCTGACCCAAGTTGTTTTTGGAGTCTCCATCATTTGTTATCCCTTAGTTTGCCTCTGCTGACATAAGTGACAGCTAAATGGTAGCAGTGAAGGGGTCCCTGTGATGCTGAAGAATGACTTAAAATCAATAAGGGGACCATGAACTTGACTATTAGCCTAGACTTATTGCCAGCATATGGAATCCAAAGGTACCTGAGTCCCTTTATGACAGCTGGAAGAATTCTGGGCTGGGATACACTGGACTTTATTGGTACAAATGAATGATGCTTACTGAGCCAGGAGTTTCTGAGTTATGGAAAAGCACTGGCTGGCAAACAGGAAGTCCATAATCTCTTCCCCTGTCGCTCATTTCTGAAACCCTGGTGGCATTGTGGGTTTAGTGCTGTGTCTGCTAACCAGAAGGTCAGCAGTTCAAATCCGCCAGGCACACCTTGGAATCTCTACGGAGCAGTTCTACTATGACCTACAGGGTCACTATGAGTCAGTCCCGACTCATGGCAGTTAGCTCCTTTAGGGAGAAATGGGCACTTTTGGCCCAGGTTCAGCTTCAGGGGTATATGTCCTCTTGCTCGTCAAAAAAGAACATCTGAAAGGAGAAAAAGCACTTGTAGCTTCTTCTTTCACTGACAGTTTGGCTTCCCAGATCTCACTCTTTTCCCAAAGCAGAGCCCCAGAAGTGAAAAAAAAAAAACAAGGTTCAATGACCTTAGAATCTCCAGATACTCAGACCCAGAAATTATCAAAAGGAAAATTATCGTTAACATTTATGTTGGTATAGGGCCTTGTCATTTTCAGTGTGTGTGTGTGTGTGTGTGTGTGTAAAGTTAGTTTTTATTCACATGTTGTCACAACTACCCATGAAGGTCTTCACAGGCTACATAGATTCACCACTTAGAGAACAAACAGACAGAAACAAAATCTGAGTTCTGTTGATACTTTATGACTTACCAGAAGGTAAAGATTGACAAAACCAAGTTACTTTGTTCTTATTCTTGTTTTGACTGTGTAATGCATTGTAATTAAAGACTCGGCATGGAACATGATGGAGAGAGTATCTGGTATTGGCTTCCTTGCCTGTGTTTAAACATACTGTAGACACAAAGACACACCACAAAGTCACCTTCAAGGGAGAATTTGCAGCCTAGTTGTGGAGTTTGGTGAGCAGATAGCTTTCAGCTGTCACTCCTCCAGGTTCTGTCTCTCCTTCAGAGATTTGTCCCACCAACATCATACTTTTTCTATGTTAATCAACACCTGGTAACCAAATGAGGCACAGGTATCAAGGTCCAGCCATTCTGATCCCCCACCCCCACCCTCTAGGAGAACTGTGCTGGCCGGTGTTGACACTAGAACTTTCTACTGGGTTGGCTTTGTCAGACCTACATGACAATCTGACTTCTTCTACCCAGCTTCATGTTTTCTTTCACAACTGTTGATTCTAATCACCACCTTGCACCTGAAATTCTATTCCAGCGTCTGCTTCCTTTGAATCCGACCTGTGACACTTGGTACCATGACTAATCCAAGAAAGCAAGTAATAAGGTAGGGTGTGGGGGCTAGATCATTCATCCCTGGCTGGCAATAAGAGGCTCATCACTGGTGGTACTCAGCACATCGACAGCCCTGACATAAGGTCATGATGTAATTGTTAACATGTTCCCCAGTGGTGATTTGGGATGGTGAACCGGGGGAAGGAAAAAAATAGCTGGAATATTTACAGGCCTTTGAGAGGTATGAAGAAATTAGGAGCAATAAGAATAACAATGGAGTCTCTGGATGACACAAATGGTTCATGTGCTTGGTTGCTAACCAAAAGACTGGAGATTTGAGTCCACTTATAGGCACCTCAGAAGACAGGCCTGGAAATCAACTTCCAAAAACTTAGCCACAGAAAAGTTTATGGAGCTCACTCAGCTCTGTTCTGACATGTATGAGGTCACTATGAGTCAAGAGTCAACTTAACGGCATCTTTTTTTGTTTGTTTGTTTAAATATAATGACAAAGAATAAGGCTGTAAACTTGTAGCCCAACTTTCTTTTGAATGTTCTAAACACTGAGCCACACAGATAATGATTTTCTCTCTGAAAAATCTAGACTCCCAGTAGACTGTACAAAGAAAGATGTGATGTGAGTTTTACTAATTTTCCAACAGCTGCCATTGCCAACAAGAACTCCAAAAACCAGCAACTTCTTTGTTAATATTTTATCACCTTCTTTAAAAAAGAGGAAGATAAAGGAGAAAATAACAATAATGAAACTGCTCATTGCAGCTAGTTTAAAGATAAATCACTGATTGGGCTTTTTGGAAAGAGAAGGAAAGGGAAGAAAGCAATTAATTCATTTTTTTTTTCCTTTCATAGAACAACACATAGGTAATAACCCATTGTGTGCATGAATTAGAGCTAAGCTACAAAAATACTGCAGAATTTCAACATTCTACTCTTTCGTTTTTTTTTTTTTTTTTCTTCCCGGTCAATCTCATTGATGTTCTTTCCAAGTGTAAAGAATGGAAGCTTGGCTTCTTCAGCTTAAGAAACGTAAGATCTCATTCTGTGCTTCTCTGTTTCTTTGTTATGATGTTTTCATGCCACCAGTATAATTGATTTCTCTCTTTCTCCTCAAGATAAATGCTCATTTTCTGTTTCTAGTCTGATGAAATCTGCTTCTCTGAAGCTGTGACGAATGAAGTGTATGTACTTTTCTAAATCTTCAGTTTGTTTCCAAAACATGTGCCGGAAGAAGGGAATTGCTGGTTGCCATCTGGTGTAGTGGTTAAGAGCTAAGGCTACTAACCAATAGGTTGACGGCTGAATCTGCCAGGTGCCCCTTGGAAACTCTAGGGTGCAGTTCTTCTCTGTCCTATAGAGTCACTATGAGCTAGAAATGATTTGATGGTAGTTAATTTTATTATTGCCATTACTGAAACCTCAACTTTCCACACTGATGAAATATTTCCTGACTGCCTCTGGCACAACTAAAGAAAAAGCAAGAGTCTTCAGAAAACCCTACGAAAATAGGCAAAATTCCCTTGCAATTTTGCCAGAAAAATCTAGATCAGAAGCTAGGAAATGCAGCAACTGCAGTAATACATGGGCTAGCACTTTAAAGCAATTTCTCCTCAAATACCCTTTAGCCACCCAGCTCCCAAAGAATTTATGAAATCCTGAGTTCTCACTAGAGCCAAGCAATGTGCTAGGAATACTGGATGTATTGGCATTAATTCTTACAGTATCCTATAAAATTGCTCTGAGTATTTACAGATGAGAACAATGTGACTCCTACAGGTTAATTATTAGTCCCAAGGTCACAAAGCTAGTAATTGTTGGAACTAATGTGACAGGTGGTCTCTAAAGACCCTCAAGGGTCCTTGTCAGACCCGTGAGAAAGAATTACTCAAAAAGACCTGGCTGGCCCCCAAGAGAAGTCTTTATTGGAAAAGGAAAGTAGTTCGAAGTGAGGCAAGAGCAGAGTGTACAGCACTCCAGCAGGCCACGTCACTAAGCAAGTTCAGGGTTGGGTTTTTATAGCTTATCTAGGCCCAGGATATAGCTGGGACAACAAATCAGTGCTAGGGATCTGAAGCATTTCCTTTTTGGGCAGGAGGGTGTCTGTCCGTTGGTTGGTGCGCACGCAGACTTTAAGATGGCTCCTATCAAGGGGGCTTCTGGGTCTTCTAGCAGGACATATTATGGGGTGTTGTGCATGCACAGTTTCTTGCTCCCCTTGTTCAAGTTTCTGGTCCTGATTGTAGTTCTCTGGTGGCCTTCCTGGAAGGACACATGGTGGTCGAGGTGGGACCTTCTGTGCATGTCCCAGGAGTCAGTGCTATCTGAAAAACAACTTGGAGGAAGCTTCCACAATTGTTTGGAGATTTATCTTAGTGTCCCAGGATGTAGTTTATACTGCTTGTTGACAGATCAGGGTTAGACTATTTACGGAGACCCTTAGGCTCCCCGTCTTACTCCCAACTGTTGACTCAAAAGAGGTACTGCATTTTCCACAGGATTTCCATTGTATTTTTCCCCAGAGACTGTTCTGCTTGCCTCACTGACTTCAACCCAGAACTCTCTGTTTTCAAAGCCACAGTCAACAAAACTATCTTGTAAACAAAGACTTGGATGCTCCTATTCAGCATTGTACTGGAAGTTCTAGCCTGAGCAGTTAGACAAGACAAAGAAATAAAAAGCATCTACACTGGCAAAGAAGAAGTAAAAATCTCCCTATTTGCAGATGATATGAGTGTATATGCAGAGAATCCTAAAGGATCCATAAGTAAACTATTCAAGCTGATAGAAGAGTTCAGCAAAGTATCAGGATACAAGATAAACATAAGTAAATCAGTAGGATTCTTTTACACAAACAAAGAGATCATTCAAGAAGAAATTACCAAATCAATATTGTTTACTATAGCCCCCAAGAAGATAAAATATCTAGGAATAAATCTAACTAGAGAAATAAGAGACCCATACAGAGAGAACTATAAGACCCTACTGCAAGAAACTGAGAATTACATAAATGGAGAAACCCACCCTGCACATGGATAGGAAGACTTAACATTGTGAAAATGTCTGTTTTACCCAAAGCAATCTAAATATTCAATGCAATCCCAATACAAATTCCAGTGACATTTTTCAATGAGATGGAGAAACAAGTCACCAACTTTGTTTGGAAAGGGAAGAAACCCCGGACAAGCAAAGCACTACTGAAGAAAAAGAACACATTAGGAGACCTGTTACTACCCAATTTTAGAACCTATTACATGGCCACAGTAGTCAAAACTGCCTGGTACTTGTACAAAAAGAGATACATAGACCAATGAAATAGAGCTGAGACCCCAGAGATGACACTATCCTCTTATGAACAGGTGATATTCAACAAAGGCCCTAAGATTGTAAACTGGGGTAAAAACAAATGGTGCTGGCAAAATTGGATATCCATCCGCAAAAATTGGAACAAGAATCATATCTCACACCTTACACAAAAAGCAATTCAAGCTGGACAAAAGACCTAAATATCAAATCTAAAACAATAAAAATCATCCAAGAAATAATAGTATCAACAACGGACTTTTTAATACACAATGTAGACAGACTTTAAAATCTGACAATGCATGATTAACAGAAGAGAAAATAGATAAACTGAAACTACTAAGAATCAAACACCTTGCTCACCCAAAGACTTTATCGAAACAATTAAAAGACCACCTACAGAATGGGATAAAATATTTGGCATCTATATGTCAGACTGATGTCTGATCTCCATAATCTACAAGGTACTGCAAAATATCAACAAGAAAAGGATAAATAACCCAATTAAGCATTGGTTAAAGGAAATGGACAGACAGTTCTCTAAAGAGGATATCCAGGCAACCAAAAGACACATGCAGAAATGCTCACAATCATTAGCTATTAACTCCAAATCAAAATGGTGATGAGACACCATCTCACCCCAACAAGGTTGGCCATGATCCAAAACACACAAAACAACAAATGCTGGAGAGGCTGTGGAGAAACTGGAACTCTCCTACATTGTTGGTGGTATTGCAAAATGGTACAGCCTCTTTGGAAAGCAATCTGGTACTTCTTTAAAAAGCTAGAAATAGATATAACATTTGACCCACTAATCCCACTGCTTAGAATAGCAGCTGAAAAGGAAAAAAACATATATATATATGAATGATCCAAGGACATTCTTGTGATGATTAAGACAGTGTGTCAACTTGGCTGGACCAATGTTTTGGCAGCTGTATATAGTAGAACAGGTGGGACCTGTGATGGCTCAGCACCCACACTCAGTCTTCATCTCTCCTACTTCTGCCTTTTCACATTACCAGCAGCTCCTGCTCTCTTCTGTTTTGCATCTCGTTCCTGGGACTTGAACTAACAGCCGTTGGATTCATTAACTCTTACAGCCGGGGAGTAAGAGTCCCGTTCCCTGACCCACTGATCCTGGGTTCACCAGCTCTTGCAGCTCCATGAATCCGCAGAAACCTCACAGTCTCACTCACGGTCTTGGGGTCTACCAAACTATGCAACTGGTGATCTGGAACTCTAATCTCTAACCTGCTGACCTTGGGTTCATCAGCTTCTGTGGCTGTATGAGGCTTGTGCTCAGATCCAGGACTTGGGACTTTTCAGCTTCTACAGTTGCGTGAGCTGCTTCCTTTATATAAATCTTTCCCTGTACATATTATATGTGTTATTGGTTTTGCTTCCCTAGAAAACCCAGCCTAAGACAATGCTCTTTACCACTTCTGTGATCTCAGAAACAAAACCAGTGGGTATCTCTCCATTCCAGCGCCTGCCTCCCACACACAAAACTCAAGGACCATAAATAATTATCTTTTTATTCTTTTGGGGGGATCTGGTGGGATATAATTTAAAGGACTAGCATGGCAGGCAATGAAACCTAAAAAGAAAGAATTTTTCTTGATAGACTTAGCACTATGTGAAGGTTGTTTTTTTCTGCCTGTTCTCTCACGATTCAGTTTAGGTACACTGCCAGCAAGCAAATGGTAGGGTGTTGAAAACTGGCTGTCTCAACTGCAAAAATGCATGTTGCCTTGTCATTCCAGATTTAAAAAAAAAAAAACACTATTGCCATTGACTAGATTCTGACTCATAGTGACCCTACAGGACAGAGTACAACTGCCCCATAGGGTTTCTAAGGAACAACTAGGAGACTTGAACTGCCAATTTTTTGGTTTGCAGCTGTAGCACCCCACAGTTCTTAACCATTACACCACCAGCATCCCTGTTATACAAGACAGTGGTTTTCAGTTCTGATTCTCTCTTGAAGCAATATTTATGCTTCTAATATTTTATGTTGATATCACATCTCACCAGGAATGAACTTTCTTTGCCTTTCTCTCATTGAACATGTCATTTTTTTTCCTGTATCAAAGTCTTTATCATTTAGTGAGTTAATTTCAGAAATGGGTATGGAGAAATGATAGACTTCACTTGTAAAAAGAATAACCAAAACCAAACCCACTGTCATTAAGTCAATTCCAACTCATAACCACTCTATAGAACAAAGTAGAACTGCCCCACAGAATTTCCAAGGAGTACCTGGTGGATTTGAACTGCCAACCTTTTAACTGCTGAACCACTACGCCACCAGAGTTTCCAAAAAGTTAATTGCTACTGAGTTGATTCCAACTCATAGCAACCCTACACACATACAAATCATATTCAGATAGTACATTTAAAATTGACGAAGGCAACATATTCACATAAGGAAGTACCAAACCAAAAACCCACTGCCATTGATTCAATTTCTGACTCACAGCAAGCCTACAGGTCAGAGTAGAACTGCCCTACAGAGTTTCCAAGGAGCAGCTGCTGGATCTGACTGCGGACCTTTTGGTTAGCACCTGTAGCACTTAACCACTACACCACCAGGGTTTCCAAGGAAGTACCCGAAACCAAAAAACCAAACTTATTGCCATCAAGATAATTCTGACTCATAGTGATCCTATCGAGTCAGGTAGAACTGCTCCATAGAGCAGTAACTCCATAGAGTTACCAAAGAGTGTCTGGTGGATTTGAACTGCTGATCTTTTCGTTAGCAAACATACTACCAAGGTTTCCTGTTAAGGAAGTACCAGTACTTGCCAATCTTCTGCAATGCCTGTTGGGGCAGTAGGATTTAAGATGTGGAGATAACTTATTTCCATTAGTAAGCATGCGATTGGCAGGATGATAAAGTCTTTTCACTCACCGGTCATCGATTTCCTCTTCTTTACAAGAGGGCAATCCTGATGATCTGTCTTTTAGCTACAGTCTCTCACTGAGTGCCAATTCTCTTGCCTTTGATCTGGTTCTAATGTTCCTCTTGTACCAGCTCACATTTGTCATCAGCTACTCTATTCAGAACAGCAAATATCAAGAGTTTGTCTTTAAATACACAATGAGGGCAGACTCCAAAATCTGTCAAAGAAACCTCAATCAACAGAAGAGAAAGTAGATAAATGGGAACTATTAAGAATCAAACACTTTTGCTCATCCAAAGACTTTATTAATAGAATTAAAAGAACACCCACAGAGTGGGAAAAAATATTTGGCAACTCTGTGTCAGACTGATGCCTGATCTCCATAATCTATAAGATACTACAAAATATCAATAAGAAAAAGATAAACCATCCAATTAAGGATGGACAAAGGAGATGGACAGACATTTCACTAAAGAAGAGATCTAGGCAGCCAAAAAACACATGCGGACATGTTCACGATTTTTAGTTATTAAAGAAATTCAAATCAAGACAACAATGAGATAGCATCTCACACCAACAAGATTGGCCATGATCCAGAAAACACAAAACAAGAAATGCTGGAGAGGCTGTGGAGAAAGTGGAACCCTCCTACACTGTTGGTGGGGTTGCAAAATGGTCCAGCCTCTTTGGAAGGCAATCTGGCGCTTCTTTAAAAAAATGGATATCGATATACCATTTGACCCAGTAATTCCACTACTTGGAATATATCCTACAGAATCAAGGCCTTTCACACCAACGGACACATGCACCACAATGTTTACCGCAGCCCAGTCCATGATAGCAAAAAGATGGAATCAACCCAGATGCCCAACAACAGAAGAATGGATAGGTAAACTGTGGTACATATACTCAATGGAGCACTACGCAATGATAAAGAATAACGATGATTCCAGGAAATATCTCCTAACCTGGTTTCAACTGGAAGACATTATGTTGAGTGAAAGTAGTCAGCTACAAAGGGACAAATACTATATGAGACCTCTACGATAAGATCTCAAAAACAGACTTGTGTATAGAAGAAAAGACTCTTTGACAGCTGCAAGGCAGTGGAGGGAGGGAGGGGGAGGGGGGGAGGGTTTATTTTAGATAGTCACTAGAAATCTAGTTGGGAGAAAGTGGTGATAGCACACATTAGAAACAAGAACAACATTAAGTGGACTTCAGCATAACTTGAGTAGTCCTTCCATCTTAACTCAATACTGCAAGGATAGAGTAGCTGGGGCAGAGGGCAGGGGACCATGCTCTTAGGTGAATTCCAGGCCAATTGGCACAACTAGCATTTTGCTAAGAGAGCTCTCTGCACCCCACATTGGTGAGTGGCATCTGGGGTCTTAAAAGCTGCCAAGCTGCCATCCGAGGACACAGCAAATGGTCCCAACTCAGCAGGAACGGATGCTCACCGAGGACCAAAATGACATGCGGTAAAGACAACCGAGAAGACAGAGAGACCCACAAGAGTGGGTGCCTACACCGACTTGGGACCGGAAGAACCAGATGGTGCCCAGCCACCACCAGTGATAGTCACGATGGAGCTCACAGAGAAGAGTCTCACTGGCAACACAAGAATAAAAAGGGGTGCATCCTGAGATCTCCACTAGAAGACCTCAATTGATGGTCCAGCAGTTTTGGGGTTCCTCTGAGAGCATGGCCCCCGGCCCTGATGCTGCCCTTTCCCATAAATTATAACAAAGGTCCACTCTTTGGACAGGAATGGATTGGACTTGGCAATGCAGAGTGACCATATACTGGAAGCACTTTATGGTTCTATACATCTATAGGATGTCATCTTGCTGACCTCTGGCTGGAGGAAGGGGAGTGGACGGAGAGGAGGGGAAAGGAGGCTGTTGGGAGGATGAGACATGTATGGAGCAGAGAGGAGTAGTGTGCAGTCACCGGGCAGGGAGAGCAGTGGAAGCTGCATATAGTTGGGCATGTAAATTTATACGTGAATGTATATTTTCACTCAGTTATGTTAAATAAAAAAAAAAAAAAAAGAATTTGTCTTTAGAGCAAAGTCAGGAGCGCAGGTAAAATTGGACCACGAGACCTACTTCCCAGCAATTCATGAAGCAGTATCAGATTTACATTACACAGTGGAAGCACGCCCCCTTACAAATGCTGTAAAAAGGGATCTTTTGTCTTTCTAGGTATTCTTGAAAAGACTTACGTACCACCCTTTTAAGACAAAAATGGATCACAGACCAAAAGAAAGGAAAAGTGCAGAAACTAAACTGAAATGTAAATACAGGCATTAGCACACAATTTAGATTCAGTGATGCACTTCTTAATATAGAATAGTTAAAAGGATATACTAAGGAAGAGATTTATACAGTCAGGAACATGAAAACAGCAGCAAAACTTTAAGACCTCCTTATTTAAGCAATCACTGACAGCTGACACAGAAAACTTCTATCACCTTGTATGAGACTAATTTCCTTCTTTTCCAAACTAATTTTATGCTTTGGTCAGTTTCCATTATTGGCATTTTACCACTAAATTGTTTGTAAATTAATTTCCAAAAGACTACATTTAGGTTAAAAAGTAACTATTGTTATCAATTTATTAAATCTAGCCTCTGAAGTAATAAAATTCAAAATGGCCCCACTGGAAAAGTAGGTAAAGATGACAATTTGCTGCATCTTTTCATTTCAGAATACAAAAATGCAAGAATAGATTAGGATTGAATTTTAAAATTAGTAATTGGTGGAAATGGGTTTAAACTCTTTTAAAAATTAACATTAAAAATTGGCTCATCATCAAATTTTCTTTCCACTAGTCACTGCCACTATGTATTTACTATCATCTTTAAAATTGTTTTACCCTTACAGAGTTATTTATCTTATTGTGTTTTAGGTGAAAGTTTACAGTGCAAATTAGTTTTTCATACAAAAATTTTATGTATAAATTGCTTTGTGATGTTAATTGGAACCTCTGCCCATAAAGGAGGATGGGCAGTGGTTGTGTTAATGAGGTGGGACTCAGTCTATAAGATTGTATTGGGTCTTGAAGCCATCTCTTGGGATATAAAGGAAAGGGAAGCCAGCAGAGAACAGGAGAGTCTCACACCATCAGGAAAGAAGCAGTGCTGGGAGCAGAGTGTGTCCTTTGGACCCTGGAGAAGACTGATGACAAGGACCTTCCTTCAGGGCCAACAGAGAAAGCCTTCCCCTGGAGCTGGCACCCTGAATTTGGACTTTTAGCCTACTTTACTTCGAAAAAATTAATTTCTCTTTGTGAAAGCTATCCACTTGTGGTATTTCTGTTATAGCAGCAGTAGATGACTAAGACATAGAGTTTTCCCAAAAATGAAGATCTTCATTGTTTATATAATTTGGATCCTAGAGTAAATTTTAGACATTTAATTTATGCTCATTGTTTTATGAGAATAAATATCATTTAAAACACTAGTTTAATGACTGCATAATATGTTTGTGGATTTGTCATACTTTATGTTAAAAATCCAAACTTGTAACACTGTGATGATTTTTCCACAACTGAAAATTTCTACCTATATGAAAAATCTGTAAAAGCAGGTCATCTCATCCAAAGAAGAAAAATTGTATTCTTCATACATCTTGCTAAAGTGACTTGTAGAAGGCTATAGAAATGTACATGCCTCCTAGCAGCCTGTAAAGAGCCATATTGCAACCCTGGTATTAAGCACTATGCCAAGCCAATATTAAGCACTATAAAATATTTAAAAATCCAATTTAGTAGATGAAAAAGGATACTTTACTATTTCAGCAACTTGCATTCATTTGATTATAACAAGGTTTAAAATATTCTTCTATAATCATTGGTTATTTTAATTTCTTCGGTTTATTTCTTTGTCCTTGTATTTCATTGCATCATTAGTGTTTCTTACACTGACTTATTAAACAGCTTTTTATGAAAATGTTAATTTTTTATTACAATTCTTTCAATATTTGTCATTTTACTTTAAAGTTTATAGAGTATTTTTTCATCCAATCAAATATTCATACACTTATTCATATAATATTGATTAAAAGACTACTGATTCCAGATAATCAAGTGATCACATGATGAGTTTCTCCCCTCCTTCTGACTTTCCACTAAAAAGATGATATATTAGTAAAAGGAGAAATAAAAGTAGAGCCCAAGTAACAAAAAGGGTACATTAGCAGAGAAGAAATGCAGACAGATTTTTGGAGAACAAAAAGAGATCGAAACATGTTGATAATTCAAACAAAACGGAGGAAAGCACAGCTCAAAAAAGAAAGGGGGTGTAAGCAAAAGACGAATTCTGTCTGCCGAGGGAACTCCAAGAAGGACCTTGCTGAAGAATTAGGAGGAAGAAAAGCATGGAAGTAAGGAGGAAAGCTATACCGATAACGGGAAAACCCAGACAGCTGCTCCTGCCCTCTTTTTAATGCCTGCTTTCAGGAAGAAATAGCAGAATGCTTATGTCTAGGCAAAGAAACACGAGTTAGCCTAGTATTCAAGTAAGTTTAGTGGACTAACCTACCACCCATCTGCCAGGTTGTGTTACTGTGGTTGCTGTGATGCCAGAAGGTATGCCATCAGTATTTCAAGCACCAGCAGTATCACGCATGGAGCCTAGGTTGCAATGGAGCTTACAGACTAGGAAGAAATTCCTAGTGATCTACCTCTAAATAAAGTCAACGAATGAAAGCCCTATGCTTCACAATGGAACAATGTTTATTACTGTGATGGCTAAGGCTGCGTGTCAACATGGCTGAGCCATGATTCTCACTGGTTTGGTGATTACATAATGACGTTAACCTGGCACTTATGGAATGAGGTAATCAAGTGATCTGATGTAAGCAGCCAATCAGCTGTCAGGGGAGTTTCTTCAGAGAGGTGGCCTGCATCTGACATATACATGGACATCCTGGCAAAACTTACTTGATCTGGATCCTTCATTTGGCTTACAGTCACCTGACATGCCAATCTTGAGATTTGTCAGCCGTGAGCCAGTGGTCTTCCATCTTACCTGCTAGGCTTGGATTTATCAGCCTCCATAGCTTGTGAGTCAGTGGCACGTCATTTGACCTGCTGATCTTGGGTTCATTAGACCCTGCAGCTATGTGAGTTAGAACAAAGCTCCAGCCTGCTGTCTGACTCATGGACTTGGAACTTGACACTTCTATAGTCACAGGAGACATTTCCTTGAAATAACTCTCTCGCGCGCGGGCACGCGCTTGCTCTCCCTTTCTAGAGGAGTTTTTCTCCCCTAGAGAACCAGACGAGCCCTCTAGGTTGGAAGGCTCTCAAAATATACAGTGGTGCAACAATGGATTTGACTATACCGACGATCATGAAGATGGTATGAGACCAGATAACATTTCATTGTTGTTCGCCGCACTGCCAGCAGTCAGAGCTGACTCAATGGCAACTAACAGCAAGTGAATTAACTGGGAGAGCTAGGAGTTGGTGAGAGTGGGGTGTATGTAAGTTAGAGTAAACTATACATGATTCGTCATGGGTAGGGGCACCAGCATAGTGGCCAGTCTCTGTCTGCTCACTTGAAGTCAAATCTAATAGAATGAGCAAGCATATAGTATTTTGTTTGATGTTAAAAAGTCATATGGTATTCTTATATTGTGAAATGTTATACAGTGAAAATTCATTCTGACCTCATGATCAACTTAAATGTTACTTCTTTTTTCAGTGGAAACGCTGGTGGCATAATGGTTAAGTACAACTGCTGCTAACCAAAAAGTCAGCTGTTCAAATCTGCCAGTCACTCCTTAGAAGCTCTATGGGATAGTTTTACTCTGTCTATAGGGTCACTATGAGTCAGAATCAACTCAACAGCAGTGGGTTGGGTTTGGTTTGAGTTTACTAATATTTGCAGTTTTAAAATCTAACACTTTAAGTTTTTCTATATAAACTAATATTTCAAATATCAAATTTCTGAACATCTTTTTTTGTGTTTTGAATAATTCTATAATTTTTCTGTCCACCGCTCATCTGTTATTTTTTCATTCTCTGGTGGCTTGCATGTTACTGGAACCTATATCAAGTACCAGAGGATCACCAATGATGGATAGTTTTCAGTAGATCTTCCAAATTAAGACAGTCTTGGACATAGGCCCTGGTGATCTACTTCTGAAAAAACGGCCAGTGAAAATTTTGTGGAGAGTTGCAAAACACTGTCTTATACAAGGCCAGAAGATGAGCCCCTCAGATTGGAAAGCACACAAAATAGGACTGAGGCCAAAAGACACATGAAGAAATGCTCACCCAACTCACGCAAACAAGGTTGGCAATAGTCCAAAAACCACGAAACAACAAATGCTGGAAAGGCTTCAGAGAGTTTGGAACTCTCCTACACTGCTGGTAGGAATGAAAATGGTACAACCTCTTTGGAAAGCAATTTGGCACTTCCTTAAAAAGCTAGAAAAAGAAATATCATATGATCCAGCAGTCTCACTGCTCAGAATATATCCTACAGAAATAAAGGCTGTCATACAAACAGATAAATGCACACAAATGTTTCTTGCAGCACTGTCCACAATAGCAAAAAGATGTAATCAACCTAAGTACCCATCAACAGATGAATGGATAAATGGATAAACAAACTATAGTACATATACTCAATGGAATGCTATGCAATGCAAAAGAACAATGATGATCTTAGGAACCTTCTCAACCTGGTTCCAGCTATAAGATATTATGCTGAGTGAAATCAGTCAGACGAAAAAGGACAAGTATCATATGAGACCACTGCTATGAGGACTTAAAAATGGTCTTAGGTACAGAAGAAAAGATTCTCTGATGGCTATAAGAGTGGGGAGGGAAAGAGAGGGTTTTTCATAGATTACATAGTCAACAGGAATTTGGTTAGGTGAAGGGAGTGACGGGATGCAGAAGAGAGCAGATCAGCATACCTGGACTACACCATAAACTAAAAGATTTTCTAAACTCAACCCAATATTTCAAAAGATAGAGTAGCAGGGACAGGGATTTAGCGACCAGGTTTTCAGGGAGATAGAGGTAAATTGGCATGGCTAATCTTTAGCTAAGAGACCCTCCTGCACCCCATATTGGTGAGTGGCATCTGAGGTCTTAAAAGCTAGCAAGCTGTCATCTGAGGTACACCAAATGGTCCCAACTCGTCTGGAACAGATGATGACTGAAAACAACAAAGATATGATGAAAAGTGAGCCCAGGAGACAGAAGGACCCATATGAATGGAAGATTGCATCAGCATGAAACCAGAAGAACCAGATGGTAACTTGTCACCACCAAAGGCAGCTGCAATGGGGGACATAATGTGGAGTTCTTGAGGCAATACAAGAAAAAGAGGTATGCAGTCCAAAAACTCTTTTAAAAGACAGGAACTGAGTAATGAAGTCAACTCTTCAGGCAAGAGTGGGCTGGACTTGGCACAGTATGAGCATGTGGTATGTGTACTTTATGGTTGTATTTATAGGAGGCTGTCCTACTGGTTTCTTTCTAGATGGGAGAGAAGGGGGTGGAGAGGAGGGGACAGGTGCTCATTTAGAGGACACTAGAAGTATAGAGTGAAAAGAAGGAATGTGGAGCCACAGTGTGAGGAGAACAGATGGAGCTGCAGGTTGACGGGCATGTGGAATTGATTTGGATTGTATACCTTCGCTTAATCATAATAAAAAAAAATAGGACCAAGGAAGGGCTGATTCCACAAAGTGGATTCAACCTTAATGACATGGGTAGGGTAAAACTTTTAGGACCTTCATTTGCTGGTGTGGCATGACTCAAAAGGAGAATAAATAGCTGCAAACATCTATTAATACTCAGAGTACAGAATTTATGAAATGTTAGTTAAGGAAAATTGAAACTGTCAAAAACGAAATGCTTAAAGATCAATATGACAGGTGTCAAGAAAAAAAAAGTTGCCATTGAATTGATTTTGACTTATAGCAACCCTATAAGACAGTAGAACTTCCCCATAGAGTTTTGAGGAAGTAGTTGGTAGATTCAAACTGGTGACCTTTTGGTTAGCAGCCAAGGTCTTAACCACTGTACCACCAGAATTCCAACATGATAAGCATTAGTAAGCTGAAATGGACTGGTGCTGGCCATTTTAAATTGGAAACTATGTGGTCCATCATGATAGAAATGACAAATGGAAGAGGAATGGAGTCATATCCATCATCAGAAAGAACATTTCAAGATCTATCCTGAAATACAGTTGCAGTCAGTTATAGGTAAATACCACATGCCTACAAGGAAGACAACTTCATATTATTATTATTCAAGCTTATATACCACCCACTAATGCCAAAGATAAAGAAATCGAAGATTTTTTTATCAACTTCTGCAGCTTGAAATTAATCAAATACATAATAAAGATGCCTTGATAATTACCAGTGATTGAATGTGAAAGTTAGAAACAAAGGAAAAGAATCAGTATTTGGAAAATATGGCCTTGGTGATAGAAATGATACCAGAGATCATATGATGGATTGTTGCAAGACCGACAGCTTACTCATTGGAAATATCTTTTTCAACAACATAAGTGGCTACTATACACATGGGCCTCACTGGTAAAAATAGACAGGAATCACACTGAGTACATCTGTGGAAAGAAAGAATGGAAAAGCTCTATACTATCAAGTCGAACAAGGTCAGGGACTATGGAACGGACCCATCAATTGCTCATATACAAGTTCCAGGTGAAGCAGAAGAAAATTAAAACAAGCCCAAGAGAGCCAAAGTATGACCTTGAATATATCCCCTGTGAATTTAGAGACCATATCAAGATTAGATTTGAAGCACTGAACACTAATGAACAAAGACTAGATGAGTTGTGGGGTGACATCAAGTAAATGAGACACGAAGAAAGCAAAAGATCATTAAAAAGATGGGAAAGAAAGAAAAAAGAAAAAAACCAAAATGGAATGCAGAAGAGACCCTGATGCTTGCTCTTCAGTGTGGAATAGCTAAACCAAAAGAAAGAAACGATGAAGTAAAAGAGCTAAACTGATTTCACATTACACCTCAAGAAGACAAAGTAGGGTGAAGTCAAGACAGCGGACTAAACGTATGTCTCCCTAATTCCCTCTGGAAACCAAGACCTGAAATGATAATTAAACGTAGCCTCCTGGACATCTAGTGAGCCCTGGGATGTGGCATAGGGCTGTTAACTTGGACTTGATACCACTGAATGCAAAACCTCCTCTCTTTCACTGATCCCACTCTCGACAAGCAGAGGCTTGCACAGACCAAAGGTAACTCACCATTTCCATTTTTTTTTTTCCTGTGTCTTGGCCGGTGGGCACAGCTGAGACTTGACTGGCTGCTGGTCTCGGACACACTGCTGGTGGGACCAGCAAGTGTAACTGCCAGGTTCTGAGAGCCTGGCTTTGGGCTCTATACATCTCGGCTTCTCTAGCCTATCTTTCTGCCTGTGCCATGTGGTAGACATACAGACACACTTGTGCAGGATGCCATCTTTATCCACTGGGAAACAGAGAAGCCCAGGCAGAGGCCCTGGCCGGACTTTGTTCCTAGGCTGGAAAGTGGCGCCAGCTGGGAGGACAGTGGTTTTCCCGCAGAGAGGTGGTGTTTTGCAGTGTCACCTGGGATGGGGGCCCAGTGGTGGAGGCTGTGGACTCTGAGTATTTCAGCCCTCTTAGCCTCTCTTTCTGCCAGGAGCCTGGTCCCAGCCAACTGGCAAGATTGTGTGGGATGTCATCTTGTTTCACTGGAAGGCGGAGTCATCAATATGGACGCCTCAGCTGGACCTAATTCTTGGGCTGGGAGGCAGTGCCTCCCTAGAAGAGACCGCTTTTGCAGCAGAAAAGCAGAATTCTGCACAGTATCACCTACAGCTGGTGTCCAACAGCAGAGGCCAGCAGCCTTTCTGTATTTTGAGCTAGTTTATAACATCTGGGGTTCAATATAGAGGTGCTTACTTTGTCAGCTGGGAAGACGGATGTATACACCTGAAAACCTGACTGACTTTGGAAGTTGTAAAATACTTTTTAATTCTCATTTTAAGATGGCCTAGAAAAACGACTGTGGTCCATCTTCACAACATCTCTCCTGCCTCTATTGACTCACATGAAGTGCAAAAAGGAACAAACATTAGAGAAGGCAGTAACCCAGCAATCACCCATGGCATCAGAAGGCCCCCAAAAGAAACCATCTCAGAACTTCCCAGATGAAGAAGCTTTTCTGAAACTATCAGAAGGTGAATACAAAAGGAGTATATATAGAGCCTTCCTAGACCTTATACAAAATGCAGCAGAGCTAAATGAAAAATTAAGCAAACTGTTCTATCTGATGGAACATCAGTACTCGGAAATCCAACAGATCAAGAACAAAATCAAAGAAATAGAAACATCCATTCAAAGCCAAGTAAACAGAATGGAACAAATGGAAAAGAGAATTTCTGATTTGGAAGACACAGCTACTGACTTGAGCATCTATGAGGAGAAATCAGAAAAAAGAAACAAGAAAAATGTAGAAGCATTAAGAAGCATGTGGGACTCTATTAAGCAGAACAATTTACGATTAATTGGAGTTCCTGAACAGGGCAAGACACCTGAGAACACAAAGAGTATTGCTGCTGAGCTGCTGAAAGAAAATTTCCCAGAAATTATGAAACAAGAGAATTTAGATATCCAAGATACATATCGAATGCCACTCAATATAGATCTCAACAGAAAGACTCCAAGACGTATTATAATCAAGCTCAACAAAATGAAATATAAGCAGAAAGTCTTAAAGGCAGCAGGACTCAAAGCAAAGCTAATATTCAGAGGGAAGCCCTGTAGGCTTTCACCGGATTTCTCTGCAGAAATGATGCTGTCACAGAGACAGTGCCATGACACTTTCAAAGCCTTGAAGGAGAAGAACTTCCAACCAAGAATTATCTATCCTGCAAAACTCTCTTTAAAATATGAAAATGAAATTAAGACATTCACAGATAAACAGAAATGCAGAGACTTTGTAAAAACTGAACCAAAGCTACAAGAAATACTGAAAGAATCTCTTGGCTTGGCAGAACAAAACTGTTAACTTTGTATTCTAGAAGGACACATTATCCAGAACCCTACTCAGTTAGGGAAGGCTCCAAACACAATCAAAGCTATAATAGTGAAAGAAACGATGTAGTGATCATACTATGTAAATTATGATGTCATCATATTAAAAAGAGGGATGTACTACAGTCATTATAGTCCTTCCAGATGGAGAGGAAGTTGACAAGACTGGTAGCAATCAAAATTGGGGTTATATATAGTTTATTAAGCAGGATCATAGGGGCAGCTGTAAAGCACAATAAAGAAGCAACATACCGTATCAAGAAATGTAATACAGGAGTCTCAACAACCACAAAACCAACACTGAAAAAGGTGAAAAATCAACTCCCAAAGAAGGTCACAGAACAGATTAGTAAGAACAACATCAACAACATCAACACAAAAATAAAAATACCACAATGCAGCACCGAACACATACCTATCAATGATTACATTGAACATGAATGGACTGAATGCTCCAGTAAAGAGACATCGAGTGACATCTTGGATCAAAAGGCATGACCTGTCTATATATTGCCTACAAGAAACTCCCCTTAGACCTAAAATATGAACAAACTGAAAATTAAAGAATGGAAGAATATATACCAAGCTAACGATACACAAAGAAGGACAGGTGTGGCAATTCTAATCTCAGATAAAATCAATTTTAGTGTAAAATCCACCATCATGGACAAAGATGGACACTACTGTATTTCATGTATTTCAATACATGAGCAGGACTTAATAATATTAAATATTTATGCAGCTAGTGTTAGAGCACCTACATACGTCAAAGAAACACTGACTACACTCAGAAAAGAGATAGGTCACTCCACAATAATACTAGGAGACTTCAACATTCCACTCTCAATACTGGACAGATCATCTAGAAAAAAAGCTCAGTAAAGATGCAGAAGACCCTATTGCCACAATTAACCAACTAAAACTCATCAACATATACAGAACTTTCTATCCATCAGCAGACAACTACACCTTCGTCACCAGCGCACATGGAACATTCTCCAGAACAGACCATGTGTTAGGACATAAAACAATTCTCAACAAAATCCATACCATTGAATTAATGCAAAGTATCTTCTCAGATCATAAAGCCATAAGAGTCAAAAACTATAGCAGAAAAAACATAGAAAGTGGAACTCTTGGAAAGTGAACAACACTTTGCTCAAGGACAACATGGGTTATAGAAGAAATCAAGGATGAAATAAGGAAATTTATGGATTCCAACGAGAATGAAAATGCTTCCTACCAGAATCTATGGGATACAGTGAAAGCAGTGCTCAGAGGTCAGTTTATCTCCATAAATGCACACATTGGGAAGGAAGAAAGAAACCAAATCAAAGAACTGACCCCATAGCTTGAACAAGTAGAGAGAACAACAGATGAACCGCTAAGGCACCAGAAGAAAAAGGATCATAAAGATTAGAGCAGAACTAAATGAATTAGAGAACAGAAGAACAATTGAAAATACCAAAAGCTGGTTTTTTGAAAAGATCGACAAAATTGACAAGCCACTGGCTAAACTTACTAAAGAAAAATAGGAAAGGAAACAAATAACCCAAATAAGAAATGAGAGGGAGGTTGTCACAACAGATCCAACAGAAATCAAGAATATCATAGCTGAATACTATGAAGAGTGTATTCTAACAAATTTGAAAACCTAGAGGAAATGGACAAAATCCTTGATTCATATTACAAAGGAAGAGATTGAAAAAGTAATCAAAAAAACTGCCAACCAAGAAAAGCCCGGGCCAATATGGCTTCACTGCAGAATTCTACCAAGCTTTTAGAGAAGAGTTATCTCCCACACTACTGAGACTATTTCAAAGTATAGAAAGGGATGGAGTACTCCCAAATTCATTCTATGAAGCCAGCATAACCCCGACACCAAAGCCAGGGAAAGATCCAACCAAAAAGGAAAACTACAGACCGATATCACTCATGAATCTACATGCAAAAATCTTCCACAAAATTCTTGCCAATACAATACAGCCAAGCCAGGCCAAGTGCTGAGTCGGATAGGATGCAACATATCAAAAAAAATAATCCATCATGACCAAGTTGGATTTGTAACAGGGATGCAAGACTGGTTCAACATCAGAAAAGCAATTAATTTGATCAACTGCAGAAATCGCACAAAAGACAAGAATCGCCTGATCTTGTCTATGGATGCAGAAAAGGCATTTGATAAAATCCAACACCCATTCATGCTAAAAACTCTCAGAAAAATAGGAATAGACGGCCAATTCCTCCATGCAGTAAGGGCCATTTATACAGAATCAACTGCCTATATCATCCTGAATGGAGAGAGACCAAAACAGTTTCCCTTGAGAAAAGAAACTAGAGAAGGATGCTCACTCTCATCTCTCCTGTTCAACATTCTACTAGAAGTTCTAGCCAGAGCATTTAGACAAGACCGAAGAATAAAGGGCACCTGCACTGGCAAAGAAGAATTAAAAATCTCCCTATTTGCAGATGATATGATTGTGTATGCAGAGAATCACAAAGAATCCATAAGAAAACTATTCAAACTCATATAAGAGTTCAGCAAAGTCTCAGGATACAAGCTAAACATAAGTAAATCAGTAGGATTCTTTTATAGCAACAGTGAGATTATTAAGGAAAAAATCACCAAGTCAATACTATTTACTATAGCCCCTAGGAAGATACAGCACCTAGGAATAAATTTAACAGAGAAATAACAGACCTTTGCAAAGAGAACTACAAGCCCTTACTACCAGAAACTAAGAGAGACTTATATAAATGGAGAAACCTACTGTGCTCATGGATAGGAAGACTTAACATTGTGAAAATGTCTATTTTACCCAAAGCAATCTACTTATATTATGCAATCCCAATACAAGTTCCAGTGACATTTTTTAATGAGATGGAGAAACAAATTACCAACTTTGTCTGCAAAGGGAAGAAGCCCCAGATAAGCGAAGTACTACTAAAGAAGAACAACACACTGGGAGGTCTCTCATTACCCGACCTTAGAACCTATTACACTGCCGCAGTAGTCAAAACAGCCTGGTACTGGTACAAAAACAGACAGATAGATCAGTGGAACCGAATTGAGACCCCTGAGATGACACCGTCTGCCTATGAACAGTGGATATTTGACAAAGGCCCTAAGACATTAAACTGGAATAAGAACAATCTCTTCAACAAATGGTGCTGGCAAAATTTGATATCCATCTGCACTAAATTAAAACAAGATCCATATCTTACACCTTATAAAAAAAACCAACTCAAACTGGACCTAAATATCAAATCTAAAATGATAAAGCTCAGCCAAGAAAAAGTAGGAACAACAATGGAAGGTTTAATACACAACACAGACAGACTTCAAAATCTGTCAAACAAACCACAACCATCAGAAGAGAAAAATAGATAAATGGGAACTACTAAGAATCAATCACTTTTGCTCATCCAAAAACTTTGTTAATAAAATTAAAAGGCCACCTACAGAATGGGAAAAAATATTTGGCAACTCTATATCAGACCGACACCTGATCTCCATAATCTACGAGGTACTACAAAATACCAACAAGAAAAAAATAAATTATTCAATTAAGCGATGGGCAAAGGAGATAGACAGACATTTTTCTAAAGAGGAGATCCAGATAGCCAAAAAACACATGCGGACCTGCTCAAGATCATTAGCTATTAAAAAAATTCAAATCAAAATGACAGTGAGGCAGCATCTCACCCCAACAAGCTTGGCCGTGATCCAAAAAACCAAAAACAACAAATTCTGGAGAGTATGTGGTAGATTGGAACTGTCTTACACTGTTAGTGGGATTGCAAAATTGTGCAACCTCTCTGGAAAGCAATCTGGTGCTCCCTAAAAAAAACTGATCTAGATATATCATTTGACCCAGTAATTCCACTCCTTGGAATATATCCTACGGAATCAAGGCCATTCATGCCAACTGATACATGCACACGAATGTTCATCACAGCACAGTCCACAATAGCAAAAAGATGGAATCAACCCAGACGCCCAACAGCAGAGGAATGGATAGGTAAGCTATGATATATATACTCAATGGAACACTATGTGGTGATAAAGAACAACGGTGGTAGCAGGAAACATCTCTTAACCTGGTTTCAACTGAAGGACCTCATGCTGAGTGAAAGTAGTCGGCGACAAAAGGACAACTATTGTATGAGACCCCTACGATAAGAACTTAAAAACAGACTCAAGCGTAGAAGACAAGACTCTTTGTTGGCTCCAAGGGTGTGGAGGGAGGGAGAGTGAGGCGGGGAGGGTTTAGATTAGATAGTTAATAAAAATTTGGTTGGCTGAATTCAGTGACAGCACACATTAGAAAGAAGGTTAGCAATCACTGGACTTCAACACAATTTGAGTACTCCTCCCATCTTAATCCAATATTGCAAGGACAGAGTAGCTGGGGCAGGGGGCCAGGGACCGTGCTCTCAGGCAAAACTGATGCCAGTTGGCACAGCTAGCATTTTGCTAATGAGGACTCTCTGCACCCCTCATCGTTAAGTGGCATCTGGGATCTTAAACGCTGCCAAGCTGCCATCTGAGGGTACAGCAAATGTTCCCAACTCAACAGCAATGGATGATCACCAAGGACAAGAACGACATGGGGAAAAGAGAACCCAGAAGACAAAGAGACCCACATGAGTGGGTCTCTACATCAACTCATGACCAGAAGAACTGGATGGTGTCTGGCCACCACCCATGATAGCCACAATGGAGCTCACAAAGTTGAGCTTCACTAGCAACACAAGAATAAATAGGGATGTACCCTGAGATCTCCAGTAAATGACCACAATTGATGGTTCGGGGGCTTCAGGGTTCCCCTGGGAGCATGACCTCTGGCCCTGATGCTGCCCCTGTCCATAAACCATAATGAAGTTCAACTTTTCGGACAGCAATGTATTGGACTTGGCAACGCAGAGTGACCGTATCTTGTGGGAATTTTACGGCTCTATGCATCAGTAGGACATCATCCTACTCACCTCTTGCTGGAGGTAGGGGAGTAGGTGGAGAGGAGGGGATAGGAGACTGTTGGGAGGATAGGACATGTATGGAGCAGAGAAGAGGAGTGTGCTGTCACTGGGTAGGAAGAGCAGTGGGAAGTGCATATAGGTGTGCATGTGAATTTATAGGGAAATGTACATTTTCATTCAATCATAATAAAAAATTTAAAAAAAAAGAAGACAAAGTACTATAATGACATGTGAAAAGGTCTGGAGTTAGAAAACCAAGACAGAAGAATACACTCAATATTACCAAGCTGAAAGAAGGCTTCCAATGCAACACTGAAGGATTCTGTGGCAAAATGCTGAACAATAAAGGAAGTATCAAAAGAAGATAGAAGGAATACACAAAATTACTTGCCAAAAAGAACCAGTTGACATTCAGCCATTTCAGGAGGTAGCGTATGATCGAGAACCAATGATACTGAAGGAAGAAGTCCAAGCTGCACTGAAGACATTGGTGACAAACAGGACTTCAGGAATTGACCGAATACCAATTGAGATGTTTCAACAAACAGATGCAGTGCTAGAGATACTGCTCACTCATCTGTGTCAAGAAATTTGTGAGATATCTACCTGGCCAACAAACTGGAAGTGATCCATATCTGTACCCATTCGAAAGCTAGGTGATCTAACAGAATGCAGAAATCATTGAGCAATATCAATATTACATGGAAGAAAAACATTGCTGAAGATCAGTCAAAATTTGTTGCCACAGTACAGGGACAGTGAACTTCCAGCAGGATTCAGAAGAGGATGTGGCATGAGAGAGATCATTGCTGGTGTCAGATGAATCTTGACTGAAAGCAGAGAATACCAGAAAGAAGTTTAGCAATGTTTTATATACCATACAAAGTCATTTGGAAATCCTGATGACAAAGTGGTTAAGTGCTATGTCTACTAACAAAATAGCAGTTCCAATACATCAGTTGCTCCTTGGAAACTCTATGCAGCAGTTTTACTCTGTCTTATAGGGCTGCTATGAGTCAGAGTTGACTTGACAGCAGTGGATTGTTGTTTTGTTTACCATAACACATTATGAATAACGTTGTAAAGATTGAGAATTCCTAAACACCCAACTGTGCTCTTTCACAAATCTGTACATAGCCCAAGAGGAAGTTGTTCGAAAAGAACAAGAGAGTACTGCATGGTTTAAAATCAGGAAAAGTGTGCATCAGGATTGTATTTTTTCACCATACCTATTCAATCCAAATGCTTAGCAAATAATCTAAGAAAATAGACTGTATGGTAAAGAATGAAACATCAGGACTGGAGGAAGGCTCATTAACAACCTGCAATATGCACATGACAACACTTTGCTTGCTGAAAATGAAGAGGACTGAAAGCATTTACTAATGAAGATTATAGACCATAGCCTTCAGTATGGATTACATCTCAATATAAAGAAAGTAAAAATCCTCACAACTGAACCAATAAGCAGCATCATGATAAATGAAGAAAACGCTGAGGTTGTCCAGGATTTCATTTTACTTGGATCCACCCTTATGCCCAACAGTGAAAAAATGAAACAATGCACTGCTTTAGGAAATGTGCTGCACAGTGTTAAAAGCAAAAATGTCACCTTGAGGACTAAGATGTGCCTGACTCAATGGTATTCCCTATTCCCTCATATGCACGTGAAAGCTGGACATTGAATAAGGTAAATCAGAGAAGAACTGATACCTTAGAATGACAACAGTGGCAAAGAATATTCTAATATATCATGAACTGCCAGAACAAACAAATCTGTCTTGAAAGAAGTACAGTCAGAATGTTTCTTAGAAGTGAAGATGGTAAAACTTCGCCTCACATACTTTGGGCATGTTATCAGGAGGAACCAGTCCCTGGAGAAGGACATCATATTTGGTTAAGCAGAGGGTCAAGGAAAAGAGCACGACTGTCAATGAGATGGACTGTCATACTGGATACAACAGGCTCAAATACAGTGAGGGTTTTGAGGAGGAAGCTGCACTGGGTAGTGTTTTGTTTTGTTGTACAGAGAGTCACTTTGTGTTAGAACCAACTCAACATTACCTAACAACCAAACAAGATAAATTCTTACATAAACTCTAGCTGTTTTCAATGCTCTTTATTCCTTTCCATTGAAGTCCCTCTTGGCTAACACATGAGTTCCATTCCACTTTGATCATTATTAACTAAAACATCTCTTAGTACCTGAAATGGCAGATACCCTATTATTTTACTTTTTCCAAAATTATTTTATGTATTTCTTCACATTAATATCATCTCACAATATTTATTTTAAAACTACATACCAATTAAAGAATAAAACCTGTTGCCACTGAATCTATTTTGACTCATGGCGACCCCATATGTGTGACAGTAGAACTATGTTCAATAGGAATTTAGTGGCTGATTTTTTTGGACTGCCAGACCTTTCTTCCAAGGCACCCCTGGGTGGACTGAAACCTGCAATTTTTCGGTTAATGATGGAGCTCATTAACCCTTTACACCACCCAGGGACTCCAATTAAAAGACACCCAGTTTCATCAAGTCAATGACAATGCATAAGCAAGCCTATAGGACACAATAGAGCTACCCCATGGGGTTTCCACCCCTGTAATAAGCATTTGGGCTGCTAACCAAAAGACTGGCAGTTTGAATCTATCAACAGCTCCTTGGAAACCCTATGGGGCAGTTCTATTCTGTCCTATAGGACCAACATGAGATGAAATCAACTGAATGGTGACAGGTTTGGTTTTATCATCTTTAAAGAAGCTGACTCCTGCACCTTTATCCTGTGGAAAGGCTAATAGGATGAAACCACTGACCTTTTGGCTAGCGACTGAGTTGTTAACTACTACATCACCAAAAAGAAAACCCAAAACCTAGTGTTGTGATTCAATTCCAACTCATAGTGACTGTATAGGACAGAGTAGGACCACTCCATAGTTTCCAAGGAGCACTTGGTGTATTCGAACTGCCTGCCATTTGGTTAGCAGACATAGCTCTTAACCACTACACCACAGTTTCTCACTGTACCACCAGGGCTCTTTAATTAAAGAACATACACCTCTAAAATAGTCTTTCATTCAGAAACATATTATGTATCCTCACTTACATTTTTTTAAGCTTTTGTTAAAATTTTATTATTCTCTTCACAACAGCAACGTATTTTTCCTGATGGCTGTTCCTAGGTATTTTGTTTCTGTCACCATTGTGAATTGGTAATTCTTGCAAATACGATTTATTGTTGTCATTCAATTTTTATTTTTATAGAAATGTACGTACATACAGGGAGTCAAGAGTTAAAGAGCTCTACAGTAGTTGTTATAAGAATAGTCTCATATAACACTTTTTATTCCTTTTACTCCTTGAGCTAATCCTTTTGATATTTACCTCCATATTTCTAAATAATCTGTTCATATTACTATTGATTGATATTTCAGTTTTAGGGATTATCTATTGATTTCTTTCTGTAGAAAATACAAATGAAGCTTCCTTTTTGCAATCTCTCTATATCACCCCTCCAATTTCTTAGTTTTTGTGTGATAAATATTTACCTTATGATTTTTATGTAAATACTATTGATAGTTGAGTCATAGTTTACCTTTCCTGCTTCACATTTCATTATCTCCAGCATTATACTTGCCTTTTGTTTATTAGGGTGGGGATTCGGTGGTGGGGTGGGAGTGGAATGGCATAGTTTTCTGTGTTCTGCTCTTTTATTTATCTCTATATTGTTTCCCAAACAAACAAACAAAAAAAACCCACTGCCATTGAATTGATTCTGACTCATACCAACTCTATAGACAGAGTTGAACTGTCCCACAGAGTTTCCAAGGAGCACCTAGTGGATTTGAACTGCCAATCTTTTGGTTAGCAGCTATAGCACTTAACCACTATGCCACCAGAGTTTTCAGAGAGGCAAATATCCTCACAAGATGTTCAAAACCATCAAGTGCTTGGTGGATAACTGTTAGGGAGAGAAACGTCCTCTGTTAGGCCCACTACACAGCAATCCAAGTAGAGTCTCCTGTCACGAACACCTGGTTATCTTCTTGATCTCTTTCTCTGTTGGATTCCCCGTTTCTATCTTCTGTGTCTTCCTCTTTCTTGTTCTTTTACCTGTTTTGGAAGAAGACATAGTCCAGTGACTTCCTACAAAAGGGTGCAAGGAGAGTGATTTATTTTTAAGCCTTGCATACTGTCATTAAATTTCTATCTTTATCCTACCCTCACACTTAACTCGTAATATAGAATTCCAAGTTGGAAAATATTTTTACACTCAAAAGTCTGTAGACATTCCCACAACATCATCAAGTGCCTAGTGTCTCTGTTAAAAAATACACTGCCATTCAGCTTCATGGTCCTTTGAATGAAGCCTGTTGTATTCCCTCTGGGAGCCTTTTGCAGTATGTCCTTGTTGAGTCGATTCCAACACATAGTGATCCTAACAGACAAAATAGAACTGCCCTATAGGGTTTCCAAGGAGTGCCCGGTGTGTTCAAACTGATTAGCAGCTGTAGCTCTTAACCACTTTTGACTAGCAGCCATAGCTCTTTACCAATATGCCACCAGGGCTTTCAAACCAAACCCGTTACTAGTGAATCCATTCTGCCTCATAGGCAATGCCATAGGATAGAGTAGAACTGCACTATAGAGTTTCCAAGGGACACCTGGTGGCTTCTAACTGCTGACTATGTGGTTAGCAGCCATAGTTCTCAACCACTACTCTACCAGGGTTTCCTTTTTCTGTATAGTGGTCTGGAACTTCACGGTGTTGTGTGGGTTTATTTCCATCCATTGTGTTGAGTATTCAGTGGGTCCTTCGAATCTGGCAGCAGCAGTTTATCCATCCCCACCAGAATGTATCCTTAAATTAGTTTATTAGGTGCTGCCTATGGAGATCCTCAGAAACCCCTGTGGCATAGTGGTTAAGTGCTATGGCTGCTAACCAAAAGGTCAGCAGTTCAAAAACTATGGCAATCCTACTCTGTCTATAGAGTGGTTCACTGTTTGTCCCCCTGTCTATTTTCTCCCTTTTCTGAAACTGCTGCCAGCCTCTACTCTTTTACTTCTTAGACTTTTTCTCTAATACTCTTCTGTTTCTGTCTCCGTCTTCTTTGTTTCTCATCTCTGTGACACTTGACTCCACTTTCTGATACATTTTTCTCTTATTGTCCAACTCTTATTGACTTTTGCCTTTCTGCAATCACAGTTTTCATTTCCTAAAGCTCATTTTTGTTCTCTAAATGTTTTTATTTTATCCCTGCTCTCCATTGTTTTTGTTTTGTTTTTTAATGTCTCTTTGAATAGTTTGTTTCTTCCAGGTTCCTTTGATGTTTTATTCGTGGTGGCTTTGATCTTGCATGTTCTCTCCTATTTTGGAAACATAAACTGAGGCCAGGCCAAGTGCTGTCGAGTCAGATCAGGGAGCTGATTGAAAATATTGTGTACTCTCATTGGGACCTGCTAATTATGAGCCTCAACAGTAGAATGAGCTCCTTGAACTGTTTCGTTTGCCATCTCCCAGTGCTAGAATCCAGCGTCCTTTCTGCTGGGCTGATCAAACTCTCCATAAAAACCTCCTGCAGCTTTATGACTCAAGAGGTATGTAACTGCCCTCAGCCCTTCAGGGCCACCAGGGGAAAAGATGCTTGAGCATCTCTACGGGCAGTCGATAAGTGTATGCCCGTTTTCTCCTTTTCGGTAGTAGCACTCTTCACTGAGTATGGGATTCCTCACTGTTAGACTTTCCATAAAATAAACTTTTAGTCTTCTGCCACCACAGTGTGACAAGGTAGTCACCCACGTGGATGAAGTTGGGGATAAAATCTGGGAAGTCTTATATAGCCTTTTAAACATTCTTCTTGTTTAAGGTGATTAACTGCTCCCTACCCAATCTCCCCATGTATCATCTGCCAAAAATTCCTGAGCCTTCTAAATGACACGATTGCAACTCAGACCCACCTGACTGACACTGGAAAAAGATTGCAAGGGTTAGAAATCAGTATATCCAAGACCATGGAGTTTTGAATTTTGGCTATTAACAAATATTCACACAATACACAAAGTACACATGGCAGTGGTTTGGCTATAGTTCAATGAAATGTATGGACTCCTCGTAACTGAGAACATAGCCAGGCTCCAATCCTAGCAAAGCCAGATGATTTCTGGATGACTCCTATTGGTAGACCTGGGGCCCCTAATAACACATTCATCCACCTGATCAGGATTAATTCAGGAACTGGTCAACAGTAGATCCAGTTGTTCAGGTCTAAGGAGGAAAGGATCAGACATAGTCTGGTTCAAGCACAGAGTTTGTGGAATAGGAGAATGAGAGAGAAGGATAATGACTTAAGGTGACATACATGCTTTTGTTGTCACCACCCACGGCCTTCAAGTCCTTTCCAACTCGCAGCAGTCCACTGCCCCACAGGTCTTCCAAGATGAAGCAGATTGCCACTTCTTTCTCCTGCGGAGCAGCTGGTGGGTTTGAACTACCAACCTTCCGATCAGCAGCCAAGCACTGAACTGCAGAGTTCTAGAAGACTATTATTCAGGAAATGAGTTGAATAAAAAGCAAGAGAAGTCTCTTTTTCATAGATAGAAGTTTAATGAACATGCCAGGGCCAGGTTTACCTGCGAGAAATGTTTTCACACACTGAGCAAATGTGCCTGTCTCATTAACAGGCAGCCTGGGACCAAATGAATGGGAAGAATATTGCATTACAAATATTAGAATAACTCAAATTCTGTTTTGCCTTTTTTTAAAATGTAAATATGCTGAGATGGTTGTAAAGCTGCTGGGATCACTGTTAGGATGGTTTAGAAACAAACAGTCTGCACAAAGTAAGAGTAGTGAGCTGCCTGCTTTTTCCCCCTTAATTCCTAAATTCATCCTCAACGCTCAAAAAGGAAGTATTCAGGAACCACTGTCACTCCCTGCTTGCCCTCAGCCTGCCACGTATCAGTTTATGTCTCTAGGGAGAGACAGTGGCAGTGTTTGAACAGAAAACACCCTTTGGAACTTGGTCATTTACCTATTAAAATAAAGGAAGGAGAAATCAACCTGTTGTGTGTATGGATGGGCATCTGGGAATACAGAGTCAGCACAACTGTCTGATGGAGCCAGTCTATCACATGCCTCAGGAGGTAACAGAGTCTGCTAATAAGAGTCCATGTGAGACACTCCGACTACAAACTACTTGGGCTTTTGCTGATCGATTCCAACCTCACAGAAAAAGACCCAGAGTGGTGGCTCATTTGTAAGGATAATTATGCTGCAAAAGTTGCATCCACGATACAGTAAACCATAGGTCTTACGCCAGGTAAACACACATCTCAGGAACCTCAGGCAATAGCCAGATGCCTTGACTTAGCTGTACAAATTCAGTTGAATTTGTCCCCACAGATACCAACTTTGCATCATTATTATCAGCATGATCATAATAACAGGTATGAGTACATGGTTTTCAACATCCTAAATGCTTTGCTAAACACTTTATGTGATGTATCTTAATTTGTCACAACAACACATTAAGTTAGATACTATTGTTATTTGCTGTAGAATATTGTAGCTGGATATTGTCAGGTTGATGGGCACTCACAGCAACCCCAGGCAACAGAGTAGAACTGCCCCCCGCAGGGTTTTCTTGGTCTGTAATCTTTATGGAAGTAGAGCACCAGGGCTTTCTCCCAGGGGGTTGCTGGCTGGGTTCAAACTGCCCAATTCTCACCATTAGTGCTCCTTTCCCTATAAAATAGAAGGGGGGAAAATGAGGCTTAGAACAAGTGAGAACTTGACCAAAGTCCAGAGTTCATACCTGTCAACACCAGGACTTGAACTTGAATCTCTCTGACTCCAGAACCTGCTATCTAAACCATTTTACTAAACTGTTTCTAAATAATTTGTCCCTTCCACTTGAAAACAATGAGAGCAATTTCCTGAAAGTCATGTTGAGAGGCTAGGATCTTTCAAAGATTGTATTTATCATCTACAGTTTTGTTCATGTCTGTCCTATCCTTCTTTTCTGTTGTGGTGGTGGTCCATAGGATTTTTTTTTAATTATTTTGTTACTATTGTTGAAATTATACACAGCAGAACATACACCAATGTTTGCTACATGTGCAATTCAGTGAGACTGTTTACATTCTTTGAGATGTGCCACCATTTCCCCCCTCCTTTTCTAAGTTGTTCCTCCTGAGTTAAAATAAAAAAACCCACTCTTCTAAGGTTCCCATCTAATCTTTCCAGTTGCTATTGTCATGTGATCCCACATAGACAGTTCTTAAAAGAGCATTCAAGACAGATGTTTTTGCTAGTTGAGCTATGCAATTGCTTGGTTTTAAGATTTCAAAGGATATTTTTGGCTTAAGGTTTAAAGATTATCTCAAGACAATAGTTTCAGGGGTTCAGCCAGCCTCTGTGCCTCCAGAAAATCTGGGTTCCATGAGCATTTCAAGCTCTGTTCTGCTTTTTCTACCTTTTGATCAGGATTTCTCTTATAGAATCCTCAATCAAAGTACTCACTAATAATAGACAGGCATCATCCATTTCTACTGGTCTCAAGGCAAATGTGGCAGTTGTTCACAGAGGCAATCAGCCACATATTCCATTTCCTCCTCTTATTCCTGAGTCTACCTCCTGCTGTGCTGTTCCAGGTGAATGGAGACCAATTGTTGCTCCTTGAATGGCCATGTGCAGGCTTTTAAGACCCGCAGACACTCTGCAGCAAACTCAGAAGTACACTGAACACATTATTGGACCAATTATTAGGATGCCTCATGATACCACAACTCTAGACCTCCAAACCAAGGACTAAACTCTATGAGGTTTTTGGTTGTACTCAAGCAGCCTCAGCATCTATTCTGTTGTTGTAAATATAGCAATCACCATGTCTTGTCCTTCTTTTAAGTGGGATCAGGCTTGCAAACATGCTGGAAACTTATGAAAACTTCATGTCAGGATCTGACGTTTGTCTCCAGCATGTCTTAAGACATCCTCCACTTATTCTAACCCAGTGACTTCTCTGGTTTCATTTTCCCTCACTCCCTGCCTCAGCTTCTGATTGCTTCTTCAGCCACTATTTACCCCTGACACTTGAAACAATCCTTTCCAATTTAACATTAACGTTCACCTTCTAACATGCCTAATAGTTACCGCTCCATCTACTCTTCATACGGGGTCCCTGGGTGGTATAAATGGTTAAACAGCGCTAGACTACTAACCAAAAGGTTGGCAGTTTGAACCCAACCAGAGGCACCTCAGAAGAAAGTACTGACAATGTGCTTTTGGAAGGTTGCAGCCTTAAAAACCATATAGAATGTAGTTCTACTCTGCAACACACAAATCACCAGGAGTCAAAACTGACCCAACAACAACTAGTTTGGATTTTTGATTTTATTCTCCATGTGGCACTCATACCCACTCTCCCTACCTGAATTCTGGTCCTGAGAGGATTCTTTAGACCCACCCTACCTGGCCTCCCCATTAGGGAAAAGAAACCTGATTTTGAATAACCAGTTATGGAATTTCTGCTGGTTTAGCCTAAATTTCAAACCTTTTCCCTCTGCTTCAGTGATTAGCAATAAGATGTGGTGATTTCACACAGCAAATGTCAAAACCTAAAAAACTCAGCCAGTATTTTAGGCCATTATTAAGTCCATGGCTAGAGCCAGCAAACAGACAGCCAATTACAATAAGCCAATTATGGGTCCTTGACCAAGGGCTAGGTCTCACCCAGGTTTATGACAGGTAAGAGATTTAATGAGAAGTGAGAAAAACGATTTGCTCTATTGCCTTGCTTTCCTTGACTCAAAGAGCTGTTGCCTCATTCCACCCATTCAACCATTGTAAGGTAGGGCTTTTAATGGACGATTGCCATTCCCCAGGGAAGTGCAACTGAGCTGGATCTGGAATCTGCTTGCAGCTAATAAGGTCAGAGTGTGAATGCCCAACTCCAAATGGAATAATAGCATACAGTCACTCAATATGAGAGAATTAAATTCTCATAATGCACATCATTAACTAATAAGAATAAAGTATGGACACCCTCTGGTCTAATAATGTATCTGGTCCTTTGAGACAAGGGTGAAAAACAATGTAGACTCCCTGACATAGTGGGAGAAAAATGGGAATATAGATCTAGAATACTATTAAAAGACCAAGCTTGGTGGTCCAACATCCTGAACGGCTTCCTGAGAGCATAGCCCCTGGACTCGTTGCTAGCCGAGAGCCAAAACCAGTGCTGAAGATGACTCTTGACACAAAAATTGGACTGGACGTGTGGCCGTCAGAGCAGCTCCTCTATAGAAATGTGGTTGGGGGTAGAGGTGACAGGAGTTGGTTGAATGAATCTGGAAAGTAGAGGGTTGAAAGAAGGAGCGCATTGTCACAGAGTGGGAAGAACAGCTAGAGTTGAGTGGAGGTGTGTGTATGGCAAATTGACTTGAATTGTAAACTATTGCTTAATCATAATAAAAAATTAAATTTAACAAAAGGTGAAAAAGCAATACCTGGCAATGCATTCTTTGGTTCACACTACTGTACCATGAGTTTTGGAGACACTGTCCAAAGCCCAGCATAGAAGCTAGAGGCCTTGACTGATAAATTCAATAACTCCACTTGCTTCTCTAAGCTGACTTATCATTTCTGCTTAAAAAATCATGAAAATGAATTTTCTAATTTATTTTCCCTGCTGTGTTAGTCCGCACTCATATTTGATCTTTGTAGTCTTGATGCAAACACACACATGCACACATATTCATACATACAATGTAGCCCATGTTTATAGTATTGTGGTTCTTAATTCAATTCAGGAATTTTCTTGCTTGCTTCTCTCCTTTGTATATTGTAATTTCTCTTCCTGGAGACTCTGTGCTCTTTTCTAAACCTGACAGACTCTTACCTGTACTTCAATAGCCAATGCGAATGTCACTCCTCCGGGAATTTTCCTCCAGGTCTTCAGGCACAGCTCGTTGTTTCTTGCAGTTAAGATTCCAGTCATGGCCACAGTAAAACTGAAGACAGCTATTCTTCTTTTACTTTATGGACATATCTGTTCAGAGACACATAAAAATACAGTTTCCTTTGATTTTTTTCATCAGTCTTTGATTCAGTGCATAGGAACTAAAGAATTTAGTATGCACTAAGTTTATTACCCAGTGGCAATGTTTATTACCATTTCAGCAAATGCTGTACACAAATAACACTACCACAACCAAGGAAGAGCTGCTTAATGGGAGATGACTTTTTTTAGTAATCTATAAGGATGCATCTAAAAATCCACTATTTTAAAATGCATATCTATATTACTGGTGATGGGAGCATCTGTCTCTTACCATACTGAAGTAAGAGGCTGTTCTGTTTACCAAGCAAATGTCCACAGGACAAATGATTCCTGGTTAAGTACTCATTGCCA
The DNA here is from genome assembly GCA_028571685.1 of Heterohyrax brucei. Taxonomy (NCBI): domain Eukaryota; kingdom Metazoa; phylum Chordata; class Mammalia; order Hyracoidea; family Procaviidae; genus Heterohyrax; species Heterohyrax brucei. Next base: position 109,706,520 of record CM053149.1, on the reverse strand, counting down.
ATAATGTGTGGCCATACCATTACTTGAAAAGGGAAAAGCATTGCCTTTCCAGAATATCTCTAACTTTCAAGGAGCCCATATTGATCAATGGAACTTATATTTGAGATCACATATGAGGTTGTTCAGAGATATTAGTCTGAGCTTCAGGGAAATTTCAGGCAGTTTCTAGCTAACAACGTACATTCATTTATAGTCATGGGGAGGATCAGATAAAACTCACTTTAGAAAGAAATATCAAAATCCAAGTGCATATTAACTACAGGCCTGTATCTTCTCAATGCCTAAAATATCCATGTTACCTATTCAGGGAGTCAGAATTTGGAGGACATTTTACCTAAACTCTGGAAAAGCCAAGCAACTAGACTGTTCTGATGTTCTACATTAGCTCTTTTGGACAAGGCTATACTAACAACATTAATCTCTATTGATTCTGTTTCTTTTTTTAATGATCTCCTTTATATCAGCTATCTAGAGCTGCAGAGTAACCATCCTAAGATGCACTGACCTAAAGCAATAGCCAGTTCTTGCGGCTCACAAGTCTGTAGGCCAGCTGAGTACTGTCACTGGTGCAGGCCTTGCTTGGCCAACCTTGACTGGCTTGCTCTTGTGTCTGAGAGGTCAAGTGAACCGGTAAGTTGGCCAGAGGGCAGCATGTATATGATGACCTCACTCATCTGTCTAACAGTTCGCTGGCCATCAGCTGGGATGATGCAGGGAACTGACAGTCCTTTGCCTCTCCTCTTCCAGCCGGAGAACCTGGGCTTATTCACATGGCAGCTGCAGGATTCCAAGACAGAAGTGGAAGTGTTGAGGTTTAGGCTTGGAAATGGCGCAACATCACCTCTATTGCATTCTATCAGCTAAAGCAAATCACAAGTTCAGTTTGTGTTCAAAAACTCATATCTTTAAGAGAAGCCACAGAGTTATATAAAAAAGGCAGGGACAGAAAGCCTTGAAGAATTGTCTGCATTTTTATAACTCTACCTCCTGATTTGACACCTTCTTGTATAGATGTGTTACTATTACTGATTAAACTACCCTCAAGTTTCTACCACCCTATGGTCCTGAAGAGAGACATTCGAGCTTCAGCTATTAGTATATATTCTGGGGATATTCTACAAGACTGTGGTCATTTCCTACCCTGCACGTATTTTTACGGCTTCCTCATTGTTGTTAGCTCTTTGTTTCACTGAATCATTCCTTTGGCAACAGTCAATGACTGGCAAATGATACAGCTGGGCAGGGAGAGCTTTTCCAAAAAGAGGGAAAGGAAGTTGAATAAAGATGAATTACTTGCTTCTTTTTAATTCCTTAGCACTGTACGTGTACAGCTACTGCAACCACAAGCCATGAGGATAGCTGCCAACAGCTGCCTGGATATTTTTCCTACTAAAACTACTCCAGCTTCAAACTATAATCTGTCTCTGGAATGTTTCTAAAGGGACATTGAGTGACACAACATGTAGTGACCTCAGCCATAATTTTAAAGTAGATGCAAAAATGGAATTCATAAGCCTATGGTCTCAGACAAGTGCTGGAACATAATCTGAAACTTATACCAAAGGAAAAACCTCACTTGATGGCGCACATGTGCACAGACCCAGAAGCCACATAGTCAGGCAAGAATACAAAACTGTATTGTGAGTTTCACCTTACTTTTCATGTTGAAGCCTACGCCACTGTTTTCCAAATCAACAGGTCTCTTACTCTTCAGCAGTTTAAGATATATTTCATCCAGAATCTCAACAGAGCACATACATTTGAAACATCTGTAATGTAGCACCTGCCAAAAATTTGGAACATTGTAAATTAATTTAGCATCATGATAATTTGAGAAAATTCTGAAGTTGTCAAGGACTTCATTTTACTTGGATCCACAATCACTGTTCATGGAATCAGATGTCAAGAAATCGAATTACGTATTCTATTGGGCAAATCTGCTGCAAAATGCCTCTTTAAGTGGCAAAAACCAAAGATGTCACCTTGAGGATTAAGGTGTATGTGACCCAAGCTATAGTACCTGCAGTAGTATTTGCAATTGCCTTATATAAATGTGAAAGCTGAACAATGAATAAGGAAGACTGAAGAATCCATGCCTTTGAATTATGACATTAACAAAGAATATTGAATATATCATGGACTGCTAGAAGAATGAACAAGTCTGTGTTGGAAGAAGTAAAAATACTCCTTAGAAGCAAAGATGATGAGCCTTTGGGCCACATACTTTGGGCAAGTTATCAGGAGGGACCAGTCCCTAGAAAAGGATAGCCATGCTTGGTAAAGTACAGGATCAGCAAAATGGATTTACACAGTGGCATTAACAAATGATTCAAACAACAGCAACGATTGTAAAACTGGTGCAGGACCAGATAGTGTTTTATTTTGTATACATGGGTCAGAGCCAACTCAACAGCACCTAACCAAAAACAAAAAGAAGAAGAAATCCAACTTACAAAAAAATCCACCCTATAATACCACTGCTGGGTGGTTTAGAAATTTTAAAAGAAAAGAGAGAGAGACAGGAAAAAAAGCCTTTAAAACGAGATCATCTTATACTGAATATTGTTGCAAAAAAATACTATGGAGAGAAAAACTCATGGAATTCACTTCCAGACTCAGAATCACATAACGCAGAATTTTCTGCTGCTTAGTGATTGTAGGTATCAACCATCATCCACAATCTTTTTGTTTCTGTAGGTAATTGGGAGCTAACATGTACTGGCACAAAATCTTTAGTTCAAACAGGTCAAGGTTAAGCCTGTCTTGTTGGGAGGATTATAAGAATAATACACAAGTAGAAGAAAAGGGCTCTAATTTATCAGATGCTTTATCTGTAGTTGATTCTATTAATAGTGCAAGAGTAAGTGACCGGTTGGAGGGGGTGAGGAGAAGGAATCTAAAGACATCTCTTTTGAAAAACGCAGCTCTTGTTCAGGAAAGAAAAGCATTGTATATTTTATCCCCTGGAGGATCTGTTCTATCATGGATGTTTTGTACAGAAGATATTTCCAGACAGTAAGCACCAGGTCCTAGTTTCAAGGGAGCTGCTTAGGAACCTACCTGAGCTGAAGCTCCAGGTTGAAAGAGACCCATGCTGGCAGCAGTGATAGAGGGGAGCTCAAAGGCCCAAGTCATAGAAAGGCTGGAGGGTCAAAGAAGGGCAGAGGATGTGCAGTCAGATGATCTGGCCATAAATGATTCATTCCCTAAGAAGGGAAAGCTGGTCTCCTGCATGATGCATAATTACACTCTGCATCATCACAGCACTTTAAAATAAAAGACTTCGTTCTGCAGAGTTTTCACAACTTCCAGTTTATTTTATCTACACACCTTCCCTTAGAGACAGTTCAGTGCAAGCTGCATATAATTCTCAGCACTTCATAAGAGAGGAACTGAAGGCGACAAAAGGTAAAGTGATTTGTTCAATGTCACCCAAAAGTCAGAAACAAACGAAAAATTAGGGCAGCTTCAGGTCTCTTCTACCTAGGGTTACCATTGTTCTAGGAAAGCAACAAATTTGTCTAACACATTTAGCAATGGTTCCTGGCTAATCTTAGGTGTAACTAATCCTGTGCATTTATTGTCTGTCCCTTCCTACACCCATTCAATGTCAAGTCAGTGTAGATCCACTCCCTTTTTTAGCATCTTTCCCTGAGGCCAGTTTATTTACTGAGCAGATGGGAGGTAAACTTGCATTTAGCATCTGGTTACGTATCTCATTCACTCAACCTGATTCTAAAATTTTATTAGATTGATATTAAAAACAAAGAGGACCAATCACTATTAACCAAAACCAAATCAAACTCATTATCACTGAGTCAATTCCAACTCATAATGACCTGATAGGACAGAGCAGAACTGCCCCACAGAATTTCGAAGGAGCACCTAGTGTACTTCAACTGTAAACTTTTGGATTAGCAGCCATAGCACTTAACCACTATGCCACAAAGGTGTGCATTACATTTGGTTATATACAACAATTCCTGGGCATGCTAAGCCCATAAGTCATCACTGGACAATAAGCAAAGACAGTACTGTGGGATCAACATGAGTATTGCAATCAGCCAGACCCCACTGAAATCTTGAACAGTTTCACTTGCTTATTCTATGACCATGAACAAGCCTTTTAGCCTCTCCTGGCCTCAATTTGCTTGATGTCAAAGTGAGTACAGTAAGTCCTTTCTTGTAGGATTCTTGAGAATATTAAATGATACAACATGTGAAACATTTATATCGAAAACAGTCCAATGCTTATTAGTTCCTTCATGCAGACTCAGTTGCAAAACAATCTACAGGATAATCAAACCAGTTAATTCAAATTAAATAAGGGGGAAGGTGTCTTAGGCTGGGTTTTCTAGGGAAGCAAAACCAGTAACATGTGTAGGTACAAGGAAAGATTTATAAAATACATAAAGTCCAAGGAAAGATAGAGAGAGAGAGAGAGAGAGACTGAGAGAGAGAGAGAGAGAGAGAGAGAGAGAGAGAGAGTTAGATATGCATATAGGAAACAGCTCATGCAGTTGCAGAAGCTGAATGTCCAAAGTCTTGGCACAAACTTCACATGGCCACGGAAGTTGATGAACCCAAGGTCAGCAGGTCAGAGATCAGAGTTCTAGATCACCGGTTGTATAGGTCAGTGGATCCCAAGCTGGCATGAGACAGGAGCTACAGAGGTTGGAGAACCCAGGACTGGCAGGTCAGGGAGCAAGACTCTCAAGTGCCGGCTACAAGGGTTGATAAATCCAACAGCTGCTGGTTCAAATCCAGGAACCAGACATGGGAAGAAGAGAGCAGGAGCTGCTGGCTACCTGAGCAGACTGGCAGTAGTAGTGGAAGGTGGAGAGATGAGAGCTCAGGGGCGGGAGGCCACCACAGACTCTACCCTGCCACTTAATACAGCAGCCAAATATGGAGTAGCCAACTTGACATAATCCTGACCACCACAGAAAGTTTGTCTGAAATATCTAACACAGCTATCTTATTTTTATTATTTAGCTATATCCAGGGAAAGAAATAAAAGAACCTAGTGGCAGAGAGTCCATTTCAACTCACAGCCACCCTTGAGGACAGAGTAGAACTTCCCATAGAGTTTCCAAGGAGCACCCAGTGGATTTGAACTGCTGACCTTGTGGTTAGCTGATGGAGCACTTAACACCTGTGCGACCAGACCTTCCAGAAATAATGTCTAAATGCTTCCAAAATACAGTAAAACTGGTTTTATTTGGCAAGCTTATTTGTTCAACAAATGAAATACCGAGTAGTCTGAACATTGCATGTCAATATTAAGTTATGGTGTAATTAAATAAGAATTTGTTTTGCACTTCAGTTTATACATGAAACTTACTAACTAAACCTTTTATGATACCATTTTGATGTGTCCTGTTGGCTAGGTCACATCCAATCCCACTCACCATGAGTTGGGTCCAGCTCACAGCGACCCTAGAGGTCAGAATAGAACTGCTCCATAGTTTCCAAGGAGCACGTGGTGGGTTTGAACTGCTGACCTTTTGGTTAACAGATGTAGTACTTATCCCACTATGCCACCACGGTTTTCTGGCTAGGTTATAACCTCGGTTATTTAATCAAACACTAACCTTGGTGTTGCTCTAAAGGTGTTTTGTAGGTATGATTGAAGTCCATAATCAGTATACAAGAGGATTCATTATCCTAGGCAATCTGGTGGTCCTGATCCAATCAGCTGAAAAACCTTAAATCAGGCTTTTCCTGAGAAAGAGAACATTTCTGCCGATGGACATTAGATTCAGCTGATGACCAGAGAGTTTCAGCCTGCCTTTCCTAGTGGCCTGTGCCAAGGATTTCTGACTTGCCTAGCCATTAAGGATTACAGATTTGCCTAGCCAATCCCCTCAATCACTTCAGCCAATTGCCAATCTCCCTTTAGTAAATGTACATAACATATATATATATGTAATTCCTTGCTAGGTGCAGCCGAGTTGATTTTGACTCTTAGAGGCTGCATGTAACAGAGTAGAATTGCCCCCATAGGATTTTCTAGTTTATAATCTTAATGGAAACAGATTGTCAAGTCTCTCATCTACCAAATCTCAGGATGGGTTTGAACCACCAACTTTTCAGTTAGCAGCCAGAACACAAACATTATCCTACTAGGGCTCTTTATGCATCTGTACAGACATACAGACAGATATACACACATATATGTGTGTGTGTATGCATGTATATACTTATATATATACATACATATACTTATATATGTACATATGTAAATGTGTGTGTAGTACATATGCATACAAATATGTGTGTGCATATACATATATATATGTGTGTGTGTACATGTTTTTCTTGTTAGGTGCTGTCAGTTCAGTTCTGACTCATAACAACGCTATAAACAACAGAATAAAAGACTGTTCCATCCTGTGCCATCCTCACAATTGTCATACTTCAGCCAGTTGTTGCAGCCACTGTGTCAGCCCATCTCCTTGAGGGTCTTCCTCTTTTCTGCTGGCCTTCTACTTCACCAAGCATGATTTCCTGTTCTGGGGCCTGGTCCCTGGTCCAAAGTAAGCAAGACCAAGTTTCACCATCCTTGCTTCTAAAAAGCATTCTTGCTGTACTTCCTCCAAGATAGATTTGGTCATTCCTAGGAAGTTCACGGTATATTCAATATCCTTCACCCTTAACACAATTCAAATGCATCAAGAGGAAGTTCATTTGTTGTTATTTATGGTAGTTATATCTACAAAGCCACCAAAAAAACTAGGTCAGCAATCTCGACAAGTTTTTTGTTGCTCTTTGCATGTCTGCGAATGACCACAAAAGCATCACAAGCACTGATTTGGGGGTTACAAATAAATTTTAGGGAACATGCGAATTCACAAACAGAATCCATGAATAATGAGAATCAGCTGTGTAGGTAGTTGAACTACGTGACTCGGCGGTTTCCTTGTGGAAAATGCACCAGATTTTACTATGCCTCTACATGCTAGAGGGTGTCTGCCTGCTTTCTCTGACACATGCTAGCGGAATATGGTCACTTAATGACCCTCAGTGTTTAGCCAGGAGCCTTGGCTCTCAGGCCTCTCGGAGTCAATAGAATAAGTTAGGAGTCTATAGGAATTTTATGGAGAAAAGATGGACATTCCCTCTGCCCTGCTGCTCTCAAGAGCACTAGAAATACCTGTAGCCTTAACAGAAGTATACAGCTTGTCTCATCTCAATTACCCCCATCTCGCATAACTAGCAGACCTCGGTGTCATCTTGATTCACCCCAAGCATTCAGGAGCATTCAGGAGAAGATAAGAATTAACAGGGTCCAAACAATCATTCCTGTGCAAACCCAAAGCCTTAGAAAAACAAAGTCCCATTGGTCCTTTCATCCCCAGGCAAATATAATCAATACCTCCAGGTTTGAGGATATAATCTTTCTGGCACCACCTCCCCATCTTGCAGACATACTCATTGTTCCCTGAATTATCTCCAGCATAATACTGCACTGAGACCACACGAGTCTGCTTTGAATTGAACCAAAACGTTTCTCCTGCCCAGACAAAGCCAGGAAACTTTGCTTTGTGCACTTTTCAGCTGATACGCAGCTTCCTATTATGGAAGCAAGCAAGCCACCATCCATCTTCCTTTGGAAGGCTGGGACACAGCACCACAGCTCCTGATGAGCAGGCAAGGCCAATTAAGCACTGCAGAGAGCACCCGTAGCCAGCTCACCCAAAGAACAACAGATAGATGCATTAATTCTCTGTCTTTTGTAGATGAGGATTACTGAGAAATGGGGCTTTTGTGTTATTTCCTGGTCCTGAGAGAGGCAGTTGCCCAAATTCACCACAACAATTCATTTTTTTCCATTAGGGGACTCTTAGCCAAACAGATTAAACTCAGATACACTAAATGTCTAAATGTCTAATAGGAGTCAGGTGCTAAGCTGGACCGTTTCATATCTATCATGTGATTCAGTTATCACAATAATGACACATTCACTATGTGGTAAATACATAGACTTTCATAAATTTGCCACATCATGAAACTCAACAAACAACAGGACCAGGATTCCAATGCTGATGTCATAACACAAATCTGAAGTCGCTTCCACTCGTGATAGCTTTTATGTATATTGTGTCTTGCACTTACAGCTGATGACTTGACTGATGAATTGATTGGCTGATGACTTCATGAGATAGCTACCATTTAGAATGGCTTTCTAAAGATATTCTTTTCTATGAGAATGGTCCACAGGCTTTCTTCTAACTGCTCTCCCCTCCTTAATCAAATTCCTTCCATGTTTCTGAATTACAAATGCTGTCATAACAAAAATTACCGCAAGTGGGTAGCATTAGAAAACAGAAATTTATTTCCTTGCAATTCTAGAGGCTAGAAGTCTGAATTCTGTGTGTGTGTGTGTGTGTGTGTGTGTGTGTGTGTGTGTGTGTGTGTGTGTGTGTGTATTCTGCCCTTTTTGTAAGAAGCTACTCAGAAAAGATAAGACTTAGGACCCACTCTACTCCTGTATAACCTCATTAACATAACAAAAGTGCTATTTCCAAATGTGGTCACATTCACAGTATGTGCATCAAAGAGGAAAACTGCAAGTATCCTACATAGTTCAACAACTGGGTTCCTAAAAATATACACTAGAATCCTAGCCCCTAAACCTATAAGGGTATACCTGGATGGTACAAATGGTCAATACACTACCAATAGAAAGGTTGACAGTTCAAGTCCACCCAGAGTACTTGGGAAGAAAGCACTGGTGTCTTACTTCTGAAAAATTAGCCATTGAAAACTCTATGGCTCATGATTCTACTCTGACAAATAGAAGGCCACCGTGAGCTGGAGTTCGATTTGAAAATAACTGGGTTCTTTATGGATGTAATTCTCTTAGGAAATAAGGTTTTCTTTATTGTGTTCATTAGAGCACAACTAAGTAGGGTGGTTCTATATCTAATCCCTTGGATTTATGAAAGGAAGGTTAGACATAGAGATATATACACACAAAGACACATATACACACAGCAGGGTCATGCAAGAGACAGACCCTGCGTGAGGGTTTTCTGTACACCAAGAAATCAATGAATGCTGCGGTTACCTACAAGGAAGGAATTGATGTGGTTAAGACCCTGATACATGCTTTTATCCTCCAGAACTGTAGGAAAACTAATTTATAGTCTCTAAAGTTATCCATTTGTGGTATTTCTGTTACAACAGCACTAGGGAACCAAGACAGTGTCCTAACATATAACCCTAAATCGAAGAAGAAACTGCGATTAACATACACAACTGTAACAAGAGCGTCTTTTAGTGACCCTAGACTGTGATTTTTCTACATACAGTGTCATCCCAACTTTTCTACATTTTCTATGTCTTGAAAATCTGGATCATGGGAAATTAAGAGGGATAAGTTAAATTAATATATAAATGTTAAGGGCAATAGCAAGCGTTTTTTATGAGAATTCATTTTAAAGATGCTCATGGAAGTTGAGTCTCTGGATTTCAAGTGATAAAAGTCGTTTATTTTTTTTGGTACTTTAGATGAATGTTTACAGAAGAAACTAGCTTCTCATTAAACAATTAGTGTACATACTGTTTTGTGACAATGGTTACCAACCTCACAATATGTCAGTGCTCTTCTTCTCAACCTTGAGTTCCCTTTTAGCAGTTTTCCTGTCCTTTCCGGCCCTTTAGTCTTTGTCTGCTGGCTGGTGTGCCCCTTTAATCTCATTTTGTTTTATGGGCCTAGCTAAGCTTCAGCTGGGTGAACCTCAGGAGTCACTCCATTACTGAGCTAAAAGGGTACCCAGGGGCCACACTCTAAGAATTCCACTAGTCTGTCAGGCCAGTAAGTCTTTTTTGTGAGTTAGACTTTAGTTCTACATTTTTCTCCAGCTGTCCCCTAGACCCACTTTTCTGATCCCTGTCAGGGCAATCAGTGGTGGTAGCTGGTACCGTCTAGTTGTGCTGGACTGTCTGGCGTAGGCTGTGGTAGGGTGGTCCATTAGTCCTTTAGACTAACCCTTCCTTTGTCTCACTGGTTTTCTTCATTCTCTCTTGCTCCTGTCTGAGACCAGTGGAGTACTTCAGATGGCTGCTCACATGCTACACAAGCCAATCTTGGTGGGCTTTGGCATAGGAAGAGATTTACTGGACCATACAACCAACAGCAGGAACAAGATTGATCTCCATGAAAAAGAGGGCTGAGTCTTCTCCTCCTTTCTTCCTCTCTCTTTTCTGCTTTCATTGCACATCAGCTTCAGTCTTTTAGAGAAGCTTTCTCCACATCGTAGAAAACTTGGACAGGAATAGCTTTTAAATCACTCCACTTCACCTTTCGAGAAACACTGGAATTTGCTCTGTGCTTCTACAGTCAAAACACCTGGGAAACTATTTGGCTTTGGTCCCCAACCTTGGGTCAGCTAATGCTGGGCAAGGGTAATGACATCTAAGAAGATGGTTATTCACAGTTAATTACTTATTCAATAATTTATGCTTGAAACAGGGCATATCACATGTTCCAGAAGGCTAATTAGAGCCATCTGGAAAGTTTGATATTGTTTATGCTCCTTCTCAGAGCACTTACATTTCCAACTAACAGTAAGTCAACTCTAGGCTCCTGAAAAGAAGCATGCTTGAAAACGGATAACGTTTAGGACAGACTCGTGCCCATCTTACTATTTCTGCTCTTCCCTAGAACTGAGATACACATTGAATTTGTGGAAATCAGGTCTTGATTCAGTTGTTTGACCACAGTTTATAAGTATGAGCTTCCTACTTCGGAATCACCAAATCCTAGCATAGCAAACACCGGACTAAATGTGCTGAAATATCCAGAAACAACAGACTAACAGAAACATGAAGTGACATAAAGAAGGACAATTTCTGGCAACTTTTAAGAGATAGATATCTTCCCTGATCCCAGCCTTTCAGGAGTCCTGGAAATAGGATAAAATTTATCAGAAAGTTCACCACTAATGTTAGTCAGCTTTTCGTGCTGTGATGTGACATGCTCCTTTCACAGCCTGTGATCAAATCTCGCCTGTAGCATGTCTAAACCATCCTTCTCTGTCTTATTTGGTACTGCGGAACAATTCACAGGAAGCCTCCACCCCCAAAAATGACCAGAGTTGCGCACTGTGTCGTGACTCCCAGATTCCCACTTCCCCACCTCGTCTACTTCAGGGAGTGGGTGTCCAGCTGCACACTCGCCTACCGAGTTACATAAGATAAGAAGTGGGAATCTTTCTTGAGCCCAGACCATAAAACATAATTGGACATATTTCTGCAGACAGTATAAAATATTGTATTCTGTCTTGCACAGATGGGATTATTTAGCCTTCATACAACCTTCAAATAGCACGTTGTGCTCCTTTTAATCAATCCATAATTCAAAGAGGACATCCGTTAACCTCCTGAGGCTTCCACTACAACAGTAGGTGTGGGCTGGCTAAGGCAAGCTATGTTTTATTACAAAAGTCAAAGTCAGCTTAGGCCATGATTTTATAAATCTCATTAGTGATTACAGTTTCTTATCTCCAGGTATGACAAAATACCATTTTTACTTTGTCAATGTATCTCCGCCAGAAGGAGGGATCCCAGAGACTCTCTGCCAGGCACTGGGAACAAAGGGATGCCAGGCGTGGGGAGTCTGTGCTTGTGTGATAAGGTCCACTGCGGGGAACAACTGTCCTCTGCTTACACGCAGTGCCTTAATGAAAGGTCAGAGAGCAGAGCAGCTTCTATCTGCATCTCACAGGAAGGCAGAGGTGAGAAGTTTTGTGAATACCACAACAAACAGCCTCGCTCTTCCTCTCATGCTCTCATTCCCCTGTATGGCCAAGTATCATACAAACGTGAAGAGCAATTCCTTATAATTACCAAGTGCACATGTGCTTGGACAGGCTGAAGTGTAGGTGCTCAGAGACGTTACTTTGCAGAGGAGAACCCCCGGTGCAAGCGCATGGCACCGCCATTCATCGGTCAGCTCAGCAGTCCTGCCCCCGCAGCCACGGATCTTAGCTGTACTAATGTGTAAGAGGCAGTGCAGACTTGATTGGAAGCAATATTTAAATGCCAACCTCAGGCAAGACTTTGAGCTGAGCACTAGGGAGACAATGGAACAAAAGGAACATTGGCATCCTCACAAAGCAAACAAAGCAGTGGGGGAACCAAGAAGTGGCCTTAACACAGGAGACAGGGTGTCATGAGCCAGTATGCATGAAAATTAGCCAGAGGACTGCCCAGTAGATGGCTGGTTCTGGGAGACAGTTAAAGTGATGCTTAATGCAAGACCCAAGAAACGACCAGAAGGAAATCGTGGCAGAAAAGAGAAGGAAGAGCATTTTAGGTGGAAGGAACAGCCAGTGCAAACACACATGACATGTGGCTCAGCAAAGCTGGCTATCAGACAGCTGTGTGTGGATCAGTTCCAAGTTTATCTTGTCTCAGTATTATTAATAGCAGTGCCCCTTTCCATCTCCAAAGTGTCACAGGTTGCTTGAACAATAAATTGTATGATCACTTTTATTATTAAGTACATGCAGAGGAATTGGAGTGACTTACCTTCTTGAAGTGTCAAATTTGGGGACTGGACCTCAGAGAGCTTTGTGAGATTTTTACTTCAGAGGGGTAGGTGGACTGGTTTCTATTCAGCAGGCAATGAGAAGCCAATGAAATGAGTGTAAGTAAGAGAGTGAGGAAAACAAAACTTGTATATAAGGAAGTTAACTCTGAGCAGCAAAGCAGAAGATGAACTATTGGAAGGGATAAGACTGCACTTAGGGAGATCAATTTATTTAGTGAGACCCAGAAGCTGTGTCCCTAAGAAAGGTATCATCTACATCACTTCTGTCCAATACAAATATAATGCAAGGCAAATAGCGAATTTTAAATATCCCTATAGACGGCAATGGGTTTTATAGTTACCTTAATAAAAGAAAATAACAAGCAGGTAAAATTCACTTTAATAATATTTTTTTACATAACCCAGTATGTCAAAAGGTTACCAGTTCAATGTGAAACAGGTATTTAAAGGAGTAAGATATTTTGGATTCGTTGTACTAACTTTTTGAAATACGGTATGCATTTTGCAACTACAGCACATCACTGGCCACACGTCAAGTGCTCAACAGCCACACACAGCTAGTGCTACATGCTACAGTGGACAACCCTGATATCAGTGGAGAGAGAAGACACACACACACACACAAGAAAAGTTAGTCAACTTAAAAACTTTACCATTTATTTAAAAAGTGTTTTTCCCAGTAACTGCTGCTGTTCACATGCAACATCAAATGACTTTTAAAACAGCCTTTTAAATTAAGCATGACTTTTAATTTCACTTGGTAGATGTAAAATGTCAAATAAAAATCTAAATAAAAGCCAGCAAGGGTCACATAAGCAGGCTCCCAGAGCTAATGTGTGGCCCAAGTGGCCCCTGAACTAGACTGTCAGGCTGCCCTGTTCTGCAGAGTCACCCTGTGAACTTGGTATCCACGATTCTTTGTCTAGCTAAGGGTCTGATGGGCCCTCAGATCTCAACTCCCTAACTCTGTCCTTTCCTGCTTCTATCTGAGCCTGAAAATGAAACACAAATTTACAAGTGGTAAGATTTCTGTGAGGAAATCCTGGGGATAAGAATGGCCTGGTACAAGGTTGTAAAAAGAGAAGGAACAGAGACAGCCACCTACAGAGAACTTGAGTTAAGATGCAGTATGGTTTGTTCCATAGAGTCAGACAGACCTGAACATAAATGCTGACTTCTCTATGAATTCATTCTGCAGGCCAGCCACTTACCAAAACCTGAATTTCAGATTTGTTGTGTGGAAATGGACTTACTTAAGGGCAACCACCATCTGGGCTTGCTAAGAAGATTATATATGGGTTACATAAAAGTCTTAGAGCACAGTAAAGTAAATCAAACCATTGCCAGAGTCGATTCCATCTCATTGCAACCCTACAGACATAGTAGAATGGCCCAACAGAGTTTCTAAGGAGCGCCTGAAGGAACTGAACTGCTGACCTTTTGGTTAGCAGCTGTAGCACTTAACCGCTATACTACCAGGGCTTCCTAGAGCACAGCAGGCACTCGATAAAAAGGAGCAATATTTACGACAGCAGAAAATTGTATTAATTAAGTCACTTCTCCCCTGGTTGGAAACCTTCAATGGTTCCCTATTACTACTTGAAAATACATATTTCATTAACAATGTACAAGATTCAAAGGAGTACACAAGTGCTAAGTGGTAGGTACCAGTAAGAAGTATTCAGAAAAGGAGAAGAGTAGGTGGAGAGGAGGTGACAGGAGATTGTTAAGAGGACAGGACATATATAGAATGAAAAGGAGTGTGCTGTCACCAGGCAGGGAGAGCAAAAGGAGCTGCAGATAGGAAGGCATACAAATTTAATTTGGACTGTATATTGTTTTAGTCACCTACTACTGCTCTAACAGAGAATACCATGAGTGGAAGGCTTTATGAAGAGAAATTTTATTGACATAGTCTGGTAAGCCACAAATCCTTTTACAACTTACAAGTCCATTCAGTATGAGAAATTGTCACAGTCCAGTGGGCTGAGTCCAGGAGATTATCCCAGCACAGGAACCTCAGGTCCAGAGGCCATGCTCTGTTCTCGGTGCTGCCTTCTTGGTGGTATGAGGTTCCCAACTCCGTTAGGCTCACTTCTCTTCCTTGTATTCCACAGCTGGTAACTGGAGTCCTGCCTCACCAGCACAACTGCTGCCCGTTCTGCGTCATCAATATCACAGAGGCAGGATTCGCAACACATGGGAGGAACCGTACCGTACCAGGACTCACAGCCAAGTCAAATCAATACATACATTTTGGGGGGGACACATGCAATCCATGACATATACTTTCACTTAATCACAATAGAATATTTTTAAAAAGGAAGTATTCAGAGAAAGGATACAAATCAAAAGTAAAAGCTGTTTAAAAGAGAAAAAGAGAGAAAGGTAGGTAGATAGAATATGAAAACCAAGTTTTAAAAATGAAAATACAAACTTAAAATCTTTAAAAATGAATATAGGAGAATGAACTCCCTCTTTCTTTACTATTTATTATTGTGCTGTTATCCCTCACAAAGATGTTTACTCTCTCATTTAGAATGCTTTTACCTTGGGGACCAGCACGAGGAACAGAAACACTGACCATTTCTTTGCATATATCCTGCTCATCTATGAAAGTTTATTTGTAAAACAAAGGACTGGAAATGGGATAGAATTGCTTTGGCAAGTTTTTTTTTTTTTTTTTTTTGGTTTGTTTTCAAATATTACGGATACTAAATTGATTTCTAAAATGTTTCAATAATTCATAGTCCTACCAACAGTATATAAGAGCATCACTGTCATCACAGTTTTTTCATTTTAGAACACTGTCAATCTTTTTAATTTTTACTATCTGGTATCTCAGTGCCTGCCTTGATCACAACTAGGGTAGGATGACATCTTTTCTTGTGGCCGTGAGCCAATCATATTTCTTCTGGATTAAGCTGTTTATATCTTTACCTACTTTCACTGAAATATATCAGTCCATCAGAGCCCTAGACATTTTAGAGAGATTATCAGTTAAAAAAAAAAATTCTTAAACTCCCTTAACTTCAGTCTCTTTCATCTATTAAATGAGCATAATAAAACTTACCCCACAGGGAAATATTTCTCCAGGTAGAAGATGCCAGAAGTTATTAAGAAACACAGAAATCTGGATTTGGCCACTGGCATAAGTTGTTGAATTTTTAAGCATGTTGATTTCCTCTGATGTGTTGACCACTCTGTCAGGCACTGGTAACACAAAGATCCCCAAGACAGGTCCCTAACTCCTAGGAGTTATGAGTACAGACTGTAAAGAGGAACAAGTTGATAGCTGTAGTAGAGTTTAAATGAAGACATCACTGACTCCCCGCCCCAAATTGTATCTGCTATCCCTGCTCTGTGCTCTCATAGAGCCCCACCCTTCTGTCTGGGGGCACTTAATATGACTGCTGTTAATTACAGTGTGTCTCCCCACTGCCTCCTTGGCTATGAGAACCATCCACTGCATGTAGCATGTACTTAGTGCCCAGTTACATCTCAGTATACTGGCTGAATACAAGAACATACTTGGTATAGCAATAGGTTGAAAGCCGTTTACTACGACAGACTAAAAAAAAACATAGAGATGAGATATTTGACTTTGTTTTCAAACAAGGAGACAAGATTTCCCAGATGAATGTGGGCAGAAATATCAGGATGTACCTTGGGAATAGCCAACAGGCTGGTCTGTCAAGAGCCTAAAAGATACTAAGTAAAATAGTAGAATATGAGAGTGAAGACTTAGCCAGGGGTCCTGGACAGCCATGCTGAAGACTTTTTCTTTATTCTATAGGCAACAAAGTTCCCTGGGTGGTGCAAGTGGTTGGCAGTTCAAATCCATCTAGCTGTGCCATGGGGGAAATGCCTTGGTAATCTGCTTTTGTAAAGATTACAACCAAGAAAACCCCATGGGATAGTTCTGTGTTGGTAATACACAACGTCACCACAACTCAGAATTGGCTTGACAACAATGGATTTTGGTTTTACAGGCAATGAAGAGATATTAGGACATTTTCAGCAAAGAAGTCACAAAATCATATAAATGTTTTCAGAGAATGATCCAGCAGTGAGTGGCATGGGGTATGTAGAAAGAAATTGAGGCTAAGAAAATTGTAAGAAGAAGAATTGTGGCACACTCTAGGTTCAGTAAGTATTGGTTAAATAAATAAGACAGGTGAGATAGAGTACCAGATCTTTATGTTAAAAAAAGAAGTACCTGTTTCGTCTTGCCTTTTCCATGTAAAGTTGACTGATTACTAACTTTAAACTCTGAATAAATGATCAAGGGTTCCCAAGCTTGTTCAGCAAAGAAC
Source organism: Heterohyrax brucei (assembly GCA_028571685.1). Taxonomy (NCBI): domain Eukaryota; kingdom Metazoa; phylum Chordata; class Mammalia; order Hyracoidea; family Procaviidae; genus Heterohyrax; species Heterohyrax brucei. Next base: position 109,689,642 of record CM053149.1, on the reverse strand, counting down.
CAAATCATTAGACAATGAAAAAGCAGGCGATATTGGCAAGGTGAGTAAAGTAGTCGATCAGGGTGGTAATGGATTTCATCAATGACTGCAGATGGAATTTCATTAAGTTGCATGGCAATAGCAGGAACCATTTAACTTAGGATGTCAATGGTCTTGCCACTTTTTTAATCACACACTGAGATAATCTGGGAGAGTTTCCACAGTAACTGTAGGAGTTAGAGGGGAGATAGAAAAAGAAAAAAAGAAAGAAAGGCTGCATCATTTATCCTGGTTATTATGAAAATTAAAGCTAGAGAGAAAATCTCTAAAGAATGCTGTCCTCCATAACCTTTCAATTCCTTGTTTGGGATTCGGTTTCACTGTTCATTTTTTGCCACCTTGAGGTGCATAGCTTGACCCCCTAAGCACTATTCTGGCCTCTTCATCTACACTAGATGAAGTTTTAGCTGCCTATACATTTGTAATGGAAGTGAGCAAGAGAGCAAGATTACATTCTCTGTAAGCTTGGAAGAGCAACTGTCCTGGGGTTTCAAGCAGGGAGATCAACCCACAAGGTTATTTTACTGTCTGTGGCTCTATCTCTCATTTGGATAATCACAGACATGTACAAAAACCAGTATTTTCCCATAGCCTGCCGCTTGAGACAGCTGAGTGAGGTATCATTTCACTAACTTAAGAGACACCAGGAAAAAAAAAATTATCAGCTCCTTGCACCCAAATCTCCAGGCCAAAGATAGTTCTGCATCTAAAAGTCAACAAAGATTCTTTTATCAAGGCAGCCATTAAACCCCTAAACATAGCTGAATCACTCTGGGCCTCAGTTTCCTCATTTATAAAATGATCGAGCCCACCCATAAGGTCTCTAAGGACCTTTCTACTTCTAGCATCCTATGATTTATAAGAGCAGACACAACTAACAATGCATTAGGGTCAAAATCACTAATGATCAGTAAAAATAAAAATGAATGTCAAGTGCTGTTCGTTTTTCAGCTACCAAGTGGTCCCTCTTCTAGTCCTCAGTGAGATAGAAAACTTTGATGTAGAATTTAAAATGTCCTAGATTGCAATTTGTTCTCCACCCTGCGTGAAATCCACCCCCTTTTAAATTTTGAACTGTTAAATCCCCTGTTGCATTCTGCTTATGTGCAGTCGAGTTCATTTAACACGGCTGCATTTTCTCTATCAGGCCTGCCCAGGCTTCCTGCTCTCCAGAGCTTTGTATGGTGTATCTTTTGCTCTAGACTCTGCCCAGCGTGGATGTCATCATACCCTCTCAATAAAATATGTGAAATTGCAGAGGCAGAAGTGGGGGGCAGGAAATTGGAAATTCAAACTGCACACTGTGTGCGCCACAGGGGAATCGGGCCTTATGTGTTTTAAAGGAAAATGTTTTCATCTTTGCAGATGCTTCTCTGGCTCTCTGCTTAACACAGGTCTGCTTCCAGGACATGTTACTCACCAGTGCTGCACCTCAGACCCCTGCAGGGGAGATGTCTTTAAGCACCGCTCCAAAGATGTCTCATTGCTTCTAATACAGTTGTTTTCGCTCATTTCCTTATTCTTTACATTGTTTTCCCTTAATTTCACAGCCAGCCAAGCCAGCCAAGTGCCGTCGAGTCGGATCCGACCAGGCAAAACCAGTGTACATACCTGCCCTCATTGCAATCTTTTATTTTTTTTCCAGAAGGTGAAGAAAAGTGGTGGGGGTTGTAGATGGTTGAATTTGGTCCAATCAAGCATCCCTGTTATTCTCAGAGAAACAACTGGACTTCTTTCCCCGACTGTCTCTCACAAAACCATTTTAGATTTCCTAAAATAAAAGTGATGATTCCAAACCCCCACTCCTTTCTCCTGTTCTGTCTCACTCTCCCTCATCTGCCAAGGTTTGGAAGGGTCAGGTGTCTGGATTCCTCAGCACTTTCTTTCATTTCTTTCTTCTCCAGCTCCCTGTTTCTCATTTGCTTCACCAACAGGACATTACTTCTAGTCTCAGCTGTTTCTCTGAACTCTCACTAATGAAAACCTAATTGCATTGTCTTTCTTCCCTGGTTGCTTCCTCAGATCCCTGACTCAGAAGAGCAGAGCAGCTGGAAATGGGTCTCTGTGTACCTGTTCTGTTCTGGTGACTTGTGCAAAATCTCTCTCTTGTTTCCCACGCAGCTGCGGGTGCAGTTAGCTGAGGAGAAATAAGCGAGTTGGGGAGAGTGGGGAACGTCCTATGCAGGACTGAAAAAAGGGAGTGAAACATTGGAGAATTTTTTTTTAAGTAATTCAAAAAGGAGAGCTTTTAACTTAGACCCTTAATATCTTTTACTTGGTTTCCTCCAGCAGCATCATAAAACGTTCTAGCACTGACCAGTTGCCATGGAGGCTGCTCCAACTCATGGCAACGCCATGGGTGTCTGACTAGAACTGCACTTCACAGGATTTTCAATGGCTGATTTTCTCAGAAGTGGATTGCCAGGCCTTTTATCCAAAGCACTTCTGGGTGGCCTGAACTTCCCACTTTTTACTTAATGCCAAAGTCAAGTGCCGTCGAGTCGGATCCAACTCATGCTGAATGCATTAACCATTTGTGCCACCCCGGGACACCCCCTGAGTGAATATCTTTCCAACCCTTCTTCACAGTCCCTCCTGTCTTGTTAAATGCTAGGGCTTCAAACAGTTCTGCCTGTTTCAGTCATGGCAAAGGAAGTGAAACCAAAACAAATCCTAATTTTTAAAATTTGGTTGAACCAGAACCATAACTAGAATGGGAAAAATTACAAGTCAAAGCCCTGCTAGAAACCTAACATCTCTCCTAATAAACATAGGCAGCATGTGTGTTGCATAGCAACCATGTTTCTTGCCCATTGGATTTTGAGCGGAGCCAGAAACAGCAGTGCCACCTCAGACAGCAGCCAATCATGCTGCTTTGAGTGTGTCACTCTCCACAAACTGACTGCTGTGTAGTCAATTCCAACTACATATGCCTGTAGGTTCTACCTATTGTTCTTCTTATAGGTCAGAGTAGAACTGCCCCATAGTTTCCAAGGAGCCCCTGGTGGATTTGAACTGCCAACCTTTTGGCTAGCAGGCATAGCACTTAACCACTACACTGTTAGAGTTTCCCACAGTCCTGCCAATAATCTGGTCTCGCACGTCAAGCTCCTGAAAAGGTTCACTACCCCTCTTTTGAGTGCCCTGTTCCAGGTCCCCAACCATAATTGTGCCCGTTCTGGTTATCATTGCAGATTGCTCAAATTCTGAAAATTTGTATGTCTGTTCCAGTTACATTTTGTCAACCATGACTGAACCAGTTTGAACCAGACTGAAGCCCTGATAAATGTCAATTCTGATTACGCCACAAGGATGTTTTTGTCATTCACTGATTCCCCAGACCCCTGGAACAAAGTCTTGGTCTTCAGTAAGGCATGCAGAGCCCTCAACTATGAGCCCTTTCCACTCCTCCAGTCTCTTCTCTCTCCTTTCTGCCACCTCCCATCCTCATCTGAACCCTATGCTGTACTCAGACCAAACAACCTGTGGTCGCTGAATGCACCCTGCTCCAAGGACTCGACGCTCACAATTCCCTTCTTGATTTCACCCCCTGGCTGATACCTATTTTTTCTAGAACTCAGCTTATGCTCTGTCTTTCTGATGATTGCCTTCAAGGAAAATCGAAGACTCCCTCTTTGGAACAGCAACCATCCTACATAACTTTCTACTGGTGCATAAACAGCACTTTGTTGTCCTTGTTAGGTGCCATAACATCAGTTTCAACTCACAGCGACCCAGCGTGCAATAGAACAAAGCAGCACTTAATGAACTTAAAGGAACTCAGTCTTTCCCAACAAAGTTGTAAGGTATTTAAGGTACCTTGTTTATTACCGTCTCTCCAGTGTCTAGTACAGTTCTGACACACATAATAGGTGCTCAATAAATGTTAAAAGCATGAATGATTTTGCACTTCATTTTTCTTCCTAAAAGCTATCTATGAACACTTTCATTGCAAGCTCAGCTGGAAAGAGTTTATTTATTTAATTTTTCTCCACTGATTCTGTCCTGTATACTTTGCATCAGGAGAATGAACTCTCAGTCACTTTGCTCATTTCATCCAGAGGACCACAGGACCCCAGGGAGAACACTAGGTCAACTGTGACATGTACTATGGTACTTTTTTAAATTATGCAAATAGCCATCTGTTCAGATACCAATTTGGGCTCAATTTAATGTGTATAGTTTAGGATAAAAGGGAAACTAGAAAAAGTGTGTCTCACTTTAGACCCATAAAAATCTGGGTGTTACCTGATTCATTTCCAGTTATGAAGGGTCTCAATTTTAATGGCACATCTTTTCTCTTTGGTCAGAATTCTAAATCTTTTAAATTGCAGTTTAAACACCTGTAACCAAATCTTAAACGTCTTTCTCATTTAAATGCTCAACATTAACATTCCAAACATTCAATTATGTAAATGTTAAAAGTGAGGGGCAGTGTTTTTCTTTAAATCAAGAAGGGAACTTTTTCCCCACCTCCCACTGTTTTCAAGTACCATTACTTTTGATGCCCTCAGCAAAATGGCTAAGTTTCCTGGATGACCCCAAAAGTTAATTTTTATAAAAGAATAAGCGAAATCTTGGTAACATGTTTTCAAAAGAGAAGAAAAATCAATATAACTACATTTGTTAAACACCTGTCATTTGCTAGTCTTCATACTGGGCCCTTTAAGTAACTGTTAGATATATTCAATCCTCACCAGGTCCCACCACTTAGTATTATCATCCCCATTTCTCAGTTCAGGAAACTGAAGGTAAAGCACATCAGCAATCTGCTGTAAACTACCTAGTGTGTAAGTGACAAGGCTAGGATTCAAAAGAGATGAGTCCGACTCCTCGTGGTCTCCTTACCACACAAAAAACCCATGCCATCAGTTTGGTTCCAACTCATGGTGACTCCATGTGTCAGAGTAGAACTGTGTTCCGTACAATTTTCAGTGACTGTTTTTCAGAAGTAGATCACCAGGTCTTTCTTTTGAGGTACCTCGGAGTGAATTCTAACTTCAAACTGTTCAGTTAGGAACTAAGTATGTCAGCCATTTGCCCTACCCAGGGACTCCTGTAGAATGTTAACCATGCACTATCTGAAAGAAGAGGGTTCTAGACAAACGAACTGTGACTGCAAATGCGATATTCAAGGAACAATAAAGTGGACCCCATATACGGGGGTGAGAAAGGAAGAAGAGGATGATAGTGCTGAGCAAAGAGACCGGAGAGGTGAGAATGATCAGATAGGTAAGCCCTGGGTGGCCACTGGAAGGACTCAGATCTTTATCTTCAGTAAAATGTTAGGTGACTTAACTTTAGAATCAGGTGTTACAGTTGATTTCCAGAACGTTTTCTTATTCTTACTCATCCTGTCTCTCTTGATTTCAGTGCCAGCTACCCAAGGGCAGAACCATGTCTTATTCTTCTTTGTAGCCTCAAAGCCTAACACGGTGCCTGGAACTTAGAAGGGTCTCAATAATCTATGCTATTAATTTAGCTGCTTATCCTGGAACTTTCTAAAAGTAACATAAAAGTTTATCTGGTTAAAATGCATGAGTCTCCCAAAAGTCATTAGAAAGATAGTTTTGTAGCTATCTTTGTTTTTCTCTCAATCAACAGCCATGGGTAGATTTGTGCTTCAGCTGCATAATTACTGATCTTACATGAAACCATATGATGAACAAGGATGGGACTGGAACACAAAAACCTGAATTTGACTGCTGGAAATAACACTTACTAGCTTTATGACTTTAAATAAGTTATGTGATCTCTTTAAACATTTTAAATCACCAGAAATGATATCCAAATCATAGAATCAAACGTGAGTCCAAAAACATGAAATGTAGGAAAACATTTGGGAAACTGCATTGAGATATACAAATCTTAGTTGTTATTATAATTTAGGCACTAGCTAGCTATTTGGCTTAAAAATATGAAACTTTCTGTAAACATGATATACACTCTTCTTGGCAGAAAAACCAGAGACTGTACTGTGTTGCTTTGGATTCTAGTGAGGAAATTCGTCTTACTAAAAATAGAAATAGTTATGTTGCTCCAATAGCTTGCCACAGTGTTGGATTTTCTCTACTTTTCTATAACCTCCTTCCTTGAGTTTAAATGTTTTTAAAATATATTTTTTTTCCCAATTCAAAGGCCATTAAAGACGCAGAAGATATTGCACCTAACCAGTAACACCACTGCAGATCGTGTGGTCTGCATAAAAACTCAGTTATGAGGTGATGGAAGCGTTCAGTGCACCATCTGCATTCTCTTCGTTGAGTGGAAGCTTTGCTGAATAGCTGTTGGAGATTCAGGAATGAAGACTCCATGACCCCACAGGGGTTGTCTGAGAGCATTCCCAACTGGCATGTTAGGGGCAAGCTGGAAGAATCCCAGTGGCCCCAGTGAGGCAGGTGCCCAACTGATCCAAAGTAGTATCACGCCCCCAAGACTAATCAAATTCATTTCAAAACTGAGTGTGACATAGGTACACATGCCTTTAGCCTTTCCACACAAAACCAGCCTTAAGACAATTATATAAAACCTACAAAAAAAGTTAAGAGATGCATCTATTTGCCATGATTGGGTAGGATAACATTTTCAGTTTTAATTGACTCTGGAGAATCCAAGTCAATTAGGCTAAGAGTATAATAGGAATGAGAAGCTGTATTATTTCACCAGCTTGATTATTTTGTAAAAATGGAAAGAAATAAATGTAAAATTTGAATAGTCCCACAGCATTGAGATATGCCATCTACATCAGGCTGTTCTGGGCCATTAGGGGGAGATTTCCTTAAGACATTTTAAAAAGAGCTGGAGAGGGGATATGAGTGTCCAATAGTTTGAGTCTTGTATTGTCCCATAGCATATTAGATTAGGTCTGGCAAAACGAGCAGACCACTTACGCAGTATGGAGTGGGTAGAGGCTGGTGTCAACATATTCTCTAAAAGACTGAATTTAAAAATACTGTATTCTGAGAAAAAACATAGAAGGATCCATTTGATATTAATTATGCACCTATGGCATTTCACATGTTAAGACAGGGTCAGAGGACTGAGGAAAGAATAAATCCCCTCAGGGGGATTACAGTGAAATAATAGAGATATTGCTGACAAAGAAGAATAAAAACCCAAACCAAACCCGCCACCATCAAGCCAGTCCCAACTCCTAGAGCTCCTACAGAATGAGTGCTACAGAAACCAGCTTTGGAGATCACTAAAGTGGAAGTAGCTAATTCTGAAAAAAGAGCATCAAATTTATGGAATTTTCAAACAAGGGGCTATAATAGTACACAGCTCCATTTTCACATAAATTCTATTACGCCCTGTACAGAAGCCTGTAACGGTTTCCAGCAGCAGACTCTGGACACCCACATACCTTGACACAGCAAGCAAAGACCTTCATCACCCAATATCTACCAGCTGTGACAAGCTCATGTTTCATCACTCTCTTGCATGTCCTTTAAGCTCTGGATGCTGACTCTCAACACCATTTACCCAGAAAGCACCTATTTTTCCTTTAGGATTCAGCTCAAATAGTACTCCCTTAGGGAATCCTGCCATGCCTTCTCCAGGCAATGTTAAGGGCTACTAAGACCTTTGTTCATATCTCTTTTATAGCACCTGACACAGGCTATACACATGGCTTTCTACCTTGGTTAGACTGGGAGCCTCTGAAAAACCAGGCCTTCATTCTAGTTATCTGTGTGTCTCCAGAACCTTCTAGTGAGAATAAATGAATAATAAGCCAGGAACATTTTGCGGCAGGACAAGAGTCTAGACTACAGGCCTCTCCAGAACTCTTTCTGCAATAATAACACGCTAAACAGCCATAGGAGCCCGCTTGTACTGAGTTAGGAAGATTTCAGATTGAGCCCATCACTATCAGCCACCATCCTCACCAGAGGTCTGTGAAAGCTCTTTTTTTTTTTTCTTTTTAAAACAAATTTGTATTTTTCATTTGAGCCATTTAGTTTGTCAATGACTTTGGGGTTGGGTACTCTTCTCAACACAAACATTGTAATACAGGCAAGATTTTTTGCTTTTCTAAACATTTATAAATTAGTGGCAATCATTATATTTTGCTAGAGAAGAGAAATAGTCAATCTCTTCTCAGCTGGAGTCTTTAAAATGTATGGGTTCACTGGTACAAAGAACAGATGGCTGAGCTAATGTTAGTAATTGTGCAGAGAAAAAGTCCACCGTTGACCTAAAACTGCAAGAGAATCTATTTCTTTGTAACTTTGCAGTGACTGTTGAGCTCAAGTCCTAATTATTACAAAACTGAGAAAGCATACCTTAACATCAGAAAATTTCCCTAAGAACATGAAAATACCAGGCTGCATTTACATGTGACTATTAGCCCAGTTACCTAGCAGCTTACTTAACAGATCTTATGCAGTCTGTGATACAGCAAGAATTGAATCAAATACTCAAGTCATTCTATAAAAAGGAAGGCGAAACTTAGCTTTGGCAAAAAGTAACTCAACAACCTAACACAAAGAGATTCTTATGACACTACTTTTTTCATTGAAAACTTAAATTCTCATCGAGTCATTTGTTAAGTGTATAAGCCAGTGCTCTTTCACGTTTGGATAGTACATTCTATACGTCAAACAAATTCCCACTTCAGCAGCAAAACCTCAGCATTTTTCACATCACATTGCTTTGTTTTTTTCATGATCAATGTGTGTGCATATGTGCAAGTGTGTGTGCATGCATGCAAGTGTGTAAGCATGCGTGCATGTAAGCTTGTGAAATTAATTTCAATTTTCCTTACAATCTATGTTTGGGGCATCTGACAATATTTTCAATTATGAGAATCCTGTAATATGAGGTATGTAGTAAATAATTTGGGGGATGGCTATCCAGGTACAAATGAATTTCCCTTCTGTCATGGATTAAATTAGCCAAAGCGCCAAGTGCCGTCTCCCTAAAAGATAGGTTGACCTTCTGTGTCTTACACCTGGATGTGGATATGATCTTGTTTGGAAGCCCAGGGGACCCCACTGACTATCAGAGACAGGGCTCCATAACACAGCATGCATCTCTAAGAGAGGCGAGTCTTAAGGACTAACCAGGTAACCAGCATCTCTGTGAAATGTCCTGGGCTTATCTAGAGGAACTATCACACATATCAGGAAGCTCAGTCCCCAAACTGGAGAAAAAGGACAGTGGCAAACCATGGGAGTGGGGTTCCCAGTCACACTGATTACTGTGCTGAGGAATGACAAACCCCATCAGCTGGAGTGGCTCACTATGCTACTATACCCCCTGCCTTGACTGGGTTTGGCTAAGGACCAAAGCAGTGGGCACCTGTAGTTGAAACAGCCCTCAATACCTGAGCTGACTTATGTTCAAATGAGGTAGGCACTAGTATTTGCAGGCCCTTTGTATGAATTTAGTCATGTGTCATTCTGTTCACTTTACACAGACACCTGTACCATACACATTTCTCCCTGTGTTCCTAACTTTACGTCACCTTCACCCCTACTTACAGAGAAGGTGAGTTGAATGTTACTTGAAGAGGGTTGGTAGATTTTGAGTGCTTATTATACCCCAGGAAACCCTGATGGTATAGTGGTTAAGTGCTACAGCTGCTAACCAAAGGTCAGCAATTCCAGTCCACCAGGTGCTCCTTGGAAACTCTATGGTGTAGTTCTACTCTGGCCTATAGGATTCTTATGAGTCAGAATTGACTCAACTGCAACAGGTTTGTTTTTTTTATTACACTCTAAGGAGCCCTAGTAGTGCAGTGGTTAAGAGCTTGCCACAGGGCAGGTCTATCCTGTCCTGTAGGGTCTCTATGAGTTGGAATCAACACGAGGGCAATGAGTTTGGGGTTCTTTTGTCATTGTTGTTTGGTGCTAAGCATTATGCACGCAGGCATACCAGTTTTCACAGCCACACAAAACTGGTATTCTTATGCTCAGAAGAGGTAAGTAAGCGCTGAAATGTCACCCCAGATTTGTCTGAGTCCCAAACATCTGCTTCTTATATTATATCCCACTGAGAAATACTTGAAAAGTATGATTCACTTTGATGGAATTTTGCTTTGTGAAATTCTTCATACAACCAATTAAGCATTAGCTCTTTCCTTCAAGTTGAGTTGGGTATGAATGTGCATTCAGTATTTTTTAAAATGCTTTTCATGTTGAAGAGCAATTTTAGCAGAATGAGCACTGATCAGAAATTTAACAGATGTGAGATTTCATGCCAATGAGCCATGCGACCTTGGGAAGTCCTTTACTCTCTGGGATGATTTTCTCGTGTGTAGAAAGGAGTAAATACTGAGGGGTGCTGAGAACGGTTCAACCTGAAAAAGTAAACTCTGAGAGTCTCTTCCAACTCTTCCAGCTATGGCCAAGTGGATGAGGCTATTCAATATGTTATAGTACACTTTCTTTACATTTTTTCAATAATACCATTTGCAAAGGAGCCATATGAAGGAAGATAAATTCAAATTCGTTTTTTTTAAAGAAAAATTCTCCAACTGCCAAGATATCCCAAGTTAGATACTCAACTTCCTTCACTGCGTAGAATAGCAATTACATATTGGAAGTTGACAGCTGAAAGCTAGTTGAAGTCTTGCTGACCAATGAAAACATATAAACAAGGATAGCAAATAAATCACATTCTTATCTCCAACTAGAAATGCATTTTTGACATAATTCAATTTAAGACACTGGTGTCTTACTTTTAACCATGAAAGTGTCATTAAATGATTTGAGTGGGAAAATAGAGATTGGATTTAATCCTGTCTTTCATGAAAGGCTTAGCAACTACAGTATTAGTAGAAAGTACTGCAGATAAAAACATCTACAGGACTTAAAATAAAGAGGCTTTGGAACAGTTCAGGTAGACTGCTGTTACGTAATCAGCTATCTCACTGCCTTTGTGACCCAAGTTAAGGACTACATATAAGATAGAGAGGAAGAAATAAAGACAGGGATGGGACGGAAAGACCTGGAAAGAATTGCATAATAGACTGCTTCAAATAGGTAATTTTTCACATGATAGTGGGCACAGACAGTTAGAATAGTTCACCGTGATTTTGCAGTCTGGTCTCAATTTTATCACTGGAATTAATTCCTACATTTCTGGGAAGGGTATTATAGATTCTCTTCCTACCATTCTAAATAATAAATTAATTTTAATGCATTTTTGCTGTAGCTTGAATGGGAACGATGGAGAGCAATTGATAGGCTCTGAGTTTTTCGAACACCTTTCAAGAAGATTAAAAGCATAAGGCATCCCAAGTAGGCTCTTCTAAAAACAGAAAGTAGCCATCTGCTGGGGCTGCAGAGTTATTCTACTCCAAAGTGCTGCCTGGTCCCACACAACAGACACAAACCCAGCTCTACTCCTTGACCAAACTGGTATGTAGACAGAACACAGGTCCGAGTGTTTTCAAGTACCATACTAAAGATGTTTATTTGAGGTAGCATCTGTAACTATTACATAAGTCTAATGAAAAAGAAGAGGCTATTTATAAATACACCAGACCTAAAAGGTACAAATACCCCCAATGAACTCACTAGTGATCTAAAAACTTTCTGGGTTTTCCTACAGTTACATGCAGTGAGGAAGTGAGGCTGGGGAGGGAAAATGCCGTGTGATGCTCTTTACGAAGTAAATGTTGTGATACGACTTGAGTAGAGAGAAGAATAAAACTACTTCTGGTTTGTTCATTTGCTTCACATTTTTGTTTTTCTTTCTCTTTCATTATCTCTCATTTCTAAATCTTCTCCTATCTTTGATTCTCTTTTATTTTTATTCTGTCTTCATTGCACTGTACCGGGAACAGTATAGGAAGGGAAGGGTAAAACCAACAGAGAGAGTAGAAGTGATGCAGCAGTGTGCCTGAGAAGACGAAACCAGATGAGATCCCAGCACTGGTGAAGAAAGAATTCACATGAAACAGGAAGAAGAACCTATCTTCCTCTGAGAACGATAGAAAAGCAGTATGGACAATTGCAAAGTTTCATGACAAGCTTAAACATATAATTAGCAGACATCTAACCACAGAGTTACTTACAGTGCCTCCAGGAGTTATCCAAAGGTTTGTCTTGATGCTTTTCTTTGTTCGCTAGTCTGCCTTGACCTTGGTCTCCTACTGTGCCCAGTCTGAGGAAAGTCAATTCATCAGATGAGTTATTCTCTTATTTTAAGCTCAGTTGTGAACTGTCGTGAACTTTTGCATTCTCTACCTGTATGTGCTCACGGATTAGACTTTAAGGAATGAATACCTTAACCTAGGTTCCCCTGGGAGCAGAGATCCTGAGAGGAGCTTTAGAGAAGCTGTTTATTTGGGAGGTGATCACAGGTAGGGGCATTAAGGAAATGAGAAAGGGAGGCAGAGGATAGAGGTCAGTACAGGATACCTTAATAAGCAAGTTCCTACTGCGAGCCATGGGGATTCAGTTTCTCGGCGGAACTCCAGGAGATGGTAACTGGCAGACCTTAGGGTTGCCCTCCCATCCCATGGGGGAACGAGCAAATGGGGATATTTATTTACCAAGAACTACGAGTCATTAATGAAAGCTGTCACCAGGAGTGATAATTCCATGGCACTTCTGAGCTACTCTGCGTGTGGGTCAAGCATGTTCCCTAGCCAGAGAAAGCCTCAGGTAAAGAGTCCAGGGTATTAGCAATAAAGAAGCCCTGGTGAGCTTAGGTGGTAGGGGTGGGACACCAGCAGTGTTTACTAGAGACCCCTTTTCATGAACTGAATTTCTTCATTAGTCTCTGCATGCATATTTTATACCGCACAAGTCAGTGCAGATGCTGAAAACGTGACTGTCATAACTCTGATACCTGTAAGGTATGGCTGAAACTGTATACTGTGGCAAGTGATGGTGGAAGAGCATCCAGCTGAGGGCAGAGAGTTGGAGAAAGCACATTTTCAGCCCTTCCTGGCTGAATAATGCTAGTAAGCATTATTACTAGCAAGTGTCTTCCATTCTTTACTCACTGCATTTCTGTAACAAATGGGAAGACTGTAACTCTGAAGTCATAACTGATGCAGCAAAAATGTACCACCAGACTTACAGTTAGAAAAATGCAGGTTCAAATCCTGGTGTTGCCACTTACTATATGAACTTGGGCCAATTGTTTGACCTCTTGAGGCTCCAGAATCCTCATCTGTTAACAAGAATGATATATCATGTTCTATCTACCACACTGACTTGCTATGAAAATCCGGTGAGCTCATTCACATAGCTTTAAACCATACAGTGCAATGAATGAAGACCTGCAGGTACAGTGGTTAAGCATTTTGCTGCTAACCAAAAGGTGGATGGTTGGAATCTACTAGCTATGCCTTGGAAGCCCTGTGGGGCAATTCTACTCTCTCAATGAGCTGGAATCAACTCAACGACAACAGGTTCAGTTTCGGATTTTTTTTTTTAGTGTCAGAAATATAACTTATTATCATTGTTATTCTTGTTGTGTGCAAGAAGTGTCCTTCTCTTTCTTTCTTCATTTAAATAATATTAATCTTCCTTCCCTCCATGGTTCCCTCATGTTTCTAGCTATGTGCTAAATCCCAAAAAAACAAACCCACTGCTGTTGAGTTGATTCTGACTCATAGTGACCCTACAGACAGAGTAGATCTGCCCCACAGAGTTACCAAGGAATACCTGGCTGATACAAATTGCTGACATTTTGGTTAACGGCTATAGAACTTAACTGCTACACTACCATGGTTTCCAGCTATGTGCCAAGGAACTAGAATAAATGGTCTGAGTTCTGTGTACTGTCCAAACTATTAAAATCTCAAGACTCAAAGGGGACACTTTTAATGATAAAACTGGGACAACAAGTGTAAGCTGGGACTGTTCTGAACTACCCCGATGTCATACTGTATGGCAAGACCTACAAAAGATTTGGATGACGATGAAGGAGAATATTCTGAGGAAAGGGCTTTATTTCTAGGGAGGAGAAAGAAAATCAACGGAAGAAAAGAAAAGGAGACCAGGACTTAGCATAGCAACTCGCTCATTTCCCTTCCTCCCTGCTCAGAAATACAACCACACCTGCATAAAGGAACTGAAAGGTCATTCTTCATTTCTACAACTTATCTGAGTGGAAGGAAACTCTGATGGTGTTGTGCTTAAGTGCTACTTCTGCTAATTAAGTGCTACGTCTGCTAACCAAAAGGACAGCAGTTGAAATGCGCCAGGCACTCCTTGGAAACTCTACGGGGCAGTTCTGCTCTGTCCTATGCAGTTGCTATGAGTCAGAATCAACTCAACAGCATGGTTGTTTACCTGAGTAGAAAGAAGCACAGACCCAATCTTGTCTGACCTAACTGATTTATTATTTCTTCACTTCAAGTCTTTTTACCTCTGTTATACGTGTACAGTCTCCTATTCTCCACTGAACATCAACCAGTTGTATGAATCAGCATAAATCAGGAATTAGTTGCAGAGAGATTACTGCTGGTAAGCACTGTGCTAAGTGCTGAAGTCACAGGAATGAGTAAGACACACCTTTATCTTCAAGGAAATAGAATTTAGTAAGAGAGAGATGCACACAAAGTATAATACCCAGTAAGTGCACCAATACAAGCATGAACGGGAGACAAAAATAATCCAGAGGAGGAAATATTTAAATGTGCAGACAAAAAGTCAGAGAAGGCTCTGAAAAGTGATGACTTCCCACAAAGGATTTGAAGGATAAGTAGGCATTCCCCAGACATGAGGTTAAAGAGAAGAAGCATTCCAGTCTAGGGGGCATGAAAGCATTGAACCTATGAAACAACATGATCTTTGAGTAGAGAGAGAAGGGCACCAGGGATTCCATTATAAGTAGTTTGGACTTGATTCCATAGGTAATAGGTAGCCATAGAAGCTTCAGGCAGGAGAACAGTGTGACAGGTATATATTTTTGAAAGATCACATTGTAGAGAATAGTTTGTATTGGTTTTGAGGGAGAAGGGTAGAAATTGGAAAGACAGAGACTAGCTAAGATGTTATAATGAAAATCCCATCTGTGAAATATCTCTAGTAGCCTTCTTTTGAGTGAGGCTGGTGGGGATTAAGAAAGCAGTAGGAAAATGGAGGAAGAAAGTGATAATCAGGAAAGGGCGCCAGCAAGCTGAAGAGCACTCTGCAACAGGGGTTAAATTGAACTAGCTCTCAGGTTGACCAAAACCAAAACCAAACCCACTACCATTGAGTTGATTCCAACTCATAGCAACTGTATAGACAGAGTAGAACTGCCCCATTGAGTTTCCAAGGAGTGCCTGGCAGATTTGAACTGCCAACGGTCTGGTTAGCAGAGGTAGCACTAACCACTGCTCCTCCAGGTTTTCCCTCAGTCTGACAGTAGCAAGAATCTGCAGTGGAGCACACAGAAGAGGGACACAATTACAAGCAGCCTTCAGGGTAAAATGAAGTCTGACAATCACACTGAGAAATCCATAAGAAATCCAGACGGTCTTCTTGATTTGGGTCCAATTAAACACACTTACTTTTGAAAGGTTAGCGAGTTTGGCTTTTGCTGATGTGTTGCTTCCCCATACTTTGTTTTAACATTGTGCTGACAAATTGCCTTCACTTTGAGGATTTATTTCCCTTCTGATGTAGCTCACCAAATAGTAGCCGTAAAGTCCTAACACTTCAAGGGGTGATTAGTGATAATGGGGTAAGGGCGGGGCAGGGAGAGGACCGCGTGTGGAGCTGTTTCCGGAAAAGGAAGCGTCCCCAGAGCCAGCTGTAAACATCTGCACCCAAGTTTTCAAGGTGTCATCAACCCCTCCACTAATCAACCCTCCGGTATATCACAGAGTGACATTCCATATCTGACATGAATGGGGACTCACACAGCCCAGTGGTCTTCTCCAGTAACTTATTCAAGAGCAATCCTCAGAGAATCACAGTTCAGTTAGAGCCTGGAAAGGAGATGCTGCCTTTTAATTCCACTCCGGGCTTCCAAGGATCTTGTCCTGACAACCACTAGGCTCTTGTTACTTAGAAATGAACAAAGCAGCTTCCTATCAAGCATGCAGCCCCTCTGGGTAGGCAGACTCTTGGGAGAAAATAGTTTGCCCTATTTTGGTTCCGGCTCCTGAACTCCCCAGGTAGCTATGCCTCCAAGGTATTTCTGTAGGAGCAGCTGCCACTGGTTTTTCCAATCCATTGAGAAGAAATAAGGAGCAAGTCTTAAAAAGACATAGAGGCAGGGCAGGTTAGGGCTCAATGAGGTGGTGGCAGTCATATTAGCCTTCAATAAATGTTAGTTGTGTTTGTTGTGGTTGAAGAGACTCCTCCTTACTCCTTAGATTAAAGGCAGGTGAGAGTAGTCCACTACCACAAGGAAGCGCTATGAGGCAACTGTGAACTCACAGAGATGAGAGGGTCGAACAAAATATTTCTTTCCTTTGCTCACCAAATCACCTACGAGTTCAGACAAGGTTCTCACCGGAATCAATATCCTGGAAGCCCTTTAATGACTGATCTCTTGCATTCTTCCTCCTTCTGTTCCTCTAGTGGAGAAATGATTAAGTGGTTGACTGCTAACCAACAGGTTGGTGGTTCAAACCCCATTCAGTGGCTCTGCAGGAAAAAGATCTGGTGCTCTGCTCCCATAAAGATCGGAGCCTAGAAAACTCTGTCGGGTAGATCTATTCTGTCACATAGGGCCTCTATCATTGGGATCAACTCTTAGGTACTTAGTGACAACTCCATTGCACGGGTGCAAGTGACATTCTGGAGAGGTATCAACAGACCTTTGAGATTTGGGTGGTGATCTGGAGTCCTGCACCAGCTTCAGAGGAATCCCTTTCGAGACTACACGACTCTTCTTGACCTTGTACTGACTTCTTGTTGGAGTGTAATTTTCTTATTTTACAAATGCTTTCTGCCTTTTTTTGTGTTTTTTTTCTTACTCAACACCTGTAGTGGTCAAAATCTGTGGCCACTGAGTGAATTTCAACTCATAGTCACCTTATAAGCCAAACCAAACCCACTGCTGTTGAGTCAATTCAAACTCATAGCAACCCTAGAGGTCAGAGTAGAACTGGCCCATAGAGTTTCCAGAGCACCTGGCAGATTTGAACTGCGGACTTTTTGTTTAGCAGATGTGGCACTTAACCCCTACACCACTTTCTAGGACAGGATAAAACTGCCCCACATAATACATAGTGGCCCTACAGGACAGAACGAAACCCCACCATCGGGTATCCAAGGAGTGGCTGGTGGATTCAAACTGCTGACCTTTTAATTAGCAGTCAAGCTCTTAATCGCTGCACCGCAAGGTGGGAGGGTGGGGTGAAAAAAAAGGTGGGTGGAAATGTATATCCTGTCACATCAGTGTTGTTGTTGTGACAATGTCATTATCAGAGCTGGACATATGAGTTCCCCACTCCGATTCAAGTGCCAGAATTTGAAAAATGACCATGCGTTATGTAATAAATGTTCATGATTTCATTTGTTTCCCAGGAAACAATGGGGAAAAAAACTTTTCCATGATCATAAATGGTTCCATTCTGGTAGAAAATAACTTTATGTTTTAAATTAAAATACCCAAACCAAGTGCCAAAATACAGAAGAAGAATACGTGTGTGTGTGTGTGTGTGTGTGTGTGTGTGTGTGTGTGTGTGTGTGTGTGTGTGTGTGTGTGTGTGTGTACCTTAGCCCAGAAGCCAGAATCAGCAAAATAGAAGCGGCAGTTTCAACAAGGTGAGGAGAATTGGTTTATAGCACATTAAATCCAGGCGTTAGGGGAGATGAAAAAACAAATTATGAACCAGATCATTTTGAAGCTGGTTCCAAAGTTGCATTAGAACTGGAAGTGACACATCCTTAAGGCTGAGCCAAGAGTAAATGACATGGAGCTCTTTCTATCGCCTTGCCCTTAGCCAGGATTGGCTTTGAGTCCAGGGTGGCCCAGCTGCCAGCTAGGATTAAAGGGAGAAAATGCTCCAGTTGGAGGCTTCACCAAGGCAGATCTGACGTTCCTATCATCTGCTACTAAGAATTCGTGACTCACATTTGATGTAACGAAGACATGAACACGCTTATCGCTTTAAAACAATTAGGAATACAACTCTAAAGTCCAAATATTGCCAGGATGTTGGTGCTTTTCAAGCTTTCTCGCATGCAAGTTCTCATTTTACTTATCCTTAGGTAATTTAAACCCGTCTTCCAAGGCCCAGCTTGATCTCAGAGAGGGACAAATGTGAATTCCCAAATCAGAAAAGAAGTACTTACAGAAATTACATATTCTCTACTTTCAGACTATAGCATTGTACTGGTATAATGAGATCTAACATAATAACTCAAACATCCTAATTTTATTGTGTGGATTTGCTATCTTTTTCTATTTTATCAGAGAAGGGTTCATCATCGATGCATTATTTATCTCTGTTTGGTTCACTGTACAGCTGTGAGGCTAGTGGACTTTTCTCTCTTCTCTCTGCCTCCCATCCAAGGTCAGAGAAAGCAGAGATGGTTAGTGTGTTTGCACAGTTATCGCCTTCCCTTGTTCCCTCAGAGTCTCCTCCCCACATAGAAGCCGGAAAGACCCTTTATAACAATGGCCCTCCACGAAGGGTTATCGTGCCTCCCAAGATTCATGTGGCAATGTCTGAAGACATCTTTTTGTTCATCACACTTGGAGCTGGGGTGGTAGTGCTATCTACCAGCGTCTGATAAGTAGAAGTCATGGATGCTGCTGTACATCCATCACTGCACAGGATAGTCCCCATCACAAAGAATTTTCAGGCCAACAATATCAATAGAGCTAATGTTAACAAACCCTGCTTTAAAACATAAATATTATCATGTCACTGTTCTGCTTTAAATACTCAGAATAAAATTTAGGTCTTTCCTTAAAAGTAGAACAAAAAGCTAGTCGCTGTCAAGTCAGTTCCAACATGTGACAACTCTGTGTGTGCACAGCAAAACTGCACTCTGTAGGGTTTTCAAGTCTATGATCTTTTGGAGCCTGATTGCCAGGCCTTTTCTGCAAGGTAGCTCTGGTGACATTCGAGCAACCAACCACTCAGTTAATAGTCAAGTGCTTAAACACTGGTGCCACCCAGGTAGATGTCTTTGAAAGGACTCAAGTATTAATCGTACACAACACAACTGTGTTACACGATTTGTCCGCCACCCTTTATAATCGTGTTGAAAAATATACTAAAGTCAACAAAAGGTCTATGGGATTAGTGTCAGATCATTTAGAGAGTTCAAGTATAGATACTGGGTTTAACAGACAGATAGGGAGGAAGGACATTTTAGCTAATGACAAATAGGATCAAAAGAGCAAAAGCAAGAAAATAAAAGACTGATGAATGAATAAGCCAGCCAGCGAGAAAAGAGGTTTCAGACAAAGGAGCGAGTAGAAAGGGGAAGAGGATCCCTCGTGGCACAGGGGTTTCAAGCTTGGCTGCTAACCAAAATGTCAGCAGTTCAAATCCACTGGTCATTGCTTGGAAACCCTCTGGGGCAGTTCTACTCTGTCCTACAGGGTCACGCTGAGTTGGAACCGACTTGACAGCAACAAGGGTTTGTTTGGTTCAACATAATACAGTTCATAGAGTTTATGATTTATATCTTAGTTTGGTGAGTAGTGGCTGGGGTCTTAAAAGCTAGCAAGCAGCCATGTCAGATGCAATTATTGGTCTGTATTTATTTGGAGCAAAAGAGAAAGAAGGAAACCAAAGAATAAGGGAAGGAACTAGTATGCAAGATGAATTGCCTCCCTGAACCACAGCCCCCTCCACTTTTAGACCAGAAAAACCATGTGGTGCCTGACTTCCGATACTGAACGTCCTAATCAGGGTCACAGCAGATGTATCCAAATAGAAAGAGGGAGAAATGTGGAACAGAAGAACTTCAAATTCTCAAATAACTCAGACTTCTTATTGAGCTCTATGAGACTGAAGGAATCCCCAAGACTATTGCTCTGAAATACTCTTTAAACTAGAACCAAAAATATGCCCTGAAGTCACCTTCTGACTAAATAGCGGGTAAGCTAAAAAAATTAAAGAACATCACCCTTCAGTACTGCACTCTCTTTAAAAAAATAACTATATAAGAACAAATGGTTAACACTTACCCTAAATAACGTATAAGAATGGAAATAGAACTAGAATGGAAGTAATGACTATGTTGACATAAAGAGTGTAACCCACATCACTGAACAGTATGTATAGATAGTCTTCAATGGGAGCCTATTTTGCTGTGTACACTTTCACCAAAATACAACAAATGTTGTTTTTTTTAACATAATAAGTACTCAATATGGCAGAAAAAGTACTTGACACTGAAAATACATAAGGGGATAATACGGAAGTCCCCACTCCCAAAGCTCTTAGTTCAGTGAACATCACTCATTCATTCAGTCATCGTTAAATATTTAGTGGCTGGAAACCCTGGTGAGATAGTGGTTAAGTGCAATGTTTGCTGATCAACAGGTCGGCAGTTTGAATCCACCAGGCATTCCTTAGAAACTCTGTGAGGCAGTTTTCTTCTATACTATAAGGTTGCTATGAGTCAGAATCGACTTGACAGTAGTATGTTTCTCGGGGGTGGGGGGTGAGGGGTCCTATATGTGCCAGGCAATGTTACAGCTGCTTCCAGTCAAACAAAGGAAGAAACATCTAATGCTGCCTCTTGGAACTTATGTTCTAGTGTGGAAGCTAGATCATTAACAAGCATGCAATGAGCTAACGATAAAGGCAATCTTGAGACCATAATTTTACTGAGTACTTAGTAGGAGGCCCTGGTGTTGCAGTGGTTAAATGCTTGTCTGCTAACAGAAAAGTTGGCTGTTTGAAACCACCCACTACTCCTAGGCAGAAAGATGCACCAATCTACTCCTATAAAGATTACAGTACAGCCTTGGAAACCCTATGAAGCAGTTGTGCTCTGTTGAATAGGGTCAGTATAAGCTAGAATCAACTCAGTGACAATGGATTAAGTACTTAGTGAAACTGAAAGCCTAAGAAGCCCTAGGAAACTATGGTTGCATAGTGGTTAGTCCTCCATCTGCTAACCAAAAGATCAGCAGTTCTGGTAGTGCAATGGTTAAAGCATTTGGCCACTAACTGAAAAGTCAGTCGTTCAAACCCACCAGCAGATCCCAGGGAGAAAAGACTTACCAATTGTTCCCATCAAGGTTGCAACCTAAGAAACCCTATAGGGCAGTTCTATTCTGTCCTGTTGAGTTACTATGAGTCAGAAACCACTCAATGGCACACAGCAACAAGCATATACCTAGCATTCTTGGAGCAAAAACAAAAATACATCTGAACCATAAGCACAAAGTCTTACAGCTTTGCTGTCAAGACAAGACTAATGCACACCACCCGGAAAAGCACATACAATCACTTAAGATACCACCATACAGTTTACAAAGCCCTTTATGCCCCTTAACTCATCAGACCCTCACAATTTTCTGAGGCAAGAGTGTTCATTTCTCTATTACTGAAAAAAAAATGTAGCCTCAGGGACCTGGCAGCCTACAGCCACAGAACTAAAGAACAGTAAAGGCAGGATTTGCATCCGCTCTCTTCCCATCTAGCCACTGACCTCCCCACTACGCCTGGAGCAGATTGATATCTGTTGCCAGCAGTGGCCTCCGCCGTCCAGGTGTGCACACCAATGCGTGTTTCTTTGCGAAGGCAGTTTTCACTGCAGCCAGTAATTCAGGTTTGATTTCATGATGTAGGGACACCCTTCACATGGCGTCTAATTTTGGGTTCCAATTTCTACAGTTCTAGACTGTAACGGGGTAATCAATTAACGAGCCTCCCTGGGTAACCTGAGTGGCAGAGGGAGGCAGGGGAATAACCAGCACAGAGGAGTTGGAATGTACCCCTCACTTCATTTATCACCTCACGGTAAGGATCCATCTGGGAAGCAGCTATTCAGGTCCTGGTTTCCAGGAATTTATTTTCTTTCCAGGAGTGTCACCAATCGGTGGCGAGGTTAGAGTAGAGTAGTGTGGAATAGGGGACATGGTGTGGCGCAGTATAAATAGCTCAGCATTTGGTGTCAGAGGCTCTATATAAAAGTGAGATTAGATGTTTCATTAAGTGTGACACCGAACAACCACAGAACCTATATCAGAGTTTTCATCTGTAAAATGAAACATCATTAATGCTAGATAAATAGCATGAAATAAAATAATAAAAATACACTGTTAACTTTGACTACTTTTGAGAAGTTTTTTTTTCTTACATTTTACAAAATATATAAAGATGTAAAAACTTATTATCAACTGTGATTACCTTGAGAAATTTTCTTACAAACCACATGCCAAGCCAAGTGTCGTCGAGTCGGATCCGACTCATGGCGACCCTAGGGGCCAGGGTAGAACTGACCCACAAACCATATGAGAAAAATAAAAAAGTAAAAAAATGGATCGAAAGTGTCTTTTCTAGGCTTTTCTAAGGATAAGGAAACCCTAGTGGTGGAGTGATTAAGTGCTACATCTGCTAACCAAAAGGTCAGCAGTTCGAAACTGCCAGGTACCCCTTGGAAACTCTATGGGGCAGCTGGGTCTCTCATTGACCCTGTAATCCTGCCCTCTGGTTCCTGAGATACAAACTTATAGAAGTCTCTGGTCTGCCTCCTGGCCTGCAGATTTTTAATTCATCAGTCCTCACAATCCCATACACCAGCAGAAGTCTCCAGGTTGTCACTGAACCTATGCATTTAGCACTTACCAGCGCCCCCCCCCCCCCATTCCATGCACCACTTCATTGAAGTAATTCAGTGTCTCTAGAGAACTCAGACTATGACAGGCATGGTGCAGAGGATGAGGGCTAGGGAGCAATCCTGGTTTGCCATTCTGGGCATACACTTGGCTAGTTGTGGACATATAGCCCAGCTTGACACAGGACAATTCATTGATAAATTAGGATAACCTTATAAGGTCAGCAGTTCGAATCTACCAGGTACTCCTTGAATCTGTCCTACAGGGTCACTGTGAGTTGGAATCAACTTGAAGGCAGTGGGTTGTGGTTTTTTTTTTTTTTTTTTTTGGTAAAGTTTGTCAACCACTTATACTTTTATGTTTCATCTGGGAAAGAAAACTCAGCTCCTACTCTTTGGGTGCTTAATTCTTCTTTCAGGTTCATATCCAAACCAATATTCTTATTGGAATTGATCATGTACCAGACACTGCATACCAGTGATTCTTTCCTTCCCTCCATGTTTCCCTTTTAGAGTGGGAATATCTGCTTTATGCCTGTCCCACCACTGTATTTTTGAAAGTAGATAACTTGTATCTGAGGTATACAAATAAAAAGGAATTTTTCCTCAAGACGGACCCTACCCAGAGTGTCAAGAACGTCAAATTTAGATGATTCAGGAGACAAGATTTTGGACTTAGGACAGATTTTCGAATGAGTTAATACTTGGAGATGCTGGGATGGGATAAATATATTTTGTACCTAAGAAAATCGTGAATTTGGAGGACTGAAGAATTAGGTGTTATAAGGATTGAATTGGGTCCCCCAAAAATTGTATTAAAGTCCTAAACCTTGAGCTTTTAAATAAGATCCTATTTCCTTTGTTAAGTTAATGAGGTTATTTCCAAATAAGGTAGATTCTAAACCTAACCCCTTGAATGATGACTTACAAAGAGGGAAGAAGATACAGAAGAAAACGTATACAGAAAGGGAAAATTAGTTAATTTAACATCCGTATCAGAATGCTCCCATATTGTCCATCATTTTTCTAATTTTCTCTACTTGTTAACTATCTATCATTGCATTTCCTTGTGTGCTTTGTAATTTTTTTCTGTAGTCTGATCTTTGGGCTTAATAAAGCCTAGTTCCATACAAGGACAATTGCAAAATAATGTGCGAATTAAGACCTCACAGCCATGTGTAGCTCAACATTTTGGGCTCAATTTCCCACAACTGACTAATTTATACCTATGACTTGTGGCAGGTGACTTGCTCTCATGAAGCACTTTTGAGGTGGTAGACTGATTTTTTTCTAAAAGGTCCCCCCTTTCAATCTCCCAGAGTTAAAAGTGGGCCACAACTCCTGCCTTCACCATGTAAGGCACCTGAGACTTTTATATCAGTCTTTAGGAAGGTGTTTAGACTCCATTCCTTCAGGCATGTGTCCCACATGATTGCCCTACGAGCCATGCAATTTCACATGCCTCTGGGGCTGCCTTTTCCATTCTGGTGGAATATTTTTAAAACATGTTTTAAACATACAGCTTGACTGCATATTTAAGTTATAATCATTATTATAATCTCACCATTGTCATCAAGAATTTCTGTATGATGAGAACAGAAGGAAAGAGTTCTACATCACTTATTTGACCCCCTTGGCTGTAAAGTTTACATGTACTGTACTGGTTGGTTTGTTTGTTCTGTACTCTAATCCTATGGTGGTTGTTGGTTACCATCAAGTTGATGGTGACTCCAAGTGACAGAGTAGAATTGCCCCATAGGGCTTCCTAGGCTGTAATCATGACAGCACATCACCAGGTCTTTCTCCCATGGAGCCGTCGGATGGATTTGAACTGCCACCCTTTCAGTTAGCAGCTGGGTGCTTAACTGTCATGCCGCCAGCGCTCCTTATTCCTAGATTTTGTATAATTTTCACATGCTTAACACATCATAAAAATGTACAAATACAGCATTATCTAAAATGTTGGAACTTAAACTGGGAAAGTTCTATTGTTCTAGTTAAAAGTCAGAAAATAAATGGTTGAAACCATCACAGACAATAATCTCAATAGACTTCTGCTTGTGATTCTGTAGTCCTGAATCACAACCAGCCCATCAATTTGAGAGAGAGAGTGCATAGATGTTCTCCCAGGAAACTCTTGATTCCTAGAAGCTGAAGGTAGTTACAAATAACAAAGGTTCTGGACACAGATCAACAAGAAACACAGCTGTATTAACTCTTACTCACTTTCCTTGAAGAAATAAACCAGTCTACACTTGTTTGTAAGAAGTACACTAAGTAGTTTTAAGCTATCTATTGATAAAATAACCAAAATCAAAGTTTAGAAATGACACCAGCATCACGCAGTCTACATTCTACGGTAGACTGTTTAGATTGACCGATTTTCTCTCAAGGTTTGGAAATCAACTAATTTTCTTTTCATATAAGAAAACTGGAGTATGCATGTAGATAGCTAGCCCAATATAACATATTCTTACCGCAAAAATTAAACATAGGACTGTTGTCACTAGAAACACCTAAAAAATCTACACAAAATGTATTGAACATCCTTTAAAATCATAGATAAAACTCTGAGAAAGTAAGAGAAATGTCCAGGGACCACATACAAAGACAGAACTGAAAACTAGTACTTTAAGGAACAGAGCAGAAACAGAACCTGGCATGGAAGATATTGCCAGGATCAGTAATCTAGTGTGTTATGTATATTGCTATACTGTATAAGTCATCTGTCAGTTTGATAAACTGTGCTGGCTTGCATGTTGCCGTGATGCTGAAAACCTGGCTACTGGCATTTCAAATACTAGCAGAATCAACCATGGTAGACAGACTTCAGTGGAGCTTCCAGATTAAGACAAACAAGAAAGATGCAGGACAATCTGTTTCTCAGGGGGGAAAAAGAAAAAAGACCTGACCAGTGAAAACTTTATAGATAGCGGTAAAAACAGTGTCCTGTGTGGTGCTAGAAGGTAAGACATTCAAGTTGGAAGTCACTCAGAACACAGCTGGTAAGTGGCTGTCACCTCAAATCTTAATGATGTGGATGGAGTAAGTTTCAGGACCTTCATGTTCTGATGTGGCGTGATTCAAAACGATGAAAAACAGCTACAAACATCGATTAGTAACTGAAACATGGAATATATGAAATGAAAGTCAAGGAAAATTTATCAAAAATTTTAAATTCAGAATCAAATTTGACAAAAATGAAATGGAATGCTTGAAGATTGATATCCTAGCATTAGCAATTTAAAATGGACTGGTATTGGCCATTTTGAATAAAACAGTCCTATGGTCTACTATACCAGGATTGGCAAATTGAAGAAGAATGGTATCACAGTCATCATTGAAAAGAACATTTCAAGACCTATTCTAAAATACAACACTGTCAAGATAATATCTGTATGCCTACAAAGGGAAGACCAGTTAATATATTTCAAATTTATGCACCAAAAATGTCAAAGATAAAGAAATGAAAGATTCTTAGCAACTTCTGCAGTCTGAAATTGATGAAAAATCCAACCAAGATGCACTGGAAATTACCAGTAATTGGAATGCAGAAGTCAGAAACAGAAAATGATCAATCACTGGAAAATACGGTCTTTGTGATAGAAATGATGCCACAGATCACATGATACAATTTTGCTAGAACAATGACTTATTCACTGGAAGTATCTTTTTGCAACAACATAAATGACAACAATACTCATGGACCATACCAGATGGAATACACAAGAATCAAATCAGCTATGTCTGTGGAAAGAGAAGATGGAGAAGCTCAACCTCATTAGTCAACACAAGACCAGGTGCTGACTGAAACAGACAATCACCCATATGCAAGTTCAAGTCAAAGAATATTAAAATAAGTCCATGAGAAGCAATGCACAACCTTGAAAATATCCTACCCGAAGTTAGAGACCATCCCAAGCCTACACTGAACACTAATGGCCAAAGACCAGATGAGTTTGGGTATGATCAAGGATATCATATGTGAAAAAAGCAAAAGGTCATCAAAAAGGCAGGAAAGAAACTGCCAAAAGTGTCAAAAGAGACTCTGAAACTTGTTCTTCAATATAAAGTAGCTAAAGCAAGAGGAAGACTTGAAGTAACAAAACTGAAAAGAGATTTCCAAGAGCCGTGAGAGAAGACAAACTATTACAATGACATGTGCAAAGACCTAGAGTTAGAAAACTAAAAGAGAAGAACACACTCAGCATTTTCCAAGATGAAAGAACTCAAGAGAAAACTGAAGCTTTCAGTTGCAATAATGAAGGATTCTATGGCAGAAAGTTGAACTATTCAGGAAGTGTCGAAAGAAGGTGGAGGTAAAATGTGATCAAGAACTGATGGCACTGAAGGAAGAAGACCAACCTGCACTGGATGCATTAGTGAAAAACCAGGCTGCAGGAATCAATGGAATACCAAATGAGATGATTCAGCAAACAGATGCAACACTAGAAGTGCTCCTCGGTCTCTGCCAAGAAATTGGAAGACAGCTAACTGGCCAACCAACTAGAAGGATCTATATACATGCCAAATCCAAAGAAAAGTAATTCAACAGAATGTGGAAAAAATTATTGAACAATATAAATCATACCACACTCAGGTAAAATTTTGCTGAAAATAATTCAGAAATGGTTGCAGCAGTGTATCAACAGGGAACTGCCAGAAATTCAAACCAGATTTAGAAGAGAATGTAAAAAGAGAGATATCACTGCTGATGTCATACGAATCTTGGCTGAAAGCAGAGAATACTAAAAAGATGTTTACCTGTATTTTATTGACTCTGAAAAGACTTTTAGCTATGTGGACCATAACAAACTATGTATAGCATTGCAA
Organism: Heterohyrax brucei; assembly: GCA_028571685.1. Lineage (NCBI taxonomy): Eukaryota > Metazoa > Chordata > Mammalia > Hyracoidea > Procaviidae > Heterohyrax > Heterohyrax brucei. The sequence goes on along the minus strand of CM053149.1, from coordinate 109,662,115 downwards.
AGAATGGGAATTCCAAAATACTTCATTGCACTTATATGGAACCAATACATAGACCAAGAGCCAGTTGCTTGAACCAAACAAGAGGATACTGTGTAGTTTAAAATCACAAGAGGTATAAGTCAGGGTTGCATCCTTTTACCATACTTACTCAGTCAATATGCTGAGTAATTAAGAAGCTGAACTGTATGAAGGAGAACACAGTAGCAGGATTGGAAGTAGACTAACAACCAGAGATACACAGACATGCTTGCTCAAAGTGAAGAGACTTAAAGTACTTACTGATGGTAATCAAACACTATGGACTTCAGCTGACTAACGCCTATCTTCAACATAAAGAAAACAAAAGATCTTCACAACTAGATCAGTAAGAAACATCATGGTTAACAAAAAAACTGTTGAAGTCATCAAGGATTTCATTTTACTCGGATCAACAATCAATGCCCATGGAAGCAGCAGTCATGAAACCAAACAACATACTGCACTAAGAAAATCTGCTGCAAACATCCTGTTAAAGTGTTCAAAATCAAAGGCATCACTTTGAGGACTAAGGTGGGCCTGACCCAAGACTTTGTATTTTCAGTCGCCTCACATGCATGGGAAAGCTGGAGAAGAATTAATGCATTTAAATTATGTTATTGAGAAGAATATTGAATATATCATGGATTGTAGGAAAATAAATCAGTCTTCAAAGAACTATAGCCAGAATACTCCTTAGAATTAAGGATGGTGAGACTTTGTCTTATGTACCTTGGACATGTTTCCAGGAGAGATCAGTCCCTGGAAGAGAACATCACACTTGGTTAAGCAGAAGGGCAGAGAATAATCGGAAGACTCTCAGCGAGATGAACTGACGCAGGGGCTACAACCAAGGGCTCAAACATGACTGTGAGGGTGGCACAAGACTGAGCAGTGTTTCACTCTGTTGTACATGAGGTAGCTAGGAGTCAGAACAAACCAGAAGACACACAACAACAGCAATAATATCACTGGAGATGAAGTCTTGAATCCATGGCAAACAGGGAGATGGAGCTGACTCCTTCTTGAAGCTGAAATCCACGAAGGACTACACAAATAGAAAAAGGTTGGATTAGTAAATTATGTCCAAGAAAATTTGTCTGTGTTTGCTTGGTCTTTGAATGAGAAGAAGGGTCTGCCTTAAATATACATCATTATTAAGCTGGGCCACACATGGATTCAGAATTCAGTTTACATGACCCGCTTGGTATGCTGTACTTCCAAAAAGTAGCATGAATAATATAGTTGATGTCAATTTATAATACATCAAAGCTCTAGGCAAAAGCAAACCCAAAACTATCCTAGAGAAACGTTCCTGCAAGCCAAGTCACACAGGATTTCCACAAGAAAAGCCCAGCTAAAAAGGAAGATCTTACAGGTAAAGGTATTAAATACATGAGAAAGTATCTTACCATGAGTAACAGCCAGCACACATACGCACACCCACACAGAATTATACTACCAAGAAAATAGCATTGTAGAATAATGTGAAAATACAAATAAGTATACGTAAAAGAAAGAATTATAGCATAAAGGAAGCCAATTAAATAGGAACAGAAATATTGGAAATGAGTTACATACTTGTATAAATAAAAAATTAATTATTTAAATTGAAACTAATCCCACCTGAATGATGTCGTTATGAAAGAGGGAAAGGACACAGAAGGACAGAGGAAAGATGGCTGCGCAATGATAGAATTACATTGTAGTTGCAAGCCCAAGAATGTCCACGGTAGTGGGGAGGGACTAAAAAGCAACTTCCTGTGTGTGTGTGTGTGTGTGTGTCTGTGTGTGTGTGTGTGTGTTGAGCCAATCTCCTTTTTTTTTATTATGACTGAGTGAAAATATACATTCCCACATAAATTTGCATGCCCACCTATGTGCAGCTTCCACTGCTCTCCCTGTCCGGCGACAGCATACTATTCCTCTCTGCTCCATACATGTCTCATCCTCCCAATAGTCTCCTTTCCCCTCCTCTCCACCCACTCCCCTTCCTCCAGTCAGAGGTCAGCAGGATGATATCCTATAGATGCATGGAACCATAAAGTGCACCCAATATATGGTCACTGTGTTGCCAAGTCCAATCTCTTGCTGTCCGAAGAGTGGACCTTCATTATGATCCATGGGCAAGGGCAGCATCAGGGCCAGAGGCCATGCTCCCAGAGGAACCCCGAAGCCACTGGACCATCATTTACAATCTTTTAGTGGAGATCTCAGAGTGCACCCCCTCTTATTCTTGTGTTGCCAGTGAGACGCAACTTGGTGAGCTCCATCGTGGCTATCAGTCATGGTGGCCAGGCACCATACAGTTCTTCTGGTCCCAAGTCGATGTAGGCACCCACTCCTGTGGGTCTCTCTGTCATCGGGGTTGTCATTTTGGCCCTTGGTAAGCATCCGCTCCTGCTGAGTTGGGACCATTGGCTGTGTCCTCGGATGGCAGAAAAAGCAACTTCCTATAAGAACTTTTGGAAACCCTGGTGGCTTCTAACCAAAAGGTCGGCGGTTCGAATCCACCAGGTGCTCCTTGGAAACTATGGGGCTGTTCTACTCTCACTGTGAGCCACAGCCCATTCAACAGCAGTGGGTATAGAACCTTTAGAAACCCTAGTGGCATAGTGATTAAGAGCCATAGCAACTAACCAAAAAGTCAGCAGTTTGAATCCACCAGCTGCACCTTGGAAACCCAATGGGGCAGCTCCACTCTGTTCTATAGGGCCACTGTGAGTTAGAATAGTCTTGAGGAAAACAATTTTGTTTTTTGTTTTTCATACAGAGCCTTCAGAGAAAACACACCAACACCCAGAATGCCAACTATTAGCCTTCAGAACTGTGAGACAAAAAAAATTATGTTTTTACAAGCCACCTATTGGTAGTACTTTTATAGAATCCCTAGAAAACTAAAATAATTATAAACCTACTATACCTAATAGACTTCTAGATAATACTCCACCCTCAAACACCAACCTACCTATTCTTCTAAAGTGCACAAGCATACAACACTCTCTAGGATATGATAGGTCACAAAATCAACCCAAAACTTACCTGACTCTTGTCTTTGGTGGTTTAACATCCCCCAAAATTCTCATGTCCCTGAACTCACCTGGTATCATATGAGCTATTAAAGAGATGCAACATCTGGAAAGAGAGTTCTCACTAATAGCCATCTTAAAATATGGTCAGAAAGGACAATGGAAAAGGAAGAGCATGTTAGAGAGCAGAACTTTAGGCTGTCAGATGGAATGACCAAAAACTTCTCTATGAAGAAGAAAATACTAAATTGCCGATCTGTAGAATACGGTAACTGCTATGGGCACATGGCCACCGCACATGATCTACCAGTCTCTATGCTTCTAAAGAGGATCTCAATGCTTGTCTTTATACCATAGTATGTAGGTTAAGTTAGGTATAGGTAGACTTATAATTTAGGTGTGTATCAAAAGACAAAAAAAAAAAAAGAATTCATTGCCATCGAGTCAATTCTGACTCACAGTGACCCTATTGTACAGGTAAAACTGCCTCATAGGTTTTCAAGGAACAGCTGATGGATTCAAACTGCCATCCTTCTGGTTAGCAGCTGTAAGTCCTTAACTACTGCACCACCAGAGCTCTGTCAAACGACAAGAAGGTGCTACACCATGAAGCGACCGAGAGAGTTACATGTCGGCCAGGAAGAGATCCTGGGTGTGGAATTTCTTCTTTATCTTGTTTGATACTTTGCAATACCTTGTAGATTACAGAAATTAGACATCGATCAAATATGTAGTTGCCAGATATTTTTTCCCCATTCTGTAAGCAGTCTTTTAGCTGTCTTGATAAAGTCTTTGGATGAGCATAAGTGTTTGATTTTCAGTAGTTTCTGTCTATCTATTTTCTCTTCTGTTGTTCACGCATTGTTGGTCAGATTTTGAAGTCTGTCTAAGCTGTGTGTTAGAACTTCCCCTGTTGTCCCTGTTTTCTCTCCCATAATTTTTATCATTTTAGGTTTCATATTTAGATCTTTTACCCATTTTGACTTAGTTTTTGTGTAAGGTACGAGATACGAGTCTTGTTTCAGTTTTTTTGCCAATAGATATCCAATTTCACCATTTGTTAAAGAGACTGTTTTTACCCCAGTTTATAACCTTTGGGCCTTTGTTGAATATCAACTGTTCACAAGGAGGATGGTGGTATTTCTGGATTCTCTATTCTGTTCCATTGGTCTGTATGTCTCTTTTTGTACCAATACCAGGCTGTTTTGACTACTGTGTAGTGTGGCAGGTTCTAAGGTCCAGTAGTGTGAGGCCCCTGCTGTGTTCCTCTTCTTTAGTAGCGTTTGACTAACCAGGAATTTCTTTCCTTTCTGAAATTACTCGTTTTTGAGTGAGGTTTATGTATGGAAAAATAGGTGTGTGGGTATATTTTGGGCAGCAACAGACACACTTTTCTGTCTATCTGTTATTTATAAGACAAGACTCTGAATTGTCTTTGGGAAAGCATCCTGTCTTCTTTCTCAGTCATGCTTTATGGAATTGGATTGACCCCACATGTTCAGGGGGCCAGTAAATGAATACTCTCTGGCTTAGTTATCTCAGTCTGCTATGATAGAAAAATGCTTTAACAAAGAGATCTTTTTTAACTCACAATAAAGTTGACTAAAGGTCCCAGTTCAGAGTGACACCTCAGGGGAAGGCCTTCTTTGTTAGCTCACGAAGAGGGTACCTGTCATCAGTCTTCATCTGGACTGGGAGCTCCTCAGGCACATGGACCCTGAGTCCAAAGAATGTGTTCTGTTCCTGTTCTTCTTCCCCAGAGGTGTGAGTTCTACACCTCTTGGCCCGCTTCCCTTTCCTTTTATCTCTCAAGAGGTTGCCTCAAGACACAATATAGTCTAACAGATTGAGTCCTGCCTTTTCAACACAACGGCTGCTCATCCTCCCCCTGTGGCAACATAGAAGCCAGATTCATAACACACGAGAAAATCAAACAACACCAGGAATCATGGCCCAGCCAAATTGATAACACACATTTTTGGCAAGACATAATTCAGTCCATTGACATTAATCCCAAGAATCAACTTAAGGAGCCCTGGTGGTGCAATGGGTAAGTGCTTGGCTGATAACCAAAATATTGGTAGTTTGAACCCATCAGCCTTTCTGCAGGAGACAAGACCTGGTGCTCTGCTGCTATAAAGATCACAAGGTAGGAAACCACATGGAGCAGTCCTACTCTGTCATACAAGGTTGCTGTGAATCAGAATTGACTCCACAGCACATAACAACAGAAGTGACTTGATGTCATCAGGCTTGGTTTTCTTTGGTTTTTTATTTGTTCTATTTTGATTTTTAGATACAATGAAAATTATTTAGTTCATGAGAATCACACTTTTTCGAATGAGTACTTGCATTCATTTCCTATACTACAACAAGTTACAGCATTTCGTGACTTAAGACAATACAAATTTACTGTCTTACAATTAGAATTTTGTTTTTACTGACTGGTCTCACCAGGCTGAAATCAAGTCATGAGCAGGTCTACATTCCTTCTAGAGTCTCTAGGGGATAGCCCGTTTTCCTGCTCACTCAAGATGCTGGCAGAATTCTAAGTCTCTGATGAAGGAAGGAGGACATTGTCTCTTTGTTGGCTGACACTTGAGGGCTGTTCCCAGCTTCTAAAGGCCACCCACATTCCTTGATTTGTATCTACTTTTCTCCATTATCAAAGTCAGCGATGGCAGGTTGAATCCTTCTCTTGCTTGGAACGTCTCCTCTTTCTTCTTTCATCCTATTTTTTTGACTCATTTTTATTGGACTCTTTTGAATCCACCAGGCGCTCCTCGAATACTCTGGGGGTCAGTTCTACCCTGGCCCCTAGGGTCGCCATGAGTCAGATCCTACTCGACGGCACTTGGCTTGGCTTGGCTTTGAATAATGCAGAATAAATTCCCCATCTCAATGTCAGTGCCCTTAATCCCATCCACAAAACTCCCTTTACCACATAAGGTTACACAGTCACAGATTCCAAGAATTAGATGCGGCTATTTTCTATTTTGGGGGGAGAAGGTTGGCATTTCTGCCTACTGCTCCATTGCCACTGTGATTTTTAAGTCTTTCAGTGAAGCTTGTTTCAGAAATACAAATCACAATGGTGAATGTTTTGTAAGAAGCAACTGAGGCCACTGTCTTAAGGTCAACTAAGCATATTCCTTGTAGCATTTGCACCAGGCGAAAACAGTCCTTATCACCCAGGTCCACATTGCCTTTGAAAATCTTCTGTGCTGGGTCACTGAAGTGGGTGACCATGAATTGTGCCTCTCTGCCTAATGAAACACTGTGACTCAGCCTCCAGGTTTTGTGTATCTGAATCTGACACGCCCAATGCGGGTTCTTAAAATAAGTAATGGAAACCACATCTCCACATTAAGATTTGTCCTAATTTTGTCTACTTGGTCTGTATCAAAGACATGATGCACTTGAGTAAGCAAAGAAAATATTACCAGAGGTCAGAGGGGCAGGGTTCTTTTTGTATCTGATGTTGCTATGAGTTGGCATCAACTGGACAGTAATGGCTTTGGGTTTTGTTCGTTTGTTGTGGAGGGAGGGATTTGAGTTTATTCAGCGTATGGCAAACATTCAGCTGAAACAATAGCAGAGAAAACCAGCAAAACATGTACAAAAGAGCACTTCTTGAAAGAGTGCTGGTAAAACTTAACTAAGCTAAAGTAAGCTTTCTTTTCTTTCTTTTTTCTGTATGCATTATTATTTTAAGCAAGACTTGCATCTGTCAGAATAAACTATCTGGTTCCAAAACTCAGGCTATACTGAAAAATGGAAGGGTGAGCCTGTTAAGCAATCTCTAAAGTTTACTAGGAATCCTTACCACCAGTCAGTTGTGATCAAGGTGGCTCTGATTCATGGTGACTCCTCATATGTCAAAGTAGAAGTAGACTCTATACAGTTTTTTATGGCTTATGTTTTGGAAGTGGATTTCCAAGGCTTTCTTCTGAGGGCATCTAGGAATAGTCTTAAACATCCAACTTCTCATTAAGCTGCCAAGCTCAATAACTAATGTCTAGGGACATTAGTTATGGGTGATGTTTCATAAAGGGCTAACACTTGCAATGTAAGCTCCAGAGTTTAATCACAGCTTCTGAAATGTTACCATTTATCCTTCCATCCCAGCATTAGGCCTTTACTGTGATTTGTAAGTCTGTTACACAAGCATGTTGAAAATGCACCTCCTATCACCCCTTTCTTCAGAAACTTGTCTTAGTACCTAATCCTCTGTAGAAACAGTCTAGAAGCAAATGTGACAATCAGTTCAATATATGGTTTCTTTGTGCATTTTCTAAAACCAGAAAGCTTCCTAATAAAAAGAAAAACAGCTTTTATAGTTACAGGTGAAATTGAAGAAGTAAACGATGATGATAGTGTTAAAAAGAATCAATGTGTTTGTGTTTATTAAGCATCAACATTTGACATGCCTTCTACAACTTGATTCTCACAACAAATCTATGAGGTAGGGAGTATTTTTTGTGATCCTCCATGAAAGGAAATCAAAGTACACAGAGGTTAAGCAACTGGGCCAAAGTCACATCACTGCTGAAACCTATATCTCTCTGAGTTTCCAGATCCTGCTTTTGACACTGAACCTCATTGCCTCCGTAAAGACTACAATTGGAGGCCCTCTCACCTCTCCTCACCTCACCCCCAGAAGTTGTCTTTTCCTGGTCTGCTTTTTCTGTAGCCTCTGGGTTCACATTCACTATTTGTATTTACTTTTGAAGGACTTTTCTCCAGTGATGAAGAACTGAAAGCAGATAATTACTCTGTGATTTGCAAGCAGTGCAGTGCCTAGTCTTTCTCTTGAAGTACTATTGCCATATAAATATTACCTGTGTGCTGTGTCAGCTTATTGCCCACCTTGAGAGCAATCTCCCAGTTAGTTTTATGGCACATTAAGTCTCCTTTTGGAATGAACTGAGTTTGTACGGGTGGGATTGGTTCCATCAGAATAAAAGAGTAAACAGCAGGGATGCCTAGGAATCTATAAAGCAGAAGCATTAGGAAAAGGAAAGGGGGGATGGGAGAGGCAAACTGTTTAAAGAGAAGTTTCAAATGATCAACAGAAGTGGGGCTACAGTCTGAGAGGGTTATACTTACCACAGAGGTGTGACTGTAACAACGATGGTGTGAGTAGGAGGATGAGAGAACACTTAACACATCTGGGGATGTGAATGGTTGGGCAAGGACGCAGAAAGAAGAAGGGAGAATATTAATATTTAATAAATGTCTACATGTGTTTCTCTGTGTACCTAATCCAGCTGCCTGACACACCCTCTCTGATCTTTGAAGCCCAACTTAAAACCCTGTGAAGTCTCCCAACTTGCCCTCCCCCTATTCACCACCGACAATGACATCAAAGAGACAGCAGAGGGAATTTAAACACCTCATTTATAAGGTGCTTATAAGCATTTATAAGGTGCTACTAGATACAGTTCCAATGCAGAAATTTTAACTTCTTGGGTCAGAAAGCATCTTTCATATCTGGGTATGCACAGTACCAGCACAAAGCTCTCAATAAACATTTGTCCATTTGAAACAACCTCAAGTGAGTGTACTGAGCAGGAAAATCCATTAATAAAGGAGCAGACAGAACTGGTTATCTTCGTATGAATTTGGTATAAGACTTGAGCTATTCAACTGCAGTTTTGTTTACCAGTCACAGAACGCTGTTGTTGTAGGGTGCTGTCATGTCAGTTCTAACTTGCAGTAACACTCTGTACAATAGAAGGAAACACTGAAACACTGTGCCATCCTCACAATCCAGTCCCTTCTCATCCTCGTGAATGTTGTTATGTCGGAGCCCACAGATGCTAACCCCCACTAATTCACTGCCATCGAGTTGATTCTGACTCATAGAAATCCTATAGCTCAAAATAGAACTGTCCCATAGAGTTTCCAAGGAGCATCTGGTGGGCTGGAACTGCCAACCTTTTGGCTAGCAGATGTAGCATTTAATCATGATGCCGCCAGTTTTCCCCACAGATGCTAGGGGCCTGGAATTAGCTCAGACTCTCTTGGTTAAATAAGCTATTGGTTCTGAGGTTGGTCTGTGTTACAAGTATGAATTTGTTTTACAATATGCAGTACAAGAAATACTCTGTTTCCTCTATCCTCTATATTATATATATGGAAGGATATTGCTACTCTATCTATGATGTAGCATTGTTACTGTCAAGTGCATTCTGATTCATGGCAATCTCATGTCAACTCTGTATGGTTCACTAAAAAAAAAAAAAAGCAAAGTAGAGAAAAATGTTTAAAATTAAAGCATGTAACAATGTGTATATGTATCCCTATTTACAAAATATATGGGGGGGCAGAGCCAAGATGGCAGACTAGACACACGTCTCCTTGATTCGCTCTGAGAACTAAGCCCTGGAATGGAGTATTGTGGACATTCTGGGAGCCTCAGGATCTGGCAGAGGGTTGTGAGACTGGACTGAGCAACAAGAAAGGGGAAACTACCTCTGTAAGAGGCAAGGCAGCAGCACACTGAGTCCTGCTTCTCCTGACACATCATTTGAGGTAACTGCAAGTCTGGATGCCTTCTTTGTTAGCTAGGAGGCAGGGATTGAGCCTCTGTGCCTGGTGTGCTAATACATTGAACCACAGTGCTTGAGTGAACAGCATATACAAAAGCAGAGAGACTGTGCTTCGGACAGCCACATCTTGAGAGCCTGGCTGCCAACCAAGGGTGCCAGTTCCCCAGCCCCCTCTCTGTGCCGCACCATAGGTTCTGCTGGCTCACTGCAGGAAGGGCAGCTCAGGTGCAACACCATCTTTGTCAGCTGAGAGGCCATGCCTGACTCAGCAGGAGCTAATTCTCACCCTAAGCAACAATGCCTGTCTAGAAAGTGCTTCTCCAGTAGAATAGATATTTTTGAGATGATCCTATCTAGGGATCATGGTGTGGCCTGGCAGCTGTGGGCAGCTGTGCCCTAACCCCTCCCTTCTTTTAGCCACATCATAATGTCTAGAGACAGCCTAAAAGGCACTGTTTTTTGTCAGCTGGGAGGCGAGGCCTGCCACCGTTAAAGGCCTTCCTGCTCTTGGCAGCTGGTGGACAGGGACTATCTCAGCACTAAGGCCACTTTTAAAATAAGACCAGCTGGAGAATATAGCAGTGACAGGTATCTGAATGGGTGGATGGCATTTCTGCCACCCTTCACTGAGCCACATCATAGTATCAGCTGATGGCCCCCCAAAGACTCCACAAGTAGCGCACCAGCTCTACCAGCCAGGAGGTGGGGCCTGCCAATTCTGAGGACCTAGCTGCTGTCAGCACCTGCTGGATTGTGCTCCTCTCAGCAAAAACACCTTTTTTAACTTAAACGCAACTAGACAGCACAGCAGTCCTAGACTGCTGAGTGTGGTGGCATCTTTCTCTCCTTCCCCCCACACCATAGGCTTGACTGGTGTAACAACGGAGAGTCGTCACAAGTAACTCGCCACCTTTATCAGCCAGGAGGTAGGACCTGCCAGCCCTGAAAGACCAGCTGGGGCCAGTCACTGGAGAATGCAGAGGTGGCTGGCTACCAAACCTAGCAAGGCCCATATTCCACTCTTAGAACTATGGCACAGCTCTTGTTGGTGTAACACTAGGGAAACTGAACAGCTTCTTGATGGTGTGAAGACAAAAATCAATCTCTAACCATTTAAAGGAGTAGACCACCATGGCTCCGAAACCCCCCCAAAAAGAGAATCAAAAAACTCCCCAGATGAAGAAGTCTTTCTGAAATTATCAGACGTAGAATACAAAAGAATTATGTACAGAGCCTTTGTAGAGATTAAAAAAAAAAAATGCAACAGAACAAATTAAAAATTAAGTAAGCCATATGAACTGCTGGAAAAACAATGATCTGAAATCCAGCAGATCAGTAATAAACTCATAGATTTAGACAATTCAATGCAAAGCCCAAAGAGCAGAATTGAAAAGTTGAAAGGTAGAGTTAGTGAGCTTGAAGATAAGGCAATGGACACCAGCACTTAGGAGGAAAATTCAGAGAAAAGAAATAAGAAAAATAAAGCAACATTAAAAAACATGTGGGACTCTATCAAGAGGAATAATCTATGAACAATTACAGTCCCTGAACAGGGAGAGATAGCCAAAAATACAGAGAGAATTGCTGAAGAGTTGCTGACAGAAAACTTTTCTGAAATTACAAAATAAGAATGTAGATATTCAACATGCTTATCAAACACCACTAAAAACTAGACCCCAAAAGAAAGACACCAAGGCATATTATAATCAAGCTTAATGAAATGAAGCATAAAGATAGACTCTTAAAGGCAGCAAAACTTAAAACAAACTAACATACAAGGCATATTTAGAGATACCTAATTTCTGTACAAAGGGAAGCCTTGCAGGCTTTCATCTGACTTCCTGGCAGAAACCATGTTGACAAGAAGGCAGTGGAATGACACATTCGAAGCCTTGAAGGAGACAACCTTCCGAGCAAGAATTACATATCCTGCAAAATTGTCTCTCAAATATGAAGGAGAAATTAAGACATTCACAGATAAACAGAAGCTTGCCAAGTAGCCAGCCAAGTGCCTTCAAGTCGGATCCGACTCATGGCAGCCCTAGGGGCCAGGATAGAACTGACCAACAGAAGCTTGGAGATTTTATAAAAACCAAACCAAAACTACAAGAAATACTGAAAAACTAGAAAAATAGATAATGGCAACCTATGGAAGAAAGAAGAATCAGGGCAGAAGGGAGACAGAAATTAAGTATCTCTAAATATGCCTTGTACTATATGTTTGATCTTAAGATCAAATAATATTTAACATAATTAGTAAAGATAAAATTGTTAAAGCGGTTTCTAAAAATCAAAACCATAAGGAAACAAGAGTTTAACTGTGTACTGAGTTGATGACATAGCCATACACAGAATTATTATACATGATTTTAAAATATGTCAACTACACTGAATATCCATAGCAAGATACATCCCCCAAACAATAAGATTGTCATACAGGAATAAGTGGGTAGCTGGGAAGGAAGGAAGGAAAGAACAGAAGGAAAGAAAAAAAGGTGGGAGAGAGGGAAGAAATTGAGCTATAGATAGAATTCCCCCTAATCCTGTCTGCTGAAAAGGCCTAGAAAATTTAGGCAACCAAGAAGCCAGGAGCATCCCTATCACACAGCCTGTAGTCTCAAAAACCAGGACTCCTTAAGAATTGTTGATTCTAGATCATGGATAAGAACTGTATAAGCTGAGGCTGTAACATCTCATCATACCAGAAATCAAGGAATTTATTAAAGATGATTGTTAATTTTTTACTTGCTAACACAGTATAAACACAAATAGTTATCTTTTTTATTAATCACTTTTTCGTGTTTATCCCTTCATTAGTGTAACATGTACACACACCATGAATTCATGATGGATAAACAAAATATGATTCCATTCAGAAAGAAGTAAAATCATAAAAGTCCATTTAGACATTGAAAACTATCTTTTACCTTTAGCATAGGATCTGTGAAAATTCACACTCTTAAAACTGGTGTTATATGAGGTCTGACAATTAAGTACGTGAATGTAACTGTTCTCATTGCTACATGCCTCATTGCTGAGTATCATTATGGTCACCCTCTAAGTACTCCCCTTGGGAAGTTATGCACCATTACCAGCGCCTAGTTCACCCTTCAAAGCAATTTCGGAACTTTTTCTGGAATGGCCATAGCACCCGGTGGCACGGTGGCAAGTTCACAAACTTAATTGTATAGTGGACAGTGAGGGAGTTTTTAGACAGTAAACAGATAAGTTTATTGGAATACCCTCCCTACTCATCTGATTTGGCCCCTAGTGACTTTTTCTTTACTGGAAGAGAAAGCAAATACTGAAAGGAAAACGTTTTGATGACATTCAGGACATCAAAAGTAACATGATGACAGCTCTGACGATGACAGTGCTTCCAAGGGGAGTACCTGGAAGGTAACTGTAGTGATATTCAGATTGAAGTACACAGGACTTTTTCTAGGCTGAGTTCATGAACTTAATTGGCGGGCCTAGTAAGCTCCTAATAAGCTTGAAGCCTTGGCTATTCATTGACTTCTTGTTTTAGCTTTTATTTCAAATAAACACTATTCTCACCTTGTGTTTGTTTTTCTCACATCCTATGCTTTGGTTTTCAGTTCTAAGTTAACTAAGCATAGAGTAAGTTTTATGTTTTTACTAAAATCAATAACAGGCTTGTGTTGCCTTTAATAGAAGTTAAATGTAGAGGAAAATGTATAAAATCAGCTATAGGAGTATTCGAATATATATGACGGCACTTGGCTTTTTGGCAAGGTTTATTTTAGATCGATCTTCTTTTAATGTGTGTGTGTATTTTAATTTTTCCAAATTCTAAAAGTTAAATTTCTTACATGTTTGATGTTTTATTAACTGGCACATACATGTCCGTGATGTTATATTTTTATGTCCTGTAGTGTTGCTATGTGTCAGAATCAAATTGACAGCAACAGGTTTGGTTTGGTTTTGGACTATTAACTAATCCGCTTTTTTCATTTATTTATCTATTTATTTTTGGTCATTAATTCTGATGAGCTGGAATAAAAATGATCAACTATGCCCTCATTTTCCTAGTATATTTCTCTTAAGTGAGATAATAATCAGTCAGCACATCTGAGGGTGGAGTTTCAGAGACAGACCCCCTCTGCCTATAGAATTTCTGCAGGGATAAATGCCTCTAAACCAGAGAAATTATTTTTTTCTGCTTAGCTCTGATACACATAAAAGGGGAAAGCTGGCTACATGCTCTGCTGTCTGTCCTTGGAACACAGATGTTCACTTGTGGTCTGTGGGCCATCAGCAGCAGAATCACCTGGAATACTCTTTGGTGACGTACATTGGAGTGCTGGATCTCAGATAGGCTGGATGTGAGTACTGACAGCTGGAGCCCTAGCTTCTGCACCTTCAGAAAGCTCCACAGTTGATTCCTATGCCCGGTACAACTTGACAACCACCAACCTAAAGGATAACAAAAAAAACATCATGGAAGTCAACTTGAAAACCCTGGTGGTACAGTGGTTAAGTGCCACATCTGCTTACTAAGAGGTCAGTAGTTTGAATCTGCCAAGCACTCCTTGCAAACTCTATGGAGCAGTTCTACTGTGCCCTATGAGGTTACTATGACTCAGAATCAACTCCACAGCACTGGGTTTGGTTTTTGGTTTTTGGAAGGCAATTCATGTCTTTCCTAGTTGCAGGATTTTAAAAACAAAGCTTCTGATTTTGTTTTTTCCTTTTTACAGGAAAAGTTAAACAGTTTATGTTTTAGTTAACTAGAGCCTCTCCACAGAAATACCACAAAGCAGATAGCTTTAACAAAGGAAAGTTTCTTCTTACACAGTCCGGTAGGCTACGAGTCCAAATTCAGGATGTCTGCTCTGGGCAAGGCTTTCCCCCCTTGTCGGCTCTGGAGGGAAGTCCGGTATTGCATCAGTCTTTGTCCAGGGAGCGTCTCAGCACAGGAAACTCAGATCTGAAGGATGCGCTCTTCTCCTGGTGCTGCTTTCTTGGAGGTGTGAGGTTCCCAATTCTTTGCTTGCTTCTCTTTCCTTTTATCTCTTGTAGGATGCGAGGATTAAGGGTGGGTCAAGCCACACTCTAGGCAAACTCTGCAGTGGAGCAAGGAGGTGATCTTCTGAAGGGACTTACGCCAGCCAAGTGCCGTCAAGTCGGATCCAACTCATGTTTACAGTCACACCCTAATTCTTTAACATATAGCACAGTAAAGTCACAAAACGGAGGACAGTCATAGAATACAGGGAATCATGGTCACATAGCTACACCTATTTTTCGGGGGACACAATTCAATCCATGATAGTCTGTAAGAGAATTTGACAGGATTCATGGACGAATTTTATTTTGTTTTTGTTTTTTTTCCCATTTCTTCCTTCCCACTAACTCAGAAAAGAGGAAAATAAGAAGGTGACATAGTATTCAAATTTGCTCTTTCTCCTGCTTTAGATTTTTTTCCTCTGATTTTACCCATTTCTTGTTTTTGACCTTCCCTCAATCTTCAGTGATTGCTGCTTTCTTATTCATATTTCATGAGCTTGCCTATAGGATCTTTCAGATAAACAATCCAGCACATCTTTTCAGGTTTAAAAAAGAGTAAGAAAACACACATTTGATATGATAACAGTGTGTTAACAGGCTCTGATTACACAGTCAAGATTTCTTTTTTTTTTTTATTCCTAGGCAACAGAGTTTCAATTTACGAGGCCAAATATCTCAGTACTTTTGCTGTCAATCAATGAAACTATAATACATAATTCAATCATCATGCATTTCTTTCCCCACTGAGCAAACATTTACTGACTTTTTAGATTAATCTTTTGGCTAAAAGAACTTGAAACATTGTCGAACTCATAGTGGTATGTAATCTCTAGATTGAATCTCTCCACAAGGCTTTAGCGAGACAAATTTCTGTTTATTCACTGCGTTTTTTAGGTCAGGTCACCAAAATGGGACTCTAAGTAAGCTTTAAATGACATTTCAATTCATTGGTTACATTCCTAATGGAATTCTATATAGTTTTCCCTTGGGAAATACTTGACTTATAGGCCCCTTGGATGCGAAGTCTCCTGCTATGTCACTAATACCAAAAATGTCCAAAATACCTATTAGCAAATAGAGCTTTTGTTTAATCCTTAGAGACATAACACAAATGAAATGAAAAGACCACTAGAAAACATCTAATTTAACTCTTTAATTTTCACATATAAGGGAATCTAGGTGCCCAAAGATGGGAAATTTCTTGTTCAAGGCCAAATTGTAACTGGCAAAGCCCTGAAAAGTATCTGAGTCCTCGGTTCAGTGTTAACTGGCTGTGTCATGTGGTCAATGGACTTGGTGAGGGGATAGTTTTCCATACTTCAATACAACTTTTCCTTAGACCTGCTAGTTTGGTAGGTGTTTCTAAAGCCATTATGCAGGTGCACCATAATAAATTCCTTAGCTTTCCTTTGCTTTGATTCTCTGTATCTACCAGCAAGTATTCATATAGATACTAAATCTTGCCACTTGTCCTAGTCCAAGGCACCAATCTCTCACCTCCTCTGTAGCTGTCATTTCTCCCAGTTGATCTACACTGGATCCAAGGCCAGTGATCTTTTCACAGTGATGAAGCCTTTCATCAAAACACCCAAATGGCTTTCCCATCCCTCTTGAAAGAAACCCAAACTTGTTGTCTTAGTTATCTAGTGCTGCTGCAACAGAAACAACACAAGTGAATGCCTTTAATAAAAAGAAGTTTAGCCTCTCACCATGGAAAAGGCTAGAAGCCCAAATTCAGGGTGCCAGCTCCAGGGGAAGGCCTTCTCTCTCTATTGCCTCTGGAGGAAGGTCCTTATGATACATCAGTCCTCTCTTGGCCTGGGAGCATCTCAGCATGGAAACCACAGTTCCAAAGGACGTGCTCTGCTCCCATCACTGCTTTCTTGGTGACATGAGGTCCCTTGTGTCTCCCTGCTTGCCTCCCTCTCCTATATCCCAAAAGAGATTGGCTTCAGACACTATCCAGTCTCATACACCTCATCAGCATGACTGCCGCTAATCCACAATACATAGGAAAATCCCATTAAGTGATGAAATAGTGGACAATCATACAATACTGAGAATAATGGCCCCGATTGCTGCATGTTTAAACCAAACCAAACACACAGTTGTTAAGATGATTCCCACTCATAGCGACCCTGTAGCATGGAGTAGAACTGCTCTGTAGAGTTTCCAAGGAGCACCTGGCCGATCTGAAATGCTGACCTCATGGTTAGCAGATGTAGCACTTAACAACCATGCCACTAGGGACATAATTCAATCCATGACACCTGTTATCACAGCCAGCAAGGTTTTATAGTCAGATCCTTGCCCATGTCACTGACCTCCTCTCTCACTACCCTCCCTCTTGCTCGTTTGCTTGGACATCTTTGCATTTACTGTTAGCTCTGGAAACACGCTTCCCTTAGCCTTCCACTAAGTCATTCTTTTCATTTGTTCAGGTCCCTATTACAGTGCCCCATCTTTAGAGACACCTCTCTGCATCACTTGATCTCAAAGAGATCCCTTTCTACCTTTTTGCTCTCTGTCACCTTACACTGCTTTCATCTTATTCACAGCATTTGTCTGTCTGACATTTGGTCAGATAAAGATTTATTACTTCATTGTCTCTCTTCCCAGCTAGAGTATAATAAGCCTCATGAGAACAGGAAAAGTGTCTTTTGTGTTCATTTCTGACTTCCAATGCTGGAAACCCTCGTAGCACAGAGGTTAAGTGCTACAGCTGCTAACCAAAAGGTCAGCAGTTCAAATTTACCAGGTACTCCTAGAAAACTCTATGAGGCAGTTCTAGCCTGTCTATAGGATTGCTATGAGTTGGAGTCAACTCTATGGTAGTGAGGTTTTTTTTTTTTTCTTTTTTGAGCAGTATCTGGCTTATAGAAAGACCTTAATTAACATGTTTTAAGTAAATAAAGAAACATTACTGCCTCCCCCGTTACTGGCAACAGCCAGAGCACATGTACACAAATACAGCTGCACAATATGCTCTGGTCATATCACACGTGAAGCATTTAATTCTGGGCTACACTTGAATAGGTTGAAGAAGCCAGGATGTTTGTCTTTAAAAAAGTAATGATTTGAGGACAGCATGGTAAAACTCTTTGGAATCTGAACAACGACTGCTAGAAAGAGGAGTAGATTGTGTATAGAGAGAGGGTGAATGTAAACCTGGAAGTACAACTTACAGGAGAGTGAAGTCTTGCCCCATTACCAGTAAGGACTTATATCAGAGATAAATAAGAATGGAAAAGCACTACCATGTAGCAGAGTGAGTCCTCCATCACTTGAGGCATGCAAGCACAGCTTGGGCAACCACTTATGAGTACAGGTATAGACATGATCTTAGCGTTAGATGGCTATCTACAGAAGATGGCCTGAGGGGTCCTGACAACCTCAGAGGGCTCTAATTCTTGGATCTCACACTTTATCATTACTCAAAAACACTTCAAAGATTCTTTCTTAGAAATCTCTATCAAATTCTGGGTCACATTCCTTTGAATATATTCTTTAATAACAAATTCCACTCAATAAAGTGAATGATAAAGCCTCTTGATACACTTTTTAAATGGTTGTGACTTTAATGTAACTTTTCTTTTGGCACTTTGGCTTTTACATCGATTTTTCAAATAAGAATTTCCAAATTAGGACTTGGTGACACAGAGTGACCATATCATGTATGCACTTCATGGTTTTATGCATCTATAGGATGTCATCTTGCAGACCTCTTACTGGAGGAAGGGGAGTTGGTAGAGAGGAGGGGATAGGAGATAGTTGGGAGGAGAAGACATGTATGGAACAGAGGAAGAGTGCGCTGCCACCAGGCAGGGAGAGCAGTGGGAGCTGCATATAGGTGGGCATGAAAATTTATATGGGAATGTACATTTTCAATCAATAATAATAATAATAATGAAGAGTTTCCAAATTATTTTGAGAAAATATTTAATGGTCAAAACTTATTTTCTGGGGTTCTTCTGCTGGGATACAAAATTACTTGCACATATGAATTTTGATTTGTGTGGATGTATGAATCATCTGGTACTGCTCTAACAGAAATATCACAAGTGGCTGGCTTTAAAAAGAGAAATTTTATTTAGTCACAGTCCAGTAGGCTAAAAGTCCAAATTCAGGGTGTCTACTCCAGAGGAAGGCTTTCTTTGCTAGATCTGGTAGAAGGTCCTTGTTGTCGATTTTCCCCTGGACTGGAAGCTTCTGAGGTGCAATGACCCCAGTCCTTTCCAAAGGATGCACTCGGTTCCCAGCACTGCTTCTTGGTGGTATGAGTTCTGCAAACCTCTCACCCTCATTAAGGTCACAGAGGCAGGATTTACAACATGGAGGACATCACACAATACCAGGAATCATGGCCTAGCTAAAGTATCACACAGATTTTGGAGGCAACACAATTCAATCCAAGACAGTGGATAAAAAGCACACACTCGGAAACATAATTGAGGGGACTCTGTCCCCGAAATTCAGGGAGGTCACTGAGGTCAGTGATCAGATCTGCCATTACCTGAGAACAGCGTGGTATGCATGCTACACAGCAATGACCAAGAACAGCCTGATACGCCCCACCTGGTATAACCATAAAACCACAAATAACTTTTGCATCAGATCACCCCTCATTCCTTCACTGGAACTTTAAAACTATAAAACCTGTCCCCAGCAGCTACTGGGTGGGCTGAGCCACCCTCAGCTCAGACCCTACTCTCTTTCTCTTGAAATAAACTTCACTGGACACTTCGACTGGTGTGTCTCTGCCTGTGCTGAGGGCTACTCTCTCCCCAACAATGATAACATCATCAAATTACATTATAATCACACCTCTTATATAACATTCATTGAACCTCTGATATGTAAAAAATACTTCAAATATCTAATTTTAATATTTGTCTAACAATAACATTATCAGTATCTTCACTTTGCTGATATGTAAATTCAACAAAAATAACAAATTGAATGTCGGAGATGTTCAGTGTTGTGGTCCATGAAGACACACCAGATAAAGAGTGCAGAACTCGTCCGAAGCCTGCTAATTCTAAGTTCATGGTCCTTTTATTCACCTTTGTTCTTCAAGAGTTAAGATCTATGCCAACACTTTAGAATTCCATGCCCCTCCAGAAGTGCACAGAGAAATAATTCTACGAGGTTTACTTCTCATTTGTCTTCAAGCCACATTGCATAGGAAGCCTCCTATTCAGCCTCCTTGTCAGGCTGTTCCAGCTGAACAGCACAATAAAAATGTCAAAAATTATTCTTCTTTCTTGCAAGGTGGGCCTTTTCTTGCCAGTGTATGGAAGGCAATGATGGGTTTTCCATATACTATGTAAATTGTCACACCCTTGTTACTTTGTTTTCCAAAATCTATTTATATTCCATCATTTTATGTTAAGCTTGGGTTACTAACTCACACATTTATTCTAAACTTAATTGAATTTTTATTGCTAAAGATAAAATTGGTGTTTTGCATTTTGCACAATATTTCTCTGTTGTGGGATTTCATAAGGTACAATTATATGTGAATCAGAGCCTAGAGCAATTACTTATTAATGAATGGAATAATGATATTAAAGTTTATCAGTAATAAACGAGAGGCTACATTTGCTTCCTTCAGTGGTCACAGCAGAACCTGGATTTTGATGTCCTTGCCTTGTATTAATCATTAAGTTCTAATCCCAAGACCCCCATAGAAAGATCATTTACTATTAACAGTCTATAAAACATGGACTTTCTCTTGGTATGTATGGGTGTGTGTGAGAGACAGTGCACTGATTTTTCCAGCAGCTACACACACTGTCATGCTGTGAGGTAGAGACTTATTTATTGCTTTCATAGTTCTAATGATGAAGAAACTAAGGCTTCAAATTCTTAAGTGATGTACCTAAGGTCACACTATTAGTAAGTGATAAACCAAGACTAGAAGCCAGATCCCACTATTCCAAAGTCCATAAAAACTTGAGTGCTCAGTATGGCTCCCATGTACTTAAGGCTTTTCTATGCCAGGCACTTTGCATGTATTATTTATTCCTTAAAACAGCCCAGTGGGGTCAATACTAATCAATCTATTACAGAGTTCAACAAAACAAACAGAAAACTACCTCCAGCTGGAAAAGTTTAAGTAACGTATCCATTCAGCTTCTAATTAGCAGAGCAGTAACTTTACCCAGGTTTCAATTTCTATTCCAGTTCTTCAAATACCATCTTCTGATGTTTTACCTGTCTGATAAGAATAACTTAAAAATAAAATAAAAAAGGCTTAGTGAATGCCAAATAAAATTTGCTTAAAATAGAAATACCTGTTTGTATAATTTTCTATTT
The DNA here is from genome assembly GCA_028571685.1 of Heterohyrax brucei. Taxonomy (NCBI): domain Eukaryota; kingdom Metazoa; phylum Chordata; class Mammalia; order Hyracoidea; family Procaviidae; genus Heterohyrax; species Heterohyrax brucei. The sequence goes on along the minus strand of CM053149.1, from coordinate 109,641,168 downwards.
TAATTTGCTTCCTGTTTCCTATCCCTGAACCTAATTCAGCTAATCAAGACTATTGTATTGGCTAGGAGGTTTGGATAGGTGTATAGTACAGGATGAATGAGAACCATAATTGGGTATATGTTAAGTGTCTGGTAGTATTTTTAATTTCCTGACTGGCAAGTGTTGTGAAACACACACTGTATTTTCCCATTAGAATTCCATATAGATTCAGATTCATGTAATACTTATTGAATCATCTATCAACCAAAAGGTCAGAAATTTGAATTTACCAGCTGCTCCTTGAAAACTCTATAGGGCAGTTCTACTCTGTCCTATAGGGTTACAATAAGTTGGAATCAATTGGGCATCAGTTTTAGAAATAATGTATTACATGCTTTTAGCTATGCTAGTCAATGACATTGTCTCAATAATTCTATGCAAAAGATATTTTTTATCCTGCATTTGGAAGAGAAACTGACACTTGGAGTGCTTAAACTACTTTCCAAAATCCCATAGATGATGAATGGTAGCCTTGAAATTCAAATACCAACCTTTTGAGTCAGGATCAACTGCCTCATTATCCACTTCAAGGATAATGCCTCAGGCTGGCATATTTGTGAGATCAAGGTGTAATAGGGCCTCTACCATCAAGCATTGGCCCACTGTTATGGTCTATGTTGGGCATTTCCTCTCTGAGCTTCTATAATGGTCCCTAGGCCTGTAGGTCAGTTTATTGCTCTTCTGACTCAGAAAACCTCTGGACTGAGTCACCAGACCAGAAAGTCTCTTTTTTAACAATGCACCTCCCTTTTATCTGGCAATTTCTAGAAAAGTGGAGGTGATACACCATCACTGATGACTAGCCCCAGTCGTGTTTACCAGGAGAGCTGAACTTTTGACTGCGACAGGATCAAGCCAAGGCTATGAGCTGCCATACTTGAAGAGACAGTGAGGCGGCTGCTTAGTCTAAGGACAGTGAGAGTTTAACACGTGAATAGGTTTTGTAGTGTCAAATATGTATAAAGTTGTGCATCATATATTAGAAGTGCTGATTAATCAGAGAGAGAAATACCGGTCTCACCAATGTGAAAGCAGCTGAGTAACATTTTATCTAAAAACTAATGTAGTTCTATAATATTAAAAACAAATCGTGTTGATTCTAACTCATGGTGATCCCTTGTGTTCTGCATATAGAACCGCACCCCATGGAGCTGTCAATGCTTCTGGAAGCAGATCACAAGTCTTTTCCCCTGAGGAGCTTCTGGTGGGTTTGAAGTGTTAATCTTTGAGTTAGAAGTTGAGTGCATAACCACTTGTGCCACCCAATGACTCCTACATCAGAGGCTAAATTTTACTCCACCCAAGTTCTGTCACTATTGGATTAGTAGGTGCGGTGGTTACTAAATCACCATCTTTTTGCTCCAAACCTTTCCATGCTCCATGGTGTGAAGACTGGGTCTGCTAAGTAGTTTTCCAATTTGTCAGCTTGTTCTGTTAAGCTTTTGCCAGCAGAGGGCACTAGAGGAGGATTGGAAGGCAAGAAACAGCCAGCCTTTGATCCACTCTGTTTAAATGCATCCTGTTTTTGCAAGTGCTTCTCCATCATTGGCTCTTCACTACAGCAAGCGGTGGTTGGTACCACTTTCTAGATTCTTCCAGCATTATCAGAACTAGCCTCCATCATCCCAATCAGAGATATCAGCACCAACTGAGCAACATGCTACCCTCAGACTTCTGAGTTCCAGTCCTTCTCTTGAGCTTCTAAGGTACCTGGGCTACTGAGACGCATCCTGTCCTCAGATGCACAGGAGCCAGATCATCGCAAACCTCTCCTCCAGATATGTAGGTTCTGATAACTTCTAATATTTTGGCTTTATCTTCCCAGCCCAGAATGGTGCTATCTGCTTTCTAGGGTTATTTTCTCTGTGTTAACTTGGTGTTTCCTGTTGGCTCTTTAATCCTCCAGAACCTTTTCAGGCAATCCTCTATGTTAAGGTCTTTCAGAAAAATTGCTACTGGATTATTTGCTTGGATCACAGGTTCAGCATTATCTAATTTGAGTTTCCACAAAAGTAGGCAAGAGTACCCTCCCCTCAATGAGTAATGATTGGGCAGAGATTCTTAAGTCTCTTACCTCTAAACCAAAAACAAAGCCATCGCTATCCCGCCAATTCATACTTGTAGTTACCCTATGGGACAAAGCAGAACTGCTCAACTGGATTTCCAACGCTGTAATCTTCATGGAAGCAGATTGTTAACACTTTTCTCCCACAGAGCAGTTGGTGGCCCCAAATCATTGTTTGGTTAGTAGCTGAATGCTTGACCATTTAGCCACCAGGCCTCCTCTTCAAACCCACTGACACGGAGTTAATTTCAACTCATAAGGACCTTGTAACACAGAGTAGAACTGCTGCATAGATTTTCCCAGAAGCACCTTGTAGATATGAGCTGCCAGCCTTATGGTTAGCAGCCACAGCTCTTAATTACCCTGTCAACAGGGTTTCCTTCCCTTACCTCTAATGACCTTCATTTTAAGTTTGGATCTTGCTTTTCTCCTTGGATAAGGAATATCCAGACTTATTCGAGGCTGTGCCTTGCTGGTATAAAGTAGATAGCAGTAGACAGATGATGACAAGCAGCTCTCCTGGCAGAGTCCAGTCAAGCTAACAGACGGACAGAAGTCAGTTTCTAGATCCATTCTACTGCCTGAGAAACAGCCACCAGGAACTCTTACTTTATTATGAGAGAAGTTGGTTACTCAAATGTAGAGAATACAATCTTCAATTTAATACACGGTTTCCTAAAATATATTTAAGGTTTAATCCACATCCATTTAAAACAATCCCTTTCTTAAAGAAGTAATAGTTCATGGGGGATTAAAACCAAATTTATTTTTGCATTCAGTATTAACATCTTTCCCCCACCCAAGAAGAAATTCAGCACAAGGTATTATCATTCATCTGCATCTTAAAACATTTATTAAGAGGAAGTATTTAAAGTTGAGGTGAGATGAGAACCATCACTTGGTTATGCACTCAGGTAACATTAACAGCAATCATGACATTTTGCAGTACCTGACAACGGTGTGTTTATATTTTTGTCAGGAAGGCCCCAGTCCTATCACTTTCTTTGGTCTCAACTGTTAACTGTGTCGTGCGGTTATGACTGCTTTCTCCACCTCCTGTTCTACTTGGCAGGACGTTTTTGTTTTAATAAGTTTTCTCCTCTGTCTAGCAGCAATCAGAGAATAGACTCAGAACTTTGTGGGTTTCCTACCTTGGTAACTCAACTGCAACTTTATGAAGGACACACAAGAGTAGCAGGGAGAAAAAAAATCCATTGTTGCAGTTGAACAAGAATCTCAAAATCCCATTTGCAGAGCAGAAAATAAGCTAGATCTGGAGCCCTCTACAGCAGAGCTGAGAATGCCTGTTGATTTAGAAATATGATTCCTTTTAGAAGTTTCAGTGGCAGCCTCTCCACTTGCTTAACATCTTCCATGCTTTAAATAAAAGGAATGCTATTTCACACAATCAATGATACTTGGTGCTTTAATACCATTGGGCATGACAGTGGTCTATTTTTCCAAGAATAGACTGTAGCTCTAGTGACTGTCAAAACTGAGGTAAGTGTCCAAGGAATGACTTTTAAAGATATATGCTGAAGAAGAAGCACAAGCTTGAGACATCTCATACAAGCAGAAAAGAGTTTATATGAGGCCCCTTGCAGTGTGGGGCAATGCCAGCAGTAGAAAGCAGAGGAAAAGGGCCATGGGTTCATGGTTAGAGAGGATTCCATCAACTTGACTCTCACAATAGGTTTCCATATATTCTGGGTGGTCCTGTCTGCCATAGGAGAAACCCCGGTGGCGTAGTTGTTAAGTGCTACAGCCACTAACCAGAAGGTTGGCAGTTCAAATCTCACAGGTGCTCCTTAGAAACTCTATGGGGTAGTTCTACTCTCTACTCTCTATCAGTCAGAGTTGACTGCACAGCAACGGATTTGATTTTTTGGCCTATTGGCTTGGCTGGCCATAGGCAAAGCAGTTAAGAGCTCAGGCAACTAACCAGAAGACTGGTGGCTCAAATCCATCAGCTGCTCCTGCAAAACCCCATGGAGAAGTTGGACTCTGTCCTATCAGGTTTCCATGAGTTACAGGCAACTCAACAACAACCTGCCATTGTCACTGTGTTTTAGATTTTCCTTATCAATAAATAGGACATGTGATTCTATAATCCCACATGTAAAAATGCTGAATGGAGAACCAGAAGGTGACTTTCAACTGCAAAAAAAAAGCTAAATTTAATTCTTGTAATTCTAATGCTAATCACTGGGGAGGCAATGTGAAAAAATGTTGACAATACTTTTAAAGCCTTACGCATTAGTTGCTAACTCCAAAATTATACATGCTAAGGCAGGAGCAGACTGTTATCCTAATTAAAGCCTTTTGTCTTTCTGTAAACTTCAGACCTATTGTGAAATTAAAATTGTCTGTGTTGATCTATAACTATTACCTAAGGATACTGCAGCTGGCTTAGGGAGGACAGAAGGATTTCTGTTGGTATAAAACTGCACCAGAAAGTAAAAGAAACACATAGAAATATATACTCATGGTACTGGAATGAAGTTCAAAATGTCTTCGACAGAAAGCAGAAAATCTGGGAAAACCTCTTTATACTAAGTTGTATGGTTTAGGGTCATATATTTCTATGTTTCAGCTCCTGTGCAATGTTGCTTGGTAACAGCAGAAAGACTGAGGGGATTAAAAAATGTATAATTAATTAGGAAGGCTGCATTCAAGTTCAGACTCTGCCTCTGTCTGAACTTGGGCACATGACTTAATCTCACCTTAAACCTGTGTCTTCTCATTCAAAGATTAAAGGGGATTTTACTAGATCAGTTCTAAAACTATACGAATGTACACTTGAAACGTACTATGAAACATTTACTTTCATGGTAAAAATAGGAGAAAGTCTTGCATATTGGAATAAACAAACCTATTTAGTGTCTCAGCAATCATTTACATAGTGTCTACCACGTGTTCATTGCAAATAAGTGTGCTATTTGTGATGTCTTGGGTTCAGGAGGCTGGATATGTGTGGGTGACATTAACTGTAATGAAAAGAAGATGAGCACAGCATGCCTTTCACTAACTTACAAAATGATACTCAAATCAATTCTAGAAAAGTCATAATCCAGTGTATTATTTCCTAGCAATTATCCAACTGCCAAAATTTAGTTAAGGTACAACATTTAATAGAAAGAAAACTTCAACTCTCTCCTTTTAACAAGTAAAATTCCCTTGTGTTGGTTACAAATTATACTATGGGTGAGAATAAATCTCATTTAAAAATAAAATGAACACTTGTGTTAACTAACCTGCTGTCCTTTCTGATTTAGACAGAGGAAAAGAATCCATTCTGGTGATACAGTCTGTGCCAGCATCCTGATATTCTTCAACCAGAGAAGTCAATTGCATTCACTCAAATACATTTACATCTTCCCTTGATTGACTCATTGATAGAGAATAAGATCTCATACTGATATTTCAGATGAGCCACAGGAATTGAATGTTGATAAATATAAGGTGTATCTCTGTGTAGTACTGGAAAGTTGGAAAGCTTTTCTTTTATCAGTCATTTCATGAGAAGTACCACTGACCTGTATTTGCCATTTTTATACAACCCAACTACCTATGTGTGGTAGACAAAATGATGGTTGCATAGATATGTCTATGAATCCCTGAATGGCACAAACAGTTAAGCACTTGGCTACTATCCAAAAGATTGCCAGTTCAAATCTAACCAGAAACACCTCTGAGGGAAGGTCTGATGATCTACTCCTGTAAAACCACAGCCACTGAAAACCCTATAGAAGACAGTTCTACTCTGGGTTTGCTGTCAGACTCAATGGTAAGTTTGTTTCAAAAAAAAAAAGATGTCAACATTCTAATCCCCAGGATCCATGAATGTGTTATTTCACATGAAAAAAGGGACTTTGCAGATGTGATTAAGTTAAGGGTTTTGCAATGGAAAGATTATCCTGGATTATCCAGATGGACCAGTGTAATAGCAAGTGTCTTTATAAGAGAAAGAGGGGTCAGGAGGGTAAGAGAAGGAGATGTGATGATAGAAACAGAAGTCAGAAGGATGCCACAGAATTTGGGCAGCCTCTAGAAACTGGAAAGAGCAAGTAATGGATTCTTTCTTCCAGAGCTTCTAGAAGGAATGTGATGCTGCTGACATCTATATTTTGGTCACGTAAGACTCATTTCAGACTTCTAATCTCCAGAAACGTAAGATAAACTTGTGCTGTTTTATGCCACCAAGACTATAGTTATTTGTTACATCAGCAATCAGAAACAAAGACACTGCTTGATGGCCTCAACCTGCATGTTGGATAGCAGAATCCTAGCACCCCTTTGAAATTCTTCCTCCTTGCTAACTCTCAGAAAATCTCAAGCAGTATCTTATCTGTGCCTGTCACCTAGGTCATCATCCAGCAGTCACTGTCACTCACCACTGCTCTACCACACAGCCCTCTGCAGGCCTCATGGTTTTCCCTTTCGGCCTCTGTCCACCACCAAGAGTTCGCTTCTTCCTTTGCTATTGCCACCACAATGGTTTTGGGACTGCTGCAATCCCCCTTACCATAGTGGCCTAAGAGTTGTACAAAAAATTTCCCCGAGTAGGTTACCATGCTTACCAAGAGTCACATGAAAAAACAGCAGGAAGGAAAACATTCAGAATTTAATTTTCAACTTCTTAGTAGATACGATTACTCTCATGATCACAAGTCAGTCTTATTCAGTAGCCTCAGGGTGCCTTTCTGTCTTTGTACAAGATGTTCTTCCCGCTTAGCTCACAACCCCTATCTCAGTGGCAGTAGCTAGCTTCCCATCACCATTAAACATGCCTTGAAATGTATACAGACTCTTTGACCTCTCGCTTGTGCCTAGTGAAAAAGAAGAGTTCCTTGTTCAGCTCCAGACTCAGGCTCATCTTCTAAGTCGTTATTTCTGTACCAAGATCCTCCTCTTTCCAGGACTGAGTGGCCTGGGTAGTTTCCACTATCTTCAAGGGAAATATCCACATTTGATGATAGGGGAGCTACCCTATTGTCCTATAGTGTCTCTGTGAACTGGAATCAACTCAGCATCATGCAACAACCCTACGCTCCTAGTAACATATTAATTCAATACCTGCTAAATGGCTAAAGACACAGACCTTTATCTGTATCAGAGCTATTTCTTTGCACCACAGCTTCTAAATTACAGAAAAAACAGCTCCTTTAATTTTTAATATTTCCTGTAATTTAGTAGTAAATAAGACTTCATATAAAATGACAATAGTGCAATGAAGATGAGCTTTGCTAAGCCAGCTCAGCCACAGATTATTAAATATCTCTATGATTATAGATACAGTTGCAATGGGTCAGAATCTACTCAATAGCAATGGGTTTGTATTTATGATTATAGTATCTATCTTAAATTGTGTAAAAGAAAAACTACCCATTTGGAAGGATAATCTTGAAGTATTACTGGCAGAAAATAAAGTGTGTAATGTTGTTAATTTTGACACAGATATATACTCATGAACAATCAACACAATTAAGATGATGAATATGTGTTACTTCCAAAAGTCTTCTTGTGGTCCTATGTAATCCCTCCTTCCTGCAGTCTACACTCCTTTTTATCTAACTTATTCCACTCACCATAATGAGGTTCATCTGTGTTGTTACACGTAGCATTGTTCATTGCTATGTATTTCACAATTTGTTTATCCACTCACCTGTTGGTGGACTTCTGGTTTATTTTCATTTTATTGCTATCACAAGAAAAGGACTTCAAACACTTAAAGAAGTCTTTGTACGGCTAATAGCTTTCATTTCTCTTCGTAAATACCTGGAAATGTATACAGATGTATACAGATGTCTGGGCCATCTGTTTGGTGTATGTTTAAACTTTTAAGAAACCGCAAAGGTTTTTTATGCGAAGTGATTCTGGCATTTTACATTCCATCGGGACTATCTGAGAAGTCCCTGTGCTCAGTATCCTTGCCAACACTTGCTATGGTCCCAAACTACCGCCATCGAGTCGGGTCCCACTCATAGAGACCCTAGAGGTCGGAGGAGAATTGCCCCATAAGTTTCCAAAGAGCACCCAGCGGGTATGCACTGCCAACCGTTTGGTTAGCAGACCCAGCACTTACTCCACTACACTACCAGGGTTTCCTTGCTGTGGTCAGTCTTCTTAAATTTAGACACACCCCCGACTCGACGGCACTTGACTGTACTCTACGGCGGCCATGAGTCGGACCGACTAGACGGCACTGGATTTTTTTTCTTTTTTTCCCCATAGATGCGTAGCGATATTTCATTGTGGTTTTAGTTTCTATTTCACTGACGACTAATGACGTCGAGGATTTTTCTGTGTATTTACCACGCACATATCTTTATTGGTGAAGTGTCTATCCAAGCCTTTCCCCCACTTTTACGTTGTTGTTGTTGGTTTTCACTTTTGAGAATTCTTTACATGTTCTGCTTATAAGTAATTTGTGAGTATGTAACTTGCCAATATTTTCTCTCAGATTAAGGTTCTTTATTTTTTGTTATTATTCTCTTAACAGCATCTTTTGAAGAGTGTAAGTTCTTAATTTTGATGAGGTCCATTTTATAATTTTTTTCTTTTTTGAATCATACTGTCAATGTCATATCTAAGAAAACTTTGCCTAATCTAGCTTTCAGAACTCCAAAGATTTTCTCCTGTGTTTTCTTCTAAGTGTTCTGTAGGCTTAGGTTTAAGATCACGGTTTCATGGGCCATCCCAGTTAATTTATCTGATACTGTGTTTAGAGTGTCTATTCTACCTCCCAGTTCATTGCATAGTTCTGATGTCCTAAAGGTTTGCAAGTGGCCATTGGAGGCACAACAATTGGTCTTGATTTGCCTGGAACAACAGAAGGAGAGTCAGGAATAGGAAGAGGACATGGAATATAGGACTAATTGCCTGCAAGAACTATCACCTGTGCCATAAGACCAGGAGAATCGGATGGTGCCTGGCTACCTTTACCGAACATGTTGGTCAAGGATTCTATAGAGAATTCCGGTTAAAAGGATGAAATAGAATACTGCTTAAAATGCTCATGGAATTCAGACTCTCTGGAGGCATGCAGGCTATATAAGCCCCTGAAACGATTATCCTGAGATAATCTTTAAACCATAAGCCAAAAAAATATCCCCTGAAATAGCTTTAAAACCAAGCAATACCTTGCCTTAACTAGTAGAAAATGTCTGCCTTTAAGATTTGTATGCATGAAATCAAACCAACAACAGCAACTCAAAAGATTAGTCAGGAACCTTATGGAGAAGTGGGCTTCTGTTAACGCGAGAGGAACAAATCAGAGAAGGAGGGCTGAGAATGGCTGCACAACTGGTAGAATGTCGTCACTGTCACTGAACTGTACGCGCAGAAACTGTTAAACTGATGTATGTTCTGCTGTGTGTATTCATAACAACAAAAAATTTCCTAAATGAGGATGAACTCTCATTAAGTTAAGCTTTTATGTCCCATTCTATTCTACCGTTATATTGGAGATTGTGGCTCCTCTATAATGTTAAAACACTACTTTCTAATTACTCTGCTGAAGTCCAGAACTTGGAGATCATCTGTAAGCATGACTGGGCTACAAAAATAAGGCTTCAGGTATCTTTCCAAGTGACATGCAGAGTTGTGACTGTCCTCAGAAATCCAGTCACTGCTAGAATGCAGAGCCCTTACTAGCCTGGTTGAGTTACTTACGGCATGGAAAACAGAAATGTATACTGATACAGTCATTCCATTGTGCGTGAATGCAGATTGACCAAGAAAGTAGAGGATGGAGAAAGAGAAACAGATCTGCCTTGGCTCTCAGTAGGGTGTGCTCAGCCTCTGGGGAATATACCCATGTCATGGATTGAGTTGTGTCCCCCCAAAACATGTGTCAACTTAGTTACGCCATAATTCACAGTACTGTGTGGTGTCTTCCATTCTGTGGTTGGGATTTTATGTTAAAGAGAATTAGGGTGGGATTATAACACCCTTATTAAGGTCACAGCCCTGGACCAATGTAAAGTGTGTTTTCCTGGGATGTGGCCTGCATCACCTTTTATTTTGCAAGAGATACACAGGAAAGGGAAGTGAGCAGAGAGTCACAGACCTCATACCACCAAGAAAGCAGTGCTGAGAGCAGGGTGAATCCTCTGGACCTGGGGTTTCTGTGCAGAGAAACTTCTAGTCCAGGAAAAGGTTGATGACAAGGACCTTCCTCCAGAGCCAACAGATACAGAAAGCCTTGTCCTGGAGCTGATACCCTGAATTTGAATTTATAGCCTACAAGACTGTGAGAAAATACATTTTTCCTTGTTAAAGGCACCCACTTTTGGTATTTCTACCATAGGAGCCCTAGATGACTAAGACAGCCCTAATGGATGCTAACCTGTTATAAATTTTATGAATGAGATGAATCATTCCTTTCTCCATGGGATCAGTTGAAAGAGGAAGTAGAAAAAGAACCCAAAAGAATTCAACAGTGTCCTCTCCTGGCGAGCAGAATTGTAACCCCTTATTCTCTAAGGGCTACTAGGATAGCCTCTAATACATGAACTTAGCCAAGACTTTCTGTTACTTGTGTAACATACTTTCAGGAAACTTGTAGAGGAGAAGCATAGAGAACTAGGAAACAGACAAAAGATGAAGACAGTTAAGATAGATTCTTTGTAGTTATCAACATACGGGTACAAGCTCATTAAAATATGAAAATAGTTGCCAAGAAGAAATGTCTTCTAGCTTTACAGAGATTTCTGTTTCGTGGGCAAAAAAGAAAAAATCAGAAAAAGACAAGAAAACAGAATTCACTCCAACTTAAAGGCTTCTAAAGATTTTTCCTACTGAGTTAAGCTAAAAGTTTTTAAAGAAAATCATGTAAGTTAAGCTTAGAGGGAATTCAGGAGTTCCTGGGTGGTGCAAACAGTTAAGTGCTCAACTACTAGCTTACAGTTGGCAATTTGAACCCACCTAGAGTTGTCTCAGAAACTCTGGTGGTGTAATGGTTAAGTGCTATGTCTACTACCCAAATGGTCAGCACTTCGAATCCACCAGGCGCTACTTGGAAACTGTATAGAACAACAGTTCTACACTGTTTTGTAGGGTTGCTATAATTTGGAATTCACTCAACAGCAGTGTTTTTTTTTTTTTTCTTTCTTTTTTAAATAATTGTCTCAGAATACAGACCCAGAGATCCGCTTCCAAAGGGACACAGCCACAAAAGCTCTATGGAGCAATTCTACCAGGTGCACATGGGTCATCATGAGTCAGAATCGACATGAGGGCAAGTATTTCAGGAAGTATTCTTTCTTGTATAAAATGTAAATATAGAATCTCAGCGTTCGGAGCATCGCTGAGTTCATGTGTGGATTCTAAGGGCCAAGAACAGTACTGGCACTAGCACGCGCTTAGACTTTTCATGAAGAATGCCTAATTACCTATCATTCCCTGTGATCTCTTTCTTCTTTCAGTTTTAAAGCAGTTCAATTCTAAATCACGTTTACTGATCATTATCTTTCTTCATATTGTCTTTGATGGACTGCTAGTGGTTTCACATACGTATTTGTGTTCTTCCTGGGTACAGAATGACCTTCCCAAGATGATACTTTCCATTCATTACAAAGTATGTGAGGGAAGTGGGCTACCAAAATGGACTCCCAAACTGTGATAATTATACCACCAAGTAGTTGCTGTAAGACCCTACGTAAAATCTACTCTGGACCTCTATTTTATCATCTGTACAATGGGAATAACGATGATGTCTACTTCATAAACCCTAAAAAAAACACTACTAGTGCGTCAATTCTGACTCATAGCCAAGCTACGGGTCAGAGTAGAACCCCATAAAGTGTCCAGGGTGTGGCCACTAGATCTAAACAGCTGACCTTTTAGTTCGTAGATGTAGCATTTAACCATTATGCCATTAGGGTTTCCACCTATTTCATAGGGAGGTTATAACAATTAAAACAGATAATTCATGGAAGGGGATAAGAAATGTCTTGCAAAAAGCCAGCGATCAACACACACAAGCTATTAGTTTTACTTAGACTAATACACCAGTTGATGTTTTTTTGATTGAAAGCACTTGGTGGCAGGGAAAAAATGAAATGTTCTTTGAGAGAGACAAAACCAAGTAAGTATACAAGCTAAGAAGGGAGAAATGAGGTATCAGTTTACTGGCACTGGCTTCGACGGCAAAATGCGGAGGGGAACAGGCCCGTAAGTTTTTTGGAAGCAAAGATTATGCATTTTCAAATACAAAATTTCAGCATCTTGCCCCAATGATTGACACATAAAAGATGCTCCCTATTTGCAGAATTAATCAATAAATAAATGAGTCACGGTATAAGAAAGCAGGCACGCTGTTTCTGCTCCAGAGGAAAGGGCCCTCTCTCTACCGGAAACAAAGCCTTCTTCCCAAACACAGAAGGCAGATTAGTCTTGGTTCTGAATCCTTGCTAGGTGAACCTGTTCACCTCTCGAAAACTGCTTTTTCCCTCCCTCTTTTCTGAAAAATTCCTTCTGTGTGGTTGACTTTCGAGGCAAGCAAGCAAACACTAAGTTTCGCAAAGGGGCTAAAATTCTCACTGTCTTGGATTCCCTTAACGTTGTGAGGTCTCAATGTCTTTTCCTGCTGTGTCCTGAGGCTCTGTCTACGTAAGAATCCTGGACTTATTTCATCTGGGCCTAGATTTTTAATGTGTTGGCCATCTGGAGTATTTGGCTGTCATTTCAGAGCACAGATCCCTCGGCCACATCTCCTTCTTAAAGCACAGTCAACTCTCCCGGCGGTTCGGTATTTGAAACCCTGGAGGGCGGCAGGACTACTCAGCAGTATTGCCTAATGCGTTAGGCTCGGCCCCAGCAGCTCGGAGAGATACTGCTTGTCTCTGCGCCCTTTCTCCTTCCCTACCACTCCACAGAAAGACCCACCAGACTCCTGGGTGTATTGGAGTCAGTTTAAGAATCCTGGGAGCGCTGCAGTGGAACATCGCTAGTCCCAAGCCCAAAACGCTGAGCCTGGGGGCCCAGATCGCCAAAGGAAGAGTGACTATGCCGACTCTGCTAAAGAACCGTACTCTCCCAGTCCGCTGCCCTTCCCTTTCTCCACCTTTTACGCAGTTATTACACCGAGGATCACACTGAAAGGAATTCTAACCACCAAAAATAAAAAGTGCAAAAATCCTCGGCAACTTATGTGTTTGTTGTGTGTGTCCATCCGCGCTTGTGTAAAATTGCCCAACGTCACGGTTCGCAAGCCGGACAAGAGCGCCGAAAATTCGGAGACCTTCCTAGAGATCTCCCTTACCCTTCCCTCTTCTTCAGCACCTTCAAAGAGGTAGGTATGGGGCTTTTGCAAACGACTGCTGCAGCTATACAAGCCAAACAAATCTGCGGCGATTTTTCCTTCCCTCAGGCGCTCTCAGCCCTCTTCTCCAGCGAACAGTCCCGAGCGCAGGGCTTCCTTCCAATTCCCTCGCATCCCCGCAGCAAGCGGCAGACCGGATGCAAATCCTTTTACCCTAGCCCGCCACAGGACGAGCCCCTTCTCGGACCAGTAGGCTCCAGCCTGGGCCTAGGTGGTGGGTGGTGCTCGCACCGCCCTCACCTTCCCCCGGGGAGCTGGAGCATCGCGCGGTGGTTCAGAGTGTGTGTGTCTGCGCGTGTGTTTGTGCGCGCGCGCGCGCGCGGGTTTTCTGGGGAAATCTCCTTCAGTACAGGCTGCTGAGTGTCGCTGGCGGAGTGTATCCTGGAGCCTAGCAAAAGCCTTCAAAGCACTAGAGCCTCCCGAAAAAAACAGTAAGAGATAAGAAGGAAAGGTCGTTCTCCGAAGGCTGGTTTTTCCACAGTCCCAGAATCTCCTGGAGCAGGGGGGTGGTGCAGTTGGTAGCGGCCACTGCTGGCACCGGACTTGGATAGACCCCTTTCGGGACGAGGGAGGTCAGGGACTTGCAGGCCAGAGTTGCACCTGGTCTAGGAACAAGCAGAGTGGAGAACTCGGGGTAAGTAGTGTTTTGGCACTGGAGCGGAAAGGTGGGAAGAAGTAGGGGATGAGAAAGGAAGGAGAGGGCAAGGAATGAATTATGGAAAAAAAAAAAAAACCAAAAAACCCAAAAAATCCCCGATATTCCGCGGAGGAGGGAGAGCGCAGCGCTCCCAGAGCGAGTCCCGTTCGGGTCTCCCGCGCCGAATCCGCGGACGGGAAGTTGTTTTCTAAGGAGTAGAGAAACTCTTGGATCCTGGAGGCTGGCAGAGGCGGCCCGGGCGGGCGGGGCGCCGCGCGGAATCGGTCGCCCGCGGCCGGGGCCGGGGCCAGGGCGGCGACCGTGGCGCCCGAGCTCCGACGCCCGGCCCTCTCCTTCTTATGGCTGCTTTAAGCCTCGCCTCCCGCCCCGGCCCCCTGCCCCGGCTCCCCCGGCCCCCGGCGGCAGGGCTGACGTGGTGTCCCCCGTGGCGGCGGCGAGAAAGCTCTCCTGGCCGAGCCTCCCCTTCCTCCTCTCCTTCCCGCCCCCACCTGCCCTCCTCCTCCCCTCCGAGTCGGGAAGCCTCGGGATCCGTAGGCGAGGAAATAACGACCCCTGCAGTTGCATTGCGGAAAATCGCGGCGGCGGCAACGGCGCTAGTTGCGGGCGTTGGAAGCCAGGCACCTGGGGGTTCCGAGGAGCCCAGGAAAACAGGCGAGGAGAGGCAAGCACGCGCGTGCGACGTGGGGAGCCCGCGGTCCCCCGATGCGTCCCGGTGCCTGGCACCCCGCGGTTTCCGCTTCTGTTCGGGACGCGGCCTTAGGCGGGCTCTGAGGCTGCGGGCTGCGCGCGGACTCCAGGAGAGGGAGGGTTGGTGGAGCTGCTGGCGGCCAGCGGGTTCGGGCAATAATTCCTGCCTCTCTCTCTCTCTCTCCCCCGCCCGCCCCGTCTCCCTGTCGGCTGTGTCTGCTCCTTCCCCCGCCCTCCGGAAGCAGGAGGAGAACGGCCCCGGAGCGGAGCAGCCACCCTGTGACCATGCCCCGGTGAGGGGGGCGCGCTTCGAGGGCAACTTGGCGCGGACTACCAGGGCTTAGCCAGCCAGCGGGAAGCTACCGGGGGCCCGGAACTGCACGGCGCGGCCTGGCGGGGGGCTATCGTCTATGTCTTCTTGGGGCGCCAGGCGGATTGGGGTCTCGCTTGTGCAGGAAGAGCCCAGCGCCGGTGGCTTCAGGTGGCTGCCGCCGCCGCTGCTAGTGCTGTTTCCGCCACTTGTGCGAAGAGCAGAGATCGGCGAGCGGGGAGACCTCCTGGGCAGCGAGGCATCGGACATGTGTCAGCACATCTGGGGCGCACATCCGTCGAGCCCAAGGGGAGATTTGCCGGAACAATTCAAACTGCGATATTGATCTTGGGGGTGACTGTCCCTGGCCAGCTGTCGGGTGGGAGTGCGAGTGTGCGCTCGGGAGCGTGTGCTTGTGTGTATGTGTGTGTGCTGTGTTGAGCTCCCCCCTTTCCCCCCTGTTTTCCCGTCGAGTGATGCACTTGGAATGAGAATCAGAGGATGGAAATAGTCTGGGAGGTGCTTTTTCTTCTTCAAGCCAATTTCATCGTCTGCGTATCAGGTATGGGACGCGCCAGAGTCGCGGATGGTTGGGGTTGTGCTGTGGTGTTTGCAAGGTGCGGGGTTTTATTGTGTGTAGTCGCTCGAGTAGCCTCGTGGGGCGGGAGGGAAGGGGAGGTGGCAGAGACCCTTCCAGCTCTGCAGGTTTGCCGCTTTCAGAATTAAAAATCTTCTGAGCCGAAGGGGTATGTGTGAGTGTGTTTGAGTGTGTGGATGTTGGGAGGATCTGTGTGGAGTATAGGGAGGGAGAAGGATGGGAACGAGAAAGAAGAGGCAGATGGGTGTTGATTTTCAACTGGTTTCCTGGCTGAGAACTCTGGCGCCGAAATATGAGCCTTGGCAACCCCCACCCCCATCCCCTGGCTTTCAAAGTTCCCAAACTCGGTGGCTCCCGACTGCCAAAATGGACGCAGAGCCCTGCCCCAGTATCTAGGCACTTGGGGGAGACTGCGGGAGGATGCGGGACTGGAGAGTACCAGGGGAGACCTAAGCGATGTCGTCTCTGCATGCCTTGTCCACACACATCAGGACCGCTTGTGATGGACTGAGACCCTTTTTACCCCAAATGAAAGAACTCTCTCTTTGAAACAGCACTGTCACAGATACCACTTTAGATCGTGGTCTTTATTAAGTCCCAGTGACAAGAATGTGCTGGCTCAGATTCACGGATCTCAGATATCAGCCTCTTGTGCTGGTCTGTGGTTTTAGGGACGAAAAGGGGAGGGAACGCAGGGCTTTGAGGTGAATGAGGTGGAGATAGTGAAGTGCCTGTGCCTGTGAGTCGGTGTGTTGGGAGGCATTCTGGGAGGCATTCTGGTTTCTGAGGAGTGTCTTTGTTAATGCAGGAAAGTGGTGGTTGGGGGGGGGGGGTGATGTGGAAGAGTGAGGGGAAGCCCAGGACCAGCAGTATTCCACTAGTTCAGTTCAGTGGCTCCTCCCATGAACAGTGCTCTACCCACTTTCCTTAACACCTGCTCTTTAAGCATCCAGACTAAATCCCATTTGCAGCACCCCCCCCCCCAGCCTGCATTCTCACTGCAGAATTGGGGACTCAGCCAACTTCCCATGAAGTCACTAGAAGAGAGCAGGAATCGAGCCCCTTGGAGCAGACACATTTGAACAGCATTTAAGGGTGGAGGGACAGGGTTCCTGACATTTTCTTCGGATCTGCCTATCTTCAAGCCCTAAGCCAGACCTGATTTGGGGCTATTAAAAACCCACGTCCTGTGGTCACCCGCAGCCCAGCCCCAAATACCAGTGTTTATCTTCAGCCTGCTCCGAGGACAGGAACAGTGACACTGTTACCTGAAACCATTCTGTTTGGGGGTTAGCCACCCTACTAAGGTATTTGTCTGTTGTAATATTTTAGTGAGATATGCTGTGTACCTAGCAGGGAGAAAAAGTGCCCTGAGATCACCCGAGCTCTTCTGAAGAGACCCCATTTTTCCCTTTCCTAAATTTAAGAGGGAAAATTCCCAGGTGATTTACGAAGATTTAGATCGGCAACACTTGCCCAGGGATGTACTGGGTGGCCTCTCACTTGTCTTCTTTCTGCGTCTACCTGTTCTGTGTCTATTCCAAACCCTTGTTTAAGAATATTTCAGTAGTTACAAAATAGACTCTCCCTATGTCTCTCCACCCTCAATTTTTATTTATTTATTTATTTCACAGACACAGCTCTGTGAGCCTCTTGAAGATTTGCAAAGGGTTAGCATTCACTGGGCA
Organism: Heterohyrax brucei; assembly: GCA_028571685.1. Taxonomy (NCBI): domain Eukaryota; kingdom Metazoa; phylum Chordata; class Mammalia; order Hyracoidea; family Procaviidae; genus Heterohyrax; species Heterohyrax brucei. The sequence goes on along the minus strand of CM053149.1, from coordinate 109,623,797 downwards.
TTGGGGTCCCTCCTCCATATCCTGTTTGCCCCAGCCCTGCCCTGCACTGAGTCAGGCAACCACATGGGGAATCCTTGAGAAAGGGTCTGATCTTAGCCTCCAGAAGAGAGATTTGTGGAATACCTGCCATAGCTATATTTGATTTGATACATCAGCAACTAAATTATTTAAATAAGAGCATTAACCCTTCCACCCTTCAAACGAAACCAATTCTGACTCCCAGCTGCACTGTAGGACAGAGTATAGAGTATAGAGTTTGCGAGGAGTGCCTGGTGGATTTAAACTGCTGACTTTTTGGTTAGCACCTGCAGCGCTTAACCATTGAGCCACCTGGATTTTAGGAGAGGGTTGTTCCCAACCCAGTAGTGGTGCTAGGGAGTATGTATGTGACCTTTCACATGTACTTACTAAACAGTCACCATTGCTATGTAATGAGGGCATAAAAGTGTAAGCAAAAATTGCTAGCTATTTGCTAAACACGGACAACTAGGTTAACGTTCCAAATGCGTAGTTAGGAGCCGCATTAATTCGTACTTTATGAAGACATTTAGACAGAAATGCAGCATTATGTACTCTGTCTTTATACACTGATGCCAAGCCATTATACACTGATAGACAACTTGAAAAGGCTGTTCTTGTGTGGCAAAGTGCCTTCCCTCCTCGATAAACAAAACTCATTCAGTGATGCTAGTGTGTGTTCAGAATTATGATTACTAATATCATTTTGATGCACACTTTTGACAATTTGGGGAGCTCACACACCTCTTCCCCATCTGACAGCCAGAGGAGATGGCAGTGCACGCACTAAAGTGGAGTTAAGTATGGCTCAGGGAGAGTTTGGTGGCTCTTTCACTTCTGTAGTTTCCATGATTTGCAGTTTTAATTTACTCACAACTGAGTTTTTGCAAAAGGAACATAACTTTGTGTTCACAGACCCTGCTAAATCTTTAAAGAAAAAAAAAAGAAAACACCCTTCTACTATCCTGTTATGAAGAGCCTTACCCAATAAATGGGTGGGAATATGTACTGGGTCACCAGGGAGCAACAATTGATGCGTTGTTAGGATTGTCGTCATTGCTGGAAAACACCAGGCTAGACAAGGCCAGCAAAGGTCTGGCGTGTAAACTGAGTGCAGAAGGAAAATATTGGCAGTAGACTTGCCTGATGGAAGGTGTATCGACTGAATTACACTGCAGTGTTGCTTGCTTTCAGAAACACTCTCAGTGCTTTGTGGCTTCCTGTGTGTTGACTAGAGGTCCCTCCTGACATCATAACCCACCCACACCCCCCAATTAGAAGAATACCTAAGAGGTTTTCTCCTTGGACCTGTTTGAATGTACTGCTTAAAATACAGAGACCTGGACTTGGCATGTTTGATGGCTCTTTACTAATCATTTGGTTGTAATAAAGCTGTCAGCCAATGGGACTGGGGTCTGCTTAGCCAGACTTAGCTAGCTGCTGAGGAGTAGTGTGTGTGTCTTCCGTTTGAAAGATCACATCAGTTTTGGCTACTTAATGGCAGTAGAGTTAGGCTGTACTGCCTAACAGAGAAGGCAATGACCTGAGAGTTCTTCTGGCTCCTGTTAAGCTCAGATCTCATTGTATGCAGAATGCATGGCTCCAGGATCTGTGAAGGGACCCGAAAGAGGGAGAAGGCATGCGAGCGTGAGTGCATCAGGATGATTTTTCTCTGTGCTAGCCAGAATACCATACCCTGGCTACAAATGCCTCTCTGATCAGCGAGAATGAATGCTTCCCAGCACCAGGAGAGAATTTCCTGGTCAAAAGACAGCTGTCTGATTTAATTTACTTAGTACATCCTGCTTTCCCCTTCTGTAACTTTTCTTCTTTTCAGTTTATTCATAATAATAACAGCAGCCACAGCCATTTGAATTACATGTTGCTTTTGTATATTTTGTATGATATTGCACATATTTTCAGTCATTTGTTTTGAAAATTTGTAGGGTGATTTTATAGATGAAGCAGCCAAAACCACAGACATTCACCTTGAAAGACATACAACCAGATTTAACTAAGTCAAATTCAGGAGGTCATTTTGGTTCAGAATTTCTTTCAAGTGTTTTTACTCAGTTCTTTTTTTTTACTTTGATGTCTCCAAATGAAAGAATACGTTTTGCTGACTGTATATGTCTTAGAGGATTTAGAAGTAGCAGTTGAGGGGGCTGGTAGTTTAAAGCTAGAATTAAGGTAGGCTCTGAGTTATAGATGACTCATTCAGTCAAACAAATGAGAGCATTATTCAGTTTTGCTCCTAATGTCCTGTGGCCAGCAATTCTCATAGCCAAAGGATGTTTCATGCAATATTTTCATAGCCTGGAGATTAAAATCCTGGTGACATAGTGGTTAAGTGCTACAGCTGCTAACCAAAGAGTTGGCAGTTCAAATCTGCCAAGCGCTCCTTGGAAATGCTGTAGGGTACTTCTGCTGTGACCTGTAGGGTCGCTCTGAATCAGAATGGACTGGACAGCGGTGGATTTGGTTTGAGTTTCTGAAGACTAAAATGATCTATCTTCAGTTTATGAAACTAGCATAATAGTAATACCTTATGAATTTATGTTATGTGAATTAAATGAGACAATGTGTCTGATGCATTTCACTAACACAGTTATCTAGCACATAGTAAGCTTGCAGTAATGTTACTTTATGGCTCCTAAAAATCTGACTTCAGATTTGTGAGTTCGTGGTAGAATACAGTTTTTACTATCTCTTCTAGTAAACTTGTTTCAAAGCAAAATTAACTGAAAATAATCGTCAGCAGAGACATTTTCAAGCACTGTGTGCAAATCTTACTGCCAAAGAGGCCTTGGTTAAATAATTTTGGAGAATGTCTCACAGTTGTCCTTCTTACAGGCTTTGGTACTGTTGCAAGAATAACCGGCTTTATTCCTGAGTGCTTGGTGTTAGAATGAGGCTTGGGAAGTTTAATAAATCATCAGAGAACAGGGTAGTTCTTACACTGAGAGCATCAATGGAATTTCCTTGTTCTGCTTTAAATATCGTAACTCATTATAAAGCAAACATGAAAATGCCTTTAAAATGATAAACTGGATATGCTGTCCGTATGACTTGAAATCAAGTAAGAGTCTCCATCAACAAAACACTTTCCTGATTTCCTCAAAGCAGTAAGAGTTGTTTAAATCCAGTTTCCCGTATGATGTCATGTGTATGGTAACTGTTTAATACCATCATCATAGAGGAGACTCTTCTGGCAGTGAATCAAAAGAAACTTCTGAGTGGTATAAAATCTGAGAGGAAGAAAGTGTCATCACTGTGGAGAAACATTCTCCTGGGTGGAAATGAGTGGTTTGATGGCCATCCTAGGTCTATAGGTAGTATCCCAGCTGTTCACCTTACTTACATATTGCATACTTGATTCTGGGATTTAGGTCATAAAGACATCTTCAAACAAACAAGCAAACAAATGTTGCCTTGAGTCAACTCTGACTCACAGCAGCCCTACAGGACAGAATATATAGAATAGCCCCTTAGTGTTTCCAAGGAGTACCTGGTGGATTTGAACTGCTCACCTCTTCATAAGCAGCTGCCGCTCTTAACCACTATGCCACTAGGATTTCCTGGAGATACTTAGGTACCAAAAATGTGTATGGTAGCAGGCCATTGTAGGAAGAGCAGGAAAGTTAGAAGACCCTTGTCCAATGAAACTCTACCTTAATTAGCTGTATGACTTTGGGTAGTTCTCTTAGCCTTTTACAGTCTGTTTCCTAATCTGTAGAATGGAAATTATATATTTCTTTGCCCATTTCAGTGAATTGTTGAGAGAAACACCAGAGGGTAATCACATAAACACCAGAGAGTACTGTATGGATGTAAAGCATCTGTATCTTTCTGATGCAGTCATCATGCTTAAGATATAGTTATAAAAGCAAAGTTGAGATGCATATACATAATGTAAAGTAAAATAGAATGAATACATGCTTTATTAATATTTAGTTACAAAAGTACAGTTGTAATTCATAAAATATATGAATAAATGATTAATTATAAGATTTAGCTATACAAAAACATTTAGTTTTAAGATTTAGTTATAATTCCTCCTGCAATGGCCTGCTCCCATACACCTTTTTGGTACCTAGTAGATCTCTTCAGGAAACCTAAGTGGTGTAGTGGTTAAGAGCTGAAGGTGCTCACCAACAGTGGTTCAAATTCACCAGGTAGTCCTTGGAAACCTTGTGGGACAGTTCTATGTATTCTGTCCTATAAGGTTGTTATGAGTTGATATTATAACAACAAGAGACTAAATGCTTAATTGATTGATAAAAGATAAATGCTATAGAAAACTGAAATGCAGACATGAAGGGAAAGGAGGATGTTCGGTACATATTGTAGGTTGGGGTGGAAGACATGAAGTTGGGCACATTGGCAAAATGAGAATAGGAATCAGATGTACAGTGAGGATTGTCCTAACTGAAATAGAAGGTACACTTTAACGGATACTGGGAAGTTGGGTTGAGTCCACCTAGGGGGTTGATGCATTGGGAGAATACGAAGTATCCTGAAGTTTAATTTAGTGATGACTCTTCTCTTAGGGATTTTGCATTGGTTCACTGGACTGAACTTGGTGAAAAAAATTTGTTTGAAATTCTAATAGTTCTCTGGATTTTAAATTTGTTTTGCTAATCGCCAACCACTTTTATACTTTGCAGAGTTTGTACCATATTAGGGATTGTATACAGTTGATATTTGGTGGGGGAGTTGCTTCAGCTTTCTTGTTTGTTAAGTGGAGATAATAGCTCCCAATGTTGTCGATCCTACAAGGTAATTGTAAGGTTAACTATTATTTATAATGCCTAGCATGTGTTGGGAACACAGGAACTGTAAGCCAAATGCTATGTGTCCTGTGAGAGTAATCATAGGCTTAGGGACCAGGAGAGGCCTTTGTGTGGATTCTGCCTTGAGAATTCACTTTCCTTGTGGTATTGGAAAAGTTCCATAAGTTCTCTGAGCTTTAGCTTCCTTATCTGTTAAATGAATATTGGAGAAAATGCATGTAAGATCTTCACACAGTGCCTGGCATGGAGTTGTCAGTCGTTGAATGGGAGCTCCTCCTATGACACCATCATTGTCATCAATGATAATGGCTGTTGGCACTTAGAACCTTAAATACTGATTAACTATTCAGTCATTTCTTCTGTTTTAAACATAAAAAGTATTGATGACTGTCTTAGTTATCTAGTGCTGCTGTCACAGAAATACAAAAGGGTGGCTTTCACAAACAAATTTATTTTCTCATCCCTTAGAAGGGTTGAAGTCTGAACTGAGTTTGCTGGCTCAAGGAAAAGGCTTTCTCTCTAGGCTTTGGAGGAATGTCCTTTTCTGAGTTTCTGCTCGTGGGCAGTAATCGTGTGGTTTGGCATTTCTGCTTCTAGCTTGCTTGTTTAACTTGTTTTATATCTCAAAAGAGATTGACTGAAGATACACATACACGCTACATTTATCCTTCCTCACTAATGCAACGAAGGCAACATATTCTCAAATGAGATTATAACCACAGACATAGAGGTTAGAATTTACAACTCTTATTTCAGAGGACACAGTTCAGTCTATGGAAACCCTGGTGGCATAATAGTTAAGAGCTACAACTGTTAACCAAAAGGTCAGCAGTTCGAATCCACCAAGGGCTCCGTGGAAACTCTCTGGGCTGGTTCTGCTGTGTCCTGCAGGGTTGCTATGAGTTGGAATTGACGCAGTGGCAATGAGTTTTGTTTTGTTTTTTAATTCAGTTCTATAATATTCCACTCTTTGGCCTCCGAAAGTTTATGTCCTTGCCACATGCAAAACACTTTCTCCCCATGACATCATCCCAGAAGTCTTAAATGAAAGCGAAATCCAAAATCTTATATTCTGAATCATCTGACTCAAATATGAGTGAGCCTTTAGACATGCTCCATCCTGGGGCAAAATTTCTGTTCATCTTTTCCATGAATGTGAGAAAACAAATACATGTTCTTAAAATTTGTTTTCTTCATCTATGAACTTGTGAAATCTAGAATATGAATTATCTTCTTCCAAAGTACAATAGTAGAATAGGTACAAAATAGAAATTTCCATTACAAATGGCAGAAGTTGGAGGGCAAGAAGGAATAACAGACACCAAGCAAGTCTCAAACCCTTAAGAATAAATTACATTAGCTCTCAAGTCTTGAAAATAATCCTCTGTTCTCTGAGATCATCTGGGCAGTGGCCTTTTTGGCCAGATTCTGGATGTTGACCATGCCTTCTGGATTCTGGGTGGAAGCTGATCAAACCTGGGCTTCTGGGGCCACTGGGCCAGCAACTGCTCCCCTGGATTTGGGCATATCCATTCTTCTAGTCCATCTGAGTGGCAAAACTACTCCCTTGGCTCCAGCAAGCCCTGTTATTCTGCCCCTAGGGCATGGAAGTGCCACCCCTGCACCTTTGGACAGTGGCCCCATACCCTGAAGCCCCATGCTTCAGAAGCAGTTGGCAGAGATCTAACTCTTTGAAACCTAAGGGGCTGTGGCCTCACCCTATGCAATCCAGGAGGCTGTGGTCTCACCCTTTGAAATCCAGGAGACTGTGGCCCCACCCTTTGAAACTGAGAAAGCTGTGCTTTCTGGAGCTCTTTTCAACGTTTCTGCTAATCTCTGAGTTGCTCAGGTATGGGCCTTTTTTTTCCGTGGATGACAACAGATGTAGCTCTTTTGGCCTGTGTCCTGCCTGTAGAGTTCCAAGAGAGCTTTCTTTTTATTCTTTCCTTTTCCTCTTTAGTCTAATGATTGATGGGTTTTCTGCTGTGTGCTGTGGTAGTTGGTTAGATCCATCAGTCACAGGGTTCAGTCTCTTTAACAAAATAGTCTGTAGACACATCTTTGGTGACACTTCAAGGACATGTGTCCTTAATTTATATGACAGAATTTTCTCAGTCTTTAAAGTTTTGTTTTCATTTTGTACATTTCATTTTTTTTCATTTTTAATTCTCTTTTCCTTTTTACATTTTTCTGAAAATGGCCAGGAGAAACCACATAGACCCCTTAAAAGCTTGCTTAGAAATCTCATCAGGCAGATATCCAAGTTCATCACTTTCAAGTTTTGCCTTCCACCAAACATTTGAACATAATTCATACAAGCTTTCTGCTATTGCGTAAAAATCATCTTCACCTTTCTTCCATTGTCCAGTCACATATTCATCATTTTCTTTCAGAGCCTCACCAGAAACACATTCATTGTCTACGTTTATAGCAACGTTCTATTACTGGTACTGTATAGTTTAAGATAATAGAGACTTTTTCTGTAGCTGTCCTCACTTCTTTCTGATACCTCATTGGGATTGTTTTTGACATCACTAATTCTACCACAGTCTCTTCAAGGCAATCTGTGATTTTATTATTAAACCAAAAACCTAAGCCCACTGCTACTGAGTTGATTCTGACTCATAGGAGGTCTGACAGTTAAGTTTGGGAACTTAATTGTTCTAAGTGCTACACACCTTATTTCTGAGTATCACTGCAGTCACCTTTGAAGTACTCCCCTTGGGAACCTATGCATTGATGCCAGTGTCTAGTCACCCCTTCAAAGCAATTTTGGAACTCTTTCTGGAATGGCCATTGCATGTGGTAGCATGGTGGCAAGTTAGCAAACTTACTTGTGTAGTTGTGAGGGAGTTTTTAGCAAGTAAATGAATAACTGTATTGGAACTTCTTCCCTACTCACCTGATCTGGCCCCCAGTAACTTTTTTCTTTACCCAAAGATAAAGAAAACACTGAAAGGAAGACATTTTGATGATGTTCAGGACATTAAGGGTAACACAATGACAGCTCTGATGACCATTCCAGAATTAGAGTTCCAAAATTGCTTTGAAGGGTGGACTAGGTGCTGGCGTTGGGTGCACAGCTTCCCCAGGGGAGTACTTTGAAGTGACTGTAGTGATACTCAGCTGTAACGTATATAGCACTTTTTTTGTTGTGAGCTTGTGAACATAATTGTCAGACCTCAGACTTTATTATTAGGCACCTTAAAACTCTTCCAGCCTCTACCTATTTACTAAATTCCAAAACCACTTCCATATTTTAGGTGTGTGTTAAGATAGAACCCCACTCCTGGTACCAGATTCTGTCTTAGTTATCTGCCAAGCCAAGTGCCGTCTGTGCTGCTATAATAGAAATAACACAAGTGGATGTTTTTCACAAACAAAAGTGTATTTTTTTGCAGTTTAGGAGGCTAGAATTTGAAATTCAGAACATCAGCCCTAGAAGAAGACTTTCAGTCTCTCTCGTCTCTGGAGTAGAGTCCTTATCTCTTCTGAGCTTGTGACTCTTAACTGTCTTCATGTGGCTTGGCATACCTCTTTCCCCATGTGGGCTTCCTAGCTTGCTTATTTAATTTAGTTTCTTTTATGTCTCAAAAGATATTGACTCAAGGTACTCCCTGCATTAATCCTGTCTTGTTACATAACAGAATCAGCCCATTTCCAAATGGGATTATAACCACAGGTGAAGAAGTTAGGATTTACAACAGATTTTAGGGGTCACAATTCAGTACATAACAATGGCTAGCTCTGTGTCAGAGAATGGAATCACAAAAATGAGCAGCACCCTTCGGGTTTAAAATATGGTACATGTTATATGATAGAGGTGTTTAGGAAATGCATACTCTGAAAGTAGAATAGAGGAGCAGTTAACCATGTTGTTGGAGAATGTGAGTGGGGAAAGGGAAGGATTTATAGAGGAGAAGAGATTTGAACTAGGCCGGGAAGAATACGTGATATCCTAGTAAGACAAAAGGAAAATAAAGGCATTCCTGAAGTATGGTCTCATGGGCATATGGCATAGATGAGTTGGAATGGTAAAATAATCTGAGCTAATATAAAGGGTCTTTCAGACCAAGATAAAAAGTTTAGACTGTATCTTTTAATTATGAGGAGCTAAGGAAAAAGATGTAATCGGGATTGTTTACAACTTGTGAAGATGTTTTTGTAGTTTTATTTTAATAAGCAATAACTTGGAGGCCCAACTTCTAGCCTTTTTTTTCTTGCCAACCTTTATTCTTATTCATGAAACCGTTACAAAAAACCCTGGCCTCCTAGATCAATTAGACCATTATGGAACATTTGGCACGAGAGACTGAATAAAAATAAAGAACAAGTGTCATATCTCTTGCAGCCATGACTTACCTTGACATACTTTGATATTTGGTATTTTCATAGTAAGCAAATGCAAATGTCTTCGATTTTGTACTTGAATAATGGTAATAATGCCTTTAGCATTAGATGAAGGCCAAGAAAAATAAATCACCCATACATGTTTTGTTATGAGGATTGTGTGCCATGTAATAGATGTACTGTGTGACATAAAATAGATAGTTGTAGTACTGCAAAACATTTTGCAGCATTTCTACCTTATTGTGCTCCACAACACATCTTTGCAAGATTGCACAGTCACCTGGGAGACTATGAGGTCTGACAATTAAATTCACAAACTCATCCTAGAAAAAGTGCTGCATATTTGTTTGCTGAATATCACTATGATCACCTTCGAAATACACCCCGTGGGAAGTTGTGCACTGATGCCAGCACCTAGTCCACCCTTCAAAGCAAGTTTGGAACTCTTTTTCTGGAACTCCATCAGAGCTGTCATCATAGGAGGTCTGACAATTATGTTTGCGAACTCATCCTAGAAGTGCTTTGAAGGGTAGACTAGACACTGGTGTCGGTGCATAGTTAGTTTCCCAGAGGGAGTACTTCGAAGGTGATGGTAGTGTTACTCAGCAGTGAGGTATGCAGCACTTCTAGGATGAGTTTGCAAACTTAATTATCAGACCTTGTATGTCAGTGATCTTTTAAACTATCCCCGTTTACTCTGTTAATGGTCTGTTTACTATAGAGTGGAGCCCTATAATGATGATGTAGTTAAGAGCCTGATTGCTAAACAAAAGGTTGGCAGTCTGAATCCACCAGCCACTCCTTGGAAGTCCTGTAGGGTAGTTTGGCTGTGTCATGTAGGGTCACTGTGAGTTAGAATTGACTCAGTGACAGTGGGTTCTGTTGGTTTGGTTACTCCAGTGTGAGTGCGTAGACCTGAATGAAATATCTGGCTTTGTCCCTTTCATCATTCAACACTTACAGTGTGCTATACATCAGGTTCTGGCAATCCAACAGGGATGAGTCAGACAACAGCTTTGCCCTCCAGGAATTCATAATCTAGAAAGAGATTAATTTTAAACATGTTTTAATGGCTACAGCAGAATGTGATAAGTATTGTAATAAAAACGGGCACTGAAAGTTTTTGGAAGAACACAAAAGGGACATCGGACACATTTTGGAGATGGAGGGGATAGAGTAGGTAGTGGTTGGTAGAGGATCTTGTGCTGAGTGTTGAAGGATGCTGAAGAGTTAGCTTGGAGAACTGTCACTGCTTGACAAAAATGTGATTGGGGAGAGAGAATCATAGAAGAGCATTTGCAGTGACAGGGAGGTCACTGTTAAGAGGTCAGCATGTCAATACCTAGAGTGTGGAGCGGGGTGGATGTGGTTAAGGAGTGGGGTGATAAGGTTGAGGAGTAGGTAGATGAGGTTGAGGGTGGGATGGGGTGAGATTGAAGAGTCGGGTGGATGAGGCTGAGGTGTCAGGTACTGAGGTTGAGTGAAGTGGATGAGGTTGAGGAATGGAGTAGATGAGGTTCAGGAGTGGAGTAGGATAGGTTGAGGAGTGGAGTGGGGCAAGGTGAGTGGGTGGATAAGCTTAGGGGGTAGGATGGGATGAGGTTGAAGTTGAGAAGTGGAGTGGGATAGGTTGAGTGGAGAAGGATGAGGTTGAGTAGTGGGGTGATGTGATTGAGGGGGGTGATGAAGCTGAAGAGTGGAGTGGGATGAGGTTGAGGAGAGGGATAGATGAAATTAAGAGTGGGATGGGATGAGGTTGAGGAGTAGGGTGATGAGGTTGAGGAGTGGGATGGTTGTGATTGAGGAGTAGAATGGATGAGATTTAAGTCTTTAGGAAACATGGATTCAATAACATTAACAACTTGAGTATAATAACCTATTAAACTGTTCTTCTGCCCTTTTGTGCAGAAAATGCTTCCTTTTCAGGCATGAAAATATTGGTCTAGCTTATGCCCTTTTTCTTTTTTCTCCCCAAGAACAGACTACTCACACTTAAGGCTTTTGGCTCTTGTCCAGTTATGCTCCATTTGGCCCAGATCACTAGTCATTTTACAGTGTTTTCTCCAATTCTGGTGGTTTCGCAGAAGCTTTTGAGGTAACCCAGATGTAGATTACAGAGTCTGTCACCTTGCTTAGTTTATCCCTATGTATTTACTCTCTAGGAAGAACAGCCAGGGCCCTGTAACTTTTGTAGTTTTCTCATGTAACCTTAGACAAGACTTATTTCCAGCATGCAGAGGTTGGGTGGGGACTGCAGGTGGTGAGCAGTCGTTTGGGATTGCCTTCAGAACAGAGCTGTAATTACTGTTTATTAACGGGCTTGGGCTGGTGATGAGGTGGGCCGGGTTGGGTTTGATTGCGTTTGCATCATGGTGCCATCACTATGGCAGTGTAGAGATTGTCAAGGGTGGTGAAGAAGACAGCCTACAAATGTCTATCCCTCCTGATCTGGGAGAGTTGGTACCTTTGTCACAGTAGATGTGGAATTAATCTTTAACTGTGTCCGATACATCATGCCCAGTGGCTGCAGGGGCTGGCAGGAGAAAATGAAGCCTGTGACTTTCAGGTAAGTTTTACAGAGCCAAGTCCTGCTGGCTTCACGATATATTTGGCAATAATGCTGGTGTTTGAATAAACACATTTACTGAAGGATGTGAGTCAACACTTTCATTCCCTTTCCGATGCCTCTTATCCCCACCCCACACAGCGCTATTTGCCACCCTCAGGGAAAACAAATTTGATTGTAGCACTTATTGAGCAAGCATAGATCTTTCTTCCCATGAAGTAGGAATAAAAATAAATACCTCATTAAAAAAAAAAAAAAAAGACTGCCATTGAGTGGATTTTAACTCAGAACGCACTTGTGTGTTTTGGAGTAGAACTCTTCTCCACTAGGTTTTTTTTTTTTAATTTTTTTATTATGATTGCAAGAAAATGTATATTCCCGTATAAATTTGCATGCCTACCTATATGCAGCTCCCACTGCTCTCCCTGTCTAGTGATAGCACACTCTTCCTCTCCACTCCATACATGTCTTATCCTCCCAACACTCTCCTATCCCCTCCTCTCCACCTACTCCCCCTCCTCCAGTAAGAGGTCAGCAGAATGACATCCTGTGGATGCATAGAACCATAAAGTGCACACGTGATATGGTCATTCTGTGTCTCCAAGTCCAGTCCATTCCTGTGTGAAGAGTTGAACTCCGCTATGATTTATGGACAGAGGCAGCATCAGGGCCGGGGGCCATGCCCCATGGGGAACTCTGAGGCCCCTGGACCATCAATTGCAATCTTTTAGTGGAGATCTCAGTGTGCATCCCTTTTTATTCTTGTGTTACCAGTGAGACTCAGCTTTGTGAGCTCCATCATGGCTATCATTGGTGATGGCCAGGCACCATCTGGTTCTTCCGGTCACAAGTCGATGTAGTCACCCACTCACATGGGTTTCTCTGTATTCTGGGTTCTCTTTCCACCATGTTATTTTGCTCCTTGGTAATCATCCATTCCTGCTGAGTTGGGACAATTTTCTGTACCCTCAGATGGCAGCTTGGCAGCTTTTAAGACCCCAGATGCCACTCACCAATGTGGGGTGCAGAAGGTTATCTTAGCAAAATGCTAGTTGTGCCAGTTTGGCCTCTATTTTCCCTGAAAGCATGGTCCCTGGCCTGACCCCCACCTGAGCTGTTCTGTCCTTTCAATATTGGGTTCAGATGTGAGGAGTAGTCATGTTATGTTGAAGTCCAGGTAATGTTGATGTTCTTTCTAATGTGTGCTATCACAGATTTCACCCAACTGAAGTTCTATAAACTAATCTAAACTCTACTCCCCTCACCCTCCCACCTTCCCCACCCTTGTTGCTGTCAAAGAATCTTTTCTTCTATGCATTGGTCTGTTTTTAAGTTCTTATCATAGGGGGTCTCATACAATATTTGTCCTTTAGTCCCTGGCTACTTTCATGCAGCATAATGTCCTCCAGTTGAAACCAGGTTATAAGATGTTTCCTAAAATTGTCGTTGTTTTTTATCATTGCATAGTGTTCCATTGAGTATATATACCATAGTTTACCTATCCATGCTTCTGTTGGGCATCTGGGTTGATTCCTTTTTTTTTTCTATTGTAGACTGTGCTGCAGTAAACATTCATGTGCATGTATTAGTTGGGGTGAATGGCCTTGATTCTGTAGGATATATTCCAAGCAGTGGGATTACTGGTTCAAATGGTATATCTATATCCAGCTTTTTAAGGGCACGCCAGATTGCTTTCCAAAGAGGTTGCACCATTTTGCAATCCCACCAGCAGTGTAGGCCAAGGGAAGTTCCAGTTTCTCCACAGCCTCTCCAGCATTTGTTGTTTTGCATTGTTTGGATCATGGCCAACCTTGTTGGGGTTAGACGGTATCCCATTGTAGTTTTGATTTGATTTTCTTTAATAGGTAATGATCGTGAGCATGTCCACATGTGTTTTTTGGCTGCCTGGATCTCTTTAGAGATGTGTCTGTTCATCTCCTTTGCCCATCGCTTAATTGGATGATTTATCTTTTTCTTATTGATATTTTGTAGTACCTTATAGATTATGGAGATCAGATGTCAGTCTGACATATAGTTGCCAAGTATTTTTTCTCATTCTGTAGGTAACCTTTTAATTTTATTAATGAAATCTTTGGATGAGCAAAAGTATTTGATTCTTATTAGTTCCCATCTATTTTCTCTTCTGCTTTTGTTTAACAGGTTTTGAAGTCTGTCTGCATTGTGTATTAAAACTTCTATTGTTTACTTTTTCTTGGATGAGTTTTATCGTTTTAGATTTGATATTTAGGTCTTTTATCCAGTTTGAGTTGGTTTTTGTACAAGGTGTAAGATATGGGTCTTGTTTCAGTTCATTGCAGATGGATATCCAGTTTTGCCAGTACCATTTGTTAAAGAGATTACTTTTACCCCAGTTTAATGTTCTAGGGCCTTTGTCAAATATCAGCTGTTCAAGATGGTGTCATCTCTGGGGTCTCAGTTCCGTTCCATTGATCTATCTGTCTGTTTTTGTACTAGTACCAGGCTGTTTTGACTACTGTGGCAGTGCAGTAGGTTCTAAATTTGGGGTAGTGAGAGGCCTCCCATCCACTGGGTTTTTAATGACTGTGACCTTGCAAAAGTGTATTGCCAGGCCTTTCTTGTGTAGTACCTCTGGGTGGATTCAGACCACATCCTTTTGGTCAGTAGCTGAGCTCTTAATTCTTTGTATCCCTCGAAGACTCTTAAGTACCTCATCCAAAAAAAAAAAAAAACCCACACTCATTGTCTGTCAAATCAATTCCAATTCATGGTAACCCTGTAAGACAGTAGAATTGCCCCATAGAGTTTACAGGGCTATAACCTTTATAGAAGCAGCTGGTGGGTTAGAATCACCAACCTTTTGATTAGCAGCCAGGTGCTTAACCACAGTGCCATCCAAAGAAGTCACACCCATTGCCATCAAGTCGATTCCAACTCATAGCGACCCTCCAGGACAGAGGAGAACTGCCTCATAGGGTTTCTGTAATCTGTACAGAAGCAGACTGCTGTATCTTTCTCCACTGGAACATCTGATGGGTTCCATCCAACCTGTAGTAGCCAGGCTCAGCATTTGTGCTGCCATGCCTCATTAAATACTGCATAACACCAAAACCAGATCCACTGCTGTCAAGTGGATTCTGACTCATGGCAAAACCTATAGACAGTAGAACTGCCCCAGTTTCAAAAGGGTGCCTGGTGGATTTGAACTGCTGACATTCTGGTTAGCAGCCATAGCACTCAGCCACTATGCCTCCAGGATTTGCAAATACTTCACAGAAGTCTCAGAATGAGCAGATGAAGGAGGTATCTGTGTTGTCTTTTTTTTCTTAGTGTTTAATGTGTTATTCATTCCACATATGTTAATTAATGGCATTTCTTTTTTGGAGGCATTGTTCTTTTTCCATGCCATCTCGATTCTTATTAGAGAATAAGGCATAGAATTTGGTGTTTTCTCAGTGGACTCCAGCTTTACTGAGACTTTGCCCTTCAGAAAACTTGCTGTCTGTCATCACTGTAGAAACAGAACACTGGAGGGGAACAGCCTCCAGTGCCCATGAGTCTTGGTGGAGAGCAGTATAGAAAAGGACTCTGGTCTCTCTGGTGCTAGCACTGCCTGGACTAGGCAGAAGATGACATACAGTGAGCTGAACAGTGATGATCTTTGCCCCTGTAGAGTGTATCTGTGATATGCAAATACTGCTTTTTCCATTGTCCAGCCCAGGGCTTGGTATTTAGAAGATGCTCAATAATGAATGACTGAATTAATACATAAATAAGTAACAAGGAGCGATTTAGAATAGCGTTCCTTCCCTCACTGAAGATGGGGGGTGGCGCAGATAAAGAACACATCCCCGCCCACTCTCTTGCTTCTGGTATGTGTAGCTCTGTGAGCATGCAGAGTCAGAGACAGACAACCTTCCCAGAGAGCGGTGTGTTTGGCAGCTTTCTGTTTCCTGGTGAGACTTCAACTGTATCCTCATTTTAAAAATCAGTATCATTTTGGGTAGCTAGAGTTGTTTAAAATGTATTTCAGCTTGGTCATGTTCTGTGAGATCACACAAAAAGACTTGCATTAGGGCAACTAAGGATCACTGGCAGCGTTGTGGAAACCGTGGTGGTGTAGTGGTTAAATGCTACGTCTGCTAACCTGAAGGTCCACTGTTCCAATCCACTAGGCTCTCCTTGGAAACTCTATGGGGGAAGTTCTATTCTGTCCTAAGCTATCAGACCAATTCGACCTGATGCCAGTGGGTTTGGGTTTCTATTTTGGAGGCACTGTTTCTTTTTCATGTTCTGTTCTTATTAGAGAAGAAGGCATAGGATTTGGTGTTTTCTCATTGGACTCCAGCTTTACTGAGACTTGCCCTTCAGAAAGCTTGCTTGTCCTCTTCTGTAGAAATGGAACACTGGAGGGGAACAGCCTACTGTGCCTGTGAGTCTTGGTGGAGAGCAAGACAGCAAATGACTGTGGTCTCTCTGGTGCTTTCACTCTTGTGTCAGAAAACAGCAGTTCCCCTCTGGCCTTTTGTAACAGAACTGTGGTGTAGCTGATCAGTTCTTCTGGGGAGGAGAGCCAGGAGTCTAGGAACTGAAAGAACAGAGTGCCTTTGCTGTCCTTGGCTGTGAATTCTGCCTGTAATCTCCAAGTTGATCTTTACAGCTGTGATAAAATGGTCAGTTAGATAGTTGTTGCTTTTGCTTGTTATTTTGGTCATAGCAAAAAAAAAAAAAAAAAAAAAAGAAAAAAGAGCCTATAGAAAAAAAAGAGTCCTATTGTTAGCCTCTCAGATGTATGGAGACTATTCTGATAGGAAATGAGGCATGGATGGGCATCAGATTCTATTGTATGACCTGAGTATGAAGAGAAACATGCCACTTACTGCCTAAATCTTGTCATGTTCGGCTCTAAGTTGCAGTGACTCAGATCCCTGTGGAATGAACTGTAAATTGGTGGTGTCATGATTTGTTGTATCTCTGACAGGTTTCATGCCTGCTTTCCCACAGTGGAGGAAAGGTTCTTTGTGGCCTCTTAGTTCTTGTCCTTTAAAAGCTGTGTTGTGGGTTAATGAAAGCCATGTGCAGTTCTAAGTGCATGAGTTGCTGCAACCTTTTTCATTGGCTTTCAGAACTGCTGAAATTAGATCTTGGTTAAGCCAGGTAAAGTCTTGTAAAATGCCACGTGGAAAGATATAGGGTGTTGAGCAAGTAAATGAACGTGAGGTTTTTTTTTTTGGGGGGGTATATTATTATTGAGTGAAAATGTACATTCCCATATAAATTTGCATGCCTACCTATATGCAGTTTCCACTGCTCTCCCTGCCTGGTAATAGCACACTCTTCCTCTGCACTCCATACATGTCTTATCCTCTCAACAACCTCCTATCCCCTCCTTTCCACCCACTCCCCCGCCTCAAGTAAGAGGTCAGCAGGATGACATTCTGTGGATGCATTAGAACCATAAAGTGCACATATGATATGGTCACTCTTTGTCACCAAGTCCAATCCATTCCTGTCCAAAGAGTTGACCTCCATTATGATTTATGGCCATGGGCAGCATAAGGGCCAGGGGCCATGATCCCTGGGGAACTCCGAGGTCGCTGGACCATCAGTTATGGTCTTTTAGTGGAGATCTCAGTGTGCACTCCTTTTTATTCTTGTGTTGCCAGTGAGACTCAGCTTTGTGAGCTCCATCACGGCTATTACTGGTGGTTGGCTGGGCACCATCGGTTCTTCTGGTCACAAGTTGATACAGTCATATAGTCACCCACTCACTCTGTCTTCTGGTTTCTCTTTCTCCCATGTTGTTTTGGTTCTTGTTGAGCATCCATTCCTGCTGAGTTGGGACCATTTGTTGTACCCTCAGATGGCAGCTTGGCAGCTTTTAAGACCCCAGATGCCACTCACCAATGTGGAGTACAGAAGGCTCTCTTAGCAAAATGCTAGTTGTACCAATTTGGCCTCGATTTTCCCTGAGAGTATGGCCCCCGGCCCCCAACCCGAGCTACTCTGTCCTTTCAGTATTGGGTTAAGATGGGAGGAGAAATCATGTTATGTTAAAGTCCAGTTAATATTGATGTTCTTTCTAATGTATGCTGTCACAGATTTTACCCAACCAAATTTCTATTAATTATCTAATCTAAAACCTCCCCCCTTCACCTTCTCTTCTTCTTCACCCTTGTAGCCATCAAAGAGTCTTTCCTTCTATGCATGGGTCTGTTTTTCAGTTCTTGTTGTAGGGGTCTCATACAATATCTGTCCTTTAATTGCTGACTGCTTTCACTCAGCATAATGTCCTCCAGTTGCAACCAGGTTACGTTTCCTGAAATCATCATTGAAATGAAGGGGAATTTTGTTTCTCCATCTGTCATCTAGGTCAGTCCTGCAATCAGTACTTTCTCTTCCTTGCTTAATGTTCCTGGTAGGCCAGGGGGACAGCATATGCAAAAAGTAGTTTAGTGCCACACAGATGTGCAGTGGTGGTGGTCGCTCCATTTATTTTAGTGCAAAATACGATACAACACTAGTATTTAGGCAAAAAAGAGTCTTCATACTCATTTAGCAAAATTGCACGCATACTTTTTAATCTTAATAGTTGGACTTTTTTTTTTTAACTTTATATTGTCAGTGTTTCCCCATGTTGCTTTCTAGTTGTGTTAGTTCAAGTAATCCTGGACTGTATGACAGATAAATCCCACACTCTCAGTGACGTAAACCAAACCCAACCAAGTGCCACTGAGTCAATTACAACTCACAGTGACTCTATAGGACAGAGTAGAACTGCTTCATAGAAATTTCCAAGGACTACTGGGTGGATTCAAACTGCTGACCTTTTGGTTAACAGCCGTAGTGCTTAACCACTATGCCACCAGGCTTTCTGGGTGGAAAGGGAAGAAACCTACTATATGTAATGACCTGGGAGTTCCAAGCCTCGTGGAGGCTCTGCTGCGTGCACCACATGAACTCCACCGTTGTCCTAAGCATCAGCATCAACAGATGGAGAAAAGTGGTGTGAAGGATCATGGGAATGTTATTAATGGGCCCAGAAGGAAAGCTGTGTGCACCACTTCGGCGTAGTCACATATCACTTGTACAGTCACATATCACTCCATAGTGACATCTCCATATCATTGCAAAGGAGCTGGGAAATTGTAGGCTAGCCTTGTGCCCAGGAGGAAAAGGAAAATGGTTTGATGAACAATTAACTGGTATCTCCCACTTTAATATTCATGAGTTGGATCCGACTCAACGGCACTTGGCTTGGCTTTAATATTCATGAGTTTTTTAAATCATTCCATAGTAGTCTCTTTTTCTAAAAAAGTAATGTTTATCTTTTATTTTTGTACATCTATGTGGTTTCCAGTTTTCATTGTTTTGCCATGCATTTAATATGTATAGATATTTGTTTCCATTAAGGTATTTCATAAAACTATCCCAGTATTGTGGTTAAAGGGTAAGTAGTATGAAGTTTTTATGGTTTTAGCATTTTGCATCTGCAAATAATATATTACTGATGTTAGATACCATTGAATTGTCTTCAAATCATAGTGACCTTATGGATAAGGAAACGTCCGGTTGTATGCTGTCTTCATGATGGTTAATGCTTTGGCCCATTGTTTCAGTTTTTGGTTCAGTCCATCTCATTGAGGGCTTTCCTCATTTGTGCTGACTCTGATAACGATGACACCCTTTTCTGTGACTGTGTTTCCTGAAAGAGGAACGTTCTGGTAGTATTTCTTCTGAGACCAATTTGTTTATTCTTCCTGCGGTCCCTGGTGTAGTCAGCATTTTTCACCAACATCACAGTTGAAGTGCCTGTCTTCTTCCTGGATCTTCCCTTATCATTGTTCTCGTTCCACATGCCTGGCAGCCTGTTGCTGTCGAGCCAGTTTCTACTCCTAACAACTTTGTAGGGCAGAGTAGAACTGCCCCATAGGGTTTCCAAGGAGCAGGTAGTGAGGTCAGACTGCTGGCCTTTGGTTAACAGCCTTAGCTGGTAAGGAGTTTGTCAGCAGGCCTCCTCATGCATATGGGAAGACTGAGAAGACTAGGGCTAGGGCTAGGGCCGGGAGCCCCTTAGTCTTTACAGTGACATCTTTGCTTTTTAAGATTTTCAAAGGAGTCTTTTACAACACATTTGTCCAATGCAATATGTCCCTTGAATTTTTTTTTTTTTTTACTGCTTCTTCTGTAGATGTTGATTATTGATCCAAATAGAATGACCTTCTTAACTTCAATGTCTTCTTCATTTATCATGATATTTATTGGTCCAGTATTGAAGATAGTTACTTTCTAAAATGCTTCAGAAATGTCCTTGGATTCCTTGACGGAGTAAGCAAGAATGTAGAAAGGTGATTGAACTTTCAAAAGTCTTGGCAACAATAATCTGCTACTCCTAAAACTAAAATAAAAACTGAATAACCATGGGATTTAAGATCTTATTTTGTAGAAACAGGAAACTGTATTTTAGAGCAAGAAATGCTTTCTCTAGATCTCAGGTTTTAAAGACGTCTTACTTTGTTGTCTCTAGAGCTTCTTTTTGTAAGTTTTGTGGAAGGGAGAAAATCAGGTAGCTTGCTGAGAAGATCACTGGAGTGGAAGTGAAGACATCTTTGGTGTCATAGGAAGTCATTTTACTGCTCTGGGTGTTATCCTTTTAAATAGGAATGTTGGACTAGATAATTTCCAGGTCCTTTTTCAGATTGAAAATGTTGCGGTGTTCAGAGTCTTCTGCAGAAAATTATCCAAGTTTGCAGGAGACATTATACTTCCCTAGTTTTTGAAATGTTCAGGCAGCCAGGTGCAAGCATCACAAGACTTTTCAAGATTATGAGTGAGCAAGAATTGGCAAATTACTTTGTAGATGGGCAGGGGTAAAATAAAGCAGTATGAGAGAATAACTCAAACTGTGTTTGTAGAAGGATGACCTTGTAGCCCTGCAGTAAGGCCCTGGGAAAAAGTCTCGAGGTCAGCGCTGACACTTCCTTGGAAGCATCGATTGAAAACCTGGTTGCGTGTATCGTCGCCGTTGTTGCCAGCTGCCATGGAGGTGGCCCCTAACTCATGGTGACCCTGTCACAGTGGATTGAAATGCTGCCTAGTTTTGTGCCGTTCCCATGATTAGTTGCAGCTTGGACCCTTGTGACTTGCCAGGTTTCACAGGCTGATTTTTAGAAGCAGGTCTCCAGGCCTTTCTTCCTACTCTGATAGTCTGGTACCTCTGCTGAAACTTGGTCACCATGGTAGCAACACACAAGCCTCCACTGACAGACAGGTAATGGTTGTGCATGTGAGGTGCACTGACAGGAATCAAACTCAGGTCTCCTGCATAGAACATGAGAATTCTACCAGTGAACACCGTGTCCCATGTTGTCCATATTAGAGTCTTAGAGTTTAATTTCGACTCGCTGTTACTAGTTGTGTGACCTTTGAAAGTCACTTAATATCTCTGACTAAATATTATTAGAGCCCTGGTGGCACAGTGGATAAGAACTTGGCTGGTAACCAAAAGTTTGAAACCTCCAGCTGCAACTTGAAAGCCCTATGGAGCAGTTCTTTTCCGCCTTATAGAGTCACTGTGAGTTAAAATCAACCCAACAGCAACAAGGTTTTAACTAAGAGTAAGTGTTCTCTTATAAAATGAAGGTAATGTTAACATCTATCTTTGGAGTTAAGGGAGGTTGAAATAAAAAAAACAGTGTGCAGTGATTAAACATGAACTACTAGTCAGAAGGGCAGCAGTTAGAACCTACCAGCTGCTCTGCAGGAGAAAGAGGTGGCTGTCCTCAGTAAAGATTTACAGCCTTGGAAACCCTTTGGGGATAATTTTCTTCTGTCCTGTAGGGTTGCTGCGAGTTGAAATTGACTCGATGGCAATGAGTTAGGTTTGGTTTGGTCTGGAGCATAGTGCTTGGCATGTAGAATGCCCTTGATGGTGGTTTTTGCTCTTGTTGTTATGGCTGAGGCGAAAAGAACAAAAGATATGTTGGGCAGGATTAGGAAGAAATTTGGCAGTATCACATAAAACATGGGAATTAAATGAGCCAGTGCACGTGAAACAGCTTAGTGCAGTGTCTGCACACAGCACAACATCAGCTGAGGTTGGCTGAACTTGATTCACAAGAGGGAAGCCAGGCTCTTTGGGAGTGTTTTACAGGTAGTAAGAAGGAATGCAATCATATCTTTTCATAAAATGATCTTCAGAGGCAATTTATTGGATCTGGCAAATCAATTTTTCTTTTTTTAAATTTCCAATGTCACGTATTCATGTTTTATAACTGAGGGTTAGACTTAGGAAGACATGTAACACAGGCATCAGTGTATGTATGTGAGTAGATTTATAAACAGTTGGGAAACCAGTTGCCATCCAGTAGATTTTGACTCTTGGAAACCTCTTGTCTGTCAGAGTTAGAACTGTCCCCCATATGGTATTAAGTGGCTGATTTTCTGGTGCTAGATCACCAGGCCTTTCTTCTGTGGTACCTCTGGGTAGACCCGAACATGTGACTTTTTGGTTAGTAGCCGAGTGCTTTAACTGTTATCACCACTGTTGGACTCCAGTGTAAGGTTATGGTCTCATGCAATCCAGGGAATATTGAGCCTTGGCTGTAAGTAACATAAGCAGAACCCAGACTCAGGAATTTGCTTTTTTTTTTCTGCTTGATAATGTTAGTAAATATTGGGTCATTGGTGAGAACAATTAAAAAAAAAAACAAGGAATTAGTATCCGAACTATTTATAATAAAACATAAATAATGATGTTTGTTCTGAGTGTTCTACAACTGTCCCTTGTTTTTATTGGAATTTGGTTACTGTTCAGTCTTGCCCAATTCCCCGTGCACTAATTTGTGTACATATTAACCTTAACCATGTTTTTTCAACTCATTTGCAACATGAAAAGATAGTTTTGATTTATGTTTCATATTCACTGGAGGGAATGATTTTTAAAATGGTGATGATTAAATGCTAGGCTTTTCCTGGGATTGTGACAGGGTTCCTGTTCAGATACATCTGATCTGAGAATTTCAGCAAAGGGCATAAAAGAAAAACTAACAAGAAATAAGGACAGATAATAAATGCTGTATTGATGTTGAATAAGGGTGAACAAACTGTGAGCTGAGTGAGGGGGTCTCTAGGGAGCCTGGGCAGGAGCTTTTCGGAGTGATGCGTTTTTTGGTGGGATTTTCCCCCAGTCATGTGAGAAGAGGCTGGATTACAACTGAGAAAGCAGAGATTAATGGCCTGTTGTAACTAATCCACTAAACCCTTGCTCCTGTGTCTCTGAAATTGATTAAACTAAAGAGATACAGAAGATAGACCCACAACAGCTACCCTGACATCAGGTCCCTGTGAATTAATGAGACCTAGTAGTTGTAAGAAAAACCGGGTGGCACAGCAGTTAAGTGCTATGGCTGCTCACCAAAAGGTCGGCAGTTCCAGATACCAGGCACTCCTGGGAAGCTCTGTGGGGCAGTTCTACTGTGATGTGTAGGGTCACTATGAGTTGGAATAGACTTGATGGCAGTGGGTTTTTTTTTTTTTTTGGAATAGCTGTATAAGTACATGTAGCGAAGAATCACAGGACCTTTGTGGAACATAGGCACTATCTTAGTCAGGGTTCCCTAGAGAAAGAGAACTAGTAAAATCTACAGGTGTGTATATGTCTTCGTAGATACTATATCCAATGCTATAAAGTCAGTTCTGATACGCAGCAATCTTGCAGGATAGAGGAGAAAGTCTGTCGTCTTGATGGGAGCAGATTGCCAGATCTTTCTCTTGCAGAGCAGCTGGTGGGTTTGAACTGCTCGACTTTCCATTAGCAGCTGAATGCTTAACCACTGCACCACCTGGACTTCTTTTAGATTCTATTTATATGTATAGAAAGAGAGAGAAAGAGGTAAAGATTGATGTCAGTTTATTTTAAGGAACTGGCTTATCAAATTGAGACAGTTGTTCAGTCCAAAATGTGTAAGTCAGGTGACAAGTAGAGATTCTGGAAGTCTTGTGCCCCAGAATTCGTAGCTCAGGTGACAGGACAAATGAAGAGTGGAGGAATTCTGGGAAGATGTCTGTAGCCTGGAGGTAGAACATACCCTAGGGAAAACCCTTTTAGCTCTAAGGCCTTCAACTGAGTGGATGAGGCATGCCTCCCTTATGGAAGATACACTGTTTTATTTAAGGCCAGCTGATTTAATCATAACCCTGGTGGTCTAGTGGCTAAATACTGTGGCTGCTAACCAACAGGTTGGCAGTTGACATCCACCAGCACTCCTTGGAAACTCTATGGGGCAGTTCCACTCTGCCCTATAGGATCGCTATGAGTAGGAATCGACTCGATGGCAGTGGGTTTGATTTGGTTTAACTACTTTTATAACAGTGTCTAGACTATTGTTTGATTAGACAACTGGGAACTGTAACCAAGCCAAGTTCACCTGTAAACTGAGTCATCATGGTCACCTTTTGCATTTGGAATTTCTTTTATTATTTCGTTACTAGATCCCAAAGTGTTGTTTCAGAATTTTTCTTGAAGAGAGCCTTTTTAAGGGATAATTTTTGCTTTTTTTAAAAAAATTGTGATTGAAAGTTTACAGTTGAGTTTAAATTAGCATGCCTGCCTATCTGCAGCTCCTTCTGCTCTCCTTGCCTGGTGACAGCACACTCCTCCTTTCTGCTTTATGCATGTCGTATCCTCTTAACAATTGCCTGTCCCCTCCTCTCCACCCTCTCCACTCCCTTTTAGTAAGAGGCCGGTAGGATGACATCCTATAAATACACAGAACCGTAAAGTACTCACACAGTGTGGTCACTGCGTGTCCCCAAGTCCAATACCTTCTTGTTTGAAGCTTCGACCTCAGTAATGATTTATGATTGGGGCAGCATCTGGTCTACGGCTATACTCCCAGGGGAACCCCAGACCTTCTGACCATCAATTGTGGTCTTTTAGTGGAGTTCTCAGAGTGCACCCTTTTTTTTTTTCTCATGTTGATGCTGGGACTCAGCATTGTGAGCCCCATCACAGTTGTCATTGGTGGTGGCCAGGCACCGCCTAGTTCTTCTGATCACATGATGATGTAGTCACCAACTCAACGTGAGTCTTTCTATCTTCTGGGTCTTCTTTCTCCTGTGTTGTTATTATCTTTGGTGGTTGTCTGTTCCAGCTGAGTTGGGACCATTTGGTGCACCTCAGATGGCAGCTTACTAGCTTTTAATACCCCAGACGCCACTCACCAACCTGAGTTGCAAAAGACTCTTAGCAATAGGCTAGTTATGCCAATTGGCCTAAGAGACAATTTTTTAAAAATATAATTGCATTTTAAAATTATAACACCAATATAAGTACATGTTAAGTAATTTAGGAAAGGGTTAAGGAAACAGATTATCTGCAGACACTTGCCCTTAATACAATTCTTACTGATGTTCTGGTTGATTTCCTGCTCAGTTTTTATTTATAAGCACTTTTACTTATTTGAAATTGTATCACACTAGTAGCTTTTCTGACCAAAAAGCCCTTTGAGGTGGATATATACTCTGTATGTTATTAAAAAAAGATGTACCTAAAATATAGGCAAAATCCATATGAAAGTGTTATTAGCTAGATGAGTAGATACGGTGTTCGATGAAAATCACAATTTGGTGCCAAAACAGTGGGTGCCATTTGGGTGAAATTTGAACAGAAATTAAATTTCCAAATCTCTAATTGTAGATCCAGTATGTTGCAAGGGAGGCAAGGCTAGAAATTAGTAGGAAGATAAAAATAAGAGAGATCTAGTTGTAGTAATGGGGGGTTTTGAGCAGGTAAGACATTGGAAGAAATAATTTAGGAACAAGGTTTAACAATTAAAACACATAAAAATATTTAACTGCATTGAGAATTCAGCTAGTACTCATCAAGACCATAGGAAAAGTAGACCTAGATTTAAACCTATACTGTGCTTCTAGCAAAGTTTATGGTTTGGGATAAGTTAGCTCCGGTCTTAGTAGTCAAATCTCTAATATGGAGAGAAAATAACCATCTCAGTGTGTTTTCTTTTTTTTTTAAATGAGTTAAATGACATATGAAAGTGAGGCACTTAACACATTGTTATCTAGCAGATACTATTCGCCCAGTAAATGGAACCCTTTAATGTAATTATGTTTGAATATATATGATGCAACCAGTCATGCCTTGTTTGACAAGGAGGATTCTTTGAGTTACCTCCTTTGTACTGTTGTTGCTGTTAAGTGCCAATTCTGCTTCATAGTGACCCTGTGTATAGCAGAATGAAACGTTGCCCAGTCCTGTACCATCCTCACAGTAGCAGGTACGTCTGAGACTACCCTAGCAGTGGTTACTGTTGCAGCCTCTGTGTCAGCCTGTCTTACTGAGGGTATTCAATGGCCCTAGAAGCCCAGATACCTTCAGTACCTCCCCCTGACTCTAGGAGAAATTCAAACTCTTGAAAAGGGTGGTATGCTATAAATGAATCTTACAAACTTTGTTCCAGTTTGCGAACTCACTCTTATGTGAACAGACCTTGTGCAATGTGTCCCTTGGGCCAGCTGGACTCCTCGACCGGGCTTTCACCACCTGAATCATCACCCATCTCCCGCATTCGGAGGGCTCCTTTTCTGAGGATGCTGTTGGGATCATTCTAGCCTTGTGATCTCCTGGTTCTGTACATGTGTACACCCACGGCCTCTCACTGCTCACAGCACTGCTCATCCACCTATACCCACTGCTGTCAAGTCATCTCCAACTCATAGCGAGCCTGTAGGACAGAGTAGAGCTGCCCCATAGAGTTTTCAGGGAGCACCTAGTAGATTTGAACTGCTGATCTTTTGGTTAGCAGACATAGCACTTAGCTACTATGCCACCAGGGTTTCCCATCCACTTGTATCAGATAGAAAATTCTTCATAGCCGGGATTTATTTAGCCTCGTTTTGTGTTCTATCCCTACCTCTAGCACAACATGCTGGGATTTTACCTACCACTCTATAATGATTATTTTTGCTGCATCATCACAAGTAGTATCTGCTGATTTTTTCTTTCCTCTTCCTCCCCTCACACTGGGACAAATGGGGCCCATTGCCTGGTTTTGTAAAAAAAGTTTTATTGAAACACAGCCATGGTCATTCCTTTATGTGTTGCCTATGGCTGTGTTTGCACCACAGCGGCAGAGGCCCTGTTACCTGCAACACCTAAAATATTTAGTGTTGTGTCCTCTACAGAACAAGTCTGCAACCCCTGTCTCAGACAGTTGATTTCAATGTTTCCGACAAGTAGAAAAACAGAATGGGTCCCTGCATGATACATTTTCTTTGGTAAATTGTTAAATTTTGGATGAAATAACCGAAAATTTAGGAACCTCAGAAGTTTCATGACTTTTCTATATACCCTGGCAATTTCTACCACCCCAATGGGATTCTTGGCATTTGCCACTGTCAGAAGAAAGCAAAGAGGAAATCTCAGTTTGTGCTGGTTTGGATTTATAAAGGTTACCTTGCTTGGAGTAGCTTGGGCCCTACCCAGGCAGGCATTCTGGAAGAAGCCACCTTCCCGTAAGGGATGTTGTGTGCTGGGGATGGCGGCTTGGCAGGGAAGGAGCAAGCTTTCTGGGAATACTGTTCTGCTGCCAGCTCTTTGAAAAAAAAAAATAAACCTCCTCTCTTAGGAATGTGAAGGTCAGACCACATTCAGAAATAAGAACATCATCTGGAGAGACAAGCAATTTCAAGAATGACAGCCTGAAAAGTTAGACCTTTTCCTCTGATGATTGAAAAAAGCCAGACCTACAACCCAAGCAATGATCGGTTTCTGTACTTGGGTAGAGATTTGTTTCCCCAACTAACAGGCTGAATGAGGTTGTTGGGGTATAGAAAATGGGAAGTGATAGTCCTCTCTGGGCAAATGGGGACATGGAAGTCAAGCATCAGGGGTATAGACAGGCCACAAAGGGAGGGTTCTGGGCAAGGACCTAGCTAGACTCATAGAAGCTACATTCCAGTCCTGTTCGGCAAGGCATTTGCACTAAGAAACTCCCCAAAGCAGATTTCAGTATCCTTCATGATGAAGGCTTCTTTTGGCTGTGGAATAGAAGCTGGCAACAGTGGCCTGCAAACCAAACCCAGCCCTCTGTCTATTTTTGTAAGGTTTGTTTTTGTTGTTGTTAGCTGGCATCACATCAGCTCCATCTCACAGCTACCCTTTGTGTGACAAGATAAAACGTTGCTTGGTCCTGTGCCATCTCCGCAGTAGCAGGTATGTTTCAGCCTGTTGTTGTACCATTGTGTCAGTCCGTCTCATTGAGGTCGTCTTCTTCTTCGCCAACCTTCTACTTTGCCATGCATGATGTCCTTCTCCAGGGCTTGGTTGCTCCAAAGTAAGCCAGACAAAGTCTCGTCATCTTTGTTTCTAAGAAGCATTCTGGCTGTACTTCCTCCAAGACAGAATTGTTCATTCTTCTGGCAATCCGTGGTATATTCAATATTCATCAAGATCATAATTCAGATGTGTCAGTTCTTCTTTGGTCTTCTCATTTCTGTAAGGTTTTAAGAGCGAGGAATTTTTTTTTTACATTTTTAAGTGATTTAAAAAATTAGTGGAAGAAAAATATTTCATGACGCATGAAAATTTTATGAAATTCAAACTTCTGTCCATAAATACTCATAGGGCCCTGATGATGCAGTGATTATGAGCTCAACTGCTAACCAAAAGGTTGACAGGTCAAATCTACCAGCTGTTTCTTGAAAACTATATGAGGCAGTTCCACTCTGTCTTTTAAGGTCGCTAGGTTACTATGGAATTGACATGATGGCAGTGAGTTTTTTGCGTGTTTTGGTCCATAAATAAAGTTTTATTGGAACCACGGCCACATGCATTGGTTTACATATGACTTGTTGTCTCTGGCTGCTGTGGAAGTCCTGGTGGCATAGTGGTTAAGAGTTAGGGCTGCTAATCAAAAGGTCAGCAGTTCGAATCCACCAGGCACTTCTTGGAGACTGTGTGGGGCAGTTCTGTTGTGTGCAATAGGGGCTGCTATGAGTCACGGTTGTCTCAGTGGCATCGGGTTTGGTGTTTGGTACGGCTGTTTTTGCACAATAATGGCAGAATTGAGTAGTTGCGGCAGAGACTGTAGTGCCAGCACAACCTGCTGTATTAACTCTCTGGTCCTTCAAGGAAAGAAATTTGCCAGTCCAAGCTCTAGCGTATGAGTAATATAATTGGAAGTAGCAACCTTACTGAAATGTAATACACGTTGAATAAAATGCACCTTTTAAAGTATTGTTTGATGAATTTTGTTAGTAGGCATGTAACCACCACAACCACCATCAAGATAGAGAACAATTCCATCATCCCCAGAATTGTCCCGTGCCCTTGTAGTCAGTTTCTTGTCCCATTTTTGGCTCCAGATAGCCATGAATCCATTATTTGTCAGTAGTCGTTGTTGGTTCCTGTGGAATCAGCTCTGACTTTCAGCGACTTTATGTATATACCCGAAACAAAAAAACATTGCCACTGAGTTGATTCTGACTCATAATCACCCTGTAGGACAGAGTACAACTGCCCCAGAGTTTCCAAGGAGCAGCTGGTGGATTTGAACTGAGTTCTGATCTACTCAAACTCAGAGCTCAGTCACGACAACACACATTTAAGTTTTATTACAACCCTGCTTGAGAGTATAATGTCACCATTTTATAGAAGAAGAAGCCCCAGAGAGGTTAAGAGACTGGTCCAAGTCACCCAGCTATCAACTGCTAGAGTCAGGATTTGATCCAGGCTCTCCTTACTATAAGCAGAAGCACAGAAGATGTATTCAGAGAGGGGCTGAAAAGTCACCCTGCTTCTGTAAGTGAACGGCCTGACAGGCAGGGGTGAATCAGTGCTAGGGGCAAGCAGCCTCTGGATTATGCAGACGTGTGTGTAGCAGTGAGTGAAAAGCCGCTTTAAGCCACATGTACTTTGCCTTTCTAAACTTTCTATATTCCAAGACTGTTTAATTTAGACAAAACAATGATTATAAAGTACTTTGAAAAACACTGAGGGGTGCATCCATGCTGACCAACATCGGTAATTAAAATCCCTCATCCTTTAACAGGCAACATTTATCTGCTTTTGGTCTCTTTGGATTGCAAAGAATATCAAAATCAAAATCTGGCAGGAGAGCCATGAGTAATCTTTTCTGTCCTCACCCTCAGGTCCACTATTACAAAGGGTGATGTGATAAGGGAGTGCTTGCGATCACTTGCCATTGGAGAAATGTAACTCAAAACCTCAAGGAGATACCATCTCATCCTGACACTGTTGTCACGAATCAAACAAACAAACAAAACACAGTATAACAGATGTTGAAGAGGTTGCAGGGAATTCTTCCACTCTGCTGGAAATGCAAAATGGTACACCATTCTGAAAAACAGCATGACACTTACTTAAAAAGCTGGAAATAGAAATACTGTATGATCCAGCAATCCCATTCCCAAGACTATCCCAGAGAAATAAGAGCCATCATATGACTAGACATAGGAACATCCATGTTTATTGCAGCATTGTCCATGATATCAAAAAGGTGGAAACAACCTAGGTGCCCATCGACAGATGGATGGATAAGCTATGGCACATACACACAGCAGAATAGTATGCAGCGCAAAGAACACTGTTGAATCTGTGAAGCATCTCACGATATGGACCATTCTGAAGGTCATTATACTGAGTGAAAGAAGTCAATCACAAAAGGACAAAATGCTGTATGAGACCTGTACTATAAGAACTCATGAAAAGGTTTAGATGCAAGAAGAAACAATCTTGGATGGTTACAAGGCAGAGAAGGGGTGAGGATGGATAGACAAGTGATAGTTTTGGTTATGAGTAAGACAGTGCACGATACTGGGGAAGCCAGCAGGACTTCTCCAAGGCGAAGTCATGGAAATTCCATAGACACATCCAAACACCCTGAGGGACCAAATGACTGGACTGAGGGTTGTGAGTACTATGGTCTTGGGGAATATCTAGCTAAATTGGTCTATTTTTTAAGGAAAACATTTTTGTTTTTGTTTTGTTGAGTAGCACCTGGGGCCTTAAAGACTGATGAATAGGAGTCTAAGATACTCTACTGGTCTCACGCCAAAACCAGAGATACAAGGTGAAGATTAGTCCAGATGACCAATAGACCACATGTACTCGACTGTGTCCACCACAACTAGATGGTTACTTGCTATCACCCGTGAAAGCAGGGATCACAGTAGAGGGTCTTGGACAGAGTTCAGAAAAAACTGTAGAACAAAATTCCTCAGAGAAAAAAAAACAAACCAGACCTTCTAGTCTGACAGAGACTGGAGAAACCCAAATATAATGGGCCCTGATATGCTTTTAGCTCAGTAATGAAGTCACTCCTGAGGTTCCCCTTTCAGCTAAAGCTTGTAAAACAAATTGTGTCTAAATGGACACAGCCACCCAGGGGCAAGAATGAGAAGGCAGACGGGTCAGAAAAGTTGGTAATAAGGAACTTAAGGTGAAGATGGGGAGAGTGTTGACGTGTTGTACGGTTGGTAACCAGTGTCCCCAAACGACATATGTACTAATTGTTTAACGAGAAGTTAGTTTGTTTTTTATACCTTCATCTAAAGGGCAATTTTAAAAAACATTAAGAGGTGCATCGCACTGGGCAAATCTTTTGGAAGAAATCTATTTAAAGTTCTGGAAAGCAAAAATGTCACTTTGAAGACCAAGTTATGCCTAACTCAAGCCATGATGTTTTCAGTCACCTCATAGAGATGTGAAAGCTGGATGATGAAGAAGGAATACTGAAGGATTGACGTCTGTGAATTGTGTTAGTGCAGAATACTGAATCATACCATGGACTGCCAAAGAATGAACAAATTTTTCTTGGAAGAAGTACAAGGAAATTGCTCCCTAGAAGTATGGATGAGGAGACTGTGTCAGATACTTTGGACATGTTATCAAGAGAGATCAGTCTCTAGAAAGGGACATCATGCTTGGTCAAGCAGTGGGCCAGTGAAAGAGAGGAAGACACTCCGTGAGATGGATTGACCCAGTAGCTGCAGAAGTGGCCTCAAGCGTGACGCAGTTGTGACGATGGCACAGGACTGGGCACAGTTTAGTTTTGTTGTACGCCAGGTCGCTGTGAGTTGAAATTGACTTGACAGCGCCTAATAACAACAATCCTCAGAGGCTGGCAATGAGAAGAGCAATCCGTGACCCACTCTTCTGAGGCAGTATCCCTTTTTGTCCTGCTGTTTATTTCCTCATTTCTAAATGAGTGGTTGTACCACAAAAAAAAAAAAAAAATTAGCTATCAGTTTCTCATACTATAGTGCCTTGCATGTTGCTATGATACTGGAAGCTGGAAACTATGATACGGGTATTTGAAATACCAGCAGGGTCACCCATGGTAGACAGGTTTCAGGAGAGCATCCAGATCAAGACAGACTAAGAAGAAAGGCGTGGTAGTCTGCTTCCAACAATTAACAAATGAAGACCCTCTGGATCACAATGGAATATTATCTCATAGAGTGCTGAAAGATGAGCCCTCTAGGGAGTCCTAGAGAGCTCATCTTTCCAATTCAGAGCAACCCTATAGGACGGAGTAGAACTGCCCCATAGTTTGCAAGGAGCACCTGCTGGATTTGAACTGCTGACCTTTTGGTTAGTAGTTGTAGCACTTAACTGTTAGGCCCCAGTGTTCCCTTAAAACATATAGAGGCCGTAAAAAGGGACCCAAGCATAGCGGTGATCATGAAGATGGTGCAGCACTGGGCGGGCCCTGATACAGCAGTGATGCGGAAGGTGATGTAGCGCTGGGTGCTGATTTGTTCTGTTGTACATAAGGTCACTGTGAGTTGGAGTCTACTACATGGCAGCTGTCTCTCTCATTTTTTGTCTGTCTGTCTGTATCTCTCTGTCTGTCTAGTCTGAGTGAATGCCTTGCCTTCCTCAGAGCTTTTTTACTAAGTACTTGGCAATGAAAAGGCCCTCAAAAAATGTTGCTGGTTGTTACAATTTTCTAGAAATCTTCTGTTGGCCGGACAGGAGACTCTGTCCTTTAGGACCTTTAGTTGCAAATAGAGAACCACTCCAAGGCTAGTGTAAGTTGGATGTAAGTCATGAATGCATTTGCAGTGCTCACAGAATCTCAGAATGGATTTGGAGGCTCACCGTGGAACTGGAGTCTGCTCACACAAGAATACTCTGGAATAATTCTAGGAAAAAAATCTCTGCTTTTGCTTGCTTGGCAAAGACAGCCAGAACCCATCAATAATGGGCAGTGGACACTCTGCCACCACCCTCACCAGAAAATAGATTCTATATCAAACCTGCTTCTTGACCTTGTTCATGTCAGATGTGTCAGGCATCTGATTGACCTAAAATGTGTGTGCCTTATCAGGGAGGCTCTGCAGAAGCAAACTTCAGGACTCTACCTGGGTAAGATTGAATACAATGGATACAAAATAGTGCAAGCATTATCCGGTAGGCTGAATAACCATTTCCCAAAAGTGTCTGTGTCCTCATCCCCAGAACCTTTGAGTATCTTACCTTACTTGCTAAGAGAGGCTTTGCAGGTCTGACTAAATTAATCATTCTGGGATGTAGAGATTATCTTGGCTATCTGGGTGAGCCTGTTGTGATCACAAAAGTCGCAAATCCAAACCCATTGCCATCAAGTTAATCGTAACTCACATTAACCCAGGAGGATCACAATCAGAAAAAGCTGATGGGATGGTCCAGCCAGAGGTTGGATGTGATTGCTTTGAAGGCTAAAGAAGGGGCTATGAGCTAAGGAAGCAGGTGTCCTTTAGAAGCTAGAAAAAACAGAGAAACAGATTCTGCCTTGGAGCCCCCATAGGGAATACAGGTCTGCTAACACATGATTTTAGCCCTGTGAGAGTCACTGCAGACTTCTGACTTTCAGAACTGTAAGACAGCAAATGTGTGGTGTTTTAAGCCACTGAATTTGTGGTCAGTTGTTGCATCAGCCCTAGGAAGCTCATACGGATCTGAAGGATGTTCAAAAGGTAAAAGAAAGCCACAAAACGTGAAAAAGGTCCAGCACAGCAGCTCTGATGGGAAGACAGAAGAACTGTTTGCACACCCTGCTCATAAGGTTTTGTCACTGTACCCTTTGGTGGCATTATAAACCCAGATTGGGTTAACACACAAAGTACAACTGCTTGTGATTATTCTGCTTGTTCACCCACCTTATTCATTCCATGATTTGCTCAACAAATGTTCTGTTCATTAAATAAATATTTACTGGAGTTAAGTGCCAAGCACTGTGAAAGATACTATGGTCCCAAAGGATAATAAGAGAATAAGACTTAAAGCAAATCATTAAGAAGCTCATGGACACCCACTGTAGATTTAAGTGATATCGGGTTAGCTCTACAGGGCAAGCCCAGCAAAACTCTGCAGAAAGGTGGTTCTGGAGAAGGAGAAATTGCCCAGGTGATTCCAGAGAAGAACTCAACAATTTATATAGAAAGGCAGTATAAGGGGAACAAATAATGTTTTTTGTTTGTTTTAAATTGATTAGTTAGTGCTGCTGTGGCAGGAGTACTGCAAATAGGTGGCTTTAACAGAATTTTATTCTTCTCACGGGTTGGGAGGCTAGAAGTCTGAATTCAGGCTACCAGCTTTAGAAGAAGGCTTTCACTCTGGGTTGGCTCCTGGGGAAAGTCCTTGTCTCTTTTCAGCTCCTGTTTCTTTGTACCTTGGAGATCTCTTGTGGCTTGGCATCTGTTTCCCCTGGTCTGTGCTTCCTTGCTCAGTCTGCTGCTTTTTATGTCTCAAATGAAACAGACTTAAAACACACCCCATACTACTACTGCCCCGTTAACATAATAAAGCCCATTCCCAAATAGGATTATAACCAAGGGTTCCACCACAGGTATAAAACCAAAAAAAGCACTGCTGTCCAGTTTCAACTCATAGCAACCCTATAGGACCAAGTAGAACTGCTCCATAGAGTGTCCAAGGAACATCTGGTGGATTCAAACTGCTGACCTTTTGGTTAGCAGACGTAGCACTTAACCACTATACCATCAAGGGTTAGGATTTACAACACATGTGTTTGGAAGATACAGTTCAATCCATAATACTGTTATAACAAAGTGGCCCTGATAACACAGTGGCTAAGAGCTAGGCTGCTAACCAAAAGGTTAGCAGTTTGAATGCACCACTCCTTGGAAAGCTCACTGTGATTCTGTGTTGTCATATAGAGTCACTATGAGTTGGAATTGAGTCCATGGCAACAGCTTTGTATTGTAGCATAGTAGTCAAGCACTCTGCTACAGACTGAAAGGTTCACAGTTTAAATGCACCCAAAGGTACCTCAGAAGAAAGACTTGGCACTGTACTTCTGGAAGTTCAAGGCCATTGAAGATTGTGTGGAGCACAGTTCAACTCTGAAGCACCCTGGCTGTCCATTAATTGGCCCCTGGCCCCTTGTTGGCCTCTGGTTTGGTTTTTGTATTTCTGTGTTAAAGATACTACTAACTCTATTATGAAACCCCCAAAACCCCACTGCCATCAAGTTGATTCTGACCCATAGCAACCCTATAGTACACGAGAGAGCTGCCATAGAGGGTTTGCAAGGAGCACCTGGCAGATTTGAACTGCCAACCTTTTTGGTTAGCAGATGTAGCATTTAACTCTATTTATTATATGTCTTATTTAATTCTCCTGTCAACTTCATGGGGTATGGATTATTAGTATCCCTGTTGCACAGATGAAACTAGCTTAGGAAACATGCCTGAGATCTCACTACTTACCTAGTGTATGAGCTGGACTTCAAACCTCAGGTCATCTACTCCTGGGTACTCATGCTTTGCCAGCCTCCCTGCTGGTTTGCTGGATCCTGGGGCTAGGATTTTGCATGTGTGTGCGAAAAAAAATTCCCACATATGTGAATCTCAAAATTCAGTAGATAAAATGCACTATGGAAACAGTGACTAAGTATTAAAGGTCATTCCAAATGACTTAAAAAAGAAAACTCTCATTTGGATATTAACCAACTTCACTGTGGTTGAGTGGATTCCAACTCATAGTGACCCTATAAAGAGTACAATTGCCCCTTAGGGTTTCCAAGGAGCAGCTGGTGGATTCAAACTGCCAACCTTTGGGTTAGCAGTGAAATGATTAACCATTACGTTGCCAGGGCCCACCCTATTTGGATATATATAAAAAAACCAAACCCATTGCTGTTGAGTTGGGACCCTAGAGGTCAGAATAAAACTGCCCCATAGTTCCAAGGAGCACGTGGCAGACTTGAATTGCTGACCTTTTTGTTAGCAAACGTAGACTTAACTCATTATGCCACCAGGGGTCACATTTGCATATAAATGTATATGTAGTTTCTGGTTCATTTGGTAATTGATCGGATTATTTTCTAAGTGAGACAGAATGACAGCCTGTATGTTGCCTTGACTAAAGTGCCAAATGCCTTCAAGATTATTCTTGTTTTAAAATAATATTCCTTAAAGACTGCAAAGGAAGCAGACTCTTTCTTCTTCTTCCCTCCCTCCATACCTGTATGAGTACTTTGATCAGTGTTTACATGAATATACTTTGCAACCTCTTGCCAAAAAATATCAATGTCAGGGAGAAGACAAGTAGCCTTCTCAGACCAGGTTCCAAGCCGGGTGCCT
Source organism: Heterohyrax brucei (assembly GCA_028571685.1). Classification (NCBI taxonomy): domain Eukaryota; kingdom Metazoa; phylum Chordata; class Mammalia; order Hyracoidea; family Procaviidae; genus Heterohyrax; species Heterohyrax brucei. The sequence continues at coordinate 109,587,458 of CM053149.1, read as the reverse complement.
CCCCTCGACAACAGCTCATCAAGCACCCATACAGAAAAGGCTGAGGCTAGGCTGGGCTGTGAGCAGTGCCATACTAATGTCACTTGCCACTCCTGCCTGGAGGAGTTAGGGTATGTAAGATTCTTTGACCACTGCAGCAGGGGCTGCTCTTCCCCAAATGGCACCCAAGTTTGCTTCTTGGGCTCGGGAGGTGCTGTTTGCTGAGTTACTGGTCAGCAGTTCTGCTGACAGACGGTATGCTTTGCTCATTAAATCAGAATCCTCACCACTGTGAGGGCCCTAGGCCTGTGAGAAGGCAGACCTGGTGGTGTTTTCCAGTGCTGAATGCTCTGCAGCTCGAGAGCCTGAAGGAAAATACTCGACTTCATTGTGCATCCACTCACTTAAGCCTTATTGAGTCTGTTCCTTTGCTTTGACAGGGCCCATTTAAAGAAGTGAAGCGAAGTGCTTTTAGGCATCCAGAGCCTCCATCCATCAATTTCTCATGTATTGTACTAGCCTGGCCCTTTCCTCTGAGACTTGTCTTTACATAGCATTTTAATATCAGTTACATATGGTATCCTGAACCAAAGAGACCTTCGTAGCCATGAGGCTTGACTTAACCTTGTCTTGGAGGCAGTACTGTGTTGTCTTAGTTTTTTGGAGGAAAGGAAACAGCCTGTGCAAAGGTTAAGGGCCTTGTGTAAGGCCAGCGGGGCTCCAGCACAGACAATATAGGCCTTATTATAGAACAACCGAGTTACAAGTTGTGTCTGTCCTGAAAGCAGTGGGAAGACGTGAAAAAGTCTTTACCTGGGAGTTACACATGATCGTGTTTGAGGTTTAAGCAGACTCTCTGGCTACAGAATGGAGAACTGATAGAAATAAGAGCATGAGGGAAACAAATGATCTTGAAGAGGAGCAGTTGGGAGGCTCTGATGGCAACCTGGGTTGGAAATGGGGGGATCCTAATGAAGATGATGGCAGATATTGAGAGAGACAGACAGAATCCTGAGCTGTGTTGGACACAGCAGCAGAACGTGATAGATTACATGTGGTGGGGGTGAAGGAGAAGGTCAGTTAGGACAAGGCCCTGGTTTCTAGTTCCTGAAACTGGTGGACGGTGGTGGTATCCTTGGAGTTAGGGTACCGTGGAAGAGGACCGCCACCCTGCATCACATGCATTCTGCTTTGAGTCCTGGAGAGAATTGCAAGACACCTTGAAGGGAGAAGAGAGGGAGATGTGGAATTCAGGTCAAGAGGAAAACAGTAACAAACGAAAGAGAAAACAGTCTCCTCTCCCAGAAAATATATCAGGGTTTAAGAAAAGACAAACCTATTACTTTGATTAATATCGATACCATTTCTAATACTAGATGCTGTTGACTATTTATATATGTCCAACTCTACAGAAGCCTTCAATTCATGCAAAAATAATCTAGATAGGTATTGTTTTGTCATCCTTAGGTAGATGAGTAGGCAGAGTCACATACAAGTAATGTAGCTGAAGTTAGAAAGCTAATGAGTGGATGAGCTAGGATTTGAACCTAAGTTTGTCTCTAAAGAATATACTTACAACTTCTAAGGAAAACTTCTACCCCAAGACAAATTGTTGTTGCTAGTTGCTGCTGAGTTGGCAACTTTATATGGCCAAGTGCCCTTGAGTCGGATCTGACTCAACAAAACTGTTGAGATCCTGTAACTGATTAGACCCCAAGTGACCTAGTTTGGGTTCTGGAGATGGGACTACTAAATCCAGTCTCCCAACGATTAGCTAGCTGGGCTGCCCCTCCCTGAGGCATGCAATCTTCAGGGCAGCAAAGTTTTGTTCAGGAAAATTTTACTAAGTAAAATACATTTCAGAGAGGGAATGGGTCAGTCTCTGCAAGTGGAGAAAGACCCTGTACAGATATTGGGGGTCCCTTTTGGTGGCAGAAGCAGGGGGTGATGTTGTAGATGGGAGGGGAGGTAGTGACTTGGTTTTCGGTTCTGGGTTCTGGACCATGTGTCAGCAGCTGCATGATGGGTCCCCTGTCAGGGTTTTAATGATGTGGAAATAGGATGGAAATATGTGCCAGGGTCCCAGACAGCCAGGAGAATGATTGTGTCCTTATCACAACTATCAGGAGGGAACTATCTTATCAGTGATTACCCTCCCCAAGCCTCAGGCTGCAGTGACCAGGTTCCCTTGGTAACCGTATCAAAACCACTGTCTGGTCCTGAGCCGTCCTCCTGATGGCTGTTGTGTTTCAGTCCGTTGTGACTGTCGGGCCAGCCCATCTTGTTGAGGGCTTCTTTCATTTTTGCTAACTTGCTACTTTTCCAGACGTAATGCGCTTTTCTACGGATTGGTCTTTCCTGATGATGTCACAGTGAGCAGTTCTGAGGAACCTCGTGATTGTATTTATTCTAAGAATGATTTCTTTGTTCTTTTGGAAATTCTTGGTATTTTCAGAGTTCCTTGCTAATACCACAATTGAAATGCATCCATTCGTCTTTTTTTTTTTTTTTTTTTAAATTGTGCTGCTGTTGAAGGTTTTCTGTCTTCCTTTTTCATTGTCCAGCTTTTGTATGCACATGAGACAATTGAAAAGACCATGGCATGGGTCAGGCACACCTTAGTTATCAAAGTGAAGGCTTTACTTTTTAACGTTTTAAAGAGGTCTTTGCCTGCCTGGCTTGGTGCGCATGAGCCTCACAACCTGCTAAACTGCCTAATTTATAGGTTTACGGTCTGACACTCCCCTATATGGAACTTATGTTTCAGCCATAGACAATTTTCCATTCCTCCCTCTGCTCCCATCTCTGCCCCTTCTTTTGTCCCTCCCTCCCTTTTTTCCTTTATGTGTTACTTTACCCACTTATTGTTACAGTGACCACAAATAATGCACCTGTTATGTGCCAGGAACTCTGCTAAGTCCTGGAGCCATATGAGCATCCTGAAGAGGATCATGGATGAGTATGATACATAGAGTCCATAATTTATTGTATATTTACAAATGAAATATACTGTTATAAACATTCTGTCAAGTGACCATAGACCCCAGAAGAGGGTATAAATTTGTCTACTGATGGTGGAATTTGAGCTGGGATTAATAATAAGCCGTTGGGTGGTAAAAATAGTGAACAGACTTGGCTGTTAACCAGAGAGGTGGAGGTTCAGGCCCACCCAGAAGCACCTTGGAAGGAAGGCCTGGTGGTCTACTTCCAAAAACTTCGCTGTTGAAAACCCTGTGGAGCGTCTCTGCTGTGACACACGTGGGGTCCCCATGAGGCTAAATGGAGACCGTGGAAACTTTTGTTTTAAGAATAAGTAGGCACGTATTAAAGGCACAGACGAGTTGGGCTATTTAGGCAGAGGGAATAACCTGTGCGTAAAAAAGCAGCTGGTCTCAGAGAATGGAAAATAGTATTCTGCAAAGTTAACTTGCCTGGTTTCTGAGGTTTTTCAAGGAAGCAGAATTTGAATTTATGTTCCGCAGTCCCGAGGCTGCTTCTGCCACTGTCTTCCCATTTCTGTTTCCTCTTGCCTCTTTGCTGACTCTCTGGATCCAACTCTTCATCGCTGATCTCTGACAGTTTCTGTGCTGCTTTGCTAACCACTTTAAAAAACAGGCATGAAAAGCCTTCTGTGGCTCCCCCGCTATGTCATGGCCCCTGTGCCCTGTGAATCAGTGCCCCCTGTCCAGAGGATGGTGCCCCACAGCTGGTCTTAAGGCTTTGAGGCTTGTAGTAGAGGTTTGTCCCACAGGCTGTACTGACTGACAGCTTGTCTTCTGCTCCCCTGGGTTCGTCACCTGCTGCTGCCTGCCTTCTCCAAAGGACATGGCACCGGCTTGCTTGCTCACCAGCTGAGTGAAGCCAGACAGGACAGTGAGGCGGCTCCAGGAAAGCAGAATCAGGTCCACCCTGCCCCTCAGTGTTTCCTTATCTTTGGAGTCGCGTGTTCCTTACCTGCATGCTCAGCCTGCAGGGATCTCTGAGCTACTCCTGAGGGAAGGAGGGCCCAGCTCAAATGACTGCCTGTAAATAGGACTCTGCTCCAGGGCCACTTGCTGCTTTCTCTCTCATCGGAGCCCTGGGATTTCACCTGTCTTAAACCAACTCAGAGGGTCGCTATGAGTCAGAATCAACTGGATGGTGGTAGGTTTTAGGAAACCCTGGTGCCATAGTGGTTAAGTGCCAGAGCTGCTGCTTGGAAATTCTAGGGCAGTTCTCATCTGTCCTCTTGGTCACTGTGAACTGGAATCAATTCGATGGCAATGGGTTTGGTTTCAGAGACCCAACTTACCAGTTTGTGCCCTGATGAGAGTCCTCTCTTCTGTACCTTAATGCCTGCATGTTTGTTGTGCTGACCTACACAGGGAGCCCCTGGATGGCAGAAATGGTTAACATATTCGGCTGCTGACCGAAGACCTGGTGATATTCTTCCATAAGAACAGTTCTACTCAGGTGCACACAGAGCGTCATGAGTCAGAAGTAACTCAGTGGCAACTGGTTTGTTAACCTGCCTCAGAATCACTGTGTTTAGGACCTAACCCTGCATATGGTTCTGGTACTATCTCTGGGCTAACCTCATTAAAGCTGCTCAGTTCCCAGGAAAAAAATATTGAAGTCTGAATATCTTCTTTCTCCATCGCTTTCCCATGTATGCAGATCAGGAACACAGACATCAGCTAGTGCTCTTCACTCTAATGATTATTAATAATAGCAATTAACATTTAAAGTCCTATATTCTGCCAGTTACAATGTTAAGCACTCTGGAAGAATTTGCTTTTGTAGCTCTACAATCCCTCAATTCCACATAAAATGAGAGATGTCAGATGGATCTTGTCTGAAGCAGAAGATACCAGAAAGATGTTTATCTGTGTTTTGTTGACCATGCAAAGACATTTGACTGTGTGGATCATAACAAATATTGGGTGACTTTGCCAAGGATGGGAGTTCCAGGCAATTAATTGTGCTCGTGTGGAACCCATATGTAGACCAAGAAGTAATTAGTTGTTTGAATAGAGCAAGGGAATACTGCATGGTTTAAATCAGAAAAGGTGTGTCAGTGTTGTATCCTTTCCTCATGCTTGTTCATTCTGTGTACTGAGCATATAATCTGAGAAGCTGGGTTATGTAAAGAAAAACAGGGCATCAGGACTAGAGGATGACTCCGTAACAACCTGCAATATGTAAATAACCTTGCTTGCCAGAAGTAAAGAGGACTTGTAGCACTTTCTGATAAATATCAAAGACTACAGCCTACAGTATGGATTACGCCTTAATGTAAAACAAAAATTCATGCAACTGGACTGATAAACAACATTAGGATAAATGGAGAGAAGACTGAGATTGTCAAGGGTTTTATTTTACTTGAATCTACAGTCTAGAAATGGCCATGGAAATAACAGTCTAGAAGTCAAACAATGCATTTCATTGGGCACATCTCTGCAAAAGACCTCTTTAAAGTGCTAAAAAGAAAGCCAAGTCAAGCCAAGCTAAAAAGGAAAGATGTCATTTTAAGGACTAAGGTGCATCTGACCCAAGCCACGGTATTTTCAGTCACCTCATATGCATGCTAGAGCTGAACAATGAATAAAGAAAACCAAACAAGAATTGATGCCTTTAAATTATGGTCTTGGTGAAAATTTTTGGATATACCAAAGACTGTCAGAAGAACAAACAAATCTGTCTCAGAAGAAGTACAGCCATAATCCTCCTTAGAAGGATGGCAAGATGTGGTCTTGCACGCTTTGGACATGTTAAGAGGGACCAGTCTGTGGAGAAGGACCTTGTGCTTGGTAAAGTAGAATGTCAGTTTAACAGAGGAAGACTCTCAATGAGTTTGCTTGACATAGTCACTGTAACAGTAGGCTCAAGCACCAAAATTGTGAGGATGACAAAGCACTGGACAGTGTTTTATTCTGTTGCACATAGGTTCACTGTGAGTTGAACTAACTCGATGCCACCTGAGAACAGCACCCCCCACACCAACTTCATGAGAATGATGCTTAGGGCCCTGGGATCCCAGCTCAGTGACCGAATCCAAAGCCTGCTTCCTTAACCAGAATGCACTTTACTGTCCATTTTGTCTGGACGCTGTGCTCTTGCTGTCCTGGTCAGTGGTTTTCCTGCCGCATCTATTCTGTGACAGTGTCTTCACCCAAGTTAGCTTCCCCGAGGCTTTAATAGCTCTTGTGGACAAATTTTGTTCTAATCTATCCCTTCCTTCATTTCCCAGCCTGCGCAAGTAATTAGACTATGTGCAGTGAAGACCCAGGTTGATCGTAGATTTAAAGGCACTGACAGGACCACTAGTATCCTGTTATATACCAAGCAGCTGGTGAATACTTACTGCTTTACTGTATTGCGTAGTATCTGTGTCTTAGCTGTTCTCAGTACTATAAAGGGATCACAGGAAGAAGAGGTCTCGTAGTGGGTTAAGCTCACAGGCTGTAGCACTGGACTGCTCATGTCCTAATACCCCCTTGACCACATGGGAGCTGTCTAGCTTGAGGAATTCACTAGCCCTCTCCGTGCCTCAGCTTTCTCACCTGCACAGTGGGGATCATAATAGCACGTACTGCATAGGATTGTTGTGAAGGTTAAATGAAACAATCGGTATAACATGTTGCTGCACACAATAAGTGTTAAATAAATACTGGGATGATGATGATGATGATTAAGGAGAAACTAGCAGTATGGTCCCTGCCTTAAGAAGCTTTTAGTCTGATGAGAGAGACAATAGATCACATAAACCAATGAGACAGTATATAATTAAATGCTAGTTTGGGTGATGAAATTCAGGTAGCCAGTAAGAATTTTAAAACCAAGTTTCCAGATAATTATTGGGGGGAATTGGGGAAGGCAGCATGTCAGAGGAGCCTAACTCTAGCTTTAATTATGCTGGGGAGACATAGAGGGAAAAAGGGTGGTTTAGTCTTCGTGAAACCAGGGACACTCTGTTTAATAAAGCATTGACAGTTCTTGTTACAGTGTTTTGTTTTGTTTACTCCCCTGTTACTGAGAATTTCACCTAAATAAATGAGAGACCAAGATTCTGGATTTAGGCTGAAGCTTTTAGGGGGTGGCTTGTGCTAGTCATGTCAGATAGGTTAGGATTCATCCCTGGGAACCAAAACACAGAAGAGGATTCAAGAGGTGGCACCTGTAGGTGGTGCCTGTGTAGAAGCAAATAACCTAATCAGACTCCCACTCAGCAGCTCAGTTGGGAGACAGAATAAATACATGTCCCCAAAGACTAGAAACTGGGAATAGATGCTAGAACAAGATGATAGGAAATGAATGATAGAAAGCAGAGCATAGAAATGGGAGGAGCAAGCTGCTAAGAACTCCAGCTGATACATTAAGGCAAATTAATTCAAATTAATGCATCCGGTTAATTAAGGTATCAGGTCCAGCCTCAACATCCTAGCAGAATGGCCACAAGACAAAGGATTCGTAATGGTAGAGATGTCTGGAGGTTATGATTTCGGAAATAAGCTCAGGAGGATGGCACAGTGTGTAACCCGTGAAAGCCATTGTCAGATTCCGACTGGGGACACTCAGTAATCTTCAATTGTACGGGAGAAATTGTCTGAGGTTGAATGGTGAATCAATCTTTCTTTCAAAATGTACTTTTTGAGTTCCTACTGTGTATGAGGCAGTGTATTTGTGTATCTTGCCTTTGAGCTGCCAGCACAGCCTAAAGATAAGTCCTATCCACGAATAACTAATACAAGGGTAGAATACTCAGGTATTTTCCACTAAACAGAGAGTGATAGGAAAGGGGTGACGCCACCGTGTCAAAGGCATAAGACCTACGAGACCAGGAAAATCAAGGCAGTCCCGCTGGATTCTAGCTCTCACAGGTTTCACTATACAATTACAAATGTTGCTGTTGGTTGCTGTGAGTTCAAACCACCAACCTTCTGGCTGGCAGTTGAGTACTGCCCAGAGACTCCTAATTACAAACATGTATATATGTATTTTTATAAAAATGATCTATGATACATAGTATCCAGCGAGTTTATCCCTTAACGTATGTCCTCGAGACTTGGCCATACAGAGCTCCACGTTTCTTTCAGTGTCACACTCTTCTCTTTGTTAGCTGTCGTCCAGTCAGCTGGACACATGATGACCCCATGCATAAATGGACTGAGCCAATGGAATCCATAGGGTTTTCAAGATTCAATTTTCCTAAGTACATATGTGGCTTTTCTTCCTAGTCCATCTTAATCTGAAAGTTCCCCTGAAACCCGTTTAATATGATGACAGCACACAAGCCTCCACCAGCAAATGAGTGGCAGCTGTGCATGGGATACACTGGCTGGGAATCGCACCTAGTTCTCCACCATGCAAAGTGAGAATTCTACCAGTAAATCACCACTACCCTCTAGTACCTTCACATGTGGACCCACCATTGTTTGTCTTCCTCCACCGTGGGTTGGACTCTTGGGCCCTTACGCCTCTGTACTCAAACAGCGCTTCCGTGAACATTTTGTATATGCTTCTTAGCGCACATGTGTGCATATTGCTCTAGAGTAGATACTAACGGGCATGTCTTTCTCATCATTTAAATTTTTTAATAGACATTGCAGACTTGCCCTCTCTACGGGAATACCAAGATACGCTTTCACCAACAAAACCCACTCCAGTTTACTCCATTCTCTATGCGTACTGAAAACCTTCCCATTTTCATGTATACAACACTGCCTCCTCTCTCATCTTGTGCATGTGCTGTTCACTCTGCCTCCATCATCCCCTTTGCTAGGGAAGTTCCAACTCAGTTTTCCAGGAGATACCAACAAGTGTGTCACTTTATCCAGGGAGATCGTCCGAGTCAGGGTTGTTGCCACGCTTCCTTGCTGCCTGAGTCCCTCCTCATCAGTGTCTCATGGGTAAGTACTTAAGCTATTCATTCTCAATCTCTCCCTGGTGCTGACTTCTCAGATACATCCTCTGACTCTCCCCAGAGAGAATGAATGAGCAGGCTCTGCTTCACAGTCTTTACTGGAGATTCTGTCCCGTCTTTATAATCATTGCTGTCTAAGATTTTGGGGTGACTGGCGTGGTGAAAAGAACACTCAGCTAAGTGCCAGCTAAGACCCAGGTCCTATTCATTCATGAATGCAAGCATTCATTCAGTCAGTCCCCAAAACAGATCAAACTCAATGCTACCGAGTTGGGTTCGACTAATAGCGACCCTGTAGGTCAGAGCAGAGCTGCCCTATACAGTTTCCAAGGAGACCCTGGCCGACTTGAACTGCCAGCCTTCTGGTTAGCAGACAAAGCACTTAGCCCATTATGCCACAATAGTTTGTTTTTCTTGGGGTTCCAATATACATTAAGAAACATTTGCCAATTCAATTTTTACATGTATGATTCAGTGACAATGACTATATTCTTCATATTATTCAAGCATTATCACGTTCAACTGTTATTTATGGAACACTGTGCTAGATATTATTAAAAATAATGAATAGGCAAAACCCCTGCCCTCATGAAGCTTTTATGCTAATAAAGGATATAGACCAGAATTTTAAAATAATAAGATGTAATGTATGGTAATGATAAATGCTATGAGGAAAAACATGGTATTGATATGGCCCACGCTATCCGAGATAAATCTGTTCAACTTCCCAGAAATTCAGTATCATCTTTTGTAAAAATGGTGCTAATGGTATCTTCTCAGGGTTGCTAAAAGGCTCAGGTAGCAAGCGATATAAAAGCACTTTAGAAAACATATCAAGTGAATGCAGTTATTACGATAACAATTAAAAAAAGCCAGTAAGTCAGTTCTGACTCATAGCGACCCTACAGGGCAGAAAGGAACTGTCCAACAGTGTTTCCAAGGAATGCGTGGTGGATTTGAAGTGCCAACCTTTTGGTTAGCAACTATAACTCTTAACTACTAAACCACCAGGGTTTCCATATTAATTTTGATGTAATGTAGTATCTACATGTTAATACTAACATAAATTTTGATGCAATGTAGATCTATTTACTCTCTCCAAGAGCCAACACATGGATCTAAAAGAGTCTCCATCAGTCACTTAGATTATCTGCAAATGAACAGATGTTGAAATGATGGCCCCAGCCTTCAGCTGAGTGGTTAATGTATCTGCATAGCTAGGAAAGTCACCAACCAGGTCACTGCTGTGCACTTGAAAGCATCCACCTGTAGGATTATCTTTTTCTTATAAAATTGAAATAATGGTGATTTTCCTATCTAAATGTAAATTTAAAATGTGCATTACATGCCCGTTTTGGAAATCAAGATAAACAGGACCATCACCTCAAATAAATGTTGTTTCTATTTCTGTGTAGCTCATTTGTTATTTAGGACATACGTGCAAGCCAGCAGTGTGTGGGAGAACATTTGATCCTTCCCCATGAAGCTTAGGAACCAAATTTGCAAAATTTTACAAAACTGAAACATTCTTTTCTACGAGCTTTATAAAGGGTTAGTGCATAAAAATAAACTAAGCCGTGCTTCTGCTATACTGTACTCACTAAACAACCACTCGCTATCTCCGATTTTGAAAGGTGACAATGAGTGAGGTGAGGATGTAGTAGGGGTGAACAATGCAGGCCTCCTAATTTTACGTATGTGTTTGTAATTATGCAGTAGTATATGAACACATCTTGGTAATTTAAACAGCATCTATAAAGTTCAAGTTCCTCTTTTTCCCCTTTCTCCCATCATAACCTTGCCCCACCCATGACCTCATTATTCCTGTCATTTTGCTATATATTTTTCTAGACTTTTAAAAATAGTAAAGCCTATGAATGCCCAAAAAGTGGAAACTTGTCACAATAGAAAGCAGTGCCTGGTGTAGGGAAAGCAGAGAAAAAGCACCTTAGGTGGACAGAGGAGGGAATGGTTGCTTGCACTAAAGCTTGGCGGCTCACAGTCCCACAGCCAACAGGAGAATCACCCTGCCCAGAGTCAGATTTCTGCACTGCTGTGTGATAGATGGATGGTGTGACCTTGGGTAGGTTGATGTAAACTCTGGACCATCCTTTCCCCAACTTGTCCGTCAGTTTGCTGCCCGTACTGTGGGAGCTTGTGTGTTGCTGTGATGCTGGAAGCTATGCCACCAATGTTCGGAGACCAGCAGAGTCACCCGCATAGCAGACAGGTTTCACTTCCAGACTAAGAGAGACTTAGAAGAAGGACCTGGTAGTCTACTTCTGAAAAGGATTAGCCAGTGACAATCTTATGAACAGCAGTGGAACACTGTCAGATACAGTGCTGGAAAAAGAACTCCCCAGGGTGGAAGGCACTCAAAAGATGACTGGGAAGGAACTGCCTTCTCAAAGTAGAGATGACCTTAATGATATGGATGGAGTCAAGCTTTAGGGACCTTCATTTGTTGAAGTGGCATGACTCAAAATGAGAAGAAACAGCTGCAAACATCCACTAACAATTGGAGTGTGGACTCTAGGAAGTCTGTATCTAGGAAAATTGGAAATTGCCAAAAATGAAATGGAATGGCAAATAATAAGGCTGAAGAAGGAAGCAAGAGTCAGATCATGAAGGGACGTGAACAGTCGTATAGAAAGATCTAGACCTTAACTCTAATTATGGGAAGCTGTTGAAGTAACTGTGTTATATTCATAACTTATGCTTAAACAAGCCCTTGAAGGAAAGAAAAGAAAAAAAAAAACAGCAAACCCACTACTGTAGAGTCGGTTCCCACTCATAGCAACTCCATAGGTCAGAGTAGAATTGCCCCATCAAGTTTCCAAGGACTGCCTGGTGGATTTGAACTGCTGACCTTTTGGTTAGCACATGTAGTGCTTAACCACTATATTACCAGGGTTTCCAGTAGAGGTAAATGAGGTCGGAGGGGTGTTGTAGAAGAAAGGACATTTGCAAGGATGCGGAGACATGAAGGGGCTGTCAGCATGATCAGGACGTTGTGCAAACAAGAAGGACAGTGATGGAGAAGAAGCTGGAAAACCAGGCAAGCCAAATTATGCAGATTTTGTATGTCATGCTAAAAAATTAGAATTTTATTTCGTAGGCACAGAAAGATGTGGGGTTCTTCTGTATCTTTTTGAAACTTCTGATATTATTTGTTGAGTGCTTTCTTATGTTAGGCTTAAATTGACTACAAGCTGTATCCCAGACTGAGGTCATTGGTAGTGTAACAGAATCCTGTAGCTATCGGAAGGTGGTGGGTAGAGTGCTTACCTTGGGAAAGGAGTCTTGGTTTTGAATCTTGGATCTATATCTTACTGAGACCCAGGGCCAAGACATCTAACTTCTCTGACTCTCATTTCCTCCATCCCTAAAATAGGACCATGATGTTTCTTGCTTTTGCGTATTGTATAAGATCATTTTGAGAACTAGCTAAAGTAATGTGAAAGGAATTGTCCGTGTCAGGCCAAATTGTGAGTGTGGTTGTGGTGAGAGGAAAAGATAAATGCTACCAAGCAGTCATAGCTAGGAAGAGCCGGGTGGAGCACCACAGTTAACTGAAGGAAGTACAAGATGTGGCCAGGGTATCTTAACCAGATCCATCAAGAGACAGGAGAGGCCAGGTGGGACAATTGCAAGAGGAAGAATCTGTGGAACAGTAGATGGGGATGAATAGAGCTACTCCATGGTGCTCAATGATTATTCTTGACAAGATGCATTTTTTTTTAGAAAAGAGTGTAAAGTTCTAGTTCCATTGGATGCCTTTATCTATTTAAAATGCACTTCTGCAATCCTGGTGGCTTGTAAAGTGTATTCACATGTTAAATCAGTGGTGAGATACAAGGAACTCATTCATTTTATTCAGCTAGTGTCTACTGCGCCTGTTCTAAGTAGCTCTGGTGACACAATGGTTACGTGTGCCACTCCTAACTACCAGCCGCTCCGTGGGAGAAAAAGTGGCAGTGTGTATCTTCGGGGATGCACGGTCTTGGGAACCCTATGGGGCAGTTTTACTCTGTCCTGTAGGGTTGCTGTGAGTTGGAATTAACTTGATGGCGCTGGGTTTTGGGTGGGAGTCTGCTCTGGGAGGGCACTGGGATACTGGGACAAATAAGTGGCTTCTGAATGGTGCATTCTAGTGGAAACTTCAGGAATTATTCAGAAAGGAGTTTTCTGAATGAAATGTATCAAATAGCAGAGTGTGGTCTTTAGCCCCTTGGCCTACTTGCCACATATTCACAAGACTTCTATTCCCTAGTATTTTCTCAGAATTCATTGTTCTGTCTGTTCTCTTTCCACCTCCTGCAGTGGAGTGGATTTGTTTATGACAAACAGTGGCTCCTGCCTTAAGGAACCTTGAACTCTCAGTAGGCTTAGCAAGTCAGTTGTGGAAATTGGGAGGTTTTTATTTCTTCCTGTTTTTAAAGGACAATACTACATACATTAAAGAAAGACCTGTAACTCTGCTGGTAGTACGCCAAAGTTTTTTTTTTCTTTTTACCTAGCGTCTTTCTGTCATCCTGTGCAAAAACATTGTGTATGTAGTGTTCCTTTTATGTGGTTTCACATTTGTCCTGATTATTTTGGGGAACTTTTCCAAATTTTAAAATGTCTGATAAAAGTTGGATACCCTTGAGTTGGATCCGACTTGATGGCACTTGGCTGGCTGCTGAATGAAGTTGTGTGGTGTAACTTGAAGGTGTCTCTGCCTTGGGTGACAACTGTGTAAACTCAGTCTGGTAATTATAGATGACCTCCTGTTGATCAGACCAATATGACTGATAGATATCGGTATGTTAACCTGTTACAGTCATGGATACAATTTATTAATAAGTATCTTCATAAATGTTTGGCAGACAGCATTTTTCCAGACACAGGCCCTGGTTTGAGTAGGGGAGAAATGGAGTCTCTCACAGCCTGAAAGCTGGAAATGACTGATTGAAAAGGATGTTAACTGCAAACAAAACAAGAGGCGTCACAGAAATGGGGACATTATGCTAACTTTGGGCTTTCCAGTCATGCTTTCCCTTGAGTAAAAGCTAGTGGCATTTGGCCCAAGGAGAATTCCCAATCTGTGTAAGGGTGTTTGAGAATTAGCCTCCATTCCATTCTGAGGCCTTTGGTTTTTTTAATGAAGCGGAGAGCAATATTCTGGAAGGCTATGTCCGAAGCCAACACCCTTGCTCTTTCTTGTGATGCCAGGAGTTTCAGTAATTTGGAGCAGAGCAGGGAATGGGATGAAAGAATGAGGCATTTATCTTGGGTGCAAATTTAACAGGGTGCCATAAACTTCAGAATCAAGCTAAGTTCTATCTTAATGCCTTAATTTAAAAAACAAACAAAATTAATGCAAAAAAATCCATGATAAATGTTACTGCAATAACTTTTACTTTAAGTTTCAGTAAAATATTATTTAAAATATATACAAAAACTATATTTTAAAAAAGTATTTTAAAGACATACTGGTCTGACAGAGACTCATGAAACCCTTGGAGTATAGCCCCTGGACACCCTTGTAGCTCAGTAAGGCAGCCGAACCTGAGTGTCACCCTACAGCCCAAAATTACACAGGCCCATAAAACAGAATGAGTTTAACAGGGCACAGGGTCAAGGACTGTATCGCAGGTAGGGACAGGAAAGCTGGTAATACGGAGCCCAGTGTCAAGAAGGCAGAGTGTTGACATGCTGTAGGGGTGTTAACCAGTATCATAAAACAATTTATGTACTGTTTAATGAGAGACTGATTTGTTGGGTAAACCTTTGTCTGAACTACAATTTTATGTATTTACATGTGATCCGTATGTATATATATAATTACTGTAGCACTTGGCTGGCTGGCATGACTTCTGGACATGCCTTTAATTTTGCCTGACCCACCTCTTGATACTCAACGAGTCCGAAGCATCTGTCTGTTCTTTACACAGATTGGACTTTGCAACTCACAGTCTCTGGCTTTTGAACTTTCGCTTCCTCTTGTCCCTCATCAAGCTGTCTTAATGACCATTGGGGTAGTGCAGATTGAAATGTGTTTAAAGAAATAACTGTAGTACCGTAAGAGGCAATAAGAAGCATACTTGTGGGTCAGGATTTTAGTTTGCAGCTCCCGGTGTTAGGATAACAATTGTTAAATTCTGAGAGAATGCACAGAGAAGTGGAGGAGGCCCAGTAGGTCCAGGCTGCTAATGATTAGCCTCTTGCCTACAGGTTGCCGGAGGCCTCCAGATGGGAGGACAGCTCAGATGTGCAGCAGGGACAGTATTTCAGTCTGGGAGATGGATTTTGTTTTTCTAATGTGATGCATGCTGTGTGTTCTGAGCTCCAAGTTACTGCGCTGGGTGTGAGGTCTTCTCAGTGGTGACTGGAAGTTAATGTCTGACATTTTGTCTTGGGGTTGCATGTGTGTGTGTGTGTGTGTGTCCTTGCTTTTTTTCTCTTTTATGTGATTGCTGGAAGATGTCTAACAAGAGGTTGCAATTCTCTTTTCTTTTTGATGACATTCTGGTAGCTTTTTTGTTTCCGTAGGATGGGTTCACAAGTCTACATACCTAAGCGTTGTAGAGGTTCGCGGAAGCGCTGTTCAGCAACTTTGCTTTGCAGTGCTTACTAAGCATTAGGCTTTACTTTGTGTGTTAAGCAGCAGTTGTAATTTGGTTGCTCTTTTCCGTGTTTTAATGCCAACCAGAAGTAGCAGCATCAAACGGTGTTCTCAGGAAAAGAACCTTACCTTCCTCATCTTTTTTCGAACCAAGTCACCAAGGGGTGTTCTGCAGAAATTGGCTCCTTTGAGGATACTTGGAAGAAGCTCTGTATTTGCCCCAATGTCTGCCGGCAGCAAGTGATTTAGCCCTTTGAAGCCACCTGCCGTAAAGAAAACTCTGACAGCACTTGGGTGGTAGAGATGCCATGTCACAAAAGGGGAAGACATGGAAACCAGTCAGATTCCGAGAAGCAGAGGAGGTGACTGGGGAAAGTCTTAACAGGACAACGGGAGATGTTGAGGTGGACATACAGTGGTTGTTCAGTCAATGGTACCACACAAGATCCTGTAACATTAAAGGGACCCCAATGATCTTTTATGCAAAGGCTAGAACTGGTCCTTAGAATGGCTAAGATGGGATCAACACAAATAGAAGCTATCAGATAAAAACTGGAACACTCTGAAACCAGGACCTGGAAAGTAGAAGAAGTTTAGAGTCAAGTTACTAAAATTAGGCCCTATTGCTGGAACCAAGGTCCAGGCACAATTTGTATGGGGTCAGAATCAGGTAAGCTCTGACTGTTTGTATCTCCTGTGTAGGACTAATTTTAGTCCCAGAGGAGGAGGCCAGGCTGCTTCTGTCTCTGGTGGAATTAGTAAGTGCAGACATACAGTGACAGAGTGTGGCAGCATACACTGATCGGATGCCTACTGTGTGCCAGGATGGTTCTCAGTGCCTCATATGTATTAACTGATTTGGCCCTCAAGATAGCACTGTGAGTCCAGTACTGTTAGCCTGATAATTTATAGTTGGGGATATTGAGGCTAAGAGCTGACAGGTAACTTGCTCAAGAGAACAGTGCCAGAAATGAGATTTAAACCCACGTAGTTTGGTTTCAGAGCCGCATTCTTCATCACTCTGCTATGGAGTTTATACAAGCAGACCACTGAGGCACTGAAAATTGGAGGTCCAGTGGTGCAAAAAGTACAGAAATCTGGGTGCATGACTAAACTTGAATTTGGTAGAATGTCTGGGAATAAACCTCCCTTTTTGAAAATCTAGGATGTAGGGATACCTATAGTGAATGTGATAGAGCAGCTTCATTCAAGAGATTTAGTGACAGCTTGGTGGTTCTAGAATATTCTAGAATTGAGCCTGACGTGCTTATTCATAAGTGACTTCATGCCGGCTGTTCCCTGAGTTCTGTGATTCATCAGCCTAAGGTCCCTTGATGATGTTTTGAACCCAGCCATACCCCCCATTTTTTGGGTGTAGGAGCAAGTCCTCAAGACAGCCATACAGTGTGTATTAGTCATTTAGTGCCACTGTAACAGAGATACTATAAGTGAATGCTTTAACAAACAGAAGTTTATTCTCTTACAGTTTTGGAAGCTAGCAGTCCAAATTCAGGGTGCCATCTCAAATGGAAGCCTTTATGTCTGTGTGGGCTCTAATCTTCCCCTGGTCTAGGAATCCCAGCACAGAGACACTGGATCCAAAGGACACGCATACTCCTGGCTCTTCTTGCTTGGTGAGAGGTCTGCCATCTCTCGGCTGAATTTCTTCTTTTATATCTCAAAAGAGATTGATTCGAGTTACAACCTAATCCTGTAGATTGAGTCCTATCTCATTAACGTATTGTCTCTGTTCCTTCCTTCTTCAATCATAGAGGTAGGAGTTGTAACACATAGGAAAATCACATCAGATCACAAAATAGTGGACAACCACAGACTACGGGGAATCATGGTCTAGTTAAACTGACACACATTTCTGGGGGACACAATCCCATCCATAACACTGTGTGTCCTGATTCCCATCCAGATCTTTTGGTCCAACCTACGTATTTCTTCCAAAAGCATTACAACTGAAGTTGTTAGAAAACAGTGTTCAAATTGCTGCTTAGTGCACACTGTTAGCCTGCAAAGCTTGTCAGTTAATGTTCACTTTAAAGTAAAACACCTTACATGATTGGCTTGAAATCTAAATACATATTTAACTTTGGTATTTTATCTTCCTTCAGTAGGAGGAAGTAGGAGGGCCATTTTCTTGACAAATTCACGTGTCACGAGAATTGTATTACCCTCTGGAATGTCTATGATGCTAACTGTGTGCAGAAAGCACTTAGTAATTAATTGCTTCCTACATGGTGGTATCTTTTCCATTGTTGTCTTGCACTGTCATTGAACTCATTAATTACTGGTGAACTTTTCATGGGCTGGTCTTGTCTTCCCATGAGAATTAGTAACTCCCTAGGACAGGGATTATTCCTGACATGTTTCTTTCATGGCTTCAAGGCCTGATGTAGCACATACAGCTGTCAGTATAAACCTTTTCATTCAGAATACTGGCCTTTTATCATTCAACACTTAACAGATAGAGACAGGGGAGAAAAAGCAAGTGAGATAGAGAAAGAAAAAGAGAGAGGTATAATATATTCATCTATCAGTGTTTCTCAAGGAAGCGGGTTATTCACAACTTGTACTTATCTTACCTTCTGTCTTGCAGAGGTTGGGCTGTCTCTGCATTGAACGTAGCTCATCTGTAGGCACTAATAAGCCCTCTTAGGAATTCAGAGTTGGTGTTTTAAACCGCAACCCCTGTATCATAAGTATCTTCAGACCCACTAATTGATTTTAAAGGTGAAAAAACACTGTTAGTGGAGACAACAAACCTGCTATTTTATGGAGTTGTTAGATAGGCCGTTGAGTATCGTAGGAGGAGGCAGAGGGAGAAGGTTGAAAATCTTTGCGTGAGCTTTTGGCCATAGCTGTCTTCCAGAAATAAAATGAGGAAAAGGAAAAAAGGTTTTACTGATTTGCTCTGCTGCTGAATACTGAGAAAGTGATCTGTCTGCCTTTACAGTAAGTTTTGTCAGAAAGACATTCCAAATTTATCCTTGGTAAAGGGCAGAAAGGTATCTTAAATACTGCTGTTGGAAAGAGGTATTTTTCTTTCTTTTTATAATAATAATGGCTCACATATATTGAACTGTTAATATGGGCTGGACATTGTTGTAGGCACTTTGTGGATTTTGGGTGGAAACCCTGGTGGTGCAGTGCTATGGCTGCTAACCAGAAGGTCAGCAGTTCGTATTTACCAGACACTCCTTGGAAACTCCATGGGGCAGTTCTACTCTGTTCTATAGAGTCACTATGAGTCGATGGTAGTGGGTTGAGTTGGATTTGGTTTAGTCTTTGCATCAGCCCTGCATAGTATGTGGTGGTCCCTCACCGTGATGCTAATGTAGAACTTGCTCAAGGTAACTCAATTAATAATTGATAGAGTTAGTATTTAATCCCAGAATTTGACTGTAGAGCAGAGGTCAGCAAACATTTTCTGTAAAGGGTCAGATAGTAAAAATACTCTGCTTTGTAAGCTAGATGCTTTCTGTTATACCTACTCGGTTCTGCCTTTGTAGCACAAAAGGAGCCACAGACAGTATGTAAAGGAATGGATGTGTTCCAATAAAACTTTATTTACAAAAACAACCAGAGGGCCATGTGTGGCCTCTAGTCTGCTAGCCTCTGCTCTGGAGCTCAGAGACTTGCCTCTTCAACATCTGTCTTTCTCCCTGCCCCACCACCCCCAGTTACATGTGAGAGATGAATTACTTTGTGGATGATCTGTACCAAAGTAGATTTTCTTTTTTCTTCTGCTTGCCAGTATCTTACGGTCCCGATAAAACTAAAATTAAGTCTGGTGAATTGGAGCAATAGATTCATTTGTTTTACACGCACAAATTTTCCCAAATGCAACAACTGGTTGTCAGGCATTCATTTCCTCAACCTCGTGATGATGATGTTGGTGTCTGAGGCCTTTCCACCTTTTAGATGATTCTCAGATGGCCCTCACTCTTGTGGCTCTACTAATATCTGCTGGAATTTCTGTGCTGTTTCCACTTAGCCCCTACCAATAATGAGAGCACCAGAGGAAAGTGTAGGAAAAGAGTTGGTCATTTAACTTGGTCGGGCTCCTTTTTACTTGTCCCTGGTCTATTTAGGACAGAAGTCTCTGAAAGGGACTGATTAATTTAGAAAGAGATGGGCAGTCATGGAATATAGAATTCAAGGAATATTGAACATAGGTTGATGGTCAAAGAATTAATGTCACTAATAATAACTGATCTGACTCGATGGCACTTGACTTTATAACTGATCTTTGTAAAATATCTTACAATTTGCAGAATGCTTTCCTTCATTCCTACTGATGACCAGCCGAGCTGTCCTCTCTCCCTCCTTGGTGCCTAGGGATTTGTCCTAATGGTTGTGTCAGAGTGCAAGGCTGCTGATACAATCTAATCTGAGCAAGTACTGGGACCTGAGCACATTACTTATTCATGCATTTGCTGATGGAGATGGAAACCCAGGCCTGACACTAGTACATCCAGAAGGCAGTGCCTTCACATCTTCTATCTCTTTAAATCTGGGTCCTCACACGTCAAGAAAAAGAAAACGTACACCATTTAAAATTGCATCTGTCACTTACATGCATAGAAACATGTCACTGTGAGTGGTGAAACATTATTAATTTCTTTTGCCTTCGAAGAATAATTCATGCACTTAACAAGTATAATCTGCATCACAATGAAATATTTGGATGTATGCGTAGGTGTAATTAACTCCAGAAAATCTCTGAAATAAGGAAAGGAAGGAAACGCATGGTTAAGTCAGTTTCATACGTAATCAGTGTGCCAAGGAATTTTTGGTGTGCTACCACCTGATGTGGCCTTTGCAATTTTGAGGCCCAGTGAAGGGGAGAAATACGAGAACTGCCCCCAGAGCCGTGGGGCCTGCGTTGAGACTTAAGCTCCTCACACTGGTTTTGCATGCGCTCCATAATTTAGACCCTTTAATTTGATGCAGTTTAACAGTTAGCTAGGGATCCTATAAAAAGCTCAGATCTAGGCATGGGGTGATGTGACTAATAATAGTGCTGTGGTGCCCTGCCCAGGCCCCACCCCTTGCCTGATTGCTGTGAGGATTGGCTGGTATGGACTGACAGCCACCTCCTTTTCCAGAGATTGGAGCTGCATAGCCCATGAGGACATGTCTTCCTCTGCCCTTTAGAGAACAGCCTATAGCCAAAGTTTGAGTAACCTGGGAGGCTGGCTTGAGGGAAGGATGCAGTGGAGTCCGCTCCAGTCCATGGTAACACCGTATATGTCAGAGTGAAACTGTGCTCCTTAAGGATTTTAGTGACTTGAGTTTTTGGAAGTAGATCGCGAGGCTTTTCTTCCAAGATGCCTCTGGCTGGGCTCAGAACTTCCAACCTTAGTAGCAAGCTGTTAACTGTTTGCACTCCCCAGTGAGTCCACTTACATACATATACCCCACTTATATACGTACATCCAACTTATACACATGCATCTACACGTGCAGACGACCTGAACATCCTTAGAATGACTTGCATGTTTTTCTTAGAAAGTCAATTAGAGTGAGATTCTAAATAGCAGGAAATAGCCTAGATGGGGGTGGGGAGGCGCTATTTAGCGGTGTGACTTGGTCTTTGTAGAAAAGTTATGTAATCTCTTAGACTCCTCTGCAAATTGGGTCTAATGATGCTCCTTTCATCCCCTCCTCAGTATGGCTTTAGGAAGCAAATGGAAGGATGCATTTGAAACTAAAACCTTGGTGGTATAATGGTTAAGTTCAAGCACTCTTTGGAAAGTCTATCGGGCAGTTGTATTCTGTCCTATAAAACCCGTTGCTCTTGAGTCCATTCTGACTCATAGTGACCCTATAGGACAGAGTAGAACTGACTCCATAGAGTTTCCAGGGAGCGCCTGGTGGATTTCAACTGCCGACCTTTGGTTAGCAGCCATAGCATTTAACCACTATGCCACCAGGGTTTCCCTCTGTCCTACAGGATTGCTGTAAGTCAGCGTTGACTTGAAGGCAGTGGGTTTGGGTTTTATTATTTATGTATTTTCTTATTATTATTTGTAACTTGAAGGACTAATTCAGGGTAAGAAAGTTAATATTTTTCTTAAATATTCTTAAAGTAAGTATTTTCTTACATATTCTTAAAACTTGATGCCAGATCATTGCTAGTGATTTTATGTTGACTTATGTGACATTTTCTCCTATTCTTGGGGTAGAAAAGACCTCCGTCCAGCACTGTCTTGCTCTGGTGTTCCTACATGCTCTAGCATTTGTTTCAGGGGTGGGGGATTCTGCTTGTTCACCTTGCCTGGGCTGATGTCTCCTCTGAACTGTGACCAGGGCAGGGGAGTCCAGCACAGACTGATGAAGGCGTGGGGCCGCGGAGCCCAGAGCAGATCTGCTTTGTGAAGAGAAGCAGCCCAGCTTTTGAAAAATGTTTCTGTTTCAAATAATCAGAGGCAGCTGTTTTTCCCTGGACTTGAATGGCCTCATCCTTTCCTTTTTTTCAAGTTCTGAGAACCTGCTGCAAGTAAGTGTGCAGCTGGAGTTTGGCTTTGGATTTTTCCTCCTCTCTCTTTTTTTTCTAAATAACAAAAACGATAGAGTTTATTCCAGTTGTTTACTTACAGGTATCAATAGCTACCTAAGTGGTAAACCCTGTGGAATCCAGAATCTTCATGGCAGAGAGAAAAACTAAATGGTTTGAATGAGAATTATCCGTATGAGAATTTATCCTTGTTATATGTATATGTGTGTGTTATATGTATATGTATGTTATATGTACTCAGGTTTGGTATGATTAAGTTAAAACATGTCAGAATTCAAATGGATTATGGCGATTCCACCCCGCCTCTGTTAACTTTGTACCAAGAATAAAAGAAGGAATTGCACTAAAGCATAGGCCACAAGGCACCTACCTTGGGGCGGGGGACAGTCTGCGTATCACTGTAGCTTTCTTAAGAGAAGTAAAAAGGGGCCTTTGCCTGTCTTTTCCTAACTTTCTTCTTTTACAGATGAGAAGGCAGGCCCATTTAAAGTTAGGCCTCCTATCTTCTGGCTGTGTTTCTTCCTACATCACCAAATAGGTGATACTGGAAGGTAGGCATTTGGGGATTTAGTATAGAGCTGTCTATCTGCCTTACTACTGATTTATCTTTCATGTTACAGTTTAAAAGCTGTCCTTTTTGTAATCCTTTTGGTAGTGGTTAATAACTTGGCAGCTAACCTAAAGGTTGGCAGTTGTAACCTGCCAGATGATCCTTGGAAACTCCGTGGGGCAGTTCTACTCTGTCCTGTAGGGTCGCTATGAGTCAGAATCCAGTCCAAGGCAACTGGTTTGGTTTTGGGGTTTTGGTCACAACCAGATGTGTACTCCAGCTTAGAGCCAGTAGAGGGCGCTCGAGTTAATACAATCTTTTTGAGCTATTGGGCTCTCAATGTATGGATATGAATAAATAAAGAACTAAGTTAGCCTAAATATTTTAAAATGGACCTTTTAATCAATATCCACTAAATGGAAGAAAATGCCCTGTGCTTTATACACCATAGTCATTCACCAAGGAATATTAGAGAGTTACATAATGTGGCCTGTTAC
Source organism: Heterohyrax brucei (assembly GCA_028571685.1). Lineage (NCBI taxonomy): Eukaryota > Metazoa > Chordata > Mammalia > Hyracoidea > Procaviidae > Heterohyrax > Heterohyrax brucei. Next base: position 109,564,388 of record CM053149.1, on the reverse strand, counting down.
GGTTCATTAACGAAGTCCTAGAAAGCCAGGCAGCGTGCCCTTCCATCATTGTCAGGCGAAGGTGGCTATCAGGTAGACGACAGGCATGGGACTTGCCGTGTGTTTATGTAAAATTCATACAGTTTTCACATTAACAACAACGAAAAGCTAGACTCTGCCAGAGTGAAAAGACTTCATATCTGATGTGATAGGGAGTAGCCCTTAATTCATTCCTCATACCTCCCTCTCCTTCCCTATTCAGTTTTCAAGGACTCTGCAGTAAACAAGTCAGCAGCAGAGGCTTCTGCCTCCCAGGCACGCTCCACAGACAGTGTAAATCAGCTCTGCTCTTGATCAGAGCTCTGGGCTGGTTTGCAGCATCCGGAAGCAGAATGAAGTCCCTGTGGTCAGTGAGGTTCTCATGGGCTTGAGACATGGGCAGCTTGAGGGTGGGCGGGCAGTGAAGATGGATAGAAGTTCCCTGATCATTCTGTTATCTGTGCATTCAGGAAACTCTCAGGGAACCCCTGATGGATGCCAGCCACTGTGCCCAAAGCTGGAAAAACAAATTCAAGTAAGACATTGACTTTATGTAAGGAGCCAGTCTGGGCCATTTTCTTGCACAAGGAATGCATGAAAAATACTCAAGGAAGTCGACCTTTATCGAAGATCTATTCTGACGTGTAGTTCCAACAACTGACACTCACTGAGCATTCTCTGTGTGTCACGCCTCCACTAAAGACTTCACATGCTCTGCTTCATTTAGTCCTCAGGATGTCCTTATTCTGCAGATGCTGTTTGTAATCTCTGTTTTATAGGTAAGGAAGCTGATGCATGGGAAGGTTAAGTAACTAGTCTGTGGTCATGTAGCTAAAGATCAGAGGCAGTGTCATGTATGTGGGTATGTGGATGGTTTGAACCCACACAGCAGTACTGTGGAAGACCTGCTTGGAGGTTTGCTTCTGAAAGGTCAAAGCCTTAGAAAACCCTTTGGAGCAGTTCTCTGCACACTTGCGGTCCCCAGGAACCAGAATGGACTCGATGGCACTGAACAGCAGCTCCTCAGTCACTTTCCCTATGCATGAGTGTTGCCTCTCAAATTCCAATTGAGAGGGTCAGGGTGAGGTTCTGGAATTGCTGACAGCATAGCGGTTAAGTGCTGTGGCTACTAACCAAAAGGTTGGCAGTTTGAATTTTCCAGGTACTTCTTGGAATGGTTCTACTCTGTCCTGTAGGGTCACTGTGAGTTGTAATCAATTTGATGGCAGTGGGTTTGGTTATTTGTTTTGGGGCAGGCTTTGGGGTGATATCCAAAACCTCTCCAAGCCATTCTGATGATCATGGTGGACTGAGTCTTAACAATAAAAGCTTAAAGTCAAAGACAACAAAGAAGTTAGGGAAGTATGTGGATTAGAGGAGGGAAGAATATCAGTAATCTATGAAGACCCCATTGTACTGCCTTCCTAGAGGGTAGAGGCTGAAAACATATCTGGAGTGAGATGCTTTTTGAACCCTGTTTGAGGCTAAGTAATTAAGAATGGTTTCTCGTTCTTAAATCTGTAATGAGGTTTAGAACATTCTATTTACCAGTATTCCTCTTGAGAAGAACACTGTTTGGGAGAAATGCTGAAAAATAATGTAGCTTAGTCAGGAGATAGGGTGGATGGAGACCTCAGGGGCAAGATTAAGTAATTAAAGATGTTCCACGAACAGCCTTCATAGGAGAGTGACTTTGGTTCCTAGGAGACCTTGTGTTTTCCTGAGAATCTGCGTGTTTGGGGTTGCAAGTTAAGAGCTGAGAGAGTGCTGTATTGGGAGGCAGAACAGATAAGCAAGCAATTTAAAACTCCATCAGGAAGGGAACTGGATCCAGGAAAAGCGAGCTGAAGGTGAGGATTTGGCTGTGGAGGGATTTTGGAGAACAGAAGTACCTGTGGATTTTAATTTTTCGTGAAATGCTGGCTATATACTCTACCATGTGATTTATCCCTGAGACTCTGTGAGTCTTCAGCACAGACTAATAAAACAGAAACAAAGGAGAGAGAGAGAGGAAGAAGACAGAGAAGGAAGGAGAGGGAGGAAGAAATTAATAGGTGTGTTTATAATTTAGAAAATTCCTGTGTAAACCCTGTACTGTAAATTGTGAATTAACTTTTCTCAAACATTAGTAACCACTAACATTCACAGTGCCTTGGAAAAGAATACCTACTCTGGAGGGTAGTATTTGAAAGATGCTGATCAGAAGTCCACATTCCATTGGCGGCCAAGACAGTCAGTCAGTTGTGCATATCTAAATCTATACTTAAAGGTTTGGTTGGTCAGCATAAGGGATATTAGAAGCAGTTTTTATTGGCGAAATATATGGTATTCAAGACCTACAGATTGGTAGAAGTGTCATGCAGCCACCTCTGCTCTTGAAGGAATGCGACAGGAGCACCTGGCAAACCCCAAAGCCTTATGCTCCTGTCCAGTGGTACTCCCAGCTTAGGGCTCCGAAGAGTCCCTGCATCCCATCATTTAATGAAGAAGGTGGTTGCCTGATTCCAGCTAGAGGGTTGGAAGTGAGACTTTCCTACAGGCTTCTTTGTGGGGGTGTCTACAAGAACAGAGAGGTGGCAGGCAGCTCACCAACTTACAAAGATGGTTTGTTTGATGTTTTATGTACATGCTCAGGAATAAAGCTGTATGTGTGCTGCAAAGTAGAAACCTTGGTGGCGTGGTGGTTAAGTGCTGGGTCTGGTAACCATGAAGTTAGCAGTTTGAATCCACCAGGCACTCCTTGGAAACTCTGTGGAGTAGTTCTACTCTGTCCTGTAGGGTCGGAATTGACTCGACGGCATTGGGTTGGGTTGGGTTTGTATGTGTTGCAGAAATCAATCAGAGACCTGTTTTCATATCCACATCGCATCTAGTAGGGATGTTGTGAGAAGGAGGACTTCCTAACTCTTGCCTGCGTCTCATTATTGGGGGACCATCAGCCTTCATCCAGAAGAACCTGCCAGCTGCCAGTGGCTGCATTGGCTTAGGTGGTTTTCGGCTTGTGGAGACTGGAATTCTGATGGGACTCTTTTATAGAGTCAGTGGGGCAACTGTCTGACTAGACCTGAAATAGAGTAAGTAAGCCTGTGTGTACTGGGGGCAGCCAGTATTTGGACAGCAAGTCAATGTGCCCAACAAATATTTGAAGGCATGGTAGGTAGTTAAGATATCATTATTTCCTTCCAAGAGCCTATCACAACTGTAAGACAGGGTGGAAGTTTCCAAGCAGTATAATAAGATTGAGAAATCAAAGGAGAACAGGGATGGAAAGCAATGGTGGGGCAGTGGAACCAGTGATGGGAACAATGATGGTTATTAGGAAAGCCTTGATGAAGCAGACATGTTTGAGGTGGACTTTGAAGAACGAGTGGGATTCTCAGTGTATTGAGATGAGCAGCAGGGTATGGGGAGAAGGGTGTCAGGAAGGGGCCGGTTTTAGGGTTAGGCGTAGTGGTTGTAAGGGCTTTCAGTGTGACTGGAGATCTCTGATTCTTCTGTTTAGAAGCTGCTTACCTCTCTCTTGCCCTTTGTAAAAATGACTTGGAAGCTGTGACTGACATCTAACTTGATGAGGTGGAAGGAGATTCAAGGTGAAAAGCCAAGGCTGATTGTTTTGAGTTGGAGGTTAGAATACCTCGTGTCTCCACCATCTTTACCGATTTGGACACCAGCTGTCCCCTCCTGCGACACTCTCTACTTCTCTGTTGGATTCACTAATTCATTGCAGTGGCCATGCAGAATTCACAGAGAATTCTCATTGATTGTGTGGAAATAACAGGTTGCAGTTCAGGTTTAGAAACTCTCAGGATACGGTTCTTCCATCAGGACAGCGTTTTCCCGGTCCTGCTCCCAGGCGCTCCTCTCCCTGGCCCATAGTCTCTGCCCTGCAAGTGGTATGAAGCTCTTTGAGCTCTCTCACTAGGTGCCCAGAGCCACCCTACTCTGCCAATAAGCCTCAGCCCAAAGGCACTTAACTTTCTTACTTTGTGCGCTGTGAAGCCCGGTGCATGGTCTGTTCTGCTGGTCACACCTGCTACTACTTCTCTGCCACTGCTTCTCGCTGTCTTTGTGGCTACTGCTGAGTGTCGGTCCCTTGGTTCCAGGAGTTTCTCTGGGCAGGGTTCCCAAATACAAAGGCTCTATTCTCTGCTCACGTCTGTTCTTCCTCGGTGATCCTCTCTGTCCTACCTCTAGGGTGTCTGACTTCAAGCCCAGTGGGGTGGTAAAACTGACCAGCCCCTTTGGTGGGCCACAATTACCCTGTCGCACAGTCCCGGCCGGTCACTTGGGTGGGAGTCACAAGACCAGGGCTAGAAAGGCCACACAGAAAGGACCCCTAACACCACATGGACTTTGCTGTAGCATTAGTGTTTTTGTTTGTGGTTACGGTGAGGTCCTGTTGGCTTCTTGACTGTTCTTGAGTACTCTTTTAGTTGAGAATTGGTTATGTCTCTTTAGCCTCAAACACAGAGAAAATGGAGACAGACAGAAACTGCTACATCTTCACCGGCAGTGTGACCTGACTGTAGGTATACTCGGTCTCTTTTCTTCCCTCTGCTATGTCTGTGGAGACAGTGTCTCTGCTTCTGTCCAAAACCTATCATCATGTTTCTGGTCTGGATCACAGGTTTTTTTTCACCTTCTCCAGGTCCTCACTCATTCCATCACTCCTGAATCAGCACATTACCCCTCTCCACTAGTTCATTTCCATTTTCAAATACAAATGTGCTCTAGCACCTTCTGCTCGCAAACACTTCCTTGATCTCGTTTCCATCTAGCTAACGTTCTGTGTGTTCCTCTTCATTAAAAATTTTGGGCAGTTTGTCTACAGTTAGTGTTTCCATTTTGCTAGCATTCCTTTCTCGACCCATCTCATCAGGCTTCCCTTCCCTCCGTCCACTCTAGCTGCTGTTCGCCGGGTCACCAGTGATCTCTGTATTGCTGACTCTCGTGGGTATAGCTCTGGTCTTATCCAGCATGTCTTCACAGTAAAGTCGGATATACTCAGTCCCTGACTCTTTGGACCAATTCTCTGAGCTGACGGGACCCCAGCACCTTATTCTTCCTCTTCTTTAGGCGGCTCCTTCTCAAAATCCTTGCAAGTGGCCGATGTGGCCAGGCAATTGGGGGAGATACACGGGGACTCGGGACAGTGGCTGTTTATCACAGATATGCTTTACAGAACTGTATCAGTATTTTAATAACTGGTGTCACAGAGCAGTGGCTCTTGAAATCACTCTCAGTCTAGCTTATCTTTGTGTCTTGTACATACTAATACCATTGGGCTTACCGTGCTGCTGTGTTATTGGCTGTTGTTGACTGTTTCACCTGTTAAAACATAGCTCCTGTATGGTATGACCCATATTTTATTCTTGACCTTGTTGACTACTTAATGTATGCAGAAATGAAGGAATGAATGAATCTGTGAAGCAGTCATATGAAAGAAGGATCAGACTTATTTTGTGTCAACCCTGAGTGGAAAACCAGCATACTAGATGAAATATTAGCAAGTTTGATATAGGGCTCAATGTTAAAGTAAAAACTTCTGAAAATTAGATGAGCAAGAAAATGGATTGAGCTATTCTAGGAAGACTGTAATACTATGGCACTAAAATTGCTCAAACAATCTAATGAACTGTTTGATGTACAAGCTTTATAAACAAGCCTGTTTGTACTTGAAGAAACTCAAATAGCCATAAGTATCTATATATTAAAAATTGCACAGTCTCACTGGGAGTCAGGGAAAATTAAAATTACAGTGGCATACCATTTCAAACTGATACCAGCACACATTTTAAAATCTGATTGCACCAATTGCAGGCAAACTATAGAGTACATTTAAATTGCTGTAACTACTTTAGAAATATCTAATTTCTTTCAAGATAGGCATAGTCTACAATGCAGCAATGTTTCTTCTTGGTATCTATTTAAGATTTTTAAAAATAAGATATCCTAGCACATAAACAATGAGATATTCACTGTACTGTAATTTAAAATGGCAAAAATAAAATGGCAGAGTAGAAATTCTGTTAGGGAATAGATAAACCAGTGGTGATTTATTTATATTGTGGGATAATACATAGCAGTTAAAATGAATGAATTTGGTCTACAATATGATAAATGAGAAAGGTTGGATACACTTTATGTAACTTTAACAACACACCAAGCAATAACATATGGGCATTATGACTAGAAAAGCTAAAGCCTGCATGCGGATGATTTATGTATGTCATAACTGAGATAATTCAAGAGAGGAGAGGGGGTAAGAAGGAATGAAGACTGGAACTTTGAACTTTACCTATAAAAATTAAAAAAAAAAACAACCACAATATGACCATATGGTGTGTGTACTTTGTGGTTTTATGCATCTGTAAGATGCTGTCTTACTGGCCTCTTACTAGAAGGGAGAAGAGAGAGTGAAGAGGAAGGGACAGGAGATTGTTAAGAGGCTATGACATATATAGAATGAAAAAGAGGAGTATGCTGTCACCAGGCAAGGAGAGCAGAAGGAGCTGCAGATAGGTGGGCATTCAAATTTAATTTGAATTGTATACTTAACCACAATAAAAAATAAAACAAGATTCAGGTACATGTGACAGAAATGTTAACTTCTCCTCAAAAATGGCCAGTGGTGACATACGTGTCTCTTATTGCCAGAGTTTTCTAGTATGTTTTAAATAGTTAATACGCATTTTTAATTTCAGGAAAACAGCTGTCGTAGAGTTGAGGAGGTGGGGATGGAAGCACCAGATTCTGGCTGTAAGAATGGTGCCCACTTTGTGCTCTGAGTCAGCAGCCATCCCAAGTTTCTATGATTAGATGTGCCAGGGTGGCCTGGAACTTTTTTTTTTCTTTTTTAAGAGAAGTGTAATTTATTTCAAGACAGGCATACCTACCCACTGCTGTCAAGTTGATTCTGACTCATAGTAACCCTATAGAGCAGAGCAGAACTGCCCCATAGGGTTTCCAAGGAGTACCTGGCAGATTCCAACTGCCAGCCTTTTGGTTAGCAGACACTGCACTTAGCCAGTATGCCACCAGGATTTCCAGGTATGTGTAGGGATGAAGGAAAAACGGTCGATCTGAGCATCTGGCTTCTGTCATCGTCCAGTCAGGCCTTTTAAGACATCTTCACAGCCTTCTTGTAGAGTGCTCCGACCTAACAGCATGAAGGCCTGTGTTCATCAGGGGAGACACTTTCTGTGTTTCAGAAAGGAGACGTAGGTTACAGCAAATGTGAGCGACGGAGAGCAATGACATCCTCCGGCCGTTGTGAGGACAGATACCTGGATGTGTTTCTTCACTGACCCCAGCCCATGAGTACCCAAATTAGCATGCAGATGAGCCCTAGAACCTTGCTTCCAGATCACAGTGTGGTTGTCACTATCATTGTTCTATAAGATATTTGTAACACGTCTGAGGGTGAATTGTGGCATCCCGTAGAGAGATATGTGGGCACATTAGGAGTCTGTGTGGTGTTTCAGAAGCACACGGAGTGTGGAGAGAATAGGTACAGCACTCACCTCTCACGGGTAACATTTAGCCCATCCCATACCCACCTCTTCTCTGCAGCTTACAGGGAGACACCTGACACCCCATTACTTACGCAGAGAGCAGGGCCTTCCATGGCAAGTTTCACTGTGTAGCTGATATCTTATTAGGAAGACCTCACGTCATGAGGATAGTCTCCGGGTTTGCTGACAGTATTCAAGATTTCCTAGTAAATGGAGTGCTGGCATGCAGAATGAGGCTGCCACGGTGAGGTCCACTGTCATTTACAGCAGCAAAATAGAATAGAGTCCAAAGCATTATCAAGTTTCATGAGCTTAGGGCTGGAAGTAACACTGCAGGTGTCCTTCGTTAATAATCACCCTAAAGGAGTTTCTCTGATTTGACATGCATCTTTTATGCATTAGTCAAAATGAATGAGTAACCAAGAATGAGGAGACATTGTTTAGCCAGCAGCATAGTGGACAGTGTGTGAGAGTGAGAAACTGTGCTCGGGAATATATGTGTCCTTTGGGTTTTCTCCCACCTATAGGTGTGGAAATTAAATATTAATGTTGGGGAAACTCATTATTTTTGCCATTGAGGAGAAGTCACAGAGTCTTCAGTGACATCTGGGTCACTGCTCTGGGAAGCTCAGCACACAGTGGGAATTTTTGTCTTTTCAATGTCTTACAGTATTTTTATCCTGATGGCAAAAATAAATACATAGGGCCCCAAATGTTGGAAAGTATGGAAAAATAGAAATTAGGAAAATAGCTTCTTTATAACTTTGTGGTTATTGTGGAATTCTGTCAAGTCGGTTATGGCTCATATAGACCCTGTGTGAAGCAGAGCAAAGCACTGCTCAGTCGTGCACCATCTGCACAGTCATTACTGTGTTTGTGTCACACTTGGCTGAGGGTCCTCCTCTCTTTTGCTGACCCTCTGTTTCACTGAGCATGCTGTCCTTCTCCAGAGGCTGGTTCCTCCTGATAACATGTTTAAAATACGTTAGATAAGGTCTTGTCATCCTTGCTTTTAAGGAGCATTCTGGCTGTACCTCTGCCAACATAGATTTGTTTGTTCTTCTGGCAGTCTGTGGCATATTCACAACACCGTAATTTAAAGGCACCGTAATTTAAAGGCATCAGTTCTTCTTCAGGCAGAATCCTTATTCATCGTCCAGCTTGCACATGCCAAGAGGTGATTGAAAATACCATGGCTTGGATCAGGTGCACCTGAGTTTTCAAAGTGACATCTTTGCTTTTGAACACTTTAAAGAGGTCTTTTTTGGAGCAGATTTCTCCAATATAATACGTCGTTTGATTTCTTGACTGCTGTTTCCATGGGTTATTCACTGTGCATCCAAGTAAAGTGAAATTCTTGACAACTTCAGTCTTTTCTCTGTTTTTCGTAATGTTTTGTTACTACCTGGAAATAGCCTCACAACATTCATTTGTATTTCCTTAGAAATTTCTTTATTCTTTTGTAAAAGTAAGATCATCTTTTGTATGCCTATTTTTGGGTATCTTTTTTATTGTTTTTTTTTTTTTTTTAGTGAGAATCTTTATGTCTTTAAATAATATAAAAAAATGTGATTTCATACTTGCTTGTCTGTATGTTTACACAGTCATTCCATGGATGTTCCATGATATATTTAGCTAATGCTTTATTGTTTAATATTCTGTTATTTCAAAGTTTCAATTATTGTTAATAAGGATGTGCTAAGCATCCATTTTCATAAGTCTTTGTCTTCACTGACTCATATCAATCTTTCATAAGGGGCTTCTTTATCTTACCTTCCCTTTAGGGAACCCCAGTTCATCAGACAGTGGGTTGTAGACAGCGTTTTAATTTCTCTGAACGGTCTATGAAGGTTAGCCTGCTGTTTTACCTATAATACTTACAAGGTGAACTTTAGGTTTAAGGAAAGAGAGTGACCTGCATTAACTGTAACCAAAACAAAAAAAAAAACCCAGGTCAGTTGCCACTGAGTCAATTTCGATCTGTAGGGATCTTACGGGATAGAGTAGAACCTCCCCATAGGGTTTCCAAGGCTGTAAGTCTTTATGGAAGTGGACTGCCATGTTTTTCTTCTGCAGAGCAGCTGCTGTGTTCAAACCACTGAGAGTTAGCAGTGAACCAGCGAATGCATCGACGACATGGGTTGACACAGTGGCTGTAGTGTGACAACAGTTGTGAGAATGGCGTAGTACCAGACAGTGTTGTGTTCTGCAGTGCATAGGAGTCAGTGAATTTAGTGGCAGCTAACAATAACATGAGAGTAATGGGCTTTCTTCCTTTATATTTTAACATTTTGAATCCATGCAGAACTTAAATTGTAGCAAAAGCAACTAACAGTGTCGTCAGTTTTGTCACTTTTAAATAATGTACTTTTTTGCTATTGTTTTGAAATTTTCACTATTATATTTAACTGAAGAAGTTCATGGGTGGTTCAGATGGCTAATGCGCTCCACTATTTATCAAAAGGCTGGAGATTTGAGTACACACAGATGCGTTGGAAGAAAGGCCTGGTGATCTCCTGAAAAAAAATCAGACACTTTAAAGTCTGTGAAGCACAGGTCTACTCTTGCACACATGGGATCATTATGTATTGGAATGGACTCCACGTCAACTGTTCTGTTTGTTTTTATCTTACTAACAAGTCTGCTAGAGAGTCTTTCTGCATCATCTGCTGTTTCGTTGATCTGTCTGCTGATTGTGTCTATACCCCACCGTATTACTTCTTGTAGCTTTATAAATGTTTTAATTTACACATATAAGTCACTGGCAATATTATTTTTTACAAGTTTTATTTGTCTATTCTTTAATATAAACTTTAGAAACAATTTTTTAAGTTGCACTAAATATTTCCTTGATGATATTGATAGAATGTCATTCAAGCTTTGTGTTAATTTTTGAAAGAACTGACATCTATTCAATTTACCACTTCTGAAAAATGTATAAGGATCTTACTGCTTTCCTTCTTACTGACTTGTCTCTGTTACTTCTTCCAAGGATTGTTTCTTTAAAAAAAAGTGCTTAGTTATCTAATAATATTTTTATCACAATCACCTATGTATCCTTTTATCACTAATTTTTTTTTTTATGGACCAGAAAACTATTGTGCATATAATTTCAAGTGCTAACCTACACTCATCATTCTTAGGTAATAAATAGCAGCATTCTTATTTTCTTCAAGTAATTTAAATATATAAATGTCATACATGTAATTGTGGCCCTCTGGGTATCCGTTCCCAGTTCCATTCTCAGCTCTCTCCTGTCCTCTCAAGATAGAAGACCACTTTCTTTTTCTTCTTTTTATAGTACTTTAGATGAAGGTTTACAGAAATAACTAACTTCTCATTAAACAGTTAGTATACATATTGCTTTGTGACATGGGTTAACAACTTCACAACATGTCATCACTCCCCCTTTTCAACCTTGGGTCCCTGTCACCAGCTTTCCTGTCCCCTCTTGCCTTCTAGTCCTTGCTGCTGGGCTAGTGTGCCCCTTTCGTCTTGTTTGGTTTTATGGACTTGTCTCATCTTTGACTGCAGGCAGACCTCCACAGTAACTTCATTACTGAGCTGAATGGGTATCTGGGGGCCATATTCTCAGGGTTTCTCAAGTCTCCATCAGTCTAGCAAGTCTGGTCCTTCTTTTTGAGTTAAGAGTTTTGGTCTACGTTTTTCTCTAGGTGTGTCTGGGACCGTTTATTATGATCCTAGTCAAAGCAGTCAGTGCTGGTAAGTGGGCATGTCTAACTGTGCTGGATTGAGTCTGGTGGACGCCACTGTGAATGTGGTCCTTTAATCCTTTGGGCTAATCGTACCCCTCTGGCTTTAGTTGTCTTCATTCTTCCTTGTCCCCAAAGGGGTTTAGACCAGTGGAATACCCTAGGTGGCTGCTCACAGGCTTTTAAGACCACAGATGCTCATCAAGGTAGAACACAGAACATTTTCTTTGTAAACTGTGTTATGCCAGTAGAGCTTGATGTTTCCTCAGACCAAGGGAGGACTACTGTCTTAAAGTTAGTATGTATCCATGTTTTTATAACTTTACTACCTATGCATGCATGCATAAAATTTATATTTTGTGAGTTTTAAAATACAGATATGCATTTATAATCATGTGCAACATACAAGTCTAACAATTAAATCTGTCAACTTAATTGTTCTAAGTGCTACATTCCTCCTTGCTGACTATCACTATTGTCACCTTTGAAGCACTCCCGTTGGGAAGCTATGCACTGATGCCAGCACCTAGTCCATCCTTCAGAGCAGTTTTAGAACCCTTTCAGAAATGGCCATTGCACATGGTGCCACAGTGGCAAGCTCACGACCTTAATTGTGTAGTTGTCTGTGAGGGAGTTTACAGCCAGTGAACAAATAACTGTGTTGGAACACCTTCCCTACTCACCTGATCTGGCCCTCAATGACTTTTTTCTTTATCTGAAGATAAAAGAAATATATGAGGGGCAGAGTCAAGATGGCAGACTAGACCCACATCTCCTTAACTCATTCCAAATACTAAGGCCAGGATTGATAATTAAATGGAGCCTTCTGGATACCCAGTGAGTCCCAGGACATGGCGTAGGGCTGTCATTTTAGACTATATGCCACTGAACAGGAAGCTTCTCTTTCACTGACCCTCACCCTTGTTGAATAGCCAGCTCTCATGGACTTAAAGTAATTACCAGCTTTAACTTTTTTCCTTTATGTTAGCCTGTGGCAGCAATTGGGCTTAACAGGCAGCAATGTTTTGCCACACTGCTGATGTGACCAGTGGTGGAATAGCCACACTTTGAAAGCCTGGCTCTGGACTCTGAGCACCACGGCGTCTCCACCTCTTTTTCTGAACCTTAGCCATTGATGCAGCTATTTCCCAGTGGGCAGGAGAGCCTCTGTGGCTCTCTGACTGGGAGGCGGAGCTACCCAAATGGAGGCCTCAGTGGGGACTAATTCCCAGGCTAGGAGACAGTGCCAGCCTGGGGAGTACTTCCCAAGAAGAAAAACTGTGTTTAGCACAGTTTACTCTTCAGGTAGGGCCTGGGACCTGATAACCTCAGGGCAGTAGCCTGTCTATACTTTGAACTAGATCACAGCATCTAGGGATAGATACAGAGATGCCTCAACTGCCAGCTGGGAAGAGGGGCTTGCATACCTGACAGCTTGTCAGGAAGCTATGGAAGCCTTCAGATAGCTTTTAGCTTTCAAAATAAGCCTACCTAGAGAAACAACTGTGGTGCAGCCTGATGGCATATCTTCTAGTCTTGAATGACTGACAATGTAGGGTCAGTTGACAGCCTCCCAATGACTCCATAAGTAGGGCCGTGTCTTTGCCAGCCAGGAGGTGGAGCCTGCTATCACAGAGATTCCACTGGGCCCAGTTGCTGGAGTACATATAGGTAGCTGGTGATAGACTTCTACTTCAGCTCCTATGAAGGCAACACCAGAGACACTAAACCACCTTTAGATGCCCAGAAAGCAATAGACCTTGGCCCAGCACTTAAGGAAAAATCCAACCATGGCTCCAGAAAGCTCTCAAAATAAAGAACCAAAGAACTTCTCAGATTAAGAGGCCTTTCTGAAACTTTTGGAGGTTGAGTACAAAAGAATTATAAGAGAGCCCTCCTAGACATTAAACAAAATTTAGCAGACCAAAATGAAAAATTAATCAAGCTGTTCAAACTGATGGAACTCCAGCATTCTGAAATCCAACAGATCAATAACAAAATCAAAGAATCAGAAAACTTAATTCAAAGCCAAGGGAACAGAATTAAACAAATGAAAACAGACTTTCTGACTTGGGAGACAGAACTACTGACACTAGCATTTTTGAGGAGAAGTCAGAGAAAAGACACAAGAAAAATGAAAAGCCTTAAGAAACATGTGGGACTCTATCAAGAGGAACAGTCTATGATTAATTGGAATTCCTGAACAGGAAGGGACACATGAAAACACAGAGAGGATTGTTGTTGACTGGCTGACAGAAAACTTCCCAGAAATTATGAAAGAAGAGAACATAGATTTCCAAGATGCATATTGATCGCTATACAATATACACCCCAAAAGAAAGATTCCAAGACATATTATAATCAGGCTTAATAAAATGAAACATAAGTAGAGACTCTCAAAGGCAGTGAGACTCAAAGCAAAGCTTACGTTCAGAGAGAAGCCCTGTAGGCTTTCGTCTGACTTCTTGGCAGAAACCATGTTGACACGGAGGCAGTAAGCCTTGAAGGAGAAAAACTTCCAACCAAGAATTATATGTCCTGCAAAACTGTATTTCAAATATGAAAATGAAATTAAGAGCTTTACAGATCAACAGAAACTCAGAGAAAGAAGCTCTTGGCTTAGAAAAACAAAACCATTAACTCTGCATTTTAGGAGACAATACAGGACACATCGTCCAGAAACCTACTCAGTTAGGGAAGGCACAAAACCCCAACGAAAGGTATAATACTAAAATAAGTGATCCAGTGATCATATCATGAAAACTACAATACCATCACATTGAAGAGAGGGATATATTACAGTAGTTATAGTCTGTCCAGATGGAGAGGAAGTTAATAAGATATTTAGAAGTTAAAATCAGATTTGAACATGCATTATTAATGGGTATCATGGGGTAGCTGCAAAGCACAACAAAGAAGTGACGTATCAAAACAAGAAACACAATACAGGGAGTCTCAACAACCACAAAAGCAACACTGAAAAGGGTGAAAAATCAACCCATAAAGACAAATGTCTCAGAACAGAATAGTAAGAGCAACAGAGAAAACATCAACACAAAAATAAATACAGCAAAATGACAGTACTAAATACCTGTCAGTAATTACAGTGAAGGTAAATGTACTGAATGCTCCAGTAAAGAGACAGCGAGTGACATCTTGGATCAAAAGACATGTCCTGTCTGTTTGCTGCTTACAAGAAACTCACCTTAGACTTAAAGATATGAACAAATTGAAAATATATACCAAGCTAACAAAATACAAAGAAGAGCAGGTGTGGCAATATTAATCTCAGATAAAACAGATTATACTCTAAAAAAAAAAAGCTCAATAAAGGCACAGAAGACCTTATTGCCGCAATTAACCAACTACACCTCATTGACATATACAGAACTTTCTACCCATCATGTTAAGTGAAATTAATCGGTGGCACAAGGACAAATATGGTATGAGACCCCTACTTTAAGGATTTGAAAACTGACTCATGTACAGAAGGAAAGACTCTTTGATAGTTGCAAGGGAGGAGAGGGAGGAAGGGAGAAGACTGGTTATGGCTTAGATAGTTGATAGAAATTTCCTTGGGTGAAATCAGTGACAGCATACATTAGAAAGAAGTTCAGTTTAACTGGACTTCAACGTAACGTGAAAACTCTTCCAATCTTAACCCAATAGGTAAGGATAGAGTAGCAGGGGTGGGGGTCCAGGGACCATACTTTCAGAGGACATCCAGGCCAATTGGTGTAACTAGAATGTTGCTAAGAGAGTCCTCTCCACCCCATATTGATGAGTGGCATCTGGGGTCTTAACAGCTAGCGAGTTGCCCTTTGAGGTACACCAGTTGGTCCCAACTCATCCAGAACAGATGATCACCAAGGACAAAAATGACACAGAAGAAAGAGAACTCAGAAGACTTAGATCCATGTCAATAGGTGACTACATCAACATGTAACCAAAAGAAGGAGATGGTGCCTGGCCACCTCCAGTGACAGCCAAGATGGGGCTCACAAAGTCGAGTCCGAGTGGCAATATGAGAATAAGAAGGGGTGCACCCTGAGAACTCCACTAAAAGAGTGCAATTGATGGTCTGAAAGCCTAGGGGTTCCCCTGAGAGCATGGACCCTAGACCTGAAGCTACCCATAATCATAAATCATTACTGAGGTCAACTCCTCGGACAGAAATAGATTGGACTTGGCGACATAGAGTGACCGTATCGTTTGTGCACTTTATGGTGCTGTATATCTGTAGGATGTCACCCAGCTGGCCTCTTACTAGAGGGGAGTGGAGAGAGTGGGGAAGGAGGGACAGGGGATTGTTAAGAGGCTATGACTTGTATAGAACGGAAAGGAGGAGTGTGCTGTTTTCAGTCAAAGAGAGCAATAGGAGCTGCACGCAGGTGGGCGTGCGACTTTAAACCAGATTGTGCACTTTCACTCATTCACAACAAATAAAGTTAAAAAAAAAATATTGAAGGAAGACATGCTGATGATATTCAGGACGCCAGGGATAATACAACGACAGCTGTGATGGTCATTGCAGCAAAAGAGTTCCGAAGTTGCTTTGAAGGTTGGACTAGGCACTGGTGTCAGTTTATAGCTTCTCAAGGGGAGTTCTTTGAAGGTGACCGTAGTGATATTCAGCCCGGAACTGTGTAGCACTTTCTCTAGATGAGTTTGCAAACTTAACTGTCAGCCCTTGTGTAATGTTTCTGAATCTTGATTTCCACAACATTTTCTGTGAGATACATTTGTTCAGATAGAGTGAAACAGAAATTACCTAGCTGGCTTTTCAAAGTCACTGAATAAATGGTGGCTTTTACTTTTTGCTTTAATTATCTTTGTCTGGTATTTCTTATTGAAGTGGGAAAGCCCCTTGATAACCTTTCACCCAAACAATTCCACTTCTAAAATGTGTCTTAAGTAATGCAGCAAAGCTCTGCTCACAAGAATGGCTCTGTGGCATTGTGAATCGTTGTGATGAAACACTCTGGCAGGAGTTGGACAGGGAAGGAGTGAGTTGGCCTTTTCTCTGAATGTCCATTGGAACCTGTACTTCAAGCCGGGAATGTGTAATGTTGGTCACAGCCATTGGCTAGGGGCCCCTTGCTTCCCAACTCTCCTTTTTCTGGCTTTGTTTTTCTCATTTCTGCTGCCATTTTGAGTCCTTTAGATCCACTGATCTTTTATTTTTCTTTCTTTTCTAACCCTTGAGGTAAACAAGCATAGTGTTAAAGAGAACAGATTCAGGAGCACAACTGGCTCTGCTGCCTAGCAACACAGGACTTAGGGCAAATAACTTACGACTTATCTCTAAATTTGGTTTTCTTACCTGTAAAGTGAGGATGATAGAAATAGGGGATTAATGTGAGAATTAATGAGTCAATATGTGTAAAGTGCTTAGAACATAAAAAAGTTCTTTAAGTGTTAGATGATATTATTTCCTTGGCTTCATCTTAGCAGCTAAGAATACCTCTGAGTTCAGCGCAAGTCCAAAACCTGATAGCAGCCACCCTCGCCCTATGGGGGGTCATCATGGTACTCTCACCAAGATGAGCAACTTGTTTTCATTTAGGAGCCATGGGGGAGTGCAATTGTGACACAGAAACTTAGCTAAGTCGTAGATTTCATGTTATCTTTCTGACCTTGAAAGTTAAAGCACAGCCTTTGACCTTAACAGTGCATGCACTCTTCCTGTGTCTGGTTGTGCCTACCTTTTGAGATTCATGACTGTGTGACCCTGGACATTCCAGAGGAAGTGGATTTGTAGAATTGCAGGGCATTAACCTAATGATGAAAGAGCATTTGCTTACTTTCTAAACAAAATACAGTCCAGGGAAATCTGGCCAGGATGATGGAAGCCTTTTATTGACCGAACTCTGTGTCATCCTTAGTGTATTTTTCCACTCTAGTGCTTGGTGATTTTCTCTGAAAGTCAAGGGTCTGCTGTGACTATCTGAAATAGCATCTGCCTCACTGGGGTGATAAAATAGCATTTGTTTGTAAGGACTTTTGCTTCCTTTTCATTTCTTGGTTTTGTAATTGCATGCCTGGGTGAAACTTTTGTAGCAGAACCAGAATGTTCTTGGTATTCCTAGAAATTTGAGAAAACCTGTTGTTTGAGCTCAGTGACCACTTGGAAGAACATTTGCCTTTGTTCCTGTAGAGATTAGCTTCTGGAAGAAGTCACTGTAGAAGCAGGCTGTCCTCCTTCTCTCTTTTCATTCATAATCATCTATTTGTTATAATTGACTAGACCTTGAGGATACATCATGCTGAGTTCTGGAGATGAGTGACCAAACAATCAGAGGAGCCCATCCTAACTTATAACTGTGGACTTATCCAACTTTGCTCTTTTTCCACTCAGTTTTCCAAGGCAGAGTGTACGGCCTGTTCCTAGATTCCTTTTGCATATCCAGCGAGATGAAACCTGCAAAGAAGCACAGACTTTGTTGGTGGAACTACGGCTTATTCTATTAGAAAATTTTTGACTGTACTAATTGTTGATCTAATAATCTGAAATAACTGCATTTGGATATTCTGCTTAACTGACAGTGTTTCCCTTTACAACTCCTGTTTAAAGCGTGTATAACTGACTTGCACATCAGCAGCAGCTTTGGGTCACAGTACAGGGTTTCCACTCTTAGCTCTGAAGGCTTTCATTTTTTCTCTCTCAGTTTTTGTATCTAATAAAAGAGGATTGAAAAACAGGATTTCAGAGCTCCTTCCACATCAGTAATTTTGTGTTGCATTTTCATTTTTCTTAGTTTGCTAGTTTATATTTAGAAGATAATTAAATATAATAGGTCATTTCTTTATAAGATCATTGTTGTCAGTACTATACAGTACAGTGCATTTCATCATCCATTCTCACTGTACAGAATAGGAAAGAGTTGAAGAAAACTGAGTTATTTGTTGATAGAAGGAGGTTACTGAGATGAAGGGAACCCTTATATCCACCACCTTGGCCACTGATACCTTCAATGAGGTTGTGTCCTTGACTCTGCTTCTTTTCATGTAACATTTAAAAACAAGGACAAGTTTCAGAGTCATCAGGACTATAGTAACTGAGTCTTTTCCTGGGCTCTGTTAAATTGCTTTTATTGGATTTGTCAGCTGATAAATGGTGATGAGAAAACCAGGAGAAAGGGAGAGGGTGTGGGAGAGGATGAAGAAGGTGTACCTTGGTGATCTGGATTAGATGGATCAAATATGGGTCAGTGTGTGATTGATCCAGTGTGAATCTAAAGGCCCTATAGGCAGAACCTTCCAAGTGGCTAATGTTACATGTGACAGAGATAGCTATGACCACATAATTTATTGTCTAAACTAGGACACCTTTGAGAGGAAAAGAGGTCCATATTAATAATTACACTGTGACAACAAGTGTCAACTGGGACTATCTTAGGCAAATCAGGAGTAATAGTCACTCTGGCTGTGTGTTGTCCAAAACACACTTCTTCCTTTTCCTGATCCACCTCAGGGGACTGGAAAGCTTTTAGAGTCTTTTCAGTATGTTTGAAGAATTTGGGGGATTCCACACGGTTTGACTTGCTAACCAAAAGGCCAGCAGTTCAAATCCACCAGCCCCTTCATGGAAACCATGTGGAAAACCTACTGGGTTGCTCTGAGTTGGAATCAATCCAAGAGTAATGGGTTTTGTTTTTACTTTCCTGGTGCTGCTATCACAGAAATAGCGCAAGTGTGTGGTTGGTCAGATATGAATCTAAATGCCCTACAGGCAGAACCTTCCCAATGGCTAAAGGTACATGTGATAAAGACAGCTATGAACAGAAATTTATTTCCTTACATTTTAGGAAGCTAGAAGCCTGAAATCAGGACACAGGCTCTAGGAGAAGACTCTGTACCAGGTCTGGGGAAAAATTTTTGTCTCATCCTTGGAGTTGCTGGGCGTGTAGACTTGCCTGGCCGTATTGTTTTCATACAATGAGTGTGGGCCTTCCCTGGTCTTCCCCCAGTGTCTGTTTTCTTTCTTTCTTTCCTTTTTTTTTTTTTGTCTCCAATATTTTATTGTGATTAAGTGAAAGTTTACAAATGAAGTCAATTTGCCATTTTCAAGCCCATGCAGAGACCTCTATGCAACTCCCATCTGGTATCCCAGCACTGTTATAGCTCATTCCTCCTTTCCATTCTGCTCTTCCCATATTCATTTAACCTGATCCCCTCCCCTTTTCTCCACCCTCCCATCTCATTACTGTAGGCGAGCAGTTCCAACAGCCTCATCGCTTACAGTCCAGTTCAGTCCAGTTTTGTATAGTTGTCTTTGATGCTGGTTTCAGGTCTTGGGTAGGAGCGAGGCCAGGGTCTGTGCTCTTGGGGGACCCTCCAGGTTGTCAGACCATCAAGTCTGGCCTTCTGATAGAATTCTAATCCGCATCCCTGTTTTTCTCCCCCTGTGTCAGGGAGGCACCATCCAGTTCTTCTGGTCTCGTGCTGGTATAGATTCTGAATCATTTGGCCCCATCTGTCTCACGGCCTCACGTTGTCCTCCTGTCTTTAATGACCTTTGTACTCTTCTGTTCCAGTTGGGTTGAGACCAGTTGATGTTCTTTAGATGGAAGCTTGCTAGCTTTTAAGACCCCAGATGCCATGCAGCGAGTTGGGATGCAGACCATTTTCTTAAGAAAGAGCTCAGTTGTGCCAGTTGACCTAGATAGCCCCCGAAAACACACTGGCTCTGCTATTCTGACCTTCAGAGTGTTAGGTTGTATATAGGAAATCTTTTAGCACTTGGCATAGTCCAGCAATTTTGATCTCCCTTCTAGTGTGTGCTGTCTCTTCCTTCATTTAACCCAATATCTATTATCTCAATATCTTTGAGTATGGGCCTTCCTTGGTCTTCCCCCAGTGTCTGCTTTCTTGCTTGTTTGTTTGACCTGCTCTTTTCTGTCTCAGTCTTACACTGACACCTTATTAACACACCAAAGAAAAGCCTGTTCCTCAATGGGATTATATTCACAGGTGTGTAATTGCTGTGTGCCCTCAAGTCAATTCTGACTCGTAGGAACTCTGTATGACAGAGCAGAACTACCCCATAGAGTTTCCTAGGCTGTAATCTTTTCTTTTTTTAATGAGTGAATGAAAATGTGCATTCCCATGTAAATTTACATGCTCACCTGTATGCAGCTCCCACTGCTCTCCCTGCACGGTGACAGCACACTATTCCTCTCTGCTCCATACATTTCCTATCCTCCCAACAGCCTCTTATCTCCTCCTCTCCATCCACTTCCCTTCCTCCAGTGTGAGGTCAGCAGGATGACATCCTATAGATGCATAGAACCATAAACTGCCCACAAAATATGGTCACTCTGCGTCACCAAGTACAATCCATTGCTGTCTGAAGAGTTTACCTTCATTATGATTCATGGACTGGAGCAGCATCAGGGCCAGGGGCCATGTTCCCAGCAGAACCCCAAAGCCCCTGGACCTTCAATTGTGGTCTTTTAGTGGAGATCTCAGAGTGCACCCCTATTTATTCTTGTGTTGTCCTAGGCTGTAATCTTTATGAGAAAAAGATTTTATGAGGACTATGCAAAGGCATTCGACTGTGTAGATCATAATAAATTACAGCTAACATTGCAGAGAACCGAAATTCCAGAAGACTTAACTGTGCTCTTAAGGAATCTGTACACTGATCCAGAGGTAGTCGCATGAACAGAACAAGGGGACACTGAATGGTTCAGGTCAGGAAAGTTGTGTGTCAGGGTTGTATCCTTTCACCATACCTTTTCAATCTGTATGCCAAGCAGGTAGTCTGAGAAGCTGGACTTGAGGAAGAAGAGGGAGGCATCAGGACTGGAGGAGACTTGTTCATGACCTGCATTATGCAGAAGACACAGCCTTGCTTGCTAGAAGTGAAGAGGATTTGAAACACTGATGAAGACCAAAGACTGTAGCCTTCAGTATGGATTGTACCTCAACATCAGGAAAGCAAAAATCCTCACAACTGGACCAGTGCACAACATCATGATAAATGGAAAAAAGATTGAGACTGTCAAGGATTTCATTTTACTTGGTTCCACAATCAATGCCCATGTAAGCAGCAGTCAAGAAATCAAAAGATGCATTTCACTGGGAAAATCTGCTGTAAAGGACCTCTTTAAAGTGTTGAAAAGTAAGAGTGTCACCCCAAAGACTTAAGACACACCTAACCCAAGCTGTGATATATTCAGTTGCATCATATGGATTCAAAAGCTGGACAATGAATAAGGAAGATAGAAGAATTGATGCTTTTGAACATCTCCAGTGTTGGAGAAGAACACTGGGTGTACCATGAACTGCCAAAACAACAAATAAATCTGTTTGGGAAGAAGTACAACCAGAGTGCTCCTTTGGAAGCAATGAGGAGGAGACTGTGTCTTACATTGTTTGGACATGTCAGGAGGGATCAATCCCTGGAGAAGTACATCATGCTTGGTAGAGTGGAGGGTCAGTGAAAAAGAGAAAGACCCTCAATGAGGTGGATTGACACAGTGACTACAGTGATGGGCTTGAGCATAAAAGCAGTTGTGGGCATGGCACAAGACCGGGCAGTGTTTTGTTCTGTTGTGCATAGGGTCACCATTAGTCGGAACCAACTCATCGGCACCTAACCACAACAACAATAACCTTTATGACAGTAGATCACCATGTGGAGCTTCTGGGCCAAATGCTTAGCTGTTGAGCCGTGAGGACTCCTTTATCAACAGGCACAGGGTCACTGTGAGTTGGAAGCGATGGTAGCGGGTTTGGTTTGAGTTATTATACCAAAAGCAACAACAAAATTCATTGCCATTAAGTCAATTCTGACTCATAGTGACCCTCCAGGATGGAGGAAAACTGCCCATGGGGTTTCCAAGGATTAAATTTATATGGAAACAGACTGCCACATCTTTCTTCCACCAAGTGACTGGTGAGTTCAGACCTCTAACCTTTCGATTAGCAGCTGAGCACTTCACCTGTGATAGCTTGATATATTTGGTTAACATATTTAATTTTGAGATTCCTCATTACTTCCTTTTGAAAGTTATTGAGAGACACAGGAAGCACTTTTTTTTTCACTGATTTATTTTGTGCTACTTTCTGAAGGTCACGTACTGGGAGTGATGCATTGTCCTGGGCGTTGTTTAGACTAGAATAATGAACCAGACTGGGAGGGCAGATGTCCTCAAATGCTGTGTGTTGATTATACCATCAGAATGTTCCTGCCATGTCCCATTCCTAAGGAGAGACTACATGTGATTTTGGAAGCTACATGCAGAATTAGAGAAGTGCCATGACAGTGCCCTTGTGTACCCATAAATGTCTGTGCCCCTTTCAAGGACAGTTCAGATCTCTTGCTCTTTAATGTTACTATACATGAACCTTGTGTGTTTAGATGGGATTTGTGGCTCGCTCTTTTGTGTCTCCATAGACCTTACTATTATCAGATTTATGATGTTACATTACAAATATTGTTAAAAAGATAGTTTTTACAGTCACAAAGTCATGTACAGAATCAATGAGAATTTTTTTCTTTTTGGTAAAACAAATCATAACTGAGATCTCAAGTCACTTCTGCTCAAGAAAACATAAACTCATACTCATCACTTCTGTCTTTCTTTCTCCTATGTCCTTTTTAGGTAAACACTGAGGCCAATTTAAAGCTCTGCCTTTTCTCCTCCATTTACTGCATAGTTATTAACATCTGTCCACTGTAGCTTCCACTAAGCTGTCCTGTCTCTTGACCCGTGGTTACTAGCACCTAGCCACACTTTATCCATTCTAGAATGTTTGTCTCTGATCTTGGTGTCTTTTTCAACCCACTTGATCTCTCTAAGGTAGACAAACTATCCAACCACTTCTTGGTCCAACTCAGGAGAATAGGAAGCTTTCAAACTCTCTTCTGCACCACTGTGGGATACGGCAGGTTTTACCTCACTTCTGTCCACCTCATCTCTGTTATTTACTTATTTATTTTTGCCTGATTACTCCGTTACCCTCAAGTCTACTTTCAAGGCTTGCAATCTCCGTAATTATCCTCTACTTTGGCATCCCTTTAAACTTCTTACGCCTTAACTCTAACTTAATTGTACCTTAACTCTCAAGGCTATTACTGTCTTTTCTATGAGTTTCAGGAGCCTATTTTGGAACTCTAATCCAATACTTTCGTTTGCTTTTTTTCCTCCCTCCAGATTCCTTCCCCTAAGATTAGCAGGTATGGAAAGCTATGGTTCCTAACTCAGTGGAAGGAGAAAGGAAAAATGAATAAAAGGAATTACAGAGAAAACCATTCTCTACTGATCTGTGAAAATATGAGCCTGGAATATGTTAAAGACTTCTCTTTTGTGCTCATTGAACTGTGAACTTCTCCAAGACAGAGACCCAGAATAGGTACACAAACATATTTAGATGCTTGTTGATTTGGATTGAGTTAAATCATATTGAATTAGATTGAAATAAATTGTATATAAAATACTAAGAGACTTCAAAGGTACTAAAACTGTTACCCCCCCCCACCACCAGCTGGAGGGATGGTGGAAGGTTTAAATAAAAGACAAAGAAAGTGGTCTTTGAGCTCATGTTTGAATCTTTGGACGTGTAGAGAAGAAAACGATGTTCCAAGAAAAATAAATCGCATGACATACACAAACAAGAACAGAGAGTTCTGTTGGACTAGGACTGAGGGTCACACAGTGAGAAACAAATATCTAAATTTACTTCAGCTCAAGAATATGTATGGAACACCTGTTCTCACAGGCAGACAAACTTCTGAAGGATAATTTAAGGAAAACAGTA
The DNA here is from genome assembly GCA_028571685.1 of Heterohyrax brucei. Taxonomy (NCBI): domain Eukaryota; kingdom Metazoa; phylum Chordata; class Mammalia; order Hyracoidea; family Procaviidae; genus Heterohyrax; species Heterohyrax brucei. Next base: position 109,540,375 of record CM053149.1, on the reverse strand, counting down.
TATGGGATAAGGCAAAACTGTATTAAAAGTGGCATGAGAGCAAAGAGGAAAAGATTCCCAAAGGAGACTGGAATGAGTTTGGAAAAAAACTACTAAATGAGTCGCACAGTAGGGGGTACCAGGACATATGCACATCATTGTGTAACCAACAAGAAACCCTGGTGGTGTAGTGGTTAGTGCTACAGCCGGTAACCAAAAGGTTGGCAATTCAAATCCGTCAGGCACTGCTTGGAAACTCTATGGAAACTGTTCTACCCTGACACTACGAGTCAGAAGCGACTCAACAGCACCGGGTTTGGTTGATTTGGTGTAACCAACAGGAAGATAGTAGAGAGTTATTGCAGTGAGCCTGGAATGATGGCCATGAATTTGAACATTGTTCTGTAAATAATTGGAAGTCATTGAAGAACTTTGAAGGGACAATGATGGATACGATCAGAGTGGGAGTAGATGTGGGAACAGATGGTAGGGGACATGGACACCACAAGTCCAGATATCAAGGCGTTGTAACTGCCCACTTAAGAAGTTACTGAGAGTTGTGTCCAGGGAGGGTAAATGTGCAGGAGAGAATGGACCAGTGCTGTAGCAGAAGTAGAATCAGTCTTAACTTGTTGGGTATGAGAGGTGGTGTGGCCAGTTGGGATTGGTTTTAGTTATGAGTGATATACAATTTATTTCTAGCCTGCAGGAAGCGGTGCAGAGAGGAGTGGTATTTTTTTTTCTTCTTCTTTTTTGTGATTGAGTGAAAGTTGACAATTCAAATTTGCATGCCCGCCTATCTGCAGCTTCCTCTGCTCTCCTTGCCCAATGACAACACACTCCTCCTTTCCGTTCCATACGTGTCATATCCTCTTAATCTCCTGTCCCCTCCTCTCTACCCTCTCCTCTCCTTTCCAGTAAGAGGCCAGTGGGATGACGTCGTATAGATGCATACAACCAAAAAGTGCACACACAATATGGTCACTCTGTATCCACGAGCCCGGTCCATTGCCACCTGAAGAATTGACCTCAGTAATGATCTGTGATCAGGGGCAGCATCAGGCCAAGGGGCCACAGTCCCACGGGAACTCGCAGGCCTTTAGATTATCAATTGCAGTCTTTTGGTGGAGTTCTTAGGGTGCACTCCTTTTTTTTCTCGTGTTTGTGGCATTTCTTTTTTTTTTTTTTTAACATAACTGAGTAAAAATGTACATTCACATGTAAATTTACATGCCCCCCTATATGCAGCTTCCACTGCTCTCCCTGTCCGGTGACTGCACACTATTCCTCTCTGCTCCATACATGTCTCATCCTTCCAACAGTCTCCTTTCCCCTCCTCTCCGTCCACTCCCCTTCCTCCAGCCAGAGTTCAGCAAGGTGATATCCTATAGATGTATAGAACGATAAAGTGCTTCCAACATATGGTTACTCTGCATTGCCAAGTCCATTCCATTCCTGTCCAAAGAGTGGACCTTTGTTATAATTTATGGGAACGGGCAGCATCAGGGCCGGGGGCCATGCTCTCAGAGGAACTCCAAAACCGCTGGACCATCAATTGAGGTCTTTTAGTGGAGGTCTCATGATGCACCTCTTTTTATTCTTGTGTTGCCAGTGAGGCTCCTCTCTGTGAGCTCCGTCATGGCTATCACTGGTGGTGGCCGGGCACCATCCGGTTCTTCCGGTCCCAGGTCGATGTAGGCACCCACTCTTGTGAGTCTCTCTGTCTTCTCGGTTGTCTTTACCGCATGCCATTTTGGCCTTCGGTGAGCATCCGTTCCTGCTGAGTTGGGACCATTTGCTGTGTCCTCGGATGGCAGCTTGGCAGCTTTTAAGACCCCAGACGCCACTCACCAATGTGGGGTGCAGAGAGCTCTCTTAGCAAAACGCTAGTGGTGCCAATTGGCCTGGAATTCGCCTAAGAGCATGGTCCCCCCCCCCGTCCCAGCTTCTCTATCCTTGCAGTGTTGAGTTAAGATGGAAGGAGTACCCAAGTTATGCTGAAGTCCACTTAATGTTGTTCTTGTTCCTAATGTGTGCTGTCACCGCTTTCTCCCAACTAGATTTCTAGTAACTACCTAAACTAAACCCTCCCCCCCTTGCCCTCCCTCCCTCCCTCCCCTCCCTTGCAGCTGTCAAAGAGTCTTTTCTTCTATACACAAGTCTGTTTTTGAGATCTTATCGTAGAGGTCTCATACAGTATTTGTCCTTTTGTCGCTGACTACTCTCACTCAACATAATGTCTTCCAGTTGAAACCAGGTTAGGATATGTTTCCTGGAATCATCGTTATTCTTTATCATTGCGTAGTGCTCCATTGAGTATATGTACCACAGTTTACCTATCCATTCTTCTATTGTTGGGCATCTGGGTTGATTCCACCTTTTTGCTATTGTGGACTGTGCTGTGATAAACATTCTGGTGCATGTGTCCGTTGGTGTGAAAGGCCTTGAATCTGTAGGATATATTCCAAGTAGTGGAATTAGTGGGTCAAATGGTATATCAATATCCATTTTTTTAAGGAAGCGCCAGATTGCCTTCCAAAGAGGCTGGACAATTTTGCAACCACACCAACAGTGTAGGAGGGTTCCACTTTCTCCACAGCCTCTCCAGCATTTGTTGTTTTGTGTTTTCTGGATCATGGCCAATCTTGTTGGTGTGAGATGCTATCTCATTGTTGTCTTGATTTGAATTTCTTTAATAACTAAAGATCGTGAACATGTCCGCATGTGTTTTTTGGCTGCCTGGATCTCCTCTTTAGTGAAGTGTCTGTCCATCTCCTTTGCCCATCGCTTAAATCTTCTTCTTATTGATATTTTGTAGTATCTTATAGATTATGAAGATCAGGCATCGATCTGTGTGGCATTTCTTTTAACACCACTTTTCGTAACATCTCACTGGCCAGGATTTGAAATAGGGAGATGGAGTCATTATTCCGAGAAGTAACGTGCCCCGCTAAAAACTAGTACTACTTTTGCTGAGAGGAATCCCTGGGTAGTGCTCATGGTTAACAGACTTGGCTACTAAGCAAAAGGTTAGTGCTTTATATCCATTCATCAGCATCTGGGAAGAAAGGCAAACTCTTTTTGAAAGGTCACAGCCATTGAAAACCTGTAGCACAGTTGTACACTCAAAATGCAAGGCATTGCCATGAGTCGGAAATGAGTTGAAGGTAACTTCCCCACCCCTTATTAAGGAAGAAGGGGAAATGGATAGTAATAGATGATTTGCGTAAAGAAGAATTGTTACTGTCGGGTCCTGGACAATAAAGATACTGTGTTTAGTGGGCTGCTGGAAACACATCTGGATGGAAGTGGAATGAGAAAAGCAGGTGAGGAACATGAGGTCTGACAGTGGAGTTCATGAACTTAATTGTTCTGAGTGCTGCATACCTCGTTGCTGAATGTCACTATGGTCACCTTCGTAGTGCTCTCCTTGATAAAGGAAATATCAAAAGGAAGACATTTTGATGACATTCAGGATATCAAGGTTAATATGATGACAGCTCTGATGGCCATTCCAGAAAAAGAGTTCCAAAATTGCTTTGAAGGCTGGACTAGGCACTGGCGTCAGTGCACAGCTTCCCAAGGGGAATACTTTGAAGGTGACTGTAGTGATATTCAGTAGTGAGGTGTGTAGCACTTTTTCTAAGATGAGTTTGCAAACAATTGTGAGACCTCGTACAAACTTTCAAGACCTGCTCATTGAAGTGACAGCTGAGAGAGTAGAAGGATGACATCTTCCTAACTGCAACTCTCCACATAATTTAAGTTTCAAACTTTACTTGGCTTTGGTGATTTTAATAATGGAACTCTAGTTTGGCTTGTCTGGACAGCTCAAATGTGCTTGTAATTCATTGACACTACAAAGTAAGTTGTCAGCGTGTGTCATGTAGTGCCTGCTCAGCAAATGCTGAGTGGATCCTCATCTGGATGAAGGACAAAAAGGTGTTGAGCTGGTGGTGTTTTCTTAAATTTGTGCCTGGCTTTGTCTGCCACCATGGCTAGTGGATTCTGGTGGGTCATTTTCTCTGTTTCTCTTGCGGTTCCATTGGGTGTGAGGCTTTGTCTGGGCTTTTTCTCAGCAGAAAGCACAGGCTCCCTGCAAGAGCTCCCTGGTCAGTTGTTCTCCCCTTCAAGTCTCACTCTCTGTTCCTGCAGTTTCCTCGGTGACCCTAGTTTGGCTGACAGATGTAACAAGTGACCTCTGGGGCTCCTCAACATTCTCTTGCTCGGGCGAGGCGTTTTTTTCTTCTACAGGTTGGCTCAGGTGGTTGAAAGGATGAAATGTGCAGATTGACAGAATTCACTTTCCTTCCTTTTGTTTAATGTTTCAACCAGGTTTAAGTAAAAGTGTGCCATAGCTTCCGGTTTCTTTTCCCGAGCAGTTCTGTAATGTTTTTTCTTTTCTGTTAAATTCTTTTCTGCCTGCAGCTTCAACACCTATCTTAATACCACTACCATTAATGCCAAATAAAAGTAATGAATGTTATTTATTGAGCACAATTGATGATTTTATGTACATTAACTTCTGTAATATTTTTAATAGTTTTCCACGGTAGTTATTCCCAGTTTTCGTGCCGGTGACGTAGTGTGTGTGTGTGTGTGTGTGTGTGTGTGTGTGTGTGTGTGCGTGCATGCACGCGCATGTGCTTGAGCTTCTTTCTTGTTTTTAGGTGAGCTTTTAAAAGGTAAAATAATTTTCTCTGTTATAGGGGCAGTAGTAAGTATTTGAGATTCAACACAATTGCTATGTATTTCCTATTCTTACTTCCTCTCTAAGCGGATTAACTATTCTCCTTGATTCGTTTTCCTTTGGCTTAAACTGGCTGAATTCAAATTTATGAGATTTTAGTCTCATTCAAAACTTCTAGATGGGATTAAAAGGTTTTTAAGAAATTAATCACAGAACTAACTAAGCCACTGATTATAAGCATTTCCAGTGATTTCATATCAACTGTAGTTTAAAAATTGCTTCATTGTATCAGTACCTTTTTAGTATACTGAATACAGTATGCACGTTCCCCTTAGTACTGTGATTTGTGGGATAAGAATTGACTTAACAGCAGATAGTTTGGGTTTGGGTTTGGGTGAACTTGGGCATGGACTTGAACTCTCAAAGACTGAAGTTTCATCTTTCTGTTTTTTTAAAAAATAAATAGACCTTATTACCAAAGTGTGCTGCAGTATTTATGGAGACTATGTCTAAACCTCACAGTACCTGGTCTCAAGTTGATATCTAATAGTGAAGGAAAAGGAAAAAAATAAAGGTTACTGTATCCTAACTTGCATGAAATTTTTTTCTTGTGAGTTTGTGACAGAAGAGAATCATTCGTTAAAATTGTTTGCTGCAATGCTTTCTGAGTAGTTGCCTATTTATCAGAATTCATAATTATTTTGAAATGGATTAGTGTTTTTCTATCATTTCTCTGTCTTGAGGTTATTATAATACTGTCCTTTAAAACATAATCATTTGCATTATTGTGGCAATGTAAATTACTAATTTTTTTTTTTAACTATCTGTCTGTCATCTGTATGTCTGCCCTGCCTTGTGTCTCTGATTTTAGCAGGCTGTGCTCAAGAAAGGTTTTAAGAGAAACCCTGGTGGTGTAGTGGTTAAGTTCTACATCTGCTTACCAAAAAAATTGGCAGGTGCTTTGTGGAAACTCCGTGAGGTAGTTCTGTTCTGACCTATAGGGTTGCTGTGAGTCAGAATCCACTGAATGACAGTGGCTTTTTTTTGGGGGGGGGGCTTTGTGGGGTCACCAAGAGTTGGATCTGACTCAACAGCACTTGGCTAGCTTGTGATACAAGGAGCAAGCTATAGACCTGAAGTAAATTTCAGTAGTAAAACAACCAAATAGCCAACAGGAAGGGCGTAATTGGTAAATTGTTGCACATCTGCTAAGAGGACTATAATGAGCATGTTAAAAATAAGAATGGATAAAAGGACCCAAGAAGTAATGTTTGGTGAAAGAGGCAGAAAACAAGATTATAGCTACCCTGTGCAATTATATAGATTGGAGATAATTTTTCCCTTTTATTTTGTGTTCCATTACTGTTAGTTTTGGAGTTACACTATTCTTAAGTTCTAAGGACCACTTATTGTTATCATTTATCAGTAGTCTAAGGGTGATTTCAGAGAACAAACTGTAATCTTAAAGCTAGATATTCCTATAAAACTTGTGAATAGCGTTTTTCAGTGGAGTTTACGTGTCTCCCTCCTCTATATAAATCTGTTGAACAACAGCTGTTACACACTGCTCTAGGTCCCTTGAAATATTTTAATTTAATCATGAAGATAGGGTATAGGAAAAACAAAGCAAAACAAAAAAATACAACCTGTTGCCATTGAGTCAATTCTGATTCATAGCAACCCTTTAGAAAAGTTGAACTGTCTCGTAGTGTTCTCAAGGAGCACCTCGTGGATTTGAACTACTGACCTTTGAGCCAGCAGTTGTAGTGCTTAATCACGACACTAACAGGGTTTCCATAGGCAAAAACAAACTAAAAATATGTAAAGAAGTTGTCACAATCAAGAGGAGACCAAGAAGACATGACAGCTAAAGGAAAGGTGCTGCCCTAGACAGGAGCCTGAAATAGAACCAAGGGCACTGAGTTAGCAACTTGGAAATCTGAGTAAAGCATGCATTGTAGTTAGTAATAATGTGGCAAGATTGCTTTGTTAATTGTGCCATACTAGTGCAGGATATTAATAACAGGAGAAACTGGGTATGGCAGTATGTATGTGTATGTGTGCGTACATGTATGTGTGAGTGTGTATACATATATGTGTATGTGTGTGTGTGTCTGTATACACACATGCACACCCAGGGAGGGAGAGAGTTTGTATATATATGGAAGCTCTGGTGACGTAGTGGGTGAAGTGCTACGTCTGCTAAACAATGGGTTGGCAGCTCAGATCTGCCAGGCACTCCTTGAAAACTCTCGGGGGCAGTTCTACTCTGACCGCTAGTGTTGCTGTAAGTCAGACCCAACTCACTGGCAGTGGGTTTGGGTTTTGTATTTTAAATATATATGAAAAACTATTTTCATAATTTTTCTGGGAATCCATGTTTTCTGAAATAAATAAGTATATAATTAATAAAACCATTACAGGTAGATAGATAGTAAAATGAAGATAGAAAGAATTGCCATTGGAGTCCTCTACTTGCTCCCCTCTTTTTATCCCCAACCTTACTGGCCTCTCCCTAGCAATCTTAGTTTCAATATTGTCCTGTTTGAACCTCTAAATACTGAGCATTCCATGCTGTTCTTCCTCTGTTTACACACATTCTTACATTGTTGCTGGTGACTTCTTCTAGACCAATGACTTTAAATATCTTCTATACGCGTATGTCAAAAGCACACGGGTACTTGTCTCCTCTTGACCTCTCCTCAGAACTCAATCCAGATTGCCTAGTTGACATCTCGACATCTCCCTGTAAATGCTCACCAGCCATCTAAACTTTTCGTGGCCACAACAGAAAGAACTTTGCCTTTACTTCGTGCCCCGAAGCTACTACTTTCCCACTCTTACTGTCAACACTCAGTTGCTCAAGCCCCAAACAGTGGTTTTTATTCTTAATCTGTGACCTTTCAATTCCCTCATCCAGCGTAGTGGAAAGCCCTGTTCACTCTTCTCTAAAACATGTAGGGTCTCTCCACTTATGCCTTCACCAACACAGTCCTAGTGGAAGCCATTCTCTTAGTTGTCTGGTACTGCTCAAACATAAATACTGTGAATGGATGGCTTTAACAAAGAAAAGTTTATTCTTACACAGTCCAGTTGGCTGCAAGTCTGAGTTCAGAGTGTCTGCTCCAGTGGAAGGCTTTCCCTCTTCGTTACTTCTGGAGAAAGGTCTTTGTGTTCCATCAGTCTTTGGTGAGGGAGCATCTTGGCACAGGAACTTCATGTCTGAAGGATGTGCTCTACTCCCGGTGGTGCTTTCATGTTGCTGTGAGGTTTCCAACTCTCTGTTTATTTCCTTTTCCTTTTATCTCTTGTAGGATGAAAAGATAAAAGGTGGTACAAGCTGTGTTCCAGGAACATTCACTTTATATTGGAGCTGGGAGGTCACCTTGGAAAGGGTGTTACAGTCCCACCCTAATCCTCCTCTAAGATAATCCACTTCACTAACCACAGGCAGAGATTAAGATTTATAACAAGAAAATCACAAAATGGAGGACAATCACAAAATATTAAAAATCATCACCCAGTCAAATTGCCACACACATTTTTGGGGGGACACCATTGAACCCATGACAGCTGTCATCATCTGTCTGCTGGACCTTCACCTTTATCATCAGTGCTCATCTTGAACCACTCTCCCCCTGAATTTCCTATGGTTCACTCCTACTGCCCGCTTGTATGTTTCAACAATATTCTTCCCTTAAGATCTTTAACTTCACCTGAAACACTATTGCTGTTAATTTTCATTTTTTTTTTTATTATGATTGAGTGAAAATATACAGTCCCATATAAATTTGCATAACGGCCAATGAGCAGCTCCCACTGCTCTCCCTGCCCGGTGACAGCACAATCCTCCTCTCTGTTCTGTACTTGTCATATCCTCCTAACAATCTCATATCCCTTCCTCTCCACTCTCTCCCCTGCGTCCAGTAAGAGATCAGCAGTTGACATTCTATAGATGCATAGAACCGTAAAGTGTGCACAAGATATGGTTGCTCTGTGTCACCAAGTCCCATCCATTTTTGTCTGAAGAGTTGAACTCCATTATGATTTATGAACAGGGGCAGCATCAGGGCCAGGGTCCATGCTCCCAGGGGAACCTTGAGGCCCCTGGACCATCAATTGTGTTTTTTTAGTGGAGATCTCAGTGTGCACACCTTTTTATTTTTGTGTTACCAGTGAGACTCGCACCATCATGGCCAGGCACCATCTGGTTCTTTTGGTCACATATCAGTGTAGTCACCTGCTCACATGGGTCTCTCTGTCTTCTGGGTTCTTTGCCCCATATCGTTTTGGTTCTTGGAGATCATTGGTTCCTGCTGAGTTGGGACCATTTGGTGTACCTCAGCTGGCAGCTTGGCAGCTTTTAAGACTTCGGATGCCACTTACCAATTTGGGGTGCAAAAGACTCCCTTAGCAAAACACTAGTTATGCCAGTTGGCCTCAATGTCCCCTGAGAGTATGGTCCGCAGACTCCCACTCCAGCTACTCCATCATTACAATATTGGGTTAAGATGGGAGGAGTAATCGTGTTATGCTGAAGTCCAGTTAAAATTGATCTTCTTTCTAATATGTGCCGTAACAGATTTCACCCAACCAAATTTCTATCAACTAATCACTACCCCATCCTCCCTCCCTCCTCACCCTTGCAGCAGTCAAAGAGTCTTTTATTCTATGCATGAGTCTGTTTTTAAGTTCTTATATTAGGGGTCTCATACAGTATTTGTCCTTTTGCCGCTGACTACTTTCACTCAACATAATGTCTTCCAATTGAAACCAGGTTATGAGATGCTTCCTAAAATCACCATTGTTCTTTATCATTGCATAGTGTTCCATTGAGTATATATACCATGGGTTACCTATCTATTCCTCTGTTGTTAGGCATCTGGGTTGATTCCATGTTTCTGCTATTGTGGACTGTGCTACAATAAACATTCATCTGTGTGTATCAGTTGATGTGATTGGCCTTGATTCTGTAGGGTATATTCCAAGCAGTGGAATTACTGGGTTGAGTGGTGTATCTATTTCCAGCTTTTTAAGGAAGCGCCAGATTGCTCTCCCAAAGGTTGCACCATTTTGCAGTCTTGCCAACAATGTAGGAGAGTTCCAGTTTCTCCACAGCCCCTCCAGCATTTGTTGTTTTGTGTTTTTTGGATCATGGACCAACCTTGTTGGGGTGAGATGGTATCTCATTGTTGTTTTAATTTGAATTTCTTTAATAGCTAATGATTGTGAAAGTGTCTGCATGTATTTTTTGGCTGCCTGGATCTCCTCTTCAGAGAAGTGTCTGTCCATCTCCATTGCCCATCACTTAATTGGATGATTTATCTTTTTCTTATTGATATTTTGTAATACCTTATAGATTATGGAGATCAGATGTCAGTCTGACTTATAGTTGCCAAATAAATTTTTTCCCATTCTATTGATAATGTCTTTGGATGAGCAAAAGTGTTTGATTCTCAGTAGTTTCCATTTATCTATTTTCTCTTCTGTTGATTGTGCTTTGTTTGTCAGATTTTGAAGTCTGTTTACACTGTGTGTGAAAACTTCCATTGTCAATCATAATTTTTCTTGACTAACCTCTGTCATTTTGGATTTGATATTTAGGTCTTTTATCCAGTTTGATTTGGGTTTTGTATAAGGTGTAAGGTATGGGTCTTGTTTCAATTTATTGCAGATAGATATCCAATTTTGCCAGCACCATTTGTTGAAGAGACTATTTTCCCCAGTTTAAAGTCTTAGGGCCTTTGTCGAATATCACCAGTTCATAGGAGGATGGTGCCATCTTTGGGGTCTCAGTTCTGTTCCACTGATCTATCTGTCTCTTTTTGTACCAGTACCAGGCTGTTTTGACAACTGTGGCAGTGTAATAGGTTCTAAAGTTGGGTAGTGAAAGGCCTCCGAGTGTGGTGGTCTTCTTCAGTAGCGCTTTGCTTATCCAGGGCTTCTTCCCTTTCCAAACAAAGTTAATGATTCATTTCTGCATCTCGTTAAAAAATGTCACTGGAATTTGTATTGGGATTGCATTATATAAATAAATTGCTTTGGGTAAAATAGACATTTTCACAATGGTAGGTCTTCCTATCCATGAGCAGGGTAGGTTTCCCCATTGATGTAAGTGTCTCTTAGTTTCTTGTAGTAAGGTCTTGTAGTTCTCTTTGTAAAGGTCTTTTATTTCTCTGGTTAGATTTATTTCTAGATATTGTATTGTCTTGGAGGCAATAATAAATGGTATTGATTTGGTGATTTCTTCTTGAATAATCTAATTGTTGGTATAAAGGAGTCATACTGATTTACTTATGTTTATCTTGTATCCTGTCACTTTGCTGAACTCTTCTATCAATTTGAGTAGCTTACTTATGGATTCTTTGGGATTCTCTGCATATAGAATTATATCATCTGCAAATAGGGAGCTTTTTACATCCTCTTTGCTGATGCAGATGCCCTTTATTTCTTGGTTTTGTCTAATTTCTCTGGTTAGAACTTCTAGGACAGTGTTGAATAGGAGAGGTGAGAGTGGGCATCCTTGTCTAGTTCCTGTTCTCAAGGGGAATTGTTTTAGTCTCCATTCAGGATGATGTAGGCATTTGGTTTTGTGTATGTGGGCTTTATTGCATTGAGGAATTTGCCATCTATTCCTGTTTTGCTAAGTGCTTTTAGCGTGAATGGGTGTTACACTTTATCAAATGCCTTTTCTGCATCAGTAGGCAAAAACAGGTGATTCTTGTCTTGTGTTATTTATGTGGTTACTCACATTAATTGTTTCTCTGATGTTGAACCAGCCTTCTGTGGTATGAATCCAACTTGGTCATGGTGAATTATTTTTTTTATATGTTGTTGTATTCTATTGGCAAGAATTTTGTTGAAGATTTTTGCATCTAGATTCATGAGTGAAATTGGTCTGTAATTCTCCTTTTTTGTTGGGCCTTTCCCTGACTTTGGTATCAGAGGTGTGCTGGCTTCATAGAATGAATTTGGGAGTATTCCATCCCTTTCTGTGCTGTGAAGTAGTCTCGGTAGTATTGGAGATAACTCTTCTCTAAAAGCTTGGTAGAATTCTGTGGTGAAGCCATCTGGGCTGATAGTTTTTGGATGACTTTCTCAATCTCTTCCTTGTGATGGGTTTATTAAGTTGTTCTGCTTTACCTTGTGATAATTTTGGTAGGTGATATCAATCTAGGAATTTGTCCATTTTCTCTAGGTTTTCAAATTTGTTAGAGTACAGAGTTTGATAGTATTGTTATGATATTTTTGATTTCTGATGGATCTGATGTGACAACTCCCCTCTCATTGCTTAATGGGTTGTTTCCTGTTTTTCTTTACTAAGTTTAGCCACTGGTTTGTCAGTTTTGTTGATCTTTTAAAAAAACCAGCTTTTCGTCTTTTCCGTTTTTCGGTTGTTCTTCTAGTCTCTAATTCATTTAGTTCTGCTGTAATCTTTATGATCTGTTTTCTTCTGGTGCCTGAGGGGTTCCTCTGTTGCTCTCTCTGCTTGTTCTAGCTGTAGGGTTAGATCTTTGGTTTGGGTTCTTTCTTACTTCCAGATGTGTGCATTTATAGAGAGAAACTGACCTCTGAGCATTGCTTTGGCTGTATTCCATAGGTTCTGGTAGGAAGTGTTTTCATTTTCGTTGGAATCCATAAATTTCTTTATTTCATCCTTAATTTCTTCTATAACCCATGGCTTTTTGAGCAAGATGTTGTTCAGTGTCCATGTGTTCCACTTTCTATCTATGTTTTTTCTGCTATTGATTTCGACTTTAATGGCTTTGTGGTCTGACAAGATGCTTTACTTTGGTATGGATTTTGTTGAGATTTGCTTTATGTTCTAATAAATGGTCTATTCTGGAGACTGCTCCATGTACACTGGAGAAGAAGGTCTAGTTGTCTGTTGATGGATAGAAAGTTCTGTAAATGTCAGTGAGGTCTAGTTGATTAATTGTGGCAATAAGATCTTCTGTGTCTTTACTGAGATTTTTTCTAGGCAATCTGTCCAATACTGAGAGTGGAGTGTTAAAGTCTCTGACTCGTATTGTGGAGTGATCTGTCTTGTTTTTGAGTGTAGTCAGTGTCTCTTTGATGTATTTAGATGCTGTAGCATTGGGTACATAAATATTTAATGTTGTTAAGTCCTGCTTGTGTATTGAACCTTTCAGCAATAAATGTTGTCCATCCTTGTCCATGATGGTGGATTTTACATTAAGATCTATTTTGTCTGAGATTAGTATTGCCACACCTACTCTTCTTTGTGTGTTTGTAGCTTGATGTATATTCTTTGATCCTTTCATCTTCAGTTTGTTCAAATCTTTATGTTTAAGGTGAGTATCTTGTAAGCAACATGTGGACGAGTTGTGTCTTTTGATCCAAGATACCACTTGATGTCTCTTTACTGGAATGTTCAATCCATTCATATTCAATGTAATTATTGATAGATATGTGTTTAGTGTTGTCATTGTGATATGTTTGTTTTTGTGTTGATGTTTTCTGTGTTCTTATTATTCTGTTCTGGGACATTCTTTTTTTATGAGTTGATTTTTCACCTTGTCAGTGTTGGTTTTATGATTGTTGAGACTCCTGTATTACATTTCTTGATTTGACATCGTGCATCTTCATTGTGCTTTGCAGCTGCCCCTGTGATCCCCCTTAATAGTCCATGTTTGAACCCAATTTTAACTATTACAAGTGTTATTGACTTCGTCTTCATCTGGAAGGACTATAATGACTGTAGTACATCCCTCTTTTTAATGTGATGATATTATAGTTTTCATGATATGATCACTGGATCACTTCTTTTAATATTACAGTTTTGCTTGAATTTGGAGCCTTTCCTAATTCAATAGATTTCTGGATGATGTGTCGTGTATTTCCTCCTAAAAATATAAAATTAACAGCTTTGTTCTAAGCCAAGAGCTTCTTTCAGTATTTCTTGTAGCTTTGGTTTGGTTTTTACAAAATCTCTGAATCTCTGTATATCTGCAGATGCCTTGATTTCATTTTCATATTTGAAAGATAGTTTTGCAGGATATGTAATTCCTGATTGGAAGCTCTTCTCCTTCAAGGTTTGTGTCATCCCATTGTATCTGTGCCAGCATCGTTTCTGCTGAGATATCTGATGAAAGCCTACAGGGTTTCCCTCTGAATGTTAGCTTTGCTTGGAGTCTTACTGCCTTTAGGAGTTTCTAGTTGTGTTTCATTTTGTTGAGCTTGATTATAATATGTCGTGGAGTCTTTCTTTTGGGATGAGTGGCATTTGATATGCATCTTGAATATCTGTATTCTCTTCTTTCCTAATTTCTGGGAAGTTTTCTGTCAGCAGCTCAGTCACAATACTCTCTGTGTCCTCAAGTATCCCACCCTGTTCAGGAACTTCAATTAATTTTAGATTGTTCCTCTTGATAGAGTCCCACATGCTTTTAATGCTTCGTCATTTTTCTTGTTTCTTTTTTTTGCTTTCTCATCATAGATGTTGGAGTCAGTAGCTCTGTCTTCCAAGTCAGAAAGTCTGTTTCCCATTTGTTCCACTCTGTTTTCTTGGATTTGAGCTGAATTTTCTATCTCTTTGATTTTGTTCTTGATCTGTTGGGTTTCAGAGTAGTAGTGTTCCGTCAGATCAACCAGTTTGTTTAATTTTTCATTTTGCTACACTGCGTTTTATATAAGGTCTAGGAGGGCTCTACATATAATCCTTTTGTACTTGCCCTCTGATAGTTTCAGAAAGGCGTCTTCATCTGGGAAGCTCTTTGGATTTTTCTTTTGTGAGCCTTCTCAAGCCATAGGTGAATTCTTCCTAATGTTCTAGTCCAGAGTTTGTTGCTATTTGGACATCTGGAGATTTTTTTTGTTTCTCTGGTGTTACCTTAAAAGGGTCTAAAGCTCAGTCTGAAAAGGAAGTTGATCACCACACCCCTCTGTGTACTTCAGTAACTGGGCTCAGTGGAATCTCTGGAGTAGCAGGCTCCACCTCCTGATTGGCAAAGACACAGCCCCACTTACAGAGTCACTGGGGAGCTATCAGCTGACCCTATAATGTGAGACAGCAATGGCTGGAAGACATGCCATCTGGATGCACTGCAGGTATTTCTGTATTCAAAGGCAAAAGGTATCTGACAGCTTCTAAAATTAGTCAGGCTTTCAGGTGTCCATGTCCCTCTTCCCACTGGACAAAGTAAACAGCTCTATAGCAAACAGGGCTTTAGTGCTGGAAGAGAGCTCTCCAGATAGGCAGTGCCTACCAGCCTGGGAATTAGGTCCAGCTGAGGCCTCCTTATAGGAAACTCTGCCTCCCAGTGAATCAAGATGACATCCAACACAAACTCCCCCACCCGCCTCTTAAAAGGCTATTCAGTGGTGGAGATTTGGAAATTCCAAGAGAGAGAGGTTAGAGGTGCTAAGTTCCACTGATTCCAAGGCTAGGCTCTCAAAGTGAGGCAACTCCACTTGCCAATCTCATCAGCAGTGCATTTGAGCCTTGCTGTCAGTCACCTCAGTCCCTCCCAACAACTAAGACAGAAAAAAAAAAAACAAGTTAAAATGGCGATTTACCTTCAGTCTGCAAGACCTGGGACCCAACAAGGACAGGAGTCAGCAAAAGAGAAGAAGCTTCATGCTCAGCGGTATGTAGAACAAATAGACAGCCCTATGCCATGTCCTTCGGCTCACTAGGTGTCCAGAAGGCTCTGTTTAATTATCAGTTAAGGCCTTGGTTTCCAGAGGGATTTAGGGAGATGTATGTTTAGTCTGCCTTCTTGACTCCTCCCCCCTAATTTTTTCAAGACTAGATCTTTTTTGTCATTTAAATCTCAGATTAAATGTTACAACTCAAAGACCAGTTCTGTCACAAAATCTAACATAGCCAGTTGTTCTCTATTTCTTCATCTTCAATATTATATTGCATTATGATTTTGTCTGCTTAACATTTTCTTTACATTTTAATTCAGTTTATATGCTTATTTTCTATCTACTCCCAAAAGAATGTCAGTTGTTGGAAAGCAGAAACTTTGTTTGTATCTTTAATGTCTAGAACACTATCTATGACTATTGTAGGTACTCAGTAAATTTATACCAAATCAATGAAAGTGACAAATGAAGGACAGACCCTAAAGTTCTGAAATTCAGAGAACTGAGGGATCACAGTGGGGTTGGAATTACTAGGAGGGGCTTTTTGAAAGGAGTAAGAATTGGAAAATTTTTGAGACTTGAGTAAGACTAGTTGAGCAGTAGGTAAAGAATGAATTCCAGGAGGAAAGGAGGTGAAGCAAAGGTGTGGAGAGAGCAATAAATTTGGTGTCCTAATGACAACAGGTAGAATAGAAACTTTGTAAAGATTATGAGAAATGATTTCAGAATTCATGTGAAGTCCAAATTACAGAAATTGTCAAATATCACTCTAAGAATCAGCTGTATAAGGAACTTTTCTTTTACTGGTTTTCAACTGCTGAACCCTTTGAGCCTCTTTGTCATGCTCTTATTCTAAGCCTTTTTGGTGAAAGTCATATAGGCTGCAATATCACCAGTATCTCCTAATGCAAATATAACTGTATTGTCAGCCTGATGGGATTTGGTTCAGTGTGCAAGGTGATTCCAGGTCACATCCATGTTCTGTACCTACAGCAGTCACGTTGTCACCCACTGAGTCATGCAGTCCTTGATGAGCCAAATGTGTGTCCAGTCGTTATGGTCAGTGGAGGTCCCATTGCATAGAGGGACAGAAATAATGTTCATCCTTGTCTCCTAAGTTCAAAAATAAAGCAAAGAATGGCAGAGACTTAAGTACTCTCCGTTAGAACATTTTCCTCCACCAGTTTTAAATGAAACACATAGAGCTAAGAAAATGGCCTTGCTGTCTGTGGCCTTGAATTCCCCAGTCAGGGTATCTGCTTCTAGTCTTCTTCCACTCGTCAAGCAAAGGTGGGCCTGATAGCTACCAAAACAAAACAAAACTCTGTTGTTCACATGCTTATTGACCAAAAGTGTAGGCAGTGCACTTACACAACTGTGGTGTTCCCATTGGTCCAGTAGACTCAATGTCTCCTTCTCAGTTACAGGTTCAGCCCAAGTAAAGCAGTTTCATAGGGAAGCACTGCTCTGGATCCTACTGTGACATCCAAATTGAGCATCCACACTGGTACAAGTACTCTCACTGCCTCTGCTGTTTGCTTGGTTGTAGACTACCCCAGCACAAGTATAAGGGTTCTAGGGTCTGGAAGCTCATTTTTGAAATGTGCATTTTCACAGCTTGATGTGTTTGGGCTGGTGGTTGAGTTTTATTAAGTTGTCTCCCATTCCTTACTGGCCGTTTGTAAGAACTGCACCATTTCCCTATATCACTTCCTTCCCTGCGTCACCTGTGCATCCTTTGTGGTAGCTCTCAAGTCTTACTTTCAACCAGATCAAGAGACCATTTTAATTTCCACTCACAGATATTTTGCAGTTGTGTGTTCTCTGAACTTCAGTTATTTAAGTCACTTAACTAAGCTTTACAGCTAACTGTAGGGACTGAAAATTACATAAAAGGGGAATTGTAGAGGTCAATCTCAAAGCAATGTGAAAAGACTGTGTTTCTCTGAAATAGTTATTAATTATTTTTTAAATTTGTTTATTTAATATGACTCAGCAAAAATGTACCTTCCTGTATAAATTTACATCCCCACCTATATGCAGTGTCCACTGCTCTGCCTGTCCAGTGACAGCACACTATTCCTCTCTGTTCCATACATGTCTCATTCTCCCAACAGTATCCTTTCCCCTCCTCTCCACCCACTCTCCTTCCTCCAGCCAGCGGTCAGCAGGATGACATGCTATAGATGTATAGAACCATAAAGTGCATCCAATATATGGTCACTCTGCATCGCCAAGTCCAGTCCATTCGTGTCCAAAGAGTGAACCATCATTATGATTTATGGGCAAGGGCAGTATCAGGGCCAGGGGCCATGCTCCCAGGGGAGCCCCGAAACTGCTGGACCATCAGTTGAGGTCTTTTAGTGGAAATCTCAGGATGCACCTTTTTATTCATGTGTTGAAAGTGAGACTCAACTTAGTGAGCTCCATTGCGGCTATCACTGGTGGTGGCCTGGCACCATCCGGTTCTTCTGGTCCCAAGTTGATGTAGGCACCCACTGATGCGGATCTCTCTATCTTCTGGGTTGTCTTTACTCCATGTCATCTTGGTCCTCGGAGCATCCGTTCCTGCTGAGCTGGGACCATTTCCTGTGCCCTCGGATGGCAGCTTGGCAGCTTTTAAGACCCCAGACGCCACTCACCAATGTGGGGTGCAGAGAGCACTCTTAGCAAAATGCTAGTTGTGCCAGTTGGCCTCGATTTCGCCTAAGAGCATGGTCCCCTGCCCCCTGCCCCAGCTACTCTATCCTTGCAATGTTGGGTTAACATGGAAGGAGTACTCAAGTTATGCTGAAGTCCTCTTAATATTGTTCTTGTTTCTAATGTGTGGTATCACTGATTTCACCCAACCAGATTTCTAGCAACTATCTAATCTAAACCCTCCCCTTGAAATACAGTTATTTAAATCACTTAACTAAGTTTTGTAGCTAAATATAGGGACTGAAAATTATGTAAAACGGGAGTTGTAGTAGGCAATCTCAAAGCAATGTGAAAAGATTGTTGTTGAGTCAGTCCCATGTGTTGCAAACCAGAACTGCTTCATAGGTTTGTTTTGGCTGTAATCTTTACAGAAGCAAATAGCTAGACCTTTGTTTCCAAGATGCCATTGGGTGTTTTCAAACCACTGACCTTTCAGTCACTTTGGAAAGAGGTTGGAGTGTGAAAATATAATCACTTTATCTGTGAAAAACAAATGAGGTTCCCAAAAGTGATGCAGTAATGTACTTCCATGGGTTTGTGAGAAGATTAATAGGAGATTCTCAGAGGTGTTCAGGTCCTTTCTGACTAGTTCGAAAAACCCAGGATGGGGTTGTGGGTGGTGTGTTTTTGAGGCCTCTGTGACTCCAGTGGTTGAGCCTAGTGGAAATGGGGTGGAGAGAGGGCCATATTGAATTTGAATGTAGACTCTGGTGGCCAATTGCAGGAAGTTTGGGAAAGATTTAGTGTTTCACATCCTTTCTGCAGGGCTTATTGATGAGATATCATTTACATGTAGCTGGAAAATCACATAATCAAAAATTGTTTATGATTTTTTTTTCTAGTAGCTTAGAGCTAAACCTTTAAGTGTGAGGCAAAGTAGATGACAGAAAAATCCTTTCTAACTCTAAGGCAGGGATTAGTAAACTCCAGCCCATGGGCCAAATCTAACCCTCTGCCTGTTCTTGTGAATAAAATTTTATTGGCACAGACCAAATGCATCCTTTACCTATTGTCTGTGACTGCTCTTGTGCTACTGTGGCAGAGTAGAGAAGCTGAGACAGAGACAGCATCATCTGTGAAGCCTACAGTATTTATTATATTGTCCTTTACAGGAAAAGTTTGCCAGCTCCTGTTTGAAGACCCCATGCTTTGGACTGTGACCTCCCTTCTCAGTTTTCTCATCTGTGCAGAAAGAGATTGGGATAATCCTGTGTTCGCTTTGGAAATTCTGAAATTCTTTGTATTTTGAAACCCACAAGTCCTCAAACAGCCACCCTGAAAAGAGGAGTTTAAATTGAAATACATTGTCTTAGTATCCAAGAGGGGTCCGTTGCTCTGTGTACTCCCTCATCTGGCAAGGATGACAGCTTTGATTTGCAACATGATTTTGTTGTTGTTGTTGTCAGACACCTGGATTTTTCTCAGGGGCTGGTTGTACGCTGAGTGAGAAAACACTGAATCTGTAGGCAAAGGGAAGCAGAGAATGCTCCCGAAGCTGCTGTTGCTCTCTGTTCATCTGTTTTCTCTGAGGAATTCTCAATCAGTTCTGCACTCACTGAAAATCCAGATGTCAACATCCATACGATGACTGTAGATGATCTATCAGGGAGGTGTTAAAATCAAAATTGGGTGTTTCTCTAGGTGCCCCATCTCACATAAGTCCCCGTCTCACTGGAGCAGGGACTTTAAAGTGCAGTACCATTTAAATGTGCTATCTTGTCTTCTAAATTGCCAAACAGCATGAGACCAGGCTGGGCATACAAGGGCATTTGAAAACATATTACATAAAATGCCTTCATTTTCCTTAACTCTAGCCTGCAGCGATCATGTTTTGTAATTGATAGACATCAAATCGACCCCGGTCAGGCAGATTGATTTTTGGAGGGGGATTTGGGGCCCTTCACAATGCCTGACAAAAAAAACTAATGGAAACTCTGCAATTCTGTCATTATAGTAGATTTTACTCAGGTAGTCTGATTGTTTTGCTGCCTGCTAAAATCTCCCATAATTCCGCTTCTGAATGGATGCAATAACTTCAGAAGCAATGATTGGAGCTGAAGAGAGAGTAAAATGCTTTTCAACTTTCCGGGTGAAATACAGGCTTTTGGTGTCCTGTTGTAAATTACAACACTGTTAGTCAGGGACTTCTTTCTTTTTTTCCTTTTAAATGGCATTTTGTAAACAGGTAGCTGGATTACACTGATGAGTCTCCCTAATAGGTGTGTGTGTGTGTGTGTGTGTGTGTGTGTGTGTGTGTGTGTGTGTGTGTGTGACGGGAAGAACATGATTACACCAAAAAATCTGAAAACCTCATCATCTTAGAATTTTGTTAGAATTTTTATTGTTCGTTGCCGCTGAGTGGGTTGCAGTTTATGGTGACTTGTGTATTAACAGAATGAAATGCTGCTTAGTCTTGCATCATCTTAATGATCATTAGTATGTTCAACTCCACTGTTGTACCCACTTTGTATTTTGAGTGCCTTTCAATTTAGGGTTCTCATCTTCCAGCACTGTATCGGATAATATTCTATTTTGATCCATGGCGTTTTCATTGACTGATTTATGGAACTAGATTGCTAAGCCTTTCTTGTCAAGAAGTTCTGTGGAAACCCACCCACCATGGGCGACTCTGGTGCCATGGGGGTATTTAAAATAACAATGGCTTAGCTTTCAGTGTCATAAGCCTTGAAAATCAAACACACTGCCTCTGAGTCTATTCCAAGTCATAGCGACCCAATAGGACAGAGTAGAACTGCCCCATAGAGTTTCCAAGAAGCACCTGGGGGATTGGAATTGCCAACCTTTTGATTAGCAGCTTAACCACTATACCACCAGGGCTTTCTAGCATGGAAACCATCTTAGTGTGACACATTATCAGGCAGTTGTTATCTGTTAGGCCTACCTTTCGTTTTTGGCCAACTTGAAAGAAAGCATCATCGTTTTCTGTTTTTTCCTCACAGATTTATCCTTTAGTAAAAGTATCAGTTACTTAAAGATACAATCTAGTAATAGGAAAAAGTAGAATAAATTTAGAACACAAATGGAATGGCAGATTGCTTGACAAGACAGGGAGAAGATGTTGTTAGTTGCTGTTGGGTTGATTCTGACTCAGTGCTCAACCGGTGTTCCAAAGTTTGGCAGCTTGAATCTCCCCAGAGGTGACCTCAGAAGATACGTAGTGTGACACATATGAAATCACCATGGGAAAAAGGATAGCCTTTAATTTATCTATAATGAATGTTTCCTAGGGCATCCTACCCTTGATTATTGTCTAACATAAGGTTTTAACCTAGTCCATTTAGTACATATAAATAGTACTATAAATAGTCCCCATTAGGTCAACAGTTATAAATGATTGTGTCCCTGTTTCTTGGGGGATTGTTTTGGCAGTGAGTGGAGACACTTGAGATTATGGCAGTGGGAGAGGTTACAATTAGCACTGACTTATGGGAGCAGAGATTTTATGTTTTCCAGTGTATGAAAACCCATTGCCATCGAGTCAATTCCAACTCAGAGCAACCCTATAGACAGAGTAGAACTGCCGCATACAGTTTCCAAGGAATTCCTACTGGATTTGAACTGCTGACTTTTTGGTTAGCAGCCATAGCACTTAATTTAATAGACAGTCCCAAAGAATGACAGACAATCCCATGTCTCAGTAGGCACTTTCAAATGAGTGAAAAACTGGTTTATTTATGAGTCTAGAATCAAATTTCGTTTACTTTATGAACACCGGTATCTCTTACATAGTTTTAATATCTATTGTTCTTTCTGATGCAAATACTATGTAAATCAAGGGAAAATTGTACTTTTTTTTGCTTAAAAGTGTTGCCAAGAGCTGTTGACTCTTTTGGAAAGGTGCTTCAGGGAGAACAATGACACTTGCTGTATTTTGGATTCTCCAGTACTGTACAATGGCATGATTTTTATCTCTTTCAATTAAGTATCTGACTACTTCATTTTGTCTTCTAGTATATCTTACCCAATCTTTTACACATTGAAATATATATTATTAAAAATTTTGTTCTTAGCATTCTTCCTTTTATTATAAGGTAAACCATTAATATTGATCATGTCAACTAATTTTTTTGAACTTATTTGTGCAAATTAGTGGCCAGAAGCTTTTTCAATAAAAGGCCATGTAGCAAATATTCTAGGCTTTGCGAACTGTCTCTTTCACAGCTATTCAGCTCTGCAGTTGGAGCACAAAAGCGGCTAGAGATAATATGTAAATAAGTGTGGTTGGCTGTATTCTGGTAAAA
This sequence comes from Heterohyrax brucei, assembly GCA_028571685.1. Classification (NCBI taxonomy): domain Eukaryota; kingdom Metazoa; phylum Chordata; class Mammalia; order Hyracoidea; family Procaviidae; genus Heterohyrax; species Heterohyrax brucei. The sequence goes on along the minus strand of CM053149.1, from coordinate 109,518,130 downwards.
CTTTATTTAATGATGCTGAAATTTAAATTTCATATAAACTTTATGTGTCACAGAGAACTCTTTTTTCCCCAACCATTGAAAAATGCTCAAAACATTCTTAGCTTGTGAATCATACAAAAACAGGCAGTGGGCCATATTCGGTGAGTAAACCACAGTCTGCCAATCCCTGTTCTAAGGTATCATGCTTGAATATTTATACAATGAAATAGAAACTGTTTTGTTATACATTTCTTTTATAGCTCTTTTATATTACATTTGCAGTTCTACTGTGACCTATAAGGTCGCTGTGAGTCAGAAACAACTCAGTGGCAGTGGGTTGGATTTTTTATATTTAAAGCATTAATTACATTGAGTTTTTGAAATATGTGTAAATAACATGAAGAAAGTTTTCGTAGAATAACTGTGAAGGAGTTCATGTAAAACAAAAATCTTTGAGTGCAGAACAGAGCCTTGTTTGAAACAAAGAAACACATGTGAGGAAGTCTGGCTCTGAGAAGACTATTTATAGTTGAACTTGTTGCATAACAACAACACTCCTGATTGACTAACGTTTGGTTGAGGTTTGGTGGAACTCAGAAGTTCCTATCTTCGATAAGGAAAAGTAGTCCTGGCTTATCTCTGATGCAAAGCTGTTAGGTGACATCAGCATGCAGCTCATTCCTTTTGGGCTTTTAGAAATCTGACTATATTCCAGGCTTAGGGTGTGTGTCATGTCTAGCAGAGCTGGGCTAAACTTTAGCGAAATGTCAGGTTTTGTTTTGTTTTTCCCAATAGATTGTATAATCTATAAAATTTATTTTACTATAGTCAAGGTGGGAATTACAAAATGTGTGTTTCTAAAAGAAGCATTGAGTCTCAGTGCTTTAGGTAAGATTGATCTCAGGGATTTCTTAGCCTTTGGGATACCTCTGCCTGCTCCTCTCACAATTCCTCAAATAATTGGGGAAGAGGAGAAGTATAGGTTATTCAGTGTGAAGTCTCAAACAAAGAATCAGATCCTTTCTGGATGCAAAGGTAATGTTCTTTGTCCACCTAGTTGGTGAACTTTTCACTGTATACCCCATACCTGGTTGCTCTGCTTTGTCACCCTGAAGGCACCTCTGCTGCCTTTAAATCGTACCTTTCTCATGGGGTGTTGGTGGCACAGTGGTTAAGAGCTAAGGCATCTAACCAAAAGATCATCTGTTTGACTCCACCAGATAAACCCTATGGGACAGTTCTGCTTTGTCCTGAAGGGTAACTATTGGGTTACTGTACGGCCTCCAGGAGTTGGAATTGGCTCAGTGGCAGTTGGCTCGGTTTTTGTTTTTGTTTGGTTTTCTCCTTAGCCCTGGTGGCACAGTGGTTACAGTGCTTGACTGCTAACTCGAAGATCAGTGGTTTGAACCCAGCAGATATGAAAATATGCTTCTGTAAAAATTTACAGCTTTGGAAACCCTATGGGCCAGGTCTACTCTATCCTGTAGGGTTGCTGTGAGTCAGAATCAGTTCACTGGCAGTGGGTTGGTTGGTTTGGGGCTTGCCTTTCTCTGGTGGTACAAATACCAGGAGCCTCTGTCCAGTCTTCCACTTGGCTCCCTAGTTGGACAGTACCTCTCCAGCCTCTGCTTTGAGGTCACTTCCTGTTTTGCCTCCTGCCCCAGAGCTGATCCATTGGCTTTCAGCTCAGCCTTCTTCAGCGTCTTCCTCGAAGGCTCTGGGAGCATCCATTCTCCATCTAAGCTACATGGCAAGTCAGAATATCAGGATTTCAGTGTACCTTGATGTATTCATGCTCAAGATTTGTGCTGGGCCACTTGAAAAGTGATTATCTTTCCAGAGCCATAAATAGATTCTTTGTCCCTTCTCAATTTGCTTCTAAGTCCCCTACTCCTGATGTCAGCTCCAGAGGGTGTGGGCTTCTCTTTTACTTAACCTGTGTTATGAAACGTCTTTCAACCATGGACCTGTAACCCTCAGGGATCGTAATGTCACAGCAAAAAAAGCATCTTGACTTTCTTTACTGTGAGAAGATGCTTGGAGCAAAGCAATTGAAGCTCAGTGAGGAGTTAAATTCTTGGAAAAAAAAAAGTTAAAATCATCTCTCCACCCAGAGCCTTGCTTTCTAACCCACTCTTTTGCACCGAACCTCTCAAACCCACAGTGGGGACTTTCATGGCTAGGACTCTGAGAAGAGAGGCCAAAAATAGAACAACACTGAAAGAAAAAACATAAACTAAGAGTTTAGAAACTACTCTGTACCTGCTACATTACAAATATGGTTGATTATCTGCTTTCTTTTAGTATGACTGAGAACTGAAATATGAATGCAGTTTATAAAGGTATCAATACAAATTCACCTGTATAGCATCGCTATGAGTTGGAAATTGACAACAATGGTTTTGGTTTTGTTTTTCATATTTTAATGTGAAGTCCTACTGGCCCAACAGTTATGAACTCACCTGCTAACCAAAAAGTTGACAGTTTGAATCCACCAGTTGCTCCTTGAAAACTCTATGAGGCAGTTCTAGGCTGTCCCGTAGGCCACAATAGGTTGAAAACAACTTGATGGCAATGGGTTTATACTTCAGTGTATACCTCCATATGTAATGGAATTGCCCCAATCACCTGTTACATGACATAAATGCCAGATTAATCTGAGATCTTGTCACTGTGGGCTCATGGATTCCTATGATGTTTGGTACTATTTGGGGGTCCCCCGTTCTTTCTTCTTGTGATGTCAAAAGCTACCACTGTAGTTATTTATATTCTCATTTTTTATTTCTCTGGGATCTTGGGGAAGCTGGCTGATTACACACTTCTGTCTTCTCTCTTGGACCTTTCAGCAAACTCCCTTTCTCTCCCACCTGTACCAAGGGTTCCATGTACCTGTAGAGTTCTTGCCCAGCCAGTGGACCAGACCTGCCTTCTCTGCAGTTCCAGCAGTATGTGGGGAGGATGTGTGCTTCTGTGTAGATAGATACGTGTGCATGTATGGGGGAGCAGGTGAGGAAGAGAGTCAGAGATAAATAACACAAATGGCTTAAATATATTATTGCTGTGTCTTTCTCTTCAACTGAAAAATCTGAACTACTTATAAAAATGGATAGCAGTTAATTTACACATTAATAATTTATTTGAAAGAGGAAGGTGGAGGGTTGCTATTGCATTGTGTGGTATCACATCTGGATGCCAGCCAAGGTGTGGTATCACATCTGGATAGAGAGGGTTATTTCATGGCTGCACAGCCAGAGCACAGTACTTCTTCACCACCTTCTCAGTGTCTCTTCTTTGTCTTTCCTTTAGCTCAACAGAATTCACCAAAAATCCATGAAGGCTGGTGGGCATACAAGGAGGTGGTCCAAGGAAGCTTTGTCCCAGGTACACATCCATTTTTTTCTTATTTTTTTTTAAAGATATTTGAAGCAAAGATAATGTTATTTGAAAAATTGTGCATTTGATACACAGCCTGGAATATATTGTAGAAGACACCATAGTCTAGCTTACATGTCAGATGAATGTTCCATCAAGATAAAGTTTATTAAGTCATTGACAGCTTAATCAGAACACATGTTTCTGTCTTAACCTAAATGCCGAGATTCTTCTTTCCGCAGGTAGATGTGTCAGGGAGAGGGTGGAAGCCTGGGGGTAGGCACTCTGTCTGTTGGCATTGGATTTAATGTGGAAGAGCTGATTGTTCACATTAATGAAACAGGCAGTCTGGAAGAGTTGACCACGGAAAGGAAGCTTGCTGGGATTCATGCTGTCACTGATGTCACTTCAGCAGCAGCCCTGGGCAGGACTTAGCAGATATGGCCAAGCACCAGATAAAAATAACAGACAAGACGGATGCTGTCAGTGTGGGGGGAGAAGAAAAGGAACCAAAGAGTAGTTAGAGCCAGAAACATACCACAGTTAGGTGGAAAATGGGGTGGAGATCTTTGGGATAATTACCCTTCGTTTCCCCTGCTCCACGGACATACCCTGTCCTATATGCTAATCGTGGTCTTCATCCTTTAACATCTTCAAGATTTTAGTGGAAAGAGAAACAGGGAAGGAGTAAGAATGTTAAAGAGGATGAAAGGGAAGGCAGGTAACAGTTTTGAGTTTTTATGAACTGCTTGGATATGAAAGAGTACGAAATAAAGCTGAGAAGAGGAGCCAAAATCCTGTCCCCTCACAGGCACTGATAACAGATGGCCCAGAATGTCAGTTGAGAGCTCTGTAGGTGGTGGCAAGTGGAAAGAGGAGTGCCTGAGGTCACTTGGTGCATGTTGGCTACTGTGCCTCCTTTTCCACTATATCTGTACAGTTTATTGCATCACCTGTATAGAGCTCAATTAATGTCTCTGGGTATCACTTATCTCCTCTGCTTTATGGGAACATAGTATGAAATTTTGGAGCTTTCCAATGACAGGAAGGCATACATGGTCAGGGGATGTGGATGACCCAGAAAAAAGCCAGTTGGCTGCCACATGGCCTTGTACATTAATACTATCATTGTGATAAGTTTACTATGGTACATGCCTTTCTTAGCCCATTGGGCATGTAGAGACTAGACTTGATTAATTTATCCAGATATGATCAAACTTCTGATAATAAGCTTATATCAGTTTAATTGACACAGTTATGTTCTTATGATACATACATTTTATAATTAGAAACATGTTTTTCCAATGCACAGAATGATTGTGTATCCCCCCCACCCCAGGAAACCTGCTCCTAACATTTGAGGCATCCTAGAAATTACATTTATAATTAAACCCTTGTGCCTTTCTGAGTGTGAAATTTAGAGCAATGCAGGGCATTCCCTCCAAGTTGTTAAGTTCTGTTAAGCTAATTCTACCCCAACAGAGAGTGTCTTCTGTAGAGACCAGAATGCCCATGAATAATCCTGGAGGGACACTGAAAAATTCTTTCTCCTTTATCTTTTCCAATGATTTTCCCATCTGTTGATGCATCATTTCTTTGCATGTGTTCAAGGTCTTATTCTGAGTTAGTAGTTGCTTCTAACAAGACTGCAGATAAAGTTTTGTATTTCCATCGTGTGTTGATTTAAAAGAGTTGGCCCATCTCTCGCTTTTAGCTTTAAATGAGATAACATGTTTAAACGCTGCTACACAGACAGCAGCTAGACACGGAGGTCTGAGCATGGCATCTGAATTCAGAGAGACTTGGGGTTGAGTCTGGGTGCCATGACTTTCATTGCTGGTGGGGTTGCCAGCAATCACACTGAGTGATTAACTCCTCTAAGTCCCTGGTTCCTTCATTTGTAAAATGGAGACAAGGACTACGTCTACCTCATAAGGTTTTGTGAAGATTAAGTTACATAATGCAGGTAACGTGCTCATCATAACAGCCGGTACATGGTGAGCATCAGTATGTTGCCACAGCAGAGCAAGTTTGTTTTGCATGTCACTGCAGCCAAACCCAAAGATGGGGAAAGGCTCAAGCAGGCTTTGTTAACAGGCAGCATGTGAATCTCAAGAACAGTGAGAATGGTTTCTTCAAGACTGTTCCCGCTAGATTACAATTCCAGCAGCTTTTATAGCTAGATCATAAAGGGATTTGCATCTGGAAAATGTCAAATTTGGTCTTAAGAAAGAGCAGAGAGTCACAAGATTCCATGACACCTTACTGAACAATGTAAATTACCCAAAATAACATTATCCTCCTAAAGTTTTGAAAGAATCTATTTACGACCCTGGAGATAGAGAAAGGAATGCAAGTCAGCTGATCTGGTTGGGACAGTGATGACAAAACAGGGAATGGAGTGTTGATTTAGTAATCTAGGCAACCTTTATTAAGTCCTGTCCCTGTATCCACTGACAAATATATGTCAGTTGTGTTGGTATAACCCATTATTTCATCAGTAGCAGCATCAACGGATTTGATACTTCTCAGATTGAGAAGAGGCAGAGACTAACCACTAGAAGGTGTATTCATGCAAGTGAGAGTCTTTCATGATGTCTGAAACGTGGAAGGTGCTTACAACTTCCTGAAATTTGTAAGCTAAAGGGTATCTACGTGATGGTTGATTGAGAGAAGACTTTGTGTTCCTCTGGAGTTAACAGTTCTGAAACTCTTTAGCTTACTGAGAAAGGAAATTCTTATCAGACGATTTCACTTTCTAAACTTTTGTGGATTCCAACTTCCCTGAAAATGACGTTGTTGTTGTTAGGTGCCAGTGAATTGGCTCCGATTCATAGCGACCCTGCATAGAACCAGAGCAAGATCCTGTCAGGTCCTGTGCCATCCTCACAGTCCTTGTTATGCTTGAGCCCATTGTTGCAGCTACTGGGTAAACCCATCTCATTGAGGGTCTTTCTCTTTTTCTGTGACTCTCCACCTTACCAAGTATAATGTCCACGTCCAAGCACTGATTCCTCCTGATAACATATCCACAGTATGTGAGGCAGAGCCTCACCACCCTTGTTTCCTAGGAACATTCTGACTGTACTTCTTCCAAGGCAGATTTGTTTGTTCTTTTGGAAGGCCATGGTTTAGTCAATATTCTTCACCAACACCATAATTCAAAGATGTCAATTGTTCTTTGGTCTTCCTTATTCATCGCCCAGCTTTTGCATGCTTACCAGGCGATTGAAAACCCCATCATTTGGATCTGGCACACCTTAGTCTTCAAGGTGACATCTTTGCTTTTTAGTACCTTAAAGAGCTCTTCTGCACATTTCCCAATGCAAGGCCTCCCAATGAGAATCCTTAGAATGTGAGAAGTAAGTAATTGGCCTGAGGTTCTAATATCTGTCAGACTCCATAGGATCTGCTTTATCTGAGTTGGTGCTGGGACCAACAGTGGAGTCTTTTTTTTTTCTTCTTATTTTTATTATTACAAAGTTGAGAGTGTTCTTGGATTTGCTGCTGGCATTTTTTTCAGGTTATGAATGTGTGAAAGGGGAGAGAGTATCATACTACGAGACCATTTGGAAGGAGTCCTGGTGGTGCAAATAGTTAAGTGTTCCACTGCTAAACAGAAGTGGTGGGCAGTTAGAATTTACCCAGCAGCTTCGTAGGAGAAAGACCTAGTGATCTGCTTCCATAAAGATTACTACCAAGAAAACTGTGGGACAGTTCTTCTCTGTCACATGGGGTCGCTATGATTCTAAATGAGTTCGACAACACTTGAAAAGGGGCTGTCGGGACAAGTTTTGTTGTCCCTAGTGTTCTTTACTACAGTGTCTGCAAATAATTGTGAGTTAACATAACAATATATGTGAATTCAGCAAAGCTTGTGATGGATAGAAATGTGTATATTCTCTAGCAATGGCAATTACAAGATTGGCTTAGCAAAGGATACCCACTTTGATCAGTTCAGTGTGAGTTCAGCGGGGGTTCCTACGTGGTACCAAGCTTCATATTTTGGGTTGTTGATAAAAGAGGTAACTGAGATGTAGTTCTTACTCAGTGAAGATCCCATAGACTACATGGGATAGCCAAGGCTGTAAATTCATGACTCGGTATGACAAGGGCCTTAAGGATATTTATACATGTGTTTTAGCAGCATAAAGAAGGCAATGTATTGTGATTCGTCCTGTATAGTGTTCAGCGATCTTTGTTGCTGACTTGCTTAAATCCCTCCCTCCCAGCACCTACCCATAACCGAGAGCTACCCGGCAGGCCAAGCCCCAGTTTTGTTGGGGTATTCATCTTCCACACAGCCATGTGTTCAGGAACACAGCCCCTTTCTAGCCCCAGAGAGCTAACCTTGGTTAATATCCACATTAGTCATGGTGATGCCAGTCTCTTTCCTGGCAGTGAGTGATTTCAATGGCTAAGCATATGATAAAACAGTCTAATCGATGACGCATAAGCTGAAGCCTTCTGAACGAATTTGGTTACCAAAACCACCCTAAAGATGGTGGAATGGACAGTTGGCAAGAACTCAGGTCTTTCATGGCCTATTTGACCATTGAATTAACTGTAGAATTGCCTTGATACCAATCTTGTTAAGTGAGATAACAAACCTCTTATTTTGTGGAGAAACACAACAATGTGTATTTCACAATACCTGCTGTGGCTGTAGTAGTGGAACTATCCTCTAGTTCAATGAGGGTATCAGAGTAGGAGAGTCGGTGAGGTGTCTTTTAAATGGTCCAGACAAGAGATAACAGACCCCTAAACTAAAGCTGCAGAACCAAAAAGATTGAGTTAATCATGTTAGGAGGATTTAGCATGGGGTTTGCCTAGTACCCCTGAAAGTATATGTATGTGTGCCTGTGTGTGTATGTGTATAAAACCCATACGTATGACACATTTCCAATTTAGCATAAATATGCATACACTTAACACATTTCGGAAAAAAAATATGCTAAATAGTGTCTATTAATCTTCCATTTATCCAAAACAGTAGAGAAATTGGGCATTCTCTTGCTAAGAGGCACTTTGCTAGGAGCTGTGATTGCAAATACAGACAGCTTAGAACCTGTTGGAGCTTGCAATCTAGTGGAAGAGACAAATGTCAAAAGTAACAAGCAGCCTCTGCATATTATTATTCCTCCTTCACTTGGCAGTGTTTGAAAGAGAGTTTCCCTTCTTATTTTCAGAATAGGATACCAGAATCTGGTATTAAAGCATTAATGAATGACTCGGCATATGTGTTTTTTCAGATGTGTGGTCCCTGGAGCAGGTCAAAAGCCTTTTTTCAAGGTGTTTGTCTCATGTATCCAGTAACCTCTGTCTGGGTACCTACTGTTAGCCTGGCCATCCGTCGACTTGGGTGTATGGAGACACACACAGGAGGCACCTGGATGGCCTCATGATCCTGGGAGAGGGAAGGATGAATGTCTAATCAGATTACCATGCTGCCAGGACGACTGTGGAGCCTGTTTTTAACTACTGAGTCTGAAAGAGCACAGAGGCCTTCTCAGAGGGGGCAATGCCAGAACTGAGTCCCCGAGGGTTAGTAAGATTCTGATAGGGATAGCAGTGAAGGAATGGTGTTTCCTAAAGGAGAGGAAGATGGACAAAGGCCTGGAGGCTTGGAAGAGAGCAGCTCACTGGTGCAAGAGGAGCTTGGGAGCAGGGAAGACAGAAGGGACCACATCATGGGAGGCCTCTAGTGCCACAAGGCACTGGAAGCCAAGGGAGGCTTGAAACTGTTGCAGAATTCCAGGGAGAGGTGAGGGAGATACGGGCCAAGATGAGAGCAGTGAAGGTGCTGGGCAGTGTTCAGCTTCTAGGGGCTTCAGGAAGCCCATCTCTTTCTACTCCCTCCTTGATACAGTCCAGGTGTTGTATACAGTCCAGGTGTTGTATACAGCTGTGGCTCAAGGTGTGCCAAATTGACTTGAGTTTGAACAGACTGAAATCTTTGCCCCTTATAAAAGAAAATAGCAAGTAACAAAGGCTTTACTCTGGAGACAGTTCCTCTTCTGCTTTTAAAGTCAAGCATAAAATAAGAATAATAAACCTAATTGCAAACTACAGCAAGTGCTATAGAAGAGAAACACTCAAGCTTCTGACAGGTCCAGCAAGGAGCATCTGCAGATCTGGGAGGCCTTCCTGTGTGAGACCCAGGGATCTGGGAGTGGCAGATGAGAAAGGACGTTGCTGGTGAAGACGAGGGTTAGAGCAGCATTCCGTGCAGAGCTAAGCCAGGCTAAAGGTTCAGAGGTTCTCAAGAGCAGGCATGTATAAGAAACTGAACAAAGTCTACATTGATTTTTATCATTGCATAGTGTTCCATTGAGTATATGTACCATAGTTTATCCATTGATAAAAAAACAATGTTAGAAGACATCTCATAACGTGGTTTCAATTGGAAGATTATGCTGAATGAAATCAGTCAGTGTCAAAAGGAAAGATATTGTATGAGACCCCTGTTATAAGGACTTAAAAATAGAATTATCTGCAGAAGAAAATACCTGGGTTGGCTACAGGAGCGGAGGAGTGAGGGTTCAGCATAGATGAGATAATTGATAGCTGTTAGAAATTTTATTCATTTACTGTAATTAAGAAATAATAAAAAATTTTTTAGAAAAGAAACTGCTCTGTGACCAGAGTGGACTGTGACAGAGACAGAGTAGATCCACATTAGCCTGGAATGGTCATCAGGGGCCAGACAGTGGAGTGCCTAGTAGGCCACACTTAACGTGCTTAGGTAGAGCTCCTAGGAATCTTGGGGGACAGTAAATAGCTACAGGCAATTTACACTCCCTCAGAGACATGGAGAGCACACGAAATCATGAAACTGGGTGTTTAAACAGTCTGAATGATTAATGGAGAGAGTCTTAGCTGAGACTTCAGATCAGGGCTGGGAGTACGTGACAGTTTTGGCTCCTGGCACCAGCCACCGATGCTTTCTTTAAAAATCCAGTCCTAATTGTTCTGCCTGGCTGGTAATCCCTCCCAAGACGCTATTTCTGACCCCTTCCTCAGCTATTTTTAAAACAGAGAGATTGTTAGAAGATGGAGGTAATTATACCTATTGGAGAACACCTGTGGCTCAGAACCGATGTCTAATTAACTGTTATTTATTTAGTTATTTTTAATGGTCAATTTTCTTTGCTTAAGAAAAGCTCGTATTAGTGAGAAGTGTCCATCTTTTTCCCCCCAGCGAGCCTCCTAGGAAGGGAAACTGACTTGGGCGGGGAGGTAATGTGCTGATCATTGGTGGCCTGGCCAGGGTCGTACAACCCCGTAATCCCTTCATGAAGTGGTGCCTGGGTTAGTTTTCTGTTGACACATAAAAAGTAACCAAACTTTATCAGCTTTTAAAACCCTACATGTTTATCGTCTCATGGAGTCTGTGGGTTGGGACTCTGGGCGTGGCTTAGAGGGTCCTCAGTGGTCTCATGAGTCTGCAGAAAGCTCTTCTGTCTTGTCTGCATTGTCTTTGAGGGGTTAAGGTCATCTTCTAAGCTCATTCCAGTCCTTTGCGAAATTCACTTCTAGGCTCCTAGGGTCCGCCCGTCTCCATCGGCAGTTCACAGAAGGGCTACTTGCTTCTTGAATGCCAGCTGCAAAGTGTCTCACCTGACATCTCTCCCTTTATGACAGGGTTCCTTGTGGACCTTTACTTTAAAGATCAGGTCTATCTGGCATAATCTCTCTTTTGAATAACTCCAAGTCAATTGATTGAGAACCCTAATCACATCTGCCCAGTCCCTTCATCTTTTCCATTTAACCTACCCTGGTCGTGGAGGCTGAAACTCCCTTATAGTCACAATTTATGTCCATACTCCAGGTGACAGAAGTTATACAGGGCATATATGACAAGGAGTGGCAATTTGGGGGCCACTTAGAATCAGCTTACTACAGTCCCCCTCATTCCTCCGTGTAGAATTAACTGCCACTGAGTCAATTCTGACTCATGGTGACCCCATGTGTTAAGAGTAGAGCTGTTCCGTGGGATTTGTAAGGCTGTGACCTTTCAGAAGCAGATCTCCAGGCCTGTCTTCCGAAGGTGCTTTGGATGGATTTGAACCACAGACCTTTCAGTTGGGAGTCAAGCACGTCATCATTTGTGCTACCTGGGAACTCCTCCATACAGTAAAAACAAAAACAAACAAAAATCACCTCCTGCTGTTGAGTCGATGCCGATTCATCGCTACCCTACAGACAGAGTAAAAGTGACCCATAGCGTTTCCAAGGAGCGCCTGGCAGATTTGAACTGCCAATCTGCTGATTAGAAGCTGTAGCACCACTGTGCCACCAGGGTAGAAGGCCATAAAAGGCTGCTAAAATGCTCAATCTAAATTGATTGCAGAGTAACACTTGAAGATGCAGTTGTCACTGTTCTGACCTAACATCTTCAGACTGAGTTGGTAAATAGTGTTCTGTGGATAGGGCACTGCTTTCATTACCTTTATGTGAAAGGTAACGGCAGAAAACCAGTCAGCTCTCCAGCCCCCTCGTATTTCCTCACCAGTGGTTCCAAATTTATAACATACAGTGGGGGTGAGAGGGATTTTAATCATTACTTAGGGACTGTAAAGGGGAATGAATGGAGATTGGGGTGATCACGTATGAGTTTTCAGAGGGAGAAAGCCTGGTCTGGGATTTGGATAACTGGTTGGAGAGTGGAGCTGTGTTCACCAGTGTGGGGACAAAGGGAAGAGCTAGAAGGGGCAGGACAAGGTACGAAGATACTAACACTTCAGGTCAGTGACCTTCAAGAACTGAGCCAGGGGACTCCAGTTTGCTCTGTGTTTTCCCTTGCCCCCTTCTCCCTGACCCTTTGATCCTCTGACTTCTGGTGCCGCTCCCTACCCAGGCCTATGTTTCTATGCCTTGTAATCAGGCCCTTTTGGCCACTGGCCCAGGCCCAGTGCTTGCTTCCTTCCCTCCTCCTTAGCTCCTGTTCGACCTTCAAACAACAGGCTCCATTAACTCTGGTGTCAAGTGTTGCTGTGAACACAGGATTTCTCCCTCCAGGAATTCGTATGTGATCACCTCAGTCTGTACTTAATTCCCCTTTAAAGACAAGAGGATCCCACCTTCCATAAGTGTATCTACCCTTCAGCATCTTTCAGTGTGCCTCAGTGGAGTGATCCATAAAGTCATCGTATTAGTTTCTTATGGTTACTGTAACATCTTGCCAGAAGCCCAGTGGCTTTAAGCAGCACAGATTTATTAACTTTACAGCCCTGGAGCCTGGAAGTCCTAGAATCACACCTTCTGGTGCTTCTGGGGACACTGTATCTTTGCCTTTTCCAGCTTTTAGAGGCCACTTGCATCCCTTGACTTGTGGTCCCTTCTTTGCATCACTCCAGCCTCTGTCCATTATATCACATCTCTGGTGCTGATCCTTCTGCCTCATTCTAATAAAGATTCTATGATTACATTGGGCTGACCTAGATACTCCAGAGTAATCTCTTCATCTCAAAATCCTTCACCTAATCATATCTGCAAAGTCTCTTTTGCTATGTAAGGTGTATCAGATAGATTCACTTCAAGAGAAATCTCTTCTCTCTAGTGCACACAGCACTTTATGTCAAACACTTTTACTTCGTTACTGAATTCAGCACTCATAGCCACTGCATTATTACTGTCCCTTTTCAAATGAGGAAATAAACCAAGCTAGGTGAAACTGTTATCTAGGTTCCCACTGCAGGTCAACACAGAAGCAGTCCTGGAAACCAATAGAACTCTTGATGTCTGAATCAGTGCTCTTTACATTACATGTGCATTTAAATGTGCTTAATAGGAAGCAGTGCTTCTTCTATAGAATACTGTTCTGCTCAGCACATCTTCTAGTAGAAAACAAACCAGGCAACTAACCAAAAGAAGGCTGCATCAGACCAGTCTACTGAAAAGTCTTCAGCACAGCTCTGTGTTCTCTCTAGGCATGAGATAGCATTTGTGTGTTGTTTATTACATGTAGAAAGCCTTTCTAAGTTGCCTTCTCATTTGTTAAATGAACTTATTTTGGAATGATTTTAGATGTATGGAAAAGTTGCAGAGATAGTACAGAGAGCTCCTGTATCCCCTTCACTTTGTTTTCCCTAATGTTGACATCTTAATTACCATGATATAGTCATCAAAACTAAGAAGCCAACAGTGACACCCTACTCTTAACTAAACTCTAGATTTTATTCGGAATTTACCAGCTGTACCTTGAATGTCTTTTATCTGATCCATGACCCCATACGGATACCGTATTGCATGTAGGATCCCACCCAGGCTACTGTACTGCATGTAGTCGTCATGTCTTTTTAGTTTCCTCTGCTCTGTGATAGCTTTTCAGTCTTTCCTTGCTTTTCATGATCATACAAGCTTTAATGAGCCGTGGCCAGGTATTTTGTAGTAGGTACCCCAATTTCACTTTGCCTGATGCTTTTCTCATAATTAGACTGGGATTATGGGTTTTGAGGAAGAAGTAAACTACACTGTGATCATATCCTATCAGGAGGTACGCGCTATCAGTATGTGTCATCTCATTTGTGACAGTTCCTGAGGAACATGAAATAAACAGATACTTCTGCCTGTAGTCTGTAAATGTAGATGCTCAGTGAGGCTGCAGATCTGGCTCTTGTAGAACAAATAAATGGTGCTGTCAGGCCTAGAATCTAGATTGTGTACAGTGACAACAGAAATTTCTCAGACTGTACTCCAGAGCCCTCCAAAGCCTCACCTGTTACCTCACTTGATGGCATAAATTTCTTTGCTACTAAATGTATGTAAACTTTGTTTTTGTTGTTGTCATTGGATGCCATCGAATTGGTTCCCAATTCATAGCAACCACATGGACAACAGAACAAAATACTGCCCAGGCCAATGCCATCCTCGCAGGTATTTTCATGTTTGAGCCTGTTGTTGAAGCATGGATGTCAGTCCAACTCACTGAGAGCTGTCGTCTTCACTGACTCTCTACTCAGCCAAGCACGATGTCCTTCTCTAGGGACGTGTCCCTTCCGATAACATCTCCAAAGTATATAAGACTAAGTCTCGCCTTCCCCACTTCTAAGGCTCATTCTGGCTGTACTTCTTCCAAGACAGATTTGTTTGTACTTCTCCATGGTATATTCAGCATTCATTGCCAGCATCATATTTTAAGCTATAGATTTTTGGGGAGTCTTCATTATTCATGGTCCATCTTTTGAATGCACATGAGATAGTTGAAAATACTTTGACTTGAATCAGGCACATCTTAGTCCTCAAGGTGACATCTTTGCTTTTTAACACTTTAAAGAGGTCTTTTGCAGCAGATTGGCCCAATAAATATGTTGTTTTTAGTTTCTGAGAGTAGTCTTTGTCTAAAGGATAAAACTTCATTTTAAAGAACCCTGTGGCATATTGTTTGGTCAGAGGAGTAACTGTCTAGTATTGGAGGTGATCAGCTCTAATTTGGTAGGTTTTTTTTTTTTTTAATTTACTTTTTTGTGTCTGTTGTATTTTCTTAAGGGTGAGTGGATGGGAGATTGATTGAGCAAATGTCTGCCCCTGTACTTCGCTTCTATTAATACATATCTTCTTTCTCCTTTGGGTCATGGAAGCAGCAAGGATTATTGAAGGTACTTGTCTGCCTAGCCCTTCCACTAACCAACCATGAAACCTTAGACAACTCACTTAGCATCTCAAGGTCTTGATTTTCTCGTGTATGAAATCAGGGAATTGTGCCATGTGACTTTCAAAGACCCATTTCAGCTGCTATATTCTTTGAGTGCATGTTAATATAAGATTGGTTTGGGGAGATATATTTAGCAGCATTAAGAAATAGAAAATGGATTTCATTCACAGAGTGATTTTATTATGTCCTCAATAGCAGGTTTTGGAAATAGAGCCAATGATGTAAGTACCTTTCTGTATTTCTAATTTCTCTTCTCTAAGAAAAAGCAAATAGAACTGCGTGGATTTCTTTATCTCAGCATGGGAGGGTGATGCGACACTGACTCACTCTCAATTTTTAAATACTTTCAGTTACATTTTCCCAGAAATTGGAATGTGTGGTGTTTAAAATTTACTCTGAGGTAATATGTGCCAGACACCCCTCCAGACACTCAGGATTCAAATAAGAATATGTGGTGGAAGGGAGCTCAGAGTCAGATTTAGAGATGGACGTGTAAATTAGGGGGTACAGTTTAGCATAATAAGAGGGAGACAGGTGTATTGAGATCCACTGATTGCAGGAAGAAGGAAGCCACCCACTCTCTCTTCTCTATCAAGGAAGACTTCCCTTGACACAGGTCTTGGAAGATGTATGGGAACGTGACGGGGAGGGCAAGGTAGAGAAGGTCACTGCTGGTGAGTTTAATGTAGTAAAATCTGACCTGTTACAGAATAACAGACTGTAAACGCCTTGCCAGTAATACACGTTCTTATTTATCATCTTATTTATTATCTGTGGCTGTCCTTATTATTATCAGACATAAGAGCTGTGTAGTTCGTTTGAGTCTCTGTCATCTCTATGATGGTTGTCACTTGCCCCCTGTTTGGAGCCTGAGTTTACTAATCTAAAAAACAGGGACAGTAAGCCTATGTCACAGAGTTTTTGTGAAAGTCAAGTTCTATAACCTAGGCATGTGTTGTGGACTATAAAAAGACACTAAGGTATTACTTTTACTGTTGTTATCATTATAGTTCTGTACCACAGTATTAGGTTTCAAGGAAGGGACCGTTATTCCGGGTTCCTAATCAGCCCTCTAGGATCCGACTCGACGGCACTTGGCTGGCTTGGCTAATCAGCGCTCTAAGCCATAGAGGTACTGTGAGCCTTTTGGAGATACGGTAACAGCACATTGCACATCAAGGTATAACTTGAGTGCAACCCGCGCATTTCACCATGGAGAGTTCTGTTTGGGTAAGCTTCACCCATCCAGTATGCAGTGCTCCTGTAGGTAAGGTTTTGCACCAAGTCTGCTCGGAAGCACATGGGTTTCCTGATGTCACACACTGACTCCTAGCCCAGTCAACACCCGTGGCTCATGCCAGTTGAGCACTTCAGAAGTACTTGGGAAGCTGGAGGGCTTACACAGTGGTGCGGTGAGAGTGCTTGTGTTAGGTGAAGGCATTAAGGAAGTACATTGTAGACACGTAAAAACAATACTAAAACTTACTGAAACTTTGGTATGATTTTATTATCTCCAAATGTTGGAAATTATAAAAATGCCAGTGATAAAATACTTTACCTGCCCTCCCTCAAATTTGTTGGTGTAAGCTGTAAACAATTACTGTGGTTATCATTGAGTTTCAAGAATACATGTATAATCTCCAAATTAACAAGTCTTTGTTACTTAGCCTTTATTAAGAATTGTGTTCTATAGGGAATTTAATTCTGGAAACTCTCAACTATTCAGTGAGCCTCCAACACACTGGTCCTCAGATACACGCATTTGTTCTAAGAGGAAGTTTCTAAGGATTCAGAGTGGATGGAGGTTGCCAATCCTGGTAGTACTGTATATTTCTGTATTTAAGCAGTCAATTCAAAATAAACACCATTACCACGGTGGGAATAGAGATGAAGAGAGTGAACTTGAATTATACCAGTTATGTTTTTCTATGTGACTACTTGGAGTTTTTAACATTTAAAACAAGGAAGCAGTGTGAACTGCGAGGTATGATATTTTTGTTTGGTAAGTGCCATTTTTAGTTCATATATGAAGTATTTGAATCTGAATGATGAGTATGACATTGAAATTTCTTTGTATATTGCTTCCTTTAGAACAAAAGAAAAATGATTACTGTTACTGAAACTAATTATGCTTTTGGAGGAGGGGATGTTAAAAAATGAAATTGTTTTAGATTTGATGGGTGCTTCTTGCCTGGGGAAAGAAGACCATTGGGGGTGGTATTATAAACAGTAGGTGGTATATAACTGCACTCATGAGTACTGAAAAAATATATGATCCATAAGAGAGAGAAGCAAAATGAAGTAGGAAGAATACTGAACTAGGAGTCTGTTGACCAGCTTCCAGTACTGCTTTTGCTCCAATTAATTATGTCATCTTAGCAATTATGTAACCTGCGGATCCTTAGTTGCCTCAACTTAAGATTCAGAAATTGCACTGGGGCATGTCTAAGACCTGGTCCACCTTTCTTTTTGCTTTTTCCTCCTCTGATATTAACAAGGCACATCTGTATGCATGCGCATGCGCGCACACACAGCACACACGCACACACACACACACACAGCTTCAAGATTAAATTCCACTCTTAAATCTTCATAATGAACAGCTCCATAGAGAAGGAAAATTATCCTAAAATAAAGGGCTATTTATGTCCTGAAACTTAATTCAGGTTTTAGTTAGAATAATTGAAAATTTTTTATCTGCTGAAGGTGTCCACTGCTCTAGATACGCCACTGTATGCTTCATTAAGCCCTTTAAGTATTCTGTGTGAACTCATTCAAGTGTTTGGCAACTAAAAAAGCAGAGTCTGTGGCTGACTCTGGTCATGAGTCACTTGGTCTTCTCTGAGTGAAGCTAACTGGCTCCTCAAAGGTTAAAATCCAGGGCATTGACCCCAATACCCCCTGGCTTCCCAGCTAGATGACACCTACCGTTGTGTCCTCCTAGCAAAGCCTTCCGTTTGAAAGCCATGCCTTGATAGGCTTCACAAACCACAGGCAAATACAGCATTATTGAGAAGCAGTGTGTGAGCTGCTGGGAGTTACCTTGTGAGGCTAAATACTTCTCATTGAGTTGTTGTGTGCTAATGGGATTGTTTACAGAAGACACAGCAAGATACTTCAAGCCTAGTTGTGCCCTTTCTTTCAGGTGGCAGATAATCAAAGGCAGCAAGGTTATAAACCCCCAGCCAGAAACTCCGCTTCTTATACCTACAAAATGATGCCTGTGGACTCTGCAGAAATGTAATGTTCTATATCAGTCTCAAAAGGACAAATTATGTAGCAGAAGCTTTTCTGCAGTGCCACATGCTCTCCCTTCCAAGATGCAGCCTCAGGTTTGGCGGTGCAAGCTAGCCAGCTCCTCTCCTCCAACTTAATTGGTCTGCAGGATCCCAGTGTGATTTTAAGGATGAGGGGCTTGGTTGTTTATTCCCCCACCTCTCCTTGGGTGGACAACATCATAATTATGATGGTTTTTGCATTCCAACTCCAGAATACCCTGCAAGTTGGCATCTCCACTCATTGAACAGAAGTAGGTCACCCATCGCTGCCAAGTGCCCAACTGTTGGCTCCTCTTCAGTCCCTGCTGCCATCACCGATGATTCTCCTTTCTGACGTGTCATCTTACTTTGTGAAAGGGTGCAGCGCTTCTAAATCCACAGTTTGTAGATCTCAGGTCTCCTTTGTAGCTGTCTGTGCCTGCTTTTCCTTAAGTCACCTCCTTGAAGATGGCATTCCAGAGCATCTTCTTTCGCCTTCTCATCTTTCTCAGCCCCGCGTTGGTCACCTGCTTCATTTTAGAAACTGTTATACTTGAACCACACTTTTCTTGGAAAACATTACCTTTTTGTGTGATGAATCAGAAGAAAATAGGCCATATTATCTGTGTCATAATATGGAAAGTATTGCATCATATTTTTATAATCTGTTATATGTGGTAGAAACCCTTGTGGCATAGTGGTTAAGTGCAATGGCTGCTAACCAAAAGGTTAGTGGTTCAAACCCTATGAGACCATTCTGCCCTGTCCTGTAGGGTCACCATAAGTCAGAATTGAGTTGATTGACAATGGATTTGAATTTTCTTTGGGGATATATAATAATATAATTATTATATGTAATTACATGTGGCACAAATGTTTATACTTTCTGGTCTTTGGTTCTGTGCTTTGTGTTATGCTGGCTACTTTTTCTTGAAAACATTTTTCATGGAGCCCTCTAACACTGTTTTCTAATTTAGGCTGACTGTTTCCTAAACTTACTGCTCAGCTATCATGCTTGTTTTTTTTTTTTTTTTTTTTTAACCTCCTGGGTTATTTTCACCCT
This sequence comes from Heterohyrax brucei, assembly GCA_028571685.1. NCBI lineage: Eukaryota > Metazoa > Chordata > Mammalia > Hyracoidea > Procaviidae > Heterohyrax > Heterohyrax brucei. The sequence goes on along the minus strand of CM053149.1, from coordinate 109,498,803 downwards.
TTCTTATATGCTATGGTATTCCCTGTCTTGAATTTACATTCTAAGTTTCTAAACTCCATACTTAAGTTCTGTTTTTGTTTTACTGAAAGGGTATGTGGGTGATAAATCTCTTAGGTTCTTAGATATCTAATGAAAGGTCTTTCTTTTTGCCTTCACTCTGGAATATAGTTTTTCTGGTAATGGAATTCTAGTTTCAAAATTGCCTTCCTTCTCTTATTTTCTAGGCTGTCATCTAACAAACAGTGTCCCAGATGAGAGATCTGATGCCTTCGTAGATAAATGCATCATACCAGTCCAGGCTCCTACTAGCTTTTATGCCATACTCTTTATTCTTGAAGTTTAGAAATGTCACTGAGATGTATCTAAATATGTAAGTCTTTTTTCTTTGTGTTCAGATCTCTGAAATGCAGACTCCAGCAGGGCACAGATTTTTGTCTCTGTAGATCACTGATAGATAACATAATGCCAAGAACAGTGTTTAGAACCCCTGGTGGCATAGTGATTAAGAGTTACGGCTTCTAACCAAAACTCAGCGGTTCAGATCCACGAGGCACTCCCTGAAAACTCTCTGGGGCAGTTCTACACTGTCCTATAGGGTCATTATGAGTCAGAATCGATGGCAACAGGTTAAGAACAGTGCTTGATGTAAAGTGAGAGTTCACTAAATGTTGTTGAACAAAAGAACTAGTGTTGAAGTCTCTCCTTATTTCAGGGAAATTTTCTTCTGTTATTTCTTTCATTGTTTCTTTCCTGTATACTCCTTCTGCTCTATCATTCTTGATAGATTTTGGACTCAATGGCCTTGTGCTTGGCCTATAGGCTGTTCCTTCTCCCTGTACTTTTGCCTGCATATTTGATGTTTCTCTGAGAAGCTGGTAAAAAAAATCAGGCAGTGGGGCTCTTTCCGCTGCAAGGCTTTTACACTCTTTCTGAGTACTTATTATTTTGTTAAATCAGATCCTGTCTGCTTGCTATCTTCCAGAAATTCCTCAAAAGTTCTGGTTCTGATAATGGTACTTAATTATAATTGTCAATTCTTTTTATGTAACATACAATATTATATATTAGACGGCACTTGGGTTGGCTATATAATATTGTATAATATATAATGTTATATATTTCTATAATTATATCTGGAATCCTCTTTTCCCAACAAACCAAATCTTTTTCTCTAACTCCTCTGTTAATTTAATGGCTCCTCAGGTCTGAGAGGAAAAAAATCAATGGCTATTGATAAGGATTGTTGACTCTCTTGCTCTTCTCTTCCACAGACAACAAATATATTTTGATGCAGGTGCTGGAAAGGCTGGGTATAGAGTAGGAAATGAGACAAATATATCCCTGCCCTCTCAGACTTACAGTCTACTGAGGAAGCAAATATGGACCAGGTAAGCATGCAATTAGATACATGTATGTAAAGTATGACACACTGTATGAAGAAGTAAGAGTGATAAAGTCTTGCAGGGAAAAATATTACTTGAGTGAGTAGAAGTTGGTCAACCAACTAGGTATGTAAGAATACTGCCACAAATATGGGAAGTCCTTGAGGCAGAAAGGAGCTTGGCATCTTGAAGTACATTAGAGAAAGACAGAGAAGGGATTGAGGTGATAAGTGACCTGTAAAGAGACTGGGAAGATGGGAAGAAGGGGTCTCTTTGGCCATGTGTGGAATTTTCGATTGAAATCATTGTTCAACAATAAACAGTTCAGAAGAATTATGTAGGAGGGTGGGGTGTATATGTTTTTAATGGTCGTTTTAGCTGTTGTGGGGAGAACAGAAGAAGTGAAGGGTGGACTTAGGGAAACCAGTTACAAGACTATGCAGAAGCATAGGTGGGAAGTGATGAGTAGGCAGGTGACAGATGGCATTGAAGTTGGAGATAAGTAGGCCGTTCCAGGTATGTTGGAGGTTGTGCTGCCAGGGCGTAATAAAGAACAGAGTGATGAAGGATGATGCTTAACTCTGGGACTTGAGCAACTGCTTGAGTGGTGGTGCCCTTATCTGAACTGGTAAAGATTGTGGGGGAAGCAGACTGAAAGACTGAGAGAGCCAAATATTCTATTTTAACCATGCTCAATTTGAGATGCTTGTAGAATGTTTAAGAGGAGGTATCATGTTGGCAAGAGAGGTCTGAGGATTTATACATTTGCTTCCTGCCAAACACACAAATGGTATTTAAATCCACTGACTGACTGAGATTGCCTAATGAGAAAACATAGCTCGCGGAGGGAAGATTAGGGACTGAGAAAGGCTAACGTTTTAGGGGGTTGGCAGAATGAAAGAAGTTCTTCCTGCTGTGACAACCCAAGTTAATATAGGGCTTCATGAACATGAGCAAACATTTATATAGCACTTAGCCTGTGCCACGCCACCCATCTGTCAGCTTGTCATACTGTGGCAGCTTGCATGCTGGTGTGATGCTGGAAGCTATGTCATCGGTATTTCAAGTACCAGTGGGGTCACCCATGTGGATCAGGTTTCAGCAGAGCTTCCAGACCAAGGCTGACTGAGAAGAAGGACCCAAGGGTCCACTTCCAGAATTTAGCCAGTGACTACACTGTGGATCACAGCAGAATGTGCTGCTGACCGTGAAGATGGAGCAGGCCCAGGCAATGTTCCATTCTGTTACACACGGGGTCATCATTGTCACCAACTCAAAAGCAACTAACGGTAACAGTTTTGTGCCAAGCACGATTTCATGCACTTTATAAATGCTGCCTCGTTTTCTTCTTACAGTGACCCCGTGAGGTAGTTATGATTATGAACCCCATTTTATAAGAAAAGGAAACCATGGTGGTGTAGTGATTAAGTGCTGTAGCTGCCAACCAAAAGGTCAGCGGTTCAAATCAGCTAGGTGCCCCTTGGAAACTCTATGGGACAGTTCTGCTCTGTCCTTTAGGGTCACCATGAGCCAGAGTTGACTTGATGGCAGTGGGTTCCCCACCCCCGAGAATATGCATTACTGTAATAAGGTAAAGAAATAGAGCCATATGCAGATTGAACAACTTATTCAAAGTCACCCAGCTGGTAAGTGATGGAGTCAGGACTTGGATCCAGGCTGTCTGGCTCCAGAATCCATACTCCTAACTATTGAGCATCCTGTGGTCGTATTTGGGTTCAGTGAGATCCAGTGAGCAGTGAATAGGAAAGGTGGTAATGGAAGTACACCTGCTATTCTTCTTGCTTCTTAGACCTTGATTCTTTCTGTCTCTTGGCACTTAAAAACAATCTGTTGCCATAACCCACGGTCTTTAACTCCAAAACAGTTTTCCTGTGTGTTGTTTTGTTGTATTCCTTCTCCTACTCCTAATTTCAGGCTTTCAGAATGTTGTGGTCAACCGCTAACTCATCTTTATTTTCTTCCTGCTCCTATCTTTTTTCTTTTTTAATGTACTACCGCCAAATTAAATCAAAACACTATTCTGTCCTGTTGTCTCCTTGATCAGAGTGCTTCAGTGGTTTCACATTTCTTCCAGGGTGATGTCTGTACTCCTTTCTTGTTGTCCAAAGCCCTCTGTAATTCAGCCTCCACTTTGGACTCAGTTCCCCAGCATCAAGCTATTGCTGTCAACCTGGACTCATTAACTTCCCTGGATGTATCCTCGGCAGATTTATCGTGCCTCGCAACACATTTTGGCCCAGTTGGTTAAGTGCTTGGCTGCTAACTGAAGGATCTGCGGTTCAAACCCACCAGCCACTCTCTGGAAGAAAAATGAAGCAGTCTGCTTCCATAAGGATTTACATCCTTAGAAACCTTTATGGAGCAGTATTGCTCTGTCCTTTGGGGTCTCTATGAGTCGGCATCAGTCCGATAGCAACACTTTTTTTTTTTTTAGTTTGAACACATTTAGCATCTCTTCCTGCTCTAACTCACCCCAATAGCTCATGTCTCTGCCTGCTAGAATCTGACCCATCTCTCTCCACCCAGCTGTAAAGTCCTCAGTTTCATGGTTCCCTGACTTTGAGATAAACCAAAAAAACCCAAACCCACTGCTGTCAAGTCAATTCCAACTCATAAGGACCCTTTAGGTCACAGTGGAACTGCCTCACAGAGTTTCCAAGGAGCCCCTGGTGGATTTGCACTGCTGACCAACTGGTTAACAGCCATAACACTTAACCCTCTACGCCACCAGGGTTTCCTGGTCAAGTGCTCTCCTGAGCTCTTATACTCTGTGTGGTGGTCATCACCTTCTGAATATTACTGGTATTTATTTGTACAGATCGTGAAATCCAGTAGGGCAGGTCCTCTGTATCTTTCCGTCCTGCTGCTAGGCCTGCACAGTGCCTGGCTAACAGTTGGTGCTTCAAGTATTTATTTATGCAGTACACAGACACAGGCTTTCTCTCGCCTCTGCTTTTTCTCGTCTGATTAGCACCCAACAGAGCACTGCCCTCTTTGTCTTGCTTTCCAGTAGAATGGCTCTGCTTCCCAGATGCATTCATGCCATGGAGTCATTTATTACATCCGTTCCCCAAACATACATACAGACCAGGGATGCTAAGTAGCTGACTCCCCAGTTAAAGCTTTTTGCACATTTGGGATGAGACTTTTTTTAAAAAAAAAAAACAAACCTATTTGGTTCTGTAAACTGCCTTTTTAGATATTTTAGGAAAAGAAAGGAAAAGTCAACAAGTTTTTTTTGGAGATATCCATGTATTGATGGGAACCAAGTCCTGAACAACTCATTTGTTTTCTTCTAAATGAGCATATATGGAGAAGCTCTGATGGTATAGTAGTTAAGCACTTGGCAGCTAACGCAAAGTTTGGGAGTTCAACCCATCAGTGGCTCCCTGGGAGAGAAGACGTGGCAATCTTCTCCCGTAAAGGTTACAGGCTTCGAAACAGCATGAGGTGGTTCTGCTGTGTCCTGCAGAGCACCTATGTGTTGGAATTGACTGTATTGCCTTTTTTTTTTTATTATTCTATTTTGGTTTATAAATGAGAACCAGATCCTGAAAACTCATTTGTTACCTTCTAAAAAAGAGTAAATGGAGCTTCCTCAGGCTTTCACTCCACTGAGAAAATATCTTTTCACCATAAAACATATTTTTGTACTGGAATTTAGGTTTAAGTTGTAGAGAGTAATTTTGCAATATTTATGGACTAGGTATTTTGTTGGGATTTTTTTTTTGAACAGCAAAATAGGTAACATTAAACTTTATCTTTTTTGTTTTAGTAGTAAATGGACAGTATTAAATTGAATATACAGAAGGATTCAGTTTTGTTATGTATTCTTTTATGACTTTAAAAAAAACTTAGATGGGAAAACAAAACATAAAAAATTTAACTCTGAATGATAGGGTTATTTTCTTTTTTGTATATTTTTCCATTTTCTGATCTTTTTATTATTAACGTGCATTTCTTTTAAAATTTTAATAAAATATTTTATTTGTTCTCAAAAGAAGAATTTTGGGAAAAGGATATGACATGGAAAATTTTTATGGTGTGCTGATGCCACAGCAGTTAAGCACTTGGTTGCTGACCAGAAGGTTGGTGGTTCAAACCTCCCAGTTACTCCTAGGAGAAAAATATGGCAGTCTGCTTCCTTAAAGATTCCAGCCTGAGAACCTCCATGGGGCAGCATTACTGTGTCCTGTAGAGCTATTTTGAATCTGAATTGTCTCAATAGCACACAATAACAATATATGAAATTGAGGACTTGTGAAGAACTCTGCAGTCTTTCTGGTTTGTTTATTATATTATGGCATAATGTATATTAATAAAGTTCTCTAATTTTAAGTGTATAACTCCATGAATTTTGACAAAAGTATACAGCCATGTTGCTATCACCATAATCTTGTTATTTAATATTTTTATCATCTCCAAAAGTTCTCTAGTATCTCTTTGTAGTTTGATCAACTCACCTCAACCTTTGGCTTTTGGGAACCACTGACATACTGAATAAAATCAATGTAATTTTACTTTCACTAGATGTTTATATCGATGTATTCATATAACATAATCTTCTGTGTGAGGTTTTTCCCCCACTTATGATGCTTTAAAATTCGTGTTGACTGGAACAGTAGTTCATTCCTTTACATTGCTGTTCATACTCTACGAATATGTCATATTTCATGATTTTTTGATATTTGAGTTGTTTCCAGACTTTTACCATTGTGAATGGTCATGTGCACGTCCTTGGGTAAACGTATGTTTTCATTTGTTTTGAAATCCCTAGTAGAGTGATTCATGGGGTGTTTGGGAAGTATATTTCATCTTATAAGAAGCTACACAACTGTTTTCTAAAAGTGTCCATACCATTTTGCCTTCTCACCACAGTGTTCCACTAGCTCCACATCCTTTTCAACACTTCTTGTTGTCGGTCTTCTTAATTTTAACCATTCTAGTGGGTGGGTAGTATGAGCTTATTATGGTTTTAATATTGTATATCCCTCATAATGTTAAGCATCTCTTTTCATGTGCTTGTATATTACTAGATCTTTTTAGCAAAGTATTCAGATGTTTTACTCATTATTAAGAGAGGTTTATGTATTATGGATACGAATAATTTATTGGATACATGTTTTGAAAATATTTTCTTCTAGTCAGTGGCTTGTTTTAACATTATTTTCTTAGTTTCTAATGGAAAACATTTTAAATTGTGATGAAGTCCAGTTTATCTTTTGTTTTCTTTATAATCCAAGTTTTTTGTGGGTTGAGAAATTGTTATTTAATTCATGGTAACAGATTTTTTTTCCCTAATGGTCTATTCTAGAGGTTTTATAAGTGTGGACTACACAGCTAGTACTATATCTAGCATTAACTTTTGTATATAGTTTGTGGTAAGAATACATATGAATATCTAATTGCTTCACCCCATTTGTTGAAAAAAAATCTTTTCCCATTGAAATGCCTTGGGGATCTTTTTGAAAATCAGTTGACCACATTTCTGCACGTCCGTTTCTGGACTTTCTATTTTGGTTTATTGATGCTTCTCCTTTTACCAAAAGACATTGTCTTATTGACCGTAGCTTTATAATAAGTCTTACTTTACTTTTCTATTTCAAAATTCTTTTGCTTGATCTGACTTGCAGCCAAATTAGATATTTTCATCCTGGCATCAAATTTAGAAGCAACTTGTCAAATTCTGCAAAATAAAAAGGTTAATAAATAAACCTTTTGGAAATTTGATTGTAATTGAGTTGAATCTCTTGAGCAGTTGGTGGACAACTGATATTTTAATACCACTGAGCCTCCTAATCCATGAACACAGTATAAGTATATGGCTTTTCATTTATTTATGTAGTTTCAGTTTTTCTCAGTAGCATTTTCTCCTTTGCAGTGTATAAGTACTGCATATATTTTGTTAAATTTATCCCAAAGTATTTCATATTTTTATTTCATTGTAAATTGTACTTTTCTCTTGTTTAATTTTTAAATTATTTTTGACATAGAAATATATATATGCATGTATTATACGTATATAAATATATGTATTTACACACATATGTATACATACCTTTATCCTGTGACCTTGCTTAATTTACTTATTCTTAATATTTTTCACAGTGGACAATCATAGTTTAACATATTCTTTCCAATGCACATGCCTTTTATTTACTTTCCTTGACTTCTGAGACAGCCAGGACCGCCAGGACAATGCAGATGAGAAGATTAGAGAGCATGTATTGCCTTCATGTTTCCCATCTTAGGAAGAAGACGTTCAGTATTTTCTCACCAAGTATTATGATAGTAAATTTCTAACTGATGCTACTTATCAAGTTGAGGGAGTTCCCTTCTATACAAATGTGCTAAGAATTTTTTTATAAATAGTAACTGACTTTTATAAAAATTATTTTATGCATTCATTGAGACATTGGAATGATCTTTTATCTTTAGTCAGTTTATATTGCATTATACTGATTGATTTCCAAAGGTTGAACCAACCTTGTGTTTCCGGGATAAATATTAGTTGCTCATGTTATATTATCTTCGAATATATTGTCAAATTTCATTTGCTGATATCTTATTAAGAATTTTTTTATGTATGTTCATAAGATATATTATTCTGTAATTTTCTTTCCGTATAAGTACTTGTCAGATTTTTGTATCGGTGTTTCTGGTATTAAAGAATGAGTTAGAAGATGTGCCAACATCTTTAGGAAGAAATACTTGGTAAAATAGATCAACGAAGCTATCCAGGCCTAGAGAATTTATGTAGAATTTTCTAACTAATAACTCAATCTCTCTGAATAGAAAAGGGAACATTAAGAGTATCTGTTTCTTCTTAAGCAATCTTTGATAGTATGCATATTCAAGGAATATATTCTTTTTTATCTAACTTATCGAATTTATTGGTAGTTATTCGTTATATTCCTCTAGGAAGATCTGTAGGATCTTAGTAATGATTTCTTTCTGCTATTGAGGACTTGTGCATTTTTAATTCTTTCTCAGTTAGTCTGGCTAGAGGCTTGTCATCTTTGTTCATCTTCTTAAGTAACTAGTCCCAGGAATCACTGATTGTTCTTTTCTTTTTTTCCTGCCTGTTTTGTATTTTATTGATTTCTTCTGAAGTCATTGTTATTTCCTGCCTTCTGTGGATTCTATCTATTTAGAGGTCTTTTCAGCTTGGCCAACTGGAACATGAACTATTACCAGCCTTACTGAGTTTCGGCAGTGGTTCTAGTTGTACTTTCCAGTTGTTGTCTCCTTGACTATGGGTAGTTTCTTCTTGAGCATGTTGAGATTAGTACTCAGCCAGACATTCTAAGAGATCTCTCTGCATCCCCAGGACTCCTTAATGACTGCTCCTTCTCTTCAATGTTCTGTCTCCCAATAGCTAGCTGCCTTGGCATCTATGAATTCTGAAGGTTGTCTCCTCAACTCAGCAATACCGCTGGACTCTGTTTGGATTCCCCCTCACTGTATGTTAGCCTGGATTCTCGGTAATGATCTGGGGTATGCATAAGGCTCATCTTCTTTTGTTTCCCATCTATCAAGAGCACTATACAGCCTATTGTCCAGTGTTAGAAGACCATCTTACTTGTATTTATCCCACTTGTCTCTTTTTTAAGACAGGAAGGCAAATCTGATGCATGGTATTCCATCAAAGCCAGAAAGGAAGGAAAAAAAGAAAAACCAATCCCTTCAAGCCTGTATCTTTGGAATTCTTAGAAGTCTTCCAAAGCAAAATGGGAAGAAGGTTATAGTCCTGAAGAAGAGTCCAGTGGCCCGAGTACCTTAAATAGGAAAAGATATCACTAGTACATAAGAAAAACAGGCACTCATGAATAGACTACGTACCCAGCAGTGATTGGGAAACAGTTTCATAATTGTAGACAAGGAATGAAAGACACATTTTCCTTCCATTAGAGGTGGCAATTTTTCTAAACTACTGTTTTTTTCTTTTTGCTGTAGTACATGTATATGTGTGTATACATGGATGTGTCATGGACTAAATTGTGTCCCTTCAAAAATGTATATAGCAATTTGACTAGGCCATATTTCCTGCTATTGTGTGATGTTCCTGTATCCTGCAAACCTTGCCTCTATGATGTTAAATAGGGAGAATGGGCTGTGGTTGTATTGATGGGGCAGGACTCCACGTGTAAGAATGTGTTGTGCCGTGAGGCAACAGTTCTCTTGGGATATAAAGGAAAGAGAAGCAGACAGAGAGTTGGGGACCTCGTACTGTCAGGAAAGAAACAGTGTGCTTCGCAAATCCTTTGTAAAGGACCTGGGGCTCTTGCACCTCCCAAATCTCCAGTCCAGGGGAAGATTGATGACATGAGTCTTCTCCAGAGCCAACAACAAGGCTTCTTCTAGAGCTGAAACCCTGAATTTGGACTTTTAGCCTACTAACCAAAGCCAAAGGCACTGCCATCAAGTAGAGTCCTGCTCATAGCAACCCTGTAGACTGTGGCAAAATAAAATTTCTCTTTTTAAAGCCATCCGCATGTGATATTTCTGCTACAGCAGCACTAGATGACTAAAAGAGTATATAAACCAATCATGTACCATTTTAACATCTTTTTCATGTACAGTTTAGTGCCATTTATTATATTCGCCATGCCATGCAACTAGCACCACTATACATTTCCAGATTTTTCCATCACCTTAAAGGAAACCCAGTGCCCCTTAAGCAGTGACTCTTTCTTTCTCCGTACCACCTACCACTGGTAACCACAAATAAACTTTGGACTCTATGTATTCATCTATTTCAGGCATTTCATGTAAGTGGGATCATGAAATAGGTACCTTCCATGTCTGAATTACCTCATTCAACATAATGTCATCAAGGCTTGTCGGTCTTGTGGCATGCATCAGAACTTCATCTCTCCTTTGCAGAGTAGTACTCCTTGGTGTGTGTGCACCACCTTTTGTTTATCCATTCTTCTGTTGTTGGACAATTAGGCTGTTTTCAACTTTTGACCATTGTGAATAGTATTGCGAAGAACAAGTATCAGTGTTTCTGCTTTGTGTTGCTTTGGGCATGTGTGTAAGAGTTGATTTTAATATCACTTGAGATGACTCAAAACAGAAAAAAAAGTAAATTGTTGTGTTAGAGAGAATCTTTGTTATTTTCCAGTGATATTCTCTCTGACAGATGACCATCACCCTCTCTGTACACGTGCTCACTGCCCAGTCAGAGCCACCGCACAGGAGGACTGTTGTCTTGTAGGACTGCTTGATCATTTGGAACCTTCTGTGTACCACTTGGCTACACATTGCTACACCCTCCACCTATTCATCTGCTTTGTCCTCTGAAATAACATACAGTATATTGTGGTGGATAATTGATGGCCATTATAAGGTCTGCCTTAATTCTTTCTTGTCCAGATTAAAATCCTCTAATGTCTTACAGCAAGTATTACTTTCACTCATTCTCACTGTACTATTCTTTGGACAAATTCTAATGTGTTACTTTTACACTTAACATATGATTGCCAGAAACAGATACTATTATTTAAGGGTGGAGTGAATAGGCTGATCATGTCCGATGTCAGATTAACTAGAATTCTATTAATGTAGCTTATGGATATATTTTTTAGAATGTGAGGAGATTTAATTTTTATGTTTCTCTGAAGCTACAGGTAATTTAGCACAGATTAATTTCCTGCTCTTCTGCAGAGGTGATCATAAGAAACTCAATGGCTCATCCATCTGTCTGGGCTTTGGGTGGTTCTGCTGGCTTCTGAACACTTAGAAAAATCAATATGGTGTTCAGTCCTTGAATTAAAACAAGTGCCTGCTGTTAAAGATGATTATGTCTCCCTTGAAATTTCCCATCAGCTGCCACTTGATGAAAGGTGCTATGTAGAAGGGTTTTTGTTTTGTTGGGTTGTGTCTTTCTTTAAATCCCTGTACACAGTGAAAATATTTAGGGGAGGAAGTTGCTTGTCCTTGATTTTCAGTGCTGTAATGAGGATTCACATAGGGAATAAGCAGTCCTTTATCCAGAATCATCTTACGAGCACAGAAATACTTTCACAGATACCCAAGGTTGGAAAGATGGGTGATGATTAACTAAAACCTATTACTGTCTAGTGGATTCCAATTCATGGTGACCCTGTAGGACAAATTAGGGCTGTCTCCTAGGGTTTTCAGGGAGCAACTGGTGGAGTCAAACTGCTAATCTATAAGCTACATTTTATGTATATAAAATCTCACAGCAATTTCAAGCAAAGCAAACACTGTAGCAGACAGCATCATTGTCTGGGCCCCCACCTGCCTCAGTAGCTTCACCTATACCTCACGTTCTGGGGTCCCCTCATGATGGTGAGTGGATCATGCGTGGACACACTGCTGGCATTTGATAATAAGCACAAGAAAATTGTTATTAGCTTAAGCTAATAACAATTTCGTGTAATTTGTTAAGAGCTCATTGTGTTTCAGGCCCTATACCTAAATATTCCGCAGTCATTTTCTTGTGTAATCTTCACAGCAACTCTTTGAATTAGGTTCTTTGCAGTGTCCCTGTTTCTGGAAGAGGGTACTGTGGCCTGGAGAGGTGAAGTAATGTCCCCAGGCTTGCAGCTGGTGAACAGCAGAGCCAGAAGTCCTGCTGTGAAGCATGATGCTATGCTCTTCTCACATGCCTTGTGCAAGCTGCTCCCCTGCCTGGAATTTCCTCCTCCCACCTGCTTCTTGTGGTGGGTTGACTGCTGCTCACCCTTCAGCGACCTCAAGTGTCCCCTGTTTTGAGAAGGCAGGTACTCCTTCTCTGGAGTTCCATTGCTGTCCCCACTGCTAGGACTCGTACACATGGTGTCAGTTCTTCCTTTTCTCCCACTGGACTGCAACGCCTGGAAGGCAGGGACCGTGTCACACTCATCTTTGTACACCTAGAATTTAGCACAGTGCCCAGATGTAGTTGTAATGTCAAGCTCTCAGAGTGAAATTTTTGCTGAAGCCTCAGCTTCCTTACTTAGTGGCTGTGAGACCTCATATAGGACTTGGAGCCTTTGTCTCTGGCCTTCTTCTCCTCATCTGGAAAACACAGAAGTTGGACTATGGCAGGAGTTCTCACTGAGTGTCCCTGCACCAGCAGCATCCGCATCACCTGGGGACTTGGACATGCAGATTCTCAGCCTCCCTCCCAGACCTGCTGACTCAGAAGCTGCAGATGGGGCCCAGCAGTCTGTGCTTAAGAACCTTCCAAGGTGATTCATTTCAGAGCCGCTAGACCTGGGATTGGCCAACTACAGCCTGCTGGCCTGTCGGCCAAATCCCACCTAAGGCATGTTTTTGTCCTTTGATCCCTTGAGCTAAAAATTGTTCTGTGTTTTTAAAAGATGGTAAAAGCTAAAGCAGAAGAAGAACAGCATGCAAGAGAGACCACATAAAACCAAAAACCAAACCCACTGCCGTTGAGTCGATTGTGACTCATAGTGACTCTATAGGACAGAGTAGAACTGTTCCATGGTTTCCAAGGAGTGTCTGGTGGATTTGAACTGGTGACCTTTTGGTTAGCAGATGTAGCACTTAACTGCTACTCCATCAGGGTTTCCAAAGACCATATGTGGTCCAGAAAAGCCTAAAATATGTGGCATTTAACCCTTTCCAAACAGGTTTGCTGACCCCTGTGCTAAGTAATCAGCTCATTGAAGGCCCTTCTGTGATTCTGTCTTAGGTGTCTGGTGTTATTATCACCAACTGATACTGAACTGTAGATCAGGAGGCCTGGATCCTAGTCCATCTGGTTCTACCATGTTATAATGCTAATTATTTTCAACTCACTAAACCTCCAACTCCTCATCTTCATAAATGAGATTGGTGTAAGGTTTGTGAATTAGTCACATTCCATCAGGAAAGCAGAAATGCTTCTGGCATCTCAAACAAAAGGCCGTTAGTGCAGAGAGTTGGGAATGCATTGGTGTTTGAAAGCTGATAAAACAGAAAGGGGACGCCAAAGCAACTCAGGCAGCTTGGCATGAATAACTCCAGGGAGCAGCTACCACTCTTTAAGACCTGGGAGCACAAGGAAAGAGGCTACAACGAAGAATGTAGAAGCTGGAAGGTGTTCCTGTGGGGCTATAGCTTACAGCTTTAAGGAAAGGGTACAACAAACTAGTGCCCATACCTGAGAAGGCAGTGTCGTGGTGTAGCTGGTACTTGGATGGCTTTGGACAGCATTATGGTTTCTGACTAGTAAAAGAGTGGCCCAGGGGATGCTTCGAGTACAAAGAAGGATGTGGCCTGGCTGGTGTCAGGATAACCTGAAGTTGCACTTCGGCAGCTGAGGGCAGTAGAGCAGTACCAGGATGATATTCTTTTAAGGCGGGTGAGGCCCTGTCGGGTGGGTACCGGGAAAAGCTAAAAGGTGGAGCTGTAACATCTCACGGCTGCTGTTTCTGCAGTAAAGTCTGCAAGTACTGAAGGTGGAAGGGGATCCCGTCAGCCCATCTTCCAACTTCCAGTTTCTTACCAACGTCTTCCTTAAGAAGAACTTACCCGGAAGTCAGCTGGAAGAGAAATAGAATGTGTAGTATGTAAATCCCTGGAGTCCTAACCCCAGTATCACAGGACAGGAAATAGAAGGAATGTGGGGCTTAGAAACAGGAGAGAGTGGGCAGATAAGCAGCACAATCAGCCTGATGATCTTCAAGACCCCCGCCTACTGGAAGAATTGCCCTGTGTAGAAATGCTGCTTACAGAAATGCCAGTGCCTATGCTCTTCCATCACCCACTCCAGGTGGCACAGGGAGTAACCAATCGACAGGGAAAATGGTACCCATGACCTGTAATATCAAGGCTCTGAAGGGGCCCATTGTACACCCTGAAATATTTGAGGCTGAGTCAAAAATAAAGAAAAAAGAATAAACATGTTCTCATCTACCTATTACGTTCTGGGCCCTATTTCGCAACGTAGTGTTGAGTTAATCAGTTTTGATTCCTTCTGAGAATGTTCTCAGTACACCCTTCTGCTGTTGTCCATATTTATCCTAATTTAGAGAGTTCAAGAGAAGGCAACCAGCTTCCAAGGCTTTTTCCTTCTCTGCTAGGCTGCCCCTTCACTCACCCAGCTGGCCTGTCCTTTACCCACTTGAACTGTGCAGTAGAATATCCGTTTGTGTCTGATGAACACGTAGTTATGCAGCTCCTGCCATGTGCTCTAAGGGCTGTGCCAGCACTCACTCAGCTCTCTTAGCAGCCCTGTAGTGTGGGCACTGAGACAGGCCGTCTTTCACAGAGGGGCAGTGGAGCCCTGGAGAGGTGAAGTCATTTCCCTAAGACCACACTTGGGTTTAGTGGTAGAGGCAGGAGTGAATGGGGTTAAGGCAAGTCTGGCTTCGGATCTCACAAATCATAGCACTAAAATATGATGGATTCCCAGGTATCATCATCCAGTACCGTCTGATACAAAAATACTACCGTAACTGTTTTCATTATCTCCCTCTTTTAAGAAGTAAAATTACAGTTACATTTAAAGGTATCTGGGTACCTTTTCTTAATCCTCTTGCTTTTCATTTCTCTCCCAGATCAAGCCATTGTCCCAAATTTTATGTTTGTCATTGCCCTGCAGGCTTTTTACTTTGACCATATTTGTGTGTATGGTACTGTTACACAACTGAAAAATTATACAACTTATAGCATTATTTCTATGTTTTTTTGATAGTTTTTATCAGCATGGTATATTTTACAGTATACGAAGACTGCCAGTTAAGTTCACGAACTCATTCTAGAACAAGTGTTACATACGTGGCAGTTCTGCTCAACCTGTAGGATCGCTATGAGTCAGAGTTGGTAGCAGGTTTGGGGCTTGGCTGCATTTTTGAGATTGTTGCAGTTCGTTTAACTGCTAAAGAGTGATTCACGAGGTGGATGTAGCACAATTTATTTTTGCATTCTTTTTTTTTTATTTAATATGACTGAGTGAAAATGTACATTCCCGTATAAATTTACATGCCCACCTATATGCAACTTCCCTGTCTGGTGACAGCACACTACTCCTCTCTACTCCATACATCTCTCATCCTCCCAACAGCCTGCTTTCCCCTCCTCTCCACCCACTCCCCTTCCTCCAGCCAGAGGTCAGCAGGATGATATCCTATAGATGTATAGAACCATAAAGTGCTGCTGTTGATGAGCATTTGGGATATTTTTGATTTTCTATTATTACAAAAATATGCAATATACATTTTTGTTTCTGTATCTTTGAGCACACATGTGATTTTATACCAGGAATGAAATTTCTGGATTAGTGAGTATGAATCTCTTCAGTTTTATTAGATACTTTCACAGTGTTCTCCAATGTACTTATACCTACATATGAGAAATGAATCCTTATTAACTCTGGGTATTATCAGGGGTTTGCACTTCTGCAGTGTCATAGGGCTGAAGTGGGATCTCCAGGAGTTTTCTTTGGGTTAACATGGGCATGAGCCGCAGTATGAACTGTCATTGCTTTGCATGCTTGTTGTTTTTTTCTACTACTGTTCTTTTTCTCTACTTAGCAATATCTGTTTCTCATTCATGACCCATCTCAAGAACTCTTGTGGAAATCCCAGTTTCCCTCCAGATACATTTTGCTGGCTTTTTTTTAGTTTTCCTTTGTAGCCCTTTGCCCTTTGATGGTAAGCAGGGCAATGGGTTGAAGTCAGTTGTTACTTCATGATTATTATTCGTGCCTCCCTTTCCTTCTCGGCGTTACACTTTTTGGGAACTGATTCAGTGGTGGCTTTTATTCTAACCTTGTGGTGGTGTTTATCACAAAGGAGTGACACCCTCTGTTTGCCCGTCCCTTATCCCCAGCCCTTGCACTCTGAGAGCTCCTAGGTCCCTGATCCTCTCATCCAAAGTGCCTGACTTCCAGCAGTTGCTCAATAAGTGTTTGCTTCATGACAACCACACCTTTGTCATCTGGAAAACAGATCTCAGCACTCGAGTTTTATTCTCTTTTTGTGAAGCCCAACTTGGCTCAAACTCACCTTGTCCTTATCAGGGATAATAGGGGATAACCCTTTCTCTGTTGCATGCAAATCGTGCTTATTTATTAGCACTCCATCGGGAGGACAAAAGAGAGAGAAAAGGAGAAGAAACCAAATAAAAACCCAAATCCACTGCCTTCAAGTGGGTTCTGACCCATAATTATTTCCAACTGTCTAGGAAAGAGTAGAACTACCCCATAGGATTTCCAAGGACTGGTGGGTAGATTTGAACCACCAACCTTTTGGTTGGTAACCAAATTCTTAACCACTGTGCAACTAAGGCTCCTCCGTGAAATCAGTAGCTAACATAAAAGAGGGAGGTTGCTTTATGTTTGTGCTTAAAGTTTTATCTAAAACTTGAGTTTCATGATGTAATTAGAATAAGCCGTTGTGTTTCTAGCCTGCAAAAAGAGGTAGAAAGCCATATGGATTAGAATTACTCAGGGAGCTGTCAAGTAGACCCATGCAGAAAAGGAATTGCTCTTCAAGAAGGGTGCCTTTCACAATGAAAATAATAATAATAAAGTGATATTGATAGCCTTTGGTTGCCATGGGGATACTAGTTCACCTGTTCCTGTTAGACATTGTGGTTCATTTTACTATATTAGGTTTAATGGAAAATCACAAACCCAGCTTTATTTTTTAACTGTGTCTGGGATTTAAAACAGTCACTGGGCTGTGGTGGTAGTGGGCAAGCACAGAATTACACACTTTAGTTTGTGCATTAAGATGACCTGCCTGTTGGGTTTAGAAAGCAGAAAAGTCAGTGCTTTTTACTTAATCTGGTTTTATCTGTGTGCACGAGATTAGAGATGTTTGTTGGCCCCATGGCAGCACCTGCCTTTTTCAGAGTGCTTCCAATGACCAATTCCTACTCCTCTGTTAAAACTCTGCATTGCACTGAACATGTGGCCACAGCAAATATATTGCCGAGCTCCCGAGGGAATCAGACAGTCTCAATTTCTAATCTTTATCAACTTTATCGGTTTGTTCCATCATTTCATTTGCAGTTGAGCAGTTAGTGCAAAGGGGGAGCCGGGGAAGGGAAAACTATTGGCATTTATAGGATCCTGGATGTTACCCAGGAACTGTGTGAAGAAGCTTGCAATTGTTACTATATTCAATCCTTTAGTGATTAGTCACCCTTGATTTTTTTGTATTTCAAAAAACTCATGCTCTGTGTACAGTTCTGCATTTGATCATTTATAACAACCCACTGGCATTCTCATGATACAGTGATAAACTGGTGAACAATTATGTATTTTTAAAAAATGTAGACATTGATATTACTGGGCTCAGCTAAGTAAGTGTATTTGTATTTTAAGTGCATAGGGGTGTCAACATCATCACAAACCAAGTATTTTTTTTAATATGTTTATTTTCTTCCTTTATGCCTTCATTTATTCAGGGATCAGAGATTTGGAGCAGTAATGGAAATGAAATCCGTTGGACCTCTGTGTTTCCACTTACATGTTGCTTCTCAGTTCCTGTAGGAGCGAGGCCAGTTTCCTTTATCATCCCAAACACCCATTTCTCGCTTCTTCTATGCCGCAGGACCACTTCTGAGTACACACTCTTTCTCCTTTCATTTCATTAATGTTATCCAGCTGTTTAGCCACGCATTGTAAAGACAGAAAGGTCAACAGGCCCTATTGCATGATCTTTAAAAGGCTGATAATGTCAAGATAAATGTATCCTCTTAAATCTGTTTTTAAAGGCCAGAATCATTCATGCATTTCTGGGAGCAGATAATGACATCAAAATTATTACCAGGAGCCGGTTCCTGTGATCCTGGGAGGCAGCCAAGACTTACTGCTCAGCTGGACAGAAGCCTCTGCCACCAAATGCCTGTTTTTTCATCTTGGGTGGACTAGATTTTAGGGTCTGAAGATCAAGTCATTACTTGGCATTCTGCAGCAAGGCAGGATGTGCTTTCCAAATGAGCCAGTGCCATTGCTTGGCATGAAAATTCTGGTCTTACAAAGAAGGCTTTCTCTCTCTCTCTCTCTCTCTCTGTCTCTCTCTGTGTATGTGTGGTATACATATATCGTTGTCTAGTCGACTCTGATTCGTGGTGAGTCCGTGGGTGTGACTGAGTAGAAATGTACCCCATGGAGTTCTCAGGGGCTGATTTTTCAGAAGGATATCACCACGCCTTTCTTCTGAGATGCCTCCAGATGGACTTGGACTACCAGCTTTTCAGTTAGCAGCTGAGTGTGTTCACTGTTTACATCACCCAGGAGCTCTTTCTGTCCCACCCCTCTTCCTTGACCTCTCTGTCTTTGTGAGTGTGTGTATGTTGTATGTATTAGATATATACATGAATTATTACGATACAATAAATTGTAGTAGAAATGCACTACTTTTAGTTCAGACAAGGGACTTTTTATACTTGGGCTTGAAGTGGAACATAAGGCTGTATGGTTAAGGGGTTGGATGTTCAGTGGTTCACACTACTCAAGTGCGTTCCTTCCCTTTGGAGATTCAGATTCAGGGAAACTAGGAAGTACTCTGAGACCCTGGGGCAGGGGTAGTGGTTAAGTGCTAGCAGTGCTAACCAAGAGGTATGCAGTTCAAATCCACCAGGTGCTCCTTGAAAACTCTGTGGGACAGGTCTGCTCTGCTGATAGGGTCGCTGTGAGTCAGAATCAGCCCAACAGCAGTCGGTAGGAAGTACCTATTCCTGGCTAGACAAGCATGCCAAGTGCTTTGTATTTTAGTAATTTCCCGTGATAACAGTGGAACATAGAATTGTTGGCTTTTTACAAATGAGAAGAAGCTGAGACCCTCAGAGGTCGAGCAGCTAACCTGAGGCTGTATGACTGATTCAGGCCCTTGAACTCCTGAGTCCCGTGCTCCGCTCCTGAACAACTACATCTGCCTCTCCCACAGCATGGTTTCAAGGCTAGGCGACAAGATATGCCAAAGCCATGTCTGTCATTCTGGAATCAGAACGAGGGATAAAAAATGGCTGGAATGTGGTAGCAGTAATTAAC
Organism: Heterohyrax brucei; assembly: GCA_028571685.1. Classification (NCBI taxonomy): domain Eukaryota; kingdom Metazoa; phylum Chordata; class Mammalia; order Hyracoidea; family Procaviidae; genus Heterohyrax; species Heterohyrax brucei. The sequence goes on along the minus strand of CM053149.1, from coordinate 109,479,435 downwards.
CAAAGGATGCTGCTTTAGGATCACCCCTTGAGAACTGAAAGGGACATTACTTGTCCATCTCATGATGACCATACTTAATGAAGCAAGAAGGAGATCCAGTTGGCCTAACCGGGTCTCTTTGTTTCCTGAGATGTTATGGAGGAGATGAAAGGAGACAGACCTGAGCGGGACTCCAGCAGTGTGTGCACACGAAGGAGCGTGAGCCACCTTGTGCTGAGATAACATAAAGGCCGTGAGCAGATGGCTTTACTAAAGATCAAGGTATTTCTTCACAGTAAAGTAGGCTAAAAGTCCCAATTCAGGGCATCATCGCCAGGAGAAGGCTTTCTGGGTTGGCCTTCTCGTCAGTCGACTACGAGCTTCCATGCACAGGGACCTCAAGGCCAAAGAACAGGCTCTGCTGCTGGGACTGCTTTCTTGGCATTAGGAAGTGCTCCCCCACCCTTGTTTGCTTCCCTTTTATCTCTTGGGAGATAAAAGGTAGTACTGGCCACACTCCAGGGAAGCTCCCTCTACATTGGATCAGGGATGTGACCTGGGTAGGGGTGTTACAGTCCGACCCTAATCTTCAACTCTTTAACATGAAATTATAATCACGGAATAGAGGACAATCACACAATTCTGGGAATCAAGGCCTAAACAAGTTGACAGATATCTTGGGGAGACACAGTTCAATCTGGGATGCTACATGTGCCAGTTTCTTATGCCATGATACAGACTAAGACTAGGAAGAAAGGCCTGGCATTCTAACTCAGAAAACTAGTCACCTAAAGTTTTGTAAATTGTTACGCTGTATGTTATTGCATTTTATGAAGGAAATTACATGCTATAGAAATGTTCACAATTTGGGAGATTTATGAAAATCTAGATCCTTATTTTTCTCAGTTGTAACTTTAGAATAACTTACTAATATGGATCCGACTCAACGGCACTTGGCGACTTGGCTATGCCAGTGAAGTTGAAAATGGATTATCTAGCAGTTCTAAAGAATGGAACACAAGAGGGGTTAGGAAGATAGAAGACCAGGCCACAGACTGAGAAGAGAGTTTTAGTGACAAGCTGTGTGGAAAAAGGCATAAGTTGGCTTTTTAGACTCTTCAGGGTCCTAAAGGCCCTGTTTATCAAAGCAGAAATGGCACAGGCACCTAGGTAGTGGGCGGTTAGCAGCTGTGCATTAGGAAAAGGGACAGTCCATCTCACTCTGCATTGCGTGCACGGCGCTGTCTTGATGGGCGCTGCCCCTTGGCAGTACAGTGACTGAGAGGACAAATTGGATTCTTCTTTTATTTTGTCCCCACCCAAGTATTATTTTAAGGTACTGTTGTGGAGTCTAAAGCCAACCCAAGGCAGCACCACCAACATTTACAAATGATGCGTTTAGTTAGGAGCTTCTCCCTGGGTGGACCCCCTGCCCAAGTCTCCAATGGCATTCCAGTAACTTGGGTCGTACCTCACTTTCTATGAGAGGGGTGCCCTTGAAAGACAGTATGTGAATCGTTTTACAATTCCAGTGTCTTTGAAGTGGTGGTGGTGTTATCAGTTGTCCTTGATTTGACGCATTACAATGCCATGTACAACAAATGGAATGTTGCCCAGGCTTGTGCCATCTGAGCACTGTTGGTGTCCTCGAGTCCACTGTCATGGTCACTGTGTATTTTGAGGACATTCCAACCTTGGGGGCTCATCAGACCATATCCTGTGGTGATCCATGGGATTTCCATCAACAAATTTTTAGAAGTCAATCTACAGGCCTTGCTTCCTAGTCTGTCTTGGTCTGGAAGCTCCACTGCAGTGTGCCCACCATGGGTGACTCTGCTGGTATTTGAAATCCCAGTGGCATAGTTTCCAGTACCACAGCAACACACACACACAGGCCACCGTGATATGAAAAACTGACAGACGGACGATGAATTGAGATGCTACAAAGCATGAAATAAATATCTTAAGCAGTATCTTTTTAACAAAATCCAGAATAATTCTACAAAAGGTATACATATACATACATGTGGAAAACCTGGTGGCATGGTGGTTAAGTGCTATGTCTGCTAACCAAAAGGCCGGTGGTTCAAATCCACCAGGCACTCCTTGGAAATGTGACAGGACAGATCTATTTTGTCCCATGGAGTCGCTATAAGTTGGAATTGACTTGACGGCACTGGCTTTGATTTTTGTTTTTTCTTGATATAATACGTGTAAATTTATAAAAAGTGCTTCTCGATGTGTATTTCCTGTAAATTGGATTTGTATATTTGAATTTGTTTGAAAGAGATGACATGTTTGTTGTCAGTTCTATTATTAGGAAATAGCCTATTTTGTTCCTGAAAATAGGGGGTAAACATTTAGGTCAGATATAGCTTAGCAGTCCAGCATTTTCTTAATAACATCATAATACCCCCTGGGGTTTTTTAGTACAGTCATTAAGAGGAGCTCATCAGATTCTCACCTTTATTACCTCATTTATCTTCTGAGCATCTGTGGGAGGCACGGAGTCAGATATTATTACTGGCATTTACAGAAGGCAAATTGGAGAGGTTATCCTGCATAAAGTGATGGTCAGTGAGAAGGCTCTGGTAAGGACTCAGGTGGACCAGATCTTAGTGTAGCCCACCAGCATTTGGTGGAAGTCTGATCCCAGAGGTCCTTAGCACAGGAGCCCAAGTAAAGTGTAGTTCTATCAGGTGACTTGTCACCAACTTTTCCTGCCCTGCCACTTAGTAGAGACACTGTGTAGGCAAATGACTCTCTTTCTCTGAGCTGTGGCTTTCTCATCTGAAAACTACACAGACTCTAATTGTGTCGCTTGCCAGGAAGGATTCTTTCCTAAGAGAATCAGCACTATTCTGAATAGGCATAAGGAGGAGAGAGTGGGAGGGGTCTGTGTCTTGCATTGACTTCAGGACTTAGCTTCTGCAGAGAGGATGGAGAGATTACCCCTTACAGCCACTGGGGTTCCTTTCTGCCTACACTGTAGCTGTCACAGACCTTTTAAAGTTACCTCCTCTAATGTGGAGGTTTCTCTTTTACTGATTATATTGTATGAGTTTCAACTTCCCCATTATTTAATCCTAGAACCTAGAGGTGGTTGTCACTGCCTCATAGGGTTTCCAAGGCTATAGCTTTATGGATGCAGACTGCCATGTCTGTCTTCTGTGGAGGTGCTGGTGGGTTCCAACCACTGACCTCTTGGCTAGTAGTTGAGAGCTTACCCATTGCACCATCATGGTTCCTCCCTGGAACAGTTGTTGCTTAGAAAAGATAGGACTGAAAGTGTGTGCTGGTGTGAGAAGGTTAGAATGCTTTTTAGTCCAGTAGCTAGGAGCTATGGCTGCTAACCACAAGATTCAAATCCACCAGGTGCTCCTTGGAAACTGTATAGGACATTTTTGCTCAGTCCTATTAAAAACAAACAAACAAACAACAACAAAAAAAAAAAACACTGCCATTGAATCAATTGCAACTCATAGCAACCCCATAGGACAGAGTAGAACTGCTCCCTAGAATTTCCAAGAAGTACCTGGCAGATTCAAACTGCCCACTTTTTGGTTAGCAGATGTAGCACTTAACTGCTGAACCACCAGGGTTTCTACTCTGCCCTGTAGGGTAGTTGTAAGTCAGAATCAACTCAATGACAATGGGGTCGGTTTGGTTTTTGGAAACTAAATGGGAAAAGCCAGTGGAAATATGGAATCTTAGATCATCCCTGCTGGAACAGACCTCAGAGAATTACCATCCAAACCCCTCCTTGTTTAAAAAAAATAAAGAACCTAGATTTTATTTTTTATAGAAGTTTTAGCTTTACAGAAAAGCTGTGCAGAAAGTACAGGGGATTTCCACATACTCCCTTCCTCTTCTGTACAGATTCTCCTGCTAGTGACTCTGGTGACCTCATGTGTTGGTGTGGTACATTTGTGACAATCAGTGGATCAGTATTGATATGTATATACAGCCCATAGGTTACATGGAGGCTCCCTCTGTGTTCAAGAGTCCTGTGAATTTATAAATGAGGCAACTGAGATGAAGACAAGAAGACAGCCAGTCCAGTTGCTTTTCATTTCCTCCAGGAAGTTTTCTCCTGTCACCTGCTTTTGTTTTTGAAAACCTAAGGTCATTTGGAGGACTCACCTAGACTGAGAGAGAAAAGTAGGTGCCTTTTACAAAGGAATACGGAAGTCGTATGAGGAGGGTAAGATTCACCAAGTCTGGGAAGACAGTGGTATTTGGAGGAGACTCAGAGATTGATTTAATTTTCCTTCAAGATAACAATGAAATTTGCATTTCCTCATACCTTCTGCTTTGCAAAGCAGAATCTCTACCTGACTGTGGCCTCCTAACCTGCATCACTCACTCTAAGCCAGAACAGGGGCCTTTAGATTTCCAAGACTGCATGCTAGGTCTTCACAGGTACAAGTTCACCCATGAATGGGATCGAAGGCCTGCCAGAACCTTCACCTCAGCCAGGATGGAGATTAAGTAATTGCTGTTCTTCTCTCAGTTAAAGAGATATTGTCCTTCACTGTATATATACATATAAATATATACACACATATATACATATGAATACATACATACATATGTATATGTGTGTGTAATCGGTTTGGGTGGGGTGTGTGTATATATATATGTATACACAAGTACATGCATGTATGTGTGTGTGTGTCTATGTATATGTATACACATATGTGAGTGTGTGTGTGTGTGTGTAAAAGCCCCATAAAATAGCTTAAGCACCTGGGTCAAGTTTGTGGTTTCTGTTTTTGTTGTTCGTTTCCTCCGTCACCCCTTGTGTGTCTCGCCTCCTTACTGTCACCCTCCTCCTCTCCCTTTGTCTCCACAGAGTTGCCCGTGACATTCCAAAAGGACTGTCATTTTGGTATTTTATGCACATTTCACTTGTCTACAATCAAAAATATTTTAAGATGAATGGTGACAAGGAAAGGTGTTGTTCACTAGGAATTGGCAGCGGTATGATTTTGTCTGCTCCCATCTAGGTGCCTTACGCATCTGATTTAAGTGGTAGTTGGATTTTTTTTTTTTTTAATTATACCCTTTTTAAAGATGCAATGTGTTCAAAGCAAAAGACCATTCTAGTCCTATTGAATGAGGCTCAGGAAAATGGCCTTTTATTACCTGTATTTTTAAGCAAAGCCACGATGAGGAATGTGTCTGTTCTGAGGTGTGTGCCATTGCTCCTTTGAGACCTGCCTTATTAATCATCATGAAAACCTAAGCTGCATCCTCTTATAGGAAGTCCTTCTCTAAGTTCTGTGGCAACATTTGAGTTAACTTAGTCCTGGTGGTGCAGTGGTTAACAGCTATGGCTGCTAGCCAAAAGGTCAGCAGTTTGAATCTACCAGGGATCTCCTTGGAAACCCGACAAAACAGGAGAAAAGGCTTCTCTTTTTAAAAAGCCAAGTGCCATCGAGAAAAAATTAAAATAGACAGCCAGGACCAATTCTTTTATAGAATTGACTTTTTACTTTTGTTTTTTTTTTTCTCTTTTCTTAAAATTCCTGGCTTTCTTCCCCGAGGCTGTGATGGGAAGTCACGAATTAACTGACAGGAGCCACTGAGATAGTAATCTTTGCAGCTTCTGTAGCTTTCTTTAGGTACATCAAACAAAGGGAGACACAAGTGGAGGATGCTGAGGTGTAGGCTCCAGCCAGCTGGAGACAGCTGAGGGCTCTGGACCCCAGATTGATATGCATATTCCACCAGCTGTCTGTGGACAAAGGCCCCACCCAGCCATTCCCTTTGTCCTGTGGCCCCTATGCTGGCATGTGAACCATACCTTCCCTATATAAGCCCTGGTTCACCTGACCAATTTGGACAGGGCCCGAGAAAGGCTATGTGTGTCTCCCATGTTTTGCCAGCAAAACACAATTAATAAAGCCTTTGGTCACTCACCCAAATACCTGTCTCAGAGATTGGCTTTTTGGGGCAGGTAATGAGAATCTGGAGTTTTGTCCAGTAACACCTATGGGGCAAGTTCTACTATGTCCTGTAAGGTCACTATGAATCAGAATCAACTTGATGGCAATGGGTTGGAGCTTTTTGGGTTTTGTGACTATTAGTTATAAGGAACAATGTGACAAGACCAGAGTTGTGGCATGTCATGTGTCACAAGGAAACTGCTTGAGGTACCAATTCCCAGAAGTCAGCTCATTTAATTAGATGGAGCCTGCCTACTTTGTAAGGTAGAACAAATACTTTAAAAGCAATAAATACTAGACTTTCCCTTATGTCTTAACACACACACACACACACACACACACACACACACACTCTCTCTCACCCTACAGAAAGCCAGCTGTAACATATCAGCACCATGGACTCTGATGTTCTCTGCCTTCTTCCTGATGACAGTGACAGTTCTTATCATGTTCACAGTCATCATCACAATCATTAGCATCTTCAGCACAGTCATCATCGTTATCACCATTGCCGTTATTACAGCTCTGATTTATTAGGGAATTACTATGAACCAGACACTGTGCTAAGTTCTTTGCATACTTATTATTTCCAATCACTACAAGCGTGTGAGATGGTTATGCATGATGATTACCACTTTAAGGAAAGACTTTTAGAAGGCAGCATAAATGTTGTCCCTGGATAAGGGTCACCATGAGTTGGATCCAACTCGACGGTACTTGGCTGGCTTGGCTGGATAAGGAAGTAGCTTGTGATGACCCCATGCTGCTTTTGGGTGTTTTCTGATATGACACTTTGGGCTTTAGGACCTGGTTCATTTCCTTCGCTTCTCTTTGGCTTGGAATTTCCATTATTCGCTTTGCCATGCGTGACCCCCTTTGGTGATTTGATGGCCTCTCAGCACTGGTGGAGTCTCTGGGTGATGCAGATGATTCATGTGCTTGACTGCTCATTGAAAGATGGGAGGTTCAAGTCCCCACAGTGGTGCCTAGGAAGAAAGACCTGGTGATCCACTTCTGAAAAATCAGCCATTACAAGCCTTATTTAGCACAGTTGTACTCTGACACACATGAGTTTACCATGAGTTTGAAGTCAGCCCAACAGCAGCTGGACATTTGTAACACCCACGGGTTTATAGTTAGAATTGCTTGGCTCAAGCACTCTCAGGACAGCTGGGGGTATGGAAGCAAAGTGTTGACATTTTGTTTATGTAACATTATTACCTTTTTAATACCTTAAGTTTGGCCTACATTTCATATTTGTAACCAGGTCTAAGTAAAATAAGTAGCCTTATTTGTGTGGATTCTATGACAGAAGATTTTTACAGTAAGAAAAGTATCACCTCAAAAGGTGGCATGCTCTTTCTGGCTATGGAGGATTAGCTTGTATCAGATCAGTCTTTCTACTGAGAAGAGCTAGATAAGGTGCATAAATATTTCTAAAATATGTTGGAACCAAACCAAAAAGCCAAACGTATTGCTGTAGAATCAATTCTGACTCATGGTGACCCCATAGGACAGGGTAGAATTACCCAATAGAGTTTCCAAGGAGCACCTGGTGGATTTGAGCTGCTGACCCTTTGGTTAGCAGCTGTAGCACTTAACCAGTACGTCACCAGGATCCCCAAAATATGTTGGAAGGCATCAGAAATCGACTAAGGCTGCTAAGACCTAAGAGAACAGGTGCAAGATGTAAGGAAAGTGCAGAAGGCAGAAATAACACGGGATGAGAGATGGCTGAGAATTTTGTAACACAGATGATGTGTTTACATTACCCCTCAGGTTCCAGAAACTTGACAAGTCCCAAACAGGGTAAATAAAAGAAAACAACACTTAGGAACATCATAGTAGAACAAAGAGAACATGAAATCTTAAAAGCAGGCAACAATAAAGCTGACTTCTCACCTCACCTAAATTATGAAAGGCAGAATGAATGGAATGACTGTTAAAAGCAATTAAAGAAGATAACAGAAATTCTAATTTACAACCATTGTGAATATATTCATTATGAAGGTAAAATACAGACATTTTTGGACAAAAACGGGGGGAATCCATCTACTGCAGATTTTCAGTAGAGAAAATTCTTTAGGCAAAGAAAAATGATCCTAGCTAGGAGCAAGAAAATCCAGGAAGAAAGAAAAAACAAGGATAAGTCTAAGTTTATACTGAGCCAGCTGTGGTGACTGTCAGGTTCCATGGAGTCGGTTCTGACACGTGACACCTCATGTGCAACAGAATGAAACACCGGCTGGTCCGGCCCGCGCTCACGGTTGTCAGGCGGGAGCCCGTTGTTGCAGCTCCTGCCGGGCCATCTTGTGCAGGGTCTGCTTTTTCGTTGACATCCACTTTACCAAGCACGATGTCCTTCTCCAGTGACTGTTCCCTCCTGATAACATGTCCCAGCTGTGTGACTCGAAGTCTTGCTATCCCTGTTTCTAAGGAGCGCTCTGGCTGGACTTTTTCCAAGACAGATTTGTTTGTTCTTCTGGCAGTCCGTGGTGTGTTCAGTATTCTTTGCCAATACCACAATTCAGAGCCATCGATTCTTCTTCAGTCTTCCTTATTCATTTTCCGGCTTCCATATCAGGTGATTGACAACACCATGGCTTGGTCAGGCATACCTTAGTCTTTAAAGTGACATCTCTGCTTTCTTATTTTAACACTTTAAAGAGATCTTTTTTTTATATAATGTTATATATACTTAGCCTCCAACTTAATAAAGCAAAAATGAACAGAACTCACAAGAGAATAAATAAATCTATAACTACAGTGAAAGATTTTAACAAACGATTCTCAACCAATGTAATAAACAGCCAAATAAATAAAATGGGTCAAGAGACAAAAGATTTGAATATGCAGTCTTGTCCAAGTGGTAGTAAATGGGAAATCAGGAACAGAAATGTAACTACAAAATTCCTAAATGTTGAAAAATTAAGCAGAATATTTTTAAATAAAGCCATGGGTCGAAGAAGAACACACAGTGGAAATTAGAAAAAAATTGCTGAATTTCCTTGCTTCCGTCTGGGATTTTCAGGGTACTGGTTGTGTTTTTTTTTTCTGGATCTAAGACCTTGATTCTAGGTGGTAAATGCACAGTTGTGCTCACTTTGCAGAGGTTATCAGACTATGCACACGTATTGTCTGTATACTTTTCTGCATATGTTAGACATCAGTTTTAAAAGAAAACAATATAAAATGTATGCTCAGATTGCTCCGTGTAAGAAAATCCCCAGATTGCATTCAGATGCTGCAAGTTGTATCAAGGGATTGACTAAATGAAACTGAACAAAGTAAACTCTTCTTATTCAGGATTCAGAATGGCTAACAGATGAGGATTTTTTTTTTTTCCTTTTTGTGTGCAAGTCAGTTCAGACAAAAATTAAAATACTGACAAGCCACAAAGTTAAATACTTCTACTGAATTGGAAAGCTTGGTGGTGTAGTGGTTGAGAGGTATAGCTGCGAACCAGAAGGTCAGCAGTTTGAATCCACCAGGGGCTCCTTGGAAACCACATGGGGCAGTTCTCTCTGTCCTATAGATTCTCTACATGTTGGAATCGACTCGACTACAATTTTTTTTTCTAAATTACATGAAAAGGTGTAATTCTGAAATCTCATGATTCTCTTTCCTCTCACAGAGAAGAATAGCAATCAGTAAAGGGACCCAATTTGTGAACCACTAAATGTCTGTATCTGGGCATATGCCCCATAGAGTTTCCCAGGAGTGCCTGGTGGATCTGAACTGCTGACCTTCTGGTTAGCAGCCACAGCTCTTAACCACTACACCATCTTTTATCTAGAAGAAGCAAAGATCCATAATGGCAAACAAATATAGGTAACATAAGTCTGACCAAATCTATCAGTAATCTTAATAAACAAAAATGGAAATCAAATCTCATATTAAAAAACAGCTGCCCGGTGCTTAACCATTGTGCTATCGGAACTTCTCAACCAAACAATAATCTAGCTTTATTTGTTTGCTTAAGAGATCTTGCTTTTTTAAAGACAGTAACTTCCTACAGTTGAATGCTTCTCTATTTTGTTTTCTCTCCTACTGTCACCAGAGGAGAACACTACATCGAGAATGGTGTACACCCTTTGTTACATGAGTACACATCATATTGTATATGTCCCTTTGCAAACCTACCTTTTTATTGTTATGTTTTTGGAATGTATTCTTGATTATAAAGGCAAGTCTCATTTGTTAATTTTAACTACTCTTTAGGCTTCTACTGTGTGACTGAATAGATACACAGCCATTATCTATTCTCTGCTATGATGTATTTGCCCAATTGATAACAAGTTTTTGCTGATGGTTTCTAAATATGAAGTTCTATGAGTTGTTAGTCAAGGTGAGCATCTATTGACATGACTAGGTTTCCTTTTTGAATTTTATGATGTCTTATGCCCATTTTTCAGTTGAATGGTTTCTTTTTCTCTTCTTAATTTGTAAGAGTGCTAGATAATAATGTTATGTCAGCTCTGTGGCCAGCCAACATCTTCTCTATCTGAGATTTTTCACATTGTTTATACAGAGGATTTAAAATTTTAATGTCACATATCTATTTATCAACTTTTTTCTTGAGAGCTTATAGATTTTGCATCTTCTGTTTATTAATCCTCCTCTATGCTAGTATTATAAAATTTATTATTTTATATTTCCCTTTATGTTTTTTAACTTTTCCCATTTAGGTCTTTTATCCACATGTAGTTTATTCTTGAATGGTGTGAGGTATGAATACAATTTTTTTCCTGTAGTCAGTTGACTCATTACAGCTTGTTAGTGCTTATCCCACTGATTTTCGATGCCACTTCCTTCAAATTCCAAGTTCCTGCATATGCATAGGTGTGATTCTTGGCTTTTTCTTGTCCTTTCGGTCTGTTTATCTAAAGCTCATACTTTCATGAATCCTGATACCTGTGTGGTGAGGCACCTTTCTTGCGATTATGGGTTGCTCTTGGTACTTGACTTTTACTTGAATTAGGGATTGGTGTTTTTGTGAGTGCGAAATTTATAATGTTGAATTTTTTTAAGAAGTAGAGTATGATACTCTGGTCCTGAAGTATGGCCATACCTTTAAACTAGGTACATGGGAGGAGCATGCACCTTTCTTTTTGAGAGGAACACTCCTTTCTTTTTGAATTTCCTTTCATTTTTCTTCTGTAAGCTGAAGTCATTTCTCTATCTGCATTTACTTCTGGTCTCTCACCTTGAAGACTCTCTGTATCCTGATGGCCCATGGTTCTTCCTGGGTCATGTTACCGATATATGTCACTTACAAGGCATGCAGGCCTTATTGTATTACAGGTATATTTCATAAATGCATTCCATTATAAAGTGGGAAAATGACTATCCTGCATTATAGACCCTTAGACCATCAATATATAGTGAAAAAGAAGAAGAAGAAGAAAGTCCAAATACACTTTTGGCAAATTAGACTTTTTTTCTCATTTGCTTTAATAAAGCATCTCATGTTTTATATATTGTTTAATATAACTGACTAAAATTATTTAGCATTACGTTCCCTTCATGACAGACTATTCCACTTCATCATGATCACCTATAAATGATTAATACCCAAGCCATCAAGAATGTAATTTTAAAAATTGCCCAAAGTATTTGTATCAGAGGACACTGCCGTGCTCAAGAGCCTGAGGACAAGCTACCCACACCTGATTCAAGCTGAGATTTACAGGCCTGATCCTGTGACCTTTAAGCCTAGAGGATGTTGCTGACTTTATGAGAAAGTCTCCTTTTCTTCATTATAAGCATATGATGACTGACCATGAATTATGCCATCAGTGGTAGGTGTATAGAATGCAGTTGGGAGCCAAACATGTTTTTCTGTAACCTTCACAAACATCCTGCAATGTCAGCATTATGATTCTTACTGTTTAGGCATAGAAAAAAAGACTCATGAGCTTTCCTGGCTGGTTGATGGATATAGGATAGACAACTTGATCTCTGAGTGCCCGCTGCCATGGAGTGGCATTTTGCCCTGCAGGCTGCTTCTCGTTTCCTACGTCAGGTTTTCTGAAACTTAACTTTGTTCTCTGATCTTGAAACTTAGCCTTCATCACACATCAGCTGGTAGACTAAATCCAGGACTTTGATTATATTGGCTTTCCTTTGAGTCTAATGTGAAATTGAATTAATGTGCAATGTTTCTGATAAAAACATTAGCAAATATAATTTGAACAAGGAATTTGTAAAATCTTGTAATTTTTAAAAAACATTTTAGTGTGAAGTGTGAGTTTTGAATCCTGAAGTTCTTTTATCCCTCTAGCATTAAATATTCTCAAACTGTTGACTCAGAAGAGAAATGGTCCAACTATCATCCACTGCTCTCTGCCACAATGCTCTGGAAACATGGGACTTGAAGGATCATTTGAAGGGTCAATGATGCTTTTAAAGGGACAAAGAAATATTTAGTACTCACAAGTGTACTTTCCAGATGACGTGTCAAAACCATCGTTCAGGAAACTTCTTGAAAGGTCTGGTGAGCATAATGATGAATTAGATAGTGGGCCAGGTGAGATGAAAAATTCAAATTTTTTATTTATATTTATAAAACATTTGTTTATTCACAAATACTTATAATTTGCTTTATTAATATAAGCCACAAATATCAATTGCACACAGATCCCATTCTCAGAGAGTATTACAGACTTATAAAGAAAAGGAAAGATCCTCTTCATAAATTATTATTTCAGAACATTAAAAATACTAGTTGGCATAAAAGAGGTGTGTGAAAATACTTGACAAATTAAAGAGGAAAGAAATAATTTCTGGTTGACAGTATTAAAAAAAAAAAGTTGCTGTTGAGCCGATTCTCACTCATGATGACGAGATGTGTGTCGAAGTAGAATTGTGCCCCATAGAGTTTTCAGTGCTGTGACCTCCAGGCATTTCTTTGAGGCACCTTACAGTGGCTATAGGTTTTATAAAGGAGAACAACAGAATCTTGAAGGAATAGGATTTAGACTTGTAGTGCCTTCACAGTCTAAACCCATTGTCATCAAGTGTATTTCTATTGATAGTGGCCATATGTGACAAGAGTAGAACTGCCCCTATCAGGTTTCCAAGACTGCAGTCTTAAGACTGCCACACCTTTCTCCCATGGAGCAGCTGGGGGCTTTGAACCATTGACCTTTTGGTTAAAGGCTGAGTGCTTGACCACTCCGCTACCAGGGCTTCTCCTTTGAAGTCCTGCACTCGTATTTGTAGGCATGAAATAGACTAGTATTAATGACAAAGTTGGAACTTGTATGTGTCAGAGAAATGCTGGCGAGTACTCTGTGCCGGAGCTAACACTAGGCACTAAGATAAACAAGAAGTACTTCCTGTGTTCTAGGATCTCTTATTCTTGTGGTCAACGGAAGTGTTGGGGAGGTTAAAGACAGACAGTGTGGACAAAGGCACGAAGCCTTGGAAATGTGGAGTCTTCAGGAGGAGCACTAACGATCCTGTCTGGGACGTGGAAGGAAGCCAAATAATGAAGCCAAAGCCAGGAGCAGGAAATGACCTCAGACAGGAAGACTACTATACTTGTGTTTAAATTCAATTACTTGTGCCATTTAGCAAGTTCAAACAAATGTATGTATATAAAGTTTACAACCCACTTAAGACTAAGAGCGCCTCTCAAAATGTCTTTAACCTTTTCATGGGTGAATTTTCTGTTGGAATTTTTTGGTGATGCCATGTTTTTTCAGTAACGAAATGGATGCTGAATCATTGTTTGTTTGTTTGTTTTCTGTTATAAATATTACTTGAAAAAATGAGGTCCCAACTGCAGGTGGGACCTCTTGGTGCCATGTTCCATGGAGCATGTCACACATGTGGAATGTATCTGTTCCATGTCCCAAACTGTTTTCACCCCAAACTAATACATTTACTTGAATATGTCTGAATGTTGGTAACACAAAGGAAATAGTAAACATATACACAAGTCTTGTCTTTCCTAGAGAAGACACAGACGTTTCACACAATCACTCCTCTAGGAAGCATCTCTTCATAGGAATGGCTCTCAACACTCAAATGTGGTGTAGACTGCATTCCTTGTTTTTAGGCAGTTGTGTCAGTCTGCTACTGGTTTCTAGTCTAGATGACGTTGTAAGTTCACATTTTGAGCCTTCATGTAGTAATAGAAAAATACATAAAAAGAGAAAATTAGAAAGGCTTAGGTATAGTACTCCATCAAATTTTTAAATTCAAAATGTTTAACATAATATGAAAGTTTTTAGAGGGGTCTCGGTGGCATAATGGTTAAGCAGTCAGCTGCTAGCAAACAGTCAGTGGTTTGAACTTACTCAGTGGCTCTCTGTGAGAAAAATCCTGGTAATCCACCTCCATAAAAATCACAGCCTAGGAAACTCTGTGGGGCTGTTCTACTTCATCCTGTAGCCTTGCTCTGAGCTGGAACCAACTCTGCAACACACAGCAACAACAAAAACAACACAATCTTGTAAGCATTTTATATATATGTGTGTGTGTGTATAAATGGCGCTTGGCTGACTTGGCATATGTATATATAATGCAACTTAAGCTGGTCATAGAACTTAAAATATTTAAAGTATGTTTATATATATTTAAAATAGAAAGGCAAGTACAGCCAGAATGCTCCTTAGAAGCAAAGATGGGGAGACCTCATCTTGCTTACTTGCAGCGTGTTATCAGGAGGTACCAGGCCCTGGATAAAAACATCATGCTTGGTAAGATGAGGGTCAGTAAAAAAAGAGAAAGACCCTCAGTGAGCTGGATTGACACAGTAGCTGTAACAGTGGCTCAAACACACCTACTATTGTGAGGATAACACAGGATCACACATTGTTTTGTTCCGCTGTAAATAGGGTCACTATGGGTTAGAGCCAACCCGACTGCACCTAATAATTTAACAATAATATGCACTCTCTTTCTGTACTCCTGACTCTCTAGTAGTAATCATCTAAAATCCCTATCTTTTCAATAAAAAATAGTTCATAGAATATTTTTATCGAGTTGAGGATTCTAAACATTCTTGCTCTAAATTTAAGATTGCTCTGTTGCTTTCGTTCCGTCTGGAGCATATACGTATCTTAATTATGGATTTGATTTAGTGGCATTGCAGTAATTTTCCTCAAATATTTTAAAAGTTGGTTTGCAGAGAAACCTCATGAAAAGAAACTATAATGAAATAGGAAATAAATGGAATAATCAACAGAACCAAAAGTAGTTTTTTGAAAATAAATAAGCAAGATAGATTAAGAAATAAGAGACTGCACAAATAGATAGTATAAGTAATGAAACAAATAATGTCACCGCAGAAACAGAGGGGAGATAAAATTATGAGACTATTTTGATCAGTTATTTGTTACGTCAAGTATTTAAAATTTTAGAAGAGATGAATATTTTCCCAGAAGAATGTAATTAAGCTTTCCGAAAAGAAATTGAAAACCGAAATAAACCAATAACCGTCATAGAAATGTTTTTCATAGCGAGTAAGAGATAGAGTTGATGAGTAATACGTTGTATATATGAGGACTGACAATTAAGTTTGCAAACTCATTCTAGAAAAAGTGCTAGAGAAAAAGTGCTACATACTTATTGTTGAATATCACTATGGTCACCTTCGAAATACTCCCCTTGGGAAGCTATGCACTGACACTAGTGCCTATCAACCTTTCAAAGCAATTTTGAAACTCTTTTTCTGGAATGGCCATCACAGCTGTCATTGTATTACCCTTGATGTCTTGAACATCATCCAGATGTCTTCCCTGCAATATTTCCTTTATCTCTGGGTAGAGAAAAAAGTCACTGGGGGCCAGATCAGTTGAGTAGGAATGGTGTTCCAATATAGTTATTTGCTTACTGGCTAAAAACTCCCTCACAGACAACCATACAGTTAAGTTCAGGACCTTGCCCCAGTACCACTGTACACAAATGGCCATTCCAGAAGAGTTCCAAAATGGCTTTGAAGGGTGGAGTAGGCACTGGTGTCAGTGCATAACTTCCCAAGGGGACTACTTTGAAGGTGACCGTGGTGATACTCAGCAATGAAGTATGTAGCACTTGGAACAATTAAGTTTGCAGACTAGTCAGGCTTCGTATATAAGCTGTGTCAAAGAACAGACGGAGACGGATAACTACCCAACTCATGAGACTAATGTAGTCACCACATCAAAACCAGATAAAAATAATACAAGAACAAAAGTGTAGATAGTAACTCCAATGAGATCCCCTTCAGTGGTGGACTGAAGCATGTCTCAGAGCTTCATGGCTGATGCAGCTCTGTCAAAAGACGTAATGTAACAACTTTTCTATCATAGTATGTATATGCTGCCCATGAACTGCTTACAAATTAAAAAAAAAAAAAAACCCTGTTAATCAAGAAAAAAACAGCATTTGAGGTTTCATCAATTAAAACACCTTGAAAATTTATTTCCTGTAGTAGAATATTTGATGGGAAAATGATAGCCTTTCAAATGACGTTCAGTCCAGCATGCAGTACTGGTTACTATCTGCCTTAAATATTTGGCTTCCTGCCCTTGCACTAAACTCATTCTGTGGTGCATGTTCTTTTGGGTGGTGCTTGATTTCACCCTCACCCTTCTTATCTTTTTATTTATCACTCTTTTATGTCCAATATCAAAAGTAAACTGGTTCACGATTCATCAGTCTCCAGCTCCTGGTTGTTCCTTGGGAGACTAGTTCATATGGATGAACAAACCAGGAGATCAGTGTATTTTAGGGAAAATTCTCCTAAAAGTAGAATTAGTGTCTTAGTTATTTAGTGCTCCTATAACAGAAATACAAGTGGGTGGCTTTAATAAAGAAAAGTTTATTCTCTCGTAGCCTAGTAGGCTAGAAGTGTGAATTCAGGACCTCAGCTCTAGGGCTTTTTCTCTCTGTCATCTCTGGAGGCAAGTTTTTGTCATCTGTCTTCTCCTGCTCTAGGAGCTTCTCAGCAGAGAGACCTTGAGTCCAAAGGACATGTACTGCTGGCTCTGCTTTCTTGGGTGTATGAGGTCTTCTTGTCACTCTGCATGCTGCTGTCTTTTGTATGTCAGAGTGATTGACTTATGATGCAGGGAAATCATATAGACTGGGTTCAGCTTCATTAGTACAACCGCCACGAATCTCATTTCTTTAACATTATAAAAAACCTGCTTCCGTTGGGTGGATTCCAACTCATAGCAAACCTACAGGACAGAGTAGAACTGCTCCAAAGAGTTTCCAAGGAGCTTCTGGTAGATTTAAACTGCTGACCTTCTGGTTGGTAGCAGATAATAGCACTTAACCACTGGTCCACCAGGATTCCCATCATAGAGATAGGAAAATCAGATGACAAAAACTGGAATTCATGACATACCCAAGCTGGTACGCATAGTCTGGGGGGACACCGTTCAATCTGTGAGGGTAAGGATACAAAAGGATCTTTTTGGAATGCTTATCATTACGTCAGCTTTGCAGACCAAACCTGCCCCCTGGGGACCCTCATGTAATCTCTGATGAAATTCTGATAAAAGCGTTATTCATCCATGAAAAGGTTTTGACAACTGCTGTCTAAACCAGTGAAACTAGGCCAGCCACAGGTGGAATACCCATGCCTTTCCTGCTAGTAAAGGGACCAAAAGAACCAAGATGATTGACGATTTATGATGCCATGGAGGCGTGGATTGCCAGCACACAGTGTGAGGCCAATGGGAGAACCAGTCACTTGGCTAGGAAGTGGTCCCTGTGAACTGCCCACCCGTTTGTCTCAATGAGTCTTAGAAAGTATCTTATTCATTGCGTAAGGAGTAACTCTTTAGAGTTTGATATGTGAGGGACATAAAAAGTTTCTTTGAAGATGCTGATGAGTTCATAATGTTAAGATAGTAACATGGAAGAATAATGAAGTGCATAATTTATTTGGTAAGCAAAATAAATTTTTATAGCCTTATAAGTGATTTTATTAGTATATTTATGGAATTGTTAGGGCTCTGAGGGGTCATCTAAATTGCTGTGTTACACCTTACAGCATTTTATGGGGGAAAGTATATGCTACAGAGATGTTCACAATTTGGGGAATTTAGAAAGATCTGGAAACCCTGGTGGGTGTAGTGGTTAAGAACTATGACTGTTAGCCAAGAGATCAGCTCTTTGAATCCACCAGGCATTCCTTGGAAACCCTATGAGGCAGTTCTGCTCTGTCCTTTGGGGTTGCTGTGAGTTAGAATCAACTTGATGGCAATGGTTTGGTTTGCTTCTGGTTTGATAGGAGGAGCCAGATTCTCATGTTTCTTAGTTAATAACTTCAGAATAACATGCTAATATACAAGTGAAATTGAAATACATTGTAAGCATCTGAAAATCTTGTTTCTTAATTTTTGTTTTGTTTTGTTGGCCTGTATAAAATTTGAATGAGAATAATATGTCTTATTCTTGGCCTGGCTTTGAGATGTTTTAAGCAACACTGGCAGATTTCTGAGGCTAAATATAAGTTGATATTTTGATAATTGTATTCTAAAAAATGTAAATTCTTGTGTTATTAAAGGATATGATGTATTAGTTATCGTGTAAAACGAATATTAGGCTAAATAACAACAGCCAAGTGCCGTCGAATAAATGCTATGTATTGCTAACTTGTTCTTGGTTTTCAGGACATTCTTCGAACTTATCCATGCCTCGGTTTCTGTATAAAATTTGGAACCTACTTCCTAATTATTAATGAAACAGTTAGAATCTCTTTGGATAAATGGTGTGAAAATGATGTAAAGTGGTAGCATGTTAACTAATGCAAAATTCACAAGTTTGTTCCAGATCTTGGATGTCATATCTCAGTAGCCAGTGCGCTCTTGTGCGTGTCCACAGCACCAAATGGCTGCACAAAGAATCTCTACTGTCAGCTCTAAAAAACACACGTGTGTATTTTCCACAGTATTGGATATAAATGGCAGTTTCAGTGCAATCAGCAAGTTACTGCACTTTTTTCCAGAAATACACGGCTGGCTTTCTTGTTAATTGAGCAGTTTTGTTGTTCTGATTTCTAAATAGGTTGGATACTTTTCTGTATGTTTTGGTTTGTATTCCAGTTAAGAAATTAAGATATGAAAAATTTGTTAATTCTTGAAATACGTGTATTTATATAAAATGTATTGTTTGTGATTGATGACTAAAGGATAACATAGGGAAATTATATACTTATCATGGGAATTTATTCTGGTGCTGGAAAACAAGATATTAAATTATACCATGAGAAGAAGCATAATTCAGTGAATTTTTATGATCTGTAGAGATGGGCAAATTGCATTGCAAATGATAAATGAGTTTTCAGCATCAGGATCTACAAATAAATCATCACAACTAGATACTGTGATTTATTAATGTAACTAGGAAACAGCCCCTTGGGATGTGCGTGCTGTTTTCAGTGGTTGTCCTGACAACAGACAGCTAACTGACTTATGTGTTGTCTTAGGTTTTTCCTATAAGTAGCTCTTCTGAATATTTTGAGAAAAGGGTTTATTGCATTAGAAGTGTGCTTCCTTGTACATGAAAGTGAGAATAGAGGCCAATTTGAGTAGCTTGGTACTGAAACGTATTTAAAAGCTGGTAAAAACTCAAGATAGGTAGAGGTCTCTTTCTCCGCCTTTTCCTTAAAGTCGTTGTGGCTAAGTGTTCCAATTTGCCTGCACAAGTTTTTGGTAACCTGAGTTGCAAATTTCCATCTTCTGTTTCTTCTGAGCGTTCTTGGATGTGTTTCCTTCATCAGCTATTATCCATGACTGCCACCTAAAAATTACTAAACAGAAGGAAAGTTTTTATCCATTGATTCCTTTAACAGATACTAACCAACCGCTTATAGAGCAGGACTATACTAGGGGTTGGGAAAACAGAAGCAACAAAATACAGCTCCACCTTAGTGGGTTACAGCAAAGTGAGAGAAACTGCTGTACAAACTGCTGTCGCAGTGCACTGTGGTGTGTGCATGCTGGCCATGAGGGAAAGGTACCAGCAGAGTCAGAGGACAGACACCTAAGCTGGAGGCTATAGCTGGGGGCCTGGATGGCTGTCCTCTGAAAAAGGGTGAGGAAAAGCTTCCAGGGAGCTGATGGTGAAGCTGAATCCCGAGGGATGCAAAGAGTAGGCAGGACATCCCTGGGAAGAGATTTGTATGCACATGTCTGAAGGCTGAATATTCAAGGATCACCAAGGTGGTCCAGAATGTAACCCGAAGAGCAAAGTGGAAAAATCTTCTAGAAAGAACAAGGCATTTGGAGACAGCCAACTTGATTAATTCCCGAACCAACCTTTCTTTATTTCTGAAAGTATGATAGTTTGACATCTCTTCTCAGTTTCCTAGGTGGGGAAGGGAGATTTGAACAGTGGGCTGAGGCCAGGGTTGTAGCCAGACACGGAGATCACATTCCGCCTTCAGAACCTCCTGGCTCTGAGATCTGACCTGAACTTCTCAGTGTCAGCTTTCTCAGGTGTTAAATAGCTAATACATGGTAACATAAATCATTTGAGGTATTCTGATGCTTATGTGAGAGAAACTGCAGGTGTCTGGAGAGTGCTTGATACATCAAGAGTGCTTAATGAATATTAGTTTCTTTCCCTAATTTCTAAAATGGCAGACTTGATTCTTTCCCCATAGATATAGGTCTTAAAGATCAAATGAAATTTTGCATAGAAAGTAGTAACAAATTAAGAGATGTTTTGCATATTCGTTGTTTATTTATGCGTGGGATAAATTCAGCGTGTTTAGATGCTGGGTCTTCTGTTTGGATTTAACTGTGTTCATCCTCCATCCTCTGCTTCTCTGAGACCCCAAACTGCTCATTTCCCTGAAGTTGTTGTTGATAAGTGCCATTGAGTTAGTTCCAGCTTATAGTGACCCTTTGTACAACAGACCGAAACAGTGCCTGGTCCTGCACAAGGCGCGCAATCATTGTTATAACTCAGCCTGTTGTTGCAGCCACTGTGTCAGTCCATCTAATTGAGAGTCTTCCTCTTTTTTATTGACCCTGTACCAAGCATTATGTCCCTCAGGGACTGGTCCTTCCTGACAACATGTCCAAAGTATGTAAGATGTAGTCTCACTGTCCTTCCTTCTAAGGAGCTCTCTGACTGTACTTCTTCCAAGACAGACTTGTGTGTTCTCTTGGCGGCCCCTGGTACAGTCAGTATTCGTCACCAGCACTGCATCCAGAGATGGCTTTTCTTCTTTTTCTTCCTTTTTCATTGTGAAGCTTTTGCTTGCATATAAAGTGGTTGAAAATACTGTGACTTGGTCAGGCATACCTTAGTCTTCAAGGTGACAGTTTTCAGCACTTCAAAGAGGTGTTTTGTGCTAAAAAAAAATTGGTGTAAAATACGTCTCTGGCAATTGATGGAATGTCAGTTGAGATGTTTCAACAAATGGATGCAGTGCTGAAGTATTCACTCATCTATGCCAAGAAATTTGGGAGGCAGCTACCTGGCCAACTGACTGGAAGAGACCCACATTTATGCCTATTCCCAAGAAAGGTGATCTAGCAGATGCAGAAATTATCTAAGAATATCATTATTACCACATACAAGTACAGTTTTGCTAAAGATCCTTCAAAGGCCTCTGCTGCAGTATATTGACCAGGAACTGCCAGAAATTCAAGCCAGATTCAGAAGATGTGGAGCCAGAGATACAACTTCTGCAGTCAGATGGATCATGGCTGGAAGCAGAAAATACTAGAAAGATGTTTACCTATAGTTTATTGACTATGTTAAGGCATTTGACTGTGGATCATAACAAATTACAGATAGCATTGCAGAGAATGCAAATTCCTGAATACTTAATTGTGCTCATAACAATCTGTATGTAAATCAAGAGGCAGTCATTCGAACAGAACAAGTGGATACCGAGTGGGGTTTAAAGTCAGGAAGGGTGTGCATCAGATTTATACGTTGTCGTCACACCTTTTTAATCTGTATGCAAAGCAAATAATCTGCGAAGCTGGACTATGTGAAGAACAGGGCATCAGGATTGAAGGAAGATTCATCGAGAACCTGTGTCATGCAGATAACAGCGCTGCTTGCTGAAAGTGAAGTGGGCTTGAAGCACTTATTGATGAATATCAAAGACCACAGCCTGGGTTACATTCAGTATAAAGAAAACAAAAATCTTCATAACTGGACTAATAGTCCGCATCATGATAAATGGAGGAAAGGTTGAGGGTGTCATGAATTTCATTTTACTTGGATTCACAGTCAGCACCCGTGGAAGCAGCAGCCAGGAAATCAAAAGACACATTGCGTTGGGCAAGTCTGTGCAAGACCTCTTTCCCTGCAGCAGTATCTCCTAAGTGTGCTCCCAGGGATCCCAGTCTTTTTTTATGGCACACAGTAGATTTGCAGGTCTGCTTTGCATGGCTTCTAGTCTCCACTGTCCCTGATTTCTGTACTGCTTTCTTCTCTCATACATCTTACCTCTGCAGTGGACCAGCCTGGAAACATTTCCAGGGATTCATGATTTTAATTAAAGGTGCATGCCAGCCTTGGAAGTGTGTGCTTATTTCAATGTAAGTTCTCTTCCCCACGTATTAAGTTTGAGGCTTCCCCAGCTCTGGCAATTTATCATGCTCTTTCAAGAGACCATGTTCCTAACCTCCCTTTACTCTCTTTCAAGCACATCTGTGGGTAAAACCAGAATCAATCCCAAATCGGCTCTTTTGGAAAGGCCCCACAATCAAGCTGTCTTAAGTGTTTCTTGCTCCTTTTCTTTCTCTTTAATCTAGAAACCAGGTCAGTAGCCTGGAGTCTCAGGATAGCTGTTGTGTGCAGTACATCACAGTACAACTGTTGTCTCTAGGACTGCCCAGCTGATTGAAACCCAGGTTCTTCCAGTCAGTGATTTGACTTCTCTTATATGCTTTGCATAAAGATAAATGTGAGCTCTGAAACATAGGCTTTTATCACAAAAAGATTCTTAGACTAGAAACGGTAGGGCTGGTACAGCAAGGTAGTTCTGAGAAGCTAGATATGTGACCCTAATCTAACTGGGCTGCCTCAGGGACTATTTGCACGCAGTGTAACATCTTAAGAAGAAAACCAATCCACCTTCAAAAAGTGATGTAAATCATTATTACTCTGTTAAGAAATGGTAGAGAGAGAGATGACATGACAGATAGCAGTAACCCTAAAAGAAAACCCTCCCCGTAAGTATGGACTGTTATAAGAGAGCCCTGGCGGACTCATTGTTAAGTGCTCGGCAGAGGACCAAAAAGCTGTCACTTCTAACCCACCCAATGGCTCTGCAGGATAAAGACTTGGTAGTTTTCTCTTGTAAGGATTACAGCCTCAAAAACTGCATAGGGCACTTCTGTTCTGTCACACCGGGTCACTATGAGTTGAAACTGAGTCTCCAACACCTGATAGTAACAATAATCTCCTACGTCTAGGTGGGGCTTCAGAGGGATTGCTGGGCCAGAGCTAATATCTGGTCTTTTATTCCTTTTTACTTTCCCTACACATTAAAATACCAAGCAAAGCTTTGCCTATCTCTTTTACCCATTCCTCCTGTCTTCCAGGAGCTGTCCATTTTCTAGACACGAACTCTAGTTTTTTTTTTAAGAGAAAAAATGAAATCACTGGCTCTTTTATTTCTGCATCTAATGGCCAAAGAAGCAGCGTACCATGGGTTGCAAACTTTTTTTGTAAATGACAGGAATATTTTAGGGCTTGGTGGCTACCTTGATCTTTGTTGCATTTTTTTCCAGCCATTTAAATAATGTGAAAACTATGTCTTGTGGGTCATTCAGGAACAGGCCTTAGGCTGCACTGGGCCGTAGTTTCCTAAACCCTGATACAAGCACCCGCTCTGTTTAGACTGAGGATGATGTAGTGGATGTTATAGCTAACAAAAAAAAGGAGTGCTCAGTACATAGTAAGTACTGTGTAAGCATCTTACTTATGTTAGCTTATTTACTCCTCATAACAGCATTAGATGATAGTATTATACTGTCCACTACTAGAAAGCAGAGGCTTGAAAAATCATTGCCACTCCCTGCTCTCTCCTAAGCCCCTCGCTTATCAGCAGTCCAGATTTTGGTTCTCCTTTTCCATTTTCCTGCATGTAATATTTAGCTGGTAATTTGATTTCTCTTAATCTTTAAATCTCAATTTCCTGGTCTGTAAAAGAGATCATACGACTTTCATAGTCTGTTGTTTGTTTGGTGTTAAATATGATGTGTGTAAGCAGTGTCAGTATGTGACACAGCTGTCCGTTCTGCCATCCTTTTAGTGGGTCAGATTGCTGATCTTTGTTCTACCACTTGCCAGCTGTGTGATCTTAATGAAGTCACTTGGATATTCTCTTCATATTTCCTAGATAGTAAAGGGGTTAATAAATAAGGTACTCTCAGATTATACTGAGGATCCATTGAGGAAAATTAGCGAAAGTCAAAGAGCCATGCAAATAGAAGAAATAATAATTGCCATTTAGTCACAGTGTGTCTAACCCCATCCTGAGGTCCTTATGTACATTATCAGTGCATTTCTTCTTAAACATTATTAACAAGTGTGGGCGTTAGTGTGAAAGAAAGCCCTTGGGAAGAAGTTGGGTGTGAGACCATCTGTGGACTTGTTGCTTTCACAGAATCTGCGCGAAGTCAGGACACTCAGCGACCACAGATGTTGCTGTCAACCTCCATCTTCATCACACACTTGTCTACACCAGGGGCCCAAGGTCTGATGGCTCTTCTGAAATGCTGCTCATTCATGGAGTACAAAATCTAATTTTCAACACTGAGTCTTCTCTTCGATACAACATAACTTTTCATTTACCTCACGTTGCTGATATCCAGATTACTCGTTTTGTAAATCATCTGGGACCAAAAAAGAACTCACTAACACAATTCTGGGTGTCCTTCTTTCATCATGGAGCCAGAAGGTATTACTTACTGAATGAGAAACTGTGATCTTTAGAGAGAAACTGACTTTCTAGCATTGCTCGGTGTATCAGCTGGCGTTACAGCAGAGAAGCCAACCTAACAGGAGCTGTATAAAATGAGGGGTTATTACAGGGATTGGAAACTCTGGTGACATAGTGGCTAAGTGCTACACCTGCTGACCCAAAAGTGGGCAATTCATGTCTGCCAGGTGCTTGCTGGAAACTTCATGGAGCGATTCTGTTCTGCCCTATAGAGTTGCTATGAGTCAGAATCAACTCGACAGCACTAGGTTTGGTTTGTTTTTTCATTATAGGGATTGGGCCCAGCCATGGTGGAAGCTGGACTAAACATCCACATTAGCAGACTGCTTCTGTATCTGACACTGAAGCCTGAAGTCCACACTGAAGGAAAGATGGACATGAACTGGGAGGGTGGAGCAAGAATAAACTGAAACTCACGAGGAAGGCCTAGAACTCATGAGCATAGCCTGGAAGTCAAATCAGTATCTCACGACCTCCAAGCCTTCGACTTGGGTGACAGAGTCATCTGCAGAGGAAGCCAGCACCCCTTTACATGGAGCTAATCACAAATGATGTCCAGAAAGAACTGAAGGTGCTACAGACCAGGCTGGCGGTGACCTGACCCAGGCCACTAACATGACCCAGCAGATAAGCAAAGGTGGACAGTGAGCAGCAACAGTGACTCCTACCCTGTGTTAACATTGCCAGCGTGAAAATAACACAGCTGCTGCTACTTTCCATCTACCTTCTAAATCCCATGCAAGATGTCTGTGTAGCTCATAGTACCTCAGAACTCTGCAGAGCAGAGGATTCTGGGAAACAAATTATACCTTTGCTCACTTGACAAATCCTCCGTGTTTAGAAAGTTGATAGTGGTGACTAACGTATACATGAAGACGTGCTCACAGTTGTTAGCCAGTAGAGGAACCCAAACTACAGTAAGATACTGTCTTACCCTAACAAGGCTAGCATTAATCCAGGAAACATAAAATAATACATCTTAGAGAGGTCGTGAATAGAATGAAACACATACACTGTTGGTGGGAATGTAAAATGGTACAGCCACTTTGGAAATCAATTTGACACTTCCTTAAAAAGCTAGAAATAGAAGTACCATACAAACCAAAAATCCTGCCCTTGGAATACATCCTGGAGAATAAGAGCCATCACGTGGATAGATGTGTACATGCCCGTGTTCACTGCAGCACTGTTTGCAGTAGCAAATCAGGTGCCCATCAGTGGGTGAATATATAAACAGATTATGGTGTATTCACACAATGGAATACCGTCGTTCTTGTTGTTAGGTGCCGTCATTTCTGACTCATAGTGATCGTATGTACAACAGAATAAAACACTGCCTGGTCCTGTGCCATGCCCACAATAGTCGTTGTGCTTGAGCCCACTGTTGCAGCCGCTGGCCCAGTCCATCCTGTTGAGGGTCTTCCAGTCTTTCACAGATGCTCTACTTTACCAAGCATGATGTCCTTCTCCAGGGATTGGTCCTTTGTGACAAGATGGCCAAAGTATGTAAAATGTAGTCTTACCATCCTTGCTTCTAAGGAGCACTCTGGTTGTACTTCTAAAACGGATCTGTTCATTCTTTTGGCAGTCCGTGGTATATTCAGTATTCTTCTCCAGCACTGCAGTTCACTAGCATCAACTCTTACTCTGTCTTCTTCATTCATTGTCCACTTTCATATGCATAGGATGCAACTGAAAATACCATAGCTTGGGTCAGGCTCACCTTAGTCTTCAAGGTCACATCTTTGCTTTTCAGCACTTTAAAAGCTACTGTGGTAGCTTTGTCCACGGCAATGTGTCTTTTCATTTCTTCACTGCTGCTTCTGTGGGTATTGATTGCGGACCCAAGCAAAATGAAATTTTTGACAGCCTCTATCTTTTCTCCATTTATCATGATGTTGCTTATTGGTTCATCTGTGAGGAGCTTTATTTTCTTGATGTGTAATCCATACTGAAGGCTGTGGTCTTTGATCTTCACCAGTAAGTGCTTCAGGTTCTCTTTACTTTCAGCAAACAAGGTCACTTGGATAATGCAAGTTGTTAATGACTCTTCTTCCAATCATGATGCCTTGTTCATCACACAGTCCAGCTTCTCAGATTTGCTCACCATACAGATTGAATAGGTGTGATAAAAGGATACAAACCTGAAGTACACTTTTCCTAATTTTAAGCCGTGTAGTCTTCCCTTGTTCTGTTCTAGTGACTGCCTCTTGATCCATGTATAGCTTCCTCATGAACACAATTATGTGTTTTGGAATGCCCGCTGTCTGCAATATTATCCATAACTTGTTTGATCCACACAGTCAAATGCCTTTTCATAACCAATAAAACAAAAGTAAACGTCTTTCTGGTGTTCTGTCCTTTCTGCTAAGACCCATTGACATCAGCAGTTATATCCCTAGTTCCACATCCTTAGTGACATCAGTTCCTGATCCCATGATGCCTCTTGAAATGACTGAACATTGACTAATTCTTTTTTGGCATGGTGACTCTGTGTATTCCTTCCAGTGAAATACTACACAACAATAAAGAACAATGATGGATCCAAGAAACATCTCACAACATGGATGAATCTGAAAGGTGTAATTCTGAGTGAACAAATGCTATATGAGACCACTATTATGAGAATTCAAGAAAAGGCTTAAATGCAGAAGAAAAGATTATTTGATATTTACCAGGATGGGGAAGAAGAGGGGAATTCACTAACTAGCTAGTTGACAAGAATCATCTTAGGCGACAGGAAGGATAACACAAAATACAGGAATGTGAGCACAACTGGTCTAAACCAAGAGCTAAAAAGTTTCCTGAACAGAACCAAACTCTTTGAGGAACAGAAGAGTAGGCTTGGGGGATCTGGAAATCATAGTTTTGGGGGGACATCTGGGACAACTGGTACAACAATTTTATTAAGAAAATGTTCTACATCTTTCTTGGGCGAATGGTGTCTGGGTCTTTAAAGATTGTGAGCAACCATCTATGGTGCATCAGTTGGTCCCAATCCACCTGGAGGAAAAGAAAATGAGAAACACCAAAGACACCAGGAAAATAGTAACCCAAGAGTCTGAGGAGCCACGAGAACCAGAGGCTCCAGAGTCTGAGATCAGAAGAACTAGGTGGTACAGGGCTCCTACCAGTGACCACCCTGACGGGGAACACAACTGAGAATCCCTGATAGTGCAGGAAAAAAGTGTGGCGTAGAACTTGAATTCACGTAAAAAGATGAGACATAATGGTCTGACTGAAACTAGAGAAACCCCAGAAGACATGGCCTTGGGACTGTGTACTGCTAGCCTAGAGCAAAAACCATTCCTGAAGCCAACTCTTCAGATAAAGATTAGGCTGAATTAGAAAGCCTAAAATAATGTTTGTGAAGAGTGTGCTTAGGTCAGGTAGATACATGAGGCTAAATGGGCAGCTTCTGTCTGGAGGTGGGATGAGAACATGGAGAGGGATAGGAACTGACTGAAAAGGATGCAGGAAGTCTGGGTGGTAAGGGAGAATGTGTATGGTTACGTTATAGGGGTGGCAGCTAAGGACACATAATAGTGTGTGTATATACATTTTTGTATGGGAAACTAACTTGAGCTATAAACTTTGATCTAAAGCACAATAAAAAAAATACAGTTGGTAGTGATCCAAAATTTGAATTCTCCTTGGCCTAAAATTTTCCTACAATGCTGTGCTTCTTTGAATTTCTTCTTCTGTAAATGAAAGTAGTAATTCCTCCCACAGAGAGTAATTATACAAGATAATGTTTATCTTAAGTGTTACCTTTTTCTTGACAGCTCCTTCAGGACCAAGAAAAAATAATTGATATGAAGGGTAAATCTTTTCCTGATGGAGGAAAACAAACAAACAAACAAACATACATTACATTCCTGAAGACTAGTGTGATCGATTTGGAACTAGGTATTATTTTAGATTATTCACTCCATTGATTCACATTACTAGAAGAGATAATGGACAGCTAGTCACAATTTCACCAGACCGGTTTAGAACCTGACTTCAGCTCTGGTTTACGTGGAGTGGAAGAAATGTGCTATTCCATATGGAAGAGAGAGGAAATGGGAGGAGAGACTCGTTTGATTACTCTCAGCTTATGGCCTACCTGACACAACTTGATGATTACCGAGAATTATTCTGTAACCAAAATAAGTTGATTAAACCAGAGTCCTGCCGCTGAAGTGAAATTAAACTACACAGTGTGAATTTAATACCAGGCCCTTTCCCTGTGGTGTGTTGCATAATGGAAACCAATTGAAAAAATATATATTAGGATGAATAAATACAAACAAATTGATGTGCTGTGCAGAAAATAGGCTCAGGGGAGCCCTCGGTAAAAGGAGATACTGTTAGAGTTGAGAGCAGTGTCTTTTAATTGATAAAAGGGAAATGAGAAGGAAGAGCGATACATCAGAGGAAGATGTGATGGCGCTGTCAGTTTTTAAGGTTGATGTTTTATGGGATAAGGAATTCCCAGGGACAGACATTAGAAGGAAGTAAAGTTAAATTTATCCTTGGCTGACTCATTCAGTGAAGAATTGCAGGAGAGTGAGTACTTGCATTCCATCCTTTTCTGGATACTTTCTCTCGTCTCTAAATATCTATTGCACCTGCAGTCTGTACGTGTAATTGAGCACAGAATTATTGCACTATTTATTATTCTCTCATTTTCTCCAATGAATAACTCTTTTTAATTCATATTCCTTAGGATGTGGCAGTCTAGGTTGGATGAACAAAGGACCCGGGCAGCCATGGTCTCTCAGGGATGTAGGCTTTGACCTAGATCTCTACTCCGTGGAACCACTGAGCCGCCAAACCTCCTGTATCTTTCTTGATGTGACTGAGTTCAGGGTGACCTGTCTTTTTTTGTTTTCCCCTTGGTGGATATTACAGTAACATTCTGCTCTCCAGTCTGCCACTTGGTGGCTGTAATCCCCAGATGCTTGTGTCTCTGTGGTTCACACTGGGTGGTTGACCTTGTGACTGTTGACATAGTTGTAACAGCTTTCCTTGTCTCTCTTGTTACTGTGCTCACTTCTCTCCCTTAGAGTGGCCTGAGAGATTCCCACAATGGTGTTGATTTAATTGGCGACTCCCTAGGTGTATTAGCCTTCTTTTTTTAGTTTCTTAGATCATGCTGTTTCATATATGAGAGTTTCTCCCAGGCTTACTCAGATAATATTTAATTGTTCCCACATTATTTTGTGTGTATCAGTCATTCCTCCTCACCAAAAATGAACACATTTAGTGGAAGAAACCTGGGCAGCCTGATGCTGTTCTAGCTCAGGTGAGATCTTCTGTCCTGGTCCCTCCCCCTACCCCTACCCCGAGTATTTGGGGAGAACTTTGCGGCTCTGTTTATATTCCAGAGATTGATTGCAACTTTTAGCCTCCTCTCTTCTCTCAGAGCTTCAGTGGAGTCTTAAGGAAGACTGAAATTTTGGAAACTGCTTACCTACCTCAATGTGTATAGACTCCTTCATCAATAACTGATTTCTCCCGAAATCAGACTGTAACTCTTTGGGCATGCCATATACTACTAGTAGATATTTTTTTAATACTTTCATTTCATCTAACATGGTGCAGCATGCAATTGTACTCATTTCCAAATCCAAATCTGCTGCTGTCAAGTCGATTACGACTCATAGGCACCCTATAGGACAGAGTAGAACTGCCCCACAGAGTTTCCAAGGAGAGCCTAATGGATTTGAACTGCCACCCTTCTGGTTAGCAGCCATAGCACTTAGCCACTATGCCACTAGAGTTTCCAGTAGTCATTGAGCATGTGTTTACTGAGAATCACTCTGTGCCAGGCTATTGCTGGGTGTGTACTGATAAATAAAACAAAGGTGCATCCTGTCATTATGGAGTTTACAGAATGTTGCAGAAAAGACAGAAAGCAAGCAATAAATATGTAATGATGAATTGAGGTTAAGTGCTATAAGGGAAAAGAACTGAATTCTATAAGTCAAGCCAGCCAAGTGCCGTCGACTTGGGTCTGACTCATGAATTCTATGAGAGGGATGAAGGTAGGGACTGGCCTGAGTAGAGAGCATCCAGAAAGATCCTTTAGCCAAGCCAGCCGTTGGGGAGGTGAAATACAAGCCCAGTCTGGAAGGATAACCAGAGAGCACGTATACAGAGGAACTGGGAGTCAAGACATTTCAATGATAATCTAGTCTTTGCTACCTAGAAACTTTGAAACCCTGGGGTGCACTTACGGATTGTTATTGATTTAAATGTAGTGAAAACTTTGTTAATATCTTTAAATCCATAGAAAATAATTGAGTACACTACAGAAGTTCTCTTGGTGGCATTTATAACTGCGTATGATTGTTTGGGGCTTGGCTGGTGTGGGATCCTCAGCTGTTACTTAAAAGTCAAGTTTTTCCCCTCATATGGAGTAGTCTACAGTTGTTGAGTGAGTGACCATCTGTCGGATTTTTGCAAGATGGGCACTAAACTGGCCAAGTGGGCATGATTTTTGATACACGATACAGGACAGTTTGCGAAGTCTTGTGATGTGGATGTGCTGTGTCCTCCTGTCTGTGCCCCGTAAGCATCTGCTTGCATGTCTTCCTCTCTCCATTGATGGGAGCTTCTCAAGGAGAAAGATCCCTTGTTTATCACTGAATCCACAGCATGACTATCAAGATGTGTTAGAGGAATTCAGGATGTAGTATTTGAGGGAACACATGTATGGCACAGTTTTGATGGTGTAATGGTGAAATTCTTTGGGGAGTTCTGAAAGCTCCAGAGACAGTGATTGGAAGTTGATTGAGAGAAATGGCTTTGACTGTTTAGGTGGATTCATTTCGAGGACAAGTGACAGCTCCTAAGGGAAGAGGAGATATGATATGAGGAGATACGGTAGCTGATGCGGTTTGGTTCCATTGCTGAAAGACAGGCATGGGAAAGGTTTGTAAGCAAGAATAACACGAGAAATGAATTCTCAAATTCCAACCGTCTCGTTTGGTTCATCCTTAGCCCTGGATAGACGTAGAATCTTTGCAAAAAGAACAGATAACGTTCTGAGATAGCATAGAAATCTTGGCATTAACCCCAGCTGTCCTTTTCTCTTTTCCGCATCCTTTCTGTTAGACCCAGTTCCCTTAGTTAAGTGTATCTGTACATGTCACTGAATGGATGGATTCAATATAGCTTCCATGAAAACGTTAATTTGGCCTGCTGAGGTTTTTCACTCTTTTTTTTTAATGATTGAGCAATACCTTCTCATTGATCACACTTTAATTATTTGCTTAAATCACTTGCCTAAGCTTTTTTAAAGCAATGTTAAGACATAAAAACAAACTTATTGCTTGAAAAGTTAAAGTTTGTGTTTCCTTAAATTTTTTTTTATATATTTGCAATAAGTAAAGCACAGCAGAAAAGCAATTAACAGTTTTAATTAAAAAATGACTTTTTTTAATAATCCAAATTCTGGGTGTTGGACTTCATTTTTTTGTCTTTGCTACTTTGTTTTGTGTTAAATACTGGGTGAACTTGAGATTTGAGAAGCAAAATACAAGACGCGGTTTTACACTTTTAAGATAACTTTGTGTATTGGCCATGGTCTTGGCATCGTATCAGCTTTATCCCATTTCTGTTTATCTCGTTATATTCTTGGTTAAGTGCTTGGTTGCTGTCACGTCCAATTCCCTTCAGGCATCTTCTATAGGCCTAATGTTTTGTAGTCAATGAGAATGTAATTTGTTATATGTAGCCTTAGAATTGGAATTTTATAGTGGATGAGCAACAAGAAACATCTAAAGACTTAGTTATAAGAGAAATAAGATTTCCTTCTCTGAGTTGAATTATCAAATCAACCCATGGACCATTAGAAATAGACAGCCATTGTAAGAGAAAAGGTAGAGGAGACTTGACGGAGGGGTGAGTGTTTGCAACCTGTAAATGTTTGTTACATTCTGCAGGAAAGGGAAAAAAAAGGGTGAGTAATGAAAATTTAGAAGAAAAGGAAGTCTGGGAGGTGAAAATTGGCAGTGACTGTTTAATATTGTCTGTAGAAAGGGTTTCCAACCAAACCTGTCAAGATCCCCTTGCCAGGAAGAACTTGCCTGGGGAAGATGAGTGCGTTGAGGTAGGTGCTTTCGGGATTCAGTGTCTTGAAGTATTTAAATCACCCAGTTCCCTTGCTTGAGTACATGCTTAAGTGGCCTTTGATTAAAATACAGCTTTTTGATTAAAAGATAGCTTACTCTCAGCTATCTTTCCTATAGAAAGAAAATTTTAGGGCTAGCTGACAATAATGCTTATTGCAAATCAAGAAATTGCCTTATATCCT
The DNA here is from genome assembly GCA_028571685.1 of Heterohyrax brucei. Taxonomy (NCBI): domain Eukaryota; kingdom Metazoa; phylum Chordata; class Mammalia; order Hyracoidea; family Procaviidae; genus Heterohyrax; species Heterohyrax brucei. The sequence continues at coordinate 109,446,278 of CM053149.1, read as the reverse complement.
TCAAGCTCATATAAATTTAATCTGGATATACCAGATTCTCAAATCCAGATAGCTCTGCAGCACTGATACAAGGAATTTTCTGGATCTGTGGAGGGAGCAGCCAGACCCAGAACTACGGTCAGTTCACCAAGGTCACCTTCTAATCTGCTTCTGCTGGAGTCAGTCCAGTCTTATTACCACCAGTCAGAACATCTGCAGATCTTCAGTAGGATGTATCATCCCCAGACACATTACAGAACAACTGAAGAAAGTAAAGGCCAGACTAAGGAAGTGACCTGACCAAGATCACATACACATTTTGCCTCTTGTTAAGTCTTTGTTCTGTCTGTTACACAATGTGGCCTCTTAATAAATCATCATCTTTAGAAAGCTGAGGAAACCATTCAGCAGGTCTTATCATAGGGGAAAAGAAAGGTTCTGGATTCATTCTCAGGCTAAACCTTGTTAATATACCACAATGGACAATGAGTCTGAATGTAATTTATTATATTTGGTGTTCTTTCCTTTCCTTTGAATGGAGACCACAAACTGAAAAACCCACTGCCATCAAGCTGACTCAGATTCATAGCAACCCTATAGGTCAGAGTAAAACTGCCCCCATAGAGTTTCCAAGGAGTACCTGGTGGATTTGAACTGCTGAACTTTTGGCTAGCAGATATAGCAGTTAACCACTACACTACGAGGGTTTCCTGAATGGAGACAGGACCTGGAAAATACCTACTTCCTTCTTATGTTCCTTCCCATTTGTTGCTTCATTTTCAAAGCCTTCCCAACTTCACCAGGTGGGATCAGTTACTCCTTCTTCTGTCCTGTTCAGATCTCTAATATACACTTTAAAAACCAAACCCAACTCTTAGCGACTTATCATGCAACGTTTCAAGCATCTACATAACCTGTTTGATTAGGTATTAAGATGTGAGCTCTGTTGAAACCCCAACTTGTATGTCTGTATCCCAGCACCCAACACAGTATCTGGCACTCAATAATGTTTTGATGAAAGAAGAGAGGAGTGGATGGAAGGAGGGGATGAGAATAGGCTAGAGGGAAAAAAGAAGAAATTTGAATGCATCATTCCCAGGGAGAGTTTTCTGTTTTCTCAACAACAGATAATGAAGTTATGAGAAGTACAGGAAGGTACAAAAAATGTAATCAGTATCACGTACGTAGCCTATAACAATGACCTCAAGGCTGATTTGAAAAAAACTGAGTTAATTTTCACTTCCTGTTGCCTTATGCAAAGTACAGTTATGAATTACTAGAATTTCTTAATGTTTCACAATACATTTTAATAATATCCTTAAAGTAATGGAAGCACTGAGGAGGATACTTTGCCCATTGTTACACCAAACCCATTGCCGTTGAGTTAGTTCTGACTCCTAGCAACTCTCTAATTACACAGATGCTAATAAAACAACTGTACTCGTTTTCCAAAGTGACCTCATGTCAGAGCTGAAGGGTAGCTGGTTCCAGCAGTAGCTGAGATGCTGCATCAGTTGAACAGATGGGAAAGAATCAAAGTGTATGCTTGAGAAGAGGTCCTTGTGACATTCAGTGTCAGAGACAACAGTGGATATTAATCCAGCAGAGCTAATTCTATAGCGGGGAGTGAAATATTATTTAATCAGCGGTGCTTCATACATAATTCAATTAACTGCCTTCACTCATCAGTATTAACGAGAACGCGAGCCTAGATTAATGTGCGAGAGGCTCATAAAGGAGCTCCCAGTCTACCTAAGTGCTGCCAAAACTTAATAAAGTCCTGCCAATCAAATTCCTGTATGTGGACCCAAATGCATCAGTGCACTGATATTACAAATTATCCCGAGCACTCCTCATTGTTTCCTAATTCTTTAATTATGCTGATCTCTGCACTAAAATGTTTAATTAGTATGGGGGGAAAACAGGTAAGATTGCTTGCCACTTTGATTATCGGTATTTAGCATCAAGTAAACAAAATCGAGTTCTATTGCAAATAATTTTAAATGGCAAATCCTGCTTTCTTATGTCTGTAAATATCAATAATTGAATATGAGATGTCAGTTGGATAGAGCTGTCTAAAAGACTGCTTTTAACCTGAGAGAGAATTGAGGATGCCACAAGACCGGGTGCACATCTGTACAATACCAGATTTGGCTTCTGAACTTTGTTGTTGTTTTGTGAGGTGCCACTCATAGCAACCCTTTGTACAAGAAAACGAGACACTTCTCAATCCTCTGCCTTTACCTCGTTCATTGCTGTTTAAGCTCATTTTCGTAGCCATGGTGTCTGTCCCTCTCATGGAGGGTCTTCCTCTTTTTCATTGGCCCTCTACTTTACCAAGCATGGTATCGTTCTCCAGGGACTGCTCCCTTGTGATAACATGCCTAAAGTTATGTGAGATGAAATGTCACCATTCTCACTTCTAAGGAGCATCCTGACTGTGCTTTTTCCAAGACAGATTGGTTCATTGTTCTGACAAACCAACACCCAAACCCAGGGCTGTCAAGTCAGTTCCTACTCATAGCAACCATATAGGACAGAGTAGAACTGCCCCACAGAGTTTCCGTCTAGTACTTGGTGGATTCAGACCACTGTCAGTTAGAACTTACCCAATAACACCTAACAACCAAGTTTAGAAGGCAAATCTGATATTGTACAGATGTGGACTTGGTCTTCAGGTATCCTCGATTCTGGCAGTCTGTGGTATGTTCAGTATTCTTGGACAGCACCATCATTTAAGCATCAGTTCTTCTTCAGTCTTCGTTATTAATTGTCCCGCTTTTGTGTGACATGAGGCAATTGAGAAAGCCATGGCTTGGGTAGGCACACTTTAGTCCTCAACATATTTGCCTTCTGATGTTTGAAAGAGGTCTTTTGTAGCAGATTTGCTCAGTGCGATACATCATTTGATTTCTTGACTGATGGATGTCAATTATGAATTCAAGTAAAATGAAATCCTTGACAACTTCAGTCTTTTCTCCATTTATTATTATGTTGCTTATTGGTCCAGCTGTAATGATTTTTGTGTTCTTTATGTTACGATATAACCCATACTGAAGGCTGTAGTTTTTGATCTTTGTAAGTAAGTACTTCAAGTATCTTTGCTTTTAGCAAGCAAGGTTGTGTCATCTGCGTGACAAAGGATGTTAATGAGTCTTCCTCCAATGCTGATGCCACTTTCTTCGTCATAATAGTCCAGCTCCTCAGATTATTTGCTCAGTTGCAGATTGAATAAGTATGGTAAAAGGACACAACTTGGATGCGTACATTTCTTGATTTTAAACCACGCAGTATTCCTTTGTTCTGCTCAAACGATGGCCTGTTAGTCTGTGTACTGTTTCTGTGTGAGCACAGTGAAGTGTTCTGGAATTCCCATGCTTCACAATGTTGTCCATAATTTGTTATGATACATATAGTCAGATACCTTTTCATAGGCAGTAAAGCACAGATGAGTGTCTTTGTGTTATATTCTGCTTTCTGCCAAGAACGTTTTAGCATCAGGGGTGGTGTGCCTCATTCCGAGTACTGTTTAGAATCTAGCTTGAATTTTTGATAGTTCCTTGACAGTGTTCTACTGAAACCATTTTTGAATTGTACTTAGCAGAAATTATACTTATGTGGGGTATTAATGATATTGTTTGAAAATTTATGATTTCTGTTGGGTCATTTTTCTTTGAGATGGGCACAAATGTGGATCTTTTCCAGTTGGTTGGCTAGGTAGCTGTCTTCCAAATCTGTTGGCATGGATGAGTGAGTTGGTCCGATTTCATCCATTTCTTGAAATGTTTGAATTAGTATTCCATTAATCCCTGGAGCTTGATTTTTGCAAGTGTCTTCACTGGAGCTTTGACCTTGTCCTTCTGTACCCTTGTTTCTTGATCATATGCTAGATGCTTAAATGGTTGAACTTTGACCAGTTCTTTTTGGTGTAATAATTCTACATATTCCTTCCATCTTTTTTTGATACTTCCAGCATTGTTCAGTATTTTGCCCATGGTACCCTTTAATATTGCAACTTGAGGCTTGAATTTTTTTCTTCAGTTCTTTCACCTTGAAAAATGCTGATTGAATGTGCTTCTCTTTTTTGGTTTTCTAACTCTGAGTCTTTGCAAATTTCATTATAATACTTTGTTTTCTCAGGGCACTCTTGGAAATCTATTCAGCTCTTTTACTTCATGATTTCTTCTATTCACTTTAGCCGCTCCACGTTTAAGAGCAGGTTTCACTCTCTCCTGAAATCCACTGTGGCCTTTTCTTCCTTTGCTATCTTTGTAATGACCCTTTGTTTTCTTTATATATGATGTCCTTGATGTCATCCTACCATTCATGTGGTCTTCAGTCATTAGTGTTGAGTCCATGGGTCTGTATTACCCACAGGTGATGAGTGCTGATGAAGAATGCCACACAGACAGGTGGTGAGGAAGAAACCTGGCAACTCTGATGCTCCAGTTCTAGCTGCATCGAGCAGCTCATTTTTATCTAATGAACAGAACATCTATATGTGCAGTAAACAAGCTTTGATTTTGAATAGGGTTTGTGAGGTAAGTCATAAAACAATCTTGTGTCTTTCTATCTATACAGTATAATAAAGACTACTTCTTCATTCAACCTTTCCTCACCAGGAGAAAAGCACGTAGGCTGAGGGGTCAGAACTACAAGATCAGACACACCCCTTTTCAGGGATCTGGCATCAGGCATTCCAGCTGTTTTTGGCTGTTAACATTCATACTTTCTCAGGCTCACAAGCCCATGCACCCACGCCATAATGTTGAGCCTGTGTCTGTGTTGCCCATGATTAGTGTTTAAGACATCGAACAGGTGGGATATATTCAAGGTCATACTTTGCGTCTCATGGCTTGTTCTGATTTTCTTCACCTTCAGCTTGAACTTGTGTATGCATAGTTGATGGTCTGTTCATAGGTTGGCCCCTGGCCTTGCCATTACTGATGATGGTGAGTTTCTCCATCATGTCTTTCAACAGATGTAGTTGATTTCATTTCTATGTGTTCCATCCAGTGAGGTCCATGTGTATAGGCACTGTTCTGCTGTTGAAAATATTCCAATGAATAAGTCATTGGTCTTGAAAAATTCTGTCATGCTATCTCCAGTGTCATTTCTGTCACCAAGACTACATTTTGTGTTCCATTCACCAGTAATTTTTAAGATGTTCTGATTGCATTTTTGATAACCTTTTCTTTCTTTGGGAGTTTTAGGAACTCTAATTTTGGCCTGTTTCTCCTTTGGAGCTAGATACTGGAGAGGAAGAGTGATCTTACTAAAGAGGATTTCGGGGCTACTTAAAGAGATTGTTGTTACTCTGGATTTTTCAAGAATAATAAATATTAGCTGTATATCCTGATCAAGTTTCTACTTCAGGGAACTGGCAATGAACCACACCTTATCTGTTTAAAGACAATGCGTGACATTGGAGAATGGTGGACAGTTGTATACCCTAGAATGGATTTATTCACTTCATGAATTTCACATGTATCAGGAACTGGGCTAAGCTTGGATGATATTTAGAGGGTAAAGGGAGTTCTAGATCTCAATAAGGTAAAAATATCTTGGAGATAGATAAATACGCAAAAAAAGAGAAAAGATGATAAGATTGATAATGGTAGTATTGATGATGATAGATTCAACTATCAGCATTTGTCTTTTTATCAGCCACATTATACGTTTTATTTAATCCTCTCAATAAACCTATAAAGGTGATATTATAGCTTCATTTTACCAAAAATAAAAACTTACAGAAATAACAGAACAGTGGTTGCCTCAGAGAAGGAGAGAATAGGATTGAAAAGGATACAAGTGTATCTGAACTATTTTCATATATTAAATTAACAAAATTTGATTAATATGAGAAAACATAGACATTCATGAACTCTGAGTGGTAGAGACATGAACATTTTCTCTCTATGTGTCTGAGTTACCTAGTACTGCTGTTACACAAAAATACCACAGGTGGGTGGCTTAAAAGAATATTGAAATTTATTTTCTGATGAATTTGAAGGCTGAAAGCTCATATGAGGGTCTCTGCCATGTCAGTTCCTTCTCTGAGCCTCTCTCCTAGTTTATGGTGTGTGCTGGCAATTCTTGGTGTTCCTTTGCCTTCCTCCTATGGGTTTTTCTGTCTGTTTTGTTCTTTCTATAAGACACTATTCATATGTAATTAGGTTTAGAACCCACCTGTCTTAGTCACGTGGTACTGCTCCAACAGAAAATATGATGAACACAAGGCTTCACAAGGAGAAACTTTGTTGTCATAGTCTGGTAAGCCACAAATCTATTAACAAATTACAAGTCCGTTCAACAAGAAAAGTTATCACAATCCAGTGGGCTGAGTCCAAATTCAAGGAGAGCATCTTGGCACTGGAACCTCAGGTCCAAAGGACATGCTCTGCTCTCGGTACTGCTTTCTTAGTGGTGCGAGGTTCCCAACTACCTCTGCTCACTTCTCTCCCTTATATCCCAGAAGCCTGTAGCTTGCTTGAGTCCTGCCTCACTGGCACTGCTGCCCATTCTCCATCATGAATATCACAGAGGCAGGATTCACAGCACATGGGAAGGAATGGCACCATATTGGGCCTTACAGCTGAGTCAAATCAATGCATACATTTTGGGGGCAGGGAATGCAGTTCAATCCATGACACCACTCAGATGTTGCTTCACTAACATACCACAGAAAATCCCCATTTCCAGAAAGGGTTATGTTTACAGGCATAGTGGTTAAAAACCCAAGCCTACTGCCATTCAGTACATTCCAACTCAAAGCAACCTCATAGTAGAGTAAAACTATCCCATAGAGTTTCCAAGGCTGTGAATCTTTACAGAAGCGAACTGTCATGTCTTTCTCCCTAAGAGCAGCTGGTGAGTTTGAAGCACAGATCTTTGGGTTAGCAGCGGAACACTTTAACCACTTCACCAGCAGGGCTCCTTAGGTTAATCAAAACCAAAATTAATTACTGTCACACCGATTTTGACTCATAGCAACACCATAGGGCAGAGTAGAACTACCGCATAGGGTTTCCAAGGAGTATGTGGTAGATTTTAAGCTGCAAACTTTTTGGTTAGCTGCCACATTCTTTACTCGTACACCACCAGGGTTTTCCTTTATAGGATTAAGTTTTCCATATTTCCTTTTGGAGCGCACAATTCAGTGTATAACAGAATGTTGGAAATGTTTTATATTAAAAAGAAGAAGAAAAATATCCAGTTTTCAGTGAGCCAGGTAAGGACTATGGTGAAGGGACTCCAGGGTAGAATAAGAAGGAATCAACAGCTGGGCACCGTAGCTTAGCGAAGTTGACACATAAAACTGAATGTTCCAGTCTTTAATGAGTTTAATTTCCTCTCTGACACAGGAATTAGTAGAGGGATTTAAACCAAGTAGTCGTTGTTTCTATTTTAACTATTTTTTTCTAATTTATTGAGAACGTTTGTTATCTCAAAAATATGTGATTAATTTTGTAAGATATCCCACAGGCACGCAGATGGAAGATATTTTCAGGGTATAGGATTGTACATGCACACACGCCATGCATACATTAGATCAGTCTTATTAGTTATGTTGTTTAAATACTCTGCTTCCTTTGTTTTTGTCTTTTTTTAATTAGTCAAAAACTGAGAAAGAATTATAAAGCCCTCCTCACTATGGTATTTCCTAATCTTCAGTGTGTTTCCTGTATTTTGCTTTAGGTATTTTAATACTGTATTATTTAAGACATAAAAGTTCAGAACAGTCATAATTCCAGTTTTGATTTTACCCATGAAATCATCTTCTCTTTTCAGTTTAATGCTTTTTGCCTTGAATTCAACTTGGTTTGCTTTTCATATTGTGACCTTGACTTTCTTTTTGTTTGCATTTGTTTTGTATAGTGCTCCTCAAATTCCCTGGTATTGTTTCCAAAGTTTAGCTAGGTCGATGTGCATTTTTTTTTCTGGTGAAAGGGTGCAGTGTATTTTTATTGCATTAGCAAAACGATCTATGATCCATTGAAGGCTCACAAGCACTAGAATAGAAATAATTTGGAGAAAAACAGTTGAAAGACAATAATGTCTATATTCATATATTTACAGAACTCTCAGACAATAGCACACAGGGACTTCAGGTTTGGGGATATATTGCCAAGGAGATCAGGAGTCAGGGCACCCTTAACAATGCAGCTGAAGAAATTCTCTGAGCCTGTTAGGGAGAAAGCTCCCCTGCTCTGAGCTCTAGGCTTAGATGATGGTCTGTTTCTGCTATTCATATAATGAAGGGTTTCATAGTCGCCTCTCCCATGTGTCCAGATTCCTTTTTCCACAGATGATGTTTTGTGTCACCTATACTCACCCCCTTTTTCTTAATCACTCTTCACCATATACCAGCCACCGAAAAACAAATAAATAAATAAACAACTACCAACGAAGACAAAACCCAGTTTCCACTGAGTTGTTTTCAACTTGTGGTGACCCCACGTGTGTCAGAGCAGAACTGTATCCGACAGGGCTTTCAGTGACATTATTTGGAAGTAGATCATCAGACTTTTCTTATAAGGTGCTTTGGGTTAGACTTGAGCTGCCAACAATTATGTTGGCCATCAAACTCTTAACAGTTACCGAAGTCCTATAATTGCAGTGATACAGGGACCACGTGAAAAATGTCACACTCTACAAGTTGGACCCAAAGGAATGTGACAGCGTGCATGCTCCTGCAAAGTGAGCTGCAGAATACTTTTTTGACCTTAACGGAATGTAAGCACTGTCTCGGGACTAGCCATCCATACAGTTGCCCCTCTATTGAATACTGTTGATCTTGGTGACATAGTATTTGTTCTTTAATTACATCTTTCAGCCTGAAAGGGTGAATGAGTAACAAATCGTCATTAGTTTCTTCTACTGCTGTTGCTGAGTAAGTAGACCATCTTGTTTCTGGAGTTTCTTTGGCAAAATTTTATCTAACTGTAATATTCTTTCTATGTATAACCTACAGCTACAGGCAGGCTCTTTTGTTTGGGTTTGGCCTAAGATTTTTTTTTTTAACTTAGATATTTCAACAATGTCAAAAATCTATAAAAGTTTTTTTCTTTTTATTTTTTTTATTGTGGTCAAGTGGAAATTTACAATCCAAGTAAAGTTTCCATATGAAACCCCAAGGACCCACCTCTCTGCAACTCTGTCTGCTGTCCTCACCCTGTGACAGCACACTCTTCTTTTCCACTCTTCCAGTATCCACTCAGCCAACACATGTCCCCTCCTCTCCATCTTCTCCTCTCCCCTCTAGAAAGAAACCAGTAGGACAGCCTCCTATATAAACTATAAAGTATGCACACCACGTGCATCACTCTGTGTCTATTCTTTGTCTGAAGTGTCAGCTTCAGTACTGGTTTCAGCTCTGGGCCAGCAGAAAGTCTAGGGGCCATGTTCTCGGGGGACCCTCCAGGTTGTCAGACCGTCAAGTCTGGTCTTTTAGTAGGGTTCTTGATCTGCACACCCCCTTTTCTTGTGCTACAGCAGGGACTTTACATTGTGTCCCCTATCAGGGCTGTCTTTGGTGGTGACAGGCACCATCTAGTTCTCCTGGGGTCATGCTGATGTAGTCTTCCAATCATATGGATCCTTTTGTTCCGTAAGTCTCATTTTACCTTGTGTGTTTAACGTTCTTGGTTATCGTCTGTTCCAGGTGGGTTGGGACCAACTGATGTTCCTCAGATGGCAGCTTACTGACTTTTAAGGCCTCAGATGCCACTCATCAATGTGAGGTGCAGAAGACTGTCTTAGCAAAAGACTAGTTATGCCAACTGACCTCAGTGTCTCTTGAAAACGTGGTCCCCAGACCCCTGTGCCTGCTTCTCTGTCCTTTGAAATGTTGGGTTGAACTTAGAAAACCTTTTAGCTTATGGCGTAGTCCAGTTATGCTGATTTGCCTTCTACTACATGCTGTCTCCCCCTTTATCTAACTGAATTCCTGTTGACTATCTGATCTGTGAATAACCATCTCCCTCCCTCCCAGCCCTTGCAGCCATCAAAGAGTATTTTCTTCTGTGCGTAAGTCTTTTCTTAAGTCTTTATAATTGTGGTCTCCTACGATATTTGTCTTTTTGCAACTGAATGATTTCCCTCAGCATAATGTCTTCCAGTTGATTCTAGCTTATGAGATGTTTCATAATAGTCTCATTGTTAGCCTAAGATTTTAGGTCAATAAATAACAAATAAAAGGTGAAATATATATGAAATCATCTGGCAAAAAACTAGAGTAGTTTGGATCCATGAAAAGAAATGATACCTGCCATCAGCTGTTGGAGCAACTTAAGCAGGGCATATTATTGTGTTCAAGAGACAGAAAAGTGGGACTCTGGTGCAGGTAAATTTATTAAGATTTCCATGGTAGTTTGGCTTTTTCACAGTAAGCTTGAAAAATTCAATCAAACAAATCAGAAAGCCTGATGTGAGAGTGATTGTGTACATTAATCCCCAATTGGAATTTGGTAGAGAAAGAAAAATTATTCACGACAGCAGAAAGCATTGCCTCTTATGAATGTCTCAGATGGGAATACAGCTTGAAAAGTGGTCAGGTTTGCTGACACCCAGAAAACAGACAGAGAACATTAAACGATAAATAATCAGGACGGAGTTAGTTTCGTGGTACATAAGTGACATACCCTGCTAAGGGTGACCAAATAGAAAACATGAAAGAGTTTGGAATCAGGAAAACAGAAACAAAAATGTATCATTTCCTAAAGCAAAATTGAAAGTCGGCTCCAAGATGTGAATCAGATTAGGCTGGAGATAAAAGCAATATTACTGTGGAGGACTCAAGTTAAAAAAAAAAATGCAAAACATAACTGAATATCCTACACCAACAGTCTTTTAGTGAAATTGAGACCTAACAAAATTATAGGGGTGATCATGTTCTAAAATCTCTGCATCACAGAACTGATTTGCTCTTTCATTAGTTGTTTAGCACCCAGCTCTGGTGGTGTAGTGGCTAAGTGCTGTGGCTGCTAACCAACAGGTCAACAGTTTGAATCCACCAGGTGCTCCTTGGAAACTCTACAGGGCAGTTCTGTTCTGTCCTAAAGGGCCATTTTGAGTTGGAATCAATTCAACAGCAAAAGGATAGGGTTGCTTGATGGCAAAAGGTTTGTTATTTTGCTGTGGGCTACAGAAAGCCCTGGTGATGCAGTGGTTAAGAGCTACAGCTGCTAACCAACAGGTCAGCAGTTCAAATCTACCATCCACCCCTTGTAAACCCTATGGGACAGCCCATTCTACTGTGTCCTTTCAGGTTGCTATGAGTCAGAATTGACTTGATGGCAGCAGGTTTGGAATGGGCTAGAAGGAGGAGTCCAGATGGTTCAGTGGCTAAAGCGCTTGATTGCTAATTGGAAGTTCAGTGGTTTGAACTCGCAAGGTGTTCTGTGGGAGAAAGATGTGACAATTGGCTTCCATAAAAATTTACAGCCTTGGAAACCCTATAAGGCAGTTTGGCAGTTCTCCTGTGTTGTGTAGGCTCACTGTGAGTTGGAATTGACTCCATGGCAACCTTTTTTTTTTTTTTAATAGACTAGAGGGAGGGCAGTAGTTCTTCAGTGATACACCTCTCACCTGTGTGAGAAACCTGTGTTCAGTCCCCTGCCAGTGCAACTCAGACAGAGTCACCAAGACTCTGAAGAGTCACTGAAGACTTGGGTGTTGCTATGATACTGATTAAGCTTCAGTGGAGCTTCTATACTAAACAGTTTAGGAAGAAAGGCCTGGTGATCTACTTCTGAATGTCAGCCATTCAAAACCCTGTGGATCACTTCCGTGGTAGCTAGCAACAACAGCAACATGGCCTAGAGGGCATCCCTGGGTAGTAAAAACGGTTAACATGATAGGCTGCTATTAGAAAGGTTGGAAGTTCGGTCCACCTGGAAGCATCTTGTAAGAAAGACCTAGTGATCTAATTCCAAAATGTCAGCCATGGAAAACTGGTAATGGAGCAGAGTTCTATTCTGGCACACAAGGGACCAATGTGAAGTCAGAGCCAACTCAACAGCAGTTAGTGTTTGTGGGCATGGGCTAGACCACAGAGACACAGAGTTTAATAGTACAAAGTACTTGCCCTAAATGAACTCCCATTCTTCTAGAAAAGACCGAAATGTGAACAAACATATTTAAAATACCCTAAGTGGGCAAAGTAATCTACTGGCCAGAGTGGTATTTGAAAAGTGTTGAGTAAACAATGGGATTTTATCCACCTGAGAAAGGGGAAAGCACATTTCAGGTGAAGAAAAGATTTAGAGGAGCATGGTGAGTCTTGAGTGCCATTTGGAGTGGCCTTGTTGTTGTGTGCTGTTTCTAGTTGATTCCAGCTCATAGGGACCTTAAAGGATGGAGCAGAACTGCCCAATAGGGTCTCCAAGGAGTGGCTGATGGACTCAAATTGCTGACCTTTTAGTTAACAACCTGAGTTCTTAACAGCTTCACCATCAGGACGCCACCATTTCTTTCCCTAAAAGCCTTTAATTCACTGATGCAAAATGTTCCACAACAATGGTAGAATGTGGTTAAATATTTAAGTAGACCCTAATTGTGCAATTTAAGTCGACAGAAAAAGTGAATGCATTTTTGTTCTTGATAATAGTGATTAGAATTTTCCTTACCTACCAGCCTTCATTATCACCCCAGCTAAATCCCCCGAGGAGATTGGTCCACAATGGGTGTGTCAGCAGATATTAAATATCAGGAAAACACTGTGAAGATGCAATACCCCTACCACTGATGCTCAGTTCTCAATACATCGTAATGTTTTTCCTTGATTTTTGTAGCTGTCATAGTTCTCAGTGTTTGAGGTAAACTAGGAAGACGAGTTCTAAAGGATTTTTATAACCCAACAGTGAAAATTGTGTGTTAAAATTCATGATTAAGAATTTAGTTCTACATCTGGTGTTCTTTTAATCACCCTGTAAGCCTGAATGGCAATTTTCCCAAGTGTGCCTTCCTATGTTATGTCCTGGTTACCTGTGTAATAAGCTACAGAAAAGAAACAGTAGATAAAAATTCAGCCCACTGTCTGAATCCAGCTTCTTCCTTCTCACATAAATTCTTTCGCTTAAAGAGTTATAATCCCTGTGGTCAGAGAGATTTCAGGATTGTCAAAAGCTGCTGTTTTGATAATCATTTGATTATTATTTCTCAATAGCCGAAAGAATGGTGGGGAGACAGAGAGAAAGAAGGCAGGCAGGAAGGAAAGGAGGAAATGAAGGATGAAAGAAAGAGAAAGAGGGAAAGGAAAAGAAACCCCAACAGGGCTAGGTAAGGTGGGAGCAGCCATCAGCTTTTACTATTAGTCATGCATATAGTCTTTATAAAAACTGAAGTGTGATTTACACAGATGGAAATGCACATCTCAACTGTAAAGTTCAGTGAGTTTTGACAAGTATAAATGCCTCTGCAGCATACCTCCCATCAATCAATAGAAACTTTCATTTCTCCAATATGCTTCCTTGTGCCCCCTCCCAGCTATTGGCCCCTTCAAGAGGCAATAGACATTCTGATTGCTGTCCTCACAGATGAGTCTTGTCGTTTCTAAAACTTTATATAAATAGAGTCATTTAGTACATGCTCTTTTCTGCTCTCTTGTCTTTTCTTTTTTTGAGATTTTTGTTTATTACTTCTGGAGGATGTGCTAGAGAGCTCCGCCAGAGTGGATTAACGTTTTCTCCTATTCATGGCCATTTGGAGTGTTCCCAGTTTTAGGTTATGATAAATAAAAGCTTCTGTGAACATTTGTTTACAGATGTTTGTGTGCACATATATTTTCATTTTTTTTGGATAAAAACCTAGGTGTCTAAATTACAGAGCTGGTGTATGTTAAACCTCTTTAGGAACTAGTAACAATTCTTCCAACGTGGTTGTATTATTTTATGCTGGCAGTACAGTATATGGGAAATGGAGTTACTTTATCTCCTCACTGCTCGTGTTTTCCATTTTATCTTTTCTATTGGGTATATGATGGTATCCCACTGTGGTCTTAATTTGTATCCCTCTGATGACTAGTGATGTTGAATACTTTTTCAAGTCATTTGTATATCACCTTTTGTGATTATCTACTCAAACTTTTGCCCATGTGTTTAAATTAGATTGTTTTGTATTATTGAATTATATGGTATTACTGAACGTATAGGAGTTATTTTGCACACAAGTCCTTTGTCAGATATAGATGTTAAACATATTTGCAAACATTCTACAAGTATCCTATGACCTACCTATTTATTTCCTTGATGATGTTTTTGATGAGATTTTTAATTTTGATGAATTATAATTTATTATTTTTTTCCATAATTTTTGTGTCCTTTGTAAGCCCTTTTGTCTACCTTAAAATCAAAAAGACATTCTTCTGCAGTTTTTTTTCTAAAAGTTTTATAGGGTTAGCTTTTCATTCAAGCCTGTAAATTCATCTCAAATGAATTTTTGTACTTGATATAAACAAAAATTAATTTGAATTACTTCTTTACCCACATTGAATTGCTTTTGCACCTTTGGAAAAAAATGAATTGAACATATGAATGTGTGTCTATTTCTAAATTTTTTTCTTGTTTTATCTATCTATCTGTTTATATTTTATGTTAGAGTCTCAGTGTTCTGATTATCATACCTTTGAGCTAAGTTAGAAGTCCTCCAACTTTGTGCTTCTTTGTCAAGATTGTTTTGGGTGTCTTACATTTCTTTATACTTCTGTGTGAATTTTAGGATTGTTTGATAGAATTCATCAGTGAAGCCATTTGTGCCTAAGTGGGAATTTTTTTTTTTTTTAATTAAAATTAAATTTCTTTATGGATGTAGGGTTATTCAGACTTTCCATTTCTTGTTGGTCAGTTTTGCTAAGTTTCGTGTTTTATAGAATCTGTCCATCTTATCTAAGTTGTAGACTTTAATGACATCAAGTTGTACATAACCTCTCTTCTATTACTTTATAATGCCTGTAGAAATGACCCCTCTTTCGTTGCTGTTATTACTAACTTTTGTTTTCTTATTTTTCTTAATCAGTCTTACTGGAATTTTACTAACCTTTCTAAGAAAGTTATAAACTACTAATTTTCTTTATTGTCCTTTTCTCTACTCTTGTTGTTGTTATAATTGCCTTTCATTTATTTGAACTTAATTTTTTATTGTGATTTTTTTTTACAATTTTTAAGAAATACATTTACTATTACTGTAATCCATGTTCTACTGTTGTTGTTGTTAGGTGCCGTTAGGTTGATTCCGACTCACAGTGACCTGATGTACAGCAGGACGGAACGCTGCTGAGTCCCGTGCCACCCTTACAGTCACTGTTATGCTTGAACCCCTTGTTGCCGTCACTGTGTCAGTCCATCTCATTTTTTTTCCAATGACCCTCTACAAAGCATAATGTCCTTCACCAGGGACTGGTCCCTCCGGGCAAGGTGTCCCCAGTATGTGAGACAAAGTTTCGTCATCCTTGCTTCCAAGGAGAACTCTGCGTGTATTTCTTCCAAGACAGACTTGTTCTCCTTGCAGTCCGTGATGTATCCAGTGTTCTTTGCCAACACCGTAATTCAGAGGCTTCAGTTTTTCAGTTTTCCTTTATTCGTTGTCCAGCTTTCTCATTCATGTGAGGTGATTGAAAGTAACATGGCTTGAGCCAGGCATATCGTAGTCCACAAAGTCACATCTTAGCTTTTTAAAGCTTTAAAGGGGTCTTTTGCAGCAGATTAGCCTGGTGCAATATGTCCTTTGATTTCTTGACTGCTGCTTCCGTGAGTGCTGATTGTGGATCCAAGTGAAATGAAATCCTTGATAAGATCAATATTTTCTCTGTTAATCAGGACATTGTTTATTGGTCCAGTTGTGAAGGTTTTTGTTTTCTTTATGTTGATGTGTAATCCATACTGAAGGCGGTAGTCTTTGATATTGATCAATAAATGCTTTGAGTCCTCTTTCATTAATAAGATTGTGTTATCCGCATATGGAAGATTGTTAATGAGTTTCCCTTCAGTCCTGCTGCCGAGTTCATCATATAATCTGGCTTCTCAGATTGTTTGCTCAGCCTACAGATCAAATAAAGATGGTGAAAGTGTACAACACTGACATACACCTTTGCTGATAATTTTAAACCATGCAGTATATCCTTGTTTTATTTGAGTGACTGCCTCTTGGTCTATGCATAGGTTCCAAGTGAGCACAATTAAGTGTTCTGGTCAGAGACCAGAGTTCTAGATCACCGGTTGTGTACGTTGGCAGAACACAAGCTGGTGGTGAGATGGAGCTGCAGAGGCTGGCAAACCCAGGATCGGCATGTTAGGGAAGAGGACTCTCAAGCACTGGCTGTAAGGGTTGATGAATCCAACAGCTGCTAGTTCAAGTCCAGGAACCAGACGCCAGAAGAAAGCAGGAGCTGCTGGCTACATGAGCAGACCATCAGTAGGTGGTGGAAGACAGAGAGATGGGAGCTGAGGTGTGGGAATCTACCACAGGCCCCACCCTGCCTCTTAATACAGCAGCCAAGAGTAGCCAAGTTGACATAATCCTGACTACCACAGGGACACTGCATAGTTTAAAGTCAGGAAAGGTTTCAGTTAGTGTTGTATCCCTTCACCATAACTTTTCTATCTGTATGCTGGGCAAATAATCTGAGAAGCTGGATTATACGAAGAAGACTGAGGCATCAGGATTGGAGGATGGATGACTCATTAACAACCTGCATTATGCAGATGACACCACCTTCCTGGAAGCGAAGAAGATTTGAAACACTTCTTGATGAAGATCAAGGACCACAGCCTTCAGTATGGATTGCACCTCAATATCTACTAAACAAAAATCCTCACAACTGGACCAGTAAGCAACATCATGATAAATGGAGAAAGGACTGAAGTTGTCAAGGGTTTCATTTTACTTGGGTCCATAATCAGTGCCTATGGAAGCAGCAGTCGAGAAATCAGAAGACACATTGCAGTGGGAAAATCTGCTGCCAAGGACCTCTTGGCAAGTATTGAAGAGTAAATATGTCACCTTGAAGTCTAAAGTGCGCCTGACCCAAGCCATGGTATTTTCAGTTGTATCATGTGCATGCAAAAGCTGTACAATGAACAAAGAAGACAGAAGAAGAATTGATGCCTTTGAATTGTGGTGTTGGAGAAGAATGTTGAATGTACCTTGGACTGCCAAAAGAACAAACAGATCTGTTGTGGAAGAAGTACAACCTGAGTGCTCCTTGGAAGCAAAGATGGCAAGACTGCATCTTACATACTTCGGACATGTTGTCAGGAGGGATCAGTCCCTGGAGAAGGACATCATTCTCAGTAGAGTGGAGATCAGCAAAAAAGAGGAAGACCCTCGACAAGATGGATCGACACATTGGCCACTACAATGGGCTTAGGCATGAAAAGGAGTGTGGATGTGGCACAAGACTGGGCAGTATTTCGTTCTGTTGTTCATAGGGTTGCTGTGAGTTATAACCGACTTGATGGCACCTAACAACATCTTAGACTCTCACTGATTAGCAAGTTAATTCCAACTAGTATACAATATAGAAACCCTAGCAGTGTTGTGGTGAAGTGCTGTAGCTGCTAACGAAAAGGCTGGCAATTCAACTCCACCAGGATCTCCTGGGAAACTCTATGGGGCAGTTCTGCTCTGTCCTGTAGGGTCGCTATGAGTTGGAATCAACTCTACGGCAGTGGGTTGGATTATATTATACCAACACAACTGTGAAGTATTTTAAAGCAGTATTTCCTCTGAAGGTCCATGGCCTAGTTCTTAATGTTTGATAGACTCTATCAGTGAAGCCATTTTTGCCTAGTTGGGGAATTTTTTATATTATTATTAAAGTTGAAATTCATTATGGACCTGTGGCCACTGTCCTCACTGATTCTCCTTGCAGCCTTACTTCCATTTAGTGTTTTTGTGTGTTTTTTTGGCTCTGCCTCTGTCTGAGTCCTGCAGTGCTGGTGTGTCATCTTCTAAGAGATGTGTTCTCAGTTCATTAAAGGTATTAATAATAAAGACATCAAAAAATCTTCTTAGAATAAACTTTGAAATAATCTGATAATTTTGCCATAGGGATTTTGGAAAGGCTGATGAATTAGATCACCAATGTATTACCCAAAGCAGGTTCTTATTAGTGTGGCTCGTTGTCAATAAAGACACACCCAGGTGAGGAGGGAGTAAGAGCGTTTATTGCCAGCATGCAGGCAAGGATCAAGGAAGTATATACCTCAAATCAAGCTCCTCAGACAAAGGGAGGAAGAACCTTTTATACCATCTCTTACAAGAAAGTACATACAAACATCATCCATTACAGAGGTTATCATGGCACACAGGTGCAGTAAGGCAAGTTGCATTTATTTCTGTGACTTGTGAGTTAGTAAACTGGATATAACTGGGGGCGGGTACACTGAGCTCTTTGAAGACAGTGGACAGGAGGGTGCAGGTTCCACTTGGTCTGAGCAGCTAACAGTTGAGCCATACCCAGTGCTGTCATATATGGCTTTGTTTGATAATGGCTGAGCAGCTCCTGATTGTGTTGGCTATGAATAGAATTAATGGTTTTATCATGGTTATCTCATTTATTCTATGTGAGCATATAGTTCATATGATTCTGAAGAAGCCTAATATTCATAGCATTTGAGCAGCAACATATCTATGCTTGCTATATAAAAATGAGGCCAAGGTGATAGTAGCATACAATTTTTTTCTTTTAATCTGATTGAGCGAAAATGTACATTCCCGTTTATGCATCTCCCACTGCTCTCCCTGCCTGCTGACAGCACACTCTTCCTCTCTGCTCCATACATGTCTTATCCTCTCAAAAATATCCTATCCCCTCCCCTCCACCCATGCCCCACCTCCAGTAAGAGGTCAGCAGGATGACATCCTATAGATGCATAGAACCATAAAGTGTACACATGATATGGTCACTTTGTGTCGCCAAGTCCAGTCCATTACTGTCTGAAGAGTTGACTTCCGTTGTGATTTATGGACAGGGGCAGCATCAGGGCCAGGGGCCATGCTCCCAGGGGAACCCCGAGACCCCCAGACCATCAACTGCAGTCTTTTAGTGGAGATCTCAGGGTGCACCCCTTTTTATTCTTTTGTTGCCAGTGAGACTGAACTTTGTGAGCTCTATCACAGCTGTCACTGGTGGTGGCGGGTCACCATCTGGTTCTTCCAGTCACAAGTTGATGTAGTCACTTACTCATGTGAGTCTGTCTGTCTTTCGGCTTCTCTTGCCACCATGCCATTTAGTTCTTGGTGATCATCCATTCCTGTTAAGTTGAGACCGTTCACTGAACTCTCAGATGGCATCTTGGCAGCTTTTAAGACCCCAGACACCACTCACTAATGTGGTGTGCAGAAGGCTCTCTTAGCAAAATGCTAGTTGTGCAAATTGGCCTCAATTTCCCCTGAGAGCATGGTCCCCGGCCCCCAGCCCCAGCTACTCTGCTTTTGCAATATTGAGATAAGATGGGAGGAGTAATCATGTTATGTTGAAGCCCAGTTAATATTGATTTTCCTTCTAATGTGTGCTGTCCCAGCTTTCACCCAACCAAATTTCTATCAACTATCTAATCTAAACCCTCCCCACCTCACCCTCTCTCCCTCCCCACCCTTGCAGCCCTCAAAGAGTCTTTTCTTCTATGCACAAGTCTGTTTTTAAGTTCCTATTGTAAGGGTCTCATACAACATTTGTCCTTTTGTCACTGATCGCTTTCACTTGGCATAATGTCCTCCAATTGAAACCAGGTTATGAGATGGTTCCTAAAATCATCGTTGTTCTCTATCATTGGAGAAGAAGGTATAGTTGTCCACTGATGGATAGAAAGTTGTGTGTATGTTGATAAGGTCTAGTTGGTTAATTGTGGCGATAGGTCTTCTGTGTCTTTACTGAGTTTTTTTAGATGATCTGTCCAATATTGAGAGTGAAGTGTTGAAGTCTCCCACTATAATTGTGGAGCGATCTATCTCATTTTTTAGTGTAGTCAGTGTTTCTTCGATGCATTTAGGTGCTGTAATATTAGGTGCATAAATATTTAATATTGTTAAGTCCTGCTTGTGTATTGAAACTTTCAGCAATAAGTAGTGTCCTTCCTTGTCAACGATGGTAAATTTTACATTAAAATCTATTTTATCAGAGATTAGAGGTGCCACATCTGCTTCTGTTTGTGTATTGTTAGCTTGATATATATTCTTCCATCCTTTAATTTTCAGTTTGTTCCTACCTTTAAGGTGACTTTTTTGTAGGCAATATATGGATGGGTCGTGTCTTTTGATCCAAGATGTCACTCAATTTCTCTTTACTGGGGCATTTAGTCCATTCACATTCAATATAGTTATTGATACATATGTGTTCAGTGCTGTCATTGTGATATGTTTATTTTTGTGTTGATGCTTTTTATGTTCTTGTTAGTCTGTTCTGGGACATTTTTCTTTGTGAGTTGATTTTTCACCTTTTTCACAATTGGTTTTGTGGTTGTTGAGACTCCTGTATTACGTTTCTTGATTTGATATGTTGCATCTTTATTATGCTTTACGGCTGCCCCTATGATCACTCTTAATGAACTATGTATAAACCCAATTTTAATTACTACTAGTCTTATTAACTTCCTCTCTGTCTGGAAGGACTGTAACGACTGTAGCACATCCCTCTTTTTGATATATTGACATCATAGTTTTCATGATATGTGCACTGGATCATTTCTTTCACTATTATAGCTTTGATTGAGTTTGGAGGCTTCCATAATTGAGTAGGTTTCTGGGTGATATTTCCTGTATTTGCTTCTAAAACATAAAGTTAGTGGTTTTTTTTCTTCTAAACTAAGAGATTCTTTCAGTATTTCTTGTATCTTTGGTTTGGTTTTTACAAAGTCTCTGAGTTTCAGTTGATCTACGAGGGTCTTAATTTCATTTTTGTATTTGAAAGATAGCTTTGCAGGGTATATAATTCTTGGTTGGAAGATCTTCTCCTTCAAGGCCTTAAATATATCATGCCACTATCTCTGTGCCAGCATTGTTTCTGCTGAGAAATCCAATGAAAGCCTACAGGATTTCCCTATGAATGTTGTCTTTGCTTTGAGTCTTTCTGCCATTAAGAGTTTCTGTTTGTGTTTCATTTTATTAAGCTTGATTATAATATGTCTTGGAGTCTTTCTTTTGGGATCTATATTGAGTGGTATTTGATATGCATCTTGGATATTTATATTCTCTTCTTTCATAATTTTTGGGAAGTTTTCTGTCAGCAGCTCAGCAGCAGTACTCTCTGTGTTCTTAGGTGTCTAGCCCTGTTCAGGAATGCCAATTAATCTTAGATTGTTCCTCTTAATAGAGTCCCACATGCTTCTTAATGCTTTTCATTTTTCTAGTTTACTTTTTCTGATTTCTCCCCACAGATGCTGGAGTCAGTAGCTCTGTCTTTCAAGTCAGAAAGTCTATTTTCCATTTGTCCCATTCTGTTTTCCTGACTTTGAATTGAAGGTTCTCTTTGACTTTGTTCTTGATCTGTTGGATTTCAGAGTACTGGTGTTCCATCAGATAAAACAGCTTGCTTAATTTTTCATTTTGCTCTGCTGTATTTTGTAAAAGGTCTAGGAGGGCTCTGTGTATAATCCTTTTGTATTCACCTTCTGATAGTTTCAGAAAGGTTTCTACATCTGGGAAGTTCTTTGGTTCATTCTTCTGGGAGCCTTTTGAAGCTATGGGTGATTTCTTTGTTACGCTTTTATTGAGAGTTTTTGCTTTGGGGACATCATGTGAATGGGTAAAGGCTGGGAGAGATGCTGTGAGAATGGACCGCAGTTGTTTCTCTAGGCCATCTTAAAATAAAAGGTAAAAGGTATCTGACAACTTCCAAAGTCAGTCAGGTTTTCAGGTATACAGGTCCCTTTTCCCATCTAGCAAAGTAAGCAGCTCTATATCAAACCCCTGACTTTATAAACTAATTCAAAATACAGACAGACTACTACCCTGCTGGCCTGTGCTGCTGGGCCCCAGCCCAGCATTAATTAAAGTTGCTCTAAAAATTCTATTTGGAGTGCATAGTCTGCAGTGGCCTGAGGTGTGTGTTCTGTTTCTCCAGTTCTGACCCTATGGGCTAGCTAGTCAACACTGTGTAGAATACTCCTTTTCTGCCAGAAAAGTGTTCTTCTCTGGGCAGGTGCTGCCTCTCAGCCTAGGAATTAGGTCTAGCTGAGGCCTCTGTGTGGGTATATCCGCCTTCCAGTGGAGTAAGATGGCATTCCACACAAGCTCCCTGCCTGTCACAGCACAAGTCACTCAATGGTGGAGGCAAAAACAGAGGCCAAAGGTGCCGAGATGCCAGAGTCCAAAGCCAGGCTGTCAAAGTGTGGCAATTTTGCCTACTGATTCCACCAGCAGTGCGTCTGAGACCAGCTGCCAGTCAAGTCCCAGCTCGGCCAGTTGGTCAAGACAGAGAAAAAAAAAAAGTTAAAATGGTGAGTTACCCTCGATCCATGAAAGCCTACACTCACGGAGAGTGGGGGTCAGCAAAAGAGAGTAAATGTTCCATTCCGTGGTATGAAGTCTAAATTAACAGCCCTGTGCCATGTCCTAAGACTCATTAGATATCCAGAAAGCCCCGTTTAGTTATCAATTCAGGTGTTGGTTTCTGGAGGGATTTAGGGAGACATGTGTTTAGTCCACCATCTTGACTCTGCCCCCCACATAAGATTTTTTATATTTTATATGTATATAATACAATGTATATGAAGATGGGATGAAGTGATGGTTATGAGCTCAGCTGCAGTTTAAATCTTCCAGTTGCTCACTGGAAGCTGTGTGGGACAGTACTGTCCTGTCCTATAGGTTTGCTATGAGTCAGAATCAATCCATGGCAATTTTTTTTAATACTCTATGCAATATGAGATATCTATAAATACATAGATAAAAAAGAACCTTGCTGTCAAGTCCATTCCAACTCATACTGATGCTATAGGTCAGAGTGGAAATGTCCTCTCATAGGGATTCCAAGAAGCATCTGATGGATTCAGACTGCTGACCTTATGGTTGGCAGCCTGAATGCTTAATCATTAATGCTTAATCAGTGTACCACGAGGGTGTGTATGTATTTGTACACACACACACACAAAATAAATATGTAATATAGATGTTATACATACATTATGTGTCTGCCAAGCCAGCCAAGTGCCATCAAGTCAGATACTAAATATAGCCATTATTTATATATAAATGCATTTATACACAGATGTATATCTGCATCTACATGGCGGATTCCACTCATGGCAACCATCTACATACATACCTGTATATTTCTATCTATACTGTAATGACAGCTTTAATTCCATTTCTTAGACTTCCCATTCTGTATTCCTCATACATAAGAAAAACAATAATAATAAAGCAAAAAGATTCCATTTACCTTCTAGTGAGCTTTTCTTTTTCATTAAGTAAATATCTCCTTTGGATAATTTCTTCTGTTTTTCATATGCATTTTTAATCTACATTCCCATAATATTAAATTAAATAATAAGACTTTCTAGATAACATAAAGGAATACTTAGAAAATTGTTCTTTAATGGGATTTAAATGAAGTCAAGACTTAGCCTGGGTAACCTGGCATAGAACAAGCTTTCTCATAGCCTTGCAAAGTAGTTTTTTTAATTAAAATTGCTCTAAAAATTCTGTTTGAAGTGCAAAGTCTGCAATGGCCTGAGGTGTGTGTTCTGTCTCCCCAGTTCCCACCCTGTGGGCTAACTAGCTGTTCGGGAGACTTCTGTTACTTTACAAACAGCCCACTGGATAACTCATTCCCTTCAGCTGCCCTGTTGTAATAAATATATCCTGGCTGCACTGTCCTGATCTGCCAAGGAGCCAAGGACATATAAGGGGCACAGAAGGTAAAGTTGCTCAGTTCACACTATTTCATAGCTCTGTTTTCTTTTCTTTGTCTGTACTGTTACCTCTGCCTGGAGTGGACTTGATTGTTTATCTCCTACATGATCGTTCTTCAGTCTGGAGCATCCAGTGCTCTCAGGGTACCGTTTTCACATTATAACGGCTCCTCTAGCCTTGTATAGTAATAATCCACTTCCATGTTTATCTCCCTTGCAAGACAGCAGGCTCTTTACTATTCTTTTACTTATTTAATTATTTGGTTTCATCTTCATTGTTGAACATATTGCTTGGCAAACGGGAG
This sequence comes from Heterohyrax brucei, assembly GCA_028571685.1. Lineage (NCBI taxonomy): Eukaryota > Metazoa > Chordata > Mammalia > Hyracoidea > Procaviidae > Heterohyrax > Heterohyrax brucei. The sequence goes on along the minus strand of CM053149.1, from coordinate 109,422,142 downwards.
GTATGCAAAAAATATCTGTCTGAGAGTAAGAATAAGTATATAGTTGAATTCAAAGAAGAACTGGGCTTTCCTGTAGTTCAAATCTAGTCTTTCATTCAATATGCTCATATGCAGTTTAGGGAAGATATTTTAGAGGAATACTCTTTTAAGATTCATGAGTCAGCGGTAAGAATTTGCCAGAAACAAGATGAGGAAGGACATGATGTTTGGAGGCATATGTAAGTGAAATGTAAATCTGTGAGTGTGGGTATGTTGGAAAGGCATGGTCTTTGGACTGGGTTGAAGTCTCAGCTTAGCCACTTACTACTTGTGTGGACTTGGGCAAGTTACTGAACCTACATGAATATCTGTTTACTCATCTGTAAAATGGGAAATATATTCTGCTTGAAAATTTACATGATAGCATCTGTAAAGCACTTAGCAAAGTGCCTATCACATAGAAGATAGTAATTGTTAGCCATATTAATATTGTTATTATAGCTGAAGTATTAGGTTGAATTCTAGATTGGAGGTATGATAAGGAGATAGGGCTGAAAAAGCATACTTATTGAGGCATTAATTTTTTTTTTTAATGATGTTTGAATCAGATTCTGACCTTTATCCTTTTTCTTCTTTTTCTTTCTTATCAAAGCTGGATGGAAGAAAATCATGCTTAAATGATCATTTAAGTTCTGAGTAATGTTCATTAAATCAAAAAGCTTGGAAGAAAGGTAATGGATTTAATTCAAGTTAAAAAAGAAAATATTTCATAGGGTTTAAATATAAAGCTATATTCAAATTATTAGATTTCTTTTTAAACTAAAGGTCATCAGTAAATATTTTTGTTCTGTAATTATTTGATGAATATAACCATACTCTTCATGGCCACACAGATATAACCTTGTACTTAAATTCTTGGATCACAACGTGGATCCTAAGTAATTGCAACAGTTCATCATTTTAACTCTAGGTACAATAATATTCACTCACATTTTTGGTGGACAGTTCTGTGGATTTTGATAGATATGGATCAGTTCCCTTACCCCGAGAATTCCTTAGTGCTACACCCTGTGATCAAAATTGAATCTCCAGCCTCTGATCTCTAGTTACTAGCCATACTAGTTTTGCATTTTTCTGATGGTTGTACGATTAGAGTGTTTTCCACTTGACTTTTTTCAGTCAGTGCAATGTGATTGAGTTTTGTCAAATGTATTGTGTATGATAAACATGTATCAACAGCTTATCCTTTATATTAATGAGCCTTATTCTACTGCGTGGATATAGTTCAGTTTATTCATCCATTTATCCATTGATGGACATTTGGGTTGTTTCTGCTTTGGGATGATTATGAATGACACTGCTATAAATATTTGAATATTGGAAAGGCTGTAGTTGCAGTGTATTAGAATTTCAGTTGCTGTTCATCGCCACCAGCATTTGCTGTTGTTCATTTTTTCTTTGCTTGTTTTTTATTTTAACCATTGTAATGGGTGTGTGGAAACCTGGTTGCTTAGTGGTTAAGTGCCACAGCTGCTTACCAAAAAGTTGGCAGTTTGAATCCACCAGGCACTCCTTGGCAACACTGTGGGGCGGTTCTCCTCTGTCCTGTAGGGCCGCTATGAGTTGGAGTCAACTACACAGCAGTGGGTTTGTTTTTTTATTTTTTAGCATATGAGTAGTGGCTTCACATTGTAGGCTGTTTTATGTTTGTTTTTGCATTTTCCTCATAGTTAATGAGGGTTTCACAGTATAGATTGTTTTATGTTTGTTTTTGCATTTTCCTCATAGTTAATAATGTTGGGCACCTTTTCATGTGCTTATTTACCATCTGTGTATCCTCATTGGTTAACCGTCTGTTCACCCACATCCTCATACACATGCATGACTTGTTTTCTTGTCCGGGGAATTAAACCTACAACTTACTGGTAGGGCAAGGGAAGTTAATGCCAATTATCATTAAAAATCCCAGTTATTCTCAGTAGATTCATAACATGAAGGTTAGGTCACCTACACTACTAGGATTTCCTGAGTCCTCTGATTGCTGGTGCTGTGTTTTCTCTTCAGCTATTCAAGCCATTTAATGAACTGCACATTGAATGCTTGCTGTGTATTGGCGTGGTGCTGGGTACAGAGAAAGACTACAGAGATGAATTAGGTGAATCCCTGTCTTCTAAAGGAAGGGAAATGTAGAGGTATGCACAGTTTACCAGGCTGTTTGTCAGGCTGTGATGAGTACTGTAATTCTGAGAAGCAGAAATGGCCTTCTGTGGGAGCATGCAAGGGATGCTGTCTCCTCCAGAAGGGTGTAGAGAAGGTTTCCTAGGAAAGTTTTGCATAAGATGAGCTTTAAGATGTAGCAGTACACAGAGAAGTAGAGAATACAAGGAATGACATTTAAAGCAGGGATAAAAGCAAAGACTTGAAAGGTTGAAAACGCATTCCTCTCAGGAAATAGAAAATAGTTGAATATATGAGGTCTGCCAGTTAAGTTCATAAACTTGTCCGAGAGAAAATGCTGTATACCTCACTGCTGAATATCACTATAGTCACCTTTGAAGTACTCCCCTTGGGAAACTATGCACTGATGCTAGCACCTAGTCCACCCTTCAAAGCAATTTTGGAATTCTTTTTCTGGAATGGCCAACATAGCTGTCGCTGCATTACTCTTGATGTCCTGAATGTCATCCACATGTCTTCCTTTTAATCTTTCCTTTATCTCTGGGTAAAGAAAAAAGTCATTGGGAACCAGATCACATGACTAGGGAGGGTGTTCCAACACAGTTATTTGTTTACTGACTACAAACTCCCTCACAAGCAACTATACAATTAAATTTGAAAACTTCCTACCATGCCTCTGTGTACAGTGGCCACTCCAGAAAGAGTTCCCAAATTGTTTTGAATAGCTGGCATCAGTGCATAGCCTCCCAAGGGGAGTACTTCGAAGGTGACCGTAGTGATATTCAGCAGTAAGGTATGTGGCACTTAGAATAATTAAGTTTGTGGACTTAATTGTCGAACCTTGTAGCTGGTATGTGATACACTGCGTTTTGTTTCTGTGATGCTTAACCAAGTTGTATTATTTCTCTTCCCTTATGGTTTGGGCAGTGATGGAATTGACCAAACTAGGGAAACGAGAACCTGAGTTCCAGCTTTATGTGCTGTTGTGGGTGTTTGTGGGAGGCAGTGATAGTTTGTCACTGTTACGTGCCTTTGTCATCTGTTTCCTTTGCCCAAAATGCCTTCCCATCCTGTTTCCCAACACTATTTCAATCTCCTGTCTTTCTCAAAGAATAATACCATCTTCTTGTTTTTTAAAAGTATGTTGTTATATATTCAAAGACTGATAAGTAATTTCTTAAGAGCAAGACCTACCACCTAGCCTTTGAGATTAAGTACTCACATAATAGGCTGAAAGAAAAAGGTGATAAGTGTAAATATCCCAGTGGAAGCTAAGGAAGCTCAGAGTTAATACAAGGCATATATTTTCCTGCCTGAACAACAGGTAGTAAAACTTCTCACCTTCCTTTCAGTTTATAAAAAAATATTTAAAAATATAATCCAAGACACAACCTTTCTTGCTGAAATTGAAGAGGACTTGAAGCACTTACTGATGGAAATCAAAGACCACAGCCTTCAGTAGGGATTACATCTCATCATAAACAAAAACAAAATTTTTCACAACAGAACCGATAAGCAGTGTTGCAATAAAAAGAGAAACGGTTGAAGCTGTCAAGTATTGTATTTAATTGAATCTACAATCAATGCCCCTGGAAGCAGCAGTCAGGAAATCAAAGGACGTATTGTATTGGTCTAATCTTCTGCAAAAGACTTCTTTAAAGCATTAAAGAAAACCCCAAGATACCACTGTAAGGACTAAGGTGTACCTGACCCAAGGCATGGTGTTTTCAGTTGCCTGTGAATGTGAAAACTGGAGAATGAATAAGGAAGACTGAAGAAAAATTAATGTCTTTGAATTATGGTCTTGGTGAAGAATATTGGATACACCATGAACTGCCAGAAGGGTGAACAAAGCTCTGGGAAGAAGTACAGCCAGAATACTGGTTAGAGGTAGGGATGGCAAGACTTCATTTCACATACTTTGGAAACATTGTCAGAATGAACCAGTCCCTGGAGAAGGGCATCACACTTGGTACTGAGGGTCAGTGAAAAAGAACACGACCCTCAATGAGGTGGGTTGACACAGTGACAGCAACAGTGGGCTCAAACATAACAGTGATCTTGAGGATGACACAGGACTAGGCAATGGTTTGTCCTGGTATACAGAGGGTCATGCTGTGAGTCAGAACTGACTAAATAGTGCCTAATAACAAAGTCTGCTTTAATTAGCTTATAAAATAGTTGAGCTAGTTTATTCCTCCTTCCGTAGAATTATTTCTAGGCATATTTTAAAAGTGCCCAGGGGAAACAATCATTTCTTGTGTAACCTGGGTTTACTTTTTGTTTTAAAGAATGTATTTCAAGGGAAGATTAGGGAAATCTGGGCAGTGCTGTGTTACAAGAAACTGGAATTTAGAGAGATAAGACTCCAGGACTTAATTGTGACATTTTGTATAATAGCATTAAAAATCACTCCTGCCTCCATTCTTGAGATTTGGGAGAGCTAACAGAGCCTATAGGGACCCCTGTGATAGGTATGTTTGGACTTTCCCCTGCTGTCTTTTTTGGGTATATGAAGGAAAGGTGTTTTGCTGCACCTAAAGGAAGAGCAACCCTCTCGCACTGCTAGAAATCATACTCAGACATTTAATTTTTTTCTTCCCTAAGGGTTCAGATGGAACCCTAGTGGCACAGTGGTTAAGAGCTTAGCTGCTCAGCAAAAAGTTGGCAGTTCAAATCCACCAGCCACTCCTTGGAAGCAAAATGACAAAATGCTAGATTTGATAACGTTGGGTGGTTCTTACGTACGTATTTGCAATATTCGATATACTTTTCTATAAAATATCATATGATTTTAAGAAGTTGTTAGATGAGAACTCTCTGAACTATCTCTGCAACTCTTCTGTAAATCCACAGTTATTTTAAAATAAAAGTTCAAGAAAAGTTGAGACCTGGAATTGATTTACTAATGGCTTTGTCTTTAGGCCTAATCAGAAGAGGTAGAGCTTAAAGTAGATGGCTGTGGGCTGAGCCCCAGGGATAAAGAAGCTTCTGACTGGAAGAGTTCTCACCAAAAGGACCTTCTGACTGGAAGACTTCTCACTGAAAGGAGCTTCCGGCTGGAAGAGTTCTCACCAAAATGACCTTCTGACTGGAAGAGTTCTCAGCAAAAGGACCCTCTGAGCTACACCTTGGCTCGCAGGGAGAAGATCAGTTCATGAAGGGAAGAAGAAAAACATGAGCAGAGACAAGACTGTATGACATATTTCTGGAGTGGTAAGTGGCTCAGTAGGGCTGAACCCCGAGTAACCAGGAGCCACGGCATGGGAGACGAAGGTGGAGGAGAAACTAGATTTCCAAGAAAGACCTCACATGCCGTCCTGAGTAATGTGGGCTTCACAATGAGGAAGTAACAAAGGTTTCCACAGATTATAACAAAATCCAAACTGCGTAGCCTTGTGGAGAATGTCCTAGATGAATTAAGATTCATCAAGAAAACAATCCAGGAGTTTATTGCAGAAATCCTACCAAGAGGTGATGAGGTCCTGAGGGGAAAGGCATGACCACTTGAGGCCCAGAAGGACCTGCCAGCACTAACGTCTTGTTTCTCCTCCTTTTGGTTTCCTTCTCTGGTTTCCATGCTTTATTCCTTCCCAGACTTCTCCCAAAGCTTCCACTTCCTTTATGAACGCCATTGACTACTCTACTCAACATTTAGGCTGTTTTTGAAAATGAGATGCAGTCACTTTTGTGGGAAGGTCATCAGTAATGGAGCCTCCAACTTCCTATCTCTTCTGTGAATTTTGTCAGAGAAGAAACATACATTATCTTTTTTACATAGAATCCCTGGATGGAATTGATGTTCTTTCTTCCGGAGCTGTAATGGGGTCTATAGAAAGGCACCTCATCCTGTGAGGTGTGACCTCCTTTTCTTCTCTTACGGAAAAGCCACTTTCTGTCTGTGAAGGGCACCAGGGCCTCCAATTTAATAATTTTGAATATCACCGTTGCACAGTATTGTACTTTTTTACAGTCTGTCATGTGCATCTTTAATAACCTTTCTTATCTTCAGAGAAAGTAGGATAAAAGCCGTCTGATCAGGTCTTTCTTCCAGCTGATCTTGCTCTGATTAAAACAGTACCAGACCCTGTAAACATCAGAACACCAGGCTGGGGATCAGGATACTTGAGTTTTTGACTTGCTCTAGGATAACCTGTGAGGCTTTAGTGGCTCAAGTGGTAGAATTCTTGCTTTCTCTGTGGGAGACCTCGGTTCAGTTCCTGGCTTACATCTTACTGTGATGCTCAGCAGATTCCAAGAGAGCTTCCAGACTAAAGTGGACTAAAGAAATACCTGGTCATCAACTTCTAAAATTCAGCCAATGAAAATTGTATAGATTACAATGGCCCCACTCCCCAGCCGATCATGAGGGTGACACAGGACCGGACAGTTTGTTCAGCTGTGTATAGGGTGGCTGTGAGTCAGGGTGAACCCAACGGCAGCTAACAACACAGATATCTTATCAGGACAATGGTGGGGATTAAATTAGAAAGCCTCTAAGCCCACCCAGTCCTACAGTGATGGAGCTCTGTGACTCTCTAAGGTCTGAAAATAGACTGTCATCATTTCTCGTGTTTTATAACTAACTGTCTGCTGAGAGCAAAACAGAGGATGCAGCAAGTACGCAGAGAAACTGTTAGAGACAGTCAGCTTGTGGGAAATCCTTCCAAATTTACATTGCAAGGGGGAATTTTTTAAAAATAGGGTTAAATACTAAGGAGAACATGAATTTTTGACATTTTTAAGACCATTTTGCTCAGCAAAAGTAAGAATTCAGTAAAAAATATATAAAAATAAAAAGCCCTGAACTTTGAATCTGAACTTGAGACAACATGCAAGCTTTATCGAGCAGGACTGTAATTCTGGAATTAATCCCTTATCATCTTTGAACCTCAGTTTCTGTGTCTGTTGAATGGATGTAATACTGTTATCAGACTTTGCAGTGAACAGATGAGATAATGGATTTCAAGGCACGTCATTAGAAGGTAGAAGCTCTAAACACATGAGGAATTCTGACTGTTGCTGTAATTAAATTTTTATGAACTCTAATATTCATTGGAATGTGAAAGAAGTGCCAGGCACTTGATTCAGTTTTATCTTTCAGTAACTGGTATGAATTGAATTATGTCCCCCAAAAGTTACATCAAAGTCTGTTTGGGTTATTTGGTACTGCTCTAACAGAAATACCACAGAGTGGATGGCTTTAGCAAAGAAAAGTTTATTCTTACACAGTTTGGTAGGCTACAAGTCCAAATTCTGGGTGGCTGATCCAGGGTGAGGCTTTCCCTTTGTCACCTCTGGAGAAGGTCCCTGTGGTGCATCAGTCCTTGGTCAGGGAGCATCTTGGTGCAGGAACCTCAGGTCTGAAGGACGTGCTCTACTCCTGGTGCTCTTGTCTTGATGGTATGAGGTTCCCAGTGCTCTGCTTGCTTCTCTTTGGTTTAATCTCCTGTAGGATGAAAGGATAAAACGTGATGCAAGCCACACTCCAGTGGAACTCCCTTAGCAAGGGTATTGCAGCCCTACCCTAATCCTCTCTTCACATAATCATTATATCTATTAACTACAGGCAGAGATTAGGATTTATAGCATAGGAAAATCACAAAATATTGGGAATGATGGCCAAGCCAAATGGCTACACATATTTTTGGGGGAGGACACAGTGTAATCCATGACAAAGTCATAACCCCTGTACATGTAAGAATGATCATATTTGGAGAAAAGTAGTTTTCTTTTGTTACATCGATGAGGTCATAACAGAGTGACGTGAGTCCTACATCTATCCCTTCGGAGTGGCTTGTCATAAAAAGAGCAGAATAGACAGGGACACAGACACGTGGGAAGATGGCATGTAGCTGATAGAAGCAGATGCATCTGTAAGCAGCAGAGGAATGCCATCAGTCACTAGAAACTAGGAGAGAAGCCCATGCAAGGACTCCGCACAGCCAGACCCTGATCTGGAGTTTCAGCCTCCAGAACCTGTGAGAGCCTGAGTTTCTGCTTTTAAAATCACCCGCTTTGTGAAATTGTTTGTTACAGTAGCACTAGGGAACGGAGTGCCCAAACCTAGGAACCGAAAATTTGGCAGTTTGAGCCCAACCAGCAGCCCATGGAAGCAAAGACCTGACAGTCTGCTTCCATAAAGATTACAGCTAAGAAAACCCTATGGAGCAGTTCTGCTTTGTAACACATGGGGTTGCCGTGAGTGGGAGGTGGATTTCACGGTGGGTAACAACAACAGTCTCCACAAAGCAAAACATACTACATCAGTCTTTGTGACGGGGTCCCCAGATGGGTCATGGCCACTACTTCTCCATCTGTGAGTACATATACGTCTCCGCTTCAGAATGAAACTACAGGGAGGGAATGAATTATGCTTAGGAGAGTACTGGAACCAGAGTCAGAAGCCTTGTGTTCTGGGCCCGTTTCTGCTACTAACTCTGCCAGGCAGCCCTGGAGAGCCACATTACTTTTTTTCTCACTGGGAGAAAAAAACGAAGTGAACATCTAACATGTAGGGCCAGGTGATTTCTTTGCATCTCCTAAAGACCTATGTTTTTTAATTTTAGCATTGGCAAGTCAGACCATTGCTAACAGCAGGAAAATAAACATGTTGTTCAAGTGAAGGAAAATGGTATTTTCCTTTGCATGCATCTATTTGTGCAAGCTTATCCATTCTGGTTGTTATAGAAGGCAGAATCCATTTTGGTAACATTGGCAATTCATTTCCTCCTCTTCCCAAAAACGTTAGAACATCACAATGTTTTGACTTGCAGCTCAAGAAACTTAAAACCACAGGAGAAAACTCTTACTCATGCCATTATATATAGCCAGAGATGAGGACAGCATTTAAAAACAGAGCCCATGTGCCTGGAAATTACAGTGTTTACATAACATTTTCTCCTGGAAGCAGGATTCAGCAGTTTCTGACCTCTTATGCCTTCCTGACCAAGGCAACCTCAGCAGGATCCCTGAGGTTAAGTTCAAGATCAGGTTCTGTTCAGGGCCATATAGCTCTTCTTAGAACCCATTTGCAGCTATTGATTAATGCAGAGAAAAGGAACTCAGTACTGTGAAAAATGATGTGGCTTACCCAAAATAAAGTCCTGGCCACACTGAGTAAAGTCATAGAGAGAAACAATCACTCAAATTTTCATGTGGAGAACAAAAAGAGAGGTTTTTCTAATTTCTCAAAAAATCAGTGAGCTCTTCTGCTTTAACCGATGTCACTAAAAACAGTAAGTAGTTAAGTCAGCTTTGGGCAACTAAGCCCTAGAGGTTGTAAGTTAATTAAATAACTGAGTGTTGTATGTAAATTCAGAAGTTGAGCTGGGAACAAGGATTCTGAGTGATTTTCTTCTGCTGTGAGTAAGAAGACGGTGAGCAAACCAAGTCTGTAGTTTCTTAGCACAGACTTCTGAAAGAAAGGAAGGAAAGATCTTGAAGCAGAAATTAGGAGGAAAAAAGACCCTATCTGTTAACTCGAAGACAGTAGAGAAATGTGAGTTAGTTAATAAAGGAGTTTCTCGTAATTGACTCACTATCTGTTGGGGACATTATTATAGGAATCCTGTAAGAGGTAAGGATAATCTTCCCAGAAGGCTTGATGCCAAATTGCATGTCTTGTGATTTCAGAACAATCAGAGCCTGTGAATTAAGCTATGTTAGTCCTAGACTTGATGATGACAAGTGTCCGTTTGTCTTAGTGTGGTGACTTGTGCATTGCTGTGATGCTGGAAGTTACACCTCCAGTATTTCAAATACTGGCAGTGTCACCCATGTTGGGGAGGTTCCGGCAGAGTTTTCAGACTAAGAGGAGGAAGAAAGTCCTGGCAATTTACTTCTGATAATTGACCAGACAGTGCTATAGCTGTCCCAACAGAATACTGTCCGATACACTGCTGGATGATGAGCCGTCTAAGCTGGAAGGCATTCAAAATACACGGCAGCCACAGCTATCAGACTTGAAAATACCAGTGACTGTGAAGGTGGTACAAGATCCGGCAGCATCTCGTTCTGTTGTGCGTGGGGTTGCTGCAAGTCAGAGCCAACTCAACAGCAGCCAACAGCAACAACAGTGCTAACAGTAACTAGTATAGCGGGATATAACTGTAACTTAGGGCTAACTATTCACATGTAGGGGTTGCGTGCCAGACTCTTTTTTGTTATTGTTGTTTAAACTGGTAGGGCTTTGCAGTCCCAAATTTTTGGTACCTGCTGCCTTCGACTGGGTTGATTTTTAAGAAGTCAGAGTTAAGTGATTTTTTATAACAAAGACTGAGAAGGGGGCACCAGTGCCTGTTTTCACAGATTAAGAAATGCCCAAGGTCACACCACAGGATATATCTGATACGTTGTGGATGTGACCTCAGCTCTCCCAGAGTTCCAGTTCAGTGCTTACTTCCTTGCACTTACCACGTGTAGAAGTTCAGCTGTCTCACTAAGGAGTTGTGTTTTGGGCTTAATTCAACACTAAATGAACATTCTGTGGGCGTGTGAGTTTGGTGGCACTTGGAGACCAGCCCTGCTGCCTGTGCCTGCAAGCTGAACCCGCACAGCGCTAAGGAGAAATCCTGACAAAGGAATCAGGTGTGGAAATTTCAAACGTATGTGCAGATACTCAAAAACTGTCATTTTCTGACAGGTAGTTATGGTTTGATTGAAGACAGAGGCACAAAGATAAAATTAATTCATGAACGAGCTTGAAAATAGAAGTGTAAATGAGACCGTAATTAAAGTTTGTACAGATTCTTCTTCCCAGCTGTGGGCTTTAATGGGAGTTGTTTTTAGCCATATTTAGCTGAAAAGTATAATCTTTAGATAACATAGTATATATGTCTTTGAATTATGCATATTATATAAACGTTCTGTGCTTCAAATAGTGAAAAAAGTAACAGAAAAAGAAATTGCACCTTAAATGTTTTATAACTATTCCAGTCACAGCTAAATATTGGGGAAAATAATCATACTGACCTGATTACATATGTTAAAGACGTTTTAGCAGAGTTATTTCAACAGAGATGGTAAAGTACTCCCTTAGAGGATGCTGCTAACCAAGAGGTCCTCAGTTTAAATCCACCCAGCTGCCCCTTCACAACTTTATGGGGCAGTTCTACTCTATCTTCTAGGGTTGCTATGAGTAGGAATCAATTTGATAGCAACCAGTTTTGTTTTTGTTTAGAGAGTACAGTATCCTGTTATTTTATGCATCTTAACAATTTCTTTTATTTTTCTCTGCTCATTTAGCTGCTTATAAAAGCCATTATTTTTATCATCTACTGTATCTAGAAATCCTGGTGGTATAGTGGTTAAGTGCTACACCTAACTGAAAGGTTGGCAGTTGAAATCTGCCAGGTGCTCCTTGGAAACTCTAGGGCACAGTTCTACTCTGTCCTGTAGGATTGCTATGAGATGGAATTGACTAGATGGTGATGGTTTTGATTTAGGTTTTTAAAGTGTCATGGACATCGCTCAGGAGAATAATACTGATTTGCCATATTTTTTGTAACAAATGCAGGTTTCCCATACCTTTTTAGCTCATGAATACACCTTGCAAAGCATAAACATAATATCAACAATACAGTCAAGGTCTGCATAATTTCTTTAGAAGTAATAAGCTATATATAGATAAGTGGTAACTTTGGTGAAGGGTAAGACTGTACACAGTGCTGGGGAAACCAGCACAGCTTGTCCAAGGAAAAGCTGTGGAAGCTCCATAGAGACAGCCAAACTCCTGTGGGACCAAATTACTGGGCTGATGGGTGTTGGGACCATGGTCTTGGTGAACATCTAGCTCAGTTGGCATAACATAGTTTATAAAGAAAATGTTCTGCATTCCACTTTGGTAAGTAGCAGGTGGAGTCTTAAAAGCTTGTGAGTCACCGTCTAAGATATTTCACTGGGCTCACCTTGTTGGGAACAAGGGAGAATGAAGCAAACCAGAGACACAAAGGAAAGGTTTGTCCAAAGGACTAATGGACCACAGCCTCTACCAGACTGAGCCCAGCACAACCAGATGGTGCCCAGCTACCACTTCTGACTGCTGTGACGGGGATCATAATTGACCGTCTTGGAGAGAACTGGAGAAAAATGTGGAACAAAGATTTAACTCAAAAAGACCAGACTTACTAGCCTGACAGAGACTGGAAAAACCCTGAGAGTATGGCCCTCAGATGCCCTTTTAACAAAGTCTATAATGAAGTCACTCCTGAGGTTCACCCTTCAGCCAAAGATTAGGTAGGCCCATAAAACAAAATGAGACTAAAAGGGCACATCAGCCCAGAGGCTAGGACTAAAAGACAGGAGGGGGCATGAAAGTTGGTAATAAGGAACTCAGGGTCGAGAAGGGAGAGTGTTAACATGTCCTAAGGTTGGAAACCAATGTCTCAAAATAATATGTGTACTGATTGTTTAATGAGAAGCTAGTTTGTTCTGAAAACCATCTCAAGTACCGTTAAAATTTTAAAAAAGAAGTAATAAGTCAAGAAAAACCACACTATTATTTCAGTTGTTGTTGGGTGCTGTTGAGTCACCTAACATATTTTTTCTAACAAATATGTTTCTAACAAATGTACCTTTTTATCTCATGAATACACCTTGCAAAGCATAAACACAGTATCAACAATACCGTAAAAGTCTATGTTTATAATGACACTACGAACAACAGAACGAAACACTGCCTGGTCTTGCACCATGTCCACAATTATGTTTATGCTTAAGCCCATTGTTTCGGTCACTGTGTCGATCCATCTTGTCAAAGGTCTTCCTCTTTTTCGCTGACCCTCCACTCTACCAAGCATAATGTTCTTCTCCAGGGAGTGATCTTTCCTGACAACATGTCCAACATATGTAAGATGCAGTCTTGCCATGTTTGCTTTCAGGGAGCACTCTGCTTGTACTTCTTCCAGAACAGATCTGTTTGTTCTTTTGGCGGTCCATCATACATTCAATGTTCTTCTCCAACACCACAATTCAACCACAGTTCAAAGGCATCAATTCTTCTTCTGTCTTCTTTGTTCATAGACCAGCTTTCATTATTTTAGTAGACATAATTTAATATGAAGCAATGATTGACTCAGGAATTTCTTGATGTTCTAAGATGCCAAATTTATTTCAACTCATAGCAAACTCATGTGACAGAAGAGAACTGCCTGCGTAGTGTTTTCCAGGCTGTAATATTTACTGGAGCAGATGGCTGGGTTTTCTTTTTCTATTATGATTGAATGAAAATGTACATTCCCGTATAAATCTGCATGCCCACCTATATGCAGCTTCCACTGCTCTCCCTGCACAGTGACAGCACACTCTTCCTCTCTGCTCCATACATGCCCTGTCCTCCCCATAGTCTCCTATCTCTTCCTCTCTACCCAGTCCCCTTCCTCCAGTATGAGGTCAGCAGGACGACATCCTATAGATGCCTAGAACTATAAAGTGCCCACAAAATATGGTCACTCTGTGTCACTAAGTCTAATTCATTGCTGTCTGAAGAATTGAACTTTATTATGATTTATGGGCAGGGGCAGCATCAGGGCCAGGGGCCATGCTACCAGGGGAATCCCGAAGCCCCTGGACCATCAATTGTCATCTTTTAGTGGAGATCTCAGGGTGCACCCCTATTTATTCTTGTGTTGCCAGTGAGACTCAACTTCGTCAGCTCCATCGTAGCTATCACTGGTGGTGGTGGAGCACCATCTGTTTCTTCTGGTTACAAGTCAATGTAGACACTGACTCACGTGGATCTCTCTGTCTTCTGGGTTGTCTTTACCCCATGTCGTTATGGACCTCGGTAATCATCCATTCTTACTGAGTTGGGACCATTTGCTGTACCCTCAGATGGCAGCTTGGCAGCTTTTACGGCCCCAGACACCACTCACCAATGTGGAGTTTGAAGAGTCCTCATTAGCAAAACACTAATTGTGCCAATTGGCCTCAATTTTCCCTGAGAACAAGGTCCCTGGCCCCCTGACCCTGCTACTCTGTCCTTGCAATATTGGGTTAAGATGGGAGGAATACACAAGCTGTGTTGAAGTCCAGTTAATATTGATCTTCTTACTAATGTGTGCTGTCACCGATTTCACCCAACCAGATTTCTAACAACTATCTAATATAAATCCTCCCCACCTCACCCTCCCACCCTCCCCACCCCAGCAGCCATCAATGAGTCTTTTCTTTTATGCATGAGTCTGATTTTAAGTTCTTATGGTAGGCATCTAATACAATATTTGTCCTTCTGTCACTGACTACTTTCACTCAACATAGTGTCCTCCAGTTGAAACCAGGTCATGAGATTTTTCCTGAAATTATTGTTGTTCTTTATCATTGCATAATGTTCCATTGAGTATATATTCCATAGTTTACCTAGCCATTCCTCTGTTGTTGGGCATCTGGGTTGATTCCATCTTTCTGCTATTGTGGACTGTACTGCGATAAACATTTGTGTGCATGGATCAGTTGGCGTGAATGCCCTTGATTCTGTAGGATATATCTCAAGCAGTGGAATTACTGGGTCAAATGGTATATCTATATCCATTATTTTAAGGTAGTGCTGGATTGCTTTCCAAAGAGGTTGCACCATTTTGCAATCCAACCAACAGTATAGGAGAGTTCCAGTTTCTCCACAGCCTCTCCACATTTGTTGTTTTGCATTTTTTGGATCTTGGCCAACCTTGTTGGGGTGAGTTGGTATCTCATTGTCGTTTTGATTTGAATTTCTTTAATAGGTAAAGATCATGAGCATGTCTGCATGTGTTTTTTGGCTGCCTGGATCTCCTCTTCAGAGAAGTGTCTGTCCATCTCCTCTGCCCATCACTTAATTGGATGATTTATCTTCTTCTTACTGATATTTTGTAGTACCTTATATATTATGGAGATCAGGCATCAGTCTGACGTGAAGTTGCCAAATACTTTTCCCCATTCTGTAGGTGGTCTTTTAATTCTATCAATAAAGTCTTTGAATGAGAAAAGTGTTTGATTCTTGATAGTTCTCATTTATCTATTTTCTCCTGTGTAGATTGTGATTTGTTTGACAGATTTTGAAGTCTGTCTATGTTGTGTATTAAAACTTTCATTGTTATTCCAACTTTTTCTTGGATGAGCTTGCATTTTCTTCTTAAGGAACCACTGAGTGGGTACCAACTGCCCACGTTTTGATTAGCAGCATGTTCTTAATCTTTGCACCACCAGGGCTGAAGTTTAGAAAGGTGAAAGAGGGACCCTAGATATCACAGAAGCTGGAACAGAAGGAAGCAGCTACCACCCCAAGGTTGAAAGAACAAGAAAAGAGTAGGACTCAGTTAGCCAAAAAGCTCCACCGAGCTGGCATCTCACAACTAGGCTCCACTGGATGGCTGTTAAGGGCTCCAGGGCTTCTAAGAGGGCGCTTACAAAACTGGGACCTAGAACTCTAAGGAGTAGGAACCATTGGGTGCAGTTGGTATCTCCAAGGAGATGCAGGGAGGCTGGTTTGGGTAGTGTGGGAAGGAAAATCTGCAAGTGGAACCAAGAGCTGCTGCCAGAGTGAAGACTCACTGCTGAGGTAATACCCACAGGAAGAGGAAGCAAACAGGAAAGAGCAAAGCCTTCCCATTAGCCTCTGGTTTCTAGATCCATATGGCAGAACTAACCCAGACCCTGTCTGATGAAGGAGAAGTGTGTTTGTAGATGCATAGCCTCCCTACCACAAGGCAGAGTCAGGGAGGATGGGTTTGACACAGAGAGAAGTTCCCACAGGGAGTGGTCTTGTTACTGAGTTGCCACGTTAAAAGGAATTTTGTGCTGTAACTCTGGTCTAACCCAGTTTACTGGGCCTCTTGCATATGAGATCCAAAAGGAAAAGTAGCCCTGATACAAATTGGAAACTGCAGAGGGATCTATTTGTTATGTGCCAGGGCCTCTTAGTGAATCCAGGCATATGGGTTTGGTCTCACCCCACCATTTTTCTTATTCCTTCAGTTTCTTAAATTTGTCTAATGTCTTCAGGAAAAGCATGTTTCAGATTTTTCCTGGAAGCAGAACCTTACAGTTTGAAATAAGTATCTCCATGTTATCCTGTGAAAACTGTGGTAGCTTAGTGGTTAAGGGCTACAGCTGCTAACCAGAAGATCAGCAGTTTGGGTCCGCTAGGCCTTCCTTGGAAACCCAATGAGGCAGTTCACCTCTGTTCTGTAGGGTCACTCTGAGTTGGAATCAACTCCGTGGCAACAGGTGACAGTTTGCAAGCAGAGTTGTGTGTAAAAGTTCTCAGAGAGGCCCATAAATGCTATCACATCCTCTCCTGCACCCTCTCATGGATTTTAGCACAATGTGCTAAGCATGCTGTGGCCTCTGCAAAATGGTATTGCCAAGAGGAGCTGGAAAGAAGGAGCAGAAAGTTTTCAGTCATGAAAAGGTAAGGATTTAATCAGTGCCTTGAAGCCTGCATTGCTGACACGTGGCCTGCACAGTTCCACTCCAGCTCCACGAAGGCACCCCCATCTCACATTAAGAATTCAGACTCTAGTGTCATATTAAGTGAAGTTAAACATCTGTCTGTTTGCTGGGAGAATAATTTCCCTGAGTATAATGTGCCTTTACAATTGAGTAGGAATATTTGCACAACACTAATATAGTCTGCAAAGAGACCTGCAAGGTCATGTCTACGCTGGCGTGAACAGATGATCTGTTTACAGACCTCACGTAGATGATCCTCTGTCAGACTGCTTGAGTCCCACCGATTCGCCAACTCAAAAGAATTTTGGGCTGCTTCTCCTAGGCTCTCACCACTGCTCAGATAAAGGGGGCTTAGAATGTCTGGACAAAGTCTTTGCATTTTTTTGCCACATGAAAATGCATTTAGAAGTTAAAACTTGGCGTGACAAAAAGTACCTGGAATCTTTTCTGGAACAAGGGAGGTCCTACCTACATAACTACTTTCTAAAAGCCAAGTAGAAAACAATCTGTCCTATATGAGAGAATGATGTATTAGTCATTTAATCATGTTGTTTGCTTTCACTCTGTTCTCCTTCTGCTTATGAGACTTTTATTGTTCCATTAAGGTGTCTGAATTTTTCTCAGTGACAGAATGTGTTGGTATATGTGTGTGTGAGAGAGAGCAGGAGTGAGTGAACCAGTAGGAGAAGGAACTTAGGGGGCAGTGAATTCATGTTCATGGGGGAGGAACAACTCAGAAAAGGAGGATGAGAATGGTGGCACAGCTCCGAGAATTATGTTGGAATTATATTGGAATATAATTCTTGGAGCATCACTGAATTGTACATCTGGAAGCTGTTGAATTAATGTATGTGTGCTGTGTGTGTTCTCAACAACAACAACAGCAACAAAATAAAATTACAAAGATGAAGAGAAAGATGCATCAGTGTGCTGTGGTGGCTCTCGGAGTTTGTAGTGAGGCGACCTCAAAATTTCATTCATCCATTGAACTGTTGAGATTCTAGCACCCTTGCTGCTAGGAATAGCATAGGATGATATTGTTGTCAGATGCCATCAAATCAGTTCCAACTCATACAGATCTGATGAACAATGGAATGAAACACTGCCTGGTCTTGCCCTGTCTGTGCCATCTTTGCTATTTGTGAGCCCATGGTTGCAGCCTCTTTGTGAGTTCATCTGCTTGAGGGTCTTCCTCTTTTTCACCAACACTCTACCTTGCTAAATGACACCTTTCTTCAGGGACTGGTCCCTCCTGAGAACATGTCCAAAATACATGAGATGAGTTCTTGCCATCCTCACTTCTAAAGGGCATTTTGGCTGTACTGCTAATAAGACAGATTAGTTTATTGTACTGGCAGTCTGTGATACATTCGGTATTCTTCACCAGTACCATAATTCAAATGCATCGCTTCTTCTTTGGTGTTCCTTATCCATTATTCTAGCTTTTGGATGCATATGAGGCATTGAAAATTCCATGGCTTAGGTCAAGTGCACGTTAGTCCTCAAAGTGACATCTTTGCTTTTTAACACTTTAAAGAAATATTTGCAGGAAATTTGCCCAAAGGAATAAATATGTCACTTGATTTCTTGACTGCTTCCATGGGCGGTGAGTGGGATCCAAGTGAAATGAAATCCTTGACAACATCAGCATTTTCTCCATATATCAGGATGCTGTGTTTATTGATCCAACTGTGAGGGTTTTTGTTTTCTTTATGTTGAGGTGCAATCCATACCAAAGACTGTAATCTTTAATCTTCATCACTAAATACTTCAAGTCCCCTTCACTTTGAGCAAACAAGGTTGTGTCTTCTGCATATCACAGGTTGTTAATGAGTTTTCCTCCCCTCTTGATGCTGCATTCTTCTTCGCATAGTCTAGCTTCTCTAATAATTTGTTCAACATATAGCTTGAATAAATGTAATGAAAGCTACAACCCCGATGCACACCTTTCTTGATTTTAAACTATGCAATATCCCCATGTTCTATTCAAACACCTGCCTCTTGGCCTATGTACAGATTCTCTGTGAGCACAATTGAGTGTTCTTGAATTCTCACTGTTTGCAATATCGTCCATATATTGTTATGATCCACACAGTTGAATGCCTTTGCGTAGTCAAGAAAACACAAGTAAACATCTTTTTGATATTCTCTGCTTTCAGTCTAGATCCATCCTGTATCAGCAATCATATTCTCCTTCCAAGCCCTCTCTGTATCCAGTTTAAATTTCTGGTAATTCCTGTTGATGTATTGCTGCAACCATTTTTGAATTATTGTCAGCAAAATTTTACTTTACTAATGATATTGTTCTGTAATTTCCAAAAGGGATATTAGAATATAAAAAGGACAAGTACTAGTATTATTGCAAGAAATAGTACAAAAAAATGGAATCAGAGAGATATGGGATCCAACAGAATTTCAGATAAAGACAAGCAGCAGAAAGGTGTAGGGAGGAAGATATCCAAAGGAAGAAATTCTGGAGTCTGGCCATGGGGAGTAAGTCAGGTTTTAATGAGCAGGCAGGTCAGGCAAAGGGCATTGTGTGATGAAGAGAGGAAAGCTATAGGACACGCTGTAGGAGCCAAGTTTTGTTTAGCTGGTGGTCACAGGTAGGTTGCTGTCAGACAGTGAAGGCTGTTAAAAACTGTGCTTAGGAGACTTTAGTATCACTGAGGGCAATGAGGAGCCATTGAAAGTTGCTGATGACCACAGATGAGAGTAACCTCTCCGTAAGTCCAAGGAGTTAGGCATCACACCAGGAAAGGAAGCCAAAAGAAACTGGAAGTTGTAAGACCTCTCACCACCAGATGCCACTGAGGTGACCTGCTTTATGGTGACCCAACGTGTATCAGAGTAAAACTGTGCTCCACAGGCTTTCAGTGGCTGATGGTTTCTTTCAGAAGCTGATGGCCAAGCCTTTCTCTTGAGGTGCTTCTAGGTGCACTCAAACCTCCAGCGTTTCAGTTGGTAGCTCAGCGCCGTAACCCTTTGTACCATCTGAGAACTCATAGTTTAGACAGGAGACTACAAAGGTGTCAGGCGAAATGGAAAGGAGGAGACGTGAAAGAGACTGTGTCTTCCATTTATTAAAAGTCATGGGTTCTCCCCACTGCTTTCCTCTGAGCACTTTGATTTTCTCAGTTGCTGGGGTGTCTGACCCTTGGGAGCTTTGCCCATTGGTCTTGGGCTCAGGGCTGCTGACACACTCCCTCTCCTCGTAATAGGCCCTTTCTTCACTCACTTTCTTCCACTTTCTTTATTACCATTATTATTATTTTACTTTTCTCATGGCCTTTTTTTTTTTTTTTGGTAGCAGAGTTTGGGTGCATTTTTCATCTGCCCGAATTACTGATCTAGCCCAAGTCTCAGACATTTCTCCCACCGTTTTGAGAAGTGTTGTTTGCAGGGCATCTGCCCGTAAATACCCACTTGTAGTCCCGACTGTGTGTGGTTGTGGTCAGCATGGTACCTGCTTTGGGCCACATGAGAAGCAGGCTGAAGGACAGAGAGGAAGGCAAACACAGGCTAAGTAAGGAAACTGAGGGGAGGGAGGCTTAACAGGCAAATGACAAGATGCAGAAAACCTGCTTGGCCTACCTCGAACATTTGCAGAAGGCTAGCATCACTGAGTGATTTTATTCCAATCGTTGTACGACTGTCCCAGGAAATGAGATTGCTAATCCCTGTGTTAAATGCCAGAACTAATTGGTGTGAGAAAAGAGCAAACTTAGCTAAGATGGGCTTAACTGGTGTCTTCCAGAAAGTACCTATGCCCACGTGGTACCAGAGCCTCAGCCCTGCTGAGTCTTGTGTCCACAGCCCAGAACAAGTCTGTGTTTACTTAAGCTGAAGTGAGTATTAAATAAGAAAATGAAATATGCACCATCAGTTGCAGTTTTTCTTCAAAGAGACTCGAAACCTGTGCTGGCCCAGCGGGTCTCCTCACCTCTTCCGTTAAGGAGCCTCTACACTCCAGGGAGGCTAAAGCTCTCAGCCTCACGACTTCAGACCTCCTGACACATGAAACGCAGTCCCTTTTAAACATCAATCAGCTGCCAAACCCTCCTGTTATTTGTTTCTTCCTCCTTGATTTTTCTCTAGATGGGAATAGATTAGTTAGCCAGTTAGGATGAAAAGCAGCCAATTAACTAAATCGTTATTAATTTCTCATGTCCAGTGTCAGGGATGGATAAGAAGAAGGATTGTTCAGTATGTTGGGTTTACCATGCTTTCTGTTTGGCAATTGCTAAGTATAACGGCTTGTTTCTCTCCTTTCTCACACCTGGGGGGGGGTTGGGGTGTGTGTGTCACCTACATTTTATTTCTGGGTGTACCCTCATTGTCCCAGTTAGCCCAGAAATTCAGAAAGTGTCTGGAGGGAAACAAGCCATCTTCCTTCTTCTTTCATTTGCTGATTAAGAGTCATGATAAGACTATTAATCTCAGTTTAACAGAATATAATCCTCTTGAGGGTTAAAATTTGACCCAAATAAGCAATTTCACTATTTTTTCCCACATTTTTAATTGCAAATATACTACCTCTTTATTGTTGGAATCTTGGTAAATGCAAATACAGTTGCACATCCATTCACATTCTCCTGTATTTTCATTATCCAGAGATAACCTCCATCACATTTTAGTTATTTTTTTCTTCCAGTGCACACTATTTTATATTTGAGACCATATTCCACATAAAAATTTGCCAAATAGTTAAAATTTTTGTTCACAACTGCACAAACATTCTTTCTGTGAATGTAGCTAGTTTGTTAAATTCTATTCTTGCTGCACATATAGATTGCTTACAGTGCTTCATTATTATAAATTCTGTTCTGCTGAATATCTTTGTGCACAAATCATATTTTGAGTTTTAGGTGCAATTTTTGCGTATAAGCTAGTAATCAGTGTAGACCATTCTCTTTTGAAGTAAAGATGGCCTGCACAGAAGCAGGGTATTGCTGTCAGTGCCTCTTGGGGGCCACATTGTGGTTAAAACCCTGGGATTGAATTATGTTCCCCAAAGATATCTGTTATAAATCCTAACTTCCATGCCTATGATTTTAGCCCTGGTGGTACACTGATTAAGGGTTTTCAGGCCAACTGAAAGACTGACCGTTTGAATCTACCAGCTGTTCCTTGAGAGAAAGATGTGACAGTCCGCTTCCGTACTTTTTTATCATTTCTTTTAGTTGATATTTTTTTTTCCTTAAATCTGTCATTTTTAAGGTCATGTTGTTGACATTATGAATCTAGAGAACCTGTTTTTCTCCCATCAGATGCTCATTTCTTAACCTGGTTTTACTCATTATGGTGGCCTGTGAATAGTCTGTACTGGAAACACGTTGGCTGCTTGTTAGTTCTGTAGTTGGCTCACAGATCAGCTTAGTCTGACAGGCTCATTGTGTGACTTGTATGTCCTTAAAGAAAGGAGCCTAGATGAGGGAGGATGATACAGTGTTTAAGGGGTGCAGGGTCAGGAGCCACACTGCCAGGCTTTGGGTCCTGGCTCCACCACTTACTGTCAGCATCGTGTTGAGCTGTTGGCTTTAATCTTCCCCCCTGCCCTCAGTTTCCTCACCTGTTAAGTGGCAGTAATGATCATACCCACATGATAGGACTCTTGTAAGGACTGAAAGAGTTAATACAGATGTAAGCACTTAGACCAGGGCCTAGATGGAGTTAACACTTAATAAATGCTAATGATTCATCCACAGCATTAGGCCAACTCTGTATTTATGGCATTCTACAAAGACTTTGGAAGTCTTGGTGATGTAGAAGTTAAGTGCTACAGCTGCTAAGCAAAAGGTCAGCCGTTCAAATCCACCAGGCACTCCTTAAAAACTCTATGGGATAATTCTAATCTCTCCAATAGGGTCACTGTGAGTTGGAATTGACTCAATGGCTATGAGTTTGCTTTTTGGTTTACGAAGACCTTACGCAGCTCTGGTGGTTCAGTGGTTAAGCACTCAACTGCTAACTGGAAGTTGGTGGTTCAAACCCAGCTCTGTGGGAGCAAGACCTGACAATCTGTTCATATCAAGTTTATAGCCTGTCAAACTCTGGGGCATTCTGCTCTGTCACAGGGTGTTACCATGAATCTAACTCCAGCTGAAAGCACCTAACAACAACAAAGACCTTTTAAGCATCTTTTCCATATTTTCTTTTCAGATGTTAATCTACTCCCTTATTTCTTCACTGAATCGATAGTAATTGAATGCCATCTGTGATCATAGTGCCTTGCTGTACTGAAAAATTAGTATTTGATCACTACACTGAATTTTCATTAATGTATGTGTATAAAAGCCAACCTCACTGCCTTCGAGTCAGGGGTGACTCATAGCAACCCTATAGATCAGAGTAGAACTGCCCCATAGAGTTTCCAAGGAGTGCCTGGCGGGTTTGAACTGCCAACTCCTTGGTTAGCAGAGGTAGCACTTAACCCACTATGCCACCAAAGTTTCCAATATATGTGTATAATCTGTTACCTTGATTGCTTCTGGATTGGGGCTTTTGCTTCCTGCTTTCTAGTAGATAAAAGAGAGACTTAAAGGGTTGTTTCTTTCTTAGAGAAAAGCATACACATTTTCAGGCATGTTGGTTCAGACTTTATATAAGGGATTTTTCTTGAATTGCCAGACTGTTGTCCCACGTCGGAGAGTAGTGAATACCAGTGTATTCTGGGAATGTGCTTTATAAACCAGAAACTGTTGCAAAAATGAGAGCTTTGGTGATTTTAGATTTTCTATTGCATGGAGGTGGGGAGATGGCAGGAGGGCAGAAGAGGGCATCATTGTGACCCCCAGAGAGCTGAGGTGCAGGCCCTTTTCAGGGAAAATTTTCAAGGATGTGTTCACTGCTGATTGAATTTCTGAGCTGTCCTCACTGACTCTCTTAGGCGTCTCAGCCTTTCAAACTCAAATGCTCTTTTAATCTCTTGTCACCATGACCGGTGTTTCCTTGGGGCAGTTCAAATTCTTCTCAGGGAAGACTAGGGAACTGCCAACCACAATGAGGAAACTTCAGATTCGCCCTATTTCAAAAAGATGTCAGGCTTTAATGTCCCCAGCTATTGATTTCAGAGCCTTATAAGCTGACTCAGTCTCTAAAAGGAAGTATAGCTCAGATCAGCATGAATTTCTTCTCTTGGCTTGTTGGTGATCTCTTGAGGAAGCTGCAAGCGAGGATATGGTTGATTAAGTACCATACTGTCTCCTTAGAAAGCAGCAGCAAAGGAAAACGCCAACAGTCATGCTATCTGTTGGAGTAAGCATTGTGACAAGATTATGTTCCTTGTATTTAGTACGTGACCATGAGTGTTTTCTGTGCCAGGGGAGCAAAATCCTACTGAAGAGCAGAGACCCAACTGATCAAAAATAATAATTCTGGTCACTTGCAAGCATGTAACAATGTGAAAACCCAAACCAAAGAATAAAACCAGGCTCTTGGGTGGATTCCAATTCATGGCAACCTATGTGTGTTACAGTAGCACCATAGAAAACTCCACAGTGTTTTTAAGCTGTGATCTTTTTTCTTTTTAATTTTTTTTATTGCGATTAAGTGGAACTTTACAATCCAAGTCAGTTTCTGGTGTATAACCCCAAGCACCCACCTCTCTGCAGCGCTACCTGCTCTCCTCACCCTGTGACAGTACACTCTTCTTTTTCACTCTTCCAGTATCCACTCAACCAGGACTTGTCTCCTCCTCTCCCTCTTCTCTCCCTTCTGGAAAGAAAGTGGAAGGACAGCCATATATGTGTGTATATGTATACACATATAGATATGTATACACATATGTGTATATATATGTATACATATATACACACACATATATATACATATGTGTATATGTGTGTGCAAAACCATAAAGTATGCACAGCACATGCATCACTCTGTATCGCCAAGTACAGCCCATTCTTTGACATGTTGGCTTCAGTACTGGTTTCAGCTCTGGGCTAGCAGCAAGTCTAGGGGCCATGTTCTCAGGGGACCCTCCAGGTTGTTGGACCAGCAATGCTGGTCTTTTAATAGACTTCTTGATCTGTGTGCCTGTTTTTCAATTTCTACTTCAAGGACTCTACACTGTGTCCCCTGTTAGGGCTGTCTTTGGTGGTAGCCAGGCACCATCTAGTTCTTCTGGTCTCATGCTATGGATCCTTCTGTCTTCTTGGCTCATGTTTCCTCATGTCTTTGATGACCTCGGGTGTTATCTGTTCTAGGTGGGCTGGGATCCATTGATGTTCTTCAGACGGCAAACAAGCTGTGATCTTTTGGAAGTAGTACCAGATATTTCTTCTACAGCATCTCTGGGTGAATTGAAACTGCCACTTTTGTAGTTAGCAGTCAAGTGCCTAACCATTTGCTCTACCTCGAGACTCCTATATTGCAGTGTAAACACAGGTAGTTAAGAATCCAAGAATGTCTAACAGTTCACAAAGTACTTTAACATTCATTTATCACCAAATCTTTATACAGTGCTCTGTGCCAAAGAGAAATACTTTTAGAAATAAAAATATAACTACCAGAAGGAAGGTATCCTTTTAAGTTCTCAAGCTGCACTGATCGATGTGAAGCCTCCTGTGGTGGTACCATTGACTTCTTTTTCTGGTTTGATCATCTGATGCAGCCTCCAGTCTCCTGTTCATGATTGTTGCAAGGATGGATCAAACATCGTCACCAAAACCAGTTGCAATCAAGCCGATTCCAACTCATGACAACCATGTGTGTATCAGAGTAGAACTCTGCCCCAAAGGGTTTTCAAAGCTGTGACCTTTCAGAAGCAGACTGCCAGGACTTTCTTCCAAGGGGTGTCTGGGTGGCAGTTCAGGCTGCCAATCTTTTGATCAGTGGTCAAGTCCCTAGCTCTTTGCACCTCATACTGTTAACCACCTGGGCTATACTATGTTTACAGACATAGAAATTGATAAAAAATTTCTATAGGCTTACTGGCTGGCCTGTGAAAGTCCTGTAGGCCCCTTCTTACTGCAAAGTTGCTCACTCACTCTGTTTTCATCCATTCACAGCTGTTTGGTTTTACATCTTACCTCACTCATTCTGTTGTGGCTGTTATAGTTTCATTGAGTAATGCAACTTTCAATCTTACTAAGAATGCCATCAGATCATCACTGGATGTGGTGCCACAACCCTAGATAAGCAACATGGTGCCCCTCGGATCAAGTCTTGTCTCTTACTTTGTCTGGGAAAGGTGATCAGGTATTAAATAGGTATCCTGAGCCACAAAGTAAAACAAACTCTGACTCATGATGACCCTATTTATGTCAAACTAAAACTGTGCTCCACAGTTTACAGTGGCTGATTTTTTAAAGTAGACCCACCACCAGGCCTTCTGAGGTGCCTCTAGGAAGATTCAAACCTCCAACATTTAGGTTAGCAACTGAATGCGTTACGTTTGCACGATACAGAAACTCTGTCACAAAGGTAGGGCTCGGTAGAATGCCAGTCCTTCCCAGTCCTCACCCTTCACCTCACCTTCTTCCGTTAGTGTGTATCACATTTTAGCTGTTTGTTACTAGACACTGTGCTTAAGTATGGTGACACAGAGATCCAAGTCTTTGTTGTTTCAAGAAATGTCCAGTCTGGTGTGAGAGACCAAAAAAAAAAAAAAATCCCAAGACCACAGTCTGTTGCTATTGAGTCCTCTCAACTCATAGCAACCCTATAGGACAAAGTAGAACTGCCTCTTGGTGTTTCTAAGGAGTAGCTTGTGGATTCAAACTGCTGCCAGGCTCCTAACCACTGGGCCACAGGGCGCCAGTCACACAGATAGGCATGTATAAATTGACAGCACAGAGTCAGTACCAGAATAGAGAAGCACCCAAGGGTAACAGGCGCAGGACTTGTAGCCCCACTGGAAAGAGCTGGGGATAAAGGGTGCGGTGAGTAGGAAGACTCCTTAGAGGGATCGCTTAACGTGAGTCTTGAAGGATAAGAATTTAGTCTCTGCCTGGACATTAAAGAAGGACATTCCAAGCAGTGGAATCACCACAAGAAAAGATATGTTAGTGGAATTGCAAGGGGAGTACCAGGAAATCACTAAAGCCATTGCACTGCCTAGTGTCTTCACACACAAGTGATTTTCTTTAAAAGACCTCTACTTGTTACCATAAAGTCTGTTCTGAATCATGTGACTCGTGTATTACTGAGTGGCACTGATCCAGAGAGTTGTGTTGGGTGCAGTCTTTATGGACACAGGTCACCAGGCAGTTCTTCTGCAGCTTCTCTGGGTTCCAACTGCCAGCCTTCAGGCTGGTGATCAAGTGCAAGTCTTTTGTACCACCTGGTGACCTTAAGTCACCTTAAAGAGATTTTGTCTTGGTCAACCAACTCATGAACCGTCTTTTAAAAGCCCATACCATAGGTACTATGGCATGTTTGACATCTAGGAGATTGCTTCTACTTAGGAAGTGATACTAATTATTTGCAAAACAATGAACAATACAGCTGTGCAAAATTAAGTATGAAATTAACATCTAATCAGCTTCTCTACAAATCCAGAGTGCTGACTTTGATAGTAGAGGTCAGTTTACTGAAGAAACTAGAAAGTGGAATAGGAGTGTGGGATGTGTAGGATTTAACTAGAAGGAGGCGTTATTGATGTTAGTAGCCATCGAGTCAGTTCCAACTTAAAGTGACCCCGTGTCACTATGCTTCATAGGGTTTTCAAGGCTGCGATGCTTCAAAAACAGATTGCCAGGCCTGTCTTCCATGGTGCCTCTCAATGATTTGAACTGCCAGTAGTAGAGTGCTTAACAATTTGTGCTAGGCAGAGACTCCCTAAAGGGAGGTGGAGAGACCAAGTTAAAAGTAAAGGCACAGAAGTAGGAATGAGCACATTGTGTCACCAAAGGCACTGACACAAAGCAAAGTAACATGCACCCATTCGTTCCATTAATTGTGTTGAAGGACTGTAATAGATATTAAAAACACTGGGGAGAAAACGGTATACAAAACTGGAAACATGGTCCTGCTCTTACTCATCTGTCTCTCCATATATCCATCCATCCGTCTACCTGTCCATCCCTCTACCCATCCATCCAGCTACCCATCCATCCATCATCCATCCATCCATCCATCCATCCATCCATCCAATAAACAAGTGTTGAGTGCCTAGTCTGTACCAAGCGTTGGAATGGGGACTGAGGATACAATGGTGGCACGAAGTCAGCTCTAGTGCCACAAAGGAACCTGGGTTTTGAGTGATCTAGTCCTGACCCCTCGTCGTATGCTATATTCTGTTGTAGACACTGATCTGCCTCAGTTTCCAGGTCTGGCTCTTCCCTGTCTGCCCAATTCCTGTGTCATTTGTGATATGGAACTGACCCTGGAGCTGAGAGATGTTATGTGAGGAATCATTGCAGAAACTAAAAAAAAGTACATGACTGTGAAAACCTGGGTTAGAATAGTGGTAACTGCTTTGGACAAGGAATGTTACAAAGTAATCACCGAAATTAAATCAGTGGTAAGATTTTGGGGATGATAGAGTTCTATCATAAATGATGTGCCTGTAGATTTTCCCATCTCGAAGCGTGTTAATACAGAAGTCGAATAGGAAAGTTAAGAGGAAAAGCTGAATGTGTTGCTGAACTCACTCAAAGAAGCTGCATCTAGTGTCTCAATAGCAAGCACAGTACAGACTTGTGGACAATCCATCCTAGTACAAAATTGGGAAAAGACAACAGATGACTTGTGTGCTTTTGTTCCTGTGTAGTGATTGATTATGTTATGTTTGGGTTCTAAGACTCAGTGCGGCATGAAGTTTATTTCTCCTGTGTATCATGAAGATAACTGAGCCTTGTTATTTTTGCAAATAATAAAGAAAATGCTCTAAATAAATGTGAGACTCCAGGCAGACTGAAAATGCTGCAGGCTCTTGTGGGACTTCACGAACACGATCACCATGGGAAGGTGTGAAAGGCTGAAATACCCACCCATGGAATGGGCTGTGAGGTTCAGCTGATGTCCGTGAACATCTGAGTAGCAGGGCTTGACATGTCATCTTGTTCCCCATCACGTGCCTACCTTTGACATGTGGGTGAAGGGCTACTTTTACACACATGCAAAGACAGTGAGAAGAAGGGGAAGAGAGGGAGAGAGTGGTAGATGTTTCCATACTTGAATAGGTAAAGGACAGCGTTTTCCGTGATACTCATTGTCAGAATTTAAAAGTGCTTCACTAGATGTGAGTTTGTATGAAATTGTTGCCTGATACTGTGTTTGTAACTTTTCAGAATTTTCAAAGGCTGAAGGAGATCATCTACTTTGAGTATTCTGTGTGTGTGTGTGTGTGTGTGTGTGTGTGTGTGTGTGTGTGTGGTGTGATGAAAATATATACAAGAAAACATTCTCCAGTTCAGCTGTTTCTAACTGTGTAATTCAGTGACATTGACTACATTCTTCATGTTGTGCCACTCTTATCATATCCTTTTTCAGATTATTCCAAGTGGTTATAAGCTTTTTGCTTGCCATTTGAACCTCTTGTCCTAGCTGGTTTCAGCATCACTGATATGTGCTGCTTGAGGCTGAAAGGACACAGTTTGTTTATAAACTTCAGCTGGGGCATGTGGTTATCTGGAGACATCAGCCTGATCATTTTCTTCAAAGTTGAGTAAGTGGAAATAATTAATGGGCTGGTTTATTGACATGCATTGAGACATTCTTCTCTTTGTGGTTTTTATTCCCAGCTTCAATAAAGTAGCTTGAGATTTTATCTGAAGTGCTGGTAATTACATGGGTCAAGAAATATTGCCACCCAAATGCAATCTGATAATATTTCACACCATTATTAGGGCAAATCTTAAACCTGAGATAGATACACAAAGGCTTAATACTTACATAAACCTGAGTGTGGTTTCTGTTTTCCTGTGGGTTCCCCAAAATGAATCATCCTAACGCTCTGGCTGTAATTCTGAGAAAGCAAAATACTGAATGGGAAAAACTAACGATGGTAGCTTGTTGAGTTCAGATTTGTGCTGCGCCTGAGGGATGCATGAAAGCAGAATGAATGTGTGAGAGCTAGATCTGGGTTCACATCACCACGTGCTAGCTACATAAACCAACCAAAACCATACACAGTGCTGTCGAGTCGATGCTGACTCGTAGCAACCCTATAGGACAGAGTAGAACTGCCCCATGGAGTTTCCAAAGAGTGCCTGGCAGATTTGAGCTGTGACTTTTTGCCTAGCAGCCATGGCACTTAACCACTATGCCACCAAGGTTTCAGTGCTAGCTGCATGCCCTCAGTTAATGACTCAACTGTCTGAGCTTAAGTTTCTCATCTGCAAAAGGGAGCACCAAGGTAATACTTGAGTAGCTTTACTCAGTATGATTAATTTGATACACAGCTATCCTCTTTCTAGTCTTACACCAATGGCACAATCTGTTAGTCATACAACAAATGGAAACGATTGCTGTTTTTGTCATTTTAATTATCATTGGATGCACACAAACAATTATCTAGTGAAGTGTATCTGGTTATGATTCTAATTTTACAAATGAAGAAGCTGAAGCTCAAGTGAAAACGTGTTTGGCTGAAAGTCAGGGCACTGGGATGGGAAGGAAAGATAGCACAAGAATTAGGAGCAAGGGACCTGGGAGCAGACAGTGTGTGTTTTTAGTTCTGACATCACCGCTTGCCAGTTTTGTGACACTTGTTTCTGTGTCTCTAGTTCCTACAGGAACTTGAAGAAGCAGGGTAATAACAAGGTCTAGCTCTTAGATAATTACATGTGCTGCTACGTAGGAAGTATTTAAGACAGTACCCAGTACATGGTCAGCACTGGATAAGTGAGCCTGTTAGAAGAATCAGCCCCTGAGCCCGTGTTTGGCCCCCAGGGCTGTGTCATTTCTATTGTGCTGCGCTGCCCTACCCAAAGTCAGCTTTGGAGCTTCTGGAGTGTGCTTTATAACTAGATGCAAGGGTTCTCGGGGTAACGTTTCCCTCTGAATGCTTCTTTTCTCTTCTTTTGTAAAATTTTTATGTGCTTTAGGTGAAACTTTACAGAGCAATTCAGTTTCTTGTTCAAATATTTGTACACAGATTGTCTTATGACATTGGCTGTAATCCCCACAAGGTGTCAACACTGTCTTCCTTTCCACCCAGGGCTCCCCTGTTCCATTTGTCCAGCTTTCCTGCCCATTCCTGCCTTCTTGACTGTGGTTTTGGGTGGGTGCTACCCATTTGGTCTCGTATACATGATTGTTCTAAGAAGCACGTTCTTCGTGTGTTATTGTTTGTTTTATGGATTTGTCTAATCTTTGCCTGAAAGGTGAACTTGGAGACACCATCTCCTCTCTGTCAGTTAAGATTCAAGTACATAACTACCTAAAGGTGGAAGGATGAGCCACGTAATCCCTGACGCTTGTGTCCCCTAAGAGTGCTATAGTGGTGTAGGGTTCATGCGATCAGTTATCCAGCAGGTTATTGACTGTGGAAGGTGAGATGTATTTAATGGTCCCATCGTGGTTAAAACCCTGTTACCATCAAATCAATTCCAACTCCTAGTGACCCTACAGGACAGAGTAGAACTGCCCCATAGGGTTTCTACAGAGCCGCTAATAGATTCAAACTGACAGGTTTTTGGTTATTAGCTGAAGAATTCACCATTGTGCAAACAGGGCTTCTCTATTATGTATGGTAGCAGGGGAAATTGACTGGCTTTTTTATCAAGATGCCTGACCTTATACCGCAAATGTTACTATAATCAAAAAAGTATGATGTGGATACAGGAATATAGAAATAGATGGGATGATCTAGTAGTGAATCTAGTATATATGGAAACTTAATATGTGATAAAACAGCATTCAGTTTGGTGGGGAAAGATGATTTGTTTAATAAATTTTGGCATGATTCCCTATGTCGGAAAAGTCGTAGTCCTTGTAGCAAATACAAAATCATTCTCAGATTTAGAAGATCAAATTGTAAAAACTGAACCAACAAAAATATTTTTAAAACATTTAGGACAATAATTGTATAACCTTGTGGTTGTTGGTACCATCTTAAACAAGACAGAAAACTTATAAAGAAAATGAACCATAAATTCTACTATATGAAAATTTAAAAGCCTTGTATCTCACAAATAAAAAACAAGAATAAAAGCCAGATAATAGGCTAGGAGAAAATACTTATAGCACATGACAAGTGGTTAACATTCCTACAGTTCAAGGAACAGCTGAATTGGTATGTTAAACACACACATGCACGCACGCGTGCGCGCACACACACACACACACAATATATGAATACCATCAAAAGAGATATGCGAATAGCCAGAGAGCATTTGTGAAGATTCTGAACCTCAGCAGTAATTAGGAAATGCAAATTAAAATAGTGAGAGAGCATTTTCCTGTTAGATTGACAGAAAGGAAAAAGGGACGATAGCATGATAGTTAAGTGCTAGGATGCTAACCAACAGGTCTGTAGGAGAACAATGTGGCAGTCTGTTTCTGTAAAAGATTACAGCCTTGGAAACTGTATAGGGCAGTTCTGCTCTGTCTTAAATGAAGGTTGCCATGAGTTGAAATCAACTGTATTGCAATAGGTTGTGGTTTTGTTTGTTTGTTTGTTTTTGATCTATGGAGAACATAGGAAAATGGACATGCTATATAGTGGATGGAAGTGTTGATTTTCATAGATACCGCTTGCGTCTTTTAAATTGGCATTATCTACTAAAACAAAGCATTCCCATAACCTTGATTCAACAATGCTACCTTTAGGAATCACTGAATGAAACTAATGCATTAGTAGATAAAGCTAAATGCTTGAGGGTGTTTATTGCAGTATTGATTTTTATGGTAAAGTGGAAACAACGCTAACAAAGAAACCATTGCCATTCATTGAGTTGATTCTAATCCCCTGAGACCCCACAGGCTAGAGCAGAACTACCCCGTAGGGTTTCCAAGGGTATAATCTTTACAGAAGCAGAGTGCCACATGGTTCTCCTAGGGAGTGGTTGGTGGGTTCGAATCACCAACCTTTTGGTGAGCAGGTAGGCACTTAACCAGTATGCCACCAACAGCTGTGCCACTGGGGCTCCTTGGAAACAACCTGAATGCCTTTCAACTAGGTACCAGTTGGGAAGATTTCAGTGCATTTAAACTATGGCTGTTCCACAGCCTTGGATATGAATATGTAGCTCTATTAAATGTCGATACGAAGGGACATTCACAGCATATTGTTATTGGAAACAAAAGGTATTTTTATGAGAAGAATGTCTCTAAACACGTCTTACATGCTTACATCTGTGTGTTTGGCTTTAGTGAAGGATGCTGAATGATGCCTAAGAAACAATGACTCCCTCAGTGACATCACTTAAAAGGAAGGAGAGACAGATGGTTAACCAAACCAGTTGCCGTCCAGTCATTTCCAGCTCATGATCCCATGTGTGTGAGAGTAGAACTGCACTCCATAGGGTTTTCAGTGGCTAATTTTTCAGTAGTAGATCACCAGGCGTCTCTTTTGAGGTGCCTCTGGGTGGACTCAAATCTCCACCCTTCCAGTTAGCGTGAACACACTGACTTTTTGCACCATCCAGGGACTCCAAGAGATTATCGTCTCTTGCCTTACACATCTGTACATTGTTTGATATATAACCACATATGCATTCCTTTGTTTATAAAGAAAGAAAGTGATCCCAAAACTAGTCCTTTGACTTCCTGGAAATGTGACCTTGGGAAAGTCACTTAACTCCTTTGTATCTTATTTGGAAAACTGGATGTCATAGTGATTACATGCTTTGGCTGCTCACTCAAAGGTCAGAGGTTCAAAGCCATGTGGTGCTCCTTGGAAACTTTATGGAGTGGTTCTACTCTCTCCTAAGTAGGGTTGCCATCAGCTGGAATCAACTGAATGGCAACGATTTTTTTTTTTTAAATAATGATAGTATTTTTTCAGAGAATTGTAGGCAGGATCAAGCAAGATATGTCAGCTTCCTAGCACAGAGCTTTTTAAGTGATGATGATAAACAAATGGGAACTCCTTCTTCTTTTCTCTTCCCTCTCAACTGATGTGCTTTCAGGGGGACAAGTCAGTCCCCACAGTAGAACCAAGCCCAAACAGGATGAGGCACCTGCTGCACAAAGAATTCAGCAACTTCCAAAAGCCAAGTTAAAATAGTTTTTCATAGGAGTCAAAATCATCATGGGTGATGCATAGCACTGCTCCTTTGAGAGTGCTAGATGCAAGAAATAGTTGTATGTGGATCATTGAAAGTGTGAAATGAAGAGTCCAGTCCTGTAATCTTCACCGCTGCCTGCCCTGAAACCAGGCGGAGCTGTGTGGGCATCTGAGAGCTACGCCTCCTCCCACTTCTGCCAGGATTCTTTTTACCTCTGTCCCTGCAATGCTGTCATGGGGAAACCGTAGCACTGTGGGCCAGGCTGGTCCCCGGCATTCCCTCACTCAATTCTTTCTCTAGCTTTCATTGAATACTTAGTATTAGACTAACACTCTGATGGAACTTCCGTAAACACACTTTTGAAACTAATCATCCCAATGACTCTAAGAAATAGCTATCATCCTCATTTTACAATAAACTAAGTAGAGAAGATAGAAGGGTGGAAACCTTTGTGGTATGCTAGTTAAGTACTGTGGCTGCTAACCAGAAAGTCAGCAGTTGGAATCCACTGGCACTCCTTGGAAACTCTGTGGGGGCAGTTCTTCTCCATCCTGTAGGGTCACTGTGACTTGAAATTGACTTGATGGCAGTTGGTTAGGTTTATAAAAGGGTAGCCACCTGGTCAAGATTCTGTGGTAAGGATGTGGTAGCTCCTGATCTTTCCTCTGTATGGTAATAAATAGCTCCCTAAGTTGGAGAAATCAGAGACCCAGAGGCTGGAATTCTCCCAGGATAATAGTGGCTCAGATTTCGGTGATAATTCATCTCATTTGCTAAGACAAACATGTGTTTCTGTCTGGGAATTTTTTTTTTTTTAATTTTCAACGTTTTACTAGTTACAAGACTTTTATGTCTCACAGAACCTCTCATACTTTCAGGCTAAAGTCAAATATCTCATTTGGTGGAAAAGCTTACGCTAGCACTTGAGAAAAGATTACAGGTCAGTTTGCTTCCCTCCCTGCCTTTAAGATTTAATTTCCATGTAACTTTATTGTAACACCTAATATGTTTTATTATACATGCTATTCTCATGATTTGCAGCAGTTATATTCTATAAAGTCACTGAAAACAGTGAAATAGTGAGTTTGCAATCCCTAAGCCTAGAGGACATGCAGGATAAGATTTCCATGAGCATCTGGTTACAATGCTCTTGTCATTTGACCAATACATGATCTTGTTTTACATGTGTTTAATTAAGAAAAATCTCATTTAATATATATATTGTTCATTCACTAATGTTAAACTCATGGCCAAGAGCGCTGTAACTCATACCTGAATGAAATTTTTATAATGTGTATTTTTTGTTTAAGGCACACCACGGCCTCCTTATTCTTAGGAACACCAGACAGCACTTTACCACAAATCCTGGGGCAATTTTAAACAGCTCAATCACCAAGGAAAAGCACAACGCAGAAAGCATGGCACTATTTAGACTGTGTAAAGGATACATGTTCACAGGATGAGAACTGAAACAAGAAGGTACTGTCACCTTGTTCAAACTCAGCTAGAAATGTACACATCATTGAGTGACTCAGATTTTTTCACCGCTCTGTGTGTGTTTGCACATGATTGCAAAGGGACCATAATATTTAGTTTAGGGTTATAAACACATTTTAGCAAGTAGACACATCTATAAATATGATGCCATGAATAGTGAGGATCAGGTGACTATTTCTTAGCTTGCCTTTGGAGATACTTGGCTTTCTATTCCTAGCTCTTTGGATATACTTCATTCATTTTTTTTAGATGAATGCACAAATCAATGGTTTTAGAATATATGTAATTCCTTAGAAGTCCCTAAGGGAGGAAATGGAAAGCCCTAGTTAAAGGTCTTCCAGTGAGTCAGAGCAGAATCCTAACAGGGGAGGAAGAATCTCACAGCAAAGAGGTTAGTGTTAAAGGCCAATTCTCTCTCTGAAATAAATCTGAAATGAGGAAGAGGCCAAAAGTCTGCAGCATTGGGTATTTTAAATGTGTTCATTAATAGTGGCTCAAAGTAAAGATTTATTACAGTTGCGAATAGGGGAAAGGGGCAGACAGTAAATCAGCACTGTTAAGAGAAAGAGCAAAGGAAAGATATGAGTTCTTATTTAAAATGTATTCATATGCATTATAACCCCAAAGTAGAGAATGCTGTATTGAAATCAAAGCCTTTATTTGTAGGACTGAATTCACTGAAGGTATGTTTGATTCCAGTATTCATTTAGCCAAGTTTTCTGTGCTTCCTTTGGCCAAAAAGTTAGGACTTAGTTTATTGTTTGAAACAAGAAATGATTGCCTTAACAGAGTCTCTTCATGAAAATATTCGTTGCTACAGATTATGACTTGTAAAGCACTGGTTGGATCCTAGGAAAATGCTATTTTATTGGCACATATGTTGAAGAAAATAGTTTTTGAAACATTCAATTAGTTCTGCCTTTGAGATAGAATTTAAACACACCTGAAGCGGTAAGATTAATTTGTGTACCCAGCCGTTGCTTGCGAACCAATCCTTTCCTCATTCAAACTACTCCAAGGATAATCATGCTCACTTTTGGCTGTATTCCAGCCAAAGCAGATGTATCAGTTTTATTCGTAAATCAGACCTTGGTACCCCCTTGTCTAAA
Source organism: Heterohyrax brucei (assembly GCA_028571685.1). NCBI lineage: Eukaryota > Metazoa > Chordata > Mammalia > Hyracoidea > Procaviidae > Heterohyrax > Heterohyrax brucei. The sequence goes on along the minus strand of CM053149.1, from coordinate 109,385,829 downwards.
GCCCTCAGTGGCTTCCCGTTACACTTGATGTAAATGCACACTCCTTACAATGATATGAAGAGCTCTGTATTATCTGGACCTGGTCTACTGGGCCAATCTCATCTTGCTCTTGTCCTCACCTGGTTCCTAAAGCCCAAATCATATGGTTCCTTTCAGTTCCTTCAGTACATTGAACTGTTCTCTGCTTAAGCCCTACTCTTCTCCTGTGGCTTGGACAATCTTTTCTCCTGTCGCTCTTCAAGATTAATTCCTCTCTGTTCTTGCAGAAGGTGTTACTTCCTCCAAGAAACCATCCTTAACTGTTCTACCAGTGTCATGTCAACCGTTCATGCTTTCTTTTATTGCTCAGCTCCATCTTAATTGTCTCTGCAGCATGCTTATCCAAAGTTCTAATTGCATCTATAAACTTACCTCCTGTACTTTCTAGTAGCTGAAAGATGTGAGAGCGCAGAAGCCATGTGTGCGTTGTTCATCCCTGTCTACCCAGAAATTGATGACAGTATCTGCCTGGTGCATAAGAGATAGATAACTGTCATTAAGTTGACTCTGACTCATGGTGTCCTTGTGGACAAGAGAACACAGTGTTGACTGGTACTTCGTCAACTTTATGATCATCAGCACGTTGAGATCTTTAGCTGTGCTACTGTGCCACTGTGCCAGTACCTCTCACTGGCACTCTACTTCTCTAAACATTGTGTCCTCCTCTAGTGATTAATCTCTCCTGATAACGTGAGCAAAGCAAGTTAGACAGTGCTCTGTTGTGCTCCGTATGGTTTCCGTTGGCTAATTCTCAGAATTAGATCCTCAGGGCCAGATGCACTTTAGTTCTTGAAATCACATCTTTACTTCTTAACACTTTAAACTTGTTTACCGCAGATTTGCCCGGTACAGTGCTTTGATTTCTTGATTGCTGCTTCCATGGATGTTGATTGTGGATCCAGGTAAAATGAAATCCTTGACAACTTCAGTCTTTTCTCCATCAAGATGTTGGCTTATTGGTCCAGTTATGAAGGTTTTCATTTTCTTTATCTTGAGGTGTAATCCATGTTGAAAGCTGTAGTCTTTGTCTTCATGAGCCAGTACTGCAGGTCTTCTTCACTTTCAGCAAGCAAGACTGTGTCATCTGCATACTGCAGGTTGTTAATGAGTCTTCCTTCAATCCTGATGCCCCTTTCTTCTTTGTATAGTCCACCTTCTCAGATTATTGTCCCAGCATGCAGATTAAATAAGTGTAGTGAAAGGATACGACTGGGACATCCACCTTTCCTGATTTTAAACGATGCAGTGCCCACTTGTTCTTTTTGAGCAACTGCCTCTTCATCTGTGTACAGTTTCTACAGGAGCACAATTAAGTGTTCCAGAATTTTCATTGTTTGCAGTATTATCCAGAATCTGTCGTGATCCATATAGCTGAATACTTTAACATACTCAGTAAAATGCAAGTAAACATCTTTCTGTATTTCTGCTCTCAGTCAAGATCCATCTGACAGCAGCAGCCGTATCTCTCATTCTGTGCCCTCTGGAATCAAGCTTGAATTTCTGGCTGTTCTCAGTCAATGTACTGCTGCAACCAGTTTCGTTTGTTTTTTCTTTTATTACTTTCAGCAGAATTCTGCTTGTGTGTGGCATTAATGATAATTTCTATATGCTGTTAGATCACCTTTCTTTGCAGTGGGCACATATGTGTCACTTTAAAGAGTGAAGTACACCTGACCCAAACTAGGGTCTTTTTAGTTGCCTCATATGCATGCAAAAGCTAGATGGTGAATAAGCAAGACCAAAAAAGAATTGATGCATTTCATTTATAGTGCTAGAAAAGAATATTGAATATATCATAGACTTCCAGAAGAAAGAACAAATCTGTCTTGATAGAAGTACACCCAGATGGCGAGACTTCCTCTCACATACTTGAGACATGTTGTTAGGAGGGACCGGTCCCTGGAGAAGGACGTCATGCTTGTTAGAGGGCCAGTGAGAAAAGAGGAAGATCCTCAATGAAACAAACTGACACAGTAGATGTGACAGTGTGTTCAGATGTAGCAGTGATCGTGAGGATGGCACAGACAAGCAGCACTCTTTTCTGTGGTACATAGAGTTGCTGTGAATTGGAGGAGACTTGATGGCACCTGATATAACATAATAGATGACCAGGCCTTCCCAGCCCATCTTAGTCTAGAAGCTCTGCTGGGAGACCTTGCTGATATTTGAAATGCCAGTGGCATAGCTTCCATCATGCAACTTGCAAGGCACCACAGTACAGCAGGTTGACAGACAGATGCTGGTAGCAATTCGTAAGTCCTTGGTAAACATTTCTCCATGAATTCTTAGTGCCATGCTTAATTCTTAGTACATAATAGGCTATCAGTAAATGCTTGTTAATTAAGTTGATCATGTTACTGTAGGATTTAGTTAATTCACATAAACTGTGTAAGTTAATTTCAAGTATTCATCTCCATACCAACAGAACATCATCTCTGCAAATTGTTCTGGGTCAGGACAAATGAAGAAGGCAGAAACCTAAGAGTACAGGCTGACATTGGTACATCTTCTGTATGATAAAAATGTCATCAAAGAAAATCTTATATACCATGCAGTATTAGAGATATGATTCTTCCAGTTCCTTCCTCTTCTGACCTATTTCTTGCTTTTGTGAGAGCTTTGTTGCATTTGTCCATGGATTGCCAAGGTATGTTGATACACTGAACTTGGACATTTTTGTTTCATCAGTTTTGAACAAGCAGATGATACGCTTTACTTTGGGTTTGCCAAGGCTCGCATTGTAAGCTGTTGATTTCATAGAATCACTGTCTTTCATAGCTCAGTGGATCCAGAGCCAACAGACCATTTGGGATTTGTAGTTTTATGGTGAGATGGCAGCATGGCCATGGGGAAATGTTTTGGCAGGCTAACACATAGCTGTGATGCAGCAGTTAAGTTCCATTGTTTAGGCTCTGTGAAATTAATTTGCAAAAATATGCAGGTCTGTTGTCTGTTCTAGTTTATGTGTAAATTAGACAATTGTGTGAAAAGAATGCCAGGGATGATGGAACTCAAACATTTTCAGACTGGTTCTCCATTAATTAGTTAGACTGATTCCCACTCAATTTTGCTTTTTTTTTTTTTTAATCTCAAGAATAAGTTGCATCAGTCAAGTTAAAAAAAGCTACATCATTAACTAATAAACCATAGTAACCAACAGATTAAAAAATGAAAGTTTAAAAAGTGATTTATAACCTGAGACAGCCACAGAAGCACATGTATAGTTTAAGAAAAAGAATTCATCAATGAGACTCTAAATTTGGGAAAAGTAGGAATGCCACAGCATTCTAGAACCCTACCTCTCCTCCCATGGGTGACAAAGAGTGTCTGTAAACCTACACATACCACACCCATGTCCAGTGAATCGATTCCAACTCATAGCAACCCTGTAGGACAGTAGAACTGCCTCATAGAATTTCCAAGGAGCAGCTGGTAGGTTTGAACTGCCAAGCTTTTGGTTAGCAGCCGTAGCTCTTAACCACTATGCCACGAGGGTTTCCTGTAAACCTAAGGATTGACAATGTAGACAGGAGTTAAGTGTCAGAACAAGGCAGAGAACTGAGAGCTCTGAGAGTTTTATCCATTGAATCTTGAAGCCTTAGTCTGTGTATCTACCTCTGCTTGGCATGTCAAGCCAGTCTTCTCACTCCCTTGGCCCAGTAAGAGTAGCTGCTCCAAAGCCTCCTGTATTTAGTCTTCCTTCTAAAGCCTTTCCCTGGAATATTGGTGGATCAGTGGCAGAATTCTTCCCTTCCATATTGGAGACATGGGTTCAGTTTCCAGCCAGTAGACATCCTCACAGCCACCTGTGTCAGTGGAGTGTGTGTGTGTGCACGCGCATGTGCTTGTGTGCGTGTGCATACGTGCGTGTGCACACACTGCTAGGATGCTGAACAAGTCTCTGCAGAGCTCCTAGACTAAAACAGGCTAGGAAAAAGAGACTGGTGATCTACTTCCAAAAATTAGCCAGTGGAAACCCTATAGCACAATGGTCTGATTCTTAACCAGTCATGGAGAGGGTGTAGGACTAGGCAGTATTCCACTGAGTATGGAGTCTCCAGGAGTCAGGGACCAACTTTAGGACACCTAACAACAACAGATTACATAGCTTTTGCAAACCTGATTTTGGTTTGTTTGGTGCCTAATGTCCCTGAATTCTTTCTAACACATTAATTGTTGGCACAATAATTGACACTGTTCTAACTGCACTGATCTCTCCTTATGTCTAGACTAAATCTTGTCCAGTCCAGCTTGCCCCAGGACACTGTTCCTGGAGCAGCTTCTCAGGGACGGTCGTCTCCATCAGAGTCTTCTCAGGGCCCAGCCAAGAGGACCCAGACACATCCTTCTTGGCTAAACTGAAGTCATTTTTCTGCCCAGACCTTTCTTCTGACTTCACCATGTAGCTTTCTGGCTCTTTTAAAGTCGTAGCTTTATTTGGGAGCCCTGGTGGCACAGTTTGAGTCCACTAGGCACACCTTGGAAACCGTATGGGGCAGGCACTTCTGCTCTGTGCTATAGAGTCACTATGAGTTGGAATCAGTGGCGGTGGAATTCTTTGCCTGTATGGGGGGTTGTTTCTTTTGGTTTAGCTTTATTTGGGATAGTTGATTTTCAAAGCCATTTGGTTTAAAACTTTACAGTTGAAATTTATTCGGACTGGAAAAGACATGCTAATGCTACTTTTGATTTACCAAAATAGCAACAGCAACGAAGTCTGCCAGTGACCATGGCAGCAAATAACCTAAACTCTCTGACTGAAGTAATGAGCTGAGTTATGCAGCCTGCTTGGGAGAACAGTGTTTGGAGCAGGGGCAGAGGGTTAGGCGTCTTCAGACCTGGGTTCTGCTCCTTGCTCTGCCTCTACCTGTCTTCAGGACCTTGGACTGATGAATTTGTCTTTCTGGGTCTATGCTTTAATCCTGTGTATGCATTTAGAATGGATGGACTCTAAGGTGGCTTCTGCCTCTGAAAGTCTATTCATTTATGCCTGAAATATAATCAGCAACCCAGTGAATAAACTTAGGTGGAAATGCCTTTAGGAATGGAGCTAATGAGGGACACAGCTGAGCAGGGGAAACTGTTTCTTGATTGTTTCTCAATTGGTTGAGCAGGTGGTTAGAACCAGACACAGAGGCCTTGATAGTGAAGTGGGGCTATAAAACCCCAAAACTGTCTGTCATAAAGAATCCCATGCCCAATAAAAGCGAAGGCAGATGTTCACATAAAGTTTTTGCTGTTTGTGTTTTTGTGGGGACTTTTTGGTCTGAAGATTATTGAGAAGGCACAGCAACATCTGCCTGCCCACGTTACCCTGTAACGACAGTGTTGCAATCCATTTATGGGGTTGGAATTATTTCTGTTAATGATTTTCATGGGAGTATATGAAATGCAGTGTGCACCAGCTGTAACTACATTTATCACACAGCTGCCTTACAGAGAAGGCTTCCCCAGACATCATCTGTGTTCTGACTGTCAGAGGCTATTGACTCAGAGTTTTAAAGATAAAAGAGCTCTGTTAGTTTCCTAATGAGTCCTGGTGGCACAGTGGTTTAAGAGCTCAGCTGCTAACCAGAAGGGCAGCAGTTCAAATCCACCAGCCCTCCTTGAGGCAGTTCTACCCTGTCTTGTAGGGTCTCTGTGACTTGGAATTGACTCAGCAGTGAGGGGTTTTCTCTTGCCTCATTTTTCTCTAGCTGTGGTACAAGGAAGCAAAGCCAAGCCCGCCAAGTGCCGACTGCTGTAAATTAAAGACTTACACTTACATGGAGTTTCTGAGAGGATAGGTACATTGATGAAGTTGTGACTTAATCGTTTGGCTCATCTTCTCCAGGAATCAATCACTCCTCGGGTCCCACTTACCATAATGAGGGCTGTTGGCCCCTCGTGCATAGTCTCATAACACACTTGACTTAATCTGTTAGTCATGTGATAATGCTGTGTATGTTTCTTCACAACTCATCGTTGTATCTTCAGGACCTAACCCAGGGTTGAACACAGCGTAGAAGCTTACTATGCTACAATTGTTGTGGATGGATAGGCGAATGGATAGCTATGTAATCTCAGCATGAGTGCGTGAATTTGAAGGACATGTGCTTCCAGGGCTTCACTGGAAATACAAAGTTAAGAAAAGGCTGAAGATATGATCTCTGATCATCAGTGACATAAAATTAGTATACTGATTCCTTCCCACCCTGTTTAAAATATGAGATAGGACTAGAAATTGACGTAGAAATTTATTCAGATAGGTATCTTAATTTGACACTGAAAGCAACTAGATTTCCCTTTGAATGTTTGCATTGAGCACTAGATGTCATTCTTTCTGCCCATTAAATGAGCACCTTTTCCAGCTACTGGCACATTAGGTGAATGATATGGTGCTGGACTAAACAAGGACAAAGTCAAGTTGCCAGACTCCTACCTGGCATTGATTAGACTTCATTCTCTGGTCTTGACAGTTCACATCTTAACACTTCACATAGCCCACCTTGTTTGAAAAGCTTGAATGCTTTCTAGAGAGAGCAAGGTTGACTCTCAGATCATTACTGCCAAACAGGCAGGCAGAGCATTAACCCAAAAATTGCTAAATATTTGGTATAGCTCATGTACAAGGTCTAATTATGTTCGTGCACTCATCCTAGAAAGAGTGCTACATACCTCACTGCTAAATATCACGACAGTCACCTTCAGAGTACTCCCCATGGGAAGTTATGTACCAATGACAGTGCCTAGTCCACCCTTCAGAGCAATTTTGGAACTCTTTTTCTGGAATAGCCATCAGAGCTGTCATCATATTACCCTTGATGCCGTGAATGTTATCAAAGTATCTTCCCTTCAAGATTTCCTTTATCTTCGAGTGAGGAAAAAAGTCACTGGTGCCAGATCAGGTAAGTAGAGAGGGTGTTCCAATAGTTATTGGTTCAAAACTCCCTCACAGACGGTGTCGTATGAACTGATGGATTGTTGTAATGCGAGAGCCGTGATGTGTTGGCCAAAACCTCAGGCTGTTTTCATCTAACTTTATCATGCAGCTTTTTCAGCACTTCCAAACAGTTAACTTGGTTAACTGTCCAGTTACTACAAATTCTTGATGAGCAATCCCTCTGATACCAAAAAAGGTTAGCAGCATTGTTTTGACTCTTGATTTGGACTGATGGAACCTTTTTGGTCATGGACAGTTGGCTGACTTCCATTGTGCACTTTGATGCTTTGTTTCAGGGTTGCGTTGGTACACCCATAGTTCCTCGCTACTGATAACACAGCCCAAAACATCGTGTTACCTCTCCAAAAGGTCTTAGCAAACTCTGACTCTCTTTTCCTTTGCTTTCGTTCATTGTTGAGCGCCTTTGGGACCATTTTTGCACACACCTTTCTCAAGGCAAGATTGCCAGTTAAGATTTTCCCAACTATTTTCTTCTGCTAATGTTTACGTGGTATGCTATGCTTCTCACAGTCACCTGATGATTCTGACACACAATTCGATTAACTTTTGCAGTGTTTTTGTCAGTTCTGCTCATTGCTGCACACCCTGACCTCTCTTCATCAGTGATGCTTCCTCTTCCCCCAGAAAAATGTTTAATCCATTTGTACACTGTTGTTTTCTCCATGTCATTATCCCCAAACTTGGACTACCTTGTCCCTGATTTTACTTCCACTCTTGCCAAATTTAACAAGAAATTGAATGTTTGTCCGTTGCTCTACTTCAAGCTCCAACATGGTCACACTGGCACCCCAAACCGTGCAACAACGATAATGAAGGCCACTCAGCAAGACACCACTACACACTGACACAAACACAACTGTGAGACATTGACATGCCAAGGTTATGAAACCTTACCAATTTGTTTGTACAGTGCTGCCAGCGTAAGCACACAGTGGCAAGTTCGCTAACTTAATTGCCAGACCTTGTATGTTGTAAAGATGATGTAGCTAAGTGTCACTGTCTTCCTGTTAAAACATTAATGCTAATTCTATAAAGAGGCCACAGAGAAGATGGACCCAGAGGAAGATAGTCTGGCCTTAAGAAATTTTGAATATAAGGCTTAGAGAAATTGACCAAGATTCAGGCCAGGAAGAAGACCATAGCAATTGCCAAGGATCTCTATGCGTGGAAATCATTGACTGCTACTCTTTGCAAAGCCTTGATTTTTACCATTTCTGTATCAGAGCTGTCCTACTAGCCTAATTCTACAATTTCTTTTTATTTCTAGTTCCTTCTTTCTGGGGATTGGTGAACTCAGCTTGGAATCTTTGCTCTGTGGGGAAACGGCAGTCGCCAGTCAACATAGAGACTAGTCATATGATCTTCGACCCTTTCCTGACACCCCTTCGCATCAACACTGGGGGCAGGAAGGTAAGCAGCCTCGGGGCTTCTGTGGTGACTTTAGGGAGGAGGGAGATGCTGCTTGTGAAAGCCAGTCTGCCTCCTCCATGTAGTAATCGCTATGATAAGTTTTTTGTCCCACCTAGGAAAATCTGAGTCCTCAGGCTTAACTGCCAACAAAATAACTATGTCTGAATTGTGCTTTTTCTCCTGAACCAGTCAGACCTTCATGTTTCTGGTTACCCCGCACCCCTTGGAGGTTGCCTGAAGCCCTATCCCTTGGTACCCTGTGAAGGTTAGAAAACAGAGTTGCCTTTTCCCACACATATTGTTCTGGGTAAAATCACCAGTTTCAGAAGCCTCTTTACTGGGTCTTTTAACCTCAACAAAGTGGAAAATAAATTTTTTAACAGAAGTAAAATCAGACGTTTATCATCCTGGGAGGGAAAACAAACAGAAATCACCTTAGATGATTTATAAGAAAATCAATAATTAATTTTCCTAGGGGTGTCTTGCTAGATAAGAATGGCAGCTCCTGTGCAGGAGTGCTGAGTTCTGCTTTGTGATTTTCACCCGTAAGTCCCTCCTCCCCATCCCCAGATGATAAATTCTGCCTTAATTCCTGGAAGGGCATAGTGTCTAAAGTGTCTTCTGCTGGAGAAACCTAGCATTTCTCTGGCTGGTTTCTTTCTGATTGGTTGCCTTTGACTGTTGAGTAAACTGTTGAAAGTGAGGGAAAAAGACACATTGAAAATTGTATTTGAAAGTGATTTAGCTGTTGTGAACTCGAGAGGAATAGAAAATCATTTGTGTGCAAGAAATTGAGGTTAAGATTATAGTCAGCGTTTGTTACTGCTGGCTGCTGAGTCTCCAGGGTTTGGACTCATTTGGGCTCTGCGTTTCCTTTTCCTTGTGTAGTCTATTTGCCATACTTGCCCCTGAGTTTATCATTTGTTTTCCCTTCTGATATATTGGATTTATTTTTCCTACCACCTAACTGTCAAAGAAAAGAAAAACAACCCTCAAGACTCATGAAAGAGTTGTCGGTGACTTTGACTCAGGTCAGGAAGCAAGTTTTAAAAGATGTTGCCTAGGGTTGGGATTGTTTAACTACAAGTATTTGTGTGCTGCTTTGCATATGAATTGGGAATCATTTTTGTAGAAAAGTGCCTATGTAGGTCGTTTATTGTTCTAATTTCATAGAAAATCAACTTTAATGATGGCTCTGTCTGCAGTTATATTTTTATAAACTCTAAAAGGAACTTGACTTGGGTTATACATAGCCAAGCCAAGTGCCATCCTGTCTAAAATTGTACAACATTTATTTAAAGCCAGGAGCATGTATGGGTTCACTGGTCAGCATTTTAGAAGGGAAAGTTGTACTTTTGACCAAAAAGCTCGTCATTCTTTATTTCCTGGAGAGGCATGGAAGGAACAGTTGCTTTCTAGGCAAAGAAGAAAAGCAGTGAAAAAGCCCAAGGCAGGTTGGAATATGGTACCTGAACTCTAGAAGCTTCCTGAAAAGTGTCCACCCAGGCTGAAGCACAGAGAGCAGAGAGGAGCTGGCGGGAAGGTAAGGATGGAGAGAAGCAGGGGCCAAGGTCAGATCATGAGGCTGTGGTACCCAGCTGGTTTCCAAATGTCACAGCAAGCATTTCAAGAGTTTTAGGTAAAGGGTATGTTGAAAGTTCAGTCAGAAAGGTACCAAGCTAACATAAATAACAGGTATTTAATTTTCAGTTTCCATCAGATAAATTTAAAGGAAAATGTAGGTGAGAAAGGACAAAATAAAAACCTAACTCCAAGACAGCTTCTCCCTAAAATTTATTGGGAAAGAAGAAACTGGGTTAAAAATCACCTTTTTTCTAAGTAGTCTTTTAAAAGTGTTTTTTGTTTAGTTTTGTTTTAATCTTTCCAATTCAGTAAATTGTATCTGATCCAAATCAATTTTGAAATGACCTGGAGTGTGGAATATTGGAAATGTTTACTTTTGACAGTGTTAGTGTTTATATCTGGCCTGATTTGGGTTGTCAGCTGTGTAAACAGCCTGGGAACTGTCTGATGATCCCCTTTGTCGTGGTGAAAGGTGGAAAATAGAATCTAGATGGTAAGCGGATGAACTGACTGGTAGGAGAACAACACATAGACTCAGTAGACAACAGCCAAATCATTTTCACAAGCTTTGGAAAGGTGGTGTTTGGTGAGTCGGAGGCTTGTTCTGGGAAGTGAGGATTCAAATAAGTGTCCTGAATTTAGTTTTGCCTTAAAGAAGTGTGTATAGAACTCATAAGGTTCAAAACCGAACATGCAAGTCCGGAAGCTTTTGTAGACTTACAGAGAAGTGCCACATTTTTAAGTCTGATATCAGTTGGGTGCTATCATGTTCAACACATCCTAGTTACTGTTGTTTTATGTCACATTTTTATCCTTGAACATTTTTCCTTCTAGTGTCTAAATGCACCTTGTGAGCACATCCGTGAAGCAGCTCTGCCCTAGTTCCTGATTTGTGTTAAAAATGTATTGCCTGGCAGAGCTCAAATGATGGGTTAAGGGCTCTCTTTGGCATGGGTAAGGCCAAAATCCAACCTGAACTTACGAATAGCAGAGGATGTTTGTTAATGATTAGGTGGTAATTAAAACACACTGTGTCTCGGAAATAATGCAGAATATTCGTTCTTGGAAGAAGGACACCCAGAATGCTCCTTAGAAGCAAGGATGGCGAGGCTGTGTCTTACATACTTGGGATGTGTTGTCAGGAAGAATCAGTCCATGGAAAAAGACATCATGCTTAGTAAAGTGCAGAGTCAGTGGAAAAGAGGAAGATGCTCAACAAGATGGACTGAAACAATGACTTCAAGGATGGACAAGCGTCACAGTAGTCATGGGGATAGGGCACATCTGGGCGATGTTAGGTTCTCTGGTAAATAGGGTCACTATCAGTCAGAAGTGACTCAGTGGTACCTAACAACGAGAACAGCATTCATTTTTACTTGAGCAAAGAGATTTCCCTTACCTTTGAGTTGCTTATTTTGAATGATAGTTTTTGTATTGTTTTTGCTTTTTTTTCTTTTGTGGAAACATAATTTTTTTGTCCTGTGCTCAGTATATGACATATACGATGCTTATGGACAAAATGCAAAATAATTCTGTTTTTTTAAACAATACTGTTTCAGCTTGTGTCATATGTGAAGGTAAGAATCTTATCTTGAAACCAGCCTGCTACTGTTGCCTCTCTAATAAACTTAACCTCCAAAATTACATGTATGTGTATATACATACATACATTACATACATGTATAAATACATGCATGCATATATACACAGACACATGCGTACATACATGTATATATTGAATGTGTGTGTGTATATACACATTTAAATCCTAGAGGGAAATGAAAACATAAAAGAGCTAATTAATGCATTCTAGATAATTATTCCTTTACAGTCTCAGATCATTTGTAGTTTTTATATGTGAGAATTTGGATTATGGTATTGATGATGTTTTACATCTACTTCAAGTCTGACCAACTCTTTTAAAGATCAAGACCCTTGTCAACCATTGCACTAGTATAAATGTCCACTCATTGACCTCTCTTGTCTTTTTGCCCAGACCAAAGTGATTGTAAGTAGTTGTCTGTGTGTTAATTTTAATGTGTTGACCAGCCAAGGATGCTCCTTGGTAGTTTGAAAGCGAAAATACAGAGTAAGGTTACTCCCAAGTGAAATGCAAATAACCTCCCTTGCTGATGTTGGGTACAGTACTTCCTACAAGTGTTTGCCTGAAGCATTCTCTTCTACAGGTTGGCCGTCGAGGATTGTAGGTTAAGAAGTGAGTTTTGCTTTCGTGGAGGAGATGTGGTACATAGATAGCCTCTCTGCTGGTCTAAAAAATATAAAACAAGAAAAAATAGATTGAAATTCAGCCTAAAGCCTGTGCTGATCCCTCCCTTTTAACTAAACATTAGTTTAGGCATCCTTTTTCACCTTTTAATTCTTTCAAGCAAATGGACATCTCAGTAGTTAATGGTATGAGAATCATTCATCATATATGAGGTATAAAAGATAGGATCTAAAATTATCCAGTTACTGTACCCAATTTTGTTTTATTATGCATAGAAAAGAGTCTGGGATTAAGAGTAATATAGTCTTGTTTCTACTTCCTTGAAGTTTCTGAGTTTTCTGTAGTAAGCCTACATCAGTTCAATACTCTTAAGGAAATGAAACTTTTTGTTTTTTTTTCATCTGTCTTTCCATTTTGGCAAAAAAAAAAAAAAAGCTTGGTGTTGATAAATGTGGTGGGTAGAATAATGCTCTGCCACCCAGAGTTATCCATATCCTAATTCACAGACTTGTCAAAAGAACCACTGAAGGTATCATTAAAGGAAGGATCTTGACATGTGGAGATTATTCTAGATTATTTGGGTAGGCCCAGTGTAATCACAGGATACTTACAAGGAAAAGATGAAGACAGTAGAATCAGAGATGGAGATGTGAGAATGGAGGAGAAGTTGGAGTGAGATGGGGCCATGAGCTGAGGAATGTGGGCAGACTCTAGAAACTCAAAAAGATGTAAACAAAAAGCCAGATTCTCCCCTACGGCACAAAAGGAATGCACCCTTGTCAGTATTTTACGTTTAACTCAGAGAAGCTGATTTCAGACACCTAACTTTTAGAATGTGAAATCATAAATTTGTGCTTTTTTTAAAGCCTCCAAGTTTTTGGTAATTTGTTACAGCAGTTCAAGGAAATGAATACAGTAGATGTGGATTTAAATGTTTGGGTGGTTTAATAATCACTACAAATTAACAAATCACTGCTTAAACTTTTTGATGCTTTCATAACATCACAGCTTGAAATATTCTTTTGTTTCTAGTGAGAAAAAAATAAAAATGAAATAAATAACACATTTCTTGCATCTTACGTTTGTGAGAACTCCTTTAAAAGTTAGCTAGTGTGACTTCCCATCCGGCTGACCCTTTGGACCAGGGAGCTACTGTGGTGAGAAGCTCCTAGACCAGAGAAAGATTGATGAAAAGGACCTTCCCCCAAAGCCTTCCCCTGGAACTGGCACCCTGAATTTATACTTCTAGCCTCCTAGACTATGAAATAATAAACTGTTTGTTAAGGCAGTTCACTTGTATTACTGTTACAGCACCACTACATACTTAAGACAGCAAGTATCTCAAACAAAGAAGCCTCTCTTCTATTAAGTTAGGTTTCTTTTGGTGGTGGCTTTGTTGCTGAGCTTTTTCTCACTAAATGCCCAAATACAGCTTCACAGGAAGAGATCCTGGTAGTCCTGCTGATTTATTGTTGTCATCAGTTCCCTTTTGACTTCCTAATTCTTGGAGCTTGTATCAGTGAACATCCCATTGGGAAATGGATAGAATAGGTAAATAGAGCAAGTTATTGAGACTTTAGAAAAGGGAGCATTTATAACCACCCTGGAGGGTAAGAGTAGGAGTGGCTACCAGAACCTGTGGAGGGGTGGGGAGACAGCACTGGGGAGGCGAGCACCGGACCTTCAGTGAGGGAAACAGCTAGTTCCGTGCAACCCACAGTGGCAGAGTTGGGGAAAGTAAGACGTGACTGCCCTCTTTCTCTCCCATCGTACTCCAGGGCTGCCGTAGAGAGAACCCAAAGATCAAAAGAGCTTGTTGATTCCGTCCATACAACCTTGCCTCCAGACCCTAGAGCATCATGGGCAGATGGAGGACATCCAACACAGTGTTGTAGATTTATCTATGTGAACCATTTGCACATTTCTCATGAATGAATATGACATGATCAGCTCACGATTATCAACAAAATTAGATACGAACTCCTCAGCCTGGCATTCAAGGCCTTTGCTATATGGCCCCAAGTCTTTCCACAGCTTTATCTAGCTTATACTCTGTATCTACCTTTTGGCTGTTAGCTGAATTTTTTTTTAATTGACTGTTTCTCCTTTTCCAGGTAATTTGTGTTTTGGCCCTAACATCCATGCCTGTTACCTGACACGCTTCAGCAATCCTGGTTCCTACCTTTCAGTGTTGAGCCTCTGTTGTGCCAGCTGCCTTTTCCGTGGTGCTGTTCTCTGTCCTACAGAGATCTCTCTCCATTTGGCTTCTTAGGAGATTACTTGTATTTCTTTTAGGCTCTGTACCTGCTTCTGTAGCAGTTTCACTTGTGTTGTCTTCACTAGTGGGTTAAGAGTTCCTCAAAAGTGATATTCCTTCCTATTTTCATTTTCTATGTATCCTTGCACATAATGGTATTGATTACTTTGAATTAAGCCAACGTTGTCCATGTTTACCAAAGAAAGGGTTTAAGTGCAGTTACTCAGAAGTCCCAGTGACTCAAGGTGGGGAAAATGTGGAAGTGCCGTGACGAAAAGTAACTTTGTTATAACGGAATCTATCACTAGATCCAATCTTCAGATAATGTACTTTTTCTGACATATAAAGCCCATACCAAATTCACTGCTGTCAAGTGGATTCCAACTCACAGAGACCCTATAGGACAAGGTAGGACTGCCCATAGAATTTCCAAGGAGCATCTGGTAGATTCAAACTGCCAGTGGTTAGTAGCCATAGCCTTAATCACCATGCTATAAAAGCCGTCCTGAGCTATGAAAGCCACTGTCATCAAGTCAATTCCAACTCATCATAATCTATAGGCAGAGTAGATCTGCTTCACAGAGTTTCCAGAGAGCACCTGAGGGATTCAAACTGCCAACTTTTTGGTTAGCCGTTGAAGCCCTTAACCTGTACACCACCGGGGTTTCCTTCCTGAGGTATAGCTGCTATAAATTGAAAAACAGTAAGGAATTTGATTTGCATCTATGTTTAAAATCTTATCACCTCTCTGCTTTTTTAAAATGTCTCCCTAAGCCAGTTAATCATTGTCTCTTATAACATATCTACATTCCCATGTTTTAAACTTATTGTATGTGAATCGTGTATGTTCCTTATATATGTTTGTGTTATATTGGGGAAGAAAATACAGCTACTCTAAAATTAAATAGAAACAGTGAGTGTAACTAAATGAATGGTAGAACAGTTACTAATGAGGCTGTGTAGTAATTAATTAGCAAATCAGTCTTTTTGGCAGTAGCTTTTAATGGAAATAACCATGCTTTAGAGAGCCATTGGAACATAAGCAAACATGGGAAGGTAGGCAGAATGAAATGTAGTTGTCATGAGGATCTTGAAAACTCGCATGTCCTGGTTCCACACGAGGGAGACTGAAATGAAAGGTCCAGACAGACACATTCAGTGTGTTATCTAAATATGTTGCTATGATACTTATTTTCATCGAATAAACCAATGTCCTACTTTCGTAGATAAGTATTCCTACAGATTTGGATATCATTGACTGCTTTTATGCACCGTCAGTCTTTTTACACTGGTGCTCTGGTAGAGAAACTATATGTATAATTTTATGTGTATTTGTAGGATTGAGTAGGTCTTTAAGAGGTGACAACTGTAAACAAGCCTGTAATATGTCAACACTCTCCCTTCTCAAGCTTGGGTTCCCGATTACCAGCATTCTTGTTGCCTTCTGCCTTCTATGTATTGTAGTTTTAGAAATGTTTTTCACTTGTCATGTTGATAATATCCTTTCTCAGAAGGAAGCTAAAAGTGGCCCATTTATTTCCATCAAATTCTAAGCAACAAGAGAAAGTTTGGTGACGTACAGTAGACAGTAACTCTGGGACAACCGGGATATGTTGTGTTGGAAATGATGGTAGCCAAAGAAAAACAAATAAATCAGCAAAGTATCATCACACATGGATAGTAAGCCTTCCAAAAGCAGATTTTTAAAATACTGTAGTTAAAGTAGTTATGGTCTCATTGCCTCATGAAAGGTGACTCAAGAGGATTCGGAAGCTCTTAAAACTGAAATTATGTTAATACAATTACAAAAAAATATTACAGAAAAATGAACTGGTAAGAGCAGGAGACCCTGATGGGGCTGCATGGGGAGTTCTGTGAGAAACAGTGTTTATAATGGCACATAAGTGACATGGGAGAGAGGACGTATAGCCAAGGAGGAGGGCAAAGGGGAAATAACTTTTAGGAATGGTTTCGAAGGGAATAAAGCCCAGAATGAGCTGAGACTGCCAGAAAATGAGGAGGTCTTTTAAAAGGGATGATCAGAGAAAGTAGGGACACTAAGACAATGTAAATCTCTACTTTGGAGTGAACAGATGTCCATAGGTGAGCTGATTTAAAATCTGGATTTGAATTCCAGGTTTACCAGTTACCAACAGTGCAGAAGAGGCTTCAACTCTCTGCGCTTCAGTGTTGTTGTCAGAAAAAGAGAAATCGTAATAGTACCGACCTAGCAGGGTTGTGGTGGAGGGAAGTAAGTGAAATACGGCCGCCACCACTGATTGCTCTGACTGGGATCACGGCAGAGCTGGAGAAAAATGTAGAGCAAAATTCGAATTCAGAAAGAAAGACCAGACTTGCTGGCCTGACGGAGACTAGAGAAACCCTGACAGTGTGGCCCCCAGAGATCCTTTCAGTTCAATAATGAATTTACTCCTGAGATTTACCCTTCGGCCCAAGATTGGATGGGCCCATAAAATAAAACAAGAGTGCAGGGGCCTCCTGCCAGGGACAAGGACTAGCAGGCAGGAAGGGACAGGAAAGCTGGTAATGGGGAACCTGAGTTTGAGAAGGGAGAACGTTGACATGTTATAGGTTGTTAACCCTTGTCATAAAGCAGTATGTGTAGTACCTATTTAATGAGAAAGTAGTTTATTCTGCAAACCTCCATCTAAAGTACATTTTTTTTAAACAGTGGGCAAAGAATATAAACAGACATTTCACCAAAGGAGGCATTCTGGCAGCTAACAGACAGGTGAGGAAGTGCTTGCCAATGTTAACCATTAGGGAAATGCAGATCAAAATATGATGAGATACCATTTCACCCCAGCATTACTGGTACAAATCAAGAAAACAGAAAATAACAAATGTTGGAGAGGCTGCAAGGAGACTGGAAATTTTATGCACTGCTGGTAGGAATGCAAAATGGTACAACTATTTTGGAAAACAATATGGCACTTCCTTAAAAAGCTAGAAATAGAAATACCATATGATCCTGCTCTGCCACTCATAGGAATGAATATATCCTAGAGAATAAGAGCCATCACGTGAATAGCCATGTGTGTAACTGTGTTCATTGCAGCTTTATTCATAATGGCAAAACTGTGCAGACAACCTAAGTGACCATCAACAGACGAATGAAGAAGCAAACTATGGTGCCTACACCCAATGGAATATTATTCAACAATAAAGAACAATTATGAATCTGTGAAACATATCACAACCTGAATGAATCTAGAGGGCACTGTACTGAGTGAAATAAGGCAATCAGAAAAGGACCAGTACTGTATGAGATGACTATTATGAAAACTTGTGGAACGGTACACCTAGAAGGAAAGAAACACTGTTTGATGATTATAAGGGAGAGGAGGGATGGGGGGTGGAAAACAACTACTCAGTAAGTAATAACTTTAGTTAAGGGGAAGTCAGTACACAGTACTGACAATTCAGCACAACTTGACCAAGGCAAGGTCATAGAAGCTTCATAGACACATCCATGCTCCCTGAAGGACTGAATTATTGGTCTGAAGGTTGGGAACCATGGTCTCAGGGCTCATCTAGTTCAACTGGCATAACATAGTTTATAAAGACAATTTCCTGTAGTCCACTGTGGTTGAGTGGCATCTGGGGCCTAAAAGCTGACAAGTGGCCATCCAAGACATTCTGCTGGTCCCACCCAATCTGGATTGGAGCAAAGGAGGATGAGGAAAACCAGAGACACAATGGAAAGTTTAATCTGAAGGATTTATGGAGCACAACTACCACAGCTTCCACCAGACTGAGGCCAGCTACCACCAGCAACTGCTCTGATAGGGGTCATTGTCAAGTATTCTAGACAGAGCTGAAGAAAAGTGGAGAACAAAATTCCTACTTAAAAAAAAAAAAACTAAAATTACTGGTCTGACAGAGACTAGAGAAACCCAACAGTATGGCCTCTGGTCATCCCTTTAACTCGGTACTGAAGTCATTCCTGAGGTTCACCCTTCAGCCGAATGTTAGATAGCCCTAAAAAACAAACGGTGGCACACATAGTTCAGCTGTGTATACAAGACTGAACCAGCACTCCAGCCCAGGAGTAAGAATAAGAAGGTAGGAATGGATGTAAAAAGCTGGATGAAACAAATTAAAAAAAAAAAAAAGATATTTGTGTTAGAATCAATGTGGAGACATGAAGCACTTGCACAAGATGACCAGGCTGCCAAGAAATAATCCAAAAGCTGTTAGTAAAGGAAACTGACCCCATGGGTAACCAATCGGGGATCACTGAGGGCAGTCTTGCCGGGCTCCCTTCACTTCCTTTTAAGATGGGATTAAGAGACTGATAGGTTGGTTATAACAGGTATGGCCCACATTTTCCAGACTTCACCTGAAGAGCCCTTACTCGAAGATGCATCACTAAAGCAGATTCTTTACAAGTGGGGACCTGGTACATCCTGTTGTGGTATGCCTTTGAGTCCATTTTCGACTTGTGGTGATCCCACATGACAGAATGGTTGCAGTATTTACAGGAGCAGATGGCCAGGTCATTCCCCTTGAAAGCCACTGAGTGGATTTGAACCAATAAACGTTTCAGTTAGCAGCCGAGAGCTCAACTGCTGTGCCACCAAGGCGCCCCCTACCTCCCTTATCTCATAGCACGTTAGCCTATTAAAGCCTCTGCACTGTTCTCTAGGAGAACTTGTTTACCCAGCTTTTCTAGAGTTACATGAGCTTTGATTTTTATTTATTTATCATTTCATGTAATTATCTACCTTCATCCTCTGGACCACAGTTCTGTGAAGTTCCAGTTGGGAAATTCATAGATTATGCAAATTTCAATAAAATGTTTGATGCCATTTCAAATGGCATGAAGCCGGCTGGAGGACAGTGCAGCTGGGCGGGTGCTGCAGCAGAGGGAGTAGTGACAGCCTGTTGTTTCGTCGTGAGCTGTCTCCCCTTCAAAACATTTATCTAGGACCTTGGATAGGGACATAATATGAGCTGAAGATAGAACAGAAAACATGGCACCTCTCTGAATGACAGAATAAGAATTCAGTACCATCTTGCCTGCATCCCTGGTCCAGAAGTTGAAATTCAGTAGGCAGAATGGTACAGCTTTACTCTCCAGTGTGTGGTTATAAAAAGCTGCGCAGATTCAGGCTGGACGAGATACGCTGTCAGAACGCTACGTGTGAGCAGAGGAATTTGATGGATATACCCTCAGTCTGAGTAAATGGCATAGGGAGGATGCCAAGACACAAATTTGGCCTCGTTACATAGTACGTACAGTACTATGTCAATGGTAAGTCAGCACCCATGTGACACACTTCACTGAGAAGACAGTATTTCAGATAGTATATAGCCAGTTCAACCAGGGCTTTTTATAAGATTAACTAACGGCAAGGATGTTGACAAAATGAGGCACAGAAGAAAGGAACAAAGTTGTGATGAGAAAAATGAAAATGTTCTGTATTCAGTTCTATCAATCTGAAGGAGCTCCGGTGGTGCAGTGCTAACTATAATGTGAGCAGTTCAAATCTACCCGGTGCGCCTTGGAAGGTCTGTGGGACAGTTCTGCTATGTCTTATAGGGCCTGTATGAGTTAAAATTGACTCAGTGTCAATGATACTTTTTTTTTTTTTTAAGTTTATCTATCTGAAAGGAAAATATTTTAAGGAGATATGACAGCTATCTTCTAATTGTGTTGTGTAACCACAGACACAGAAAACTGGTCCCGGTCCTTGAAAGCAGGTACTTGGACAAAATGTGAATTCACAATCAGAGTTAGTGCTGTGTGAAAAACTGAATGGCCTCCCTGTGTTTTATTGTGATGCCCTGCACGAGAAGAGTTCTGACAGCTACAGACAGGCACTGGAGAGTGTAGAATGTGCTCATGCATCAGGAGGAAGCCTTGACTTGACTTGACCGGAGAACTTCCTTCAACCTGGAAGCTGTTTGATTGTGTACCAACAGTCGGTAGATAGGACATGTGGAGTCTATTTTGTGAGGCTGACCCCAGAGTGAAGTTTTAACTGGGAAATCATCAGTACTAGCTGCCCGTGGGTCATTTCTGACTCGATGGCTCCCCTCTGTGTGAGAGAAGAAATGTGCTCCTCAGGGTTCTCAGTGGCTGGTTTTTCACCAGGCCTTTATCCTGAGGTGGATTTGAACCTCCAGCCCTTTGGTTAGCAGCCAAGTGCATTCACTGTTTACATCATTCAAGGACTCCTAACTGAAATGTAAATTCTTTTAAAGAAAACCTCCTTATTGAAAGCACCGACGTTGGTTTGGAGGAAACTTGCATTCTCGTCTACCCAACCACTATTCGAGCTATTGCTCCAAGTTTCAGATGTCAGACTCTCCCTTAGGATAGCTTGCTTTGAATCGCTGCAATGGAGGATTCAAGGCAAAATGAATGTTACAGCAAAGGGCTTTGGCTAAAGATAAAGGGATGGTGCTAAGTAAAATCGTGTTTATGCTCAGAGCAGAGCTTTTTGCAAGGAGTGGAACATTTCAGAGCATGGCATTGAAAAGTGATGCAAGAGAAGCAAACCACGGAAGACCAAGATGCTGTATCCTGGCTCCTAAATTGGGAAATAGATGCAGAACAAAGGGATCCTGTTGTAGGGATCGAGTTCTTACACGCCATTTCTGAGCTCAGATCTGGGGTGAGGATTACTACACCCTGGACGGTCCTTTTGTAGTGTTTGCGTCTTGACATCACCCAGAAAATCATTGCAGAGGCATTAGGTAGGGCTCCCAAGGAAACTTCTGGATGGTGGCTTTGGTATTTTATGAAGGTGTCTAATATTCTCTATTTACTCCTTTGGAAAATAGTAGAAACAGCTTTGTTTTCCTTTCCTGTTTCTTGTTCCTGTACGCTCTCTGACCCACTCCTCCTTTTTCCTCTTCTCTGTCTCTGTTACTCCGTCTTCTCTTCTGCCCCATCTTTATCTCTAGTCTTCTCTGCCCCTTTTCCCTTCCTTTGTCCTTCTTCCAGTCTGAAGGACTTACGACTGAGGAACATCTGCCTTTTCTCTTCTGCATCAAGAATGGAATAGGCTTTCTCCTAATCACCAAACACTTTAACCAAGCATAGAAAGATCGACAGTTGTATGATTTGGGTGACAATACGCAAAGGGGAGGAAACTCAAGGTGACTTTTCATTACTATAGTGGTGGTCCTATATCATGGTGGAAACCCTGGTGGCATAGTTAGTTGAGTGGTATGGCTGCTAACCCAAAGGTCAGCAGTTTGAATCTGCCAGGCACTCCTTGGAAACTATGGAGCAGTTCTGCTCTGCCCTGTGGGGTCACTATGAGTTGGAATTGACTCGATAACTCTGGATTGGGTTTGGTTTTGGTTTATATCATAGTGAATTCATGAGGTTGACAGAATCCAGAACCACAGCAGAATCCTGAAAAAAAAGCTGGGAATGGAAATGTATCTTTATATTCTTTTTGTAAGTGGATATGATGTTGTTGGGTGTTGTCAAGCTGATTCTAACTCACAGCGACCCTGTGGCAGAGCAGAAGTGCCCGCACAGGTATAATCTTTACAGGAGCAGATCATCAACACTTTCTTCTTGGGAAGCCAGTTATGGATTCAAACTGCTGACCTTAGAAACAGCAGCTAAGCACTTAACCATTATGGCAGCAGGGGTCCTTATAAGAGCATATGGGGAAAATTAACTCAGGATGCTTGATGAATTTCTAGATGGAAAAAAATCCTCCAGGAACCTCATGAGTCGCCTATCTGTCACATATTACTCTAAGTTTCCTGCTTGCATGATCCTGCAGAGGTACCTGACAGGCACTTACAAGGTAACTGTCTCTTTAAAAACAGACAACACAATATACTGCTTGCAGCTCAGGTCTCTTGTCATCCATCTAAATATCAGGAAGAAGAGAAAGAAGAAAGGAAAAACCATGACCTAATTTTTGTAGACTTCTCTCCAGCTAGCTTCCTCTCTCAAACAGCCCAGAAAAAAATGACATCATCACAATCAGAAAGATAAAACTGGTGGAGCAGCTGGGCAGCAGAGCTAATAGTCACATAACCAAGAGAAGTTCCTGATTCTGACATTAAAACCAGCATCAGTAGTATATTCTGAAGCCTCTGAATTTGGACAGTCTACTCCTCCTAAGCCTGATTGTTTGGCTGAACAGACCAACAAAACTGTCCTGAAATGAACTTGAGAGACTTTGAATCTGGTTAAAGGGGTATCACTGTCTAAAAAACTTATAGCTTCAGTCTCAAAATTAAGATTGAAATAAATAATTTCCCCACAACTTCAGAAAAATGCTTGATTCTGCTTAAAGGACTTAAGAAAATGCTCATTTTCTTCTAAGCTCCGTCTTTCTGAAACAACTAGGAACAATCTGAAAAATTATGATGAAGTATTTGACTTGGGGGGTTTATACGCATTATAAGAAATCCTGATGGCATAGTGGTTAAGTCTTATGGCTGCTAACCAAAAGATTGGCAATTTCAATCTGCCAGGTGCTCCTTGGAAACCCTATGAGGCAGTTATACTCTGTCCTTTAGGATCATTATAAAGTTGACATTGACTTGACAGCACTGGGTTTGTTTGTTTTATACACATTATAAGAAACCCTGGCAGCGTAGTGGTTAAGTGCTGCCTCTGCTAACCAAAAGGTCAGCAACTCAGATCTTCCGGGTACTCAGTGGAAACTCTATGGAGCAGTTCTACTCTGTCCTATAGGGTCGCTTTGAGTCAGAATCGACTTGATGGCAATGGGTTTGGCTTGGTTTGTTGTACATTATAAACAGTTGAACATCTGAGTAATCAGTGGACTTCCAGAGTTCTTGTGTGGTGATAACAGGAAACACACTTGACCGCTACCTCAACAGTTAGGGAGTGAGTCCACCGTGAAATGCCTCAGGAGAAAGGCCTGGCAATCTACTTCAAGAAAATCAGCCACCATAAACCCTGAGGAGCACAGTCCTACTCGGACACACATTAGGTTACCATGAGTGGAAATCTGCTTGACAGCAAACGGTTCAGGGGATTTTCAGTTTGTTTTGCAGAAATTTAATATCACATTGATACACCTTTATTAAGGTTGCATGAAGGATTAAAAGTGCCTAAAATAATAAATTCATTTTCGGTATCGCATATGTTAACATTTTAGGATTTAGGTTTTCTCATCCTCTGTCATGTCATATGTTGGGGCTGAGATCCGGACTGAAAGTAATGTTAAAATTAGCCAGTTCACCTTAACATCCCTTTCTCTCATGTAGTAAGTCTTCTGTGTACACAGTAAGGCAACTGTTTTGTTTTGTTAGGGTCAGCATTGCCCACCTAATTTTCAGACCAGTTTCTTTCCCTGTTTTCGTTTGAATTCTCATCAGATGTGACATTAATCAGTGTGAGCCCTTGACCTTGAAACATACATGCCCTGGCCCACACACAAAACACATGTATATATGATGTCATATAATGAAGGTGTGTTATATAGATGAAGACATATATACTCATATAGGTCTGTGTGTCATGTGCAAGCGTGGGTAACCCCATAATAAGATAAGCACAGACTTATTTGTGCTTATTTACTAATCAGTAGTGAACAATTTTACATGAATTCCACCATGGCCACATTAAGGCCTAGGAGGGCTCTAAACATTGATAGTCAATGGTGCTTCCGCCTTTGCTTATTCATGCATTCTAACAGGTGATGTGAGTTAGACATGTGTATATACCTGCATGTGTGTGTGTGTGTGTGTGTTTTAGCTGTCCGTGATGTAATGTCTTTTTAAATGTGACTTTTATGTTAATGATTGAATGCGAAATTGGAGGATGCCATTTTAGCAGAATGAGATGTATTGGACTATAAAATTTTTAGTGGATGTGAGGTTCTAAAATTTTGACTGTGTACCACATCTTCTGGAGCCTTGGTGTAGTGATTAAAAGCTTGGCTGATAGGTAAAAGGTCAGCAGTTGGAATATACCAGCTGCTCTGTGGAAACCCTGTGGGGCAGTTTTGCTGTGTCCTATATGGTCACTTGTGGTATACTGGTTAAGTACTATGGCTGCTAACCAAAAGATCAGCAGTTCAGATCTGCTAAGCACTCCTTGGGAACTCTATGGAGCAGTTCCACTCTGTCCTATAGGGTCACTGTGGTCAGAATTGACTCAATGGCAGTAGGTTTAGTTTTGGGTTATAGGGTCTCCAGGATCACTGTGAATCAGAATTGACTTGATGACAACTTTTTTAAACCGTATTGTCTGCAAAAAGTATATTTCACATATTCTACAACAAAGAAAACACACCAGTGAACTTAGTTGTTTCAGCAACCAATGTAAAATTCTGTTGATCTCCCACAATGAAAAATTAGCTTTCATCAATTTTGCTTTAAATGTCTCATCTTCAGTTTTGATGTTTCACAATACTAATAAATGTACGAATGAAAAGATGTCATAAAAGAAAATACTACATCAAATTACCAAATTTTATGTTTAGATGGATCTTTTGTCTCTAACATGCTATAATTAAAATATTTCTTTCTATTCATTGTTCTTCAGAATTCTTTGAATTCCACTCCTGATCTTTCTCATGCATATCAGCTAAGTATTGTTTTAAAATATGCTATTTCCAACAGATGGGAAACCTATCAAGCAGTTTATCATGTTTACTAGTTTACAAAGTCATGCTGGTGAAGAAATTGCAAATCAGGTATTTCACTATTTATGTGAAGTTTGCAAAACTGACTTTTCTCAGTGCAGAGACCAGTGCTATAACAATGCCACCAATGTGAGGGCATTTTGAAGGCATGCAACAGAAAATTTCAGAACATAATGAATATGCCATTTTCATGTCATGTGCTGTGCAGTCACTTAATCTTGCAGTTTGTGGTACAGTGGATTATTTTCTGAAAACAACTGATACATATATGTATATACACACACATTTGCTTTGAAGGGTGGTCTAGTAGCTGGTGTTGGGTAAGTGTTGGGTAAGTAACTTCCCAATGGGAATATTTTGAAGGTGACCATAGTGATATTTAGCAGTGAGGTATGTAGCACTTAGAACAATTAAGTTCATGGACCTAATTGTTAGACCGTGTGTGTGTGACATCTGTTACATACATATCTATACATGTGTAGACATACATAGACATATAACATACACATATTATATGTGTGTGTATATACATATATGTATCAGGGTAACATAATGACAGTTCTGGTGGCCATTCTAGAAAAAGAGTCCCAAAGTTGCTTTGAAGGGTGGACTAGGCTCTGGGGAAGGGGATTACTTTGAAGGTGATTGTAGTGGTATTCAGCAATGAGTTATGTAGCACTTTTTCTAGGATGAATTCATGAACTTAATTGCCAGTCCATAGATATGTATTTGTGTGTGTGTGTGTGTATGTGTGTGTGTGTTTGCTGTTCTGTTACTCTGCATTTTTTTTTTTACGACCTCTACTTACCAATGGGCAGTTCTTAAAACATATTTAGGCAATGTTCAAGTATTAAAATGTCTTTCTAAAATGCTATCTACAGACAAACTGGAATATCTAGCTATGCTTATTTTACTGAAATAGTTAATCAAACTGTGAGTTATATTAAATATCTTCACACATTTTAAACATTTATGGTGGGTTAATGTGCTAGTATATTTTCCTGTGTTAGCATATTTTGAGATGTAACTTGCCAAAAATGAAGCAAATTGAGCAACAAATTCAAGTAAACTCTCAAAAAATTCTATTCTGTGAAAACTCAAACACGTCATTTCTTCCTTGGAGCGATAACCCACATTCAGCCGTTATTAAATGACAGTAACAGTGCATCACAAAATGACTTTCCAGTACTAGTGTTAATTTGTGATTCCAGTTCATGAGTTAAGTCAAAGCTGTGTCCTTGATTTCAATTTGAAAAACATACAGTCTTTGTAAATGGAACTGTTTTCATGTTTATCAGTCATATTAGAGTTGTGCCAATCACTAAATCTACCCACAGGAAATCGCAAATTAAACATTTTCAGTCTGGGATGTCTGCAGACAAAAGAATATCCAGAGTTGACTGATGGAGAATACAGTAGCCTTTCCCTCTTATAATTTTCTTTGCTTTTCAAAATTTTGAGGTTTTATTTTGTTTTGTAAGATGTTTGCCCAGTGTAATGCATCATTTGATTTCTTGACTGCTGCTTCCATGGACATTGGTTGTAGATTCATGAAAAACGAAATCCTTGATGACTTTGATTTTTAATTTGTTTCTCTGATGTTGTTTACTGGTCCCGTTGTGAAGGTTTTTGGTTTCTTTATGTTGAGGTGTAGTACTGAAGGCTATAGTCTTTGATCTTCATCAGTAAGTGCTTCAAGTCCTCTTCACTTTGAGCAAGCACATTTGTGTCATCTATGTATTGCAGGTTGTTAATGGGTCTTCCTCCAATCCTGATGCTGTTTTCTTTTTCATCTAGTCCAACTTCTCAGATTATTTGCTTAGCACACAGATTGAATATGTATGCTGAAAGGATAAAACCCAGACACTCTTCCTGATTTTCAGCCACAAAGTAACCCCTTGTTCTGTTTTATATACAGGTTCCTCATGAGCACAATTAAGTGTTCTAGAATTCTGATTCTTTGCAGTGTTATACATAATTTGCTATGATCCGCACGGTTGAGTGCCTTTGCATAGTCAGAAAAACACAAGTAAACATCTTTCTAGTATTTTCTACTTCCACCCAAGATTCATCTGACATCAGCAGGGAACTATGGGAAATTGAAGCTGAATTCAGAAGAGAACATAGGAATGTTCTTTTTTCCCAAGGAATGCAATACCATTCCTCTTCAATTTGTCTTTCTGGCATATGAGACCATTTGTTTTCCTGTTTCATAATAGCCAGTAGAGTCCATTACAGCTCCCTGATGCCTAGGACATTGATGTTTATTCATTCCATTTCATTTTTGATTACTTCTGATTTTCCTAGATTCATAGTTTGTATACTCCACATTCTGTTTATTAACAGGTGGTTGCAGCTGTTTCCTCTCATTTTGAGTTGTCCAGCATTAGCAATGAAAGTCCTGAAGGCTTTATTCCATCCATGTCATTGAGGTCATTGAGGGGGGAGCTCTTCCCCAGTCCTGTTTTGAGAACCTGAGAAGCTCATTGTTCAGCTCTCATCGCACTGGTGGTCATAAGGTTTGCACTAGCCAGTTTTTTCAGAAGTAGACTACCAGGGTCCTTCTTCCCTCTCTGTCTTAGTCTGGCAGTTCCACTTAAACTTGTCCACCATGAGTGACCCTGCTGGTATTTAAAATAGTGGTAGCATAGCTTCCAGAAACACAGCAAGAAGAAAGCCACCCTGTATAACCAACTGGCAGACAAGTGGTAGAGGATTACTGTAGGGTGTGTCTCAAGTCAATCTCTCTTGAGATGTAAAAGAGATTAAACAAATAGTGATGGGGGAAAAGGAACAGAAGCTCAGAAGAGACAAGGACTTCCTCCAGAGCCAGTAGAGAAAGTCCTCCTCTGCAGCTGGCACCCTGAATTTAGAAATCTAGCATCCTAAAGAGTGAAAAATAAATTTCTGTGTGTTAAAACCATCGCCTTATGGTATTTCTGTTATGGCAACACTAAATAACTAGCCGGCCAAGCCAGGTGCCGTCGAGTCGGATCTGACTCATGGGCGACCCTAAGACAGGAGAAAACAGGAGGAGCCTTCAGGCTTTTCCAAGAAAGCTATTCTTGTACTTCACATTGCCTTTCAATGATTTTTTTCATCATTTCTGAATCCAAAGTGTGAGACTAAAGAAACATCTGAATAGGAGTGTAGAAATGGTCCTGTGCCAGGCAGTTTTGAGTCCATGCTGTCCAATCAGTTCAAAGTATTACTAGCGTTTTTCTCAAGAGTGTAATATATGACAACTGCCAAACTTTCCTTTTGCGATTAGGATGAGGACAGATACTGGAGTGAGCCATAATTCAGCACTGCAGGGACATAAAAAATGAACTGCTAAAAATGGCCCAGGAGGAATGAATAGCAATAAGACATCAATGTCATCTGTATACTGATTTGTGATGAATTTCCAAAAGGCTTAATGATATGATGCTATGATATATAGGGGCTTCCTGAAAGTTAATAACTTGGAGGAATGTAATGGGGAAAAGTAAACGATCGCAGATAATATATAAATAACTCAGTTCACTGATACAGTAAAAATATTCTGTGTGTTCCATGTTGCTGCCCTCTGATTAGAAACATAAAATTAAAGGAACTATAGAAACATGAGAAAGTTAAGTGTTACACAAATACCTGTAATTGTGCATTTGTTAAGGCCTTTAATTTGCCTTTTAATGGAATGGGACCAATATAACCGAAGGGAAAAGGGCAAGCATGGATCACCTTTTGCCAAGCCAAGTGCTGTCGAGTCGGATTTTAGAGGTGAATTAATAACATCTGGAGTCCTCTGGTGCAGGCTTTCCAAGTGGGAGCCACAAAATCTGTTTGGAAACAAATTGTCCTTGCCAATTACCATGTGATCTGGCATCTCCCTTGTCAGTTATACATTTCAAGTATTAACAGATATGAGGCATAGTCTCTTGAGTAAGGATGGCCTTTTCAACCTGGAGTCTGAATCCCTTTTGGCCCACTAATTTTATGGCTATGCAGATACATTCTGGTTCACAGTAAGGTTTGTGGAACATAAAAAGTACTTCATAAGTGTTTATTGAATAAAATAATAAACCAGTTGCTATCGAGTCATTTCTGACTCATGACGACTTCATGGATATGACAGTAAAGTTGTGTTGCTAGGGTTTTCGATGGCTGATTCTTGAGAAATAGATTGGCAGGACTTTCTTGCGAGGTGATTCTGGATAGCCATGAACCTCCTCAGCCTTTTGGTTAGCAGCAAAACAAGTTGTATCATCTGTTGTATCATCCCAACACTCTGAAATAAGGAGTAGATGAGTGACAAATGCCACAGATCCTAAGACTGCAGATAGATAAGGAACGGGAAAACAACTAAGTGTCTTGAGTACCTTGTCCCTTTCCTTCTGCATCTATTTAGACGTACATATTTCAGGCAACCTGAGATGGTTAGTTTTAATGACTAGGAAACTGAAATGTGGAGGTGTTGAATAATTTACGTTGAGTTACAGGAATGACAAAGAACAGAACTGAGTTGTGTGGATATAGGTTGTCTGACTCCGCAACTGTGTCTCTTTCCAGAATGTTACAGTAAAGTGGAAAATCAGTAAGAAATATGAGGTCTGACAATTAAGTCCATGAACTTAATTGTTCTAAGTGCTGTATACCTCATTGCTGAATATCACTACTGTCACCTTTGAAGTCTTCCCTTTGGGAAGCTATGCCCCAATGGCAGCACCTAGTCCACCCTTCAAAGCAATTTTGGAACTCTTTCCAGAATGGCCATTGCGCACAGTAGCATGGCAGCAAGTTTGTGAACTTAATTGTATAGTGGTCTAGGAGGGAGCTTTTAGCTAGTAAACAGATAACTGTATTGGAACACCCTCCCTAATCACTTGATCTGGCCCCCAATGACTTTTTTTCTTCACCTGAAGATAAAGAAAATATTGAAAGGAAGACATTGGGATGGCATTCCAGAAATCAAGGGTAATACGATAACAGCTGTGATGGCCATTCCAGAAAAAGAGGTCAAAATTGCTTTGAAGTCTGGACTAGGTGCTGGCATCAGTGAAAAGCTTCCCAAGGGGAATACTTCGAAGGTGATTGTGGAAATATTCAGCAGTGAGCTGTATAGCACTTTCTCTAGGATAAATTCACGAACTTAATTGTCAGTCCTCATATTTTCCATCTGTATCAAGGGCTTAGGATGAGGGAGCATGAGGTTTGAACCCTGATCTTTGACCTCCCTCCTCTTTACCCTACTTGAAGAAAGTGAGGAAGGGTGAATGCCCTACCCCCAGGTTCTTACCATGTCTCAGCCTGCTCATTGCGTGTGGGAGGCCTGTTTGTATTAGCTCTAGCCCCATATGTATTTCATCCTTGTAGCTGCTGCTGTAGGTTGCTTTATAATTTAGCTAACACTGACTGCCACTGTCTTCCTTGGCAAGGTGCTGAAGGACTTATTGAATGTCATTTCTGCATAGGTAGTTACCTTTCCTACACCCTTCATCAAAAAGCTGCCATATAAAATGCGTAAGATGGTTAATGTTTTCGTTGTACTGGTTCTGGAAGATATTATAGAGTCAGAAAAAAGAAATCCATGTGTTTTCTTTCTGTGGAATGGGTGGAGTGATTTCTCTAACTCCTTTCTCTCTCTTCTGCTCTCTATTGCTTTATGGTGAGGGTATACTTTGGCGCTGCTCCATCTGGGAGATTCTCCCCAGAGAAGGTGAATTGCACTTTGAAACCCTGATGGTCACATTTTCAGGCTCTGCAGAGCTCAGAGCAGATCAGGAATAACTTTTAAAGTCATGAGCCTCAGAAGGCGGGCCAGCGTCAGTTACCTCTCCCTGTTCTTCTTAGGCAGTTATCCATTAAGCCATTTCATATGATGTGCGTAATTTAGGAGGGACAAAGCAGATGCGTCCCTGCCATTCGTTCCTCGGGTAGCCTTTAGGCAATAAAGATGTAATGGGTAATGAAGATGTAATGGATGGAAATTTTAGATTTGTTCTTGCCCACATCCACTAGAAAGACTGAAAAGAATGGTAGGGGGACCCTTAGTTCCTGCTGTGATTTCCTAGGACTGTCATAACAAAATACCACAAAGTGGGTGGCCATAAGGAACAGAAATTTTGTGTCTCGGTTTTGGATGCTAGAAGTCTGAGATCAGGGTATCAGCTGTGCTGATGCCTTCTGAGGTTTCTGAGAAACTGTTCCATGCCTCTGTCTCTTGTCTTCTGGTGGCTCCTGGCAGTCTTTGGCAGTCCTTGGCCCGCAGCTCTGTCATCATGTGTCACCTTCCTGCAGTGTCTGTTTGTGTCTTTTCTCCTCTTGTGTGAGATGTCACTCAGACAGGACTTGTCACCGTGTCCCTGAACAGCACTGTGTTAACAGTTAACATCT
Organism: Heterohyrax brucei; assembly: GCA_028571685.1. Lineage (NCBI taxonomy): Eukaryota > Metazoa > Chordata > Mammalia > Hyracoidea > Procaviidae > Heterohyrax > Heterohyrax brucei. The sequence continues at coordinate 109,354,372 of CM053149.1, read as the reverse complement.
TAAAGACCCTCTTTCCCAACAAGATCGCATTCACTGGGACAGGAGTTAGGACTTCAGCATTTCTTTCGGATGGGGGGGGACACAGTTTAATCCATAATTGTTCCCAAGTCATACGAGGGATGTTGTTGTGTCGTTAGATGCTGTCAAGTTAATTGTCAACTCATAGAGACCCCATGTGACAGTGGACCTGCCCCAGAGGGTGTTCTGGAGTGTCTTCTTTGTGGGAATAGATCATCAGGTCTGCCATGCAACAGCCGGGTGAATTCTAACTACCAGCGTTCTGGTTAACAGCTGGGTGCTTTACCATGGTGCCAACCCAGGCAATCAAGACAGAGGCTTGCAACTGCAGTAATGTTTGGCTCAGCAGAGCCTCCCAGTCCCCTCCTTTCTCCACAGTCTGGGGAAACACTGCTTCCTCAGCGGCTGCTGTACTTGGGTGGAGCCATTCCTGGTTCTCCCACCCACAGAGACTCTCAACTGCTGTTGAAAGCTCTGCTGGCACATGACTGGTTACTCCGCATCTCACAGCAGTCCTTTTCCAAACCGTGTCCAGGCCTTGTCTTCGATCTAGGAAGCTCTGATCTTGCAAGGACTTTAGCTTTCTTTCTTTCTTTCTTTGTTTTTAATTCTCTCAGAAGATAGCCTGGCTTTCCCAATTTCATAGGCGCCTCTGACACATACACACAAAAATTAAAACAGAATTCCTGCTAACTTACCTGAAAGCTGTCTGCATGACTATTTCAGGTAGAATACAAAAGGTGCCTCTCAGGATCCAGCAAGAAAACGCCTCACACCCAGGTGTGTGCCTTAGTCTCTTCTGGTGTTGTTGTTAGCTGCCAAAAGTTGGCCCCTGACTCACGGCATGTGTATGCACAATGGGATTGGAGCTCTGTGATCCATAGGTTTCTCATTGGCTGGTTGTTTTGGAAGTTGATCACCAGGCCTTTCTTCCTAGTCTGTCTTAGTTTGGTAGCTCCACTGTATCACAGGAAGACAGAAGCCTCTAAGGATAGGTCACTAGAAGTTTGTCAGTCAGGAGTGAACCTAGGTCTCCTGGCTAGAATTCTACCACTGACCTATCACTTCCCCCTAGAGACTCTTCTATCTCACAGATGGTGTCTTTCCGCTCCCTGGTTTGCTTGAGAATTTCACTGCCACTTCCAAAGTCCCCTTCTTTCTTTCTTAAGGATGCCCTGAAACCTTACTGAAATTGTCTCTCAGTGGAAGAAATCAGCACTGTTGTAATTCTAGAAGGAATCCTGGTGCTTGGTTGCTAACAGAGAGGTCAGTGGTTTGACCCCACCAGCCACACCTTGGGAGAAAGAAGGGGCAGTCATCTTCCATAAAGATTACAGCCTCGGAAACCCTATGGAGAAGTTCTATTCTGTCCCATCGGGTAGGTATGAGTTGGAGTCTACTTGTTGGTACTGGGGCTGGGGGGAGTATCTGTCTGTCTGTCCGTCTGTGTCTCTGTGTGTGTGTGAGAGAGAGAGAGAGATTCTGGAAGAATATGCAAGTTAAACTTGTCTGTAACTCCCTGTACACAGAAATGAAATTCCTCCTCCGTGGTCCCACCACCCGGTAAGAGCCTTCTGTGTGTGGCTCCCCTCCCCTCTGCTCTGTAGCTCCTTCCTGTCCCCCTGTCATAACGAGTGGACAGACCATGCTGCTGAGTTTTTCCTCATGAGAGGGGTGTTCATTTTTCTACCTGCTGATAGGTCTGTGAATTTTTTTCAATGCTATTAATGTGAATGCAACATTATCAGAATGTACCTTAAGTTTTAAATGGATATTTTATGCTTTTGTTACCAAGGCTTTTCAAAAGATAAAATACACAGTATACTGCATGGAGTATGTGGAAGTTCAGTAAAATATGATAATGTTGCTTCACATGCTGTTCTCTTGGGTGTGATATCAAGAAAATGTTTTTCTCTGACAGCCTCTATAATGTATGAAAATATTCCCTCTCATCTCACACACAGTGCAAGGTTGGAGGCATATTATTGGAGTCAGGTAATCAGCCTCTGAAATACTGGTATTTGAAAAGCAAATTTAAGGCTTAGGACGTTTACGCTTTATGATCATTGACACTGATGCTAGTGAACTCTTTAGCTGTGAAGAAGAGAAGTGGCAGGCAAGGATTTTTTCCCCCAGTTGTCATTTGCTTCTTAGTGACTATAGCACATGGAGCTCAGTAAATAAACTGTGAAGGTAGCAGAATGCATAGACAAGAGCAGCACACTTAGACTCCAGTTGTCCTTAAGCAAATTACTTTACCTCCTTGAACTTGTTTCCCGATCTGTAAAACAAACGTCTCTTGCTATCAAGTCAATTCCAACTCTTAGCAACACTATAAAACAAAGTAGAACTGTCCCATAGAGTGTCCACGGAGCACCTGGTAGTTTTGAACTGCTAACCTTTAGGTCAGCAGCTGCAGCACTTAACTACTGTGCCACCAGGGTTTTCTCTGATCTGTAAATTGGAGTCAGTATCGATGAATATCACATGTGATTGGGATGCTTCTGTTTCTGTGCCTAGAACACAGGGTTTCTGCAATTTAATTTTAACATAAAAACAGCTGTCCCTGGAAATTATGTCAACAGAGAATACCCATATACCCTTGATCTAAGTCAATGTTGTTTTTCCATCAACATTGCTATCCTTCTTAGCCCCTGAGACACAAATGGAAGTTTGCCTCTTCTCCCCACTAAAAAAAGGCCTGTATGATTCCTTTTGCTCTACAAAACTCATGAGCAGTTTGGAGGAAAGTTATCCATCCTTTAATTGCTGCTGGCATTTTGTAGAGGACAGTGGATCATTGGATCTTCTTATGGAAGTCCCAAGTGAGAAATTTCTTTAACAATAAGTGCTAGGAATAAAATTGCTTCCAGTGGACAACTGATGTGTTTCTTCTTTTTTTCCCCTCCATGTGACCTTGGTAACTGTATTGTCTGTTTCTTTTTGAGTGCCAAGACCTTCAGAGCCGATAATAAAATCAGTGGGACTTTATAACCTGCTGAATTACTCTCTGTATCCTACCATTCTGTTCTAATTTATCTTTTACCTGGTTTGACTTTTTTGTTATATAGGATGTATTTTCTGTAAGCGACATCAACTGTTTTGTAGGATGAGGTAGGATAGGAGAAAAGCAAAACAAATAAATACAACTGTGTGTTGTCATGGGTATTTGATTAAGAAGAGGGGAATCAGCTAGTCTGTTTCTCTGCTCTCCAGTTTTATTAATTATGGTTGGTAGAAGGATATTCTGTTTATCATCAACATTAAACTAAATCTTTTGAGATTAAATTTTCTAAAAGAGCTTAAGTGCAGGATCAGTGGGGACTCAGCTCATTGTGTCTAAAATTTCTCTCTAACATCATCCCCTTCTCTAAGCTTCTCCTCCCCTAACCGTCCAGCGTCAACCCACAAAAAAACCTAAGCAGATCCCTTTGCTTTTAATTCCTGGCACCAGCTACTTACTAGTGGGTTTGGTTTAAATAGCTTCAGCCACAGGGTTTGGAAAGAAAAGGCAATAGATATAAGAAAGAACATGTGAACTAAGCAGGATAGTATGGACAAACATTTTATTACACAGCTACAATTTCAAAAACTGGAACCAAATATATCCCCAGTTGCACACAGAATGTGGAAGACGTTGCAATATTTAAAAGACGAGGTGCAGTGCAAACAGAGAAAGAAGCTACACGTTGCCCTGCGGGCTGTTGAGCAGAAGGGTCGCTCTTGACCCATTTGTTGCCTTTGGCAATTAACACTGCAGAAGAGTGAATCCTGCTGATCTTAGAGGTACTGAATAATCTAAAGTCTAAGATGCTTTTTCTGGGAAACTAAGTTATAAAAAATTGAGCCTCCAGTTGACTGTTGGAGAAAAAGCTATCAAGAGAACATCTGTAGAAAATTCCCTGAAATGGGCTGTTTGGTTTGTTGAATGGATGATTGGAAATTGACAGATTTAGTCCCATCTCAAAACTGTAATTTTACTCTTAAAAGGAGTTCCTTTTCATTGTTGATATTACCATGTTTCTTTGGTATCGTCAGTGTCTCAAAATAACTCTGAACCAGTAGCATTTACCTCTGCATCACATCTGACTCGTGTGACTTGCAGTTCCTTGAAATCGGGATAGGAAGCTGTTCTTGGCTTGGTCTATAGAAAAATAATAACGAACACAGCAGACCTAGGGCACAATTGTGGAGACAACATGTTCGCCTTACATGTAAATCTGCAGATACAGGCAGTATCTTGTCTTACTCAGTGTGACTTTGAGTAGATGAGTTTTCATCTTTAACTAGGGTCAGGAAACGGCCATTTCAATGCACGTTTCACCTTCTATCATCAGTGACTAGTAAACGACTGCACATTAATACTGACTGTAGAAAAGACAGCCCGGCTGGCCAGAAATGCTGTGTGTGCTTCTGTGTGCATTTGCCTAAGAAAGGCCCCCCCTGAAACGTAAAGACAGCTGTATCTGGGATGATGGTAGAAAACCAGATGAAGTTGAGAAACTCGTTATGAAAGCCAACATTTTATTTGGTGAGCGTGGCCTATTTTTACTAATGTCCTTGCGCTGATATAAGATTAGCATAATCAGAGTTTGAGTCTCTCTGCCCCTGGACAGATGTCTCAGCACACAGCTTTCCTAGTGGTTTGGTAAAGTGGGATACTAAACGCATCAATGGAATATGACTTGTGACACGGAGTTTTGATCCAGTAGAAGTGACAGGAGTCATTTGGCACATTTAGTGCCATTCCTTAGCTGAACTGACTTTTTATTTAGTATCTGAATTCATATTTCCCACATAGCCAGAAATTAGGGTGGTCAGTACCCTCAGATATTCCTGTTGGCTTCCTCCTGTTTCATTTTGGGGACAGCTGGCTAGTACCAAAATTGTCTCAAATGGAAGTCAAGAATAAAAAGATACAGAGTCAAATGCTCTCCGGGGAAAACTCAGCATCCTGACAAAATCTAATCTAGCAGGCAGGAGCTGTCAACATGATAAATCTTCTAGTCTTTAATACTAGTTTACATACCAGTATGGAAGAAAAGGAGAGATTTATTCACACACTCAAAATCTGTAAACATAATGTTGTTTGACTTCAAGTGTAAGAGGCCCAAGGAAATTCAAAGTTAACATGGAAACTTCGGGCTGAGCCTGGTTCAGGGCTCTCCAGGGGCTTTCTGATGTGCTGATGCCACCAAAGTAATTTCACTGCCACGCATGAGCTCTCCCAGGTTTGCCATTTGTGGGAATGAGCTCTTTCAATTAATCTTTGTGCTCTAGCTAACAGCAAGTTTCATCTGGCACCAGGTGGGTGCATGCTGAAGCAAGGGCAGAGCTTCAAATTGAACTGAATCTCAAAGTTGTTAAGTCAGAAAGGTCTGGCTAGTAGAGTAGTCTGAGGCAGAGAGCACAGGCTTTGAGACTGTTAAGGATTGGGTCTGATCCCTGCTCTGCTATTCTGTTAATGTATTCTGACTCAGTGTCAAACACCTGTTACGTGCCAGGCATTGTTCTAGGCTGGCTGAAAACAAGACAGATGAGTTCCCAGCAGTTGTGGACATTCTAATGAAGATATCACACTGGTCAGCTTCCCCAGGAAGCAAACTCGGAGCCAGACCTTTGTTGGCAGCACATTTGTTGGGATTAACCCCTAGAGGTATGGAAGGAAGTAGTTAGGGCAGGAGAAGAAGGTGACCTGTGTGTGATGCTGTCTCGACAAAGGCTCCAGCTGACCCAAGGGGAGTGCCAAAGCTAGGATGATCCTCCCTGTTGGAGTGAAGGGTCAAGCATTTAAACAGGTATATAGGCCAATCATTGGTTGCAGGCTATGTGGGAAGCAGGCACTATCTTGGGTTGGGAGATAAAGAAAAATGGAAATCTAGAAAAGTCTGGAAGCTAAGGAATGCCGATGATAGCACTCCCAGGAACTAGAGAAGTAAGATCTTCAGCCCTGAAGTAGGACTGGGGCAGCAGCAGACATTAAACACACTAGCAAAATAAAGACAGATGTGTATGTACCTACACATATGTGTGTAGGTACATACAGTATTTTTAAAATGTGGTAAGTTAAAAACATAAATGAAACAGAATGAAGAGTAAGGGCTGGATGTTTCCATATTAATAGGGTAGCTGGTAGGATCCCACTGAAGAGGTGACATTTGAGCCAACCTAAGCAGAGTGAGGAATCCAACCATATGAGGGTGAGGAAGTAAGTTATTAAGCCAGAAAGATCAGCTGCCTGAAGATGATGAGGTGGTCTGGAAAGAAGAAACAGGAAGAAGGTCACACCAGGTAAGGGAGGGAGCTGATGAACTCAGAGGAGCAGCCAGGTGCCTAATGGTGAGGAGTCTGAGAGGCCCTGGATAGATGTTTGGGGAGCCATTGGAGGGTTTTAAATAGATACTGAGTTTTTAATAGGTTACTCCAGGTGCTGTGTGAGGTCAGCTCTGCAGACAAGGATGGCAGCAGGGGGGCAAGAGGCAGCCATCACAGCATTTAGGAGAGACTTCATACTGGGTAGTAGGTACAAAATGTTGCAAAGTGGTTTGTTGTAAGATCTATTTCCAAGGGACGGCCAGCAGGACTTATGGATGGGTTGGATGTAGGGTGTGAGGGAAAGAGACAGCCAAGTGGTTCAGTGTGCTTAGGTCAGGAAGCTGGGATGAGGATGACATATTGGTGGAGTCGGAGAGTTGGGAGGGAAGATCAAGATTCTGACTTAGACAGACTGAGTTGCAGAGACCTTTGAAACATGTCAGTTGTTGCTGTTGTGTGCTGTTGAGTGGATTCGGACTTATAGCTTACAAACAGAGCTGTCAGGTAGGAGCTGGGTGCACAAGTCTGAAGTCTGTAAGAGAGTGTGGGGCTGGAGTTATGAATGCAGTAGCTCTCATCGTATCACAGAGATTGAAAGCCATGAACCTGAGTTAAGCTATCAAAAGAGAGAGCACGGAGATGAGGGCTGCGGAATGAGCCCTGTGGGATCCCAACATTTAGAGAATGGGCAGCAGAGGAGGTACAAGCAGTGGGGACTGGAAAGGGACAGCCAGTGGGAAAGGAGGGAATTTGAGGAATGTGGTGCCATAAAAGCCAAATGAGGAATACAGTCAACAGACTACTGAATTTAGCAAGATAGAACTCACTGAGAAGAGCCATTTCAGTTGAAGGGTAGGGCTAAAACGCCTGCTGGAGGTGAGTTGAGAATATAAAGTTAGACAGTGAAGAAAGTGAATATAATAACCAATTTCAAGGATTTTTGCTGTAAAAAAGAGAACAGAAAAATGGGGAAAAGAGTAGCTAGAAAGGGATGACCGTCAAAATGAGGGTTTGTTTCTTTATGGGAGATATTAGGACATGTGTGTGCTGATTAGAATAATCCAATACACTGGATTACCTGTAGGAATCAAGTCCTACTTATGGCAAGAGAAGGTGGGATCCAGTGCAAAAGAAGGAGCGCTGGTGAGGTGTGAAGGCCCCACTCATCCTGTACCAGGAAGGAAAGAGAAGGGTCTGGGTGTGAATGCGGAGGTGGGGAATGGGTTTGGCTGTGGAGGATGAAGTAGTTCTGTATCTGATTGCTTATGTTCTCACCCAAATAAGAATAAACGTCATCAACTGAGCATGAGGTTTGGGAACAGGAAGTCTGAGGAGTGAGGACAGATATAAAACAGTTATTCCAGAAGGTAAAAGAATGATCTCACATGTTCAGTACGATAGGGTTGCTAGGAAGTGCTGAGGGCCCACATGAGAGTTACAGTTACAAACAGAAATACGTATATTTGCGTGTACTTACCCAGATTCGTTCAGCTAGGAATGTGGTAGATAAGAGTTGGGTCCAAGCAGCCATGGGGTGTGGCAGGTGAGTTGATGAAAGGAGAGAAGAATAAGTGAGTTGAGAGGTAGATAACAGGCTGATGGTGGTGATGGACCATAGACTCAGCACGCAGGAAGGGAGCAAGAGAATTGCGGTTAGCTGCCACCAAGATGACCCCTATCTCACGGCTGCCTGATGCACGGTGGAAAGATAGACTTCACGGTACTGTCCTATCCCATGATCTGCTGCAAGGAGGACCATTGTGGTTACAGAGCTTCTACTGTCTGACTTTCAGAATTACATCATCAGGCTTTTCTTCTTAGTCCATTTTTGTCTGGAAGCCCCACTGAAACCTGTTTAGCATGATGGCACCATGCAAGCCTCCAGTGACAGACAGGTGATGGCTGTACTGAAATACATTGGCCACGACTCAAACACGGGTCTCTCACGTGGAAGGTGAGGATTCTGCCCCTGAACCACCACTGCGTCGTGTGAGTCCTTGTATTAAGGGGTGACAGGAAGTGAGTAGCTTAACTCCTGGTCATTGAGTACTTAACTCTGTACCACATGCTTTTAGATCAACAACCCTGTAACAAAAAAAGGAGTTATCTCCTGAGTCTCGGTGAGAACACTTGGTCCAAATTGCTTCTAACTCCATGTCTAAGCCACATTTCTATCTCCCTGGCGTTCTCAGTTCCTCAGGGGAGAAATCTAGTCAACTGCAATTTCCAGGGCAGTGATGTTTAATAACCTTTTTGATTTCCAATTGTAATGTAATCTTCAACTAACTATCTGCCTTAATGAAGAGAATATAGGGAATTACTTGAGTCTTTCTTTGATGGTGGAGAATCTTGTGTGTCTCATAATTATCTATCAAATTGAACATGAGAACAAAGCAAGCAGGCTCCTTAGAAGGTTAAGGATATGTAAATATTGCTTCCCAAATGTTTTTAAATCTCTGACAGTGCACTGAGAAAACTGAGGCTTAAAGGTATTAAACAAATCCAACCAAAGAGACTCAACTAAAAAGTAGTAGAGGCAGGATCTAAATCGAGCTCTTAAGCAGACGCAGAATTCTAAAGCCCATGTTCTGTGTGTTCCACTCAGTGCCTCCCACGGCCATGAGACAAGAAGGACCCCAGGATAAAGGCTTCTTCACGAGACTGCAGATAACCAGTCAAACTCACTGCCTTGGAGTCAATTCTGACTCATAGTAATTCTATAAAACAGAGTAGAATTGCCCTATAGAATTTGCAAGGAGCTCCTGGTGGACTTGAACTCCATCCTTTTGGTTAGCAACTGTAACGCTTAACTACTACGTTACCAGGGTTTCCAAGACTACAGATAGAAAAGGTGAAAAGGACTCAGGCATGAGTTAGAGGAATCAACTCTTGTGAGGCTACAAATAATAAATAAGAAAACTGAGAGAGAACTATCTCCTTGTGTATACAGTAAAACCTGCGACAGCCAGAACTTGTGGAAGGTGGAAACCTGTCAGAGGAGGAAAACTCAAATATTTTCCACTAATAGCAATAGAACAGTGGTAAGGCTGCATCCTGTCAAAAGTAGAAAACCTGCAGAAAGATAAGGCAGTCTCATCAAATTCTGGCTCTCTCACGTTTTATTGGATAAGAAAATTCCAAATAAATGTATTTTTATCGTGTGATTCTTACAGCTTTTTCATCACTGTGAAAGTTTATCTCATGATTTTTTCCCCACACCCTTGTTAAGAGTCCTAGTCACTTCTGTTAGTTGCTGTCAACTCCAGCTCAAAATAAGACATTGTCTGATTTGGGGCTATTTTTATGATCTTTGGAACCCTGGTGAGGTAGTGGTTAAGTGCTACGACTGCTAAACAAGAAGTCAGCAGTTCAGATCTGTCAGGCGCTCCTTGGAAACTCTATGGGGAAGTTCTTCTCTGTCCTCTAGAGTCACTGTGAGTCAGAATCAACTCGACGGTGGTGAGTATGGCTTGGTCTTGTGACCCTTGGTGTGTGTCAGTGTATTGTTGTAGCTGTGTGTCAGTCTCCCTTGAGAGTTTCACTCCTTTTCACTGACCTCCACCTTACCCCGCGTGGTGTGTTTTCCTAATGATTGGTCTTTCCCAGTGGCATGACCAAAGTAAGAAGGCCAAGTCTCGCCATCCTCACTTTTAAGGAGCATTCTGGTTGTATTTCTTCTAAGACTGATTAATTCATTTTTCTGACAGTCTACTTCAATATTCTTTGCCAGTACCACAACTGAAATACATCTGTTTTTCGTCTGTCTTCCCTGTTCATGCATATGAGTCTATTGAAAAGGACTATGGCTTGTATTTTAGTCATCTAGTGCTGCTATAAACAGAAATATCACAAGTGGAAGGCTTTAACAAAGAAAAGTTTATTCTGACACAGTCTGGCTTCTGAATTTAGGGTGCTGGCTCCAGGGGATCATACTCTGTCTCATCTGGAGGAAGGTCCTTGTGTTTTATTAGTCTTTCTTTGGTCTAAGAGCACCTCAGTGTGGGAACCTCAGGTCTGAAGGAGGCACTCTGCTCTCAGTGCTGATTTCTTTATGGTATGAGATCCCCAACTTACTGCTTGCTTCTCTCTCCTTTTATCTCTTGTAGGATTAAAGGTGGTACAGGCCATGCTCCAGGGAAACACCCTTAGTTATGGTCTTGCAGTCCCACCATAATCCTTTTTAACATAGCCCAATCGATTAGAGATTAGCATTTACAGCATCAGAAAAATCACAAAATGGAGAGCAGTCATATGAACCGGGCATCATGGCCCAGCCAAATTGCTGTGCACACTGGCAGGCACCATTTAATCTGTGACAGCTTGGTTCAGGCATACCTTCTTCATCAAAGTGACCTCTTTGTTTTTGTAACACTAGCTCTTTTGCAGCAGATTTTCCCAATGCAATAACTGCTTCCTTAGAAAATATAAAATAAGCTCCGAGCCTAATGCATTCATCCAGAGAACAGATGAACTCGGCGACTCTTCTTAAGGTACAGCGGGATGATTGGCTTCATTCTGCAACCTGTGAGAGTGACAGCGAAGACACGAGAAGCTGAGCCACAGAGAAGAAAGATGGTGGGAAAGGAGTGGCAGTTTTGAAGACAAGCCAGTGTGGAACCAGCAAGATCTCCTCTGATGTCCCCGGAGAAGGCAGCCTCATTCCTCCCTATTTGATAGCACAGCAGACAGCACTGATGTGGTTGATAGAACCTTTCTAAATCTGTAAAAAGCTCTTTTATAACTAGAGCTTTTCTGCATGTAGGGTGACCAACCCATCTCTGTTTGCATGGAATTTTCCAGGGTTTAGAACTGAAACTCCTGCATCACAGAAACCTCCTCAGTCCTAGGCAAACCTGAGTGGTTGCGCCACCCTGTTATACATCCCAGATAAGCAGGGATGGTCCTTAAGGTATACTGTCCCCTTGTCCTCCTGGAAGCACACATGTGCATGACAGGCCACGGATTTCTTATTTCTGTGTAGAAGCTCTGGCAACCCTAGTCCACCCCAGGAACTGAGGAAATCTCTCTCACTTCTGCTTATCTGATGGAGAATTAAAGCCTTGGTGATATAAAGAGCATATTGCACTATTCTCCCTCTTTTGTTTTCTGATGATTCGCTTCCTGCTAGAATAGGTCTTTTTCTCTTACTTGAAAATGTTGTTTCTGACAGAATGTAGATGAAGTACAAGTGTTGGCTGTTTAAGTTTTGATGTATCACTATATTCTTTGAGGTGGCTACAGCATGCTTCATGTAGAAGGGAAAAGAGTTAGAAAGACTATAATCAGGTTGCATTTTTTCTGACATAGGCCTGCAGTGCCATCTGTTACTTTCAGATACTCAGGTTGGGAACTTTTACTGTGAATAATGTCAATATGATTGCACTTTTCTCCTTCAGTAGGGTGTGCCCAGCTTATTGAAAAGAGGACACCATTCTGACTCTACATTCCATACATATGAGTATAAAAGGATAAATATTTGCTGTCTGCCTGGGTGGAGCCCTGGTTACACAGTGATTAAGCATTGAGTTGCTAATGCAAGAGGTCAGCAGTTGAAATCCACCAGCTCCTACTTGGGAACCCTATGGACAGTTCTGCTGTGTTCTGTAGGGTCACTATGAGTTGGAATCAACGTAACAGCAACATGTTATATGCATGGACAGGGAAAGGAGGCAGAGGGAGAATGAAGCAGCCATGTGATAAGATATAGTGAGGTTGGTGGCAGCAGTTGAGAACTTGACTGCTAGCCAAAAGGTTGCCAGTTCAAATCCACTAACCACTCTTTGGAATCCCTATGGGGCAGTTCTACTCTGTCCTATAGGGTCACTATGAGTCAGAATCAACTCTACAGCAAATGGGCTCAAATCATGGTAAATAAAAATATAAGCATTCTTAAGTAGCCAGCTTCTGTTCAGTGCCCAGAAACTCCTGTGAATGTCCAAGCCTTGGACATAATACAGAATTTCTCAGTTTCTAGCACAGGGTTTCTAAGAACTGTCTCTCAAATCAAAATGAATAGATCATTGCTCCTTCTAGCTGTTGTTGATTTGTGAGCATGATGGAATAAAATGCTACCTGGCCCTGTGCCATCCCAGTGGTCGGCTAGAGATTTCAGCATTGTGATGCACAGGGTTTCCACTGACTTATTTTCAGAAGGACATCACCAGCCTTTTCCTCCTAGTTCAGCTTGGTCTGGAAGCTCGGGCGAAATCTGTTTAGTGTCATGGCGAAACCTCCACTGACAGCTGGGCGGCAGCTGTGCACGAGGCGCGGTGACCTGGAATTGAAGTGCGATCTGCATATAAGGCAAGAATTCCTCCACTGGACCATCCTCCTGTGTTCCTTTATTGGCTTCCCCCAAGATGAGCTGCCAAAGGGCAACATCACTGCATCCCCAGCACTTCCAGAGTGCTTGGCGTGCAGTCAGGGTGTGTTACATGAGTGACTGATTAAAAGAACCCTATCCCCTGAGTTTTGCTGAGAGTTAGAATGTATTGAATTTATGTAACACATTTCACAGGACCTTCGTCCATCAGTCTTTGAAATAGCTGATGGTCTGAAAGACTTGTCTTTCTGGCCAAGAATAATCAAGACTCTGCTCAGACAGCTGCTGTTGTGGAAGAGAGCACCGTGTTTAGAATGGAGATTGGATTCCATTCTCAGGTTGTTACTGACTCATGGGTAGTTTTGGACATGTAGCCATTCCTACTGTCTCACCCTTTCGGTGACATGGGCGTTGATAGTACCTGGCATCCTATTCTCTTAAGGTTCTTATGAGGAACAGGTAATGATAAAAAAAAGAAAAAGAAAAAGATGATAATAAAGTTATTAAGAAAAGTATAAATCACTATAGACACCCAAGGTGACTTATTTCCTTGCCTTTATGATTCACCAGACGTATCTTTCCATTTCTGAGAAGTCTATAACCATATTCCTCTTTTGGTGATTTCTGCAGTAATGCCTCCAAGAAAGAACAGTAGGAAATAATTTTTACCTGAGGAACAAAATCTTTTCCAAAGATCCCAAAAGACTCTGAGAAATGAACATTGCCTAAGCTGCTCTGAAAATGAAATTTGGTCTTATTCGTTGATTTGAAATAAAGTTTCTCATGTTTTCCTATTGTGGAAATAATAAGAACTTATAAGACAAAAAAATAAATGAACAAGAAATAAAGAAGGAAAAACATCCACAGAGCTCCATTTTTGAGAATCAACCACCATGAATATTATTCTGTATTTCTTTCCAGTTTTTTCTTTCAGTAAGTAATTTCTTTTGCAGAAGATACAATTTTGTATCTTGCTTTTCTCATTTCTCTGCTTTATTATAAACTCTTGCAAATGTCATCTGGTAATGACTATAACTCTACCTCCTAAGATTTCTGTGAGGATGAAGGGAGTCAGTCATTGTACTCCTAAGAATTCCTAATGAATGCTTCATAAACATTAGTTGCCGCTGTCACTGTCAGCAACATCATCATTATTAAGATTATCATAGTTTTCTTAACGTTCTCTGCTGTGGGACATGTTGAGTGTTTCTGAATTTCAGGTATTAAGAATTTAGTTCTATGCTGCTGAACTCCTTCCTCAATAAATCTCTACTGCTAATACATTTTCATGTGGCCGTTGCTCTGTCATGATTATTAAATAAATAAATAAAGCCAAAACATAGAAAATAAAAATGACATGTCACTGATAATTTTTTTCCCCTGGTTAGTCTTTCTTCATTGGACTCAAAGTATTGTGCATGGTATCATAGCAGGGATGTGAGAAAGCCTATAATAATTGACCAGATTCTTGGTGTTCATGTTCGTAAGTGTGTCTGAAATTTGCAGTTGAGAGCGTGTATCTTTTTTAGGACCCGACTCAATGGCAGTGGGTTTGGCTTTTGTGGTTGTATCTTCTTGTCGTCGGCGTTCTTAAACAGTACTAGATAGAAGCTGACTCGAGGCTGGGCCTTCCCTGCTCTCACAGGCTTCATGTAGATGAGTCTTGCATATCTGGGTTTTTCAGGCTTAAACAGGACTACAGGAGGGAATTTAGGGGGGCAGGCTAACGCAGAAAGAGTATTTGTAGAGACAGCATACCAGTGGTCAAGCACACAGGTTCTGGGTTCAGATACCAACTCTGCTACTTTCTAGCTGTGTGACCTTGAGTAAGTTACTTCTCTAAGCTCTACTTGTTAATGTCTAGGGTTGGTACAATAACAGTAGTCCCTCGTGGAAGTGTGAAAATTTGTAGCCATCATAATCTTACGTGACCTGCTCAGTGCAGTGTCTGGCACAGAGGTGTACTCAGCAGTTAGTGCCTGTCCATGCCATTGTTACCGTCCCTCCTCCTCCTCCTCCTCCTCTTCCTCTCCTTCCCCTCCTTCTCAAAAGGACCTGAGGTAGCGTTTCTGAGACAGAACACCTATTAAGATCAAGGAGAGGAGCTGAGATTATAGCATGGGAAGTGGGGCCGAGTGCAGAACCCTAAGAGAGAGGTAAGATGAATGAAGAGGAGCATTGAGTACAATTGTCGTGGATGGAAAGATAAAGAGCAGGTCGGAACATGGAAAATGGTTTGGTATCAGTTCCACGAAAGATGTGCACATCAAGGGCCTCCTTTGGTTTGATCCTTGCGTAAGTCTGATCTACAGGATCTGCTCCTGAATGTATGCTACTCATTTGTAACTTAAACTCATAAAGGTCATATACATAAATATAGCCCTATCTTTGAAAGTCAACCACTGTTAATATTAAACGACGTTTCTATCCACAAATATATAGTTTTTCTAGAACATATATACCTACAGGCGGTCCCTTCCTTACAACATGTTCAAGTTACAAGGAACCGCACTGACAACTGTCTGTTGTTGTTTCTACATCTTAATCATTTATAATATGTACTACATATAGTGTTGCACTGTGTAATTTGCTGATGTTATCATTTTCAAATGTTTACTCACAGGTGTTCAAAGATTGGATTCATGGAGATGCTGATAATAAAAGGTAATAATGAAAACTAAAAAATAAAGGTATTCAACTTACTTTAGAACCAATTTATGATGGCATTATTAGAAAGAAACCCCTTTGTAAGGCAAGACTACTTCTGTACGTTCCAGACAAGAGTGGAAGAATGAGTTTGTGTGTGTGTATCTGTCTGTCTGTGTGTCTGTATATCTACACATGTATATATACATGTACACATATATATACATATATACACACACAGAACAAGGGGATACTGTGAGGTTTAAAATCAAAAAAGTACACATCAGTGTTTTATCCTTTCACCATACTTATTCAGTCTGTATGCTGAGCAAATAATCCGAGAATTTGGGACTATACAAAGAAGAATGTGACATCAGGATGGGAGGAAAATTCACTAACAATCTGCAGTACACAGATGACACAATTTTGCTTTGCTGAAAGTGACAAGTACTTTAAACACTTACTGATGAAAACCAGAGACTATAATTTTCAGTATGGATTACACCTTAACATAAAGAAAAATCCCCACAAATGGACCAATTAGCAATGTCATGATAAATGGAGAAAACAGTGAAGTTGTCAAGGATTTCGTTTTACTTTGACCACAATAAACCCCGATAAAAGCAACAGTCAAAAATCAAATTATGTGCTACATTAGGCAGATCTGCTGAAAAAGACCTCTTTAAAGTTTTAAAAGTAGTCACTTTGAGGACTGAGGTGCATCTGACCCAAACCATGGTGTTTTCAGTCACCTCATACACATGCAAAAGCTAGACAATGAATAACGAAGACCAAAGAAGGATTGATGCCTTTGAGTTACGTTGTGTTGGCAAAGAATACTGAATATGCAATGAGCTGCCAGAAGAATGAATAAATGTGTCTTGAAAGATGTACAACCAGAATGATCCTTAGAAGTGAGGATAGTGAAACTTGGTCTCATGTTCCTTGACCATGTTATCAGTCCCTGGAGAAAGACATTGTGTTAGTAGTCTGGTGCTGCTACAACAAATACCACAAGTGGATGGCCTTAACAAAGAGGTATTTGTTTTCTCACAGTCTTGGTAGGCTACAAGTCCAAACTCAGAACGTTAGTTCCAGGGGAAGGCTGTCACTGTCAGCTCTGGAGGAGGCCTTTGTCATCGATCTTTCCCTGGTCTAGAAGCTTGTCTGCACAGGGATCCAAGGTCCAACAGGTGTGCTTTGCTTCTGGGGCTGCTTTCTTGGTTGTAGGAGATCCCTGAGCCTCTTTGCTTGCTTCTGTCATTGATACCTCAAAAGTGATTGGCTTCAGACACTATCTAATCTTGTATATCTCGTTACTATGTGTGCATTAATCTATCTCAAATTGCTCTGACGACAGTGATTTTGGTTTTGTTTAGTTTTTAATCCGTCTCGCTACATCATGATGATAGGAGTTAGAACACACAGGGAAATCACATCAGATGACAGAATAGTAGACAATCACACAACACTGGGAATCGTGATGCAGCCGAGTTCACAGATGTCATCTGTGGAACACAGTTCAACCCATGACAGTTATCATGGTTATGAAGTTATCAAGTAGAGGGTCAGTGAAAGATACAAAGACCCTCAAAATGGATGGGTGGACACAGTGACTGCAACCATGGATTCAAGCATAGCAACAGCTGTGAGTGTGGTGTGGGATCAGGCAGTGCTTCGTTCTATTGGGTGGTTATGAGTTGGAACAGACTCAGCGGCACCTAAAACAACAAACACATATACATACATGCATACATATACACACAATAGTTATACATATATATGAATCAGTAGATAAAATACAAAGCATTTCACCAAAACATAACTAACAAATAATACCTTTCTATGCTGTATAAACACATGGATTTATATTTATATATGTGTATATTTATCTTAGGGTTAATTTTGTTTTAGATTTAGGATATGATATAAAAATTGTTTTTTAAATGCCCAATCTAGTCAGAGGTAGTGCATGGATGGTATAGAATGGTATAGAGGGTCTGGGGAGACATCTGGTGTAAGGGACTTTGTTCCAGGTTGTCTGAGAGAGAGAACAGTATGTATATCCCATGAGCCAGAAATATTGAAGGAAAATCTGACAATAGTGTCTCATTTTTTTCTGGATGAAAAGACGAAGCTATAGATTGAGTGTCTCTGAATGTTCAGAGAGGTCCATAGAGTCCATACCTCCACCAACTGTAAGCAAGCCTGAATAGTTTTTACTGCTTGATTTAAAACTAGAACCACTTAGGAAATTTACAGAAAAAGTCACTTTGCTTTACATTAAATACAGTATTTTTACACTCATTAAGCAGGTTCACAGTCAATTAAGATTCAAATAAATGGGTAAAGTCCTATCATAGTCAGAAGCGAAATCGCTCTTAGGGAAGAACCCATTCTAGGTTTGATTCTCGTGGAATGATTTGCCTTCTGTCAATGTCAGTGTTACCTCTTATTTTTTTCCCGAATTTCTGTGTCCATTTGTCTGTATACTTCAGCTCCAGCCTAATGGTGACCATCCTCTGTCTTCAAGACAACTACAATAGTCTTTTACTGGATCACCCTCCCCCTAGTTTTCAGCTCATTTTATGCCCTTTCTCCAGAATTTTTATACTTAGAACGCCCACACTTCCAACCTTTACACTATTAAAGCCTTTCAGAAGATCCCCTGTCTTCAGGGTAAAGACAAAATTCTTTATCATGGCCTCATGGTAAAGCCTCATTGGTCCTCATATCATTCCTTATCAGCGATGATGCCAGTTATAATGTTACCTTTATTTGTATGGTTATTTGAATGACACTCACCTGCCCCACTAGACTCCTCTTCAATACTAATTCTAGAATAATGTCAAACAAGCTGGGAGCAGTTGTCACCTGAATCCGGAAATGCTGTCTCCTCACTCAGTGCCTTTAGACTACAGGCTCCACTGGGACAGGAGTCCCATCTTGTTGGCCGCTATTGAATCATCACCACCCGACACAGTACTTCTGAACAACTTTCAAAAAGAAAATTTAGTGAATAAATATCGTCTGATTCCCCAAGTGGAAACCCTCGTGAAATAGTTAAGTACTATGTCTGTTAACCAAAAAGTGAGCAGTTCAAATCCACCAGGCACTCCTCTGAAACTCTATAGGACAGTTCTCCTTTGATCTCTGGGTTGCTATATAAGTCAGAATCTGGGTAGCTTTGGTTGAGTCTTTTAGGGGTCCTTTTCTCCCTCGCTTACCATTGGTTCTAGGCAAGAACAACCAAAGTAACCATTTGTAATTGGGACTTGGTTTCCTAATATTTGAGGTCTGGAATTTCATCTATTAAAAAAATACACTGTCATGCACTTTGTGTTTTCTGTGACTTTTTTTAAACTGCTAGTGTGGAAGATGAGAAAGAAGATCCCAACTCTTTGACTTACTAGGTCTGTGATTTGGGGGAATTTTCTGAAACTCCCAACACTTCCGTTTTGTCATCTGTGTTTCATAGGGTGACTATGAAGATCGAATAAAATAACACTGATAAGCACTTGGAAACCCTAGTGGTGTAGTGGTTAAGTGCAACATGTGCTAAAAGTGCAACATGTACAGTTCAAATCCACCAGGCACTCCTTGGAAACACTGTAGTACAGTTCTACTCTGTCTTACAGGATTGCTGTGAGTCAACATCAGCTTGACAGTAGTGGAGTTTGTTTGTTTGTTTGGAATACAGCACTTAGCAATATGCCTGTCCAGTAATAAGCACTCATTAAAAGTAGCTCTTCAGGGAACATATAGCCCAATTCTACCTGACTACATTCTACTTTAGTGAATAGCATCTGCAGTCTGAGAAAGTTTCTAAGTGGCCAGCTGAAAGACTCCATTGGTCTCATTCCATCTGGAGCAAGGTAGAATGAGGAAAACCAAAGATACAAGGGAAAGACTAGCCCAAAGGACTGTGGCTACCACAGCCTCAACCACACTGTATCCAGCACAACTAGATGGTGCCTTGCTACACCATTAACTGCTTTGACAGGGATCATACTAGAAAGTCCCAGACAGAACTGGAGAAAAATGTAGAACAAAATTCTAACTCGTAAAAAAGGGCAGACTTAAACTGTTATGACAAAGATTGGAGAAACTCTGAGAGGATGGCACCTGTACACCTTCTTAGCTCAGTTACAGAGTCATTCTTGAGGTTTCCCCTTTAGCCAAAGACCAGAGAGTTCTATAAGACAGAAATGAGACCAGGGCAAGAACTAGAAGGCAGGAAGAGACAGGAAAGATGATGACAAAGAACCCAAGGTTGAGAAAGGGAGAGTGTTGATGTATTGTGGGGTTGGTATCCATTGTCACAAAACAACATGTGTACTGATTGTTTAGTGAGAAGTTAGTTTGTTCTATAAACCTTCATCTGAAGTAGAATTTTTAAAAAGGTATATAAAAAGTAGCTATTATTTTTGCTATGAGAGTTACCATAATTATTACCAAATTATCATTACTGCTTCTTCTATTATATTATTGAGACTTTTGAATAATACTCATAGTATTCTATGTAGAATTCTATAATCTGATTTTCTGGTCTTTCTAAGAGATCTCATAACTACTGAAATGAAAAGCATTCACTAGACAGCAGTCACAAAATTTTCTTCTATATTGTGTTAGGTCTACCACCTACGGATGACTTAATTTTTTTTTTTTTTAATAATAAAGGTGGCAGCATCAGGAACATTCCAACAGATCCAAAACCCCACTGACATAGAGTTAATTCTGACTCATAGCGACCCTATAGGACAGAGTAGAACTGCCCCATAGAGTTACCAACCTTTTGATTAGCAGCTGTAGCACTTAACCACTATGCCACCAGTTTCCAGTAGATCCAAAGAGACACGAAATATTGGGGAAGGGACTGTTGGGATTCTAATCCATCCTTTGGAATGATGCACCTCACTCAGATTTGGAAATAACCACATCAATTGTATCCTTTTAGAGGGATGTACTTGGTGACAAGAAGGTGACAGAGTGAGGAGACAGCATTTCCTGATTCAGGTGATAATTGCTCACAGTTTATTCGGCATTATTATTGAATTAGTATTGAAAAGGTAATTTCATGCTTGGTGAACTGGTAAATTTGATTCATATGCTAGGAAGGCAAAGGAACAAATGTGACATTGACAATAATAATTACATCCCACCCTAAAACGAGGCAAGGTAAACATTTCACCCTACTTTGGCAAGAAGTAAAATTAATCCATGTGCTTGCTTTTCCCTGCCACCTTCTTAATAATAAACTGTGAGGACAAGACATCATAAAATAACAAAGGCCCCTTTGTTGGAATTTATTAACCTGATGTTTTGTTAAGTAATAAAGTACTACATTTTGTGTGTTGTGCTCAGAAACTGGTTTGTCATTTGCTAATAAAAGTAATTTGAATTATCTGGATATACATAGGTATAAATAAGCTGGAAATGGTCTTTGCAGCCTTGGCTGCCCTCATCATCTTGAGCCAATTCCAGCCATGGCTTTGATTTGAGAGGAAGGAGTGTGTGTCTTGCTACACCTGACATGACCCCTTCTTTTGTTCTACGCTGTTTACAGGTGGGCAGTGATTTTTCGTAACGGTACTCGTGCTGTGTGTGTGTGTTTGAAGAATTTGCTTCGGGTCATCAGTGTTTCCAAGAAGAACTTTGTTTACTCTTCTTTAGGTGTACTCTGATGAATTTAAAAGGCAGTGTTACAAAACTGACCATATTTATTGTGGGTGAATTGTTCAGGTTGCTTGCATCAATGCTTTATGAAGCCACAGGAGAAATTCCTGTTAGACCAGAGTGCCTAGGTAAACGGGTTAGGCATATAAACCTAACCCAAATCCACTGCTGTCACATTGATTCCAACTCGTAGAAGCCCTATAGGACAGAGCAGAACTGCCACATAGAGTTCCAGGGAGCCCCTGGTGGATTTGAACTGTCAACAGGAATGGGTAGTCTCTGTGTGTCAAACAAAACCCTAAACTTTGCCTTCCTTCTTTCTCCCTATCTCTGTCCATTATTTTCTCTCTGTTTCTTTTAGACAAACTATGCTATTCAAATTGTATACAGTCTTACTTGATATTTCTACTTAATTAAAAATATCTTTTTTTGTTTTCTTTTAATTCTCTTTTGTTATCCTTTTTTATAATTTACTGCCCTGAATATAAGGGTCACATTTATTATAATTTATTATTACAGCCTACAATTTATCAATGTAAATTGTACTTCTTGTTGTATGTGAATAGGAGCCCTTGTGGCACAGTGGTTAAAAGCACTCACCTGCAAACTGAAAGATCACTGTTTGGTACCAGGGGAAAAAGATGTATAACAATCTGCTTCTGTAAAGATTTACAGCCTTCAAAACCCTGGGGCATCGCTACATGTCCAAACTGCCCCCGTGGTAGTGGATTTATTTATTTATTTATTTTTATTGTAGGTGATGATTTTTGTCTGTTCCTTCAACTTTTGTGTGTGTGTGTGGTTTTAGGTATTTTTTTAATGTTTTACTTTATAATGTTTAAAGGTTCCACCTGATACTTTTATTCTGCTATTGATAATCCTGAACCCTTCACAAACAAAAGTTATTGTCCTGTCTTTGTAAAAATTAAGCACTATCTATACTCACATTTTTTAAATCTTCCCTTTATTTCTTCTTTGCCACTTTCCTGTAGTATTAACATTATCTTAAATTTTGGTTCCAGATTATTAATTTTTTACTTTGTGCCTCTTCTGTTTAATGAGTACCTATTTAACAGTCCCATAAAATTTCAGTGCCATATTATTACTCTTTTTTTGGCACTCTACATATTTTTGTTTCTCCACTTTATTTAGGTGAAGGACAATCTGATAATCTAGGTTTTTTGATATTTGGTTTTGTTTTCGTAAGGGGTTAAGGAAGTGGTATACTTTCTGAGTCCTTGTATGCTGACAGCCTCATTTCCCCCTGCCCCATACTTGAATGATCAGATTCGAGCTTCAAAATGTTTTTCCTTAGTTCTTTAGAGTTATTGGCCCTTTAATTTCCTGCTTTCTGAATTGTAGACAAGATGTTTGATGCAAGCCGTTAAGGTCATGGGTTTCAATCTGGATTTTAATTTCATTTCTGCCACTTCTAAGTGTATAGCTGCTTAATTTCTAGTGAGCCGCAACTTCTCCTTCTATGAATTTGGGGGAAGTGTATGGTGTAAGCCATCATCTGGTAAAGGTAAAAGTAAAGTACTTAGCACAAGTAATCAACTCAGTCATGACAATAATAACAATTTCTTTATATCAAGTCTGGAAGCCTGTAGGATTATTTTCTTTACCCATGGGGATCACAGTCTTCTGTAATTTTTTCTCAAGAACTCATTTGGCCTTTTCTCTCCCAAAATATGAGTTCCTTTTCACCTTAAAGACCTTTGCTCTATTATTTATTTGGCTATATCCTACTTTCCATCCACATATCTTCCTTTCCTGAACTTTCACTACGTAGCTGTTTGGTCTTTTGACACTATTCTCCATGTTTATTAGTTTCTTACTGCATCTATAACAAATTGCTACAAATTTAGTGCCATAAAATCACACAAATTTATTGTCTTACTGCTTTGGAGATCAGAATCCTGAAATGGGTTTCATTGGGCCAAAACCGAAGTGTCAGCAGGGCTGTGTACCTTATGTGGCTAAGAGGGAGAAGCCGTTCATTTGCCTTCTCAGGCATTCCTGTGACCCCTTCAAAGCCTGCGGCATCCTCAGAACCATAGCATGGCATCTTCAGATAGCTTTCTGACTCTAATACTCATGCCTTCCTCTTCACTTATAAGGACCTTTGTAATCGATTATCTTCCATTGAGCCCACCTGGAGAATCCAAGATACTGAATCACATCTGCAAAGTCCTTTTTGCTAGACAAGATAACGTGCTCACAATTTTTGAGGGTTAGCCTGTGAACATCTTTGAGCATTAGCTGCCTATCACTCTGGCTCTGCTTTCTTCGTTAAGTTCATGTCTTTGGCTTTCTGCTCTGTTTTCTTGAAAGGTTCTTTGCCTCGTTATTCTGTATGTCAAAGATACTGGTATGTTTTATTTCCACACAGATATTTTATTTCCATAGTGGTATATCAAGAATAATGATTTGCCTTTTTTTTTTTTTAATTTTGTGAGAAATCACTATTGTTTGTCCTTATTTGCATATACCTGGTGTTTTTTACCGGGATGTGGTATAGGAGGACCTTGGTGGCACAGTGGTGAAGTGCATGACTGTTAAACAGAAAGTTGGCAGTTCAAATCCACCAGCTGCTCCTTGGGAATTCTGTGGAGGAGTTCTGCTCTGTTCTGTACAGTCACCATGAGTTAGAATCAGCTTGACAGCAGTAGGTGACAGTTTGGGTGTATAAGAGATTTGTATAGGGTCGCCAAAAGTCAGATCCGACTTGATGGCACTTCGCTGGCATAGTCAGCTATCTTAGATGGGATAATTATTTTCATCTGTTGTTTGTTCTATTGCTGCATTTATGTTTCTATAAATTGTCACAAATATTTTTGGAAATGTATAAATAAAAAGGAGACCCTGATGTAGCAGTTAAGCACTACAGCTGCCAACCAGAAGGCAGGCAGTTGACATCCACCGGGAGTTCCTTGGAAACTCTATAGGGCAGTTCTACTGTGTCCTATGGTGTTGCTGTGAGTTGGAATTGACTCAGTGGTGGTTTGGTTTTGATTTATAAATAAAAATGATACTGATTATAGATAAAAATTTAATGTTTCAATTATGAGTGTGAAATCCCTGGTTTTGTCTGATCTCTCCTATGCTGTGTGTTTAAGCATTCATTGGTCACTCATTTATGAAAAAATTCTATATTTATATAAATGCATCCCTAAGGCCATTATATTCACGAGAATTATTATTTTAAAAAGGCCTTTCCTTCCTTCTTGGTATCTGTTGTTTACAGGATGCCATTTTGTACTTCAGATTCATGCAAAACGGAGCATTTAACATACATTATAGATTAACACGTCATCTCCTTCCGTTGTTGGCGGGAGAACTCTGAAGGTCAGAAAATTCATTTCCGTGGACTGTGGCTCCCTTGAATACTAAATCCTTTATCAGGAGCCACAGTCGCTTTTTGTTAGATGTCTCCCTATTCCTGTGAACACTGAAGACCACATGTAAGTCCGAACCCCCGAGTGCCTCTTCCAAAGTCAGAGCATTCGTTTTGCAGCCATCACTCAGAATTCTCTAGTCCGGATGCTTCCCTTCCCCAGCTACCCCCTGCATGCTGTGTTTCTACATCTGGATGGAGAGCCTTTGCCTGTAATCCCAGCTTTGTGCTGATCGCCTGGATTTGTCCAACATCTGTGCAGACAGTTCTCATCCCTGCAGACCCAACATGGTTTTATATTACTGTCAATCCCTCCTGGTGATTTTGTTTCCATCTTTCATGTAAATACCACATATTTGGTCCCCATATTCTGATGGAGGTCTTCTCACCTGCAAGTTAGCCTGTAGCTTGTTGTTACCTAACTCTTACAGTAATAATAGCAATAATACAGACGATCATCATTGTAAGCATATATTAAGTGTCGACCAAGCACTGAGTGCTTTTATATACTACATCAATTTTATGTGCTTTTAACTGCAACTAACAGAAAATAAAACTACAACGTCTTAATTAAACAAGTACGAATTTAATTTGCTCACATAATGAGAGGTCTGGGGCTTGGCAGCTGCTGGTGCTAGGTCAGTAGCTTGATGTTATATATGATGCGACCTCTGTTATTCTCATAGTCTTTCTCTGTGGTGGCAAGGTGACTGCTTCACTTCCAGCCACCGTGTCGATCAGCAAGGAGAAAGAAGGTGACAAGAAAGGAACCAAAGCTCAGAAAAATAAAAGCATTCCTAAAAAAAAGAATGCTGACTCCACTTGTGTCTGATTAGCCAGGGTAATGATGCACAAATACCCTGGATGGAAAGTGGCTAAAAACATAATTAACTCTGTTTACTCTGAGTCTATTCCACCTCCTAGTAGCCCTATAGGAACGGGACAGAACCGCCTCATAGGCTGTAGACGTCTTTAGACAGCTAGTGTCTGCCTGCCACGCCGAGTCTCTTTACTGTCAGTCATTACAGAAGCAGCGTGCCACCTCCTTCTCCTGCAGAGCAGCTAGTGGGTTCAAACCGCTGTCTTTTGGGTTGGCAGCTGAGTGCTTTAACCACTGTACCACCAGGACTCTGGTTGAAAGTGGCTGGGGAAAAGGGATTTTAGAATGAGGGTTGGGCCAACCAAACAAAAACTATTTGCTCTACTTGCATTGTCTTATTTAGCTTGCACATTTCTGCCATTACTACCGCTCTTCTCATTTTACACCAAACAATTTTACAGGTCGGAGAATTTATGTGACTAGCGCCAAATCACACCATTGGGAAGAGAAATTGCTAGGATTTGAAATTATCTCCATCTTTCTGTTAACCCACGTTCTCTTCACAGTCTCTCCCAGAATTGTTCATGAGACACTGATGGACATGATTAAAGCAGGATTAGAAGCAGAGATGAATGACCGGCTTCCTAGTTTCAGTGCTTTTCCACGTGCTTCTGTGTAAGAGATAGTTCTTTTAAGGGATGTGCAGGCTACCAACCATAAGGCCCACATCCTTAGATTGAATGGAGGGCTTTGGAGCCACCAGCCTGGGTTCAAACCCCAGTCCCACTATTTACTAATATAACTGTGAATGTATTACTTAACCTGAGCCTTTGAGTTCTCATCTTTCTCTGTATTGCAATGACAGTGTCACGAAAGACAACTTTAATTCTACCTTTCCCTTGCTCCCAAACCATCAGTAGTTCACCACTTCTATGGTAGGTGCTGAGAACTGGCTACTCAAAAGGGCCTCATAAGGACTTTTTCCTTGGCTTTCTTTGCCGTGGAGACAGGAAACATAATTTCTATGTCACCCATGGGCTAGAGATGGGGTGATACAGTTCTAGCCAATGAGATGCCAGTGAAAGTGTTGGGAGGAGCTTCAGCTGCGTGTCTCTGTACCCTTAGTCCTTCTCCCTGCCTGGATCTCAAAGGGGAGGCTGGAGGGGAATGGCCATATTGTGAACATGAGGTAACAAGCATGAGGACAAAAGCTGCCTGTGGAGAATGATGGGGCCAGGCAAGTGGAAAGAACCTGGGTCTCTTGTGGCTTTGCTGAGCCACCATACCAACTGTGAACTGCTTGACTTTTTGTGTGGAACAGACAAATACCTCTCTCATTCAAACCACTGTTCATTATGTTTTTCTGTTATTTTTCCACTGAATTCATTCTTACATGAAACAATTGCAAGTAAACATAAACCTTTTAGGTCAGCATTAAAAATGCTGTGTCTTCTGGGAGGAAGAGTGTGCTGTCAGTGTGCAGGGAGAGCAGTGGAAGCTGCATGTAGGTCTGTATGTAAAGTTATATGGGAATGTACATTTTCATTCAATCGTAATAATAATAATAATAAATGCTGTATCTTCTGGCCCAACCTTTTTTTAAAGACTTTTCCCCCCACTTCTTCCTTCCACAAATGCAGTGATTGATCTAAGCCCAGTTGCTTATTATTGCCAACTCTACTTGAAGGCCAAGTTGAAGTGTGACGTTCCCTCCAGTAAGTCCATCTTATGTCACCTGCTACTGTCACTTTTCTTCACCTTAGAACTATAAGCTTTTATAGTGTTAGCACTTTCTCTCTTCAGTTATAGTTATGTAGATGTCGGTCTCATCCCACTCAACTTCGTGAGCTCCCCAAAGCCTTGTGTTTATTCACCTTCCACGCCTGCCCCTCACACATGCTCCCCCTCAGTCCCCACACGGTGCCTTGCAGTACAGGTATGTCCTTAGTAGCTGTGTGTCAATGGATGGTATTGATATTCTTTGCTGAATTAACTTTTCTTTGTCTTAACTTTCCTGGTGGCACAGTGCTTAAGTGATGTGGTTGCTAATCAAAAGGTTAGTAATTCAAATTTGCCAACAACTGTTTGGAAACCTTATGGGGCAGATCTGCTCTGCTATGGTTTGGAATCAACCCAAAGGTTGATTGAACTGCCAAAGACAATCATTGGTATTTCTCATACACCCCCTCCTATCATTTTGAATGATTGTCATTCAGTTTTCTTAGATTCTGAAGTGAATTGTTCCGGAATTGTTCCTGATCTACTTAAGGAAACCTAGAAAGGAAGAAAAATTGCCTTGTTTGCAGAGCTTGCTATGCAGAACTCTTTCTAAGCTGTCTGCCGTGCACAAAGCAGAAGCAAGCCTTCAGTTCTCTCCTTGGCAAGCAGGTTGATCTGTGCTGCTGCTGTTTAGTGATCTCTGGAGAAGTAGAGTAGAAGAAGCTTTGAATACGAGTGCCAGATATGAATCTTGTCCTCCACAAAGCCTAGCACAGTGCCTTATATATGCTGGTGACTCAAGGCATGGTTTTTGTTGGATTGAAACTATGTTTAGAGTTCATATTTGCAAACAGTATTGCTTTGATTTGTCATTCTGTCCACTCATTTATTATTTATACATAGTCTTCATACCTTGTCTACTTCTCAGAGATTTGAGGTAACTAAAAGCTACTGATACACCCTAACCATTAACTCATTCAAGAAAGGTTAAGTGAAAAAAGACTGAAACCAAACAACAAAAGTGGCACCATGGTTTATATGAAATATCTAGGATAGGAGAGTGTAGAGAGACCAGAGTTCATTAGTTATTACTAGGGGCTGGTGGGAGGGAGAGGGGAAGGAAGAACCACTGCTTAGGTGACACTGAGCTTCTGTTAAGGGTGATGGGAAATTTTGGAAGTGGTTTTTAGTAATGGTTGAACAGCACGGCATACTTAACTGATGTCACTGAATTGCACACATGAAGAATATAAAAAAGGCAATGCATACATATTCGCCACAATTAAAAAAAAAAATGACCTAGTGGTAGGAAAACCTAGACTAGGGTCTTAAAGTTTAGCTCATTTATTCCTTCCAGCAGCACAGTGGGTTTGGTACTTTTTGCAAATGAGATAACCTTCAAAGAGGTGGAGCAAAGGGGAACAGCAGTCACTGCTCATGAATGTCAGACCCAGGACTCAAGCCTGGCGTCTCTCTTTACAGTGCTTCGTACCATGAAAAAACTGGGATTTCAACTCACCCTGCCTGCCTTGTTCTTACAAATGAACCAAAACACAGAAAGAGATGGAGGCTTTAAAATGAGTAACAGGAACTGTAAATTAGCTGAGGACGTTCTGTTCGGTGAAGACTCTACAAAACCCTCAAGTACTGGCACAGTAATGGTCTGGCAGGAGGGAAGAGCCTAAAAATGATCTAGTTCTCTGCCTCATCTCGGGGAGGGAGTTGCTCTATCAAGATACCAACTGTAGATTCATCATCTACGGCAGCTCCCTTTCCTAGGACTGCTCAGCAGCTGGGAGATGCTGACACCATTTCTGTCCAGGGATTGGGATCAGAGGGATGGATGTCTCCAGTCGGTGCCCTGTCGTCTGATACCGGGGTCCTCACTGAATCTTTCTTGAGCAGTGTTTGGTCATGTTGTTTCCTTTGATGGCAACCTTGTTTTTTGCTGCATGCAGATAGAACTTCATTTGGAATTTGTAGGTAAATGCTAAATGACCTTGTTCCTGATCTTGTACAGATAGAAATGCTCCTGTGAGCAGGGCAGTCTGTCAGTGTCCTAGGGCTGCTGTGACAATTTATCACACACTGCATAACTTAACGGAAACTGCTGACGTAGTGGTTAAGTGCTGCATCGGCTAACCAAAAGGCTGACAGTTTGAATACACTGGATTCTCCTTGGAAACTCTATGAAGCGGTTCTACTCTGCCCTCCAGAGTCACTAAAAATCAGAATCAACTTAATGGCAGTGGGTTTTGGGGTTTGGGATTTTGTTGTTGTTGTTGTTTTGTTTTGTGGTTTTGGTGGTTTAAAACAACAGCAGTTTATTCTCTTACGGTTCTGGGTGCGAGGAGTCTGAATTGAGGGTGTTTGCAGGGCCACATTCTCTCTGAAAGTTCTGGGGAAATAGCCTTCCTCATCTTCCAGCTCCTCGTAGTCCCTGGTGTTCCTTAGCTTGTGACATCACCACTCTAGCCTCTGCTTCTGTCTTCACATGACGTTCTCCCTATTTTTCTCTGTCTTAACGCAGCATTCAACTCTTGATGCTTCTCTCTGTGTCTCTTCTCTCCACATAAATATGTCAGTCCTAGAGAGATTAGGGTCCGCCCTCATAGTTTCATCTTAACTAATTGTATCTGCAAGTAATCTATTTCCAAATAAAGTAAGGTTCTGAAGTTTGGGGGATTAGGGCACAAGTCAACCCTTAAGACAGGAAGATTGGTGTTTTGGCTAGTCTGCTAGGTGGCCTCCCAAGGAACCTTCCCTCCTGAGAGTCATCTGCACAGACTTATTTGTGCAATCAAGTGCCTGTGCACTTGATTCTTGGCTGGTCCTGTGTGACCAAGAGAATGCACTAGTAGTGGTGACTGAGGCTGCTGAAATGCTGTCTTGGGGCTCAGAGTCCAGCCACCCATGCCTAACAAACCAGAGCCACCTGGAGAGGCCACATGTAGGGGTTCTGGCCTGCATCCTCAGATGAGTCTGCAGTTTACCTTCTAGAATCAACTGCCCATCATTATGAGTGAGCCATCTTAGACTTACAGCCCAGGGAGCCCCTTCAAATGACTGTAACCCTAGACTATAGCCTCATGAAAGACCCCAGCTGAGAGCTGCTCAGCTGAGCTCAGTCAAATTCACGGAACCCAGAACCGTGAATGATAATACTAAATCATTATTTTAAGCCATTGAATTTTGTGATGACTTGTTATGCATCAATGACAGTGGGAACAGTAGGCCACCCAGGAAGACTTTTCCTCTCCAGCTTCATAAAAGCCAGTGGCAAAACACAGTCATATCTGCCAAGATCTAGATAGATAGTCAAATAGAATTTATTTAAACTCTCGTCACACACTCCTCAGGTTGTGCTGTTTCCAGCAAAGGTTTTTCTTCTATTCCTAAGCAAAGCACTAGGAATAGAAAGATCTTGAAAGAGGAATGCAGTTTAAAAATATCTATTGAGACATGTATTTTGACATTTGAAGGCAGGAAAAACAATTTCTGATGCTTTAAGAGCTTTCCAATGCTTATTTTCTTATGTCACTCCGAGCTACAGAAAATAGTCCTCCTTCTACTCTCTTTATCTGGAGCAATCTACAGTGGCATGGTGAACTCTTTACAGATTTTAATAGAAGTATGAAGTGAAACATTATATTTGCAGATAGCATATTATAGCTGTCAAACTGGACCAAGCTAATTGTCTTTTCCTTCTGTATCATTTGTTGTTGCTGCTGTTTCTCTTTTATTTCCTCTCTCCTCCCCTCCTTCTGTCTCTCTTCCTCCTTCTTCTCTGCCTCTCGCCTTCTCTCTCTCACTTTTTTTTGAAGTAATTCCAACTCCTAGTATCTCTTGGAATCCCTGGTGGCATAGTGGTTAAGAGCTGAGTCTGCTAACCGAAAGATTGGTGGTCAAAATCCACCAAGTGCTCTTTGGAAACTGTGGAGCTGTTCTTCTCTGTTCTATAGAGTCACTATGAATCTGAATCGATTCAATGGCAGTGGGTTTGTTGTTTTTTTTGGACGGGGGAGGTTGGTTGGTATCTCTTATTGGGGAAAAAGGGAAAGGACTCAAGAAATAGTCTTATTTCAGGTGCCTCCAAATGTTAGTGCCAGACTAGGTGATGTCACATGCTTTATCTCATTTAATCTTCACAATAGGCCAGCCAAGGGGTGACTTTGTTCCCATCGCACAGATGAGGAAACTGAGGCTAAGTTAAATACCTTGTCCAGATTCACCAAGCCAGGAGTAACTGGTAAGCAGGAATTCCAACCTTGTTCTTTCTTATTCCAAATCCCTTGCTATTTCCACCGTATTTAGTTTCTTAGACTGTTAAAAAAAAAAAAAGTACAGAAAGACTGTCCAGAGTTTTTCCTTTTCTTAGACCCCCAGCTTGCCTCTAGATGAGATGCTGACAAGCTGTGGAAAACTGCTGCTCTTCTTCATTCTGTTCTCTGCAGTGGCCCTCCTTGCCTCAGCACACAGGCCTCTGGGTACCCACCTCTAAAACAAGGTCTATTTGACAGAAAGTATTTAGAGAGCTTAACATGAAAGCAAGTATCTCCAAAGATTTCTGTTTTCTTCCCTTTTTTATCCCTATAGATTTGTCAAAACTAGATTTACCATGATAGTTCATGAGAAGGATTTAGGAGTGGGTTCTTTTATGGTGGTGTTGTTAGTGTTAGCTGCCGTCAAGTGAACCCTGACTCACAGTGACCTTATGCACAACCCAGTCCTGCAACATCCCCGTGATTGGTTGGGGATGTGATTTACAGGGGTTTTATTGGCTAATTATGAGAAATAGGTTGCCAGACCTTTCTTCCTAATCTTTCTTAGATTGGAAGCTCCACTGAAGTTCAGCATCATAGCATCTTGCTGCTGGTGATGCATAAGGTATAGTGGCCAGGAATCAAACCCAGATCCTCTGCCTGGAGGACAAGAATATTACCAGTGCACCACCAGTACCTTCTCCTTAAGGTAGTAATCCTTAAATCTCAGTGGTGTTATATTTTCCGGGAAAGCTTATTAACAATGCAGATCCTGCATTTCCCTCCCCAAAGATCTGATTCAGGGTTTCCGTAAAAGGGGACCCAGAGATTACATTTCTTAAAGGCACTCAAGTGATTCTAACGGAGTGGGTCTGAGACTTTTGTGGGGCGCTGCTTTGGATGAGAGCAGATCAGTGACACGCGTTATTCCAGGAAATTTTCGTCATGGGCAGCTGCAGTTTTTATAAGCACTCAGTCTCATGTTTTTAATAAGACCATACTGCTAAATTCACCCACAGCGCTCAAAATACCACTGGAAATGGCTCTAAGGAATTGGCCTTTAGAGAGGAAGCAGGTGGCTGGGGGAGGATCCTCCTACCTCCATTTACTAGAGTG
Organism: Heterohyrax brucei; assembly: GCA_028571685.1. Lineage (NCBI taxonomy): Eukaryota > Metazoa > Chordata > Mammalia > Hyracoidea > Procaviidae > Heterohyrax > Heterohyrax brucei. The sequence goes on along the minus strand of CM053149.1, from coordinate 109,322,081 downwards.
GGCTGTGTCCGATGGACAAACCAGAGGGACACAGTCCCTTCCATGTTCCTCCCTGGTCTATTACCAGTATTGCCTTGCTGACCTATACCTCTTCTGGCCACAGCCAAGGGCTTTCCTGAAGGGCATGTGTTTGCAGTGACTAAAAAAACGTCTTAGAAATCTTATCCCTTCCACCCTATGGGTTATCTGATCTAGCAGAGATGTTGTGGTACCCAGAGGCCAAAATGATGTCTGTTATTGTTTGATAGCCCAAGATGGCAAGTCTGTGTTGCTTCCTTCACTACCTCACCAGGTGTTTTATTTTTTTTTTTAAGTAATCATTGAGTCAGTTCCACCTCACAGTGAGCCCAAGCCTTGCACATCTCTTTATTAGCTGAGCGAGCATCCCAACAGGATGTATTCCCAGAAGTAGCACTGCCAAGCCAGGAAATCACAGACTTGTAACTGTAATGGCCACTGCCAGACTGTCGTCCCCAAAGCTCTCTCCCTCTCGCTGTCATTGTAAGATGCCGCTTCTCCCCCATGGCTTTGCCAACCCTGAATATTATCAATTTTTAAAATTTTTCCTATGTGATAATGTGAAAAATGCTGTCTTCTTCAAATCTGTATTTCCCAGATTACTGATGGGGCTCATCACCTTTTCATGTGTTTATTAACTTGTATATTTTTGTGTGAACTTCCCGTTCATATCTCTTGCCCTTTTTTAAAATTAGATGCACTGTCTTTTTCTTATTTTTATTAGTTTGTTACACATTTGAGTAGGAATCGTTTTTCTCTTTTGGGCGTTTTAAGTATTTTTTTCCAATTTTACTAAATTTATCATAGTGACTTTTGCGGCTGTACACAAGCTTCTGTTTTGAAATGACAAAATCTGTAAATCTTTTCTGTGGTGATTTCTGGGTTTTCTGCTTGTTTGAGAAGGCCTTCTTTAGCAAAAGATCATAAAAGTATTATCTTACAAATTAAATCACTTTTTAAAGCATTTTTATCTTTAATCCGTGTCGAATTCATTTTTAGTCTTGGTATAATGAAGAGATCTAACTAACTTTTTTTCCAGTTACCCAATTGATGGACCAACGTATCCAATCCCCACTAATCTAAACTACAGCTAAACTTTCGCATCTACAGTACCTGAGATACTGTAGGAAACCCTGGCAGCATAGGAGTTAAGAGGCACAGCTGCTAATCAACACTGGCAATTCAGATCCATCAGGTACTCTTGGGAAACTGTATGGGGCGGTTCTACTCTGTGCTGTAGGGTCATTATGAATCAGAATCAACTCAGTGGCAATAAATTTGTTTGGTTTTTGAGTTTCTTTATTTCATCCTTGATTTCCTCTATAACCCATATTTTTTTGAGCAAGATGTTGTTCAGTTTCCAAGAGTTCCACTTTCTATCTATGTTTTTTCTGCTCTTGATTTCAACTTTTATGGCTTTATGATCTGAGAAGATGCTTTGCAGTAATTCAGTGGTATGGATTTTCTTGAGCCTTGCATTATGGCCTATCACATGGTCAATTCTGGAGAATGTTCCATGTGCACTGGAGAAGAAGGTGTAGTTGTCTGCTGATAGGTGGAAAGTTCTGTATATGTCAATGAGGTTTAGTTGGTTAATTGTGTTGATGAGGTCTTCTGTATCTTTACTGAGCTTTTTTCTAGATGATCTGTCTAGTAATGAGAGTGGAGTGTTAAAGTCTCCCACTATTATTGTGGAGTCATCTAACACTCTTTTGAGTGTAGTCAGTCTTTCTTCGACATATTTGTCCGAGTGCCATCGAGTTGGATCCGGCTCATGGCGACATATTTAGGTGCTCTGATATTAGGTGCATGAATATTTAATATAGTTAAGTCTTGCTTGTGTACTGAACCTTTCAGCAATAAATAGTGTCTGTCTTTGTCCACAATGGTGGATTTCACATTAAAATTGATTTTGTCTGAGATTAGAATTGCCACCCCTGCTCTTTTTTGTTCATTGTTAGCTTGATATATATTCTTCCATCCTTTAATTTTCAGTTTGTTCCTATCTTTAGGCCTCAAGTGAGTTTCCTGTAGACAACATATGGATAGATCATGTCTTTTGATCCAAGATGACACTCGGTGTCTCTTTACTGGAGCATTCGGTCCATTCACATTCAATGTAGTTATTGATGGGTATGTGTTCACTGCTGCCATTGTGATATGTTTATTTTTATGCTGATGTTTTCTCTATTGTTCTTATTAGTCTGTTCTGGGACATTCTTTTTTGTGAGTTGATTTTTCACCTTTTTCAGAGCTGGTTTTCTAGTTGTTGAGACTCCTGTGTTACATTTCTTGAAATGGTATGATACATCTTTGTTGTGCTTTACAGCTGCCCCTGTGATCCCCCTTAATAAACTATATATAAACCCAACTTTAATTACTACCAGTCTTGTCATCTTCCTCTCCATCCGGAAGGACTAAACTGTACTACATCCCTCTTTTTATTATGATGACACCATAGTTTTCATGATGATCACTGGATTGCTTCTTTCCTTATCAAAGCTGTGACTGACTTTGGAGCCTTCCCTAAGTGAGTATTGAGTAGTGTGTCATTCTAAAATATAAAGTTAGTGGTTTCGTTCTTCTAAGCCAGAGCCAAGAACTTCTTGCAGTATTTCTTGTAGTTTGGGTTTGGTTTTTACAAAGTCTCTGAGTTTCTATTTATCTGAGAATGCCGTAATTTCATTTTCGTATTTGAAAGATAGTTTTGCAGGATATATAATTCTTGGTTGGAAGTTCTTCTCCTTCAAGTCTTTGAATGTGTCATGCCACTGTCTCCTTGCCAGCATGGTTTCTGCTCAGAAATCTGAAGAGAGCCTACAGGGCTTCCCTCTGATTGTTGGCTTTGCTTTGAGTCTTGCTGCCTTTAAGAGTTGCTGCTTATGTTTCATTTTGTTAAGCTTGATTATAATATGTCTTGGAGTCTTTCTTTTGAGATCTATATTGGGTGGCATACGATATGCATCTGAGATGTCTATATTCTCTTCCTTCATGATTTCTGGGAAGTTTTCTTTCGGCAGCTCAGCAACGATACTCTCTGTGTTCTCAGATGTCTTCACCCTGTTCAGGGACTCCAATTAATCGAAGGTTGTCCCTCTTAGTAGAGTCCCACCTGCTTCTTAATGTTTCTTCATTTTTCTTGTTTCTTTTTTCTGATTTCTGCTCATAGACACTGGCATCAGTAGCTCTGTCTTCCAAGTCAGAAATTCTTTTTTCTATTTGTTCCATTCTGTTTTCTTGGCTTTGCATTGAAGTTTCTATGTCTTTGATTTTGTTCTTGATCTGTTGGACTTCAGAGTACTGGTGTTCCATCAGATCGAACAGCTTGTTTAATTTTTCCTTTTGTTCTGCTGCATTTTGTAAAAGGTCTAGAAGGGCTTTGTATATAATCATTTTGTATTCACTTTCTGTTGCTTTCATAAAAGTTTCTTCATCTGGAAAACTTCTTGGTTGCTTTGGGAGCCTTCTGAAGCCATAGCTGATTTCTTGTATGCCACAGTTGTCTGTTGCTTTTTGGGTCCCATGTGAGTATGTAGAGGCTGGAAGAGGTACTGTGAGGATGGATTGCAAATATTTCTCTAGGCTGTCTTAAAATGTGGAGGAAAAGGTATCTGACCACTTCACAACTCAGTTAGGTTTTCAGGTGTAGAGGTCCCTCTTCTCAACTGACGAAGTAGGCACCACTGTGTCCAACCCCAGATGATACAAACTAGTTCAGAATACAGCAATGCTACTGCCCAGTTGGACTCTGCTGACAGGGCCTAGCCTTAGGCGACACTGCATCGAGTACTGCTTTTGTGATAGAAAAGCGCTCTCTTGTGGGCAGGCTCTGGCTCCCAAGCTAAGAATTAGGTCCAGCTGCAGCCACCGTACCCAAGATGGCACCCTCCTCACAGGCAGCAGACAGAGGGCCTAAAGGTGCTGAGAGGTAGTGATTCCTCTGCTTCTGTTGCAGGGCCCCCAACATAGGTGACCTTTGGTAAATTACTGCTTTTCTGTCGGAGCGCTGTCCTGTTTGCAGGTGCTGGCTCCCAGGCTAAGAATTAGGTCCCGCTAAAATCTTGGTACCAACATGGCGTCCCGCACACCGACTGCGAAATTCTGTACAAACCCCGCTGATGCAGATATAAAACAACAGGGTCAAAGTGGCTAGATGAACAGAGTACTAAGCCTGGCTCTCAAAATATGGGAATTTCGCCTGCCTATCCCCCCAGTAGTGCGTCTGAATCTAGCTGCTAGGCAAGACCCAGCTCCGCGCACCAGCCAAGAGAGAGAAAGAAAAAGTAAAAATGGTACATTTACCTTCTGTCTGTGAGAGCCAGGGCTAGCCAGGAGCGGGAGGCAGCAACAGAGAGGAGGTTTTTTGCTCAGTGATATGAAGTCCCAATTAACAGCCCTGTGCCATGTCCTGGGGCTGATTAGGTGACCAGAAGGCTCCATTTGATTATCAATTCAGGGCTTGGTTTCCAGAGGGATATAAGGAGACATGTGCTTAGTCCACCAGCTTGACTCCACCCCCTCTTGTTTGGTTTTTGAGACTGCTGTATGCATTTTCCTTGAATTCCTCTCTTGATCCATTCTTACCAGAATATCACACACACAAAAAAACCCTTGCTGTCCATTCCAACTCACAGTGACCCAATACCACAGGGTTTAGTTATTGCTATTTTATTGTTCAATGTGTTTATACACCTAATTTTATTTTCTTTATGCTTCTACATATGTCTTTTATTTATGTAATAATTTTTTCCTTTGTGGAATCTTCTGGATATACCAGTAAACAGGGTTTGCTATAGATGGTGCGGTCAGGGACTCAACAGTCAAGCTGAGGACACCATGAGTAAGGAACATTCCTCTAAGAGTAAGGAGGCCATCACTCAAGGTGTGCTGCTGACCTCCAGTGAATTTCACCCCTAGACATACTTCACTGCTTTCCTTTTTTTAAAGCAATCCCCCTCTCTAAAATGGATTTGGGGGAGCGTCTTTGCTTTCCATGGCAACTTCCCATATGTATTGAGACGAGTTTGGAGATCCTCCAGTATTCTGTTGGGAGCAGCTCTTCTCCCTGCAGGGAGCCTTTCTCTGGTCTAGTTTGGGACTGTCTGTTCTCTAGTCTTCACTTGCTGCCAAGCCCATCTTATTTGCTGTTTTCTGCTCGGAAACTTCTCAGAGTTTCTGTTCATTCCTGTTAGCAATTTAGTTTTTTGTAATTTTTTGCTTATTTTAGTAATTTGGGGAGTTTGTGGACGGTGTAAATATGTGTACCCAGTCCCATCTTGAGCATGAGTCGAATCATACTCTTAGACAAATGGGGAAGGAAGGGTTTAAAACCTATGTATTAGAAAGATAATCTTGACAGTAGTAAGGCTGGTGAGTAAAAGAGGGAAAGAACAGAGAACAGAAAAGACCATTAAAAGGCTTGTGCAACTATTGGTAATGTGTGACCTGGTAGTCTCAATTCTAATCATTTATTCTAAAGAAATAATCAGAGCTACAAATGGAAAATTGTGTACCAAAGGTAATGATCGTAACACAGTGTTCCATGGAAGATAATTGAAAACCAGCTCAAACATGTGACATTAAAGGAATGATTACATAAGCATGAGAACTAATAAAATACTGTGCAGGTATTTAAAATTCCATTGTGAATAATGTCAAGTCATGGGATAATTCACACGGTATGATGGAAACTAAAAGAACAGGGTACAGAGCTATGTGTTGTCTATTTTATTTCTAATGAAGAAAATAATCTAGAATATTTGTGACATTCTGGATGTTGGGATTTATGGCATTTTTCATTAGTTTTTTTTTATATTCTATATAGTGGCATGTATTATATTTGGAATGGCAAAAAAAGCATTTTAAAATAAAGTCTGAGCCAATAAAATACTCACTTAGGCTGTTTGTTACCCAGTTTGTCCACAAATGAACAGTTATAAATTTCAAAAATATTTTTGAGCCCATATCATGCATTAAAATCCTGACACATGCACAGGGTCCTCAACTTACGCAACATTTTAGCATTTAGAATAAAAGCTTGGACCATACAGATGTGGATCAAAGACTTCTATAGATGGAAGCCCGATGTACACCTTTGGCAGATTCAGAGTCTGATGCCCAGAAAGCTACATTTTCTGTCTAAGGTCTCTCTGCCCGTTAGAGTAGGACCAGGGATAAATTTCACTACTCGGCATACTATGAGAAACCTCTTATGACAGGTTGTAGTTCTGCCAAGTGAGAAATAAAAACTGTTGGCATTCCTAAACAGCTGGGATGATTGCAGGAGTTTTTCAGAACCTTGTGAAGATTCATGAGGTCATGCTTCCCTCTCTTCTGTAGTTAAGGCACTTGTCAACTTATCAGAAGTATGTGGAGAATGCTTCAGAAATAGATTAAGCTCTAGGCCTCACCCTGATCTGCTGCCTGAGAATCTCAATGGAATTAAGGCTTGAGTTCAGAATTTTCAAATTTCTATGGGTAATTCTGATACACCATCAACTTCAAAAACCATTGTGTTTTTGTATTTTGTTACCTGTTTATAGCCTTGAAAAATAGGTCAAGATGTAAAATATGAAAAGTTTGGCTGGCAATGAAAGAGCTTCAGAATATACAGTTACCTATGGTAGGTAGTCTGAAGTGACTTGATACTGCTAATTTCCTTCTTGGATCCTGGGTTGGTGGGCTAGCGCACCTGAGTGCTATCAGGTAGCTGATAAAATGAATGCTCACATCGGTCTATATCTTTGAGAATAGCCAGTTCATGGGATCTGTTGAAGAAGTTGAAGTAGCTCTGTTAATGCATGGCAGAGAATAAAAGCTGTAAATTTTTACAAGGGAAAATTACCGGGAGGTAGTCAAAAAACAAACCAAGCCAGTTGCTATGGAGTTGATTTCATCTCGTGGTGAGCCATATCTGGCCGAGTAGAACTGTGTGCCGTGGGGTTTTCAGTGGCTGAGTTATCAGAAGTAGATCTCCGGGCCTTTCTTCCAGTGAGTCTCTCAGTGGACTCACCCTTCCAACCTTTCAGTTACCAACCAAATTAACCATTTTTAGCACCCAGGGACTTCATGGCCATGGTCAGGAAGTAGTACATAGTTATAAAAATAGTGGCCATTGACTCACCACTTACTTTCAACCAAGGATTGTGCTAAATACTTGGCTCACCTTTGCTTCGTGTGATGCTCACAATAAACCTATCATATAGAAACTTATTTTGGTCAGATAGTGTAAGTATGGTGATACAACAAACAATCCTAAAATATCAGTGGTTTCAAATGACAAAAGTTTATTTTTCTCTCACATTTCGTGTCCATCTGAAGTATGGCAGAGATCAGTACCATGACATTTTCACTCCGGGACATGAACTGACAAGGCCCTACTATCTGGGGTGTAGCTGTTGGCCAAACTGGGGAAAGGGGGAAATGGGGTAGTGTGTATCTGCTGTGTATGACTACTCTGAAAGACCCACATCGTTTCCACTCACGTTTCTTTTTCCAAGGAAATGTACATGGTCAAGTGCAATTTAAAGGAGATTAAAAAAAAACATTGCGATCACATTGATTCTGGCTCATAAAGACCCTATAGGAAAGACTAGACTTGCCCCTAGGGCTTCCAAGGCTGTAATCTCTACAGAAGCAGACTGCTACATCTCTCTCCCGTGGGGTACTGGGTGATTTCAAACTTAAGTTAATAAGTGAGGGCTTTGATCACTATACCACCAGGGCTCCTTAATAGGAAATAGGAAATATAGTTTTCTCCAGATGAGAGCCAGAGAACTGCAAATAATGGTGAATTGGAACGGTATCTACTACAGCATTATTGTCAGCATTATTACACCTCAATAGAGCACAAAAATCCTTACCAAGTGGATCAATAAGCAGCATCATAACAGAAGGAGAGAAGATTGAAAATTGTCAAGGATTTCATTTTTCTTGGATCTGCTATGAATGCCCATGGAAGTGATGTCAAGAAATCAGATAACACGTTGCATTGATCAAATCTGCTGCGAAAGACCCCTTTAAAAATGTTAAAAAATAAATAAATAAAGATGTCACTTTAAGGACCAAGGTGTGCCTGACCCAAGCCATGGTGTTTTCATTTGCTTCCTATGCATATGAAAGCTGGACAGTGAATCTGGAAGACCAAAAAATAATTGCTATCTTTAAATGATGGTGTTGGCAAAGAATTTTGAATATACCATGAACTACCAGAAGAATGAAAAAATGTGTTTTGGAAGAACTACCTCCAGAATGATCCTAAGAAGTGAGGATGGTGAGACTTGTCTCTTGTACTTTAGACGTGCTGTGATAAGGGACCAGGCCCTGGAGGCTGACACCACGCTTGGTAAGGTGGAGGGTCAGCAAAGGAGAGGAAGACCCTCACCAAGATGAATTGATACAGTGCTGCAGAAACGGACTCCGACATAGCAATGATGGTGAGGGTAGCACAAAACCAAGCATTGTTTCATTTGGGTGTACCCAGGCTGGCTACGATTCATAACCAACTGGGCAGCATCTAACAACGATCATTATCCCCAATTTAAAAATGAAATAACTACCCAGTATTAGAATGGCTAAATACTAAAAAACTAGTTATACCATGTCCTGACAGATACAGAACAAATGGAATTGCTGGCATGAGTGCAAAGTAGTGCAGACTCTATGGAAAATAGTTTGGCAATTTTCTGGGGTTTTTTGGTTTTTAATGTTAAATACACTCTCACCATGTAACTCAGAAATCCTACTTCCAAACTTCCAAGTTTTCTACCCTAGAGTGTTGATTATCAGTTGAGGGTAGTTCTGCCCTACCCTGGAGGCAGTTGGCAATGTCAGGAAGCCTTTTTGTGTCACAACTGGGAGGAGGGTGTCCTATGGTTATCTAGTGGACAGACACGAGGAATGATGCTAAACCTCCTTCGAGGCAGAAGACATCTCCCCACAATTTTGTGCAGTTACCCTACACAAAATACTGTTCATACTATAATGGGGAGATCTTGCACTAGAGGAATGATAATTTATGTTCACAGAAAGGTGTATAGACAAATGTGTGTAGCATCCGAAAATTGGAAACAACCATAAATGTCCTTCAGTGAGTAAATAGTTCAACTGTGATACACCCATACAACAGAATACTATACAGCAATAAAAAAGAAATGGACTGTTGACACATGTAACAGCAGAGGTGAATCTCAAATACATGATGCTAATTGAAGAAGTTCCATCGTGAAAAGTTATGTACTATATGACTCCACTTATGTAACAGTCTGAAAAAGACTAGACTACAGACACAGAGAAGAGGTTGAGAGTTTTCAAGGGTTACGAGTGATGGGAGATGGAAGAAGAAAGCTGGATTACAAAGGGGCAGTGTGATGGAAACTAGGAGGCTGTTGGAATTATTCTGTCTTGATTTTAATGGTGATTGCAGAAATCCATGCATGGTTAAACTCATAGTTTTAACATGTATGTATGTCTGTCATGATTTTGTAAAGTTTAAAAAGAAGAAAAAATCACATAGGAATGGGGAGTTGAGAGATTTGTCTATGGCACACAGCTGGGATTGGCAGAGTAAGGAGAAGGACCCAGATCCACAGGACTTCAGAGCCAGCATTCTTCCCTGCTAGGATAAAGCTGCCTCCGTGGAGAGAAGGGCAGTGAGCTATGAGTGGAGCTTAAGTGGCTCTTAAGATAAAAGGTATTTCTGTTGTCCTACCAAATTTACTGTTGAAAGCATTGAGTTTACTCTTGGTGACTTGGATATCCTTATAATAATACTGTGGCTCTCCATCTAAATTTGTGTATAAACATAGATTCAGATACAGATTGAAACCACTCTCCCCTGTCCAGCACCACCACCCACCCTGCCTCATGCAGGATGTCCAAAGACTAGAGAGAAGACCTCTTGGTCCCCAAGGACAGAGACCCAGATTCAAGACAGCAGCATTCTTAGGTAAAGCAGACCTTCTTTGGGTGTGGCAGAAGCAGAAACAGGTTAGTGCTATAGTTTTATTTTACCACATCTGTATTTCATTTTCCAGGCCTTTGTTTTGTAATACTCTTGCAATTTTTAGCTGTAACAGTGAACAGTTGCCTGAGGTGGCAGAATCAAAACCAGGAAAAGCTGAGTATCAATGTTTCCAGCACATTTTACATTTTGAATAAGGTTAACATAATACACCACATTAGTAATGAGGTCATCTTCAAGAATCCAGGAACTCTCTGTGTGCATTTCTTAGTGCCATGTGGTGAGGGACTGTTCTAATCAGTTCTTCCCACCTCCTGACATTTTAATCACTTAAACAATTACAACTGCTTAGGAAATAACTTGAAAAGGATTTGAATAAAAGAGCAGAGAACACTATTTTCTAAAAAAATAATTACTCCAAATGTAGAAGCCCAAAAGACAAAAAAAAAAAGACTTAATAAAGTGATACCAGGGGTTGGATACTACTTCCGTTTGAAATGGGCATAAATAGTCGCCAAACTGATTCTTGGATCCCAAGGAAAACTTCTCTAAGTAATGCCATCTTCTGTCAGGTTCCAGAAGGAATGGTCTTGTCTCCCAAGTTCAACAGCTGCTGTATAATTCTGTCCATGAAGACGACAGCCTTGGCATTGTTCAGCATCCTTTGAGAAGATAGGTGCAGAAACTTTCATTCTTTTCACGTTTGGACTTGGGACATACATTAGGATGCCTGAACACTGCCTGACAAGAAGGCAATTGTAGGGAGAAACAGAAGTCTCGGAAGGAGAAATATTTTCAATTTAGCATAAGTCTGTCAGGATAGGCTTGATGAAGTCGGAAGACACAATGGTTGGAGGTTGCTGCAGTTGGACTTACCTTGTCTCAAGCCCTTGGGTTAACCAAGATTGCTAGGAAAGAGGAAAGATTGAATTTCTAAGGATTCAAGACACTTTGCCAAAGGCTGCTGTCCCCCAGTACAGTAGATGAGTGGTAAATCTGAGAAAAGGCTCTGTGATTAAGGGTCCAAGTCACTCTGTGGAATACCCTCTACCTTTTACCATCAAGAAAAAGAGAAGTATTTCCCTTCTAGCCAGAGACTCTCACAAGCCCCAGCCTTTCAAGGTGCTCCATAGAGGAAACTAGCGTAACACTGTCTTTCTCTATTCCAGGTCTTCAGCACACTACTCCTTAGCCAGAGATACTTTTCCTAACCCTCTGCTGATGAAAATCCTATTAATAGCTTAAAGTTCATGTGCCATCTTATATGTGACACTTTCCCCAAAACCATGGGAATCAGTCATTGTTTTCCTTGCTTGTATTCTCTTTTAAGATACTCGTTTCATTCTTACTGGTGTTAATTGCCTACACCCCATTCTTTGACAGTAGATGGTGAACTCTTTGAGGGTAAGGATGGCAGTTCATTCCTGTCTGTAATTGTGCAGCTCTGGTACATAGCAAAGGGCTTGACACAAGCAAGTGCTCACAAAGTAATGCTGGCATGAGTGACAGGTGTTAGAGTGCGCTTTTCAAACAGAACACGAAGACGAGGATGTCACTGAGGAAGGAAGGAAAGAGGAACGCAGCGAGGGAGGGAGGGAGGGAAGAACGGACTCAACTTGGGGAGGCCTGCTGGCTCAACAGGAAGCAATCAGCTACTAACTGAAAGGCTAGCAATCTACCCATCTAACAGTTCTGCTGGAGAAAGACCTAGCAACCTGCTCCCGTAAAGATTACAGCCTAGGAAACACTTGGGGGCAGTTCTGCACTGTCATATGGGATCACTCAGAGTGGAGGTCAACAGGATAGCACCTAACAACAGCAAGCTACAAACCCATTTGGTGTTCGGCCGGCCTGAAGGTTAGGGATCTGCATTTTCCTCCGTGATTTGAGATTAAAAACAGTTTTGAAGGAAGGCAAAGAAACCTCTTCAAATATCGTAGAGCTACCTTTCTGAGAATTTTCTTTCATGATTTAAGAGTGACAACTTTTCCCATGTTTCCTATTTATGATTCATTCTGTCTATGGATACTCATGTTCCCCACGAGAAGAAGCGCTCACCAGAGAGTTCGTCCTTGTCAAAGCCATTGCTTAGAGGCCAAAGCATTGTTTCCGTCAACGCACCAGCTTCTTAATGATAGCAAGTGCTTATGTGATACAAACACCTTAATCATTCTGTTTCTCCAAGCATTGCAGTAAGTGCTCATATATAATATATGTGTGCTTGCAGCATGTATAATATATATGGATGTATATGGTGTTTCACATTCCATGCCTGAAAGAACAGCTGATTTATTTCATGGCTTTTATGGACTGTTTTATTATTCTCAACAACATCACATCCATTCCCTTTGCATGCATATTTTATAGCACCTTGATGGACTGATTTGATTTGACCTAGTGTTTTGATGACAGTATGGCCATAGGAAGTGCACATTAACTTACACAAATCATTTTCTCAAGCCACTTCAGAGTGTGGCCCTGCCCTCAGGTGATTTGTGGACTGCCCACTCTCTCACAATGGGCAAAACCACATACCATGCCCCGTAAAGCCATGGTCCAGGAAAACTTCCTGGTGATTCTTAGGTCAGCATTACAGCCTCCTAGGTGGAACTGCTAAGCAACCAGTCATGTCAGAAGGATATTATAGGCTCCCATTCCTGTGATTCTCATGTCTTGCTTTCACTTCCATTATGAAGAGAATTTAAGGCAGAGCACACACATTTGTAGATTAGATTCTTGGATCTAAAAAGATCATACATGTTTGAACTGGTCTTAATAACTATTCATTGAAGAGCAGTTTGGACAGGAAGGTCTGAGGCTGGGCTTTGGTTAAGGTCTGACTTCTTCCCTCTCAGTCTTGGCACACCCCCTCTGATGGACATTCTAGCTTCTACCTGGCTAAAGAGAGTTATCTCAAACCTAAGACAAACAACACTTTGTAGTGGTACTACCTTCTATCCTTCTGACCATGGGGTGACCTCGTGTCTTCTCACCTGAGATAGGTGAACCTTCATTTAAAAACAACTTTGGGGTGGTGACAGCCCATGAAAAGTTGTCTGATCTCCACAAAAACTTGTCCTATGAAAACTAGTGTATTCATTCAATTGCAGACCCCAAGACTCATTCATTTGTATTTACATTCTGTTGGTATGCTTTGTGGACAGTCAACTACATGCTGACTGCTGAATAAGACCTTAGGTCTGTCTTTAAAGCCCCTTCAAACATGAGTGCACATAAAAATCACCAGTGGAGCTGTGAAAACTACATGTTCCCAGATACATGAACCTCTAGATGTAGGGCTTAAGTGAGCATTAAAACTTGAGGAGCCGTGTTTTAAGGAACTCATAGTTTTTGCCAGAGTTGCTAACATGGGTTCAAGTCAACATCCTTATAAAGTGATACAGAGCACGAAGAAGGTGATTGCAAACTTCATTTGGGGTAGCTGAAGCCAGACTTACCAAAGTTTTAACATCCAGGCTCTTTTTCATGCCCCCCCCCCCTTTTTTTCCTCCTCTGCCACGTGATGCTGCTGCTTCTCCTTACCTCATCCTGAGTCCAAATAGCTCTGTCCAGGGTTCTGAAACCTTCCTTCTGCATGTGCGGTATATGAAACCCTGGCAGCCTAGTGGTTAAGTGCTATGTCTGCTAACCAAAAGGTCAGCAGTTCAGATTCTCCAGGCACTCCTTGGAAACTGTATGGTGCTGTTCTACTCTGTCCTATAGGGTCGCTGTGGGTTGTAATTGACTGGACAGCACTGGGTTTGGTTTTTTGGTTATTATATGAAATAATATTAAGGATTTGGAAATCTAATGTCCTGGTGATTAAGTGCTGAGCTTGTTAACCAAAAAGTCAGCAGTTCAGACCTACCAAATGCTCCTTGAAAACTCTGTGGGGCAGTTCTGCTCTGTCCTGTAGGGTTTGGTTTCTCTGTTTTATGTTTTCTAATCAGATATCTAGAAGAGAGGCACCTGTTTCAGTAGCTGCTGGGTAATCACTTACTTTAATGAGACATCTAAGCCACAGAAATAAATTTATACCCAAGGAAAAGGAGGCCTAAAAAGGCCTACTAACTCATCTGGGTCACAAAATAAATTTGTGACAGAACCAAGACCAGACCCCAAGCTTCCTGAACTTTGAGCACCTGTTCTTGCCGTGACAGTAGGTGTCCTCTGATAATTTCCTTTTGCCTTCAAAGACTCTCTCTGTGCATTTGAAATGGTTTCTGATTGGTTTTGTGGTCATCAAAGGGCTGCACATGAGAATTCAATGTTCAAGACTTAAGTGTTCATAATTTAACCTCAGTGGAGATGAACTTTTTAACTTTAGGATTATCTTCTTTTTGATGTGGCTGTTCTGGCTGGCTTGGCTATTCTTAATTAGGAACCCTGGTTGCACAGTGGTTAAAATCTACAGTGAGCTAAGGCTACGAACCATGAAGTAGGCATTTCAAATCCACCAGCTGTTCCTTGGGAACCCTGTGGGGCAGATCTCTGTCCTATGAGGTTGCTATGAATCAAAATTGACTCAGTGCAATAGATTTAGTCTGGTTGGGCTTATCCTTAATTAATGAAAGTAATCCTCCTTTTTTATTAGAGTTTGTTTCTGATTTTCTGTATTTGTAGTTTATGTTAAAAAATTGAAAATTAACTTTTATATTAGAAGCATAAAGTCATCCTATGTCACTATATTTTTAACATCTTTAGAGGTGCATGAATCTTTTTTAAAGTAGATGTATTTCTTTAGAAAATGATAAACATAACTGAGATTAGACATCGTGACTCAACTGTGTCTGTGCATATACAGACACATACATATATAGTAGCTTTTTATTAAACCTTTCATAGAAAGTCTCAAGCCTCATGGATTCCTTTAAATTTCAATTCTTTTTATAAGGTTTCTTTGAGAATGATCATAAATGTCAGATATCAGCCCTCTTGGGCAAGAACTGAGGAGAGTGAGTGACTATATGTAAACACTGAACAGTGTTCAGCAGAATTGCTCATGTAGGCTGCTTGTAAGAGTCTTAAGCCCAAACAGGAGATGTCAAAATACCAGGTGATCAGTTAGAGTAATGTTAGGTCAGGAAAAAAGAGGAGATAATGTTTCCATGAGAGACCAGAGAAGCAGCTACATCAAGGTCACAACTCCATAGAATATGTTTAAAGGGAGGTCAGAAGATCAGGAAGCATACCCACAAAAATCAGGAAGAGACAGAATGAGATTCATAAGAGTCTCGTTTCAAGGGTAAATCTAATAATCCCAGCACTGAGTGCATTTTGCTGGGGTCTTGGTGCCCTCATACTGGGTGGCGCAGGGGACAGCATGTATAAGGTCCCCTTGAACAATAGGTCACTTTCTTCCAGACTCAGTGATGCTGCGATCATGCATTTATAACCAATGATAGTGAAAATAATTTGAACATTATGAGAAAGAGTAGAAGAGATTCTAGTGCTCTGTGTAAAAACCTTTAAATTCCCATTTCATTAAAAATTCCTCTCTGCAGCTGGTAGTGGAGATTACCATGGTTCACCATCTGTGCGGATTAATGTTTACTTAAAAAAAAAAAAAGAGGGAGAAAAAGCAACAGATAAGATGAATGGTTTCCCAAATACAACAGAAAGCCAAAGTAGAATATATTTCCATAAGTTTTTTTTTTTTTTCCTTTTGGAAAAAAAGAAAATCTTAGACCTGCTTTGTTTGACTCTAGTGATAGAATTATTTAAGCAAAACTCAGGCTTATTTATTTTAAAAGAGTGAATAACATAGAAACTACAGATCATCATCAAAATGTTGAGATTTACATTTATGCAAAATTTGTGTCAAGAGGGTTTTAGAATTTGCTGAATATAATTAGGTACCTTTGGCCCTTCTCTGGTACATTTCTCATTCTGGGAAGATTTTCACTGATAACTCACAGCTGGGATTCACAAAGCAGATCCCCAGATTCTGTCCTGGAGGAGGGCAGATTGCCAGTGGCCTCAAGGTCTGAATTTAATCAGTTGCAGAGCTGCCTCTGATCCCTACACTGCTGTGGCTTCCACCGTGTACAGGACAGTGGCCTCGGTTAACTGGAGTAGCTAGTGCGCTAATACAGCAACATGCTGCTGTGTTTGTTGTTGTTCGTTGCCGTCCAGTCAGCCACAGTCATGGTGACCTTAGGTATCACAGTGTGAAACGTTGCCTGGTGTGTGCCATCTTGACCACTGATAAGTTTGAATCCAGTGTTGTGGCTCTTGTACTAGTCTGTCATACTGAGGGATTCTCTCGTCTCTGCTAACACTCTGCTTTACCAAATATGATGTCCCTTTCTAATGATAGCTCTTTCCAGCTGATGTGTCCAAAGTGAGTGAGTTGACATCTCGCCATCCTCACACTAAGAAGCATTCTGGAACAATACAGGTAGTTCCCGTCCCTCCCCCACCCCCAGCACTTTTCTTTGTGGCAGAGGTAGTGACTGCTTTCTTGCATTGTCTTTCTTATATTTATTTATGTTTATTATTGTGATAGGAAACCCTAGTGTTACAGTCGTTAAGCACTTTTAGAACTAATCTCAATATTGAGAATCTCATTTTTGTGAAAAACATACTTTTTCCTCTCCATGTGCCCTGAGTCATCATTACTAGGAGCAGAGAGCATCTTACTTCGTGCAATTACACTTGCTCATCAGTTCTGCATCACTGCCCAGTGTTACAAATGTCTAGTTACCTATGTTCTATTGACACGTGACCTCATTTCTTACCAAAATGGGCTTTCAACTCTATTTAGAGGCCATCTTTCTAATGGCATATGGGAGCCAAGGAAATATGTCACTCTTATTGCCAACCAAACAGAAATGAACCATTGCGGTCATTCCTTATACTGGAGATCCATCAGCTCAGTACAGTCCACGCCCTACTAAGTGTTACTCCTCAATTAAAGGGTCTGTGCTTTCTACCATTATTTACAAATGTTTCCCTTTAGTTTTCCTGTTCACCCTTATCCACTTGCATTAAAAATATTTGCACAGTGTTTTAGTCAGCTAGTGCTGCTCTACCAGAAATACCAGAGTGGATGGCTTGAACAAAGGAAGGTTTATTCTTACACAGTCCTGTAGGCTACAAGTCTGTATTCAGGATGTCTGCTCCAGAGGAAGGCTTTCCCCCTTGTTGGCTCTGGAGGAAAGTCCAGCATTGCATTAGTCCTTGTCCAGGGAGCATCTTGGCACAGGAACCTCAGGTCTGAAGGAGGCTCTCTTCTCCCGGTGCTACTTGCTTGATGGTACGAGGTTCCCAGTTCTCTGCTTGCTTCTCTTTCCTTTTATCTCTTGTAGGCTGAAAGGATTAAGGGTGGGGCAAGCCATACTCCAGGGAAACTCCCTTTACAGCAGAGCAGGGAAGTAATCCTATGAAGGAATTTACAGCCCCACCCTAATCCTTTAACGTACAGTTTAGGGAAACCACAAAATGGAGGACAGTCACAAGATACTGGAAATCATGTCTCAGCCACATGGCTACACATATTTTTAGGGGGACACAATTCAACCCATGACACACTATTTCTTCATGGAGTTTTTAAGTCTTTAAACTGGGTTACATTTCTACTAAGCTTTGAAGAGCAAACGTTGTAAACCATGTGATTATGTTAAAAGTTAGCTTGGGGTTGATTCTGTAGTTGGCTGTTCATCCTGAACATGGTATGGTGGGGGCTGAGTAATAAATGAACCTGCAAGGATACCCTGTCACCTTTAAAGCAGAAGGCAGGGATTGTCAAGTTCAAGAGATATCTTGAATGTCATTCCAGTCAGGGCTGGCAGTAATGTCCAAGAGATCGAAGGAATAAGGGGTCTTGGAAAGCAAAGTTCTTAGCACCAGCTAGTTGCTTGTGCTCTAGGACCAAAGAGATCTACTATAGTGACTGGGGAGATTCTCTAACTACGATCCAATCTTGGAAAAAAACTGACTGACGCCAAATGAGGAGGATGCAGAGAAGAACTCAAGTACAACTAATGCCCAGGAGAAGTAACTGCATGATTAGGGGTGAAGCATGTTACATAGAAAGGTTGTACACAAGCTCCAATTCACCCTAAAGCAAGATGAGGATAAAAAAAGACTGATTCCAGAGTCTTGTTTGTGATAGAGATGGCTCTTAAACTAGTGTATCGGTTGAGCCTTGTTAGCTAGGACCTGGGGGTTCTTTCAACAGGAGGAGATAGGTTAGGATTAAGGATAGTTGAGATGGCCTTTCTGGATTATGCAAGGAGTGGCAGGACATGGCAAGCAGTTTTTAAACATTCGCTTTTTATTTGGTAACAGTCCATTTGAGGTTTGGGTTTTTTTTTTTCCTCCTTAGTTTTACTCTGTTGATATTTCTTCGTCAGTCAACAGGAGGATAGTCACCATGGAGACAAGGGAAGCCAGCAGCTCCCTCACTGGTGCGCTTTTATATCTACCGTAACCAGCCTTCTATGAATGGTACCAGGAGCATGGTCTCAGTCATGCATGTTTCCTCCCTGGTAGGACATACATATATATGCATGCCTCCATGGTAGGATATACATACATGGATGGAGGGAGGGAGGAAGGGAGGGAGAGAGGAAGGGGTGACTTCCATCCAGTTGACTTCAATTTATGGCAACTGTATATGCAATGGAATGAAATGTTGCCTGGTTCTACATCATATTCATGATCGCTCACATGTTTGAATCCATCACTTTAACTACTTTTCCACTTCATCTCACAAAGGATCTCCCTCAACCGTGCTGACATTCAGCTTCTCCAAACATAACGTCCTCCTCCAGTCATTGATTCCTCTTGATGTTATGGCCCAAACAAATGAGTCAGACAATCTTTTGTTATGATAAAATTTTTGTTCTCTAATTTTGGAAGTGAATCACCAGGTCTTTCATCCTAGTTTTAGTCTGAAAGCTCTGCTGAAGCCTCTCACAATGGCTGACACTGATAGTATTTGAAACTGCAGTGGTGTAGCTTACAGCATCATAGCAACAGACAAGCCACCACAATATGACCACCTGACAGACAGACTTAGCTTAAAGGTAGCCTAACATCATAGAAAGAACATGGACCCTGGAATCTCACAGGCCTAGGTTCAAAACTCAGCTCTGGCAACTGATAGACCCATAGAACTGGTAGAACCAAACCAAAAACCAGACCCATTGCCATTGAGCTGATTCTGACTCCTAAAAACCCTATAGTGAGAGTAGAATTGCCTCATAGGGTTTTCAGGGAGTGCTGGTGGATTTGAACTGCTGACCTTTAGGTTAGAGGCCTTAGTATTTAACCACTACGGTACCAGGGTTTCCGGTAGAAGCATAGACAAGTTATTTTCCTGTCATAGACAAGCTATTTTCCTCCTCCGTGTATTTTCTTGTTTGTGACATGAAGATAATGACCTGATCTTGCAGGGTTACAGGGAGAATTGAGACAGCACATACAAAGTGCCTACTGGAGTGTCTGGCTGTAAGATCTTATTTTCTATCTTCTCCCTTTCTTATCCAAGCCCTTGAATACTGCCCTGCAGCAAGGCAGCCTGAGGATGTGCCAAGCCCACCCTGGAGGGATCATTTTGCCATAAACACAGCCTTTAAAATTCATCGTTAGCAGAGAGGAGTCTTAGTTGAAAACAAAGCCTGTTAAGTAGATTCATTCAGCAAATTTTTATTGAATGTGTACTACATTCCAGGCAGGAACTTAAGTGCCAGAGATAAAAGGAGTGAATAAAAACAGATAAAAAATCTTTGCTGCCACATAGCATGTATTGTAGTGTAGGAAGAAAGCAGACAAACCCGTGAAGTCAATTCTGACTCAATAGCACCTATACCGGACAGAGTAGAACTGCCCGGAAGAGTTTGCGAAGCTGTAATCGTTATGGAAGCAGGCTGCCACATCTTTTTCCCTTCAAGCAGCTTGGGGCCCAAATCGCTGCCATTCTGGTTAGCCAGGTGCGAAACCACTGCACCACCAAGGCTCCTTCAAGCAAATGAGTAGGCAAATTATAGTGCTTCAGCCAGTCATGGGTGTCGTGGTAAAAAATAAAGCAGGCAGGGAGGTGAGGAGCTCCAGAGGGAGATGGACAAACTGCAGTCTTTGATACATACCCAAGAAGGTGACATATAGACCCCGAAGAATCTCTACTGGGTAGAAAGACCTTAGAAGGAAAGTTCATCCCACCTTCCCCCATTTTCATTGCCCCCTAGAAGCTAGGTTCCTTGAGGAAATAAACTTTGCCTTCTCTGCACTGACGCCATACCCCCTGGCACAACATCTGACGTGTACTAGACGCTCCGTAATTATTGGCCAACCTGCACTCCTCAGACATATCTCTGTAGCCCAGTTTCCTCTGACGTCTGAAATACCAGTTTGCATTAACAGCACCACCCGCGTGCCTCAGTGTGACAGGCCGTAAGCTCTAAGCCTGCCGGTTGCTTATTGATTTGACTAATAATAAGTAATGGAGTGGCAACTCAAGTGACATTAATATAATGTGGAGAGGAATGTACGCCAGGATTGAAATGCTCTTACGCATCAAGGCACCTCTGCTCCTAAGAGAGGAATCTGATTTTCAGCAACAGTGTTTCCTGTCTCACTTCCTCAGCTCTCAGAACTGTCAAATTCTACAGAAAACATGTGAAAAGCAAAGGCAGAGTTTTCAGAGGGAATGCAGAATCTGTTTTACGGTAGTCAGGAATAATAGTGATAGTGGTAATAGCTCATTGAAAATAGAGAAGGACCTAGAAGAAGAAATGTGACGGTGTCGTATGCCAGAAAGAAATCTGTACATCTATCCAGAAAACTAAGGATCAAGACCAAGTCTCTCTCCTTCCATGGAGTTAAGACAATGACTGCCTTGACTTGATTCATCCTATTTCCTTCAGGTTGAATAGCAATTAGCAGAGCAAGGTGAGGACTGGGTGATAGAAACACAACAGCATATGGAACAGCTCAGACTCATTTTGTGCCATCTTAATAACAATAGCAGTGACAGCAACCATTAAAATTCCTTGGGCTATTTTTATATGAGGTTCAGTGGTAGAATTCTCACCTTCCATGCAGGAAATCCAGGTTCAATTCCTAGCCAATGCATCTTGTGTGCTGTCACCCCCTGTCAGTGGAGGAATGCACATTGCTGTGTTGCTGCAGAAGTTTCAGAGAGCTTCCAGACTTACGAGGAATGCCAGTGAAATTTGCTGACTCATCCTAGAAAAAGTGCTACACACCTCTTTGCAGAATATCAGAATGGCCCAAACTGCCGCCGTTCTGGTTAGCCAGGTGCATAACCACCTTCAAAGTCCTCCACTTGGGAAGCTATGCACCGATGCCAGTGCCTAGTACACCCTTCAAGTCAGTTTTGGAACTCTTTTTCTGGAATGGCCATCAGAGCTGTTGTCATATATTACCTTGATGTCCTGAATGTCATCAAAATGTTTTCCTTTCAGTATTTCCTTTATCTTTGGGTAAAGAAAAAAAATCATTAGGGGCCTGACCAGATGAGTAGGGAGGGTGTTCCAAGACAGTTATTTTTTTAATGGCTAAAAACTCCCTCGCGGACAAGTGTGCAGTTAAGTTTGAGAACTTGCCACTGTACCGCCATGCACAATGGCCATTCCAGAAAGAGTTCCAAAATTGCTTTGAAGGGTGGACTAGGCACTGGCATCGGTGCATAGCTTCGCAAGGGGAGGACTTCGAAGGTGACTGTAGTGATATTCAGCAATAAGGTATGTAGCACTTAGAATAGTTAAGTTTGCAGACTTGTCCGACCTCATAAGACAGACTGGGGAGAAAGGCCTGATGATCTCCTTTCAAAGATTAGTCGGTGAAAACCTTATGGATTATAATGGGCTCAATTCCCTTGAGTGTGGAGTCACCATGACTCAGGGGCTGATACAGCAGCAACCAAGCACAACAACAATCTTTATAGGAAAGGTTGTAGGTTCATTAACTCATGTAATTCTTGCAGTAACTTTTTCAGGAAGATATTGTTGCATCTGTATTTTACAGTGAAGTCTCTGAGATTTAAAGAGTATGTACAGTCTGGACAAAGTCACACGAAGAGTGAGATGGCACTCTCTTTGCTTCACACCATGGTTTCAGAACCCAGGACTCATACATACAATCACTGCACTGTACTTCTTCTGGAAAGAGCACGTTAGTTTCTTCAGTGTATGGTCAGTGTAAGGCATCTCGCCTCCTCTGGGTGTAACAGCACACCTGGAAGTGGGGCAAGGTTCTGGGGTCAGGTCAAAGAAGTGGAGTCCATTAAAAGGCAGGTTTTACGTAACATGTTTCTAGTTTGAATGATTAGTACTTTCAATATCTGGTGTACCATGGACTCTGTCACTGAACTGATTACCAAAGAATTGAAAGAATTCCATACAAAAGGGGTCCTCTGTCTGATTTCTGATTCAGACAATCCACCACTGTAAACTTGACTGATCTAATTGTGGAAACCCTGCTGGTATAGTGACTGTGTGCTACATCTATTAACTGAAAGGTCATAGTTTGAATCTACTAGGGGATCCTTGGAAACTCTATGAGAGAGTTCTCCTCTGGCCAGTGAGTTGGAATTGATAGCAACGGGTAACCCTGATTGCAGGGATCTCACCACCTTTCTAAGGAGCCCTGGTGGTGCAGTGGTCAAGTACTCAATTGTTAACCGAAATGTTGGCAGTTCACACCCTCCCAGTGACTCCAGAGAGGGAGACCTGGCAATCTGCCCCTGTAAATATCACGTCCTTAGAAATCCTAAGGAACAGTTTCACTCCATCACATAGAGTCATTATGAGTTAGAATCCACTTGACGGTACCCAACGATAGCAGCACTATGTTCTAGATAGCTGGTACTGCCTTCATACAGCTCAGACCGTCAGAACATCTGGAATTGAGATTTGCCTCTGTATGTTTTCTACTCATTGGTTCTAACTCTTTGAGAGAATTAAACAGACAACTAAGGAAGAATAAGAAAGTTGCCATTGAGTTGACCCAGACTCATGACCACCCCATGCATTTCAAAGCAGAAGTATTCTCCATTGGGTTTTCAATGGCTGATTTTTCAGAAGTGGATCACCAGGCATTGTTTCTTTCAAGCAGCCTCCAGGTGGGCTCTGACCTTTATGCTTTCAATTAATAACCAAGCACATTAACTGTTTGCATCACCCAGGGACTCCTGAGAGAATCAAGCAAGTAGTTAATAGCAGTGGTAATAAGGTGGCCGTTGTATATGACAGACCATACAGGAGATCTTAACAGCTCTGTTTTGACCCCTTTCTAGCCTTGCAGAGCCCATTATGATGAGTTTTAAGAAAGACGTAGTCCTGAAGTCATTTAAAATATAGCCTTCAGTGAATCATCTTTCAGTGCAAGCCTTTGAAGTGCCTTGTCATATACAGAAGTAATCTTTTATTCAAGTCTTATTTTCTGCATATGTGTTCATTGCACATATTAGACCTCTTTTATGTAAATTAAGTCCCTCGATATAAAAGAAACAAAGCAAAGCCAGATTAATTGGCTAATTTTCAAAGGCATATTCTAAATTGATTGCAGCTTTTTTCTCTATGAATTTTTTATTATGCTCTTTACTGTGCCAAAAATCAACTTTGAAACATCAGTATGTAAAGTTGATATATAGAAACTTGACCCAAATCATCTCATTTAGGGGAAAAAAAGGCATGCTGCACACCTGCAATTGTGACCTAGTTCTCATTTCTCCAACTCAGCAGGTTTAAAATGTAATAGAGAGAAAAAAGGAGACATTTGTTCATAGGTATAGCACTGCCTAATGTCTTTCTAACCATACATTTTATGTCTGTTTAACTTTTCTTCTTTTTCACATCATCCTTTTTCACTTTTGCAGTTTTAACCTGTGAATTTAGAAATTTAGACTAAAACTAGAGAATTAAAGAAGCATGGATGACAAAGGAACTTCAGCAATGATCTCTGCTGCTTGGAGCCCTCTACTTTAGCCCAGCAGTCACCTCCCTTTAGTTGATCACCCCCTCTGATGGGGAGCTCACTGCTTCCCTGGCAGCCTTTTGAGTCTCTTTCATTTTTATAAAATTATTATTTATCTTGAACAGAAATTAGCCTCTTTCTCATTCCTGTCCTTTTTTGACCCTTTGGGGCACACAGAACATGGCTCATTCTCATCCACTTCAGAGCTCTGAAGATAGTTGAAGAGGGTTAACTTGTCCCCCTATGCTATCCCTAAGTCTTACCTTCTCTGGTCAAAGAGTCCTGGTGGCTCATCAGTTAAGCCCTGGGCTGCTAACCAAAAGATTGGCAATTCAACTCTGCCACCAACTCTGTGGGAGAAAGACCTTGTGATCTGCTCCCATGAAGATTACAACCTAGGAAACACTATGAGACTTCTGTACCATCACATGGTTTCACTGTAAGTCAAAAGTCAACCCAACAGCACCTAACAATAACAGCTGTTATGTAGAAGAAAGAACAGGAAAAGGATACAGCTTCCAGTTTTACTTTCTTAAAGATGTAAATGTCACAGTATCCTCTTCTATAGTAATTCTATTAGAAACAACAGAAGCACCTCAATAGATAAATAAGTACATGGATACACGCATTATTACAGTTGCTAAGACTCAGAATCGACTTGATGGCATCCATCAACAACAGTTTGTTTGTTTTTTAGTACATGGTACCTCCATGATCCAGGCTTGTAACTTTAAGGTGATAATGAAATGTGGAGAATTTTGAGACATAAATAGTTACTAGATTATCCCTTTCAGATATCAGTGTCTTATGGATTTCCAAGAGACAACCCGTAGAGTGATCATTTGTGTCTTTGGCGAAAAGGAAACACTGTTCTCACTGGCATGCGTGTTAGATAGCCTAAGTGGTCTGTCTGGGTCCGATCGGGAGACAGTAACCACACCAGGTATTGTTAGAGAGAATTTAATAGGAAGCGGGGTCAGCTCTACTCTGGCCCCTGGGGGTTGCCATGGGTCCGACTCGAGGGCACTTGGCTTGGCTATGGTTAACTAGATGTAGAATATCAACAGAGGCAGAAAGAGAACATGAAGGTATCACAGGGGTACTGACTATAAGAAACAGATACCACTTCTCTGGAGTGAGAACAAAAGAAGAATTTAGCATGATTAAAGCCAGAAAGCTTGGAGGAAATTGCGCGTGGAACTGAAACTCTGCTCTCTGGGTTTGCTGGTGTCCCTGGCCTCAGCAGAGGGGCCCATGGAGCTGAAACTGAAGCCTCTAGGGACACACCAGCTGGATGGTGCTGGTGTCCCTAAGGGGTGCCTGTGATGCTGCTTCTAAGATGCTGGAAAAACTGCAAACTGGATTCAGTTGCTGGTACACAGAGAAAATGCTATGCCACTGTGAAAAAGTGAGGCCAGCAGCAGGGAGCTAGGAAAAGGGAAGCAGACATAAAGGCTATCAGTCACCTCTTTGCCTTGTCTCACAGTCTCCTTCTAGCACCCTCTATAGTCAGAGACTGATATGGACTTAGTTGGCAAAGCAAAAGAAAGGGATGAGTCGATGTCCCGGCACGAGCAGGCATCACAGAGCAAATGACGGAAGGCTGGGTTTAAGGCTGAGCGACAGCAGCTTAATAAGTGGCAGGAGAGGTATTTTATGTTTGACTTTCACCCAAGAGTACAGTTTCTATCCTTGACTTAATAGGAGGTCAGTGCAGTTTAGTCCCCAAATGAACCGAATCAGCTTGGGAAGTGGAAAGGAGTAACTCAGGTACTTTACTGTGATATCTCTGAGTCCTATGGCCAGATGATCCACCCCCCAAATCTAGCCCAACAAGGTGGCTACTAGGGGCAGGGTGTACCCCAAACACCTTCTTCGCATTTTAAGAGGAGACAGATATCAATGATGGCTGTACTGTCACTAACGTGTGAATATATCATTAAAAATCTGGGAGGCAGAGGAAACTTACTTGCTGCCAGCCCTCCAAGTTCAGGGCCATTGGGGAACATTTGCAGCATTTGTGGTATAGTGATTAAGAGCTCTACTGCTAACCAAAGAGGTCATCAGTCCTAATTCACCAGCTATCCCTGGAAACCCGTGAGGCAGGTTTTTGTCCTGTAAGGTCACTATGGTTAGAATTGATTCCACAGCAGCAGGTTTTTGTTTGTTTGGGGACCATACAGTAACAGCTAGCATTGCAAGAGAGCACCCGTTCTCCAGGTCAGTGGCCAACCATCTGTCGCTGGTCAGCCCTGTCTTTCAGACAGTTGCCCTCACACCCCTGCAGTGTGAACTGGCAGGCCATCTACACCACAGCATCAAAACACACATTGAATATTTGGCCCACCCACCTAACCATTGCTTGCAGTCAGACTTTCAGCCACTCAATTTGTTGAGTGTTTCAGAGATAGAAAACAATAAAATGAGGCCTCCAGGACAGCTGGCAAAGAGAATTGCAAAGCTGGCTGTCCTCAAGCCTCCCTGTAATTGGGTAGTTCTGGATAGAAAGGACTAATTTCATGGGGTCAGTGCTGTGTGCCTTAAAAGTATTTACCATTTAAAAATTAATGCTTGATTAATGCTAAGTCCAAAGTGTCTCCAGAAATCAGAGGAGCAAGATTTCCAGGGTTTCTAGGAATGAGATTTGTAAAGAGTCTAAGGATGCAATGGGATGTATCTGAAAGGAATTAAGAAAAATAGAAGTTTGATTCTGGTCAGAGTCCATGAGCGTTGCTCTATTCCTGGCTCAGCTCCTTCTCTGCATCTCTGTAGCATTCCATGCTCTTTGTACAAACAGTCCTTACCCCTGAGGACCATTGTATCCCACACATATCTAATCCTGCCTTCCAGACCTTGGAATGAACACTATAGCATTATTTTTATGTACCTCATGGTAGTCTTTACTCATAAAAACCCTCCTTAATAATAGTAACTGATCAGAAACCACTGGTCCTACTTACCCACAGTATTAATAATTAGTATTTATTTAACACTTTCTTGTGTTCCATTCTTTAATTTTCACAAAAACTCTCTGAAAAATATTTCCATTTCTGGTGAAGAGTCCCTGAAGGTGCAGGAGAGAAGTGGAGTGCAGACTGCAAACTGTAGTAGAAAGACCAGACTTAGTGGTCTGACAGGCTGTAGAGTTCCCAGAAGACAGGCCCTCTGGAATGTCTGTTAGCCCAGAAGTAAAACTATTCCCAAAGCCAAGTCTTCAATGATCAGACTGGACTAGGAGACATAAAATGATACTGGTGATAAATGTGCTTCTTGGCTCAAGTAGATGCATGAGACTAAATGGGCAGCTCTTGTTCAGAGGCAAGATGAAAAGGCAGAAGGGGACAGGAGCCTGTTGAATAGGCCCAGGAAATATACAGTAGAAAGGAGGAGTGTGCTATCACATTATAGGGAAAGCAATGAGGGTCATAGAACAATGTGTGTATAAGTTTTTGTGTGACAAACTAATTTGAATTGTAAAGTTTCACTTAAAGTACAATAAAATGAACGAATAATAATGTTTCCGGGGGATGGGACCAAGGTAGCAGACTAGACATACATCTTCTCAATTTCCTGTAAGAACTAAGACCTAGAAAAATAATTGAACAGAGCAGTGTGGACAATTGAAAGACCCAAGATCTGGTGTAGAGTTGTAAGATTGGTCTGGGTGACAGGAAGCAGGAAACTACCTCTGTTGGAGGTGAGGGAGCGGATCACTGAGTCCTGCTTCTGTTGGTACATCGTTTGAGAAGATTACAGGTAAGGATGCCTTCTTTGTTAACCGGGAGTCTAGGACTGGGACTGCTGAGCCTGTGAGCCTGGCACAAGCTCACCGATCCACTGAACTGCAGTGCTTAAGTAAATAACACATCCAGCAGCAGAGATACTGAAGATGTTTACTGAACAGCACAAAAACTGGACCCCAAAAGACAAACACCAAAAAGTGTTATAATCAGGCTTAATAAAATGAAACATAAAGAGAGGCTTTTAAAGGCAGCGAAGCTTAAAGCAAAACTAATGTACAAAGAGAAGGCCTGTAGGCTTTTATCTGATTTCTTGGAAGAAACCATGTTGGCAAGAAGACAGTGGGATGACACATGCAAAGCCTTGAAGGGGAAAAACTTCCATCCAGGAATCCTGCAGAATTGTCTCTCAAATATGGTAGTGAAATTAAGACATTCACAGATAATAAGAAGTGTAGAGACTTTATAAAAAACAAACCAGAACTACAAGAAATACTGAAAGCAGCTCTTTGTTTAGAAAAACAGTAATGTCAAACGTATGCCTAAGGATGCAATGCAGGACACAGCTTCCAAAGTCGTACTCAGGAAAGTTCCTGAGCTTAATCAAACCTAAAATATTGAAAGTAGGGAACCAGTGATCTTAACAGGAAAGCTGTGACATCATCAGACTATAAAGAGGTATGTATTACAATAGATATAACCCTTTCAAATGGAGAGGAAATTAAAAAGATATGCAGAAGTCAAAGACTGTTTTAAACTAGAAAGATTATGAGGGATCAAAGGAATAGCCACAAAACAAACTAACACAGCAGAACAAGAAACATAATACCAGAGTCTGAACAAACACAAAACCAACACTGAAAAAGATGAAAAGTAAACCCATAAAGGAAAATGAGCCAGAGAGAATATTAAGAGGAGTAAAGAAAACATCAACACAATATTAAAGGTACTAAAATGGCAGCACTAAACACATACCTGTCAATAATAACTCTGAATGTAAATGGATTGAATGCTCCTTTAAAAAGGTGGATCAACAAACATGATCCATCTATATGTTGCTTACAAGAAACACACCTTAGACTCAAAGATATGAACAAGCTGAAAATCAAAGGGTGGAAGAGTATATACCAAAGTAACAGCATACAAAGAAGACCAGAGATTTTAACGTAAAATCCACCATCATAGATAAGGATGGTCATTATTTATTGCTGAAAGGTTCAATACATAAGGAGGATATAACAATATGAAATATTTATGCACCCAGTACTACAGCATCTAAGTACATCCAACAAACACTGACAGCACTAGAAAATGAGGTAGATCATTCCACAATAATAGTAGGAGACTTTAACACTCCACTTTGAGTAATGGACAGATCATCCAGAAAAAAAGCTCAGTAAAGAGACAGAAGATCATATTGCAGCAATTAACCAATTAGACCTCATATACAGAATGTTTTACCCAACAACAGATAAGTACACCTTCCTTTCCGGTGCACATGACACCTTCTCCAGAACAGACCACATATCAGTTCACAAGCCAAGTGTCAACAAAATCCAAAGCGCTGAATTACTGCAAAGCATCTTCTCAGACCACAAAGCCATAAAAATTGAAATCAAAGCAGAAAAAACGTAGGTAGAATTTGAATTCATGAAAGCAGAACAATGCCTTGCTCAAAAATTCATAGGTTATAGAAGAAATCAAAGATGCAATAAAGAAATTTATGGAATCAAATGAGAATGAAAACATCATACTAGAACCTATGGATATAGCAAATGCAGTGCTCAGAGGTCACTTTAATCTCTATAATTGCACACATCTGGAATGAAGAAAGGGCCCAAACCAAAGAATTAACCCTACAGCTGGAACAAGCAGAAAGAGAGCAACAAAACAACCTCTTGGGCACCAGAAGAAAACAGAAAATAAAGACTGGAGCAGAACTGAATGAAGTAGAGAATAGAAAAACAATTGAAAGAATTAACAAAACCAAAAGCTGTATTTTTGAAAAGATCAACAAAGTTGATAAACCACTGGCTAAATTTATGAAAGAAAAACTGGAAACATAACCCAAATAAGCAATGAGATTGGAGATGTCACAAAGGACCCAACCAAAATCAGAAGTACCATAACAGAATACTGCAAAAAAACTGTACTCTTAACAAATTTGAAAACTTAGAGGAAATGGACAAATTTCTAGATTCACATCATGTACCAAAATTATCACAAGGAGAAATAGAACAACTTAATAAACCCATCCCAAATTAGAGATTGAAAAAGTAATTTAAAAAAAAAAACAAAAAAGAAAAGAACCTCCCAAGCAAAAAAAATCCTGGCCCAAATGACTTCACTGGAGAATACTACCAAACTTTTAGAGAGGAGTTCATTCCAATACTACTGAGGCTAGTTCACAACATAAAAATGGACAGGGAATGTTCCCAAATTAATTCTGTGAAGCCAGTGTAACCCTGATACCAAAGCCAGGGAAAGAGCCCATGAAAACAGAAAATTACAGACCAGTGTCACTCATGAACCTAGATGCAAAAATTTTCAACAAAATCCTAGCCAATAGAATTCAATAACATACTCAAAAAAATAATTCATTATGACCAAGTTGGATTCATACTTGGGATCCAAGGCTGGTTCAACATCAGAAAAACAATTAATGTGACCAACCACATAAATAACTGAAAGGGTAAGAATCACCTGATTTTTTTCAGTTGATGCAGAAAAGGCATTTGATAAAGTCCAACATGCATTCATGTTAAAAACTCTCAGTAAAATAAGAATAGAAGGGAAATTCCTCAATGCAATAAGGGGTATCTATGCAAAGCCCACTGCCTACATCATCCTAAATGGAGAAAGACTGAAAGAATTCCTCCTGAGAATGGGAACTAGCCAAAGATACCCACTCCCACCACTTCTGTTCAACACTGTTCTAGAGGTTCTAGCAAGAGCAGTTAGACAAGACAAAGAAATAAAAGGTATATGCTTCGGCAAATGTGAAGTAAAAATCTCCGTATTTGCAGATGATATTATCATATACACAGAGAATCCTAAAGGATCTGTAAGTAAACTACTGGAACTAATACAAGAGTTCAGCAAAGTTTCAGGATATAAGATAAACATACACAAATCACAAGGATTCCTTTACACCAACAAAGAGAGCATCAAAGAGGATATCACCAAATCAGTACCATTTACTGTAGCCTCCAAAAAGATAAAATACCTAGGAATAAATCTAACCAGACAAACAAGAACCCTATACAGAGAACATTACAAGACCTTACTGCAAGAAACCAAAAGGAATTTATGTAAGTGGAGAACAGCCCCCCCCACCACCCACTCTCATGGATAGGGAGAGTTAACATTGTGAAAATGTCTGTTTTACCCAAAATGATCTTCATATACAATGCAATCCCAATATAAATTGCAAAGTCACTTTTTAGTGAGATGGAGAAACAAATCCCCCACTTTGTTTAGAAAGGGAAGAAACCCCATATAAGTAAAGTACTGCTGAAGAAGAGGAACACAATGGGAAGCCTCACATTACCCAGCCTTAGAACCTACTACACTGCCATGATAGTCAAAACAGCCTGGTGCTGGTACAAAAAGAGACATGTATATCAACAGATCAGAACTGAGACCTCAGAAATATCATTATCCTCTTATGAACAGTTGATATTTGACAAAGGCCTAAAGATTGTAAACTGGGATGAAAACAGTCTCTAACAAATAGCATTGGCAAAACTGGATATCTATCTGCAAAAAAAAAAAAAAACTGAAAAAAGACCCATATCTCACACTTTACACAAAAACTAACTCAAAATATATCAAAGACCTAAATATCAAACCTAAAATGAAAATGATCTTGATCGTGCAGGAAAAAATATGGTCAACAATGGAAGTTCTGATACACGACTTAGACAGACTACAGAATCTGACAAATAATGCCTAAGCAACAGAAGATAAAACAGGTAAATGGGAACTACTAAGACTCAAACACATAATGCTTAATCAAGAGAGTTAAAAAACCACTTACAGAATGGGAAAAAAATATTTGGCAACTACATGTTGGACCAACATCTGACCTCCATAATTTACAGGCTACTGCAAAATGTGAACAAGAAAATGGTAAATTTAAGCGATGGACAAAGGAGATGGACAGACACTTCACCAAAGAGGGCATCCAGAAGCCAAAAGACACCTGAGGAAATGCCCACTGTCATTAGCTATTAGAAAAATCCAAATGAAAACTACAATGAGATACCACCTCACCCCAACAAGGCTGACTGTAATCTAACAAGCACAAAACAAATGCTGGAAAGGCTGTGGAAAGATTGGAACTCTCCTATACTGTTGGTGGGAATGCAAAATGGCACAACCTCTTTAGAAAGCAATCTGGCCCTTCCTTAAAAAGGTAGAAATAGAAATACCATATGATCCAGAAATCCCACTCCTCAGAATGTATCCACAGAAATAAAGGCAGTCACATGAACAGATACATGCAATGCGAATGTTTATTGCAGCACAGTCCACAATAGCAAAAAGATGGAATCAACCTAGGTGCTCATCAACAGATGATTGGATAAACAAACTATGGTACATATACTCAATGGAACACAGTGGAATAATAAAGAACAATGATGATTGTAGGAAGCATCTCATAACTTGGTTTCAACTGGAAGACATAATGCTTTGTGAAATCAGTCAGCAACAAAAGAACAATTATTGTATGAGACCTCTGCTATAAGGACTGAAAAACAGACTTATGTACAGAAGAAAAGACTCTGACAGCTACAAGAGTGGGGAGGGAGGGAGAGGGTTGGTCACAGATTAGATGGCAGATAGGAGTTCAGTTAGGTAAAAGTAGTGACAGCACACAGTGGAGAGCAGAGCAACATAACTAGACTAAAACCATAAACTGAAAAGTTTTCTAAACTCAGCCCAATATTTCAGAGGGTAGAGTAGCAGGGACAGTGGTCTGGGGACCATGTTTTCAGGACACATCAAGGCTAATTGAAATATCCAGTCTTTTGCTTTTTGTTCTGTACTCCATATTGATGAGTGGTGTCTGGGGTCTTAAAGCTAGCAAGCTGTCATCTGAGTTGCACTAAATTGCCCCAACTCCTCTAGAACAGATGATGACTGAGAAAAACAAAAACACAAGGAAAAAAGAGCCCAGGAGACTGAATGACCCATATGAATGAGAGACTGTATCAACATGTGACTAGAAGAACCGTATGATGCCCAGCCACCACCAGTGGCATCCACGATGGGGGACACAATGTAGAGTTCCTGAGGCAACATGAGAAAAAGAGGTGTGCAGCTCAGGAACTCTACTAGAAGACCAGAATTGATGGTCCAACAGCCTGAAGAGTTCCCTGGGGGCATGGCCCATAAACCTACTGCTGGCCCTGACGGGAAACCGATACTGAGGTCAGCTCTGCAGACAAGAATGGAATGAACTCAGGGACACATTGTGACCATGTGCCTTGTGTACTTGGTGGTTCTGTTCAGTTATAGGAGGCTGTTCTGCTGGTTTTCTAGATGGGAGAGAAGAGTGTAGAGAGGAAAGGACAGGTGCTTGTTAGGGGGATGCTAGAAATATGGAGTTAAAAAGAGGAATGTGCTGTCACTGGGTGAGGAGAGCGAGGGAGCTGCAGATACGCAGGCATGCACAATTGATTTGGAATGTATACCATCACTTAATCAGAATAATAATAATAAATAATAATGCTTTTTCACATGAGAAAATTGAGGCTCAAAGAGTCTGTAACTGTCCTAGAACACATCATCAGTAGGTGATAGAGTCAGAAATTGAACCCAGTTTTTCTGACTACACCAGTTACAGCTTTCCAGTGGCCTCTGCAAAGCATGGCACAAACGGTCATGTGTTTCACTGAGTAACTGGGTTCCCAATCTTGTTTAAAGACTTTTAGGCAAAAAGTAAACCCTTAGTATAATGCTGGCCACCTTTCTGTGTCAGAGAATTCTAGCGGGAGGAAAAAAGGTTACAAATATGTACTTGCGTATATGTACTAACAGATTGGTGCAGGAGGCTAACAGTTGTCTACTGGGCCCTCCCTTGATTTATTTACATACAAAGTCAGGTAGAGGTAAAAATATAAATCTTGTGATATGCTAGAGTCCTCTGGAGTAGAAAGAACAAGGTAGAGCTCATTATGGAAGATAATGTGATTGTTCCCATTTTGCAGATGGGAATGCTGAGATTTCAAGAGGCTAAATAACCTGCCCAAACTCATACAGGCATTAAGAGACAGTACTAGGATTCAAGCACGACTCTAGGACACACTTCTTTCTTGGTGAGTTTGCACAAGTGTTATAGCCACAATAATTTTCAGCATTCCAGCAGAGGTGGGGACCAGACACACTGGAGTGGAGTGTTTTAATAACTTCCTGTGCTAACAGTTACAAAAACATAACTGTTGCTGCAGGTTCAAAGAATTAAAATACTGTATGGTGGAAGGAACTCCTCAAGCCAGCTTTCAGAACTGTGGCTTCACCCTTGTAAACGAGTTTTATATACCCCTTTCGGAGTGTGTATAATGAAATGACTAACATTTTCAGCTGTAACTGGAGCTATTACACAGCAGCTGAGTGTTTTGTAGCTTGAAATCTGTTCAGGAAAACACTGGAAATTGGTGGAAGGGATAGGCTGCGGGGAATCCTCGTCTGCACACGGCACATTTACCCATATCCTCCCAGTGGGCATGGCTTGCAACAAGGAAAGCAAGGTAAAAACACCAGGTAAATTGCACCTGTGCCCTCTAGGTAAAAAATAAAGCTCTTGACTGCCCATTTTACTTCTGTTTTTAATGCCTGCATTCCTTTGCTGTTACTCACTAAAATACAATAAACATCTTTCTGTATTTTTAATCTTACCTCAACGTGTTGAAGAGTCCTGGTTGCTGTTAGAATCCAGAAATCTACATGATTTGCCTTTCCAATTGAGGTTCCCAGAGAGATTCTCAAAGAATCGTTTCTTTCCTCAGCTCTTTCTTAATTTACATAATAATATAGTTATAATTGCAGGTCACAGTTATGAATATTCAGAAAAAAAGACAAAAGGAAGTTACTGAGTCTTCCCTACACTCTGGAATTTCAGAAAGTGGGCCTCAGCAGATTGAAGGGGAAATGCCTGAGGTTCTCATCCAGTCTCAACCCTGACTATGCTCAAAATGAGAATTTTCTAGAGGGAGACACTATCAGAGAATCAGAATTCTTGTGCTTCCTTCTATAGACTAGATAAAAACCATTGCCACAGAATCAATTCTGACCCATAACAACCCTATAGGACAGAGTAGAACTGCCTCATATTTTCAAGGCACAGCTGGTGGATATGAACTGTTGACCTTTGGGTTAGCAGCCATAGCGCTTAAGCACCATGTTACCAGGGTTTCCACAGACTGGGACAAGAAATCATAAAATCATGAAGACAATTTTTCCACCTGTGTCATCTGTGGACTCGTATGTCGTTCAGATCATAAAGATAGGTTGTTTCAATGTTCAATCCTTTCATATGAGGATGGCTATAGGGACAGAAAGTGGGAATATTGCTCTTCCCCCAAACCCAACAGTAACTTGTTGCTAGGATACAATAAGAAAGAAGCCATGTGTGGCCTGGCTGTTTCTTGATAGGCACATTGTCCATGAGCATTATCTGGGCCAGATATTTTATGGTCTGTCACCTCTGGTGCTTGGGATTCCTATAAGAATGTACCTTGATGAGCTCTATTAATGATGGTGCCTCCTACTCAGTGTTCTTCCTGTTAAAAATACGGTTTCATTTTTCTGGTGGCTAAAACCAGTAGCACATGGTGTAAGCCGTATACCTCGGGAAAGACAAAAGCAGCATTTTGAGTCTGATAGCCTTTACTGTAGTCCTCCTTCGGCCATGACATGCAGATTACTTGCCTTTGTAGAAACTCAACATCCCCATCTGTAAAATGGGGGATAATAATACACATTTAAGAGGAGCATGGGACATCGTGATTGTAAAATGCCTGGCAGTTGCAGATGGGGCCTATTAATATCTAAGTGAAAGGAGCCCTGGTGGTGCTAGCAGTGAAGGGCTCTGCTGCTACCTGAAAAGCTGGCAGTGCAGCACCGCCCACCCCACCCCAACCCTCCACGGGAGAAAGACCTGGCAGTCTGCTTCTGTGAAGATGGCAGCCAAGGAAGCTCTACGGGCAGCTCTTCTCTGTCACACAGGATCAGTTGGAACTACCTTGACAGTATACAACAACGTTATCAGAATATATGGCATTTGTGTTTTTGCTGTTGTTTCAATTTTTCTTTCTTTTTAAACATGATTAGATTCCATCACAAAGCGTTAAAAGAAAATGCTGTTTAAATCTAAAAAACTGGAAAAAGAATTTTAAGTGACAATACTTAATTCAGACAAGAGTGAAATGAAATCAATACCCTTATAGGGTTGTGAGTCAACAATTTGACGGTACAGTCAAGAATGTTGAAAACTTAAATACACCTTAGGCTAGTATTCCCACCTCTGGAGATCCATTATAATTCAACAACCTGAATGGCTTTGTGTGTATGGTTTTTCCAACAAAAACTATTATTTTGGCTGATTCAGGAGGATAGTGTGTGTGTGTGTGTGTGTGTGTGTAGGTATGTTAATGGTCATGCCACTTCCGTCTTCAAACAAATAGAATGCCCTGCATTGTGTGTTCGATAAAATCAATCTATATCTTCTCTTTCTGTCTGTCTCAGACTCTATCTCTTCTCTCTCTTTCATAACACGCATACATACAAACACATTTGAAGTCCATGGTCCAGCCACCACTCACTGTATGCTCTTGTTCTAAACCATGAACTTGCTTGTGTTCCCTTCCACCTGGAATGTGCTTTCCCCTTTTCTCCATGTCTTGACATTTTATCTACCTGTTCAACTCAATCTACCACCCTCCACAGAGCCTTTCACAAGTCCCCTAAATCAAGTCAGGGTTCCCCTGTCCTCCAAGAGACATTCTTTTTCACCTCTGTCCACCAATGTCTTCGTCTCTGCACAGGCAGCTTCCTGTAGTAGAGGGACCTTGAAACTTTGTCTTTGTGCCCCAAGAATATATGTGTCTACTTGGGAACAGGAACTGTGGCGTTTTCATCTTTGTATTCCTCTAAAGTGTGGACCTAGTAAAATGGATGTTGATTTGAGCTGAAGTGGTTATGCTGAACATTTTGCTATTCTGAATTTCCTAGTTTATTTGTGATTTGTGTGTCTTGTCATTATTTTCACGCTCCTTGGCAGCCGCGTACTTTACAACTATCAGTTGTGTTATACAAAGGGTTACTAGCCTCCTTGTCATCTGATGTAGAGCATTTAAGGATTTAGGGCAATTGTCGTGTTCCTGAAATGTGTCTCTCACCTCTTGTCCTGTGGGTGACCTCTTAAATTACCGGAACTGACATCAGGAAACAATACAGGGATTTGGAATGAAGAGATGCTGCTACTGCTATTTCATGGGATAAAAGAAAATCTCTATAGATTAGAATTGGATCTGCTTTAGGAAGATGTTTTAATGCATCACATCAGTCACTCTGCAGGGAGAAAGCTCAGGAGGCAAAGGGTCTGAAATATGCGACACCTGGGAAAGTCCAGTTTCCTCACTTCATCTTCAGTTTAACCCTTGCATATTTGCTGTCAGCAGAGACAGCGACCCTGGACCAAAAGAGTGTCACCATTTCTTCTTTGCACCTGTCATCTGTAGATACAATTACAGAGACCTGGTGTAAAAACAACGAGCTCATGTTCTAGAGGAAAGACTGAGCCAGGACAAAAGTCTTCAGGCTCAAAGTCCATCTACTGATAACACACATCATTCAAATTTTGGCATATTAAGGGCCCATCAGTAAGCAACATCATGACAAATGGAGAAAAGATTAAAGTTGCAAAGGATTTCATTTTACTTAGATCCACCCTCAACGCCTGCGGAAGCAGAAGTCCAAAAATCCAAAGACTCACTGCAATGGGCAAATCTGCTGCAAAAGATCTCTTTAAAGTGTTGAAAAGCAAAGATGCCACCTTGCAGACTAAGGTACACCTGCCCCAAGACTTGGTGTTATCAATCACCTTGTATGCATGTGAAAGCTGGACAACGAATAAGGAAGACTGAAGAACTGATGTGTCTGAATTGCAGCCTTGGCGAAGAATATCGAAGGTACCGTGGACTGCCAAAGGAGTGAACTGATCTGTTTTCGAAGAAGTATAACCAGAGTGCTCCTTAGAAGCAAGGATAGCCAGACTGTGTCTTATATACTTTGGACATGTTGTCAAGACAGATCAGTCCCTGGAGAAAGACATCCTAGTTGGTCAAGTACAGAGTCAGTGAAAAAGAGGAGGACCCTCAATGAAATGGACTGACACAGTGGCTGCAACCATGGACTCAATGTAACAATGATTGTGAGCATGGCACATCCGGGCAGTGTTTCATTCTGTGGTACACAGGGTCGCGATGAGTTGGAACCAACCTGATGGCACCTAACAACAATAACAACAAAGGTCGATTTAAGAAATTGATCACACCTTTTTGTCATTAGTTTTTCTTACTTGAAGAGAGCATCAAGATTTTCACATTATTAAGATGTACACTCCTAGACAGGATGACAAGAACAGCCAGCACGTACTTGCCTCTACACACTGTCTACTAGCAGAAAGGTGCCCAGATGCATGCCTCCACGCAGCAGTTCAGTCCTCACAAGGCCCATGCCCTGTGCTCTTCCTAAAACTGATACTGTGTCTCTGCTTCTTTGCATTCCCTCCTCCTTGCTCTGCTAGTGCTGGAAGGAACCAATTCCTTCTCCCTTTGGGGTCATTTGTACGTATTTTGTTAATTCTTAGATGCGCTATGTTGTACATTTTAGTGTTTTTGCAATTGCTGTCTGTCTTACAGTCAGTGAATGGTTATGTGGCAGTTTGTCAACATTTCTTGCTTAAAATCATGCCACAGATTCTGATCATATATTCTATATGATCTTGTATTTAACAAATTAATGATAGCTTAGGTTTCACAAAGCACTTAATCACATGATAGGAGCTAACATGTTTAGAAAGCCTGCTGTGTGGCAGGCACTGTGTATTACTGGGTGGGCTGTGCTTGTTACAGTAGCCTTTCCTTGTAATAACTCTTCAGTCTGACATATCTCTTGTTTGATAGATGAAGACACTGAGGTTGAGTAATTTTTCCAGGGTCACAAAGCAGTAAGATGTCAAGCCACACCCGTACCCAGCATAGTTTTAATCCAAAGCCCATGCTGTTTCTACTCTCTCCTTGTATTAGTTTTGCTCTGAGTCTTCCCGTGGCAGGAGCAGACTGCTTCCCCATTGGATGGACAGCAAGGTGAGCAGCATTAGAGCAGACTCTGGAGTGACCTTGAACAAGTGACTCACCTTCTCTGTGTCTCAGTTTCTTCATCTGTAGAATGGGAATAAAGACAAGACCTTCCTATATGGACAGTTGTGAGGAGTAACTGAGTTGAGACATGTAAAGTAAATGGAACACTGATGGGACACATACCTATTGTTCAACGTGAGCCATCACAGTTACTCCCTGGGCTGAATCCCCTTGAGCATCATCTCAAGCTGTGCAGTTGGCCTCCAGTTACCTCAACTGGGCCATAAACCGTGCAACAAGAAGCCTCTGAGAGTCCCTGTACCACACACTGTCTTCTAAGAGAAGAAGAGAAACTGCAGGCTCAGTGCCTGCCATCCAGAATCTAGCTCAACAGTCCTTGCTGAGGGCTTAAGCAGCATTTGCCTTCCTCAGATCCCCCTCCCCAACCTCACTTATCCAAATTCCCCAGGCAAAATGGGACTTACCCATGGGACTAGCCCTTGAAAACTATGTG
The DNA here is from genome assembly GCA_028571685.1 of Heterohyrax brucei. NCBI lineage: Eukaryota > Metazoa > Chordata > Mammalia > Hyracoidea > Procaviidae > Heterohyrax > Heterohyrax brucei. The sequence continues at coordinate 109,282,535 of CM053149.1, read as the reverse complement.
TACAAGTACTGATAAAGCTAAAACATTTATTGCCTGCTGCCCATTTAAAAACTGCACAGAAAGGCACCCCGCTCTCCCCTGGAGGAACGTTTTCCAGCTGAAGCTCTTGTAGAGCTGCCTGCTTCCTCATCCTAATCGGTGTCTTCTGAGTGGTCAGGGACGGTCTGGCCTCACTGAAGATAAGCAGCGCCCAACAAGGGTGAAGCTGCTGACTCTGCTCTGTTTTACCTGGACTTGGTTTCTCATTCTGCACTGTAAGTTGAGAGGAACCTCCTTAGAAAGATAGAGAAAGCAATTTCTTCTAGAACAAACAGATTAGGTAGGTGATCTTCAGAATCCTGGGTGGGGCAAGGAAGCCTCTTAGCCATAGTCAAGTGTGCTGAACCAGAGGGTAGGTATTTGAAGCGTGCCTGAGGGTAGTACGGGGGTTGAGTCAGAAAACACACTTGTAAGACAGGTCCCCAAAGCCAGGGAAGCTTAACAGGGACAAAAAGGTAACAGACATGGGGGACCTGGGCACCAAGTATGGAAAGAAGCTGCAGGTTAGAGTAAATGTGTCGAGGTATTCTGGGTCAAGTTCAGTGTCATGGCAAGTGCCTTTGTTGGGTTTTTGTAGGGTTCCCAATATCAGCAGGTCATATCTTCCAAAAGGGCTCAGGAGAACAGACACTCCAAGAGGCCAGAGCTCTCTACTCATGGGGTGGGGCCACTGTCCAGCTCAGAGACCTCACCAAGCTCCCAGCCATACCCCAGTGACCAGCCTGACCTCAGCCTTTTACAGAGTAACCTGAAGAACATGCCTCTGGGCATCAGTATGGGGCATTCAGCAGGATTAGACTTTAGGAGTATACCATCACCCTACTTTCTAGCATTTTCTACAGGTTTTGTTATATAGACTTCATTATCAGATCCTTTTTAATTCTCTCTTTTTTCTTAAACAACTAATGTGTTAGTATTCAGCTTGCTGTCTTGTAATAAAGTAGACTCAGTCTCTATTGAACTATCTGCTTGTCGCTTTCCAGTTTTTCTAAGGTCATGTGATAAAGCCCTCCTTATTTCCAAATATAATATTTTTTCATTTGAAAACAATTCAGGCAGGTTAAGATTTCTAAATTATAACTTTGTAAAGCCATTGTTCTTTCAAAAACGAGGACCATCTGGGTTATATAAGTAGCATGAAATAGCAATAGTAGATTTTTAGAAATTGTGATAAAATAGACTGAGCAGCTATTACATGGCCAGTGTTGTACTAAGTCCTCATGGGTTATCTTATTTGCCCTTTACAATAGCTGTGTAAGATGAATATAGTGACTATTCTCATTTTATATTGGGTAGAACTGAGAAGTAGAAAGTTTAAATAGGTTCCTTAGTTCAACACAGTTATGGAGAGCTAGATCTAGAATTTAAACCTATGTCCTGATTGCAGAGCCCAGAGCCTAAGCCTGCGTATGACATTTGGAGTCAGAACTGGATTGAACTTGAACTGTATGACCATAGGTGGAGACTTGTTCTCTCTAGTTTATAGAGTGTCCATGACAACTAAATTGAACAGTACATAAGTGTGTAGTACTGTAGTAATACTGTACCCAAAAGCCCATTGCCATTGAGTCAATTCCAGCTCACAGCGATTCTGTAGAACTGGAGACTGTATGTAGGGTTTCTAAGGCTATAAATCTTTACAGAATCAGATTGCCACATTGTTCTCCTGCAGAGGGGTGGCTGGGTTGCCACCACTGACCTTTCAGTTAGCAGAAAAGTAATTAACCACCGCACTACCAGGGCTCCTTTCATAGTACTGGTACTGGCACGTGTTTGGTATTTAACAGGTTAACTCAGAAAATTAATGGGTGCTTTTTTGGTCCGAAATTTCTCAGGCATTTGGGCACCTCCAGTCATCATTAGCTCCTCCCTTCTAACTCAGTGAAGCTGGGATCAGCTCGACTGGAGCTGGACTGTGGCCCTGGCTGAGGTCTGCCCACCCCCAAACCATCTTACAAACATGGACAAATGAAGATTGGAAGTGACAGAAATGATGCTGCTTGACTCTGACTCTAACTCTAGCCCTGGAAGCTTCAAAGGCTGTATTGTGCTGGATCCTGGGTGGATGACACTGCCTAGGTATTTCTTCTATTCAGTTATGTGACACGAGGAAGAGCGGCAGCTGGCACAGAACTTCTTTCAAATCGGAACCTTTGTTATGTGGATATCTGGCAGATATCAAAAGGATTTGAGTGGGCACTAAGGTGGAGAAGGAAAGTTTATTGAAATCTGAAGTTTAGTGGAGCCTAAACCTTTTAGCTCTGGTGGGGCAGTGGTTAAGTGCTACGGCTGCTAACCAAAAGGTCGGCAGTTAGAATCTGCCAGGCGCTCCTTGGAAATTCTATGGGGCAGTTCTGTGTCTTGTTGGTTTGCTTTGAATTGGAATTGACTCAACTGCGATGGTTTTTTTAATGAGTTTAAACCTTTTGACTAAACCAAGTTAAAAAGTATTTGGCCCAAATCTGCCATCTTTTGAAGAAGAAGAGGAGACGATGAGAAATGATCACCAGTTTCATTGGTTAACGTTGGGTTCAGTTTCAGTCAACAACCATTAATCAATGACCCCATATTTGCCCAGCACAGGGCCAATGGTGATACCAGGATGAGTGGACAAAACCCCCGTCTTCTAGGAGCTTCCAGTCCAGTCAAGAACACTGACCCTGAAATAGGTTGGTTTAACACAGAATGAGAAATAGTAAAATTATAATATAATATAATGTAATGTAACAGAACATAATATAATAATGATGAATAGGGCAACAGCCCTATTCTTTGAGAACTTACTACATCCCCTCTTAGTTCTCTGTGTGTGTTACTCATTACATCCTCACAATGAGCCTAGCGAGTACATACTCCCTTTATTCCCGCTTACAGATGAGGAAATGGAGACAAGATTGTACTGTCTGAGAATAGCAGAGTTCAAATTTGAACTCAAATCTGGCTTCATTCATGGCTTCTGTGGAACCCACTCCCCCAAACCAGGAACAAAGCTACTGTATTGCACAGCCCCTTGGGTGCCATTCACTTTATAGGTTACAGGATGTACAGTTGTGCAGTCGACAACCTAAGAAGTCCTATCCAACCCAGAAAACTGCAAGATGGGTATTAATATACTCATTTCATGGACAAGAAACTTGTATCTCCAAGGTCATATAACTTGTAAAAGACACAACCAGACCTTGGATCTGGGTCTCTGCTTCCAAGCTTCTTGCTCCTTCTAGACTCCACACATCTCCACACTACTCTTCACAGAGTTCTTTGCAAGCTCTGGGAAGGGACACTGAGTAATCCACAAGAGTTGGCATGATAGGCACCGGAGAGAAGAGGCAGCCTCATTGTGGGCTCCTTAAACTATAGGATTTCCTGAAGACATCATAAGGACCTGTTCTACTGGGACAACAGCTCTCACTGTACCTCCTTGAGCCCTTTCTCCTGCAGAGACAAGCTGCTGCATTCTGAACCTGAGTTTACCAGCTTCACTTACTTCTTCAGAAAATATCTGTTAAGCACCTCTGTGTGCCAGGTGCTGTTCTAAGAGCTGTGGATACAATGATTGTAAGGCCCTTGCCTTGTGAAGCTTCCATTCTGCTGCAGCACCCACTGTCTGTGTGCCCTTGCATAAGCAGCTCAGCCTCTCTGGGTGTCAGTTCTCTCATCACGGTAGCGCCTGCCTCACGGAGTTCTAGATAGGGTGAAGCAAGGTACTGGGTAAGACATGCTTAGCAAAGACCTGTCCCATTGCAGGTGTGCAGGAAGTGTTATTCTGGTTCCCACCTTCTCTATCATCTTAAGAAGTAAACACAACCAGACCTGCCTTTGCCACTTGGGTCTTTCAGAGGGGGTGACTGTACTTGTTTGATGCTGTATAAATTTGATGAATTCTTCCAAGTCCACTTGACTGGCATGGGTTAAAGCAATGAACTGCTTCTCTGTGTTCCCTTACTTTATATACATTATGACTCTGTATATGGAACCATAAAACTCAGGACAGATTTATTCATATACTCTACTACATATTTTCATAGAAATGTTTTGCCAGGCACCTGTAATGCACTGATATATGTGTGCAGTTTTCTAAAGTTCACTTCTCATAGATCTCTCTTAAATTGCATGTAAAGTGACAGTTTATGGTTTAACTTTTGTTTTCATGACACAGCCCCAATTTGCATCTCTAAAGTGGAACTCAGGGGTGTCCCTGCTGACAGAGTGTGTAGTCCTCCTGTCCTCGAAGCATGTCTTCAGACCCATTTATTTCCCAGGAAGCTGTTTCTAAAGACCCTTACTTGGCATCTTGCCTAGAGAAGCCAATTCTTTTGGACTGTCTTGTGGAAATGGACTTGAAATATTTGAATCCCGTATTCAACTGGCTCATGGGGTGTTGATGCAAAGAAACAGGCTGGTCCCAGTGTTTGTGTGGCAGGAGCCTTTGGCGTTCAGTAGCTATGAAAAGTCATTGTTCTTTCCCAAATGGTCTCCTTTGCCTGGAGTTGGCTCAGACTTTCTAACCTGCACTTCCATCTCATTTGGAAACAAAGTAGAAAAGAAGGAAATACACATAAGCAGCTTCCATGAGCCAGGCTGTTTCAGAAGCTCTTTCCTGATCGGTAATTCTCATGGGAGACCCGTAAGTTTGGTGGTATTAACCTGATTGGAGGAAATAGCTTCAGAAAGATTAAATAGACGGACCAAGGTCACACAGCTTGGTGGAGCCAAATTTCAAGTTCTGATCTGTCTAGCACCAAGTCTGATTCTCCCTATCATTCCAAAGACCACCAGCATCCAAGGGAAACATGGAGTCAGGGTGGCCATAGTACAGTGTCGTCATCCACTTCTTACTTAGTCATTAATTTGGACAGTCACATAACGGGCATGTGATTTATTGACTGTATCTTGTGCGTTAGGCTCTGTGCTACATGGTACATTTGAACTAGCCACAGAAATTTTGGATTCCAAAAGGATTTCTCGTTCCTCCTTCCTGTTTGTTGTTGTCAGCTGCCATGGATTCAACCCTGCAGAGTTTTCATTAGCTCATTTGGGGAAGTAGATCCCCAGGCTTTTCTTCCTACTGCATCTTAGTCTGGAAGCTCCACTAAAACCTGTTCAGCATTATAGCAACACACAAGCCCCTAGTGAGACAGGTGGTAGCTGCACGTGAGGTATAGTGGCTGGAAATTGAACCAGGGTCTCCTGTGTGGGAGGCAAGAATTCTGCCACTGAACCACCGATGATCTTCCTGCTCCTGCTTGGGCACTGCAGGTGGATGTTTTACCAGGAAACACTGACGCACATAAGAGTGGCTGTTCTCTTTCTGTGCCCCTCATTTTACCCAGCCTGTGTTTATGTACCTGGCATATACAGAGAAGGTATCCTCTAAACCTTTTTGAATGACTAAGTGAATACATGCGTTTACAGCATGAAAGAATGTAGAGTGTCCATTTGTTTGCATGGGATTGCCTTCCACGAGGGCCATGCTGTGTCTAGTCACGCTTGTATCACCAGTGCTGGCACGGTACCTCCCGTAGAGTAGGGGCTCGATGAATCAGTGTGTGCATGAGAGGACAGTAAATATCAGGCTAGTCTAGGCACAATTGGGACCAGCCTGCTAGCATTACAAAAGTAGAGCCAGATCTAGGGTGAAGTGAGTGAGGCACTTGTTTAGTATGCAAAATTTAAGGTGATACACACAAAATCAGTAATTACGGTAAATAGTTTAATGCAGCACATTCAGCCATCAAATACCTTGGTGGCATAGTGGTTCAGTGCTGTATCTGCTAACCAAAAAATCAGTAGCTCAAATCCACCAGCTGTTCATTGGAAACTCTACAGGGCAGTTCTGCTCTGTCTCATAGGATTGCTGTGAGTTAGAATTGATTGATGGCAACAGATTTAGTGTGAGGTGGGGTTTTTTTTTGTTTTTTTGTTTTTTTTTTTTTTTTCAGTTCAATGATCAACAGCCTCCAGCAGGGCCAGGAGAAGATGAGTGTGTTGTCCAGTAGAGTTGGATCTTGACTTTGTGTAAAAGTTTGAATTTTTTTCTGGTCATGCCAGGGTGGTTTTTGTTTGTTTTTGCACTAATTCTAATTTTTTTATATTTCATAAAAATGTGATGTGCTTGATCGTTGAGATTTTGACGCCCCTTACATTTTGCACCCAAGTCAGATGCTTCGTCCACTTCACTCTAGTCCTGACCCTGTAATAACAGCAGCAGTAACTGAAATTCTTTGATATCATATTACATGAAAGGCACTTTATGTACATGAACTCATGGAAGGCCCACAATAGTTTTGTGAGGAAGGTACTGTTGTGATCTCTGTTTTACGTGTCGGGTGTGTGTTAGTTTCCCATGGCTGCTGTAATAGTTCTGGCGGCTAGAATTCCAGGCTCAGGGCATTGTCTGGACCGTGCTCTCTCTACAGGCACTAGGGAAATTGTTTTCCTTGTCTCTTCCAGCTTTTAGCAATCCCAGGCGTTCCTTGGTTTGTGACGGCTTAACTCCAATCTCTGCCTCATCGTCATCTGATCTTTGTTCCTATTTTTTAGGGTACCTTCCTCTCTTCTTATAAAGACACCAATCAAAGAGAGGAAGCATAGAGCCTGACCTTTTGATGGCATTTTAACTTAACTCATTACAGATGCAATGTCCTCATTTGCAGTAAGTTGCCTTTGTAAGAACTGGGGATGAGGACTTGAGCAGTTCTTTCCGGGGAACAGAATTCAACCCGTAACTTGGTAGCTTGAGGAGCTGCCCTCCTGGGGTGTCCCAAGTGGATCACCGGTATGCCTGAGATACTGAGTCCCTCAGCCCTCAGAGAGTGCTGGCCAGAACCTGAGGCAACAGGAACCTAGACTGGCCACCTCCCGCCAGAAGCAGCCTTACCCGCTCACCCCAGTGTGATACACAAATGTCCTGTTACATTGAATCTCAAGATCCCAGCCATTGTAAGAAGCACCTTTATTTCATATACCCTGTCTGCTGATACCATGAAGACAAGAACACTTGTAAGGCGGTGCAAAACTGGTAGTACCCTTGGCTGCTAATCAAAAAATTGGTGATTTGAGTCTACCCAGTGGTACCTTGGAAGAAAGGCCTGGTGATTGAATTCTGGAAAAAAAAAAATCAGCCGTTGAAATTCTAAGGGAACACAGTTCTACTCTGACACAAATGAGGTCCCCATGAGTTGGAACCAGCTGGCTCAGTGGCAACTCATAACTGTAAGGTACACCTCAGCTTCAAAGATCTTATAGTAAAAGATCTTATAATATGAAAAAATGATGCATCTCAGAAAGAGATAAAAGAGACAGTGTCACTTCTCAAGTATGGCCCTGCCCGTTTTCCCAACTCTTAGTGACATTATAGGGCAGAGTAGAACCACCCCATGGGGTTTCCAAGAATCAACAGGTGAGTTTGAACAACTGACCTTTTCGTTAGCAGCTGAGCACTGTGCCACTAGAGTTTCTTGTGGCCATAACATTGTAAAAACGTTGGGAAAATGCTACTCAAGGGTGTACTGGCACACTGGATGCAAAAGGATTTTGGCACTGTGTGTATCTTTAGGAAACTCTATGGGGCAGTTCTGTTCTATCACATTGGGCTGCTAAGCTTTGCAAGTCCATTTGCCACCCCCAGACAGTGGAAAGCAAATGCAGTTCCTGTAAGATAAGCTTTAACAGAGTGGCAGAGGGTGCCTAGAGAGACAGCCTTGCTTTGTCTTGGGGAGAAATTCCTCTGGAGATGAAAGATTATGGTATTAGTTGTCTGATTATTTTATCCTTGGGTGGTTTAAGAATTTTGTCTACTTAGAGTGATAGGTGAAAGAGAAGGGCTGATGTAGTGCAGCTGATTTGAGCCTCAGAATCTCTGCTCCTTGGCAGCACCCATTGAAAGTAAATCTATGATGAACTGCAAAAATATTCCCGAGTTGGCATCTGTAGCCTCAGAGAGAATGACCAGATTTATTATACCAAAAACCAAACCAAACCCACTGCCATCCAGTCTATTCCAACTCATAGTGACCCTAAAGAATAGAGTGTAACTGCTCTGTAGAGTTTCCAAGGAGGACCTGGGGAATTCAAACTGCTGACCTTTTGGTTAGCAGATGTAACATGTAACCACTATGCAACCAGGTTTTTATGGGAACTGGATAGCTCATGCTATTCCCAGGGCTTTGAACCAATTCTTTCTGTTTCAGCCCCCTGCTGAGAATTTCCATTTGTGCCCCAGATATACTGAATCAGAACCTACATTTTGGCAAGATCCCATAAGAATTACCTGGGGATCTTGTTAAACTGTAGGTTCTGTATTTGGGATGGAGCTGCAAAGTCAGGGCATCAGACTAGAATGAACTGGAAGCCCTGATAGTCCACATTCAACTGATCTGCCTCACACACTAGCCAGGAATGAGCCCACCTCATTAATTGTATTCAGATATGTTGAAGATTATTTAGACTTAAAAATATGTGTAGCTATGTGGTCATTCAAATGAGCGATTGACTTCTGTATCATTTTAGATCTCGATCACAAAGCAAGAAGCACCTGAGTCAGCCTCCCCATCATTTACTTTTCAGTATATCTACCGAGCCCTGGAAACCCTGGTGGCATAGTGGTTAAGTGCTATATCTGCTACCCAACAAAGTTGGCATTGCAGATCCTCCAGGCGCTCCTCAGAAACTCTATGGGGCCGTTCTACTCTGTCCTATAGGGTCCCCATGAGTTGGAATTGACTCAATGGCAGTGGGGTTTTTTCGACCAAGCCTTGAAGAAGTCCTGGTGGTGCAGTGATTAAACGCTCAGCTGCTTATAGCCTGACAGTTCTAACCCACCAGCTGCTCCACGGGAGAAAAGACCTACTGATGTGCTTCCATGCAGATCTGGGAAACCCCATGGGGCAGTTCTCTCCTGTTACATAGGCTGCTAAGAGTTGGAACTGACTTCACAGCACCTAACAACAACACAACCACACCCAGAATCTGTTCAGCCCTGCTGTGGGCGTTGCCAACTCACTTGCACTAAATCTATAGGATTTGCTTGAAAAGCTTGAAATTCTGCCGTGCACCACATTTTATCAAAATTCCAAGTTTGCTGCAGTAAAGACCAAGAAAAAAAAAACATCCGTCCTGCACATGATTGTGACTCTAAGAGGTTAACGTGGAAGAGGACACAGACCCCTGGCCTGACTGCCCAGGTTTGAGCCTGGCTTTGCCTCTTGCCAGAGGGAGCTCTGGGGACACAGTGGTTAAGAGCTGGGCTGCTAACCCCAAGTCAGCAGTTCAAATCCAGCCACCACTCCTTGGAAATCGTATGGAGTGCTTCTACTCCACCCTAAAGGGAACTGACTCAATGGCAAGGGGTTTGGTCTCCTTACTGTGCTACAATCTCCTTGTTTGTAAAATGAGTATAATGTAGTACCTATCCCTAAGGTTGCTGTGAAATTAATATGATGGGTTAATATTTGTAAGTGAATAGATTTTGTTTTCATTATTATTTCTTTAAATGCAAGCCTGTAGAGCATTGCGTGGTGTTTGTGGTATATGAGATGAGCTGGCATAGGCAGCTCCAGCCGAGTGTTTCCACACGTAGGTGATGCCCAGGGCTTGTTCCTTCACCCGAGCGGCTTAAGCCTCTACTACTGAGCTTACGTCATAAATGAATTTGCTTCTTCACTGCTCCTCCTCCTGCTTCTTCAGTGTTGAGTGATTGTCGTGATGACTTGGAAGATCCCGCTCACACAAGTTGTACTGGAAAACAAACCCACAGGACAAATAGTTTCCCGAATAAGAAGTGTTTGGCAAGCCCAACTCATCTTCTCTGGGTTTCCGTTGAACTTTGTGCGGACCTCCACTGTTGTCCTTACCACGTGGCATGTGATGATCTTTCCGTCGGCTTGTCTCCTCGACTGGACAGTGCAGGGCCTTTATTCTTCTTCGTATCCCAGGACCTATCGTCCTCTGCCTGGTGTATAGAAGGTGCCTGATACATTCGTGGTAATTCAACCCAACGTCTGAATCCGCAGTCCTTGTGGCACTTCTGTGTGGCACCTGTCTTCTTTGTGCTCCCTTCTCTCTGGTCATTCGCCAAGTCCCTCTTTGTGTACGTACTGCTGCAGCTGGTGGTACAGCAGCATTGCCTTCGTCAAGCTTTCTGAGGACTCAGGGGAGACCAGAGACCACCTGGTAACCGTACAGATGGGCCCAGCTTAACATCCTCCAGAGCTTACTGGGAGGAGCCCCGGTGGCCAAGTGGTTAAAGCTCCCAGCTGCTAACCAGAAGGTCAGTGGTTCTAACCCACGAGCTGTGCCCTGGGAGAAGGATGCAGCAGTCTGCTTCTGTAAACATTCCCAGCCATGAAAACCCCGTGGCACAATTCTCCTCTGTGCTATAGGGTCATCAGGCATCTGAAGCAACTTGGTGGCAATAGGTTTGCGTTCTGTTTGTTGTTGTGAAAGCTTGCTGCAGGAGCCCTGATCGTGAAACAGTAAAACACACAACTGCTAACCAAAAGGCTGCTGTTTCGAACAAACCCCCCAGTGACGCCGTGGGAGAATGGCCTGGCAATCTGCTCTCATAAACCGGCCTGGCATTGTTCTGTGCTGTCACAAGGAGGTGCTGTGAGTCAAAAGCTGACTCCATGTCACCTAAAAACAGGACAACGCTTACTGAGTGGAACGGCAGTATTGGGATCCACATCCAAGAGTGTTTTCCAAGGGGATGTGAGAGGTTTTCCCATCATTTTTTAAATATCTGAGATCATGCAACTAATAAGTAACCTGACTCATAAATGTGGCAACCACCCCTTTATATCTCAGAGATTATGAGCCTTTATGCGAGAGAATCCTGAGGCAGAAAGTAGTCCACTTTTTAATCTGTCAAAAGAAGAAGGAGGAGGAGGAATGAAAACGAAGCTATGAAGTCAGCAGAGCCCTGGAAGAAGAAATCTCTGCTCAGTTTTAAGTAGGTTTTGAATGCAGTCCAGATCTTCAGAAACTGGAGGTGAGAAAATTGGACAGGAGGGAATGAAAGGGACTGTAGTCTTTGAGGAGCCCTGGTAGCGTGGTAGTTAAAAGTGCTTGGCTGATAATGTGAAGTCTGTGGTTTGAAGTCACAAGTCGTACTGAGGGAGAAAGATCTGGTGGTCTGTTTCTGTCAAGATTTACACCCTACTAACAGGTCCACTCTGTCCTATGTAGTTGCTCTGAGTAGGAATTGATTGGTTGAAAAGAATTTTTTTTTTAATTGTTTTAGTTGTTTACTTCTGTGGAACAAATTACCCCCAAAATTCAGTGTCTTAAAATATTCTTTACCGTACAGTTCCTGTGGGTTAGGATTCCTCAGGATTTCTCCCATGTGTGCAGTCACGACCTGGGCAAGGACTGCAGTCTTGCAGAGTCTCGACTGCAGCTGGGAGAGCCTCTTCCCAGGTGGCTGGCCACGTGGCCACTGCTAGGAAGCATCAGCTCCACGCCACGTGGCATCTTTTTCAGCTGCCTGTATGTCTTCCTGACGTGGAAACGAGCTTCCTCTAGAGTAGGAGATCTGAGAGGGAGCAAAGAGGAAGCCACCATACCTTTTTGAACAGGGGCCTCTGAAGTCACCCTCATCAGTTTTATTCTGTTCCTCGGGAGCAAGTCACTAAGTCCAACTCACACTCAAGGGGAGGAAGATTAGATTCTACCTCTTGAAGAGAGAAACACCCAAGAACATGTGGACACGTTTGCAGCTAGTCCACGGGTAGTGTTACATTTCCATTGCAGACCCCCTGTAGACTTGCTGGTCTTTTCCAGTCTCACAGGAGGCGTTGTGGCTGAGTGAAAACATAAGAACACTTATGGAATCTCTGTATGGCTTAACAACAGTGGACGCCTAGAAAAAGCCATTTAAAGGTGAATTCCCTTAAACTGGGAACCAAATGTTTCTTAATAAATTCATGAAAAGTTTTGACTTTATAGTGACAAATGAAAGCAAAATTTATGAAAATAGGTTTATTTTCCTCAAATTTGAAAACAAATCTGGTATACATATAGAAATGCATTAATTCTTAAAGAATAATTTGTCATATTTTTGTTTCCCCCTTTTTGGTGTAATTTTCCAACAAAATCACATGAGTTCACAATAAACCCTTTAAAAGTTTGACTGTCTGAACATAATCATCGGAAGAGTTTCTTTTGCAAAATTCTGAGATTTTGTCAACATCTGCTTGTTCGTGACATGCGCTTCTGCAATGCCTGGCCTGTTATTATCCTTGAGGGGGAGTTCTTTATATAATACTTATTCCTGTTTCTGCCAAATCATCGTTTGTCAGTGATTCTGCGTGTGAGTCCAGTAGTTTTTTCAGTTTTTCTTTTTTTTGACTTCATGGAGTCTCCCCTTTTTCGGAGCATTTGAAAATTTCTAGTAGAATGCGTTTATAAAGTATTTTTATAAGACTGTATTTTCAGAGTGGATGAGAGACCAGTAATGATGTTGACTAAGCTTCTAGTGTTCAGGAAGGACTGATTTTGAATGGAGACTGATTTTATAAGTGGTCAATTCAGTGATGGAAATTTTCAAGCTATTGTGAATTTCTTTCTTTCTGGAACTTCATAGTTACGGAGATTCCAATCATGAGAAGCCAGATGACAAGGAATCATTGCCTTTTTTTCTCTTCTTTCTACAGCTCTACCTTCATCCCTCAGAAACATGATACTAAGATCTTTGTATCTTCTTTACAGTAATCGTGTTAACAAAAAAAAAAAAAAAAAAAAAACATTAGGTAGCACTACTTTGAAGGAAGATGTATTGTTTTAGGAAATGGATACTGTGTATCTAACAAGAGACTATTGGTAAGATTGAATCACATCAACCACCTGTTTACTGAGGATGCACTCACATCATTACAGATAAGCAGGAAAAGGTAGGATGTCCTGGCACTGAGAGAGCCTTCCTGTAGGGGAAAGTGACAGCCCAAACTAGATGATTCTAGCTTAGCCTTTCCTGATGCAGAAGTCTGGAATATGATCTTTGAAAGTCCATTCCCAAGTAAAGTCTTGAATCAGTGTGCAAGGCATTCTAAGAGGCGACAAAGTATGTGGGTGTTTGCCTGTCTTACAAATGCTGTGGTTTAGTCAAAGGCTTTGTGGTTAAAGAGTTGACAACAGGAGAAGTATTTTGAGTCAAAGATCAGGGGTCCAGTCACGAGAAGTGGTCCACCTTTCCTGAAGTGAATGGCTCTTGACTGCAGCAGCCCCCTCGAGTCCCAGTGTACCCATTTGCAATGTGCTGGACACTTGGAGTTCCCCTGCTGGCTTCAGGGAGCAGCCTGCCCCATCGGCTACAGATGTTTCTGTAGTTCGTCTTTCCTGCAGCTGTTTTTGTATCTGCACCCTGGCTTGTCTGTGGGTGAGCTTGGCTGACTTCACTACTGCCATCAGTCCCAGCTTCAGTACGTACATAGTGGAGTTTCTGCAATGGCTGTAGTCGCTTTGCTTATGTCTTGTGGGTAACTTAAGGCTACATATAAGCCTCTTGCTTACTCAGCCTCTGGAAACAACCCATGTGAAGTCGCCAACTCCATAAAAAAAAATGAGGTTTTGTTTCTCCCTTACAAGCTAGAAAAACCAAAAGCCGGATGACGTTAGGGAGTTAGGTTATCTGGTTCCGTACACTGTTTCTCTTCTCAAACAAAAATGTTTAAGTCTTAATACTTACTGATTTACTGACACAACTTTTGCTAAAAGCAAAGTGGTTTAACATGCATGAAAAAGAAGTGATTAGTTTCATACAGGGAGAGATTTATAACTATATATATAATGATTTTTATATATGAGTGTGTGTGTGTGTGTACGCATATGTATAAGCCCAACTGCCATCAAGTTGATTCTGACTCATAGTGAATCTACAGACAGAGTAGATCTGCCCCGTTGGATTTCCAAGGAGTGGCTGGTGGATTTGAACAGTCAACCTTTATATGTATATATACATATATATATACACATGTATACATATATATACATGTATATATACGTGTGTAATTATATATATAGTTAATGGAATCCTAGTAGCACTGTGGTTAAAAGCTTGGCTGCTAACCTAAATGGTAGCTGTTGGAACTTACCAGCTGCTCCATGGAAGCACTATGGGGCAGTTCAGCTCTGTCTTGTAAAGTCACCATGAGTCGAAATTGACAGCAATGGGTTCAGGTTTTGGGGGTTTGGTTTATGTGTTATGTATAATATATACACACACACACACACACACACACATATTTATGTGTGTAACTTTATAAGTGAGAGGAAGTTTCCTGGTGGTGACGCATTATGTTTTACAGGGACCTGTTTCTAACAAGGGAACCCCATGGCTGCTGCACGCATTCCCCTTACGAGCGTGGGGTCACCTGTGAGGGCAGTGTTCAAGCACAGCCATTTCTAATGCACACACAGGAGACTTTTTGGTATTTCTGCAGCCCTCGCTTTTGAGCAGCCAGCTCTTCAGCTCTTCAGATTTTCTTTATGAATGTGTCATGCTGTCTATGACCAGAGTCCTTTGCCCCAGAGTTAGTGTATCTTCTTGAGCCTTGCCCTGTTGTAATAGCACCTTTTATCTTTTTCTTCTCTTTTGAGCTGAACAGTACTATATGCAGAGAGTCGCTGCAGCAGACACTGCTGGCTGCCCACTTACCGTCCGTTGTTTTCCTTGTCAGTAATGGAGTATTGATTTTGCTCATGTTGACCCTCTCAGAAAATGTGGCCCTGTCCCCACTCACGGGGAATATCCCAGATAGTCAGAGAGCATCACAGTAATCCCATAACCCTAATGGGTGATTGGTTTAGAGGAAGATGTGTGACCGTTTTCAGGGCGGTGAAAGGAGGAACTTTTAGGCACTTGTGGGAAAGAATTTCTTGCTCTTAAAAAGAGACACGAGGAGGAGACAGTCCCTTCTCTTGCTGTAGTCACTGGCATGCCTGAATTTGAGGTCTGCGACTGGATGCGGTGTTGAAAAAGCAAAACCAACAGAGAGGATAAGCCCACAATGCAGTGGGGTCGGAGCCCTGACCCAGACAGCCTGGAGGCCTCCATATCTGTGGACGGCTTGCTCTGTGAGATTATAAATCTCCTTTAATTTAAGCTGGCTGGATTCAGGATTTCTGGTATTTACAGTCAAAGCAGTTTAACTGACAGAGCGGCCAAAATAATAAATCACCTCGTGCTGTATCCTTTGTTTGCCAAGGCCTTTGGTCCCGCTTTACCTTGTGATTTTGAAGACAAGCCAGGGTTCCTGCTCTTCAGAGTAGGATAAGCCCTCTCATCCAGCTTCCCATGAAACCTCCGCATGCACTGGGCCGGTTTACATGTTTGTCTCCCATGCCTTTGTTGGGAGTTCCCTGTGAAAACAAGATGTGCACCAGAGACCGTGCCAGGGACATCGTTAAATAAAATGTCTTCCAGCAAAGAAGATGGTTTGTATGCACACTGGTTTTTTGGAAAGTAAACTATTAGAGTCAGAAACAGCATCAGTGGTACAGATAGTTGCTGAGGCCATAAAACCAGAAAATAGCCCTCAGTATATGTGCACATATAAAGTCATATTGGGTGGCAAGTGTAAATGTCACACATGATGCAGACTTAATGTTGGTCACCCGGAGGAGGACCTGACATAGGCTGTTAGGGGAAAAGGAAGGTAAGGAGCCCAGAGAGGAAGTCCTTCCTGAGGGCAGGAAGAGGGGACTTCATATTGTGTGACAGACTGGTCCACTCCAGGGAAGCGGGAGCCTGTCTGGTTAGTGGAAATGAAGGCCACATCTGCTGTCCCTACTGCCGTCACTTAGTGCTGCAAAGGCTGTCATGGACTGAATTGTGTCCCCCTAAAAATATGTATAGAAATTTGGCCAGGTCGTGATTACCAGCACTGTGTGATTACCCTCCATTCTGTGATTTTCCTATGCTCTATCATTTAAGAGATTACAGTGGGACTGTAAATCCCTTCCCAAGGTTACCTCCCTCCTCCATTGTGAAGCTTCTCTGGAGTGTGGCTTGCACCACGTTTTATTCTACAAGCGATAACAGGAAAGGGAGGTGAGCAGAGAGTTGGGAACCTCACACCATCAAGAAAGTAGCACCTAGAATAGATCGCATCCTTCAGACCTGAGGTTCCTGCACCAAGGTGCTCCCTGACCAAAGACTGATGGGGCACAGGACTTTCCTCCAGAACCGATCAAGAGGGAAAGCCTTTCCCCTGGAGTGGACATCCTGAGTTCATACTCGTGGCCTACTGGACTGCGTAAGAATAATCTTTTCTTTGTAAAAGCCATCCACTTGTGGTGCTTCTGTTAGAGTAATATCAGATAACCAAAGTGAAGGGTTCATTGTCCTCTGCTTGGGAAGTATCTATATGAGTCCCGTGGACGGGACGCAGCTGCTTTTTGTTTTCTTTGTTACTGGATAAACCATGAGTGTATCTGCCTGAAGGACTACCTCTGCTGACACTTGATGGTCAGCCTGCATGCTCAGAACCTGTGTGTGTCTCCCTCCTGAAGCAAGCTTCTGGTTGTCCTTTCCTCTGCACTTATGTCATCTGTGGGAATCTCAGACTCAATATATTTAAAACCGAAAGCCTCTTTTTTCACCATTGTCAGGCTTAAACATATCCTAAGTCAAAAGCAGCTTCCATGTGCATATGAGAAGATTGAATCACCGTGGCCTGGGTCAGATACGCCTTAGCCTTCAAGGTAAAGTCTTTGCTTTCCAGCACTTTAAAGAGGTCTTTTGCGGTGGCCCAGTGCAATGTATCATTTGATTTCTTGACTCATGCTTGCATGGGTGTTGATTGTGGACCTGACGAAATAAAATCCTTGGCAACTTCAATCTTTTCTCCATTTATCATAATGCTGCTTTTGGTCAAGTTGTTTCTGTTTTCTGTTAAAGTGTAATCCATGCTAAAGTCTCTGATCTTTACTAAGTCCTATTCACTTTCAGCAAACGAGATTGTGTAATCTGCGTATCAAAGGTTGTTAATGAGCCATCCTCCAGTCCTGATGTTACATTCTTTTTCATATAGCCCACTTTCACATATTGTTTGCTCAGCATACAGATTAACTAAGTATAGTGAAAGGCTATAACCCTCACACACATCTCTTGATTTTAAGCAATGTACCATCTCCTTGTTCTGTTTGAATAGTTACCTCTTGGTCCATGTACAGATTCCTCATGAGCACACTTGAGTGTTCAGGAATTCCTGTTCTTCATAATGTTAGCCGTAACTTATTATGATCCACACAGTCAAATTCCTTTGCATAATCAATAAAACACGGGTAAACATCTTTCTGGTATTCCCTGCTTTCAGTCAGGATCCATATGACACCAGCAGTGGTATCCCTGGTTCCACATCCTTCTCTGAATCCAGCTTGAATTTCTGGCAGATCCTTGTCTATGAACTGCTGCAACCACTTTTGAATGTTCTTCAGAAAAACTTTAATTGAATATGATATCAGTGATTTTGTTAGATGATTTCTGTATTCTGTTGGATCACCTTTCTTTGGAATGAGCTCAAGTGTGGATCTCTTCCAGTTGGTTGGCCAGGTAGATGTCTTCCAAATTTCTTGACATAAACAAGTGAGCGCTTCCAGCACTGCATGCGTGTGTTCAAACATTTCAGTTGGTACTCTGTCAATTCCCAGAGCCCTGTTTTTCGCCAGTGCCTTCAGTGCAGCTTGAATTTCAGTGCCATTGGTTCTTGACCATATGCCACCTCCAGGATGACTGAATATCAACGGATTCTTTTGGTACAATGATTCTCTGTATTCCTTCGGTCTTCTTTTGGTGCTTTCTGTGTTGTTTAATTTTTCCGCATAGAGTCCTTCAGTGTTGCAACTTAAGGCTTGAATTCTCTCTTCAGTTCTTTCAGCTTGAAAAAAGCAGAGCAAGTTTTTCCTTTTTGGCTTTTCTATCTTTGTACAGTTCATTGTAGTATTTGTCTTCTCCAGCCACCCTTTGAAATCTTCTATTAAGCTCTTTTACTTCACCATTTCTTTCATTCTCTGTAGCTGCTCTGCATTCAAAAGCAAATTTCAGAGTCTCTTTTGACATCCATATGGTCTTTTCTTTCTTTCCTGTCTTTTTAGTGACCTTTTGCTGTCTTCATGTATGATGTCCTTGATGCTGTTCCATAACTCCCCTGATCTTTAGTTATCAGTGTTTAAAGAGTCAAATCTGTTCACGAGATGGACTCTAAATTAGGTAGAATATACTCAAGGTAATACTTTGCCTCTTGTGAACTTGTTCTAATTTTCTTCAGCTTCAACTTGAACTCACGTATGAGCAGTTGATGGTCTGTTACACGGTGGCTGCTGGCCAACTGTCTGCCTTCCATTCTCTCTTTCCACAGATGTATTCAGTTTGATTCCCATGTATTCCATCTGGTGAGGTCCACATGTATAATTGCTGTTTATGATGTTGGAAAAAAAAAGATATTCAGTGAAGAAGCCGCTGGTCTTGCAAAATGGTATCACACAATCTCTAGTGATGTTTCTATCACCAAGACTGTATTTTCAGACTACTGTTCCTTTTTTGTATCCCACTTTGGCATTCCAATCACCAGTAATTATCAGTGCGTATTGATTACATGTTTGAACAATTTCAGACTGCAGAAGTTGGTAGAACGTCTTCAATTTCCTTTGGCATTAGTGATTGGTGAATAAAGTTGAATAATAAATGTATTAACTGGTCTTCCTTGTAAGTATATAGATGCTGTCCTATCTGACAGCATTGTACTTCAGGATAGATCTTCGAATGTTCTTTTTGACAAGGAATGCAACACCATTTCTCTTCAATTTGTCATTCCCAGCATACCTCTTCACTCTGGGTGACCTTGCTGGTATTTGATATACCAGTGTCATAGCTTCTAGCATCACCGCAACACGCAGTCTACCATAGTACAACAAACTAAAAGACATGTAGGGGTGCATATATAAAGAGAGAGACTCAGCAGCAAAGAGGATATATACTAATGTGGTTGGGATTAGTTTCAGTGTCCAGGTGTGCTAAGCAAAAGACTATTATAGATGGGGGGAAGTGATGCTGGAGACAAATGCCACAGTAATATGATCAGAACTTAGAACTGCATTCAACATGCTTGCCTGTCTTCTTGTTGTTAGTTGCTCTTAAGTCTACTGCAACTTACAGTGACCCCACGTGTTACAGAGTAGAACTGCTTCATGCACTTTTCCTGGCAGCAGTCTTACTGGAAACAGATCACCAGACCTTTCCTTCTGCAGTATTGCAGGGTGAGTTTGGGGCACCACCCTTTAGGTTATCTGTCTAGTACAGCCCATTTGTGCCTCCTGGGAATCTCTACCCACATTATTGTTTTGTTGGATCCCATCAAGTTAATTCTAACTCATGGTGACCCCATGTGACAGAGTAGAACTATTCCATAGGATTTTCTTTGTAAACTCTACCTAAGCATGTCACCAAGTCTTTCTGCCATGGAGCTTCTGGGTGAGTTCAAGCCGGCAATCATTGTACCACTGAAGCCCTGATTGCCCGTATTGGACTTCTAAGAAATGTATGTCAAATCACCGACTTTACCCAGGAAGGCAGCAAGCCAGGTGGAGAGATCCTGAGCTCAGGAATAAAGAAGGCCCTGCCCCTTGCAGCTGTGTGGTCTTGAATTAATGAAACAGTCAGCACTTAGCGGTCCTGTATTAGGTGCTGTGCTACTAAGTACGTTACTGCCTCACCAGTGAGGTGAGTACTGTCATTAGCCCCTATTACAGGTGAGAAACCTGAGGGTTAGGTAAGTTCCATGATTGCTCAGGGTCCTGTTGGTAAGATGCAGACCTAAGAATGAAATCCTGTTCTGTTAGACTGCAAAGTTAGTATTATTAACCCCTCCATTGTCTTTACTCAATGCCCCTGCTCCCAAATCTTTATCTGTAAAAGCACTTCTTCCTCTATTTATGCCTCACACCAGTTCTAGAATGACCCAGTAGAGGAAAGTGCCTGTCACACTGTATGACACTGAGGCCCATTCCATCCAAATTTTGGGAAACCCATTGCTCATTGCCTGGATGTGTGTTGATAATTCCTAGAGTCGATTTCCATATTGATTCCTCTTGTCGGTGCTGTATTGGGACTATTTTTTGCAGTTTTCCAGTTTTTTTCTTCAGTCATGGATCCTATTTGAACTCTTGGCTTACTTTAATTTAGTGACTTGAGCCCCTCCGGGGCTGCTCTCATTCATTTCCATCCCTAGTCATCAGCCAGTGCCTGGGCACAGTGGGTGTCTCCCTAATATCTGATGAATCAATTAATTTTTTTACATCATTTATGCATTTACTTACTTTTTTAATTTTCTGGTGCTGGTGTAAATACCACAAGTAGGTGGCTTTAGAGGACAGAAATTTCTTAGCGTTCTGGAGGCTAAAAGTCCAAATAAGGGTCTCAGCCATGTCAGAGCCTTCACTGCGGACGGTTCCAGGAGTCCCTTGGTTCCTTGGCCTGGGGATGATGCTCATGTGAAGTCAGTCTTGCCCTGCGTGAGTGTATCTCTGCATTTAATCTGCTTTCTTTTTAAAATAACTCAGAAGTGGTTAGATTTAGAACCTACCCTCTTTAGGTATGGAGGCTGACAATTAAGTTCACAAACTCATCCTAGAAAAAATGCTACATACCTCATTGCTGAATATCACTACAGTCTTCTTCCAAGTACACCCCTAGGGAAGCTGTGCACCAATACCAGCACTTAGTCGACCCTTCAGAGCAGTTTTAGAACTCTTTTTCTGGAATGGCCATCAGAGCTGTTATCATATATTACCTTAGTGTCCTGAATGTCATCAAAATGTTTTCCTTTCAATATTTCCTTTATCTTCAGGTAAAGAAAAAAATCACTGGGGACCAGATCAGGTGAGTAGATAGGGTGTTCCAGGACAGTTATTTGTTTACTAGCTAAAAACTCCCTCACAGGCAACTGTACAGTTAACTTCACAAACCTGCCATGGTGCCACCATGTGCAATGGCCATTCCAGAAAGAGTTCCCAAATTGCTTTAAAGAGTGGACTAGACACTGACATCGGTGCATAGCTTCCTAAGAGGAGTACTTTGAAGGTGACCGTAGTGATATTGAGCAGTGAAGTATGTAGCACTTAGAACAATTAAATTCGTGGACTTGTCAGGCTTCGTGTGATCTAATTAGCATAACAGGCCTTGTATGATCTAATTAGCATAATGAAACCCTATTTCCAAATATGATTACTTCACAATGGCAGGGGTTAGGATTCCAACACGTGTTTTCTCGGGGCTGGGGTTCTTTTAGTCATCTAGTGCTGCTATAATATAAATACCACAAGTGGATGGCTTTTAAAAAGAGAAATTTATTTTATCACAGTCCAGGAGGCTACAAGTTCAAATTGAGAACCTCAGCTCCAGGGCAAGGCTTTTTCCATTTCTGTGTCAGCTGTGAGGGAGGAGCCTCGTTATGAATCTTCCATGGTCAAGGAGCTTCTCCACATAGGCACCCCAGGTCCAAAGGACCTGTTCTGCTCCTGGCACTGCTTTCTCACTGGTATGAGGTTCCTCATCTCTTTGTTTACCTCTCTCTTTTGTATCTCAAAAGAGACTGGTTCAAGACACAGCCTAATCTTGTAGATTGAGCCTTGCCTCATAAACATAACTGCCACTAACCCCACCTCATTAGCATAATAGAGGTAGCATTTAGAACACAAAGGAAAATCTCATCAGACGACAGAATGGTGGACAATTACACAGTGCCAGGAATGGTGGACAGTCACATAGTACAGAGAATCGTGGACTCAGCAAGTTGACACAGGGGAGACACAGTTCAGTCCATGACAGAGGGGATCACAATTTCATCCATAACACTTCCCTCTTCTACAAAATAGAGGCTTTCTAACTACAACAAGAGGCTACCTTCGTGATTTCATGCTTTGTGCCTGCAGCTTTGAACTTGGTTCTTCCCAGTTCGGTCATGGCCAAGGAAGGAACACTGAAATAGATGCGAATTTCTTGAATTTGGGTGAACTGAAACCATGATCAGAACAGGAAAAATTACAGGTAGAAAATTTATTTCCCCTTTAGAATACAAAAGCACTGTGTGCATTGCGTAGCAACCAAATCTTTTTTATTTTTATTTTTATTTAACATAACTGAGTGAAAATGTACATTCACATATAAATTTACATGCCCCCCTATATGCAGCTTCCACTGCTCTCCCTGTCCGGTGACTGCACACTATTCCTCTCTGCTCCATACATGTCTCATCCTCCCAACAGCCTCCTTTCCCCTCCTCTCCGTCCACTCCCCTTCCTCCAGCCAGAGTTCAGCAAGATGATATCCTATAGATGTATAGAACCATAAAGTGCTTCCAATATATGGTTACTCTGCATTGCCAAGTCCAATCCATTCCTGTCCAAAGAGTGGACCTTTGTTATAATTTATGGGTAGGGCAGCATCAGGGCAGGGGGCCATGCTCTCAGAGGAACCCCAAAACTGCTGGACCATCAATTGAGGTCTTTTAGTGGAGATCTCATGATGCACCTCTTTGTATTCTTGTGTTGCCAGTGAGGCTCCTCTCTGTGAGCTCCGTCATGGCTATCACTGGTGGTGGCCGGGCACCATCCGGTTCTTCCGGTCCCAAGTCAATATAGGCACCCACTCTTATGGGTCTCTCTGTCTTCTCGGTTGTCTTTACCGTATGCCGTTTTGGCCCTCGGTGAGCATCCGTTCCTGCTGAGTTGGGACCATTTGCTGTGTCCTCGGATGGCAGCTTAGCAACCAAATCTCTTGACTGTCTGATTTTGCACAGAGTCAGAGACAGCAGTGCTCCACTCAAACATGGCAGCAGTCTGCACCACTTGGAACATTTGTTGCTTTCCTCAGACCTGGAAATAATCCCATCTCATGCATCACACCCCTGAAAGGGCACACTGTTGCCCGTCTGAGTACCTCATTCCAGGAACCCGTAATTTTTCCAGTTCCAGTTCCAGTTCTAGATCACCCTAATTTTAGAAATTCAGGTCTGTTCCAGCTTTGCTTCATCAGCCATGACTGAACTCGCCTGAATTGGTTCAAAGCCCTGTTTGTGCCTCTCTCTCTCAAACATTTTTAGCGTCTACTGTGTGCCAGGTGTTACGTTAAACCATCAGAGCTACAAATGTGAATTCAAGGGAAAAAAAGAGAGCGAGAGAGCCTTCCTTTCAGAAGCACACAATTTAGTAGAAAAAAGTCAATGATGACAAAATAACTTTATTGTTTATAAAGATCTGTAAAGGGCACAATGTGGGAGATGGGAAGAAGTGGTCTGATTTTCAGTGGTTGAAGCAGAGACGAGAAGTCAGGAGCAGCGTCATGGAGGGTACCGGAGAGCTAACCGACGTGCTCCCTTGCACTGACCTGTGTATTTTCCTACTGTCTCTTTTGTATCTGAGCAGTAGAGGATGTGTGTACAGAGACATTTGCTATGTAAAGGGCAGAGGGAGGTACACTCTACTGTAGAATGTCCCAGTGGATTTCCATGGAAGCTCTGGTAATACATCAATTCATTCTAGAAAATAGTTGTCAGTCCATAAAGAAAATAAGAAGCACAGCTCTTTCACTCTGAGTAATAACTGTATTCAGCATCTCAATGTAATTAAGCAATTCTATACCCTATAATTGAGTTAGCACACCAGCCACCTCCTATATTTCTCAGGATTCCTGAAGCTCCAGCTGCACTACAAGCCACATTTCCGTGGGGATTTGGAGGCAAATGAGACTGACTTAAAGATATTCGTTGCAACCCTGGTGGCATCGTGGTTAAGTGCTATGCCTGCCAACCAAAAGGTCAGCTTTTCAAATCTGCCAGGCACTCCTTGGCAACATCGTGGAGCAGTTTTATTCTATCCTATAGCGTTGCTATGAGTTGGAATTGGCTCAACAGCAGTAGGTTTGCTTTGGGTAGTTACATCAAGGAAACCCCTGTAGCACAGCGGTTACAAGATATGGCTGCTAACCGAGAGGTCAGCAGTTCAGATCCACCAGGTGCTCTTTGGAAACCGTCTGAGGCAGTTCTGTTCTGTCCTGTACCACTGAGAGAAGTCAGAATCAATTGACAGCAACAGTATTTTTTTTAGGTCCGTCACAGTCTTCCCTGCAATGGAAATACATCAGCTAAGAGATCAAGAATGTATACCCAAATGACGTAGATGACAACCTAGACTCAGGCAAAATGGTTTAGAGAGGATTGTGCCAACGGCAGAACCCTCACCTGGGAAGCCTGTCATCAGCCTCTTCTGTTAATTTGGGAGTTAATACCTGTCTCTGTAGGGCTTTGGTTTTCTAAATTTGTTAATATTTGTAAAATGAATGGTAATAAATGTGTGAATGTAAGATGAAGACTATAATACCTACACCAGCTACTTCGTAAGACTTTTAAGCAAGGTAATTAATTATACAGTGAAAACATAAAATGCTTTAGGACACTCACTGTCTGATTTTTGACTCAGTGGTGATAAATATCATTTTAAGGGTTTCAGTGTCTGAAGAGCTACAGATTCTTTCATCACCCAAATTTGCCCTTGACCGAGAGAGAAGAAATGTTAACTTGAAAAAGCAGGTGTTATGTTACATTTTTATTAGATAATTAGATAGAAACTCCCAAAATCTAGACTCCTATGGGCCCAGCTTAAAACAAGTGGTTGTAAACAGTATGAAGTTTTCAGTAGCAGTGAAACAATGATAAATAACTGTAACGATTCCTCATGTAGGTTACCTAACATGTATAAAATACCCTATATTTTCATGTTTGATCATGTACACATGAAAGGTACTATTCAGTAAAGTAATGGTGCTAGCTCATGTTTTCAGGGCAGCATGGTGTACTGGAAAGAATACATGCTACAGAATAAAAAAGACCTGAGTTCAAATTCTGACTTGTATCAGGATAGAGCCTTTCTACTCATCAGTGAAATGGGGCAGTGAAACCTTATGGGGTGGTTCTAGTCTGTCCTGTAGGATTGCTATGAGTTGGAATTGACTTGACAGAAATGGGTTTTAGCTGTATGTACATGTATAATTTCATTTATTTCTTGTGTGTGTATGGTTGTATGCTGACAAATTGATTATAACTCATTTAAACTCCATTGTAATGGAGTTGCTTTGTTTCCTACTCATTATAACAACTCACAGCGACCCTATACAACAGGGCAGAAGAGCCTCGTAGTCTCCAAGGAGCAACTGGTGAATTCTTAACCACTGCCCCCCTGGGGCTCCAAATACTTGTATGTATACACATACGAGGTCTAACAGCTAAGTCTGGGCAGTTAATTGTTCTAAGTGCTACCTACCTCATTGCTGAATATCGCTATGGCGCCTTCCAAGTACTCCCCTTGGGAAACTGTGCACTGATGCCAGCACTTAGTCTACCCTTCAAAGCAATTTTGAAACTCCTTCTGGATTGGCCGTTGTGCATGGTGGCATGGTGGCAAGTTCATGAACTTAATTAGATAGTTGTCTGTGAGGGAGTTTTTAGCCAGTGAACAAACAACTGTAGTGGAACACTCTCCCTACTCACCTGATCAGGCCCCTGATGACTTGTTTCTTTACCCAAAGATGAAGGAAATCTTGAAAGGAGAACATTTTGAGACATCCAGGACAGCTCTGATGGCCATTCTAGAAAAAGAGTTCCAAAATTGCTTTGAACTATAGACTAGGTGCTGACATCGGTGCATAGCTTACTAAGGGGAGGCATTGGAAGGTTTGTGTAGTGATATTCAGCTGATACCCACTCGCAAGGTGTTGTCTATAATTCACTTCAGCAGCAGGGCACAAGATCAGATTGTTCTTGACACTTACTGGAGAACTCACTCACTCTCCTGCAAAGGGTCTGTATCAGGGGTGTAGGTCTTGCTCTCAAAACACAACCTCGCACCACATCTGGCCGGTGCAGCAGCCCTTGGACACCTCTTTATGGCAGGGGAAAGAGGAAGATAGTTGACTTGCTGACCTTTTGCTTGTCAGTTTTCCCAGTAAATCCTGTTCTTGCATGACTCCGCTCTCCATCATGGATCAACTTGAATGCTCCCAACAACTATATGTTTTGTCTGCCCCTTTTAGCTGTTGAGGAATCTGGAGTTCGGTTAATTCAAAGTAACTTGCTTAAGGACTTAAAGGAAGTGGACAGCAAGGATCCACAGCTAGCTCCTTTGACTCTTAACACCCCAGTCCCTGTGCTGCCACTTCCATGGAGATGACCGTTGAAAAGGCTCGTTGACACAGCCCCCTGCCAGCCCAGATTCCCTAACCAGGAGGCACAGACTCTGCCGGTTGCTCCAAACCTACAGTTAAAGAGGAAGTGAAACCCTAGTGGCCCAACTTGGCTACAGTCATCCTGACGGCAAGCAGTGTCTCTTCTAAGCATGTTCCATTGCACAGCTCTTGCTACTGGGGAGTGTGGACAGAGAATCTAAGGGAGGAGGCAGCTCCATGAAGAGTGTCCATTCACCTCCCATTTTCCCATGAAAACCTGGAAAGTGCTACAAGCAATTTTACCTTAAGAAATTGAAGTTTTGGGGATTATCTCCAGATCATTCTCATGTATCACATGCTGCGTTTCAAAAGGCAAAAATCATACATTA
Organism: Heterohyrax brucei; assembly: GCA_028571685.1. Taxonomy (NCBI): domain Eukaryota; kingdom Metazoa; phylum Chordata; class Mammalia; order Hyracoidea; family Procaviidae; genus Heterohyrax; species Heterohyrax brucei. The sequence goes on along the minus strand of CM053149.1, from coordinate 109,255,898 downwards.
AAAAGATTTCTTCCATCTTCAGCCTGCCTCTGAGCATACAAGATCAATGTGGAGACTGATTAAGTTGTGCTCTATAGATTTCTGCAGTCAAGTTCATCAAGCGGCCCATTTCTCTTCCTCTAATGATGCTGAACCCCAAGCTCTTCTCTGAAGTGCTTTAATTTCTACTTGGACATTGCAAGAAGATGGTGACTTAATGAACTGAAAATAGAGAAAGAGAGTTACATAAATCATCTTTGTCTCCTTTTCTGTGGTCTCACCATAGCTGTTCTTTCATCATTACTGGGCCTCCAGTGGCCTCTCTAAGCTCAGTGGTGGAAATTAAATTATAAACCACATTTTCCGCAATGTAGCACACCAATAAAAACATAAAATCATTAGGATAAATAACCAAGATAAACTGATATCAACACAACAGAATATTATTTTACCCTGTAATACAATAATTTCCTCTCAGCTGATTCTTGTTAGGTTTTTTTAGAAAATGATTTTACGTATATAAACATACATATATATATATATGTCTATTTATTTATCTCAGGACTTCTATCAATGCCGCTTCCACAAAGCTGGCTTTCTGAAACAAACTCCTACACAGCCTTCTGTTTTTATTCTCTGCCTTTCAAAATTATGATAAATTTGTGGTTTGAACATAGTTCTCTGTTTTAGGCAAAGCTTCAGCTTGTTAATTCCAGTTCAAACCCCTGTTGAGAATTTGCATTTCTATCAAGTGCCCAGGCAATGCTAATAATTCCACCCCAGACATACAGAATCAGAATCTTTATTTGACCGAAATCCCCAGGGGATTCTTATGTATAGTACATTTTGAGAACCACTGCTCTACTGATGGTTCTCAGAATTGGTCTCTAATCAGCAGTATTAGCATCAGCAGGGATTTGAGCCAGAATGAACCGGTTCTTGAAGCCCTGCTTGTAAAGGTAGCATGGAAAATTAAAGTGAAGTATTAATGAAAGATTAATCAAAAGTGCTGAGCCTGTAGTAAATTAAGTGCTTTTTGCTTAATTATGGATGACCCAATTTGAAAGAGCATTTTCACCTAACTAGAATTTTAATCAGCTAGCTAGAAGTTGGGAGAACAAAAGAGTGATAAAAAGAGAAATATTCCTGAGGATAAATGCTTAAAAATCCGTTGAAGACTGTTAAGAAATAAACTCTTCATCTGTGCCATGTTGGAGGGGAAGCATGCTTGCAGAAGGAAGACGTGGTGCATTGGTTTCGGACTGCATCCAGGGGGGTGGCGTTACAGAGGTCTGCCTGTGATAATGGTCTGCCACCTTCCTTTCAGAACCAGCCACTTCCGCAAAAGTCAAAGGGGAAAGCCTGAATACTCGAGGGCTTTATAGCTGAGACGCTAAGGGCGGGGTAGAGGAATCCACAGCAGTGCTGGCTTCTGAGTACCTTGCTAAGTTCAGCAACCCATCCTGTTGAAAGAAGAGGCTGTAACCACCTCAGACCTGCCTTGAGGCCAGGGTTGCCCTATCTCTATCGCCCACGGGATCTTGGATCTCAGAACCGAAAAGATCCTCAGAATCGTCCAACCTTACTACTTGCATCCTTGGTCTCTATAGGAGACCAGTGCTGCTTGATTACTTCTAGTGACAGGAAACTCATTTCTCTCCAAGATTCCTTGTTTCACTGTTGCCCACCCAGCTCATATTGCATAGTCTTCCTTCTGTCGTTGAATATTTCTCTCCAGTAATATGATCCCTGTCTTTAATCTGTGGAGCCTAAAAGCATAAGTGAAATCACTTGTTCACATACCAGTTGTGCTGATACTTAAGGGACAGCCAGTGCAATGCTCCTGAGTTTTATCTAGGAGTCATCAACCTTCTTTTGACCCTCCTGGTCAGCTTCCAAGGGCTGAGTACGACAGAAAGATCCCAGTCACACCCGGATGGGTATTCTGTTCCTCCTGCTACTGTGCCCTCAGAGACATCATGGAGACCTTTAGCCACTGATTCCTCAGCCGTACAGAGAAGTTGAGTGAAGATTAAACAAACTGATGCATGCAGTATTTTTCACAACACACCTGCACACATGTTTGACAGACACTTCACCTTATAAATGGCATCAGATTACTTCCATCTTAAAATCACTGGGTTGTATAGATACATTATCATGTCATCTTCCCTAGGAGAGCTGTGTGTCAGAACACTTCACATTCATACTCCTCCTCTTTCTAAAACCGTCATTGTCAGTGTGTGCTGGGAATTGTGAATTACTATAAAATTCATTCTTTGCAACAGCCCATGAGGCAGCATGATTGCCCATTTTGTCATGAAGAGAAGTGTGAAGATCCTTGGCCAGCTCAGGCTGCTGGCATGTGCTGGAAGAGCTAGTATTACAGACCAGGTGACGGCACTGGGTGGTTTTTGTTTTTTTTTTTTTCTGTCTCTGATGATGGGTGCACCTGAAGGTTCTGAAGCATCTGGAAATTTGGCTGGTGGGGTGGGGAATAGAAACCTGGATTGCTGGGAAAGCTTCTGTTTGTTGGGGCAAATTCCCACTGGCAGGCCTGGTCAAAGACAGTGCAGTCTTACCGTCGATTTGTGTTAGACGTTGCTAGTTGCCTACGTAGCAACCACCCCTTCCCTTCTTTCTTGATGGTAGAATCTGTTTTTTCTACCCCTGGTAATAAACCGGCATTGGTCTAAGCTTTCCATGATTATCACGTTCCTCTTTGTCAACATACTCACTTTGCAACTGTTGTTATTGTGTGCTGTTGTGTGCTGTTGTTGTGTGCTGTCAAGTCCATGCCAACTCACAGCAACCCATAGGGCAGAGTAGAAATACCTATAGGGGGAAATCTTTACAGAAGCAGATTACTAGGTCTTTTCTCTTACAGAGCAGCAAGTGAGTTCAAACCACAGACCTTTCAGTTAGCAGCCAAGTTCTTAACCATGGCACGACTGGAGCTCCTTGCTTTGCAACTAGTGCTCGTCTTACAACCTGCTATGCTATGTGAAGATTAAATGAGGTGATGCGTGTAACACTTTTTAGAACCTGCTGTGTTTCTCAGTGAAGCATAAGGGGAGACATGAGTGAGTCTACAGAAAGTATTTTTTCCTCAACGAAAAAAAACTTTTTCTGTGCATCTATTCCCATTCTGCTTAGAACAACGGTAGGTGAAGGTAGGATGTTTCGAGCTGTGGCAGCCGTCTTGTGACCGTGAAACAACCAGCCTTAAAAAAAAAAAAAAAAGTAAAAATGTAAGAAGCGAGAGGAGAGAGACTGCATTTTTAGTGGTATAGAAAGGTCATGGGAAATCCGTGGAAAACCGTTATCTTCCCAGGAGCTCGGGAGGCTGTTTATACTGCGCACACCTCATTCCTCTGTTCCTTCTTCAACAAGTACTTATTAAAGTACTGTCTTATACAGTGCAAAGATGAGCTGCACACAGTCTATTAATTGAGATCAGTGTGTGTAGAGTAAAAGAGCAGTTAAGTACTTTCAGAGAGAAAGAAAGAAAGGCTTGAGGAGGTTCTAAGGAGCGGAGTACATCTGGCCTGAGGCGTTCAGGAAGACAGTGTGAGCCTTGGAAAAAGGCTAAAATTAGGACCAGGAAAAATGGAAGAGACTTGAGTGAGACATTACTTCTGTGTGTTATGCTTTGTTGAATTCAGTATAAAAATAAGTATGTACAAAAGCTAGTATGTGAAATCTAATAAACCCCCATGTTATACAAGAGGTTTGGTGTCCTGGTTTAAAGCTGAGATTCTGGAGTTAGACCTCTTGGATTCAACTCCTGGCTCTGACAGTCATAAGCTGTGTGGCCTTGGACGAGTTACTTAACCTCTTTGTGCCTCAGTTTCCTCATCTGTAATAAATAACAAAACATGTAACATGAGTGCCTTCCTCGCAGGGTGTTACGAGGATTCGTCAGTCAGTGCAGGTGAAGTATTGCAAAGAATTCCTGGCACACAGAACATTCTGGCCTCACAATTATATCATTACAAGGATTTTCCAAGCAAAGCTAAGGGGGAAAAAATACCTGATTAAGCATCACGTCTCAGTACAGCCTTTGATAAGAGATCTCTAATATTTCCTAGGTGTTCTTTAACCCTGTTCATTGCTTTCACATGTATACACACTGTCACCTTGCTCAAGTATAGCAAGCCTCTTGATGGAAGATTCAGCAGTGCTGCTTTGGGCATGCCTAATGATTTCCATTTTTGTTTCAATTAGATTAGATTCTAAGACTCGTGTTTCATCTCACTGGTTTCAGTGCTCTCATTTTTCTGTTTTGTGCTCTTGTTCAAAGAATAACAAGGGAGATGCAACAAAATACTCCAATCATTGAACACGCATGGCTGTGCAGACAGCAACAGTGACAAATAGGACTAGTAGCCAGCTGGCAATGCTGCCAACACCGTGACTCTGAATGGCCACCCGTTAGTGATAGGAGGAGGTCAGAGTGTGTGGCACCAAGACAACTGAACACCAGGGCATGGGAGCCACCACACTGTGGTATGCAATCTTTCCACCATGGTTTAGGGATAGTTGTAAGACAGAATAGCACAAATGGTTCAAGAGACAAGGATCCCAAAGTGTGTGGGCACTTGAGCAAAGGTGTGGAGAAGAAATGCCTGAACAATGTGCGATTCCACACACAACTAAGTGTGCCCATAGCGCAGTGCAGGGGTCAGGAGTCAACATTTTAAATAAAGACAGTTGAGCCACATTGGGGCCTGGGGCAGAAGGCAAAATCTATAGTATTTATCCTGTCATTATTTAAAATTTTGATATTTTGTGCATCGTAGATTTCTTTTTTATATTAATTTGTATTTTTTGTCACCATGAGTCAGATCCGACTTGACGGCACTTGGCTGGCTGGCTTTTAAAAATCTACAGCAAAGTATTTATCTTGATACAAATGTTGATCTCTACTCATCTGGAGCTGAAGACAAGGAAATCAAAGACGCAAAGAAGAAACTAGTCTACAGAACCAGTAGTCTACACAAATAACATCACCTCCCTTGAGACCAGAAGAACTAGAGGGTGCCCAGCAATCGCTACTGACTATTCCGACCATGACCTCAATGCATGGTCCTGAATAGAATGAGATTAAAAAGTAGACCAAAAATCAAATTCCTGAAAAAAGACCCAGACTTACACTGGACCACCAGAAACTAGAGAAAACTCCGAGACTCTCATCCTGAGATACTCTTTAAACTTGAAACTTGGACCTCTTCCCGAGGTGACCTTTCAGCCAACTGACAGATTGGCTTGTAAAATAAATAACATTACCCATGAGTACAGTGCTGCTCAAGGTTATCTAGATGAAACCAAAAGGGTAAACATTTACCCTGGCGCAAAGATGACAAGGCAAGAGGGGGAAAGGGAAGCTAGATAAATGGAAACAAAACAACCAAATGGGAGTAACAGGAATGCTGATATATTATGAAGAATATAAGCTATGTCATGCAACAATATGTATAGAAATTGTTGAATGAGAACCTAACTTCCTATGTGAACTTTCACCAAAACACAATAAAATATATTTTTAAAAAGATTGCAACTGTATATATTTATCTTGATTTCTGAGTTTGTAGAGTCTTCTGAAATTCTGCACTGAAACAAGTACTTTGCTGTCCTCGCCCTGCTACAGTGTACAGTGAGTTAGGGATGAATTAGAAGAGGTGTCGCTGCGGGGTGATGCATGTGGTGTGTATACTCTATGTTTTAATACGTATAAGAGGCTGTCCTACTGGCTTCTTTCTAGAGGAGAGAGGAGAAGGTGGAGAGGAGGTGACAGGTGTTTGTTGAGTGGATACTGGAGTATACTGTTACGGGGTGAGGAGACCAGACTGAGTTACAGAGAGGTGGGTACTTGGGGTCTTATATGGAAAATTGAATTGTGAACTTTCACTTAATCACAATAATTTTTGTTGTTGTTGTTTTTAAAGAGGTGTCATTGAAGCCAGCTGGCCAGCGGTCAAATCCTGGCTCAGCCCCAGCTGCGACTCCACCCTGGATATGTTATCTTGGTTGCTTTATTCCCTGGTTGATTTTTGGTTTCTTCCTTAGTAAAAACAGAAAATAATAAAACATTGCTTGTAGATTCGTTCATTCGCCACCTAACAATTATGTTTGGACACCTATGATGTGCTCAGGAGCGTAGTAGGCACAATGACTAAGTACTTGGCTACTAACTGAAGGATTGGTGATTCCGACTCACGCAACAGCTCCACGAGAGAGAAGAGCTGGCAGTCTGCTCCCGTAAAGATTACAGCGTAGAAAACCCTGTGGGGAAGTTCTGCTCTGTCACATGGGTCACCATGACTCAGAGAGTAAAAGCACCTATCAACATTATATGCTTGAAGTATATAGGATGTAGAAATTAACAAAGAAAAGCAAAAAATGTGCTCTTCATTTTAATTTGGGAGAGTAGTGATCCAAGACACATAAATATGTCACATATAGTTGTGTGCAACCCTGCTAGGCCAAGTAGAACTGCCCCATGGGGCTTCCCAGACTGTAATCTTGCTCCCACAAGATGCTGGCTGGGTTCAAATTGCCAGCCATTCAGTTAGCAGCCAAGCTCTTAACCACTGTGCCACCAGGGCCCCTTATCAGGTAACCTAGTTATGGTAAAAGCTTAGAAGGATAAGTCAGGATAAGGCAGCAGCAGAGTGGAAAGAAAGAGGTGGGACTATTTTTAAAAAGGGCTTTTGAGAAGAGCAAATGAAATAATTATGAAATGTGTAGCCCAGTGCCTCACATATAATGATACCTTTATAAATGATGATTATTTCTGTTGCTGTAGGTAAGGAAAGATAAGCATGGAAAGCCAGGCTGGGACCAATTGCCGTTGCTATACAGCCACCTATAAATCATGGAACTCCAAGATTTTGAACAATTTTACTGCCAGGCAAACGGACGCAGCCTTCAAGTGTTAATAGCTAGCTGTCTTCATTACCCGGTTCACCTCCAAGACCATGGAGGTCTCTGGCCCTAAAACCCAGAAAAGGCAATTATCTGGAAAAAAATTTTCACCCTACTTTCTGTCCATAGTGAGCACACTTGGGCTTCATCCTGTTCATTACAGTGAGAACAGAGGAGAACCACCAGTTATGCTGAGAAGGAAAAACAGCATGAGCAGTGCTTGAGAACAGCCCCTTGGCAACTGGTATACTGAAGAGAACTGTGGTTTCTTTCAAGGGCAGCATCCAGCCAGGGGCAGGAAGCATCAGGGAAGCAGTCGAGTGTGCCACCCTGGGGTGGAGCTGGAGGGGCTGCTCACTGAGTGCCACAGCAGACCGTGGCATGCATCCAGCCGCAGTCCTGCGGAGCAGTGCTCCGCTCTGGCCACTGGCGTGGCCTTGTGCCAGCCGCTCAGAGACTGTCCTGGCATTTCACCAACTCATTTCATGGTCTTTGGGTTCCAGCAAAGCAACATGTACAGAAAGAAATGAAAGCTTCCTCTTCTTCATCTGAACTTTTTATGCTTGTTAAAACAGAAGAAAACAAAGTACTAGGATAAGGAAAGAATTTTTTTAATCTGTTGGTTTGATACCTGTTGTGAGGCACCATTCGGTTGGATCTGACTCATAGCAACCTCATACACAACCGAACAAAACAGTGTCCAGTTCTCGGCCATCCTCACAGTTGCTGCTGTGTTTGAGCCCTTGTTGCAGCCTCTCATTGAGGGTCTTCCTCTTTTATGCTGCTTCTCTACCAAGCAGGCTGTCCTTCTCCGGGAGCTGATCCTTTCTGATAACAGCCAAAGTATGTGTGATGAAGCCTCCCCATCCTTAATTCTAATGAGCATTCTGGCTGTTTAATACCTAAGAAACAATGGCATCTGTTTAACCTCTAGTGAATCCTGAATCCTGAGCACAGGAAGGTGGGGTGGGGCACAGGTGACTGAGTAAGCCTGCATCACCCTGCCTTGTAGTGTTGTGTTAGGATTCTGGACTTCATGCCATCCAGAGTCGCTTAAATTTTCCCCAAAGCCTAATCATCCTTCATTCTTTTGGGTCTTTGTATGTAGTATTTGGACTCTGTCAGATACAGCCTTCCTCCTTTTCTGTGTAGCCAACACCTTTCAGTTCTTCAAAACTTGAGTCAGGAGACACTCAAGAACCCACACTCACACCCTGTCCTTGAGGCTGGGTAAGATGTCCTTTCTGTGTGTTTCTGGTTTGTAATCTTTCCCATTCATTTAGTATTTATTGAGTACCTACTGTGTGCTGGGAACTGTTCTAGTTGCCAGGAATACAGCAAATGTTTCAAGAGGCAAATATCCCAAACTCCAGGTGCTTTTGAGTAGAGGCATGGAAAAAGGAAATGCCTGAAGGATAAGGGATTCAACATATAACTAAGTATGCCTACAGCACAAGCAGGGGAGGGTAATATAATATTTAAATAAAGACACGATTGGTGCCGTGGAGCTTCCATCCTATGGGGTAAACCCACTGCTGTCAAGTCAGTGCCAACCTATAGGACAGGGTAGAACTGCCCCATAGAGTTTCCAGGGAGTGCCTCTTGAACTTGAACTGCTCGTCTTTTGGTTAGCTGCTGTAGCACTTAACCGCTACACCACCAGGGCTTCCCTGGGTTCAATAGTCTTCCTAAATAGATAGAAACTTCCAGATACACCTTAGGGCTCTCCATTTTGCCCAAAGACAAACTAAAGGAAATGTGGGACAGCATGATAGGTTCAAACCACACCGACTGCCCGTTAAGTTTGCAAACTCATCCTAGAAAAGGTGGTACGTACATCACTGCTGCGTATCACAACAATCACCTTCCGAGTACCCCCTTGGGAAGCTAGGCACCAATGCCAGTGCTTGGTCCACCCTTCAAAGCAATTTTGGAACTCTTTTTCCAGAATGGCCATCAGAGCTATTGTCATCTTACCCTTGCTGTCCTGGAGGTCATCAAAATGTCTTTCTTTCGATATTTCCTTTGTCTTCAGATAAATAAAAAAGTCACTGGGGGCCAGATCAAGTAAGTAGGAAGGATGTTACAGTACAGTTATTTGTTTATTGGCTGAAAACTCCCTCACAGACATGTATACAATTCGCAAAGTTGGTGCTGTGCCACCATGCACAATGGCCAATCCAGAAAGAGTTCCCAGATTGCTTTGAAGAGTAAACTAGGCACTGGTGTGGTTGCATAGCTTCCCAAGAGGAGTACCTTGAGGGTGAACTTGGAAAAATAAGTAGTTGCAGATGAAGAACAATGACAAAGCTCACTGCTGATTGCAGTATCACCTGGGGGTTCCTTGTTCAGAGTCTTGAGTCAGACTTCATGGGTTCGTATTCTGTCTCTGTCACTTACTAGTTACGTGGCTTGAGACAATTTCCTTAACCTCTCTAAGCTTCATCTGTAAGACAGGAATGATTGCAGCAACCACCGCAAAATTACACTGATTAAATGAGAAAATTCGTATGCTGAGTCAGCAGAGTAAACCATCAATGTGAAAGAGAGACAGAGGCAGAGACACAGACAAAAAGAATGTGGGTTGTTGTTAGGTGCCATCAAGTTGGTTCTGACTCATGATCACGTTGTGTACAACAGAATGAAACTTCTGGTTGGGATGTACAACACAGCAAAACTTGTGGTAAAGGGTAAGAGTTGATCAGAGCTCAGGAGGTTGGATGTAGAAGTGAAAGAGAGGAGGGAACTCAACTAGACCGTCCTCTCAATTTCAAAAAGAACCTATAGTAAATTTCTGTTATTTGCAGTAGTTGTGTTCTATAAAGTCACCGTTAATGCTGAATTAACCTTTGCTCGCGGAGTTTTGTTCCTGTAAGCCTCTGCTCACAATTTTTATCAAGCAGTCACTACATGATTGTTTTACATGTGGTTCTGTTTAAAAACTCTTTATTTAATATATATATTGCTCATTCATTAACATTGAACTCATGGCCAACAGCACTGTAACTCACGCCTGAATGAAGCTTATCTCACACATTTGTTTTCTCATTAAGGCACATCCAGCCTTCCTAATCTTGAAACTCTAGCCAGTACTTTAGCATTAAGCTCAAGACAATTTTAAGTGGTGAAATCACCAACAAAAATAATAAATGAACTAAGTGGACTGTGAAAAGGACCAACTTACAGTATGAGGGTCAAAACAAGAAGGCAGAGTGTCACCTTGTTCAACCTTAGCTTGAACATAGACGTTAAGTGACCTAACTTTTTTGTGGCTCTGAGCGTATGTGCAAATGGCAAAAAAAAAAAAAACACCAAGAATATTGATTTGGAGGTTACAAGAACATTTTAGTGAGTAGGCAGATTTGCAAACAAGGAGTCCACAGATACTGACTGACCAGTACAAAAGGACACCGGAGCCCTTTCTGTTTTGGTCTCTGGCTCATCTAGGAAGGAAGATGGCGTCTACACCACTTCCTCCTGGAGGAAGTAGGGCCACAAGGCTTTGGAGGCTTGAGTAGAGGAACGTTACTTTATTTTCAGGTTGCAAATCTGCTAAGTGGCTTCAGAAGGTGACTACATTTCAGCTTCATTAGCTCATAAGCAGTTTCTTAATGAGACTAATGAGCCCCAAACAGCTCCACCCCCTCAGTGCTCCACTGAGAGGTTGGTTGTGTGTGTGTAACCCAGTGACTCTCTGACATCCTGTCAGCAACAAGGAGGCCTGGTTCCTGGGCATCAACCTCATCAAAGCTTAATGACTGAAGGCTGTGTGACTGTTTGCAAGGGTTTGTGGTGGCCCTGGATCCCTGGTGCTACCAAGTGCAGAGAGCCAGTTCTTGTGGCTAGAAAGGGAAGGGCCACAGTAGGGATCCCCTGTGAGGTCCCAAACCAAACACAGAGAGTGGCTACCTGGTGAAGAAGACGCATAGAGTTCCACTGAGGCTTAAATGCAAATGTAAAAGGGGAGCGTCACTGCCTGGGACAAGGCTGCCACCACGAGGCCTCCACCTGAGGATTAAATCAGATACTGAGGACCAGTTCTGGGCTGGAAAGAAAACATCTACCAGAGATTTAACTGCAGAGGTTTGAGTTGTTTACGGGTAATTTCCTCAATACCCACACTTGCTGATACCAGAGCATGAAATAAATACATATTTAAACTCCCATTTAGTAGTAGCAAGCAAGAGACCTAAACTAATAGTGATTTTTGAAAACCGTTTTTCTCAGTCATGGACCTGGGCAGGTAGCCATGGCTGCAGCCTCCAAAGAAAGTGGATGCCCTCTTTCTTTGGCATCCTTTTTCCTGGACCGCAGAACAACAAATCACAGCTACTTTTCTAAGTGCTTTGCAGGGTGAGGTGCTTGACCTGGAAGACCCTTATCTTGGACTGCCAGGGCAGTGCTTGTGACAGCTGCTAGCATTTGTTGAGCCTTACTGTAAGTCAGAGACTCTCATACCTGAGTTATCTACATCATTCTAGTTAACCTTGCTACAGCCCTTATTAGGTGGCGGTGGTCGTGGTAGCTTACCTGAGCTGGATGGTCGTGGATGCTCCCCTGAGCATCTCCCCTGAGATGCTGCCGACACATGGCAACCCCATGCACACAGAATGCAATGCTGCCCGGTTGTCAGCAGCCACCTGCTCAGTTAGCAGTGGGACCATTGCGATCCACAGACTTTTCACTGGCTGCTTTTCGGAAATAGATTGTCAGGCCTTTCTTCCTAATCCTTATTAGTCTGAAAGCTGCTCAGCATCACAGCAACGTGCAAACTTCCACTGACAGATGACCAAGGGCAGTGCTGGAGATGCGTTGGCCAAGAATTAAATCATGGTCTCTGATGCAAAAGGCAAGACTTCTGCCACTCTATGAGCTACGTGCTGTCCTTATCCCTTTTCTAAGTAAAAAAAACAGTGGTGACAGTAAGAAATTAACCCATGTTCGCATAGTCTGTCAATGGCAGAGGCAACATTCAAACCTAGGTCTCTGAAGGCAAAGCTGGAAGTTAACACTGCACGCCCATCCTCAAGGAAAAGACGCAACAGTTGTGACTTCCGTGTTTGGATAACTGTCATCATGAAATCAGACACTCTGAGCAGCAGTAGGTCCTTCCTTCAGGAAGCAGGATGTAGCTTGGAGAATACACACCCTTAGGAATCAAAGACTCGATTTCTAGTCTCAGCTTGCCCTCCCTGGGTGACCCAAAGCCAATCACTTTGCCTCCCTGGACCCTTGTGGCTTCATCTGCTAAAAGAAGGGCTAATTTAGAATGATCTCTTGAACGCCCTTCCAACTGCAGAATCATACCATCCTACAATGTGCTAAAGGAACTGAATCAAATAAAAGAGAGCTGAATGAAAGGAAAAGGGCCAGATGCTAATTATGGCAGCTGTCAGTTTTGTGAGTCTTTAAAAGAAGTATTTCCAAAAATATATATTCTTTTTCTTTTGCACTGTAACTAAAAGCAGAACAGCCTACCCAGCTAATGTTTTTCCTCTCTTCTTTGAATGAGTTCTAAATTACCCAGTGAGATGAGATAAGGATTATAATTCTGTTTTGACAGTTGAATAAACTGAGGCTCCGAGAGGTTAAGTGACTTACTTAGGATTCTATAATGGTGTCACAGCAGAGAACATGTAAGAGCTGCCTGCGTATCATTTGAAAGATCACTCTGGGCTGGGTTAGGGCAGATGCCTTGTCACAATTTTACTAAGTGACCACAGACACCATGAAAAGGCCCCCTGGATGGCGCTGCCAGCGGCAGTGAACATGGTGATAGAAAGCAGTGTGCAGCTGTCTAAACTCTGCTGAGCATGCTGACGAACAGGGCTAAAGTGTCACCTCTTCTGCCTGCTGCATACACCATCGTGGACACATGACCGCTCCCTCCCACCCTCTTACTGGCTTCCTCGTGGTAAGGCTTTAAGAAAAGCATACAGTAATTGAAGGTTCTTGTTCATTGTATGCCAGTTCCCTTCCCACTCTCCCTTAACCTCTCTGTGCCTCAGTGTCCTCATCTGTAAACCAGGTGTGCTCATGTTGACATTACAACATGGAGTTTGCTAAGTCAAAAGGGTTGCACCCCTGGAAAGATATTGGGACAACTGCCCTTGGTATCCTCGTCCATGCTTGTTCTGAAGGTCTGAGGACACCTGTCCACCTAATAAAAAGAGACAACCCAACGCAAGCATTAACACAGTGAATCAGTTCAAGGAACTTCCAAAGGGAAGCTGCGAGTTCTGGCCTGGAGTCCAGCTGGCCCAGCGCCCTCAAGTGGCAGGGCATGTCCTGTGTACACTGTTTGCCCCGACCCAGGCTTGCAGTACGGCCTAAAGAGGGTAGCATCCTCCTAGACTTCTTACACACAGAGACTGCAACCTTTTCTTCTCACTGCCACCTAAAGGAGAAAAGCCGAGCCTATAGTACCTCCAGGTGGAACAAACAGTAAATCACACAACTGCTTAGCTAAAGGTTTGTGGTTCAAACCCCACCTAGAAGCCTCTCGGACGGCAAGCCTGGAGAGCTGATGCTGAAAGACCACAGCCTTGAAAACCGTGGTGGGGCAGTTCCTACTGTACACATGTGGAGTCACAAAGAGTCAGAAATGACTCCACAGCAACTAACAGCAGGGCCGATTGGCAAGCTTTGTTATAAAGGACCGGATGGTAGTAGGCTTGCAGGCCACGTGGTCTCTGTCTCAACTGCCAACTCTGCCATGAAAGCAGCCACAGGAGATATGTAAATGAGTGAGCGTGGCTATGTTCCTATAAAACTTTATTTATAAGAACAAGCAGGTCAGAGTTGGTAACCCTTGGCCTGGGGAAAGACTGCCTCACTTAGTGATTCATAAGAACCCCTGTCCTCTGTGGCACATTTCCGCATGCGTTCATCTTTTTACTACTCCCACCACCCTGTGAGTTGATGTCGTTTCCTTCCCAGAACAAGTTTGGAAGCCGAGGCTCAGGGCAGTTGAAAGGATTGGCAAGGAAAATCAGTATGAGTCAGGATTACCTGCTGTAACAAACACTCCTCAATTCTCAGAGGCGTAGCACAAGAAAGGTTTATTCCTTGCTGCTGGAGTCTTGTTGGCTATTTTTTCTGTGATTTGGCTGGGTCGCTGAGAGAAGGGGTCTGTGGTGAGGAGTCGGACTCTGCTGCGTGCAGTCGTTTGGGGGTCAACCCCTTTCCAACAAGAACAGCAGCTTGGAACCTTTTTGTGCCAGGAATACCTTTAGCCATCTGATGCAGGCCATGGACTGTTTTCTAAAAAATGTTTGTAAATGAATAAAATACCGAGAGTTACAAAGGAAACCAATTTTGAAATAGTTATCAAAATGTTAAAAGAACAAGTTTCTAATATAGTAATACGTGTGCTTCTTTATGTGTGCATGGACAAGCCAGTATCTAGCCACCACTCAGATAACTTGTGAGATTACAAAACGGTGATGCGCCACCGTGATGTTTTGAAATATGGATGGAATAACTTCAGTATGATACAAAAATATCTCTGCTATCTATTCGTGACAGTGTCACAGTTGCTGCTAGCAGTGAATGGCTTGGTACTTGGTTTTAATTGAAAGTGTGTCTTCAATTAGAAATCAGTGAAAATAAAGAGGAAATTTTCCCCTTCCAAGTTCCAGTGTCTGTGGGCTTCTTGGGTTCCAGGGCCCTGAGTTTAAGAACCCCTGAGCCTGAGAATCCTCCACTGGATTCTCTGCCAGCAGTGATAGAAGAGGACACACTTCACAGATGACGCAGACTACCTAGAGGCGGGCCCACAAGAGGGTCACATCATTTCACGCACGTTCCAGAGCCAAGTACTAAGTCTCAGGGCTCTGCCAAGGCCTGGGGAGGAGGCTTGTGTATGGACTCTATCTGTGCATCAAGGAAGGAGAGGAGAACTACCGTCCGTGAGCCCCATAAGTTTCGGTCTTCCAGATAGAGCCAGAATTTCAACGGTGGGTCTTAGGCACCCTGTAAGTGCTCTTGCCACTATGCCACACTGCCCCAATAATTTGACACACCACCCAAACCATCTCAGTTCCCTTAGTGCAAGGATTTTCTGCCTCGGCACTGCTGACACTTGGGGCAGGACGATTGTATGTCACGGAGGACTGTGCTTTACATTGGGATGTTTGGCAGTGGCCCTGGCCTCTACTCGCGTGCTCCCACTCCACTTGTGACAACCAAAAATGTCTCCTATATTACCAGACAGCCCTGAAAAGGCAAATTGTCCTCAGTTGAGAATCACACTTTAGTACCTTTACCAAATCCGTGGTGTTCGGTGTCTACCATACTGTCTCCGAAAGGGTCAGAGAGAAGAGACAACAAGACTCGAGAAGTTTGTGTGCAATAGAGGCTTCTTTAGAATTGAAAGATTGGGGCGCAGAAGCCTCACTCTGCGTTTCACTAATCTCCGATGTGTAGATGTTTGGCTGGGCTCTGAGGGCAGAATAAGTTCCAGACACAGGGGAAAACTGGAAAAAACACAGCTCAGCACAGGCTGCTCAGCATTTCATCAGAGTTAGGTGAAAGTCATTGGAGACTACAGCAGTTGCCCAGCCCCAGTGGACAAAGAGAGATAGGACATTGACCCATAGTTAAATTTATTATTAGTAGAGGGCTATAATACATCTCTTCTGTTGACTGCAAGCCAACTGTATATAGATTCAGAGAGACAAAAGACCTAGCTCTTCCAGCCACATGTCCTTAATTAAATTACTTGGTCCAGAAATTACTAACAGTCCATTCCAGAGAATAGAAACCTAGTTTTGCAAAATGCTAATAGCTGTTTAGAGAAGTTTGTCCTCATGTAAGTTCAGCAAACATTGCTTGCTTAAAATTAAGCAGGTTTCTTTAATGCAGGACTTATCAGGACCTTTAATGTGCCATGCAGTTTGAAACTTTCAAAGTGGCAGACAGTATGCAGCATCTCTCGGCCACCTTTTTTTTCATATCCCCAGGAAATAATGGTTCTCCCGAAATGTAGTTCAGAAAATGCTGGCAGAGCCCCTCTAGGCCTCAGTTTCTTCATACGTACCAAACGAAAAAATCAAAATCATTGTCTTCAAGTTAGTTCCAACCCATAGTAACTCCATGTGTTACAAAAGTAGAATAGGATTTTCTTGGTTGTAATTTTTCCAATGCAGATTGCCAGGTCTTTCTTCCACAGAGCTGTTGGTGGGTTCAAAAGACCACCCTTTAGGTTAGTAGATGAGCACAAATCATTTCCACCACCCAAGGGCATTTTCATACCTGCACTGGGGCAATAGTAGCAGTCTGCTTCCATAAAAATTCATAAGCTTAAAAAAAAACCTATGGGGTAATTCTACCTTGCCCTGTAGGGTCACCGTTGAGTCAAACTCACAATGACACTGGGTTTGACTTTGGCTTGATATGCTGACCTTACAGAGTTGTTGTGAGAAGAAATGAGAAAACACTTTAAAAAGTGCTTGGTAAACTCGGAAGAGTTATAAAAAGTCTAAGAAGTCATTATTAATGCATACTTATTAATAATTTACTCATAATAAAATCTTCCCTCCCTCGCCTAGATGGTGAGTTGATGAATGTGATAATTGAGGTAACTGAGGCCCCGAGAGGTTAAGATCTTGCTGAAGATCATGCAGCTAGAAATGGAGTCACAGAACAGATTAATTAATGTGACGGATACGGAAGCACTCGGAGCGCTGGACAGCGCTCTCTGCCGTGTCTGTTGCCTTCATTGTTGGAATGGCTATATCTTGACTTTAATGGGAAGAAAGCCGCCCCCCGATTGCTGTCCACGTGATTCCGCCTCATGGTGGTCCCATGTGTTGCAGAGGAGAGCTGCACTCCACAGGGTGTTCATGGCTGTGGCCTTTTGGAAGCAGATCTCCAGGCCTTTCTGCCAAGGCACCACTGAGTAGTCTCAGACCATCAGCCTTTCAGTAAGTAGCCCAGTATTTAACCATTTGTGCCACCCAGGTACTCCTTAGTGGGAAACAAGGTGATAGGAAATCTGGGATAAGAAATCAGTCTGGAAACAAGGAGAGAAGAGTCCTAGATTTGGTGTCTTTAGGCTTGAACCTTTCTGTAAGCTACTTGATCTTTTTGAGCCTTTATTTTCTCACTGATAAAATATGGATTTTATATAGTGTCTGCCTTCCAGAGAAAGCCCTGGTGTTACAGTGAGTAAGAGCTCAGGCATTAATCAAAGCTTAGCAGTTGGAATCTACCAGCCACTCCTTGGAAACCCTGTGAGGCAGCTCTGCTGTATCTTATAGGATTCCTATGAGTCAGCATTGACTTGATGGCAATGGGTTTTCTTTTTGATCCAGCCTTCCAGAGTGATTGAAAGACTCAGACTATTCACTGGTACATTAGCATGATATATACCAGGAATATAAGAAACTTTGGTGGCACAGTGGTTAAGAGCTGGGCTGCTAACCAAAAAGGTTGACAGTTCAAACCTACTAGGGACTCTGTGGGAGAAAGGACCTGGCAAATCCGCTGCTGTAGAGGTTACAGCCTAGAAAACCCTATGGGGCAGTTCTGCTCTGCCCTATAGGGTACATATGAGTTGGAACTGACTCAACAGCACACAACAGCAGGGGTGTAGTGAGGAGCAGGGATCATTGAGAGGATAAAACTTTCACTCTTACTATGCACACAACTTTATAGAGAGTCCACTAAGGCCATACTTCTGATTTATAGCAGCCTTTGCAGAGGGCAAGGCAAGCAGGTGTCTTGACTCCAGACCTCCAGGTGAAACAAGCAGAGAACCATGTGAAAGAAACAATGGGAGCTCAAGGATGGCCTGAGGTGCATGGAGTTTCTAGGATCCAGATGTAAGGCAGAGGAGGAATCAGGGCTTTGTGATCTAGAAGAACTGATGCTCTGGACTGCCTCCTCTTTCACAGATAGAGTAGGCCTAGCTTCTGGCATGCCTCTCACCTTCACTACCATAACCCAGGGGAGCAGTTTGGGAGTTTGGGTGTGGGACAGGCCCAGTGCCGGATGGAAGCCAACACATTTGTACCAAGATATGATGCTAACATCTCCCATTTAAAAATCCCTGCTGTGAATGTGCGTAGTGAAGCTTCTTTTCCTGATATGATGGCACAATTATGTCTCAGCGTTGATGCAGTGCATTACACTTTTGAGGCATTTTACAACCATTCATTACCTGGACTATTAGTGTTCCAGATCCCATTATTTGAGGAGGCTGCTTCCTTCAGAGTGTGGTGCTCATGTTCCTATACCAGCAATGCAATTCTTAATCTACTCTATATAACTCTCTCTTTTTTGTTTTAAATACTTTATTGGACTTTAAGGGAAAATTGACAGTCCAAATCAATTTGCCATATAATCCCCCACACACATCACTGTACTATTGTAACTGCTCTCCCCACCCTGTGGCAGGACACTTCTGCTTTCTACTGTGTGCTTCCCATGTCTGTTTAGCCAGTTCCTGTCTAACCCTCTCCACCCTCTCATCTCACCTCTGGAAGAGAGCTGCTCAGACAGCCTCATGTATAAATTTAAGCCGAGAAACACATTCTTTGCCAGCATCACTCTACAAGGACTACCAATCAAGTTCACAAAGCCAAAGCCAAGTGCCAAGTGCCAAGTTCACAAACTCATCCTAAAAAAAAGTGCTATATACACCTCATTGCTCAATATCACTACAATCACCTTTGAAGTACTCCCCTTGGGAAGCTATGCACCGATGTCAGCGCCTAGTTCACCGTTCAAAGCAATTCTGCAATGTGGTCATAGATCTGTTGTCATAGTACCCTTGATGTCCTGAATGTCATCAAAATGTCTTTCTTTCATTATTTCTTTGGGTAAAAAAAAAAAAAAATGGTCATTGAGGGTCAGATCAGATAAGTAGGGAGAGTGTTCCAATACAGTTATTTGTTTACTGGCCAAAAACTCCGTCATAGACAACTGTCAAATTAAGTTCACAAACTTGCTATCTTGCCACCATGTGAAATGGCCACTCCAGAAATAGTTCCAAAATTGCTTTGAAGGGTGGACTAGGTGCTGGTGTTAGTGTATAACTTCCCAAGGGAAGTGCTTTGAAGGTGACCATAGTGATACTGAGAAATGAGGTATATAGCACTAAGAACAATTAAGTTCTGGGAATTGCCAGATCTCATGTGTCATGTAGTCCAGTTCAGTCTTTGAAGAGTTGGCTTCAGTACTGTCTCAACTCTGAGCTAACAGAGAGTATGGAGGCCATGTCCTCCAGTCTGACAGACCATCAGGTTTGATCTTTTAATAGAGTTCTAGTTCTGCACGCACATTTTGGCCTGTTAGGTTTTGGTGTGGTCAGTTGTGCTAATCACCATCCTACTGCATGCTGTCACTCCCTTCACCTAACCTAATTCATATCTACTATCTAAACTGTGAATATACCCTTCTTCCTACCTCCCCACTCTTATAAACATCAAAGATTATTTTCTTCTGTGTTTAAACCTTTTAAGTCCTTGTAATAGTGGTCTCATCCAATATTTGTCCTTATACACCTAATTTCACTCAACATAATGTCTTCCAGATGACTCAGTGTTGTGAAAGGTTGCCTAAGATCATCGTTGTTCATTATCATTGCTAGTGTTCCATTGTATGAATATATCATGGTTTCTTTATCCATTATCTGTTGATGGGCACCTAGATTGATTCCACCTTTTTGCTATTGTGGACAGTGCTGGCAGTCTCCATT
The DNA here is from genome assembly GCA_028571685.1 of Heterohyrax brucei. Classification (NCBI taxonomy): domain Eukaryota; kingdom Metazoa; phylum Chordata; class Mammalia; order Hyracoidea; family Procaviidae; genus Heterohyrax; species Heterohyrax brucei. The sequence continues at coordinate 109,236,289 of CM053149.1, read as the reverse complement.
GCTTTATTTGTGCACTTAGCCTATTTACATTCAGCATGATTATTGATAGGTATGAGCTTAGTGTGTCATTTTGGTGTCTTTTTTGTGTTGCAGACAATTTCTTTGTTCCCTTTAATTTTCTTTGCTGAGTCTTTTTCCTTTATGTGTTTTCTTTTCCTCTTTTATCAGTGTCAGTGATTTTGTATTTGCTGAGACTTCATGTTTTTCTTGTTTATTATTTTGATGGGTAGGATTGATAGTTTCCTTTCTGGTTACTTTAATATTTACCCCTGTTTTTGTAAATTTAAACCAGTCTAATTTCTTTATACTGCTTTGACTTCATCTCCATATAAAAGACATGTGATTACATTTTCCTTCGAATCCCTCTTTTTTTGTTATGTTTACGTGATAACATCTCTGTTTCTGTATTTCTGGTAGTTTGCCTATGATTTATTTTTGTGATTCCTATATTTAGGTTGCCATCCATTTGCTTTGTTCTGTCTTCTGGTCTTAGGTTATTACCTGGTGTTACTGCTTTTCTAACCAAAGGACTCCCCTTACTATTTCTTGTAATTTTGGTTTAGTTTTTGCAAAATCCCTAAATTTCTGTTAATCTGGAAATTTCCTGATTTTTCCATCATATCTAAGAGACAGTTTTGCTGGAAATGTAATTCTTGGCTGGCAGTTATTTTCCTTCAAAGCTTTGCATTATGTCATTCCATTGCCTTCTTGCCTGCATGGTTTCTGCTGAGTTGTCCAAGCTTAGTCTTACTGATACTCCTTTGTAGTTTATTTTTCATTTGGAAAGCTGGGTTGCATAGTGGTTAAGTGCTACATCTGCGCTAACCAAAAGGTCAGCAGTTCAAATCAACAAGTGCTCCTTGGAAACTATGTAGCAGTTCTACTCTGTCCTATAGGGTCACTATGAGTCAGAATCTACCTGATGGCAATGGGCAGTCTCGTTTATACCTTGCCACTTTTAAAAGTGTCTCTTTTAGTTTTGGCACATTTCGTTATAATATTCATTGTTTTTGGTGTCTACCTTGTGTGGAGTTCGATGAGGGTCTTGGATAGATATCTTCTCGTCTTTCTTGATATCAGGGAAATTTTTTGTTGACAGATCTTCAACACTTCTCTCTGTATTTTTGTTATTCCCCCATTCTGGTATCTTACTGACTTATAGCTATTCCTCTTCATAGAGTCCCACATAATTCTTAGTGTTTCTTGATTTTTTAAACTCTTTTATCTGATTTTCCCCCAAATATGTTGATGTCACATACTTTATCTTTAGTCATACAAATTTGGCCTTCCATTGCCTCAATCCTGCTCCTTTGATTTCCTATTGAGTTATCTAATTATGTAATTTTATAATTTTCCAAATTTCTAATTCTTGCCACTATATGCTTTGTTGCAGTCTCTTCAAATTTGCTCTGCTGCATTTTTACCCCCTCCCTTTCCTCATCTCTTGAAGAGTTCTAAATTTTAGTCTTTAGACGGCACTTGACTTGGCTTGGCCATATTCTGCCTCTAGCAATTCTAGGAAGTTCTCTTCCTCTGGAAAATTTGGTTATTTGGGAGGGAGCTTCCTGAAGAAATTATGGTCTGCTTCTTTAAGTGCTTTGATATGGACTGTTGTTTCTGAGCCATCAGTAAATTGTATTTATTTATTTTATGTTTGCCTGCTGTTTTCTAGCTTCTTATTTTGAAATGTACAGATAGGCTGGTCATGTCTGATAGTTTGGTTATTGTTGTCTTTGAAGCTCTAATGTCCTTTCACCAGGTGGTTAGAGCTGTTACTAGGCATGGGAGTTGTTTATTTTTCTTTTATGGACTGAGTGTCCACATAGTCACTAAGTGTGTGGTGCAAGCTCTCACCTATTGCCTTAGATGGGCAGGGATGATTGGTATAGGCACAAGTGTCTGGCTGCAGCCACTGAGAAAGGCAGGGAGCTAACAGCTGTCCCTGAGTGTTTCTGAAGATTGAATGTCCCCTTATGCCTGAATCTAAGTGAAGGAACAGTTTATGACCTGATTTTCTGGTTTAATGTAGTAGGCAGAATCCCCCGCCATCCTCAAGTTTGTTAAGTTGCTCCTCCTCTGAGTCTTGGAAAATGGCTCAGAGTGGGCTTAAGGAGTCCTACTTCCAGCTCAGTTAATGGCATCAGAGTCTAATGCCAAACACATGTAAAGAAGGGAGGGAAAAACACCAGGAGAAAGGATGATACAGGCCCATCACACGGAAAAGATTCACATCCACGTGCAGCAAGCTACACACAAAGACTTAGCTTTTGATGGTCTGATACTGTCTCTCACTGGCTCCAGAGGTGCAATTGGATTCCCTAGACAATTATTCCCACTGAGGAGGATGCTCACCAGTTGCCTTGCTCAGCTCACCATGTGTTAGTAGTAGCCATTTCCCAGCAAGTCAGGTCTATGGAATCGCATGTACTTCTGTCATTACTTGTCCATTCTCTGTTCCTCAGTCAAATTTCTCAACCTGCCTTTCAATGTCCAGGCCTCCAAGGATGTTGTATAGACTGGATTCATTTGTTTCTTTGGGTCTTTGTTGTTAGAAGGGTCACCAGAATCATCTGTCTACTCTGTCATCTTGGCCTGACACTCTATGACTCTTTTTAATCTTTTCTATCTGTCTTGTGCTTTTTCTATTTTCTGGTTTAGTCTAAGTGAATTTTAATGCTGATTAAAAATTTGAGAAAGTAAATAACTAGGCTTTATGTGTCTTTATGTCTAAACAGCTTCTGAAATAAACTTAGGACATGTGTTGTAATTGTTCATAGTTGAGAAGGCCGAGCTGTTGGGGAGGCGTTTGTGCTGGTGGCTCTCACCATGCTCTATGGCCAGCAGAATCACCCTGAGCAATTTCTTACCTTTCCTGGCACTCAAGCCACTGACCAGCCACCAACCTGGGAGTTGGCAAGACCCAAGAGAGTGCAAAGAAGAGCAGGAAAGGACATCCTGGTGCTTAAAACAGGGTTCTTTAGACATTGGAAATATGAGGCTTCGTATTTTTATTACTGAGGGCAAGAGTCTAGATAATTAATTCCATTCTATGTCATCTTTTTTAATCACCTAAATAAGTCTTAAATTCAACCACCGATCTCTAGGTCTTCTTCCAATGCTATAGTGCAAGGACTCAGTATCTGTGGATTAGTAGAGGCACTATGTGCTGGTAAATGTTTGTCAACCAGCTAGCGGAAGGAGAGCAGGAGAATCCCTGATCTGTAGTGTTTACCAGTTTCCCTGACGTAAATAGTCCCACCATAGTTGATTTCAACCTGCCAATGCACAGTGGACAATAGGACGTCACTTAATATATGGTAATAATCTCTAGAGATGACAACAAAATGTAGTAAAAGAATTAAGAAGCGAAGAGTTTTTATGACATAGTAGCTTTGTTTTTAATACAATTAAATTTAAGTTTATATACAGGTAGTCCCCAAATTATGTACAAGATCTGTTTCTGTGTCTTTAAGTCAAACTCGTAGATAAGTTGGAACAGGTGCATACGGTTCTTATTTAGCCTTACTTTAGTGCAGAGATATTTCTGTGGGTCACTTCGACTCCATCCTATAGAGTCAGAGTCAGAATCAAGTCAACAGCAATGAATTTGGTTCTTAGTGAAAACAATGAGGCCCTAGCAGTGCAGCAGTTAAGTGTTTGGCTGCTAACCAAAAGGTTGGCAGTTCCAATACACCATACTCCTTGGAAACCCTATGGGGCAGTTCTGCTGTGCAGTGTATGGTCCCTGTGAGTTGAAATCAACTTGACTGCAATAGGTTTGGTTTTAGGATGGAAGTGTAGTGCAAGGAAAGGCTAGAAGGCGTTTTGGTGATTTCAAAGCTCCACATGCAGCAAGTGAAGATGATCGTGGTGAAGAGTTTGTTGTAAGGAGGGGAAGGTTGGAGCCCTGGTGGTGTGATGGTTAAGAGCTTGGCTGTTAACCAAAAGGTTGATAGTTTGAATCCACTAGCCACTCCTTGGAAGCGCTATGGGCAGTTCTACTGTGTCCTGTAGGGTTGCTATGAGGCAGAATCAATGGACAGCAATGGGTTTGGTTTTGGTTAGGGGCTAGTCCGGTGGTTTCAAAGTGAGAGCAAATTTACATAATATTTTAGGCCAAGTACAGCACTGTCCCTATGTGGGATGTTCGTCACAATTTACACAAATTACGGAAACTGCCTGTAATTTAATTCTTAGTAATGACATGTTTAGCAACTGGCTTGCAAAATTCCTAAAAATTTAACAGCTGGCTTTAGTGAGCTTATACAGGTTGAGCATACTGCTCATTGAAATAGACTTTCTCAGTGGCAGTATCTTCCAGCCAAAACCACCAGGAACACCTCTGCAGTTGTATAAGTTTAGCTTGTTGCTCCTTACAGGAAAGTGGATTGTAAATCATGAGATACCAGGGACATCTTGGTAAAAAGGTATTAACCAAAACAAGCAGCTAGTAGCCATCCAGTTGATTCTGGGGTCCTGGGAAGTATATATTATAGAATTGGGACTGATGATAGATGGTTTGGAGGAGAGAGTTCAAGCATTGGGTGCTGTCAGGACATGTGGGTAATTCTAGAGTATGTTAATAAATTGTATTGGTGAGGAGGAATGTAGCAAGGCTAAAGCTGTAAGTGGTAAAGAAGCAGCAGTGACAAATAGTAGACAAGGAAGGAGGGTGGCTGGTGACGTTGAAAGTTTGAACAATGTTCTGTTTTACTTCCCTGCCTTTCTAAGGTGCTAAAGTATCAAAACTATCATCTTCATCTATTCAAATCTTACCAGCACTAAGGCTCAATCGTATCCTCCCTTACTTGTGAAGGTTTGGCCAGCTACTAAAAAGTTGGACAGTCTTGAAGCATCTGTAACTGGTATCACATGACTTGGTACCAGGATGTTGCAGCGAAGTCACTGGATATAATGCAAAGAAGGCGAAATTGAAGCCTGTTGTTGCCTGCTGCTGTCAGGTAGCCCCAGCTCCTGGTGACCAGACGCACAGTGGGGCTGTGTTCCATAGGGTTTTTATTGGCTAGTTTTCTCGAAGTAGCTGGCCGAGTCTGTCTTCCTAGCCCGTCTTAGTCTGGAAGTTCCGCTGGAACTGGGTCAGCATCAGAGCAACACACAAGCCTCCACTGGCAGGCGAGTGGTGGCTGTGCTTGAGGTATACTGGCTGATAATTGAACCTGGGTCTCCTGCACAAAAGGAGAAAATTCACCCACTGAACCACTGCTGCTCCTAATAAAAGCATAAAAGGCCTTAATTTGAATCTTGGCTGCAGATCTATCTTTATATGGAACATTGGACAAGCTATTAACCTTTCTGAATCTCAGTTTTTTATGTCTCTTCAGTGGGTGAGCCTCCTTGAGATAAAGACCTGTGCCTTTTTTTCTTTTCTTTTTTTCCTGTGAGGTTTAATTTATATACAGCAAGAATGACTGTATCTTTTTTGTCTTTGTAACTGCCACATTTAACTCAGTGTCTGCTATGTAACAGCTGTCTGTAAATGGTTGTGTTATAAATGAGAATGATAATATCCGTCATATGGTAGAATATTTTTGAGATAGCTGCTGGTTTCAAGTATCTAGTAGGTAGCAGATCAAAACAAATTGTTAGCTCTCATTCTCACGTTGTTGTTGATGCTGGGTGCCATTGAGTAAATTCTGATTCACAGCGACCCTGTATGACAGGATAGAACTTCCCCTGAAGGTGTCCTAGACTGTACTCTTTGCAGGAGCAGATTATCAGGTCTTTTCTTCCACTGAACCACTGGGTGGGTTTGAAACACCAACCTTTCAGTTAGCAGCCCAACACTTAACCACTGTACCACCAAGCCTCTTTTCTCATTCTTAGAGTAACTTTTTTTCCCCCAGTCACTTTCATCTCTTGTATCCACAATGTTACGTATTTTAATTTTATTCTACATAGTGCTACAAGAAGTCCTGGATATACTTAGGGTTTGATAATCCTAAGCTTACTAGTTTAAAAATAAAATGTTACTGGTAATAGGAAGTATTCAATAGCTCTGGAAAATGCAGAACATTTAGAAAATGTGTCTTTTAAAAAAAAAAAAAAACCCTCACTGCCATCGAGTTAATTCTGACTCATACCAATCCTATAGGACAGAGTAGAACTGCTCCATAGAGTTTCCAAGGAGCACCTAGCAGATTCAAACTGACAGGCTTTTGGTAGCAGTTAACCGCTATGCCACCAGGGTTTCCATATCTTAAAGATAATTGAAAATTATTTTTGTTTCGAAAGGTATCATCTTAGAAGCGCAAACATAGTGAATGTTCATTAAAGAAGAGTTAGAAAAGTAGAAAGAACAAAATACCGTAGTTTGCCTAACCAAAACAGAATCACCGTGAGTGTGATTTCTTTTTATGCATCCATATTTCTTGTTTAAGGAGTTCTGACAGTGCAGTGGTTAAATACCTGGTTGCGAATTACTAGTGCTGGGTTGTCGACACTGGCAAGTCTAACCCACCCGCAGCTGCACGGAAGAGCACACCTGACCATCTGCTCCCCTAAAGACAACATAGGAAACCTGAGAGGCAGTTATACTCGTTCATATAGGGTCAGTATGAGTTGGAATCAACTCAGTGGCATACATCAACAACAACTCTTGTTTTTTTCCTATTAAAATATCCTAAGCATTTCCAAGCTGCTGCCTACTTTTAAGGGCTGCATTACATTCCATCTAGCAGGTGTACCAGAACTTACTAAGGCATTCTTTATTACTGGGTATTCATTTGCTTCGTATTAGTCTGTAGTATAAAAAATGTTGCAGGAAATATTTGTGCAGATAAAGGTTGTCTAAAAGAAAAAAAAACCAAAGACTAAAAGTTGAAGAGACAGAGATAATAGAGGTAAATCTGAAATTGCCTCCAAAACTCTTGGCCGGTAAAGCATACTGTATGTGGTGCTGCAAAACATGATCCCCCCAAGATCCAAACTGCATTGGTCTAGGTTAAAAAAAAAGCCAGAGAAAGTAGATTCCAGAAGTTAATTGAGAAATAACAAGCAAGTTAAGTAAATTGCTTAATCTAAACCCATTAGATAAGCGTTTATTGCAATACGAAATCTTGATGACAGTAATTAACACATTTATGAACCCTCCAAGAAACTTAAAATCTGTCTGTTGACTAAAGAATGGAAACCAGCAGCTTTTTCAGGAGTTGCTGAGGACTGGGCTAGCGCTTCTCTAGGCTGTGGCATTGGTCGGCAGATGCCCTGGACCTGGTACTCCTGAGCCTGGTCTTATCTTTCAGGTCTGCTGTGAGACAAGACGGCAGATACAAACTTTTTTTTTGCCATTCATCAGATCTACTGAGATATAATTGCATTCAGAAACTTGCATAGATCTAGTAAGACAGTGGGATGAATTGTATACACGTTTCTATCTGTGTTACTGATCTGCCAATTTGTTGGGCTGTGGGGCCGTGCATGTTGCTATAATGCTGGAACCAGTGCCACCCGAATTTCAAATACCAGCACTGTCACCTATGGTGGACTGGTTTCATCAGGGCTTCCAGACTTACCCAGACTAGGAAGAAAGGCCTGGCAATCCTAAAATCAGCCAATGAACACCTTGTGAGTCACAACAGAACATTGTCTAACTCACTTGCTTCAGATATGTCACTGGGAGGGATTAATCACCGGAGGAGGATGTCACACTGGCTGAAGTAGAGGGTGGGCAAGGATGAGACAGTCCCTCAGTGAGATGGATCATCACAGTAGCTGTCACAGTGCACTCCAGCTTGTTAGTGATCGTGAGGATAACGCAGGGCTGGGCACTGTTTCATTCTGTTGTCCATAAGGTCACCATGACTCAGAGTCAACTGGATAGCTGCTCTTTATCTATCTACCTCTATCCAGGCCAAGATACAGAACACTGCCAGCACCCTGGAAAGCTGCCTCCTGCCTCCGCTCAACCATCACCCACCTAATGTAACCAATATTAAGACCTCTGTCGCCATTTTGCCTATTCTTGAATTTCGCATAAATAAAACCACGCAGTATGGATTCTTTGGGGGCAGGATCTGTCATCTTCTGCTCATCGTTATATCAGTATTTATCCATGTTGCTTTGCAAAGCAATAGGTCATTCTTTTTTGTCATTGAGTAGTATTCCATTATATGACTAGACTACAATTTTCTTTACCCATTTTACCACTCCTGGATGTTTTTGCTGCTTCTGTTTTGCAGCCATTAGAGGTGTAGAGGTGTTACAGACATTCTCACAGATGACTTTTTGAGAACAACAAATGTAAGGTTTCAAGTCTTTTACAAATTGGTGGTGAGAACAGAGAGCCAAGAGCTGGAGGACCTGGGTTCTTCTCGGACCTGTCGCTTCCTGGCTTCGTGATTCATGCAGTCTATTTCATGCCTCTGATTATAAATTCTCTCAGCAATAAAATGGATGAGAACTTCTTACTCTGACAGTTTCTGACTAAATCACAATGTAACTTGAAGGAAAGTAACTTCATTTCTCAGTTTCTTTACATGCACAGTAAAACGGTTGAAGTCAGTGCTCCCCAAGGTCCCTCCAAGGTGTAAATTCCATGTTTCTAAAGAATCCCAAACAATGTACATGTTAGGGAAAATTGCTGCTTTCCATGGGATACTCCTGGGTGTCCTGCATGTGTCAATTCTTCCCAAGATCCATCATCCAACAAAGGGACTTGGGTGAGAGCTTAAGACCAGGGTTTGAGTCTCTGCTAATACCTTGAACATGCCCTTCAGTCTACCTTGATTCCTTCATCTGTAATGTGGAAACCTTGGTGCCATAGTGGGTAAGTGCTTCAGCTGCTAACCAGAAGGTTAGCAGTTCAAATCCACCAGGTACTCCTTGGAAACTCTATGAGGCAGTTCTACTATGTCCTGTAGGGTCACTGTGAGTTGGAATTGACTCAACAGTATTGGGTTTGGTTTCAGTTTGGGGTAGTGTGGGGATGATGAGGCTTGACCCATTCCCTCGAGGCTATTATGAGGAAAGGGTAAGATCCTACGGCTCCTCAGCCCCCTCCAGTGATAACACATTGCTGTGAAAGGAAGATACATTCCATCTTGTTGAAACTTGTACCACCCACAACACCCAACACAGTGCCTGGTACTTGGTTTATGCTCAGCAACTATTTCCTGAATGAAAAAAAGTGCTTTGAAAACTGTAAGTCATTTCATAAATATGAGCTTTCATTATTATCACACAGTTATATGCCATGTGCTGATGGAATCAAATTCCAAGGTAGATTGATTTGTGCAACATGAAATTATACGTTGCTCATCTTGTGCACTAAATCATGCTAGTTGCTGAGGGGATTTCAAAACACGAAGCATAGTCTCAATCCTTGAAGAGATGCATGAGTCAATTCAACAAACATTTATTTCCCGAACACCTGTTATTCCACCTGGCAGGGTGCCAGGTGCTAAGAATAGAAGAATAAATAACATATAATTCCTTTTTCCTTTCTCATCTTTGGTGTTCTTTTCAATTAATTTATTTGGTGAGATTTTTTTTTCCCACATGCAATCCACTGAAGAAGTTCAAAGTCGATGGGAAAGATAGGCAAGTAAATAGATGACTAACGATCGCATACAGTTGGTTATTTAGTGGAAGCAAGTGAATGGAGCTTTCTGGGAGCACGAACAGGGTACTAAGAAAGCCTCCCAAAGTAGGTAACATTTCAGCAGGCCCTAAAGGATGAGTAGAAGTCAGCCATGAAGAAATATTCTCCTAACTGTGCCCCCTACCTGTCTCTCATACCCCTCTCTAATCCATTTTGCCGCCATCCATCTATCAGTGTGTAACAAGTGTGGTGGCTGCATATTGCTATGACGCTCAGAGCTATATTTCCAAAAATTTCAAATACCAACAGGGTCGCCCATGGTGGGCAGATTTAAGCAGAGCTTCCTGATGAAAACTAGGAAAAAAAAGACTTGGCAATCCACTTCCAAAATCAGCCAGTGAAAACCCTATGAACCACAGTAGAATATTGTCCATTATAGTGCTGGGAGATGAGCTCCTGGGTTGGAAGACACCTAAAATAGGCAGCGGTTGCAACAGTGGACTCAAGCACACTCATGTTCAAGAAGGTGGTGCAGGGCCAGGCAACATTTTGCTCTGTTGTGCACAGGTGAGCATGAGTCACAACTCAGCAACAACTAACAACAACAGATTTAGCACCATTCTAAATGATTTACATGGATTAAGTCGGTTTATTCCTTGCAGCAACACTATGGAATAGGCATTGATTAATAGGAAGAAATAAGAGCACATAGAGATTAAGTAATTTAATCAAGATCACATAGCCAGTAAGTGACCAAGCCAAGCTTTGAACCCAGCAGCCCAGCTCCTGACCTATACACTTCACATAAAATACAATGACTCGCAAAATACAATGTTGGAAGTAAGTCTTTTTTATTATTGTTGATTTGCTTTATATCCGCTGGCAAATGATACTAGATTCTTTGCAACTCAGTAACTTATAGCCCCATTTATTGACAATGTTAGAAACATTGAAAAGTAAATTTAATTAGTTCACTGGTAATTATCATCTGACTGAATTAGACTTTAAATTTTGATATACCAATCACCACTTAATTAGCAAACTGAGTTGTAGAGGTTAGCTTTATGCTCCTAAGCTGACTAAAACTGGCTCCTAAAATAAGAATTACACAGATTTTGACTTTTCCTAAAATGTGGTATTTGTTTGCTCATTACTTCATGTAACCCTCCAAAAAAAAAAATGCATGAATGAGAAAGAAACGAAACATTTTGCTTGACCTCAAAATCTTTAGAGATGTTACACTGCTGGATTGCAAAGCTATGAGAGAGATACAGGAATCAGGATTTGGGGAGAAAAGGCAGTCAACAGAAAAGGATGTCTGGGCAAATGCAGGGGAGCAGAGACAGTAGAGAAGGTGGCCCAGTGTGAGCCACCACATTGGAACTGAAAGGCCCAGGCAGGGGAGGCTCAGTCCCACCAGGATGGATGGCATGACTGCTGCTCCTGGAAACCTTGGTCAGGGCACCCCATCCTCATCAGCCCCTCAGAGCCCAAACCTCAGACCCACGTTCCTGAAAGCCTTCCAGCTAGACCTCCCTCATTGCCTGCAATCCAGACATTTGAACACCATCCATACTTGGGTGATGTTCCAAGTGATGTCAGGGGAAGTAAGGACATAACTTGCTCACACTGTAATAGGTGCAGTTTCCATTTAAGCCAGAAGTAGCATGTTAGTCTTTTAGCCAGAAGAATTATGTGCTGAGATTTTAGGGTATGAGTTTTACTACTCTGCACTTAATTTCAAGAAGAAAACCAAAAACCAAACTCACTGAGTCAATTCTGACTCATAGCAACCCTGCACAATAGAATACAACTGCCCCAAAGAGTTTCCAAGGAGCGCCTGGTAGATTTGATCTGCCAACCTTTTAGTTAGCAGCTATAGCACTTAACCACTATGAATTTGAGGAAGAGGGATGTTTTTATTACCCTTGGTAAAAGGCTAGGACACTGACTTATGAGCGGGGTCCCCAGAACGCGGAAGCTGATATATAACTGGGTAGTTGGAAGCAGACACAGCTTGAAGAGCTGCGTGTTGACTGTTACGTATCACGGCATGCTCATTAGGCAGAATGAAGCTGGCCAGTTCCTTCTTCATCACAGCTGCTAGTATCACCTGCCCAGTAATGGAGGTGGGGACATTCTGTGGATGTCCCTAGCCATCTGCCACTCAGGCAGAATCCAGATTCAGCAGCACTCCCCTCCCCCACATTAGCCTTAGTCCCTTGATGCCCTCTTGGCTCAAATGTAGGAAGCACTTCTGTTTTGTGTTTGTTTGCTTTGTGTTGTTTTTTGTTTTTTATTTCAGGTGCAAATCCTACAAGCACAGTTTGCAGAGCACATTAGGTCTAGTCTAAAAGCCCTGGCCTGAGTGGGGAAGAATTTTCCCACTTGGAACACGTCTTCTACAATGGCAGGGACTGATTGGGCTAAGGACTTGTGGGGACCACATGGGTTTAAATATGCAAAGCATTTTTAAACACAGCCTGGTGCAAAGTGAGCACTACATTAGAGTAACTTATTGTTGTTATTATTCTCATTTTGCAAATGAGAGAGTGGAGGCTCCAGAAGATTAAATAAATTGTTCCGCTATTGCCTGGCTAAAAAAAGAACCAGAATTGAAACTAGTTTTGCATGATTCCAGATCTTTTCCCTTTAGAGTCTTGTGTCGCTGAAAGGAAACTGTAATGAGAAGTGTTGTCACAGGCAGCACTCAGCAGTCCCCCAACCCCAGCTACGAGCATAGATGGGTGTGAGGGATAATGGTGCGCTTGCCAGTTGGAGTTCAGAAGCAGCCTCAGAATCCTCAACATGGAATGCCACGCAGCCACTTCCAGTTGGTGGAAATCCAGATGAGAAATGAAAAATATTTGTCATGTCTGTGTTGTGACACCCAATTTCTTAGGCAGGCAACCCCTGTGGACACACACTGCAATATTTCTTCTCATGAAGTTCCATGGATTGTGTTCTGTTGGGATTGTTCTCTGAGCAGTGTCACCCAAAACCAGAATCCATTGCCATCAATTCAGTTCTGACACATAGCGACCCTATAGGACACAGTGGAACTGCTCCAGAGAGTTTTCAGGGAGCACCTGGTGGATTCAAACTATTGACCTTTTGATTAGCAGCCATAGCACTTAACCACTACACCGCCAGGATTTCCTCCAGTAGGGCTGAATTTGAGACTTCTGAAAAAAATCTCCATGCATTTCAAATCCAAGCACTGTTATGAAAGTTACATACTTGAGCACACCATGTTAGAACACTTTATAGTGTTGCCAAGTGAGATACCGTTCATAAAACATTGGTCATGTTGCACTAGAATGCCTTCTTGTCTCACTGAAATCCTCATGAAGCTATACTGCAAACCTAGTGTTTTACTTACCTAATCCTGGTAGCATGAAACCCTGGTGACATAGTGGGTTAAGAGCTACATCTGCTAACCATAAGGTTAGTAGTTTGAATTTGCCAGGTGCTCGCCAGAAATTCTACAGGGCAGTTCTACTCTGACCTGTAGGGTCGCAATGAGTCGAATCTAACTCGACAGCAGTCAGTAATCCTGGTAGTGTAATAGGTTAAGTACTACGTCTGCTAACCAAAGGTGGGCAGTTCAGATCTGCCAGGTGCACCTTAGAAACTCTATGGGGCAGTTCATCTCTGTCTCCAGGATCGCTATGAGTCAGAATCAACTTAACAGCATTGGGATTTTTTATTGTTGCTGTTTGGTTTTTAATGCTGCCATAATAAAAATACCACAAATAGGTGCATTAAATAATAAAAAGTTATTGTCTCACAATTTGGGAGGGTAGAGTCCAAATCGGAGTATCAGCACAAGGGGAGGGTGCCTTCTTGGCCGCCCTAGATGACCCCTGACATTCCTTGGCTGACAGATGGTTCCTCACATGGTCTCTTCCCACTATGTGTGTCTGTGTCTATTCCGCTCTTGTAAGACACCACCCAGAAGTGATTAGGGTTAGAACCCACCCTGCTTGGATATGAACTTACTAACCTAACGAAAGAAAACCCATGGTTCCAAACAGGTTGGTGTTTACCTGGATTAAATTATGTCCCCTAAAAAATGTGTATATCAGTTTGGCTAGGCCATGATTCCTAGTATTGTGTCATGTTCCTCTGTGTTGTAAATCCTGCCTCTGTGATGTTAATGAAGGAGGATGGACAGTAGTTGTATTAGTGAGGCAGGACTCAGTCTGTAAGGTTGTTTTGTGCCTTAAGGCAATCTCCTGGGATATAAAGGAAAAGGAAGCAAACAGTTGGGGACCTCATGCTACCAAGAAGTGGCACCAGGAGGAGAGCACGTCCTTTGGAAAGGACCTGGGGTTCCTTCATCTCAGAAGCTCCCAGTCCGGGGGAAGATTAACAACCTGGATCTTCCTCCAGGGCCAGCAGAGAAAGCCTTCCCCTGGAGCTGACAACCTGAATTTAGACGTGAAGCCTACTGGACTGTGACAGAATAAACTCCTCTTTGTTAAAGCCATCCTCTTCTGGTATTTCTGTTATAGCAGCAGCACTAGATGACTAAGACACAGGTGCAGAGTTAGAACTTCATCATATGGGGTGGGGGAAGCTGGGAACATAATTCAAAACATAATAGCTAGAATCATCATCAAAACAAAACGTCACCCTAGGACAGCTGTGATAATGTAGACGTGGCATCCACGATGCTTCACACTGCACTTGTTTCTAGAGTTTGTTTCTAAAATAGACTGCATATGGTCATTCTTTTATCTTAATTGCATTTCTCTACTAGAACATTCTATGAGTCACATAAGGTTCACATATATGGAAGATAGGACTGGACTGAAGAAACTATCTGTCTGTGTTTGTTATTTTCCTCCTCTAGCATGAAGATTAGAATGCACTTCCATGCTGTTAAGAAAGCATATGAATTTAGGAAGCACTGAATTTCTGTTTATGGTGATGGAAAATTTGACAGTGGATATTGATGATGGTTGCACAGCGTGATTGGTGTAATTCGTGTCAACTGAATTGTTCACATGAAAAGTGTGAAATTGGCAGATGTTGTGTTTTATAAATTTTTACAACAATAAAAGGAAAAAAGTGCCGGCCTGCAATGAAACTGTTGTGTTATCTTTCCTGAGTGAGGGTGGTCAATTGCAAAGAGGGAAGAAAAGAATTCTCCTAGCCTCTAAGGAGGCTGCAGATTTGCTGACGGTTGAAAGATGGATGAGCAGTGCTTGAATTCATTCCACCTCCATCATTCATCAACTGTAACTGCTCGTCAACCAAATGAAAGTGAGCATGTGTGTGGTTTTTCTCTCAGCCCTCAGCAGAGGCCGCCACCAAGGGCCAGATGTGTTGTGCCGTCACAGAGAGCTGTCCTTGTTTATCCCAGTCACGTCCCATCATGGGAGAGAGAAAAGATGCCTGAAGGGCTTTAAAGAGGCAGAAATGACTTCCAGTCCCTGAGAGAAAGACGTATTCGAAGAGCCATGCTCATTGGAATCTCAAGCCTCTGCTCCACTACAAACAAACAAGAGACGCTAAGGCAGACAAAGACTTCTAGGACAGGACATCAGTGGGGATGGTAGGGTGGGATGGCGCTGCCCTGACCTTGGCACACGTGCTGAATTTAATGAAAGCTAGGCCTCAAGAATGAGCTTGACAGACGTAACTTTAAATGCCACTGACATTCTTCAGCACGTGCCGTGTATTGCTAGTCCTAATGCACAGTTCTCCACATTTGTAACTCCTCTGAAATCCAAGTATAGCTTCCAAGGTCTGACAATTAAGTCCATGAACTTAGTTGTTCTAACTGCTACATATCTCGTTTCTCAATATCACTACGGTCACCTATGAAGTACTCCCCTTGGGAAGCTATGCATTGATGTCAGTACCTAGGCCACTCTTCAGAGCAGTTTTGGAACTCTTTCTGGAATGGTCCTTGTGCACAGTGGCATGGTAGCAAATTCACGAACTTCATTGTATAGTTTTCTGTGAGTTTTTAGCCAGTCAACAAATAACTGTATTGGAACACCCTCCCTATTCACTTGATCTGGCCCCCAGTGACTTTTCTCTTTACCCAAAGATAAAAGGAATGTTCAAAGGAAGACATTTTGATGAAATTCAGGACATTAAGGGTAATACAACAAAGCTCTGCTAGTCATTCCAAAAAACGAGTTCCAAAATTGCTTTGAAGGGTGGACTAGGCGGCTGGTATCGGTGCGTAGCTTCCCAAGGAGATCTCCAGCAATGAGGTATGTTGCACTTTTTCTAAGATGAGTTGGCAAACTTAATTGGCAGTCCTTATATTAGTGTTCATTGTCATAGTTTACATGACATTGTTTCTTGTTTCTTGGTGGTATATAAAATAGTGGCACATCTTGCAATCGACAGAATCTTATATTTTATGAAATATATGTTGTGCTGGGTACCTTTACAGGAGTTAGTGTCATCCATTTCACTTGTAAGAGCTTTACTGGGATTTATGTACCGTAAAATTCACTCATTTAAAATACAAAATTCATTGTCTTTATTTGTTTATTGTTGTATTTTTGTTTTTGTTTTATATTCACATGTTTGCAGCCATCAGCACAATCCCTTAGGGTATTTCTTCAACCCCAAAAGAAACCCTGTACTCTTAAGCTATCACCTGTTAGCTTGATATCCCTTCCAGCTCTAGGCAACCACATACCTGCTTTCTGTTTCTGTTAATTTGCCTATTTTGGAAACTTCATATAGATGGAATCATATAATATGTGGCCTTTTGCATCTGGTTTATTTCACTTGATGTCTTCTAGCTCAATCCATGTTGTAACATGGATCAATACTTCTTCTCTTTTTAATAATATTTTACTGTGTTTTAAGTGAAAGTTTACACAGTACATTATATTCCCTTTTAACAATTTTTATCAAATTGATAGAAGAGTTCAGCAAAGTCTCAGGATACAAGATAAACACAAGTAAATCAGTAGGATTCCTTTATACCAACAACGAGACTGTTAAGGAAGAAGTTATCAAATCAATACCATTTACAATAGCCCCTAAGAATATAAAGTACCTAGGAATTAATCTAATCAGAGAAACAACAGACCTTTACAAAGAGAACTACAAGCTTTTACTACAAGAAACTAAGAGAGACTTAGATAAATGGAAAAACCTACCCTGCTCATGGATAGGAAGACTTAACATTGTGAAAATGTCTATTTTACCCAAAGCAATTTATTTGTATAATGCAATCCCAATACAAGTTCCAGCGTCATTTTTTAATGAGATGGAGAAACAAATCACCAATTTTGTTTAGAAAGGGAAGAAGCCCTGTATAAGTAAGGTACTACTAAAGAAGAAGAACACACTGGGAGGCCTCTCATTACCCGACCTTAGAACATACTACACTGCCACAGTGGTCAAAACAGCCTAGTACTGGTACAAGAACAGACAGATGGATCAATGGAACAGAATTGAGACCCCAGAGATGACACCATCTGCCTATGAACAGTTGATATTCGACAAAGGCCCTAAGACATTAAACTGGGGTAAAAACAGTCTCTTCAACAAATGGTGCTGGCAAAATTGGTTATCCATCTGCAAGAAACTGAATCAAGATCCATATCTTACACCTTATACAAAAACTAACTCCAACTGGATAAAAGACCTAAATATCAAACCTAAAATGATAAAGCTCATCCAAGAAAAGGTAGGAACAACAATGGAAGTTTTAATACACAATGAGGACAGACTCCAAAATCTGTCAAAGAAGCCACAATCAACAGAAGAGAAAATACATAAATGGGAACTATTAAGAATCAAACATTTTTGCTCATCCAAAGACTTTATTAATACAATTAAAAGAACACCCACAGAATGGGAAAAAATATTTGGCAACTCCATGTCAGACCGACACCCGATCTCCATCATCTATAAGATACTACAAAATATCAATAAGAAGAAGATAAACCGTCCAATTAAGCGATGGGCAAAGGAGATGGACAGGAGATCCAGGCAGCCAAAAAACACATGTGGACATGTTCATGATCTTTAGTTATTAAAGAAATTCAAATCAAGACGACAATGAGATACCATCTCACCCCAACAAGATTGGCCATGATCCAAAAAACACAAAACAACAAATGCTGGAGAGGCTGTGGAGAAAGTGGAACCCTCCTACACTGTTGGTGGGGTTGCAAAATGGTCCAGCCTCTTTGGAAGGAAATCTGGCGCTTCCTTAAAACAATGGGTATTGATATACCGTTTGACCCAGTAATTCCGCTACTTGGAATATATCCTACAGAATCAAGACCTTTGACACCAACAGACACATGCACCAGAATGTTTATCGCAGCACAGTCCACCATAGCAAAAAGATGGAATCAACTCAGATGTCCAACAACAGAAGAATGGATAAGTAAACTATGGTACATATACTCAATGGAGCACTATGCAATGACAAAGAATAACGATGATTCCAGGAAACATCTCCTAACCTGGTTTCAACTGGAAGACATTATGTTGAGTGAGAGTAGTCAGCGACAAAAGGACAAATATTGTATGAGACCTCTATGATAAGATCTCAAAAACAGACTTGTGTATAGAAGAAAAGACTCTTTGACAGCTGCAAGGGAAGGAAGGGAGGGAGGGGGAGGAGAGGATTTAGTTTAGATAGTTGCTAGAAATCTGGTTGGGAGAAAGCGGTGATAGCACGCGTTAGAAACAAGAACAACATTAAGTGGACTTCAGCATAACTTGAGTACTCCTTCCATCTTAACCCAATATTGCAAGGATAGAGTAACTGGGACGGGGGCAGGGGACTGTGCTCTTAGGCGAAATCAAGGCCAATTGGCACAACTAGTGTTTTGCTAAGAGAGCTCTCTGCACCCCACATTGGTGAGTGGCGTCTCGGGTCTTAAAAGCTACCAAGCTGCCATCCGAGGACACAGCAAATGGTCCCAACTCAGCAGGAACGGATGCTCACCGAGGACCAAAATGCAGTAAAGACAACCTAGAAAACAGAGACCTGCAAGAGTGGATGCCTTCATCAACTTGGGACCGGAAGAACCGGACGGTGCCTGGCCACCACCAGTGACAGCCACGATGGAGCTCACTAGGTTGAGTCTCACAGGCAACACAAGAATAAAAAGGTGCATCCTGAGATCTCCACTAAAAGACCTCAATTGATGGTCCAGCGGTTTCGGGGTTCCCCTGAGAGCATGGCCCCCTGCCCTGATGCTGCCCTTACCCATAAATTATAACAAAGGTCCACTCTTTGGACAGGAATGGATTGGACTTGGCAATGCAGAGTGACCATATATTGGTTGCACTTTATGGTTCTTTACATCTATAGGATATCATCCTGCTGACCTCTGGCTGGAGGAGGGAGAGTGGATGGAGAGGAGGGAAAAGGAGGCTGTTGGGAGGATGAGACATGTATGAAGCAGAGAGGAATAGTGTGCTGTCACCGGACAGGGAAAGTAGTGGAAGCTGCATATAGGTGGGCATGTAAAGTTATACAAGAATGTACATTTTCACTCAGTCATGTTAAATAAAAAATTAAAAAAACAGTTTTTATATGAGTTCCATGGGTTACAATTTTTACAATGTGTCAGTGGTATCATTATTTCCCTTCTGTGTATTCTGTTTCCATTGATCTAGCTTCTTTTCCCGTCTTTGTCTATTGCCCTGGCAACTGTTGACTGTTTGGCCGCATATACTTAATTGTTTAAGGGAGAACATTACTCAAGGGTGATGCTGTGTGTTTTATAAGCCAGTATGTTATTTGGCTGAAAGGTGACCTGCACACATAGCTTCAATTCCAAGTTCAAAGGGTATCCTAGGTGATAGTCTCAGTGGTTCCTGAAGTCTCTATGGGTCCAGTAGGTCTGGCCTTTTTTAGAAATTTGAATTTTGTTCTATGTTTTTCTCTCATGCTATTCAGGATCTTCTATTGTATCCCTGGTCAGAAAGATTGGTCATGATAGCCGGGCACCATCTAGTTCTTTTGATCTTGGTTGAGAAAGGGATATGGTTCATGTGGTGTTATGAATTCAATTATGCTCCCCCAAAATGCGTGTCATGTGATTCCCCAGTTTTGTGTGATTTTCCACCAGTTTGTTATCTCATGTGATTTTCCTGCGTGTAGTAAATCCTACTTTTATTGGTGTCATTGAGGCCAGATTAGAGGCAGGTTAAAGAAGCAGGACTCTACAAGATCAGCTTACATCTTGAGCCAAGCTCATTTAAGTATAAACAAAGGAAGTGAGTAAAGAGACCAGGGAACTACATTCCACTCAGAATGAAGAACCAGGAGGTGAGCACGTCCTTTGGACCTGGGGTCCCTGTACTGGGAAGTTTCTAGACCTGGGAAAGATTGATAACAAGGACCTTTTCCCAGAGCCAACAGAGAGGGAAAGCCTGACTCTGAAGCTAGCTCCCTGAATTCAGACTTCTAGCCTCCTGTGATTGTGAGAGAATAAACTTCTCTTTAATAAAACTATCAACTGATGGTATTTCTAGACAAATACCACTTACAGCAGTGCTAGGTAACTAAGACATGTTGGCTATTAGTGCTGTAGGCTACTTTCTTCTTTGATCCCTTGATTTCCTGAATTCTCTTTTGCTCCATATAAGTAGAGACTAATAGCTGTACCTTAGGTGGCTGCTTGCAAACATTTAAGACCCCAGACACTACTCACCAACTTCAGGTGTAGAACATTATACTTACTTGTGAACTATGTTGTGTCAATTGACTAAGTTGTCCCCTGATTCCAAGCCTTGTGGCCCAGTAAACCAATCCCATGACCTGTTTGGATATGTCTAGGAACCCTCTGTAACTGTGTCCCGTATGTGGTTTGTACATAGCAAAACCGATTGCTGTCAAGTTGATTGTGACTCATAGTAACCATGTGGGACAGAGAAGACCTACCTCACAGGGTTTTCAAGGAGCACCTGGCAGGTTCAAACTGCCAGCGTTTTGATTAGCAGCTAAACTCTTAACCGTTACATCACCAGGGTTTCCTGTTTGTTACATATGCAGATATGTATGCTGCTCACACAAACCTATATGTGCATATGCCTAGAAATACACACATACATGCATGTGCATTTACTTGCATATGCCTTCCTATATACATATATGCATCCATATATACCTATAAAACCACACACATTTTTTTTGTTTTACTGTTGTTGCAAAATTGCATATGTTATAACATTTACCAAAATTGTCTCTTTTTCTCATATACTTCTTAGTGTCTTCATTTGTCTTGGTCAAGTTGTATTGACTTCACTCATATTTGGGATTGCCTTTCCCATCACAAAAGTCTCAAGTGTCTACTATCTAGAAAATGATTCCCCTTTCTTCTTCCTCCCATCCCTGCTAGGTATCAAAGAGCTTTGCTTTCTGTCCATCTATGTCTATTCTTAATTTTTTATGATAATAATACCGTACAATATTTCTCTTTTTGTCATTGACCTATTTTACTCAACATAATGTCCTCCAGATTCATCCATGTTATAAGATGTTTCATGGGCTACTTATTCTTTATAGTTACATAGTATTCCCGTGTGTGTGTGTGTGCACACACGCATGCACCTGCACACGCCACAGTTTATGCATTCATCTGTTGATGACCACTTAGTTCTCACCTTTTTGTTCTTGTGAATAATGCTGCAGTGAACATAGATATGTCTATGTCGTTCATGTCATTGCTCTTGTATCTCTACAATACATACCCAGGAGTGGAATCATAAGGTGTTGCCATGTCTGACTTTTTGAGGAAGCACCATACTATTTTCCATACTGGGCTGTATCGTTTTACAATCCCACCAGCAATGTATAAGAGTACCAATCCCCCCACAACCTCACTAGCATTTGTTGTTTTCTGGGTTTTTGTTGTTGTTTGCTTTATTGTTGCCATTTTTCAGGGGTGAGATGATACTTCATTGTAGTTTTGATTTGCATCTCTCTAGTGGAAGTCCTGGTGGCATAATGGTTAAGTTCTAGGGCTGCTAACCAAAAGAGTCAGCAGTTTGAATCCACCAGGCGCCCTTGGAAACTCTGTGGGCAATGCTGCTATGTCTGGTAGCACCACTCTGAGTCAGAATCAAGTGGACTGCAACAGGTTGGTTGGTTGCTTAGTTGCTTGGTTGCTTGGTTAATTTTTGGTTGAGATTTGGCCCCAGGTTATCTTTTAGGAACTTCGTAGTTTTAGCGTTAATTAACATTTAAGTCTTTGATCCATGTCAAGTTAGTTTTTGTGCATAGTGGGAGGTCTGGTATCTGATGCATTTTTCTTTTTACATAGGAATATTGAGTTTTACCAGCCCTGTTTGTTAAAGAGACAACTTTGACCCTTTGTCAAAGATCAGCTGCTCATAGATTCTAAATTCTATTCCAGTGGTTTGTGGTCTGTCATTGAACCAGTACCAGCCTGTTGTGATTATTGTGCCTGTACAGTAAGTTTTAAGATCAGGACATGTTAGGCCTCCTACTTCATTCTTCATCAATATTGTTTTAGGTATTCAGGGCTTCCTTCCTTTCCATACAAAGTTGGCGATTAGCTTTCCCATTTCGTTAAAGAGTGTTCTTAGAATTTAGTGTCTTAGGTTGAATGTCCCCCCAAAATGTGTCTATCAGTTTGACTGGGTCATGATTCCCAATACTGTGTGATTTTCATATATTTTTTAAATCCTGCCTTTGTGATGTTAATGAGAGAGGGTGGGCTACAGTTGAGTTGGTAAGGCAGGACTCAATCTATAAGACTGTGTTGTGTCTTGAGGCAATCTCTTGGGATATAAAGGAAAGAGAAACAAAGAAAGAGTGCAGGACCTCACACTACCAAGAAAAAAGCATCTGGAGCTAATCATGTCCTTTGGATATAGGGTCCCTGCATCTTGGAAGCTCCCAGTCCAGCGGAAGGTTGACAGACAAAGACCTTCCTCCAGAACCAACAGAGAAAGCCTCCCCCTGGAGCTGATGCCCTAAATTTGGACTTTTAGCCTACTTTTCTTTGCGAAAATAAATTTCTCTTTGTTAAAGAGAAAATCCACTTGTGGTGTTTCTGTTACAGCACCACTGGATCACTAAGACAGAGAGGGACTGAATTATATCTATAGATTGCTTTGGGTAGTATTGACATTTTCAGAATGTTAAGTCTTCTAATCCGTGAGCGTGGAATGATTTTCCATTTATGTAGATCTCTTTTAAATTCTTGTAGTAGTGTTTTACAGTTTTGCTTGTTTAAGTCTTTTGTATCCCTAGTTAGATTTATTCTTAGGTATTTTTTCTTTTTGAGGTCTATGGTAAATGGTATTGATTTTTTGATTTCCTTATCAGAGTCTTGTTAGTGTAGAGAAACCCAGCTGATTTGTGTGTGTTACACTACTACCTTGCCACTTTGCTGAATCTTACTATTAGTTCCAATAACTTTCTTGTGGAGTCCCTGGGATTTGCTGTGTATGGCATCATGTTATCTGCAAATAGTGATAGCTTTACTTCTTCATTTCTAATTTGGATACCCTTTAATTCACTTTCCTGCCTTGTTGTTCTGTCTGGGACTTCCAGTACAGTAATGAATGTGGATGATGATGGAGGGCATCCTTGTCTCATTTCTAGTGTCAAGGGGAATATTGTCAGTCTTTCTATGTTGAGAATGATGTTGGCTGTTGGTTTTGCATATATTCCTTTATTTATGTTGAGGAATTTTGTCTTCTGTTCCTATTTTGCTGAGAGTTTTTATCATGAACCATTGGATTTCATCAGATGCCTTTTCTGTGTTGATTGAGGTGATTATGTCATTCTTTTACCTTATTTTATTTATGTAGTTAATTATGTAACTTTCTAATGTTGAACCCTTCTTGTATCCCTGGTATGAATGTCACTTGATCATGTTTTTTTTTTTATAAGCTGTTGAATTGTGTTGGCTAGAATTTCAATGAGAATTTTTGTGTCTGTATGTATGAGGGATATTTGTCAGTAGTTTTCTTTTTCAGTACTGTCTTTGGCTTTGGTATCAGGGTTATGTTGAATGTATAGAGTAAGTTAGAGATTATTCCTTCCTTTTCTGGAAACCGTGGTCTCATAGTGGTTAAGTTCTACATGGCCGCTAACCAAAATGTCAGCAGTTTGAATCCAACAGGTGCTCCCTGGAAACTCTATAGGGCAGTTCTACTCTGTCCTTTAGGATCACTGTGAGTTGGAATTGACTCAATGGTAACAGGCTTGGTTTTGTTTGTTTGTTTGTTTGTTTCCTTGTTCCCGCCAACCCCTCAGTGTTCTGGAATAGTTTGAGCTGAGTTAGTTCCAACTCTTCTCTGAATGTTTGGTGGAATTCTTCAGTGAGGGTCTCTAGGTTAGGGTCTTTGTTGTTTTGGAGAGGTTTGTTTTTTAAGACATCTTTAGTTTCTTTTTTTGTTATATATCTGTCCTGGTGTTCTACTTTTATTTGTTTTAGGTAGATAATGTGTTTCTAGAAATTTGCCCATTTCTTTTTTGTGTGTGTGTGTGTGTGTGTGTTTTGAACATTTTTGCCCATTTCTTCCAAGTTTCAAAATTTGTTGGAGTATAATTTGTTATATTCTGCTATGATCCTTTTAATCTCAGTTGGTTCTTTTGTAATGTCACCCATTTCATTTCTTATTTCGGTTATTTACGTTTTCATTTTTATCCATTGTCAGTTTGTCCAGAGGTGTGTCAGTTTTATTGATCCTCTCAAAGAACCAACTTCTAATCTTGTTGATTCTTTCTACTGTTTTCCTGTTAACTATTTCACTTGTTTCTGCTCAATCTTTATAATTTCCTTTTTTTTCTGGTGACTTTGAACTTCTTTTCCTGCTTCTTTTCTCTTTGTTCAAGTTGTAAGGTTAAACTACTGATTTTGGCCTTTTGTTTTTTGATGTGTGCATTTACTGCTGTAAATTCTCCTCAGAGCACTGCTTTTGCTGTGTCCCAAAGTTTTTGGTATGTTGTGTTTTCATTCTAATTTAATTATAAGAATTTTTTATTTCATTTTTTATTTCTTCTATTACCCAACAGTTCTTAAATAATGTGGTATTCAGTTTCCATGTATTTGAATTTTTCTTTGTTCTTTCTGTTACTAATTTCTGGTTTTGTGGAATTATGATCAGAGAGGATGCTTTATATTATTTTAATGTTTTTGTATTTGTTGAGGCTTGATTTGTGACCTAAAATTGGTCTGTCCCGGAGAATGATCCACGCATATTAGAAAACAAAGTGTACTGTGCTAGTGCTAGATGGTGTGATCTATATTTCTCTATGAAGTTAAGTTGATTGTGTTATTTAGATCATCTGTGTCTTTGCTGAGTTTCTTTCTAGTTGTTGTGTATTTCAACAAAAGTAATGTGTTAAAGTCTCCTACTATTACTGTAAAACTGTGTGTTTCTCTTTTTAGTTCTGTTAGAGTTTGTTTTATGTATTTTGGAGCTCTGTCCTTAGGTTTGGAAGCCCTGATAGCATAGTGGTTAAGAAGTGTAGCTGCTAACCAAAAGGTCAGCAGTTTGAATCTACCAAACACTGCTTGGAAACCCTCTAGGCAGTTCTGCTCGTCCTACAGAGTTGCTGTGCATCAGAATCAACAGCAACATGTTTGGTTTTTGGCTTTTGGTCATTGGGTGCATAAATATTTACTATGGTTATGCCCTCTTGGTGGATTGACCCTTTAATCATTATATAATGTCCTTTGCTGTCTTTTATGATGGATTTTGACTAAGGCTATTTTATCAGAGATTATTACTGCCACTTCTATTTTGCTTACTGTTTGCTGGATAATTTTTTTCCATTCTTTGATTTTTAATCTGTTTATGTCTTTATCTCTGTTGTTGCTGTTAGGTGCCAGTGAGTCAGTTCTGACTTATAGAGATCCTATGCACAACAGAGTGAAGCACTGCCTGGTCTCACACCATGCCCTCAATCATTTTGATGCTTAAGCCCATCGTTGCAGCTACTGTGTTGGTCCATCTCTTTGAGGGTCTTCCTCTTTTTCACTGACCCTCCACTCTACCAAGCATGATATCCTCTCCAGGGACTGATCCTGGCAACATGTCCAAAGTATGTGAGACATCTTTGCTTGTAAGGGGCAGTTTGATTGTACTTCTTCTTTTTTTATCATGATGGAGTGAGACTATACAGTCCCATGTAAATTTGTGTACCCACAATGAGCGGGTACACAAATGAGCGGCTCCCACTGCTCTCCCTGCCCAGTGAGAGCACACTCCTCTTCTCCATTCTGTACATGTAACATCCTCCTAACAATCTCCTATCCCCTCCTTTCCATCCTCTCCCCCGTGTCAAGTGAGAGGTCAGCTGGATGACATCCTTTAGATGCATAGAACCATTAAATTCCCACAAGTTACGGTCACTCTGTGTCACCAAGTCCAATCCATTGCTGTCCAGAAAGTTGACCTTCACTGTGATTTATGGACAGGGGCAGCATCAGGGCCAGGGGCCATGCTCCCAGGGGAACCCCAAAGCCCCCAGACCATTAACTGTGGTCTTTTATTGGAGATCTCAGGATGCACCCCTATTTATTCTCTTGTTGCCAGTGAGACTCAACTTTGTGAGCTCCATCATAGCTATCACTGCTGGTGGCCGGGCACCATCTGGTTCTTCTAGTCACAAGTCTCCCTCCCTCCCTCTCTTCCTCCCTCCCTCCCTCCCCACCCTGGCAGGCGTCAAAGAGTCTTTCTTCTATGCATGAGTCTGTTTTTAAGTTCTTGTCATAGGGGTCTCGTACAATATTTGTCCTTCTCTCGCTGACTACTTTCACTCAACATAATGTCCTCCAGTTGAAACCAGGTTAAAAGATCTTTCCTGAAATCATCGTTGTTCTTTATCATTGCATAGTGTTCCGTTGAGTATATATACCATGGTTTACATATCCATTCCTCTGTTGTTGGGCATCTGGGTTGGTTCCATCTTTTTGCTATTGTGGACTGTGCTGCAATAAATATTCACGTGCATGTATCAGTTGGTGAGAATGGCCTTGATTCTGTAGAATATATTTGAAGCAGTAGAATAACTGAATCAAATGGTATATCTATTTCTATCTTTTTAAGGAAGTGCCAAATTGCTTTCCAAAGAGGTTGCACCATTCTGCAATCCCACCAACAGTGTAGGAGAGTTCCAGTTTCTCCACAGCCTCTCCACATTTGTTGGTTTGCATTTTTTGGATCTTGGCCAACCTTGTTGGGGTGAGATGGTATCTCATTGTTTTGATTTGAATTTCTTTAATAGCGAATGATCATGAGCATGTCCACATGAGTTTTTTGGCTGCCTGGATCTCCTCTTTAGAGAAGTGTCTGTCCATCTCCTCTGCCAATCACTTAATTGGATGGTTTATCCTTCTCTTATTGATATTTTGTAGTGTCTTATAAGATTCTGGAGATCAGACATTGGTCTGACATAGAGTTGCAAAATATTTTTTCCCGTTCTGTAGGTAGTCTTTTAGTTCTTTTGATGAATTCTTTGGATGAGCAAAACTGTTTGACTCTTAGCCAGTTTGATTCTTAGTAGTTCCCATTTACCTATTTTGTCTTCTATTGTTTGTGGTTTGTTGGTCAGATTTTGAAATCTGTCTCCGTTGTGTATTAAAACTTCTGTTGTTGATCCTAATTTTTCTTGAATGAGTTTTTATCATTTTAGAATTGATATTTAGGTCTTTTATCCAGTTTGAATTGGTTTTTGTATAAAGTGTGAGATATGGGTCTTGTTTTAATTTAGTGCAGATGGATATCCAATTTTGCCAGCACCATTTGTTGAAGAGGTTGCTTTTACCCCAGTGTAATGTCTAGGGCCTTTGTCAAATATCAGCTCTTCATAGGAGGATAGTCATCTCTGGTGTCTCAATTCTGTTCCATCGATCTGTCTCTTTTTGTACTGGTGATTGTACTTCTTGCAGAACAGATCTATTTGTTCTTTCGGCAGTCCATGGTACATTCAACATTCTTCTCCAGCATCACAATTCAAAGGCATCATTTCTTCTTCTGTCTTCTTTGTTCATTGTCCAGCTTTCTCACACATACAATGTGATTGAGACTACTATTGCTTGGGTCAGACACACTTTAGTCTTCAAGGTGACGTCTTTACTTTTCAATACTTCAAAGAGGTTCTTGGCAGCAGCTTTTCTCAATGCAATGTGTCTTCGTTTCTTGGCTCCTGGTTCCATGGGAGTTGACTGTGGACCCAAGTAAAAGGAAACCCTTGACAACCTCCACCTTTTCTCCATTTATCATGATGTTGCTTACTGGTCCAGTTATCAGGATTTTTGTTTTCTTGATGTTGAGGTACAGTCAACACTGAAGGCTGTAGCCCTTATCCTTCATCAGTGTTTGAAATCTTTTTCATTGCTAGCAAGTAAGGTGCTATCATCTCTGCAAGACAGGTTGTTAATGAGTCATCCTCCAATCCTGATACCTCATTCCTCTTCGTGTAATCCAGCTTCTCCAATTACTTGTTCAACATACAGATTGAAAAGCTATGGTGAAAGGATACAGCTGTGACAGACATTTTTCCTAAGCTGAAACCATGTAGTGTCCTGTGTTCTGTTCACAATGCTACCTCCTGATCCATATACAGATTCCTTAAGACTACAGTTAGGTGTTCCAGAAATCCCATTTTGTGCAATGTCAGCCATAATTTGTTATGATCCACACAGTCAAATGTTTTTGCATAGTCAGTGAAACACAGGTAAACATCTTTCTGGTATTCTCTACTTTCAGCCAAGATCCATCTGATATCAGCAGTGACATTCCTGGTTCCACGTCCTCTTCTGAATCCAGCTTGAATGTGGCAGTTCCTTGCAAATATACATTGCAGTCCCTTTTGAATGATCTTGAGCAAAATTTTACTTGCCTATGGTATTAATGATATTGCTCGGTAATTTCCACATTCGTTTGGATCACCTTTCTTTGGAATGGGCATAAATATGGATCTCTTCCAGTCGGTTGTCCACGTGGCTGTCCTCCAAGTTTCTTGACAAAGTCCAGTGAGCACTTCCAGTGCTGCATCTATTTGTTGAAGTATCTCAACTGATGTCCCATCAATTCTTGGAGCCTTGTTTTTTGCCAGTGCCTTCAATACAACTTCAACTTCTTCCTTCAGTACCACTGGTTCCTGATCATATATTACCTCTTCAGATGAAGGAACATTGACCAGTTACTTGTAGTATAGTAACTCTGTGTATTCCTTCCATCTTCTTTTGATGTTCCCTGAGTTGTTTAATATTTTCCCTGTAGAGTCCTTCACTACTGGAACTAGAGGGTTGAATGTTTTCTTCAGTTCTTTTTTTTTCAAGCAATATGTTTATTAAACAAATGTACATGACAGATTATCACAACAGCAACAACTACCTAATCTATGATTAACCCCAACCCCTCTTACCCACCCTTGAATCCATGAAAGAATCTTTTTCTTTTGTGCATAAGTCTATTTTTAAGTCCTTAAAGCAGGGGTCTCATAATTTGTACTTTTGCTGCAGACTGATTTCACTCAGCATAATGTCTTCCAACTGAAACCAGGTTATGAGATGTTTCACAAAATCATCATTGTTTTTTTATCACTGCATAGAGTTCCATAGAGTATGTGTACCATAGTTTGCTTATCCATTTATTTGTTGATGGGGACCTGGAATGATTCTATCTTTTTGCTATCATGGACTGAGCTGCAATAAACATTCATGAGCATGTGTGTGTTCATGTGACAGCCTTTGTTTCTGTAAGATAAATTCCAAGCAGTGGGATTACTGGGTGAAATGGTATATCTATTTCCAACTTTTTAAAAAGGAAGCATCAGATTGCTTTCCAAAGAAGTTGTACTATTTTGCAATCCCACCAGCCGTATAGGAGCCTCTCTTGCATTTATTGATTTTGTTCTTTGGGTTATGGCCAACCTTGCTGGGGTGAGATGGTATCTCATAGTTTTGATTTGGATTTCTGTAATAGCTAATGATCATGAGCATCTCCTCATGTGTCTTTTGGCTGCCTGGATGTCCTCTCTAGTGAAGTGTCTGCCTATTTCCTTTGCCCATCACTTAACTGGGTTATTTACCTTTTTCCTGTTGATGTTTTGCAGTACCTTGTAGATTATGGAGATCAGACCACAGTTGGACATGTAGTTGCCAAATATTTTTTCCCATTCATGTTCTTCCCTTCTGATTTTCTATTTCCAGCTCTTTGCACATATCGTTATAATACTTTGTTTGGTCTTCTTGAGCTGCTCTTTGAAATCTTCTGTTTAGGTCTGATACTTTGTCATTCCTCCCTTTTGCTTTAGCTGCTCCACATTCGGGAACAAGTTTCAGAGTCTCTTCTGACATCAGTTTGGTCTTTTCTTTCTTCCTTGTCTTTTTAATGACCTCTTGCTCTCTTCATGGATGATGTCTTTGATGTCATTCCACAATTCTTCTGGTCTTTGGTCATTAGTGATGAACACATCAAATCTGTTCTTGAGATATTCTTTAAACTTGGGAGTGATATACTCAAGGTCATGCTTTGGCTCTTGTGGACTTGTTCTAATTTTCAGTCAACTCCATGGAACCAGCAGCCAAGAAATGAAAAGACACATTGCATTGGGAAAAGCTGCTATCAAGCACCTCTTTGAAGTATTGAAAAGTTAAGGTGTCACTTTGAAAACTAAAGTGTGCCGACACAAGCCATAGTATTCTCAATTGCATTATATGAACAAACAAGACAGAAGAATTCATGCATTTGAATTGTGATGTTGGAGAAGAATGCTGAATATACTACGGACCACCAAAAGAACAAAATTATCTGTTCTACAAGAAGTACAACCAGAGTACCCCTTAGAAGCAAAGATAGCAAGACTGTGTCTTAAGTACTTTGGACATGTTGTCAGGAAGGATCAGTCCCTGGAGAAGGACATCATGCTTGGTAGAGCAGAGGGTCAGTGAAAAAGAGGAAGACCCTTAATGAAATGGAGTGGCACAGTGGCTGCAACAATGGGCTTAAGCATAAAAACAATTGC
This sequence comes from Heterohyrax brucei, assembly GCA_028571685.1. Classification (NCBI taxonomy): domain Eukaryota; kingdom Metazoa; phylum Chordata; class Mammalia; order Hyracoidea; family Procaviidae; genus Heterohyrax; species Heterohyrax brucei. Next base: position 109,205,762 of record CM053149.1, on the reverse strand, counting down.
GGACATGGTGCAAGACTGGGCAGTGTTCCATTCTGTTGCGCATAGGGTCGCTGTGGGTTGGAACCAACTCAACAGTACCTAACAACAACAACAGTATTCTCTACTTTCAGCCAAAATCCATCTGACATCAGCAGTGATAATCACTTTTTCCATATCCTTTTCTGCATCTGGCTTAGGTTTCTGAAAGTTCACTGTCAATGTATTGCTGCAGCCATTTTTGAACTATCTTCAGCATAATTTTACTTACATGTGATATTAATGATACTGTTTAATAATTTGTGCGTTCCACTGGACCATTTTCCATACATTTGGCCAGGTAGCTGTCTTCCAGATTTCTTGGCACAGGTGAGTGAGTACTTCCAGCATTACCTTTGTTTGTTGAAACATCTTAATTGATGTTCTGTCAATTCCTAAAGCCTTGTCTTTCACAAACGCCTTCAGTACATATTGGACTTCTTTTAAAATGTGGATTCTCTTATGCTACTTCCTGAAATGGTTGAATGTCAACCATTGGTACAGTGATTCTGTGTATTCCTATCATCTTGTTTTAATGCTTCCTGCATTGTTCAGTTTTAGGCCCACAGAATCCTTGAATATTGCAACCCAGGGCCTTTGAACTTTTTCATCCAGTTCTGTAAGCTTGAGAAATGTGAAGTGTATTCTTATTTTTTTGGTTTTCTAACTCCATGTCTCTGTACATTTTATTATAATGCATTTATCTATTCCTATAATGTGGCTCTGGTGGCCCAGTGGTCAAGCAGTTCTACTTTGTCCTATAGGCTGGCTGTGACTAGGAATCGACTTAATGACAATTGGAATAAAAAGGAATCCCAAAGTAATGTTGTAAAACAAACAACAACAAACCCTCAGTGACAGATAACGATAAGCATTTCTTTAGCTCATGAGTCTTTGGGGTTCAGCTGATCTAGGCTGGGCCTGCATATATGCCTTTCATTAAACATGAGTCGTCTTATGCTTGTGGTTACCTGAAGTTTTATAAAACCCTGTGGAGTACAGTTATACTCTGCAACAAAGTAGCTGTTCTGCCAAACTTGCTGCATTCATTCACATCTCTGGGTTAGCTGGCTATTGGGTAATCTAGGATGGCATTGGTTGTGATGACTGAGAAAACTCAGTTCTGCTCTATATATCTCATTCTCCAGTAGGAGAGGTAGGGAATGTTCTCCTAACATCTCACTGGCCCAAGTAAGTCATGTGGCTATGTTCAAGTCAGAATGCAAGGGTACTACAAAATTCATTGGCAAAAGGTATGCATACAGAGAGGAATAATGAATTGAGGCCATTTATACAATCAGTTGCCCACATGCCTACAATATGATAATAATGTGTGATGGTGGAGGTTGTGTGTCAGCTTGGCTTGGCCATGATTCTCAGTGGTTTAGAAATTATGATATAGTTTGACGTTCATATGATGTGATCACTTCCATAATCACATTTGATATAATTTGATCACCTCCATGATGATATCTGATGTGAGTAGCCAATCTGTTGAAAGGGAGTTTTCATGGGTATGTTGCTTGCATCAAATATTAATGAATATTCTGGCAAGACTCATTGTTTTTTGCTCACTCTGAATCTTGCAGCTGGCCTGTTTTTGTCAGTTCTTGGGACTTGAGCTAATACGTTCCCTGTGGTCTTGCCTGCTAATTCTGAGATTCATTGATCTTCATAGCCTTTGAGCAAGAGCTGTACTCTGTGATGTGCTGATCTTCGATTCACCCATCATTGCAGCTGTGTGAATCAGGAGAAGCCTATATCCTGACCCACAGACTTCAGACATTTCAGCTTCTACAGCTATGTGAGGTGTTTCTTTGGTAGAAATCTCTCGTATATATTTATGGAAACTCTGGTGGTGTAGTGGTTTAGAGCTATGGCTGCTACCCAGAAGGTCAGCAGCAGCCATTCACATGAACCGGATGTTCCTTGGAAACGCTATGGGGGCAGTTCTACCTTGGGCTATAGGGTAGCTATGAGTCAGAAATAACTTGATGGCAGTGGGTTTGGCTTTATATATGTATGTGTGTGTATACACAGATATATATACATACATATATGTATACTTACATATATACACACCACACACACACACACACACACACGTATATATATATATACATACACATTTTACTGGCTTTCCTTCTCTAGAGAACCTAGCTTAAGTCACGGTGCAATAAGAATGTGTTACAAAAATGGAAATAAGTGTTCTCCAAAATATACAGATGGTTAATAGGCATATGAAAAGATGCTCAACATTATTAGTCATTAGGGAAATTCAAATCAGAGGTACAATGAGATCCCACTGCACAATAGCCATGAGATAGGATGGCTAGAATCAAAGAGTGAGATAGTAACAATTGTTGGTGATGGTGTGGAGAGGTTAGAATCTTCATAGACTGCAGGCAGAATATAATTTCATGCAACCACTTTAGAAGACGTCCAGGAGTTCCTCAAAAAGTTAAACACAGAGTTACCATTTGACCCTGCAAAATGACTCCTAGCTGTATTCCCAAGGAAAATGAATGTATGTCCACACAAAAACTTGTACACAAATGTTTACAAAAGTATTATCCACGGTAGCCAAAAGGTGGAAACAACCTAAATGTTCATCAGTAGATGAAAGAATGAAAAAAAATGTGGTGTATCTATGCAATGGAATATTACTCAGTTATGAAGAGGAACGAAGTAGAGAGACAGCCCAAGATGGTGACTTAGTCACATACATCATGCTGTCCCCCTACAGCAAAGAACCAAGAAACCAAGTGAAACAATTACAAATGATACTCTGGGAACCCAGAACAACTGATAGAAGAAGGAAAAATTAGATCAAACACTGAAGCGGAGAAGAAAGTGAATGAAAACAGTGAATGAGGAGACTAACGGACTGTAGGTGCCCTGCCAGCTGGCCCAGCACAGCATGGACATCTTGAGATAAAGTAATCAAAATTCCAAGGTGAGGAGCACAGGAAGGGGACTTTGTGGAGTTCCCAATAAGAGACAGAGATACTGTGTAGACAAACCCAAAGCAAACCGAGGTGAGAACATGAACTGGATCTAAGCAGAGAAAGCATAGAAGGGCAGGCAAAAGCTGTAAGGATACAGACAATTACAGTGCAAGGAAGGAGTTAGAAAACAGGGACAGAACTACTTGCTAGCAGCAGTCCTCGAGCAGGTGGTGCTGGTGGAATAGAGGATCCTTGGAGTGGTGGCTAGTTATCCCCCCACATTCAAACTCTCAGTAGCTCCCTCTCCTGCATTTGGTCAAGGCTAGTTCCTGATTGCTGGCTATATTCTGTGGGCCAGCCCACACCAGAGACTAGGGTAACACATTCTACCCTACTGTCCCTATGACCAGTGGTGGCTTCCCTTCCCCACCTAGAGATCCATGGCACACATTCCTCTGCCTTCCAACTTTCACTAGAGGCTACTGCCTACTTCAGCCATCCCTGCACTGTCCTGCCCACATGGTGATTCATGGCATCTGCCCCAACATCATCAGACCTGCAACTTGAGGCTTGTGCCCACTCTGCCCACCCTGAGCCTTATATCTCCATCCCCCAGCAATCACCAGCATGAGCTCCAGCTATCAAACTGACAACCAGAGGCAGGAGAACCCCTTCTCTCTCCCTTGCTGCCCTACTTGCCTGGTGATCAGTGGTGCAAGTTCCCAAACCACCCACCCGGTGATGAGTGACCCAGGTACCTTCGCCTTGACTGTTTGACTATTGGCAGTGTATGCACAGAACACCCAAGCCAGCAACTGATTAAAATGTTCCCTGCACCCATACCCAAGTGATCAACTGGACAGACACATCATCTCATCAGCAATGGCAGTCAGTGTTGATAGATGCCACCTGCATATCTGCCAAACAACACAAGCAAATTCTAAGTGCCCTCATCTAATGTCTGCCCAGGTAAAACATCACACATTCCACATCAGAACAGTTTCTGTAGGCCATCTGCACTCGCACTGAAACTCCTTGGTACTCCACCACTTACTGAGATACCAGTTAGTGCATACACAGTGGGCCTACTCTATCTATTTGAGTAGAACTACTAATAGCATGTACAGAGATATCCTGCCTAGACTTCCAAAAAATACAATAACTGCTACCAGCAACTCAGAAGGAACTTACAGTCCATGAGGGGCTATGGACGGACCCTTACTGCCCAACATCAGGGAATCTCACTTCCACTCAGTCTAGTAAGGGAAGACATATGAGCCTAACCACCCAAGACTTGTACATGGATGAGACCAGCATATACTCATGAAAGGAAATCATACCCATCCAACAGATGCCACCAAAATCACACATAGAGCAGAACCACAAAACAACAACAAAACCCAGCACAAAAACAAACACACATACAGTCAATAAAGAAGTATATAAGTACGTGAATTAATACCTTAATACCTCCAAGACAATAGCAAATCATATGAAAACACAGCATAAGATCGCTTAAGCAAGTGAACAAAATAAAGGGGCAGAACACCATCAAAAGGAGGAAATGGTAATAGAACTATCTGATAAGAAATTCAAAAGACATATATACAGTCCTCAGAGTGATAAAAGAAAACAGACAAAACCCCAGAAGAATTCAGAGAAACAATACAAGAACAATGACAAAATAAATTAGCAATCAGAAACCGTAGAAACACAGCTAGAAATGCAGAAGATTCACACTAAAATATCAGAAGCAGATAACTCAAGGGAGGGATATAGAAGATTAATTGAATCAATGGAAGAAAAAATTGGTGAAATAGGAACAAATCACTTGTTATTAATTCATATGCAGAACAATCAGGGAAACAATGAAGAAAATCTAAGAGGTATGTGGGATTCTATCAAGAGGAATAATGTGTGTGTGACAGGAATTCCAGATGACAGGAATGAAAAAAGCAGAATTTTTGAAGATTTTCTTGGCAGAAAACTTCCCTAATATCATGAAAGATGAGAAAATTTCCATCCAAGAAACTGAACAAACTGCACACAAGATAAACCTCCAAAGAAAGTCTCCAAGACATATCATAACCAAACTTTTTAAAACCAACAACAACACTGAGAACAGTTCATGAAAAACGAAATATTACCTACAAAAGGACACCGAAGGCTAAACACTGATTTCTTGGCAGAAATCATGCATGTAAGAAGGAATTGGAATGACATATACCAAACCCTGAAAGAAGAGAATTCCCAGCCAAAAATCATATACCCAGCAAAGTTGTCAAATATAGTGGCAAAACTAGAATATTTCCAGAAACACAAATATTAAAGGAATTTATAAAAAACAACAATCTTACAATATATATTAAAAAGAGTCCTCAGACAGAGAACTACATCAGGCAACAACTTGAGAGAGATTAAGACACATAACGGTATCACCCAGATATCAACCCAGATAAAGAATTCACAGAAATAAAATAAAGCTACAAAACTGACAACAGGGAATCAGAGATATCAATCTGTAACTGACAACTTCAAAACTAAAAGTGAAAATAAATGTTGTAATTACAGAACTTACATATGAAGAGGAAGTAAATGCAATATGAAGATAAACTATTTTTAAACTTAGGAAGACAAAAATAAATTTCAGAGTAACCACAAAGATGATTAATAAATCTACTTATCAAAATAAGGAAGAAGCAAATTCTCAGGAAATACAAATTTAAGAACAACAAAGCATAAAAAGGAAAATCTATAAACAACGAACTCAGCACGGAAAGCTAGTGGAACAAAGAAACCGTTAACATCAGAAAAAAAGTATAACAAAATTGCAGCTGTAAATTCTTATCTGTCAATAATCACATTGAATATAAATGGTTTAAAAACATCAGTCAAGAGACAGATAGTGACAGAACGGATTTAAAAAAATGACCATCAATATGTTGCCTACAAAAGACACACCATAGACGTAAAGGGCTGTGATGCTAGAAGCTATTCCTGAAGTATAGTGCTGTCACTGATAGGATAATGTCCATACGCCCACAAGGAAGGCCAGTTAATACAACTGTTATTCCAATTTACACACCAACCACTAAGGCCAAATATGAAGAGATTGAAGATTTTTACCAGTTTCTGCAGTCTGAAATTGATCAAACATGCAGTCAAGATGCATCAGTAATTACTGGTGACTGGAAGGCAACAGCTGGAAATAAAGAAGGAGGATCGGTAGTTGGAAAATATGGCCTTGGTGTTAGAAATAATGCTGGAAATAGCATGATAGAATTTTGCAAGACTAATGACGTCTTCACTGCAAATACCTTTTATAACCAACACAAATGGCGACTGTACGTATAGACCTCACCAGATGGAATACACAAGAACCAAATCGACTACATCTGTGCAAAAAGATGATGGTAAAGCTCCATATCATCAGTCAAAACAAGACCAGGTGCTGACTGTGGCACAGATCAATTGCTCACGTGCAAATTCAAATTGAAGCTGAAGAAAATTAGAACAAGTTCACAAGAGCCAAAACATGACCTTGAATATATCCGTCCTGAGGTTATCAAGACCATCTCAAGAACAGATTTGACATGTTGACCACTGATGACCGAGGACTAGACAAATTATGGAATGACGTTGAAAACATCATCCGTGAAGAGAGCAAGAAATCACTAAAAAGACAAGAAAGAAAGAAAAGACTGGACCGGATGTCAGAAGAGACTCTGAAACTTGGTCTTGAACATCAAGCAGCTAAAGCAAAAGGAAGCAATGGTTTAGTAAAAGACCCAAACAGAAGATTTCAAAGAACAGCTTAAAAAGACCAAAGAAAGTATTATAACAACATGTGCAAAGAGTTGAAAGTGGAAAACCAGTAGCAAAGAACATATTCTGATTTCTCAAGCTGAAAGAACTGCAGAAAAACTTGAAGCTTCGGGTTGCAATAGTGAAAGATTCTCCAGTGAAAGTGTTAAATGACTCAGGGAACATCAAGATAGAACAAACACAGCGTCACTATACCAGAAAGAACTGGCCAATGTTCAGCCATTATACCAGAAAGAGAGTACAAGAAAGATGTTTACCTGTGTTTTACCTACTATGTAAAGGCATTCAACTGTATTAATTTTAACAAATTATGGACAGCATTGTGAGGAATGGGAATTCCAGAACCCTTAATTGTGCTTAGGTGGAACCTGTGTATAGACCAAGAAGTAGTCGTTCAAAGAGAACAATTGATAAAAATCAGGAAAGGTGTGTGTCAAGGTTATATCCTCTTACCATATTTACTCATTCTGTATGCCAAGAAAATAATCCAAGAAATTGGATTATATGAAGAATGACGCATCAGGATTAGAGGAAGACTCATTAACAACCTGCAATATGCAGATGACACAATGTTACTTGCTGAAAGTGAAGAGGACTGGAAGCAGTTACTGATGAAGATTGAAGAGTGCAGTCTTCGTTATGAATTACACCTTAACATAAAGAAAATAAAAATCCTTACAACTAGACCAGTAAGCGACATCATGATAAACTGAGCAAAGATTGACATGGCCAAGAATTTCATTTTAATAGGAACCACAGTAAGTGCCCATCGAAGCAGCAGTCAAGAAACCAAACAACACATTTCGCTGGATAACTCTGGTGCAGAGGAGCTCTTTGAAATGATTAAAAGGTAAAGATGTCACGTTGAGGACCAATGTGCACCCGACCTATGCCATGGTATTTTTAAAACCTCATATGCATGCAAAAGCTGGTCAAAGAATAAGGAAGACCGAAGAATTGACACCTTTGAATTATGGTGTTGAGTAAGAATGTTGAACATACCATGGACTGCCAGAGAACAAAGAAATCTGCCTTGAAAATACAACCAGCATATACTTTAGAAGCAAAGATGGTGAGGCTTCATGTGATGTACTTTGGACATGCTATCAGGAGGGACCACTCCCTGGAGAAGGGCATGATGCTTGAAAAAGCAAAAAAAAGAATAAGACCCTCAGTGAGATGGATTGACACAGTGGCTGCAACCATGGGCTCAAACATAGCAATGGCTGTGAGTTTGGTGCAGGACTGGGCGGTATTTCATTGTGGTGCACATGGGGTCACTGTGAGTCAAAGCTGTCTTGATGCACCGTTAACAACAACATATAACTGATGAGGCCGTTTGTGGTGTGATGGTATGATTTGTGGCTTCTGTGTAGTAGAGCTGAGTTCAGTTCCCAGGCAGTGCCCTTCACGTGCACCCACCACCTGTCTGGCAGCAAAGGTTTGTGTGTGTTGCTGTAATGCTGAACAAGTTTCAGTAGAGCTTCCAGATTAAAGCACACTAGGAAGAACACCCTGGTGACGTACTTCCAAAAATCAGCCAGTGGAAACCCTATGGAACAAATAATCCAAGGACCAAGCAGAGTGTCCTCATAGTTTTCAGAAAAATCACCCTGAGTCAGGAGACTGCTTGAACAGCAGTAATATCAACTTATCAGGTAACTGATATAAGACAGTATCCTGAATGCTGAGATTGGAAAGATGAAAGACACAGTTTCTCTCCCCAAGGAAAGGCAGGAAAGCAACACAGAGTGATAATACTGTTTGGTCTGTAAAGACATTTGTATCCATCTTTGGGTGGATAGCTATTGCTGCTCATTTTGCAGAAGAAAGAGATTTTGAGTTTGAATGACAAAGCTTCCTGACATATTCTCCCCAGTTTCCCACCTTGTGCATTGGACGGGCTCCCCTGATGCTCACTGCCGTGTATCCTGTACCCACTTTATGTTCTTCCTGGAGCCATTAAATATGTTTGGTGATGCATGGAGTTAGCAAAAAATTTTAATTATGAATCTTGGTTGCCCAAATTAGTGTAACTGGCATAACTTTAATTAAAAGTTACTACTTTGTATTCTTCTCAAGTTCTGCCCTGATAGAATGGTTTATCTTTCCAAGTCTGTGCTCCAAGCCTATGCTGGCTTCTCTTGCCTTTTCCTGGAGGCATTTTGGTTGGCCATACTTCTGCATCTCATTAATGGCAATGCTGCTTTAAGCTCACCTAAAAAAAAATCTCGAGTTGCATTAGTTTTTATGATCATGTCTTCTGGGTTGACATTGTATCAGACATATGCACTGTACTTAGCACAGCTGTATGTTCCAAAACTCAGAAGGTAAGCAAGATTTCTAAAACTGATTTTTCTCTTTCTTCTCTTTTATTTACATATTTTTAAATTCTAAGTCATCTCCCTCAAAATAGTAGGTAGACAGTGTCTCATTTGGGATATTATCAACCAGCACTTTTAGCCATTTAGGGATATAGATAGTTGGCCTTGAGCTTCTGATGACAGTTATGAACCTTCTGGTCAAAAACAAGCACAGCTGTGTGTATACAATGATTTTCATACATTTTCAGAGGCTTATCCGGCCGCCAAAGTCTCAGGTTCTCTGACACCTAAGGTTCTCTGGCTTACAGAATTCATGTTGTAGAGGGAACTTGAGATTCCAAAGGGAGACAGTTAAATTAAATACATTTGATTAATAAACATGCTTGTTCAGTCAAGTGTGCAGATGTTGTACCGTGAGAATGAGAGAAATGAGAAGGAAGGTTTCTCAGTTATTAAAGTTGGGAAGGAGCATTATTTAAGAAGTCAAGATTTTCTTCCAGTTCCATTTCTTCCAGGACCTTGCCATGAGCTCAGGGCAAGTCATTTCCTTTCCCAGGGTCATTGTGTCCTCCTCAATACAATTTTGACAGAGATGGAGGGTATTTAAACTGTCAAGATTAGCCCCCAATACTATTCTGGCTGCTACATGGATGCCTGTATATCTTAATCATTTGGAACCCCAAACCAAACCCACTGCTCTTGAGTTGATTCCAACTCATAGCAACCCTATAGTTTGGAGTAGAACTGCCCCATAGAGTTTCCAGGGAGCACCTCAAGTATTTGAACTGCTGACCTTTTGGTTGGCCGGTATAGCACTTAACTGACTATGCCAGCAGGGTTTCCAAATCACTTGGAAAGCTTGTTTTAATATTGGTGTTTTTTATTTGTTTGAGTTTTGATTTTAGGTTTTTTGTTTTAGTTTTGTTTGTTGTTTGCTTTGCTGTACTTCTAGTTGATTCGGTAGATCAGGGCTGGGCCTTGGGTATCTGTGATTTCTAAAAGCTACCAGGTATTCAGTATGCGTGGTCAGGTGTAGGAACCACTGTATTAAATGATTCTTGGGTTACCTTCAGGGCCACTGCTGAGTGATTCAGTGATTGTGTGTGTGTGTGTGTGTGTGTGTGTGTGTGTGTGTGTGTGTGTGTGTGTGTGTGTGTGTGTGTGTGTGTGTGTGTGTGTGTGTGTGTGTGTGTGTGTGTGTGAGAGATATTAATTAGGACAGGGCTGGTTTGCAGCTTGAGCTTGGGAAGTCCACAGAAACAGCAACACTTTGCATAGTATGGACAATTGCACATTCATTTTTATGCTGCCTTGAGTACTCCTAGCAATTACTCCATACCCAAGTTCGCTGTATCAGCCACCAGCAGCTGGGGCTGCCCATGATGGGCCTGCCGGACTGCCTGGGAGATACCCTTCTGAGTCTTGTAGAGGTTCTCTGGGTTCGTCTTCAATATGACAGGCAGAAAGTAGCTGCAGATGGTCTGTGGATTAGGAATCTTAGTGTACCTGGGATGCTTCTGGAAAAAATAGATTAAAAGATGAGAATGATAGCTAAATAACTGTTAACAATGTCACCATCCTCCACTTTAAAGGCAGCTATCTCTGTTGTGTAGAAAAGGATGCCCAGTGTGTTTGACAGCTGTCAGAGGTGACTTTGTTGTCATCTTCCCAAACACTGGTGATTTTAGTGAAAGCAGGAGCACTGCTGGCAGGAACACTGGAGTCCTTGGCAGCAGACAAAACTTTGGGGAGCTGGAAAAGAAGACGGCAGAATGACAGATGCTGCATTGCAATTAAAAGGATGGGTTTCCCAATTTGAAGCACTCCCAGCACCCTGAAACAGGTAATGAGAGAGCCAGGGCAACCGTTTCATGACTGGTATTAGGAGCTTAGATTTAACTCCAAGCTTGAGTGGTCCCAGATTCATGAGTCGTGTCTGAATTACCTAAAAAAGTTTAGACATCTATTTCATCAACCTAGCCTCTCTCCTGTATCCCTCAGTTCAAGCCAATGCAAAACCAAACCTAGTGCCATTGATTCTGACTCATAGCAACCCTACAGGTCAGAGTAGAACTGCCCCATAGAGTTTCCAAGGAGCTCCTGGTGGATTTGAACTGCTGACCTTTTGGTTAGCAGACTTAGCACTTAACGACTACATCACTAGGGTTTGGTTTTTCATCCCGGAGCTCTCGAATGTATCAGAATAGTGCAGACATGACACAGAAGCTTGCTCCTGGGAGCAATGGAAGCACATAGAGCCTCTTTGGGGTCAGGCTGTCCATAGTGGGTACACAGGATGTAGAAATGTCATTGGGGACATTATAGGTGAAGTGAGCTCTGCTCAGTCTCTCTCACTAACTTCCAGGAGATCTGATCAAGCCACTGTCCCTTTCTGGATTACATTGTCCTCCTTTAAGAAAGAACAGACTTGGGTCAGGGGATTTATAAGATGCCTTCCATCAGTAACATCCACTGCAGTGTATGTGGTTCATGGCTGATCCTAGAAAAGAAGACTCAGACCCAGGCCATCAGAGAGGTGGTAGGAAAAAAACTGAGTGAGGATCAGCATTCCTGGGCTTAGGTCATACAAACCTCTGTCCCTTTCCAGGCTGCCATTTCCTATTCTGTAATAAAGCATCTGGATACATAAGCTCTGGCTTTCAGATTTTTTTTTCTGTTCCTTTTTTTTATTATTATGATTGGGCTTCCAGATTTTTTTATGCCTTGATTGCCTATATTTTGGATTCTCCCAGCACTGTCCATAGAGTTTTGACACCCTCCTAGGTGTTAGTACATATACACAACTGTTTCCTCCTGCATTTGTCCAGTACAGTACTGTCCTATGACCATGACGATTGAGGACAGAAGCCAGCAGAGGACACCTGTGCTTCCTCAGGGTCAGCCCTGAGCTCTGTCAAGCACTGGCCATAGCTAGGAGAGGTTATTTTTAGTGAAGGGCACTCAGGTCTCTTTACCTCCTGGAGGAAGCTGATGCCAAGGAACACAAACCTGAATCCAAAGGCACCTTGGTTAGGCTCATTTAAAATAAAATCTCAGTCACCCACAACTTTTACAGCAGCTGTGTTCTGGTTAATTGAATCTTCTGGTTGACTAAGGGGAAAAGGCCTTTTCACTTCCGTTTCACTGGTTTAAAGTCTTTTCAAAATGTGTACCTCCGGTATTCTGCTTTGGTAAGTGGAATACACTGGCTAAAACGGAAACATTTTTAGACAGCTGCAGCTCTCCTGGGGCCTTGTCACCATTTTCTAGATGTTGGTTCTTCTTGTCCCATCTTATCACATAAATAGTGCCAGAGACTGCCCTGAATGTGAATCAAAGCTAGGAATGTCCTCTGCAAGCATGTTTTTAGAACTAAGGAGTAAAATGAACATTTGCTGAGCGAGTACTTTAGGCTGGACTCTAGGCTGAGTATTCTGCCTATGTTATGTCATTTCACCCCCACAACGACGTGAAGGCCACACATGGAAAATCTGAAGCTGAATGCAAATCCCTTCCAGATGCCATCTTGTTAATGCATCTTGCGTTTTTTTGTGGTTTTACTTTTTCCCTAAAAGCACAACCAGCAAAACCAGTTCTTATGAGGCAGTTGTTTGTTTTTACTTGCTGTTGAGTTGGGTCCAATGCATGGTGACCTTATGTACAATAGATCAAAACATTGCCCAGGTTCTGTACCATCTTCATGACCCTTTATATGAGTGGGAACCCTGGTAGCATAGTGGTTAAGTTCTGCGTCTGCTAACCAGAAGGTCAGCAGTTCAGATCCTCTGTGGGGTAGTCCTACACTGTCTACAGGGTCACTGTGAGTCAGAATCAATTCAGTGGCAGTGGGTTTGGGTTTTAATTTCATATGTTTAAGTCCACTTATGAGACCACTGTGCCATTTCATCTCATTGAGGGTCTCACTCGTTTTTGCTAAGTCATTTTCGCTCAGTCCCTACCGAGACAAACAGAATGTCCTTTGCTACCAATTGGTGTTTCCTGAATACATGGTCAAAGGAAGTGAGCCAAGTCTTTCCATTCTCCCTTCTAAGGAACAGTCTGATTGTATTTCTCAGGTATTTCCCTTCTAATTCATTGAGGTTCACAATAAACCTTATTTAAACAGAAGATCTTTAAATGTTCTTAAAAGTCTCCAGTGTCTTGTCTTATACAGTTGGACAAATCCTAGATTTGGCTGTAACTACTGTTTCCTTTTGCATTCTTTCTTTTCTCTATTTTTTCACTGCATTATAAACTTCTTATATTTCTTTTTGAAACTGTTGATAGTGTCTGTCCCAGTATCTTCTGCAAAGGTCCCAAATAAATATTTGTTGAATGAAAGAGTTTATGACTTTGCATGTTATACTTAGCTTGCATAATACATTTATTTGGTTTTATTCGTCCAGTACCATAGATTTTTAAAATAATGTACAATTGAATTTAAGAGTTCAAAAAGAAAACAAGACAGTACCCCAGAGCCCAATGCATAAAAACTGAAATTAATGGAATATAGTAGAATGACACCTGCCAATCCAGGAATAAATGTCCCAGCATCCACCTCCACCTTGGTCATCAGTTAGCTATATGACCTTGAGATAAGCATGTAACTGCTCTGACCTCAGTTTTCTGACAAGTAGAGAGGGGCACATCCAGTACACACTTTCCAGAATTTACATCCTTGGATTCCAGGCAACTGTGTTCACACATGTAAGTTCCCAGACAACATAATGTATGTTTACATGCCCATTTGTGTCATTCACTATGGAACAAGAAACAACTAAAAATGCACCCTCCCCTCTTGTAGTACTCAAGAAATTCAAGGTGACTGGAGTAGTTAATTTCTCTCCATGGGCCTTGCAAAGCCCAACAAAGCCCTGGCAGAAAAGCAGTTGCTTTAATTTGCAAATATCTGTACTGCCAAGTTCAATTCAGCCTTCTTCCAAGCAACTACCTGGCATCTGTTGACTTTGCAGAGGAGGGTCCCGTGGTCACCGTTTGCTATTTGATATATTGTGTACAAAGAGAAAAGGACTTGGAAAAACGAATCCCCACTGGATTGCATTGGGTGTCCCTGACTCTGCGCATTCTCAGGCTTTCCAGGGCAGATGGAGGCACAGCAGGTAGATAAATGACAACCCTACACTGAATGAACAGTTGACAAAGAAAGGTCAGGAATGAGATGGTGAGGAAAGAAAGCACAAGGAACACCAAACATCTGTCCAAAAGACATGAGGGAAAAAGAAATTGTCTTTCCTCCACTGCTACCATGTGGGTCTGTATACTAATTTACCAGTCAGCAGCTGTTCAGTGTTAACCACTGTCCTTTGTGCAGGAGACAAGTTTATTTCCATGCTACCACAGGTTTCTCTAAGCTCAGCCTCCAGCCAGTCAAACCATTTGTTTTATCCTTTGTTGTAGCCAATAGTTTCAACATAAGGCAATTGCCTAGTTTCTGTGGGCTATCTAGTGTCCCAGAAGATGGTGTAATAAATTTGTGCCAAATTAAAGATCATCAAGAGTTATGGCTCCATTCTTGACCTATTATTCAGTTGTGTTGTAATCAATAGCACTTCTTTTTAGCCAGCAGTGGACTACTGAACTTGAACACAGATGTGCAGTGTTCATAAAACCAGTTGACATCAAGCTGATTCCAACTCATGGCAACCACATGTGTGTTACGGTAGATCTGTACCCCATAGGGTTTTCAATGACTTATTTTTGAAAGTCTATTACCAGGCTTTCTGCCAAGGTGCTTCTGATGTTACTCTAACCTTTGGCCTTTTGGTTAGCAGCCAAGTCCATTAACCATTCACAACAGTCAGGGATTCCCCATAATGCACTGTAGAACCACTCTATAGGGTTTCCAAGGAACCACAGTGGATTTGAACTGCCACCCTTTTGGTTAGCAACTGAGCTCATAACCACTGTGCTACCAGGACACCTCCCAGCTGGAGACCCTGGTGGCATAGTGGTTAGGTGCTACAGCTACTAACCAGAAGGTTGGCAGTTCAAATCTATCAGGTTCTCCTTGGAAACTCTATGTGGCAGTTCTACTCTGTCCTGTAAGGTCTCTATGAGTCTATGAGCCCAAGTGGATAGGGACAGGCAGGTAACTTTAGATCTACTCCCATAACCATAAAACCACAGCCATATGGTTTCAATAACAGGCATCTTACTATTTATTTTATTTTATTCCCCCCCCCCCACCTCCAATGGCTGTTGATCCAAAGTTGTCAGGAAACAGGCACGGCAAGAAGCTTATGGCTCCGCAAGTATCCTTTTTCCCCCTACTTTGTTTTAAGCCATGAAGCAGCATTTCCTGTTGCTTCAGCTTGGGTGGACTCATGCGCAAGGCGTGCTAGGTTCTCAGCACCATGAGCCATGGAGAGAGAGAGAGTGATGGGACAGGGTAGGACAGCAGTAAATTGACTGGGGTAACCAGTTTCTCTCCAAGGACCTCACTAAGACTAGCAAGACTTTTAGAAGAGAAGCATGTCTTGGAGACCTGCTGTCCTTCCATTGCTCTTCCATCAGCCGTAGGTGATTTGGAGCAGGAGGCTTCAACTCCTGAACCTCTGTTCTCTCCGCTGTGAAATTGGAATGATAACACCTACCATGTAGTGTGACTTTGAAGGTTAAAGTTGAGGAGGGATTTGGGATTACTTTTAAACCACAAAGAGCTGCAGAAATGGAAGATATTGTTATAGTTGTAATAATAGCACTTGGGCAAGAGACTTTGATCATCCTGGAAATTTCCTGCCACGTGATTTATGGCTCCTATCTGCATAATGCAGACTGCCTTTCTGTTGGCTCTGGTGATCTTGTGTTTATTTTCCTTTTTTATTATTATTTTTTTGTCTCAGATGTATAAAAACATAATTAATAGCTGACCAGTTCAACTTACCTTTGATGTGATCATAACTCATAATCAACAGCATGCTGTGATCATGGTTTTACACATATCCAGCAACTGAAGCTGAGATTCTACACCAATCTTCATTCATTAATTCAATTTTTGCTTCCTGTTTAAGTGAATCACCTTCCCATGATGTAGTTATTCAGACAAACACATGCTGTGGCCAATTTTCTACCACACAAGTATTTTAAAGCTGTTAAATGAGATTTGATTGTGTTTAGCTGTGATTACATACCCTCTGTTTGTTATTGGGTATATCAGGTCTTGGTTCGAGGATTACTGAGCCTCTGTATGTACAAGAAGCCGTAGTAGTGCAGTAGTTAAGAGCCCAGCTGCTAACCATACAGGCTGGCAATGGACATCCACTGACTGCTCCTTAGGAATCCTCTGGGGCGGTTCAACTCTGTCCTACAGGGTCGCTATAAGTCAGAATCAGCTTGATAACAGTGGGTAATGGGGTTATGTGCAGAGTATTTAGAGGAAGCCAACAAAGGGGAACCAAACTGAGTTGGGCTTGATCTCAAGCTCCATCATTTGCTGTCTTCATTACCTGGAGGACTGCTTCTGCCATAGCACTATGAGAAACTAATCTGTGACTGGTCAGTTGGATCCAACTTGATGGCACTTGGCTGGTCAGCTGGTGTCACAAAGCTGATGATTCCACAAACAAGAGCTCTATTCCCTTCTGGACAATTAATATGTTTTCTTAGATTCTTGTTCAGAGACAGTTCCCTACTGTGGGCCAGAGAGAATGGACTTGGGTCAGGCAATTCAGAAAGGAGTGTCAGTAACCTCCGTGTGTAGTCACAAAGTGTTACACATTCCACACTAAGGAGAAAAGTCCAAGAATCCATTAAACATTTCATTTAACAAACAATTGTTGAGCACCTGCTCAAGAGGATTTCAGTGAAATGAACATGCAGATGGAATATAAATTTTACCTTTGCATATGAAGATGAAGACGTACGAGAGTTTGTTGTCATACTGCCACTTAGTCACATAAATTGGAAATTCAAAATAGCAAACTATCTCTTAGGTAATGTTGGACTAGCACAGTAGACAAGACATAAAATGTGGACTTTCTAGGTCTTAGTCTAGCTCTGCTATTTGCTAGGTATATCATAAGAATGCTATTATTGTGCACAGAGAAAAAACTATATTCTAGGGGCTGACATAACATCACTCTTCCAACAGATACATAAGGTATCTTGGTTCTAACTTTACAGATGCAGAAACTGAAACTGAGTCAAGTAACTTACTCAGAGTTACACATCACATAGAGCCTGAACTTAAATCCTGATCCGTTTCACTCTAAAGCTTGTCCTCTTGACCAGTGGGTTTGTGAAACCCAACAAATGACTGGATTCCTTCTCCTAGCTTCATTCTCCTCTGTACCTCATCTCTGTGCTATGCTCAAAACCAAACCTGTTGCCAATGAGTTATGATTCTGGCTCATAGAGCCCCTATAGGAGAGAGTAGAACTGCCCCATAGGGCTTCCAAGGAGCAGCTGGTGAATTTGAACCGCCAACCTTTTGGTTAGCAGCTAAGCTCTCAACCACTGCATCACCAGTTAGTTTCTGAGTAGGTTTCCTTGCCCATGAAGACAAGATAAGTGTATGTGAAAGTGGTGATAGGGTCAGACATTACCCATATGTTGTTTATTGCTTTAAAGAGCATTCCACATCTTGCCAGCAAATGGACTCATACCGAGAAGCAGAGATGGCAGAGCTTTTAATGCTGATCCATCTACTCATCCAACCTTTAAAAGATAACAGGGTAAACTTGAGACACAGTTTTCTGGACACACATTCAAGGCAAAGATGTTTGTTAAACCCACTCTGCTCCGGCTTAAAGAGGAATAGGCAGAAAGGCCCTGGCCTCAAGGTAGTCAACCTAGTAGGGAAGAGGGGTTTACCGACAAATAAATTGCCGTCAGTTTTGGTGAATTAAGGACAAGAACTGTATTCAAGATAGAGAGGTAGCAGAGAGGAAAGAAAGCTCACTCCAGCTGGAAAAATGGCAAGGAAAGCGAGTTATCATGGGTTTGCCAAATGCAGAAGGTAGAATCCCAACCACCTGTCACTTCAGCCAGGAATTTATTACTTGTAACTCAAAGGATGGATGTAACAAGAACAACGTCCTGCTTCAGGCAGGAGTCGGGTCCTACCTGCAAGCACTTGAGACTGTCACGTTCTCGCCAACCTCCCTGCCCTTCTTATCATTGCCACCAGCTCTTCACCAGCCCACCCAAGCAAGGAGATCTGGACGCTGGGGTTTGGGTGGTGCAGCCCAAGGAGCTAGTGTTCCTGGCCTGGGAACTCTAACCAGGTTTATAGCCTTTGCAGGTCCACAGCTGCTTGTCTGCTATAACTGGTTTGGTGTTACGTAATAGAATGGTCTACCATTTTGAATTTGTATCCAAAACCAATTTATGTGATCAAGTGGAACTGTGACCATGGACTCACGTAGTTCAAGCTTGGTCAGTCTAAGAATGTGATACACAGAGGATCCCCCCACCACCAGCTGCTGAGAAGTCAGCCACTAGCTGGGCTTCACACAGAGGGCAAGGCTGGAACTGGCTGCTGCCAGTGAGAACCGAGGACTCTCCATGGGCCTTGGAGGTGATGATGGGATGAGGTTCAGGGTCATTCAGAGGAGAGTGGCTCTGAAGGGCATCACTGGTCTCCATCCTTTGGTGAGCCATCTCCCAGTATTTCCAAAGGCTCAAAACTGAAGTCATTTGCTGGGTTTCACACACCCATTCACCAAGGCAGAGGGTGGGGTGATCCTGTTATCCTGAACATCTAAAATGGCCAGTGTATCTGTGAGTCTTGATGTCATAAGTAGTGCTCAGCATGGGAAACAGCCTTAGGAAGCCATTGGAGGGGAAGGGGGTGGGGAAGAGGGCAGGGGCATGTATCAAAGCAGGCTTCCCAAGAAGGGAAACATTAGCCAGGTGGAATAGAGGTTGAGGTGAGAGTGGGCAGAGCAAGCTGCAGTTGTAAGCACAGGAAATACAATGAACAGATATGCACAGGCAGAGGGTGCTGAGCTCAGGGTGTTGTAACCCTTGTAAAATGTACTGGAATGTTCCATGGAAAGGTGGAACCAAGGAAGTAGCTTTGGAGAGGAAATTACCTGCCAAAGGGTGTCTGTAGCACACAGAAGTAATAGTGGACGCACTCAACTTATTCAAGATGTAGACTGTAACCATTAACATAAAGCAAATTAAACATAGCATTACCATAATGTAAATGTCTGTCATTAGGAAACTGTGATTGAGAACTAGATGCCGTTGACTTTCAGGGGGAAAAGCTAGCATCTATTTAGTTACTCTGAAGTTATGTGTACTCTCTCAGGATATAGTAACTGATAGGTTTTCTGTTCCAGTTTTTCAGAGGAGGAAACAGGCCCAGAGAGATAAAGTAACTTACCCAGAATCACGGATACTAAGCAGCAGAGCCACAATTTGAACCTAAGTCTATTCACAGCTCCAGTGTTGGAGCAAAGCTCCCGAGGGAGGAGAAATGGGACTCTGTGGAGATGTCCAATAGTAGGCTTTGATGGAAGGTTCCTGGTGGCACAGCAGTTAAGCACATGGCTACTGAGTGGAACGCTGGCAGTTCAAACCCTCTCAGTGGCTATGGGGGAGAAGACCTGGTGATTGGTTCTGAAAGATGACAGCCAGGAAAGCCCTCTGGAGCAGTTTTTCAGCTCTGTCACATGGGGTCCCTATGGATTATAATTCAACCCACTGTCGCCTGACAACAAGGTTTTGATGAGAGCTATTGGAAATCAACTTGCTCTACAGTAAACCCTCGTTGTGTCTAGAATTAGGTGAAACTGCCTCTTGCTTCCTCCTCACACACCTACATGCTGATGAAAATCACAGTCTTGCAGAGCCCTCCTGCCTCGGCGTCTCAGGCTCTGGGCAGTGTCTAGTTGAGGGCGCTCTTTCCTACCTGAGTAGGTAGCCCCCTGTAACCCCCAGGGTTCACACAGCTTGGGTTTGCCAACACACTGCACTGCAGCCCATGCATCTGAGTAGTTACCCCTGATTCTGCACTCAGCACCTGGCCACGTTGGCTTGAGGGCTTACTTCCTCCACTGAAAAATGAAAATAATCCGACTGAGCCTCTTGGACAAAGGAAACTAGAGAAGGGATTACAGTGATATCTACCCAGTGCTCCCAGCAAGGGGAAGCAAAACCTCCAGGCTGCCCTACCAGGCCCCCAGCCGCCCCAGGCAGGCCTGTCTTCTAGAACCTTTCTCTGGCTTCCAAACAGTAGCTTCTCAAGGAAACCAGCAGACAGGCTTTGAGGACAGGGAGCCAGATCGCCTTCCAGCCTTGTTATGACCCAGCTCAGGGAACCACTGTGCTGTCAGCTTGGGGCCTCCTCTGTGGTCAGGGACGAAGCCCACACTTCCAGCCCACTGCAGTACTTGCCGCCCAGCCCAAGCCTGCTGCCTCCTCCATCTGCGTGTGCACACTTCATGCCTTCTTCTTTCCTTTTCTTTTCTTTCTTTTTTGTCCATTCTCTTTCTGTCCCCTTTTGCTTGCCTGCCTCAGCATGAGGAATTGAAAGAGCTTGTGCTGGAGTCAGGTGACTCTTGCCAGCCATCCTTAGTGTGAGTTTTAACTTGACTGTTAATTAGCTGGAAACCCCAGTGGCATAGGGGTTCAGTGCTACAGCGGTAACCAAGACGTTGGCAGTTCAAATCTACCAGGCACTCCTTGAAACTGTATGGGGCAGTTCTGTTCTGTCCTACAGGAGTGCTGTGACTCAGAATAGACAGCAGTGGGTTTTGTTTTTTGGTTTTATTAATCAGCTATGAGACTGTGGAGAAGTGACTTAATCTGTGTTTTCTTTATTGGTATACTGTAGATAATGATTGCTCGTTTGTGTATTTGTTTAGTGGTTAAACATGAAATACTTGAATTATTGTCAAGCCCACAATCCCATGCCATCCCACTGCCATCAAGTCAACTCCAACTCACAGCGACCCTGTAGGTCAGAGTAGAACTGTCCCGTAGGGTTTCTAAGGAGCACCTGGCAGACTTGAACTGCCAAACTTTTGGTTGGCAGATGTAGCTCTTAACCACTACACCATCAGGGTTTCTACCCCACCATAGGTGTCAACTTGATATTCAACTTGGTCATTAATCAGCTGGAAACCCTGGTGGCAGAGTAGTTCAGTGGTACAGCTGTTAACCAAAAGGTTGGTGGTTCCAATCCACCAGTTGCTTCTTGGAAGCTCTATGGGGCAGTGCTTTTCTGTCCTATAGGATCACTATGAGTCAGAATAAATATTGAGTATATACATACTTTGGATCTCCATAAATACTTGGTTAATGACACTAGCCCACAATAGATGTTAATTAATTCATTAATCAAATATTTATGGAGGTCCCAAATATTTATTGAGGGTCTACATTCCAAGGATACACCAGGTGAGAAGAAAAAAAAAACAATAGCTTTCCTGCTTCTGTAAGTGAAAACTTCAATAAATATTCATTTCCAGTTTAGTCCTATTTGGGGAGTGAAATATGGAAAATGGCAAAGAGGACAATAATGATTTCCTGTCTGCTATTGACATTTCTCAGAAACATCACTAGGAAAAAGGAGTCAGTGTTATAGACAGCAAGTAGTTGGGAGATTGTCTATAAAATTCTGTGTTCTGTACTGATTCTAACTGGTGCCATAGTGGTTAAGAGCTCAACTGCTAACCAAAAGGTGGACAGTTCGTATCCACCAGCTGCTAAGATTTGCGTCAGGGGTACAAGAGAGTTGTCATGGGTTCAGCCTAGACTCAAAAGGCTCATCGGCTTGCTTCTTTTTCAGCAGGTTAAGAAAAGAAGAGATGCTATTTTGCCATCAGCCCAGAGGGGAGTACCTACTAGGATACCTACCCTGTGGGGCAGTTCTGCTCTGTCCTGTAGGGTCACTATGAGTTGGAACGTACTCCATGTTACCTAACTGTTATATTGATTATTGGTTGCAAGCAACAGAAATCAACTTTGGTTGTCATGAGCAAAAGGAGAACTTCTTAGAAGAATACTAACAGGAGTTGGAGCAAAGCATGCCAAGTGTCAGGAAAAACCAACTGCCTGCTGATCAGGAGGCCGTGAGCAAAACAGCTGTATCACTGCTGCTGCCACCACCGTTACTACTCTTGTTGCCATTTCAGAGGAGCAGACCTCCACCAAACTGCCAGTTTATCATCATATACCCAAAATTCAATGTCTTGCCTCCTGGCTGTGCTAGGGAATGTTAGATGGCTCTGAACCTCACGCTTCTAGAGGAGGAGACAGGCACAGGGAATTGCTTTCCTGCCAAGATCACACACACTAGATGAGAGAGAGAGTCCCTTTGGGTCAGGGAGATTGAGTTCTGGATAATTAGAAAACTGACACGTGTTCACTATACTGTTTCCGTGGAGAATGAAGAGCGTAAGCTTGACTTCCACTCATCAGAAAGGAATAGACGGGTCCTTGACACCAGTCGTTGTTAAGTGGAAGGATTCCAGTCCATAGGACTTTGATTTCAGTTTGACTCAGCAAGTGTTTCCTCCAAGAAGGTCCTCAGTATCAGGCTTGCTCTGCAGAGAAAACGCATGCTGGCTTCTGAGCTGGCTTGTCACCTGTGATTCCAACATCCAGGTGTTTGTGTGATGGATGGCTAGCCTATATATTCAGGCAGCTGTTATAATGCTGTTTAGCATATAAACAAAAATATTTCCATTCTTGCCATATGTCAAAAGAGCAATAATTCCCAAAGGCCAAAACAAGTTAGAAGTGCACTCTTGGAATAATCTAGGTGACCACAGAACAAAGTTCTTTTCCAGTTACGGCTCCAAGTATTTAATAAACATCAGTTTTTCCAAAAGAGATTGGGTATAAACAGAAAAATAAAGAGATTCAAAATCACAGTCTGGGAAAGAGACTGACTTACATGAAATAACTTGGAACGTGAAAAGTCAGTGTAAAGATGCCATGTGTTACGCATGGCACAGTATCCACCTTTGGAGTCAGGAGATCCTGTGTTCAAATCCCTGTCCTGCTACTTACTAGCTATAATATTTGGGGCCTGTCTGCTGATCTTTGGTGTCCTCATTTGTAACATAGGAGAAATAATCATATTCACTTTGTCATTACAGAATATGAAATGATGTACCTAAATTATTAAAGATAATCCCTGACACATAATAAGAACTCAAACATAATAAGAATGTTACAAATCATTCTTATTGCAAGAGCAAAGATCTAATGAACAGAGCTCAGCAGTCTGCATGTCATAGGTATAAAAACAGAACTTCAAGGGGGAAGAGAAAGAAGGTGCCATAGACAGACAGAATGACAGACACAGAGGTATCTTACCGGACAGTCATGAGTCCTACCATGTACACGGAAGTGTGGGTGCAGGGAGGAATGGTCCACTTTCAAGAAGCTTGTAGTCCAGAAGGTATTAAGTGGATTTTCCTTCTTGTCACCACTGTGTGCCATCAATTCTGACTCACACCAACTCTGTATGACAGAGTAGAACTGCCCTGTAGAATTCCCTAGACTACTATCGTGACAGGTCTTTCTCCCATGGAGCCACTGGCAGGTTCCAATCACTGGGAATGTGGCTCACTGCTGATTCACTTAGCCATCGCCCCACCAGGGCTCCTTGTTTAGCAGTGATGTAAATGAAGTCAGGTCTTGAGAGGAGGCCATCTGACCTAGAGCCTCTACAGAGGTACCCTGTTAGGTACTCCCATCTGGGATGATGGCAAAATAGCATCTCTCCTTTTTTTTTAACCTGCTGGAAGAAACAAGTCAACGTGCCTGCTGAGTCTCTACTGAACCCGTGACAACTCCATTGCCCGCCTGCCACAAACTGGAAAACCAAACCCATTGCTGTTGAGTCAGTTCCAACTCGTACTGATTCTATAGGACCCAGTAGAATTGCATCACAGGGTTTCAGAGGAGCAGCTGGTGAATTCAGACTGCCAGTCTTTTGGTTAGCACCCAAATGCTTAACCACTGTGCCTGCTACCATCTCTCTAAATGCATCCCTTTTGTAGAGGAGGTGACGGTGGTAGCAGCTAGCGTTGTATAAACAAACAAAAAACTGTAACCTTCAAGTCATTTCCAACTAATGCCAAGAATTGCTAGATTTACCTCTAATAATCCCCAAAGTCTTCCTGGGTAGTTACTCTCATTCTCATTTCAAAGATACAGAGGCTGAGGCCTACAGAAGGGATGTAGCTTGCCCAACCATGACTTGAAACTAGAAGGCCGGTTTTGTTCGGACTCTTACCCAGCTCTCCTGGTTCTTCTCTCTCAGTTCACCTCCCAAATCTCTGTTTCAACCATACTGAACTACTCATGGCAAACATACTTTAGCTCAGGGATTTGATAAACTTCAGCCTGTGGGCCAAATCTGGTGCACTGCCAAATTTTATAAATAAAGTTTTATTAGAACACAATCAAGTCCTTTTGCATACTTATTGGTCGTGCCACAACAACAGAGTTAAATGGCTGCAAAAGAAGCTATATGTCCCACAAAAGCCTAAAATCTTTGCTTCCTGACCCTTCACAGAAAATATTCTTACACCTGCTAGCATAGTTATCTTGTGTTTGGATAACAGGAATACAACATGTGGATGTGTCTAATAAACAAATTTATTTTCATACAGTTTGTTGTTGTTATTGTTAGGGGCCTGCAAGTTGGTTCTAATTCATAGTGATCCTGGGAAATTCTTAGTGATCCTGTGTGACTCTTAGTGATCCTGGGTGACTCTTAGTGATCCTGGGTGACTCTTAGTGATCCTGTGTGACTCTTGGTGATCCTGGGTGACTCTTAGTGATACTGTGTACAATGGAATAAATGTTGCCCAGTCCTGTTCCATGCTTGTACTCATTACTGTGCTTGAACTTCTCATTGCAACCACTGTGTCAGTCCATCTCATTGAGGGGTTTTTCTGTCTTTCTCTGACACTTTACCAAGCATGATATCCTTCTCCAAGGATTTGTCCCTACTAATAACATGTCCAAAATACGTGAGATGTAATCTCACCATCCTTGCTTCTAAGGAGCATTCTGGTTGTACTTCTTTCAAGACAAATTTGTTTGTTTTTCTGACAGTTCATGGTGTATTCACTGTTCTTTGCCAGCATTATAAGTCAAAGGCATCAGTTCTTCTTTGGTCTTCCCTATTCATTGTCTAGTTTTTGCATTCTTCAGAAGCAGTTGTAAATACCACTGCTTACATCAGGAGCACCTTAGCCTTTAAAGTGACATCTTGGCTTTTCAACATTTTAAAGAAGTCTTTTGGAGTGAACTCGGCAAAGTGCAGTGCATTGATTCCTTTTCTGCTGCTTCCATAGGCATTGAGTATGGATCCCAATAAAATGAAATCCTTGACAGCTTCAGTATTTTCTCCATTTATCATGATGTAACTTAATGGTCCAGCAGTGAAGATTTTTGTTTTCTTTATTTTGAAGTGTAATCCATACTAAAGACTGTCGTCTTTAATCTTCCTCAGTGAGTGCTTCAACTGTTCTTCACTTGCATCAAGCAAAGTTGTGTCACCTGCATATTGCAAGTTGTAGATGAGTCTCCCTCCAATCCTGATGCCCCGTTCTTCTTGGTGTACTCTAGCTTCTCAGATTATTTGCTCAGCATATGAATTTAATAAGTATGGTGAAAGGATACAAGACCAGTGCATATTTTTCCTGATTTTAAATGACACTCCATCTTGTTGTGTTCAGAGTGCCTCTTGGTCTATGTCCAGGTTCCAAATGAACACAATGAAGTATTTTGGAATTCCCTTCTTCACAATGTTACCTATAATTTGTTATGATCCATACAGTCCAAGGCCTTGGCATAGTCAATGAAACACAAGCAAACAGTTTTCTGATGTTCTTTGCTTTCAACCAAGATTCATCTGACATTAACAGTCATAGTCTTTGTTTCATGTCCTCTTCTGAATCTGGCCTGAATTCCTATCAGTTCCCTGTTGATGTACTGCTACAAGCACTTTTACTTGTGTTTGATATCAGTGATATTGTTCAGTAATTTCCACATTCTGTTGGATTACCTTCTCTGGAATGTGCACAAATAAGGATCTCGTCTAGTCAGTTGGCCAGAGCACTGTCTCACAATTTAGAAGGCTAGAAGTCCAAGTTCAGAGTGCTAGCTCTAGGAGATGGCATCCTTGCTCTGTGGGCTCTGGAGGAAGGTCTTTATTTCTTTCGAGTTTCTGCTCCCAGCAATCTACTTGAGTCTTAAAATCTTTCTTCTCCCATCTCTGCTTCTGTAAGCTCCTTGTTTACTCTTTTATAACTCAAAAGAGATTGATTCAAGATTCACCCTACACTAATCAATTCCCAAATGAGATTATAACCACAGGCATAGAGGTTAGGATTTATAGCATGTATTTGGAGAGGGACATAATTCAATCCATAACAGCTACTTTAGGGTTCAAACCTCTAAGCTCTTGCATATGCTGTTCTTATTTCTGGCATCAGTACACAGTGAGCTTTGACTTTTGTCTGAAAACCATCAGGGAACACTTTTGTGATTGTTGAAGGAGTTAGTGTCTTCCTAACCTTGGTGTACCACCTTTCTGCGTATATTTCTACTTCGGCGTTTGTAACATTGCATTGCAGTTGTTGGTTTTTGTGTCTGTGCCATGTGAAAGACAGGAGCCTTATTTTATGCGTCTTACCATCGCAGAGGAGTTCTTCGGTGGCACAAATAGCTACACACTCGGCAATGATCTGAAAGTTTACAGTGCAAATCCACCCAGAGACACCTAAGAAGAAAGACCTGCTAACCTACTTGCAGAAAATTCAACCATTGAAAACCTTATGGAGTTCAGTTCTAGTTCTGCTCCCACACACATGAGGTCACTGTGAATCAGAATCGACTCAATGACTACTGAATTGGTTCCTACAACATATTGGCCTCTCCTAATATTTATGGTATAGTGGTTAAGAGCTGCATCTGCTAACCAAAAGGTCAGCAGTTCAAATCCACCAGGCATTCCTTGGAAACTCTGTGGGGCAGCTCTACTCTGTCCTGTAGGGTTGCTGTTAGTTAGAATTGACTTGACAGCAATGAGTGTTGTTGTTGTTGTTTTAATATTTATTGAAAGAAAAGTGAAGTCTTTCCTGCCTTCCCTCCTCCTAGTGTGCTGTAGCCGTATAACGAGAGGATCTCAGAAGCAGCTAGGGGTGCCAGGAAGAGGCACTGGAAGTTAGAAGCCAAGAGTCAGGAAACATGCTATCTCTTGTCTCATCACCTAAGTGGCTTTGGGCCAGGTCCTTCACCTCCCTAAGGCTGCTTATCTTCATCTGCTAGATTTGGGCCAGATTTTCTCAATCATCCCTTCTGGCCATAAAATGAGACTCTGATGTCTGTGGTTGAAGTTCAGAAATACAGTTACCTTGGGAAGCCCCTGAGTCATAAATTCTCCTTCCATGTTCTCAGGGGAGATCTTGTTTGAAAGAATCCCAAGAGTTTTTCTGAAGTCTAGATTGAGTATGCTTAATTATATTCCCACAGCTATTTAGCCATTGTTGCTGTTGTTGGGTTTTATTGAGGCATTTTTGACTCATAACAACCCCATGTGACAGAGTGGAATTTTCTCCGTAGGATTTTCTAGGCTATGAGCTTCACAAGAGCAGATCTCTGGGTCTTTTCTCCCACAGAGCCACTAGGTGGATTTGAACCACCAACCTTTGAATTAGCAGCCAAGCAAGTAACCACTACCAGCAGGGTTCCCTTCTCAAAGCTTTTTAAACCAAAGCTCCTCTCTTTGTTTTTACAAAAAAAAGTATTAATTGACAAACTACGATGACCCTTTTTCTTTATTTCCATGCATATTGGAATAGACTACTTCTCACACAGCACGTCAGGGAGAGATACAGCATTTGGGACACTAAACATGATAAAGCCAGACAAGAAACGGGTAGCACATATCATCTAGTTTTCCACCGTCATCTATCCCCCAGGTGGCATGTACAGACCCAGGCCAGCTTGAGGCCATTCTGTTGGACTGCCTTTCCCAAACCTGTCTCATGACAAGAATCGCAGGAGTTGCATTTTAAAATACAGAACCCTGAGTCTCTCACCTGAACCCACTGATTCTGAGTTAGTAGGGGTGGGGTTAAGCAACCTGTATGTCTAACAAGTGCTCTCAGTGGTTCAACAGGCAAGATTTGGAATCCTGACTTAGGAGTCTGACTCCAAGTGGGACATTCTGGATCCTGAGCCACTGATGTCATTGCCACTGTTCTGTTCAATGGCAACTCCATTTGTCACCCAAACAACAGCTAATGCGAGGGAAGCGTTTGCTGGGGAAGGGACATTTTTCAAGGCCCTCTGCAGTACCTTCAGGTAAGGCTCATTTTCGAAAACACCTGCACATTTTCCCCAGTTTTCCAGTGTAACCTTCTGAGAATAATTGCAGTTTTGCTAATTGAATCTGAGAGCACCTGTTTCTTAATCAATATTAATGCATTGCATGAACACGGAATGTGTAATGAATCATTCGGGGCGGGGGGCAGGATATGGTGAAGAATTAAATTTGAAAAAGCATTGAGTGTTCATCTACAGCCTGAGGACTTGAGGCCAGAATCCTGTCTGGGAGGTGTAGCGAAGAGCTGGACTGCTAGGCAGAAAGGGAGCCTGGAGAGGGTAGGCCTCTTGCCAGGCCTCTCACTGTAGGCACTTGGTCCCCACTTATCTCACCCATCTGGGCCATAACATCCCAACTCCCAAGCACCTGGCCTGCTGCTCCTGTCTAGGAAAGCCTTTACTTGGCTCCGACAACTTCGGTATAGGGTTTCTGTTTCCCCTCAACCTTCACGTGTTGCTCTTCCACAAACTCTCTCTTGAACTTGCTATTTATCAAAAGTGCCCACAAAAATATCCACTGCCGTTGAATCGATTCTAACTCATAGTGACTCTATAGAGCAGAGTAGAACTTCTCCGCAGAGTTCCCGAGGAGTGCATGGCAGATTTGAACTGCTGACGTTTTCGTTAGCAGACATTGCACAACCACTGCAACATCACGGTTTCCACAGTTTCCAAGGAGCCCCTGGTAGATTTGAACTGCTGATGTTTTGATCAGCAGATGTAAGCACATAACCCTGCACCACCAGGGTTTACAGTTCAGGCAAATTCAGCAAGACAAATTAGTGATTACCAGGGTCCAGGGGCAGAAATGGGAGTTAGGAAAAATAAATAGAGAGGGAGTAGGAAGGTAGATAGATACATAGATAAGTAGATAGGTAGATAGAATGAGAGAGAGAGATAGGTAGGAAAATATCTTTTGTATGCCCCAAAGTTGGCAAATATCAAATAGAATTTAAATTAATTATTAACAGAAAACATAAAATTAAATCAAGAAAGATAAAAGAAAACCTTAACATTCAGTATAGAAACAAATGACCCTTCCTATGTACTGGGTAGGTAGCATAGCCACACGGAGAAATGAATTGGTTCAAATAACTTTTAAATACAATAACAAGAACAGAATATACTCAGAACTTTTTGTTTTGTGTTTTGTTTTTGTTTTTTTTTAAGATCCTTAGTTTAACCAGGGATTTATGGGAGAGCCTTTCTAGAGGCAGAAGCTAGGTTCCATGATGTTCAGAGATCCCTCTCAGCTCTTTAGTCCAGGAAACTTAGGCTTCAACAATTTCAGCCTGGAAGTTGCTTTCTTCAGGAAAACGTTCCCATCCCCTCTTCCTTGCACAGCCCAAGCTAGACACCTCCCCGCTCCGTTGTATGTTACCACTCATCCTGATTGTCCATGTCCTGAGTCTTCCAGTGGGCCAGGAGCGAAAACAGAGCCCTGCTCATCTCTGGCTCCCATGCCTGGCATAGGGCCTGGAGAAATATGGGTGCCTTAAAACTTGGAGTTGAGTCAATGATTGAGCACTGGATTATTTCCTCGGTGTAAAGGTGTGAGATGTGATTTTCTAGTTATCAGAGCTATTACCATTGGTCAAGGTGTGTTTTCTGCAATCATGTCTAGGGTGATGGAACAAAACCTCCTAACAAAGTGTGAAATTCTGCAAGACCCTATCATCTGTATTGTCTAAAGCAACCTCATCTTTAGACCGCTGTCTGCAGGGTACCCAGGCAGTGATACATGCCAGGGAGCCTAGCCTACAGCAAGGCCAGCCAGCCAAGCTCAACTTTCATAGCACACTTGGTCTGTAAGGGTTTGTGAGCTCAGCCGCTGGTTTCTCCTCTGGAGAGAGTCACTTGAGTGCCTAGTACTGTGTTTGTCCCATGGGCCAGAACACTGAGCACTGAGGGGTCCCAAGGAGACAGGCAGGCCCAAGGTAAACAGAGTCATCAGAGCAGGTGGTATAAATTCGAGGGCTGCTGTAACCATTTAGAATGGGAAACCTCTTTCCAACAAGTGTCTTACCTAAGACATGATCTCTGTACCATTGTTTACCAGCAGAAGCTACTGGTGGAGCCTGGACTCAGACCAAAAACTAGTGCACATTCCTGAAGGATCTTTTCTACCCAAGTTGAGGGGAGCCCCATGAACCCAGTCTGCCCCACAACAGAGGAGACCCAACCACCTTCCTTTTTCAGAAATGTCAAAAATCTGCCATTTGGCTACAGTTCCTTCTTGTGCTCAGTGTGGGAGCTATCCTTTAATATTCAAGGTGACTTTGCAAATATCTAAACCCTGGCGGCACGGTGGGTTAAGTGCTACGTCTGCTAACCAAAAGATCGGCAGTTCAAATCTACCAGGCACTCCGTGGAAACAATATCGGGGCAGTTCTACCCTTCACTATAGGGTCACTATGAATCAGAATCGACTCAACAGCAGTGGATTTGGTTTGGGGATGCAAATATCCAGTAATTCCTGTTACATGTTATTTTTATTACTCCAATTCTAAAGGCAATTGGATTATCATAGACTCCAGTGTACTTGGATATTCCACAGGAACTTCAAACTTAGGTATTCAAAGCTAAATGAAATCTTATTTGCAAACCAAGGCTTCTTTCCACCACCTCTGTCCCAGCAAATGCTGCCACTACCCACACAATTGTTAAGCCAGAAACCTACCAGTCATACTTGATTTCTCCTTTGTTCTCACTTCACACAGCCTGTAACTCTCTTTGTTTCCAGCATGAGTCCTCCTGTAGCTGATTCAGCTGATTCAGCCCTGCCCTTATACTCTTGGGCTTTGTACTGGAGCGCATGACCGTCCAGCTGTCAACCTCCCAGAGCATCCTCTCACTGCCAGAGTCCACTGTCCAGCGTAGTCAGGCCTGAAGTGCCAGGATCAGCCCATAGCCCATGACCACAGTTGGCATATACGTGCCCCTGCCCTCCCCCCACACCCCTGGGGTGAGGTGCCCTAAGCCTGTGCTGTCCAACATCATAGTACAGGCTATGTGTGGGTTCTGAGCACTTGAAATGCGGCTGTTGCAGCTGAGTAACTGGAATTTTCATTCCTCTTAATTTATAAGCAAATACTCAATTCCAAAAAAGAGCCACAGCTGTTGAGTCGATTCTGACTCCTGGTGACCCCCTAGGTCAGAGTAGAGGTGCCCCACAGAGTTTCCAAGGAGCCCCTGGCAGATCTGAACTGCCAGCTTTTGGTTGGCAGACATAGTACTTAACGGCCATGCCACCAGAATTTCCAATAGTTACTTCAGGTTTTGGAATATGTAAAAACTGAGAATTAGTTTTTTAATTAAAGTTAAATTTTCAGGTACTCAGTTTGAATTGCCCCATTTCAAGTACTCGATAGCTATGCCTGGTTTAGGTGCCCTGGTGGCAGGGGTGGGGGTGTGGAATTATGAGCTCAGAAAGGCTGGCAGTTCAAATCCACTAGCCACTCCTTGGAAACCCTATAGGACAGTTCTTGTCTGTCCTATAGACTCAATGGCACACAGCAACAGGAAGCATATTTGTTTGCTTTTTCAACTAGAAGCTTTATGAAATAAAAATACAGATCAAGTATTTCTGATGGAAGTTTGATATTCAAATTAAGGTGTACTGTAAATGTAAATTACACACTGGATTTTGAAGACAGTTTAATAATACATGTAAAATGTGTTGGAGTAATGATTTTGGGGCTATATTTGGTTAAATAATGTGTGTTCTTAAAATTAACTTCACCTGTTTCATTTTGCCTTTTTTAAAATGTGACTACTATAAAATTTTAAATTACACGTGTGACCCACCTTATCCTTCCCATGAGACAGTGTGTGTGTTGCAGAGAAACCATGCTCTAGTTGTCCACAAGAGCTAGATTTCTCACCCTTGTAGATCTCTTTACCTCTCCTGTTTCCCCTTTCCTGCTGATGTTTCCTGAAATCAAATAAATAAGTGTACTTACTGGAATCCTTATCTGAAAGCCTGCTTTGGAGTCAACTTAAACTAAGATACCTTAAACCACCTCTTTTGAGACAAGTCCTCATCTCTAATGTCTTAACTGGACTAAGGTAGTCACCCAACTTCAACTTCTGCTCTTGCTTCTTAGCGTGTTCCAGTCCACTCTTTACACAGCAACTAGAGCGATCTCTATGAAACCCAAATCCTAGAATATTCCATTCTTTTTTATTTATTTTTTATTGTGATTGAGTGAAACCATCCAATCCAAGTTAAATTTGCATGCCCACCTATCTGCAGTTCCTTCTGCTCTCCCTGCCCGCTGACAGCACACTCCTCTTTTCTATTCTATACATGTCATATCCACTTAACAGTCTCCTGTCCCCTCCTTTCCACCCTCTCCTGTCCCCAACTTTCCACCCTCTCCTCTCCCCTCTACTAAGAGGCCAGTAAGACAGCATCCTATAGATGCGTAGAACCATAAAGTGCACACACCATATAGTCACATTGTGTCCCCAAGTCCAATCCATTCCTGTCCAAAGAGGTGACTTCAGGAATAATTTCTGGTCAGGGGCAGCATCAGTCAAGGGGCCACACTCCCAGGAAACTCTCAGGCCTCCAGACCATCAATTGCGGTCTTTTGGTAGAGTTCTTGAGGCACAGCCCTCTTTTGCTCGTTTTGCCACTGGGACTCGACATTGTATGCCCCACCATGGCTATCTTTGGTGCTGGCCGGGCACCATCTGGTTCTTCTGGTCACATGTTGATATGGTCACTCATTCACGTGGGTCCTTCTGTCTTCTGGGCTCTTTTTCCCACATGTCTTTGTTGTCCTTGCCAGCGTATTCCATTCTTGATTAAAAACTTTCCACTGGTATTAGGGGCAGTCTAGTCCATTTTCCACTCATAGTGACCCCATTTGACTGAGGAGAACTGCCCCATTGAGTTTTATGGGTTGTAATCTTCATGGGAGCAGATTGCTAGGTCTTTTTCCCATGGAGCCACTAGGTGGGTTTGAACCACCCACCTTTCAGATGGCAGCCAAGCATTTAACCATTGTACCACCAGGGCTCCTTTAAAACTTTCAGTGACCTCCCATTAACCTTAGAAAAATCTAGAATATCCTAAATCTGACCCCCAAGACCAGTGGCCTGCCTCACCAGCTCCATCTTGCATCCTCCTCCACCTCCCGTTTCTGTGTTTCAGCCGCACGTGCCTCCTTCCGTGTTCCTGTGTGCCTTGTGCTAGGATCATCTCTCTTCCTCTTCTGTGTGTACTTAGCCCTGCCTCCTCCCACTCATCGTTCAGAGCCCAGCTTCAGTGTGACTTGCTTAGAGCAGACAATTCCCACCTTCCAGACAAGACTTTGCCACACCTTCAGTTCTGTATCCTCCTAGCATCCTTACTTCTTTCTTTAGTCCTTATTGCTGTGAAATTGTGTAATTAATTATTGAGTGTCTTATTTCACCATTAAAATATATCTTTAAGAGGAACACTCATTGTAAAACCTATTTCCTGCCACAAAGCTCTGGGTTTTAGCTGCTGTCCCATCAGCCTCCGATCCATGGCAGTTCCATATACGACAGAACATTGTGATCCTTAGTGTTTTCACTGGCTGATTTTTGGAAATACGTTGCCAGACCTTTCTAGTCTGTCTTAGTCTGAAAGCTGTGCTAACACCTGTATGTGTTCACTTGTTCAGCAACATACAAGCATCCACTGACAGATGTTGGCTGTGTGTGACGTACATTGGTTGGGAAATGAACCCAGGTCTCCAACATAGAAGGCGAGAATTCTATTACTGAACCATCACTGACACATAGTAACCCACTGCCACTGAGTCGATTCTGATTCATAGAGACGCTATAGGACAGAGTAGAACTGCCCCCATAGAGTTTCCAAGGATCACCTGATGGATTCGAACTGCTAACCAAAAAGTTAACAGCCCTAGCACTTAACCACTATACTACCAGGGTTTCCCTGACGCAGAGTAGACACGCGGTAAATGTGGGAAATAAATAAAAGAATGAACAGATCTGTTATTTCCTATGTAATCTGTGATTCTTCATATCTGTTTGAGAAGGCTAACACATAGCATTTCCTACCTCTGCCCCGTGGCATCCCGTGGAACCCCTGCTGGTGTAGCGGTTAAGTGCTTTGTCGCTAACCAAAAGATCCGCGAGTCAAATCACCAAGTACTCCTTGGAGACTCTATGGAGCAGCTCTGCTGTGTCCTGTAGGGTCTCTGTGAGTTAGAGTCAACTTGACAGCAGGGGGTTTGCTTTGATTCTGGGTTTGAAACCTATAATTTCTAAATTAAATAAGAAATAGACCTGGAAGTCAGACAAATAGAAACCAAAACATGAGCTTTATTAATGATAAAAAGAATTATGTTGGAGGATGTGGCTAAAGTGTATTAAAAAGTGAACTTACGGCTATCACCCGTCCCATAACCTCGGACTGACTTTGCTCTCCGAAATAACAGGCCTATACTCAGGAGAGAGAACGAGTGACAACTAAGATCCCAGCACGGCCACGGGAGCCAGCTGGAGCATGCCCCTGTGTGAGCAGTCAGCTCTGAGCAGAGAGCAAGGCCCCAGGCTTCACAGGCCCAGGTTCTTCTCCCGAATTCACCAGCTAGACAAGTCAGCCCCCTCTCCTCTGGGGAGGAGTGAAGAGGAGACAGAGGGGTCAGGAGTTCTCTTTCGGAAGAGTTTGCCCTCAGGAACCGAAAGACAAGAGGAGCTCAGTTCTTTCCAAGACCTCAGAGCCCGTTCACTTCTTGTAACAGGGCCTAATGAATGCAGAGCTAGAGAGAGGATCGAGCAAACTGAAATATATGTGACTGCTTCAAGAAGTGCTACAAAAATACAAGGCACTGCTGGAAACCCTTACATAAGCCTAGGCTGACTGCTGTCCTAGTCTTTGTTTCCTCTTTTGTCTTAAAAAAAAAAAATTAAAGTTATGTATTGGCTGAGAAACCTGGACTACTGGCCTGTGACCTTGAGCCTCCAGGGTGGCCTTAAATGAGTCAAGGTTTCCACCTACCACTGCCACCAACCCAGCGTTGTATTGCCACCACACTCACCAAGTATAGTAGCCAAACCAACTGATTTGCAGCCTGGAAGGGAAAAGGGTAAAAAAAAAAAACCTCCAATTAAAAATGTGCTAAAGTCCTTTGAAAATTCATAAGTAACAGCTAAGGATCTAGTCTCTGCTTACATTCTGACAGCCTGACAGCTTCATTTGGTGAACTCTTTTGAAAAAGTAACTTTAAAACTTGCATAAATTGCACCTTTTGTATTTTAAGTTACACAGGCATGACAACATGATTATTCATGACTTGGGAGAATGACTGTGGGAAGACATTAATATCCTCAGCCCTGTACCAAATTAATAAGAAGCCCCAAGAATCAAAGAAAATAAACAAGCAGAGCACAATCTCCATAGGAGGACAGAAGGGTCTGTGCTTTGAGATGTGCTGGGACCTAGGGTGTCACTTATGGAAAGATGGGTGGGTGTTTCTGCCTAGCAACTGATAAATATGCTCAGGCAGGAGCTGCTGAAAAGACAGGTCTCTCTACTGGCAATCAAGAGGCCTTTGATTTACTTTGTGTTGCAAGTAGCAATTGGACCTCCGAGAGTTCTGAAATGAGAAAGGACAAAGTATCCAAGATGCCACAGGCATACAGATTGAAAACCTACTGGAATGAAGGTAAAGCCGCAAACTTAAAATGTGAGCTAGCATTCCTTAGCTGCTGAGCACTGTGCCATTACCAGGAGCTCCCTACTGAGGAGATGACCACCATGGGATCCTGAAGAAGGTACTGTCATTCCTACATTACAGAAGGAAAAACTGAGGCACAGCAAGGTTGACAGTTTTCCCATGGTCACACTGATGACATGTGGGAGGACAAATATTGGAACCCAAGCATACTGGCTCCAACGTCCTGGTGAGCTTCCTTAGTGATGCTCCCTAAAGTAATCTAGTAGCTTCTCCAGCAGGCTGGAGGCGGGAAGGATCTTCTCTCTCTGAATGCCTACTTTATTCTTCTTTCTGCAGTTTGGCCTTCTCGGATTTTCAGGCAGAAACTGACCAACCTACAACCCCGGAGTTGACATCTCCGGCATCTGAGAGGCTAGCCCAGACTGAATCTCTTAGTCCCAGTTCCAAATGAGTAAGAATCCTAGGGGTCCAACCTCACTAAGGAATACAGACGCGAGCTGTGGCCAGGAATGGGAACATTAGCTCAGACCTGACTTCCAGACCTCAGCCTCTCTTGTGGGTGAGGATACATTATTGTTGTTGTCAGGTGCCATCAGGCTGGTCCTGATTCATAGTGAGCCTGTGTCTGACGCCACAAAACACTGCCCAGCTCTGCACCATCCTCAACAGTCACTGCTGTTTTTGAACTCGTTGTTGCGGCCACTGTGTCAGTCCGTCTTGTTGAAAGTCTTCCTGTGTTCAGTTGGCCCTCCGCTTTCCCAAGCATGGTGGCCTTCTCCAGGAATTGGTCCCCCCTTATAACATGTCCTAAGTATGTGACATTCAGTCTCCCCACGCTTGCTCCTAAGGAGCACTGTGGCTGTGCTTCTTCCAGGACAGATTTGTCTGTTCTTTTGACAGTCCACTGTATAGTCAGTCTTCTTCACCAACACCATAATTCAAAGGCCTCAATTCTTCTTTGGTCTTCCTTATTCATTGTCCAGCGTTTGCATGCATAGGAAGCATTGAAAATACCATAGCTTGGGTGAGGCCCACCTTAGTCCTCAAAGTGATAGCTTTGCTTTGGAACACTAAAGAGGTCTTTTACAGCAGATTTGCCCAGTGCAATATGTCCTTTGATTTCTCAACTGCTGCTTCCATGGGCATTGATTGTGGATCCAAGTAAAATGAAATCACTGATAATGTCAGTATTTTTCCATTTATCATGATGTTGCTGATTGATCCAGTTATGAGGATTTTTCTTTTCTTTATGTTGAAGTGTTATCCATACTGAAGGCAGTGGCTTTGACCCTCACTGGTAAGTGCTTCAAGTGTAAATTAGAAGACTGTTATTATGATGCTGAGAGGAAGAGCAGTCTACACACTGAGGATGTTTCCTGCAGGGCTCTGACTTCACTTGGGTCTGAAAACAGCCGTTATTTATGAAAGGTCTTGTTTTCTCCCCATTCTTACTCATGGCAGAATCCCTCCTCTACCCCAGGCCATTCAATACAGACTCACTATGTACAAAACAATACATTAGGTGTTGTGAGAAATACAAAAATGACGAAGACACCGAGCCTGCCCTTCAAGGAGCTGATAGCTTGGTGTGGAGATCACTCAGGTGTACAAATAATGCAATGCATGGTGTGTGTTAGTGCTGTGTGTGTGTGAGTGTTGTGTTTGAGTGTATATACAAGTGCTGATGTGAGTCTAAGTGTTTGTGAGAGATGTGAGTGTGAGTGCTGAGTATGTATGTTGAATGTTGCATGTGCATGTGTGTATGAGAGCAGTGTGTGTATGATTGTTGTATATGAGTGTGTGTGTGTCAGTATGTGAGTGTGTGTGCAGGAGAGCAGTGTGTATTGAGTACTGTATAGGAGCAGGTATGTGTGAGCGTGTGAGAGCCTGGTATAAATTACAGTGATACCGAGTGCTCTAAGAGTCCAGAGAGGGGAAAGATCGCAAGTCCCTCCATGATGCTCCTCGGATTTTTCAGATGTTGTTGGTGAGGTAGGAAAAGCATTGGTTTTGGAGTAAAGTATCTATGTTACAATTCCGTTTCCATTCTGTGGCCAGCAAACTACTTAACGTCTTTGAGACAGTCTCCTCATTTGTAAAATGGAGAAAACACCACTTGTCTCACATGGCAGTTATGAGAATTAAGTTGCTATTAAATGTTTAGCTATCTCAGTAAAAAATTGCCTCTCCTTTCTGGTCACCTCCTCTTTCCTGTTCCCGTAGCAGTTGTAACCACTACTTCATGTTAACTTGGTTGCCTATCTGTGTGTCGGCCCCTCCTTCCTGTTTGTGAGTTCCTCCAGGATTGTGTCCATATTTTAGTTCCCCTGTGGCTTCAATTCTTGAAGCGTGAAAGGTTAAGAAGATATCAATAATAACCGAGTTACTGTTACTTTTATGCCTGTATCACTCCACATTTTCGTGTTAGGTTTGCATCTTGCTTTAAAACTGTTTTATTTGTTGTATGGGCCTCACACTAGTAACAGTAATACTAATAGCTATTAGTAGAAACTATTAACATTGTTGTGGTTGTGTGCTGTTGAGTCAATGCCGATTTCTTGGGATCCTGTGTATTTGTCAGACACTCTCTTACGTATTTTTACATGTCTTACCTCACTTAACACCCTTCTGAGAACTTTTGCATGTATTATCTTACTTAATCTTAACAACGAATTATTAGCTACTATTACTAGCCCCATTTTATAGATAAGGAAAGTGAGGCACAAAGTAGTTGTATGAAAACTGAAAAAAAAACAAACTTGCCATCGAGTCGATTCCGACTCATAGTGACTCCGCAGGACACAGTAAAACTGCCTCCTGTGGTTTCCAAGGAGCAGGTAGCGGAAATGAACTGCCAGCCTTTTGGTTAGCGGCCATGGCTGTTAACCACCACACTACCAGGGCTTCCTATATGAGAATGAGAGAGAGGAGAACAATCGAGATAGGACACAGATAGGACACAGAGATAGCAACACAGAGCAGTCAATGCAGCATCACCTGAATTGCAATTGAGCCTTGATTTTGCAAGGAGTGTGGCATGGACAGAAACCTCGGTGGTGTAGTGGTTAAGTGCTGCATTTGCTGCTGAACAAAAGGTCAGTGGTTTGAATCTACCAGGCTCTCCTTCGATACTCTTAAGGGGCAGTGCAACTCTGACCTCTAGGGTCACTATGAGTCAGAATTGACTTGACAGCAGTGGGTTTCGTTTGGTTTGTTTCTGGGGTAGCATGGACAAGCCTTTTACACTCTGTGAGGCTTTGTCTTCATTTGTGAGATGGGCTGCCTGCTCCTGCTTCACATGTTTCTGTCTAGGAGCCGTGGGAGCCGTGGGAACATACGTGCTCTGTAAATTGTAAGGAGCCCTGTTCATGTTAGCTCACTCAGCACTGGTCAAGTCTTGCCTCCCCAGTCACTCCTCCCCGGTCACCTCCCTCTGCACCACCATAGCCTGGGAAGACCTTGATGCACAGTGGATGTGTCAGACAGCCTTGCCTGCCACACCAGGCAGTCACGGCTGTCCTTCACTTTCCAGAAGGGTATGTGACAAGGCTGGGCACAGTAGGGCAGCCACCAAGACCAAAGTGGGAAAGGTAGAACTTCAGAGAATTCCATTTGTATGACAAAACGGAAAGCCAAAGAGTCGTAGGTCCACTGCAGCTGTCACAGAGAGTAGGCACTGCCGGGTGTGGCACAGGGAAGCATCCCTTTACTTAGTTCTGGGAGGTGGCATAATGGGGGAAGGACTTAGACTGGACAAGCCTGGGTTGGTGACCTAGTGTCGTCATCCGCTAGCTGTGGAATCTTGGGTTTGCCGTTCATCCTTCTCTGGGTCAGTTTTCATATCTATCGAGTAAATGTATCATTAATGCAGGCTCACGGAAGTGGTGCGGTCACTAATGAGACAGTCTGCGCCGCGCAGGGTCTGGGCCATAGGAAACACTCAGCAAACAATATAGCAAGTGTTCAGTTAATATTTTTATTAATTTGTAGGCTTCCGCTCTGTGGCAGGCCCTGTGTCTCTCTTGCTTTTGTTGGTTTAGTACTCTTGGTTCCACTGAAGTTCACAGAGAGCCTTGCGGGTGTTCCAGCTGCACTGGGTAACGTGCAGCTCACCGCAGATACCTGATTTAGAGCATAACGTGGAACTCGTGCCGTGAAAGCATTTTATTTCTGAAAAAACAAATGCAGTTTGTGCAGCTACTGTACATTCTTACGCATAAGAATAGACAGGTATTCCCCAAAAGCTCTAGGAGAGAAACAAAAAACTACAACAGCTATTTAAAAAGGGTGTAAATGTCAGTCCTTTAAGAAAATAAGGAGAATGTAGACTCTTAGGTTTGGAAAGAAATCTCCGCAATCTCCTGGCTAGCCCTGCTACACCAGATCCTCCAGTGATCAGCCTTAAAAAAATCCAGGGTAGCAACTTGACCATGGACTAACAGAAGTTATATCGGTTCCTTCAGCACAAATGAACCTCATATTCGTCACACTGCCTCACCCTGCCATGGGACTGCTGCTCGTACGTGGCTGCCCTCCCATCATGGGCCACGTCATCTTCTCTTCTGTCCCTCCTTCCCCTAGTCTGGGACTGAGCAATCAACTCTTGTTGTTCGACTGTTTTAAGATGCACCAGTCAGTGCCCTAGAAATAGTTTCATCTCAGGGGGTGTATTGATACTCTTGTTGTCTCATGCATTTGGAACAGAAGGATGACTGGATGTGTATTTTGGATGCTTTATGTCGACCCAATGACATTTTGAGACTGCACCTGCCCATTACATGGAGCTAATGTCGACCAATTCTGCTAGAGTCAGATCAGGTTTTTTTCTCCTCTGGAGAAACATTCCTCAACCCTTTTCTCTCTCTTTCTCTGTCTTCCCCTCTCTCGCCCTCTCTCTCTTTCTCTCTAATATTTTGTTGTGCTTTAAGTAAAAGCTTACAATCCGAATCAATTTGCCATGTAAAGTTGTGTGCACGCCTGCGCTCTCGTGCGCACACACACACACACACACTGCTGTGCAGCTCTACCTGCTCTCCGTCACCACCACCCGTGACAGCACACTCTTCTTTCCATGCTGTTCTTCCCATATCCATTCAGCCAACTCCTGTCCCTCTCCGTACTCTCACTGTTCCTCTAGAGAGGAGCTGCTCAGGCAGATTTAAGTCAAGAAGCACATTATTTGTCAGCATCACTGTGTGTCTTATAGTCCAGTCCAACCTTCGTCTGAAGAGGTGGCTTCAGTACTAGTTCCAGCTCCAGTCTAACAGAGAGTCCAAAGGCCATGTCCTCAGGGAACCTCCAGTCTGACAGACCGTCAAGTGTGGTCTTTTAATAGAGTTCCCATTCTGCACACCCTTCTTTCTCTCCCGACATCAGGGATTTGATATGTGTTCCCCGTCAGTGTGGTCATTCACGGTAGCTGGGCACTATTTAGTTCTTCTGGTCTCATGCTGATGGATTCTCTGGATCATAGGGCACCTTCTGTCTGCTGGGCTCATGTTTTCGTCATGTCTTTAATGTCCTTCGTTCTCCTCTGCTCCAAGTGGATTGGAGCCATTTGAAGCTACTTAGATGGCTACTTGCTATGTTTTAAGACCCCACATGCCATCAATATCCCCTAAAGTGTGATACCCAGACCCCACCCCTGCTCCTCTGTCCTTCAAAATGTTGGCTTATATTTAGAAAACCTATTAGCCTTTGGTGTAGTCCAGTTGTGCTGACCTCCCTTCTGCTGCAGGCTGTCACTCCCTTCACCTCACCCAATTCCTGTCTACTATCTAATCAATGAATACCCATCTCCCTCACTCCCTACCCTTGTAGCCCTCAGAGATTATTTTCTTCTGTGTTAAAACCTTTTCTTAAGTCCTTATAATAAGGGTCTCATACAATATGCGTCTTTTGCATCTGACTAATTTCACTCTGCATGATGTCTTCCAGATGACTCCATGTTATGAGGCATTTCCTAAAATCATTGCTGTTCTTTATGTTGCATAGTATTCCATTGTGTGGATATACAGTTGATTCCATTTTCTTACTGTTACAGATAGTGCTGCAATAAACATGGTGTGTATGTCTCAGTTCATGAGACAGCCCTTATTTCACTACAATATATTCCAAAAAGTGGGATTGCTGGATCATATGGTGTTTCTATTTCTAGCTTTTTAGGAAAGCGCCAAATCAATTTCCAAAGTGGTTGTACCATTTACATTCCCACTAGCAGTGTAGAAGAGTTCTAATCTCTCCACAACCTCTCCAAAATTTATTATTTTGTTCAACTCGTCTATGAACACATACACACATATTATACACATACCAAAACACAGATAGGCTGCATTACAGACTTTCTTTCTGTATTCAAATAGCATCCTTTACAAACCTCTCTCATAGCACTTAGCGCCTTGTATTATATGTCATGATTTAGTGCTCAGTTCCCTCCAGCCTATGAAGATTCTGTCTTTCATCTTCATCCTTCCAGGCCTAGCACACCACCTGACACATGGTAACAAATGTTTGGTGAATGTCACTGTCTTAGTCAACTAGTGCTGCTGTAACAGAAATACTACAAGTAGATGGCTTCAACAAAGAGAAATTTGATTGTGTCATAGCACAGTAGGCTACAAGTCCAAGTTCATGGCATCAGCTCCTGGGGAAGTCTTTCTCTGTTGGCTCTGAAAGATGGTCCTTTTCAAAGAATGCAGTCTGCTCCTGGCACTGTTTCTTGGTGGTAGGAAGTCTCCTACTTTCTGCTAGCTCCTCTTTCCTTTATATCCCAAGAGACTGCCTGAAGGCACAATGCAATCTTACACACTGAGTCCTGCCCCACCAACACAACTGCTGCCCACTCTCCCTGATTAACATCATAAAGACAGGATTTACAGCATATATGAACATCATACAATACCAAGAATCATGGCCCAGTCAGATTTCTTTACACATTTTTGGAGGGATGCAGTTCAATCCGTGACAGGCTTGTTGGCCTATATGAGGGAAAAACTCTGCCTCCATCTTTCCCACTCTGTTAGTTTGTCATGAGCCCTGTGATGTTCTGTGAGAGAAACTATCCACCCATTTAAAAAAGACAAAGAACAAACTAAATATCAATCATCCCAAATACTATTTTCTCATTGACTTGCCTTAACAAATGGCAAGAGCAGATGGCACCCAAGACACGTTGTCATTATAAGAGTATGAAAATGTTATTTGTTTTTAAAATTTTTTTTAAAGGAATTCTGACATGCCTACAGAATATTCCCAGAGCAGCCCAGGGAAAGCTGATACGAGGAACAAACACCATGCTTTAACTTTGTCTTTTTCAGCCTGGCCATGCCATCAGTTTTCATCATTGGCCCTTCCTTTTCTGTAAATTTAAAGAAGTCTCAAAATTGAGTTCAGAGACCAGTTTGATTTTCTTTCTTTTTAAGGGGGAAAGGAGCATTAACACAGATGGTGCACC
This sequence comes from Heterohyrax brucei, assembly GCA_028571685.1. Lineage (NCBI taxonomy): Eukaryota > Metazoa > Chordata > Mammalia > Hyracoidea > Procaviidae > Heterohyrax > Heterohyrax brucei. The sequence continues at coordinate 109,162,189 of CM053149.1, read as the reverse complement.
CACTATGTGCCAAGTGCTATCTGAAGCAGTTGAAATGTAGATTCGCAAGTTTCTTCTCTACCATTCTTAATTAAATGAAATTTTACTATCAAGTTAGGATGACAGCAGTGGATAGAGGGTCACTATGATTAATTGAGACTTGATGTTGTGCGGGGAACTCAAATCTAGAGTCAGGGACACTGACCTTATAAATGTAACTACGCACGTAATCACACAGCATCCTCCTTGTGGGGCAGTCCCAGCCAGCAATTCTGGTTCACTTGCCTTATTGAAAGCTGAGCACTGGATCGATAGAGCAATATTTTATGAAATTCAATTTATCAGGAGACTTGATGTCGTAAAGATGATGGAATGTCTTATTTATTGGCCATCATGGAAACTTCAGGAATATTTGGCATAGTGCATGCTAAAGCCCAGAGTTAATTTGAAATTTCCTGTCCTTGAAAGAAGACAATGATAGAGAGTTGCTTTTGAAAGCTGAAGCTCTATTTCAAAGCCACCACCATCGTGCAAGCAAGCCAAGACTCCTAGCCAGCGTGAAAGTGTCATTTGCAATGAGGTAAAGGACTCCTACCAAAAGCAGAATCCAAAACAAAGAAAAAAACAGCAATCTTTGCAAATGGGGATCACTTGCAAAAATTACATCTATAAACTTTAACTCTGCCCAAACCTTTTCCCAAATAAATTTGCAACAAATACGACTACAGGTTAAAAGTGAGAGCCACTAAATGCAATGTGGTGTCCTGGATTGGATCCTAGAACAGAAAAAAGAATAGAAAAGCTGATGAAACCCAAATATAGCCTGTAGTTCAGTTGAGAGCACTGTACCACTATTAATTTCTTAGTTGTGACAAATGCACTATGGTAATGTAAGATGCTAACATTAGGGGAAGCTGGGTGAGGAATATCTGGAAACTCTTTGTACTACCTTTGCCAACTAAAATTATTCCAAAATAAACAGTTTATTAAAAGAAGAGGTGGGACTCAAAACAAGAGGTTACTGAAAAAGAGGCATGAAATAGAGGGAATCCATCCAAAGATCTGAGTATGGAGCTTCTCTCTCCAGGAACTTGCTATATAGCTAAGTTCCTGGCCTTGCTGAACCTCAGTTTTGTCATCTCCAAAAAGGGGCATAACTAAGCCCACCTTATGCAGTTATTGTACAGATTAAATGACATAACATACAAAATGAACTGACAATTAGTTAATGCTCCGTGTACAGTAGTTGAATTTAGTCAAAGGCCAAGACAAAGTAAAAGTCAAAAACCAAGGAAGAAATTTTTTTTAAGTAGAAAGTCCTTGCCGTAGTACCTCTGGAAACATCTGGCAAACCAAGAGTCTTGTTTCAAGGCCGGGGCAAGCAGGTGAGCATTGCCAGTCAGTGCAAACCAGGGGTCTCTGGCAAGAGCTTGCATGAGGCTGGCCTTGGCATGATCCATTTCTCGTCTTAAGCAAACCCCTCCTAATGAATGCATTACCACTTTGAGCCCTCTGACCCATGCAAAATCCTGTTTTCACAAATGTATTTCCAAGTTACTCAAATTAACAGCAACTTTACTTTTTGTAGGTAAGTCCCATTACAGATAAGACTTGCTTCAAGGGAAAGAATGCTGATTCTGTTGGTAGCTTGTTTTTTTCTTATCTCTGGAGGTAGGGAAAGAAATAATAAATAAGCAAAAACAAGCAAACTGACATACTCATTTATCTCCCCACCTCGCTGCAAATAGATAGATTGCGCCGCAAATTAAACGTCAGTTAAGGAGACTGTAGCTCAGAGAAGCTGAACAACGCAGCCAACACCACAAAGCATTAGCAGAAGAGCCAAAACTTGAACTTAAACTCCAAGAGCTGTCCTCTTTCCTGTTATATCCACTTTTCATTCCCACTAAAGTCAAGCTGGAGAATGCTGGGGGAGCCGGTACATCCCGTTTGGCTCCTCCTCCTGGTACAGAGCTTCCCAGAGTTGTTGGGTAGCTTGCTTGAGAATCGTCAGCTCCCTCGTGGGGACTGTTGTAATTTCTTTCCATCCACTTCCGTCCTTAAAACCAGTTAGACACCTTTTCACCCAGGGATGCAGATAATAGAATCAAGGAAATCCAACAAACCTGACCATAGAGTCCTTGCTCTTTTATTACTGCTGTTATTGTGATTGTTGTAAAAAACATAGGTAACACATTTGTCAGCTGTTCTCACCTGTACAATTCAATGAAACTAATTATAATCAATCATGTTGTGCAACCATCTGCATCCACATAAACAGAAACTCAGAAGCATTCTTGCTCTTAAAGGAGCAGCCTCAAGGGATGAACTGCCCTGGATCCCTTCACCAGGAAGCACCTGGTTCTCTCCTGCACCATGTGGGACACCCAGTATCAGCAAGTGTTCTTAGCATCCTTTCTTGCTTCTGAGCCAGAGTCCTGAGCCCTTTTGCTGCAAAGCACTGCCGTTTTTCAACCAAGTCCTATTTGCCTCACTTAAAGGTGAGCTTTTCCAGTCTGATTTCACACTTGATACTGTTTGCCTGGAGTCCCTGGGTGGTAACAGACAGTTAACAGGTTCAGCAACTAACTGAAGGCTGGAGGTTCAAGCCCCCCCCTAGAGGTGCTGTGGAAGGAAGAAGACCTAGTGATCTATGATGTCTGGCAATGAAGTTCACAAACTCATCCTAGAAAAAGTGCTACATACTTCTTTGCTGAATATCACTACAGTCACCTTTGAAATACCTTCCTTGGGAAGCTAGACACTGATGCCAGCACCTAGTCCACACTTCAAAGCAACCTTTTCTGGAATGGCCACCAGAGCTGTCGTATTACCCTTGATGTCCTGAACATCACCAAAATGTCTTCCTTTCAATATTTCCTTTATCTTCAGGTAAAGAAAAAGTCATTGGGGGCCAGATCATGTGAGTAGGGAGGGTGTTCCTATACAGTCATTCGTTTACTGGCTAAAAACTCCCTTACAGACGACTACACAGTGAAGCTCTCAAACGTTCTGCCATGCCACCGTGCACAATGGCCATTCCAGAAAGAGTTCTAAAATTGCTTTGAAGGGCGGACTAGGTGCTGGTATCAGTGCACAGCTTCCCAAGAGGAGTACTTCAAATGTGACCATCGTGATATTTAGCAATGAGGTATGTGGCACTTAAAACAGTTAAGTTTGCAGACTTAATTTGTCAGACCTTGTATTTCTGAAAAATCAGCCACTGAAAACCCTGTACAGACTGTTGTGCATGACACACATGGGGTCGCCAAGAATAGGAGTCACCTCGACAGCAGCTGGCTACTGCTTCCCTGGTCCTGGAGTCACTTGCTCTTTTCAGGCACTACATGCCCTTAGCTCTCAGACTCTCTTCCTGACTTTTCCAGGTATCTGTCGGTCTGGCTGCCAGATCCATTCAGCCCTCTGGACCCTGTCACAATCACCACCAGGGCTTGTAATTTTTCTACTAGGTTGCCTGAGTCCATCCCACCCCTACATGCACCCATGCACGTACATGCACACGCATACACACGCACATTCTCTCTCTCTCTCTCTCTCTCTATTTCTCTCCTGCCTGCTTTGCAAGCTCGTTAGCATTAAATGCCAAGTTTCAGGAATAACCAGCCTTCTTCATTACAAGTAAATCAGAGAGCACTGCATTAAGGCAGTAATGGAAATATAATGAAGGAATTTATTGTCCCTGAAAGACAGTATCTGCCACACAAACCCCATGGGGTATCTCTAGACTGTAAGTACAGCTCCACGCCTCTAATTCCTCTGGCCCGTAATTATCTCAGGAGGACCATGACCCTGCAGCTCTCCGTATTAAAAGTGTATTTCCTTACAAAATGAACTGCGCTTTATTGAATTGCATCATTTTGATCACTGTAAATTGACATATTGGGCTCATTAGCCAGGAAGTTGGAGAGTTAATTTATGAGGTTTCCTCCAAGCCCATCCGTGACCACTCCTCTAGGGAGCTAAACAGCCCACAATGAGATGGAAGAAAGTTACTCCAGTGGTTGCTTTATTTCCCCTCATTACAGAGATTAAAAAAAAAGAAAGAAAGGAAAAAAAAACCAGCGCAGTAATGAACAGAAAACTTCTCTGACTTCCCTGGTGAAAACAGTGCTTCGCAGCCGTTACACCCCCCGCCCCAAAATGGTTTAGCATCATTGCCCAGCCAGTACCATTTGATGGTCAGTCTTTCTCTGCTCATTAGCAGTTTTTCGTTTCAAATGCTTCCACTACTGAGATGAAAAGACAATCTGAGTCTTTGCCTTTATCTTTAATATTTAAAACTGTTCACACAACCTTTTAGAAATCAAATATTGATGCTGCTACCTGTTGTTCTTCAAAGTGGAGCAATTATAGTGCAGACTGTTCAGAGCAAGCCTGTCTTTACTAGAAACAAGAACAAGGGTGTTGGGAAGACATTTCTTTTCCTCTGCCCAGCTCCCGCCTGATTCAGCCAGATATGCTGAGGTAGCCACCCCAAAGTGGGCAGGCCGGAAGGGATATAGAGACACCAGGAGCATCCTCAGAGTAGATGCTTCAGAATGAGACTGAGCCCTTGAGTCTGCAGATCCTCCCAGGCGCTCCACCAGTTTCCCCACCGGAGACCAGCCTCTCTGAACCTGTGCAGCCTAGATTGTTGGGGGAACAGCAGTCCCAAGCAGTGAAATGGTTTTACATTGCCCTCTAGTGACAGTGCCCTGAAGCTGTGCGTATCATGCAGTCCTCACCACTGGGTCAATTCCAGCTTGAGTGTTGATCCAGCAATGTCTTATTGAGGATTTACTGCACACCAGGGACTGGGGCTATTAAGGTGAACAAGACATGTGGCCCACACTAAAATGCTGAGATCCTTGGAGGGGCAAGACACACACGAGAAAGTTCAGAGTGCCATGAGAACACACGGAAATGTCACCACCAAGCCTATGGGGCTGGCGGAATGGCTTCAGAACACTATGAGAAAGCATTTGCAGAGCCGAGGAGAAGGAGATGGACTTAACTGCAGGACTGTAGACATGAGCAGTTAGGAGCCAGCTGGTTAGAGGAGTTTATTTGAGACACTGAGCATCATCAATTTTTAAGATGTGCATTTTCTCTTCACATTTTAACGTCTCTTTGGGATGCCTCCTACAAACGATGATGTGTCATAATTTTATTTGCAGTATTTTTCCTTTTCATGGTGGGACGTAAATTCATGGTGCATTTTCCAAACATTGGCATCTGAGGTTTGAGAAAATGCACTAAGGTAGAGGCTTAAATAAAACAGTGGCAGTGGGGACTGAGATGAGGGGACAGGTTACAGAGGCTTTCAGGAGGTAAAATTTTTTTAATTGATGAGTAATAATACAGTCAGAGTGAGCAAGAAGTAGGGAATTCTTTTGCAGAGAGACAGTGTGTGTGTGTGTGTGTGTGTGTGTGTGTGTGTGTCTAGAAACAAATGGAAGAAATTAGTAGAAACAGATTTTGCTGTGATTATTCAGCAGCATACAGAAACAATGTTTCATTTCCTATTAAAGAGATAGGGCAAATTTCACTGTACCAAGGTGATAGCCCAAGGAGCTATGATATCACCTCAATGAATACAAAGCTGAGGATTTTCAGTCAACTCGGATGATGGTATGAGACAAAACCCACTGCCATTGAGTCACTTTTGACTCAACCCCATAGGACAGAGTAGAAGCGCCCCATAGAGTTTCCACAGAAGGCCTGCTGCTCAAACTGCCAGCCTTTTAGTTAGCAGCTGTAACACTCAGCCACCAGGCCACCGGGGTTTCTGGTATGAGATGAGCTGTGGAAATGGATCAGGTTATTTCTTTTTGATCCTCTGAATTTCTGGTTGTCTCCTGTTCAGAGGAAACAGGAGGACGGCATTTAATTTGCTGTAATTCTCCTGGGGGATACACTCTACTGATATCAACTGGATCAATTGTACAAATAACTTCCAAGCCACTCAGTACTTTTGTCATGAATGAGATTAAAGAGTACCGTTTGCTTTCCCGTGCTGGTTATGCAGAGAGCTAATATTGGCATCTCTAGATTCCAACTCATGGTGACCCAAGGACAGTGTAGAACTGCGCTATAGCACCTGGTGGAGTTGAACCCTCGACCTTCCCTTTAGCAGTGGTAGCACTTAACCATTACCCACGCCCACCCCCCCTCCCCGGGGTTTCCTTTTCTTTGCTCATCTGTTGGCTTTAAACAGCAGCAAAGGACCTTGCCCCCTCTGATGCGCATACGTCTCCCTATCCCCTTAGTGGACCTTTTACCATTTAACGACACAAATAGGCTGATGTAACTGCTGCTTTAGAGCTGTAAAACGGAAGATCAGGTGCATAAAACCGTGCTGCGTATTTCTCAGTTACCGGTTATTGCGGTGCTTCTCCTCTCCTCCCTAAGGTAAGATTTTAGTTGGTGCTGCCAGCTGCTTAATCATTGCTTCTCTTAGTTGCTGATTTTTAGATTTCGTTCCTGTTAGTCAAAGACTGGAAAAGAAGGTTGACGATGGTGGTGATGGTGGCAGTGACGGAGGAGGCACAAGAGTGGGAGCTCGCCCTTACATACACACGTGACAAGTCTGGAGAATCAGCATCAGTGAGGCAAAGAGTTCCAGCAGGAATCGATCTCTTCTAACATGATTTCTCAGGATAGTGGAAAGAGTGTGACAGACGTGTATTCCAGCCCTCCCTGCTTTTCTTGCTAGCTGTGCGACCTAGGCAAGGGAGACAACCTCTCAGGGCCCAGTTTTTCACATCTGTAGAATGGAAACAACACTTCACACCTCAGGATTTGGGGGAGAAGAAAACAGAATGGCCTTTGTTGTAAAGCACTAGCAGAGTGTCTGTTACATAGTGGGTGTCTGGAATGTCCAGTCACAGATCCCTGCATGACTCCTTTCTTCTTACTTTCATGTCAAGATAATTCCAGCCCCACTGAACTAGTTTTTACTCTCATGCCCGTTCTGCGCCTCACATTTTCCACTCCCAGGTCTTTACAGATGCTGCTCCAAACTTTAGGTATGTCTCGATGTCCACATCCACGCATTTTCCAAGGACTGTTTCAATACCAGCATCTCGGGAAGTGTCCCTGGGACTCCTGAATGGAAGTCCTCACTCCCTCCTCAGAGCAGCAGGGCAGCTCCGTGCTGCTCTATTCACATCTGTTATCCCTGACACGTCCCAGATCTGTGCCCTGTTTCTCCTTGCTGACCCTCAGGTTCTTCATCAAAATGATGATAATAAAAGTAATGGTTGAGGATTACGTTCTAATGCACATACAGTAGCAGACACCTAGAGCTCAACACATGGAAGTGATGTTAATGTACTATTATTCTATCTAGATGTGACCTCTAGACTGGAAATGTAAATTTCTTGGTTGCTTGCTTTGAGAAAGAACACAAATGGGTGTCTTTCTTCATCATCGCTACCTCCCCTGTTAAGGCTGCCGTGGGGGCGTGGTACCGATGGTGAATCCAGTAACGAGTACATCAGCGATGGGAGTCCCGCTTCTGTTTCTTGTAGCTGAGACCTCAGTTGTAGCTAGGGGCCCTAGACCTTACTTTCAGGGCTCAGCAAGTGTTTGTTACACGTACAGACCCCTGAGAAAGGCAGAGCACACGAAAACCTGAAAACAATGCAAAATCTCAAATGTACAGTTATCAGCTGACAAGACTGAGAGCTTTGTTGAATATAGAATAAATGACTGACCTTCAAAATGGGAACCAGAGCCCAGCTAAGCTTGGGAGGAGAAAGGGGTAGTGGGAATTCTACCTCCATGTTCTGCAGCTAACACATGTGTGAGCAAAAGGTTTCCCACACTTATCTCATTTCTCTTCCATTTATTTCATGACTTTCAGCATCAACCAACTTCATAGGAGGAATATTAAAAGCTTCACAATTCAGATAATGGAATATATTACTCATTTCTAATAGATAGCACCATGCTATACATTCCTGGTTTCAGAATGTTTATAAGCTGTAACTGCCAACCCAAGTGATGTTCATTTGGCTGTTCCAGTGTGTGGTTGCCTTATAAAACTTGTAGTACAAATCACAAAACCATAAAAGGGGCTCAACAGAGATAGGGGGCTAGTGAGCACCAGCTCTGAATTACTGGCACTGTGTTTCTAATTTTAGTACCCCTCTAAATCCCCAGTGACATAGTGGTTAAGTCTTCCAGCTGCTAATTTGAAGATTGGCAGTTCAAGTCCACTAGGCACTCCTTGGAAACTCTATGGGGCAGTTCTACTCTGTCCTGTAGGATCGCTGTGAGTTGGAATCTACTGAACAGCATTTGGTTTTGGTTTTTGTCTTTTTTTTTGGTTTTAAGTCCCTCGTAGTTATACAAATGGTTAACCATTCACATGCCAACTGTAAGATCAAAGATTCAAAAACCCCCAAAGGAGCCTCAGAAAACTGACCTGGTCACAGCCTTGAAAGCCCTAGGGAGCAGTTCTGTTCTGCACACGTGGTCCCCATGGGTCAAAATCAACTCACTAGTGACTGACAACATCCGGCACCCTCTGCAGCTACCCCGTTGGCCCACCCCTTAATTCAGCTGCATTTGCATAAGGTAGAATTGGTGGGAGATGAAGACTGACTAGGCTGCACTGTCTGGTTGGGTGACTACTAAACACATGTAGTTACTCGGCCAATGAAATATGTCTGCAACAGATTCAGATGTGAGTGTAAAACACACATTCAATTTTAAAAGACTTATATGAAAAAAAGAAGGTAAAATATCTCAATCATTTTTTATGTTAGTTACATGTTGAAATAATATTTTGGACTTACTGAGTTAAATTAAACATATTCTTGATGTTAATTTGACCCATTTTTTATTACCTTTAATGTGACTACTCAAAAATGTATCATTGCAAGTGTGGCTCCCTTTCTGCTGCTAGTGGCCAATCCTGCTGTAGACCAACCCTAGGCCATGTCCCAAGCTATGCACCACAGCCCATGTGCAGCCTCACATGTCATTTTCTGCTCCACTGGACATCTTATTTCTTAAACTGTTCTGCTTATTTTGATATTCCAAACAGTACAAAAGGACACCAAATGAAAAGTGAGTCTTGCACAGCTGCCCTTCCTTTGTTCTTTTCCTCTTGATTCCTCTCAAGAGAGGTGCCATCATCCCCAGTCCTGGGAACCCTTCTGGAGATACTCCAGAGATGGGCTTGAGTTCCCTGATGTCCCCCACGGTGTCCACCACTCCCTGTGTCTTCCACCTGGCCAGCCTCACCTATTCGCATTACCTTCTGGTTACAGTGAGCACTTGAGTATGTCCTAGAGGGTGGCAGCTCCTGGTTGGCCAGAGCCCGTAGACACAAGGACACTGTGGGAGATAAATAATTAACATTCGTACAGTGAAGAGATGCATGAGCAAAGGGACTGTCTATCTAATTCTCCCCCAAACATTTGCTCTTTCTGATTTCCTTGAGAAACTGACATCAAGGATTCCAACATATGACCAGTGAGACCCAGTGACACTCACAAAGGGGAATGTTAAGCCAGTTTGGGCCACAGACTCCCTTTAAAAGTCATTTTATTCTTTGCAGATGAAATAACTGGAGACAGGGAGTTATTTGCCTAAATCCTGGTGAATCAGAAATTGAATTAAATGACATTAAGCTAGAAATAACCTATTTAAGGCAAGTTTTAGTACGTTAATTAAAGCAGCCTAATCTTGACTTTTCACAGTTTAGGGAAAAACCATAGCCTGGAGATGAATCAATGTATAGCCCACTATATGTGTTTGGAAAGAACTTTTAGTACTATCATTCTTATAATTATCTAAGCGATTCCTTGAGGCATGGAAGATGAGCAAGGATAAAGACAATTGCATAATTATGTCCCCATCACCCAGTATTGACTATCTGTCACATACAGTTAAAATGAACATCAAAGGAAGCTTAGATAGGAAAACGGCAGATTCTAGAGTCCCACCTCTGACCTGTAGAAATAGACAGGGGCTGGACTGGGATCAGGAACCCAAAGGATGCTCAGAGAACAAGTCTTCATCCTCTTTCCCCCCCATCCCCAACAACTAAAAACCAAGCATTCTTCAGATGTTGGGAATTCAACAGGAAACAAGAAAAGCAGATCTAGACAAATATGCCTATATTCCCTTCTCAAAACTATCAAGAATGAAAAATATACTGGAATATCCACACGTACACACGCGTACACAGACAGTAACAGAGTGCTCTAAGCCCAAGCTTGATTTGGACTAGTATAGATAGCTAGCGTCACACCATTTCAGTTCTGGTTGTTCTAGCCTGTTGGCATAGGAATGCAACCACTCACTAGGGAGTCAGTAATGATAACAGCATGATCTAAACAACCATCAGTGAGAAGTTTGGCAAGAACTCTATAGCTTGAGTCCAACTGAACTAAGGTGTTTTTTTTATTTGTTTTGTTTTTTTAAGTCCAGGTAGGAGAACTGAAGAACTAATGCAGAAACTGAGCTCCAGTCCAACATACTGGGCTGGCTTGTTGAGGCTTAGGGCATCATAATGAGGCAGGAAAAGACATACTGAAGTCATACAGTCTGCCTTGAAACCTTGGCTCTTTGACTCACTGGCTCTGTGACACTAAGCAAGTCACACTAAGCAAGTCACACTATCAATCAGTTATCTCGTCTGGAAAATAGTAAGATCACACCTACCTTATAGGTTTTGTGTAGGTATTTAAAAAGGGCCCAAAACACCTAAGGAGATATGAAACACAAATCACTAAATTTGTAATCTGGCTATGGTATTGAATTATTTAAATAACAATATACTCAACATCACTGGTTGGTAGTGGTGGCGAAACAGGCAAATAGTACACAGAAGTCATACCTTGAAACCCGGATGTTAAGACTATAATGAAAAAACTCATTCCACACAGCACATGCTGGGATCATTGTGCCTGGACGGGAATGATTCAGGAAAGGCTAAGTAGAGGGCGTAGGTGAAGAGTTCAGCGCCAACAACTGAATGTGACAACAGAATACTCAGCCTGGCGTTGGCCACCAGCCTACTGTCTCCTTGGAAAGGACAGAAGATAAGGAGCATTTTTTTTGTATAGCTCAAATCTCTGTGAACCAGCCAATGTCTTTCACATCCATTCCTCATTCTTCTTGTCTCCCCTTGTCACCATCCTTACCATAAGCACTAATCGTGTTTAAGAGATGTTTTGAAATCCTTTTATTCCTTGCAAAGAAATTATTATTCCCAGTGTCAGTATCCCTGTAAGTAGATTTTGTTTTTGTTTTCATAAAAATAGTAGGATTAATGAATATTAAGTTGCATGTGTGTTCATTTCCTTTGGTTTTCAATGCTGAATCCCAAACCCTAGTCTCTTCACAAAGGAGGATCAAGTTGACTTGGGTTGGGTAAAGATTAGAGTAAACTTAGCATCGCTAAGGAAGTAGGTTGTGGGGCAACAGGTGACAGCTTGGTAGTACTGCAACACTCCTGTCCAACTCTCCATGCTAACTCACAGCAGATCACTCTGGTCTGGTTCATTTTCTCCTTTACCTGTGTCCCAGCCACTTACTTCTTGATAGCCTGTCCCAAGAGCCCCATGTATTTATCTTCTGCTTCTTTTCAAAGCTGCTTTGCAAAAATGCCATCTCCTAAAGTTCCACCCCCTTCACTGTCGTTCTGTCTTATTAATGCTTAATCCCTTCCATTTCTAATCATTACAATGGAATTTCTAATATTACTATAAAATAAAACATCTGGGAAGACACTGAGAAGAACTCAGTATTCAGATGTGTGGCGTATATCCAGAGGTCAGGCTGAATTTTTCTATTTTCCTATGAGTTATAATATTCATGTATACTTGCTTTAGTATGCCAGTAACTCTATCTCTGAGACAGTGCTATTGTGTATCTTTAGCATAAAATAGTTGAAAGCTAGAAGAAAAAGAATAAGTGTAAGGAACAGAGTCAGTTGGTTGATGTCTAATTGTAGATCTACCACGCACTAGTTGTGAGATCTTGGGCAAATCACTCATCTTCTCTCTGTTTCCTGCTGTGTCTAATGAAGGATTGAGCTTGATAATCTCTGAAGTTCTTTTAGCTCTAGAAGTCCACACTGTCCTGATTTTGCCAACCCATATGTTATGCTATGTTATGCTACAGGAAGGCTTTCTTTCTGGCAGTGATGCCTCCAGCATTCCCATGTGAGCAAGCAGCCCACCAGTTTTTCTCATTCAGTCTTTCCAAATCAAGCTCTTTGGCATCTCAAGTGACTCCACAGGAAACCAGCCAAGCAGTGTTCTTAACTCTCTGAGGCTCGCTAATTATATTGCAAAAAGATCTATTATACGCCTCAGCAGAGAAGTCAGAGACGTATAATAGGAAACCTCAGTTGCAAGGGAAAGAAACTAAATGTATATGACATGGTTGTTGGTCCTTCTTCACTAACCTCTGTTAGCTAACCTTTTCCAAGGGTATGGACTCAACCACCCAACCACTAAGCCAGCATTAGCATGAGCAGAGATGTCCCATCTATCAACACCCAACAAAGAGGGACTGACATTGCCCCTGTAGCTTTTGTCTAGTTACCCCCACATATATCCAGTCCAAAACCACCACAGCAAAAACAAACTAGCCACTGTCCAATTGGTTCTGAGTCATAGCAATTCCATGTGTGCAGAGTAGAACTGCACTCCATAAAGCTTTCAAGGCTGTGACTGTGGATTAGGCCCAATTCAGCATATCTACATGATACTATATTTTAAGACTTAAGAGTAGATCCCTGACCTCAAAAGCCAATTATATAAGGACTGCCAATTAAGTTTGCAAACTCATCCTTAGAAAAAGTGCTACAGATCTCATTGCTGAATATTATTACAGTCACCTTAAAAGTACTCCCCTTGGGAAGCTATGGGCTGATACCAGCTCCTAGTCCACCTTTCAAAACAATTTTGGAACTCTTCTTCTAGAGTGACCATCAGATCTGTCATTGTATTACCCTTAATGACCTGAATGTCATCAAAAGGTCTTCCCTTCAAGATTTCCTTTATCTTCAGGTAGAGCAGAATGTCGTTAAGGGATAGATCAGGTGAGTAGGGAGGGTGTCCCAATACAGTTATCTGTTTACTGGCTGAAAGCTCCTTCACAGACAACTATACAGTAAGTTCATGAACTTGCCATTTTGCCACTGTGCACCATGGCTGTTACAGAGTTTCAAAATTGCTTTGAAGGGTAGACTAGGCACTGGCATCAGTGCATACATTCTCAAGGGGAGTGCTTTTAAGGTGACTGTAGTGATATTCAGCAATGAGGTATGTAGCACTTCAAACAATTAACTCTGTTGACTTAATTATCAGATGTGGTAAGTGCTCTGGCTTCCTCGAAATTCCTTTGGTGAACTTCTGACTTCTCTTTCAAGTGCTGTGGAGTTTGAACCCCAGTAGGCCTGGACTGGACTCGTAGGCTCTGCCAATTGCTAAGTGTTGGCCCCAAATTTAAGCTCTTTGAGCCTCAGTTTCCTCATCTGTCAAAGATAGATAAGAATATCTTCCTCACATGGACAGTATGAGGATTAAATGGGATAATATTTGTGAAGATGCCAAATACAAGGCCTAGACTACCGCAGAGTCTCTGCTGCTGCTGTGCATGTTATGATTACATCTGTCATTCCGAGGTGTTTACTCATATTATGGTAAAAGACACACTGCTCAAAAAGACCGTATCCTAAAGGCAAGAATTCTGGCACTTCCTTTATCACAAGTAAGTTGGGACCTGTGCCAAATCCACATAGAAAAAAAACTAAAAGACCATTATTAGATTTCCGAAAACTACAGGGTCACAGTGAATCAGAGTGTGGCATCTCTGTGATGGCTTTGAAGCTGCTCTATGGTAGTCGGGAAACCTTGTGCTTTGGGTAACAAAGACTTGCTTCCTTTTTACTATTGGGTAGAGTCCTTTTTCTGGACCTAGTTTCCAAAATCTAAAAGGTGTCATGGTACATGATGTTAGTTCTCTCTCAGAGTTTGAGGACGGCCTCCACCTGCGCTCTCCTAACCATTATATTGAGAATTCTAGTATCACTGGCACAAGCCAGATGGCCATCTCTTTATGTTACACAGATGAAGTTCTATTTCTTCTCAGTTACTGCATTTGTGGTGTTAGATTTCCTTTTAAACCATGGGGAATTATTTCTGAGTATATTAGTGGAGATTTGGGTTAGACTTCCTTGAGAGAGAATATAATAGGAACTTCATGTAAGCTTTGCATCACACCAAGCAAAGAACCGCTTACTGAATCTTTTGGAGTTTCTGAAGATGAAGTTTACTCAAGCTTAGCTTTCTGTACTAAATATCAGTTCTGCAAACATGTCTGTTAGCCAGAAGATCTTCAAGATCCTTGTTTTGTGAATTGAGTCTTTTAAAAATGATATAACACTACTTTTTTTAATCTTGATATATGAAGTTAGATGACATCTAAGACCCCCAAACCATGAGGAGCTTCTATCCAAATAGTCTCTGAGGTCCTATCCAAACTCAATGATGAATTTATCTGTCATGCATCTGACTTGACAGCACTTGGCTTTGGCTTGGCTGGCATATAGCTTTTGAAATGTCAAATTATTTTTTTACAACTTTGCATTACTTCATACTGGCTCTTCTACCATAGGATTGAATTTTGGACAACTTTTCCTGAGTACAGCTGGTTTTTTAAGTTATATGACTTGGGAAATAAACTTTAGGTATTTTAAAAATCAGACAAAGTGTTCATCAGGGTTGTATCCTTTCACCACACTTATTCAGTCTGGATTCTGAGGATATAATGTAGGAAGCTGGACTATATGAAGAAGAATGTGGCATCAGGATAGGAGGAAGATTTATTAACAACCTATGATATGCAGATGGCACAACTTTGCTTACTGAAAGGAAAGACAACTGGAATCACTTACTGATGAAGACCAAAGACCACAAGCTTTAGTGTGGATTACACCTCAACATAAAAAAAGTAAAATTCCTTACAACTAGACAGATAAACAATGTCATAATAAATGGCAAAGAAGGTGAAATTCGCCACAGATTGCATTTTACTTGATCAGCAATCAATGCCCATGGAAACAGCAGCTAAGAAATCAAATGACATATTTCATTGGGCAGATCTGCTGCAAAAGACCTCTTTAAAGTGCTGAAAAACAAAGATGTCACTTTGATGACAAAGGTGCATCTGGCCCAAGTCAGGGTATTTTCAGCTGCCTTTGTGCCTGTGGGAGCTGGACGATGAAAAAGGAAGAACCAAGAAGCACTGACACATTTGAGTTGTGGTATTGGTGAAGCATGTTGATTAGACCATGAATTGCCAGAAGAATGAAAAATCTGTCTTGGAAGAAGTACAACCAGAATTCTCCATAGAAGCAAAGATGGTGAGACTCTGTCTCACTTACTTGGGACTAGTTGCCAGGAGGGACCAATCCCTGGAGAAGGATTTTGTGCTTGGTAGTACTGAGTCAGAAAAAGGAAGAAGATTCTCCATGAGAGGGATTAACACAGTGCTGCAGCCGTGGGTTCGAACAGCGACAATTGTGAAGATGGTGCAGGACTGGACAGTGTTTCCTCTGTCACACACAGGGTCACCATGAGTCAGAGCTGACTTGCCAGCACCCAACAGCAACAACAGTGCTTTTGTTATTTTTGTCACAGTGGGTGTTGTTCACTGCCGTCGAGTTGGATCTGACTCATGGAAACCTTCTATCTGACAGAATGAAATGTTGCCTGGCCCTGTGACGTCTTTATGATTGTTGGTATGCTTTACCAATCCTTCTTATTGAGGGTTTTCCATGTTTTCACTGACCCTCTGCTTTACCTCATATATTCTACATCCTAATAACTAATAGATGTTTGCTGCTGTTCTCATTTTGAGTCATGTCCTATCAGCAAATGAAGGTTCCAAGGCTTTAACTCCAAACCAAAACCAAACCAGTTGTGTTGAGTTGATTGCAACACACAGTGACCCTATAGGACAGGGTAGAACTGCCCCATTGGGTTTTTCCAAGAGTGACTGGCAGATTCGAACTGCCGAACTTTTGGTTAGCAGCTGAGGTCTTAAGCACTGTGCCACTAGGGCTACCACGTCATTCAAGTTGGCTCTATTTGAGGAAGTAGCCGTCTCCCAGTCATGTTTTGAGTACCACCTGACATGGGAAGCTCAGCTCCTATCACTGTATTGAATAATGCTCTCATACGGTCTATAGTGTTTTCATGGCTGATCTTCCGAAGTAGACCACCAGGTCTTTCTTGCTAGTCTGTCATGGTCTGGAAGCTCTGCTAAAAGCTGTCCATCATGAGTGATCCTGCTAGTCTTGAAATACTAGTAGCATAGCTGTCAGCATCACAGCAACACATGAGCCACCACAGTATGACAGACAGGTGAGTGGTCAGTATACATATATCTACCAACTTGGTTCTCATGTGAGTCAGATAGGTCATTTTTTATTTTTTAGTTTTCATTATTATCATATTTTTTATCAGTATCTTTATAAATCCAATCTATGTATTTTTCATGGTTGACATGAGAATAATAACAGCAAAGCATGGGTGCAACACTCTGTGTAATACGTATTATAAATGACAAATGTACCAAAAAAAAAAACAAAATGGTTGTAAGTGCAGTTCATCATAACTCACAGTCATTGTAAGTTGAGGACTACCTGTATACACCTGCTCCTTTGAAACTAAGTTTCAAAGACCAAGCTATATATATGAAAATATGCGTTGTGCAAAACTGGAGAATGACCACATCAGATCACAAAGTGGAGGATGACTACATTACTACATAAGTGCCAAATTACATCATTATTTAACTGCCAAACCACTAAGAATCGTGGCCCAGTCAAGTTGACACATAACCGTTATAGCCAGTGTCGTTCTTGCCGTACACCATGGTATGCATTACCACGCAGACACAGACAGGCAAAATAGTTGGATAGTGTATTTTTTACTATTGCCAGAAACGTAAAAAGTCAGGCAATGAGACAGTCGGTAAATGAAGATTAGAAGTGGGGTGGGGGAAGTGTATGAGCCTGCCACAAGTGGTATGAGTGCAGCTTTCTGGTTAAGAGCCTTTTATACGATATAAAGTACAGAAAGCAAAAGAGATTTGAAGACATATAATCCTGAACACCCTTGACTCCAAATTACTTTTGGCTAAAACACTATTCTGTTGCACTGTTGGGTAATTGCCTGTGTAATCTAGTAATTTCCAGTGGTGAAAAGCATGAGTTTTGGAGCCAGAGATACCTCGGTTCAAGACTGGCTCTCCCACCGATGAGCTGTTTGCCTGTAGGCAGGGAAGCACCATAAAAGCCAGGCAAGAGAGGGGGGCCCTATGGGAGGCCATTACTTCCTCTCCACATACGGATTTAGCCCAGCATCTTCCCATCCAAGATGAAGAAAGTGGCAGGGATGTAAGTACCATGCTGTGCTGTGAAGATTCACAGAGGAAGCTCAAGTTCAGAACTTAGTATTGCATCTGACAAACAGTAAGTATTCAAACCAATATGCCAGCTGTTATGAACAGGATCACTACTGACTTTCAAAGAATGAAAATTCTTTCCTAAAATATGCACAGACCATATTTATATCCCTGTAATACGGTGGTGTCACCATTATGAAAAAGAAGCCCCCCAGAAAACCAAACCTGTTGCTGTCGAGTTGATTCTGACATGTAGCAACCCTGCAGGACACAGTAGAACTGCCCCATTGGGTTTCCAAGGAGCATCTGGTGGATTCAGACTGCCAACCTTTTGGTTAATAGCCACAGCTCTTAACCACTACAAAGTGAATCCATTAATAGGTAACCAGCTGCCATCAAGTTGACTCTGACTCATGGCAACGCCCTGTGCATCAGAGTAGAACTGTGCGCCTTAGAATTTTCACTGGCTGATTTCTTGGAAGTAGATGCCCTGACCTGTCTTCAGGGCACCTCTAGGGGGACTCAGTCCTCCAACCTTTCTGTCGGCAGCCGAGCGTGTCAACCCATCTGTACCACCCAGGGACTCCATCCATTAAGAAGCATGCCTGGCAAATTGTGAGCTACCGTAAAGCATCGTATGTGCTGTTGGAGGACATCTAATTTTACAAAATGAAGTAACTGGGGGTAACTTCTTGCTGTCCAAAGGATATATTGCTTTAAGATGGTTTCCCGTTATCAAGATAATATTGATTAACATACAAGCTTGACAGGCACATCTGTGTGTTTCCCTCAATGCACATAGCTCCATTCAGCCCCAAACCATTATAAATGTGTGCAGGTGGGAAGCAAAGGGCCTTCCCTGACCTTCAAGCTTTCTCCAGGTCTCTTCCTGGGAAAATGAGCCTCAGCAGCTTAGTGTCCCATTCCAGTCCTCTATTTTCCTAATAAAGAATCCTATTGCCTATGAAACTGTTTAAGCCTTACATCTATGGCCCAGGGAAGAAATGAAGATTCCCAACGTAACTTTCACCTGGGCCAGGAACCTTGCACTTGTCCACATCGAGACTTCTGAACTTGAAGACTTGGTTTTGCCACCTGTCTGCTGTGGATCCTGGACAAAGTCACTGAACTGTCACCAACCTCATAAACTTCCTTCATTTGTAAAATGGGCATCACACACATCTCTCACCTCATTTTGCAGTGAATTAAAATAAAGCCAGAGGGGAACTGCGGGATAGCCAGAGGCAACCTGGATACCCCTGCAGTTTCAACTTCTCCATTCAGCTCTGTTTCCTGGTCTTCATAATACAACTTCTTCCAACATGCTGTGCACCAAAGTAGTTCACTGGAAACACAGTAATTAACATTACAGATAAAATGACGCTGCTGCAATGTTAATTACTACAGTGCAGATGTACTATTAGATATCATACATAACGTTGTCAAGCCTTTATTTTTAAATTAAAGTGCAACAAACCATACCCTGGCTACACAGCTTTTTTGATTAATACAAATTAATGTTATTTCAGTGTCTAGGAAAAGGGCGGGGGTAAAAGAGGTATTGCGTCTAGTTGTAAGAGCACAGAGGCAAACGATAGAATTTCAGGTGAGAACTCATAACCTCCTGACCCCATCGTAGTCTCTTCACATGGAGAATGTAAGCTGAGTGAGGGCAGGGACCACACATGGTCGTGTTCGCCAAAATGTGTCAGGTGCAGTAAACACTTGCTGAATAACAGACTGAATGGGTGAATGGAGACAGAGCTGTGTATGCAGAGGGGTCTGGAAGTAGGGTGGAAGAACTAGACGGCACATGGTTTATTCCTGATTTTGTGTTTGTCTCATATATTTCAAAATTATCTTGAAGCTGCCCACATCTAGAACTTTAATATCTGAAGTGAGAGACAAGTGAGTCATCACAGTGAAGAAACCAGTTAAAATTCTTTTGTGTGACTGTTGGCAACATTATATTCCACTGGGCTTTGGGGAGTGGGGGGATCGATGCAGATCCTCCAGCATCAGCGAGTCACCAGTTCAGTAATCCAAAATAAAGAGAAGGAAGAGACTTTATTATTTCTAGGTGAAGGCTAGTGCTAAAGAGCAAATGTGTGAAAACCTTGCCTTATGAGGGTATCAAAAGTTATGTGAATCCCTTGATGAATTCCTTAGAGTAGAAAGCTTGGCCCAGAGGAGTCTGAATAAGGAAAGAGAAAATCCAGGTATCTCGTTATCCAGTAGTCCAGGAGCATTCCATTTGGAGTCTACCCTAAGCTTCAGATCCTGCTGTCAACCCTAAATTATCCCAGGAGATTAAAGCACGAAGCCATAGATGGACTCCACAGTCTTAGAATCAATTGTTGAGTGGTACTGAGGTCATGGTCAGGAAGATGAAGTTGAACATCAAGTCCAAAGCAGTAAAGGTTGCTTGGAAGGTCTGAAGCAAGATGGAATCAAGAGTGAGGAGTAAGTATGGGAATCTGAAATGGGAAGCTTGGCCACACTGCAGCCATGAGCTGTGAGGAAGACCTCTCATTTTTTGCCGTGTGTGGTCACAGGCATGGGAGACAGTCCTACAGAAGACACATTGAACTGAACACTCGAGGCTTCGGACCTAGGCTTCTGTTCTCCCAGTAGAGTTTGTTCTTATTCCCCCATTTTGGCTTCCTTGTTTCTCGTTGTGCCTTCTTAGCAAATTATCCTTGCTGACTACTTTCTCCAATTACTCACACCTGAGAAATTGAAGTTATATACCATCTATATATTCTAAGAATTTATGGTAAAAGGGACAAGTCAACTATTATAAGGTACAGTGTATAAAATATTAGTTGGAGTTTATGAAAAGTCTCCTTTGGATTCCTACCTAAAATTCCTAAATTATAATATGGTTTATGCCTCAGCCTCTGGGAGGCTGCTAATCTCTACATCACGCGGGGATTTAGCTTAATGTTTTTCCATCCAACAGAAAGCGGATGGCATTGATCTATGCACCATGCTGGTTTGGGTTAAAAAAGGAAGGAAGTGAACTTTGATTGACCTGTTGCCCTTTTCCTTGCAGGTCAGTGGGACCATGTACAACACTGGAAGACATGTGTCCCTCCGCCTGGACAAGGAGCACTTAGTCAACATATCAGGAGGTCCCATGACATACAGCCACCGGCTGGAGGAGATCCGGCTACACTTTGGAAGTGAAGACAGTCAAGGTTCTGAGCACCTTCTCAATGGACAGGCCTTCTCTGGGGAGGTGAGTTTTGAAAGTTCTAAGAACTAAGTGCTAAGTATCGACTACTAAAATTCGATGCCTATTTATATCCAAGGTAGGATAACTGATGAAAAGATGTCTCTTGAATCTATGAAATGAGAATGTCTGTGCTTCCTTCCTTCTTCTGTCCATTGCAAACTGACATGGAAGTCGTTAATGAGCCTCCAGTATTTTCTAGGGAAGGCCACAATGAAGTGGGATATTTCCTTCTGAGCGACTGGTGCAGAAACTTTGTGAAAACTCTCTCCAGCATGAGTTCAGCCTTAAACTCACACCTTTTATATATACAAGGTCTGCCAATTAAGTTCACGAAGTCATCCTAGAAAAAGTACTAGATACCTCATTGCTAAATATCACTACAGTCACCTTCCAAGTACTTCCTTTGGAAAGCTATGCACTGATGCCAGCGCCTAGTCCACCCTTCCGAGCAATTTGGGAACTCTTTTTCTAGAATGACCATCAGAGCTGTCGTCGTATTACCTTTGATGTCCTGAATGTCATCCAAATGTCTTCCTTTCAATATTTTCTGTATCTTCGGGTAAAGAAAAAGTCATTGGGGGCCAAACCAGGTGAGTAGGGAGGGTGTTCCAATAGAGTTATTTGTTTACTGGCTAAAGACTCCCTCACAGACAGCTATACAATTAAGTTCACCAACTTGCCACTGTGCACAATGGCCATTCCAGAACGAATTCCAAAATTGCTTTGGAGAGTGGACTAGGTACTGGTGTCAGTGCATAGCTTCCCAGGGGAGTACTTCAAAGGTGACTATAGTGATAGTCAACAATGAGGTATGTAGCACTTAGAACAGTTGAGTTCACAGATTTGTGTTGTATCTTTTCTTGCACACGTCTGAGAAGCCAGTCTCCCATATGTCACAGATAATAGCACCAACAATTTTCTTTAAAAATCCATTGGCGTCAAGTTTACTTCAACTCATAGCAACCCTATAAGACAGAGTGGAGCTGCCTCATAGGGTTTCCATCTTTATGCAAGCAGACTGCCACATGTTTCTCCTGCAGAACACCAGCTAGGTTTGAGCTACCAACTGTTCCTGCAGACTGGAAATGTCATCGTGTGCCACCATTAATGACAAGTGTCACTGAGTGCCACCATCAACCCAGACAGAGTTCAGGCGACAGTCATGGGCTCAACCACAGTTTCAGTTAAGGGACAAGAGCTGTAGTTTCAACAGGTATTATCTGTGATAGGATGCTTGGCAAGCTGGAAATAATTAATTTGACCTATTTTAGCTCTGTGTGCTCAACGGTGATTATCAACTAGGAATCAGGGCCCCTTACATGCTGACAACCATGTAAGTAAGTTTCTTCCTAAGAGTCCTCAATAACTATTCTCAGGAAGGCTTTGGAATCAGAGAAATAAGATCTAATTACCAGCTTGTTCTTTTCTTTTCTTTTTTAAGTCAAATTCATTTTTAAGCCTTAGGTGTAATGTGGCAAGACCATACACAGAGTAATAGGCCTACAGCCTTGATGAGTTCAGTGGCCATATCTTCTTGTGTTCAACGTACATCAGCTAAAAACTTACCTAGGAACATTCCTTGGGATGCAGAGGTTTAAAAAAAGGAAAGAAAAAAAATAGACAAAGAGTGGTACATTCACATAATTCAAATATAATATCATGTTGCAATGGAGATACACAAAGTCTCCAACAAGCTCAAAGAAGGTAGTGACAAATTTTACTTGGAGGAGTCAGAAAAAGCTCCAGAGGGGAGGTATCCTTTGAAATGAGCTCTGAAGAGAGGCTCTAGAGAACAGTTACAAGAGCATCAATTTTGGAGTCAAACCAGAACCTTCGCCACTGAGTTGATTCTGACTCACAGTGACCATATATAAGACAGAATAGAATGGCCGCATAGGGTTTCTAAGGAACAGCTGGTAGATTTAAGCTGCCGGCCTTTTGTTGAGCAGCCATAGGTCTCAGCCACTGTGTCACCAGGACTCCATTGAAATCAAACGGCCTGAGTTTGTACCTTTTGCTTCGATACATGCAAACTGTGGGTGATCTTGGGAAGATGACTTGATTCCTCTAAGTCTTGATTCAGTGCCACTCAGGGTTGTTTGAGAATTAAAGTGAGATTCTACATATAAGGAGCTGTGGAAGTACTCAGTGACTGATAGATAACAAAGACCTATCTGGAGAGGGGACATGACATTTCAGGCTCAGGGACAGCATGAGGCTAGGCACTGAGGCATGTCAGGACTGTGTGTTGGGGAAGCTGCACAAAGATTCATGGAGCATATCACTTCTGATCAATTAGTAATGGCTTCAGAGATGACCTGATTGAGCAGAAACGTGAGCTCACTTTCTGGATCTGTAGAAAAAAAATGCTGGGACTGATTAGCAATGTCTGCCAAAGGCACTGTAATGGGACAGTCCTGGACATTCCAGAACCTGAATTAGACTCTAACAGGTGACATGGTGAAAACACTGCACAGAAAAATCACGTGTTGGAGTAGTGGGGGGAGTGCTGGTATTTTTTTTTAATGTTTGATTGTTTAGGTGAAAGTTTATGCAACAAATTAGTTTCCTGCTCAATAATTTATACATAGCTTTTTGGATCCGACTCAACGGCTCTTGGCGTTTTGTGACATTGATTGCAAACCTCTTCCTTCCTGGGTTCCCCATATCCACTCACCCAGCTTTCCTGCCCCCACTGTCTTTTTAAACTTTGTCTGGGGTCAGATGCATCTCTTTAGGTCACATATGGTTGATGGTTTCCTGGTCTACACTCCTCAGTGGTATTAATACTTATTTTATAGCTGCGTCTATTGTATGGGACTGCTGATTTTAATTAGAGAATATGCAAAATTAGATAGCCTCTTCCTTTTAAAAATACAGGGTATTTTAAAGTTTTTAATTATATTAATAATTAATAATTTATTTAAATAATTATTTATTCTTTTTGTTGTAATCTCTTTGTTTCTCTTTCTGTTATATTACAGTGTCTATCATAACACTGCTTCAGAGTAGAAATATTTACTAAGTAAATGAAAGAAAAAAATACAGAGCATTACTAGGTTAAAATCTTTTACCTTGTAGAATTCCTTAGAGTTCTTTGTGTCTTCAATATGTCAGAAAGTTCATCATGTCTTGTATATGAATTACAATTTTGGAGTAAATGGATACTTCCAAAATTCTCAAGAGAAACATATAGCAATTTAATCTCTTAGTGTATTTATTTCCTGGGCCCACCCCAGACCAAAGGAATCGGATTCTCCAAGGGACCCTGGGAATCTGCATTTTAAGAGTTCCCAAGAGAGGCTGGTCACTAGGTTTGTGACACACCCTTTCAGTGGTATGTTTATAAAGAAACACTCTCAAGGAAGAAAGCATGTAAACAGTTACAAGACAACAAACTGGGGGAGCATTTTCAAAATATCTATGTTTGGCTCTTCCAGAGACATTCAATGAATCAGAATATCTACAAGTAGGATCCAGTTATGAGAATTTGTAAAAATTTCCCAAGAGATTTTGATTAGGAACCATTGTATCAATTTCAGCGCAAGCTCTGCCTGAATTATCTGTTTCTGAACAAAGAGGACTCAAGTTGCCACCAAGTTGCTTCTGACTCATGACCATGTCATGTGTGTCAGAGTAGAACTGTGCTTCACAGCATTTTCGATAGTTGTGACCTTTTGGAAGTAGATTGACAGGTCTTTCTTCCAAGGCACTTCTGAGTGACTCAGACCTCCAACCTTTCGGGTAGCAGCTGAGAGCATTAACTGTTTGCACCACTCAGAGATTCCAATGAGAACTTAATTAGAACTTTATCAGTGTATTACAAAGGGCAGCCAGAGGTAACTGCAAATGGAAATGGAAAAGTTGGGGTGCTAAGACTAAAGGGACTTACAAAACAGCTTCCCAAGCAGAGAGATCATACACGCTCCCATCACTCCAAGACAGGCTTGAGAGTTAGCCTCATTGGAAACCAAAAAAAAACAAACCTACCTACTGCCATCTAGCTGATTCTGACTCATAGCAATGCTATAGACAGAGTAGAACTGCTCCGTAGAGTTTCCAAGGAGCAACTGGTGGATTCATACTGGTTAGCAACCATAGCAGTTAACCACTAGGCCATAGCAGTTAACCACTAGCCTAAGCATAAGTACCTATAAAAAAATCCACTGATGTTAAGCCAATTCTGACTCCTAGCAACCCTATAGGAGAGAGTAGAACTGCCCTATAGGGTTTCTTAGGAGCAGCTGGTAGATTCCAACTGCCTTTTGGTTAGCAGTCAAATTCTTAACCACCGTCCCTTCGTCCTACATAGACCTCATCAGCTGTATTACATGTCTTGATGAATCCATCCATGTGAGCAATCTGTAGACAAACCATTAGATGCAAGTAACCAGAAAGTTAAAGGCACCAAAACAATGTCATGTGAAAAACAATTGAGTAGGTAATTGGCCTCTGAAATATTTAAAGGATTCTCAAGAGTCACTCTGTCAAATCCACCAGACAGCAACACATCAACAGCAGTGAGAAAAAGTGGCACTGATGGTCCAGCAGTAGAATTTTCACCTTCTATAAGGGATACTTGGGTTTGTTTCCAGGCCAATGTGCTTCAAGTGCAGCAAACACCCATGTGTCAGGGAAGGCTTGTTTGTTGCCATGATGCTGAACAGATTTCGGTGGAGGTTCCAGACAAAAAGGAACTAGGAAGAAAAGCCTGGCAATCTATTTTCAAGTATCAAGCAATGTAAACCGTCTAGATCACAGCAGTCTCATCCCATTGCGCGTGGGGTCTCCATGAGTCAGAGGCCAACTCAGCAGCAGCTAACAATAAGTGAGCAAGAAAAGCTTGGCATCTTCTACACAGCTTGAGGGAACAAACCTAGCACCAATGGTAGAAGCTACAGAAAGATCAAATGTAGCTAAATATCACCAGGTAGAGTGAGTGAGATGGAACTGGTGAGTTCCCATCTCTGGTGTTAGTAAGCAAAGAACTGAATTGGAAGACTTGATAAAAATGACTCACATCCCAATAACCGACTGGATGATTCACTTTAGTGGACTTGCTAATGCTGAAATTCTACATAATCCATGATTTCCTTACAGCCAAATTCCCCTTGTTGTGTTCCACTGAGGGTTAGCCTCGGTAAAAGTAGGTGACGCTGCCCCTGTAACGTTAACTCCGTATTTTTATGTTGTGCTACCTTCAAAGCCACCTTTGGTCTCTGGTTTTGGTAATCCTGTGAGAGGACCCGAGTCACCACTTCTAGCAACACAGCAAGTGTTTCTTTGGTTGACAGTGAGTAATCACGTTGCCATCTGCCCAATCTATCACTGCTGGTCGTGATAAGTCAATTAATGCCAGGCATTCGCCTTGGCACAGTGCGGCAGTTGTAACTGAAGAGCTGTAGATTAATTGCAGTCTTGTCTAGTGGGGTTATTGTAATTGATGGTAATCATTTGTTTTGTTTTATAAAGCTGTGTGGATGTACGACACAGTCAGCAATTGCAATTTTATAAAAATTATTCATGTCCTACATGGAGAACTCGGAGACACCTTGTTGGGGGGTGGTGATAAATGAGCATATTCGGGGATTCAAATGTCTCAACTTTTTTAAGAAGAGAAAATTAACTGTTTTTAATAAGTAAGACCCTTAGCTTGCTAATCATGTCTAAGTGGTTGGATTAATGCTCGATATAAAGTAGGTTACTTATGAAAAGAAGCAAATACATTAACAGGACAAAAGATAATATTTGGAAAGAATGTATGTCTGCGGATTAAGTTGCAGTAGTGAGGCTGAGGAGCAGCTGGGTGGTGCAGGTGGTTAACACACGCAGCTGCTGAGCTAAAGGATGGAGGATTGATCCCACTCGGAAGTGCCTCAGAAGAAAGTCCTGGTGGTCTACTTCCAAAGAATCAGCCATTGAAAACCCTGTACAGCACATTTCAACTCTGCCGCACATGGGGTCGCTATGAGTCAGACGTGACTCAACCACAACTGGTTTGTTTTTGGTTTGGGTGAGGCTGGAAAAAAGAATCTTTCTTATTTGGAGGAGATTGGCCAGCCAAGGACATTGGCCAAGTTTATATGAATACCTTCCCTAAGTTATTGTTTTCATAGGAGCACATACTGAGAATAGAAACAGCCACTTCAGCAGTGTCTATGTCCACATCTGTGTTTATGATGTCTGCCCCTCACACAGCCGCTGTGCTTCTGCTGCATGCTGGGCCCTCTGCTCCTGCTCCCAGGTAACTTATTTATAACAAATATAAATCCAGTGGCGAGGGAGTCCATTCTGACTCATGGTGACCCTGTGTGTATCACAGTAGAATTATGCTCCATGTTTCAATGGCTGCTTTTTGGGGAGCAGGTTGCCAGGCCTTTCTCCCAAGGCACCTCTGGGTGGACCCTAGCCTCCCGCCTTTGTGTTGGCAACAAAGCATCTTAACTGCTGACACCACCCAGGGACTCCTAATACAGTGTGATGTGGATTCCCTGTGAGGATTGTTCCAGAAGGGACTTAGAAGCTAGCTCTGTTGGGATCGTGTTAAGGAGAGAATGGATGAACAGCTGTGTGGCCTACTCCTTGACTATCCCTCTGAAAACCAAAAAGAAACAAAGCCCACTGCCATCAAGTGAATTCCAGCCTATAGCAATCCCGTAAGGTTTCCAAGGCTGTAAATGTCTGTGGAAGCAGACTACCACAACTTCTTCCCACAGAGCAGGTGGTGGTTTCAAACCGCTGACCTTTCGGTTGGCAGTTGCTTTAACTACTGCACCACCAGGGCTCCCTCCAAAGGCAGGGAGAAACACACCAGCTTCTCAGCCTCTAGGAGTCTCCAATCCCTTTTGAAACACATTCGAGGCAGGAAAACATCGACAGATGTTGCTATGGTGATATAGATAAGATTTGTTTAATTAAAAGGGGAGGAAGAAAAGTCATATGTAAAATGTGATGAGTTTTTTTTTTCATTGCTCTGAGTCACAATAGAAAGAACAATGAGAGCCAACAACTGAGACTAAAATAAAAAAAACAAAAAACAGAAAATGCAGGCCATGTCCTCTTAATCAATTATTTGCATCCTTGGGAGATGGATTTCATGACAGCAACACAAACTGTAGGAATAAGCAACTAACAGCTGGTCATCCTGCAGTGTGCTGGGGTGTGGGAAGTGTTGAGGAGTGCAGAACCAAAAGGGACCCAGCCGTCAGATACCCAGTGGCTCTGGGGGAAATGCTCCAGCAATCTAATTAGCACTTTGCCACCAGGCTGTGACCTCCTCATCAAGGTGTTTCGTTGGCACAATCAGAGATGTGGAGCCGGAAAGGGCACAAGAACTGGGATGTTTCAGGTAACAGGTACATGGCTATGTAAGAGCTACATTGGTGCCTTGGTAAAGCTGGTCCCTGTACCTGGAATGCCACTTCTGTCTCCCTTCCCCCTTCGCCCCTGTATCCACTGTGGCTCCATCTCTCACAGCCCTCTTCCCTCCTCCCAGCTAAACTGCTGCCTCCTCTCCATTTTCAGAAAATCCTCTATATTCTTCCATTACAGAGATCAGCCAGCCATAGCCAGTGGTCCAAATCCAACTCTGGAGCTAAGAATGGTTTATATTTTAATGGGTTATTTTAAAAAAAAAAAAAAAGTATAAAGATACATAGCAGAGATGGATATGGCCTGCAAAGCGTAAAATATTTACTAACTGATCTTAATACTGAAAAATTTTGCTGACCTTCGACACATCCTGTTACCCATCACTGGATTTTATAACGGGGTGCCCTTCCTTCTGTTGGGTCTGTAGTTGTTTGTTGATAGGAATTTTATTTTGCTTGTTGCTGTATCTCCAGAACTGCATCCATTGCCTGGCAAATGGAGGGCATACAGTAAATGTTTGCTGAATAAAGAAATAAATGATCTTGGTAAACTCCTGAAGGACAGGGACCTTGTACTATTTATCTTTGAACAGCAGTAGCACAGGGCCTGACATAAAGTAAGTGCTTAATTGATGTATGTAGAATGAGTCATTCTACATGTCATGGAATCAACAGGTCAAAGAACTATTGGTGTTCCAGGAATGCCAACTTTATGGACTTTTTTTTCCTGGAATTCTAAGGTGAGTTGCATTCATTGACTGTTCAGGAAATATATAGCCCCATTTAAGCTGAAGATGGAGTGTTTCAATAAAGGCTGCCCAAAGCATCAGATCCCGTTGAAAACTGGAACAGAGAAAGAGCAGTTTAGCTCACCTCTGAGCCTCCTAAAATCTAGTAGAGGAGCCTGTCTTACCATATTGACTGTTAACTCCCAGAAGTCAGAATCAGTTGCATTTTCTACCATCTTCCTATAATGGGCATTGGGTAGATACTGTTGAACAAAGAGATTCAAGGAGTCAATGAAGATAATTTAAAAGATCGTAACTTTCAGAGTGTCCAAATTATGCCCAGCATATCATGAATTAAATTCAGTAGTCGTAATGGCAAATCTAATAAAGTTAATACCAGTATCAGTAGAAGTTCTAGGGATTTTTTGTTAAATTATTCATAAGCAAGAGGTAAGTGAGATCTTCAAGACACCCAGCTACCGACAGGTATCTGGGAGGAGTAATTGAACAATTGTTAGCCAAAGTACTAGAAAAACTCATTTAGATTCTTCATGTCAGTCCTGCAAGTATTCCCAGGAGAAGACTAGAGAGTTTGTCTTTGCCGGTGCTAGAAGCCAAAGTTCTGGATACTGGGAGCCAGTCCTACCCAGAATGAGCAAACTGGACTTCAAGTGGCAAAGCAAACAGAGGTCAGGAGCCCAGATGATGATAGGGCAGAGATGATGAGTCTGGTCCAAGGATAGGAATTGTTTTGCCATTGGATATTTTCATAATTATTTGTGGGAAAGGACATCTCAGTCAAGTGAGCAGCTTCCCAAACTGCCTACTTTAGATGAATACAGTGGGGTAACCTAAGAGAAAAGGCATTGCATTTAAAGACAACCTGCAGAGGTCAACTCGTCATCCTGTGGGCTGCATCCTAATCTGCTTCAGTGACTCTGACCGGGTCTCACCAGGTTGGCATATGACAGCCACCATCCCTCTCCACTTGATTCTGATTATTATTTCCTCCCAGAGTTATGGCTAATGCAGAGAGGGTGGTATTATATGACAAAGACAATACTAAAGACCAGAATTTGGTGTGACCTGATAAAGATTCAGCCCAGGACCCAGCTGTCTCCATGGAGACCACCACTATTACAGCTATACACATGTTGTTGAATGGGGCCTTCATTTATTTAATAACCACTGACACTCCTGTTACAAGAATGGAGACTGCTGATAACATTTCCATGAACTAGCTCTGCTTTCTAGTGCATTTTCAAAGCTGCTGGAATAAAAACAATTGGAAAGAATATGCAAAATAAGAATTACATGTTCACTAACACTCTGGTTACTCTCAACAGTTTACTTTTAATCTGTAGAGGTTCCATGAAAGATCATACCATGCACTTTAAGACAGAGCCTGCAAGGAAGTGAACCTGCTATTAGAAGAATCAGTCTACTCAAAGCCTCCCTCTAACCTGTCAGATTTGGAGACATTATTGGGGTCATCAATTCCAAGCCACCTACCAATAAAAAAAAAAACACACCACCAAACAAAATTCAGATGCCAGAAAGGGCAAAAGACCCACGCAATGTCTCAAAGATTTACAGACAAAATTAGGACCAGAACCCGAGTTTCCTGAGTCTCAGTTTGGGATTTTACCTTTTTTACATAAAATTTAAAGTTATATCAAATCTGAGCACTGGGAAGGCTCTTATAAGTCATCTGGGTTAGTCCCGCAGTAGAGCGAGGAACACTGAATATACACCATGAACTTCCAGGAGAGAGAACTAATCAGTCTTGGAGGAAGTGCAGCCAGAATGCTCCTCAGAGGCAAAGATGGCAAGACTTCAGCTGGCATAGGTTGCATATGTCATCAGGAAAGACCAATCACTAGAGAAGCGCATTGTATTTGGTAAAGTGGAGGTCAGTGAAAACAAGGGAAACTCCATGAGATGGCTTGGTATAAGCGCTGCAACAGTAGACACCAACACACCAACAATTTTGAGGATGGTGCAGAACCGGGTATTGTTTCCTTCTGTTATACGTGAGTTTTCCATGAGTTGGAACCAACTCGCGGGCACCTAACCACAGTAGCGCAGATGGCTCCCAAGCATCCGAGTTCCTGCATTTGTGAACGTAGTCTCTCCCATGGCTGTTTATACAGCCAGTGTCAGAAAGGCAAAGGCACTGGCAGATTGTTTTTACAAACAGGAGCAATGAGGAGCATCCATATAGAAATGGATCTAGAAGTCACTAAGTCACCTCACATACAAATGCCACCTATATGAGAGCCTTTAAGATTGCCTGCTTGAGAGAAATGAAGAAATTAAAGACTGGAAACCTCCCAGACGGAACTGAGGGTGAATGCAGAACAAAATTCTAATGCAAAAACAAGGACTTGCTGCCCTGATGGAGACTGGAGAAACCCTAGGAGTCTCGCCTCCAGACCCCCTTTTGGCTCAGTGGTAGACTCACTCCTGGGGTTCATCCTTCACCCAAAGATTGGATGGGCCCATGGAACAAGGTGAGACTGGAGGAGCATGTCATCCCCAGGACAGGGACTGGGAGAAGGGAACAGGAGGGCTGGTAGCAGGGAGTCCAGAGTTGAGAATAGAGAGTGCTGACATATTGTGGGGTTGTCGTAAAACAATACAAGGTCCAACAATTAAGTCCGTGAACATAATTCTTCTATCTGCTGCATACGTCATTGCTTAATGTCACTATGATCACCTTCAAAGTACTCCCTTTGGGAGCTGTATACCAACACCAGTGCCTAGTCTACCCTTCAAAGCAATTTTGTTACTCTTTCTGGAATGGCCATTGTGCAGGGTGTCATGGTGGCAAATTCGCAAACAGTTGTATAGTTGTCTATGAGAGAGCTTTTAGTCAGTAAACAAATAACTGTATTGGAACACCTTCCATACTCAACTGATTTGGCCCCCAAAAACAGTTTTCTTTACCCGAAAATGAAGGACATACTGAAAATAAGACATTTGGATGACATTCAGGACATCAAGGGGAATATGAACAGCTCTGATGGCTATTCCTGAAAGAGTTCCAAAATTGCTTTGAAGGATGGACTAGGCACTGGCATCAGTGCATAGCTTCCCAAGTGGAGTACTTTGAAGGTGACCGTAGTGATATTCAGCAACGAGGTATATAGCGCTTTTTTTAAGATGAGTTCACAAACATAATTGGCAGACTTTGCATGTGCACTGACTGTTTGACGAGACACTAGTTTGTTCTGTAAACCTTCATCTAGAGTACAATGGGAGAAAAGAAGGCAAGGAAGATGGAAGCCCAGAGTGGAAATTGTAATGCCCTGAGTATCCTTTGTTTGGTCTCAATATCAAAAGGCAATTGTACTAGTGCATTCAAAACCTAGACGTAGCAATGCTTTTGTGCAGTTCGAATTCTCCCACCCACACTCCCTAATAACCTTCCAAAACAGCTCACTAATATTAAATATAAGTCATCTTGATAATAATATTGCAAAATTAAATCATTAGATGTCTAGCTGCTTCGTGGATGTACTGCTATACAATTCAAAATAAAGCTGTTTAGAACCCCCAGATTCATTTGCTCTGACATATCGATAAACTTTAGGAGAAACAAAGCTAATCATCTCAGTGGTGCCAACTTAATTGCTCGCCAGTTGATGGATAATAAACAGACCTGAGGATTAAAATATGAACTAATTACTGTACTCGATTCCATTTACTTGATTTCATGTTCCATTAATTTTTTGCATCGTTTTTGAGGAAGCCATAGATTTATGGTTTCCCCAAATGAAATATGCCACTTAGTTGCCTGTGGCATGCTTGTGTTCAGAATTGGTTGGAAAGGGCAGAATTCGGGGCAGTAAATATTTAGCTGAAACAGCCTGGGATATAGTAAGTGAAGGTAATTATCCATTCCCAAATACCAGGCTGATTCAGCCTCTATAAATCTATCCCCATCTAAGCAGTAAAAGGGCAACAGTAGGCTGGCTGTCATGATTATTCATTGGATTGGATCAGATTGTTTGGGACAGTCTCCAAGAGAAGAGGTTGTCTTGGCCTGGAACAAGGCTTTTGGGGAACAGAAAGGGCATTGGCCTAAGGGTCAAACACTTGGACTACCAGACAGAAACCAACATTTTGACTTAACAAGATCTGAGTTCAAGTGTCCTCTGTCTCTTATTAGTTCTGTGGTCTTAGTAAGGGCACAGTTGAACAAGTCACTTAGGCCAAGGCTTTTTGCACTGTGAGATGAAGCTTATAATATCAGTCTTATATATGTTGTGACAACCCCATGTGTGTGAGAGTAGAACTGTGTTCCATAGGA
Organism: Heterohyrax brucei; assembly: GCA_028571685.1. NCBI lineage: Eukaryota > Metazoa > Chordata > Mammalia > Hyracoidea > Procaviidae > Heterohyrax > Heterohyrax brucei. The sequence goes on along the minus strand of CM053149.1, from coordinate 109,129,117 downwards.
TTTTCAGTGGCTGCTTTTTCAGAAGCTGGATCATTGGAACTTTCTTCAGAGGCACCTGTGAGGGGACTCCAACTACCATCCTTTCAGCTAACAGTGAGCTTGTTAATTATTTACGGGAATCGACTAGATGGCAGCCGTTTGGGGTTTGGGGGTTTTTTGATACGTGCATTATAAGGTAATTGTGCATTTCAAAGGAAACAGTTCAGTAATGAGGCTTGTTAAGCTACCAAAACCCAAAAACCCACTGCTGTCGAGTCAATTCCAACTCACAGCAACTGTATGGGACAGAGTAGAACTGCCCCATAGTTTCCAAGGAGCACCTGGCAGATTTGAACTGCTGACCTTTCAATTAGCAGCTGTAACATTTAACCACTATGCCACCAGTGCTTCCTGAAGCTACCAAATGCTGTACAAGTCCATTATCAGCCATCCTAAACCTTGAACTCTTGCAGATAAGGTGTGTTAGGATAATAACAATGAACCAACATGGTTACTACCATTAGCGTTCATTTATTGTGCACGTACTATGGGCCAGGCACTGTGCTAAGTGCCATAATCCCACCCAATCCTCACAATAACCTTATGAGGTAGCTCTCATTAGGCCTATTTTACATCTAAGGGAAGAAGCATGGAGAGGCTAAAGAGCCTGCCTTTGCTCACGTGGTTGATATGGCAACCCAGATCTCTAACTACAGTTATACACTGCATGACCTTAGACAAGTCACTTTCCTGCTCGTGCTCAACCTCTAAGTAGCTGATAGAGACATTCTGTCACTTACTGTCTCAGGTTACCTGAGATTCCCTGCTCAGTATCACACTAGCCTTGAGGATAGTTTGTACTTTTCCTGGCTGTAAAGTGAGACAGGAACGTATTTCTCCAAGTGACACCACAGCAATGTAAAATATGACACGGTGACATTTTTTTGTCCCCTCTCAGGTGGACAGCAACGAGAAGCTACATAGAGATGCACGAGACTCCTTTTCCTCTCATCTCTTTAACATATGAGTGTAATAAGTAAGGCATTCTAGATTTGCAAATTTTTGTGTATATAAGGACATGTACTTCCCTCTGCAAAGCAAGAGTAGCTTGGGTGAATACATTTCCTTGCTTTGAATCTGTTTGCTGAGCTAGAAATTTCTAGATTCAGCCTTGAAAATGAATCCTGCAGGAGCTGTTTGGTAAAATGAACTTAGCCAGGAGGTTTTACATCACACCCCTAGCCAGGAAAAGATGGAAGACCCAGAGATCACCAAATATCTGCATGAGGGCTCTGTACCAGTTATTCAAAGCGAATAATTGTGACTGCTTTGGGAGAGACTAATTGTGTGTAGATCCCACTGGCCACTCTAGAGCTGCTGGTGTTTCAGTAAGGGACTCTGTGGGAGTGAAGCATTTCCTTGTTTGCACTTGCCTTAATGAGGGGTGATATGTTCCCTTGGCCTAGGTAAAGAGTTGTAACCTTGCATGAGAAGACGTTAGTTGTATAGGCTAAGATTGCTGGAGTTATTCATTCCTGTGCTTTAATCAGGGCTTTGAACTGATTCTTCCCAGTTCACTCAAAGAAGGGAAACTGGAACAGACACAAAGTTTTAAAGTTTGGCTGAACCTGAACAACAGTCAGAGCATGAAAAATTATGGGTCTAAGCCTTGTTAGAAACCTACTTTCTCCCCTTAGAAGCCAAACAGCAATCAAATCTCTTGCCTATGGAATTCTGAGCAGAGTCAGAAACAGTAGTGCCCCGCTCAAAGTTGGTGGCCAACCACACTGCTTTGTATGTGTGTCACTCTCTGCAGTCCTGCAATAATCCTGTCTCACACAGCAGCCTCCCAAAAGGGCTCACTACATGTCTTCCAAGTCTCCCATTCCAGAGCTTCAACCCATCGTTTTTCCCATTCCAGTAATCATTCTGGATCATCCAGATTGTAAAAAGTTCAGATCTGTTCTGGTTTCACTTCATCTGCCGTGACTGAACTGGCTCAAACTGGTTCAAAGTCCAGATTTTGATCCTGGGTCTGTCACTTACCAGCTGTGGCTTCGGGCAAGCTAATCAGTTTCCTCATTAATAAAATGAGACTAGTATGAGTCAGAATCGGTGGCAATGGATTGGAATTTTTTTGGTTTTGGATTAGTGGTACCAGAGTCCCTGGGTGATGCCAACAGCTAACACACTGGGCTGCTAACTGAAAGGTTGAAAGTTTGAGTCCACCTAGACATACCACAGAAGAAAAGTCCTGGTGATCTACTGACAAATCAGCCGTTGAAAATCTTTTGTCACTCAGTTCTACCGTAGTACCCGTGGGGTCACCATGAGTTGGAAACGACTAGAAGGCAATCAGTTATTTGTAGTGTGTTGTCTTTGGAGCATTGGTGGCACACTGGTTACAAGTTTGGCTGCTAACCGAAAAGGCCAGCTAATTTCAATCCACCAGCCATGCCTTGGAAACCCTATGGGGAAGTTCTGCTGTGTCCTCTAGGGTCCCTATGAGTCAGAATCAACTTGACAGCAACAGGTTTATCCTATGGGATTATTTCCCCCTAGCTTTATTAAGGTATAATTACATACAATAAAGTTAAATCTGTACAGTTTGATGCCTTCCTACAAATGTATAGTCATGTGATCAACACCACAACCATGATCTAGAACATTTCCATCATCACCCAGTGGTTCTCTTCCTCCGTAATCCGTCCCTTTCAACTCTGACCTCTGGTAACCACAGCTCTGCTGTTGCTGTTGGCTCTTCTCAAATTTCAACCAATGGAATCAAACAGTAGGCGGTTTCTCTCTTTCTCTCTTTTTTTTTCTTTTACTTTATTTTTTAAAATATAGTAAAACATTTTTTCTTCGGACATACAGTTCCGTGAATTTTAGTACATGTACTGATTCATGTAACTATCATAATAGGATAGAGAGCAGTTCCATCTAACAGGGTTGTTCTGAAGATTAGGAGAACCAATGTATGTATATTGCTTAGAACAAATACTGCGTGGCACACTGTGAGTACTCAAAAAATGTAGCTTTCGCAAGCAACGGCGTGTTTCCTCGGGCTCCGTCTTCCAGGCTCAGCATTTCTGTCATCAACGTGCCTGTCCTCCTTCCACATCTAACAGGAATCGGAAATGGCATCTGTAAAAAGGTGTGGGGGTGGAGTCTGACCTCCTCTAACTTGACAAACCCACGGCCATCGAGTCAATTCTGACTCACTGCGAAAAATCAAGATCAACATGAGGCAGCAGTCAGACACACCTCCTCGGTCCACCGTCTTTACCAATTCTGACACCACTTGTCCCTCCCATGGTACTCTCTGCTCTGCTGGGTTTGATAATTCATTGGAATGGCCACCCAGAACTCACAAACAATACTCACAGTTATGGGGTTTATTAGGGAAGTAACAGGTTACAATTTAGGTTCAGGAATGCTCAGAATATGGTTCCTCTCCCTGGACAGCCTCTTCCCAGCCATGCTCACAAGGCAGTCTCCCGAACCCTTAGCTTCTGCCCTGATGAGCAAGTATGACAAAGCCCTTTTAGCCCGGCCAGTAAGTGCCTAGAGGCACCACACTCCACCAGTAAGCCTTGGCCCCAAAACTCTCAGCTTTCTCACTTCATGGGCCAGGCAGGAAGTCTACTGCACCATGTCCTGTCAGTCTTTCCTGCCACTGCTTCTCACTGTCTTGTGCTACAGCTCTTCCTGTCTCCTTCTTTCTTTCTCTCTCTTTGCCTCTCTCTCTCTGGCCTGGCTCAGGAGTTTCTCAGTACAAGGATGCTGGGTCTAAAGGACACACTCCACTCTTGGCTGTACCTCCTGGGTAGTGGTAGAATCATCTCATTCCTGCCTCTGGGATGGCTCCTTTCAAGCCCAGATGGCACAACTTTCCAGTCTCTTTGGTGGGCCACAACTACTGTGTTTGCGCAGTCCCACCCAAGTGATTGTTACAAGCCCATCACAAGAAAGGTCACACAAAAGTGATCCATTGCATCGCAGCATTGTACAGGAGGCAAAAGTCCTTCAAGTGTTATCAGCCATTGTGAGTTGGTTCCAAACACCCTTACTCCAAGAAGCCCAATCTGGCACTCTTGCCTGATGGCTGTTTTCTTGTCACTGTCAACAGTCACTGAAATATGGCTTCACAGAGGACAAGTGCTGCCATGGAGCCAACCACAGTGCACAGTGGGCCCCAGGTGCACCTCACAGGGTTCTCAATAACTAGCTTTTCAGTAGATCACCAGGCCTTTCTTTAAAGACACTTCTAGTTGAATTCAAACCTCTACCATTTCAGTTTGCCACCAAGCCATTGACAGTTTGTGCATCTAAGGATTCCCTGTCTGGAAGAAGAGGTGTGTTTTTCTTTGCAAAAGGAACCATCCACTTACCAGAGTGTTGGTCCTCAAGACCGTCTCTTTTCCTAATACACACACAGGCCCTGTACAGGTCAGTTAACCCCAGTCTAGACTTGGAGAAAACCCTGGTGATGCAGAGGTGGTTAAGAGCTAAGGCTGCTAATCAAAAGGTCTGCGATCAACCAGACGTTCCTTGGAAACTCTGTGGGGTAGTTCTACTCTGTTCTATAGGGTTGCAATGAATTGGAATCGACTTGATGGTGACAAGTTTGGGTGTATTTGTTGTTGTCATTGTTTGTTTTTCTTAGGACTGGGAAAATTCATAAACTTGAGCACATTGCAAAAAAGTGCCTTCCCCACCCTGGCCCTAGGGGGGAGTCCTTCCCTGTCTACAGAGGGTGGCTATTCTTACCAACTATTCAGCAAGTAAAGCATTTCCCCATTCCCAGTGAGTAGGAGGCAAGCAAGACACAAGCTGTTTCAGTAGGGTGATCACATGTCATGGGTTTGCCTGGGAAAGCCCGGGTTGACACCTACTGACCCTGCTGTAATTGTAATAGCACCTCCTTTCGCTCTCAAAAGTTCCTCACGTAGCACAATAGAATAGTATGATCCCTCTATGTCAGGGTAGTCTGAGACCAGCCACTTAACCTCTCTGCATCTCCTTTCTCTCTTCCAGAAAGTAAAGCGATTAGAGGAGTTCAGTCAGAACCCTTCCAGTACCAGAAAGCCTGTAAATGTAAAATCCTTCCTGCATAATTTTATCATCACATGTAAATATTGATTGAGGGTCTCTGTGCTACCTGGAGAGTTGGAATCGTTGATCCGTAATAAAACCATTATGGTATATTGGCGAGGTTGCCCCAAAGGTTAAATACCTACTTTATAAATAGCCACCGTCCTGGCTCTTTTAAGATAAATTCTTGGGAAATTCAGTCCTTTGAAATAAAAAAAAAAAAAAAACTAAACCAAACCCACTGCTGTTGAGTCTATTCCAACTCATAGTAACCTGAAGGACAGGGTAGAACTGCCCTTTAGGGTTTCGAAGGAGCACCTGGTAGATTCAAACTGCTGGCCTTTTGGCTAACAGCCGTCGCACTTACCCACTGCGCCAGCAGGGTTTCCACTCCTTTGAAGAGACCCAGAACTAACAATCAGATTGATCTCTTCACTTGGTAGTGACCTTTTCTCACTGTGATGCTTGTGATACAGAACCTGCTCCTCCAGCCCTGAGCCACAGACAGTTACCACCGCTGCTGCCGCACACACCTGCTCACATTCAAACAGGCTCCGTCATTCAGCTGCCTCCCTGGTGAAACGCCCCTGTGGCTCATCAGTGATTTTACTAGAAACTGTGGGTTCCCCTTGAACCATGCTGCCTCGTGTATTTTAATTACATTTTAAGTGATTTCTCTACTGAGCACCACTAGGAAGAAAACCAGGGTATTATCATCATCATCCACTTAAGCTTTGTCTCAATTCTGGTCTTTGGAGAGCCTGAACAGCTAGAAGCTTCTGTCACCTTAAGCTCCTCTGTAAATCCCAATTGGTGTCGGCACTTAGCCTCCTTTCCAACGTCAAATAAAAGCCAGCGCTCTTTCTGCTCCCTGAAGCAGTTGCAGGCTTTGCATTTAAACCCTCCGGGGCATCCAGGCTCTCAACCCCACCAAACTCCACAGCAGGTTCTAGAGTATTCGTTTAGCTTGGTTTACATTATTGTAATTTTCTTAGGGATTTCTTTACTAGCTGGAGGGTGATTTTTTTCCCCCTTAATTAAACAACAAGTTGATTCCAAAGCACCTTTCCCAGCGTCTCCCCTGTCCCTGGCTCCTGCTGTTTCCTCTTGGCTGACTGCTTTGCAGCTTTCTGCCACACCTGGCTTCTCAGACTGAAAGTGAAAATGGAATGACAGCAAGGCAAGACGCATCTTTCAGGGGAACCAACCAGCTCTTGGCTTCGATCTATTTAATTTCCCGGAGCATATGGCGATTTGGGAGAGGACCAGGTAGTGTTATGTCTGTGTCTTAGAGAAGTTGTATCCTTCAGTGCCATTGGACACATATTCAAGGCACCCAGTGAGGCTCAAGAACTGTGCTGACGTAACCACCAGTTGCCATCAAGTGGGTTCCAACATGTGGCGACCCCACTTGGGTCAGAGTAGAACTGTGCCCCCTAGGTTTTTAGGGCCTTTTTTTCTTTAGTATTTTATCATGATTTTAAGTTTACAGCCCAAATCATTTTGCCATATAAAACCCACAGACACACCACTGTGCAGCTCTAGCTGCTCTCTCCCAGCTCCACCTCTGTGACAACGCACTCCTTTCCACCCTATACTTTCTGTAGCCATTCAACCAACTCCTATTCCCCTTCTACCCTCTGAGCTCGCCTCTGGACAGGAGCTGCTCAGACAACCTCATGTATATGTGTGAGTCAATGGATTTTTTTTTTTTAAGTGAATCACCAGACCTTTCTTTTGAGGTACCTCTAAGTATACTCAAACATCCAGCCTTTTGGAGAGACGTGGAGCACATTAACCATTCCTACCACTCAAAGACCTTGTCCTAGGCTTGGAGAGCACAGATGTCACACTCAGCATTGTCCTCGGGGAGCTCACATTCCCAAAGGCATCCTGGATGAAGTATGTTAGAGCACAGGTAACAAGCTCATTCAGGCCTCTTGAGTTACGGCATAGGACTCCAGGGAAGCTGGACCAGGCAAGAGTCTGAAAACAGGAACTGAATCAAGATCATGAATCCAGAAATTATCCCTGCTTCTTTCCTCATCTTTGTGTGTCTGCTTTAGTCTCCTTCTCTCTGCTGTTGGGGCTAGCGGCCAGCAAGTCAGCCCCTGACTCCTGGTGATCCTGTGCACAACAGGATTGGACCGTTGTGATCTGTAGAGTTTCCACGGAAACAAATTGTCAGGCCTTTCTTCCTTATCTGTCTTAGTCTGGAAGCTTCGCTGAAATCTGTTAAGCATCATAGCAACAACACACAAGGCTCCACTGACATACTGGTGACGGCTGTGTGTGAGGTGCATTGTCTGGGACTCAAACTCAGGTCTCCCACATGAAAGGCAAGTCTACCACTGAACCACCACTGCCTCCCATTCTCTCTGAAAGCTCTTTTCTGATTCTCTGCACCCATGGAGGGCTGAAAAGGCCCCCTGCAGATCCCGAGTTTATATCCCCTCCGAGTGAGACCATCCTAGACTGACTACCTGGCTAGATTTTCAGCCCAATTCCAAATTCTCTGAAGAAGAGACTGAATTTTTGCAAGCTTGCATCTGATGTCTTGTCTGACACAGTCAGCTGTGGGTAGGAGGTGGAGTCACAGAATGAATAGGTCCTAGGAGACCTGTGTCTCTGGTAGGGAGAACAGTTACCTGGAGAAGGCAGGCTTTGCAAGCTGTGTGGATGCCCCAAAAGATGTCTACCATGGTGGGAGGCTAGACAAAAATAAAGCCCACAAACAAAAGTGCTATTGACACAGCTGATTCAAAATTGGGGATTGGACAAGGCATCCTAACTTAAGCAGGATTTTGAAAGAGAAAGTGTGAACATAGCTGCAACTGGATGAGAGCATCCCAGACATGCCTAAAGGAACATCACATATTAATAGACTAACTTTGGTCCATCCATAGTGTTCCCTCAAGGAATCTAGCATCTTGTAACTGAGCATCACAACAGTCTTACTCGTCACAGAGACATCAGTGGTGCAGCAAATCTTGTCACTTGTTTCCTGGCCACCAACCTCTCTATCTCTTTCTCTCTCTCCTTTCTTTCTTCCTCTCCATAAACCTCAGGGTGCCCTCCCCGGTGTCACCTAAAGGTTAACATCAAGCAAACACAGATTCGAATGCCCACACTGCCCCTTACTGTGTGTCCTTTAGCACATTAAACACTTTCCAGCGGACAGAATGGTACTAATAGTGGTATCAGCCTCGTTTGAATAAAATGAGATAGTGCAAGATAAAGAGCCTGTGTCTGGCACAGAGCAGTGTCAGGAACGTCTGTCTCCAGACCCTTCTCACTCCATCTGTCCTCTTCTCCAATAGTAGGCTGGTGAGATATTCTGAATTTTCAAAATCCAGACTTTTGGAAGGATGCTACTGTTGGAATAGTTAAAATACAGGTCTTCTCTTGCAAAAAAATCAAATTAAGAAGCAGCACTTCTAGCATCATCCATGGGCCTTTGGATGTGTCTGACGTCTTATCTCACGTCAGTTTCCACAGTCCTTGGAGTCAAATGAAAAACAAGTTTGTCTGCTGTTCTGACCTGTACGTGGATGAGGCTCCGCTTGTTGTTTCCTTCGTGTTGAGCCTCTTGGGTGAGCGTGAGCCTTCCCAGCCCCCCACCCGCCCCAGGCAGGGCCCATCTTCTCTGGCCACCTGTGACTCACCTATGACAACTGTATCGAGTGTCCCTGCCTTCCAGGGCACCAGAACAGCCCAAGGACTTATTCCGTCCCTTGTGTTGACTTGCCTTTTTCAGAGTCCCAGATGTGGGGCACACTCCAAAGACCTTCTGAATGTCGGGGTCCACGGGGATAGTTTTCACTTTATTAATGTTCGGAAAATGCCAACAGGTCAGAAACGCATGGCTTTCTGGGTAAAGCTGAGCTCTGCCAACACTACAGGTTATGCTACTTAGTTCGGGTACTCACTGGAAAAGAGTTTAGTTACCATGGACTGTTAATATTGGAAAGGGTTTTTTTTTTGTTTTTTGTTTTTCATACTGTTATGTGTTGGATTTCTTTTTCAAAGGCAGAAAGGAGGGGGGCTGACTTAAGAGCAGGGATCAGGATAAAATGTGCAAAACCAGCTTGGCTATACTGTGCTCTGCTTCACTGCACATGCACGGTAATCCCTTAACCTCGCTTAATCCCCTTTGATCTTTGTGGCCGGATTTGCAAAACATTTCTGCTGGGAAATAATGGCCACAAACTTCAGAGGTTCCAACTTGGGAGAATATGTTCCTGCGTTGTAGGGTTTGACAATGTCTGATTCGTGTGTCTAATGCTTCCCACATCCAGGAAACGGAAGGATGACTAATCCAGAATAAAGAGTAATCCAGACACTCTCTGTAATGAGTAACATTTATTTCCCGTAGGCACTGGTTTGAGTTCCTACTGTGTGGATTATTTGGCCAGTCTCAAAATTCAAAGGTGTAGCTCTGGTGGCACTGTAGTTAAGAGCTCAGCTGCTACCCAAAGGGTCAGTCGTTCAAAGCCCACCAGTGGCCCCGTGGGAGAAAGATGCGGCAGCCTACTTCTGTAAAGATCACGGCTATGGGGCAGTCCTCCTGTGTTCTCTTGGGTCATTATGAGGTAGAATTGACTTGACAGCGTGAGTTTGGGGATGTGGTTTTGAGTAATACAGTCCACGTCCTCAGAGTTTCCATTCTAGTAAGAAGACATTTACAGTATGTGTTGCTGAGTCCTGTGCTAGAAGAAAGCACTGCCTGTAATGGGAATGCGGTGGAAAGCACATCTTACCTGCCCTTTCTTTTTTGCAGTTGTTAGTTGCCTTTGAGTCTTTCCAACTCATGGCGACTCCACGTACAGCAGAATAAAGCATTGCCCAGTCCCGCATCAGCTTCACAGTCACTGGTTTGCTCAAGTCCGTTGTCGTGGCTGCTGTGTATTTTAAGTGCCTTCCAACACAGAGGGCTCAACTTCTAGCACTGTATGAGATAATATTCTGCTGTCATCCACAGGGTTTTCACTGATTTTCAGAAGTAGATCTCCAGGCCTTTTTTTCTAGTCTGTCCTAATTGGAAAATCCACTGAAACCTGTCCACAATGGGTTGACCCTACTAGCATTTGAAATGCCAAAGGCATAGCTTCCAGCATCATAGCAACAGGCAAGATACCACAGTAGGACAGACTGACAGATGGGTGGTGGTTGCCTTTAGGCCTCACTGATTCATCTATCTTGATTCATTGTCCACTTGAGGGAGATTTCTCATCAAGAAATATTTCTCCTTATTCAACCATGCAAGTTGACTTATTTTTTGTGTTTGCTGAAAGCAAGTGCAACCTCAATAACCACACTATTAGAGAAAACAGAGATTTATTAAATTTAGCAGAAATGCTATGTTTCAGTACAACTCATGAAGCAGATCCCCAGGCCTTTCTCCTGTGGCACTGTTGGATTTCTTCCTACCACCAACCTTCAGGTTAGCAGTTGAGCACAAGCGGTCTGCGCCACATAGGGAGCTTAAGAAGTGATGAGTGCTGTGAGAAACAGAGCCAGTGAGAAGGTTGGGGTTCCAGGAGTGGGGTGTGCTGCTGTTTTTAATAGAAAAATCAAAGATGACAATTGACTAAAATCTTAAAGGAGTTGAGAGTATCGGCCGTGAGAAGAGAGTGTTTTCCAGGGGGAGCAGTCCATGGGGCTGGAGGAGAGTAGGTACCAGAAAGGCAGGGGTGGAAAGGATACAGTTCCTGCAGGGTCTGTGGGACGCTGTAAAGACTTTGCCTTTCACTCCAGGTAGGTTGGGGGCCATTAGATGGTTTAGCACAGAGGAGAGACATGGTCTGATGATGCAAAGCTTGTTCCTGCTTTGGAGGCTATTCCGTCTCCCAGGAATGTCCTTCCTCCTGGTCTTTTCACAGCTGCCTCCTCCTTGGATCTGTCTCAGTGAGGTCTTCCCTACACACCCAGCCACTCACAATCATGTTGTACTGTTTTAATTGTCTGCCCAGTGCTTATTACTCATTGATCATTGTTTTTGCTTATTTATCCATTTACTTGCATATTTTCTATCTTCTTTCACCAAAAGGCGATTCTGCTAGTTCTCCTCCCCTTGAGAGTAGGCTGGACTAAGTGACTTTGCTTCCAAGAACAGAGAACAGAAAGGGATAATAGTAACTTGGCAGTAGAGAAACCAAGCAGGCACCACCTTAACCAGATGCCAAGGTCATCATCATCAGTGACGTCACATGGCTGTCAGGTATGTGCTGGCTGACACGATGTGATGTCACTGACATGATGAGAAGGCCACTTTGCCTTTGTGATCTGCATTCCAGAATCAATAATCTCAGTCTAATCACAAGAAAACATCAGACAACATCAAATCAAAGGACATTCTCGTCTGATTAGTACTCTTCAAAAATGTTAAGATCATGAAAAATGATAAAAGACTAAGGAGCTATCAGGGTTTAAGAGCTTGGCTGCTAACCAAAAGGTTGGCAGTTTGAATCTACCAGCCACTCCTTGGAAACCCTGTGAGGCAGCTCTACTCTGACCTTTAGGGTTGCTATGAATCCGAACTGACTCAACAACAGGGGGTGAGGAGTTTTCACAGCCCGAAGGAGACAAAAAGAGGTGACAAGTAAATGAATGTGGTTTGAATCCTGAAACAGAAAAAAATACCCATTAAAAGTATTCCAAAAAAAAAAAAAAAAAAACATTGTCTTCAAGTACATAATGACCATATAGGACAGAGTAGAATTGCTCCACAGGGTTTCCAAGGAGTGGTTGGTCAATTCAAACTGCCAGCCTTTGGAAAAACAGCCAAGCTCTTAATCACTGTGTCACCGTGGCTTCGGATAAAGGATAATGGTGAATAAATTCATCAAGTTTGAATATAGTCTCTACCAGCATTGTACTGTGGTGGTGTTGTTTTGATACGAGTATCACAGTTATGTACAATAGCATTAAGGGAAGTGTAATGGAAACTTTCTGTACTACCTTTACAATGCTGATGTAAATCTAGGGTTATTTCATAGTGCAAAGTTAAAATAAAAGTAATCTAAGGAATATATAGGGATGGTATCTATGTCCTTGCTCACTGCTGTGTCCCTAACAGCTAGAATGTTAATGTTGTTGTTAGCTGGCTGTTGAGTCGATTCTGACTCGTTGTGACCCCATGTGTTACAGAGAGAACTACTCCGTAGTTTTCTTGGCTATAATCTTTTTTGTTGTTGTCATTGTTGTTTTTTTAGTGGTGATTAAGTGAAAGTATACAATCAAAATTGGTTTGGGATGCCAACCCATTTTCAGCTCCTTCTGCTCTCCCCACCCAGTGACAGCACATTCCTCCTTTCTATTCCATACTTCCAGTGTCACCTCAACAGGCATCTGTCCCCTCCTCTCCGCCTCTTCACTCCCATTTAGAAAGAGACCAGTAGGACCACCTCCTATAAATGCATAGAACCATAAAGTACACATACTGTATGGTCACACGGTGTCTGTGAGTCCAGTCCATTCTTGTTTGAAGAGTTGGCCTCAGCACTGATTTCCACTCAGGGACAGCAGCAGATTTAGGGTTCGTGTTCCCAGGGAGCATCCAGGCTGTTGGGCCATCAGTTCGGATCTTTTAGAACAGTTCTTGGGCTGCACCCCTCTTTTTCTCATGTTGGCACAGGAACTCTACATTGTTTCTCCTGTCATGGCTGTCTTTGGTGGTGGCCGGGCACCGTCTAGTTCTTCTGGTCTCGTGTTGATACAGTCTCCCATTCTTATGGGTCCTTCTGTCTCCTGGGCTCTTTTTCCCTCGTGTCTCTGATGTTCTCCAGAGGAGTTGGGACAATTTGTTTTACTTCAGATGGCAGTTTCCTAGCTTTTAAGACCCCAGACGCCACTCACCAATATGGGATGCAGGAGAGTCTCTTAGCAATAGACTAGTTATGCCAGTTGGCCTTGATGTCCCCTGAATACATGGTCCCGCAGTGCCCCATCCCTGCTTCTCTATCCTTCAAAATATTGGGAGTTTAGAAAACCTTTCGGTTTATGGTGAAGTCCAGTTAAAGTTGTTCTGCTCTCTACTGTGTGCTGTCACTGCTTTCACCGAACAAAATTTCTATCAAGTATCTAATCTAGATCTGACTCGATGGCACTTGGCTTGGATCTAATCTATGACCAACTCTCTCCCTCCCTGCTGACGCTTGTAGCTATCGAAGAGTCTTTTCTTCTGTGTATAAGACTTATCTTTGTAGTAGAGGTCTCATACAATATTTGTCCTTTTGCCACTGACTGATTTCACTCAGTATAACATCTTCCAGTTGAAACCAGATTATGAGATGCTTCCTAAAATCATAATTGTTCTTTATCATTGCATAGTGTTCCACTGAGTATGTGTACCATAATTTATTTATCCATTCATCTGTTGATGGGCACGTAGGTTGATTCAATCTTTTTGCTACTGTGGACAGTGCTGCAATAAGCATTCATGTGCTTGTATGTGTTTGTGCAACGACATTCATTTCTGTAGGATGTATTCTGAGCAGTGTTATTACTGGATCAAATGCTATTTCTAGTTCTGACTTTTTAAGGAAGTGTCAAATTGCTTTCCAAAGAGGTTGTACCATTTTGCAATCCAACCAGCAGTGTAGGAGAATTCCAGTCTCACTGCAGCCTCTCCAGCTGTTGTTTTGTGTTGTTTGGATTATGGCCAATCTTGCCGGGGTGCAATGGTATCTCATTGTGATTTGGATTTGGATTTTTCTAATAGCTGATGATCATGAGCATTTCCACATGTGTGTTTTGGCTACTTGGATATCTTCTTTGGTGAAGTGTCTGCCCATCTCCTCTGCCTATCACTTAATTGGGTCATTTACATTTTTATTGTTGATATTTTGCAGTACCTTGTAGATTATGGAAATCAGATGTCAGTCCAACATATAGTTGCCAAATATTTTTTCCCGTTCCGTAGGTAGTCTTTTAACTTTCTTATAAAGTCTGGATGAGCAAAAGTGCCTGATTGTTAGTAGTTCCCATTGAACTATTTTCTCTTCTGTTGTTCATGCACTGTTTGTCAGATTTTGAAGTCTGTGGAAACCGTGTATTAGAACTTTCATTGTTGACCATACTTTTTCTTGCATTATCTTTATCATTTTAGGTTTCACATTTAGGTCTTTGATACATATAGAGTTGGTTTTTGTGCAGGGTGTGAGATATGGGTCCCATTTCAGTGTTTTGCAGATGGACATCCAATTTTTCCAACACTATTTGTTAAAGACACTGTCTTTATACCAGTTCACAACCTCTGGGCTTTTGTCAAATATCGACTGTTCATAAGAGGATGGTGTTATTTCTGGGATCTCAATTCTGTTCCACTAATCTATATGTCTCTTTTTGTACCAGTACCAGGCTGTTTTCACTACCGTGGCAATGTAGTAGATTCTAAGATTGGGTAGTGTGAGGCTTCCCACTGTGTTCCTCTTCTTCAGTAGTGCTTCATTTATCCAGGATTTCTTCTCTTTCCAAACAAAATTGGTGATTTGTTTCTCCGTCTCATCAAAAAATGACACTGAAATTCGTATTGGGATTGCATTGTATGTGTAGATCATTTTGGGTAAAATAGACATTTTCACAATGTTAAGTCTTCCTATCAATGAGCAGGGTAGGTTTCTCCACTTACTTAAGTCTCTTTTGGTTTCTTGTAGTACTTGTAATGTTCTCTGTATAGGTCTCTTGTTTGTCTAGTTAGATTTATTCCTAGGTATTTTATCTTCCTAGGGGCTATAGTAAATGGTATTGATTTGGTGATATCCTCTTTGATGCTCTCTTTGTTGGTGTAAAGGATCCTACTGATTTATGTATGTTTATCTTATATCCTGACACTTTGCTGAACTCTTCTATTAGTCCCAGTAGTTTACTTACAGATTCTTTAGGATTCTCTGTATATATGATCATATCATCTGCAAATAAGGAGATTGTTACTTCACATTTGCTGATGCAGACATCTTTTATTTCTTTGTCTTGTCTAACTGCTCTTGCTAGAACCTCTAGAACAGTATTGAATAGAAGTGGTGACAGTGGGCATCTTTGGCTAGTTCCTGTTCTCCGGAGGAATTCTTTCAGTCTTTCTCCATTCAGGATGCTGTAGGCAGTGGGCTTTGCGTAGATGCACCTTATTGCATTGAGGAATTTCCCCTCTATTCTTATTTTACTGAGAGTTTTTAACATGAATGCTTATTGGACTTTGTCAAATGCCTCTTCTACGTCAATTGAAAAAATCAGGTGATTCTTATCCTTTCAGTTATTTATGTGGCTGGTCACATTAATTGTTTTCCTGATGCAGAACCAAACCTGCATCCCTAGCATGAATCCAACTTGGTCGTGATGAATTATTTTTTTGATATATTGTTGAATTCTATTAGCTAGGATTTTGTTGAAGATTTTTGCCACTAGATTCATGAGTGATATTCATCTGTAATTTTCTTTCATTGTGGGATATTTCCTTGGCTTTGATATCAGGATTATGCTGGCTTTGTAGAGTGAATTTGGGAGTATTCCATCCCTTTCTATGCTTTGAAATAGCCTTGATAGTATTGGAATTAACTTCTCTCTAAACACTTGGTAGAATTCTCTGTTGAAGGCATCTGGGCCAGGACTTTTTGGGTTGGTAGTTTTTTGATCACTTTTTCAATGTCTACTTCTGTGATGGGTTTACTAAGTTATTCTACTTCTCCTTGTGATAATTTTGATAGGTGATGTGAATCTAGAAATTTGTCCATTTCTGTCTTAGTCATCTGGTACTGCTCCAACAGGAAATACCACGAGTGGAAGGTTTCATGAAGAGAAGCTTTCATTCTCTCAGTCCAGTAAGCCACAAATCCATTAACAAGTTACAAGTCCATTCAGTAAGAGAAGTTATCACAGTCCGGTAGGATAAGTCCAAATCCAGTGAGAGCATCTCAGCACAGGAACCTCGGGTCCAAAGGACATGCTCTGCTCTTGGTGCTTCTCTTTTGGCAGTATGAGGTTCCCAGCTTCCTCACCTCACTTCTCTCCGTTATGACCCACAAGGTTGTAGCTTGAGACCTGCCTCACTAACACAACTGTTCTCCATTCTGCATCATCAGTCTCACAGAGGCAGGATTCACAACATATGGGAGGAATGGCACCATAATGGGACTCGTAGCCAAATTAAATCAACACGTACATTTTGGGGGGGACACAATTTAATCCATGACAATTTCCTCTAGGTTTTCAAATCTGTTAGAGTATAATCTTTTGTATTATTCTGTTTTTGTAGTATAACTTGTAGCCAAATCAAATCAACGCATACATTTTTGGGGGGACACAATTCAATCCATGACAATTTCCTCTAGGTTTTCAGATCTGTTAGAGTATAATCTTTTGTATTATTCTCTTTTTGTAGTATTCTATTATGATACTTTTGATTTCTGTTGGATCTGTTGTGACATCTCCCATCTCATGTCTTACTCAGGTTATTTGTTTCTTCTCCTGTTTTTCCTTTGTAAATTTAGCCAGTGATTTATCAATTTTGTTGATCTTTTCAGAGAACCAAATTTTAATTTTGTTCATTTTTTTCAGCTGTTCTTCTGTTCTCTAATTCATTTAGTTCTGCTCTAATAGTTATTATCTTTTTCCTCCTGGTGCCTGAGAGTTCCTTTGTTGCTCTCTTTCTGCTTGTTGAAGCTGTAGGGTTAATTCTTTGGTTTGGGCCCTTTCTTCATTCTGGATGTGTGCATTTATAGATATAAATTGATCTCTGAGCACTGCTTTAGCTGTATCCCATAGGTTCTGGTAGGTTATGTTTTCATTCTCATTTGATTCCTTGAAATGCTTTATTTCATCTTTCGTTTCTTCTATAACCCAAGGATTTTTGAGGAGGGTGTTGTTCAGTTTCCATGAGTTCAGATTTTACCTACGTTCTTTCTGTTATTGATTTCAACTTTTATGGCTTTATGGTCTGAGAAGATGCTTTGCAGTAATTCCGTGGATTGGATTTTGTTGAGACTTGCTATATGTCCCAGTATGTGGCCTATTCTGAAGCATGTTCCATGTACATTTGAACAGAAGGCGTACTTATCTGTTGTTGGGTAAAAAGTTCTGTATATGTCAGAGGTCTAGTTGGTTGATTGTTGCAACAAGATCTTCTGTATCTTTACTGAGATTTTTTCTGGATGATCTGACCATTACTCAAAGTGGAGTGTTGAAGTCTCCAGCTATTATTGTGGAGTGATCTATCCTGTTTTTCAGTGTTGTCAGCATTTGTTTGATGTATTTAGGTGCTCTGGTATTGCTTGCATAGATATTTAATATGGTTATATCCTGCTTATGTATTGAACCTTTCAGTAATAAATAGTGACCATTCTTGTCCATGATGGTGGACCTTACATTAAAATCTATTTTATCTTAGATTAATATTGCCACTCCTGTTCTTCTTCATGTGTTGTTTACTTGGTATGTATTTTTCTATCCTTTTTCAGTTTTTTCATATTTTTGAGTCTAAGGTATGTTTCTTGCAAGCAATGTATAGATGGATTATATCTTTTGATCTAGGCTGTCACTCTCTCCCTCTTTATTGGAGCATTCAGACCATTTACATTCAGCATAATTATTGATAGGTGTGTGTTTAGTGCTGTCATTTTGATGCCCTTATTTTTGTGTTGTTAATGTTTTCTTTGCTTGTCTCAATATTCTGTTCTGGGTCATTTTTCTTTATGGATTTACTTTTCATCTTTCTCAGTGTTGGTTTTGTGTTTGTTGAGACTCCTGTATTATGTTTCTTGTTTTGATATGCCACGTTATTAGTTTGCTTTGCGGCTACCACTTGAATCCCTCCCCCTTAATATTCTAAATTAAAACAAATCTTTAACTTCTGTAATTTCCTCACCATCTGAAAGGGTTGTAACTACTGTAATATACCCCTCTGTATAGTGTGATGGTGTCATAGTTTACATGTTTAGATCTCTGGTTCCCTACTTTTAATATTTTAGCTTTTGTTGAGTTTCGTGACTTCCCTAATTGAGTGGGACTTTGGATGCTCTGTCCAGCATTGCCTCCTTAAGTATACAACTAACGATAATTGTTTTTCTAAACAAAGTGCTTCTTTCAGTATTTCTTGCAGTTTTGGTTTGGTGTTAGCAGTCTGTAAGCTTCTGTTTCTCTGATAATGTCTTAATTTCACCATCATTTGAGAGATAATTTTACAGGACATACAAGTCTGGGTTGGAAATTTTTCTCCTTCAATCCGACTCGACGGCACTTGGCTAAGGCTTTGAGTGTGTCGTCCCACTGTCTTCTTGCCACCTTGGTTTCTGCTGAGAAGTCAGACGAAAGGCTGCGGCGATTCCCTTTGTATGGTGGTTTTGCTTTAAGCCTTGCTGCTTTTAAGAGCGTCACTTTATGTTTCATTTTATGATTATAATATAGCTTGGTGATTTTCTTTTGGGGTTTAGTTTTCGTAGTGTTCAATAACATTGAATATCTAGTTCATGTCTTTCGTGAAGTCAGGGAAGTTTTCTGTCAACAACTCTTCAACAATTCTCTCTGCATTTTCGACTCGACGGCACTTGGCTGGCTGGCTCCCTGTTCAGGAACTCCAATTGTTCATAAGTTATTCCTCTTGATAGAGTCCCACATGCTTCTTAATGCTTCCTCATTTTTATTGTTTCTTTGATCTGATTTCTCCTCATAAATGCTGGTGTCAGTTGCCTTATCTTCAAGTTCACTAATTCTGTGTTCCAGTTCCTCCAAACTGCTCTTTTGGCTTCATATTGAGTTGTCCAATTCTGTATATTATTATTGATCTGCTGGATTTCAGATCATTGATGTTGTAAAAGTTCATAAACCTTATTTAATTTTTCATTTTGTTCTGCTGCATTTTGCTTAATCTCTAGAAGAGCTCATACATAATTTTTTTGTATTTTACCCCTGATAACCACAGAAAGGCCTCTTCGTAAGGAAGTTGTTTGAATCTTTATTTTGGAAGTTTTCTGGAGCCATCATGCTCTGCTTCTTTAAATGGTTGGATATTGATTGCTGTCTTCATGCCATTCAGAAGCTATTCAGTTTCTCTGGTGTTACACCAACAGGAGCTGTGGCATAGGTCTAAGAAGGGAGTGAGTAAGGAGACTCCTTGATTTGGTAACTAGCCATTGCTGCAGTCTTTAGGTGCAGCTGACTTACACATAGCTTCTCTTTCAATATGGATTCTGTCAAGCACGGAGGTGCTGCTCAGCTTGGTGGTTGGCTCTACCGGGGCCCTCAAGGGTGGCAGGTCCTGCCTTCTGGTTGATAAAGGTGGTGAGCCATTTGTCCCAACAGGCACTTTTGCTCAGCATGAGAATTAGCCTCAGCTGAACCCTCAGGCAAGGCTGATTCCACCACTCAGCTGACCAAGATGGTGTCTGTCTGAGTTGCCCGTTACTGTGAGACAACAGAATCTATGACGCAGATCAAAGAAGTGAGCTGGGAGGGGTACTGGCACCCTCAGTCACTCACCACTTTGGGTTCTCCAAATGTGCTGACCCAACCAGAGTCTCTCTGTGGCAGGATGTGCTATTTCCTTAGGCACTGCAGATCAGCAAGGCAGCCGAGCTGTGCCAGGCTCACAGGCTCAAGACACCCAGTCCCAGCCTCCTGGCCAACAAAGAAGGCTTCTGTGTCTGCCGTCCTCCCAGGTGCCACTCTTGGCTGTAATCTTAACAGAAGCAGATCACCAGGCCTATCGTCTATGGTTGAAACCATCAACTTTAGGTTAGCAGTTGAGTGTAAACCATTGGGCACTCAATTGAATTCAATAAATAAGGATGGACACACAGTAAAATTGATAGTGATGCCTTGAAAAAAATCAGTGCTTTGCTAACTGCAAAGTACTTTACAAGTAGCTCCTTACAAATATAAGAAAAAGAGTATCATTGTTATCTCATTTTGACCATAGAAATGGGGAAAGATTGCCAACTTCCTGGCACATACCCACACTAAATCCAAGCTTCACCTGAGACCCTCTGAGCCACTTACTGTGATACAGCCTCATCTGTTCATAATGATGTTCCTAACCAAAGGCTCTGAGACAAGGAAATTTCACATAAAACTGAATAAAAATCATCAGTTTGATGGTATCTTATTAATTGAGACTCAATAAAAACATATAAGGCCCTCCTGCCTCTCAACAGCTGATTATTTCTCTTAAAGACACTTGCCAAAGGCAATGATTAAGGTCTTTCTTTCTGCAGAAGTGAAAGTAATAGAAGTAGAAGATTAAGTCTTCTCTCCTGTCATCCCAGTGCCAGCTGCTCTGTGAAAGGTGTCCTTTGAAGGTTCTGGTAGGAGACAGTCCATTGCAGAGAAGTCTCAGCTTCTGGAAACAAGGGATCTTCTCTCCTACAATGAGTCAGGAGCTCCAGGGAGAAGAGTGAAGGGGCTTAGTGAATAGCTGAAGAGTAGACAACATTGAAATAAGACTGTAGTTGGCACATACCACACGTCCATACCTGGTCATCCATCAATCATCCATCTCTCCATCCTTCCATCTGTCCATTTGTCCATCCATATATCCACTCATCTGTCTACCCATGTATTCAACATGTAGGGAAACAGCTGATGCAGCAGCCAACCTACCTGAGAATCGAAAGACCTGGGTTCTGATCTCCTCTGTGTCAGCAAGTGGTCCCATGAATGTGGGTAGTTTGTTTCCCTTTCTGAGCCTCACATTGTCAAATGAAGGCAGTTCTCTTGAAAATCTGAGTCTTTTTCTGGCACTTATTCTAGGTGCATAGTAAGTATTTCTAAGTATTCTGTTCTCTGCTTGCCATAATAGGGGTGCAGAGTGTGTGTATATATATTCTGTGTTCTCTAAGAGCCACTAGTATAATAAGAAAGAAAAAATAGTATGTGCTACAGAGTTAAATAAAACACAAGGCACCAGATGATTAAGCATAGACAAATAATGCTACAGAATGACTTTAAAAGAAGGCCAGGATGTTTCCTGGGGTAGTCTAGGTTGGCTTTTTGGAGAAAGTGGGACTTGTTCTAGACGTAAAAGGAACAACCAGATTTACAGAAACAGAGAACAAAAAATTAACTTTCCAGACACTTCTCTGAAAACACCACGTTCTTAGACATACCTTCAGGTCTTTGTATAAGCAGTTTCTCTGCTTGACATGCTCTCCTCCCCTGCTCTCCTTACCAACTCCTACTTCTCCTTCACAATTCAGTTCAGATGTCCATCTCAGCTATGAAATCTCCTCTGATAACCTCTGTGCACCTTGTCCCACAAGCATCCCCAGCTCCACTCTCAGAAATGATTTTTGGCTCCTTGGGGTACCCACAGAATGTGCACCTATATTCTTGTTGCACAACACATTTTTGGCACCTGGACATCATCTCATGCCCAAGATTGTGCAGAATACGTGGTCTTAATTTCTCTGTGTGTCCCTACCAAATGGCTCAAATGTCCAACAGAGAATAGCCACTCTGTAAGAGTGAAGTAAGGAGTAAATACATGAATAAATGAACAAATACATGAACAATTATGCTTTGTAAAACCTGCCTTCTACTCAAGCCTGAGGGAGAGGCATGCAGGATGGATAGAGAGACAAGATAGAAAACCCGAGAGGACAGAGGTCCCACTCAATGAGCAAATATTCTGTTCTTGATGTCGAATAAGGGAATAGACACCAACAACCACCCTTTGCCTACTACCCAGCAAGTGTGAGGGGTTTGTTGACACACCATGGAGAGGGACATCACTGGCCTTCCCATGGAGAGATTTACTAGCAAAGTCCCTCTTGTCTTTGTTGGCATGCAGAACGGAAGTGCACACTTCCCTCACTGAGAAGCATGGCCTGTGCTGATGAAACCTTGACATGGAGTCAAACTAGACAAGGGAAGAGGTGTGTCCCATTAAAGTTCGAGCGATGGGAGCACAAAGAAACCGGTCTGGCTTCCTGGCCCTTTCTCAGGTGAATTATTCCCGAAGTTCTTTTCAGAATGTCTCCGGCATACTGTTTAACAGTTATCCCATCCAGGCGGGAATAGAGAGGACTACACTTGCTGGTTACAGCAGTGTGTATCCTGTCCCATGTAGGATTCACAGAGAGCTTAGTCTGGAGTATGAGCTTTGGAGTCTAGGACATCGGAGTTAAGTTTTAACCCCGCGATATACTAACAGTGTGGTCTCAGAGAAGGTCTTCATCACTTAAAATCTCCGCCCCATCATTGGTAAAATGGGGACAGAAATTGTTCCTTGCTAGTTTGTCATGAGGACTAGAGATAATGACTATAAAGCTCCCCCTGCCAGTGCTAGCTCAACAGTGATGCATGTTACCATTGTTATTAGCTATTCTGATGCCCTTTGTCTTCAGCAAGTATTGATCCAGTTACCAATAGGCTCACACCAAAGTAGTAGGTACTAGAGACACACAGAGATGTTTAAGAGGGAAATTTCATAGAGAAGATACAATGTTCCCTGCATCTTCAGGGAGAGACAATGACTTGATTTTGTTCTGAAGTCAGGAAGGCAATGTTCTCTCTCATATTGTGTTTTCAGTTGCAAACCTTCACTCTTCTAGAGTGCAGGTAATTGTTTTTCTACATTACACAGGCATCATAATATTTTGAGAAAACAAAATAAAAGAAGGAAACAATCACCCACAATCCTCCACCCTGACCAATAAAACTGGTTCTCATTTCCTAAGTTCAGAGTGAGTGGAGTTTCATTGGGCAAAGACAGATGTGGGGAATGGTATTTTATCCAGAGGCAGTAGGCTTTTGTTAACTTATCCGAAAATGGGGTTCCTAGCCCATCCTGCACATTTGTTGGAAACAAAATTGTATTTACAGAGAAAAACTCATTGTAAATCTTCATGTTACTTAAAGCTGAATATCCCAACTAGACCCTCCTAGGTGTATATATATATACATATATATATACGTATATATGTATGTATATATATGTATGTATATATGTATATGTATATATGTATGTATATATGTATATATATATATATACAGTTTCCATAAGTAGAAAATAAGTGGGTAGGACCAGACAACCTAACAAATCTGCCAACCAAGGAATGTCCTTTAGGATGGCAATATTCGTTCATATTCTATCAATTACATAATGCATGAGAGTAGGTGTGCTTGACATTCTACAAGTACAGTGTAAACCACACTTACCCAAAGCTCCTTCTCTGATTGAGAGTGGCTGCTTGCAGAATTTCTTACACTTTCTAATTCAGTCCACCAAAACTCAGCCCCCTGCAAACTTCCAGGGCCTCATAGTACTGAACACTGTTCACCTGGCTTGTCAGACAACTGTCAGTGTATGTGAGGCCCAGACAGCCCTGCAGTGCTGTCGGGAGCCAGGATTCAGGGCAGGGGAGGCACGGATGCCTGGGCCGCTGTCTTCTCTCAAAGGTGCCCAGGGCAATGCCCTGCACCCTGTGGGCACCTGGTAAACATTGGCAGACTTGGTGCAGTGGTGCCCAGCTAATGAGTAGCAGGCTTTTTATCTCTACTTGGAAATGTGAGGACAGATGGAAGAAGAGGACAAGGTGGGGGGAAGAGTCTCACTCTGAAGCCCAGATAGCATTGCAGCAGCGTAGTCAGACATAAAGGATTCTGATTTCAGCAGAGATAAAAGCATCAGCAAGCGCCTCGTCTGAATGGCAAGTAGGTTGAAAAAGATTTCAATCTGATTCTGCTTTTCTCACATCAAAGGAAAGATGAACTGGCTGAGTTTCAAAAAACTTCCCCCAGAAGCCTCCTTCCCCCAAAACACACACGTGTGTGTGTGTGTGTGTGTAGAAACATATAATCACACACACATACACACATACTGTTGTTAAGTGCCATAGAGTCAGTTCCAACTTACAGTGGTACTGAGCACTACAGAACCAAACATTGCCCAGTCCTGCACCATGCCCACAATCGTTTTGATGCTTAAGCCCATTGTTGCAACCACTGTGTTGGTCCATCTTGTTAAGGATCTTCCTCGTTTTCACTGGCCCTCCACTTTACCAAGCATGCTGTCCTTCTCCAGGGACTGACCTCTTCTGACAACATGTGCAAAGTATGTAAGATGTAGTCTCACCATCCTTGCTTCTAAGGAGCACTCTGTACTTCTTCAAGGACAGATCTGTGTGTTCTTTTGGCAGTCCATGGTATGTTTAATGTTCTTCTCCAGCATCACTGTTCAAGGCGTCAATTCGTCTTCTGTTTTCCTCATTCATTGTCTGGCTTTCCCACGCATGTGAGGCAACAGAAAATACCATGGCTTGGATCAGGCACATCTTAGTCTTCAAGGTGATGTCTTTACTTTTCAACACTTTAAAGAGGTCTTTTGCAGCAGATTTTCCCAATGCAATATGTGTTTTCATTTCTTGACTGCTGCTTCCATGGGCATTGATTGTGAAAGCAAGTAAAATGAAATCCTTGACAACCTCCATCATTTCTCTGCTCATCGTGATGTTGCCTAGTGGTCCAGTTGCAAGGATTTCTGTTCTCTTGATGTTGAAGTGCAATGAACACTAAAGGCTGCAGTGTTTGGTCTTCGTCAGTAAGTGTTTCAAATCCTCTTCACTTTCTGTACGTCGTTGTTTGGTATTTTGAGACTAGTTACTTTCTTGCAATGCACATTTTTCCCATGGATAATGTCCATATAACTATTCAGAAATGACCTGTCAAAGTCACGTACTTGTCCCCACATCACATCTGGGCACTGTGTAGCACTAACTTGCTGTTCACATCCTTGTTTCTGAACTGTGGTTCCTCATGCTGAATGCATTATACACTTGAATCTCTTGACTTCGACTTCATGACCCACCTCCAGTTTTAGCACTAGCCTTGCTTTTTGTACTTGACATTGAGCACTAGTTTTTCAGCTACAGCCTTGCTCTTTCCTGTCACAGTTGTGGTTCTTCCACCAATGACATGCTCTGAGCTAGCTTGAATAAATACCTGTCTAACTTTGACTAATCCCATACGCTCTTCTTCCCCCCGGCTGTCCAATGGGTTGCTTTCTCATTTAACCCAGTCCTATGAGTGGGAAGCAGGTACCATCTTGAAAGGCTCATTGATACAGCTCAGTTGGTGTTGTAGATCTGGTTGTATTGTTCTAATGACCCAGTCACTCTTTGTCTTGACTGGAAGTGAAGGTCGGGATAAACTCCAGATTTTCTAAAAAGAAAATCTGTATTTGAGAGCTAATGGATATAACCGAAGGAGAAAGCATCAAGAAAAATGGGTTTCAAGTCCAACTCAACACTGACCATGTGGCACTGGGGAAGTCGCTTTTTGATCTGGCTTTCATTTTCTGATCATAAAATGAAGAGATTGTACCACATGCTCTCCAAGACACCCTCCGGGTATAATATGCTTTGATTCTTTTATTATAAGTCAGTCTTTTCTGAGATTCCATTTCCTCACTTTGGAAAATAGTGATAATATGTCTAGTTCAAACTTTCGCTCATGGCTATTTTGAGTGTCAAATAAGAAAATGTATAAAACTACATGGCACACTGTTAATTTTGATAAGGGGGATATGGGAAGCCCTGAGGCCATCCCATACCTACTCTTTAGTAGAAATACTTATATAAATTGTATCTGTGAAAATGAATATCTCTCCTCTTTTCTTCCAGTGAAGAACATTGTAAAGGATTTCCTGGATTAATAGAATACCTACAGTTGTTCTGTTGGAAAGATGCATGTTGGGGGTAAAAAGCCACACACCCGCGAGGTTGGAATGAATCTTGAATTTGGATTAAATATTGGACCAATGGAAACGGCGCAGATTATTAAAGGCATTGGGAAGGCATGTGTGGAAACAAACATTCATATAGTGCCTGCTGTATTTTAGTCACTGTAGGCACATTGTACAGTTTAGCTTGAAAGAATGCTATGAATGCAGAATTGTTATTTGTTTCTGCTGTTATTGCAGTCTCAACTGTGGAAAACCAAGGTTCAGAGATCACATAGCTGTTAAGTTCCAGAGTTGGGAACCAAACTCTGGCCAGTCTGTCTGGCCTCAGAGCCCACCTTATTGCCTCCTTAAAACCAAACTAAACCAGTTGCTGTTGAGTCAGTTCTGACTCACAGTGACGTCACATGTGTCAAAGTAGAACTGTAGTCCCCAGGGTTTTTAAGTGGCTGGTGTTTTGGAAGCAGATCACCAGGCTTTTCTTCCCAGACACCTCTGGGTAGACTTGAATACCTAACCTTTCAGTTAGCAGCTACGCATGTTGACTGTTTGCATGACCCAGGGACTCCTTAAAGACTGGCAGACTCAGGTTCACCTCCATCTCCACATACTTTACCCCATATGTCACCCAAACTTAAAGGTTAGATATCATTGCTAAAAGAAATCTGTGGATCTTTACCTATCTTGAGCAGAGGGACTATCCATTCCCGGTTAGAAACATGCAGGAAACACTTACTGAGACCTGTGGGTTCCAAGTCTATATTCAGGCACAGGTATTAGATACAGTATGGACCTGGCCTTCCATTTCCCGGTAACTAACTTCCCAGTCTATTTCCCAGTAGTAGGTTCAGCTCAGTGTCACCTAAGTTCACTGGTGAATGATGTAGCTATTACACAACTTTTGTGAGGACAAACTGAAAATTACAGAGGGGGAGCCAGCAGCCAGCTAGGAATTTAAAATTTCATGCCGTCATGCCTTGATTTGCAGGTGATGTCATGCATCATTTATGAGGGTGGCTTGGTAGCATTTCTTTTACTCAAAGCCCATTTATTCTGCACTTTTTCCAGTGCTGTGTGATATTTTGTGATTCATCAAATCTTTCTTCTCCATAATGTAATATTATATCCATGCTCATGTGCTTCCCAGAAGGGAAGCAAGGACTGGAGGGATGTCAGAGGAAAAGGTGTGACCATATAAGGAAGTGCCCACTACTTCCTGTTTATAGTATTATGGTATAAAAGAAGATGCTATAAAATTCTCCACTGCAATAGGTTTCTAAAGATGGCAGCAGCTTTTGCATGAATTACTTTATATAATATTGAGCTACTTCCTATGCCAGCCTGCTTCCCATCCCCTCACCTGTATATTCAAAGCAAAAAAGACCCTAAACCTGATGGCCAAATGCTGGACCCACCACAAACCTGGTATATCTTAGACTTTCTCTTGCAAAATCAATTGCCTCGTATTGTTCGGTGGCAGTTCCCATGTCATAAAGTTAAAAAAATGTGTAAGGAAAAGAATTTTATGTTCAGTTCAGCAACATGTATTGAAGCCTACAGTTTAGTGGGAAAGACAAGTATAGGCTTAAGTAACTCTCCAGGAAGCTAATATAGAGGGAACTGAGACTAAGAGTGACCAATAAGATAACCAAGTTCATGCATCTAGTAGATGAGTGAGACAGTACTTGAACCATGTCTTTGACCTTACTCTAGTCCCAACAAGGGTTCAATCTTGGCAGACTCAGTAGAAGCAGGAGGGGAGAGAAAAGGGAGCCAAGAGATGGATCGCTTGTTCCTGTTGAGCATCCCTGATGGGTTCAGACAGTACAGGATTTGAATTGTCCTTTTACCTTGGCTGTTAGACATGTACGCCCTCGCTATTGCCACAGCCAAATCAAGCAATAGCCAATCACAAGCCCCTTCCTTCTTCTGGCCGTGTCTGAAGTTCAGCCGTTAGTCCATTCTTTAGTCATGGATGTAAGGTGCATCCACTTAACATGTTCAGGCCATTCAATGAGTGACAGGAAGGTCACTTTAAGTGGCAACTCCCAATTTTTCAGGAACCATAAAACAGGAAAACACTTTTTTTGAAAGAGTCACCTAGCTGGACAAGTGAAGTCTCCAGATTCCCCAAGAATGAAAACTTGACTTCCAATTTAGTGTTTGGCTGAATCTCTGAGATGACCGTCTGTCCTGACTATATGAACACTTACCCAAGAGGACCAGACAAAGAGAGTCTGTCAAGGCCCAGACAGACAACCACACATGGAAGGGACACCAGGGCAAAGAACTCTTTCAGTAACCATGTCCTGTCCTGCCAAATCCACTCCCTCTCCCTTTGGTCTCATAGCAGGTGGGAGGAAGGCTTATTTGTGTTTGGAAAGCACGTAACAGGAGTCGGGGCCTCACACAGTCTGAGCAGGAGTGTTAAGTGTTGTGCTCAGAGACCTCTCAGATGGCCAGCACCTGGGGAAAAGTTGTGTTTCACTTGCAGCTCACAATTTCTCTAGTTAAGAGGAACTCTGAGCCTGTTCTGCAAATTATGTTGGAGTCTGAAACAGTGAGACATTTGCTGTAGGTCAGCCTCATTTTATATAGCAGATTTATTCCTAAAATTGTCTCTGTAGATCAGTATCACTCCTTTGTGCTTATTGACTTTACAGCACAGATCCAGTATCTTTACATAAAATAAATTTTTATTATTTGGCATGTCCAACCTTTTAGCTTTAAATATCTCTATTCCTGCGCTCTAGCCTGTCAGTGGAAGAAAAATATTTCGTTTGAAAAAAATCCGAATTACTAAGTATTTTCACATGTCTTGCCCCTTAATCCTCATAAAAAGCCCTGTAAAGTTCTATTTTTCCTGTTCTAAAGATCAAACAATCAAAGTCCAAAACTACGTTCCTAACGGGAAGCTAGTGCTACAACCCAGGTGAGACTAAAACAGAGCTCGCGTGTTACTGCTGGCAGGTGTCATCAGCTCAGCTGTGACTCCTAGCAACTCTGTGTATAACAGAAGGAGGTGTTGCCTGGCCCAACAGCATCCTCACAATGGTTGCTGGCTTTCAGCCCATTGTTGCAGCCGCTTTGTCGGTCCATCCTGCTGAAGTTCATCCTCTTTTGTGCTGACCCCTACCTTTCCAAATACCTTAGTCACCTAGTGATGCTACAGCAGAGGTACCACAAGTGCACGGTTTTAACAAAGAGAAGTTTATTCTCTCACAGTTCGCTGGGTGAGAAGTCCAAATTCAGGGTACTGGCTCTAGGGGAGGGTGTTCTCTCTGTGTCAGCTCTGGAGGAAGCTCCTTGTTGATGTTAGGAGTCTTCCCTTGGCCTGGGAGCATCTCAGCACAAGAACCTCAGGTTCCAGTGTTGCTCCGTGTCCCCAACAGTGCTTTTCTGGTGGTGAGGTCCCCCTGACTCTCTGTCCGTTTCTCTCTTTTATATCTCAAAAGAGACTGGCTTAAGACACTACCTAATCTTGTAGACTTCATCTATATAACTGCCACTGATCCATCTCATTACATAGTGATAGAATTTATAATACATAAGGAAATGGTATCAGATGACAGAATGGTAGACAATCATATAACATGGAATCATGACCTAGCCAAGTTGATAGATACTCGGGGCAGACACAATTCAGTTGTGATACCAAGAATCCTGTCCTTCTGCAAGTTCTTGTCCCTCGTGATAACATGTCCAAAGGGAGCAAGACAGAGTCTCATCATCCTTGCTCCTAAGGAGTATTCTAGCTGTATTTACTCCAAGATAGACCTGTTCACTCTACTGGCAGTCCATGATAAATTAAGTATTCTTCACTGATACTGCAATTGGCCTGCCTCAATTCTTTGTCTTCCTTTTCCCTTGTTCAGCTTTCTCATGTATATGAGGCAATGGAAAATAGCACAGCTTGGGTCAAACTTACTTTGACTAAGTGATATCTCTGCTTCTTAGCACTTTAAAGAGGTCTTTTTCAGCAGATTTTCCAATGTAATATGTCATTTGGTTTCTTAACTGCTGCTTCCATGAATGTTCATTATTGATCCAAAGAAAATGAACTGGTGTATTATTGTTTTATCTCTAATAGATAGGTTTTTTGTTTTGTGTTTTTTTTATTGTGATAAAAATACACATTTAAATTTTTTTTTAAAAAAGCCATCTCATCAATTTCTGCATGTATGTTTTTCCAAGCCATTCTGCCATGAAGCAAAAACTCCCTCTTCTCCTCCCACTCACCTGGGGCAATCATTAATAATCTTTGGTTGTTATATACTGCCTTACTCATGTAAGTGAGATCATATAATGTATGTCCTTTTGCAACTGACTTATTTCACTCAGCTTGATGTTTTCAAGGTTCATCCATGTATGGCATGTATTAGGATTTCACTTCTCTAGGGCTGAGTAGTATTCTGTTGAATGGATACACCACAGCTTATCTGTTGAGAGACATTTCAGTTGTTTCTACCTGTTGACTGTTGTGAAATACTGTGACGTACATTGGTATACAGGTTTCTGTTTGTGCTCCAGCCTTTGCTTCTTCTGGATAAATACCTAGGATTGTGACTGCTGGGTCATATGGTAGTTTTGTGTTTGACTTCCTGAGGAACTACCCACCAGTTTTCCACAGTGGCTGTACCATTTTGCATTCCACCAGCAATGGATGAGAATTTCAAATGGATTTCTTTGAATTGTTTGGCAGGGGCATGAATGTTGCTCCATGTCCAGCTGACACTGTAAGTGATCTGTCCGTCATTCATAAGCACACGTTTGTTGACTAAGATGAACAAGACAGTGTCTAAAGCCTGCAGTGGCCCACACTTTAGAATTGGCTTGTTTATCATAGATAAACTGGTGGGTCTGCCCTTGGCTGAGATCACCCAGTCACCTCTATAAGGCAGAAATTCCTTGGTCCAGTGAAATAGACACCCTGCCCATCTGTGGCCACTGTGCCCATTCCCAGTTGACTATGACTTTGATTGTATCTCCCAGCTGCTCCCTTTGCTGGGGAGTTGTCCCCTGCCAAATACCCAGGAAGGAGCCCTGGTGATGCAGTGGTTGAGTGCTCAGCTGCTAACTGAAAAGTCAACTATTCGAACCTAGCCAGTGGCTCCAGCAAAAAAAATGGTTTGCTTTAGTAAAGATTACAGCCCAGGAAAATCTATAGGGGCAGTTCTACTCTGTTACATAGGACTGCCATGAGTTGGAATCTAATCATGGCAAACAAGAGCAACAGATGCCCAGGAGAATCCCCAAGTGATGCAAATAATTAATGCATTCAGCTGCTAACCAAAAGTCCACCCAGGGGTATATCAGAAGGGGTATATCTGATAAATCAGTCGTTAGAAACTCTGTGAAGCAGAGTTCTAATCTGACACACACAGGGTCACCATGAGTCAGCATTAATTCAATGGCTACTGTTTTTGAGGTTCTTTTTTTTGAAAGTCCAGGAGGCCACACCCCCAACACTCCTATCCCACCCAAAACAGAAGTGCAGGGCTGCGGATACAGGATAAGCGCAGGGCTGTGGATACAGGATAAGCGCATAAGAGCCTAGCTCCTTGCTTTAATTTAGAACTTAAGTTTGGTGTGTAATTCACACTCCAGGGATTCCCTGTGGGCTCAAAATGAAACTGTCCCCAGATATGCCTGCATCCTTACTTCGTTTTCTGCTCCTTTCCCATCCTGCTTCCTTCCCTCTCTCTTCTGGAGAACACAGCCTTCATAGCTCACTTATCCACTCGCCCACTTACCCCGACTCCCGGTCCTAGGCTGTGTCTAAGGAGCCCAGCCAATGGCATCTGCTTTGAATTTCTCTTGCAGCAGAAGAGTTACAAAATATAGGTCTTTGCAAAGAATCTGTATTCCGTGGTTTCCCACATTCAGATTGGGCCTTCCCTCAAAAGAAACAAAACCAGCAAGATCTATTCGTGTTCATGTGGTTTTGTTTGTGTTGAGCATAAGGAAACAGAGTGATCTGTTTTAATATTCAGAACCACGTGATCATCACCAATTTCCCTGTACAGTATATCTCCAAACCAGTTCTTTGTGAGATCATCACATCTGCCGAAAGGAGTCAGAAGTTTTTGCTTTTGAGTAGTGATGTGAGCTGCATGGAAGTTAATACACCACCTGATCATTTCCACAGGGCCTTAAGTGAGGTTGATATTGAGCTCTTTGAATAGTTACCCTCTTTTTTAGAAATCTAAGCATCCTTTTATGCGTCTGAATTTCTGTTCACAAGTTTAGCTTAACAATTACTGAACCGTTTAATTAACTTAAGTATTTAAACTTCTAGAGGTGTTGATTGATTCTAATCAGTATTTTCTGCTACTCTAATTGAAGGCTTCCTCTCTTGAACTATTGTCAGTGAAGCAAAGAATAAAAAATGAAGCAAAATGTTGTGTAGTCGTTGGCATAATCAAACACAAATTTGGTTTGGCTCATAACTGCGTGAACTTTGGGAGGGCAGAATGGAGCCAGTTTTGCAGAGCCAGCCCCGGGAAGAGAGACTGTGCAGCAGGCAGGGGAGTTGCTCCTTGCAGCCTCTCACCAGGACTCAGTCATCCAGCCAAGCTGCTTTCTGGGCTGGCAGTTTACACTCTTCATGGAAACACAGTGGGAAGATGTTTTGCAGGGATGCTCGCCACCCAGAGAAAGCCATTTTTTCTTTTAGCTGCTTCTCTTTCCTTGGAAAAACAAAAATTACCACAAATCCCACCTCCTATTGCAGCACCCCAGACAAACGCAAACCTAACAGTCTAGGACCAACACGTTCCAATACTGAGTAGGTCTTTCTGGGGGTGGTAAGGATGGAAGCTGGGCGTTTGAACTCCAGGTATTCAGACAGGCTGGGCGTTGTCTTCATCTGCCCTTCAGAGTTCCAGTGGAGGGAGTGAGGAGAGAACCATGTCAGAAGAGCTCTGGCAATATCTCCAACCTCCAGGCACCTGAGACCTGCCCCAAAGAATCACCTCAATGCCAACTTTTGAAGACTAAGTTTCCTGTTACCTTCAAAAAAGATTTTTCTGGAAAACTGCCCTTGGTGTCTCCTGAGACAGTTCTGTTCTAGTTGACTTCTGTTCAGCACAAAATAATGTATTATGGATATTACATTTTTCTGCTAAGAAAGTGTTGGCTGCTAAACTAGATCAAACCACTCTCCAGTTCTTCAGCGCTGACTCATTTTAATTATTGAACTTCTCTCCCTGGAAAGTACGCTCTGTGCTGTTTTCTGAGAAACTGGCAGTTTTAACACAGTTTGGAAACTTTTCGTAGATTGATCACCCCAGGAAAACAGGCAGGCTGATAACCAGAGAAGTTCTACAGTTGAAATTAGTTTCCTGCTTGATAACACTGTAGAAGTGAAATGTATGAGGTTTTTCTTCCCACCCACCCTGCCTCCCTGGCTGCTTGCGAGACAGTGCCCTCCTCCACATCAGCCAAGCCCCTTATTTTCCTATGTACTTCAGTGACCTAGTTCTAGAACCACGGCAAGCCCACCAGTTCAACTTGGCCAACATAGTCCCTGTCCGCGTCTCCATCTCTATTGCTTACCTCCCTCTGCTTCAGTCATCACCTTCTTTCTACTTTGTGAACTCTGCCAATTTTTCCCTACCTCAGGACCTTTGCACTTGCTATTTTACCTAGCAAGTACTACCCTGGATATCTGGTTTTCAGTACTGGCTACACATTAAACCTGAGCCAAACCAAACCCACTGCTGTTGAGTTGATTCCAACTCATAGCAACTCCATTAAGGTTTCTAAGGCTGTAAGTCTCTATGGAGACAGACTGCCACATCTTTCTCCCACAGAGATGCTGAATGTTTCAAACCACTTAGTTAGCAGTCGGTCACTTTAACCACTATGCCACCAGGGGTCCTGGCCATACGCTGAAGTAAAGTTAAGCCTCATCTCTAGACCAATTAAATCAGAACCACTGGAGGTGGGACCTACCATTGTATTTTTGTAAAGATCCTAGGTAATTATAATGAACTCTGCAAGGGTTACCAGCGATCACCTTAGATCTCCTTGTGGTTAGCTTCTCCACATTGATCAGGTTTCAGCTCCAACATCCTTCCCCATCCCATCGCATCTAAAGTCGCCTGAACTCCCAAAACTCGACATCACATCACTGATTTTATTATCATATTCACTGTTGTCTAAAGTTACCCTTTCTATTTTGGTGGTTATTTCTTTATGATCTCTCTTCCCCAGTGTAACTCACATTCTAGGAAAACAGGAATCCTGTTCCTGTTGTTGACTTCTGTATCTCTAGGACACATGCTGGATACACAGTAGCTGCTCAAAATATATATGCTGGATGAGTGAATGAATGACCTTACGAATGCATGAATGAGTGAATGATTTCTTGTCCTTAGAGTCCAAGTTATTATTGGCATACTCAGTATGCCTGGGGAAAATATACTGATTCACTCTACTGACAACCATAATTTTCTACATGAAGATGTAGAATGTTTTCCTCAACAACTAAAAATTTTTGTAACCACAACATGTTACAAGTTATATAGTGATACGGAAAATTCTGTGAAGCTATATCCTTCCATGTGCCCCATGCATGGTCATCTGCAAGCCAACACTTTACTTCCTGCATCTGAACCCTCTTCACCGGACTGTTATGCCATAAAGAAAACACCAGAACTGTTGTTATTCCCCCCCTTTCCATCTTCCTCTCTTCTAGGGTCCCCAGTAGAGCAAGCATTCTGGCGATATACTGGTCTTCAGTAAAATCTGATTGGAGGACTCCTGGGGACCATTTATGATCACCAAGACAGCAAGGGGTGAAGGTGTCTTTGGAGAAAGGCCACTGCCTCTAGTGCCATCTTCTACTCATCTTCTCTCCCTGGTCTTCCCTGGAGTGGTGTTCCTGCTTTAAATGCTTCCCGGAGAGGTTTACCCAGCCATGCCTTCATCACGTGTCCCTCAGCAGCTCACCTTTGACTAACGTGTGTCCCAACGTGGTGTCTCCTGAGCACCACAACCATTGTCCTCTTCCTTAGCACTGTCTCCATTTTTTCTATAAAGGCCAAACTGCTGTTCTCTAAAACAGAAAGAAAGCCTAAACCCTCATATGCCCAGACAACCTTCCAAAGGGATTCCACTTTCTGCTTAGGGATAGGAATTAGAGAAACACACTCTTCCACTTTCCTTTCATCATGCCCAATAAGCAAAATATGTGATGACCAAGGAAGCAAGCAGGCCTCTTTAGTTTTTTCTTACCTGTCTTCAGCTGTTTATGCATATGAATAAGACTGGTCCCACTTCAGGGAACTGAGCTATTTCTGGTAATGTGAGAGAGCTAATTCACCTTCAGGAGATGGGTAGCCAAATATTTATACCATATCAGAGTCTGACTCATTCTTCACTATTGTAAAAATCTATTACAGTTACCTACAGTTGGAGCTGGGTTTCAGGGATATCTAAGGTCTAGGATGAACTCTGCAGCCCAGAAAATTCTGAAACTTGGTTGTCTCAGATCCCCCTAAAGAGGAAGACTGAACAGCCTGGCTGAAATCAGCCATATAATCCAGGATAGTTTCTCAGTATACACAGAAGACATCCATATCTAAAGAACTGGACTGTCTATTTATCATTTATTCATTCATTCACTCGTACAATAAAATTTATTGAACACTAGCATGTGCCCTCTGTGAGAGTCTAGGCACTGAAGCTTCAACAAAAAAGCAAACCATCAAATCAGTTCTGACTCATAGCAGCCCTATAGGACAGAACAGAACTGCTCCATAGAGTTTGCAAGGAGCACCTGGTGGATTTGAACTGCCGAACTTCTGGTTAGCAGATGTAGCACTTGACCACTATGCCACCAGGGTTTCCAAAACTTCAACAGGGAACCAAAAAGATCCAAACCCCCTTGAGAGGCACACAACAGAGGAGTGCTTATATATTACATCAAATGGTGACACAGGCTTTGGAGAAAATAAAGCAAGAGATAAGTTACAGAAGAAAGTACCTCCTATAACTTGTAGGGTAGGAATTCTACTGTAAATAAAGTGGTCAAGGAAGGTCTCACTTAGGATGTAACATTAGAGCAAAGACAAAAACTGTGAATAGAGAGCATGTCCTGCCAGGAGGAGATCTTAGGGAGCACCACTCTAGTCCATGTCCCTTCTTTTACAGATGATAACATTGGTTCAGGAGTGGGGCTACTATGAGTCCGAATCAACTCAATGGCAGTAGGGTTTGTTTTTTTTTTTGTTTTTATTTTTTAACATTAATCTAGAGAGAAGTGACTTGCCCAAGCACATGTGGCCACTTTATGGGGTCAATCCACAGACCAGGTTTTCTGACTGTCCAATCATGCTTGTACCCGTTGTTTCAGTTATCTGTATTTGCATACAGACCAAGCTCTGTCAAAACATTCACTATGTCATATTTAGTATTGCATCTGCAGTGCTTGGCAATAAGAAGTACTCAGTGTATGTTGGATGGATGAATGGATAGATGGATGGATGGATGGACAGACAGACAGATGGGTGGGGGGATGGAAGGATGGATGGATGGGTTTATAAGGATGCTTTTTGTTCTTCAACCCACAACCTTCCATAGCAGCCATAGAAAAAAAGAATTATTTTTCCCTCTGTGAGAACCACGCTTCATGACCTTCCTTCCCACAGAGCATGTCCTATAGTCCTAGCAACTCACCTTGGGCCATGATATCATCACAACCCCACAGGAGGACACCTTTCTTTACCCACAAATGTATCCAGGCAACCTGGGTCCCTGAGAGATGCTAGTAAACCCACTTCCTTCAAAACCTGAGTTATCTGAGATCAGCTAGGTCATCACACTGAGTCCTTATTCCTCTTGGAAAGGAGCCTGGCTCACTGACTGTCCAAATTGAATTTTAAAAACTTTAATTAGGTCACTATAAAGATTTGTCTCTTTTAGTGGCAGAAAGCCCAGTTTGCTAAGTGTTTCCTCAGGAGCTCGTTCTTTGCCGCCCTGCTACTCCCGCTCATCCCACACCTCATTAGGGAGACTCCATATGGAATGCCAATGAAATACTGCCCCAAGTGACAACAAGCATGGTGGAAGATGGCTCAGGAGCTGTTGCCGGAATATACGCTTCACAAATATTCTCTCAGTCCTCACAACAACAGTAAAGGGAACCGTGGCCTTGTCTGAATGTTATAGACAAGGAGAGTGAGACCACAGAGGTTAAGGGCTTGCCCGCCGTGAGGCCAAAACTCAAACTGAGATCTCCTAGGCGCATTTCCAGTGTTCTTTTCAGGGTGATGAGCCTCCAAAAGGCTACCTTCCTCGTTGTAGTTATCTACGACATAGTCACTGAAACTGATGACTAAGGTACAAAGTCTGACAATTAAGTCAGCAAACTTAATTGGTGTAAGTGCTACATACCTCACAGCTGAATATCACTACAATCACCTTTGAAGTACTCTCCTTGGGAAACTGTGCACCAACACTAGAGCCTAGTCCCCCCATCGAAGCAATTTGGGAACCCCTTCTGGAATGGCCATTGTGCACGGTGGCACAGTGGCCAGTTTGCTAACTTAATTATACAGTTGTCTTTGAGGGGCTTTTTAGCCAGTGAACAAATAACTGTATTGGAACACCCTCCCTACTGACCTGATCTCGCCCCCAGTGGCTTTTTTTTTAACCTGAAGATAAAGAAAATATTGACTGGAAGACATTTTGGTGATATTCAGGACATCAAGGTTAATATGACAACAGCTCTGATGACTGTTCCAGAAAAAGAGTTCCAAAATTGCTTTGAAGGATGGACTAGGCATGGGCATCACTGCGTAGTTTCCCAAGAGGAGTACTTAGAAGGTGACAGTAGTGATATTCAGCAATGAGGTATGCAGCACTTTTTCTAGGATGAGATTGTAAACTTAATTGTCAGCCCTCATGTGTTTGCTTGACATCACCCAATATTTATTGATCACCCACTGTATACAAGGTGCCTTATCAGAGGTGCATCTTAGGCCAATCAGACGTTCTTCTTTGTCCTCAGAGCGCTGAACGAGGGATCTTGTTCCTGCGCAAAGTCCGCCACTTTCTCTGCCATGTGGGTCACGAGAAAGTCACCGAGCCTCCTTGAGTCTCAGTCTCCTCCTCTGACCAACAAGCACAGTGGTCTGCATGTGACTAATTCCTAACAGAAAACATGCAACAGGCTCAAAATTGGGTGCATTAGTAAAGGGGCAGTCACAGAGGCGTGGGTGTGACGGAACCAGCAGGGGTAATGCACTAACCCAGGGCTAGTAACAAATTAGTGGTGACCACCCACCATCCTGATCCAAATGGACAAAGGGAGGGAGAGGGAACAGTCAACTGGAAGGAGAGAGATTCTTGTAGAAGTGACAGCTTTGAGAGAACTAGTGACCTCTGGGACACAGCCAGCCAGAGGACACTTTACAGTGCAGGGACCAGGGGCATAAGAACCTGACTTCACTGTCCTCCCCTCTGACCTCGTGCCAGGGCCGAGCATGGTGAGAAGCCAGGGGACACAGGAGCCGGTCAGCAGGGAGCATGCACTCAGCCTCCCCAGGGAGGAGAGAGCAAAACGGGAGGTTGTCTGAGGAGCTAATGTATCACTTGTGTCGTAGTGATTGTAGGACAGTCAAATGGGTCCGTGAGAACCAAGTCCACGGCCATCGAATTGATTCTGATCCATGGTCACCCCATGTGTGTCACTGTAAGACTGTACCCCACAGGCTTTTCAGTGGCTGACATCACCAGGCCTTTCTTCTGCAGTGCTGCTTTGAACCACCAGCACTTCAGAGATGCTCTGGGAAAGAGAGAATTCCAAACCAGGATACAAAGTTACCTCCTGGCCAGGGGATACGAATAACCATCTGCAGCACTCTATTGGTGACTTTAGAGTGGGAGGAGTCATCTAAAAGAAGAGGCAGAGTGGGATCTGCTTTCTTCCTCCTCTTCAAACTGAATCGCAAGGAGCTGGATTTCCAGCCAGTGGCTTTGAATGAGCTTTGAATTATAGCCCCCTCAGCTTGACCCCTGGATCTCCCACCTACCAGCTGAGTGAGACGGCAAGTCCCTTAACCTCTCTGTGTGTCTGTTGCTTCTTCTGCACTGCAGGGGCCATAACACCTACCCTCCTGGGTATTACCCTGCCATTAAGTCAGTTCCAGCTCACAGTAACCCTATTGGAGGAAGCAGAACTGCCCTATAGGGTTTCCAAGGCTGTCATCTTTACGGCAGCAGACTGCCACATCTTCCTTCTCCAGAAGAGCTAGTGGGTTTGAACTGCCAATCTTCCCGTGAGCAGCTGAGCGCTTAATCACTGTGCCACCAGGACTCCTTTTGCTGTATGTTGTGAGGTTGAAATGGAAGAGAAAGGCAGGGAGTAGGTACTGAAGGAATCTCCTTGGAGTGATTGGATGAGGGATGTCTAGAATGCCTCCGGGCTCTCTCCTAGCAGGATTCTGGTTCTCTAGTCCAGTTGGCAGGCTCCCTGGGAAGACGTGTGACATCTGAGCAAAATTCTAAACTCAGCCTAAAGCCTGGGACAGAACAGAGGGCTGGAGAGCAAGTGGAGTTTGCCAGGTCTATAGAAAGAAGCTTCAAGCAGAGGCCACACACTTAAGAATCCCATCTCCAGTCATGTCCCCTTCTGTCAGCCATGGCAGCCTCTCCATAAGCGGAAAAGGGGGTGTAAGCTGGAAACTTGGACATAAAGTCCAATCCGTCAAAATAGAATTCTTCTAGCAAGACATTAAAAATGACTGTGAAATTACTTTCTTAGCCAGTTCCCAAAAGGAGTGAATAATTGAGAATAAGCTATTATGAGACTTTTCATTTGGGAATATAAATAATTTTTAAAGGATGAAGACTTGAGGGGAGGAAGCTGGCCTTTGCTGAGTGTCTTAGGATATGCTGACAAGTCAAACAAAAGTCCCAGTCCTTGCAGGACTTACTGCACAGAGAGAAACGGAAACAAGAAATATAGTAGGAATTAAATGTACAAATTAAATGATACAGTGCATTGTTAAGAAGTAAGTGCTATAGCAAAAATAATGTACAAGGCAGTGGTGAGGAGGAGGAAGATGGGAGAGTGTGGATGGAGAAAGATTTGGGGGTAATTGGGAACTGGGACAGGCCTCACTGAGATGTTACCGGTGTCAGTTGCCATCAAGTCAAGTCCAACTCATGGAGAACACTTGCGCTACCCAGTGGCCCTGCTCCATTGACTGTAATCTTTACAGAAACAGACTGCCAGGACTGTCTTCCAAGGTACCACTAAAAAACCCAAACCAAACCCACTGCCGCTGAGTTGTGTCCAACTCATAGCAACCCTACAGGTCAGGGTAGAACCGCCCCATAGAGTTTCCAAGAAGCACCTGGAGGATCTGAACGTCTACCTTTCGGTTAGCAGATGTAGCACTTAACCCACTATGCCACCAGGGTTTCCAGGGCACCACTAGGTGAGGTCAAGCTGCCAACCATCAGGATGTAAACCATTTTCACCCACCTGGTGAAAAGACTTGAAGGCAGTGAGGTGGTGAGCTAAGCAGAGGTTTTAGGAAGATCTTGGCTAGGAGAAGAAGCAGGGCCTTTAAGGTCCTGAGCTGAGCCAAGTGTCACATTCAAGGAACACCAAGGAGTCCAGTGTGGCGGGTGGTGAGCAAGCAGAGGGGGAGAAGGGGCCAGAGAGGTTAGTGGGCCAGATCCCGAGGGGCCTTGGAGGCTGCTGCCAGGAGTCCCGGTTTCACCCTAAGTTGGGTGAGAGCTTTAAGAAGGTTTTGAGCAGTGCAGTGGTGTGGCATGAAATACAAATTAAAATACTCACTCTGGCTGCTGCATTGAGAATGGATGGGCATGGGACCAGGACAGAAACAGACAGAGCCAGCTACGAGTATGTCATTTACAAGGACATTCATCAGGTTTCCCAAGGACACCCCACTGATTAGGAGGAGAGCTGGGGTTCCCAGCAGTTCCTTCTCTGCAGCACAGGCCACCCACAGGCCCACCACTGGACCACCAGCTTCTGGTCACAGCCTTGACACTGACTTACTCTGAGACCTTGTCCACCCTGCTGGCGTCACTGTCCTCAGCTCTCATCTCTACCTCACAGGGTTGCTGCAGGACTGAAATGAGGGAACAGCTGTGCAAGCATTTTTGAAAACCCATAAAGCACTAGATAAATGTAAGTGATTCTAATTAATACTAATAGCCATCACCCCTCT
This sequence comes from Heterohyrax brucei, assembly GCA_028571685.1. NCBI lineage: Eukaryota > Metazoa > Chordata > Mammalia > Hyracoidea > Procaviidae > Heterohyrax > Heterohyrax brucei. Next base: position 109,088,161 of record CM053149.1, on the reverse strand, counting down.
CTTCACCCTGCAACTGTCAGTCTATAAATACCACCCCAACCACAGCTTCATGAGGAGATTGATCCCCCACCTGGGGAGGAAACTGGTGTACACATCTGTTGGGGAGAATTTTTCATTTAATAGATTTCATTGTAACAAGATCAGCGCCGCCCTGTTTCCGTGGGCCATCTGTTGGAACGTGGAAATAGTCTTGTCACATAGAACTGGACCTTGGAAGGGAACAGAAGTCTGTCAACATAGAACAGTTTAAGGCTAGATTGCTAAATTTTTCTATCATACTTTTTTTTCCACTTTAAAGATGACTGGTTGCGTTTTTTCCATGCTCTGGAGGGATGCCTTGCCAGAAACTAAGCAAAGACTGTGGTGAGGGACCAGGTGCCTGCTGGCAGACCGACATTTGAGTCACTGGTGTGACCAGGGGTTTTGTGTCTCTGGCTGAAGGAAAGGAGGAGATCGATCCGAAGGAGGCTTGGCGGGAAGACTAGAGGGGAGAGAGGAATATGGCGGACAGGAAGGGGTCCCTTCACCGGACACTGGTCCTTCATAAAGATTGGAGGGGACGAATACCGGAAGTGCAGGGTGGAAAGGAGGCGTGTGCTGTCACAGGGTGAGAACAAAAGAAGTTGCATAGAGATGTGTGGTCAGGGTTTTATAATGGCAAATTGACATGAATTATAAACTTCCATTTAATCACAATTAAAAAAATAAAAATAATAAGGGGATCTTTTTGTCCATGGACCTTGGAATGCTTCAGGGTCTTTTTCCTTCAGGGTCTAGGTGAGCCGTTGCAGGAGAGGATGGGGAAGGGGAAACATTGTCTGTTGCTGCGGAAAGCCAGAAGCCCTGCTCTGAGATAACGCCAAAACTTCAATAGGAGCATCTCCTGGGCCTAGTGTTGCTGTTGTTAGCTGCCCTTGACTTGCCCCCCAAAGCATGGCAATCCCATACATGACAGAACAAACTGCTGCCCAGTCCTACACCATCCCCATGGTCAGCGGCTAATCTGACTGTTGTGATGCAGAGTGTTTCTACTGGCTGATTTTTGGAAGATCACCAGGCCTTTCTTCCTGCCTCCCATCTTAGTCTAGAAGCACCCCTGAAGCCTGTGCAGCATCATAGCAACATGCAAACCCCCAGTGACAGTGGAGGCCATACGGGAGGTGCACTGCCCGGAACTGCACCCGGGTCTTATGCATGGGAGCCAAGAATGATACCACTGAACCACCACTGCCCTCCACTCCACCTGATGGAGTGACGGAAGACCAGCACAGGACTGAAAGGCTGAGAAGCATCAGTGTCTGTGGCAGTGAAGGGGTCCACCTCAGTCTGACTTTCAAACACCTGATGCATTTAGAAGTCTGGAGCAAGAGAACAAGCAGACTGGTGACCTGTGGGGTTCTATAAATGACTAGAAAAGATTTAAGGATGTGGGGAGGCATGTGAAATCCTACAGGTGTGCAGAGGTGGCAACCTAGTGAAATTTGGGGTATTTCAAGTATTCGTAGCCCTGGAACAAAGAAGTCTGGAGGCATCAGGTTACGACAGTAGTTTTGCTTACAGAATGCTTACAACAGGCATGGTACTACACAGACTCCACTCGTGTGTTTACTCATTCATTCAATAACCGTTTCTGGGATGCCTGTCATAGGCCAGGCTCTGTTCTGGTAGCTGGGGACGATACCTCTGAATCAAACACAAGGATCCTAGCCCTTAGAGGACTCGTCAGCAAGAGACAGTGAACAATAAATGTAATAAATTATACATTACCTTGTGCATGAGCTGATTGCTATCGTGTTGATTCTGATTCATAGAGACTTTTATAGGGCAGAACCTGAAGGACATAGGATTGTATTAACCAACTGCCTCCACCCACCCCAGGAGGTTTTAAAGGGAATTGTGGCACAACGATTAAGCGCTGACATGCTAACTAAAGGATAGATGGTTCAGCCCATCCAGGTGCTCAGTGAGACAAAGACCTGACTGTTGGGGAGAGAGTGGCCCTAAACAGAGGCAGACACCCACGAGTCCTAGGGTCTAGTGAAGTTTATTCGAAGAGAAAGAGAGTGGGGTCTGAGTCAAGGGTATCTCAGCCTGCCTCTCCCCAGGAGGGTAAGTTTTTTATAGTTTTAAAGTTCCTATGAGGTAGTGTGGGGTGAGGAGGTTTATGGCTTGCTAAGGAAAGAAAGAGAAGAGGGGTAGCAAGAAATTCTTGTTAGGGGATCTATGGTCTGTAAGGAGAAAGTGTTGATTACAAGGGGAGAGGATACGGTTTGTTTATGGTCAAGGTTTTAATAAGGGAAGGGCTTTGTTTAGAAGAGTGGGGATGGAAAGCATAAAGTTATTTATGGATTTATGCTTATACCGGGGGGGGAAGCCAGGCTGTTTTCAGCTAATGGCGAAGTCTGATCATTGGATAAGATGACCTCCCTGAATTCCAGAGACCGAGTCCCCTCACTGACCATCTGCCCCCGTAAAGATGGCAGCCAAGAAAACCCTATGGGCGGTTGTACACAGGGGGTTGCTGTGAGTCAAAATCAACTCACCAATACCCAGCAACAACAACAGGTGATTCTAGTGACACCCACTGATCTAGCATTCTAGGGAGAGATCAGTTCAAGATTTAACATTGGGTGCCATCCGAAAACCCACTGCCATCAAGTCAATTCTGATTCATAGCAACCCTACAGAACAGAGTAGAACTACCCCGTGGGGCTTCCAAGAACGATTGGTGGGCACAAACTGCCAATCTTTTGGTTAGCAGGTGAACATTTCACCGCTGTCTATGAGTAGTACTTAAAGCCAAGGGACTGATTAAGATTCTCTGGAGAGTATGCAGCTGGAGAAGAGAAGGCTAAGTTCAAGTTCTGGGACACTCCCAACATTTGGAGGTGGATCAGAATCGGTGGCAAAGGGCCTGCGGAGCAGCAGCCTTGTGTAGCTTACAGAATGAGGTCAGGCCATTTTTGGTCCACTGATTCGAGCATTAGGTGCTGGAAAGCAGGTGCTGGCTTAGCCATCCCCCTCTCCGATTCTTCTGGGCTTCTTTACCAGCAGTGACCACCAGCTTTTCCAGCCTTTGCCACTGTCAACCCTTTGGCTTTTGCTCAGGGCTATTTCTATTCCCTGGTCAGTGTAATGCAAACCAATTCATTCAGCAGCTGTTCCTCCTTCTGATTGTTTGTTCCAAGACATATTATTCCACATTTGTCCGCATTAAACTGCATTTTATCATCCATTATCCCAAGTCCTTCAGTGATCTGGGCCACTCTGTGTTTGATTGCAAGGCTCGGTGATTTGTGGTACCTGCAAGAGCTGTCATTTGCAGATTTGAAATCCTTCTTGCAGGGCCATTACTCGGGTCATTAGCAGCGATAACATTGGATGGCTGTACCTGGTGGCTTTGCAGAGGCAGGAAGAGACACGAGGGACCGCAAGCAGGCTTGTTTGTTTCTCTTTCCAGAAGACACAGTGACACCTCAGCCCTTCCTTCTCCCCATATCCAGTGCTTCCCCCACTTCTTCTGACACTGCCCCCAAGAGACACTGCCCCAAGCATTTTGCTAACTCCAATTCTGATTCATCTCACCATCCTTTCCAGTTTCTGTAGCCTCCAGAAATCCAGTAATAAATCACTCACACCCCCATACCCCTGGCTGTCTTTGATCAAACTGGGTGCATTTTCCAATCATCTCTGACTTAATTGTAAGGGATATTTCTGAAGATCAAACACAGATTTGCATTTCCAATGTGAGAGTCCCCACACAACATGTCTGGTAAACAATTTATCACTCCTGGCGCCCGCCTACGGTTCCACTTTGATACCAAAGGGACTCTTTCAATGGCTGTTTCTAGTCTTGGGTTTGCAGTTAGGGATCCAAGGCCAAATATGAAGCTCAGAAACAGAAAGCCCACTGTCATGGATTGAATTGTGTCCTTTTGGAATATCTGTCAACTTGGCTAGGTCACGATTCCCAGCGATGTATGATTGGCTCCCATTTTGCCGTCTGATGTGACTGCCGTATGTGTTGTAAATCCTTTCACTACAGTATAATGACATGGATTAAAACCAAAACAAACCCATTTCCATCAAATCAATTCTGACTCATAGCAATCACAGAGGACAGGGTACAACTGCCCCATAGAATTTCCAAGGAGCGCCTACTGGATTCAAACTGTTGAATATAGCAGCTAACCACTACACCACCAGGGTTTCTCGATGGCATGGATTAGTGGTGGTTGTATTGGATGAAATCTACAGGATTAAATAGTGTCTTAAGCCAGTCTCTTTAGAGATATAAAAGAGAGGAATGAACAGAGTGACATGGAGACCTCTTACCACCAAGAAAGCAGTGCTGGGAGCAGAGCGTATCCTTTGGACCTGAGATTTGTTTGCTAAGATGCTCCCAGACCAAGAGAAGATTGATGCTTCTCAAGGACTTTCCTCCAGAGGCAACAAAGAAAGCTAATTCCTTAGAAGTGACACCTTAAATTTGAACTTCTCACCCATTAGACTCTGGTTTGGAGTTTGTAAAACGTTTGGGGCATTCTTTTGGTGGCAGTGTCAGAAGTGGGGGAAGCACTGACTGTGGGGAAAAGGGAGGGCTAAGGTGTCACTGTGTCTCCTGGAAAGAGAAACAGACAATCCTGCTTGCAGTCCCTTGTGTCTCTTCCTGCCTCTGCAAAGCCACCAGGTACAGCCACTCCATATTATCACTGCTAATGACTGTTTGGGGTTTAAGGTTTAAAGATTACATCAGGACAGTAGTGTCAAGGGTTTATCCACCCTCCATGGTTCCAGAAAGTCTGGAGTCTGTGAGAATTTGATATTTTGTTCTGCATTTTATCTGTTTTGATCAGGACAGTTTTATAGAATCTTTGATCAAAGCATTCAGTAATGGTAGCTGGGCACCATCCAGTTCTTCTGGTCTCATGGCGAAGGAAGCAGTTGTTCGTGGAGGCAGTTAGCTGCACATTCCATCTCTGCTCCTTTGAGTGAGATTTTATCTTCGTTATTTTCGATTTGCCCTTTTTAATATTTTAAGGCATCACAAACTCTCCTGGATGCCTGAGAAATAATTAATGGAGAAATCGATGTATTTTCTTCACAGACACTTAGAGAGCACCAATTCTGGGCCAGGTGGTAAGCTGTGACATGCAGAAGGCATGTAGGCATGAAGAAGAGCTTCAAGCCCTCCAGGGAGTAAATATTGCTCTCGAGGACTCTGTACCTTTAAATGTATTTTTAAATTTTGCTTTCCTGAAGCCTGATCCCATAAGCCTTTTTATTCCCTATATACTTTTGTTTTCAGCGTGAGCAATGCCAGCCCGCATCACAGGGCATTGGGAAATATGTGGGCCTGTTTGGGTTATCACAATGACTTGGGAGTAAGGTTGGCACTTAGTGTGCACAGGAGGCTGGACACCCTGCAGTCCCTGGGAGCAGCCCTCACTAACATGCCAACAGCACCTATTGAGAAACCTGGAAAGAGGGAGCGTGTTAGTTTCGTGTGGCTGTGGTAACACATTATCACAAACTTGGAGGCTTCAAAACAGCAGGAATATATGATCCTGAACAGTTCTGAGATCAGAAGTCCACAGTGGGTTTCATGGGGCTGAGACCACAGAGCTGACGGGGCTGCTTTCCCTGAGGAGGCTCTAGGCAGGAGCCTGTCGCCTTCTTTCCCTTATTGGGACCCTTGTCATTATCCTGGGCTCACCTGGATGATCTGGGATCCTCTCCCCACCTCAGAATCCTTACCTGAATCACATCTGCAAAGTCCCTTTTGCTGAATAATGTGACATGTTTGCATTCTGAAAGTTAGAGTATGGACTTATCTTGGAGGGGTCAGTGGTCTATCCACCCACCCAAAACCAAGCCATTTACTGTCAAGTCCCCTTTAACTCATAGTGCCCCCCACATGTGTCAGAGTACAACTGTAACCCACTGCTTTTTTTAATAGCTGATGCTTTAGACGCAGAGTGCCAGGCCGTTCTTCTCAGGCATTTCGGGGGCGGGGGGGGGACTTGAACCATCAGCCTTTCAGGTAACAACAGAGCACATTAACACTGGTGCCACCCGGGGACTCACCCACTGCTGTCAAGTCGATTCCGACTCAAGCAATCCTAACAGGACAGAGTAGAACTGCCCCACAGGGTTTCCCAGGGAAACAGATTGCCACCTGTACCTGTCTCTCGTTGGCTGGTGGGTTTCAGCCGCAGATTGTTCTTTGTGAAGATGCACTAACAGCCTGCACCACCAGAGGGGGCCATCACACGATGCGGGCCACATCCTATTACTGAAGCGGTGGCCTGGCTGATGGTCAGTTGTGCGAGTTCATCCAATGGCATGTCCCATGTGTCACGTAGCAGGAGTTTCACAACACATGCACAGGTGTCTTTGGAGGTGCCTGACACTGGGTGTCTTGCACTAAGTAGCAGCCTTTCAGCAGGAGGCCCATTCATTCTGTATTTAATCTGTCAATAAACGTGAATTCCTTGTTGACCACACAAACCCTGGAAGTGAAATGCTGCACAAAATAGAAACTGATAATGCGGATAATTGGGCACCATCTTAATCGAAACTGGGTAACGTGACGACCTCATAGACGACTTTGCCATTTGCAAAATGCTTTTGCCTCCGTTATCTCATTCAATTCACACAGTGAACCTGGAGGCAGGTGGAGCAGACTTTTTTATCATCATGATATAGGGTTGCTGTCTGTCGGAAACGACTCTGTGGCACTAGGTTTTTTGGTTTGGGTATGCATATGAGACAGCTGTGACCAGGGGACCTTTAGTTACTCACGCAAGGTCCCTGAGCTAATAAACTGCAAAGCTGTAACTCAGGTCCTGGGCCAGTCACAGGTTTGTTGGCCCCTCCGCCCTACTGCAAGTCAGGGCTCTAAATAGCCAACATGAAAAGCAGGAGACAAGCTGAAGTCGGTCTTGTCTGAGCCTTAAGTGGGCCTGTCTTTCCTAAGAACTCAACATGAAAAGCTATATAAAGAGTTTAGAATCAGAGGTGAGGCAAAGCCCAGTTTCCACATATGTAACTTGGGATGATAAATGAGTTTACTACAGTGGTTCCCAGGGAACACTGGTGGTTCAGTGGTAGAATTCTCACCTCCCATTTGGGAGACCAGGGTTTGATTCCCAGCCAGTGCACCCCCTGCACACCACCACCTGTCTGTAAGTGGGGTATTGTGTGTCTCTGCGGAGCTTCCAGACTAAGAAGGACTAGTGAGACCTGGAAACCTAGCACCTTCTGAAAATCAGCCAATGGCTACCCCATGGGTAACAGTCTGAGCCACAGAACCAACTATGGGGAAGGCCCTGGACCGAGCAATGTTTAGTTCAGTAGTGCCTGAAGTCACAGTCAGTTAGGGCTTGATGGTAGCTGACGACCAGAAAGGTTGTTTCCAAATTAGCTTGATCATTAGAAATCTCTGGAGTGATTGGTGAAGACCTGGTTGCAGAGTGGTTAGGAAAGAGTTTGGCAGTTAACCAAAAGGTTGGTGGTTCGAATTCACCAGGCACTCCTTAGAAACTCTATGAGAAAATTTTGCTCTGTCCTATAGGGCCACTGTGACTCAAATTTGACTCACAACAATTGACTCAATTGGTATGTCGGTCAGTCAGTTGTAATGGGTAGGTCTGAGGGTGGGACACAGATCTCTGAATGTTTAACAGGCATAATAAGTATCCTGAGTGATTCTTAATAAGCAGGCAAGTTTGGGAAATACCGGTCCACAAAATTTTTGTCAAGTTAATTGAGACCGTGTTTGTGTCAAGCATGTGACACTGTTCCTGGTATAGAGTGATTGGGTACATCAAGTCAGTGCCGACTCTTGGCGACGTCCCGTCCCAGCAGGGTTTCCTAGGCTGTGATCTTCATGAGGCAGATCAACAAGTCTTTCTCCCAAGGAGCCAGTGGGTGCGTTTCAACCACCGACGTTTCGGTTAGCAGCCCAGTACATCGCCATCACCAAAGGGTCTTCACCTTTCTACTCCTTTACTTCCACTTGTCAATGTTAAGAAGAAAAGCTTCAGTCCCCGAAGCTTCTAAACTTTCTCACCGAGGGCATGACCAGGGGTAAGGTGATAAAGCTTCTGGGTAGTAGCTGTTTGAGAATCAACTGAGTTCATTCCCTTCATTTCTCCACCTTGAGTTCCTGCACTTTCCCATCCCCTCTTGGGGAGCAGGAAAGTCTAGCCTGACGCATTTATTTTACTTATCTGCTGATTTATAAAACTCACCTTCTGCCTTGAGCGCTGAGGACATTACACACATATAAACAATACACTCCACATAATCAGTCTTGTCAATGAAACCACGTCCCCTGAGATAAATCCGGCCTCCCCACGGTGGCAAAGGGAACGTTCATTTTGCCAGTGGGTTCAGCCTGTGTCTTTGCCCAGCTATCAGAATAAACACCAGCATAAATCCACCAGCTTCCCTTCTTATCAGTTCATCTGCCCAACCACATGTTTTCCAGAGACACGATGGCAGACCCTGCCTGGGAAATAAATGGCTGCTTGGTGGCCAGAGTCTCTAGAGGCTTCTTTTCCATGGTGGCCCTCTGCTTACATACTGGCCCACCCCTGAAGACGAGAATCCATGTGTTGTTACTGTTTATCCCCAGGACCTAACACAGTGCCCATCAGTGAGTGAATACATGGTACTGTGAAGTATTCACAGACCTGGAGTGTTGTGTGGTCACAAGTTTTGTTTACACACACACAAGAAAAGCAGTCGCACCATTGTCCCTTCATCCAGAATCACTCGCAACTTGCTTTTCTCTCACCTTAAACCAGTGGTTGTTAGGGACCAACTTTGCCGCTAAGCAAAGGTTGGAGGTTCTTCAGCATTGCCTCAGGAGAAAGGCCTGGTGATTTACTTCCAAAACCTCAGCGCCTGAGAACCCCATGGAGCACAGGTTTGCCCTGAGTTGGAACCTGTCATATAAAGTAATACAGGATTTCAGGAGAGAGGGACAGGGTACTTACAGCTGAATTAATCAGGGAAGACTTCTAGGAAAGCATGTGCCTGAGTGTCATGACCAGTAGATAGGACTGGTTGTAACAACTGGAGTGTGCTCCTGATATCTTGGGGGTAGAGGTCAGGAATGGCACTAAATTCCTACCATATGCAGGCCCCTGATAACAAAGAATTATCTGACCCAAAATGTCAATCAGCCCAAAAGTAGGGAAACTCTGCCTTACACCGGTTAACAACCTGCTGAAGTAAAATGTCATTTTAGCAACGTTTTCTGACTGACGCTAGAAATTTTCCAACTGGCCTCTTGTAAACAGCTGCATTGGCCACAGAAGTCAGTTTATGCTCATTAAAGCGAAAAAGAGAAAGAAACATATTTATTAGGCACCACTGTGGGCCCACTATTACGCTAAACCCATCCCACCTACCGTCTCAACACTCTAAAATGGTCTCTCACCTCACCCACTTTACAGATCAGGAAACTGAGGTCTAGAACATTTAAATAATTTTCCCAGAGTCACCTGGCTAGGAAGGGACACAGCTGAAATCATACCCTGCACCTACTGATGCTAAAACCAGGGATGCCGTCACTGCAGGTTAAGGGTGAAGGAGCCGTGGTGGGGAAATGATGCATTGATAGACTTCCTACCACCCAAATTTCATTGGCACTGTGAATAGACCCCCAAAACAGAGAGTCTTCCTTTTGGATTTGCACATAACTCTTACATTCTGCTCCCCTGAAATCTGGAGGTAACTTAAAAAAATAAAATAAAACTTTCAATCTAATTAGCCTGAAAACAAACAAACAAAAAAGACTGTTGCCATGGAGTTGGTTCTGACTCATAGTGACCCCATCCCTATATCAACCCTGTACTAGTTTTGCCAAGATTTATCATCAGTGTTCCTTGGTACTTTAAAGAGTCCTGGTGGCAGATGGTCAAGGGCTTGACAGCTGACCAAAAGGTTGGTGGTTTGAATCCATCCAGTGGCTGTACAGGAGAAAGATCTAGTGGTCTGCCTCCATAAAGATTACAGGCTGCAAAACCTTAAGGGCAGTTCTACTGTGTCACATGGGGTCTCTGTAAGTCACAGTCTGAATGAACAGCACACAACAACAATACCAACAACCATGTGCTTTGATCTCCGTTAATCAATACCCAAGTCTTTACTGACCAGCCTGTGCCATTCTGCACCACAGAGTGTCCCCAGTTCAAGTAGGTGCAGTTGGCATTTTGGGAGAAGCCAGTTGGCAGTTCCCAGGAATACTAGACCAGACTAGCTGCCGTCAAGTTGGTTTCAACTCACGACAACCTTAGGAGTATCAGAGAATGACTCTGCTCTATAAGAGTTTCAAGGGCTGGTTTTTCAGAAGCAGACCACCAGGCCTTTCTTCCAAGGCACCTCTGGGTAGACTTGAAATTCTCACCTTGCAGTTAGCAGCCTAGCACATTAGCTGTATACACCACCCAGGGACTGCCCCAGAAATACAGTCCTCTGCATTTCACTACAAGCCAGTCTAGCAGTTTGGGCCCCTGGCCAGTCCTTGTCAGTAGATGCCCTTCAATCACTGTGACAACCCAGAACAACCTGACCCATTTCCTAACCCTCCCTGGGATGCAGCACTGCTTCTCAGCTTCTAGAACCACTGGGTCCCAAACCTTCCTCCTGAAATCTGTGCTTGCTGTACCCGGGCTTCAGCCTTAGTCAGATCCACACACAGCTCACCATGCACTTGCCTGGCTGGTTTCATTGTCTCAGAGTTGGGGACAGTGGCTTGGCTATGCCACATCTTTTCTCTTTCTCAGTCAGAAGAAAGCTTTAGAGTGTGTCCACATGGCAACCTGGATGGTGGTTTGGCTTGTCAATGACTGTACCTCTGAGATCTGAAATTATATCTCACATTGTCCACACTTCGAAGTCTTTGCATTTGCCGCATTTCCGTATCTCCAAAGGCTAGACCCTACCCGTTGGTCAGGACTCCAATATTCTTCCTGCCTGAGGTCTTCCCTGATTCAGCCAGCTGAAAAACATCTTATCCTCTCTTCAGAGTCCTTTATTTACTTCACATCAGGGTTGGGCAATTTTTTTTTTCTGTAAAGGGCCAGAAAGCCAATATTTTAGGCTTTGCAGGCCATATGGTTTCCATTGCCCCTACTCAACTCTGCCATCACTGCAGTGGGAAAGCAGCTGCAGACAGTATGCAAACGAATGGGTGCAGACGTGTTCCAATAAAATATTATTTTGGGACACATTAAATTTGAATTTTATATAATTTTCATGTGTCGTGACACAGTAATTCTTCTTTTGATGTTTTTCCCCCCAACCATTTAAAAGTGTAACAACCATTCTTGTTAACTTGCACAACACAGCAAAGCAGGTAGCAGGCTGTATTGGGCCCTCAGGCCACAGTTTGCTAAGGTGGCTTTTGGGCTGTCACTGTCTGTGTTTGTCACATTTTAACCCCTCACTATGTTCCCCAGGCTCTGACCTGACACGCTGTCTGAGCAACCAGCATGCATTCTGCTCTAGCACTTGTTGGAAATTCAGACTCTCAAGCTCCGGGGGTGGAGTCAAGAAGGCAGACTAAGCACACTTCTCCCTATGTGCCTCTGGAAACCAAGACCTGAATTGATAATCAAACAGAGCCTTCTGATCACCTAATCAACCCCAGGACACAGCACAGGGTTGTTAATTTGGACTTGATACCACTGAGCGAAAACCTCTCTTTCGCTGACTCCTGCTCCTGACTAGTCCTGGCTCTCATGGACTGAAGGTAAACGCACCATTTTGACTTTTTTTTCTTCTCTGTCCTGGCCAGCGGCCAGAGCTGGGTCTTGCCTAGCGGCTAGACTCAGACGCACTGCTGGGGGGATAGGCAGGCGAAATTTCCATATTTTGAGAGCCAAGCTTAGGACTCTGTTCATCTAGCCACTTTGGGCCTGTCTTTTTATCACTGCCACAGCAGGGTTTGTACAGAATCACACTGCTAGTGTGTGGGACGCCATGTTGGATACAGAGATTTTAGCGGGACCTAATTCTTAGCCTGGGGGCCATCGCCTGCAAACAGGACAGCGCTTCTCCAACAAAAAAGTGGTAATTTACACAGTGTTGCCTACAGTGGGGGCCCCGCAAAAGAAGCAGAGTAATCACTACCTCTCGGCACCTTTAGCCCCTCTATCTGCTGCCTGTGTGGAGGGCGCCATCTTCGATACGGTGGCTGCAGCTGGACCTAATTCTTAGCTTGGGAGCCAGAGCCTGCCCACAGGAGAGCACTTTTGTACCAGAAAAGCAGTACTTTACACAGTGTCACCTAAAGCTGGGCCCTGTCAGCAGAGGCCAACAGGGCAGTAGCATTGCTGTATTCTGAACTAGTTTGTATCATCTGGGGTTGGATATAGAGGTGCTTACTTTGCCATTTGGGAAGAGGGACCACTACATCTGAAAACCTGACTGACTTGGGAAGTGGTCAGATACCTTTCGCTTTACATTTTAAGACAGCCTAGAGAAACATCTGCAGTCCATCCTCACAGTATCTCTTCCAGCCTCTACTTACTCACATGGACCCAAAAAGCAACAGACACTTGTGGCATATAAGAAATCACCCATGGCTTCAGAAGGCTCCCAAACAAAGCAACCAAGGAATTTTCCAGATGAAGAAACTTTTATGAAAGCATCAGAAAGTGAATACAAAATGATTATATACAGTGTCCTTCTAGACCTTATACAAAACGCAGCAGAACAAAAGGAAAAATTAAACAAGCTGTTCGATCTGATGGAACACCAGTACTCTGAAATCCAACAGATCAAGAACAAAATCAAAGACATAGAAACTTCAATGCAAAGCCAAGAAAACAGAGTGGAACAAATGGAGAAAAGAATTTCTGACTTGGAAGACAGAGCTACTGATGCCAGTGTCTATGAGCAGAAATCAGAAAAAAGAAAAAAGAAAAATGAAGAAGCATTAAGAAGCGTGTGGGACTCTATTAAGAGGAACAACCTTCAATTAATTGGAGTCCCTGAACTGGGTGAGACACCTGAGAACACAGAGTATCATTGCTGAACTGCTGACAGAAAACTTCCCAGAAATCATGAAGAGAATATAGACATCTCAGATGCATATCATATGCCACCCAATATAGATCTCAAAACAAAGACTCTAAGACATATTATAATCAAACTTAAGAAAATGAAACATAAGCAGCAACTCTTAAAGGCAGCAAGACTCAAAGCAAAGCTAACATTCAGAGGGGAACCCTGTAGGCTTTCGTGAGATTTATCAACAGAAACCATTCTGGCACAGAGACAGTGGCATGACACGTTCAAAGCCTTGAAGGAGAAGAACTTCCAACCAGGAATCATATATCCTGCAAAACTATCTTTCAAATATGAAAATGAAATTCAGACACTCCCAGATAAACAGAAACTCAGAGACTTTTAAAAACCAAACCAAAACTACAAGAAATACTGAAAGAAGTTCTTGTCTTTGGCTTAGAAGAACAAAACCACTAACTTTATATTTTAGAATGACACATTATTCAGAACTCTACTCAGTTAGGGAAGGCTCCAAATTCAATCACAGCTTTAATACAGAAAGAAGCAATCCAGTGATTATCATGAAAACTACGGTGCCATCATATTAAAAAGAGGGATGTACTATAGCCATGACAGTCCTTCCAGATGGAGAGGAAGATGACAAGACTGGTAGTAATTTAAATTGGGTTTATATATAGTCTATTAAGGGGGAATCACAGGGGTGGCCATAAAGCACAACAAAGATGTAACATACCGTATCAAGAAATGTAACACAGGAGTCTCAACAACTACTAAAAACAGCTCTGAAAAAGGTGAAAAATCAACTCACAAAAAAGAATGTCCCAGAACAGACTAATTAGAACAACAGAGAAAACATCAACATAAAAATAACCATATCACAATGGCAGCAGTGAACACACACCTATCAATAATTACACTGAATGTGAATGGACTGAATGCTCCAGTAAAGAGACATCAAGTGACATCTTGGATGAAAAGACATGACCCATCCATATGTTGTCTACAAGAAACTCACTTGAGACCTAAAGATAGGAACAAACTCTCAGGCTCCACCCCAGACTTAATAAGTCAGAATCTGCAAGTTAACAAGAGCCCACCCCCCACCCCCCAGTGCTTTTATGTATGCACTGCATTATGGGAAGCCTTGGAAACCCTGATGGTGTAGTGATTAAGTGCTGCGTCAGCTAACCCAAAAGGCTGGCAGTCCAAGTCTACCAGGTGCTCCTTGAAAACTCTATGGGGCAGTCCTACTGTATCCTGTAGGGTCTATATGAGTCAGAATCAACTTGATGGCACTGAGTTTGGTTTGGGGTTTTGTTGTTGTTGTTCTAGGTGGTTTGATCATCAGCTTTGTCCACATCTTGCCCTTCCAACCGTTGCTGCATAGTCAAGTCTGATTCTGATGACCCCATGTGTAGAACTGTATTGCACAGGGCTTTCAGTGGCCAATTTGCCAGAAGTGGATTGCCAGGCCTTTCTTTTGAGACACCTGTGGGTAGAATCAAACCTCCAACCTTCTATTTAGCAGTCAAGCATGCCAACCATCTGCACACCCCGGAGACTCCTTGGCCCCCACCCCCACCCCCACCACCTCTCAGCTGCAGCTCTTTGAAGGCAGAGAATGACTTTGTCGTGCATGTGTTTCATTCCTACAGTACCTAGTACAGGAATCCACTGGCTTTTGAGAGTAAATGTGTTAACGAATGAATTCATGAAATGGGAATGCCTAACTGAACTTGAACATAGGCCTCTTAGTTGACAGGCAATCCCTACCCCTCCTTGTCTTCTCTCCTTTGTTATTAGTCTCCCCAAAAGCTGCCTTTTCTATTTTCTGGCGAATCCATTAGGGAAGAAGTGGGCTTACTGTATCTAAGACTTTGCTTTGCTAATTAAGCAAAGAGAGACACCAGAACTCGGAGATGTCAGGCTATCCCAGATTGCTTAATGGAGAAGAATTGCCGATTTTATACCCCTGAGTCTGTCTCAAGAGAACTTGCCTACTTTCTTTCCATTCACGTTTTCCTTATGTCTGCATGAAACCCTATCTGTCTGAGATGATCACCTGTCTTAAAAGTGGCTGAGTTGTAAACACATTTCATAGTTCCTGATTTTTTACTTGAAATACCCTAGACCAGCAAGGCCGAGTTTATGACCACGTTCATTTGCTGGAGGGCACTCATCTTTCACCTGATTTCCCTACTGGGATTTTCAGTGACTGCAAGAAACCACGAAAAATAAAAGATCTTGTTTAATGGTGTGCTGCTTACGAACACTGCAGTCAGTCATTTAGGCTCGACTTTTATCATCCTCTAAAAACATACATACATACTTTTGAATGGAAACCCTTGTAGGGTAGTGGTTAAGAGCAATAGCTGCTAATCAGAATGTCAGCAGTTCAAATCTAACAGGTGCTCCTTGGAAACCTTACGGGGCCGTCCTGCTCTATCCTGTAGGATCTCTATGAGTCAAAATCAACTCCATGGCAAAGAATATGTTTTAATGCATTATCATTCCGATAACGTAAAAGTAACCATTTTAAAGTAAGCAGTTCAGTACATTCATAATGGTGAGCAACCACCACCTCTCTCTAGGTCCAAAACTCTCCCAAAGGAAACGTCCTACCCATTAAACAGTTCCTCCCCAGTCCCTGTCACTGCAGCTCGTGGGACCCAGCCACTCTCCTTTCTGTCACTGTAGACTTATCTATTCTGGATATTTCATATAAATGGCCAAGCATATAAATGGAGTCTTACAAAATATGACCTTTTGTGCTGGGCTTATTCCACTTAGTATAATATTCTTGAGGTTTATCCACATAGCAGTATCAGTCCTGCGTTCCTTTCTATGAAGGAATCAAAAAAGATCTGTTCATGGTTGAACCATATCCCACTGTGTGTCTGTCCCACAATATGTTTATCCATTTGTTCACCAGTGGATATGTGGGTTGTTTCTATCCTTTGTCTTTTATGGAATGCTTGTCCGTGTGTTTCTTGGACTACCCATTCTCAGTTTTTTTAGATCTGCAGTGTACCTAGGAGTGGAATTGCTGAGTCACATGATAATTCCATATTTACCTTTTGAGAAACTACCAAACTGTTTTCCTGTCATTTAAATTGAGCAAGTATTGTGCCAGGCACTGAGCTGAAGAGTTGGCAGGAATGTGCTTAGGAATGATTAACATTTAGGACAGGAGACCGGAGGAGCTGGTATAGTTCAGGCAGTCTTTAGGAATTCATGACAGTCGTCTCTTTCATGTGCCGTCTCTACCCTACCTTAATCATCTGCCCCTTTCCATGTATCTCTTCTTTTCTTGTCAAAAGGAGAGAAGGTGAAGAGAATGGGGGATGGAAAGAAGCACATGGAACGTTCCCCAACACATCATCAGCAAGCTTTAGTAACAATGATGTTGTGTGCCCTTGAGTGAATTCCAACTCAGAGCCATCCTAGAGGACAGAGTAGAACTTCCCCCCGCTCCCTGCGCCCCCCCAGGTTTCCTAGGCTGTAAATTTCTACATGAGCAGGTCTCCATGTCTTTTCTCCCGCTGAGCAGCTAATGGGTTCGAACCAACGACCTTTTGGTTAGTAGCCAAGTGCTTAACCATTGCACCACCAGGGTTCCTAGTAAGGATGATGTTGTTGTTGTTAGGTGCCGTTGAGTCAGTTTTGACTCACGCTGACCCTAGGTACATGACCTAGGGTCTTGTGCCATCCTCAAAACTGTGACGCTGGAGCCCCTTGTTGCAACCACTGTGCCAGTCCATCTCATTGAGGGGCTCACTCTTTTTTGATGACCTTGTACTTTATCAAGCATTATCTCCTTCTCCGGTGACTGATCCTTCTTGATAGAATGTCCAAGGTACGTGAGATGTAACCTTATCATCCTTGCTCCTAAGGCGTGTTCTGGTGGTACTTCTTTCAAGACAGATTTGTTTGTTCTTTTGGCAGTCCGTGGTATATTCAGTATTGTTCACCAACATAATAACAGTGATGGCCGCTATATGTTGGACAAATATTCCATGTAGAAGATAACATTGACCCATTTTGCTGGTAGGAAAATTGCAGACTTGGGATGGAGCAGCATATTCAGGTTCAAGTGGCAGAACAAGGATTTGAATCCTAGTCTATTGGGCAACAAAATGCATGCTCCTTCAACACACTGCTATGTCACCACTTCTTAAATGTAGAAGGCTTAAGACAAGCACTTAAGTATAAACATGTCAAGTTGGACGTCCTGCTGTCAGGAAGTCCCAGGCAGCTCGCTGGAGGCAGCGGACTCCTCTGTGACCAGTCACTACACTTGTCTACCTCAGGAATTACTAAGAAGTTCCTGGACTGTATCTGCAGAGATCAGCCGAGAGCCACTGGCATGGGGCAGAGGTGACTCTCTGTCATTCTACCCAGAGCCATAGGGATTGTTATCAGACATGAAGTGGGACCCAAGCAATCTGCTGCTAATGACAAGGGGTCCTACTGCATGTGATTTACTGTTTTCGGTATTGATTGGAATAGACCCAAAGCTTTCCCTACCACAGCATCTCTCTCACTTTGCTGCCAACAGGTTTCCTGATGGGAGAGGACAGAGAGTGGCAGACACTGCATCCGAGTCTGTGTCTAGACCAAGCCCATTGTCATATGTTGGATTCCAACTCATAGCTACACTAGAGGACAGAGTAGACCTGTCCCATGGGGTTTCCAAGGCTGTGAATCTTAACGGAAGCAGACTGCCACATCTTTCTTTCCCAGAGCAGCTGGTGGATCCAGACTGCTGGCCTTTCGATTAGTGCCTTAGTCACCTAGTGGTCCTTTAACAGCCACAACTGGATGACTTTAAAAAGAGAACCTTTATTTTGTCATATTCCAGTAGGCTAGAAGTCCGAATTTAGGCCATCAGCTCCAGGGGAAGG
This sequence comes from Heterohyrax brucei, assembly GCA_028571685.1. NCBI lineage: Eukaryota > Metazoa > Chordata > Mammalia > Hyracoidea > Procaviidae > Heterohyrax > Heterohyrax brucei. Next base: position 109,070,210 of record CM053149.1, on the reverse strand, counting down.
CTTTCTTGGCTGGCTCTGGAGGAAGGTCTGTTGCTAATCTTCCCCTGGACTGGAAGCTTCTGAGGCTCAGGGACCCTGGTCCTTTCCAAACGATGCACTCAGCTCCCAGCACTGGTTCTTGGTGGTATGAGGTCCCCAAATCTCTCTGCTAGCTTCTTCCATTATGTCTCAAGAGATTGCCTCAAAGCACAAAACAATCTTACACTTTGAGTCCTGCTCCACCAACACAACTGCCACCCATCACCCTCATTAACATCACAGAGGTAGGATTTACAACATGGAAGAACATCACACAATACCAGGAATCATGGGCCAGCCGAACCCCCGCATTTTGCGGGGAACACAATTCAATCCATGACAGTTAGCACTGGAGCACTTGACCACTATGTCCTCAGGGCTCCTTTAATTGGATATACTAAACCTAAAAACCAAACCTTCTGCCGCTGAATCGATTCCAACTCCTAGTGATCCTATAGGACAAAGCAGAACTGCCCCATAGAGTTTCTAAGAAGCACCTGGTGAATTTGAACTGCCAACCTTCTGGATAGCAGCCATAGCACTTAACCACCAAGCCACCAGCTTTTCCTTATTGGATATAGGGTTCTGTTTATAACCCATTGTATCAAGCACATGAATTGTGTGTTCAAGGAGTATATGCATATGTACATTTTTTGGAAAGTTTTTGTTATAAATATATATATAATACAACATTTGCCATTTAACATTCTTCAGGCATACAATTTAGTGATATCCAATGCATTGATTACATTGTGCATACATCATCCATCCCAAACCAAAACCAAGCTCACTGGCATCTAGTCAATTCCAATGCACAGTGACCCTATAGGACAGAGTAGAACTGCTCCAAGAGTTACCAAGGAGTGACTGGTAGATTTGAACTGCTCATCTTTTGGTTAACAGATGGAGCACCTAACCATTATACCAGCAGGCTTTCTGCATTACACATAGCCAAATTTCCCATCAGCATGAATAGAAATTCACTGCATCCTCAACTGAGGCTGTTCCTCCCCCACAGCCGTGGATGTTGCTGTTAGCTGCCCTCCTTCCCACCCCTAATAACCGCTCACAACCTTTGATCTCTGTACTCTTCTTAATGTCTGCCTATTTTTGTCATTCAACATAAGTGAGATCATACGCTATTTGTTCCTTTGCAATTGACTGACTTACTTCACTCAACATAATGTTTTCAAGGTTCATCCATGTTGTAGCCTGTATCAGAACTTCTCTCTTTATGGCTGAATGTGTTACAAACATTTTTACAACAAAACATAAAAATAAAGATTGGCCCAGGCAACAGGGAGATTTTTTTGACAGTCCAGGAGTCTATGCACTTTGCTCAGGCCTAGAAGAAGTAGTGTTCATTATGCTAATTACTGCTGCAAGCCCTGTGGCGGGTCACAGGGTTGTGCTTGCAGCAGAGGAGTGAGCCTGGGAAGCCCCTCTTAGCAGCCACCTCCTCGGGGTGCCCTCTGCCAAAGCTGCGTTTTCTCACTGCCTTCCGTCTGGGCGCTCATCAATCCTGAAGGAACGCACAGCCTCCTTGAGATGGTTCTCTGCTTATTTAAGGCTACTGGGGCCCAAAGGCTGTGTGCTGAAGATGAGAAGGGAGCCGTGTTAATTCCACATTAATGACAGCAGAGCAATTTTCTTACAGGAAATAACTAGTTACCTTAATCATTTTAAGTAGTTATTAGCAGCAGTCTAAAAAGGGTGGTTATGCTTATCACAAGGCGCGCACAAAGGGAATGAAGGCATGAATAACGAAAGCTTAAACAGGTTTCTGGCATCTTCCTTCTGGGTGGTATTAAATGGTATTAATCTTTTTAACTGACTTCAATCCTGAGCCCCCAGCCGTGTGATAAAGTGTTAAGTGAACTGCTGGAAATAGAGGTGGTCCCATCAGATTTATTGTGCCAATTTACCAACAGCCGAAGCGCACACCGCTGCTGGGAGGAAGGCCATAGAGAAGGGAGAATGACAGGTAGATGTATGGATTAATTAATAAAATGCAGATAATAGCATCTTTCCCAATATTAATACTTCTTCAGAGGCTGCTCTATATATGTCTCTGGGAAAGAATAAAGCTACTGTGTACCATTGGTTGTTTTATTCAACTCCGCCCCCAAGATAACAGCAGAGGTGAGAAATGAATAAAACTCAGGCAGCTTATCCAGATCTGAGCCACACAATAAAAAAGAAAAACTAACCCCCAAAAAGGATAAAGTACTGTTCAATGGTTTTACAGTTTTAAGACATGTCACTTAATTTTTTCCTAAGTAAAAGGACTTTTTCTCCCCTGTGGTGTTTGTGCTTTGTGAAAGGAAATCAGCTTGATGAATTCAGAAAAAATCATACACGTCAACAGAATATCATTTAGGACCTATTTTGCATTGGGAGCTCTCCTAGAGGCTGGGGAAATCATGTCTATAAGCCACCGCCACACCCTCAAGAAGCTTCTATTCTACTGGGGAAATGTTTAGAAAAACAAACAGTTGTGACCCTGAGTGGCAGATGCCTTCATGGAACTTTGTTGGAGGTACCTAGAAGGTGAGCCCTGAGTAGGGTTTTGAAGGATGAACAAGAGTTCATCAGGTGAACACAGGGGTAAAGGATGTTTCAGATGAAGGGAAAGGCATCTTCAGAGATAGAGATGTACACACAGTTAAGCTGCGGTGGCTTGGCTTGACTGGTGTGTTGATGGTGTATTATTTTTTTAGGGCTGTGTCTTAGTCATCTGGTGTTGCTCTGACAGAAATACCAGAAGTCAGTGGCCTTAACAAACAGAAATTTATTTTCTCACGGTTTTAGCAGGCTAGAAGTCTGAATACTGGGTGCCAGCTCTAGGGAAAGGCTTTCTCTCTGTTGGCTCTTGGAGGAAGGTCCTTGTCTCTTAGTTTTTGCTCCTGGGTGATCTTCATGTGGCTTGGTGTCTGTCTTCCCTCATCTCTGCTTCCTTAATCTGCTGCTTTCATATTTTATAAGAGATGGATTCCAGACACAGCATATGCTAATCCTGTTGCATTAGCATAACGAAGAAAAATCTTTCCCAAATGAGGTTATAACCACCTGGCACAGAGATGAGGATTTACAACACATTTTAGGGAAATGAAATTCAATTCTTAGCAGGCTACCATAGCAAAGTACCACAAATTGGGTTATTGAGAAGAACAGAAACTTACTGTCTCCAGATTCTAAAGACTAGGAGTCAAAAATCAGAGCTCGGTCATGTTTATACGTTCTGAGGATTCTAAGGGAGAATCCATTCCCTGCTTCTCTGTGGCGTCAGGTCACAGCAACAATCTTTGGTTTGTACATCACTCCAGTGTTTGTCTGTATCATCCCTGTCTGTGTCTCCAAGTGTCCTCCCTTTGTGGTGACACCACTGAGATTGGACTGGGACCAACCCTCCCCCAGTATAGACTTACTCAACCGATACCGTCTTCAGAAGACACTACTTTCAAACAAAGTTGCATTTCCAGGGATCAAAGATTAGGACTGCAGCACATCTTTTTGATGGACAAAATTCAACCCCTACCAGACAGAGAATTGAGAGGTAAAGCTGGAGATGGTGAAGGGCCTTGCGGGCCAGGGAGAAGAGCCTGGATGTTGCTCAGAGGGAAGGGAGGCACCAGAGGAGGGCTTTCTAAGCAGGGAAGTGAAAACACGTAGACTCAGTGAATTGAAATGTGTACTGTGCGGATGTGGAGCAGGAGTCGAAGGGACAGAAGGCTGGAAGCAACAAGGTCCGTTAGGCCCTGAAACAATTCAAATGAGATTCAGTGAGGCCCTGAACTGCCGTGGCAATGAAGAAGCTGGAGACAGGTTTGAGAACGACTAGGAATATGACTAATTTCTACAGGACTCAGTGCCATGTACGGACTCTGGCTGTACCAGGAACAACCACTGTCCCCTCTGGCTGACCTGGTTCTTTTGGACGCAGCCTCTGTGCCGGCAAATGACAGAGGTCTCAGTGGGAGCCAGGACTTGGGGACTTGTTAGTATCACCAGCCCACCCCCCAGGCTGCCAGGGGTTGTTTGAAAATGTATGGAAAGCATTTGGGGTTGTTGCTAGGATTGTGGTGGGGAGCGCATACTGCAGACAATTAGAGAGAGACAGTTCCAGAGATGCTAAAGACCCTACAATGACTGGGATAATCACAGATAATGCTAAATGTTTGGGGCTAAGGTACTTACAGGAGGAAAGAACGAAAACGTGGTCAGCCCTGGAGAGATGAGGCCCAGAGGTTTCCAACTAAAGCCACGGTGCTCTCACATGGGCACAGAACGGCTCGGAGTGGATGAGGAAGTCTTAATATAGACTGCCCACATGCCTGTTCCCAAATGCTGTCAGTAAAGCATTGTCAGTCCCCTACCAGAGTATATTTTGGGAGCCTGAGACAAGGGCACCATCTGGGCTCCCCTGTAGCAGAGTGAGGGTAGTGCAGCTTTCCTTCCTTCTTCGTCTTTTCTGCACACTCAGTCCAGACTCACCCCTCAGTAACAGGACCCAAGAAGCGTTCCGTAAAACAAAAAGAGTTATCCACATCCTGCATTGAGTTCGACTCTGGATAGCAATCACAGCACACAGGGGGCAGTGAGAAGGTACTGCCAGCCAAGCTCATTTTTGCATAGCCCCCAAGATGCTGCAGCCTTCTTGAAGCTATAGAGCACAGATGTGTCACATAGGAACCCTGTCGTCACCTCCAATCTAGAGACAAGGAAATGGGCTTCCCTAGACATGTCCTTCAGTGTTGTTAGGACCACCAGCACACCCCACCACCCCCGCCCCCCATGCTCCTAAAGGTTGTTTGAAAATGTATGGAAAGCATTTGGGGTTGTCACTAGGATTGTGGTGGGGAGGGCATACAGCAGACAATTAGAGGGAGAGTTCCAAAGATGCTAAAGACCCTACAGTGATTGGGATAGTCACAGACAGTGGAAATTTATCCAGATCCAACTGTCCTTAGCTCCCTGGTGAAAAAGCAAAAGGAGAACTGGATTCGAACACTCTGTGAACTTGGCCAGTCAGCCTAGTCTTCAGGATCCAATGGGCTCCTTTTCTTCTACTTCAGCACGGTATGTCTTTGTGGCTCCCTCCTATGTGACATGCAAGACCCTGCAAGCCCTGTGTCCTCTGGCATTGGACTTCACTTTACATCTTAGTAACTGACTGGAATCAACATAGTCATCCTGGATCGTTCAAATTATGTAGTTACTGAATTATTGCTTTAGTACTTTCCCACATAAGTTTTGGGGCTTTCTTGCTATTTTTGCCGTGTGTTTGCCAGTAACTGGATGACCTGCTATCTTATTTCTTAGAATAAGCTAACACTTTTATGTGCTTGCCAAAAGTTGTTTTGTATTTGCTACTCATCTTTGATAATCTTCCGAAATATTTTTGCTGATTATTCAGAAGTCTGTTGAAGTCTCCCACACCCAAACCCTGGACTGATACTTTCTCATCCCTCTTTTTTTTTTTTTTCCTTAAGCAAAAAAAAAAAAAAAAAAAAAACTATATAATTTGTAAGGCCTTTTTGATAAATACATACATATATATTTAGACAGATATTCAGATTACTTTTAGTTGTTAGACACTGTGAGGGTAAGATGTGGCATCAAATTTCAGTGACCTAATTGCAGATTTGGAATATCTGCTCACTAAGAGCCAGAGCAGATCTTGTTGTTATTATTAGATGCCACAGGTTGATTCTGACTCACAGTGGCCCCGTGTGACAGAGTAGAACTCCTCCACAAGGTTTTCTTGGCTGTAATTAGTGGAAGCAGACACCAGATCTTTCTCCTGCATAGCCATTGGGGGGTTCAACCTGTGACCCTTAGGTTGGCAGACAAGTGCTTAACCATTGCACTCCTGGGCAGGTTCCAGAAGAGCAAGAATTGGGGACAGTTAGCACAGACAGCTGGCAGTGTGATTCCTGGAAGGCTCTGCCATTGTAGCAAGGAAGTGTTTTATGGGAGAATATCACTTTGTTCTATAGCTTCTGGGTTGAATGATCTATAACAAAAGCAAATATGGCATCATCATCCTCCTCCTCTACCCTGCTGCACACACCCTCACCTCTTAGAATTTTTGATAAATTTCCATTGTTTGGGGGAGGGAAAAAAACTTCTTACCAGGTACTAGAAGACTCCATCTGGTCTAGTCCCTACCTTGTTCTCCCAATTCATTCTTACCTTATCCGCCTCACTGCCTGAGCTCCAGCCTGTTCCCCTTACAGTCTCCCATGATGCCACAGGGCCTTTGCACATGTGCTTCCTTCTGCCTCTGAGGTCCTCAGCCTCTTTCCATCACGAGTGCCCAGCATAATGTCTGGCACATGAAAGACACAAGTTTGAAAGAATAAATGAATGAGGGTAGGTATTATGGATTGAATTGTGTCCCTCCAAAATATATATTGTAAGTCCTAATCCAACTCAATGGCACTTGGCTTTTGGCAACCCCTATACCTGCAGTTATAATCCCGTTGGGAATGAGTTTTATCTGTTGTGTTAAGGAGCAGTGTTAGTATCAGTATTAGGTATGCTTTAAAACCAGTCGCCATTGAGATATAGAAAGAGCAGATTTGGATTGAGATGCAAGCAGAGATGAGGAAAGATAGATACCACACCACATGAAGATACCAAGGAACCAAAGAACAAGGACCTTCCCAAAAGCCATACCCTAGAGCCACTGCTCTGAAATTTAGACCTCTAGCTTCCTAAACTGTGAGAAAGTACATTTCTGTTTCTTAAGCCATCTATTTGCAGTGTTTCTGTTATAGCCCCACAAGATAACAAAGACAGGAGGTAGTTCTCAGGTTCGGTATTTTGTCTTGTTTGGATTTAGTTTGGCTTAAGCACTGTCACATGCAGAGGTCACAACTGGCAGCCGGGAGGCTCAGAAACTGCTTCTGGCCTGCAGACCTGTGTTCCTTGGCCGAGGTCACTGCATGGCCCCCTTCTCCACTTCCTGCAACCTGCCTGTCCCTGCGTTATTCCATCTGCCACCCCAGGCATAAACAAGCTGCCTGCCGAACCTTTCATTTAAATACCTGGTTTCAGTTCAACGTAATTTAATTGACTTTGATAAAAACTCGGACACAGCAGCCCACATCATGCACCAGTGCTTATCTGTGTTTTAGAAGAATCACAAAACACAGATCTTTGAAATGTCCGTGTTTACCAGATAAAGACCTGGAGGTCTGAAAGGGGATGATGACTCTCTCACACCCAACTACAAAGTGGCAGAACTGTCGTTTCAAACTCAGTCCCTTGACTTCTCGCTAGAGGCTCTTGCTACTTCTGGCTCCAAGAGTCGATCCACTGTGGAGACTGTTTATGTTTAGCCGTTAATGGTTTTGCAAGTGTGTATTTCTAGTTATTAAATATCACACTGCGTGCAATTAATGTGTGCACGATCGAGCTTACGTTTATGAATATTCTGTCCAAATTGCTCTGCAGCCTGATTTCTAGGAGGAAAATAGCACCCCCTGGCCCGCCCCTTATCTACGAGATGCCATGTTTCTGTTTTCCATTAACATGACAGCTAGGAGAGCGCTCTTCTGAAGTGATGCCCCTGAATTGGCACCAACTGAATGAAGAGGCTTTGCCAAGAGATTTCCTTCCTTCCTGGATGCTCGCAGCCTCAGGATACTGACATGACTGTTGGATACAGCAGCAAGGTCTTCATAGATTATTTGTTTATCAAGTTTGAATCTGAGAAAAGTGAGGGCTTTTTCCTCCTGGTGTGGTGGTCGGTCCCCTGGCCCTGAGCTCAGAGCCTGCAGTGATGGTCCTATCTCTGCACTTTGCCTAACTGGACCACTGTGATTGCCCACTGGAGAGTCTCTTGGTGGTGCAGATCATTAGTGTGCTCAGCCGCCCATCAAAGGGTTGGAAGTTCAAGTCCACCCAGATGTGCTGCAGAAGAAAAAGGGCTGGAGATCCGTTTCTGAGCGATCAGCCACCAACTCCCCTGTGGAGCATGGTTCACCCTGACACACATGGCGTCCTCAGGGTTCAGAATCAGCATGACAGCAACTGGGCTTTTTATTGCCCTCAGAGGAGACTCATGAAATTCTTCAGACGAGTGTTCTTCTCATGAAGAGATTACCCGAGTCTTATCCCCCCTTTTCCCTGACCACCATGGCTATTCCCCCTGGGATACCTGTGAGACTTATTTTGGGGAGTTCCAAGGAGATCGAGTGTTGAGTATTCCACATTTTTTAGGAAAAAAATGTGTGTGTATATGGGGGACTGCCTGTGGATTGTAGCTCAGAAAAACTTTGTCGGTGAAGCCTCTGGTGTGCTATCTACTCCATGGCACCTATCAGTGGTCATTCTCGCTGGAAATTTGGCACGTTTCTCTTCCGCTTAGTTTGATCTGAACAGTTGTTGTTGTTGTTGTTATGTGCCACTGAGCTGGTTTTTGACGCATAGCTATCCCACGTGACACGGCAGAACTACCCCCAAACCCTTTCAAGCTGTACCACCATTCTCATGCTCCGTTTCCAGATTATTCCTCCTTCATTACCATAATGTCATCACCCCATCTTGAGCTCCTGTTGTGCATTTGATCCTATATAAATAATTCTTTTCAAATAACACAATGCTTAAGGCAGGCGTTCTGTACTAGTTAAGCTAAAATATTCTTTGGTTTTTAAGACGACATAAAACAGTATTTTTGGCTTAAAGTTTGAATATCCTCTCAGGGCAGCAGTGTCAGGGGCTCATCCAGTTTCCATGGCTCCAGAAAGTGTGACGTCTATGAGAATTTGGTATCTTGTTCTCCATTTTATCCCTTTTTGTCAAGATTCTTTGATAGAATCTTTGATCAAAGCTTTTGGTAATAGTAGCCAGGCACCAGTTCTTCTGGCCTCGTGGCAAAGGAGGCAGTTGGTCATGATTCTTAATAAAGATATGAAAAATTGTCCCCTACTCTAGAGAAAACTCTCTCGAAGATTCTTAATCTGTTGTTTGTTTTGTAACAACAAATTTCTCATCTAGCAACCAGTCAGGAGGAGTATGTTCAGTCTTTGTATCACAGGAGGAAAAGAAGGAACAATGACAATAACTTTTTGTGTGGCAGTTTAAATATGTCGCCTCATTTATGGTGCTTATTTGCTTATACCCTGCCTAGTTCCTGAAAAACTTCACAGTGAGTCATCTCGTTTCATTCTCATTAGAATCCTTAGATGAATCCCCATAGATAGATTAAAAAAAAAATGTGGCGGAGTGGTGAGTAACTAACCCGAGGTCACTTGGACAGAAGCGGCAGCTGATGGGCTCAAAACCTTACATTTCCAGCGCCTTCCATGACTCAGACAAATCACTCCACATGTCCACATGTGTGCAAGCTTGGGTACAACTCAGTGAAAAATGCCATGCTTTAAAATCCCAGTTATCTTTTCAGGAAAAAAAAAAAGTCTCGCTCTGGTTCTCTAAGTTGCAGTGATAGCTGGATCACATTTAGGGTCTTGAGTTAATAAAATTATGGACACTTATTTTTATTTTTAGCCATAATTGCATTCCATGTCTTAAAATGCAGGGAATCATCCATCACCAGGCTGACCTGCAATAATTGCCAAACCTTGGGGTGAGAATGTGGCTGTTGATAAATTCAAACTGCGTTCTTCTTGCAGACTATGTGTGCTCTTACACATAAAGACAAACTTGTTAATGACTTTCTATAAATAAATTCTAGCTCATAATTGTTGTTCTAGCAACAGCTGTTGGAATGTGGTCTTCCCTCACATATGAAACGTTCTTTTGAAAGAATATCTCTGGGCCCTTGAAAATGAGGTGGACCAGAGTGCCTGTTTGGCTCTGTGTGACCTTGAAAGAACTACTTAACTTCTCTGTGTAGCCAGTTTAGCCCTTTGCCTATATCAGGTACAAATGGGTGCATGGTGAGTTCCTCAAGGATAAGGACTCTGTAGCGTTCATCTCTGGCCTCCTGGAGTCTAGCAGAGGATGAGCATCCAGGACCCGTGTGTTGACTGCAATTGTAAACTCATTTGGGTTGAATGTGCTTTGCAAAGCTTACAACCAGTTGCCGATTGGGACTCATGGGGCCCCATGGGTGCAGAGCACAACTGTGCTCCGTAGGGTTTTCAGTAGCTGATTTTTTGAAAAGACGCAGCCAGGCTCTTCTCCCAAAGTGACTCAGTGTGCCCTTAAACAACCGGCCTTACATTTAACAGCCAAGGTGTTAACCATTTGCTCCACCTAGGGGCTTTGGGGGCTACAACTTAAGGGGCTACAGAAATGTGTCAGTGGTAATCATTCTCATTTAAAGGGAAGAAAGAAGTTTGTGCTCAGATTGTCTGAATGTATTCTTTTCCTCCTATCTCTACTTAATAGAACACGTACTAGAAATATATGCTATGAAAGAACTTTATTTCATCTCCAAAATTTGAATTGGAGTCCTGGTGGCACTGTAGTTTAAGAGTTTGGCTGCTCACCAAAAGGTCAGCAGTTCAAATCCACCAGGCGCTCCTTGAAAACCCTATGGGGCAGTTCTACTCTGCCCTGTAGGGTCACTATGAATCAGAATTAGCTCAAGGGCAATGAGTGTTGTTTTTGCATTTTATACTTACTGGAAAGTATGTATCACAAAAGATCATTGTCTTCCAAATTTTGATTAGCAAATGTCAACAAGCTACAGGCCACTGGTCAAATCCAGTCCACCACGTGTTTTGGTAAATAAAGTTTTATTGAAACTCAACCACACCCATTCTGTTATATTTTGTGGATGGCTGCTTTTGTACCATAAAAGCAGAGTTGAGGAGTTGTGACAGAGACCATATGGCACACAAAGCTGAAAATATTTACTAGCTGACTCTTGACAGGAAAAGCTTGCCGACCCTTGAACAGAGAAAGTCTGCTGCTTCCGAACTGAAACGTCAGCTTGCCGTCTTCTTTAAAAGCTCCTTCAGCACTGTGGGCCCAGTGGGCGCACCACTCGCGTCTGAACAGAGCAAAACAAATTGGAAACTGATCAGGCTGTGAATGGATAATACCTTCCTCAGTTTCCCGTGGGAGAACAGACTTTAAGTGAAGATTTAGAAGTGAGGCATTGCACACACCCAGCCCTTATTTCTGCAGGAGCTGAAGCCTCTGTGGTCGACTTCCCATAAGGTAATCACAGGGAAATAGCAACAGTAATAATAGCTAATTATCAAGTGTTTACTGCGTGCCAGCCCCTAGGCTAAATGGTTTATATGTACTGTCTCATAAAATTTTCACGACAGCCCTGCGATGTAGTTATTAGGGCATCTAGTCATGGAGTCACACTCTGCAGCACACAGAGCCCAGTGGAGTCCGTAAGCGGTGCAAACACTTTGCACACAGCCGCTAGTCTAAGGGTCGGCAATTCGTACTCACCCAGTGACACCACAGAAGAAAAGTTCTGATGATCCATTAAGACAACAGCCAGGAAAAACCTGATGGAGATGTTCTACCTTGTAGCACATGAGGTTGCTATCAGCTGAGAGACTCCAAGGCAACTGTCAACATGGAACCCCAGGTAGTGCAAATGGTTAATGATCGAAAAAGCAGGCATTGGAGTCCACCAACAGGCACCTCACAAGAAAGGTCTGGTGGTCCACTTCCAAAAAATCAGCCACACTTTGGTGAAGGATCATGCACAGTCCTGGAGAAAGCCGCACAACTTGTGCAAGGCAAGGTCATGGACGCTCCACGGACACATCCAAACTCCCTGAAGGAACAAATGCCGCGCTGAGGGCTGTGAGGACCGTGACCTTGGGGGACATCTAGTTTAATAGGTATAACATAGTTTATAAAGACAGTGTTCTACCTTTTACCTCAGTGAGTAGCATCTGGGATCTTATAAACCTGTGAGTGCCCATCTAAGATTCTCCACTGGTCTTAACCCTTTGGGAGCAAGGAAGAATAAAGAAAAATAAACAAAGGAAAGATTAGTCCAAAGGACTACTGGGCCACATCTACAACAGCCCCCAGCAGACTGAACCCGATACAGCTAGATAGTGTCCGGCTGTCACTGCTGACTGCTCTGAGAGGGATCACGATAGAAGGTCCTGGGCACAGCTGTAGAAAAATGTGCAACAAAACTCTAACTCAAAAAGAAATAAACGGAGTTGCTGGCCTGATAGAGATTAGAGAAACCCTGAGAATATGACCCCTGGACACTGTCCCAGCTCAATAATGAGCTGGAAATTCTGAGGTTGACCCTTCAGCGCAAGTTTGGACAGGCCCATAAAACAAAAAGAGACTGAAGGGGCACACCACCCCAGGGACAAGAATTAGAAGGCAGGCAGGGACGGGAAAGCTGGTAATGGGGAACCCAAGGTTGAGAAAGGAGAGTGTTGACCTGTTGTGGAGTTGTTAACCAGTGTCATAAAGCAATATGTGAGCTAACTGTAGTGAGAAACTACCTTGTTCTGTAAATCTTCATCTAAAGTCCAATAAGAAAGAGAGAGAGAGAGACAACGAGAGAGAATCAAACATTGCAAACCCTGCTGAGCAGCTCCACTCTGACGTGCATCCGGTCACTGTGAGTCAGAACAGTGACAGCTGGTTGGTTAGTGTAATACTCAGTTTTGGGGGTCTAATTAGAGATATTCTTCAGGTTCCTTAGCCAGCTCAGCCAAGTGCCTCCATCTCCGTGTCCTTGACCACTACGTTTTATTGTAATTTTGCCAACCTGCATTGCATCATTTATCTGTTTAACAATCATTTCAGCTTTGCTACTGTTTGTTTGTGCCAGGTATGAAGGACCAGTAAGATTCGGTCCTTCTAAATGGGCACACTGGCCCAAAAGAAAAACTGAGAAGGCAGGAAGGGACAGGAAAACTAGATGAATGGGAACAGAAAATCCAGGATAGAGAAAGGGAGAGTGTTGACACATCACAGGGTTGCTGGTCACAAGAGTTTCGTGTGTTAGTTGTGTAACAAGAGACTAATTTGCGCTGTCAACTTTCACATAAAGCACAATATAAATAAACAAAATATGATCAAAAAGAACTGAACTACAATTGCAATAACTGTCTTTCTTCCACCAGTGCTCATGAGAGATGTAAACACTTTTTCTAGAAGATGGATGTGTATATGGTCTAGTTACATAGTGCTGCATTTATTTTCTCATGAAACAAACAAACAAAAAAAAATTTCAGTCCTTGCCCTGCTAATGCTTAAAGCCGTCAATTAATTCACACACTGATCACATCTTTCATATTACAATACAACTGGGATACATGTTTCAAAGGAGAAAGTAGGCATCATGTGAGCGGATTATGGGGACCTCACTCAGGATGTGACCCTTCATCTGAAATACAAAGGAGCTTGTAAACAGGAGGCAGTCAGGTGCAGAGGACAAGGAAGGGTGTTCTGATCCAGAGCAGTGTGTGCACAGGCTGCAGGGTAGGAGGGTGCTCTAGGTAGGATTGTTATTGTTGTCATTAGGTGTCTGATCAAGTCCCGTCCCCGTGATCGGTTGCTGATCTGATTGAGGTGATCTGTAGGGTTTTCACTGGTTAACATTCAGAAGTAGATCACCAGGCCTTTCCTCCTAGTCTCTGTCTGGAAGCCCCACTGAAACCTGTTCTGCATCATAGCAACGCACCAGCCTCTGCTGATGGGTCAGTGGTGACTGTGTGTGAGGCGCACTGGCTGGGAGTCAAAGCCAGGTCTTACAGATGAAAGACAAGAACTCTACCACTGAACCATCAGTGCCCTCACCCAGGTATGAGAAGGTGACTGAAAGAAGATCACTGTGGCCAGAGCCCAAAGAACAAGGAGACACAGCTGGAGAATTCAGAGGTCACACTAGATCCTGTACTCAGATCTGGGTCTTTATATTGAAGGCAGTAGGATACCACTGAGGCATATCAAGCTGAGTTGTGGGAATAGTAGGAGCTTTAGTGGTGCAGTGGTTAAGAATTTGGCTACTTCCAGTGCACATGGAACATTCTCCAGAATTGACCATGTGATAGGCCATAATGCAATGCTCAACAAAATCCATACCATTGAATTACTGCAAAGCATCTTCTCTGATCATAAAGCCATCAAAGTTGAAATCAATAGCAGAAAAAACATAGATAGAAAGTGGAACTCTTGGGAACTGAACATCTTGCTAAAAAAAACATGGGTTATAGAGGAAATCAAGGATGAAATAAAGAAATTCATGGATTCCAATGAGAACGAAAACACTTCCTACCAGAACCTATGGGATACAGCCAAAGCAGTGCTCAGAGGTCTGTTTATCTCCATAAATGCACACATCTGGAAGGAAGAAAGAAACCAAATCAAGGAACTAACTCTACAGCTTGAACAAGTAGAAAGAGAACAACAGAGGAACCCCTCGGGCACGAGAAGAAACGAGATCATAAAGAGTAGAGCAGAGCTAAATGAATTAGAGAATAGAAAAACAACTGAAAACATTGAAAAGACCAAAAGCTAGTTTTTTTAAAAGATCAACAAAATTGACAAACCACTGACTAAACTTACTAAAGAAAAGCAGGAAAGGAAACAAATAACCCAAATTAGAAATGAGAGGGGAGTTGTCACCACAGATGCAACAGAAATCAAAAATATCATAACAGAAAACTATGAAAAACTGTACTGTAACAAATTTGAAAACCTAGGGGAAATGGACCAATTCCTTGACAAGTACCACCTACCCAAATTATCACAACGTAAGCAAAACAACTTAATAAACCCATCACAAAGGAAGAGATTGAAAATGTCATCAAAACACTGCCAACCAAAAAGAGTCCGGGTCCAGATGGCTTCACGGCAGAATTCTACCAAGCATTTAGAGAAGAGTTATCTCCAATACTACTGAGACTATTTCACAGTATAGAAAGGGATGGAGCACTCCCAAATTCATTCTATGAAGCCAGCATAACCCTGATACCTAAGCCAGGGAAAGACCCAACAAAGAAAGAGAACTACAGACCGATATCTCTCATGAATCTAGATGCAAAAGTCTTCAACAAAATTCTTGCCAATAGAATACAACAACATATCAAGAAAATAATCCATCATGACCAAGTGGGATTCATACCAGGGATGCAAGGCTGGTTCAACATCAGAAAAACAATCAATGTGATTAACCACATAAATAACACAAAAGACAAGGATCACCTGATTTTGTCCATTGATGCAGAAAAGGCATTGGATAAAGTCCAACACCCATTCATGCTAAAAACTCTTAGCAAAATGGGCATAGACGGCAAATTCCTCAACACAATAAGGGCCATTTATACAAAGCCAATTGCCCATGTCATCCTGCGTGGAGAGAGACTGAAAGACTTTCCCTTGAGATCAGGAACTAGACAAGGATGCCCACTCTCACCTCTCCTATTCAACATTGTGCTAGAAGTTCTAGCCAGAGCAATTAGACAAGACCAAGAAATAAAGGGCATCTGCATCGGCAAAGGGGAAGTTAAAATCTCCCCGTTTGCAAATGATATGATTGTATACGCAGAGAACCCCAAGGAATCTGTAAGTAAGCTACTGAAACTGACAGAAGAGTTCAGCAAAGTCTCAGGATACAAGATAAACATAAGTAAACCAGTAGGATTCCTTTATACCAACAACGAGACTGTTAAGGAAGAAATTATCAAATCATTACCATTGACAATAGCCACTAAGAAAATAAGGTACCTGGGAATTAATCTAACCAGAGAAACAACAGACCTTTGCAAAGAGAACTACAAGCCCTTACTACAAGAAACTAGGAGAGACTTAGATAAGTGGAAAACCCTACCCTGCTCATGGATAGGAAGACTTAACATTGTAAAAATGTCTGTTTTACCCAAAGCAATTTATTTAAATAATGCAATCCCAATACAAGTTCCAGCGTCATTTTTTAATGAGATGGAGAAACAAATCACCAACTTTGTTTGGAAAGGGAAGAAGCCCCAGATAAGTAAGGTACTACTAAAGAAGAAGAACACACTGGGAGGCTTCTCATTATCCAACCTTAGAACATACTACACTGCCACAGTGGTCAAAACAGCCTGGTACTGGTACAAGAACAGACAGATGGATCAATGGAACAGAATTGAGACCCCAGAGATGACACCATCTGCCTATGAACAGTTGATATTTGAAAAAGGCCCTAAGACATTAAACTGGGGTAAAAACAGTCTCTTCAACAAATGGTGCTGGGAAAATTGGTTATCCATCTGCAATAAACTGAATCAAGATCCATATCTTACACCTTACACAAAAACCAACTCCAACTGGATAAAAGACCTAAATATCAAACCTAAAATAATAAAGCTCATACAAGAAAAGGTAGGAACAACAATGGAAGTTTTAATACACAATGAGGACAGACTCCAAAATCTGTCAAAGAAACCACAATCAACAGAAGAGAAAATAGATAAATGGGAACTATTAAGAATCAAGCACTTTTGCTCATCTATTAATAGAATTAAAAGAACATCCACAGAATGGGAAAAAATATTTGGCAACTCTATGTCAGACTGACTCCTGATCTCCATAATCTATAAGATATTACAAAATATCAATAATAAGAAGATAAACCATCCAATTAAGCAATGGGCAAAGGAGATGGACAGACATTTCACTAAAGAGGAGATCCAGGCAGCCAAAAAACACATGCGGACATGTTCACGATCTTTAGTTATTAAAGAAATTAAAATCAAGACGACAGTGAGATACAATCTCACCCCAACAAGATTGGCCATGATCCAGAAAACACAAAACAACAAATGCTGGAGAGGCTGTGGAGAAAGCAGAACCCTCCTACACTGTTGGTGGGGTTGCAAAATGGTCCAGCCTCTTTGGAAAGCAGTCTGGCGCTTCCTTAAAAAAATGGATATTGATATACCATTTGACCCAGTAATTCCATTACTTGGAATATATCCTACAGGATCAAGGTCTTTCACACCAACGGACACGTGCACGAGAATGTTTATCGCAGCACAGTCCACGATAGCAAAAACATGGAATCAACCCAGATGCCCAACAACAGAAGAATGGATAGGTAAATTATGATATACATGCTCAATGGAGCACTACGCAATGATAAAGAATAACGATGATTCCAGGAAACATCTCCTAACCTGATTTCAACTGGAAGACATTATGTTGAGTGAAAGTAGTCAGCGACAAAGCAACAAATACTGTATGAGACCTCTAGGATAAGATCTCAAAACCAGACTTGTGTATAGAAGAAAAGACTCTTTGACAGCTGCAAGGGAGGGGAGGGAGGGAGCATGAGGGGGGGAGGGTTTAGTTTAGATAGTTGCTGGAAATCTGGTTGGGAGAAAGTGGTGATAGCACACATTAGAAACAAGAACAGCATTAAGTGGACTTCAGCATAACGAGTACTCCTTCCATCTTAACCCAGTATTGTAAGGATAGAGTAGCTGGGGCAGGGGGCAGGGGACCATGCGCTTAGGCTGAATCAAAGCTGATCGGCACAACTAGCATTTTGCTAAGAGAGCTCTCTGCACCCCACATTGGTGAGTGGCGTCTCGGGTCTTAAAAGCTGCCAAGCTGCCATCTGAGGACACAGCAAATGGTCCCAACTCAGCAGGAACAGATGCTCACCGAGGACCAAAATGACATGGGGTAAAGACAACCTAGATGACAGAGAGATCCACAAGAGTGGGTGCCTTCATCGACTTGGGACCGGAAGAACCGGATGGTGCCCAGCCACCACCAGTGATAGCCACGATGGAGCTCACTAGGTTGAGTCTCACTGGCAACACAAGAATAAAAAGGGGTGCATGATGAGATCTCCACTAAAAGACCTCAATTGATGGTCCAGCGGTTTCGGGGTTCCCCTGAGAGCATGGCCCCCTGCCCTGATGCTGCCCTTACCCATAAATTATAACAAAGGTCCACTCTTTGGACAGGAATGGATTGGACTTGGCAATGCAGAGTGACCGTATATTGGATGCACTTTATGGTTCTACACATCTATAGGATATCATCCTGCTGACCTCTGGCTGGAGGAAGGAGAGTGGGTGGAGAGGAGGGGAAAGGAGGCTGTTGGGAGGATGAGACATGTATGAAGCAGAGAGGATTAGTGTGCTGTCACCGGACAGGGAGAGCAGTGGAAGCTGCATATAGGTGGGCATGTAAATTTATACGGGAATGTACATTTTTACTCAGTCATGTTAAAGAAAAAAGAAAAAAAAAAGAATTTGACTGCTAACTGAAAGGTTGGTGGTTTCAATCCATGAGCAGCTCCTTGGAAACCCCATGAGTCAGTTCTACCGTGTCCTATAGGGTCGCTATGAGTCAGAAGCAACTCCGTGGCAACACATTTGGTTTCATTTTGAAGGGGCTACTGGAGGGGCGGATCATCCAGTAGGCATGATAAGAAAGGTGTTCACCTTGCTAGCCAATCAGGAGTGAACAGTTTCACGTTTTTTCACCATATCAGAGATTTTGCTTCTAGATATGGCTGGCATCTCTCTCTCCCCTAGCCCTACAGCACCTTTCTATAGAAGCAGTGCCTCTTTTCAAATTTACAGTTTTTGACAGGGATGGATGACCCAGTAAACAAGGTAAGCACGGTTGGTTTACTTGTGCTTGCTCACTTACTAATTTCATACATGGGAAACCATTTGCTACAGATTGGTAAGCATGCGTAAGCCTATGCTTACTGTGCCTACTGGGTCATCCACCTGTGGGGTAGCATTCTCACCCTGAGTACCATATCTTCAGTACTAGATGGCTCTTTCCCGAGGTCACCAAGGGGGTTCTGTGAATGGAGCTTCATACTGAGAAAGGTGAACCAAGGTCTAGGCATCAGGGTCTGAAAACATAGCTGGTCGGTCATTGTCCAGAGGTGTGAGGGGGCAGTGAGCAGCATCTGTCATGCACCGCTGCTTCAGCTGGTTCGTGCCAAGTGAAAACTCCTGAGTCCTTGAGAGCAGAGGCTACTCCCTCAGCCTCACCCTTGATGGGGTAAGAGGGGGCAAGCTTGGAGGTGGCTGGTGATTACCATGGCAGTTTGCTTACTGCCAATCTGTTCATCTAGTAAATAACGACAATGACTTGTCTATTAGCTTGAAAGCTGAGGTACTTGTCACCAAAGGCCTGTGTTTTTCAAGCTCCTTACTATCAATATGGGATATAAAAGCTTTGCTCTTGGTCCAAGAGACCTGGAGTCTACACACAAGACTCCTTGGTCCTTAGAGTGGAATCCAGCCCCTCTACCATGACCTGCCAGGTTCTCCATGGTCTGGTCCTACCAACATGTCCAATTCTTTTCACACTGCTCTCTTTCACTTAGTAGCTGTTCAGTAAACATTTATAGAATGCATGAGTGTCTATAGGATCCTATGGTCTTGGGCAAATCACCGCCCTCTCCAGTCCTCATTGTCCTCATTTTTAGAAGTGTTTGGGCTTTGCTGTTTCCTGAGGTCTCTTCTGACACTAAGACTCTGTGAAATGGCATGAGAAATACAAAAGTAGATTTTATACAACAATCACGTGTTGATGTCTCCTCTGAGCCCAAGTCTGTGACAGGCACTAATTTCATATGTGGGAAACCGTTTGCTGCCTTTGAGCTGTTTATCCAAAAGTAGAGACACGCACAAAAGAGAATAGAGTCAAAATAATGTAATACATGAGTGTGAACTCTGTTGTCATGAGAACTGGACTCAACCCCAGTCCACCGCTTCCTGGAGCCAAAAAGTCCCCCGGAGGCCTTGTGTCCCCGTGACTCAGATGGAGATAATGGTAGTTACTCGTGGAATTTGGTGAGAATTCAATGAGACGATGTTACTGCTGGCATCATCTCTAACAACAAGAAGTGTTAAGCAAATGTTGGCCCTTTTGATGAGAATAATGATTGGCTGGAAGCCCTGGCGCTATAGTGGTAAAGTGCTACCTCTGCTAACCAAAAAGTCAGCAGTTCAAATGCACCAGGCCCGCCTTGGAAACTCTATGGGGTGGTTCTTCTGTGACCTGTGCATCAGAATCAGCTTGACCACAGTGGTATTTTGGGGGGTTTAATCGTTGACTGACGCAGACAATGACAGTCAACACTGGTGTGATCATACCAGTTGTTGATTAGTTTACGTCTGTTCTAATCAGGGCCCACACCACCCTGTTTGTAAAATATATTGAACTTGCCCCCTGAGTAAGGCACTTGCAGAGCACTGTGGGAGCAGAATGGGGCTGCACTCAACCCCAGAAAAGATGAGGCCAGGGCTGGCCTGTGAGGTAAAGAAGGGCAGGCAAGGCCCCCTGCCCTCCTAAAGCAACTAGAAGGAGCTTTCAGAAATGTACATCAGATTAGTTAATTTCTTCGTTAAAACCAATGACTTCTTACTGAGCTTAAAATAAAATCAGAATTTCTCACCCTGTTGACAAAGCCCTGCAGGAGTTAGTCCCATCATGTGCCACCTTCACTCATCCCGGACGACCTGTCAACCACTTGTTCCTACCCCAGGCTCTTGGCATGAGCTCTGCCCTCTGCCAGCAATGCTCTTCCTTGCCGTCTCACTGTGCCTGTCCCCTCTTCATTGCCAGAACTCAGCCCAAACATCACCCCTCCGGAGAGGCCTGCTCCAGTAACACCTTCTGATGCTGCTCCTGCTTCTCCCTCTTCCTTGCCATTCGCTCTCTCAGCCAAAAAATGTCTTGCTTTGTTTTCTGCCAAGCACCTCCCTACTTCTGCAGTTATTTCTTGGAGGGAAGGGACTTTATAAATCTTTTTCCTGCTGCCTTGGCACAAAATTGGTCCTCAAAGACGTTTTTTGTTTGTTGATGAATGAATTCCTGGTTTGTGTAAAGGACTGAGGTAAAGTAGCATGTTCTGGGTTGAGACCAACAAGGTTGGAGTTGGTGCTACACAAGGACAAGTGACAACCAGGTCACAGAGTACTTAGAGACAGAGAAGGCACTAGATCATGGCACTGTATCCAAGCGTCATGAGAAGACCAGTATCTTATTTCTTCCTCTAGGAGAGGCATTTCAGTCTTGCATTTCCAGAAGCTTCTTCAGAAAGATGCCTGTCTGAATTAGGAAAAGGTCAGGAATATAGCATAATTTCCAGTAATCCAGTTTTAGCTCCTGCACATGGTACTTCCATCTAGGCTAGTGGAGGCCTTCAGGGCGTCTCTGTAATGGCCAGCCAAGCCTGGTGTTCAGTTAGCATGTTGGTCGTTAGCCCCAAAAGAGTTTGCTCTCCTAAGGCGTTTCAGGGCCCCTGCAACCTCAGTCACCTCCCACACTTGCTCAGTAAACTGAACAATAGCTTATTGATCACCTCTTTCATGTCAGATCCTCTGATTGTTCTGAGTAAGCACCAAAGTTGGAACTCAGTTAAACTACACCTTAGCACCCATCCAAGTTATTCAAAATTATGACTTTGTGGGATCTGGCTTTAAAAATATTAAGTATCCGCAGTAAAGTTTCTTGGTGATGCAGGTGGTCAATACACTTGGTTGCTAACTGAAAGGTTGGCAGTTTGAGCCCACCCAGAGGCACCTCCAGAAGAAAGGCCTGGCGAATTACTTTTCCAAAACCAGCCATTGGAAACCCTGTAGAGCACAGTTCTATGGTGACATGGGTAGGACTGCCATGACTCAAATGATATTCACACAACTGGGTTTTAACAAATGGCAAGAAGGACTCCATGGGCATCATGTTCAGAACCCACCTGCCAGTTGCTCTGTCCCTGTCAAAATATGACGGCATAGTGCTATTTCTGAAGACTAAATTAAACAAACAGCAAGCTGGCCCTCCATCCACCCACACCCATGCACACTGGAAGGCATTGGTGGGCACAGGCACCGCATTGGCCCAGTTGGGGAAGAGCAGATGCAATAGCTGCAGGAACTGTCACGGCCACTGAAGCAAGCTGGGTGGCAGGAGGGAGGGAAGCAGCGCTTTTTCATAGGCAAGCCCTGCTGCTGGCCCGTGAGCTGGTGTAGACCTCAGGGCACCCTCCTCTCTGCCCTCTGATGCCCCACTTATGTTCTGATGTGTGGGAACAAGAAGCTTGACCACTGCTGACCTGCCTCGTGGGCTCTTAGTACTCCTGGCTGCTCTGTGCCTTGGGAGTCTCTTGGTGTTAGATCCTCACTCACATACACAAAAACACACACACCTTAAATAACCTGAATAGTTCTATAGATCCTATCTCCACCTTCCCAGCACCACCCAGAACGACACCCTCACTTTGAGTTTCTCTCTGCTCCAGTCCTTTCTCTTACAGTCTGTGCTGATTGTATCAGTCATCTGGTCACAACTTTCCCATGGCTCACCACCAGACATTCGAGGCCTCCTAGTATCTGGACTCAATCTGTTTCCGTCATACATGATATACATACTCCTTGGCCCAGTCAACCTGAATCCAAGTAGATCTAACATGCAAACCAAATAGCACTCTGCTAGCAAGGGCCCTGGTGGCAAAATGGCTAAGCACTTAGCTGCTAACGAAAAGGCTGGTGGTTCAAACCCAGCTGCCACCACACGGGAGAAAAGACCTGAAGATCCAGCCTAGGGACCCCTGTCATTCTGGGGTCACTGTGAGTGAGGTTCAACAGCACACAACCACAGCAAGGAAGGAGAAGATGACTGCCAAAGGCTGTCAACAGGATCTGCTCCCCTAGTGCTTCTAGAAGTGTGACATGCGGAATCCTTGAGTCTTGTTAAAATACAGATCTGGATTCACAAGACCTGATGTGGAGCCCAAGATTCTGCATTTCTAACAAACTCCCAGGTGCTGCTGCTGTTGGTCCCTGGACCCCACACTGAGTCACAGAGCATTGTCATCCTATGGGCAATTTATTGGAGATGAGGGGATAGTGGAGAATGTTGTAATCAGAGTAGCTTTATTATAAGAGTATGTATGAAACCACCGTTTTTGTATATCTAAAGATCACCTAATGCAACAAGCAGCTCATCAACCCACACGTAGTAGATGCCGAAGATCATGGTGTCAGAATCCTAGCCAACCTGCCCTGTAACAAAGAAGAGGCAAGACTTCAGACCAAAATCCTAAATGTTTGAGCTCAAGTTTACAGCAAAACACAGCTCCCATCCTGATGGCTACCAGCCCTGCTCTCACAGCCCCAGACTCAACCAGCATCCCCCCCACGGGGGCAACTCATGTCCCTGGAGACTTATTCCTGCCTGCCAAGTTGGAGAGAAGGCTCATTCCACAAGATTGCCTTCCACGTCCCTGCTCTCCAAGGCCTCATTCTCAGAACTTGCTGACATTTCAAGACATGCCTTGATGCACCAGCACATCCCCGAGTGGTTATGTAGGTCACCTGGATCAGGTGGGAAGACTGTAGCAGATGGCAGGGATGTGTTTTGATTCTCATTAAGAAGCTGCCACAACACAAAAGAGAGGTGTGGCAAGGCCCATCTGGGTCCTGGTCCCTCCACAAGGCATTCCTTCACCGCCTCCACAAAGTCTTGGCTGCATGTGGGTTGAGGTTGGGGTGGGGAAGGACTGGGGGAGTGGATGAATACGGGCCTGGCACACCTGCCTGACGTGAGTCCTTCACAGGCAGGGTGCGGTCACCAGGCCCTGTGGTTGCCCTTCGATGCCAGAGTAATTGCTGTACAACCATCTGCCTCTGTAGGCAAAACTCACAAGAAGTGAAAAAGCAGTAAGCAAATAGGCTATTTCAAGAGCAGCAATAAAGTGTGCTCCCTCCAGGAGAAGCTCCATTCATTCGGGATACTCAGGATATTCTTAGGTCCACCCAACTGAGTGGGCACCAGTGACGTAGCGACGTTCTAAGATTGTGCTCAGCTGTTCTCAACTCCAGCTGCCCACGAGCTGGAGAGCTTCTAACAAACACCAGTGCCCCGTTCCCACCCCAGACTCATAAATCAGAATGAGGGGAAGGCATAAGTGTTTCAGTTTTTTTATTGCAGTAAAATGTATTCACATACAGTTTGCCTTTTTAATCATTTTTAAGTGTACAATTCATTGGTGTAAATTGTACCCACAAGGTTGTGAAACCATCATCACTATTTATTTCTAAAACTTTGTCATCATCACAAATAGAAACTTTGTACCCGTTAAGCAATGCCTCCCCCATCCCCTCCCTTCCCTAGTCCTTGATAACCACAAATCTGCTCTCTGTCTGTTTGCCTGTCCTAGATATTTCACAGAGGTGGGATCACATGTCCCCTTTTGTGTGGCTCCTTTTACCTAGCATAATGTTTTCAAGGTCCATTCATGTTGGGGCATGGTGCAGATCTTCATTTCTCTTCATGGCTGAGTTGTATCCCGTTGTATGAATATACTACCTTTTGTTTATCCATTCATCTGTTGACAGACACTTGAGTTATTCCCTTCTTTTGGCTGATGTGAAGAGTGCTGCAGTGAACTCTGACGTACAAGTAGCTGTTTGAGCCTCTGCTTTCAGGTCTTTGGGGTATATGCTCAGGAGCGGAATTGCTGAGTCACGTGTGATGGCTAAACTAAGGGATGATGATTGGAACCCACCAGTCACCGTGCAGGAGAAAGATCCAGCAGTCTGCTTCCCTAAAGATTACAGCTTGGGAAACCTACAGCGCAGTTCTCCTCTGTCCTACGGGGTTGCTATGTGAGTTGGAATTGACTTGGTGGCAACAGTTTTGTTTTTAATGGTAATTGGTAATTCTGTGTTCAACTTTTTGAAGAACTGCCAAACTGTTTTCCATTTAAAAAAAAAAAAAAATCATTGCCATCAAGTCAGGTCTAAGTCATGGCGACCCTAGAGGTCAGAGTAGAACTGCCCCCTAGAGTTTCCAAGGAGCATCTGGTGGATTTGAACTGCCTACCTTTTGGTTAGCAGAGGTAGTGGTTAACCCACTACTCCACCAGGGTTTCCATAAAGACTATACCATATTACATTCCCACCAGCACACCAACAATGGACAAAGGTTTCAGTGTCTCCTCATCCTGGGCAACATTTATTTCATTTTGTCTGTAACAGCCAAGGAAACACTGGTGGCGTAGTGGTTAAGTGCCATGGCTGCCAATCAAAAGGTTGGCAGTTCAAATCCTCCAGATGCACCTTGGAAATTCTTGGGCAGGTCTACTCTGACTTGTAGAGTTACTGAGTTGGAGTCAACTCGACGGCAGTGACCTTGGCCTTGTTAACCGTCATGCTTGTGGATATGAAGTGGTATCTCACTGTGGTTTTGCATTGGTAGGTTTGGCTGTGGAGTGGCCTGGCTGTGGAGTGAAGGCGGCCAGCTATTGTGTTAGCCCAACCAGGTGGCTTTTCAAAGACGAAGGAAAAACACCTTTTTGGGGTTGTTGATTTTCTCCCTTTCTAAAATACACTGTTCATCACCTCGTTTTATTAATGCAGTACAGGATATTGGTTATAATGAGTACTGTTTCATATTTCCAGAGCCACAAATCGCTTTTGCATTCATTATTCTATTAGATTCTCAGTCTGATACTATCAGCCTGCGAAAAAATTCTAACATTACTGCAGAAAGATACATGCTGGTTTTGTTTATCAGAGACCAAAAATGAAATGAAAGAAAAACATCAGCAAGAGAAGGGTTCAATGTTATGGGGTGTTCAAACAGTGGAGAACTCAACAGCTGTTAAGAGGACTTCGGTAGAGCTATGCGCCTTGACTTTGAAATACAGCCACAAATTATTTTTAGGTTAAAAAAAAAAACCAAAGAAAATAAAATCTCAAGGTCCTCAATCATGTTTAGAGATGATTTCATTCCTGTTGTTTTTCAAACCCTCTGTGTGTGTCTTATGTAAATTGCAAAAAGAACATCGGGAGGAACATACACTATACTGCCAGGAGTCGTGTCTTTTGGACTGGGACTGGACAGAAGTGGAGGGAGAACGATTACTTTTTTATTTTTTTAATACTTACTAATTTGTTCCCAAAATTATACCTCTGTACCTTACAATGAAAATTCCAATTTAAAAATTACAATTCTGAGATTAACTGTGAGGAGAGATCACCATACCCATTTTCCAGAGGAAGAAATAGAGACCGTGAAGCAGAGTAACTTGGTCGTGTGGCTAAACTGCAGTGGGGTGTTAATGTGAACATATGTATAACATGGTTTTGAAAAACTAGGTTTAAAAAATGTGGTGATATCAGAGGGAAAAACGCCTAGTTCACTGAGGCCCTCACTCCAGACTCCTTTGCCTGCCTGGCTGGAGCTCCCTGGTCCCACGGCTGATCTTTGTGGAGGGAGGAGGAAGTCAAGTCCTTTGCCACAAAATGACCCAGGGAAGGCTGTAGTATCAAAATAGCCCATCTTGCAGTCTGGCCAGGCTCCTGGCAGGGCCACTGAGCTGACTCAGGACCTAACAACTCCCCACTTGCCCCGAGGCTTCCAGGAGGACTTAGGGTACCAGTGGCAGCTGTTGCTGCAGCTTGAGTGCACTCACCCCTGCAGAGCAGTTCTGTGCTTAATAAGGGAAATTGACTTTCTCCACACCTACGGGGAAACGTCCTGGGATGGAGCCAGAGCCAGATGGACTCTGGCTTATTAAAGGTATGCTTGTTAACAGAAAACATTTGCAAATATTTTTTTGTGTTTTTGTATATGTCTATACATTTGCATCATCTGTATTTACTCATAGATGTAGATATGGACAGGAATGTGGGTATATAGATTTGAAATCACTTTCACTTAAAGATGGCCTCTCCAACTGTTCTACAGTATTCTTTCCAGTTCACCCTGACCGAGGGGATATGCTGTGCCTTATGCCTTTGAATGATGGACTCTTGATCTCATACTGCTTTTCTCTCCCACCAGGTGCAGCTCATCCACTATAACCACGAGCTGTACACAAATGTCACAGAAGCTGCAAAGAGTCCAAATGGATTGGTGGTAGTTTCTATATTTATAAAAGTAAGTCATTCCTTCCTTCTTCTCTTCTTGCTAGCCCCACCTTATCAGAATATTGGTTTACAATTTATGCTGGACCTCAGAAATATGGAATGGGGTGGCCTTTGATGTCCATGCCCAAGCAGAGCGGTGACATGATGCCATGGAGGGTGACAGAAACAAGAGGACTTCTGTGAGACACAAACGCAGTAGGCTCCGTTTCAGAGGATCAGAGCCTGAGGATTCAGGCAGCTTCTGTCCTAGAGAGAAAAGGATGCCAGACCCAGGGTCAGGCTTCAGGTCTCACCTACTGCAGAGGAATCATAAAGATGTAGTGAGAGGGTAGGCGGCAGCTCACAGATGGCCCATGAGATTAATGGTCTCTCTGTCTACTGTCCCTTGGAAGAAGAGACAGGAGAGAAATGTGAGTTGCCCCCCTTCTGGGCTCTGTGCTAAACAGCTCCTTCCAGCTTTCCTGCAATTGCTCTGAGTGTCTTCCTCACTTACCCTCCCTCCTAAGCATCCCTAGGGGAAATAAAGCAAAGATCCTCAATACTGGAAGTGCCCCAGCTCCCTTACTGTCAAAGCAACAAATAAAATCTCGAACCAAGCAAATCCTCATTTGTTAAATAATCATAATTACCTTTAACATTCTGAACTATGTAAAGTAAAATGAGTATGCAAATTTTAAAAAGAGGACAACATTGTATTTTCAATTGGGATAAATAAAAAAATAAAAAGCAAAAGCAGTGGGTGGCAATTCCAAAAGCTGGCCGTCACTGCACTGGCGCCTTGGGAAGTTTGGGGTGGACCCTTAGAGGAGGTGTTCCATCAGCATCTGCTGGGGAGGATCGGTAGGAACCCAGCCCTGCCACCAGCGAGGTTTAGGAGTTCTCCTGATGCCATCCGTCACTGGTTTCAGTGAATGAGCCCCCAGGGCAGCTCTAGGGCATTACTCTGTCTCACTCCCCCAGACATCACTCTTTGCAATAGACGTTTCACCCTGCCTGGCCAGCCGTCTCCAGACCCCACCAAAACCAAAACCAAACTCATTGCCTTCAAGTTGATTCCAACTCATGGTGACCCTATAGGACAGAGCAGAACTGCCCCATGCAGTTTCCAGGGAACACCTGGTGGATTCGAACAGCTGATCTTTTGGTTGGCAGCAATAGCTCTTAAGCATTATGCCAGCAAGGTTTCCTCCAGACTCCACACCTGTGCCTAACTTCCTCTCCTTCACCTGGGCAGGTCTTTTTGTGGTGCAGGTAGAGAGGGGATCTGTGACATGTTGCTGCCCCTGGCCACCACCAAACAGACTCCTCTGCCACTAGCAAAGAAAGAAAGGGGCCAACAAAGCATATTTTTAGGTGCTTGTGGTTTCTTACTACCTGATTTGACATCCCAAAAGAAACTGGTGCTGACACAGATCTCACCCT
The DNA here is from genome assembly GCA_028571685.1 of Heterohyrax brucei. Lineage (NCBI taxonomy): Eukaryota > Metazoa > Chordata > Mammalia > Hyracoidea > Procaviidae > Heterohyrax > Heterohyrax brucei. The sequence goes on along the minus strand of CM053149.1, from coordinate 109,041,951 downwards.
ATATCTGCTATATATCTCTTGGCATCACCACAGACGCTATGCTGATGCACAGTAGATTCCTAAACACCGGGCACCGGGATGCATCCTTTACATATGCTGTGTTGTTTAATCCTAATGAGAATCTTAAGGAATGGACATTACTGTTCCTATCTGACAGATGAGGAGAATGCCTTAGAGACTCTTGGGCATCCCATTCAAGCTCACAAAACCGCTGGGTGCCATCAAGTCCATTCCAACTCATGATGGCCCCATATGACAGAGCAGAACTACCCATAGGGATTTCTAGACTGTGGTCTTGACAGAAGCAGACCTCCAGCCGTGTCTTTCTTCTGCAGAGTCATTGGATGGTTCGAATAAGCAACCTTTTAATTAGCAGCCAAGTTCATCACCAGGCCTCCTTATTCACATTATAAAACAAACAAAAAAATAAAGCCACTGCTGTCAAGTCAATAATGACTCATAGGGACCCTATAGGACAGAGTAGAACTGCCCCATAGAGCTTCCAAGGAGCACCTGGTGGATTCGAACTGCTGACCTTCTGATTAGCAGATGTAGTGCTTAACCACTACACCACCAGAGTTTCCAGTCACATTACATACCCCCCAGAAGCACTAAGGAAGCAGTGGGGGTTAAAAAGAAAGCAAGCCACATTTTAAAAGCCCCAAGCTGTCCATAAGCCCAGGGCAGGTTCTTTTGGCCCTAATCCAGCCCCATTTATGACACTGATGACCGAGTGATTTCAGTCCAAGCTACATGCACTATCATGAAGCCAGCAGATGATGCAGTATTCCATCATGTGTGACCAGAGCTCACCTTCCGCTAGCTCACTCTCCACCAGAACTTGCTGCAGCCAGAGGGAAAAGGCCAACCCTTCCAACCCCCACAGGACAATTTGGCCTGCCCCGACTACCCTTATCTTTTGGAGAGTTTCTCAGTCTCAGCCCTTGACTTAGTGTCTTGTGTTGCTTAAAGTTCCTGAGTCAGTGGATGTCACCGTGGAAGGGTAAGCCCATTACAGCCGACAGGGTGATTGATAAGCAGCAAGACCAGCCTCCTCAACAGCTAAGCTACTGGCACATTTCACAGGCTTTCTCAGAAATATTTGCTCCACTGAGATCACTGGCAAGTGGCAGGACTCCCTGCTGCTTCCCTGCAGGCTGTTGGGAGGAACTGATGCCCCAGACCCTGCGGCCAGTGAGAGGACGGAGACTCGCTGCTGCATCTTCTCAGGCCAGGTGGCTGCTGAGGATGCTGCCGGTCTTCCCCTGAGCAAACCTGAAGGTTTCTGGCTACATCTCAAAACAAGCCACAGTGCTTCTATCTTTGGCCAATGTAATCAACCCCCAGCTGTTCCGTAGTGAGTTATCCAAGCTGCGACTTGTCATTCACTCCGCCCAAAGCACCAGCTGAACGTTGCAGGGAAGCTGGTCCTCTGCTAGGCCCTGGTACCCAGCACTGAAATGAACAAAGCCTTGGGTCTCTAAGGGTGCCCAGCCTTTCAGTGTCACCCTGGCCTCCTTCTGACCTCTCTGTCTGCCTCCCCAGATCCCTGCAAGCAGGCAGGACGGGGAGATGAAAGGTGAGCTAAGCCTAGAGATGTCACACTCATCAAAACCTGAGCTGTCCGAGGGTTGGGAGTTGTTAGTCAAAATGGGAGATCTGTTTTCCACAGGTTTTACCCATTTCTGTGTCCTACTAGGAAACCCAGGTGGTGTCGTGGTTACATGCTACAGCTGCTAACCAACAGGTGGGCAGTTCAAATCCACCAGGCGCTTCCTTGGAAACTTTGTGAGACAGTTCTACTTCGTCCTATTGTAGGTCACTAGGAGTTGGAATTGACAGCAATGGTTTTGTTTTGTTTTGTTTTTCTTTGGGTGCCCTACTAATTCCCCACCATTTCCACGACCACAGGGAACAGAGACTTGGCTTAAAGGCTGCTCAGTCACATACCATGAACTTCCCACTTCAGCTCACTTATACCAAGTGCGTATTTTAGCCTCTCACCCACACAACCAACACACCAAAGCCCACAGATCATCTGCGTGTGCTTTGGAAATTTTTCCTTTTTTTTTTTTTTTTTTTGTTAATCAACTCAAAAGAGTCCGGTCCCAGCAAGAGCTCTGCCCAGACTCACCAGGTACCAGGAACCCGAGGCACCTGATTAAGGGACATGGCAGGTTTTTTACCCACCACAACCACATTTTTTGGCTCAGGTTTCATGGAACTGCATCAGTAACAACAGGAGGCTTCAAGCTACCTTGTAAGTAGCTGAAGAGGATATCAAAGCAGAAGTTGAACTTGACACTGAAACCTCTGGGAAGCAGCAGTGTGGGATCTGTGCTTTGCTCCACGGGGAACTTTCATCTCCTGTGCTTGCTCTGTGTCTCACCAAAACACACCCAGGAAACTGTGTGCGAGAAAGAGAGACAGATGGAGAGAAAATAAGCAGTCTGTGCTTTCTCCAAACTAAAAATTACCTGTTGCTCATCTAATAATAATAATCATCTGCCGCAATTTTCCCCACCCTCAGAATAAATCACATTTAAAGTGCTTGTGTGTCACAACATGTGACTAGCAGCTGAGGCATAAATTGCAGAGCAGAACGGAGCAAGGTAGGAGAGAAATGACTGGGATGAACAATGGTACCGAGGGGCCAGGCTGCGTTAAAAGGGAGTTGTTAATAAAACAGTTTGCACAGCTGTGTGGGGGGTGGCACGTTCTTCAAATGGTGGTTCCCTGGCTTAATCTTCTTGAAGCTTGGCTTCTTTTCCCAAAGAGGAGACTTGGAGAAATGAGAGCATTGGCATAGAGTGGAAACTGATCCCTTAACATGTGGTAAAATATTGAGTCCAAAATAGGTGCTCAGTAAATCATGGATGAGTAGATGGATGAATAGATGGATGGATCAACACGTGCGTGTGTGGATGGATGCCTGGATACCTGGATGGATGCATCGATGGATAGATGAGTGACTGATCGAATGGCATGGTTTATGATATATTCAGTTCATGCACTAATGAGCAGTGCTGTAACAAGTTTCTATACGGCTTCTTAGAGGTTCTTTTCATCTCCTGATATCTCTGTTGTGGGTACTCTGTCTCTCTCACTTAGTACTTAGATAAAACATTACCTTCCTAACATGTGACTCCCTGCCCTCTGCTTAGAACTCTGTGATGGTGTCCTGTCTCTACAAAATAAAGTTTAAATGTCATAAAATTTAAAAAAATAGTTATAAGCTAGCCCCTGCCTACTTCCCTAGCCTCATCTTCCATCACTCCTCCGCACCCTCAGCTTTACCTGTGCTAAAATACTGCAGTCCCTTGAACATGACTAGGTCTCGGTCCCACGTGTACATGTATGCACAGATCCCCCAGATGGAATATTCTTCTTTGCTGTTCCCCCTTCATACTTTACCACAAAAATGTGCTAATCACTTCCATCCATCTGTCAAGACTCGGCTCATGCCGTAGCTCTTCAGTTCCCCCCGTGGGCAGTGCCCCTCTAATACTATCATTCTGTGGTAACACCAAGGAGCCCTAGTGGCATGATGGTTAAGCGCTCAGCTGCTAACCAAGAGGTTAGCTGTTTGAACCCATTCAGTGACTCCATGGGAGAAAGCCCTAGCAATCTGTTTTTTGTCTGTTTTTACACCAAAAAGAAATTCAACATTTAAATGTAAGAAAAGGTAATCAGTGAAGCATAGCAATCTCTCACTTGCATATTTTATAATCCCCAGTCACAGCTGGAACAGTAGCTGTCTAGCTGCATATCTAAATCTTCTATAAAGATTGTGGCCAAGAAAAGCCTGTGGGGTAGTTCTGCTGTCATGTGGGGTCACTGCTATGAGTTGGAATCAACTCAGTGGGACCCAACAACAGTCATGACACTCTTAACACTGCCTTATAATCATTTGTTTGTTGGTCTGTCTTCTCTAGACTGGGATTTCCTTGAAATTAAGGTTTATATCTTTCATCTCTGAATTTTCTGCCAGTTTAAAGTGTGGCGGCACATGGTCAGCCCTCAACAAAATATGAATGAATAATTGACTGCATGAAGGGGATGTTTATTCTGGAATACTACTGCAAAGACATTAATATTTTGTTTTCTTCCTCAGGTTTCTGATTCATCAAACCCATTTCTTAATCGAATGCTCAACAGAGATACTATCACAAGAATAACATATAAAAGTAAGTTTGGTTTGATTTCCTATACAGTAACTTTTCTATAAAGGTTAGCCCAACCGAAGGCAGGAAGCCAGAATGGATGATCTCCGAGGGCTCCTTTCAGCTTCATAATCCTTTATTTCTGCAGAAAGTCACTCTGGAGAGTCAAGGTTGGCTAAGAAGCAGCTCATTTCAAACAGAAGTCTCCAGAGTGCCTTTGTCATCCACGCCTATCTAAGGCAATAATGATTATGATGATAATGGTCATCGTTATCCCATGGATTGGTAATGAGCTGGGGGACTTGGCTAGCCGACATGTCAGCCGGTCCACATTTGGGGCTTTGCCAACCACATGATTGAAAAAGCTTCCACTAGGAACTTTGAGTTCAACCTAAAGAATTGCAGAAGTCCTTTCGCCAGACCAGGGTTTGCCCTCTGTGCCTTAGACTTCTGCCAGATACAGGCAGGATGGCATCCTTCTTCATCCGCATCCAGGATTCAGTGATCCAGGGGACTCTGTCTGGCTTTCTTGGATTCCCAAGGGCTCTTAGTCTCAGTTTTCTTATTTGGAAAAGAGACAACAGTACAAACTTGAAGGGAAAAGAAGAAAGAGAGTCCAGTCGTCACCTACAATTGTCCCAGAAGTTGCAGGGTTTGGGAAAAGTTATGTGAAACAGCACAGACCAAGAGACAAAAGAAGCTAGTACAGCTAGTACTCTGGTGGTGTAGTGGTTAAGTTCTCCTTCTGCTGACCAAAAGGGTTGCAGTTTAGATCTGCCTGGTGCTGCTTGGAAGCTCTATGGGGCAGTTCCACTCGTGCTATAACGTCACTATGAATTGGGATTGACTCAGTGACAGCAGGTATGGGCCTTTTTTGTTTGTTTAGTACAGGAAAGAAAAATAAAAGTTGCCTATTTTAGAGTGAGCAGGAAACCAGAAATCAAGTCCTGACTGTCCTTAAACAAGAAACTTCTTTTCTCTCCTTTGCACCTGTTTCCTCTTCTGCTAAGTGAGGAAGTTGGGCTTCATGGGCTCTAAGGTTGGTTAAGTGTAGGATTCTGAATCGAGCAATAAATAAATAGTGATTTTAACAAACATCAAAAACAGGATGCAAATATTCTAAGGCCCTAAGCTCTCTCAGCATGCCCTTCACCAGTTGAGAGGCTCAGTTGTGTCTGCTGCTTCTGCCTCTTCCGGCGATGTGCTAAAGACAAAGTGAATGTTTGCAGGTCTCCCTGTGGCCTGCCTGAGGGAGGGTAAGGAGGACTTTCATTTATTCATTTCTTCAGCAAACTCTTTCTGAGTGCCTGCCCCCCACAGGTACCGTGCAGAGATGGGCCAGACACCATCTCTACCTGTCAGGTGCTCAGGGCCAAGTGTCCCTCTACATGGAGAGGTGGGGAGGGAGTGGTGAATGAACCAGGAGAGTCACACCCTGCTGAGACAGACATCACGTAGAAGAATGGATTGAGCTGTTTCCCAAACCGTTCCCCTTCCCTCCCCTCCCCCTTCCCCTCCCCTCCCCTTCCCCTTCCCCTCCCATCCCCTCCCCTCCTCCTTTTCCCCTCCCCCCTCCCCTCCCCCTCCTCCCCTTCCCCTTCCCTTGTCTCCCTCCTCCTCCCCCTTCTCCTCCTCTTCCTCCTCCTCAGTATTCCAGCAGCACCCTCTCTGAGTACACACTTAGATTGCTCAGCTAAGGGAGATATTTCTGTCTCTTGTGTAAATAGCACATTTTATAACTGCCCATAAATGATTATTATTCTTTTAACTTTTTTGATTAAAAAAGCATGAAAATTAAATAAAATGTTTTCAAATAATCTTGAATTTGCAGTTTAGAGACCGTGAAAAGCCGTGAAATCACACATTAAGTCCCAACACACAATCTAACAGATTGCCGGCTACAGAGTCAGAAATGGGTGGCACCTTCCCCCTCTTCGGCCCCTCCCCACCCCAACACTGGAGAGGGTGACAGTGCTGCCACCAAATATGGGAGTCTGTGCGCAGGCCTGTGCAGTGGCTGGGAAGGTGGCTGTCCTCGGAACAAGGGATGGATGCAAATGCACTGGGGACTGGAGAGTCGGGGTGACAGACCTTGTTGGGACAGATGATGGGTGAAAGTTTAGTGGCTAAGGAAGACGTCAGCTTCATCCACCTCTGCATTGGCTGTACCCGCATCAGGTCCATGGGAGCTAAGAGTACACACTGGCCATGGCCTTGTTGGCAACGTATTGAAACACAAGACCTTCATTTGTTCCTTCATTCATTCACTCCACAAATATTTATGAAATGGCTACTGAGTGCCAGGAAGTGGAGGGATCAATGGAACGTATTTCCTGTCCACAGGTCCTCACTCTCTAGTTAGGGATGCAGACATGTCACAGTATGTCATACAGAATTATGTAACAAGTGAAACGAGCCTTTAGGATGACAGAAAAAAGAATGGTCATATCTGCTTAGGATTCTAAGGGAGGTTGTGCATAGCGGGTGCTATATTCGAAGAGGAACTAAATAACTGAATAAAAGAAGTAAAGAAGAAGAGAGGAAGGAAAAAGGGAGGGAGCATGGAAAGGAAAAGACAGAAGGAGGTGAAGACCACGTGCCAAGGTGTGGGAACTACATGGAGAACTCTGAACTAACAGAGACATTAAAAGAGGGGAGCCTATCTTGCTTACCTCTTGGCCGCAGTGCCTGACATGATACCCAATAAACCTTCAAGAATACCCAAGTGACCAGGGGAGATAAATGCTCCATGGGGTAGCAGTGCCCAGGGCAGAGGCTGTGGCAAGGAAGCCATCCTGGAGCCAAGACAGGCAGGGTCTTGGTGCTGTGCTCAGGAGTGTGTGCAGTCGGCAGGCAGGCCCCTGGGAAGCAGTGTCCTTCCTACCTGTAAAGAAAGGCATGCCCCTGGAAGTGCAAAGAGAAGGCATGGGAGCACTCCCTCCTCCTCTGTCACTCACCACCTACTCCTGGCAGGGCAAGAAGAAAAGCAAGAGCAGAAACAAGATAGAGGGATCCTGGCCTGCGTGGGGAGAGGTAAACTGCTTTGGGCCCCTGATAACAGGTATTCTGTGCTCTTACACTCCAGCCTGGAATAATGGAGTCACAATTTTGATCATATACCTGAAAGGAGTAACACAGCAGGGCTAATGATGACCCAGTCTGTGAGCATGGCCTGAACAAAGGCTGTGCCCAAGACACTGGCAGCAAAGGATTGATTTGCTCAGCAGGAAACCTAAAGCAGTGTTCTCTCTGGCTAAACTCCCCAAGGCAGCCAGCCTGCAGATGGTTGGAAGGTTGGCTGGTGACAAGCAGGGGAGTTTCTAGAACAGGAGTCATTCGCTAGGACACTGCCACTGGGTAGAAAACAGGAGGCTGGCACTTTCTCCAGCAGCTCTGCAGGAGGCAGCAGGCTCTGCTGGCGTCAGCCCATGAAGTCAGGTCGAGATAAAGACAAGGCCAGCTGCACAGTGGCACTTCTCGGGGAAACCTGCTTCCGTTCTTCTAAGCCAGACAGAGAAAACACATACTCTTCTCCCACCCCAGCCATCTGACGCTCCCCTCCCCCGCTTCACCCTGGCAGCCAGCCCCTTGAACTGCCGCTACCAGTTACATCACAGCATAGCTTCAACAGAACCCAGGTGGGACAGTGGTTAAGAACTTGGCTGTTAACCAAAAGGTCAGCAGTTCAAATCCACCAGCTGCACCTTGGAAACCAAATGGGGCAATTCTGTTCCATCCTGTAGGGTTAACATCAGTCGAAATCGACTCTATGGCAATGGATTTTTGTTTTGTTTTATAGCTTCAATGGGATCACTGAGATACAAAGCCTGCTCCGCAAGATGCTGAGCTCAGGAGCATCGAGATGGCTTGAACTGAGCACTCCCAACACCTCTGTACTAAGCAGTTTGCATGCAGTACCTTATGTAGTGCCCACAAAGTACCCACCTTCAAAGCAGATACAGGTGTTATCCCCAATTTACAGATGAGGAAACTAAGGTTCCAAGAAGTAAAGTAATTTGATCAAGGATGCACATCTAGTAGGTAGCTATATAAGCCATCAGTTTCTGCATGATAAGCAAGCACTCAGTGTTAAATATTAAGAGCATGCTGCTGTTAATCTGTGAGCTGGTTGGCTTGGCTTCCACCTACAGATCTACAAGGCCGCTGGAGCAGCTCAGCTCCCCACATGACTCAGTTTTCTGGGATCAGGAAGAGGTTGGACAAGTACGTCTAATGATTTAGGTCAGAACGTGAGATTGCTTAAGGCTTGACTATCAGTTCTCTCTACTTGGCCAATGGCCAAAGAAAGTCGTGTAGCAAACATCAAACTCCTGCCATGGTGGGGAGGGAGGGAAGGTTTGCTGAACAACAATCAACACCCTGTAGTGAGAGCCTGGATTCTAACACAGAGCCTCTCACGCTCTTCCTAAGCCCCTTCCTCCTTCCTCCCCATCATTTGTCTTCCCTAAGGAACAAGGAATGTTTAGTCAGGCTGGTGCTATCACAAACATCAAACCTGTCTGCATATCTTCTCTTAATTCCAGCGTGGTTTCAGCTTGAAGAGCTATCTCTACCAGTATTTGCTTCCACTTGGAGGGGATGGAAACCAACCATGGAACCTGTGGGTGCTGGGACAGGTCAGGTACATCCCAGCCTAAGCTCTCGGCAACTCGTGCCTGTCCCTTGGCATGGGACCTCCAGTAGAAACCAGTGTCATCCGGAGCAATACAGGTGGCATTGCTGTTATTGCTATACACAGTAACTAGAGAAGGTGCAGAGATTCTAGAGGGATCCGTCTTCCACATCAGTCCTCCCCTTGTAGGCCATTGGCATGAGAAGCCTGTGTAAGACTTGGAGCAGATTGTGACCTTGCCTAAAAAGAGACTCATTCTGGTTTGTAGGTTGAGAATAGGCTATAGGGGGCAGGGTGAAACCTGGGAGATGACTGCAGCAATCCAACTATGAAGTGATATTGACCTTGAGCCAGCTGATGGGCTGGTCTCCACAGCGGGTTCTCTTCCACACCTACAGACACATGCTGTCTCACCCCTCACTCCCTCACTTCCAGAAGGTCCAAAGTTGCACTCTGGCCCCAACACGGAGGGTTGTCTCCTCTTTGGGGATAGCCCGCTGCCTGGTCTGGGGTCTGTTTCAGCCCTGAGGTTCTGTGTTTCCATCATTCAGCTTATTCAGCTGCTGTTTATCAAGCAGCTATTTGTGCTCCTTTCTATTCTAGATGTTTGGGATACATGGATGAATAAAGACAGATGAATATCTCTATTATTGGGGAGCTTATATTCTAACATGGGGCAACCAAATAAGCAATAAACATAATAAACAGTAAAATATATTAGGTTTGAAGGTCATAAGTGCTAGAGGAACAAAAGGTGGGAAAGGGAGAAAGTTGGAATTTTTTAATAGTGTGGTCAAAGATAACCTTTATTAAGGAAGTATAAAACTTCTATTGCTTGAATAGAAACCTAGAAGGAAAGGATAACCCCAGCCTACCTTCTCTGGTCGTGTGCAGGGGTCGGAAGCCTTCTAGACAGAGGGAATAGCTACTTCAGAGGCCTCAAGGTGAGAGCGTGCCTGGTTTGTTCATAGAACAACAATGAAGCCAGTGTGGCATGGGCCCAGGGAGCAAGCCAAAGAGTAGTAGTGACAATGTCAGTGGGACCAGGAGAGAGCAGGTCATGTAAAGCCTTGTAGGGCATTGTAATGGGAAGTCAGTGTCAGACTCTGTGCAGAGTAGCAGGCTCTGCTGGCAGAAGTCACTCAGGCTGTGCTGTTGAGCAAGGGTGGGCATCAGAAGGGCACGGCAGCTGTCCCCAAAGTGAGAAAGTGGCAGTCATGACCAGGCTGATGTGGCTGAAGTGGTGACAAATGACTGGGTGTATTCTGAAGATTTCATGATAGGTCTGATGTGTGATGGAAGTCAGAATGACTGAGGTTTTTAGTCTGAGCCAACTGGAAGGAAGGCAGCTCCATCAGCTGAGACAGGAAGGACTGGAGGAAGCATGTTCACATGAGGGGAAGGAACCAGGAGTTTTGAGCACGCTAAATTTTAGATGTCTGTCAGGCATCCTAGAATAGACATCAATAGGCAATTGGATATATGAATCTGGGTTTCAAGACAGAGGTCTGAAAATATAATTGTGGAAGTCATCAACATGCAGATGGCATTTAACCTGGGTAAAACCATGGGAGTGGGACTAGATAGAGAACAGAAGCAGGACATTTCCTGCGTTTTGAGAGAGCAGCTCGGATGCCTGTGGCCTGGGGTTGCAAATCACTTCTTAAAGAGACTGCAATAGCCTACCCTGGAAGACGATCCTGGGCAGCTGTCTCGTCCACGAGCTGAGAATGGGCTCGAGGCAGGCAGGGAAGCTCGGAATGAAATCACCATAAAATGGCAGATAATAGGGACACAGTCCATTTGACTGGTTTACAGGATTGGGCATGTATTGGGTGACCAGGGAAATGTGCAAAACCATTCTTCCGAGTTAAGGAAAGCAGGATCAGGAAATCCCAAAAAGAAGGAAAAGGAGAATCTTGCCAAGAGGACTGGGAATTTTGGAATCCAGACACCTTGCTGGTGAAGACCACCGTGCTCATCGAAGGCTCTAGTCAACAGACATAAACTAAGCAGACCTGTATTCCTATCTCAGCTCTATTGCCTCCTTTGCTATGTGACTTTAGGCAGGTTTCTTAACATTTCTAAAATATAATTTCCACATCTGTAAAATGAAGATGTTGAGAAGGGCAGGGTGAGGATTACATAAGTAATGAGTGAGGCAAGTGCCTGCACAGCAACTGGTATAAACTAGGTCCTTAATGAATGTGTGTTCTCTCTTCTTCACAATGAAATATAAATATGGGTGGTGCAAATGGTTAAGGTGCTTGGCTGCTAACCCAAATGTTGATGGTTCATGTCCACCCAGAAGTGCCTCCAAAGGAAGGCCTGCCACTCTGCTTCTCAGTCATCAGCCCTTGAAAACCTCATGGAGCATGGTTTTCCTCTGACCCACATGAAGGCATCATACGTCAGAGACAGTGCCATGGCAACTGCTTTTATTCTTCTTAATGTGTGGAGCGGAGTTAAGAAATTGACCTAAGGCATGTGGTGATGAACTTGGGAAGCAGGTCACTACGATCAAACGCACTGAGTAGATTCCAAGCTGTAGTGGCCCCTATAGGACAGAGCAGGTCTGCCCCATGGAGTTTCCAAAGACAGGCTGATGGATTCCAACTGCCAGTCATTTTGGCCAGCACCCATAGCTCAGCATAGCTCTCAACCACTGTGCCATCAGGGTTCCAGGTCACTATGGTACCAAAAAAACAAAAATTATGCTGAAGGTCGATACAAAACAGGGCACACAGGCATTAGAGTTTGCTTGCTTGAAAAGAAGCCCAGCTTCTGTGTGTGAATCTGTGCAAACTTTGATTTCCTACATCTGAGAATAAAGCTCATAAAATACTCTCACTAACTGGGACCAACAATGGAAAAGACCAACCTGAATTAATTACTGGCAGAATTTTTTTAAATCTTCTGAAGCAAATCCATTTGATTAAAGTTAAATTCCCCTTCTACAGATTGAGGGTCAAGGCTGAAATCATGGCATTAAAAAATAGATTTTCTGCATGGATTTTCTGGAGGAGATTTTGGTAATTTACACACCAAAAATGTTTTTAATGTATTGCATTGGAGTAGTGCCAGTATTCCTCCGTTTTCCTTGTGTTAATTAATTAGCAGGCACAGGAGTCTAATTCATAAAAGGGTAACCTTCTTTCAGTACCCAGCTGATTGCACTGAGCTAGTGTTTCTATCCAAAGGGCATTAGTTTTTAAAAAGAGGTTTTATGGTGTTTTCAAATGGTAAAACTAGTGACTAATGGAGTGCAAAGAGCCTTCTTAAATAGGTAAAAGGGAGTAGTTAGGAGAGCATTGTGTGTAAATGAATGCTGTCATCCAGCGCCCTAGGACACTGTCTCTTTTCGGTTGCTTCATTCTCCTTCAGTTTCACCTGCCCTCTTCATTTCATAATGGGCTCTGGTGGCTTCACGGTCAAGTGCTCCGCTGCAAACTGGAAAGACCGGAGCTTTGAACCCATCCAGTGGCTCCATGGGAGAAAAGACCTGACGATCTGCTCCAGTAGTGACAGCCTGGGAAACCCTACATGACAGTTCTAACCTAAAGGTTGGCCGTTTGAATCCACCATATGCTCCTTGTCAACTCTGCCCTGTAGAGTCACTGTGAGTCAGAATCAACTCAACAGCACACAACAGCATTCACTGCATGCAGTGTGCCTGGAGTCACAAGCCATTTTCCATCAGCTACTAACCTAAAGGTTTGTGATTCAGACCTACCCAGCACTGCCACAGAAGCAAGGCCTGGTGATCTGTTTTTGTAAAGATTAGTCAAGAAAATGCTACAGAGCAGTTCTTTCCTATAACTCAAGGGGTTGCCATGAGTCAGAAGAGACTTAACAGCAATGGGTTTTTGTTTTCATTCTTATTATTCATCTCATGGGGTCCATGGATGGTGCAAATGGTTAACATGCCTAGCTAACTGAAAAGTTGGAGGTTCAAGTCCCCCCAAAGGTGCCTCAGAAGAAAGGCTCTGTGATTTATTCTAAAAAATTGGCCATTAGAAACTCTATTGAGCACAGTTCTGCCATGATACACGTGGAGTCACCTTGAATCAACATCAGCTCAGTGCCAACTGCTTTTTTTATTCGGTTGATAGATGGTACAAACAATGGCAAACTTCAGTCCATAGCCATCCAAAGGATCACAAATTCGAAATATAAAAGGATCTGCTTATTATCTAGAAAGCCTGGTGGCGTAGTGGTTAAGCGCTATGGCTGCTAACCAAAAGGTCAACAGTTCAAATCTGGCAGGTGCTCCTTGGAAACTCTCTGGGGCAGTTCTACTCTATTCTCTAGGGTCGCTATGAGTCGGCATCAACCAAACAGCAATAGGTTTGGGTTTTTTGGCTCTTGTTCTAGGAAACAAAAGCACACAACTAGGGTTGTTTCAGTTCAAACTCCAGCTGAGAAGTTGTCGTTCTAACAAGTTCCCAGGTGATGCTAATGTTCCCAGTTAGGGACCAATGCTGAGAACTACTAGCAGAGCTTTACGTACATTCCACGTTCTGATCAATGGGGGCTTGCAGCTATTTATTCTCCCTTTGAGTCACACCACATCAGCAGATGAAAGTGCTGAAAGCTTGACTTCATCCGCATCATTAAGGCTGACTCTACTTCGAGGAGGTAGCTCTTCTGCAGTCGTCGTGTTTTAAGGGCTCATCTTCCAACACTTACGAATATCCGCTACTATCCATCAGGTTTTCACAGGCCAGTTTTTTTCAGAAGTAGATCACCAGGTCTTTCTTCCTAGTCTGTGACAGGTTGAAAACTGCGCTGAAACCTGCCCATCGTGGATAACCCTGCTGGTGTTTGAAATATCAGTGGTGTAGCTTCCAGCATCACAGCAACCTACAAGCTACCGCAGTACCACACACCAACAGACAGGAAGTAGACATTCTCATACATACGAATCACCTGGGGATCTTGTTAAAATGTAGATTCTGATTCAGTATATCTGGGGGCGGAAATGCAAATGCTTAGCAGGGATTACAACCAGAAAAAAACAGTTCAGAACTGAAGGCATTTGGCGGAAGGCTTCTGTGTTTCAACATGTGGTGAGAGCCCCTTGAAACATCTTGGATCTTGCTGTTTACACTTTTGCTTAGGTGCTCCGGCTGAAAGATGAAGGTGTAGGGAAGTACAGACCGACTTATAACTGCCTTCTGTTGTTCAGTTGCTTGGGAGTTGCTCTGTGTGCCAGCTCCTCAAAGGGACCTGGTGTTAAATGTGATGAAGTATTACCAGGGAGGGAGTTGAAGCATACCACAGTGCCTCTCTCTGTGTTTAATTGAACTTGTAGTTTTATTTTCATTTTGAAGGAATGGCTTTGGAAATGCTTTCACAGAATGCAAAATGCAGCATACAGCTTCCCATGTTACCAGCTAAGGAGTAACTCCAGTCAGCGGGAAACTGAAAAGGAGCAGCCTCGCTCCAGGAATCTAATTCTCAGAGGCATTTCTTTTCATTTATTGTGAAGAACAAAAAAAAATCATATTACTTTATTCTTTAGTAATTTCTTTTTTTCATTTCTGTTGAATTTGCCTCAGATTACAAGAGGAAATAACATTCTCTATGAGAAAATTGCCAAATAGTTGCCTATTGATCAGAAGCAAGTCCGATAGTGATCTCTGCAATTGCTGTGCTGTTTTCTCTTTTGCGTCATCCTCTCTGAATGCAAACTTCATAAGGCAGATGTTAAATCTCATCAGTGGCCCCCGTAACCAAGTCTGATGCATTTCACCGTAGCTACTGTAGAAGTGTAGGCTAAGAGAACTCCCCTAGAACGCAGTCCTGGACGTTATATTGTATTGTGCTTCTCTTTAAAAGAGAGGGAGGGGAAAAAGATCAATTCGGGAGTTACATTCGTGGCTAAAAAGCAAGCACGATGTAAATCAGATTCAGCAAAAAAACGTGTCCAAAAAGCCAAAGTGACAGCTGTCAGCTCCAAGTCATTTGAAACAAAATATGCTGTAAACTGTGTGTAAATATTCTACATCTTTTGCTTGTGCAAGGATCTTCCTGTACTATAAGGTTTCAGCCAACATATTAAACATCACAACAGTGTCATACCAAAACTTTGATTTACCCAAGAAGAATGTGGTTATGAACGCTTGTTAGGTCCCTGGGTGGCACAAACCATTCACGCTTGGCTGCTAAGGAAAAGGTTGACAGTTCAGACCCACCCAGCCTGGCAATCTATCTTCATAAAGATGACAGACAAGAAAACCTTTTGGAGCAGTTCTACTCTGTAACACATTGGGTCACCATGAGTTGGAATCAACTGGACAGCAACAGGTTAGGCTTGTTTACATCAAAAGAGGTTTAGGCCTGGTGGAATTTTTTTATCTGAAGGGAACCTTAGCAGTCCAAAAAAAAACCCCAAACTCATTGCCCTCAAGTCGCTTCTGATTCATAGTGACCCTGTAGGATGTAGTAGGACTGCCCCGTTGAGTTTCCAGTGCCTGATAGATTCAAACTGGCAACCTTTAGGTTAGCGCCGTGGCACTTAACCACTGGACCGCCAGGGTTTCTGGGAACAGTCCATTGCCCTCCTAATGAGGGATCGTGTGGCTTACCCGGGAAGGAGCAAACAGGAAATTTCTGGGCCAGAATTTGAACTTAGAATTGTATGAGGATTCCTGGCTTGAAACGCAAGGCTTTATCTTCACATGATAGGTGTAAAAAGGTGATAGACTTAAAGTAGAAAGATAGATGCATAGATACATAAAGCCTCTATGTAACACTGCATGAAAATTTGTTTGAACTTCTGCCATCATTTCTTCTCAATAAATATTCTTGAAGCCAAAAGAGGCATGATTAATGTGTCCTCTGAGCTTCACCTGGAATTTCTCTCTCTCTGTTCACAAGTAACTCTGACCTCCTGTAGATCTTTACTAAGGAATACAGTCTCGGGAGTTTTTGAGCTGAAAACGCCTTCCGGTGCGTGGGTTCCCAGGCTCCTTTCTGTCTGCCGGCCCCAGATGATGCCTTCTGGCTGCCTTGACAGGAGGGATGAAAACCACTCATTTTGCCCAGATTCTTTTCTTTGGTCCCACTGTCTTCATCCTGCCAAATACACAAGCAAACCTCGAAGGGGAGAAAAGACATGAAAAGGTAGTTTATGGGTTATACCATGTGTTCTTGGTTCTCAAATCCCAATACTTCAAAGCCGGAACACAGGTTTAACATGGCCCTTGACGCAGATCAGGGATTAAGTCTTCACGTGAAATGCACGCTGGTTTCAGCAATGCCGGTATGAGGGTGCAGGCATGTTTGGTGTGGCAGCTCCTGATTCCCTCCAGAGAAAGAAGTAAGGACCCACAGTCTCATCCCAGCATCTTGATTGTGATATATGTTGGGAGAAGGACTGTAAGTGGCAGGCAGCGTGTATGGAAGCTAATAGCAGGGACTGGAGCTGCAGAATTTTTTTTTCCACATCATTGGACAGCTGATGTTGCCTTAGTTTCTGCCCCTTCACCAGCAGGTGGAGCTGCTGCAGAAACCGTTTCATTCATTGACTGGAAACCAAACCCGTTGCTGTCTGGTTCCTCTCTGGGCCTCAGCAGCACCTTGTATACAATTCAAGTGTTGGCTTTTAAGTGCTAAGGAGCTTAGTTCCGTGACACAGACACCTTTGACTCAGCTTCTCCATTTTGTTCCTACCCTTGTGCACAGCCCAGCTGGCTGGGGAGTGTTTAACTCTACCAACAAATGTCAGAAATGCGGTGGCTGAACACACAAGCTGATTCTGACTCATAGAGACCCTATAGGACACAGTAGAATTGCCACAAAGGGTTTCCAAGGACCAGCTGGTAGATCTGAACTGATGATTTTTGGGTTGGTAGCCGAGCTCTTAAACCACCAAGCCATCAGGGCTCCTTCATTCATTAGCCAGTGTTTATTGAGCGTGGACTTCATTTGGGGCTTGGGAAGCCTGGTGGTGTGGTGGTTAAGTGCTATGACTACTAATCAAAAAGTCAGCAGTTCAAATCCACCAGGCGCTCCTTGGAAACTTATTGGGGATAGTTCTACTCTGTCCTGTAGGGTTGCTATCAGTCAGAATTGACTTGAGTACAGTGGCTTTGGTTTTGCTTTTTATGTGAGGCTTGGGGATTACAAAAAGTGCAGTGACTTAGTGGTTAAGTATCATAGCTGCTAACCAAAAAGTTGGCAGTTCAAATCCACCAGGCACATCTTGGAGACTCTATGGAGCAGTTCTGCTCTGTTCTGTAGGGTCACTATGAGTCAGAATCAGCTTGACGGCAGTGGGTTTTGGGGGTTTTCCTTATTTTGGGAATTCTGAGATAAAAGATGCTCACCATTCCCTGAAAGGCATATAGCTCAGTGGGAGCAGGCAAATAGGTCAATCATTATTTCCAAGCCCATTCAGTAAATATGTGATTGGGAAGAGCACAGAGCATAGGAAGGGCACTAAGCCAGCCAGGGGAGGACAGGCAGTAGCAGTTAGCAGGGGTGAAGTAGAGAATCTTCCCTTACTAGTCCTACGGGAAGTGGGCAAGGACCTCCCAGACAAGGAGGAGTGACGTCAACACTACCCAGCATTACTGAGTACTTATGGGCCTGGCCATAATCTCATTGGTCCCCCCAAACAACGCTCTGAGGCAGGTACTCTAACCATCTGCATATTACAAATATGGAAACTGAGGCACAGACCATTACCTGCATGTCCAAGGTCACACAGACAGTGAGCGCCCGAGTCCTGTCTGACACTCAGGTCTGAGTCCAAAGCTCACACTCTCCATCACTGTGTCTTTCCAAGTGGCGTAGGAGGAGGAAATGAAGGGGTAAAAAGTAAAGCGCAGGTATTAACAGGATTGGAGGAAGGAATAAAATGATAAACAAGGCATGCAGGAGGGTGGACTCTGCTCATGTTCTCAGATGATGGTCACATGTAGCCAGAGAAGCAGACAGAGAGGAACCTCCTAGCAGGACCCCAGTATGTGGAGTCCAGGGGCACCAGCACAGGGGTGTTCTGGAGATGCCTGCATTGTTGCCCTACTGTGTGGGATAAATCCATGAATACGGTCTCTTGCCTCTTCTCCTAGCCTGCCCCCCACCTCACCCCATTCTTCACTCCAGCAAAAAGGCAGCTGGGCAGATTTCAGAGAAAAGCCCTCTTTTTCTTCCCTCCAATCATGCCTGGAATGCCCATCATTCTACTGCCTCCTTCCTTCCCTCTTCCCCACCACCCTGAATAAAAATAAAATAATAGCAGCATGCTAGAGTACCCAATATGCTCTGCGTGCAAGCTTGGTTAAGCAAATCACATTGACCTTTAATAAAAATGTGCAGAATGCTTCCTTCTCTCATTCGATATGTTAATCTTCAGGCCAAACCACCATAAATGCAAGCCTCATTAAGTGCAGGTCTGCACACGCTACTCCCCTGCTTAAAACCGTGCCATGGCTCTGCACAGCCTGCAGGACAAAGCCCCAGCTCCCGAAAGGACCTTCTCAGTGTGGCCTGTGCTGACACCATCGGCCTCATTGCTCACAGTTTCCCACCCTGCATCTTACCCAGCACACCAGCTGTCCCCAAGTCTCTCTCTAGTTCCTTCCCTCTTCCTCTGACATGAGTTTTTGCAGTGCCCTTGACGGCCTCTCTCCTGCCAACTGTATATTGATTACCTTCTATGTTCAAGATGCAGTTTGTGTCAGCGCCTTGATTAAACCTCTCCTGAGTCCCACCCCCAGGCAGAACTGACAATCTCTTGGTGTACTCACTACAAACGTATATCCCTGTCTCTGTGGCTCCTTGCTGCATCCATTTAATTACGTCCTACTCACCCAGCCCTCGCTTAATGCCCGGCACGTACGAGAGTCTTAATCTGCAGAATCAAACGACAGATTTCCAAAGTAACTCTCTTGTGCCAGCGCCTGATCCACTTCCTGAGAACTGTCATATCGTTGTGCGCTCTGGGCACTGTGGGTTTGTTGTAGGAATGCTTATTCACACAGGCCACTGTTCAGACCCAACTAGGCCACATTCTGTCATGACTTCACTCGGGAGCTTGGCCAGGTTCCCCGGTGGTTTTGATACAAAGGGAAACATTCAGATGGAAGGTCTGTCTTCCCAGGTGTTTGTCCCTGGGTCCAGCTTGTCTGCACAGACCCGGCAGAGGCTCAGTTACCCTGTCAGGGGTGTACGAGGCGGGACAGTCAGCTTTGGATGAAATAGTGAATGGTGTTTTTATTTAAATCACTCCAAAGCACTCTGCTCCTAATGGAATTGACAAGAGGGCTCTTTCTTATCACAGAAAGTTGAGTGAGCAATTTCTTGAGGAAGGGAGGAGGGAAAAAGGTCTTTACCCAGGGAAATGGACTAGCAGCATTAGCTCAGGATTAATGGGTGGGTGCAGGCCAAACCGAAGTGCCCTTACCACCCCGTGGCATCATAGTATGTATTTCTTTTCTTATTTATTGTCTGTGCAATTAGAATGAGGGCAGACACTTCCTCTGTCTCATTCATTGCTCTGTCCTCAGGCCCTAATTCATACCAAGTGGAAAGTGCATACTCAGTGACTGTTTTTTGTGTGAAAGAAAGACCATGGTCTGCAAGTCAAGAGAGCTGGGTTCCACTTCCCACTCCATAGCCACCAGCTAATTTTGCGGTTTTTGCCTCTCTGGTCCCCAGTTCTTGTCCATAAGGAAGTTATTACCTGTCCTGTCAATCTCCTAGGGTCAGTATGAGGTCCTAGCTATACGTGGACATCCATTTTTTACCAGTGTGTTTACATGGTACTGTACATGAAGGATTACATAAACCACTGAAGGGCTAGTCCTGCCCCTGTCGGATTTGACACATGGTCAAGAGAGCATACATGAATTCAGGGATCTGGGGCACTCAGGCTTCACTCTCTGCCAACCACAGTTTGGGTATCTGGCCTGTTTCCTCCAGGCCACCTGGAGCAGCCACAGTGGTGGGCACTCATGACGTGCCCAGGGACTTGTTACTTTTGGAGTCATGGATCTGGAATCGCTGGGGTACAGAGGGCACTTAAAGCCAAGGGTGTAGATGGCATATACTAGGGTGAACGTCCAGGGTGGGAGGAGAAGGTAACCTCCCACTTCTCCTTGGGGAGTGCCACCACTGACAAAAGCAGAAACAATGACAGGGCCTGAGAAGGAGCGGCCAGAGAAACAGGAATCCTGAGCAGTGTTTTGGAAGCCAGGAGAGAGCAATGTGGCAGAAGAAGCGAGCAAGGATCCTGGGAAGAGAGAGGAGGTGAAAGTCGTTCATTGCAGTCTGTTGAGTTTTGAAAACTTAGTACATTACAGTTTTGTACAACCAATTAATTGAATAAAAAAGAATTAAAAGGAAAGATACCAAAATGCTAATGGTAATAGTTTTAGATTATTGAGATTATTGTTTTCTTTCTTCTCTGTCCACACAGTCTGATACATACTTACATTGCTTCTATAGCTGAAAAGATATGTATTATAATAATAGATAAATAAGTGTGAATACTTCAAATAGATGTAAAGAAGGTCCCTGGATGACACAAACAGTTTGTGCCCCACTACTCACTGAAAGGGTGGTGGCTTGAAATCCCCCTTGAGCACTGCAGAAGAAGGGCCTGGAAAGCCACTTCCATAAATGTTAACCAAAAAAGAACCACTATTGTGAAGTCAATTCTGACTAATAGCAACCCTATAGACAGAGGAGAACTGCCCCATAGAGTTTCTACGGAGCACCTGGTGGATCTGAACTGCCAACCTTTTGGTTAGCAGCCATAGTAGCGCTTAACCACCACACCACCTGGGTTTCAACCTGTGAAGCACAGTTCTGTTCTGCAATACCTGGGGTCTCCACGAGTCAGCCAAGCCAAGCGAAGCCACCATGAGTCAGAATCAAGTTAAATGGCAATTCGTTTTTTTTCTTTTTTTAATTTGTTTGATTGGATTGTTTTGTTTTTGACAGATATGGAACAAATAAAATACATCATTGGACTTAAGTGTTGGTAGGATTTGGCCTGATTAATTTTTCTTTTTTAAAATATCTTCTTAATGTTCTTCTGATACAAGCTTTAATTAAGAATGATGACCAAGCAACTTTCCAATAGGATTTGGAGCCTATAATTGTGCATTTGATTATGATGAAAATGCATATGGGCCCAAGTCTCAGGAGACAGTGATGGAGGACTCAGCCTCTCAGATACTCCTTATGGTAGATCATGATACTGCTGGTCGACATCCAGTGCCCCATCACTGCTGGGTGAATCTGCTTGTTTGCATCTCTGACATCTGGCTTGGCCATGTAACTTCTTTGGCTACCGAAATGTAAGCAGAAGTGGCATCTGCCTCCTCTGGGATGTCCACTTTAAGACATGTGTGTTTCACCATGCTTGCTTCTCCTCTGTCCTTGTGATTCACAAAGGTCCAAAGTGCCCACATCATTGACATGGAGGGACAGCCTCAACCAACATGGAATGGACCTTTGTTATTTAAAGTGATGGAGATTGGAGCTACTTGTTACGGCAGCCTGTCCTGACAGATACAGCTTTCTGAAATCCAAATATATCAGGAAAATCAGCAGTATTTCAAGAAACCCAATTCTTAAGTCTCTCCTTTTCTTTTCTAGATGATGCCTATTTACTACAGGGACTTAACATAGAGGAACTATATCCAGAAACCTCTAGTTTCATTACTTACGATGGGTCGATGACTATCCCACCCTGCTATGAGACAGCAAGTTGGATAATAATGAACAAACCTGTCTATATAACCAGGATGCAGGTGAGTTTCTCTGTGGTCCTTTTGCTTAGTGGGGAAGGTGGTGTGAAGACTGGCTGGGTTTGTGAAGTGGTGTTTAAAGACCTAGCATTGTAGTTAAAAGGGTTAGCACAAACTAACTGTAGAAGCATCCCACCTGTTGGAGAGAGAAAAGACAGCACAGTTAGATCTCAAAATGTGCTCCATGACCATTGTGTTCAACAAGCAAAATAGATGATGGAAATGTGTTTGGAAGAAGCGGGGTTAAAAAATATTAAAGAGGATTCATTATTGGAGGGTTTCTCAGGATCTTTAAAATGACAGTGTGTTATCAGTCACTTCCCAAGGGAGGACGTTGATGTGCAGCATTTCACTATTTTCTGAGGATCTCACAGGACAAGTATTCCTCACAACTGGACAGGAGCCGATTCGCCACCTCCTCTGGCTCCCCTTTTGCTAGTGGCACATTGTGGGCCCCTGGGCCTGTCTCGCCATGGCATTCCTCTTGATGAGGGAGGCAAATTAGATGAACCGGTCCCAGCTCTGGCATTCTGTGATTGTGAGAATCTACACAAACTCCAGGGGAAGATGAGCAGAATCCAGTCTCTTTGTTGTGCTCACAAACCAGCCACAGTTTGGACAATCTAAAGTCCCTTATCCTGTCTATATTGCCTGGGACTCTTTTAATGAAGAGTAATGGTAACGCTCTCCAGAGAGCATCAGCTTAAAAGAGGGGATTTATTTAAGAGATAGTGGAATGTCTTATGGAATTTGAGATCAGAAATGGATGCCAGGAATTCCAGGGAATCAAACCCCCAGCTCTCTCTTTCCGCCCTCGTCTTACTGTACATCAGCTTTACCACCCTGCTAGATGCCATCTGCCTTGCCTTCACAGTCCTGTGTGTCCGCAAACGTCACCGTCCAGCCACTAGCCCTGATTCCAGTCTTAGAAAAGGAACGAGATTGGTTTAGCTTAGTTTACCTCTGTGCCCTGGACCAGTCACTGTGGTCTGGATAAAACCAGTATGGGATTCATGGAACTGTTGAACCATAGGTGTGAGAGAAAGAGATTACCACTTACTTGGATTTCATCTTTGGGTGGTGTATTTCACAGTGAGGAAAAGTAAATGACTTTTCCAGAAGCATAGGAACTACTCAGCTAGAGGCAGGCCTGACTGTACGCATGGAGCCATGAGTGGACCTTCAGCACAATTGAACCCATGAACAAAAGGCTCCAAGGGGCTCACACGCCCTTTGCAGTCCGCTGGGACCACCACGGTAGACTGGCCAGTGGCCTACGCGGTCTTACTTCTTCCCTTTTATTTTTGAGAGGGTGGATGGCTCTCATAGCTACTCTTCCCTCCTCAGATGCATTCCTTACGCCTGCTCAGCCAGAACCAGCCATCGCAGATCTTCCTGAGCATGAGTGACAACTTCAGGCCTGTTCAGCCACTCAGCAACCGCTGCATCCGTACCAACATCAACTTCAGTTTACAGGGGAAGGACTGTCCAAACAACCGAGCCCAGAAGCTTCAGTATAGAGGTGGGTGCGATCGCTCAGAGAGCAATGGGCTCAGCCCTAAGCTAGGTCTTCCTGCTGAGACCTGCGCTTGGAGACCCTCTGGGTCAGGCAAGACAGCCTCTTTATTCCCCATCTTGTGGAAAAGCCCAGAGAGGCTGATTTGTCCAAGGCCATCTGCTGGAACAATCCAGCTAGTAGCATTTAGAGTTTTTGATTATGTGCAAGATGAGAACTTCTTCTCCCCAAAAGGTGAGAAAATACTGGGGGTGCCAGAACACTGGGATCCAGTGCAGCCATGTGTGCAAACCCCTCTTTGTCCTTTGCTGTGTCTCTGAAAGTGACCATCCTAGCTACTAAGAACATAGAAGATAACCACCCTTCCTCCATCTTCAACACTCTGGTCCATACCCAGCCTTCTCTGTTCCTTTTCTCCACCCTCATTAAGTTTCTGCTGATCATTGTAGCAAACCCTCACGTGGACAGGAAAATTGAAGCAGGGCAGTGTCGTGAAAATGCCCTGGAATAGGAGTGCAGGTTAGGAGTAACCATGGAAACCCAGCCAACTCATTTACCCTGGCTCCCTTCATAGGGTGTGACATTCCCTATCCTACGAACTGTGGTCCCTGGGTAGTGCTATTGACATGCTCAGCTGCTACAAAGGTTGGAATTTGAGTCCCCCCTGAGGTGCCTTGGAAGAAAGGCCTGGAGATCTGCTTCTGAAAACATCCGCTATTACAAATCTTGTGGAGCACAGTTACAGTCTGACACACACGGGTCTCCCTGAGTTAGAATCGACTCCATGGCGTTTGGCGGTGGTAGATCCCACCTACTTCACAGCTGATGGTGAGGACCAGATGAGAGCCCAGAGGGGGAAGGCTTTTGTTGCAGTAACAGGCTGCCCAAATGTGGGGCAGTGTGGTCATTATCCGGTGGGCTCTAGGAGCAGCTACCACCACAGCCCCACAGCTTCCCATTTCATCTCCTGCGCCCTCAGACACACTCACAGAACTTCAAAACAATAGATTCTGTGCTCCCTCAGCCAGAACAACCAAGCAAATAAACACCCAACTCATTCATTGAGCCTACTCTTTATTCAACACCTGTTTATTGTAGGGAAAACCTGGCGGTGTAGTGGTTAAGGGCTACAGCTGTTAACCAAAAGGCTGGCATTTCAAAACTACCGAGCACTCCTTGGAAACTCAGTGGGGCAGTTCTACTATGTCCTGTAGGGTCACTATGAATTGGAATTGAATCAATGGCAGTGGATTTGGGGTGTTTTTTTGGTTTTATTTATCATGTACTTACTGTCCCTCAGAATATGATAGGGATACAGTAGTGACAAAAACAGAAATGACCCCTGTCCATACTGATAGTACATTGTAGAGCAGGGATCAATGAACTTTTTCCTCAAAAGGTCCAATTAGTAAATATTTTAGGTTCTGCAGGGCTATACCATCTCTGTATAGTCATAGGCAATATGTAAATTAGTGAATGTGGTGATGTCTCAATAAAATTTTATTTACAAAAACAAGCAGTAACTGTGATTTGGGCCTAGAACTGGGTTTCAGGCTATACCTTTCACACCCCTGGTCTAGACCAGTGCTCTAGATGAACTAGAAGTTGGCTTTAGAACTTTCTATAATGAATAAAGAAGTTGTATACTTCTAATACAATTGATAATGAACAATTGTGGCTAGGACAATGGTGCAACTAAACTGTGAATTTTATTTATTTTTTATTAATTTGTAGTTGCTTCATGTGGCTGATAGCTACCAGACTGGATAGCCCAGATTTAGAGGTTCATGGGGAGGTTGGGGAGGGGGAGACAGTTGGGGCACATTATAAGTAAGCAGGTGTTTGTAGTAGTCTCTTTCACATTGGAGTAAGCCCCCAAACTGTGTGTAAATTAATTCAGTTATTCCTTGTTCTGTGTTGTGTGGTGTGTGTGTGTGTGTGTGTGTCTTGTCTTGTTTTATTTCTTGTTTCTCTCTCATTCCAGTGAATGAATGGCTCCTCAAGTAAGGATGTAAGCCGAGAATCCCACCTCAATGAAATGCTACAACTGTGAATCAACGTAACCTAGAATGTTCCCTGTCTCTCTTCTCTCTCCTCCCCTCCCCCAGCCTCATTCACTGTTGGGATTGGCCCTTTCTTCATGAAAGTATCTGCAAAACCATAACAGAGAAACAAATCTCTCACACATACAGATACACATACAAATGCTCATACATGCATACACACACATGTGAACATACTTACACACATGCACACATACACACGCATACAGCCTCCATGCTGGGAGAAACAAAAGGTTCATTGATGAAAGGTCTTAGAAGAAAATAACTTCAGTTAACCTGATTACAACTTTAATACCGTTTTACTGAACTCATAAATTTACCCAATGAGACTTTTCAGCCTTTGTACATACAAAATTCTTCCAAATTTTGAGAGAGGAGGAAACTCAACTCCAACACAGCATCGAATGGACTTTGTTCTTTGCATCAACTAATCTCGGATAGTGTCCTAGGATCTTCTGAAGGTGCTGGTGACAGGTGAGCCAGGACGGAGTTGACCAAGGACACTTATTTCTAGATTATGACTCTTCTGTTTACTCAAAACTAAAAAAAAAAAATCAAAACAGACATTGAAGAGATACACATTGTATATATATCACTGCAGACTATAAAGAAATGGAATTATTTCCCTCTTTGTCACATATCTGTAGTAGGATTTGCCAAGATCAGAACTGATCCATTTGCTGTTCCTTGTTTTCCAAAGGTCATGCATTGTGTTTGGTTATTGTTAACAGCTCAATAAATGTGTTTAATGAGTTCATTTCATTTTTCTGGCTTTGGTCTGTTCTCCTTCCTCACAGGCGAAGCCCTGACTCCGGGCAACTGCATTCTTTGATTTCACTCATCCCTTCATCTACACGGTTGGTTCATTTGCAGCCCGTTCTCACTAAGTTTGTGGCCATCAGGAATGCATTTGCTAAGCAACTATAACTTTAATTCCACTCCATAGCCCGACCATTCCTACAAGGTGAGCTTCGGCCTGCAACAGCAGGTGACAGATTTCTTGCATTTCAAAAACTGCCATCTCCCCCCCCACCCCGCACCCTGTGATGCGCCCTTGAAGGAATGCACTTTGCCTTGTAAATTCCTGGGAAAGGTGTGTCTTTTCCTCCAGGTGCAGCCAGATCTCACCAAGTACAAACGAATGCCTTTCTTTTCCTGTTTATAATGGTCACTCACTGTGTTTGGTTACTGTCAAGAAATCAATAAATGTGTTTAACAAGTTACCCAGTACCCATGTCTGAGTTTATTGAGGAGGAGTAAGCTCCCTGCTGAAGCCTCTGAGTCCTGCTGGGTCCACGATCAATTGTGTTACAGCCCACGGGGCAGCCAGAGCGGCCTGAACAGCCTGTCTGGCCATTCCCAGAGCCAGGTAATTAATACCCCATTGAGAAAACATATAGGATTAGATGCTGAAAGGGAAAACTTGGACAATAGTTCAGTGGCCAAATTGAAAATAACTTCATCTCTCCTTTTGGTCACAGTCTTCTGAAAGATGGAAAGCACAGGCTTGTACAGCCTGGACAAACAGGCATATTCACAAGCGTCCCAAACACTGCCACCAAGTGACTGGGTATTTTGGCAGTGGAAAAACAAGCACTCAGTTATTTCCCGTTTGAAATAACACACATACCTGGATTTTTTTCACCCCCAGCTTTTACTCCCGTGTTGTTTATATGATGGTATTAGCCATGATTGCATTTGAAGCTCTTTCTGGGCAACTATATTTTTTCCAGAAAATCAAGTCTGTCTGCCAAAGTAGGCAGGTGCCAGTTTTTATGTTGATCCCGCCGCTGTGTGGCTTGCTGCTTCCTCTGAGTCAGAATCTTCCTTACTCTGCAATAGCCTGCAGTATTGAAGAACACAGGCGGTAGAATCAGGCAGGCCTGGGTTTAAATCCTCAGCCCGCCTCATGGCTGCTGTGTGATCCTAGGCAAGTTATCTCCTTCTCTCATCTATATAGTGGGCATGCTAATAACTGTCTCCATTACTTAGGAAGTTTAAATGTTATGTGTACATAAAGCAACTAGTGCAATTCCTGCACGGAGTGCTCCATAGATGGTACCTATACTTACCACATACATATAGATACTGTGCAGCGTACGGGGAGGGGCATCAGGCACGATGGGGAAATCAAATGACAGACAAAACTCAGGTAAATGTGTCAGGGTGTGTCAGGGCCAAGGCGAAGGAACGCAAATTGGCCTGGAAGAGGCTGGGGAAGCCCCAAAAGTATGGAAAAGTATGGCCCCCTGGACACCCTTTTTAGCTCAGTAATGAAGTCACTCCTGAAGTTCACTCATCAGCCAAAAATCAGACAGGTCCATAAAACAAGACTGAATAGCACACCAGTCCAGGGGCAAGGACAAGAAGGCAGGAGGGGACAGGAAGGCTGGTAACGGGGAGCCCAGGCTTGAGAAGGGGCGAGTGTTGACGTATTGTGGGTTTGGCAACCAATGTTGCAAAATATATGTATATTAATTATTTGATGAGAAACTAGTTTGCTCTGTAAGCTGTTGTATCTGAAATGCAATTTAAGAAAATATTTTTTAAAAAGATGAAAAACAGATACAGAAGGAAGCAGTCTGGGTGAGGACAGAGGCAGAGGACTGAGTTTCTAGTCCCCCTTCTGCTTCCAGCTTCTTGTGGGACATTCGGCGAGTCAATTCCCCTCCCCATGATTGCATCCATATCTGGGAATGACTTGGACAGGATGACCTTCCGTGGCCTTTTCACTCTGTCATTCCCCAAGTCAGACTCTTATTCAGCTCTTTAGTCCAGAGAAACCCACTGGCATCAAGTCGGGTCCGGAGAGGACAAAGGAAAACCCAGGCTGTACCCCCAGGGGCCTGGGACACAAGTAGAATTTCACCTTAGCCCAAAGGAACTGGGAAAGAAGCCATCTGGCCCTAATCCCCCACCTTTGGGCCAGTCCTAAACACCATTGCTTCACACTCACTGGGTTTCCCAAAGCATAACATGGTAATTCAGGGACTTTACCCTCCAACCACATGGGACTGACAAAGATGGGCTAGATTAGTACCTCCCTAAAAATAAAACGTTTTAAAAGTAGCACTCAGACCCTGAGACTTGGCCTGGTAAAGGCATCAAGGAGGAAAAGTACATTTTGAAGTCATTCAGATTCTTGGGGATGATGGGAAACAGGGCCCTTGTGCACTGGAAGGTGGGCCCTGGCCTCCATCCTGGAGGGGTAACGACAGGTGTAGGGGCACATTCTGCACCCCAGTTCCCTCAAGCAAAATGGAAGGGGAAGATGAATATATGCACCGAATTCCGAGAATGAGGAAGATCCCCAGCCAGCCCTTGAGGACCTTTTGGGGCCTTGTCCCCATCTCCCTCTGTAGCAGTTTGGTTTCCATGGTGATGACAGAAGAACTACAAGTCACCACTGTAAATGCATGTGGAATGAATGTGACACAGGACAGTGTGAGAGTAACATGGAGACGGGGCAGGAAAGTTCACCACAGCTCCCTGCACAGGCTGAAGAGTTTGATGATCGTTGACCAACGTATATCTACTTCTCTCCCCACTCTGAGTGCACCTTAGACACTCACTTTATGAGACAGTAGCCCAGTTTCCTGTTCCAGAAATCCTATAGTTGGAAACCCCAGGAGCAGAAGCCCCCTTTCACATTCCTCACCAACCAGCCCCATGGAACACAACATTTCCAAGACCCCAGCAGAGGAAACAGAGGGAACATACAGAGAAAAACATACAGAGAAAAACCGCCAGCACACATTCCACATTTCCCATGGCCCAGGCCCTGTGTTAAGCAGTTTACAAATGTTACTTCATTTCACCCCTACAGTGGCCCAGGAGGTAATCACCACCTTGCTGTCCAGTAGGTTGCAAATGAACACACTGGCCTTCTGAAGCATTAAATAACGCACTTGAGGTCATGTAGCTCATAAGTCACACAGCCAGACCCAGGTCGTCTCAGCTAGTCGGTCTCAGAGTGTGAGTCTGAACTTCAGCAGCCCCTGGGAACTGGTTAGAAATGCAAACAGCTCCCTACTGACCTACTGACCGTCTGGGTGGGGCCTGGCAATCTGTTGTCAGGAGTTCTCCAGGTACACATTCAGGTGTGAAAAAGATACTCCTTCCCACCACCTCTTACTTTAGTTAGAATTACCTCTGAAGATTTCACAATCCCAATGCCTAGGTTATACCCCACACCAATTAAGCCAGATGGGAAATGGCAGCGGGGACCAGGCATCAGTAATTTCTAAAGATCCACAGATAACTCCAATGTGCAGCAGTTTGAGAATCACTGTCTGTCTATGAAGGACCCTCTCAGAGGAGAGATCACTCATCACTGAGTCCATTAGAAACCATGGCCATCTAACGGGTCTTCCCTTTTTGGAAGGGCGTCCCGACCCTTGAGCACTGGCACTATTTTGGATGGTCTCCAAACCTTTCCCTTTCCTTGGTTGGTCTCCCCTTTTCTCCTTCCCCAAATTTCTGATCCATAGATGCAGAGTGTGAACAAGTTTTCCTTTAAAGAGTAAAGTACACAGAAGTATGTGAAATAATAGCTTGGTACCAATCTTCCAAGACCCACTCTGGGTCATCATTCCTCCTTACCCAGTAGACTGCAAAGTTTTCAAGATTCAAATAATTACGGATGAATTAAAACAGTGAGTCAGAAGAACAAATTCTGAAAAAATAATCGGAGTGCTTAATTACTGAAAGTCATAGGCAAACTATAGTCCTGTCTGTCCTAACTTCATGATGTCTCTTCTACGAAGCACCCCTTCCCTTTAACTCTGTAGCCCCTGTGATAAGCCCAGTCCAGGCCCTTGTCACCTCTTGTTGCAAATTCCATCCAGCAAGTGCTCCAGCCTCCACTGTCTGATATATGAAAGGCCCTGGGCCAAGAACACCTGAGTCCAAACTCTGCTCTCAGATACAGGAGACCTGATTCCACCCTAAATGGAGGCTGTAGGGAGTTTCAGCTGGACTTGGGGTAGGTGAAGAATAATCTGAGACACTTTTCAGAGGAGGAACAAAAATGCAAGGCTAAGCCCCTAATCCAAAAGGGCAGCCATCCAACTCCAAATCGGTTTGGTACTGAAGAAGATACCCGGTGCAATGCAAGAGGATAGAGCCCATGAACCAGACTTAGAATGCAGCTAGGAAGCAGGGCCCAGGGAGATTTCCGGAGCTGCACTTCAGAGTTGTCTGAAGCCTTGGCTGGAGCCCAGGATGGGGAGGGATGCTCTGAGAGTCATGTCCTGGCCCAGACATTTCCGATGCTTTCCCACCCCTTCACAAGGATAAACAAACCCAACTCTCAGCCCTCTTAAAGTCCATTGGAGGTCAACCACCTCATACGACTGGACGAGCTGTCCGGACACTTGCGCTTACCTTCCAGCTTCCTGGTCTTAGTCCATGGCATCCCTCAGTTCTCCATCCGTTGAAGTCCCTTTTTCCCCATAGTTTCTGGGTAAGTCAATTCTGACTCGTGGGGAGCCCATTTGTTGCAACATGGAATTGCACCCATAAGGTTTTCAAGGCTGTGACCTTTCAGAAGCAGATCATCAGACCTTTCTTCTGAGCACCTCTGGGTGAGCTTGACCTTTTGAGGAGACCCATCTGTAGTGCTGCCCCAGGTCTCCCTGATCCCACTCTCCGCCCCGGGGAAGATTAGGTCTCCCTTGCTCTCTGAACTCACACAGCAGGTTGCTCATGTCTCCTGTGAGCGTTTACATCACCCAGTCTTATTTTAGAGTATGTTTTTCCTGATCCACACATGGCAATTAGAAGTTCCTTGAAGGCAGAGATTATCTCTTCACCCATCTCCACACCTCTTCTTCTTATGCACAGAGAAAAAGCAAGAAAGAAAAAGAATTCCTATTAGAAGCTCTGCAAAGAGTAGGTTGGTATGTAGGTTGGTATGTAGAATTTTCCTGTAGGAGGGAGGCTAGTATTTCTTTTCAATTAAGAGTTATTAAGTGCTTGAGTTCTTTTACAAATACTTTATACATATTCTTTCTATTTGATCATCATGGCAATTTTGCCCAAGATCACACAGCTGGAGAATATCAGAGCTAGAAAGTTATAGCCAAGGCAGGTGCTAGAGAAGCCTCAGGTGAACTTGAACTTAGCATTTCTAGACTGGAAAGGTCTTTCGCATGGGGATTGTAGTCAGTTAGTCCCATTCTCTAGAGTGAACTCAAGGTTCAAGAGGCCTGCCGACGGATCCCTGTCCCAGACCAATTAAATCAGAGTCTCATGATGTGCCCAGGCCATCCGCAGAATGCTTCAAGTCCCAGGTGAGTCTGTTCTGCCATCAGCCAAGAGAACCATTCTGTTGGTTGAAATAGCTTCCCATTTCCATCACGTGGGGAGCTTCCGAACTAGGCCTTGGTAATGCTAATAGTGCCCGGGTGAATCTAATGGCAGCCAAGGCAAGGGGCCCAGTGTTCTGTTCCAAAATATTTGCCACACTTTTTCAAATAACATCTGATAAAGTTATAGGCTACTTCCCTTGAGCAGATTCTAGAATGGAGAGCTGGTGAGAGAAAAGGACAGTTCTTTTAGGAGCCCAGGACTCTGGGCTCTGAAAAACATGAATCCCATGAGATATGCTGATGGGATTTCTAGAGGTGACAGGCCTACTCACCCCTCCCACAAAGTGCCAGCTTCACCTCAGGGGCCAGACTCAGGAGGAATTCCAAGGATCAAAAAATGAAGATGAATAGACAACTTCAGGCTGGAATTACGAGCTGTCACTGTGACCCCAACAGCCTCTAGAAGAGCCCAGGACCCCCAGGTGTGACTGGCAGCCATGGCCTTGTCACTAGACAGCAAGCTGAGCCAGTTTTACCTCCCTGGACTGAAGGTGCTGCCAGTGAAATGAATATAATCATGTCTTCTCTCATATCCTAACAGGTTGCAAAAGTAGAAGCAGAGAAGAGGTGAGAAAAAGCTGGGGGAAAGTGTTAAACAAGTGTCAGTGACGCTAATAGAAGGGAAGCAAACGCTTCTTCTGCTGCAGCGGTGAAGAGGGAAGCCCCACTGGGAAGTGTGTGCAGTGAGGGACATGGGGACAGGATGGGGAAAGGAGGCTGAGGGGACAGCCATCTGTGCCAGGCCCTGCTCTGGTGCTGACGAGGCAGCTATGAAACAGACACAGACCTTGTCCCGAAAGAATTTAGCCAAGTAGGGGGTGTGCGTCTCCAGTATGTTTTGCAGTGCATCTCCTGTTGCAAACAGATTTTAGAGGTGAAAATTTGAACTGCACCTTTAAATTCTTTGAGAATCAGGAATTGTGGGTTAGAAGAGGAAGACCACTGAGGAACTATGTTGGGGACTGTCAAGTCGAGTCTGACTCATAGCAACGCTATATGACAGAGCAGGTCTAGATCACCAAGTCTTTTCTCCCAAGGAGTGCTGGTGGGTTCAGACCACCGACCTTGCAGTTAGCAGCTGAGAGCTTAGACACTACACCACCAGAGCTCCTTTGGAGAGTTACAGAGAGAGAAATTGATTCCAAATAGGAGTTTCTGGGAAAGCATCACTGGGACCCGGCATTTGAGCTGGTCAGGCTAATAGGGAAGGAGGAGACCTTCCAGAGAGCAAAGAGCCTGAAGGAGTGTGTTCCAGAACAGCGAGTGGCCACTGGGCTGAGATAAGATAGGGTCCTGAGCCACCTGAGGGTGTCAGTCAGCTGTACCTAGGGGGATTTTGCTGGGCCTCTTCAGAGCACAGGTTCACACACTTGTTTAAAGTCACTTCACTAGCTGGTTAATCAGGATTTAGCACAAAGTCATACACCTGGGAAACCCTGGTGGTGTAGTGGCTAAGTGCAACTTCTGCTAACCAAACGTGGGCAGTTCAAACCTGCTAGGGGCTCCTTGGAAATTCTATGGGGGCAGTTCTACTCTGATCTGCAAGATCGCTATGAGTCAGAAATGATTCGACAGCAGCCGATTTGGTTTGGTTTTACACATGTGGCTCAAGAAAGCCTGGCAGTTCAATGGTTAAGCACTCAGCTGCTAACTGAAAAACTGGAGGCTCGAATCCATGCCTGTAAGAAGTCCCATCCTAGTATCATTGCTACTGAGTTGATTCCAACTCATAGTGACTCTATAAAACAGAAAACTGCCCCATGAAGTTTCCAAGGAGCAGCTGGTGGATTCAAACTATGAACATTTTGATTCACAACCCGAACTCTGAATTATTGGGCCTCCAGGGGCTCCCAATAAAGATTACAGCCTGGGAAACTCTATGTGTCAGCTCTGCTCTGTCCTATAAGGTCTCTATGAGTCAGAATGGACTCAGTGGAACACAACATTACAGCTGGCTCTACAGACGCAAAGCAGAAGGGTGAGTCAAGGTCACTGCACTTAAGAAGCTTAAAAACCTAGCTGGAGGATAATAATGAACGAACATGAAACTCTTGCACTCTATATGACTTAAGAATATTTTACATTCAGAAAACTGTCATCTAAGCCTACCCAGTGTGGTCGTACAGTTGGCAAACTGCACAAAAAGTGTCCCACTGAGAAGGAGACTGGGGAATGAATGTCGCCTTGTAATTCACACGAAGACAGTGTTTATAATAGCTGAGACCCTGAGGGCAGCAACTTTGAGAACGGTGGAGATTACAGAATTGAAGAAGAAGGTCTTAACTGAAACCCTCAGTGGGAAGCATTAGAGAAGGAAGAAGGATTTGAACTAGGCTTACCAGGTCACAGGAAATGGAAGGGTGAAAGGCAAGATGGTATATGCAAGCACAACAGTTTGGCTGAGACCTGAGGCTAGAACAAGCCTGGCAGGTGCTCTGAGCCTGCGGGTCCTCTGGCTTAGTCAGGCTCAGATGCATCTGGGCAAAGAAGTAGGTTTGGTAGTGGGAAGCCAGAGGGGGCAGCTGTGTTCTCCTGGGTCTGGCTAGCATGTTCAACTCTGAGTTCTGCAATCTCTTGCTGGTGACCCTTAGCAATTATTTCATATCTCTGAGTCTAAGATTCCTCTTTTGTAAAACTTAAAGAAAACTCCTGTACCGCTTTGCAAGCAAGCATACAAAAATGAAATGGGGAGACAACTACAGACTTCATGAGGTTGTCAAGGAGCTGTTGATAGGCCACTCTAAGTCTTGAACAGAACTATGACAAGAGTGGGAGGAAGTTTTTAAGAGTCATTCCATAACTCTGAGCAGGGGTGCCTCCCCTGGAAAAAAGGCAGCCATCAGGTGGTCTGGGAATACATTGGGGACATAGATCCCAGGGGATCTGTTGAGGAGGCAGGAAGGTAGCTCTGATTCTTGTAGATCAGGCAGGAATAAGGCCACAGCCTAGCTCCTGCAAAGCTGTTTGGTATCTTTGTCCTGTTTGAAGGTCTTCTAGGGTCCAAAGACACCCAGTGTTACAGGGGGATCCCAGTCAGACATCGTCCCCAGAAGAAACTTCAGCCACGAGCTACTCCAGGAAACAGATGAGAGGTCCTGTGACCCTAATACTCCAGAACACATTTTCTCCTTTTCCATATGGGCAACTGACAGCTTGATGTAACTAATACCTGCCTTCTCCTTTCCATATACCTTTATTAGGGACTTTGTTTGGTTTGGTTACCTATGACTTACAAGGTCTCACATAAACATTACAGCCCAGATGTCCAGTCTGTAAATCTCTAGCATGATGAGATGTCTAGCATGTATCTCTTCCATCTGATAGTGCTGCTGAACTAAAGCAAGTTCGTTCCACCTGTCACTGGCAGCCAAAGTTCAGAGATGGGGACAAAGACTCAGTGTTTTATCAGCAGGCAAACATGCCAGCTGGGAGGCAGTGAGAGTAACTTCTCAAACACTGTCCCTCTTGGGTTACAATTCTAGTGATTTTGTAGCCAGAATTCAAAAGGGTTGGTGGTGGTGTGTTTTCAAATAGTGTGAATTCAAATAGTGTGAATTACCCAAAAGTTTGTCACAGGATAATTAAACAGAGTAAACTATCTAAAATTTGTCACAGGATAATCCAAACAGTGTGAATTGCCTAAAAGTTTGCCACAGGATAACTAAACACAGTAAACTGCCCAAAATTGGTTACAGGATAATCAAGCAGAGTAAACTATCGAAACTTTTTTTAACCTCTCTCTGAGGTCTTAGTCAACTTTATTTCTTCAGAGATAGGCAGAGGAACGTATACCTGTTAATCAGGTCTGGGGGTGAGAATTGAGGCAGGGGAAGGAATGCAGCTTGATAACCTAAGTGACCTTTGTTAGGTTCTTACATTCGTCACCAGTGGGGAATCTTTGGTCATTATCTTGTAATGAATAACCCATCTGGCCGTGCTATTTGCTGGGATGTGCCAAAAAGTCACTGGCAACAGCCTTATAAAAGCTCTACTGTGAGACTGCCTTTCAGAGCTCCACAAAGACAGGCTTCCCTGCTGTCAGCCTTCCTGCAGGTGTCGCCCCCTAAATAAACTTTCTCTCTCTTTCTGACTTGGAGTCCGCTTCATTGTCTCAGCTGCTCCAGGGCACAGCCCTATCAGTCCAAGGTAAAAAGGGCTTAAAAAAGAGTTTCCAGGGAAAAAGCATAGGAAATAGTTGATACAATAGATGGTTTGTATTTACTAAGCACATTCTACGAGGCCTGACAACTAAGTTCCCGAACCCAACCTAGGAAAAGTGCTACATACGTTATTGCTGAACACCACTGCAGTCTCCTTCGAAGTCCTCCCCTTGGGAAGCAATGTGCTGATGCCAGTGCCTAGTCCACCCTTCAAAGCAGTTTTGGAACTCTTTTTCTGGAACGGCCATCAGAGCTGTCGTCATATTATCTTTGATGTCCTGAATGTCATCAAAATATCTTCCTTTCAATATTTCTTTTATCTTCAGGTAAAGAAAAAGAGTCACTGAAGAGGCCAGATGAGGTGAGTAGGGAAGATGTTTCAATGCAGTTATTTGTCTACTGACTGAAAACTCCCTCACAGACAACTATACCATTAAGTCCATGAACTTGCCACCGTGTCACCGTAAGCGATTTCTATTCCAGAAAGAGTTCCAAAATTGCTTTGAAGGGCACTCTAGGCACTCACATCGGTGTATAGCTTCCCAAGGGAAGTACTTCAAAGGTGCCCGTAGTGATATTCAGCAATGAGGTGTGTCGCACTTAGAACAATTAAGTTCATGGACTTAATTGTCCGACCTCTTTTGTGCTTCACAGATATCAGTTATTTAATCATCACAGTCCTCCTATAAGGTAGGGACTGTTGTTATCTCCGTTTTGCAGAGGAGTAACCAGGGATACAGAGAGGTCAAACCACTTGCCCCATATCCCTCAACTGGTAAGTAGCAGAGGGGAGAGTCTGACATCAGAGCCCGCTTGCCTCTCCACCTGTCATAATGCCACTCAGAAAATGTGCCGGTAAGAAACACACAACAGAGATAAATTAAAATAAGTAACCAAAGTCAAGATGGATGACGAGGCTATGGGTAGAGGGAATCACAGGGAGGCTGGAGAGGGAATCACAGGGAGGCTGGTACACCTCTGGCTGGTACATACACCACATGCTTATTTAAATCTAGTTTTGTTTCAAGGTATGGGAGGAAAACCCCATTAATACCAATGATTTCTAGAGACTGACTACCTCTCTAACTCTCAAAACGCCTGTGTGATAAAAGCAATTATTATCTCCAAGCACAGTTAGCCAAATTGAGGCTCAGAGCATTTAGGGAATTCCCCCAATATCTTACTCTTAGTAAGTGGCAAAACTAGGATTCAACCCCAAGTCTCTCTCATTCTCTAGTAGGGCACTAGACTCCACCCTATGTCCCTGGAGCCTCAGAATCCTTTGCACAATGGAGTTACTCTGTGACCATAGAGATCAGTACCTATAGAAATCCAGCAACAGTTTTCACACCAGCTTTTTGCCATCTTTTGAGCAGAAAGAAACAAGCTCACTCCACCACCAACAGTAGGTACTAGAGCTCCCTGCTGGGAGCTGTTTGAACAAAAGAGTGGGTTGCTCTGCCATACTGTTTCCAATTTTTTTCCCAACCAGAGATGAACAGGGAGTAGTCCATTGGAGCTCAGAGCAGTAATATTTTGTCCCCAGTCAGAGTATATCTTCTGGACTGTTGTTACAGAATTATTCAGAAGGGGAGTTGGCATGCTACAGACCCAAGCCAACTAAAATGAGAAAGCCGACATCAGAGAGAAATCAGACTTCTTCGTGGGGTGGCCAAAGCATGAAAATAACTAAGAATCTGTCAAACACCCAAGTGGAGCAGGGGGTAGAAAACTGGTAGCAAGTCTTTTTAGGAGGAAACGGGACATTAACAAGGAGAAAGTGGCCTCTTAAATGGCCCAGTTCAAAGAACTCAAAGGGCTTATCCCTTACTGAAATAAGAAACAGCCCAAGCTCCTCAGAAAAGCCAGAGATGGGAGAACTGATGACGTTAAGGAAAGCAGAGTAAGATTTACTGGGAAAGAGGAACAATCTGGGGAGCCTGGGATCATAAACCTCAAGAAGTAGCTACTTTCCGCTTGAGATAAGCCCCACACTTCAGCAGGGTGTGTGAGATGGAAGAAGGACACGTGGGAATGGGTGCGGGCAAGGGCGCTGTTGTCTGGGCAGCACAGGCTTGTTTGTGGGGATGGAAGACGCGCCCCAGATGTTGGTGACGGGTGCACAACCTGAGTTCATGTACATGCGAAAACGTTGAATTGGGATGCCAGCCAGCCAAGTGTCATCGATATGTATTTTTTACATTTTTACAACTTTAAAAGTGTAATTTCAAAAAGAAGAAAAACATGTAGTTAGGTGGGCTCCCCTGAGCACAGTTGACAAAAATTGATGACTCTAGAAAATAAGAATCCCATAGGCTGATACTATTAGTGCGTAAGCCAAAGACGTGAAAAATTAGCCAAGGCATGATGACGGTGAGACCTTGACTGGTGTAGGGAAGTTTATCAAAGTTGGCAATTTTTAACATGCCAGCTTCTCCCCACCAAGGAACTGTTCCACCCATAAGCTCAGTTTCTCTAACATTAAAACATGGCTACATGGTGAGTTATTTAGATAACTGATCAGGAATGACTGTAGACATTTTGAATTCAGGCTGAGAACTTTCTAAGGGAACTTTAGTTATCAGCGGAAGCCACAGAGCATGGCTTGGAGCATCGGTTCAAATCCCAGTGCTTCATCTTACTAGGCCAACAACACAGGTGTGCTATTTCACCTTAATCAGTCTCAAATTTCTCATCTAAGTGAACCTAGGATATCATCTTTTTAAAATGTTTTTCACTAAGTCTCTCTCTTTCTCTCTCTCTCTCTCACACACACGCACACACATGAAGCCTGGTGAAGTGTCATGGATTCTCATGGATCATTTACTGAGTCCCCTCTGCATTCATAGAAAATGCCCTCGATAAGCCATTTCTTACACTGTTTCATCTGAGGTTTCTTCTCTCCCTCCAGATTGTAGCTTCATGGATCCCCAACTGTGGAATGATAAATGATTTAACTTATTTGTACCACCAAAACCAAACCCGTTGCCATCATCTCAAATCAGATGAAAATGACATTTATCCAGTCTGCCCCCTTCCCTACCCCACCTCCTGCCAACTCTGCAGCTAACGCTAGGCTAGGCATTTTCAATCATGAGAACTCAATCCCTCAACAGTCTAGAGATCCAAACCAAACCATTTGCCACTGAGTTGATTCCAGCACAGTGCAGAAATACTCCACAGAGTTTCCAAGACTGTCTATCTTTAAGGAAACAGACTGCTACAGCTTTCTCCTAAAAAGCAGTTGGTAGGTTTAAACCACTGACTTTTTGATTAGTAGCTGAACATTTAACCACCAGGCCACTAGGGCTCCTTGTGTGAACCAGTGTCCTCTCATCCCAATTAGGGATAAAATTAATTAATCAAAATACCCAACTCTCATGATTGTGAAGTCCCTGGGTGACGCAACTAGTTAACATGCTCAGCTGCTACCCAAAAGTTTGGAGACTCAAGTCCACCTATGGAAGAAAGTCCACATGATCTACATACAAAAACTCAGCCACCCAAAACCCTGTTGGGTAGAGTTCTTTGCTGGCACACACAGCGTCACCACAAGTTGGAATCAACTCAGTGGCAACTGGTTTGGTTTGGGTCTCATGACCATTGAGAGGATTGAGTTCTCATGATTGAAAATGCCTAGCCTAGCATTAGCTGCAAAGTTGGCAGGAGGCAGAATAAGGAAGTGGGAAGGCTGGATCAATGTCCTTTTTACCTTTCTCTAAGAGTAGAAACCCAAAATAGAGGTGCTAACAACCCCCACCACGTGGTAATTTTTCTCTGAATTGCTCCATTTCGGTCCCCGGCACATGAAGCACACATTTGGGGAATGATCTTCATGTGAATATTAGTCAGTGTCTCCAGGAACTTGGAGAGTAGGGTGTAGGAAAAAACAAACAAACAGAACAGTTGTTCTCTAGCCAATTCCAACTCACAGCAATCCTGTGTGTGTCACAGTAGAACTAGAACTGTCTCCATGGGATTTTCAATGGCTGATTTTTTCAGAAGTAGGTCACCAGGCCTTTCTTCTGAGGTGCCTCAAACCTTTCTGTTCACAACCAAGCGTGTTAATCGTTTACACCACCAAGGGACTCCACATTGACCCATTAGCAGGCTCCCTGGCCTTCTCACTTCTGTTTGTGAGACCCACAGGCAGGAGACTGAAGGATCAAGGACTGAAGGTCAAGGTGTTTACTGCCTTAGGTCCCCCCCAGGCAGCAGGCTGGCGGTGTCTGGATTCTCTACTGATGGCTGCAGCTCCTGCCTGTCATAAGCCCCATTCTGTAGCTACAGGTCTCAAACGACTCTATGGCAGGCTGTGGGAGACACAAAGCTACATGAGATTTCCATGCAGCTTCCAGAGAAGTTAGGATTCTGACAAGGCTGATGAATAGAGTCCTAGACATGTAACTGAAACAGGTGGTAGCAAGCAAAGGGCTGAACAAAGCACCATGGGAGCACATTACAGGGAGCAATTAATTTAACAGGGACGTGGCCAATGGGAAAATGTGTCTGGAAGGAACTTAGTCCTGAGGTTCTGCATATTCTATGAAACAGTTGGGACTGTTAATTGGCTATTCACACCAAGTACCTCACTTCTTACAGCAACTTGACCATCCAATTCTGCCCTGGGCATAACATTCTTCAAAATGTATAAATAACATTTTCTTATGGTTTTCTCCAAATAAGCAATAATGCAGAAAAAGAAAGAGAAAAGAAAGACAGCAATGCTTCACATTCTGGGCTTCTGAACGAAGTGGGCAGAGATGACACACTGAAGAAGTCTCTAGAAGGGCTTTGCCGTAAGCTGCCCCCCAAACCCCAGGCAGTGTGACCAACAAGCAGCCCCTCACATACCCTACATACGCCTGACCTGTCACCCCCTGCTTACAACCCTTCAAGGTTCTCTATTGCCCATAGAACGAAGATTAAATTCAAGCCCCTCTGTCTGATCCAGGAGGCCTTTCATAACCTGAGCCCTCCCGCCTCCCCTGCCCCAGGACCCTGACTTTCCCTGCTGTACTCTGTGCTCCTATCACACCAACTGCTCGCAAGTTCTTGAAGAAATCCTATTACTTCAAGTCTCGGTATACGCATTTGTGTCTGCTTGGCATATCCTTCCCCAACTCCTTGACCTGATAAATTCTTACCTACTTGTGAAAAAATTAAGTTTAAATTACTGCTGCCTCCCAGAAGACAGTGTGATGTCATCATGTGAGCCACCTGCCCCATCGTACATGTATCACAGACATCTCTGCACCGTGCTGTAGTTGCTTACCCATCACCCCACTAGACTAGCAACTCTTTGAAAGCAGGCACCACATCTTACTTGTAATCCAAGCACCAAACCTAATGGCTGTTACCACTTGGGTGAGTGACGTCTAGAGTCTTAAAAGCTACCAAGCTACCATCTAAGAAACATCAATTAGTCCCAACACACCTGGACCAGTGGTAAATGGACATCAAGGACAGGAAGAAAATATAAACCCACCAGGTGGAAAGAGCCACATAAGCCAAGTCTGCCTCAGCACGGGACCTGAAGAACTAGATGGTGCCCAGCCACCACCAGTGACTGCCTGAAGGGAGTGCATGAAAATGTTATGCATGCCACTTGGCTGAGTGCTGTCTGGGGTCTTAAAAGCTAATAAGCTGCCATTTAGGTAGCACTGACTGATCCCAGTCCACCTGGACCAGAGCTATAAGGAAGACACCAAGTGCAGGAGAGAAATATAAGCCCGGCTGATAGAAGGTGTCATATAATCCAGAGACTAATTTAATATGGGACCAGAAGAATCAGATGATGCCTGGCCACTGCCAGTTACTGCCAGGATGGGATACACAGTATTGAGCCCCCAACATGACAGGAGAAACACAGATGGGTAGAACTAGAACTCTACCAAATGACCACAGTTGATGGTCCTATGGTCTGGAGGGCCCCCTGGGAGTCTGACCCCCAGACTCTCTCAACCCAAACCACACCCAACAACAATACCAGCTCCCCAGACAAAGACTGAACTGGACTATATAAAACACATGCTGTGATCCTGGCACCAAACAAAGTTTGGGACTTCAGTAACTTCATGGGAGCTATCTGAGAAGCTCGTTGACGGAGGTAAGAGGAGAGGGTGAACAGGTGACAGTTGTTGACCAAATGGGCATGAGAATTTCTGGATGAGACGGGGTGTGCACTGTCATGGGAGGGTAGAGAAGGAAGAGGAGAGCAGCTACAGTAGAACAGTGGTGTGAGTTCCCAACGTATATGGCAAATTGAATTAGATTATTTGTACTTAAATCACAACAAAATTTATTAAAAATAATAATGCCTGGCACAGAATAGACAACTAATTAATGCGAAATGAATGAATGAAATAACATCTCAGTGAATGCTAAAAGGCACTACTTGGAATCAAACCAGAGACCTTGTTTCAGTCGACAAAACAGTCATGTAAACTCTGCATCTGAGGCAAGTAATCGGGATCCTGCGTGGGTACCAAAAAGGTGTCACCCCTACATATTTACTTCATCATGTGGTCCCTAAGAACAATTACATTCTTCTGTATCACCAAAATCATTTCTAAAAAAATTAACACTGTCACAATATTACCTAATAATCAGTTCATACAACAAATTTCCTCAGTTAACCAAACCCAGCCAAACCCACTGCTATCGAGTCGATTCCGGCTCACAGCAACACCACAGAGCAGAGTAGAACTGCCCCTGACGGTTTTCCCAGCTCTAATCTTCATGGCATCAGACGGTCACGTCTCTCTCCTGCAGAGCAGCTGGTGGGTCCAATTGCTGACCTTTCAGGTAGCACTGGAGCACTTTAACCACCATGCCACTGCTGTTCCCTAATGACCTTCCTAGCTGGGACTTTGGGTTTTGTTTCTGGAGAGGAGTGATCCAGGATCCAATCGAAGCTCTTATCTCTGCATTTAGTTTTCATGTCTCTCCAGTGTCCTTGAGTCTAAAAGTGATGAGGCAGAATTCACACCCAGACAGCTTGACAGCGAGGTCACATGCTCAGTCCTACGCAGTGGCCTCCAGCTCAGTGACACTATCATCAGTTTGGTATCACTTCCCATGCCCCAGGAGACCGGCTTAAGTACCTATAAACACAGTGCCGTCGAGTCGATTCCAACTCACAGGGACCCTATAGACAGAGTAGAACTACCCTACAGAGTTTTCAAGGAACACCTGGCAGATTCGAACTGCTGATCTTCTAGTTAGCAGCCGTAGCACTCAACCACTGTGCCACCAGGGTTTCCTAGGTTCCTACGCTTGTCTTAAATCAGGAGGTCCTATCTGGATACTTACAGTCAACACCCTGAACCTAGACTTCAAGGTCTGTCTTTCCTGCACCCCAAAAGGCCAGACTAGCATTCCTCTGATGGAACCCTAAGACCAGAGGACAGGACAGATGACAACGGGGTGGGCCTGCATGGAGGGAGCTGCATGGTGTGG
The DNA here is from genome assembly GCA_028571685.1 of Heterohyrax brucei. NCBI lineage: Eukaryota > Metazoa > Chordata > Mammalia > Hyracoidea > Procaviidae > Heterohyrax > Heterohyrax brucei. The sequence continues at coordinate 108,998,817 of CM053149.1, read as the reverse complement.
ATGTACCTAAGGATAAGGGCAGGAAGGGGTCCATAAGAGAGGTCCAGGGGAGAAGACGGCGGAGAATTAAGAACCTATAGCCGTGATGGAGCTCACTAAGTTGAGTCTCATTGGCAACACAAAAACAAAAAGGGTGCATCCTGAGACCTCCACTAAAAGACCTCAATTGATGGTCCAGCAGTTTCAGGGTTCCCCTGGGAGCTTGGCCCCTGGCCCTGATGCTGCCCTTGCTCATAAATCACAACGAAGTTCCACTCTTTGGACATGAATGGGTTGGACTTGATGATACAGAATGACCATATATTGGATGCACTTTGCTGGAGGAAGGAGAGTGGGAGGAGAGAAGGGGAAAGGAGACTGTTGGGAGGATGAGACATGTATGGAGCAGAGAGGAATAGTGTGCTGCCACCAGACTGGGAGAGCAGTGGAAGCTGCATATAAGTGGGCATGTAAATTTATATGGGAATGTACATTTCCACTCAGTCATATTAAATAAAAAAAATTTAAAAAAAGAACCTACTCAAACTGTTTATTGTTTCTCAGAGAAACTGTCACCTAGGAAATTATCAGCCTTTTTCTCAGAAAAGTCTAAACTAGAAATGCCAGCAGAATACTTCAGAATCATAGACTCCTTGACTGTTAGAGCTAGATAATGAAAAGAATCATGACAGCCAATTAACACACATGGCAATCCCTAGGATAAGTACTTGAGAAACCCTGGTGGCATAGTGGTTAAGTGCTGTGACTGCTAGCCAAAAACCAACCCACCAGGCACTCCTTGGAAACTATGGAGCAACTCTACTCTGTCACATAGGGTCACCATGAATCAGAATTGACTCAACGGCAGTGCATATATACTCATCTAATTCTCACAACAAAATAGGTATTAGTATCCTATTTTTTTAACAGCTGAACAACCTCAGAACCAGAAAGATCAATCCACTTATCTAAGATCAAATAGTATGCAAACCTGTTGCTTTTGAGTCAATTCCAACTCATAAAGACCTTGTAGACAGAGTAGAAGTGCCCCACAATATTTCCAAGACTATAAATCTTTATAGAAGGAGTCTGCCATCTCTTTCTCCCACAGAGCCCAGGGTGGGTTCGAACTGCCAGCCTCTCATTAGCAGCCAAGCACTTAATCACTGACCACTGTGGTTCCTCTGTTGGTATCCAAGCTGCCGGTAAAACCCATGTGGGTCTAATTCTAATACTCAAGTTCTTTCCCTTGGGTTAACAGAGTTAGCAAATTACAACCCTGGTACTAAATACAGTCCTATTTTTATAAACAAAATTTTATTGAAACAGTCACAGTCACACTCATTTGCTGTGCAGACGCAAGCAGAGTTGAGGAGTTACTCTCTAGCAAGGATGGATTACCCAGTAGCAGACCATACATGTGCTTACTTGTGCTTACTAAGTTGCTGTATATAATATCACCTGCTCTTCAGCACATCAAGGACTGATCACGTCCGAATTACTAAGGAGCAGTGGGCCTGCATGTAAGCAGACACACAAATATGGAGAAGACAGATACTATCTGAAAACAGAGAGATATGAATCTACTGGCCCAGGAATGCCAAGGATTGCAGGCAACTACTAGAAGTTGTATAATAGGTGAAGAAGGATCTCTCCCTTGAGCGCCATTACCTTCTAGACTCTTGAACTATAAGAAAATTTCCTTCTGTTTTTAAAGCCACCATTTACATTATTTCTGTTAAGGCAACACTAGGAAACGAAGACAATACCTAAAAAATACAAATGGTTCTTGGGTGTGTCCTGCTCACCTGGCTGAGAATTTCTGTCCTTAGGAAAGTCACCCACACAATATTGAGCATAATAACCAGTACCCCAGAGCTGCCACTGTCGGGGGTGGGGGGGGTGCATGGTAAGTGGGGATGTTTAATGGAATTACACAGGAAGTAAACATTATATAGTTCTTATTCTATTAGTGCAGTACCACAGGGAAGTCCATTTCTAGTTCAGATTTCAATCAACAAGTGTCTCTTCCCATTAAAGGTGATGATAACTCTTGCTCATGGGAACTCTTTGTCTTGCCAATGAGAACTGTCACCACTACCTTAAGCAGCCTGGTTAAAAAGAGTTAGAGACAGAGAAGTACACGAGTACTCATAGATAGTTCACACAGACATCAGCACCATACATGCTGAATTAAAGTATGTGTTTTGTGGAATTCTGTCACAAATGACTGAATTCTTCACTATGACAAGCTGAAATTAGTTATTAGGACCCTTCAGTAAGAAGGCAACTTGAGAAACAAAACCTGAGGAAGAAGGATCCAGAATCCATCCTAGACTGGTGCACTCAGGCTGTCACTGCCTTTCCCGAGGAGGAACTGTGGCTCAGTGTCAGCATTTACAGACCCTCCCGTTTCATTTCCGACAAGGATGCATGGTCGGAGATTCCTCTTCCAGACTCCTCTGCCTGTGCACAAACCAGCTGCAGAATATCCCCCGCATCAAAGTCCCTTTTCTCTGCCAGTGCCACCCTCTTGAGAAGTGACCTCTGAAAGTATCCCAGGATGGAATGCTAACTCACTTCTATAAAGATACTTTTTTAAATTAACAGAAGATGCATAGACAAGAAAAGATTAAAAAAAGTCAGAAGGGAAAATTACTCTAGAACAGGGGTCAGCAAACTAAGGCCCGTGACCAAATGCAGCCTACTGCATGTTTGTAAAGGAAGCTGTATTGTTACACAGCCACAGCCATTCATTTGTGTGTTGTCTTTGGCTGCTTTTGTGCTATGATAGCAGAGTTCAGTAGCCAAAGCAGAGACCATATTGTCTACAAAGTTCAAAATATTTGCTGTCTGGCTGCTGACAGAAAAAAAATAATTGTGACTTCCAATATAAAAGAGTAAGTGTATTTCCTGTTTTGGTGATGTTGTATACTTCCTCCTTTGGTGTCACACATCAACAATCATCATTAGCTCACTGAAGAATCCTCACTAACTTCAAAGACGGCCATTAAAGGCCATAAGTCCACACATTTTCTCCCATCAACTCCAGTAAACACAAAGCAGGGAAGATAACCCAGACACCTAGTCACTCTTTCAAATGATAACATTCAGATAATTGCACGCATCTTTAATGTTTGTGGAAACTCTGGTGACGTAGTGGGTTAAGTGCTACATCTGCTAATCAAGTCCACCAGGCGCTCCTTGACAACTCTATGGAGCAATTCTACTCTGACCTACAGAGTCACTATGAGTCGGGCACAACTTGATGACAGTGGTTTGTTTTTTTTGGTTTAATGTTTGTAGTTCTCTCTCTCTCTCTCTCTCTCACACACACACACACACACATTAAAACATAAGTAAAGGTCAATGCTATAGTTAAGAGAGGATGATAATGCAAGATATCAGACAAGTGTTTTCAGAGTCACCTGCAGGATTCAAACCAATCAAATGGCGTCAATAAGGAATGATAGGTCATTAGAAGAGCTGGGAAAGGTCACAGGAAGACTAGGTGGATGACATTAAAAAGGAAATTTAAAAAATTGGAAAAGGCAGAGTATTCACAAGCAGAGGCAGGAGAGACAGATGGACTGTCATGGCAGGTAAATTGTTCCGAGAGAGGATGAGAAATGTGCCAGGAGTCGAGAGACAATCAAATCCTGCTCCCACCACATGAGGTAGGAAAAGGAATAATAAAGATAAGTCTGCAGGCGAAATGATGTACAAATGGTATTCTTTTTTATTTTTTCAGAAATAGACTAATAAAATGCAGATGAAACCCATCACATTGAAAAATGCTTTTCATCACCTGTAAGGCAGCACAATGTGCTGAAAAGTACACACGGACACCGGTTCCAGGAGCAGGGTTTGGATGCCGGCCCCATCGCTGACACAGCGTCCACAGCAAAACTAATTCTACTAAGAAAAGATTAATAAGTGATCATGCTTACTTACCTCAGCTCACTAACAGCACCAGAATGTTGACTGATTCTGCAATCTGTATCAGGCATAATGCTCAGAACACCTAAGGACAGTTATAGCATCACCCTAACCAATCAGGACAAATGCCAGCAGGTAAACTCTGTAGTGGACAGTCAGTATGGCTTCTGAGATAAGGCACAGCAGACCTAGGACAGGTGTCTGAAGAATGATTGGGACCTCACTCTGAATAAAAACTATTTACCGTGTACCTGGGTATTAAGTAAACTGAAATACACACACACAAAAAAAACCTGCTGCTGTTGAATCAATTCCAATTCATGGTGGCCCTATGTGCCAAAGAATAGAACTGCTCAGGAGGGATTTCTTGGCTGTAATCCTTCTGGAAGCAGTCTGCTATGACTTCCTTCCACAGAGGCACAGGATTGGTTCAGACAAACACCCTGCAGACTGATGAGGGATCACAGACCACTTGTGACACCAGTCTATGCTTACTCCTCAGGAGGGTCCTGCCATGGGATATATTCTTCTTCCTTCAGGTTTTGGGGATCATCTCCTGTATTTCCCAAGTTGGCTTCCTACTGAAGGATCCCCAAAAATGCATCCTACCTGCTCCTAGCAAAGCTTCTGTCTTAGGCTGGGTTTTCTAGGGAAGCAAAACCAGTAACACGTGTAGGTACAAGGAAAGATGTATTATATATATATACAGATAGATAGATACAAATATAGGAAACAGCGCATGTAATCACAGAAGCTGAATGTCCCAAGCTCTGGCACAAGCCTCACGTGTCCACGGAAGTTGAGGAACCCAAGGTCAGCAAGTCAGAGACCAGAGTTGTAGATCACCGGTTGTGTAGATCAGTGGATCCCAAGCTGGTGGCGAGACAAAGCGACAGAGGCTGGAGGTTGGTGGATCCCAAGCTGGTGGCGAGACGAAGTGACAGTGGCTGGAGAACTCAGGATCGGCAGGTCAGGGAGCAGGACTCTCAAGTGCCAACTGTAAGGACTGATGAGCCCAACAGCTGCTAGCTCAAGTCCCGGAACCAGACACTGGAAGAAGAGAGCAGGAGCTCCTGGCCACGTGAGCGATCAGCAGCCATAGTCCAAGGTCAAGAGATGAGAGCCGAGGGGCAGGGAGCCACCACAAACCCCGCCCTGCCACTTAATACAGCAGCCAAATAGGTAGTAGCCAAGTTGACATAATCCTGACCACCACAGTCCACCCCTTGTCAACTTGGCATCTGCACACATCTCACCTTACCATGCCCAGTCTCTGAAGGGGTACAGTTACAAAGTCATACTTATGTCAACATGATATAACTAACACATGTACAACTGAAAATGCATTAACCCATTTACATCTTATGTTTCATAAGTAAACAAAATATCCAATACACACATACAAAGCAAGAATACTCATAGCAACCACAGCCCTCATTTCTGCAACTGGTCTCGTGGCCATAACTGATATTTAGAACTACCTTCTTCTACAACCCATTCTGTATTCCCTTTGCCCTCAGCAAGTACCTCAGCTGGTTGTGGTTCCTTGCCTGGTGAGGTGACCCAAACCTTCATTCCTGAAGGGTCTGGGCTATTATGCTATTATCACTCATTTTGGAGTTGGGTTGCTGTAGTTTTCCATTGACCTTAATCACAGGACATGGTAGTACTAGGAGGCGTCCTAAGGGATCTCCTGCATTCCAAACATACTCTTCCTTACTTCCGTTATGTAATGTCAATCCAATTTCATCTTCATAGTCAGGATCAATCACACCGGCCAGTATTGTAACTCCCTTCTTTGTCTGTTGATCCAGAGGTACAAGGAGCCCAAAATGGCCTGGTGGCAATTTTAGCTTCCAGTTCAGTGGAATCGTTGATGTGTCTCCAGGCGGCAGCAGCTTCTAAGGATTTAGTACTTTAAATTGACTATCATGTGTCATGGATTGAATTATATCCTCCTAAAATTTACATATCAATTTGGTCAGGCCATGATTCCCAATATTGCTTGATTGTTCCCCTTTTTGGCATCTGATGTGATTTCCCTCTATTGTAAATCCTATCTCTGTGATGTTGATGATGTGGGATTACTGGCAGTTATGTAAACTCAATCTACAGAATTAACCTACAATTTAAGCCAATCTCTTTTGAGATACAGAGAGGCAAGCAAAGAGGCAAGGGACCTCATACCACCAAGAAAGCAGTGCCAGGAAGAGGGCACATCGTTGTACATGAGGCTGCTGCAAGGAGAAGCTCCTAGTCCAGGGAAGACTAATGAAAAGGACCTGCCATTAGAGCTAACAGAGAAAGCCTTCCTCTGGATCAGAAACCCCGAATTAGAGCTCCTAGCCTACTAGACTATGAGAGAATCAAATTCTGTTTGTTGAAGCTGTCTACTTGTGGTATGTCTGTTATAGCAGCACTAGATAACCAAGATGGAATTTGGTACCAAGAGTGGAGTGCTACTCTAACAGATACCTAAAATATGGAAGAAATTGCCTTGAAGAGCCTATTGGTAGAATTATGGATATCAGACAATTCTGGTGAGGGCTCAGAAGGAAGTGAGGAGAGAAATAGCAGCAGCAGCAGAACAAAGAGACTGCAGTGAAACAGTGCTGCAGCTGACCCATGGATTGAGAGAGATGAATGCCTTTGCAAAGGATGGTTCCCGGAGGAGTGAGGTGCTTTCAGGCACTTATTGGTGGAGCGATAGAGCTTTGAAACACTTGCCCCAGCAAGGGCAGATGTGGGCAGAGAGATCTGTAGGGTCAAGAGGCCAAGAAACCAGGAAGCAGAAACTGAAGAGACAAGTAGTGAAGGAAACCAAACTGCCTCAGTCTCAGGAAGTATGACCTTGACTGCTGGAGTTTCAAAGGGTGGAGTCACAACTCAGATGGACAAGGAGAACAGTGTGACTTAAAATGAAGGAGAAAAGTTGCCATTCCAGTGGGCCCAGAAGGTGAAGCTGAAGCCCAGGATGAAGGGCTTCCACTCAGAATCTGTAGAATGAGGCCAATACCTAGAGCGTGGAGGGCAGGTCACTGCATAAATCGTGTCAGAGAAAAGATCACTGTTTTCAAGCTTTGAGGGCTAATGTGTTCTGCTGACTTACTTGGTGCCTGTTAACCCTTCTTTCCCTCCATTTTCTTCTGTTTGTAATGAAAATATCTAACTTGTGCATGTTCCGCCACTGTATTTTGGAAGCAGATAACTTGTATTTTAGATTTCACAGATGAAGAGGAATTTTTGGATTTGGGATTTTGAATCAAGAGTTTTGCTATGAGATGGTGGGGTGAATGCATTTTACATGTGACAGGGATATGAATTTTTAGAAGCCAAAGGATAGAATGTCATGGATAGTTATGATACTATGAAACTAGTAATTTATATATCCAACAAATTAGGCATAAAATGTTGGCTGTCTCTGTTCCTATCAGTAAGAAATCTTTATAGTTCTCTTTTTAGCCAACATGCTTAAATTGTTAGCAATAGTCCCCTCACTGTGATGCCTGATCTCCATAATCTATAAGGTACTACAAAATATCAATAAGAAAAAGATAAATCATCCAATTAAGCAATGGGCAAAGGAGATGGACAGATACTTCTCTAAAGAGGAGATCCAGGCAGCCAAAAAACACATGCAGACATGCTCACAATCATTAGCTACTAAAGAAATTCAAATCAACATGACAATGAGATACCATGTCACCCCAACAAGGTTGGCCATGATCCAAAAAATGCAAAACACTAAATGTTGGAGAGGCTGTGGAGAGATTGGAACTCTCTTACACTATTAGTGGGACTGCAGAATGGTGCAACCTCTTTGGAAAGCAATTTGGTATTACCTTAAAATAATGGATATAGATATGCCATTTGACCCAGTAATTCCTCTGCTTGGAATATATCCTACAGAATCAAGGCCACTCACACCAACTGATACATGCACACAAATGTTCATTGCAGCACAGTCCACAATAGCAAAAAGATACAATCAACTCAGATGCCCAACAACAGAAGAATGGATGGGTAAACTTTGGTATATGTACTCATTGGAATACTATGCATTGATAAAGAACAACAATGATAGCAGGAAACATCTCTCAATTTGGTCTCAACTGGAGGACATTATGTTGACTGAAACTAGTCAGCAACAGAAGGACAATTATTATATGAGACCCTGTCATGGATTGAATTGTGTCGCCCCAAAACTATGTGTAGCCATGTGGCTGGGCCATGATTCCCAGTATCTTGTGACTGTCCTCCATTATGTGATTTTCTTATGTTGTATGTTAAAGGATTAGGGTGGGGCTATAAATCCTTTCATAGGATCGCCTCCCTGCTCCACTGTAAAGGGAGTTTCCCTAGAGCATGGCTTGCTCTGCCCTTAATCCTTTATCCTATGAGAGATTAAAGGACAGAAACAGGCAGAGAATTGGGAACCTCATACCATCAAGAAAGCAACAATGGGAGAAAAGCGCGTCCTTCAGACCTGAGATTCCTGTGCCAAGATGCTCCCTGGACAAGGACTGATGCAATACCACACTTTCCTCCAGAGCTGACGGGGGGAAAGCCTTCCCCTGGAGCGGACACCCTGAATATGGATTTGTAGCCTACCGGACTATGTAAGAATAAACCTTCCTTTGTTAAAACCATCCACTCTGTGGTATTTCTGTTAGAGCATCGCTAGCTGACTAAAACAGACCCCTACGATAAAAATTTAAAAGCATACTCATACATAACAGAAAAGACTCTTTGACGGCTACAAGGGTGGGGAGGACAGGAGGGTGGAAGGGCAAGGGGAGAGGGTTTAGATTAGATAGTTGTTAGAAATTTGGTTGGGTGAAATTGGTGACAGTACACATTAGTAAGAAGATCAATATTAATGGGACTTCAACACAACTTGTGTACTCCTCCCATGTTAACCAAATATTGTAAGCACAGAGTATGTACTTTCATTTTTTATTTAATTAAAAAAAAAAGAAAAAGGATGATACTTAATCTTTCTAAGCCTCAGTTTCCTTACCTATAGAATGGCTATAAACTAAGATCCATTGTCATTGAGTCAATTCCAATTTATAGCAACCCTACAGGACAGAGTAGAACTGCCCCATAGGGTTTCCAAGGAGCCGCTGGTGAATTCAAACTACTGATCTCTTTGTTAGCAGTCAAGCTCTTAACCACTGCACCACCACACCACCAACAGAATGGCTATGGCAGAAGGAAGAAATTGTTTTAACAATTTGGCCAGAATTTACTGAATGAAAAAAAAATTCTTCTACCTACTGATGAGAGAACATCTGAGTCTCTCATTGGTAAAGGCTGACCAAAAAAAAAGCCAAATAAAACAAGCTGAGTTTCTTTTTTGTTTGTTTGTTTGTTGAGACTAACATAGTACAGTGAAAAGAAACCTGAGAGCCGGGCCCACAGAGGCCTAGTTCAGCCTCAGACCCGGCATTAACTGGCCACATAACTGTGCTGGCCGTGTTCCCTGTCTGGGCCACCCTTTCACCATCTGTCAAATGAATGGTGAAACGTTGAGCAGTGATTTCCACTGGGCCCACAGAGACGCCTCAGAGACCACCGAGCATGAGGCTAAGCACTGGGACCCTTGCATCCGTAGCCTATTTCCACCCAAACGACTTCACATAGCTGTTTTATATACTACCCCTGCACGTAAGATTTCATTTTATAAAAGAGGCTCATTATTTAAGGAGATAAAAAGTTTGAAAAGCCCCATTAGCATTTTATGCTTCTATAATGAAAATTTTTTTTTTTAAATCATTTTTAAGCAGTTTGGTCAGATTAAAAATTTAGCAGTTATTTTAAAATCAAAAGAAAACAGCAGGGAGAAAACATGGAAGATTAACCAAGGTATTTAGGAAGAAATAAAAAAAAAAAAACCACAAAAACATTGTATTCTGTCTGCTTCAAAATGGGGTAGGTAGCTGGGGGTGGACACAAATTGCCATAAATTGTGAGCAGACTGTTTATTTGGAATGCCGACACTGAAATACACATTACTCTGTCTTCTCGTCTTTCAGTCTAGGGAGATCCGCCAGGAGAAAGCATGTGGCCTGTCTGAAAGGGCAGCGTATTAGTTTCCTGAGGCTGCTGTGACAAATGACCCCACATATAGTAGCTTAAAACAACACAAATATCTCACAATCCTTAAGGTCAGAAATCTGGAATAGGTCTCACTGGGTTAAAATCAAAATGTCAGCAGGACTGTGTTCCTTTCTGGAGATCCTAAGGGGACACTGTTCTATTGCCGTTCAGCTTCTAGAGGCCACAGCAATGAGACCGACACAGAGGCTACACTGATGCGCTCAAGCCTAACAACAATTGTGAGGATGGCACAAGACTGAACAGTATTTCGTTCTGTTGTTTGTAGGGTTGCTGTGAGTCGGAACCAAATTGATGGTACCTAATAACAGCTAACAGAGGCCACCTGAATTCCTTAACTCCTGGCAGCCTTCCATGTTCAAAGCCAGCTATGACTGGTCAAGTCTTTCTCCTGTGAATGTCTCTGACCCTGCCTCTCCTACCTTCCTCTTGGATTACTAAGAATGCTTCACCTAGGCAATCCAGAATAACGTCCCTATCACAAGGTCAGCTGACTAGCAACCCCGATTTCATGTTCAGCCTTAATTCCCCCTTGCCATCTAACATAACACATTCACAGTTTCCAAGAATCAGGGTATGGACATCTTTGGGGTGGACTATTATTTCACCAACCACATGAAGTTAACAATAAAGGTAGTGTGAAAGAAGAGCTGGAAATAGGTGGGAGATGACTGAAGGAGGATTATTACCATGGCTTCTACCAACTCTAGTGTTGGGATGGTAGGGTGACATGAAATCAAAGTCTCAAGAGGCAGAGGTAAAAGCCCTGATCAAGCAAGCTAGTGTCATAACTGGAAAGATTTATCAGAGGTGAGCAGGTGAGATGGAATAGGTCATCAGTAAGGGGACTGCAGGACAGGCAAGGAATAAATCACCCTGTGGCTGACCTCGTGCTAGGAAATCTGAACTTCAAGAATACCAACTGTCTTTGTCCTCTAGTGCTGCTGTAACAGAAATATCACAAGTGGATAGTCTTGAAAAGACAAATTTGATTCTGCCACAGTCCAACAAGCTACAAGTCTAAATTCGGGGCATCAGCTCTAGGGGAAGGCTCGCTGTCTTGGCTCTGGTGGAAGGCCCTTGTCATCAATCTCACCCTAGACTGGGAGCTTCTGAGGTGCAGGGACCTGGAGTCCTCTCCTGGGGATAATCTGCTCCCAACACTGCTTGTTAGTGGTATGACGTCCTCAATTCTCTGTTCACTTTCCCTTCCTTTATATCCCAAGAGATTCACAATATAATCTTACACCTTGAGTCCTGCCCCACCAACACAGGAACCCTGGTGGTGCAGTGGCTAAGTGCTGTGGCTGCTAACAAGAAGGCTGGCCATTTGAATCCTCCAGGTGCTCCTTGTAAACGCTACAGGACAGTTCTACTCTGTCTTTAGGGTCGCTATGGGTCAGAATTGATTTTACTGCTGTGGGGTCTACCAACACAACTGCTGCCCATCTTCCCTCATTAACTCCATAGAGACAGGTTATCGCTTGTAGGACATTACACAATACCAGGAATCCAGGTCTAGCCAAATTGCTGCATACATTTTCCGAGGGGCACAATTTAGAAAATGGCACCAACTGTCATAACAGTGGGGGCCTTTTATTGAGCATTGTTGTTGTTGTGTACCTTTGAGTTGACTTCAACTCACAGTGACCCCATATGACAGAGTAAAACTACCCTATAGGATTTTCTTGGCTGTAATCCTCAGGGAAGAAAGTTGCCATTTGTTTCTTCCAAAGAGCTGCTGGGTGGGTTCAAACCACCAACCTCTCAGTTGGCGGTGAAGTGCTTAAGCGTTTGTGCCACCAGAGACCCTTTACTGAGTGCTTGCTGCATGCCAAATATAATTGAGTCCTTTATAACCACCTTTATTCAATCCTTATGTGAGACAAGCTGCATTAACTCCATTATAAAGACCAAAAATAAAGCTTAGAGAGGTAAAACAATTTCCCAAGAACACTCAAGTTTTGGAACTGGGATTCCAAAGCCAGTTTATAAAGCCCACTAAATTTCTAGGCTATTGTCCCCCTATTATATCCAGCTTCTACAACAAAAGTGACATGTGCTACCAGACTGCAGAGTCTCAAAATAATTTTAGTACTCAGAACTTTGGCTTCTAATCTAAAATGAATTTGTATAACCAAATATAAATTCAAAACAATTTTTTAAACTCTCAATTTGTAGCTTTTTAAAGGGATAAGAAGTGCCCTTACTAGTGTCTAATAATTGAAGACCACTGTACAAGTACCTTAGGCTATATGTTTGGAAAATGTTTTCCCCACTGACAAGCAGTTTACAAACGTGTGTTATACTTCCATTCTAAAAGCATTGCCCCAGGAGTGTTAGGCTTGGTCTTATAATTCTTTCTGGGCATTGAGACAGAGCCTTAGCCTCAAGGTTTTCATCTCTTCTCTCTGTTCATTCCTCTTTCATACCAGAAAGATACTGTTCATTCTTCCATCCAGGTGTCTGTTCATTAGGCTAAATATCTAGCTCACTGTAGCTTCTGGAAGAAAGAGGGTCAATAATCTATTTTTGTTTCCAGAATGTATTGGATGAATTCAAGTAGACGTTAATTCACCTCCAGCAGAAGATTTTCCCCACAGAATGCCCTGACATTAGCAGCAAAGCCAATTTTGGTTCCAATCTCAAGAGCAATAGAGCAATACCTTTCTAGGCTGAGTGTGGTGTACTCCACCCACACAGTCCCATGCAGCCTCTGACGTTGTCCCTGATTTATCACCTCTCATGCATGGGCAGTTCAAATCTGCCAGGTGCTCCTTGGAAACTCTGTGGGGCAGTTCTACTCTACCCTGTAGGGTCATTATGAGTCAGAATCAACTCGACAGCACTGGGTTTGGTTTTTTGGTTTATGAACAGGTAACCCCTGGTCCACGAAGCAGCAGACAAGGTATTCTCCCAAAGGACTTTCCTCATACATCTGGGCAACAAGAGCTAAACAGTGAGGACAGAAACTTTCTAAAATGAAAGTAGATCTTATCAATCCTCTTTAATTCTTCAATGATCTGTCATCACCTACGGGACTCACTCCAAACTTTCATACTTTGCTCAACTCAGCAAAGTATGAAAGGATTTTCATAGCTGGCCTCTGCCAACCTTTCCAGCCTCATCTCTAGGCCTTTCTCCAAATCCCAGGCAGATGGCATGCTCTGGCTTTAAGAAACTACTCAGTTTCCAAGTGCAGCATCTCTTAGGGAATTCGCACATGCTATCCGTGCTTCCTCGAAAGCAAATTCATCACTTCAACCTCCGTTCTACTAGCCAAGCTAACTCTAATGCGATCTTCAAGACCCCGATCAGCTACCACCTCATTCATCTAATCATTTGCCTGTTGTCACTGACGTTGTATCATACACACATCTTCACACAAATGTGCACAGCTCAGAAGCAGAGAAGGCAAAGAGAAGGTTTTATTTCTTTCCATGGCTGTTCCAGTTCTCTTGGTCATCCCTAATACGTTAAGGGTGTCCAAGAGTAATAATACATACTCTGTTACAATAAAAGCAAGATTTATCAAAGGTTCACAACAGATGGGGAGAATGCTTGACCTCACAGAATAAAACAAATGCTTCCAAGATGGTGTGGCAGTGACCACATATTTAAGGGATCAGAACAAAGAACCTAAAGTGCAGGAATGGACAGGAACTTACAAACTCAGACCAACACAAAGGAGGTTTACTGAAAGTGGGAAGGCTAAAAGAGGATTGATTTAGAGTACATGTGTGTTCCCCTTAGATTGGTCACAGGAGATGATTGTGGAGATACGAGATACCAAAGGGCTGGCAGTGAGGGGAGAAATAGCTCGCTCAAGCAAAATCTTTCTAATTGCCTAGGAGATGCAGATAATGTTGGTGCCGTGGTCTTTTTTTTTCCTCTCGTGAGAATGGTTTCTACATCTTTATCATGGAAGAAATATTTCTTGTGGCCGTGTTATACAGGTGTATTTGTATCAAGACCTCCCTCCTTGAGGTCCACACCTTCTACAGCTTAGCTGGACCACAAAGAGAAACATCTGCTTATCTACCCCTTGGTTGCTAACCAGATAAAGAGTTCAAAGCTCAGGCATTGTTACAGATCCAATTTAATTTCACATAATCAACAGGGTCCTGGATTAGTTCAGCTGTTTCGCTCTGGTCAAAGAGAGTGTCAGGGTTTCCTTTTTACAAGTCCCTGAGTGGTGCAAACAGTTAACATGCTTAGCTACTAATCAAAAGGCTGGAGGTTCAAAGTCTTAGCAATCTACATCTGAAAACCAATGACTGAAGACCCTGTGCAACACAGTTCTACTCTGAAATACATGCGGTCACCGTGAGTGACATTAAAATGAGGATATGTAACTATGTATATATGCATATGTATGAATGTATATACGTGTGTGTATATGTATATATGAAAATAGAATATATAGCAAAATGGAGTCTTGTCATAAACATAAGTTAAAACTGGCTAAACTATTAAAACACAAAATGGCTGTGCTTGAGCTAAGTAAGACGGTGAGAAAATACAAGGTCATGGTAAAGAAATGAAAATGAGAAAAACAGATGCCAGATGAACATGGCTGCAGACAGTCAGAGAGATGATAAAGACTATAACCAATCAGGAAGAAGTCAGCAAGTTGAAGTACCAGAAGATAAGACTTATGGACTGACCAGTAACAACCAGAACCAACCAAACAGCTTGTTTTAAAAACCCAGCCCTCTGGACCTGGGACACAGCAGTCCCCTCCGGGAGTCTGTGCCCACAGTCTGCTGCCCTGACCTCTTCTGCCTCATCTTCAAAGACCTGGGGGCTCGGTCTCCCTCGAGGAGTCTGTGCCTGTGGTCTGTTACTGTGCCACATCTTCAAGGGCCTGGGGTCCAGCCTCCTCCTGAGGGTCTGTGTCTGCTGCTTTGCTGTGCTGTGTGACCCGACCCTGGGACCTCATCCATTTGCCATCAAAGGTTGGTTCAAGTGGCTGTGACTGTTTTCCCATTGCTGCCTGAGTCTCCGGTGCTGTCCCTGCTGGCGGACCTAACTCTGAGACATCTTATCATTCTCCTGACATCTAAACGGCCTGCTTCCAGTGACTGTGATAAGCCTTCTGTTAGTGCCTGAGCCTGGTTTGGTGTTCCTGCCTGCTTCACCTTGGAGGCATCCTGTCCTCATAAAATTCTGCTTCGAATTCTCCTGACATCAGGACAATCAGCGCACAGCCAATCCTTAAATTCCTTAGAGTGAACCCCGCTTTTAGGGAAGTGAGTGTGTTGATATGCTAACATTATGACTTGACCGCTGCAATCCCTGCGGGACCCAGTGGAATGTGTGGGGGTCTTAACTGATGTAAATGAGAGTCCCCAACTAATGTGAATGTAGACAAGAGTTCTTAAATACTGTAAAGTAAGAGTGTTCTATGACCTGGGGCAAGCACCTCCCTTCCCCCTGCTTAATTGTAAATGTGTAGTTGGATTAAGTAAAGCTTATTACTGGCTCCAAACTTAGTTACTTATTTTGTTCCTGTGACCACCAGCATTTTCTGGGTGCTCACGACATCACCATTTGTTGACAACTTGCAATATGTTAAGAGGACAAAGAAATGACTGAAGTCCAATGCCAAGATTGAATTTCTCCCTATCTACAATTTGTACTCACTGGAGTACCCGACTCGATGGCATTTGGCTGGCTGGAGTGTGTATCATCTCCAGACACTAGCATTAAAGTATCTGGTTTAGGGACCAGGCAGACTAGGCTTCAAATTCTGGTCCTCCTTCTTATCGGGTCTCTTATCTTGCAAAAGTTACTTAAATATTCTGATTCCGCATTGTTCCCCGTGACAGAAGAGAATAGATGTTCACATTATAGAAATTTTCCAGAAATCAAATGAGATAACATAGAAAGTGCCTAGCAATGCCTGGTACACAGTGGCCCATTGACATACAGTCAATTCCAACTCATAGTGACCCTACAGGACAGAGAACTGGGTTTCCAAGGAGCAGCTGATGGATTTGAACAGCTAAACACTCAACTACTGTGCCAGCAGTGTACATAGTGGGTGCTGAATAAATGGTATTCTATTAACTATATATGCTCCTTTCGTAACAACATAAAAATTCATATTACAATGGCAAAGATAATCTATATAATCCTGTATTATATTTAGTTGTGCAGCTGAAAAGTTGTGAGGATATTTATGTTTATATTTACAGCTGCAGCTGAAAAACTGCGAGGACATTTACTCAGGAAGGAGAAGTGGGTGGGTTATACAGAGGATCTCTAGATGAGTGGGCATTAACTGCCTCTGTTTTGTGAAGGGCAGTTCAAAATCTTACAACTATGAAAGGGCTCATAGATCATCCAGTCCAACTGTGCAACATCATTTAGTTTTTTACATTTGCCTTTTCTTACCTTCTAATTTATTTGTTTTATTTAGCTGGAAGGGAAAGTTTACAGTTCAAGTCAGTTTTTAATACAAAAACTTTCACACACATTGTTGTGTCACCCAGTTGCTCACCTCACACAGTCACTGCACACTTTTCCTCATCATGCTTTATTTCTGTGTCCCTTTAACCAGCTCCTGTCCCCCTCTGCCTTTTCATCACACCTCCAGACAGGAGCTACCCAGTTAGTCTAACATATCTACTTAACCCCAAAAGTACAATCTCTACCTGTATTCTCAGCTCTTGTAGTCAAGTCCAATCTTGGTCTAGAAAGTTGGCTTTTGAAGAGTTCTGGGCTGACAGTCAAAGGGCCATGTCTTCTGGGGGCCCTCTTGTCTGTCAGACCACCAAGTTTGGTGTTTCTACTAGAGCCAAAGTTCTGCACCCAACTTTTTTCCTGCTACGTCTCAACTCTTTGTGGTGCTTCTCGTCAGAGCAGTCATTGGTGATGGATGGGCACCACCTAGTTCTGGCCTCATGCTGGTTTATGTGGCCTCTGTGGTTTATGTGGCCTTTTCTGTCTCTTGGGCTCATATTTTGCTTATTTCTTTAGTGTTCTTCATTCTCCTTTACTCCAAGTGGATTGGGACCAATCAATGCTTCTTAGATGGCTGCTTGCTAGCTTTTAAGACCTCAGGTAGCACTCACCAAAGTAGGCTACAGAATATTTTCTTAATAAGCTTTATTATGCCAGTTGACCTTGATATCCCTGAAACCATGGTTCCCAGCCCCATACCCCTGCTACTTTGTCCTTCAAAGTCTTTGGTTGTATTCAGCAAACTTCTTACCTTTTGATTTAGTCCAGATGTGCTGACTTCCCCTGTATCGTGTGTTGCCCTTCCCTTCACCTAAAATAATTCTTGTCTATGGTCTAGGTAGTGAATACCTCTCTCCCTGCCTACCCTCAGGAATGTTTTCTTTTGTGTTTAAACCTTTTCTTAAGTCCTTATAATAGTGGTCTCATGCAATACTTGCAACTGACTAATTTCACTCAAAATCATACCTTCCATGACCTTCCATGTTATATTTCACAAATTCATTGTTGTTCTTTATCACTACATAGTATTCCATTGTGTGAATGTGCCATAATTTGTTTATCCATTCACCCATTGATGGACACCTGGGTTGAATACATCTTTCTCCTGTTGTGAAAATGCTGCAATAAACATTGGCACACATGTATCTATTCCTGTGACAGCTCTTATTTCTCTAAGACACATCCTAAGGAGTGGATTATGGATCATATGGTATTTCTATTTCTAACTCTTTAAAGAAACACCAAACTGATTTCCAAAGTGGCGGTACCATTTTACATTCTCACTAGCAATGAATACAAGTTCCAATCTCCCCAAAACCTCTCCAACATTTATTATTTTGTGTTATCCGACTCGACGGCACTTGGCTGTTTTGATTAATGCTAACCCTGTTGGGGTGAGATGGTATCTCACTGTAGCTTTGATTTCTATTTCTCTAATGGCTAAGGATCATGAGCATTTCTTCATGTACCTACTAACCACCTGAGTGTCTTCTTTGGTAAAGTGTCTGTTCATATCCTTTGCCCATGTTTTAACTGACTTATTCATCTTTTCCTTGTTGAGGTTTTATAGTATCTTGTAGATAATGGAGATTAGAAGCCGACTAGGCTTGTCATATCACAGAATTGTTTCCCAGTCTGTAGGCTGTCTTTTTTTCTTTTGGTGAAGTCTTCACATGAACATATGTGGTCCAGCAATTAAGTTCACAAGCTTAATTGTTCTAAGTACTGCATACCTCATTGCTGAATATCACTGTGGTCACCTTCAAAGTACTCCCTTTGGGAAGCTATGAACTGATGCCGGTACCTAGTCTACCCTTCAAAGCAATTTTGGAACTCTTTCTGGAATGGTCACTGTGCAAGGTGGCACAGTGGCAAGTTCCCAAACTTAACTGTATAGTTGTTTGTGAGGGAGTTTTCAGCCAGTGAACAACTGTATCAGAACATCCTCCTGACTTACCTAATCTGGTCCCCAATGACTTTTTTATTTACTCTAAGAGAAAGAAAACATGGAAAGGAAGACATTTTGATGACATTCAGGACATCAAGGGTAATACAATGGACAGCTCTGATGACCATTCCAGAAAAAAAAAAAGTTCCAAAACTGCTTTGAAGGGTGGGCTAGGGACTGGCATCAGTGCACAGCCTCCCAAGGGTAGTATTTTGAAGGTGACAGAAGTGATGTGCGGCAATGAGGTATGTAGCACTTTTTCTAGGATTAGTTCACAAGCTTAACTGTCTGTCCTCATAAGTGTTTGATTTTTAGGAGTTCTCAGCTATATACTGTCTCTCCTGGTATAACATTCCAACATTACACTTTTTGAAAAGGAATCAAAGACCCAGTGGCACTGCTGAAGAATCTTATAGGGTCTAGAAGCTTCAAAGGGCAAACGCAGAAAGTAATTAAAAGAAGTTAATTCTCAAATTGGTTTTGGAAGCAGGTAGAATGTAAATGACACATAAAATAAATTTTTTAAAAAGATTGATACTTTTCTTCTGAACATCAGCAGATACTGCCTGAAGCTGACAAAGCAGAAGCCACATGAAAACAAGAGGCAGATACTAAGTTACCCTCAGTTATAGAAGAGAGGCAATGTTCAGATAAAAGGGGAAGATCACAGTAAACCAGTCTTCAAAGGAAGAGTGTGAATGACAAAATGTATGTTATTTATAAGCAGAAACTAGAAATTATTGTGTCTTCCTGCTTAATAAATGCTTTTATAGAAAAGCATGAGTGAGTATAAAGAAAGTCAATTTATCATAAGTTATTGCAAACAAAGTTCCTCAAAGTACTCATATTGTTTCTGAAAGGATCTATGCTCCCACCTAAGGCTAGCAATTCATCCCTTAAATAATGTTACTGATGAAACATTCATTTATCCAATAACTATTTGTTTAGTACCTAGTAAGCATCAGACACTATTTATCTACACCCTAGGGATATACTAGCAAACAAAACAGAACAAGGTTCTCCTAGAGAAGGAAGGTGGAGAGCAAACAATTGAATAACCAAGATAATTTCAGGGAGTGACATGTGTTGACATTTCTAAAAAGCCCTTCCCCTAGGCAGTCCTAACCAGCAGCTAAGCGAGAAGCCCTGCCTGCCTCCACCCCTGGGCTCCTCCTTTCTCTCTCACTTTGTTCTGTCTTCTGCCATTGCTCTTTTTCTCCTCTCCCAAGTAAATCTTGGCTCAGTAGCTGTATGGGGGAGAAACAGGAGTGGTTTTAGGGGGAGGAGAAAACAACACACAACACAAAAGTGTTCCTAGCAACGGTTTGTGGTGGAAAAGATTCCGCAGACACTTTCAGATTTATAATTTTTTTTTTTTTGCCTATTATATCCATGGAAACCCTAGTGGCAGAATGGTTAAGTGCTACAGCTGCTAATCAAAAGGTCAGAAGTCCAAGTGCACCAGGCACTCCTTAGAAACTCCATGGGACTGTTCTACTCTGTCCTATAGGGTCACTATGAGTCAGAATCGACTCAATGGCAGTGGGTTTTGGTATTATATGTGCAAGTAAAGAAGGTAGAAACAGAGTGTGCCAGCTATAGTTGCTGTCATTGCTGTGTGTCACTGAGTCAGTTCTGATTCGTAGCAAACTGAGTGCAATAGAAGGAAACACTGCCCGGTCCTCTGTCATCCTCACAAACACTGCTATGATTGAGCCCTCTATTAGAGCTACTTTGAGGGTCTCTCTCACTGAAAGTCTTCCTCTTTGTTGCTAACCTCTGTTTACCAAACCCAGCATCCTTCTCCTGAGGACTGGTCCCTCCGGCTCGTATGAATATTTCTTCCTTTAAGTCTTAATGAGTAGAAAATCCTCAATTAATTGCAGTATTGGTTTAGTATAAAGTATGGAAAGACTAAAGTGGGACTTTGTATCTACACCTATACTCCCTATTAACATATGTGTACACTATAGTCTGTGGATGGAAACCGGCCATTTATACCCATAGGGCTGACTTGGACCAAGTGCCAGAAGAACCAGAACAGAGTGACTCACCTGGGAGTATTTAAACGTGCACACACTCTGCCAGAAGACTTAAGGCCTTACAGTGTTCCCTCCAATTTAAACCTAGTAACAGCAGATAAAGATCTTGTATTTCTGAGGTCTGGGAAGTACTGTTATTTTTCAAAATGCTATCCAATCGATACACATAAATTGGGTTGAAGGGTTCCCAAAGTAGCTTGGCCACCAACAGACTACTTTTTTGGACAAAGACTTTTCACCCCAAAATTGCATTATTCTCATTAGAGGTCAACTTTTTCCCTCCAGCATTTTTCGTTGTCTAAGGGTGGTGGGGGAGAACAGAGTCGGAAGGGAAGGAAATCTGAAATTAACTCACAGGGTTTCATAACACTGCTCCACAAAAAGAGGAAAATGTGTAGCAAAATAAGAAACCAAAAAAGAAAAAAGGAAAGGAAACCATTGCCATCAAGTCAACTCCAACTCACAGTGTCCCTGTAGAATAGAGTAGAACCTCCCCATAGGGTTTCCAAGGAGCATCTGGTAGATTTGAACTGCTGATCTTTTGGTTAGCAGCCAAACTCTTAACCACTACTCCACCAGGGTTTCCTGAAATAAAGAGGACTGTTCTAAAACCTACTCTTCACTCAGACGCCAAAATAAACAGCTAATGATGGACATGTAAGAAAGAGAAGAAGGAAAAATGTATCAAAGTCATCTTTCTTTAAATTTCCCCAAATGCAAAAGTATTTAAAGTTGGCATCACCACTGCTGGTTGGAGACTAGCCAATTTTTGCCTAGTCTAAGGTACTCCTCCTTCTGTTTTTCTCATTCATATTTTCTTCTCATTTAAGTTATACAAAGAGAAAATGTTTTCCGTTAACTTTTAATGTGAAAGCAAAGAACAAAAAAATAGCAATAGTGCCATGACTTTTGATACCACGTGGAGTTTTATAAAGAGACGTCAAGATTTACAAACCATGCAAAATTTTGAGTCTTGCTCAGAATTTTGTCCCCTGTCAATATCAGCTTGATTTATATAGTTGCTCTTTCAATTTGGTGATGGATTTAGACACAAGATGAAAGTGGGCCAATGGCCCTTCATTGCAACCAAGTCTAATGGGTCTTCATAGGTTCTGCCTCATGGGTCTATGAGGCAACACATAACTGAGTTTAGGTCTAAATCAGAAAGTCATCCTGGCACTGGCCAAAGCAGGGTTTCCAGCCTTCACATGGGGCCATTCTTGCTTCCACAACTTGGTATCAAGAGTCCTTGAAGAGAGAAACTCAACCAGGATAAGAACCATGCATGATATCTTGATTCCCTTTCATGATTTGCTTGGGAAGTGATTCCAGAAAGAACTGGTCAGGGAAGTGGAAAGTGAGACAGAGAAGGGATGAAAGCCAGTAAAGAGTGTAGTCAAACAGATTTGGCATCTAAAGCTCAGTCCTGCTGGGGAACATGAAGACACAACACAGAACCAACCTCAGAGTTGTACCCTCATGGGAGAAGAAGCAGGGATAGCTTTCCTCTCATTCTGTTTCACTGGCCAGTGGCTACCCCCAGGGGCATTGTTGTTGTTAGGTGTCATCAAGAGGGTTCCACCTTCTAAAAACCCCATGTACAACATAATAAAAGACTGTCCAGTGCTACACCACCTTCACAACCCTTGCTACATTGTTACAGCCACTGTGTCAATTCATCTCATTGATGGTCTTCCTCTTTTCACTGACCCTCTACTCTACCAAGCATGATGTCCTTCTCCAGACAACACGCCAAAGTATCTGGGACAAAGTCTCACCATTCTCACTTCTAAGGAGTATTCTAGGTGTACTCATTTCAAGACAAATTTGTTCATTCTTCTGGCAATTTATGGTGTATTCAATATTCTTCACCAGTACCATAATCCAAATGCATCAATTACTCTTTGGTTTTCCTTATTCATTGTCCAGCTTTTGCATGCATATGAGTTGACTGAAATACCATGACTTGGGTCAGGAGCACCTTAGTCGTCAAAGTGACATCCTTGCCTTTTAACACTTTAAACAGGCCTTTTGCAGCAGATTTGCCCAGGGCAACATGTTATTTGATTTTCTTGACTGCTGTTCCATTGGTGTTGACTATGGATCTGAGTAAAACAAAATCCTTAAACCCCCGCTTTTCTGGCCTTCCCCAACTGGAAACCAAGGCACATGCTAAGCAGGGGGCTCATTACCAGTAATCAGTTCACAAGAAAACTGCATACCAAGGGGAGCAGATCTTGAAAGCAAGGAACAAAGCTAAGTGAAGAGAGTACACTTTAAAGTGAAGGTGTCAGGTAGAAGAGGAATTTAGCAATAGAAAAGACTGATAACCGGAAGCTCACGGGCTGAAGCAAGACATGCAGAGAGCACTTCTCTGCCTTGTTCTAGGATGGAGAAAACCTGTAAGCATTCTGTAGGCCCAGGATTGGCCCTTGAATGAACATGAAGCCAACACTTGTCCCTTGCTTGGAACCAAACTTACCGCCACTAACAATGGTGTTGTTTGCTTTCACATTTTGAAAAGCTATTCTGGGTATCAGAGTCACCATGATATAAGTAATGTAGGCTCATCACCAGGAGAAATCTCATTTTTTCTCTGTTGTTTAAAAACTGAGATGTTAGCACAGCTCTCATTTTTCAACGATTCTAGTCAAATTCCCATTGAGAGGCAACAAACTGAATTCAGGATGGTTGGCTCTGTGGAATCAATCATCTCATCTCATGGAGGAAACAGTCACAGGGTTGGGTCACTTCATCTGGGATTTTAGTTTTGCTTTGTTTTTGTTCCTCACTTCTTATTCAAGTATAAAAGCAATCTTCAAAGGTTGGTTTGGTTCCAGAAAGCAAGCACAAAATGAAATCTTCTTTTAGGGAAAATAAAACCCAAAACTTGTTGCAACACCTTCTACTTGTTCAGGTTGCAAAGCAAGTACAAATCTGAAGTCATGTAAGATACCAGTTATTATTATATTTAGAGTTGATTCAGAATGTATACACACAAGAGAGAAAAAAAGTAATTGTACAGTGTAGAAATTAGGCAACATTTCGGTCAGCTGACCAAAACTAACATTACCAATGAGAGATAGAGGGACACGGGGTACCTCCAAATGTGATGCTTCGAGAAGGCCACAATGTCACTTATATAATATTCAAGTCAGTCTGAACCTAACCATAAGGAAACAACAGGCAAACCCCAAAATGAAGAATTTTCTCTTAAAAACAAATCTGAATTGTACCTTCAAAAATGTCAGTGGTACAAATGACAAAAAAAGACTGCAGAAATCATGTTAAATGAAAGAGACTAAAGATATGTGATAGCTAAATGAAACACCTGGTGCCACATTAGTTCCTGTACTGGAGTTAAAAAAAAGAAATGATGGAAAGGACATGACTGAGTCATCTGACAAAAATGGAATATGAATGGTAGACTGAAATATTGTATGAATATTAAATTACTGAACTTGATATATAACAGAATATTCTTATTCTTAGGAAATACACATTGAAATATTCAGAGGTTAAACACCCCAGACCCGTTGCTGTGGAGTTGATTCTGACTCATAGCAACCCTATAGGACAGAGTAGAACTGTCCCATAGGGTTTCTGAGACTGTAATCTCTACCGAGGCAAACTGCCACAACTTTCTCCTGCGTAGCAGCTGATAAGTGTGAGCTGCCAACATGTAGGTTAACAGCCGAGCACATTAACCACTGTGTCACGAGGTCCCCTTATTTAAAAGTAAAGGAGTATAAAGTATGCAACTTAGTCTCAAATGGTTTAGAAAAATAACATGGGGTGTGTGTGTATGTGTGTGTGTGTGTGTGTGTGTGTGTGTACAGAGAGAGCAAATAATATAACAAATAAGAGTAAAGTGCTAACAACAGGTCAATTTGGGTAAAGGGTATTTGGTTTTTTTATACTATTATATTTCTTATATAATAGTATAAATATATAACACTATTATATTGTACATCTATACTATTATATTTCTATTATATGTTCTATTTCAGCTCTTCTGTAAGTTTATTTACAAACAAAAACCAAAAACCAAACCCACTGCTGTTGAGTCGGTTGCTACTCACAGTGACCCTATAGGATGGAGTAGAACTGCCCCATAGAGTTTTCAAGGAGCACCTGGTGGATTTGAACTGCTGGGCTTTTGGTTAGCAGATGTTGCACTTAACCCACTACACCACCAAGGTTTCCATTTACAGATAAAGTGAGGGGTTTTTTTGTTTGTTTGTTTGTTTGTTTTTCATAAGTGCTTATGGAGGTGTATTGCTTCATTTGCCTTGAATTTCACATGCAAGAGTCTTAGAGATGTTCTTTTAAGATGAATAAAGGTAACGATGCCCAGAAAATTCCAGCATTGGTGAAAATTGTTAAACACCAGCAAAATGGTAAGAACAGTGTTCTTTTCTGCCTCCTCAGTCATCCAAAAAAGTCTTTATTAATCTAAACACTCAACACATATATCATAAGATGTCATCCTGTCCATAACAATGTTTTCATTGCTTCATTCCCCTGTTTCTGACTGGTGAAAAAGTTCAGTAACCTTTCCAGAATGTTAGAAACCCTGGATTCCCCCAACCCAGTACCTCTTAGAGGGTCACCAACCATGCCGATTGGCCTGAGACTTACGAGTTCCCTAGGACACAGAACTTTGAGTGCTAAACTGGGACAGTGTCTGGATAGTTACCCTACATTAATGGTTCTGAGTTCTGGCTGCAGATGTAACTCTGGTCTCACTCACATAACCTACAGCTTCACTTCTTCTCTCCCCCTCACTTAGATATATAACTCAGCTGCATGGTAACGACCGCATCTGCCCCAAAGTGAAAACTACTCTAAGTCATTTGAGGAGCAATCGACTTGTCTGAAGAGTCGAGACAATTAGAAGTTTGATATCGCAGTGTTCAGGCTTCTCTTACCCTAAAGACTCCTTTCCTCTAAATCTCTGGGTTTCTTTCTCTCTCTGGTTCTTCTTGACACACTTTATTACTCAAAAAGCTTACCCCGGAAACTATATCAGATTTCAGAGACCAGAACATTGGCAGTGGCTTTGAAATTTCTGTTCACTTACTCTCTTCTATTGTCTTCTCTCCCTGATGTTGTTATTGTTGGTTGCCATTGAGTCAGTTCCAACTCATAGCAACTTTATTTACAACAGAAAGAGACACTGACTGCCTGGTCCTGCACCAACTGCATAATCTTAGCTACGTTTGAGCCTGTTGCTGTAGTCACTTTGTCAATCTATTTCATCAAGAGTCTTTCTCTTTTTTGATGTTCCTCTACTTTAGCAAGCATGATGTCCTTCTCAGAGACTGCCCACCTGATCACATGTTCAAAATATGAGACAAAGTCTCGCCACCCTTGCTTTGAAGGAGCACTCTGACTGTTATTTCTTCCAAAATATTTCTCCCATTGATGTGACTTGTTAGGAAGTAATAGATTTTAAGGCTGGTTCTCTTGCCATAATTCTACAGCCTCTTATAAATTCTATATTAACTAAAATATCCAATTAACAAAAAAAAATGGTTCCTCAGTGATGCATTATATTAGAGAGTTTATCTAAGAAGATGAAAGAAACTTCTGGGTAGATGAGAAGAAATTCCTTTGGGGCTTGTTAAAGGTGCTGGTCTTGCAGAAGCAGCTAGGTGCTACTCTAGAAGAGCCACTAGCTTTCAGACCATAGGCTAATGAGAGCATGGAAAGTCAATGATTATTCTCTGCTGCTCTAAACAAGAGCAAGAGGCTTGGGCAATGTCTTAGGTTGGGTTCTCTAGAGAAGCAAAACCAATGCAACATATAAATATATAGATAGATTCGTGTCGAGGAAATGGCTCACATGGTGGTAGAGCACCAGATCTGTGGGTCAGACTGGAGGCTTCTCCTGATTCAGATAGCAAGGGAGGCTGGTGAACCCAAGATCGGCAGGTCAGACAGCAGGGCTCCTACTCACAGGCTGTGAAGACTGATGGATCCCAAGATCAGCAGACAGGAAGGCAGGTAAGCTGCTATTTCAAGTCCCAAAAACTGGAGATCAGATGAAATGGAGCCAGCCACAGTATCTAGAGCAGGCAAAAGCCTGTGATCCTTGCCAGAAAGTCCAGCTGTCTTGAATGCAGGCCGTACCCCCCAAGAAAACTCTCAATCACTTCTCACTGAAGATTCCATCATGAAAAACTTAAACCACACCAAACCCACTGCCATCGACTCATAGTGACCCTACAGAACAGAACTTCTCCATAGAGCTTCCAAGGAGTGCCTGGTGGATTTGAACTGTTGACCTTTTAGTTAGCAGCTATAGCACTTAACCACTACACCACCAGGGTTTTTTTCCCATCATGGAAGTGATCACATTATAACAAAACTCATCATAGAAGGAATCACCTTATCATGTAATTGCCAAACTACATCATAACTGCCAAACTACTGAGAATTGACAGTCAAATTGACAGGCAACCTTAATGATCACAAGCAGGCTTTGTCTCTCTTTCCAAGTCATCTTACCCCTGGTTGGCCTGTCTGCCACCTCCGCTCTCTCAGTCTCCTGAAGTTCTGCCCTTGGCTCTGTCTTCCGCTGTTGTGTGAGGCTGCCATTTAATTGAGCCTCCCCTAAGGCCACCCTAACCTACGTCTTTGCATCCTATTTTGTATCAATTACTCTCCATTGTTCACTTGATAATCCATTCACCTACCTCGAATTCTTTCACAAAATAGGACTCAGTTGTTTTCCCTGACAGAAACAAGATCCAGTTTACCTCTACTGCTCAGACAAGACTACCTTACTCTTTTCCTAATGGCTTCTGTCTTCGTCTTCCTCCTTAGTTGACTTGAAAACAATACAACATTGTTCTGGCACACCGACTCCCGTCAAAGATCCCTTTTAGTGGTTTGCAGTCAGGCCTGATGGGGGCAATTACCAAACAGTATAGAGTTCTGGCAACAAGGCTACCTATGTTCAGTAGTAGTCTTCAGAACCCTGAGTCACTGGAGCCAGACATGGAGTACATGTTACAAGCTGGCCAAGGATTTAAACCAAAACAATTACTTGGTCGACAGATTTAGGCAGAGATTCTAAACCTAGCAGCAGTGACATCTGTGGCCAGACAACTGTTATAGGAGACTGTCCAGTGCAATGTAGGATGTTTCACAGCAACTCCTGCATATATGCTCTAGCCTCCGCTGTCAGCTCCTGTCCCCAGGTATAGCAATCAAAAATGCCTCTAGATGCTTCCAAATAGCCCCCAGGGAGCAGAGGTACAAAATCACCTCCCACAGAAAACTAGTCTAAAATATGAGCATAGCATAGAGAAAGAGAGGCACGCTACAAGGTTAGGGTCAATTAAATGAGAAACAGAGAAAACAAAGTCAAAGTGAGAGTAAGAACATCACCATGTTTGGAAGGAGGATGCCTCAAATTAGTCCTAACAAGGAGTCAGGTATAAGTTACGTGGTTAAAGGTATAGAGTCCTGATGACCTTCTCATATTTGTCAAAGATGATTCTCCCTGTCAGTCTACATTATACTGGTCTACTATACATTAGGCAGCTCTCTAGCACTGTAGCCAACATCATGGCCACAATCTAAGGCTCCCCTAAACCTCTGAGTCAGAAAGCTGGTTTTCCCTTTATAGATTAACCTCAAAACAATAGCACAGATCTGGCTGGCTTTCCCTGATACTGCCTACTCCAGATTAATTCTCGGTGTAAACATTGTCATCAACCAGGCAATTAAATCAACCAGGAATGCTCTGGGCTGCAATTAATGGAAAATGGAGCTCTGAATTAAACAAACAGAATATTATTCCCTTCATAATAAGTCTGAAGGTAAGCAACTGACAGTAACTCCATGATGACTAGGCTGATTTTTTAGTAATCTTATCTTGCCATGTGGTCACAAGATTGCTGCTTCTGCTCCAGGCATTTAATCTACAGGTAGAGATAGTTTCAGCTGTGCCTTTCCCTCTATAACAAGAGACATTTCTAGCAGCAAAGAAGTTAGGCAGGTGAACGGTTAGCATCCCAGTCTCTACAGAGCAGGTGGAAGGAGTCCAGGTGGCACACTGGTTAAGTGCTCAGCTGGTAAAACTGAAAAGTCATCGGTTCAAACTCACCAGCAGCTCCAAGGGTGAAGGATGTGACAGTCTGCTTCTATCAAGATTTACAGCCTTGAAAACCCCACGAGGCAGTTCCACCTGTCCTATAGGGTTGCTATGAGTTGGAATCAACTTGATGGCACACAACAACAAACAGTTGAGTAAAACAACAGTGGGTATTATTGAAATACCAGGAAACAACGTCCGCTGCAACCTCCACACTTAAAATTTCCTAATTATCACTGCAATCCCCTCTAACACGGGAGAAAAGGCAACCAAATTGAAGAGTCTTAGTAGAATAGTAAAACTACTGGTCCAACAAACCTGACGTGACAATCAAATCTTCCCATAATATTCAGAGCAAGGGGTATATAACTCCTAAAACCAATGCCTAAAGTGGATAGTCCAGAAAACTACTAATCCTATTGAGGAACAGCCCTGGTGGCTCAGTGTTTAGGAACTTGGCCACTAGCTAGCCAGAAGCCAGGCAAAGGATGTCCCTGGAAGGTGAATCCATTCATACAAAAGTAGAGCATTCAGAGAGTATGTCTGTTCTCTCCAGCCACCATATGTACAGGGCAGGAGGAGAAAGGCAGACACAAAGACCATTTCCTAGAAAGTAACAACGGTGAAGTCAGACTGGATCAAATCAGGGTCGCAAGCAAGGTGCAAAAAGGTTCAGAATGAAAACATAGGGAGGCTAAGCCACCAGGAAGCTATGAGTATAAGCAAGGAGTAGTGGAAATGGCAACGAGGCAGACATCCACAGGAGGTTGGAGAACAGACCCTACAGATACCAGAGGCAGGTTTTTACAGCATTTACAAGGGAGCCATGTTTATTAACTGCACCAGAAAGGAGACACCTGCATTCCAGATACCACCACCAAATTCACCTCCTCAGTACAGAGCATGCTTTTAAGCCTCTTGGAAGTAACATGACTGGGATCAGCATCAACTTCTGCTGGGAGCAGCAGTACAGACGGGTGGTGAGAGGACATTGAAATAAGGTCAGGAGCTGATTAGAGAGAAGCTGGCCCTGGTGAGCTTTTCCAAGTCTGTTGTCCACAGGTCAAGGGGAGCTCAAGAATGGTCTGAGCAGCTGTTGGCACTGGCAGGTCCCATCTCATAGAAGGGCATGGTAGCAAAGAAAGTCCACTAGTGTACAGAACTGGCATTATTCGGGTGATAAGCTCAATCACTGCAAGACCCCCAGCTAGTAGCTAGGGTCCCGAGGAGCAGGATTCAACCCCTCCCCTTCAGGGTGAAAATCTATAGAAGGAGGCTGCTGGCTGCTAGAATATTACTCCATCTACTTTGTAGGGAGTCCAGCAGGGAAGGCACCGGCCAAGGGGAAATTGTAAGAGACTGGTTTCTAAAGGGTGCACTGAGGGCAGACTGGACAAAGACAAGCCAGGCTGCAGGCTAACTCCACTGGGGAGAACCATGAACCCAGTGCACCAAAGAGATCGACGCAAACGTGAACGCCAAAGGCCCAGAGGCAGGATTAACATCGTGCGAGCAGAGCCAAGAATTGAGAGTTGAGCAGAGACAGCATCTTAGAAGGAACAAGCAGGGAAACTGCAAGGCAATTACAGCAAACAGCCCTGCAGCAGTCATGGTCCACCTTCAGCGGCTGGTGCACAGGCGTGAGGCTGGCTGAAGGGTCAGAACAGGCCACCAGCCAAGTGGGTGTGGATTCCTGGAGAGTCAGGCAGAGAAAGAAAGCCCGAGTTCAGTCTTGAGCTAACAAAGAGAGTAAGGAAAGCTGTGATTCAAAGGCAACCCAGGCTCATTCCTGGACCTCAACTTGTTGTTGTTGCTGGCTGTCCCTGACTCACAACAATCCCAAGCACAGTGACTCAGATCCTTGTGACCCATAGAGTTTTCACTGGTTGATTTCCATAAGTAAATTACCAAGCCTTTCTTCCTAGTCTGTCTTAGTCTGCAAGCTCTACTGAAACCTGGTCAGTGTCACAGCAACAGGCAAGCCTCCACTGACAAAAGGGGGAGTGGCTGCAGGTCATCTTCCCCAAAAAACCCACTGCCAGTGAGTCAGGTCTCACTCTTAGTGACCCTGTAGGTCAGGGTAGAACTGTCCCATAGAGTTTCTGAGGAGCACCTGGTGGATTTGAACTGCCGACCTTTTGGTTAGCAGACATAGCATTAACCCACTAGGCCACCAGGGTTTCTGCAGGTTATTTTAGACAACTTCATTCCGAGCTCTACTAGATGATGGAGCTGCAGCCACTATTTCACTGGTCCATACTGACTAGAAAGGTGGGCATGATCAGTCAACCTGCCTATGAGGAACTGTGACTGAGAAAAATCAGGGGAATTAAAAAAAATAACAATCTGAGCAGGTCAGCATACCTGGACTACACCATAAACTGAAAGCTTCTCTGACCCAATATTTCAAAGGATAGAGTAGCAGGGACAGGAGTCTGGGAACGATGTTTTCATGGGACATCGAGGTCAATTGGCATAACTAGTCTTTTGTTACAAGAGTCTTCTGTGAACCATACTGGTAAGTGGTGTCTCGGGTCTTAAAAGCTAGCAAGGTGCCATCTGAGAAACATCAACGGGTCCCAACCCACCTGGAACAGATAATGACTGAGAACATCAAACACACAAGGAAAAATGAGCCCAGGAGACAGAAGGACCCACTGAAAGGCTCTAGGATTTCAAGACACAACTCCTTTTGTTTTGAAAGTTAAGTTTTATTAAAAATATGTCCAATAAAAGAAAGGCTGGTGCACCAGGGACGCCCTCCAAACAACAGAGTGGGAAGGCGACCCGGGTAACTTCCTATCCGGCACTTTTATAGTCAAACTTCAAAGCAGGGAGAGAAAGCAGGGAGAGAAAGCAGACCCCTTCATTGATTGGTTGAGGCCACCTGGAGCTTTGTAGGTTGTAAAATGTAGTCATTGGGAATGTTTTCTTTGCAGATGGTCCAGGGTCAAGAGGTTATTTGTAAAGTTGTTTCTAAGCGTCAAGGCTATTTTCCTGGGTTTGTTTCTGTCAGGTGTTAAGTAATCTATGGTAATTTTTGCTTTTCTCTGCTAAGTTTCCTGGGGCCTTTTATCTTAACAACTTAAGTCTTTACTGCTCTCTTCCTTGACAATGTTGCTTACATCTCATTTTAACACCATATGATTGGGAAACTACATCAGCTTGAGACCAGAAGAACCAGATGGTACCCAGCCCCAGCCATCACCAAAGACAGACTTGATAGGACCCAATGTAGAGTTCCTGATGTAGCACGAGAAAAAGAGATGCGCAGATCAGGATCTCTACTAAAAGACCAGAAATGATGGTCCGGCAACCTGGAGGGTCCCCTGGGAACATGGCCTCTAGACTTGCTGCTGGCCCAGAGCTGAAACCAGTACAGAGGTCATCACATCAGACAAGGAACGGACACAGGGTAAGCATGTGGTGTGTGTACTTTATGGTCTTATATATTTATAGGAGACTGTCCCACTGGTTTCTTTCTAAAGGGGAGAGGAGCATGTGGAGAGGAGGGGACAGGTGTTCATTAAGAAGGTAATAGAAGAGTGAAAAGCAGGAGAGTGCTGTCACAGGGTGAGGAGAGTGAGTGGATAGAGTTGCAGAGAGGCAAGCATGTAAAATTGACCTGGATTGTATACTTTCACTTAATCATAATTTAAAAACAATAATAACCTGAAGCAGGTTTTCCTTCAGTTTCAAGGACCTCAAGGCATTTCCTGCTTGCTTTGGCTAGTACAGCCATTTTTCAGTAAACTTGTTATTGAAATACAGTATGTAGAAAAGTCAAAAGTGTACTTCTGGATGAATTGTCACAAAGTGAAGACAACTGTGTGATCGGCACCCAGATCAAGAAACAGAACAATGACTGCTTCTAGTTACTATCCTCCTCTCCATGTGATTTTTTTTTTTAAGTTTTATTTTGAAATAATTTTAGCTGTAGAGAAGAGGTGCAAAGACAGTGCAGAGAGTTCCTGTGTACTTATCATCCAGTTTGCCCTGATGGTGTGGTTATCAACACCAAGAAATTAACATTAGTTAATGAAATTGAGACATTATTTGAATTTCCCCAGTTATTACACTAGTGTCATTTTCTGCACCAGGATCCAATCCAGGATACACACTGAATTCAGCCTATATGGCTTCTGATTTAATCTTTCTGCCCCTCCTGTGACTATCACCTTCTGTATATGCCACAGCCCAATAACTCATTTGGCTATCCTACTGTTTGATCACTGACTTCTGTATCTTCCCTGGTTCAGAACACTTAGCTTGCCTTGTCTTCACCTACATTCCTTAGCTTCCCATGAGCTCCCAACCCCCAGTCCGCTCAACCCTGCCGCGGCACAAGCAAAGACATGGGAAGACATACAATCAAGGCTTCAAGTACCAAGGGCCCCCCTGGGAAAACAGTTGCAAGAATTTTGTAAAGAATTCGACTTGCCACTTTCAAAAGCTCCTCCCACCGTTTTTCAAAATTGTGCTTTAGATGAAGTTTACAGAACTAGCTTCTCATTAAACAGTACACATATTGTTTAATAGCGCTGGTTAAAAACCCCACAACATGTCAACATTCTTCCTTCTCAACCTTGGGTTCCCTATTACCAGCTTTCCAGTCCTTTCCTGCCTTCTAGTCCTTGCCCCTGGGCTGATAGAACCACTTAGTCTCATTTTGTTTTACGGGGCTGTCCAGTCTTTGGTTGAAGGGTGAACCTCAGAATGACTTCATTACTGAGATAAAAGGGTGTCTGGGGGCCACACTCTGGGGTTTCTCCAGTCTCTGTCAGGCCAGTAGGTCTAGTCTTCTGTGTGTGTGTGTGTGTGTGTGTGTGTGTGTGTGTGTGTGTGTGTGTGTGTGTGTGAATTAGAATTTTGTTCTACATTTTGAAAAGCCTTTTACCTAAGATACCAGAGCCAACATTTTATGCTGTGGAAGGTCACAGGGTCAGAGAGTATGGGGAGCAGCCACCTGGCCATCCTCTACCTGTCCAACAGGAGAACAATCCATCTCTCTGAGAAACAAGAACAAACAAGGCAAGTTGCCTTCTTTTAAAATATTGCAGAGGATTTTACAAAACAGTCTAATTATTCTTGATTAAAAACAATTTTTATCACCTAAGTCTCCTTTTTTCTCACCCTCTCCTCATGACTCACAGCAATCTGACAAGGTTGGATTCTAAATCTTGTCACTAAATAAGCATATAAGGATAATCAGGGCTCACCACAGAGCTGTTAGGGCATCTCAACTCACTAGATTCCTGCCAATTTTCTAAACTGTGTACTCAACTGCATGAGGAGGCAGTGGGCCTAGTTCCAATTTCTCTTACATATTTTGCAAGTGTAGGATATGCATTATCACTGGTAAGTTGACAAACATGCAGTAGTAATAAGTAATAAGACAACAAGAAAACAAGCTCAAATAGTCCAATAGTTGTAACCTCACTGTCAGCGGTTACCTCCCCAAACCCAGGTAGCTCAGTTTATCATCTGATCAACCCAAAGCAGCTATAAGACTAGCCAACCATGTGAGTACCAAACCAGTGCAAGACAATCCTCTAGAGAGAAAGCAAGATCATGCAAAATCAGTTCATTCATACACCCAGTAAGTGTGCATATCCTGGTATGTTATTGGTATCACCATCCGCTATACCTAACAGAACTCTGACATCAGCAGTTTAACCCAGTAGAGTCTATTGTTCCCATGTAACAAGAAGTCCAGAAGTGGATGGTCAAGAGGTGATGCAGCTACTAAAGGGAGTAAGGACCCAGGTTCCT
Organism: Heterohyrax brucei; assembly: GCA_028571685.1. Classification (NCBI taxonomy): domain Eukaryota; kingdom Metazoa; phylum Chordata; class Mammalia; order Hyracoidea; family Procaviidae; genus Heterohyrax; species Heterohyrax brucei. The sequence goes on along the minus strand of CM053149.1, from coordinate 108,964,442 downwards.
TCTAGCTTCTGGTCTACCACCTTCACATATGGCTTTCCTCTTTGAGAAGGCATTGAAGCTGGGTCATAACACAGCTCCTTCTAATTTACAGTCACTTTATTTAAAAAAAAAAGAAGAAGAAGAAAAGAAAAAGAATGATACTTTTTTTAAAGTAAACAGTACAGAGAATTTTTTTAATGGCTTAAAAATGATCTCTAATACAATCAGCTGGAAATTTGGTAACCATCATTTCTGATGGTGCACCATATACCATATATGGATAAAAGGATGACTGGATGGACAAACAGGCAGAACAGATTAATAGGTAAATAGATAAGCAATAACAGGCCTGTGTTATACGTGCTACTTTTAGTTAAAACAAACTAATTTAACTTTTCTTACCAAAAAAAAAAAAAAAACTGAAGGAATAGAGGCAGTGCTATATTTGTTCAGGCTTTAAAATACTCCTGTGTTGCCTTTATATGTTAAGGACATCTTGGCCAAGTATAAAATTCTTGGATCTGTCCATGTTTCCCCTCAGATCTTGATGGACACTTGTCCACTGTCTTCTGGCATTAAGGTTTAAAGAAACTGAAACCACATGGCTCCAAATCGATGATAATTAGAGTGGTTTCTTTTCAAAACTGTGATGCTTACTTTTAAGAAAATCTGTTTCCTATTGATCCCTGAGAAGCCAGTGTTGGACTACAGTCTCTCTTTTCCTGCTGGTGTAGATTTCACAGTGAGGCAAGCATGCTTGGTGTTTCAGAGTTTGGGGTTGTGGCCGTTTCTTTCATTAAAGATGCAGTTTCATGGACATTGTTTTCCCTGAATGTGCAGCAAAAGGAATAGAACACAAATGACCTGACTTTATTATCCCTAGTCATAAGTTCACACTTATATTTTGGTGAATTAAGGAACAATAAATAGAAACCTCAAAGGAAAAGTCCTGAGTAGTGCAAATGGTTAGGTCACTCTGCTGCTAACTGAAAAAGGCTGGAGGTTCACGTCTACCCAAAGGCACCTCAGAAGAAAAGTTCGGTGATCTACTCCCCCCATTAAAAACTCTGTGGAACTCTCTGACACATACGGGGTCTCCATAAGTTCAAATCTACTTGACAGCAACTGACTTATCAAAGGAAATGGATTCCAGTGAAAGCTTCTAAAATTTGTATGTTGTTTGATAGAATGTTGATTGTTCTACTCAAGACACACTGGATGTCAGGGAACAAATTCATTTCAAATGGCTGAAGTACAGTGCAGTTTATTCTAAATGTACAGATAACAGTCAACTAGAAATCTAAAGCCTTGTTGAGAGAGGTACCAAGGTTGTGCCAGCATCGCCCTCTCTCAGGGTCTGTGTGGCTTCTTCTTAACCTCTCTCAGTTATTGACAACTTAGCTTGTGATAGTTTTTCATGACCTTCACTGAGACCTTGTCTCTGAATAAATGGGACTTTAGGGATGTGATTGTATTTGCATAACAGGTAAAGAGGAAGGATCCCGATGAACTGAGGAGCACTTGAGTGGTGTATCAGCTTCCTAGAGCTGCTGTAACAAACTACCACAAGCCAGGTGCCTTCAAAAAACAGAGATTTATTCTTTCACAGTCCAGGAGGACAGAATTCCTAAATCAAGGTAATGCCAAGGTTCATTCCTTTAGGAGGCTCTGAGAGGGAAACCATCCCTTATCTCTCTCCCAGCTTCCGGTGGGTGCCAGAAACCTTGGCCTTCCTTGGCCATGTAGATGCATTCCTCCAGTCTCTGCCTCTGTCATCACGTGTTGTCCTTCTCTGTGTGTTTCTCTCTGTGTTTCCACAAGGCCTTCTTCTAAGGGCAGTAGTCACTGGATTAGGGCCCACTCTAATCTGTGTGACCTCATCTCAACTAACCCCATCGGCAATGACCCTATTTCCAAATGAGGTCAAGTTCTGAGGTTCTGGGTAGACATGAATTTTAGGAGAAATCACTGAATGCAGCCCAAACAGGGAGCCCTGAAGAAATGGGAAGACCAGAATCTGTGTACAGAGGAAGAGAGACACTTGTCAGAATCTTGAGTGTGATTTATACCATCACTGCAATTCAAATGAGCACAGGCATGTTAAGGGAACTGGTGGGGAAAGACCCAGCTGAAGGCTTTGAAAATTAGAATCCCAAAAGCCTCCTGAGAAACAATTCATTCTATGGAAATAGAATTGAAATAAAAAGCCAGTACCAATATCAAAGCCTTAGATAAGCAAAGAGAAAAGACAATTTGGGAGTCAGCATGATCTCTTATGCTAAGCCAGCTCCTCTCCCAGCATCCTCCCTGCCAAAATTAAGGCAAAGCCCTATGGGGAATACATTTCTTTGGTTTTTTTAGTTTCTTTTTGTTTTAATGATGACTGCTATTTCTTTTACAGCAAAAATAAAATTTTCCTAAAGAGAGAGGGTTTATGCTGATGCTGGGCTACAAAGGTGAAAGAAGAATGCTTTGTTAATTCTTTCTTGGGACCCAGAAGCTCTCTGTTTTAGTCACCTAGTACTGTTCTAACAGAAATATCACAAAGTAGATGACTTTAAACAAATAAAGTTTACTCTTACACAGCCCGGTAGGCTGCAAGTCTGAAACCAGCATGTCTGTTGCTGGGGAAGATGTTCCCTCCATCGGCTCTGGGGAAAGTCCTTGTGTTACATCAGTCTTTGTTCAGCGAGCCTCTTGGTGCAGGAACCTCAGGTCTGAAGGAGGCGCTCTTCTCCCAGTGTTGCCTTCTCAGATGGTGAGATGTTCCCTATTTTCTGCTTGCTTATGTTTCCTTTTATGTCTTGTAAGACAAAAGGATAAAGGGTGGTACAAGCCACACTCCAGGGAAACTCCCTTTACAGTGGAGCAGGGAGATGACCTTAGGAAGGGATTTACAGTCCCACCCTAATCCTCTCTAACATAATCCACTTTGTTAACCACAGATAGAGATGAGGATTTACAGCATAAGAAAATCATAAAGTGGAGGGCAATCACTGAAACCAGGGAATCCTGCCCCAGTCAAATTATAGCACATATTTTTAGGGGGACACAATTCAATCCATGACATGCTTCTCTCATTACATACCACTGTCTCATATTCTCTTTGAGGAAACCACATTCAAGCTTAGAAACAGATGTTTTCAGTCTACTCTCCATGCTCTGCTACCTGAACGACACCTTCCACGCCAGTAACAGCAGATGGCCTCTCCCATCACAAGAGCTGAGTTGCTGTCTGTCTTGCCATCTGCCTGTCCGTCTTCTATAGCAATTTGTGAGCCTCATAAGCTGGTGTTTTTAGTACATTTGTGCTTGTTTTATGGCAAATCACCACCCACATGAACCAAACACCAAGATGGCAACATTAGTGGCATAGGCCCAAGAAGAATGATTCAGCAAGTAATCATGTATAAGCTACCTCAATGTGAGTAGTGTAGCAGCTATCAGTGCCTGAGTGGTGACAATGTCCTCCCTGGTCTGGGGTTATATTGGAAGCCAGTTGCAGGTACAGGCCCAAGAAGCAATGTGACCGTCACTTGGATATCCAAGTCTATAATCCAGGATAAGGGATAGAAGAGCAGGTCAAATTCAGGATAGGATCCAGGGGACAGTTGTGAGGACAGAAGAAGAGATTCAAAAGCAGGAGAATGGTCTCAAGCAGGGATCAGCAAACTTTTTCTGTAAAAGACCATATAGAAAGTATTCCAGGCTTTATTGGCCATATAGTCTATGTTATGACTACTTAACTGCTGAAAATAGCCAGAGATACTATGTAAATAAATGGGCATGGTTGTGACCCAATAAAAGTTTATTTATGAACATTAAAATTTGAACTTCATAAATTTCCATGTGTCATGAAATAGTATTCTTCTTTTGATTTTTTTTAGCCATTTAAAAATCTAAAACCTACTCTTAGCTCATGGCCCACTATCCAAAAACAAGTAGACATATTATCCCATATTAACCTAAAGATTAAAAAATTAAGTAATCTTTAGCAGGCTTCTACTGTACTGTCACTAACCAAAAAAAAAACAGACTGTATAGCTCATCATGCTTTCTTTTTTGCTTTGGCTACTAGAAAACACAATTGAAATTTTAGTGCAGGGTTAAGCTCTGAGCGCTTAAACATCCTGTTGCCAAAGCAACAGTTAGGTTCATCCTCCTGTCACTGTCACTGAAAAATGCAGAGACAGCGTAGGGTTCAAGGAATAATTTATTGGCAGGTTTCTGCAGCAAACCTGGGAGAACAGTGGCCAATTCAAACTGTCCCGTTTGAGTTACATTTTCCATGGGTTTTTCCAGCCACAGTTCAAAGGGGAGGGGATTTGTCACAGAACAATAGCCAGGAGTCACAAGACTTCATTACATCATAAGGTTTCATTACATCTAACACTGTGAGTTGTCTAAAGTTTGTCAAGGAAATTAAATACAGTAAACTATTATTTACATCTGACAGTGTGAATTGTCTAAACGTTTGTCAGGGAAAATTAAACAGGGCAAACTGAAAGTCTATCACAGAATAATCAATCAGAGCTGATCTAATTGTCACAGGATAATCCAGCAGGGTAAACTATCCAAAAGTTTTTATCTCCCTCTCAGGTTTTAATTCACTCTATATCCTCCGAGACTGTGACAGGATGAGGTAGGGAGAGGAATCTGGACCTGTTTGTCTGGTTAGAATGTAGCTTAATAACCTAAGAGACCTTTGTCAGGCTCTGCATCTACCATCATCTCTGAGGTCTCAGTTAACTATATTTTCAGAGATCAGGGGAGCAAAAGACAGGGAGAGGAACCTGGGCCTGTCTGTCTGGTTAAAATGTAGCTTAAAAACCTAAGTGACCTTTGTCAGGCCCTTGTATCCACCATCAACCCCAGTCATCCAGCTATCACATGGCAGAGACAGGATTCAAATCCAGGTGGACCCAACCCTCATTTGATGCTTTGAGATGTGGGCTGTCCTCCAACAAGAGGTAATAAAAAGCCAATCAACTTACTGGGAAGCACTAATGACCCCACTGGGAACTGAAGAAATACAACCCTAGTTTTGAGCAGTAGTATCCTTAGAAGAGGAGCCCTGGCGGCACAGTGGTTAAGAGCTTGGCTGATAGCCAAAAGGTTGGCACTTCAAATCCACCAGTGACTCCTTGAAACCCCTACAGGACTTTCTGTCCTAAAGGGTTGCTATAAGGTCACTGTGTATCAGAATTAACTCAACAGCAATGGGTTTGGTTTTGGTTTGAGCATCAAGGTGAGGCACAGAATCTCCCTGGTAAGGTACTGCCTTCTCCTGCTCCGGGGCTGGAGGGCTAGGTGGTTTCAGAGGGAATGTAAACATTCCTGAGGAAAGTGTGTGTGTGATTCCCTGGATGGAGAAATTCTCATCTCCACAGGCGCTTCAGTTAATGGAGCAAATTATTTCTGTCAGCTCCTCAGGCCAATGGCTCTGCTGCAGAACTGAAAGGTTAGGAGTATAACTCCTCACCACCTGAGGGCTGGGTGGGCTGGTGGCCAAGGACTCCCACCCAGGACTCACACACTGCTAAGAGCACGGGCTCCCTGAGGCCTGCCTTGCTCAGCTTGACATTTCCACTTCAATTGCCAAATGTTGCTTTTTACATCTGTTTCGGGAGCTGACTCATCTTTCCAAGCCATATAACTGGCATTTTGGGGTTCCCTGCATTCTCACACATGCTGAGAATTTTCTCAAATACTGTATAATGGAAAGAAACTGAGGCCTAAATCCACTGAATTTAACAAGTGTTCTTTGATGTCTTTCTGGGTACAAGCAACTGGGCAGCAATTTGGTGGATCTAAAGTTCCCAGTCCAAAGCCATAAACATACATCACTATCTACCATGCGAAACTTGTTTAAGAAGGCTCTAGAAGCCATGGTTAAGAAATTTTTAAGAAGAGCAGTACAGGGAAGCCCTAAGCTTTCACCTTGTACAGTCTCTAGGATCCTCTCATCTAGCAGGTTCTGGGAAGATAGCATCCGCTCCCAGTCACTTAAATCTTCTGCCAGGTACCACTGAAGCCCCTCTCCATTCTGCAGAAGGGAATTTTAGTCAAACACTGCTGCTGATGCTTACACTGGAAGTCCCTTGTCTGCTCAAGTTCTTGACCTGATGCTTCTATCTTCCCACTAAGGCTGGGGAGAGGAAGCCGGGATGAAGTGAAGACTATAACTTACTTTAATCTGTCTATAGGGTTGCTATGAGTCAGAACTGACTCAACAGCAATAGCTTTACAACTTTACTACACTTCCAAGAAGAGGACCTCCTGTGTCTGCTCTTAATTATGGAACCCAAGACAAGTTCCCCTCTGAAGCTGGATTGGAGGACGTTTGAACGTCATCATCTCTGATGCATCCCCAAGTCTCTCTCCTTATTAATAATCAATTTGTGTCTCAATCCAGAGCCCAGGAGACTCAAGGAGAAATTCTAACCTACCCCAAGAATTTCCTCCTGGGATGGCTGGTACAGTTTGTCCCTCTCTCTTTGCTGAGAAGATATGATTTTTGGTTTCCCAAGGCTGAATCATAAATTTCAAAGTACTCTAACACCCCACGAGATCTACCAAACCCCCAGGTAAACAATACTCCTGGCAACATGCTCCACTGAACCACAATTCCCACTTAAGCAAATGATTAGCCTTCTGCCTTGAAACCACACTTCTCTTACATATTCACATTAGATACACAAATATCCTTATAATTCTTTAGTAATAATTATAGGAGCCCTGGTGGTGCAGTGGTTAAGCACTCAGCTGCTAGCCAAACTGTTGATGGCTCAAACCCACCTGTGAGAAAGACACAGCAATTGGCCTCCATAAAGACTGCGGCCTTTGGAACCCCATAGGCAGCTCTACTCTGTGCCACTGGGTCCACTATGAGTCAGAACGGACTTGACGGCAATGGGCTTTTGGGATTAATAATTGTTTTCTGAAATAAGAAAGAAGAGAGGAAGACAATGGGAGGGAAGGAGGGAGAAGGAAAAGAAAAAGAGGAAGGGAGGGAGGGAGGAAGAGAGGGAAGAAAGAAAGCCTAGAAGCATTAAGTCTCAAGCAATGAAAGACAATCAGGAGTCAGATCAAGGAACCATGAACAAGTTAGAAGCCAGCAGGATGGGCAGCAGGTTGTTGTGTGATGTGTTGCAAGGAGTGGTTCAGAATTAGCCTGTAACTAGTGAGACGATGTCACAAGTTAACCTCTATATGCTGCTACTGTGAATGGCCTGGCAATGTACCTCCAAACATTAGCCAGTGAAAGTGATACAGATCACAACAATCCAGTCCTTAACCAAGCATGGAACTGGCACAAGACCAGGCAGCATTTCACTCATTTGTACATGGGGACCCCATGAGTCAGGACTGACTCAATGACAGTTTATAACTGTGTAACCTAGGGCAGGCCCAACAATCTAAAGAGCCAGTTCAGAGCCAGGCAGGGTGGCCAGAAAGAGACGGGCCAGCTGACTGCAGAATGACCATGGAGGTGATGGTCAAGCATCCCTAGCTCTACACTTAACTGCCTTTTTATGCCTATGCTTATACTTTCTTTAGAACTGCCTTGAGATATGAAGGGTTGGGAGGAAGTTGAGGCAGAGACACTTAAGATGAATGGGCTGCCCCTAGGGTTCACCTTGATTGATGCTAATTGAATTCTAATTGAAATCATCATCTATCCAGGCCCCAAGTGTAAATGAATGAAACTTCAATATTCGGAAGTCACACCCCCGAGAGTTTGCAAGCATCTCTCTCCGTGCACAATTCTACCAAGTATGTTATTTGTCTATTAAACCTTGACACACCTTTGAAGACTCCATGGACTGCCCTGCTAAAGATAAAAAAGAGCACAGCCTCTATTTGGGGCTGCCCTACAAAGCTGGGTTTTGACCTAATACAACCATTACAGTTCATTTAGTATCACTACCATGCACTGTGCTAATTAGAAGACGGAGACTCTTAAAAATCACTGGATTCTGCAGTGTTTCCTCCCAAGCTTTGCCCTGTTGTAGTCCAAATCCTTACGAAATTTGTGTTTAATGAATAAGGAGCAGGCAGGGAAGGAGAGTAGGCAGAGGTGAGCAAGAATCTTATACGGCTTCATAGCATTAAAAAAAAACTCTTTATATAGACTTTTCTTCATTCATCCCACAAATACTAAGCCCCAATTGTATGCAAGGCACTAATCATTTCAGGCCCTGAGGATACCAAAAATCAAACCCACTACTGTACAGTCATTTTCAACTTACACTGACCCTGTGGGACACAGCTGGTTTCTAAGAAACAGCTGGTAGATTTGAACCGCCAACCTGGTGGCTAGCAGCTGAGCTCTTAACCACTCCACCACCAGGGCTGCAGCTCTGACAACACTATCTCTCAAAAGCAGGTTTTCAAACTGGGGTTCAAACCCCTGTTGAAAATTTGCATTTCTAGCAAGTTCCCAGGTGATAGTAGAGCTGCTGGTGAGAGGCCACTTCTGAGAACCACTAGTGAAGCAATGATTCTCAAAATCTGTTACCCGTAAGAATCACCTGAGGATCTTCTGAAACTATAGGTTCTGATTCAGTATCTCTTGGCTAGCAATCCAAATTCTCAGCAGGAGTTCTAATTGGAACAAAGCGATCCAAAGCCCTACTCAGAGTACCGTTCTAGTGGAAGGAGGCAAATGCCAAGCAAGTGGAAAGGACTAAATGGAATACTTTCATGTGCTGGTAAGTGCAACCAAGAAGACCAAATAGGGTAATAAAATGGAGAGTGGATTGGAGAAAGAGGGGTTTGCCAAGATTAATGGAAAGGGCTCTCTGAGGCAGGGGCATTCTCATTAAGAGCTGAAGGATGGGAAAGAGGTCTGAGAAAGGATCTGGTGAAAGGATATTCTGAAGAGGCAGAGCAAGTATGCATAAAGCAAGTCAGGAAGGAACGTGGCATGTTTGAGGGTCAGAAAGCCAGTATAAGTGACTATGGAAAAAATAAAAGCAAAAAAAACTAGAGACATAGGCAGGGACCAGATTTTTAGGATCTTCTACAGATCATGGACTAGAATTTGGGTGTGGTTTTTTGTTTTTATTGTCCCTCTAAATGAAATGTTGTTATTGTTAGCTACCATTGAGACAGTCCCCAACTCATGGCAACTTCATGTATAGTGGAATGAAATATGGCCGTTCCACAGGATTTCCACTGGTTGATTTTAAAACTGGGTCACTAGGTCTTTCTTCCTAGTTCATTTAGTCTGGAAGCTTTGTTAAAACCTGTTCAGCATCTGAGCAACATGCAAGCCATCAGTGAGAGATGGATGCTGGTGCAGCATGAGGCTCATTATCCAGGCTTTGACACTGGGTCACCTGGATGGGAGGCAAGAATTCTGCCATACAGCCAATGCCTCATCCCTAAATAAAATGAAAAGCATTAAAGTACTTTAAGCAGAAACATCATAAATCTGATTTCCAGTTTAGAAATATTCTGGCTGCCATATGGAAAACAATGGAGGGAAAGGACTCATTATTGTTGAGTTGATTACCATTCATAGAGACCCTACAAGACAGAGTAGAACTGCCCCACAGAGATTCCAAGGAGCACCTGGTGGATTCAAACTGCTGACCTTCTCATTAGCAGCTATAGCACTTAACCACTACACCTTCAGGAGGAAGGGAGGGAGACAAAAAAACAGCCAAGAAGACCAGTTAGGAATTTGTTGCAGGAGTCCAGGCAAAAAGTAACAGCGACTTGTACTTGGTAGGAGCAGTGGAGGTAGAAAAATTTGGAACCAGGCCATAGGCTGTATTCATGAATTACATCAGGAGACGTATAAAAAGAGAACTGAGGTTTGGGGCCTGCACAATAAGATGGATCTGGGTGCTGTTTCCTAAGGTGAAGAGGGTTGAGTGGGAGATTCAATTGAGGGTTATCAAGAAGAGATGAGTTTAAATCACTTTTCATTTGACATGACAACTGGGCATCCAAAAGAGATATTGAGGGGGAGTCTGCTGCTCACAGCAGAAGCCTGTGATGAGCTATAAAGGCCTGGATGGTGAGGTCACGAGGGACAAAGTGTAAATAGAAAGAAAGACCACCAAGAACAGAACCCATGGCGTTGACAGCCCAGTAGAGAGGGGACCCATTTAAGGAGACTGAAGAGATGGAGAGGAGGAGAAAGAAGAGACCCAGGGGATGGGGGTCAGAGGAGCTCACAGAGGCCTGAAGGGGATGTTTAGCTCTGCCCAGTGTGGCTGAGTATTCTAACAAAGTGTCCTCTGCAAACTGACTGTTGGCTTGGGCCACACATGGCCACTGGATAAACTGTTAAAAGGAGTTTCCATGGAGAGGTGATAGTGCCCTCTCAACAGGAAAGCAATGAGAAGACCATGGCAGGTGAGACATTGAAGGCAGTGAGTATAGACAATTTTGTGTTTCTGTGATGAGTAGTAGAGAAAGGAGGGTAGTAGCTGGAGTGAGCTGTGGTACCAAGAAAGAGTGGGGGGGTTTGTTTTGTTTTAAAGACGGATGATACCTTGGTACGTTGACATCCTGGTAGATACAACTCCATAGAAGAAAGAAATCAACTATGTAAATAAAAGGATATAATTGTTGGAGCAAAGTTCCCGAGGGGACAAGACAGGATAAGGTCTGGGGTTCAAAGAGACGGCTTTAAATAAGGTCAAGAGCACTTATCCAGGGAAACTGACAAGGTCTTTCCTAAGGCTTAATTTGAAGGAGGGAGTTGCAGACAATAAACAAAGATTCAAGGATATAAGCAGGAAGTTTTCTAAGAGTAATAAGTGATATAATAAATAAAACAGATATGACAAGAGTGACTGGACCACAAAAAGGTTACTTCAAGCTATAAAGGCTTCCCTCATCACACCCTGGTAATGCTGAGCCAGTCGGTGGACTCTGGTACTACATGCACCCTTCACTCAAGCCAAGGCAACAAACGATTTGGAAAACCATTATTTATCAAATGCCTCCGACTTGACGGCACTTGGCTTGGCTTGGTTTGGCTTGCTGAAAACGCTGGTGCCATAGCAGTTAAGCATTACAGCTGCTAACCAAAAGGTCAGCAATTCAAATCCACTAAGTCCTCCTTGAAAACTCTGAGAGGGAGTTTTACTCTGTCCTATAGGGTTACTATGAGTTGAATCTGATGCAATGGGGTTTTGGTTTTGCCTTCTAAATGTTTTGTAAGTATTCTCGCATTAAATTCTAATTTAATTCTCACAAGAACTCTATGAGGTAACTACAGCCCCACTTTACAGATGAAAAAAATGAGGCTTAAAAAGACTTTAGGTATTCAACAATGAAAAGACGAACAACCCAGTTAAAAAATGGGCAAACAACTTAACAGACATTTCTCCAAGGAAGACATGCAAATGGTCAATAAATGCATAGAAAGATGTTCAGCTACATTAGTCATCATGGAAATGCAAACAAATATCACAATGAGAGACCACTTCTCACTTACTAGGATGGCAATTATCAGGAACACAGACTATAACAAATACTGGCCAGGATGTGGAGAAACTGGAACATTCATTCACTGCTGGTAGGAATATAAAATGGTGTAGGCATTATGGAAAAGAGTGTTCTAGTGCTTCAAAAAGCTAAACATAGAATTATCATTTAAAAAAAAACCCACTGCCATCAAATCAGTTCCAACCCATAATGACCCTATAGGTAGAGGTAGAGCAGAACTACAGCTTAGAGTTTCCAAGGAGGGCCGGGCAGGTTTGAACTGCAGACCTTCTGATTAGCAGCCGTAGCACTTAACCAATATACCACCAGGGTTTCCATAGAATTACCATATGACTCAGCAATTTCACTCCTAGGTGTATACCCCGAAAAACGTGAAGGCAGGGACTCAGGTACTTGTATAGCAATGTTCATGGCAATATTATTGACAAGAATCAAAAGTTAGAAAATACCAACAGGTACAGAAACAGATGAACAAATCAAAAAAGTTGGTTGTCTTAGTCATCTAGCTCTGCTATAACAGAAATACAACAAGTGGATGGCTTTAAAAAAGGAAATTTATTTTGTCACAGTCTGGTAGACTACCAGTCCAAATTCTGGGCATGAGCTCCGGAGGAAGGCTTTCTCTGTCGGCTCCAGAGGAAGACTCTTGTCATCAGTCTTCCCCTGGACTGGCAGCTTCTGAGGCCCAGGGGTGCCAGGCTGTTTCCAAAAAACACACTCTGCTCCCAGTACTCCTTCTTGGTGGTATGAGGTCCCCCAAGTCTCTGCTTGCTTATGTTTCCTTTGTATCCCAAAAGATTACCTCAAAGCATACTACGATCTTACTATTGAGTCCTGCTCCACCAACACAACTGCCACCCATCCTCCCTCATTAACATCACAGAGGCAAGGTTTATGGCCTACGGGAACATCACACAATACCAGGAATCCTGGAACAGACAAATTGCTACACACATATTTGGGGGAGCACAATTCAATCCATGGCAGTGGTATGTATACATGTATACTATGGAAAATTATTCAGTCGTAAAGAAAAATGAAGTTCTAATACATACTAAAACATGGGTAAACCTTGAAAACAATACAATAAGTGAAATGAGTCAACCACAAAACATCATTACATGATTCTACTTCTATGAACTATCTAGAATAGGCAGCAGATGATTAGAGACAGAGAGCAGGCAAGGAGTTATTAGAGTCTGGTGGCAGGGGCCAGGAATGGGTACAAGTTTCTGTTTTGGGTGATGAAAGTATCTTGGAAATGATTGTGGTGACAGTTGCACAATATGGTGGCTGGAACTAACGTCAGTGAATTGTACACTTCAAAACAGTTAAGGTGGTAAAGTTTTAGTTATATGTATTTTACCAAAATAAAATTTAAAAGAGATGAAACACAAGCAATGGTAGAACAGCCAGAGTAAAATAAGTAACTGTATCTTGAGTGTGACCTGTGCTCTTTTGTTTCCTGATTCTGTCTCCAAGCCTGAGTCCATTGTTACCCTTAGTGTCTCTCAAGAGTGAGTACCAATCTATGCTCCCTGTACAGTTATGGAAAAACAAGTGATAATAATCTGAAGACTATAAGAGAAAAACAAAGGAATCCGCCAGGAGATGACATGGGAGTCAGACCACCTTCAGGCCCCAGACACCAATTAAGATGTCAACATCTGAGACACAACCATAGCGACCACCTACAGATTAACTTTCTACAAAATCCTAGGACTCATAAATCCTTATCCCTTCCTCTGTAAAACCTCCAGCTAGTCTCTATTTCTAAGAGGCAGACTTTGGAGGAATGATCCCCTCTGGCTCCTTGCCTACCGGATGCAATAAATGTCCTGCTTCTCATCTGACCCCAGTATCAAAGGTTGGCTGTTTGCGGCAGGCTGCACAGACACTGCTTCATTTTGCAGTAACATAGGCCCAGGGGATGTTAAAGTCTTGGGAAAAAGAAAGCTAATTCCAAACCCCCCAAATTATTTTCCTTTGTTTTATGTTTCAGCCTATGCATGTGTCATGGACTGAACTGGGTTCCTGAAAAAAAACAAAAATGTGTAGCAATTTGGCTGGGTCAATATTCCTTGGTTTTGTGTGATGTGGCAAATACTGCCTGCATGATGTTAATGCGGGAGGATGGGCGGCAGTTGTGTTGGTGGGGCAGGACTCCAGGCATAAGATTGTATTATGTCTTCAGGCAATCTCTTGAGCTATAAAGAAGCTAGCAGAAAGATTTGGGGAGGGCTCATACCATCAAGAAAGAAGTATCACCTAGGAGGAGATCCTGTCCTTTGGAAAGGACCCATGGTCCCTGAGCCTCAGAAGCTCCCAGTCCAGGGGAAGATTGATGACAAGAACCTTTCTCCAGAGCCAGCAAAGAAAGCCTTCCCCTAGAGTTGATGCCCTAAATCTGGACTTTGAGTGTACAGGACTGTGACACAATAAAATTTCTCTTTTTAAACCCATCTACTTGTGGTATCTCTGTTATAGCAGCACCAGAGAACTGACAACATACTTTATGTATAAGAGTTATTAGAGATTTGCTAAATTTTAATGTATTAAAGAGTTGTAAGAACTAAAAGAAAAGTTTAAATGCCTTCCCAAGATTCTCCCAGCCAGTAAGTGTCGGAGCTGGTATCTCATACCAGGTCTGCCTGAGTCCAGGCATCAGACACCTTCCAAAATCTCACATTCCATATATGCGGAGGTCTGACAATTAAATCTACAAACTTGTTCTAAGTGTTACATACATCATTGCTTAGTATCACTATGGTCACCTTCGAAGTACTCTCCCTAGGAAGGAAGCTATGCACTGATGCCAGCACCTGGTCCACCTTTCAAAGCCACTTTGGAACTCTTTCTGGAATGGTTGGAAACTCTGGTTGGTGTCGTGGGTTAAGTGCTACGTCTGCTAACCAAAAGGTCTGCAGTTCAAATCCGCCAGGCACTCCTTGGAAACTCTATGGGACAGTTCTTGTCTGACCTCTAGGGTCGTTATGAGTTGGACATGACTCTCTGGCAGTGGGCTTCATTTGGTTTTTCTAGAACGGCTATTGTGCACAGTGACACGGTGGGAAGTTCACCAACTTAATTGTATGGTTGTTTGTGAGGAAGTTTTTAGCCAGTGAACAAATAACTATATTGGAACACCCTCCCTACTCACCTGATTTGCTTCCCAATGACTTTTTTCTTTACCCAAAGATAAAGAAAATATTGAAAGGAAGATATTTTGATGACTTTCAGGACATCAAGGGTAATATGACAACAACCTGATGGCCATTCCAGAAAAAGAGTTCCAAAATTGCTTTGAAGGGTGGATTAGGCACAGGCATTAGTGCATAGCTTCCCAAGGGCAGGACTTTGAAGGTGATAGTAGTGATATTCAGCACTGAGGTATGTAGCACTTTTTCTAGGATGAGTTCATGAACTTAACTGGCAGTCCTCATATCTGTCTCTGTCTCTGTCTCTCTCAGTATCTATACCTATACTTTATATCTGTAGATAGATTTAGAGAGTCCCATATATATACATATATATATGTTGTGATGGCTTGCATGCCACCAATATTTCAAAAACCATTAGGGTCAGTCATGGTGGACAGGTTTCAGTAGCACTTCCTAAGATTAGGAAGAAAAGCCTAGTGATCCACATCCAAAAATTAGTCACTGAGTAACTCATCGGTCACGACAGAACACTGTCTCCGATAAACACAGCGCTGAAGATGAGCACCCACAGGTTGGAAGGCATTACACAATAGCTGTGACAATAAACTCAAATATATCAGTGATCAAGAAGATGCACAGGACTAGGCGATGTTTCATCCTGTTCATATACATGGTCACTGTGAGTCAGAGCTGACTCCATAGCAGCTAATGAGGAGGCACGGGAGAAGGTGAACAGAACCTTCTGCCTTTCTTCCCCCTGTAGGATTCCCTTTGTGTTTTCCCTCTGCTGAATCAAGTCTCTCACCGCCTTAATAAAAACTTTTCTCTCTAAGAAGTCTTCCCTGTCTTCCCTCTACAATCCAGTTCATCGAAACACCTCTTTGGCACCATCTGGTAGAGACAGGAAAGTCACTGCAATTAAAGATGAAATATGAAAGGTGCTCAGTAGGTGCTCATGATTTTTTATTATCATTATTATTACTCTGGTCTTTACTAGTATTACCATTATTAGCATGGCATCGACGGCTAGAACTTCCTCAGGTGTGCTTTTATTCGTCTTGTCTCCTTTTAATGCTAAGATACTGGATCACAACAAAAAAGAAAAACAATGCAGATAACACTAATTTGTTCACAAGGAACCAAATCCTTGCTATTACCTGCAATCTTGTAAAGCTCATTCATAATGCAAAGGTACAACAAATTCCATTCACATCACAGCGTTCCATTTTCCCTAGCTCACTGCTTGGAGTCACACATTATAAATTGCCTTTTATGTTATCTCTCTATTCCAGTAAACCCTTCCCCTAATCCTTTTGCCTGACCAGAGCTGGGGCTCTGGGGCTGCAGGCAGTGACAGCCCATCCCACCCCCACCTGCCCTGCAACTAGATTGAGGGCTCTTTGTAAAGCTATTGATCCCTATAAACTACTTTATTAGTGGTCATTATTATTCTGTTTCTAATCACCAATTTAATTAAAGTTTTATCATCCACATTAAAGAGGGTATATGACTTTTAATAGGCTGAGTGGTTTTCCCTCGGCTGTGAAGCATTCCCATGAAATCAGCCAACAGGCTCTTGCTTTCAAGGACTTTCTAAAGCTCTTCATCATTCTGGACACAAGTATGTGTGGGTTTATGTAGGAAAATGGGGGTGTTCAGGCAGAGCTCCCTCCTAAGTAGCTTCCTTGTCTCTTCAACTCAACCCTCAGACAGGAGATGCTAAACTCAGTGGACATGACATTGGCACTCTAGCAGCAGGACCGAAGTGCTAACTGAATGGTCTATAAATTCAAAGAGGGTATGGCTGAGACTCCCAAATCTCCTTCAAGCCTGCATTTCTTACAATACCCACTTTAGCCAAACTTCTCCCCTCACTGGCGTTATCCATTTGTTAAAAGACTAAGGAAATGAACAGAGGCAATCTCTTTTTTGAGTGAAACTGAATCTCTGCTCCCATAGGCCTCCACCACTCCCACCCTCTTCTTCCTTCATTAAACTGAATTTTTCAAAGGGAGGGAGCTGTCTTAGCGGATTATGTACTCGCAAAGCCAAACCCAGTCCCTAGAACACAGTGAGTCTTCAAAGGGTCTGTAGTGAGGTTGCAGACTCTGCCTGGGTGAATCCTACAACGGAGAGTAAAATCGAATCAGCCCACGTTGGGCCCGGAAGCCACCTCTTTGTTTTTTATTTCTCCAACAGTAAAAAGCAGGAGAGTACTTTCCGTGCTTCAGGGACTGCAAGATGATGCTTTGGCAGCTAGCCAGATCTTTCTAAAATCACCTCCTGGGTTTCCAGGAAGTCTAACCATACCACAGGTGTTGATGTTGCTGTCAGCTGCCATCCAGTGGGCAACCCCATGAACAACAGAGTGATGTCCCCTCTTCACGACTGGTGCTGTGCTTGAGTCTGGTGTTGCAGCCACTATGTATTTTGAATGCTTTCCCACCTAGAGGCTTAACATCAAGCAACATATTGGAAGACATTTTCTTACAATCCATAGGGTTTTCACTGGCTAATCTTCAGAAGCAGATAGCCAGGCCTTTCTTCCTAGTCTGTCTTAGTCTGGAAGCTCACACTGAAACCTGTCTACCATGAGTGACACCCTGATGGTATCTGAAACACCAGTGGCACAGCTTCCAGCACAAGCCACCACACAAGCCACCACAGTATGGCAAACTGACAGGCAGGGGAAGCCTCATCACAGTAACCCACTGCCATTGATTCAATTCTGACACACAGAAACCCTACAGATCAGAGTAGAATGGACCCATAGAGTTTCCAAGGAAAGCCTGACAGATATGAATGGCTGACCTTCTGGTTAGCAGACATAGCACCTGACCACTATACCATCAATTTTTCTGACCTATTGCTAATTGCATTCTTTCTTTCATTTAAATGACGCTGAGTGCCTAATATGCATCAAAAACTAGAACTGCAGAGATAAATGCACACTATGTGCAAGAGATGTACTCTGAGGAGCCTGCACCTCCACAGCTGATGAACACTAAGGGCCCACATGATGCTGGGTTCCCTTCAGTCCCTACTGCACAGGTCATCCTGGGTTCCACCAGAAATGAAGAGAATGTCCCACTTTGTCACTGGACCTGAGGCTTCTCTGCTTCCCCAACTCCAAAAATCCTATTGGAAATAGTCTCTTTAGTTCGAATTGATAGCTCTTCTTTCCATAAGACTCAGAAGTGCACTCTGGAGACAAGTTTCCTCGAACATCTCCACAGGGCTGGGACATGCCTCTGGAAGAGAGGCTGGACAAAAAGTCAGTAATCAAGACAAATAACATTTTAACACCATAGTCTAAAAAAATGTAAATTAATGCAAAAATTCATGATGAAAAAGATATCAACCTGGGGGGTGGAGTCAAGTTGGCGGACTAAGCACATGTCTCCTTATATCCCTCTGGAAACCAAGACCTGAATTGACAATCAAACAGAGCCTTCTGATCATCCAGTGAGCCCCCAGGACACAGCACAGGGCTATTAATTTGGACTTCATACCACTGAGTGAAAAACCTCCTCTCTCTCGCTGACTCCTGCTCTTGGCTAGCCCTGGCTCTCACAGACTGAAGGTAAACACACCATTTTGACTTTTTGTTCTCTCTGTCTTGGCAGCTAGATTCAGAAGCACTGATAGTGGGATAGGCAGGTGAAATTGTCATATTTTGAGAGACAGGCCCGCTTTGGGACTGTCTTTTTATCACTGCCACAGCGTGGTTTGTACAGAATCACAGTGCCTGTGTGCGGGACGTCATCTTGGATACAGAGATTATAGCGGGACCTAATTCTTAGCCTAGGAGCCAGCGCCTGCAAACAGGACAGCATTTCTTCAACAGAAAAGCAATAGTTTACATGGTGTCACCTGCGGTGGGGGCCCAGCAACAGAGGTGGAGGACTTATTATCTATTGGCAACTTTAGATCCTCTATCTGCTGACTGTGTGGAAGGTACCATCTTAGATACAGTGGCCACAGCTGGACCTATTTCTTAGCTTGGGAGCCAGAGCCTGCCCACAGGAGAATGCTTTTCTACCAGAAAAGCAGTAGCTTACACAGTGTCACCTAAGACTGGGCCCTGTCAGAAGAGGCAAACAGGGCAGTAGCAATGCTGTATTTTGAACTAGTTTGTACCATCTGGGGTTGGATATAGAGGCGCTTACTTTGCCATTTGGGAAGAGGGACCTCTACACCTGAAAACCTGACTGACTTGGGAAGTGGTAAGATACCCTTTGCTTCATATTTTAAGACAGCCTAGAGAAACATCTGCAGTCCATCCTCACAGTATCTCTCCCAGCCTTTACTTACTCACATGAAACCCAAAAAGTAACAGACTCTTGTAGCATACAAGAAGTCACCCATGGCTTCAGAAAGCTCCCAAACAAAACAACCAAAGAGTTTTACAGATAAAGAAATTTTTCTGAAATCATCAGAAGGTGAATACAAAATGATTATATACAGAGCCCTTCTAGACCCTACACAAAATGCAGCAGAACAAAACGAAAAATTAAGCAAGCTGTTCAATCTGATGGAACACCAGTAATCTGAAATGCAATAGATCAAGAACAAAATCAAAGACATAGAAACTTCCATTCAAAGCCAAGAAAAAAGAATGTAACAAATGGAAAAAAGAATTTCTGACTTGGAAGACAGAGCTACTGACGCCAGCGTCTATAAGCAGAAATCAGAAAAAAGAAACAAGAAAAATAAAGAAACATTAAGAAGCATGTGGGACTCTATTAAGAGGAACAACCTTCGATTAACTGGAGTCCCTGAACAGGGTGAGACACCTGAGAACACAGAGAGTATTGTTGCTGAGCTGCTGACAGAAAACTTCTCTGAAATCATGAAGGAAGAGCATACAGATACCCAAGATGCATATCGAATACCACTTGATATAGATCTCGAAAGAAACACTCCAAGACATTTTATAATTAAGCTTAACAAAACGAAACATAAGCAACAACTCTTAAAGGCAGCAAGACTCAAAGCAAAGCTAACATTCAGAGGGAAACCCTGTAGGCTCTCTTCAGATTTCTCAGCAGAAACCATGCTGGCACAGAGACAGTGGCATGACACATTCAAAGCTTTGAAGGAGAAGAACTTCCAACCAGGAATCATATATCTGCAAAACTATCTTTCAAATACGAAAATGAAATTCAGACACTCCCAGATAAACAGAAACTCAGAGACTTTTAAAAACCAAACCAAAACTACAAGAAGTACTGAAAGAAGTTCTTGTCTTTGGCTTAGAAGAACAAAACCACTAACTTTATATTTTAGAATGACACATTATTCAGAACTCTACTCAGTTAGGGAAGGCTCCAAATTCAATCACAGCTTTAATACAGAAAGAAGCAATCCAGTGATTATCATGAAAACTACGGTGCCATCATATTAAAAAGAGGGATGTACTATAGCCATTACAGTCCTTCCAGATGGAGAGGAAGATGACAAGACTGGTAGTAATTTAAATTGGGTTTATATATAGTCTATTAAGGGGGAATCACAGGGGTGGCCATAAAGCACAACAAAGATGTAACATACTGTATCAAGAAATGTAACACAGGAGTCTCAACAACTACTAAAAACAGCTCTGAAAAAGGTGAAAAATCAACTCACAAAAAAGAATGTCCCAGAAAAGACTAATAAGAACAGAGAAAACATCAACACAAAAATAAACATATCGACACAGCAAATGGTCCCAACTCAGCAGGAACGGATGCTCACCGAGGACCAAAATGACATGCGGTAAAAACAACCAAGAAGACAGAGAGACCCACAAGAGTGGGTGCCTACATCGACTTGGGACCGGAAGAACCGGATGGTGCCTGGCCACCACCAGCGATAGCCACGATGGAGCTCACAGAAAGGAGTCTCACTGGCAACACAAGAATAAAAAGAGGTGCATCATGAGATCTCCACTAAAAGACCTCAATTGATGGTCCAGCGGTTTTGGGGTTCCTCTGAGAGCATGGCCCCCTGCCCTGATGCTGCCCTTTCCCATAAATTAAAACAAAGTTCCACTCTTTGGACAGGAATGGATTGGACTTGGCAATGCAGAGTGACCATATATTAGAAGCACTTTATGGTTCTATACATCTATAGGATATCATCTTGCTGACCTCTGGCTGGAGGAAGGGGAGTGGATGGAGAGGAAGGGAAAGGAGGCTGTTGGGAGGATGAGACATGTATGGAGCAGAGAGGAATAGTGTGCAGTCACCGGACAGGGAGAGCAGTGGAAGCTGCATATAGGTGGCCATGTAAATTTATATGTGAATGTATATTTTCACTCAGTTGCATTAAATAAAAATAAAAATTAAAAAAATAAATAAATAAACGTATCACAGTGGCAGCACTGAACACATACCTATCAATAATTACATTGAATGTGAATAGACTGAATGATCCAGTAAAGAGACATCGAGTGACATCTTGGATCAAAAGACATGACCCATCCATATGTTGTCTACAAGAAACTTGAGACTTAAAGATAGGAACAAACTGAAAATTAAAGGATGGAAGAATATATATCAAGCCGACAATGAACAAAGAAGAGCAATTTTAATGTAAAATCCACCATCGTGGACAAAGATGGACACTATTTATTGCTTAAAGCTTCAGTACACAAGCAAGACTTAACTATATTAAATATTTATGCACCTAATATCAGAGCACCTAAATACGTTGAAGAAACACTGACTACACACACAAAAAAGAGTCAGATTACTCCACAATAATAGTGGGAGACTTTAACACTCCACTCTCAATACTGGACAGATTATCTAGAAAAAAGCTCAGTAAAGATACAGAAGACCTTATTGCCATAATTAAACAATTAAACCTCATTGATACATACAGAACTTTCTACCCATCAGTGGACAATTACACCTTCTTCTCAAGTGCACATGGAGCATTCTCCAGAATTGGTCATGTGTTAGGACATAATGCAATTCTCAACAAAAGCTGTACCACTGAATTACTGCAAAGTATCTTCTCAGATCATAAAGCAATAAAAGTCAAAAATCAATAGCAGAAAAAACATAGACAGAAAGTGGAACTCTTGGAAACTGAACAATGTCTTGCTCAAAAAACCAAGGGTTATAGAAGAAATCAAGGATGAAGTAAAGAAATTCATGGATTACAATGAGAATGAAAACACTTCCTACCAGAACCTATGGGATACAGCCAAAGCAGTGTTCAGAGGTCTGTTTATCTCCATAAAGGCACACATCTGGAAAGAAGAAAGAAACTAAATCAAGGAACTAACTCTACAGCTTGAACAAGTGGAGAGAGAACAACAGAGGAACGCCTCAGGCACCAGAAGAAACCAGATCATAAAGATTAGAGCAGAGGTAAAGGAATTAGAGAATAGAAAAACAATTGAAAAAATTGAAAAGACCAAAAGCTGGTTTTTTGAAAAGATCAACAAAACTGACAAACCACTGGCTAAACTTAACTAAAGAAAAACAGAAAAGGAAACAAATAACCCAACTAGAAATAAGAGGGGAGTTGTCCCAACAGATCCAATAGAAATCAAAAATATCATAACAGAATACTATGAAAGACTGTACTCTAACAAATTTTAAAACCTAGAGGAAGTAGACAAATTCCTTGATTCATACCACCTACTCAAATTATCACAGCGTGAAGCAGAATAACTTACTAAACCAATCACAAAGGAAGAGATTGAAAATGTCATCAAAACACTGCCAACTAAAAAAATCCTGGGCCCAGATGGCTTCACTGCAGAATTCTACCAAGCTTTTAGAGGAGAGTTATCTCCAATACTACTGAGACTATTTCACAGTATAGAAAGGGATGGAGTACTTCGAAACTCATTCTATGAAGCCAGCATAACCCTGATACCAAAGCCAGGGAAAGATTCAACCAAAAAGGAGAACTACAGACTGATATCACTCATGAATCTAGATGCAAAAATCTTCAACAAAACTCTTGCCGATAGAATACAACAACATATCAAAAAAATAATCCATCATGACCAAGTGGGATTCATACCAGGGATGCAAGGCTGGTTCGACATCAGAAAAACAATTAATGTGATTAACCACATAAATATCACAAAAGACAAGAATCACCTGATTTTGTCCACTGATGCAGAAAAGGCATTTGATGAAGTCCAATACCCATTCATGCTAAAAATTCTTAGCAAAATAGGCATAAATGGAAAATTGCTCAATGCAATATGGGCCATTTATATAAATCCAACTGCCTACATCATCCTGAATGGGAAGAGACTGAAAGTCTTTCCCTTGAGAACAGGAACTAGACAAGGATGCCCACTCTCACCTCTCCTATTCAACATTGTACTAGAAGTTCTAGCCAGAGCAATTAGACAAGACCAAGAAATAAAGGGCATCTGTATCAGCAAAGAAGAAGTCAAAATCTCCCTGTTTGCAGATGATATGATTCTGTATGATATGACTGTATATGCAGAGAATCCCAAAGAATCTATAAGTAAACTACTCAAACTGATAGAAGAGTTCAGCGAAGTCTCAGGATACAAGATAAACATAAGTAAATCAGTAGGATTCCTTTATACCAACAATGAGACTGTCAATGAAGAAATCATCAAATCAATACCATTTACGATAGCCCCTAAGAAGATAAAATACCTAGGAATTAACCTAACCAGAGAAATAACAGCCCTTTACAAAGAGAACTACAAGCCTTTACTACAAGAAACTCACAGAGACTTAGATAAATGGAAAAACCTACTCTGCTCATGGATAGGAAGACATAATATTGTGAAAATGTCTATTTTACCAAAACAATCTACTTATATGTTGCAATCCCAATACAAGTTCCAGCGTCATTTTTAATGAGATGGAGAAACAAATCATCAATTTTGTTTGGAAAGGGAAGAAGCCCCGGATAAGTAAGGTACTACTAAAGAAGAAGAACACACAATGGAACAGAATTGAGACCCCAGAGATGACACCATCTGCCTACAAACAGTTGATATTCGAAAAAGGCCCTAAGACATTAAACTGGGGTAGAAACAGTACCTTCAACAAATGATGCTGGGAAAATTGGATATCCATCTACAATAAATTGAAACAAGATCCATATCTTACACCTTATACAAAAACCAACTCCAAATGGATAAACGACCTAAATATCAGATCTAAAATGATAAAGCTCATCCAAGAAAAGATAGGAACAATAATGGAAGTTTTAATACACAACATAGACAGATTTCAAAATCTGTCAAACAAACCACAATCAACAGAAGAGAAAATAGATAAATGGGAACTATTAAGAATCAAACACTTTTGCTCATCCAAAGACTTTATTAATAAATTTAAAAGGCCACCTACAGAATGGGAAAAAATATTTGACAACTCTACGTCAGACCAACGCCTGATCTCCATAATCTACAAGGTACTACAAAACATCAATAAGAAGATAAATCATCCAATTAAGTGGTGGGCAAAGGAGATGGACAGACATTTCTCTAAAGAGGAGATCCAGGCAGCCAAAAAACACATGCAGACGTGTTCACGATCTTTAGTTATTAAAGAAATTCAAATCAAGACTACAATGAGATATCATCTGTCATGGTTTGAATCGTGTCCCCCCAAAAATGTGTGCAGCCACGTGGCTGGGATATGGTTCCCAGTATCTTGGGACTGTCCTCCATTGTGTGGTTTTGCTAACCTGTATGTTAAAGGATTAGGGTGGGGCTGTAAATTCCTGCTGTAGGGGGAGTTTCCCTGGAATATGGCTTGCCCCACCCTTAATGCTTTTAGCTTCCAAGGAATAAAAGGAAAAAGAAACAAAGGACAATTCGAGAACCTCGCTACCATCAAGCAAGCAGCACTGGGAGCAGAGCGCGTCCTTCAGACCAGCGGTTCTTGCATGAGGATGCTCCCTGGACAAAGACTGATACAATACCGGACTTTCCTCCAGAGCCGACAAGGGGAAAGCCTTCCCCTGGAGCAGACACCCTAAATACAGACTTGCAACCTACCAGACTGTGTAAGAGTAAATCTTTCTTTGTTAAAGCCATCCACTCTGTGGTATTTCTGTTAGAGCAGCCCTAGCTGACTAAAACACCATCTCACCCCAACAAGGTTGGTCATGATCCAAAAAAACACAAAACAACAAATGTTGAAGAGGCTGTGGAGAAAGTGGAAGTCTCCTGCACTGTTGGTGGGGTTGCAAAATGGTCCAGCCCTTTTGGAAAGCAATTTGGCACTTCCTAAAAAAAATGGATAGAGATATACCATTTGACCCAGTAATTCCACTACTTGGAATATATCCTACAGAATCAAGGCCATTCACACCAATGGACACACGCACAAGAATGTTTATTGCAGCACAATCCACGACTGCAAAAAGATGGAATCAACCCAGATGCCCGGCAACAGAGGAATGGATAGGTAAACTATGGTATATATACTCAATGGAGAATTATGCAATGATAAAGAACAATGATGATTCCAGGAAACATCTCATGACCTGGTTTCAACTGGAAGACATTATGTTAAGTGAAAGTAGTCAGTGACAAAAGGACAAATACTGTATGAGACCCCTACGATAAGATCTGAAAATACAGACTTATGTATAGAAGAAAAGACTCTTTGAAGGCTGCAAGGGATGGGAGGGAGGGTGAGACAGGGAGGGTTTAGATAGTTGGTAGAAATTTGGTTGGTGAAATCGGTGATGGTACACATTAGAAACAAGAACAATATTAAGTGGACTTCACCATAGCTTGAGTACTCCTTCCATCTTAACATAATATAGCAAGGACAGAGTAGCTGGGGCAGGGGGCAGGAGACCATGCTCTTAGGTGAAATCAAGGCCAACTGGCACAACTAGCATTTTGCTAAGAGGACTCTCTGCACTCCACATTGGTGAGTGGCATCTGGGGTCTTAAAAGCTGCCAAGCTGCCATCCGAGGGCATAGCAAATTGTTCCAACTCAGCAGGAATGGATGCTCACTGAGGACCAAAGTGACATGGGGTAAAGACAACCCAGAAGATAGAGAGACCTACATGAGTGGGTGCCTACATCGACTTGGGACCAGAAGAACTGGATGGTGCCCAGCCACCACCAGTGATAGCTGCGATGGAGCTCACCAAGTTGAGTCTCACTGGCAACACAAGAATAAAAAGGGGTGCACCCTGAGATCTCCACTAAAAGACCGCAATTGATGGTCCAGGAGCTTTGGGGTTTCCCTGGGAGCATGGACTCTGGCCCTGATGCTGCCCTTGCCCATAAATCATAATGAAGATCCACTCTTCAGACACGAATGAATCGGACATAGTGATGCAGAGTGACTGTATATTGGATGCACTTTATGGTTCTGTGTATCTATAGGATATCATACCGCTGACCCCTGGCTGGAGGAAGGAGAGTGGGTGGAGAGGAGGGGAAAGGAGACTGTTGGGAGGATGAGACATGTATGGAGCAGAGAGGAATAGTGTGCTATCACCGGACAGGGAGAGCAGTGGAAGCTGCATATAGGTGGGCATGTAAATTTATACGGGAATGTACATTTTCACTCAGTCACAAAAAAAAAAAAAAAAAGATATCAACCTTTTAAATAAAGATAGGATCAGTATTACTGCTTTTTCCTCGTGCTTCTGGCTTCATGATGGCTTGGCATTTATCTGTTACCAATCCTATCTTAAAGTTTTGGTATTTCGTCCATCATGATTTTTTGCATTAATCATGATTTTTTTAAAAAATATTATTTATCTTGATTACTGAATTTTTTTGGCACTCCTTTTTATTTTCTCCTTAGTCCTACCTTAACCAGTAACCAGGTACTGCTGAGTTGATTCTGACTCAAGACAACCCCATAGGTGTCAGAGTAGAACTGCACTCCATGATAAAGTTCAGTGGCCGGTTTTTCCAGAGCAGATTGCCTGGACTTCTGAGATGCTTCTGGGTAGACTCGAACCTCCAATCTATCGGTGAAGTTCTCACTTCAGTTCTGGCCCTGTTTCTTCACCTCCTACTTTCTCCTATCAGCAGCCAGCATCCAAACGCCCCACCCCTCAGCCCTGCAGCGGCTCCTCCCCAGAGGTAGAGGCTCCGCTGCATCTCAGAACCAGAGGAGGGATGGTGGACAGGACCTGTGTGCTCTGGGTTCTCCTAACTCTTCTTTGCATCTATGTCCCTGGCACTTAGCACAGTACCAGGAAGAAAGCAGAGCTTCCAGCAGTGTTGTCAAGCCAAATCTCATTCCTCTAAGAGTTCCTGTGAGAATATACAAATAAGTTCACTTTCACATTTTCTCTTTCATTTGTCTCATGTTAAGTTTCACAGCAGCTGTATAGTTGGGTTTTTTTTTTTTTTTTTTTTTTAAGCCAGGCTTCTTTGAGAGGTTAAGCTGCTTTTTAATCAAATGCTTTTCCCTTGCAACCTTTTCCTCACATCATCTCTATCAAGCGGGTCACAAGCTCTCGCCAGTAATTACCCCCAATTTTCAGCTTTGCCTTCTGAGCCTTCACTGTGGAGTTCATCCCTCACAGGTAATTTTCAGGTCTTTGCTGAGCTCAAACAAATCCCCACCTGTAAAAATGGCGTGGCAGGGGTGTCTAACCTCTCCTCGCTTCACAAGGACAAAGACAATCACCATCCACATCCACCCAAAGCTTATTCTTAGGAGACAGAAGTCAGACACATTTCCTGTCTCCAACTTTTTTGCTAACTCTGATATCCACTCTCCCTCCTATGGCACTCCACTTCTCTGCTGGGTCTGAAGAAGTCAAATGGTCATAGATACAGACCAGATACAGCCTCAGTCAACCTGGTGTTGATCAAGCACAGTACTCCCTGCTAGAGTGCCCAAATCAGGTCAAAATGCCAAGCCTTTTCAGAAAAAAGCCACTTGCTATCAAGCTGACTCTGACTTATAGTAACTGTGTGTGTGTCAGAGGAGAGCTGTGCTCCAGAGGGGTTTCAATGAGCTGGTCTTTTGGAAGTAGATCACCAGACCTTTCTTCTGAGGTACCTTTGGGTAGACTGGAACTTGCAACCTTTCAGTGAGCAGTTGAACATGTTAATTGTTTGCACCACCCAGAGACTCCAGATCAGGCCTTTATACATCTTTATATCCCATTTCTTTCAGTCACCAGGTATGTATATAGACTGCCCCAAGTGAAATGGCTCTTCTCCAGTACCAATCCGGAAAGAGCTGAGAGCTGGAGGCTGGCTGCTGATTGCAATGTTCCATGTACAAGTGACAACTGTTTCCTTGAAGGGGGACCTATTGGTACCATCTCTGTGTCTAGCCTACAGTGCAATTAGGGACATCAGTCTTAGCAATGAGTGGGTTAGTTTGGTATGGTTCAAGGTTAAAAAGGAAGTGAATAGGACTTTAAAATCCTGCAACACTCCTCTCCTTACTGAGGTGGTGCATTACAGGATGGGAGCCTAGAGAGAATGGGAGAGCTACTTCCTAGAAGGCAGGTAAGTGGGATGGGAGCTAACAGACTTCCAAGTCAAGCTAATTACTTGGGCAGTAGCAAACAGCTATCTCGCCTAGACACAATCTGCCCAGAAACTCATCATCCGCACCATGGAAAATAGGTTCTTAGGATTGGCCTGGAGTTTGCTGTGGTCCTGGTCAGCTGAACCAGTGGCTCACGCAAACTTGGGTCCAAACCATGTTTAAAGACGTTATCAAGATAAACAGGTCCCAGTGAACAAAGGCCATGTTGGTTCCTATCCATCAGCCACTGAAAGGCCAAGGCATATTCCAAATGGTATCACTGGGTGTTAGAAGGTCAAGCTTACGTTTAAGGCTGTCCACCACTTCTAATCCAAAGAAAGCTGTAGAAGCTTTTACAGTCCCATTTCAACCTCCACAACAGGATACTGTGGGCAGGAAAGCTCTCGAGCACGGCAACACCATCAAAGCTTCAGTGGTCCTGGTGCCCTGTTATTGCTTGTTTATTTCATATCAACAGCCAGCACCTCCCAGTATGCCAGCTTCTAGTGCGGATAGGTAGCTGAAGAGTGATGTAGGTATACAGACATCAACGGCAGCCTTAATGTTTGACTGCATAAATCAGGTAAAGGAATCCTCAGAACCGGAAAGAGAACGAGTCTCAAGCCAGTAACAGCTCAAGACTCAGGGAAGTAATTATGCACGATGTGGAGAGACTGTCCCAGCTACTCACTGTGGCAACCCTCCCCTTCTCTATCTCTCCCCAACAACAACCCAACCATCAGCCATCTAAAAAGCTATATCGTGAGTCACTGGGCCTCCCAGACCCATAAGTCCAGTCCATTGTTCACCTGCATGGGAATGTGTTGGGGCTGAGAGAACGCTGGGCCTGCCGGAGCAGGATTTGGTTCAGAAAAACCACCTAAGCTATGAGTATAACAAGACCAGCTCTCTGCTATTCTACAATGTTACATTCAAAAGAACTTCCAATGATGGCCGGGAGCTAGCAGGTGATTATAGGATTCTCCCAGAAGGCCTTGGAGAAATTGAGGTTATGAACATTTAAGTACTGTGTTATGTACCTAGGGTCGCCATGAGTTGGATCTGACTGGACAGCTCTTGGCTGGCTGGCTATATACCTGGTACCATTGAATCCATTTGGAGGTGGATCTGTGATAGGTACCTGGGTCCAAGTGGGCTAAGTGATAGCATCACCCCAAGTACACACACATAACCCACTGATGGTTGGAGTAGAGCTGGGGTGCAGAATGAAGTCCATAAATGCAGTGAGATCCAGTTTAGGTTTCCCCTCCACCCTGGCTTTGGAGAAAACAAGACTGCATCACAGGCTATATTTCCATCTTGCTCTCAACTTCAGCACATCTTCAGGGATGGATTTTTGGTTCACTTACAAGGGGGCAAAGGGTCACCGGGTGACACTACTAAATGACTATGCACCTACCCAGGGATACTTCAGAAGACAGACCTGGTGATCTGCTTCTAAAAAGTCACAGCCTTGGAAAACCTTACAGAGCAGTTCTGCTCTGCACATAAGGCACTGCCATGGTAGGGTCTGACTGGATCACAACCAACAGCACCAACACAAAGAAGCATCTATGCCCTTCCTTCCTCTGGGCTATGTTTCCAGCTTCCCTGAGATAAGCATCACCTTGAGGTATGGTGATAAAAATGCAAATCTGAGCTTCCATTTATTTAGATCAAGGCTTCAAACTCCTAGTTCAGGTCCAGCTCCTCCTGAGAATTTGTCTAACAAGTTCCCAGGCGATGCTAATGCTGATGGTTAGGGACTAGGTCTGAGAATCACTGTTGGCTGTTGTTATAAGGTACCGTAAGTTGATTCCAGCTCATAGCAACTTCAGAGTTTCCAAGGCTGTAGATCTCTACAGAAGCTGACAGACACATCTTTTCTCTTGCACAGATGTTGGTATCTTAGAACGACAACCTTCTGGATTAGCAGTCAATCACTTTAACCACTGCTCCACCAGGGCTCCTTACCAGTAGAGCCAGCCAGCCAAGTGCCTTCAAGTAGTGGTTCTCAAATGTTATTATACATAAGAATCACCTGGGGATCTTGTTAAACTGTAGATTCCGACTGGGGATCTTGTTAAACTTATCTGGGGATAGAAATGCAAATTCTCAGCAGGGGTTTGAACTGGAACAAACCAGTTCAAAGGCCTACTTCAGATTCAAGATTCCAATGAAGGGCTTGGCCTGGGCAGCTGTGTAATTTACAAGTACCTCAGGTGATTCTTAAAATCAGGAAAATTGGAAAACCCTGCTCATGCCTGGACTATTCCCTGAAGAAATCTGATTGAGTTGGTCTAGGGTTATTTCTTAATTCTGTCATTATTGACATCCCAGGCTGCATGATCCTTCACTGTGGGGCCTGCCAATGCACTGGAGGAAGTTAAGCAGCATCCCTGGCCTCTACCTATTAGATGCCAAAGTACACGCCCCTTGTGAGAACCACAACTGACTCCAGACAATAGTGTCCACTAGGAAGCAAAATTCTCCCAGTTGGTCCAGAGTGTGGTCAGGGCAATATGATTTTTTTTAAAAATGTCTCCACATAATGTCATGTGCAGCCAAGACAATTCAGATTGGCACTTGTCAAACCTTAATATACATACGAGTCAACTGAAGAACTTGTCAAAAAGGAAGTTTCTGAGTCAGTAGGTCTGTGATAGGGGGACCAGAGACTGCATTCCCAACAAACCCCCAGGTATTGACCACATGCTAATGCTGCTGGTTAACAGACCACACATGGAGAAGATGGGCTGAAGATCACCCTTGAATTTGGCCAGTCATGAGCATTATTTTAATCCAGCTGTTAAAGCGAATCAGTTTTCTCCCGAATTAGGAGAGAACATCACATGACAACGTTTGAACATATGAACACGGTCAGAGACGGTAGGATGCTGACAAACTCTCTAAGGGAGGACCTGGGTTGTGGAAGAGCATCACACCATATAACCACTTGAAGGAACAATTTGTAGGAAAGGCCACCTGCATGGCCTCCCTAGCATACTATACTGCTCGACCAGGGGTTTGCAAATCATGCAATGATCTGGGGCAACTCTAGCATTGGCTAGAAACACCCAACTCTCTGCAGACGAGAGACAGAAGAAGAGGTGGATGCAGTATAGTGATAGGTGTCTCTAATCTCACCTGTATCAATTGAGCATGACAGCCACCCCCTTCCCCCAGCCATACAATTCTATATTTTTTTCTTAGCATCATGATTTCCAGGGACAACATGAAAATATGTCAAAGAGTTCTTCAAGGGGTAGGGAGTAGCAGAAGAAGGAAAGAAAGGAACCAGTGAGCAGTAAATTCAAGACAAAATTTCTGAATCTCAATATCATACCCTGTGAGCAAGGGCTTTGCAGTCAGGTGCTGGGGTTCTTCTGGCCTGAAATTCTTCATCTGAAGCTTCAGGGAATTCAAGTGTAGGCAACCCCAAGACCTTGCAATAAAGGCAGGCTCTGAAAACTAGGAAGAGCCAAGAATTCTTACCAAAGTAGCACAAAAAGCCGCTTCCCTAACATAATAAAGGAAAAACAGCCAACATCATTCTTATTGCTAAAACACTGAAGACATTCCCATTAAAGTGAGAAATGAAACAAAGAGCCCACTGTTGCCACTATTATTTATTGTTATTATTCAGGTAATTCTAGTCAATGATATGGAAAATGAGAAGAATAAAAAGATATAAATATTTAGTGGAGAGGCCAGACATAATCGTCTACCTGGAAACCCCAGCAGAATTAACTGAGAACTTTTTGATCTAGTACGAGGTGAGTGGCACAACTGTGAAAGATCACTGTAAAACTGAGACGCCTGAACTGCAGTGGCTGACACAGGTCTGACTCAGGCTTTGTTTGGTCCTAAACCCTGTGGCCACTTGGCAGAGCCATGGCCCTGAACCACATTTTTGAACAAGGTTACTTGTTCTGCAGCATTCTGAGGTGGCCCATCCGGAACTTGAAGGAAACAGAAGGAACTAGCTCTGGAATGCGTGCAGGAATGCGTGCAGGAAACTGAGTACCCCAGCCAATAGAAATTCTTGATAAATGAGTCTTATAAGTGCCTGCTGAATGTCAACGAACCAAATGTATGCCCACACTCTTCCCAACTCTGTACAAAGTTCTGCAAAACTGAGCATGAAAGACTTACACAAAGACCTATGCTGTCTTTGGAAGGCCGTTTTTCTGCTTTTGTTTTAGTGCTTCCTGATTTGCAAATCTTTGAGTCTGAACAAAACTCTTCTTTCACAGAAAATCGGCTTCATTTCTAACATAGCTAATCAAAAAATGTAAACATTATAATCAATAGCTTTCCTGTACTTGATAAGGAGGGAAAAAATAGCCTATACTTATTTACAGTCCTTCTGAACTCACTATATGCAAGAATTCATGATGGTTGTATAGACATGTTCGCAATTCTTTGATACTTTTCACCTTAAGAAAACCAAAACAACCAAACCCACTGCCGTCGAGTCTATTCCTACTCATAGCGACCCTGTAGGACAGAGTAGAACTGCCCCATAGAGTTTCCAAGGAGCGCCTAGCAGGTTTGAACTGCTGGCCTCTTGGTTAGCAGACGTAGCACTTAACCACTATGCAACCAGGATGAAGCATGACTTAATTCCATTCCCCTTGAGTACAGGCCCAGAAACACTGGGTTAAGTGCTACGTCTGCTAACCAAGAGGTCGGCAGTTCAAATCCTCCAGGCACTCCTTGGAAACTCTATGGGCCAGTTCTACTCTGTCCTATAGGGTTGCTATGAGTAGCAATTGACTTGACAGCAGTGGGTTTGGTTTTTGGTTTTGAGTACAGGCTGGACTTAGTGATTCACTTCCAGTGATAAGAACAGGGCAGAACTGATGGGCATAATACTTTGGAGACTGTCTTCTGACTTCGCTTCTTTTCCCTCCTCCACCCGCTCTCTTCCAGTTTTCTCATTCTGGAGGAATCCAGCTGCCCTATCATGAAGATACTCAGGCACCTACGGAGATGCTCATGTAGCAAGGAACTAGTTCTTGCCAGCAATCACATGAGGACACGTACAAGCAATTTCTCAGAACCTTAGGGGAGCCCTGAGAAGACTGAGGCCTCAGTCAACAACACAACTTCATGAGAGAGCCTGAACCCAAACCACACAGCTAACTTCTGCCAGATTCCTGACCCACAGAAACTGTAGGAGCACACATGTACATCATTTTAAATCACTAAGTTTGAGGTGGAAACCCTGGCAACACAGTGGCTGAGTGTTACAGCTGCTTAACAAAAGGTTTCCAGGCACTCCCTGGAAAACTCTATGGGACTGTGCCCTATAGGGTCACTATGAGTCACAATCAACTCCATGGCAACAGGTTTGGCTCTTTGTTTTTAAGTTTGGGGTAATTTGCAAGGCATCAATCAAAAACCCATTGCTATGAGTTGACTCCAACTCATAGTAACCCGATAGGACAGAGTAGGACTGCCTCAAAGTGTTTCCAAGGAGCTCCTGGTGGATTCCAACTGCTGACCTTTTGGTTAGCAGCCATAGCTCTTAATCACTATGCCGCTAGGGTTTCCACAATGCATCCATTGATAATTAATATGGAATTTTTTTATCACTCAAGGGCCCAAGGCCGTGGGCTTGGGTAGTGCTGATCAGAGTAACAAATAGACAGGTAGAGTTGAAGGATACCTAGAGAGGCTAGTTAGGTGACACTAGAAAGTGTGTGGAGCTATGCAAGGAAGAAGAGAATGGGTCTGGAAAAGAAGGGAGAGCAAGAGCAGCCTGTATGATCGGCAAGATGGATGAAGAGGTGTTTAGTATGCTTTGCTGCGTGCGGGACCATGAAATGCTCCCTTTGCACCATTTGGTGAGCCTCCAGAAAAGAGTTTAATTGTATTTCAGTGCTTTTGAATATCACTCCTGTGTTTCTGCTAAATGTGACACCTTGCTGAGACCTGCCCTGCGGTAATTCAGCTTTATTTGTGTATCAACGACATTAACAATAACCAGTTGGAAAATGTAATAAAATATCCCATTTACAAGAAACAAATCCCGGACCAAACCCACTGTCATCTAGTCTATTCCAATTTACAGTGACCCTATGGGACAAGGTGGGAAACCCTGGTGGTATAGTGGGTTAAGTGCTACCACTGCTAACCACAAGGTCGGCAGTTCAAATCTACCAGGCACTCCTTGAATACTCTAGAGGGCAGTTTTACTCTGGCCTCTAGAGTCACCATGAGTTGGATCTGACTCGATGGCACTTGGCTGGCATAGGACAAGGTAGAACCGCCTCTAAGGGTTTCCAAGGAGCAGCTGATCAATCTGAACTGCAGATCTTTCTGTTGGCAGCCTGAGCTCTTGACTACTTCTCTACTGAGGTTCCCCATTTACAATAGTAACTGAAATTTACAAAATGTCTAGAAATATAGCCAACATGTAGGGTTTCTATGACAGAAGTGATAAAACTGTAACTACAGGACATATAAGCAGATTTGAATTAAGGACAGTCGTTCATTCCTTTAGTTAACAAACCCTTAGTTAAAAAATCAATATCTCACAGAAAATAAAGAGGAGATAATTTAAAAGGTACATATGGTTTAAACATAAGTATATGCTATAAAACATGATGGGCAAAAATTATAAATGCAATCTTGCTCCAAAACAAGTCATTCTTGTTGGCATTAGAACTCTTTTTTTGGCAGAAAACACTTTTCTTGAAAAAAAGTCTTCATGAAACACCATTGTAGCATTATGGGATTCTGAGGTAGCCAAGCCAAGCCAAGTACCTTTGAGTCGGATCTGAGATTATCCTCAAAATGCTATACTATAAACACAACAGCTAAGTTATGAATGCCTTTTGTGAATTCAAATCTAATGCCTTTTTATTTGCAATCTCTCATTTCATAAAGCTTCAAAAACTGGCTTTGCAGCTCATAAAGCAAAACAGGACTAAAGGGGCATACCAGCCCGGGGGCAAGTACCAGAAGGAAGACTGAGACAGGAAAGCTGGTAATAGGAAACCCAAGGGTGACAAGAGAGAGTGTTGGTATGTTGCAGGGTTGTTAACCAATGTCATAAAACAATGTGTGCACTAACTGTCTAATGAGAAACTGGTTTGTTCTGTAAAACTTCATCTAAAGTACAATTTTTTTTAAAAAAGCCTTTACAGAAATTATCTTGATATTAAGGACAATTCAGCATCTAGTGTTATGCTCCACACTGACAATTAGAGTGTAAGCTGGTTCGCTCTCTGAGCTAACCCACTGACCAGTCCACCTGGCCTACAAAATGAAGCAGTGATTGTTAGAATGTTCATTTAAAGACTTTTTTAAAATTTATTTATTGTGATTGAGTGAAAGTATACAATCCGGTTTAAATTTGCATGCCTGCCTAGGTGTAGCTCCTACTGTTCTCCTTGCCCTGTGACAGCACACTCCTCCTTTCATGTCATATCCTCTTAACAATCTCCTGTCCCCTCGTCTCCACCCTCTCCACTCTCCTGCAGTAAGTGGCCAGTAGGACAACATCCTATAGATGCATAGAACCGTAAAGTGCATACACGATATGGTCACTCTGTGTCGCCGAGTCCTGTCTGAGGAGTTGACCTCAGTAATGATTGATGAACAGGGGCAGCATCACAGTTCATTAAAATTTTTTGCTGTACAGATGTAAAATTAAGTACTTCAAAAGTGAAGTAGGCAAATAGAAGTAATCATTACTGCCAAGCCTATATAATCCCCTATGGGCACTAAATACTATTATTCTCATTTTATGAACGAGGAAACTGAGGCCAAGGGTGCCATTAAACACATTCTTAATAAGTGGCAGAGCTGGGATTCAAACCCTGGTAGCTGGGTCCCATCCTTCCAACAACAGTGTGAACTGCATGTTCAACAGTAGGGAACTAGTTGCAGCCGTTACATTACGTGTAAGTGTAGTTTGCAACCTGGCCTTCAGAAGCAGTGAGGGACCCAAGATACCCTACATAATTCACTCCATCCAACCTCTACCCAGAGCCCTGCCTTCTGCTTTGTTTACTGAGACCTCTTTCTAAGAATAATTTTCCTGAGGGCAGGAGAATTAAAATCAGAGTTGTAGAATGGTATCTAACAACGTGAGGAAGTGGGAAGGGAAAAAACAGTTTGCAAAACAGCAATATGTAATAAGATCCCCTCTTGTCATTAGGTGCCCTCAGGAGTGTTCTACTCACAATGACCCTGTATGGCAGAGGGGAACTACCCAGTGGGGTTTCCTAGGCTACATATCATCTTTATGGGAGCAGATCACCAGGTCTTTCTCACAGCGAGGCTCAAACTTCCCGCCTTTCAGTTAGCAGTGGAGCACTTTACCACTGTGCCACCTGGTCTCCTTAGTAAGACCCTAATTTCTAAAAAAAACCACACACATACAAGTGAAAACAACACCAATCACACTGTGGTTATATAGCTAGACTGCGGACGTAAAAGTGATTTTTAATTTTTCTTGGATTTTTTTGTCTATTTTTAATTTTCTACAATGAATATCTTTAATTTAAAAAACTAAAATGCATGTGGGCATGCAAAACGATTTGGACTGTATACTTGCACTTAATCACGATAAAAATAAAATAACTAAAGTGCAAAAAAATGCTCAACATCATTAGTCACCAGAGAAATGCAAATTAAAACCACAACAGGATACTATTTCATGCCACTGATGGCTGTAATAAAAAAGACAGGCCAGGATTTGGGGAACCAGGAACCATCATGCATTGCAGGTGGGAAAGTGAGATGACATCATCACTTTTGAAAACAATTTGGCTGTTTCTTAAAAAGTTAAACATGAGTTTGCCAGATGACTCAGCACTTTCACTCTTAGGTGCCCCCCCCAAGAAAAAGAAGATCATATATTCTCACAGATTTGCACATGCATGTTCTTAGCAGCTTTATTCATAATATCCCCAAACTGGAAACATCCCAAATGTCCATTAACTTAGTGACTGGATACACAAAATTGGAACTACAGTGAAACACTATTCAGCAATGAAAAGGAGTGGACTACAGCTACAAACTATGACATGCATAAACCTCAAGATTATATTCATAGAAGCCAAGAGATTAAGAGACCATACAATTTATGGTTCCATTTATGTGAAATACCTAGAAAAGGCAAAGCTACAGAGGTAGAACAGAAAGTGGATTAGGGGTAGCCCAGGGTGGGGGTGGGGGTTAGGAATGAAGAATTAGCAGCAAATATTCGTAAGGGATCTTACTGAGGTATTAAAGATATTCTAAAGCTGATTTTCAGTGATGGTCATACAACTTTACAAAGCTTCTGAAAAATCTGTTGAATTATATACACTTCAAAAGAGTGAGTTCTGCTGTTGTCTGTGCCGCAGAGAGACCCTGTACACAACGAATGGGACACTTCCCGGTCCTGCACCATGCACGCGATCGTTTTGTGTGTGCTTAAGACAAATGTTGCAGCCACCGTGTCAGTCCATCTCCTTAAGGGTCTTTCTCTTTTTGGCTGACTCTCCACTCTACCAGGCATGATGTCCTTCTCCAGCGACTGATCCCTCTCGACAGCATGTCCGGAGTATGTAAGATGCAGTCTTGCCATCTTGCTTCCAAGGAGCACTCTGTACTTTGTACTTCTTCCAGGACAGATCTGTTTTGTTCTTTTGGCAATCCATGGGACATTCTTCTCCAGCACCATAATTCAAAGGCATCAGTTCTTCTGTCTTCCTCATTCATTGTCCAGCTTTCGCATACATATGATGTGATGGAAAATACCATGGCTTTGCTCAGGTGCACCTTAGTCTTCAAGGTGACATCTTTACTTTTTAGTATTTTAAAGAGGTCCTCTGCAGCAGATTTTCCAAAAAGCGTCTTTTGATTTCTTGACTTCCAAGACATGTTAAATACACATCGATAACGTTTTTTATTGTTTGTTTTGTTTTAATTACAGGTAAAACAGTATTATGAGGGCATTCAAAAGGCTTAGAACAAAAGGGTGAAAGACGAGGTGCAAAGCCCCAAATTAAGGGCAACAGAGATCACAGTGAAAGTTAACGAAGCAGGAAAAGAATTATCCTAAAAGATACTTCTCAAACTTTTCTCAGACAGGCTCCCCCTGCTGGTGGGAATGTGAAATCATATATATAATCCCTCTGGAAGGTAATCTGTCCTAGTTAGTGTACAACGCTTTATTTAACTAGCAGTTCCGCTCCTAGTAAGCTATGCTATGGACAATGTTGGACAAATGTTCAAAGACTCATGAACAAGAGTGTTTATACTAGAGTTGTACATACCAGTCCTGACATTTAAATTCACAAGCTTAACTGTGTTAAGCGCTACATATGAGGACTGCCAATTAAGTTCGCGAACTCTTCCGAGAAAAAGTGCTACGTACCGCGTCGTTGTCTATCACTGTGGTCACCTTACAAGAACTCCCCTTTGGAAGCTATGCACCAACCCGAGAGCCTAGTCCACCTTCAAAGCAATTTTGGAACTCTTCTTCTGGAATGGTCATCAGAGCTGTCGTTGTATTACCCTTAACGTCCTGAAGGTCACCAAAATGTCTTCCTTACAATTTCTCCTTTACCTTCCGTTAAAGAAAAAACTCCCTGAGGGCCAGATCAGGTGAGTAGGGAGGATGTTCCAATATAGTTATCTGCTCACTGGCTAAAAACTGCCTCACAGACAACTATACAATTACTTGCCACCGTGCCACTGTGTGCAAATCACCCAATCCAGAAAGAGTTCCAAAATTGCTGTGAAGTGTGGACTAGGTGCTGGCATCAGTGCATAGCTTCCCAAGGTAAGTATTTAGAAGGTGACCATAGTGATAGTCAGCAATGAGGTATATAGTACTTTTTCTAGGATGCATTCACAAATTTAATCGGCTGCCCTAGGAAGTGTAAAATATTAGCAATACCCAAAAAGTGAGGATTGGTGAAATAAAATTATAATGCATCCATATAATGGAACACTACAGTCATTTTAAAAATCTTGAACTGAAAGAATATTTATTGACTTGGAAATATGTCCATAAAACATTATTATTAAAAAATTTTTTAAAAGTAAAGCCATACAGAAAAAACCTAGAAGGATATACACCAAAGCATCAACAAAAATTTTTTTCTAATGTATTAGATTGGGAATGATTTTCTTCCTTCCTTAAAAACAGCCTGTATTTCTATAAAGGACTTTAAGGTATTCTGATAATAGCAGGGATTTTGAAGCAAAATCTCAGTTCTGTCCCTGACTAGCCTATCTCATATTTGGGTATATGTTATCTAACTTTTCTAAGCCACACTTTCCTCATCTGTAAAATGGGCATAATAGTAGTTTCTCCTTTCTGGTGTTACCCTAGAGACTTTGAATGAAATGGTGCATGTAAAGTCCTTATCCCAGTGTCTGACACACAGCAAGTGCACAGTAACTATAAACTATGATTATTTTTCCAATAACAACTTTTAGAAAACCTAGTAGTACTTTTCTGGTAAAGAAGAGTAAGTTAGCAGAGATGAATACAGGAGCAGAATGTAGTGAAATGAAAAGACCAGACACGTGAGTCTTTCCTATCTCTTCTTCACCAAGAAGAGGGGTGGCCTGGTCTTCTTCCCTCATTGACCTAGCTCCTTCCCTGCCTACCACAGGGCTCAGGTTTCCCTCTGAGAGCTCACACAGCTGACACCGTGCCTGTTCACATGGCAGGGAAGAAGGTCACATGTAGATAGCTTGATTTGTTTCAAGAGAAGCCTTTACCAGTTTCTGTACCAGATGACTCCTCTGCACAGAGCATGTGTCTTCAGTAAAGAACAAACTTTCTTTGCCATCCTTGTCTGCTGCTTGCCCAGCTCCTCTCAATGAGGCTTTCAGGGTGCAGGACCAGGCTTCAGGCTGGGAAACCAAGGAGTGGTGTGCCGTAACTCAAAGGAGTTCACACTCAAGGGACAGCCTGAGCCAGGACCAACAATGCAAACTTCTCTACAACTCTTACAAGTTAGCAAGCGCCCTAACCCTCCATTGATCCTCATGACAACTCTCTTTTCCTGAGTTATTTGACCAACAGGCCTATCATGCAACCAGCATCCAATAAAACCAGCCCTTGATGCCTTCATATGGTTTAAATATCCATGGTGACCCTATCTCACTTCTGATAACCTAACCAAACCAAAAAAAAACCCAGTGCTTATGGTTTAAATATCCATGGTGACCTTATCTCACTTCTGATAAACTAATCCAACCAAACCCAGTGCTGTTGAGTGGATTCCAACTCATAGCAAACCCAACCACAAGACACCCAAAGTGGAGTTGCTTATGCTGAGCCTTGCACGAGCAAACTGACACCAAAGTTTCCATTTCCTATAAAGGCCAAGCTTCCCTAGGAGCCAAAATGCAAGTCAGTCCATTTCCACCGGAAGCAGAAATCTAAACTAGCCACTCCAAACTGTCTGCCATTACAAAAGCCTGTCCCTTTGGAACTCTGTTTGGGAACTGTCTTGTCTGACTCCCACACCTGTCGTCCCCTGGTTCATGAACTCTAAAGTAAAACATATGAGTTCATGCACAAATTTAATGTGAAAACTTTATTTTTAGCAGTTCTTAGAGCTTACAATAGGAATTGTTTATGTTTTAAGGGTATCAAATCATGTAGCCCGTATACATGCTGAGGTAGGGTGGGAGTGGGGCTGACCATCTCCTGAGATCCTTTAAGAAACATTCTTTGCATTTCTTATGGGGTTTTATCTCTCCTGGACCTTCTTAAACTTTCTGGAGACCACCAGGTATAAGGAACAGAAAAAAAAAAACAGATACTCCTGAGGGCTGACCACCAGTTTCCGAGTGTGCACAGGGTAATGCTATTCAGCTATACACATCCTCTCTTAATGGAGTCAGCTTTGCTCTTCCTCAGAGCATGCTAGGGATAAACTTGGGGCAGACTTGAGCTAAGGTACAAGGCCAGGAATGATGTGACTGGCCAGTAGCCAAGGTTAAAGAACTTTTTAGCAACAAGAAGAAAAAATTCTGGGTCTGGACGTGAAGTCCAGAATGCTGAGCCCTGGACTCAGGAGAAAACTACTATACTACACTATATATACTATATTATGTGAAACTACTACACTGCACTATATACACTATAAAACATTGACTTGATGGCAGTAGGTTTGGGACGACGTCAATAACGAAGGGTGGGCAAGAGCTGAGTTGGTGGGGCAGGACTCAATGTGTGGGACTGTATTGTGTGTGGGGAAGACTATTGGCTCTTGGAAAAAGAAGGAAAGGGAGGCACGTGGAGAGTGGGGTCCACAGACCATCAGGAAAGAAACAGAGCTAGCAGCAGAGTGCTTTCTTGGGAAAGGACTCCAGGGTCCCTGGGCCTCAGAAGCTCCCAGTCCAGGGAGATATTGATGACAAGAACTTTTGTCCAGAGCCAACATAGAAAGCCTTCTCCTGGAGCTGATGCCCTGAATTTGAACTTGTACCTTACTGGACTGTGACAAAATAAATTTTCTTGTTGTTAAAGTCATCTGCTTGTGTTATTTCTGTTATAGCAGCAGTAGATGACTAAGTGGGAAAGTGGGGAATAATTTTACTGCGTAGCTTTGAGTCGGCATCAACTTGACGACAATGGGTTTGGTTTTTTCGGTTTAGTCTACCTCAAACCAGGGGATTAAGCTTCACATCAGCAGTGATAAGAAGTGTTGATAGTAAGTATCCTCGATATGATGTGATAAGGTCCTTTACCTCTGTGGTTTTTCCTCCTCAAAACCAATCACCACTATCTAGTCACAAAAAAAAAAATCAGACAAATCACAGTTGAGGAACATTCTGCAAAATATCTTGCCAGTGCTTATATAAGCTGTCAACGTCATCAAAAACAAGCAAAGCCAGGGAAACTGTTAAATCCAAGAAGAGCCTAAGGAGACATGACAGCTGAGTGTAATGTGGTATCCTGGATCCTGAAACAAGATGAAAAGAAAGAAACCCTACATAAGCTATGGAATTTAGTTAAATGTTTTTTAAAAATTAACATAAAAATAATGAATCCTTACTATGTGCTCTGTTGTCTTACACACACACCTCCTGTTACCCCATTTGTCTCCAAGTTGCCTCCTCATCTCCCCTGCTTTT
The DNA here is from genome assembly GCA_028571685.1 of Heterohyrax brucei. Taxonomy (NCBI): domain Eukaryota; kingdom Metazoa; phylum Chordata; class Mammalia; order Hyracoidea; family Procaviidae; genus Heterohyrax; species Heterohyrax brucei. Next base: position 108,922,247 of record CM053149.1, on the reverse strand, counting down.
CTTCTCCTACCACCACTTGTTCTTATCAACCACTAGATCATATGTCCTGAAAGCAGACACCATGTTGCCTTGTTCGCTATTGCATCAGTATCTAGTGCAATGATCACTGGCATGTAAATTTATTAAAAGCTAAATAAGTATTCAGTGACAAAAATGAATTTTAAAATTCCTCACTGATCACATGCCCCTTCAGCCGATAACCAGACTCCCTTTACTGTCCCTTCTAAACTTCCCTCAAAAAAAGTGTACTCACTTGCCTACTTTCTATCACCAAGGCCACATTTTCCAACTACCAACCCTTCTTCTTTGTTTCTAATTTTTGTGCTCCAATCATCAGTAATCGTCCTGATTGCATGTTTGATCAATTTCAGACTACAGAAGCTGGTAAAAATAATTTTCTTCATGTTTAACTTTAGTGGTTGGTGTATAAATTTAAATAATAGTCATATTAACCGGTCTTCCTTGTAGGTGTAGATAGTATCCCATCACTGACAGTGCTGTACTTCAGGACATATCTTGAAATGTTCTTTCTGACAATGAATGCTACGCCATTGCTCTCCAAGTTGTCATTCCCGGCACAGCAGATCATATGAGAGTCCATTTCAGCTCGCTAATGCCTAAGACATTGATGTTTACGCCTTCCATTTAACTTTTGACAATTTCTAATTTTCTTAGTTTCATACTTTGTGCACTCCATGTTCCAATTAATGGATGTTTGCTGCTAGTTTCTTCTCGTTTTGAGTTGTATCACATTGGCAAATGAAGGTCTTGAAAGCTTGACTCGATCCATTGTCATTAAGTCTGACCCTACTTTGAGGAGGCAGGTCTTCCCTAGTCGTCTGTTGAGTGCCTTCCAACCAGGGGCCTCATCTTTCAGCATCATATCAAACAACAGTCTACTGCTATTTATAATGCTCTGCACTTGCTAATTCTTCTCAGAAGTAGACTGCCATATCCTTTTTCCTAGTATTAGTCTGGGAGCTCAGCCGAAACCTGTCTACCATGAGTGACCCTGCTGGTATCCTAACAGTGGCGGCATAACTTCCATGCAAACCCCCACAGTATGACAAACTGACAGACTCACGGGAAAAATAAGGCTTTGGTGACAGGAATGACGCCAAAGATCTCATGATGGAATTATGTAAGACCAACGACTTCTTCAATGCAATATCTTTTTTCACCATTGTACATGGCAACTATACAATGAACCATACCAGATGGAATATACAGGAATCAAATAGGCTATATCTGTGGAAAGAGACAATGGAAAAGCTCAATTATTATCAGTCAGAAACAAGGCCAGGGGCCGACTGCAGAACAGACCATCGATTGCTCATCTGCAAGTTCAAACTGAAATGAAAGAAAATTAGAACAGGCCCATGAGAGCCAAAATACAATCTTGAGTATATCCCATCTGATGTTAGAGACCATTTCAAGAATAGATTTGATACACTGGACACTAATAACCAAAGACCAGACAAGTTGTAGAAAGACATTAAGGAAATCACACATGAAGAAAGCAAGGGGTCGTTAAAAAGACAGGAAAGGAAGAAGAGACCAAAATGGATGTCAGAAGAGACTCTGAAACTTGCTCTTGAATATCTAGTTGCTAAAGGAAAAAGAAGAGATAATGAAGTAAGAGCAGGTGAAAAAGATAAAATAAAGTATTATAATGACATGTGCAAAGAGTTGGAGATAGAAAACCAAAAGGGAAGAACACGGCATTTCTTAAGCTGAAAGAACTGAAGAACAGATCAAGCCTAAAGTTGCAATAATGAATGATTCTATGGGAATTTATTAAACAATGTAAGGAGCATCAAAAAGAAGATGGAAAGAATATACAGAATTCTTATACCAAAAAGAATTCGTTGACATTGATACATTTTCAAGACATAAAATATGACGAGAAACTGATGGTTCTGAAGGAAAAAGTGCAAGCTTCACTTAAGACAGTGGTTAAAAACAAGCCTCCAGGAATAGATGGAATATCAACTGATATGCTTCAATAAACAGATGCAGCACTGAGAGGGTCTACATCAGGAAACTGGGAAGACAGCTACCTGGCCATCCAACTGAAGGAGATGAATATTTATGCCTATTCCCAAGAAAGGTGACCCAACTGAATGTGGAAAATACCGAATACCATTAATATCATATGCAACCAAAATTTTGGTAAAGATCATTCAAAAGCAGCTGCAGCAGCATATTGACAAGGAACTGCCAGAAATGAAGGCTGGATTCAGAAGAGGATGTGGAACCAGGGATGTCATTGCTAATGTCGGATGGATCTTTACTGAAAGGGGAGAATACCACAAATATGTTTACCTGGCTTTTACTGACTATGCAAAGCCATTTAACTGTGTGAAAAATTATGGATAATGCTGCAGAGAATGGAGATTCTCAGACACTTAGTTGTACTCACGGAGATTCCATACATGGATCAAGAAACAATCATTAGGAGACACTGCACAGTTTAAAGTTAGGAAAGGTGTGTGTCAGGGTTGTAACTATCCTATTCAGTTTGTATTCCAAGCAAATAATTCAAGAAGCTAAACTATACGAAGAAGAAAGGGGCACCAGGATTGGAGGAAGACGCAGTAACAACTTTTGTTATGTTATGCAGATGACAACCTTGCTTACTGAAAGAGAAGAGAACACTTACTAATGATGATCAAAGACCACAGCCTCCAGTATGGATTACACTTCAACATCAAGAAAACAAAAATACTCACCACAGGACCAATAAGCAACATCATGATAAACTGAGAAAAGATCGAGGTTGTAAAAGATTTCATTTTACTTGGTTCCACAATCAATGTCCATGGAAGCAGCAATCAAAAAAGTCAAAAGATACTGCACTGGACAAATATGCTACAAAACTCCTCTTTAAAGTGTTGAAAAGCAAGATGTTACCTTGAAGACTAAGGTGTACCTGATGGAAACCATGGTGTTTTCAATTGTTGCCTTAGGCTGGATTTTCTAGGGAAGCAAAACCAGTAACATGTATATGTACAAGGAAAGATTTATATATAAAGGAAACAGCTCATGCAATTGCAGAAGCGGAATGTCCCAAGTCCTGGCACAAGCTTCACATAGCCACAGGAGCTGGCTAACCCAAGGCCAGCAGCTCAGAGACCAGAGTTCTAGATCACTGGTTCTGTGGGTTGGTGGATCCCAAGCTGGTGGTGAGATGGAGCTGCAGAGGCTGATGAACCTAGGATCAGCGGGTCAGGGAAAAGGACTCTGAAACGCTGGCTATAAGGATTGATGAATCCAACAGCTGCTAATTCAGGTCCAGGAACCAGACTCCCGAAGAGAGCAGGAGCTGCTGGCTACGTGAGCAGACCAGCAGTAGGTGGTGGAAGGTGGAGAGATGAGAGCTGAGAGGTGGGAAGCCACTACAGGCCCCAGCCTGCCACTTGATACAGCAGCCAAACATGGAGTACCCAAACTGACATAATCCTGACCACCATAGCCCACCTCTTGTCAAGTTGGCATCTGCACACATCTCACCTTACCATCCATAGTCTCTGAAGGAATACAGTTATGAAGCCATACTTATGTCTAACATGGCATAACTAACACATGTATAACAGAAAATGCATTAGCCCATCTACATCTTATGTTTTATAAGTAAACAACTATCTGATGCAACATACAAAGCAGAAATACTCATAACAATTTTAGTCCTCATTTTTGCAACTGGTTATGTGACTGTAACTGATACTTAGAACTACCTTCTTTCAATCCATTCTGTATTTCCTTTGCCCTCAGAAAGCACATGAGCTGGTCGTGGTTCCTTGCCTGGAGGGTTGACCCAAACCTTCATTCCTGAAGGGTCTGGGCTATTCACAGCCATTAGCTGTAGCTTTCCATTGACCTTAGTCACAGGACTTGGTAGTTCTAGGAGGCATCCAAAGGGATCTCCTGCATTCCAGACATACTCTACCTCCATTAGGTAATGTCAATCCAATTTCATCTTGATAGACAGGATCAATCACACCAGCCAGTATGGTAACTCCCTTCTTTGTTGATCCAGAGGCACAAAGAGCCCAAAATGACCTGGTGGCAATTTTAGCTTCCAGTTCAGTGGAATTGTTGATGTGTCTCCAGGTGGCAGCATTCCTCCCGTTGAAACTAAGACATTTAGACCTGCAGAGCATAAGGTCATGGAGACAGGAAGCAAAAATCTTGCAAGTGGGTCACTAGGGGTAACAGTAAGTGGTGCCACTCTTGTTTCCATCCCTTCATTCCTGGACTCATGAATCCTGGCTATGGGAGAAGTAGCACTATATACTGGACACTGGTTTAGAGCATATACAGCCTCTTGGAGAACATTTCCCCAACGCTGCAAGGTATTGCCACCTAGCTGGAAGCATAATTGTGTCTTCAGGAAGCCATTCCATTGTTCTATCAAGCCAGCTGCTTCAGGATGATGGAGAACATGGTAATACCAGTAAGTTTCATGAGCATGGGCCCACTGCCGCACTTCATTTGCTGTGAAGTAAGTCCCTCGATCAGAGGCAATGCTGTGTGGGATACCACGATGGTGGATAAGACATTCTGTACGTCCATGGATTGTAGTCTTGGCAAAAGCATGTCATCATGCCAGGAAGGCAAATCCATATCCAAAGTAAGCATCTGTTTCAGTAAGGACAAAATGCTTCCCTTTCCATGATGGAAGCTGTCCAATGTAATCAACTTGCTACCAGGTTGCCAGGTGATCACCTCAAGGAATAGTGCCATAGTGAGGACTCAGCATTGGTCTCTGCTGCTGGCAGATTGGGCACTCAGCAGTGGCTGTAGCCAAGTCAGCCTTGGTGAGCGGGAGTCCATGTTGCTGGGCCCATACATAACCGTTGTCCCTGCCACCAAGGCTGCTTTGTTCATGAGCCCATTGAGCAATGATGGGGTAGCCGGGGAAAGAGGATGATTGGTTCCCACAGAACACATCACCTTGTCCACTTGATTGTTAAACTCATCCTCTGCTGAGGTCATTCTTTGATGAGCATTCACATGGGAAACAAATATCTTCACTTCTATGACCCATTCAGAGAGGTCTATCCAGATGCCTCTTCCCCATAAATCCTTGTCTCCAGCCTTCCAACCATGTTCCTTCCAAGCCCCTAACCAACAAGCCAAGCCATTGGCGACAGCTCATGAATCAGTCTACAGCCACACATCTGGCCACTTCTCCTGTCAAGCGAAGTGAAAAACCAAATGCACTGCTTGAAGTTCTGCCCACTGGGAGGATTTGCTTTCATGACTGTCCTTCAGGGAGGTCCAAGAAAGGGGCTGTAGTGCTGCTACTGTCCACTTCTGAGTGGTACAAGCCTATCACACAGAACCATCTATAAACCAGGCATGAGTTTTCTCTTGCTCAGTCAGCTGGTCATAAGGAATTGTCCATGAGGCCATAGGTGCAAACTAAGAGATGGAAAGTAATGTTACAGGAGTGGAGACCATGGGCATTTGGGTCACTTTCTCATGCAACTTACTTGTGCCTTCAGATCCTGCACTGGCCCAATCTCATATATACCACTTCCATTTAATGATAGAGTGCTGCTGTGCTCATCCAACTTTATGATGCTGTGGGTCAGACAACACCCGGTTCATGATAGGCAGCTCAGGGTGCATGGTGATTTAGTTTACCATGATTAAGCGTTTAGTCTCTACTAAGGCCCAATAATAAGCTAAAAGCTGTTTTCCAAAAGGAGAGTAGTTATCCTCAGAGGATGGCAGAGCTTTGCTCCAAAATCCTAAAGGTCTGTGCTGTGATTCACAAATAGAGGCCTGCCAAAGACTCCAAACAGCATCTCTGTCTGCCACTTCAAGCACCATTGGATCAGCTGTATCATATGGCCCAAGTGGCAAAGCAGCCTGCAAAGTGGCCTGAACCTGTTACAAAGCCTTCTCTTGTTCTGGGCCCCACTCAAAAGTAGTAGCCTTTTGAGTCACATCATTAACAGGCTGAAGTAGCAAACCCAAATGAAGAATATGTTGCCTGATCCAATGGTGCCTGAAGTGGCAGACAGAGATGCTGTTTGGAGTCTTTGGCAGGCCTCTATTTGTGAATCACAGCACAGTAAGGAAGAAGTGTCAGTGAGTCTGGACTTACTGGTTAAACATTTGCATTCTAGAGGGTGGAAAATTAATCCCACAAAAATTCAGGCACCTTCCAACTCAGTGAAATTCCTAGCGATCCAGTGGTGTGGGGCATATCATGATATTCCTTCTAAAGTGAAGGATAAGTTACTACACTCGGCTGCTCTGACAACTAAAAAAGAGACACTAGTGGGTCTCTCTGTTTTTTTAACATAATGTCATCTATATAATTGACCAGTGTCACAACTTTTGGAAGAAAGAAATAATTAAGGTCCCTGAGGACTAAACTATGACATAGAGCTGGAGAGCTAATGTAGCTCTGTGGTAGCCAAGTGAACATGTAGTGCTGGCCTTGCCAGCTAACTGCAAACTGCTTTTGGTGATCATTTCAAACAGGTATGGAGAAGAAGGCATTAGCCAGATCAATAGTTGTATACCAAGTATCAGGAGATGTATTAATCTGGGCAAGCAATGAAATTACACCTGGAACAGCAGCTGCACTGGGGGTCACCACCTCATTAAGTTTGCGATAATCTATGGTCATTCTCCAAGATCCATCTGCTTTTGCACAGACTGAATAGGTGAGTACAATAGGGATGTGGTGGGGATTACCATGCCTGCATCCTTCAAGTCCTTGATGGTGGCAGTAATTTCCACAATCCCTCCAGGAATGCGATATTGCCTCTGGTTCATTATTTTCCTAGACAGTGGCAGTTCTAGTGGCTTCCATTTGGCTCTTCCAACCATATAGCTGTGGTGGTCAGGATTACGTCAACTTGGCTATTTTATACTTGGCTGCTCTATCCAGTGGCAGTGCAGGGCCTGTGGTGGCTTCTCACCCCTCAGCTCTCATCTCTCCACCTATCACCACTACTACTAGTCTACTCACGTAGCCAGCAGCTCCTGCTCTCTTCTTCTGGCATCTACTAGTTCTTCTGGACTTGAACTAGCGGCTGTTGGATTTATCAACCCTTACAGCCAGCACTTGAGAGTCCTATTCCCTGACCTGCCAATCCTAGATTCACCAGCCTCTGCAGCTCCATCTCACTGCCAGCTTGGGATCCACTGACCCACATAACCAATGATCTGGAACTCTGGTCTCTGAGCTGCTGGCCTCGGGTTAGCCAGCTCCTGTGGCTATGTGAAGCTTGTGCCAGGACTTGGGACATTCAGCTTCTGTGATTGCATGAGCTGTTTCCTATATCTGTCTCTCTATCTATCTATCTATATCTTTCCTTGTACTTTATATATATAAATCTTTCCTTATACATGCACATGTTACTGGTTTTGCTTCCCTAGAAAACTCAGCCTGAGACAATAGCCCTCACCCCACTTGTTAGGGATCCAATGTGGGAGTTCTGCCAATTGCTGAGTGTATCTTTCCGATTATACATTCTGGAACTGGGGAAATCACTACAGGATGGGTTTAGGAACACTCTAGACCTACTGTGAGAGAAACATGAGCCAATACTCCCTTAATGACATGACCTCCATGTGTCCCCTCTCTAACTGGTGGGCCACAGTGACATTTTGCATCTCCTGGAATTAGTGTCAGTTCAGAACCAGTATCCAGTAGCCCCTGAAAAGTCTGATTATTTCCTTTTTCCCAATGAACAGTCACTTTCGTAAAAGGCTGTAGATCCTTTTGGGGAGGAGCAGGAGAAAGATTAACAGTATAAATTTTTGGCAGGGTATTAGTGGAGTCTTGGCTGGTGATCATCTCACAGTAGGTCCAGTGGATCCCTCAACCCATTCTGTAGTGATTTCCCCAGTTCCAGAACACATAATTGGAACACATACGTCAAATGGGTTCAAACCCCACTCCTGGTACCAAATTCTGTTTTAGTCAGCTAGTGCTGCTCTAACAGAAATACCATAAAGTGGATGGCTTTAACAAAGGAAATTTTATTCTTACACAATCCAATAGGCTACAAGTCCAAATTCAGGATGTCCACTCCAGGGGAGGGCTTTCCCCCTTGTTGGTTCTGGAGGAAAGTCCAATATTGCCTCAGTCTTTGTCCAGGGAGTATCTTGATACAGGAACCTCAGGTCTGAAGGACACACTCTTCTGCTGGTGCTGCATTCTTGATGGTGTCAGGTTTCCAATTCTCTGCTTGCTTCCCTTTTGTTTTATCTCTTGTAGGATGAAAGGGTTAAGGGTAGGGCAAACCAAACTCTAGGGAAATTCCCTTTATAGTAGAGCAGGGAGATGATCCTATGAAGGGATTTACTGTCCCACCCTAATCCTTTAACATACCACATAGGAAAATCACAAAATGGAGGACAATCACAAAATATTGGGAATCATGGCCCAGCTACATGGCTACACATATTTTTGGGGGGACATAATTCAACCCATGGTATTCACCCTTTGGCTCCCCAAAAATCACATTTTGAAACACACAACACATTCATCCTGTCATAGCAAAATCACATCCATCCCATATGACAGAAGTCTTAAATCAGTTCCAAGTCTAAAATACAAAAACTCTTCTGCATCTGAGAAACACAGAATACAAGCTATCTACTTCCAGAGGCACAATGGCAGAATAGGCACAAGTTGCCATTCCATTACAAATGGGAGAAATTTCAGGGAAAGAAGGTATTAACAGGCAACAAGTGAGTCAGCAGAACACATTACATTAGCCTTCAAAGCTTTGAAAATAATCTTCCACTTTCTGAGACATTTTACATGACGGCCCTGCCCTCTAGAATCTAGTTATTGGCCAAACTCTCTAGATTCTGAGTGGAGACCCTCGGCCTTATGCTACAGCTCTGCCTTCAAGAAACTCTGCCCCGTCGGCTTTAGGTACACCCTAAGCCCAACTGAGTGGCAATTCCACTCTGACAAAATACAGAAAGACCTGGCTCTACCCTTTGAAACCCCTGAGGTCATGGCCATACCTTTTGAGACTGAGGCAACTCAGCTTCTCACGCTGATTGTCTCTTCAGTTTCTGCTTCCTATGGCTGCATGGTCCGGGTCTCAGGCCCACATCTGCCCTGCTTGGGCAAGTGTTCCAGAGCTCTGTAGCTCCACTGATTCAAGTGCTCAGAGGCACCACACTCGGCTAGGAAGCCTCCTGCACAAGGGATTCAGCTTTCTCTCTCTGTGGGTCACCAAGGCTAGCTCCACCAATTCAAGTCCCCTGAGGCACCACACTCCTCCAGGAAAACTCTGTGCAAAGGCACTTAGCTCTCTCACTCTGTGGGTCAGCTCCAGAGCTGCCTCTGGTTCTGCTGCTGCCACTGCAGCTGCCACCAGTCCTCTGCTGCTTGTTTCTCACCATCTGTGCCTTCCTCGGTTCCTTCTGAATCTTCTATCCATTCACAATTTCAAAATTGCTCCCACATTTTAGGTATTTGCTAGAGCAGCACCCCACTCAAAGCAGGAAACAAGAAATCAAAAGATACGGCATTGGACAAATTTGCTGCAGAAGTCCTCTTCAAAGTGTCAAAAAGCAAGGAGGTTACCTTGAAGACTAAGGTACACCTGACAGAAGCCATGGTGTTTTCTATTGCCTCATAAGCATATGAAAGCTGGGCAATAAATAAGGGTAACAGAAGAAGAATTGATGCCTTTGAATTGTAGTGTTGGAGAAGAATATTGCATATGCCATGGATTGCCAAAAAACAAACAGATCTGTCTTGGATGAAGTACAACCAGACTGCTCCTTAAAGCAAGGATGGAGAGACTACATCTTACATACTTTGGACATGCTGTCAGAAAGGATCAGTCCTTGAAGAAGGACATCATGCTTGGATGTCCTTCTTTAGGGACTGAAGTGTCAGTGAAAAAAGAACAAGACCCTCAACAAGATGGCCTGACTCAGTGGCCACAACAACAGACTGTCCCACAGCAGTGATTGTGGGCAGTGGTGCAGCACCGAACACCATTTCATTCTGTTGTATGTAGGGTTGCTGAGTTGGAATAGACTCAACGGCACCTAAAAACAACTCTCTATTCGCTGTCTCTTCATTGACTTTTCAACCCACCGAAATTTGACTTCTACTTCCTATCACCAGTCCATTGAAGCTGCGCCTCCTGGGTCACCAGTCACCTTGAGACTACGAAAATCAGTGGAGTTTTGGCAAGTGCCCTGTCTCTGTGTTGCTGTGCCCTGTGCACATCTGTCAGGACCACTGCTGTCTCTGTAGGTATCCATCATCTCTTTAGGGATCCATGTCTTCCACTAGACTGAGATCACCTTGAGGACAGAATTGTGTCAAAATTATACATCTTTGTATCTTCAGCACCGGGTACTTTTCTCAGAACTTAGTAGGTCCTTATCCTTGTTCCTAGTACTACCATAATAAATTACCACAATGTGAGCAGCTTTAAAGAACAGGAATTTATTGCCTCAGACTTCTAAAAACTAGAAGTATAACTTCATGGCTTTATAAATGCCATGTTCCTTCTCTCTCTTTTGGCCCTAGGGCAAGATCTTGTATTTTCTCTCTCAACTTCTAATAACCTGGTTGTTTGTTGGTGTTCCTTGGGTTACACCTGCTTCTATCACATGGCATTCTTCCTCTTGTGCATTCCTGCCCTCATAGCTGTTCTACCCTTTTGTGAAACACCACTCAGAAGGGATTAGAACCCAACTGACTCTGGTATTATCCCCTATGTTTACTAAATGACATCTGCAAGAAGAAACTCTATTTCCCCCAAACAAAGTCATGTTCACAGGCACAGGGATTAGGATGTTAACACATCTTTGGGGGAGATATAATTCAGTCCATAACCATTCTCAGTAAGCTGTTGATTTATGCTGAACTTGTGGGGGGATGGTAGTAAAATGGAATTATATACAAGAACAAATATAAGGGCACATTTCCAAACCAAGAGTGCTCATGGCACGTTTGGGTTAGAGCTTCCCTTCTACATGTTATTTGGCTCGAGGTTAACAGTACAGAAGCGCTTCACTAAATCAAACAATGGAAGTTTAGTTTCCTGTACCTCTCCTCCTCAATAGTTCATCAGATCTAAAAGACCACTGCAAACTCACAAGCCCATTCTGGGCAGACAAATATTCTATGCAACCTGTCTCTGACTGCAGGTATGGCCAGTGGGCACACACACCCAAAGGTACATAGTCACCTGCTTAGCCACAATCTATTTGGGGCCTGCCTAACCATCAGCCTAACCATCAGCAGTGTAGACAGCAGCCTCTGCGTTGTGATTTCATAAACCTTAGGAATGTTTTCTTGTCTAAATAATGCCTCCTTTTCCTACTAGCTAATGCTGACCTTCAACTGTTTACTGACCTAGCTCAATGCCTTTAGCCTTTTTTTTTTAGGTGTTGTAAAAAAAAAAAAAAAGGAAAGAAAAAATTCACTGGGAGCAGCAAGGTTGTCAGCTGTGATCTGGCCTCTGTCTCAGTGCCACTGAGGTCTGGCTCCTTTCCTGAAAGAAGGTGTGGGTAGAGGGGATAATAGACTATCTGCTTCAATGCTGGAGAGGAGCCCACCAGGTGTGAAAAGGCCGGAGGAAGCTGAACGTGCCACCAGCAACTGTACACCAGCAACTGTGCACTTGACAGGTTTGCCTGGGGTGAGCTTTGCAAGGAACTCTGCTTAGGACAGTTCATTTACTTCTTTAAATTGCTACAGAAGAGCTGGGAAGAGACAGGCTGAGAAATCAAAGAGGATAGTCAAGCAGGGAAAAGTAAGACTCTACATGAAAAATAGCAGTTCCTATCCTGCCTGGAGACACACAGCAAACAGGTTTAAAACCCACATAGAACATAGCCATCCACATATCCCTTGGCCACTGCATATGACCTTCTAAACCACAGATGTGATCTCTGCATAAATTTGTCTCTTGGCTGTAAAGTTCCTTCAGGATAGCATTCAGGCTCATCAGTATGACACTGCACAAACACGTGCGCCATGCTCCAATCCCAGGACACTGTGACCATGTTCACATCTCCCTGCTTTTTGTTGGCCTGGAATATTCTCCCTCCTTTGTCTTTTTCAGCCTCGCTGACTCCCACGCTCCACTCAAGTCCCAGCTTGGTGAACCTTTGAGAGCTTTTCACTACTCTTCCTGTTGTGTTCTGTGACGCAGCTCCTCTTGGAAGTGTAGACTGTGAGTCAGTCATGCCTCCTGCCCTCTGGGATGCAGCTAACTGGTAGAGAATAGAAAAACAAAAAAACCCCACCAAACTAACTGCCTTTAAAGGATGTCAGTTCGGACTCGTAGCAACCCACAGGGTTTCTAATGCTGTAAATCTTTAAGCAAGCAGACTGCCACATCTTTATTCCTCCAAATAGCTGACGTGCTTGAACTCTCGCCCTTTGGGTTAGCAGCCTAGTGCTTAATCACCGTGCCATCAGGGATCCTTAGAGACTGGGAGTCAAATGAAGCTTAAAGTCAAACCAGTCTTGTTAATGATAAAACACAGCTGGAACACAAAGATTAACAGAGTTTAAAATCAGACTTTCTACTGCCTTACAAACTAATGGCCATCAGTCCTAGCAGAAGGCTAACCTGATCCTCCTGTCCTGTTCACAGGCTGAGCAGCCAGAAAAGAGAGCCGAGACCTAGTTGGGTGAGCAAGAGGCAGGTCCTGCCTGGTATGTGTGCTCACTAGAGACTGAATGTTCAAAGGGCCTGATTCAATAAATCCGGTGGAGACTGAGCCATAACTGTATGTTAAAATCACCGAGCAGCTTTTAAAAATACTTTTGCTCAGGGCTCACACCAGAACAATTAAGTCAGAGTCACTGGAGATGGGTCTAGGCACTGATATTTTTGAAAAGCTCCCCAGGTGATTCTAACACACAGCCAGTGCTGGGAGCCTTCAATATAGTTCAGGAGACCAAAGGGAAACATGAACCCCACACGCCAGATAAACCAGGCTAAATATTTCATTTCACCTGTTTCTACAATCAACAACCACGGAAGCAGCAGTCAAGAAATCAAAAGACACTCTGCATTGGGAAAAAATCTGCTGCAGAACACCTCTTTAAAGTGTTGAAGAGCAAGGATGTCACCTTGAAGGCGCACCTGACCCAAGCTATGGTGTTTTCACTTGCATCATGTGCACTCGAAAGCTGGACAGTGAATAGGGAAAACAGAAGAACTGGTGCTTTTAAATCGTGGTGTTGGAGAAGAATATTGAATACACCATGCACCGCCGAAAGAACAAACAGATCTGTGCTGGAAGTACAGCCAGAGTGCTCCTTAGAAGCAATGATTGCAAAGCCACATCTTACACACTTCCGACTTGCTGTCAGGAGGAATCAGTCCCTAGAGAAGGACACCATGCTTGGTAAATGTTTCAGTCATCTAGTGCTGCTCTAACAGAAATATCACAAGTAGATGACTTTAAAAAGAGAAATTTTATTTGTGACAGTCCAGTAAGCTACAAGTCCAAATTCAATGGGTCAGCTCCAGGAGAAGGCTTTCTCCACTAGCACTGGAGGAAGGTCCCTGTCATCAATCTTCCCCTGCATGGAAGCTTCTGAGGTGCAAGGACCCCAGTCCTTTCCACAGTACACACATAGCTCCAGGTACTGCTTTCTTTCTGATGGTAGGGGGTCCCCAAATGACTCTGCTAGCTTCTCTCCTTTACAGCTCAGGACGATGCCTCAAGGCAGGAAACAAACTTGCACACTGAATCTCGCTCTACCAACACAACTGCCGCCCATCCACGCTCATTAACATCATAGAGGCAGGAATTCCAACACGGAGGAACATCACCCTATACCAAGAATTATGGCCCAGCCAAATTGTTACAGATTTTTTTAGGGAACACAGTTCAATCCATCACAGTAAACTAGAGGCAAAAAGAGGAAGGTCCTCAATTAGATTGACACAGGGGCTGCGACAACGGGCATAAGCACAACAATGGTTGTGGGCACGGTGCAAGGCTGGGCAGTGTTTTATTCTGCTCTACCTGAGGTTGCTATGAGTCGGAACCAACTCAGCGGCATCTACCAAAAATGAACCTCCGTGGTTTCATTGATCAAGCTAGCCATAATACCGTCCCTTCCCCAGAAAAAGGGGGGAGAATGAACAGGTAGGAAAAGAAGTAGATCTCTTTTCCATGTTTCCCTCAATCCCACCCACTGGAATCGACCCTGGGAATTCCAAATTCTTCTCAGCCTTCAGGTACCAGCCTTTTGGTTTTCCCCAGCTCCCAGTGACGAGCTCTGATGCAGACCCTCTTTGACACAAACCCCTTGAGAGCTCAACAGGATAGAAGGCTTTCTTCTTTTGAACCAACTCCAGCTTCCTTGGACTCCAGTTATAGTTTTAAATAGTGTCTGTGTCTTCATTATTCAAACAAGTCATAATGATGTTGATATTAGTAATGATGAATTTTTAACAGCACGGGCCTGAGGTGATGAAGTTGCTAAATAAAGGATGAGGTCACAGTGTCTGAAGTACTTGAAAAGTGTCAGCTGGGGTGGATAAAAGGGCACACTGGTGATGAGTGGCTTAGAAATAGAGAGACATCTGGGAGAGGGACAATGAAGTGAAACAAGCTACAGTCCTAGGTATGTATTTAACTACAATCAATGATACAGTTTAATTCATAAGCCATTGCTTATGGCTACAAGAGGAAAAAACGTTGACCTTGGGGAGAGACACTTGCTCAGACAGAGGTCTACTGACAAAGAAAAGATGTTACCAGGTGGCTGCAATTAGCCACCAAGCCCCAAAGAAAATGAATTTCAACTCATTGCATTCAGTGATTTATAAGCTGGAAAATAATCATAGTCAAAAAAAAAAAAAAAAAACTAAACTAAACTAAAACTTGGGATCTGATAAAAAAGAAATACTGTGGAGTGCCCTAGAAAGTTGGCACCCATTTTTAGTCTTCAAAATATTACCAAGCATTTATTTATCTCCCCCACCTCTGTGCCAGGCACTGTGGGAACACCACAAATACTCTTCAACTGGAATGGATAAACAAACTGTGGTACACCATACACTAGCATACAACTCAGCAATTAAAAAAAGAAACTATTGTTACACAACTTTGATGAATATTCACAGCATCATGCTAAATGAAAGAAGCCAGTCAGAAAAGACTGTGTATGTATGACTCCATTTATTTGACAAAACTATAGTGACAGAGAAGAGATCAGCCGTTCCAGGGCCAGGAGGTATGGAGGGTACAATGAACAAGGGGCAACTGATGAAGCAGTTCTGCATTTCCAATATAGTGGTGGTTCCATAATTTTATGTATGTGTTAGAACATTATACCCTCAGAAGGTCAATTTTGCTATATATTAATTAAAATACGTTTTTAATGTTTTATTGTGCTTTAAGTGGAAGTTTCCAATCCAAGTCAATCTGTCTTGCACACACACACATACGCACATGCAGGATGTAATTCTAGTAGCTCTCCCCACCATGTGTCAGCACACTCTTTCTTTCCACCCTGTATTTCCTGTGTCGGTTCAACCAACTCTTGTCTCTCTCTGCCTTCTCAGCTCACTTCTGAATACAAGCTCCCTAGTTAGCCTCATGTATATACTTAAGCCTAGAAGATTACTTTTCTCCAGTATCATTTTATGTCTTACAGTCTAATCCAATCTACATCTAAAGAGTTGGCTTTGGAAATGATTTCAACTCTGGGCTAACAGAGTATTCAGAAATCATGTCTTCCAGGGACCCTCCAGTCTGTTGGACCATCAGACTGGTCTTTTTAATGCAATTCTAGTTCTGCATACCTATTTTTCTCCCACCAGGTCAAAGACTCTGTTGTATTCCCTGTTGGGGCACTTACTGATAGTGGTCAGGCACCATCTAGTTCTTCTGATCTCATGGTGATGCAGTCTCTGGATTATATAGCCTTTTCTGTTTCTTGGGCTTGTATTTTCCCTATGTCTTTGATATGTTTCACTTTCCTCTGCTCCAGGTGGGTTGGGACCAACTGATACTACTTAGATGGCCACTTGCTAGCTTTTAAAACCCCACATGCCACTCACCAAAGCAGGATGCAAAACATCTTCTTTAAAAAAACTTTGTTATTCCAATTGAATTAGATGTTCCCTAAAACCATGCTGCCCAGACCCCTGCCCCTGCTACCCTGTCCTTTGACATGTTCAACTATATCTGGGAAACCTCTTCGCTTTTTTGTTTAGTCCAGCTGTGCTGACCTCCTTTCTACTGCTTGCTGTTCCTCCTTTCACCCAACCCAACTTCTATCTATTATCTAGTCAATGAATATCTCCTCCCTACTTCCTAGCCTTTGTAACCATCAAAGACTGTTTTCTTCTGTGTTTAAACCTTTTCTTGATGCCTCATAACAGTGGTTTCATACAATATTTGTCCTTTTGCAACTAATTTCACTCAGTATAATGCCTTCCAGATGACTCTGTTATGAGATGTTTCCTAACATCATAGTTGTTTTTTATCATTGCATAGTGTCCCGTTCTGAGAATATACAAAATTTGTTCATCCATTTATCTGTTGATGGGCACCTAGGTTGAGTCCATCTTTTTGTATTGTGGAGAGTTTTGCAATAAATACTGGTGTATTTATTCATGTGACAGCCCTTATTTATCTAGATATATTCCTAGAAATGGGATTGCAGGATTCTATAGTGTTTCTATTTTTAGCTTTTTAATAAAGTACCAAATCGATTTCCAAAGTAGTTGTATCATTTTACATCCCCACCAACAGTGTAGAAATGTTCCAGTTTCTCCACAGCTTCTCCAGTATTTATTATTTTGTGTTTTTTGGATTAATGCCAGCCTTGGTAGGATGAGATGGTATCTCATTGTAGTTTTGATTTGCATATCTCTAACAGAAACCCTGGTGGTGAAGTGGTTAGTGCCATGGCTGCTAACCAAAAGGCCAGCAGTTCAAATCCCCCAGATGTTCCTTGGAAACTCTATGGAGCAGTTCTACTCTGTCCTATAAGGTTACTATGAGTCAGAAGCAACTATACAGCAGTGGATTTTTGGTCATAGCTAATAATTGAGCATTTCCTCATGTATCTGTTAGCCACCTAGATACCTTCTTTGGTAAAGTGACTCTTAATATCCTTTGTCCACTTTTTTCATTGAGTTGTCTTTTTGTTGTTGAGGTTTTACAGTACTTTGTAGATTATGGAGATTAGACACTGATCAGATTTCACAAATCCAATTTTTTTTTCCGAGTCTGTAGATTATCTTTTTACTCTTGAAGTCTTTGGATGAGCATAAGTGTTTGATTTTTGAGGAGTTTCCAGTTACATATTTTCTCTTCTGGTACCTATGCATGTTAGTAATGTTTCATTGTGTGTTTATGCTATGTATTAGGGCTCCCATTATTGTTCTCTACCTTTTCTTCCATGATCTTTATCGCTTTAGGTTTTATATTTAGGTCTTTGGTCTATTCTGAGTTAGTTTTTGTTCATGATGTGAGATACGGGTTTTGTTTACTTTTTTTGCAGGTGGATACCCAGTTATGCCAACACAATTTGTTAGAGACTGTCTCTTCCCCAGTTTACAGACTGTGGGCCTTTGTCAAAATCAGCTGCTCGCAGGCAGATGATTTTATATTTGGATTCTGAGTTCTATTCCATTGGTCCACATATCTGTTTTTGTACCAGTACAAAGCTGTTTTGATTATCGTGGCAGTGTAATAGGTTCTAAAGCCAGGTAATGTAAAACCTCCCTCTTTGTTCTCTTCTTCAGTAATGCTTTACTTATCCAGGGCTACTTCCCTTTCCATATGAAATTGGTGACTTGTTTCTCCATCTCATTGAAAAAATACCATTGGAATCAGTATTAGGATTGCATTGTATCTACAGATCCCTTAGGGTAGAAGAGACATTTTTGTGATAGATGGATTTCTACATTTATGTAGGTCTCTTTTGGTTTCTTGCAGTAGTGTCTTGTAATTTTCCATAGGTCTTTTATGTCTATGGTTAGCTTTATTCCTAAGTATTTTCTTTGGGGCTATTATAAACAGTGTTGATTCAGTGATTCCCTCTTTGATTTATTTTTCTTAGTGTAAAAGAACCCAACTATTTTTGTAGGTTTATCTTGTACTCTGATACTTGACCGGAGTCTTCTATTAGTTCCAGTATTTTTTTGTGTATTCTTTAGGATTTTCTATTATCTGCAAACAGAGATACTTTTACTTCTTCCTTACTAATTTAAGTGCACTTTACTTCTTTATCTTGCCTGATTATTCTGCCTAGAACCTCCAGCACGATGCTGAAGAACAGTGGCGACAAAGGACGTCTTTGTCTGCTTCCAGTTCTCAAGGGGAGTGCTTTCAGACTTTTCATTTAGGATGTTGTCTGTTGACTTCGTGTAAATGGCCTTTATTATATTGAAGAATTTCCCTTCTATTCCTATTTTGCTGAGAGTTTTTACTATGAATACATATTGGACTTTGTCAAATGCCTTTTCTGCATCAATTGATAAAATCATATGGTTCTTATCTTTTGTTTTATTTATGTGGTTGACTGCTTTGATTGTTTCTCTAATGTTAAACCATCCCTACATCCTCAGTATGAATCCCACTTGGTCACAGTGAATTATTTTTTTAATATGTTGTTGAACTCTATTCGCTAGAATTATTTTATGGATTTTTGCATCTAAGTTCATGAGAGATACATGTCTGTAAATTTCCTTTAAAAAAATTTTTTTAAATCAAGTTGGAAAAAATATAATACACACACAGTGTGTACATGATCTTGTGTTGGTTATCTAGTGCTGCTAAAACAGAAATACCACAAGCGAATGGCTTTTAAAAAGATAAATTTATTCTCTCATAGTTTTGGAGGCTAGAAGTCCAAATTTAGGGCACCAGCTCAGAAAAAGCCTTTCTTTTTCAGCTCTGGAGAAAGATCCATGTCATCAATCTTCCTCTAGTCTAGGAGCTTCTCCAGGTAGGGACCCTGGCTACAAAAAACATGCTCTACTCCTGATGCTGCTTTCTTGGTGGTAATGAAGTCTCTCTCCTCTCTGCCGGCATCTCTCTTTTATACATCAGAAGAGACTGAGTCAATATACAATCTAATCCTGTAGATTTGGTCCTGCCTAATTAACATAATTGCCTCTAATCCTGATTAACATCATACAGGTTAGGATTTACAATATGTAAGAAAATCTCATCAGATCAGAAAAAGGTAGACAACCACAGAATCATGGCCTAGCCAAGTTGACCCATATATTGTGGGAGGGGGGAGTCACAATTCAATCTATACCAGATGTGATTCCACTTATGTTTTCTCTGATCCATAAGGGTTTTCAGAAATTCCCCAAGGGCCACTGTTCAGGCATGGGGGAAGCCCAGCAGACAGGTGTTCTCACCTCCCCTTCAGCTAAAGAAGTTCTTTCTACTCTGGTCTATATTGTATATTTAGGTTTAAAGTAACATTTCCATTTGGAAGAAAAAAAAATGTGAAACCACTAACATAAAAGCTAATCATAATTGTTCACATTTATTAAGAGTCTACTATATTACTATATGCCAAACACTGTACCAAATGATTCCTTCCTATGCTTCATGTCACTTCTCCAAATAATTTCAGGAGATAAAATAATCTTGTTTTAAAACTGAGAAAATGAGGCTTATAGAAATTATGTAAGTTACTCACAGTCACTAATTCACGCAGAACAGAAATCTGAACTGTGGTGGCCTTGCAAATGCACCAAATCAAGGCACTGCTTTGAATTTAAAAGTTCTAGAACTGTGAGAAGACCTGTTTCTGTCCCTTACAGTGTACTCCTGTTACAGCAGCACTAGAAAAACTAAGACAACCCGTTACTCCAGAAGTAAATTTTTATAACCCTTGCATCAAGAGAGTGATCCAAGTCTTAGAGATGGTAATATCTGATGTACAGTTGTTAAAGGAGCCCTGGAAGTGCAGTAGTTAAACATTCAGATGCTTACTGAAAGGTCAGCAGTTCTATCCCACAAGCTGCTCCATGGAAGAAAGATATGGCAGTCTGCTTTTATAAAGATTACAGCCTTACAAACCCTATGGGGCAGTTCTACTCTGTCCTATATGGCTGTGATAAGTTGGAATCAACTCTGTGGCAAGGGGATAGTGTTTCTGTAAGAATTAAATTCCTTGACACAGGTACAGTGCCACCAGCTGACGTCACCCAAGACAGTTCCTGGCTTGTAGTATATATACAATAATTATTACATGAATGGAATAAAATGAAATTTGTTAAGACCACTAGCTAGGAAGGACTTAGTCAAGATTCATTCCTTTGTGGCAGAAAAGGGAGGAGGAAATAAAAAGCAGATTCCCCTGGTCCGAGTGGGAGAAAAATCACAGAACGAAAAACCAAACTCACAAAAAAGACCAGACACTTACTGACCTGACAGTGACTAGAAAAGCCCCTGAGACTATGGCCGTAAGACAGCCTTGTGAACTAGAACTGAAGCCATTCCTGGAGACCACCCTTCAGCCCAAACATAGACTTCCCCATAAGTAAGCAATAACACTCAAGAGGAATATGCTTCTTAGAACAATCAATTATACAAGATTGAAAGGGCAACATTTGTCCAAAACTCAAAGATGAGAAGGCAAAAAAAGATAAAAAATCAGGAAGAAAGAAAAAGGGGAGTCGAGGGTAGAAATGGGGAGAGGGCTGACACACTGTGGGGAGTGAAGCCATCATCATGGAATGCTTTATGGACTGAATGGGAAACTAATTTGCTCTGCAAACTTTCCATCACCTAATGCACAACAACAAAAAAAAATTTTTTTTTAAGAAAGATGAAGGACATTGTCCAACTTGCTTGGAAATAAAAAAAAAAGCAGACTCCCTCTAGGCATCTGGCAGTCCCAATCTGAGTGTCCACAGGACCCCACCACCCAGCCCTGTCCTCCCTCCAAACCCAGCCAGATACAGACAGACCTGGTTGCCTCCTCCACGCCATCAGCTTTTCATAAAAAGAAGCGTTTTCCTGCTGGTGTTCCAGCTAGCTCCCCTATACCTCATGGAAGTCACTTCCATGGGCTAAAAAAAATCTCTCTGTGAAAGAATTACTCTCATAAAGTGCTGTGAATTGGATGCTGACCTGGTGCTGGCCAGAGGAATTTTTCAATACCCACTTTTATATATAAAATTTGTAACCTTTCTCTTCTCATTGAAACTAGGTGGTATTGATTCGGTAGAAATTTCAGGAAAGTGTGTTTGGGCCTTAATAGGGGTGAGCCTGTGGTAACCGTGGCTACCCACAGTTCAATTAAGATTCCTAACCAAAAGGAGAAAATAAAATAAGAATCAATACTTTCACAGACACACAGTTTAAGAATTCTGTGGTGATTTGAAAAGAGCCTCCTCCAGCCACAAGGATCCCTGTTTCCTTCTATGGTCCCATTTTTCGATCATTTGTCAACTGAGAGAACAAAGGAAGAAGACCTGAAGGGGGAATAGATGGAAGGAGACTCCAGCAGAGAAGTAAGAAAGCCATCCTAGCAACAGAAGGAAAAAGGGAGCAGAACTAAGAGCCAACCAGAAAAACAGATGACTCCACACGACAACTGAGTATCAGGTCTTCCCAGTCAATAAAGGGCAAGGACCCTTGCCTTCAAAGTGTGGAAAATTTAGAGCATGTCATGTCCAAAAGAGTTCAAAAGAGTTCTGTTTCATAAAGAAAATTGAGATTTAGAGGCA
Organism: Heterohyrax brucei; assembly: GCA_028571685.1. NCBI lineage: Eukaryota > Metazoa > Chordata > Mammalia > Hyracoidea > Procaviidae > Heterohyrax > Heterohyrax brucei. The sequence goes on along the minus strand of CM053149.1, from coordinate 108,900,546 downwards.
GAAGTCAATTACCCAAGAATCTGAAGAAACAGATTAAGAAAGGACTAAGCGTCCATCACTTTACACCATTCCACAAGGGCTGTCTTCCTTCCCAAGCTACACAATCATTCTTTGTGTCTTTCTTTGCCAGCCCTTTAGATATCTACAGAAGTCTACTTCCAGCCTTCTTTATGCCTTCCAAGGCCTAGGCACCCAAGAGTTTATCCAGTTTTGACTTGCACTGTGTGCTGTGGCTTGCGGGTTGGCATGTGAAACATCATGATACTCAGAGAATTCCATCAATAAGGCCTAATAAGCAGCAGTCAAGAGTCATGATGCACAGCAAGAAGATGAGCATGGGACCTGGAGTTAAAGGGTCCTCGTTCCTAGGTTGACCCAAGAAGTTGTGTCCTGCTCCAACCAGCTTCCATATTTTGTTGGGAACTGTTCTCTCCACTGACCCATTGTACCATCTGCTGATAAAGATCTGTCCTGTTTTAATTACAAACAGTCTTGTGCAGAGACACGGGACTTGATGAATTGATCTTTTGCTAATCAAAGAAGTCAACTTCTCAGCACGTTATCTTCTTCCGCTCGTGGGATTCTTCTCCACAGTCCTATCTCAAGTGTTTGGGGCATCTAGAGCATCCTGTACAAAGTTCAGCACTAGACAGGAGACATTCAGCAACTGCGATGGATGAGGAAATGAATGAGTCAGTCAACCAACAAAGGAATGCATTACCGTGCAGGTAGTGACTTCAAAGACTGGGTTCCTCATAGTGAAACCTGGTTAAATTTGGGAATTCTTGTGGCTGCTTTTGAAGCTAGGAGGACTGACAACTAAGCTTGGGAACTCACCCTAGAAAAAGCGCTATGTATCTCACTGCTGAACATCACTACTCTCACCTTCAAAGTGCTCCTTTTGGGAACCTATGCACTGACACCAGTGCCTAGTCCACCCTTCAAGGCAATTTTGGAACTCTTTCTGGAATGGTAATCAGACCTCTCATTGTATTACCCTTGACATCCTGAATGTCATCAAAATGTCTTCCTTTCAATGTTTCTTTTATTTTCAGGTAAAAAGTCACTGGGGGCCAGATCAAGTGAGTAGGGAGGGTGTTCCAATACAGTTATTTGTTTACTGGCTAAAAACTCACTCACAAACAACTAGACAATTAAGTTCATGCACTTGCCACCGTGCCAATGTGCTCCATGGTCATTCCAGAAAAAGTTCCAAAATTGCTTCGAAGGATGCACTTGGCACTGGCTTCAGTGCATGGCTTCCCAAGGGGAGTACTTTGAAGGTGACTGTAGTAATATTTAGCAATGAGATATGTAGATTTAAAACAATTAAGTCCACAGACTTAATTGTCAGTCCTTGTGATTACAATGCAAAAAAGAAAATAAGAAGCAGTATGGACTACAGAGTGAGACAAAGTTCAGCTTAAAATTCAATGTCTCAACAGCTAGCTACATGAACTTAATCAAATTATTTATGCTTTCTTAGCTCCCAGATACAATCTGTAAAATGGGAACAGTGGTATCTACTTCGTACAGTGGTAATGTATTAAATGTGTTAACATCTGCTTAAGTGAGTGGGAAGAATGACGCATTTAAATCCACTCAAAATAATGAAATCTTACCTGGAGAGAAGAGTTGGTGAACTGGTAGGAGGTTAAGTGCAGTGTGATCTAGCTTAGCCACAAATCTCATGATGGTGGCTAAAAGAGATACAGAAATAGAAAAAACTAATAGTAAATTTGAGAAAGTTTAAGCTACTGTGATCTAACTCATTCCTCTATCCTCAACCTTCAGTAAATTCAGCTACATAAATACAAAGGCCCTCCGTGACAGTGCAGAAGAGATATCATGAAATCAGCTGTCCCACATCTAGGTTGATACAGTGTCTAGCAGGAAAAAAGATGATCCACACACTGAACGAGCTTGGAGCCAGAGTAGACCATCAGAGTTTAAGCTTCAGGAAATCTGCAGAAGTTTGGGGGATGGCTTTAGACTCTCTGTAGTTCATAAAACCACATTTTAGATCAGCCTAATGTTAGTCTTGAAAGAACTAGGAGAGTCCAGATAACTTTTAGTTACATGCAAAATGCCTGATACTATAAGCCTTTAATAAGGACTAGTTTTTTCTCCTGTCTTTTTAAGAGACTGCTGATGTATTGTATCTCTTGAGTGGTTGTTTTACTGTAACCTCTGGCAATTTAGAATAAATGGGAAACAAGGGAATAAGTGAACAATTATCACAAAGACAGGCCCTGTCTGTTTCACTTGGCTGCACACATCCAGCAGTTGAAAGCACACGATAGTTTGTCCATCAACTTCCAGTAACAACATGTTTTAAAAGTCCCTTTGAAATGCAGACAATTCTTTGATAGTTGAGCTAAAGTCTTGTGGCTATTTTTTTTTTTCAGTAGCTGCTCAGAAACAAGTAACAAAAGGAAGGAAAGACAGGAAAAACAGAACCATTTGTTTCTTGGAGGGACACCTCATGCCGTCTTCTGGAAATCCAAAAGGTACTTTCAATGAGACTCAGATGACACAAATCACATGGTAACACAATGCACTGCCATAAGACCCTTGCATATCTGGGGTGAGGAGGTCCCTGCACAGGGTTTTGTGCCCTTAGATGTCGTTTCCCTCTGAAGATGGAAGTTAGGATGGGCTTCCCAGCAGTCCACCTCCCATCGCTTCCTACTCCACCATCAACATCAGCCACAACCCTGAACTTCCATATGATGAGAAAAGAGATAAAGAAAAAAGATATTCCTTCTCTCCTTAGTTATCTAGTGTTACTATAACAGAAACACCACAAGTGGATGACTGTAACTAACAGAAGTTTAGTGTCTCACAATCTAGTAGACTAGAAGTCCAAATTCAGGGCATCAGCTCCCGAGGAGCTGATGGAGGGAGGTCCTTGTCATCAATCTTCCTCTGGACTAGGAGTTTCTCAATACAGGGACTCTGAGTCCAAAGGACATGCTTTGCTCCTGGCACTACTTCCTTGCTGATATGAGATTCCTGTGTCTCTCTGCTCATTTCTTTCTTTTATATCACAAAACAGATTGACATAAGAATTTCATTATACTTTTTCATTAGTTATTTGTGTGTTTATTAATTATTTTGAGTCTACCCACCTTACCAGACTCTCTCATTTTGTTCTAATAATTTTAGAATTCATGATCTTGTGTTTTCTAATGTTTAAAAACTTTATTATTTCTTTATTTTATTTATAACTTTTATTTTGATATCTTGTCTTATTGCATTGGTTAAATTTCTCAGAACATTGTTAAATCATAGTGGTGGTAACTTCCAAAAATGTCTTTCTTCTCACTTTAAAGGGAATGTCTCTATAAATTCAATATTCAATGTTCATTACTAAATATTAATAATCTGATAGTCCAGTTTATATTAAAGTATGCCCTCCCTTTGAAGTTCATTTCAAATTCTGAATATGAATGAACTTCGCATTTTTATCAAGATTCCTCTTTTGCATCTACAAAAATCATTACATGTTTTTCCTTTGCATGACTGATACTATATTAGATATGCTCATATTGTTACCATTTGTATAATCACTAGTTGGCTACAGCATATCATTCACTCAATAAATCATTCTCTTATATTTACTAATCTTTTAGCATCTACATTCAAAACTGAGACTAGTCTGTAATTATGCTCTTTATGATGCTTAGGGTTATGTATCTGTCTCTGAGTACAGTTTTGGTTATTTCCCACTATTTTTGACTGCTACAGACCACATTTTCATTATTGTCTAAGTGGTCTCTAATTATACTTCTTTTAGTTTTTTCTTTGTCCTAAGAATTATTCATACAAATGTTTTGTGGGGTTTGTTTTTAATTATCTCCAGTGGTTAGGTTTTTATTTCAACTTTTATTAACGGCATTGTACTTATGTAATATAATCTGTGTAATTTCTCTGGTTTGAAATTTTGAGTTTTGTAGCACAGTTTTTAGTATCTAAAAGAAAAGAGAAAGTTTAGATTTACTTCAGTTTTCCAGAACTCCAACAGCCTGAGGGAAAGAGCTGAAGCTGTAGAACAGTGCAGCAAAGTTTTCCTCTTTATACATTCTTTGCCACAGCAGTGTACCCATCAAGAACTGACTGAGGAGTGCCCGTATGTTTTGCCTCACAGAGACATCCATGTCAAGTGTGATTTGTGAGTAGGTACCACACTGGCATAAGGATACCTAGTGGACTTCTTTTAGAATCTACTTATTCCTCTCTGCCTGTGGCCCACCCTTGTCTTCAGTGGGTATCAGGGTGTCAGTGAATTCTGGAGAAGCCTGTCCTACTCATCTCCCAGACAAACTGCTGTTAAGCATGAAAGTCCTTTTGATGCATATTTAGCAAAAATTTGTAAACATTTCTAGTGTCCAGTGCTAATTCTTCCTTTCTTTAATACTTTTGGCCATTTCCATGAGATTCTCCAACAGCAGAATATAGATTCAGGTGTTGAAGTCACCAAGTTGCCTAGAAGCAGGGCTTTAAGCCAATTCTAACAAGTTTCTAACAAGCTAATGCTACAGATTAGGGACCAATTCTGAAAACCACTAGCAGATGAAAATCTAAACCAAACCTGTTGCTGTTGAGTCCATTCTGACTCATAGAGACCCTACAGGACAAAATAGAACTGCACCATAGGCACTTCCCAAAGGCAGCTGGTGGATTTGAACTGCCAACCTTTTGGTTAGCAGCCAGATGTTTAACCACTGTGCCACCAGTACCCACTGAAACCCAAACCCATCACTGTCAAGTTGGTGCCTACTCACAGTGACCCTGTAGGACACAGTAGAGTGACTCCATAAAGTTTCCAAGGAGTCCCTGCTGGATTTGAAGCACTAACCTTTTGGTTGGCCACTATAGCACTTAACCACTATGCCACCAGGATTTCTGTTAGTAGAGCAGTGGTTCTTCAACTTTATTATACATAAGAATCACTTCTCGTAAAGATAGAGTGAGCAGCCCCTACTTATCTATGAGTGGAGGGTAGTTTGTTGATATGATGTTGGAAGCTATGCCGCTGGTTATCTAGGTACCAGCAGGGTCATCCATGGTAGACAGGTTTCAACTGAGCTTCCAGACTAAGATAGACTAGGAAGAAGGACCAGCACTCTGCTTCTGAAAAGAATTAGCTGGGGAAAACCTTATGAATAGCAGCTGAACGTTGTCAGATATTGTGCTGAAAAATGAGCCCTCCAGGTTGGAAAATAGTAGGAAGACAACTGGGGAAGAGTTGCCGACTCAAAGTAGAGTCAACCCTAATGACACGGATGGAATAAGGCCTTCAGAGTCTTAATTCGCTGATGTGGCAAGATTCAAAATGAGAACAAATGCTGCAAACATCCATTAATAATTGGAACGTGGGATGTATGAGGCACGAACCTAGGAAAATTGAAAATCATCAAAAATGAAATGGAATGCATAAACATCAATATCATAGGCATTAGTGAGCTGCAATGGACCAGTTTGGGCCATTTTGAATCTGACAATCATATGATCTACTATGCTAGGAACAAAAATTTGAAGAGGAACAGTATTATGTTCATCATCAAAAAGAACATTTCAAGATCTGTCCTACAGTACAACACTGTCAGTGATAGGATAATATCCATATGCCTACAAGGAAGGACAGTTAATACAACTATTATTCAAATTTATGCACTAACCACTAAAGCCAAAGATGAAGAGACTGAAGATTTTTACCAGCTTCTGCAGTCTGAAAATGATCAAACATGCAGTCAGACACATTATGATTTACTGATGACTGGAATGCAAAATTTGGAAGCAAAGAAGAAAGATCAGTTGTGGGAAAATACAGTCTGGGTGACAGAAATAGTGCCAGAGATTACATGACAGAATTTTGCAAGACTAACAACTTCTTTATTATAAATATCTTTTTTAACCAACACAAATGGTCACTATACAATGGACCTCACTATATGGAATACACAGGAACAAAATTGACTATGTCTGTGGAAAAAGACAATGGAAAGGCTCCATAACAGCAGTCAGAACAAGACCAGGTAGTGACCATTGCACAGATCATTAATGCTCATAAGCAAATTCAAACTGAAACTGAAGAAAATTAGCAAGTCCACAAGAGCCAAAGTATAATCGTGAATATATCCCTCCTGAGTTTAAAGACCATCTCTAGAACAGATGTGATATGTTGATCACTAATGACCGAAGACCAGATAAATCGTAGAAAGACATCAAAGAGCAAGAGGTCATTAAAATGACAGGAAAGAAAGAAACGACCAAATTGGATGTCAGAAGAGACTCTGAAAATTGATCCTGAACATCAAGCAGCTAAAGCAAAAGGAAAGAATGGCAAAATAAAAGACTTAAACAGAAGATTTCAAAGAGAAGTTCGAGAAGACAAATGAAAGCATTACAATGACATCTGCCAAGAACTGGAAATGGAAAACCAGTAGGGAGGAAAACTGAAGAAAAAATTCAAGCCTCAAATTGTCACAGTGAAGGATTCTACTGGGAAAATAGTAAATGATTCATGGAGCATCAAAAGAAGATGGAAGCAATACAGGAGGCATTATACTGGAAAGAACTGGTCAATGTTCAGCCATCTGAAGAGGCAGTATATGATCTGGAACTGACAGAACTGAAGGAAGAAGTCAAAGCTGCATTGACGGCACTGGCGATAAACAAGCCTCTCAGGAACTGGTGGAACATCAACTGAGATATTTCAACAAACAGACGCAGTGCTGGAACTACTCACCCATTTATGCCAAAATTTGTAGGACAGTTACCTGGCCAACTGACTGGAAGAGTTCCATATATATGCCCATTCCAAACAAAGGTGATCCAACTGAATGTGAAAAATACCAGACAGTATCATTAATATCACACGCAAATAAAATTTTGTTCAAGATCATTAAAAGTGACTGCAACAGTATATTGACAAGCAACTGCCAGAAATTCAAGCTGGATTCAGAAGAGGATGTGGAACCAGGGATATCATTGCTGATGGCAGATGGATCTTGGCTGAAAGCAGAGAATACCAGAAAGATGTTTACCTGTGTTTCATTGACTATGCAAAGGCATTTGACTGTGTGGATCATAATAAATTATGGCTAACATTGTAGAGAACGGGAATTCCAGAATACCTAATTGTGCTCTTAAGGAATCTGTATATGGATTGTTTTAGTCAGCTAGGCTTGCTCTAACAGAAATAACAGAGTGGATGGCTTTAATAAAGGAAGGTTTATTCTCACACAGCCCAGTAGGCTGCGAGTCCAAGGTAGGATGTCTGCTCCAAGGGAAGGTTTTCCCTGTTTTTGGCTCTGGAGGAAAGTCTGGTATTGTATCACTCTTTGTCCAAGGAGTGTCTTGGCGCAGGAACATCAGGTGTGAAGGATGTGCTCTTCTCCCGGCGCTGCTTGCCTGGTGGTGTGAGGTTCTCAGTTCTCAGCCTGTTTCCCTTTCCTTTTATCTCTTGCAGGATGAAATGATTAAGGGTGGGGCAAGCCAGGGAAACTCCCTTTACAGTGGAGCAGGGAGGTGATCTTATAAAGGGATTTATAGCCACACCCTAATTCTTTAACATACAGCATAGGAAAACCATAAAAAGGAGGACAATCACAAGATACTGCGAATCATGGCCCAGCCACGTGGCTACACATATTTTGTGGGAGGGGGGACACAATTCAATCCATGACATGGATCCAGAGGCAGTCATGTGAACAGAACAAGGGGACACTGCATGGTTTAAAGTCAGGAAAGATGTGCATCAGGGTTGTGTCCTTTCACCATATCTTCTCAATCTGTATGCTGAGCAAATAATCTGAGAAGCTGGGTTACACAAAGAAGAATGAGGCATCAGGATTGGAGGACGACTCATTAACAACCAGCAGCATTACGCAGACGACACCACCTTACTTGCTTGAAAAGAAGATTTGAAACACATATAAAGATCAAAGACCACAGCCTTTAGTATGGACTACACCTCAACATCAAGAAAACAAAAATCCTCACAACTGCACTTATAAGCAACATCATCATAAATGGAGAAATGATTGAGGTTATCAAGGATTTCATTTTACTTTGGTCCACAATCAATGCCCATGGAAGCAAGAGTCTCAAGACATCAAAAGACAATTGTATTGGGAAAATCTGCTGCAAAGGACCTCTTTAAAGTATTCAGAAGTAAAGACATCACACTGAAGACTAAGGTGCACCTGACCCAAGCCACAATTTCATCATATGCACACGAAAGCTAGACAATGAACAAAGAGGACAGAAGCAGAATTGATGCCTTTGAATTGTGGTGTTGGAGAAGACTGTACCATGGACCGCCAAAAGAACAAACAGATCTGTTGTGGAAGAAGTACAGCCAGAGTGCTCCTTGGAAGCAAAGATGGCAAGACTGCATCTTAAATACTTTGGACACATCAGGAAGGATCAGTCCCTAGAGAAGGACTTCATGCTTGGTAGAATGGAAGGTCAGCAACAAAAAGGAAGCCCCTGGACGAGATGGATTGACACAGCAGCCGCTACAATAGGCTTAAGCATAAAAACAATTGTGGACAAGGAACCAGACTGTGCAATATTTTGTTCTGTTGTTCATAGGGTATCTGTGAGTCAGAACTGACTTCAGGGCATCTAACAACAAGAATCTCACTTGGGGATCTTGTTAAAAATGTAGATTCTGATTCAGTGTACCTGGGTGGAAATGCAAATTCTCAGCAGGAATTAGAACCAGAACAAACCACTTTGAAGTCCTGTTGAGGTATCCCCTTGCTTTTTCTTTTTTTCCTCTGCCACTCAGAAAAACAGTCCATTAACAAAGTACTTACTAGTACACACGTTAATACTTCCTCTTCAGACATGTACTCACCATCCAATACTACAAACTGGAGGCACTGAGAGCTGCACCCTTACAGAACGGGTGCTACCTAGGCGCTTGGTTTTAGCTGAGCTTCAGAACCACACATCCTGTTGCACCTCAGTCCTACCAGAACCACAGATATCCCTTCGCCACCAGAGCACCATATCAGTAATAGTTTATGTTTGAAAATAAGTTCAGCTTCAGGCAGCTGAACACGCATGTGCCTCTGAAACTATGGCAACAGAAAGTCCTTTACCTCTGTGTCCCAATTAAAAGTGTTCTGTTAGCTGGAATGGGGATGTTTGGGCTCCAAAACTAATACATCAAAGCAATCACGTAAGCCTCAAATGTCACTATCACACAAATTGATATTTCCCTTGCAAGCAGCTAATGACTGGTCAGACCAAAGAGTGTGCATAATTGAGGTTACAGTGAACAACTGGAGAAATTGGCTTTTGGATCTTTTTGCTATGCCCTACCCCATCCAAGGTTTGACAGCTGATTGAATACTGGGCTAGGGAGAGCAAAGACAATGAAAATTTCAAACCTGGGTGTTCAGAAGGTTAAAAGAATTATAACAAGAGAGAAAATACCTGAAGGATATGTTTCACAGAAAGAAGGACCTGTGTTGTGAAATAAACACATTTGTGTTTCCTTCACTAGGGTAGCCTGGGATCTGTCACTGAACAGCAGCATGTAATGTGTAACTTTCCTGCCTGGTTTAAAAGAACAATAATAATTAACTAAACCCACCGCTGTCAAGTCGATTCCAACTCATAGCGACCTTATAGGACAGAGTAGAACTGCATCATAGAGTTTCTAAGGAGCACCTGGTGGGTGGATTTGAACTGTCAACCTCATGATTGGCAGACATAGTACTTATCTAACTAGCAGTATGAATACTTTTCTGTTACTATACATTTAGCTATATTTTCATTTCACATTGATTCTTAATCAGCAATAAAACCAAAAAAGCAAACCTGTTGCCATCGAGCCAATTCCGACTCATAGCAACCCTAGAGGACAGAGTAGAACTGCCCCATAGAGTTTCCAAGGAACATTTGGTGGATGCAAACTACTGACTTTTTGGTTAGCACTTGTAGCTCTTAACCACTGCACCACCAGCTTTTCCTAATCTACAATAGCAAGGAACAACTCAGCTTTTCGTTTAGCTTGTTGGGTGTAGAATGATTTATCAACAAACTCTTTAAAAGATGCAATACAAAGGAATCCTGTGATCCTTTCATAACCAAAAAATCCTTCAGTAATGTGAATAATTTTATCCTCTAATAATCTGTTTGCTAACATATTTGATACTGTTTAATAATACAGAGGCTATTTCCTGGGGAGTTAGGGTACAGCTATAAGGGCTAGATCGGAGGAATATGTTAGACTACCAGTAACAGAAATCTCCATTTAAAGTAGCTTAGCCGAGTTAATATGATATCAGGATATTGTTTGATAATTTCTGCTTTCTGTTGGCTCATCTTTCTTTGCAATGGGCACAAATATGGATGTGTTCTAGCTGGTTGGCCAGGTAATATCTTCCGAATTTCTTGACATAGACAAGCAAGCACTGCCTCAGTTTGCTGAAATGTTTCAGTTGGTACCCCATCACTTCCTGGGGACTTGTTTTTCACCAGCAGCTTCAGGGCAACTTGGACAGCTTCCTTTGACACCATCAGTTCTTGATGTGCTACCTCCTGAAATGCTTGAATGTCAACGGCTTCTGATGGCTACACTGACTCTGTGTATTCCATTCCACCTTCTGTTGATGCTTCCTGCATTATTCAACACTTTACACATTGTTGTTAGGAGCCATCGAGTTGGTTCTGACTCCTAACGACCTATGTAAAACAAAGCAAAAGGCTGCCAGGGTCATCGCCGTCCTCACCATGGTGGTTCTGCTTGAGCCCACTGTTGCAGCCTCGGTGTCAATCATCTCTTCAAGGCTCTTCCTATTTTCCCACTGACCCTCTACTTTCCCAAGCAGGATGTCTTTCTCCAGGGACTCTCTCTCCTAATAAATTTGTCCAACTTAAGAGAGACAAAGTCTCACCATCTTCTGTTCCAAGGAGCACTCCGGTTCACTTCTATGAGACAGAGTTGTTCATTCTTTTGGCAGTCCATGGTACATCCAATATTCTCTGCCAACACCACAATGCAAAAGCAGTAGTTCTTCTTCTGTCTTTCTTATTCAAGGCCCAGCTTTCATACACACAGAAGGTGACCGTGCACCTCAGTCCTTAAAGTCGTAGCTTTGCTTTTTACCACTTTCAACAGGTCTTTTGCAGCAGATTTGCCCAAAGCAACGTGTCATTTGATTTCTTAACTGTTGCTTCCATAGATGTTTGTGAATCCAAGGAAAATGAAATCCTTGGTAACGTCAATCTTTTCTCTGTTTGTCATGGTTCAGTTGTGAGGATTTCAGTTTTCTTTATGTTGAGATGTAATCCACTGAAGGCTGCAGAATCCTTCAAAACTGCAACTCAAGGCGTGCACATTTTCTTCAGTTCTTTCAAAACCTGAGAAATGCTGAGCATGTTCTCTTTTTGGTTTTCTAACTCCAGGTCTTTTCACATCTCTTTACAATCTTTCGCTTTATCTTCTTGAGCTGCTCTTTGAAATCTTCTTTTCAGCTCTTTTATGTCATTATTTCTTCCATTTGCTTTAGCTATTCTGTTTAAGAATGAGTCTTAGAGTCTCTTCTGACTTCCATTTTGGTCTTTTCTTTCTCTCCTGTCTTTCTAATGATCTTTGGTTTTCTTCATTTTTTATGTTATCCCACAACTCATCAAGGAATCTTCACTCTAGGGTTTCAAGAGGCAAGTCATGCATGATCTATCATGAGAGCGAAGAAATTTGAGCCAAGTATCCTGGGACCAAATCCTGGCTCTGCTACTAGCTCTGTGACCTTGGGCAAGTGAGTAATTTACCTCTGTTTCTTATCAATAAGGGGAGAGTCCTTAATGACCGAAATTTTATGCTTCTGTTTTAGAGGCTTACCTGGTAGATATGCAAGTTACCTGATGCTACTCTCCTAGACCTCATTCCTACTCCCATTCCACATCCTTTCTTCCCAGCAGGCAGGGGAGTGTGATGGAATGGTCTTCTGCCTGGAACCTCGAAGGAGCATCACTTTGGGCATCACATTGCTTTAGAGAAGTAAAAGTAGCTCTTTCTCTCATCTATAAAACAAAAAACATTGGAGGGCAATGTTGGTTCTAAAATGAGGTAACTTGGGCATGACTACTGGAATTCAAAGGTGTGATTATCTCCAAAGAAAGATCATATTAACTTCAGCTACTATCATTGCACACGGACAGCAGGCAAATTGCTGGAAGAGAAGTGGAAAGAAAGGAGGACACAGAGAAAAGGGAGGGTATCTTAGTTATCTGGTGATGCTTTAATAGACGTACCACAAGTGTATGGCTTTAACAAAGAGATATTTATAGTCTCACAATCTAGTAGGCTGTAAGTCCACATTCGGGACATCAGCTCCAGGGGAAAGATTTCTCTCTGTGTTGGCTCTTGCAGAAAGGTCCTTGTCATCAGTCTTTCCCTGGTTGAGGAGCTTCTCAGCTCAGGGACTCTGTGTCCAAAGGATGTACACTTCTGCTCTTGTTTCCTGGAGGCATGAGATCTCAAACTCTCTTTTCACTTCCCTTTCCTTTGAGGTCTTATAAGACAAAAAGTGATGTAGGCCACTCCCCAGGAAAACTGCTTTTACACTGGATCAGAGACGTGACCTGAGTAAGGGCATTACAACCCACCCTAATGCCTTTCAACACAAACCAATCTACCTCAGTAACCACAGACAGATATTAGGATTTACAACACACAGGAAAATTATATCACTCATAAAATGACGGACAACACAATACTGGGAATCACGGCCTAACAAAGTTGATACATATTTTGGGGGAACACAATCCATGATAGAGTGAGTTTTAGTCAGCTAGTGCTACTTTCTTGATGTTGTAAGGTTCCCAATTCTCTGCTTGTTTCCCCCTCTTTTTATCTCCCACAGGATGAAAGGATAAAAGGTGGAGCAAGCCACGCCCCAGAGAAACTCCCTTAGCAAGGGTGTTGCAGTCCCACCCTAATCCTCTTTCAACATAGTCATCCTGTCTTTTAACATAATCATCCTATCTTTTAGCCACAGGCAGAGATTAGGATGTATAGCATGAGAAAACCACAGAATATTGGGAATGATGGCCAAGCCAAATGGCTACACACATTTTGGGGGAGACACAGTTCAATCTACGACAGAGGGATTAGAAAAGTTTAGGATACTATGTGTAGCCCTGCTCAGAACTATAATACTGAGTGGTCCATGGTGTTTTCTTTGGTAAATGTACACCATCAAACTTACTGCTTACTTAGTCAAACCCACTTTTCAGTTCCCTGGAAAAAGGAAGAATGTTCTATGTGTTAGAGATGCAAGAGGAACCAATTATATTTTTCATCAGAGACCTGTTTTAATAGTGGTGCCATTAAGGGCAGACATTGCTTAATACAGAAAAATTTCATTCTCTACCTCTCTTTTAGCTCTCACTGCAACAAATTTATTGGTGAAGGGAGACTTTAGGTAGCTGCCTCTAGTTAGCTGATAAACTCAGCTTTGAAATACATCTATGATTTAATCTCATCTACTAAATTCTTCAGATATCCAATAATGGAAAACTCTAACCTATATTGGAAATAATTTATAAGAGAATACAAAAAGAAAAAAATTTTTAAACGCCCCCTTTCCCATGTAAACTAAAAAAGCTAAAACCAGATCTAACAAAGAGTCTGAGAAATCTCTTAAGCTTCTGAAAGGAGATTGCAGAGAACTCTAGGGGACCATCAAAGAGGGAGAAATAAAGAAAACTTCATGTGAATTCAAAGAACTTCTTCATTCCTTCTTGAACCAGTATTTCATATCTTACACCAAAAGGAAACCATGAAAATTTCAGAATAATCTATAATGAGAAAATAAGAATGGCGCAAAGCCTGGACACCATAGAAGATTCATAAACTTAACAGCATAAAAATGTTTTTAAATCTTTGAAACATTAGCCAAGTCAAAAGACAAATTAGAAACCAGGAAAAAAATTATAGTTCATATCACAGATAAAGGCATAATTTCTGTCATATATAAAAAGTTCCTGCAAAATCAATAAGAAAAAGATCAACAATCCAGCAGGAAAAAAAAAGGGGGGGATGAGAACATGACTATTCACTGATGGCTAATAAGCATATAAAAATGTTCAAATGTGAGAATCTTGTTTGTGCTGTAGAGAAACATAATCATTTTTCCCTATTAAGCCTGACTTTGGCTTACATAAATCAATTCTGATACACAATCATTTTGTTTCTCACCACATACTACCTGCTTCCAAATCAAATCACATGGGATGGGGGGAATAACAGCTAAAAATTATTGAATAGGGAAGGTAATTGTCTATTTAGTATAATTTTAGGGTTATTAAGGAGGTTTAGTAAAATGCTGCTGATGTTAGCTGCTAATGCCCAAACTGCCACGGTTAGAGATCTATTTTGCTTACTATCTTCCTATTAAGACCAAATAGATACAATAGAAACAGCCCCTGAGCCTAATTATCGACTGTGCTGTCTTAGCAGCAATAGCAGCAACTTAATAATTTCCTGCTGTGCTTTGGTATTTACAATACATTGTCACCATCGAGGAAACTCTGGTGGTTCAGTGGTTAAGTGCTACAACTGCTAATCAGAAGGTTGGCAGTTCCAATACTCCAGATGTTCCTTGGCAACTCTATAGAGCAGTTCTACTCTGTCCTACAGGGTCACTATGAGTCAAAGTCAACTAAGCAGCAGTGGTTTTTTTTGTTTTTTATCGCAATCAAATCTCTTTGATCTTGTCAATAACTCTATAAAGTAAGAAAAAAGAACACAATTCTGATTTTACAGATACCTTTTCAATGATGGATCCACTTCTCAAACCCAGGTTTTCTAAGTCCAAATTCTGAACATTTTCCAGTCCCTTGTGCTGTAAATGAATCTGTGGGTGTTTTCCTAAGGCAGTGTCAGTCAAGAGGAATTGAGTGAGAATACAACACCATGAACTCCTGGTATTGCTGGAAGCAAAGGGAAGTGAAAGTGGTGTCACCAGAGAAAATGATACCCAGGAGAGATTCAGTGTACTGAACACACATTAAACTTGGCTCATGATTTCATCTGCTGATCTGAAAATGGACATGGATAGCTCTTACCTCTCCTGTCTTCCCAAGCATACTGTAAAAAGAAACTGAACATCTCAATGTTTCTCAAAGAAGGATCAGTGAAAATTTCTGAGTACCTATGGATCACAAACATTTCGGTTCACTTACACTCTCCATGTTACGGCCCATCTGCTCTTCACCCTGCCCACTGAATTTTTATTGTAATGACTGTACTTTTCACATTTCTGCAGATTCTTTTTGTGTCTCCTGTTTCATTCTTTTCTACATATTTCAACTTCTTTCTATTATTACTTGGGTAACTGTTTTTTATTACCCTCATTTCTTGGTCTCTATCTAATAGTCTGTCATCTAAAGCTCTTGGGGCTACCTTCCTGTGATATGTGTTGCTTGGGGACTCTTAACATACAGCAGATGGTTTCCTTGTGCATTTTGGTCTTCGAGATTAATTCTAATAGGAATATATCTGTGGAAACAGCAGGAGGCTTGACTTAGGGGTCAGTCTATCTCTCTATTTGCTTCTGTAGTTATTCCAAGGCAGGGTTCAATGGTACAATAATATTTCAGTTTAAGGGTTCCCAGACCATACAGGTATTATAAATAAGAACCCCAAACTTGTACAAGTACACCCTTATTGCTACAAATTTTTGAGAGAAGACCTTTCTCCCCATTCAGAACTTGGGATGAGACTGATAAACTTTGCTGCAGTATTTACACCAGTGAGTGGATTTTTTATAGCTAACCACTTCTTCAAAGCCTTCCAAGGGTCCAAGCTTCTGGCAGTGGTCTTACTTCTACCTCTGCCACACAAGGACCCAAGTCCTCATTTCCCAACTCTACATGAGCATTAAAATATAAATAACTCTTTGTTTACCAGAAACAATAAACTCCTGTATCCCCAGGGCTACTGAACCATTTGCCCTGATCTTGAGTTCATGTTGGTTTTGGCCTCTTGGGATTTACCTTTACTTTCTATGTAAGAGTATGTATTAACAAGATGTTTGTCTTATGTTGTCTTGAGTATTTCTAGGTATTTTCTAGTGGGGAGATATTCATGCTATTTAGAACTACCGTATTACTGAAAATGGAACCACCAGTGACATTGGATACCTTATTCCACTTACTCCTCATTCCAACCCTGAAAAATAGCTCATCACATTCCTACTTAATGAGGAAACTGAGGCTCGTAGAAGTTAAGCAATCTTCTCAAGTCCACACAACTAATGCTATCTGACTTCAGAGTATACTCTTTCCCTTGTATAGTATTATCTATTTGTAGAACTAGTCTGTTTCCTGTATTGCATCCAAAAGGATTCCAGAGCTCATCAAGAGTTTATACTGAAGAGTGTTTTGAATGTTCTCTTTAAAGAACATGCTATTTAAAAAAAAAAAAAAAAGTTTCTGGCCAGTTTCCATTATTAATTATAAAGGTGAATGAATGGTAAGCCAAAGAATTATGAAGACTGAATGAGGCTTGACATCACCTTTGAGGAAAATGTCAAGAATCATTGACTAGTCTTGAGCCTGAACTTTCAGAGTCCATGAGAAAGGCGTATCGCCTCTCCAGGCAGCTGGCCTCATTCTATCCAAGGACAGGTTGGCAGAAGGTCCACAGGACTGACTCAGCCTGAAATCTGGAGGAGAAAGGGAATCCAGGAGAGGTTAATGTCCATACTATGGAGCCCTAAAACCAATGAATACTTAGATTGCTAGCTCAGAAGCTGGCCCAAGGCCAAATACAAAATACAGCCATAATTGGAACATATCCAAGTAGAAAAAGGTTATTGGTGTAATCACATTTATTACAATGATTAATGCTGAAACCTAAGCTTTTTATTATGGAAAAGGCTCAGAAAAGTATATTGGTGGAAGGTGGGAGAGGTTTCAATTTTGCAGAAAATAGTGAGCCAAAGAAGGATGATAAATACCCAGGACGTGACTGGAAAATCAGAAACCTAGAAGAGTCCCATAAATCATGATTAAAGGCCATTTATGCAAAGACATTTGCCAGAAAGCAAATTTGTCTACAGATGGCCCAACAGGAGACAGCTGGGTACCTCTGAGTGCTGCAAGGGCAGCCAGGCCAGGGGACAGGACAAGGCAAGCCTGAGTTGAGCACAAGAGTCTCGCTGCCCACTATTTCTCTCAGAATCCACAGCCTGCCAAGGGCGGTACTCGGGAAAAGCCACCTTCCAACTCCAGAACCTTGAAAATCTCCTACCCTAGCCATGTGATTCTGTGCCAAAACATTCATACTATTATTACCTGCTATAACTTGGAAGGCAGACCACATACCAACTGAGCTTGTAGCTCTAGAGAAATGGTTTTAAAAAGACCCTGTTGTTTTAGGCTTTTTGTTTGTTTGGTTTCCTGCTTTTAATAAAGAATAGGATTGGGGTGGTATTGAGAAAAAGGCAGACTTAATTAGGGACTTCCTAAAATGAGAAAAGCCTACTATTCCTAATCCCAAACAATAATCAGTAAAACTGAGAAACTTTAAAGAAAAATAACTTAGCAAGAGTCTGTCCTGAGACAAGGATTAGATTAGGGGGTAGCCTTTGCATCAAAACTTATTTCTGCAGAAGGTGTCAGAGAGGTGTGAGAGGCAATGGAAGCAAAGGAGTAAACCAAATATGAGAACAGCATCTAGGACAGGAGTTGGGGTATGGGGAAGTGGTTAAGTGCTATGGCTGCTAACCAAAAGGTTTGTAGTTCAAATCCAGCAGGTACTCCCTGAAAACCCGATGAGGTAGTTCTACTCTGGCCATAGAGTTGCTATGAATCAGAATCGACTTGAAGGCAGTAGGTTTGAGTTTACTGATACTTGGAACTGGTCATAACAGAGACCAGAAGACCATCAAGTTTTTGAGAGACAGTATTAGCCTTAAGAACCCTTTAACTCACAAGCCTTCTATAAGCAGACCGCAGGCTATGAAAGCTACAACCTCCAAGAAGGGCATCCTCCCCATACCCACTTCAAAGGATGTATTACCAGGGCTGCTGTAACAAAATACCACAAAGTGGAACCACAGAGGGATGAGACAGTAAGGAGTGCCCCAAGAAATAATCCACCCCAAAGAAAGAAAAAGTTCAAGTGAACAAATGTGGCCAAAGACAAAACGGGTTAAGGCAGGAGAAACAATAGGGAGAACAGCATCATGCTGTTTTTCAGCTTACTGTCCTATATAGTTCTTACAGATTAATGCCAACTTCAAGATGCAGGACACTGTACAGTGCATTCAACAAAAATTTTAAAAGATAGAGATTTTGCTTTTAAAAATGATACCATATACAGTTGGTACTCAGGAGACTGAATGAAACTCTGAGTTCTAGTTAAGGTAAATCATTATGTCCCAGTTTCCCGAACACCTTACCAGAGTACACGTGTTGGCTTGGTTTTGAATCCTCTTCCCTATTCTGACTTACTTCTGAAGTGTAGGTTTTGAATCGTCTTCCCTATTCTGGCTTACTTTTGAAGTGTCCTAGTTCAGATAATAAATTATATAGTCACCCTACTCCTAGGGAACTTTGTTGGGATAGATCTAGGCAATGCACACACTCCCTTTCTACCATATAACATCCTTTATGTTCACAAAGACAGCCTCTTAGTGAAAAATACATGTAAAAGAAAAAGAAACACAGATTTAATTTCTTATGAGACTAGGAGATATCAATAACCCCAAACCATAGTAAACGAATCCAGTAAGCATACAGAGAAATGGCAAATGTCTTAGCATGACATGGTAAAATAAAATCCAAATGCCTTCAGAGGAAGAAGCCAGGGAAAAGAGAGTTAATTCACCCTGAAGATACCAAGAAAGGCTAAGAAACTGGAGTCACCAGATACCTAAAAGACAAGAGTAAAACCATCACTACATGCTGTGAGACGGTGTCCCTTCCTTATCCAGACACTCTAGTATAGATTCTCCGGATCAAATGAACCAGACAGGTTTCATCTCAGGGACACCAGGCACAAAGAGCTTGAACATAAGGTGCCAAACACAAGCTGAGAAGATTCAACCAAACAGTGTATTCTAAAAGCAGGACCTCCAACCTCTACCCTATTACAGCTCCAGAATACTGGCATCCAGCCTTATACTTTGTCAAGTATACTTTAGAAAGTAAACTACCTCAGAAAAAAAGATCTACAAATCATGACATCTGGGGGCATTCCAGCTGGCCAAGGAACTTCCCTGCACGAACGCTCAATAATTTAACAAGATAGTCCATATCCAGTCAACATTTAAGATCCTCATTTTTAAATATGACTGGACGCCAGACATTTGGTGACAGACAGTAACTTGAAAGATGGTGGCTAAAACAAACAGGAAAAAAAAGATCAGAAGGAAGGAAAGAAAAAAAAACTGACAAAGCACAGAGCAAGAGAAAATATACAAGAAACTGTAATTAATAACTTCAAAGAGCAAAGAAAGTTAGGCTGCTATAGCTTTAAAGAGCACAAGCTTTTAGCAATCTATTATATCTACCTTTTGAAACCTAAACTTAAAGACAAAGAGATGAAGATTAAGAAAAGAGATGAAAAGAGTAGAACATCAATTCAGGAGGCTTACTATCTGCCTGCAGTCTCTATGTGGTGCAAACAGCTAACATATTTGCTGTTACTCCAAAGGTTGATAGTTCTAGTCCACCCAAAAGTGCCTCAGAAGAAAGGCTTGATGATCTACTCCCAAAAAATCAGTCATTAAAAACCCCCTGGAGCACAGTTCTACTCTGACATACATGGGGATATCGTAAATTATGATCGATTAAAAGGTAACTAGTTCAGTTTTGGGAGTTTTAATATCTACCTAATAGGAATTCCAAAAAGGGAGATCACGCAATATAGAGAAAAAGGAACTACTAAAAACTACAAGAAAACTTTCTGGGACAAAAGAACACAACTGTTCAAATTGAAAGAGGCCAACAAGTATACAACGTACTGAATGAATGATAAGTCATCATCTGTGAAATTTCAGAACACAGCGGATAAAGGGAAAATCTCAAAAGATCTTAACGGTTTCAACGAAGAAAAAAACAAATCATATACAAAAGACTGGGAATATGAATGACATCAAATTTTTAAACCAAACGCATTGCCATTGAGTTGATTCTAACTCATAGTGAACCTATAAACAGAGTATAACTGCCCCACAGAGTTTCTGAGGAGTGCCTGGCAACTTTGAACTGCCAACCTTTTGGTTAACAGCCATAACACTTAACCACTAGGCAATCAGGGTTTCCAACAGCAATACTGAAAGCTAGAAGAAAGTAGAACAATATCTTATGAACTTCAAGAACATGGTTTCCAATATAAAATTCTATACCCAATTAAACTATCAATCAATTCTGAAAACAGAATAAAAACAAGCAGAGTCTTGTAAAATTTATCTCTCATGCACTCCTTTCTTAGAAAGCTACAGGGAGCAAGTTCCACAAAATGATGCGGTTAACCCCAAGAAAAACCATGTATGAGATTCAGGAAATCGGAGAGTCAACATAGCAGAAAGACAAAGAGAATGCCCAGGATGACATCTAGGGAACTGGTTATCACTGAACAAAGGGGAAGAATGCTCTAGGAGACTGGACTCCAAGAATGGTTAAAATGTTAAATGATAGACTATCTGGCAGATGTGCGTGGAAAACTGAATTGAGTGGAATTTTACAAAACTGTGGTAAGGTGTAGGAAGATTTAGCTGGAAATTCTAGAAACCAAAACAAATGAAAATAAATAAGACAATTATTAATTCTAGAAAAACAAAATTTTTCAAGAAGGAAATATAATAGTACACTCAAGGGTGAGTAATATTATACAGTTATACTGAAAACCAGTTGAAGGTTCAAACCTACCAAGAGGCACCTTGGAAGACAGACCTGGTGATCTGCTTCCAAAAGATATTAGCCTTGAAAAAGCTATGGAGCAGTTCTAGTCTACATGGAACTTGATAGCAACTAACAACACAGTTATAGTGATCTAATCATAGCGGAAAGGGAGAAAGGAGGTGTTGAGATATGTAATTCTGATCTCCTCATAGTAGGAAGGTAATAATCAGTGTCTAAAAGGAATTAATAAAGAGAAAGCAATTTATACACATTATTTGGAAATACAGAAGTAAACAAGGAGAAAAAAGATTAAAAGTTCAAAATGATTGCTTCTGGACAGATGAAGGATTGTTAAGCAGTAGACCACTGAATGTTTTCTAAACAGATCCTTGAACACTATGGAAGCCCTGGTGGTGTAGTGGTAAGTGCTATGGCTGCTAACCAAAAAGTTGGCAGTTCAAATCCTCCATGCGCTCCTTATAAACTCTATAGGGTAGTTATACTCCGACCTATGAAAGAGTCGCTGTGGCTGGAATTCACTCAAGGGCAACGCGTTTGGTTTGGTTTTGGGTTGAACACTACGGACTTTTAAATCGTGTGCATGTTGCATGTACTCTTCAACAAAAAATAAAAATAATCTTTACAGAACGTAGGATTCCTTAAAGGCATTATAGCATTTCAAAGTTATTGCTAAAGCACAGAACAGACCCAAAGCCTGGTTGCTGAGCCGAAAGTATTTTTCATAATTTCTAGCACCCAGCACCATTTGAATACCCTTCCTGTACTTAGGAAAGCCTCTGTCTATGAAGACCACATCCCCAAGTTAGAAGTCTGAACTTCGTTTTCCTATTCTTCTCTGTAGCCAGGGTATAGGCAGGAGGATTCAGTAGAGAACACACGGTGTGACTTTCACCTCAACTGAAGTCTAAGAAGGAATCCACGCAGCGAGCAGGCCTGGCCTCTAATTGACTGTCTTCCATGGTAGTTAGCGAATAACTTAGAAAACACCTATCTCTGTCTCCTGAGCCTGCTTAATCCTTGTGTCAGCCAAGAAGATCAGATCTCATTACGCCCTTCAGATGTGAAACCTCCAACAAAGGGAAGAAAACCTCAAAATACACACACACACACACACACACACACACACTCAATAAATTACGTAGTAATCTCCCAGAGCTATGAAGAGCTGCCTTCATACTAAGTCTTAATTACAACTAATATCCAAATAAGTGGATGAAATTAGAATGGACACTTCTCCCCAGCACAGAATCCCATTCATTTTAACACTTCCAGCCATGGCCAAAAATGAGAGTGAAGTGAGGGCTGCCTGAAAAGAATTCAGTTGAGCAGACATCTGGACGGTATGTAGGGTAGCCAAACTCCCTCTCAGACCTGGAATTGCAGGAGTGTGCTGAGTAAGCGACAGAGTAAAGTGAATTCATGTGACAAAATGCAAAGCAAAAGGAAATGGGAAGCAATGCCAAGGACATGAGTACTAGGAAGCCAGGAACTGTTGGAATCATGGAATCTAAGAAGGCAGGTTGAGTCGCTGGGTGGTGCAAACAGTTAACAAGCTCAGCTACTAACCCACTCATGGATGGTTCAGTCCACTCCGAGGCACCTTGGAAGAAAGGTCTGGCAACCTACTTCCCAAAACTCAGCCACTGAAAAACAGTTCTGCTCTGACTCACATGGGATTGCCCTGAGTCAGTATAGTATAAGGAGATGTCAGGAGGCAGGCAGAGGCCAGAAAAAACTCAAGGCTAAAGGCATGGACCCAAAGGCACAAGATGCAGCAGGCAGACTCAGATGGCAGTGCCCAGAAAAGCTCCCTGGGCAACAAGGCACAGAGGAGGCAAACAGAGGGAGCCATTGAAGATACCAAACCACACTAGACTCAGGAGAAAAGAGTCACTGAAGAGGCAGCTGGCATCACTGTGATCAAGGGTTGACTGAGGGGCTAAATCTACAGGATCCACAATGAAGTAGGTGGAGGGTGTCCACCTGTGAGCCAGGGCACAGAGGGTACATGTGCTGGACCCTACACACAAGCGTTGCCTCTGAAAAGGTACCTTGAAAATTGATTTTTAGATAAACCAAATTTTTTCTTAAGTACATTAAGAGATGATTTTTAAAGGAATCTCTTATAGTTTAAATAATCTTTGAATGTTGTGCAACTTTAGATTTCTGGGCATTTGAACTTCTGGAAGCAAGTCAAACAAGCACACAGATAGAATTGCTTCTAGCGTTTACACCCTGCCTGCCACTGTGGGGAGCCCTGGTGGCATAGTGGTGGTTAAACATTTGGCTACTAACCTGAAGATTCGGCAGTTCAAATCTATGAGCCAAACCCTCCAAGGCAATTCTGTTCTGTCCTGTAGAGTCAATGTGAGTCAGAACCAGCTCCACAGCAATGGTTTGGTTTAATGTGCTCCAATCAGAGCTGTCATTATGCAATTATAGTGACTCTAGGAGTCACATGGTTTCATCTCCATGTGCTACAAACACACTACTGTTTTTGTTGTTCCCAGCGTTTTCATAGTTGCTGATTTTGTCAAATTTTCTGGCATTTTAGCTACCATATTGTGGTAATCAGCATAGGAGGGTAACACTATAAGTCACCCCAGTGAGTGACATCAACCTAGTAATATTTTGTTTAAGGTGAAAGTTTATTCAGAAAAGTGGCTTCCCCTTTTAAAACTTCTACATATATTATTCAGTGCTCTTGGTTCCATTTTTTACAGTAGGTCATCAATTTCATTCATTCTGCCTTGATTGTCCATTTCCAATACTCTAGTTTGCCTGTCCCATTACCTTCTCATCTTTGCTTTAGAGTTGTCTTTGGCCATTTGGTCTATACAGATGATGTTCTTGGTGGTTGGAAAACATGGCCTTGATGATAGAAATAATGCTGGAGATGACATGATAGAATTTTGCAAAACCAATGACTTCTTCACTGCAGACAATTTTTTTCAGCATCATTAAGGGTAACTATACATGTGGATCTCACTGGATGGAATACCCAGGAATCAGGTCTACTATATTTGTGGAAAGAGATGAAGGATAAGCTGGATATTACCAATCAGAACAAAATCAGGGGCTAACTGTGGAACAGACAATTGCTCTTTTTCAAGTTCAAGTTGAAGCTGAAAAAAATTAAAACAAATCCACAAGAACAAAAACATGAACTTATGTATATCTCACCTGAATTTGAAAGCCATGTGAAGAACAGACTTGACTCACTGAACACTAATGATCAGAGATGACAGAAGTTACAGGATGGTATCAAGGTCATCACATACAAAGAAAACAAAAGGTCATTAAAAAGAAAGGAAAGAAGGAAAACCCCAAAATGGATAGCTGAAGAGACTCTGAAAGTTGTTCTTGAATGTAGAACAGCTTAAATGAAAGGAAGAAGGAATAAAGTCAAAGAGCTAAGAGATTTCAAAGTGCAGCTCAAGAAGAAAAAGTATTATAATAAAATGGGCAAAAAGCTGGAGTTAGAAACCCAAAGAGGAAGAACATACTCAGCATTTCTCAAGCTGAAAGAACTGAAGAAAAAATTCAAGCGTTGAGTTGCAGTACTGAAGGGTTCCACGGGCAATATACTGAACGATGAGGGAAGAATCGAAAGAAGGTGGAAGGCACACATAAAGTCACTGAACCAAAGAGAACTGGGCAATGTTTAACCATTTCAAGAGGTAACGTATGATCAAGAAGTGATGGTACTAAACGAAGTCTAAGCTGAACTAAAGGCACTGGTGAAAAACAAGCTTCCGGAACACCAACTGAGATGCTTCAGCAAAGAGATGCAGCACTGAAAGTGCTCATTTGTCATTGCCAATAAATTTGGAAGACAGCTACACAGCCAAGTGATGGGAAGAGATCCATATTTGTGCCCATTCCAAAGAAAGGCAATCCAATCCAATATAAAAATCCAGCAATATTAATATCACATGTAAAATTTTGCTAAAAATATTTTAAGATGGTTGCAGCAGATATAAATTCAAGCTGGATTCTGAAGAGGACATGAAATGAAGGGCTATCATGTTGATGTTAGATGGATCTTGGCTGAAAGTAAAGAATACCAGAAAGATGTTTTTAAAAAAGCAAACCCATTGCCATTGACTCAATTCTGATTTACAGCAATCCTATAGGACAGAATAGAACTTTATAGGGTTTCCAAAGAGCACCTGGTGGATCTGAACTACAGACTTTTTGGTTAGCAGCCATAGCACTCAACCCCTATGCCACCAGGGTTTCCCTGTTTTGTTGACTATGCAAAGGCATTCAGCGGTGTCGGTCATAGCAAATTATGGATAACACTGTGAAGAACAGGAATTCGAGAACATTTAATTGCTCTCTTACAGAGCCTGCACATAGATGAAGAGGTAGTCGTTTGAACAGAACAAGGGGATACTGCATGGTTTAAAATCAGGAAAGGTGTGTGTCAGGTTTATACCCTTTTACCATACTTATTCTATCTGTATGCTGAGCAAATCTGAGAAGTTGGACTATTTGAAGAAGAATGCAGCATCAAGATTGGAGGGAGACTCATTAACAACCTGTGGTAAGCAGATGACACAACCTTGCTTGCTGAAAGTGAAGAAGGCTTGAAGAGCTTACTAATAAAGATGAACGATTAGAGTCTTCTGTATGGATTATACCTTAATACCAAGAAAACAAAAATTCTCACAACTGAATCAATCAGTAACATCATGATAAGCAGAGACAAATTAGAGTTGTCAAGGATTCCATTTTACCTAGATCCACAACCCACACCCACAGAAGTAACAGTCAACAAAGCAAATGGCATTTTACAACGGACAAATCCACTACAAAAGACCTCTTTAAAGGGATACAAAGCAAAGACAACACTTTAAGGCCTAAGGTGCACCTGATCTAAGCCATTGTATTTCAATTTGCCTCATATGTATGGGAAAGCTGGACAATGAATAAGGAAGACAGAAGAACTGGTGCCTTTGAATTATGATGTCGACAAAGAATACTGAATATATCATGAACTTCCAGAAGAACAAACAAGTCTGCCTTGGAAGAAGTACAGCCAGAATTCTCCTTTGGAGCAAAGCTGGTGAGACTTGGCTCAAGTACTTTGGACATGCTATCAGGAGGGACCAGTCCTGGAGAAAGACATCATGCTTGATAAGATAGAAGGTAAGGTCAGGGAAAAAGATGGAGACCTTTGAGATGGATCAACTCAGCGGCTGCTACAATGGCTCAAACGCAGCAACAGTTGTGAGGATAGCACAAGACCAGACAGTTTCATTCTGTTGTACATGGAGTCATTGTGACTTGGAACTGATCCAATGGCACCTAACAGCAATAACAACAAACAATTTTTTTTTTTATTGTGATCAAGTGAAAGTATACAACCCAAATCAGTTTTGCACACCTACCTACTTGCCGTTCCTTCTGCAATTCCCACCCGGTGACAGCATGCTCCTTCTTTCCATTCCATACTTCTAATGTCCCCTCAACAAATATCTGTCCCCTCCTCTCCACCGTCTTCTCTCCCATCTAGAAAGAAATCAGTAGGACCAGCTCCTATGAATGCATGGAACCATAAAATAGGCACACCATGTGGTAACACCGTGTCCCTGAGTCCAGGCCATTCTTGTCTGAAGAGTTGATTTCATTACTGGTTTCTGGTCAGAGACAACAAAAAGTCTAGGAGTCACATTCCCAGGGGAGCATCCAGGCTGTCAGACCATCAATTCAAGGCTGTCAGACCATCAGTTCAGGTCTTTTAGAAGAGTTCTTGGGCTGCTTCTTCCTCTTTCTCATGTCGGCTCAGGGACCCTACATTGTGTCCCCCATCACAGCTGTCTTTGGTGGTGGCCAGGCACCATCTGGTTCTTCTGGTCTCATGTCGATACAGTCTCCCATTCATATGGGTCCTTTTGTCTCCTGGACTCTGTTTTCCTCATGTCTTTCATGTTCTCAGTGATCATCTGTTCCAGATGAGTTGGGACCATTTGGTGGGTCTCATGCTGATACAGTCTCCTTAGGAGGAGGACTTAAGGAAGACTTTTGTCATTTATAAGACCAGATGGCAGCTTGCTAGCTTTTAACACCTCAGCTGCTACTCACAAATACGGGGTGCAGAAGATTCTCTTAGCAATAGACTAGTTATACCAGTTGGCCTCGGTGTCCCCTGAATACATGGTCTATCCTTTGAAACACTGGATTAAGTATAGAAAACCTTTCCGCTTATGGTGAATTCCAGTTAAGTTGTTCTAAACTCTACTACGTGCTGTCACTACTTTCACCTAACCAAATTTCTGGCAACTATCTAACCTATGACCCACCCTCTCCCTCACCCTGACCCTTTTGGCCACGGAAGAGTCTTTTCTTCTGTATACAAGTCTGTTTTTAAGTCTTTATAGCAGAGGTCTCATACAATATTTGCCCTTTTAACAAAATGGGCTTTTAATGGAGCTCTTGACTCATGGGTGATATTCTTTATGAGCCAGTCTATTGTTTAGCTGATAGGTGACCTCACAGGATTATTTTGGTTTAAGTTTTAAAGAGAATCTCAGTGACAGTTTCACAGAGTCCTCTGGTCTCAACACTTTTTAACAATTTAAGTTCTGTTCCACATTTCCTGCTGTCTGTCTTGTGTGGCACTGACCCAAATGGTCAGTGGTGGTACCAGGCACCAACCCTCTAGTTCTTCTGGTCTCAGGGCAGATGAAGCCATGGTTTGTATATGCTATTAGTCCCATAGACTACTTCTTTCCTGAGTCCTTGCATTCCTTCTTTCTCTTTTTTTCTGGACCAGTAGAGTCCTAATATACAATTTTTAAGTACAGGGACTTTTGTCATTTACAAAGGCCTTTTGGATTCAGCATTTACTGTGTTGACCATTCTTGAGGGGAATGGCATGTACTATTTTGCAGTCTCTCTGAGATACAAAGTTCAGTCCCATAGTCTACAGGATCAGTGGTCTGAGCCAAGTCACAAACTTGGCTAGTGGGGAGAAACCTGACCAGCCTCCCAAATTTACACCTCAACATGACTTACTCATTCTCGTCTTTTCACGTATATCATAACTTTCATGAAATGACTAACGTTTTCTTTCTATGTGAAAATGGCTCCCAAAAGAGTCAGCTACTGGTGCTGAAGATAAAAATGAAGAAACAGCAAAGATATCTGAGACTGGAAATTTCGAATCCATTCAAGGTGGAATGTCAAGTTTGACAGCATCTATAATTTGAAGAACCGCACCATACATTCTATGTAGAAGCAATAAAGGCAATTTGTAAAACAGCTTCAGGACATGTGAGAACCAGTGCAGAAACTGTTCATTGAGTGAGCAAATAAATCACTTCTCATGAGAGTCGCTTAAATTTTTCAGTTATACCTATGAGGAAAAACATATGCTACCGTGGTGGAGATTCTTCAGACATACCATGAATAGCAAAAATCTATCTGAAACATCAATTCTGTTGCATCTTTATTACCTGGCAGCTAGAACATGATTTGCTTTCCTCCAGCCCACTGTGCCACACACTTGTCTGTGATATTGCAGCTCTGTCTCTCAAACCCAAAGAACTCTGTGCTGATGTAGCTCTTAGCCCTGATCACTCCCCATGTACTCTGGTGATGGGTAGGGTAGTCCTTTGGTAGACTGAGTCCATGAAGTTCACTCTGAAAAGAGCAGATATCCCTGTTGGGCAGAAATATCCGTGTCTTGGCTCACCCTGGGGATTCCTTGGTGGTGCAGTGCTCTGCAGCTATCCAAAAGGTTGGAGGTTTGAGTCCACTCAGAGGTGCCTTGGAAGTAAGGCCTGGCAATCCACTCCCAAAAAATCCACCATTGAAAACAGGGATCACAATTCTAGTTACACACATGGGGTCACCATGAGCTTGAATAGATTCCATGGCAAATGAGAGACACTCTGTAAGTAACAACACTAAAAAATCCTCAGACTCAACAATTACTATTCAGTCACTTTATTCACTCACTAAGTTTTATGTTTCTTTGTCAAATCCTTACAAAATAAATGGCATAACTCTTCATCATTTTGCAAAGCACACTTCTTTGTAATACTGGCCATTTGTACACACACACATTCTGTATTACCTAGGGAAGGTGAAATCCGCAAGCTTGACAAGCTTAAACTTAACTCACTGAGAGCCAGCCAACTCTTTCACTATTTTCAGACAAGCTGCTCCAGTCTCCTCTGATGCCCTCCTGCACTTAGTGTATTTGATACCTGGGGACAGGTAAGTTTTTAACATTCTACTTCCTTCATACCACAAAATCAGTCTCAGTGAAAATCAGGAAATGAAGCAATAATGAGGGCCAGGAAAGAAGAGCAGACAGCAAAAAGCTCTCCTACGGAACTGTGTATTATAAAAGCATGCCAGTAAAGTAATGATATTACAGTACAAAAGGCGAAAAGCAGTGGATGAAACTTTTTAATCACCTGCACTTCCTTCTCCAAGCTGTGTCCCCAAGGCTGAGAACACCCCAAAGAGGCATTCAGGTGAGCACCTGCCCTGTGAATCTCTTTCTTGCTGTATCATTTCTGGTTTAGTTACAAGAATCAGGTCAGGCTTTCAAATAGTTAGCCCATTTGGCCTTTGTGCTTTCCTCCAGAGTGCCTAATATGTTCACAGCTGGTCTAACAATTGCGTCCACAGGATTTCTACTGAAGTAACACGGTGTCCTCTTGAGTCTCGCCTGGATGAGCTCAAAGTCAAGTCTGGGTCTCTAGTTACTACACATAATTGTACAGAAACATATTATGGCTTACAAAATGTTTCCATAATATACAAGTCATTATCTTGACTGGTTCTTGTTTGTTTGTTGTCTGTTTGCTTGCTTTTCTTTTATTTTTTGAAATATGCCTGTGCATGAAATTCTATCCTTCAGTCAGAAAATATACGCACAACAGTGTTTACAGGGCGCAGAAGCCTCTTAGTCCAGTTTTTGGTTGCCTTCTCAGTGTGGTCCTTTCACTTTATGTGCTTTACACAACTGTTAATGCCTGTGCACCGTATCTATTATTAAGTTTGTCAGAAAAATTCGTTTCTTTTTCATTTATTCATTCAATAAATATTAACTGAGTCTTTATGTGAGGCACTGGGAGTCTAAAGTGAGCCAAATGCAGTCTATGAGTTCAAGGAGTTTAAAGTCTAGAAAAGACCCAGACAATAAACAATCAATTACCGTAGAGAGACCTTACATTAAGCCTTCAGAATAGATACACTACATTTGGAGCAATAATAAAAACAGTAGCTCTAGCCACTGAGAGAACTAACTACCATTTCTAGAGCCTAGTAACTAACCCAGAGGTTCTCAACCCTGGCACACATTAGACTTACCTGCCAAACTTAAAGTACATATACACACCAATGTCTAGGCCCATCACAAACAAGTGATATCAATTCTTTGAGATGAGCCCAGGTGCAACCAAGCCACCAGTTGCTGTCGATTCTGGCTGATGATGCCCCCACGCGTGTCAGGGGAGAACTGTGTGATTTATTGGCTTTTCAGTGGCTCAGACTCTAACCTCCAGCATTTCAGTTAGTAGGTGAGTGCATTCACCCACTGTACTACCTAGTGACTCTGGGTCTGGGCTCAGGATTGATTTTGAAAGCACCTCAGGTGATTCTAACACGCAGCTGGAATTGAAATTTGCTGCCCGAACAAGGAAGTCCTGGTGACGTAGTGGTTAAGAGCTATGGCTGCTGACCAGAAGGTCAGCAGTTTGAATCTACCAGGCACTCCTTGGAAACCCAATGGGGCCATTCTACCCTGCCCTGTATGGTCACTGTGAGTTGGAATCAACTTGACAGCAACCAGTTTGGTTTGGGCCCTAAACGAACAAGAGGACATGGCACTGAAACCTAATTTCCAGATAGATTCAGCTCCAACTGCACACAGCCCCAAATTGGACAGCATCATATGGGTCTAAAACACGGAAGAAGAGCTGTGTTCCCGGTGTAGGCGGTGGGGAATCAAAGGGTTTAAGGAGCCCTAGTGGCACAGTAGTCAACAGCTGAACTGAAAGATCAGTGGTTTAAAGCCGCTACTGGCTGCAGGAGAAAAAGATGTAACAGTCTGCTGCAGTAAAAGGTTACAGATTAGAAACCCTGCGGCGTGGTTCTACTCTATCCTGTAGGGTCGCTATGAGTCAGAATTGATTCAGTGGCACACCAGCGGCCAACAGCATCTCTGTGCTAAGTGGCAATGATTATGAAAGAGCATGTCAAGCTGCTCAGATTTGCTAGACAGCTCCATCTCCAGAGTGAGGCCTGTAATTGAACCTGGTCCCCAGAGCACATCAAGAGACAGCTGTGAAAGGAAAATCAGAATTGGGAGTTCCTATTGGAGTCAATCACCAGACCTAATTCAATCAAAGAATTGTTCCCACAAGCTTTGTGGAGTTACGGCTACTCTGTCTTCAGAAGTTCTGAAATAGCCTGGGGAAGACACCTGCGCCCAGGACTCCGGACAGTTTTATTAAGTCCGCATCCGAGCCGGCCTCAGCACTGGATATATCTGCAGTTCAGGCAGACCTTTGCTTTATGGGCACATACTCCCAGGACATGAGTGCAGTGAAACCTAAACTGGCTGCCAAGATTGGTGACAGCACAGCTTTCCCCAGATCATCTTAGGGAGTCTAAAAGCAGGTTAGCATCTCTGCCCTGGATATCTGTTACTGAGTGTGTCCAGGGTAAGCCTGAGTTCCTGCATCCACCTGAGATTTCAGCCTTTCCACGCTAGCTCCCCACCTGAATGTCAAAAAATTCAAACCAAGCCCATCACCATCCAGTGGATTCCGACTTACAGCAACCTTACAGAACAGAGCACAACTGTCTCATAAGGTTTCCAGGGAGCAGCTCCTGGATTTGAACTGTAGACTGTTTGGTTAGCAGCCAAGCTCTTAACCACTATACCACCAGACCTTGACTCTAGTCCTCACCAAATCCAGCCTCTTTGGTGGGGCTCTGACAGCTACCTTGCCTCTGGAAGCTGAACCCCTGTCTCCAGAGCCTTATTCACTAGCTGAGGACTTACCCTGAATGGACTTCAAAGTAAACAATTCTCTCTCTGTCCACTCTTCTCCTCAAATTGGACCCTGAATTCCAACACCTGCTGAAACAAGCTCAGATGTTTCACTCATTTCAAAAGTGGGTGTGGGTTTCTAAGTCACCCTTTGAATCTGCGTACTGTACCTCTGTCAGTTCCCTTCACCTCTGTCAGTTCCCTTCACCTCTGTCCTTCTGCTCCCCAGGGCCCAAGTTCCTGCAGTTCCAGCACATCCCATGAAAACCCACCAGTGCTACTGAAACTGGAGGTCTGCAAGATACCACCTTGACATAAGCATAGCCATCTTAAGAGAAAGGCTGAGCTTACTTTCCAGGAAGCATGTTTAAAGAAAAACCTGTACACTCAGCAGTACCCTAAAGGTCACTTTCCATGTGATAAACCACCAGAGAATAAAGAAACAATAAGTGTCTCCTCAACCCCCACCCCTCTTGCCACAGCTCTGAGGGCCACCTGCAAGACAAGATGACCCCAGATAGCACACACAGACCCAGGTGAATGACCACGGAACCCAGATGGGAGGTCAAGATAAGACCGCCAGACCTCCTTCAAGGGGACTTCAAAAGAACATCATAAATTAAGCACAGTATTTTCCCAGCCCCAAGAAAAGAAGCCTTTAAATATCCCTGCTGGTAGACAGTAGGTAAACTTTTGGTGACTCCACCTCCCCTTCTGTCTCAGAGATTGGTTTCACCGCAGGTGGCATGAACTCAGAGTTTGTCCATTAACACTGTGACTCACGGAAAATCCTCTTCTGAGGGAAGGAAACAGATATTGTTCATAACTTTGTACATAAACATACAGAATTTTGGACAAGAAAGAATTGCTTTGTCCTAAGGTGGTACCATGGATTGAATTGTGTTTTCCAAAACATATGTGTACCAATTTGTCTACGCCATGATACCCCATATTGTGTGACATTCCTACCACCAAATCAAACCCATTGCCACTGAGTTAATTCCAACTCATAATGACCCTATCAGGCAGAGCAGAACTGCCCCAGAGTTTTCAAGGAGCACCTGGCAGATTTTAAGTGCCAATCTTTTGGTTAACAGCCATAGGTTGTACTTAACCACTACACCACCAGGGTTTCCATGAAGTTCTTACATGTTGTAAATTCTGCCTCCATGATGTTAATGAAGGAGAATGGACAGTGGTTATGCCAGTGAGGCAGGACTCAGTCTTTGAGAGTTTATTGTGACTAGAGGCAATCTGTTGGGATATAAGAGAAGCAAGCAGAGAGTTGGGGGCCTCTACCACCAAGAAAGCAGTGCTGGGAGCACAGTGTGTCCTTTGGACCCACAGTCCCTGTGCCTCAGATGCTCCCAGTCCAGGGGAAGAGCAATGACAAGGACCTTCCTCCAGGGCCAACAGAGAACACCTTTTTCTGGAGCTGATACCCTGAATTTGCACACAGCCTACTTTACTACAAGGAAATAAACTTTCAGGAAAGCCATCTACCCTTGGTACTTCTGTTATAGCACTACTAGATGACTAAGATAAAAACCCACTGCCGTTGAGTCGGGCTCGACTCATAGTGACCCCCTATAGGTCAGGGTAGAACTGTCCCATAGGGTTTCCAAAGATGACTAAGATAAGAGGCAGCTAATTTCCATCTCTAGTAACCCTAATCAATTAGCAGTATCTGCCTAGAGAGCTACTGCGAGAATTCTGCAGCTATCTCTGGGCTCCACTAGACATCTTACCTTAATCTATTAGCAAGGTCTGTCATGTGCAAAGAGAGGGACCAGCAAGCTGTGTAGCAAAGCTGGCAACGAAACCAAGGCTAAAATTCAGGTTTCTTAACACCCAGTCATTTTCACCTCCCATCTCAATAGACATACAACTGACTGTATCTATTAGAAACTGGGTATAACAGAACTCTTTTTTGCCTTGCAATGTTTTCACATACAAACATCAGGTCTTCAGTGAATTAAAGGGCTGGTTTGCAGATCATTAACTCCTTGACAGCGAAACCTGGAAACAGATGATTAGGATCTGTCATTAAATGACAGCCTGAGAGGTAGTAAGCTAAGCTCTAAATCCAGAACTGATCATATGAATCAGTGGTAAAATAACACATTAAAAATAAAATAGCCATCAAGTCAATTCTGACTCATAGTGATCAGACACAGTTTATAAGAATTTCATTTAGCTGGAGCTTTTCAAGATCTTGGTTCCTGTGAAGGGAACTGCAAAGAAAAACACAGACAATATTTTATTTTTATTGAAACCCACAAGATGTAAAAATGATTCTCTTTGGTAAGTATGACTTACAAAGTTAACGTGATATTCTACAAATGATGATCTCAATTAATGTCACTGAATTATACATGTGAAGAATGTTGAAGTGCCAAACATTTTGTTACATATATGTTTACCACAAGAGAGAGGAAGAAAGAGAGAGGAGAGCTTTGAAACACCCTTGGAGCCAGCAACTTTGCTTAAGTTGATGGATTAACTAAAAGTCACATGAAGAGACTCGATATCAATCACCTGGGAGAAGAAATTTCTAAGCAGCTCTTCTAATTATAGTGAGATATAATGAGGCATGATGGAAGAAGTAGTAAACTGAGGCAGGGCATCCAGGGACTAATACTTGGTAGACATGAATCTACCATGGAAGACTCGGAGGAAGAAGTGAAGAAGAAAACCCCCAAAAACCAAATCCATTGCCATCGAGTTGATTCCAACTCATAGCGACCCTATAGAACAGAGTAGAACTGCCTGATAGTTTCCAAAGTGTGCCTGGTGGATGTCTGGTGGATTTGGAACTGCTGACCTTTCAGTTAGAAGCTGTAGCACTTAATCACTATGCCACCGGGGTTTCTCAGTGAAGGAGAGGACAGTCTGAATCAGATTCCCCACTGGACCCAGAGCTTCTCTGGCTGGTGAGAACCAGCTGGTTGGTGAGGCCAGGGTTCTCAGTCATAGGCAGTCCTAAGCTGTCAAGTCGATTCTGATACACAGCAACCCTATAGGACAGAGTATAACTGCCCCATAGAGTTTCCAAGGAGCACCTGGTAGGTTTGAACTGCCGACCCTTTGGTTAGCTGCCATAGCACTTAATCACTACACCATCAGTATTTCTCTAGGGTTCTTAGATGGGGATAAAGTGAAAAAGGACTCTTTCTCCTTCAGTGCGGAAAGATGGCCACCTACCTAGATTCAAACTGCTGACCCGTTGGTTAGCAGGCATAGCTCTAAACTACTACACCCCCAGGGCATCCCTGGGTAAATCCAAACCACCAATTTTTAGGTGGATCCCTAATGGCACAGCAATTAAGAGCTTAAGCTGCTAGCCAAAAGTTTGAATCCAGCAGGTGCTCCTTGGAAACCCTATGGGGCAGTTCTACTCTGTCCTGTAGGGTCGCTGTGAGCTGGTCTGACTCATCAACAATGGGTAACCTTTAACTTAGTAATCCAGCACAAACCATTTTTACTACATAGAGACCTAAGAGGGGCTTAAAACCTACTGGCGTCAAGTCGGGCTTACTGCCTGTCAAATTAACATTTTTCAAGATTCAAGGTACAAGCTATACAGTGCCTAAAAACTTCAGGCATTGAAACCGCCTTGGGATTTCCACACACAGAGACTATGTTGCCTATTTTTTTTAATCTACTTTTTAAATAAAAGAAGGCAAAACAAAATTATATCAATAATTCTTGTTGACTGGAACTATATATCTATGTCAAGTGACTGCCTTGGGCAATTTTTTTTTAACTGCATAATTACAAACCTGCAAGCAACATGGCACATAATGAAGTCACTTGTGTAACCTTAACTGGCTCCATGCTAATAGGTGTCTCTCTCGTGCTGCAAATTATAACCTGCAAAATGATGGCATGTCTGGAAAGCAATGACGGGGACTCATGAAGCTGAGCACCAAGAGTCAGAAAAACGCCCAGGAGAAGCCATTGCAGGCAGATTTATTATGACATTAGACAATGCTTGTATAGCATTAATTATACCCTCCGTGCTTTTCTAGATTGCAGTCCCAGACAGTGTGTCAGGCAGTAACGCCACACGGACATGTTTCTCAGCCACTTACCCATGACATCTTTGTCACAGACACCCTGCTGCATTAGAAGCCTCAGGCCTGGCCCCAGAGATGTAGAGTCTCGGTATTCCACCCTGCATCTCAATCTGGTGGGCAGCCAGGGCAAACTAGGTTGATGCACAGGAAAACAAGACCAGTACACTGAAAGTGACATCTCAAGATTGACGCAGAAAACGAAAGAGTGAATGAGAGATTGGAAGACGGACTAGAAGAGAGGAGAAAAGACACGGAATTCTGTGGCTAAAGCAAGAGAGAGCTGGAAATGGGAGCAAGAAAAGAGGAGGAGGAGAAAACTTTAATGTGTTTTTATATCTTCAAATCATTTATCCTCATGACCAGAAAGGACACAACACCTCCAGCCAACCAATCCTTTGCTGCTTCAACTCTGCGGTAACTGCAGAAAAAAGCGTCCGAACCCCACTGCACAGCCATGAGAGCTCACTACCTCCCACGGCAGCTCTGATAACTAGCAAGTTCATCTTCCTGTTAAGCCAAAATCCATCTCCCTATAGTTGACAGGACACCCTAAGGGCATAGTGTTTAACAGCTATGGCTGCTAACCAAAAGGCTGGCAGTTTGAATCCACCAAGTGAGCCTTGGAAACTCTATGAGGCAGTTCTACTCTGTCCTACTGGGTCACTGTGCGTCAGATCAACTCAGTGGCAGCGGGTTTGGTTTGGTTTTTATAGCTAAGAGCTGCTGGGAGAAACAGAGAATGATTCTC
Organism: Heterohyrax brucei; assembly: GCA_028571685.1. NCBI lineage: Eukaryota > Metazoa > Chordata > Mammalia > Hyracoidea > Procaviidae > Heterohyrax > Heterohyrax brucei. The sequence goes on along the minus strand of CM053149.1, from coordinate 108,863,792 downwards.
TTGGCCACCCCCACCCTCAAGTGATAGCATTTAACAAAATTCATTTAGCTGTCATGAGCCCCAGCAGTCCTGGTGGTGTAGTGGTTAAGTGCTACATCTGCTAACCGAAAGGTCGACAGTACAAATCCACCAGGTGGTCCTTGGAGACTCTATGGGGCAAATCTACTCTATCCTATACAGTCAGTATGAGTCACAATCGTCTCAGCAGGAGTAGGCAGGATCATGCCCCACAGACTACCCTGCCCTTTTTTTTTTTTTTAATTGTGAGTAAGGGAAAGTATACAATCCAAATAAATTTTGCATGCCCGCCTATCTGCGGCTCCTTCTGCTCTCCTTGCCTGGTGACAGCACACTCCTCCTTTTCATTCTATAATTCTAGTATCCTCTTAACAAGCTCCTGTCCACTCCTTTCCACCTCTTCTCTCCCATGTAGAAAGAGACCAGTAGGACAGCATCCTACTGGTACACACAACATATGGTCACACTGTGTCCCTGAGTCCAGTCCATTCTTGTCCAAAGAGTTGACCTCGGTAGTGTTTTCTGGTCAGGGGCAGCAGCAGGTCTAGGGACCATGCTCCCAGGGATCCTCCAGGCTTTCAGATCATCAATTCTGGTCTTTTAGGAGAGTTCTTGAGCTGCACTCCTCTTTTTCTCGTGTTATCACAGGGACTCTACATTGTGTGCTCCATCATGGCTGCAAGACCACCCCTTTCTTAATTTGGCATGAATGTATCTCTCTCTGATCCACTGGGACATTATCATCAAAAGCAAAACAGAGAAAAAAAATTAAGCAAAGCAATATGCAAACTAAATACATGAAAGAACTAAATGATAGTTAACCAGTCATCATCAAATCAGTTCCATCCATGCTGACTCATGTGTGTCAGAGTACGACTACTCCATAGGATTTTCGATGACAGATTTTTAGAAGCAGATCACCAGCCCTTTCTTCCAAGGCACCTCCAGGAGGACTCAAACGTCTAACCTTTCAGTCAGCAGCTGGGCATGTTAACCATTTGTGCCACCCAAGGACCCCGATTGATAGTTACAGGCTGTTAAAGGAAATTTTTTTTTTAAAAAAGAAAAGGTAACATCATGACTCTCATACAGATACAAAATGAATACACATTGAAGATTTTGTTTAACTCATTATCAGATAAAGGAACTGGTGAAAGGTCACAAACAGTTCAAAGGACAATCCAAAGAACAGACACATTTGTAAATGAAGAATATGTTCAAAGAGGGCAAAGCTGGCTTCTTTGGCAGTAGCAGAAGAAAGCCAACTGAACCTCTGTGAGGACAAGACCAGAGGGGTGTGCACGTCTATAGACAAGAATTATTTTTTGTTGCTATCAGTTATCTGGAAACGCTGGTGGTATGATGGTTAAGTGATACGTCTACTAACCAAAGGGTTGGCAGTTCCAATCCATCAAGTGCTTCTTGGAAACTCTATGGGGCAGTTCTTCTCTGTCCTATAGGGTCGCTATGAGTCAGAATCAACTTGATGGCAGTGGGTTTGGTTTTTGGCTTTGGTATCAGTTATCTACAACTTACAGAGTTTAAAATAACTTCAAGGCAATGAAAGGTACAGGGTCCCCGTGGAATCAGAATAAAATTATCTGAAAGTTTCACTGTGACCCCCATTTCTCCCCTCTAGATCTGGGTAGAGAAGGTCCATACAGCAAGCATTGCAGGAAATACTGAAAGAGTGAAGACTGGAGGCTTTGGTATTTAGAACTTGTCCCAGTTTCTTCATATAATTTATCACAGCAGTATAAATCCTGCTCTGCTGATCACTCTCTGATAATCTGACAAGAAGAAACATTCACAACTCCAAAAGGCTAAGGAAGTTGCCCACTGTTGAAAATTTACCTACTTGCCTTAAAACCTTGTTTATTTAACTCATTTTTAATGGATGTTCATTGGTATGGATAAACAAAAGCCAACTCCATTATGATGATAATAATTTTGTATACTGCTTTCTAATGTAAGTCTCATGACCTTTAGAAAGAATTGGTTTGGTTCCCATTCCCATTTGGTTTCCATAGGAGAACTGAACCTCAGAGGACTTAAAGGAGCTCTCCAGACTCAGAAACCTGCACACAGAATTTATGGCCAGCATCCGTACCCTGTCTGGTGACTGCACACTATTCCTCTCTGCTCCATACATGTCTCATCCTCCCAACAGCCTCCTGTCCCCTCCTCTCCGTCCACTCCCCTTCCTCCAGCCAGAGGTCAGCAAGATGATATCCTGTAGATGTATAGAACCATAAAGTGCTTCCAACATATGGTTATTCTGCATTGCCAAGTCCATTCCATTCCTGTCCAAAGAGTGGACCTTTGTTACAATTTATGGGAACGGGCAGCATCAGGGCCGGGGGCCATGCTCTCAGAGGAACCCCAAAACCGCTGGACCATCAATTGAGGTCTTTTAGTGGAGATCTCATGATGCACCTCTTTTTATTCTTGTGTTGCCAGTGAGGCTCCTCTCTGTGAGCTCCGTCATGGCTATCACTGGTGGTGGCCGGGCACCATCGGTTCTTCCGGTCCCAGGTCGATGTAGGCACCCACTCTTGTGGGTCTCTCTGTCTTCTCGGTTGTCTTTACTGCATGTCATTTTGGCCCTCGGTGAGCATCCGTTCCTGCTGAGTTGGGACCATTTGCTGTGTCCTCGGATGGCAGCTTGGCAGCTTTTAAGACCCCACACGCCACTCACCAATGTGGGGTGCAGAGAGCTCTCTTAGCAAAATGCTAGTTGTGCCAATTGGCCTGGAATTCGCCTAAGAACATGGTCCCCCGCCCCCCGCCCCAGCTACTCTATCCTTGCAGTATTGAGTTAAGATGGAAGGAGTACTCAAGTTATGCTGAAGTCCACTTAATGTTGTTCTTGTTCCTAATGTGTGCTGTCACCGCTTTCTCCCAACTAGATTTCTAGTAACTACCTAAACTAAACCCTCCCCCCCTTGCCTTCCCTCCCTCCCTCCCCTCCCTTGCAGCTGTCAAAGAGTCTTTTCTTCTATACACAAATCTGTTTTTGAGATCTTATCGTAGAGGTCTCATACAGTATTTGTCCTTTTGCCGCTGACTACTCTCACTCAACATAATGTCTTCCATTTGAAACCAGGTTAGGAGATGTTTCCTGGAATCATCGTTATTCTTTATCATTGCGTAGTGCTCCACTGAGTATATGTACCACAGTTTACCTAGCCATTCTTCTATTGTTGGGCATCTGGGTTGATTCCACCTTTTTGCTATTGTGGACTGTGCTGCGATAAACATTCTGGTGCATGTGTCCGTTGGTGTGAAAGGCCTTGAATCTGTAGGATATATTCCAAGTAGTGGAATTACTGGGTCAAATGGTATATCAATATCCATTTTTTTAAGGAAGCGCCAGATTGCCTTCCAAAGAGGCTGGACCATTTTGCAACCCCACCAACACTGTAGGAGGGTTCCACTTTCTCCACAGCCTCTCCAGCATTTGTTGTTTTGTGTTTTCTGGATCATGGCCAATCTTGCTGGGGTGAGATGGTATCTCATTGTTGTCTTGATTTGAATTTCTTTAATAGCTAAAGATCGTGAACATGTCCGCACGTGTTTTTTGGCTGCCTGGATCTCCTCTTTAGTGAAGTATCTGTCCATCTCCTTTGCCCATCGCTTAATTGGATGGTTTATCTTCTTCTTATTGATATTTTGTAGTATCTTATAGATTATGGAGACCAGGTGTCGATCTGACATAGAGTTGCCAAATATTTTTTCCCACTCTGTGGGTGTTCTTTTAATTCTATTAATAAAGTCTTTGGATGAGCAAAAGTGTTTGATTCTTAATAGTTCCCATTTATCTACTTTGTCTTCTGTTGATTGAGGTTTCTTTGACAGATTTTGGAGTCTGTCCTCATTGTGTATTAAAACTTCCATTGTTGTTCCTACCTTTTCTTGGATGAGCTTTATCGTTTTAGGTTTGATATTTAGGTCTTTTATCCAGTTGGAGTTGGTTTTTGCATAAGGTGTAAGATATGGATCTTGATTCAGTTTATTGCAGATGGATAACCAATTTTGCCAGCACCATTTGTTGAAGATGCTGTTTTTACCCCAGTTTAATGTCTTAGGGCCTCTGTCGAATATCAACTGTTCATAGGCAGATGGTGTCATCTCTGGGGTCTCAATTCTGTTCCATTGATCAGTCTGTCTGTTCTTGTACCAGTACCAGGCTGTTTTGACCACTGGCACACATTTTTTTAAACTGCAGATTAGTACTTTTCTTTCAAGACACAGCCAAATTCTTTGTTGAAATGGAGCAAGAAATAAATGAGTTAAAAGCCATACAACCAGCACTTTGGAGAGATTGGAACTCTCTTACATTGCTGGTGGGAATGTAAACTGTACAACCTCTTTGGAAAGCAATTTGGCACTTCCTTAAACAGCTAGAAACAGAAATACCACATGATCCAGCAATCCCACTGCTCGGAATATATCCTACAGAAATTAAGGTGGTCACACAAACAGATACATGTACATGGATGTTTATTGCAGCACTGTCCACAATAGCAAAAAATGGAGTCAACCTAGGTGCCTATCAACACATGAACGGATAAACAAACCGTGGTAGATATACTTAATGGAACACTACGCAATGATAAAGAACAATGATGATTTTAGGAAGCATCTCGTAACGTGGTTTCAACTAGAAGACCTTATGCTGACTGAAATCAGTCAGCAGCAAAAGGACAAGTATTACATGAGACCTCTGCTATAAGGACTGAAAAATAGACTTATGTACAGAAGACAAGACTCTTTGATGGCTAAAGGATGGGGAACGAGGGAGGGAGAAGGTTGGTCATTGATTAGATAGTAGATAGGAATTTGCTTTGGTGAAAGCAGTGACAGCATGCAGTAGAGAGCAGATCCACATTACTGGACTGCCATAAACTGAAAGGTTTTCTCAACTCAACCCAATATTTGAAAGGATAGAGTAGCAGGGATGGGGGCATGGGGACCATGTTTTCATGGGCCATCGAGGTCAATTGTTATAACTAGTCTTTTGCTAAGACAGTCTTCTGTACCCCATATTGGTGAGTGGCATCCAGGGTCCTAAAAGCTAGCAAGCTGCCATCTGAGGTACACCAAACTGTACCAATTCGTCTCAAACAGATGATGAACAAGAACAACAAATGTAAAAAGAACCCATGACACAGAAAGACCCACATGAATGGGAGACTGTATCAACATGAGACCGGAATAACCAGAGTGGCCAGCCACCACCAAAGGCAGTCATGGTGGGGAGTGGAGGGACATGAGCGTCCCTGAGGTGACATGAGAAAAAGAGGTGTGCAGCTCAAGAACTCTACTAAAAGGCCAGAATTCATGGTCTGACAGCCTGGAGGGTCCCTTGGGAACATGGCCCCTAGATCTACTGCTGCTGGCCCTGACTGGAAGCCAGTACTGAGATCAACTCTTCAGACAAGAAAAGACTGAACTTGGAGGCACAGTGTGACCATATGGTGTGTGTACTGTATGGTTCTGTACAGTTACAGGAGGCTGTCCTACTGGTCTCTTTCCAGATGGTAGAGAAGAGGGTGGAAAGGAGGGGACAGGTCCCCATTAAGAGGATACTAGAAGTAAAGAATGAAAAGGAGGAGTGTGCTGTCACTAGGTGAGGAGAGCAGATGGAGCTGTAGACAGGCGGGCATGCAAAATTGATTCGGATTGCATACTTTCACTTAATCCTAAGAAAAATATAAAACAATTTAAAAAACAACCATACAATCAGCACTTGGATGCAGCGCTTACGCCTAAGCCAGCATAGCAACAACCTTAGTCAATGAGGCTTACCCAGGGCCACCACCATCCTGCCCCAGACTCTTGTCTTGGTGGGCCTGGTGGGCAGGACTGGTGCTCAGCACTCTGGCGAAAAAAAAAAGCTGGAGAAGTCCTTGAGATTCTATGTCTCACATGGGTAGTGACTTCTCAACAAAAACATACCACCACTATGCCATGCTCCTATAAACGAGACACACAGGCGAGAAGTATGGAATCTCAGAAGCACAGAGGATCTGAAAATGCTGAGTCACGAGGACTGGTGCCCAGCAAGTGCTCAGCAAATACACATTTAGTTCATTTCTCCTTTCCATCCTCTGGATACAGTCAGGTCCCTATAAGACGTGAATTTATCTCTTCTAGAGCTATCTACCTTGTGTTTTTCCAGAGTTCAAAAGTTGCAGGGAGATTGTGAAACTTTCTAATCTGTGGTTACTCTCGAGGTGTTTTTGATTTAAATGATAGTTATTTTGTTTCAGTAGGATGGTGTTTTTTTCTCTCCCCTCACATTGACGGGCAGTTAGGAGAAGTGATTTTGTTTTCATAAAATATCTAGTGTTGACCATCTGATACTATTCCCTACTTGGTTAGTATATACATGACAACAGCATTAAAAAAAATAAATAAAAATAAAAAGGCAAGAAAAAGCTACAAAGCTATTTTAAATGGCACTGCTTGCTCTCAGCTATCTTTGGAGAGGAGACTGTTTTGCAAAAGGGATGCTCATAACTCCCCACGCCCCTTACTCAGATGGACTATAATTTTGACTAAAGAACCTTGTGTGTGAACTACCATCCCCAACCCCCTGCTTCCCACTCTCTGCATCCACCCTGAGCCCATTCCAGACACAGCTGTTACTTCAAGCCCTCCCTCTGGAGACGGAAAGCAGGAGCAAGCAGCGAAATCCATTACTTAAATATCAAGTACACAGTGACAGCAAAGGAAAGAGCTGCTTTCTGTCCCCCATGCCGAGAGGAGACTCCTCAAAGTAACTCCAAATAGCTCCTTCCTCCATCCAACATTTACGTCAGACCCCACCTATTGTGGCACACATTTCTATGCTGCTACTTACTATGGGCAGACAATTCTGACATCTGTGAGCGAATCATTACCTGACCAGCATCTCCAAACCCACTGCCATCAACTCTACTCCGACTCATAGTGACCCTATAGGACAGAGTAGAACTGCCACATAGAGTCTACAAGGAGGGTCTGGCCAATCTGAACTGCTGACCTAGTGGTTAGCAGCCATAGCACTTAACCACTTCCCCGCCAGGGTTTCTCAGCAGAGCACAAATCCTTCTCTCCCGGGCATACAAAGAAGTCATGTGAATGGAAGGCCTTATCTTGCGTCACACACTTTTGATAAATCAAGTCAGCCCAGCAGAAAGGCCAGCTCCCTCCCCTGGGTAATATCCTTATTAAGCGATAAGTACAGAACCAAAACCTTGCACACAGGCTTTGTGTAGGATCGGAGAAGCAGGGATGCTGCTCAGTAACTGTCCAGCCCCACCTCTGCAAGTTACATGGGGGGAGACTATGGTCCAGAAAAGTTAAGCAACTTGCTGCAAGTCTCCCTCCTAGAATCACAACCCAAAGATCCTGACTGCAGGCCAGAGACTTGTCCAGAAATATCCGCTCCTTCTCCTCCTGATGGTTTATAGTATCTGTCAGATTATTCCTTTTTCGCTTACTTCAAGTTTTGTGTTGTGGAGGGCTCTTTTGTTGCTGTTTTTTAAGTTAAATAAAAGATAATCTTCAGGACTTTTTTGAAATTTCATGAATAGCTCAAAAGATCGCCACAGAATCTCAAGCAAGGGCTTTCAGTCATTAGAAATCAGAGCTTTGAACCTGTTCATTCTGTTTTGAACCCCTGCTGTGAACTTACATTTCTACCCCAGATATACTGAAGTAGAATCTACATTTTAGCATGATCCCCTGGTGATTCTTATGTATGATAAATCTTTAGAACCACTGCTCTCCTCTCAAAACTGGTCTCTAACCAGCAGTATTAGCATCACCTGGGAACTTGTTAGAAATGTGAATTTTCATCAGGGGTTCAAACTGGTGAGACGCTCTATGTGAAACCCAAGAGGGGAACATACACATGCCAGAGCTCCCTTACCCGACCCCCTGGTGGTGTCGCAGTTAAGTGCTACAGCTGCTAACCAAAAGGTCAGCAGCTCAAATCCACTAGGCAATCCTTGGAAACCCTATCAAGCAATTCTACTCTACCCTACGAGCTCACTATGAATCAGAAATGACTTGATGGCAAGAGGTTTCATTGGTTTGGAGCTCCCATCCCAGGCCTATTGACTCTAAATCTCCATGATGAGGTCCGGGTCTGTATTTCCTAAGTACCCAAGGGAATTTTGGAGGTTGGAATTCACAGTTTCAGGTTGTTGCAGATCCAGTTCTGAGAATGGTCCTTTCCCAGAGCACAGTGGTTCAGCACCATCATTTGACAGAAAAAGAAACTAAGGCTCACAAGCATTAAGAAAGTCAGAAGAGAATATCTATATATAACCTTCCCTTCTTTGCTACAAAAACATAGAAATGTTAAATAGAATATTTTAAAGATATCAAAATAAACAATTACAGGATAAACAAACTATGCTGTATTCTTGCAATGGAATAGTATTCAGCAATAAAAAAATATTGAGACAGGTGATGATGACATAAATGAAACTCAAAATCACACGTTGAACAAAAGAATTCAGATACAAAAGAGTACAACCTATACAATTCTGTTTATGCCAAGTTCAAGGACAGGCAAAACAAATCCACAGTGATAAAAATTAGAAAATTAGTCAACTCTTAGGAGACATGTACTACCTGAAAGGAGAAACGAGAGAACCACCTGGGGTAAAAGAGGTTCTATGTCTTGATCTCAGGGCTGAATTTTAAATACACTTAAAATTTTGCCTTCAATAGTATATAAATTATACCTCATTTACAATTGAGGTTATTACATTTTATACCTAAATAAAGTATTACTAGATGAAAACAAACAAAATACAAAGCTGTGCTCCAAAACAAAAGGAGGAAACTGGGACTGAAAGAATACAAAATTCAAGATAATGGTTACCTGTAGGTAAGTGCCCACTGGGGACTGTTACACTATGGATGTTTGTTGAATTACTTTCTCTACTTTTCCACATTCTTTTGAAAGGAGAAGGGACTGCTGAGAAATATTTCAGGGTCACAGAACAATAAGAAGAGGCCACATCTTCTGTCACCAGGCTCAGTAAGCTTTCCACCCCCTATGGCTGACTTTTGTGGTAGTTTCTTTCCCAAGCACGTGCGTTTGAGAAGCTTTTCAGTGGCCACAAATCCGACTTAGTTGGTCTGGTTGGAGACACTGGTATGGTTTTAAAGCTCCCCAGGTGGTTCCTCTGTGCATCCAAGGTTAAGAGCCACTAAGTAGGACCTTAGTGTAGAGTCCAGCCCAAGTTCTAGTTAAAATACGCAGCCCCAAGTCTCTGCAACTGTAAAACAAAGCTTCTAGACAAAAGGATTTTAAGGTTCCTGTTCAGCGCTGAAACTTCATGACATAGAACAAATAAAAAAATAGTCCATCGCCCAATTTTTCTCCTTCTTTCATGGCAGCTTAACATGGTACACGTGGGGTTCAAGAGTAAATTTTGAAAAACTTAAGCAAGTTACACGAGGATCAACTTTGAGCCGATCTGGTGTTTCCTAGTAATACAGCTGGGCAAGATGCTCATGGGTTCTGCCTAAGTGCTTCTGCGGCTGAAAGCTATCAAGGTAAACACCAACGGGCCCCGTCATTAGTGTCTCCAAACAGCTACAACGGGACTCCTCCGAGAGAAAACTTGCACAGAGTAGTACAGTAATTAACATGGAATTCTGTGTGGGCATTTCACTCGTAAATTAGTTAAATGCAATTAGCATCTAGGGCAGAAAGAGTACTGTGGGAAAGAGGCTAGCCAAGCCAAGTGCCTGTGTACATTTTGGGGTGAGATGGAAGAGTTCGGTATTAGCTATAATGCTTAAAGGACTTGACTCAGCATTCTCCTTGGGTGCTCCATCACAGTCAGGTAAAATCCACCAAGATGGCTAGAAGAATCCCAAACAGCAGGTCATATGGCAGATTCTTGGGGCTCTAGAACTTACATCATGATTCTTTCCACTTCTTGTCTTCTCGCTACTATTAAAAGCATAATGCAATAAAAGCAGATTGCTACATGAAATATTCCTTTGTAGCCAACTGCTAACTTGAGACATTAAACCGCATGTATCTAGGAAACCTTGGTGGTACAGTGGTTAAGGGCTATGGCTGCCAACTAGAAAGCTGGCAGTTCGAATCCACTAGGCACTCCTTGGAAACTCTACGGGATGTTTCTACTCTGTCTTACAGGGTGGCTATGAGTCAGAATTAACTCTACAGCAGTGGGTTTGGTTTGGCTTAGAAAACACCTCCAAATAAAGAGAACAAGTTTGAACCTGCTAGTACAGGTGACACTGGGCCAGGTGAAACAAATAATTATGGATGGCTAGACTTCCTCCCCTCCCCCACTGCCAACCAAAGTATATGGAGCAGTTCTACTTTCTCCTATGTAAATAAGATGCTAAGAATCAGCATCAACTCAAAAATACTTGGTACTGGGGCAAAGGTAAGACAAAGGGGCCTGAAACGGGAAGCAAGTGTCGGTATAAGACGAAGTGAGCGGCCTGAGAGTCTTCAAGTTAAATCACAGAGAAAATGGGGGCAAGAGAAGAAAAACACGAGCTTGGATATGTCTGTAAGCAGATTAACTAATGTGCTCTCTGCTGGCTAACATGAGAAAGCAGGAACCCCATCATACACCACAGGATGTGGGCAGGACAATAAAGAGACGACAGTAGGCATCTCCAGACAGGAAATGGCATAGAATGCCCGGGGTTCCTCAAAGCCTGTGCCTGACCTGGAGGAGACCCAGAAGGTCTCTGTGCCCAGCGGAGGGGAGGCAGGGAGCGAACAGAAGGTTGCAGAGAATCTTGGCTGAGGTGTCTAATTAGGGGATTTCCACAGCAAGGGACAAACTGATCCTGGAACGGAAGACTGAAGAGTAGCTCACCCCAGCCAGGAATCAGGGGATTCCCCAACCCCAGCCGGAATCAAGCCCAGGGTTCCCCTAGAGAGACTGCCAGTGTATGGGCCAGGGTCCAACCAAGAGACAGAAACCACACCAGTCATTTGATCAGAGAGAATTCACTGTAAAGAACTGTGAACTAAAACTCCCCCCAAAAACCAAACCTGTTGCCATTTAGTCATTTCTAACTCAAAGCAATCCTGGACTACGGAGTAGAACGGCCCCTGTAGGGTTTCCAAGGCTACAGATCTTTATGGAAGCCGACTGCCACATCTCTCTCCTGCAGAGCAGTGGGAGAGTTCCAACTGCTACCCTCTCTGTTAGCAACCAAGCACAATGACCTGCCCGGCCTGATCACACAATATCTAACCCTCCAGGCCACGGGGTTCAACTCACCTTGTTTGGTCTTGACCTAGGAACTCTATCAGTGCAACAAGAACCCTGGTGGCGTGCTCAGCTGTTAACCCAAAGGTCAAACTCACCAGCTGCTCTGCAGGAGAAAGTTGTGGCAGTCAGCTTCTGTCAAGATTTACAGTCTTGGAAACCCTACGGGTCACTCTGAGTCGCTGTGAGTCACACCATCGAATCCACAGCACGGGGTTTGGTTTTTGGTTTGATTGGTGCAATACTGCTGCCACTTCCAGATCAGCCTCAAAGAGACAGTGCATGAGCAAGGCTACTTGTCACTTCTACCTCTGTCCCAAGTGGCTTCCAGGCCATATTGAACTCACTTAGAGCACCGCAATACAACTTTATTGAAGGTCTAAGGATGATGAAGGACTATTACCACACAGAACAGGAAGCAACTCAAAATTGAATAAGAAACATTGCCATTAATAAAGTCCACCAGATATTCTCTCTTCGGAGACCTCTGTCTTGAGGGACTGATCTGCCATCATGTTCCTGGGGCCTATTTTCTCATTTCTTGACTTCCAGGCCCAAACCCAGGAGGAAAAGCTGAAAAGTCCTGCGAATTCATTAGTCACAGCAAATGCAATTTTCTTGTGTCATCCTTTCAATCCAGCATTATCCCTTAATCTCACTTTTCAAAAGCAAGAAGGCTAGTCTCTGGCTTTCCTAAATAAACTTTTTTTTTCCATGAGGGAAATTATACTACTCTTTTAAAATACAAAAGCAACTGAAGTCAGTGTTTTTATGATTATCCTTTCTTTATAACAGTTGTCCTACGGTAGAGGAAGTACTCAAATCCTCTGAGTTAGACTTTAGGCTGGTTATTTCTACCTGAAGCATTTCAGTGTGCTCATCAGTGAAATAAGGTGGTTAGATCAAGTCTCTTCCAAGACTACCATACTATGAATATTAATAAGAATTATGAAATTTTCTGTTCAATAAATGTATGTTGAATTAGTAATCCTGTAGTCACAGAAATTCATACCTGTTGTCACAGAAATTCATACCTGTTTTCTTCCATTATAAGACTATAAATTTTACAAAGACAGGAAACTTAATCTTGTTTATATCAGCATGTCTAGCACCTAGCATGGTATATGACCTGCTACAAATGTTCAATGAGTCATGAGTTTAGAGAGTGACTTAAAAATCATAAGATTTTTTAAAATCATTTGATTCAAATCAAATTGAATTTCACCATTTGGTAAGAAGTTGTTACTTGTTGTATTGTTTACTTAAAATTTTTATTATCATTTTTATTTTTGTCATTAAGTATACTACCTGATTGACTTTCACATGTCATCCTTGTTTGTTTTTGCAATATTTCACCATCCTGGTGTTGAATGACTCAGATCTTATCCCTGAGTAATTTCACTAAGAGTACCCTTAATTAAAAATAGTCTACAAGGTCTAACTGCCTCCCGTGAACTACAACTCCTGTGCTATAAGATCAGAAGAAATGGATGGTGACCCAGCTACCATTATGGAATGTTGTAATCAAGGAACCAATGGATGGATTCTGATCAAAAGGGGTAAAACTGTGGAACAGATCACCAAATCCCTATGGAAATCAGACTTACTAAATCTACTGAAATGGGGGAACCTCCAAATCTATTTTCCTGAAATAATCTTTAATCTTTGAACAAAACTATAACATGGAGTCATATGTAAGCAAAACAGCAGTTTAGCTCAATTAATAGTTAGCCTTGAACACTTCGCTCTTTTAAGGAATTCTCTATATGGGTCAAATTAAAAGCAACTCTAAATCACAGATAAGAACTTTAATGGTAGAGATCAGAAGTTAATAATAGGGAAACAATATGAGAAGAGATAATGAGAATAGTGATGATACGGTAAGAAAGATATAAACAATGGCATTGATCTGTATACGTGGAAATAGTTGAACCAGTGTCTTTCGTTGTATATATTTTCACCAAAAAATAATAATGATAATAGAAACTATTTTAAAAATGGTCTGCAATTTGGTGAGGGCTGCTTGTATAAAACTGCATGCATTGCTACTAATTGTATCTTAAATCGGTACATCTATTGTGTTCAGGAAACCCTGGTGGTGTAGTGGGGTAAGTGCTACATCTTCTAACCAAAAGGTCAGCAGTTCAAATCCACCATGTACTTCTTGGAAACTCTATGGGGAAGTTCTACGCTAACTAGAGAGTCACTGCAAGTTGGACCCAAACTTTTCTTGGATGAGCTTTATCGTTTTAGGTTTGATATTTAGGTCTTTTATCCAGTTGGAGTTGGTTTTTGTATAAGGTGTAAGATATGGATCTTGATTCAGTTTATTGCAGATGGATAACCAATTTTGCCAGCACCATTTGTTGAAGATGCTGTTTTTACCCCAGTTTAATGTCTTAGGGCCTCTGTCGAATATCAACTGTTCATAGGCAGATGGTGTCATCTCTGGGGTCTCAATTCTGTTCCATTGATCAGTCTGTCTGTTCCATGGCAGTGGTTTAGTGTGTGTGTGTGTGTGTGTCTTCAGCTAAAAAGTTCTCAACTCCCTGACTTTTCAGGTACCTCAGTTAAACAAGTTTACCAGCTGGTTTTCATTAGAAATGGGACAAGGGGGGTAGGTCTGGTTAATGCAGAGGTGGCCTCTGTCAAGTGCAACCCCCAAAGACAAGTATCTTAAAAGACATGAAGGACTCCTGGCTTCCTCTGAAAGCACAGTCTGGTTGACTATGTCAGACTAAGAGTTAAGCGTCTTATTCTGTTCTTGAGCTTCATGCAAATGTCAACAGAAAGTGAAGAAGTTGATGTAGCAGCTTGTGATTTCTGTCATAAATCACAAGGATGAGTAGCAGCTTTTGGTCTAGCAGTTTTCAAGTTTATTATGCTCTGACTCATGTAGTCAAGAATAACATCAGCACAATCTCAATTTTGATCTATAAGGTGGTGACAACCCTGACTGATGCCCCCTTTTAGCTTCCCATTTCCAAAGCCTGAATGCGCCCTTTCTCCAGCCAGATACAGTATATCAGCATTGACTTAGGAGGCCTCTTCTCAAATCAAGTGTCAAACTTTATCCAAGGATATTTCTATTTAGGTCAATGGCTGCTATCATTGGCCCGGCTGGCTGGTCTCTTCAGTACAGTAGTCCAGTTGTTTGGCTCTTGTTCTAAGAAAATTATTAACTCCATAGTTTTTGTTGTTGCTGTTGTTTTGTATGCTTTAGATGAAGGTTTACAGAATAAATTAGTTTCTCATTAAACGATTAATGCACATTGTTTCGTGACATTGGTTGCGAGCACGCAGTGTGTTCATCACTCTCCCCTTCTGGACCTGGGGTTCTCTGTTTCCATTGATCCAGCTTTCCTGTCCTCTCCTGCCTTCTTGGCCTTGCCCCTGGACTGCTATGTCCATTTAGTCTCATGTACTTGGTTGAGTTACATTTATTATTCTTTGTATTATAGACCTGTCTGATCTTTGGCTGAGGGTGAACTTCAGGAGTGATTTCAGTACCAAGTTAAAAGGGTGCCCGAGAGCTACATTTTCAGTGTTTCTCCATTCTCTGTCAGACCAGCAAGTCTATCTTTATTTTGTGAATTAAAATTTTGTTCTATGATTTTTTCCAGCTCTGTCTGGGACCCTCAAATGTGATCCCTGTCAGAGCAGATGGCAGTGGTAACCGGATACCATCTATGCTGCACTCAGTCTGGTGGAGGCTGCAGTAACTGTGGTCCATTAGTCCTTTAGACTAATCTATCCCTTGTGTCTTTAGTTTTCTTCATTCTCCTTTGCTCCAGATGGGGTGGCATCAGTACAGTGTCTTAGATGGCCACTGAACAACATTTTAAGACTCCAGATGCTACTCACCAAAGAAGGATGTAGAACTTTGTTTTTATAAACTATGTTATGCCAGAAAACCTGGTGGTGTAGTTGTTAAGTGCTACAGTTGCAAAGCAAAAGGTCAGCAGTTCAAATCCACCAGGGGCTCCTTGGAAACTCTATGGGGCAGGTCTACCCTGTCCCATAGGGTCTCTATGGGTCAGAATCAACTCAATGGTACTTGGCTGGGTTTGGTTTGGGTTACATTATGCCAGTTAAGCTAAGTATCCTCTAAAACCATGGTCCTCACATCCCTCTGTCCAGTAATTTGATCCCTCCGAGAGTTTCAATGTGTCTGTGAAGCTACCACAGCCTTGCCTTGGTTAACTGTGCTGACCTTCCCCGGTACTGTGTACTGCCTTACTCTTCACCAAAGTTTCACTTACAAAGGAGCTAGCATTTTTCCCTCCCTACCCTCGTCCTTCCTCTTAACCATCAAAGAGGGTTTCTGTGTGTAAAACTCTTCATGACTTCTTACAGTAGTGGTCTCACGCAGTACTTGTCCTTTTGTGATTGACGTACTGCACTCAGCATAATATCCTCCGGATTCATCCACGTTGTGAGATGTTTGGTAGATTCATCATTGTCCTCATGTTTGCACAGCATTCCATAGTATGTACGCACTGTTGCTTATCCATTCATCTGTCTATGAGGACTTAGGGTGTTTCCATCTTTTCACTATTGTGAATAATGCTGCATGAGCATAGATGTGCTTGTCCCAATTCATGTGATGGCTCTTCTTTCTCTAGGACTTATTCCCAGGAATGGGATTGCTGGATTGTATGGCATGTCTAACTTTTAGAGAAAGCACCCTATCATTTTCCAAAATGAATGTACCATTTTACAATCCTACTAGCAATGCATGAGCGTTACGATCTCCCCACAGCCTCTCCAACATTTGCTATTTTTCTTTTTTGATTCGTGTCAGTAATGTCGGGATGAAATGATATCTCATTGTAGTGATCTCAAGCATCTTCTCATGAGTCTGTCACTTGAATGTCTTCTCTGGTGAAGTATCTCTGTTCATATCCTTGGCCTATTTTTTTATCAGTTTGTCTTTTTGTCATAAAGATCTTTGATTTCCATTGATTTTAGACATTAAACTATTGTCGGAATTGTTGTAGCCAAGATCTTTCCCCGGTCTATAGCTTCCTCTTTTTATCCTTTTTTTGGTGAAGTCTTTCAATACACTTGAGTGTTGAATCTTTAGAAGATCCCATTTATCTAGTTGATCTTCTGCTGTTTGTGCATTGTTGGTTATGGTTTGTATCCTACTTACAGAATGTATTAGACTACTTAAGCATAAAAATGATTGTGTCCATGGCACAAGATTAGGCCACGTTTCCCTCTGTTGCTCACAGGGTCACTGTGAGTCAGAACTGACTCGACAGCACATAACAATAACAACAACAACAGTGTTGATCCCATCTATTCTCCTGTGCTCTTTATAGTTTGGGGTTTTATATTTAGGTCTTTGAAGCACTGAGTTTTTGTGCATGGTATGGGGTATGGGTTCTGTTTCGTTTATTCTCACATGCACATTCAGTTTCTGCCAGCACTATTTGTAAAAAGACTGTCTTTTCCTCCATTTAACAGACTTTGGGCCTTTGTTGAAGATAAGGTAACCACAAGTGATAGATTTACACTTGGGTTCTCAATTCAGTTCCGTTGGTCAGTGTCTGTCATACCAGTACCAGGCTGTTCTGACTACCACAGCCATATAGGAGGTTCTGAAGTCAGGTAGGGCAAGGCCTCCTGCTTTATCCTTCTTCTTCATTAGCACTTTTCTTAGCTGAGGCCTCTTCCCTCTTCATACAAAAGTTAATGATTAGTTTTTCCATCTCATTAAAGAATGCTGTTGGTATTTGGATTGGGATTGCATTATATTTGTACACTGCTTTGGGTAGAACTGACATTTTCACAATGGCATGTTTTCCCATTTATGTAGGTCTCTTGGTTTCTTGCAATAGTGTTTTTTAGTCTTTTACATCCCTGGTTAGATTTACGCCAAAGCATTTTATATTTTATTTTTTTAGGGGCTATTATAGATGATATTGCTTTCCTGATTTTCTCTTCCTACTTCTCTTCATTGGTATATAGGAATCCAACTGATTTTTTATGTTTATCTTGTATGTTTCTCCTCTGCTGAATCTTTCTGTTAGTTCCAGTAGTTTTATTGTGGAGTCTTTTGGGCTGTCTTTATATTGTACCATAACATCTGCAAATAGAAATAGTTTTACTTCTTCCTTACCAACTGGATGCCCTTTTTCTTATCTTATTGCTCTAGCTAGGACTTCCAGCACGGTGTTAGATGGGAGTGGTGATAAAGGGCATCCTTGTCTTGTCCTCATGCTCAAGGGAATGTTTTCAGCTTCTCTATGTTCTAAATGATGTTGGTTTTTGGTTTTGTATAGATGTCCTTTATTATGTTGGGAAATTTCCCTTCTATACTTACTTTATTCAGAGTGTGAGACTTTACCAAATGCTTTTCCTGTATCAATTGAAATGACCATGTGATTATTTATGTGATATATTACATTGAGTGATTTTCTAATGTTGATCCATCCTTGCATACATGGTATGAATCCCACTCCATCAAGGTATGTTTTTTTAATATGATGCTGAATTCCATTGGCTAGAATTTTTTTGTATTCATGAGGTCTGACAATTACATTCACACACTCATCCTAGAAAAAGTAATGCATACCTCATTGCTGAATATTACCCTCACCTTCGAAGTACTCACTTTGGGAAACTATGCACTGACACCAGTGCCTAGTCCACCCTTCAAACCAGTTTTGGAACTCTTTATCTGGAATGGCCATCAGAGCTGTCATTGTATTACTCTTGATGTCTTGAATGTCGTCAAAATGCCTTCCTTTTAATGTTTCCTTTATCTTCGGGTAGAGAAAAAAGTCACTGGGGGCCAGATCATGCGAGTAGGGAGGGTGTTATAATATAGTGATTTGTTTACCAGCTAAAAACTCCCTCATGGGCAGTACCTGTAAGCTGGTACACTGTCATGCTGCGAAGAGCTGTGCGTTGTTGGCCAAAAGTTCAGGTCATTTTTGTCTGCCTTTTTCACGTAGAGTTTTCAGCACTTTCAAGTAGTAAATTTCATTACCTGTTTGTCTAGTTGGTACAAATTCATAATGAACAATCTCGCTGATATCAAAAACGGTTAGCAACATCATTTTGACTCTTGATTTGGACTGATGGAACTTTTTTGGTCATGGAGAACTGGCTGACTTCCATTGTGCAGTTTAATGCTTTGTTTCATCATATTGGTACACCCATGTTTCATCACCAGTAATAACATGGTCCAAAACATCATCTTGTCTCTCCAAAAGGTCTTGACAAACCTGGCTCTGCTTTTGTTGATCAGTGAGCTCTGTCAGGACCATTTTTGTACATACCTTTCTCATGCCAAGATCTTCAGTTAAGATTTTCCTGTTTCTCTATCAATGTTTACTTGGTTTGCTATGCTTCTCACAGTCACCCAATGATTTTGACTCATGATTCAATTAATTTTTGCAATGTTTTTATCAGTTCTGCTCATTAGTCATTGTCCTGACCCCTCTTTATTAGTGATGCTTTCTTTCCTCTTACAGAAATGTTTAATCTATTTGTACACTGCTGTAACATCTTCATACTGTTATTCCCTTAAACATGGACTAACAGGTCCCTGACTTCACTTCCACTCTTGCCAAGTTTCACAAAAAATTTAACGTTGTTCATTGCTCTAATTGAAGCTCCAACACTCTCACAACAACACACAAAAACACACAACAACAATAATGAACACCTCTCAGCAAGACACTTGAACATGTAGGCAAGAACACAGCTCTGAGACACTGATATACCAAGGTTATGAAACCTTACTGAGTTGTTTATACAGTGCTGCCAACGTAAGCACACAGTGGAAGTTCATGAACTTCCACAAGGTCTGTAATTTTCTTCATGTGTGGTGTCTTTGCCTTGTTTATCAAGGTTATACTGGCTTCAAAGAATTGATCTGGATGTATCCGTTCCTTTTCTATGTTCTGAAATTGTTCTGAGTAGTGCTGGCATGAGCACTTCTCTGAATGTTTAATAGAACTCTGAAGTGAAGACATTGGTGCCTCAGCTTTTGTTGTTGTTGGGAGATTACTTTTAATTTCCTTTTCAACCTCTTTTCTTGTTATAGATCTATCCAAAATTTTTACCTTAATTTATGTTAGTTTAGGTAGGTAATATGTTTCTAGAAAATTTTCCATTTTCTCTAGGTTTTCAAATTTGTTGGAATATAGTCTTTCATAGTACTCTCAGGATGGTTTTAGCTGGGCATGTTGTAATGCCCCCATTTCATTTCTTATTTGGATTATTCGTTTCCTCTTCTGTTTTTTGTCCTTTTGGCCAGTGTTTTGTCAATTTTGTTGATCCTTTCAAATAACCAATTTTTGGTTGTTGGTTTTTTTGTTGATTCTGGGTTTCTTGCTTCTGTTTTTTTTTTTTTTTTTTCCTATTCTTTCATTTATGTCTGCTCTGACTTCTATTATTTCCTTTTTTCTTGTGGCTGTGGGCTTCTTTTGCTGTTCTCTTTGTGTTTGCCCAAGTTGTATAGCTAGTGCTTTGTGTGGCGAGCGGGGCACGACGGCAGCGTGTCCCAAAATGGCGCTGACCACCGGACCACACCCCTTGTTTGCCAGACTCAAGGCTCTCATGGCGCATGCCTGTGGGCAGTGGCTTCCTGCCAGCCTATCGTGGGCTTCTAGATTAGGAGATCGTGGCTTAGTAGGATTGGGGGAACCCAGGGTATAAAAATAAGCAAACGCCTGTAAAAGCTGAAGAAGAAGAACAAAGAAGAAGAATAAAGCAAGCAGCTTGCAAAGTGGCTCGTATCCGTGTGTCCTGTCTTCTCTCCGCTGGCGGACAATTAGGTAGAAACATTCACAGTTAGGCAGCGACACTTTGACTTTGTTCCTACTTTATTGATATGTGCATCTTCTGCTATAAATTGACCTCTGAACACTGCTTCTGCTGTGTCTCAAGGGTTTTGTATGTTTTCACTCTTGTTTGAGTCTAGGATTTTTTTAATTCTGTCTTTGATTTGTTCTATTACCCAGTGGTTTTTAAGAGAAGTGTTAATTCAGTTTTAATGCACTTGACTTTTTCGTTGGTCTCCCTGTGATTAATATCTACTTTTATTGTCGTCATCAGAGAAGCTGCTTTGTATTATCTCAGCATTTGGGATTTTGTTAAGGGTTGCTTTGTGGACTAAGATATAGTCACTCCTGGAGAACATTTCGTGTGCATTGGAAAGGAATGTATACTTTGCTCATGATGAATGAAATGTTCTATGAGGTCAAGTTGGATGGTTGTGGCCTTTAGATCTTCTGTATCTCTGCTGAGTTTCATTCTAGATGTTCTGTCCTTTACTGAGCATATGCTGAAGTCTCCTACCACTATTGTGGAACTGTCATTTTTTTCTTTTCAATACTGTTAGAGTTTATGTATTTTGGAGCCCTGTCATTAGGTACATAGATACTATGGTTATAACCACATGATGGATTGTCCCTTTAATCTTTATAGAATGCCTTTCCTTTTCTTTTATGGTGGATTTTGTTTTAAAGTCTATTTTGTCTGAGATTAATATTGCCACTCCTGCTACTTTTGGTTACTGCTTACTTGATGTTTGCTTATTTTTTTATCCATTTTTGATATATTTATGTCTTTGTTTTTAAGGTATGTTTCTTGTAGACAGCAAATCAATGGGTTCTGTTTTTTAAAAAAATCATTCTATCCCTGTCTTTTTATGGGTGCATTGAAGATATTTATGTTTAATGTGATTATTGATAGGTGTGAGACTATTGCTCTCATTTTCTAGTGCTTTTTGGAGATGGCGTGCTGATGTTTTCTTTGCTCCTCTTACTCTCCGACACTGCACTCCTTTTGTTTGTGGATTGTTTGTTTGTATTGTGGTTGAGATTGTGTCTCAACCTGACTGGGCCATGATTCTCAGTGTTTTGGCAGCTATACAATATTGTAACCACTTTATGCTGACATATGATATGCAATCACCCCCATGATGGAATCTGCTGAGTGCTACCAGCAGAGGCAGGACCTGCAGTGGCTCACCACCCCCTCAATCTTCATTTCTCCACTCTCCACCACCAAATTCCTTCTTGCTTGCCTTACCAAGGCATTTGGCTTGTTCTGGATCCTGCAGCTGCCTCTTCCTCACCTGAACTCCAGGATGAAGCAGGGTCAAAAGGTCTATGCCAGTAGCACTCAGGGTTGCAAGTGACTGGCACACATTACAGATAGGCAGGAGGGAAGGAAAAAGATGTGATGTGTGGAGCTAAGTAGGTGAGAGAAAGATGATAGTAACAGAAGCAAAACGAAAGCCAAAAAGAATGTAAATAAAATTGAGTGCAGTAGGATTTTGCAGGTGGGGGTAAGGCAGACCTGGGGAGGCCATATGCTCTCTAGCCAAGTGGTGCCCCTCAGCCTTGGCATGGACAATGCAGAGGACAAAGTGGACTGGAGAATGGAAAGGAAAGAAGGGAAACAGAAAAGAAACCAAACAACAATACCAAAATAAATAAGTACGGTGCTGAAGGAGATGGTCACTGGGGGGCGGGTAGAACTGAGGTGGCAATGAGCTAACGTCTCTCTCACTGTGTGGTGTGACACAGTCTGTCAGGAAGGAGCAGAGGCAACATGTGGCCTAGGTGGGAGAGATGAAGAAGAGGGAGAAGGAGAAAGATAAAAGAAAATTAAAAACACAGCACTGAGTAAGCTGGACTGTGGGGGCTGCACAGATCTAGAGAGCTTGTAAGCCAAAAAG
Source organism: Heterohyrax brucei (assembly GCA_028571685.1). Taxonomy (NCBI): domain Eukaryota; kingdom Metazoa; phylum Chordata; class Mammalia; order Hyracoidea; family Procaviidae; genus Heterohyrax; species Heterohyrax brucei. Next base: position 108,841,793 of record CM053149.1, on the reverse strand, counting down.
AAAGAGGGAGGAGGAGGGGAAAAAAGAGAGAAGTGGAAGGGAGGAAGGGGAGAGGAAAAGGAAGGAGAGAAGAGGAAGGGGGAACTAAAATAACAACAACAAAACGCCACTGAAGGAACTGGCCAGTGGGTGCAGCAGGGACCCAGGTGACAATGAGCTGTTGTCTCTGACCTAGAGATGCTAACATGGCCCACTGGAAAGAGACAGAGGCCAATACAGGGAAGGAGGGTAGGGGACGGGAAAGTGTATATCGCTGGTTGCCAGGGACTTTGTCTCACGTTGGGAGCTCCATGAAGTTGCCTTCCTGTGCTACGTATCTGCGTTCTTTGATGGCTATAGTCAAAGATGGTAAACCCATGCCATGTTAGCTGTAAGGGGTCTCCACACTGTAGCTGTCCTCATTCTCTGTTCTCTGTCAGTTTCTTATTCCATTCAGTGGTTGATCAAGTTCTTTATCCCTTCATTGGACCACTAGGGTTGCAAGACTGACATTTGTATCTGTTTCTTTTCGGGTCTTTGCTGCAGAGGGATGGCACAGTGCTTCTGTCTATAGCACTATGTTGGCTCTGCCTCCTCCTCTAAGGGTTTTGAAGACATCCAATGCCAGTCAAATCCTGGTTTCTCCTCTTAATTAGATATCTAATTTTGGCAAGTTACTTCTCCTATTTTTAGTTTTTGCAACTCTGAAAAAGAGGATAAGAATATCCATCAAATCATGCCACGTAGGCATTAGATGAAATAACATGTATAAAGCATTCAGCACAGGGCCCAAAACAGCAAACAGTCAATATACAGTAGCTTTTATTACTAGGCATTCATCAAATATTACAGAACAAATGGTAATACTTCTAACTCTCACTTTGCCTGTTGGGACACCTCCTTCTTCATTCTTCTTCTGTGATCCCCTTGAATCAACAGCTCTCGACCTTAGCTGGGGGGCTTTAACAATTCGGTTGCCCAGGTTGCTTTCCAGGCCAGTGAAATCAGAATTCCCAGGTATAAAGTTCAACCATCAGGAGCCTTAAAGTCTCAAGGTGATTCTAGTGTGCAGCCAAGGTTGACAAATACTCCCTTAAACGGAGGTATCTGTTCCCTTCTCTTTCTGGTCTGCACCTTCTCCCTGAGGGATCCCATCTCCACTCACTGCTGCACTATGTTCCCCCAGGCTGATGACTCTCAGGGCTGTACTTCCAGGCCTATCTTCTCTCCTAAGCTGTCAGTATGCATTTCCATGTACTGCTTGGCCTGTTATCTGGACATCTTGCAAAGCTTTGAATCAACAAATCTAATACAGAAGTCTCTTTCATTTATCCTTGCCCTCAGTCTAACCCCTTCCTGGGTTTCCCGTTTCAGTGAATGGCAGGAGCACATTTCTGAACTCTCAATCTCAAAAGCATGACTTACTCCTTACTGTCTCTCCAGAAATCAGTAACCCAGACACATCACTTCCATCTTCACACTGTCTTTGTATCACATTGATCTTTCTACTCAAGTTGTCTCTGCCTTCAATCAGACCTCACCGTATCTACAGGATAATCTACACAAGCCATGGCTTCATCTACCCTGAGACCAGAGGAACCTAGATGGTGCCCAGCTACCACTACCAACTGTTCTATTCAGGGCCACAATAGGTGAACCTTAATAGAATGGGAGAAAAATGTGGAACACAACCTCAAATTCCTAAAAGACATAAAACTAAAACGAGACCAAGTAGGCTGGTTGAGACCGGAGGACCCCCTGAGACTACTGCCCTTCAAACCTCGGGCCCAAACTAACCCCTGAGGTCACCTTGTAATTAAAAAATCAGATGAAAAAATATCACCCCTAAGTACAGTGCTCCTTTAAAAAATGGAAAAGAAGTCACCTATAGGAGACCAAACAGTCAAAAATTACTTTCAAATAAAGATGAAAACGTAAGCCAACAGGGAAACTAGATAAAGAGAAACAGAACGAGAACAAAAACAGTAAGAATGTTCGTGTAGTACAAAGAATATAACCAATGTTACTGAGAAACTTGTGCAGAAGTTGTTGAACAGGAACCTAAGTTACTGTGTAAACCTTTCACTGAAAACACATTTAGGAGGAAAAGAAAACCTCTCGGTTTGACACATGTATCTCCACCACAACGGGCTGTGTGTGCAGTCGCTCTCTTCTCCTCCACTGAGAGATATTCTCTACATGTGTCCAGTGTGAGGAATTCAATGAAGAGAAATCCCTTTAGCTCTTCTGCCTGACTCCTTCTTCAAACTTCAGTGTACACTCCAAGGCTTTGTTCCATCTCCCTTGCTCACACCGCTGTGTAGCCGGAAGCAGCCACTGGCAAAAACTCCGCACTGTCATCTTGCCTCTGGTCTCAGATCCAGTGCCTAGCTCAGGGGCCAACTCACCGAGAGGTAAGTCCCTCCTCATCTTCAGAACTCCAAGGTGGAGCAATCAGACCGTCTTCACTGTATCAGCACATCCCAACAGGTAGGAAAAGTTGATTGGGAATTCATCACTTGCTGAAAACAGTGTTCTCTCTTAACCCTCATGCGCCTCCCTTCCAGACTACCCACCCAATCCTCAAAGTTTAGTAATTTAAATGAGAAGAAAGTCAAACTAACAGGAAACCGAGCTGCCCATTTGCAGTCAACACAGTGAAATCTCACTCTAAGAATGAACTGAGGAGCCCAGTCACAGCTGTGAATCATGTCTAGTGATGAAACAGTCTCCCTCCCAAGTGCAGCAACAGTGCCTTCCCTGAGACCAGCAGAGGGATGCAGGGCACGGCAGTTCTGCACCACGGGGGGCAAGTTCTGTAACCGCTCTGTGATTCAGTTCACCATTGGTAAAGCTGAGGTAATGGAAGAGAGGGTAGCCCAATGATAGATTTCTCACCTTCCCTGGAGGAAATCTATGTTCTATTTCTGGTCAATCATCTCATACACAGCTACCTTCCATCTGCCAGTGGAAGCTTATGCGTTGTTATGATGCTAAACAGGTTTCAGCAGAGTCCCCAGACTAAAGATGGACTAAGAAAAAAGGCCTGGTGATCTACTTTCAAAAATCCGTACATGAAATCCTTAAGGATCTTGCTCCAATCTGCAACAGATCATGGGAATGGCACAGGACCAGGCAGCATCTCATTCCATCATACACAGGGTTGCTATGAGTTGGGGGTTAACTTGATGATAGCTAATGACAGAGATCATACAATGCAGTCAAGAAGATTAAATGAACTAATACATAGAATGCTTAGAACACCGCCTAGGACACAGTCAGTGCCATATGTGAGTGTGCTGCTACTTCTGTTATCGCTGTCAGTCTCAGTCTGTTCCTAGTTATCTGAGGACAGATGAAATTCAACACAGCACCATAATTTGTCCAAACTTTTATGATTAGAATCACAATCAGGGCCAGTGTTTATTGAGCACTTAGTAAGTATACTTCCTTTAGTCTTTACAACCATTCTATGTGGCTGATACTATTGTGCTCATTTTATAGACAAGAAAACTGAGACTTAGGTTCAGAGTTATCCAAAGACACCAGTAAGCAAAGGATTCACTAGACATGCCACTTGATTTGGCTTAAGTCTGTATTACTCCAGAGCCTGAATATTGTTAAGTGACAAGGCCTGCAATTTCCAGACCTCCTGGTAATATGTGAAATGCAGAGCAATCATTCTAGTCACAAATTTACATTTAGGAGTAACAGGAAATTCTTCAGTATTTATCAGTCTTTAGTTACCAACAACAGACACTGATTCTGCCTAATTTAAACAAAAGTGATACCACAGAAGGAGAGTAGGGGCTCCCAAAATCCATTGGAAGTCTTGGAGACCTGTGGCACAGATAGTCCCTAAAATCAGGAAGTATAGGAATGGCATCAGATCACAATGCTACCACTGGAGTGGGCAATGCCAAACATTTGCAGCCTTCACCTATTTGCTCAAAATCCAAGCTCTAAGAAAGTGGCATCTGATTGCCTTGGCTTGGGCTTCACTTGCACCCATTATTCTGTGTGACTTTAGTCACACAGAAGAGGCAAGTCTAAAAGGATACCAGGGTGCTGTTAGGAACTGGAAATGGATAGTGGGTGGCCCAAAAGCACACTATCCATTATCACCATGCTTCCCAAACGTTGTCACACTGTGGCACACAAGAAAAAGAAATAGAGTCCTCTGATAAATCCAGTTACCTTGAGAGTAAACCACAAAACCCAAACCCACAGCCACTGACTCAAATTTGACTCACAGCAACCCTGTAGGACAGAGTAGAACTGCCACATAAGGTTTCCAAGGCTGTAATCTTTACAGAAACGACTGCCCCATCCTCCTCCCTCGGAGTGGCTGCTGGGTTCGGACCACCGACTTTTCGGTCAGTAGCTGAGTGCTTCGTCACTGCGCTACCAGGGCTTCATCGGGGGGAGTAATGGAGCTTAACAAGAATCTTCATTTGCTAGATGTGGAAAGGATATTAAACCAAAACCTCAAACATGGTGCTGTCAAGTCGATTCCAACTCATAGCGACCCTGTACTAACTGACTACCAGCACTTCCTGCCCGCCCTCCCCCTTTGTCTTTAACAGAAAAAAAAAGGAAAGCTCCGAGTGGGTGGTAAGTTGCACAAAATCTCATTACCAGTTAGTGGCAGAGCCAGGATTAACAAAGGACTCTCCAGCCCATCCAGTAGTTCTTTCAGTAAAACATTTAAGCTCTCTCCCGGGAGTTCTGTTACCCATTCCAAACCCCAAGTCAGGCCATTCCAGTCCCAGAGATCTTTCTGGAGTCTGGAAAATTAGGACAATCATTCTACTTTGGACTTTGTAGAAGCTCCATCGGCTGAGTTGCCAGACTATAGGGGAAGTAGAGGACCACACAGAACAGGGAATGTCACCAGCCACAAGACACACACACTGGATCTGAAAGGTAGAAGGAGTTACTCTTCATTCCTTTCCCTTTCTTCACAGCACTCCCAAGTTCAGATGATCTTTCTGTGCTGTGTCCTTCCACCCTCTTCCCTTTCAGAGGGCCCTTGCTATTTGGTGTAACTTAACCAGATCTGGATTTGGGGAAGACTTGTTACTAGATGCTGTTGAGTCAGTTCTGACTCAGAGCAATCCTACGCACAACAGAAGGAAACACTGCCTGGTCCTGTGCTATACCCACAACCCTTGCTATGCTTAAGCTCATTGTCGCAGCCACTATGTCAATCCATCTCATCGAGGATCTTCCTCTTTTACACTGATCCTCTACTTTAGCAAGCATGAGGTCCTTCTCCAGGGACTGACCCCTCCTGACAACATTCCAAAGTATGTAAGACGGAGTCTCTCCATCCTTGCTTCCAAGGAACACTCTGGTTCTACTTCTTCCAAGACATATCTTTTGGCTCATTTGGCATTCCATGGTATACTCAACATTCCTCTCCAACACCACAATTGAAAAGCATCAGTGCTTCTTCTGTCTTCCTTCTTCATCATTCAGCTTACTTATGCATGTGATATAATTGAAAACATCATGTCTTGGATCAGGCACACTGACTTAAGGTGACGTCCTTGTTTTTCACCACTTTAACGAGGTCTCTTGCAGGAGATATGCCCAATTCAGTGCATCCTTTGATTTCTTGACTACTGCATTCACGGACACCGATGGTGGATCCATGAGAAAGACTAAGGGTGCCATAGGGGAGACACTGCAGGCCCCACACTTGGATAAGGCTGGTCCTGTTGGTTACTTGTAAATATATACTTTGTCACTGAAAGGGTTGCGGAGTCTGGATTGCCATTGGTTATTGCCCTAATTTAGGCTTTGCTTTACTGCAGAGGCACAGGTAAAGGGGCAAAGACGGGATATGTGTACCCAGGTGGTCCCTGCAAAGATGCTACTTTCTCCAAATTCTAGCACATCAGATACAACACTGCCCAGAAACATTATTAATGTGTTTACTCCATGTGCTGGAAACCCTAGTGGCATAGTGCTTAAGTGCTAGGTCTGCTAACCAAAAGGCTGGCAGTTCAAATCCATTAGGCGCTCCTTGGAAACTCTGTGGGCTAGTTCTGCTTTGACCTACGGCATTGCTGTGAGTTGGAATTGACTCAATGGCAGTGGGTTTACTCCAAGCATTACTGGCTCCTATTCTGAGCCAGAGTCACAGGGATACAAAAATTAAACACCCCTAGTCAAACTTCTGAAGGAGAAAGAAAATCTATTGCCCCAGTTACTTTTTAAATAATCTTCCGAGACTGTTGAGGACTCCACCAGAAAAACAGTTTAGATAAAGATTTCCACCAAGACGGCAGAAAATATTTAACAAGTTGTTCTTTCCTCTTCCTCAATTCAGGAAAGCTCACATTGGCCTAAATTAAAATGAGGCACTCTTCAAAACTATCAAGATCAAGAAAACAAAGGAAAAAGTAAGGCACTCTCATAGATGGCAGGAGGCTAAGGAACAGGAATACTAAATGCCAGGAGGAACCCTGGTGGCGCAGGGGTTAAGTGCTACATCTGTTAGCCATAAAGGCCAGTAGTTCAAATCCCCCCAGGCACTCCTTGGAAACTCTATGGGCCAGTTCTATCCTGACCTATAGGGTCACTATGAGTTGGAATTGACTCAAGTGCAATGGGGTTGGTTTTTTGGTTTATCCTAAACTGAGTCTGAAACAGAAACATGATGACAGAGGAAAGCTGGGAAATCTGAATGAAGTCAGTAGTTCAGTCAGTAGCAGGGTACCAACATCAATTTCTTAATTTTGACACATGGTCCACAGTTATACAAGATTTAACATTAAGGGAAGCTGAATGAAGGATATTTAGGAATTCTCTGTGCTGTATTTACAGTTTCTCTGATAATCCAAATAAAAAGTTGATTAGTAAAGCAAAGCAGGTGCTGCTCCTTAGAGCCAAGCTGGACAAGAGGCAAAGGAAGCCTTGAGCAGGTAAAGGGCAAATTCAGCTCAACTTGGCCTAGGCCTTGAACATTCAGTAACAATCTTGCAAAAACACCAGGGGAAGAAAGTAAAAGAGAGAGTTGAAAGATACTGGCAGTAACAAGCAACACCAGCAAAAAAAAAAAAAAAAAAAAAGCCAGGTGAGGTCAATTGGGCATCCCTGCCTGTCACAAGGATTTCTCTCATCCCTGTGAAAAACAGACAGCAAATAAACATCTGAACTGTCCCCACCTGGGTGCTCAAGGCACAGAGAGAAAAACAAACCCAAACAAAAATACCAACCAACCCCTGTACATTTTAATAAGCCCAGCCCAGTGCCCTAGAGAAGGAACATTTTAAACTAGCATTAAAAAGGGTACCCAGGGGTCAGGCAAAAGCAGGGTGGGGAGGGGACAAAGAGAAGTACTACCAACTCCCATCACAGGGAAGCTCATCCGCTGGTATCAATCTGACTCAACAAACTGATTGGAAACCAAGCGTGCCCCGGCCACGCCCCAAAGTCAGCAGGTCGACTCCTAGCGAACACTGCAGGACAGCACATGCTGGTACCCTACACAGTAGGCAGGCTGAGCTGCTCATGGTGCCCGCCTCGCTGTAAATCACAACACTCATGCTCTCCCCAACACCTCCACCTCACTCAAAACCCTTTCAGCTGAGTACATCGCTGTTGACTGCAGTGTTACTCACAATAGCCAAAGACGGAAACAATCCAAGTATCCGTCAGCAGATGAACGGATAAATAGAATGTGATATGTAGACACAACGGAATTATCACTCTACCATGAACAGAAATGATGTTCTTATAAATGGTACCACGCAGATGAACCTTAAAAACACTATGCTGAATGAAATAAATAAGTCAGGAAAAGGACAAGTGAATTGTAGAATTCCACTAATAAGAAATATCCAGAATAGGCCAATGCATACTGATCAAGTTGATTAGAGGTTGCCAAGGGCAGGTGGGTGGGAGAAACAGTGGTGTGTTGCTTTGGAGTGAGGAAAACATTTTGGAAACAGTGAGGATGGCTGCATGATAGTTACATGGTAAATGTAATCAATCTCATTAAATTAGTCATATAAAAATGGTTCAAATGGTAAATGTTTTGTTATATATATTGCAACACAATAAAAATTTAAAAATAAAAGTTCCAGATGAAAAGCAAAGGCAGAGAAGGCTGCAGGGAAGGGTCTTCACCCCCAAGACACATCTCCGGGTGTACAGGCTTTGACTTTTTCTTTGTTTTCCTCCCATCCATCCATTTGCTGACCCAGAAATTAGGTACTATGGTCCTCAGAATTCTTGTGGATCTGATTCTTTCACCCTTGTTAATGAACCTGGCAAGTCATCCCTTTTTAAGAGTTGAGGAAATCAACTGCTTCATGAGTGATCTCCTTAGGCTTGTGTGGTGGTGTAGTGGTTAAGTGCTACTGTTGCTAACCAAAAGGTCACCAGTTCAAATCCACCAGGTGCTCCTTGGAAACTCTGGTGAATACTGGTTAAGTACTGTGTTTGCTACCCAAGAGGTCTCCAGCTCAGATCTGTTAGGCACTCCTTGGAAAACATGGGGCAGTTCTACTGTGACCTATAGGGTCACTGACAAAAGGCAGAGGTGTGACAAATTCCACGTAAGAGTTAGCTAATACCATTTCCTACATCACACTGCCTGTTAGCAAACAATCTAGAACAATTCAGAATCTACGGTTGCGGGGGCACATAAGAAACAGTTTTTTTTAATGGTCCTGGTCCTTATACATAGGATCAAAGGGACCAAAATACATAATTCAATTTAATAAACATTTATGAATAATTAAATCTAAATGATTAAAATGTAACAAAACTGCAGTGTAAATGTTAAAGGATTCTTGAAATATAAGAGGTAGACACTAAGAAAAAAGTTAACACCAAAACTAAAATTCTAAGTTATTTCAAAACAACTAGAGAATAAGAATATAGTCATTTCATTCTTATAATTGTTGGAAAAACATAAATTTAAATATGCACATTACGTTCTTAAATGTTTACATTTTTATGTTTTACCAGTCGACTATAAATGCAATTGGAAAACTAAAATCCAATTATGTGCTATTTAAAAGATATGAGCCTCAAGCAAAATGACACAGGAAAGCTGAAAATAAATGGCTAAGCAAACAGATATCAAACAAAAGCAAACAAAGCAGGGGTAGAAATATTAAGGACTACAGGTGGAATGTGGAAAGCCTGGTGGTGTAGTGGTTAAGTGCTACTGTTGCTAACCAAAAGGTCCCCAGTTCAAATCCACCAGGTGCTCCTTGGAAACTCTGGTGAACACTGGTTAAGTACTATGTTTGCTACCCAAGAGGTCTCCAGTTCAGATCTGTTAGGCACTCCTTGGAAAACATGGGGCAGTTCTATTGTGACCTATAGGGTCACTATGAGTCCGAATCTACTTGATGGCAGTGGCTTTGGCTGACATAGGGTCACTGGTAGTTGAAAACGACTCAACTGGCAACATGTTTGGTTTTTATGTTTGTTTGTGTACAGGTAGAATGTTAGGCCAAAACTTTAAATGATTTAAAGACAGATATGTTTTAAGCAATAGAAGTACACTCCATGAAGCAGTCACAATAGGCATGAAAATGTATGCACTCAACAATAAAACAACAAAATATACAATGCAAAATCTTTCAGAAATACTAGGAAAGTGATATTAAAAGGATAGTGAGAGAGTCGAAAGCAATTCTCTTCAATTTTTTTAAACACAAATAATAAATTACTTTGACACCATAATTATCAACTCTGATTTAGTAGATATATAGACAGAGAACTACACACACTAAAGAGAAAATATAGTCTTCTTTATGCTCATAAAAGATTGAAAAACATCAATCATGTACTTAGCCACAAATGTGTACATACATATTTTCTGAAATGTTAAATATTTACAAGCTATGTTTATTGACTACCATGCTTTAAAATCATAAGTTAATAATTAAGAGATAAGCAAGCAAACCAGTTGAACCATTGCATAAACCTGGAAACAATCCCTTAAGCAGCTTTGAAATTAAAGAAATTATAAAAATTTTAAAAGCCTATTCAAAGCTAGTAAAACCATGTCCATCCATAGCTGTTGTACTTACCCTGTCTCTGTGGTCATCTCAGTGAGCTGAGCAAGGAATGGTCCGATGGACTCCTGGTTCTTCTGCTTAATAGCTGTGTAGTCCAGGGCAAGTTACTTAACCTTTCTGAGCTTGCCAGACAAACACTTCATCTGTAAAAGGGACTAATGATAGCACCACTTCAGAGAGTTATTACAACGTTTCATTTGTTGATTCCGGTTAAAGAGTTTAGAGCTTGATACCAGGTACATGCCCAATAACTGTTTCTTGTTGTTGTTAGGTGTGGTTTCAGCTTATAGCAACCCCATGCCCAACAGAAGGAAACGGTGCCCAGTCCTGGGCCATCCTCACGCTTCTGCTTGAGCCTGTTGTTGCAGTCAGTGGCAATCTAACTCACCGAGGGGCTTTCCCTTTTTGCTGATTCTCTATCAAATATGAAGTCCTTCTCCAGGGACTGACTTGTCCTTGCTATTACATGTCCAAAGTATGTGAATCATAGTCTCACCATCCTTGATTCTAAAGAGCATTCTGGTTGTAACTTCTACCAAGACGAATTTCTTCTCTCTTTCAGAAGTTCGTGGTATATTCAATATTCTTCACCAATACCACAATTGAAAGGCATCAATTCTTCTTCAGCCTTCCTTATTAATTGCTCAGCTTCCGCATGTGTATGAAGTGACTGAAAACACCATGGCTTGGGTCAGGTGCACCTCTGTATCTATAACTTGTTATGATCCAGAAAGTCAAACACCATTGTACAGCCAAAAAAAAAAAAAAAACAGGTAAATATCATTCTGGTATTTTTGCTTTCAGCCGAGATCTATCTGATATCAGTAATGATATCTCTTGCTTCATATTGTGTTTGGAATCCAGCTTTAATTTCTGGCAGTTGTCTATCAAGGTACTGCTACAACTGTTTTTTGAATGATCTTCAGCAGAATTTTACTTTCATGTGATGTTAATATTATTCAATAATGTCCACATCTTGTTGGATCACCTTTCTTTGGAATGGGTATGAATAAGGATCTCTTCCAGTCAGTTGGCCAGGTAGAAATTTGTCTTCCAAGTCTCTTGGAATACGTGAACAGGCACCTCCAGCAGTGTGTCCATTTGCTGAAACTTCTCAGTGTCCCATCAGTTCCTGGAGACTTGCTTTTCCCCACTCCCTTCAGTTCAGCTTGGACTTCTCGTTCAGTAGCATCATTTCCTGATCATATGCTACCTCCTGAAATGGTAGAATATAACTACCACGAATAATGAAAACCAACTGTTACACCTACAGCTATTTGTCTAAGTATATAGCCTATCTCCTCTGCTAGAATGCAAGTTCTATGAGGTAGAGAAGTCTGTCTTATCTGTGATGCATCGCCAGTGCCACAGAGTAAATTTAGATGCTCAGTATATTTTTTGAATGAATGTCTGCAGTAAGCTGCCTCTAAGATGGTCTCTAACGATCCCAACCCCTGGTATTGAAACCCTTATGTAATTTCCTCTCCAAGAGTGTGGGCCAAGCTTCTAACAAACAGAATACAGCAGAAGTGATCAGAAGTCACTTCCAAGGTTGGGTTATAAGACTGTGTCCCGGTCATCAGCTGCCATGTCATGAGGACACTGAGGCAGCTTGTGAGAAGGCCCATGTAGTGAGAACAGAGGCTAATAAGTGAGCTTGGAAGCTGATTCTTGGCCAAGAGCTTGACTGTAACCTGGTGAGGGACCCTAAGCCAGAGGTATCCAGCTGGACTGTGCCCAGATTTCTGACCAACAGGAACTCTGAGATAGCAAATGTTTTAATGTCTTAGGCCACTAAGTTTTCATGTAGTCTATTATGCAGCAGTAGGCAACAAATACAATGAAAGAACATTCTTCGAGTTAGACAGAGGCAGTATTATCACTTGCAGGTGAGGAAGCTAAGCCTCAAAGAGGTAGCCTGACTTGCTTAAGGTCAAATAGTCATCAGCCTCTCAAGGGAGAGGACAGGAAGCCCAAGACAAGCTTGGCCTTCACACAAGTTTTGCCTTGGGCTACCCTACCAGACCTCTTCGGCTAGGGGCATCAGGATACAGAAAGCATTCCTGAAATGCCCCAAAGTGTGACTTTAATGGTCTCCTTCGAGTCCCTGCTGTCAAACACAGTTAAAAGTGATTTGGTATTTTAACAAGGTCCACTTTCATAACCTCACTATATGCAGTAATGAGGCCCCTTGGACACAGTCTAAGAGAGCTACATCCCTCACACCAAACTGTGTGCTATCAAGGGTCACACTAGAAAGTGACTCTACTGTGTGGGATCTCATATGAAAATTATATTAGCAAAGACTTACTGAACATCTACCATATTCTAGGCAGTGCTCTAAAGATTTTATTACATTCACTTAATTCTCTGAGGTAATTCTGTTATTATCCCCATTTTATAGATAAGGAATGTGAGGCATAAAGGGGTTTAGCCATTTGCCCAAGATCCACAGCTAGAAAGTGATAGAACCAATATTTACACCTAGGCAGTTTGACCCCAGAGCTTATGCTTTGATATATTTTCTCTAGGTTTTTACACAGCTTAATAGTCAAACTATAAGGGTAACCTGTTGGCAAGTCTCTTTATCCCACAGTTCCTCTAAACCATGAAAACACTGGTGAAAAATATTGTATATATTTTCCCATAACAAAAAAAATAATCATAATGCACGAAAGACATCTTACTAAGCCCCTATGTGAAACCTTTTGGAGGCCCCCCACTGCTCTAGGTGTCGCTGGTGGAGCCCTCCACGCTCCAGCTCCCGCCTTCTTCCCCAGCCAGTTTTCTGTTGTCAGGTGTCCCTGGAGCTAAAGTGGTCTGGCAGGGCAGCCCAGGGCAAAACTGGTGTGCAGGTCACCCTTCCCCACTCGCAGGTACAGCCATGTTTCTGTCTTTGCTGTAACGCCAGCAGCTGAACTCTCCCATCTCCCTGCCTTTGTACAGGCTCTGCCTGGAAAACGTATCTTACCCTGCTCTCTTCCTGATTAAGCATTGCACATCCTTTACCTCTTCTAGGGAGTTCTTCTGTCTCCTTCAAACCTGTCACGTGCCTTACCCTTGCGCCCTACAGCACCCCGTGAAGCCTCCAGTCCACCACTCATGTTGTAATGTGTACCCTTTTTCTCTCCCTCCTGCTAAACCATGGCCTCTGCAATGGTAACAGTAACTTGTCCGTTGAGTCCCAGCAAGTCGCACAGCACCGGGCAGCTATGACGTACTGAGTTCACTGAATAAGCCAGCCCTTGTGACTTTGTTTACTCAATGCAGCTGTCATCAGGAAAGAGTCCTGGAGCACAGAGCCCTTGGAGTACCATACTGGAAGGTGACTCAGGAGCAATCCAGACTTAGTCTATTATTTTTCAATAAACAAATGAGTTAAAAAAAAAAAAGAATTCACTCTTCCCAGCTGGTCAGTGGCAGCCCTGCGAGCACAATGGGGGTCAAGGATCCAGGCATTTGAGCTCCCTGAACTCTGAAAAGCATCTGTATTCATTTCCTATGGCTGCTAAAACAAATTACCACAAGCTTAGTGGCTAAAAACAACACAACTTCATTATCTTACAGTCCCAGAGGTCAGAAGCACAAAGTGGACTAAAATCAAGGCTGCCTTCCTGCCGGAAGCTTCAGGAGAGAATTAATTTCCTTGCCGTTTGCCGGCTTCTTGAGACCACCTGCACTCCTGGACTCATGGACCCTCCCCATCGTTCAGTTTCGGTCCTGTCTGACTTTCACTTCTGCCTCTTCTGCCTGTTGATGCACCTGCCTCTGTTTTTACCTTATATGGATCTTTGTGATTACATCGAGCCCACCTGGATAATCCACAATACTCTTCCAGTCTCAAAAGTCTTCATTTAATAACTTCTGCAATGTTTTTGGCCGTGTAAAGTAACATACTCACAAGTTCTGGGGAGGAGGATACAGATAGAGACCTCGGGGTCAGGGTGGTCTTTATTCTGACGACCACAGCATAGTAATATTTCTTTTTTTATTTTTTATTTTTATTTAACATAACTGAGTGAAAATGTACATTCACGTATAAATTTACATGCCCCCCTATATGCAGCTTCCACTGCTCTCCCTGCCTAGTGACAGCACACTATTCCTCTCTGCTCCATACATGTCTCATCCTCCCAACAGCCTCCTTTCCCCTCCTCTCCGTCCACTCCCCTTCCTCCAGCCAGAGGTCAGCAAGATGATATCCTGTAGATGTATAGAACCACAAAGTGCTTCCAATATATGGTCACTCTGCATTGCCAAGTCCAATCCATTCCTGTCCAAAGAGTGGAACTTTGTTATAATTTATGGGAACGGGCAGCATCAGGGCCAGGGGCCATGCTCTCAGAGGAACCCCAAAACCGCTGGACCATCAATTGAGGTCTTTTAGTGGAGATCTCAGGATGCACCTCTTTTTATTCTTGTGTTGCCAGTGAGACTCCTCTCTGTGAGCTCCATTGTGGCTATCACTGGTGGTGGCTGGGCACCATCCGGTTCTTCCGGTCCCAAGTTGGTGAAGGCACCCACTCTTGTGGGTCTCTCTGTCTTCTCGATTGTCTTTACCGCATGTCATTTTGGTCCTCGGTGAGCATCTGTTCCTGCTGAGTTGGGACCATTTGCTGTGTCCTCAGATGGCAGCTTGGCAGCTTTTAAGACCCCAGATGCCACTCACCAATGTGGGGTGCAGAGAGCTCTCTTAGCAAAACGCTAGTTGTGCCAATTGGCCTGGAATTCGCCTAAGAGCATGGTCCCCCGCCCCCCGCCCCAGCTACTCTATCCTTGCAGTATTAAGATGGAAGGAGTACTCAAGTTATGCTGAAGTCCACTTAATGTTGTTCTTGTTTCTAATGTGTGCTATCACCGCTTTCTCCCAACTAGATTTCTAGTAACTATCTAAACTAAACCCTTCCCCCCAACCTCCATCCCTCCCCTCCCTTGCAGCTGTCAAAGAGTCTTTTCTTCTATACACAAGTCTGTTTTTGAGATCTTATCATAGAGGTCTCATACAGTATTTGTCCCTTTGTCGCTGACTACTTTCACTCAACATAATGTCTTCCAGTTGAAACCAGGTTAGGAGATGTTTCCTGGAATCATCGTTATTCTTTATTATTGCGTAGTGCTCCATTGAATATATGTACCATAGTTTACCTATCCATTCTTCTGTTGTTGGGCATCTCGGTTGATTCCATCTTTTTGCTATCGTGAACTGTGCTGCGATAAACATTCTGGTGCATGTGTCTGTTGGTGTGAAAGGCCTTGATTCTGCAGGATATATTCCAAGTAGTGGAATTACTGGGTCAAATGGTATATCAATATCCATTTTTTTAAGGAAGCGCCAGATTGCCTTCCAAAGAGGCTGGACCATTTTGCAACCCCACCAACAGCGTAGGAGGGCATACTAATATTTCTAATGATAAAAACACATTTGTGATCTGACAGCATCTTCTACGGACAGAATGGCTGAAAATCCTTCATCAAAGGTCCAAGCATATTTTGTTTCTCTTTTTCTGTTTCTAAATGTCTAGTTTTGAATAACTGATGGAAGAAATTGCTATCAATATATTTATATGAAACATACTATTATATATTAATAACTGTATACTCTGTAATGTTTTATGTGTGCATCTCTACCATGCTGATCTTTCTGATGGATTCCATATAAAGACTGGTATATCTAATTTTCAAAGAGGAAGCAGAAAGAAGTAATGTTTTGTATCACCCACGTGCCTGACAGTCTAGTGTCTGATTTAAACTTCACAGTAGCCTTCTGAGGTTCTATTACTCCTCCTCCCCATTTCATACATGAAGAAACTGACTCTTGTCAAAATGAAGTAATTTATCTAAGTCTTTCAAGCCACTAAATGACAGAACTGAATTTTAAATCCAGATTTATTTGGCTCTAGAACTCATTCTTTCCACCAGATCTTGCAGCTTTTCCACAAAGTTCAAGTTTCTTGTAACAGCCTGGTTTCTTGATTTAGAGAGAGAAAGAAACTCACAGTGGATAAATTTGGGTGAAAATTTCCATGAGCAAGCAATTTTGGGGAACCCCTCCTAGAACCAATACGGGTATTATCCACCAAAATCTACAGTGAGGTCCAGGAGACTGCTGGTTGCTAGGCAACTCTTCCCCATCAACATCCCACCCATGTCTAATTAGCAGATTTCACCTGCGTTCCAACAGTTGCTAGGTAACTCTCCAGCTAGGCCCTTCCCCCTTTTCCTCCAAGCTAATTCTGAACCTAAAGGAAAAGGAGAAGAGGTGTTTTCCCAAATATACATATATGTAATTCCCCTTGTGGTTTCACACCATCCACCAAGAGTAAGCAAAGGTACAAAATACAATTCAGCAGCACCAGCATTGCAAGAAAGCGGTCCCACAAGCCAGTGAATTGATTCTTTGGAGGCAAGAAGCTTACGTTTGGAAAAGGCCCAAGACTAGACCCAGCCACCTTCGAGAACCACTTCAGAAAAGAACTCTCAATGGAGGGTCTCAAATTGAGGACTAAACCTTTGAACAACCAGAGAGGGAGGGAACCCAAACCAAACCAAACCCACCACCATCAAGTCAATTCCAACTCGCAGCTACCCCATAGGACAGAGTGAAACTGCCCCATAGAGTTTCCAAGGAGCACCTGATGGATTTGAACCGCCAGCCTTTTGGTTAGCAGTCACAGCACCTAACCACTATACCATCAGGGTTTCCAAAGGAGGGAAAGGGGCCTAATACTTATAGAGTAACGGTTAAGTACCTGCTGATGGATTTGTCTTTGCAAAATTCCAGTGAGATGCATAAGTGTTCCCACCTACATTGCACAGATAAAGAAACTACATCTCAAAAATGGTAAGTAATTTGATGTTGGTCACTTGCACAGAGGAACAGTAAGTTAAAGAGAGGGCGGCCTGACTCAATTCCATCTTTCCGCTGCTTCCTGCCAAGTCTCCCACCTCCACAGGGCTATCTCCATAGGATTGCAAATATTACCACTCATTCTGTGTAACCTGAGTATTAACACAGACTACCAGTAACTAAGATGCAAGTTGGGAAACTGTGAATCCATTCCCCCTGTTTATTTCCAGGGGGTTAATATTAACCTTAAGGCAGCAGTTCTCAAGCCTTTTAGTCCCAGGACATTATTATATCCTTAAAAATCATCTTGGACTCCAAAGGTCTTTTGTTGGTGTAGGTTATAGCCACTAATACTTAGTAGCAATTAAAATTGAGAAATTTTGAAAATATTTATATATTCTGTTTTTTCATAGCAATAATAAATGCATGACATGCTAAGATAATATATCGGTGTAAAATAAGTCCTTTCCAAAAGAAGAAAGGGTGGCACAGTTTGACATTGTTGCAGACCTCTTTGATGTCTGGCTTAATAGCAGAGCTGGAGGCTGGCACCTGCTCCTGCAGTCTGCAGTGTTATCACGTGTCAGGCAGCCAGTGGAACTTTCATTCTCCATGGTGTACTCATGAGAGAAAGTGAATAGAAAGTAAAATAATATCTCAGTATTATTATGAAAATCATTTTGACCTTGAGGACCCTCTGAAAGGGTTTCGGGATCCCCCAGGAGTTCTCAGACCACACTTAGAGAAGGACGGCCTGAAGGCAAAATCGTTTGAGTGCCAGGATGCATTCCAAGTTGGACTGTGTTTCTTCTGTTTTTCCAGCTGCTTGTTTAAGACTGTCCCACATCTTTCTTGCCTGTAGCATTTTGTAGTCCTCGAGAGCCTCAAACTACCCCTCTGGTGTGCAATCTTTTCAGTACTATCTGAAAAAAGAAGATACAGTGGTATGGCATATGTAATTTCACAACAACAACCCCAAAAAAATTGTTTTTATATGTAAGCAAATACGTGTATGTATGTTGTGAATGTGGATATATGTGTATGTGAGTGTATGTGTATATGTATAGAAACAGAGGTCACAGACACTGATGCGTCATAGACATAAGTAATCACCTCATGGGACTGGCTTTCTTGGTTGGAGAGCTTAGGGCCATAGTTTCATGAGTTCGTAAAGTTCATGTTGTATACCCTAGCTTAGTGAGTAGCACCTGGGCTCTTAAAAGCTTATGTGTGGCCATCTAACATGTAATTATTGATGTCTACTCATCTCCAGCAAAACAGAAGGAAGGAAACCCAAGATTGAGAGAAGAAACCAGTCTACAAGAAGGACTGTCTACATGAACCATAGCACTCTCTGTCCTGAGACCAGAACTGGATGGTGCCCAGCTAGCACTCTAAATGTTCTGATCAGGATGGCAACAGAAAGGAAGAGAAACTTAGAACAGAACTCCCAATTATCATAAAATCAGTTTACTGGGTCAGCTGAGACTGGAGGAATCTCCCAAACTGTAGCCCTAACAGACTTTTTAAACCTTGAACCAAAACTATCCCCTGAAGTCACTTTGAGCTAAATAACCAGTTAGCTCATAAAATTATAAAGATTATACATGAATACTATACTCCCTTAAAAAATATATCTAGATGAGACCAATTGGTCAACAATTACTGTAAGGCAAAGATGAGAAGGCAAGGGGGCAGGGACACTAAGTTACAGAAAATAGAATAACTAGAATGCAAATAAAGAGAATGCTGGCACATTGTAAAGAATGTAACCAGTGTCACCAAGCAACATATGGGAAAACTGTAGGATGGGACACTGCCTTGCTGTGTACACATTCACCAAAAACACAATAAAATAAATAAAAATAGATACCAGCTCCAGCCTGATCTAAATGGTTAGAAATACCAAAACACGTAGGTTCTGTCTTCCCGGTAGCCTTTTCCCATCTCTTCTGGTAACTGGCACAGAAAAAAATATGAAGTCTTCTAGCCTCTGTAATTGGTAAAAGGGGTGAGCATCAGATTTAATCAGACTAATCAGAATCCTAACCTGAATTCTTTCACCCCAATTTGTGGTTTCTTTTTTTCCCTAAGCTATGGATATCATACTGGATCATCAGTTTTATTTTGATGTATCTGGAGTGTGCCCAGACAGAGAATTTCCACTACAGCATACCACAAGAGAGACAACTGGATGAAAGGCTGGTAGAGTTAGAGATGGGAGAGACCAACAGGGGTAGAAATCATCCTTCTGTTGACTATCTCTGCCGGGACGTTCTCAATTCCTTTCACTTCAAAGGTAATTCCCGACTCTATCCAGCTCACTATCTCCCACCAGAAGGTAGCTCAACCTTCACATCTTCCTCTACGGTTCTCTGAACTATAGATTTCTCCCAGTACAGACACAGTGCTATCATTTTGTTTCAAGATATACGCTAAGGCAAGAGTTGAACTTGAGGTATGTGCTAAGCCTTATCAGATCCAGTGATCCCTTCCAAAACTTTTGTTCTGCTCATGGATATGTGAACTTTCTGGTGATAACTTATATTAGAGATCCACTTCATTCACTTAGTTCAATGCAGCACATATATATTGCATACTGAGGCAGAAGCATTTTGGAAATTGAAAAGCACCATGCAAGTAGCGCAGGCACAACTCGTGTTAAGGTATTTTGCTGCTCCCCGTCCCACCCGCTCTGCCTTTAGAATAAGCAATCCTGTCCCACCAGCCATGCAGCCAGTACCATCAAGGAAGGCAGATCCTTCATGTCTAGTGTCCATGTCTAGTGTCCATTCACAAACTCAGAGCTATCTGCACCACCCACACCACGTGCCACATTCCAACCTGCTACAAATCCCAAGTGTTCATGACCTCATTGCTCTTTTTGCTCTCCCTCTTCAGACATGAAGCTTTCCCAGGTATAACTTTGTCTGCATTCCTGCACAGCAAAGTCTTGCCCTGGATGCATTGTCTCAGACCGCACGACACAGGGCCTCTCTCAGATCCAGGGCAGTCGAACACTCCCTTTCAAGATGCTATTAATTTTGGTGTCCTCCTCAGAAATCTGACAGCTTGGCCAGATACCTGCAGAATCCTGACCCATGGCCTCAGAGAGGAACACGGAGGCTGTCTCCCACATTGCTGATGATATCCAGTGGTGAGGAAAGGGCAGGCAGAGCCTAGAACCCCTTAGAAAGAGCTCTTTGAGTGTGCACCTTGGGCAGAATTGTCCATCTGTAAGCTTAGAGAATTCTGAAAAATGATGGCTGATAGTCTTATGGTCAGTTAAATCTGTTCACTCTCTGACTAATCTGCTGCTCTTCTGTATCTTCTCCTTGCTCCATTTGGAGCTCTACATCTGTGGTCATAGAGTGGAGACATCAACACAATAATTATGGAATCAACTGACCTACTTCCAAATGTGGGCACTGCTTCTTACCAGCTTTGTAGCTTCAAGCAATACATTCAGACTCTCTGAACCTCTTTCCTTCTGTCCACCTCATAGATATGTATAGGTTAGGTGACACAGAAAATAGAACACAGTAGGTGCTCAAAAAAACACATGTACATTATTACTGTCATTATTACTACTAGTAAAACCCAACAGACAGAAGGTCTGTCTTCCTCCCCTTCCCATGATCACACAGCGCCCCTCAAATCCCACCTATAAGGTGGCCACCTGCTCTGCCCAAGCTCAAGTCTGTCCCTGACCACCAGGGAACTGTTTCCTTGTACACCCTTCTATGAAAGGATCACCGGGGGCTCCTTGAATACTCTGGGGGTCAGTTCTACACTGGCCCCTAGGGTCGCCATGAGTCAGATCCAACTCGATGGCACTTGGCTGGCTGGCTAGCTCAAAGCTCATCTCTCCACGGAAACCCAGAGAATAAATAGAAGCAGCAGGTTGTCAGAAGTGTCCGCTCTGCCTATTTCAATTAAACAAACCTCGCACAGCTCTGCCATTAGCATGTGGGTGGAGAAGCTGGAGATGTCTCAGTGACACTCCTTCCATGGTTCACTTAGATCTTCCAATTATTTTCAGCTGACATCTCATCTCCTTGGCCAGTAGTGTCATAAGTAACCTGTGCCAACATCTGCGGAAAGGGATGGGGTCAGGGCAAATCTGCTCTCATCTGCACGTCTCTTTCAAGGGCTGAAATTGTAAATATGTTTTTTCCAGGGCTCTCTCTCTAGCGCTTTTGCTCCTTTAGGAGACTCTTGAACTTCTAACAAAAGTTAAGCAGTAGAGAAATGGAAACAAGAATGCTTAGAGCCATGAGAAGTTACCAAACACAGTTAGAATGTGTCCACACAGAGCCTCGTGGCTGTGTGGGCACACCACAAGTCAATGTGTTACTTATAGGATTCCCGGATCTTCCGCTATGGAGGCTTTTTTCAAGAACAAGAATACAAACAGCGGGTTCTCTAGTTCACACCAAATAAAGCCAGGCAGCCTCACAGATGTGATTTAATTGGCCGCAAAGCAAAGACATTTAAAGGCAGTGAGATGAGGATCCTGGGGAATAGGAAAAGAAATAGCTTTGGTGTCAGTGGCAAGATGTGGAAGAGAAGGATGAGATGCTCGGGTTCCCAGTTCGGTGGGGGAAACAGCTCTGGGTTTGGATTGAGAAACACTGAGCATGAAATACACAAAAGTTAATACCTCCATGCTGAAGAAAACAATCCAACAGTTTAAAAGAATGAAGCACATCTAAGTGAGCTAATATGGGAAAACTCCAGAACAGATTGTTAAAATACAGAAGCCAGCTGCAGTACGAGTGCAGCATTCTACGAATGTCACAACCCACATTCACAAGAAAATGTAACTATGAGTTATGTGTTCCCATAAGGATATATAACATATATGCACATGTGGGCAGAGGGGGAGGCCTGGAAGGTAAAAATATGGAACTATTACCAGCTGACACCTCAGGGGAGGAGACTAGGTTTGGAGTAGAGAGGACAGAACTCAACTCCCACCACTTGGGAACTACTTCTGCGTTAGACTCATTCTACTTCTTCCCATTCTGCAGTTGGGAACTTTGAGGTCTCCAAAGATTACCCAGAAACCGAGACAAGCCTCAGGCCTTCTTCAAAAAATGCCTGGCCACCACCAGTGACAGCTGTGATGGGGCTCACAAAGTTGAGTCCTGGTGACACAAAAATAAAAAGGGGTCTACCCTGAGAACTCCACTAAAAGACTGCAGCTGATAGTCCGAAGGCTTCAGGGTTCCCCTGAGAGCATGGCCTGTAGACCTGATGCTGCTCCTGTCCATAAATCATTACTGAGGTCAACTCTTCAGACAGGAATAGATTGGACTCGGTGACAAAGAACGACCACATCGTGTATGCACTTTATGGTTCTATGCATCTATAGGATGTTGTCCTACTGGCCTCTTACTGGAGGGGAGTGGAGAGGGTAGAGAAGAGGGGACAGGAGATTGTTAAGAAGATATGACATGCGTAGAAGAGAAAGGAGGAGTGTGCTGTCACCAGGCAAGGAGAGCAGTAGAAGCTGCACATAGGTGGGCATGCAAATTTAAACAGGATTGTACACTTTCACTCAATCATAATAAATATATAAAGTATTTTTTTAAAAAGATGGTCTTCTCCATTACAACTGAAGCTAATGTCCTTCGCTCCGTTTCCTCTCCTGTTTTCTGACATATTGCGTGTGCATGCATCCTGCTAGGCGATGATGCTTAGACCCCGTCATCTGTATCATCTTAAATGGTGCTTCATTTCACCTGGACATTGAGTCTCACTTCTGAGATCTGTCAACTGAGAAACGCTGTTTACAGTATCTTCCAAAGACCAACATTCCCAGATAACTTTCCCATCAACCTGCTCCATGTTAGCCAAGAGAGCCCGCAATTGGCAAGTTTTTCTAAGCTACAATTAGCCACTTAGGCCCCAGGTAGGTGCTCAGGACTTCCCGCATAGTCCTGCTTTCTGTACTCACACTGGTATGTCTCTCCATCCCAGCTACACTTACTGTGGTCAGATGGTCCTCATCTCTCATCAGGATGATTTCAAGAGCCTCCTAACAGGTTTCCCGCCTTGGTCTACTCTACCGTACACTGCTCTCCGGGGTGAGTTACCTATACCCCATCCCCTCTTCACCACTTGAACTCTTCAATGACTCTCCTCTCTTGGTAGTTCTCAACTCCGTTATGCACCAGGAGTACCTGGCAACTTGTTAAAATGCAGATTCCTGGCCCCACATCTGAAGGTTTTCATTCAGCAGATCCTGAATTTTCAACAGCATGTTGGGTACTTCTGAAGCAAAGTGTCTTGGATCAAACTTTGAAAAACACTAATCTTAGGCCGAAGCGAGCCCTGGTCCCCTCATCCTGGTAGTCAGATCGCACACTAGCTGGCTGTCCAGCCTCAGCCCTCACCTGTCCTCACTCCACAATTCCTTCCAGCTACACATGCCCGATTCTTGTCCTCCACTCCCTGTTTTGGTCCTCAGTTCCCTTCTTCTCAGCTCTGCCGTAATGCCCTCCTTGCTCATTCCCCGACACTCTGCTGTAGCTAATGCCTCCACATTCTTTAAAGATCAGCTCCGGCATCACTTCTCCCGGGGATCCTCCTAAGACACCCCCAGGTTGCGTTACATGGCTCCCAGCTTGTTCTCCTAGCCAAGATACACATCTGATGTAGCTCCTACTCTACTTCCTGGATTTCCTGCCTTCTGAGGTCCTTGCAACAAGACTGTTTCTTATTCACCTCCTCACTTCCCCAAGAGTTAGCACAGAGCCTGGTACACTATAAAGCAAAAAAAAGCCAAAATCACTGCTGTCAAATCAATTGCAACTCACAGTAACCCTATAGGGCAGAGTAGAACTGTCCCATAGAGTTTCCAAGAAGCACCTGATGGTTTCAAACTGCCAGCCTTGTGGTGAGCAGCCATAGCACTTAACCACTATGCCCCCAGGGTTTCCTGGCACACTGTAGGCAGTTACAAATATTTGCTGATGAATGGATGAGGCCACAGTAAGGAACACTTTTCAGATAATACCTCCTTGATTCCACAAGACCAAGCTGGCCAACCTAACTCATCTTCTCCATCCTCCTCACTCCATCTTCCATGATGACCTAGTACCATGATCTGACCACATCACTTCCCTTCTCTGGCTAAAGAATTACATAGACTGTAATTATAAATATTACTTAAGAAGGTATGAAAGTTCTTATGACATAAAAAATGAAATCCACAGTGCATATGTGTTATATATTTTTACTATATGGTATGTATTGATTTAATAACACAAAAAAAGAGATGCATGTAAAAACTGACATAAAAATACACACATTAGCAGCTGTATTAAAGTGATAAAATTAAGTATGCCTTTTTCCCCTTATCTATTTTTCATAATGAGATAATGTTATCTTCTCAACTAAAGAAAACATATTCATTAAAATTAAAACTCTGGTGGGATCCCTCAGCCTACAGCAGAATTTTCTTTAAGTGTGTTAGGATGCTGTAATTGGTCTTACTTAAAAAAAAAAAGAGAGAACAAATTTTGGGAATCCTTTGTTAACCAAAGTTGAATGAGTCTCTTTGCTACTGAACTCCTTGGGGCCTTTGAATTACTAATGTACAATTTGAATTTTCAAATGGGCAACTAAAGCAGGTGCAGTGATGCCCAAAGTTACCTAACCTTTGAACCCCTTTTCTGCAGAACATATTGAGAAACAAAGACACCAGTGCAGGCTGTGATCTATCAGAAAAGGAGTGGCCTGGCCTTACCCTTTCAACTCCATTCCCTCATTCTCTTTCCCATCTGTATTAGTTCCCTATTTGCTGCTGGAACAAATTATCACAAACTTGGTGACTTAAACAACATAAATTTATCATCTTACTGGAGACAAAGTCCAGAGTGGGTCTTCCTGGGCTGAAATCAAGGTGTCAGAAGGGCTGTGTTCCTTTCTGGAGGCCCAGGGGAGAATTCATTTTCCTGTCCTTTCTGAGTTCTAGAAATTACCCACATTCCTTGGCTCCTACTCCCTTTCTGTCTTCAAAGGCAGCAGGTTGAATCCTAATACAGCATCACTCCAACTCTCTCCTACTCCTTCTTCTATCTTTAAGGACCCTTATGAACATATTGGGTCACCCGGAAAATCCAGGTGAATCTCTCTGGGATGGTTAAGGGCGTGGATCATCATAGTTCGGCCATGATCCTCGGTGTTTTGGCAGTAATGTAACAATGCAGTTTGACAGTTGTGTAATGATGTAGTCATCCTCCATAATGTGATCTGATAGGATTGGTCAATCAGTTGTGAGGGGAGTTTCCTCAGGGATGTGGCCTGCATCCAGCATGAGGTCTGACAATTAAGTTTGCAAACTCCTCCTAGAAAAAAAGGGCTACATACCTCATTGCTGAATATCACTACTGTCACCTTCAAAGTACTCCCCTTGAAAAGCTATATACTGACGCCAGTGCCTAGTCCACTCTTCAAAGCAGTTTTGGAACTCCTTTTCTGGAACAGCCATCAGAGCTGTCATCATATTACCCTTGATGTCCTGAATGTCATCAAAATGTCTTCCTTTCAATATTTCCTTTATCTTCAGATAAAGTAAAAAACTCATTGGTAGCCAGATCAGGTGATTAGGGAGGGTGTTCCAATACAGTTATTCATTTACTGGCTAAAATCCTCCTCACAAACAACTGTACAATTAAGCTTGTGAACTTGCTGCCATGTCACTGTGCTCAATGGTCATTCCAGAAAGAGTTCCAAAATTGCTCTGAAGTGTGAACTAAGCACTGGTGTCAGTGCATAGCTTCCCAACGGGAGTACTTTGAAGGTGACCATAGTAACATTCAGCAGTGAGGCATGTAGTACTTAAAACAATTGAGTTCACAGACTTAATTGTCAGACCTTGTATATATGCATATTCTGGAAAACCTCACTTGCTGACTCTGAACCCTGCATCTGGCTCATCATCACCTGACCTCTGGTTCTTGGAACGCGGGCCAATGTTCTGCAGCACTGCCTGCTAATCTTGGGATTCGCAAGCCTCCGTAGCCTGTGAGCCAACGATCTGCCATCTTACCTGCCTATCACGGGTGTGTCAGCCCCTGAAGTCACGAGTCATGAGGAGCCTCCAGCCCGTGCCTGACCCACAGACATGGAACTTACCAGAATCTACCGCGGCGTGAGCCATTTCCTCGAGATAAACCACTCTACAGTCATCCCTCAGTATCTGTAGGGAATTGGTTCCAGGTCCCCCAGGGATATTAAAGCCCGTGGAAGTTCAAGTCACTTATTTAAAACGCTGTAGTAGTTAAAAGAAAAAAAAAAAACATAGCACAAGAATGGATAGTCTTTCTGCTTTTAAGTGTAATAATGATGGTCAGACCAGTTAGCACCAACTCTTGAGGCACTGGATCAAAGCAAGCACTTCTAAAGACAGCCCCATCTGGGCCCTCCTGCCGCAGACTGCCTTCCAAGGCAAAGGTCCTTCAGGTATAAGGTCCTGAGTGAAGGGACACCTGCACATACGTGGTGCAGAGAGTGCTAGGTCCTGGACCTGCCTACGCTGTTCTCTCCTTCCAGACCCAACATCTCTGCCACTAACCTGCTCCTCCAGATCCTTGGTTAGGTCAAGAAGCACCCAAGTGTAAAGTCTGTGGCCTCATTCCTAGTGTCCCTCTTGTCCAAACTGCATCAGGGTGCATCTGCCTCTGTCCTTCTGGAAGCTTCTTCCTTTTCAACCACATGCCGTTCCTCACACCAAACCCTGTCTTGCCTTGTCCTGCTCTCCACACTGCCACCAGGCCCTTGACTCTTTCTTTTTCTCTGAATATTTACCATTTCCAATTGGTTGAAGCCGTGGATAGAAAGGCTGACTGTATCTATGTGTGTGTGTATGTGTATTATTTATTTAGACACATATACTTCACTGGTTTTACTTTTCTAGAGAACCCAGCCTAAGACACTCCCTATTTTAAGACCTGATGCTTAATATCCTTAATTCCATCTGCTATGTAAGGTAACAGGAAATCTTGGTGGTGTAGTGGTTAAGTACTATGGCTGCTAACCAAAAGGTCAGCTTTTGAATCCTCCAGGCACTCCTTAGAAACTCTATGGAGTAGTTCTACTCTGTCCTATAGGGTCACTATGAGTCTGAATCAACTGGATGGCAGTGGGTTTAGTTTTCAGTCTGGCATGTAAAGTTAACATATTCACAGGTTCTAGGGACTGGGACAGAAACCCTTTTGAGGGGCCGTCATTTTGCCTACCACACCATCTTTCCCATTTCTCCTCTTTTCCCCCACAATAGGTTATTCCCAGGCAACAGAACTTATTTTTATATCCACAGTTTCATCTGCTTGGGATGCCCACCCAGCCCCTTGGCCTTATCTGTCAGGAGAGTTCCTCCTCATCCATCAGAGCCTTGTTCAAACCTCACTCCCTCTGTGAAGGTCTCCCGAAACTCCCCAGGCAGAGGTGGACACTCTGTGCTCTGACAGTACTTTGTTCCCTCATGACACTGTCACACTCATAGTGATATGACTGCTGCTATCCACTGAGCCCTTACTACGTGCCTGGCACTGGGCTGTGTCTTTACTGCACTGTCTCACTTACTCTTCAAAGCAGCCCTTTCAGGTGGTCACTACTGACCGCATGTCCCTTCCTCCAGCCCCAGACTGTGCACACTTACGATGCAGAAACCATGTCGTTGGCCACGTTCACTGGCATGTCATCGACACCTCACTCAAGGCTTAGCACGTAATTCAGCCTTAGTTAATTTACATCCATTTAACTGTACTGATGGTTCTCTGAGGAGGAAAAAAAATGTTATTGGCTACCTTATTAGACAGTGAAGTCAAAACTTTCCCAAAGGTCAAACTAAAGCCAGGAAACATCTGATCAATTCTATGTCATGGGAATAAGGAGCAAATGTGTCTGAGCTTGGCACATGATTGATGCCAATGCGGCCCAGCTGTTCAAAGACTATTATACAACACCCACAATGACCAAGAGAGAACAGCTTGAGAGGCAAGTGCCGTGTCAGGATCAAATTTCTGCTGCATCATCTGCAAACAACACTCAGGTCTCCTGCTCGTCATGTACTCCTTCTAAAAGAATGAGCCATCCATCACTAATGACTCACTTCTTAAACCAACCAGATAATCAATGTTTGATTAATTAATCCACTATGGATTAATATAAAATAAATTCACTGATCAATAAATATATTAATACATCAAATGGCAACTTTTATTCATTAAGTAGTTCCTGAGGACATTTTGGGCCTAGAAGATGAACAAAACCAGCCTGTGATGAACTTATGGTTCCATACCTATGCTTGAGATATAATAACAGAGCCTTTGGACATTTACATCATGTCTCAGGTTCCTCATCTCCAAACTGGGGAAGACAATATTATCTACTTCGTAGGGTTTACATGAGGATTATAAGAGTTAACACATGTAAAGGGATTGGAATGGGGTCTGGCACACAGCAAAGCCTGATCAGTGTTAACAATAGCACAAGACACTGTGAAGACAGAGGACTGGGGCTTCTAGGCAGCTAGGAAAGTATTCCCAGAGACTGGGCATAAAAGGAGAAGGAGACATTCACATGCTGGGATGGCTAATTGTATGTGTAAACTTGGCTAGGCTATGGTACCCCGCTGTTTGGTCAAACACTGTGAAAGTGTATTGTAGCTGTAGTTGGCATCTACAATCAGTTGACTCTAAATAAAGGCATCATAAGGTAGCTGGGCCTCGTCTAGTAGGCTAAAGTCCTTAAGAGTAAAAATGAGGCTCCAGGAGAAGACAGAATTTTGCCTGAAGACTGTAAGAAAGACATCCTGTCTGGGTTTCCAGCCTGCTGGCTTTCCCTACAAATTTCAGGCTTCCTAGCCCCCACAGCTATGTGAGCCAATTCCTTCACATAAAACTCTTCATATATTGTGTTAAAGCGCTCATGTTTCAGAATTTATTTATTACCATAACAGAGCCCAGCATTACCTACCCTAACTAACACAGTATGACATCTTACTCTGAGCTTGAAATTGTTCACTAAGATTTAGGAGATCTGTGGTAAAAAAGGCCAGAAAGGTAACTGGGGATTCAACTTGCAGAGGGGAGTTTGATATTTGTCCTACAGAGAATAGGAGGTTATTAAAAGGCTTTAGTCAGGGGAAGAACAGAATCGAATGTGTACTTTCAAAAGATCACCGCGCAAACAAGGTGGAAGGAGAGATGGGTAGGGGTGAGGCTAGAAGGAGAAATGAAGCTTTTAAAGACCAATAGCTGGTAAGGCCACAGAAGCAAAGAATATGTCACGCCCAGCCTTATATCTCAGGGCTTAGTTTTATTATAAAAACTGGATAGCTGAATGGAAGGACAGAAGAAAGTTATTACAATCATGCAAGCATGATGAAATCCGAACTAGGATCCTGGCAGTGGGGCTGGACAGGAAGGACTGATGGGAGGTATGTCTGAGAAGGCAGAGTAGACAGGGCTTGGGGAACAACTGGCTATAGAGAATGATCGATTTCTATGGAACATCTGGTTTTAAGTCCTGAAGTCAGGGCCCAGGGACAGGCAAGACAAACAGATGACAGCTTTGTTGCTAGCTAGGCTGTCAGAAGGACCATCTCAAGACCTGACCTTCTGCCACACATTCAACACCTACTTTCACATAATCTCTACAAATAGTTTTACATCCCCTGCAGAGATGAAGGAATTAAAGGGAGCGGATTTATCAATTTCCTAACGTGTCCTGGCTAATCTTTTGGGGCTTTCTCCTGGTCTGTTGCAGGTCTATATTCTCCCATCATTATCCTTCCTTCTTTCCCTGGAAGGTGGTGTTTTCTTCTAAATCCTTCTCTTCTTTAACCTTTTTGAGAGTTCCCTCACATTCCTGATTCTGTATATTCCCACTCTGTAGTTTCTCCTACCTGAGAAGTTAAGGATATTCTGTACCATGCGTTAGCAAACTTTTCCAGAAAGACAGTAGACATTTTAGGCTTTGCAGGTCATACAGTTTCCATCACAACTACAGATAGTCCCCAACTTACAATGTATTCAAGTTATGACCATTTTTATGACTTTTTTATGTATATATACAAGTATTAAAATATACTGTAAGTTGCTGTAATGTTTCCAGCCTCCAAAGATAAATAAAGATTTTATTAAAGGTAATAATAATGAATTTTTTTTTAAATGGGGTATTTGACTTACTTCAAAGCTGAATTACATTGGAGTTGTAAGAAAGCAACCTCATTATAAATAGGGGGCTATCTATACTCAACTCTGCTGCTGAAGCACTGAAGCAACCTTAGACAAGACGAAAATGAATGAACATGCCTGTGTTCTAATAAAACTTTACTTACAAAACCAGGCAGTGGGCCAGATTGGGCTCATGGGCCACAGCTTGCTGACCTCTTCTCTAGACAGACCTGAGGTCATATTGGAGTTGAAGCTACACCGGCAAAAAGATGACCCAAACTTTGGTCTCATTTCACCTCAAACAAAGCATGTAACCTCTCTGGATCCAAGTTCAGGGTTAACAGGGCTAACATTTCCTGGCTTGCTTGATGTGGCAGGTAAGCAAGAAGAAGAAAACTAACCTCTGTTAAGTGCCAACCATGCAGCAGGAGATTTACACTCAAGATTTCAACTAATCCTTAGAAGAATCCTATAATGGACTATTGTGGCTACTTGGGACAATAGCAGAAAGCCAAGACTTTCTTTATTAGAAAGCCAAGACTCAGAGAGGTTGACTAAGCAACCCAAGGATGCATTGCTAGGAAATGGAAGAACTAGGATTTGAACATGGGCCAATTCAATTCTAAGATCAAGCCCTTTCCAGAATATCACACTCTCTCCCAAAGAGAGCTCTTGCTGGGAAAGGCCAGCTCACCAGTCCTGGCCAGGAAAGTCACTTGGCCTCACCACCACATCCCTGAATCTGGTGCTCAGCTTGCAAGTCCAAGCGCTGATGGACAAGTCACTTCCAGACAGATTCTCATTAGCCAAGCTCACAAAGGACTAGTTGTAAATCAGAGTGTCAAAGTGTCTTTCTCCTGGGGGATACTGTTCCTCTCTCTTGAGGAAATAGAATGTTCTAGCACACACTGCTTCCTAATATATCAAGGCACAGAAAGGTCAAATAGAAAATCCCAGAGAAAGTAGAACTGGAAGCCAAGATGAGGCCAGCCCCTGAACCGTCTCTGGACACAACAGTCCTGGATTCTCATAACTCCAAATTCAGGTCTTAGTTACCAGGACATTGTTGTACACTACACTTTCTGCACTCTCTCAGCTCTTCTATTTCCAGGGCAGACATTACATACTTGCCTTTTAATAGCTTGTTCTTTATTCCTGTAATAAATTTTATCTTATTCCAAATACAGCTTTATTATAGAAAGCTTCAAAAACACAGATAAGGAAAAAAGAACCTAAGTCATCCACAAACCCACCACCCTGAGATAACTAGTCAATATTTTAGAATACAAGCTTCTAATCTCTTTTCTACACATGATAATACACAAACACACATGCACATACAGACATATACATGTATGTGTTTTTGTAAAAGTCAGATCAAGTTATACCAACTTTCTAATCACTTTCTTCTTCAGTAAATTACACAGAGTGACCAACTTTCCAAGTTGCCCAACATTCTTCTTGATCATTAATTTAATGGTTGCCATGTAAGTATGTGCCAGAATCCACTTAAATAGTTCCCCTACTGTCTGACTCGTTCTTTCCTCAGCTGCATTAACAGCTACCAATTTGACTGCAGACAGTCACTGGATTACAAATGACTTCCGTTCTGAAACCTGCTTTTAAGTAGAATTGGTATGTAAGTCGTAGCAATTAAGTACAGTTTGTATCTAACATCAATTAAAATATTTGTCTTAATATATAGTGTATCTTTCTACTCAGAAAAACATCAAAGAAACACTTCCAGATGCACTAAACTATTTTTAGTTGAATAATACAGTAACAATAATAATGTTTAGATATGCATTACAAGGCAGCACCTGTGTGTTATTACAAACCATTCTATATACCTGGAATTTTTATTACAATAGTCTTTACGAGGGTTGTTTCCTGACTACAGATTGTACATGAGTTAGACTTGCATAACCCAGGCGCCACCTATGTAACTTGGCCAGGGAGTCTCTGGGCCTCTTAATCCCTTGGCTTGTTTTCAGTAGTCACCCTCCCTGACTCTTCTATCAGAGCCCCTCCTCCCTGTCAGTGCTCTGAGGTCCGAATGAGGTGTGGGCATGCAAGCTGTCTGTGCCCTGGAGAGCAGAGTCCCCAAGGAACAGCTCATTGGGCCTGCATAGGAAGAAATGGACAGGAGGCTGGAGTGAAAGTGCCAACGATGAAGGTGCCGGGGAGTGAGGAATGGCCTTGAGTCGCTGCCCCCAAGAAATGGCATCGGGCAGACCACAGCCAAGGTGAATCCATACCCAGCACTCTCATCTGCGGCGGTCCAGGATCTCCCTTAACGCCCTTGGGTGCTCACGCACACATGCCTGCATGGACGCACACACTCATGTGATGCACACCCATCAGGGCCTGCAGAGAATAAGAAGCCCCTCAAGGTCAGTGTCAAAGCAAGAGTGTCCTCTTCTTTCTGTGGCTGCTGGCAGAGCATTGCAACTTGGGCTCTGAACCCAGAACTGGCTGGATTTGAATCCCTAGCTTAAATCCCACCGAACTAGGGATACTGCTTAACTTGCCCATGTCTCAGGGTCCTTGTCTATAACTCGATGAGAAGATAGGGTCTACTTTCAAAACTGAGAAGCATGAAATAATACACACCAAATGTTAACAGCGCCAAGCACTGTAAAGGCTTAGCAGGCATGAACTATGATTATTATATCACTGTTGTTGTTGTTAATAGAGGTTAAATGATATTTCAGAGCCGGCTGTATAGAGAAGAACCTGGGCCTTGATAAATTCCAGCTCACCTGGTCCTCTAACAGCTCCATTATCACAGCCGTAAACCACTGGGGGCACCTTCAGCATGCTGGCTGATATAATGCGTGTCTGGGTGACAGAGGCCAGCCCATAAATAAATCAGAGCCGGCTTCAAAGCCAGGATTCTCAGACTCCTAAAATTTAGTTGTGGGCTTCTGTGGCAGCTAATAGCATTTTCCCAACAATAGGCTCACTGGGCCTGGGCTTCCATACCCCACTGGCCTAATTAAGGGATGAGAGAAGGATCACAGTAGACGAAGGCTTGAATAGATGTCATTGATGGAGCTGTCTGGGGATGGACAGCAAGAAGACAACCACCAGAACAGCCCTCGGAAGACTCAGTCATGTTACTGTTCATCTCCACGGTGATCTGAACAAACAGAAAACAGGACTGGGGTCGGAGGCCTACCTAGGATAGGGGCTGAAAGGCCCCAGGTAGGGCATATGCCCTGGGTGCAGCTTGAGGTAGGGTGCCAGCACGCAGTTTCTGTTGGCCATCAGTTTTCATCGGCCAGCGCAACTCCATCGTTATCTGTGAGAGATCATTCAGCAATTTAATTGCCCTGGGAGCTATTTTCCATAGATGGATCCCT
The DNA here is from genome assembly GCA_028571685.1 of Heterohyrax brucei. NCBI lineage: Eukaryota > Metazoa > Chordata > Mammalia > Hyracoidea > Procaviidae > Heterohyrax > Heterohyrax brucei. The sequence continues at coordinate 108,808,360 of CM053149.1, read as the reverse complement.
GCCTGCCGTGCTGCCTAAAAGATATAGAACTTAGACAGAGCTTTTTGGTTAAAAGACCATTAAAACAACAGACTGAGGAGTCCGCAGTGAATTGAGTTGTGTTCCTCTGAAAACGTATGCAGCAATTTGGCTGAGCCGTGGTTCCCACTGCTGTGTGAGTGCCTTCCATCTCGTCATTTTCCTATACTGTAAATCCTAATCTCTGCCTGTGCTTAAGAGATATGATTATGTTAAAAGAGGATTAGGGTGGGACTATAACACCCTTACTAAGGGAGTTTCCCTGGAGTGTGACTTGTACTACCTTTTATCCCTGTATCCTACCAGAGGTACAAGGAAAAGGAAGCCAGCAAAGAGTGGGGACCTCGTACCACTAAGAAAGCAGCCCCAAGAGCAGAGTGTGTCCTTCAGACCTGAGGTTTCCTGCACCAAGATCCTCTCAGACCAAAGAAAAGGCTGATGCAACACATGACCCTTCTCCAGAGCCAACAAAGAGGGAAAGCCTTCCCCCAAAGGGGACACCGTCAATTCAGACTTGTAGTTTTCTGGACCGTGTAAGAATAAACTTTTCTTTGTCAAGGCCACCCATTCATGGTTATTTCTGTTAGAGCAGTACCTGATGATCAAAACAGGGTCAAAGCTAGTTTTAGCATGCCTTTCCTAGGTGTTGTTAGGAAGACAAACAGATTTATTCTTACTAGTTTAGGCTAACCATCCCCAGAGTAGGAAGAAACAGGGAAGAGAAGGCAGTGAACAGAACGTCAGGTGTGCAGCCCTTACATGCTGGTCACATTCCCACTTAGCTGCGAGATCAATCGCAGAACAAGTCTGCTGTAAAGCCAATCATGACATTAATTTCAAAACAAGATTTATTTCCTCAGCTGAGTTGAAGATCCCGATTGCCACATGTTTACAACTTGGCACCCTTCTTGCAAATTAAGGCCTCTTTCCATCAGGTTCTGCACTGTGATGAGAGCAGCTGGTTGTTCGTAGGAGAGGCAGGCCCCAGCAGCCTGGTTTGAAATTAACCTCCAGGATGCCACTTGGTCCCAAGTGTGTCCTTCACTCTGGACTGGGGATGCCCGCCCCTCTGTGCTCTGTGAGGTACAAAGAGGTTTCCACCCATTCCGGCTTCTTTCTCTGTATCCATACCCACCCCTTTCTAAGCAGGGTCTTCCACAAGGCAGAAAAAAAAAGGACACTTTGTTAGGGTGATAACTGCCCCAGGTTCTCCTGTGACAGGCTGTCAGTAACAACAATGCCACGGTTTTTGTCTCATGAACGTTTCCCTCTCAAGGCTCAGAACTTTGCAGAGAGAGGAGAGTCTGAAAAGACCAAGAGAGTTTCAGGGTAGGAAGAAGAGAAGAGAAGGTGGTCAGAGAGAGGAGAGGCTCTCAGTCATCCAGCAATGGGATCCCAGTGCAGACAGGGAGGTGATCAGATAGGGTAACAAATAAACAGTATTCTGCATGGGATTGGCACACTCACCACCTCACCCCACCTCTAATTGCACTGAATTCCTAATCCCTGTACTTGCACATGGAAACCATAATTGCATAGTGGTTAAGTGCTACGGCTGCTAACCAGAAGGTCTGCAGTTCAGATCTACCAGGTGTTCCTTGGAAACTCTACGGAGCAGTTCTACCCTCCATGTAGGGTCACTATGAGTCAGAATCGATTCGATGGCACCAGGTTTGGTTTTTCGTTTTGGTACCTGTAAATGGCAGTTCTACTCTGGCACATTGCTATGCATTGGAACTAACTTGACAGCAATGGGGTTTGTTTCTGTTTGGGGGTTTAGTGGAGTGGGGGGTTGGTGGTAGCTGCAAATATGAGCCTCTTTGGAAACAGAGATTTTCTTTTGTACATGAGTGAGGTCACCCTGGAGCCAAGCAGGTCCTAAACACAATCTTTTCTCAGTGGAGGCTTATAGAAACAGCAGAATAGATACAGATGCCCAAGGGAAGACACTACGTAAAGACAGAGCAGAGGACTCTACGAGCTCGGGAATGCCAACAACTGCCAGCAGCTACAAGAAGCTGAAAGAAACATGGCTTGTCCTGTAGCCAACACCTCGAATTCAGATTTCAAGCCTCCAGCACTTTGAGAAACTGTGATATCTTTTGTTTTGGCAGCACTAGGTAACTAAGACAATGACTTACACCTCTGGTATAAACAGTGGACCAACCAGGTAAGCAGCACTCGTTATGCTAGGGATTGAGACACTAGTAAGTCCCCATATCTGCATCCACTGTTCTTGCAGGTAACCTTTGGCCCTACTCCAATTCTTCCAGTATGTAGCCTAGCAGGAGCCCATCAATAATCAATAAATATTTATTGTGAGCTTCCCACATCCTAGGTACCAGGGCCATGTTGGCAGCAAATAAGAGAATCCCACTCCTAACACGGGTGCACTTAAATGATCTCATAGGAATAAGTTTCGAGCAAGAAAAGGAGTAAGTGCATGGGATGATTATACCCAAAAAGATGCTTTGAAAATAAAATACAATCTGGGAACAAAAGCTATCACAGTTTCCCCAAATACAATCCGGGAATAAAGCAATGTTTTTATAGCTGTTCTATACCAGTCTTCAGGGAATTTCAGCATTAAGTAAACGAATCTGATCACTTCAAGGTATTTCCTTTCATGTGTGCAGTTAGTCTTTTAAGGTTTAAGCTGAGTATGAGGTACACCAGTTAAGTTCGCAAACTCATCCTAGAAAAAGTGCTACATACCTCGTTGCTGAATATCACTATGGTCACCTTCAAAGTAACCCCCTTGGGAAGCTATGCACCAATGCCAGCACCTAGTCTATACTTCAAAGCAATTTTGAAACTCTTTCTGGAATGGCCATCAAAGCTGTTGTCATATTACCCTTGATGTTCTGAATGTCATCAAAATGTCTTCCTTTCAATATTTCCTTTATCTTTGAGTACAGAAAGAAAGTTATTGGGGGCCAGATCAGGTGATTTGGGAGGGTGTTCCAATACAGTTATTTGTTTACTGGCTAAAAACTCCCTCACAGACAGATATCCAATTAAGTTTGCAAACTCGCCAACCACGCCAACATACATGATGGCCATTCCAGAAAGAGTTCCAAAATTTCTTTGAAGCATGGACCAGGTGCTGGCATTGGTGCGTAGCTTCCCAGGGGGGTTACTTTGAAGGTGACCATGGTGATATTCAGCAATGAGGTATGTAGCACTTAGAACAACTAAGTTCTCAGAGTTAATTGTCAGACCTCATACAATAAGTTGTTCAAGTAAACCCATCATAATCAGTAATCTATATGATCCTTCATGAGTTCCATTTTTTTTTTTAAGTGCTAACACTTGAATGCACTTTGTAAAGTATGGTGCCTACCCCGAGTGATATCTAAGGTTAGTGACAATTTTCTGAGACAGAATTTTTCTGCTCATGTGTGTGCGTGTGTGTGTATGCGCACAGGCCATTCATTCAGCATATATTCAACAACTAATTACTAAGTCCCTGCTTTGGGCTGGGAACTCACCATGCAATGGCAAGAAGACCTTGCCCTCTGCAGTATATGGAGACACAGATAAGGAGGCAACAATTACAATACAGCATGAAACACAGCATGGAATGTGGCGAGTACCCGGTACTAAAAGAGGGACCTAGATTTGAGAGGTAGGGAAGGCAGCACGAAGGAAGTGACATCTGAGCTGAGATCTGCAGGGTATGTAGGAGAGCCGATAAAGTCCCTAGATAAAAATCCCCGTCAGTTCTGCAAAAATAAAAACTCCAGTTTCTGGCCTTTTCATGACAGTGGCACTGAAAGTGAAGAAGGAAGCCCCAGCTCTTCCCGAGTCTGAAGCCAAAGCAAAGCCTTTGAAAGTAGTGCCAAAAGGCATCTATAACCGTAAAAAAGAAAAAGAAAATCCACAAGTCACCCACTTTCCAGTGGCCCAAGACACAACCCAACAACAGTCCAGATATCCTTTTAACAGTGTGCCCTACCCCATATTGGTGAGTGGCATCTGGGGTCTTAAAAGCTGCCAAGCTGCCACTTGAGGGTACAGCAGATGGCCCCAACTCAGCAGGAACGGATGCTCACTGAGGACAAAAATAACATGGGGGAAAGAGAACCCAGAGGACAGAGAGACCCACGTGAGTGAGTAGGTGACTACATCGACTTGTGATCAGAAGAACCAGATGGTGCCCAGCCACCACAAGTGATAGCCGTGATGGAGCTCACCAAGTTGAGTCTCACTGGCAACATAAGAATAAAAAGGGGTGCACCCTGAGATCTCCACTAAAAGATGGCAGTTGATGGCCCAGGGACTTCAGCGTTCCCCTGGGAGCATGGCCTCTGGCCCTGATGCTGCCCCTGTCCATAAACCATAATGAAGGTCAACTCTTCAGACAGGAATGGATTGGACTTGGCGATGCAGAGTGACGATATCCTGTGTGCACTTCATGGTTCTATGCATCCGTAGGATGTCGTCCTGCTGACCTCTTACTGGAGGAAGGGGACTGGGTGGAGAGGAGGGGATAGGAGATTGTTGGGAGGATAGGACATGTATGGAGCACAGGGAAGAGTCTGCTGCCACTGGGCAGGAAGAGCAGAGGGAGCTGCATATAGGTAGGTATGTAAATTTATATGGGAATGTACATTTTCATTCAATCATGATAATAATTTAAAATTTTTTAATTTAATTTTTTAAAAAGCATGTGCCCCAAAAGAAACAAGCATGACCGATAATGCCATCATCAAGATCTCCCTGACCAATGAGTTGGCCATAAAGCAGGTTGAAAGCAATGACACATCTGTGTTCATTGTGGCCAACAAACATCAGATTAGACAGGTTGTGAAGAAACCCTGTGACTTTGACATGGCCCAGGTCAACGCCTTGATCAGGCCTGATGGTGAGAAGGTAGTTTGACTGGCTCCTGACTACGATGCTTTGGAGGTTGCCAACGAAGTTGGGATCATCTAAACTTAGTCCAGCTCTCTAACTCCTAACTATGAAATTTTTCCTCACATACATGAACATTCCAGATTCAGAGAAAAATCTAAGTGCAAATCTGAGCTAGTAAGCTGCATGTTGTTGGGCAAATTACTTCATGTATCTGAGCCTCTGTTTCTAGATTCACGAGGTAAGTGTAGCAACATGTGCTTTGCAAGCTCAGTTTACTTGAAATGATTACTTTAAAAGCACCTAGCACAGTGGCTGTCACAAAGTCTGGGCTTAATAAACATGAACTTCTTTTTTCAGCAGGCAGTCCATAAATATTCATTCCTTTCAAGTGAGCAGGAGTAACCCTGAGCTGAAAGGAAGGAGTAGCCTGGGAAGACAAAGTAAAAACACTTGCCATATTTCCCTATTAAAACCTGACTTCTCTTTAGAAAGAGGAGATGTTTTTCCTCCCTCTTCTCCCATACACAGTGATTAACCTGCTCCAAACTAACAGAGATGCCACTTTCCTCTCCAATGAATAATTAGGTGAATTTTTTTCCACATGCTTAGGGCCACCCTGGGTCTCATCTTTGCAAGCCAACAAGAAACCTCTCCCGAGCACTGAGAGTGACTGTAATTGAATTATTTGGCATGAAACTGGGGAATGCACCACAATAAATCAGACCCACTCTAGCATCCTACAAGAGGCAGGTACCTAAGGAGACCCAAATGCCAGGTCTTGATAAGGCCCAGCCACAGGGCCCACAAAAAGACACCTGCATTTTTATAGAGAAGGCATCAAAACCACACTTCCTGACATTGTTGAAAGAAGGGATGTTGAGAGGTCATCTTATTCACCTCTGGCTCCACATAGAAAACCCAAATACCCAACCCATTGCTGTCAAGTCAACTCCAACTCATAGTGACCCTATAGGACAGAGGTGAACTGTCCTGTACAGTTTCCAAGGAGCGCCTGGCAGATTCAAACTGACGACCTTTGGGTTAACCGACGTGGCCCTTAACCACTACACCACCAGGGTTTCCATTTCGCTCTGCATTAATCCATCAGACACAGATTAAACTTTTAACTTTGTCATGAATTGAATTATGTGCCCCCCAAAATGTGTGCAGCAATTTGGCTAGGCCATGATTCCTAGCACTGTATGATGCTTCTATACACCTCTATGATCTTAATGAGGGAGGATGGGCAGCACTTGGGTTGGTGAGATGGGACTCAACCTGTAAGATTGTATTATGCCTTAAGGCAGTCTTTTAGGATATAAAAGAAAGGGAAGCTGGCAGACAGTTGGGGACCTCATACCACCAAGAAAGAAACAGAGCTGGGAGCAGAGCACATCCTTCGGAAAGGCCCCAGAAGCTCCCTCAGAAGCACCTCAGAAGCTCCCAGGCCAGGGGAAGACTGACGAGGACATTCCTCCAGAGCCAACAGAGAAAGCCTGTCCCTGGAGCTGATGCCTTAAATGTGGACTTGTAGCCTACTCAACTGTGGCAGAACAAAATTTCTCTTTGTTAAAGCCATCCACTTGTGGTATTTCTGTTACAGCAGCACTAGATGACTGAGACAGATGTGTTCCAAGATGTCCTTCAGAAAGAATATTCCTCAGGTAGCAAAATCAGATGGCGGAAACAGCAGGGCTTTGCATTTGACAGGTTAGGAACAAACCTTTGCTCTATTTCTTAACTGCCTCTGTGTCCTTGATCAAGTTATTCAACTGCACTCAGTGTCCTCATTTGAAAAAATAGAGACTGTAAGAATACTGTACTACTTTCTTATTGCTGCTGTAACAAATTACCACAAATTTAATGGCTTAAAATGACAGAAATTTACTCTTACTGTTCTGGAGTAAGACAGTAATGAGCGTCATTGAACCAAAGTTGAGGTGTCTGCAGTGTTCCTTCTTCTGGAGGCTCTGACGAGAGAATGTGCCCTTGCCTTTTTCCAATGGCTGCCTGCACGCCTTGGCTCATGGCCCCTTCCTCCACCTTCAAAACACATCACTCCAACTCCTGCTTCCACCTTCACATCACCTTCTCCTCTGTCTTCTTCTGCGTCCATCTTAAAAAGAAAGTTGTGGTTACATCAGATAATCCATGTGGTTACACCCAGATAATCCATGATAATCTCTCCATCTCAGGATACTTAATTACATCTGCAAAGTTTGTTTTCTATATAAGATTGACATTCACAGGTTCCAGGGATTAGGACATGAGTCAATGCCAGTGAGTTGATTCCAACTCGTAGCAACCCTGTAGACAGAGTAGAACTGCCCTGTAGGGATTCCAAACAGCCCCTTGCAGATTTATGAGATCGTTACTCGGCCTAACACAATTACCAAAAGACAAAATAAGACACAGATGTAAAGCACCTAACACATTCCCTGAGACCCACAGGGACCTCAGTTACTTTCTGTTCTTTTCTCTGCCTTGGACACTATGTCCAATGGACTTTTGTGTCTCATGCCTTCCCTGACGTGAATGGTGTCCTCTGGCTCTAAGACAGGCTCACTCAGCTCATCTTCACACTGACATTGACTTTTCTTGGCCCTGTGATAAACGACTTATTTCTTATATTCAGAAGCTGTTGTTCGAGTCAGAAGTTGTTTGCTTTCAAAGAATAAAAATCCACTCAGACTCATTCAAGTCAATGTGTATCATCTGGGAATAAGAAATTCGGCCTTGGGGAGCTAAGGATATCCTGTAACTCTCCCTCTGGACCACATGGTCCCTCATGTCTGTTTCTCTCTTCTCCTTTTTCCCAAAGACCAGCTTCCTTAGCAAAGCTATAGAGTCTCTCCCCCATACCCATCACTCAATCACAGTTCTGGATGGCCTTAGCACCACTCTAGCCCCAACACTGTGTGCCCGTCACTTGGCCAACATCATCCCACTCGGCCATCTCTATAGTCTTTCATTTGAATAATCAACAGAGATAATGGACTGGCTCAATACAGTCTAGATTCTGCTGAGTTAGGTGTCCAGGCCTGGACTGATCAGCTGAGGTCAAGGGGCTGAGCTCAGATAGAATAGACCTAGTCTCTTAGGTTCACACCTTCTAAAAAAAGACCATCTGAGCTAGACGCTCACCCTAAAACACAGGTAATTGACAACCACACACCTCTAAAAGAGACACAAAACTCTGTGACACACAACAGTAATCCTTGGTTTCATTAGTACATAGAATACCCAAGAATAGTTGACAACAGACAGCCTAATCATTAACAATGAGACCTTCATAAGCAGCTGATCATAAATTGCCACTTCTTTGTCCTACACCTGGGAATGCAGTGTGATAAAAGAACCCAATGAGGCCCAGAATCTAATGCTGCCAGCTGCTCTGTCACTAGCAGAAAAGCTGTCTCCTTTCTCCAAGAGTCTAAGAAGCCCAAAACATAGATGAGTGACCAATCTTATGACTTTAGGAATGTTCTTCTCAACTGTTAGACCTAAGATTCTCACTATCCAACAAGACAAGTAACTTAGGTCCTCCTGTCGAAGCTCTCAATGATTTGTGCAAATTTTGCCCACTTATAAAAACACAGAGTTGAGTCTTGACCTCAAATGCCAAGGCAGGAAGAGAAAGAGAGAATCTGATCAGTGAAAGACCCCAGCACATCCCAGAACCGTGATAAATAAGGTCACCGTGTCCTAGGAGTGTCATCTGTGGCTGAGATCATGTGAATTGCATGGCCATAGGGCAGTTCTCCCCAAAATGCAGTGAGGACCTGTGTAGGTGAGCCTCCCCTACCCTCTAGCCCACAGGAAGACAGCCAAAAAAATAAGAGCTTACTCCCACTGGAAACCCTAATGGTGTAGTGGTTAATAGCTACATCTGCTAACCAAAAGGTCAGCAGTTCAAATCCACCAGGCACTCCTTGGAAGCTCTATGGGGCAGTTCTACTCTGTTGTACAGGGTTGCTATGAGGCAGAATTGACTTGACAGCAGGGGAGTTGGTTTAGTTAGGGTTTGCTCCCATTGCCCCCCTCCCCCAGGCCTCATCTGTTTCAGACATGCTGGAGAAATTGAGGCGGTTTATAGGAGACTTTTCACTGGAACAGTGGAAGTCATGCTTGTGGAAGGGTAGGAGGTGGGTACAGAGTACCTTCTAAGCCAGAGTTGACAGGGTTCTGCTTCTCTGCTGAGCCCAGCAGAACAGAGGAAAAAGGGAGCGGGAGTGTGCCGTGTATGTTTATCAGCCCATTTCCAATTTTGTGTCTGAAATCAAACAGTCAAGGACCTGCATGCTTTGAATTTTAATCTGTCCCTTTAGGGCAGTCACAGGTTATGAATACAGAGAATGAGTCCAGGCACCATGAGCCAGCTCGCCACAGACATTTATCCCTTGCGCTTCCCTCTACCCAAGCCTCTGCATAGGGGTCCCACTGGTTATAGTATAGCCAAAATTCTTGTGCCCAAATAAATAAATAAATAAATAAAGAGGGCTTTTTACTTCCAGCCAATGAAAATCATCTAACTGTGCTCTGGAGGCGACAGGGTAGCTGATGAAATCTCATTTCCTCTCTCACACAGTTATCTACTCTGACATCTCAGTTCCCAGGTGACCATGTCAGGCGAGAACTTAGTTTATCACTGGAGTTTTTCCTTCACTAAAACGGATTCCTTTTTTTTTTTTTTCAAAACAATGTGTCCGTGATGGCAAAAAGAAACTAAATACTTGTTCCAGGGGTCTCAAAATTGAAATGGAAGTTAAAACGAACATCAAAAAAATAAAACATTAGAACTCTGTAAGTAGCCATTGATTTTAGATATTTTGAATTTATGTATTCTCTTTATGTTGGCTTGAGTTATACATTCCAGTATCTTGGGCCATGCTCTGTATTCTCACAAGTGACACATCAGCTAAAGATAGGAGGCACTGAGTTCTAAATTATGGCTGGAGGGGGGGACACATTTTCCGAGCAGGCAAAGAGGCTACCATGACACGTTCCTGTAAATGAAAGCACCTGACACTCAACTTGGACTGGAGGAGGATGACTTTCAGCCAGATCTAAGTCCCCACATTTGACAAGTGTATAATGAATGGATGATCAGGATTTAATCATATTTAACTTGCAAATATGAAGAGAGAAGGAAATTGAGTTAGTTTCTTCAAGGCAAATTGGTTTTATTTTTTGCAGAACCAAAGGGCAATGCTGCTTTCCTTCCCCATTTCAGATTCTATTTAAGATGTCTGTTTGAATCTAATCAAAGGCTTCTTCTTTTGCATCAGGGATTCTGAAATTATGGGTGATCCACCATCCTAAGGCCCCCCAAAAATTATAAAACTGAATTGGGTTTTCATGAAAGATTTGATTTTGTAAATAGGCTCAACTATCTAATGAGCCTGCAAACTTCAAATCAGCTCTACACCCTCTGGGGTTGATAAAGAAAAAAAAAATTTTTAAGTCCCAAGCTTCTCTGGAGGGGAATCCTTGGTCATGGCCCATTTATGCAAACACAATTGTAGAAAAGAGCCCCAATTTGCACGCAGACATTCATCTTTGTACCTTTCCCACTTTAAATCAGTCTCGACGCTAAATGGACCTCTGCTGTTCATTGATTTCTCTCTCTGTTGCCTTCAAGGACAGAATTTCCTAGAAACAGGCCTGGTAGGTAGATGGAACTCTGTAGTAGAGGTTGCTAAGCTGAGAATAGCAAAGATTCTCCCAAACGATGGGCACAGGACATTAGTCTGGAATCCAACAAGTAATCACCAGCAGGGACTGAATCCCGTGAACGCTGTGCCCAGCCACCTTCATTTTAAAGACATACGAGTATTTGGTCTGCCCTTTGCTGTTTCTGGAACCCTGGTGGAGCAGTGGTTAAAAACTACAGCTGCTACCCAAAAGGTAGGCAGTTTGAATCTACCAGTTGCTCCTTGGAATCCTGATTTCTGCTCTGCCCTATGGGGTTGCTGTGAGTTGGAACTGACTAGATGGCAAATGGTTTGGTTTGATTTTGTTTTTTTTGCTCTGTGTCTAATATCCTTCTTTAGCCTCTCCCCTCATCTTTCAGGGCCCAGAAGTTAAACCCTCCTTTCTAAAGTCTTACTGGCTAAATAATAAACACCTCAGAGCAGGAAGGGTTTTTCAGGAGGATGACTGAGTAACATCTAAAAATGGGAATGGGGAGAAAGAGGGAAACCAAAACTTGTTGTACACTCTGCTGAACAAGGCAACAAGACTTCCTCCTGACAATCCCCTCCTCCGCCACTTACCATGACTGAATAAGTTGTAGTCTGAGCCACTTTCACCTCTTTCCTATTCTCTCAGCCCAGCGACTAGGTATACCCCAAGGGCCAAGACTATACGCCCAAGGGCTCACACAGATCCTGGGACATAGTGTGCTCTCAGAAAACTGTTGAATGGGTAAATAATGGAGGCTATCTATCCTTAGACCCAAAGAAAGAGGAGCTTTGCTATTCTCTAAATTAGGAACAAATGAGCATGGTAGGATCCAGAGAGATTCTGCAGGCAACCCTAAAGGAAGAACTGCTGATTGACTCCACAGCTCAGCCACTGTTCCTCAGTCATGAGTCACCTTTTGGGACCTGAAATCCTTTTGACCTGTTAACCAGAAGTGTCATGTCTTCTTTGTTTTCTCTGTCACTGGTGTTCACACTTATGCCTTAAACTCAAAATTATATCCAAACTAACTACAAGCAAATACACCCAACTATGACAATTGAACAAGTGGAGCATCAAAATCTATTTGAAGATGCTACTCTTAACTGATCTCATTACCAAACAATAACATGGATATTAGTCTAAGTGAGCACATGTAACTTTTCTTCTCCCATTGCTTAGTATACAACAAAGTCTTTGGAAAGCTCCGACCTGAGCCCAGTGTTCTGGGCCTCTAATTCCAAGCTCCTTGGGGAAACTTGAACTTTTAAGGTAAGAAAAACAAATAGGAAAGAATGGTTTCCATTGCCCCATAAGCCCCAAAGGAACTGATGTCAAGGACAGCCCGGAGTGGTCAGTTGGGAGGGTGAGTCAAGTGAGAAGAGTCTCCCCTGTCTCAGCCCTCAGAAGAGTTGCATTCACTGTGAAGTTCCTCTCCAGCTCTGCCCTCTGTGCTGTCCCTCCATCCTCTCCACAACTGTGTTCCTCCAAATGTAAACACATACGCACACACATGCATGTGCACTTGCACACACTCACACGTGGTTCTTAGCCACTTCTCCCATCTAGTGCTTCAGGTGGTGACTCTGTTAGGTGTTAACTTATCTAGGCTAAACTCTGTTTCCCAAATTCTTTTACCCTTTTATTCCTGTTGGGATGGGCCACAGACAAATTCTTGGAAGCTGGGAGGTAGGCAGCAATCATTTTGTGTTTTCATACTTGGAAGCTTGGTGTGAAGTCACTGGGTGCTTTGGTAGCTCAGCAGATTGTTGCTTCTCTGCTGGCTGACCTCACGGGTGTGAGACAGGTGTTGAGTCTGCGACAGAATCGACTTCCGCTGATCCTGCTGTAGCTTCTCCCACTCCCGGTGTGTATTTACCTCTGTGACGAATGACTGGTTTCTCTCACAGGATGCCCACATCATCAAGGTCAGACACAGTGAGAACTGACACGGGTTCTAGTATGTCTTCGTGGGTTCACATTTGTGCTTGCATGCTCCAGTTAATTCTCCCCTACTTTAAATTCATCTTCCCTTCCTGGCTGCCTACCCTGAGAACTTCAAGCTCCAGCATAAGGCATCAGACAAAGCCTAAACAACTGTTCAGCCAACTCCCAAAATTGAAAAAGGCCTAATCCCTGGAACTGTATCCATATCTTCCAGAGTTCTGCTTCTCTTATCGTATTCTGACTGATACAATATGAATGCAGTTACATTTCTGTAACTATATGCGTATCTTCTAGAGTTCTGCTTCCTGATTAAATTCTGAAGGATACAATACAGTACAGACACTGAAAGACACTTCTATTCCCTAGCAATTCTGTGGACCCTGGAGCTGGGCTACCATATCTTTCCTTCAATATCACTGCAAGATGATAACTTTCTTCGTACTTTCTCTGCAGTGACTGTTACCGTTACTTGTCTGAATGAAACCAGATAGAGAGAGGCAGAGATGAGAGACAGACTGAGAGAGAAAGTCACAGAGAAACAGAGCAATTCCACTCCTGGAACCATTTCTTTCATTCTGTGTCCTATCCCATTGTTCTCCCTCTCATCACTGCCTCCCAAAAAATCCTATTGTTTCTGATCAATTCTTTGCCTTCCCCTAGACACCCACCATCGTATGCCCTTGATTTCCACCACGGTCTTATCTGTATCACTCTAAGGACACCAGGGTGCAGGACCTCTTCATAGCTGAGGCCTCCTCCTTTTGTTTCCCTGAACACCATTTCCCAGAGACTGCTTCCCAAAACACTGCTTCTTCGAGATGCCACAGAAAGACTCTAACACCAATGAAAACAAGGAACACTGACCACGATGTCCCCTTCAGCAGTCACATGTGCACCAGCAAAGTAAAGGCTGTGCGGGGTCCTACAGGAAAGATGATCATTTATCTTTAAACTGTAATCTCCAAACTTCTGTTTCTATTCCTTGCACAGAACTGCCATTATCAAGAATGAACACAGAAAAAAGGCCATCTGGACATCAGTAAAAGTTATGTTCTTGCTCTTCAGGAATAAAGAGGTAACCATATACTTGCCTGGCTTTTGGATATAATTATTAGAAATGCTATTGGCATGGTGGTTAAAAGGCGATGGCTGCTAACCAGAAGGTTGGCATTCAAATCTTCTAGGCATTCTTTGGAAACTATGTGGCAGTTTTATTCTGCCTATATAGGGTTGCTATGAGTCAGAACTGACTTGGCAGCAATGGAGTTTTTTGATTTTTGTTGTTGTTTATATAATTAATGAAACTGTTTCCCAAATTGTAAAAAAAGGAGGTATGTTTTAAAAATGTGGACGGCTTCACGGTATAGAGATAGACACATCATAATTAAAACTTCAGTTCTGGTTCTATCGCTATTATGAGTTGGCTGGACGATTGAATAACTTCCTTCACTTCTCTGGCCTCAGTTTCCCCATTTGCAAAGTGAGTGGTCTGGACAAATGATGTCTTTTGCTCTGTTATCTCTGAGTCAACAAATGCCACAGTTTCAGCATTCTCAGAGGTCATCTAGTTAACTTGCCAAGATTCCTTCCTCTTGGTTTCTTCTAGCTGTCAGGTTGGGGTTCCCTTGTTGTTGGCATTGCATTAGATGTGAAAGCATCCCTGGTGATTTGGCTCCCGGTCTTCTCTGGTGCTTTCCAGGGCTTTCGATCTTTAGCTTTTTTCAATCTTTAACTTTTGTGATGGAATAATATGTACACATTTCTTTTTCCTTTGTCCTACTCTAGCCACAAATTTGACCTTTTATTCTATACTTACTGTTTCAGGGAAGAGATAACATAGCAAAATACAGAGAATGAGAGAGTCCATTCTTGGCCTTTGAACTCAAAATGTTGAGTACTGAATGAATTTTTGGCAAAGAAGATACCTGAAGAAACTAACTGGAGATTTCCTGGGGATACTTCTAGTTTTAGAATGGTAAAATAAAGGTCTTACCACCTCTTCTCTTCTCAAAAATTATTCCAACAGAGCAAAGAGAACATGGTGCAGCAGCAAAGAATCCAGATTAAGGGATGCAAGTGATCTATAAACTTAAACCATCACATATGGAGATGGAGAAATGGAAAATGACATGGCACAGAAGTGGAAAGATCAAAAATAAATGCCCAGAGAAAGAGATAACCAATGAGGAGTGTCATGGATTGGATTGTGTCCCGCCCAAAACAGGTGTAGACCTGTGGCTGGGTCATGATTCCTGATATTCTATGACTGTCCTCCATTCTGTGATTTTTCCTATGCTGTATGTTGAAGGATTAGGGTGGGATGGTAAATCCCTTCATAGGATTGCCTCCCTGATCCACTGTAAAGGGAGTTTCCTTGGAGTATGGCTTGCCCCACCCTTAATCCTTTCATCCTAGGAGAGATAAAAGGAAAGAGAAGCAAATGGATGACTGGGAACCTCACACCATCAAGAAAGCAAGACCAGGAGAAGAGCACATCCTTCAGACCTAAGGTTCCTGCACCAAGGTGCTCCCTAGACAAAGACTGATGCAATACCGGACTTTCCTCCAGAGCCCACAAGGGGGAAAGCCTTCCCCTGGAGTGGACACCCTGAATTTGGAATTGTAGCCTACCGGACTGTGTAAGAATAAACCTTTCTTTGTTAAAGCCATCCACTCCGTGGTATTTCTGTTAGAGCAGCCCTAGCTGACTAAAACAAGGAGCAAACCAGGTCACCCCTTTGATCCTCAAAAAGGCAAAAAGGTGGAGAAATAAATCACTGACTTCATATGGAAAGGGAAGGGACCCCAGATAAGTAAAGCTAACTAATTACTGAAGAAAAACAACAAAGTTAGAGGCCCCACATTGCTGGACTTTGGAACCCGCTATACCTCCGCAATGAATCAACTCAACAGCACCGGGTTGGGTTGGGTTTATACCTCTACAATAGTCAGAACAGCTTGATACCGGTACAGCAGCAGATGCATAGACCAATAAAACAGAATTGAGAATCCCACATAAAACATCCACCTACAAGCAGCTCATATTTGACAAAGGCCCAAGTCCATCAACTGTGGAAAAGACAATCTCTTTAACAAATAGTGTTGGCATAACAGGATATTGACCTGCAAAATGAAGCAAGACCCATACCTCAAACCATGCACAAAAACTAACTCAAAATGGATCAAAGACCTAAATCTAAAATCGAAAACAATAAAGATTGTGGAAGAAAAAACAGAGACCCCAATACATGTCACAAACAGAATACAAAACATTACCAACAATGTACAAACACCAGAAGAGAAAACAGATAACTGAGAATTCCTAAAAATCAAACACACTCATCCAAAGACTTCACCAAAAGAGTAAAAAGACAACCTACAGACTGGGGGGAAAAAAGAGTTTGGATATGAAAAATTGAATCAGGGTCTAATCTCTAAAATCTGTAAGATATTGCAAAACCTCAACAACAAAAAGACAAATAACTCAATGAAAAACTGGGCAAAGTATATGAACAGGTGGTTCACCAAAAAAGACATTCAGGAAGCCAACAGATACATTAGGAAATGTTCATGATCATTAGCCATTAGAGAAATGAATATTAAAACTACTATGAGATATCATCTCACCCACTAAGGTTAGCATTAATAAATTAAAAAAAAATTAAAGTGGAGAGATTGGAATACTCAAACACTGCTGGTGAGAATCTAAGATGGTATAACCATTTTGGAAATCAATTTAATGCTTACTTAGAAGGCTGGAAAAAGAAATATTACATTATCCAGTAATCCCACTCCTTGGAACATATCCTAGAGAAACAAGAGCTGTCACAAGAACAGATACATGCATGCCAATGTTTTTTGTAGCACTGCCCACAATAGCAAAAACATTAAATTTAACCTAGGTGCCCATCAGTGAATGAATGAATGGTACATTCACGCATTGGAGTACTAGGCAACAACAAAGAACAACAGTGAACTTGTGAAACATCTCATAACGTGGAGGAATCTGGAAGGCATTAGACTGATTGAAATTATTGAGTCACAAAAGGATACATGTTAGATGAGATCACTATTATAAGAATTCAGGAAAAGGTTGAAATATGGAAGAAAACAGTCTGACGGCTAGGACAGTGGGGAGGGAGAAGGATATTCATTAACTAGACAGCAGACAAGAATTGTATCAGGTGAAGGAAAGGTCAACACACAATACAGGAGAAGTGAGCACAACTGGATTAAACCAAAAGCTAAAAAGTTTCCTGAATGCAGTCAAACACTTTGAGGGACAGACTAGCAAGGGCAGGGGTCTAGGGATCATGGCTTTAGAAAACATCTAGGTCAAGTGGCATAACAAAGTTCACAGGGAAAATGTTCTGCATCCCACTTCGGTGAGCAGTGTCTGGGGTCTCAAAAGCTAGCACGCAGCCATCTAAGAAGCATCAGTTGGTTCCAACCCACTGGGAGCAAACGAGAATGAAGAACACCAGAGACATAAAGAAAATATGAGCCCAAGAGATAGAAAGGACCACATAAACCAGAGACACCACCGCCTGAGACTGGAAGAAGTAGACAGTACCTGGCTACCACCAACGACTTCCCTGATGGGGATCATAACTAAAACCCCCCAGCACAATGGGAACAGACTGAGAGAAGAAAAACATCAGCATAATGACTGGGGACCGGTCTCTCCTGATAACACCTCTGAAATACAACGTCTGACATTGAAGTCTGCCAACTTAATTGTTCTAGTGCTACATACCTCACTGCTTTATGTCACTGTGGTCACTTTCTAAGTACTCCCCTTGGGATGCTACGCACCGATGCCAGCACGTAGTTCACCCTTTAAAGCAATTTTGAAACTCTTTCTGAAACAGCCATTGTGCGGTGGCAAATTTGTACACTTAAATGTATAGTTGTCTTGGAGAGAGTTTTTAGCCAGTAAACAAATAACTGTATTGGAACACCCTCCCTACTCACCTGATTTGTCCCCCAATGACTTCTTTCTTCATCAGAAGATAAAGGAAATATTGAAAGGAAGGCATTTTGATGACATTCAGGACATCAAGAGTAATACGACAACAGCTCTAATGGCCATTCCAGAAGAAGGGTTTCAAAATTTGCTTTGAAGGGTGGACTAGGCACTGGCATCAGTGCATAGCTTCCCAAGTGGAATACTTCGAAGGTGACCATGTGATACTCAGCAATGAGATATGTAGCACTTTTTCTACGATGAGTTCACGAGCTTAACTTTTAGACCTTGTATGTGAGACAAAGTATCGCCATCCTTGCTTGAAACGAGCATTCTGGCTATACTTTTTCCAAAAGAGATTAAGTTTGTCTTCTTTCAGTCCAATAGCCAATAATTATCAATGCGTCTTGATTGGATGTTTGATCAATTTCAGACTGCAGAAGTTGGTGAAAATCTTCAGTTTCTCCAAATTTGGCCTTAAGTGGTTAAGGGGTAAATCTGAATACTAGTCACATTAACTGGTCTTCCTCATAGGAACATGGGTATTATCACATCACTGACAGCACTGTACCTTAGGACAGATCTTGAAATGTTCTTTTTGACAATGTACTCTGTACATTCTACCTTCAGTTTATTAATAGATGTTTGAAGCTGTCTCTTCTCATTTGAGTTGTGCGACAACAGTGAGTGAAGGTTCTTTCACATCATTGAGGTAGATTCTACTTTGAGGAGTAGCTCTTCCTCACTCACACTTTGAATGCCTTCCAAACCGAGAGGCTCATCTTTTGAAGCTATAGCACCTGACTATAATCTACTGCTACTGATAAGGTTTTCACCAGTTGACTTTTTTAGAAGCAGACTTCCAGGTCATTCTTCCTAGTCAGTCTTAGTCTGGGAGTTCAGCTGAAACCTGTCCACCAAAGGTGACCCGGCTAGTATTTGAAATATGGGTGTCAGATGCTCCAGCATCACAGCTGGTACTAAAATTTCATCAAAGGCTTACAAGGAAGTCTCCAAGAAAGCAGAACAAAAAGACAGAGGAATAGCAAGATGGGAAAGTTAAAATTAAGAGCCTAAAATACAATTAATAAATGTTCCAGAAAGAGGCAACAAAAAAATGATGGGGAGGAAACCAGCCAAAAAAATAGAAAATTTCCCAGAACTAAAAGACTTGAGACTCTCTAATGAAATAGTGCACTAAGTAAGGAGACACACACCAAGGCCATCAATGACATTTCAAAACACTCAAGGGAAGGAAGAGATCATAAAATCTCCTGAAAAGGGCAGAAATGATCATATACAAATAATAACAATATAGGACTTTTCAGCTGCAACCCTGGAAGCTACAAGATAATGAAGTAACTGAAAGTTTTAACTGAAAAACCATTTTCAACCTAAAGTTCTTGCCTTGGCCAAACTATCAATCAAGTATGAGGTTAGAATAAAGATACTTCTAGAAACTCCTGAACTCCACAACTTTACTTCCACGCACCCTTGTCTCAGGGAGGGAAGGGGACCAGAGGCTGTGCTCTGCCAATGTGAAGGAATAAATCAAGAAAACGGAGCCATGGGAGTGAGGAAGCAAGAGTATCCAAACCAGGACAGAGACGAGGACAGCCCCAGGATGGTGGCCATGCAACAGCCCAAGGGCAGGCTGGAGGGGGACAGAGGGCTCCAAGAGGAATAGCTCAGGAAGGAGAAAGATTCGACAACCTGAAATTTTTTTATCACAACTATTTAATAGAACTGTTGGAGGGTATGAGCAGTCTTAGCCAGAAATGTAAAGCCTACAAAATATTACAGTGATTACCTAGTTAAAAGGTCACCCAGTAAAGGAGATAGAGTTGGGGTGCATTCAAAAGTGAGCAATAATTGTATAGTTACAATAAAGAAACACGTTGTCTTGTCACAAAACTGTGATATCATTAAATTAGAACAATGAGAGAGTTAAAAGGGCTGAACGAGAGTGAAAAATTGTTACCTACCATAATAGGAATTAATGTGTAAAATGGACAAATCAAGAGTCAGCCATCTACAGGTATTATTTATGAACCTGGAGAAGGGTTTTTAAAATGGCAAGGGATGCCTCTGGGGAATAGGGAGGAGTAGAGGAAGGGAGACGGAGGCTGGGATTGCTCTTTTTATTACGAGGCTGTTAGCACCACTTATCCTTCATGGACCAATGCCCAGAGGAAGAGGACATCTCAGGAAAGACAGCACGGATGGCACCAAGTCCTCCACCAGAGACCTTGCCGTTACACAAGACTCCTAGAACTTTGTCCCACCACAGCAGAAGGAAGAGGGACCCCAAAACGACTACTTAGTATGCTGCACCCAACAGAACAGGGGCTTGAAATAAAAACTAAGTTCAGTCGTAGAGAAATACAATTACATTGCTTACCCACGAGAACAAATGAATGAGCACTCATCCCGGCTAGCAACACTGTGTAACACAACTTTCTCTGATGGTGGAAATGTTCTGTGCTGTCAAGACAGTGGCCACTAACCACATGTGGCTACCGAGGCTTTGCGCCTCGGAAGCTCCCCAAGCAGGAGAAGGTTGATGACTAGCACCTTCTTCCAGAGCCAACAGAGAAAGACTTCCTCTGGAGCTTATGCCCTGAATTTGGACTTTTAGCCTACTTTACTGTGAGGAAATAAACTTCTCTTCATTAAAGCCGTGTACTTGTGGCATTTTCTGTTATAGCAGCACTAGATGACTAAGTGAAACCATGGTGGTGTAGTCGTCAAGTGCTACATCTGCTAAGCAAAAGGCCAGCAGTTCGAATCCACCAGGTGCTCTTCAGAAACTCTATGTGGCAGTTCTACTCTGTCCTTATACAGAGTCACTATGTGTCAGAATCAACTTGACAGCAGTGGGTTTGGTTCTGTAGGTTTAGGTGACTAAGACACGACTCCACCAGTGATCTGTGTGCAAAAAGGAAATGGGAGCCTCCTGAGTGTAGAGGTGGGGAGGAAGTAGGGTATACTGGGGTCTATAAACTTTATCGAAAGAGAAGAGGTTTATGGGGAAAAAGGAGTTGGTTGGAAGAAAAGACGAACAATAATCTGTGACGCGGTAAGAATCAGCCCTGCCTCACAGCCTGTGTCCCATGTTTTGCAGTGTGACACAAACAGCCTCAGCATAAACGTCACATCCTCCAGGAGGACCTACCTACCTGTACCCCAGGGTACGGAAGTTCCTCCTGCCATATGCCTCCATGGCCCCTGTGCTTTCTAACAACCATCCCTTGATTTATTGTTCTTTCTTGCTTCCTTGCCACAGATGTAACTGCCATAAGCTCAGGGACTGTGTCTTCCTTGTCCACTGTTACAGGCCCAACAGGACCTGGCACATCATATGCGAGTGTAGGCACCATCCCATTTCATTGAGAAACCAACCAGGAAAGCTACCTTCACCTTCCACTGCTCTGCAGCCTAGAGACTTCCTCAAGAACCTGAAAGAAGTCAAAAAAAACCCTACAGTTCTGCAGGTGGGAATAAAAGAGGCTGCATTAGTGTGTCCCTCCCCACCCCCCAAAAAGTTGTCATCTAGTCAATTCCAACTCATAAGTGACCCTATAGGACAGAGTAGAACTGCCCCATAAGATTTCCAAGGAGCAGCTGGTGGATTTCAACTGCTGACTTTTTGGTTAGCAGCCAAGTACTTTCATCACGGTACCACCAGAGCTCCGTTAGCTTGCCTAGGGCCTTCCAACTGGCCTACCTGAGAAACCACGACCGTGCACAACTGAGTGTCCTAAGCAAAGGATGCCTTGGTCAGGGCCATGTCTTTCCCACCATAGGTTAAAAACGTGTGGACCAAGCCATTTCAGGTGGATGTATATTAAAGGAAAAGCTCCAATAGCAGCAGCATCTCTTGAGTTTGCAAGAGCTGTCAAATGCCACTACAACATTCACCGTCTTTGCTCCTGACTTAAATCATTTCTTCAGCCATGGGGACCATCCGTTTAGAATCTGATGTACAGCTATCAGAGAGAATAACAGACACTTGCTGCTCCGACCTTGACTTCTAAAATAAGATAATAATTCTTTTTGCACCTCGGAGAATATTCCATCAGTTGGTCAAAAATGGATGAAGTTATCTAAACATATTCCCTGGACCCAGCAGGAGTTGATTTAAGCATATTTGTTCTAAAGAATTGACGGTATAGAGGGTAAGAATATTGCTGATTCTTAAACCCAGAAAAGTCATAGATTTACTACTTGACTGTAGGCTAAAACTGTATTAATTTTATTTCACATGTATGTGTCCAAGCTAAGAGAGGTAGTCATGAAAGGTTTAAATCTTAAATCAGGTGTTCTTTCCAATAAGGTCATTAGTGACAGGCTGAAACGTTTCAAGGGATGTATTACATGATGGATGTTTGTCATTTATTCACAGAAAAATGCTACGGTGAGTCCAAAGGGTCATTTCCCAAAACCCAGATGTATTCTCAGGGGGCAAAGCTGCCAAGCAGTGAAATCCAAATTGCTCTCCTCCCTCCTCTTGCCATGTTAATTACTCCTGAACTTTGCAAGGACGAGCCTCCTGCCAGGGCTCAGCTATCTGCCCACATTATGCGACTAAGGAACTTAGAACCAGCACATGTGAACACACACTCTTCAGGAGATTATCAAACCCCAGCAAAGGGAGAAAGAAGAAGAACCTCACACAGTCAGAAAGGTAGAGAGGCTTTTCCTGAGAATGGTGTTTTTGGAAATTTCTGGATACTTGTATTTGGTGATAATGTAGGGACAGATACTAATACACACCAAATCTGACATTTCCAGAAGCCCTGAAACCCCTACAAACAACCCAGGGTTCCACAGAGCACAGTTCAAAAGCTACAACGGACTTTCAGTTTGAGTGGTTGTCACTGAGAGCAGAGTCTGATCTCACACTCTCTAGCTGAGTGCCCATGAACAAACTGTGTAAGGAAGTAAACCTCCCGCCCCAGGCACTCCCAGATCCTTCCCAAGTCCCCTCCTTCACACCAAAGATGGATGGCTTTCTCATTGACAAGTAGCTGTGTTAATCAACTAGCAGCAGTAGTTGCAATAAACAGAATACCTCTCATACGAGCACTGCCAATTAAGTTCGCAAACTCATCCTAGACAAAGTGCTACATATCTCATTGCTGAATATCACTATGGTCACCTTCAAAGTCCTCCCCTTGAGAAGCTATGCACTGATGCCAGCACCTAGTCCACCCTTCAAAGCAACTGTGGAACACTTTTTCTGGAATGGCCATCAGAACTGTTGTCGTATTACCCTTGATGTCCTGAATGTCATCAAAATGTCTTCCTTTCAGTATTTCCTTTATCTTCAGGTAAAGGTCGCTGGAGTCCAGATCAGGTGAGTAGGGAGGGTGTTCCAATACAGATATTTGTTAATTGGCTAAAAACTCCCTCACAAACAACTATACAATTAAATTTGTGAAATTGCCACCGTGCCACATGCACAATGGCCATTCCAGAAAGAGTTCCAAAATTACCGCCAAGGGTGGACTAGGCACTAGTTTCAGTGCATAACTTCCCGGGAGAGTATTTCAAAGGTGACCATAGTAATATCCAGCAATGAGGTATGTAGCACTTAGAATAATTAAGCTGCAGACTTAATTGTCAGACTTCCTATGCAGAGAGCTTTGTAGCCAGCAACTAGTTTTCATCATGCACTACTTGCATCCTCCTCCTGACAACCTTACATGGCAGGTAGGTAGCATAGGACTTAGTATACACATATTACAAATCAGAAAGCTGAAGCCTACAGAGACTTTGAAACAGTTGACACAAAACCATGCAGCAAAGAAGGAGACACACTAGGGCTGAGACTTGGACCTTCTGTCTGTACCTCCAGTGCACTCTCCCCTACATAGTGCCACCACTTCATACAGCACCCAGAAGTACTCACCACTCACCCAACACATGCATGGGTATTCCACCTTCCACCGCCTGCTCCAAGAGACCTACAGCCCCCTGTGGTCCCAGAGGAAATGGCTGACCATGTCCCATTACTGCCCTGGCCTGGTTTCATGGAAGATGGCCCCTACAAGGAGATGAAGCCATGTCTCTCTACAGAGGAAACAGAAAGGCTCTTGCGTAACACTCCAAGCCATCACTTGAGCATTGGAAGTGGAGGTTCATGGATGTCCATGGAAACGGTCACATCATAATGACACATCTGCTCTGGTCAACTAGTTCCCCACAGTATCGGATGTTTTATTCTGAAACTGCCTGAGAAAGTCATTATAAGAGGGTAATTCACTATACCCATTGTGAAAATGAGGCAAAACAGCCAATATGAACAAGTCATCTCTGATATCATATCACCTGTCATTTTGTGTTCAAAAAACACTTGCAATTCACGAGGCTTCTTAGACTGGCAACCTGAAGCAATTTTAGCAAAGCCCAAAACCTGTGAAGTGTAATGATAGGGCAGTCTCACTGCCTCACACACACTGAGAACGCAGCTCTTCAAGCCTGTACCCTCTCTGCTTAGATCCTTCCAGACCACTGGAGCCAGATTCAGGAGGGCTACCCTTGGCTTCTAACATCTTACACAGTGGTCAACCTCGACTGGGCTTGGGTGACTCATGATTCTCCCCCAGACAACCCCATGTGCATGGGTATATCTGCGAGGAGGAACCTTGGCAATGATCTTATCTTACAAGTTCACGTTACAAATGAGAAAACTGAGATCTAAAGAGTGGAAGCCCCTTGCCCAGAGAAAACCAACCATTTAAGATGTGAGCTGGAATACTGACAGAGGGAAATGGATTAGAACAGCAGGAGCTGTTCCTACTTGACCATGTAATAATAATATATTCAACAGCGTTCATTTCTGTAGATAAATGCAACTCCTTTGTGCCATCACGCTAAACTCTGTGCCTCATATAACCTGTACATTAACAGACCAAGGGAAGTATATCAATTGTCTCATTTGTACACAAGGAAGCTGATGCCAAGTTGTCCCAGCTCACACATTCATAGGAAGAAGAACTAGAATTCAGACATAGTTTTGCCTGGCTCCAAGGTGCATGCCCATTCTCCTTCAATCTGTGGGGTTTCTAGAGGCACTCAGCTGGGCTGGTCTAGTGGCTGTAACTTGCTTGGATTTGGGAAGCTGGGCTCCAGGTGGACTATTGAGCACCTGGCTCCATGATCTCCTTGCATAAGCTAGATGCTTACTGCCTACCTAAAGATGCTGAAGCCATTCTCCTGACTACTGGGCAGAGGTGCCTTCTATGAGTGGAGTTGCGGGGAGTTCTCATCTTTAGCCTGTCTGATACATATTCTTTCCCTAGCCTTGGCCTCAGGTGCATACTCTTTCCTCTCCTGGCACTAAGAGATTTCAAAGACTGCGATCAGGAAAAGAAAACCTTCTGGGCCAAAAGATGTAAGAGAGAGTATTCCACCTCAGACCCACGTGACTCCGACTGCTACTCGAAACCTGCCTCATATTGGCACAAAAGCCCTCCAAATCAGGCAGACTCCCTCCTGGGGCCTTTGTGCCATGCTTCAGAAATCTGCTCACTCAGAGGAATGGCAGACTGCCTCTGTATGCTGGTGGGAAAAGGAAAGCAATTGATTTTGTTTGGGAGAATTTTATGTTAGTCATTTCTACTATCTCAAGAAGGATCATGAAATTCTCTAAAGCAAAATCAATTACAGCTGTGTTCCAAGAGATCAGAGCAGTCCTTTGCCTTACGAGCAATCCCAGCTTTTGAGGGGCTGCTGGTCTGCTCCCTGCTGGCCTGAATCTGTCACCCCCTGCCCTCCACAAAGCTCTTCCATCGGCTTACCGACTGGCCCCTGCCTCCAGACTCTCAGGAGCTGATGGAGCCAGAGACGGGCATCTACTCCAAGCAAGACCAACGGATTCTATGTCCCTAGAACTCAAAGAAATGGGAGCCAGAGTCCGATAGCTTGCGAAGGTGGCTAGGATAGAAGAGGCACTAAGTCGACAGCCGGAGAGCAAGCGTCTTCAGTCACGTGCTCTGAAAAGCAGAGAAAGCCCAAGTGAGAAGAGAAAGAAGCAAAGGAGAGGTGGGAAGAAGCAAGAAGGAGAGATCGAGCTGTGCAGACCCTGGCAACAGATTCTTTAACGAGGCTTGGCTTCCAAAAGGTAGATTTTCTCAGTTAAGCTGGTTTAAGTTGTTTGCAACAATATACTGGAAGTTTGTTTTGTTTTGTTTTCTTCAGTTTGTTTGGTAAGCATAAGAAAAACACTCCACCAATTTGTTTAGTTGTTTTCCTTAAGAAGGAGTATGTTATATTAAATATCAACTTAGGTAAATCCACAGAGAGAGAAACAGCTTGTTGGTTGCCAGGAACTTGGAGGAAGAAGGACGGGGTGGGACTGCGTAACTGTAATCGGGCTTTCTCGTGGATTGATGGAAATGTTTATGAAACTTGACATTGGTGGTGGTTGCACACAACACTGTGAATGTATAATACTGAATGTCACTGAACTGTACATTGAACGTGATTAATTGCATATTATGTGAATTTCACCTCAATTAAAAAAAAAAAGTATGTAATACTTATAGATGCCAGGAAGTTCCATTAAAAATGTAGAATTTATCAACTAACTTGCTTAAGTATGTCCTTCATTTGTTCAATAATTCATTAATTCAAGAAATGTATATTAAGCACTGACAGCGTGCTCTGCACTGTGAAGATAGACACAGTCTTTGCATCATAGAGCTTAAGACTCACAATTAACACAATGTAACAATTAAATACTGCAGTGGGCTTTCTAGCACTCTCCGCTCCCTTTGCTCTAACAACAGAACTCCGTTTTCCGTGGAGAATGTTTTCCTAGTGGTTTAGAAAGGCTAATCTCAATCACTGCTTCTAAAAGGTGGCCAATCAGAATACATCTATCCTCCCGGCCACAATGATTGGTTCAAAGATGGACACATGACCAAAGTTGATCCAATCACAATCTCCCCTCAACTTTTCTGCCAGTGCCACGGAGACCCAGTTTTTCCACAGTGTTGCTAAGCAATAGCACGGGCTGCAGGCAGCCGTATTGCCCATCATATGAAGACAACCATTCCAAGAAGTTGAGAGAAGGAGATCCAGAGCCCTAAAATTCATCGCCCCAGTGATCTTTCCAGTGAGCAAGCCAAAAAGTACTCTTCCTCTTGGCTTAAGCTAATTTGAGCTGTTTCATCACTTATACTTAAAAGATCCTCTCCATTGCAAAGAGGACAAATGTAAGTACCATGGAAGCTCATAGCAGTAGCGTCTGTTCACAGGTTATATTAGGTATTTGTCCTATAATATAACTGACTTGCGTATTCAAGGATTCAGTGTCGATTGACTATTGGGCATTTATGCTCAAACCACTTTTGATATGTATCACTACCTTAGGCTTGCTAAAATGTTTTATGGTCATTTATGCTTGGGAAATATTACACCCAACACACTCATCCTGTCTCTAAGTCCTTCGAGAACAGTCAATAAAGGAGAAGGTCTGAAGGCCTCTGTGTTTCCGGATCCCTGAGGGAATAGCAGGCTGAAGTCACATAATGGCTGTAGCAACACAGAGGTACCTCCCAGCTGTCTGCAGCCCAGAAGAGCCTGCATGCTCACGTGCACCTGGTACCCTGCACTGCATCCCTCATCTCAGTAAGACTGAGACTGGTTGCCTAGCAACCCTGTTCCTTTCTTGTCCACTCTCCCAGTATTGCAGCACCTTCTTCCCCAGGATACCGGGCCCGGCTCCTTGATAATCCAACTCTCGAAGTCTACTATCTTCTCCCTCCTTTCACTGACTCCAGGAAGGGCCAGCCAAGTGCAGTCGAGGGAGTGTTCACTATTTCTCGCTTGTGACATGCACACACAGTTTTACAGTTTATAACATGTTTCTAGTCACCCTTTATCAAATGCTTGCTGCCACCCCATCAGTTAGCAATTATTCTCTCCATTTCACAGATGAGTAAACTGAGGTTCATAAAAGCTGAGTAGTTTACCTAAGGTCACACAGCTAATGTATGAAGGAATTAGAGTAGGAACAGTTGAAGAAGAAATTCTCCCATCTCCACGAACACTATGAAACTCTACCTTGTCCTGGTTTCTGGGCTTTGCCAAATCACTTTATTATCAGTCCCATTGATCCCTGTTACCTCCTGCTGTTTTATCTGGCATGGCCCCCTGACCCTGTTCTGCCTTCCTAGATGAGGTTTCCCCATCCTGCCTACATTCTTGGGGACATCTAGACTCTCACTATTTTTCTTCTCATCCATCTTGGACATCTCGGAAGGTCACAGGGACAATGGAAGGTCACAGGGACACTGCATCAGGAGGACATTCTGAGAATCAGAAGGTTTAGGTGCCCCGGCCAGTCACAGTTTCTACGTAAGTCAACAACAGTGATACACAAAATATTCAGGGTGTGGTTGATGTTTTCAGAACTGCTGTGGGCTCTGTAGCACACAGATTCTAATCCCAGAAGGCCTCTGCCCTGGATTCCTGGGAGAGACCCGGGGCATAGTGCATGTTTTAGTCAGCTAGGGCTGCTCTAACAGAAATACCACAGAGTGGATGGCTTTAACAAAGAAAGATTTATTCTTACACAGTCTGGTAGATTGCAAGTCTATATTCGGGGTGTCCGCTCCAGGGAAAGACTTTCCCCTTGTCGGCTCTGGAGGAAAGTCCGGTATTGCATCAGTCTTTGTCGAGGGAGCATCCTCATGCAAGAACCTCTGGTCTGAAGGACGTGCTCTGCTCCCGGTGCTGCCTGCTTGATGGTAGCGAGGTTCTCGAATTGTCCTTTGTTTCTTTTTCCTTTTATTCCTTGCAAGCTAAAAGCATTAAGGGTGGGGCAAGCCATACTCCAGGGAAACTCCCCCCACAGCAGGAATTCACAGCCCCACCCTAATCCTTTAACATACAGGTTAGCAAAACCACACAATGGAGGACAGTCCCAAGATACTGGGAACCATATCCCAGCCATGTGGCTGCACACATTTTTGGGGGGACACAATTCCAACCATGACATCCCACCCTTTGACAACCCAAGAATCACATCACAAAACATTTAACACATTCATCTCACCATAGCAAAATTATGTCCATCCATATAACAGAAGTCTTAAATCAGTTCCAAGTCCAAAATACAAGAACTCTTCTACATCTGTGAAACTTAGAAGGCATTAACAGGCAACAGGCAAGTCAACAGAACACATTACATTAGCCCTCAAAGCTTTAGAAATACTCTTACATTTTCTGAGACATTCTATACAACAGCAATGCTCTCCAGACTCTAGGTATCGGCCACACTCTCCGGTTTCTGAGTGGAGACCTCCAGCCCCGTGCTACAACTCTGCCTTCAAGGCCCACTTGGACAGAAACTCTGTCCCATTGGCTTTAGGAGCACCCTAAGCCCAACTGAGTGGCAATTCCACCCTTACGAACACAGCATGCCATGGTTCCACCCTTTCAAACCCCTGAGGTCATGGCCATACCTCTTGAGACTGAGGCAGCTCAGCTTCTCACGCTCTTTGTCTCTTCAGCTTCAGCTTCATATGGCTGCATGGCCCGGGCCTCAGGCCTACATCTGCCCTGCTGGGCAAGTGTTCCAAAGCTCTGTAGCTCTACTGGTTTAAGTGCCCGGAGGCACCCCACTCTTGCTGGAAAGCGTCTTGCCCAAAGGCACTCAACTCTCTCACTCCGTGGGTCAGCAAGGCCAGTTCCACCGATTCAAGTGCCCAGAGGCACCCCGTTCCGTGAGGAAAGCTCTGCGCAGGCACTGACCTCTCTCGCTCCACAGGTGGGCTCCAACGCTGCCTCTGGTTCTGCTGCTGCTGCTGGTCCTCTATTGTTTCTCACCATCTGCGCCTTCTTCATTCCTTCTGAATCATCTATCCATTCGCAGTTTCAAAGTGGCTTCCACATTTTAGGTATTTGCTAGAGCAGCACCCCACTCCTGGTACCAATTCTGTTTTAGTCAGCTAGGGCTGCTCTAACAGAAATACCAGAGAGTGGATGGCTTTAACAAAGAAAGATTTATTCTTACACAGTCCGGTAGATTGCAAGTCCATATTCGGGGTGTCCGCTCCAGGGAAAGACTTTCCCCTTCTCGGCTCTGGAGGAAAGTCCGGTATTGCATCAGTCTTTGTCTAGGGAGTGTCCTCACGCAAGAACCTCTGGTCTGAAGGACGTGCTCTGCTCCCGGCGCTGCTTGTTTCATGGTAGCGAGGTTCTCGAATTGTCCTTTGTTTCTTTTTCCTTTTATTCCTTGCAAGCTAAAAGCATTAAGGGTGGGGCAAGCCATACTCCAGGGAAACTCCCCCCACAGCAGGAATTTACAGCCCCACCCTAATCCTTTAACATACAGGTTAGCAAAACCACACAATAGAGGACAGTCCCAAGATACTGGGAACCATATCCCAGCCACGTGGCTGCACACATTTTGGGGGGGACACAATTCCAACCATGACAGTGCACCAAGCCTGGAAGTCCTCTGGAGCGACCAGAAACAACGGGGTTTCTGCAGAACAAGGCACTGAGTAAGCAGCAGAGGCTGTGCAAGCATGTTTAAGTCACTTTAAAATTCTGAGAAAAACTCCACGTGACACTGTGTCACAGTGTCAACCACAGCTACTTGTCCGTGATGGGGCTGGCCATTCTGAGCCAATTTGCCAAGGCCTGGTAGCAAAATCTACCTGTGCACAATGCACATGTTTATGTTATGCATATGCGTGTGTGTGTGCTTCTATTTTTGTGATTGTGGCCATTAAAACTGCAGGGTTTGTAAGGTCAAAACAGTGAAGTATTGGCAGTTTCACTTGGTTCAACCTAATGTTTTGAAAAATGGAAAATTCCATATTCATGGATGATTTATTCACAACTTCCTCTGAAGATTTGTTTTTCAAAATCAACAAGCAACACAAGAAAATGATTTGGTTTTTATTTGACAAGTGTTAGAGGCAGGTACCCAGGAGAGAGCGGGCCTTGCTCCTCATTACTTCCCAGTCCCTAGCAGCCTCACCAGGCTGGCTCACAGCTGGTCCCTGCCGCAGCATCGTCTGCTGGCATCAAGTCAGACCCTTCCGTCTTCTGTTCTGAACTCCTGTTGGGGGAGATTATCCTGTCCTCTGCGTGTGTTTCCTGGCTAAGGATTCCAGTACCTTCTCTGCTTTAGAGCTTGAAGGCATCCCAGACTCTGCGCTCAGCCTGTGCCTCCACCCCTAGCTTCTCAGACTGAATGTGTCTTTTCCTGGTTGCTCTCCTCTTCCATGGACCCCCTTGTCCTTCCTGGCTCCCCTGATAGGCCACATTCAGTACTAGCACTCCAAGGATAGCTCTTGTGAATGCTTTTAGGTGTCTGCGAAACATACTACAATGCTTGTCATACAATACAAAAGTGCTTGTCATTTTTATACAGGTCTGTTCCCCTAAAAATGGAGGCAGTCAAGAGTACCTCAAAAAGGCAACATGCTGTTTTCAGGGTGAAGAGACTCAGGGAGAAGCTGGGAGCCTTACAACTGCTTCTATTAAGGATCTGGGTAAAAAGAGGTCTGTGAGACAATGACTCAACAAGCAGCAAGAGCAGGTGGAAGAAAGGACCTCCCAAGAGGGGAGAAGACTTGAAGGGCAACTGTAGGAGTCTTCAGGATCTGATAGCTCCAGGCCGGCTTCTCCAGGAAACACATCCCGAAGCTGCACATCCTGAAACTGGCAACCTCAGCCGGCAGCTTCAGCTTTGTTTGGGCAGGCATGCGGCAAGAAGTGCAAGCTGGGAAAAGGGAAAAGAGGTGGGCAGAGAGTAGCGAGGCTGATTTCACCGGGAGTGGGGTGAGGCATGCCAGCTGTAACAGAAACTTGTAAGACTCCACCACATCTCACAAAGCAGTACATTCACTTCCCTAAAGGAGAACAAGGCATACGCAACAAAAGACTTCTGCAAAAAAGCCAAAAGACAACCTACAGGCTGGGCAAAAAACTTTTCACCACAACAAATGCAGCAAGGGACAACAATAAAAAGACCAACAATCCAATTTAAACAACAGCCAAAGAATATGAACAGACAGTTCACCAAAGAAGACATTCAAACAGCTAACAGATACGCAAAGAAGATCAGTAGGTATCAGAGAGAAGCAAATCAAAACTACAAGGACATACCATCTCTCCCCAGCACTACTGGTACTAAATTTTTAAAAAACTGTTGGAGAGGTTTTAGTGAGATTGGAACTCTCATACACTCTTGGTAGGAATATGAAATGGTACAAACACTTTAGAAAATGGTATGGTGCTTTCTCAAAAAGGCTAGAAATAGAAATATGATATAGCCCAGCAATCCTACTCCAAGGTATATATGCCCTAAAGACATAGACATATGCACACCGTGTACACTGCAGCATTATTCACAATAGCAAAAAGATGGAGACTAACTAAGTACCCATCACCAGAGGAATGGATTAATAAACTGTGATACATACACCCAATGCAATATTATTCAAGGAGAAAGAATAGCGATGAATCCTTAACACATCTTACAATGTGAATGAACTTGGAGGACATTATGCTGTGTGAAATCAATCACAAAATGATAAATATTGTATGAGACCACTGCTATAAAGTAACAACAAAAGGTTTACACATAGGAAAAACATTCTTCAATGGTCACCACTGGTGGAAGGAGGAGGGAAGGAAAATTACCAGTTAGATAAGAGACATAAGGTAACACAGGTGAATAGAAGGATAATGCATAACATGACCAAGATAAGAGGGGATTTGGAGAGGAACGCAAGAATAAAAGACAACTACAGTACGTTTGACAATCCTGCAGTAATAGTATTAACAAACAATAATCTGCAAATGAACAAATAAGTAGATGGATAGTCCAGAAAGGGTGGCTATACATTTGATGGTGAATATTTCTAATCATGACTTGTCAGTGCAGTTCATATAGCACACAGTGGAAGCCTCTTTAGACATAATGAGACACTTTGCAGAAGGAAGTTCCTAGCCCAGAAGACAAAGAACCACAGACTTGCAGGACATCCGCGTCAACTGGCACAACAAAGTTCATAAAGACAGTGTTCTGCATCCTACTTTGGTGAGTAGCATGTAGGGTCTGGAAAGCTTGTGAGCAGCCATCTAAGATGCAACAACTGCTTTCTTCCCACTCCGAGGCAAGGAGAGCAAAGAAAGGCTCAGGGGAGCTATCAGTCCAGAGGATCGATGGACTACGTGAAACCCAATCTGCACGACCCAGAGACCAGAAGGACTAGACCATGCCTAGCTACCACTGCCAAGTGCCCTGACTGGAATCACAACAGAGGGTTCTGGAAAAAGCAAGAGAAAACCGTAAAATATCAAATTCACAAAAAAAGACCAGATTTCCTAGTCTGACAGAGACTAAGACACCCTTTTAATCTGGAACTGAAACCATTCCCAGAGACCACCTCCCAGCCAAATAACACACAAGCCCACAAGATAAACAATAAAACCCAAGAGGAATGTTCTGCCTAGAACAATCAATTACACACAATCAAACGGCATTATCTGCCCAAAAGCAAAGAAAAGAAGGCAGGAGCAGATAGAAAATCAGGATGAAAGAAAATGAAGAAACCAGGGTGGAAATGGAGAGAGAGCTGACACATTACAGGGAGTGAAACCAAGTCATGAAACACCTTGTGTACAAACTATCAAATGGGAAACTAGTTTGCGTTGTAAACTTTCACCTAATGCACAATAACAAAATAAAAGGAATATAGCTAATAACAGTGCAAGACTTGGCACTGAAGACCTTTATTGTTCTTACGATCGCCTGTTTTATTACTGTGAAGTTTAAATAGTGGTTGCAGTACCGGAGCAAATGGCTATTGATGCTATCTAATACTGGTATTCTTTTATGAATAAAACAAAAGGTTTGGTGGAGTTCTATGAAAGGTATAATACCTGGGATGTATTCATTCTGCAAAGTTATCCACTGTTTTATGGAATTTAACTGGGCACCCTGTATTTCGTATGGCAACCCTAAGAGAGTAGGGAAACTCCCAGGAGAGACAGTCCCAACTGTCCAGCCTGTGAGGACAGCCTACTCAACTGACCCTCCCATCCCAGCCTCCTCCAGAGGCTAAACTCAAAAGCCTTCAAGCCCTGAACAGCACTCAGCCAGGACGAGAGGCATGCTCACACATCACAGGGAATCTCCAAGGGTCTCAGGATAAACATCTGGGAGAGAGATGGCAGCTCCCCTCAAAGTTCCTGCCTCAATGAGCCCCTGCTCCCACATCCAGGCAGGGTGCTGCACCAGTTCCCAGACTAAGGGACCTCACCCATCACCACCAGGAGCCATTGTGTCCCCTCCTCCATGACACTCTACCCAAGGAACAGTATTCAGGTTCTGCTCTAGTCCCTACTGCAGTCTTTTTTAAGAATAACATATTTTTTAATGATGGCACTTGGCTTGGCATGTAAATAATAGAGTAACATTTTTTAATGATGATTATGTAAATAACACAGGTGCACTGTTAAAGGACAATAGAGAAAATTCTAAATAAAAAAACACAACACAATCCTGTTATACTGATATATTTTCTGGCAGACTTTCTATGTGCATGTATGGAGTTCTTTTTACAGAGCTGGGATTGTACTGGGTGTTCAATTCTTCTCTTGTTTTTCATTTGACGTTATCCCACTCAATTCAATTCTATTCAATAAATATTTACCGCATGCCTGCTACCTGCCCTGCCCTGCGTGGAGGGCAGTAAACAAGCCTGAATCTCTGCCCTGTGATGCTCTGGTTCAGGATGGGAGTCAGACATGAACCAGGAAGATAAGAAGTGAATTAAATAGTCTTCTATAAAGTCTACAGTATAATTCAATTGTATATTTTGTTTTTGTGAAAATGTATTCCTAGAAATACAGATAGAATGTTTTAAAAGGTTATATTTTAAATGAGTATTTTGTGTATGACTCTAAGTGGTAAAATGTTTAAATGAAAATAATGTATTTCACTCTGGCATGCACGAATCCTGGGGCTCCCTGGGATTACTATTTCCTAAGCACTGTGGTGATTGTAAAACCAGAACACATTCCTCTACGGCACAATTTTTAGTGGCTGCATACTTTTCCTTTATTTGGGTAGACCATCATTTCTTTAATTCCTAATTACTGAACACCTAAAGTGATTCTAAACATTTACTGTTGTGGTAACAGAGCAATAAACATCTTTGTGCATGAATGTGTGAAAATCTGTTACTTCTCTGGGATAAATCCTATCATCTGGATTTAGATAATAAGTCTTAAAGCAGAGACTAGCTAGTTAGTTATACACAAAGTCCATTTCCTTATCCTCCTGGGCACAGAACCAGACCACATTTCCCAGACTCCTTCGTAGTTAAACGTGACATGCAACTTAGTTCTGACCGAATGGGTAGAGGTAGGAGTCATGTCTCCACAACCAACGGATCCGGTCCATAAAAGCTCCCCGTGTGTGATCCTCCACATTCTTTTCCCTTGCAGAATTCTCTGAAGCCATATATTTAAAACAACAGAGCCGCAAGATGGGAGGAGCCTGGGTCTCTGAGCCGTCTTCTGAGTGCAAGTCGGGATTACTCATTTTGGACATTACATGAGTAAGAATTGAACTTCTGTTATGTTAAGTCACTATGACTTATAGGCTTATCTGTTATAGCAGCTAGTGTTAACTCATACAGGAATCCTGCCCCCACCTCCTGTACCTGAGTCTAGTCCCTGTTGGGCATCTCAGGGAGTAGAACTGCTGTGGTCCTTGCTCCAAGTCACCCTCCCTAGTTACCTGTATGTTTCTGGTATGTCACCACATGGGTCAAGGCCTAGTCTTGCTCTGGACAGTCATCTTCCCTGGGAATAGCGGCAAAGACTGGACCCTTCTGCCCAGCCTCAGTAGGGGACACCCCACCCAGGCCCTGACCCAGAAAGACCCTAGCAAAGGCTGCCAGCTGCCTATCCTGGGACTCTGCTTGCAGCCTCTGCATCTGAAAGGCCAGCACCAATTTTTTTTTTTCCTCAGAGAGCAAGAGAAAGCTACACAAGTCACAGGATAAAGAACCACACAGATTACAGATAGCCCATTCTGCAGGTTTGCTGACACTCCTTCCAGAAACTTCCGTCATTAGCAAGCTCCTCTTTCATCAGAAAGCCGAATGGACAGTGCAGCTCAGTTCGGGAAGAGACAGGGGCTACTGCAAACGGAAGCCGCTGAATACAACTACCCAGGGCTCGGGTCAGCAGAGAGCGTCAGCTTTGCTGGCCTCTTCCTTTCACTGTGCTTTGAGATGTGTTGGTCATTCTGAGACAGACTGCCTGTGTTGGAGGCTGCAGGCTGGTCCATCGTTGTGCTGTGATTGCCATCTAGTGGCAGGGAGAGAGAGAGGCAGCAGGGAGTCCTTGGCAGCCCTGAGGAGCTGACGGGTGAGCTTCTGGAAAGTTCGATAGAGGAGGGTCAAAACCAAAAGGTGCTTCCTCCAGCTGCTTCTCAAGATCCTTTCTTTTGCCTGATCCTCCCCCCTAAAATTCCTGCTTCCTGTTTAAATCCGTTGCCATTGAGTTGATTCTGACTCATAGCAACCCTATAGGACAGAGTACAACTGCCCCATAGAGTTTCCAAGGAGCACCTGGTGGACTTAAACTGCTTACCTTTTGGTTAGCAGACAGAGCACTTCACCACTTCACCACTTCACCACCAGGGTTTCTATTTAGCATCCTGCAAAATCATATTGTTTGGGGATTATATGGAGCTAACTCTTTCAACGGATTTTATTATTTTGAAAATGGCATATGTTCATCATTTTAAAATTAAAACATTACTGAAGGCTTTTAAAGAAGAAAATAAAAACTCACCCCTAATCCAGCAACTCAGAAATAGTTAGTGTTAATATTTGGGGCAAGTTACTTCAGACCTCTCTGTACCACCGCAAGCAGAAAGACAGCACAGCCTACAGGGGGTTCAGGGCTTGGGGTCTGGCAGCAGGCTGTTGGGGTTCAGGTTGGCTCTGACACTTGGCCTGGGGCAAGTAATTTAAGGTTTCGGTGTCTCCTTTCCTCACTTCCTGGTAGAAAGGCAGTCAGCCCATCAGTGGCCAGGGACCACGTATGCCACATCTCCTCCATGCCCTTCATCTCACTGCCTGGTATCTGAGTGGGATGCAGGTCTCCTCACAGCCCCGGAGGGAGACACAGGCCTGCCCTGGCTCTGACTAACCACAACCCAGAGACACAAAGCTGGACTCATTCCTACTCCAGTCTGTGTAGAAAACAGCCAAGTGATGCAAAGCTGACTGACAACCAGTATGCTTCCAGGTCCCCAGATTTCCCATCCAGGATTTGAAAAGTGGGCTTAGAGCATCCCAAGCAGGAAAGAGGGGCTCTGAGGACAGTCACAACTTGGAAGGAAAGTGCCTACTGGGGTCTTTTTTCCCTTATCTCTAGGATCCGCCAACTCAGAATGAGGAATACCACAACTCCTTGGTAAAAACAGACTGGCGGGTTAGGGATGTACTTACAACCATGGCCCACCTTGGTCAGAACCCAAGGTACTGAGGGTATGGACAGTTTGTCTTGTCCAGTGTTGGGGCTCATAGATTCATCAACTCCCTAGGCCTGGGGCCGCTATTCCCTTCCCCCCCTTTCCCTCCTCCAACAAGTGGAGGCATGGATAGTTAAGAACATTCCAGAGAGAGGCACCTCCATGATAAGCTTCAGGAAGGGGAAGCACAGTATGCACAGAATAAACCCCAGAATTCCACTAGTCCATGTATCTGTCATATCTGGGAGCCCTGGGATCTGATTTTGTAGACAGATTTGAAGTCTGAGAATCTGGCTTCAAGTCTTATTCTAGCCACTTCACCATGTGACTTTATGTAAGGCACTTCCTCTGTCTTACAGTTCGCTCAGGAGCATGACAAGGTGAATTAAGAGGTTCCTCTATGGTCTCTTCCAACTCTAACTCTACAGTCCTCAGTGATAACCAAAGCGAGGAGGCATTAAGGGTCAGCTCCTGCTCAGCTTAGCCCTCACCCCCAGAAAGCACCTAGAACACGTAGCAAGTGAATCAGTGAATGGCTGTTTTTACTCTTACCCTGTCTGCCCAAACATGGCTGCCCCTTATTTAAGGACACTGATTTCCATCTTGACTTCAGGTAAGAAAGATTTAAGCAGTCTTAACTTTAGAAGGTTGGGAGAGACTTGGAGACCATTTAGGAAATCCCTGTTTTACAACCACAAAGAGTTAGAGGCACAGATGAGAAGCACACAGCCCACTTCATGGGGTAACATGGGCTTTCTGGGTCATCGTATCCTTCCAACTCAGATTGCTCAGAACTACAGGGGCCAAGATGGTGCTAGAGTCACTAGTGTGGTATACACAGAGGACGAACATGGAAATTACTAATTACAGGAACCCAGATGCTTTACAGCCTGATTATTTGCATGATCTCAGAAACGGCAGTTTCATATATTTAGAGTTAATTAAACAATTTTTCTATCTTATTAGAAAGTCAGCCTAATGCAATGGTTCATTTTGAGGATCTAAAGAAGGCGCATGGACCTAATACCAAAAACAAGCCCTCTACACTGCAAATATGCTAAAAGGGTACCCAAACCCTATGAAACCCACAAGTCGTTCAGTAGGTATTCTTGGGCCCCAATTTCAAACTCTTAGCAAAGAAAGACTTTGGGGCTTCTTGGCTGAAAGTCCCAGGTTCAAGTTATGGCTCCACCACTTAATGATCATATGACATTGGGCCATTTCCTTAATTGTGAGATTCAAGTACATATGATGTTTCACAGCAAAGGGCTGTCACAGGATGTGCAATCAGTAATAACAACCAACAGGTGCTGAAGGCTTTCTATCTGTCTTTACCCGACCTGCACTATCTCAACAATCTAGAAGGCAGATATTATTATTAACCCTATTTTATAGATGAGGAAGCTGTGACACAGAGAGGCTAGAAAGTCACCCAAGACACCCAGCTTCTAAAATGGCAAGGCCAGAAAGTGGGCTCCAGAGTCCAGGCTCTTAACCATTATACTATCTTGTCATATGGAGTAAGAATTTAATTTACTCCACAAGCATGATTTTTAAAAATTAAAACTAAAAGCAGAGAAAACTAGAAAAAGACCCAGTGAGGAGAGGGTTGATCCAAAGGTCCCTTTGCAAACCTGCCCATGTTCTCCTCTGTAGGTCCAGGGTATAGCAGCAGGGAAAACTCTTTGCAGGGGAACACATGAAGAAATGCACAGTCCTTGCACCATGAGTGGCCAGACAAAAGCTCTCAAACCAAGGTGATGTGATCAAAACCTAACTCGGCCTCTGCTGAGTCTGCAGCAGCAATAACAACACCTAGTAGTTACCACTCCTGTCAGTGGCCCGGAAGGAAGCCTTCATCCTGAATGGCCCACTCCCCTTCCTATCCACACTCACAAAAGAAAAACCACAGAGGCTGGATGAAAGAACTAGTCACACTTGGAAAATAATTTGAGAAAAAGTCATAAAATCTTAAAAGGAACATTGAGTGAAGCCAACTGGATGAGGTACAAGAGAAAAGACGTGCCAAGCTGTGGCTATTTGAATATAAAAAGTCAACAATTGCTCTTTAAGAATCATAAGACTTTTATGCTGAAACCAAAAAATAAAAATAAAATATCCATTGCCATCAAGTTGATTCAGACACATAGAGACCCCGTAGGACATAGTAGAGTTTTCAAAGCTGTAATTTCACAGAAGCAGACTGTGACATCTTTCTCCCGTGCAGTGGCTGGTAGGTTAGAACTGCCAACCTTTCAATTGGCACCTGAGTGCTTAACCACTGTGTCACCGTGGCTCCTTTTCACACTGTAAAGGGACTCTCCCATCCGCACTGCCGAGAGGGCAATGCACTAATGTGCTAACCCTGAATCATTTTAGAGAGGGAAACTGAGGCCCAAAGACAGAAAGATTGCCCCAAGTCTTACCAGTAAATAAGCAACAGAGCTGAGGCCAGAGACTTCTGACTCCCATTCTAGTGCACTTTCAACTATGCTAAAATGCTTTGGGCAATGCTTCATTCATTTGCCTATATAAGATTGTTGAGTCCCAGCTGGGTTGAGGGTACACGATTCTCTCAACCCATAAAGCTACAAGCAGTGCAAGACACGCCACAGGAATGTGGCAGCCAGGATTCTGCCGTATAGAGTCAGTAAAAACAGAAAGGAAAAAAAAAAGGTTTTGTCATCAAGAATTAGATCCAGAAATGGTTTACACCCTACAAACCACTACCTCTGGAGGGCTCACCTGAGGTCCACCTGTAGACTCTGCCTCCCATTAACCACTGACTTGGATTCATTCACCCCTTGAATTTCTCAATTCAGACAGAAGAGAAAACCTAGCCCCACAGGTAATCCGCATCAGCCTGCTGAGACAAAGCCTCTACCCAGGCCACATTACCAGCCTGTGATTGGGTCAGCAAGGCTGCCAATCAACTGAGCTGCTAATTAACTGTGGCCAGAGAGAGGCAGAGTGGTGAAGAGCTTTACCGCTCAAAGTACAAGATCCACACTAGCAGTGACTGCTCTTACCTTGGAACTTGTTCGAATTTGCAGTCCCTAGCTGGAGCTCGGAAACTCTGGTGGTATAGTGGTTACATATTACAGCTGCTATCCAAAAGGTCGGCAGTTCAAATCCACCAGGCACTCCTTGGAAACTCTATGGAGCAGTTCTACTGTGTCCTATGGACTCACTGTGAGTTGGAATGCACATCACTGTGTGACCTCAGGCAAATGACTTCACCTCTCTGTACCTCATCTATCAAGTGGGAATAGCAACAGCTTCACCAGTCCATGCAGGTGACTGAAGGGACGATGTGTATCATGCACCTAGCAGAGTGCCTGGCACATCAAGAGTGCTCCCTAAAGATCAGAGCTCTCCCTTCAGCGTCCTCCTCCCCCAGCTGGCCTCTAACTAGTCACAGTCAGCTAAATCCAAAGATATGACAGTGGTCATTAAAACAGATTTGTCACTTGATTCTGTAGCCAGGTGGCACATGACAGCCATTAATTTTTCACATGAAAAATGGCTCTGCTAATTGAAAAACATCAAAAAGATTGAGGTTTACACAAATGTTCAGCTCAGTTTATTTTTTCTAATTTACTTTTCAGCAGTCAGTAAGAACTTAATGAGCTCTCCTTTGCGGCTTCCTCCCTATTTATAGATATTAGCGCCTGTGGAGTTCTAGATGTATACACTGAAAGCAGTCAGCCCGGGCTACACAGCTACAAGGGAACAGTTACAATACCCAGGTGAATTCCAGATGGGAATTATGGCGCTTCAAAAATTTAGCTGCTAGACCACTCATTAGGAAATCACCTCAGCTGGTACAGTCTATCAGCTGGCTCCTT
Organism: Heterohyrax brucei; assembly: GCA_028571685.1. Classification (NCBI taxonomy): domain Eukaryota; kingdom Metazoa; phylum Chordata; class Mammalia; order Hyracoidea; family Procaviidae; genus Heterohyrax; species Heterohyrax brucei. Next base: position 108,767,508 of record CM053149.1, on the reverse strand, counting down.
TTTTCTTTTCTTGGTATAGCTTTTCTGCCTTGGAAGTAGGCTCACTCTCTTGTTATCATTTCATTTGGTATGAAAATGAAAATGGTAGTATTTATTCAGCAATCACTGTGCTGGGCACTTTGCATGGATTGTCTCCTTTCAAGCTCACCAGGACACTGTGCGGATAACTACCACTGGCTGTAGAGTCCATTCTGACTCATGGCAATCCCATGTGTGTCAGAGAAGAACTGTGCTCCGCAGGGCTTTCAGAGGCTGATTTTTCAGAAGTTGATCACCATGCTTTTCTTCTGAGGCATCTCTGGGTAGACTTGAGCCTTCAACCTTTTGGTTAGTGGCTAAGCATGTTAAATAGCCATTGGTACCACCCGGAAACTCCACACTAGGAAGAAGGTACTGTTATTATTAACTCAGTTTACAGACAAGGAAACTGAGGCTTTGAGGGAAAACAGAAATTTGGAATTCAGATCTAGGTTTCAGTGGGTCCAAAGTCTACATTTGTATCACTATGTCTGCAAGGTGTGTCTGCCCATATGAGGAGGGGACAAAGAGAGAAAGCAAAGAACACTAGGCCAAGAGTCAGGAGGCCAGAATCCAAGTCCCACATCTGCCAAAAGTCCCATGACCTTCACGAAGTCCCTTACCCTCTCTGTTCCTAAGGTTAGAGGTTTGGGGTAAGGTTGGAAGCAAAATCTTTAGCACCTACTTCCCCTTCCAGGGTACCAGCCATCAAAGAAGACACACAAGAGAAATTAAGTTACCCCTTCAACAATGGCCAGTTATGCACACAATGACTCACAAAAGGTAGAATCACATGACTAAGCTGGACTAGCCAACACTGCACTAAGGCCGAAGTCGAGGCCTCCTACTTCTTCCCCAAATGTGGATTTTAGAACCACACAACTCTGAGGATGTCCCACCTGGCCGGGCATGAGGCGAGAGTAGCTCTTTGGGTCCTGGTGCCAGCAGATCAAAAAGACAGAGTGGAATCCCTTTCCTGCTATTGAGCCATGAGTAAAACATGACTAAACAGTCCTCTGGGGAAGAGAAGCAAAGAAGACAGCAGAGAGAGGGCCAAGTTCCTCCTGCAGCAACGCCTGTCTTATTCATTTCTGTACAACCCAGCACCTGGACAGGCTCAATCAGTATCTGTGGGACTAATTTGAGAATGAATAGAAGGGCTGTGGGTCAGGATGATCAGAGGGCTGCTGGGATACTGATTCATAAGCCTGATGGTGCTGTAGGATGTTAGCTCCTATTCAACCTGGTCATTTTGACTACCAATCCCATAATTAACAGCCATGGTGACAGTAGACTCTATGATGGTGTTTGTGGGGGAAATCACAGAGATGGAAATAATTTATTCCCATAGATCAATCACTTGCATAATCACAGACCTCAGGACATGAGAACAGATTAGAAATTAGCCTGGACCCCTGATCTCCTGACTCTCACCCCAATGCTCTATAACCCAAGTGGTTACACAGGAGCCCACGACACATGCAGTACAGGACTCTGTGAGCATCATCTGTGAGGACTCCCATCTATGCCCAGGGTAAGATGTCTTGATACAAAGTCGTTTGTCCAATACCCCTTTCCTACTTTGCCATTGTCCTGTAAGCACAGAATGATTACTATCCTCTTCATGGACTTCAAATGCAAGTATCAGGCACACAAGGTAATATATTTGTGAGTTACCTTTCAATCTAGTGTGACAACTGAACCAATGAGTTCATCTAGCTGGTAAGTAGCTAACCTGAGTGGTGCTCCCCTTCAGATCCCTCCTGTGTGGAGGTTCAGAGAAAGCTTTGCCAAGGACAAGATGCTTAAGCTGATTCCTGAGAGACCAAGAAGCAACAATGGGCTCAGAAGGGGATGAAAAGGAAGCCTCTATAAGCAAAGGAAGCAGCAGTTTTGAAGCCCTTGAGGTGAGGGACCCCATGGTTTTTTGACCAGATGCACTACCTCATAAAAAGCCATTCACATGAATGACAAGAGGAACTTCTCCAGAATGATGATCTTGCATCATATTTATCTAAGGGCACTCAGGACAAGGACAGAAATCTTGTTATCTTGGAAGCACACTGCCCTCTCTAACTGAATGTGTATGTATGTGTGTTTGGTGTGTGTGAGAAAGAGAGGAAAGATGAAGAAAGAAAAGAAGGTGAGAGGAGGAAGAGAAGAGGAATAACAAGCAGAAAGGGAGCAGGAAAGTGGAGGGGAAGGAAGGAAGGGAAGGAGGAGGGGGGAGGGAGGAAGGGAAGGAGGAGGGGGGGAGGGAGGGAGGGAAGGAGGAAGAAAGGAAGGGAAAGGAGGGAAGAGAAGAGAAGAGAAGAGACCTAACCCTTCCTACCAATGCTCCTGTTTTGTAGATCACTAATCCTTGGAGATGATCCATAAAAACAGAGTTCTGAGAACAAATAAATTTGGGAAATACCACATGCTACATTCTCCCTGACAATTCACATAGCTTGTTAACAGTTTAAAGACCTGAAGAAGTCCTGCAGTAAAGAATAGGGCTTCTTCAAACTTTTTCATGCAATACTTCACATTCTACACAACATACGTCAGAGCAAGGCTGACATAAATTAATTTCAACAGTCACATGGAAAGTGCCAACTCCCACATCAGCGCCAGGGACCAACAGCTCTTTCACATAACAGTCTATTGCTCTAAGTTTCTTATGCAGTTCCACGAACATTGCAAATGCCCAGCTCAGCCCTACACTTAAGACGTCCATCCCCAAGACAGGGGCCTTGTGGAATGAAGCACCCTGCTCACTATTTTATCCCTGGAAAGGAGGAGAAGGTGGCTTGACTGACGCTGGCTTAACAGAGATTTACTTCCCCGGCATCCTTTGGAATGGATATCCTGCATGATTGAGCCGGGCTTTGTTCAATTCTCAAAGCAATTTGCCAGGAGTGAGAAAGGAGTGCTTAGTAAAGCAAGTTGGTCAGTCCTGGATGATTTCTTCTTATTCCAAAACAATTACTATAAAGGTAAAATGGGTTATGTTGCTGTAAAAAAATATGACTCCTTCCAAACAGTAACAAATGAATTCCCAACCAAAGCCATCATCAAGGCCATGGCCAAAAGCAAATCAAGCACTGGAACTATGAGGAAGATGCTGCTGCCCTGTCAAAGAGGACTAGCTTCACGCAGAATTAAAACAGACAAGGGAGGGCAGGGTAAGTGGTTAGGCGGCAGAGAGTGGAGTGCCCTGGAGACAAGGACCTACTTAGCAGCCTGAGCCCATCCTTGAAGAATATCCTAGAGCGATAACAAGGACAGCCATCCCTCTGCCTTCCTCTTCCTCCTGAACCCCGAGCCTCACTGAATCTCCTGAAAGAATCAGGCTAAACAGGGTTTCTCATTAACTCATCGAAACACTGAGTCAGCTAATTTTTCGTTGCGGGATGGTTGTCCTGTGGTGGCATGTTTGGCAGCTTCCCTGGCCTCTACTCAACAGATGCCAATAGCAACCCTCCTCCTAGTTGTGACAACCAAATATGTCTCCTGACACTAGCAAATGTGCTGGGGTGGGTTAGGGGTGGTGAGGAAAGCAGACAAATCACTCCTGGTGGAGAACTACTGAGCTGCAGCACTATGGACACAGGAGAGGGCTCCCACCCGGTCCCTGGATCCAGCACATCTCTGAGAGGAAGCCAAGCTCCAGAATGGCCTTTCCCAGAAGGCAAAAAGGGAATTGATCTGGTGGTTGTTTCTGCTGGCTCTTTTCAGGGCACTGAGGGAGCAGGAGTGGACTGAGTTCCTGGACATGCTACCCAGTGGCTGACATCCAGAGACGTATTCAGCCCACCCCGTGGATGGACAGTCAGCATGGCAGCAACTCTACGGGATAGAAGCCAACAGACTTCGGAAAGTCTTCCTGACAAGCCAAAGGAGCCACCCCCCTTCTCGTGCCTGGCTTCCAATCATTCCCGTGCTGTTTAAAGTAAGGTGAACTAAAATACGAAGAAGTCTTACGACACTCAGGGAGACCTGCAGGAAATTTGAGAACTATTCGTCAAATCCAAGGATGCTCCTTGTTTCTCCCAGTGCAACTGACAGATGACACTGCTGTTTAAGGACCTGATCCATTTCCCACCATTGTTGACTAAGCAATCGTTAATATTAACCACCTTTATGGAGTAGCTCAAATAGCCAAGCGCTCAACTACAACCGAAAGGCTGGCTGTTCAAACACATGCACAGGCACCTTGTAAGGCAGTTCCACTGATCCGCTTCCGGAAGCCTCCAGCCTTGACAATCTCAAGGAACAGCTTGTACTTGGCTCATTTGCAGTTTCCTTGTCAGAATCCACTCAACAGCAGCTAACAACAGGATGGCAGAGTGGGGACAGTGTCTCATTTTGGAGTTAGACGCTATGACACAGGTCCTGATGCAACAAACTCAAGGTTGCTTCAGCTCAGCAACTCCTGGTTTGCTGTCCACCATAAAATGAATAAACTATCAATATCCATCTCAGCAAGTTGCCCTAAGGTTCCAATGTGATCACGTGTGTAAAAGCACTTTGTCAGTGTGAACCACCAGGTAGATCTTTTTATTTTAAGAGGTCTCATGAAAGCCACAAAGCAAAATGAAATTGAATTCACTTAAAAGTGGGTAACACCCTCCCAAAGAAATCAAATGCTATGCCACCACTTTAGACGAGAAGACTAGGAAGAAAGTGTGTTTTGGATAAGAGTGATAAAGAGTAGCTAAATTGGAAGAAAACGCAACAGTGTCATTAAGACTGTAAGAGTGACTACGAAAACCCCTCAAAACTTGTAGGTACATAGAGGAAAAATAGCATTGCTCTTCAAAGTGGTCCTTTCTGTCTCTTTTTTCTCTTCTTTAGACTTTTATTCCCTTTTCCCCCATTCACCTCAATTCCATTGTCTCTCAGACCCCTGAAGTATACTTAATTGTCACTGCCAGCCTCATCCAGAGTCCCTACAAAGCGTTGAACTGCTCATGGCACCATACCAGGCATTGTACTGAGAAAATTACCACTGGTATGGGAGGGACAGAGGGAGGCAGGGCAGTAAGAAAAAGAGAGGAAGGAGGTGAGCAGAGGAGGATGCTAGAGCTGAGCTCTCTGGGGCTCTAAATCTCAGCCTAGACTTGCAAACTGTAAGGCAAAGGAGGAATTAACATCAACTGGGGGCTGAGAGTGTGCCAGGGACTATGTTCACTGCTCCATGTCGCTTATTTCCTCTAGTCCTTGCAGCAATCCTAAATAGGGCAGCCTTTCCCAAAGTATAAACCCTGTTGGCATAGCAGTTAAGTGCTATGGCTGCTAACCAAAAGGTTGGTAGTTCAAATCTGTCTGGTGCTCCTCGGAAACTCTAAGGGGCAGTTCTACTCTGTGTTGTGGGGTCACTATGAGTTGGAATTGACTAATGGCTGTGGTTTTCTCCGGCAGTGGGTTTCCCACAATAATTGCTATGCAATGGGAGTGCGTTCCTTGAGTAAGTCACTCAACCAGTATACACTGTGCTTCTTCCTTGTGCAGACAGTATTCTAGGTAATAATAATTTTAAAAAATCTATATAATGTCTAATGCTTGCCACTGCCTTACATATATTAACTCATTTAACCACAGCAACCCTATAAAGATGGTATTGTCGTTGTGATCCCAGTTTTACATATAAGAAGACTAAGAAAAGGGTCAAGTCATTGTCCGAAGGTACAAAACTAGTGTGGCAGACACGCTGTCACACGGCCCCCAGGGATTCCCGCTCTTGCATATGCACACTCTCGTGGGTGAGCTGGCCTTCTTACTGCTTTTAACCAATGGAACTCTGTATGTCACCTCAATAAATAGGCTACATGAGATAGTGACTTCCGTCTTGCAAACCCACCTTCTCTGCTGCTGGCTTTGGTGGAAAGACCACCTCATAAGAAACTGAGGGCAGCCCCCACACAGCACCAGCCACAAGGGACTGCGTCTTGCCAACAACCATGTGCGCTGGAAACAGATCCAACCCCAGCAGACACTTCATATAAGACCCCAGCCCTGGGGGGCACCCTGATTACAGCCTTGTCAGCGACACTGAAGTGAACAATCCAGCTAAGTTCTCTCAGATCCCTGACCCACTGGTACTGTGAGATAATGCAGGTGTGAAGCTTTTAGCTGCTAAATCTGTGTAAATCTACTGCACAGAAGTAAACACCTAATATGCCTAGCAAATGGCAAATAAGGACCTCATATGTAAACAAAGGATCCCTGGTGCCACAGTGATTAAAACACTTAGCTGCTAACCAAAAAGTCAGCAGTTCAAACCCACCAGCAACTCCATGGCACAAAGATGTAACAGTCTGCTTCTATAAAGATTTCCAGTCTTAGAAACGTGATGAGACAGTTCTATTCTGTCCTATAGGGTTGCTATGAGTTGGAACCAATTCAACAGCAATAGGTTTAGTTGGTTTGAAGGAGCTTTGCATTATCATACCTCAAGAGTTCACCTTTTGAACAGATCTCTGAAGAAAATGAAGGGCAGGAGGCATGAATACACCCAAATGGCTACGCCATTCCATGCTAGATGCTGAACCTACATTAAAGTGTTGAATCATCCTAACAACCTTCTGAGGTGGTAACTCTCCCCCTTCCCACTTCACAGATGAGAAAACTGAGGCTGATGAAGATTAGGATAGCTGCTCAAAGTGAGTAAAGGGCAGAGACAAGATCTAAACAAAATGGGGGAGAGTCTTAATCCAAGTCCATCATTCATTCAAATCTCTTTCTAAGAAGGCAGAAGTGTGGCAGAAACTCTTTCTCCTCTCCCCATCTTTCACATAAAGCAGGTGGAAAATGGATGTGCTCAGAACTTCCAGAGCTGCCAGCTGCCAGTGGCGCTGGAAGGCAGGTACTTCCCTCTTCAGCATATAGAACATCGCTTTCCATATTTCCAGAAGACCCTTGTGCTACAAATCACCTTTAGAGGGGAACGTTCTATAGACAAATATAGAAAAGCACCTTCAAGGTTAACTTAGAATATGGAGTTTTGGTTTCCTTTTAATGACCATGTGTATAAGTGAATGAAAGGGACTACACTTCCTCAAATAACAGAGAGGGAGTTTTGTCATCCGCGGTGTCTTAGAAGCAGCATGACTCAGATAGACCCAGAGTCTATCAGCAGCAGGCTTGTTACAAAGCTGTGGTCTTGGTGCACGGTTGGCATACCAACGGCGAGCTGGACCCACAAACAGTCCTTTGTGCAGACAAGCTGTGAAAGCAGATGTGGTAGTTAGTATTCTACAGGGCTGTTCCTCAGCTCACATTTCCTTCTGTGTGTGTGTGTGTGTGTGTGTGTGTGGTGTTTGCTTTAAGACTCAACCACCCCAATATGGGCAAAAAATTATGAATCACGCCATCAATCCACAAAGGAACACAAAAAAGGAAATTTGCACGTAATGAATTTACACCTCCTCAGGTGAGCACGAGGCACTGCACACACCTACCTTGAATAATGCTCAACGGTCAGGATGGGCCCTGCCCCTCCTACAACCTGCTCTCCGAATTTACAGATGAGCAAACAGAGGCTCTGAGAGGTTAAGACATTTGTGCAAGACTATACAGCAGGTAAGTGGCCAAGCCAGGATCCGCAGCCTCCTCCAGGTTGGTGCGGCTCCCAAGCTCCCGCCAATCTTCTGTGCCATATTACTTTCTAAAGGAAAGATGAAGGAACAGGAAAAGGCAAACACTAATAGGCCCCAACTGTATGCACAGTTGGGGATCCTTATTTCACAAAAGAGAAAGTGAACGTTCAGAAATGATAATTACCATAAAGGCTATAACCTGAACCTAGGTATGTCTGACTCCAAAGCCCTGGGTCTTCCCTCTACTTCACAAACGCTCACTGACAGCTCTAAGTCCGCAGCCTCTTGAAGCTCTGACTCAAGGGAGGTCAAAACAGAAACTGGGAGCTAGACCGGTGGTGTGGCCACCCACACACAGAGGGGGCTTAGGGGATAAGTCTATCCCAGCCTGTCACTGTCAGGTTACTGTCTAGCAGTGTGCTAACATGGAGAAATGATAAATTCTGGGTGACAGCTAAGAGTACCAGTACCAGCTGCTGTTGAGTAGATTCCAGTTCCTGGAAATCACATGTGTGTTGGGGTGGAACTCCGCTCCATCGGGTTTTCAATGGCTGAGCTTTTGGAAGATTTTAAGTCTCTTCTTCTGCAGTGCCTCTGGGCAGACTCACATGGCCAATCTACTGGTCAGCAGCCAAGCATTAGGTGTTTGTACCATCCAGGGACTGCCAGCTAAGAATAGTTCCCATTTGTGGAGCGGTACATTAGCTCTGAACCAAGGAGAGGTTTGGGCTAAGGAGAAAACGTGTGTTTCTTCCTTCTGGCCTAGTTACGTGCTTGCTTAGCTTTGGTGGTCCCATCTGTAAAAGTAAGGTCACCTCAACTGAACCTGAAGGCTATCAACCCTGGAAATGTACAAGTAGCAGGAGAGGAAGTTTCTGGAGCAGCGCAGAGAAGTCAAGTACCTTCAGGTCCAAAGACATAATCATGCATGCACCAAGCAGCCAAAATGAGCTGAAATTAGACTGTGCAAACTCGTCTTACACACCTACCTGTCTTTCTCCACTTTCCCCTCCCGTTAGTTCTAAAAGATCCACGGATGGCTCATTCTAATTCTAGATTATTCTTGCCTGAGTGGGAGCCGATTTGTTCTATTTTGTCTTTGTCAGGTTACATTCTGTGAGTCCCCATTTTTGTTCACTACATCCATTAAGAGAAGCACCTTAGAATAATGAAACATGTTTTTAAGTGAGTGTTTCAGGAATTCGTCTCCGTGTTCTCATAGGGACGTGTTGGTACTTCTTGGCAAGGGGTCTCAGCCTCATGCTCTGCTTATTCAGCTTTCCCTTTGATCTCTGCACATCAGGCTGCCTTAAATTCTTACTCCACCCCTTCAATCATTCTTTCGGTCACTAAAATTCACTGATCAACTGAACATCTACCAGGGAGGGACTCTGTTGGTCACTCAGGAAACACTGGCAGGGATGAGCAAAAAAACAGACACCGTCCTTCTCCTCATTAGGTTTCAAGTTTAGTGGAGGAGAAAGAGATTTGTCAATTAGTCACTTGCCTGCCCCCTCCCCCAAAAGTATAACTATAATCAGTGATAAGTGCTTGGAAGGGACAGTTAATGATCCTTATGGAACAAAAAGAAGGACTCGAGCTGGTCTGGGGTTAAAGAAAGTGATGCCTGTGATGAGATCTAAAACAGGGGACAGGAATAGGGGCTCAGGGATCTGATCGGACTTACATTTTGGAAAGATCCCTGGCCACAGTGTACACAACAGGCCGGGAGTGGTTGCAGTAACAGAAGTAAAAGATTCAGGCCGTACTCCTTAAGAAGCTCCGGGCCAGGAGCAGGGGGAAGAAGCTAGGTCAACAGAGCAGCATCCTATGATAGGACTGGGACAAGTGAGCATGAGGAGGAACACGTGACCTGAAGGAGTCTGGGAGATGCACCCAGGCAGTGAAGCTTGGAGGGGACAGATGCAGTCACCCTGTGATCTACATGGAGATCAGGAGCAGGACAGAGCCGGTGAGGACGGGAGAGCTTTCTGGCATCAAGGGAAGCATACTGGAAACCAGAAAGAGAGAACGGATTTCCCCTTGGTGCTCCTCTTTGGACGTTTTCCCATCAGATCAGGGAATGTTTTCATCACAGAAGAATCATTCTTGGATCGGAAAATGAGACAGCTCGCTCGTGCGTGTTCTTTTAATACTGTGTTGCAATAAAGCCAGTGGCCTGGTTGTTTTCTTTCTCCCTTTGCTTCCCTTTTACCTAAAATGGACAGACATGATGCACAGCATTGATACTTATAAATTAGTCAGCCATGGACCCTGAACTGACCAACTATGGCAAAAGTCAACATTTTGTGCAGTAATCATACACACATACAATAATCAAGGGACAAAGAAATCAGCAAACTCTTCAAAATCTCATCTCTGGCATTTACTTCAAAATATTAAGTACCTTCAAGGCAAAAATCATTAAAGCGGCTGAGTAATCTCTACTGTGATATTTAATGATGCTTACAAATCCCCAAGGCCCATACAGGACCATTCCTGGCTGGCTATGGAACAGTGTTTGATGTTTCTGAAATTGTGACGGTTTAATTACGTCTAACAAAGCTGGTTGTCAATAAAGCGTGCGCCTGTGTCTGAACTCAATCCCTCTTTTCCTCTGTCACTCAGCGTGACCATGGAATCAGTTTCAACAGAGTTGACAACCTTTTCTGTAAAGGGTGCCAGGTGGTAAATATTTTAGGTTTTGTTGGCCCCTAATATCTCAGTCAGTGCTACTCAATTTGGCTGTGGTCGGGAGAAAAACAGCCGCAGACAACATGTAAGTAAGTGAGCAGGGCTGTGTTCCAACAAAACTTGATTTACGGTCACCAAAATTTGAATTTCATATTTCATGTGTCATGAAATGGAAACCCTGGTGGCATAGTGGTTAAGTGCTCTGTCTGCTAACCAGAAGGTCAGTGGTTCAAATCTGCCAGGTGCTCCTTGGAAACTATAGAGCAGTTCTACTCTGTCCTGCAGGGTTGCTGTGAGTCAGAATCAACTTGACAGCATTGGGTTTGTTTTTTGGTTTTTCTGTGTCATGAAATATTCTTCTTCTTTTGATATATATACATTTTAACCATTTGAAAATGTGAAAATCATTCTTAGCTCAGGTGAAAACAAGCTGCAGTCTGAGTCTTGCTGAAGAGTCTTCCTTCCTTTGATTTTGACTGATCACTTTGGCTATGCTGAAACGGTATAAAGAACATCAACTTTGCTTTTCCACAGTTCTCGGCCCTGGATACCCAGGCACAATACTTACCCTTTCTGAGTCTCTGTTTCTTCTCTGCAAAGTGAAGATGACCCAGTGCTGCTTCAGTGGTAGACTTCCCTTCCACACAGCAGCCCCCAGTTCACCTCCTGGTCCATGTACGTCAAGTGCAGCCCTCACCTGTCCATCAGAGGAGGTTTGCAGGTTGCCATGGTGCTGAATAGGTTTCAGAGGAGCTTCTGGATGAAGAAGAAAGGCCTGGCGAACTGCTTCTGAAAATCAGCCAACGGAAACTCTATGGCTTATACCTGTCTAATCCTGCTGGGCATGGGATCACCGTGAACAAAGCCAACAACGTCAAATAAGACAACCAGTGAGTCTCGATGAGGACTGAATGAGATGTACATAGCGAGGGGTTCTGGAAGCATCCCTAAAGGCTGAGTTCAGGAGGGATCTAAAGGTTCCATCCATGCTGGTTCTCTTCCCTTCCCCCTTTCCAACTATCTTACTGCCTTGTTTTTTTCATTTATTTCTTTATATTTAATCTTCCTTTGTAACAACTGATTAAGTAATGAAGCATGAGAATGGATTCACTCCCAGCAGGCAGCAAACCAGCTTGCTTCCACACTGGCGTGGAGTCTTCAGCCTGACCCTCTTCTTCTAGGCATTGGTGGCTAACCTGGTCCCCGGAGGGCTGGGGATCAGCCACTATTAAATATCAGGGAGAGACTAATGAAGCCACGATTGATTCGTCAGGTTGGATGCCATCTCCCTGTGAAGGTGTCCCATTAGAAATGCAGGGTCTCTTGGAGGGGATTTACAGCTGCGGCAAATGTCAGCACCAATTATCTGTGACTCATCTTTCCTAGGAGAGCTGCCACCCATGCCTCCCCGTCCTTCTGGCTTCCTAAGGTTTGGGACGATTGCTGCTACCAATCACAAAAGCCACAGGTCAGAGTATCTTCTGCCAAGCTCAATGTGTCCTACAGGGCAGATGGGAGCAGACAGATGGGGGGCATCTCTCCCTGTCACAGAAGGCAAATGTGAGTGACGAGGCTCAGAAAGAAATGGAGAGATCTGGGCTCCCTGAGGGATGTGGCTTCAGAGCAGGAGAATAGAATCCAAGTAGAATCCTCAGAATCACCTAAAACTGATGCTTACCAATTGTGGAAATATCCTGAAGTTATTTTAAAGAGGCATTTCCAACCTACTGCTTCTTGACAAACAGGATCAGAAATCCTCTCACATCGAATGTGTGAAACGAGAGCTCAAGAATATCCAAGTAACAATATCCCCACTGGCCAATACATCAAAGGTGGATGAGAGTCATCAGGAAGTCAGTGGGATGCAGTAGAGGATGGGGCTTTAGAAGTCGTGTCCAGATCTCTGACACTGCCCTCTCTGCCACTTAGTGTCTGAATCTCCAGCGGCAAGGGAAGATGAAGATGATGGTCAAACGAGAAACCTGCTGAGACAGCACCTGTTTAACTGCTAGGTTTTCCTATTAGTGTTTCTTCCAGGAAATTCCTTCTGATCACAAATTCCACTACAAAGGTTCATTCCTTCAGTGAGTTCCTTGGGTTCTAGGAGTGCCTCCTTATCTTTCACTAATCCCTAGTGGCTAGCAGGTACCTGGACTTAGCAAGTGCTCCACCAGTGTTTGTTGAATGATTGATTATATGAGCACCCAGAATCTATTTAGAGAAGAAACTGAATGGCCACTCGCTACACCCCAAGCACTGGTAGGTTTGCTTTCCGGGCTCTCTATGCTAAGTCAAAGTTGGAGACACCAAACCTGGCCACAGCCCCTCAGAACCCACCATGTTTAGAAAGCGTTCCATGGCCAACCAGTCCTGACTCTGGATGGGCTTTGACTTTGAATCCCTGCCCAGCAATCCCTTTGCCTTCTGTCCACTTTCTTTTGTTCCCAGAGGCAAGCAAACATTGTGCCCTTAGCACCTCCTTGCAGCTGCATCTCTGTTCCCATTACCACAGACAGACTCTACCTTCTTGCAGTGCTGTGCTCCACTGCTGGCCCCCTGCAGCCCCACCTCTGTCTGCATCTGCTGGGTGACCCCCAGGTGCCTGGTATAAATGAAGGAATAACAGACTGCCCACTGGCCCCAGCTCAGACACTCCCCTCTGCGTCAGGTTCCTACCCTGAACCCAACATCTGGCTCAACACCAGCCTCTGAAATTCCTCTACTCTTTTTCTCTTTTGGGTAAGTACCTGCACTCCTCTAGGGTAGAATAACATTTTCAAGAATAAGCTGTAGGTTTTCCTATCGTTTTCCTTCCTATTCATCCCTCAGTATCGCGGCTTCCCCTCTTGTGCTCATCCTCCATGCTCTTTGTATTTATCTGGGGTGGCAGAGAGGAGAAAAATTGTTTTCAGTGAACTGTATTTTTTCCCGTCTTTCTGTTTGATACCTACTTCCTCAGGCTCTGGAATGCAAGGGGTAGTAGGTTCCACTCTCTGCTGCTGTCAAGAGCTTCCGCTTAGGGCACTGCTAGTCTCCTCTGGCTGGGTGAGGATGGAGGGGCCAGGAACTCCCCAGCCCCCTGGCTGACTGTCTCCCTTGATCCTTGTGTCCTGGCCTCACAGGAACAGGTAGAGGTTTGGCCCTTGGGTTTCTGGGAACAAACACAAGGCAGGAATGTGTTGGCTGGTGGAGGTCAGGGGGAGTGGACAGAAGTCAATGGGAGCAGCAGGAAGGAGACACAAATGGTACATGTGCAACTGCAGACATGAAAGAGCCAGTCAGGCACATCCCCCAAGGGAAATACCACCAATTTCAGAGGCCACTTTGAGAGGGGAAAGGAGCACTGGACTCAGAGTTAAGACACCTGAGGTCCTGCCTGTCATTTATTGGCTTTGTGACCTCAGATCCAGTCATTTAACATTTCTGAAACTCAGCCTTCCCAGGGGGTATAAAAGGGTTAATAATGCCTGCCCTGCCTAGCTCCCAGGCTACTGTAAGGATCAAAAGAGGAAGCAGAAGCAGCTGGCATTTATTAAACGCTTGCTAGGTGCCAGGCAGTGGGTCACGTGCTTCTTGTATTTCAGTATCTCTCAATTCTCCCATCAACTGTCTGAGGAAGTCTCAGTATTATCAGATGAAGATCACAGACGAAGAAATTGAGACCTGAGGAGTCTATATAGTTTAACCAAGTCAGCCAAGCCAGGCAAGTGCCGTCCAGTCGGATCCGAGTCAGAGCTGACACTTAAACCTGAATAACTGTGAGCTCTATGCTAGCAGCTAGGATGTTGTTCTGCCCCATAGAACAGGTCTCTAAAAGGACACTGCACACGCAAAACTATATACGCTTAAGACACACGGGATGTGCCCACCACCGCCAATATGGCAGCTCCACCACAAGCAAAGCTGAGGGATGCTTTAAGGACACCTCTAAGCAAAGCTTGAGAGATGTTGGGAGATTCAGGGGTATACAGACCCCTCAAAACAGGACAGACACTAAAGGAGGAGGCACTGTATTCTCTTTTTTCTCCTCCACCCCCTTCCCTATAAAGTGGTCAGACATTCTCTGGAGAAGAGAATTCCATAAAATAGTGCACTTTGTGCAGAAGAGACAGGTGGACCCTTCTTGGAACACAGCCTCAAGGCTTTGTCGTCCTGCTGGAGATAAGCAACAGAATATAGAGGATTCCCATGGGGAGCCTGGAGGTTATGAGTTACTGTAGTTCTACAGCACTGAAGTTCAAGTCAGGACCCCCATGTTCCAGTAGCAAGCCCAAGTCCAGCTCCAACGTTAACAAATTACGTAACCTTGGACAAATCTCTCACACTGTCAAGAACCCAGCTGTACATTTGTCAAATAGGGCTAGAACAGATGACCTCCAAGATTCCTATTAAACGTAAGGCTCCTACTGCCCTATCTTCTCTGTCCTGCCTGGGCCACAGGGCACCAGGAGGGAGGAAAGCACTTAACATTCATTAGTGTTTGTTATATGCAGTATACTGTCAGAGTCTTTTTAAAATAATAGCAGTAATACAACATATATTGAGAGCTTACTCTGTGCTGGACCCAGTGCTAAAATGCTTTATAAATGTGGCAGTTATAACAAGAAAAATTATCAAAAATTTGGAAATAAAGCAATACAATTACTCTGTGCTCCTTCTGCATCACAATAGAGCATTGTCTGAGAAGAGTTACTGTAGCCCTGTCTCTCACTTCTGAGATGGGGGAAGGGAATGCATGGGGCAGAGCCAGCAAAGAGGAGGAAGAGGTCCACCAGACACACAGGGGCATCAGGGACCAGGGCCCCAAATAAAGAGAAGCAGTTAGAAATTGCACATGGAGACAGGTGATTCCACAGAGCACGATGGATGGGGTGTCCTTGGGGAGAAATAGAGCAAGGTGGGAGGAGGCCCGTCTGACAGGAAACACTCCTCCTTTGCGCTAACTCCTGGTTTACACTTCTGAACTCGGCTTAAACACTGCTTCCTCTGGGAGCCTTCCTGGACTCTCCAGACCAGGCCAAGTTTCCCCACCCTATGTTCCCAAAACATTCTGCCCTTCCCCTTTCTTTGGTCACACTTGTTGAACTTGTAATTACCTGTTTAATGTGTGACTCTCTCTTCAAGACTGGAGAATGGTATCCATCATGAGTGCTGAGAATTCATTAGGAACAACATATGCCTGTCATATACTAAGCTCAGTTAGTATTCACTGGATGGATGGAAGAGTGGGTGAGTGGATGGGTGAATGGATGGATGGGGGGTGGGAGGGTGAATGGGTGTATGGGTGGGTAGATGGATAGATGAGTGGGTAGATAGGTAGATGGGGTGGGGTAGGTGGGGGGATAGATGGACAGATAGACGGATGGATGGACAGATGGACGGATGGATGGACAGATGGACGGACGGATGGATGGACAGATGGGTGGGTGGATGGATAGATGGATGGATGAAAATTCAGATGAGGGCAACAGGAAGCAGACACTGCACTTGAGGGGACAAGAATTTGGGGAAGAACAGGAACATACAAAACATAACAGTATATCATCTTACCGTAACTTTAGAGAATTGATTCCATTTCACTCTGCCATGTCCGTATGCACTTTCTGAAGGGGCAGCAGGCTTACAATGAGGGAGTTTTATCACTGTTTTGTTGTCAATGAAAAAATGCATTTACTGGTTGCTGGCTGATCCAAGTTTCACGGTTTATTTTCAACTCATCATCTATTTTAAAGACTACAAATCTGAGTTCTGCCTCCGGCTACCTACAATCCACTTCTCTTTTCTCTCAACAATTCCTCTTAAGCCCTTTTTTACAACCTGACCCCAAATAGTTCTAATTCCAAATATGCTGACCTGCTGTCTGCATAAACCATCAAAATGCCTCAGAAGCTTCATCAATTTCTACAGTGATGTTATACCTCTAAATTGGCTTTTCATATCTGGAAGTGGCAAACAAAATCCTCATTTCGACCATATAGTTTAATGTGGCATTCAGAAGAAGTGCCCTTACCCCACATTTGCGCTCTGTTCTCTCTGTAATCAAGTCAGATATTCTAAGCTCATAAAATTACATAACTAATACACGGAGTAGGCATCAAACTAGATACTGGGCATACAAAGGTGAGTAAAATACCAGCAGGAGAAGAATGCATGAACAGACACATACTCAGAATATTGTGTGGGAAAGGAAAGGTCAAGGAACTTTGCTTTTCCTAAGGGACTAGTACAAAGTTCCTTTATGGATAAGGTAAATCACTGAACTTTTGTCACCCTCTTTTTCAGTCAATGGAATCAAAATCACAGGTCAAGCTAAGTAATAATAACTATCATTTTGAACTTGTTATGCCAAACAAAAACACACTGCCATCGAGTCCAACTCACAGAGACCCTAGAGGTCAGAGTAGAACTGTCCCATACAGTTTCCAAGGAGTGCCTAGAGGATTTGAACTGCTGACCTTTTGGTTAGCAGACATAGCACTTAACCCACTACATCACCAGGGTTTCCATTCATTAGGTTATAAGCAATAATATCTGGTGGTGCAATCTTACCATGTTGTTGAGAAAGTGGTAGTCTCATCACTGTTGGGAGGAATGTAACTGTCACAGCCTTTCTGGAGAGCAATTTTATCGAGTTTTTTTAATCAAATTTTTATCAAAAACTTCAATGCACCTACCCAGTAATTTCACTTTCAGGTGTCTTCTTGGAGAAATACACATGTGTGCAAAGAGGACTGTGTAAGAAAAGTAATTGCAGTGTTGCCTCCAATAGTAAAAGAAATCCTCCAAATGTTCTACAGTCAGAAAATACACAAATGTACTTTATCTAATCAATGGAATACAGTATTTTCAAAGACTGACATAAATTTCTATGTGCCATAGATCTGCCAGAAAAATTAAGTGAAAACAGCAAGTTGGAGACTTAAGTGAAAATACTTTAAGGTGGAGAATATTACAGTTGGGCCCATCTTGTTGCTGTCAAGTCAGTTCTGACTCATAGCGACCATACAAACGTGGGCCCAGTAATGTTATAAAAAAAGAGGAGGGGGAGGCAGCCAGGCAGCATCAACACTTTGCATTCAGCTAATAACCCAGTGATGGGCAGTTCAAAGCCATCTAGCATCTCCACAAAAAAAAGACTTAGTGAAGTGCTTCCACTCACTGAAGATTACAGCCAAAAAACACCCTACAAAACAATTCTTCCTTATAATGCATGCGGCCACCATGATTTAGGGGCCAAACTCAACAGCACCTAACAACAAAGTTGTTAAAAGAATTTATTTTTTAAACTTGCATTCATGTACCTATGGCAAGCACTATTACTTTTCCACCCAATAGTCGGTCACTTGCTATCGCCCCTTCCTCTTTATTAACTGAATGCCTGGCGCTTTCAAGCAACAGCAGATAGCATGTGCTCAGGGACATGACATGATTGGTTTTACGGAAAACCGATCCTCTTCGCCAGTGATTGACCTGGAGGTGGGCCTGGGACCACATTCCACCAAGAAAACATAAAGGAAATTCTGCAAGGAGACTTCTAGAAAAGACTTCATCCTTTGATAAAAGGAAAAGCCCTGACAGGAAAGGGGCTCTTTTCTCTCATCCCCTTCCTTTTGGCGTGGGATGCTGTCACGTAGTTAAGAGGTGTGTATTAGTTTCCAAGGGCTGCTGTAGCAAGGTACCACAAGGTGGATGGCTTATAAGAAATGTATTATCTTACAGTTCTGGAGATGAGAAGTTCAAACCATCTTGTGAGCTGAGCCAAACTCCCACCCAAGTCTCTAACTGAGGGTCTTTTTTGGTCTCTCTCAACTTCTGGCAGCTTCCAGCATTCCCAGGCTTGCACTGGGAGTGCATCTCCAGTCCATGACATTCTTCCCTATCTCTATGTCTCTTCTCCTTTTCCGTAAGTACACCACTCAGACTGGACTATGATCTACCCTACACCAGTACGACTGCATGGTGATTAACAGCATGTTCAAAGGCTACTTCCAACCAAGGTCACACTCACAGGCACCAGGGATTAGGATTTCAACATATCTTTGGGAGATAATTCAATCTGTAACTATGTAGAACTATGTACAGCTGCCATCTTTCAGCTACAAGACACAGATAAAAATAATCAAAGCAACACCAATCAGATGTGATGAAGTTGTACCACTGAATGGATTCCAGCTAGCCACCTCTGATGTTGCTGTTTGCCAGTGAGTCAGTTGTGACCCACAGCAACCCTACAACACGCAGTAGAACCACCCCATCAGGTTTCCTAGGCTGAAATCTTTTCAGGAGCAGACCGCCAAATCTTCATCTTGTGCAGTGGCTGGTGGATTTGAACTGCCAGTCTTTCCATTAGCAGCTGAGCACTTAATCACTGGGCCACTAGGGCTCCTTGGTCACCTCTAGATTTTTGTTTTTTATATTTTATTGTGTTTTTGGTGAACATTTATACAGCAAATTAGGCTTCCATTCTAACAATGTTTACGCATATTGTTTAGTGAGATTGATTACATTTTTTCACATTGTGTCAACATTTTCATTATACCCACTCTGGTGGTGTTTCCATTATCCAGCTTCCGTGCCCCTACACCTTACCTTCTCATCCTTGCTTTAGCGTAGATGTTGACTGTTTGGTCTCGTATCGAGGATTATTTAAGGCAGCACAGTACTCACGGGTGACATTTTTTATTTTATGATGTGGCTAAAAGGTGACCTCTGAGAGTGCCTACAGTTCCAGGTTTAAAGGGTGTCTCACGCAGCAGTTTGGGGGGCTCCTCTAGTCTCTATCAGTCCAGTAAGTCTGGCCTTTTATAGAATTTGAGTTTTGTCTTTATAGTTTTGTCTCATTCTATCTGGGACCATCTATAGCGTCCTTGGTCAGAACAGTCAGCAGTGGTAGCCAAGCACCATCTGCTTCTTCTGGTCTCAAAATAGATAAGGCCATGGCTTTTACGGGCTATTAGTCTTATAGTCCAGGTTCTTCTTGGAGTCTGTAGTTTCCTTCTTTCTCTTTTGCTGCAGACACACAGAGACCACTAGCTGCATCTTGGAAGGCTGTTCACAAGCTTTTAAGACCCTGAACACTACTTACCAAACTAGGACTTAAACATCTTATGTTACGCCAGTCGACCAAGTTGTCCCACAAGACCATGGTCTTAAGCCTTCAAATCCAGCATATTAACCTCATGAGGTGTTTGATTATGTCCAGGCAGTGTCCCTAACTATGCCTCCTATATGAATATATATGCAGCACACGCAACATGTTTACAGGGTCTGACAATTAAGTCCACAAACTTAGTTGTTCTAAGTGCTACATATCTCACTGCTGAGTATCACTACAGTCACCTTTGAGGTACTCCCTTTGGGAAGCTAAGCACCAATGCCAACACCTAGTCTACCCTTCAAAGCAATGTTGGAACTCCTTCTCTGGAATGGCCATTGCACACGGTGGCATGGTGACAAGTTTGCAAATTTAATGGTATAGTTGTCTGTGAGACAGTTTTTAGACAGTAAACAAGTAACTGCACTGGAACACCCTCCCTGCTCAGCTAACCTGAACCCCTATGACTTTTTCTTTACCTTATAAATATTGAAAGGAAGACATTTTGATGACATTCAGGGTATCAAGAGTAATACGACCACTGCGCTGATGGCCATTCCAGAGAGTTCCCAAATTGCTCTGAAGGGTGTACTAGGCACCGGCACATAGCTTTCCAAGAGGAGTACTTCAAAGGTGACTGTAGTCATGTTCAGCAATGAGGTATGTAGCGTTCTTTTCTAGGATGAGTTTGTGAACTTACTTGGCAGACCTCATATACACATGCCTACAGAGGCACCCATACTTGTATGCTCATTTCCTCACACACGCCTTCCTGTACATGCATACCTACCTACCTATGTAACCACACACCCATTTTTTGGTTGTTACTGCTTTTGTTACAAAATTGTACAATACAGCACTTACCAAAATCGTCTCTTACTCTTGTGGAGACTTCACCCATATTCTGGATTGCCTTTCCCATCATGGAAGATAACATCTACTATCCAGAAGTAACTCCCCTTCCCCCCTCTTCCCTTCCCTGATAATCAGCAAAAAAATTACTACTTCCTGTATGTATACCTATTCCTGAATTTCTTATAGGTAAAACTACACAATATTTGTACTTGTGTGATACTTATTTCACTGAGCATTATGCCCTCCAGCTCTATCCATGCTGTTTCAAAAACTCATTATTTTTCATGGCTGCACAGTATTCCACCGTATGTATCATCTGTTTATCCATGAATCTGTCAATGGGCAGACCCGAACTTCTCCAAATAAACAGCAAGTGTTTTTATGATTCAAGCTACTGTTAGGCTTTGCTTCTTGCATCTGAATATATAATTGATTCTGTGTATGTATTTATAAATAACTTTAAAAAAACTATTCTCAAGATATGCTGTTGTTAATAGAAATTACCTTGGGAAGGGAGGAAAAGGACTCTGACTTTTTCTTGGAATACATTTTTTATAAAAAATGTTTTTAGTATTGCTTAGGCCAAAAACTGAAGAAAAAATAAGTGGAGCTCAACTTGGGTAACCATGTGTCATGGATTGAACTACATTCCCCAAAGAAGGTGTGCGGCAGCTTGGCTAACCCGTGATTCCTGGTACTGTGATGTCTTCCGTTTTGTAAATCCTGCCTCTACGATGTTAATGTGAGTGGATGAGCGGCAGTTATGTTGGAGTATGTGGGGCTGGACTCAATGTGCAAAATTGTTTTATGCCTTGACACAGCCTTTTGAGACATAGAGGAAGTAAGCTAGCAGAGAGGTTTGGGGACTTCGTACCACCAAAAAGCTGTGCTAGAAGCTGAGTGCATCCTTTGGAAAGGACCAGGGTCCCAGTGCCTCAAGCTTCCAGTCCAAGGGAAGACAACGACCTTCCTCCAGATCCAACAAAGAAAGCCTTCCCCTGGAGCTGACACCCTGAATCTGGACTTTGAGCCTACTAGACTGTGACAAACAAAATTTCTCTTTTTAAAGCCATGCACTTGTGGTATTTCGGTTTAAGTAGCAGTAGACGACTGAGACACCATGTAAGGCCTATACATTTGTTTTCATTTCCCTTGTCATATTTTTGTTTCCCCAGGCCCTGATTCATCTGTGTTCTCTTTTTACTGTATGTGTTTTGGAAAGTCACTTCAAGTCTTCTATAGAAAGACTGTATATATACATAAATGCAACAAGGGATTATGGGCACCAATACGGAATTCCATCCACTTTACTACTTAGGACAAAAATGCACGATGTAGAGAAGGGTTCCCAGTGGAGTCTTGCCAGCAGAGCGGTACATGAAAGATAGAAAAGGAGAAGTCAGGGAGAAAGCATCAGCCAGCGTCAAGGCATAGAGCCTGGGAGTAGTGTTCCTTTGTGTGTACGTCACACATCAAGCTGAGGGAGTGCCTGGGTGGCACAAACATGTTAAGTGCTCGGCTACCAACCAAAAGGTTGATGGTTCAAATTCAGCCACAGAAGAAGAAAAGCCTGGTGATCTCCTTCTAAAACATCATGGCCATTGACAACCTATAAAGTGAAATTCTACTCTGACGTACACTGGGTCACCGTGAGGTGGGATCTACTCAGCAACTGGTTGGGTTTCTCGTTTCTCATACCACCGATGCTGGTTTTTTAACTGATGGTGGTCATGATGATGATGATAACTGATACTCACCAACAGCCTGTTCTGGACCAGGGGCTGTCCTGAGCCTAATCCTATGAAGCAGATTCTGTTTTTCCTTCCTATAGATGAGCAAACTACAGGGAGTTTGGGAGACATGAGCTGTTAAATAATTTTAACCAAGAGTAGTATGTTGAGATTCATATTTTAAAACACATCACTGTACATGCTCAAATATTTACAGATGAAATGATCCAGCTTGGCTTGGCTTCAAAACCACCAGAGGGCTTGTGGGAGTGGATAGAAGATCCCCAGGAGCTGGTAATGGGAAGTGGGTGCATGATCTACATACACTCCTATGTATATTATGAAACATACATGGGGGTTTATTATACTAGCCTCTCTTACATAATGTCTGAAATTTTCCATATTATTATTTTTTCTTTTTTTTTAAGTCTGGCTGAAAAACATGACGTAGGAAGTAACGTGACCAGTTAGAGGACTGTTCAACAGGCAAGAACAGATGAGTGCTAAGAAGTGGCAATAGAATACAGAGGAGGCTTTCAGAAAAACTAAGAAAGAAAATCACTAGCTAAGTATCTGGTCTTTGTGGTGGAGAGGATGGGGATAGAAAAACATCACAAATCTCCAGCAAGCCTTAGGTATCTGGTTTAAGTGATGAGGTCAGTGAAGGTGCTGTAGCATGATTACTGCTGCATGTCATCAAGCTGATTTCAACCCTTAGATGTGACAGAGTAGAACTGCCCCACAGGGTTTTCTAGGCTCTGATCTTTACGGCAGCGGACTGCCATGTCTTTCTCCCAGGGAGCCACTGGGTGGTTCAAACTGCTACCTGTTTGATCAGCAATAAAGCGCTTAACTGAGGCATCACCAAGGCATCACAAAAAAAAGAAGTTTGGGGAGTGGCGAGGCAGGACAGCTGTTCAATTTTGAAAGTGCTCAGTTTACAGTACGGTGAACACCTAGGTCAGTGACCTGAAAAGCAAAAAATCCCTGAGTCTGTACAAACCTGTTTATAAATTCTTTGCATGATCTATACTCTATGTATATTATGAAACAAAAATACTTTGTACATGGCATTAATCTTTCCTTCCCAAAATCTAATTGGTTGTATGTTTACACCCTTAGAGTATGTACTTTCTGAGGACCACTGATGTATGGTTAAAGATGATGGTTTCACGACTAGGATGTTCAACTTCTCTGAACCTCTGTTACATCCCTGTAAAACAAGAACATTGGCCTTCTTGCACTGAGAATTCCATGAGATTACAGGTATATTCACATCAGCACAAGTATAGCACCAGAGCTCAGGAATGCTCTCCTTCCCGACATTCCACCTTCTCCCCACATGTCCCACCCCATTTCCTCTAGGTGACAATAACACAACTGACATATTTTTGTTTCTTGTGTGATTCATTTGGAGATGCACTCAGGAGAGATCCGAAGTGGATGAAGAGCTCCTTGAAGGTGTAAGCAAGCACTTCATTTCACAGGCGTTTGCTTGTTTCTATCCAATCCCCAAGGTGAAGTGCAGAAAAGCCAGTCATAAACTCTGAAACTGTGCAGGCTTAAAAAGAGTGCTATACCCTCACTAGAAACACCCAGGCACACTTAACATCCAGCAAGGCAAGTGACTTCTCCTCTGTAATTTGTTCAAAGAACAGGGAAAATTTTAATAGACTAAATCTTCAATTCACTGAATATTAAGAGGGGATGGGAGAATTGGTGAGTAGGACAGAGCACTGATTTCAGCTTGTCAACTCATCACTCCATGTAAATCTGAATACATCCTCTGTGACTCTGGATGGCAAGTATCACCTCATGATTCAAGACAGTCCCCTCAAATCAGGGAGACATATTCACACTGTCTCTGCCATCAAAGAACCGTGTAAGTAATTCTCACATCCTCGAACATCTGGCTTGGTAGTGACTACAAGGGGAAGCACTGAGAGCCTGGATCAAATTCCTGACTCACACTGAGGGGAAAGTGACATTATGAGGGAAGACACAAACACAAATATCACCTTACACATAGAAAACGACAAAACCAAGCAAATTTACAGAAACCAAAGTTTATTAGTGGTTACCAGGGCTAAGAAGGAAGGAAACAAATGGAGGTGTTGTTGCTTATAGAGTACTGAGTGTCAGTGATGGAAATATAATTGCATTTAAGGGCAGGGGTGCATAGCCAATTAATGTAATCGCTAACAGTGACACACCTATAAAGCGCTAAATTGGCAAAAAGCTGTATGACAAATCTATGTATGATGCACAAAAAAAAGTAGTAGCTGCTGAAACTGTTTATGTAAAGCCAAACATCTCATGGGAGTTGGTCCCTTGTTTTAGAGGTTTAGGGTCATAGTTTCATGGGCTATCCCTGTTAACTGGCCTAATAATAACGTGTTTAGTGTTTCTGTGTAGTTTTTCCTTCCTACCTCCTAGTTCTTGCATAGTACGTGGGGTTGTAAAACTGTTTTGCAGGAGGCCACCAAACCCTGGTTTGCCTACTGATTAAGTGCTAAAGCTGTTAACCAAAGGTCGACAACTCCAATCTGCCAGGCGCTCCTTGGAAAGGAGCAACAGGGGAAGACGAGTCAGGAAGACGACGAAAAGGAACGTGTGGCTAACCGTCTCCATAGGGGATCAGAAGTGGAAGGTAATCGGCTACTATTACTGAACATTTTGATCAAAGATTCTATAGAATCCTGGTCAAGTGGGAAAACTTAGAACAAAATTTAAAATTCTCATGGAATCGACACTTTCTGGAACCACACAGTCTGGATGAGCCCCAGAAACTACTACCCTCAATATAATCTTTAAACCTTAAACCGAAGATACTCCAAGGTCTTCCTAAAACCAAACCATAGTTTAGCTTCAGTGTAAACAATGTCTACCTTCAGCGTTTTGCTCTTTGACGATCTATCTATATGGGATCAAAGTGCCAACAGCAGCAGGAACCTCTACTGGTGGAGGAAGAAATCTGTAACGGAGGTGAGAACGCTGCACAACTCAAATAATGCGGTCTACCCAATAAGAGGAATGGATAGGTCAACTATGGTCTACACACTCAATGGAACACCATGCAATGATAAAGAACAATAACAATTTCAGGAAACATCTCATAACCTGGCTTCAATTGGAGGACACTATGTTGAGTGAAAGTAGTCAGTGACAAAGGGACAAATGTTGTATGAGACCCCTACAGTAAGAACTCAAAAACAGACTTGCGCATACAAGAAGACTCTTCCACGGCTGCAAGGGAGGGGACGAAGGGACAGCGAGGAGGGGAAGGTTTAGATAGTTGACAGAAATTTGGTTGGGAGAAATCGGTGACAGCACACATTAGAAAGAAGAAAACAATATTAAGTGGTCTTCAACATAACTTGAGTACTCCTTCCTTCTTAACCCAATATTGTGAGGATAGGGCAGCTGGGGCAAGAGGCCGGGGATCGTACTCTCAGGAGAAATCGGGGCCAACTGGCACAACTAGCGTTTTGCTAAGCAGACTCTCTGCATCCCACATTGGTGAGTGGCGTCTGGGGTCTTAAAAGCTGCCAAGCTGCCATCTGAGGGCACAGCAAATGGTCCCAACCATTCCCAGCAGGAACGGTTGATCACCGAGGACCAAAACGACATGTGAGAAAGAGAACCCAGAGGGCAGAGGGACTCACATGAGTGGGTGTCTACGTCGACTCGTGACCAGAAGAACTGGATGGTGCCCAGCTATCACCAGTATTAGCTGCAATGGAGTTCACCAAGTTGAGTCTCACTGGCAACACAGAATAAAAAGGGGTGCACCTGAGATTTCCATTAAAAGACCACAACTGATGGTCCAGGGGCTTCAGGATTCCCCTGGGAGCATGGCCCCTGGCCCTGATGCTGCCCCTGTCCATAAATCCTAATGAAGGTCCACTGTTGGGACAGGAATGGATTGGACCTGGTGATACAGAGTGACCATATCTTGGGTGCACTTTATGGTTCTATGCATCTATAGGATACCATCCTGCTGACCTCTTACTGGAAGAAGGGGAGTGGACGGAGAGGAGGGGAAGGGATACTGTCAGGAGGATGGGACACGTACGGAGCAGAGAGGAAGAGTGTGCTGTCACTGGGCAGGGAGAGCAGTGGAAGCTGCATATAGGTGGGTATGCAAATTTATATGGCAATGTACATTTTCATTCAATCATCATAATAAAAATTAATAAAATTAAAAATCTGAACAAGTTCTTCACTAAGAAAAAAATAATAATGCAGTCTATGTCACTGAACTGTATATGCACAAATTAGAACTGGGATTTGCTGATGTGTAACTTTCAACAAAAAATAACTTTTTTCTTTTTTTAAAAGAAAGGGCAAGACACAGGGTTGAGAAAATCCTCTTTGCCTGTAGAACAGATAGCAGGTTTGTCTCTCTGGATATTGGAATTTGGAAATCATATTCCTTGTAGAGCATAAAAATGATCTAGGGATTTTACAAGTTAAAATTTAAACTGCTTCCATTCTTTTCTCTATAATGATAAATTCCTATAAATCGTTAAGCTCTTGGGGACTGAAAACCAAATATAAAATAAGCATATGTAAAGCCTGGTGTCCATTTCTGAGACAAAGATTTAGCAGACCTGAAAGGTGACAAGTGGCTACAAAAAGCCTTGCCTTCAGTGACTCACATAACCCAATGCTGCCCTCTAGCAACTGCAGAGTGAAACAGCGTCTACAAAGTCAACCAATTAGAAGGAAAGGTTTTATTAGCAGTAATACTTATTTGTCATGAAGCCGCTGCTGAAAGGGTTCTCCACAATTATAAACCAACAGTCCACCGTAACAGAAAAATGTCCTTTTAGAGAGACGCTGGGGTAAGTTCACACAGCCCTCCCCTGCTGGACTGCTCTAGATCCTTCCCAGCAGACCTGGACAGACCTTTGAAAATACTCAAATACCCTCCACTCTTTTTTTTTTCCCCTCTGGCCATACACTTGAGTAGAAGCTATTATTTCTCTGGGCAGAGCTGTTTTTTGTCAGTGGAAAAACATCCTCTTCTCTGATTTTTTTCTTCCATATTTTAGCAGGGAGGTAGGGTAAAAGCCGTTAAACCGATTTACAGTTCCCCTAACACCACCCCCCGCCCCCCCAAAAAACCCATTGCTGTTGAGTCGATTCCAACTTAGTGACCCTAGAGGACAGAGGAAAACTGCCCCACAGAGTTTCCAAGAACTGCCTGGTGGATTTCAACCGCTGACTTTTCAGTTAGCAGCCACAGCACTTAACCACTATGATACCAGGTTTCCACCCTTAACCCCCTGACCCCGTAGCCCCTTTATTACTTCTTAATACATGATACAGTGTTTGTTTTTCCTAACGAAATGCTGGAACCAGTCTAAAGTAAGGTTATGCTATGATTAAAGAATTATGATACCAATTGTCAACCCTGGAACATAAATGAAATATTTAAGCTGGTGTAATTAACATTCCCCAGAAGGAGAATGGCTAATAATTACCAAGTTCCCTCTCCCCAAGTGATACAATCATTTGAAGTGCTACGCCCAGAAAACTCCTTTCATTTTCATAATCATCTTTCCCAAAAGTCCTCCAAGTTCAAAATTCACTCCATGAGATTTTAACTACTTTCACATCAAGTCAATTGACATTTATAGCTCACCAGAGCCTGTTCAGTTGACACCATAAAACATAGAGAGATCTATGCTGGGAATGGTGGAAATATTAATCACGGTTAACTATGAAGTATGAGACTATCTGCCTACATTATTTTTGGTTACAGATACGTGTTTCTAATCTCTCATGGTTAGCCGTGAAATGAATGCATTCGTGTGTGTGTGTACTCGAGGAAGAAGCAGATACACCTAAGTTCAAATAAAAGTTGCTATATGTTTATTAAAAGACATTTCTGTTAATGTAAATACACACAACTAGGTAAATAAAGGACTTATTTATACATGTTCAGACATTCAGGAAAGATTCTGAAAAGATGTATGCAGATGGGGCTTCTGTGGCTCAAGTGATTCTAAGGGAAAAAAAGAAGAAATCATATGTCTAGTTAGCAGCCACCAGTCATAAACAAACATGCAGTAATGGTGTGATCTAGGGGGCAGGACAGCTGGACTGCTTTCCCAATCAGGATAAAACGTTGCTCAAAATTCCTCTGCCTTCAAAAATCCTTTCCCTAATTAAAACTATCTTCCTGTGCACTCCGAGGGCCTCTCCTCGACATTCATGAACCTCAAGGAAGATCAAATAGTCAACGGCCATTAACAGGTCAACTGCAAAGCTCAACCTAAGAACTACCATCACATCTCAGGTCAAAGACCAAGTCAAGTGAAGAGAAGCATGTCTTACTATTTTAAATACTGGGTAGAAAAACAGCCAGCCATTAACTAGCTATGTGACGCATGGCATGCCACTTAAAATCATTTAGGAAACATACACAAAATAAGAGAATATGACAACTTTGCAGTTCTGCAGAAAGTTAAAACATAGACTCCGTATGACTGAGCAATTCACTCTCAGGTACACACACGAGAGACTTGAAAACAGTGACAATAAGAAGACAATATACACCAATGGTCACCACAGCAATATTCACAACAGCCAAAGGTGCAAACAGCCGAAATGTCCATTATCAGATAAATGAACAAAACATGACAAACATGTGACAATGCAAAATGACTCAGGCACAAAAGAAAATGAAGCCCTGATAGACACCACAACATGGGTGAATCCTGAAAACATTATGTGGCATGAAATAAATCAATCACAGAAGACAAATATTGTATAATCTCAATTATATGAAATACCTAAAACAGGCAAAGGTATGGCAATCAAAGTTTAACAGTGGTTACCAGATACAGGATGGAGCGAGGAAGCTAGAGTCACTATTTAGGAAGCTCTGAGTTTCTGTTTACAGTGATGGAAAATCTGGCAATGGATACGGGTAATGGCAGCACACAGGACTGATCCAAGCACACGCTAAGGGCGTTCAGTGGGCAAATACTGGGTACTCTCTAGTTTTACAACAATTAAAAATGCAGAAGAAAAAAAGTAACCATTATTTTTCTAAAAAAATTGAGGACTTGATCTCAGAAAAGCTGTTAAGTACAACGGAGGATAGACATCTGCTAAGTCTATTCTCTTTGAGGATTAAAGACACAAGGAAATTACAATTTGGGTGCCCATTATGGAACATTTAATTAGAGATATGACCTTTAAAAGGCAGAGTCAGACTATTACATTTTGGGATCAGAAACTCCCAAGGAATATTCAAGTCCAACCAGACTCTTATTTACTTCCATCCCATTCCCCTCACTGAAGAAGCAGCAACTCAGGGAAGAAGAAACGAACGGCAACTGATGGGACCCCTTCTCCCAAATGACAGCAGTGGGTGTACCCTGACAACCCGCAGAGACCATTAAGAAGATCTTCTTACTTCTAACAGTCTCTTCAGAAGTCTGAATAATGGTGCAACCTGAAAAAGTAAAGAGAAGTCATCTAAACAATTTGCAATTACCGACAACACTGTCTATTGGATCAACGAAAGACGCTTCGGAACATTTAATTATTGTTTTCACAGCAGTATTTTATCCAAAAAAAATGGAATCACAATTCTTCTGACTGGACACCTATGTTCCGATTCCTGAATCTGACTTTCTGAAGGATCCTAACACCTCACATTTTAGATAAAAGAACTAAGCTTGCTCCAAAGCATCCAAATCGAGTCTATGAAATGCCTGATCAGCTATACCTAACAGAAACACTGTTACTCCAACCCACTTGCCAGCACAGCCACCAACAGTCACACCTTAGAGTGAGGCTCTGGCGGAAAACATAACAGCCTCTAGGATGCACTTAGAGAAAAGAAAAATTATTACAAACCTAAGTTTTGGAGAAGAATTTCTAAGTGCAGTAAGAATATGTATCCTTTTATACAATCGTAACTGAGAAAATGAACTGTTCAAAAACTGAGTGAAATGAGACTAACGGAATTACCAATTTTCCTGGTAAAACCTATTTTCCTTTCCAAGGAAGCATTACTGCTTGTTATATTTTCATTTCACAAATATTTACTCAAAACCAATTTAATTTTACCTCTTCTTCACTCCAGATTTCAGTTTACTCAGAGAGCGGGCCTTCCCTACAGCAGATAAACATAAACGCTGGGCTCTAGACAGGATTCATTACCAACACAAAATCCCAGGAAAGGAAGCTGTGATTTAACGCACAGGTTTCCGGCTGAAAGCTCCTAGTTGTCCCAGAAGGCACACCTTGTCTCTTATATCTTCTAGCAATGATGCAACTAGATTTTGTTTTGTTTCTGTTTTATGGCTAAGTGTGCCGGGGACAGAAAAGAAGCTGGACAGAGCATATAACTTTTGGATACCTTTGCAGTTAACACCCTTATTTATAGTTTACAGCTATAAGCAGAGAAACATCTTTTTTTAAAAATCACTTAAAGCTAGTGGAACAAACAAGGGACTGTCAAATCAACAAAAGGTAATCTAAGTACTAAGAAAATGGCACTATTATTAAAGTAGCTGCTGCTCTTCAATCTGACATTCTCAAAATAAATCTTACTAAAAAAAAAATTCCAAGTGAACATTACTGCTGGAAACATTTTACGATAGAAAAACGCAAATTTTGTTAAATAATAAGGAAAGCAGTCAAGCTGAATACTGTACAACTTATTAAAGGCTAATAATGTAACAACAGTATCTCTTCACATTCTCAAAAGCAGTCTGTAAGTACCTCTGACTCTCAGAAATAACACCTACCGATACATGAGGGCTTTGCCCTTTTCATTGCCCAAGGCAAAGTAGCCACTTCTGGGAGAAAAATCCATGGTATGAACAAGAGAAATATTCTTCTTCCTAACAACTGGAAAGTTTGAAAATACTGTACAGGAAGGAAGGTGAACCTGCAGGAGACAATAAAAACTTATGTGGAAAACGATACAAAGCTTCCTTACAAAGCTAGAAAGAGAAATATCATACGGATCCAACAATCCCACTCCCACGGACATATCACAGAGATGTAACAGCCTTCACACAAACATATTCACATCCATTTTCACCTCAGCATTCTTCACAGCAGCAAAAACATGGAAACAACCTAAGGGCCCACCAACAGCTGAATGGGTACAGAAATTATGTTACATACACACATACATGGTAAATCAGCAAAACGTCTCACAACATGGATGAATCTGGAAGACACTGTGCTCAGTGAAGTCAGTCAGTCACCAAAGGATAAACACTATACGAGACCACTATTTTAAGAAACAAGAAGTTACACATAGACAAAAAAAAATGACAGGAGGATAGGGAAGGGAAATCACTAAGTAGGTAGAAGCAGACAAGTGCTAACTTTGGAAAGTAACATACAGTACAGGGGAAGTCAGCCCAACTTGACAAGGACAGAGTCATAGAAGCTTCCTAGGTATGTCCAAACACCTGTAGGGACCAAATTACTGGGGCTATGTGTTGGAGACCATGGTCTCTGGGGACATCTACATCAACTGGCACGACACGGCTCACGAAGAAAATGTGTTCTACACCCTACTTTGGAGAGCAGTATCTACAAGTAGCCACCTAAACTATCCTCATTGGTTCTATCACATCTGGAGCAAAGGGGAATGAAGAAAGCTCAAGACAGGAGGAAAATGTTAGTCCAGAGGACTAACGGACCACAGGAGCTACAGGCTACGCCAATCAGAGTCCAGAACCAGATGATGCCCAGTTATCACCACCACCTGCTGTGACAGGGATCCCAGCAAAGGGTGTTTGAGGGAACATGAAAAAAATGTAGAATGAAATTCAAATTCACAACAAAGGACCAGACTTAACGGTCTGAACAGGGGAACCCCCAAGACTATGGTTTCTAGGTCCCCTGGTAACGCAGAGGCAAAGCCACTCCTGAAGTCCATCTGCCAGCCAAAGAATAACCCATTCCAAACTCACTGCTTTCCACTGACTCACAGCGACCCTATAACACAGCAGAACTGCTCCACAGGGTTTCCAAAGGGCAGCAGGCAAACTTGAACTGCAGAGCTCTTGGTTGGCAGCTAACTCTTACCCACTGTACCACCAGAGCTCCAGCCAAAGATTACAGAGGCCTACAAAACCATGACACAGGTAACACACAGGAAGAACCTGCTTCTTAGTTCGGTCTTGTGTACAAGACCAAATGGGCAACACCCGCTCCAAAGCAAAGACAAGCAGACAGGCAGGGACACAAAAACTGGACGAATGGACACAGAAAATCCAAAGTGGAAAGGGAAAGGGGGAGAGTGCTGACACATTGCAGGGACTGCAACCAATGTCACAAAACAATCTGTATAAATTTTTTAGTAAGAAATGACTTTGTACTGAAAATTTTCACCTAAAACACAACAAAAGTTTTTTGGTTTAGTTTTAAATTGCAAGAACTAGAAACTCATTTTCCTTCAGTCTCAGTCTTTGTTCCATCTTTTTGCTGAATGAACCCATTTTGCAAAATCAATCAAAATGTTCACTTTCATTGTGGCATATATAAAGTACAGTTCTCTCAATGTACCGAAGTATTCCAAAACTAAATTGTCACTTTCAAAGTGCCATTATGTGAGCAGAAAGGAAGGGAAGAAGCTCCAACTTAGTGGCTGACAGACTCAAGGGTTTGCTGAATGAAGCAACTAATGGGAAACCCAACAGTGGTATCCATTAATGTTCTAACTTAATGACCCAGTACAAAATCTGATCACAGGGAAAAAACACTGTAAACAATAAAAAGAAATTGATTTTACATCACTAAAGCCTAAGCAAAATCACACTAAATCTTCTAATATAAAATTTTCTTTAATACTCTCATTTTTCAGTAATATATATACTCTTAGCCTCTTACAATCTCTCAAGAAAGGCTAAATCACAAAAACCTGGTTCATCAGATACAACAGCACCCTGGTTCCGAGAATGCCAAGGCTCCCCGAAGCCAGGCCTAAGAATAAAGACAGGTACAATGTCTCTCTCCAGGAGATTTACCTGTACTTCTGGAGAAAATGGGCCCAAGTCCAGCACAGGTGAGACAAGACCTCATTCAGTCTGTGAATGAACGAAATCCAGTGGTGGACGGGGTTCTCTTGAGCAGACTAGGACAGTGACAAAGAAGACGTGATGGCACAAGCAGTGAAGTGCCTGACTGCAATCAAAAGGCTGGCAGTTTCAGCCAAGCCAGCAGCTGCGGGAGGGAGCGTCTGGTGACACGCTTCTATAAAGATTACAGGCTAGCATACCCTAAGAGACACGTTTACCTGTCACTGGGATGGCCACGACTCAGGATCAACACAACCACAAGGATGAAAACTGTTAAAAATGTTCTCCAGCTCTTCCAAGAGCTACAGAGCCCTCACATTCAAACAGCCATCATTCAGCTTTTCACCTTGGCAATCTCATCCTCCACTTTTACGTTAGACTTGACTCCAATCACGGTGGCTTTCACAGACAAGTGATACGTAAAACTCAATGCTATGGAAGTCTATTGAAGGTGTTTCAGTAAGCCATTTATTAGGTCCTCCCTCTGATACACATCTATTGACAATTCTGTCAATTATTCTTGACTTTGGCAGGAAGCAGATGGTGGCTGCACAGTGTATCAATGTTAAGGCATTAGTGCTAATGAAAGGTGGTCCTGACCCTTTAAGCTACAAAGGTGGTAGTATCCTGATGTGATTTTAATTTCTGAAGTTCTTAAATACTGCCTTCTACACAGATTCTATGAGAAATTAAAGCACTTCATAAGCAGACTGTGTTTAATGGAGAGAAGTCACAGTACGCATATCACAAAATATATTTACACTGAGTTTGGGAATGCATGTTATATGAACTTTTGACAAGCGGTATGTGGCATGGTTTCTTAGGTTTTGCTTTGGTTATTGTAAGTCTGTATTCTTATAAACGAAGTCTGACCAAGTTTGCAAACTCAACCTAGAAAAAGTGCTATACACCTCAATGCCAAATATCACTACGGTCAGAAGCTATGCACTGACACCAGTGCCTAGTCCACCCTTCAAAGCAATTTTTGGAACTCTTTGTCTGGAATGGCCATCACAGCTGTCATCACATTACCCTTGATGTCCTGAATGTTATCAAAATGTCTTCCTTTCAATATTTCCTCTATCTTCAGATAAAGAAAAAAGCCATTGTGGGCCAGATCAGGTGGAGGGGTGGTCCAATACAGTTGTTTACTGACTAAAAACTCCCTCACAACTACAGAATTAAGTTTGCAAACTTGCCACTGTGCCATCATGCACAATGGCCATTCCAGAAAGAGTTCCAAAACTGCTCTGAAGTGTGGACTAAGTGCTGGCATCAGTGCCTAGCTTCCCAAGGGAAGTACTTCGAAGGTACTGATATTCAGCAATGAGGCATGGAGTACAAAGAGCAATGAAGACTTAACTGTTGGACCCTGTCAGTCAATGCGCATCAAAGTGACCCAAAGCACCATGGGAGCAGAACATCAGGGAGCAACCACTTGTTGTCAGTACTAAGAACAGAGCCATCCCGTCCCTTAGCGCGTTCCCACCACATACACCACCGGACACACTTACTGTGTTCCCACCGTGTAACCCTCCTGACACTCTTACACCACCCCTCAGACACTTGCTCATTAACTTCCCCCACATGACTCTGAAGTTTAGGAACTGCTTTTCTGACTCTTCTGAATCAAAATACACTGGGACCAATCTTTCTGATTGGTTGACTTCTTAAAGGCATTGTATCAAACCGATCCATATTTCCAACATAAACTGGAAAAACTGGTCTAATTTGGATTCATGTAACTACATAATTAAGTCAACTGCACATTACAAATATGGAGCCCACCACAGTGCAAAAATCTAATTGTAGGACACAAGTTTTTCAAAGTTCATCAGATGGCAGCCATGTATCTTTGTAGCCAAAAAAACAAAACACCAGAAACACTGCTAACTGTGTACATTTAAAAATCTATGATGTGAATGGTGTCCCTACAGACATGGTGCCCTCAAGCAACAAATAACCTATATAGCCAGACACAGTAGCCACACATCATAGAGGTCTGTTTCTTCTGAAACACCAACTTCTTACAACTTATTTTTAAATGTTATCCCTCCACTGACTTGGATATGGGGTGGGGGAAGCGAGAGGGATGGTTACAATATCCTCCTAACAGACTCGATAAAATCTGCTTGCAAAGTTCCGTGTAATCTCTCAGACCGATGATCCCAGCTGAGTAGATCTCTGCCATGTTCAGACCTTTCTTTACGAGCCCTGTATTAAAATCCATAATTGAACTATTAAGAGGTACCGTAAAGACCCAACTTCTTTATCTCAAAACGTTCCCTTTATCGCCAACACCATTTGTCACAATACTTTAACAAGGACAGAGATATCAAAATTCAACAAGTAAAATGTTCACTCATCCTTGATTTAATGGATAAGAAGTTCTATAACTTTCTACTACCATGTATGATTGGAGATGTAACAATAATTTAGCTTCCGGGTCCTCCATTGGTGCAATGGCTTAGGTTTACACAGACTGCTTTGTGTGGGGATAAAAGAATCGTGTAGATCACTGTAAGTGATTGTCTTTAACTACACTAACACTCCTTCACTGAGGCATCCTGAAGCTGCTGTGCCCAGCTTCTTTCATTAGACATTATGGTTGACTGCCATTTAAAAAACGCGATTTGGCTGTTACTAATGAATTCCTTGTGTAATTCTGACACAACGAAACAACATAAAAGCTGTCATGATCACCAAGGCAAACTAGGCAGAACTAACTACTCTACATCTTGCAGATAGAGAGTGCCAACAGGAGACAGACTCGTGACTTTCTGTAACAATTTACTACCACTAACGTGATAAAAGGTTAATAAAAACTGGTACACTGCCCCCATTACAAAAATGGAGATTTTAAAACTGATCTGAATTACAAATCTTCTAATTTATTAAATGATTTATTCAACAGAAGGCAAGAAAACTCAGTGCTGTGTTTTTCAAACACTTTTTCAAGCAGAATCCTTTCTCCCTACAAAGAACAGGTCACACAGAATCCCAAATGACATCATGGATGACAGTCAAGCTTCTGTGATATTGGTGGAAACTTAGCCTCCTTCTTGCCCTTCCTGCTGTATGAAGTCCCCGGACAGATTCTAGGGCTCTAAGAAAGTCAGTTAGAAAACCCTTCAAGTAG
Source organism: Heterohyrax brucei (assembly GCA_028571685.1). NCBI lineage: Eukaryota > Metazoa > Chordata > Mammalia > Hyracoidea > Procaviidae > Heterohyrax > Heterohyrax brucei. Next base: position 108,731,329 of record CM053149.1, on the reverse strand, counting down.
CAGAAAGAGTACGGAATCTACAATGACAACTCTGCCCTTTATGGAGCTGTCGCCTTTGTGTAAGTTAATCCTTGAAGGACTTCTACATGACTCAAATGTTTTTTAGTAGAGTTCTCTCTAAATCCTTCCAATCTAAACACTATCACACAAAGCTGACGAGATGTAAACTGTACTCAAGGCTTTTGCTAAGTGAGCTAGGTAAAAATAACACAAGTCTTAGGAACACCACGGCACAACTGTACTCTGTCCAATAGGGCTGCCATGCACTGGAATCAACTTGACAGAAGCAGATTTGGTGGTTTTGTTTTTTTTTAGTAAAAAGCTTACAGTCTGGTAATATACACGTAACAACAGAGTATGCCAAACCCAACCCAACCGGCTGCTGTCAAGTCAAATCAGGCTCATAGCAACCCTACAGAACAGAGCAGAACTGCCCCACAGTTTCCAAGGAGTACCTGGTGGACCTGAACTGCCAATCTCTTGGTTAGCAGACATAGCTCTTAGCCACTACATCACCAGGCACAGCACAGCATAATACGAAGCTGTATGCTATCTGTCTACCTAACGCCCACAGCAAATGAATACATTTAACCAATGAATGAAGGGGCTAGTTCTGCCTAAAGAGGTAGGAAAAGTCAGAGATGGGGTGATATATAAGCTGAATTCCAACACTGCACAGAAAGGAGCAAGCCTGAGACTGCTACTCTTAAAAAGACCTGCTTCTAAGGTTGGCCCCTGAATGGTATCTGGGAAGTTGGCTGGCCAACAGTTCCCTAGGGTAAGAAGCATCCCCTGAATGATAATGGGGGCTCACCTTGCCTAAAAGTGCCTGCACAAACAATGGGGTTTAGGCAAAACACCTGCATTCCGTCTGAGAGTATAGGACTTTCGTACACGCTAAGAAGAAGGTACCCACATCACCAGCCCAAAATACAAATCTTGGGTACTGAGTCTATGATGAGCTTCCCTGGTAGGCAAACTTCACAGGCGTTCTCCTAACTCTTTGCTGGGGGATTAAGCACGCCTGTGTGACTACTCTGGGAGAGACTCCTAGACGCATGTACCACATTTCTTCCAGCCCCCACCCTTACAACTGCCCTTTGCTGATATTGCTCTGAATCCTCCTTTCACCGTAGTAAATTTCACCTATGAGTATGGCCATCCGCCGAGTCGTAGAAGTCCCTCAGGAATCACCAAGCCTCAGTAGGGAGTGGCATTTTAAGGACTTTGATACAGAAATGTTTGCATGTGCTCTCTAGCTATTCAAACTGCAGTATTTTTACACAGTCTATTTTCCAGCTCAATTTATTCTCAAAATCTAAGAACTGCCTCTACTCCACTAAGATAACAGGCCTTAAAAAGGTAAATGAGGAAAGAAAATCAGAGGAGCAAAGTTGTTTGCCTTAAATGCAATCCTTGATACAGCAGATTTCATGCTGAAAGCCCTGAAAATGAGAATGATCATTACGAGATAACTGAGGAAGGACAGCACAATTCTCCCAAATGAACTAACTTAGTACAAATTTGGTGGCTATGTGTGTCATTTCTACAACCATACACAAAAGCTACAATTCTAGTAATTTCTACTTCAAAAGAAGTCATTCTTTTTAAAATAATCCATCACTCTCCTGTTACCCTTCCACGGTTTCAACTTAAATTAAAAAATTATCTGTGATAAAAAGAGTGAAGAAATATTACCAATCTGATCGCTTCTTTCATTTTTTCTGAAGCAACTGCCAAAATTTCTGAAGTAGGATTGAAGGTCAGAGAAGTAACACCTGTAACCAAGTTCATTACAGCTTTTATCGGCTTTGGGTTTGTTTCTTGGAGACAAGAATCTTGATTGTATATGTTTACCACTCCACAACCAGAACTGCAAAGAGAAAAGGGAAAAAGAAATTATTCAACACTACCAATTAAAAACAAGTGAAAGGGCTTTCACAACTTAAGTGAATACAGATGTTACCCTAAAACCTGGTATTTGTAGGAATCGTACGATATTACAAAGACACCAGCAACTAGCCAATTCACTCCAAGACCAAAGGTAGAGGTCATTTATATTAGATTTCTTGCTAAAAACTGATTTATGCCTAAATTCACCTTAACAAACAGAATCTATGTGGTGGCTCTCCATCAATTATAAACCAAATTGAGTCACCACAAACACCAACAGCTCCTTAAGTAATGCCAACTAACACATAATTGACTTAAAAAACCTAAACCTGATGCCATCAAGTTGATTTCAAGTCACAGCAACCTAACAGGACAAAGCAGAACTGCCCCACAGAGTTTCCAAGGAGCTCTGTCGGATTTTAACAGCAGCTATAGGAGTTAACCACTATGCCACCAGGGATTGCCAAAAAAACAAACTCTCTGCCATTGCATTGATTCTGACTCACACCACCGGACAGGTCAGAGAACTGCCCCACGGAGTTTCCGAGAAGTGTCAGGCGGATCTGAACTGCTGACTTTTTGGTTAGCAGAAGCAGCACTGAACCACTATTGCTTCCCTCAGTACACCAAAAGTGACACAAGCTAAGATTCTGATACATGAAAACCTGTTCTTACAGCAGTATTTGTGTTACAGGAAGACAACTGGTTTCAGTACGCTACTAAAAGTGGTTAGTAAATATTTCTTGAATGACAGCCATATGTTCAGCAGTATGGAAACTGTCAGAGGAATGTAAAATACCAGAAGGAATTTATCCCAGAAAAAAATGTGCATGCATGCAAGAGCTGGGGATACAAAAGAACACAGTGTAAGTTACATCTGTGTCTGGAACTTCCAAGAAAGGGAACAGAGAAACATCAGCATGAGAGGAAGCTGCTCTAGCTAAAGCTCTGTGGGAGAAGTGGAACTCCAGCCAGGACTTGGAAAGGCAGACAGCAGGTAAGGGGAAGAGCAGGGACAAAGGGAGAAACAAGTACTCTTACTAGGTCACCCTACACTCCTGCCTAAAGGAAGGAGCATGGTCTGCACGAGTGCTAGCCTCCCATCTCCAACCACAGCTGACTAGACTAGCAGCGGACGTCTGAATCAACAGTTGTCAGTCCATTAGCAGATCAACAAAACGACCAAGTGTCCTGCTACCCAAATTCTGCCCAAAAGGAATGAGGGCTATCAGCCAAATCAAGCTCTCTCTCGTGAATTGGGACCAGGAAACGCAGTGGGGATCACAACCAGACTGACACATAGGAAGAACACAATGGGGCCACAAACAAATCAGTATCACGAGCAAGAAGAACTACGGAGAGAAGAACCAAAAAACCAAACTCACTGCAGTCGAGTCAATTCCAACTCACAGCACCTATACAGAATAAAGCAGAACTGCCTCAGAGAGTTTCCAAGGAGTGCCTGGTGGATGTGAACTGCCAACCTTTTGGTTAGTGGTTGTAGCACTTAACCACTATGCACCAGGCTTTCCAGAGACAAAAATAGTGGTTATCAATCATGGGACATCTGGCAATGTCTGAAGGCATTTTTGATCACCAGAATGAGGCTGGTGGTAGAGTAAGGGGCAGGAGGGTGGTACAATCGGTGTACCGTAACTTAATGTCCTACAACACCCAGGACAGCCCCACAGCAAAAAATTATCCAACCCAAATGTCAACAGCGTTAAGGTTGAAAAACCCTAAAGCTGAGAAAATACGCCGGCCAGCAACTCATTCCCAAACTTCAGTGTATAAGAATCATCTAGTCTCCAAAAAACCAGATTCCTGGGTCTCACGTGCCCACCCACCCCACTCCAGGAGTCAGACTCATACAACTGTGCTACAGACCAGGAATCCTCATTTTCAACCACTTCAGATACAATGATGCTGGAGGGAGTTTCAAGACCATACTTTAAGAAATATTCAAGAGTAAGGCAAACTGCTAGGAGCAGGAGCTACACACAAAAGCTGACAGTGAGAGATGCTGTGGTACCATAACGGCAGAGCAGAAAACAAACTGCCGCTGAGGGACTCAGTAAGAGTCCAATCCCTAGGGCTGCCTGAAACCTTCAGTGCCTAAAGCCTACTCCAATCTTCGTGTGGCCTTACTGTAGCGCTGTCTTCTTCTCCTTCACTGCCACGAGAAGGCAGCCGAAGGAAGTCAGCTCCTCAAATTAAGAGTCTAAAGCACAACTGTAGTCATCTCCTCACAGTTACCCCACAGAACCTCATACCACACAAAGTGAAAACAAACTTGAATTCTCTCCCTTGTTGAACTCTCTGAGACTGAAATCCTCTTTCTCCAGTGACTCTTGCCCCAAAGTTTCTGTTCTACTCTTCTGGCTGCTCGGGCCTGAAGCTTCAAAGCATCACTGCTTATGTCCCATCCCCCACTGCCTAAGCAGTTACCAAATGCATCACAACCATCATTTGCCTATCTCCCCAATTCTATTCCCACTGATCTAATGATGGTTCTTAGTACCCACTGCCCAGATTATTGCAATGACATCAAGGCTCATCTGTCTCCATTCCTCTCCGTTCTAAATGCTGTCATCAGAATTATCTACTTCAAACCCTAAAATTCAGATTTGATCATGACTGTCCTGTCTTAAAACCTTTGATGGTTTTCTCAACTCAATATAATCTCCAAACTCTTATTTAGCACACAAGACCCCTGCAAGATGTACCCTGCCTATCTTTGTAGCCTAAACCTAGGAGTCATCCCATCAACACCTCACACTCTGTACACAGCCTTAAATTCTCTCACCTCCATACCTTTACTCTTTCCAGTATGTGCAATGCCGTGTCCCGAATCCTACCTGCCCACAAAATGCCCAGCTCAAGTGCCAATACCTTCAATAAAACTCTTAATTATAATACAAACATGTCTTGAAAGATCGTCTAGATGAATTTTCATAAAATGAAACCGACTTCACATATATAATGGGAGAGCTACAATTAAATAAAAAAAAAAACACACTCATTGCCATCAAGTCAATTCCAACTCATAGCAACACTACAGGACAGAACAGAATTGCCCCACAGGGTTTCCAAGGAACACCTGGTAGATATGAACTGCCAACCTTCCAGATAGCAGCTATGGCTCTTAACCATTACACCAAGATTTCCACTGTAAGGACCATTAACTCCAGTCCTAAACCATAATGAATCACACTCCTAAAAGCATTCAGTATTGTTTTAAAATAAAACATCAAAATATTTGGGAGATGGCAATGTAGAAAGAATACAGAAATGTGAACCAGACAACCTGAGTTTTGGATCCAGTTCTGCCGACAACCAGCTTTATGAATAACAACCAATAAACAAAACTTCATTACCTACTTCTTAGCCCTGTTCATTGTCAATGAAATGGTTGGACTACGAGAGCACTGCCCTATACAACCTTCTGCACTGCTGGTAATGCTCTGCATCTGCACTGCCCAGTGTGGAGTCACATGTGGCTACTGTCACTAGAACCAGTATAAACATACATTGTTACATATGGCTAGTGGCTACTATAATTAATGTGCAAGATTATGCAATTACTAAGAAACCACTTGGACACAAAAACATGTACATAAACAAATAGAGAAAAAATAGAAAAAGGACAATCATTAGGAGAAAAAAATTGAGACTGAAAATATCCTAGATACAGTGCAAACACTAAAGTTACGGAACTCTAGCCTCCAAAGTCTCCAAACCCAGGCAGATTACTGAACTCTCAAGTATCTTAAAGCAAAGATTTTAAGCCAAGGGTTTATAACCCAGATCTAAGTAGGGGAAACAGCAATCGAAAGTACACTTAGAGACTTAAAAAGATAAAATATAAAGCTACATAAAGCTGATACACAGAATGGCGGTAGCTGTTAAATACACAACATAAAAGGATTTATACTCAACACAAACTAGACTAAAGTTTTTTACTTCTTGGAAGCCCCCTGTGCCATTTACATACTCAAAAACAGAAACACACATAGGTGTACCCACAAAACAGGCAGCACAGTGGTTAAGAGCTCAAGCTTTGGAGACAAGATTATTTGCGTTATAATGCTGGCTCTACCACTTACTACTTGTAGAACCTGAATGAATAATTTAACTCACAGTGCCTCAGTTTACTCACCTGTAAAGTGGCCATAAGAATACATATCTTATGGAGCAGCAAATGAACACTAATTCATGAAAAGTAGTTAAAACAGTGTTTGGTAAATACTAAATGCTGAAAAAGTATTTGCTATTATCAAACATTTTTACTGTAATTGTTAGAGTACGGCTTGAAGCAATACAGATATAAATCATAGTAAAAAGTCTTTATGTATTTTTTTAAGACGCTCATGGAGACTAGGGTCAACCAACCTCTAATCATGAGACAGGACTCTGATTAGAAAACCTTCAGTATTTCTATGACTCTGACCTCCAGTTCTCAAACTGCGAAGACCTTAAAGTGGTTTACAGCTCATATATGCCCAGTAAGACCAGGAGCCCAAGCTAGCAAACTGTACTGTGGCCATAGCATGAGACCTTCCTGACTCCCTCCCGGTAAGGAGAGAAAAATAAAGAAACAGCAACAAAATGAACTGGACACTCCCAGACATCTCTAATGACACTTCAATTCGGTGAGCTACCTTCAGAGGTCAGTAATGGCCTGTGCACAGAAAGGGCTTTCCCATGCAAGGAAGGGGTAGCCCATGTCTCAGCTCTCTCCCTGTTCTTCAAAACACACTGCTTTGTAGTTTGTATACACCAAACAACCATATGCTTTTGTTTCTTTTCAGTGGCTGACTTCTAAGCCAGATTTGGGGGAAAAAAAGTTGCTGTAGAGTCAAGTCCAACTCATGACAACTCCATGTGTGTCAGAATAGAAAACTGTGCTCCACAGAGTTTTCAGTGGTTTTTTTTTCCAAAGTACATCACCAGGCCTGTCTTCCAAGTAGCTTCTGCGTGGCCTCAAACTATCCACCTTTTGGTGAACAGCCAAGCATGGTAACCATCTGTGGTTTAGGGACTCCCTAAACCACATAGGAAATCATAAAATAAACATGCTGTGCGATTTACAGAAGACTCAGCAAAGGTACAATTCAACTGCCTGGTAGAGTGGGAAGGGCACTGTAACTGGACAGGCAAGATGGAGAGTTCTAGACCCTCATTGGTCAACAATTTCAGTTGTGTCTTTCGGAAGGTTTTGGAGTGTCAGTTCCCCATTTATAAAATAACGTTAGTCCGGAAAGATTTCCCAAGTATGTCCCACACTGACATTCTATGAAGTCATGTGAAAATAATACATTCCTGTAGCTTTCTAAAAACATATAGTCTTTATATTAACCAAAGCCATAAAAAGTGATACTGTAGACTACTCTGTTTACAGCATTCTTAGTTTCCCTACTTCCCTATGAGATTAACAGTGTAAACAGAAACATGCACTTTTGAGTCAGGACACTGAATGAGATGACTTAATAAACAGATAAGTTAATTCCAGCAGCAGCAGCAGCAGCAGCAGCAGCAACCACAGCAGATGGGTTCTACACCAGCCCTTACACAGGACGACAGGGAAGCCCCATGGCCATCTGGTTTGGGCACCTCTGGCCTCTACCCTGGCTCCTCCAGCAACCAGTCTCCCCACCAGGGAGAGTTACAAATGCAATTAACAAGGATAATGCCTTTACTTACAAGTTTAACAGTAAAAATCTAGAAATGGTCTTCGACCCAGCATATCAGAACTCAATTACAATGAATGGCAATTAGAGTCAAATAAACTTAAGCTACTAATGCTGGATTCTTTCCTGTCTGGGTTCTTCAAAGAGGATTAGGAAAAAATGCTATAGAAAACACGGCAAAGACCAGAAAAAGACTAACTCACTGGTCTCACAAATCTGAGGGAAGGTTATCTTTGTGCAGTTATCCCTGCCTCAGAGAAGCAAAAGCAGTTCTGCTTAAAATCACTTCTAATTAGCTTAAACATCAGTCTTCATTTTAAAGAAGCTTTAGTCTCTGCAGATTTGCTAATCAATAATCACTACCATATTTCACATTACTCTGGGGAATACCTGACTCCAGCTGAGCAATCCCTCCCTAAAGGCTTGGCCAAGGTGTGGGGACTAGGGCTAGCACAGTACAGATTTAAAAAAAAAAAAAACCAAACCCACCGCCATTGAGTGGATTCTGACCCATAAGCAGCCCTACTGGGCAGGACAGAACTGCGCCACAGGGTTTCTAAGGCTGTAATCTTCACAGAAGCAGACTACCGTTTCTTTCTCCCGCAGAGCAGCTGGTAGGTTTGAACCACTGACCTTCTGGTTAGCAGGTGAACACTTAACCACTGCTCCAACAAGACAACTGTCACTTGTCCTACTGCCTATGGCAGGTCTATGTGACACATGGCTGGTTCTACCTTTTTTTCTTCCCAGGCCTTGAAAGTAGGAGCTGACTAACTTCCCAATGGTGGAAGGGATATTTACTAGCAGTCTTCCCAATGGAACCCTAAAGGAGAGAGTAAAATCAAGAAAGAGTGGAAAGTATGCTATGCTCTAGACAGCAAAATCCACTTGCCCCCTCACCCCAGTGAAGATTTGGTTTCCCTGTTAACTCCAGGGAAGATTTAAGATTCAACTGTGCTTGGTCTAAGAAAAATAAAAATCCACTTCTGGATGTTCTTAAATTACTGGGGCTGATGAATGGGTTAGCAAGATAATTTAGAATTATGGGTAAGGGTCCACTGCATCCCTCTCCCACCTTGCCATCTTGCAAATCAAGCAGGTAAAATCAAGCCATTTTTTCCTCCAGGTAACTATTTTTTCCCAGTAAAACACAACTGGTGTTTCAGATAATCTGTAGTTTCCACAATACTAACAATTTCCAAGGAATACATTTTTTGTTTCTACACCTATCTAGATGACGACAATTATGCTTTGCAGTATCTTTAAGACTTAAACCCAAAGTTGAACTTCCTCATCATCAACAGCAAGAACGTGAAAAAAGTACAAAAACTTGATCAAATAGATATTGCAGATACAGGAAAAAATATAATGGTATAAGGCAGTCTAGTATTTAAGTTGCTCAAGAGCTGATAAACCATTTATAGTATTGCTAAACATTGCATTAAGACAATAAAATACAAAGGGGTGGTCTGGGTTTACTGATTTCGCATTACTAAATGGTTTATAAACAAAACTGCTCTCATACCATCCAGTATAGTCAATTCTTTAGTATTTCCCCATAGCCAAGAATAGATTAATATTGTGTTACAAGCACCTCTTTACTTACCCACAAGCCACATACTGTCCATTCCTAGATGTGGCGATGCTTAACCCATATAAACTACCTTCATCAACAAATCTGTTTAGACACTTCCTAGAGTTCACATCCCAAACATATACTTCTCCATCCCCTGCATTAAAGAGACAAAAAGAAGGTCTAGTTAATTTTGACTTAAAATTGAAAGGCAAGTGAACAGCAGAAGAAATTAAAAATACAGACTACTAATAAAAATCTCCTGGTTCTATGAAACTGGTCTGGAAGTATTTCTTGTACACATTTACATACACAGAAAACTGTGTCTTCAATTGCTGTTAGGTACTACCACGTCAGTTCTGACTCATAGCAACCAGTTAAAAACAGAACTAAACACTGCCATGTCCTGCACCAGAGCAATCACTGCTACGTTTGAGGCCACTGCTACAGCCATGACGTCAATCCATCACATTGAGGGTCTTCCTCTTTTTTTTGTTGACCCTCCACTTTACCACACTTGATGTCCTTCTCTAGGGACTGGTCCCTCCTAATAACATGTCCAAAGGACACGAAATGAAGCTCGTCACCGGACTTCTGAGGAGTATTCTGGCTGTAGTCCTCAACTAGTCACTGATACACAATACCTTCAGGTTTACAGTGTAAATGATGAAGACTATCAGCTTGGGTTAAGCTTGCAGAGAAAGCGTCTGTATTTCACTCAGATAAACTCTTGGAGCAGGACTTCAGGACAAATAAACACTGCCCATCAGCAGAGCTCCTCCAACATCTATCAACAGATATCCAAGTATCTGCCTTACACAGGCTGGGTGAATCCGAAGCCAAAATGACGACGATGATGGTGATGGAGGAGGAAAGGAAGAACAGAATGATCCAGACAACAGGGAACTTACAATCTAATTAAGAAGATGGACACAACTATCTATTACCAAGTTATGTAAATACGACGAAATACTAAATGTGAACAATAAACAGTTTAAAGAGAGTCTGTACAAAATAAAAGCAGATATTCAATCTAAACAGATCACAAATATTTTCAGGATGAAAATGGCTAATTGCCGAAATCAGTCCTTATTCTTTCTTCTCTCTCATACAGCAGTCAATACTAGTATCACCCTCTTCCCTACACCCAATACAGATTCCTATAATGATCCTATACCCATATGAAAAATGGCTCCTCATCTACCTATTTCACCTCTTTCTTGTTCTGTGGATATTGTTCCAAAGTTGACTCTTCCATACTCAATAATTTTCCCAATAAGAATTTAAGGAATCTCAGCATTTCAACTATCTCTTTGACAAATAAAATTTCCCAAGCTAGTGTGTAGGCTAGGCAGTAACAAAAGATTATTTGGAAAAACTGAATACAGCCAAATTAAAAAGCCCTTTCATGTTTACCTGTAGGATAACGTTATGGCGAAGGAAGCTATTTAGAGACTACTCTTACCAACAGATCAAGATGGGAAATGAGCAAACTCAGGAGCATCCTTCAGAAAGCAAGCCCATTAGTCACGAGTTGATGAAAACACAGAGCAACAGAAGCAACGAAAAAAAGAGAAAAACACTGCAAACTTTGAAAAGATAAAGGGTAAATTAAACTCCTCTCCAACCTCAAGATATTCTTTACAGGCAACAACATTTGAACAATATGATGTCAATCACATAAAATATGTCAGTCACATGAAGAGGAAGAGGAATAGGAGTGGAAAGAGAACAAGAATCAACATAACATAAGCAATTCCTAACTTAACTATTCTCTTTCCTGCTTTTAATACCTTTCTCACGGAAAATCAGATCTTCACAAGAGTGACTAGATTTATAAATATTTTCATCTTCATTCAATTCATCTACTTATACTGATGCTAAATTTTCCCCACATTTACACTCATGCTTTACACTAGACATCAAATTCCCAAAAAGTTTCTGAGAGACCATGTTCCTAATTTTGCAAGTTCTGGGGATAATGTTCTCAAAAGTTGAGCTTTCAACACGTTCCGTCAAAGCCTGGCTCTTATTTCCCACCACAGCAGATCTCAACTCTTGTGCTTAGCTTAAAAAAGACTCCAGTAGCCTGGCTCTCACTCTGCTTAACTTCACGTCACTTGGCCTAGGAAGTTACTCATATCCCTGTGCCTCAGAGAAATGTTCCAAAAATTCAAACCCTGACCCATTTAAGAAAATGTGGCACAAACACTGAGAATTAGCTGCTATAACTATGACTCTGATTCCTTTCTTGTCCTCACCTCTTAAAGGCTCAGGGACACTCCAGTGCCTCCGCTGACCCTCCATGTCTTCTCCCCAACTGTCTCTCTCAGGATCTGGGGACACTTCATCAGGACTGGAAGAAGTATCTACTCCTTACCTCTCACAAACGCTAGTATAATATACAAAAAAAACCAAACCCAGTGCCGTCGAGTTGATTCCGACTCACAGCCACCCTATAAAACAGTAGAACTGCCCCACAGAGTTTCCAAAGAGCACCTGGCAGATTCAAACTGCTGACTTTCTGAATAGCAGAGACAGCACTTAATCACTACGCCACCCCGGTTTCCAGTATTATACAGTAAACATAAATGCTACTGACCATAGTGAAGTTTAAACAACATAAATGTAAATGACTCAACTTTGTAAAAGTCTGATTCTAAAGCACAAATGAGTAAAGATTAATGTTATTACTAACATTTTTTTAAAAAAATTTGTTTTCTTTTTTAAATTAATGCTGTGCTATCAAAACTCCCAGCTAAGATAAAATACATAAAAAAGCCCTGCAATCTGCAGAATTCTACTCATAATCATTCCCACTACTGTAATCATTCCCACTACCGATCATGAGCTACGCTGAGATTATGTAACTGTCTCAAGGGATACCTTCCAAAATTCTTTGGAAGACAAAAGAAGACAGTCAGAAGGTAGAAGAGCAACACAGTGCCTGGGATGATCAAGAACTGGACAGCGGTGCTACAGAAATGTACACGAGGACGAGATCTGACGGGTTTTCAGTCAACAATGAGAATTCAAAACCCTAACCGAGGCACTGCTAGAAGAGGTAAAGTAAGAAAGGTAGAAAATGAATCATCTTTTACAAGCAAGCATTCTCTCCCTTATCTTCTCCCAAACTGTTAATCAGTACAAGCTGACACTGTTAGCCCCTATTACTAATTACTAAATGGAGTGATAAATAGTAATGAAAAATGAATTCTAAAAGTAAAACTGATTTTCTTACCAAAACAAAAAAACCTAAACCCACTGCTGTCAATTCTGAGCACAGAGACCCTACAGGACACAGCAGAACTGCCCCACAGGGTTTCCAAGTAGTGGATGGTAGATTTGAACTGCTGACCTTCCAGTGAGCAGCCAAGCCCTTAACCACAGTGCCACCAGGGTTCTGGTTTACCAAAACAAGGAAGTCTAAAATCAAACCCTCATTGGCTGAACCTGAACTATAAACACACCCAAAAGGTCTCTTGTATGTTAACTTACCGGAGGAGGCATATATTTTCTTACTATCTGAAGAAAATGTGGATGCTGCCACTCTTCCATTAATTTTCATGCTACCAATCAGTTCTTTAGTCTGAAAGAAATGTAAACATTAGGAAGCATACAGAAGAATCACCATTTAGAGTAAAAGCAATCTGTCTCTCTTATTACCTGGCATCTATTCTACTTCTTCCCCTTGTGCTCAAAAGGTCTCCCCAAACTGCCCAGAACTTCTCCCAAAGTCTACTTGTGCCCCCTACTTGAGAGAGAGACACAACCAGCAATTAATAAATAACTCACCTTTGTAGAAAGCAAATGAAAATATCCAGCAACACCATTTATGAGCAAGAAGGACCCATCTAGGGAGACTTCAAAGCTCCTCACTATTTTTTCTTTCAAACCTAAGAAGAGAGATAAATCAAATACAGATTAACATGGTTTCCATTATTGACAACTGAGTTTAACAATACCTGGACTCAGACACTGAGCAATTACAAGCATGACTCAATAGGTCACTAACAAAGCGTTTGGGAAATTTCTTTCTCCTGGTTAATAGTAACCATTTTATAGTTCATAGATTCAGTCTCCACACAACTAAATATGTCAACTGATTCTTCCAATGTAAGCTGTAACCACTAATTAATTAAAACGGCAAATTGTTTTTCTCTACCACAAAGCTCAATTACCACAAAAGAAATATACTACAGTTATAAAGATGGTGAACAGGAAGTCAAGCTGGCGGACTAAGCCCACGTCTCCTTACATCCCTCTGGAAACCAAGACCTGAACTGATAATGAAACGGAGCCTTCTGGTCACCTCATCAGCCTCAGGACACGGCACAGGGCTGTTAACTGGGACTTCATAACACTGAGTGAAAAACCTCCTCTCTTATGCTGACTCCCGCGCCTGGCTAGCCCCGGCTCTCATGGACGGAAGGTAAACGCACCATTTTGATGTTTTTTTTCTCTGTCTAGCCTAGCGGCTAGACTCAGACACGCTGCAGGGGCACAGACAGGCGAAATTCCCATATTTTGAGAGCCAGGCTTGGAACTCTGTTAATCCAGCCACTTTGAGCCTTTTGTTTTGTATCTGCCTCGGCGGGGTTTGTACGGAATTGCGCAGCCAGTGTGCGGGACGCCATGTTGGATATGGAGATTCTAGCGGGACCTCAGTCTTAGCCTGGGAGCCAGCGCCTGCAAACAGGACAGCGCTTCTCTGACAGAAAAGCAGTAATTTACCCAATGCCACCTGCTTTGGGGGCCCTGCAACAGAAGCAGAGGAATCACTACCTCTCGGCACCTTTAGCCTTTTTATCTGCTACCTGTGTGGAAGGCGCCTTCTTGAATACGGTGGCCACAGCTGGACCTAATTCTTAGCATGGGAACCAGAGCCTGCCCACAGGAGAGCACTTTTCTATCAGAAAAGCAGTACTCTACGCAATGCCATTGGCCCTGTCAGCAGAGGCCAACAGGGCAGTAGCATTGCTGTATTCTGAACTAGTCTGTATCATCTGTGGTTGGATATAGTGGCACTTACTTTGCCAGTTGAGAAGTGGGACCTCTACATCTGAAAACCTAACTAATTTGTGGTCAGATATCTTTTGCTTTACATTTGAAGACAGCCTAGGGAAACATCTGCAGTCCATCCTCACAGTACCTTTTCCAGCTCTACATACTCACATGGGTCCCAAAAAGCAAAAGACACTTGTGGCATATAAATCAGCCATGGCTTCAGAAGGCTCCCAAGCAAAGCAACCAAGGAGTTTTCCAGATGAAGAAAATTTTACAAAAGCATCAGAAAGTGAATAAAAAATGATTATATACAGAGCCCTTCTAGATCTTATACAAAATGCAGGAGAACAAAATGAAAAATTGGGCAAGATGTTCGATCTGATGGAACACCAGTACTGTGAAATCCAACAGATCAAGAACAAAACCAAAGACATAGAAACTTCCATGCAAAGCCAAGAAAACAGAATGGAACAAATAGAAAACAGAATTTCTGACTTGGAAGACAGAGCTACTGAGGCCAGCATCTATGAGCAGAAATCAAAAAAAAAAAGAAACAAGAAAAATGAAGAAACATTAAGAAGCATGTGGGACTCTATTAAGAGGAACAACCTTTGATTAATTGGAGTTCCTGAACAGGGCGAGACATCTGAGAACACAGAGTATCATTGCTGAGCTGCTGACAGAAAACTTCCCAGAAAGCATGAAGGAAGAGAATATAGACATCTCAGATGCATATCATACGCCACCCAACATAGATCTCAAAAGAAATACTCCAAGACATATTATAATCAAGCTCAACAAAACGAAACATAAGCAGCAACTCTTAAAGGCAGCGAGACTCAAAGCAAAGCTAACATTCAGAGGGAAACCCTGTAGGCTCTCTTCAGATTTCCCAGCAGAAACCATGCTGGCATGGAGACAGTGGCATGACACATTCAAAGCATTGAAGGAGAAGAACTTCCAACCAAGAATTATATATCCTGAAAAACTATCTTTCAAATATGAAAATGAAATTAAGACATTCCCAGATAAACAGAAACTCAGAGACTTTGTAAAAACCAAACCAAAACTACAAGAAATATTGAAAGAAGTTCTTTGCTCTGGCTTAGAAGAACAAAACCACTAACTTTATATTTTAAAATGACACACTACTCAAAACTCTACTCAGTTAGGGAAGGCTCCAAAGCCAATCACAGCTTTGATAAGGAAAGAAGCAATCCAATGATCATCATGAAAACTATGGTGTCATCATATTAAAAAGAGAGATGTACTACAGTTGTTATAGTCCTTCCAGATGGAGAGGAAGATGACAAGACTGGTAGTAATTAAAATTGGGTTTATATATAGTTTATTAAGGGGGATTGTAGGGGGATCTGTAAAGCCCAACAAAGAGGTATCATACCATTTCAAGAAACGTAACACAGGAGTCTCAACAACCAGAAAACCAGCTCTGAAAAAGGCGAAAAATCAACTCACAAAAAAGAACATCCCAGAACAAACTAATAAGAACAACAGAGAAAACATCAACATAAAAATAAACCTATCACAATGGCAGCACTGAACACATATCTATCAATAATTACATTGAATGTGGATGGACTGGAATGCTCCAGTAAAGAGACATCGAGTGACATCTTGGATTAAAAGACATGACCCATCCATATGTTGTCTACAAGAAACTCACTTGAGACCTAAAGATAGGAACAAACTGAAAATTAAAGGTTGGAAGAATATATATCAAGCTAATAATGAACAAAGAAGAGCAGGGGTGGCAATTCTAATCTCAGAGAAAATCAGTTTTGATGTCAAATCCACCATCGTGGACAAAGATGGACACTATTTATTGCTGAAAGGTTCAGTACATAAGCAAGACTTAACTATATTAAATATTTATGCACCTAATATCAGAGTACCTAAATACATCGAAGAAACACTGACTACACTCAAAAGAGAGTTAGAGGACTCCACCACGATAGTGGGAAACTTCAACACTCTACTCTCAATACTAGACAGATCATCCAGAAAACAGCTCAGTAAAGATACAGAAGACCTCATTGACACAATTAACCAACTAAACCTCACTGATATATACAGAACTTTCCACCCATCAGCAGACAACTACACCTTCTTCTCCAGTGCACATGGAACATTCTCCAGAATTGACCACGTGATAGGCCATAATGCAATGCTCAACAAAATCCATACCACTGAATTACTGCAAAGTATCTTCTCAGATCATAAAGCCATCAAAGTTGTAATCAACAGCAGAAAAAACAGAGAAAGTGGAACTCTTGGAAACTGAACAACATCTTGCTCAAAAATAACATGGGTTATAGAGGAAATCAAGGATGAATTAAAGAAATTCAAGGATTCCAATGAGAACGAAAACACTTCCTACCAGAACCTACGGGATACAGCCAAAGCAGTGCTCAGAGGTCTGTTTATCTCCATAAATGCACACATCTGGAAGGAGGAAAGAAACCAAATCAAGGAACTACCCCTACAGCTTGAACAAGAAGAAAGGGAACAACAGAGGAACCCCTAAGGCACCACAAGAAACGAGATCATAAAGATTACAGCAAAGCTAAATGAATTAGAGAATAGAAAAACAATTGAAAAAATTGAAAAGACCAAAAGCTGGTTTTTTGAAAAGATCAACAAAATTGTCAAACCACTCGCTAACTAAAGAAAAGCAGGAAAGGAAACAAATAATCCAAATTAGAAATGAGAGGGGGGTTGTCACCACAGATACAACAGAAATCAAAAATATCATAACAGAATACTATGAAAGACTGTACTCTAACAAATTTGAAAACCTAGGGGACATGGACCAATTCCTTGACTCATATCACCTACCCAAATTATCACAACGTGAAGCAGAACAACTTAATAAACCCATCACAAAGGAAGAGATTGAAAAAGTCATCAAAACACTGCCTACCAAAAAAAAGTCCAGGCCCAGATGGCTTCACGGCAGAATTCTACCAAGCATTTAGAGAAGAGTTATCCCCAATACTACTGAGACTATTTCTCAGTATAGAAAGGGATGGAGTACTCCCAAACTCATTCTATGAAGCCAGCATAACCCTGATACCTAAGCCAGGAAAAGATCCAACAAAGACAGAGAACTACAGACCGATATCACTCATGAATCTAGATGCAAAAATCTTCAACAAAATTCTTGCCAATAGGATACAACAACATATCAAGAAAATAATCCATCATGACCAAGTGGGATTCATACCAGGGATGCAAGACTGGTTCAACTTCAGAAAAACTATTAATGTGATTAACCACATAAATAACACAAAAGACAAGGATCACCTAATTTTGTCCATTGATGCAGAAAAGGCATTTGATAAAGTCCAACACCCATTCATGTTAAAAACTCTTAGCAAAATGGGCATAGAAGGCAAATTCCTCAACACAATAAGGGCCATTTATATAAAGCCAATTGCTCACGTCATCCTGAATGGAGAAAGACTGAAACACTTTCCCCTGAGATCAGGAACTAGACAAGGATGCCCAATCTCACCTCTTCTATTCAACATTGTGCTAGAAGTTTTAGCCAGAGTAATTAGGAAAGACCAAGAAATAAAGGGCATCTGCATCAGCAAAGACGAAGTTAAAATCTCCCTGTTCGCAGATGATATGATTGTATATGCAGAGAATCCCAAGGAATCTATAAGTAAGCTACTCAAACTGATAGAAGAGTTCAGCAAAGTCTCAGGATACAACATAAACATAAGTAAATCAGTAGGATTCCTCTATACCAACAACGAGACTGTTAAGGAAGAAATTATCAAATCAATACCATTTACTATAGCCACTAAGATAAAGTACCTAGGAATTAATCTAACCAGAGACATAACAGACCTTTACAAAGAAAACTACAAGCCCTTACTACAAGAAACTAGGAGAGACTTATATAAATGGAAAAGCCTACCCTGCTCATGGATAGGAAGACTTAACATTGTGAAAATGTCTATTTTACCCAAAGCAATCTATTTATATAATGCAATCCCAATACAAGTTCCAGTATCATTTTTTAATGAGATGGAGAAACAAATCACCAATTTTGTTTGGAAAGGGAAGAAGCCCCGGTTAAGCAAGGTACTACTAAAGAAGAACACCACACTGGGAGGCCTCTCATTACCTGACTTTAGAACATATTACACTGCCACAGTGGTCAAAACAGCCTGGTACTGGTATAAGAACAGACAGATCGATCAGTGGAACAGAATTGAGACCCCAGAGATGACACCATCTGCCTATGAACAGTTGATATTTGACAAAGACCCTAAGACATTAAACTGGGGTAAAAGCAGTATCTTCAACAAATGGTGCTGGCAAAATTGGATATCCATCTGCAAGAAACTGAAACAAGATCCCTATCTTACACTTTATACAAAAAGCAACTCCAACTGGATAAAAGACCTAAATATCAAACCTAAAACGATAAAGCTTATCCAAGAAAAGGTAGGAACAACAATGGAAGTTTTAATACACAATATGGACAGACTCCAAAATCTGTCAAACAAACCACAATCATCAGAAGAGAATTAAGAATCAAACACTTTTGGTCATCCGAAGACTTTATTAATAGAATTAAAAGAACACCTACAGAATGGGAAAAAATATTTGGCAACTGTATGTCAGACCGACGCCTGATCTCCATAATCTATAAGATACTACAAAATATCAACAAGAAGAAGCCAAATCATCCAATTAAGCGATGGGCAAAGGAGATGGATAGACATTTCACTAAAAAAGAGATCCAGGCAGCCAAAAAATACATGCGGACATGTTCACGATCTTTAGTTATTAAAGAAATTCAAATCAAGACAACAATGAGATACCATCTCACCTCAACAAGGTTGGCCATGATCCAAAAAACACAAAACAACAAATGCTGGAGAGGCTGTGGAGAAAGTGGAACCCTCCTACACTGTTGGTGGGGTTGCAAAATGGTCCAGCCTCTTTGGAAGGCAATCTGGCGCTTCCTTAAAAAAATGGATATCGATATAGCATTTGACTCAGTAATTCCACTACTTGGAATATATCCTACAGATTCAAGGCCTTTCACACCAACGGACACATGTACCAGAATGTTTATCGCGCCACAGTCCACAACAGCAAAAAGGTGGAATCAACCCAGATGCCCAACAATAGAAGAATGGATAGGTAAACTGTGCTACATATACTCAATGGAGCACTACGCAATGATAAAGAATAACGATGATTCCAGGAAACATCTCCTAACCTGGTTTCAACTGGAAGACATTATGTTGAGTAAGAGTAGTCAGCGACAAAAAGACAAATACTGTATGAGACCTCTACGATAAGATCTCAAAAACAGACTTGTGTATAGAAGAAAAGACTCTTTGACAGCTGCAAGGGAGGGGAGGGAGGGAGGGAAGGCAAGGGGGGAGGGTTTAGTTTAGGTAGTCACTAGAAATCTAGTTGGGAGAAAGCAGTGACAGCACACATTAGGAACAAGAACAACATTAAGTGGACTTCAGCATAACTTGGGTACTCCTTCCATCTTAACTCAATACTGCAAGGATAGAGTAGCTGGGGCGGGGGGCGGGGGACCATGCTCTTAGGCGAATTCCAGGCCAATTGGCACAACTAGCGTTTTGCTAAGAGAGCTCTCTGCACCCCACATTGGTGAGTGGCGTCTAGGGTATTAAAAGCTGCCAAGCTGCCATCCGAGGACACAGCAAATGGTCCCAATTCAGCAGGAACGGATGCTCACCGAGGGCCAAAATGGCATGCGGTAAAGACAACCAAGAAGACAGAGAGACCCACAAGAGTGGGTGCCTACATCGACCTGGGACCGGAAGAACCGGATGGTGCCCGGCCACCACCAGTGATAGCCATGACGGAGCTCACAGAGACGAGCCTCACTGGCAACACAAGAATAAAAAGAGGTGCATCATGAGATCTCCACTAAAAGACCTCAGTTGATGGTCCAGCGGTTTTGGGGTTCCTCTGAGAGCATGGCCCCCGGCCCTGATGCTGCCCGTTCCCATAAATTATAACAAAGGTCCACTCTTTGGACAGGAATGGAATAGACTTGGCAATGCAGAGTAACCATATGTTGGAAGCACTTTATGGTTCTATACATCTATAGGATATCATCCTGCTGACCTCTGGCTGGAGGAAGGGGAGTGGACGGAGAGGAGGGGAAAGGAGACTGTTGGGAGGATGAGACATGTATGGAGCAGAGAGGAATAGTGTGCACTCACTGGACAGGGAGAGCAGTGGAAGCTGCATATAGGGGGGCATGTAAATTTACATGTGAATGTACATTTTCACTCAGTTATGTTAAATAAAAATAAATAAATAAATAAAATAAAAAAGTTGGCTAAAGGACGTAACAGTTTATAAGAAAATGTTCAACATTCTATTTTGGTAGGTAGTGTCCGGGGTCTTAAAAGCCTGTACGCAGCCATCTAAGATATTCCACTGGTCTCACTCCTTTTGGAGCCAGGTAAAATGAAGAAAACTAAACACACCACGGAAAAATTAGTCCAAGGGACTACCACAATCTGCACCACACTGAGTCCAGTACACCTAGATGGCCCCATGCTACTGCCACTGACTGCCCTGACAGGGATCACAACAGGGGCCCAGGCAGAGCTGGAGAAAACTACAACAAAATTGTAAGTCAAAGACCAGATTTAGTGGCCTGACAGAGCAACTGGAGAAAACCTGAGAACATAGCTCCCATACACAACTTTAGCTCAGTAACAAAGTCTCTCCTGAGGTTCACCTTTTAACCAAAGATGAGACAGATCCACAGGACAAAACAAGACTAAAGAGGCATGCCATCCTAGGGGCAATGACTAGAAGACAGGACGGAACAGAGAAGCTGGTCATATCCTGAGAAGCTAATTAGCTTCTGAATGCACAGATACTTTGAGGGAGTTTTTGGTAGACCTTGTTAAGAACCAGACTTCCATTCATCAAGGGATAGGTAGCTGTATTAGTTATATTAGTGGTGTGATTGTTTTCACTATCTTTATAATTGTAGTGTATTTCTTTTCTGGTAATGAGCTTTGTGACAAAAAAAGACGTTGTCCTTCTAATTAATTAGTGGTATTACTGCTTACACTGGAAACCAAAAGTCAAGAGGGAAGAGTAATGACTTGTCATGGGGTTGTTACCCAACATCATACAACAGTCTGTGTACTACATAACAAGAAGGTAGTTTGTTCTGTAAACCTTCATTTAAGGTACAAAGGAAAAAAGCTAACAGAAAAGATACTTAAACAGGTATAAATGGTGACTTTCAGGGAAAGGAAGGTGGTAGCCAAGGAGATGGATGGAAAGAGGCTTTCACTATACACCCTTCTGTACCATGTGAATGTATCGCCTAGTCAAAAAAAAAAAAAAATGCTGCTAAGTAAAATAAGAAAAAAGGAATTCAGAAAAATCTCAGGAAATACCCACTCTTGTGCCCCTAGAGAATACATTACACATTGCTCCCCACTAGACAATGCTAGTTAAGGCTCTAGACAGACCACTTCTACCCTCTTAATGACCTTTCCTTAGGTGGTTCAACTATTACAAACTGAGCATCACACTCCGGAAGAAAACAGTCTAGTTTCTGTGACTGCACTTGTGTTCTCACAATCAATTTAGACAACCACTGGGATTACTCCTGATGATAACCAGCTTCCTTCCTTATCAACTGATTTCTATTAAGGGTAATTTTAATCCCAAATTCTGGGTAAACCCTCCTACTGACTACGGTATATAGATACAGTTCTAAAAGTATCATTACCTGGTAAGAGGCAAAGGAGGGGGACTAGTCGTAGGACAGTGTGACACTAAAGCCAGAAGCCCTCGACACTGAACCCTGATAGCAAGGTCTGGGCGGTGAGCACAAGAGAGCAAAATGAGCAGTGCTAACCACGGAGCCTAGAGCTCGGCCCCAGTGCAGCCCCCGGCAGGAATTCAGACTGCACAGGCATCATCAGAACACCAGGGAGCAAAGCTCCATCATACTGTGCAGGGCCGGAGCGAACACAAGCCAAGTGACAGTAACAGTGGCCATGTGCCAAAAGACTCACTCCACATTCCACTGCTCTCTCTGCCTGCGGTTAGCTGAAACATCTTACTCTTTTGGCCTATCTGCCTACTGTCTTCCGGCAATTCAGAAGGGGAGGCTGTCCTCAAGAAATACTTGACTTCTGACAAATACACACAGTACTTGTCTCAGCAATTAATTAGAAAAGATGACTAAGCATAACACTGCTCAACATTTTGCTTCTGACCTCACAAAAAACTGATACTAAATAGTGATATTAAATAGCCATATCAGCATTATAGCTGCTCTTCACAAATGCATCATTTGAAAAGATAATTTCAAAAGAAATCTGTCTTGACGTAGAAGAACATTTAACAAAGGAATTGGATCACTTGGAAATCAATTACAGTAGTTGGTGAGGCAGCCATTTCGACTGTAAACACTAAGGCATGGTACTCTCGAAACAGGCATCAGATAAAATTTGCAATATGGCCTGAGCAAAGCTGCGAGGTTTTCAAAACACCAGATATATCCAATTGTGGGTGAGGTTTCCAGGTTAACTGCTCAGCAATTAGTGAAAACAGGAATGACTGATCTAATGAACACAAAGTCTAATTCTACAAAAAAGTAGAACCGGACTGACCGTGAACAGACAGACTGCATGTTGTTCTGAACGATGACGGCTGTTACCCTTTACTGAGCATTTACCACAGTGGTGGGCACCAAGTCAGAAGCTCTTCTAATACTGAACCCTCTGGGTTTATAAAGAGAAAAACCAAGGTTCAGAAATTGCTATACCTTAATGCTTACCAAAAAAAAACACACACAAAAAAACTGCCTGACCAACTAACGTAATTTTTTAACAGTTAAAGTCCTTTTGTTAAATGTTTACCTAGAACAAGACAAATTTCTTAAACAACTGTCTTTTTTAAATGATATAACAGGAACTAGTTCTGGATTTTAAACTAGTAATTGGGGTTGTTAACTATTTCTTTGTGCCTTGGGTCCTCTAACAGTCTAGTGAAACGTATGGTTCCCTTCTTAGAGTACCAGTTACATACATTCACAAATAAAGAAACGTTCAATTTCAGGTAACAGTTCAGAAAACAAAAATGTAGTGTTTTTCCCAACCCAGCTTCACCAGTCCCTGAGTTGTAAACAAAAAACTGCAAGGCTCTGCAGTTTCCTGATAGTAAACCCCCAACTGTGAGTCCTGGTGGCAGAGTGGTTCAGTGCTATAGCTGTTAACCAACAGGTCACCAGTTCAAATCTACCAGGCACTCCTTGGAAACTCTATGGGGGTAGTTCTACACTACGAGTTGAAATCAAGTCAATGGCAATGAGTTTAATAGGCTAACATAATGCACTATTTGCATCAATTCTGTACTCTTCATTTTTGATGCCAAGATTTCTGATAACCAAGAGACTGCATGTGTATAAGGCTTTCTAGCCTAACCAGATGACAAATCTTCTTGGTCTTATACCAATGAGGAATTAAGTCCAGTTGCAGCTGAGTCACTTCCAAGTCATAGCAACCTTACAGGACAGAGTAGAAGTACACCACAGAGTTTCCAAGGAGTGCCTTGTGAATTTGAACTGCTGACCTTTTGGCTAGCAGACACAGCTCTTCACCACTATGCCGCCAGGGTTTTAAAATAGCTGCTACAGGACTGCTATGAGTTGGAACTGATGTGATGGCAGTGGTTTAATTTTAGCAGGCCCGCCTCGACGGCACTTGGCATATTAAAAAAACAATTAATCATTACTATTATTACTATTCCCAAACTATTCTCACTGAGGAAGAAAAACATTAGGAGGGTAAAACAAACACCATGTCTCAAAATAATCTGGGAGTCACTTCTGCACAAGAGGCAGATGTAGGGTAAAGCTGACTCATGTGCAGCAGCACCAGTCACTGGTTTGTCCTTCTCAAGCTGATGCAAGGCAAAGAAGGATTGTAGCCCTTTCCTTCTGAGTGGTGAAAAAGTAAAAACACCTTCTATTATCTGTTTCAACATGGGAAGATGCTTTCAGGCTTTTCAACAAAAGGAAGATCACCAAAAACCAGTGACATCACAATTACCTACGAGCTTGTTAGAAGTCCAGTATCTAGGCTCCCCCCACAACCCCAAACCTACTGAATCCAAGTCTGCATTTTAAGGAGACTTCTAGGCAACTGACATGCACATTCAAGTTTGTGATGCCCTGGTTTGAAGCACAATTAGGTAACCTCAGCACCTACTTGGAAAGGTTCGTACATGACGTCAAAACATACCTGAAGATAGGAAACACTGAAGATAAACATCACAGTTGTTTCTGGCATTGAACCTACTTGCTTGCAACCACTAAGAGAAAACTGGCTGTTCAGAGCTGCCCTGGTTCTTTACAGCCCCCTACACGTGCAGTTCATCAGGGAGGGAGCCAGTGAGCTGTAGCACATGACAACACTGCCTCCCAAGATTGGACAGTAACCCAGCCAGCCTTATCACAAGGGCTTCAGCTCCCAAAGGATCCATGAATGTGTCACTGTATTTTGTGGCAACGGGAGAAAGGGAGCACAAGGGAAGAATGGGTAAGGCAGAAGACAGATCAATTTTCACCTGATAAAATGTTTATTCTAAGTAGTTAACTCTTCAAAATACATACACAACTCCAAAAAGCAGTGCTTTATTTCCCTTAAACATAAACCTAAACCGCACTATAATGAACACTAGAACTAGAGTATATCCAAATTTCCTGAAGATCAGCATGGTTAACAACTTGTCCATAAAAGTGAAATCTGGCTTTCAGAACTCCCACACTCATGCTCCTCCTGCTGTATCAATTGCTGCTTTTGCAGTCTGGTCTGGGGGATATATATTTACCCATCAGGATTTTTCTGTACTAAGTATGCAGTAAACGAGTCAGTTCACTAGTTTCATTCACACATTATCTCAACAACACAAAGACAAAAATCTGGGTTCAGAGGAATAACCAACTGTGTGTTCAAGAGAAACCTTACCTCTTACTTGATGTACTGGAATTAACTTTCCAGCTAACATATCATAGACATAAAGAACTTTGCTGTGGGTACTCGTGGCTAAAACTTCTTCTCCATTAGCACTAAAACAAGCCTTAAAGATTGGAAACTTTTCCAAATAGATGCTCTGGATTTTAGGATTCGTTTTTCCATCAACCTGTTAAAGAAGTCAAAAATGTTTTCTTTTGGTTATTTCCATGAATGCTGTACCAGTCGTAAATATCTTCCTTGCCTAAAAATGCATACCTGAAACAGCGAGACAGAGTTATCCAGCCCAGCAACCATCACAACCTGCGCGTGAGGATGGAACTGCACAGACGAAATCCGAGCACTAGTAGGGCGTTCAGCATTAGCATGTTGACAGTTCTTCATCTACGGAAAAATAGAGCTCGAATTGTACCAATTCAAACAGGTTACCATATTTTCTTTATACCACAAACAAGAGGTATCATCTAGTTGTCCACAGTGCAGAAGAGTGAACTGGAATGGTAACCAGAAGATGACAGCTCTGGCACCATGAGCCAGTCACTTTATACTATATTAGGCTCCGTTTGTACCGTCTGTCTAATGAAAGGATTTCTACATCTAGAAGTCTAGGTTTGTTAAATGCATTCTTAAAACACTATTACACAGTCACTTCCCCTCATTTAAATTAAGAGACTCTGACTTCCAAGGAAATTTTACTTAAAACTCCTATTATGGCATCTTGACATTTATAACACAAAACAAGGGCCACTGTGCTGTCACTGCTAGTTATGAGGTTGCCTAGAACTGTTTACATTCTCCTCTTACAGTCCATGGTTGCTAGTTTCAACAATGATAATCTCACACATCATCTGAACTATCTACAGATATTTATTTTGGTTTTCTAAGCTTTTTCCCCCAGGTTAAAATTTCAATTATGTACCAATACTAAGTATTATATGTAAGTGTTTTACCAATGAGGTAAAAAAGTCAATTGCATTTTTAATTAAGGTAAATCCATCCTATGAGGAGCTGAATAAATTGTCCTCATTAGGTAGAGACAGATGGAATTACCTGTCTCCTTCTAATTTTAAATAGTTGGTTCCCTTTCCATCTAAATACATATGCCATCATTTTATAATGAGGAAAAATATCTACACCACAGGAAGACCTGTTCATTTGACAAATATTTAACTGAAGCATCATTCTAGGTAGGCACTTGGTTACCACAATGAAACTAGACACAGTGATGAATTAGAAAGTACCTAGCATTAGCCACTTTGGATCCACTGGTCAGGGAAGACATTACTAAAGTTGCCATTTGAGCCGTTAAGAATGAGCCAGCCATGAGCAGTGCTTAAGGGACAGGCAGAAGAACAGCAGGAGCTAAGGTACAGAGACAGAAAAAGAACATGACATGTTCACGAAACAGAAGGCCTGAGCCTCAAGTGGTGGACTTAGGAGGGAAGATGCCTGAGATGAGGCTGAAGACACAGGCAGGGGTCAGACTGTGAAGGGTAGTATAGGTTATGGCAAAGAATTCAGACGTTTTCTAAGAAAAACAGGAAGTAACACGACCTGACATTTTATTTTTAAGAGATCCCTCTATTGGGCTAGGGAGGATTATAGTGGAAGAGGGAAAACCAAGTTACAAAGCTATGACAGTACATCAGTGACAGATGACAGCAGCACGCGCTAGGTTGGTGCCAACGGAAAAGAGAAATCAAATAGGATTTCTGGACAATTCCAGAGTGTATCATAATACTTCCTAATCCTTCTCACAAGAAAAAACAGGTAACAGACATTCACAAAGACAAAATGATGGTGAGTGTATTTAATCCTATTGATAAGAATCCATGCATCTCTAAGTAGAAACCAGATTGGATTTCAAAGACAAACAGCTGGACAGGCCCCAACTTCATTGACTCTCACCTTCAGAATTCCTTTTGGAAGAGAAGTTGACGTGGATATGAAATTCCCCGTCCTCTGTAACAAGTCATCTTCATCCGCTTCACTCTCATCTAAGTCAAACAAACCCACAAGGCTGAGCTTCACAATCATTAAGAGTATTCTTTCCCACCGTCCATATTTCATGCTTCAACTTTCCCTCCAAGCCTACCAACCTCAGGCACTTTAAAAGGTCCAACTAATCAAAGCCAAGCAGCAAAATACACTTGAAAGAAAATAAAAAGGTGATAAAGAGCTCAACATAAATGCTTAAAAGTAAAACTTGGCCATGGAAAAGAGAGACACATACGCAGACAGCAACTGAAGCCAGGATGTAACTTAAAAAAAGCAGAAGGTTCAGCTTAACAACTAAGCCAAAGAACTAAAACTTTCAGGTGACTGAAAATCAACGCCAGTATAGAGTGCACCATAACTTCACAGAAAGCTAACAATGCTGCTTCTCCTCTGAAGATGAGTAACAATTTTATAGTAGAGAAACTGAGTGGTTTTTAAAAGACACACAGGGCTAAAAGGCAAAATCTAGAGCCGGTGCCCTGTCAGTTTGTTGCAGGGCCCTGGTAAGCCACCCAAGCTTTTTATTGGGGTGGCAAAAGGCAACACTCTAGAATCACGGGTTCAGTCAAAGAATTAAGAGATACTCTTCCACACACTGAGAGCCAGGTTTGAATCACCACAATCCATCAATGGAGTCAGAAGCTCTGGGACTACTAGTGTGCCTTGCCCAGCCACATAACTACTAGTAAATACAACCAGTCCCTAGAGAGAGATAACCTAATCCTAAACCCCAAAACCCAGTGCTGTCCTAGACCTCTAATTAATAACACAGTTTTTCGTATATAATGTCTAACAGTCAATGAAAAATAACTGAGTCGACGGCACTTGGCCTGGCCATTAATGAAGTAAGCTAATGTAACTGAAAACCCAAGATGATCTTCACAGAAGATCCAGGTAACACAATTATGAGGCACAAACTTTAAAAACATTACACTTCGTATCTTCAAAGATAGTGAAAGATATGGTTCATAACTTAGCCAGAGAACTAACTGTTACCATTCAGTCCAACCCATAGTAGCCTACAGGACACAGCAGTACTGATCCGCTGGGCTTCCAAGGCTGGAATCTTTACAAAAGTAGCCCTGATGGCGCAATGGTTCAACTCTCGGCTGCTAACTGAAAGGCTGGCTGTTGGAACTCACCCTGAAATCTTCTCCCATAAAAGTTATAACCCAGCGAATGCTATGGGACAGTTCTACTGTCACACAGGGTCACTATGCAAAAAAACTGGTTCAGCAGTACCCAACAACAACCTCTGTGGGAGCAGATCACCTCCTCACTACACAGACCTCAAATGTCACAGTGTATAAATGCTATATCCTACAATTATTCACTTCAGACATCCTCACAGATTTGTATATGAGCTGTCAATGTCTTCAAAAGGAACTCTGATTCAGACATTAACAATACTACCCAACTTTCCTTAATCCCATGCCGTGATGCAACACAGCTGTACTGAGAAACAGACACCATGATTATCTACCCACTCTACGGTAGAGAATATGCTATTAGGTAAGCTTTACAAAATTGAAAAAAGGCTTCCCTCAAACTGTAAAAATCAAAACCAGACACATAAACATATATGAAACCCCAGGTTCTGACAAGCTTTGTACGATGGTTTGCAAAATAACAGAGCAGAAAAAAGAATTATTTACTAGTTTAAACAGGGATAGCAACGCTTACCATCTGAAGACATTTTTCGCCTACTAGACTCTGCCCAGGCAGGCACTCCTCCCATAGCATGCTGAAACCTAAGTAAATGTAGAAAAATACAATTGTGCAGTATGTTTAAAGACTGCAGGTTAGATAACCCTTCCAAGTTATACGTAATTCACTTCTAAACAAAATATTGCCTGTAAGAAAGGCCATGCACACAGTATAGTTCCAATCTGCTTATACCAGAAACTTTTATGAACCTCTGATTATCTAAAGTAGTCCTTGATATGTAATCATCAGATTAATTATGTCTTGTTACATGGTTCTCTTATCTGTTTTTATGAACTCCTCCTAGATCTTGTGGACTCAATAAGGAAGTTTCTTCATGGTTATAAACCAATGCTATAGTATACAGATTCAAAAAAATCCCACTGCTGTTGAGTCCAGTCTGACTCACAGCCACCCTAGAGGTCAGAGTAGAACTGCCCCAGGGTTTCCAAGGAGTGCCTGGCAGATGTGAACTGCCAACTTTTCAGATAGCAGACGTAGCACTTAAACCACTATGCTGCCAGGGTTTCCTTAGTGCACAGACTAGTACACGTTAAACATGTATGAAAGAAAAATTACCATACTGTTAACAACATATGAAATTTATGACATGGGGAATAAAGAACCCAAAAGACAGAAAGACCCATGTGACTGGGTCTCTACATTGACTCGGGACTGGAAGAACTAGACGGTGCCTGGTCACCACCAGTGAGAGCCGCGACAGAGCTCAGAAAATTGAGCTTCACTGGCAACACAAAAATGAATAGGGATACACCCTGAGACCTCCACCAGAAGACTGAAATTGATGGTCCAGGGAACTCGGAGTTCTCCTGGGAGCATGGCCTCTGGCCCTGATGCTGCCCCTGTCCATAAATCATAATGAAGGTCAACTCTTTGAACAGCAACAGAGTGGACTTGGCGATGCAGTGCAACCATATCTTGTGGGCACTTTATGGTTCTATGCATTTACAGGATATCATCCTGCTGACCTCTTACTGAAGGAAGGGGAGTGGGTGGAGAGGAGGGGACAGAAAACTACTGGGAGATTAGGTCATGTACGGAGCAGAGAGGAAGAGTGTGCTGTCACCAGACAGGGAGAGCAGGGGGAGCTGCATATAGGTGAGCATGCAAATTTATATGGCAGTGTACATTTTCAATCACAATAAAAAAGAAAATAGAAAAAAAAGAATATATGAAATTTAATCAAATCCAAATATGACTCATGAACCTTCAGACTACAGGAGAAATATGGACTGCCAATTAGGTATTAACTTCGTCAGGGGTGACAACGGTATTGGGTACAAGAAGGAAAAAATCTTTATTCTTAGGCAATGGACACTGAGAAATCTAGAGGTGACATGTACTGTTCTCTGCAACTTACTCTCAAGTAGATTGAGAAAACACACACACCCCAACTTCATGCACAGAAAGCAAACCACAGCAAAATACAAAAATCACTGGATGCAACTGGTAGATATGTGAATTTGCTTGACTTTCATATTATAATGCTGTAGAAAAAAAAACTGTTCATTACATATAAATGAACAAGCAAATTATCAATATCAACATTTTCTTGTATGGATAAGCTTACAAGGCTTTTTCCCAAGTTTTCTTTGTACTTATTACATTCTCCCATCTTCCCGTACCAAAAAAAAACCCTGACAAGTGGCTACTTCATCCAACACCAATACTCAGTGTCAAACGCCACTACCCAAGTTGTTACAGGCAAAGACTGTGCAAACCAAAATAAATTACTGGCCATAAACTTTCTTATGTGCCATCAGGTCTATTCTAATTCACAGTGACTATACGACACAGTGAAACTGCAAGGAGGGGATCCCAAGACGTAAATCTTTATAGGACCAAATTAACAGGTCTTCTCTCCCATGGAGTCACTGGTGATTCAAACTGTCAACCTCTCAGTTAACAGCAGAGTGGCTAACCACTGTGCATACCTCTTGGTCAATCAATGAAAAAAGGCACTTACTCTTCTTTAAGTCTCTTTTGAAGCTTGTCTTTTGAAAGTTTACTTTCACTGGCGTTTTTCATCATATCCTTCCGGAACCGATTGTTCCTCATATCAACCCTACAAAAAATCAAAACAGCACGCTTTCAATAATTTTTAAGAAGTCAATACAAATATCCATTGCCCTTAGTATTCTGAAAAAAAAAATCTAATTGACACACGTCAAGATCTGTAAGACATGCAATATCTCATATACACATATGTACATCATTCTTCCCCAGTCTCCAATGTTTTAATTACCTAGTTTACCCTAGGGAGAGCTAATATCTCCAACTTGCAATGATTTATCTAGTTACAGTTTACTCCACTCACTGAGGTAAATCAAAGAATCAAACAAATCAAAACCAAGCTTGAAC
The DNA here is from genome assembly GCA_028571685.1 of Heterohyrax brucei. Lineage (NCBI taxonomy): Eukaryota > Metazoa > Chordata > Mammalia > Hyracoidea > Procaviidae > Heterohyrax > Heterohyrax brucei. Next base: position 108,700,037 of record CM053149.1, on the reverse strand, counting down.
ATACCAGAAAGAAAAAAAAAAAGCAAACATTTGTCTCTATTGGATTTCACCATTAAAAACAACAGTAACAGTAATGAAGAAAAAGATTCAGAGATCTGATAATGTAAATTGTAACACTGTATACAATTAAAATAAGCATAATAAACAAAATTTAAAAGCCAATGGAAAGCTGGGAGAAAAATCTGCAATAAGTCTAATATATAAAGGTTTGAAATTATGTAAACAGTCAATACACTAAATTAAGAAACAATCTCCCACTGAAAAACAAGCAAAAACATAATTCTTATAAAACACTACTAACAACACACTTTCTCAACACAAATTAAGTATGGGTATTACTTCCTACGCAACAAACCAACAAAATCTGAGAAAAGATAAGTCACTAGTTAAGAGAAGAGAATGATGGACACTTTCAGTAAGAAACTAACTACCTTGTGGTTCCCAGTCTGGCAGTATTCATCAAGAGCATTAAAAATGTTTTCTCATCACGTAAATGATCAAATATTCTTTGATTAAGTAATTCCACCTCAAAGAATCTTTACGGAAATAACAGAAAGGTGGACAAAAATTTATGTGCAAAGACATTTTTATTATTATTAAAAACAAAATTAGCATTATTAAAAAGAAAAACAGAAAAGCATATTTGTCCAACAAATAGCTATGTAAATTGTGGTTAAGTCATACCATGGGCTATAGTACAATGATTAAAAAATGTTCACAAAGATTTCTTTTAAAACAGGAGAAGATATGTTTGATATGGGGAAAAATTATTACAATCTATCATTCAGTACAAAAAAGTCAAAATATGAAATACACAGCATGTTCTCCCTTAAGAAAGTATGTATTGTATATGCTAGCTAACATCTTTCCTGCCTTTACTGAGCTTCAGACACTGTACACCTCCCAGAATTTCCCCACCCCCCCCCAGTTCTATGTACCCTATCTCATTTAACCCTAGCAGCTTCCTGACACAGTCAGTGTTGGTATCCCTGCTTCACAAACAGGAAAAAGTTATTTGCCCCAGCCCACAGAGTTCAGTTCTGGCCAAAGTGGGAGGCAAACTCTGGTCTGACCCAAATGCTGCACTCTCAAGTATTCTGTACAGCATAGTAAAGAGAGCAAGAGTAGTATGCCAACGTGTGAGAATTCTGATGGTGAGAATTTTTTCTTATTTGACCTGTATTTTCAAATTTAATATCTTATTTCCTATACCAATATTTTATTTGCATTTACAGTCCCCATGTTTTTCAATCTTCACATAATTATATATTCATAGAAAACTTAAAAAATCTTCAAAGTAACTTTTCAAGTGTCCTAGTAACTTCAAAAGACAGGCAACTTACATTTCGTCATCTTCATCTTCTTCATCCACCCAAACTGGCTTCTTTTCAAGAGGAAATTTATCTTTCGCTTCATTCTCCACTTCTGAGTCACTGGAGTCCTCGTGCAGTTGAACCTAGAGAAGACACAACACCCTGAAGCACTTGAATCCTGTGATGGGAAAGATGCGTATCTCGTAGTCAAATGGCTTGCAGGATGGTTTGTGGCCTTCTGATGAAACAGTGGGATGAAATGTTACCACAGCATGTGCTAGAGGAAGCAGCAGAAAACAAGGAAGACAAAAAAACCGCACCACCACCTGGACCGGCAAGACAAGATGCAACAGCCAAGGAGAGAAAGTCAGTGTACCGGAAGGAAGAAATCGAGACAAGAACAACAAGAGTTTAACTTTACAGATGAAAAACAAGAAAAATTTCAGTATAAAAATTACAGCATCAGAGAAAACACAGCATTAAAAATAATTTTAAAAAGACCACCCATTGTCATCAAGTCAATTTTGATTCATAGCAACCCTACGGGACAAAGCAGAACTGCCCCACAGGCTTTCTAAAGAGCACCCAATGGATTTGAGCTGCCAATCTTTCGGGTAGCAGCTGTAGCTCTTAACTACTACTCCACCCCAAAATTTCCTAATGTAATTAAATGTCATAAATTAACCCCCTTCACATATTTTTAGAAATCTCTCTTCTCCCTTTCTCTTAAACTTTTTCAGCCCTACCTCTTCAAAAAGTGTTATACTACCAAATATAAGTCTAGATCACAAAATATTCCTTGAAATAAGCTTCAACTTTTCCAAAATCATGCAATAATTTATGACTGGCTTATGGTCCTTCAAAGCTCAGTATGTCTTCATTGACTATGCAAAGGCATTGGACTGTGCAGATAACAAATTAAGGATAACATTGTGAAGTGTGGGAATTCCAGAACACTTAATTGTGCTCATGAGCAATCTGTATATTGATTAAGAGACAGTCGTGCAAACACAACAAGGAGACACTACATGGTTTAAAGTCAGAAACAAATCCAAAAAGCCAAACTATATGAAGAACAAGCTATCAGGATTGGAGGAAGACTCATTAACAACCTGTGTTAGGCAGACACACAGCCCTGCTTTCTGGAACTGAAGGGGATTTGAACCACTGACTGATGAAGATCAAAAACCACAGCCTTCAGTATAGATTGCATGTCAACATCAAGAAAACATGCTGTCACTGTGAAGAAAGAAGACAAAGCTGAAGAGAAGCAAGTACTCAGAATTTCATAGGGAAAACTGACTTGGATTGTCAGCCTTCACTTAAACACAATAAAAAAAATTTTAAAAAGAAAAAAAAACCTCACAACTGGACTAGTATGCAACATCACAAAAAATGGAGAAAGGATTGAGGTTGTCAAGGATTTTATTTTACTTGGTTCTACAATCAATGTCCATGGAAACAGTAGTCAAGAAAAGACACACTGCACTGGGTAAATCTGCTGCAAAGGACCTCTTGAAACTATTGAAAAGAAAAGATGTCACCCTGAAGACTAAGGTGCGCCTGACTCAAGCCATGGTATTTTCAACCACATCACATGCATGTGAAAGCTGGACAATAAATAATTAAGACAGAAAAAGAACTAATGCCTTTGAATTGTGGTGTTGGAGAAGAACGCTGAATGTACCACGGACTGCTAAAAGAACAAATGGATCTGTTCTGGAAGAAACACACCCAGAATGCTCCTTGGAAACAAAGATAGCAAGGCTGCGTCTCACGTACTTTGGATATGCTGTGAGGAAGGATCAGTCCCTGGAGAAAGATATCACACTTGGTAGCAAGGAGGATCCACGAGAAAGAGAACGACACTCAACAAATGGACTGACCCAGTAGAGGCAGCAATGGGCTTAGCCATAAAAACGATGGGGGGATTGGTGCATGGTGCAGAACTGGGTAGTGTTTTGTTCTATTGTGCATATGGTTGCTGAGTTGGAACAGCCTGGAAGGCACCTAGCAACAACTGCACTTGACACAGATTCTTCTTTTTCCTTACTACATAACTGACACACAGATCAGCATTTTCCCCGTATTAGTTCCAACAAGATTTCAACAGCCTCTCCCATAGCACCCAAAGAGGTTCTGACAGTACTGAACACTTACTGGATCAACATTCATTCAACAAACGTCTACTGAGTTATTTCTCAGAGAGGCTTTCCTAGGCCACCGTATCGAAAATGGCACAGCTTCCTCCAAAGCACTTATCCTCCTTTCTTCAGAAGTACATAATCTATAAGAAGGCAGAGTTCTTTCGACAGGATTGCCCATTACTAAGTCTCCTTCAGTGGCTAGAACCACGTGGGATAAAAACTAAGTATAGAATATAAAGAATGATTTTTTAAGTGTAAAAAACTATAATCAATCACGTAGGGCTTCTACTGCCAAAAAGTATCTCTACCTAACACGCTCATAAATCTTCGCCGAATACACTGTGCTTCTCAAAAGTTTGTGTATTTAATAACCTCCTAAGAAGATCGTCAAATACAGATTCCCAGCGCCCACGAAATCTAGTTTCCCAAACGCAATGGAATTCCGGAATCCATACCGAACAAGCTTAGCAGGTGACTGAGGTAGGTGATCACCGACCAAGCCGTATGTAGCACTGACTTTCGGGAAAGCACAATTAAGCTGAACCGAGACAGATGCTCACGACTATGAAACACATGTTGAGCCCCCGATGGATACCGGGCGCAGCAGCCTTCCAGCAGAACAGTGAAATGAGCGTTTTCCGCCTTCCAAGGACCTCCAATTGAGAACCAGGAGGCGGGGTACGCATGGAGGTACCCCTCGGCGCCCGTCTTCTCCCGCTCCCTCCCACCTGAGCGTTCCCGCCGCCGCAGGTCGTCCAGGCTCCGCCCCCGGAGCCTCGCCGCCCTTCGCGCGCCCCGCCCGAGCGCGCCCAGCCAGCGCGCCGCGGCCTCCCTTACCCGCGAGCCCCGAAGACGCCTCAGCAGCGCGTCCTCGTCGTCCTCGACGTCGCCGAAGACCAGCTCCTCCAGGCACCGCTCCACGGCTGGTTTGTCCTCCTCCAGCGCCAGACGGTTCTGCTGCCGGAGCCACCTCTCCTCCTCTACCGCGACTGCGATTGTAGCAGTCGCCGCGCTCGGCCGCGCCGGTGGTTTCCGCTGGAATGAAGGGGCAGCCTTTGGGGCCGGTCGGTCCGGCCTCGCTCCGGCCCTCCGGTCTGGCTTCATTGGAGTCTTCCGCTCTGGCTTTCTTTTGGTACTGTGGTCCGGTTTCCTTCGGTTCCTTCGCTCCGGCGGCATCGTTGGGTTTCAGAAGAAACGCAGGCGCTCACGTGGAGCCTCACTGCGCATGCGTCAGGACGCCTCGCTTTCCCCTACCACTGAAGTCCCGAGAAGCTGGAAGGAGCCTGCGCAGCCTCTTAGCACGTGACCCAACACTAGCTCCCTACGTAAGGCCCACTCCCCCGTGTGCCCCTCCCCCTGTGGGAGTTTCTCCGGGAAGGCCAATCTTCCGGGTGTAGGGGGAGGCGGCGTGACAGTAGTGGAAAATTTTTCCAACACAACTTCGCAGCTGCAGCGCTTTGGAAGGAGTACAGGAAAGCCAGAGTATGAACTGGGATGGCTGAATGAAACTTTTACTCTTCCTCGTGACTTTTTAAGCACTGGACTTAAGCAAAGCCCAGATTTCTTTTTCCACCCCTTGGTCTTGGTACGGCCCTTAGCGTACGGAGCCTGCAGAGGGTCTCACGCTGGAAGAGAGAAAGGAGGGTATGTAGGGAAGTGGGCCAATCGGGGCGCGGGTCACGGCGCAGGCGCGCTGGGGAGGGAGGGCTATGCTAATATTGTTGATATCCTGGGGCCACCCGAGTTAAAGGGGGGAAATCCGGGGGCTGCCGCAGCCGCCACCGGTCCGGGCCCAGCCGGGGGCGTCTGTAGTCACCGCAGTCCTGGGTAGAGGCGCCTGCCCCCAGCGCGGGGAGGGGGCGCCGCGGGCCTGGGGAGCACGGACAACCCCTACCCATGAGGCCCTGATGGAAAACACAAAGGATCTGGTGAGAGCCGAGCGCGGCAGCTGCTTTGTGTGCAAGGTGGGGGGGACGCCTGCAGCTCCCTGACCTCAGCTCCCAGGCCTGCTCCTGCATCTCACGCCCCCTCAACCTTCAGAGCCTCCCCTCCCCCTACCGGCCGTTAAACGATTCAGGGACTTTCCCCTCCCCCCATCTCCTCCTCCCTGGCCTCGCTGGGTTTCTCTCTGCCCCCTGCACTTTGTGGAAGAAAATCTTGAGAAAGTTTTTCCTTGTGTCCCGCCCTCCCTCCTGCTCTGACGTGGGGGGAGGCGGGCTGGGGGACCTTTTCCTTCTTTAGCCTCCCAGGGTGGGAGAGTGGAGCCCTCACTTCCTTCAGAGTAGACACAGTTTTAGTCTTTTGCGGGGGCAGGCGCCTATTGCCTTTGGGGTCAGTGCCGCGAGGCGTTCCGCACGTGGAGGTGGCAATATTGAAAGGGGGCGGGGTGGGCACGTGTGGGAGGGAGAGGTGGGAGTGGTGTTTGGGAAGCAGCCGCCTAGGCCGCTCGGCTAAGAGGGTTCTAAGTCGGTGGGCTTCTATGACCATTGCGTTCTCTTTTGTGAAATAAGAATCCTAACGTTTCAGAGTCGGAAGAGACATTAGAGGTCACCCCAAGCAGCCGTCCCCTCTGCAGCCTCTCTGCCAAGTGGTAGGTAGCCTGACCTCTGCTTAAACCCGTACAAACACTTGAGTGTTCACGACTACCCTGGAAAGCCCGTTTCCTTTACAGTAGTTCTTGTTGGTGTTAGCCTGCCCTTATTAGATCCTCGAGTCTCGTTCGTGTCTTTGTTAAGTTACTCCTTTTTTTTACTTCTCAAATTTTCTCTCACCCACCCACCGCTCACTGGCCTACATTTTGTGTGCCAGGAGAGAACAGCAGGGAAGTGGGGGAAGGCGAATCGGTGAGAGAAGTCAGGGCCAGCCAGAAACTTTGCTGGGTCCCTTTCAGGTATCCTGGCATACATGTCTGAGGATGATTGCAGTTTTTCTACAGGAAGCTTGGGAATTACGCCTTCTGGGGATTTAACAGCTGTTTTCTCTCACTAGTGCATCTCTTTAAAGTTATAAATTTTAACGTTATCTTTTCTCATGTCTCAAAGCACGTTTGCTTGTTGCCTGAATCATTTTCCCTCAGGAAGCCTAAAATTGTCCGTGGGGATAGTACTGAAGTTGTTGGAAGCATCACCTGGTGTAGGGATGATCAGAGAACTGTGCCGCTTCTTCCTCCCTCCCCAACTCGTGTTTTGCAGGTTGAGCTTCCAGGGACCCCCTCCTCCACAGTTCATTCTTTTTTCTCTTTTTTTTTAAGAAACAACTCTGTGTTTTTTGACATCTGGAATTTATGCAACACTAATTTTTACTTAGAGTTTGCAATAATTGGAGCGTTTGTTACAGTAGTATGACTAGTATTTATCACTTAATAGTTGTAATTCGGGTTCTCAGTGGTTTGATTTAAACTATTGTCACTTGGAATTTTCTGATGTTTTCTTTCACTTGATGAGCCGTACTGTCTCCAGAAGTAGTTTTATTGGCATAAGAATCTTGGGGCAAATGTTTTCTCTTCCTAATATGGTGACATGGGAGTTAAGACGTAACAGATGTAGTGTAGAATTGATGTATTGAGTCTGAAACCTAAAGAAGAAATTTCTGCTTCAATTTAAGCTCTCAGGTCCACACCCACCCTTTTGTGACTTTTGCTTCCTTGTTTGTGGTTAGACTGTGTTGTTGTTGTTCATCCCAATTCCAAAAAGCGTGTAGAAAGAAAATAGCTTTTTTGTTTGTTTGTTTTTGTTGGGTTTTTTTTTTTTTTTGCACTGGCTCCTTTTTCTGCATAACTAGTTGCTTCTGTTTATACAAACCTCATACTCAGGGCATCTCCCAAATTATGGAAAAAAAAACTCGTGAACAAGTGTCTGTTCCTAAATATGTTAGTCTCGCTTCTTTCACTGCTTGGTTTTTTATTTTATGTAAACTCTGATGCACAATATTTATTGTAAGTATAGTTGTTAGAATTTAGTATGGAACTGAATACTGGATAGCAAGGGGGAAAAAAATTATGGTTGTGTCTTTAAAGTTTCAATTCATATGGAATTGGAAGTTGTTTCCCATAAAACATGAGCTGTCATGACTTAAGTTGACTGACTTTGGAAGTACTTGCATTCTAAACATACTAGACAGGAACAACTGGTTTTATTTTTAAAGAAGACACTGCTGAATTTTTTTTTTTAACAGGTGGTTATATGTTGACCTAATTAGTATTTAAAACCTCCTGGATGTTCAGGTTCTTCTAATTCTTTAGTTACTTTGGAAATTAAAACAAAACAATGTGTTTTATATTGTTTTAAGCAACATGATAATGGTCAAAAGAAGATAAACTCTTTTAGAAGTAAAAATGGCATTATTAATGTCGTAAATACTAACTAACCCACTGAAATAGCAAAAGCCGAGGATGTTCAGTGGTCTGAGTGACCACATTCTTGAGCAAGTAACTGTTCTTTGGGTTGCTCTTTGTTTCTCAACTGGAAATGTTTACTGCTATAAAATTTAATGTTTTCTTTTTATAATTGCAAGTCAAGCTGGTCGGTATGTATCCTCGGTTTCAAGGTTTTACATTGGAGAGCGAGATAAAACATCACGCTAGCAGAAGAGAAATGAACTACAACAAGCTATGCCTAACACTAGGGCATTCTTAGCTCTGTAAGACTAGTTTTGATTTTATAGGAAGATTGCAGGTTGTTTAGAGCTAGTCATAATTCTTACATAAAAGATTCTTGGAGGATTTTCCCCCAACACATTTTGAATCTATAGGCTGCTCATCAATAACCCTGTGAGGCACTTCTGTGCTCTCCTAGGGTTACTGTGCGTCAAAATTGACTCAACAGTGACAGGTTTTGGTTTTTTTTGATTGTTTGTTTTGGTTTTTAGCACAACTGAGGAACTGAAATTTTTATCTAATTGTTTTAGTAAGTTTAAGTAAGCACTTGTGACTGATAGCTGCCGTATTGGGCACTGTGGGTATAGAACAGTATTTTCCAAACTTACCTAATCACAGGAATCACCTCTTGAGGCTCTAGTAAAAAATACAGTACCTCTCTCCTGAAAATTATGATTCAGTAGGTCTGCCGTGGAGCCTGAGAACCTGTTTTTAATGCATACTCCAATTAACAAAACCAAACACGTTGCCCTCAAGTCAATCCTGACTCTGAACAACCCCATAGGACAGAGTAGAACTGCTCTTTAGTGTTTCCAAGGAGTGCCTGGTGGATTTGAACTGCTGATGTTTTGATTAGCAGCTGTAGCTCTTAACCACTGGACAGCCAGGGTTTCCATGCACACCGCATGGATTGGTTGGGGAGACAGTGCATTAGGAGATTTCTGAGCTCTCTTTTGAGTTCTCACTGTATTGATCGTTTAAAATTTAGTAGAAATGAGCTCTGGACAAAGTCTACAAACTGACTAGGCTGTCTGGCTCTGCCACCTCCTGGCCCATGTGTGATGTTGGGAGTGTTACCTTATTTCTTGAAACCTGTTTCTTCATCTGGAAAATGGGGTGAGCATTGGCCTGTTTCCTTCTGAAGTTTCTATAAACATCCAGTCATATGCGTGATAACCACTGTATTAACTACAACAGTGTATGCTACTGTAACATAAATTATAGTAATAAAAATGCTACGGTAACTTCCCCAAATCTTTCCCTTTTCACTGTTACCTAGTTCCTATTTTGCTTCTTACAGAGCTTGTTATAAGCAGTTCATTCTCATTTGTCAGTTTTTTACATAAAAAACCCAGCGCTGTCAAGTTGATTCCAACTCATAATGACCCAGTAGGACGGAGTAGAACTGCTCCATAAAGTTTCCAAGGAGTGCCTGGCAGATTTGAACTGCCAGCTTGCTGGTTAGCAGATGTAGCTGCTACCACTGCACCACCTTTTTCTGTATAGGCTTGGTTAATTTAGTGTTTTCTTGTCCTCTGAACTGTTAGGCCACAGTTTACAGTCTATTTGTAGGCCAGACGTTTTTATGTTTGTGGTGCTTAATACATATATTACTTGTTAAATATTGGCTAATACGGTATATTAGACTTCAGAGCTTCCGTTTGCTCGTTATAGATTATACTCCAAAGAATAGTCCTCTTGTGTCTTTTTAATCCAATTTTGTGTCATTTTTAATACCATGTAACTCATTCAGTGATTATATATCTTTTGAGCATCCAGTTCCAAACATTTGTAAAAGGTAAACAAGAGAATGTCATTATTTTCTGTCTGTTTTTAGGTTGTAGCAGATCAGCACAAAGCTGAATACTGTATTTTTACTGTGTTAATGTGCTAGTAAATAGGTCTAGTTGATTGCTCAAGTTAGTTCATTTGCTTTGCACTGCAGAGTCGACCTTAATTTGAATTTGGTTACTTCATGTAAAATTCATAGCTGGTGAATCTTAAAGGCCCTGTAGGCCACTGTTTGAAACTTAAGTTTGACAAAGTTATCTGCTTTTTAATTAGCTCTTCAGAGTCATACTTACAGATTCATAGCTTTCTTCTGAAGAGCCAAAAGCCCATTCATGTGAATTATTTTATCCTGTAGGTAAGTGGTGTTTTCCTTATGTAGAAGAGAAGGAAACTAAGATGCAGATTGTTACAGCCGAAGTTGTATCAGTCATAGAACCATAGCTTGAACCCAAAGAGACAAATTTTTACTTAACTATCAAAGAACAGCTTCCTTCTGCTGTTGCTTTAAATCTTATAATATGGTTTCTTAGACTATTTCTCCTTTCATTCTCTTGGGTACTTCCCAGTTTCCTCGGTTGTATTGTTGGCTGAATTTTTTCTTTCTTTCACACTGAACTCGTGGAAAACAAAAACTCAGTAATCCCAAATCGTTGGCATTTCTTTTTACAATAGTAAGCTTAGAAAGAACGGTTAACACTGCTGTGTAAGTCAGTGAGTTGTATTACTATGCTAGACTGTTTCTATCGTGATGGTGGAATGAGGAAGAGACTAGCAAAAGCCAAACAACTCTGTAGCTCCTACTGGGTCTAGTCACTGTAGAGTATCTGTTAACATTTATTTTGAGCTTTGTGCACTTACAACCTTCAGAGTTGTTTTTAAAAAATACGCATTCCATAGCTAAATATAAAACTTCGAAAATGGTGTGGACCTGTGCTCTGCTGGCTTGGATAATGAACAGTCAGCAAACTTGTGATGAGTGTTTTTCATGTTGAAATGATACTGTTATTATATGGTTGCTTATGTATATATCTTGTCTGTAGCCTCTCCAATATGTTCTGTAGAATTCCTGCTAGAAGTTTACAGTTTTACTAGAACTTTTGATTGATTCTGTCAGTTAATTAATGATTGTACCTGTTAATTTCCTTGTAGATTTTGTAGGAAGATTAATCTAGTTGGCAGTTACAGTAGGAAAGATAATCTACTGTAGTTACTCCTTCTTACATTTTGTTACTGTAAAATTTTATTGCTAATGCCAAAGTGCCATCGAATAGAAACATAACAAAGCTAAGGTCATCTTCCTATCCTGCTTTCACACTGTTAGTAGTTTTACTGTACCTTCTGGGACTTTCTGAATGCACATATAAAGTTAGGTATGTCAGTTATACAACAGTTTACCTGTTGCTAATCATTCCCCTGCTGATTAGAGCATTTTGTAGTTTTCAGTATCTCATTATTGCTGCAGAAAACCTTCTGCATACATTCTTTTGTACTTGTATGAATACTTGTGAAGGACCAAGTTTTAAAAGTGAAATAAACTGATTGAAAGACATTTTAAGTTTTCATAAGCACAGGCAGTCCCCAGATTATATACTAGTTCCATTTTAAGTCACATTTATATGTAAGTCGAAACAGTTTGGTACAGGTCATATCTAATGTCAGACAACTGTTTATCTGTATGTAGTGCACCTTCTGTGCATAAGAAATGTTGGAGAAGCACTTCCAGATACACTAAAACATCTTTGGCATAAGACTACTACAGTAATAATGTTTGGGTGTGTGTCACAAAGTATTGCCCATTTGTTACTCCGAACCTTGGTATGTACCTCGAATTTTTAATATAATAGACTGCAGGGATAATAGAATGTCAGTAGCCCAGTTGTTGCCTGCAGTGCCAAATTGCCTTACACTAAGGTGGCATCAATTTGCATCCCTACCCAGAGTGTTTGAGTGTTACTTCTCCCACACACATGCTTGTCAATGAAAGCCATCATCAGTCTCTTCCATTTTTATCAGAAGAAGAAAATAAAGTGTGCTTTGTAAAAGTTAACACTTATTTTTATCAAGGTAATGCATGCACTTCATTCTATATATAATGTTAAACAGCACTAAAAGTGCTCCAAAATAGGGTCCCTAGCAGCGATCTTTCTTCTTCCTACTTCATCCCCCATGAGACAACTATTTTCAGTTCTTTCAGCTCTTCTCATAATATCTAACACCGTAAATCTAAGTATTAGGCCTGCGTTACTCATTTAGCTTATGAATTTTAGGCTTATTGCTGTTGACTTTGTTTGTCATGGATGAAGAGTTATCACATATGCTCCCAAAGGAGGCAAGATTTTCCCACCTGCAGTCATTCCGTCACCGTATGTCCTAGACCTTAAATAATTGTCTGATGTGATTTTTCTGGTAGTTTTATTTTGAAAACAACAGTGCTCAAAAAGACATGTTACTTGAAGCAGTTGTATTGGATGCTTCTTTTCTGTGCTTACAGAGATAAGCTGAGAGAATCAAATTAAGAAAAAAATAAAAAGTAGATTAATATTTAACATAGATTTAAAAGTATTCTCTGGATTCGTGTTTGTAGTGTTCAATAGAGCTGTATAACCTTGAGCAAGTTGCTTGGCCTGTTTGGGCCTCTGCTTCCTCATCTGTAAAGTAGGAGTAATAATAAGTACAAGGATTAAGTGAATTCATATACATTAGAGTGTATCTGTTATGTAGTAAACATTCTGTAAGTATTGGTAATATTTATAACGACCGTTTTACTGCTCAGCGAACAAAAATAATCCAATAAGGGGTTATTACTGTACTTACAGTTAGACTCCTGCAGGACAAAGTGTAGTCTGAAACAAATTAGATGAAAATGAAGACTTACTCTGGAAAACTGTTAGATGACACAAAAGTAAATCAAATAATGACATGGGAACTGTCTGAGAGATAGAAAAGGCAGTGTTTCTAAGATACTATGGTGGTATAGTGGTTAAGTGCTATGGCTGCTAACGAAAAAGTCAGCAGTTCAGATCCACCAAGTGCTCCTTGGAAACTGAGACAGTTCTACTCTGTCCTGTAGGGTTGCTATGACTGACAATTGACTCACTGGCAACACATTTAAGTTTGGGTTTCTGGTAATGTAGGCTTAAAGAAGACAGGTCTGGCATTCTGCTTCTGAAAGGTGTCATCCTTAAAAGCACTATGGAGCAGTTCTAATTTGTACACTGACATTGCCATGAGTCATACTTGATATAATTGTCCAAACTAACAACAACTTAAATGTCTGTGTATAGATTTCTGATCGTGAAGTCTAATAGCAGCAGCCTAATGATGATTTACCTACCCAGTCCTCTCCTAAAAAAAACATGAACTCAATAGGGAACATATAACAGACACCTGCTAATGCCTTCAGAGTTATTAGGAAAACAGATTACCACAACTGTCAGATTATTTTAACAGCTCATGTGCCCATTCCTGTGGCCATAAAGAAAGGGGGGAGGAAAGCTTACCTGACTCACTGAAAGAATATAAGAACATGGTGGATGAAGAGGAACCACATACAAGTAATAATTAATCACCCCCATAAAGAGGAGATCTAATATTTACTATTTCAATATACTGAACCGCATATCTGGGATTTGATAGTACACAGCACTAGCTGTAGAGATGGGCTTGAAAGTAAACAGAACCAGAATTGGCAGCCTTAAATAAGCAATGCTTCAGAGGGAAAGGGTGGTCCCCTTTGGAAATGTGACAGTGAAGAGAAAGGAAGTAAAAGGTGGACTTTTAAGAATCATTCAGAAAAGAAAGAGAAACTAAACTGCAAGAAGAGTGTTCTTGAATTAAGAACTCTGCCCATGAAATGAAGAGAAGTGAGAAAAGCCAGACTATCCAACTGTGAAGTGTTGCCTTCGAGTCAATTCTGACTCATAGTGACCCTGTAGGAAGACAGAGTAGAGCTGCCCTGTAGAGTTTCTGAGGAGCACAGGATGGATTTGAATTGATATTTGGTTAGCAGCCATAGCCTGTAACCACTGTATCACCAGGGTTTCCGTGTCTGTACAAAACTACCTTAAGGGGGAAAAAGTGAATCAAACCATGTTAGCTAGTGAAATCCACCCCCAACAAAAGAAGAACATGAAGCAGAAGAAAACGGACCCCTGTACTCTTAAATGAAATTAAATATCCTCAAACTAGTATTTGGAAATAATGGGGGAAAAGCTTGAAACACAAAACTGAGAATAAAAAGGAACAAAAAACAGGAAGAATTGAGCTGACAGTTGATTGAACCCTGAAAAGAAATAGAAGAGAAGAAATCTTAGCAGAGATGAAGACTAAATTTTAAGATGCCCAAGAAACAATAGCTTCAAACACAAATTTAATAAAAGGCATTGAAAAACGGCAAGAAAATAACCAAGAGAATGAAAGTCATGTTTTCTTTTTTTTACTTGACAGTTAATGAAATGGAAAACAAAAAGGCAAAGACATTAGAATCTCTAAATTAAAAAGAGTAAAACAGAACTTAATATATGAAACTGTAATTGAGGGAAACTTCCTGGAGGTAAAAAGAAGGCCTGAATCTCAACATGAAAGTTCTTACCAGAAAGATAAACCCCAGGAGTTAACACTAGTGAAGATGCATGAAGTTTAAAACATGGGAAAAGCTCAGAGTCTCCAGGCGAGAAGATGAAGTCAAGGGCAAGAGTGTCAGGCTGGCCTCAGATTTCTCAAAAGTAACATATAAAGCAAGATAATAGTGGAGCAACACAAGGAAGGACGCTGCTGACCAAGAATATTATATCTAGCGAGTTCGGACCATGTAGAACCTCGGGAATACTATACTCATGAGCCTTTCCTGGGGAAATAGCTAAGAGTAAAAAGATGCTTAGTAATGCTACAAAAGACCTGGGACAGTGTTTCATGTTTGTTTGGTTTGGGTTTTGTTTTTTAACTAAATCTCAGTATCAAAACATAGGTAAAATAGTACACAAACATTATATTCTGACAAAACAGAAAGGAACCAAAAATATGGGAGAGGAAAGAAAAACTGGCTCAAGAAAATTGACTCTACGATAGGTTTTAAGAAAGGAACCCTGGTGGTGAAGTTGCTAAGTACCCATCACCAACCAGAAGACTAGCAGTTTGAACCGCGTAACTACTCCACAGGAAAAAGATGTGGCACTCTGATTTTGTAAATATTACAGCCTTGGACATCCTATGGGGCAGTTCTACCCAGTTCTTCAGGGCCACTTCAAGTCTAAATTGACTTGATGGCAAGGAAAATAGGTATTGAAGGATACTGAGGGATGCCATCAGAAACTGAAAGACCAGGTAGAAAAGATTAGATAAGGAAAAAGAAACCAGGTACTGTAAAATACAATACAAAGTTAAGCTCTAGGGAAAAAAAATACAAATCTTCAAAATACTAAAATTTAAAAAAGAAAACTGATGTGAATGGGGAGAAGGAACCCATGGTAATTATTAATGTACCAGTAATTAAAATGGCATGACAGAATTGAGATCAAACATATTAGTCATATCAAGAAATGAGAATTCCAGCTAGAAATAGAAATACCATGTGATCTAGTAATCCCGCTTGGAATATATCCTAGAGAAATAGGGGGTGTCACACAAATAGATAAATGCATAATGGTGTTTATTGCAGCACTCACTGTCCACTACAAGATGGAAATAACCTAAGTGCCCATATGCTCATCAGTGGATGAAAGGATAAACTGTTGTGTGTACACAGTGGATTATTATGCAGTGATAGAACAATGATGATCTTGGGAAATATACCTGGAGGAATCTGGAAGACTTGATGCTAAATAGAATTAATCAATTGCAAAATGACAAACATTGTATGAGACCACTAATATAGGGACTCAAGATTGAAACACAGCAGACAACGTTTGATGGTTACAAGGGTGGGAAAGTTCAGAAAAGGGTATTCATTGATTACATAGTAGATAGGAATTGGATTAGGTGAAGGGATGGACAGTGGGCAGCAGAAGAGAGGTCAGCATAGTTGGACTAAACTAAAAGCTAAGAAATTTCCTATATAAAGCCTAACACTTTGAAGTAGCAAGCACAGAGATCTGGGCATTGTGGTTTCAGGGACATCTAAGTCAATTGGCTTAACAGTTTTTTTAAGAAAATGTTATGCATCTCACTTTGGTGAGTGGCATCTGGGGTCTTAAAAGCTGGCAGACAGCCATGTAAGTAGCACCATTTGGTCCCAAGCCACCTGGAGCAGAGGAGAATAAAATAGGTCAAAGAGGTGAGGAAAATGTGAGCCCAAGAGACAGAAAGGGCCATATAATGCAGAGACTACATTGGCATGAGACCAGAAGAACTAGGTGGGGCCCAGCCACCACCAGTGACTTCCCTGACAGGAATGCAACCTAGAACCCCTGGTGTCACAGGAGAAAAACGGGTGTGCAGGACTAGAACTCTATTAAAAAAGTCAGACTTGTTGGCCTGACAGACTAGAGGTTCCTTAGAAGACACAGCTCTTGGACTCTGTTAGCCCAGAGCTGAAACCATTCTTGAGCCAACTCTTCAGACAAAGATTGGACTAAAAACATAAAATGATACTGACAAAAGTTATACTTCTTGGCATAGGGATATATGTGAGGCAAACTGGCCAGCTCCTGTCCAGAAGCAAGATGAGAAGACCAAGGGAACAGGAGCTAACTGAATGGACACAAGAAGTACAAGATGGAAAAGACAAGTGTGCTGTCACAGGTGGGGAGACCATCTAGAGTTGTATAGCAGCCTGCAAGTTTTTGTATGAAAAATTGACTTGGACTGTAAACTTTCACTTACAGCTCAATGAAATACTTGAAAAAAATGAGGATTGCCTCACTAGTTAGAGGACGAATGCTCTCTGTTGGCTGAAGCGTAGAAACTCAGCCTTATGGCATAGACAAAAGACTTTCTAAAGCAGTGGCTCAAAAAGTGAAAAAGATACACTAAGTGTCCTAGTCACCTGGTATTGCTCTAAAAGAAAATACCATGAGTGGAAGGTTTCATGAGGAGAAGCTTTTATTGAGACAGTCCGGTAAGCTGCAAATCCATTTACAAATTGTAAGTCCATTCAGTAAGTGAATTTATCACAGTTCAGTAGGCTGAGTCCAAATCCAGTGAGAGCATCTCGGCACAGGAACCTCGGGTCCAAAGGCCGTGCTCTGCTCTCGGTGCTTCTCTCTCGGTGATGTGAGGTTCCCCACTTCCTCTACTCACTTCTCTCCCTTATATTCCACAAGCTTCTAGCTTGAGACCTGCCTCACTAACACAGCTGTTGCCTATTCTCCATCATAAATCTCTCACTGGCAGGATTCACAACACATGGGAGGAAGGACATACTGGGACTCACAGCCAAATCAAATCAACAGACATTTTTGGGGGGGACAGTTCAACCCATGACACTAGGCAAATGGAAACAGTAAGCAGGAATAGCACTGCTGATACCAAATTGCAAGTCAAACCAGAGTACAGTAAGTATGATTAAGGACAGTTTGTAGTGCTGAAAGCTACCATTTACAATGCTGATAAAACTAATTTAAATATATATACATACTGATTATCAGCAGCCACCTGTATAAAGTAATAACTATAGGAAATGTAAGGAGAAATAACAAGAAATACTGAAAATAGAAGACTTGAATACTCTGAGCAAAAGGAAGGCATTACTGTTAATTTGCCATTGAGTCAGTTATGATGCGTGGTAACCCTACATGTGCGGAATAGAAAGGTTCCATAAAAATTTCAAAGCTGTAACCGTTCCAACAGTTTGCCAGGCCTATGTATCTTCCAGGTGGCTCTGGCTGGGTTTGAACTAGTAACCTTCAACTAGTGTGAAGCACTGAACCATTTGCATGATCCCAGGTACCTTCAAGAATGGTGTAAAAGGTACATCAAGAAAGATTAAAAAAAAAAAAAAAAAACTGGTTTTTGAGAAATAATCTAAGAAACTAGACTACATGAACAACACAGTATCTGAGATGACATAGCCTTGCTTGCCAGAAGTCAAGAAAACTTGAAGCATCTTTTGATGAAAACCAAAGAGTGAAATTTTGAATATGGATCACATCTCAACATTTAAAAAAAAAATCTTTATAGCTAAACCAATAGGTAGTATGATAAACTGAGAAAATAATTGAGGGTTTCATTTTATTTGAATCAACAACCAGCACCAATGGAAGCAGCAGTGAAGAAAATAATGAAGATGTTGCCATCAGCATATTGGCTAGAATCGAAAGTGTTAAAAAAGCAAAGATGTCACTTGGAGGACGAAGATGCACCCTATGCAAGCCTTGGTGTTTTTAGTCATTTCATATGTATGCAAAAGCTGGACAGTAAAAATGAAGACCAAACAATTGACATGTTACAGTATTGGCAGAGAGTATTCATATACCGTGGAATGCCAGAAGAACAAAGAAATCCGTCTTGGAAGAAGCATAGCCAGAATGCTTCTTAGACAGGAGGATAGCCAAATTTTGTCTCCCTTTCTTTGAAAAACATTATCAGGATGGGCCAGTATCATGCTTGGTAAAACAGGAGATTAGTAATAGAAGAGGAGAACCTTCAGTGAAATGAACAGATAAGGTGACCGCAGCAGTGAGCACAAGCATGAATGTTGTGGTGGGGGTGGCACAAGACTGAACAGCGTTTCTTTGTGACGCATAGAGTTGGAGTCAATTGATAACACCCAACTACCACATCAACATACTCTTTCATGCCTACATATTTTAAGGTGCAAGTAAGCAGTAGGTTCAGTAGAAGACAGCAAAAAATTAAAAGTGAAAGGTCCGTTTGACCTCAAAACTTAGAAACCTATTACATGTTCATAGAAAACCTTCTGCAGGACTGCACATAGCAGCTTTATTCATAGCAACCAAATCTGGAAACAAAGAATAAATAAAACTAACCTATGGTGATAGAACTCCCATCTGATTCCAGGGGAAGGAAGGGCAAGAGTAACTAACTGGGAAGAGAAACAAGGGCATTTTCTAGAGTGGCAGAAAGGCGGTCTTAATATACATCCAAATTACACTTTTTTTTTTTTTTAACAGGCAGGAAGGGAAGTGCAAGGTACAGAATTTCTGGTAAATGGTAGTAAAAATAGCAATCTGTGGAATACATTTAAAGCAGTGTGTAAAGGAAAATTCGTAGCCCTGAACACTTATGTCAGTAAAAATTAATTGCCAGTTTAGAAAAGGGAAAAAAACAACACAACAAAAAGAAATTAAAAAAAATAAAGGTAGAAATCAGTGAAGTAAACTGAAAGACTGTATATCAGATTAATAATCCTGGAGTTTTGGGGAAAAGAAATAGACAAATAAGCCACTAGCTAAGTAAGGTTATTGGGAATGGATGGATGGATAGACGGAAGGAAGGAAGAGGGTGATGGGAGAATTTCAAGCTGACAAAAGTGGAGGGAGCGCTAGAGTTGGAAAATTACCATTTTGTAGTCATGTATTAGCAAGAACTATCATTGGATGCTGAGTTGAGGGGAGGATTTCACTGAGAAACAGGGTGTTTACATGTTTGACATTACGTCCCCAAGCAAGGGCAAATAAGGTAAGTTTACAGTGTAAAACAATCCTCTAAAAAGGTGACCAAATTAGGGTTAGCCAAGAAACCTTTAGGTTCAAGATCTCAAGAGTATCTTAGGCAGTAGTCTCACTGAGTCTTCCAGCCTCTACTGGAGGTCTGGAATTTTTAAGTCCAAGTAACTCTTGAACAGTACTCACTCTGTTCTTCAATCTAGAGGATAAGGAAATGGAGAGAAATCCTAAACCAGTAAGATTTTCTTTTTTTTTTTTTTTTTGTCCTTTTAGTGGTGTGGATGTAGCACTTGAAGCTATTTAAATAAACATAATATGTTGAGTAAATATATTGATTTTCTTGGGAGCCTGGGCTCTCCGTATTGAAGAAGAGAGGTACAGATACTATGTGGGAAGGTGTCTTAGTTATCTAGCACTGCTATAACAGAGGTACCACGAGTGGATGGCTTTAAAACAAGAAATGTATTCTGTGACAGCACCCATTAGAAATAAGGTCAATTTTAACTGGACTTCAATGTAACGTGAGTACTACTCCCATCTTAACCCAATAATGCAAGAACAAAGTAGCAAGGGCAGAGGGCCGGGGACCATGCTCTCAGGGGAAATCGAGGCCAATTGGCACAACTGGCATTTTGCTAAAAGAATCTTCTGCACCCTACATTGGTGAGTGGTATCTGGGGTTTTAAAAGCTGTCAAGCTGCCACCCGAGGTACACCAAATGGTCCCAACTCAGCAGGAATGGATGATCACCAAGGACCAAAACAACATGGGGGAAAGAGAACCCAGAAGACAGAGACCCAAGTACATGGGTGACTACATCGACCTGTGACCAGAAGAATCAGGCGTGCCCGACTATCACCACCGATAGCCGTGATGGGTCTCACAAAGTTGAGTCTCATTGGCAACACCAGAATAAAAGGGGGTGCACCCTGAGATCTCCACTAAAAGACAGCAATTGATGGTCCAGGGACCTCGGGGTTCTCCTGGGAGCATGGTCCCTAGCCCTGATACTGCCACTGTCCATAAATCATAATGGAGGTCAACTCTTCAGACAGGAATGGATTGGATGTGGCAGCACAGAGTGACCATATCATCTGTGCACTTTATAGTTCTGTGCATCTGTATGATGGCATCCTGCTGACCTCTTACTGGAGGCAGGAGAGAGGGTGGAGAGGAGGGGACAGGAGATTGTTAAGAGGTTATGACATGTATAGAACGGAGAGGAAGAGTGGGCTGTCAACTGGGCAGGGAGAGCACTGGGAGCTGGCACATAAGTGGGCATGCAAATTTGTATGGGAATGTACATTTTCACTCAATTTTAATTGAAGTGTGTTTCCTCACAGTAAAGTAAGCGTCCAAATTCAGGACATCTGCTCCAGGGATAAGCTTTCTCTGGTGGCTCTGGAGGAATGCCATTGTCATCAGTCTTCCCTGGACTGGGAGCTTCTGAGACACAGGGACCCCAGGTCCTTTCTAAAGGATGTGTTCTCCTGCTAGTACTGCTTTCTTGGTGGTGGTGTGAGGTTCCCAACTCTTGGTTTGCTTCCCTTTCCTTTTTAATCCCGAGAAATTGCCTCAAGACACAAAAGTCTTGCACTTTGAGTCCTGTTCCTCTAACACAACCACTGCCTATCCTCCCCAATTAACATCATAGAGGGAGGATTTACAACATACAGGAATATCACAACGCTGACAGTCAAGGCCTAACCAAATTAATACATTTGGGGGTGGGACACAATTTAACCCGTGATGTCTGCTAGAACAGAAATACCACAGTTGGGTGGTTTCAACAAAGAAGAGTGTATTCTCTCAAATCTAGTAGATTACAAATCTAAATTCAGGGTATCAGCTCTTGGTGAAAGCTTTCTGTCTCTGTCAACCTGGAAGGAATATCTTTGTCATCAGTCTTCCCTTTGTCTTTGAGCATCTCAGCTCAGGAACTTCAGGTCCAAAGGACCTACTCGCAGCGCTGTTTTTTTGGTAGTACCAGGTACCCCATTCTGCCCACTTCCGTTTCCTTTATATCTCTGCCAAGCTAGCCTCTGGTCGGACCCAATCGTTGGCTTTAGGATAAAAGGTAGCATAGCCCACATCCAGGGTAACTCCCTTTACATTGGATCAGGAATGTGACTTTAGTAAGGATGTTACAGTCCCACCCTAATTCTCTCTAACATAATCCAATCTTGCCCTATTATCAATGGAAACAGATTAGGATTTAAACCTATATGAAATCATGTATAATGGTGGACAGTCACGCAGTCATGGTCCAGCCAAATTGCCACGCACATTTTTGGGGGTGACACATTTCAATCCATGACAGAAAGTATGGAAAAGCTTTGTAGTGATGGATTGGACTTGAAGATGTATGAACTCGTGACTTCTAAAATACTTATATACGTTTGTGTGTATATAACATGTCACGTATATGTATGTATTCTAGCTCAGTTGCTGAAATGCTTAGAAGCAAAGAGAAACCTCAATAACAATTGGTATTCTTAGCATTTATATCTAGTGTCATTGCTACCTGAAGAAACCAAGGCTTTTCAGAGAAATGCTTGATTCCAGAGCTGTGACAGAGAAGTGGGCATAAGATACACATAAAACCAAAAACCAAACCCAGTGCCACTGAGTCGATTCCAACTCATACTGACCCTATACGACAGAGTAGAACTGCTCCATGGTTTCCAAGGAATGCCTGCAGATTCGAAATGCGTAGCACTTAACCACTAAACCACCAGGGTATGCCTAGAATGTCTTAACTATGCTAGAAAACAAGGAATTGCTCATAATATTGTAAGGACATAGCAGTTACACTGTAGTTGGGCTAATTTTGAGCCCCCAGATACTTAAGGAAGGTAATGAGTTACAATCAATCAGAAAAAACAGTAATCCATGAATTAATACTCAGAATACATGGATGATTAGTAGAAAGAAGGAATTTTCTTTACAGAAGGACAACCAGTGGTAAGTACGGAGGGAATGTTAGGGTTGAAAATTACCGTAAAGATTGGTTTGGGTAAGAATCATCGTTGAATGTTAAGTCTGGGGTAAAATTTAATGAGTGGCTGAGTATTTGCATGATCTTCAAGTGTCTTTCCACAGATTGTTTATTCCAAGGGAGAGAGTGGTAAGAGTGGGGAAACCTAGTCCATACCTAGATCAGGTCACCAAAATTAACATCGCTGGTAAGAGGCACATGAGCATCATGGCTCTAAATTTAATACCTCATGACAGACACAGAATGAGGAGCATTTTGACTGCAGATGTACAGCCTACATCTAATCATGAGAAAACATCAGGTTCAAAATAAGGGAATATTTATTTTTAGAAAAGAGAGGCACTGATTTATGTAGAAGCCTTCCAGATAATTTGTGTAGATACTCCAGCCTAAATACTGAATGTTGAGATGAGACTTCCCACTGCTGAAATTTGGGCTGCACATAGCCACTTCCTTCCAGAGAGTTCAGTATGGAAAGGGGGAAAACAAGGATAACTTTGAAATGGAGAAACCTAACGTGGTCTCAACCACGTGATCAAAGTCAGCATCCACAGTGATGTCATTATTGGTGTCGTATATCCTCATGATGTAACACAAATGGTACTTGTGAAGTCCTCCTCTGTAAAACATACAACCCCAGTCTAACCGTGACAAAGCCATCGCATGTTCCCAGTAGAGAAACATTCTACGAAATAGTAGTGTTCACAACTGCCAGGGTCATTAGAAACAAAGTCTGAGAAACTGTCACAGCTGAGAAGAGCCTGAGGAAACATGCAGCTGAGTGTAATGTGTCTTGAATGGGATCTTGGAGCAGAAAAAGCACCACAGTTAAAAAACTAGGGAAACCTAAACATGAACAGTAGTTAAATGATAACATACCAATATCAGTTCATTGATTGTAACAAATGTACAATACTTAAGTAAGATGTTTAATAATAGAGCAAGGGAGGTGGTGAATATATGGGAGCTCTGCTGTATTAACTAGTTTTGCTATAAATCTAAAGCTGTTGTAAAAGTGTTAAAAACGAGGAGGCTACATTCTTTAAAAATGTCAGATGTCATGGGAAAAAGATTCCTTCCAGATTAAAGAAGGCTGAGAGACGTGACAAAAGAAATATGTGATCTTAGACTGGGTAAAATATCATAAAGGATATTATTGGGTCAGTGGACAAAAATGGAGCGTGGATGGTAGATTAGATGAAAATAATATGTTAAGTATAAACTCTTGAAGGTTGTAGTTGAGCTGTTATTTTCAGGAAAGTCAAACTGAGGTATCCAAGACATTAGTTTTCAACCAAGAGTGATTTTGCCACCTAGGGGACATTTTTGGTTGTCACAGCTGGGGGAAGAGAAAGTGCTACTGGTGGTATCTGGTGGGTGCATGTGAAGGATGAGGCTAAACATCCTGTATTGCCGGGGACAGCTCCCCCCAACAAAGAATTGTCTTGCCCAAAAGGTCTGTAGTGCTGAGATAGAGAACAATGAGCTAGCTTGTATTGTTACCCTCACTTAGCGACAAAGGGACTCTTTCACTCGCAAATGGTTTGGGGGATGAAATACATATTTTTTAGTAATGTGGTATGTTTTCAAGTATTTCCCCAAACTTGTGTATTAGTTAGAGGGGGAAATAAAGTGCACATTGCAACCTGTGATATGGGGATGACAGAATCTTGCTTTCTGAAAGTGAGAAGAACATGAAACATTTACTGATGAGGATCAAAGATTGTAGCCTTCAGTGTAAGTTATACCTCAGCATAAAACAAAAATACTTGGCAACTGAACCAACAAACAGAATCATAATAAATGGAGAAAAGATTGAAGTCAAGGATTTAATTTTACTTGAATCCACAGTCAGCACCTATGGCAGCAGCAGTCAAGAAATCACGTGGTGTATATCGCATTGGGCAAACCTACTGCAGAAGATCTCTTTGAAATGTTATGGCGAAGATGTCAGTTTGAGGACTAAAGCAAGCCATGGTGTTTTCATTTACCTCATGTACGTGCCAAAGCAAAACAGTGAGACAACCAAAGAAGAATTGATGCTTTGGAATTACAGTGTTGAAGAAGGATGTTAAATACCATGGACTACAAGAAAAAACAAATCCGTCTTGAAAGAAGTACCGCCAGAGTGTTCCTTAGAAACAGGTGGTGAGACTGGATCTCACACAGACTTATTAGGAAATAACAGTCCTTGGAGAAGGACTTCGTGCTTGGTGAAGTAAAGTTTGAGAAAGAGAAAGGACTACAGCGAGATGGGTTGACAACAGTGGCTGCAACAGTAGGTTCAGACATAGCAAGGATTGTGAGTGTGGTACAGGACCGGCAGTGTTTCATTCTGTTGTAAATAGACTAGACTGCTCCTAACATGAGCAGTTTATGATGTAACACAGCATAATCCCTTGGCAAGATAAGCAAAATTAGCCTACCCAAGTGTTTGGTGTTAGTTGTCCCAGCATGTGAAGAGGAGAACTGCTCCATAGGGTTTTCAAGGCTGTACCCTTCTGGAAGCAGATCACCAGACCTTCTAAGGAGCCTTTGAGTGAGCACCAGACTTCTGGTTACTAGTCTAGTGCTTAGCCATTTGCGGCACCCAGGGACTCATGTCTATAGAAAGTAATAAAAGGGACAAAATGTTAACACTTGGTCAAAGTAAGGGTCATTCACATAATCTTTGTACTGTTACAACTTCTGAAAGTTATTCTTTGTAAATAAGTTTAAAAATTATGTTAAAAATATCAACTGTACCATCCTTCAAGGGGATATAATTTCATAGTAAAAAAGTCAGTAAATTGTGTCTATAAAATTTAAAAATTATAACTCATCTAATAAGTGTAAGTAGACATTTGCCGTTTGCCTTTTAATCCCTATCCCCCAGACTTTATTCGAGTTGATTTAGCAAAAAAAAAAAACAGTTTTGGGTTTTTTTTCCCCCCCGTCTTTTGTCTCATCAGGAAGTAGGCAGTCGTGTCATCACACTCTAATCATTACTCTAATGTCACAGTTTTTTGTTAAATCATTAGCATTTATGTAACTATAAAAGTAAATATTGCTGCTCAGTATACTGTTTTCTTTTTGGTACAACATTGTTTCAAGGATTTAGTGATTGTTTTCTGTTTGGTTAGTATTGGACGTTATCTGTTGCCTGTTTTTCAAATGCATTAGCAAACTATGAAACACAAAGATTCATTTTTTTCCTGGAACCGTTCCAGAACCATCATCTGTTTTCCTGCTCTTGCATACTCTAGTTGCTTTCTAGGCCCTATACAGCTGTTGTTCTGGAACATCCCTTTATCATTGTCTTGGAAATTCCCTTTAGCTGTCCTGGGTAGGTCTTTTAATTCCTGATTTACCATCTTCCTCTTTCTTGGTTACTGTGACGTTGTAAAAAAGCACATCTTCCAGTAATTTTCCTACAAAAAGAAAACACAAGAACTAAGTTTTTTGAAATTTGGCATATCTGTAATTATTTTACCCTTATCTTGGTTGATAGTTGGACTGGATACTGGTTTTTTTACAATGCACTTTTATTAAAAGCAAAATGACAGAATAAACTATGAAGTTTTAAGTGTACCATTTGATAAATTTTGCCATGAAAGGACTTGTGAAACCATCACCGCAATCAAGATAATGAGCATACCGATGCTCATTTAATCCGCCCCTCCCTGGATGCCCATCCTTGGATAACTACTGATACGTTTTCTGTCATTATATTTTAGTTTGCCCTTTCTAGAATTGTATATAAGTGGAATCATACAGTATGTACTTCTTTTCTTTTTATTGTGATTGAGTGCAAGTGTACAATCTGGTTTAAATTCACATGTTTGCCTGTATGCAGCTCCTACTGCCCTCCTTGCCTGGTGACAGCACACTCCTTTCTATTCTATACAACTCATATCCTCTTAACAATCTCCTGTTCCCTCTTTTCCACCCTCTCCTCTCCCCTGTTTTTCACCCTCTCTCCCCTCTAGTAAGAGGCCAGTAGGACAACATCCTATAGATGCATAGAACTGTAAAGTGCACACATGACATGGTCACTGTGTGTTGCAGAGTCCAAATCCATTCCTGTCCAAGGGGTTGACCTCAGTAATTTATGATCAGGGGCAGCATCAGGTCTAGGAGCCATGCTCCCAGGGGGAAACCCAGGTCTTCAGATGGTCATCTGTGGTCTTTTAGTGGAGTTCTCAGGGTGCATCCCTTTTTATTCTTGTCAGCACCATCTGGTTCTTCTGGTCGCATGTTGATGTAGTCACCCATTCACATGGAGCTTGCCTTCTTCTGGATTCTCTTTCCCTCGTGTTGTTTTGTCATTGTTGATCATCGGTTCCTGCTGAATTGGGACCATTTGGTGTACCTCAGATGGCAGCTTGCTAGCTTTTAAGACCCCAAATGCCACTCCAAAGGGTGGAGAAGACTCCTTTAGCAATAGGCTAGTTATGTCAGTTGGCCTTGATGTCCCTTGAAAGCATGGTCCCCTGACCCCTGACTGCCACTCTGCCCTTGCCATATTGAGTTAAGATTGGAAGAGTTTTCAGATTATGTTAAAGTCCATTAAATTGATCTTCCTTCTAATGTATGCTGTGAGACTTCACCAAACCAAATTTCTATCAACTATCCATAACTAGCCCTCTCTCTCCTTCCCTCGCAGCTGTCAGAGTCTTGTCTTCTGTACATGAGTCTGTTTTCAAGTCCTTATAGTAGGGGTCTCATACAATATTTGTCCTTGTAAATATGTATTTTTTGTTTTAAAGAAGGTCTCTGGCTTTCACTCACCATAATTTGATAACCATCTATTTCATGTATTGTCAGTAATTCCTTGTATTACTGAGTAGCAAAATGGAATTAGTTTATGGGTGTATTGTAATTTGTTTATTCACTCTTCTATTACTGGACATTTAGATTATTTCCAGTTTGAGTCTGTTGCAACCATTCATATATAAGTCATAGTATGGACATACACTTTGAGTTCTCTTAGATAAATACCTGAGAGTGAAATGGGAGTGGTAGGTGATTTATGTGTAACTTTTTAAGAAACTATCTGTATTTCAAAGTGGTTGTACCATTTTATATTTCTTCCAGCAGCATATGTGAGTTCCATTGGCTCCACTTTGGTTATTTTGTTTACTTAAATTATGATGGGTCTATAGCAATAACTCATTGTGGTTTTAATTTGCATTTTATCAGTGATTAATAATGTTGAGCATCTGTTCATGGGCTTATTTGTCATCGTATTTTTCAGAAGTGTATAGGTAGACCTTTCGCCTGTTTTAATTTGGGGATTGAGTTTTCTTATTGCTGAGTTTTAGAAGTTACATACTCTGACTACAAATCCATTATCGGTATGTTAATTGTAAGTATTTTCTTGCAGCCTGTAGCTTCTGTTACTTTCTTAACTGTGTCTTTCAAAAAGCAGAAATGATTTATTTTGACAAAGTCCAGTTTATTAAATTCTTTTTGCCTAACCCAAGGGCATGAAGTTTTTCTTTGAGGTTTTCTAAAGTTGTATAGTTTTAGCTCTTGCATTTAGATCTGTGACCTATTTTGAGTTAATTTTTGTGTGTGTTGTGAAGATGAGCAAAGTTATTTTGTTAGATTTTGTTTTGCATACGAATAATTGTCCCAACACCATTTGTTACCGGTTATCTTTTCTCTGCTGCATTACCTTTGCACTCTTGTAAAAATCAGTTAACTATAGGTATTATTGACCTAATTATGGATGCTCTATTCTGTTTCTTTGATCAGTTTGTCTAAATATTAAATCTAGAATTTTTTTCTTTTTGATTGTGTTTAAGGGAAAGTTTACAATTACAGCCAGTTTCTCATACGAAAACTGACATGCACTCTGCTGTGTGGCACCATCTACTCTCCCAGCACTGTAACAGGCACACTCCTCTCCTTCAATCCATATTTCTCACACCTGTTTGAGCACCTCCTGTACCCCTGTAATGTTCTGTCTCACCTCCTGTATGTGCCCAAGCCATCACACACACTCTTCATCAGTATCACTGTATACCTTATATGTCAGTTCACTCTGTCTGAAGAGTTGGCTTCCAAATTTGTTTCAATTCTGGGTTAACAGAGTTTTGGAGCCATGTCTTTTGGTGACCCTCCAGTCCATCAGACCATCAAGTCCAGTCTTTTACTAGATTTTGAGTTCTGCATCCCGTATTTCTCCTCCTCCATCAGGGACTGTTTGTTGAGTTCCCAGTAAGGGATGTCATTGGTGGTGATCGGGCACCCTCTAGTTCTTCAGGTCTCGTGTTCCTATTGTCTGTGTTGTGTGTTGCCCTTTCTATCTCTTGTCATTGATGTTCTTCTTTCTCCTTTGCTCTCTAGGTGGGTTGAGACCAATTAATGCTTCCTAGATGCCTCTTGATAGATTTTAAGACCTCAGACACAACTCACCAAAGTGGAATGCAGAACATTTGTTTAAAAAACTGTTAGGCCGGTAGACCTTGATGTCCCCTGGGGTCATGATCCCCAAACCACTAACCCTGTTACTCTGTCCCAAGAAGTGCTTGGTTTTATTTAGAATACTTCTAAGGTTTGGGTTTAGTCCTAGTGCTGACTTATCCTCTGCTGTGTGTTTATCTCTCCCTTCACTGAACATACACACACACACCCACACACCTATCAAGTTGGTTGTGACTCTTCGGTCAAAAATATAACTGCCCCCTAGTTTCCAAGGAGCACCTGGTGGATATGAAGTGCCAACGTTTTGGTTAGCAGACACAGCCCTTAACCACTACCACCTGGTTTCCTCAACATTTTAACAACACTGATTAATCTCATCGATGCACATGGCACGTTTCTCATCGTAATTTTTATAAACATATTTTATCAAGATTGTCTGAAAAGCCTTGAAGCAAGAGTTGGCCAGACTTAGTTGACTGTAGCTCTTTTATTTTTAAGGTGTCTTTCTGTGCTTTAGGTGGAAGTTTAAAGCTTAATTTTTCATACAAAACTTTATGCACATACTGTTTTGCAGTATTAGTTGCAATCCCCACAATGTGACAGCATGCTCCTACTTTCTTCCCCAACTTCTGTGTGTCCAGTTGACCAGTTGCTGTTCCTTCCTACCTTCTCATCCTGTGTTTAGACACCAGCTGCCCATCTGTTCTCCTGTATCTGATTGAACTCAAAAACTGTTCCTTTTATGTGTAATTTTTTGTTTTATAGCCCCATCTTACTGTTGTTTGCGAAGTGGGCTTAGGCAGTGGTTTCATTTCTGGTTTAACAGTGCATCAAGGGGCCATAGGAGTCCTCCAGTCTCTGTCGGACCATTAAGTCTGGTCTTTAAATGTGAATTTGAGTTTTACATTTTTGTCTGCTGCTGTCCAGCACTCTCATGTTTCCTGTTAGGGAAGTCATGGATGGTAGCCAGGTGCCTTCTACTTCTTCTGGTCTGAGGCTGGTAGGGTCTGTGGTTCATGTGATCCCTTCATGTTTTAGGCTAGTTTTTTCCTTTTGTCTCTGGTTTTCCTCATTCTCCTTTGCTCTAAGTAGGATGGAACCAGTTGATATATTGTAGATAGCCTCTCACAAGCTTTTAAGACTAACAAAGTAGGATATAGCACATTTTTTTAATAAACGTTGTAATGCCAGTTGATCTAGATGTCCCCCAAAAGGCCAGCACTTTCTTAAAAATAGTAATAATAGCCTATAATTATTGAAACCCAGGAGTTTTACATATATATTAATCCCTTGAAATTTCAAAGCTATATTCTCTGACAAGTAGGATCAGAATCAGATATTCTGGGTTGTCCTTTAAAGATCAGTAAAATACGCATTAGCTGCTAACTGAGCTGGCTATAAAGTGGACAAGTTTGTATGAAAAGGCCTGCATGCAGGTGGGCTGTGTGACTTTATTAGAACTTACAATGCTAGCCAGTGTTTTCTGAGGGTGTATACCAGGCACCATAATGTCTTCCCACTGCCCTCAGGAGTGAAAAACAGATCTCAATTTCTTACCCTGTCCTGCAGGGCTCTTGTGGTCTAGCCGGTACTTCCTTCTCTTTTCACACCAAGCATTAACCATATTGGCTTTTCTGTTACTCTGAAGTGCCAAGTTTATTCCAACCAGAAAACCTCTGTCTTGCACTGTCCTTGCCTAGGACTTTCCAGTATCACATATTCCAGTGGCCACGTATTTTGTTCCTCAGGTCCTCCTTCACTGAGGCTTTTGCTCACGACAGACTCAGTTGACCGTCCCTGCCTTTGTTACCCTTCCATCATGGGGCCTGTTGGCTTTTCTTCATCGCTTTTATCCCTGTCTGAAATTTTTGCACATTTGTTTGAATATATAGTTATTGCCTGCTCCCCCAGTAGACTTTGGAGAAATAAGTCACAAGAAATTTGATTATTTGAAGATATGTTTGATTATATGTAAGTAAGTGAAAATTATTTTAGAACCAAATCGAGTAAATAAGAATGATGGTCAAGCTAGGGAAAACTGTTGGAGGAACAGGGACAATAAGTCTAAAGCAACCACAAACAGTAGGTTTTTCTCTCTAAAATTGGATCTAAAAGAAGCATACTAAAAATGGTTGGGGGTTGTGGCAGTGTTAGCAGGGCAAGTGTAGAGTATCCCAACAGAATTTCTTAAAACACAGTATTTATTCAGACTTCAAGTGTTTTCAGCATGTGGGTTAAGGAACCGTTTCTGATGTTTGCATAGTCATACCTGAGAAGTGAAAATCAGTTTCCCATCCATATAAACATTTAATACTGTTATTGTTGTTGTTAGGTACCCTCGAGCCAACTCCAACTCACAGCAACACTACGCACAACAGAACAAAACTGCCTGGTCTTGTACCATGTTCACAATTGTTTTTATGCCCTAAGCCCATTATTGCAGCCACTGTGTCAGTCCACTTCATCCAGGGTCTTCTTTTTTTTCACTGAACCTCCACTCTACCAAGCATGATGTCCTTCTCTAGGGACTGATCCTTCCTGACAACATGTCCAAAGTATGTAAGATGAAGTCTTGCCTTCTTTACTTCCAGGGAGCACTCTGATTGTACTTCTTCCAGAACAGATCTGTTTGTTCTTTTGGTGGTCCACAGTAGTAACATGCAGCATTCTTCTCCAACACCACTATTCGAAGACATCAATTCTTCTTCTGTCTTCTTTGTTCATTGTCCAGCTTTCTAATGCCTGTGATGTGATTGAAAATACCATGGCTTGGGTCAGGCACATTTTAGTCTTCAAGGTGACATCCTTACTTTTGAATACTTTAAAGAGGTCCATTGCAGCAGAGTTTCCCAATGCAATGCGTCTTTTGATTTCTTGACTACTGCTTCCAAGGGAGTTGATTGTGGACCCAAGTAGAATGAAATCCTTAACAACCTCAGTCTTTTCTCCATTTATGACAATGTACTTACTGGTCCAGTTGTGAAGATTTTTCTTTTCCTGATATTGAGGGCATTCCATATCGAAGCTGTAGGCCTTGATCTTCATCAGTAACAGTGTCTCAGATCTTTCTCATTTCCAGCAAGTAAGGTGGTGGCGTCTGCATAACACAAGATGTTAATGAGTTGTCCTCCAATCCTGATGCCTTGTTCTTCGTATAATCCAACTTCACGGATTATTTGCTTGGCATACAGACTGAAAAGATGGTGAACAGATACAACCCTGATGCACACCTTTCCTGACTTAAACCATGCAGTGTCCCCTTGTTCTGTTTGCACAACTGCCTCTTGATCCATATACAGATTCCTTTAGAGCACAATTGAGTGTTCTGGAATTCCCATTCTCCACAACGTTAGCCGTAATTGAATATGAACCACACGGTTGAGTGCTCTTGTGTACTCAATGAAACACAAGTAGTCACCTTTCTGATATTCTTGTGAATCCAGCTTGAATTTCTGGTAGTTCCTTATTAGTATACTGTTGTAGTCACTTTTGAATGATCTTGAGCAAAATTTGAAGGGCATGTGATATCGACAACATTTGGTAATTTCCACATTCGGTTTGATCACTTTTCTTTGAAATGGGCATAAATATGGGTCTCTTTCAGTCAGTTGGCCAAGTAGCCATCCTCCAAATTTCTTGGCATAGACAAGTGGAGCACCACAGCACTGTATCTATGTGTTGAAATATCTCGGTTGATATGGCAGTAATTTCTGCAGCCTTTTTTTTTTGACAGTGACTTCAATGCAGCTTCAGCTTCTTCCCTCAGTGCCATTGGTTCCTGATCATATGCTCCCTCTTCAAATGGCTGAGCATCAACTAGTTCTTTCTAGTATAATGACTCTGTGTATTCCTTTCATCTTCTTTTGATGCTCCCTGAGTCATTTAATGTTCCCCTGTAGAATCCTTCACTATTGCAACTCAAGGCTTGATTTTTTTCTTCAGTTCTTTCAGCTTGAGAAATGCAGAACATGTTCTTCCCTTCTGGTTTTCCATTTCCAGTTCTTTGCACATGTCATTATAATACTTACTTTTGTGTTCTCAGGCTGCTCTTTGAAACCTTCTTTTTAGGTCTTTTACTTCGCCATTCCTTCCTTTTGTGATGTCTGATTTGGTCGTCTCTTTCTTTCCTGTCTTTTTAGTGACCTCTTGTTCTCTTCATGGATGATGTCTTTGATGTCACTCCACAATTCATCTGGTCTTCCGTCATTAGTGATCAACACATCAGATCTGTTCTTGAGATGGTCCTTAAACTCAGGAGGGGTATGCTCAAGGTCATACTTTGGCTCTTGTGGACTTGTTCTAATTTTCTTCAGTGTCAATTTGAATTTGCATACAAGCAATTGATGATCTGTGCCACAGTCAGTACCTGGTCTGATTCTGACTGCTGATAGGTAGCTTTTCCATCATCTTTTTCCACAGATGTAGTCAGTTTGGTTCCTGTGTATGCCATTGTTCTTTTTGATGATGAACGCAACATCATCCCTCTTCAAGTTTTCGTCCCCAGCGTAGTAGACTGCATGATTGTTAGACTGAAAACAGCCAAAACTGGTCTATTTCAGCTCATTAATGCCTAGGATGTCAGTATTTATGTATTCCATTTCATTTTTGATGGCTTACAATTTTTCTAGATTCATACTTCATACATTCCATGTCCCAATTATTAGTGGATGTTTGCAGCTGCTTTTCTCATTTGGAGTCATACCACGTCAGCAAATAAAGATCCCAGAGGCCATACTCCATATCATTAAGGTCAACTCCACTTTGAGGAAGCAGCTCTGCCCCAGTCATTTTCCAAGTGCCTTCCAGCTGGGGGGGCTCACTTTCCAGCACCATATCTGACAGTGTTCAGCTGCTATTCATAGGGTTTTCCCTCGCTAATTCCTTTCAGAAGTAGACTGCCTCTGGAAGCTCAGCTGAAACTTGTCTACCGTGGTTGACCCTTTAGAAGTACCTATTGCCAGTTGCGTAGCTCCCCGCATCACAGCAGCAAGCAAGCCTCCACTGACAGACCCATTTAATACTAGCATACCTGAAAACAACACAGTCTCATTTTGTACCATAAAATATATGAGAGAGAGAGAGAGAGATGTCTGTATACACACATACACACATGTGTGTATGGCTGGTTTTGTCTTAATGAGTTTTGGAAACATAGTTAAGCTTTGTTATTGGTCACAGAGTACCATAAAGAAGTTAAAGTAGCCAGAAAATAAAGTCTATGGACAGTGGATCAATAAGAATAGATAGTGAATCCTAAATACCTTTAGTTAGTAATCGTACTCTCTTTTGTCTTCTCACTAAACTTGAACTGGTACAGGTAGAGTAACGATACTAGTTTTGTTATTTGTGTCTTAAGTGAGGGAACATATGAAACAAAGGATTTTAGCATTCAGTGAAGATGGTGTGTTACCCTTGTACTTTCCTTCAAAAAGGAAGTAGTGATAACTTATGATGAAAAATGAAATAGTTACTATGTTAAAGAAACAATTAGGGTTATAAATGTGGAAATATTATTGCCTACGATTTTTTAGGTAATATCTAAAAACTGCTTCTCAAATTTAAAATCCTCAGTCCCTTTAGAACTGTTTGCAGTAGCACTAAATCATTGTGATTTTAAAAAACATCTCTTATTTTCTGAACACTCTGAATTAGTATCTTAAAAAATTAGTATAGAAAGTTAGAATTTTAGAGATGAAAGGCAAAGTAAGTCATCTGGTCTAATCTGTCATATTTGCTGATAAGTTTTATAGCAGTGACACAGTTCAAGGCACAGCGTGAATTAGATAATAGTCTTCTGACTCCAGTGCGGTGTTCTTTCAGTTATTATTATTGTTCGTTGTTCCTCGCTTATGTGGTAGCTAGTAGATTTTTCCTCAGAGAAGAGGACATTTGTATGAGACATCATAAAATGAGCGTTTATCAAAGCTGTGTTTTCATTT
Organism: Heterohyrax brucei; assembly: GCA_028571685.1. Classification (NCBI taxonomy): domain Eukaryota; kingdom Metazoa; phylum Chordata; class Mammalia; order Hyracoidea; family Procaviidae; genus Heterohyrax; species Heterohyrax brucei. The sequence continues at coordinate 108,665,500 of CM053149.1, read as the reverse complement.
GTCCAATCTCATTTACCAAAAAAAGAGCTAAGGCCTTTAGGAAGTGTATGTGAGTGCCGTGTCATATATGACTGGTTTCTTCTGCTTTTAAGACTGAATATTCTTCACGATCGGAGAGGAAGAGAAGAGACTCGTTCGGGATGTTTGACGGTTATGATAGCTGCAGTGAGGATACAAGTAGCAGCTCCAGCTCAGAGGAGAGTGAAGAGGAAGTTGCTCCTTTACCTTCAAATCTCCCAATTATCAAAAACAATGGACAGGTCTACACATACCCAGATGGTAAATCTGGTATGGGTGAGTATTTACCGTCATCTTTTTTTTTATGTAACTTCATGTGGTAGAGTTGGGTTTTTATGTTTTGATTCATTTTCTCCTATCATTTCCCTGCCTTAAACATTGTAGTTTTACAAGAGCCGTTTGCAGAGAGAGAGCCTGAAATTTAAAGAAAAAAAGAAAAACTATAGATCATTGAGAAACTTGCCTTGAACATAGGTAGCTAATTCTGTATTACACTTTCACACAAATCACAATAAAAAAATTTTTTAAGAAACTGGTCCCCAGAACTGCATTTTTACTCATACATATGCATTGTATGTTATTTTGCCAACTGTGCAACACCTTCCCTCCCCGACCCCTGCAGTATTTTCCAGAGCTCACTAATACCACATGTGACATACATGGGTATGTTTCTTGGGAAAAATTATGGTAATTTAGATGTGGTGGTAGGATAACTTATCCTTGTTTTCCTGGGGCTGTTCTGGTTTTTCATTGAAAATCCTGCATTCTGGAAACACCTCAGTCCTTGGTGGACCAGAATGGTTGGTCACCCTATTTGACAGAATGTAGTTTAGTCTTCATCTACCTTTTTCATGACAGTGTTTTCATTCACGCCACCCAAATTGCTTAACTTTTTTGGAGCTAATGCTGAATCTGCTCGATACATCTGAAAGCTGTTTTTTGGTTTACAGTTTTGAAGAACTTTGAATCTTTCCATGTTACCTTTTTCTTACTACATGTCAGCCTTCATAAAAGTTTTTGATTGCCTGTTCTGTTGTCTGGTGTTGAACGCTGTGTCATGTAATCTCATGCTCTGTGAGTCCTGTTCTGGTCTTTGGACTAAAAGTTGAACATCACCGGGCTTGGCACAGAACTGTGCAGATCGTATCTGTAGACTTCACTCCATTTGTCAGAGCTATGGTTAGTGGGTTAAGTAGATTTTAATATTAAATGTCTTCTCCAGTTTACATTTTTCAGTGCTGACTGACAAAGCTACATGAGAGATTTTATCTAACTCTTACTAGTATATACTCCTGCCATGATGCAGGCACAGCATTTCGGTCTGGTAATTTGATCCCGAAAGGAAATACGGTGTATTGAAGCTTTCTAGTGCCGGCCTCCCCTCTAAGGACTAGGAGTGAACAGTGGAGAGGAAGGTCCCCGCCCTGGTGCAGCTTCGTCCTCAGCATGAGAATTCTGCCTTGACGTGTGTAATTATTGTCAGGCATTCACTGTCGCTGTGATACCACATCTTTTTTATGCAGGTGGTAGTACACCTTGTTAATGTCTTCTAGAATTTTTACAGTAGAAAATTAGTCATTTTTCTCCTCTCATTGGACAACCTTGGTTCACCTCTGATTTTCTGACGCATTATCTTTTCTCTGATTCCTCGTAGATTTTAAATACTGGTTACACTACAGGTGCCTCCAGTTTAAATAGTTAGAGGCAGACCGGCACACAGACAGTTGTTTATGTTGTTAGTTTCTGCATGTCTTTTGGACTTCAGTTCTTCCAAACCTTGTTCTTCCACCCTACCTTTTAGATTATCCTGCATTGTGCTTATTTACAGAATAGACACCGCAGCAGAGTTCATTCCACTGTTTCCTCTGTTACTGGTTAATAATTACAATACCTGCTTCACATTTGAAACTGTACCTTCCTTGTTGGTCCTTGAACATAACTTCACAAGGTCCTCTTACTTTTGCCCTTAGCATTTCTCCAAGTATTGTGCTTTCTGGTTTCAGCCTTTGTGATATTTTAGGTTAGTGCAGCCATTGGTGTAAATCTTTGGTTATGTTGCCGATCTTTGTATCTTCGATTTATAATCCTTTCAAAAGCTGGAACTCCTACTTTTCACAAGTATATAAGAATGTCAGACACATGGTAAGTGCTAAGGAAATGCTAGTGGACTCTGACTCCTATCTGTTTGTGTGTTTTTTGACCCCTTAGCCCTTTCACACCTGGAGCTGGAGTTTTTAAGGGGCTCCAAGCCATGGCATAACATAGCTCTTTTCTCCAGCTGTGTCAACTTTGCCATTGTTTGCATATCAGATAAAAGACATTATCAAGTCAAATTTTTAAATTAAAACATTTACATAGAAAAATTGCATCTACAAAATAATAAAATTTTAAAATATATGTATTTAATAACACTACCACAATCAAATGAATGCAGCTCTGGTTCACATACTTGCAAAATAAAAAACAGTACAAAAATAAGTAAATGAAACAAGCTCTAGAAAAGTGGTGAGGCAGACCTGTCAAGTTCAGGCTCCTACATGTTTCATAGTACATGAGGCCAAATGGTCAACAGTTACTTTAAACCAAAGATGAGAATGAAAGGGGCCAGGGAAGCTGGGTTAATGGAAACAGAACAACTAGAACAGAAATACTGAGAATGTTGTCACATTGTAAAGACCGTAACCACTGTCACTAAACAAAACTGAACAACTCATGTAGAGATTGTTGCGTGAGAACCCAACCTGCTGTGTAAACCTTCACTAAAAAGACAATAAAAATATTATTAGAATATATATTTTTAAAGGAAGTACCAGAATGATAGTATAGTCATAACACCAGTGTTTTTATTTTACGAATTAGCTACCTGTGAGATGTGTGGGATGGTTGGCGTGCGAGATGCTTTTTACTCTAAAACAAAGCGTTTCTGCAGTGTGTCGTGTTCAAGAAGTTACTCATCAAACTCTAAGAAGGCAAGCATTTTGGCCAGACTTCAGGTAACGGTACAGAAACTTTCTTATTCTTTATATATGTTATTTCTGTGGCTTTCTGCCTACTGTTTTATTGTGATTGACTGCACTCCACATCTGTCCATTTGGCCACTTACCGTCTTACACTTGCATTTTTAGGAAATACATGAACTCCAAAGTTTATTCAGTGTAGAAAATTGGAAAACTGTTACAGTTAGGAAAGGCATGCTATCCAAAATGATTTTTTAACTGTTTTTATAAATGAAATAAAAATGCTTTCCTGTTTTCCAAATGAGTATAAAAACAATAGATTCCTTTTTATTTACAAAAATGAGGCCATTTTCCTTTTTTCCCATTGTTTTCTGCTGAGTTAAGATTAAGGTACAATCTTTGAACATGTGGGGAGAAATGATTGACCCTTTGGTTTTAGTTTCTGAACATCCTTGAGCTTTTGATTGAGGCTCATTGCTACCTTGACTAAACGTAAGTTAGTTAATCCAACCATTGTTTTTCATTAAGCATTCATGACATGGAAAAAATAATCTTTCTTTAAATGTACATCAGAACCTACAAAATAACTGAATATTGACCAGTTGACTAAGTTATTATTGTAGCATATGATCAACTTTTTAAAGGTGTAACATTAATTGATTTTTGTAAATTATTTGAGTGATCACATTTTTCTTACTGTCCTTTAACTTCTTATTGTGATCATTCCATAGCACTGAGAGGGCTGGTTTAACTCCCTCAACTTAAGGAAATACATCACTTAGATGTATTTCTATATTTCAGACAGACAGTACCTAAAGATCCTGAACCACTGGTCTGTACCCAAATGGATGGCAGTTTGTCACACTGTGAATTTGGCCCATGATCATTTTGTCATTGATCTTTTGCATTAGCACTAAAGGTATAAACTCAGTCACTTACTCTCTGAGCATTCAGTTATCTTCTCTTACCGTATAAATAGCAATGCTTGGCAGCCTGCATGAATGAATAACCAGTGGTTTATGTACTATAAGAAAGAATCAAGTATCCACCACAGCATCTACTTTTAACATCTATGGGGTGTAATTTTTTATTAACATATTAATTTGCATACTGCTGTTTTAGTCTGTGCAGGCTCTGCTACTCATATTAGATGTCTACTTTGTAGCAGAACTCAGAAAAAAATCCTTACATTAAAATTCCTTGTATGTTTCCTGTGCTTTAATAATTTTCTAAACCCTCTATGTTTACTTAAGCAGAATGAGTAGTATGCAGTCAAGTTAATTTTCAGTGGTGGGAGACTAGAAAAGAATCCTATTTACTTAACTCTTCTTGTTTTAGGGTAAACCTCCAACAAAGAAAGCAAAAGTTCTTCAGAAGCAACCTTTAGTTGCTAAACTAGCAGCATATGCTCAGTATCAAGCTACCTTGCAAAATCAAGCAAAGACGAAAGCAGGTAATACGGGTAAAGGTAATAAAAGTGAGGTATTTGATAATGATTAAGTATCCAGCTTTAGTTAATGATAATCTAATTTTGATTCTGTTTCTCATTAATGCCCTGTTAGTACATTGGAAACCCTGGTGGCATAGTGATTAAGTGCCATGGCTGCTAACCAAAAGGTTGGTAGTTCAGATCTCCCAGGTGTTCCTTGGAAACCTGTGGGGCAGTTCTGCTCTGCTTTAGGGTCACTATGCATCACAATTGACGTGATGACAGCGAGTTTGGTTTGGTTTTGGTATTAGTACATTATGACACTAGGCTTCCTGGCAGTGGTTTGGTTCTGTAAATTATCTTGAAAGAAAATGGTTGTATTCGTAAGTTCTAGTCTGTAAGTGACAGTCTCCTTAATGCAGATATTTTTTATTGGGTTTATGTGTTTGTTTATTTTTATGTACTGGGTATGCTGTGGTAGAGAGCATTGTGGAGATAATGGGCAAAGATACAGGACATTTAGCAGGCTTCAAAGGAATTAGGAATAGTAGAATACTAAGAGGAAGAGATTGAAGAAAGGTGCATTTTGATAGAAGATTGGTAAGTACAAAGGCAAAGAAGTAACAGGGAATGAGGTGATATTAGAAACCCCAGTGGAAGCAGTAGGTGGTAGGTAGTGAGTAGATACCTCACAGAGGTGGGCAGGAAGAGCAGTGTAGAAATTAAAGCAGAAACAGTGTTTATTCTTGTGGGTGCACCTGCTTTCAGCTGTCTTTTGCTTCCCGTACCTGGAGAGTTGGTGCTTTGCTAAGGAGCATGTGTTGTGTGTAGAAGACTTAAACTGCAGTTTGTAAACATGACATATGCCAGAGCTCATGTTTATTTAGAGAAGTCTTCAGTCTTTGAAAATAGAATGTAAACTTTCTTTAAAAGGAACAAATGAATTTTGTGTCCTTTCGTATTTTTTCTTTTTTATTGTGACTAAAAGTATATAATCCAAGTCAATTTTGCATGCCGGCCTTGTGTACATCTCTGTCTGCCCTCCTTGCCTATAATCCTCCTTTTCGCTATATTTCTAGTATTCTCTTAAGGAGCACCTGTCCCCTCCTTTCCCCTCTTTTCTCTCATCTAGGAAGAAACCAGTAGGACATCCTCCTAAAGTACCCACACCATGTGTTCACACTGTGTCGCTGAGTGCAGTCCATTCTTGTCTGAAGAGCAGTACTGGTTTCCGGTGAGGGCCAGCAGCAGTTCTAGGGACCATGTTCCCAGAGAACCCTCCAGGCTGTCAAACCATCAGTTGTGGTCTTTTAGTAGAGTTCTTGAGCTGCACCCCTCTTCCTCTCGCATTGTCTCAGGGACTCTACATTGTGTCTCCCATCACGGCTGCCTTTGGTGGTGGCTGGGCATCGTCTGTTTTTTTTGGTCTCATATTGATACAGTCTTCCATTCATGTGGGTCCTTCTGTTTCTTGGGCTCTTTTTTCCTCATGTCTTTGTTCTGGGTCATCATCTGTTCTAGATGAGTTGGGACTATTTGGTGTACCTCAGATGGCAGCTTGCTAGATTTTAAGACCCCAGATGCCACTCACCAATGTGGGGTGCAGAAGACTGTCTTAGCAAAAGACTAGTTATCCCATTTGGCTTCTATATCCCCTGAAAACATGGTACCCAGACCCTCATCCCTGCTACTCTATCTTTTGAAATAATGTGTTGAGTTTAGAAAACCTTTCAGTTAGTGGTGTAATCCAGTTATGTTGATCTGCTGTTGGCTGCATGCTGTCACTGCTTTCACCTAACCAAATGTCTATCAACATCCCTATCCCTCCCTCCCCTCTTGTAGCCGCCAAAGAGTGTTTTTTTCCTGTACATACGTCTATTTTTAAGTCCTTATAGCATAGGTCTCATGCAGTACTGGTCCTTTTGCCACTGACTGATTTCTCTCAGCGTGATGTCTTCTAATTGAAACCAGATTATAAGATGCTTCCCAAAATCACCATTGTTCTTTGTCACTGTATAGCATTCCATAGAGTATATGTACCATAGTTTTAGCCATTCATCTGTTGATGGCCTTTCATATTTTTTAATAATAAAAACCAGTTTGTCATCAAGTTGATTCCAACTCAAGGTGACCCCATGTGTGTCAGAGTAGAACTGTGCTCCACTGAGTTGTCAGTGCCTAATTTTGGAGAAGTCAGTCAGCAGGACTTTTTTCCAAGGCACATTGAGGTGATTTGAACTCTCAGTCTTTCCATTAGCAGCCAAGCACCTTAATGTCTGTACTGCTGAGAGCTTCTTAAATAATAGCTTTCTTAGAAGTTAAAGATGTGAGAATTGTAATACACCTAAATTCGTTTTGTTTCAGCAGCAGTCTCCCTGGAAGGTTTCAGCTGGGGTAACTACATCAATAGCAATAGCTTTATAGCAGCTCCAGTTACCTGTTTTAAGCATGTGAGTATACAGTTTCTTACCTCTTATTTTGAAATGATTAGTCATTATTTAAATCTGAAGGTATGGTAATACCTAATAATTACCTAAAGTGATACCTACTCTGATGTCTTTGTTTTGTATATTGTAATGGAAATACTTGTTTTTTATACATTACTATAATAAATTAATAATTACTGATATGTAAAATTTCCGTAAGCTTTACAAGTAGAAACTTCCCATGAAAAAATTGTTATTTGAAATTATTTTAAACAAGCAGAAGTACTAGTCTCAACCACGTTTCGTTCTCATTGAATCATATGAAAATACTGATTTTATTTGTCAAAACATTGCATATTGACAGTTTTCATATGCCTCAATGTAGTATTAGGAACCTTTCTGATTAGAAATCTTTGTGATTACACCTAATAATAATTCAAAAAAGGAAGCACCTAGTCTGACCAGGACAGGGCAAATCTGAAAAGTACAGTCTCCAGACACGCTTGTAACTCAGTACTGAAGTCACTCCTGAAGTGCACCCTTAACTAAAAATGAGGCCCATGAAACAAGCAGTAACACTCGTATTTCAACTGTGTGTACAAGACTAAATGAGCACATCAGCCAGAAATCAAAGACAAAAAGGCAAGAAGAGATAGGAAAACTGGACAAAGGGAAATGGAGAACCCAAAGTAGAGAAGGAGAGAATGTTGGCACATTAGAAAGGTTGGCAATCAAGGTCACAAAACACTTCACATTGTTTAATGAGAAGCTGATTTGCTCTGTAAACTTGCACCTAAAGCACAATTTTAAAGGCAGGGAGGATCTTTCTTTTCACTTTTTCTACCCAAATATAACATCACAAAAACAAAAATAGTAGTAGTATAGTGTCATGGGCTCAAATATGTGATATATATATCACAGGAAGCCCTTTGAAAAATGTCATTTAAACAAGTAGATTATTACAGAGTTTCTGAAGTAACTCAGAATTACCTTGAGATGGTTATGGTGACAGATTCTAAGTCTGTTCCCTTTTATTATGTTCTCTGTGATTCTCTACAGTCCTTGTTTAAGTATTGAACTACAGTTGAAGATATATTTGAAGGCTTTGCCTTCTACTCTCCGTGTCTAAGAAGAAAAGAGTTTATAAAATTAGTAGATTGAATTTTTTGTCTGCGTTTAATGTTGTGTTAACTTAGAACTTGACTTTAAACGTCAGTATGTGAACAGTCTGAGCTTGGGTTCCTGCTGTGGAAATTCAAATGTGTTTTCATTCAGTTATGACAGGCAAGGCAACTTGATCCAAGCCAAGCATTTTTAATTCATTGATAGCAATATCATTTATTAATTTACTAGTTTTCTTTCTTGAAAGTACAGGTGCTAAGTCCTTAATGGCATGCTGACTATCTGAACCAACCTATGTGGAGTCTTAAATACTGGATCTCAGTGTAAAGTATGTGATTCGTTTTGCTGTGATGTTGATATTGTTATTTGTGTGAGGCATATTAAACATGTGCCATAGCAGCTTTGAAGAAAAATACCAAGTACGTCGTGCACTCTGTTCTCTTGCAATAGTGCCTTCTGCTGCTAAGTTCAGAATTAGGTTTATTGTTCAGTTACAGTAACTTTATCCCAGAATCCTGAAACATTTGTCTGGTGTCTACTTCTGAGTGGCCTTTATCTGTCTTCATACCTTTATTTGAACTTTCTGGATTTTTTTGTTTTGTTTTAATAACCATAAGCCATATCAAGTCATTTTAGATAAGCAGTCAGAATGTAACCAAATAACATTTCAGAGACCCCAAAACATAATTTCTGTATCATATGAATACAATAATACTGTTATTAAAGTTTTTTCCCAAGAAAACTTCTCTTACAATAATTATTTTGTTTTCAGCTTTGCATTTGTAAGATTAATACATTCTACCATATAGGATAGAACAGCTAGCCTTAGTCATACGTTTGAGATGCTAACATCGTTTTTCCTTTTTCTCGCTTGAAAGTGAGTCATCTGTCTCTCAGATATATGGACCCAGTGTGTTCCTGCTCCACTCCCTTTTGTTTTCTACCATCTTATCAAATAGGATTATTTTATAGTGGTAATTCCTTGATGATTTGTTACTTCAGTCAGCATTGGTCTAGGAGATCAAGGCTCATACAGAATTGTCCCTTTAGAGTTGACTATTATGGTTCCCCCATGAATAGGTACTGTTCTGGGTCCCTAAAAGTTAGTAGCTTTGACTTTAGAAAACCTTCTCCTGGTAGTACAGGACCCTGCCTTAGGAGGACTGCTAGTTAAGTTCACAAACTCACCCTAGAAAAATGTTGAATGTCACCACAGTCACCTTCTAACTACTCTGCTTGGGAAGCTATGCACCGCTACCAGCGCTTAGTCCACCCTTGGAAAAAATTTGGGAACTCTTTTTCTGGAATGGCCATCAGAGCTGTCATCGTGTTACCCTTGATGTCCTATATCATCAAAATGTCTTTTCAATATTTCCTTTATCTTCAGGTAAAGAAAAAAGTCACTGGGGGCCAAATCAGGTGAGTAGGGGTATCCAATACAGTTATTTGTTTACTGGCTAAAAACTCCCTCACAGACTACTATTGAGTTCATGAACTTGCCACTGTGTGCCATCGCCGTTCCAGAAAGAGTTCCAAAATTGCTTTGAAGGGTAGACTAGGCACAGGCATCAGTGCGTAGCTTTCTAAATGGAGTACTTCGAAGGTGACCATAGTAATGTTCAGCAGTGAGGTATGTAGCACTTAGAGCAATTAAGTTCACATACTTAATTGTCAGACCTTGTAGATCATCAGAGAGCCTTCAGGAGTTGATGCTTCTGCTAACACTAGTTTATTCAGAGGGCCCCTTTCCTTCTTCTAGACTCTACATCTGCCTTTTCTCCCACCAGAGCACAGACTGAGAGTCTCTCCCTGCTGCTCGGGGGTTCTTTTTCAAATATAATTTACAAAAAATACCATGTGTAATACAGAAGCAGAGCTGTTCTGTGATTGAATCAGCAGTTGGGAAGAGGGAGCGACAGAGCCCTGACTGCCGAACATTAATTTAACCCAGCCTCCTCTCTGAGAGTAAGGATCCCAGGGAAGTGTGTTATATCTTCTGGTACTTAGATTTTACCAGGATTAGTTTTGAAATTATAGAATTTTAAGAGCATACATTTCTTCCTTCCATAGTCTATCTTTAAACTTCTGAGAGTAAAGATTCTGCAAATTACATCACAGTAACTTACAAACCAAATCCAATGTCATTGTGTCGATTTTAACTCCTAGCGACCCTGTGAGACAGAGTAGAACTGTCGCATAGCGCTTCCAAGGAATGCCTGGTGGATTTGAACTGCCGACCTTTTGGTTAGCATCCATATCACTTAATCACTATGCCACCAGGGTTTCCTCAACAATGTATACTGTTTATGATTACTATGGTAACACACAGAAAATGGGAATATAACCACAGGCACAGAGGTTAGGATTTATAACACCTGTTTTGAGGGGTTACAATTCATAGCATTATCCTAGCTTTGTTTTGTAGAGTGAGTTAGAGTTTGTTAGGGAAAAACGAGAGGTTCTGATGCTTCACAGTAATGATAATAATAAAAGGTCTGAAAAGTACCACCTAGATAAAAGATGTACCAGATGTTTGATCATCACAATATATAAATTACTAAGAAGTAGATCTGTTAAATGGCAATTCTGATACCACCGTGGCTTATACTTGGGTACAGCAGTGTCTGACAACACTTTAGTTGTTAATAATTTAATTAGAAATGGAAATTGAGCCAACATTGTTATTTACTAGTAATCTGTGTCTTGTGATGACCATATATGGATATCTATCTCACTTTATCGGGGTGGTAGTTTTCAGTTTTAGTTTTTTGTTTTTTGTTTGTTTGTTTGTTTATTGATAAGTATCAGGACCACCCCACCTATCCCCAGACAAGCACGAACTCAGCCTTCAGACATAGCTAACATAAATGTTATGAATTGTAGCCCCCCCAAAATAAGTGTTATAAATCCTAACTTCTATGCGTATAATTATGGTTCCATTTTGAAATGGATTGTCTTAGGTATGTCACTAAGACTGGATTAGCATGGAGTGAGTTTTGAATCAGTATTTTGAGATACAAAAGAAATTAAGCTAGAGAGAGAAGCGGGGACAGATTAAGGCCAAGCCACAAGGAGACCCCCCAAAGGAACCAGGAAACAGAAATTGAATAGACAGACACCTTCCCTCAGAGTTAGGAAAGAGAGAGGGAGCCCTGCCCTAGAGCTGGTGCCCTGAATTCAGGCTTCTAGGCTCCTAAACTATCAGAAGATAAATGTTTATTTGTTAAAGGCATCTGCTTGTCTTTCTGTTCCAGCAGAACTAGCAACACTAGATGGCTAAGCCAAGCGTTTGGTACTGAGAAGTGAGGATGCTGCTATAACAGATAACCATATTCGGGAAGAGATTTTAAACTGGATAATGAGGGAAGGCTGGAAGCGTTCTAAGATACCTAATAGATTGCCATGAGGAGACTGTTGACAGAGTTCTGGCTGTCACAGATAATACTGGGAGGTCTCAGAGGAAACGTAAGAATGCTGTGGACAGAGTCCACTGTCTCAATGCACATGGCAGCAGTAACAGAAGGTTACTGGAAATGTAGACAATACATGTGTTTCTGGCGAGGCTTTAAAAGGAAAGGACGGGCCTGCAGTTGGACAGTGGAGAAAGGGTGACGTTTTTAATGCAGTGGTGAAGAACTTGTTAGAGTTGTGTTCAGATGCATTCGGCAAGGTAGAACTTATAAGTGATGAAATTGGATATATGGCTAAGGATTTCTAAGCAAGATCATTTTTCCTTGTTACTTATAGTAAAATGCAAAAGAAATTGCCATAAAAATAAACTGTGTAAAATAAAAACAGCTTAAAAGGTTTGGAAAATTCTTTTGTACACACATTCTAGGATGTTCACCAGGGACACGACTGCACAATCTTTTGTGAAAGATTAAGCCTGGATCTAACTACCACAGTAGAAAAACCCATCGACGTAGACTCAGGAGGAGCTAAAAGAATGCAATATGCCTGTTGGAATTCTACAGGAGGAAACAGGCCAAAGGTGCTACATCTGTTGTCTTCCAAGGGAACGAAAGGATGGACCATCCGTGGGACAGCTTGGGAATCAGCAGGACTGTGCGGAGGAGGAGATTGGGAAGCAAGGCTTTCTCAGTTCAGAGGGTGGGGCCAGTGTCCTCTGTCTCAGAAGGTGGGGTCACAGCCCCCTAGGTTTCGCTGCACAGCTTCAGACCATTTCCAGCTGATTCTGTCATGCCAGTGAAGCCAAAAAAAAGGAACAGACCCCAATTTTTTTGATGTTAGGTGATAGGAGAAAGCACAGGCAAAGCCCTGGAATAAACCTGAAAGAAGCATAGTAAATCCTTTCAGGAGCCTGATGCATGGAATTGGATTGTTGGCAGGACTGTAGAGAGTGACACACATTTAAAGCAGCACCGTCTGCCACCATCTTGGAGCAGGGCACCGCTGTAGCCAGCCCCGCTTATATCCATTGGGCAAGAGATTGGTTACTGCTCAGCTTGTGCACTGCCTTTGTTTTCTAAGAGGGAGATGACATTACTGGCAGAGATTTGACCAGTAATTGTTCATGTTAAGATATGCTTCCACAGCCCTAATTAAACCAGAAAGAACTAGTTCAAAGCTCTGTTTTGAAGAGTCACGTCTTCGCCAACTTTGTTCCATAGTGTGGTGCTGCCATTAATGTGTGCCAGAGGGATGGGGCTGCCATGCAGAGATGAAGAGGCAGGGCAGTCGTCTCCAAGGGGCAGAAGAGTGGGTCATGCTAGAAGGGAGGGGCCAGATTTGCCATTGAGGTAGACTAGGAGAATAGGCCTGCTCAAAGCTGAGCGAGCAAAGTTGCCATCCCAGTGGACTTGGAAGGTAGAACTGAAGCCCAGGGACAAGGAGTCTCCAGCTGGAATCCAGAGAGCTTGGCACAGCCCAGAGTCCGGAGGGCAGGGCCATTACCTGGTCTAAGAAAAAAGAAATTATTTTCAAGCCTTAAGAGCTAATGTGATTTGTTTTGCTGGATTTTGGACTTGGCTTGGTGCCTGTTATCCCTTCTTTTCCTCCAATTTCACCCATTTGTAATGGAAATAGCTGCCTTTGCCTATTGCACTTTTGTACTTTGGAAGCAGATAACTTGTATTTCAGATTTCACAGGTTCACAGATGAAGAGGAATTTTGCTCCGGGATGGAATTTGGACTTGGAGTTGATTTAAGACTTTTGGAATGATGTGAATGGGGGTGAATATGTTTTGCCTATGACAAGGACATGAATTGGGGTGGACTGAAGAGTCGAATGTTACAAATTGTGTCTCCCCAAAATGTGTTATAAGTCGTAATCTCTGTGTTTATAGTCCAATTTGGGAATGGAATGTTTTTGGTATATGAATAAGACAGGGTTAGTGTATGCTGTAGCTTTAGTCAGTCTCTTCTGAGATACAAAAGAAGCAAGGGGGAAAAGGAGGTGGGTTGATGTGAAGCCATGTAGTGCTCTCCAGGGAACAAACTGAAGACAGAAGGACCTTCCCCAGAGCTGACACAAAGAGAAAGGCCTCCCCCTAGAGCTGGTGCCCTGAATTCAAGACATCTCTTAAACTCTTGAGAATGTTAAGTTTTTGTTTGTTGGAGCCATCTGCTTGTATTTCTGTTACAGCAGCACTAGCTGACTGAGATATGAATATGCTGCATGGTTGGTGTGGCAGAGTCAGGGTAAAGCAGCCAGGCTTTAGCTTTTGCTCCCTTGACTCCTCCTCTTTTCCATCCCTGTGGTTGGATAACCATGGGATTAGGTGATCTAATGAGGTTTCTCAAGTTACAACGTATGTATAATCCCTGAGAAGCCTGTGGTTGAGCTGTGTGTATTGAGTGTGTTTGGTTTTGAAGCATTCTTAGTATTTTGTCTGTTGTTTCTTTAAAACTAACTTTTTGAATTCTGGCACTGTTATTTCTCATCATTTGTCTTATAAAATGAAGTAAAACAGTTCTTTCCTAGGTATAAGCTAAAATGTGTTAATATTAAGTGTACACAAAACTAGGTGAAAGCTAAAACCCTATTCTGCATGTGTATGGACTTCAGATTTCTTCCTTTTGGTACCTGCACTGTGTCCTCTGTATGCAATGCTCAGGGTACTCAGCCACTGGTAAGGAAAAATGGGGACACCATTCTGCTTTTTTCTTCCTTGAAAATAGTTTTGTACAAAAGCGTCCTTTGTACACATGTATGCTGGTGAATTTAAAGCTGAGTTAACTATACTTTTTTGTTATGTAGCCACAGATTATGCCTAGTCTTACTCACATGGTACATTTTCTTTTTTGTGCCTTACATATGTGGCAGCTTTTTTGAGAGGATAGGTTATCTGTTTTTCTTTATGGCATGTATTACGAATACACTTTTGGGTTTTGAAGATGGGAAAAAAGACATTCTGTGCATGTCTAGTAATGATGGTTTAGAGTAAAATTCATGATCTGTATTTCTCATGTATGTAGTTAATAGTAAAATGATCTTTTTCAGTTTTATTTTTTGTCGTATTTTTCCCTGACCTCAAATACAGATAGACACACTTGCACACATGTACAACACACCCACATACACACACCCCTTTGGGTTGAAAATAAATAATGTAACTTCATGTCCGTTTTGACTAAGTAGAAATTTCCCTGCATCTTCCTAGGTTGCAGGATTTCTTCCTAATGAAAATTAAACCAAGGTGAATTTCTGTACTTACAAGTGCCCTATCAGGGTTTACTGTTAAAACTGCTGCTAAGAAAATAATCTCTACAGGAAAGCAGTAGACTCTTAATACAGTAAAAATCACCTGTTTCTTGTGTTTTACAGAAAGCCTAGCCAAACGTAGATTTTTTTTTTTATAAGTTGTTATCTTTCTACCAGGACCTCCCAGTTCTTAAACAACATTGGAATCTTTCTGGGTAAAAAATGTTTTGAACTGTTTTACCCCTTTTAAATTGGTAGCCACTGCTTTCTCTTTCCTTTCACATGTACATAGCATGACCTCATCCTTAATCGTATTTCCATCTCGAGCATTCCGTCTTCCTCTTGTATTTTCTTTGTACTGCCTATCTCCCAGCTACCACCACCCCAAAAAAGTAAGTTCTGGTATCAAGTCAAAGGTGAGTGGACTTTTGGAGAAGGAGATAGCAGTTTTTTCTTCTTATTTCTACTTCCTGCTGATGCTAGTAAATAGTTTTTAGGGATTGTAATTTCTCTCTAGTTAATTTTTTGTGACATTTCTTCCCTCTCTTAGCCAAATAACACTTCATCTTTTCTCCTAGTTGCCCTTTAGTAATTCTGCCTGTTGATCTTCATTACTGGAGTGGTGGCCTTTCATATGTATCTGCCATGTTTATTGTGGGAGTAGGTTCTTCTTGGAGACTTCCATGCAACTTCAGGGCTAACCTCTTCCCGCTCATACTTTTTGTTAACACTGAGATCATATGTGGTTATGAAAAGTGAGAGGTTGGCAGCTCTTTGGAGGGAAATCTGTATTTCTACAGCAAAGCATAGTGTCTGCAGTGTGTCAGCCTTCTAATAGTGACTACTAGCCATCTGGGCTGTTAGACTGTCTGGGAATATTCTTGAAGTGTGGAAAATAAAACTTCTCACTCCGTTTCATAAAGTCAGCAAGGTGGAGGTATGTCATACGCTTGTGTTGGGGAGCCCTCAGCATTTGGATGTGGACATGTCCTGCAGGACCTTCCTGATGACAGCTTACCTTGCAGGGAAGGAGAGGCGCTCCCAGATAGCCCTCACGAGTGGCCCTGGAGCAGGAAGTGGTGAAGCAGATCTTCCTTGTTTGGGAGGAGCCTGAGGTGGACCTCCATCCTGAGTCTGGAAGGTAAATTTGTTGTTACCTGTAAATTATGGTTCTGCTAGTTCATACTATGCCAATCCAGACTTTCAGTGGTATCCCTCCTGCCAGCAAGAGAAGACTGATGACTTGGATGAAGAAGGCTGTCAAGCCCTGGGTCATTTAGTCTTCCACACTTACAGATACTTATTTTAAACAAAAGGGCAGATATATCTATGAAGTGAGCTTACTGTTTCAGCACAATGAGCATGTACTATGCTGTAACTGGTGCTCTTTTTTGTTACTCCTTTTTTTCCTTAGCGTGAACCATATGGATTGGTTTAAGAGGGCCTAGCAGAACCACATCTTTACAGGCAAGAACAAATGTCACTTTCTGCTACTTTCTCCTATACCAATCCAGACTGTAGGGAGCAAAACATATCGTCACCAAAGTGAACGTTACCTTAATTTTTAAATGAATGTATTGACGCTTTGATTTCTTCAGTAAAATAAGATTAAAAGTGACTGTGTCAAACAATGTTAACGCTTAAAAAAAGTTAGTGTGACCGATTGTCATAGCTAGCTCAAAAGGATGTCCTGTTGAAATTCATTTAGCAACATGCCAACTTGTCCTGCAATACAGCGTAACCATGACTCTTTCTTCTCAATGAAAAATAAACTCAATTCACAAAATGTGGCAGCCAAACGGGGGGGATGGGTCCCCTTCCTTAACTTAACGCATACGTTTAATTGTATCTGTCTGCTCTAATTGGTTCGTGTTCACAGAAATTGCTCCGTGGTTTTTCTGTTAATATGTGTCAGCTTACCTATGCTACGTATCTTCCTTCCAGCCTCACCTTTTCTAATCATACCTGCTGGCAATAGGGATGGCCCTACAGTCTAGAATGATATAGGGGGAGACAGCAGAACCTGAGGGGTCCAGTCTTTAATTTAAAAACAGAAATAGTCATGATAGATGTTATTTTTTACATAGCTGGGGGAGATAGTCATGTGTACCCATCCTGAATCACAAATAGTTGAGATAAGTCACTGTCTCCAAGTTGTTGAGGTGTGTTCATTGCTCACTGTATTAGAGCAGTAGCTATTAATTGATGGTGTTTTTGGTTTCCAGACTTACAGTAGTTTAGCAGTTGATATTCTCTTCCTCCCCTTCAGAAATGACATAAACTGTGGAGAATAAGAGTTGAGTGTCTTTTAGACTGATCATCCTGTTGAGTTGCATCCACCAAAGTATGAAGGGGTCTGCATGGAAAACATTCGCCCAGTGTTCTAATTGCCTAGTTCATGTAACCCTTGATGTCTTTGTTTACACATCTTTTGAGTTTTGAGGCTATTTTGTCTTTTCCTCATTTGTTCAAATTAATCAGGTCTCTTTAACGTTACCTAATCCTTTTCTTTATGCTCAAGGTTCTAAATTATATCTAATGAACTGATTATCAGGAGTGACAAAGACTGTTTATCAACATGTATATTCCTGAAGGCACTTATGTGAATTATGGACTGTTGCATAAATTCCAAGTAATTGTGAACTGCCTTGAGTTTTAAGGATTAAAATGTAATGAAAATTGTACTGTGATAACATACGGTAGATTTTGGAAAATTCCCTTCATGATACTCATTTAACCAATTTTACGAGTCCCTATTTTAACAACTGGTGAAAGACTAATGATTATCAGTTCAGAAAGTAAGTTTTCTCTTGTAGTAATTCCTGTATAAAAAAAACTGAAATAATTGCTTAGCAGTTTACCATGATACACATGTTAAACTCAACTCTACCTTTTCGGTAGTTTTGTTCAGTGTTTTTTCTCATGTTTGTGTTAACAGACTTGATATTCTATGAATTTAACATGAATTGAAAATAGAGAAGTTTTATTTCTGCCATTTGTGTTATTGGAAACCACCTTGCTGATGGGAATTATTTTTCTTTCTGTTCCTTCACCAGGTCTTTTAAAATTAAAGGTTACTATAAAGTATATTTGTTCAACATATATGCAAAAAGCTTTTCCTATAAAATGTTACCAAGTTTGTAACTCAGCTTTACAAAACTTGATTCTTAGGTTTATGGTATTCAGACAAGATTGAATATTAAAATGAATGTGAATGTAGTTTATGTGAATTCTCTTCTTGAGTTTGACTTGGACACTGGTTTTTTCCATATAGAATTCTGTGAAAAGAGAATAAAAATTATATTTTTAGGGGAAAATGAATGAATTTTTTTGTTAACTCCATTATTGATGGTAATGCTTAACTTTGAATTATATATGTTAGATTTCATACTAACAACAAAATGTTAATTTAATAATTTTTATATACAGGCACCCATGGGGACCTGCTGGGGTGATATCTCAGAAAATGTGAGAGTAGAAGTTCCCAATACAGACTGCAGCCTACCTACCAAAGTCTTCTGGATTGCTGGAATTGTAAAACTAGCAGGTGAAAAGAATGTATAATTTATTAGAAAACGCCAGTGGTATTTGTAAGCTCTTACAAGAACACATTTTTTTTTAAAAGCACTGCCAGAGAAATGATATTTTAGGGCATAGGACAAGGGTTAGCATAATTTTTCTGTGAAGGGCAAAATAGTAAATATTTTTAGCTTTGAGACATGTATGATACTGTGATCTCTTACAGCCACTCAGTTCTACCATTGTACCATGAAGAGCAGCAGTGTGTGAAGGACTGAGTGTGACTGTGTGCATACAAAACTTTATTTATGAATACTGAAATTTGACTTTTATGTAATATCCATGAAATGCTACTCTTTCTTTGATCTTTTTTTCCCCCATAACCATTTAAAAATGGAAAAGCTATTCTTAGTTCACAGATGGAGGAAAGTCAGGAAGTTGGCTAGATTTGGCCCATGGACTGGAGTTTGCCATACCCTGTAGTAAGAAAATGTGTTGAAAGTAACAGAAAGTTGAGCTGCTAATGTCAGTGCGGCCAGAAATAAACAAGTGTTGATAATTTCCCATATCTTGGGTTCCTCCTCCATCTTTGTTCCCATCGCCTGCCCCATGCCCCAGCGCTTGCCACCTTTTCACTGGTGAAATAAACATGTTAGTTATCTCCTGTGTTAAACACTGTGTATGACTCATATGTGGAAGTATGAGAGTAAAACTGCGCTTCATTTGCCAAAAGTTTACTACTACTTAGAGGAGAAAATTCTGTGTTTAGATGACCGTAGCAGCTGTGTAACTTGGCCTCTTTGTTCTTTTCTCATCTCCAACCGTTCGCACCCAGACTGCCTTGCTTTTTACTAAGTACCACTGATAGACTCCATTTACCTAAAAATGATCTTAATTCCATGTTTTTCCTCAAGCATCTGTATGAGATTTTTTATCCTAATAAGTTCAGAGTAATTTGCATTTAAGGGTATTGATGCTTTACAACACTTCATGCTGCTGCCCAAAGTTTATGTTACTCCTGTAGTGCGTGGTCTGGCCTAACAAGGCTGGACCCCCTTCCCTCACACAGCGTGTTATATGCCGCCCCTTCTGAACGTGCCCTGAGCTCCGTACCTGCCTGTGTTGGCCATTTCAGTACCTACCTTTTGTGTGCATCGTTTAGTGTTCTTTGAACTCTTGGATTATTTTCTACACCATGATTTTGAAAAGAACAACTGTGGTTTCTGTGCTAGACATTTAAGTCAGTTTTACTTAAAAAGCTGCGAAGATACATGCACTTAATAGCCAAGAACTGTTTCTACTTTCTGTCTACTTTCCCGTTTCTGTTATCTAATTGTATCATCTGCCTTGTTTTAAGACACTTTAATGCCATTTTGGAAACCCTGGTGGCGTGCTGGTTAAAGTGCTATGTCTGCCAACCACAAGGTTGACAGTTCAGATCCACCAGATGCTCCTTGGAAACTATGGGGCCGTTCTACTCTGTCCTGTAGTGTCACTGTGAGTCAGAATCAACTCGACAGTGGTAGATTTGGTTTAATGCCATTTTAGAAGTAAGCCTCATGTTAGTTATAAACTATACCCATAAACAGTTATCATACTCATCAATGATTCTTTGAGTTACTGAATTTTAAAACTGACAGTTGAATGCTGTAAATCCTTATCATAGATAACAACACATGAAAATGCTAGCTAAACCTGGCTCCTGGTGTGAAATACAAGCTTACTAAACAGCAGCAACAAAAACAAACCCCATTGCCATGAAGCTGATTCAGACTCATAGGGACTGTATAGGACAGAGTAGAACTGCCCCCATGGGGTTTCCAGGAAGCAGGTGGTGGTCCTTTCTTATTCCATGGTCTGTTACCAGCATAGGTTTCTTAAACTGTAAACAGTATGTGTTACATGCTTTTGTTCTTCACATTAAATAAGACTTCCTGTTTGCTTACTACATACAGTTTTTAAGTGATTCCACATACTTTTATTTGAAGTTACTGAAATTTTCTACCTCACATTTTCATGTTGTGTTGTTGTTAGTGCTTTCGAGCCTGTTCCAACTCTTAATGACTGTCCACAGCAGAAGAAAGCTTGATCTAGCCCTGTGCCATCTTCACTGGTGCCACTCTTGTGGAGCACGTCATTGCAGCTGCTGTGTCAGTCCATCCCAATGAGAGTCTTCCTTTTTTTTTTTTTTTTTGCTGACCCTTCTGGTAAACATGTCCTTCTCCAGGGACTGCCACCTTTTGATAAGGTGTCCAGAGTATCTGAGATGAAATCTTGTAATCCTTGCTTTTAAGGAGCATTCTGGCTGCCCTTCTTTCGAGACAAATTGATTCATTCTTTTGTCAGGCCCTGGCGTATTCAGTACTCTTTGCCAACAGAACAGATGAAATGCATCAGTTCTTCTTTGACTTTTCTTAGTGTCTAGCTTTCACTTGCATGAGGTGTCTGAAAAATGCCATGGCTTGGGAGAGGTGAACCTTAGTCATCAAGCTGACATCTTTGCCTTTTAACACTTGAAAGAGATCTTTTGCAGCAGATTTGCCCAATGCGATATGTCTTTGATTTCCTGACACAAGAAGACTGCCAGTTAAGTTAGCACGGTCATCCTAGAAGTGCTACACACCTCATGGCTGAAGATAACTACAGTCACCTTCAAAGTGCTCCCGTTGGGAAGCTGTGCACCAATGCCAGTGCCTAGTCCACCGTTCAAAGCAGTTTAAGACTCTGGAATGGCCATTGCACACAGTGGTGAGGTGATTAAGTTCACGAACTTAATTGTCTAGTTGTCTGTGAGGGAGTTTTTAGCCAGTAAACAAATAACTGTATTGGAACAACCTGCGTGTTCACCTGATCTGCCCTCCAATGACTTTTTCTTTACCCCAAGATAAAGGGAACATTGGAAGGAAGACATTTGGATAACATTGTGGGCATCAAGGGTAATGCAGCAACTGCTCTGATGGCCGTTCACAAAGAGGTCCAAAACTGCTTTGAAGAGTGGACTAGGCGCTGGCATCAGTGCATATAGCTTCCCAAGGGGAGGACTTCACAGGTGGCAATGGTGATATTCAGCAATGAGATATGTAGCACTTAGAATAATTACATTTGCAGACTTAATTATCAGACCTCATATGCTTATATGGGTGTTGATTGTGGATCCAAAACAAATGAAATCCTTGGCACCCTCAGTATTTTGTCTTTTTGTCACAATGTTCCTTACTGGTCCAGTTGTAACAATTTGTGTTTTCTGTATGTTTTGAAGTACAGTTCATACTGAAGGCTGTAGTCTCTGATCATCAATACGTGCTTCAAGTCCTGTTCACTTTCAGTAGACAAGGTTGTCATCTGCATATTGCATGTTGCGCTAAGTCAGCTGATGCCACACTCTTCTTCGTATCATCTAGCTTCTCGAGTTGTTGGCTCGGCACATAGGCTATAAGTAAGATGAAGTTAGATCCATTACATGTATCTTTCCTGATTTTAAACCATGCGGTATCCCATGTTCTGTTTGAAAGGTTATACCGGTTTAAAATACTCTCTTGGTGTATATACACGTTATGCATGGGCACAGTTAAGTGTTCTGGAATTCCTGTTCTTCACAGTATTCATAAGTTTGCTAATATCTACACAGTCAAATCCCTTCACACGTCAGTAAAACATAGATGAACATCTTTTCTGGTATTCGCTGCTTTTAGGCAAGATCCATCTGACATGGATCAGCAGTAATACTCCCTCATTCTACGTCCTCTTCTGAATCTGGCTTGAATTTTTTTTTTTTTTTAACAGCACAAATTATCTTTTCACTCAAAAATTTTATACACAAATTATTGTGTGACATTGGTTGCGGTCCCTCTCCCATTGTACCTTTCCACCACAGGTTCTCCACTGTCTGTTCAGTTTTCCTGCCCCTTCCTGACTTTTCTTCTTGACCTTTAAGCAGGTGTTAACTCATTTGGTCTTGTATACTTGACTGAACTAAGAAACGTGTTCCACAAGTGTACTGCTGTTTGCTGTAGAGGCCTGTCTGATCTTTGACTGAAAGGTGACATTTGGGAGTGGCCTCGGTTCTGAGTCAACAGGGTGCCCTGGCCGCAGGGATTCCCTCAGTCTCTGTCAGACCAGTAGGTCTGGTCTTTGGTTGTGAATGTGAGTTTGGTTCTGCATTCCTCCCCTGTCCCCTCCCTGTCCGGGATCGTCTGTTGTGATCCCTGTCAGGGCAGGGCACCAGGAGTTTTCCTCGGCGTAGGGTGGGGGCGGCTGTGGTTTATGTGGTCCCTTAGTCCCTTGGACTAGTATTTTCCTTCTGTCTCAGGTTTTCTTCATTCTTCTTAGCTCCAGACATGGTAGAGCCAATTGATACATCTTAGATCGGCACCAGAAAGCTTTTAAGACCCCAGACACTACTCGTTAAAGTAGAATGTGGAATACTTTCTTTGTCTGCTATGTTACGGTGGTTGGTATAGGTGTCCCCCAAGACCATAGTCCCTAGCCCTCAGCCACAGTAACTTGGTTCCTCAGCATGTCTCTAGGAAGCTTCTGTAGTGTTGCCTCGGTTGTGTTTGAAATTCCCCTGTATTCTGTGTTGTCTTTCCTTTACCAGCATTTGCCTGCTGTCTGGTTAATGATTTCGGCTCCATCCCACTCCTTCCTCGATAACAATCAAAAATTAGTTTTTTTCTGTGTGTAAACCTTGTCTTGGGTTTTTGTAATAGTGGTGTCATGCAGTATTTTGCTTTTGGTGATTGTTTCATTCAGCATAATGCCCTCTAGATTCCTCCATGCTGTGGAATGCTTTGTGATTTATCATTAGTTTTTAATCATTGAGTAATGTTCCATTGTGTGTATGTACCATAATTTGTGAATACATTCATCTGTTGATGGGCACTTAGGTTATTTCCATTTTTTCCTATTTTGAATAGTGTCACATTGAACATGAATGCACATATGTCTGTTGGTACAGTGGCTCTTATTTCTGTAGGATCTAGTCCTAGGAGTGGGGTTGCTGGATCATATGGTATTTCAGTTTTTAGCTTTTTAGGGCACACTGTGTGATTTTCTGCAGTGATTGTACTATTTTGCATTCCTACTAGCAGTGCAGAACAGTTCCAGTTTTGATTTGCATTTTTCTAATGGCTAATGATCGTCAGCATTTCTTCATAGACACTTGATTAGCCACCTGAATGTCTTCGGTGAAGTTCTCTTCATATCCTTTGCCCATTTTTTAGTTGGGCTATTTGCCTTTTTGTTACTGAGGTGTTGAAGTGTTCTGTAGATTTTAGAGATTAAATCCTTGCCAGAATGTCACAGCCAGAATTTTTTTCCCATTCTGTAAGTTCTCTCTTTACTTTTGATGAACATAGGTGTTTAATTTTTAGGAGCTCCTGTTTAACTGGTTTATCTTCTGGTGTTTACACATTGTTAGAATTTGAATTCTCTTTATGTCGTGTATTGAGTCCATAGTGTTACTTCTCTTTTTTCTTCTGTGATTTTTATCCTTTGAGATCTTATATTTTAGGTTGTTGATCATTCTTAGGTAGTTTTTGTATATGATATGAAGTGTGGGTCCAATTTCCCCCTTTTTTTTTTTTTTTTTACAAATAGATATCTGATTTTGCCAGTGCCATTTGTTAAAAAGGCTATCTTTTCCTCATTTAATGGACTTTTAGTCCTTTGTCTAGAAAAGCTGACCACGTGTGGATAGTTTTACATCTGGTTCTTGGTGCTGTTCCATTGATCTGTGTGTCAGTCATTGTGCCTGGCTGTTTTGACTACTGTGACTGTATATGAGGTTCTGGAATCAGGTAGCATGAGGTTTACTGCTTTTTTCTTTTTCTTCAATAATGCTTTGCACATCTGGGGCCTTTTTCCTATGTTAAAGAATATTGTTGGTATTTAAATCTGGATTGCATTATATCTGTGGGTCTTTTGGGTCACGTTTACATTTTCGTAGTGTTGAGTCTTCATGCACATGGTGTGTTTTTCCATTTATGTAGGTCTCCTGGTTTCTCACATTACTAATCTGTAGTTCTCTTTGCATAGGTCTTTTTCATCCCTGGTTAGATTTATTCTTAAGTATTTTTATCTTTTTAGGTTCATTACAAATGATATTGTTTTTCTGATTTCCATTTGGGAATCAAACTGATTTTTCTGCATTGACCTTGTATCTGGATTCCCTAGTGTCATGGTGGTTAACTGCTACATCTACTAACCGAAAGGTTGGCAGTCCAAGGCACTCCTTGGAAGCTCTTTGGAGCTATTGTACTCTATCCTGTAGGGTCACTGTGAGTTGGAACTGAACTTAAACATCTTACTATCCTGGTGAATTAGTTCCAGTAGTTTTCCCTTCAGAATCTTTGGAGTCCTTTGTGTATGGGATCATAGCTTCTGCAAACAGAAATAATTTTACTTATTTCTTTACAGTTGGATGCTGTTTCTTTTTCTTGCTTTATTGTTCTAAGGACTTTTCAGCATAGTGTTAAATAGGAGTAGTGATAAAGGGCATTCTTATTCCCATTCTCAGGAGGAATGCTCTCAGCCTCACTTGAGAATGATGTTAGCTGTTGATTTTGTATAGATACTCTGTTATATTGAGAAATTTCTCTTCAATTCCTATTTTATAGAGAACTTCTCTCAGGAATGGCTGATAAAAATTTTATCAAATGCCTTTTCTCCGTCAGTTAAGATTCTCAAGTAATTCTTTTCTTCTGTTCTATTTATGTGATAGACTACGTTGATTGATTTTCTAGGGTTGAACCATCCTTGCGTACCTGGTGTGAATCCTGCTTGATTGTACTGTATTGTTTTTTGATATGTTGCCAAATTCTTTTGTCTAGAGTTTTGCTGAGGATTTTTGCATCTGTTTGGTCTTAAGCTGGGTTCTCTAGAGAATCAAAACCTAGTAAACATAAATATTTATAGAGAGGGATTTGTATCAAAAAATGGCTCATGCAGTTGTAAAGGCTGGAATGTCCCAAGTCAATGGATTAGGATGGAGGCTTCTCTCCATTAGCCACAGAGGCTGGTGAATCCAACATTGCCAGATTGGAAAGTAGGGCTCTTGCTCACGGGCAGTGAATATCGAGGAATCACGAAATCAGCAGGTGGGACCGCATTGCTTCTCTAATTTTAAGATATAATGCTGTTGCATACTACCAAACCAAATGAACCCTTAGCTTTCAAGTTGATTGTGACTCACAGCCACAGAACAGAACTACCCCCTGGGTTTCTAGGGAATGCTTGGTAGATTGGAACTGCCAACCTTTTGGTCAGCAGTCATAGCACTTAACTACTCTACCAGTAGGGTTCGAAATAGACTACAGTATAGTATAAACATAGCTTCTATATGTACTAGGAAACCAAAAACATTTGTGTGGCACTCTTTATTGCAATGTTCAGTTTATTACAGTGGTCTGGAACTAAACCCACAGTGTCTTTGAGGTATACCTGTGTTGTGAAACTGCTTCTCTTTTCAGTGCTGCTAGAGATCACTTAGTGCATTTTGCAGCATTGATTGTGTAGGTACTTACGAGTTGTGTCTTCTTGGTGGAATGTCTTCTTTAATCATTATATAATGTGCCTTCTTAATCTTCACAGTTGATTTTGACTTAAAGTGTATTTTATATGTATTACTACTGCAGCCCTTTATTGGATACTTTTTGCTTGATATATTTTTTTCTATCCTTTGATTTTTGATATATTTGTGTCTGACATGTGTCTTGTGTACACAGCATGTTGGTGGGTAGTACTTTTTATCCATTCTGCCTCTCTCTCTCACAGGTACTTTTAAGCCGTTCGCATTCGTTGTGACTATAGCTATGTATGACTTTATTGCTGTTATATTGGTGTGTGTGTGTGTGTGTGTGTGTGTGTGTGTGTGTGTGTGTGTGTGTGTGTGTGTGTGTGTGTGTGTGTAGTGCTGGCTGTTACTTTCCCATGCTGAGTTCCTTTTATTTGTGGATTTCCTTATTACGGATTGTGTGTTGACTTACCCTTTTTACGCTTTTATTTTTTATTCTTGTGGGTAGATTTAGTAGCTTTCTTTGTGGTTCCCTTGAAATTTACCCTTTGTAAATTTGAACCCGTCTTTTCTTACTTGATATTGCCTTGACCTCCTCTTCATTTGAAAGTTCTGTACCTACACTGCTTATTACCCCTTTTATTGCTCAAGATTGTCGTCATTTTCAGGTTGACATCTCTTTCTCTGTTTAAAGTCTTTTATTATTGAGAGTTCTTTATCTTGGTTGACATCTGGCTGATGCTGTCCTGTGTCCTAGGTTTCAGTTGTCAGATACTGTTGGGCTCCCTTTAATATTTCTTGTAAGTTTAGTTTGGGTTTTACAAATTTCTGGCTGGAATTTTTGGCAATTCTCTATTGATAAAGTGCTACAACCATTTTTTAATTATCTTCAACATAATTTACTTATATGTGGTATTAATGATATTGTTGAGTAATTGCTGCATTCTGTTGAATCACTTTTCTTTGGAATGGGCACGTTTATGGATCTCTTCTAGTTATTTGGCCAGGCAGTTGTCTTCCAAATTTCTTGGCATAGGAATGGTTGCTTACAGCATTGTGTCTGTTTGTTTTGAAACATCTCAATTGGTATTCCATCAAAATCCTGGGGTTCTCACTGGTGCCTTCAGTGCAGCTTAAATGTCTTCCTTCAGTACCATTGGTTCTTGATTATACTGTACCTTCTGAAGTGATTAAATGTCAGCCAATTCTTTTTGGTTCTGTATGTATTTCCTTTATCTTATTTTGATGTTTCTTGCATCTTTTTTTCCCCCATGGAATCCTTCACTCAGTGTTGCAGTTTTTTTAGGCTTAAAGTTTTTCTCCAGTTCTTCCAGCTTGAGAAATGCTGCGCTTGTTCTTCCCTTTGGGTTATCTGACTCCACATTTTTGCATGTTTCATTTTAATACTTTGTCTTATTTATTGAGCCACCTTTTGAAATCTTCTGTTCACCTCTCTTCATTCTTTCTTCCATTCACTTCAGCTAGTGTACAAGTTTCAGAGTCTATTCTGACATCTGTTTGAATTTGTTTTTTGTTTGTTTTCTGTCTTTTTAATGACTTCTTTCTTTGTGTTTGCTGTCCCTGACAGCATCTTACAACTCATCTAGTATTTAATTATCAGCATTCAGTACATTAAATCTGTTCTTGAGATGGTCTCTAAATCCAGGTGGGATGTACTCTAGGTCATTTTTTGGCTCTCGTGAACCTCTTCTAATTTTTTCCAGCTTCAACTTCAGCTTACATCGGAACCTGTTGCGCATCCTGCTCTGGCCTTGTTCTGACTATGATACTGAGGTTCTCCATCATCTCTTGCCACAGATGTAGTCAGTTGAATTCTTGTATCTTCTGTCCTGTCAGGCCCATGTGTATGGTCACTGTTTATGTTGTTGAGAAAAGGTATTTCCACTGAATAAGTTGTTGGTCTTCCAGAATGCTGCTATATGATCTCTTGCATCATTTCTATAGCCAAGACCTTTTTTTCGTAACTGCTGTCCCCTCTTCATTTCCAGCTTCTGCATTCCAATCACCAGTAATTATCAATGCATCTTCATTGCATATTCCATCAATTTCAGACTCTAGAAGTTGATTTAAAAAAAATCTGAGATTGTTGGGAGGATAACACATGTATGGAGCAGAGAGGAAAAATGAGCTGTCACAAGGCAGGGAGAGCAGTTGAGAGCTGCATATAGGTGGGCATGCAAATTTATATGGGAATGTACATTTTCATTCATTCATGATTAAAAAAAAATTCTTTGGTTTCTTCATCTTTGGCCTTAGTGGTTGGTACATAAATTCACATAATAATCATATTTACTGGCCTTCTTTGTTAGACATGGATATTATGATTGACAGCATTGTACTTCAAGACATATCTTTAAGTATTCTTTTTGATGATAAATGTAACACTGTTCGTCTTGAATTTGTATTCTTGGCGTGGTGGACCATATTATTGTCCTATTGAAAGTGGCCAGTACCAGTCTATTTCACCTCACTAATACCTGGAATTTTGTTCCGCAAGTGTTCCATTTCATTTTTTACAACTTCCAGTTTTTTGGATTCGTACCGCATACAGTCCACGTTTCAATTACTAGTGGATATTTGCAGCTGTTTCTCATTTTGAGTTGTGTCACGTCAGGGAATGAAGGTCCCAAAAGCATTACTCTTCCACATCCTTTTGGTCACCTCTACTTTTGGGGAGGCAACTCTTCTGTCCTATTTTGAATGCCTTCCAACCTGAGGGGCTCATCTTCCAGCAGTATGTCAGATAATGTTCTATTTCTTTCCATAAGGTTTTCACTGGCCAGTATTTTGAGAAGTTGATCACTGCATCGTGTTTGCAGTTGATCTTAGTCTGAAAGTCCCCCTTAAACCTGTCTACTGTGGGTGACCCTGCTGGTATTTGAAATGCTAGTAGCATAACTTCCACCATCACAGCAACATGAAAGCCACCTCAGTGTGAAAACTGACAGATACTTGTCATCGGGTCAGTTGGACAAAGCCGCCACAGTACAACTAACTGACAGATATGTTATAATCTCATCAGTAGAATAAAGCAGTTTGTTTGTTTTTAAATATGCTGTGACTGGATTTCTGTGACTTGACAAGGTTTTACTGAGTTGCCACAGCCTTTATCTTCAAAACTACACATTCTAGTAGAGCTTCCTCACCCTCGTTTTCACTGAGAATTTTTTTCTAGAATTTAGGAAATTGTTGGATTATGTTCGCAACAGGAAGCCATGCTCTGCAAACAGTTCAACTAATTGCTTTGTGTGGTAAACCAGTGTTTTTCCAAATTTGGTCTGTGGATCAGCAGCTTAAGACCACCTAGGAGTTTGTTAGAAATGCATGCCCTCCCTGAGATCTGCGAAATCAGAAATGCAGGAGATGAGGCTCAGCACTGTGTTAACAGAGCTGTTACCTGATGCGCAATGTAGATGCACACTCAAGTTTAGTGACCGTTGGTTTCTTTTTCTGTGTTGACTGATAAGTGTAGTTTGTTGGTTGCAGGTTACAATGCCCTTTTAAGATATGAAGGATTTGAAAATGACTCTGGTCTGGACTTCTGGTGCAATATATGTGGTTCTGATATCCATCCAGTTGGTTGGTGTGCAACTAGTGGGAAA
Source organism: Heterohyrax brucei (assembly GCA_028571685.1). Classification (NCBI taxonomy): domain Eukaryota; kingdom Metazoa; phylum Chordata; class Mammalia; order Hyracoidea; family Procaviidae; genus Heterohyrax; species Heterohyrax brucei. The sequence goes on along the minus strand of CM053149.1, from coordinate 108,636,229 downwards.
CCTCTCGTCCCACCCAGAAGTAAGTAATGTAGTACACCTACTGTTCTTTGAACATACATTCTTTAATCTACTCAGACGCCCATTGCTGTCGAGTCAATTTTGATGCATAGCAACTCTATAGAACAGAGTAGAACTCCTTCATAGGGCTCAGAGCGCCCAGAGGATTCCCACTACCTGTCATTTGATTAGCAGCTTGCTGCTTCATCACGGCACCACCGCCGGGATTCCTGTTAATTCACACATGGTAACATTAAAAGCAATGTTGAATTTAAATAGCAATTTTTTTGCTTATTTGCCAGCAGGACATATTTCTCTATATTTGTTACTCTTATTGCAAACTTTAGTTAATACTGGGAACTGTCTGGTAACAAACAGTAACAAATAATTAATAATAGGGACTGCCTGATAACAAACAGTAACAAAATTACTTGTTACTGTTTTTAACAAGTAATTTATGAAGTAATTTTACTTTTTTGCTAAAGTGTAACTGCTTGTTTCTCTCCTTTCAGCTATTCAGCATAAGTATACAAACTGGAAAGCTTTTCTAGTGAAACGACTTACTGGTGCCAAAACACTTCCACCTGACTTCTCACAGAAGGTAAAGACAGGATCTTAGAAAGGACGTCTACAAGAAATGCAAAAAGCATCAAATGAAAGATCTAAGAAAGAGAGTAACTTAGAAGTTTTTTTAAAGACTGGATTTCATTCAATCTATGTTAAATATTGAAGGCGCTCAGCATTTTTAATAGTGCGGTATTAAAATTATTTACAGGCTTTTGTGATGAGTCGCCAACAGTTTTTGTGTGCTTTTGTTTCAAGGTTTCAGAGAGTATGCAGTATCCTTTTAAACCTTGCATGAGAGTAGAAGTGGTTGACAAGAGGCATTTGTGTCGAACACGAGTAGCTGTGGTGGAAAGTGTGATTGGAGGAAGATTAAGACTAGTATATGAAGAGAGTGAAGATAGAACAGATGACTTCTGGTGCCACATGCACAGTCCGTTAATCCATCACATTGGCTGGTCTCGAAGTATAGGTCATCGATTCAAAAGATCTGGTAAGCACCTTACACAAAAGTCCCTATTGAAAATATCATGAACCTGAATTATACTACTTGGTTATTTTTGTCTAAGAATAGCATAGACCATAAATAGCATCCTAGTTGTCTGGGCTGCTTCTACCTTAATTAGTGAAAGTTCATCCCAGATTATTAGTGTCCTACGTGAATCTGTATGCTTACAATTTTAAAAAATGCACTCTTGATCACAGCTACAATTATTTCTTTACTCTTTTCTTTTCCAGCCCATTTGAAAGATCAAATAGCCTTTCCTTTTCCATTCAGTTTTAATCCAGACAGCAAGATTAGATATAGTCAGACGTGGTACTAAACACATGAACATGCTTCTAGGGTTGTAGTTTCCTGGCTAGGGAATTACCAGCATTCTGACTGGCTGAATGTATTTAATAGCATAACCACCTGTGCTCTAAAGGGAGACAGACTATTACAAGATATTAACACCATAAATGTAGAGGGCATGTATTTTGCCATGTTTTGTAGGGTATTACATACCTCTTGAGTTTGAAACCTTCAGAGAAACGTGGTTTTTGGTCTTCTCACAAATGCTGACAGATTAGTATGTAACTTTTCCTTGTAGATATTACAAAGAAACAGGATGGACATTTTGATACACCACCACATTTATTTGCTAAGGTAAGAAGTTTTTATAAGAACCCTCATTTATAAATTAGGTTTGAAAGAGTGTTGTGAACTCTTTTGCTGAAATTATGGAAATCACAATTACATGTTCACTTGAAAGGATTAAGATCTTGTAATCCATAGGTGTCACAACTATTGATTTTAATTTTCCTTAAATTCTGCATATTTGCCTATATTCTGTCTATTCCGTGATGGAAGTTTGAGTTACAATGGTAGGTAGGTAGGAGAAGGCATTTGACATTTCTACATGATAAAACATTTTCAAATTGGTAGTATATCAGTTATTAAAGTGGCAACATTTATAACAGTTTTGCTTTCATATAATTCTTCAGGTAAAAGAAGTAGACCAGAATGGGGAATGGTTCAAGGAAGGAATGAAATTGGAAGCTATAGACCCATTAAATCTTTCTACAATATGTGTCGCAACCATTCGAAAGGTAAGAGAGTATGTTTTTGAATGTAGAAATGCAGTTACAGGAACTGATATAAGGCAGTGGAAGAAAGAGACCTCTAACAAGTTCATTCTGGCATAAAATACTTACGTATCTGGATCTTCACTGGAGAGAAGTTACTTTCTGGTCAGAGCTAGTCCAAAACAGAATTGCAGCAAGACCAGATGTATCTTCCAAGTTTCCTATATTGCCTTTTGTGTTGTCTTATAGACATTTTCTTCTTTTTTTGATTTTTTTTTTCACTCCTGTCTGAAACTACTGTTGTGATATGCTCATATCTGAAACTGCTCTTCTGAAAATATCTAGAGTAACCTGGAGAACCATAGTTTTGAGGAACATCTAGGTCAATTAGCATAGCATAGTATATAAAGAAAAGACTGTAGATCTCATTTTGGTGAGTAGCATCTGGGGTTTTAAAAGCTTGCACACAGCCATCCTATGATACATTTCTTGATCCCATCCCACTCCGAGCAAAAAGACCAGACTTTATGGTCTGATGGACTGGAGGGACCCCTGAAGCTGTAGCCCGTGGATGCCGTATTAACGCAGAGCTGAAACCATTCTCAAAGCCCACTCTTCAAGTAAAAGTTAGACAAGACCATAAAACAAAAATAATAGACGTGGGGAGCGTGCTTCTTAGTGGAATCAGATACACAAGACCAGATGGGCAGCTGCTGTCCAAAAGCAGGATGAGAAGACAGGAAGGAACAGGAACTGGTCAAACGGACACAGGGAACCTAGGTGGGAAAGGTGGGTGTGCTGCCCCCTTGTGGGTATTGCAGTCAATTTCACAGAATCCTTATATGTGATAGAATTTTTGAATATGAAATTAACTAGACCCCTAAACTTTCACTTAAACCACAATTTTAAAAACCAAAGTGTGTGGGTGTATCTAGAGCAATGGTTCTCTGTTGTCAGCAGGCATCAGAATCCCCTTTAGAACTTAAAAAAATATACAGATGCCCAAGATCATCCCCCATGTGGTTCTAATTCAGTCACCCTGAATTTGGGCCCCAGTAGTGACATTTTTTTAAGGTGTTTGAGTGATTCTCATGGATATCCATGGTTAGGAATCAGCAACCCGGAATCTGCTTACACGAAGGTGTAACTTAAAGTTGACTGATACTTCAACGCAGTTTAAAACCTTAAGCCAAAAGAATCAAAAGCAATTGCAGTAGCTGCCACTTAGGAAGCACCTGTGTTTAAGGTCGCACAGCTAGGTAAGGCTGGCCCCAAACCGTTGTTCATCTTTACCTTGCTAATGATCAGAACCACCTGGTCAGCCCAGAGTCCCATGACCCATCCACTTCAGTCAGAATCACACGAAATATTCCTACCACCCACCCACTCACCCCAGATGTTTGTTAAACCAAAATTTTTAAAGTAGGTGGTTTTGATAATGGAACCCATGCCATTATACCATGTTCTTCACGGCAGTGAAAATGAAATGCCCCTAAATAGAGTTTTCAAGTTGCTATGCTTTCTGTGCTAGAGTTGATTTGGACTCAGTATTTGTTTCCTAGGGCTTCTCTAACAAATGGCCAGCAGCTCCTTAACACGGCGGGAATTTATTGCCTCCCAGGTTTGGACTCTAGAAATCCAAAATCAAACTCTTGGTAGAGCCACACTTCTTCTCAAGACTCTAGGGAAGAACCGTACCTCGCCTGTTACTGGCTAGTGGTGTCCTTGGCTTGTGGTGCACCACTCCAGTCACTGCCATCTTTTGTCACCTGGCCTTCTTCCCTCTGTGTTTGTCAGTATCTGTTTTCAAATCCCACTCTCCTTTCTCTGTTGATGAAGGTACCAGTTACTGGATTAGGGCCATTCTAAGCCAGTAATATACTTGCAGAGGTAACTTTTGTTAATCAGTGTCACATTCACAGGAACCAGGGGTTAGGATTTGATCATATCTTTCAGGGAACACAATTCAACCCACGGTAGACTAAAGAGTTTACACTGTTTAGAACGAAATAAGATTCATGATACAAGTTTAATATGAGATAAACTGTGATGTACTGATGAAATTTAAAGGAAACAGAGATCAGATTTTCAGAGAGTCAAGGGAAGCCTTATAAAAGAAGCATTCTCTTTGTAGAAGACACCTGAACAACGTATCATGAAGGAAGGAAAAAATGACTGCACAGACATGCAGAGGGAGACAGTACCACTGGAAGGAAAAGATGTAAAACAAAAACCGGAAAGGACAGGTCCCACTGGGGAAGAAAAAGCAGTTGGCATGCCGTACACATCAAATAGTTGCACTGTATGTGCTAGCCAAGGCCTTTTTGCTTACAACAAAGCCCTCCACAGTATTTCTAAAGATGTCACTGTAGGGTGACAGTAGACAGTGTGACAGACATCCAGGGACAGAGGGAGGAGGACGGGAAAAGCACCAACCCAATGTCCTCGCCACCTCTCAGGAACCTCTCCATTGTGTCTCTGCCCCTTTCTGTGTCTGTGCTAGGTCTCTCTGTCTCAGTGGGTCTCCTATTCACTCATTGCATAAGGTGGCCCTCTTCTATATTAAAGCCATTCATCTCCAGTTTTCCCCATGATATGTTTTCTCAGAAAGTAAAGAAATGCTTGAGGAATTATGAGGACAAGACAAAAGGGAATAGACTTTGATTGAAAGGAGTGCTTCTGGCCAAATAATGATAACTTTTTTAATAAAATAGGGACTCATGAATCTGTAGTAATAGAAATAAGTAAATAAATGGAGGGAAGAGAAGGGTCTTCCTTACAGTGAGAAGAAGGGCAGTGGTAGAAAATCATTTGGAAGCCATGATAGCCATATGTTGAAACAGGAGACGTGAACTGGTGTGTAAAAAGTAGCCTGGGAAGTAGATCTCACAAACTGTTGTGTTAATTACAAAGTTACACCCTTTCCAATGGTATGGGGTAACTCTTATTATTCCATGATGAAGGTGGTAACTTGGTTAGGATGGTGCCTGCCAAGTTTCTCTGCTATAAATAGGGTATGATAGGAAGAACTCATGGTTGGTGAGATTCCAGCCAAAATGTAGAATCTGGGTTGATTGTGAGCAAACATTGGACCAACCCAGACTGAGAGACATTTTGCAAAATCGTGACCTGAAATCTTCAAAGACACCAATACTTAAGTGAAGGAGTGAGGATGAGAAACTGAACTGATAGATCAGGCCAGAGGAACAGATGGGCAAAGTGCATGGGCCAGAGTGGATCTTTGCTGTAAAAGAGATTACTAGAACAGTTGCCAAACTTGAGTCTCTGGGGCAAACATATATAAGAGTCCTTTATACTGTTCTTGTACCTTTTCTCTAAGCTTGAAAAGTGTCCAAATGAAATATTTTAAAACTATTTTTGACATAGTAGAACTTAGGAGACATAACAGTATAAAAGATGATATTTTTGGAAAAGGGCCCAGTGGTCGTAGGATAGGACAGAGGGCTTGATGGTTGCTTCTGAGAGTGCTTTCTGAGGTGTGCAGGAAGGGATGTGAGGGCACTGACATTGGCCAGCTTAGTCTCAATCAGGAGCGTAGTTATTTGCAGCCATGAGAGATCAAGTTGGGAACATGAAGACAGACAAGTCTGGAAAATTTCGTCTTGTCTCTGATACGAAATAAAGGCATGAGTGGGTAGAAGTTAACTGAGATCAAATTGTGGAAAAGCAACCAGTCCATGTTCATGTTTTCCCAGCAGCAGACAGCTTTAGCCATTAGTGAAGGAGCTGTTTTCCCCAAAATCTTGGCTTTTGATTTGGTACACACTAGAATTTACAGGACTTTTCATTATAATTTCAGTTAGATTAATGTAATCCAGTAGAATTGATAGAGCTTTTGGGGGGCAAGAGACCTTTAATGGATTTTTCTTTTCTAGAATGTCATTCAAAGGGTCATATTTACATAATTAAAAAACAAACCCACTGCTGTTGAGTCAGTTGTGAGTCATAACAACCCTATAGACTGAGTAGAACTGCCCACAGAGTTTCCAAAGGGGCCCTGGTGGATTTGAACTGCCAGCCTTCTGGTTGGCAGCCATAGACTTAACCACTGCCAAAGCCCACTAGTGGTATCTAATTTCAAAAACTTGGGGTTCTTTTAATTTAAAAGGTGCTGGCTGATGGATTCCTAATGATTGGAATCGATGGCTCCGAAGCAGCAGATGGATCTGACTGGTTCTGTTACCATGCAACCTCTCCTTCTATTTTCCCTGTCGGTTTCTGTGAAATTAACATGATTGAACTTACTCCACCCAGAGGTACTGCATTTTTCTTGTATTGTATCTGTTTACAACATTTAACACATACATATACACAGGAAATTTGGGGTGCTCTGAAAACAGAAAGCACGATTTTCTAAGTGGTGATACCAAATTGGATTAGTATAGAATTTTTCTTGTGCGTTTTATAACAGAAACATAATACAGCGTGAATTGGTTTTGCTTTAAGCGCTATTAAAACAGTGATACAGGCTCAGCAGGTTATTGCATACATAAACTCCTTTTTGAAATAAAGTACTTTAACCTTTAGGGATACGAAAGTGTCCATCCTTAAATTACCATGTGGCTTTTTAAAAGAAGTTATGTCCTTGCTCTCAGGCGACATCGAGGCCAATTGGCATACCTAGCCTATTGGTAAGAGAGTCTTCTGCACCCCATGTTGGTGAGTGGCATCTGGGGTCTTAAAAGCTAGCAGGCTGGCATCTGAGGTACATGAAATGGTCCCAACTCAGCTGGAACAGGCGATCATCAAAGACAACGACGACATCAGGGAAAAAGACCCTCGTGAATGGGTGACTGTATCAACATGGGACCAGAACAACTAGATAGTGCCCAGCCACCACCAAGGACATCTGTGATGGGGCTCACAATGAGTCCGAGTGGCAACATGAGAGAGAAATAAGGGTCCACCCTAAGAACCCCACTAAAAGACCATAACTGATGGTTGGTCTGGGACTTCCCCTGGGAGAATGGACCCTGGACCTCATGTTGCCCCTGATCATAGATCATTAGTGTAGTCAACTCTTTGGATACGGATGGATTGGACTCAGGGACCCAGAGTGACCATATCGTGTGTACACTTTGTGGTTCTATGCATCTATAGGGTGTTGTCCTGCTGGCCTCGTACTAGAGAGGAGTGGAGAACATGGAGAGGAGGGGACGGGAGGTTGTTAAGAGGGTATGACATGTATGGAATGGGAAAGGAGGAGTGTGCTGTCACTGGGCAAGGAGAACAGCGGGAGCTGCAGATAGGCGGGCATGCAGATTTGAATTGTAAACTTTCACACAATCACAATAAAAATAACAACAGTGTCTTACTTTAAATAGCTTTCATGGCTTAACCAGTGACTTTTTTCAGGCATGAATATCTGAGTCTTAGGTTTTTCTCTGAAACAAGAGAGGGGACAGAGTTAAAACACAAGTCTATTAAAAATAGCGTTGGCTTAGCTTGTTTCCTTTCTTGCAAAGCAGGAAAAAAAACATCCCAGAAAGAGATAGACAGCAATAGTGTCTGCCCAGAAAGGGAAAGAAATCCTTCTTAACCTGGAAAGTGACTGCACTCAGCAATGTGAGAACATGAGTTAGAAATGTATCGTATAACCTGAAATGTGAGATTTTAGTGAGCACTGGGTCACCTCTTCTCTTTGTTTTCATGTTACGCTACTTTAAAATGAACTGCTACTTTAAAATGAACTGCTCCTTAAAACAGTTGCATTTTTCAGGTTACACAAAACTTCCTTTCAAATGGTTTGACTACCTCAGGGAGACGGGCTCCATTGCCGCACCAGTGAAGCTGTTTAATAAGGTGAATTTCAGTGACAGCACAGGGATTGCATTTTTGTTTTAATGCCTTTCATAAATGCAAATTACTGGTGAGCAAAAAGTCTGTTTCATATTAGAATTTCTTGATAGAACTGAGTACAAACAACATAAAGCAGTAAATGTTTACTTACGAGTGGAAGCTTGTTGCCAGACTGTTTCCTTTGTGATTTTTGGTTTATTTGGCTGTGTTGCTTCTGTTTTTACTTTCTTAGTGACAGTGGAGTTGCGCGTTCTTCTTTTCACTAGTGTTGATGTTTTTGCTTCTCCATGTCAGGATGTTCCGAATCATGGGTTTCGTGTAGGAATGAAATTAGAAGCAGTAGATCTCATGGAGCCACGTTTAATATGTGTAGCCACAGTGACTCGCATTATTCACCGTCTCTTGAGGATCCATTTTGACGGATGGGAAGAAGAGTACGATCAGTGGGTAGACTGTGAGTCCCCCGACCTCTATCCTGTAGGGTGGTGTCAGTTAACTGGATATCAGCTACAGCCTCCGGCATCACAGTGTAAGTGGTATAAAGAAAAGGTGTCCTTTTGTAAAAATCACCAATTCTCCAGAGGACTGTCACACATAAGTCATCTTATGAGCTCACAGGACAAGAATATACCTGTGTCTGATTGGTTGCCGGGTAAAATACTGAGACGGAACAATGTCTCACAGTCAGACCATGTTTACCACGGCTGACTGAACTCAACAGACAGTTACATAAAGACTATAGAAACACAGTAGTAAGAGCACCCATCAACTTCCACTGCTCCCACTATTTTAGTTTAAAATTACAGGCTAAAATTTTATTGATGTGTAATAAATGCTTGTGTGTGTAATGAGATTGAGTGTTGAAGTTAACAGTTTTACAGGAATGGGCATCCTAATTTTCAAAGCATCGTATACCCTTATAAGTACTGTAGTCTTGGTAAAGGTAGTTCACCTAAGTTGTATCTGGAGTTGTAAGCAGTGATCTGGTACTAATTTTTACTTTTATTTTGCAGCATCAAGAGAAAGCCAGTCAGGTTCATCAAAACAGAAGAAAAAGGCTAAGTCCCAGCAATACAAAGGACATAAGAAAAGTGGGTCACCAAGTGGTGTTTATGTACCTTTCCTAATTGTTAACCAACTGGGGTCATGGTATTCTTGCACACAAAATGATACCCCTTGTCAGGAGTAATGACTGTGCATTATGTATTTGCTTAAAGGTGCAGTATGCCATAAAAGGCAAACCTTCTCAGTAATGAGAAACACATTTTTATTGACCGGAAGAATTATTACCATGGTTTTTAGAACCTACATGATAAAGACTAGAGTCTGTCTATGAATGGTTCTTGAAACAGTATGTAAACCTATAAAAGATTACTTGTTTTTTTTGTTTTTGTTTTTGGCTTCTTTTGGTTTGTTTTTGCTTTTCTTTTTTATTAAAAAACAGATGTTTGATGCTTACAAAAGACTTACATCCTAATAAACCCATCCTTTCTATAAGCCAAATCCCTCTTTCTAGAAGGATGCATGTAAGAAACGCCAGGTTGCTGGCTAACAAAGACTTCAGTAAAATTTTCTAAATCTCCTTTTTATATTTTACGTTAAAGGAATGATTGTTGGCATTAAAAGCCGAAGTAATATTAAATATATTTATAGCTCTGTTTCATTTTTTTAAATGTTTTTTAGCCACCTTAGAAAGCCAAAGATTTTTCTCCTCATGAAACTTGTCATGGAATATTTCATTCTGAAATAAGGTTATTTAAATTTATCTTTAAAAGTAAAAAGTACATTTGAGGATTAAAACTGAAATAGGTATTTCCACCTGACTTGCCATATCTCCAAATAAGTGCTAGTCTCAGTAACAACCAGGAGACCAAAACAGCAAGAGAAAGAATTATACCTTATTCACATCTTTCTGATTGTGATCATGTTGGTTTATAGTTTTGGAAGTGGAAAACTACAGTGATGCTTTGAAAAGCAGGTTTCCTTCCAAGCGTGAAATCCAGGATAACCTTACAGCAGGCCTCTGTACCTCCCTTAGTCCCAGCTACTTGCCAGGTCTGACATTGACCTAAAAGAACTTTAGAGAGCATTGCCAAACCAGGCAGACTCAAAATGCTTACCCCATTCACCTGGAAATACAAGGAAGAATTCAAATGAAGTGACCATGGCAGATACGATCTCAAAGCTTTCTTTGAGGTGGAATAACACAGGCTATTTCAACCCTTTCACTTTCTGTGGGACAAGGCTTGAGACTGCAGAATTTTCTTTCCAAGACGGAATTAAGAGTGCTTAATTCTCAGTTGCTATGTAAAATATACACTGTCTTTAGAACTGATTTCTTAAGTGTTGTGTACACAATTCACATGCCTCCTTTGGAGTGACTCTTGGCAGGGTTCATCTCTGGTTTGTGGCCTTAATGGTTTTGAACTAATGGGCTACGGTTATATGAAGAAGCATGTAACTAAGTAGCAACATCAAGTACTCCAGTTTTTAGATCTCTAGATTAGCTGGAGAAGTGAGTTTAGCATATTCTTTAACTGTGACATCTTAATAGCATACGGTGTTACAACATTATCTTCAATGCCTGTAACTTGCCCTTGGGCATAGAAGGCAGAAGAGCTACAGTCCCATAATCCCTCATTCAAAACCCTGAGGGCCAGATGTGTTTTAGAATTCAGAGTTTTGTGAATTTCAGAAAAATTATACAGTGTGTATAGCATGTGTTATGTAGTACCCCTTGCAGAATGTCGGGTGTTTTCTGAGGCAAAATCTATATTACATAAATCAAGCAGAGATTATAAAGAATGTCACTAAGTAAGATCAGATTTTATTGTAAAGTTCTCAGAAGCAGTTTACTGGGTTTGGGAATCAGACAAAGAATAGTGCTATATTAAAAAGAACCTGTCTCTGCTGTAAGGGTGCAATCTTGTAATTTTTGTATTACTCAGCACAGAGTTTATAAGAAATGTTTCCTGCGGAACTTACACTACCAAAATGAGAAGACGTGGGGATCAGAAACCTAAGTCATCCATTGCGAGCAGATTGGTATCAGCAGCAGATGAGACACAAAACATTTGTAGATTGTCATATTCTGGCTGTTTTGTTTCATCTCGTAACTCTTTGTTCTTTTTGTCCTTGAAATCATCCCTTGTTATATTCTTCAGTGGTGCTGGCTTTTTACAGACATAGACAGTCGTCATGTTCTTTGGTAACCTTGGTTTTTACATGCATAGGTGGTTGTGATGTTCTTTGGTAGTGCTGGTTTTTGACAGGCATAGAAGGACAGTTCCTTCACTGTGTCTCTAATGAGCTGTGTTGATGCTATCAAGAGGCAGCTGTTATCTAGTGACTGAGAAAGCAGTCACGTCTGCCAAGGGGATCCTACAGACTGTTGTCTGCACAGCATCTGCACATCTGCCTCTTTGCCAAGGTGTAGTAATGTTAGAGGAGGAAAATCAGCCCTGATTTGTGGCATACTTTGCTGCATTGGTTTCAGAGGCTGATGTGAGTGGTAGCAGGTTAGAAATCTCTTTGCAAAGCACAGTGGAAAAGTGGAAGCATTGCTGCACGTGATTTGGGTTTGGCAGTTCAGAGTTGAGGTATTCTCACAAACAGTAGTTTACAAATTGTTTCACATAAGGATACTTTCTGATTAGATTTCACTTTGGTCCTGGTTATGTGAAGCATAATTTGTGATTAGTGTTGGCAGTCGGGTCATAGTGTACTCTGGAAAGAAACACAGTTTATGGCCGTAGAAATATCTGCATATCATTCCGCTTTCATCCTGCTGCATACCTGGCAGTTCAACATTTGTGTATGACTCAGGCGACGTGCAGAGTGTTTTTTTTGTTGGTGGTGGAAGCATTGAAGTTTGTGTTTGCGTATGAAACTACAACCAAAGAATGAGAAACTTGTTTCAAAAGAAATTAGATTGCTTAAGAATTTACAGACAACATGCTTTAAATTTTAAAAGTGCTTTTCAGATTAAGGATTATACCTTTTTTCACGAAAATAGCACACCCCCACGTATACTAAAACAGTTCTGGCATAGCATGGTTGGCCAAAAAAAAAAAACATAATGTGTGTGTGATTTGTATAAAAATACAGTGTTTTTGAAGAGTGAGTTGTAAACCCAAAAGCACATTGATGCCAGTAAAATCCGACTACCCCGTTACTACATTTAGACTGTTGGACGTAGATTTCTCACTGAAGGCCAGTGGTTCAGGCTTAGCTGGGCAGTGAGATGCTACCCTGAAAGTAGGGTTTCAACACTCTGTTCCCTCGGTTGGGTTCTTCACCCCTCAAGCTGAGTCTACAGGTTTTTCTTGAAGAAACTTGACAAACCATTCACCACACTAAATGCTCTCTGTACTTTTGCTTTATTTTATTGTTTCAAAGTAAGAACCAGGATTTCTAGGCTCTGAAGAGAGAAAATCATCTCACCCATCACCGCATGTGTGCTTGGGCACACGCAGACAGGCAGACACATCTTTGTTTTCGGAAACACAAACCCGGCATAGTTGATTCTCTTTTCAGAATGTCCTATACAACACGACCTGTCCTAGTTAAATAATGCAGTTTTCTTACCACACATGTAAGTGAAAGCTTACTGTAGTCTGACTTGATATTTAGAAAGGAAGATGCCAATTGGGAAGAAGCCTGTCAGTTTGTCGAGCCTGCCCATGACAGGTGGGGTGCGGAGGAGCTTCTCTGGTGACGAAGAGTTGACTCCTCCTCCATATCGAACCCTTCCAGCACAGACGGCCCCGGAGGCCTTCCCACCTCCCAGCACTAGCCGGGAGTTCAGTCCCAGCCTCAAAACAGGTAACTAGTCACCTCAGCACCTCAGGTACTTAGAGGGTGAAGTGCTGGGAAGGGTGGTGGGAGACAAAGCATGGTCTGGCATGGCAGGTGCTGACTCATTCAAGTTTTCTTTTTTTCTTTCAACCAAAAAATTCATTTTCACTAGTCCTTGACAGTCACTTCATTAGATAAATCATCAGGGAAGGACTTCTGTCATGATATAAAGCCGCTTCTGAACTTCAAATTGGAGTAATGCTGTAGTTTCAACTGACGGAATTGTGAGTCAGCTTGGAGGGAATATTTTATGGTCTCGTTAAAATGATTCAACATTTCTGCATCCTAGAATTCCACTATGTTACTTGACCTGGGAGAGAACTGTATCATTAGGACTTGGTCTGATTGATGAGATCAAAGATAAGGCTTCATTCGACAAAGGTGCACAGCATTCCATCATGCCCCTCCATTGGAGAGGATGTGTTTTGACTTCCAGGGTAGGTTTGGTTCTGGTAGCAGCACTTTCCAAGATCCTAGTGGATATCAAGGAATTAGAAACATGATACATGTATAATTTTGGTGTTGAGTGTGAGTGAAATTTCTTAGTAGTAGTGTCGTGTTTATATACGTACAGTAGCTAGTGTGATGTTGTCACAGGCTCTGTTAGCCAGGTGTCTGTTGAGTATGGTCAAATTGAGGCTTGCATAGAGAGCTGGTGGTGTCAAAGCCAAGAATGTCTGCCTTGGCATATGTTTTCCCATACCCTAATTCCTGCTTGTAAACTAAATGGCTTATGTGATCAGCATTTTTCAGAATGTCTTTTATGTGTTAAAAGCTTAGATGGGGCTTAGTATCTAGTTGTGTTTTCTTCTCATCCCTCAGTTTGCTAATATTTTTGCATCTGAAGTTGTCATTAACCTTCTATTTGCCATTTTAGGAGGTGTCATTTAGCTTCTACTGCCATAACAGTTTATTAAGTCATCTTGATCCTTCCCATCATGTGTTTTGAAGATCATGCTAACATGCTTTCACTTAGAGGAAAGGAATAATATTTGCTTCGTATGTGAGCCCATAATAGGACTGAAAATCCAATGTTATCTGCCCTTTAATGGAGAAACCTTCAAAGTCTATCTAAAGAGCATTCCAGTTTCATCTCTTGTTAGTGTATTTGCTTTAACTTTTTTCTTTTTGCACTTGTTATTTATGAAATAGCCTTTTACTCAAGTAAATTATCTGTGGGTATTGTGAGCCCTGAATGTATATGAATTTTTGTTGGATTTTGAGTGTGTTTTCTTCAAGCATTAGACTGATTTTGGAGATGAGTATATTTTCTTCAAGCATTAGAGTGATTCTGGAGATGTGTGTTACATTTTTTGAGAGGCTACTGATGCATGGAAAGCAAAAGTTGGCTCCTGGGATTGCCCAAACTCAAGAACTTAAGAGTAAATGTACTGAATGAAAATCACGTCTCTTAAAGAGATGTCCTTCTTCCTCCATTGTCTAGTCTTTGGATCTAGGGGTACATTTGTACAACTTGTTGAGATCTTATTTTGGGGACACTACATACAGATTGCATTGCTTCCTTAGCTGTTGAAAAGCTCCAGTTGGCTTGACTGTTGGGTTTATAATTTATGGGGTTTCTGGCTGGAAGAGTGATTTTGGTTGATTAATTTCATGAAACGGTAGCAATTAGAGTCAACAAAGTAAGTAAAAGAAGAGCCAAAAAATGTATTTGTACAGAAAGTTGACATTCAGCCACAGAACCGATTCTCTCTCATCTGTCATTCACTGAGAGTTAGGCTTGGAGAAGTGACTAGTGTGAAGATACCAGGCAACCTTTATTTTAGGTTCCATGAACATTCACGCTAAAACATTCCCCATCTCAGTTAAAATATTCACCTGTATCCTGAGTGACTTTGTTTTAAGCACATCATTTCCATATTTCAACATCAGTAGAAGCATAATCCAGAGATTTGCTGTTAGCAGTGACTGCTCATAGTTTCAAAGTGTGTTTTAGAATCTCAATATATATTTGACTTTTTAAAAAAATAATAATAATTGGTTTGAATAGAACATGTTCAGATCTTGAAGCACAATAATTCTTTTCCCATTCATTTAGCCATCTGGTCATCATATAACAAGATATTGTTTTAATCAACCTTTTATTGTGGGTACTGCACCTTTAATGAAACTTGTGTTTTGTTTTCTTGTGTTTGTTTTCATGGCATCATTAGTGTCCCAAACACTTTATTAAGGCATGTTGTCTAGATTTGAAGGATAAGTGTCATATGTTTTATTGTTCTCCATGAAAGCAGGTTTATATTAAGTAGTTTTTTAAGGAATAGAAGAACTGCATAGTCTTGTTGGCCTTAGTTTCAGTAATCTGATTTGAGGATTATTTTGCTATTTATACTGTAGGCAAGTGTGTTCACTTTTCAGTCTTTGGGCTATGAAATTTTTTACAACAATTAACCAAATTAAAACTAAAAAAATGGTGTGTCTCAAAGATTGTTCTTTAAATTAGGAAATTAGACACCAAAGACCATTATTTTTTAAAAGGAATTTTTTATAACTAAAGGGCACAAAGTATTTTTCTATGACTGTACTGTTTGATGTTAAAAGTACAGACATTTTACTGTTCTTCCGCATGACACAGTTGAGTTACTGCTTCGTGAGAAACTTAGTTGACTTACAATTCATGTAAATACTTTTGCATCGTAATTTTCCTTATAAATGGATTTTTTTTCCAATAATGAGCAGTTCCCAATTTACTTTTTGTATATGTGCGTTCTCTTGCCCAGTTGTAGTAAAAGGATTGTTAATGAAAGAGGAAGAAAAAGCACTTGCGGCTTGTGTTTGGTGCCAGGTGCCTGCAGGGACCAGGCAGGTTGCCTTAGGCCAACTAGCATGAGTGTTTCTCAACACACTGTAGGCATGACAAGCCACTGCAGGAGATGGAGGTCTCAGGAGCCACTAAAGAATGCTGGGCTCATGTTTCCAGTTCCTTCTTTTCTGATTTTTATGTGAAATACCTTGTTCCAAAATATTTTATTCAAATTTCAAAAAAAGGTGGTGTGCAGGCGAAGGTGTGGGGGAGCATACATTGTGACCTCTGATGAGCAGGCCTGTGTATGGTGAAGAAATTGGAATAGAAAATTCATACTGTTTGCCATGAACTACATACCAGTGACTGTTGGCACATGAGATTAGCTCATCTGTTTTTTAAATTATTTGAAATCTTGCCAGTTCAATTTTGACCTGACGATAATTTTTTTTTTAAAGCTTAGTGTCTCCAAGAGATCAGTATTCACTGAGGCTGGTTAGTGTTCCTTAACACTAGCTGAGCTTGTCTGCAGAGAAAAGGGAATGAGCATCTTGGTTGGAAAAGTAGAGCAGTGGTGCTCTGCAGGGAGAAGCTCGTGGGAAAGGCTTCAGGGAGGTGATGCAGACCAGTCTAGCAGTACTGAGTAATCAGAGTGAGGAGCAGTGACAAGTGAAAACAGGTCTTAAAAGGCAGCGGGAAAATGGCGTAATCACCTTTGTCCTGAAATTTTTGCCTAGGACCAACCAGTGTTTGGGGCCCAGGAAAAGGCAGCTGAAAGGCCTCCTTCTCTTCATCCTTGACCCCATACATTGTAAGAACTCTGCTCTCACTGAAAATTGTGCCTAGCATTACATCTGTTTTGTAGATTGAGTGGACTTCTGTGTCTCTCCCAGAAGCCTAAACCCAGTTAAAATATTGGAAACTGAGAAAAGTTTCCATAGAAGTAAATATAAGACCTGACCTGTTGGCAAGTCAGGGATTGCCTGTGTTGTTTCACTAAAAAGCATGTTATCAGGTAAGAACTCACACAGCAGTGTCACTACTGAGGGAGCCCACTGGTCCTAGTTGCGGTTTCGCACCTGTGATTCTTATACTGCTAGTGTTGGCACCTTTTTTTATTTTTAAGTTAAAACGATGACTCAACTTTGCGTTGATTTTAGTTTTAACTATAGGAGTATTTATCGTATTTTTTTCTGCAAGGAATCTTTAATAAACATACTTTTTGGGGATAATAAGACTGTATTGAAGACATTTATTGTGTGGCTACTTTATTAAATACTGTAGTTCAGAACTATATAGGAAACGTGTCACTATACCTATAGTCATTGACAGAAAAGTGAATACATGATCATGAGAAAAATTCTAATTACTGTAGTCGAATTAGCAAACTGTTATTTTGACATTCTGTTGCAACTGCCCAGTGAAAACTGGGAGGATTGTTCCTTTTTCAGGATACTCTTTAATTAACTGCCAATATTGAAAACTAAAACCAATCGAATGCTTATGCTTCAGAGGTCTAAGAGTTCAGTGAAGCCTGACTAAGATTTAGTGTTAAGGCTTACTAAGACTTACTGAATGAAGCCTTGCCAGTTACAGAGTTGGTGGAACATGACAATAAAAGGCACTCTGACTATTCCAGAAAGGATGAAGGACGCTCTGCATTTTTCTCTCTCACACAGTGACCACACTGCAGCTGAAGGAGGAGTTGCTGGATGGAGAGGATTACCATTTCCTGCAAGGAGCATCCGATCAGGAAAGCAATGGCTCTGCCAGCTTCTACATCAAGCAGGAGCCGTGAGGCAGCTCAGAAACCGAGGGTGGGAGGGGACGTGTTTTCCACAGGACTGATTGATAATCAATCCAGCTGTACAGCAGAGCTGTTCTACTGGGACATTTTGCTAAATATAGAAAATTTCAGTTCCAGATTTTTCAGGTGGATGGGGAAACTATTTTAGTCTGGGGGGAAATTTTTCAATTTATAAAGATGGACACTTTTTGTGTTGTATTTGAAGCTTTTGAAAGAATTTTGTAATATTTTCCAAGTTTGGATTTATGTGCATTGTTAACAAGAACTGAAATTCTAACTTTTTGGTAAGATTAAAGTTTAGGTAGCAGGATTGAAGGAAATGATTTAAGAAGGATGTCCTTATAAAATGCAAGTGAACTGTCATTACAAATGAACCTTTTTGGTACCTTTGGGAGATTTGGGGATATTTGAAGTTAGGCCAGTCACATCTCCAGCTTCCTTTGCTGCAGAAATATGCAACAGAACCGCTCACGGTGGGGGCATCACCACAGAGATCATGGAGGGGATAATTAATTCTGCTTCTCAGTGTTTGATTGCAGCCCATTTTAAATGTTTGTACAGAAATGTTTTTCATTCTGTGAAAAATTACTTGGAGTTCTGTATGGAACTGGAAGAACTCTGGATACTTTTATATGTTCTCTTTTAATTAAAAAAAAAAATTTACAGTTATCCTAACACTAAAGTGTTAAACTGGAACGGCGATAAGATCTGCAGGATCTCAGTCTACATGTTGAGGGGTTGGGGGAAATGCAATATTGTCCTAAGTTTATTTTCTTTTTCTGACTCAAATGGACTCTCTAAAAGGGATTCTGATCAGTTTTCCACATTTCTCTCCATCTATGAGATAATACGTGGTATAACCACACCCCAAAACAGATGTTCTGTATTATCAGGAGAATGAAATGAAAAGATGTTTAAGGCCAAAATAGGTTTAGATTTCAAAATCATTCCAGCTCTGCTTTAACTATCCTGGATTTGTTAGAAAACTAATTTGAAAAAGAATTTCCTAATTGTTCTTAAAAGTCTATATGTATAGTAGAAGCTGTCTTAACTTTACTCAGAATTAATTTAAAAAATAACTGATTTGGACCATTTTACACATTCCCTATTTTGAAATTCATACTAGCTTTCTGTAAGAAAGGATTCACAAAGGGTAAATTGGTGAAAGGTTTGCTCTCTGCATCGTCTGTCTACTGAGCTGTGACTGAGTAAGAGAGCTCTGGCGTTACCAGTGAGGTTCATGAACTAAACTCTCAGGAATTAGTTGCATCTGTTCTAGAAGCGCTTCTGGGTCTTAGCCTGGCCTCTTCAGAGCGGTAGTACTGACCATCTCCTCTGGAATATAGGTAGGGCTAATTAGAAATTAATCAAAATGATTAACCTCTACAGTCCTTCAGTCTATGGAATGAATGCTTTAAAAAAAAAAAAAAAAGTTAATGGAAAGCCCCAGGAGACCATTTTAGGTAAGATTTTTGTTTGAATTTTAAAATGCATAGAAGTTAAAAACCAGCAATTTATTTTCTAAAATATTGCTCTACTTTTGGGTATAATAGCATTGGTAATACACACAGGTTTACCTCATTCTATGCAAGAGGGGTTAATAACATAAGGTTTTGTAGTTGCTACTGGAAGTAACATTTGTTCCTTTATAGTGTAAGAATGTATGGAATTGCATGTCAACATTTCTTAATACTGACTCTTCGGGGGGCATCAGTGCAGATCATATCAACGCAAGTTGATTCTCATGTGTCAAATATATGTGAATTCAGCTGTTAAATTACTGGATATTTATCTTAAAACAACATTGCTGAGAGGGACCTATTGTAAATGTGACATCCTCACACTTCCCAAATCTTTAACTTTTAAGAATCTTCCCATAAACTTAAAGCCTAGAAGACTTCCAAAGCAAGGGTTACAGCAGTCTTTATTCTCAGGCTCAGTGATTTAAACCCAGGACTCTGGTTCCATGAGGGGCAAGGAAACCAGCTGTATGGCAATGCCTTCCAACACCTTGGGGTTAGGAGTACTAGAGCTGCTGTATAAAACAAGAGGGTAAGATTTGGAGCCAGTCAGTCCTGGTGATTAGTTCTGTGAAATGCTTGTTTGTAGCCAGGTTATATAAGCTTCCAATTCTACAGCAAAACTAGGCTCTGAGTGTTTTAGAATTTTGTACCCACTCATGGAGTGTTTCTTGTCTTGATCCCACGACCAACAGTTAGAAGTTGGTTAAGAACTTTCTCTCGTCTAAACACAGTCTGAAGCCCTGGTTGTTCAGGCTCTGACTCCTGCTGCTAATAAACAGAAGTTAATGCAGAGGAGATGGATGTCTTAGCCATAACTCAGATCATAGAAGAGCCCCCATTCTCTCTCACAGTTCAAAATGTACTGCTGACCTTGAGTTTGTTTGTATTTTTTTCTTGTTAGAATTATTTGAGGACTTTTGGTAGTTTAAACTCTTTTAACCTTGCTGTGTATGAGGAAAGCTAAGCTGTTATCAGTTTCTTATTCTACGGATACTAACACGGGTTTTCAGTGTTTGTTTGTTTTTATTATTATTAATTTTGTGTGATGTGAATACCCTCTCCCGTCAATATTTGTATTATGGTGCTATATATTTGGTAATGATCCTCTAATATTGGGGAGGGATTTTAAAAATACTGTGATTAAACTGGGTTTCTTCCTTTGATTTTCATATTTTAAATAAAGCCACAGTCATTTATACAAAAGCATCTGTCCCTGGGCAAATCTTTTGAGGACAGAGGTCGAAGTAAACTGCATAAGGTTTTTACATCATTTCTGTATGTATTTGATATATAGATCAATATCTGTACAAATTTAATCTTTTATTTTCTTGGTCACTTGTGATCACTGAGAAAGTGTTTGAAACTTTCTCATGAAATGTATATAATGGCGTGAAAATTCCTTCAGAGAAATTTATGTTCCTTTCATTTTTACCAAATTGCAATTTTCAGCATGGATGTGAAAAGCATTAAAATTATAACTTTGTGTACAAGATAAAATAATTCACTAAATTTGCCCTTTTTTACACAAAATAAAATGTCAAAGTTAAGTTCTATTTGAATAATTCTTTAATAGGGTTTTGGGAGGGAGGCTTATTCCACATGTCGCATGCCTTCTGTAAGCCATCGGGGGCCCCTGTGAATGTGAGATGAGTGTTTCTACAGGGAGCTCACAAGGTGTAAAGCAAGCGCAGCAGTGCTGGAGTCGAGCAGAGGAAGAATTCACTTGTTAGCAGGGCAGGAAGAGAATTATGGGCAGACCTGCAGACAGGTGAAGTCCTGTGATGGTGCAGGTGGTCAACAAAGCTTCTAACCAAAGAGTTGGAGGTTCAGGTCCAGCCACAGGCACCTTGGCAGGAAGTTTGGAAGAAACTGTTGCCACCAAGTCAGCGCCAACTACAGTGACCCCAGAGGACAGGGTAGAACTGATGGCTCCATAGGGTTTCCAAGAAGTGGCCAGTGGATTCAAATGACTGACCTTTTGGTTAGCTTCCTGAGCTCGTAACCGTTATACCACCAGGACTCCTTGGTGATCTACTAGTGAAAAATCAGCTGTTGAAACCCTGTGGAGTACAGGTTAACTCCGACGGGTGGGTTGCCTTGGTTTGGGACCCTGGTTACAGTGGTCAGGGCTGCACTGAACTGAGATCTCACAGGAGGGTGGAGCCCAAGGGAAAAAGGTGACAACACCAGCAGAAGTAAAGGTGAAGATGAACCGTTAGTGGGGAAATACAGTCACCTTACTTAGCTAGGGTGTTTCAGGTTTGCCACACTTAGTGTCAAGGAGAATGTCAAACTCCATTAACCTCAACAGTAGGCAGAGTGCACAGGCTGTGGGACGGTTATCCCACCTCGCTCATGTTACTTACCAGTGAAAGAAGGCCAAGACGCTCTCCTTTACCAAGGACCGATGCTGTGCAAAATGCTTTACCTTGTGCTTCGAAAGCCATTCATACAGAGTTTGAGGCATGTGAGATAGTACTGAGATATACGAGTCTCTTCAGGGGCTGTAAGTTCACACTTCAGAAACATTTCACTTGAAACAGTTAGAAAACGAGAACACATTTCAAGTAAAACCAAAGCAGAAGCTAGTTTCTACTCTGTCTTTTACCTTGTATGACTGAAAAATGGATATAAACAAACAAAAAAAGTGTATTGCAGTTGATTCCACCTCAGAAAACCCAAACCCATTGCATCTGAGCTGGTTCCAAAATTGAGCTGTCCTATCATAGGGTTTGCAAGGCTGTAAATCTTCAGGGAAGCAGACTCCCATCTCCCATGGAGTCGCCGACAGGTTCAAACCACTGACCTTTCTGTTATCAGCCAAGCACCCACTGTGCAGTTGGGCCTCTTCCTAGTTCCTGCAGTAATTCCCAGGTCAGCTCTCAACATTAATATCCCAAGAGCTTTGATACTTTTTCTTATTACATGCCACTTGGGAAACTGGTTTCTTGAGATGCTTCATACCCAGAACCTATTTTGAGATTTCAGCTGTTTTCTCCAAAACAGCACTTCACCAGTGTTGTTTTACCAGCCTTTTGAGAAGAGACAACAGTTTGGGGCCCCCTTTTTGACTTGTTAGGAATTCTAAACCCCAAGAGCAGGTCAAAACAGAGCTGCCCACATTGTGAACCAATGATAAAAGTAATGCATCTTATTTCACTAAAAACAAAAAATGTTCTGCGTCAATTGCCCACATTCACATACCTAGGATTAGGCCCTAAACCTAACCTTAATCCCGGAGCAAGTACTTTTAATCTCAACCAGTCTCCCTTTTCTCATCCTGTTCCACCAAATTAAATCCTAATAGCCAAAGCCTTCATCTCAGTTGTGACCAGTTCCCCTCTCTCCTCCCCAAATTCAGGACTTCTGGAAAACTGTATTAAGGAGATATGCACAGCTGCTTGGGCTGACACCAGTCTCCTTCACTGCTTCTTAGGTCACTTAGCACAGTTTTCCCCGTTGTAAATTTCTCTGACTAGCCCTGACAGAGTGAGCCTGTACTTACCTATGCTGCTGCTAATCCAAAAACCTGTCAGTGGGCAGAAGGAACTTGGGCAGCATGTTAAAATCCCAGAAGGCCCAGAATCTTAAAAGGTAGAGCTTTTGAAGTTTGAAAAATAATTTAGAAATGTTACTATTTGTAAACTGTTGACTTAAAACTAAAATCCTGTGTTTTTTGTAGTTTGTTACCTCATGTCATTGACCTCTAGTGTAGCAGTATACATAAAAAAATCACTGAGTCTGTTACCTGACTGACATTCCAGCTTTTACCAGTTCATCAGAAAGCTTTCTGTACATGTACATACTTATGTAATTGTTAAGCCAGACTCCAGATGATACGTATTGTATGGATAGGTGCTACTGGGCATCATTTTATAACTGCCAACCCAACAAAATTAGCCGTAAAAGCAAAAAAGAAGCCTTAACCCATGTTTCATCCCAGTAAGGGTAAGAAAGGACATGGGAGTGCAAGCATATCAGACCACCAACCACCGGCCAGGTACTAGCTTAACTGTACGTTGTTTCATTTCACCCTGGGTCAGAATGCTAGGCATGACCCCATTTTATCGAAACAAAAAGTCAGCAGTTCAGATCCACCAGGCACTCCTTGGAAACTATGGGGCAGTTCTACTCCCATCTCTAGGGTCACTATGAGTCGGAGCCGACTCCACGACAGTGGGTTTTTAGGCTCCCATTTCCTCATAAGTCAGTCTGCCTTTGCAGTCAAAATCAGATGTAAATCTGGATCTCCTGCTATTGTCAACAAATCCTTCCTATAGAAATACACATTTCTACATCAGGTGAAACAGCTGAGACACTGCATTTCCTTGTTTAGTTTCCACAGACACAACTAGCACACTCCCTAATCCTCTCCAGCTTGCTTTTCCTCCGAGTCTTGAGCAATATGAAGACACCAAGTATCAGATCAGTGTCCCATGATAATCAAAAATCCCAAACCCACTACTGCTGAGTCAATTGTAACAGCTACCCAAGAGGACAGAGAACTGCCCCATCTTTCTTCCACAGAGTGGCTGATGGGTTCAAACTTGACCATTTGGTTAGCGGCCAAGTAACCACTGTACCACCTGGGAGGGCTCCATTCTTTGATGATAAACAGGATGGATTGGCTCTAGATAGTAACTACTATAGCCAGAGAAACAAGTCACCTTTCAGCTTAGTATCAAGCACAAAAGATAGCGCCCTGTTTCAAAAGTCTTTTATTGGTCAACGTACTTTACAAAAGAATCCTCAATCCTATTGCTTCCAAGTCTGTGGAATGCAGAGCTGTACGTAGGGGCGCATCAGGCAGTGCCAAAGGGGAGGAGAGCGCTGTGGCTTTGTCCACCTCTTATTCATAGACCCAGTCGTGGGCACACGGCTTGTACTCAATCAGTTCATCTGGCTTAAACCACAGATTGATTTCTTTCTCAGCGCTTTTTACTGAATCACTGCCATGAATGATGTTCCTAAGACAGAAAACAATTACCAGTTAATTATGTTTTAAAGTATAAATTTTTGTTTAGTGGGTAAAACAAGGGACAGACACTGCAGAGCTTTTTGGCTGAAGTGCCACTCTAAGTAGTCAACCAATTACCCCCCAAGTATCTGCTTTTAAAAACAACTATGAAACAAGTGCTTGATTTAAAAACACCCCTGGTTCAACTTTATTGTGCTCTCAAGTATTCCCCTATAAACAGCAGTTGTACTGCAAGACTGGTGATGCCACAAGAGTCCTCAAATTTCAAACAATGTAGGAATAGCCAAACCCACCCCCAGCCCAAAGCCCTAAATAATATAATGTATTCATTACCTTGAGTCATTCCTACTGGATTTTCATACAACACTGACTGACATGGCCCAGCCATGAAACACCTGCTTATTAATGACTACCTCTTTAAGTGCTTTTCCCACTTCATCCCATTTACACTTATAACTGTGTAAAGTTAACCAAACCCACTGCCACCACGTCAATTCCGAGTCATGGAATCCTGATACAACAGAGCAGAACTGCCCAGCAAGGTTTCCAGGGAGCAGCTGGTCAATTCAAACTACCCAGCTACTTGGCCAGCAGCAGAACACCTGGGCCATTATCTCCTTTTTGTGCGAGGTTAAGTGACACAGACACAGAACCAGGGCTGGACCGTCCCGTTCCCCCACACCAGCACTTGGTGCTGAGCCGCCACATGCAGCAAGCAACCTTGTGCCATGTCTTGGTTAAAATTTTAAGTAGCCTAGGGAAGTAGCCATTTGAGAAAGCCTTTCTCCAGTAATACCTGATTATGAATCTTTCTAAAATTAAGTTGTGCCAAAAATGTTTGGTTTTATTCCCTCATTTAAATGCCTTGGAGGAAAAGGGATCCGGCCACACTGTCCCTTAACTCACCTGCCAACTTGAATACAGAAATCCCCACGAATGGTGCCTGGCTTAGAATCAGCTGGATTGGTCTCCCCAAGCATTACTCGACCTGTCTTCACCACATTCAGCCCTTCCCAGACCTTGACAGTAGAGAAAAGGTACTGCATCACATCAGCCATCCAGGACCACTAGGGACAAACATTGACTCCTAACCAGCATCACATCAGTTAGCTCAGTCAGTGACAACGATGATCAGTCAACCATAATGGACAAGAGGGGCTTACATAAAAAGCTCCATTGAGACTGTATTACTAGGATACCGGGGAAAAATGCTACCCAACTTAAAAGAGATTTCCCCGTCTAGCAGAGATAAACATGAAGACTAAAGACTTATCCAAACACTGAGAAGGGACAGTGATGGAGTTATAAGAGTAATGTGACTAGAACAGCATCAGTGGGAAGGGCTTCCCAGGAGACTGTCAGAGCAAGAGATGGGAAAGACTGTCACGAAAGGAGAAACCATATCCCAGAAAACAGCAGAAGGATGGAAACAGTCATACCCAGGGGACAGAAGTAGGTCTGCTCTCTCTGAATTTTAAACAATTTCACACTGCCTCCTTATACCCTCTACTACTCGCTTCCAACTGGACATTAAGGTCACAAGAAGAACTAGAAGAAGCAGGATTACAGAGAACTTTTGCTTCCTGTGTTACATACTATTTGAATTTTTCATGAAAACAGATCTTTTAAAACATGCTTCTTTAATCCAGAAAATGTCAGTCTAAAATGCCTATCAAAGAGCTAAGGCAATTTTGTAGGCAAAAAAATGGAAGTTACTGTTTTGTAAACTCTTATTTTCACTCCCAAGAGATACTAAAGACCTTGTTGCTAGCTTCAAGTATCCCTAGCTTATTTTTGCAGAGGTCTGACTTTATTTCCTTACTTCTCCCAAGCTCCTAGCTGCCATTAACTAACCTAACCCTCAAACCAAACCCACAGCCGTCTCTACAGACTAGACTAGAACAGCCCTGGAGGGTTTCTAAGCCTCTAAATCTTTAAGGAGGCATCTTTCTCCCATGGAGTGGATAGTGGGTTCGAACCAACAACCTTTTGGTTAGCCAAGTGCTTTAACCAGTGCAACACAAGGGCTTCTTAACTTAAAGCCAAGCCTGTTGAGTCAACTGCAACTCACAGTTGGCTGCAATTGCAAAACAAGGAATTTGGGGTAAGTGGAAGAGACATCTAAAAAAGGAACAGAACAGGAAGGAAGTGAGCCTTCAGCCCGTATATACCTCAGTATATATCGTATGTACCTCGGTTCCTCCGCATACCCCGCAGGCACTCACCATAGCCACAATTGGTCCTGAGTTCATGTACTTCACTAGTCCAGGGTAGAATGGACGGTCTTTCAGGTCAATGTAATGCTGCTTCAAGTGTTCCTCAGAGGCCTGCAATGAAGAGCAGACACCAGTGAGGAAATGAGCCAGAAAGATTCAAATACTGCTCCTCCTATCCTCAGAAACCTGTCTCCCTCCCCTAACTAACATAATAGGTTCTCTAAAAGTCTAGTTATGTCATTTTAGTCCACATTCATAAGGTTTGTATAAGAAAAATCCCATCCAAACCACGAAACTGATGCTATTATAGCAGACCACGAAGACATCCTCATAATGTGAATGATGTTAATGGATTTTATAATCCAAAAAAGGCAGTTTGAGGCTCTAGAGAGATTTAGGGAGTTAAATGTTGGCTGTCATGAAAGTACACAATGGAAACATGCCAGACGACGTCATACTACCAGGTAGAAAAACCAAGTTCTGCTTGATGCAGCTTGTCTCACCAGTAAACAAGAAACCAAGGTGGGAAAGCAGAGAGTCACCCTTATTTCATTGCACAAGGAAAGGAACAGTCGCGGCTGCAGCAATCAGGAGTGCTCAGCAAGGTGGAAAGCTACATTTAAGGGAGGTTACTTTTACAGGATTTACAAGTAAAAGCACACAAGTTATATCAGCAACACTCCATCATACTAGGCAGGTACAGTTGGGTTTCGATATACCTTCACACATTGAGTGTTAAGAAAAGGGCAGATAAATTCTACACAGAAGTGAGGAAAGTTACTGTGTATAAGGTCTAAAAGGTTATCCCGAACATCAACAGGGCACCTAAAGTGGTTTCTGCCAACTTCCTCTAGTTTGGAGCAACAGTTAAGAAGAGGGGAACTACGATTTTAATATAAAGCCACTGGGCATGTTAAACAAGCTGCTTGTGGAGCCTGGGGACCTCTGTCTTAGTCATATTAAACTTTTCTGGACTATATGCCATGCCTTTTTAAACAAACATTTTCAGATGTTAACTGAGAACACTGACCTGCTGATGAACCTGGTTAAAATTTCAATACTTAGATATTTATAATTTGAGTTTAGGGTGCAGATCTGTGCCCCAAATTTAACGTGGAAAACATACTTAACTGCCTTATGCCACAGGGATTCTGTAGAAAAAAGGCAGGTGAGGTGCACCCTTCTAAAACCCCAATCACCTCGAAAGTTTCAGGCTAAAGCACAAAAGGATTCCAAGCCTCAACCTGTGCATGTGTGCCACGTGGGCCAGAAGGGGATTCGGGACTCCGCCTTGCTTCCCCCTCCCCCCCCCCCGCTGCCCTGGCAACGAACAGCCAGGTGGCAGGCCCAGGCTCCAAGATCAGGAGTCACGTTACCTCTTCTTAACCTTCCCAAGGGCGTCTATCAACCAGCCTCAGAGGCCGGAACTCAGAAAAGGCAGCCGTGCCCCACAGGGCCCCGGGGTGCAGAGATTCCCAGTGAGGCAAAAGTAGCAAAGGGAACTCCACTCGAAAAAGCATGCCGCTGCCGAAAGCATAAAACACTAGGGACACAGTTACTGAGAGCAGGAGTGGACTCGTTACCTGAACTAACTTCATGGCCACAAGGCGGAATCCCTTCTGCTCGAAACGCTTGATGATGTCGCCCACTAGGCCGCGCTGCACGCCATCCGGCTTGATGGCGATGAAGGTGCGCTCACTGTTGGCCATGGTCCTGGGAGAGGAAAGGTCCGATCAGGGCCCAGCGGCCACGCAGGCACCAACTGCACACGGTCCCGGTCCCCGTCCCGGCTTCCGTGCTGGGGAGCACACGTGGGCGCCCACACGCCCCGCCTCGCCAGCTGACGGCCAGCCGGCTCGCCGACCCCTCCGCCAGCCGCCGGGGGACACGTGGCTTCCCAGCCGCTTCGGCCCCGCCTGGCCCGGAGACCACCGTCCCTGCGCAGAGGCACGGAGAGGACGCGGCAGTGGTCCCGGGGAAAGCCAAGCCGGGTGGGAAACCCCAGGGCGCAAGGGCCTCCAACAGAGGACGTCAGCTGATGGCACCCGCCCGACACGACCCAAGCGAGAGAGGGGACCAGGACGCAAGGGGAGAGGGTCTCAGCTGCCTTACGGGAAAGCTGCAGGGAAACAGGGCTGCGAGGGCGCTGTTTGCGGTGCGGTGCGGTGCGGTGTGGTGTGGAGCGGCGCAGAGCCCCAGAGCGACCACGGGACCGGGAGCAGTCCTCGGAGGAGGGGCTCGAGGAGGAGGGGCTCAGGGCGGGGCGCGGGGGGCCACACCCCAAGGGGCCGCCACCCAACCCGCGGGATGAGGTTGGACGACACTACTCCACTACTCCCGCTCTACGGCCTTTCAGTTTCACAACTTCGGTTCACTGATGCAGGTGGCGAGACAGGAAGTGATTTGTTCTCCACCACAGTGTCCACCTCCCAAATCCAACTTCCCAACTCTTCAGCACCTTCATCACCCCCACAGGTCTCACATACACACACGCACACACACACGCACGCAATGGGGAAAACCTGCTCCTGGGTTTCAGTTCTTATCCCAGTCAATACCCTTGGTTTCCACCATCCGCTGGGGCACCCACAGTAAAGCTGGATTCTCTGGCCCCTTCGTCCTACCCGCAAAAATCTTGCCTACCTGCTGCTGAAATCCAGCCTTCCCTTTCCATCCCCTCTGCTCCCGCCCTGGTTCCAGCCCCCAGCGTAACTCATCCAAATTAATGGGCAGCTTCTCCACAGCCAACCATCCACTCAGACACCCACCTGATCCTGGCTGTACCCTGCTTTGATGACTTTCTGTGGCCTCCAGGATGCAGTTCACCGAACTCTTCATGGCATGCTCTTGTACCCTCTCTGCCTGTCTGCCCACCTACTTTTTCAGTGCCAACTTATCCACCTCATTCCCACCCTGAGATAACAACCCCTGTCCACCCAGCACAAGGATGTGGTCAGGTTTTCCTGGACAACCTAAGACACACATTTGTCAAGGGCACTTAGAGTCTCTCCTGGAAATTAGGACTGCCATTTTTTTCACAAATAATTCCCACCTCCTGTCTGCCTGACAACCCCTAGCCACCTTTAAGGCCAAGTAGTTCAAGTGTAAGCAGCCCTGGTTGCTCAGCGGTTTGAACCCACCGATAGGCTCAGTGGGTAAAAAGACCTAGCAGTCTGCTCCTGTAAAGATTAAACCCCAAAACTCAATGCCATCGATTCAAATCCAACTCACAGCTCTTCTATACACAGAGCAGAACTGCTGCCCCATGGAGTTCCAAGGAGTGGCTGGTGGATTTGAACTGCCAACCTTTTGACTAGCAGCTGTAGCATTTAACCACCATGCCACCCAAGTTTTACTGTAAAGATTATAGCCTGGGAAATCCTACAGGGAAGTTCTACTCTGTCCTGTAGGGTCACTGTGAGTTGAAACCAACTCAGTGGAACTCAACAGTGTAGACGGGACATCGTCTGTGAAGACTTGCCTGGCTTTCCTGGGGAAGTCTGCAAATCCCTTCCTCAGCTTATCCAGCACCAACAGCTGTACGGCCTTGTCTACTGCTCTGAGATGCAATCCTGCATCTGTCTCCCCTCAACACTGTGAGCTAGGCATAGGGATCACACCATGTACAGTCTTCTTCCCAGCACTGTCCTGGGAACCAGCGACAGATGAGGGGAGAACTCAGGCCTCCACTGTACCGTTGGCTCTCCAGAATTCTAGTTGCAGGGGCACTTAACAATGCCTTAGAAATGACCATCATTGGCCTTCATGCTGGAGCACAGACACCCAGAGTTTCCTTTGGCCTCATTCTAAAGCAGACTCTTCTCTGGGTTCCTTTCCTGAGTTAGCAAATGCCCACTGTGGGAATGGGGCTGGGAGCTTCCTGAGATTTCTGCTGAGAGCTGCCTGCTCCTTGGTACTCAGTGGTGCAGGGCCAGCTCTCTGCCTTTCATGTCTCCTTTCCTTCTGCAAACATAATGTGGTAGAAGCATCTGATCTTCTCTAACTTCACAAGGGGGAAGGAGAATCAAGAATATACCTCCTTCCCTACAACCTGTTTACCAGTTATGACACCAGCTGGCACTCTCTACCTCTCTGCTGGCTTGGTAGTTCATTGCAGTGGCCATACACAACTCACAGACCATTATTACAGCTATGGGGTTGGTAAGGGAAGTAACAAGTTACAATTCAGGACCAGGGATGACTCAAGATGCAGTTCTTCAATCAAGACAGCCTCTTCTCAGCCATGCCCACAGGCAGACCTCTCTCTGGCCCTTGGCCCTTCAGCCTCTTGGGCCAAGTCTCTGCCCTGCTCAGGTAAGTTGGGTGTTAACAAAGCTCTTTAGCTCCACCAGTAAGTGCCTGAGGGCATCCCACTCAACCAGTAAACATTGCCCACAAGGAGCCCAGTGATCTAGCTCCACAGGTTGGCAAATCTAGCTGTGCCAACAAGTGCTCAAAGGCATCACTATCCATCAGGAAGCCCCCTGCCATCCTTAGGGTTCCATACACCTTATTTGTCTGGCTCTATCCCACAAGGGTGTCATGTACCGTATTTGTATTATTAGCAGGCTATCCAATCCCCTTGGTGGGCTACAAGCATCTAACCTGTTTAGCTCCACCCAGTCATCCAGCAGGGCGACCTTTGTCAAGGGCACATGATGGTGAGAAGAAAAAACAACTCACTGCCATCTACTGGGGTCCAACTCATAGCAGCCTTATGGGTCAGAGTAGAACTGCCCTATAGAGTTTCCAAAGAGCATCTGGCAGATTTGAACTGCTGATCTTTTGGTTAGCAGATGCAGCACTTAACCCACTCTGCCACCAGGGTTTCCAATGGTGGGAAAAAACACATGAAAAGAGATCCACCACACCACACTTTCCTGGAAAGACTGGCCTTAATAAGCCTCCTATTGCACTATACATATTGTTGCGGACTGACTTGTGTTTCCTAAAAAATGTGTGTAGAAACTTGGGTTAGGCCAGGATTCCTGGTACTGTGTGATGTTCCTCTCCAGGTTGGAAATCCAGCCTCTCTATTAATCAGAGCAGATGGACGGTAGTGTTGGTGGCATTGGACTCAGTGTGCAAGATTGTTTTGTACCCTGATGCAGTCTCTTGAGATATAAACAAAAGAAGCCAGCAGAGAGATTTGGGGACCTCACATCATCAAGAAAGCCATGTAGTAAGCCATGTAGTAAGCTGAGCATGTCTTTTAGAAAAGACCTGGATCCCTGTGTCTCAGAAGCTTCTAGTCCAGGGGAAGATTGATGACAATGACCTTCTTCCAGATACAGCAAAGAAAGCCTTCCTCTGGAGTTGACATGCTGCATTTGGACTGTTAGCCTACTGGACTGTGACAAAATAAAATTTCTTTTTCTAAGGCCACCCACTCATGTTATTTCTGTTGTAGACCAGTACCAGATGACTAAGACGTATATTCAGTCCTCACAAATCTGGGACTGTCATCTTACCCCACAAAACAGGTCACACTTTTGTGTGAAACAGACAATGTATCTAGCCCAAAGAAAAGATAGACCCACCCCAACTTTTCTCTCCTGAGAAGTCTGTCCCTATCCTTCTATTACCTCTAAACAAAAAACAAACTAAAACACATTACCTTCTAGATTCTGATCCATAGCAACCCTACTGGACAGAGTAGAACTGTCCCACAAGGTTTCCAAAGCTATAATCTTTATGGGGAAACTCTGGTGGTATAGTGGTTAAGTGCTATGTCTGCTAACCAAAAGGTCAGCAGTTCAAATCCACTAGGCACTCCTTGGAAACTCCATGGGGGCAGTTCTACTCTGTCTTATAGGGCTGCTATGAGTTGGAATCAACTTGACAGCACTGGGTTTGGTTTTTATTTTTTGGTAAACTTCGTGGAAACAGACAGCTACATCTTCCTTCTGTGGGGCAGTTAGTGGGTTCAAATTACCAATCTTTCAAATAGTAGCCAAGGGCTTAACCACTGGACAATCAGGGCTCCTCTATTGCCTCTGCCCAGCTCCAAGGCCAGGTAAACAGAGAAAAGACCAAGAAAAGCCTGCTGAAGCTTGCGGCAAAGATATATAGTTTTGCCCTAGTTATCTGTTCATTCTCACTTCTCATGGCAGAGGTTTATCTGAGCACACAGCTGCCCAGCTGAAAACAAATCTCCCAGTTTCTCTTTTAGCTAGGTCCAAGTGACCAAGTTCTGACCCGTGGGATGTGAGAGGAAATGACGGTAGTAAACTCAGGGCTGTACCCTTAAAAGGGAAGATGCTCCTTCCACTTCCCGATTTGCTAGAAGGCTGTCACTCTGTAGTGACTTATCTTGGATTGGTCAGAAGGAACTTGGGTCCCTGGACAACCTCAAGGATCAGAACTTTCCCGCACCCACCCCTCTTCCCACTTAGCAGCTTGCACTTTTAAATAGCTCAGAGCAGCCTAATCAACACTGTATCAAATCAAAGTTACATTCACAGGATTGCTTCTGCCTCTTTTGAAGACAGTCCAGGGACCTAGGTCTACCTTGCAGACAGCTTTTCTCATTTTTGAAGTAGTTACAGCTTTTCATACTTTCCTGAACACTTGAGTCGCAGAGAGCATAAGAGAAATTTTTTACTTCCAAGGGATCCTCGGCACCCAGTACAGTCTTGGCAAACCGGCAGATCAAACAGATGCCTGCTGGCTGACTCAGTGCCAAGAGTGGATGGGACTGGGTGGAGGAAAAGGTGGGACAGAATGTGAAACACTGCATGTATCCTCCAGGCCAATATAAATAACTTATGTATTATTTGCACTATTACCCCAGGTTACCCAGGGCACATGAAAATGAAAATACAAAGTGACCAATTCGATGAAACAATGCACTGAGATAATACCTTTTAATTTATAGCAGCACATAGCACTGTACAGGGAGCACTCAGCTTCAAGAGTGTTCCTCCAGATTATGAGGAAGTCCTCAGAAATCACTAGGTTACTCTCCACAGCCTGGTCCCCTGCCTGTGCAAGAGTGGGGAAGTGGAGGGGGAAAAGTCCTGTGGTCTGCTTTCAGGTCACTCGTAGATCCAGTTCTGGGCACAGCTCTTGTAATCTACCAGTTCTTCAGGTTGAAACCACAAGCCAATCTCCTTCTCTGCACTCTCCACAGAGTCGCTGCCATGAATAATGTTCCTGGTTGGGGAAAAATGGCCACATTATCAAACGTGGAAAAATGAAACTGCCCAGAAACACTCCTCTGAATGCCAGCAGAAAAAGCTAAAGCTCCACGTGCATTTGAAAAACAGAACAGCTGCCAATGACTCTGACTCATGTGTGTCAGAACCAAATTGTGCTTCACAGAGCTTCCAATGGCTGAATTTTTAGTAGATAACAAGGCCTTTCTTCCATGGCACATCTATGTAGCCTAGAACTTCCAACCTCTCATTAAACAGCCAAGTGCTTCAAAGACTCCCCGTATACATTAAACAATGGCAAAAGAAAAAACCTTTGGCTGCTGTCAATGTAAGGATGAAGAATGTCCCTCCCACTCCAGCATCACTGATGCAGGCAGGGACAGCCTGCAGGGAGGACTGTAGCAGCCAAGTGCACTGTCCCGGGTTCTGCTACAACAGAGGCACAGCTGCCGTGATGCTGATGACCAAGGAGAGGGAGCCCTCAAAACTAACTAGGGAGGAGAACAATGAACTCAGATTAAAAATCCTCCTGCCTGTCATCTCATCTCCATCCCGAACCTCAGAAACCTAAATTCTTCTGGCAACTAACTGGGATCTTGAAAAAGGGTAATGAGCATCAACTCTCACCTGCCAACTTGAATACAAAAGTCCCCGCGGATGGTCCCAGGCTTGGAGTCAGCAGGATTGGTCTCCCCCAGCATCACCCGGCCTGTCTTTACCACATTCAGCCCCTCCCACACCTCCAAGGACAAAAGAAGATAAGGTTAGGGAAGAAAATCAATCTCACCAAGAAAACTGACAATTACTGATTCAAAGAGAAAAAGCCTGCGGAAGATAGCATTCATTCATTGAACAAATATTTTATGGAGCACCTGTTTGTTCTAGCTCTGGGAATACCATCTCCTTGCTTTCACTCTTGTCTTTCTATAACCTATTCTTGACAATGCACTCAGAATGGTTGTTTTAAAATCTCATGTGTGAAACCTCCAATGACTTCTCAGAACCTTTACAATACGCTACCGGTGATCTGGACCCACCCACACTTCTGTCCTCATTTCTTCCTCTCTTCTCTCTCACTCCCTGGCCTTCAGCCATTCTGCTCTTCTTCTGTCCTTTAAAAAGCCAAGCTCATCCCTACCCTCGCGGCTTGCACATGCTGTTTGATTGATCAGGAATGCTCTTGTGACTGTGCATGACTGACTCCTCGTCATCCAGATGTTGGCTTCAAAATCTCCTCCTTAGAAAGCCTTCAACAGCCCATTCTAAAGTGGGTCACTCACTATTACATCATCCTGTTTCAAATGTGTGCATATCACTAACCATTAGCTGGTACACAGACTTTTTAATTTACAGCCAAGTGCACTGTCCCGGGTTCTGCTACAACAGAGGCACAGCTGCCGTGATGCTGATGACCAAGGAGCACTAAGAAGCATAGGCAATGAAAATCGGTATCTATTTTGTCTCATTCAGGACTATATCCCCAGTGTCAAAGAGTGCCTGGCTCAAAGGTGACAATCAGTACCTACTCTGGGAAGAAGTACTGCAATAAACAGGAAGAATCTTCCTGCACTCCAGGAGTTTACAGTCAGGCAGACCTCCTCTGATCTCTCTCATGTGTCTTCAGTTCAGAAAGCAAATGTAGCCTGTCTTTGGTGAGTCATATCCTATTTAATGCCCCTAGGCCCAGTGTCTTGTGTATCAATGAGACCACAGCATTAGAAACAGGAATCACATTCCCATCAGCATCCCCACACACACTCACCATAGCAACCACTGGCCCTGAGTGCATGTATTTCACCAGGCCGGCATAGAATGGACGGTCCTTCAGGTCAATGTAGTGTTCCTTGAGAAGCTCTTCAGAAGCCTATTCCACAGGGCAGAGAAGGAGAATTAGGCCCCCAAACTATTACAGACACAGCAATCCCATTAATGCCCACTCAACCACCTTGCTCTTAAAAATGTGAGCACTTGGTACACTGATTCTGTCACAATTCAATTCATTCCCCATGTGACCATGGCAAGCAGTGGCAGAGGCTAGAAGTGCTTCTTGAATTTTGTGCTGATTGCCCTCCTATTGGCTTTGACTGGTCAAAATAAAGCCATAGACGACATCCCCCAGGAATATGCCCCAGACACCCTTTTAACTCAGACATGAAGCTGCTCCAGCACATCACCCTTCAGCCAAAGATTTGGTATGTCTATAAAGCCAACAATAACACATGTAAGGAAGGTACTTTTTAGTTCAATCCAGTATATGAGACCAAAAGGGAAGCAGCTGCTCAAAAGCAATAACAAGCAGGCAGGAAGGGGCAGGAAAAACGGACAGATGCAAACAAGGAACTGGGGTGGAGAAGGGCAGAGCGCTAACGCATCACAGGGCCTGCAACCAGTGTCACAAAACAGTTTGCGTGTAAATTGCTGAATGAGAAACTAAAATAAAATAAAAAAAAATAAAGCCACAGAACCTCAGGATAGAATCCAGCCATCCCACTTTACATATAAAAATCACTGCCAAGGAGTCGATTCTGACCCAGCAACCACAAGGGACAAAGCAGAACCACCCCACAGGGTTCTCCAGGCTGTGAATCCTTATGGAAGCAAACTGCCTTATCCTTCTCCCACAGACCGAAGCGGGCGGGTTTGAACGGCTGGTCTTCTGGTTAGCGGCTGAGTGCTTTAACCACTGTACCATCAGGGCACTTGACTTTACACATAGTGAACCTAATACAATAAATTTGCATTCCCAGAGCTCTTAAACTGTTAGAGGGAGGCAGTTCTGGCATTTATTTAGTACACTGAATCAGGCCACGGGGCAGAAATGTTTCACATTTATTTAGATGATAAAGGCCCAGTGTAGCAACCAAGCGATTCCTATGGGTACCTGCGAGCTGCCTAAAAGTAAATGACATCGAGCAATAAACAATGTTGCTGAAGAGTGAATCACCACCTCTCACTGCAAGGCTGGTACGCGGGAACAATTCAAGCTAGCCAGGCAGCAGACCAGCTGCGTAGCAACTCTGACTCAGCTTGGCTGGGTGCTCTCTCCGTCACTACATACACTCTTGCTGAGGGCCTGGAAGGGTCCCTTAGTTTTTCTAGCTCCACAGTGCATGAGGCATACTGCATACTTCAAATCTGGAGATTTGCTGCTAAAAGACACACCCGGAATACCCTAGAGTTCCAGCCCTAGTTGACTATCCCTCACGAAAGTACTATTATATGGCCATGTCACCGTGCCATGGTAGCAACCTACCATTTGCTCTGTTTCTTCACCTTTTACAGTGGCAGTCTCCTAATATCCCAGACTTTACCTTCTCTTACCAGAATAACCTTTTAATTTGATTAGTTGGTGCCAGCTATTTTTAGCCTGCAAAGCAGTCACAGGGAGGGTGTGTGTGTGTGCGTGCGTGCGTGTATGCCATGTGTGTACGTGCATGCGTGCACGTGTGTATGTGTGTGTGTTTTGGGCAGGGTGAGACTGGGGGGAGGGGATCCATATTTTCCCTTGCGTCCTGCCTCCACATCAGACTTAAATAACTCTTCTGACTCACAGCAGCTATCCCGTCTCTCTCCTTTCACTCTTCACCAAATCTATATCCTTGAAAGAAACCTCAGTGTAAAAGAAAAACATATGCATTCAGAGGTCACAGTGACCCAGGTTAAACTTCCTGGCTGCATTCCTGATTGCGTGCAGCACATGACTTAACACTGACAACCAGAGGAACAGGAAAACCCACCTCTCAGGGTTGTCATGAGAGGAGACTTAGGGGAGAAGGGGAGTCATAGTGGAGAAAGCACTGTGACAAGGCCTCTGGCAGTACTCCCTCAACCCCCAGTTAATGCCTGATCAACAGTACTTTCATTTCCTTTTACCTTCAAAATTGAATCTAACATATCCAAAGCCTCTGGAAAGCATTCTTTGTCCAACTATCTGGCTCTAATAATCCCATCATGCTCTCCTCTCAGCACTAACCTCCATCTCAATCCCTCTCTATTAAAGCAGTTTTTCTTAAACATTACACAAGAACTAAATTGCAAATTAAGCTAAATTTGAAATGTACCTAGAGATGCTAAAGTTGACTCCTTTCACGGAAAAAGTCTTGCCTTGTAATTTATTTGCATTGGGAATTTGAATTCTCATCTCTCGGGTTTATTTGAAGAAAGGAGCTTGATCGATTAATCCTTTGCATTTATTAAAATATAACTTTGCAGGTGTCTTGCAGATACATCTGTTCTCTGCTGTACTGCAAGGGTCTCCCCAGGGGCAAAAGCAGTTTCCCGCTACACACTCCTATGGTGCCTAATACATGCTATCCACTAAGGTGGGCAGAAATTGATGATGGAAATTATTTCCTTACTGAAAAAACAACCTGCCTCAGAGGAGTGGAAAACACAGTTACCTATAATTATCTGCTCAGGAAGCTTGAGGCCCCTAGCTCAAACATGTCCAGCAATGACTCAGAAATTACAGTGCTGCAGTAATATGTGGAAGTCTGCGTTGCTAAGGGAAAGCAGAGCCTCTTTTCCAAAGCCCCAAATAAAATCATTTGCTCCCAGACTCAGCCATAAGGCTGGGCCACTGAGGAGTTTCCAGGTTTCAGGATTACCTGTACCCACACTACTACAGAAAAGTCTTAAAAGCAGACGACAGAAACAGAGAACTTAACTTAGAACTGTTCTCTTTACCATCAAGGAATTGAAATAGGAACAGTGGAGTTCACTTACCTGCATGAATTTCAAAGCCACAAGGCGGAATCCTTTCTGTTCAAAACGTTTGATGATGTCTCCCACAAGACCCCGCTGGACTCCATCAGGCTTGATGGCGATGAAGGTGCGCTCACTGCTGGCCATGGTCCTGGGGATTGGCAGGTGGATGACTGAGTCAGCACCAAACAGCTTACCTACATCATTATCCTTCTCAAGCTGATTACCCATAACAGGTTTAAATCCGTGAGGTCAACTCGAAATCTCCAGTGAAATAAATAAAAAACAGGGACTGTCATTTCTATCCCACCTGATTCAATACTGTAACAAACTAATGCAAGGGATGTAAAAATACGACACTATCTCCATAATCCAGATGGGAAAATAATGATAATATGAAAATAACATCAGGTACAAGACAGTATGAAGTGGAAGTTTGACATAATGCCACAGTCATGGTATTAGAACTGGAAGAGGTTTTTGATATTATTACAACTCCTTCATTTTATAAGTGGGAAACAGGTGCAGAGTAGGAGTTAGTGCCAGAATCCAGAATTCCTGCACTCAACCTTATACAATTATCCCATGCCCTAAAACGCCATCAATCTACAGAACGCTAACTAATAGTAGTATCTGCTATGGGACTATAATTTCACAGATTATCAGACCGGAAGGAAGCCTAGAAACCATCTAGCCCAGTCCTTCCTATTACTGAAAAACCTGTGCCCATGATCTGCCCTATTACAACACAAGGAGAAAGAGAAGATCCCTCATCTGGATGACAATCCCGGATTTGAACAGTAGCACCAATTCCAAGCTCTAGCTTCTTGCAACGTATTATAGCATCTTAACACTGTGTCTGAATTTCCTGTTTATGTGTCTGTCTCACCAATGGTCTGTGACCTGCGTATAGAACTGAATTACCCCTGCGTGTGTCCCCTGTACCGAACCTCAGAGCCTAGGACTCAATATGAGCAAAATAAATGTCTTAGATGATGACCACTCCTCCCTCCAAGAAAAAGACACGAAGTGCCAGGGAGAATCCAGATTGAAGCAGGGGACAAACATGGACTCTCCACGAGAAAAACAGGATTAAAAAACCAAAAACAGCACCTGCAAGTGTTCCTCCCCTCCCACCCGCGGGACATACACCTGTCATTCATTCCACAAAGACATACTGAGCTCCAACTATGTACCAGGCACTGATACAGGGTAGGGTAGGAAAGCTAGCCGCGGACAAAGACGAGTCCACGTGGCACGGGACGCAATGGCAGATTTGCACCTTTCCACAGACGCTCCACGGCCCTCTCCCCACACCCAAGCCCACCCTCCCTGCTTGTCAAAGAGAAGCTCAACCACCGTCTTAGAACCCCCCCAACTCCCAACCTCCCACGCCACTCCCTTTTCCTTCAGGGTCCAGCATACTCTCACCCCTCCAGCTTGTGCTTCAAATGTGGCAGCGTCCGCCGGTACCGGAAACGCGCTCCTACCCCACGTGGTTCCCTGCACGGACGCGCGCGGAACGTTTCTGCCGAAATGGAACGCCGGAGAGCCCATTTCACAGAACACCGTTCGGCTACGCTTCCTGTTGAGGGTGGGATGTCATTCTAGGGAGCAGCCTTCTTCTGTTTAACTTCCGGCAGTAGTTTCGTGCCTTTCCGGTAGATTCTCTTTCTTGATTTATACGGATTAGGTGACTCACTTCCTTCGTTCGCAAGTAAATTGGTTACCCCGAGAGGGGGCGCTCAGACGTTGCCTGAAGACCGAAAGAGCGCCTGACTTAGATGTGCTTACGTAGTCATTCCTTCCATAAGTCAGTCATGCCGTAAGTCCTTGTTGTGCGCCTTCTGTGTGCGAGGCACAGTTCTAAACTCTGGGCGTATAGCAGTAAACTCTCTTAGAACTATTGGTGGAGTTGAGAGGAGGGGAAAAAAAAAGGCAAATAAGCAAGTAAGATTAATATATAATGTGACATTATGTAAATACTGTGGGGAAAAAAGAAAACCTGGTGACATAGAGCTATGGCTGCTAACCAAAGGGTCAGCGGTGTGAAATCACCAGGCGCTACTCTAACCTATGGGATCTCTCTGAGTCAGAATCAACTCGAGGGCAACAGTGTTTTCCTTTGTTGTTTGTCTTTTTCTTTTTAATGAAGAAACGGGGCAAAGGAAAAATACTGAAGGGGAAGATTTTCTTCTTTTTTAAAAAAATTGTTAGGGGAACTCTCTGAGAATGTGGCGACAGAACAGACCACCATGAAGTGAGAGAGCAAGTCGGTTTACTGTGTGGAGTATTATGGTATGCACTGAGTGCGAGGAGGCGGTTTGGACAGACGCCCGGTTAAGTTGTGGTAGGAAGACACTGGAGAGATTTGAACAAGGAATGAGGTCATTTGATACACTTTTTGAAATATATATATACCATTGTGATGGCTATATTGGTCAAGAATGGGACTGGGAACAAAACTAGAATCAGGAGTATTTTTGACAAAGGGTGCTGAAACAAATGGAGAGCTATAGACCAAAAAGAAAACACAACCTAAACATCACACCTTATACAAAATTCACTCAAAATGGACTATTAATTTAAATAGGAGATATGAACTATAAAACATTTAGAAAAAAAACAGTAAAAAAAAATCTTAAAGGATTTAGGGGTAGTCAAAGAGTTGTTAGATTTGACAGCAGAAGCAGAATACATAAAAGGGAAAAGTTGAAAATTTGCACTTCATAGAAATCAAAGACTTTTGCTCCTCAGTAAAGACCCTCTAAAGAGAATTAAAAGACAAGCACTGACGGAGGAAAAAAATTTGCAAACCAGGGAAAAATATTTGCAAACCACGTATCTAATAAAGGCCCTGTGTCTACAAAATATAAAGAATTTTCAAAAAGTGGGTTTCAACCAGAAGACATTATGCTAAGTGAAATCAGTCAGCTGCAAAAGGACAAGAATTGTGAGATGTATGCTATAAGGACTTAAAAATGGACTTGTGTACAGAAGAAGACTCTTTGACAGCTACAAGGGTGGGGAGGGAGGGAGAGGAATGTTCATAGATGAGACAGTCGATAGGAATTTGGTTAGGTGAATGGAATGACAGCACACAGTAGTGGGCAGCTCAGCATAATTGGACTATCCCATAAACCGAAAGGTTTTCTAAATTCAGTCCAACACTGCAAATGACAGAGTAGCAGAGACAGAAGTCTGGGGACCATGTTTTCAGGGAACATCAAGGTCAACTGGCATCACGAGTCTTTTGCTAAAAGAGTCTTCTGCACCCCATATTGGTAAGTGGCATCTGGGATCTTAAAAGCTGCTGGCAAGCTGCTGTCTGAGGAACACCAAATGGTCCCAACCCATCTGGAACAGATGACAACTGAGAACATCAAAGACACAAGGAAAAATAAGCCCAGGAGACAGAAGGACCCATATGAATGGGAGACTGTATCAGCATGAGACCACAAGAACCAGATGGTTCCTGGCCACCACCAAAGACAGCCATGATGAGGTTCACAATGTAGGGCCCCTGATGTAGCATGAGAAAAAGAGGTGTGCAGTTCAAGAACTCTACTAAAAGACCAGAATTGGTGGTCGGACAGCCTGGAGGGTTCCCTGGGAACATGGCTTCCAAACTTGCTGCTGACCCTGACCTGAAGTCAGTACTGAGGTTAACACTTAAGACAAAAATGGACTGGACTTGGACACAGTGTGACCATGTGATGTGCATATTTTATGGTTTTATAAATTTATAAGAGCCTGTTCTACTGGTTTCTTCCTACATGGGAGGGGAGAGAGTGGAGAGGTGGGGACAAGTGTTTGTTGGGAGGATAACAGAAGTAAAGAATGAAAAAGAAGAGTGCTGTCACAGGGTGAGAAGAGCAGATGGAGTTGCAGATAGGCAGACATGCAAAATTGATTTGGATTGCAGACCTTTACTTAATCATAATTTTAAAAAAGAAAAAAGAATTTTCAAAACTCAACAAATTTTTTTTAATCCAAGTAGAAAATGGGCGAAAGACAAAAACAGACTTTTCACTGAAGAGTATATACAGACAGCAAATAAAAGATGTCCAACATCAGTAGCTGTTGTTTTTGTCCCCTGGTGTCAATGCTGGATAATGGAGTAGGACTGCCCCATGGAGTTTCCTAGGTTGTAATCTTTATGGGAGCAGATGGCAGTGTCTTCTGCAGAATGACTGGTGGGTTCCAGCCAACCTTTGCTTTTGGTTAGCAGCCAAGTACTTAACTATTGCACTACCAGGGGTCTTTTGATTAACTATTAAAAAACGCCAAGTGAAACCCACTGCTGTCAAGTCAATTCTGACTCACAGTGACCCTATAGACAGAGTAGAACTGCCCCATGGAGTTTCCAAGGAGCGCCTGGCAGATTTGAAGTGCCAGCCTTCTGGTTAACAGATGTAGCACGTAACCACTACGACACCAGGGTTTCCTTGATTAACTATTAGAGAAATACAAATTAAATCACAGTGAAATACCTTTCATAATGGCTAAAAATAAAAAAATAGTGACAATGCCAAGTAATGTTAAGGATGCAGAGAAACTAGATCACTCATACATTGTTGGTGGGAATGCAAAATGGTACAGTCACTCTGGGAAACAGTTTGGCAGTTTCTTATGAAACTAAGTATGCACTTACCGTACAGTTTAACAGTTGAATTCATGGCTATTTATCCTAGAGAAATCAAAATGAAGTTTCTAGTCACACAAAAGCCTGTACAATATGTTCATAGAATCTTTATATGTACCAGCCCCCAACTGGAAATAACCCAAAGGTCCTTCAAACAGTGAATGATTGAACAAGCTGTAATATATCTATGCCATGGAATACTACTTGACAGTAAAAAAGTACAAACTATTGATATATAAACTTGGATGGATCTCAAGGGAATTATGCTGAGTGAAAAAAGCTAATATTAAAAGATCACATATGATATTGTTCGATTTATATAACATTCTTGACATAACAAAATTGTGAAGCTAGAGACCAGATTGGTGATTATCAGGAGTCAAGGAGAAGAGGAAGGGGATAATTGTGGCTATCAAGGGCTGTCGTGGATTGGAGTGCATCCTCCAAAAAATATGTCTAGCAATTTGACTGGATCCTGATTCCCAGTACTGTGTGATGTTCCTATTTGTTGTAAATCCTAAAGGAAGATGGGCAGTAGTTCTGATTGAGTCCTGTGAGACAGGACTCAATCTACAAGACTGTATTGTGCCTGGAGGCAATTTCTTGGGATATAAAGGAAAGGGAAGCAGGCAGAGCGCTGAGGACCTCATAATTTCAAGAAACAGTCCCTGGAGCAGAGCCCACACTTTGGAAAGGACCCAGTGTCCCCGTACCTCAGAATCTCCAAGTCCAGGGGAAGACTGACAGACAAAGGTCTTCTTCCAAAGCCAAGAGACATAGCCTTCCCCTGAAGCTGATGTTCTGAATTCGGACTCTTAGCTTACTTCATTATAAGAAAATAAAATTATCTTTGTTGAAACCATCCACTTGAATTTGTTAGAGCAGCACTAGATGTCTAAGAGAAGGGCTAACATGAGGAAGTCTTGTGGTGAAGAACCAGTTCCTTTTCTGGATTGTGATGGCAGTTACATAAATTTCCATGTGTGATAAAGTTGCACAGAACTGTGTACACATATGTACGAACAAGTACATGGCTCTGGGTTTTGATGTTGTAGTGAGAGAAGCTGTTGCTGTTGGGGAGGAGTGGGTGAAGTGTATGTGAATTTTCCTGTTTTTCTTGTAACTTCCTGTGAATTTCTATTTATTTTAAAATTAAATTAACTTTTCGAGTGGAATCAAAACACATGCTAAGACTACAGTCATAGTCCAAGTGACACATGATGGTGGCTTTCAATAGATAATGACAGAGGAGATGAAGACAAATGGTTAATTACAGGATATACATTTAAGGTAGAGTCAGCAGGTCTTGT
The DNA here is from genome assembly GCA_028571685.1 of Heterohyrax brucei. Classification (NCBI taxonomy): domain Eukaryota; kingdom Metazoa; phylum Chordata; class Mammalia; order Hyracoidea; family Procaviidae; genus Heterohyrax; species Heterohyrax brucei. Next base: position 108,592,321 of record CM053149.1, on the reverse strand, counting down.
TAATAGGATATGAGATGTGAGAAAAAGAAAAACAGAGGATCACTCCTATTTTTCTTTTTGGAAAAAAAGAGAAGTATACATTAAATGTCAGTTCAATAGAGTTATTGACAAAGCATTTTTCCAGTGGTTGAAGTCCACTATACTAGTGCTTCTCAAACTTCTGTGGACCAGCAAATCACTTGGGAATTTGTAGAACTATGTATTGTGATTCAGCAAGTCTGAGAGGGACCCTAAGAGTTGGCATTTCTAATAAGCTCCCTGATGATTCCTTTGTGGCTGATTGGTAGACTCTGTAGGACTATATACTAAAACCAAAATCAAAACCATGGCCTTCCAGTCAATTCCAACTCATAACAACCCTATAGACAGAGTAAAACTGCCCCACTGGATTTCCAAGGCTGTCATCTTTATGGAAGCCAACTGCCACCTGAGGAATGGCTGATGGGTTAGAACTGCTGATTTTGTAATTGGTAGCCAGGCACTTAACCACTGTGCCACCAAGGCCCCTTACCCTAGAAGCAGCTCTTTTTAAATGACTCCTTAAGCCTTACTGGGGATGATCTTGCCTAGGCAGACACTAGGGAAACGAGTTTGGGAGTAGAAAAGAGAAAGGGCTTTTCACTTCCCAGGAGCCACAGTAACTATTATTAAATGACTCCCCCCTCACCCTTCTTTCTCAGTTGTAAATGTTTCTGCAAAGCAAATCAGAAAAGTACATCTTTGTGGAATTTAAAGCTAAAAGGAATGTGAAGAGGCATGCAGACTAATCCCATCTTCAGAAAGCCTGGGAAAGTGGTCACCCAGTCTTGAAACCCTGAAGAATGAGAATTCATGACCTCAGGCAGCAAATGATACCTTTGCCCTGACCTCCCACCGTTCATTGCTAAATACAGCTGCTTATTGAAGTAACCACAGCCCACAATAGTAACAGGAATAATGTTTACTGAACTGCATTAGCAGTGTCAAATCTTGTGAAGAGAATAAGGGTGATTACTGAACTGTCTTGATGGGGATGGTGAAGATTTTATAGCAGTAGGATCTGGACACACAGAGGGTGGTTAGAAGATAAGTTTGTAGGTGTCAGGGGATCAGGGAACTAGTCAAAATCAAAAGATTTAAACAGAAAAAAGTAGGAAATTTCTGAGACACTAATTGGACATTCACGACAGAATCTTACAGAACAGGAGGATAAGGTCATCAGTTCAGTGACAAGCCTTAATGCTAGCCTAAGAAGTTTAGACCTGTCATTGTAGGTACTGTCCAGGCAGTTTTGACTCGTATGAGTCTGTCATGTGGATGATGTAACACAGCTGCCCAGCCCTGCATCGCTCTCACAATCACTGCTGTGTCTGAGCCCGTTGCTACAGCCACTGTGTCTATTCATCTCATGAAGGGGCTTGGTTTGGTTTTCTTTTCTGCTGGCCCCTCACTTTACCAAGCAGGATATCCTCCAGGGACTGGTCCCTTCTGATAACACCCAAAGTATGTGAGACAAAATCTTGCTATCCTCCCTTCCACAGAACATTCTGACTGCACTTCTTCCGGGACAGATTTGTTCATTCTTCTGACGAGCAATGTTATGTTCAGTATTCTTTACCAGTACTGTAATTCGAAGGCGCTGATTCCTCTTTGATCTTCTTTATTTACTGGCCAGCATTTGCACACATGTGTAGCGATAGAAAATAACCATGAATTAAACACGCTTTAGTCCTCAAAGTGATATCTTTGTTTTTGAGCACTTTAGAGAGATCTTTTGCAGCAGATTTGCGCAACATAATATGTGATTTTTTTTTTACTGTGGTTTAGGTGAAAGTTTACAGAGCAAATTAGTTTCCCATTAAACAGTCAGTACATACATTGTTTTGTAATATTGATTGCCAACCCTAAAACTTGTCAACACTCTTCTTAACCTTGGATTCCCCATTTCCATTCGTCCAGCTTTTACCTACCGTCTCATCCTTGTCCCTAGCTAGGTATGCCCATTTAGTCTTTCATATGTGGTTGAGCTATTCGTTTTATTGCTTGTTTTATGGGTCTTTCTAATCTTTGACTGAAGGGTGAACCTTAAGAGTGACTTCAGTACTGAGTTTAAACGATGCCTCAGGGTTTCTCCACTGAGTATTGTTAAATTTCTTGACTGCTGCTTCCATGGGCATTGATTGTGAGTCCATGTAAAATTAAATCCTTGACAATGTTGATACTTTCTCTGTTTATCATGATGTTGCTTATTGTTCCAGTTGTGAAGATTTTTTGTTTTATTTTTGTTGAGAGCTATGGTCTTTGATCTTCACCAGTAAGTGTTTCAAGTCCTAAGTGAGGAAGATTGTTATTTGCATATTGCAAGTTGCTAATCTTTCTCTAGTCCTAATACCGCATTTGGACCTTAGGCTCTAATTAATTGGTAAACCATTGACACTTTGGGGATAGGGTGGTGACTTATCAAAAACATTCTGGAATTCTAGAATTTGAAAGATTTTCCAGGTCATTGAATTCACTTGCAGAGAAACAAACTAAAAGAGATGACCTGATTTATTCCAGAGTACACTGGTACATAGGGGGAGCTGTGTTCTAGAGAGTAAAGAATCTAGCTCTGGTCAGAAAGGTGGACTGATCGGGGAAAGGCTGGAAGCAAAGAGACGCATGAGGAGGCTGCTGGCATTGTCAGTATGTGGAGATCAGATCCTCTGGACTGGAATAGTCAAAGGAATATGTTTTTGATAGAATTCCTAGGATAGACTGACAAGCAGAGAATTGATTAGATATAAATGGTAAGGAACAGGGAGGTACTACACCATAGCAATAATGGTACCTAAGGGCATAGAGTCTGTTGTTCAGAAAATATAGAAGTGATTCTTGGCCTATTTAACCTTTCTAAGCCTGTTTCTGTATTTGTTAAATGAGACAATAGTAGACTGCGCATCGTGAGATGGTTGTGAGAATTATATAAAGTAATCCCAATAAAAATTTGACAGTGTCTGGCACATAGTAGACAATAAATGTCAGCTTCTTTTTTTACAGCTATGGATGACAAAATTTTACACCTAAGAAACAGTGGCAATAATGATATTAATAGAAATAGGGAAGACCAGAGGGAGCCAGCTAGAGGAAGAAAATTGTGGTGTAATATTGAACTTGGTGAATGGCCTTACAAGAGAGAAAACAACAGTAATCAGTTGAAGGCGTTCACCTGAGGTTCGGAAGAGATGCCAGGCCTGAGAATAGACACGATACATCTACATAGAGGTGATGCGTAGTCTCTAAAAAAAAATTTTAAGAAGACAATAATTTACCACTCTTATTACATAAAATTCATAATGATGACAAACTGAAAAAGAAAAAAAAACCCTATTGCCATTGAGTCAATTCCGGCTCACAGTGACCCTACAGGTACCCTGTAGGACAGAGTAGAACTGCTCCATAGACTTTTCGGGGAGCACCTGGCAGGTTCAAACTGCTGACCTTTGGGTAAGCAGCTGTAACACTTAGCCATGACACCACCAGGGTTTCCATAATGATGGTAGCCAGCATTTATTGAAAACTTGCTCTGTGCCAGGCACAAAGTGCTTTCCTTGTATTCACTTATTTCATCCTCACAACCACTTTATGAGGTAGGTGCTACTGTTGTCCTCATTTTTTCAGGTGAGGAAACTGAGGCTCATAGAGGGTGAGTAACTTGCCCACCAAGTTCAGACAGCTAGAAGAGATAGAATCAGGATTGAAAGCCAGACTGCTTGGTGTCTGAGGCTGGGCTGTGCTTTTAACCATGTGGCTTCTGCTTCGCTATGCACAAGATGTTGTTCGTAGGTTTCACTCCACGGGGAGAATCACTGTGGGGTATAAATAAATCATACTGCGAGACAGAGAGATAACATTATTGTTTTAAAATGCACCCCAAGCCCAATGAGATATCTAGCTCTAATACTGCGAAACGAGTAAAGTTGATTCAGGTCATGACCATCTTCTTATTAATGATTTAAGGAATCAGAATAACTAATTCTGTGTGCATTATGACTGTGTGAGAAACAGAAAAGCATCTTGGGATACAGGGAAAGACAGAACATTTGCAACTATAATTGAGAATGAGCCCCCAGGGACTCTTCACTGCCCATAATCAGGAATGAAATATGAACCCTCCCACCTTTGACTTCAGAGTCAAGCTACAAATCACACAGAAGGCTCACTTGGTGAAGGCCACTGCCTATATATCACAAAACCCACACATAAGTCATGTGTCTGTTTCTGGCTCTAGAATATGCACAGAGAAACTACCTTCTCCACGCTTCTGGGCCCTGATTCCCGATGGAGAGAAGTAGAGAGTGTGGGGGGAAATCTGCCTATTTGCCGATGTGGGAAAGAAGGCATGACGAACTCTAAACACAGTCTGTTAGAACAACCATATGAGGTGTGTACTATTCTTATTCCTATCTTACAGATGGAGAGATTGAGGCACAGAGAGATTGAATAACTTGCACAAGGCTACAAAAGTAAGTGGCAGAGACTGGCTGTGAATCCATTCTACTCTTGCTTCAGTGCCAACATTCTTAACCACTCTACTCTGTGCCATAGACCAAGATGAGCTCAGAAATCATAGACTTTTCTGGCCAAGTGAGGCCTGAATGATTGTAACCCAGCCCAAATGATAGCAGCCATCTGTTCTTCTCTCTGTTCAACTTATAGTCTGCCTTTGACTCTCCTGCATTTTCTGCTCTTGCCTATGAACAGTGATTGTGTTGTTGGTGGCAGTGCTTGCCTTTGCGTTGATTCTGATTCATGGCAACCCCATGTATGCAGAATAGAACTGCTCCATGACTTTTCAAGGCTCTGACCTTCTTGGAGCAGCAGATCACCAGGACTGTTTTCTAAGGTACCTCTGGATAGGTTCGAACTGCCAAACTTTCTGCTAGTAGTGGAGTGGTTAACCATTGGTGCCACCCAGGGACTCCTAACAGTGATACTAATACCATTCATTTATTCTCCTTAAGCTTCTAGTCCATCATCCCATTTATTTTTATATTCTCTTACAACCCTTCTCTTGTTTCCACTTTCTAAGCTTAGGTATAATAAAGGCTTTAGCAAAACCACGGGCTCTTTGCCTGTAACAGTCTGTGCACTTCTCCTGACCCTGGTATATTCTTTCAGGTTAAACCTCTCTAGAGGGAAAGAGTATATGGAGGAAGAGGCTCGACTTTTAGAGTAGTAATTTAACATTAATCTTCCACTTGCTTTCATGTAGTTTGATTCTCCAAGACCCCTACTGGGAGTTTTTGCCCTGGGCCTGGTATCGTTTGTCTTTACTGATGTTTATGCTGGTTCAGTTGTCCTTGCTTTCTTCCATCAGCCTCTCAACTTGGGACTAACTGTCAGGTAAGCTATAATTTCTAGTGTTGTTGTTGTGATGCCTTTCATATTGTAAAGATAGGGTAGGTTAAGCTGCAAAAAAAGTAAAAATAAAAAATCCCAATTCTCAGTGGCTTAGTTAACAAAACCAAACTTTCTCACTCAGCCAAAGTCTGCTGCACTGCTCCAGGAAGCTGCTGCCTGTGATCACTCTGCGAGCCTGACTGTTTCCAAGGTGTGGCACTACCATCTCAATACAAGACCTATTTGCAGCGCAACAAAGAAAAAAAGTAGGAGCATCATCCAGTGGCTCATAAATGACTAGGCCTGAAGGTGCTGGGAAACACCAGTGGCGTAGTAGTTAAGTGCCTCGTCTGCTAATCAAAAGGTCAGCAGTTCAAATCTGGCAGGCGCTCCTTGAAAACTCTGTGGGGCAGTTCTACTCTGTCTTATCGGGTTGCTATGAGTCAAAATGCACTCAATGGCAGCAGGTTTGGTTTGGGTTTGGAGCTGACACCTGTAACTTGTGCTTCTAGCTTGTTGGTCCACTCCACTGCCATTGAGTCAATTCCAACACATAGTAACCCTATAGGCAGAGTAGAATTGCCACATAGGGTCCCCAAGGGGCACCTGGTGGATTTGAACTGCTGACCTTCTGCTTAGCAGCTGTAGCATTTAACCACTACACCACCAGGGTTTCTAGCCCATTGGCCAGAACTAGTCAAAGGACCCTGCCTGACTCTAAGAAATGGACTCAAACATCAACACTTATGAAGGTGGCACACAACCTAGGCAACATTTCCTTCTGTTGTGCACAAGGTCTCCAAGAGCTGGAGACCACTAGACAGGAACTCAAAACAACAGTGAACTCTAAGGCAACTCGGGAATACGGAGAACAAGTGGACTTTGTAAGCGGAAAATGTGTTTGCCTTTCTCTCCTTACTAGATCTTACACTGCAGTGTTGTTTCTTCCTTTCCTCTCAAGCCACAGCCCCTCTGTGTGTACCTTGGACTTTAACTTTCTACCTCTAAACCTACCAATTATAGTTTAACCCAATTCTTGTTCTATGGGGTATTTTATGTCCTTGCAGTAGGACTTGCCATTACTCTTTCACTTGCCTGCCTAAAGGTCAGAGTGTTTTATCGCGCATCCCCATGCCTAGTTTTGCATCTATCATTTTCCAGGAGTTACCCAGCAAAGGATCACCTAGAAAGACCCCTAAACTTTCTGTGGTTGAGTCTTTAATAGCAAGAAACACTCTTTCTCTGGAGTGGGATGAGAAAGAGCAATAGGGGAAACGTGAAAGGGATAAAAACACATTGAACACATTCTCTGGAAGCCAGAACCACGAGCCATTCCTGGTCCACTAGCTGCCTAGGACAGGTTAATGCAGGTGAAACCCAGAGCCCTCTGGGAAAGAATCCCAGTGCTCTCGGGTAGAGATGAATCTTCCTCTGAGTATAGTTAACATCCTGAACAGAATGAGCTCTACTGCCATGCTTTTGTTTTTAATGACACACACTGCAAGAGCAGTATTTAAGGAAACTTAGAATAAAGAAAAATTAGTTCTACTAACCTCAAAACAATTGTTTGCATACTTCTTTCCAATATTTATTTCTTCTTTTTATGTGTTTGTGACTGTAACAAACATACAATTAGCAAACAAATATTTCCTTGTAAAGGTTAGGTATCCCTGGGAAAAGAACACATAAAGGCAATGACTTAGTCATTTGTAGCTTAGTAATAATTAGCTTGGGTAGCCTCAGCCCCCACCCCCTTTAACAACTAACTGGGATCAGGGCACTAAAGTTAAGGTGTAGAAAGAGTGGTGGAGTTGCTGGTAGCCCTGTGTGAAGTTATGTGGTGAGACTTTGGTTAGAGACTTCGGGTAGACTGTGACAGCAAACAATGTGGAACAAAGAAACAACAGGGGTAAACCAAAAACCAAACCCACTGCAGTCAAGTTGATTCTGACTCATAGTGACCCTACAGGACAGAGTAGAACTGCCCCATAAAGTTTCCAAGGAGTGCTTGGCAGATATGAACTGCTGAGCTCTTGGTTAGCAGCTGTAGTACTTAACTGCTATACCACCGTGGTTTCTGGGATAGAATAGTTTCTAGCAGAAAAGGAGACTGGTTGGCTCTGGAAGCAAATTTGGCCTGCTCAGTGATTATAAAGGGGTTCCTGGGTGATGCAAATGGTTCGTACTTGACTACTCACCTAAAGGTTGGCAGTTCAAACCCACCAGCAATGCCACAGAAGATAGGCCTTTCAGATGATAGCCAAGAAAGTCCTATAACCCACTGCCGTCGAGTCAATTCCAACTCATAGCACCTGTATAGAACAAAGTAGAACTGTTCCATAGAGTTTCCAAGGAGCACCTAGTGGACTCAAACTTCCGACCCTTTGGTTAGCAGCAATAGCACTTAAACACTACAACACCAGGGTTTCCAGAAAATCCTTTAGAGCAGCCTAAAGAAGCTTCATAAAGAAGTGATCTGTAACACATGAGGTCACCACAAGTCAATCAATTCAACAGTAATAAATTCAATATACATGTATATACATTTTTTAGTTATTTTAATATCATAGATCTAGTGAGCAGAATTTTAAAATTCATCTATTCCATCTTGTGTTTCTCTTGACCAACCTTGCTGTGCACTGTGCAATTCCAGTGGTGGGAGAATCCACTATTTCCCAAGAGGCCTGCAGTATGATGGATAGCTTTTATATGGCCTTACTCACCACAGTCTTGTAACTGTCACCAAATGACTGGGTGGGACTAAGCAAATAAGGTGCTTAAGGCCCACTAAGGGGATTGGACATCTTGCTAACAATAAAATAAGGAACATGGCACCCTTGTGGAGGTAGAGCCATGTAAATAAGTTGTATTAAACACTGATGAGGGAACTGGTTGATCTTGCCATCCCATTAGTCTTAAAATGAGCCATCTCAGAGAAGGAAAGTGGGGACATCACTACCACCAAGAAAAGACAGGTGTGGGGAGGGCACCCTTTGGATCCAGGTTCCCAGCACTGAGAACCTCCTAGGCTCAGGAGACAGAGAGCTATAACACTGGAGACAGTACAAGATGACAAGAAACAGTAGCAGACAAGGAACAGTGGCAGACAAACAGTAGCAGTAAAACCAGGAGACTGACAGGACATGACGGGGTGAGCTTCCAGGCCCTCAGAGTAAAGTGATTACAGTGGGTGTGCCTACCCATGGAGTGAAATAGCTGAGTGGCTTCAGACAGGAGGCTTGCTCATGAAGTGGGGTGCTTCCAGGCACTGGTTGGCAGAGCTAAAGAGCTTTGTAACATTTGCTTAGGTAGTGCAGAGGCCAGCCCAAAAGGCCAAAGGCCAAAGAGATGCCTGCCTGCAGGCGTGGCTGACAAGAGACTGTCCTAACTGAAGAATTGTGTCCTGAATTGTTCCTGATCCTAAATTTTAACCTGTTACTTCCCTTAAAAGTCCCATAACTGTGAATACGATCTAACTTCGGTGTGGCCGTTGCAATGAAGCATTGAACCCAGCAGTGGCGTAGACATTCCCATGGGAGGGGTGGCTGGTGCTAGAACTGGTAAAAAGGTTGGAGAGAGGAGTTATGTCTGACCTCTGCCTCACAGAAATCAGCTTTGGGTAGATGCTTCATGAAGTTAGAGAAGATGAAATGCCTGGCACACCATTATTATAATCTCTCTAACCATTTTTGACAACTCCCACCAATTAAAAAAACTTTTTTCTTATAATGAGACAAAAATGCACCTGTTCCTAGTTTTGATTATAGTTCTTCTTCTAGTCTTGTGTCTACATAACATGCTATTTGAAGATAGCTTTCAGGCTGCTTTTCAATAGGGTAATCAGTGTTTCGTTACTTCAGGCATTCCCCAAGTCAAGGCTTTAAGTCCCCTCTCCATCTGGGCCACATTGCTCAGAACATACCTGGCATCTGTAGTTTTTAAGCAGCAAAATCACCGTGCATGAACAGTTCCAAAAAAATGCAAAATCCTTTTGAGAGACTGGAGATACTACTATAGACACACCGAGTGTGAACTGGAAACAGTGATAGAGTGAGAAAGGATGCCCATAGGAAAAGAAACAGAGCTTGGCTCCTTGCTAATAAGTCTGTACTCATTAGTAATCTTTGCTTATATTTACTGAACAGTAACATTCTGGCCACTGTTCTAAGTGGTATATGTATGTATATATCTTATTTAACCTTCACAACAACCATGTGAGATGAATGCTATTATTCCCAGCCTCATCTTATAGATGAGGAAACTGAAGCCTAAGATCTCACAGTTAGTAACTGGCAGGTCATCAGTCCACACTTCAGTAGCCAACTCCAGACCCCTTGTACTTTCTCTCTTACCGATGTGTATTGCCTCACACTTGGGTAAGATTATGAATTTTAACGTTTTTATAAAGCAGTAAGAATCTATCACTGTAAGTCTTGATTTCTGGTAAATTGATAATGACTGACAGAACATTATTCCCTAATATGTGACATTTATATTGCTTTAGAACTGAACATCATCCCAGGGTGTCCTCCCCTTCCAGACTGATGGCCCTGTGCCAAACATATGATATATTATTTGACTTAGGAATTTGAAAAAATAAAAGTCAACTGGGTCACTGAACTGAGAGTTAGGAGCTCTGGGCACCAGTTCTAAAAGAGCTGTAAAAATTACACGTGACTATGGATGATTCCTCAGTTGTAAAATTGAACTCCACTCAACCTTGGCTAAGGGAGCTCCTAATGTTAAAATCTCACATTCAGAGGAAAAATTCTCCTGCCAGGAGTTTCTGGCACTATGACAGAAGGAAAGGGCAAATATGTGTGTTGAAAGAAGCAGACTCCCTGGTGCCCCTTAAGTCACACGTATCAAATTGAAAGGGATAAACGAGTGTTTGTTCTGTGTTTCTGGTATATGAGACCTGTGTTGTCAACTGGGATGGTTCCTGTGCTTACGTTTTCAACTGGTCCTGTTGCCCTACTAAAAATAAGTCCCTGATCCAAGGGCTGAGTCATTTTCATACATGGATATGTGGAGGAAGAAAGTGACAAAGGTCACAGAGGCTTTGTGGTTTATTTCCCTTCTGAGCACCCACCACATTTTGTTCCCAACCAGCCACTTGGTTTTTTTCTGCTTCATTTCAGATAAGCTCAGTACCTTAAATAGAAATCATATTCAACAGTATGTAATTGTGTTTCAGTTTGTCCATGTCCTGTTCTCTGCATGTGGACTGACCTTGTTTGTCCTTAGACCTGTTTTCCTACTGGTCTGAGAAATAGAGATTGATGTTAACAACATTTGTAACTGCACTTAACAGTTTGCAAAGTAATTTCACATGCAGTTTTTTCATACCTGCTGACCTCCTGTTGACCTGATAATCTGGCAACCTGACAGCTTCTTAGCACTGGTGGGACAAGTCTTACCCTGGGCAAAATCATATAGTAATTTTGTCTTGCTTCAAATTGGTCTTTCTAGCTAGCATTTGGGAATTCTTCCTAGCTTCTGGAATCTTGATCTCCTTGCCCCTTCTATTTCCTAGGACCAGTGCTTTCTGCTCAAAGCCTTTCACTCCTTAGACTACCATCTCTTCAGGTACAAGATGGGAGGAAAGTGGTTGTTCTTCTTGTTAGGTGGTGTTGAGTTGGTTCCAACTCATAGAGTACCCATATGCAACAGAATGACACTGCCCAATCCTGCCTCAGCTACACAATTGCTGCTGTCTCCAAGCCCATTGCTGGAGCTGCTGTATCAGTCAGTCCATCTCACTGAAGATTTTCCTCTTTCGTGCTGAACCTCCCCTGTACTAAGTATGATTCTGTCATGGATTGAATCGTGTCTCGCTAAATACGTGTGTATTAATTTGGTTAGGCCTTGGTTCCTGGTATTGTGTGATGTGTCAATGTGTAAGATAGTATTGGGCCTTGAGGCAATCTCCTGAGCTATAAAGGAAATAAAGAAAAGAAGCTAACATATACCCTGGTGGTGTAGTATTAATAGTGCCACCTCTGCCAAGCTCTCCCTGGAAACTCTGGAGCAGTTCTACTCTATCCTGTAGGGTTGCTACAATTCAGAATGAACTGAATGGCAGTGGGTTTGATTTTGGGGTTGTCAAACCACTAAGAAGCAGTGCCAGGAGCAGACTGCATCTTTTGAAAATGATCCAAGGTCCCTGTGCCTCAGAAGCTCCCAATCTAGGAAAGATTGATGACAAAGGCCTTCCTCCAGAGCCAATAGAGAAAGCCTTGCCTTGGAGCTGACACACTAAATTTGGACTTGTGGCCTACTGCACTGTGACAATAAAATTTCTTTTTAAAGCCATCCACTTGTGGGATTTCTGTTATAGCAGTACCAGATAACTGAGATAATGTTCTTCTCCAAGGATTGGTTCCTCCTGATAACATGTCCAAAGTACAGGAGATGAAGTCTTGTCGCCCATGCTTCTAGGGAACATCCTCGCTGCACTTCCTTCAAGACAGATTTATTGATTCTTTTAGCAGTACCATGCTACATTCAATATTCTTTGCTAGAATGCATCAATTCTTCTTGAATTTTCCTTATGCATTCTCCAAACTTACATGCATATGAGAAATGGAAGATATTATGGCTGGGTCAGGCACACTTTAGTGCTCAAAGTGAGGTCTTTGCTTTTGAACACTTTATAGGGGTCTTTTTCAGCAGATTTGTTCAGTGCAACACATTTTTTGATTTTTTTTTTTCATGAGCATGGTGTGCTTTTTTTTAATTTAACATAACTGAGTGAAAATGTACATTCACATATAAATTTACATGCCCACCTATATACAGCTTCCACTGCTCTCCCTGTCCGGTGACTGCACACTATTCCTCTCTACTCCATAACCTGTCTCATCCTCCCAACAGCCTCCTTTCCCCTCCTCTCCGTCCACTCCCCTTCCTCCAGCCAGAGGTCAGCAAGATGATATTCTGTAGATGTATAGAACCACAAAGTGCTTCCAATATATGGTCACTCTACATTGCCAAGTCCAATCCATTCCTATCGAAAGAGTGGACCTTTGTTATAATTTATGGGAAAGGGCAGCATCAGGGCCGGGGGCCATGCTCTGAGAGGAACCCCAAAACCGCTGGACCATCAATTGAGGTCTTTTAGTGGAGATCTCATGATGCACCCCTTTTTATTCTTGTGTTGCCAGTGAGACTCCTCTCTGGGAGCTCCATCGTGGCTATCACTGGTGGTGGCTGGGCACCATCCAGTTCTTCGGGTCCCAACTCAATGTAGGCACCCACTCTTGTGGGTCTCTCTGTCTCCTCGGTTGTCTTTACCGCATGTCATTTTGGTCCTCGGTGAGCATCCATTCCTGCTGAGTTGGGACCATTTGCTGTGTCCTCGGATGGCAGCTTGGCAGCTTTTAAGACCCCAGACGCCACTCACCAATGTGGGGTGCAGAGAGCTCTCTTAGCAAAACGCTAGTTGTGCCAATTGGCCTGGAATTCACCTAAGAGCATGGTCCCCCGCCCCCTGCCCCAGCTACTCTATCCTTACAGTATTGACTCAAGATGGAAGGACTACTCAAGTTATGCTGAAGTCCACTTAATGTTGTTCTTGTTTCTAATGTGTGCTATCACCGCCTTCTCCCAGCTAGATTTCTAGTAACTATCTAAACTAAACCCTCCCTCCCTCACCCTCCCTCCCTCCCTTCCCTTGCAGCTGTCAAAGAGTCTTTTCTTCTATACACAAGTCTGTTTTTGAGGTCTTATCGTAGAGGTCTCATACAGTATTTGTCCGTTTGTCGCTCACTACTTTCACTCAACATAATGTCTTCCAGTTGAAACCAGGTTAGGAGATGTTTCCTGGAATCATCGTTATTCTTTATCATTGCGTAGTGCTCCATTGAGTATATGTACCATAGTTTACCTATCCATTCTTCTATTGTTGGGCATCTGGGTTGATTCCATCTTTTGGCTATCGTGGACTGTGCTGTGGTAAACATTCTGGTGCATGTGTCCGTTGGTGTGAAAGGCCTTGAATCTGTAGGATATATTCCAAGTAGTGGAATTACTGGGTCAAATGCTATATCGATATCCACTTTTTTAAGGAAGCGCCAGATTGCCTTCCAAAGAGGCTGGACCATTTTGCAACCCCACCAACAGTGTAGGAGGGTTCCTCTTTCTCCACAGCCTCTCCAGCATTTGTTGTTTTGTGTTTTCTGGATCATGGCCAATCTTGTTGGGGTGAGATGGTATCTCATTGTTGTCTTGATCTGAATTTCTTTAGTAACTAAAGATCGTGAACATGTCCGCATGTGTTTTTTGGCTGCCTGGATCTCCTCTTTAGTGAAGTGTCTGTCCATCTCCTTTGTCCATCGCTTAATTGGATGGTTTATCTTCTTCTTATTGATATTTTGTAGTATCTTATAGATTATGGAGATCAGGTGTCAGTCTGACATAGAGTTGCCAAATATTTTTTCCCATTCTGTGGGTGTTCTTTTAATTCTATTAATAGATGAGCAAAGTGTTTGATTCTTAATAGTTCCCATTTATCTACTTTCTCTTCTGTTGATTGAGGTTTCTTTGACAGATTTTGGAGTCTGTCCTCATTCTGTATTAAAACTTCCATTGTTGTTCCTACCTTTTCTTGGATGAGCTTTATCACTTTAGGTTTGATATTTAGGTCTTCTATCCAGTTGGAGTTGGTTTTTGTATAAGGTGTAAGATATGGATCTTGATTCAGTTTATTGCAGATGGATAACCAATTTTGCCAGCACCATTTGTTGAAGATACTGTTTTTACCCCAGTTTAATGTCTTAGGGTCTTTGTCGAATATCAACTGTTCATAGGCAGATGGTATCCTCTCTGGGGTCTCAATTCTGTTCCATTGATCCATCTGTCTGTTCTTGTACCAGTACCAGGCTGTTTTGACCACTGTGGCAGTATAGTATGTTCTAAGGTCGGGTAATGAGAGGCCTCCCAGTGTGTTCTTCTTCTTTAGTAGTACCTTACTTATCCGGGGCTTCTTCCCTTTCCAAACAAAATTGGTGATTTGTTTCTCCATCTCATTAAAAAATGATGCTGGAACTTGTATTGGGATTGCATTATATAAATAAATTGCTTTGGGTAAAATAGACATTTTCACAATGTTAAGTCTTCCTATCCATGAGCAGGGTAGGTTTTTCCATTTATCTAAGTCTCTTTTAGTTTCTTGTAGTAAGGGCTTGTAGTTCTCTTTGTAAAGATCTGTTGTTTCTCTGGTTAGATTAATTCCTAGGTACTTTATCTTCTTAGAGGCTATCGTAAATGGTATTGATTTGATAATTTGATAATTTCCTCCTTAACAGTCTCATTGTTGGTATAAAGGAATCCTACTGATTTACTTATGTTTATCTTGTATCCTGAGACTTTGCTGAACTCTTCTATCAGTTTGAGTAGCTTACTTACAGATTCCTTGGGTTTTCTGCATATACAATCATATCATCTGCGAACAGGGAGATTTTAACTTCCTCTTTGCCGATGGAGATGCCCTTTATTTCTTCATCTTGTCTAATTGCTCTGGCTAGAACTTCTAGCACAATGTTGAATAGGAGAGGTGAGAGTGGGCATCCTTGTCTAGTTCCTGATCTCAAGGGAAAGTCTTTCAGTCTCTCTCCATTCAGGATGATGTGGGCAACTGGCTTTGTATAAATGGCCCTTATTGTGTTGAGGAATTTCCCATCTGTGCCCATTTTCCTAAGAGTATTTGGCATGAATGGGTGCTGGACTTTATCAAATGCCTTTTCTGCATCAATGGACAAAATCAGGTGATCCTTGTCTTTTGTGTTATTTATGTGGTTTATCACATTAATTGTTTTCCTGATGTTGAACCAGCCTTGCATCCCTGGTATGAGTCCCACTTGGTCATGATGGATTACTTTCTTGATATGTTGTTGTATTCTGTTGGCAAGAATTTTGTTGAAGATTTTTACATCTAGGTTCATGAGTGATATCGGTCTGTAGTTCTCTGTCTTTGTTGGATTTTTCCCTGGCTTAGGTATCAGGGTTATGCTGGCTTCATAGAATGAGTTTGGGAGTACTCCATCCCTTTCTATACTGTGAAATAGTCTCAGTAGTATTGGGAATAACTCTTCTCTAAATGCTTGGTAGAATTCTGCCTTGAAGCCATCTGGGCCTGGACTTTTTTTGGTTGGCAGTGTTTTGATGACCTTTTCAATCTCTTCCTTTGTGATGGGTTTATTAAGTTCTGCCTCATGTTGTGATAATTTGGGTAGGTGGTATGAGTCAAGGAATTGGTCCATTTCCCCTAAGTTTTCAAATTTGTTAGAGTACAGTCTTTTATGGTATTCAGCTATTATATTTCTTACTTCTGTTGGGTCTGTGGTGAAAACCCCCCTCTCATTTCTAATTTGGGTTATTTGTTTCCTTTCCTGCTTTTCTTTAGTAAGTTTAGCCAGTGGTTTATCAATTTTGTTGATCTTCTCAAAAAACCAGCTTTTGGTCTTTTCAATTTTTTCAATTGTTTTTCTGTTCTCTAATTCATTTAGCTCTGCTGTAATCTTTATGATCGCGTTTCTTCTGGTGCCCAAGGGGTTCCTCTGTTGTTCTCTTTCTACTTGTTCAAGCTGTAGAGTTAGTTCCTTGATTTGGTTTCTTTCTTCCTTCCAGATGTGTGCATTTATGGAGATAAACAGACCTCTGAGCACTGCTTTGGCTGTATCCTATAGGTTCTGGTAGGAAGTGTTTTTGTTCTCATTGGAATCCATGAATTTCTTTAGTTCGTCCTTGATTTCCTCTATAACCCATGTTTTTTTGAGCAAGATGTTGTTCAGTTTCCAAGAGTTCCACTTTCTATCTCTGTTTTTTCTGCTATTGATTACAACTTTGATGACTTTATGATCTGAGAAGATGCTTTGCAGTAATTCAGTGGTATGGATTTTGTTGAGCCTTACATTATGGCCTATCACATGGTCAATTCTCGAGAATGTTCCATGTGCACTGGAGAAGAAGGTGTAGTTGTCTGCTGATGGGTGGAAAGTTCTATATATATCAATGAGGTTTAGTTGGTTAATTGTGTCAATGAGGTCTTCTGTATCTTTACTGAGATTTTTTCTAGATGATCTGTCTAGTAATGAGAGTGGAGTGTTAAAGTCTCCCACTATTATTGTGGAGTCATCTAACTCTCTTTTGAGCGTAGTCAGTGTTTCTTTGACATATTTAGGTGCTCTGGCATTAGGTGCATAAATATTTAATATAGTTAAGTCTTGCTTGTGTACTGAACCTTTCAGGAATAAATAGTGACCATCTTTGTCCACGATGGTGGATTTGACATTAAAATTTTGTCTGAGGTTAGAATTGCCACCCCTGCTCTTCTTTGTTCATTGTTAGCTTGATATATATTCTTCCATCCTTTAATTTTCAGTTTGTTCCTGTCTTTAGGTCTCAAGTGAGTTTCTTGTAGACAACATATGGATGGGTTGTGTCTTTTGATCCAAGATGACACTCGGTGTCTCTTTACTGGAGCATTCAGTCCATTCACATTCAGTGTAATTATTCATAGGTATGTGTTCACTGCTGCCATTGTGATATGTTTATTTTTATGTTGATGTTTTCTCTGTTGTTCTTATTAGTCTGTTCTGGGATGTTCTTTTTTGTGAGTTGATTTTTCACCTTTTTCAGAGCTGGTTTTATAGTTGTTGAGACTCGTGTGTTAGATTTCTTGAAATGGTATGATACATCTTTGTTATGCTTTACAGCTTCCCCTATGAACCCCCTTAATAAACTATTTATAAACCCAATTTTAATTACTACCAGTCTTGTCATCTTCCTCTCCATCTGGAAGGACTATAACGACTGTAGTACATCCCTCTTTTTATTATGATGACACCATAGTTTTCATGATGATCACTGGATTGCTTCTTTCCATATCAAAGCTGTGATTTACTTTGGAGCCTTCCCTAAATGAGTCGAGTATTGAGTAGTGTGTAGTTCTGAAATATGAAGTTAGTGGTTTTGTTCTTCTAAGCCAAAGCCAAGAACTTCTTTCAGTATTTCTTGTAGTTTGGTTTGGTTTTTACAAAGTCTCTGAGTTTCAGTTTATCTGAGAATGTCTTAATTTCCTTTTCGTATTTGAAAGATAGTTTTGCAGGATATATAATTCTTGGTTGGAAGTTCTTCTCCTTCAAGACTTTGAATGTGTCATGCCACTGTCTCCATGCCAGCATGGTTTCTGCTGAGAAATCTGACGAGAGCGTACAAGGTTTCTCTCTGAATGTTAGCTTTGCTTTGAGTCTTGCTGCCTTTAAGAGTTGCTGCTTATGTTTCATTGTGTTAAGCTTGATTATAATATGTCTTGGAGTCTTTCTTTTGAGATCTATATTGGGTGGCGTACGATATGCATCTGAGATGTCTGTATTCTCTTCCTTCATGATTTCTGGGAAGTTTTCTGTCAGCAGCTCAGCAACAATACTCTCTGTGTTCTCAGATGTCTCACCCTGTTCAGGGACTCCAATTAACCGAAAGTTGTTCCTCTTAATAGAGTCCCACATGCTTCTTAATGCTTCTTCATTTTTCTTGTTTGTTTTTTCTGATTTCTGCTTATAGACGCTGGCATCAGTAGCTCTGTCTTCCAAGTCAGAAATTCTTTTTTCCATTTGTTCCATTCTGTTTTCTTGGCTTTGCATGAAAGTTTCTATGTCTTTAATTTTCTTCTTGATCTGTTGGATTTCAGAGTACTGGTGTTCCATCAGATTGAACAACTTGCTTAATTTTCACTTTGTTCTGCTGCATTTTGTATAAGGTCTAGAAGGGCTCTGTATATAATCAATTTGTATTCACTTCCTGATGCTTTCATAAAAGTTTCTTCATCTGGAAAACTCCTTGGTTGCTTTGTTTGGGAGCCTTCTGAAGCCATGAGTGATTGCTTGTATGCCACAATTGTCTGTTGCTTTTTGGGTCCCATGTGAGTATATAGAGGCTGGAAGAGGTACTGTGAGGATGGATTGCAAATGTTTCTCTCGGCTATCTTCAAATGTAAAGCAAAAGGTATCTGACCAGTTCACAAGTCAGTTAGGTTTTCAGGTGTAGAGGTCCCTCTTCTCATCTGACAAAGTAAGCGCCACTATATTCAACGCCAGATGATAACAAACTGGTTCAGAATACAGCAATGCTACTGCCCTGTTGGCCTCTACTGACAGGTCCTAGCCTTATCCAACACTGTGTCAAGTACTGGTTTTGTGACAGGAAAGCGCTCTCTTGTGGGCAGGCTCTGGCTCCCAAGCTAAGAATTAGGTCCAGCTGCGGCCACCGTATCCAAGATGGTGTCCTCCACACAGGCAGCAGACAGGGGGGCTAAAGGTGCCCAGAGGCAGCGATTCCTCTTCTTCTGTTGCAGGGCCCCCAACGTAGGCAGCACTGTGCAAAATCTCTACTTTTCTGATGGAGAAGCGCTGTCCCATTTGCAGGCGCTGGCTCCCAGGCTAAGAACAAGGTCCCGCTAAAATCTTGGTACCAACATGGCGTCCCGCACCCTGACCGTGAAGCTCCGCAGAAACCCCGCTGAGGCAGCTACAAAATGAAAGGCTCAATGTGGCTAGATTAACAGAGTCCAGAGCCTGGCTCTCAGAATATGGGAATTTCACCTGCCTATCCCCTCAGCAGCCCGTCTGAGTCCAGCTGCCAGGCAAGGCCCAGCTCCGCCCGCCAGCCGAGACAGAGGAAAAAAAGTCAAAATGGTGCGTTTACCTTCCGTCCGTGAGAGCCGCCGGGGCTAGCCAGGAGTGGGAGTCAGCGAAAGAGAGGACGTTTTTCGCTGAGTGGTATGAAGTCCCAATTAACAGCTCTGTGCCATGTCCTGAGGCTGATTAGGTGATCAGAAGGCTCTGTTTGATTGTCAGTTCAGGTCTTGGTTTCCAGAGGGATATGAGGAGATGTGGGCTTAGTCCGCCATCTGGACTCCGCCCCACTTTTTTGATTTCTTGACTGCTCTTTCCATGGACATGGAATGCAGATCCAAGTCGAGTAAAATCCTTGACAACTTCTATGTTTTTGCTGTTTATCATGATGTTGCTTATTGGTCCAGTTGTGAGGATTTTTGTTTTCTTTATGCTGAGATATAATCCACACTGAAGGTTATAGTTATTACATGCAAGTAACATTTTGCCAAAAATTTTGCATTATATTGATAAGGAACTACCAGAAATACAAACTGAATTAAGAAGAGGACACGGAACAAGCCATATCACTGCTGCTGCCAGATGGATTTTGGCTGAAAGCAGAGGATACCAGAAAAATATTTACCTGTGTTTTATTGACCATGCAAAGACATTTAATAGTGTGGATCATAACAAATTATGGATAACATTGTGAAGAATGGAAATTTTAGAACACTTACTGTGCTTGTAAGAAACCTGTACTGAGACTGAGAAACAGTCCTTTGAACAGAACAAGGGGATACTGCATGGTTGAAAATCAGGACAGGTGTGTGTCAGGGTTGTATCCCTTTATCATACTTATTCAAGCTGTCTGCTGACCAAATAATCCAAGAAGTTGAACTACATGAAGAAGAATAAGGCAGCATCATGATTGGAGGAAGACTCATTGACAACCTATGACATGTAGATGACGCAGTACTGTTTGTTAAAAGTGATGAGGACTTTGAGCATTTGCTGATGAAGACCAGAAACTACATTCTTCAGTATGGATTATACCTCAGTGCAAACAAAACAAAAATCTTTACCACTGGACCAATAAGCAACATCATAATAAATGAAAACAATATTGAAGATTTCAACAATTTCATTTTACCCGAGAGATAAGTTGGAGGAAAAAAACCCTGAAGTTTTCTCTTAATCTAACTGCTCTCTCTAGTGGGTAGTGACATAAAGCCCCAAATTAGCTCAGGCTTCTTTCCCTTAGCCAATAAAATTCATACTCCCTTGAGGGAGCTCACTTCAATTAATTATTTGGTAGAAAGCAATTAGCTACATGAAATACTAAAGAGTGACTATTGAATTATGTGTTTCATAAAAATAATTCTTCCTAGGAGTATATAAAGGTTAAGGTTATATATTAACTTACCTGAGCCATAATTTTCCGTGGTTTGGCAGTTATGTAATGATGTAATTACGCTCCATTTTGTGATATAATGCAATCTCCATGATGTGATCTTATGTTATCTGCGAATCAGTTCTAAGTGGAGTTTCCTCAGCTGTATGAACTATGTCCCATAAGTATAGACATTCTGACAAAGTTTATTGATTTTTGCTCACTTTGGATCCTGCACCTGGCTCATTATTATCTGATTTCCTTTTTTGGGACTTGAGCCAGTAACCTGACAATCTGGGGATTTGTTGGCCTCCACAGTCTGTGAGCTAGCAACCTGACTTCTTAACTGCCAGTCTTGCATTCAGTAATCCATGCAGATGCATGAGTCAGGAGAAGCCTGCAGACTGGCAACTGATCCACAAATTTGGAACTTGCCAGCTTCTCCAAACACGTGAGCCATTTCCTTGAGACATATTCTCTCTATGTATGGGTGTATGTGTGTGTGTATGTATTATATCTGTGTGTATATATATATATATATATATATATATGTATACATGGTTTAGGTTCTTTAGAGCAGTAAAACCATAGAAGTTGAAGTGTATATAACATTTGGTACTAAAAGTGGTTCTAAAGAATCAAAATGGTAGGGATGATTTTTTTTAAATTAGTTCTTGAGTCTAGTTAGCCTTAAAGATGTTGATGACTCAGTTTCCAGTAAAAAAAGAAGGCACTCCTAGTCCTTTGTTGGGGGATGGCAATAGAAATACATGAAATATCAGCAACAAGAGATGAAGTATTGATGAGAGATGAGGCTCTGGATGATTGCATGTTTGATACTTTTCCACAGTTTTGTCACAATGAGAAATATAAGGGGGATTGTTTTTATTCCTATTTTCACTACATGTAATAGCAATAAAAAAAGAAATCAACTTAGGGCTTCAGAGTCATAGCTCAAGTGCCTCGTAAGTGACCTCAAAGTTGCCAGCTATGTGCTTAAAGGAAGTCTTATTTCTTGTAGTAACAGAGCTGATGTTGCTGAAAACCAAACTTGGAGTTTTACCATAAGAGTGGCTGAATTACAATGCTAGGTGAGCCTCTTTGGCTTTGGGAGGCAATATATCCCTCATTTTTATACTACTCTGTCTTTTTCATCAAGTGACATGAAAAGCTTCTGGTTTTGAGTGGGACCCAGAACAAAAAAAGGCTGTGCAGCACATTCAGGCTTCTCTGCAAGCCACTCTGCCACATGGGTCATATAGCCTGGTTGATCCAATGGTGCTTAAACTGCCAATGGCGGACAGTGATGTTGTTTGGAGTTTTCAGGAGGCTTCTACTGGTGAATCACAGAGCATACCCTTAGGATTTCGGAGCAAAGCTCAGCCATTCTCTGCAGATAACTACTATGCATTTGAGAAATAGCTTCTAACTTGTTACTTGACCCTAGTAGAGGCTGAGTGCTTAATCACAGTCCACTGCAGTTACTGTGTGGCCTGAGCTGCCCATCACAAACTGAGTATTGTGTGACCTACTATCTTAGTCATCTAGTGCTGTTCTAACAGAAATACCACAAGCTGATGGCTGTAACAAAGAAAAATTTATTCTTACACAGTCCAGTAGGCTGGAAGTCTGAATTCAGAGTGTCAGTTCCAGGGGAACACTCTCTCTGTCAGCTCTGGAGGAAGGTCCTTGTGTTTCATCAGTCTTTCTTTGGTGTGAGAGCATTTCAGTATAGGAATCTCAGATCTGATGGACACACTCCACTCCTGCCCTGCTTTAATGATAGCAGGTCCCCAGCTCTCTGCTTACTTCCCTTTCATCTTTTGTAGGATAAAGGGTGATACAAGCTACATTCTGTGGAAACTCCCTTAGTAAGGGTATTACAATCGCACCATAATCCTCTTTAGCACAATCCAATCTTGCTTTATTAACCACAGGCAGAGATCAGGGTTTACAACATAGGAAAACTACAAAATGGAAAACAACCATACAATACTGGGAATCATGGTCCAGCCAAATGGCTACACACATTTTCCAGTGGACATAATTCAATCCATGATACCCACAGAACCATAGAGCTAACATTCACAGCAACACTTCATCTTTAAATGGAAGTAATATACATGAGATTGGGCCTGAATGGGAAACTGAAAGCACAAGTAAGTTGTGTGAGGAAGTGGCCCAAATGCCTGTAGTCTCCATTCCTGTCACGTTGTCTGCCCTCTCCCAGACTGTACCTATAGCTTCATGGGAAGTTCCTTTTGATCAGCTGACTGAGGAGGAAAAAATTTGTGCCTGGTTTATAGATTATTCTGCATGCAGACAGCAACAGCATTACAGCCTTTTCTGGGAACTCACAGAAGGACAGGGGTGAAGGGAAATTCCCCCAGTGTGTAGGACTTTGAACAGTGCACCTGGTTGTTCACTTTGCTTGGCAGGAGACATGGCCTGATGTGCAACTGTATACCTATTGATGGGCTGTGGCCAATGGTTTGGCTGAATAGCCAGGGACTTAGGAGACACGTAATTGGAAAATTGGAGACAAGGAAGTATGGTGTCTTAGTTACCTCATGCTGCTATAATAGAAAATCCACAAGTGGATGGCTTTAAGAGAAATTTTATTGTGAAAGGCCAAGCAGCTACAAGTCCAAATTCAGAGTATCAACGCCGGGAGAAGGCTTTCTCTGTTAGCTCTGGAGGAAGGCCCTTATCATCAATGTTTCACTTAACTGAGAGCTTTTGAGGTTCAAGAGCCCCAGGTATGTTTCAAAGCTGGTGCTCTGTTCCAAGCACTGCTTGTTGGTGGTGGTATGAGGTCCCCAACTCTCTGCTTGCTTCCTTGTCCTTTCTTTCCCAAGGGATTGCCTTCAAGGCACTATGCAATCTTATCTATTAAGCCCTGCTCCACCAACACAACTGCTACCCATCCTCCCTCATTAAAATCATAGAGGCAGGATTTACAACAGGTAGGAACAGCACACATACCAGGAATCACAGGCCCAGCAACTTGCTACACACATTGGGAAGAGCCTATGAACAGACCTCTCTGAATGGACCAAAGAAGTGAAGATGTTTCTCTCTCATGTGAATGTTCATCTAGGAGTGACTTCAGCAGCGGAGGACTTTAACAATCAGCTAGGTAAGAAGCCACCAAGAAAGTAATGCTGGGAACAGAGCACATTCTTCGGACTTGAGGTTTCTACGGAGAAAAACTACACCAGGGGAAGACTGATGACAAGCACCTCCATCCGGAGCTGACAGAAAGAAAACACCTTTCCCTGAGCAGACACCCTGAATTCCGACTTGCATTCTACTAGACTGCGAGAGAGCCATGCAGTTTGGGTATTTCTGTTACAGCAGCATTAGATAGCTAAGACAACCAACTAGCTGTCTTGAGGCCAGGTAAGACAGAAACATCACTGAAAGACCAAAAGACAGGCAGTAGTGATCACACATGGATCCAAAGACATTATTCACCTTCCTCTACCACAATCAAGTGTTAGAAGCTACACATTTTTTTTCCCCATAAGGCAGAGGTGAGGTCAAAGACTCAGACTGCACATGATCTAAAGGGGGCTATTTCGGTCATCAGTTTAGATCAAGCTTTTCTTTGAGTTAGGCCTGGCCAGTGAGTGAGGTCTCAGGAAGCAGGCCAAATTAGGTTTAGACAAAACAATTTTATTTTCTCTGCTTACCTGAGTCATGGTGCAAATTAACCCCCAAGCCAAGCCTCTGCCTAGATTATCTTCCGTACCTCCCTGTTTATCACTCTTCCCCAAACTAGCCATGTTGCTGTTGGTTGCCATCCAGATGATGACAGCTCCTGATGACCCTACGTAGAAGTGTGCTCCACAAGGTTTCCAGTGGCTGATTTTTGGAAGCAGATTGCCAGGGCTTCCTTCTGTGGCATCTCTAGGTGGACTCCAACCTCTAACCTTTTGGTTAGTTGCAGATAGCAGAACAAGTTAACCATTGTACCACCCAGGGACTCCAAAACCGGTCCTAAATCTTCTAGGAAGCCTTCACTTAAATGTCTTGTAGACAGGATTAACCTCTCTTTCCTCTTTGCCATTACCGTATCTTGTATATACTTAGTGTATATTCATCACAGTTTTTCATTGTATTGTAATTTATGTTTCCCAAGCCTGTTTCTCTGTCTAGATTGCTTCTCTAGAGGTAAGTATTATGTCTGATTCATCTTGGTATCCCTTGGGTTTAGCACTGGACGTAGGACTTAACAGGCTACAAAGTTTGATACAGGCTCTGAGTTTGTCTATCGTTTCTTAAATACATGATCTGTACCTTTCTCTTGTATTTTAATTAGCAGAATCAGGGGTGGAATAAAGAGTAGGTAAAATTCAGGTTTCTTGTCCAATCTCATGCAATGGTTATTTGCTCTAGGAAAAGCAAAAGCCTTTGGATATAGTTCTCTCACCCAAAGATAATGAAGACTTCCTAGATAACCTTACAAAATAATTAAATGTTAATGATGGTGATACCCGGGAGATGGGATTATCTGGGTGATTTTAATTTTCTTCTGTTTTCCTGTATTTAGCAACTTTTCTAGAATGAGTACACATTTCTTCTATAATCAGGGAGAAAGCACTCCCACAAAACCACAGTTTTGAAAACATGTCATTTATTCCAGGATGAGCTTGAGGTGTGTGTAAAGAGTGCACTGAGAGGTGGATGATGGGCCTTCTATTCAGAAAAACATGGGGTGAGAAAATAGACCTGAACACAAATACAACCAATAGACATTGTTGTTGTTATTGTTAAGTGTCACTGAGTTGACTTTGACTCATTGGGACCCCATGTGACACCGTAGAATCACCCTATAGGCTTTCTAGGCTATAATCTTTATGAGAGCAGATAGCTTCAGGTACAGATTCCTGGTTGTCTAGAGCTTGTGGTGATACCAGGGGATACTTTTCATTTAGAGGCCTTTTCTGAACGTCACTTATTCATCTTTTCTTGCATTTTGCAAAGAGTCTCAAAAGGCGAGGATTCAGAAAAATCCTCCAGCACTTTTTGAGAGCCCTGAATCCCAAAGCTAAACTTCAACACCAAAAGTATTCTAGTTTGAATGGGATGATTAATCATTTATCATTCATACCTTCAAACTAAGGTGCCTGGTGCCATGGGAACCCTCCTTTCCTCTTTCAGAAGCCCCTCTCTCTGTTCCCAGGTGGGAAATGTAATTTGTGAAACACAGCATCGATTCACATAGAAATGACTGTAAAAGTTCCAGAAGACTGGACAAACAACAGGACTAGTAATTTCTGTTTTCCAGTGATTACAGTTATTGTGCTGTAGGAAGAAACTCCTCCCTTCCTGCCTCTCACCAGCTCCTCCCCACTTCTGTCTCTATTACCATCCTCACTATTTATAGAAGTCCAAGAGACCTTTTAAAATGGATTTCCTCCCCCACAGAAATCAGAAGTACATACATATTCTGAGTCCATGAAGTCGCCTATTTTTCCTCATCTACTCTTAGTCTGAGCCTATGAGGATTAGGGGAGGGTGGCAGGAATCCAGCCAGTTCAGTATCAAAGTTGGTATTATCTCCTGTCTAATAAGGAATTGACTAATAGGATTCAATCTCCAGGTCTCCTCTCCTGTCTGTTATAACCAACTACAAAAGAGAATTATAGAATTTTAAAATTGCAAGAAGCTTTTACAATATCTAACAGACCTCTCAGAAGCTGAGGCTGCCAGCTCCCAGTCCTGATTGCAGTAAGTGGCGCCCAGCAGGTGTTCCATAAATATTTGCTAGTTTGTTCCCAGCCTAAGTTGTTCAAAATGACCACCCCATACTAGAATACAACGTTTGCATTCTTGAAACAGTTTTGTTTCTATGTGGCCACACTGTGTTAAGTGCTTTTATTGGGTCTACTATAAAGTCATTATAGCCCTGGATTTTCTTTTTTTCACAGCTTTATTGAGACATAATTCACATATCACATAATTCACCTATTAGAAGTGGCTTTTAGTATATTTTGAATTGTGTATCTTTTACCAGAATCAGTTTTAGAACATTTTCAGTCCTAAAAAGAAATCTTACACCCACCAGCAGTCACTCCCCATTTCCCTTCAGTTTCCACCTGCACTGGTACGGATCTACTTTCATGTCTACAGATTTCCCTATAATGGACATTTCATGTAAGTAGAATCATACAGTAGTGGCCCTTCATGACTGCCTTCTTTCACTTAGCATATTTTCAAGGTTCA
Source organism: Heterohyrax brucei (assembly GCA_028571685.1). Classification (NCBI taxonomy): domain Eukaryota; kingdom Metazoa; phylum Chordata; class Mammalia; order Hyracoidea; family Procaviidae; genus Heterohyrax; species Heterohyrax brucei. The sequence continues at coordinate 108,565,723 of CM053149.1, read as the reverse complement.
CCCATGTTGTAGCATGTGTGGGTACTTCAGTTCTTTCTGTTGCTGAAGAAAATTCCATTGTATGGCTACATCATGTATTGTTTACTCATTCATTGGTTGATGGATGTTTGGCTGAATTTTAAACAATTAAAAATAGTCTCTGATAGCTATTGGAAGCTTAAAATCCAGATATACATACATCTATCATATCTTTTTATGTTGAACTTATACCTAAGGAAGCATACTTAAAATGAAGACTTTATTATAATCTCATACCTGGAAACTGATGGTTGTTCCTACATTTTGACATGTATGATACTAATGTGGAAAACCAAGGCAAAGCCATGCCATTTTCTTCTCTTTTGGAAGGAGTACGAAAAGAGAGGTATGTGCATTGGTAAACTGATTTAGTGACAGAAAGAAAAGGAACGAAAGGGAGAGAAAATTCTTTCTCTGGTTTTCGCATGCGAGGTTAAGAAGAGAAAGGGCATTCGGTTGTTTACACCCAACTAGGTGATACGTATTCCTAAGATGCAGACATAAAGACAAACAAGACTGTGTAAGAGTTGTGAGTGTGGTATAAATTCAGTCCCACTTGACACCTTATGAGGTTTAATATTTTCCTCTTTGTCCTTCAGAGTTTTTGTGGCTCCCAGTATGCGGAGTGGAAGATATTAGGGACTAGTCCGAGAGAGGAAAGAAAGAATAGAAAGACCAATTTCACAGTATTCACGATCCGAAGAGGTGACTGAGTCCTAACAAAGCCCCTGTCTATCCAAGTCCTGCTTCTCCTTCTCTAATTCCTAGACAAGCCGTGGCTGAAGAATTCCTGAGTCACCTGCGGCGGGGAAGAGAGGGTTTGGGTGTGTCTTCCGCTCTGTTTGTGGAGGCTAGGTGAGAGCACCGGGCAGCGGTCACTGACTCAACCAGCCCCAGGCTTGGGTGTTGGGGCCACTCCCGACTCGTGATACTCCTCAGGCGGCGGAGACCACTCACATCACGGGACTGCCGCTCTCCAGTGGCTCCACCCCTTTCCTCCCCGACTTTCCTTGTCCCGGCTCCAGAGGGTGACTGGAGATAGGAAATGCCGCTCTCCCCAGTCGGTAGGGAGAAGCGAAGAAATTCAGTGTTTGTGAAAGGGCAGAACGTGATCAGTCGGAATCCACTCAGCAGCAATGGGTTTGGTTTTTGGTTTATTCCTCACTGCCCCCAAACAGTTCTATCCTGTTCGAGATCACTTATCCCTTAGGCCGACACTGCCCTAGTTAAGATCGCTTTCCCTCTCCTTTTGTTTCACACTTTTCTGAGCCCCAAATTCTCAATCAGAAGAACTGGTTTGAACCCCTCCACAGTCTCGTTCCAGTTCTAGCTGAATGACCTTGAGTGAACCACAACTTTTCAGGGCCTAGTTTCCTCGTCTGTGAACCTGGGGCTAACGACTACAGACCATGCCTGTTTGGAGAATCAAAAGAGAAAGCGCTTTGCGAGCTGTAAAAGCAACAGAAAGGTTAGCTATGTTAATTCTGGACGGCTAGTCACTTTCCAGAACCCCTCCCTTTCCTTTGGGACCTACCCTGCAAATCCCGCCTAGAGCTGACAGTTCTTCCCACCCTGCGCTTCCACTCTTTTCCATTGGCGAGCGCTCGGTCTACGCGGCGCCGGATGTTGACGCCAAGGCCCCCCTCCGACGACGGGCGCACGATGACGTAACTGTCTCCTTCACCAGCCCCGCCTGGGCTCCCATGAGGCCCCGCCCCTCGGGCAGACGCGGCGCCAGTCCCGCCCCGCGGGTGACGTGTAGCGCTCGCGGCCCGGGCGCTCCAGCAGTTGGTGTTGCGGCGGTTGGGGTGAGTGCGTGCACCCCACCCCTCCCCTCCGCCGGCCCCGGCCCCCACTCCACTGGGCCCAGCCCGAGCTCCAGCCGGGCCCGTCCCGTGCGGGCCCGTGCTGCCCCGTCAGCCGACGACGCCCCAGATTGCCCGCCCGCCACCATGGAGCTGGAGGACGGTGTGGTCTATCAGGAGGAGCCCGGCGGCTCCGGGGCCGTGATGTCTGAGCGGGTGTCCGGCCTGGCGGGCTCCATCTACCGTGAGTTCGAGCGGCTCATCGGGCGCTACGACGAGGAGGTGGTCAAGGAGCTGATGCCGCTGGTGGTGGCCGTGCTGGAGAATCTGGACTCCGTGTTCGCGCAGGACCAGGAGCACCAGGTGGAGCTGGAGCTGCTGCGGGACGACAACGAGCAGCTCATCACCCAGTACGAGCGGGAGAAGGCGCTGCGCAAGCACGCAGAGGAGGTGAGAGACGGTGGGGCGGGGGCCGCGGGTGTCGCGGCCGGGTGGGCCGGAGGCCGGGCCGAGGGCGGGCTGCGGTCGGAGGTCGCGGCCGGGCTCGGCACAGGAGGCGCGTCGGGCCTCCTGGAAGTCAGGCCTGAGGCCGAGGACCCCCGAGCTGAAGCCCGGCCCCCACCGTGGTCCCGGGACCGCGCCCTGGCGTTGGAAGCAGTGGTAGGATGTGAGGAGCCAGGAAAGGGAGTGAGGTGCCGGGGGGAAGCAAGGCCCAGGGAGGAGGGAACAGCCTGGCAAGAGGGCACCTGGCGTTGCCCGGGGGCGGAGATTTTAGCGTGTCTGGTTGCTTCTTGCTGTTTAGGGAAGTTTCAGACCACCAAATGATCGTCAGGGAGCGGTTCAAACTTTTACCACGGGGCTGGGTCGTGGTAGTGAAGATGGAACAGCTCTGTCTTGGCTGTGGAACTTCCGCGAGTTCTCCTACCTTTTGCAGGGGTTGCTGCTTTGGGAAGTTAGAGATCTCCCTCTTTCGGACAGTTTCTTCTTGACGTTTTAATCCTCTTAAGAAAGAGGCCTCATCTCATGTGTTATGTGGGCTTAGTGGACACTTCGTTAACACTTGGATGCTGTATAGCAGCATTCTCTGAATATATGGAGTATACGGTTTTGTTGGTAGTGTCACGGCAAAGCATTGCTCCGTATCAGGTGGTAACCTTGGACAGTTCCCTTTAAAAGCTGTTTATTTATAAAGGGGACTGGGAGGGTGGGGTTGAGGAGGTATAGGTGGCTGTTGGCAACGTTTTTCCCTTCTGAGTGCCTTAGACTGCACAGTACAGGTGGATGTGGCCAGCTGTCAACTCTGTCACTTCATCAGTGTCCTCAGTGTCCTCATCTCTGGTCTCTGAACCTTTTGGAGCTCAGGAGGTGAATCAAGGATTTTTAACTGTCGGGCTGTGTTGGTATTATTGCTGTGACAGGCAGAGTGTGTCCCCAGCACCTAGCACACCTGGTTAAATGCATGATTATTGAAGGAGACGAAATAATTGTTGAAGAAACGACATTTAAAAAAAATTGAAAAAGGTTTTAGAATTTAAGGTTTGTTTACTAAGTCATTTCTTAACACTAGTAGTACTGTTTACCTGTTTTGGTTGTTTTTGTCACGTGTACCTTTGCACTAGATCAGACAGTTCCTTTTCTTTCTTTTATAAAGCTTGCCTGTAATGATGATCTTTAGTTCTGGTTTTGTGATTGAGTTGTGCCGTGGAATGCTACTGAATCTGCCAAACAAAACTGACTTTGTTTCAAGAAAATTTCCAAATATATAGGGAAGGAAAGGTTGAAAAATCAAATCAAGGCAGGCTCACAGTTTCCACTCGTGTATTCACAGTGTTTGTACAACACAAGTCAAGCACCGCATCTGAAATGTCATGCTGTGTCTTCCTGCTGGTATAGGCCCTTGCCAGAGTGGGGATGTGTATGAAGGAGCCTGGGGAATTAACCACATAGACACACAGGTGTGGAGCAGGCCCAGCATCACCTGTCATCTCGGGTAAAAGAATTGCTCCCTCCAGCCTTAAACTCCTGTCAGTCAGTGTAAACATGGGCATTTTGCCAGGATCACACGTGCAAGAAAACTGTCAGCTACAGGTTGTAGAATCAGAAAATAAGCTGACCAATTGTTGGGCACAGGTTGTACTTTAATTTCTTAAGTAAATAACTCTAAGAGTAGGTTATCCAATGACTTCCTTTGTAGTTCATGCTTTTTCAGACATACATGTCTATAAAATCTCCATAATAAAACCTCTGGGCAAAGGTCTGTGACCTGACAACAAAGAACACTGATGAAATACTGGATGAGCCAACTCTTAGACTACAAACATGAAACCACCTCTTACCAGTCATCATGTAAGATCATAAATCAAGTTTTGCCCAGTACCTAGAAATTTGGTCATTCTTGGGCTAATACACAGAGTGAATTCTGCATTTAGTTTGCTGTGTTTTGTAGTGTTCAATATGGACTGTGTTATATGGCTATTAACAGCAAAATAATTTGAAAGAATTCAAATGGTTGATCATGAGAAAGTGAGCCTGATTTATTTTTGGTTGTGGAGATTTAGGAGGGTATATAAGTAGTAAGAATGTTTTAGGAGTGTGTAAGCGTGCTGTAATCTCTTGCAGAAATTCTCACCATGGAGTCAGAAATTTCACCTTTGTTATAGTGATATGACTTAATTTGAATACCTCTTTTCTTTGCTTTTATTAGAATTTATTTTTGTGGAGTTAGTGAGCCTTTAAAAACAAACTAAAAGAGGGCTGATTTTAGATGGACTTGGGACCAGTTTCAAATGCTAGTGATTAAGAAAATTGACTTTCTCATTGTCTACCACTTTCACCTTCTTCTGGCTCACTCTTCCAGTCACCCCTGCCATTCCTGGCTTGGGTACAGACCTTCACCCTTGCTATTCCGTTGTCCTAGAACGCCTTTCCATAGCGCTTTACCAGGCTCCTTCCTCACTTTCTTCTCAGCTTACATTTCACTTCTTCCATGAGACCTTGCCTTTTGCTGTATCCAAAGTAAGCCCTGTGAATCCTACTGCATAATTTATTTTTAGATCAGTAATTTTTAAAATAAAAATCTAGATAGAAGATGATGTAGAGATAAGTTTAGTGGAAATTGCTTCTCAGTTGAATATATTAGCTTCTTTCTGTTTTTTTTCCTTGTTTTTGTTGGTCTGTTTTCTGGTTCTTTAAAAATAGGTATGATTTACTTTTAGCAATTACATGAAAGAAAACTTTCCTGAAAAGTGACAAATTAGTTAAAGAATCATTTTCCTTAGAAAGTTAGTTCTGAGTGGTGATTCTCTGGGCTTTGGTTCTTACTGCTGATACTCTTTTTTGTTTGTTTTTGAGGGTTCCTTAAGTTTATCTGGACAGTGTCATTAAATAGGGTTCTTCTTCCTGTCCTTCCAGTCTCCCCATCTTTCAGCTCCCTGTTTTGAGCATTTGACTACTTTGGGCAGGATTTTATCCTAGATCTCTATTTGTGAAATTCCACCTGGGAGAGTTGCATCTCTCACTGCTTTGGGGCTCTTCTCAGCTGGGCAAAGAGCCTTCTGGAAGAGGGAGACCAACCAACTGGGCCAGCCGTTGTGTTTTCGTGGAACTGCCTAGCTGAGGAGAGATTGTATCATTTGGGATGCTGTGGCCTGCATGACGTGCATAAAACCAAACCAGTTGCAGTAAGACTGATTCCCACTGAAAATGACCCCAAAGGGCAAAGTGGAATGGCTCCGTAGAGTTTCCGAGGAGCTCTGGTAGATTCGAACTGCTTTTTGGTTGGCAGCCATAGCAGTTACCTATTATACCACCAGGGTTCATACCCAGTTTAAAACAGCTCAGGTATAAGCAGGGTTGTAGTATTTCACTGGAGGAGGTGTCTGGAGGGAGTGTGGCTGCAGATAGTTTCGCAGCTGAGCACTTTCAAGGGGAAGCCAGATGCCTGCCATTCTTTATGCTTGGTCCTGCTCAGCACCTTTTTACTTAGCCTTTTTTTTTTTTGAAAGTAGTGTTTTAGGTGAAAGTTGACACAACAATTTGGGATCCTGTTTGATAATTTCTACACACATTGTTCAGTGATGGTTACATTTTTTACCACATGTCAACAGTCTTTTAATTGTGTTCTGGTTGGTCTGTTTCCAGTGCTCTAGTTTCCTTGCCTCTTTCTCTCTCTCTTTTTTTCCCCCCATTATTCAGAAAGTGAGAGTTTATTTAGCATCACTGGTTGGAGGGAGATTACACATAAAAATGAAGATGTACTATTTTCAACCTCTTTCCTCCCTCATATAATAGCATATGAAGAGAATGAGCTGAAGAGAGAGAATATTCTTTACTAGGAGTAAGATTATGTGACTGCTTCTTTTGTGTTGTTGTTTTTTTTTAAAAAAAATGGGCGATTAAATCTAGAAGTGAGAGAGTGAGAATTTTCTAATTTCTGCCCAACAAATCAGTACTTATAGCAGTAATAAAATTGGTATTTTATATGAAGTAGAAGTAGAGGGTCAGCAAAAAAGAGGTAGAGTGACACAGTGGCTGCAACAGTGGCTTAAGCATAACAAACACCAGGAACTGTTTTCTTTTGTTGTACTTGGGGTCTCTGAGTTACAGCCACCGCGATGGCACCTGACAACATGAAGGCACTCTTCAGGTTGCTTTCATTGGCTGTATAAGAACATGGGAGTGATAAGACAGGTGGACGGGAGGAGAGGCATTGACACTCAGTCCTCTTTTTATTGCTGTATGATTTTTATACATTCATAAAAATTTTAATCAAAAGTATTGAAGTTAATTTTAGTTGATTTTTAAAGTAACTTAAAGCGATTGCTAATTTAGTCTCTAACAAAAATTGAAAAGGGAAAATTTTTGAGTCTTAACTGAGTTTTGTGACAAGTGACAGGAATGAAGGAGTAATTTTGTGTACTGGCATATAATTGTTGATAGTGGCAATTAAAGATATGTGAAGTTAAACAGAAACTTCACTTTTGTTTCAAAATTATTTATTTTTGTACTCTTAATAGTCTGTTATTTAAAATTGGTAAGTATGGTGATTTTTCAGAGCTCTAGCCTAATTTTCTCAAATCTGTTGTTCCAGGGTATTTAAACTTTTGCTGCTATGTAGGTTTTATTGTGAAGCATTGACGGTTCAGTGGTAGAATTCTCATTTTTCTTGTGACGCACCTACATTTAGTTCCCAGCCAGTGTACCTCATATGACAACAGATATCTGTTAGTTGAGGTTTACGTGTTGCTGTAATGCTGAAGAGGCTTCAGCGGAGCTTCTAGGCTGGAGGACTAGGAAGAGGTCTGACAATATGTTTCCAAGGATTGTCCAGTGTAAACCCTGTGGATCCCCCTGATCAGGTCCACAGTCAATCAGGGAGATGGCACAGGACCTGGCAGGGTTTTGTTTTATTGTGCATGGAGTGGCCATGAAATTACACTGAAGTAGAGCAGCAGGTGAAGGGCGGTTCAATTATAAGCACAGAACTGGCAGGTAAACAGGTTGATTTGGCAATACAAAAAAATGTATTGTTCATTTGCAATGTGTTAATATTTGGCGCCTTAGATGCTTGAGTATACATGTAGTTTGGAAACTAATTTTAATGGTGAAGCCTCTCTGGAACCTATCCAGTGGTTTGAAAACCTGTGTCTCATGATATCTTCAGTGGACAAAAGGATTTGGTCCAAGAATTGAGTCAGGTGCTGAGTTAATTTCTCAGTTCATTTAGACCAAGGGCCAGCAGCTTTTTGGAGTGTTATGTCTTATTCATTCAAATAAAGTTTCAGAATGCTTAAAATACACCTTAGCGTTTTATTGATCTCTGTGTTGCCTAAATTATTTTGTAATTATTTTGTAAATAAAGCAAATACATTTTGAAACACACTTCACATTTTTAACAGTACATATTTTCATATTTAAAAGGTGCCCTTTTTTTTGCTGACTCATTTAAACAAGTTTCACATTGCTCCTTGTCAAACCAGGAGTGCCTTACCTTATCCGTCCCCACTGCCAGGCACATTCTGAAGTGAACAGTCTTCATTTGTTCTTTATGGATATCTCTATGGTTATTGCATTTTGAAATGATAATCACTTAACCATTGTTTCAGTTCTTAAGACAGATCTTAACCTGTCTTTACCATCAGAGATATCTAAGTGAGATACCATCACGTGCCCTTGATAGTGTGGCATCCACACATACACCAATCTGGGCATGACCTAATGGGAAGTACCTAGATCAGGCACCCGTAGTCAGAGGTAGTGGATGAGTAGAGTAAGGATTACTCACTGGGTTCCTGTGATGTATACTGTGGTTGCTGATCCAGTCCTGTGCTAGAGACTTAGGTTCCCTTTTCTTGTATTCTCTAGCTTATATTTAACTTCATGCTGCTTACTTAAATTATACCATGATTGGTTCCTGGGAGAACAGGTATTAGACCCTAGCCAAACGTGTTCTTGTTCTATTCACTAATGGCTGAGTTATTTTAAAGCCCTGCCCTTTTTTTTTGCTGTGCTCTGCACCCGTAATGAGTACAGCTGTTACCTAAATGAATCATTGAGACTAAATATATCAGCATAAACCAAAACCAAACCTACATCCTTGGATTGATCCTGACTCATAACTAACCTATATGACAGTGTAGAACTGCCCCAAAGTTTCCAAGGTGGAAGCAGGCTGCCATAAGTCTTTCTCCGAAGAAGAGGCTTTTGGTGAATTTAAACTGCCAACCTTTCTTTTGGCAGCCAAATAATGTATGTAATGTGTATTCAAAAAGCTGATACTTAGAGATGTATATGTGTAAATTTTATACATTTTTTTGAAGTCTTGGCCAGTAGTAATTAGTTATTGGTTTGAGTACAGAACTGTGAATCCCAATATATAATAGTTTGGCGTGATAGTAATGTTTGCACTGCATTGTGATAATTTATACACACAATTCAGATAATTTAATTAATACAGTGAAGAAGTTCTGAAGTTGAGGATATAGGATTATTATTGTCATTAAGAACCTTTCTTTCTTAAGATTAGTGAATTTTTTGTTCAGTAAAATTTCCCTTCTGGTGTTATTAGGAAAATTTTCAAACAAACAGAAAAATTAGAAGTACGTTGGTCATCTCTTTCCTCACCACCTAGGTTTACTACTTGTTTTGCTCACGTCTGTGTGTGTGTGTGTGTGTGTGTGTGTACAAGGAAAACCTGTGAGTGCTGGGACTTGATGGGACTGTCTTGTGTTCCTGGTCTTGCTAGTTTTCCACCTTTGACAGAGTGCAGCCTTTCCACTTTTCTGTCACTCCTTTTAGTGGAAGACACTTGCATTTTCCTTCTCTGGCAGGTTTTCACTTAAAAAGCTTTCAAAAGTTTAAGTGTATATGTGTGTTTGTGTCTGTATTCATATATAGTTTTAAATTGCTGAACCATTCTTTCAAAGGAAGTTTTTGGTGTTATGACACTTTATCCCTTGATACTTTTAAGCATTTGTCCCTTAAAAATGAAGGCATTCTGTACAATTATTTTCACGTGAGAAAATTTTCTGATCTCTATATTCCATTTGTATTAATTTTATATGTCAACTATTACAGAGATAATAAGTGGTTAACATTTTTAAAGTGAACTAATATAACCTGTTGGGAAATGAGGAAATAATTGCTTGCAGTTTAGCTGTTTTTTCTATGAGACATTTAAATTTGAGGCCTGTAAAACTGAACTAAAATTGGTAAAAAAAAAAAAAAAATTTAATTAAAACTAAAATTTTAATGGCTTTTCCTCCCTCCTTTGAGGCTTTGAGATACAGAAATTGAAAAACTGACCCCAGTAATGGGCTTTTTTTCCTGTGAAACTTTTGTGTTTTCTGTATGTCTTGTTTCTGATTGCTTTCCTGCTCTGTTAGGGTTCTAGAGCTTGAAGAGGACTTTTTCTGCTATTTTGGGATCATGCAACTAAGATGAAAGGAGATAGGTCTAGGATTTTGTGATTCTGGATTCTGTTATTATCCTTTACAGTGTGTTTTCGCTTGTTCTTCATTTCTTTATTAAGAGGTGGAGGGGAACTCTATGATCTTTTAGTTTTCCCCATACCGTTCTTCAGTAGGTAGGTAGAGAAATGAACACATAGATGCTCAGAAAGAATACATATTTTTGTAACAGCCCTGGTGGCATAGCAGTTAGATATTGGGCTATTAATTTAAATATAAGGTTGGCAGTTCGAACCCATCCAGCTGCAGCCACTGTGTGTCAATCTCGTTGAGGCTAGAAACCCTGTAGATATTTCTGCTCTGTCACATAGGGTTGCTGTGAGTCAACAATTGATTGGGTGGCACCCAACAACAACAGGCACTATTCTAGGCTCTGGAGTAGTGCTGAAAACAAAACCGAAAAGGAGAGGGACCCATGCTTTCTTGGAGTGCACATGTTAAGACAGAATGAATAAACAAACCAGTTAGTTACAGATTGTAATAGAAGCCATGCAGGATGTAAACAGAGTGATGTGATAGAGAGCAAAGAGGCAGGCTTTTAGGTGGAACAGACAAATTTATAAAAGGTTAAGCTGCCTATGCAGCAAATATTATCTCATAAGAATGATTATTTAGATCTGAAACTTTAGGTGTACAGGTAGTCCTTGACTTATAAACAGGGGTTGGTCCTGACATATGTCAAATAGCTCTCTGTGTTTCTCTCCCTCTCTGTCTTTTTTAAATGTTTTCATAGCCTGCTGTGCAGCAGTGTTTTGAGAAGTAAATCATACCGTATCGTAAGTCAGGGATATTCAGAGTTGCTCCTCTTCTTGAATATTCAGAAAAGTAGGCAATTTTCATAAATGCGGTTCATCTGTTTTATTTCTTCTCATACTTTGCCACAAACTTTGATTCTTCTGGCCACTCTTTCCTTTGAGACACTTTGTATTTGGATTCTGTGAGTTTGATTTTTCCTCTTACCTATCTGACCACTCTTTTCTGGATTCACCTACATTTTAGTGTTTGTGTTCCTTGATGTTTTGAGGTCCTCTTGAGTTTTCGCTTTATACACTGCCTAGCTGACACTATCCACTTCGATGGGTTTGGTTACCTTTTGTTGATTATTCAGAACATATATCTCATTCATTCATTTAACCACTATTTACTGAATTCCAACCATATGTGTGGTACTGTGCCCACTGAGGATACAGTGGAGAGTAAAACAGACAGGTACTCTCATGGAACTGACAGTCTATTAAGAACTTTAAGCTAGATCTGCCTCTAGAATTTCAGATTGATAATACTGTTGTTTACTGGACATTTCTATTTGAATGTCTCCCAAAGCCGAACTTAACTCTCAAACCTGTTTCTCCTCTGTTCCCTGTATTCATGAAGGTTATCACCTGACCAGTAACCTGGTCGCTGTCTTTTAACTCTTCTTTCTCCCTCCTCCCTATTGCTGTCTTCTGTTTCTTTTATATACCGTGAAATCCCTTTGCTTCTGTCCAGAGCCGCTTGCACTGCGATGGTGCAGACCACCAGCATCTCTTGCCCTGAAGGCAAACCCCATGGAACTGGAACTTTGTGTCATTACCAGTGTATTTTAGTATCTGGCACATAGGAAGTACCCAATGAAAATTTATGAATAAATGAATGGACGCCTGTCTCCAGGTAGTTTTCCTTCTTTCAGTATTGCCAGTCTGTAAATTGTCCATCACTCTGTGTCAAGATCTTTCCGTGGAAATCTGATCAGGTCACTTCTGTGCTTAAAGCCTTTCATAATGGCTCTTTCTGAAGTTGTTGAAATGACTAAGTTCCTGGTGTATTAGACCTTGTTATCTGGCAGCTGCATCTTGTCAGCCCCAACTTCTCCTTCTTGAATCACGTGGAACCACTGAGTTTGTTTTGCAACAAATCTTCTCCCCAGGCCTTCATGGGCGCTGCTGCTGTGTTGAGTACTCTCTCTGCTGGTGGTGCCTGCCTAGCTACTCATCTTTCAGGATTCAGTTGTGGAATGCCTTTCATGAACTCCCATCTGTGGGTTGTGCCACCCACAGCACAATGTCCTTCCCATCTCATGGTACTTCTGATGTTTTATCGGACTAGCCTGTTGCTTTTTTCTCCCGTTTATATTGCTGAGATGCCATAAGTACTTAATAGATACTGGTTTGAAGGTTGGTTAGGTACATGAGTGGATAGGTAGGTGGATGAATGGAGGGTCAGGCAGATTAATGGACCAAATACATTAAAGGTCAAATTACTAAGCCTAATCATTTAAAGGAAATCCTAGTGGTGTAGAGGTTAAATGCTGTGTCTGCTAACCAAAAGGTCAGCAGTTCACATCTACCAAGTGCTTGGAAACTATAGGGCAATTCTGCGCTGACCTATAGGGTTCTGTGCGTCAGAATCAGCTCTATGGCAGTGGGTTTGTTTTGTCTTTTTTTTCCTTTTAGACCCAGCACACTCCTCCTTTCCACTCTGTGCTGCCCGTATCCATTCAGTCGTCTTCTGTCCCCCTCCACCATGTCTTCTTGCCTCTGAACAAGACCTGTTCAGACAGCTTCATGTAAAGTATCTTCCAATAAGGGTGTGCTGTCTATGAACTGGAATAAAACAAGTTGTCTAAATGATACAATTTTAACTGTCTTTTTATTTTGAAGTACTTTTGATGTCATTATGTGTGGGAGAGAACTTCAGGTAAGTGACTGCTGCAGCACCTTCCAGATGGGACCAAAAATAATCAGTTATTATCACCTGATACCTTTCACCATTGACAGTCCCAGCCTCTCCTCATTTATCTTAGAAAAAATAAGGGCTAGTGATTCTGCTGGACCAAAATACACACCAAATGGTAACTTTTTGGAGATGACATGGATGCTCTTGAATCTGTTGGTCAGATATTTGTTAATAAAACCATTCATCCAAAAATGGGCCTCTTTGCTGAAGATGATTTTTTGGCCCAAAGCAGGGTCAACTTCCAGTTGTTCCAGAGCCAGTGAGCAAATGTACAGAGCAATCTGTGGTCGTTGGACTTCAGTTCTTGAGTTAAAACAGTTTTGTAAGGGTAAAGCTTCAAGTCCAGATGCAAAATCCACGAGATTGTGGTCAGCAAAAGGCCCAGTTCTTGTGCTCTGCAGGAAATTGATTGAGATGTGTTCTCGCAGACAGTCTGATGATTGGTGGCGATATTTTCACTGCAACATGTGGTTTGTTGCCACACAGAAATGTCTGATTGGCAGTAGATCTGGTTGTCTCAATTTTTTTGATTAAGCATCGAATTGGTCTCTCAGTAGGATGATTGTGCACATTGTAAAACTTCACTTAACACATGGAATGTTTGTCAAACGGAACACCGATTTTGATAATAAACTAATAATTTCTACGCATTGTGGAATCGTGTAACTTCATGGATATTTCTCAAGACTAATCAAAAAAAGTGAAAAATATGGCCACTATAGCTTCACAAATATGGCTGCTGTGAGCTGTCAAAAACAGGACATCCTTATTGGAAGACCCTTTATATAGTTAAGCCGAGAAGCACATTCTTTGCTAGCATCGCTCTATGTCTTGTAGTCCGATCTTTGTCTGAGGAGTTGGCTTTGGTGCTAGTTTCAGGTCTGCACTAACAGAGTCCAGGGATGGTCTTTCCTTTTCAGTTGAAATTTTGTTTTATCCTTTTCTCCAGCTCTGTCTGAGACCCTCTGTTGTGATCCCTGTTGGAGCAGTCAGTGGTGATAGCTGGGCACCTAGCTGCAGGACTCGGTTTGGTGGAGGCCATTGTAGATGTGGTCCTTTACTAAGGCTGTAGGTCATTACAGAAGCAGATTGCCACATCTTTCTCCTGTGGAACAGCTGGTGCGTTCAGACTACGGACCTTTCAGTTAGGAGCTGAGCACCTTAACCATTGCTCCTCCAGGGCTCCCTTTTTTCTGGGAGAAAGGGTAGCATTAACTGAGTCATGTGCCACAGAGTTAAAGTATGAGAGGTCTGAAAATATGTGTCTTATTCGGGAATAACAAAAACATGACATTCTCCAATGTAGTAGTAAATATTAATTTTCCATGTATTCCTTTAAAAAATATAGAAGTCTTTCTGCCACAAAGGGGTGTGAAAAGAATTGAGCTTGAAAACCAGTGATCAGAGAGTTGAGGACTGTGCTGTGGAGTTTGGATTTTTATCTTGAAAATGTCACATACTACAGTACAGTATGGCTTAGTAATTAAACTGGGGTCACTGTGATTCAGAGTGACGATGCTTAGTTATCAACAAAAGGTTAAATTTGATATACTCCATTGTAAGAAGGCAGGTATATATGAATTTCTAAAAGTAATTTCATTAAAATAGATGTGATAAAAATGTTTCAGTACTTACAGTTTTTCTTAAAAATGTGATTATGAGGAATACTTAATTTATTGGTCATACTGTACCTATTCCTCACTTATCCACTATGTTATCTGATGTTTTATATTTATGACAGTAGTAAAAAAAAGCATCTAATTATTTTATGCGTTAGCAATGTATGTCTGGCAGTAACAAATGCTGAGTGTGAGGTGAGAGTAACTAACATTGGCTATGGTGATTAAGATTATGTGTCAACATGGAGCTGGGCTATGATTCTCAGTGGTTTGATAGTTACATAGTGATATAATTTGGCAGTTATGTAATGATGTAGTCATTATCTGTTTTTGTGATCTGATGTTATCATTCTCCATTTTCATACAATGTGAATTTTCAAATAATAGCCTGGTCTTTGAAACTTAACCACATTGATAAGCAAGGAGTGGGTAGTATTGTTAACTTTGAAAAATTTCTTTTTCTCTATATACTACATTGGGGGTAGGGAGTAGACCAAATAGTTTGTTTTTGTTCTTCTTGTGAAGTGTTCACTGTATATAGTGTCTTAGTCATCTGGTGCTGATGTAACAGAAGTATCATAAGTGGATAGCTTTAAAAAGAGAAATTTTATTTTGTCAGTCCATTAGGCTAAAAAGTCTAAAATCAGGGTGTGTCAACTCCAGGGGAAGGCTTTTTCTGCTGGCTGTAGAGGACAGCCCTGTCATTAATCTTCCTCTGGATTAGACACTTCTGAGGTGCAGGGATCCCAGTCCTTTCCAAAGGATGTGGTCAACTCTAGGCACTGCTTGTTGATGCTGTGAGATCCCCAAATCACTACTCTCCTCCCTTTCTTTTATATCCCAAGAGGCTACCTCCAGCCACAGTACAATCCCACAGATTAAGTCCTGCCCCACCAACTCAACTGCTGTCCATCTTCCCTCATTAGTATCACAGAAGCAGAATTGACAGCATAAGGGAACTTCACACAATACTGGGACTCATGGCCCAGCCAAATTTCTACACCTTTTTTTGGAGAACTCAATTCAAGCCATGAGATACAGTTATCATGTATTTTATATTTATGGCAATTTATAAGACTTTTAAACACACAAGTGTTACAAAAATCTGCTTAAATTAGGTAAGGTTTTGTGTATGTGTGTGTGTAGTGTAACAGCTTTTTGAAATATATTCACATACCGTACAATTTACACATTTAAAGTCTGCAATTCATTGACTTTTTAGTCTATTCTCAGAGTTGTGCAATGAACACCCCTGTTGCAGGCAAAGTCTGTTTTTTTAGCCATACATTTAGGTTATTTTAGATGTTGCATATAAATTGAATCATAAAATATGTGGCCTTTTGTGATTGGCATTAATTTAGTAAGTTTTCACTCTGTAGTAGCATGTGTCCATACTTCATTCTGTTTATGCCCCACTGCCATCAAGTTGAGTCTGACGCACAGCGACCCTATAGCTCGGAGTAAAACTGCCCTATAGAGTTTCCAAGGAGCACCTGGAGGCTTTGAACCTCCTACGTTTTGGTTAGCAGACGTAGCACTTAACTCATTACGTCACCAGGGTTTCCTTATTCTTTTTAATTGCCAAATTGATATATCATGTTTTATGTATCCATCAGTTGATGAACATTTGAATTATTTCTAGATTGGAGGTATGAATAATGCTGTTATGAACATTTCACATATAAGTTTCTATGTGCACGTGTGTTTTTGAATTTCTGTTGGGTATGTATGGAAGAGTGGAATTGCTGGGGCTTATGGAGACTCCATATTTATCCTTTTGAGGAACTGCCAGACTGGTTTTAAAAGCAATTCTAACATTTTATATTCCTGTCAGTAGTGTATGAGAACTCTTGATTTCTCCGTATGTTTTCCACATCCAGCAACACTTGTTACTGTTTATTGTATTTTATTATAGCGAAGTATGAGCCCTTCAACTTTATCCTTATTTTATAAGGTTTGTTGCTTTTTTTTTTCTATTTTGAGTCCCTTCAATTTCCATGTGAATTTTAGAATCAGTTTGTTGATTTCTGCAAAGAAGCTAGCTGGGATTTTGATACAGATTTCACTAAATCTGTAGCTCAGTTTAGGGAATATTGCCATTTTCATATTAACTCTTCTAGTCCATGAACATGAAATGCCTTTCCATTTATTAAGGTCTTCGTTAGTTTCTTTCAGTCAGTATTTGGTGGTTGTCAAAACATAAATTTAGTACTTTTTAAAAATGTTCCTAAGTATTTTATTCTTTTTGATATTACACATAAAATTTTCCTTTAATTAAAAAAAATTTTAGATTGTATTTTAGATGAGACTTTACAGAGCAAATTGATTTCTCATTAAACAATAAACGTATTGTTTTGTGACACTGGTTGCCACTCCACTGCACATCAACAATCTCCTTCTCAACCTTGGATTCCGCATTACCAGCTTTCCTTTCTCCTGGAGTGACGTCCCTGTTTAGTCTCATTTTGTTTTATGAGCCGCCTGCCTCATCTTTCTTTTTCTTAAATTTTTTTTAAGTATACAATACCCACCTCTCTACAGCTCTGTTTTCCCCACCCTGTGGCAGCACACTCCTTTTCACTCTTTACTACTAGTATCCTCCCAACAAACACCTGTCCTCTCCACCCTCTCCTCTCCCCTCTTGAAAGAAACCAGTAGGACAGACTTCTATAAAAGTATAAAACCGTGAAGTACATACACCACATGCTCACTCTTTGTCTCCAAGTCCAGTCCATTGTGGTCTGAAGTGTTGACCTCAGTACTGATTTCAGGTCTTGGGCAGCAGCAAGTCTAGGGGCCATGTTCCCATGAGACTCTCAAAGTTGTCAGACCATCAGTTCTGGTCTTTTAGTAGAGTTCTTGATCTGCACACCTCTTTTTCTTGTGTTATGTCAGGGACTCTACATTGTGTTTCCTATCGAGGCTGTCTTTGGTGGTGACTAGGCACTATCTGGTTCTTTTGGTCTCCTGCTGATGTAGTCTTTTAATCGCATTGGTCCTTCTGTCTCCTGGGCTCCTTTTTTCTTGTTTCATTGATGTTCTCGGTCATATCTGTTCCAGGTTTGGGCCTGTCTAATCTTTGGGTGAAGGATGAACCTCAGAAATGACTTCAATACTGGATTTTAAAAGGGAGTCTGGGGACTATACTCTTGGGATGTCTCTAGTCCTTTTCAGATCAGTAAGCCTGGTCTGTTTTTTTAGTGTTACTGTTATCTGTGAGTTACAATTATGTTTTGCATTTCTTCCCAGCTCTCTAGGACTCTGTTGTGACCTCGTCAGAGCAGTCAGTGGTGGTAGCCAGGCATCATCTGGTGGTGCTGGACTTATCCTGATAGATGCTGTGGTAGTTGTAGTCCATTAGTTAGGACTGTTTTTCTTTTTTTTTATTATGACCAAGTGAAAATGCACATTCCAGTATAAATTTACATGCCCACCTCTGTGCAGCTTCTGCTGTTCTCCCTGCCCGGTGACAGCACACTGTTCTTCTCTGCTCCATACATGTCTCATCCTCCCAACAGTCTCCTTTCCCTTCCTCTCCACTCACTCTCCTTCCTCCAGCGGGAGTTCTGCAGGATGATATCCTATAGATGCGTAGAACCATAAAGTGCACCCAATATGTGATCACTGTGCATCGCCAAGTCCAACCCATTCGTGTCCGAAGATTGGACCTTCGTTATGATTTATCGGCAAGGGCAGCATCAGGGCCAGGGCCCATGCTCCCAGGGGAACCCCGAAACTGCTGGACCATCAGTTGCAGTCTTTTAGTGGAGATCTCAGGGTGCACCCCGTTTTCTTCTTGTGTTGCCAGTGAGACTCAACTTACTGAGCTCCATCGTGGCTATCACTGGTGGTGGCCGGGCACCATCCCATTCTGCTGGTCCCAAGTCGATGTGGGCATCCACTTATGTGGGTCTGTCTATCTTCTGGGTTGTTCTTTACCCCATGTCATTTTGGTCCTCAGTGAGCATCCATTCGTGCTGAGTTGGGGCCATTTGCTGTGCCCTCGGATGGCAGCTTGGCAGCTTGGCAGCTTTTAAGACCCCAGATGCCACTCACCAGTGTGGAGTGCAGAGAGCCCTCTTAGGAAAACACTAGTTGTGCCATTTGCCCTCGATTTTGCCTAAGAGCATGGTCCCCTGCCCCCTGCCCCAGCTACTCTATCCTTGCAATATTGGGTTAAGATGGAAGGAATATTCAAGTTATGCTGAAGTCCACTTAATATTGTTCTTGTTTCTAATATGTGCTATCACCGATTTCATCCAACCAGTTTTCTAGCATCTATCTAATCTAAACCCTTCCCCTCTTGCCGTCCTTCCCTCCCCTCCCTTGCAGCTGTCAAAGTCTTTTCTTCTGTACATAAGTCTATTTTTGAGATCTTATCGTAGGGGTCTCATACAATGTTTGTCCTTGTGTCACTCACTGATTTCACTCAGCATAATGTCTTCCAGTTAAAATTAGGTCATGAGATGTTTCCTGGAATCATCATTGTTCTTTATCATTGCGTAGTGCTCCATTGAGTATATATGCCGTAGTTTACCTATCCATTCCTCTGTTGTTGGGCATCTGGGTTGATTCCATCTTTTTGCGATCGTGGACTGTACTGCGATAAACGTTCTTGTGCATGTGTCCATTGGTGTGAAGGGCCTTGATTCTGTAGGATATATTCCATGTAGTGGAATTACTGGGTCAAATGATATATGTATATCCATTTTTCTAAGGAAGTGCCAGATTGCTTTCCAAAGAGGCTGGACCATTTTGCAACCCCACCAACAGTGTAGAAGAGTTCCACTTTCTCCAGAGCCTCCCCAGCATTTGTTGTTTTGTGTTTTTTGGATCATGGCTAACCTTGTTGGGGTGAGATGGTATCTCATTGTAGTCTTGATTTGAATTTCTTTAATAATTAAAGATCGTGAACATGACCACATGTGTTTTTTGGCTGCCTGGATCTCCTCTTTAGAGAAATGTCTGTCCATCTCCTTTGCCCATCGCTTCATTGGATGATTTAGCTTCTTCTTATTGATATTTTGTAGTATCTTATAGATTATGGAGATCAGGCATCAGTCTGACATAAAATTGCCAAATGTATTTTTCCATTCTGTAGGTGGCCTTTTAATTCTATTAATAAAGTCTTTGGATGAGCAACAGTGTTTGATTCTTAATAGTTCCCATTTATCTATTTTCTGTTGACTGATTTGTTTGACAGATTTTGAAGTCTGTCTATATTGTGTATTAAAACTTCCATTGTTGTTCCTACCTTTTCTTGGATGAGCTTTATCATTTTAGGTTTGATATTTAGGTCTTTTATCCAGTTAGAGTTGGTTTTTGCATAAGGTGTAAGATATGGGTCTTGTTTCAATTTATTTTGCAGATGGATAACCAATTTTGCCAGCACCATTTGTTGAGATACTGTTTTTACCCCAGTTTAATGTCTTAGGGCCTTTGTCGAATATCAACTGTTCATAGGCAGATGGTGTCCTCTCTGGGGTCTCAATTCTGTTCCATTGATCCATCTGTCTGTTCTTGTACCAGTACCAGGCTGTTTTGACCACTGTGGCAGTGTAGTATGTTCTAAGGTCGGATAATGAGAGGCCTTCCTGTGTGTTCTTCTTCTTTAGTAGTACCTTGCTTATCCGGGATTTCTTATCTTTCCAAACAAAATTGGTGATTTGTTTCTCCATCTCATTAAAAAATGATGCTGGAACTTGTATTGGGATTGCATTATATAAGTAGATTGCTTTGGGTAAAATAGACATTTTCACAATGTTAAGTCTACCTATCCATGAGCAGGGTAGGTTTTTCCATTTATCTAAGTCTCTCTTAGTTTCTTGTAGTAAGGGCTTGTAGTTCTCTTTGTGAAGGTCTGTTATTTCTCTGGTTAGATTAATTCCTAGGTACTTTATCTTCTTAAGGGCTGTAGTAAATGGTATTGATTTGATGATTTCTTCATTAACAGTCTCGTTGTTAGCATAAAGGAATCCTACTGATTTACTTATGTTTATCTTGTATCCTGAGACTTTGCTGAAGTCTTCTATCAATTTGAGTAGTTTACTTATAGATTCTTTGGGATTCTCTGCATGTGCAATCATATCACCTGCAAACAGGGAGATTTTGACTTCTTTGCTGATGCAGATGCCCTTTATTTGGTCTTGTCTAATTGCTCTGGCTAGAACTTCTAGTACAGTGTTGAATAGGAAATGTGAGAGTGGGCAACCTTGTCTAGTTCCTGATCTCAAGGGAAAGTCTTCCAGTCTCTCCCCATTCAGGATGATGTAGGCAGTTGTTAAATGGTCCTTATTTGGTTGAGGAATTTTCCATCTGTGCCTATTTTGTTAAGAGTTTTTAGCATGAATGGGTGTGTGACTTTATCAAATGCCTTTTCAGCATAAGTGGACAAAATCAGGTGATTCTTGTCTTTTGTGTTATTTATGTGGTTAATCACATTAATTGTTTTTCTGATGTTGAACCAGCCTTGCATCTCTGGTATGAATCCCACTTGGTCATGATGGATTATTTTTTTGATATGTTACTGTATTCTATTGGCAAGAATTTTGTTGAAGATTTTTGCATCTAGATTCATGAGTGATAATCAGTCTGTAGTTCTCCTTTTTAGTTGGATCTTTCCCTGGCTTTCATATCAGGTTTATGCTGGCTTCATAGAATGAGTTTGGGAGTACTCCATCCCTTTCTATACTGTGAAATAGTCTCAGTAATATTGAAGATAACTCTTCTCTAAAAGCTTGGTAGAATTCTGCAGTGAAGCCATCTGGGCCCAGGCCTTTTTTTGGATGGCAGCGTTTTGATGACATTTTCAATCTCTTCCTTTGTGATCGGTTTATCAAGTTGTTCTGCTTCACATTGTGATAATTTGGGTAGGTGGTATGAATCAAGAAATTTGTCCATTTCCCTGTAGGTTTTCAAATTTGTTAGAGTATAGTCTTTCATAGTATTCTGTTATGATGTTTTTAATTTCTGTTGGATCTGTTGTGACAACTCCCCTCTCATTTCTAATTTGGGTTATTTGTTTCCTTTCCTGCTTTTCTTTAGTAAGTTTAGCCAGTGGTTTGTCAATTTTGTTGATCTTTTCAAAAAACCAGCTTTGGGTCTTTTCAGTTTTTTCAATTGTTTTTCTATCCTCTAATTCCTTTACCTCTGCTCTAATCTTTATGAACTGGTTTCTTCTGGTGCCTGAGGGGTTCCTCTACTGTTCTCTCTCTACTTGTTCCAGCTATAGGGTTAGTTCATTGATTTAGTTTCTTTCTTCCTTCCAGATGTGTGCATTTGTGGAGATAAACAGACCTCCGACCACTGCTTTGGCTGTATCCCATAGGTTCTGGTAGGACGTGTTTTCATTCTCATTGGAATTAATGAGTTTCTTTATTTGATCCTTGATTTCTTCTATAACCCATGTTTTTTTGAGCAAGATGTTGTTCAGTTTCCAAGAGTTCCACTTTCTATCCGTGTTTTCTCTGCTATTGATTTCAACTTTTATGGCTTTATGATCTGATGGTATGAATTTTGTTGAGAATTGCATTATGTCTTAACGCATGGTCAATTCTGGAGAATGTTCCATGTGCACTGGAGAACAAGGTGTAATTGTCTGCTGATGGGTGGAAAGTTCTGTATGTATCAGTGAGATTTAGTTAGTTAAATGTGGCAGTGAGGTCTTCTGTATCTTTACTGAGCTTTTTTCTAGATGATCTGTCCAGTATTGAGAGTGGAGTGTTGAAGTCTCCCACTATTACTGTGGAGTGATCTAACTATTTTTTGAGTGTAGTCAGTGTTTCTTTGACATATTTAAGTGCTCTGATATTAGGTGCATAAATATTTAGTATAATTAAGTCTTGCTTGTGTACTGAACCTTTCAGCAATAAATAGTTTCCATCTTTGTCCATGATGGTGGATTTGACATTAAAATTGATTTAGAATTGATTAGAATTGCCACCCCTGCTCTTCTTTGTTCATTGTTAGTTTGATATAGTCTTCCATCCTTTAATTTTCAGTTTGTTCCTGTCTTTAGGTCTCAAGTGAGTTTCTTGTAGACAACATATGGATGGGTCATGTCTTTTGATCCAAGATGTCACTCAATGTCTCTTTACTGGAGCATTCAGTCCATTGACATTCAGTGTAATTATTGATGGGTATGTGTTCATGGCTGCTATTGTGATATGTTTATTTTTGTGTTGATGTTTTCTCTGTTGTTCTTATTAATGTGTTCTGGGATGTTCTTTTTTGTGAGTTGATTTTTCACCTTTTTCAGAGCTGGTTTTGTAGTTGTGGAGACTCCTGTGTTACATGTCTTGAAATGGTATGATACCTCTTTGTTGTGCTTTACAGCTGCCCCTGTGATCCCCCTTAATAAACTATATATAAACCGAATTTTAATTACTACCAGTCTTGTCATCTTCCTCTCCATCTGGAAGGACTATAATGACTGTAGTACATCCTTCTTTTTAGTATGAGGGCACCATAGTTTTCATGATACTCACTGGATTGCTTCTTTCCGTATTAAAGCTGTGATTGACTTTGAAACCTTCGCTAACTGAGTTTTGAGTAGTGTGTCATTCTAAAATATAAAGTTAGTGGTTTCGTTCTTCTAAGCCAAAGCCAAGAACTTCTTTCAGTATTTCTTGTAGTTTGGTTTGGTTTTTACAAAGTCTCTCTGAGTTTCTGTTTATCTGGGAATGTCTTTATTTCAGTTTTGTATTTGAAAGATAGTTTTGCAGGATATATAATTCTTAGTTGGAAGCTCTTCTCCTTCAAGGTTTTGAATGTGTCATGCCACTGTCTCCATGCCAGCATGGTTTCTGCTGAGAAATCTGACGAGAGCCTACAGGATTTCCCTCTGAATGTTAGCTTTGCTTTGAGTCTTGCTGCCTTTAAGAGTTGCTGTTTATGTTTCATTTTGTTAAGCTTGATTATAATATGTCTTGGAGTCTTTCTTTTGAGATCTATATTGGGTGGCGTACAATATGCATCTGAGATGTCTATATTCTCTTCCTTCATGATTTCTGGGATGTTTTCTGTCAGCAGCTCAGCAGCGATACTCTCTGTATTCTCAGATGTCTCACCCTGTTTAGGGACTCCAATTAATAGAAGGTTGTTCCTCGTAATGGAGTCCCACATGCCTCTTAATGCTTCTTCATTTTTCTTGTTTCTTTTTTCTGATTTCTGCTCATAGACACTGGCATCAGTAGCTCTGTCTTCCACATCAGAAATTCTTTTTTCTATTTGTTCCATTCTGTTTTCTTGGCTTTGCATTGAAGTTTCTATGTCTTTGATTTTGTTCTTAATCTGTTGGATTTCAGAGTACTGGTGTTCCATCAGATCAAACAGCTTGTTTAATTTCTCCTTTTGTTCTGCTGCATTTTGTATAAGGTCTAGAAGGGCTCTGTATATAATTATTTTGTATTCACTGTCTAATGGTTTCATAAAAGTTTCTTCATCTGGAAAACTCCTTGGTTGCTTTGTTTGGGAGCCTTCTGAAGCCATGGGTGATTTCTTGTATGCCACAAGTGTCTGTTGCTTTTTGGGTCCATGTGAGTAAGTAGAGGCTGGAAGAGATACTGTGAGGATGGAGTGCAGATGTTTCTCTAGGCTGTCTTAAAAGGTAAAGCAAAAGGTATCTCACCACTTTCCAAGTCAGTCAGATTTTCAGCTGTAGAGGTTCCTCTTCCCAACTGGCAAAGTAAGCACTTCTATATCCAACCCCAGATGATACAATCTAGTTCAGAATACAGCAATGCTACTGCCCTGTTGGCTTCTGCTGACAGGGCCCAGCCTTAGGTGACACTGTGTGATGTACTGCTTTTCTGGTAGAAAAGCACTCTCTTGTGGGCAGACTCTGGCTCCCAAGCTAAGAATTAGGTCCAGCTATCACCACCGTATCCAAGATGGCGCCCTCCACACAGGCAGCAGATAGAGGGGCTAAAGGTGCCAGAGGTAGGGAGTCCTCCACCTCTGTTGCAGGGCCCCCAACGTAGGTGGCACTATGTAAATTACTGCTTTGCTGTTGGAGAAATTCTGTCCTGTTTGTAGGCGCTGACTCCCAAGCTAGGAATTAGGTCCTGCTAAAATCTCCATACCCAACATGACATCCCACACACTGACAGTGCAATTCCCTACAAACCATGCTGTGGCAGAGATAAAAAGACAGGCCCAAAGCGGCTAGATTAACAGAGTCCTAAGCCTGGCTCTCAAAATATGGGAATTTCGCCTGCCTATCCCTCCAGCAGCACGTCTGAGTCTGGCTGCTAGGCAAGACCGAGTTCCACCTGCTGGTGAAGACAGGGAAAAAAGTCAAAATGGTGCGTTTACCTTCAGTCCATGAGAGCCAGGGCTAGCCAGGAGCAGGAGTCAGCAAAAGAGAGGAGTTTTTTTGGTGAGTGGTATGAAGTCCAAATTAACAGCCCTGTGCTGTGTCCTGGGGCTGATTAGGTGATCAGAAGGCTCCATCTGATTATCAATTCAGGTCTTGGTTTCCAGAGGGATATAGGGAGACGTGTGCTTAGTCCGCCATCTTGACTCTGCCTCCTGTATGTGGATTTTTTGAGATTTTCTATTCACAAGCTCATGTCTGCAAGTAGATGTATTTTTATTTCTTCCTTTCCAATATGAATGCCTTTTATTTCATTTTCTTGCCTAACTGTCCTGGCTGAGACCCTTAGTACAATGTTGAATAGAAAAGAGTTCCATATCAGAAAATATTTCAGTGTTTTATCATTAAGAATGATGATAGCTGGGTTTTTCTTACATGCGTTTTATTAGTCTGAGGAGATTCCTTTCTGTTCCTACTTTGTTGAATGTTTTAATTGTGAAAAGATGTTGGATTTTTTTTGCCAGATGCCTTCTTGCATCTTTTGAGATGATAATGTTGTTTTTGTCTTTGCCTATATATATATGAATTGGCAAATGTGATATTAATTTGCAAAGACAATGTATATATTGTCTTTGTCTGTATAAATCTATATATTTTTTCCAGTGCTGTTCAGATGTATTTTTAGACTTGGATTTTGTTTTTCTTTCAAATGTGTGAAAATATTTTGCTTCTAGGGTTTTTGTTTTTTTTTTTGACAAGAAAGAAGTACAGTTGTATAATTCAATATCAGTTCAGGTACTGTTACTCTTGAATAAGGCATGTGTGCACCTGAAAATTAAAATTATATTTGAAAATCTAAGATAATGACCCTATTTCACTTCCATAGAATAGTCAGGGAAGACCCTTGACTTACTATTTCAGTTGTAACTTGAAGGTTAAGGAAGAGGCTCTCAGGGAAGAGCATTCCAGTAAAAGGAAATGGAATTCTGAGGCAGACAACAGTTTAAAAGTAGGCAGCCAGCCTAGGGGAAGGCAGTGGTTGGGGTGAAGCAGGGACCTATCAGTGTTTGGGCCTTTCAGTCCAAGGTAGATGGTTAGGCTTGCATTGCAGTGGAAGCTGCTTTCTCTTGAACAGAAAGAAGTGAGGATTCTTAGTCTTAGTTTTATTTTTTGTTTGTTAGGAATCATTAAGTGGGTTCCAACTCTTATGGACCTTGTGTACAACAGAAGGGAACACTGCCCCTCCTGCACCATGCCCATAGTTGTTATGCTTGAGCGTGTTCTTGCAGCCACTGTGTCAGTCTGTCTCCTTGAGAATCTTCTTTTTCATTGACCTTCTATTTTACCAAGCATGATGATGTCCTTCTCCAATGCATGATTCCTCCTGACAACATGTCCAAAGTGTGTAAGATGTAGTCTTGCCATCCTTGCTTCTAAGGAGTACTCTGGTTGTACTTTTTCCAAGACAAATCTGTTTGTTCTTTTGACAGTCAGTGTTCTTTTACAACACTACAATTCAAAGGCATTACTTCTTCTATCTTTCTTATTCATTGTCTAGCTTTTGCACACATGTGATGCAAATGAAAATACCATGACTTGGGTCAGGTGCACCTTAATCTTACAGGTGACATCTTTGATGTTTAGCACTTTAAGGTGTTGAGGTCTTTTGCTGCACATTTGCCCTTACAGCAGGTCTTTAGATTTTTTGACTACTACTTCCATGGGTATTGACTGTGAGTCAAAGTAAAATGAAATCCTTGACAACCTCAGGCTTTGCTTTATTTATCATGATGTAGCTTATTGTTCTAGTTGTGAAAATTTTCTTCTTGATATTAATGTGTAATCCATGTTGAAGGCTATGGTCTTTGATCTTCATCAGTAAGTGTTTCAAGTCCTGTTCACTTTCAGCATTTGTAGGTTGTTACTGAGCCTTCCTCCAACCCTGATGGCCTGATCTTCACATAGTCCAGCTTCTTGGATTATTTGCTAGTCATACAGATTGAATAAGTATGGTGAAATGATGCAACCCTGACACACACTTTTCCTGACTTTAAGCCATGTAGTATCCCTTGTTCTGTTTGCATAACTACCTCTTGATCCATGTACACGGATTTCTCATGAGCACAATTAAGTGTTCTGGAATTCCCATTCTCCTCCATGTTATACATAATATGTTATGATCCACACAATTGAGTGTATTTGCATAGTCAGTAAAACAGAAGTAACTGTCTTTCTAGTGTTTTATGCCTTCACCCAAGATCCTTCTGATACATCAACAGTGATCTGTCTGGTTCCATGTCCTTTCCTGACTCTGGCCTGAATTTCTGGCAGTTCCCTGTCAGTATACTGCTGCTGCTGCTGCTTCTGTTTTTGAATGATCTTTAACAAAATTGTACTTTCATTGGATTTTAATGATATTGTTAGATAATTTCCACATTTGATTGGATCATGTTTTTTGGGAATAAGCATAAATATGGATCTCTTGTAGTTGGTTGGCCAAGTAGCTGTTTTCCAAATTTCTTGGCATGGACGTATGAGCACTTCAGTACTGCCTCTGTTTGCTGACACATCTTAGTTGATACTCCATCAATTCCTCGAGTCTTGATTTTCACCAGTGCCTCCAGTGCAGCTTCAACTTACTCCTTCAGTACCATTGGTTCCTGATCATACACTCTCTCTTGAAACAGTTGAATGTCGTCTAGGTCTTTTTGGTATGATGACTCTGTATTCCTTCCATCTTCTTTTGATGCTTCCTGAGTCATTTAACGTTGTCTCTGTAGAATCCTTCACTACTGCAACTTGAGGCTTGGATTTTTTTCTTCACTTCTTTCAGCTTGAGAAATGGAGAACGTGTTCCTCCCTTTTGGTTTTGTATCTCTAGCTCTTTGCACGTGGATTATAATATTTTACTTTGTCTTCTTAAAGTGCCCTTTGAAATCTTCTATTCAGTTCTTTTACTTCATCATTTCTTCCTCTTGTTTTAGCTACTCAGTGTTCAAGATCAAGTTCCAGAGTCTCTCTTCATATGCAGTTTTCCTTCTTTCCTGTCTTTTAATGACCTCTTGCTTTCTTCGTGTATGATATCTTTGATGTTATTCCACAGCTCATCTGGTCTTCAGTCATTAGTGTTTAATGCATCAGATCTGTTCTTGAGATAGCCACTCAGGTGGGATATACTTTGGATCTTGTGGATTTACAATTTTCTTCAGTTAGAGTTTGAGCTTCCATAGGAGCAAATTGATGCCTTTGTTCTAACTGATGATATTGAGCTTTTTCATCATCTCTTTCTGTAGATGAAGTTGGTTTGATTCCTATGTATCCTATTTGGTGAGGTCCTTGTGGATAGTTTCCATTTATGTTGATGAAAAAAAGGTGTTTGCAGTAAAGAAGTCCCTGGTTTTGGAGAGTTGTATCAGATGATCTCTGGCATCATTTCAGTCACCAAGCCCATGTTTTCCAACTACCAATCCTTCTTTGTTTCCAGCTTTCACATTCCAGTCCCCAGTAGTTATCAGTGCATCCTGATTGAATGTTTGATCAATTTCAGACTGCAAAAGCTGGTGAAAATCTTCAGTTTCTTCATGTTTGGCATTAGTGTTTAGTGCATAAATTTGAATAAAAGTCATATTAGCTATCTTCCTCATAGGCATATAGATTTTATCCTATCACTGACTGTGTTGTACATAAGGATAGGTCTTAGAATGGTCTTTTTGATGATGAATGCACTGCCATTGCTCTTCAAATTGTCATTCCCTGAATAGTAGACCATATGATTGTCCGTTTCATTATGGCCCATACCAGCACATTTCAGCTTGCTAATGCCTAGGGTAGCAATATTTATGCATTCCACTTCATTTTTGACAGTTTCCAGTTTTCCTAGATTCATACTTTGTACATTCCACATTCCGATTATTAATGGGTATTTACAGTCATGTTCTCTCATTTTGAGTTATGCCACATCAGTAAATGAAGGTCTCAAAAGCTGGACTCCACCCATGTCGTTAAAGTTGACTTTACTTGGTGGAGGCAGTTCTTCCCCAGTGGTCTTTTGAGTGCCTTCCAATCTTACAGGCTTATATTCCAGCACTGTATCAGATAGTGCTCTGCTGCTCTTCATAAGATTTTGACTGGCTAATTATTTTCTAAAGTAAACTGGTGGGTCCTTTTTCCCAATCTGTCTTAGAATGAAAGCTCAACTGAAACATGTCCAACATGAGTGACCCTCCTGGTATCTGAATGTGAGTAGCGTAGCTTCTAGCATCACAGCAGCAAACTGACTGCACATGAGAGTCTGAGGAGCTAGACCTAAACTATACTTTTAAATTGCTGTGTAGCATTCCCTTATTTGCTCATCAAGAGCTGTGAAGATCATTGGGTCAAAAGAACTGGGTAATTTGTAGGTTAAAGAGACTTAAGAGGTATATCATCCAAATCAATGTATGGATCCTGATTGTAAAGGCACTTATGAGACAACCGTCGAAATCTGAATATTGATTGAATATTTCCTTTTATTACATTAGGGGTTAAAAAATGGTGATATTCTAACTTAGTTATTCCTTCTCCATTTATTAGCCAAATTTTCTTATAAAGGAGAACTTAACCACATCCGCTGTTTGGTTACCGTAGGTGTAATTTGTACAATTAAGTGCTTGATTCTTCAATTCATATTTTTGTAATTTTCGAGAGTTTTTCCATGTTCACTCCCTGCCCTTTTAAAATAGCAATACTATTTTGATTTCACAGATGCGATGCCTTTTTTTTTAATCTCTGAGTATAGTCCTTGCTTTATTTCCTCATTGTCCCATGTTTTCTGTTAGTTTTGGTCCCTGTTTCAGTTTGGTGCTTTAAGTGCCCGGTAACACTTAACTATCCCTTCATGTTTTAAGATAGTAAGGCATTCAAAAAGGAGATCCTGGAACCTTTGTGTGCTTGGATGTAGTTTACTGCGTATTGAGATCTCAGATTTCAACGTCCAGTCGTTTCTTTGAGATTTAAGCTTTTCCAGAGGATAATTTCTTTCTTTTTTAAATTTTTAAAATTAATTTTTAAATGATTAAATGAAAATATACAATCCAAATTAAATTTCAATGCCTGCCTGTCTGCAGCTCCTTCTGCTGTCCTTGCCCATTAACAGCACACTGCTCCTTTTCGTTCTGTATATCATATGTTGTCTTAATAGTCTCCTGTCCCCTCCTCTCCACATTCTCCTCTCGCTTCTAGTAAGAGGCCAGTAGGACAGCATCCTACAGATGCATAGAATCATAAAGTATGTACACCATATGGTCACACTGTGTCCCTAAGTCCAGTGCATTCCTGTCTAAAGAGTTGACGTCAGTAATGTTTTCTGGTCAGTGGCAGCAGCAGGTCTAGCGGCTATGCTCCCAAGGGAACTCCCAGGCCTCTGGACCATCAGTTGTGGTCCTTTAGTGGAGTTTTTGACTTGCACCCCTCTTTGTCTCATGTTGCCACTGGAACTCAACATTGTGTGCGCCTTCACGGCTGTTTTTCATGGTGACTGGACACCATCTGGTTCTTCTGGTCACGTGTTGATACAGTCACCCATTCACATGGGTCATTTTGTCTACTGGGCTTTTTTCCCCTTGTGTCTTTGTTGTTCTTGGTGATCATCTGTTCTGGATGTTTGGTGTACGTCAGATGGCAGCTTGCTAGCTTGTAAGACCCCAGATACCATTTGGCCTTGATGTCCCCTTAGAGCATGGTCCCCAGACCCCCTGCCCTTGCTACTCTATCCTTGCAGTATTGGGTTAAGTTTAGAAGACTTTGCTATTTGTGTTGAAGTCCAATTAAGTTGATTTACTTTCTGCTGTGTACTATCACTGCTTTCACCCAACCAAATTTCTATCACTTGTCTAATCTATGACCAGCCCTCTCCCTCTCTCCCTTCCCTTACAGCCATCAAAGAGTCTTTTCTTCTGTGCATGAGTGTATTTTTGAGTCTTACAGTAGGGGTCTCATACAATATTTGTCCTTGTGTTGCTCACTGATTTCACTCAGCATAATGTGTTCCAGTTGAAACCAGGTTATGAGATGCTTCCTGAAATCATAACTGCTCTTTATCATTGCGTAGTGTTCCATTCAGTACATATACCATAGTTTGTTTATTCATTCATCTGTTGTTGGGCATCTGGGTTGATTCCATCTTTTTGCTGTTGTGGACTGTGCTGCAGTAAACATTGGTCTGGATGTATCTGTTGGTGTGACTGCTCATGATTCTTTAGGATATATTCTGAGCAGTGGGGTTACTGTATCAAATGGTATATCTATTTCCAGCTTTTTAAGGAAATGCTAGATTACTTTCCAAAGAGGTTGTACCATTTTGCAATCTCACCAGCAGTAGAAGAGTTCCAATCTCTCCAAAGCCGCTCCAGCATTTGTTTTTTTGGATCATGGCCAACTTTGTTGGAGTGAGATGGTATTTCATTGTAGTTTTGATTTGGATTTTTCTAATAGCTAATGATCGTAAGCATTTCCTCATGTGTATTTTGGCTGCCTGCAGGTCCTCTTTGATGAAGTGTCTGTGTATCTCTTTTGCCCATCACTTAACTGGGTTATTTACCTTTTTCTTATTGATATTTTGCAGTACCTTGTAGATTGTGGAAATCAGACATCAGTCCAACATGTAGCTGCTCAATTATTTTTTCCCATTCTGTAGGTGGTCTTTTAAATGCTTTCGATAAAGTCTTTGGATGAGCAAAACCATTTGATTCTCAGTAGTACTCATGTGTCTATTTTCTCTTCTGTTGATTGTGCTCTGTCAGATTTTGAAGTCTAAGTTGTGTATTAAAACTTGCATTGTTGACCTTTTTTTTTCTTGTATGATCTTTATCATTTTAGGTTTGATATTTAGGTCTTTTATCCAATTTGAGTTAGTTTTTGTGTAAGGTGTGAGATACGGGTCTTGTTTTAATATTTTCAGATGGATATCCAATTTTGCCAGCACCGTTTGTTAAACAGACTGTTCTTACCCCAGCTTACAATCTTAGGGCCTTTGTCAAATATCAACTGTTCATAAGAGGATGGTGGCGTCTCAGTGTTCCATTCGTCTGTATGTCTCTTTTTGTACCAGTATCAGGCTCTTTTAACTGTTGTTGACAATGCAATATGTTCTAAGGTTGTGTAATGTGAGGCCTTTTGCTCTGTCCTGTTCTTCAGTAGTGCTTGCTTATCTGGGGTTTCTTCCCTTTCCAAACAAAGTTGGTGATTTTTTTCTCCACCTCATTAAAAAATGTCACTGGAATTTGTAGTGGGATTGCATTGTGTATATAGATCACTTTGGGTAAAATAGACATTTTCACGCTGTTAAGTCTTCCTGTCTGTGAGCGTGGTAGGTTTCTCCATTTATATAAGTCTCTCTTGGTTTGTTGCAGTAAGGTCTTGTAGTTCTTTTTGTACAGGTGTCTTTATTTCTCTAGTTAGATTTATTCCTAAGTATTTTATCTTCTTGGAGTCTAAGGGAATACTACGGATTTACTTATGTGTACCTTATATTTTGCTACTTTGCTGAACTCTTCTATTAGTTCAAGTAGTTTACTTATGGATACTTCAGGATTTTCTATGTATACAATCACATCACCTGCAAATAGGGAGATTTTTACGTTTTCTTTGCTGATGCACATGCCGTTTCTTTGTCTTGTCAAATTGCTCTGGCTGAACTTCTAGTACAATGTTGAATAGAATTGGTGAGAGTGAACATCATTGTCTAGTTCCCGTTCTCTAGGGGAGTTCTTTCAGTGTCTTTTCATTCAGGATGATATAGATGGTTCATTTTGCATAGATGTCCCTTATTGTGTTGGGAAATTTCCCTTCTGTTCCTATTTTGTTGAGAGCTGTTAGCATGAATGGGTGTTGAACTTTGTCAAATGCTTTTTCTGCATCAATTGACAAAATCAGGTGATTCTTATCCTTTGTGTTCTTTGTGTGGTTGGTCACATTAATTGTTTTTTTGATGTGAAACTAGCCTTGCATCCCTGGTATGAATTGCACTAGGTGATGATAAATTATCTTTTTGATATGTTATTGAATTCTGTTGACAAAGATTTTGTTGAAGATTTTTGCATCTAGGCTCATGAGTCATATTGGTCTGTAATTTTCCTATCTTCGATCTTTTTGATAGCAGAGTTATGCTGGCTTCTTGGAATGAATTTGGGAGTGTTTCTTCCCTTTCTATGCTGTCAAATAGTCTTAGTAGTATTGGAGTTAACTCTTCTCTAAAAGCTTGGTAGAATTCTGCGGTGGAGCCATCTGGGCCAGGGCTTTTTTTGGTTGTAATTTTTTGATCAGCTTTTTCAATCTTTTCCTTTGTGATGGATTTATTAAATTGTTTTACTTCTCTTTGTGACAATTTTGGTAGGTAATATGAATCTAGAAATTGTCTATTTCCTGAAGGTTTTCAAATCTGTTAGAATACAGTGTTTTGTAGTATTCTGTTATGATACGTTTGATTTCAGCTGGAGCTGTTTTTGACATCTCCCATCTCATTTCTTATTTGGGTTGTTTCCTCTCCTGTTTTTCTTTTGTAAGTTTAGCCAGTTGTTTATCAATTTTGTAGGTCTTTTAAAAAAACCAGCTTTGATCTTACCAATTTTTTCAGTTGTGATTCTCTAGTATGTTTAGTTCTGCTCTAATCTTTATTATCTGTTTTCTTCTGGTGCCTGAGGGGGTCCTCAGTTGCTCTCTTTTTACTTGCTCCAAACTACTTTGAAGAGCAGGTTAGGTTTATTCTTTGGTTTGTGTCCTTTCTTCCTTCTGGATGTGTGCATTTATAGAGGTAAATTGACCTCTGAGCACTGCTTTGATTGTATCCCATAGGTTCTGGTAGGATGTGTTTTCATTCTCATTTGATTCCATAAACTTCTTTAGTCTGTCCTTGATTTCTTCTATAACTCATAGTCTTTTTTTTTTTTTTTAGCAAGGTGTTCAGTGTCCATGAGTTCCAATTTTCACGTATGTTTTTTCTGCTGTTGATTTTGATTTTTATGGCTGTATGGTCTGACAAGATGCTTTGCAATAATTCAGTGGTTTAGATTTTGTTGAGATTTGTTTTATGTCCTAACACATGGTCTATTCAGGAAAGTGTTCCATGTGCACTGGAGAGGAAGGTGTAGTTATCTGTTGATAGATAAAAAGTTCTGTATGTATTGATGAGGTCTAGTTAGTTTATTGTGGCAATAAGATCTTTTGTGTCTTTACTGAGCTTCTTTCCAGAAGATCTGTCCAGTACTGAAAGCGGTGGTTTGAAGTCTCCCACTATTATTGTGGAGTGATCTATCTCATTTTTCAGTGTAGTCGGTGTTTGTTCAATGTATTTAGATGTGCTCGTATTGGGTGCATAAATATTTGATGTGTTAAGTCCTGCTTGTGTATTGAGCCTTTCAGCAATAACTAGTAACCATTCTTGTCCACAGTAGTGGATTTTACATTAAAATCTGTTTTTATCTGAGATTAGTAGTGCCACTTCTGCTCTTCTTTTGTATATTGTTAGCTTGGTATATATTATTCCATCCTTTAATTTTCAGTTTGTTCATATCATTAAGTCTAAGGTGTGTTTCTCGTAAGCAACATATAGACAGGTCATATCTTTTAATCCAGGATATCCCTCATTGTCTCTTTATTGGAGCATTCAGTCTGTTTACATTCCGTGTAATTATTGATAGGTATGTGTTTAGTGCTATCATTTTGATGTATTTATTTTTGTGTTGCTGTTTTCTCTGTTACTCTTAATATTCTGTTCTGGATCAGTGTTTATGGGTTGACTTTTCATCTTTTCCAGTGTTGGTTTTGTGTTTGCTAAAACTCTTGTATTATGTTTCTTGTTTTGATATGTTGTGTTGTTATTGTGCTTTGTGGCTAACACAGAATCCCCCTTAATATTCTAAGTATAAACCAAATTTTAACTTCTGCATATCTTTTTATCTCCCTCTCCATCTGAAAGGACTGTAACTACTGTAGTGTATCCCTCTTTTTAGTGTGATGTGTCATAGTTTTTGTAATATGATCACTGGCTACCTTCTTTTAGTATTGTAGCTTTGATTAAGTTTTTAGCCTTCCCTGACTGAGTAGGTTTGTGGATGCTGTGTCCTGCATTGCCTCCTTTAATATACACTTACTGGTTTTGTTTTTTTAAGCAAAGAGCTTCTTTCAGTATTTCTTGTAGTTTTGATTTGGTTTTTACAAAGTCTCTAAGCTTCTGTTTATCTGTGGATGTCTTAATTTCATCTTCATATTTGAGAGACTGTTTTGCAGGATACATAATTCTTGGTTCAAAGTTTTTCTTCCACTGCCTCCTTGCCAACATCATTTCTGCCGAGAAGTTGAACGAAAGCCTATGGGGGTTCCCTCTGAATGTTAGCTTTGCTTTGAGCCTCACTACCTTTGAGAGAACCTGTTTATGTTTCATTTTATTAAGCTTGATTATAATATGTCTTGGTGTCTTTTGTGGTCGAGTTTTTGTGACATTCAATATGTCTTGGGTATCTGTTTCATAATTTCAGGAAATTTTCTGTCAGCAACTTAACAACAACACTCTGTGTTTTTAGCTATCCCTTACTGTTCAGGAACTCCAATTATTCTTCTTCTTAATAGAGTCCCACATGTTTCTTAATGCTTCTTCATTTTTCTTGTTTGTGTTCTCTGATTTCTCCTCATAAATGCTGATGTCGTTTGCTCTGTCCTAAAAGTAACTGAGTCTGACTTGTATCCTCAATTCTGCTCTTTTGGCTTTGAATCAAACTGTCTAATTCTGTAATTTTGTTATTGATCTGTTGGATTTCAGATTGTTGATGTACTATCAGTATATTTAGCTTGCTTAATTTTTCATTCTGCTCTGCTGCATTTTGTTTAATCTCTAGGAGGGCTCTATATATACTTCCTTTGTACTCTACCTCTAATAATTTCAGAAAGTCTTCATCTGGGAAGTTTTTTGATTCTTTATTTTGAGAGTTTTCTAGAGCCATGGTGGACTGCTTCTTTAAATGGTTAGTGATGGTTTGTTGCCTTTGGTCATGTAGAGGCTATCTAGTTTCTCTGGTGTTACCTCAACAGGAGCAGAGGCAAGAGCTGATTACCAGCTTACTCTGTCTACTCTAGTGACTGGCCCTAGTGGACTCTTTGGAGTGGAAGGCTGCACCTCCTGGCTGGCAAAGATATTGCCCTACTACCGAGTCATTGGGGGGCCATCAACCAGCTCTGTGATATGGGTCAGTAAGGGCTGGAAGAGATGCTGCCTGGCCACTCAGCAGTTATTTTTCCAGGTAGTCTTATTTTAAAAAGCTAGGAGCTGTCCAACAGCTGCTAAAATCAGTCTGGCCATCATGTGTGGCAGGCACCACCATCCAGGTGACAACAGAAGTACCTCTTTGGCCATCCTCAGATGCTGTGATGTAGTTTAAAGTAGGGAAGAGTTATGGCTTTGCTGCCATCCTCAGTGGGCCCTTCCCACAAGATAACACTGTATTAAATACAGCCTTTCTGCTAGAAAAGCGCTTTATGGATTGGCACGGCTTCTCAACTTGGGAATTAGCCTCTGCTGAGGCCTCTGGTTGGATGACTCCGCCTCCCAGCCAATCAAGATGGCGTCCCAGCATATCTTCCAGCTCATGCCCATCCCCAGCCTCCCGGATAATAAAAAAAAATCAGTGCCTGCAGTCCGCCCAAGCTGGCAGGTTAGCGGGAATGGAGCTCAACATGCACTGGCTTGTGCCAGTTAGAGGAAGTTTCCCGTTTAGTGGCATGTAATCCAGTCTGAGAACCCTGTGCTGTATCTTCTGGTTTCCTGTGTGTCCAGAGTGCTCCATTCAATTATCAATCCAGGCCTTGGTTTTCAGAGGGAATTGAGGAGCCGTATGTCTAGTTTGCCATCTTGGCTCCACCCCCAGAGGATAATTTCTTATGGAGATTGGTGATGCAGTAAAGAATCCTCATTATCTACAGTATGGCAACTTAGATGAGGCCAGGAAGTTTCAGGGGCCTCTCAGAATTACTCACATTATACAGATTTTTTACTACCAGCTGAATATCACTTTGTCATTGTGATCACTTGCCTGTCGCTATGATGCTGGAAGCTATGCCACCAGGTAGCCGAAGGGTCACTCATGATGGACCAGTCTCAGAGGAGCTTCCAAAGTAAAACTGACTAGGAAGAAAGGCCTGGTGAACTATCCTTTAAAATTAGCCAGTGAAAACCCTATTAATCATGGAATATTGTCCAAGACTTAACTCATTTGCTTTTGATGTGTCATCAAGAGGAGAGTGGTTATAGAAGGACATCATGTAGAGGGTCAGAGAAGGACTGAGAAACCATCAGTGAGATGGGTTGACTCAGTGGCCACAACATTGGATTCAAACATACCAACCATCATGAAAATTGCATAGTACAGGGCAGTCAGGTCACCATGGGTCACACGGACTTTCACTTAACTCTTCTTTTTTTTCAGTTCGTCAGCTAGCTGTGCTGGGTACCCCCTAATCTGCAATCTCTATGGTTGAGTATTTTCAGAAAATAAACCTGCTAACTCCTGTATAGGTAAAGGAAGGCCATTTGGCTGCTCTGGGATAGGGCTGAGACCAACTAGAGATATTATTAATGGTAGGCTTTCACCCATCCCCCCACACCTCCATACTATTCTCTGGCTATTTCATAGTGTTTCATATTATGAAACAATTGTAATTTTCTTATCTCCTGTCTCTTGATGGTTGTTGCAGCTTTGAACTGTTATAAATAGCACTTATGTGAGTATCTTCACATATGTCCCTTTTCACATATGTATTTACCTTTTAATGACAGGGAGCTTTTAGTACAACATTGATACATTAACTTAAATAACACTAATAATCCCATTCCAGGTTTTTTTAAAAAAACTTATTTCAGGAATATTCAAACATTGGAAAGGACAATATAGTGAAGTCCTATGTTCATTGTTACTCAGTTTCGATAGTTAATCAGCGTGTCACCAATATTGCTTTATCTGTACCTCCCTACTTCCCCACAGTAATAAAAAAACTTTAAAAATGTAGTTTGTTTTTAGTTTATTAGAATTTTAAAGCAAATCAAAGATGGTATTTTTTTTAAAAAAAAAACAACATAGGCACAATATCATTATATGACCTAAAGATATAAACAGTTATTCCCTAATAATAATTGATTCTTAATGAGTGTTGACATTTCCACAGATGTCTCAAAAATATAGTTTTATAGTTGGTAGCTTCAATCAGGATCCAAAAAAATGGGCCACATCTGGTCTGCTGTATCTCAGGAGCCCTGGTGGTGTAGTAGTTAAGTGCTGTGGGCCTTAACCAAAAGATCAGCAATTCAAATCCACCATGTGCTCCTTAGAAACTCTATGGGATAGTTCTACTCTGTCCTATAGGGTTGTTATGAGTTGGTGTTGACTTTGATGGCAAGTTTTTTCTTTGTTTTTTTTTTTTTTTTTTTAGTTTCTTTTAATCTGCAACAGTTCTCCTTTTCTTCTCTCTTGCCCCCCCCCCCCTTTTTTTTTGTAAAGAGGCTAAAATCATTTGTCATGTAGAATTTTCTACATTCTAGGTTTGGCTGATCACATCTCTTTGGCTTTACTTAACATGGCTCTTTATCATCTTATTTATTAACTGGCAGTTAGATCTACAGGCTTTGTTGGATTCAGGTTTATTTTGTTCCTCCAAGCTTGTGTAAGCATTGTTGTGTAGTCTCTAGTATGAGCAAAAGCACCACATTGAAAAAGAAAAATTGTATTTAATTGAAGTTAACAATTATTTAATGTAAGGAAACCAGATCTCTTCCCAAACTCCTCTGAGTTAGTGAAGAGCATAATGTTTTGGCGGACACTTAGCAGTTAAATCAGCCTTTCATTTAGTGGTAGTAAATTTTTCTGGATACCTCCATAGGCAAAGTGACTGTTTTAAACGATTTGTTTTAACAGAGGTGGAGGTGTATTTTTGCTTTCGGGTCTCTTAGATCTTTACTTCAGCAAGCAACACTCGGGGGATTTTGTTTTTTTAAACTTTGGGAGCTTGCTTTTTCAAAGTGTTCATTTGTTTTCCTCCCGAACAGCAGGGTAAAACAGTCCCTATAAGCCATCTGGACTTGAAAGCCTTTTGCTTCGTCACAAAGCTTATTCTTCTTAGATCCTGACATAAGTCTGTATTGTCCTTTGGGTTTTTTTTTTTTTTAAACAGTATCTAGTTACTCCCAGGAGAGTTCTGTTTGAAGTTCCAGCAGTGTTACTGGCCAGTTAGTTATAGAGAAGGGGAGGACTGTCTGCAGAAGGTGTGTTTATCATACATGCCAGAGTGCCCCTCATTCAAGGGCGTCGCTACACTGTTCTTTTAGAGAAGTGTGCATGCGCGCGCGCCTCTGTGTGTGTGTGTGTGTGTTTGTGTTAGAGAGAGAGAGAGATGCATAGTCCACACCAATATACCTGAGGGAGCTAATGACCTCTTCTGTGCTGGGGGAGTAGCCAGAATTTCCAGGGGAGGGGGAATAGTTTTATAGTTTGAAGAAAGAACTCTCCCTCACCCCTAATCCCCACAAAAGACCTGTTGCTGTGGGACTTACAGCTCCCCTTGTAGGCCAGAATAGAACTGCCCCACAGGATTTCCGAAGGAGCTACTGGTGTCTTCCAACTGCTCATCTTTGGTTAGCAGCCACAGGCACTGAGTCAGTGTGCCACCAGGGCTTCCACACCTGCCGTTCTGACACTGTAAGAGGAGGGCGAGCTACTACAGCCCTGCCGCTGGCCACTGGCCAGACGTTAAGTCTCATTAAATCAATTACGAATGCCCACAGGCTTTTTTCCTTCAAAATGTCTCCAACTAGGGTAGAACCTGCAAAATCCTGTTCACTTTGCATAAAAATAAGGTTATATGCAAATTATAGTAGTAAAAGGAAACCTCCTAGTTGTACTGGGAGCTCTTTGTTGTAGATACCTTTAAAATATAGGAAAGAATGAAATCTACCAAGTGAATCTGTTTTGTACATTTTGTTTCAACCACATTTTGGAATGGAAGCATGCTTCCTTATCCTGGTCCTGGAGGTATGTCAGTCTTGTATTTTGGCTTTTGACTTCAAGAGATCTGAGGTACTGTCATGGCATATAGCATGAATTGTATACAATTTAAATGGAAATATCCCTTCACGTTGATTTTCCCTCTTCCTACATATCAGTTGAATTTGATTAATTAACTACATTCAGAGAAACATCCACAGTTGGTTTTGGTCAGACAAATGGCAATATTAATGTTTGATTTATCAAGCTGTTCTAAACTGAAATGCTAATGAATTAATATTCATGGCTATCTCTTCACCACCATTAATGAGATACAGTCCTATATTTTGTAGTTTCCCCTTTTGCTTATTATTTAAAAAAACAAGCAAATAATAACAAAAAACTTAGACTATCTAAGATTAAGGCAAAAGGAAAAAATAAAATGACCCTAAATTCTAGCATCCCTTCAATACCACTGTCTGCTCCTTTGCTGGGTTCAATGATTTGTTGTGGTGGCTACACAGAACTTACAGATAGTACTCATGATTATGGGGTCCGTTAGGGAAGTAACAGGTTCATTTCAGGTTCAGGAACACTCAGGACACAGTTTTTTGATTAGGGTAACCTTTTGACAGCCTTGCCTACAGGTGTCTCTCTCTCTGGCTCCTCATCTTCCAGCCTGCTTGATCAAGTGTTATAAAGTTCTGTTAGCTTTGCCAGTAAGTGCCCAGAGACACCCGACTCTACTAATAAATAAGCCTTGACCTGAAGGTGTTCAGGTCTGTCACTCTATGGACTGGGAAGCCCATCGCATTGTCTCCTTGTTCTGCTGCTGCTGTTGCCACTTTTTCTGTGTCACTGCTTCTCATCATGTGTTTCTGTTTCTGGTGTTATCTGAACTGAGACTAGGTGGTTCTCAGTACAGGGAACCTCACTCTAAGGATGTGTTCTGCATCTGGCTCTTCTTTCTTGGTAGTGGTGAGAGCTCCCTTCTTGCCTGTGTGATGGCACATTTTATTTATTTTTAAATCTTGCAATTTTCTTTTTTATTATGATTGAATGAAAATGTATATTCCCATATAAATTCACATGCTCACCTATATGCAGCTCCCATTGCTTTTCCTGCCCAGTGACAGCACCATTTGTCTCTGCTCCATACATGTGCTATCCTCCCAACAGTCTCCTATCCCCTCTTTTCCACCCACTCCCCTTCCTCCAGTAAGAGATCAGCAGGATGATATCCTATAGATGCATAAAACCATAAAGTACCCCAAAAATATGGTCACTCTGCATCACCACGTCCAATTCATTGCTGTCTGAAGAATTGACCTTCACCATGATTTATGGACAGGGGGTAGCATCAGGGCCAGGGACCATGCTCCCAGGGGAATCTCGAAGCTCCTGGACCACCAACTGCGGTCTCCTAGTGGAGATCCCAGGGTGAACCCCCATTTACTCCTGTGTTGCCAGTTGAAACTCAACTCTGTGAGCACCGTCACGGCCACCACTGATAGCGACTGGGTACTACCTGGCTCCCCCAGCCACGAGTCAATGCAGACCCCCACTCACATGGGTCTCTTGGGTTCTCTTTCCCCCGCATCATCATGGACCTTGGTGATCATCCATTCCTGCTGAGTTGGGACCATTTGCTGTATTCCCAGATGGCAGCTCGGCAGTGTGATGGCCCATTTTAAGTCTTGTGGGATGTTAAAACTCACCAATCCCTTTCTTAGAGTTCCATATACCTTATTTACATGCCCTTACCTCCACAAAGGTACCATGCACCATTATTAGCAAGCTACCCAATTCCTTTTGTGGGCCACAAGCACCTCATTTGCATAGCCCCACCCAGTCATTTGATGGTAATTAACAAAAATTGTGGCTAAAGGGGCCATAGTAAATAATCCACCATACCATAGACTAACCCCTAGGTCTTATGGCCACTGACCCTTTCATACTTAAAGGATTAGCTTCCCCCTCCCAGTCATTTTACCTGTCTAGAAAAGTAATTAATAATTAGTCCTTCAGTAGGACAAAGAGCCCCAAGGATGAGTGTATTGAGGTCCCAGTTGTTCATTCTGCCTCATATGTTCATGTAATCTGTCCACGTTCCAGGAAGTCTTCCTGGCTTTATCTTTTCTGGCCTCTGATAAAATTCGATTGATAGAAGATTATTCCCCTCCTCTGAGCTTTACAATATGTCAGCATAGCAAAACTTTTAAGAGACTTTAGGTTCTGCCACCAGTGCCTCCCTCTTAATCTGCTTTTTGACACAGGTTCTACAGGTACAGTTTTTGCAGTCAGTTAACCTTGTCAACGGTCAACACTTACAACTGAATCATATAGTCCTATCATCATCATCTCCCATCCCCTCTTCCTGAGACCCATCATGAAAAGAGGATAATGTTTAGTGAGGATTCCCCCTTGTCCCCCTTATTTAATATACGCACACTCATGAAAGCATGTAAGCCAGCCATTGTATGCCTTTGTTGTTGTTCTTAGATGCCGTTGAGTTGGTTCCAACTCATAGCAGTCCTATGAATAACAGAATGAAACACTGCCCAGTCTTGCGCCATGTCCACAATCATGTGTATGCTTAAGCCCGTTGTTGTGGCCATTGGGTCAATATGTTTCATCGAGGATCTTCCTCTTTTTTGCTGACCCCTCACTCTGCCAAGCATGATGTCCTTCTCAAGAGACTAATCCTTCCTGACAACATGTCCAAAGTATTTAAGATGCAGTCTTGCCATCCTTACTTCCGAGGAGCACTCTTATTGAACTTCTTCCAGAACAGATCTGTTTGTACTTTTGGTGGTCTGTGGTACATTCAGCACACTTCGCCAACACCACAATTCAAAGTGTATTCTTTGCTCATTGTCCAGCTTTCACATGCATATGACGTGATTAAAAATACCATGGCTTGGATCAGACACACTTTAGTCTTAAAGGTGACATCTTTACTTTTGAATACTAATTTAAAGAGGTCCTTTGCAGCATATTTTCCCAGTGCAATGTGTCTTTTGATTTCTTGAGTG
The DNA here is from genome assembly GCA_028571685.1 of Heterohyrax brucei. Lineage (NCBI taxonomy): Eukaryota > Metazoa > Chordata > Mammalia > Hyracoidea > Procaviidae > Heterohyrax > Heterohyrax brucei. Next base: position 108,523,250 of record CM053149.1, on the reverse strand, counting down.
CTGCTTCCATGGGCATTGGTTGTGGACCCAGGTAAAGTGAAATCCTTGACAACATTCATCTTTTCTCCATTTATGACAGTGTTACTCACTGGTCCAGTTGTGAGGATTTTTGTTTTATTAATGTTGAGGTACAGTCCGTACTGAAGGCTGTAGTCTTTGATCGTCATCAGTAAGTGTCTCAAATCTTCTTCACTTCCAGCAAGTAAGGTGTCGCCTGCATAACACATGTTGTTAATGAGTTGTCCTCAGATCCTGATTCATTGTTCTTCATAGAATCCAGCTTCTCAGGTTATTTATTTGGCATACAGATTAAAAAGGTATGGTGAAAAGATACAACCGTAACGCACACCTTTCCCGACATTAAACCATGCAGTGTCCCCTTGTTCTGTTTGTGCCACTGCCTCTTGATCCATATACAGATTCTTTAAAAGTGCAATTAGGTGTTCTGGAATTCCCTTTCTCCACAGTTAGTCATAATTTAGTATGATCCACCTAGTCAAAAGCTTTTGCATAGTCAATGAAACACAAGTAAACGTATTTCTGGTATTCTTTGCTTTCAGCCAAGAGCCATCTGACATCAGTGATGATATCCTTGGTTCCATGTCCTCTTCTGAATTCACCTTGAATTTCTGGCAGTTCCTTGTCAATATACTGTTGCAGTCACTTTTGAGTGATCTTGAGCAAAATTTTACTTGAATGTGATACCAACAACACTGTTTGGTAATTTCTGTGGTTGGTTGGTTCACCTTTGTTTGGAATGGACATAAATACGGATCTCTTCCAGTCAGTTGGCCAGGTAGCTGTCCTCCAAATTTCTTGACGTAGGCAAGTGAGCACTTCCAGTGTTGCATCTGTTTGTTGAAATATCTCAATTGATATTTCATCAATTCCTGGAGCCTTGTTTTTTGCCGGTGTCTTCAATGCAGCTTCAACTTCTTCCCTCAGTACCATTGGGTCCTGATCATATGCTACCTCTTCAAATGACTGAACATCAACTAGGTCTTTCAGGTATGATGACTGTGTATTCCTTCCATCTTCTTTTGATGTCCCCTGAGTCGTTTAATAGTTTTCCTGTAGAATCCTTCACTATTGCAACTCGAGGCTTGAATTTTTTCTTCAGTCCTTTCAGCTTGAGAAATGCAGAACATGTTCTACCCTTCTTGTTTTCCATTTCCAGTTCTTTGCACATGTCATTATAATACTTTCTTTTGTCTTCTCGAGCTGCTCTTTGAGATATTCTTTTCAGATCTTTTACTTTGCCATTCCTTCCTTTTGCTTTAGCTGCTGAGCATTCAAGAGCAAGTTTCAGTCTCTTCTAACATCCAATTTGGTTTTTTCTTTCTTTCCTGTCTTTTTAATGACCTCTTGCTCTCGTCATGGATGACGTCTTTGATGTACAATTCATCTGGTCTTCAGTCATTAGTGATCAGCGCATTGTATCTGTTCTTGAGATGGTCTTTAAACTCAGGAAGGATACACTCAAGGTCATACTTTGGCTCTTGTGGACTTGTTCTAATTTTCTTCAGTTTCAATTTGAATTTGCATATGAACAGTTGGTGACCTGTGCCACATTCAGTACCTGGTCTTGTTCTGATTGCTGATATGGAACTTTTACATTGTCTTTTTCCACAGATGTAGTCAGTTGGTTCCTGTATATTCCATCTGGTGAGGTCCATGTGTACAATCGCCATTTGTGTTTGTTAAAAAAAGTATTTGCAATGAAAAAGTCATTAGTGTTGCAAAATTCTATTAAGTGATCTCCGCCATTATTTCTGTCACCAAGGCTGTATTTTCCAACTATTGATCTTTCTTTTTTGTTTTCAACTTTTGCATTCCAGTCACCCGTAAATTATCAGTGCATCCTGATTGCATGTTTAATCAGTTTCAAACTGCAGAAGCTGGTAAAAATCTTCAATCTCTTCATCTTTGGCCATAGTAGTTGGTGCGTAAATTTGAATAATGGTTGTATTAACTGGCTTTCCTTGTAGACATATGGATATTATCTTATCACTGACAGCATTGTACTTCAGGACAGATCTTGAAATATTCTTTTTGATGATGCTTTTATCTCCATCTGTTTTAGATAGTCAGTGTTTAAATTGCTCATCCTTATCAAATCAGTACTCTTAAGGAGCCAGTCATTTTTCTAGGTCTAAGAATCTCATTTTGTTTGGAACTCAAGCATCTGAATCCATAAGTAAAGTCCAGTTCACAGCAAGTCACCAAATTGCAGCAGTTTACACCAGCTTATGATGCCAAACATTTTTCTCTTCATTTGATTGGGTTCTTTTCAGCTCATCACTAGCCCATGTATACTATATCAATAGGTAGCAGTCATATGCTCAGGAGTCTGTACACTTCCCAGCACATCAGAACAGCCAACCTCTTCTTTCTTTCTTATCCCTGGCCCTTGTGGACTAGGTCATTGGGCACACCACCCATAGGCTCAGGAGTCCACAGAACTCCCTGCATTTCATTCCAGCTAGCCCAGTCTGTATCTCTGTCATTTCAAGCCCCTGTGGGATAGGTCAGCAGGCACCAAAGGAAGATGTCCAGACTCAGCCTGGTATGTGATTACAGCCTGACTGTTTTATGTGTAAGTTTCAGTTATGTGATTTTAAAAATACTCTTATTTTCTATTCAAATTTGAAATGTTAACTCGTTTCAGAAAAGCCTTCAAGAATCACATCTTAGCCAAGTGTATTGAGATTGAGTTATAAACCAAGGTTGTATAGTTATCCCATGTTGGTATCGCTTAGTTGGTAACAGAAATACTAGTCATGCCTTCTTAGTATTGGCATCAAATTAGGTGACGCTGTGAATTGTATGAGATCTTCACAAAGCCATCTTTTGTATGGAATATGGTCACCTATGTTTGTTTGTTTGTTTTTATTGCTGAACTCAAGCAGTAGAACTCAGGGACCAGAACTTTCTTGTAACTGACTACATTCCCTGAACCTTGGAACACTGTATATTTGAGACTTGAAATGTGTTGAAGGAGGGAAAGGTTAATGAAATCTTTCTTTTTTTTTTAATTTTTTTTTTAATTTAACATAACTGAGTGAAAATGTACATTCATGTATAAATTTACATACCCACCTGTATGCAGCTTCCACTGCTCTCCCTGTCTGGTGACTGCACACTATTCCTCTCTGCTCCATACATGTCTCATCCTCCCAACAGCCTCCTTTCCCCTCCTCTCTGTCCACTCCCCTTCCTCCAGCCAGAGGTCAGCAAGATGAAATCCTGTAGATGTTTATAACCACAAAGTGCTTCCAATATGTGGTCACTCTGCATTGCCAAGTCCAATCCATTCCTGTCCAAAGAGTGGACCTTTGTTATAATTTATGGGAAAGGGCAGCATCAGGGCCGGGGGCCATGCTCTCAGAGGAACCCCAAAACCGCTGGACCATCAGTTGAGGTCTTTTAGTGGAGATCTCCTGATGCACCCCTTTTTATTCTTGTGTTGCCAGTGAGACTCCTCTCTGTGAGCTCCATTGTGGCTATCACTGGTGGTGGCCGGGCACCAATGAAATCTTTCTTGTCCACTTCCTTTGTGAATCAGAGAATGTTCCCAGTTTAGTCCTTGGCTTGCAGCATACATTTTACATCAGCTGCTCGATTTTAATACCAAATTGTAGTTTCCTAAACATAACTTGATGCCTTTGATGTGCTCTTGCCTTTGCCTGGAATGTCATTACCCCTGCTTCTTCAGGCTAACTATTTGTTTAACAGTATATTGAGATGTGTTCTTTTTCTTAAGGAGATTTAGTCACTTGTTCATCTGTGCTCCCATTGCCCTTTACACCTGCTTCAATTATAGCACTTAGTATGTTGTAACTGTTTGGTTTGTGATTTTGATGCTTAACACATAGGAGGTGCTTGGATTGGATGGGTGGATAAAGAGCTTTTGTTCCATGTATAACAAATTATTTTATCTAATAATAAATCTTATGAATTACAGTACCTAGAAGCTTATAGTAAATGTCTTTATACTATCTTTTTTTTTGCTTCACCATTCTGCAGACATCTGGAGAACAGTTATTTTAAATAGGCAGGTACATTTATCTAACTGTGAAAACAGTCTTTTCTTTGACTTGAAAATGACAGAATGGGATACGATGGGGTATGTTCTTATTTTTATGTTACCTGATTAGTTTTTGTGTTAAGTTGAAATTACGGAAGTAGAAATCAGACATATTAACTCCAAAAAACAAAACAAAAAGCACTGCTTCCAGGTTGATTCTGATATATCGCAGTCTAGGGTTTCTGAACACAAAGACCTAGGCTTAGCCCACCTAGGGTCTCTGAACACAGAACAGAAGCAAAAAGTCCTGTTAGAGAATTTTCTTTTTAGTGTGCCTCATAACTCCTATTGCCTAATTATTTTTCTTATAGTATGAAGGGACTCCAACAAAACCAAACCCAAATGTCCAGTCAGTTCCAACTCATAGTGCCCCTGTAGAACAGAGTAGAGCCACCTCATAGTTTCCAAAGGAGTGCCTGGTGGTTTTTAACTACAGACCTTGTAATTAGCAGCCGAGGTCTTAATGACTCCACTACCAAGGCTCCTGTGAGAGAGTTGTTGTTGTTAAGTGCTGTTGAGACATTTCTGACACATAGTGACCATACGCACAACAGAGCGAAACATTGCGTGGTCCTGCACCATGCTCGTAATTTTTTTTGTGCTTAAAACGATTATTGCAGTCACTGTGTCTGTCCATCTTGTTGAGGGTCTTTCTGTTTTTCGCTGACCCTCCACGTTATCAAGCATGATGTCTTTCGCCAGGGATTGATCGCTCCTGACAACATGTCCAAATTATGTGAGATAGTCTCCCTGTCTTCCAAGGAGTGTTCTGGTTGTACTTCTTCCAGAACAGATCTGTTTGTTCTTTTGGCAGTCCATGGTGCATTCAGTATTTTTCTCCAACACCACAGTTAGGTTCAGAAAACACAAAGAGGTGGTTACCTTCTTTGTGTTCCATTCCCTCCTTGGGATAAGGGCCTTTCTTTACTTGGGCTGTGCATCCGTAATGTCCTCGGTTGAGGTCCCTATTTTGGCATCTAATTGAATTTCATAGCGCCATCTCTATTTCTAATCCAATTTTCTTTTTCTTAATTTATATCAAATATAAATATATAAATTGCTACATGATTTTTCTGTATCTTATGTTATAAATCAATAAGTCTTTATTGCTAGGTGTTATACATATAGCTAGACCATTTTCTGAAACTTTTGCGCTCAACAGTATGCTGTTTACCACACTCTTCTACCCTGTAAGAACTTTTGTTCCCTAAGTTATCTATATTATCAGGGTTATTTCACAAAACGGTGGCTGAGATCATTCTGGAAACGTAACCTGTTTAACATATATTTTTCTTGGGTAATAATTTAGAAAAGAAAATTTCAGTCCCTTATGGCTTTTCCTAAGCTTCAGTGACTTGTATGATCCATGATGCTGTATCAAAATTGAACAGCACTTCTTTTTATTGTGTATAAATGATCAGCATCTTAAATGAGGATGACAGCTGTACATTTCTGAGCTAAGACATATACTTAAAATTGGGATTCTCAAAAGATTAAAAAAAACAACAGTCACAATTTTTATAAATAAGCAAAAATCATCATTGATTTCAACTTGAAGATGTACTGACATTGAGGTATAGTTTTATCTTTTATATATTTATCTTTCTGGGTGTTATGAATTGAATCGCATCCCCCCCAAATGTGTGTCAACTTGGCTTGGCCATGAGTCGCAATATTGTGTAGTTGTCTACTGTTTTGTGATCTGGTGTGTTTATCCTATGTGTTAGAAATCCTAATTTCTGTGATGTTAATGAGGCAGGATTAGAGACAATGATAAAGACTGGATGCAGTCTACAGGATTAGGTTGTATTTTGAGTCAGTCTCTATAGAGACATAAAAGAGAGAATGAGAACAAGAACAGCCAGGAGTGGAGCATCTCTTTTGGACTTGGGGTCCCTGTTCTGAAAAACTCTTAAACTAAGGGAAGACTGATGTCAAAGACTTTTCCCAAGGGGCTGGTGCTCTGAATTTGGACCTCTAGCCTCCTAAACTATGAGAGAATACATTTCTTTGTGTTAAAACTATCTGCTTGTGGTATTTCTGTTCTAGAAGCATTAGATAACTAAGACAGTGGGGAAAAGGCTCTGTTTCCATCAGATTCTCAAAAGTGTTCATGATTTCAAAAAGTTTAAGATTAACTGCTTAAAGCAGGGAAGGAAAGCGCGTACATCCTTGTGAGAGACACTGGTTTATTTTATATTTTCTAAGTTTATTTAAACTTACTTGAAGTAGAGGCCTAGGAATAGTATTTACTTTGAATATTTTCGTTATTGCCAGTTCTTTCCTGTGAAAGGAAATTGCAGAAATAAAAGATTTCTATTTAGAGATAAGTTGCCCTGCCAGTCCAACACTCAGCACATCACTTTAAAAAAAAAACCGAAAACAACTTCTGCTGTGTTTACTGAGGTGATAGAGATAAATATAAAGTGTTGGTAGTCACAGTTAATATGAAAAATTTTGAAGTTGGAATCAGGTAGGTCTATGTAATATGCTTGTAAAATAAGCATACGGTAGTGACTGCACAATGGTTATAGATTATTCATGCCCTTCTGTAGTCAAAGTGTGTCGCTAAGAAACCAAGTGAACAGGAGGCAATGTGCCCATTAAGGAATTTCTCTGTTAGGCAGAAAGCAGTTCTGAGTAGGCAAAGTGATGATGAAGTTCTTTCTTAGGAGTTCAGTAGCAGAGAATTTTAAGTGTTACTTGGTAAATACCTGCTACAGGTAAAACAGCATTTTATCTGTGCTATAAAAGAAGCCTAACATAAGAGTTTCTGGTTACCTACCCAGACATGACAGTCAAGTTAGCCAAGGGAGACTCATTTTCAAAGGCAGTTTTTAAAATTACATCTTATTGTAATTTTCAATTCTTGATTATATCCTTGGGCAAAATGTTGAACTAACTTATTCAGATGTCATCCACAGCAGCCTCTTATACAGTGTCTGCTTGTTGTTACATCAGGGGTTCAGAGATGTAAGTCCTTCAACAAGCCATAAGTTTAGCACTTGTCCTATACTTCTCTGTAAAAATGTTCCCTAATTGTGAGGCTTCTGGGAAAACCTTTCAAACAGCCATTGTTTACTTTTTCTAGAATATTAATTTAAAAATGACTGTCTTTTCCAAAAAAAAGGGCAGGAAGAGAGCATTGTGCATTTACCAAAGTGACAACACAACTTACTTAGTAACCACCCTACATTTCAGGGATAGGCACTAAAGTGCATTGTCTCTTTCTAGGCCTTTCAGTAGTACACAGCTGTCCCACTGAAGAAAGGATGTACCAGTAATCACCAGTCACACAAGGGTCAGGCCTTACAATAGAAAAGTTCTTTTACAGAAAATGTCAGATTGACATAAATATGCAGATGTATACTAAAAACACACATATCTCGAAAAATGAAGTGTCCCGTGTGGCTGTTAAAAGCATGTTTCCAGTTCTGGTTCAGTGGCCGCTGGACCTGGTAGTAGGGTCCTACTCCTAGTCCCTGCTCTCTAAGTAGAGGGAAGACACACCTCATTGTCAGTCCTTCAGGGACCCCCCAACGTCTCCAAACTTGGGCCTGTTACTGAGACAGCTGTGTGTATCCCCACCCTCCATCTAGACAGTCTCATTCATCCAGGTCTGTACTGGTGTCGTTTCTCCTCTGTGGACTCTTCTTCATCGTCATCTTCTGGAGTGTCTTCCTCTTCATCTTTGTATCCTCTGCCTGTGTTCAGTTTGTAGCCATTGAAGGCTGAGGAGGCGGAGATAGCATGGTACCAGTTGTGCTCAGTTTGCCTGGCAATTAGAAGGTAGTCAGTCAGTAGATGTTTCTTGAATGAATAAGTAACTTGTTTGCTTACCTCTTACATTTACTGTAGTCTTTACTTCTCTTGTAGTAATTTTTGGGTTAATATTCTGGAAAAAGTAGATGATGGCTGTTTGGTGGTTTTTCCCAGAAGCCTTACAATTTGGGAATATTTTCACACAGACGTATAGAACAAGTGCTAAACTTAGGGTGTGTGGGAGGACTTAAGGGAGTTTCAGAGCCCCTGAGAAAAATAGGCAAAAATCGGGTTAGGTGGATCACTTTTCCTGGGGAAATACAGTTCATAGATGTATCAAATTCTCAAATAGGTCTGTCAATTTCCAAACGATTAGGATTCAGTGTTTTTAGAGATTGTAGGTTTCAAGCTTAAAAGATAAGGCAGACATTAAATTAAATGACTCAAGGGCAAGTAGATGACTATATTAGGATGCTTTCTGTTGCTCATGATAGAAATCAACTCAAACAAGTTTATATAAAAAAGGGATTTACTGGTTTATGTAACTAGGGGGCAGGGGTTGGGGGAAGCAGACAATAGCAGGATAATGCTGGCTTTAGTCACTGTTGAATCCAGATATACAGATAGTATATTATTTAGGGGTTCCCCTCCTCTTGCTCTTTGTTCCCTGCTATATTGGCTTTATGCTCGCTCAGTCAATATTCTTTCAACATGTTGAAAAAGATGTTCACCTGGAGCTTAAGCTGACTAGTTTCTTGGATTTTAAGATCACAGAGGTAGAGAGTCTGTCTCAGAGAAGATTCTGAGCAGTCTGTTTCAAGTCATGTCTGTTACCAACCAAATTACATAGACTGATAGAATTAGCATGAAACTGCACAGAAGTTCTCCAGAGAAAAGGCAGTGCTGTGCAGACAAGAAAACAGTGTCTTCTGCAGTGATAGAAAAGCTTGGAAACAAATGAAATAGGCAATGTATTGAAAAATTTTGTGGGTTTTTTTTTTCTTGTGAATTTTACATTTTTGTATATGGATTTCAGATTTTCACTTTAAAAGATTTAGTTAGCAAATATTTGAGCACCTTCTATATGCCATCATCATTCTCTGCACTTATGAAATCGTACTAAACAAAGCATACAAAAATCCGTAACATCATGGAGCTTACATTCTAGTAAGGAAAGATCGATAATAAATAAGATAAACGACTAAACTATATAGTATGTTAACCCCACAAATTCCATTGCCATCAAGTTGATCCAACTCATAGTGACCCTATAGGACAGAGTAGAGCTACCCCACAGGGTTTCCAAGAAGTGATTGGTGGATTTAAACTACTGACACTTAACTAGTGTGCCACCAGGCTTCCATATAGTATGTTTGAGTAGGGATGAATGCTTTAAAGAGAAGAGGTAGGGAATGGGCAAGAAAGACCCCACAAGGAAGATGGCATTTAAGATCTAAAGGAGATAAGGAGGCAGCAAGCCCTTTGGATATCTGGATCATTCCAGGCAGTAAAAAATAAGTGGAATGGCTGAAAGTGTTGGAGGAACCACAGAAGGCCTGAAGTGAAATATATGTAGGAGTGTGTCTTAGGCTTGGTTCTCTAGAGAAGCAAAACCAGTGCAGCATATAAACATACACAGAGATTCGGATAAAGGAAATGGCTCCTGTGGTTGTAGAGGCTGGAAAGTCCCAATTGTTAGTTCTGGCTGGAGGCGTCTTCTGACTCTCCATAGCTGCAGATACGAGGGAATTCAAGATCGGAAGCTCAGGTAGGAGGCCTCTGGCTCACAGGCTGTGGAGGCCAGCAGATGTGAAGGTTGACAGATAAGACTGCGGGTAAACTGCTAGCTCAAGTCCTAAGAATCGGAGATCAGATTAATAGGAGCCAGCTGCGGGATCTGAAGTGAGCAAAAGGCTATAAGCGTTGCAGGAAGTCCACCTATATTGGATGCAGACCACACCCTTGAGAAACTCCCATTTGACTGATTGGCCACTTACAACAGATATTATCACAGAGGTGATCATATTGTATCAAATCTCATCACATCATTAAAAAGCCGCCAAACTACATCATAACTGCCAAACCGCTGAGGAATATGGCCCGTCACAAAGGGCAAGGAATTGCAGGTCATGACATCAAAGAGGTAAGAGAATAGTGTAGGGCTTGGAAGGCTGTGGTAAGGACATTCTGAAAATGTAAGCCATCAGAGGATTTTAAGGAGAGAAGTAAACTGATTTGATTTACTGTTTGAAGGGTCACCCTAACTGTTGAGAATACGTTAATACATTGTATGAGTACATTAAGTGTGTGTGGCGTGTGGAGAGCAAGGATGGAAGAAGTGATACCAATTAGGTTATTGCTGTTGCAATAATTGGAGCAATCGATAAAGATCATTTGGATCACGGTGATGGTAGAGATCATTAAAAGTGGTGGTATGAAGGTAGATATGTTGATTAATTAAGTATGAGTCAGAATTGACATGACATTAGTGGGTTTATTTTTTGCTTTTGGTTTAGTAGCTAAAGCATTTATGTATTTAAAGTAGATTATATGTACCATATAACACAAATGATATACCTGCATAAATAATGTTCACACACATAGAACATGTGGTATGGCACGCTTATGAAAATGGCATGGGAGTGTTGGTGATTGGCAGAAAAACTTGATAATGCATTATTAGTGTAAAGATACAGTATTCCTTTTGATAATGCCTTATTTTATGCAGTGGAATCACTTTTGTACAGAACATAGCATTTCATATTTGTCTCTGTGAACAAATAATTTTGTCATCTGTTTTCTTCTCTATTTGAAGGTGTTTAAGATTGATTTTTACAGAGAATATAAAAATCAACCCAGTTTCATGATTCAGGTATCTCTAAGTAGCTAGTGCCTAATTGTGGCTATTGGTACAAAGAGACACAGGAGTTGAAACTATAAAAAAGTTTAGTTTCTCTAGTGAAATAATATTGTTCTTCTTTATTAGAAATTCATTGAATTTGAAGACTCTCAAGAACAGGAAAAAAAGGACTTACAGACTCGTGTGGAATCTTTAGAATCTCAAACAAGACAACTTGAACTCAAAGCCAAAAACTATGCTGACCAGAGTAAGTAAAAATACTTCATAAGTGTATGTTAAAGAGCTGGCTCTACTAGGACAATTTCTCAGCGTGACATTTTACTAGGGTTCCACATAAGTACCTGGAATTGTCACCCCAAACTCAAGAGAAGAGTGAGACAGGAGAGCTGGATTTAGTTCTGTTTCATTCATGTTTTCACATGCACCCGTGTATCCAAAATCAATGGAAATTAAAGATGCCTATATGACTCTCTTCTTCCATTTAGCTCCCAACCTTTGTTTACAGTTAACATTTGTGTTGTGTTCATTATACAGGGTTATGTGGGATTCATTATGCAGGGTTATCTGTGTGTGTGGATCACTTCTTCAAATTTTAGTCAAGTACACAAAGTCTGATTGTTTCTATATTGCTTTGAAGTTTAAAATATAAGAGAAACTTTTAAAGTTCTATGTAAAAAGCTTGTTAAATTCTCTTTTCATTCCTTCCTTTCTAATGGGATTTTTCCTGATTTTAGAAATAATGATTGCCTCAGACATCCCCAAGGATGATTTTCTCTTTTTGGCTAATGAAAAAGGACCTAATTAAGTCAAAATTAGAAGATGAAATGAGGAGGAACTGTATGGCCTATTTTTCACATTTGATACAGGTAGACAGAGTTCTCAGCTTTTCTCTCTCAGCTTTGGTAAACTTGCAGAATCCTAGGAAGCAAGAGATGGCTATCAGTTACTCTTCCCGGGTCACCTATTAAGGCTACGTGGTGACACCTGCTGTTAAGCAACTGGCATACCCAGTGGATAACCTTTACCACCGTGCTTGGAGTGTGTATGTATGAGAATTGTCTGCTTCCTCTAGAACTCTAGAAGACGTAGTAGAGCTAAACCTAGAAACACTAGGAATCTGGCATTCAGGCTTCTGGAAGTTGAGAATTCACGCGACTGTTAAAACGGGGGAGCTAGGGAGTGTTGGGTAACAGATGCTAACTTGAGTGAGACATGTTGTCCTTTCTGGATTGGTAGGTACCCAGAGGAGGGAACCCCTCTTCTCTTAATGTTTAGTACACTGAGTGACTTCTGTGATTCTGCTATAGAAATTTGAGGTCTTAGGGAACCTAGAGAGATAGACTTACAGTGCATACACTAACATAGATGTTTCTGGAGTCACATGACTATGAGGACTACTTAGCTAGACAGACTATCTCAAGGGATTTGCAAGTTTTTGGTGTACTGCAAGAGTTGAGCATTCTTCCCTGAGAGTATGGCCCCTGGACGCCCTTTTTGATCTCAGTAATGAAGTCACTCCTGAGGTTCACCCTTCAGCCCAAGATTACAGAGATAGGCCCATAAAACAAAACAAGAACTAAAGGGCCACTTCAGCCCAGGGACAAGGCCTAGAAGGCAGGAGGGGAAAGCAAACTTGGTCATAGGGAAACCAAAGTTGAGCACGGAGACTGTGGACATGTGGTGGTGTTGGTAAGCAGTTTCACAAAACAATATGTGTACTAAGTGTTTAATGAGAAACTAGTTTATTCTGTAAACCATCATCTAAAGTACAATAAAAGTAATAATAAGAGTTGTGCATTCTCAAAAGAGAAGAAAATGTGGATATTAGAAATAATATATTAACTCTAACTTGATTGTAAAAGGAATCATAGAGTATTTAAGAACCACATGCTAAAGGCACAGTTGATAGAACCAACTTTTATTCTTCTACATACTGTATTTTCAGTTTCTGAAGAGGATTAAATTCTGGGTGGGAAAATTTTCTTTTGACTCAGAAGGGAATTCCCTGTAAAGAATCCTTCTATGTTTTAAGTAATCTGCTTATGTGATAATGGAGATACTACAGGGAGAATTAACTTAAACTTGAAATGGCATTTTTTATATTACTGTGAGTGAAAACATCAGTCTTTTATAAACATTCAAAGGAGATATTCCTTCTTTTTTCATGAAAGTAACTAAATGGGATGAATTATTAGTTCTTTCACATAGATTTTAGCCCTTTTATTACTAAAATAAAAAAATGTGCTTCTGTTCTAGTAAGTGTTAACAAAATATAGTAGTTTCTTAATTAATGGACATGGTCAACACAGAAACGTTTTCCAGTGTCTCAATATTTGTCTTTTTCAGTGTCCTAGGTTTGTCATTGAGTCTGTTTTGTCAGTGAGACATGTCCAGCCTTTTTAGAGTTGTTGGGTTCTGTGAGACCGGTCCTTTCATTCCTCTCTCCAAAAGTAATGGCTACCGTATTTTCCATTTTAGTTCAATGTGATATTTTAAACATGCTACATCATTTTAAGTAATTGTTTATTCTCTAGGGAAGAGACGAGGAAATTCATTTTGAGTTTGAGTAGCTCTGAAAATTTATTTTTGTTGTTAATATCACTCCAGGAATTTCTCTTTGGAAGTCTGCTGTCCATTTTGAGATAAATCTTGGTGTTTAAATAATAGTTAAAGAACTTAGAACTGTCATTCATCAAAATTAACCATTCAGGTACACGAAGTTGATAACATTAAATCCTCACAGTGTTGTGAACTGAGGCTCTAGTGAGTCTTCTTTTACTAATGCTTTGGTATATGCTGAACCATTATCCTCCTCCTGTCTTTGAGACCTTAGTGTCTCTTTTCCATCTGCATAATTGTTTTTCCCTGTCACTTCCTTCTATTTCTCTCTAGACCTTTCCTGAGTATAAAATAAAATTTAAGTATAGTCTCAAATTTTTTCCTAGTTTTTATTTTGAAACCATGTTTAAATACCCCAAAAGATTTATTTGAAAAACATTTAACTATTTTAATTTTTTTTACCCCGTTAGTTTTCCCTTCCTGAAATCTCTGAGTCAAAGCCCTTTCTGGGGTTTTTATTTTGTTTTTGTTTGCCTTTTTTAAAGATGTTGGTAGGAGACAACCATCAGGTATCACCAATACCTGTGTTGTGGGAAAACCAGCACTGAGAGTATGTGTTTTACAGAATAAAAAGGTGTTTAAATGAGTGTGTACATTGAAAGAGCATATTGTGTTATCTGCTACAATAAGAAAGAGATTATTTGGACTGTTTAATCTTCTTAATACTATTAATTTTTTTAAACAAAATGTAATGATTTGGGGTAAAGTAATTTCTACCTAACATCTGGTTTTAAAGGCCACTGAAATTAGTGTTGGCATTACCTGTAGATGAAGAGTGGTGGACAAAATTTTTCTGTTTAGTGTCATTTTTTGAGTGTCATCTGATGATTGTATCTTTTCCAGTTTCAGTGTTTATATTTGTATGATGAGTGAGAGTCTTTAATTTCTGTGTCAGTTCTGTTGTGTTTTGGGACGTTTCCCTTTAAAAAAGTAGCCACATGAAAGTCCAAGATCTGCTCTGAAGATTTCTTCTTGTGTTAAAAGAGGAAATTTTAGTTGCAGTTATTTGCCATTTGAGACTCAAGAAATTGAATTGAATTGAAAGACTCTTTTTACAGCTTTTGATAGCATGGAGTGTATTAAGTTATGCTGTGACTTAGCAAGAATATTGAGACATTGAATCTATAAAATTTTTTGTTAAAATTTCATGTGCCGTCTTTGATTTAGGAGATTTCTGGTTGCTCTCTTTTGAAAATTTGTAGTAATGAGAATGTTTTGGTTCTCTCAGTGTGATTAAATCATAGGAAAACCAGTGCTGTTTATTATTCTGTATCTGGAATAAAATTAATGTTTCTTGATAGTTAATATCTTGTGAGCCTTAAAGAAATATCTGGAATATATCTGGTATAAAGTTAAAGGAAGTTGTGGATTGAGAAAGGCCTGTCGTGGTAGATCAGCTATGTAAGGAACCTGTAGTCAGCCTCACCATTCATTGTATGTCAGTCATGTGTTCTTAGTCAGACAATAGCTTTTATAGTCATTGGTTCTGGTGTAGAATATTTCTGTCTTGTAAGCCAAATATTATGGTTCAAGTAAACACAGACTTTTTTTTTATTTTTATTTAACATGACTGAGTGAAAATGTACATTCCCGCATAAATTTACATGCCCACCTATATGTAGCTTCCACTGCTCTCCCTGCCCGGTGACAGCACACTATTCCTCTTTGCTCCATACATGTCTCATCCTCCCAACAGCCTCCTTTCCCCTCCTCTCCACCCACTCTCCTTCCTCCAGCCAGAGGTCAGCAGGATGATATCCTATAGATGTATAGAACCATAAAGTGCGACCAATATATGGTCACTCTACATTGCCAAATCCAATCCATTCCTGTCCAAAGAGTGGACCTTTGTTATAATTTATGGGTAAAGGCAGCATCAGGGCTGGGGGCCGTGATCTCAGGGGACCCCCGAAACTGCTGGACCATCAATTGAGGTCTTTTAGTGGAAATCTCAGGATGCACCCGTTTTTATTCTTGTGTTGCCAGTGAGACTCCTCTCTGTGAGCTCCATCGTGGCTATCACTGGTGGTGGCCGGGCACCATCCGGTTCTTCCGGTCCCAAGTCGATGAACACAGACATTTTAATACAATTAATAATAATAAACTACCTCTGTGTCTAGCATTCTGCTCTGGGTCCAGTCGTGGTCCTTGTGATCAGAAAGATCTCATTTTGTGGGAAGGAAAAGACATATGCATGTCTTTTATAGTCTTCACATGTAAATTTTTTTATCCCATGCGATTAGAGTGTCTTTTCATATAACATTATTATAAGGATTTTTCTTTTTGTTATGTAATCTATATATTATTACTTTTTAGCATTTACATATACCCTGCATCTAGAAGCTGTACTCGCTCTTAACAAGTCTTGTTTTCTCTGAGCAACTATACCTTGGCTATTCCTCTACTGGTACTTGCTTAATGGCCACTTAATGTTTTTTAACTTTGGCTTCTCAGAAGCTGAGGAGAACAACTTTGAAGCTCAGCCATTATAATTGGTTTGGATTTTACCTGCGTGGCATATTTAAATTGTTCTGACCCTTGATGTAATTTTATACATACAAATGTATGTATTCTTGTAAACTATCTCAAGTCCTTTGTGAAATGAATTAGGGCAAAAATAAATATGAGTACACTTCTTAAAATTCCCCATTTGGTTGGACATTTTTTCTAATGTAGTGAATCATACTGCAGTGAATATGTTTTGACACCTACAAGTTTTCCCCTTTTTAGATAATTTTCTTAGAATATTTTTGAGGAAGTAGGCCATGGAATATGAATAGTCCAGTGGTTTTTGATATACAGTGTTTAGTAAGCTAATATGAACAGAACTGGAGAAGTAAGGATTAACAGCAAATTTCAGTTTGTTTATCATAATGTATGAATATGAGTCACTGTTTACATTAGCACCCAGAGCTGATATAGAACCATGTATTATTTGAATCTCTCTTGGGACTGTATTGCTCTCAAATTCCTGGAGTTTGTAATCGATTACTTTTGCCTTGAATTCTACCCTTAGATATAGAGCCATTGTCTTTTGTGCTGAAGATGACAGGTTTAGGTGGCAGTGATTTTGATGTACTTAACTCTTTGCTGTTCTACTTGTCCTTCCTTTTAATTAAATGGAAAAATGCTTTTGGACAACTGAAGACATTTGTGGTAGGGCTTTGTACTTTTCTACCATTCCTCAATTGGGCATCAAGATCTTAAGTCTTAATACACTCATACCTTCCAACAGCTCTTATAATTAGAAGGAACTTAGTATTTCTTAAACATAAGAATCAGCACTCTGCTAGATGAAAATACTATAATCATTCACATTTTTTATTTTAAAAGAGTAAATGGTGTATGATGTCGAAGTTGGGAATGAGTTGTAAGGTCTGTCAGTTAGTGATGTGACTGATAAAATAAGAATTTTCACAGCAAACAGGAAAAAGTAGCCATTTTAGGGTATCAGGTATAGTTTCTTACTTAGTACTTAGGAGAGCCTAAACAGTTTCTGTTAACTGTTTTTTAAATTGCTTTAAAATAGCTTCAGCCTGTGAAAAGCTAGTTCAGCTCTTGCTTTCTTTGCAGTTTGCAATGAATGTTAATATTTGAGTACTACTATAACTTATAAATAAATTCAATTTTTCCACTTTGACTTTATCCTGTGAATAGCTAATCCCGTCACTACAAATCTTAGAATGATAAAAGTAGATAACTGATCTGTTTCATGTATTCTGCTTTATATATATTCTCAACAAGGTGGCTTTAGTAATTTCAGCATCTGTATCTTCTGATTTTAAAAAAGCAACAAAATGAAATTCATTATGTAAAAAGTTAGTTTCTTGGTCCATTTAACTAGAACGTAGTTATTCTGTAATATTAAGAACATCTGTATATTTAATAAACTTTAAGGGCTTTCTCTTTTTTGGAGCCTCATACGACAAAGCAACCGTGATGGTGTGGCACTGAAGTGCTTGACTGCTAGAGGTTAGTGGTTTGAACCTACCCAGTGGCTCCACAAGAAAGAGTGGTGATCTCCATCTGTAAAGATTATGCATAGGAAACCTCTTGTGGCAGTTCTGCACTGTTACATGGGGTCACTATGAGTAGAAATTGTCTCAGCAGCACTTAAAAACAACATATGTGACAGAGAAAGAAAATCTAGGCAGAAGATAATTATGCAAACACTAACATGTATTACTTCTGCTTCATTAGTTAATATCCTGTATGGTCTTTAGATACATTTATTATCTATATTTGGAATTTTTTCATTTCTGTATTCTGGTTTTCTCTTGAGAATCTTAAATGGATAATTTATAATTAATATCTAGAACTAAATATTCCATAGAAAATTAATTCTTTTCCTGCAGGCTAAAGGGCTTCTGGTGATTTAGGCTAGAGAACTGTATAAATATAAGTACTGTGATTACTCCTCAGACGTACAAGAAGATAGATGAGGAAGGTAACTCTTATTTCTACAGTTTTGGGAGATTAAAGTAGAGAACATAGTTGCTTTTGTTTGGTCATGAGGAAGTATTCTTTGACCACGAGGATGATACACAAGGATATATGTTGAGAGAAAGTATGGGCCATCCCTAAATGGAAACTTTAGGTAGGAAAAAAGGTCAGTTCTCTGTGTCTTCAAGGCAGTTAACAGGTCAGATCTCTAGAATCCCCTTCGCCTGGTATTCTTTGAGGCTGTCCCCACTTTGTTTTACAGATGTGGTCATTGATTTATGAGAACTTTTAAAGTATTACAGAATTTCACATTGTGTCATTTATAACATACAACATCTGTCCTAAAATCTTCCAAAGTTTAGAGATTGAGTGAAGGATTTAGTTGGCAGAGGATAGGTTTTTATTTCTGTTTTGCTTTAGTTGTCTGAGATTTGTTTGCTTGAGTCAGCATTTGATCTTTGCTTACCTGTTGGGACTTCTGATGTTCAGAGAGAAGCTTCCAAAAGCTCAATGTCAATCCTCTGAGACTTAGTAGCAGTTGGATTATCTGCCTTCCACTAGCAGTGGGAACTGGTGATTCCTTTAGAGAAGGCAAATAACAAGTTGGATATATGGCATTCTAGCAGGTCTGTTTCTCTTTCTTCCCCCCATAGGCCTATCAGCAGTCTGATGGGGCAGAAGACAACAGAGATGGAAGGTGTTCCAAACTTGGCAAAAGCCATCAATCTAAGGAGGTAAGCTCTGATTTTGAGCAGGCAGAGCAGGTGGCTCTTCCTGCCTTAATCATATCCTCTTGCTCTTTGGAAAGATGCATAGAAAGAGCATTTAGCATGAGGCTAAAACATCTCCATTAGCCATCACAAAGGGGAAATTCTGTTTTTCGGGGTTTCTTTTCCTCTCCCCTTCCTCTCTTTCAGATTCCTTGATTTGATTGATTTTTACCCCTAGAAAATTAGCAGTTAAAAAAAATTGCAGATTACTCTGTTGTTTTGGGGTAGGTTGGATGAACCAAATCTTGGTTATTTCCAGTTACTTTCAGGTTATGGCTAGTTTTGATGAATAAAATGATAAGGTTTTAAGATTTTTTTCTGAGATTGTTTCAGTGTTTCATGGAAACTGTTAAACTAGAAGCAATCTTTTAACACATTTTAGATACAACAGTATGCCAAGCCAAGTGCCGTTGAGTCGTATCCAGTATAGGCATAGGTTAATTTTATGGTACTTGACGCTTTGGGGCATGTCTGTCGTCATCATTGCCCAAGTGGGTCTTCCTTTTCCTCTCCACTCCCCCTCTGGTTCCCTTTCCTTTTCCCATATGGATTTCTCAGTGACATTTAGGACTTTTGAAAGACTGCTCTCCCATCATTGAAAGGTGTTTCTCAAAAGTATTTAATCATCTCATGTGATTTAGGTCTTGAGAAAACTTAATCTATTGATTATGGTGTACTGAGCATTGTTAAGTATTTTCAGTAATTAGGGAGAAAGGAGCACTGTACATATTTTCAGTAATTAGTGCAAAGTTCTTAATTTGTATTGTATGATCTTAGTGGTTAACTTATGTACCTTAAAAGATAATACTGATATTTAGAATCCTAGTATAGGTAAAGCAAACATGAAATAGAGAAAAGCACAGCTCTGTAAGAGTACTTGCAGGTGTTTAGGAGAGAATAATTGTCAGAATATTACCCAGCCACTCATGAAGAGTAACAGCGATACAAAGAAACTATTCTTCAAGCACCGTGGGGTGACTTACCTTTGATAGTTTACAGGGCTTTTTAAGAGGATTTTTATGCCTGTTTATAAGCTAATTATAAGTTAACTAGTTGCTATAGCAAACAAGGCACACACACACTCAAGTTATTTCTTGTTCACGTGAAGTACAAAATGGATGTGCTCTTTAGGTGGCAGTTTCTTCAGAGAGTTTTCAGGTACGGCTCCGCCATCTTCAACTCATGCCTCTGTGTTTCTCATATTTGTGTGCATTAAGTTGGAGGAAGAGGAAAATCAGTGAATATTGCATGTTGAAGGTTTTTACTGGAACACGCCTATAAATGGCACATAGTGCTTTTGTTTCTACATCATTGTATAATTCAGTCAGAAGCTAACTGAAAAAGATGGGATATGTATGTAGTCTAACTGTGTGTCCAAGGAGAAGAGAGAGCTGCTTTGGTAAATATCTGTGTAGTTTAGTTTAATGGTCAGTTGTCTTGGTTGGTGGTGCATGTTTTGCTAAAGTCAGGGAAGGGAGAGAGTTACCTGAAGTTTAACAGCCATCTGCCTATTCTTTCTACTGTGAGCTATTTGAGGAAGATAAAATAAGGGAATTTTAATGAGAACTATAGCATTTGTGATTTGTGCTCATAAAAATTTGATTTTTAAAAATAACTGCAGGGTTTCTCTGGGTAATTTAATTCTTCAAATCATTTAAAAATTCTTCATTGCGTATTCATTTACTTGACAAACATTTACTAAATAATTTGGATTTGGGTCACTTATCTGTCTTCACTTTCCTTATTTTCCTGTTAAAATAGATTATTACGGAATGAAGCTATGTTTTCCTGATGGTTGTATTAAAGAGTACACTTTGAGTTTTTTTGTGTGTTTTAAACTGCTGATCTCAGAGCTTGAAAGAACCAAAACTCTAACTTTGCTGATTGAAAGCATATACTATATATACAAAGAGTTGAATGTAATAAACAGTCACTTTAATGAAATATTCTTTGGCATTTCTACCAGTAGTGCTGACTTGTTTAACCTGGTGTTTTGTTTGTAAGTGAAGAAGTGGTTAACAATGTCTGAACCATCTTTGTAATGCTGTGAAAGCCCACTAACAGAGATGAAGGTTGTGCATTAGCCTTCTTTTTTTGATTGCTATAGTTACTTATCATTAATACGTCTGAATGTAAGTATATAAAAATGGCAAGCCTTCTGATTAATTTTAATGGGATAGACAATAAATTAGTTAAGTGCTTCATGTAGGTAGACTGATGTTTATAGGCTGTGATTTATTCTTATACTGAAATAAAGAGGAGGACGGAAGTTGATACTAATGCTAGAGAGACTTTCTGTAGATTTCGATTTGATTTACATAGATACGATTATTTAAAATAGTTCCTAAGACCACGTGAACTAAAGTATTGTGAGACAGTGATTAACACAGCAAAACCTGCAAAAGTGAGACCCTGTGTAACATGGAGGAAACCCTGGTGGTGTAGTGGTTAAGAGCTGTGTTTGCTAACCAAAAGTCTTCAGTTCAGATTTACCAGGCGCCCCTTGGAAACCCTGTGGAGCAGTCCTGTTCTGTCCTGTAAGGTCTCTGTGCTCTGATGATGCCAGCAGTGAGTTTTGGTTTTTGATGTGAGGTGGGAAACAAGGCAGTCCCATGGAATTAGGACTTTCAGAGTTTTCCCTGTGTAAAGGTATTCAAACTTCTCTTTTTGGAGATGGTGGATTTTTGATTCAGGTATCAGATTTTACTAACAAGATGTATCTGTTAATTGACTATAGATCTTTTCTTGTCCAAGGAAAATTAGTAATGGGAATGACTGAATACGAATTTTGAAAAGAAGTATTTTACTACTTAGACTTTATAAATAAATGAAGTGTAGACTATTCTAGGAAAATACCTTTGAATTGTCCTGAAGAATACAAACATACAGCTGTATAAGAAGCTTGGGAAATATTTTTTAAGTACGGCTTTTCCAAATTTTATTTTGTTCATTCATGAGAAACATTTTGAATTTCAGTACTGAATTATACTATAGATATAAGGTAAATTTTTAAATTATCTCTGTAGGGGTGCAAAATAATGAAAGTGAGTGTGATTAAGAATAAAAGACCTTTACATTATTACTGCTTTTGTAAAACAGTATATTGTCCTCAGAAATGCCTGATACAGTCACATTACTGTTTTCAGTTTTCTTATTTTTATTTTTTTGACATCACAGCATATTATATTCAGATTTAAAATACTTGGCACTGAAAGGGAAAATTTAGAGGTGTACAGAGTGGGAAATCTTTGATTATAGAGTCTTTTCTATTTTTATGTTAAAAATAGCTAAAATAGTCAATTTTAGTTTTGCCCTGTTGTGAATGATATGACCTTAGATTTTCTTTTTTAGTATTGTCAAGTTGGTGTATGTGTGAAATTTTAAAAGCCATTGTTTATTAACTGATTGAAAATGTTACTTGAAGCTTCTTTTATTATGATTAAGTGGACATATCCATATCAATTTTGCATTCCTTCCTATCTGCAGCTCTTCTGCTCTCCTTGCCCCATGACAGCACCCTCCTCCATTTCATTTTATACTTATTGTATCCTCTTAAGCTCCTGCTGCATCCTCTCCACCGTCTTCTCTCCCATCTAAAAAGAGACCAGCAGGACAGCCTCCTATAAATGGCATAGAACTATAAAGTACGCCCACCTTATGGTCACATTGTGTCTCTGAGTCCAGTCCATTTTTGTCTGAAGAGTTGACCTCAGCACTGTTTTCTAGACAGGGGCAGCAGCAGGTCTAGGGGTCATGTTCCCAGGGGATCCTCTGAGCTGTCAGACCATCAGTTGTGGTCTTTTGGTAGGGTTCTTGAGCTGTCCTTGTCTTTGAAAATCTACTTGAATCTCAAGAAGCATAATTATAAAGATGCTAGATAGAGTCTGAATCCAGTACTGATACATCTGACTAATAAAAATTTAAGGTACAATAAATTGTGGTTCCATCAGTGAGTGTTTCCAGTTAATATTGTGAGATGAATATGTATTGCTTTAAGTCTGGATCTTTTGCTGGTCTTTTTTTCCCCAATCTCACTATTGTGTAGTACATTACAACCAACATTGATTAGTATGCCAGCAGAAAATCATAGGAACTGTTTATACAAGCTGTAAGTTCAATTCTTGATGAAGAGAATTGATAAAGACCTTTTAAAAGTGGAAGACCCTCAAGGAGGTGGATTGACACAATGGCTGCAGCAATGGGCTTAAGCCTGAAAATGATTGTAGGCAGAGGGCAGGACCGGGTGTTGTTTCATTCTGTTGTTCACAGGATCACTGTGAGTCAGAACCCACTCAACAGCACGTAGCAACAGCAGAAAAGCTCTTTTCCGAGGCTGACTTTTAATGGGAGTGGTTAGCAGGCTGAAAGGTGGTATCTCATGAAATGGCTGATTCTGAAGAGTCTTGTAGACCATTGTAAGAATTTGTGTGTGTGTGTGTGTGTGTGTGTGTGTGTGTGTGCATGTGTGCATGTAAATAAAACAGGAAACCACTGAGAGATTTTGAGCAGAGACGAAGGACATGATCTGATTCCATGCAGGGTACTGAGAATGTAGGGGGAGCATGAGTACTAGTTAGAAAATTACTGTAATAACCTAGGCAAGAGATGCTGTCTTGGGACGACATGGGAGCAATGGAGTTGATAAAGAGTGGTCGGATTTTAGACTTGTTTTGAAAGTAGAACAGATGGAACTTTATGACTGAATGTGTGGTGTGAGGGGAAGAAAAGAGCAGAAAGGTGACAAAGGTTTTTGATCTGAGAAGGCCATGGGAGACAGCAGGTTTGAGAAAGATGGAAAGAAGGCCAGTTTTAGCTATGCAGACATCTTAATGGCATTATTTTGTTGTGTAACTTTTATTTTTCCATACAGCAATGCATCTTCAATATCTTTCAGTTTGGTTCTAGGCACCATCTTTGTCAGAAGCTATAGATTTATGCATTCCTTTTAACAGGTACCCTGAAGTATTTAAAAATCACTTGCCCTGTGTGCCAGGTACTGCTTCAAGCCTTTTTAAAATATTAGGTCACTTAATCCTACTGTCAACTATGAAATACTGTCATTCATTATTTGTTGTCATCAGGTGTGCCACGTGGTTGACTCATAGCGGCCCTGTGTACAACAGAATGAAACACTGTACGTTCCTGTGCCATGCCCACAGTCATTGTTATACTTTTGAGCCCATTGTTAGCAGTAACTGTGTCAGTCCATCTTGTTGACAATCTTCCTCTTTTTCACTAACCTTCTACTTTATGTTATTCTCCAAGGACTTATCTCTCCTGACAGTGTGTCCAAAGTACATAAGATGTAGTCTCACGATCCTTGCTTTTAAGGAACGCTGTAGCCATACTTCATCCGAAACATATCTTGTTCATTCTGCTGGCAATCTGTGGTGTATTCAGTATTCCTCTCTAACACCACAATTCAAGGGCATCAATTCTTCTTCTGTCTACTTATGCATTGCCCAGCTTTCCCATGCAAATGATGTGATCAAAAACACCATGGCTTGGGTCTGGTACACCTTAGTCTTCAAGGTGACATCTTTGTTTTTGAACACTTAAAAGAAATCTTTTGCAACAGTTTTACTCAATGCAGTTTGCATGTTTTGATTTCTCAGCTGTTGCTTCCATGGGCATTGATTGTTACTTCAAGTAAAATGAAATCCTTGACAACCTCAGTGTTTTCTCCATTTATCATAATGCTAGGTATTGGTCTATTTGTGAGGATTTTTGTTTTCTTGATGTTGACATGTAATCCATACTAAAAATTGTGGTCTTTGATCTTCATCAGTAAGTGTTTCAGATCATCTTCAGTTTCAGCAGCAAGATTATATCATCTGCATAACCAGAAACAAAACAAAACAAAACACTGTTGCCATTGACTCAATTCCAACTCATAATCGCTATAGGACAGAGTAGAAATGCCCTGTAGAATTTCCAAGGAGCACCTGGTGGATTTGAACTGCTGACTTTTGTGGGTTGCAGCCATGGCACTTAGCTAATATGCCACCAGCGTTTCCATCTGCATAACTCAGGTTGTTGATGAGTCATCCTCAAATCCTGATGCCTTGTTTTTCTTCATATAGTCCACCTTCTTGGGTTATTTGGTCAGTATACAGGTTTAATAGGCATGGTGAAAGGATGCAATCCTAATGTGTGTCTTTCCTGACTTAAAATATACAGTGTCCCCGTGTTCTGTTCAAATGACTACTTCTTTATCCATGTGCAGATTCCTCAAGAGTACAAGTAAGGGCTCTGGAATTGCCATTCTCCATAATGTTATCCATAGTTTGTCACGACCCACACAGTTGAGTGCCTTTGTATAGTCAATAAAACACAGGTGAACATCTTTCTGGTATTCTCTGCTTTCAGCCAAGATCTGTCTGACGTCAGCAGTGATATCCTTGATTCCACATCCTCTTCTGAATCTGGCTTGAATCTCTGGCAGCTGCTTTTGAATGATCTTTAGCAAAATTTTGCTTGCGTGTGATGTTGTTTGATAATTTTGCGTTTGGTTGGATCACCTTTCTTGGAAATAGGCCTAAATGTGAATCTCTTTCAGTTGATTGACTGGGTAACTATCTTCCAGTTTTCTTGGCATAGATGAGTGAGCAGTTCTAACACTGCATCCATTTTTTGAAACCTCTCAACTGATGCTCTGTCAATTCCTGGAGCTTGGTGCAGTGGTTAAGTGCTAAATCTGCTAACCAAAAGGTCAGCAGTTCAGATCCATCAGGCACTCCTTGGAAACTCTGTGGAGCAGTTCTGCTCTGTTCTGTAGGGTCACTATGAGTGAAAATTAACTTGATGGCAGTAGGTTTATTTTTGGCTTTGTTTTCCACCAAGGCCTTCGGTGCAGCTTCGACTTCTCCCTTCGTACCATTGGTTCCTGATCATATGCTGTCTCTTGAAATGGTTGAATGTCAACCGGTTCTTTTTGGTATAAGGACTCTGTGTGTTCCTTCTTTTGATGCTTCCTGGGTTTAATATTTTCCCTGTAAAATTCTTCACTATTGCAACTTGAGGCTTGATTTTTTTCTTCAGCTTTTCAGCTTGAGAAATACTGATCATGTTCTTCTCTTTTGGTTTTCTGTCTCCAGCTCTTTGCACATGTCATTATATTTGTCTTCTCGAGCCACCCTTTGAAATCTTGTTCAGTTCTTTTACATTGTCACTGCATCCTTTTGTGTTAGCCACTAGACATTCAAGAGCAAGTTTCAGAGTTTCTTCTGCCATCCGTTTTGGTGCTTTCCTCTCTCCCTCCCTCCATCTCTGCCTCTTTCTCTCTCTGTCTATTTCTCTTTCTTCCTTTCTCTCTTTCTCTCTCTCTTCCCTGTCTCTTTAGTAACTTCTTGCTTTCCTCACGTATGATATCCTTGATGTCATTCTACAACTTGTCTGCTCTTAGGTCATTAGTGTTAAATGCATCAAATCTGGTTTTAAGATAGTCTCTGAATTCAGGTAGGATATACTCAGTGTCATGCTGTGGCTCTCATGGGCTTGTTCTGATTTTCTTCACTTTCAGTTTGAACTTAACATATACCACAACAGCCCCTAGCCTTGTTCTGACTGACGGTGTTGAACTTTTCCATCATCTCTTTCAGTAGATGTAGTCAATTTGATTCCTGTGTATTCCATCTAGTGAAGTCCAGATGTATAAGTCATTGTTTTTGTTAGTGAGGAAAGGTTTTTGCAATGAAGAAATTGTTGGTCTTGCAAAATTTTGCCTTCTGATCTTCACCATCATTTCTTTTTTTTTTTATTTTATTTTTATTTTTATTTAACATAACTGAGTGAAAATGTACGTTCACATGTAAATTTACATGCCCCCCTATATGCAGCTTCCACTGCTCTCCCTGTCCGGTGACTGCACACTATTCCTCTCTGCTCCATACATGTCTCATCCTCCCAACAGCCTCCTTTCCCCTCCTCTCCGTCCACTCCCCTTCCTCCAGCCAGAGGTCAGCAAGATGATATTCTGTAGATGTATAGAACCACAAAGTGCTTCCAATATATGGTTACTCTGCATTGCCAAGTCCATTCCATTCCTGTCCAAAGAGTGGACCTTTGTTATAATTTATGGGAAAGGGCAGCATCAGGGCCGGGGGCCATGCTCTCAGAGGAACCCCCAAACCGCTGGAGGTCTTTTAGTGGAGATCTCATGATGCATCTCTTTTTATTCTTGTGTTGCCAGTGAGGCTCCTCTCTGTGAGCTCCGTCATGGCTATCACTGGTGGTGGCCGGGCACCATCCGGTTCTTCCGGTCCCAGGTCGATATAGGCGCCCACTCTTGTGGGTCTCTCTGTCTTCTCGGTTGTCTTTACCGCATGCCATTTTGGCCCTCGTCTTCACCATCATTTCTATCACCAAGGTCATGTTTTCCAACTACTGAGCCTTCTTTGGTGCCAGCTTTTGCATTCCAAGCATTAGTCATTATCAGTGCTTCTTGATTGCTTATTTGATTAGCTTCAGACTGCAGAAGCTAGTAAAAATCTCCAGTTTCTTCATCTTTGGTGCTAGTGGTTGGTGCAGTACATTTGAATGATAGGTGTATTAACTGGTCTTTCTTGTAAGCATCTGGATATTATCTTATCACTAACAGTGTTGCACTTCAAGATAGATCTTGAAAGGCTCTTTTTGATGATGATTGCAATGCCATTCCTCTTCAGTGTGTCATTCCTGACACTGCAGACCGTCACCCAATTCAGTATGGCCAGTACTAGTTCATTTCAGCTCACTAGTTCCTAGGATATCAGTGTTTATGTGGTCTACTTCATTTTTGATGGTTTCTAATTTTCCTAGATTCATACTTTGTCCATCCCATGTTCCAGTTATTAATGGATGTTTCCAGCTATGTCTTATTTTGAGTTTGTCACATCAGCTTGACTCCACCGATGTCATTAAGGTTGCCTTTACTTTGAGGAGGCAGCTCTTCCCCACTGGTCTTTTGAGTACCTTCCAACGTGGGGGATGGGGGATGGAGGGAAGGGGAGAGATGCATCTTCCAGCACTGTATCCTACAGTGTTCTGCTATTCATAAGGTTTTGACTGGCTAATTCTTTTCAGAAGTAGACTGTCAGGTCGTTCTTCCTGGTCTGTCTTAGTCCAGAAGCTCAGCTGAAACCTGTCTGCCATGGGTGACCCTGCTGATATTTGAATACTGTTGGCATAAGTTCCCGCATCACAGCAACATGCAAGCCCCCATGTTATGACAGACTGACAGGCAGGCATGTGGGGGATTCCTCATCTACGGAAACGCAAAGGGGTTAATTTACCCAAGTTCACACAGCTAGAAAGTAACAAACCCACTGCATTGTATTCTATAATATGACTGTTACAGTTCACTTAAACAATCCCTAATGACAAATTTGAGGGTGATCCCAATTATTGCAAGGTATGTTGTATAGAACGACCGTTTTTATCACTGTGAACATTGGTGCAAGTATTTTTGTAGTGTATATAAGAAGAATAGTAATATTGGGCCAAAAGATATAACATTGCTTATTGTAGTTAGTTGACAAAACCAATACAACCTTCAAAAGAGAAATTTTAGTGTCTCTTCCCATGATGCCCATCTTTTTTTTCCCTTTTATATTCTGCAATTTGGTAATGTATTTTTGCTCACCTGTCTTATGAATTGTGATGTCAGAACAGCAGAACTCATTTTGTAATAATTCTGAATAGTCTTTAAATCCTGTGCTATATGTCAAACTCCTAGCAATTGTTAGAGTGTAAAGGATGAGTGTTCAACCTAAGGAAAGTCTCTATGTGAGTGGATATAGTGTGTTTGGAATGGGGTAGAGCTGTACAGACAGTTAATTTATTGGGTCAGTAATCCTCCCCAGAGGTCTCCACTATCCAGACTTCTAACACTATGGATTAGTTTTGTATGTCTTTGAACTTGATGTATCTAGAAGAATGGCATGTGCTGTTTTGTGTTTGCTTCTTCCCTGAACATAATGTTTATGAGATTTGTCCATGATGTTGTGTTTGGCAATAATTTGTTCACTCTTCCTGTTGCATAGTATTCCATTATGTGAGTATACTACTGTTTATTCAGTTGTTATTGGACATTTGGTTTGTTTCTACATTTACACTATTACTAATAGTGCTGCTTTGAACATTATATTAAATGTCTTCTGCTGGGCGTGTATATGAATTTCCTAGGAGTAAAATTGTGTTGTCATAGGATTGACAAATTCTCAATTTTATTAAAGTTTGCCAAATCTTTTTCAAATTCAGTGTACTACTTTATACTCCTGCCAGCAGTATTTGGCAATTTCAGTTACTATACTCATATCGGCACTTGTACATTTTAGCAGTTCTGATAGTATGTAATGGTGTTACATTTTGGTTTTAGTGTGCATTTCCCTGATGGATTAATAAACTAGGTATTTTGCCTGGCAGTTTGATGGAGTTTTGTCAAATTAGTTGTGACTAAGTTATTTCTGTAAGACCACAGATGATTTTTGTTTGTTTGGAGAATAAAGGCTTATTTCCTGTACTTTCTTTTTACTCAAATGAAATATTAAACTCTAATATTTAAAACAGATTAAAAGGAGTATTCCTTTTTTTTTCAAGGAGCATTTCTTGGCAGTGTAGCATGGTAATTAAGAACAGATTCTGGAGACAGATTCCTCCGTTAGGAGTCCTGTTTTGCCATTTACTAGCTATGTGACTTTCGGCAAGTTACTTAGCCCCTGTTTGCCTTAGTTTCATATTCTGTAAAATGAATGCAGTAATCCGACTCGACGGCACTTGGCTCAATAATACTAACATCACGTTATTACTGTCAGGCTGACATAAGTTCACTTGTATAAAATGCTTAGGAATTTAATGTTCCCTTAGAGTAAGGGTCAGCTACCTACCTAGATGCAAGGCTATCTGTAAGCCACAATCCATGGCTGCTCCAGCTAACTGTAAGTAAATACCTACTGTAACATTTCCAGTTAACCTAAGGCATTCAAGCAGACTTAAATAAGTATCTTGACAAGCCCCTCCAGCACCGACTTTAATTCTGCTTACCAGACTGCCTTCTGTTGCTCCTTAACCAGCCTATACTCTTCCAGGCTGGCCTGTCACCCCTCTGTCACACAACCAGCATGGTTTTGTGTTCCATTCTTTGTGGTAGTAGTGCATAGACCACCCTTAACCACCATCTGTCTTGGGTACTAGAGTTTCTTTGTGGACTTTCTTAGATTGTTTTTATCTCCAATTCATGCCTCTGATATTAATTATTCTGTATTATGAAATCCTTTCCTGATATTTTATGTCTTAGCATTGGTAATTTTGTTTTTTAATACCATGAAGTTATACTCTGTGAGCACTAACCAAAATTAGTGTCACTCACAAAGTCCATCAGCAGAGGGAGCTAAATAAAAGAAGATGAGTTCCTGAAATTGAGAAGACCCAAGGTGGAAAAAGTGCTTAAAAACAAGGACACTTTTACATACTGCTCAGTAAAGAAAAAGAGCCTTAATAATACTAGAAATCAGTTATGAAAGTTTTACTTATCAAGGGTGATGAAATGAGGTCACTAGCTTGGTGATGAGTTTCATATGGAGCACTAGCCCCAAAGTTGCTAAGGATTATATATAGCCCATTTCAAGTTTTAAAGATGAACTCTTCCAAGTAAAATGCCTTGTTTTGTTTTGATTAAGCTTATGTATCTTAATTTCAGTTAGCAGACTTGAAGAAAGAGAAGCAGAATTGAAGAAGGAATATAATGCGTTACATCAAAGACACACTGAGGTGGGTTTCTAGGTTATTCTTAACCATACAAAAATACTGAGTCACAGAAATGAGTCTTAGAAAGTATGTCTTAAATCTTCTTTGAAAATCAGCTAGAATAATTCTTGAGGACCGTTTCCTGAAGCATTGAATTTTATGTCATATTTACCTAGTTACCTAATGTTGACTTTTATTATTGTTTTATCTTGAATTAACTTTATGTGTGGTCAGTTAGTGTGCCACAGAATAATTTAGTAATTCAAGGCAATTCCAGTGCTTGTTTCTTTGACTGGCTAAGTGAAATTTCATTGAAAAGTATACATGATACTAAGAAGAGAGCACTGACTTCATTTATTTTGTTATCTATGTGACTGGAAAATGATAGATTGGGTAAGAGTCTCTAGGTTTGTAATCCAGTATAAAGGATTTATTTGCATTATGTTTTTAAGCAACGCAAGCACATAAATTATAATATGTAAAATTAGAATGACTGAAACAGGCTTCTGCATGATGTTTTAGTAATTTTAAACATGCAGTTCTAGCCCATTCCCTCCCAAGCAAATCTTAGGCAGAAAATGGACTTGAGAGGTTTTTAACCCACTTTTTAGGATTGTCTGTCAGCCTTTCTTATATTGTATTGTATTTTCCTAGTAGGAAAATTGTTTTTGTATTATGATCAGTGTGGGGTTCACATGCCGAAATAAATAGAATTTTTGTAGACTTACATAATTTTTATTACACAGAAAGATAATTCTTCTCCTTCATTTTCTAGTCTTTCTGATGTTACAGATGGTCCATTCTTTAGTTTCCATTTTTCTTTCACTAGTTGTGTGGTCCTTTATCCCACGTCTGGTCAAAAAACACCCAAACCCATTGCCGTTGAGTCAGTTCTGACTCATAGTGGCCTCCTGGTAGGGATCTATCTCTACTATTGCTTTTAAGGAAGAAAACCCCCCCCACACCCAATCTCATCTGCTTACTCTTTTTTCGCATTGGAATTTATTACTGACTCTTAGCCCCAACACATGAAGTTTGAGTATTATTAGCTTACATAGTTACTCATGAAAATTGAAATGTCACAGAACCAGTAGCCATTAGCAAAGGGAAAAGATTTGCTACAAAAGGTGTGGAACCATAGGGCTACGGGAAGATGAACAGCTTACACAGTCATTTTTTTCAGTATGTAAAGAAGACCCATATTTTAATAATGTAGTATTTGGTGGGCATTAAGGCTGTTAACACATGATTGTTAAAGATCTGTTGTTGACTGTTTTTGCATCATTCATGTCAGTGTCTGAACAATGCCCTATACATAATGTGTGCTTTGTAGCGCTGTCAAGACTGACAATTATAATATTGTTAGAGGAATATATTTACATGCTACAAATAAGTGATAGGGATGAGCTTTTTTTTAAAATTATGATTAAGTGAGAGTATATAGTCCACATCAGTTTTGCATGCCCGCCTCTCTGCACCTCCATCTGCTTTCCTCATCCTGTGACAGCACACTCTTCTTTTCACTCTTTACTTCTAGTATCCTCTTAATAAGCACCTGTCCCCTTCTCTCCACCCTCTCCTCTCCTATCTGGCAAGAAACAGTAGGACAGCCTCCTATAAAGCCATAAAGTATGCACACTACATGCTCACACTGTGTCCCTTCTTTTCTGAAGTGTTAACCTCAGTACTGGTTTCGGGTCAGGGCTAGCAGCAGGTC
This sequence comes from Heterohyrax brucei, assembly GCA_028571685.1. Classification (NCBI taxonomy): domain Eukaryota; kingdom Metazoa; phylum Chordata; class Mammalia; order Hyracoidea; family Procaviidae; genus Heterohyrax; species Heterohyrax brucei. Next base: position 108,491,268 of record CM053149.1, on the reverse strand, counting down.
AAGGGATCATGTTCCCAGGGAGCACTTCAGGCTGTCGAACCATCGATTTTGATCTTAGAGTTCTTGAGCTGCACAGTACTTTTTCTCATGCTGCATCAGTGCTTCTACATTGTGTCTCCCATTACGGCTGTCTTTGCTGGTGGCCGAGTGATAGTGATGAATTTTGAATAATGCTTTTGTTTTTCAGTAAAGTCCCAACCTTTGTAATAATTGAGGATTGTTAAATTAGATGTAAAATTGAAGTATGCATAAGATATATGCAGTCTTAAAAATTTGATGTAAAGTGAAATTGTTTTTTTCTCACTTTTTAAATAAAAAGTGAAAACATCTTCCCATAGGATAAAAAAACCTGACTTCTCAATTTTTAATGAAAAAGGTATAATAATTTCTCTATTTTTCTTCCTTCAGAGAAGGAGAGGTCAGGGAAAAAAAAAGATGCAGGAAAATCTAATTGCCAAGTTGTAGAGCTGGGTGTATTCAGTACCCGAGGCACAGTTCACGTGCACCAGGATCTCCTGCGTTAATCACAAGTCAGTTCCATCTTCTCTCATGATAAAAACCCACTACTGCTGAGTCAGTGCTGGCTCGTAGCGACTCTGTAGGACACAGGAGAATTGCCCATAGAGTTTCCAAGGAGTACCTGTCGGATTTGAACTGCTGACATTTTGGTTAGCAGCTTTAACACTTAACCACTACGCCAGGCTCCCGTTATTTTAATTTGCCTCAGGGAAAATTGATGTAACACGAAGATATGATTGCTTTAAAATGTGGATCTGTTTTACTGTAGCCCAACTTTTTCTGTATTTTATACCAAAGACCAAAAAAGGCAAAGCCAGTACTATCAGGTCGATTCTGATTCCTAGCAACCCTGTAGACAGAGTAGATAGAGTTTCCAAGGAGTACCTGGTGAATTCGAACAGGCAACCTTTTGGTTAGTAGACATAGCCCTTAACCCACTATGCCACAGAATGCCATTCAGTTAGCGAGTTATTAATATTTAATGCTAAAGAAATAGATGTCCTTTAAAGGCAAACACTGAAAATCTTCGGGGAGAGGAAATCAGAAACATTTAGCCTTAATGTTTTCAGTATTACTTCCAGAGACGGTGACATCTTTTGTAGGCACAAAAAAAAGTTGTTTATGTAGAGCTTCTGTCAAACACATTGTTTGCTGCCTGAGGGAAATGTACTATGACTCCCAGTAGTGGGAATAACTACTCTGTAATCAAATCTATAACTTTATTGCTAAATTTATGCAATTTGGCTAATTTGCATAAAAGGCATGCCCTTACAGAGAGCATGCGGGAAATACAAATGTCACTGAACTGCAAAGTATCAGACCACATGTGTACATCCTTTTACACATGAATCACCAGCAGCCTTGGGGAGGATCTCACACACTGGAGTGTTGACATGCGTTGACATTTATTCCTTGGAACAGATTCTGTAATCCACCTTTGACAGACTAAAGTATCAAAAGAGAATATGAAGTGATACACTACACATCTGTGTGATTCCATAGCTACACACTAATGGTTTGGGATTCTCTGTGTTCAATGCACAGAGGTATAGTGGTTATGTGCTGTGCCTGCTAACCAAAAGGTCAACAGTTTGAATCTGCCAGGCACTCTTTGGAAATTATGAAGCAGTTCTACTGTGCCCTATAGGGTCGCTGTGAGTTGGAATCGACTCGACGGCAGGGGTTTGGTTTTTTTTTTTTTTTTTTTTTACTTTATGGCATCTCAGAAGCTTTAAGAGCAGTGGCTTCACTGATGTAGTGATTCTTGGGCTACACAGGCAAGATTCAAGGCCAGTGTAATTAAAAGGACCCATGCTGCCCGTCTCCAAAACCTCACCACTGCATTACTTGTCTGTTTCAACCCAAGTGACAGTCAATTTCTAATTTCTGGTGTGAAGATAATCCCTGGGAGTAGTGAGTTGGCTCCTATCTCAAACCAGGGCTTTCCTGACAGTGTACTTGGACCTTCTTGAAGATTTTAGCTGTTTGTTGCTAAATTGACTCCTGAATGTATGTGAAGTAATGTGCATACATGAGAAAAATAATTGCAGGTCTGAGGCCAGGAGGGTTGGGGCCGGAAGACTGACCCAATAGCAGATCTGACTCACTTCTCTTTTCTGTCTGGCGCTGATCCTGCCCTCTCCGCAGGGTGTTTTTTTTTTTTTTTTAACCAGAGTCAGACTGTGAAGCCCTATTATTAAAATTTAAATTTGTTTTGTGTGCCATGCATTTTTTCTTACTGTTTTCCTGCATTTATGTAGTATGTATCATTTTGTTTCAGACGGCAAGAAATGCTTTAGGGTGTGGGGTTTTCTTGTGGGTGTGAGGAAAAAAGGATAAGGAGCTCATTGCCTGCCCAGTTCTGCAAGGGCAGATAGTACAAAGCTTAACTGCCCAGATGATGGAGTCAGACAGACCTGAGTTCTGGTTACAGAGCCACCTAGCTGTGTGTGACACAGGTAAACACAGTTAATCATTAATTAACTGGTCTCCTTGAGCAAGTGGAGTTAACCTTTGTAAACCAGCTTTTTTCTGTACGTTGTGGTAGCATTGGGAGGGTTCAGTGAACCAGTGGCTGTCCCAGCAGTGGCTGACATGTGGCCCCTGCTCAATCAATGTTAGCTGCTATTTTATCACTTCTGTTCTGTCCTATTAAGTGTTAGTTTAGTTGGGTTGGACCCATTTTTATTACATGGACCTTTATGGAACATCTAAATGCTATACCTGCAATTACTTGGAATTAATTATTTGAGAAGAGTTAGAATTCAGCATTTTCTAATTTTCCTTTTTTATTTAAATGTCAGTTTAGTGTGTAAGACAGAATGAGAACTGATTTTTGTATTTTTTGGTAATTCTGTTGTTCTGTAGCTGAATAAATAGATTAATTTACCATAAAAAGTGGTCTAGAGGAGGTTTCTTTTTTCTTCATTTGAATGCTTAAAAAAACATAGATTGTTCCATTTGAAATGATCTCTCCTGTATGACTACCACTCAGCACGTAAGGAATCAGCTTAGGTTTCTGAAAGCCTTTGGAGGATTTTAATGAGTGTCTTTTGGGCTCAATCACCTTGTTGTATTAGGCTCAGTTTATTTTTTTTTCCTAAAAGTTATTCCTGATAATAAAAGAAAACAGCTTATTATTTCTGACTTGCTTACACGAAAACAAAAGCTGTATTTTTTGGACAACTATCCTTTTAATGGTGTTTAAAAGAAAATCTGTATATTTAAAATAAAGCATCTCTAAATTTAAAATAAAAAATATTTTAGTATACAATATCCATGTGATTTTATTTGCTTTCAGCTGGGCAGCCACCTGATTAATTCTTTCCAGTTCTACTGAGATTGAAAGCTATCTTCATGTACTTCAAGTTTAGCTTCCAAGCGTGTTACATGCTATAGTTTTAAGACAATAATATTCCCAAGAAAGACATCAGCCTTTTTTGATCTAGTCTTAATGCTTACAGTATATAACCTGCCTTTTCTTATTTTTTAAATCTTATTTTTTTTCTTAATTCATATTATGGCAATGCCTAGCGAAGGCGTTTTGATTTTATGATTGATTGCATTTTATGTGTTTTACTTCCAGATTAAAGTTTCTTAAAAGTAAAACTGTAGATTACCAAGAATCAGATAGGACCATAGAATTTGTTGACATGTAAATATACTAGACTTTACTTCGACTGTTTTTCTATCATATGATTCTGTAAGATTCAAAATTAGTGTTCTGATTGTTGTCATTTGTATTGGTTTCCTGATATATGTGATTGTACTAATGATACAAGTAAATAACCAAACAAAAGAGAAAATATTTTAGCGTTCCTTCAGCTAAATGTAGACAAGAGAAAGAAACATCTTTGTATTAAATTAAGTTAAATTAGTTTAAATTTAAGATGACTTTTACCTTGATAATTCTTTGTAAAATGACAGAGATCACTACCACATAAAAATATGATTTCTCCTCAAGTTTCACATTAATTCTTGGTTGTTTCACGTTTTAGTAAATGGATTTCTCAGATGTCATCTATTATTTTAAGCTAGTGATTTCTCATCACTTTTTTCCCAGTGTTTATATCCTAATTTGTTTCGTTTATCTCAATATTGCATCATGCTAAACAAGATATTGATTACTTTTACGGATATCAGCATCCTTAAATGTAAGCATTTGCATATTGCTTTGCCATTAAAAAAATTTCATTCTTTAATATTCTTTCACATGGGATTGGGTAGTATGATAAATAAGAAAATTGGGCAGAAATGTTTCCCTTGCTATAATGCTGTTTTCATTCCAGGTATTAGTGTTAAATTTTGTGCATATTTTCTGTCTTTCTTTCTTTAAAATAGATGATCCATAATTATATGGAACACTTAGAGAGAACAAAACTTCATCAGCTCTCAGGGAGTGATCAACTAGAATCCACAGCTCATAGTAGAATTAGGTAAGCTTTGTTGTGCATTTTGCTTTAAGAAAAAGTGGAATAAATAATCTGTTTCTGTTTTTCTCTGTTCTTTAATCCTGGAACCATAGTAAGACTTTTTCAAAAAGCTCTCTCCTGTGGTTGGAATGCTACAGGAGAGAATAACAGAAAATAGAAACAGCCTTCGCTATTAAAAAGATAAATTATGAGACATGCCACATTAGCAGTACCTTGAGATATTTGATTGTTTTCTAACACTTGGGGGGATTATGCTAGGCTTAATTTTTCTGAATTGTGGGAATGTTGAAAAATGTTCCTTTCTCCTGTGTATAATTGGTTTAAAGCCCTTTTTGTTACTGAGGATGTTTGAAAGGGCTAGCAGCCGTTTGTTTGATGTAGGGGTGTGAATAAATTATGTAGATCTCCAATCATTGTAGCCAATGAGCTTAGCCTGGACTCTTAGAAGAGGGAAAAGAGTTAATAGGCTGGATATCTCTCCGGGTTGCTGCATAAATGCTAGGAGCAGCAGCTCTATGGTTATGAGGCGGGGAGAGTGGGGTGACGTCATTGCCTCCGAGCTGCTGCAGGATGGAGTGGAAAGCTGCTGCTGATGGCATTGTTTTTGTGGCAGCAGCTGAATGACAGAGCCTTACTACAAAGATATCCCTTTGGCCCCTGTGTAGGCCTCCTGGTTCGGCTGTTTCACCATGCCAGCACAGCGCCATGAGTCCTGGATGCATGCTGCTGTTTGTGTTTGGCTTTGTTGGCGGGGCGGTGGTCATTAATTCTGCTATCTTAGTGTCTCTCTCTGTTTTGCTGCTTGTGCACTTTTCTATCTCTACCGGTGTGCCAGCTCTGACGCAGAATCTGCCAAGGATACTCAGGTACTCCAGTTTGTCTTGGAAGACCCTGCTTTAGTTGGTTTTTCTTAAATTGTTAGCTTCACCAGTCTGCTATGTAACCATTTCTGTTGCAGATTGAAACAATGGAAAATGGCCTGAAGCTAAGATTTCTGTTCTTATTTATAGTAAATTGTATAGGCTGTCACCTAGGGATTCGTCTTTGTGTTTAGAAACCACCTTCTGAAGAAAAGGATTTTCATACTGTACTTAGACACGTACAAGGGATTTTTGTATTCTACTTGCACATGTACAAGGTCAGTGTGGTTGTGTTCTGAGCAGCATGTTCAAAGAGTAAAGGGGAGAGCAGGAGAAGAACCCTGGGTCTCAGTGTACACAGCCTCTGTGTTGAGTTTCTGAACATTTAGGGGCAAATATCCTTTATGCTAGGATTTGCAGTTGATTTTTAATGGACAAATGGTTTATTTTATTCTAATCGTTCTTTGATTAATGGGGATTCAGGCATCGTTTTTGCTGTCCTTGATACTGGCTTCTGGGAATGGACCATTGAAATATGTTCTTCCTGAAACAGAATATTTTTTGAAGTGAAAGAATTTAAACCAGGCAAAGAATGGGTTCCCCCCACCCCCCCCATTATTCACACATCAAAGTTGTGAATGCTTTACAAAGCCTATTCACTATTGTTTTGTCAGATGTTGTCCTTTGTTTTCTTTGTAGACTTGGGTGACAAATGTCCCTGCCTATTTGTGGGGGTAGTCATTAATCTCTTCAATATTACTGCTGGTTACTCCACTTGTACCCTGCAAGAACCATTGTCCACATTTTAGAGGTTTAAGGTTTTAGGGTTTTTTTTAAACCAGCCAAACCAAAAATATCTGCTCAGATTTGTTTTGTGCGTGACTTTTAGTGGATGTTCGTAATGCATACTTTTTATTAAATGTGTACTTAACAATAAAATGTTCAAATCCTAACAGTGGATTTAGATATGTCAATGAGAATTAATGTAGTGAGTTCTCTTTGTGTTCCTTTTTATAAATAGATAGTTCATGTTCAACAAGCGTTTAAGACCCAGAAAATAAATTTTATCTTAATCTACTGTCTAGAACTAGATACCTGGTGGTTTATAATTTTGTTTTTCCTGGATTTAAAAGAGAAAGCAGTTTTATTTTACCGCATTACAAAGTTCTATATGTGTCCATGATATGTGGGCTTCTAGGGAATAAAAAAACACCTGCCCTCAAAAATAAGTGAATTGTTAAGACTAATTATAAGAGGGTGTCTTAGGTCTAGGGTCTGCTGGAGATGGCATTGCTGTGCCATCCCGTGTAGGGCTGAGTAGCAGTTCCAAGCACAGGCTGAAAAGCTGGACTGCCTGGGTACAAATACTCTGCCACACACAAGCCAGAAAACCTGTGGCAAGTTGTTTAATCTTTCTGTGCCTGAGTTTCCTTGTCTGATTGGGTAGTTATACAAATCAAGTAAATTTATCATTTTATATTTAATCAGTTTCAAGATATATCGTAAGTTACAGAAGTAGATGATAGTCACTCATTTGTACCCATTAATTTTTTAGCATTAATATTTAACTCCAGCTGTTTTACTAATAAGCATGTGATTAAATTCGTAGAGTTTCTTAACACAAAAGTTGCTATTGAGCGAAGTGACTAAAGATATGAAAATCTTCAGTATTGCAATTAAATGTTAAAGAAGTAGGCAGCATATTTCTAAGGAAAGTGCATTGGCTTTTGAGTTAAACAAACTTGGCTGTGAATTCTATTTTTGGTAATTACTAGTGTCTAAAGTCTCTGAGTATCACTTTTCCTGACCTGTAAAAGGAGAAAATAATCCCTATTTCCCAAGCTGATACAAAGGTTGGATGAGTTATTGTAAGTAAATCATCTAAGCTTAGTGCCTGCCACATGGTGGATACTGAACAAATGGAATTTTGGTATGTAAAACTGACTTTACTGATGATTACTAAATGTGAATATAGATGAACTGTTTTAAACAGTTACTTTCAAAATTATGTATACTGGTAAGCTCACATTGAAATAACCAACTCAAAAATGGATATATGGAAATAAGACAGTTTTAAAAAAAGTCTATGACAAGAATTCTGATCATGGTAGTAACTTAGTTTCTGGAGAGTAATAGGTGGTCATCCGTATTACTGAAGCTTTTAATAAAAATGAATTACCAAGCATGCGTACCAACATGCACGGAACTCATATTCAAGTTTGGAGGTTTCTTTTATAAAGTAAGATGCTAATTAACATGCATAATAGCAACTAAGTGCTTTTCCATGCCCATTATATAATTTACAGTAGAATAAGGAGAGAGGGGTATGTAGTAACATTGTTTCTCCAAAATTGAAACAGTGTGGCCTAGAGTAGTATTTTCCTGCTGGACAGAGAGCTCTAAGTCTCTGAGGTCAGCTCCCTGTAGAGCAGTTTCTGAGTGATTGATAAAAGCAGTATAAAGAGGTTTGCTTTCTGCTTGTGTTTTGGTTGTAGCGCTAGTTAAAAGGAGTAGGAGAGTAAAACTTGGACCCACAGCAGGACCTACCCCCTCAATGGATTAGTTTTGAAATGTTTCAGCAATTGATAATGTGTGGAAATTATGTGTTATCCTTGACACAGAAAGATAATGTTAATGACTGGCTTGTATTTTGATTTCTTTTAGCAATGTGATAGATTTGTGTGAAGAAGTCTGTATTATCGTTTGAGTTCTCTTTTTGCATTTTGGGTTAAGATTCTATTTGATTAGATTCTTAATATTTTGTGCTCAAGTCAGTAAAAGAAAAACAAAAATCAACTCCAGTAGCTCTTAGATGCTTAGATTTTGTATTTTAAAAATAGGTTCCACCAAAATTGGAGAGTCAGTGCCAGGTTACTTATTTTATCAAGTATAACCCAAAACCAAACCAAACCCACTGCCGTCAATTCGTAGGACGGAATAGAACTGCTATAGGACAGAATAGAACTACTCCACAGAGTTGCCCAGGATCACGTGGTAGATTTGAACTGCCGACCTTTTGGTTAGCAGATGTAGCACTTAACCACCGTACCACCAGGGTTTGGGGGTTTATCAGGTATAACAAACAAACAAAGAAAACCAGTGTCATCGAGTTGATTTAAACTCACAGCGACCCTATATAGACACTGAAAAAAAATCCAGCTGCCAGTTACTGTCACTATCATTTGATGATTGAAAGGGCATTTTAAGATCAGAGAAGCAGAAAAGATGTACCTTAAAATAGAGATGGGCAGTCATTCTCACAAAATAAAAGGTTTACCTTATATGGAAATGTTTGTGTTTGTCATATACTATGTTGTCTAATAAGGGTGTAAATAATGCCTGTTCTTGACACAGACTCATGAAACCTTAGTTGCTTACCAGCACTGGGGATCAGTTGGTGTAAACAGAATAGATGACTGTTTATTTATTTATTTGTCATTTGATTGTTCTGACTTGTAGTCACAAACTTAGATTTGGTGTTATAATCTAGCATCCTACTGTACTCCCTATCTGCATTTGATTTTCTCTTCCAAATATATAATGTAGGGAAAAGTACTCCAAATGTGAAGAAGTATGATAGATAATTAACTGTAAATGATAGAAGTCTTGTTTTCTGTTGTAATTTCTTGTGCATATGATGCTAATAATGATAAACACGATCTCTCCCTCCCTTTTGATTCACCTAATCTTTCATGCCGCATTCTGGCGTTTCAGTAATCCCTTTTGATTGTTGTTAGGAATAGAAGAGCACATCCTTTGTGTTATGTGACAGTATTTTTCAAAAGCAGCTTAAGTTTCTTTGGTATAAAAATGAGCTTAAAGAATAAAAGGCTTATTTAGCAAAACTGAATATTTTCCTACTTTTACTTATAAATTCAGTGTTTCTGTTCTGACTTAGGTTCTTACCAATAGAAATGTGGGTCCCAGTAGTCCCCAAGCCATTAATGTAAACTCATTCTTTCCCAGTGTCCACAGTTGTGAGTTAGTGACCCAGAGTGACCTGTTAGGAAGTGCATTTCTACTTTTTTAAAAGCCCTTTTATTTGGAATCCTCTGTGTATCAACAAAGGATAGGTTTCTTGTTGAAATTTCATTGTTATTAAAATTATAACTCTGGTGCATTCAAATTTCCCACAAAGCAATGGAAAGTTTACAACTTTATTTTTTAAATAATGTTTTGGACCCCCTATTTTGAAGAAAACTGATAGTGGTTTTCTCGTATGTACTGTGTCTGAAAGGAGTGTATATTATGGTTCTGTAGAAAAATAGAGATTTTTTTTTTTCTACTTCAGAGAAAATAAAAATCTTTCAAAGGTTTTTTTTTAAACTGTAATTGGTAGCCCTGGTTTAGATAGTATATAATTTTCTTGTAGGAAGAAAAGATATGCACTAAAAAGGCATTGATAAACCTTCAGAGAATAGTGTGAGAATTTAGAAAATCTAACTTTGGATGTTAGTGTCAATTCCAAAGGGGAGGCCACTGTGGGTTGCAGGTTTCCCTAGAGCTAACCTGAGCACGAGTGAGAACACAGCTCTTGCCATGAAATCAGACCACAGCCCAGTTCCTGGGCAAGGAGCTCATCAGTTATTTATAGGATTTTCTAAACCATCGGCTACCACTTTTTAGGTGATTCTTGGAATTAATTTAAACTTCAGAGACTCTATTCTTTCTCTTTGGTAGGTCTACTTACTCAGAGGAACAATCAGTATTATTTAAGATGGGTGATTCTGAAGCAGTGGCAGTTCAGGCTTATTATCCATCATGACAAAAAAAAAGAGTAATTTTTTTCTTCCCTCTCCAAATAGAAAAGAACGCCCTATATCCCTAGGGCTTTTCTCATTGCCTGCTGGAGATGGGTTGCTTACACCTGATACCCAGAAAGGAGGTGAGACCCCTGGATCAGAGCAATGGAAATTTCAGGATTTAAGTCAGCCCCGTTCTAATACCAGCCTAAAGGTAAGCTTTAGTCCACCTTTCAATGTACGTTTCTAAGCTTCTTACTCAAATTGACATACTAGACAATTAAAGCATAATAAAATTAAGTAGTTTGTGTAAATTTTAGTTTTAGTTTGTAAAATCAATGTCTTTTGGTGAATTTAGAGAAGCAACCTAATTATGGTTTTTAGAATTGAAAATCATTACCACCTTGAAATCCCTTGGTTCACTGTTGAAGGCTTCACAGTTTAATTGGGCTCCACTTTTTTTTAAAAAAGCATTTTTCTTTCTTAACAGTATAAAACAATATCCAAAAAATATGTTGCATTTACTTAAAGGGCTAGTGCTAATTCATTATACGGTATATTCTTATTTCCCAAGTTAAATTTATTTTAAGCTTTAGTGCACCTAAAATAATAAGTAATAAAACAATAAGTTTACTTTTATTTTTAATACTGTGCTTTAAGAGAAAGTTTACAATCAATTTGTCGTATGAAAACTTACACACCCATTGATGTATAACCCTAGCTGCTATCCCCATGCTGACAACACACTCCTTTCCATTCTGTATTTTTGGTGTCTGTTCAGTTAGCTCCTGTCTCCCTTTGCCCCCTCTTCGTGCCTTTGGACAGCAGCTGCCCAGTTAGTGTCTTGTATCTACTTAAGCCAAGAAGCACACTCTTCCCTGGTATTACTTATGTGTTGTAGTCCAGTCCAATCTTTGTCTGAAGAATTGCCTTCGGGAATAGTTTCAGCTTTGAGCTAACAGAGAGTCTAGGGGCCGTGTCTTCTGGGGATCTTCAAGTATATCAGACCATCAAGTCTGGCCTTTTTAATAGGGTTAGAGTTAACGCACACCCACTTTTCTCCCGCTTTGTCAGCAACCGTCTGTTGTGTTCCCTGACAGGGCAGTCGTTGGTGGTTGCCCGGCACTAATTCTTCTGGTGTCATGCTGAGGTAGACTCGGGATTATGTGGCCCTTTCTGTCTCTTGGGCACATATTGTCCTTAAATGTCTTTGATAGCTTTCATTCTCCTCTGCTCCATATAGCCAAGCCAGCCAAGTGCCGTCGAGTCGGACCAGTTGATGCTTCTCGGATGGCTGCTTGCTAGCTGCTTTAAGATCCAGATGCCACTTAACAAAATAGGATTCAGAACATTTTCTTAAAAAAAAACTTTGTTGTGCCAGTTGACCTGGATGTCCCTGAACCCCATGGTCTCCAGACCCCTGCCCCTACTGCTTACTCTGTCCTTCAAAGTGTTTTGGTATATTTATTTAGGAAACCTCTTAGCTGTTGGTTTAGTCCAGTTGTGCTGACTTCTCTGCTGTATGTTGTCCTTCCCTTTACATACATTAATCTACTATCTAGTTAATGAATACTCCCTCTCTTCCCACCTTTGTAACCATCAAAGACTGTTTTCTTCTATGTTTAAACTATGTGTGTCCTTATAATAGTGATTTTATACAATATTTGTCCTGTTGGAACTGACTAATTTTATTCAGCATGATGCCTTCCAGGTGTCTTCATGTTATGAAATGTTTCCCAAATTTATTGTTGTTCTTTATCATTGCATAGTATTCCATTGTGTGACTGTACTGTAGTTTATTTGTCCATTCATTGGTTGATGGGCATCTAGGCTGATTCCATCATTTTGCTATTCTGGACAGTGGTACAGTAAACGTTGGTGTGCATGTATCTATTTGTGTAACAGCTCTTTTTTCTCTAGGATGTATTCCAAGATGTGGGGTTGCTGGATCATATGTGGTATTTCTATTTCTAGCTTTTTGAGAAAGTGCTAAATAGAGTTAGAGTATATTCTTGACCAAGAATTTATTATCAATGTAAATGATAAATAGAACCAGTAATCTCAAAGTAGCAATAAACTAATAGTTATAAATTATGTTCTGTATCCTATTAAATCGAGTATTTATAGACTGTTGATTACAAAAAAAATCTTATTACGTTAGAGTATCTGTTCTATCATAAATCTAGCCTAAAACAAATACGTCACTTTCTCCATACTATTTACCATAGGCTGAGTGCTTGTATGTGGCTCTTATACTTCTAAAATATTGTCACTTACTTGTTTACTTTGTCTCTCTCAACCAAGACCGTAAGCTCTGTGTGGTTTATTTATTGCTGTATCACTAGTGCCTAGAATGGTGCTTAGCACACAGTAGCACTCAGAGCATTATCTGTTGAATGAATGAATGGTTTTCAATGTTAGAAAGACTCTTTTGGGACAATATAGATGTCTGTTTCTGAGCTCTCAAAATTAGAAGTATTCAAGTCATTCCATAGGCCTTTGAAATGTACTCAGAGAAATAGGTAGTCATTAAATATTTGATGACTTTTCTCCCCCTGGAAAGTATTTTTAACAGTGAGACTGACCTCACCTTTTTTTCCCCTTCTCTATTCCTGGTTGCTCAGTTTATTTGAGACTAATTGTGCAGCTGCTTAGTATCAGACCACAGTGATGCCACTAGAAAATTCTCATTCTTTACTCCTACAGCCATGTTTGCTTTTTTTAGCCTGTAGGTTTAATAGAGCTTCCAAAACACTCATCCTTCAATCACCTGCTTGTTGTGTCCCCTTCCCCCCCAAAAAAATTAAGTAGGAGGGATACTTTTAGTGTACCCAAATATATGTTTGTTTTCTTTAGTTATGGTAAAAATGTACAGAACAAAACATAGCATATGTTTTGTACCTAAACAGCAATAATTTGGTAACTAGTTTATTTACTATACAAAAGTTCATCTTAAGATTACTATAATTCTCTTATTAATTATACATTATGACTGAAACTTATAAAACTATTTAACAGATTATTAATAATGGACTTAACTGTAGAGGTATTTTATGTCTTCCCCAGAGATAATGGCAAGTTTTCCCCAGAGAATTTCTAAAAACAAACTTCTGTCTCCCTCTATTTGATCTGGATATCGGATCTGACTCGAGGGCACTTGGCTATAGAGCCAATAAAGGAAATAAATAAAGATTGAACAGATAGACTTCTATAAGTGGAGTTACAACATAGCAGAGAAGTACAGCTTGTGAAGTCTAATAATTAGGACATTTTTATTATTCACTTTACCTTGTTGATAACCAGATATTTTTCTCAAAGGGCTAGGAATCAGGAGTTTAGAGTTCACAGGCATGTCACATACCACTAGTCTTGGTTTCCGTTGTGACAGGGACTAAACTATCTTTAATGTCAAATATTCTGTAATTGTTGTTTCTCTAAGAGCTTTGGGATTGGCCCAGCTGTATTTAGGGAATATTTTGCCTTCTTTTTTTAAAAAAAAACCTAAAAGAGAATTAATATTAATTTTACTAGGACAATTTTTCTGTAAAGTAAGATTACAGTGAAAATATTCAGTAAAAGATGTGTTAGTCTGCTTTTGTACAGATTTATAGTCTTGGAAACCCTATGAGGTTGCTGTGAATTGAAATTGAATTGACAGCAGTGAGCTTGGGTATGAGATATTACATCCTTGAGTGTGATTGTGTAAAACTTTTATCTCGTATGGCAAGATAAGCTGTATATTTTCCAGTTCCTTTGTGTTATTTGAAGTTGCACGACAATTTCATATTCAAGTGAATACCTCATTTAATGGTGCCATGCACTGTACACACTTCTAAGGGATCTAGAGCAACATATGAGGACTGCCTACTCCACTGGTGAATATTACTATGGTCACCTTTGAAGTATTCCACTTGGAAAGCTGTGAGCCTATGCCAGCACTTGGTCCACCCTGCAAAGCAATTTTGGAACCCTTTTCTGGAATGGCCATCAGAGCTGTTGTTGTATTACCATTGATGTTCTGAATGTCATCTAAATGTCTTCCTTTAAACATTTCTTTTATCTCTGGGTAAAAGTAGAAAGTCACTGGGGGCCAGATCAGATGGGTATGGAGGGCGTTCCAATACACTTACTTATTTACTGGCTAAAAACTTAACTCATGGACAACTATATGATTAAGTTCATGAACTTGCCACCTCGCCACTGTGCACAATGACTATTCCAAAAAGAGTTCCAAAATTGCTTTGAAGGGTGAACTAGGCGCTGGCATCAGTGCATAGCTTCCCAAGAGAAGTACTTCAAAGGTGACTGTAATGATATTCAGCAGCAGAGTATGTAGCACTTAGAACAGTTAAGTCCACGGACTTAATTGTCAGACCTTGTGTATGCACCACATGATATATATCAAAATATATATCAAAGTACATATATATCAAAATACATATATCATGTATTTTGGAACATAATTTCAGAAATTCTCCTTAATTCAGCATATCTTTCATTATTGAAAACACATGGTATCAACAAAAGCTTTTTAGAAATTTGTACACGAAAGGGATAATGATTTGACAAATTCCTTTTATTGCCATTCTTCTGTCACAAAGTTTCCTATAACTCTTTGTTTCTTTGGATACAACACATTGTGTGGTTTTCTTGCAGAACCAACCAAAACCAAACCTGTTACCATCAAGTTGATTCCAACTCATCGTGACCTAACAGAGGGCAGAGTAGAATTCTATAGGGTTTCTAAGGCTGTGATCTTTAAGAAAGCAAACTGTCACAACTTTCTCCCAAAGAGTGGCTAGTGGATTTGAACCACTGACCTTTCTTGGTCAGCAGCCAGGCTTTTAATCACTGTGCCACCTGGGCTCCTTAATACCTCATATGTTACTCTATAAAAGCAGTAATTTATAGCACACTCCCGTTACTTACATTTCAAACAGTTATACAGCTTCCTAACTGGCAGCAGCAGCGCACACTGAAAGTGGGAAAACAACTTCCCAGGAAAGCTGAGAGGTGGAAAATGTAGGTGGGTGAATGTATGTATCTCATTACTGATGATAGGGTTATGTACCCCCTTCATTGCTGTGTTGCATGTTTCTCGCTGTGAGAGAGCTGTAGTCAGTAGCATTATAAATAATCCATGGAATTAGTTTCACGTAATAGAAAATATACCAAGAGTGTGATGCACCTAGAAGAGGGTACAAATTGCCCTTAAAAATAAGTTTTTCTACATGTTATTTATTACATTCATGCAGGGGAGACTGACAAGCACTGTCAAGAAAAGAAAGCAAGATAAGTGGTAAAGAATAATTAAGGGCAGTTGTTTTAGTAAGCAAGACTTCTTGAAGACAGTAATTTGCACCTGCTGTGAGGGATGTTCAGGTGTATGGAACAGTATGGAGGAATGGCGTTTTAGGCAGATGAAACAGCAGCTGTTAAGACTGGTGTAGGAATAAACTTTGGCATCATTGAGGAAGTCATCTGTCTTGTTATCTCACTCCTCTCAAACTGTAGATCCTGTGCATTGCACTGACATACCTTTTCAGAATGTTATCGACAACATCCATCTTTCCATGCGTAATGAAAATTTCTCATTATCATCTACCTTCTAGCAGCATTTGATGCATCCAGATGCTTTCTACTTCTTGAAATGCTTTGTTTGCTTACTTCCAGGGCTTTCTCTAATTGGTTTTCTTCACTGCTGCTTCTTTGTGCTTGACTCCCTTCCACTTTTTGACCTTTGATATTGATTAATTTGATGTTAGAGTATCTCAGGGCTTAAATCCCAGCCCTTTTATCTGCTTAATCAGGTGCTTAGCTCAAGTCCCATGCTGTAAATGCACTCCACACATCAGCCCCTCACAAATTTTAATCTACAACTCTGACCCTATCTCCCAGCTGCAGACCTCTGTATCCAGTTGTTTTTCTTTGTAGTTTGGTCATACTTATGTTTTCCCCCTGCTGAGAGTACCATGGATAGAAACGCCCTCTCTCAAGTTCACATTTAATCCCAGTGTTTCTGTTTTGAACTGGTTTGGAAACTATGTTTCAGAACCTTCAGAGGTTTCATGTAAGCTGTGACACTAGGATTGGTAGAGCAAAACAGGGATCTGTGGGCAGGGTGTGGAGTGGGGAGCACCCAAACTAGGGTGTGGTCATCCATGTGTGGAGTCAGCCTGAGCAGTGTAAAGGGCATTTCTGTAGAGGGGTAGCCAACTTGGGGGTGTCAGATCCTGAGCAGGATGGTGAGGGCTTCCCCAAAGAAAATCACGAGAATGGGATGTCAGAGCTTGAGCAGGGAGGAGACAGCATCTCTGTTGTGGGGCAGCCTGGAGTAGGGAGATAGAGCATGCACAGGGAAAGGAGGATATTGATGAGGAAGGGGGTACAGGGGAGGAAGAGTGCTGGAGCATAGAGAATGGTAAGAGATTGCAGCCCTGGGTGTCAAAGTAACAGAGAGCTTTAGAATAGAAGGAGCTGTCAGCAAGGTCAGCTGTACAGAGGCATCAAGTAGGTTAAAGACTGAATTAGTAGGAATAGGTATGAGACTGAGTTTCAGGGCCAATAACAAGAGTCAGTTGTGAGGAGTGAATTGTGAAAGGTGGAAATAGCAAATGTAGGCTATTCAAGAAAGTTGGAGGAGGAGAAAAGGTATAACCTGGGTTAGAGTTGGAGGCTAGCAGAGTAGAGGGAATAACACTCTTAGAAAGAATAGACTGGGGTTGTTTATGTGTTTAAAAGAAGAGTCCAGTAGGAAGAGAAATTCAAGACAAGGAAATGAAGGAATATAACTGATACATCAGAATCCTAGGGGATGGACAGAGGGAAAGGATCATACATTCAAACTGCAATTAAAATCTTGATAAGATACCTCGATTTTTCTTGGTCTTTTGCTGTTACAAACAATAACGTGTTGAATAGTTTTATGTGTGTATTTGTAATTCCTGTAAGTTATGTTGCTGAATCAAAGTGTATATTTAAGATCTTGATAGATAATTGCCAAATTACCTGCCAAAGGGATTGTGGCAATTTGTACTGTCACCAGAAATATTCTGTAAGTTCTTTACATTCAGAGTTCAGAAATCTCACCCTTGTGCCCAAATATCAAAAAAGAAAATGTTTTTTTTTTCAGACTTTTTAAATCTTCAATCCATATAATTTTTATAAGTTTTCTATGTCTTGGTTGATGTGTCTATAAAATAAGAGCTCATTTGGCAGTGATTGCTCAGATTCTGTCTAGTTTCCGACATACATATGTTTATGTATGTACACCTACACATACATGTGCACCTGCCTCCAGACAGTGAAACCTGAGAGGCTGAATTCAGCAATACTACAAATTTTTCCAGATCTTGTGATTTTACTGCCTTTGACACAGAGTGCAGTCTTACTCACATTCCATCACTCATTTTAATGGCAAATATTTGAGTTTTCTTTCTCTAACAGGTTTCTGCCTCACACAGGTTCCAGCTTTTACAGGTTTTACTCTGTATGGGCATTTGCATATATACTCCAAAAAAGTGTTTTGTCTTTTTCTGTCAGAAGGTATCCTGAGTTGTCAATTGTTAGTAGAATGTGACTTTTAGAACTGAGAAAAGCAATTTTTATTGTCTAAACAATTGAATTACTACCTACTTGGGAAGAATTTAAAGAGTTCTTTTAAAACCATGTGACATGAAATGCTTCAGCAGAGCTACTGTGAGGAGCTCTTGTTTGCAAGGTTTGGTACATAAAGGCAGCGGTCAGTGTGTGCTGCATTCTTCAAGGGATGTGCCTCGCATGCAGAACGGAAATGTCTAAACACAGCCAGCATTCTTGTTTATAAGAATGTTCCCTCCTCCTCCAGTGTGGTCAAGTTCTGAAGTTGTTCCTATTTCTTCAGTTTTTCCAAGCTTGAATCTCATTAGTAGCTGAAGCTTATTCTAGTATTGTCTGTGATTAAATGTTTCTATTATAAAATGCATGTGTAGTTTTAAAATTTAAAATATTGAAAGCTCTATCTCAATTCTTTTTATACGTTTTATTTTGAAATAATTTTAGACTAACAGAAATGTTGCAAAATTATCAAATTCCCATATGCTCTTCTTCCAGCTTCCCTTAATGTTAGCATCTTAATAACTATAGTGCCATTACCAAAACTAAGATATTGACAGTGGGCCACTACTGTATACTTTTTATTGTTGAGAATATACATAACAGAACATACACCAGTTCAACAGTTTCTGCGTGTGTAATTCAGTGACATTGATTACATTTCTTTGTGTTGTGCACCTGTTACCCTCCTCTGCCACATTGTTCATCCTCCGTTAATATAAACTCACTGCTCCCTAAGTTTTGTATTTAATCTTTTCAAGTTGCTGTTGTTAATTTGACCTGGTATAGATAGCTTTTAAAGGAGCACAGTGCTGAAAGTGAAGCACCTGGTGTATTGAATTGTAACAGAGCAAATGTCAGTCTGTCTTATTAGTGGCTCTGTTGACCTTGATCTCTTGCTTAGACTGGTGTGTGTGGGATTTCTTTACCATAAAATTAACTGTTTTTTCTTTTGTAATTCATAAGTATCTTGGTAGATATACTTCAAGACTAGGCAGATATCCTGTTGCTCTTCTCAAGCTTTCACTAGCTGATTTTTGTATCTGTTAGTGATTCTTGTCTATAGTTATCATACCTAATGGTTATTTTCTAGTTGTCTTCACCCGTTGTTAACTGGAATTCTTTGTAAGGTGAGCTCTTCTCTCCCCACCTTCCTCCTCCTGCTGTTTGCCCTCCCTCCCTTTCCCCTTCTTTTCTTTCTATTTGGACTTATAGGTATTTATTGTACTCTATGGGTTACCCAGTACTGGGAGGTTTTTTTTTTTTTTTTTCTGTTTTGCTCAGTAGGAGCTCTTTCAGGTTGACTCACGTGCCCTTTTGACACAACCCCTTCTTTTTCTGATTATTTTCTTGCGTAATTGGCACTATAAGATGTTCCACGTGCTTTTCTTTTCTCTGCTCCAGTCCTGTAATCAACTGCTTTTCTGAAAATCCCTGGTTTCTTTTACTAGAGAACAGTATATACAGACTCAAGATCTGAGCGCTGGGTGTGTTTGTTGCTAGCTCTAGAAGAGCTAGGATAGAGCTCAGGAGTATAACTAGACTAAAGGATGAAATGCACGTCTGTGATTATTTCTCTACCTCTGGAAGTATCAATATGAACTTGTAATTTTGATATGTACGCATCTATATATACATATGAGTTCATGCTGATAACCTCCAGCTCCAATCCAATACCATGAGGTAGGTTTATTCTAACCCTTAACCCCATTATCTATCATGCACTTAGTTATTCTTTCAACCTTAGCACCCTGTCCAAACAAAAAATCACCATCAGGTCAATTCCAACCTGTAGCAACCCTATAGGACCAAGCAGAACTGCACTGTAGGGCACCCAAGGAGTACCTGGGGGATTCAAACTGCTAGCCATTTTTGGTTAGCAGCCGCAGCTCTTAACCACTATGCCACCAAGGTTTTCACTTCAACCTTAATGTATACTTAAAAGCGAGCCAAATATATACTTAAAGGAGTTTCTCAATTGCTAACCTATACCCTGTGAGAAACAAACTGACTAGAGTACAGTATATAGTCCTTGTTATTTTTATCCTTACGATGTCCAGTCAAAATAGTGTTTTCCAGCATTACTTAGGTTAGTTCTTTTCTTTCCCGATCCCTTCAGTGTCCTTAAGTTGTTCATTTGTAGTATAGTTGGTTCATATGTTACTGTATGCATTCATTATACAAGTATGTGGTTACCTAGTAAATAGTTGTTTTGTTTTCTCTTTTATAATCCTTTCCTCTTCCCAAGTCAGCAGTAGTCCTGTGTAGTAAAGGTTCTAGAACAGGAGGTGAGAACATTATTTCAAAACAATCCTAAAAAAATAGATGAGAGTCATTAATTACTGGTTATTTCTCCAACTGTTACTCTCAATATATCAGATACTCAGTTTGGAACGTTACAAGTGTTGCTCACTGTAATACTTAAGAAAATTATTTCACCTTCAGTGGTTGTCAGGTCTTTACTATAGCCTGTCATTTTCTTTTCCCAAAGTAAACATTTAGAAATAAAAAAGAAAAAATATAAATAAATCTGGCAAAAATTCAGCTTAAATCTATTCAACTCTAAGTAAGACAGTTTGTATTCATTCAGCCCTCTGTATCCACAGGTTCCACGTCTACATATTTGACCAATATTAATTGAAAATATGGGGGCGGCAGTGGGGGAAAGAGGGTGGGAAGTTACAAGAAAGTTCCAAAAGGCAAAACTTGAATTTACTCTGCATCAAGCACTGTGCTGAACCCATGGGAATGAACTAATGCGTGGGCATACCCTGTTGTATCCTCTCATCATTTCATGGATCCTCAGTCTCTGTTAGCACTCATTGTTTGGCAATTGGTGGCATCTTTTCATTATTCCCTAAACAGTACAGTACTGTGTAACAACTATTGTATAGCATTTACATTGTAATAAATATTGAAATTACATGGGAGGATGTGAGCAGGTTATATGCAAATACTATATCACTGTACATAAGGTATTGAGCATCCATGAATTTTGATACCCTGGGGCAGTGGGGGGAGAGGTGTCCTGGAACCAGTCCCCAATGCATACTGAAGGACAACTATACTTTGCTTTAGGCACTTACTTTTACTTGGAGAGAAAGAAATGTGCATAATAAAAATTACAGTATATGTTAAAGATGAATTCTTTGGCTAGTTCTCTGTTTGTAATTGTACTTTTCTGCTTATTGGCCTTAAATTCTTTGACTCTCAAAGATAAATTCATGTCTTGGACTTGCTTGCCCCTTTATTTAGCTTGCTTCAGATTGTATTAGTTTCCTAGGGCTGTAAATAGTACCAACAAGGTGGCATGTAAGAAGAGAAACTCACTATCTGTTCTGGAGGCTAGGAGTCTGAAATCAGAATGTTAGCTGCTCATAGACTTAGGTGTTCCTTGGATAGAAGCTTACAGCATCACATTGCATCCTTCCACTTTTTCTCTGAGTCCATGTCTCTTCTCTTTTACAAGGATACCATTTATATAGGATTAGGACTCACCTTACTGCTGTATGACCTTGTGTTAACCCAACTGATAACATCTTCGAAGGCCTTATTTCCAAAGAGGGTCACATTCATAGGTATAGGGGTTAGGACCCCACGTACCTTTTTTAGGGGTACACAGTTCAATCCATAACACAAATGAAGTCAGTCTACTTAGGAAAATGGTATATTGAAACATTGCCAAGTTGTCCATAATGAGATAATTTATTTTGTATAGTTGGGAGCATAATTAATAGTCTGTTAAAAAATAAATCACTATGAGACAATACTAGATAACACATGGCATATTTATCCTGTACAGCACTGAGCCACATGACACATTTGATGAATGAAACTACTGAAAATATTTTGAAAGGTTTATAGATTAGGAACTAACGTTACCTCTAGAGTTAATCTTTCTGGAGAGAGATTTAAAACCTGATTTTCTAAATTTGAATGTCTAAGGCGCAAAGAGTAGATTGTTTTCATTCACAGTGTCCCAAGTGAGGTGGAACGTAAGGTACCTATTCTCTCAGTGCACAGCTCAACGCATGGGGCAGTGTACAGATGGCAATCCAATAGCAAAGCTGGCCCCTGCTTTTTGTGGACGTTGTCTAGTGACATGCACAGCCTACAGTGTGACAGTTTCTTAAAGACTCTGAGGGGAATTATAAGTAAATTTGTCAGCAGAGGAGACTTTGACAACATGTTGAGTCTCTGTGTTTTGTACCTGTGTGTGTTTTTGAAGATACTATCTTAATATTAGATAATGAGGATAGATGGGTCTGCAGAGAAATAAAGCAGCATTTACAGTCAAGTCTGTTAGCCAGCACAGCACAGCCTGGCAGGTGATGTGGGAAGTCAGCGACCTAAAATAGGACTTGCAGGTCTCCAGACACTTCAGGTTGAATGTGAAATAATAGCATGCAACTCCCCCAAAACTTGAAGTACATTAGACCACTCAGGAAATGCTTGCAGTGTCATGTAAGTGTGGTAAGGGTCTCTGCTTGTTTTCACATGTTACTGGGTTGCTGTCCAAAGTCAGGTGTTTTCTCTTCCAATACTTGTTTCTCCTTTGTGTACCCCTTGATTGTAGGTGTTGGAGGTACCCTGTGAGGGTCTTGTGCTTCCCGTCAAGTGCTGTAGCAAGGACTTCTCTGCTCATCTTAGGAGCTGTGTATCACCATTGCTCTGGAGACTGAGGAGAAATATCCCCTTTAAAATGCAGAACTTGTCTCTGTTTAGCTCTCATGCCATATCCTTAGGATCCAGTTGTCAGAAGTTCAGCCCACACAGTGAATTATTTTAAGCAGTGTAAAATATTTTTGTGTGGTAAAAACATAAAAGAGAAATAAATTACAAATAAATAAATTTCCTGTTATGTGGATAGCTGCAGTGCAGTGAATTATTTAATATGTCTCTTTTAGCCACCAAATGACTGAGTGGGACTATGCATATGAGGTGCTGTGGCCCACCAAGGGGATCGAATAGCTGCTAATAATATAAATAAAGTGCATGGCACTCTTGTGAAGGTTAGACCATGCAAATAAGATGTACAGAACCCCAAGAAGAGGAAACCCTGGTGGTGTGGTGGTTATGTCTGCTAGCCAGAAGGTTGGCAGTTCAAATCCACCAGCTACTCCTTGCAAGCTGTAAGGCAGTTCTGCTGTGTGCTATAGGGTTGCTATGAGCTGTAATTGACTCAGTGGCAGTGGGTTTGGTTGTGTTTTTTTTAAGAAAGGGATAGTCACTTCTGCCATTCATCTAGGCCTAAAAGACAGCCAATTCCAGAGCAGAAAGGGGACCTCTTGACCATCAAGAAAGAGCCAGGAATAGAACACATCCTTTGGACCTGGATCCCTTTGCTGAAAACTTCTTAGACCCAGGAGACAGAGCTAGAGAGAGAGCACTGTAACATGGCAGACCGCAAGAAGCAGAGACAGAGGTACTGCAGAAGTAGAGACAGCAGAACTGGGAGATCAGCAGGAACCCTGCTATGAGTTTCTCAGAAGGCACAGCAGGGTTGTTTGTAAGGTGCCGCTAGGCACTTGATGGAGCTCGAGCAGAGTGCCCCAGGCTGAAGCTTACTGGCTGAGTGGGTTTGTGTCTGGGCACTACTGGCGGAGCTAAAGGAGCTTTGTAGTACTTGCCTAAGAAGGGCAGATGTTGAGCTGAGTATCCATGGGCCACAAAGAGGCCTAGGGTGTGGGTGAGAAAATGCTGGCCTGATAGAAGAACTGTTACCTGAGCATTTCTGAGCCTGGATTGCAACTTCCCTAATAAACCCCATAACTTAATATGCCCAAGGTCGGTGCATTATATGTGGAGCTGGATTAAGAGTCTGCCCTTTCAACAAGTAGTTCAAATGATTGGATACAGGATGTTTTAAAGACCACATTGACAAATTTATATCCTGAGATTGAGACTCAGATTAGTCCACTGCGGTTTTACCCCAGCTGCTAGACAAGTAGTACCTGATCTAAGTGTTCTGAAGTCTGCCTTTATTATCAGATGATTGCACAATATAATTGCCATTGACACTCTGATGTAGATAGTAACAAATAATTTTATTGCTAACATCGCGATTCTACTTTTTCAATATTTTATATTTAGAAGAATCTCTTGTATGCCTGGAAGAATACAACTGACTGAAATATCTGCTTATTTGAAAGTAGTCTGCAGGGGTTAAGTACTGGTTTCCTTTGGTAGTTAGTGACTGTTTGTTATGTGGTTTGTTATTTTTTAACAGAAATCACTTTGGGCAAGTTTATGTCTTAACCCATTTGTGAAGAGGTTTAGAATAAATGACTCCTTTGAAAAATCTCTCCTGAATTGCTTTTATTTGCAGGATGAACTTTCTGATGTTAGCCAGGGAGGGTCTAAAGCTACAACACCAGCCTCAACCGCTGCTTCTGATGTGGTGACAGTTCCTACCGACACCCCCTTAGAGGAGGGCAGTGAAGGGTTTGTGAAGGCTGCAGATCCACCAGACAAGCATGAGATCAGCAGGCATATTGAAGTACAAGTTGCCCAAGAAACCAGAAATGTATCAACGGGTAAGTGACCGTAGTTCGTTATTTACTGGTGAAGTAAGGATTCACTTAACCCAAGTAATGTGGGCATGAAGAAATCTTTTAGGAGTGTTGCCTGGTCTACAAAATGGATGGGTAATTCATTATACTCAATTGTAAATAATCTTAGAATCCATAGATTTTCTTAATACACAATCATTAAAGGAGACAGTTAAATAAGATTTCAGAGAAAAAAAATGTAAGCAGAAAGAGATTGGAGAGCCTGAAAGACAGGAAGATAATCCCTGTCTCTTTCTTGTGTTAGGGGGTTAGTCTTTGTTATGTACTCCACTCCTTAAATAGGAATGTAAACAGGGAGTTCTGGCCTAGAGTAGGCTACACTGTGTGTCCCATCCCAAGAGTGTGAATGAAAATTTTCTTTGGGGATGTCTTAGTTTTTAATATTGACTCCTAACTGAATATGAGAGATGTCATCTCACTCTGTTTCCTGAGACTTAGTCTGGAACGTTTTTTTTTTGTGATCAAATGATGTATTGACAAGCGCAGAAGCAGCAGGGTTTTCGTATTAGAGATGCTGCATGACACAAGCATCGTTGATGTCATCTTGCTCTTTCCTAAGGCTCTGGTGAAAATGAAGAGAAGTCAGAAGTTCAAGCAATCATTGAGTCAACTCCAGAGTTGGATATGGACAAAGATCTCAGTGGATATAAAGGGTCAAGGTACCAACAGATGTCTTTGCTCTCCCCTACTCCCATAAGCACCCAGTTCTCTGGTTTCTCACCAGACAAAATGGATTCAACTGAAGAGAAGCTCTTAATATATTCTAGTTTCTATTTTTTTAATGAAATGTTAGCTATTAACAGCTCAGGGGATCAGGACCAAATGGAAGGACACGGGGAAAAAACAAAAATAGACTGCCAAGAGGTGTCCCATGGTTTCTGTAACTTGAGGAAGCAAAAGAAGCACAAGTGTGGGAAGTAACATTGTGAAAAAACTTTCCTACCTCCTCCACGTCGGGAAGAAGTGAATGTCCTTCTCCCTTTAGAGCTGCAGTGATCTCATTATTAGAAGACATTAGTCTCATTTCAGTCTCATTTTCCATGGGCGACTTGTTTAATGGTGGTAAGAAAATGGTTATCTATTATCTCAGTCAAGGTCACCAAAAATATTTGACATTTCAAGAATGTCAAACAGAGCTACTACTTTTTTTATTTCTTCAATAAATTTTATTCTTTAATAATGACCGTAAGAATACGTGCCATTTAATTGTCACTGCTACACATTGTTCACTGTGTGATAGTGTTAAAAGCATGAGCTCTAGAGTTGTCCTCTCTGGGTCCAAGTCCTGACTCAGATTTGAATCTTAGGCAGGTTTCCTCTTTATGATAATATATCAGGGTGGTTATGGAGATTAAATGTTAAATCACTGGCAAAGTTCAATAAATGTTAATTTTTATTTTGTATAATTTAATCTTAATGATAACCTTATGAGGCAGATGTCTTCATCCCCATTTTACAGTTAAGGAAACTGAGAATGGTGCAGTAACGTAGCTGAAAATTACTAAACTAGCAAGAAGTAGAGCTGGCATTCAAACCCAGGACTCTTTGATTTCAAAGGTGGTGCACTGCTAAAATATTTTTTCCTTTATTATTTTAAATAATGCAAAGTGGAAAAACTGGAATTTGCTTCTTATCCACCCTCTTCTAAGCGTAGAACATGCAACTGCTATTAATGGTTTGTGTGCTTTTGTCACTTTGGATCTTTTATTAGAGTAATGCACATATACAATCTTTCAAGTCAAATGGTAGTTACAGAAAGTATGAGAAGCAAGTCCTTTGCTCCCATCTGCCTCTTATCCTCATCCCCAAGAGGTGACCTCTGTCACTTTTTTTTTCCCCCAAATGAGTACTTTTTGTCTTACTGTGTTTCAGGTGAAAGTTTACATAGCAAATTCGGTACCCCTTTTAACAATTTTTAGTGCACATTGGTTATAGTTTTCACATTGTCTCTGCATTCTCGTTACTTCCATTCTGTTTGTTCTGTTTCCGTTGATCTAGTTGCCCTTCCACTCCATGCCTTCTCATCTTTGCTTTCAGGTAAATCTTGGCTATTTGGTCTCACACATTGTTTAAAGGAGCACATCACTCGTGAATGATACTGCTTATTTTATAAGCCAGTCAATCTGTTATCTGACTGAAAAGTGACATGCAAAAAAAGCTTCAATTCCAGGTTCAAGTGGTTATTTTAGGGTGATAGTCTCAGAATTCCTGTAGTATGTGTTGGACTAGTAGATCTGGCCTTTGTTTGAAACTTGAGTTTTGTTCTTCCCTTCTATCTCGGATCTTGTGTTCTGTCAGTGGTCAGAACAGTCAGTAGTGGTAGTCAGGCACCATCTAGTTCTTCTGGTGTCAGATTAGAGGAGTCTATGATTCCTGTGAGCTGTTAGTCCCACTTCTTCTTCTTAATTGTGGTTAAGTGAAAGTATACAATCCACATCAATTCTGCGTGCCCGCCTGTCTGCAACTCCATCTGCTCTCCTCACCCTGTGATAGCACACTCCTCCTTTTAACTCTTTACTTCTGGTATCCTCTTACCGAACACCTGTCCGCTACTCTCCACCTTCTCCTCTCCCATCTAGAAAGAAACAAGTAGGACAGCCTCCTAACTGTAAAATAGACACACCACATGCTCACACTGTGTCCCTGAGTCCAGTTCATTCTTGTGTCTCAAGATTTAACCTCAGTACTGATTTCACCTCAGGGCCAGCAGTAAGTCTAGGGGCCATGTTCCCAGGGGACCATCCAGGCTTTCAGACCATCAGTTCTGGCCTTTTAACAGAATTCTTGAACTCTTCAGCTCTTTTTCTCATGCTACATCAGGGACTCTACATGGTGTCCACTACCATGACTGCCTTTAGTGGTGGCCAGGTGCCGTCTGGTTCTTGTGGTCTCATGCTGATACAGTCTCCCATTTATATGGGTCCTTCTATCTACTGGGCTCCTTGTTCCTTGTGTCTTTGGTGTTCTTGGTCATCATCTGTTCCAGATGGGTTGGGACCATTTGGTGTTCCTCGGATGGCAGCTTGCTAGCTTTTGAGGCCCCAGACACCACTCACCACTATGGGGTGCAGAAGACTAATTATGCCAGTGGACCTCGATGTTCCCTGAAAACGTCGTCCCCAGACCCCTGTTCTGCCGCTGTATGCTTTGAAGGGTTGGATTGAGTTTAGAAAACCTTTCAGTTTGTGGTATAGTCCGGTTCTGCATATCTGCTCCTCAGTCACTTCTTAGTGCTCGCTCTTCTGCTGTTTATCATCAGCTTTCTAAATAATTACTGTCCACATCTTTTTCAGCCCAAGTTATATGAGAAAATTAAGTCCTGATGTCCTAAAGCATCGCATGTATGCTGTGAGTTAACTGGCCTTCTGTGTTACTGTACTCGTTATCATTCAATTCATTTTTTGTATCCTGTGAATGATGAGGAACTGTGGTTAAGAAAGGATGGGATATTAACTGTTAACTTTCTACAGTGGAAGATGATGAGAATACAGCTCCTTGAGTCACCCTCCTGCCTTTCTTATATCTCAATTAATTATATTTCACTTATACCCTTAATTATATCTCAGTTTTTGTCTGACTTGTATTAAATTTGAAACCTTGGTGGTGTAGTGGTTAAGTGCTTCCTGGAAACCCGGTGGGGCAGTTCTGCCCTGTCCTGTAGCATCGTCATGAGTCAGAATTGACACGATGGCAACATATTTTGGTAGTATTAAATTAGTATTCATTGTTCCTGTCATTATGACTGTAGAAGTATTGGAAAACCTGGTGGTGTAGTGGTTAAGTGCTACAGCTGCTAACAAAAAGGTTAACAGTTCAGATCTACCAGGTGCCCCTAGAAAGTCTATAGGACATTTCTACTCTGTCCTTTTGGGTCACTATGATGGCAGTGGATTTATTATATAAATATTAATCACAGCTTTGCCATAGAATATACTATGATTACATTTCCTTTCTTTTACACCTTTTTGTTTCACTGTAGTTAGTAAAGCCTTGAGGCACTTTCTTTTGTTTTTGTCTTGTTTGTTTCTTCCGGTTCAGTTTCTCTGTAACTTTTAGTAATTCACTGACAAGTACTGTGAGTATGGTAAAACACAAGCCTGTTGATTTCCTAGAGCTCTCTCTTCTGGGGCCGTCTATTCCCCTGCTCCATCCTATACTAGTGGCATATTTGTTCTTGGGATTTGCCCCAATTATCATCCTGGGAATTCCCTTCACCTCACTCCTCTGATGGATCCTGTTTCCTGGATCCGATGTCATCCTGTTTCTTTTCTTTTCTTTTTTTCATTGTGCTTTAAGTCAAAGTTGACAACTCAGGCTAATTTCTTATATAAAAATTAATATGCATATTGTTATGTGACCCTGGTTGCAATCCCTGTAATGCAACAACACAGTCTTCTTTCCATTCCAAGTTTCTCGTGCCCACCTATTCAGCTCCCATCCCTTTCTTTCTGCCTTCTCATTTGGCCCCCGGACAGAAGTTCCCATTTAGTCTCATGTGTCTGTTTGACCTAAGAAACACACTCCGTCGTGACTGTTATTGTATGTTTTTAAGTCCAGCATCGTCTTTGCCTAAAGAGTGGACCTTGGGAGTGGTTTTCTTTATCGGTTAACAGAGCATTCTGGGGCCGAGGTTTAGGGGGCTCCTCAAATCTCTGTCACCCCATTAAGTCTGGTCTTTTTAGGTGAATGTAAGTTCTGCCCACGGTCTTTCTCCTGTTGTGTCAGGGACTCTGTTGTGTTCCCTGTTATGACAGTCGCTGGTGTCTAGGCACCTCATCCTATTTCTTGATTTGTGCTTTTGTTTTGACAGAACGTTATCCTTCACTAGTTTTCTGAGCAAAGGGTACACAAGAACTTGAATGTGATGAACATCATTTGAAGACATGATTGATAGTTAGGATACATGCATACAGAATTCTAGGTTAAAATAAGTTTTCCCTTAGAATTTTGAAGCATTACTTGATTGTCATGTTGAAGCCAACATGATGCTGTTTGGGAGCTTGCCTGTTGGTATATTCTCTCGGAAAGCTTTTAGGACTTTCCCTCTGTACCTGCTTTGTTCCTTTTTTATTTTTAATTCTGACAATATATTTAGTTTAAATGTCTTTTAATCGTATCTTCTTGTGTGTAGTAAATTTTTCCTCTGGAAATTCATGCTTCTCAGTTCTGAGAAAACTTCTTTTTATTCTCAGTTTTGTTTCTTCCTCTCTTTCTGGAGCACCTCCTAGGTTGATACTGAACCTTTTGGTCTGATCCTCCATTTTTTAATTTTTGTTCCACTTTTTGTATCACCTCTTTTTGTATTTTCTGGCTGATTTTTTCAACTTTATCCTTTAACCTCCGTTTTATTTTGCTTTTATAAGAGTTGCTTTTCTTTTTAAATTGTTACTTTTTCTAACATCTTGTTACTTTTTTATTCAGAGAAAATTGGCTTTTTTTCCCCTTCTGATTTTCTTTAGCTGCCAGCATTGTCTCCTTTTGCTCTAAGTACCTGTCCTATGTGCCATTTGTGTTGGGCTCTTGTATGATAGAGGCCTTCTTTAACTATCTGGTGCTCTGTGGCTATGTTGGGGTGGGTTTTCTTGTTTTGGGGGGTTTTTTGGTACTTTATATGAAGGTTTAGGGACCAAACTAGTTTCCCATTAAACAGTTAGTACACATGTTGATTTAGGATGTTGATTAACAACTCCACCAGGAGTCAACACTCTCCCTTTTGGGGCTCCCTGTTAGGAGCTTTCCTGTTGCCTCCTGCCCTCTGGTCCTTGCCCTTGGGCTGTTGTGCTCATTTGGTCTCATTCTGTTTATGCATCTGTCCAAGTCTGACTGAAGAGTGAACCTCAGGAGTGATACCATTACTGAGCTGATGAAGTGTCTCGGGGTGGACCATACTCTCAGGGTGTCTCCAGTTCCTGTCAGGCCAATAAATCTGGTCTTTTTTTTTTTTGAGGTAGAATTTTGTTGTGCATTTCTCTCCAGCTCTGTCCTAGACTCTCTGTTGTGGTACCTATCAGAGCAGTCAGTGGTAGTAGTGAGGTGCAATCTGATTGTACTGGACTCAGTATGTTGGATGCATTATGTACATAAAAATTGACATTTTAATCTTTTTTTTTTTAAGTGTACAATTCAGTGTCATCGCCACTATTTATTTCCAAAACTTCGTCACTCCAAACAGAAACTCTAGTATGGCTTCTTACAGAAGTTTTTTTGTCCCATCCTGTTGTGTTTTTGTGCCCCTCTGCATGCTCGTCTTTGGGGATTCCTGGTACCTTTTGAGTTGTAGGGCTTTCAGGGGTTCAGGCAGCATGTTTATTCCCTACCCCAGGGGTTTGGGCTTCAGCTGTCTCTGATCTGTTGAATCGCATCTACTCCCTTGTCCATCTGTTTTCCATCTTACAGACTTTGTTTACCTTTTTAACTACTTTACCATCACTTTAGCTGAGTTTCTGAATTAGTTGAGCATAACTGACTGTGTTCAGTTTACCATATTTAACTGAAGTCCTGTGCAGACTTTCTCTATTAATATAACATTAATGCACAAATATACACACTTTCTGCACCCTGTTCCTGCCCCTGCAAAAAATGTCTCATACTGTGTAGACTACTTTTCATCTTGCTTTTTAAAAAAACATTTATATGATGGGTTTCTTTCATTTATAAAACCCTATTGTTTTTAACTGTTAAGTTGAAAACTGTAATTTTATAGGTGTATCCATAACTTACTTCATTTGTCTCAATAGATTCTTGACATTTTCAGTTTCCTCACCTGAAAATTGGGATAATAGCAGCACTATTAATCTACATAAATTGTGAACTGCTTTAGTTGTGAGGATTGAAGTAGGCAACCTATGGAAATCACTTAGACTGTGCCTGGTAACAGCAGAGGAGTGTGCTCTGGTAGCTGCCACTTATTTGTGTTTGCTGAGCTTTTACAGCTAAAACATTGTATGTGTTCTTCACCAGGTATCTCTGGAATTTAGTGGACGTTGCTTAGGACTCCTTTAAGAAATATTACTTGATTATATTTTACACTAAGTGTAAATTAAAGTTTAAAAAGTCCCAGGTAGCTCCACCTGGGTCTTCTTTTTATACTGTCACAGAGTATTTGCAGTTGGGCTGTTGTTCTTGTCATGCAGCACTCCCACCAAAGGCATCGAGAACAAGGCATTTGATCGCAACACGGAGTCGCTCTTTGAGGAACTGTCTTCAGCCGGCTCAGGCCTGATTGGAGACGTGGATGAAGGAGCAGATTTACTAGGTATGACAGCTCATCAGAAGAACTACCCAGCTGTTTTTGAAATAAATTTTAAACATGATTTAATTGAAAATTCGTGTAAGATGTGTCTAATCTGCTCAGTGGCACAGGATTGTTGCACTTTAGGTAATTACTGGAAAGGTATTTTTGAGGTCATGCAAGTTAAAAGTGAGAGCATCTTCACATACCTGTATACCTAAAACTGAATTAAACTTGTGTTTTGAATTCATGTAATACAGTTTAAAGAACCTGCTGTATTCCGTGATCAGTGTCTACATAAAGGAACTCAGGGATACGTATATGAAAGTGTGTGTGCATGTACTGATGAATAATTAGTTCCTAGTTTAAACAAATGTCAGTAAATACTGTTGATCTCAAGTAAGAAGAAATTTTTTTGTGATATTTCACAGAATATTATGTGTTAGCTGTCTTGGGGAAAATAATCATTTTAAAATTTATGTTGGTGAACACATGATTTGAAAAGAAAACTGCATTTGGCTTTTCCACTGTTGAACTGGTGACCTTTGCTAAGCAGCTTAATCTCTGTGGCTGTTAGTTTCTTTGAAGGAGCTGATCTCCAGTTCAGGAGTCAGCAGACTGCGGTCCATGAGCTAAATCCAACTCACCACCTACTAATGTGAATAAAGTTTTATTGGGACACAGTCATGCTGCCCATATTTTCATTTATTGTCAACGTCTGACCCAATTAAGTGGTATACAGTGTGCATCCAGTGGTTTGCAGAGCCTAAATACTTACCATCTGGGCCTTTGCAAAAAATGTTTGCCATCTCTTGGCCTGGGTGGCCTCTAAAGTTCCTTTCAGCGTTAATTACTCTTGGAATTCTGACTCTTGTGAGTTACCTCTGGTGCCCGTTTCTTTAGTTTACTTTAAGACCTCATAGAAGTCAAAAACCTGATAGACGTAAAAACCTGTATCTTTGGAATAGACTTTTATGTACTGGTCTCCTAAATTTATTTTATCTGTTAGTATAATTTCAACATAGACTACACTGTTCTCAAAAGTGGCTGTCAAATCTTAGGGCTATAGAGAGGTATTGCTTTCATTGATTTACATTAAACTTATGTCCTTGACAATAAGAACTTTTTTTTTTAAAGAAATGTAAGTTTATCCAGGTAGAGTTCAAAATCTAGTAAGAAAGATTGAAAAGGGTATAAATATGACTATTCAGAGTTAGACTGAAAGATGCTATTACAATTAAAGTCCAGGTAAAACACTAGAAGAAATTAAATGAGTTTTCTCAAGGAGGGCTGTAAAAGATGAATTCTTAAGGAATGTTCCATTTTTACATTTAAAATTACACTTTTAATTTTAGTTAACATCATGTGAAAAGTTCCTTGTAAAATTTGTTTGTTTTAAGAACCACACTTCCAGTTGGTGAGGAATAACCCAGCAAAATTAAGGGACAAAAGTTAGAAAAAAAATTTTAATTTTACAACATTTATTTTTAAATTTACATACAGTAACATTCACTTTTTGTGTACCATTTTGTGAATTTTGACAAATGCACGGGGTAACCACCATTAGAATCCGTATTTAAAATTCCCACATACCGTCCTTCTGTCGTCAGGAGAATGAAGTACTCATAAAATGTGATTTGTATACTGTACTGCTTCATAATCCAGTATCAAGTAATATAATTTTGGAGGTTGTTGGCTCTACCCCAAAACTTCACACAGAAACAGCTGAGAAGGCACCCAGTATTTAGAAATAATTATGATCTTTTGAATTGATGGAGTGAAAGATGAATCCTGATTTTCTGATTTCCTTTCCATTTTAAAGATAAAAAGTGGACTATTCACACTGACCTTTGTGTTTTGCAGCTATTGGTATATTTGTCTCTGGAATGTTCTCTGTTAGGTTTTTATATACTGCGTTACGTGTAATGACTTACAGCCACATATGTATTTTCTGATTTAAAAAGGTAAATGAAGTTTCCAAGGCACTTATTTGTTACTTGGTTTTCATCTGTATAATTCGATGTTAGTAGTTGAGGGTAACATTCACTAAATGGAATATAATTAAATTCACAAAATTGTTCCCCAGAGTTCTTTAATTGATCTGGGGCAGATAAATAAAAACATAGCACATTTCTATAACACATTAGTCATTTTTCATGTTACTATATCATGATCAAACTCTTGTAGGATTTAAATTTCTTTAAACCATTCTATATATTCATTACTTAGATTACTTTTTCTAGTGTCAATAATTTGAAAGAGACAATTCCAACAGTGTATTCTTTGCCTTGACTTACTTTATCTCCCTTAACTTCCTTATTTCAGTGACTTTTTTCCTCCATTCAGTCCTGTGGTTGCTTTCTGGAACTTGGAAATCACACGTTCATACATTATACTCGCTGAAGTTTTATTTCTTGATTATCTTCTGTCTTTTCAATTTCCTTGTATTTACTGACTTCTTCCTATTATCATTATCTTTTCCATTTAAAAATAAAACCACTGCCCTCCTCTCACCCTGTATCTTCTACCCCCCTTTGCCCTATCATTCACTCTCTTTCCATTTCTAGTCACCCTTTTATGTAACAGCGTAGATGGAATGTCTGTTACGCGCTGGGTAACACATCAGTGAGCAAAACAGACTTCTTGAAAGTATGACTACTTTAATTGGCAGAATTTCCCAAGTCTCGCTTGCTCTTCACCCCACTACAGTCTGGTATGCTCCCCTACACTCATTGCTATCAGAAACTGCTCTTGCCGTCATCTTCAGTTTGTGATTTCCAGTGGTCCCCTCTCAGTTTTATTGCATACTTCTCAGTAGCATTGTCTTAGACACTATCTTTGCTGAGATACTGTGATGTCAGACTTGGCCTGCATCCTTTCCTGCTTTGTTGACTGTTTCCTCTTAGTCTTCTTTGCAGCTTCTCTTCCTTTGCCTATCTTGTAGATACTGTGTTCCATGCTTCCTGTGCTGAGCCAGCTTTTTGTTCGGGGCATATTTGCTGTCATTGATTCTTGTCTCTCATGACTGATTACTTCGAAGTCTTTTTCAAAAGCCCCAGACTGTTACTGACAAACCATCCACCACACACTCAGATTATTTGCAGGACTTTACACTTGATGTGGAAAACCCTGGTGGCGTAGTGGGTTAAGTGCTAACCAAAAGATCGGCAGTTCAGATCTGCTAGGTGCTACTTTGAAACCTTATGGAGCAGTTCTGCCCTGACCTATAGGGTTGCTGTGAGTCAGCCACAACTCGACAGCAGTGAGTTTTGAGACAATTGACGTGGAATTCCTAGATTGCACAGGTTGCATAAAAGGTTGGCAGTTTGACCCATCCAGAGAGAGGTGCGTCAGATGAAAAAACCTAGAAATTTGTTTCCAAAAGGTCACAGTCTTGAAACACCTAAGGTTACCACATGTCAGAGTAAACTCTACAGCAAGTGAAAAAAGTGTGGATTTTCAACATGCTTAAAGTGCAGTTCATCGTTGTTGTGTCCCCCAAGGCTGCCCTCGAACCCGTGTTCACCGTCTCAGTGAACACATGGCCTCACCGTCCTCGACCCCTCCTGCTTCCTCTGTATCCGGTCATCAAGACTTCTTGGCTCCTCTTCCTAAATACAGATTTATTGTTCTTGCCTCCCCTTAAATGACATGTCTTCCAGGAATTCTGCCTTGAATTCCGTAAGTAAAGCTTAGTCATCCCTAAAGTGTACTCCTATGGAACTGCAGTTGTCTGTTGTGTCACTTTTCACACTTTATTTTAATGGTGTCTGTGCCTGTCATCCTGGATAGATTGTAAGTTCAACGTGGCTGAGACAGTCATGTTTTACTTCCTCACTACTGAATCTCAGAAACCCTAGTGGCATAGTGGTTAAGTGTTTCAGCTGCTAAGCAAAAAGTGAGTAGTGTGAATCTACCAGGTGCTCCTTGGAAACTCTGTGGGACAGTCCTGCTGTGTCCTGTAGGGTTGCTGTGACTTGGAATTAACTCGACAACAATGGATTTGTTTTATTTTGTTTTTTTTTAATTGAGTATTCAGCATATAGCACAGTGACTAAGTGAATGGATGCTAGATATTGCCAGCAGTTTGGCTTCACTTCTGAATCTGTGATTCTTCACCTTTGAGGGGTTCAAAGTCCAAGAGCAATGTACTTTTAGAATAATGCGTGTATAGAACGCGCATATGATTTTAAGGGATTACTGTGTAATTCTGAAGTCTGTCTATAGATCTCAGTTGAGAATTACTGCTAAAAATCCAAACGACAATTCTGAAATTTTAAAAATACTCAGGGCATTTTTGTTACTATAGGTAAAGTTTTCAAATATGTTAAACCTAAGTTTATACTTGGTGTAAGTCTTGAATACAAATCAGGACACTTCAAATTATGTTTTTCTTATAACAAGTTAATTTTTATTGATACATTTGAAAATGAAAATATCTGACAATTTTTATCATATATTAAAGCTATATAGTAGATTTCAGAACTTTTCACTGAGAATGTGTAAATGTAATATAAACTTTAAAAACTACATTATGAGGATATGTTTTCCATGTAGTACATATTCTTTTCTGTTTAGAATATTTACGCTGTATTGCTTTTAGTTAATGATTCTCTACATCTTTCAATTTCTTTGTCTCTTCTCTCATTTTAAAATAAATCAGTTTAGTCCTTGCTTTCTGAAAATAATCTAAGATTCTCATTCATTTTTCTCTTGGGCTGCTTACCCAGGGGAATATTCTGGTGTGTATGCTTTTTAATACTTTACTATTACTGCTTTTTAAGCTAGGTGTTCTTGGCCTGCTGTTCTCATTTGATGCTTTACCATCATCTTTTTTTTTTCTCAACTATGTATTTTTTTTTTTGCCCTACATATATTCTTAGCTTTTATGCTTATTTCCCTATGTGCCGGAGACTCTAGCAAACCAGCTATTAAATAAACTTTTTTTTGACCATTCTGAGCTGTGGTTCTTCTCTCTATAACTTTATTGTACATTTAGTGTTTAAAGCAAATATTTAAACATACTAAAATTCATTTTGCAGTTGGAACTTGGAAACTTTCTTAGTTTGTCTTTATTTTCTGTTTTTCCACAAATGATTATATAAGCTACTGTATCTGATATGTGAATTCTTCATATTAGAAGTATACAAATCTTTGAAGATATTTGGAAAACAATTATAATACAGACACAGTATGAATCCATGCAAGATCATTGAGTTTGTAGCATTCTTAGGGTGATTTTGTTTGTTTAAATTGCCTTAAAGTCATACTTTTTTTAAATAAAGGATATATTAACTCCTTTTCCTAATATAGTTTTCTTTTACAATATTCATGTTTTGAATAAGAATATTCTACATATGTATTCCATTATATATAATTTTCTAACATCAGCTCTTCTTGGGATAAGTAGGCAGTAGTGTTTTTTTTTTTGCTGTTTGTTTTTTGAACTTTTTGAGATAAATATCTTAGTTTATTATTTCATTTCTTCAGTTATCTTATGAGCAGCAGATTCAGTTGCTTTCTTCTCCCTAAAGAGCACTAACTATACTGCATTGAGTTCTTTACATGTCTACATTACAGTGCTCACTAAAATATTAAAACAATTCAATGCTGAATGTTATTTCATAGCTAACACTTTGATGGAAATGATGTCTTATTGATTTGGGATTTTTAATCTAATTCAGTTTTATTGTGAAAAGGAATTGATAAAGCAGGTTTTTTTTTTTAGGTGTAACATCATAGAGTATCCTTTGGAATGGAGAAAATCATCTTTATTTCTGTCTGTTGCATATCATTCTGCATTACATCATAACACTGATTCCACATTTTTTCATATCATGCATAAACTTTACAGATTAATAGTCTATTTTCATGCTGTTTCTTAAAACATTTCTTGTTCTTTGTTTTTGCTTTACATGGAATGCATGGGCTTTAAGACCATAATTTCTTTGGTAAGGTTTCATCTGCTTTCGGGTTCTGGCTTTCTTTGCCTTTGTTTCTGCCTGTTTTCTATTAATAGGACCTAACTTTTAGGGTAAAGCCTGTAATACCAGTTGTGATTTGAAAAAAATTTCTAACTGACGTTAATACTATTTTTTTCCCTAAATAATACTGTTTGGTAGAATATTTGGCAGAAAAGTCTTGATTCTTTTGAAAGATTACCACTGAGAAACTAAGTAGACTAACAAAAGTATAAAACTAGCCCGCAAAATAATTAGCTTTGTTTTGTAATCGGTAATTATTCATAATTTTGTAATCCACATACATAGATAGGTCAATTAAAATTACAAAATAAGATTACTACAGGACAGATGAAACTTGTAAAATAGATTTGTGACTATAGCTTATCATTGCATAAACAATTTTTTAATAAATTTATTTTCAGAGTATCCATTTTCTTTTGACAGGAATGGGTCGTGAAGTTGAGAATCTCATATTAGAAAATACACAGTTGCTGGAAACCAAGTAAGTATATGCAGAATTAGAATAAGAAAGAAAAGCTACCAAATTTCCCTCTCACCTACATCAGTGACACTTCGAATTGAACACAGCAGCATGCAGTGTCTTTAACCACTGTTCTGTTCCCTTTCTCTGCCTGTGTACTTGCATGCGCACCCTTATACACACACAAACAACTAATGCGACCAACGTTTCACTGCAGTCTTTGACTGTCTTTTGATATTCGTACCTTTCTCAATGTTATAGATGGGTCCTAAACTTTTTTCCTACCTTCCGTGGGATTTGTCCATTTTCTTACCGCTTCTCCTGAGGTTCCTTTTTGGGAGCGGGGGGTGGATCTATACCTAGCCTACCTCTCCAGAGCTTTCAGTCCTGGTTAGAGGGTCTGTGGTACAATTT
Organism: Heterohyrax brucei; assembly: GCA_028571685.1. NCBI lineage: Eukaryota > Metazoa > Chordata > Mammalia > Hyracoidea > Procaviidae > Heterohyrax > Heterohyrax brucei. The sequence continues at coordinate 108,452,961 of CM053149.1, read as the reverse complement.
GTGAGGTCTTAGGGTATCAAGTACACACTGAGTCTGTGGTAAATCACTTAATGTGACAGTTCCCTGGTCATATTGAAAAGCAGGCTGGGTCCCTTTGTCATTTTGCTGTGTTTGAGCAACTTCAGAACATCAGGTATATCTAAAACAGAATGCAGCTATAATGAAGTCCTATGCAGACTATACCCAAAAGGAGATAGATATTAGATCTTTTTTTTTTAACGTTTCTTTCCAGTTTATTTACTTTTTTCTCATTAATTATTAAAGTTAACTTCAAGGAGTAATTGTACTGTAATGGTTGTACAGTATTTTGCAGTCCTTATGAATGTTTTTTTAAAAAATGCTTACCTTCTAATCTTACTTAATTCTGACTTTATTAGTTGGTAACCTGCCTTGCTGTCTGTTTGTTCGTTCTTTCTCTTTTTTTAATCCATTTAGTCTCAGTTTGATAAGTGAAAAGAGCAAAAAAAATACCACTGCTTGGTGTTCTTTTCATCTTTATCTAGCAAGCAACATCAGATAAAATTATCTCCAAGTATCCGGTTGTTTGAATCTATGATTTTGTAGTTACTTTAGCCTACAAAAGACTATGCTGAAAAATGGAAAGAACATTTATTTGTAATGATGCACTTTTGAAATAACGTGTTTCTTAGAAATGCTTTGAATGTGGTGAAGAATGATTTGATAGCAAAAGTAGACGAACTGACCTGTGAGAAAGATGTGCTGCAAGGGGAGCTGGAGGCTGTGAAACAAGCCAAGCTGAAGCTAGAGGAGAAGAACAGAGAATTGGAGGAAGAGCTTAGAAAGTAAGTTGTAGCTTCATTATTCCAAATGAAATCATCCTTGTCCGTGTACCACGGAAGAGGGAATGTTGTCTTTTTTGTCACTTATGCTCACACTTTACTCTTTTTGTTAATTGTCTTCTTTCTCCTTTGCTTCAGGTGAGTTGAGACCAAGTAATGCTCCTTAGGTGGCTGCTTGCTAGATTTTAAGACCCCAAGCCCCACTCACCAAATTGGAATGCAGAACATTTGTTTAAAAACTTGGTTATGCCAGTTGACCTAGGTGTCCCCTGAAGCCATGGTCCCCAGGCCCCTAACCCTGCTACTCTGTCCCTGAAAGTGTTTGGTTTTATTTAGAATACTTTTAAGTTTGGGGTTTAGTCCGTTTGTGCTGACTTTCCCTCTGCTGTGTGTTGTCACTCCGTTCACCTAAAATAGTTCTTGTCAGTTAACTAATTAGAGAATACCCTTCTTCCTCACCAGCCCCCCAGCCATCAAAGAATGTTTTCTTCTGTATTTAAACCAGTTCTTGAGTCCTAATAGTAGTGGTCCCAGACAGTCTTTGTCATTTGGCAGTTGACTAATTTCTCTCAGCACAGTGTCCTCCAGATTCTTTCGCATGGTGTTCCGTTGTGTGGCTGTGCCGTAGTTTATCCGTTCTTCTGCTGAACGGCACCTAAGTTGATTCCGTCTTTTTGCTGTTGTTAACAGTGCTGCAGTGAACAGTGGTGTGGCTACATCTATATGTGTGGTAGCCCTTATTTCTCTAGTATGTATTCCAAGAAGTGGAATAGCAGGATTGTACAACAGAGACAAGAGCAACATGAGACCAGAAGAACTAGATGGTGCCTGACCACCACCACAGAATGCCCTTATAGGGAATTCAACAGTGAGTCCCTCATGGAGCAGGAGAAATATGGGATGCAAAACTCAAAATCTAGTGAAAAGACCAGACTTGATGGTCTGACAGCCTGGAGGGTCCCAAGAAGACATGGCCCCTGAACTCTCTGTTAACCCAGAACTGAAATCATTCTGGAAGCCCACTCTTCAGAAAAGACTAAACTGATGTATAAGCCATAAAACGATACTGGTTAAGAGTGTGCTTCATGGCTTCAGCACATACAGGAGACTGACTGGACAGCTCCTCTTCAGAGGCAAGCTTGAACAACAGGGGTACAGGCGGTGGTCAGATGGACATGAGAAATTGGGGTTGGAGGAGAGGAGTGTGCTGTCACCCTGTAGGGAGAATAGCTGGCAAAGTATGTGTAACTTTTTGTATCGGAAACTGACTAATTGTAAACTTTCACTGAAACACACACACACACACACACAAAGATGCGTATTTTTAAAAAGCAGTTACAGGTATAACCCTGAGATTGATGTCATCTGCTTTCACAAGCCAAGAAGGGACAAGAGCCGCCTGGAATAGGATGAAGCACCCCACTAGTTGTCTCTGCTGTGAATAAGTACCTCCATGACCAGTGTTTCATCCAAATGTTAATCATTTTTGGTGTCTGCTATGATTTGGAGAAAGTGAGAGCTGTTCAAACATCTTCATTTTGATAATAGGGAAATTAGAAACACTGTTTAATACCTGACTTTTTCTAACAGTAGTGCTGTGATAATAGTCCTCTAAATGAGGCAGCTAAATGCTCCATTTTAGAAAAGAAAAGAAATAACTCTTTGATGGTCATTAAAGTTGTGAAACTGCTGTTTAATTCTTTAAAGATGAAACCAATTCAAATAACATGTCTCTTTTTTCCCCACTAGAGCTCGTGCAGAAGCTGAAGATGCAAGGCAAAAAGCAAAAGATGACGATGATGTAGGTTTAGAGTTTTATACTTGTTTCTTTCCTGCTTGGGAAAATCTTGCTAATTTAAGCACTGGATATAGCATTAGAAGGATAAAAAATTCAGAAGACAAGTTAGTGGCTGTAAATAGGATAGCTTTCCTAGCTGCATGCAGTGTGTTCACTCTTCATCCCTGGCCCTTGTGCTCTGGCTTGTTGTTTGCATGTCCAGGCTGAAGGACCAGCCTGGGGCCTTTAATTAGGGTTGGTGGTGATGTTTGTTTTGTTTCAACTTTCCATTAAGAAATATGAAAACTTAATAAAAATGTATTGAACTAGTAAACAGAGTATTGACCATAAAAGTGTGAAGTCTAGAATTTTAGTAGTAGCCAGTTAGCCTATGTTGTCAACATACATAAATCAAAAAAGGATAGAGAAGACCCTCCTCGTGCCTATATTATTAACCTGCTAATAACTGTCAGTAGCTAGATCATCATTCCTATAACAGGAGTTAGGAGTCCAGGGCTGGTGAGATATCTGGTATGTATCACATTTAATACAATTGATAAAGTGTGTGACATGTAAATTTTGAAACATAGTAAATGTTTGATAAAATGTGTGACATGTGAATTTTGAAACATAGTCGATGAATAATTCATAAATCTGCTACTCAGCCTGAGCACTAGAACATGACCAAACATTGAGGTTGTGCTCTGCTTCTTCCCTTCTGAGAAAATCACTATCTTATTTTATCATTTCCTTGCCTTGGGGGAAAAAAAATGTCACACTGTGTATATATCCCTACAAAGTAGGGTTTAGTTTTCCATATTTTTGAATGAGCAAATTGTACTTAACCTTGGAGACTTGGTTCTTCCACTCAGTATTATGTTCTTGTGATTCACCTGTGTTAAACTTGTGTAACACATTTGTTCATTTTCACTGCTTTATGATACCTCTTTGTATTAATATGCTACATTTTATGTGTCTGTTTCCTGTTAATGAATGTTCATGTTGTTGTCAGTATTTTACTACCACAAACAGTGCTATATGAGTTTCCCAGTGCACAGAAGTGAGCGTTTTTTTCTAGGACGTGTACCTAGTGGTGGGATCACTGTTGCAAACCCAGGGCCTTTCATCAGTTGCTTGACATTTGTTTAAAGGAGAGGCGGAGTTCTCTGGTACTCCTACTGGTTGTATCCATCTGGTTGTATTTCTGTTGGTGTTTTAGTGAGTATTATAGTGGAGTACTCTGGTAGCTAGCTAATGCGTTTACTCCTTATACTTGGCTTTCGGTGTGCATTTAGATTGGTAGTTTGAGATAAATGAACCTCTTGAGGAATGTAAGTAATTTCTGAATGATTTAAAGTGGTGTCTGTAATGAATTTAAAATAATGTTATTAGAGCAACATTTCCAAGTAAAACTTACAAGAGCATTTTAAATCTATATAGAACAGTTAACTTTGGATTTTGTTCAGAATCTACACTATTCTTTATAATTCCTTTGAAATGTGTTAAAATGTTTCTATTTACTTGAGAAGTTAAATCGACTACTCTTATCCTTTCAGTCATTAGTAATTTTAAAATCTCTTATTTTCAGCAAGGGGCTGTTTTTCTTTAAGTGATTCATTAGATTGTAAGTTCAGGCATACTTTTATAAACAGTTAAAGATTCTGCTTACCTTTGAGATTAACATCAGCCAGAACAGACATGGGTTCTGGGATGATCTGTAATCTTTCTGTTACAGAGTGATGTCCCCACAGCACAGAGGAAGCGGTTTACAAGGGTGGAAATGGCCCGAGTTCTGATGGAGAGAAACCAGTACAAAGAGAGGCTGATGGAGCTTCAGGAGGCTGTTCGATGGACAGAGATGATTCGGTGTGTGCGAGAAGTGCTCTGGTGTTTTCTTCTCTAGGTTTGCAGTGTGCCTTCCTTGAGAACTTGAGCCCAGCCTTAAGGGTCCATTCCCCTTGCTCCATTTACTAGGAGAAACTTCCCAAAGTAACACTGAGAATTAGTGACAGAACATAATCAGTGTGAGTGTTTTCTGGGCCAGTGAGGGCTCTTGGGGAAGAATGCTCCCATGACCTCTAAGAGGCAATTTTTATTACTTAGGAATGACGGGCGTTTATAAAAAGAATGTAGAGCTTGGCAGTACTTGAGCAATAAGATCAGGAAAATAAAAAAATTTAATATGCAGCAAACCCATTGCTGTCAAGTCAGTTCCAACTCATAGCATCCCTGTAGGAAAACAGTTTTCGCTTGGTGTTTTCCTATGGAATTCATAGCTCTTGCTTGATTTTCCCCCTTCCTGATTATTCACATACAAAATGCACTTTCCATTGATGACTTTAGGTCAACTGAATCTTGAATCTCAAGTAATACTGCCATCTAACGGTTGTTGTGCTCAGTAACAGTATCCCTCATTTTAATTTAGGAAGAGCTCACAACATGTTTGTACAGTGCTTGCCCCCTGATTTGCCCAGATCTTCAAATTTGGATGTCATATCCAGTTTCCCAGCAACAGTACATGGTGGCATGTATGTTTAAGTTCATATAGAGGTGTTCTAACCTCCAACTTTTACTTCTATATGATAATATCGTCTATTTATATATCCTTTATCTGTGCCCTGGTGGTGTAGTGGTTAAGTGCTACGTCGGCTAACCAAAATGTCAGCAGTTCATATCTGCCAGGCACTCCTTAGAAACTCTATGAAGCAGCTCTATTCTGACCTGGAGGGTCAGTATGAGTCGGAATCAACTCCATGGCACTGGGTTTGGTGTGGTTTGGTTTGTTTTTTATGTGTGCTGTACTAGACTAAAGTATTTTTATGTAGGACATTTTGCAATTTGCTGAAATTATAATTGCCTATAGCTGCTAAAAAGGAAAGTCAGTAGTCGATTTATTGAATAAAGAAACAAACTTAACTCTAGCATTTGTTGGATTACACAGATTTGTTAAGTAAATAATGAATAAGTATTGTAAGACAGTTGAAGGTATATAGGCACAATCTACTTTTCCCTGCTGTTTTTAATTCTGGCAGCCAAGTAGTAATCAATACATGAAAGGAAACAGCTTAACTTTTGCAGTGAATTGAAAGATGTTTTTAATTTACTCCATTAAGAATCTGTACCACTTTGCTAGTCAAGTTGGAATGCCTTATTTTCTGGAATTTTTAAAAATTATCTGTCAGTCCACTTTAGCCCTTCCCCTACCATCTTTTGAGTAATGGAAAGTTTTAGTCCTGTGGAAAATGACCCATCAGAACAGTTAAAGTGAACAGGCTGTTTTGTGAGAGCTGAGAGTATCAGATAACAGAGTCCTTTAGATAAGGACAGGATTTACAAAGCAACATTTTGAAAGTTAGGGGCCCTCTCTTGATTAAAAAATTTAAATATTACTATTCAAGCATATTAACTGTCTGACCGGCACAGATAACAATCTTGTCTCTTTCAGTAGACTGTGAGCTCTTTGAGGAAGGGGATATTTTATTTGTCTTAGTAGTGTTGGTTTCCAAAATTTACTTTATTTAGTGCACCTTAATTACTCACTGTCCCCTGTGTATTCCTGTGAGCTTTTTGAGGTGGAAAACTGGATCGCCTCATAGATTGTTTATTTGTCCCCTTTGTCTTCTTTTAATATAGGGCATCAAGAGAAAATCCGGCTATGCAGGAAAAAAAAAGGTCAAGCATTTGGCAGTTGTAAGTATCTAAAAACAAATAAGAATGTGTAGAAATTTGAACTGGTATGTATTTTTGCTGTGTATTCTTAACAGAAACCAAAATAAATATATTATTTAAAAAAAATAAGGACATTGGACAGCATTTTGAGACAAGAACATTATAGTCAAAATTTATTTTGAAGAATAATATGTTCCTTTTTTCCACCTTTATTTTAATTAACATTTGAGGTAAATAGCTAAACTAAACTTTTCCTTTTTGATATGCAGTATACCAACTCGGTAAGGCTACTCTCGAGGACAGAAAAGTGCTATTGTAAGCTGCATCATGTTGGTTATGCATTTGACTGAATCCTCTGCTTAAATAAAACAAAGGAGCGTTATTTATACAGTGGGATAATTATCTGGATCGCCATTAAATTTATTACTAATTTATTGGTTTTACAATTGTAAGGAAATTTACAAAATGATGAGAAACTTAATGTTTGTGGGATTTGAGGAGAGTGTGTGTGTGTTTTGAACTTGAATTATGTTCATGTAAAAGTACTGTGTGTTTACTTGAAACTTATCTCTTTTGATGAATCTAATATTTAATAGAAGTGGTAAGTTTTTTAAGTGGATGTGAAAATAGCTTACTTAAATTGTGCGTAATCAGAAAATATATAAATGTGTGATAACATGTGTTCTAGTATTTTATCGTAAGACTGCTTTTAGAACTGACTTTCTGAGCTTCTGTTCAAGTCATGCAGCACTAACTTTGCTAGTGAGGAACCACTCCAGTGTTGCATCAAGTAGGAGCTGGCTAACGGGACCAGCTTCCTTTCATTATGCAAATTGCTAACTGAAGAAGAGAGCTCAGCTCTTCTGAGCAGTAATTTCTGTTCTCCGAAGGTCTGAGTTTGGCTGTGATTTATTGCTAAGGCTGTAATATACAACTACAAAAAAAAATTGTTAGTTTCTAACACATTGCTTTGTGAAAGCACTCTGGATTTTTCTTGCATTAAAAGTTTGTAGGAAATCATAGCTTGTTCTTCACAGTGTATGTGGTTTGTGTGTACGCTTATGGATGTATATGCACTTATATATGTTTTCCTTGAATACTAGTTTTAGCCGACTCTTCAGCTCCTCAAGTAACACTACTAAGAAGCCCGAACCCCCTGTGAATCTGAAGTACAATGCACCGACCTCTCATGTGACTCCCTCTGTCAAGAAAAGAAGCAGCACCTTATCCCAGCTGCCAGGGGATAAGTCCAAAGCCTTTGATTTCCTTAGTGAAGAGTAAGTGTTTTTCATACCAGGGGTTATACCCTAAACAGTTTACAGAGGTCTCGCTCTGTCAGATCACCTGTGAGGATTTAAATACATCTATAAAGGAACCTTGTCTATTACTTGGCTACCTCAAAGTCAGTACCTTTTGTGAAAATATATTTCACAGTTTTCTTAAGGAGGCGAGTCTTTTTGAATGTCCACATTCTGCTGGCGTGCCATTAGTAAACGTTAACAGGGATGTAAAAGGCGCGAATAAGCCTTTGTCTTCAATGTGTGAACATTTCCTTTGCTGTCAGACTTGTGTTTCCATCCTGGCTCTGCTACTCAGTAGGTACATAAACTTGAGCAGACTAACCTCCCCAAGCCCCCAACTGGATACAATAACCAACTTAAAAAATTATACAATGTCTATAAAGTATTTGACACACAGGGTAATTTGTGAATTGTGGCATCAATAGCATATCATCTCCCAAAAATTTAAATGACCAAAAGAAACACAGGTTGTTTCAGAATAATTTTCGTCATGTTTTACCCCATAGATTATGCTAAAGCTTACCAAGTCAGTTAACAGTTTTGTCTTCTGAAATAAGTTAATAGAATCTAGAATTTAACTTATACCTTTCCAAGAGCGTCCTCCCTTTCTGTTGCTCTTTGTTCGATTCTAGGATATTCCCTGGTGTTAGAAAGTGCCCAGTAAATATTCATTGCATGAACAGAAAAGGGACCAAAAATATTGAAGACTTGTTCTCTTTCATATGACCAAACCTGAAACATGATAGAAATTTGACAGCTGATGAGTCTACTTAATTTACTAGGCTGTTTGCTGGCTTGTAAAGCTTGGGCACTGTGTTCACTATGCACAATCTTAAAAAGACCAGCCTTATTTAGTATACCACTTTTTAAAGAGCAGCTATAGTCAGAGAGAGTGGTCTGAAATAAACTAATTAGAAATGATGTAATTTTTGTGTGTGACTTTGCTGTTTTAGGGAGAGAGATAAAGCTGTTGTTACATTCACTGAGTCTGAAAAAGGAAATCTCTTTCTTTTAGAACAGAGGCTAGTTTGGCCTCGCGCAGGGAACAAAAGAGAGAACAGTACCGTCAGGTAAAGGCGCACGTACAGAAGGAAGACGGTAGAGTGCAGGCTTTCGGTTGGAGTCTGCCGCAGAAGTACAAACAGGTGATGTGTGCAGGTGCTGAGAGCGTCTGCTAGGAAAGGAGGTGGGGAGGCTTGGGTGCGACTTCTCACAGTTGGTGGGGGTGATTCTCAGACTGTTTTCTAGATCCCTAGAGCTCAGGTGAGAGGTCTCTGTGAGGGTGGGGAGGTATCAGTGGGAGGTGGCTAAGTGCATGAAACTTGAAGTACCAGAAAAATGTTTTTTAATATTTAAGGATTTTTTTTTAATTTTTTATTTAATATAACTGAGTGAAAATGTACATTCCCGTGTAAATTTACATACTCACCTATATGCAGCTTCCAGTGCTCTCCCTGCCCGGTGACAGCACACTATTCCTCTCTGCTCCATACATGTCTCGTTCTCCCAACAGCCTCTTTTTCCCTCCTCTTCACCCACTCCCCTTCCTCCAGCCAGAGGTCAGCAGGATGACATTCTATAGATGTATAGAACCATAAAGTGCTTCCAATATATGGTCACTGCATCGCCAAGTCCAATCCATTCCTGTCCAAAGAGTGGACCTTCATTATGATTTATGGTCAAGGGCAGCATCAGGGCGAAGGTCCATGCTCCCAGGGGAACCCCGAAACCACTGGACCATCAATTGAGGTCTTTTAGTGGGGATCTCATGGTGCACCCCTTTTTATTCTTGTGTTGCCAGTGAGACTCAACTTACTGAGCTCCATCGCGGCTGTCACTGGTGGTGGCCGGGCACCATCCGGTTCTTCTGGTCCCAAGTCGACGTAGGCACCCACTGATGTGGGTCTCTTTGTCTTCTGGGTTGTCTTTCCCCCATGTCATTTTGGTCCTTGGTGAACATCTGTTCCTGCTGAGTTGGGACCATTTGCTGTGCCCTCGGATGGCAGCTTGGCAGCTTTTAAGACCCCAGACGCCACTCACCAATGTGGGGTACAGAGAGCCCTCTTAGCAAAACACTAGTTGTGCCAATTGGCCTCACTTTCGCCTAAGAGCGTGGTCCCCCGCCCCCTGCCCCAGCTACTCTATCCTTGCAATGTTGGGTTAAGATGGAAGGAGTACTCATGTTATGTTTAAGTCCACTTAATATTGTTCTTGTTTCTAATGTGTGCTGTCGCTGATTTCACCCAAGGATTTGTTTTTTTAAAAGATGACATCTGCTGTTTCAAATTTTGAAAAAAACCATTGATAAGGAAACTATCAAACTGTTGAATTGAAGGCATACAGGAATTGAACCTGTCTGCTGTGTGTTGCCTCCCCCAAAAGACTTAGCCCTAGTGCACATGCAAAAAGGCATGCTCACACGTATTAGTGCCTCTTTTCTGAGCATGTATAGATTCTTGATTTTTCTGCTTATTTTTCAAATAAAAAGGATGGAACCAACTTGAATTTGATTTCAAGCAGTAAATATCTTATACTTGCTCATGTTTTAATGGTTCTGTAAGAAGTTCTCTTTTGATGAGTTTGCAAATATGTCTTTTTTTTTTTTTCTTCCTCTCTCCCTGGCCTTGCTAAATAGGTAACTAATGGTCAAGGGGAAAATAAGATGAAAAATTTACCTGTGCCTGTCTATCTCAGACCTCTAGATGAAAAAGATGCATCAATGAAGGTAAGTTAATTCTGAAGTTAAAAGAGGGATTTCCTAAACTTTGGGTAGATTCTTTTCCTAAAACCAAAAAGCTCAAAATACTGCTTATACGTGTGAGGTTACTTACTGTTCATTTTGTAGTTTTCAAAGAGGGATATTTTGGATATTGAAGACCAGCATTTATAAGCACAAGGAGCCAGGAGCCCTTGCAGTGCGGTAGTTAGTGCTTGGCTGCTGACTACCCTAAGAAGTCTGCAGTTCAGAGCCCCAGCCTGTTCTCTGCGGAGAGCTGCAGTGGTCTGCTTCTGTCCAGATTTAGAGCCGTGGGAATTCTCCAGGGCAGTTCTGCTCTGTCCTGTAGAAGCACCATGTGTTAGAAGAACTTGGCTACAGTGGATTGGTTTCTGTTTACCATCATTAGTTACCGGGAGGATAATGTGACAAGTTATAAGCGTTTCTAGAGTGAAAGTGACTTGCTCCTTTGTTTTTGCTCCCAAAGCTGTGGTGTGCTGTTGGTGTCAATTTGTCGGGTGGGAAGACCAGAGATGGTGGTTCTGTTGTTGGAGCAAGTGTGTTTTACAAGGATGTCACTGCTCTGGATACAGAAGGCAGTGAACAGCGCAGTGCATCTCAGAGTAGTTTGGATAAGTTAGATCAGGAACTTAAGGTGAGTACAAGCACCAGCATTTTATGTTCTTGTTTCTTTGGTCCAAAGCTTAACTTCAGGGTCCAACTTCTAATAGGGATTACTGTGCCTTTGCTCATCTCCCTGCCACCCTGTTCATCAGGGTGTAATTTTACTGAGGTGTAATTTATATACAGTAAAGTGTATGCTTTAAACGGGTACAGCTCAAAAACTTTTGAAATGTGTATGCTGATGTACAAATACCACAGTCCAGTTAGAGAATACTTCCATCACTGATTTGTTCTCACTGCCAAGTTTTAGTCTACTAGTTACTGAAAGGGGCTTGTATCTGCAAATAAGAAATCCTATTTCTGTTTACTGTAGTGGCACAGCTGTGGGAATATTTGTACATACCTGTTTTTAAACATTTCATTTGCCTTACTCCATGTGCACAGGAACAACAGAAGGAGTTAAAAAATCAAGAGGAATTATCCAGTTTAGTCTGGATCTGTACCAGCACTCACTCAGCTACAAAAGTTATCATTATTGATGCTATTCAACCAGGCAACATCCTTGACAGTTTCACTGTTTGCAACTCTCATGTTCTGTGTATTGCGAGTGTACCAGGTAAGAGAGAGCCTTGCCCATCTCTGCCTGCTATTCATACCTCTTTCTTGGCAGGAACTGGCTTGGTTGCTGGAGAGACAATTCCGGAGTTTATGTTCTGGTTGGAAAAGACTAAAAATAAACTAGAAAGAAATGACTAAACAAGATATTTTCAGAGAGTGAAAAATAACATGAAGAAAATGAAACATATGATAAGGTGACTAAGAGGCAGAGGACAAGGCACTATGTGGACTGAAGAGTTAACGGGAGACTCTCTTAGGCCTTCTAAAATTATGGATTAGATACTATATAGTGTTGAAACATTATTTTAAGCATTAAAGAGGTTTATCTTTACATTGTGAGTGTTTCATTTTAAAATGTCGTAGAAACCCTGGTTGCATGGTGGTTAAATATTACGGCCGCTAACCAAAAGGTCAGCAGTTGGAGTCCACCAGGTACTCCTTGGAAACCCTGTAAGGCAGTTCTACTCTGTCCTATAGCGTGGCTATGGATTGGACTCAACTTGATGGCCCTGTATATACCTAAGGCGATTCATTTTTAACTACTGAATGAAAGTGTATTACATGTTTTGAGTAAGAGTCTTGGATAATTTTAAAACAGTATACATGGTGTCTTGTTAGATACAAGTAAGTTTCATTGTTTTTCACCCCATTATATAGCTACTAAGCAGCTCTTAAAAAAAACAAAAGTGTCATTTCTGGCATTTCCACTTTCTCATCCTCTGCGGGTTGCTGTTAATCAAACTTAGTGCCACCACCTTGGAAGTGTCTTGAGTAGCTAGTTGTCTCACCTGTGCACTGATTTCAAACTGAAATAGTAGCTTTTGTGAAGAAATGCTTTTTGTATATAGGAGTTTATATGTAGATTTTAAAAAAAACTGTCTTTTTCAGGAGCTCGAGAAACTGACTATCCTGCAGGTGAAGAGATTTCAGAATCTGGTCAGGTAGACAAAGCATCTTTGTGTGGCAGCGTGACAAGCAATAGCTCAGCAGAAGCAGACAGCCTGTTGGGAGGAATCACAGTGGTTGGTTGCACCCCAGAAGGGGTGACAGGAGCTGCCACTTCACCTAGTACCAATGGTGCTTCTCCAGTGACAGAAAAACCACCAGGTATATCTGTTCTTGCATGCCTTCTCTAGAGAGTCTGAAGCTTCCCCAGGTGGCTTATTTTAGATCTTAAGTTAATGAGGATGAAAGAACTTGAAGGAAGTTGCTGTGATGACTCTTGAATAAAATAAGTCTAGTTTCATGACAGCGTGGAGGGAGAAGATATTGGAGTAGAATTCTTTTAACAGGGATTTGTGTAGGGAAACTGTTGAAGGGGAAAAAACTGAAGCTCAGAGGAGTTAGCATGTTTTATTTATTTTGTAGAAACAGAAGCAGAAAACAGTGAGGTTGATGAAAATGTTCCAACAGCAGAAGAAGCAACTGAAGCCACAGAAGGCAATGCAGGGTCAGCTGAAGATGCTGTGGACATCTCCCAGACTGGCGTGTACACAGAGCATGTTTTTACAGATCCTTTGCGAATTCAAATCCCAGAAGACCTCTCTCCAGTGTATCAGTTAAGGTATACAGATGGGTCAGTTTAGGTAACCAGGTAGTACATACATAAGAGGAACCAAAGCCGTCCCAAGCAGTGAAAAAAAGTTTCCATTGACTGGCTTTGTTGTGGCTGACTTCAGGGTGTTACTGCCATTCCTACTAGGTCTTTATTTCCTCCCCGTCATTCTCTCTTGACCTTTTTTTCCCATTTCTTCTTTATCTTTTCCAGCTTAAAAAGTACCTTAGTCAAAATCTTCCTGGTCATTTTCTCTTCTGGTATAAATTTTATGGAATTTTTTGAAGAACTCAGCCATTTAATCCCCACCCACATGCCAGTTAATAGTAAAATTGGCCGTTTGAGTTCGCCATATGGGCTTGACTGACCTTTTAAATTTTGTTGTCATGCATACATTTATTGATTTATTTTAGCTGCCCTTTAATGAATTAGTTAATCAAGGCCCATTTTAAGGAGTTATTTCATTTTCTTTCCTGCCTTCTGTGAGCCTTTTAGAAAGCTAAGGGGACCTCACTAAACTAGTCCCTTTTTCCAGCTTAATCTTCTTCCTCTTAGTTTATATATCTTCCAAAAGTTTATTAACATTTAACTGGTAATTTAAAAATAAAGCAGTCGTAGAATTAAACGGTTGGTTTTCTGTTTTGCATTTAGAACCCATTTATATCTTTTTATCAGATGTGCCCCGATAGTCTGAAAGAATGAGAGTTTGGGAGTAAAACACACACATGTTTCCGTTTATTAATAAATGTATCTTGGAATATTCTTTATGTATCATCCTCCTCTGTCATTTTAAGATAAACTATTCCTCCCTCCTCTCCTCCCAAAACTAGAAAAATTCAAACAGCTTTCAGGGAGAATCCTGAAAATTCAGTTGAGGTGTTAATGCCTCTATTTCAGTACCATGTCTCCCTTAAACTGTACCGTGGGTCTTCTCAGATGTTAATACAGTGAAACTTGTGAGAGCCAGAATTCGAGAGGGCTGCCTTGTCTTCCACCTTTGACAGGGTGCAGTCTTATCTGTTCTTCTGGATGCTTGTTTCAGTGGAAAGTAGTTTTCCTTGTCTGACAGGCTTCTGCTTTACACAGGTTCTGGGTTTTACAAGTTTTACTGTAATGTTTCAGTAGAATTTAAGGTGAGCATTTAATTTTGGCTTTTCTGGGATAATTTTAGCGTTTGATTATTTTTTAGCTCCACTAAAATGTAGAAATATTTACTCCCTGAAAACTGCAGCTAACCATATTCGTATTTTTCCTGGTAGTGACTCAGATGCATATAAAGATCAAGTATCAGTATTGCCAAATGAACAAGACCTGGTGAGAGAGGAAGCCCAAAAAATGAGCAGCCTTTCACCAACCATGTGGCTTGGGGCTCAGAATGGCTGGTAAGTGCCAACACTTTTATTATTAGTATATCGTCAGTCTTTCACAGTTGCTGTTGAAACCAGAAGATAAGTGAAATATACATACAAATATAAACAAAAAAGTACATATCAGTGCAGAGAAATTTTGTATACATATTTTGAGGCTATGTTGCAACTGCCTCATAGGTTGAGCTTGCATTGCTTCTGAATGGTAAACAATATGTTTCTTTGTCATATAGGGTTCCCTTAAAATAATGTTCTTGTAGAAGGAAGTAAGTACAACTTGAAAATCTGAGTGATCTGGAAATAGAAGATCCGGATCAACACAGAAAAAGGGAATCAATGATGCAAAGAATTTCATGTAGCTTAGAGTGTGGGCATGAAATACCGGGAGTTAAACTGATGTATTTGGTTGCAGGAGGGCCCAGTCCCAAACATAACTTGTAGTAGAGTTATTAGGAAAGCCAGAACAAAATCAAACCCCAAATCTGGGGCTGTCGAGTTGATTCCAACTCATGCTGACCTTATTGGGCAGAGCAGAACTGCCCTCTAGGGTTTCCAAGGCTGTAATCTTTGTGAAATCAGACTGCCACGTTTTCTTTGCGTTGAGCAGCTGGTGAGTTCAAGCTGCCAACCTTTCGGTTAGCAGCCAGACACTGAACAGCTGCACCAGCAGGGCCTCTCTCAAGTTCAGGGGACGGTAGAGAACACCACATAGTCTGCTGACTTTCCAGTGGTGTCGGGAGTCCTGTAAAACTATCTTGTCCCAAGGCAAACAAGGTCATTAACACATTTTTTTCCACAGGGTCTATGAAGTGAGCGGCTGGCATACTTTTTTGTGAAGGGCCAGATAGTAAGCATGTTAGACTTTGCCAGCCATACAGCCCCATCACCGCCACTCAGATCTGCCACCGCAGTGCAAGAACAGCCACTGACCATAAGTTAACGTGGTTGTGTTCCTGTCACTCTGCAGACTCTCAAATTTGAATGTCGTTTAAATCTCACATGCCATGAAGTGTTCTTCTCTTGAGGTTTTTTTTCCCCAAGTCATTAAAAAATTATTCTTAGTCTGAAGGCTGTATGAAAACAGGCAGTGGGTTAGATTTGGCCCGCAGGCTGTACTTTGCCACTCACCACTCTAATCTATTCTGTCATCAAAACATCAAAAAGAGTTGAGCATAGAAGAGAATTACAGTAACTCAAAAAGGGGGTTTTAGCCAAGGGCTGTGGAATGTAGGGTAACTGCTACTGGCCATTCACTACACTAAGTCTGGCTTTTCATCTCCATGTGTTTTAGTTTGCTGCAGCAGCTTGTCTCTGTCCCTCAGGCCTACCTTACATTCATTCTTGTTTTCTGACTATTATGCGAAAGCAGCAATACCTTTTCCTAAAGTTTGTGATAACTCATATTTGCTCCTGAGTGAAGCCTGTAATCACTATTAGATATGAGCAACATCGTGGGTGTTCTATATGCCTTACCAACCTTACCAATCTACTTATTTCTTGCAGTTTGTATGTCCATTCATCTTTAGCCCAGTGGAGGAAATGTCTCCATTCCATTAAACTTAAAGATTCGATTCTCAGTATTGTGTAAGTTTTGTTTTAGAAATTCACCTTTCTAAAAATGTGTATTTGGTGTAAACTAGTTTTTAAGACTGTTAAAGCTAATGCATATTTCATAACCAAATCACTGTTGAGGTGTTTTTAAAACCTTTGTATGGAGCCAGAGAACACTGAATGAGAATGAAACTCTATAAATGGAAAGCAAAAGAAAATGTTGCCAGGTTAATTTCTCATCATACTGTGAGTTCTTTATTTTTCAAGGGGAGAATGAACATATGTTAATTTGTATTTGTTCATTGTATTTTTTATATTTTATGAATGTGCTTTGTGAATTTGGAGCATTGATTTACCAATCCTTTTCTATGTGCTCACTATCTAAAGTCAGTTTTTGTCTCTAATTCCACACAGTTGACTGTCTTACTCTATACAGCATGTGTCTCCAGTCCGTAGACATTGTATCAATAGTCTGCAATGGAAGGACAAGCATGGGCCAGAAAGTAAAACAACTGAGATGCTGCACATGCTGTCTACTTACTTTAGCTAACATTTTTTATATGGCAAGAATTTCTCAATGAAGGGAGCAGGCTGGCATTTTTGATATGGCAAGACTCGTGATAAAGGAAGCAGTGTTCCCTTATGTTCTGATTTAAGTTGCTCAGTTCATCATGGATTGTCACTGATCCTGAGGTTCTGGATTAGTTTGGTAGTATATGATTCTCTCTGTATTCCTGACTAGGGAGTTTTGAAGTACCTTTTCCTTTTTTGCAGACATGTGAAAGGAATTGTGTTAGTAGCACTAGCTGATGGTACCCTTGCCATTTTTCACAGAGGAGTTGGTGAGTTGTGATGAATGTATAACGTTCACTAATTTGTTGCTTTAAAAAAGCATTTTTAAGTAGATGGATTCTTGTGTTTTAAAGAAATAATAGTTATTAGGAGAAAGAATCCCGGTGAAGCTGAGCATTCACAGTGTATGACATTAGTAAGCACATGAGCGCCGGCCTGGAGGCGCATAGTAACAGTCCAGCTCAGTGGAAATATATTTACCATAGTGGGTAAAGAGCTTTGCATTTCATGATATTCTTACATAATGCAGCATGAAAACATTTGTTTGTTTTTTCATTTATATACTCAATGAGGACAAATTTGGTGAGGATATTTTTCTGTTTTTCTTACGTTTTAAAAATAATCTGCATACTGACTTTCATTTGGAAAATACTTTTAAAGAATTTGTTTCCCTTTCTAATATTTTATTGTACTTACTCTGAAAGTTTACAGTCCAAATCAATTTGTGATACAAAAACTTACACACACATTGCTGTGTAAGTCTGGCTATTCTCCCTGCACTGTGACAGCACATTCCTCGTCTTCATCCTTTATTTCCCATACCATTCAGCCAGCTGCTGTCCCCCTCTGCCCTCTCATCTCACCTCTGGACAAGAGCTGTCCAGTTACTCTCATGTATCGACTTAAGCCAAGAAGCACATTCTTCATCAGTATCAAAAACATTTTAAAGAACTTTTAATTGAGTAAGATTTAATCATTTGCATGTCACCTTATTTATCATCTTCCCCCTCAAAACCAGTGTTTCTGCCGTCTACAGATGAAGGGATGTTTGTGTCAGAAAACTTACCTTGACTGAATTAAATTAAGAGAGTTTAGCGTGTAACTTCATAACTCTTTGGTACATGTACCAGCCAAAAACAGTACTTCGTTTCCTTTATATTAGAGTAGTAGATCAGGTAATGTCATAAAAACATAGACATACTGATTTTGGATTTTGCAAGGTTTTTCACAAAGTCTCGTATCCTTCTGGGCTTGGAGAAGGATGGGGTAGATGATACTTTGGTGCCTTTGTGACTGATTGGTGCCTAGAACTGGCTGGCTAATAGCTCCATGTCACCAGGGTGTGACAGCCCTGTGTTATACCATGTGCTGGCCCTTCACAGACTTTATCTGGTGTATAATCCTCACATCTTAGTAGGTAGATTCTGTTGTCATCCTCATTTTATAAATGAGGAAACTGAGGCACAGAGCTTTTTAGTCACTTGTTAATGGTCACTCAGCTAGTAAGTTGAAGAGCCTAGAAAAAATGGAGTTATAATTGATATTGACGGACTAAGACAAAGTGCATTTCATAAGGATAAGCATTTGGGTTTAGAAGAGCAAGGTGGGCAAGACATGTATAAAGAGTGAGAATTACCTGAAGGTTGACTACCAGCTTGGTGCGAGTTAGTGAATATCTTAAGCCTCATGGTGACAGTCCTGCCCTGTTCAGCTAGATGGAAAACATACTCAATGGACATCGACAAAGTAGATTAGGATAAGACGTCTATAAACTGTGTCATGCCCCAAACACATGCCAGGGTGCCAGGTTTTGAAAAGAGAGATATAGGGCTGTAACAAAAGAATTGAGATTGGATTTACTATTTGTACTTACAGTGGGCAGAATTGCAGACCAGTGAGTGAGCATATATGGGGAGGCAGACTGTACCTAGGTGTGGAGAGTATTTTTTAGATGATTACAGCTGTCTGAAAGTGGAACAGCTGCTTTCACTGAAATTGTCCTAGCAAAATTAACAAAACAAAAGAAGCTTCTGATGATTGATTTTCGTCTCTGAAAATACAGCACACATAATTCTTAAAGTGTTAGCAGTGAGTTGCCCTCAACTTCTTTTCAAGGAATTATATCAGAATGCAAGTGAATGAGGGATAATATCCCGAAAGTAACTGGAAATCCAATCTAATTCTAAAAGCACTATTATAAACAGATAACTTATAACTGACTTATAACACACTGTATCATGTCACACTGTTGGCAACATACTTTAAATGGCAGGGGGAATCCTAAGTACTAGGTGGTGGGGTTAGATCAGGTAACCTTTGAGGTTTGAATCAGGTGAGCTGTGACCTTTGTAGTTTATAGGATAAAAGCCCAGTCTCTGCAAAATAAAAGACATACTTAATACATGGTTTGTGGGCACTTCATCAATAAATACACTCACAGAGAATGTTTCTTTTGTCACACTTATGTAAAAGATTGTATGTGCTAACCACTAACCTATTTGTTATTTTAAAGATGGACAGTGGGATTTGTCAAACTATCACCTTTTAGACCTTGGACGGCCTCACCATTCCATCCGCTGCATGACTGTGGTACACGACAAAGTCTGGTGTGGCTATCGGAACAAAATCTATGTGGTCCAGCCCAAGGCCATGAAAATAGAGGCAAGTCATGCTTTCTGTGCCTGTTACATTTGTATTGCTTGAACATTGAGACCAAAATTGCTTTTAGCTTTTTTACACACATTTTGGAAACTCTGGTGATGTAGTGGTTAAGTGCTAGGTCTGTTAACTGAAAGGGTGGGAGTTTGAATCCCCCAGGCACTGCTTGGAAACTCTATGGGGCAGTTCTGTTCTGTCCCGTAAGGTCACTATGAGTTGAAAATGGACTCAGCAACAGTGGTTTGGTTTTGGTTTTTAGCAATATGTTTGGATCACATCTTAGCTTCTGCATTACTTCACCCCCCCTTAAACTACTTTTGACCATGAGGGTAGGAAGTGGTTATTTAAAGAAAAAATAAAAAAGGAAGGGGAGGAGTGCATTAATGAATATTTAAATGTGTGTCATTTGAATACATACTTCTTGATATGCTTAATTATATTTTAATTCATTGGGAGGATGGCTCCCAAGTCTCCCCCTACCACATGTAATAGTCAGACAAATCATACATGTATCACAGACTGAAAATAACGTTATAGCAGGGATTTATTATAAAAACAAAAACCTCTCAGCATTGCTTTCTTACAAAAATTTGCCACACTGCATGAATTCATTTTAATTGTTGTAAAAAGGAAACCAAAAAAAGTCACAGAATGACAGTTTTAAGGTGAAAGTTTACCTTCTCTCCCTATCCTAAATCCCATTTTTTCCAAAGTTAACCATATGGTGTCTGTTTTGGGGTCTGTTTTTTCTTAACATATATACATCATACACAGAGAGCAGGCGTGCCATGTTGGTTCCTGTCTGTTTAATTAGAAATGGGGCCCTCCTTCATGTATTGCCTTGCAACAACACGTAACTCTGACATGCGACTCCACCAAGCTGTTGGAGACTGCCGCATGGGTTGGCGGGTCGGTGCTGCTGCCACACGCGACAGCCTGGATGGGCTTCTGCCCAGCAACCGTTTGCTCTGTGTGTTTCATTTTGTGTTTCAGTTTGCTGTGCATTCTAGGATGAAAGTGCTTTGTGTGTATAAGAGTAATGTTTAGCAAACAGTATTTAAATACTTCTTTGCACTAACATGATCTGCTAAATTATTGTACAAATTAGCAGTTTTTAAACACAAACTCTTACGTAAGGAAAATAACTGTGACTGAATAATCTTTCGTAGAAATCATTTGATGCTCACCCCAGGAAGGAGAGCCAAGTGCGGCAGCTTGCGTGGGTGGGTGATGGTGTATGGGTCTCCATTCGCTTGGATTCCACACTCCGTCTGTATCATGCACACACTTATCAACACCTGCAGGATGTGGACATTGAGCCCTATGTAAGCAAAATGTTAGGTAAGCTTCCAAAATCCTCTGTCTTTGCCAGTCAAAGGGAATGTTTTATTTTTAAATGGTCTGTAGATGTCTGGGTAAAACCAGTGAATGAGAGTAAATTTCTGTCCTGAGGGAGTTTGGGCAGTTACTCCGTCTTCCCTCAGGGCCTTGACAGAAACCCGGATCACTGTTGACTCCTCTCTTTTTCTCTGCATCTAATCCATCACCCGAAACTGTCAGGTTTACAGCCCAAAATGTCTTAAGTCAGTGACTTCTTTGTCTGTGTTGCTGTCACCCTAGGGCAGGTCACCATCTTTTCCCCTGTAGATCTGCAAGAGTCTGGTAACTGGTCTCCCTGCTTCCTCTTCAGTCCCTTCTCTACATAGTAAGCCACGTGCACGTATCACCTTGACGCTCTTCTGCTGTTGCCCTTAGGCAAGCCTCAGACCGGAAGACTTTACCTGGTCTTGCCTTCTCCTCTCATTCACTGCCTTCTACTTACACTGACCTACACTCGAGCACGTTCCTCCCATCCCGTGTGCCTGTATCGTTCTTCTTGGTTCCTTCCTGCTTAACTTTCAGGTCCCAGCGTACGTATCACATGCAGGAGAGACCTTAACTGTTCTCCAAGTTGGATTTGGGTTCTCATGTGCTTTTTTTCTGTATAGACTTACCATTATTATGATTGCATGGGTATTATGTGATTTTTATTTAACAACTCTCCTCTGTAGACCTTAAGGCCCGTGAAGGGCAGGAACCACCTCTGTCTTGTTCCTTGCTGTGCCCTTAGCACCTAATCCAGTGCCATAGACTGTTAGGATTGTCTCTTGAATGAAGAGAGATAGAACTGGGTCACTGACTTTTAACCTTTTTAGGACTACTGCCCTCAGAGAGGAAACCCTGGTGCCTTAGTGGTTAAGTGCTACAACTGCTAATAAAAAGGCTAGCAGTTCAAATCTACCAGGCAGTCCTTGGAAACTTTATGGGGCAGTTTTACTTTGTCATATAGAGTTGCTGTGAGTCAGAATTGACTCAGTCAGCACCAGTGGATTTGGTTTGTTTTGGGTTTATGTCCATTTTGTTTTGTTTTATGGGGTTGCTTGAGTGAAAATTTACTCAACAGCAATGGATTTGGTTTTGTTTTTTTGCCCTCAGAGAACTATAATGATAGCTATGGATCCTCTCCCTAGAAGCATGCGTGTATATATAACATAAACACACAGTAAGGAATACACTGACTGTAGGTAAACATCTCTAGCTAGACTGAATAAAACTGTTTCTTACACTGTGATTCTGTGATCATACCTCCAGTTCTTGTAAATAGAACTTGTCAGTGGTGAATTGTATTTGTCTTATTACCTATTTAATTCTTTTGCTTCTCAAATTCTAAAAAATAAGATCAGTTGAAAAACTTCATTTTAAATGCAAAAGTATATCTATTCTCTCTAAGTTATTTGTCTATCCTAAAATTTCAAGAATGGCTTTAGAACCTAAATGTATAAACAAGGAAAGAATATAGGTTTTGTTAGCAAAATTTTGTTTGTTTGTTTGTTTTTTAATGCAAAGAAATGTAAGACAAACCTGGACTCTGTATCAGCTTATAAAACCAAAGAACATTTGATTTCCAAACCTAATAAACTGTTTTTTTAATGTGAGGGTTTTTTGGTTTGCTTTTGTAACTTTCTAATTAAATCCTGTGTCATAGTTCCTAATCAGCAATATGCTGTTTCTGATTGAGAACATAATGGTAGCCACTTCTAGAAATTTCTTTGTGTATTAACCCTAAATTATCGGATAGATAATAAAGCCAAGTGAGAGTTTGCTTTTATGTGCATCTTCAGAAAACATCCACATAGCTCTGGTCACATTTTCTTTCTGTTGAATTCATTCAGCTACCTGAGGGACTTGGAATATAAAACATCACCTGCTCTAGTTGCTCAGTAAAATATTCTTTCTCTGTCCTCCCCCCTCCCCCTGCTCCTGTTTAGGTACTGGAAAATTGGGCTTCTCTTTTGTGAGGATCACAGCTCTTATGGTGTCTTGTAATCGTTTGTGGGTAGGGACAGGAAATGGTGTCATTATCTCCATCCCGCTGACGGAAAGTAAGTATATTTTTAGATGACCATTCCAATGGAAACAGGAGAGTTGCAGGGAATAGTCATGTCCAGAATTCAGGTTGGGGGAACTGTTTAGGTATTGAAAAATTGGTAACTCAGAAAATCCAGCTGATGGCTAAGATCTAACTGTTGTTTCCTCACTCTCTTCCTGTGAAACTTACCAGCTCTTAAGAGAATAACATTTTCAGTATGTTAGGAGCAGTATTGATAATTAAAAGATTTTTATTGTAAGAGAATTCCTTTTTCTCAGTTTAGGAATCATACTCATATGTTATTCAAATAAAGGTCAAAATTGATTTTTCTTTCAGCTTTATTTTCACAATGTTAGGTACTACCTGACATTCATCTTAGTTTTTCCTAATGCCCTGCAGACGGTTTATGATATTCTGTTTGTCTTATTTGAAGTATAAAGGAAATTGTAGGAGAATTGCCTCAGGAGGTCAGTGCTGGAGACAAACCCTCTATGATGTCTTTGACAAGAATGTGGGTTTTTATTGTTGAGAACAGTGTACATTGCATGTTTCTCATACTGTGTTCCATTACATGGATCATCCATTAAATAAGTGTTTTTGTGTCACAGAATTCATGAACAGGGGCTGGATTGAGCCTTAAGTCTGTAAAATAAGTTAAGAAACGCATGCCTCCTTAGCTCCCTACCTTTTTTCAGGGAAAGGGAGGGAGCCTTTAAGGGACTCAGGTTCTTAATAGCAACTGTCTTTTCTGCAGTTACTTACAAATCTATACCTTTAGATGACTGCTTATGTCCTGAGAAGTCCCAGGACGCCTAGAAAGCATTTCAGTTTTTTGTAAGAAAGAGTTCCCTTTTAGTATAGTCATTGAATAGGATTTTTAGGAGGAAATAAATAGCAGTTAAGAAATGCCCCACGTTAAGTTCTTAGTGTTTTGATCCAAGTCACTAAAACTGTTTTATGATTATGAAAACCAAAGTCACAATAATCAAATTGTGTCTGTGAAGCAGAGATATTCTGTAGAGGCTTTGGTCAGAACTTCATGTGATACTTGGTGTTATGCCAAGTTGGACTTTGTTAACTTAGCTAGAGCTGTGAACACCATGTTACCAGATAGAAGATGCTGAAAGTGGTGGTTGGCAGTAAGTCTCCTCCCTGTCGGGCGCCTCTCCATGTCCGCTTTCCTCCTTTCTCATTTAGCTGTAATCCTCCACCAGGGACGCTTACTGGGGCTGAGGGGTAAGTGTGCATCCTGGACCAAACTCCTTCCTGGCTTCTTAGAGCCACTGCGAGCTGTCCCCACTTAGAATACTTCCTGAACGTTCCTAAATGTCACCCACTTGCAGTCACTGCATTGCAGCAGGTTTTTTTTCTTTTTAATGTTTGTAACATGGCCACCAAACTGCTCAGCAGCTCAGTCTATTTATCATCTTTATCGCAGCTGAACTCTGCTTTAGTCCTTTCCTCCCAATAAAAACACAGAACGTTTCTCAGAACTGTCATTAATCTACATTGTTCACTCATGTTATAGATCATGTTTCTTTCATTCACTTACTGGCCCATGGAATGGGGATGTTTTGTAAGTCTGGTCATTCTAAAACAATTCAGCAGACCGTCAGTCTGGTATAAATCAAAGCTACTTTATTGCAGAGGCCGGATTCTTTTAGCATAGCTTTTTTCCTACCCCTCTCAAGAGAATATTCTTACCCTACCATGTTGTCGTTGAGTCGATTCCAACTCATAGCAACCCTGTAAGGAACAGAATGGGTCTGCCCCATAGGGTTTCTGAGGCTGTAATCTGTGGGAGCAGACTGCCACAGCTTTCTCCTGAGGGGTCAGTGACTGGTGGCTGCAAACCACTGACCTTGAGGTTAGTCCCTGAGCCCTTGGCCATTGGGCCACCAGGGCTCCTTCTCCTTACCACAGGGGAGAGAAATCAGAATTCAGAATCACCTCAACGACAACTAACAACAGCAACAAACTATAGATAAAGATTTTATGTTAAAAAGTACACCCATCTGCTTTGAACTATGTCATTGGTTACTTTTCTAAAATGGGGATTAAAACAAGGCAAAACAGATAAACCTTTTGTTAACTAAAATTTTTTTTTTTACTGTAATAGATGTGTTTAAAAAGTAAACTTAGTTATTGCTAGACTGGCAAAATCCCCTACTCCATTTACTGAGGTACTTAACTAGCATGCTGTATCTCTTTTTTTCCAGCTTTGTCTTGAGTTGGCATTCCTGCCCTTATTTTATTTATCTCAACTGCCTGTAGCTTTTAAATAATATTATAAGGATTAACCGGTAACCTTTTGCATCGTTACCATTTTGCAGAGGAAAATCTTTGGTATTTGATTTTCTTCTTGCAGCAAATAAAACCTCAGGAGCACCAGGCAATCGTCCTGGAAGTGTCATCCGTGTATATGGTGATGAAAACAGTGATAAAGTGACACCAGGGACATTTATACCCTATTGTTCAATGGCTCATGCACAGCTCTGCTTCCATGGGCACCGGGATGCTGTGAAGTTCTTTGTAGCAGTCCCAGGTAAGTTGGAGAAGTTCCGTGTCATTTTCTCTGTTCTGTCCTCTTTGGTTCCACAACACAGTTGCCTAGTCTGTGCGAGGTGCTGGAGTTACCTACAGCCGATGCCGATTAGTGTATGACGCAGCGCCTATAATGGAGGTATGAAGGGCGTGCCTGAGGAAATGAATGCTATTTTGAATACAGTTATTGTGGAATCTCCTCTCCAACCTTTGATTTTTATTTAAGAGACTTGCTTACTTTTGAAAGCAATGCTGTTATTTTTGTTGCATCGAATACCTAATATGTCTCAGCCCAGTGGAGGGAATGGGCAGAAGTAAGCCCCTATCAGTGAAGCTACATGTAGGAAAAAGTGGAGAGCTGTATGTGGTACCCTTAGCCGTGCTGTGGTGACGAGCCAGGGGACTAGAAGTCAGGGGATCTGGGCCCTCCGTGTCTGTCATTCACCGGCTTGTTGTCTGGTCACTATGAATTGGCACCAACTTGGGGGCACCTAACAACAACAGCGTAGCACAGGAGCTGGCATAGACTACTGTGACTATCTGTTCCTTACCCTGAGGAATGTGGTAATGAGCTTCCTGAAACAGAAATCTTGTGTATCTATATAGCTGTTTCTTTAGGATCAGTTCCTGTAAATGGAATGGCTGGTAATGGTGTTCTTCTTTCTTTTCTTTTTAGAGAAAGAAAATAGTACAGGGCCCCAGTTTATCTTTTTCATTCCCTTCCATTTTTTTCTCTCCCCTAGTAACCACTCTCCTGCACTGGTGCTAATCTTTCTGCCTGTGTTTTTGTATTTTGGCTGTATTTTAATATATCTATAAACAATACGGAAACCCTGGTGGTGTAATGGTTAAGTGCTAGGCTGCTAACCAAACTGTCAGCAGTTTGAATCCACCAGGAGCTCCCTGGAAACCATTGTTTAGTTCTTCTCTGTCCTGTAGGGTCACTGTGAGTCAGAATTGACTTGACAACCATCGGCTTTTTTTTTTTTTAATAGATAATACATAGTATTTTTTGTTTTTTAACTTGTTTTTCCTAATTCTTTTTTTAATTATTATTATTTTTTTAATTTAATATGACTGATTGAAAATGTACATTCCTGTATAAATTTACATGCCCACCTATAATGCAGCTTCCAGTGCTCTCCCTGCCTGGTGACAACACACTATTCCTCTCTGCTCCATATGTGTCTCATCCTCCCAACAGTCTCCTTTCCCCTCTTCTCCACCCACTCTCCTTCCTCCAGCCAGAGGTCAGCAGGATGATATCCTATAAATGCATAGAACCATAAAGTGCATCCAATATATGGTCACTCTGCATTGTCAAGTCTAATCCATTCATGTCTGAAGAGTGGACCTTTGTTATGATTTATGGGCAAGGGCAGCATCAGGGCCAGGGGCCAAGCTCCTAGGGGAACCCTGAAACCGCTGGACCATCAGTTGAGGTCTTTTAGTGGAAATCTCAGGATGCACCCCTTTTTATTTTTGTGTTGCCAGTGAGACTCAACTTACTGAGCTCCATCACGGCTGTCACTGGTGGTGGCCGGGCACCATCTGGTTCTTCTGGTCCCAAGTCGATGTAGGCACCCACTCATGTGAGTCTCTCTATCTTCTGGGATGTCTTTACCCCATGTTATTTGGGTCCTTGGTGAGCATCTGTTCCTGCTGAGCTGGGACCATTTGCTGTGCCCTTGGATGGCAGCTTGGCAGCTTTTAAGACCCCAGACACCACTCACCAAGGTGGGGTGCAGAGAGCCCTCTTGGCAAAACGCTAGTTGTGCCAGTTGGCCTCGATTTTGCCTATTTTAACTTTTCTTAAATGCTCTTACGTGGCATATGTATTCAGCTTCTCATTTTGCTTTGTTAAGCTTAAACGTAAACCTCTAGTTCATTCTTAACTGTGATATTCTAATATCTGAATACATTGCTGCATTTCATACAGTACACTGATAATTTAACTCATTCTCCTGTCCGTGAGGCTCTAGGCTGGTTTCCCTACCATGAACAGCAGTACTACAGTAAACCTGTGCCTGTGCTCAGGCCTGCTAGAGAGAATTTCTATTAGTAGGCTGATCAGTTGTGTCACAGAAGGAGAGCACAGTGACATAATAAGGCCGTCCTGAATAGTTTAATCCTTATGCCCACTGGCCTCACACCAGAAAGCGCTTTGCTAGTTTCACTGTAGATTTATACTCAGCAGGCTTGATTTCTTCTGAAGTGTAATTGAGCAATGTATGAATGAGGTGATGTGAGGGTAAATCAAACTGTGCTTTCCACGATCAACATAAATAATTTTTACTAAGTGTATTGCATCACATGATGGTGTCCTGCTGTCCTCTGGAGGCATTCTCTGTAGTTCGCCCAAAGGAGTACAAATTCTAGCAAAATTAAACAGACAAAAACCCTGCCATCAAATCTCTGGAAAAGGCATGCTTTAGAGATTACTGTGGCAATGACATTAAAGTTTCTAGCTTTCCATCAGTCCTTTTGTTATTGTACTTTAGGCAAAGGTTTACAGAGCAAATCAGTTTGCCGTTCAGTAGTGTATACACGAATTGTCCCGTGACACAGGCCGCACCCCTGCGGTGTGTTAGGGTTCTCGCCGTTAGCGCTCTGAGTTCCCCGTACCCTTTCCTCTGGTTTTTCTACTCCTTCCTGCATTCCCATGTGTGCTTCAGGGCGTGTGCTGTCCCTTTGGTCTCACACAGGTGATTGTTCTGAAGAGCACTTTTCTTATGGAAGTTATTGTTTGTTTGTGGCGTGTCTCTTACTGGGCTGAAAGGTGGTCTTCAGGAAGAGCTTCACTTCCAAGTTAGAAGCGTGTTGAAGGACCATAGTCTTGAGGAGTTCTTCCAGTCTCTCTCAGACCAGTAAATTGTTTGTTTTAATGAATTTGAATTTTGTTCAGCATTTTTTTTTTTCCGTTCTAGCTGAGACCTTCTATTGTGATCACAGTCCGAGCAGTAGGCAGTGGTAGCCAGATGCCATCTAGTTCATCTGTTGTGAAGGCGGTGAGGTCATGGTCCTGTGGTCCATTAGTACTTTGGACTGATTTTTCCTTTGAGTCTTTTTTTTTTTTAAATTTAATATGACTGAGTGAAAATGTACATTCCTGTATAAATTTACATGCCCTCCTTTGAGTCTTTGGTTTTCTTCACTCTGCTTTGCTTTGAGTGGAAAGAGAACAATAGTTGTATTCTACTGTGTCATTCTAAAGAGTTCTACCTTAGAACTTAAACTTTAGAACGAATGGTAATTTGTCAGTAGTGTTATCTGCATAGACAGAATTAAAAATAACTTGCATGTGTATTTAATAGAAGAAAGCCATTGATACTGAAATAAATTTAAATGTTAATTATTGATATTCACACCCTGAGCCTTGAGTTGGAGACATTTTCCTTAGTCTATTAGACAAATATACACAGACATACTCGTCAGAAAAAGAGACCTTCGAATGCAGTAATTTGAAGAGGCAGTTAAGGCCAGCTTACTCATACACATTCACACTGGATTTTGGACCTATGAACAAAATTTGCTTCACTTGGATTTTCAAATTAGACTCTTAAGACCCTCACACACATGTTTTCTGATCATGCAAAGCCTTGTAGCCTACCGAGTCTTTTAGAACGTACTTAACATTTTTGTTCAACTCTCTGAAAATATGCGGGGGGCAGGGGAAGAAGTCTCCCCCACCTGCATCTATGATTTGTTATATTTACTTCTATCCTTGTATATAATAGGTCAAGTCATTAGCCAACAAAGTGGCAGTGGTGGCACTGATCTAGCAGCTGACAAAGCAGGGCCGTCTACACAGGAGCCTGGCAGCCAGACACCCCTGAAGTCTATGCTGGTCATCAGTGGAGGAGAGGGCTACATTGACTTCCGCATAGGTGAGTGTCCTTGGTTCCGGAACTCGGGCCCTCACTGGAGGAGGGGGCCACACTGCCTTCCACAGGGGTGAGTCCTTGGTTCTCAGAGTTTGGGCCCCACTCTGTTCTGTGACTTGGATTTTCCCCCACAAAAAGCAAGAAACTACTCTGATGACTGATCTCTCAGGGAATCTTCCTGAATTCTTTACCTGGGATAGTACTTGGTGTTTCTTTTTATACCACAGTGTATCTGTTGGAAAGAACCTTGGAAATAGCAGGGTGTGGTGAGGTGTTGAGGTGTGTGTAAAGAGGGTAAGGTTAAAGTCAGGAGATCTCTCAGAGCCTTGTCTTCAGCAGCAGAGTGGAGGGGTTGAAAATACTTCAAGTGGTTGTTGGCACTACAATTGATCCATTTGTTCTCCCGCCCCCCATAGACAGAGTATTCACTATGTGCCTAGCAGTCTTAACTTTGAAATACCAAGGCAAAACTGACAAAGCCTCCCTCCAATATATAATAGAACGTGGAGAGATAAAGCCATACTAATAAACTAAAGTATTACAGATGCTCTTTTGGAGAGCAGTTCAATTCTTGGAGGGGAAAGGAGAGAAGAAAGTCAAGAGGTGATGCTTGAGGGTGACTCAGCACTGAATAGGTTAGTCTGAAACGATGAGGAGGGTTGGGGAAATGGCATTCCAAAGTAGAAGAATAGCTCAGCCAGAGGCTTAGAGGTGTGAAAACCATCTTAACTGAGGAGAAACTGTTTTTAAATGACTGGAGCTTGGGGTAGAAGAAAGTACAAATTTGACCAGAGATAAATCTAAGGAGGGAGGAACGGGCTGGTTTATGGAAGGCCTTATATACCAGGGAAACTCTAGTGGCATGGTGGGTTAAGTGCTGCATCTGCCAACCAAAAGGTCGGCAGTTCAAATCCACCAGGTGCCTCTTGGAAACTCTATGGGCAGTTCTGCTCTAACCTCTAGGGTCGCTATGAATCGAACTCGACGGCATTGGGTTTATACACCAGATTAAGGAGTTTGTGCTTTTTACAGGTAGATCAGTGACAGATTTATTTTAGTTATGAATCCACCAAGCAAGAGGGACTTTAAGATTAGATTTGTGTAGAAGATGGATTGGAGGTTCAGGCCAGAGATAGGGAGATGAATTAGGAGGAAATGAAAACCTGAGTAAGACAGTGCAAAAAGATAAGAAATACAGTGGCAAATTGGTAATTATTAGGGTGTGGGAAAAGGAGAGACCTAGGATGATTCCTAAGTTGTGGGTGAGCATTCACGCAGGGATAAGGACCGTCAGAAGAAAAGAAGCCCATCTGGAGGGAGGATATATAGACTTTGAAGAGCATGGGTATTATCTAGATGGAAGATGTCTGTTGGGCTTTTGGGTGTAAGGGTTTTCCGACCCCGGAGGGAGGGATAAGGGGGCTGTCAGCATGCAGTAGTGGTAAAAGCCATGAGCATTGGGGTTCACCCAAGAATAATATGTGGGAGCTATAGGAAGACTTTCTAGGGTAGAACCCCGAATTCATGCTCCACTTAAAGGATCATCAGAACTTACGAAGGAATGTAAAAAGGAATGGTCAGAGAAGTATGAAGAAAACAGGGAGAACTGATGGTTGTGACAGTGTAATTCTTTGTAAACTGTAAAGCTCTGGGTAGTTGTAAATTTATTTACTAGAAATTAAGGGGTCCCCTGGACCAATGATTTCAAACATCCGTCTCGATGGCACTTGGCTTGGCTAAACCTAAGGTACCACATGGTTTTTGAAAATGAAACAACATTGTAGATTGGTGACAATATTTGTTTTAGGTATAAATTCTGTTAAGAACAGGGTGTAAAATTTAGGTTCACATAAATGATAGTGTGCCACATGTGATTAGTATAAACTGAAATAGCTGATGCAAAGGACTTACTGCCACAGTTTTTTTATTTATTGTGATTAAGTGAAGGTATACAATCCAAATTAAATTTGCATGCCCACCTATCTGCAGCTCCCTCTGCTCTCCTTGCCTGGTAACAGCACACTCCTCCTTTCTGTTCTATACCTGTCATAACCTCCTAACAATTTCCTGTCCCTCCTCTCCACTCCCCTCTAGTAAGAGGCCAGTAGGATGGCATCCTATAGATGCGTGGATCCATAAAGTGCATACATGATATGGTCACTGTATGTCCTCGAGCTATTGCCACATTTTTAAAGGGAGTGTTATGTGTTGAATTTAGAAATTCTGGTTAAGTTAGCAAGAATGGAGTCATTTTAACTTGTTATAAATTGACTGTTGATATAGAATTCCTTTATGGAAATTCTCTGTTAGACTGCATTTGGCCAGAGCAATTTTTAGAGCTTTGTCCTGGAGTGCAGTGTGGCAGTTGGAACCACACTCAGTATGCTGATAAACCCAGTGGTTTTTCCGTTTCCACTAAAAATTCTTTCCATCGTGAATCCTGAAAAGAGCATACAGTTACCTAACCGGTTTTGGCAGCATCCCTAGCTAATCTAACCTGAAAAAGAGACTCATCTTTAAGCATAGGCTGATTTTAATAGTGCATATGCTTTGGTCTTCCTTCGTTCCATTTTTGTTACTATGCTTTTTTAGCACTCAGAAATTAATGCATATGGTCCCATATTTTTAATAGTTTAACTTAAATCCTAGATGTAGAGACCCTAGGAACAGGACTTTTTTTTAAAAAAAAAATACAAGTAAAATCTTCAAAACAACTCGAAGAACAAATGCAAACAACCTTTTGTCTCAGCTGAATAATTTGTTTTTATTGTAATATTTTTAAGTTTAGGAGCCCCGCTGAATTTTTCTTTTTTTTTTTACATTCTAACCTAATTGTAACTCATTTCAGAAACTGGCTTTTGTCCTGAGCCTTTAGATGCAGGTTCCTTTCCGCAGCTTGAGATTGCTGTGACAGCACCCCAAGGTGGCCTTCAGAGGAAGATGCAGATATTTAAGTTTTTTCCTCTATCACTGTTTCCACTTAAACAGTACAATATTGTCTTTAGCCCAGCTGAAATTCAGGTGGGGTGTAGTATAGCAGTCCGGGAGATCACTGGCAGATCCTTGTCTCTTGGTGTAGAAGTTTTTTAGGACTCAGCTGAAGTCCATCCCACCAGACAAATTATCACTGGTTTATGCGAGAATAGCTAGCTGAGCAACAACAGAACCAATTGATACAAACTTGTAGAGAGGAGTACTGAGGCCTTGAAGCCAGTGTCTCTGATTGGGACCTCATTTATTTAAGGAGGAAGCCTTTTGAAATGTGTGGAGCTCAAGAATCCTGAATTGGAGCCTTATTTTTGTGTAGATTGAGCATCGTCTTAGGTGATACCTCCTGGATGTGTGAATTTTCTAAAATTTCAACAGGTTTGCCTTTATTTCTGGAAGATATACCTCCTTGCAATTTTCTCAGTTGCTGTAGTCTCATGAAAATACGAGGTCTGGCAATTAAGTCTGTGAACTTAATTGTTCTACGCGCTACGTACCTCACTGCTGAACATCACTATGGTCACCTTCAAAGTACTCCCCTTGGGAAGCTCTGCACTGACACCAATGGAGTGGCCATCGCACATGGTGACAAGGTGGCAAGATCATGAACTTAACTGTCTATAGTTGTCTGTCAGGGAGTGTTTAGCCAGTAGACAAATAACTGTGTTGTAATACTCTCCCTGCTCACCTAATCTGGCCCCCAGTGAGTTTTTTCTTTTCCCGAAGGTAAAGGAAATAATGAAAGGAAGACATTTGGATGACATGCATGACAGCAAGGGTAATAATAGGACAACAGCTCTGGTGACCATTCTAGAAAAAGAGTTCCAAAATTGCTTTGAAGGGGTGGACTAGGTGCTGCTGTTGGAGACCATTCTTTGTTTTCAGGTGTTAGTAGCTTCTTGCTTTTCTAGCTTCTAAACAGTAAATAATGTCTTTGTGATACGGAATAATGGGTTGCAGTGGTACTTTCCAAGAAGTTGGAGCTCCTGAAGTT
Organism: Heterohyrax brucei; assembly: GCA_028571685.1. NCBI lineage: Eukaryota > Metazoa > Chordata > Mammalia > Hyracoidea > Procaviidae > Heterohyrax > Heterohyrax brucei. The sequence goes on along the minus strand of CM053149.1, from coordinate 108,419,933 downwards.
ATTCTTACTCTGTATTCACTCTTAGGGCACAGTCATTGCTTCCACATGAACAAGCAGAATGCACCAGTTGTGAGCAGTTCTGTAGTATTCTGAGGCAGCTGTTTCTGCTTCTTAGCTGTTAGCACTGCCTTCTTAATAGTACAGAATGCATTGTAGTGGTAATTTTCCTGATATTCAAATTCCTTTAGTTTTATTAATTTGGCCTATGAGTACTGCTTTTGCAGTAAGAGAGAATGCATGATACCGTATTTTGAATAGTTTCTTAATAATAATAAAGATAAGGATAAGAAGAAGGCAACTAGAATAAAATGCATGTGCATTCATTGCCAGGTACCTTCATGTTTTTTCAAATTTTCAAGAAATAAAGAGAATTTAGAAAACCCGATTCTATCACTGACTCATAACAGCAGGATTTACATAGTCAAGGGTCTGGTCCACCAGGACATATGTTATCCCAGATAATGGTTATCAAAATCTGTATCTTGTAACAAAAATTCTGAATTGGTCCCTTAATCAGCATGCCTTTTTGGTGAAAACACATGGTGTCAATAAAGAATTCAAAGGAGAAGATAACTGGGTCCTGAGTAGGGGTTGAGTTAACTCAGCTGCCTCTTAGAATGACCTCTAGCTTGCTGTTTCTTCATGTGTACCATACATTGTTAATTCATAACCAGTCCTAAGCTTGAAAATCATTGGAAGAAACATCTAGTACATTATGTGATGAATTTGCCATCTTGTGCTGCAAGGAGACAGTTTCCATTTACATATACCTGCATCAGGAGCCATGGTTGCACAGTGGTTAAGAGCTACAGCTGCTAACCCAAAGGTCAGTAGTTCAGATCCACCACATGCTACTTGGAACCGTATGGCGCAGTTCTGTTCTGCCCTGTAGGGCCACTGTAAGTCAGAGTCAAATGGAGAACAATGGGGCACTTGTTTGTTTGTTTTAAATGTGCCAGTATCAGTTCTCTTCAGCTGGAGAACTTCTCTCCTACACTGATATGTGTGAGCTGTTTGAGTTTAATTAATTTGTGTGCTGTGTACCTGTGCTTGCTTGTCTATAGTACAGAAACAAGAAGAGACTCCATCCATTATGGATGAGCACAGAAGTGGACAGCTTTGCCTTCTTAGCTTCCCACTTCTTTTAACCTCAGTATGCAGACATATTGGGATGACTGTCCAGTAGCAGACAGTGAACTTGCTTTGACAAATACAGGCAGTCCCTGACTTACGACAGAGTTTTGGGACTCTGTCACAAGTCAGTTCTGAGGTATGTTGAATACCTTTATACCTTTTTTTTTCAATTTTCATTATTACTGCCTTTTATTATCAGTATCTTAATAAATGCAATCTTTGAACATCTGCAAGTGAGCATCTGACAATGCTGACACTGGCAGATTAGGCGCTGCAGCACTGTATGTGTGTCGGCTGTTCACAGTAAGATGGACCAAAACCAGATGGTCGTTCGTAAGCAAGGACAGCCTGTATAGTCTGAAAAGTGAATTTAGCTTTCCAGAAGTTAGGCAGTGGCATCAGCTAAGATTCCAACTCATGATGTTTCTCTTATTTTAAGGAAAAACCTTGTATAGCCCTGTTCTCTGTAACAGCCGGCCGGGAGGCTCACAGACTAACATGAGCACTCGGGCTGGTTTACGTCAGCCTGTGGTTTTTGTGCCGAACCTAACGCAAGTCTTCTTGTCATCCGCCAGGTGATGAAGGTGGAGAATCAGAACTTCTTGGAGAGGATCTTCCACTTGAACCTTCTGTCACCAAAGCAGAAAGGAGTCACTTGATAGTGTGGCAAGTGATGTATGGCAGTGAATGAGCTCATAGGAAACAGATGAGGGTGCTGAAGCCAACTCTTCTGCATGGTTTATTTTTCCCTTTCCTTCTTTATTTAATGCTCTTTTTTTGAAATAAGTTTCACCACAGAGTGTGTGAGCATTTTCTTCCTGTTAACTTTATATTACAAAATCTGTCCCACCATAACAGTACAGGAGCTCGCTGTCTCACTGCACCAGTGTTACAGGCAATGTCAGTATGTCATAAACAAATCAAGGAATGTTTACTTGCTGCAAACTGGTGAAATACAGAAAGCAATCCAGATGTGGTTTACTCTGCCACGGTCTAATGTCACTGACTGTGTTTGATGGGTCACTTTTTAGCTGTCACTAATAATGGAATTAATGGAAAACACTTGATGAATTAACCTGTACCATGGAGTACAGTTGCAAAGCTTTCCCCAGTGTATTATAAAACTGATACAAGCTAATATCAGATGGCTTACCAAGATTTATCTAAATGTCTTAAGACAACTGAAATGCTAACTGTAAATGACTTTACCTTTCACTTTCAAATCTGACAAATCTTGTTTATATCGTATATAAAACTGTTTTCATCAGATTTGGGGGGGTTTTATATTAAAGAAATTAAGATGACACTATTTAAATAAAAGCTTCCCATTTCTGACTTACTAGAGCTCTAAAGTCTATGAGGCTTGCTTCTCAGAACTTTCTTTTTCTTCTTTAGACTCATTTTCATACTGACATGTCTGGAAAGTTTTATTATTTATCAGGCTTAGAAGATCCTCCAGCACTGAAGGATTTTTAAAAAGGAAATTGTGTTTCGTACTCATCATACCAGAGGGTGGCGGTGGCTGGTTGAGGTTTTCCATGTGGAAGTTTGCATGTTCATCAGCTGTTTCTGCACTGCTCTACCCTAGTGGTGAGAGTAAGTTCAGACGTTGCGGTGGGGAGCCTGGCTGGACCACCTGAAGGGGCTGTCACTAGGAATGGTGGTGTTTTCTGTTGTGTGTGAAACTGTACAACAGCTAGTACTTGGTATTTTATATGTAAATAACACATTTAAACTTTTGTGCCCTCTTGAGATTAAAATGCCGTTGTCAAAAGGGAAAACTTTGTAAGGGATACAAACAAAGCTGAAGCTATCGTAAAGATTGACACCACATGTTTTTAATCATAATGCCTATTTCAAAAAATAGAATCTAGTTTTAACTGACTTTCTTGTTGAGTAAGTTTTTAAAAACACAGAGCTGTGATATTCTCCCTCTCAAGCTTCTTGAAAATGTGTGTTACCATTTCTTATCTATTACTTTAAGCAAAGCTAAATATAAATTTAAGTACTATTTTTTTAAGCATAAGCTTATAAAGTAAAGTCATCTCCCCCCAACCATCAGAAAGAATGCTCAGAAAAAGAAAACACAAATCTCAAGTTGCCTAAGCATTCTTAAGTACCAGGGACTTTTTTCTGGACTGTTGTGCAAAGATCTCTGTCACATGTGCATTAGTAACTTGTGTTTCTGCACCTGCTGAGGCTGGATTTGCAGAGTCCACAGGACTTGAGGGGCCACAGGTGGCCTTGGTTCCGTCTGGCCACATGTGTCTATAAGCACATTGTGTACGCAGTAAAATTGTGGACGCTGAAAATGGCTGGAAGAAAAAGCTCTTTTGGTAAAAGCTGCATTAGAAGGATTTTTTTTTTTCTTTTGCTTCAGCTACTTAAGCTTAAACTTAGGCCACTTTTCCATGGCTTGTTTGCTATGTGTTCATTTTAAGTGAGAGACATTTTTGGCAGTACATTAAAAAGCATTATTAAACATTTATTGGAAATGTTCTATAAGTTCACAGGAGAGACACCAAAGTGTTTGGGAATTCAAATCCCAAGAAGCAAACATCTTCAAGTCAGACACACTTGCTGTTGTTTCCCCTTTTCTAGGTTTGTATAGCCATGTGTAGCTGGGGGAATCAGGAGTTAAAGAGGAAAACTCCAAACATGTTAAAATGGTTGTAATTGCTCTGTTAAAACTTTCTGGCTTTAATTTAGGGAATATAGGTTTGTAGTTATTTTATCTAAAGATGTCAGATTGTTGTGGCCCTGTTATATCACCTCAGGGACCAGAGAGAGAATTAAAAATGCCTGTACAATTTAACAGCTTGTACTTGTGTTTGTCATTTCAGTTAAATGTTTTCTTTATATTGCTTCACTGCCCTGCCTTCTAAGAATAGGTTTATATTCTTGTGTTGTTCACCTTGGTCAAGATGGTAGCCTTTGGGAGAAAATGCCAAAATGCAAGCTTTTGCGAGCAGCAAAGGGGGTGTAAATTGCCTATAGCTACCACGTTACAGGCAGAGAAGGGCCTTGAGTACCCACAGTTGGTATCTGTGTGAAACAATTTTATTCTTATAGGAAGAAAGAAGGGATGCCCAGGGGTTCTCATTTTGTTACACTTGGGTAATGTAGGAGATTGGACCATATGAAATTGCTGATGTTTGACTGTTGCCAGTCTAGTAAAAGGTAATCTCATATGCGCCAACCTGATACTTACTGTTACATGCAGGTTAAAGTCCCCGTCTGTTAAAGGGAGAGTGTTCTCCACAAACTCAGTTTTGAGAGTGTTTTCTCTCATGTGGACCTAAATGTTTAAAATAGGAATGAGTCTGTTAATAGCTACAGCATGTTGAGAGTAGAAAACATTTTGAGCACAAAATATGCAGCACATGACTTTTCAGATGAAGTGCATTTGCGTAGAAAAGGGTGAGATGCAGTCTCTCAGCTGCTGCGTTGTCCATGTCTTGTAAAGGTCTTCCTATATTTGAGAATAGACCCTTTAACATAGGCTGCCTTAGTAACAAAACAAAACAATGTCTCATAATATTAACTGTTCTAAAGAATGTGTGTCTTGCAAATGCTGTGGAACTGAATATTTATTTCCTTGTGAGTATTATGATGCTTACCAAAGGACTCCGCCCGACTTAGGACTCTTCTTAATTGATCATGTTGAGAGAGGGACTCATCTGGTCCCCATTTGTAACTCGGGAAAAGTAGGAGAGAGAATTAAATGTGGAAATCATAAATACTTTTCTAACAGGGTTATTCTATATTGTAACACTAAATGTCTTTTTCTTTCTCTTAAAAAATTAAGTCTTTATTAATTTTGTCATACATTTCTTAATATTTGAATATATTTTAACCGTTTATGTTCTAAATTTGTTTTTTGTCCTAGACATTTTGTCCTGAATTTTACTTGCCTCTATAATCTGAAAAATGGGTACTAGTGTCCCACTTGCTGTCTGTTAGAGGCTGAGGCTTCATTTCTCTGAGCAAAATGCTCACTTAGCAGTGTAGTTATTTCAGTATTTATTTCTATTATGGAATCCCTGGGGTTCGGAATGTAACTTTGTACATGAAATATATATAAATATGTATATGAAACATGTATGGGGTTGAGTGTGTTTTGTTTTTGCCTTTCACTAGGGGGCCTCGACTTGGTTCTTATTTGAAAGTCAAATAATCTTCCCCATCAGACATGTGGCTTCAGAGGGTCAGGACTGTCGCCATCTGGCACTGGCTGAAGGCGAGCAGTAGAGAATGCCCATGAAGAACGTGTCTGCTCGCCTCCTGTGAGCTTTCTAGACATGTGGAAGCTCTGAGTCACAGTCCACACATAATACCAAGGCATGCTATTTGCCAGATTGCTCAGTAACAACAGGCAGGTTGTAATGTAGGGTTTAATAATACAGTGTGCTTATCTGGCATCCACTTGCTTGGGAGAGACTCTGGAAGGAAGCATGATTATAAAACTAATCATGTGTAAGCACATTGTGAATCCATACTGAGTGTGGTAGCATTTAATCTAGTGTATACTGTTTATGTCTCCAAGAATTGTGGTATTCTAACATGAGGGTTAAAGCAGCCCTGACGGGCATTTTAAGAGTCCTTGGTGAGATGAAGGCATAGCCATCTGCCCGGTGAGGTGGATACTCTAGAATATAATGAATAGCCCAGCCCATTCCTAGGCCTTATAGGACCTTACCCTATCTCTCCTTTGTCCTCTGGGGCGTGCCAGGTCATTGCTTTAGAAACTGATTAGTTGTTTTGAGCCTCATTCAGTCATCTTCCTGATCTGACCTGTCTAGTCAGAAGCAAGAGCAATAGTGGAAGACCAGAACATCTCTTTTCCTTCTGCTGGGGGAACAGAGCAGGAGCACTCCTCATGACTAGGGCTGGAGCCGAGAGCTGCCCCTCCCCGGTGCTCGAACTGTCTTCCAAACCTTAGTGGAGACAGCATTGCTCAAGCTATCAAGTCCTTCTGTAACCAACCCAAGGCCGTGTGTTCAGTGTAGTATGAAAACCCTAGCTATCCTGAAAGGCTGTGGACTTAATTTTCGGCAACTGCCAATTTGTTTAGAACACTGGATCAAGGTTTTATAGTTAGGAGCCATCTCAGAATGCCTTAAATATTTTATAATTAATACAATTTAGTTTTAAATGCATTTTCTTCAGTGGTATAGTGGGAAAGAAGGTGTAGACCTGGATTCTGCCCCAGTTCTGCCCCTGCAGTGGCCCTGAGTAAGTCACTTCAACACAGCACACCCCCGAATCACCTATAGAGGCATAAAACTCAGCCACAGGCCAACTGAATTGGACTCCTTTAGCAGGGTCTAGACCTAGGCATCTCTACAGTGTCAGAGGTAAGTGTGGCAGGTAGCTTAGATGGAGGGATACTGCTTTCATTTTTTTGTTGTTGTTGTTATTTTTATTTTACTTAATTTTTTTATTATGACTTGGTGCTCTTGTTAAAAGACAATGGTTTCACCAGCCAAACTTAAAAAAAAATGTGGCTGCAAATGTCTCTGGCCTATGACCCTAGTTCTGCTAAGGCTTTGGTTTGTTGGCTATTCAGAATAGAGCCATGCCTGATTGTAGGCCCAGGGTTGCCACATCCCCAGGAAGCTGAAGGGTAGTTTACTTTTTAAATGTTCAGTTATCCGGTGTATGGGATTTGATGTCTTAGAATTTCCACTTTATAAAATAGACACCTTGCTTTTAGCCCGAACAAGCAGTGCACCAGCTCCCAGCACGGACTAAGAGTGTTATGATTTGACTTGAGGCCCCAAGAGGGGAACAAACAAATCACAGCTCGATGATACGTTTTCCCCCCGGGGACCAGAGCCTTGCTTAATAGCTGCAGTTCTCAACCAGGCCAGGAGAGGGAGAGATGGCCAGAATCAGCTGGGAGCATTTCTAGTAGAACGCACATTTTTTTGTCTTCGACGTCTGTCTCAGAAGTATCAGGCTCCACTGGTGTAAGAGGAACTCAGGGGCAGCCCAGCTGCATTACAACATTTGTTTTCTAGGAGGAAACCCTGGTGTGGTAGGTTAAGTGCTACATCTGCTAACCAAAGGGTTGGCAGTTCAAATCTCCCACATACTCCTTGGAAACTTCATGGGACAGTTCACCTCTGATCTCTAGGGTCACTAGGAGTTGTACGAGTTGGACCCAACTCAACAGCAGTAGGTTTGGATTTGGTTTTTTTGTTTTGTTTTTTTTGTCTGTTGAGGAACACAGAGCCTTGTTCATTCTTAGCTGGCTGTAGCCCACACATGGTGACCTGTCAGCAGGCATCACCCCCAGGTTTACCCTGATAGCCTTTCCTTTGTGGTTCACAGGTGAGGGAAGTTTGGGCTGTTTTGAACTTACTGCTACGTTAAAAGCTTTAAGGGGCGCTGTCATCTCCCGTTAGTCTGCATTCACTTGGCAAGGCTCTTAGGGTTGTTCATGGAAAAGAGCCGTGACCCTTCAGTTGTTACCATGACCAGCTTCTGTTTGTATACATTGAAAAGCTAAACCAGACCCACTGCTATTCAGTCAGTTTTGACTAAGCAACCCTATAGGACAGAGCAGGACATCCCCACAGGCAGGGAGTGCCTGGCAGATTCAAAATCCCAACTTTTGGGTTGGCAGCGTGTAGTATGCTGTAGCTGTTACCCACAACACCACCAGGGTTTTCATAAAATATCTAGAACTTTTTAAAAAGTATTTACTCCATAAGTTCACATGTGATCCTTAGAGCAACCCTCTGGGAGTATATTCCCAGGTGATCCACAGGCCTGGCCAGAGGGAGGGGTCTTGCTCACTACTAAACAGGTCTAACTGATGAGTGAAGTCTTGAGTTTCTAGTTGGAGGGTATAACCAGAGTAACTCAACACTCAGGTTAGCACAGGGGGATTGGCAAAGGACTAGATCTCAAGTTGGAAGACCTGGTTTTGAATCATGGCTCTACCGTTTCCTAATTTTGTGATCCTTCACCAGTCACATAACTATTTTGTTTCCTTAATGTAAAAAAGAGAGTGTAATCTCCCAGAGGTTCTTGCCATGGCCAAGAGAAGTAATGTGTGTGACAGCAAACAGCACAGCCCCTGCCCTGAGGAGCCACTCGGCAGCAGATTTGCGAGGTTTGTAGGCGTCAGGCGTGTGGAGACAAGTTAGACACAGTTCCCACCCTGAAAAAGACGAGGCTAGCAGAGAGCATTAGATGTGGAAATGATGGCGTGTGATTAAATGCTGTGGCTGACCGTGAAGGAGTAGTTGAGATGACACCGGTAGAGTACCTGTTTGGTCAGGTGATGAAGACGAAGAGAAATACTGGCTGCTATACTTACTTAATGGAGAATAATTCTAATGTCCAGTCTGTCTGTCCATGTCCCAGACCCTGTCTGTTTGCAAAGAAGCAGAGGCACTTAGGGTCTGTGGAATCTTTTTAAAGAATAGCTTTCTTTGTAACCTGCTCTCTCTAATGTAAGGGAAAGAGGTCTTCTGTGAAAATTAGACACATGAGATCTGTATTCTGTGCTGTATTTAAGAGTCGTTTTTTATTCCTGTATAGGCAAACTGACAATGAGGAACATGGTGGGGCATAAAAGCAGTGATAATTTTGACCCTTAGATGCTTTCAACATGTATTTGCCTGAAGTTTATTGCTCATAATGCTTTATTAAAAGAAAGTCACAGGCACTGCGTAGTAGCAGACATACAGAACTAAAAAGATTCACAACATGAGACGCACAGCAGGGTGTGACATGGTGGCAAGGAGCGTTATGTGTGTTTCACATGATTATAAAGCTTAGCATTACCTTTCTCCCAACCCAAAATGCAGATCTCCATCTGTTAAGGTTTTTGCAGACAGGTCAGGTGCAAAGACACCCAAAGAGAATGGAGTTTCAAAAACTCAAATTTCTCAGTAGTAGTATCATAATGATATCTCATTCACAGGATTGTGAAAGATTAAATGGGATAATATAAAAGTACTGTATACCAGTTAACAAATGTTTATATACTTCCTCCACTGAAGCCTTAACTTCTTAACTGTCCTGTCTTATCAAGGAAACCCTGGTGGCATAGTGGTTTAAGTGTTGTGTCTGCTAACCAAAAGGTCGACAGTTCAAGTCCACCAGCTGCTCCTTGGAAATGCTGTGGGATAGTTCTACTGTGTCCTACAGGGCCACTGTGAGTTGGAATCAACTCGATGGCAGTGGGTTTTTGGTTTCTCATCAAGCTTGCTTTTTCCTATCTTTGGCCTCAGACAGGGACAGTGGTTTCTTTTGAGTTTCAGATCTGGGGGGGAATTGTCAGCAGTGATGCTCCTGCTTGCCTATAGCTAAATCTTGGGCCTGCTGATGGTTCTGTGGCAGGAGGCTTTTATAGGGTAGGCCCGGTACACGTCAGTCTTGGGGACTTTAGCTAGGGCTGTTAGGAAGGGACAGAGATTTGATGTGTTCTTCAAAGGAAAGGAGCCCTGTATTGATTCTCGGAGGCATCTTGAGCACTGTCCTGAGGAACCTGGCTGGAGATGAGCAGAAACTGGGCAAAGGTGCTTGTGAAGCCTTGAGATCTGGTCCTAAGTTTCCCCCAGTTGAAGGTTGGCTAGATCTCCCCAGCTTACATTAAGGTTGTGCTTCTGGGACCCCATTTTAATTATCCTTCCTTCTAAGAGACTCCGTGGTATGATACGCTATGAGCCAGACAGAAGTCCACATCTCAAAATCTAAGTCATGATAAAGAATGCTTGATTCTAGCCCTTCCCTGCCAATGACCCAGCAAGATCTCACTGGGACCTCAGTTTCCCTTGTAAAAGAAGAACTGGCCTCAGATATCTCTAAGGACATAGTCTGCAGGTGGGTCACTTGTGCTAATGCATTATTAACAAACTGGCCTGAACATTTGGGGTTGTGTGGACTAATAGGTTGCATGCCCAGCTGGGTCCTAACATTCACAAACGTGCCTGGGTTCCTTGAAGGAGGGAAATCGTGTAGCCTGCGCTTCTTAGTACAGGCTGCTTGGTTTGACGCACCAGTTTATCCCTGAGGCATCAAAGCAGTGTTTCCATCAATGGGTGAGAGGACTGTGTCTTAACAGGAAGCGACGCTGTTGCATTCTCTTGAGAACTAATGACAGTCCTTTTCCCTGGGTGTCTCGAACCTGGGGAGGAGTCGCCAAGATGGGATCTGAGCCTTTAGAGAGCTTCTCCCTAAGTCTCTTTTGGCATTGCCTGAGAAAGAGGAGAAAGGCTCAAGAGATAAAGCTTATTTAGGCAGGATCTTGGCTTCGCAATACCATCCCCCCTCAGAGCAAGAAATTAAGGGAGTGGGGGTGCCTGGGAAAGGGAAAACAAATTGCTTTCCATGCTGTCTGGCTAGGGAGAGGCTGGGCTCTGCTTCCTTTTGAACACAAGGTGGCAGCATACGGGTATTGGCCTTCCACAGCTTAGCGCCCCAGAGACGGCCAACCCCTCTCCGACCTCCCCTCCCTCCTCACTGGCCATCCCCCCAGCCTGGTAGGTGCAGGCCGTGGAGCATGCTTACCGAAAGTCAAAGTGTACAGATGAGGCAGACTAGTTCACTGACAAGTACACTGAGGCCCAGAGTGGCTCTTACCCAGCACAGGACTTGGACTAGAACTCTTGAGTTGAGATTTCTTTCCACTGAGCCGCCTCTCAAGCCTCGTAGCTCCGAGCTCTCCCTACCCTTGTCAGTTCACTGGAGAGCAACAGCCCAAGGAGCAGAGGAGGGCAGGAGATCCAGGGCCCACTGCTGAGGTGCGCAGGTGTTGATACGGGTGAGAGAAACATCGGCCCAAAGGATGAAAGGAGAGGATTTTTAGAGCATCCACGCCACCAGTTTCTGGTCTTTGAAGCTGCAGAGATGTATTGGCTGCTGCCGCCGCCTCTGAAGAGTGCCGACGGGGGTGTCATGGAATCAGCTTAGTGAGCTGCTTCAATAGAAGCTTCATCCAAGGCGGAGAATAAACAGGAGTTACGTAACTCAGTGGGTCACAGCACTAACTAAGCCCTTTACAGGCCATCAATCCACATTTATTTCCTGGATTTTATAACTGCTGCTGAAGAGGAGGAGAAGGAGGGGGTGAGGATTAGGGGGAAGAGAACCTATGTGACTGGAGTAAGCCTCCAGGGCCACACGGCGGCTTTTCACTGCCTGCACCTCCAGTCTCCCACACTCCACACAGTGCAGGCCGACTCAGCCTCAGGCCTGTGCCCTGAGCAGCCGTGGGCTTCAGGTTTCTGAAGTCCCAGGATCCTCTCAATATTAGGAGCAAGAGTGGGAATTAAGGTTGTTACCCCACCCATCTACATTACCATTGTGAGCTGCAAGAGGTTGTTTAATTGTCTGAACAGAGCCGGGGGAATTGCTTAACGACACCACATTGGTGGAGGCAGGAAAGGACCTGGATCAGCAGTCCCAGGAGCTAGATGGGTGAGGCTGACTTCACCCAGACACCTGACATGTGGCGCAGAGCACAGACAGAGGGTTAGGTGCCCAGCAGTAGGTGTCAGTAGGTTTCAGAGCTCAGTGAAAGCCCAGGCTTGCCTTCAGCAAAGGGAGCGGGCACAGGCCTGGGAGAAAGGAGGCTGTCAGCAGCAGTCTCCACCCTCCGTCCTGAGCTGCTCAATGCCTGGGAGGGCTCCGGGCTGCTTCAGGGTGCTGGGGGTGGGTGTGAGTGCCTGCCTCTTGCTGACAGGCCCCTACACAACCTCCTTCCAGCACCACCCTCTGGCTGAGGAAAGGAAACCAGAACCAAACGCTTTAATACCCAGGGGACTCTGACTCATAGGAACCCCATGGGCCTGGAAAAGAAGGTTAAGGTCAGGGAAGGTTGTCAGGAGGTTTGTGACATGGGGAAGTGACAGGGAACTGGAAGGGAGGTGGGAAGCACCAGAGAGCTCACAGGCACTGGGAGGAACTTTGGTGAGCAGCACCCAGACTCTCTGGCCTCTCTCCCTATGGACCTGGGCCCAGAGTTGTCATCTTGGGATCATGCCTTGGGCAAAATGCCCATCTGAGACCCAGGCTGCCCCTCCCCCGGCCCCTACAAGAGAGGATTGGCAGAAGGCCGGGCCAGTCCGGGAAGTGCCCATGTGAGGGGCGTAAGAGGGTGTGCAGAGCTGAGCTATAACAGAAAAGGTAAAACCCAGGGGTCACATACCAGGAAAACAAAAATACTTCACCAGAGAAGAAACATTCGTGGCTATAGACCCCTTTGTTTGGCTTTTTAATTGTGCCCAAGCAGTCTGGTGTCCTTTGGCCTCCTGCTCCCCACTCCCCTCAGGACTTTGCTTGCACACACACACACACACACACACACACACACACAGGACTTTGCTTGCACACACACACACACACACACACACACACACACACACACACACACACCCCTTTCAGAAACAGCTGCATGTCTGGGCTTGTCCTGAGTCAGCTGGCTTTTCCAAAGTCAAGGCTGCAGAAGGCTCCACATAATGCACCACCCCCTCCCCAGCCTAACACCCAGCACCAAGGTTGGAAGAGGGTGTTGTCGTCCTCCCTCCTGGACAGGTGGGCTCACAGACTCAACAAATGAGCAGCACCAGAAAGGGTCTCAGGGCTCCAGCTCTGCCCCAGGCCTGACCTGTCCCCCCACCCCGCCCCCGGTGCTAATCCAGTCATCAAATTATTGTGTACTGGAGTTGGGTAGCTCTGGGGGTCGCTGTGGGAATCGTGACTTGGGTACATACACCAGCCTCATCCCAGGGGAAGAGATGGTGACTTAGTTGGGTATGATTTGGTAGAGGAGACCCTTGCCTGGCCGTGGTCGGAGGAGGACGAAGTGACAGCTGAGCTGTGGTGAGGGGCAGGGAGGGCCCAGACGGCCCTTGACTCAGCGTCTGGTGGCCTTCAGGGTTTTCTCCTTCATCCTGCTGCCTCTGAGCAGAGCTGCGCCTGAACGGATTCTCTTCTCTCCTTGGGCCTGAAGGCTGTATCAGAAGAGGCACTCTTCCCCCCTTTCTCTCCCCTCTCCCTTCTGCTCTGTAAGTGTGGGTGAAAACAGCAGCCACCTCCATCTGTGTGGCGCACACAGTGCACAGTGGTGGTCTCCTTAGATGGATGCTTCAGTGAGATGGAGCGGTGAGTCCCGTTTCCTTCCGGCTCCTGCCTCTCTTTGTTTAAAGGGTTGGTAAAGGAACAGGGGACTATTCTAGAAACTCTCCCAGCCTGGCCTGGATCATTTCAGAAAATTCTAGTGGGAAGGTCAGAATGTATGCTCACTCTCCTCGTGCCCCCCGCTAGGATGAGTTCATTTGTAGACATGTTGAAGCTGACTTGCTAACAGTGGGACATTGACGCCAAGATACAGTTCAGTGAAGAGAAACCAGCACAGACCCAAATAACTCCCCACCCAAAGTCAGATCCCCAAACCTTCTGCACTCCAGCGTTTCCCAGGCAGAGGAAGGCTTTAGACAAGGACAGACCCTTGCAAACATGGCGCACTCAGGATGTGCCAGACATGGCCCCGGGCTGTTCACACGCATCACCTGCCTTAATTCTCTAAACAGCTGCGAGACAGGTATTTTCTCACTTGACAGAGAACTCTAGTCCCGGGTTTCTCAATCCTGACATTACTGCATTTCGCACTGGATCATTCTTTGTTGTGGGGTCCGTACACTGCTTTGTAGGAAGTTTTAGCAACTCCTCTGCCCACTAGATGCCAGTAGGACCATCCCCACCCCATTGTGACAACTGGAAACCTCTGCAGGGATTGCCCAGTGTCCCCCAGGGGCAAAGTGGCTGTGTTTGAAAGCCACCACCTTGCAGGGCAGGTGCCCAAAGACACCCAGCTAGTACACATTGGGCCCAGATGTGAACCTGGGTCATCAGATTCTAAAATGTCAACCTGATTTCCTTGCTGTTGCCTCATTGAAGTTAAGTCTCCTTGGAAAATCTGATGAAAGCTAGTCCTCTTCCCAGAACACCCATCTTCAACATCAAAGTGTGTATGGACTCTCGGCCACTCATTCACAGAGTGCTTACCTGGGGAGCAGGCCTGGACATAAAGTACACTGAGTCAGGCTGCCCTCCCCACTCTGTGTAAGTCACGGGAGACCTGGGGCTGCAGGACTGTGTGGGGAGAAGGATGGGATGGCAGGGTTGTTGCTAAGGGTGTTGGTGCCTGTGCTTTGTAGACATCTGACGCGTGCACATGGCCCTGCGTGCCCAGCAGCCCGAGGCAGGTCAACATGCTAAAGTCATTCATCACCTTGCAGACGGGCACCCTGACTCACAGCCTATGAGACATGACCTGCAGCTGCCCCTTCCCAGAAAATATTTGCCCTGGCTCAGTGGCCTCAACACTTAGCTAGGCATGCCTGCCCCTGAGCCATTGGGGCGGATGGGCAGTGCTCCCCTGATGGCAGGGGAGGTGGTGGGGCTAGGGCTGTAGGCCTTTCAAGACGCCCAGGAACTTGGCACTTCCCTCACTCTGTAGATGGTAGGGGAAGAAACCCACTGCTGTCAAGTCAGTTCTGACTCAATTGCCCTAGAGGTCAGAGTGGAACTGCCCCATAGCATTTCCAAGTAGCGCCTGGTGGGTTTGAACTGCCGAGCTTTTGATGAGTAGCCACCGCACCTAACTGCTGCACCCCAGTGTTTCCTTGCAGATGTGAAGACACCGGGAACTCAACACTGGCCTTTGGTTCTGGTTGTAGCTCTCAGAGCCTCAGTTTCCTTGTCTGTAAAATGAAGCGTTGGCCTGGATAACCTCTAAGTCACACACTCAGCATTTCCTGCGTGGCAGGGCCTGTACACACATTCTGTCATCTGATTCAGTCAAGACCCTGTGACACAAAGACTGTGACTGCTAGCCTCATTTTACAGCTGGGAAAGCTGAGAGTCAAGTTACTTGCGTAAAGTCACACAGCCAGTAAACGGGGGAGGCAGGTCACCTGCCCAGCCTTGCCCAGCAGCATTGTTGGGGATGAGGGTGGTGTGACAAAAGGCAGACAGGACAGCAGTAGTGTGCATCTGGGAAAGGAACAGAGAGTGACCAGCGGACTGAGGATGGGCAGAGCCCGACATCCAGCCCAGCGTGGGGAGGGGCTGATGATGACTGAGGTCTGGGCTTGAGGACCAAGGAGGGTGGCGGTGCTATGACTAGAAATCGGGAAGTTGGAGGAGGACAGGTTTAGGGCAGGAAGAGGATGAGTTCATTTGTAGACACATTGAAGCTGACTTGCTAACAGTGGGACACTGAGGCCAAGATCCAGTTCAGTGAAGAGAAACCAGCACAGACCCAAATATGTCAAGGCCAGTAACTCCCAACCCAAAGTCAGGTTCCCGAACATTCTGCTCGTCAGCATTTCCTAGTCACTGCCCAGGGTTGATGCTACCTGGAGAGAAGAGTTGGGGCTAGGTCTGCAGGGCCCAGTGAAGGCCAAGTTCAGGTCCTACACTGGCCACTGGGGGTCACCACGGGCACACAGACCAAGGCGCAGCTGCCAGGTGTGCCTGCTTAGGGTTGTCTAGAGAGAGGTACACAGTGATTTGAAGAAGCCAGGGCCTCCACTCTTAAGGAGGGCAGGGGTTTCTTAGGAAGGAAGGAGGCTTGCAAGAGCTACCCGCAATCTTCAGCCCTACTCCACCCTCACCCCACCCCCCTGTCTCCCAGGCCTCTGGCAACTGTTTCCCAGGAGTTTCTGATTAACCTGGAGTCACATTCTGTTGACCTTAGACCTAGGAGGAGGGAGAGAGGAGCTGAGCCTCATCCCCCAATGTGCCTTACAAACGGCTGGCTCTGGGGCCCAGCCTGGGAGACATGTGCCTGGGGTGCTGGGGCCCCACCACTGGGGCAAGGGAGACCGGGATCAGGATCCCAGCTGTCGCAAAGCACGTGTCTCCCCTGTTCGCTGGCATTTGCGTCATCAGCTCTGCCCTTTGACTTAATTCTCAGGAGTGGAGGGTGGAGGCAACCTTGGCCATCAGGGCTAATCATTTGCAGTTGGATTCAACCAGCAGTTTATTGGGGTTTGGCCTGGCTTATTGCCCTGCCCCCAGCTGCCCACACCTCCAGATTTATGGCCTTGGTCTCCTTGGAAGCTGGTAAGAACAGAGGAAGGAGTGGTTCCATTTGGGAGACACCACAGTCCTTCTGGGTCTCCTGATTAAGTTACGCATATAAAAAGTACTTTGAGATCCATGGAGAGAAAGGGTGCTCCCAGGTTCAGCCCAGTCCCCTCAGGCTTGTTGGAATGCTTCCAGGAGACGGGGCAGGGCAAGGGGATACACCAGATCCCAGCCCTGGAGGCTTGGAGTATAGGGCTAAAGTCATGGGGGTGGCTCAGGCTGTGCAGAGTCGGGGCTCCCCAGGCACAGGTCCCCTGGCCTGTGCCTGGTGTCATCTATATTTGGCCCCAGCATTAGTGACAGGCTTTTTCAGAGAGGCTAGCTGCCAGCAGACCCATGACAGGGCTTTCCAGGCCTGGACTATTTTGGAACCAGTCTTGGGGGCCCAGGGGAGGCAAAGGTAAAGTTTAACAGAACGTTTCCTCCTGGCTGTGGGTCAGAGAAGAGGCCAAGGCTACGAGACTCAGAGAATTGCCCTGGAGGCCTTTCTCCTAAGCCCTGGTCCGGTTATTCAAATATTCCCTCTGCTCAGCTTTCCTGGGGATCCCTAATCTTTGCGGCCCCCAGAGGCTGAAGCTGGGCCTCCCCTGGGCTATTCCAGCTATTCCTCCCTCTGCTGAAAACAGCACAGATCTGGCTGGGAACAGGGCAGGAACCAGCACCAAGACTACTAGTGGCTTTGAGTTTCTCGTCACTGAGCTTTCCAAAACAACGACAAAGGACTTGACATGGTCACCAGTTTCCCATTTTACGGAGTTAAGGACATTAAATGGAAACGTGCCTTTAACCACACACACAAGTGAACATATATAAGCTCAGACAAAAGGACCCGTTTTCTAACTGAGAAGTTCCCTGGTCGCACAATGGTTAAATGAAAGGTTGGCAGTTTGAACCTCCGCTGCACCTGCTGATCTGCTTCCACAAAGATTACAGCCTCAGAAACCCTATGGGGCGATTCTGCGGTGTCACATGGGGCTCACTGTGAGTCGGAATTGACTCAGTGATACCCAATTGCAATAGATCTATCTTTAGGAAAACTTGGCTATCTTGTCCTTGTTTCCTTGTTTCTGCTGTGGGCGGATGAGAACATGGCAACAGGTGGTACCAGGCCCCTGTCAGTGGACGTGAGCGCCAGGATCCGCAGGTCCCTTCCCTTCCTCTGGCTGGGCCCAATGTCAAGGGTGGCTAGCCCTGCTCTGGCTGGGGGCCCCCTTCCCGGCACCTTGTCCCCAGCTCTCTCATGCACTGGCCACTTCTGCTTCTTCACATCTTCTCCCCCGCTCCTCCCCTCAAGGTTTGCAGGGTGCAAGGACGAGGGACAGTCTTCACACAGCCCCAGATGAAGGCAGCGGTTGGGCTACACAGCTTGTTGGCCACACTGCCAACCAACTCATGCAGGCCCCAGAATCCACCCCTGCAGAAGTCCGGCGGTCGCTGTGCACCTTGGGAAGAGTGGCTGCTTGGAAGGTGTCTAGGTCTGGGCAAGGGTCAGGCCTGCTGGTGCATCAGCCCCAGCCTGGCCATGAGATGTGAGGCAAGGCCCAAGGCCTCCCTCCCTGGGCTTTAGTTTCTGGCTCTATAAAGTGGGCACATGAAATCCTCATCACAGGACAGGTGTAAGGATTAAACGAGAGAAGGTCTGTGAAAGGACTCAGAACGGTACAGCCTACGCAGGGGTAGATACTATGATTATCATGGGAAACTAGTAAACTGCTGAAGAAAGGACAGCCCAAAAGCTGAGCTCAGCTCCTGGGTACAAAGACAGTGCTCACACTTACCCGCCCCCCGGTCTGTGATCTCCAAGCCCTCTCCAGCCCCACAAAAGAGCCTGATCCCAGTGAGTCAGAGAGGCCTGGCCTGGACAAGGCCTGCCACCCAAGCAGGCCTGAGCCTCTTGCTGGTCCTCAGAGATGGGGTCTCACATTTCATAGAAAGCCATCTATTTACTTATGGGGGCCCAGTGGTTAGGATCTAGGCTGCTAACCAGAAGGTTGGGAGTTCGAATCTACTAGCCTCTCCTTGGAAGCTGTAGGAGACAATTCTACTGTGTCCTCTAAGATCACTATGGGTCAAAATCAACTAGATGGCAACGGCTTTGGTTTTCTTACAGAGGCCCCACTGTTTAGGTATTAATGACTACAACCCCTCAAATTGTAGAGAACTGTGTGGAGGGATTTTCCAAGGAGTCCCTTTTGGGTGAGGTGAGGGTATGGAGTCTGAGGATTCAGGGAGGGCCCAGGGACCTAAACTTTAAGGTGCTCACAGAGGAGTCATTTTTAAGGGCTACCCCAATCATATGTCCCTGCAGGGTGGGCCCATTTTCTTGGTTAAGTTCCACCACTTAATCTTCGTGGCTCCAGACACATTGCTCTGCCTCTCTGAGCCTCAGGCATCTCATCTGTAAAATAAGGATAAGAGTCCTCACCTCGGGGAGCTGTGTGAAGGCCCCTGGAGGGAGGCCTAGGGGAGGTCCCCTGCCCGCCCTCTCAGGAGGTTCTGGGATAACCACAGCCTGTACTAAGGGACCTGAGGGACCCCAAAGAAGCAGCCTCTGCTTGGGCTGCCTCTCCCCACCCAGAGTGGATCCCCAGCCCCTACTCCGACAGGGAGCCAACAGAGCAGGTGTCCTTGCCCCAGCCTGGCTCCGGCTCCCTGCCCCCCTCAGTTGCTAGGCCAGCTGTCATGAAGTCATTGCCACCTTCCTTGGTCTGTGTTCTCCCTCACCCCTACCCCAGGGCTGACATCCCATTTGGCAAACAGGTTGGAAAAGCCGCTGACTCTTCCAGACCCCGAGTTCATTGACTGGTCAGAGCCGGCCGGTCACAGAGTCACCATGTGGGCAACAGAGATTTGCAGAGCAAGGGACAGGCCCTCCAGACCTTACTTCCTGGCCTCAAGCCTACCTCTCCCTGACCTTCCCCCAAGACAGTCCTCCAACACACACACCTGGATGGACCTCTGTGGGACATCCCCATGCTTGCATCCCACCATCCCTTCCAACTCCCGTATTAATAGACCTGCACGTAGTCCAAATGCATCTGTTATCTACAGCTATCCACCTGCACAGACTCACACCTACACGCACACAGACACCTACCACGTGACTCCAGATATAGTCCTGTGTACTGACACAAGGCACCCAGAGCACACAGCACTTCCCAAGCCCTGCTGTGGAGTGGTGGCCAACACCAGCTCCTTGCTCCACTGCTCTGACCTGTCCCTGTGGGCTCCATCAGGCCTTGGGGATCTCTCCCAGGCTGAGTCAGGCTCTGAGTGGGAGTGTTGTGGAGTCCTTCAACCAGAACCACAGGCAGCCAAAGCTGAAATAGCAGCTCAGCCGACACCTTCATTTTTCATTTGTGGAAACTGAGACCCAGAGACAGCAAGGGGACATTGAGTTACACAGCCTAAGTCCTTCCAAATGGCTGCAACCATGACCAGAAAACACAGGAAGCATCCAGACTCTGTCTGTCTCCACTGCCACCTCCCTAAGCCTCCTGACTCCATTGCCCCTTGAACTGGGCAGAGCCTCCCCGTCAGCAGGTCCCCAGCCCGTGGCTTCCTGCAGGCTGACTTCAAGCTTGGGTGCTGAGTAAGAATTCCACACTCTCCCTTGAGGACAAGACCGTTTGAAGCTATGCAGGGGAAGCATTATTGGGCCAAAGCCTTCACAGTCCTGGGATGTCATCTTGTCTTGACCATCCTCAGCAAATGTTCAGTCCAAGGCCTCAGTCCTACAACATGCCTACAGGCTGGTTCCTGGACTCACACATTCAGACTCACAGTAGTTGCCTAGGATTCCCCTCCATCAAGGGACCTCAGGCACCAGAAACAGACTGTATCTTCTAGACAGTCAGCTCCATAAGGAAAAGGGTTTGTGCCTGAAACAGTGCCTGGCACATAGTAGCTGCTCAATAAACATTTGTTGTATGAATGAACAAGTGAATGGGCCAAACCCCGCCTCCTTTTCCAGTGGCTCCTCCCAGCCATAACCAGGAGTAGGGATGTGGGTGTGAGGGGTCTGTGTCTGTGAAGGATGGCTGTGTGACCTTGGCTAAGTCACTTCCTTCTCTGAGCTTCAGCTGCACCAAAGAATGAAGGGTGGTTCCATGAGAGAATGAGTTTGCATTTTGTGATTCTAAGTAGCACAGTTCTGTGCCCACTGCCTCCTCTGTCTTTAAAGAGAGGCCTTCTTTTGGCTGACCCAGGCTGGGGAGCCTTAATTTGTATGTAGAACTGCCACCTGGAATAAACTAGAGCAGCTGCAGTTTAGGAGACAGCAGAGCAGGAGTAGTGACTGCACCTTCCCAAAAAAACGCTCCCAGCACCTCACACGTGGCTGGCTCCGCCCCGGGAGCCCCACGGTCCGCCCCAGGAGCCACAGGGTCAACAACCTGCTTCCTGCAGAGGTGCCTGCCGGCAGGGGAGGGTACACAGCACAGAGGGGTGTCTGTTCGAAGTGGGAGGGGAGGAGATGCTAATCACTGCAGACTGCTGGGCCCAGCTGAAGGTCAAGAGGTAAGGCGACCTGACCCGTGGTTATAAATAAACGCGCCGAGGGGGAGGCGGCTGAGGGCAGTGCCTGAATCCGTGCTCTTCCGCAGGGCCACGGGGCATGGATTGATTACTGCCCTCCCCTGTCCCCGGCTGCAGGAACCTGAACCCCTAGAGCCAGCCGCTGTGACCTTTGGGGTACCGTGCAAGATCACATGGAGGAGAAGCAGGTGCCAAGTTCCCCGCCTCTGCGGGGGTGCTGCGGGCAGTGAAGAGCAAACATTCCTGCTTGCCGGAGCCGTGGTCCCCAAGGGGTGGAGAGAGCCATGTCTCACAGTCCATGGCTGGTGGCAGGGAGACCAGAGTAACCAGCCCAGACAGGGAAGGGCAGGCCTGCAGTCACGCTGAGCCTTGCTTCTAGGGCCTCAGCTAAGGCCTGGTTTGTGATGGTGAGATTTACCCCCTGAGCTGAGAGACGAGGGAGAGGACAGTTACACCAGGCGGGGGCAGCCACCTCCTCACTGTCTCCCTTTGGATAACAACAACAACAACAAAAATCAAACCTGTTGTCTTGAGCAACAGGAGAGAGTAGAACTGCCCCATCGGGTGGATTCGAACCACCGAGCTTTTGATCAGCAGCCTAGCACTTCACCACTATGTCACCAGGGTTTCCTAGCTGTGTAGGGAAGTGGGCTTAACCTGCGCAAGGGACATCTTTTTTTTTTTTTTTTTAACTTTTTGTATTGGTGTTAAACACACATTGAAAATTGACAGCTGGATGAATGGATGAATTGGCACAAGCAGAACCATCCCCCTGTGTGTTCAGCATCCATTTCTAAAAGCAGCACCTTACCAGCCTTACCAGCACCCAGAAGCTCCTTCATGGCCCTTCCGCTTACTACCCCAACGGGAGAGCCCTCTCCTACCTCCTAACCCCACAGGCTGGCTATCCTTGCTTCTGAATGTATGTAAACAGCCATCACGTGCTGTTTTGTATCTGATTTCTTTTGCTCCAGATTCAGCGTATGACATTCATTCCTACTGTGGCAGAGAGTTACAGAGCCTTCACCCTCATTGCTGGTACCGTGCCATTGTGAGACTGTCATAACCCTTTCTACTGTTGATGGGCACTGGGGTAGTTTCCGAGTCCTGGCTGTCAAGAATAGTGTGCCTAAGAATGTTCTAGTACCTGTCTTTTGTGAACATATGAACACATTTCTGTTGAGTGTAACCTACTAGGAAAGAGCTTTTGTTATGTCTGTGATATGTATCTGTTCAACTTTGGAAGATGCAGGAAGCATCACTTTTTAATCAACATTTTTATAACTGATTTTTTTCAAGATAAGTTTATGTTGTGCTTTCTAAAAAGGATAGGCGTACTTTATTTACAAAATTGGAAAATACAGAAACATAGACAGGAAGACAAAAATCATTACTCACAGTGCTAGTGAGAGTCAGTTGGTCAGCTGAATGGCCGATGGGTGTTCCCTGAGACCCTATTCTATGTCAGATCCTGGAGGAGAGACTCCAATTCTCTCTCGTGGATTAAGGGTTTGGGGCTAAGTCAGCAGTGATGATACCAAGGGGTAGACCAGGAGGTCTCAGCACATGCCACAGTCTCTACCAGTCACCTCTCACCTACCCTAGTCACTTCTAATGAACATCTCCACTGACAGCTGTGGGCAGAGAAGGTCCACCAACTGACTGACTGAGCCAGCTGAAGCACGGCTAAACCAGTGTGGTATACCCACACAAGGGAATACTACTCTGCCATGAAGAGAAACGAAGGCCTGATACATGTGACAACAGGAATAAGCCTTGAAAATACTATGCTGAGTGAAACAAGTCAGTCACAAAAGGATGAAGAGAGTGTGATCCCCCCTTATACAAAATATCAGAAAAGGCAAATGCATAAAGACAAAGGTGGATTTGTGGTTACTGGGTAGGCAGGAGGTAGGGAAATGGGCAGTGACTGCTTGATGGATACAGAGTTTCTGTCTGCCAAGCCAAGTGCTGTCGAGTCAGATCCTACTTATGGCGACCCTAGGGGCCAGGGTAGAACTGACCCCCAGAGTATTCAAGGTCTAGGGTGATGAAAATATTTTGGAAATAAATACTGGTTGCTGATGGTTGCAAGATATTTTGAATATTATTAATGCCACCAAATTGTCCAGTTAAAAATGGTTACAGTGGCATATTTGTATGTTATAGATTGTCTTTGCTGGTATTATTATCAGTTGCCATCAAGTTAATTTAGAGTAAAGTAGAATCCCTGAAGAGTAGATCTGTTCCGTGGGATTTTCAAGGGAATTTGAACTCCTGAAATCCCCTCCAAACCTGCTCCTCCTCCAGTCTTCTTCAGCTTGGCTAATCACACCTGCCTCTTTCTGGATGATCAAGCAGAAGCTTGAGGGTTAGCCTTCTGTCTCTCACCCAGCACCAGGCCATCAGAAGATCATATCAGTTCTACCTTCAAAAATTTATGCAGAATTTGACTCTGTCACCGTGTCCCCATTGTGACAACTTTATCTAAGCCAATGTCATCTCTCACTGGATTCTTACAATATTGTCCATACCACCCCCTTCATTTTATTTCTGGCACCATAACCAGAGTGATTTTATTAAGAAGAATAAGTCATATTGTGTCATTTGTCTGCTTTCCCTGTCAATCCAGGGAAAAGCCAACGTCCTTTAAAATGGCCCCAGTGCCATCAGCACCTCCACCATCTCTCTGACATCATCTCCCAGGACTGCCCATTTGGCTCCAGCCCAGACCAACTTCCTTGCTCCTTGAAGACCCAATGCACATGCCTGCCTCAGGGCCTTTGCTCTGGCCTGTTCTCTCTCTCCCTTTCACCTTCACGGTTTGCTCCTCACTTTCTTCAAGTCTTGATTCACACACACATTACCTCTCTGGGAAGCTTTCATTGACCACCAAATTAACAATCACAGGACCCACCTAGCACTGAAATCTTGGCATCTTAGAATACTGTTCTCCAGTTAAAGGAAGCAGGCACCCTTGGAGAAATGACCGGTTCTAGGACTAGGGCAGGAAATGCACGAGATGAGCCTGGTGTGTTCTGTGGAGCTAGAGATAAGGGATGTGCTCAGAATAAACGAGAACCCTACACTGATGGGGTGTGTCCCTGGGGCTCAGAAATCAACGGAAAGAGCTCCCAGTCGCCAAAACTGGGAAAATTGGAGCATAAAATCAAGTGTTACGGGATTATAACCTTAAGTATGAAACAGCCACAAGTCCATAAATGATTGAATAAATAAATAGGGGAGAAGAGGCAAATCTGTCTTGTAGAAGAATTTTTGAAAAATCCAATATACCACCCTAAAGGAGACAGAGTGTAAGTCCCCACTCCTTAAGTCTGTGCACAGAGACTTCCTACTCAAGAGTACAGGGTGGGAGCGGGGGAGGAAGTAACTTTATCATGGAGAATCCTGACAAATACTGCTGCCACCAGGCGATCAAGGTCCGCGTCAACACCAACTCATAAATCATCTTGGCAGTATATACCTTTAATATGATACAATGTATGAAAACAGTGCTTCACCTTTGTGATCCCCCCACCCCCCGCAAAAGCCATAACTTGAGTCTAATCAGGAGGAAAAAGGAGACAAATTCCAAAAGAAGGGCGTGCTACAATGTGTCCATGCAGCACTTCCCCAAACTGCCAAGGTCATCAAAAATGAGGAGACGCTGAGAAACTTTCACCCAAGAGGAACCCAATCAAAAACCCAGACCCATTGCTGATGAGTTGATTCTGGCTTCACTGAATAGGTGGTATTCTGGATGGATACCCGTGGTGCTACAGTGGTTAAAGCACTGTGCTGGTGACCAAATAGTCAGCAGTTCAAACCCACCAGCTGCTCCTTGGGAGACACACGGGGCAGTCCGCTCTGTAAAGATTTACAGACTTGGAAACCCAATGGGACAGTTCTACTCTGTTCTCTAGGGTCACTCTGTGTGAGCCAGAATCGACTCAATGGCAATGGATTTGGGTGTTTTTTTCTGTTTGTTTGTTTATCCTAGTTGAGATTCTGGAACAGAGGGAAAAAAGGAAAGCTAAGGACACCTGAATAAATGATCACAGTTCCAGGAGTCAGTGTGCTGAGCTGCTGATCAGAAGGCTGGGGGTTTAAGGACACCCATTGGGGCCTCAGAAGAAGCCCTGGGAATTCCCTTCCGTTAAACACCCTGCAGAGCATAGTTGTGCTCTGCCACCCATGAGGCCTGTAGCCATGAGTTGAAATGGATACAGTGGCAGCTGCTTTTAAGGTATCAGTACTGGCTCACTGGTATAACAAATGTGCCCACACTACTGTAAGATGTCAGTCCTGGAGAGAACTGGGTAGTAGGTATACAAGGTCGGACAGTTAAGTTCACGAACTCATCCTAGAAAAAGTGCTACATGTTTCATTGCTGAATGTCATCATGGTCACCTTCTAAGTACTCCGCCTAGAAAACTATGCACCGATGCCAGTGCCTTCAAAGCTCTTTTTCTAGGATGAGTTTGTGAATGGAATTGTCAGATCTTGTATGATGACAACTCTGATGGACATTCCAGAAAAGAATTTCATAATTGCTTTGAAGGGTGGACTAGGTGCTGGGATCGGTGTGCAGCTCCCCATGGGGGGCACTTCGAAGGTGACTGTAGTGGTGTTTAGTAACGAGGTATGCGACACTTTTTCTAAGATGAGTTCACAAACTTAGTTGTGGGATCTCACATGGAAACTTTGTACTGTCTTTCCAATTTTTCTGTAAATCTAAAACTGCTCTGAAAAAAACATATTCTCTTTTTCTGCCTTTTTTTATTTCACTGTCACCAAATTTAACGTACTAGAAACCTTGGTGGCATAGTGATTAAGAGCTACAGCTGCTAAATGTAAGGTCCACAGTCTGAATCCACCAAGCACTGCTTGGCAACTCTATGGGGCAGTTCCACTCTGTAGAGTCTCTAGGAGTTGGGATCAACTTGATGCCCCTGAGTATTTAACATAGAATACATTAGTCTACATATTTTGTTTGTTATCTGCTTACCCTCCAGAATGTAAATGCCCTAAGGTTTTTTTTGTGTCTTTAACCGCTATAGTCAAAGCACCCAGAACAGTCCAAAAAATAATAGGTACTCAATAAATATTTGTTGAGTGATATATTTCTAAAGATAGCCACTGTTAGCTTTTCCAGCTTATCCCTCTGCCTAAATGCATTTATTATTGTTTTAAAATAAATACAAGATTATATTGTCCCTATCTGCTATCTTCACTTAATAGCACCTGAATATTTTTCTTTGATATTAAATATTCTTATGTAACATCATTTCTCTAGAAGGTGCTGTTTCAGGCCTAGTTGGAAGCAAATACTTGTGATTCAGGAGGTGAGGTTTCGGGGTGGGGGGGCAGGAGGAATGAGCTGTGCCATCGGCCCCAGGTGGCCCCCATACTGTGACAGCAGATCTCTTCCTGCTCAGTGACCAACCTGGCTTCATCAGAACCCAGGGATTAAAGAGCTTTTGAAATACACCAGCTTGTTGGAGACCAGCCAGAGGGGCTGGGTGCATGTGTGCCCTGACCCTCTGCCAGCTCACAAATGGGGGGGAGGGGAGAAAGGCCTTTCTTGCATGTATCTGGGAACTGCAGAAGGGCCTCCCCGAAAGTGGCCACGACCCTGGCTCAAGACTGGCAGTCCTGGCCCCAAGTGCTCTGGATTACTGAGCTTCCGGGGAACAAGTGTGGGTCGGAGGCTTGGGGCTGGGATCTGTCTTGCCTCGTTCTTCTCCAGGGACCTGGATGCAGGTTGGGAAGCTGGGGAATTGGTCCCTCAGGCTATTTTCCTGGTGGGAAGTGGGCAGGCAGCCTAGGCAGGGCCCTGGGGGACCCAATCTGTGGGAGAGGGAACAATGTGTGTTTTGAGTGGAGTGTGTGTCTATGTGTGATGTGTGTGGTGGTGTATCTTTCATGACTCTGCTCCCAGAGGCCATCTACTTGAAAACCCGTCACTAGTCCTGCCTCCTTGTGGCAATCCTGACCCACCAGACTCTGGGAGACATATGAATGCTAAAGATAAAAATACTCGAAGGACAAATGCCTCCTGTGAACTGCTTCCCTAAATGTGTTTCAGGAGTCCTTCAGCTTCGCTCTCAACCACAACCTCCTTCCCACACTAAATGGCCCCACACCCTTCCCAGACAGATGCATTGATACACACACAAAAAGCAGAGAACGGCCTAGGGACTCAGAAATCACCGAGGGTGTGAGGATGTGAGCGTGTGGCTGCAGATAAGTTCTCCGGACGCAGCCTGCTGGGTGCATCGGTATGCCTGCATCTTATTTACTGTGTGTGTGCACCCCAGAGTGTGTACATGCATGTGTGTAGGTGAGTGGTGTGCAGTGTGTGGTGTGCAGTGTGCGTGTGCCTGCCTGTGCTCGCTGTGTTTGTGCACATGCTCAGAGATGCCTGCCTCTCTCTGTGCTCTGGTGTGTTCCAAACACCCACCTTCAGGGCTGCAAGCTACTGTTGGTTTATGCAGGCACTAGGTTTGTTGTGTGTTTACCTGTGTATGTGCTCAGACGTGTGCTCTTCTGTTTACGTGTGGTTGAGCCTGCTTACATGTGAGGTGATGTATGGGTGTGTGCACGTGTCCACATGTCAGCATGCAGGACCGGGTGGGCTCATCGGAGAGGGTGGATGCACCTGTGTACACTGCTTGCTAGTGTGTGCTGGTGTGTGAGCTTGGTGTGATGTGCGGCCAGACCCAGTGTGTGCCCAGGTGCGTCCACACGTCTGCATGTGACCACGGGTCAGACTCTGAGAAGGAGATTAACACTGACCGCCGCAGCTGCTCTGGCAGACACCCCACGCCCCCCACCCCCACAGCCTGTTGACTGTGGTTTCTAATCTCTCACAGGTGCTGTGGCCTCCACTTTTCTCCCACTTCCATGTATTTAACTAACCATCATCTTAAATTTCCCCAAAGCTAGCTGCCTTCAACCTCTGTGCTGGCTCCTGTCCTCACTAGCTCTTTGATTTGTAGCTCCCTAGCCCCAAGAGATACTCATGAAGGAAAGGGCTCCTGAGTCTTATATTTTTGGGAAAAGTGTATCAGCTGTACCCTTGTTGGACAGTCACCATAGACCTACGGACATCAAAAGCCCTGAGAAGTTCTGAAATCAAGATACCTGTTTAAGTTAGCTCAACCTGGTGTGTCCTCAGAACCTGTTTTGAAATGCTGACACTGTTATGAATCAGTATCCCTCAGCGTATCCTGGGAGATGTGTGCAGGGCACTGTGGGAGAGGTCCCTAGCAGGTAGTGGTACCACCTTATTGCTTCTTAGGCCACTGTGTGGCTGCTGCAAATGTCCAGGGGGTTGGTGCTCTGCAGATACCGTTCTGGACCCTGTGTTAGCACTGAGGTGCCCCTGTGACTTGGGAATATGTGCTGCTCCTCTGTACCCACAGGGAGCCCTGGTCTCGCCTGGAGTAACTGGGGTTACATTTCAAGACATGGTAAGACGTCATACTCAGCCTTGGGCCTCAGAGATGGCCAGATGGGAGACAGCAGCACCTCCTCCTGGCCTTAGCCTGGCCGTCAGGGCACAGGACCATTCTCAGGGTTTGGTGGTGTCAATGTTTGGGATTTTAACTATTCTAATAGGTTCAAATACACCGGGCGCTCCTCAAAAACTCTGTGGCGCAGTTCCACTCTGTCCTATAGAGCCGCTAAGAGTTGGAATCTACTTGACCGCAGTAGGTTTGGTTTAGTAATGGGGTAAAGGTTCCTGGATGGTACAAGTGGTTTGTGCTGAATGACTAACCAAAAAGTTGGGCGTTCAGAAGCTCCCTGCAGTGGCACAGAAGAGAGGCCTGGAGATCTGCATCCATAAAGATTACAGCCAAGAATACTCTATGGAATAATTCTACCCGGTCACGTGGAAAGGCCACCACGAGTTGGAATTGACTCAGTGGCAGTGAGTTGGGTTTGGTTTTGATAGGCATCTGACAGTATTGCTAATGGCAGATGGTGTTGAACATCTTTTCACAACCTATTTGGCATCTAGGCATCTTCTCTCTGTAGCTTTCTTACATTTTAAAAACTAAGGGGTTTTTGTCGTTTTGTTTTGTTTTTATTGTTGAGTTTTTAGAATGTTTTGTCCATTTTGGAAAGCCTGGTGGCATAGTTATTAAGTGCTATGGCCACTAACCAAAAGGTTGGCAGTTCAAATTCACCAGGTGCTCTTTGGAAACTCTCTGGGGCAATTCTACTCTGTCCGTAGGGTCGCTATGAGTCAGAATCGACTCGATAGCAATGAGTTTTTTGTTGTTGTTTTGTTTTTTGGTCTATTTTGGATATAAGCCCTTTATTGGATATGTGTTTCACAAATAGTTTGTTTATAGGTTTACACGAAGAAAAAAACTACAATGGGACCATATTCTGTGTATTTTTCTGTAACTTGCTTTGTTTAACAGTCAGAGCCATCTTGATACATTTTGATCTACCTGCATCCTTTCTTTTCTAATCAACGGCACAGTCTAACAGACTGCTGATGTTGTTTGTGTTGATTTGTCCACTGCTTTAAGACAGGTTTTTTGTTTCTGGTATTTTACTATTCCAGAGTAAACAAAGGAGCAGCAAACATTCTTCAATAGATCTCTTGGAGAACATGGGTGAGTTTTTCTGACAGATGGATTCCTGCTATGGGGGCCTGGCACAAAAGAATGATAACCAGACAATCAAAGACCGAGGAGGAGACCGAGGTTCCAAGAGGACAGACAGAGGGCCGGGACGAAGCCTCCGCCGTGTCTCTGGCTCCCAGGCCGGTCCTTGTTCCCTTCCCTTACAGCCTCCCAGCTCTGAGACCTGCCCTCCACGGGGCCGCCCTCAGGCCCTCCCTCGGCTGGGCTGGGCTGGGCTGCAGCCAACTGGCCTTTTCGCAGGCTGGCCTTTCCCGAGGATGGCGCCCCCTCTGGGCCACTCTGGCTGCAGAGCTGCCCGCGCCACTGAGAAACCAAAAAAAAAAAAAAAGCAGGCGCGTGGTGCGCGCGCGAGCGGCGCGGGCTCTGGCGCTGCTGTTTTTAGTGTGCCTGGAGCCCAGAATATAGACTTAATCACCCCCAGGAAACGCGGCCATAATATTTTTGGTTGCATAAGCAAACTAAATTAGAAATCTGGAACGCGTTCAAGACCTTTAGAGAGGAGCGCTCTGCGAACGCAGAGAACCAGAGGAGAGACAGATGGGGATTAGGCGAGCTGAGCATCAGAAGAATAATTTCCTCTTTTAATTTGGGTTCCAGCGACAAATAAAACAGCATTAGTGGCCCAGTTACGTAACCGGCGCCAGAGCCCGGCTCTGATAAGCTGCCGCCAGACGAATTGGGCCCTTGGGTCGCTGCACGCCCCTCGCCCCGCGAGCAGGAGGGGCTCGCGGTGGGCGTGCGGGCACCCTCCCAACCTCGGGCAGGCTGGGAGGGCGGACGCTATTATTAGTCCTCTTTAGTAATACGGGAGGAGTTCTCAGAGGGCTCAAGACAGTTATTCCAGGCTTCACAGCTAGTAACCCGCAGTCAGGATTTGAACTCGCATTGCTTCTTGGAAACTCCGGTGGCTGTTTTGGTCACCCGTTCCCACCCACCCGGTGCTTCTTGGAAACTCTATGGCGCAAGGGGAGGGGGACAGAGGCTCCCCCTCCTACAGGGTCGCTATGAGTCGGAATCGACTCGATGGCAGTGGGTTGGGTTTGGTGTTTGCCTCTTTGGGCTTCAGTCCTCAGAATTGGAGTATTTCCCTCAGTCCTGCAAAACAGCTTAAGGATGTCCTTTGCAGGACTGTATGAAATAATAAGAACCAGAAATGACCAAAATGCTAGGGCACAATAAAAACCATAAACTGGCTGCCACTGACCGTTCTCTGATTTGTGTGTGTCAGAGCAGAACGGCTCTCCACAGGGTTTTCAGCGACTGATTTTTAGAAGTAGATCTCCAGGGCTTGCTTCTGAGAGGCCTCTGGGGGTACCTGAACTCCAGCCCTTCGGTTAGCAGCCTGGCATGTTAAAGGCAGATTGTACGGCAATCGAAAGCCTGGCTCGTCTTTATCTTCTGACGCGGAAAGATGTCCAAGACTTAAAACTAAGTGCAAGAAAATAAGCAGCGGAATAATATGCAGGGCATGAACTCATTTGTGTCCAAACGACACAATAAACCACCTATCCCCAGCAAAGCTCTTTGTTTCTGTATCTACAATATCACGCGAAAGCACCTGCACGCAAAAGGGCTGCTAGGATGGTCCCTGAGCTGCCGAGAGTGGTCATCTTTCCGTGGGGGAGGCACGAGGAAGGTCACAGAGCATTTTACCTTTTCCTCTGTTTATTTTCTCAATTTGAATTTCTCACACCAGAGCGTACTGCCTACTTACCTTATTATAAAAGCAAACCAAAGACCAGGGGGGTTGCTTTCTCAGAAAGTGACTAGGAGCGTCCTAGACATACCTACAGGTCAGAGCAGGGATGGGTTTAGAGAGCGTCTGACCCAGTATCTAGTTATCTCGTGGGGAAACGGAGGCCCGGGGCAGGAGAGGGACTTGCCCTAGCAGTTCAGCCCCAGCTGGCAGCAGGCACACCATGGCAGGTGCTGTGTGGGTTGTTTGTTACCATTGGCCCTTCCGCCCCGTGTCACCCTGCCCTTGCTAATCCTCAGATGTGCTGCGGTCATGGGAGGAGAGAGCTAGGTACTCATGGGGGTGGGGCAGATGGGAGCACCTTGGCAGCCAGCCAGCCAGCCAGCCAACAGGTATGGAGAGCTGCAAGGTAGTTCTAAAGCATGTCTGCAAACTTTGACAACGAAAGATGGGGGCTCTGTCCTCTTCCCTTCAACATGAGTCAAATGTAGCAACTCACTTTCTACCTAGAGAATATGTAGAGGTGACACTGACTGACTTTCCAGGTGTCTCAGCTTCCTAGTGCTGCTGCAACAGAACAAAAATTTATTTTCTCACAGTTCTGGAGGCAAAAAGTCTGAATGAGGGTCTTGGCTGCGTTGATCCCTTTTGTGAGCCTCTCTCCTGGTTTTCAGTGTCTGCTGGTGATCCTTGGGGTTCCTGGGTGTCTGTCTTCTCCCTGAAGGTGTCTCTGTGTCTATTTTGCTCTTTTTATAACTCAGAAGCCATTAGCTTTAGGATCCACTTATAGTGGATCCTTAACAAAAGCAAAGCTTCTTTCCAAACAGGGTTATATTTACAGGTCAGGGGTTAAGATTTCAACAGATTGTGGGGGGAAGGGGACACAACCCAATCCATAACATGAGATCAACCCATAACACAGATCAGAAGACACCAGTCAGCTTCCTTCTGGCTGTCTCTTGGGATACTCGCTCTGGAGGAAGCCAGGCTATGTAAGAAGTGCGACTACCCTTGAATCTAGCATGGTCGAGGAGTCACTTGCAGCCACACCAGTGGAAGACCCAGCTGAGTGCCCAGCCAACCACCAGCATCAGCTGCGGGTGCATGAGTGTGCCATCTTGGGCCTCCAGCCTGGTTGAACCTTCAGATGGCAGCAGCCCCAGGCTCAATGGGTACTCCTGGTGAGAACTACCAGGTGAAGACCTTCCCACATTCCAGACTCACAGAATTGTGAGTGAAATAAAATTGTAATTTTTAAAAATTAAACAATTGCAATTTTAAGCCACTACATTGTAGGGTTTTTCCTCTTTAAGGCTACTATGAATTGAAACTGATTCAACAGCACCCAGCAGCAACCACAACAAACCAGAGGGTAATCTGTTACAAAGCAACATTGACTGAAATGGGGCGACTCTGTGCCAGGCACCATTCACAGAGGGGTACCACGATGAATAAGTGGTGTCTGCCACCAAGAAACTAACCATTTAATGGAGAAGCCAGACACATAAGCAGATAATTATAAAATAATGTGGTGAGGGCAATGAGGGAGTCGTGTGTCGGTAGCACAGGAGCAAAGCTGAAGAGTCTGTCATCTGGGCTCAGTGGGGGTCTTCCTGGAAGCAGTGACACTAGACTGAAAGGTGTGTAAATGTGGTCCAGGCAAGGGGGGAGGTGAGAAGTGGAAGGCCTTCCAGGCAGAAGGACAGCAAGACTAAGCCCTGGAGGAGAGCCACAGAATGACATGGAGTGGAGGGTGCCTTAGGAAGTGGGAGACAGGGCAGGAGATGAGGCTGGCAGGCGGCAGGAACCTCGGATCCTGGGAGCCTCGAAGGACAAGCCAAGAGCTTGGGCTGAGAGGTGACATCAGGGACATCAGGTGACAGGGTGAGGCAGAAGCTGGAGCCCCCGTGGGCAGCAGTGGAAAGGCTGGCTTGGAGGAGGAGGGAGATGAGGAGACGAATAGACCAGAGAGGACTCAGAAGCCCAGGAAAGGGAGCTGGCGGCAGGACAAGGGAAGGGGCAGGAAGGTGCGAGAGGGCTGGGGTGGGAGAAGAACCTAGGGGACAAATGGTCAGGCCGGGGTGCCTGAACAGGGGTGTCATGGCCAGCTCCTGGCTTCCTCCTTTGGATGATTGAGTGAACAGCAGCCCTAGAAGCTTAGAGAGCCCTGGAGGAGATGAGAGTACGGGGAGATCCTGATTCAGCCGGGCGCAGCGCAATGTCAGGTCCAGGTGGAGACCCATTAAATGTATGAACAAAAAGCCTGGGGACAGACAGGGAGGTGTGGATGCAGCTGTTGTTGTTGGTTGCCATCAAGCCGATTTCAACGCACAGCAACCCCACGTGACAGAGTAGGCCTGCGCATGGGGTTTCCTAGATTGTGATCTTTAGAGAAGCAAGTTGCAGTTCTGTCATGGAATTGTTCCCCCCTAGATATCTGTCAACTTGGCTAGGCCATGATTCCCAGGACTGTGTGACTGTCCACAGTTTTGTCATCTGGTCAGATTTTCCTATCTGTTGTGAATAGTATCTCTATGACAGTAATTAGGTGGGATTAGTGGCAGTTATGTTACGAGGCAGGACTTAATCTACAAGGTGAGGTTGTGCACTGAGTCCACTGCTTTTGCGATATAAAAGAGAGAAGGATATAAAGAGGTGATCTTATACCACCAAGAAACGAGAGCCGGGAGAAGAGCATGTCCTCCGGCCTGGGGCCCCTGCTCCGAGAAGCTCGTCACCCAGGGAGGACTGGTGACAAGGATCTTTCCTCCAGAGCTGACAAAGACTGAAAGCCTTCCCCTGGGCTGGCAGCCCGAATTCGGACTTCTAGTCTCTCAGACTGTGGGAGAATACCTTCCTGTTTGTGAAAGCCGTCCACTTGTGGTATTTCTGTTGTAGCAGCACTAGATGATGAAGTCAGAGCCTCTCAGTGGGTTCAAACCTCCTCCAGTCCTTCAGTCAACAGCCAAGTGCGTAACTGCTGTGCCATCAGTATACTGAATGAATGAATGAATGAATGAATGAATGAATGAATGTTCTTGCAGGTGGTAGTTGAGTCCATTAGTACAGATGAAGTGGTCTGGGAATGCGGGACAGGCCGAGGAGCCTCACTCTATGGCAGAGAGTGACTTGGAGGTATAGGTGGGAGCTCAGTGTGACAGCAGGACCTGGTGAGCCATGGTCAGAATGATCAGGATGTGTCCTGACAAGTGAGACATAACGAAGCACAGATGAAGAAATTTGAAAGTTCAGGGAGTCTAGTAGGTTCAGACTCAAGAAATCAGCACCTGCCGTGCCTGGCACTACATCCGCATATATTGTATTTTCACACAAATCACGCGTGACCTCTGTGTCTGTTTGGCAGCCGTGCCCTCTGCCCGACATGAGGCACCCTCACCAGCATGCATGCCAATCTTCCACAAGTTGCCATAAAAAATTAGCGTGTGTGTAGAGGACTACTGGGCACACTGGCCCAAAAGCAAAGATGAGAAGGCAGGAAGGGACAGGAAAACTGGCTGAACGAAAACAGGGAATGCAGGGTAGAAGAGAGTACTGACACACTGCAGAGTGTGCATGAGTTAATGTATGTATTAACTGCTTCATGAGAAACTAATTTGTTCTATAAACTTGTGCCTAAAGCATAAGCTTTAAAAATTAGCATGGCAGGCTTAAGGAAAACTTCTGGGGGTGGGGCACACCAGCAAATAAATGCAGAAGCATGTTATTTTTGTAAAAATACAGTATTATTCAGTTTAATTATTAAGCCAACCCATTCACTGCTACAGCAAGTATTTGATGACCACATACTATGTGCCAGTCAGTACACTAAGTGTGGAGTGTACCAAAAGCAAAACCCTTTGCCTTGAGTCAATTCGTAACAACCTTATAGGACAGAGTGGAACTACCCCATAGGGTTTTCAAAGATGTGGTCTTTACAGACGCTGACTGTCACACCTTTCTCCTGTAGAGCCACTGGTGGGCACAGTGGTTAGCAGCTGAGTGGTTAACCACTATGTCACCAAGATTCCACTGATGAATATAAGCAACTGTGGTCTTACCCTTTTGGAGTTTAATACCTAGTGGGGATTATTATAAAGGCTCGGGGGGGTAAGTAATTTGTCTAAGGTCACACAGCTAGTGAGGAGCAGGTATCTGACTCCACAGCCATAATGCTGTAGCACTCCAGGACGGCAACCGGCAGAGGAAACAGTAGGCCTGCACCCTGAGGACAGAAAGCAGCCTGATTCCAGGGGCCCAGGGTTACAGGAAGTCTGAGGGATCATGAGGTCAGCTTGGGCTGGGCCAGAACCCCATTTCAGAGAATTTAAGAGTTTAAGAGAACAATGGGAGACCTGTTATCAAGATACTTGTCTTGGGGTTGTGACTGCAACATCAGGGAATGGACAGACCCAGACTTGGACTTGAAAACATCTTGTTAATAAACCTGTTTATGGTGACCCCTGAGCATCTATTGAAGACAGCGCTCTGTGCAAAGGCTTTTCAGCTTCATATTGGATCATCACAGCAGTCTACTAACAACCCATTCTACAGATGAGAATACTGAGACATTCTGTAGAGTGTGTTGAATACATTACGCACAGCTGACATGTGTGGGGAGGTACCCTACCCAGGCCGTACAGCCAGGGAAGGGGCAGAACCCCAGGGCTGGGTCATTGGGTTGTCTGGCTGCAGAGCTGGGATCTACTGCGGCCCACCCTGGCTCACCTCAGGTTTGTATAGGAAATGGGCTAGGCTGAGCCCACCAGTGGTGACCTAGGGGTAGAACAGGCTTGTGTTCAGACTGGGCACTCCATGACTCCTGACGGACCCACAACCTGGGGCCCGGCCACCGGCCCTTGCTAGATTTCAGGTCCTCTGCTTCCTGACCGCAGGACATGGACTCCTGTCTCCAGCTTCTAGAACAGAGCGGACCCAGGACAGCAGTGTATCTTAGTCCTTCACCTACTTGTAGACCAGGAAACCGAGGCCGACAGGGAGGGTGGTAGTGGCCGAAGGAAGTCACCCAGCGGGTTAGTAACACGGCCGGGATTAGAGTCGGGGTCTCCTCGACCCCTTCCACTGGCTAAGAACACAGCCTGACCTCACTCCCCGGCACATACACACTCACACGCTGTTCTGCTCTGTCACGGGGGATTGTATAAAAATGGCATGGCAATGGCGTGGCAGGGTGTCTGACTTCCTTTACCTTCATGAGGGGGAAGGAGAATCAAGGTCAACAGCCCAAGGCTGATTCCTGTGAGGCAGAGGTCAGATAGGCCTCCACCCTTTTTACCAGTTGTGACACCATCCAGCCCTCCCATGACTCGACACTCTCCACTTCTCTGATGAGTCTGATAATTGTTGCAGCAACCACACAGAACTCAAATGACACTCAAGATTATGGGGTTTATTGAGGGAGTAACGTGTTACAGTTCAGGTTTGGGAATGCTTGGGACACGGTTCCTCCACCAGGACAGCCTCTTCTCAGCCATGCCCGCGGGCACCCTCTCTCTGGCCCCTCAGCCTCTGTCTTGCTCTGGCAGGTGATCTGAAGGTCATTTAGTTCTGCAGTGAGGGCCCAGAGGCACCCACTCTGCCAACAAACCTCAGACCAAAGCCGCAGCTCCAGAGGTTGGCAAACTTAGCTCCCCCAAGCCCCCAGCAGCACACTCCTCTGCCCTCTCCAAAGGTGCCCAGCTTTGCTTTGTGGTTGGAAGGCCCACCCCACAGTCTCTTCTGCCAGTCCCTTGCCTCTCCTTCCGCCAGTTCTTGGCTGCCACTTCTCTCTTGGTCTCCTGGCTCCCAGGAACTTCTCAGCCCAGGGATCCCTCCTGCCTTTTCCTTCCTCGGGGTGGTAAGCTCCCTCCTTCACTCTGAGATGGCTCATTTTAAGTCTAGTGGATGGTAAAATGGACCAATCCCCTCACTAGGGTTCCATGCACCTTATTTGCATGGTCCCATCCCCCTCAAGGGAACCCTGGTGGTGCAGTGGTTAAGAGCACACTGCTAGCCAAAAGGTCAGTAGCTCACCTCCACCAGCCGCTCCTTGGAAAGCCTAAGGCAAACCCCATGCTTCAAATCACTCTGTCCTATAGGGTCACTGTGAGTCAGAAGCGACTCAAAGGCAAGAGGTTGGATTTTGTTTTGGTATCCACACAAGGGTGCTATGCATCTTATTTATATTATTCACAAATTATCTAATCCCCTTGGTGGACCACAAGCAATTTATATGTACAGCACCACCCAGCCATTTGGGGGGAGTTCCGAAGGCTGTGGCTAGAAGGACCATATTAAGTGATTCACTGCCCCACAGGTCCCTGTGAGTCAGAGGTGACTTGGCAGCACCTAACAACGGCTACAATAACAATGTATCACAAGTTGTTTCCAGCATCAACAAATAGTTTACCTGGTTTCAGAGATACAGGTATGAAGCATGACTTGCCCAAAACAGCTTTTCTCGTCCGTCGGTCCCCAACCTGGCAAGCCCGAGGACATTGTCTATGAACTCTGTGGAACGTTTCAGGCCCCAGGAACCCAAACCATGCCTGCCACCTTCTTCTCCTAATACCCAGTAGCTTTCAATCTGGGCTGCACATTTGAATCACTTGGGGAGCTTTGAAACTGCTGATGCCCAGGCTGTACCCAGGCCACCAACATCAGATTCTCTGGGTGTGGGACCAGGCACCAGAGTTTTTAAAGCTCCCCAGATAGTGCTGGTATGCACCAGTACCATTAGCATCACCTGATAGCTTGTCACAAATGTGAAGTCTCAGACTTCACCTAAGACCTTCTAGCTTCCAGTTGCTGTTCAGTCACCTACTCACGACACCCCTCTGTGTGACAGAGTACAGCTCACAGGGCTTGCAATGGCTGGCTTCTTAGAAGTAGATGGCTGGGCTTTTTTTGCAAGGTACTCTGGGTAGACTTGAAGCTCCACCTCTTTGGGTAACAGCTGAGCTCATGAGCCGTTTTCCACGCTCAAATGCCACCCAAACCAAGACCCACTGCCACTGAGCCGATTCTGACTCATAGCAACCCTAAAGAACAGAGTAGAACTGCCCCACAGAGTTTCCAAAGAGTTCCCAGTGCATTCAAACTGCCAACCTTTTCATTAGCAGATGTAGCACTTAACTACCAGCCCAGACACCATGCAGACTCACTGACATAGAATCCCTGGGGATGGGGCCCATACGCCACATTCTAACAAACTGCTCAGGTGACTCGGATTCTCACTACGTTCTAGAAGTACACACCAGGTGAGGCCAGGCACAGGGGGGCATGCCTGTAACTGGACACGGCTGAAAACAACCAGCTTGACAAATAACACTCCACTGAGACTCTATTTTTTGTTCTTTTTTCTTTTCTTACGTGACTCAGTGAAAGTTTACAACCCAAGTCAATTTGAACACTCTGTTGACAGACTCCTTTTTTTTCTTTTTTCTTTTCTTATTGTGACTCAGTGAAAGTTTACAACCCAAGTCAATTTTCCATATAAAACCCTGAGAACCTACCTCTCTGCAACTCTGTCTGCTCTCCTCACCTTGTGACAGCACCCTCTTCTTTTCCACTCTTTACTTCCAGTATCCACTCACCCAACACTTGTCCCTTCCTCTCCACCGTCTCCTCTCCCCACTAAAAATAAACTGGTAGCACAGCCTTGTATATACATTAAACCAGAAAGTACATACACTGCCCGCGTCACTCTGTGTCCCCAAGACCAGTCCATTGTTTGTCGGAAGTGTTGGCTTCAGTACTGGTTACAGCTCTGGGCTAGCAGGAAGTCTAGGGGCCACGTTCTCAGGGGACCCTCGAGGTTGTCATACCACCAAGTTTGGGAAAGAGTCTTTTTAAATAAAAATCTTACTCCGATTTATTAGTAGCCAAGGATCCGTGAAGGAGCCCTGTCTGAAACAAGCCAACAGCTCCGCAGAAGAAAGGCCTGGTGATCTGCTTGCAAAGATTATACAGCCTAGGAAACCCTGCTAGGCAGTTTCATGCTGTCACACAGCTTCGCTATGAGTCGGGATGGGTTTAGTGGCCTCTGGCAGTGACAACAAGGGTCAAAGAACACTCAAAGTTGAAGGATTGTCCCTTATTCAATGGCAAACCTTCCCTGCTCTGACTGTGGAGTCATCAGACCTACTCTCTCCTTCATAAGCTTGGACAGGAAAGGCTTCTCGTTCAATTCCACGACACAAGGCTGGCACCTAGTTGGTGGAACTAAAGGTCAGTTTCTTCCCTTCTCATTTCCTCTCAGAATTCACACAGCAGTGGCTTATACACAAAGACACCAGAGCGGTCAAAGTGTTCAGTTGCCAGTCAAAAGGTCAGTGGAGCAGAAAGCAGAAAGTTCTAGCAGTCGGCTTCGGTAACAATTACAGCCTTGGAAACCCCGCAGGAAAGCTCTACTCTGTTCTTTCTGGTTGCTGTGCGTTGGAATCGACTCAGAGGCCATGGATTTGAGGTTGGATTTGCGTACATCCTACTGCTGTTGTGATTTATATTAAAGGTAGCTGTGTTGCCTGAATGCCCTGTGTGGGAGTGGCCAGCTGCCTGGGGATTATGAAATACTGGGTCTCAGCCAGCCAGGGCTGGTTCTTCTTATTTTAAAACCCTTGCAGATGCCAAGGGGGGCAGGGAGGGAAGGGGGATATAAAGAGACAGGAATGAAAGGGAAGGCAAATCACACTGATGATTTTATCAAATCTCCGCAAAGTAACCTGTCCTGTTTCCTTGATTTTATGGCACAGCTTTGATTTACCAAGAGATTTCTCTCTTTCTTTTGGTAGAAAAGAAGGTGTGTGCCTACACTGTTATAAAATTCATTTGTATTTTAGAAATCTGAAGAATCTCAAAGTCAAGGAAATACGAGTTTCTTAGGAACAATGACTGAAAGGAAACATGAAAATCAGATGAGGTTTGCAGGTGGCAGATTATCACCCTGCCTTTGGGAGTTATGTTATGGGTCACAGCAGGGCTTTACATAGTGAGGAAAGAATACAATTTGCAAAGAGGAAGAAATCCCACCAGCCGCCTTAGCCACGCAGTCTCTTTGGGGAAAGCTTACAAGATAGGGCCTTCTGGAAACACACTGGCAAGTAGTCCCAGTTCTTAGGGCTCTAAGGCACCCCTACACAACCTTTGACAAATCACCCTGTGGGACTCAGTTTCTTCCCTGGCAAAATGGAACTCATGATCACCTCTGCCTGGCCTGGTTTATGGGTGGTTGGAGAAGCAAAAACAGAGAATTCTGAAGGGAAGGGCCAGGAGAAAGCCTTCTCTGTCTAGTGTGGGGAAGGGTGTTTCTGGGACATCCCACTGATAGAATCCCAAACCTTCAGCCTTGTATTGAATGCTGTCTTTCAAACACACAGCCCAGATGACACCCTGTGCTTCCCGAAAGGCCACACTTCATTTGCTGGCAAAAGCTCAATCCATTAGACTGCTGCCCAAACCTAATTGACCAGGGGCTGAAAATGCATTCCAGCAAAGCTATTCTGTGTGATATCTTGATAGTGGACTTGTGACAGTATGCATCTGTCAAAACCCAGGGGACTGTACAGCTCAGGGTGAACCCCCATGTAAACTGCAGACTTCAGTTAAGGATTAAGCATCATTATTAGATCATTGGTTGCAACAAACGTACCTCACAAATGTTGTTCTACGGCATCAAGTCTGTTGGACTCACAGCCACCCTACAGGACAAAGGAGAATGGCCTCATAGGGTTTCCTAGGCTGTCATCTTTACAGGAGCAGAGAGCCAGATTTTTCTCCTGCAAAGTGGCTGGTGGATTTGAACTGTTGACTTTTCAGTTAGCAGCCGAGTGCTTAACCAGCGTGCTACTAGGGCTCCCTAGAATACAATGCAAGATGTTAAGGATAGGAGAAATAGTATGCAGGATGGAGAGAAGGTACACAGGAACTGTATTTTGTGCATAATTTTTCTCTAAATGTAAAACTGCTCTAAAGTCCCCTGAGATAATCTTTAAAACCGAACCAAAGATACCTTCGGTAGTCTTCTCAAAGCTAAATAATAGTTTAGCTCAACTAGTGAGAAAACAATCTGTCTTGAGCATTATGGCCTTTTAGGAACTATCTATGTGGGATTAAAGCAAACCCTGGTGGTATAATGGTTAAGCACTACGGCTGTTCAGAATCCACCAGAAACTCCTTGGAAACTCTATAGGGCAGTTCTATTCTGTCCTATAGGGTTGCTATGAGTCAGAATCGACTCTATGGCAATGGGTTTGTTTTTGGCTTTTTCATGTGGGGTTAGCTGACAACAAAACTCAAAAGGGGCTTCACAATGTTGAGCCCTAGTGGCAACCCGAGAAAAAAGTGGTCTACCCTAAAAACTCCACTAAAAGACCACAACTGATGGCCCGAAGGCCTGGGAGTTCCCCTGGGGGCATGGCCCCTAGACCTGATGCAGCTCCTGATCATAGATCATTAGTGAGTTCAACTCTTCAGATAGAAATGGATTGGACTCAGGGACACAGAGTGACCATATCATGTGTACACTTTATGGTTCTATGCATCTATAGGATGTTGTCCTACTGGCCTCTTACTAGAGGGGAGTGCAGAGGGTGGAGAGGAGGGGATGGGAGATTGTTAAGAGGATATGACATGTATGGAATGGAAAGGAGGAGTTCACCGGGCAAGGAGAGCAGGGAGCTGCCGATATGCGGGCATGCAAATTTAATTGGTATTGTAAACTTTCACTCAATCACAATTGAGGAAAGAAAAAAAAACAAACTCAAAAGGTTTAGATAAGAACCTTAGTGGCAGTAAGGTTATGCTAAGGGGGGAGGAAAACCAAAAGCCCACTGCCATCCAGCTGATTCTGACTCACAGTGACCCTGCAGGACACAACAGAACTGCCCACAGGGTTTCCAAGGAGTGCCTAGCAAATCTGAACCCTCGACCTTTTGGTTAGCAGATGAGGCACTTAACACACTACACCACCAGGGTTTCCATGGGGCAAGAACAACTCCGAAAAGAAGGCAGAGAATGGCTATACAACTGCAAGAGTATAATTAATGTCACTGAACTGTTGACAGAGAAATGGCTGTTTTGCTGTGCATATTCTTAAGAACAAAATAAAAGATCAAAAATCTTTAAAAAAAAAAGCAATCTGGAAGGCAGGGCCAGCACATGACTGTCAGATGCTGGCCACAAAGGGCCTGAGTAGCCCCCAACCCTACTCCCAAGGAAATCATTCTCCAGAAAGACTTGGATAAGCACAACGGTGTTAATTTAGCAAGAACACCACCAAGATTTAGAAAATAAACTGCAGCCACACATGGGCTGCTTTGGGCCTTCATAGGGGTGTTTTCAATGTTTGAATTCCCCACAAAGCAGCCATAATCCTTTTCATTCCTGTGGCCACTGCTTGGGTGTGGTAGGGCTGGATGTGGCTGTTCCAGCAGGGGCTGCCTGGGCCCCAGGCCGCTGGCACAGAGTCCAGAGAGCTGGACTTGATGAGCGCCCAGGATCCCGGAGCCTAGGGCTTCTGCCGCCGCCAGGAGGGGAGGACTCTTCAAGCCAGATTATAAGGGACAGGGTGTTTTACAACCCCACGGCCAGAGTGGGGAAGGCTTTTGACCGAACAAGGGAGGATAGCTGGTTTGTGCATTTCATCTGCTTCTTTGGCACTGTACCTACTATGTGGAATCTCGGGGGAGCAGGGTGCAGCGAGGGGCAAATGGCTAACTCAATCCACTCACGTGCCTTGGAAGTAAGGTCTGGCTATCTACTGAAAAGTCAGCCATGGAAAATCCTAAGGAGCACATTTCTACCT
This sequence comes from Heterohyrax brucei, assembly GCA_028571685.1. Taxonomy (NCBI): domain Eukaryota; kingdom Metazoa; phylum Chordata; class Mammalia; order Hyracoidea; family Procaviidae; genus Heterohyrax; species Heterohyrax brucei. Next base: position 108,376,990 of record CM053149.1, on the reverse strand, counting down.
GACACCCATGAGGTCACCGTGAGTGGGAATCTGCACTAACTGGAACTTACTATGCTGAGTACTACGCCCAGCTTGAAGGGCTTCAACACAAACTCAGTGCAAGTCCTATTCCCTTGGGGCTCATGGGCCAATTATCTCATTTAATTTTCCCAACAATCTTTGCAAAGGACATTTATGCCCCATCTACTAGAAGACAAGAGGCCACATTGTTGGCCTGCCCCTTCAGACAACCTGCATTCTCCCCTCCCCCATTCGTCCCAAGCTGACAAGGCCCAGGAAGTTGCCCACTCACTACCCTGGCTCCCTAGGCCCAGGCCTGGGTGGCCTTTCTCACCTGCAGAGGTGGGGCCGGGGAACCACATCAACTAGTGTAGGTGCGCCTGGTCAAGAGGCCCAGCCTCCAGACCCAGAGGCTGCAGGTGGACCCTTGTTTTTCTGAGAGGCTTTGAAGAAGCATTCGTGTTTACTGGGGCTCCTCTGTTTATAAACTGACAACTTATTGTGTAGAAAGTTTGGGAAAGTGGCAGAGGTATTTGAAAGCCACCCACAAAGCCACCATTGTTCGTATTTGGGGGATATGTTTCCTTTCAGTCCCAATGTTGGGATGTTAAATGAGAACTGTAACTCGATTGTAATTGTCTGTGGAGGAAGAGAAGGCGCCCTGGTGCAAGATAGTTAAGGGTTTGGCTGCTGACTGAAGGGACCCACCCGAGTGGGTCCTGACCACTCACTTCCATAAAAATGACAACCCGGAAAACTTACTGAGGCTGCTGCTCTGTCACAGGGACTCACTGTGAGTCACAGAAGGAAAGGGTCATAGTTATTCAGTTGTTTCGGCTTTTTTATTCCTCTTTTTGACTTGTTGGGACTGCCCTGCCCACCCTTTGTTGTTTTTTTTTTTCCAATCCTTCCTAGAGGCGCCCAGACTACCGGAAATACTTGTTGAATGAAAGAATGACAGGCAGAGCTGGCAATGGCTGCGGCTGACACGCTGGCTGGCTTCGGGCTCCCCCAGCACAGGCTGAAAAGTGCCTAAAGCCACTCACCACCCAACAGCACCCCCCACCTCCCCGGTGTCCCTGGCAGCCGTTCAGCCCGAAGCGACATCACCGAGAGTGTGGACCTTTAATGAAAGGGAACAAGACAGGAGAGGGCGGAGCTCCGGTCCTGGGGCTGCGGCGGCAGCCAGGGTCCCACCCCTCCCGGGTTTAACAGGCAGACAAAGCACCCCAAAGCTTAAGTATGGGGATCCTTTCCCTTGGCTCCTCTGAGAGGTTAAGAAGAGGGAGATGGCGCTGGAGGAGGCAGGACGGAGGTGGGCAACAGGAAGGCGTCAGCTTAAGCGGGGAGGCCCTGAAAGACCACAGGCCGAGTTTTTTTCCCAGGGGACTTCAAGAAAGGGGTGCGGGCAGGGGCAGGTACATCGGGGGACTGGGTCAGGGGCCACCAACTCCCGGGCAGGGGAATGAGCTAAGAGGCCCGGGGACAGAATGTAGGAGAGGAGGGCGGGGCGGGCAGGGAGCTGGGGTGTGGGGAGGACGGGGGACTTCAGCCACGGCATCGGCTTCCTTACTGGGCAGCACCGGCTTTCTGGACCTCCGCCGGGGAGGGCTGCGCTCCGCAGTTCTCTGCCGGCTCCCTCCCCTCTGGCTTCAGGAGCCGGCACCCAGCTGGCCCTCTGTGCGCAGGTGCTTTAGGATTCCTCCTGGAAAATCAGCCGCAGCACGAGGGAGGAAGCCAGTGCTGCCCTATGATCGCCCGGCATCCCGCAGAGGCGATCCAGAGGACAGGGCCTCGGACACGCGGGTCCCAATCCTGACCTTGCCACATCCCAGCTGGGTGATCATGGACAAGCAAGGACTTACCCTCTCTGAGTTTCAGTGTCCTCTGTGAAATGGAGATTAAAAAAAAATGGCACTAGTAGTACTTCTGTCCCCCTAACCCTCCATACACACTTATGGGGGCTGGGTAGCAATGAGGGTTCTGCAGGATAACGAGGCCGAAGGGCCTGGCACAGTCAGGTGCTCAACAAATGTCACTCTGCCCTGAACGGGTGACTCTGAATCGATTGCACACCCGCACTGCTTGGGAACCGTGTTTAAACTACAGACTCCTTCCCACCCCTTGGCAAGCACCTGATTCTGTCTTATTCACAAAGACCCTGACTTGGGTAATCCTGAGGTGGCTGGCCCCAACACAGAGCTAAAGATGCTCAAAGGCTATTGACGGAAGGGGGTCCCGGGCAGGGGCGCAGGGTCTCCCTCCACCCTCACGCCTTGGCCACCGCCCAGGAAGCCCAGCCCGCAGCCCCACCCTCCCGCGGGCTCCGGTGGGCCGGGTTGAGAGCTGCTGGTTGCCGGGATGCGGTGTGGGTTTTTGTCTGCCTTCCCCAGCCGGTGCCAACCCGCCCAGCAGGCCCCACTGCCTTGGCAACGCATTGTAAAGTTCACACAAAGGGAAGCTGCGCCAGGGAGGCTGGTCCGGCTCGACACCCGGGGAGAGGTTTCCATGGCAACGATGACATCACTGGGCTCAGCAGGCTGCAGAGCCAGGCCTGAATGGAGGCGATGGGTGTTCACGGTGCAGCCACATGGAGGGGAGGAGAGCGACCTAGAGGTCCTGGAAGGAAGATGCGGTGGGCCTTCCCCCACCCCGGGCCACACGGAAGACCTGCGTTCAAAACACAGCCCTGCCCCTGACCGGCCAGGTGACTTTGAGCAAGCCACAGGATGGCTCAGCACAGAGCTCCAGTCTTTACTTTGAGCTGAGGATGAGCTGAGATCACGCATAATATACAAGTGCTTGGTGAAGCGTAAAGACCTATTCCAAGGGGAGTGGCAACAGTTTGGTTCCAGGGAAGGTGGGGAGCCCCCTTACCTGGTCCCTTCATGTAGAACCCAAGAGAAAAGCCTGAGATTTAGAAGCAGAGGGCACAGTTCCCACTTGTGCCCACCCCACCAGTTTGCAGGTCCTTCAGTGGGGTTGAGGGGTGAGAAAGGAGGTGTTTGGTGAGGAAAGTCAGGGCATGAGAAGACTCCTGGACTGGACAGTGGCTTGGGGTTTTCTGGCCTCACACCCTTGCTTTGTGTATGAGGATCCTGAGGCCCAGAAAGCCCTGTGACTGGCCCCCAGCTCCCTCCCACCCCAGGCCTGGTTTATTTATGATGGAGCGGGTTGCCATGGACAGGCCCTCTGGGGGAGCCCCTCTGGTATACAGACACACAGCAGGGATAGCACTGACTGGTCTACAGGAAATGAATGGCAGTTGTGGGGACAGAGGGTGTGACCTTCTGAGATCCCAGAGAGAGGCTCTAGGTTGGTATCCATCCACCGTGTGCTGGGTGGAAGAGAAGCTGAACAGCAGGGGGCCTGGGACAGGCTACTGGGGCTTCCTCTTTGCTGCCTTTTGGGAGGCTCTTTGCAGGGGTGGGTGGGGCAGCATGCCCAGAAGGTTCCCTTGGCCACGGCTTTGTCCAGGCTCTGGCCAGAGGCCCAACTGCTCCAGCAGTGCCCCTACTCCGCACCTCACCCCAGTGCACACAGTGAGGGCAATTCCAGAAGGAGACCTCCAACACCCCCTGACCTAGCTGCCGCCCAGCTCACCCCACCATTAGCCTATTTCCTGTCAGGGTTTGGGAACTGTCTCAGACCCTGTCTTGAAGAGAGTGCAGGGGCCTGTCCCCAGACACCACAGCTCAGCCAGGGCTAGTACTCTGGCCCGACATTCTCTCTGACTTTGCTCAGCTTCCACCCAAGGCTCATGAGGCCTGGTGTGTCCCTTTTCCTGCCTGTGGCCCAAGGGTGCCCCTTTGGGTTCTCAGAAATGGAGAAAGCAACTTGCCTGTCATGCCAGAGAACTCAGCCAAAGCCTCAGTGGGCTTCTGGGAGTTCAAAACAGCCATTCTGACCTGAAGTAGCCCTCCCCTTCCTGATCCGGGGAGTTCCCAGATGAAGCATCTGCCTACTAACTGAAAGCTTGGTGGGCCACACCCACCCAGAGGAGCCTCCGAAGAGAGGCCTGTCAGTCTTCTTCCAAAAAGACTCCAGCCAAGAACACCCTGTGGAGCGCTTCTGTTCTGCACACTGGGGTTGCCACGAGTGGGAACTGACTCCGTGGCGGCTGGTTTGATTCTGGTTTTGTTCCTGATAGTACAGGGGGTACTGACCCTCATTTCACTTACTCCTCCTCATCCCATGGGAGTCAGCCTCCTTCACTTTGTGGTGAGGGAGGCACCTGCTGCTTGGGAGAGGAGGGTGTGGGCTGCCTAAGCGTGTGCAGCAGGGCCACAGGAAGAGAAGGCAGAGATCAGGGTCCACTTGCTCAGCCACACATGTCCCTCCACCGCCAAGGGTGAGTGGGAGGAGCTCGCCAGCATGCCAGCTCGCACACCTGGTCTGCAACCTGCGCCTCAGTGGACCCTTTGCCCCTCTTGGCCAAGAACTGACTTGGGCCCACCCGCCAGGCCCTTGTAATCTCCTACTCAACTGGACTGTGACATGGGACTGTCTGGCTTCAAACTGGTGCTGTAAGGATGGCCCCAGTATTCTGGGGGGGGGGGCACTGGAGGAGGAGATGTGGGGGTCTAAAAGGTACAGGGAGAGGGGATGCCCCTTCTGACATAGAGGCCTGAGGTTCTCCCAGGAGCTGAAGCTCCGGCCCCCGGAGACATACACCCTCCTCCTCTAAGCAGAAGGGAGCCTCCCAGGCCTCCGCCTCCACCAGGTGCCTAACCCATCAAACGATGACATCTGGCCGGAGAGACTAGCCACAGCAGGTTCCCAAGCAGGTTCTCCTTAGAGAGGGAGGAACTGGGCCAGAGGCTAGGAGCATCAGGCAGGAGGTCCCTGAAGCTGCAGCTTTCTGCCTCTGGCACCCCTCCCCCAGAAGAGGGGGAGGTGGAGCCTGAGGCCTAACCATCCCCCTCCCTGAACACTTCTGGGGAGGAGCCAAGCACATGTGGACCACCTGCCCTGCCCTGACCTGACCTACTCAAGGCGTGGATCCAGCTGGTGAAGGGATGATAGACTCTGGGCCAGGGCCTCAGACCCTGAGCTGTCATTCTGAACTCTGGCTTGAGCAGGCTCAACCCAGCACTGATTTACATAACAGGGTCTTGCAGGAAAAACAAGTCAGCCCCAAGGGTGGGGAGACTCCCAGCTGTGGCCTGCTATGGGCAGCTGTCCTTGGACCTCCCTCCCTGTGACCCTGACCTGAGAAGGAGGCCCCAGGCACTCAGCAAGAGCTCCCGTCTCCCACTGACCTCTGCGGATTCCTCAGTAAAGAACTTGCCGCCCTAGCACGGCAGTGAATGGCCTCTCCTTGCAAGCCGCTGACCGCGAGGCCTCTGTTTTCCCTTGTGGAGAAATCCTGGAGTCTCTGCTCCTCTGAGCAAAGACTGGCCTGGAAGCTGAGGGTCTACGGAGCCAGGCCCCACGTGCGGCTCTTTCCCACACATTCTGCCATTGCATCTTCACATCTGCCGAAAAGCCAAGCCAAGTGCCGTCGAGTCGGACGAGGGAGGTGTCATTTTCAGGGTGCCAAGAAAGAAACTGAGTCACAGCCAGCACTTGACACAGCTGTAGGTGACTCAGGCCCGTCTGACCTGGAGTCCTTCATGTCTTCTGATCAAAGAGCATCATCCACCCCCAGATCCTTCAGGTGACCTAAAGTAGTCCCAGGGCAGCCTGGGAAGGGGTGGGTGAGGTGCCTTCCTCATTTGGGTTAGCAGCTGAACTCCTAACAGGGCTCTCCTGCATCTTCAAGCTCTCTAAAAGCTGGAAAGAACTCCCTCTGTCCGTCTAGGATCGAGGGATAGTGTCTTTGTTTCCTAGTGCTGCTGTAACAAAAATACCACAAGAGACTGGACTGAAAGAACAGAAATTATTGTGAGACCCCAAATCAGGGTCTCAGCGCTGTGGATTCCTTCCTGGGTTCCTTCAGTGGGTAGCTGATCCTTATACAGCATCTGTGCGCCTGTCTCCGTGGCTAATCTGCTGTTTCTATAACTGAGAGGTGATTAGGTTTAGAACCCACTGCCCCCCCCTTGGGGGATGATCTAATTAGCATAACAAAACCCTGTCTCCCAATAAGCTTACACTCACAGGTATAAAGGCTAGGACTCTAACATATAGTTTGGAGAAACACAATTTAGTCTCTAATAGGTGGGAATGGGGGCCCTCTTTCCTTCCTTACCTCCCTAGATTGCTGACATCAAGAGAGGTGGGCAGGGTGGACATACACTGAGAGTCAGACCTTGCTGAGATGTGGCCAAGTGAAGGACCAAGGGCACAGGTGGCACTGACAGCCTCATCATGGGCCATCAGGCATCCCAAGGGCAGGATAGGCCAAACCAGCCTGAAAATCGAATACATACAGGGCTGGCCCAAAGCCTCACTCTAGGGGGGGCTGTCGATTTCAAGGAAAGCCCTACAAACCCTCAGGTCCTAGTAAGTCAAAACTCAGACCAGACACATTGTGCGCTGGAGCTTCCTACTTGTGAAGTGGGCTGGGTCTGGGGTAAGCCTGGGGACCCATAGAGAAGCCTGTGACCTGAGGCTGGTGGCCTAAGGCCCCATCTCCTTTGGCCTGACCAGCTGCGAGGCTTAGGACCAGTTCTTCTAATCTTGCTGACTCAGTTTCCTTGCCTGTGGCTTGGGGTAGTAAAACTTGCCCTGCCTCGTCAGGAGCAAAGGAGATCCTGTGTACCAGGCTCTGTAATGAGGCAGACACTGAAGAAAGGGAGGAGGGTGGACCTCCACCCCCAACCGCACAACGAAGGCTGACCAGGAGGTTGGACTCTGTTTGAACAGCTGGAAACTGAAATGTGAAATCCCTCCCAAACTCTTTCCTCCCCTCCTCCCTCTACTAGCTTTCTTTACCACCTTGATTTGTCCATCCTGAGTCAGGTCAGAGTTAGCCAAGAAAAGCCAATGACTCACAATGACCTCACTCTTCTTTGCCTCAGTTGTCCCTCCTGTAAAATGGGCATAGCCGCTCTTGGTTAAGAAATCTCTCCATGAAAGGCCTTCATTGACTATAACTCTATTATTACCATCACCACGCCTTCTTATTCATACTCATCTGGCTGGGAAGATGTGTGAATGGGGGAGCTTCTGGAAAACAATAAAAATCAAATACAATACCATCTACTAGAAGCCCAACACCCAGAGCTAGGTGGGCTTCACGCACTCCTCTCTCAGAGCTGGTGGCTCATTCCTGGCCACTTTTCTGCAAACAACCAAAGACAAGTTACCATTTAACCAGCCCATGGGAAGTGGGGCCAAACTCTCTCCAGGTGGCAAACCCGCAGGACCTGTTTGTTGGGATGAAATAACCTCACTGGACCTGGTGTGGGGCTGCCTCCCACAGCCCTCTGCCTCCCAGCCCAGCAAGGTGACCTTGGCAAGTTTCCTAACCTTGCCAAGCTTTTGGCCTGGTTGATGGATCTGATGAAGAGAGGTTACTGGGAGACACCAGACAGATGTCCAGGGAAGAAAACTCAAACACTCAAAGTGGTGAGCTGAGGTGTAACCCCCAAACCTGCCTGGCCAATGAGCCTAGGTGGTCTGCAATTCATTAGAGAAGCAGGCTGGGTGGGTAAAGGGGAGGGCTCAGTGATGAAAGGAGAGGGGAGGAAGAGATGTCTCCACCCTGAGGCCTCGTGCTGGTGGGCAGGAGTGCTGGGGCGGGGTTGATCCCAGTCTACTTCCTCCTCCCTCGGCCTTCCATAGCCAGCCCCAAAGCCAGGCCAGCCTCTGGTAGGTCTCTCCTCTCAGCCCTCTCCTGAACCAGGGTGGGGCCTTAATCATCCCAGGCCCCCTGCATACTCAAACCGGGTGGGTGTAGTCAGTGCTTGTTGAATAACTTGACTCCAGTCCTTCTGCACAAAACTGACACCCTTTGTCAACTCAGCACCTAGATTCCTGGACTATAGAACAGGGAGGGGAATGGGTCTTCAGGGTGATCAGTGTGTGGGGGAGGAGGAGAGGTGTATATTACTTTATCATTCTTTTTAAAGTTCTATGCGTAAAGTGACATCTGATTATATTTACTTACCGTTCTTAACAGTTTAAATAAACTGCAATTGTAAGATATTAAAAATACGCAGCGAAGTGCAGAGTGACAGGCATACAGCCACCACTAAGCTTGAACACAAAGGAACATTTCTCCATCACCGTTAGGTCTCTTTTGGTCAAAGTGATGCTGGCCGCATAACCCAAGGGCCGCCTCTGCCCTGCCCTCCCCGCTCCGTCTTCAAGGAAGACCACCAACCTGAAACGGCTGCAGGTTCCCCATGGACATCTTTATTCTTTCATTGTAATATGGATCCGTTAAAAACCTATAGTGTCTTCTAGGTGTTAAACTGATTGGTGAAAGAGGAATTGCTGCCCCAAATACCAGTTGCTGTCAAGCTCCGTCTCATGAAGACCCCGTAAGTGTCAGAGCAGAGGGTTTGCAATGGCTGGTTTTGGAAGTAGATCACCAGGCCTTTCTTCCAAGGTACCTCTGGGTGAACTCAGATCTTTAGCCTTTGGGTTAGCAGCTGAGTATGTTAAGTTTTTGTAACACCAGGGCCTCCTTCTGCCTGCCCAGGCCTGGGGGATCAGGCCAGTGAGAGTCCCTGTCCCAGAGGCCTCTCTGGTGTCTCTTTTCTGTAATGATGACAACAGTCTTTGCTGCTCTTGCCCGTCTTCCCTTCCATATGGGAATTGAGAGTCAAGGTTGAACTCTGCTTCCTGAACCCTCTCATGTCACTTGACTTCGGGAAGAAGGTCCTCAGGGTTCAGTGTGGGGTGCAGGGGCTCTCTCGCAGGACAGCAGGCACACCCCAGGGGCTCATATGACTGAGGGAAATTGTTGGGAGACCTGAGTCCTTGGACATATGCCTACAGTGTGGCATCATGGGAGATGCCCGCCCTCTCTGAGGTCAATCCCCACCCCAGCCCATCTTCTCATGCCCTGTGGCACAGATCTGCAATTCCACCCAGTTTTTCTGTCTTTCCCCAGAACTGGCAAAACATGACACTTCTCTACTAGAAAGGCCTTGCCATCTCCTGGTGCAGCTGGGAGCTGTCAACCAGCAGCTTCTCTCTGTCAAGGAAGGGGTGAGGAGCAGGGAGAAGGGGCTGCACGCCTATTGGAAAATAAGAAAAATGTCAGGCGCTTTAGTACATATGACAGATAGCAACCTTTTCTCCCCTTGGGGGAAATAGAATTCAGGATGTAACAGCTTTGGAGTTTGCAATGTACTGGGGAAAAAAATACCAACAAGACAGCATCCTCTACCACCAGACATTTTGTATATATTTATTTAAATCACACAAATGACACAAATGCACAGAGTAAAAAAAAAAAATTCAACAAATAGTTCTATAAAGTGTCATACGGTATGATTCCAATTACATGATATTTGGGAAAAGGTAAAGCTAAAGAGACAGTGAAATGACCAGGGGTTACCAGCGAGTCAGGAATAGGGGGGACTATTGGTCAAGAGATGGAGCACAGGGCATTTTGAGGGTGGTGAAATTGTTCTGTAGGGTACTTGAGTGGTGGACATGTGACATTAAGCATGTGTCAAGACCCATAGGATGATACAAAGAGTGGGCACTAATACACACTACACATTCAATTACTAATGTATCAGTGTCGGTTCAGCAGCTGTAACACATAAACGTGTGCAGGAATGTGAGGTGTTAGCAGGAGAAATCACAGAAGGGGCAGTGGTTGTCGTGGGTTGAATTGTGTCCCCCCTACAATTTGGTTAGACAGTGTTTCCTGCAAAGAGAAGCTCCCAGTCTGGGGGGAGATTGATGAGAAGGCCAACAGAGAAATTCTTCCCCTGGAGCTGACCCCCCTGAATGTGGACTCCTAGCCAGCTCTACCGTGAAGTGATAAATTTCTTTGTCAAACCCCCGTACTTGTGCTATAACGCAGCTGTAGATGACTGAGACAGCGGTATATGGAATTCCTTGTATTTTCTGCACAAATTTTTTCTGTAAGCCTGAAACAACTCTAAAGCCAACTCTAAAGCCAAAGCTTCAGTTGGCACCTAATTCACCTTTCAGCACTGGCACGTGACAATCCCCAGGTGAGAGCTGATAGGAGCTCTGAGACCCTCTCCCCCATCCTGGTCCTCCCAGGTTTGGGGAACCAGGGTAACTGAATTTCACAAGACCTGTCCTAGAAATCTGCCCTCTGATTTAGAAAAAGCTGTCAACAGAGAACTAGGCTCCAGAAACCACAGACTAGGAAGAATGGGCAGCCGGGTTGAGAGTTCACTGTTTTAATCAAATAAAACCTACAACCAAGTTCATCTGACACGTAGTTAATGAGATAATCATGGTTGCGCTTCATGGGAATTAAACATTAATGGGAAGCAGTTTTTATAAATGATGGTAATTATGCTGTTGCCTTTACTCAGCCAAAAAGTGAAGTTCTTTGTTCTGGTTTTGTTACTTCCCTTGAACATGACATTGGTCTAGGCGCTGAGTTTTCCTGTGGGTTCCTGGACCACTTCTTCACCGTTACTGCCCTACCCCGACCCTGATCTCAGGCAAACAAGGAACTTTTCCTGAGCACTTGCCCTGTGACACTAGGGGAAGTACTTCGCTTGGGTTATTGCTTTTAGTCCTCACAAGTCTCCCAAGAGGCTGACATTTTTAGTTTGTATTTCACAGAAGAGAAAACTGAGGTTCAGGCTGGCTGCACTGCCCATAATCACAAAAGCAGGAATGACTCCAAGCAGGTTTGACTCCAGGGCTGAAGGAATCCGTGGTGCTGGAAAACCTTCTTGCCTTGTCCCTGATTCATGTCCCCTACCCAGCCCCAGTGTTCCCTGCTTCTCAGGGAGCACTCTGAGTGCACAGCAGGTGAGACAGCAGAAGCTTCCCCTCAACCTGATCTCCAGGCGTTCTGATGGAAAGGACAGAGCAGAGCACTGTGCCTTACAGCTAGCTGCCTGGATCCAATCTGGCCTCAGCAGCTCCTACTCCTGCTGTGTATGTGATCTCAAGCCTCACCAAGTCCCTCTGAGGCCTCAGTGTCCTCATCCATAAAGTGGGGAGAAACATTCAGAATTCCTGTGATGATCAAGCACTCTGATGTCTGTTGGCAGTCAGGGACAGGACTTGGCACACAGATGGGGGTGCAGGTTGGTTTTCTTGTCCTTGGGCCCTTTATAAATGGAGAATGTTGTTGCATTTTTTCCCCCAGTACATTGAAAACTCCAAAACTGTTACATCCTGAATTCCATTTCCCCCATGGAGAGAAAAGATCGATGCTTGTGCTCCTTCCTCAAGGTCACAAAGATGGTGGCAGGGACTGGAGGTGCTGCAGCCCCACTATCTGGGAGCCTTGGCACAGGGACTCAGGAAGGGAGCAGGAAAGGCCAAGGATGGCAGTTTCCCACCGAGCTTTGTGATGAGGATGCCAAAGGGGCCCAATGTCTTGAGCTCTTTTAGGATCAGCCTTCCTAGGTGGTGCAGAGGTTAAGAGCTGTGATTGCTGAGCAAAAGGTGGGCAGTTTGAATTTGGTGACCACTCCTTGGAAACCCTGTGGGACAGTTCTGCTCTGTCCTATAGAGTTGCTATGTATCTGATTCTATGGCAATGAGGTTTTTTGGACAGATTGAAGTTCGGTCAGTCTGGGTTTTGTGAGCCAGGAGAGCCCCAACCTTTACTTCAAATCTCCCCCACAAAGCCTGCTGTTCCTCCCCAGTAACTCACCCCTTTCATGCCACTCTGGTTATGAAAGGGTTAACTCTGAGAGTCCAGCCTGCAGTACTTAGGTCCCTCTCTGTCTTGCTGCGGGGAGGGGGGGAGGCAACAGGAAACCCTGGCTGGAAAGCGACCAGGGCAGAGAGGCTGCAAACACCTTCCAAGATAAACTCCTACCATTTACCACTTCACCCTGGGCCTGCCCTATTTGCGGTCACCACCAGTGGGGGACAAAGACAGGTTGTGTGCAAAGGTACTTTGTGTTCTCCTGGCAGGGGACCAGAGGGGAACGTGTCACCTGGCCGGGCTGGGGATTCCAGGGCAGAATCTAAACCACCAGGACAGCTTCTGAACATGGCAAAGGGCAGCCACCATATGCAGGCCTGGGTGGAGCCCACTGTGAGGCCCAGAGGGGACTCTGTCCTCAGGCCCCAGATCATAGGGGTCACCAAGACAGAAGGGCAGTTGGTGGCCTCCCAGCCTTACTTTTGGGCCCTAGTGTAGAAAGAGTACCAAACTGGCAGTCACAGGGATTTAGACTCAGCTGTGATCTTCCTCCATATCCAGCTCTCAGGGCAGAGAGACCCAGGGCAGATGACTTGTTTTCTGAGTCCCAGTTTACTCATCTGTGAAATGGGGCTAATGGTTGGGCTTATTGGGAAGAGGCATGTGCTCAGACTTGCACAGTAGCTGGCTGGGTGAGGGCTCTGTCAACCCCAGCCATTGGTAAAAAGCCAAGCCAAGTGCCGTAGACCAGCCATTGGTAAAACATTATAAATATAATAATTCCTTCTAGCAATATCTGCCAAGCACTTACAACAGGCCAGTTGCTGTATGGGGTGATCTTGGAAAATATGAAGGTGAGTAAGATTAGCCCCATTCCTCTTGGAGGGCATGCACAGGGATGATTCCAACCAAAGTCTGAGAGCTAACTACCAGGGAGGGACAGGCATTCAGGAAGGCTTCCTGGAGGAGGCAGCATTTGAACTGGGTGAAGGGTGAGGGGTGAGGATAGCTAAGACTGTGCAGGTGGGGGAGGAGATGAAGAACACGAGTGCATGAGGAAGAAAGCAGAGTGTGAAAAGGCATCCAAGTTCAGGGCACAAGGAAGTTCCATGTGGGGTACAATGTCCAATGGGGATGTGGGGAGAGGTCAGCTTGCCAGGTGAGGGAGAGCTGTACTGTCCCCTGAACTTGTCACTCTGCTTCTGCCTTTTTGGGTGACCTGAAGCCAGGTACTCCCCTTTTGTGAGTCTGTTTTCTCATCTGTAAAATTCAGGACTTGGGCTGCTGAGTGATTCCCCATCTTTGCCCCAACAATTTCTGTTACCCCGCCCCCTTCCTTACCTCTCCATGCTGCACAGATGCTCATGCAGAGCCTGGGCGTTATGAAGCCACTGCAGGCTTTTACCAAGGGTTTGCTGATCAACCGCTCCCTCTGGCTCCAGCGTGGAGGCAGGTGGGAGCATGGGAAGATCATCACTGTGGTCCAGGAGTGCTGGGGTCGGGCCTGGGCTTCAAAGACGGAGTAGGCGGAGGAGGCTTTGAGAGGTGGGGAAAAAAACTGGTAGGACTTACATGAATGTTCATAGAAGCTCTATCCACCATTGTTAAAGGTAGGAAAAACCCAAGTGTCTCCACCAACGGGTGAACACAGCCCCGATTGTGGTGTGTCTGTACAGTGAAATTTCAGTCATACGCAGGAATCAGGCACTGACACATGCCACAGTATGTGTGAACCTTGAAAACACTGATTCGATTTATATGAAGTATCCAGAATTGACAAATCCACAGAGACAGGACGCAGAAGAGTGGTCACCAGGGCTGGGCAGAATGAGGAATGACTGCTCAGCTGATCCAGGGTTTCCATTTGGGGTGAGGAAAAAGTTCTGGAGTAGTGATGTTTACACTGTCATGAACATAGTTAATGCCTCTGAACTGTATAATTTAAAGTGGTTAAATTTTACCTTAAGTGTACTTTGCCACAATTAAAAAAACAATAACAACAACAAACTCTTAAGATTCGGAGTCATTAGACTGGAGGTCTCAGGGGTCTGAGGAAGAGGGAGGCGTCATTTCCTTGGAAGGCAGAGCCTGGCGCAGAGCTAATCGGGCCCGAGGGGCAGCTGGTGGGGAACCAGTGGGCTGCTTTGAGCAGGTGAACGTGTGGACTCTCTGACAGTCAGCTGGAGTGGCCAGCTGTGAATGGTGCTCAGGAGCAGGGGGTACTCTGGAAACACAGACCTGGGGGCCAAACTAGACACCCAGGCTCCTGCTGTCTACCTCAGGGTCCTGACCTACCCCATGGGGATATTGGGTGTGAGGGTGCAGGAGTGGGTGGGGAACAGAAGGGCACAGAGCAAAAGAGAATGGCATGCAAACGACACCCCTGGGCCTCAGTTCTCCGTTCTGTGACATGAGTGGCTAGACCGGCTCTCTTCTGCCATCCTTGCTAAAACCTCTGTGAAATGGTCAGCGGAACAGCCTCTGTCCTCGAGCACATGGCTCCTTGCCGAGGCACCTGGACCCTTAACCATCTATTCTACCCCTTGGGAAATCCCAGCTGCTCCCAGCTGTGGCCCCTTCCTGTTTCCACTGTCAATCACTCTGAATCCTGGCATTGATTGCGGGCTGGGCTGGCAGGTGAGGAGAGGTGAGAGGCTGGCACAGGCATAGGGTCTTTGGACTCAGGCCTCTGGCTGGGCTGGCCACTTTGTGTGTTAGCTTCTGCCTGGAGATAAGACCTAGAATGCTGGGGACTAACGAGCGACCGACTTGTCAGTCATGGGGACACATCTGGGATTACTAATCCAGCTGTGAGGAGTCCTGATGGTGCAGTGGTTAACGCCTGGATTGTTAACTGAAAAGTGGGTGGTTTGAACCCACCAGTTGCTCTGCTCCTGTGGCTATTTCAGCCTAGGAAAGAAATGCTTTCAGACAGTTCTGTTCTGTACCAAAGGGCTACTGTGAGTCAGAAGCAGCTTGTAGGCACACAACATCAAGAACTCAGCAACACAGGGCAGCACTCAGTCTCAAATCTTAAAGATCACCTGTTCCTGGCTCCCTGCCCTCCACCCCAGACGGGAAAAGAGTGGGGAGAAGCAGACGGGGAGCTGTTTTTTTTGTTTTATTTCATTAATTTTTCAAAAAGCCTAACAGAAATAGAACAGTTATCTTTGTGAAGGCTGCACAGGCTTAACTAAAATGTCAAGTTTCTTTGCTGGAATTATAACAAGGAACATGATAAATGTATGTTCATTCAGCAATCGCTGACTTCAGGACCCTATTTTGCATTAAACAAAGACATGATGTGCTACCCAGAAGCTCTGATTGGTTCTGTGTCACACAAAATTGGCTCCTGAATTTGCAATTTCTGAATAGGTGTGAATCGATAGCTCTAAACTTTTATAACATGGAGTGTGTGCCTGCACACATGTATGTGTACACACATGTGTGCATGTGTACTGGGAGGTGTGGCACTGGGGTAATACAAAGGTAAAGTGCTCTCATTTTACGGAAGAGAAAGCTGTGATGCAAAGGGTGGGTGACCAGCCCAAGTTCACACAATGGTGCAGGCCTACACAGTTCAGAGACCCCAGACTCCCTGATCCCCCAGCCCTGGGCTCTCCCTGGGTGTTCACCACTGAGGGCTCACTGGGAGGTGGTGAGTGAGGAAGAGGAAGGGTTAACTAATTCTGTACCTTCAGGCCGTGACCAACAGCTGTCTAGAGGACAGGAGGAGGGGGTCCCTGGGAACAAGCAGCATGTGGACTGGAAAGATTGCGCAAGGCCGGAAAACAGGTGCAGGTGACAGTGGGGGATGACAGAGGCGAAGAGACAGACAGAGCCAGACAGAGCAGGGAAGATGGGGTCCCCAGGACCTCCCAGGATCCCATGCTGACTGAGAGCCAATGACTGGGTCAGACGCCCAAGGGAGAAGATCTGGTCCCAAGTACCCTCTGCAGGCTCTCTGTGACCCTACAGAGGGCTAATGAGCTTGAGAAGACCTCCAACTACAGAATCAGAAGTGTCTGCAGGGACGGTACATTGGCCTCAGCGGGCTGTGCCCTCAGAGCCTGGGCAAAAGTGACGATTCAAGTCCAAGGGCAGGGCTGCCCCTTGACAAGGCAGGTAGCCACCTGCTTTCCAGGGCCTCCCAGCCACTGCAGCAGACAGCCCTTTGTTCACTAGGCCCTTCCTTGGACACTTTTTCCTCAGAACCAGCCCTGTTAAAATCCCTGCTCCCAGCAGATAACTGGGAGCCCAGTCTGCTGTGGGAAAAAGTCCCTGTTCTGCCTCTGACCACACAGACCCTCTCTGGGTGCTGTATTAAAAAAAAATAAAATCCCCAGTCAGGCTAAAAGTCTCAGGGGGATTTGCTGGACTCCTCAGCCCAGAGCTTTGTTGGGGGAGTGGGGTTAATGCTGGGTCATTGCTTTTGTTCTTTTGGGCACAGGCCCCACCAGCCACAGGCTGTTGGTTGCAGAGGGTGGGGTAGGCCTCAGAACCGGCCTTCCTCCTGTGCCCCGCCCCCAAGTTTGTGGGGACCTGCTTGGGTCCTGTGCTTGGGTGGGCAGCGTGCTCGTACCTGTGTGAGGGGGGCCTAGGCTTCATGCCCAGAGCTGAGGAGACACTGCCTCAGGAGCTGTGCCCAGGCCTTCTTGCTCAGCCAGTTATTCCAGCCTTTTAAGGATCAAGGGCCAGACAGGGACCTTTTCCAGGCTGCCAGGGAGCAGTTTTTCCAGCTTGGCAGTGTCACAGTCGCCCTGGAGGGTGACGTCCCTGATCTTTGACTGGGCTTTCTGGGAAGGTGTCGTCTGTGCCCCACAATGAGAAGCTAGCAGACCGGACAAGACGGGGTCTCTGGCCCCAGATCAGGCTCTCAGGGAGGAGTTTTTTTAAAAAAATCAACTCGATTGAAGCTGGATTATACACAGTGAACCGTACTCACGTTAGGCGTAAAGTTCAATGAGGCTGACAAGTGTATGCTGTTGTTCGGTATCATCGAGACCCTGGGTGTGACTGAACCCAACACTGCCGGCCACGAGCCAACCGCACAAGTGTTGCTGTGTCTGAGCCCACAGGTGCAGACACTGTGTCAGTCCATCTCATCGAGGGTCTTCCCCCTTCCTGCTGCCCCTCTGCTAAGAATGATGTCCTTCTCCAGGGAGTGACGGCCTCCTGATACACATGTCTGAAGTACCTGAGACATAGTCTTGCTGTCTTCCCTTCTAAGGAACACTGTGGCTGCACTTCTGAAACAGGTTGGTTCGTTCTTCTGGCATTCCGTGGTGTAGTCAGTCTTCTTCACCAATACTCTAATTCGAAGGCATCAATTCTTCTTTGACCTTCCTTATTCATTGTCCAGGTTGTGAATGCATATGAGGCAACTGAAAATATCATGGCTTGGGCCAAGCACACCTTAGTCATCAAGGTGACATCTCTAATTAACTAACACTTTGATTAAGGAGGTCTTTAGCAGGAGATTCGACCAATAAAATACATCACTTGGTTTCTTAACGGCTGCTTCTGTGGACATTGATTGTGGATGCAAGTAAAACAAAACTCTTGACAACTTCAATCTTTCCTCCGTTTATCATGATGGTGCTTATTGGTCTAGTTGCCAAGGTTTTTGTGTTCTTGACACTGATGTGTAATCTATACTGAAGGCTGGGGTCTTTGATCTTCATCAGTGCTTCAAGTCCTCTTCACTTTTAGCAAACAAGATTGTGTCATCTACATATAAACCAAAACCAAATCCAGTGTCACTGAGTCGATGCTGACTCATAGTGACCCTACAGAACAGAGGAGAACTGTCCCATGAAGTTTCCAAAGAGCACCTGGTAGATTTGAACTGCTGACTCTTGGTTAGCAGCCATAGCACTTAACCACTCCACCACCAGGGATTCTCATCTACGTATAAACTGAAAACCAACCCCAATGCCAATGAGTCAATTCTGATTCATAGCGACCCTACAGGTCAGAGTAGAACTGCCATGTAGAGTTTCTGAGGAGTGCCTGGGGGATTTGAACTGTCGACCTTTGTAGTTAGCAGACATAGCACTTAATCACTACACTACCAGCGTTTCCAGTAGCATATTGTTAACGCGTCTTCCTCCAATCCTGATGCCCTGTTCTTCACGTAGCCCAGCCTCTCAGACGACATGCTCAGCATACAGATTGAATAGATATGGTGAAAGAGTGCAACCTTGACGTATACCTGTTCTGATTTTAAACCTCACAGTATCCCCATGCGCTGTTTGAATGACTGCCTCTTGTTCTATGTATAGGTTCTGCAGGAGCACAATTAAGTATTCTGGGATTCCCTTTCTTCAGAATATCATCCATAACTTCTTATGATCTGTGCAATTGGATATGCCTATGTAACTAATACAATAATCAAAAACATTTTCATTATCCTAAAAGGTCCAGTTGAGTCCCTTTCTCTATCAGCTGCTCCCACCCCTGACCCCAGGCAATCACTGATCTGCTTTCTGTCACTATAGGATTAGATTTGCCTGTTCCATATATATGAAAACCCTGGTGGCTTAGTAGTTAAGAGCTATGCTTGCTAACCCCAAAAGCCAACAGTTCAAATCTATCAGGTATTCCTTGGAAACTCTATGAGGGAGTTCTACTGCATCATACAAGGGCATTATGAGCCAGAATTGGATCAATGGCATTCGGTTTGGTTTTGGGGGGAGTTTGGTCCATATATACTCTTATACAATTTGTATTCTTTCACGTCTGGCTTTTCCCATTCGGCATACTAATTAAGAGATTCATCCTTGTCATTGTGTTTGCTGTAGTTCTTTCCTTGTGATTGCTGACTAACACTGTTCCATGGATTAATCACAGTTTGTGTATCCTTTCATGGTTTTGGACATTTAGGTTGTCTACAGTTTGTGGTTATTAAGAATGAAGCTGCTATGAATATTTACGTATAAACCTTTATGCAGACATACATTTTCATTTCTCTTAGATTAGTACCTAGAGGTGGGATAACTAGGTTGTGTGATAAGTATATGTTGAACTGCATAATAAATACTGCCAACTGTTTTCCAAAGTGGTTGTACCATTTTGTAATGGATGCTTAGGAAAGGAGTTTGAACACAGGACTTCCCTGTTCTGTATCTTGGCCTGCTTTCTTCCCTAGGGGTTGGGTGGTGCAGTGGTGAAGACTGAAGGCAAGCTACAGCTGCTAACACAAAGGTCAGCAGTTTGAATCCACCAGCCACTCCTTGGAAACCCTGTGGTATAGCTCTACTCTGTCCCACAGGGTCGCTGTGAGTCAAAATTGACTCGATGGCAATGGGTTATGGGTAGGGGTAAGGGTAGGTTTGGGAAGGTGGCTGGAGCTTCAGGGAGGGACAGTGGGGAGTCCCCTTACGTCACTACCAACCATCTCCCTGCCCCCTCCAAATTGTTCTTGGTTGAGATTAAAGAGACTGTGCTGAGCAGAGGCGCTCTTAAGGATCTATTTATACCTGAGTTTAAGCAGATGCAGTGTTGACTGAAATGCTGTAATTATTTTCCTATTGCTGGTTCTTACTAGCCTGTGAGAGAGTTTCTAAACAGAGCTGCTACCACACTCAGGCGGCCTCGGTCCTGTCCTCCTCACATGCTGCCCCCCACATAACACCATTTCTTTCCAAGGCCTGGCCAGCTGAGAGCTTCTTCTCCCAGCTCCTTCCTCTTCATCGGCACTCGCTGATAACCAGCAAAGGAAACTGCTGTCAGCTTCTACCTCGACTCCAGTCTCCGCAACTCACACCACCCTGTCTGACCCACCTTGCCGTCAGTCATCAAAGAGAGCACTGGTCTCCCTAACTCAAATGCATGCAGCTGTCCAGAGAGAAAGGCTAAGGCTTTCCTTCTGTGTTCAGACAGCTTGCTAATTGCCAGGAGGCTGGGAATTATAGGCAGAAGAAAGGATTTGCTGCTGGATCAAAGTTTAAGGAAGTCCAGCAGCCCAGCAGTGCCTACCTGCTGAGCAGGCCCTATTCCTACCCCCGTTCTACAGTTCTAACAGATGACTCCTTAAGGATGAATAAAGTCTTCGTGGTAAGACTTAAGGGTATTGACATTCTCATGCCTCGGGATAACTGAGAAAACATTCTCCTCTCTTAGGAGAACACCACTGCCCCATCCTGGAGAAGCTCACTTGACTGCTTCCATCTCCACCTTCCTCAGCGGACGACACGATCCTTCCCTTCCAGCATGTTTTAAGTAACTCCATAGCTGATGTGGCCCTGGACTGTGTAAAAGTTCTCCTGGGTTGGTAAAACTGTGTTATCACCCTGGTGTGAGCATTCAAAATAACATTTCATTCTTTATTGCTATTGCTACTATTATTTATTTTATCCAAGGCTTGTAAAATAGCTATGTGGTGGTGCCTTAATCATCCAGTGCTGCTATGACAGAAATACCACAAGTAGACAGCTTTAAAAAGAAAAAATTTATTATGTCATAGTCCAGTAAGCTACAAGTCCAAATACAGGACAACAGCTCCATGGAATGTCTTTTTCTGCTGGCTCTGGAGGAAGGTCCCTGTTGTGAATCTTCCCCTGGAATGGGAGCTTCTGAGGTGCAGGCACTCTGGGTCCTTTCCAAAGGACATACCCTGCTCTCAGCACTGCTTCTTGGTGGTATGAGGTTGCCAGCTCTTGCTGCTAACTTCTTCCCTTTATGTTCAAAGAGAGTGCCGCAAGGCACAACACGGCCTCACACACTGAGTCCTGCCCCACCAACACAACTACTGCCCATCAGCCCTCATTGACGTCATGGAGGCAGGATTTACAACATACAGGAACATCATAAAATCCCAGGAATCATGGCCCAGCCACAGTGCTACACACATTTTTGGGGGGAGACAATTCAAACCAAGACAGGTGCTGAATCTATTACAGATAGGATGTCTCTTTAGGTTAAGCTTTACTCCCAGCTGGCCCAATCTGAATTTGTGCTGTTCAATATGGTAGCCACATGTGGCCATTTAAATTCAAATTAATTTGTGAAAATTAGATAACATTAAAATGTTTAGTCTCTTCAGTGCACCAGCCCTCTTTCAAGTGCTCAGTGGCCACATGGGACTAGTGGGTACCATACTGGACAGTACAGATGCAAGACATTTCCATCATCACAAGAAGTTCTACTGGACAGTTCACGTTTAAACTTCAGCCATGTATGAAGTGGCAGCTTTATCTCCTAGATATTTTCTGCGCTACCCCATATGGGGCAAACCTGATGGCTCAGTGGTTAAGTGCTGCATCTGTTAACCAAAAGGGTAGCAGTTTGAATCCACCAGGTGCTCCTTGGAAACTCTATAGGGCAGTTGTACTCTGCCCTATAAGGTCACTATGAGTCAGAATCAACTCAGCAGCACTGGGTTTGGTTTTTGACTTGCATCCACATACGGCTTTTAAAGCAAACAATCTCTCGGAGATACAGCTCCTGCTCAGAATGCCCCTACAAATCCGGAAGAACACAGCGACACACTGAATCTAAGACAGTTGTTGTTAGGTGCCGTCAAGTCAGTTCCAACTCATGGTAATGCTGTGTACCACAGGTAAAACACTGTCGGATCCTGTGACATCCTTAGAGTTGTTGGTTTGTTTGAGTCCCTTGTTGCAGCCACTGTATCAATCCATCTCTTCAAGGATCTTCTTCTTTTCCACTAACCCTCTACTTTACCAAGCGTAATGTTCTTCTGCAGGGATTGGACCCTTCAGATAACACGTCCAAAGTACAAGACAGGAAGTCTTGCCATCCTCACTGCTAAGGAGCGTTCCGGCTGTTCTTCTTCCAAGACGGATTTGTTCGTTCATCTGGCAGTCCACATTATATTCAATATTCCTCACCAACATCACAATTCAAAATGTATCATTTTTTTTCTTTGGTTGCCCTGTTTTGTCGCCCAGCTTTTACATGCATATGAAGTGACTGAAAACACCATGGCTTGGGTCATGCCCATCTTAGTCATCAAAGTGACAGCTTTGCTTTTTAGCACTTTAAAGAGGTCTTTTGCAGCAGATTTGCCCTGTGCAGTATGTTGTTTGATTTCTTGACTACCGCTTCCATGGGCAAACATTCCACCGGGCAATGATGGACATCTAAAGGCAAGAGAGATAGGTGAATAAAGGGTAACAAGTGACAGTAATAACAGAAGTGGGGACAAAGCGCTACAGGAGCGGGGAGGAGGGGGTGGCTGCTGAAGGCAGCAGAGGAAACACATTTGAGGAGGAGGTATCCCAACTGGACAGTGAGGGGTAGATAGAAGACTGCCATATGAAGAAGGGGGAAGAGCATTCAAAGAAAAGGGAACTGCATGTACAAAGGTCCAGAGACAGGAGAGGTGGCTGTGCCTGGGAGTGTCTTGGAGCCATCCATCAGGAGTGTGGAGTAAAATAAGCCGTATTACAGAAAGCCTTTTGTGCTATGCTAAACCTGCCGCCATTGAGTTAATTCCAACTCATGACAACCCTATGCGTACTGTGTAGAACTATGCACATAGAGTTTTCAAGGCTGTGACCTTTTGAAAGTAGATCTCCAGGCTTTTCCTTCTGAGACGCCTCTGGGTGAGTTCAAACTGCCAACCTTTCTGTTTGTAGTACAGCAATTAACTGTTTGAGATACCCAGGGAGTCCATCCTCTGCTAAACCCAACCCAACCCAACCTGTGGGCCAATTCTGACTCATAGTGACTGTCATGGATTGAATTATATCCCTTCAACAATATGTGTAGCAGTTTGTATGATTGTCTACCTTTCCGTCTTTTGATGGGATTTTCCTATGTGGTGTAAATTTTATCATGATGGTTGGGTATTAGCAGCAGTTATGTTGATGAGGTCTACAAGATTGGATAGCTTCTCAAGCCAGTCTCCTTGGAGATATAAAAGAGAGAGGAAAAAAAGGCATGGGGAACTCATACTGCCAAGAAAGCAGCACCAGGAGCAGTGTGTGTCCTTTGGACCTGAGGTTCCTGCACTGAAATCGTCCCAGACCAAGGGTCTGGGACCCTTGCATCACGAGGACCTTCCTCCAGAAACAACAGAGAGAAAAAGCCCTTCCCTGGAGCCAGCACCCTGAATGTGGACTTCTAGCCTACCGGACTGTGAGAGAATAAACTCGTCTTCGTTAAAGCCATCCACTTGTGGTATTTCAGTTACAAGAGCACTGGATAACTGAGACAGCAAACTTATAGCACAAGGAAAAACTGCCCCATAGGGTTCCCAAGGAGTGGCTGCTGGATTGGAACTGCTGACCTTTTGGTCAACAGCTGAGCTCTTAACCTCTGCCTCACCAGAGTCCACACTATGCTAAACCAAGAGCCAAAGGCAAATCCATTGCTGCTGAGTCAATTCTGACTCATCCCAACCCTATATATCAAAGTAGAACTACCCCAGAGGCTTTCTAAGGAATGGGTGGTAGATTTGAACAACAAATCTTCTTCTTTTTTTTAATTGTGATTAAGCGAAAATATACAATCCAAATCAGCTTTGCACGCCCACATATCTGCAGCTCCCTCTGCTCTCCCCACCCGGTGACGGCACAGTCCTCCTTTCCATTCCGTACTTTTAGTGTCCCCTCAACAAGCATCTGTCCCCTCCTCTCCACCCTCTTCTCTCCCATCTAGGAAGAGATCAGTAGGACTGTCTCCTATAAAGGCATAGAACCATAAAGTATGCACACCATGTGGTCACACTGTCCCTCAGTCCAGTCCATTCTTGTCTGAAGAGTTGACCTCATTACTGGTTTCTGGTCAGGGCCAGCAGCAAATCTAGGGACCATGTTCCCAGGGGAGCATTCAGACTGCCAGGCCATCAACTCAGGTCTTTAAGAAGACGAATAGCAGATCTTTTGATTAGTAGTGAAACTCTTAATAACTGTCCCACCAGGGATCCACGCTATGCTAAAAACCAAAAACCTATTGTAGCCAAGTTGATTCTGACTCATACAGGACAGAGCAGAACTGTCCCATAGAGTTTCCAAGGAGCACCTGGTGGATTCAAACTGCTGACCCTTTGGTTAAAAGGTGTAGTTCTTAACCGCTGTGCCACCAAGCTTTCCATTCTATGCTGAGGGTGCTCTAATTTATCCTGGAAGACTGTTAAGGAAGGGTAAGTCATGGAGAGATCTACATTTTAGAATGATCGCTTTGGAGATAAGGAGATGGACAATATGAGGAGAACATCCAAGAATATAGTGGAATAATCTAGGTGAATATTGAGTTGTCCTGATCTAAGGCTGGGACAGTGTGGGAAACAGGAGGGGGGAAGATGTGCAAGTTAGTCAGGGGCCAGGGGACTCCTAGTTCCATCTGGGGCAAGGCAGCCAGAAAGAAGAGTATGATACACTTGGGAAGGTTCTATGCAGGTGACAGGACTTCTGGAATTAAGTGAATGCCGTGGGCTCTCCATTCAAAGGCTGCTACTGTAAATACCCAAGGGTATGGCCTCTAGAAGATCCAGCGTGTCAACCTTGATTCTTTCCAAGTAGCCAAGTGTGAGAGTTCACTGAAATCTCAGACCTCAGTCTGAGCAAATGTGGCAACAAACCTAATGTTGGAAAAGGCTGTTCTCCAGGGAGAGCGCTGGGGGCCTGGGCTCATTACAGCACACAAATGCAAAGCCGCAGTTGGCTGTCCAAGCTCTCCACTTGGCTTTATTTATAGACCTAATTATACCCTCCAGGAAAAGCAATGGCTGATCAACCCAGTTACAAATTAAAGTTAATAAAACAAAGCGACAGCAGAGAGTGATCCAAGCAAACACCGCCAAACACAGCAATCAATGCAGAGAGATGTCTGTGGTGAATCCCAGGGCTCCAGCTGCCTGAGCCCTCGTGAAAATGCCCCCACCTGGTCCCCTTCGTTCCCTCAGTAGCTCAGTCAACCCCTTGCCCCCTCTCATCAGGGGCTTGGTCAGACTTCAAGTTCCCTGAGTTGGGAAATTCCCACTGCAGAGTTTAATGTCCCCCGAGGTCTATCCCCTACTCAGCCGTCTCCTCTGACCGTGTCTCCTCCAAGGGGACACATGGGTCATGTGTGCCGTTGTTTGAAGAGAGGTTGCTGCAGACAGAGCTATTAAGCTTCAGAGACAGGAAAGAGACTTGAAAGTCTCTGTCGTTCTTGTTAGCTACTGTTCAGTCGCATTGAGGACTAAGGTGCGCTTGACCCAAGCTGTGGTATTTTCAGTCGCATCAGACACACGCAAAAGTTGGACAACAAACAAAGAAGACAGAAGAATTGATGCCTTTGAGTTGTCGTGTTGGAGAAGAATGTTGACTGTACCATGGACTGCCAAAAGAACCAACAGATCTGCTCTGGAAAAAGTACAACCAGAGTGCTCCTTGGAAGCAAAGATGGCAAGACTGAGTCTTACATACTTTGAACATGTTGTCGGGAAGGATCAGTCCCTAGAGAAGGACATCATGCTTGGTAGAGTGGAGGGTCAGAGAAAAAGAGGAAGACCCTCAACGAGACGGACTGACACAGTGGCCGCAACAATGGGCTTGAGCATAAAAACGACTGTGGGCATGACACAAGACCAGCAGTGTTTTGTTCTGTTGTACACAGAGTCGCCGTGAGTTGGAACTAACTTGACGACTCCTACCAACAACCATACTGTTCCGTCAGACCCCCTGCTCAAGGTGACTGCATGGACAAAGGACAAAATGTTGTCCAGTCCTCACCATTCCCATAATAGGTGGAAGAGCAGACCACTGTGACCTGTAGGGTTTTCACTGGCTGATCTTTGGAAGTGGAGTTCCAGGCCTTTCTTCCTAGTCTGTCTCAGTCTGCAAGCTGCCGTGAGACCTGTTCAGCATCAGATCAAGATGTGTAGCTCCACTTGCAGATGGCGTCCCAACGCTCTTACTCAGTTTAGCTGCTTCTTTTCCTCTTCACACTCTCATCTTCCATCATTTTTCCCTCTATTCACCTCCCTCACCCTGTGGCTGACCTCACCCACGAGACCAGAATATTCTGAGAGGGGCCTTGGATATGCTGTGGGTGTCCCAAAGGGTTGAGCAGGCACTGCCTGCCTCGCTCAGCAGCTCTGGCAGCTTAACACACAGCCTTTAGCTTTTGCTGACCCTGTTCATTCCTTTTCTGTTTCAAAGAGAGGAAACTGCAGAGGAGGTATGGGGGACTATCCTCCTCCACAGAGGGCCTGTCCCCTGTGCACTTGGCTTCCCCTGCCTCCTGCTGGGCAGCAGCTCCAGAAGAAAAGTGGGTTCTCTGGGAGACCAGGGGAAAGATGGGGGATCAGACCACTTCTCTGCAGCATACAGGAAAGGCACACTGGTTGGTGACCTGCCTCTGATTTTTTTGTTTTTTGTTTTTTTTGCCAACTCCCAAATCCACGTATCCCAAATCCATGTAAACCACCCACCAGGGAGAACAGCAAATGTGTCCCCAGGGTGTGGGACAGCCATCCTGGCTCCTTCTGGTTTGGTCTTTTCTCATATCTGCCCAGCACCAAACTCTTGATCTTGCCTCGCCAGCTCTAGCCCTTTGGACTAGGTGCTCGTACTCACTTCTGTTGGCACTTCAGTCTTCCCAGATAGGCCCAGACACGGCTCACTTCCGGAGTTGTGCCCAGGCTCCAGCCCTGCTAAACCCAAATATCTACACCACGCTCTTGGCCTGTGCCCTGGGCTGCACAACTGGAGGAAGAGGGTGGTAGAATGACCACAGAGAGGCAGAGAGGGAACCACTGCCTTCTCTGGGGCTGGTCACGCCAGTGAGGGCAGATGACAAGGCTCGTGGACTCAGACTGTGTGGGTGGCCCACCCACTACTTTATGTCATAATTAGTCTGTTTACTTGCCTCGCCCACTATACTGCAGCTGCGAGGGCAACCTTGTGTCTAATCCACCACTGTGTCCCCAGTACCTGATGCTGGCTCCTCAACCAAACAAACCAGCCAACAAACCAACAGATGAATGCGTCAGCTCTTTTATACCTTGCTTTTGTTAATGTCCCTCCCCCTTTGCCCAAGGCCCAAATGAGAGGTTTTAAGCTCATCCAACACTGTGGTTCCACTTTCTAAAATAGTCCTCCAACTAGTTTCTTCTTTAGGGGAAATCATGGATTGAATTATGTCCTCCACAAAATGTGTTTAATTGGTTTGGCTGGGCCATGATTCCCAATATTGTGTGATTGTCCAGCAGTTTGTCATTTGATGGGATTTTCCTGTGTGTTATAAACTCTATCACTATGATGGAATAAGATGAATTAGTGGCAGTTACACTGATGAGACTCTACAAGACTGGATGTCCCACTGGCCTGTTGGTTTGTCGTACTGTGGGGCCTTGCTTGTTACTGTGATGCTGGAAGCTGTGTCACCAGTATTCCAACACCAGCAGGGTCACCTGTGCTGGACAGGTTTCAGCTGAGCTTCCAGACTAAGATAGACTAGGAAGAAAGAGCTGGCAGTCTACTTTTGAAAAGAATTAGCCAGGGAAAACCTTACAAATGGCAGTGGAATACAGTCAGGTGTGGTGCCAGCAAAGGAGCTCCCCGGGTTAGAAGGCATGTAGGGGACAAGCGGGAGGAGCCGCCGCCTCAAAGTGGAGTTGACCTTAATGCTGTGGAGGGAGCAAAGCCTTTGGGACCTTCACTTGCTGAAGTGACACCACTCAAACTGAGAAGAAACAGCTCCAAACATCCATTAGTAATCAGAATGTGGAACTTACAAAGTAGGAATGTAGGAAAATTAGAAATCATGCAAAAAGAAATGGAATGCATAAACATCGGTATCCTAGGCGTTAGTAAGCTGAAAAGGACCATTACTGGTCGTGGTGAATCGGTAGGCAATAATACAGGCTACCACGCTGGAAATGAAAACTTGAAGAGGAATGGTGCTGCATTCATCCTCAGAAAGAACAGTTCAAGGTCTGTCCTGAAGTACCATGCTGTCAGTGATAGGATAACATCCACGCGCCTACAAGGAAGGCCAGTTAATACAACTGTCCTAGTCACCTGGTGCTGCTCTAACAGAAAATATCAGGAGTGGAAGGTTTCATGAGGAGAAGCTTTTATTGTCACGGTCCGGTAAGCCACAAATCCATTCATAAGCTACAAGTCCATTCAATATGAAAAATCACCACAGCCCAGTAGGCTGAGTCCAAATCCAGTGAGAGCATCTCGGCACAGGAACCTCGGGTCCAGAGGCCGTGCTCTGCTCTCAGCGCTTCTCTCTCGGTGGTGTGAGGTTCCCAACTTCCTCAGCTCATTTCCCTCCCTTATATTCCACAAGCTTGGGTCCTGCCTCACTAACACAACTGCAAACCATTCTTCATCATCAATATCACCAAGACAGGATTCACAACACATGGGAGGAATGGTACCATATTGGAACTCCTAACCAAGTCAAATCAACACATACATTTTTGGGGGGGACACAATTCAATCCATGACAACTATTATTCAAATTTATGCAGCAACCACTAAGGCCAAAAATGAAGAACCTGAAAACTTTTACCGGCTTCTGCAGTCTAAAATTGACTGAACTTGCAATCGGGATGCACTGAAAATTACTGGTGATTGGGATGAAAAAGTTAGAAACAAAGAAGAAGGATCAGTAGTTGGAAAACAGACTTGGTGACAGAAATGATGCCAGAGATTGCGTGATAGAATTTTGCAAGACCAACAACTTCATTGCAAATACCTTTTTTTCACCAACATGAATGGCAACTAGATACATGGACCTAACCAGGCAGAATACACAGAAATCACATACACTACATCTATGGAAAGAGAACATGGAAAAGCTCCACATCAGCAGTCAGAACAAGACCAGGTGCGAATTGAAGCACAGACCATCAATCGCTCATAAACAAGCTCAAATTAAAACTGAAGAAAACTGGAATAAGCCCAAAGTACGACCTTCAGTATATCCCACCTGAGTTTAGAGACCATCTCAAGAACAGATTTGATGCACTGAATACTAATGACCAAAGACTAGACAAGTTGTGGAATGACATCAAAGACATCATCCATGAAGAAAGCAAGAGGTCATTAAGAGCACAGGAAAGAAAGAAAAACCAAGTTGGATGTCAAAAGAGACTCTGAAACTTGCTCTTGAATGTCAAATAGCTAAAGCAAAAGGAAGGAATGACAAAGTAAAAGAATTGAACAGAGCATTTCAAAGGGTGGCTGGAGGAGACAAAAGATTATAGTGACATGTGCAAAGAGCTAGAAATAGAAAATCAAAAGGGAAGAACACACTCTACACTTCTCAGGCTGAAAAAACTGAAGAGAAATTTCAAGCATCGAGTTGCAATAGTGAAGGATTCTACAGGGAAAATGTTAAACAACTCAGGAAGCAGCAAAAGAAGATGGAAAGAATGCACAGTTGTTATACCAGAAAGAACCGGCTGACATTCGACCATTTCAAGACGTAGCATATAATCAAGAACTGATGGTGCTGAAGGAAGAAGTGGAAGCCGCACTGAAGGCATTAGCAAAAAACAAGGCTCCAGGAATCGATGGAGTATCATATTGAGATGTTTCAACAAACGGATGCAGAGCTGGAAGTGCTCATTTGTCTATGCCAAGAAATTGGGAGGACAGCCACCTGGCCAACTGACTGGAAGAGATCCGTGTTTATGCCTATTGCTAATAAAGGTAATCCAAGTGAATGCCGAAATTATCCGATAATATCATTAATACCACATGAAAGTAAAATTGTCCTCAAGATCATTCAACAGTGACTGCAACAGTGTACTGACAGGGAACTGCCAACGATTCAAGCTGGGGGACATAACAAATTATGGATAACGTTGTAGATAATGGGAATTCCAGAACAGTTAATTGTGCTCATAAGGAATTTAAATATGGACCAAGAGGCAGTTGTGCAAACAGAACAAAGGGACACTGCATGGTTTAAAGTCAGGAAAGGTGTGCATCAGGGTTGTATCCTTTCACCATAGCTTTTCAAACTGTGTGCCGAGCAAGTAATCCAAGAAGCTGGACTGCATGAAGAAGGAGGCATCAGGACTGGAGGAAGGTTCATTAACAACCTGCTTTACGCAGAAGACACAACCCTGCTTGCTGGAGGCGAAGAAGATTGGAAGCACAGCCTTCAATATGGATTACACCTCAACATTAAGAAAACAAAGATCCTCACACGTGTACCAGTAAGCAACGTTGTGATAAGTGAAGGAAGGTTTGAGGTTGTCAAGGATTTCACTTTACTTGGGTCCACAACCAGTGCCCATGGCAGCAGCAGTCAAGAAGTCAAAAGACGCATTGCACTGCGAAAATCTTCTGTAAAGGACCTCTTTAGACTGGTAAAAAGTAAAGATGTCACTTTGAAAACTAAAGTGCACCTGACTCAAGCTATGGTATTTTCAGTCATATCATATGCATCCAAAAGCTGAACAATGAATAAGGAAGACAGAAGGAAACTAACAGCTTTGAATTGTTGTTGAGAAGAATACGGAATGTACCATGGACTGCCAAAAGAACCAACAGACCTGTTCCAGAAAATGTACAACCAGAGTGCTCCTTGGAAGCAAAGATAGTGAGACTGTGTCCCACATACTTGGGACACGTTATCAGAAGGGATTAGTCCCTGTGGAAGGACATCATGCTTGGTAGAATGGAGGGTCAGCCAAAAAGAGGAAGACCCTCCGTGAGATAGATTGACACAGTGGCTGCACCATGGGCTAAGCAAATCGATGATCGCAGGCGTGGCGCAGGGCCAGGCAACGTTTTGTTCTGTCGTGCATAGGGCTGCGGTAAGTTGGAACTGCTATGAGTTCGGACGGCACGTAACAACAGCAACAAGATTGGAAAGCGCCTTGGGCCAATCTCTTCTGAGATATGAAAGAGAAACTAGAGCAGAGAGACATGGTGACCTCATACCACCAAGAAAGCAGTGCTGGGACCAAAGCGTGTCCATGGGACCTGAGGTTCCTGTGCTGTCACTCTCTCAGACCCAGGGAAGACTAACATAAGGATCTTCTTCCCAAGCCAACAGAGAGAGAAAGCCTTTCCTTGGAGCCAGGTCCCTGAATTTGAACTTCTAGCCTACAGGATTGCGAAAGGATAAACTTCTCCTTGTTTAAGCCAGGTACTTGTAGTATTTCTGTTATAGTAGCACTATATGATTAAGACAGGGGACTCTGTTCCTCCTGGTTCATTCCAGTGGCCTTTTGACTGATTTCCTGGTTTGCTTTTTTAACTCTCTTCCACCCGGCCATCTTCATTGCCGTTTAAAAACAAAAACAAAAAAAGAGTAGCTGTCAAGTTGCTTCCGACTCATAGTGACCGCTCCTGGGTTACACAACTCTTTTCCAGCTAAGTACCTTCAGTAACTCTCCATTTCTCACAAGATAAAATATAATTCCTTTAGGCTCTCCATGACTTGGCCCCAACCTCCTATTCTAGCTCCTATTCCAGCTCATTTCTTGCTGCTTGCCCCTGTAGACCCTGTGAGCCAATAGCAATTTCTTGAACAAGTTATTCTTCAAACAAGTTATTCTGCCTCCTTTGACTCTGCATGTTCTGCAAAGGTTACTCTCCACAACAGCCCCCACCCGTTTCAATCTATCAAACATCTATTTATTCTTTAAGATCCAGGTGAAATGCCAGATGCTTTGTGACTCCTCTGATACCATCAGCTAGCCATGGAACATTCCTTCTGTGGGCTTCCTTACTGTCTCCCCTGTGTCTTTAGTGCAGTGGAAATGTATCACAGAGCACTGCGGTGCTTGTTTCATGTGTCTCTGATGTAAGCCCATAAACTCCCAGAGGACAGGGACTGTGTCATCTTCGCCTATGTATACCTATGTCTGGTAGAGAAATTGAGCATGGTAGGAGTGGCAGTATACTACAAGCTCTGCGACTTTGGGCAAGCCACATAGCCTCTCTGTCTCTCAGTTTCCTCATCTGTAAAATTGTCATAATCATAGTACCTACCTGAGGATTGTTAGGGAGTAAATGAGTTACCACTTGTAAAACATGCAGAACAGCGCCTCTCGCATGCTAAGTCCTCAATAAATGTAGCTACTGTTATTAACTGTTATTATGAGACCCTCTGTAAATGTTTCTTGAATGGATGAGTGAATGAGAACCTACAGAGCACAACAGGCACTTTGCCACTGATACAGAACATGTCAGGGTTGCAGCCGCTCTGCTAAGATCTCAAGATGCCAACTATGCTACTGTTGGGAGCATAGCTACCAATTAAATCATCGGTGTCTTGTTTGTAAAAATCTATCGCCTTGAAGCTGAGCAGAAAGCACATGGTTGAGGAAAGCTTACTGGGGAAAGTTTATCATCCTGGAAAGTGAAGAAAACAAAGGAGTGGGGCCGAGGAAACTGGCGGGGATGGTGGCCCTGGAGATGCCTGGGGAAGCAGCACCAGCGTCACCCATCCGTCTGCAGTTTACTCCTGAGTCCCTTCGTTACCTCTGAGACAGCGCAAACTCACAATTATTCAGCTGCTAAATCGTGAGGAACCAGACGGCAAAAGGATCCGGTTTGAGACCCCTGTAATGGTAGCCCATTGCTGCATTCTCCCACATTTTAAGAACAATTGAATCCCAATCATTGCTGTAAAGAACGATCATTATTTTGATGTTGCTTCAAGATGCTAGCATATCCTTGAATCTCACCAATTGCCAACATGAAAATATGCCTGTTTCACATCTCTGCTGTGGAGTTGCAATGAGATTTGATGAGATCAGTTACATAGTCCACTTTGTGAATGTAAAACATTGTAATTGTAGGTGTGTGCAAATTTAGCATTTGGGTCAATTTTGGAATATACACTGTATCTAGATCTAATAAAAATGTTCATCCCCTAAGCAAGAACAACACTGAACAACTACAGGTATATTCCTCATTCTGATATTCTAAACCAAAACCAAACCAAACTACTGCCATCGAGTTTGATTCCAACTCATAGAAACCCTATAGGTCAGAGTAGGACTGCCCCAGATTTTCCAAGGAGCACCAGGCGGGTTTGAACTGCCAACATTTTTGGTTAGCAGATATAGCACTTAACCACTATACCACCAGGGTTTCCTCTTACATTTTAGTCAATAAAAATATGGAGAAGAAGAAAAATGTCTTGAACTGAAGCCCTTCTGTGGGCCAGATATTTTCTTAATGGTTGGAAAACAGTTTTAAGAAAGTTCATAGTCCTTGCCTTCAAGTAGCTCACAGTATATACTAAGGAAGACAGACAAGATAACAGACAAGTCCTATAGCTAGCATGTTATAGCCCCACAAAGGAGAAACACTTCCATTAAATTGTATGAGATTGGGATGGGGAAATCTAGGAAGGCTTCCTGGAAGAAATGGTATCTGAACAAATTTCTTGAAGGCAGAGTAGGAATTAGCCAAACAAAGGAAGGAGAACAAGAGGCTCACAAGAGGAGAGACGAAAGTGTATACAAAGATCCTGGGGTGCAAACAGTAGTCCCACTCTAGCTGGAGCAAATTGTCTAACAAAGGTGTAAATACACTCAGTAGGAGGTCAAGTGGTGAGACTGAAAAAGTGAGTTATGTGGCATAAAACCTGGCAGCGACAGCATAAGAAGTCCTGATTCTATCTCCAGGGTATTATGAAGCCACGGAAAGTTACAAGCAGAGGATTGAGTGGTGTCAGGGCCTTGGTCTGTTCACTCTGGAAGCCACAAGGAGCATGGGCTGGAGACCAGGATACCAGAAAGGGGCCATTCCAGAAATGTAGACAAGAAATTCTCACCTAGAGCCAAGCAGATGCCGCAAGGAAAGAAGGTAATTCCACAGTCTGGGCCCACATGCAAGCTGGCAAACATCTCATGTTCTGTAGTCAATGCTTGTGAAGAAATGTCATGTGGAATTCAGCAAGGAAGAGTCAAGAGATAAACTGTGGAATGTGGAAAGGTGGCTCCACGAGGATGTATCCCCAAAATGTTAGTGGGTGGTTTGCAGTCTATTTTTCTATAATACAAGGTCTGACAATTAAGTTCATGAACTCATGTTAGAAAAACTGCTGCATACTTCATTGCTGAACGTCACTATGATCACCTTTGAAGTCCTCCCCTTAGGAAGCTATGCACCGATGCCAGCGCCTAGTCCACCCTTCAAAGCAATTTTGCAACTCTTTTCCTGAAATAGCCATCAGAGCTGTTGTTGTGAATGTCATCAAAATATCTTCCTTTCAATATCTTCTTAGCTTCCAGTAAAAAAAAAAGTCATTAGGGGCAGATCAGGTGAGTAGGGAGAGTGTTCCAATACAGTTCTTTGTTTACTGGCTAAAAACTCCCTCATAGACAACTATACAGTTAAGTTCGCAAGCTTGCCACTATGTCACTGTGCACGATGGCCACTCTGAAAAAGTTCCAAAATTGCTCTGAAGGGTGAACTAGGTTCTGGCATAGGTGCATAACTTCCTAAGAGAAGCCCTTCAAAGATGACCTCGTGATATTCAGCAATGTGGTGTGTAGCACTTAGAACAGTTAAGCTCGCGGACTTAATTGTCAGACCCTGGATTTCTGGGTTATATGTATATTTTTAAGAAACAAATCTGCTAAAAAGAACTTTACAGAATAGAGTTCTACAGTTTCTATGAATCAAAACCAGGTTGACAGCAATTGTGTTTTTGTTTTTAAAGAATTAAAAAAAAAAAAATCAGTCCAGTGACGTTGGATCCAAGAGGAACAGGAAAAGCCTGGATATTCATTCGGTCTTGGAAGATGGATAACTCATATGTATGATCTAGTCTGGGATGAGTGTAAGCGGGGAAAAGATTTGGAAATAAAAGAACAAAATCTGCTCACGTGAGGGTCCAGGCAAGAGAATCAATCCCTCCACTCTGGTGGGCCCCGATGAGCAGCAGCAAGCTGGTGGCCGTGGAAGATAGGAGATGACACGT
This sequence comes from Heterohyrax brucei, assembly GCA_028571685.1. Classification (NCBI taxonomy): domain Eukaryota; kingdom Metazoa; phylum Chordata; class Mammalia; order Hyracoidea; family Procaviidae; genus Heterohyrax; species Heterohyrax brucei. Next base: position 108,342,399 of record CM053149.1, on the reverse strand, counting down.
CATCCGGGCATTTGGGGGAGGGATGGGAGGGCGTGCTCAGTGCCCAGACAGATTTTCAGTAGGTGGCTGAAAGATGTAAGAGGAAAAATTTTGTAACCATAGCTTAGTTGTGGGGAGGGAGAAGAGTAGCCTGCTGTTGGAGACCCAATAAACAAATCGAGAGCACTCATCGTGGGGTCCTGGCCTGAAGCAAGTTCTAAGACAAATTAATGATCATCGCAGGTCCTCTCAGGGGAGTGAGTCCCTGGGGCTCTCATTGCCCCAGCACCTGCAACAAAGCAACCAATACACGGTGGCTGAGCTGCTTTCTGGAGAAAGCTTCCAGCCTGTATTATACAGCAGGGGAGAGAAACCGGCAGCCCCACCAATCACCCTTGGGCAGGTCACACTCTCACCCCCATTTCTCCTGTTGCAGGTTTGCGTAATCAGGCACCTGACGGGGTGAATGGTCTCCCCACTGACAGGTGTAGTTCTGCTGAGTGCTAGCTCCCATGTGTGGGTGGACAGCTGCTGAAGCCACCCAGATCTGTTCCCAGCAGGGGCTGTGCCGGTCAGAAGAAGCCTGCCTTTGTCAGGAGTGGATTAACGTTGCTGGAAATCAGCGGCCTAGGAGTCGGGGCCAACAGCAGTCCTGTCAGGAATGCAAATAAGAAACTATCGAAAGACACAGAGGTGCTGGCAAGTCTCTGACCACGGCTCTGGTTGGAAGTCCTGGGTCTGCTCCACCTGAACCCTGTGATTTCAACAAGACCTGGGAGTCGAATCTTCCTTTTGATTCTGGGATTTCCTTGACTGTAAAATAGTGGTAACATACCAGTTCCCTGTGCTCCAGAGACCGATAGTTTACACTTACATAGCTTACTGTGTGTGCCCAGGCACTGTCCTAAGGACTTTACAGATATTAGCTCATCTATTCGGCGCAACAACCCTATGTAAGGTAGTTCTATTATCTTCATCATCACTTTCTTAAAGACAGAGTGACTGAAGCACGGGAAATTTAAGAAAAGCACCCAAAGCTGCACACTATTGTAGAGCTGGAATTTAAACCCAGGCAGCTCAGCTCCAGAGTCCATGCTCTAACCATTGCACATCACCACCTCCACCAGCAGTAAAATATTTTGAAAATTGAACACCAGTTGCTGTTGAGTCGACTCTGACTGATGATGACTGCACAGAGTGTTCAACGGCTGGTTTCTCAGAAGCAGGTCTCCAGGACTTTCTTTCAAGGCACCTCTGGGTGGAGTCAGATCTCCAGACTTTTGGTTAACAGCTGATGGCTTAACCGTTTGTTCCACTCAGAGTGTCCTTACACATAGAAGGGGGTTTTATTCTTTTCAGGTGTGACTAACATTTCCAGAGTGCTAAATGATGTCCCTTAGGCTCTGCCCCACACACATTTGTCAGGGTTTTGATGCAGCAAATCATCAGGATGATGGCTGCGAGTGCCACATACCCCGTGCCCAGCAACACCACTTACTGAACCACAGAAGATGAGGGGCCGAGGCTCAGAGAACTGAAAGCAATTTCCCTCAGTCATGGCTCCGACTCTCTGATTCCACAGTCTCCAGAACCTTGCAGGGCTCCCCAGAAGACACAATTCTTGCAGAGACGGGTTCCTTCAACTTCATGGAGAAACCAAGTAATGTGATGGTTAAGGGGCAGAAACCGGGTTCAAAGCTCACTTCTGCAACTTCCTAACTGTATGACCTTGGGAAAGTGACGCTCTGGGCTATGGTTTGCCCATCTGTAAAATAGAGATAACGATGGTATTTTCTTGTAAGGTTATGGAGAGGTACACATGGGTTATACAAGGGAAAATAGCACCCTGACACGTGGTGCACTGTCAGTGGTTGTTAAAGCAACAACTCTAGCCTGGGACTGAATGCACAGTATTTAACTCAAGGTTTGCACTGCTTGGGCACGTACGGTAAGGGATATATCCAGAAACCAAAAAGATTCACACAGTGGTGGTAGGGGTAGCATCTGAGGAAGCAGAACAGTCACATACAGGTAAAGGGCCTTTGAATAAGGATGTCCTATTTTTGACAGCTCACTGTGGCCGTATTTGTGAAGCTACAGTGGACATATTTACCACATTTTTTTATTGGTCTTGACAAACAGCCAAGAAAAGTTACACAATTCCACAACACATAGAAATTATTAAAGCTTATTATCAAAATGGATGTTCCATTCCCAAACATTCTGTGCATTACGTGAAATATACAACGGGCACAATCATCCCACCACAAGAACAATTCACGTTTAATCAAAAAATTTGAGACAACTGTGTCTGTGGCCCATGAGACAGCACCTGTGCGTTAACGAACCTCACATTCCAATAAAACACGGCCACCTTTAGGCAGAGTATACACGCGGATGCACCCCAATCAACTTCTCCTCGAGCACAAGAACGGGGCCTTTTGGCCCCCACGATTTGGCAGATTTTGAATCTGGACTTGAAGCCTTACTCTTACAAAATTGTTTTAACTCGAGAACTAAAGTCCAATGACCACAGATTGCGCCATACATTTGCCAACCGGGCACTGGAGCAAGTGGAAGCCGACGCTGCTTTTGGCTGAAAAATCATCTTTAGCAATGAGGCCCATTTTGGGATGAATGGTTTTGTTAACAAAGAACTGTAGCATTTGGGGCGATGACAATCCAATGGAGATTCAAGGATGATCAGTTCATCCCCTAAAAGTCACCTTTTGGTGTGGATTTGGGTCTGGCAGACTTGTTGGCCCTTATTTTCCAAGATGAATGAGGAGAGGCTGTGACTGTCAATGGCGACAGATATCGGGCTATGATAACTGATTATTTGGGGCCCCACTTGGAAGACGCTGCCGTGGCCACTTACCCAAAGTTCTTTTCCACACATAAGGCCATCAAATATACTTCAAAATAGAAGAAGAATTAAAACTGTATCATTTATACAACTTGTTTTATTAAAGTTCAAAGATGGGACACCCTATTGGAAGACGCGTTTTAGGTGAAGGAGTGTCCAGGCAGACAGGAGGTTAGCGCTGGGGCCCCGGAGTTGGCAGTCGGTGGCTCTCCTTCTGTGGCTGTGCACAGTGTATTTGGAGGTTCTGATGGTGTCTGGCAGGAAGCCAACAGCCAAAGCCAAGCCAAGTGCCGTCGAGTCGGATCCGACTCATGGCGACCCTAGGGGCCAGGGTAGAAGTCAGTATAAAGGTCTGGTAAAGATTTGGCAGCGAGGCACAGGGACAGATACCAGCTAAGAACTGTAAGGCCAGACTCCACTCTGGGGAACTGGGATCCGAACAGAGACGGTCCTAGTGACAGGGCTCGAGTGTCTAACTAACCTAATAGGTTAACGATGTTAGTCAGAGCATGACTGTATCGGTCAGGCTTCTCCAGAGAAACAGAGCCAACATCTATCTATCTAATGATCTAGATTGATTGATTTCAAGGAATTGGCTTATGCAATTGTGAGGGCTGGTGTGTCTGAAATCCGTAGGGCAGGCCAGTCAGCTAGGAATTCAGATTGAAGTTGGCATTGCTGTCTTGAGTCTGAAACTTACAGGGCAGGCCAACAGATTGGAAAATTGGCAGGATCTATGTTGCAGTCTTGTGGTGGAATTCCTTCCTTCTTTGAGAAACCTCAGTTTTTGCCCTTAAGGTCTTTTCAGTGGATTAGATGAGGTCTACTCACTCTATGGAGGGTAATTTGCTTTATTTAAAATCAGATCCCAAACCCAAACCCAAACCAAACCTGTTGCTGTTAAGTCAATTCCATAAATGTCACTTCTAAATACCTTCACAGCAGAACTTAAACTAGAGTTTGACTAAACAACCTAGCACCAAAGCCCAGCCATGCTGACTCATAAATTAACCATCGCAGTGAACTTCATAACATGTAAATCTTGTTAAGTCTTTATAGACACAACTGGGTCCCAGTCTAGGGCAAGGTACTCAGGCCCAAAACTTTAAGAGCATGCCCCAAAACCTCAGCAACTGAGATGCATATTTTAATGCAATATTTAAAAAAATCTAAATTAATGCAAAAATACACGATGAGTAATATGTTAAATTTTTAAATAAAGACAAGATCACTGTTACTGATTTTTCCTTTTGCCTCAGGCTCCAGCGCAGCTTAGCCTGGCACTGGACACAATGCCCTTGATTTTGTTTCCTTACCCACTGAGGACATTTCAGACACTTAGACACAGGTGGGCTTTCTAAATACCCATCGTCACTGAGTCGATTCAAACTCATACAGACCCTATAGGACAGAGTAGAACTGCCCCATAGAGGTTCCAAGAACCCCTCGGTGGATTTGAACTAATGACCTTTTTGTTAGCAGTTGTATCTCTTAACCACTATACCACCAAGTTTCTAGCCTGGCATTAAAAGAAACCAAAAGCAAACTCAGTGCTGTCAAGTCCATTGTGACCCACAGCAATCCTAGAGGGCAGAGCAGAACTGCTCCATAGAGTTTCTAAGGAGTGCCTGGTGGGTTAGAACTGGTGACCTTTTGATTAGCAGACATAGGACTTAACCACTACACCACCAGGGTTTCCAGGCTGGTCTTAGGGTCCCTCAAATCACAGCGTCCTAAAATCTCTCCCATCAGCTAGGGGAAGGACACAGAGGGTGCCCTCCTAGCCCCCTGGAGGAACTGCCAGCCCTGGCAGCTTAGTTGTCTCTTGGACGCAGCCAGGAAATAACATGTAATCAGGCATTTGTAAGTATGAGATCTCTGAGGTCAGGGTTCAGGATGTAGGTAGTATGTGCAAAATTCCAGGTAATTTGCAAATCAGATGTCTGATAAGGGTCTAGTATCCAGAATATGTATATAAAACACTTAGATCAACAACAAAAAGATAACCCAATTTAAAAATGGGCAAAGAACTTGAATAGACATTTCCCCCAAAGAACATATACAAGTGAGCAAAAAGTGTATGAAGATGCTCAGCCTGATTAGCCATTGGGCAAATGTAAATCAGAACTACAACCCCCATGATGACTCAAAAAAAAAAAAAAAATGGGGGCAAGGATGTGGAGAAACTGGAATCCTTATATGCTGCTGGTGGGAATGTAAAATGGTATGGCTTCAGGAGAAAACAACTTGGGCATTTCTCAAAAAGTTAAACAGAATTACCATATGAACCAGCAATTCTCCTAGTTATATACCCAAAAGATTTGACAACAGATACTCAAACAAATAAATGTACACGCAAATACATGCACATGCGTGTCCATAGCAGCACTTCTTCACAATGGCCGAAAGGTAGAGACAACCCACCTGTGCACCAACTAAAGAATGGACAAATAAAATGTGGTATGTCCATACAACGTAATATTAGTAATCAGCTATAAAAAGGAATAAAATACTGAAACAGGCTACAGCACCTTTAAAACATTATGCTGAATGGAAGAAACCAGATTTAAAAGGTCACACATATTACATGATTTTATTGATATGAAATGAGCAGAATAGGCAAAAACATAGGGACAGAGAGCAGACTAGTGTTTGGCAAGGTCTTGGGGTGGGGGAAAGAGAATGAGAAGTGATTGATTGGTGTATGTGAGGTTTATTTGGGGGGTGATGAAAGTGTTCCGGAATTATATGATGTCAGTGGTTTCATAGCAGGCCTCATGGTGAAGTGGTTAAGAGCTCAGCTACCAACCAAAATGTTGGCAGTTCAAATCTACCAGCTGCTTCTTAGAAACCCTATGGGGCAGTTAGTTCTACTGTTTTATAGGGTAGCTCTCAGTCAGAATCTACTCAACAGTAATGATTTTCGGAACGGTTATACAGCATTGAGTATACTTTAAAAATTTAGCTGTACACTTTAAAACCGTTAAAATGGTTAATTTTATGTTATGTGAACTGTATCTTAGTAACAATAACAAGAGCCAGTTAAAATCAATCACCGTGTCAGCAGCCAGAGTTCAGCAGAATACATTTTCCCCCGAGGGTAACGAGACAACCAGAAGCAGTTAGAAAAGGAGACATCTAGCAGAGATGACAGAATTCGAAACTGAGGTTCCTTCTGTCTTAGTGAGGAAGCATTTCTGCATGCTTGCATTTGAGATCAGCTGAACCTGCAGTAGGTGAACCATCGGAGCTGGGGTGCAGTTGACAGTGGGCTAGGTCAGAGCAGCAAGAGTCAAACCCGGATGTTAGGCAGCTATCAGTGGGCAACAGGCCAAAACAACAGGAGGGGTTAATTAGGACAGGGAAAACGTTTGCAGAGTGCTTGGCTCAAAGTGCATACCGTGTATGTGTTGTCCTCATCATCATGGTTAGAGATGATGCTATTTTGGCAGCCAGAGGCAGTACCTAGCTAAGGCACAGGATCTAAGGTTAAGGGACAGGATTCTAGTCCCTTAAAACCAGTGCCGTCGAGTCCATTCAGTAACCAAGCTGTAATTTGATGCTCTGTTAGCAGTTCCCCTTCATAAATGTGGTGACCAATATTGTCAACTTAAAAAAGAAAGTTCTAAGTATTTTTTATTTTAGTAGAACTCTCTCTCTCCCTGTTTAATTTCATTGTGATGAAACATAACAACAAAATTCGCATCTTAGCCATTTTTAACCAGCTTAGTGGCTTGCATAAGTTAGGTTTCTCACATGTGCAACCATCACCACTGTTCCCAAAACTTCTTTGTCACCCCAAAGAGAAACTCAGTACCCACTGGACAATAACTTCCCAAGATGTTCATCTCCCAGCCCTTGGAACTTCTGTCCCTATGCAATGGCCTGTCCTAGACATTTCAGGTAAGTGGGAACGCATGTTATTTATCTGTTTGTATTGCAACTTTTTAACTGAGAGAGGCCACACATCTATCGTTACTATTTCATAAGAGAAAACCATCTTATCACCAAAAGACACACAGAACCTCAGAACAGGCAGCTCTTTACACTGGAAATAAAAATTAACTTTGCACAAGACTCTCTTAAGTTATCCTTGGTTTTCTCAGTTGTAGCAGCTGGACAGAAACTTTGTCACAAGGCAGGGCTGATGGGTGGAGCAGAGTTTCAGAAGGGCGGTGGGGGGTGGAAAGTATGTTTCTTCCTGAGGCCTGGACTACCTTACAGGGTTTGGTTGCAAGAACAGAACAAAGATTCAGTCATCAGGTACAAAGTGTCTAGTTCAGCGCTGAGCTTTCTGCTGACCTTCTCCATCTATACCTTGGTGGCTGGCTGCTCTGAAATCTCCCTGTGGCCTCTCACAGAAGCAATGGACTTCTCACTTCCTGCCTAGCTCGCTCCATTCCAGGGCCACCTGGATCCTCTCCTACCTGCAGCCTCCTCCTACCTGCTCTTGCCCTGTGGACCTGACATCTGATCACGGGCCTTCTGGTTCTTCTTGCTGCTGCCTAATCCCCCACCTCCGGACCCCAGCCTGGGCACCTGTCCTGAGTCGTCCAAGACCCCCACAGAATGCCAGCGCTTCAATCAGCCCCTACAACATGTGTCTAGCAGCTCTTCCATCCACGTTGTCCTGTTCTCCTGCTGGCGGATGGAGTGGCCCCACGTAAGGTGGGGCAAGAAGGAGAAGACTGAGTCTAACATGTCATCACAGCTCTGCAGAAAATGGTAAGTCTTATGCAAGGAGCTAAACAGGTTTAATCCATATCTGTGTTCAAGTCTGTCTCTTATGCTTACCTTAAACCCATTACCATAGAGTCAATTACAACTCATGGCAACCTCATGCGTCCCAGAGTAGAATGGAGCTTTGCAGGGCTTTCTTGGCAGTAATCTTTACAAAAAGATCACCAGGCATTTCTTCCACATCACCAGTAGGTAGCGAAGAACTGCCAACCTTTGTGTTAGCAAGTTTAAGGCAGGGACCAATCTTGATCATTTTTTAATCTTTTATTTCCTATCTGTCTTGAAGTCCTCACTCAAACCAAAAAGAAAATCTAGTAAAGCCTATACTCGATACATTTGTTGCTTTGAATTTGATTTCCTCATTCAATACCCATCTATTGACCACTTGCTCGGTATGAATGACTATGGTAAGTACTCTGAGAAATACTAAGATAAATGGGATACGGACACCGCCCTCAAAGAGCTTGACAACGAAGGTAGACTCACACCCGAGGAACTCAGAAATAATGGTTTCCCCACAAAAATTTGGAGGCTGATCTGAATGGTATCACATTCAAGTGGTTGGGTGGCGTTACCCCTCTGGGTCAGTCCAGTTTGGAAAAAAAACCTTGCTCCCCGTGCAGGCCCCACTGAATCTCATTCAGCCTGTCACACAGCTCCAGGCAGAGAGTGAGCTGGCGCCCGGACGCTTGGTATTTTCAGAGAGCTGATTGCTCTGTTTTTTTCTGGTTCCCCACTCACCTTGGTCTGCTGATGCTCCACTGTTCCTGCCTCTCCATGTTAAGCTTGTCACGCACAAGGTAAGACCTTCCCTGGAAAACTAACGTGTCCCCCTCCGTTACAAGATAAGGCTGCCCTTTGTGCATTATTTTGCTTAATTTATCGATGCTTGCTGTTTTCATACGCAATTAATTGGCCTTGTGCTTACTCTAGGACGCTGCCAAAGCCAAGTGCCGTAGATCCGACGCTAGAAGGTCATTAAAACAAAAGGACACAAGAAGAAAGAAAAAAAAAATCCCACAAAATTAAAGAGACACTAAATGTTCCAAAAAAAATAAAATAGTTTTCAGTGAACGGATTTAACACCAATGATGAAGTTTCTCCAAAAGAGTTCAGAAACAGGTTGAGCAGTAGGACATTTCAGGCCAATGACACAGATCCAGAGATTTCCATAACCTGTTTTGCTTTACTGCTAAATGGTACTAACGGTCAGTCAGACTTTCGGTGGGGGCCATAATGTACGTCCCCAAGGGACTCTGTACTGTTACCCTTTGGTGGCCTGTCAAGCCCCAAAACTGCTCCCAGTGGGTGCCATCTGAACACTGAGCGGTCTCCCTGGATAGGGTGCTCCAACGATGGCAGAGGTGGAGAAGTTCCTGCCAGCCTGTCCTAAGGTCTATCCTCTTCTCTAACACGTTTAGCTGCTAACCAAAAAGTTGGAAGATCGAGCCCACCCAGTGGCACCTCGGCCTGCTGATCTACTCCTGAAAAACCAGCCATGAAAATCCCGTGGCGTTTTACTATGACAAACATTTAGTGACCACAAGTCAGAGCTGTCATTGGCAACCGGGTGTTACTGTTGAGTGACAAGGGGTCTCCATGATGACTCCCCAGTTTCTGGCTTGGGAAATGTCTCTGTCTCCCACTGGCCTGGCACTTAGTCTTTTATTCCCTCGCACCCAACATAACATCGCACAAACTGCCTGAGAGCAATGCTTGGGGTAGGGAGATCCAGAAACCTGGGAACAAACATAAGTTCATAAAATGTCAGACAGCTTCCTTCTCTATTTGGAAGTTTTTTAGGTATTGAATTAAGGTCATTTTAGCCAAATCATTTATAGCATTCTTGTGACAAATAGGTATTTCAAAATATGCAAAAATCAGATCTCTTCTACAGTAATAAATTAATGGCTTTGGAATGTAGGTAGGTAGGTGGGGTATGAGCATTCTATTCTTGTTTTTGTGAGAGATAGTAGCTTGAACTAAAGGGAGCTTTTAGAGTTTTGGAAACAAACATTATATAAGCAAATAGGGCCCAGGTATGTTGCCTGAGTTGTTCTCATAGATTTCACATTGCAAAAGTAACTGCTCAGTGTGAAAATTTGAAGCAATATACAGTCAAAAATGAAGTGACCCTTCATTCACCCCAAAGCTACCCCTCCCTAAATGCAACTATTTTTGCTATGCACCGAAACATGTTTTCCACTTTTAATAAAAATAAGATTGGTCAATATTTGTCTGTGACTCGCTTATCTTCACATTATATCGTAGCCATATGGACACATAATTTAAGGACATGGTTAAACTACAGCTTTAATCCCAGCTCTACCACTTACCAGCTTTGTAATCACAGACAAATGATTTATATCACGATGTCTTGGTTTCTTCATCAGTGAAATGGGACTAATCATGATATTTCCCTCATAGAGTTTCTGTGAGGATAAAATGGTAAAAGAACGCCTGGTTCATAGCCAGCACTCAGTATCTTTCTTTCCCTATCAGCGTGTATGAATCTATCTCATCAATACCTACAAAATACAAATGCATCAGAATATATTCAATCATCTTTGTATTAGTCAAAGTTTAAATTGCTTCCATTGTCTCTGGAATTCTAAACTGTCGTGAAAAGAGCATCGTTAAGAGTGCATCTTTCTGTGCACATGATTATTTTCATTCTCACTACAAAGTGGTATCAGTTTTTCACTCCCACCTTCATAGTGAACCAGTTTGAATTTCTGTTGTTTACGGGTTCTTTAGTTATACCAAAGGAGCCCTGGTGGTGCAGTGGTTAAACATTCAGCTGCCAACAGAAAGGTCACTAGTTTGAAACCACAGCTGCTCCTTGGGAGAAAGTTGGCTTGCAGGATGATTTTCAGCCTTGGAAATCTTATGGGGCAGTGCTACTCTGTTCTTACAGTGTTGCTAGGAGTTGGAATCTATGAGTCAGAATCTATTTAATGGCAATAAGTTTAATTATACCAAGGGTTTAAATGTTTATCTGTTAGTGTATTTATTGATAGATAAATAAGTGTGCTTGTAGTCTGTTAATCTTTTCTCTATGGCTTTAAGATTTAGGCTTTTTTTTTTTTAAGAAGTACATCAATCCAGGATTTTAAAAATCTTGTGTATTTATTTATAATTGATTTATAGGCTTTAAAAATGTTTTAATCTTTCAGCAACCTGGAACTTTTGTGTATGATACAGTAGAATTATTTTCTCTTTAGTTGTTATAACAGGTGACCCCGACACAATTTTCTCTCCCAACTTGTAAATATCATCATTATTGCAAACCAAGTTTCTTTTTATACAAGATACATTTCAGAAGCCTCTGGAATGTCATTTGGGATTCACTTGAGGGAGAATTAATATCTTGTCAATACTGATATTTTTTTCATCCAAACTATTTCTCTATCTGTTCAGTATTTGTGTGCTCTCTAATAAAGTTTTGTGGTTTTTCTTCTTCATAAGTTGTGTATATGTCTGATCATTTTGTACCTTTTTTAAAATTATGTTTCCCAGTTGATAATTGATGTTGTATAGGAAAAGTTACTAATTTTTATATGTTTACTTTGTAACTTACCACCTTAATAAATTCTTTCATGAGCTACAAGAATTCTTAAGCTTTTGCTGTTGGATTTTCTAGGTAAACAATCACCGCATCTGTAAATAATGCCGTTTGACTCTTCTTGTGTTGATGTGTACCTCTATTTAATTTTCGTATTTTATTACAATGGGTTAAGTTTGTCTTCATCCTAACTGTAATGAAATGTTTTTAATGCTTCATCATTAAGTATAACATTTACCATAAGTTTCTGATAGACACGTGATCAATCAACGATGCTTCCTTCTCTACGTAATTTAAAACAGTTTTGTTTGGTTGGTTTTTTCAATCATGAAAGAGTGTTGTATCTTCTTAAATGGTTTGTTTTCATCCACTGAAATGACCATTGTTTCCTTTTTAATCTATTGATTTAGTGAATTGCATTAATAAATAGCCAAATATTGAATAGTCCTTGCATTAATTTTAAGACACTGATTCAACTTGTAATATTTTATTTAGTATTTTTACATCTGGTTTCTTTTTCCTGTTGTTCTATCTTTTTTCACTTTTGTATCAAGGTTATGCCAGTTTCACAGAATGAATCTGTAAGATATTTATTTTTCCCTAGGCTCCAAAAGTTCCAATAGCACAGACGTTTTTTTGTCAGAGCTTAGCATAAAACTATCTGGGCCTGGTGCCTTAACCGTGAATAGCTTTTAAACTGATTTTTTTCCTCCAAATTTTTCCATTGGTTTTGGTCTATGTTAGGATTTTTTTTTAACCATTTCTTAAGTCAATCATAATAATTTATATTTTCCTTGAGAATTGTAAATGTAATCAAGACTTCACCTATTTGTACATAGTATGCTTTAATAACCTCTGCTTGTATAATTAGGTTTTCTCATTTCTAAATTGCTTGTTTGCATTTTTCCCTTAATCCAACTTGACAAATTTTATTTATTTTCTTGGTCAATCATAAGCTTTTGATTTTATGTATCTTATGCTTGTTTTTTATTTCATTAACTTTAGCTTTACCTTTATTAATTCATACTTTTTACTCTATTTAGGTCTATTTTGCTTCTCTTTTTCTAGTGTCCTCAAATGCTTATGTAATAGTTTTACATTTTTCTTATTGTTTAATAAATATATTTAAGTTAATAAAATTTTCTTTGATCATTACTTTATCTGTATTCCACAGAATTTAATAGTGTCATTATTCTAAAATAATCTGTGGGTTCAGTTTTGATTTCTTGTTTAACTACAAATTACATGTAATTTCAGTTTCAGTTTTCTCTTTAACTTGAGTTATTTCATAAAGTGCTTTTACATTTGCAAGTGGATGGCTTTTCTACTCCCTTTGCTTGATTTGTTTTTAATTTTTAGTGTTAATGTTCCATGGACAGTTTGGATCATAAAGTTTATGCTTTCAGGAATTTGTAGGCATTTTCTTTTTGCTATAATACACAGGGAACTGTTAAACTGCTCTATGGATATTTGAAAATAATATGTATCTCTGGACAGTCTTACATAAAAACACAGATAGCTCTTAAATCAAGCTTATTAATTGTTCTTCAAATCTCTACTTATTACCTGATGGATATATCAATCTTTCCCCCTCTGGTTTGTTTTACGATTTCCTTCCTTTTATTTTATTCATTCCTAACTTCTGCAATTCCTCTTTTGGCAGATTTTGAACCTCTTAGGGCTCTCCTACGTGCCCTTTAACCTTATTATCTTTATCACCTTTACGTGTCCTTTTTATCACCTTTAATGTGTCCTTTAACCTTTTTATCATATGATCTGTATTGAGAATGTAGCCCTGGTAGCACAGTGATTAAGAGTTGGGCTGCTAACAAAAGATTGCAGTTTGAATTTACCAGCTGCTCCATGAAAAGCCTATGGGGCAGTTTTACTGTGTCCCATAGGGTCACTATAGCTGGAATTGCCTCAGTGGCAATGGGTTGGATTTGGTTTATATTGAGAATAAAAGGACAATAGTTCGCCACGAAACATGAGAAATCACCTAGTGATCCATTGTGTAATCACTGCCCAAAGAATAACCTTTAACAAGCTAATAAAACAACATATATTGGTAATATTACGTTGTGATTCAAATGATCAACTAGCAAAATGTTGAATTTTATGTAACTTGGAAAGTCAATTCAGCCAACTATGTATTAAGCCTTTTGTTGGTGGCAGAGACATAGGTCTTGGAGAGATGGGACATCCGTGTTTGCAATGTAGTTAAACAACAAGAAAAGCAGCTCATACCTTCATGGCAAAGTGAAGGCCCCCACATTGAACACCACCAGCCAGGGGTGCAGGGACATGGGGCTTGTGGACCCAAGATTGCCTGTACAGAAACCTGACCCCAACTGACTTCAGCCAAAGGGAACTTATTATTAGCTCAGGAGGATCTGATACTCTTCAGGCACCTTCAAGATCTGCACACAGCCCTAATAACTCCTCTCCCCAGCCTAAGTCTCTCACCTCCTGCCTCAGGACTTCTGTCCAGACCCTAAGATGCAAAACCCTGCTCAGCATCCCATCTACAAAGCCTAGAAGGTGGGGGAGTTAATGTCCAAAGAGGAGAATTTTTGATAGGTAGGGAGATGGAAACTAGTTGATAACTTCCCTGGTGGCGCAGCGGTTAAAGCGTCCAACTGCGAACCAGAAGGCCGGTGATTTGAAACCACCAACCACTCCACGAGAGAAAGATGTGGCAGTCAGCTTCCCTAAAGATCTATGCGTAAGGTGGAACTCAACTCCAAGGCAGTGAGTTTGATTTTTCTGTCCTGAAGTCCAGGTTGTAAGGGTTCTCGGAGGACTGGCTATGGGATCAAGTGATGGGACTTAGCGGCTCAGGAAGGCAGCCTGGATTTGGTCCTCCTTCCCTCGCTGCTGTCGTACACCTCTGCTCCTTGGGTGGCTCTCTATTAAAGTGGTGGTACAGCACCCTTTGCCTTGGGCTCTGCTCTCTTGGGGACACCCTGACAGTCCAGGTAGGGTTGATACAGAGACCCAAAGGCTGTTGTCACAACTTAATTTTTCTCTGTTTTGCCTCAGCCAGTTGCATTCTCAGACAGGCTAGCCTCTCATGATACTAAGGAGCCTCAACAGCGGAATCTGCCAGTTTCGTATTTCCAGGGAAAGAGTCCTTTTCCCTAAGAGCTCATTGATTCTGACCGGCCTAACTAGATCAGTGGCCATCCCTGAGCCTGTTACAGTAGCCATGGGGATGTCACCTTCTAACTGCCTCCAACCTGGGCATAGGGCCCCACTGGAAGTCCAAGGATGGAGACGGGGAGAAGGAGGGGTCCTCTAACAAAAATCAGGATCATTGCTCAAAGAAAGGGGAACAGCTATTGTCTAGTCTAACAACAAATACCCACCACCAACAGAAAAGGTAGAGGTAAGAGACCAACTTTTACGGAGCTCCAGGAGGATTTTCAGTTTTTAGATTTTCTAGAAATTAAGCCTTTTGGCTTATACCCTGCCGTAAAACTGTCTCCTTTTCTCTTTTTCCCCAGGTGGGTAGAAATATTGTTCTATAACCAGGGTCTGTTTCTTCCCTAAAAGATAGTAAACATTCATCTTCAGAATAACCAAATCATTAAAGAATATTTATATTCCATTGACTCAAAGTCCAGCAATTCAGCACACATTGACAGAACAATTGCTGAGTGCCAAATCTGTACTAGGCCATGGGTTTTCAGGGTTAGTAAATTATGTTCCACATAGAATTCCAAAATGTTTCTCCACTGAAAAGTCATTCATCATCTTCGCATCTATTAAAGGAAAAATTCCAAATTTCTAACCCAAGACCCTTGGTAATCTGGCTTCTGCCCTCTCTCACCTTCTGAAACATACCCCGGCCACTGTGAACCACTTAGTCTTCCTTGACTATTCTGTATTTTCACAGGTTTAGGTAGCAGTAGAGCAAACGCATCAGTCAATACTGACTGACTCCAAGGTCCTACAGAGTGGTGTGCAAGGCTACAAAACACCTTGCAATCCAACATAAGATACACAACATAAACACACAACAAGTCAGATAACCTAAGAATTAAATAACATTCTAAAACACCAAGGCATGAGATTCTGAGAGACTTTGTAAAGGTGGAATGACAAGAGTTGGGGACACTGTATAGAGACAAAAGAGTGTTAATAATTCTTGTGACAGTTTAAAAGCAATTTCACCTGTTTTCTTACTTGAGCTGACTCAAATGGTACTTGAATTTCTGCCAAATATAAAAAGCGAAGAAGGAGCAAGAGGAGGGGAGAAGGAAAGTGGGGAAGGGAGGGAGAGAAAGTATTAGCATCCGTGAAGGCCTTTGTGGTTCACAAAGCATTTTCACAGGCATCATCTGATTTGATTCTCTCATAACTACATGGTAATTACTGCTTCTATTTATTACATAGGGCTGAGACTCAAGAGTAACCATTCCCAGCTAATATCTGACAAAAAAAAAATCCACTATCGTAGAGTCGATTCCAATTCACAGGGACCCTATAGGGCAGAGTAGAACTGCCCCATAGAGCTTTTGAGGAGTGGCTGATCTGCCGATCTTCGGCTAGCAGACCTAGCATTTAGCCACTGCGCCACCAGGCTTTCCATATTAGGCAAAGAAAGACTCAAATACAGATCTCCCAATTTCAAGTTCACAATTTTTCCACCACACTGAACTACAGCTTGATTCTTGGGTAGTGGGAGCCATATCAGAGACAAGCTATGTCAAAGTAAGAATATGCCATGTCTTAAAAGTCAAAAGGGAATACTGTAAGTAGTTACAGTCAACAGTAGGAAACGTGGCAGAAAGGGCAAGGAGAAAAACGCCTGCGTAAAGATCATTAGAAGTGTTCGGTTTAGCCATTGTTTTCTTCTTTAGTGTACATTGATAACCTTTGAGTTAGGCAGAGGGTTAAGTAGTTAAACGGCAGATCAGAAATCAAGGTTTTAGGCATCCAAATCTCATGTTTAAAATGTTTGAGCAAGTTCTAGAGTGAAGTTTAAGGTCAGAATCCTGTCCAATCACATGTTGCAGGACGCATTACACACAAGACCCTTGTTCAGATGGAAGAGAAAAATCCAAATATCCCTAATAGAAAGAAACATGAAGAAAAGGCATGGACAGAAAACTCTTAGGAAAGGTAACACAAAGAGCTGACAAATATGTCAAACCACCTTTCATCCTGCATATAACCAAAGAAATGCAAATTAAAAGAACAAAGAAGTATCATTTTTTACCTCAATTTAGACAAGAATATTTTTAAAAATCTTAATAGGCAATGCTGGCTAGGATATAGTGAGACAGACACGATGATATACTTGGATTGTAAATTAGTACAGTCTTCCTGAAAAATTGATTATCAACACATATTAAGAGCCTGAAAAACGCCGATTCACTTTGAATGTAAGTTCATGTATAAGCTCTTTTCCCAAGGGAAGTAATGAGAAATGTGGTTGAAGATTGATATATGGAGATATTAGTTAGATATGATTGTTTTCCATGCAGAAAAATTCTTAACAATTGAAATTCCCAGCACTAATTATTCTAAATCCATAAAATAGATGTAGAATGCAGCCATTAGAGTGATAATTATACAAATGCTTAATGTCAGGGAAAAATAGGAATAAGATAATGTTCAGGGGACCATATGATACAAAGCTGCTTCTGGGATACAGAGCAGGAAGTCTGAAATGGTAATCACTGCATGGTGAGATTAAAGGTGACTGGTATTTTTGTCTTTATTTCTGTGTTTTAAATTTTCTACAGTGAACATTTCCAACTTTTGAGAACGAAGCTCTGATATTTTAGACTGAAAAAAGGATTATTTTTATTCTTTTAAAGCATCAAGTTATGTTTTCCTCAAAAGATGTTACATGGATGTTTTTGTTGGAAATACTTTTAACTGCAAGTCATGGAGCACCCAACTTAACGTGGCTTAAAAAGTGGGCTGTTTTTCCCTCCTTAAAAAGAGGTCCAGATTTAGGCAGTTACTAGCATTGGTTTGAGTCCCTGTCTCTGAAATTGTCTTGTCTTTTCTTCATGGTTATAAGAAGGCTGCTATAGCCCCGGCCATGAGATCCATATGCCAAGCAGAGAGAAAGTAAAAATGGCCCAGTGGCAATTGCAACAAATGACCCCAAATTCTTTTACATTCTTTCCTTAAGAGGTGGGGCTTTGTTTCCTCCCTCTGAATCTGTGTGGGATTGTGACTATTTCAACCAACATAATGACTTCTGTGTCTGGGTTTGAAAAGGCCACATAGCAGCCATCTGGTCCCACCACCTGAAACTATACCAGTTGTCACGCTATGAGAAGGCCAAGCCACATGGACAGTTCAGAGGACAGGTATAGATGCTGCAGTCAACAGTGCCACCTGAGTCCAGCCTTTGTGTTACCACAGCCCAGGTGCTGGACACATAAGTTAAGCGGCCTCTGGATCCATACCGTCCAAGTCAAGAACTTCTAACCACATGTGGCTGTTTAAATTGACATTTAATTAAGGTTAAAGAAAACTTAAAAATCTGTTCCTTAGCCACTCTGGTCACATTTCAAGTGACCAATAGCCACATGTGGCTAAACCAAAACTCTGTTGCCGTTGAGTCAATTCCAACTCATAGCAACCCTACAGGACAGAGCAGAACTACTCCACACGATTTCTGAGGAGCAGCTGATGGATTTGAACAGCTGACCTTTTGGTTAAGCAAGCCAAGCTGTTAACCACCGCACCCCTAGAGTTAGAGCCTACCCTATTCAACAGCAGCAATACAGAACATTTTCACCACTGGACAAAGTTCTGGTAGACAGTTCTGCTCCAGTAATTACAGCCCCCAGCTGTTTGAATCACCCCCCAGCACAGCCATCTTAGCTAATATTTGAGTCTTCCTAGCTGAGGCCCCAGAAACCATGGAGCAAAAACAAGCCATTCATCCCTCTCTATCTTGTCTGAATTCCTGACCTACAGGCTCCGAGAGAATAAGAAAAGGACTGTTTTATACAGCTAAGTTTTGGATAGTTAATAATTGGAATAATCTTCCTTCATAAGAAAAGCAAAAGCTTTCTTAGAAACTGTCTCAACTGACTTATGCTTGTATCTCACTGGCAGAGACTATGTCATGATGCCACCTCTACTGCACGGAAGCCTCAAGAAACATGTGTTTAGCTCTTATAACCACTTAAGTCAAGGAGCCAAGGGAGAAGGAGATGGGGTGTGGGAAATGGGAGAGCTAGCAACAGTGCCTGCCACAAGTTCATTTAACAGTTATGTGTATATATATATATATATATATATGTATGTATGTATGTATGTATAAATATATATATATGTGTGTGTGTACCCATATGTTATATACACATATATATGTGTGTATACATATATATAGATAAACACAGAGAGAGAGCCCTAGCCCTGGTAGTATAGTAGTTATGTGTTTGGTTGCTAACTAAAAGGTCAGCAGTTCAAAATCACCAGCTGTTTCTTGGAAACCCTGTGAGGCAGTTCTGCTCTGTCCTGTAGGATCATTATGAGTCAGAATCAACTGGACAGCTATGAGTTTTTCATATACAGCAGACAGACTTGCATAATAACATATGCAACCCATGCTTTAAATTTATGTATAATTACAATATGGTACTTTCATTTTTCTTAGTATACTATGTAATGGATGAAATCTAAAATTTACATATTTAATGTATCTAACAAAATTAGCTCACAGAGGTCTTGAAACAAATGGCTCTTTGTAGACTGTTCTGAACACTGTATCACTCCTAGAATCTGCCCTATAATCTCTTACTGAAATTTCATGATTTGGTTTGGACCTTTGTTCATTAAGTTAAAGGAATGAGCAAGCTATAAGCAGACAGTCTCCTATGAGACCAAGATACTTTGGTGGAATTGCCTGTTCTAAAGATAAATGGGTTTGTTCAGAGTTGTCTGGTTAAATCTTTTCATCACAAATGTCTCTATGCCAGTGGGTTCTAGAAAATGCACAGCCCTCCTTTACTAACCCATCTGAGAAGCTACAGACAACCACACTGAGGTTTCCTCTGTTGTAAGTTCAGTGGCTTCCTTTGAGAATGAGTATGCTTCATTTTTAATACTCAATAGTTCATATTGTTTTTATTGACATTGTTTTAACATGCATCTTATAGTTTTTGCCGTGTGACTATCTGAAAAAGAAATGAATGGCAATAAAGGTAAAAACAGCATTATATTTGCATGTTGCCTTATTTTAAAATAAAGGTAAAGGGTCAGCTCCCTAGAACTGAAATAAGCCTTAGTACATACACATTCCTGGTGGCCCCAGTTCAGCTTACAAGGGAAAAGAATGGGAATTAGAATGTTTAGGACATACCTCTCTCAGAAACCAGAGGTGGGTGTGAGTGTTGTGTGTCAGTGTGGTAATCACTCAGGGGACTTAAAAAAAAAAAAAAACAACAACTGTATTTCACAATGAGGAAGACCCTCCACAAGATGCAGCAACACAGTGGCTGCAAAAAACAATGGGCTTAAGCATAAAAATGCTTGTGGGCCACAGGGCAAGACCGGGCAGTGTCTCGTTCTGTTGTGTGTAGGGTCCCTATCAGTCAGAGTTGACTCAATGGCACCAAACAACAACGATGCTATGGAGATTTATTCATCAGACATCACCCTTTTTGTAAGAAACTCTCCTTTCCTCGAGAAAATGTGTGGGTTGCAAAGATGTGAAAAGGGCTTCAGTTTTCAGAAATTAGCTTTCAACAGAGGAATACTTCCTAACTGTGATACCTTCCTAGCAATAGAGGAATACCTCCTGATTGTGATACCACCTGGAGCCTAATACCACAAACTTCTTTTTTTCCTTCCTAAATCTAAATAATCATTTAGGAGTCCACTCTCCTGTGCAGTTCCAAAGTAAAACTTAAGTAGTAATAAGTTATTATGAGGGGTCCTTTAAAATGCAGAACTTACCTGAAGGCAATTTTATGCCTTATGACAGGCAATATTCAGAGGCTATGAATCATGTTGCTGTTTGCAAACTTACTTGAAAAAGAACCACACTGTTTACTTTAGGGGCATGGAGTTTAAAATGTGAACACTTTTAATAAACTAGATGTTAGAGATGATGTAGGCCAAATCTTTTACGGGTAAAGAAACAAAAAGTTGCTAGAACCAGGATGAAACTGCTGAGATAGGGACACAATTGAAGTGTTTTCTTCAGTATACCATGAGGCCTCAATGTGTGTGTGCACATGCATGCGTGTGTGTGTGCTTACAATTGGTTTGATACCTTCGCATACTTCTGGACTAAGCAACTAAATAGCAGTAATTCAGTGATTTTTTATAACTAAATTTCCAATTTTAAAAATTCTGTTTACTAGATAGTGCTCATGATTCTACAACACTGTGAATATATTAAATGCTACTGAACTGTACATCTCAAGTTGGTAAATGTTTCACTAAGTGAACTGCAACTTAATAAAAGAAACAGCATAAAACTTTACTATTATTGGCATTTAATCAATACCTCTTAGATGACTGCTCTTATATTTTAAAGCTTGGATTAGATAAGAATTTGTGCCTTGCCCTTTGAGAATTCTTGAAAAGGATAGATAAGCCTGACAACATTACAGTTCCTCTATATTTGCTCAGAAATTTTAATCTCAGTCAAGCCTAACAGGCTCCTTGATTATAGTGATATATTTTCCAAATCTAAAATCAAGACACATGAACCCACATATGGTCCCACAATGCTGGATGTTTATACAGCAACATTATTTGCCTGATGGTAAGAGCAACGCTTTTAGAGCCCATGAAAAATTAAGCATGCTTTTTCTTCATAAACCATTCCCAAAATATCCTACTTTCTTGAAATTTCTGTGCTCAACTAATTATAAAATCTTAAAAAGCAATTTTTATTACAACAGAATGTTCACTAGAGAAAAACTAAAAAACATGGATAAAGAAAAAAGGAAACACTGAAAAAAATAATTAATATTATGAACATTTCCAAGGCAGAGTAAGGAATATTTTTATTAAAACGTTTGCCATCATTTTACAATTAAATTACACTCTCCTTTGCTGACAACTGAAAACTCAAACACTGAAAAAATCAGAAATTAAGGAATCAGTGAGGAACTTCTATGTTCTTAAAAAACACTGCTTAGTTTTAGGAATTTGTACAACAAACAGATTAGTCACCTGATCACTCCCCACCCTCAGCCCACCCACAAACCCATCTTCCCTCCTCCCCTTCTCACACACTTGAGAACTTTGAGAAATTTCCTTTTTCAGTGCAGTTTCTTCTAAGAGGAGAGAAGCTCGAGGTCGAGAGAGTCTGGGTAGAGGAAATGGCTACATCCAGGTTTTGCCTGCCCACAGCGAGAAGCCTCTAGGCCTAACACGTGAAGCACTCGAGCAGCACAGCTGGTGCGCACGGGCCAGCTCCGCGGACACCCCACTTCTCGAGGAGTTGCTGTTTAACTTCCTTATGGCAGGTTCTCAACCGCAGGCCTCACAGTTTAAAGGGGAAGGCGGCGCCCCAACTAGTGTTTTTCCAGGAAGCTGTCCTTCAATACAGAAGAAAGGGGAAAGGGGAAGGCCAGACGATGGGCGTCTCATTCATTGCTTCTGTTTCTCCATCTTCCATCCTTCCCTCCCCCGCTAGACTTTCCCATTTTCGCCGAAGGAGTTTGACGTCCAGCCTGGATACCAGACAGCCAATCACCTGGTTGCTAGGGAGAAGCGTAGCCAATCAGGCGTCGTTGCTATATGTGAGTAGTATTTTTAGCAGAGAGGTACATTGGGCTTCACTCGCCCGGTAACTTCACGTGTTTCTCCGCTGCAGGTTGTGAAAACGCCCCAATCTCAAAGATACCCGTCCCCTTTGAATCTCTTTTCCCTCTCCTTGTTTACGACACATATTTCGAGCGACAGTCATTTTAAACGAACTTTACCCAAAGGCTCCGTGTTTGTTATGCATACATATGCTAAAGTCGGCACTTGAACCACACACTTGGATAGAGAACCTACGCAATTTGGCATGGTGTCACCACACTCTAGGCACTGAGGCCTGGGTTGGGGCGTTTGGAATAAAATGTGGTTCTTACAGTCTCAAGCTACCCACATTTCCAAGTTGCTGCCGGGTAGCACGATGAAGTCTGATGTGGGGATGCGGAGGCAGTTAAACTGTCAACTAGACGGGAGGTGTGTCGAAGGTGGTATATCTTCCCCACCCCCAGACTGGCAAGACAACTTTGGGTTCTGCAGTTGCCACCCTCTGGGTGGCAGTTGGCCTAGGCTTCTGAGGTGATTAATATTCAATTAATCGGGCGCACGAGTCCCAGTCACAGTTCGCCTTCTCTAGACTTAACTGGGGTGAACTGGAGGACGATTTGGTAGCACGTCCACCAGTGGGATTTTCCTAGGGCTAAGCATTCCCATTCGAGTAGGGCATTTTTTTTTTTTTTTTTTTTAATCAACTCTCCCCTCCCGCTTGGAGCCTTGGACTCTCCTCCCCAGTCCTCCGGCCACTTTGCCACCTGCTTTGCTCCCATCCCCCTCTTGCCCCCGAGACGCTCCGCCCAGAACGAGTGTCAGCCACTCCACCTCTCCCTTTTGCTCTCACTGGCACGTCTCTCTCCCAATCCCATTCCAAATATTCTGATTCTCTTGGTCCCGCCTACAGTGACTCAAAGCTATAGGCTCATTGGCCATCCTGGAACCCGGGGGTGTGGCCTTCTTCAGCCCTGCACTCTACCGCCTGTCAGGACGTGGGCAGGAGAGACTTGGCCAATGGCGTCGGGGGGCAGGGCAGGGGCGGAGCCATCCGGTGAGCCCCCGGTGCTGTTGGGGAGGGAGGGGTATGGTTACGCCGCCGGGAGCTGTGTGACGCGGGGCGGGCGCGCGCGCGCCCCCACGGGAGGGCTGGGGTGGTGGGGGGGGGGGGGGGCAGGGAGGAGACTATAAAACGAGAGGCGGGGCGCGCGCCGCGACAGAAGGAGCGAAACTCTGGCCCGGTGCGGAGTAGGCGTATTTCGGGGACGCTGGGCCGCAGCACCGGGCTCTGTTGAGAAGTGAGTGCGCTCGCCTGACTCAGTCCACGCCACCCCTAGCCCGAAGACGGCCAGCTCTGAGGCCCGTCCCGAGGTCTCCGTCCTCCGCGCCCTCTGCCGTCGTCTTGCACTCAGCTTGCGGCTCCCGAGCCTCCCCGTGTCCCCGCCCTGCCGCCCCTTGTGCCCTGCCAGGCGGCCGAGTCTGTGCTGGAAGCATCACCGAAGCATCCCGTAAGTATCAGGGGGCCGCGGGGTGAGGCACCCGGAGAAGAGGCTGCAACGTTGTCGGTCCCCGGGGGCTCGGGGACGGCGGCGTCGCGGCCCGGGACACTGAGGGACAGCGGCCAGGACCCGAGGGGAGGGGTGCCTCAGGTGGTTCCGAGGGGCACTGGCACGCCGAGGAGCCGGAGCTGGACCGGGCGGGTGATCCGGGAGCGGCAGCCCGGGCGATCGGGGGTTGGGGCGCTCGGGAGGAGAGGCAGACTGGAGGGGAACGCAGGGATCTTAAGGGTCAGTGGACTCCGTCGCCGAGACCGAAAATGGTGCTGGGGAACCGGTACTCCCCCGGGCTCTGGCCGGGTCCCAGGAGCCTCGCTCGGAGCGGGGGGCAGGGGGCGGGGAGGCCAGGTCGGGTTACGGCGGGGGGAGGGCAGCGCTGACCCACTGCGGCCGGCGCTCCGAGTGCCGGGTTCCCGGGCCCCGGCTCTCACCCGCCGGCCTGCTCGCCCCTAGACCGGCCCCAAGTGGTTGCTTTTCCATTTTCCAAGGCCTTCCTCCTCCTCCGATGAGATTTGTACTCTGCTCCTCCTCCTCCACTTCTTTTTGCTGCTGCTGTAGCGCTTGGGCTCCGAGAGCTGTGAGCAGCAATCTAATGAGACCCAACCGGCTGTTTATGTAATTCTTCACACTCCTGTCTTCAGGCGTAGCTTTGAAACTACCTTCCACCGAGCCTGCATTTCGCTCTGATGCACCTCAAGCGATTTGGCTTAATCATCTGCCTTTGCCGGCACTCGGGCTCTTTGGCTCGGAAAGTGTTTGTAGTTTGGGGGCAGCCAGGGCTGCTTTTCACTTTGTCACCACGAATACGGAAAATGGAACAGATGGATTAGTACCAGCTTGATTTTTAAATGTCCTTTTTAATCACCCTCCGTGTACAAATAGATCCCTTTTGCAAATATCTTCTGTTTGCCCTTGATCTTTTCCTTATCCCCACCCAGTGCTGATCCAGCAAACGTTTAAAGGTCGACCTTATCATACAAGCCTCGCCGGCTGTTCTGCTATCGTCAAGGGGAGGGAGGTGGTTTTTAAAATCAGGATAAAACTCATCAGCCCTGCCTTTTAAACGGAGTAATGGATAGAGTTTTAAAATTGTTGCTTCTTTACGTTTGCTGCCGAAGAGATATTTTCAGATTTAGAAAAATACACATTGAAAAACAAAAACACAGAGAAAGCTAGATTATTATGTGGCCTTAAGCATATTTTAAGACTGCAACTGTATAGATTAGTTTGGTTGAGAATTACCATTTCCTTGGATCACAATTCAGTTAATATTTAGTTCTTTTATTGTAGCATCTTGTACTTTGGAAATTAATTTCACTAGCTTTTCAAATTTCTAGATGTTTCATGATACAGCAGATTTAAACTGTATAAATCCAAAATAAGTTGAAGGAGGGCGTCCAAACTGATGAACAGAAACTGGCAATTTATGACAAACTTCTAAAACTGGCACATATTGATACACATGCTGAGAATAGCTTCTGGTAAATATTCCTGTCATAATTGAAAGAAGAAGAAGAAGGAATACTCTGCAAATTCTGGATATGTTTTTCTTTTTAAATCTCTACCCAGCAACAGTAATAGATTTGAAAAATAGTATAACAGTAAATCCTAAGGTTTTCTCATGAGATTTTGAACTTTATTAAACAATATTGTAGTCTTTATTTTATATTTATTATATTTTTTGGACTTTCTAGGCTCTTGGCTATTTTCAAATGTGAAATTATTCTAGGGGTAAGAAGATGTTGACACTTATTTATCTTACTTGAACTTGTTTGCTTTTGTTTTGTTTTGTTTTTCTTTAAGGAACAAGATCTGCTCAAGGTGAAGGATAATCTACAGATACCAGCACTTTGAATGAAAATTGGTTTCTCTGCCACAAACTGAACACTTTTTCTTTTTTTTTTTTGTGGGGGAGTTGACGTACCTAATTTTGTGGCATAGCAGCTATGCAGCTTGAAATCCAAGTAGCACTAAATTTTATTATTTCCTATTTGTACAATAAGCTTCCCAGGAGACGTGTCAACATTTTTGGTGAAGAGCTCGAAAGACTCCTTAAGAAGAAATATGAAGGGCACTGGTATCCTGAAAAGCCATACAAAGGATCAGGGTTTAGATGTATACATATAGGGGAGAAAGTGGACCCCGTGATTGAACAAGCATCCAAAGAGAGCGGTTTGGACATTGATGATGTTCGGGGCAACCTGCCGCAGGATCTTAGTGTTTGGATCGACCCATTTGAAGTTTCCTACCAAATTGGTGAAAAGGGACCAGTGAAGGTGCTTTATGTGGATGATAATAATGAAAACGGATGTGAGTTGGATAAGGAAATCAAAAACAGCTTTAACCCAGAGGCCCAAGTTTTTATGCCCATAAGTGACCCAGCCTCGTCAGTGTCCAGCTCGCCATCACCTCCCTTTGGTCACTCTGCTGCTGTAAGCCCGACCTTCATGCCCCGGTCCACTCAGCCTTTAACCTTTACCACTGCCACGTTCGCTGCCACCAAGTTTGGCTCCACCAAAATGAAGAACAGTGGCCGTAGCAACAAGGTTGCACGTACTTCTCCCATCAACCTCGGCTTGAATGTGAATGACCTCTTGAAGCAGAAAGCCATTTCTTCCTCAGTGCACTCTCTGTATGGGCTTGGCCTGGGTGGCCCGCAGCAGCCGCAGCCGCAGCCGCCGCAGCAGCAGCAGCCATCACAGCCACCGCTGCCACCACCACCGCCACCACCGCAGCAGCAACAGCAGAAAACCTCTGCTCTCTCTCCTAATGCCAAGGAATTTATTTTTCCTAATATGCAGGGTCACGGTAGTAGTACCAATGGAATGTTCCCAGGTGACAGCCCCCTTAACCTCAGTCCTCTCCAGTACAGTAATGCCTTTGATGTGTTTGCGGCCTATGGTGGCCTCAACGAGAAGTCTTTTGTAGATGGCTTGAATTTTAGTTTGAATAACATGCAGTATTCTAACCAGCAATTCCAGCCTGTAATGGCTAACTAAAAAAAGAAAAAGATGTATCGTACAAGTTCAAATGCAAGGCCCAAGGAGGTTTTTTTTTTAATACCACCCTGAGATTTTTTTTTTTAAGCTAATCGTAAGGATGCATTCAAGCTTGGTTACAAAAATAAAACCTGCATCAGTTTTCATTTGCCAACCAAGCACAAAGTTATTTTATACTGACTGTATATTTTAAAGTATACTCTCAGATATGGCCTCTTACAGTATTTAAGGTATAGCAAGAACATGGCTGATTTTTTTTATATATATATAAAAATTGGCACTAATAAGTGGGTTTATTGGTCTTTTCTAATTGTATAATTTAATTTAGTACAAAGTTTGTAAAATATCAGAGGATATATATATTGTTTCTACGACATGGTATTGCATTTATATCTTTTTACTACAGTGATCTGTGACAGCAGCAGCTTCATGTTGTATTTTTTTTACTGAAATTGTAAAATATCCATCTTAAAGACATCAACTCTTCTGAAAATTGTGTACAGGATATTCCTTTAGTGGTGGAATTAAAATGTACGAATATTTGCTTTTTCAAAAAAATGTATTTTCTGTTAAAGGTTTAAAGATTTTTGCTATATATTATGGAAGAAAATGTAATCGTAAAATATTAATTTTGTACCTATATTGTGCAATACTTGAAAAAAACGGTATAAAAGTATTTTGAGTCAGTGTCTTACATGTTAAGAAGGACTGAAATAGTTTATATTAAGTTTGTATTAAAATTCTTTAAAATTAAAAATGCGTATTGTGGTGTTTGCTTTTAAGCCTTTACTAAAAGGTCTACCTCTGCAGTTGTTACGCTGTAAATGCTAATGCAGAAACGTGTGGCTCACTGAGCAACAAAGGAATAATGGAAAGCAGTTGTTCTGCTAGTGCACCAAGTAGTGTTTTGCCACATAAAAAATTGTCCTGTCAGGCTGCAAAGCCTGACCAGTGCTTGGAACGAATACGTTTTCTAACAAAGCCCCTTCAGTCTACACTTTTTCTCTCCAGAATGGGGTGGTATGTTAAGGCTAGTCAGCACTATTTTGTATCAAGTTTTAAAATGTGATGTCGTGCTGTCTGTCACCTAGGAGAGCCAGGTGATAAAATGAAATTCACTCTGCAACCTGAGAAGGTTTATTTGAAATGTATATGGAGAGAGACAACTAGATCAGTTTTCTCTGTCGGCCTGGGAGATGAATAGCTCTGAAAACTCGCTAGGACGAAGCAGCTGCCCCGACTCTTTAAAAAGAGAAGATTCAGGTCTGTTTACTAATACTTAGGCTTAAAGTTCAGTCATTGTAGATAGCTGGAGAATTTATGATCACAATTTACTCAAAGTTGAAGAGGCTGCTTGCTAAGTGGTGGTACTTGTGCTCATTTTCCCAGCAAAAAAGGGTTACACGTTGGCTTGTGTTTTTCTTGTGTTCCTTTTTTTTTGCATGAGTGAAGATACAACCTGTTGGTTCGGAGGAGTTTAAAGATTAATAATGATAACATGTAAAACTTCAGTGATTTAGGATGAAATTTTAGGAAAACTGTTGAGTTGGAAGAGCCCAGCATTCTCTGGATTACCAGTGAAATCGATTTTGTCTTAAATTTTTGGACATTAGGCCACAAAATCCTTTTGTGATTACCCATGCAGTTTACAGCAATAAAAAATTTTAAGGAAACAAGCACTGAAAATAACAGAGCTGAGCTGTCCCATCAGCACCATGGTGAGGCCTTTGTCCTTCAGTGGACAGAATGAGGCTGGGAAGAAGTATTGGATTAGGGAGGGGAACTGGCAGAGACCTGGTGGGCAGTGCCATCAATTAGGTACTTTTGTGATAGCCGAGTTTGAATAGCCCTAAGAGAATAAATCAGGGTAATGGTTTCCAGCATTTAGTTTTTGTTAGAGACGCTGTTGGTCTAACTTTGATGAAAACCACCTCTTTTCAAATGAAGAAAGGCTCAAATTAACATACTTCTTTTTTTAAATGAGAACATTAAACTGGCTAGAGGCACACAAACTTGCAACAAAATTTGGTACATCCAGATTTTAGATACTGAGCTTAAATGTAACCATGAATATCTGTTTCAGATTGTTTTTGAGGTATTGACAAAAGTCTTAAGGAATTTCATCTTGGTACGTACATTGGTTTTGACATTGGACAAAGATAAATTTTGTCTATTGGTTTCAAGGAACTATTTGATTTCCTTCAGGACATTTTAAATTTTTAAAAGAATTAACAAAGGTTCTGTTCTGCCTTTGTTGCTCATTAGGAATGGAGTGAAAAGAAGGGGGGGTGCTTTTATCTAGCACGTCTTAAAAAATTTCAGAAAAGCTTATATTTTAGTTCCTAGTCTTTTCCTCCCTGCTGTGCCATTATGCTTTTGACCTAAGTGTTTTGGTTGGAAGCTTGTTAAGCTGATAATCATAATAGGGCTTTCTCACTCCTTTGACCGCAGTACTGTAGACAGTGTAGCAGCCTCTGAATGCTAAAGATATTCCCCTGTTGTGTTGCCCAAATGCTGCCAGAGAGATGACATGGGTCAGTCTTTTATGAAGAAGATGATACAGACCAAAAAAAAACAGGATAACTGAGTTTAGTATATTCCTTGACTGTCCAAAAATGTATCTCTTCTCAAGTCAAATTTGTAAAATCTTCTTTGAATAGCTTTAATCTGTAATGCATGGTGAATGTTGGCTTTCTTCAATCAAAATACCTCCTTCAAGGTAACGGCAGTCTTTCCTTACTGTGATTCGCTAATCTTTGAAGGAAACTTACTGGCTCAATGGGTAAGCTTTTGGTTGCTAATCAAAAGGTCATAGGCTCAAACCCACCAGCTGCTCCTTGTAAGAAAGATCTGGCAGTCTACTTCCGTAGAGATTTCAGCCTTGGGAACCCTATGGGGCAGTTCTACTCCATCCAATGGGGTCGCTGTGAGAACTGACTCAAGGATGACAAGTTTAGTTGGCCTTTGAAGGTGGAGCTAAATGTGTTCATTTGCATATAGATTAAGACATGATAGGTCATTAACAAATCTTCAGGGCTTAGGTTATTTTACAATAAATCAATATTTTATATTTAAGACAAGTTCATGCCAAAGGGGCATAATTTTTATATATATAACATACATGGATGCAACATATACAGAAAATGCCTCTTTGGACATATTTAAGCCAATGAAGTGAAGTGTTAGTTGGAGACTTTCCTGCACATTCTTTCCCTACAAAAACAAATAGTATAAGCATCGCATATCAAATATATATCCTTGCTTGGCTAGAGTGCATGCTTTTGTCAGAAGTAGGATAACTAGTACAATATTTTTTTCAAAAAAAGCAAAAATAACTGTTGTGAGGTTGATTCCAACTCATAGTCATCCCATAGGGTTTCCGAGGCTATAAATCTCTATGGCAGCGGATGCCTTCCGTGTCTGTCTCCCACAGAGCTGCGGGTGGTCTCCAGCCACCAACCTTCCAGGTGGCAGCCGATCATTGTAACCACGGCACCACCAGGGTGCCTTAGTGCCAGAGCAGTTAAATGGAAGACAGCCTTATTAGAGGGCAAATACGTAAAATTATTATGGCAGCACAAAACTGATTATATGGTTTAGGATGTCAGTCAGGTGATGCTTTATTAGTTTGTCCCAGGAAGTCACTGGAGACCACAGTTCTTTAGCTTTCGTGGTGTGTTAGCAGGATATTTTGTTTGTTTAAAGGACCTAGCAGCCAACTGTAAGTATGATTGGAAAGTCAGTAAGTACAACACTTGTGTTTATTAAAGTCATTCTCAGATGTTTTAAATGATTCCATTAACAAATACTCAAATAGCAGTGGTTTAACCACTTAGCTAGTTACCTAAGGCCAGCATTTGGAACCTAACAGCTGCTCTAAGACAAAAAGATGTGGCAGTCAGCTTCTTTAAGGATTACAGCCTTGGAAACCCTGTGGGACAGTTCTGCTCTGTCCTATAGTGTTGCTAGGAATCAGAATCAATGCAATGGCAGTAGGCATGTACCAAACACTGCCCTAACCCAGTTTTTGGATGGAAGATTGAGGCAGAGACTTACTTGCCCAAGGTTGCAAGGCCAATAAGTGACAGACTTTGCAAACTCAGTCTGATTCCAGATTTCATGCTCTTAACCTACATTGGCTCAGATTAGTTGCTACTGGGATTTGAAAGTCCCTGGAATTAAATCGTTTTTGGTGTATTCACTGGATGACTTACAGAATCTGTGTAAGAGTACTCACTGACTACAAGTGTCTTAATAAGAAGGTCTAGTGGAAGGTTATTACATTAACTGTGTTTAGAAGTCATTATCGTGTTATAAGAAGGACACTTTGTATTTCCATTGGCCAGAAACTATAATCATAGACTATTTGGAAATGTCTCTAGAAACCATGAAATTATATCATTGCTCTCCTTTCGTTGGTTGCCTTAATTATGTAAATTATTTCTCTGATTTTAGAGTCATTGAATGATTCTCTCGGAGTAAGGGCTACACTGGAGCCCTAATGGTATAGTGTTTAAGAGCTTAGTTGCTACCCAAAAGGCTGGCCTTTTGAATCCACCAGGCGCTCTTTGGAAACCCTGTGTGGCAGTTCTGCACTGTCCAATTGGGTCACTATAAGTCAGAATTGACTCAGTGGTAATGTGTTCAGAGTTTTTTTAGGGATTAGATTTAGTGGCTCTATTACTTCTAAGTAAAGTTGTAAGTATTGACCTCCTGTGACTGTTGTCACAGAAATCTCTCATTTGTGTTTATTGATGTTTTTATAGTACCTATTATTTGTTTCTAAACTATTGAAAAACTGCCATAAGGGAAATCTTTGTAATACATGATTTCTACATATATAGGTATGGTAAATGTTCTTTTGGCTTTTATTCTAAAACATTAAGGAAAACAAATTACACTGCATTTCAAACCAGTTCTGAAAGCGTCTCTCAAAAAATCAAAAGATATTTGGGTTTGTAATAAGAAGCAGTCACATTTTAGAAGCAAAAACTATTAGGAGCAAACTTACGTTCCCTTTTGTGTTGCTGTTGGTTTTGAGTACGTTGCAGTTGTGTAGTAAACAAAGAAACGCATTTTAAAAACTACCCAGGAGAATGTCTGTATTTTTTGTATGGACTAGATCCTGCTAAGTGCCTATTAAGCACCTACTACCTGGATTTTGGGAAACCCTGGTGGGATAGTGGTCAAGCGCTACAGCCACTAATCAAAAGGTCAGCAGTTCAAATCTGCCAGGTGCTCTCCTCTGTTCTATAGGGCTGCTGTGATTCGGAATCTACATGACAGCTGTGGGTTTGGTTTTGGTATGTGGATTTTGGGGTCAGGTTAGAACTCATTTGAACTAAACACTACTAAACCATTTAGACAGGTTTTTGCAGATGTAGATTGTACGAAAAGTCTTATTATTATTGGAATTTGACTTGCAAGTTGTAAACTTCTGTTAATCATTTCTCAAGACTTTAGTTTCGAGATTTTTTAACTTTAGAAGATTTATCTTATACACACAGTCTGCTAGTGATAACTTTGAGGTCATCTCATAATTAGGCAAAACTTAGAAGAAAACAATCAGGTTCACGTCTGGAGGCTACTTGAGAATATGAGTCTAATTCCTTGGTCAAGCATATTAAGTCATTTGACTCTCAGGTGATTGTTTCTTCATCTGCAAAATGGATGTGGTGATGTCAGTGTTCTACCTTAGAGAGTTACGAGGAACTAATCACTTTGAGAAGTTGTCAGTGAACTAACGGAACACGTGCTCTAGCGGCTTACAGTATTTGAAAACTACAAAGTTCAGAATTTTATCCAGGTTCACTGCCCTTTGAAATTGGAAAACCAGATGATAGAAAAGTAAATGGTATAAACAGGAAATGAATTAAATCAAAATTCTGCAGTAGTAGTTGTACCCTAAACGTTCTTCAATTCACATTTTAGTAATAAAACCTCTGAGTTTACATTGCTAGTTTTGAGGTACTGGAGGGAATCAGTGTTTCGGCATTCTTTTTCATACAGTCAGCAAGTTTATTTAAACAACATGGATCCATTAATTCAGAAACATTTGCTAAATTGCTGTCCACGCTGTCATGAGAAATACTGGAGTGATTGTTCCTACTTAAATAACCCTGGCTGAGGAATAGGAGTCCCCAAAACAGAGCTCTCGTGGTGGATATGTCATGGGGTAACGGCGCTACCGTTCGTTTAGTACAGGTAGAAAAGAGGTTTGCCTTACAGAAGGAAAACACTGTGAGGACTTGGAAGGAAAAACACATTCCGTCTGGCGTTATGAGTACTTTACTTCACTGATAAAATATGACCAGTGTGCAGAACAGAGAACAGGTGTAAAATATTTTTAGACAAACCTTGGCATGCCTTGTAGGTCGCATCCCTTCTGTCTATACACTCTGCAAGTGTTTCAAAAATAATTATGGAAAAACCACATTGACAAAATGAGCTAGACGGTGCTTTTATTTATTTATTTATTTGCACCAAATGGTAAAGACAAACATAAACTTCCTTCTCGGCCATCAGGTTGCAGCTATTTTTAAACGCTGGCTCTCCACTTGCCCTTCTGCAGCTCTCGAGGTCTCCTTGCTCTTCCTTCCTTAGTGCTGCAGAGAGAGTTGGAATATGGAGCCATAGCCTCTTCCGGAGTGCAAAAGCGGGGTTGTGACATCCACAAACCAGATCCTGACTTAAAACAATTTCATGCTTCGTTTAGGCCAGGAAGAAAGTTGGACATCACTCTGACTTGGCTGCCAGCCAATGGATATAAATTGATGCCTTCTGGTACTGATAGAGGAGGGTAGCCTGGGTGTGGTTCATGAAACAGAATTACAGGATCTTGCAAATATTGTCCCTTTTAGCTCAAGGTCTAGATAACCTCCTGACATAGGTTCTGTAGCTCCTAGCCACAAGTCTGTTTTTCTGGTTTGAACTAAAGGCAGATATTCTTCTGCAGAGGACTTTTCCTCGTTAGCTCTCTGTCACCAATCACTTCATTTCTACTGAGGATGGAGTCACGGGGAAGGAGGTCAACACGTTACTTGTGTGGTTTTGTCATAAGTATGCCTGTTCTCTTTTCCCTCTGAGTACCCAGATCTGCCTGCTATCCTCAGAGCTCGTTTCCCAAGAAGAACTTGGCTTGGTTTGTAAGCTACCTGGCGTAGAGCTCTAGTGACTTGCTTTCTGTTGGCTCCCTTCAGTTTTCAGGAAACATGGTGAGGCTCTCTGAACCATTTCAATGCAAGTTTAAGACAGCTGCAATCCCTGGACAGCCTTTCTAGAAACTAAGGTGTCACCAGAGGCCGTTTTAGCTAAACGTTTCGAGAACAACCCAGTTTTCACAAGACCGCAGAGGGTTTTACCTGGAGCAGTATCTCTTTTTTTGTAATTTAGGAAGGAACAATTTTTTGGAAAGAGACTCTTATTATCTGGAATTATAGAAATTCAAAAAACTTTTCACTGTTTCTATAAGAGGAATACAGAGATGGAGGTAAGACCTTATTTCCCCAGGAGACTCTGCCAGAGAAGAGCATCCAGTGGGTAGAAGGGGGCCTAAGGTGTGTCTCCTCTGTCTGCCTCTCCTTTCAGGTTCAGGAGAGGTAGAAAGGGCAATTTAAGAGTATGTTGGCCATCTAGTGCTACTAGAACAGAAATACCACAAGTGGATGGCCTTAACAAACAGAAGGTTATTCTCTCACAGTCTGGGAGACTAGAAGTTCAAATTCAGGGTGCCAGCTCCAGGAGAAGTCTTCCTCTCTCGTCAGCTCTGGGGGAAAGGTATAGTCATCAATCTTCTTCTGATCTAGGAGCTTTTCAGTGCAGGGACCCAGAGTCCAAAGGACATACTCTACTCCTGGTTCTTCTTGTTCGGTGGCAACAAGATCTCTTTCTTCTCTACTCCGTTCTCTCTTTTGCGTCTCAAGAGATTGACCCGAGATACATTCTAATCCTGTAGATTGAATCTTACCTTGTTAACATAACTGCCTTTAAACCTGCCTCATTAATGTCATAAAGGTTAGGATTTATATAGCACATGGGATAATGATATCAGATCAAAAAATGTGGATACCATGTGATACTGAGAATCAATACTGGCCTAGCCAAGTTTTGGGGGGATGCAATCTAATCCGTAACAAAGAGGAAGCTTCTGTACGCCCTACCCTGGAGCTTCCTCTGGAGACCAGTGTCCCTTGATGGAATCCTTACAGAAGTTCTGAGATCCAGGACAAGTACCCCTAGTCAGGCACGCCACATTTTTACGGTTAACTAAAGGTGTTCTTAAATTCCGTAACAACACTTTGAAGTTCGTGTAATCTTCTCCACTTGCAGATGAAGAAAAGGAAGCAAAGAGCTGGCAAAAGATAAAATGCAAGCCCAAATCAAGATATTCAGGGGAATGAAGAAGGATGAATAAAAAAGGGACAGATCATATCCATTCAAGGAATTCTAGGCCAGGAAGGAATTACCAAGCCATGAACAAGAGTTAAGATGTTCCTTAGAAGTACTTGGGGAACCATGGACTCCCCTGAATTCCCAGCCAGGTGGAGGAAGAGCCAACAGAGAGGAAAAATTTGCCCTTTCCCTTCATCTGATGTGTCTGCAGTGGGAAATGCCTTCTAGGGGCAGTGGGGAAGGCAGAGGAAATTGGAAAAGGAAGTCACCTCTTTTGTTAGCCCATCATTCCTGGGAGAAGCTGCCTTTGAATTTAGTCTTTTTTGTTTTTCCCTCTTGCAAGCTTTGTGCTAAAAAGATTTATTCATCAAACCCAGGGATCCAGCGGGGACAAGTGAGAAGTTCAAGGATAAAAGTGGTGGTAGTGTGGGGACACAGAGCAGGTTGTACAGGAGGGATGGCTCTGATTCCTCTTGCAAGAAAAATATTCAGTTTCCTGCTATCCCAGCACCCTCCTCGGGCTAGAAGCTCCCTCTAGGGGTCATCTCATTTGTTTTCCTACTTTTAGTGACACAACCTTTCTGTTTTCTGTTTGCTTTGTAGTTGTTAGGGTTCACAGCCGGTACCACCCCTCTAGAAGCTGATGTCAGGAGAATACACGTGTACATTCTCTGCACAAACTCTGATAACCTCACTCCCCTCCCCTTGCTGCCCTCACCCCTGCACTCTATCCCTGGCTAAGGTAGCAAGTCTCTGTGGAGCTCAGCTACCCCCTTTTCCAGTTTGGTTTTTTCAGGTGCTTGCGATACCTTCCTCTTTGAGCACAAATCCAAGAGTGAGGCTTTGGAGGGAAAGATTTGTATCAGTCTAAGCCAGAGATGAACAGTCCCAAATAGCACTTCTCCTAGGTCACTTCCTCTGGGTTGTGCTCTCTCCTAGGGTTCCCTAAGTTTTCTCTGTGGCTGAACACTCCGTCATCCTCTGAAAAGACTGCCATAAGCTGACCAGACTCAATGGGACCTGAGAGAGAGACTGGTCACTACGAAACACAGACTCGTCTCTGGCACAGACTGGCATCCGCTCCATGCCTGACACCGACTTCCTCAGCAGGAGCAGAAGACTTGGCCTTGTGATTTTCCCTCCAGGCTCCTTGATGACTGCTAGGAAGTAAGAATGCTCTGAGTGGTGTTGGGAGCTTCTTTAGGCCTCCAAAGAACACAATTCCCAGTAACCCTGACTCCTGTAGGAGGTAACAGCCTACAGCAGAGAGACTATGGATTTTGGTGTTTGACTCTGTACAGTATCCCAGACTCACCCTTTCCTAGGTTTGCCCTGTTACATTTATTCAGCCTGATTTCCAGTAAGCAGAAGGGGGTTGCAAACTCCTACTTGTTAGGGTTGGTGTGAGGCTTATGTAGGATATATAAAGGATCTAGCATAATCCTCTTCCCCACATGGGATAAACAGACTTCTAGGCTGTGAGACAGCACTTGACTCTTCTATTTCTCTCTCTGCCTGCAGCTTAGCCTCAAGGGCCTGTGTGCAGCCTACTTAGGGGCGGTCAGATGACGCTAGATGAGCCTTTTCATGAGAACTTTAGGAAGTAAAACTGTCTGGTGGATTAGTAGAGAAAAGACAGGAAGCAAAGGCGAGAGAAGAAAACAGATGCTCGTTGTTCTTGAATTTGTGGTTCAGTCATATAGACAGACCCAGATTCGATTCCCTGCTTGGGAATTGAATTTCCCTAGGCAGATTATTTCATCTCCCTGAGCCTCAGTTTCATCATCTCTGAAATGGGGAGAACATCGAAAAGAGGTGAATAATATATACCTCATAGGATTATAAATATTTAATGAAATAATATACATTAAACATATATTAAGTGCTACTAGCTATTAGTAATGGAACTGATCAGCCTTGAAACAGAACATCCAATTGGTAAGGAGTACCCATCTTCCACAGTGCCCAGGGTACAGATAAGTTTCCATTTGTATAAATTTCACTGATGCTGTGTCCTGCTCATCCATAAATACCAGTGTCTCCTATTATTAGGGTCACAGTGTAAAACTGTGAGCCATGATGATTCTGAAGGTTGCTTTGAGGCCGAGTTATTGATCATGCCAGTGACCTGAGGCTGTCCTCTCTTTCATTCTGTTGTCCCTTGTGGTTCATTGAGATGGCAAGCAGTGCTTGAAATGACAAGCTAGCTGGAGCTCAGCTCCACTCTCTGAAGGATTGGGGAAGGATGAAGGCAAAAGAACTGTTCTCAAGGCTACTCCTCTTCAGCTACCCTCATCCTGGATGCCTCCTTTGTCAGCAAAGGAGATTGTTCTCACTCTGCTGCCCAAAGCTGGCAGCTGGGAGAGGCCCTGGTCCTTCTCTCCTGGTTTTTGTTCCAGCCATGACCAGGAACATGCAACAATTACCTCCAACCAACAGCAGCACCAGGCTCAAGAAAAGCTACTTCTGGGAGGGACAGCTGGTGATCAGAGAGATACAGTTCTGATGGAAGGGAAGATATCAAGTCAGTACAATAAGGGAAACACCTTTGATGTCAACCTGGGGAAAGCAAGTGGCTGTCCTGGTGGTCAGGCCCACCACAGCTAGCTGCCCACCACCACCTTCATTACTGTTACCATGCCAAGTGTTTTACTTGGATTATATCTTTTTGTCCTTGTAACAACCCAATAATACGGGCACTATTATTTCATTTAATAGATGAAGACAATGAGACAGAGAGGTTGACTTATGCAAAGTCACCTAGGCAGATCTGGGACCAAGCAACCTGACACAAGAGTCTGTGCTCTTGATGATTCTGCCTTTTCTCATGGCCTCAAGCTCTGGATACCAAGGAAATTTGGGGACCCGAGGCCTAAGGTATCCGGTGCCTCTTTTGGCAGGCTTATGCGTATCAATTGTAATAGCAATGAGCACTTACAAAATAGTTCTTAGAGGCTTAGTCAACACTTCCATTCCAGAAACAGGATGGCGACAGTAGCATAGTCTCTGAGGCATTGTGGAGGGATTGGCCGTTGTCAGATTGGGGCTCCTGGGAGGCGGAGCTCTAGCAGCTGTCCTGGACACAGGTGCTATGCTGTGGGAGGACCTAACCTCTGCTGGCTGCTCTCTCCTTCCCATCACGTTTAGCTAAAAGTCTCCCAAGCGTCATGACTGTTGGCACTGGCTGTTGTGTGTACTCGTTCACGTACCTCTTTAGTAATTCGGGGATGCTGAACAAGACCATCAAGAATTTTATTTGCAGGAAGACCTCTAAGTCTTCTAAGAGAAAAAAGACAAAGGGACTTCGAGACCGAAATCACGGTGCAGAGACAATGGGATAACGAAAAGTGCCCTTGTACTGTTGGCAAAAAGACCTCTGAGGCCAAATGCCAGCAGCTGGCTACAACAGACGGAATCCTTGAAGTTCTTGGCAGTTCAGGAGCTTGGGGTTAAAGACAAATACAGACAGCCCTGACATACATTCACGAACCCTTAGTGGTGACCCAGGCTGGTGGGGTTCCAGAGAACAAAAACTGTGTGTCAGCCTGTATAGCAGCACTGTCCAATAGAGCTATCCACTATGACGGAGATAGTCTATGTCTGTGTTGTTCAATATGACAGCCACCAGTCACATGGAATGGGTCCCTTGAAATGTGATTAGTGGAACTGAGGAACTCAATTTTTAATTTTACTTCATCTGAGTTCATTTAAATACCCACACATGGCTACCACCTACCTTATTGGCAGGTGAAGTTTTATAACATCTCTGTAAAGCCTTGGTATTCCCAGATGTTGGGGACCAGTTAGAAGTGACAGTGACAGATGTTTAGAAGGAGCATATCTTGAGGCTCTTGGCCTTTAACTGCAATGGTCAAAATGTATGTATCTATCATCCTTGAAAGAGAATAGAAATAAAGTCAGAGAGACTTAGGTTTGAATCTTAGATCTCTCATTTGTCAGCCCTCTGACTGTAGGCAAATCCCCTTTAAGGATCGAGAGTCTCAGATTCAGCATCTGTAAAATATGGAAAACAATACTTGTGAAGACATCTCATCCCAAAGGTATAGGGCTGTCTTCATTCTTTCAACCAACAAATACTATCAAACACCCTCTAGAGTCAGGCCCTATGTCAGATACATAGATGTGAACAACACATGCAGTGTCTTTGCCCTCTTGAAGCTTGTAGCCTAGGTAGGATCTGTCAAATGGTGAAATGGTACAATAACATTCGGCTTGAAGAGAGTTGTGAGGATGCAGCTGGACAATATACATGAGGTACATGACTCATAATTGTTAGCACTCAGACGTCCACCCTCCTCTTCCGGCCCGATGCTTCTCTCCTGCTGACAGTCCTTGCCAATATCTAGGCCCCTTCTCCACTTCCTGGCTACCTGTGCAGAAAGGAAGCAAACCAGCCCCTCATCCTTGGCTTTCTTTTAGATTAGAACTAGAAGTGGCTATGTCTTTCCCACACAAACAGAATGTAAACCATCAGGACAGGTACATCTTTATCCTTTCAGGTCCCTGGCAGTATCCCCAAGATGTAGAAAAGAGGAGGAAGCTCTGAAGGCCCCATCTGACCCCTGACAGACACCCCACCTCGGGGAGTGTCTAGCCTTGGCCTTGTCTACTGGGAAGGAGTGATGGAACCAAGTCCTGTTTTCCACTCCTCTGAGTGTGACTGAGGGCCCAGGGTGCTCCTGGAGGCTTGGACATCAGAGTTCCGTGCTCCAGGGTAATTTAGGACGTAGACATGTAGGCTAAAACCCGAGTGCTGAGGGGCTGAAATAGGAGTCTTGAGGGAGAGGGGAGGGAAGAAGAGGGCGGCGGGCTTGCCCACCTGCCTGCCCTGCCTGCTCCCGCAGGAGGATGCCAGCTGGAGGTTTGTTCTTTCTTCCTCTTGATACAGTCCAAGAAACAGGAGTGTCACTTGACCTCAGGGCACATTCCAGAATGAGGCCACAGCCAAGAATAGAACCCAGGAACCCTGCCACCCATCCCGCCTTATTACTCACAAATTCTCCGAGTAGGAGAGAGGCTTCAGACTCCTCAGGGGGGTGGGAGGAGAGGAGAAGATGGTACTGGCGGGTGGAGTTGGGACAAAGAAGGGAAGACCACAGAGACCACATGTCTTAGTTATCTAGTGCTGCTATAACAGAAATATCGCACGTGGATGGCTTCAACAAACTGAAGGCTGTTCTCTCACAGTCTCCGAGGCTAGTAGTTCAAATTCAGGGTGCCACCTCCAGGAGAAGGCTTTCTATCTGGGTTAGCTTCAGATGAAAGTCCTTGTCATCAATCCTCCCCTAAACTAGAAGCTTCTCAGCACAGAAACCCTGGGTCTAAAGGACAAGCTATTCTCCTGGCTCTCGGTTCTTGGTTGTATGAGGTCCTACAGTCTCTCTGCTCCTGTCTCCTATATCTCAAAAGATATTGGCTCAAGACGTAACCTAGTTTGTAGACTGAGTTCTGCCTCGTGACATTAACTGCTGCTAATTAACTGCCCTAATCATCAACATCATAGAGGTAGGATTTACAGCACAAAGGAAAATCACATCAGATGGCAAAATGGTGCACAACCACATAATCCTGGGAATTATGGCCTAGCAAAATTGGAGAGGGCACAATTCAATCCCTGACACTACAGCCTTGCCGTCACCCAGTATCACAGAACTGCGTGGTCCTTGGTCCAGGATCCTTTGTCCATCCAACAAGCCCCTCATTAGCGTTGTGAGCCGGTCCTATGTCTCTCCTGGAATCCCAAAGCAATTTTCCTGACCTGGGATGGGTGCAGGAAACCCTGGTGGCATAGTGATTAAGTGCTACATCTGCTAACTGAAAGGTTGGCAGCTCAAATCCGCCAAGTGTTCCTTAGAAACCCTATTGGGCAGTTCTACCCTGTCCTGTAGGCTTGCTATGAGTTGGAATCAATTCGACAGACTTGGTTTTGTTTCTGGGGTAATGGATGCAAGGACAGAGAGAAACAGAGACGTGGAGAAGCTGCCAGAGATGGCAGAGGCTTCCCGAGGAGCTGAGTCCTTCAGGATGAGCATGCCCGGGCTGATGTCTCACTCAGGAATCTGGGCCATGACTGCATATGAGTGTGAGAGAGATACCATGTCACATGGCGAGGCAGTAACCCAGCCCTGGGGTGGGTGTGCATGCAGCCGACTTGAGTCAGGCTCTTTAGAGGGCAGCTGGTGTCCTGTCAGGATGGCTGCACTGAGCACTGCCCAGCCTGGAGGGTATGTGTGTGTGTGTGCGTATGTGTGTGTATATTTCATGCTGTGAGAAACAGTGTAACAAGGGCATTAAGCATCAAGAAGTCAGACTGTTGTTGCCTGCCATCTAGTAGATGGTGACTCATAGTGACCCTATAAGACAAGATAGAACTGCCCCGTAGGGTTTCTTGGGTGCAACGGCTGAGTGATTTGAACTCACTGGCTGTGTGAGGGAGAAAGATGTGACAGTCTGCTTTTGTAAAGACTGTTGCTGTTGTAGGTGCCACAGAGTCGGTCTTGACTCACAGCAGCCCCGCGCAAAACAGAAGCACCTCCTCTCCTGTGCCATCCTCAGTGTCGTTCGTGAAGATTGCTGCCTGGCAAGCCCTGTGGGACGAATCCACGCTATGCTGTAGGGTCACTAGGAGTCAGAATCAACTCGACCACAGTGGGTTAGAATCTTTGCAGGAACAGATCACCTCGTCTTTTCTTTTGAGGAACTGCTGGTAGGTTTGAACTGCTGAGCTTTTCAGTTAGCAGCCAAGTGTGTTACTACTGTGCCACTGGGCTCCTTAGGTCGTAATGCCTGGGTTCAAATCTCATCTCCACCACTAGCCAGCTGGGTGACCTCAGGCAAGTTTCTTAACCCCTCCAGCCTTGGTTTCTCACCTGTAAAACAGTGTTCAAGCTATCATCTGTCCCATGTTGCAGCAGTGAAGATGACCAGAGTGACGCCCAGTGCCTGGCACATAGTAAGCACCCGCTCATTGTTGATGTTGTTACAACAACAGGACAGCAGGGCAGAGGGAGTTCTCCCCAGCCTAAGGAAGTCACTATGTGGCTGTGTATTTGTTCTGCCCCTTCCCTAGCCAGGTTCCGTCCTGCTACTGCTCTCCGGCCCTACTGTCCAGGGGGTGACATCAGACTATGGAGCAGCTGGCCAGACAATGGAGCAGAGTGTCCTAGGAGGCTGAAGGTTCCGGGGGAGGCAGAGAGTGGAAAAAGCCAAGCTGCTCTGTCCCAGAGGCCTTGGGGACTGGGCTGGAGACAGCCGGCGCCAGACCATGCCTCCAAAGAAGGGAACAGAGAGGGATAGGGGAGGGAGAGAATGTGGAAAGAGAGCCTCCCAGATGCTAGAGGGGGAGAGGGGAAGACAGGCAGAGGCCTGTGTGCCTGGAGATGCAGGTAAGGCTGGCCGCTGGTGAGCAAGGCTGGTCCCAGAGGACCAGGCCTGACGGAGACTCAATCTCCCTGTGTCCTGGGGCCCAGGCTGGGCCGAACCTCCCAGGCCAGATGAGGTGGACTCCCCAGAATGTGTGGCAACCAGTCTTTGGGAACTCAGCTCACCCTTTGCTGAGCACGTTCTAGATGTCAGGCAATGTGTAAGGCCTGGGGGAACAGAGATAAGACTCAGGTTCAGTTTCAAGGACAGAAAAATAAATACCAGTTAAACCTACCCAAAGCCACTGCCGTCAAGTCAATTCCAACTCATAGAGGCCCATCAGGACAGAGTAGAACTGCTCTGTAGAGTTCCCAAGGAGTGCCTGGCGGATTCGAATTGCCAACCTTTTGGTTAGCAGACATAGCACTTAACCCACTAAGCCACCAGGGTTTCTGGGTCTGAAATTATTGCAGAGTCTAAATCACCCATTCCCTATATATGCATATTTTCTGAACCCCAAATCAGCTTGTGTGGACTTCTCTTTCAGAGGTGCTCTGTGAACAACAGAATAAATACTTGAAATGAGGACTAGCCCTGAAAATAGGAACTGTGTGGTCACTGAACCCAAAACTCAGAGCGATGAGGATAGGGCTTTGGGTTCTGGGCCCACCCTGTCACCAGGGAGCTCCTGAGAGCCAGAAGGGGCACAGGGCAGCACCCCCTGGACCAGCTTCGTTTTCTAGGCTTTCTGGTTTTACAAGGTTACTGGAGTCTCCCTCCTCAAATCCCATAAAGTGTCCTTACAACCATCTCTGAGCCTCTCTGAGGCTAAGAGAGGCAGCAGCTAAGTGGTGGAGCTGAGATTCAGAACCAGCCTGGGTTTTCTCCCTCTGAGAGTCTGGAGCTGGTAGGGAAGAGGAGGTCCAGCTGCGGGACCGTGGGTGGCGAGTGAGCTGCGAGGTCAGACTCCCCTGTAGCACACACCACTACCAGGGCAGCAGAACAGGAACCTGAATCTGTGTCAGGGAGGGAGAAGGTGACAGGGGAGGACAGAGGTGGACAGGTGTGGACGGAGGGCCTGTGAGTGGTGCTCATACCATCTCAGTGGCCAGGTTCTCTGTCTGGTGTTCTCCCAGTGGCAACCTGGAAAATTGCACTCCTCTGGGGTCTCGGAGAGTGTCTTGCCATTCTGCACCTGGCCCCTCCTCCCACCCTTATCACTGGGAATTATCTCTAAGATTGGCTGGGTTGGGCTGTGTCTGGGTTCCTCCTCTGAGCTGTGACCTAGGAAGACCCAGGAAACTGTTCAGGGCAGAGGTGTCTCTTGTTGGAATAAGCTGCCAGGTACGTCACAGCCTCAGAGCTCCCGGGCCTGCCTCATGAGAGGGGAAAGGAGGAGCTATGAGCTGCCACGTAAAGCCAAGGGCACCGCTGCCCTCATTCTTGGGAGTCTAGTTACGTGCCCGGAACATAACATGGGGCTTTGAGCCAGACTCTTCCCGGGCCTGGGCCTC
Organism: Heterohyrax brucei; assembly: GCA_028571685.1. NCBI lineage: Eukaryota > Metazoa > Chordata > Mammalia > Hyracoidea > Procaviidae > Heterohyrax > Heterohyrax brucei. The sequence continues at coordinate 108,298,666 of CM053149.1, read as the reverse complement.
ACCCAGAAGCCCGATAAGGAATCAGGTAAGCAGCCTGCCCTCTCTCTGGACCACTCCTCTGTCTCTTCACCTCAAAATTCAGCTCCAACTGTAATTGAGTTTGGCTTCTGTTCCTGGCCCATTCCTTTGTCCTGAAGTGGAGGGGCACCCAAATTACAAAAGGTGACATCCTATTCTGAGTTCTGTCCCTCCTGCCACTTTTCTTGGCCAAGTCACCTCACCTCTCCAGGCTTTCTTGTGTTTAACCTGCAGGGCTGTGGCCAGCATCCCAGGTGAGGGGCCTCCAGCTGTAAAGGAATTAGGCTGGGGGGGTGGACCTCCATCACCCCACACAGTCCCATTAGCCAGACCTCTCTCCTTAAAATTACCCAGGGGAGGAACACTACTCCGCTTCACATACTCATGCACGCACATGCACACGCACACTCACATCTTAACCCAAATGAATCACACAAGAAGAGCTATTGATACTATGAGCTTTTAATGGGTATCTCTGCCTACATTTGAGGGAGAAATGAGAGAATGCCCCGCCATGACCTTCTTCAGCTATGGAGGGGCTTGGACAGATGAAAGGCTGAGGAAGGAGTGGGGGGCAGAGGCAGAGCCGACAGTGGGTTCCCCAAAACTTTTCTTTAGTGCTGAGTGGGGTAGCCAGATCCACACTGGGAGTTCGGAAGCACAAAATCGCCAGCTAGCTGCCACATCCGGGAACCTGCCACCCCGGGTCGGCCGCGGCGCCCTCTCCAGGCCCCTGCCGGTCCCCGAGGCCACCACCAGATGGCAGCATCGAGCAATAGTCCCTCTCAAGCCCGTCTCCGTTCCTCTGTTCTTAGACCTTCACAGATCCCCGCTGCACTGCCTGTATTTCTCTCCCTACCGAAATGGATCCCGGGGGTTCTGTCTGCTTTATTTCCAAAGGAACCAGTGGCGTATGAGAGCACCCTGTCTGTCCAATGGGACCATTGGACACCTGGAGGGGCCAGCTACGGCTGTGCTTCTGGAGGAGTTCAGGGTGTGGCGGTGTGTTTTGGTGGCTTTGGCTGAGCTGGATCTAGCCTCTTTCCGTGACCATATCATCTTTCTGTGACCATAGCATCTGGCACACAGTAAGGGTTCCTTGAAATGAATGGAACTGAGCCAACAAACCCACACAGCCAAGAAGGAATGTGTATGCTCCTGGCTTTGGTAGCTCAGCCACTGCGGCAAGGCCAGCATCTCTCTCTCTCAGGATGCTTGTGTGCAGGGTAACTAACTATGCCTGCCTCCCGCATCCCGTTGCCTGCACCCCTTAACATCAGGTAGTATCTAGCCACAGTGATCTAGGGGGCTGTGGGAAATTTGTCCAGATGAGTTCACGGGACCTCCTTTCTCTCCTCACCCTGTTCATCAGCTCTTCCTGTGACCACCATGCAGCCCACCACCACCTCTGGAACCCTGACTGAGGATGGGCAGCTGGGAGAGCCAGAGGAGGGGGCGGCCAGCAAAGCGAGGATAACGCCTGAGCAGACTGGCTCTCAGGAATAATTGCATGTGTCTACAGACATGTCCTTTTGTCCCCCTCAGCTAGAAAAGATGTGGACCCATTGTTGAACCCAAATACTAGAAGTTGATCTAGACTCTCCAGTGGCATCTGCTGATGTTGGTTCATGTTTCCCTGTTGGCCCAAGCCTGTCTAGCCTGACCTCGCCCAGTTTGCTGACTGTGGGGTGTCGGGGTGGGTAGATGGAAGAGGGCCAGGGTGGGGACCAGGTTGGGGTGGGGACCTCAGTGCACTCCCAGGAATTCCTTAAGGACATCACAGGTCTTCTTGTACATGACCTCCCGTAGCTTTCTGACCCGCCGGGTGCTCGACGCTCCCACGAAGCTGTCGGGCCTCAGCATGGCCATGCCACCGTCCACCTCGCCCATGATGATGAGTGGCGTCTCACCCACCGTCACATTGGGGCAGGGGCAGGTCCAATCCACATGCAGCAGAGTGACCTCCAGGGGCTCCCGGCCCAAGAACTTGAGTCCCATCTTCTCGTCCTTGAGGACTTCGTCCACAGTAACCAGGGCGCGGCCCGTGTCAGGCTCTTCAGTCAGCTCAGACACTCGGCCCAAGATGACAAAGTCGCTCCGGCAGAAGCTGGTAACAAGCTTCTGCCGCGGCTTGCAGGCCCGGCAGCGCTGGTTCCCCCGCGGGAAGGGGCAGGACTCCTCACAGGCCTCACGGCTCGCAAAGTTGTTGCCGTTGCCTTCACAGCCACCGTAGACAAAGGACTGGCACTGGCCCGTCTGGCCATTGTAGGCCCAGCGTGGTGCATAGGCCTTGCAGGGCCCCTGCAGGGCAGGCAGGCTACACACGGCCAGGGGGCCGCTCATGCAGGCCAGCATGCAGGCCTCATAGGTCTCAAAGTGGTTGCGGTTGCGGTGACAGTGGCCGAAGGAGAAGGTAAGACAGTTGTTGGCCTGGGCATCGAAGTGCCAGCGGGTCTGCTCCTCACCACAGTCCTCACTGTCGGGGGGCTCCAGGCACTCAGCCGTGGGGAAGGCTGTGCCGTTGATGCTGCTCTCCGCAGTGGCCGAGGCCTGGCCAGCCCTGACCACCGACAGCGGGAAGTCAGCCCGCAGCACCCCGGCCGCGTTCTGGGCCGTGCAGGTGTAGATGCCGGCGTCCTGGGGCTGGGCATTGTAGATGACCAGCTGGGCGATGTTGGTGACCACCACGTTGCCACGCACATGGTTGGGCCTCATGACCACATTGTCACGATCCTCCAGCTGCTTTTCCCAAGTGATCTCAGGCCGAGGCCGGCCCACCACGTCACAGAGGAAGCTCACAGTCTCGCCGATGGTGACCGATTGATGCACAGGGTGGTTGAGCAGGGCGGGCGCTGCCATGTCCAGCCCAGGGGTCTCTGGGGAGGTGGTGGTGGGGTGCACAGTTGTCTCAGGCGGTGGGGGGCTGGTATTGGGCCAGGTGAAGTGGTAGCGGCAGGTGACAACGGCCAGTGTGATGCCCTTGGAACAGGCTTCTGCGTCCATGTAGCAGCGGTTGTAGTAGGTGAGGCCGTCAGAGGCGCAGGTGAAACTGGGCTCTTTCTCACAGCGATCTTTACACTTACATATGGGCTGGCCATCCCAGATGTCGCATTCAGAGCCCTGCTGCAGACACATGAAGTGGTCGCAGGTGGCCTCCTTGGGCATCCCCACTGGGCCCTTCTTCCCCTTCACATCCATGTAGCGGGCTGCCACACAGCTCTTAGTCCCGCACACATTGGGACAGCACTTCTCGTAGGTCTCACACTCCTGGAAAGAGCGATGGAAAGGCTTGAGCAGAGAAGGGAAGGAAGAGAGGACAGGCCCTTACCCCCATTAGAGGGGACAGAAACTATCATGTGCTCATCGCCAAGTGCTGACCACGAGTGAAAGATTTTGATGATGATGATGATAGCTAACCTAGACATAGCACCCACTATGTGCCAGGCCCTCTTCTAGGAATTTTTGACATCTGTGCATTTATTTAATGTTCATCACAAGCCTGTGAGGTAGGTACAGTCATTATACCCACCTTACAAATGAAGATGAGGTTCAGGGAGGTGACGTAAGTTGCCCCAGGTCACACAGGCAGTAGCGTGGGAAGAGATGGGCCACAGACCGCTCAGAGGTCGAGTTTTCTTATGACCAATTCACAGAGGAGAACACGGAGGCTCAGAGAGTTGACACCCAGGTCCGTACAGTTGGAAAGTGATAGAAGGGGCTTCATGCCCCAGGCGGATGGGACTCTAAAATAGTGTCACTTTTTCTTCATCGTGTAGCTAACACAAAGGGGGTCTAGGTTTCAACAAGTTAGCCTGACTTTTTGTTTTCTTTCTATCAGGGTAAGGAGACTTGAACAGGTCACACCATCCGCAAAGAGAGAAAAATCAGAAACCAAAGGGGCAGGTGTTTAAGGCTGTGTACCTGCTCCACCCAGGACACATACCCACATCCAGAACAGAGGTGCTGATGAGCCCCGCCCCCAAAAAGTTGCCTTTAAGTTGATTCTAGCTAATAGTAACCCCAGGTGTAACAGAGTAGAGCAGTGCTCCATGGGATTTTCAAAGGTTGTAACCTTTTGGAAGTAGATTGCCAGGACTTTCTTCCAAGGTGCCCCAGGGTGAATTCAAACCACCAGCCCTTTGGTCAGGGCTTAACCATTTGCACCACCATCCAGATTTATCTAAAGCCAAGAGTCAGGGCAAGTATGACAGGCCAGGAGGCCAGCTCTTGCCACCACAGGCTGTACCAGAACTAGGCACTCATTTCCAACTCTTGAAACAGCTCAAAGCAATGAGAAAGAAAGGTTAAAAAAAAAAACCTTCCTTTGTGTGGCAAAGTTCAGCAAGGCCGTCAGCAAGTACTCGCCAGGTGGTAATCCGTCTGATTTTCTATGGAGCCACATAAAGCATTAGTTTAATTCCTCGAAATTAGCAAAATGTGCCTGAAGCTGGCGCAAACAAGGTTTTCACGTGGTGTTTTCGATAACAACGCGTGGAGCCCACTGGGCAGGCAGGCAGCACTCCTAATCCTCCACCCTGTAGTAACCCTGAGAGTTACTCCCCACGCGGGGCTGGCCTCGTCATTCTGACTTTCATTTCAGCCTTGCAGCCTCTTGGACATTCCTCATCGGCTAAGAGGGGGAAATATCCCACCAGCCCAGCTGCATGGAGCCCGCCGGCTTGACGTGTTTACTCCCTTTCGCCCTCGGGCTCAGAATGAGGACTTTGTTTGGCAGCCCTTGTTTGGCATGGGCCTCTAAGCTGCACCAGGGGAGGCTTTGGGGCTCAGATGGGCAGACTTCAGAGGTGGGGTCTGAGGCAGAAAGACCTGCTAGGGTGTTGAGGGCTGGCAGTTGACAAGAGAATTTGCTCTCTGGCCTGAGGGTCATCCAGTTCTGGCCAGACAGCTCCGTTAGGACTAGGTGGTCTGACCCAAAGCCTCATCCACAGCGACCAGGAAACCTAGGGGGGAACATTAGTGCAGTTTTGCATAAGGACCCAGGATGTACCTGAGGTACCTTGACTCCCCAGCTTCATACAGATCCCTTCTCCCCAAGACAGATGGAATCAGCCAGAGCCTCAATGTCCCCAAGCCCCACCTGCTTTATCAGGTCAGACTGTGCCCTGAAACAGGCTTCCCACCAATGCAGCAGGCTGTCAGCATGGCCTCTGTGGGATGGAACACGCGGCCACCTCTCCGGCTCCATATCTTCCCCTCCCTTGGCACTGCCAGTGCCCGCTGGAGCATCTGGCCTGAGAGTTGTCCCCCTGGGAGTCGTGAAACAGAAGCTTCCTCTCTCCGGGATGACCCTGAGCTCCTTTGGGGTGAGGCGTGTTTGGCAGAAGCAGAGGGAACATCAGGGTCTCACATGACCCCAGATGCCCCAGGAACTCCAGAGGATTTGATGCTGCCTGAGAGCCATCCAGGCATCCCAGGAAGTGCCCCCGTGAGGGGCAGGCGCCGCCAGCGGGCCCCTAGCACCTGGGTGAGTAGGCAAGAATGGCTCTTGAACTAAGACCCCTTGAACTTGACCCCTCCCTACAGCAGAAGCTCCAAAGGCATCCCCAGGGGACTGTTGCCCTGGGACACGTCCTGCCACCATGTCCTGGGACCAGGAGGTACAGGAAGACTTAGGAACATGGCAGGTTCAAAATTAGTCTGTGCCCCACCAGGGACATTAGACAGAGTCATGCTAGCCATTTCCGCTTGTCCCCACCATCGCCTCAGTCTGCTTTTAGCGTAGTGTCCACACACCTGATGCGGCAGCCCGGAGGGCAGGACAGAACCGGAAGCCTCACTGTCAGGCAGACAGCCTTCAGCTCCGTCCTTCCGTCACAGCTTGCTGTACCTTTCTGAGTGTCCACCCTCTCACCTGTAAAGGGGATGCTGACGTCCACCTTGCTGACACGCAATGCCAGGTCATACCATGAGCCTGGTACAGTGCTGGCCCACAGCAGCCCTCAGCAAGCAGGAGACAAGGAATTCACAATTCCTAGTCCCTGGGGAACTTGGACATCACATCTGCCTCTTCTTCTGGCTTTCAGGTTAACAGACAGACATGACTGCACGTGGACGACTGTGTTCCCCCACATTCTCGGGCCCTGGAGACCCCTTGGAGTCATCCACAACCCAGAGCTCCCACTCCCCACACTCACACGCCCACTCACCTGGTCCCACTCCCCACACTCACATGCCCACTCACCTGGTCAGTCTCACACTCCCGCTTGCAAGTGCTCTGGGCATCCACCCAGAGGTTGGGGTTCATGTCGTTGGGGCAGATGCCAGCATGGGAATAGCGGATGGGTGGCAGCGCTCCACCTCGAGGGGGGACCCCGAACAGCAGCAGCAGCGCCACCACCTGCCCCCAGTGGGACCAGAACCGCCGGCACCCAAGGGCCCACATGGTGCAGTTCTGTGGCGGCGGCGGCAACCTCCCCTGCAACGACACCCACGAGGGCCTTCTCCTTCTCCTGGGGCTGGAGACACCTGCCCCTCCCCGCCCCACCCCAGCAGGCTTCCTTGCACTGCAGCCCGCGGCTGCTACAGCTGCGGCTGCCTCCGCCGTCAGTGCAGCCTGCTGGGCCACCAGCTTCAGAGAAAAGAAAGGTCTTGGGAAGGAAACGTCCTCTCCTGAGTGTGGGAGCTGGGCTGCCGCAGGAGCCCCAGCTGGATTTATATCCTAGGCGCACCCGAGTGGGCGCGAGCTAACCTGACGCCTGTCACAGGCAGGCTGCTGGCTCCTCTGTCCCGTGGCCGATCGCAGACTTGTTGCAGAAGGGGAAAAAAAAAGTTGGAAGCAGTTTAGGCAGCTATATCTGGCACGGTGGGACACCTGCTTGTTTTTGAGTTCCAGGAGGCCTTTAACCCCTTCAAGGGCCAGAAATGGCATGTGCTTGTTGGGGGAGCTGGCTCCAGGACACGCAAGCTCCCTGTAAAGGAGGGATCTGTTTCCCTTTCCTCCACCCCACCTCCCCGTGGCCGGGCCCCCTCCTCTGCTTTAGCCACCTCTAAAGAACACACAATCGCTTGTTACAAGGAGGAACCTGCAGCCACGTCCGGGGTTAGCATCGCCTGGCCTGATAGCACATTTGAGAGCAAATGACGTGGAAAAACAACAAGTTCACGGCCATTCCAGGGCGGGCTTGAGCAACGCTGTGCTCTGTAAGCCGACTCCTACTCCAGCAACAGGGCCTTTGTCGGGGGCTTGCATGTGTGCGGACAGCTCCGTATCTCTCTGTCCCGAGCCATTTCTCTTCTCAAGTTCCAACTTCGGTGAATTTTCCCCAAATCCTTCCAGAGACACATACCAGATAGCTCCGGCTCCCCCGGCTGTGGGACGGATCACATTCCTCGCTCCTGGGTTGACACACTTGTCCGCTCCAAGAAAACCTCACAGTAACAGTGTTTGAAGAGCAAGCTGGACGGCACAGCTGCCCCAGTGAATGATCATCATAGCTGCTGTCATCCAGCTTTCTGTGTGCCCGACACACTTCGGAGGCATGCTCCCATCTCCCCCCATTCTGCAGAGGAAAAGGCTCAAGGTCAGAGAGGGCAAGTGACAGGGGCCAAGGTCACAGTCATAATAATAATAGATAATATTTCCCAAGTTCCTATATGTGCTGTGCTCTCTATATGTGTCCTTTCATTTCATCCTCACAAGTTGCACCTCTGTTTCAGATGTGAGTGAATGGACACAGAGAGTTTAGGTAATTTGTCCTGTGTCACACAGCTCCAGGATCCCACTGTTAACACAGAAAGCAGGGACACCCACTGGCCAGAGTGTGGGCAGAGGCCCTTGGAAGTCACCTTCTTCTCAGTCATCTCATCTGTCAGAACTGCCCAAACTCTGGCCTTTACAAGCTGGACAGAAGTTTTTTATATATCAGGGACTGTATTTCTGGAGGGGACAGGTGTGAAAAACAGGGAACAGGGGAGGTTTCTCTGCCACTTGGTAGGAAATGGTTTATCTCTGAAACACCACAGAAAAGCAAGCAGGCTGGGAGTCTTCATACTGGTCATTCAGTCCTTGTGGTGTTGGAGTGTGAAGGGAGACAGTTCCTCAGAAGAAACAGGTGTGTTTTCAAGGCCGAACCTCAAACGGTAGCTGAGTTGCTATGCTTTTTCAGGACAGAGCTTGAAAGGACCTCCCTAGTGATGCTCATTTTACAGATGGGAAAATTGAGTCCTGAGCCCAGGCACCTTATTCTTCCAGTTCCACTTCCCCCTTCAGAGCTATAGTTCACCATCTAATTTGATTGCAAAAAGACAACCTAATTCCTTTTCTACCTTGCCGGCTTTCCATCTTCCTAGCTGGGTGGCACGTTGCTTTCTCCTCGCCTGAGCTGATTCCTCCTCATCTTGCTGGTCCTTCTGCAAGACCTGCCTTTTCTGCTCACATCAAACAGCTAATGAAGGGTGTCAGGCCTTAATCCTCTAAATTATTGGAATAAACTTCCACCCAAGGCCGCTCCCAGTGATGGAGCCAGACAGCGGGCGACGCCGGCTGCTTTGAATTCCCTCTAATTTTATAAACCCATGTTCCAGCTGCTCAGAGCAGGGGCCTCGACACAGCACTTGGAGGAACGTGGCCGGGGAGTGGCAGGTGGATGGTGTAGCCCACTTTGATGTCTCACAGGGAAATGAACAGTGACACATTTCTAAGCAGGACTTGGAAAAATTGTCACAGTCGCATTACATGAAAACAAGGATCTGGGGACAGGAGGCTGATTACTGGGGCGCCAGTGAGACAGCAGGCTCAGGACAAGAGCTAGGGAGGAGGGGGGCACAAGGCAGAGGTGGGGGGCTTGTCTATACGACCCTGGCTTCTCAGGGTTGGTGGCGAAAGCCCTCTACCCAAAACAATCCTGTTGGGCAAGGAGGGCATCTCTCCCCTGGGCCCCATTCTGGGTACTCTGCTCCAAGAACTCTCAAACCAGCATCAGCAAAGAAGGGGCCCTAGAACACTCTCGACTCTCCCTCTCTGCCCCTCCAAGTCTCCCACCAAAACACAGCTCAGAATAATAAATAACGTCTGATCAGGGCTCAGAGCCCACAGAGCATTTCCATCGACGTCATCATCACTGACCCTCACACCAGCCCCAGGAGGCAGACAGCAGGGTGTTGCTACAAGCTCCGTAATGCAGAAGAGGAAACTGAGGCACAGAGAGGTTAAATTAGGCCTGCTGAGGGTCTCCCAGCCAAGGTCGAGCTGGGGCTCCCACCATCACCTCCCTGACCCCAACCCCAAGCTACCCATCTCCTCCAGAAAGGCCTCCCCACTCAGGCCTCTGCTACAGCCCCCACAGACAAGCCTGTTTATAAGCTGTCCTGGGAGCGCTTTGAAGTCTCCTCCATGTGGCCTTCCCTCACCGACCCAGCCCCAGTCCTCTTGGAACAGGCTCCCTGACTGTGGCCCAGGCTCTCCTGCATCTGATGTCCGTCTGTTTCCCTCACACACCTCTCTGGTGAGTGGTGCAGGCTCAGCCTCATCAATCCCAAGTACCAGTGACAGTCCCCAGCTGGGCCAGCTCAGCTGCCCAGTCCCAGCATCGCCCAGGCCTCCCCTTCCTCAGACTTTGAGCTGGGCAGCAGAACCTGGGCTGGCTGACCTGCCTGGCCTATGGGTGTCCTTTGCCTTCCATCCTTTCCCCATGGCCATCAGGCACAGATCAGCCATTTTCAACTCAGGGTGAGAGGTCAGGAAGAGGGCTGGCTCTGCCTTTGTCTCACAAGAACCCCCTCTGGCACTCACCTCAGTAAGAGGAGGGGGACCATGGACCCATGACACCTTCCAGGGTGGGTTCAAGGCCTACTCTAGGTATAGCTAGCAGGAAGTCACACCCACACAGTGAACTCTAGGTGACCTTTGACCTCAGGTTCCCTCTGAGCATAACAACTCTTGAGCCACTAGGGTCTTCATGATGTAACTGACGCCATTTCTCAAACTGACCAGGTCAGAGGCTTCAGCCACACACCCAGATGGTCACATAGACACCTGTGCCAGTGTCACAGAGGCCCATGCCACTCATCACAGACCTAGGCTATTACCTCTTGTAGCATCTCATTCCCCGTTCCTTTTTATTTCCTTCCACAGATGTGTTTTAAGACCCCTAATATGAGCAACACTGTAGGTACATAGAAACAAACAGCAGTCCCAGTCAGCAGAAATGGCATAGTCTAGGCCAGAAAACAAGCCTGCAAAAAGACCTTGGTAAGGAGCGTGCTGGTGCAGTGGTTAGGGGCTTGACTTGCAAACCGAAAGGATGTTGGCTTGAATCTGTCAGCTGCTCCATGGAGAAAAGACCTGTTGATTTACAGCCATAAAGTCTTTCTTTTAAAGAAAAAGAAAAAAAGAAAGAGATCTGCTGCTGTCAAACTGATGCTGAGTCCTAGCGACCCTGTTGGACAGAGCAGAACTGCTCCACGCGGTTTCCAAGGCTGTATGGAAGCAGACTGCCATGCCTTCCTCCCATGCGGGGCCTGGTGGGTTTCAGCTGCCAGCCTTTCAGTTAGCAGGCAAGCACCTGAACCACTGCAACACCAGAGCTCCGCCACAAAGATTACAGCCTAGGAAACCTACAGGGTAGTTCTGCTCTGTCATAGGGGGCTGCTACGAGCTGGGACCAACTTGACAGCACACAACAACAAGGGCAGTAACACCTAAGAGGAGGTTCTTACAAGGCTGGGAGCACAGGAAGGGGAGCAGGGGTTTGCCACCTGCCTCAGACACGGCATGCGGTGGGCCTTGAAGCCTGAGCAGGGGTCTGCAAGACCAGAGGTGAAGGCGGTCTGCTCCACCTCCCCTAGCAAAGCCCTGGCCCACAGTCGGGCCTCCCTGGCCAAGGCCCTCCATACGCGGGATCAAGAAAGGGGAGATGACAGGGAAGTGGATAGGTTTAGGAGACAGGGGAGGGGTAGGAGCTGCTGGTCTTACCCTCTATGGGGTAGCCCCTGCAAAGTCAACCCAGCAGCCATTCTGGTCTCCCCTGCTTGGACCCCCGGATGGGAGGCCTCCTTGCTTTCTCCCAGAAGGATCAGTACGCCCACTCGCTGTTGCCTCCTGTTCTGGTCCTTACCCAAGCATATCTGGGGAGGAAGAAGGATTGGAGAAGCAGGAGTTGGGGTGCTGGAGAGAAGCAAATCTATTGCCAGGAACTCAGATGGATTCTCAGGAAGCCCAGCCCCAGTGATTAGTGAGACCCAAGCTGGGAAGTTGAATCAAACAGCTGGCTCACTACCCAGCTGGAGACCCCCTGCCCAAGCAACCCAGGGCCTAGGTTGCATTACAGGGCTGCGTGAACTCTCCCCTTCGAGCAAGACTGCACTGGCCTTGGATAATTACCGGGGCCTCAACAGATGGTGGAGGCAGCAGGGGAGGCTGTCAGCTGTGGGACATGTGACCTCCGGCATCTGTGTGGAACAGGACACGGGAGGGTCCGCACTGGCCTCGGTGGATGCAACCCTGAACCAGGACCTTAGAATCACAGCCTGGCAGGGTGGGGTATGACACAAGATCCTGGGCTAGCCCGGCTTCCTTTGAGACCCTGCTGTTACGGCTGAGTCTTGAGAGTTCCAGGTGTCTGAGTCTATCCGTGTGCGCTGAGAAGCAGGAGACACACTTCTGGTACAGCACAATTTCGGATAACTTTGAGCCCCCAAAGGCTTCCTTGAAGAAGGTAGGTGTCATTGAAGAGTGGAATTCAGGCCCACCTCAAACTCCTCTCCCACACGGTAGCTCCACAGGGCAGTGGGCTGAGCACCGGCCAGGAGTCAGGAATCTGCAGTTCTCCTCCTGGGCAGCCATCGCTACGTGACCACCTCCACTTTCCCGTCTGAGGCCCCTTCCTGCTCCCTCCTCTGTGAGCCCATGTTCCATGGCCTCCAGCTTTGCCTTGATGGAATTGGCCTCAGAAAGCCTGAGCAGCTCTCAGCCAAGATAAACACGGGAGTGCAGAAGGGAAAGGCCTCCCGACTGTTCTGCTCTGCACCGCTAAGTTTTGAGGGTGGTTTCCTAGTAATAGACGAACAAAACAGCCATGGAGGGGCTGTGGTGAAGGCCAGTTTCAGCTGAGCTTGTCTTTAGTGCGCAGGACGAGTCAGGACTCAGAAACAAGCATGCTGCTCAAGTTGCCTTAAGGATAGAGGAGGGAACACTTGGGACTGTCCTCTAAGTCTGGGTCTGCGGAGACAGTCATGAGAGAGATCTGGAGTGCAGGCTTGAAGGAAGGCACCATCAATAGATCCTAGGCCAAAGGGGGTGATTGGTTATCTGTGTATCTACTCAGCAAACATTTTTGGAGGACCTACTGTGTGCCCTAAAGGACCCCTGGTGGTGCAGTGGTTAAAGTACTTAACTGCTAACAAAAAAGTTGGCTGTTCCAAGATGGAAGTTGGCTGCTCAGGCTTTTTGAAGCCAGTGCCATCAAGGCAAAGCTGGAGGCCATGGAACACAGGCTTACAGAGGAGGGAGCAGGAAGGGGCCTCAGACGGGAAGGTGGAGGTGGTCACGTAGCGATGGCTGCCCAGGAGGAGAACTGCAGATTCCTGACTCCTGGCCAGTGCTGAGCCGACTGCCCTGTGGAGCTACCTGTGTGGGAAAGGAATTTGAGGTGGGCTTGAACTCCACTCTTCAATGACATCTACCTTCTTCAAGGGAGGTTTCTGCTTTAGTCAAGATTTATAGCCTTGGAAACCCTGCAGTTTTCTGCCCTATAGAGCCCCAAACAGCAACAACCCACTACCATCAAGTCAATTCCAACTCATAGCAACTCTACAGGACAGAGTAGAACTGCCCCATAGAGTTTCCAAAGAGTACCTAGCAGATTTGAACTGCCAGCACTTTAGTTAGCAGTCGTAGCATGCAACTGCTATGCCACCAGAGTTTTCTTCTGCCCTATCAAACCAAAAACCAAACCTACTGACTCATAGTGACCCTATAGGTGAGAGCAGAAGTGCCCCACAGAGTTTCCAAGGAGTGTCTGGCCGATTTGAAACTCCAACCTTGTGGTTAGCAGACATAGCACTTAACCACTGCACCGCCAGGGTTTCCTCTGTCCTATAGGGTCACTATAAATTGGAATTGCCTCAGGGGCGATGGGTTTGGTTTTTTGGTTTACTATGTGCCCTACCTTGTACATGGTATGAGGACATGGTGGGAAATAAGACTCTGTGGCATCCATCGTTATGGATTTGAAGTTCTGATGTGGGATACAGATATTAGACAAATAAGCAAATGACTATAAACATATTATGGCAGATGCTTAAAGGGAAACATACAGGGCGCTTGATACTGGGATATCAGGGCCAGCCCGCCCTCTTCTCCCTGCTCCACTTTCCACCTATGAGAGGTGGAAAGTTGGCTGGAGTAGGCTCTAAATACCCGGCCAGCACTAATTCCAGAGGAGAGTGCTGGGGGTTCAGAGCCCCGTAAAGCATGGGTCAGAAAGGGCTTTCCAAGGGAGTGACATTGAAGCTGAGATGTGAAGGTTAAACCATAGCCAGGCAAAGACGGAACAGCACATGCAAAGGCTCTGAAGTAGGTGGTGGGAGCATTCGTGGACCTGAAAGACAGGCAAGATGCCTGCAGCAGAATGAGTTCACCCCATTTCAAACAGGACTCAGGGGGACAAACTTCTGACCCATGCCTACTCCACTCCTGGAGGGAAGCCCTGATTTTTCACTTTCATGTAAGGAAAGGTTTCCTCTGCACTTTGATCTCTGTTTTTGGTAGGTGCTGGAGGTGGAGATTTAGGTAGAAAATACCCAGTATGCAGCTAAGTGACCAGAAGAATATTTGCATCAGTTAGTCACTGCTCCAGCTTGCAGCAAGACTGGAAACCTAAGAATCAGTTAGGATTCACAGTTGTAAATGGCATGGCAATGAATATGCATTAAAGAAAAGAGAATTAATTTTTAAATAGGTGCAGGATGGAGAATTACTACCCATCTCATGGCAGGACGGTTGAAGCACTGATGGACTAGAGGAGGGGCAGCAAATGGGCTGGGCCCTTTTGTCAGAAGCCACCATGAGGACATCGCCCAGGGTGAAGGTAACTTCGTTAACCTGGGTGGTGGGAGATACTGCCTGGAAGAAGATTTGAGAGGTGCTACTAGTGGTTAAGTGTTATGTCTGCTAACCAAAAGGCTGGCAGTTCAAATCTACCAGGAGCTCCCTGGAAACCCAATGGGACAGTTCTACTCTGTCCTATAGGGCTGCTAGGAGTCAGAATTGCCTCAGCAGTAGTGGATTTGGTTTTTGGTTACTCTTAACTCTGCGGTCAGCAGCAGGGAAGTGTCAGCAAGCTTCAGGATGAACAGAGGGCAGGAGACATCAAATCAAGGAAGTGAGACCTCCACAGCAGTGACCTTGAATCTGCCTACCTGCCAGAAGCAGCCTCAGGTGTTCAGCGATCGGGGGAGACAAAGACTCCCACCTCTGAGGGTTGAGGGTAGAGGTTTTGGAGAGGAGGGTTTGACTCCTGATCCTATGACTAATCTTCTGTCCTCTGGGGTTTCCCAAGCAGTGAGTGTACATGAAAAAGACAATGGCCAATTGGGACATAAAGTACAGTGCCACAGTCATTAATTCTTAGTCGGCTTGATGTCTGAGCTGTCTCCCAATGCAGCACCTCTCTCTAGTAAGTTAGAACTTGATTGGAGAATAGAGCTTAGTCCAAGGGGCTTTACCCAGATTTCCAGTTCCCAGCATCTGCAGATAATCTGTATACATATTTCTGTAATGGATTAATTAGAGAAGATTTAGGGAAGTTTTACGTAAGAACTTAGTGTCCCGGTGGCAAAGTGATTAAGAGCTTGGCCAACCAGTCAGCAGTTCAAACCCACCAGCTTCCCCTTGGAAGCCCTATGAGGCAGTTCTGGTCCACCCTATAGGGTCCCTATGAGTTGGAATCAACTCAACAGCAACAGGCTTTGGTTCGCTTTTTAAACAAGACCTTAAGAGCAAATTCAGTTATTGTTGTTAGGTACTGTCGAGTCTCTTCCAACTCACAGTTAATTATTTTCTATCTCTGGAATCACGAATGAAAAAAAAATCTGGAACACTAAAACATCCTGGTTGTTTCCATCAAGCCAGTGCCAATTCCCGGTAACTTTATGTAGAACAGAACAAAACACTGCCTGGTCCAGTATCACCTTTATGATCCCTGGCAAGCTTGAGTTCATTGTTGCCTTCCAGTGTGGGGGCTCATCTTCCAGCATTATATCAGACAATATTCTGTTGTAATCTATAAGGTTCCCATTGGCTGATTTTTGAAGGTAGATTGCCAGACCTTTCTTCCTGGTCTGTCTTAGTCTAGAAGCTTCAGTGAAACTTGTTCACCCTGGGTGATTCTGATGGTACTTGAAGTGCCAGTGCCATAGCTTCTAGCATCACAGCAACTTGAAAGCTACAACAGTACTGCAGACTGAGACATGTGAAGATTCTGCAGCCACAGCCACAGAATTAAACCACCACTCTGAGTGGACTGGCAAAAAAGAGACATGAACCCTCAGGACTTAGAAGGCAGATCCACACAGTCTGAAGTTCGAACATTCTAGAATTTTGTTGTTCATTCACGATTCAAGAGTTGGATCCTCCTCCTCTGGATATGAAGTTGACAGAGGGTTGTGTAGAGAATCCCACGGCTGGTGTACATGCAAATCACCCAGAGAACTTGTTCACTCTGTTCCGGTCCCGCTGGGGTATTTGTCTTTTCACACACTCCCACTGGCTGCAGACTTCAATTGAGGCACAGTCCAGAAGTTCCAAATGGCAAAGTTTCCATTATTCAAATATTTGTTAAGCGAACTGTGGCAGAAAACATGGCAGCAGGGAGGAAATTCACACTATCCTACTGAACAGGAAGTCTCTTGTAACTGGGCTTGTCCCAACGCCCTCTGCTGGTCAGAGAGAGCGTCAAGTGGGCACAGAAGTCGTGGTGGAGATTGGGTAAGAGATCTGCTCACCGATTCCAGTAGCCAGCAAGAGGGGCCTTCCTGTGTCCTCTGCGAAGCCTGAAGAAGCCCCCAGTGATGGGAGAACGTAGGCGCTCTGGAGTAGAGGTCTAGGCATGGAATATTCTCTGTCATAATGACCTGTGGCTCTGCCCTGAGCCAAGGGCACTGCCAGAATCACTCACTCCTGCAGCCCCTCGAACCTTCCCCACAGGTCTGGGAACTCAAAGGTGGGATTAACAGGTGCTCCCAGGGACTGCAGGGCCTCCCTGAGAAGCCCAGCATCACCTGGGCTCCCGGTTGCATTTTCCAGCCTCCAGAATGTCTCCACCCACATGTGGAGTTTATTCCCTTCCAGTTCCCAAAGGACAACTATGACAATGCAGTTCACCCGTGCAATGACATATATATATGTGTGTGTGTGTGTATATATATATATATAATTTATTTATTGTGATTAAGTGAAAGTGTACAATCCAGTTTAAGTCTGCATGCCCACCTATCTGCAGCTCCTACTGCTCTCCTTGCTGGTGACAGCACACTCTTCCTTTTCATTCTATACATGTCATATCCTCTTAATAATCTCCTGTTCCTTCCTCTCCACCCTCTCCATTCCCCTCTAGTAAGAGGCCAGTAGGACATCCTGTAGATGCACAGAACCATAAAGTGCACACACAGTATGGTCACTCTGTGTCACCAAGTCCAACCTATTCCTGTCCAAGGAGTTGACCTCAGTAATGATTTACGGACAGGGGCAGCATCAGGACCAGGGGCCATGCTCCCAGGGGCAACTCAAGGTTGGACCATCAGTTGTGGTCCTTTAGAGGAGTTCTCAGGGTGTACCCCTTTTTATTCTCGTGTTGCCACTGAGACTCAACTCTGTGAGCCCCATCACGGCTGTCACCGGTGGTGGCCAGACACCATCTGGTTCTTCAGGTCTCATGTCGATAGTCACCCATTCATATGGGTCTTTCTGTCTTCTGGGTTCTCTTTCCCCCGTGTTGTTTTGGTCCTTGGTGATCATCTGCTCCTGCTGAATTGGGGCCATTTGGTGTACCTCAGATGACAGCTTGCTATCTTTTAAGACCCCAGATGCCACTCACCAGTATGGGATGGGGAAGGCTCTCTTGGCAATACGCCAGTTGTGCCAATTGGCCTTGAATGATATATATATATTTTAATCATAAGAAAAAGAATGCAGTGCCAATGACATGCTACAATGTGGCGGTCACCTGACAAGGGCATAACTGAGGAACACCAGACACAAAAAGCTATATATTGTATGACTTGATTTATACGAAATGTCTAAAAGAGGCAAGTCTGTAGAGAGAAGCAGATTAATGCTCTCGAGGGGCTGGGGGAAGGGTAGGACAGGATTGCTTAATGGGTACGGCAAGTCTCCTCTTGGGGTGATGAAAACATTCTGGAGCAAGACAGAGGTGACAATTGTGCAACATTGGCAAACACACTAAATGCCCCTGAATTGAACCCGTGGAAGTAGCCCCACTGGGCCAGTTTTGTGTTAGATATGTTTTACCACAGCCCTAGTAATAAAAGGAACCCTGGTGGCGTAGTGGTTAAGTTCTAGGGCTGCTGACCAAAGGGTTGGCAGTTCAAACCCACCAGGCACTCCTTGGAAACTCTATGGGGCAGTTCTAGTCTGTACTATAGGGTCGATGTAGGTCAGAACTGACTTGACAGCTGTGGGTTTCGTTACAATCAAAAAGGAAGAGATAAGGAAGAGATACGGTTGCTCAGACTTGGACAGCGCAATCTTTTCTCATTTTGAGAATTTAGGAAAAGTCTTTTCAACTTCACAATTCTTATTGGTGCTGAGGTGAACTAGTCTGTTGTCCAACTCGGGAAAATCTCTACCAAGTTTCTTTCGACAATTAGCTGTGGGATTTCGAGAGATTTCAAGTCGTCATGAATACTCCCACAGACAGAATGTTCCAGGCAAATGGGCAACGGGGCTGAAGGGGGGAGGCCAAAACTCTCAGCAGACACACTTGGACCCAACTGACCGGATTTTAGGGAACAGGAGGTCCAGGGTGAGAGGCGTGTCTGGAGAGGTGGCTGCAGCCTGCTTTAAGGTTCTTCATCACAGGAAAATCTGTCACCCCTTTCTTGCCTCCATCTCTGTAGTTAAGTGAACATCGACTCCTGTTGCCACTGCCTTTCAAATCTCTCATGCGCGTCCTTTTCTCTGCATCCTCCTTGTTAACAAGCCCAGTTGCTGATACCACTGTCTTGCTTGGGAGTGGTTCCTGTATCCCCTCTCCAGCTCCCCGGAGTCCCTACAGTCATCTCTAGATCATACTCAAGGTCTCTCTGGCTTTTACCAACCCGACCCTACCATGCCCCGGATGACAGATGTGACCAAACAAATCTACAGAGCTGTCATCACTCCCATGCCACATTGCCCTGTCCCTCTTCATGGTCACAGCTTGGTGCAACAGTGCCAGCCGCCCCAGAGATGGAGACCCAACACGCCCGGAGAGGGAGGCATTTTAACTGTTTCTCTCAGCAGCTCTTTGTAAAAACAAACAAAAAACAGTTGCCAGCAAGTTGTTTCCGACTCACAGCGTGCCGCATAGAACCGTGCTCCACAGAGTTTTCCGGGGCTGGTTTTGCAGAAGCACATCACCAGGGCTTTCTTCTCAGGCCCCTCTAGGCTGGCTCGAAGCTGCAGCCTTAGATGCTGAGCATGTTAAGAGAGGAGAAACGGGCCTCAGGACAGCCCGGCAAAAACTTGCCAGCCTCTGCTGTCAATTTCTTAGAATTCAGACTTGGCCCTGTGCAGAGCCCTCTCCATGGGAATTCCATGGCCTTGGCCTTGGCCTAACCCTAACCCTAATCCACCTAAGTAAGTGGGTTGAGAGGCTTCCTCTTCCCCAGGGCCCCCGGAGAAAACACTCACTGCCAGCTACCTGGGCAGCTTCTCTCTGCCCAGTGGTAGGAGGAGCTGTGTAGATCACTGATTTACAGTGGCAAGAGAGCAACCTTCCAGTTGAGCGACAATTGGAAAGGTCCCCCCACTGTGCAGGGAGCCACCCTCTCTAAGTTGAGCCATCTTCCCTGTCCCTGTGGCAGCCAGAGTTTAACCATTTCATGCGCAACACATACACTTGGTGACTGTTCTACAGGGCAGCACTGGGGCCTTCTCCCTGCTGCAGATGAAGGACAAGAGATGACAGCAGCACCAGCATTCCCTGGCACACTGACTCCAGTCTCAGCCTCTGTCTTATAAGGACACCTGCAACTGCAGTTACAGCCACCTGGAGCGTCCCAGCACTCACTGGGTGATGCAAACAGTTTGTACGTGCAAACAGTTCTGACCCACTCAGCGGCACTGCAGAAGGAAGGTTTGGTGCCCTGCTTCCATGCAGATTACAGCAAGGAAACTCTCTGGAGCAGTTCCACTCTGTCTGTCAGTCTGTCAGTCTGTCAGTCTGTTGGTCAGAGTCAGCTCCACACCAGTGAGGTTTTTGGATAACCCCAGATAATTCTCCCATCTCAAGATCACAGCTTCTGCCATATAAGGTAACATTTACAGGTTCCTGAGATTAGGAGCTGATCTCTCTGGAGACCATGATTCAGCCCGCGTCACACTGGTGACCTGTACACTGAAATCTTTTCAAAATATCCCACCACGCAATAGTGCTCTGTACAGCTAGTTACAGGTTTGCAAGCACTATTTATTCCCAGTGCAGGACGGGCACTGCAGTCCAGGACAGGGCATGTGTTCAAGGCTGCGCAAGATCTTTCTCCCAATCCTCCCGGGATCTGTCTGCTTTCTGGAAGGACAATTTGCTTACAGAGAACATCCAAAAATCTCAGTTTAAGACTGTTAGCAAATATGACCAGGACCAGTTGCGCCGGTGGATTCTGACTCACAGCGAGAGCATGTGAGTCAGAGCAGAGCTGTGCTCAGCAGGGTTTTCAGCGGTTAATTGTTCAGTAGATCACCAGGCTTTTCTTCTGAGGTACCTTTGAGTGAACCTCCAACCTTTTAGTTAAAGCTGAGTCTGTTAAGAGTGTGCAGCACCCAGGGATTCCTTTTATAATAGGAGGGGCCAGTCTGACAGCACTCCTGCCACATTCCCCATACTCACCCCATGACAGGCCCGGTGACCAGTGCACTGTGGGTGTCTCAACTTTCCAACAGGGAATCAGTTTGTGGTTCCCCTAATGTCCTCACCTGAGAGGTGATGCTTCAAGCCCTCAGGGATCTGTCTAGGGAGAGAGAGAAAGTATGGTCAAATACACACAGTGTGACTCTAATTAAAAGTGTGCAATTCAGTGACACTGAGTTTATGCACAGTGTTGTGCAACCATCACCACTGTTTAGTTCAAGAATTTTTTCATAACCCCAAAATTAAATTCAATTCTCATTAAGCAGTCACTTCCTGTTTTCCCCTTTCCTTCAGCCCTTAGCAACCAACAAACTCTTTCCTGTGTCTATGCACTTGCCTATTCTGGATATTCCATGTAAATGGAGTCATGCAATCAGAAAATTGGTATCTCATTGGAGTTTTGATTTGCACTTCCCTACCATGGTGGTATAGTGGTTAAGCGCTACAGCTACTAACCAAAAGGTCAGCAGTTCAAACCCACCAGGTGTTCCTTTGAAACTCTATGTGGCAGTTGTACTGTGTCCTATAGCGTCACTATGAGTCGCAATCGATGGATGGTAGTGGATTTGCTTTTGGTTTAATGGTTAATGGTGCTGACCATCTTCTCAGGTGCTTGCTAACCGTTTGTATATCTTCTTTGGAGAAATGTCTATTCAACTCTTCTGCTCATCTTTTTAATTTGCTTGCCATTTTTGTTGCTGAGTTGTAAGGAGGCTTGTCTTTTATAGGACCCTTCTAAAATACTTCTGGCAATCGCCACAGTACTTACATGTACCTAGCATACATCCTGGTCATCACAGGCCATCTCAAATCAGAGTGCCACAGACACTGGCCCAACAGTTTCTCTGAAGAGTCACTCTGAGCTAAGGTTCTCACACCCACGACTGCTCCCACCACTGCTGATTGATATAAAATAAGAACCACCAAGTCCCCGTCTCAAAGTGACAAAAACACTCCTGTTTTACCCTAGCCTGGCTCCAGTCACCTCAAGGGCCCATGTGATCTCCATGCTGAGAACCCCAGCCTCACCCCAGCCACCCACTCTGGCCCCAAGTGCCCTCTTGTTTTCAGCTAAAGGCAGTTCTACAGGGGGAAGGTCCACACTTCCTCCCTCAGTGTTAAGTGAAGGCATCAAAGCCCAAAGCCTGTAGATCTCCCAGCTCACATAAATCACAGCCATCTTCCTGAGGTCCCCGGGTCAAGGTAGGCTCTGGGATGAGCTTCTCCCAAGGTCAGGCTCCAACGCTTTCCTACCACCATCCCACCTTGGTCCCTCCATGCCAGCTTCTTCTCTTAGGCAAGTTCCCATTGTCCTGGCCTCAAACCCGCTCCACTCCATCGGGTGTGTTTCCATATCAATGGTGGCTGTCAAAAGCCCAGTCCCATTTGTTCCCAGACATCTCCCCCTACCAACATATGGATCAGAAGAAACAAATAGATGTGTGAGAGACTACTTCTTGTCTCTGGATGCATCGCCTGGGCCCAGCTGGGACACCCTGTCACCACACCTGCTCATGAGGTTGTGAGGGAGCAACTGGGTGGTACTGTAGATAGTATGAAACTTTGTACCTGTGTTCAGCAAGGAGCAGGGCCAGGAGGAGACTAGACAGCCCACACCGAGAGGCTTGCTGGGTGTACATTATGTGCGGGTACCTGGTATAGGCAATGTATTAGCTTCTTTTACTGCTGCTGTAACAAATCATCACACATATAGTGGCTGAAGACATCACACATTTATTACCTTAAAATTTTGGCTTGGCTCTCTGGGCTAAAATCAAAGTGCCAGCAGGACTGCAATCCTTCTTGGGTCTCTAAGGGAAAATCCATTTCGTTATCTTGTCCAGCTTCTAGAAGCTACCTGTCTTTGTCAGTGACGCTGTTTCTCCACCTTCAAGGCCAGCAATGGTGGGTTGGGTCCTCCTCAGATCATGTCACTCAAAACCAACCTCCTCTGTAGTCAATCACCGCTGCTCTTTCCGCTGCCTCCCTCTTTGACTGTTAAGGGCCGTTGTGATTATATAGGGCCTCCCTGGATGATCCAGGCTACTCCCTGCAGCTCAAGACCCTTAACCACACCTGCAAAGCCTTTTTGCTGTGTCAGGTAATATATTCTCAGGCTTCAAGGATTAGGACATGGCCATCTTTGGAGAGTCATCATTCTGCCTGCCACAGGAGCAGGACTGTTCCTTAGAAAACCACCCAGGCCCTGCTGACAAAGGAACCAGGCAGGCCCACTCTGCACTCCACTCAAAGCCGCAGTCCAGCCAGAGGCAGAAGCTCACAGGTACCTCTCTCCAGTTACACACCAGATAGACTCAGGGGTACCATTGCTGTGGTTGCTGGGTGCCGTCAGGCCAGTTCCGACTCTCAGCGACCCCATGTGACAGAGTAGAACTGCCCCATAGGGTTTCTTGGCTGTGATACTTAGATTTTTCTCCCTCACGGCAGCTAGGTGGGCTCCAACTGCCAACCTTTCAATTAGCAGCAGAACACTGACCCAGTGCCCCAGCAGGGCTTCTTCGGGAGTCTTGGAGGAGCTTTGGAAACAGGTTCTGGCTCCACAGACTGAGATGCCCACCCCTACCCAGCCCACTCTGTGAGAAGGGACAGCATCAGCAAGGGGCCCCTGAGGCTCGTGTAACTGTCCTTGTATAGCTGCCCCTGTCGGATCCTGACACAGGTATGCCCAGCCAGCATCCCCCTCACATCCCACCAGGCTATTCTGATTCTTGACACTTCCTGCCTGGAGCCCATAGCCCACCATTAGACACTACATCACCACCTCTGGGTGGTCCAGGGGGGCTGCCCACAGGCCTATGGGCTTCTGGGCCATTCTAAGAAGGCTTGACTTTAATGCAACATGGAGAGGAACGTGACAACGGTTAAATGCGGTCCTCAGTGAAGTGCAAATCATCTTCTGCTCTGTCTGCCATCTGCTCTTCAAGGAACCATCCACTCTTGTCTTGAAGACACTATTCCAACCAAGCAAGACTTCAATGCCACCCTGGAATCCTATTGATACAGAGGCTCACAACTCTTGATGTTTCCCACATAGTGGAGAAGCCAAGTCTGCAGGAGAAGAAATAAGCTGGAAGGCGGAAGAGAGAGAAGCAGAGTAAAGAGTCCTTGGGGAGGTTTGGGTCCTGGGTGCTTCTGTGTCTGACAAGGAAGACCCTCCCCCACCCCAGTTTCTTGCTTGATCCTAGTAAATTCTTTTTTATGCCTAAACTTCTTCATACTGCATTTCTGTCATTTTCAACCTTAAGAATTCTAACATTACCAGCCCCCTGCTGCCTCAAGGTCGGTCATCTTCTGAAACAGAGAAAATTGGGAGCTCTGCCTTTGCCCAGATGACCAGAGCCTCCAAGTAATAACTCAGTGAGACCCCTAGGTGTTTCATTTAACTGCAGACTTCCTGGACCAACTCCATGAGTGCAAATCTTCATAAAGCTGCACCTCTGAGGCACACAGCTTTGTCAAGACCCCAGAGGTCAGAGAACCCAAGGAGCTTTTCCAGCTGCTCCTTGGATGCTTTTGCAGCTGGTAGTCGACCTCCAGCTTGTGGGATCCCCTCCCCCTACACACACCTGTACCTTTTAATGGCTCATGAGTGGGATCCTGCAGGGGGTCACCATCCACCTGGAGAACGTCCATGGGTGCTGCCCAGTGTGGCATGATGCAGTTCCTGGCTTGGGCAGGGTGGCCTCTGAGCCAGCCCATCTCAGCACTTTGCTTCTCAAAGGCAGCTGCCTGGGCCCAGCTTGGGCTGCCTGGGTCTTCTGGGTGTGTTAGCTCGGCCAGGACAGGGCAAAGTAGCACCGAGCCCAACTGTCTTTGTCCGATTAGCAACTCTCCCGCACACCTCCTCATAACAAATTGTGAAATGGGAAGTGTCTTTCCTTTAGAGAGGAAACATGAGGAATGACAATTTATATAAATCTTCTATTTAGCCTTCTTTCAAAGGGAACAGTGACTCAAGTAATTACCCTGGTCAAAAAAAAAAGTATTATGGTTACTGAAATATGAGGACTGCCAATTAAGTTCGTGAACTCATCCTAGAAAAAGTGCTAAGTACTTCATTGCTGAATGTCACTACAGTCACCTTTGAAGTACTTGAGAAGCTACCCACTGATGCCAGCACCTAGCCCACCCTTCAAAGCAATTTTGGAACTCTTTCTGGAATGGCCATCAGACCTATCATCATATTACACTTGATGTCCTGAATGTCATCAAAATGTCTTCCTTTCAATATTTCATTCATCTTCAGATAAAGAAAAAAGTCATTAGGGGCCAGATCAGGTGAGTAGGGAGGGTGTTCCAAGACAATTATTTGTGTACTGGCTAAAAACTCCCTCAAAGACAACTAGACGAGTTTGCCAACTTGCCACCATGCCACCATGTGCAATGTCCATTCCAGACAGAGTTCCAAAATTGCTTTGAAGGATGGACTTGAAGCTGGCTTCAGTTCATAGCTTCACAAGGGGAGTAACTTTAAAGGTGACCATAGTGATATTCAGCAATGAAATATGTAGCACTCAGAACAATTTAGTTAGTGGACTTAATTTTCAGACCCCGTATTGTGCTTACTTTGTGCTGATGAGAAACGCTGAAGAATGTTCGGGAACTCATGGGCCCCTCAGAGTTGTGCTGGTCTAACTGTCCCAACAAAGGTTCCAAGTAAAATCGAATTCAACTCTTTTCTAGCCTCTATCGATAGTAAGTGGCATTTTCTCTACATGCTGTCCAGCCAATCTATATAAAAAGATAAGATTTTTCTTACTGTGTTTGTTCTATAATCTGTATTTCCCATATAAAACATAATACTTACTACCTCTGTACCTCAGTTTCCTCATCTGTAAAATGGGATAGCAAGAATGCTTACCTCATAGGGAAGCTCTGGTGATACAGTGATTAAGCACTCAGTTGCTAATCAAAAGGCTGTGTTAGAAAGACTCGGCTATCTCTTTCCACAAAGATTGTGGCCAAGAAAATCCTACAGAGGAGAAGGATATGGAAGAAGTGGCTAACTGCCTCCATGAAAAACTGTCTCCTTTCCCATGAGATCAGAACAACTGGATGGTGCCTGACTGCCATTACTCAACATTTTGATCAAGAAGTCTGTAGAGGAATCCTGATCAAAACAGGAAAAAATGGAGAACAGAATTTCAAATTCTCATGGACCCCAGACTTACTGGAGCCATGAGACTACATGAATCCCTGAAACTATTGTCCTGAGGTAATAATTAAACATTAAGCCAAAAGTATCCCCTGAGGACCACAGTCTCAGGGAACACCTAGCTTAACTGGTATAATATAGTTTATAAAGGTAATTTCTACTTCTACTTTGATGAGTAGCACCTGGGGTCTTCAAAGCTTGTGAGTAGCCACCTAAGATACTCCAGCTGGTCTCACCCCTTCTGGAGCAAGGGAGAGTGAAGAAAACCAAAGACCCAAGAGAAAGATTAGTCCAAAAGACTCATGGACCACAACAACCACAGCCTCCACCAGACTGAGCCCAGCACATCTAGGTGATGCCCAGCTACCACCACCAGCTGCTCCAGCAGCGATCACAACAGAAGGTTCTGGACAGAGCTAGAGAAAAATGTAGAACAAAATTCTAACTCACAAATGAAGAGATCAGATTTACTGTCCTGACAGAGACTAGAGAAACCCTGATACTTCAGGGGCATACCAGCCCAGGAGCAAGGGCGAGAACACAGGAGGTGACAGGAAAGCTGGTAACAGAAAACCCAAGGTCAAGAAGAGAGGGTGCTGAACATATTGCGGGGCTGGTAACCAACATCACGAAACATTATGTGTACTAATTGTCTAATGAGAAGTTAGTTTGTTCCGTGAACTTTAAAGTACAATTTAAAAAAAGAAATAAAAATATCCCCTGAAGTCTTCTTAAAACCAAACAGCTTAACTTCATAAGCAAAAAAAAAAGTCTGCCTTGAGCATTATATTCTTTATCAGATTGACCACAGCAACTGGAAAGATCAGGCAGGAACTTACAGGGGAGTTTGTGTCGATGAGGGAGGAGCACCTCAGAAAAGGAGGTGAGAAAGGGTGCACAGCCTGAAACACGCAGTCGGTGTCACTGAGCTGCACACGTAGAAATCGTTGCACTGGTGTTTGTTTTGCTGTGTGTATTCTCAGTGACAGCAACAAAAAACCCTATGGGGCCATTCTAGTCACATGAGGTGACTGTGAGACAGAATGAACTTAATGGTACCTAGGAACAACAACTCCCCAGGGAAATTTTGAGGATTTACTTCAGAAATATGAAGCATTTAGGAGTTGTACCAGGAACTTAGAAAAAATAAAAGTTATTAGCTATCCATCATCACTGTCCATAGCAAAGTTGTAGTTTGGAGGTTGCTCAAAAAATTTAAATAGAGTCACTCCATGATCCAGCAATTCCATTCCTAGGTATATAGACTAAAAGCATTGAAAGCAAGAACACAAACAGATCCAGGTACACCGGTGTTCACTGCAGCACCATTCACAGTAGCCCAAAGTGTCAACAACCTAAGTGCCTATCAATAAACGAGTGGATGATCAAAATGTGGTCCATACATACAATGCAATATTACTTGACCATAAAGTGAAATGAAGTCTTGATGTATGTTACAACTTGGATGAACCCTGAAAACATTATACTGAGTTAAATTAATCAGTCACAAAAGGAAAAGTATCATACGGTACCACTTATATGAAATATATAAATGCACGTGTATTGAGTTCAAAGTTTATTAGCAGTTAGCAGAGGTGGGAGGGAGAGGGAAGAGGGAGTCATGGCTTGGGGACGCTGAACTTCTCTTGAGGATGATAAAAAAAATTGGAAGAAAATGTGGATGGAAAAAATAAATGGTGATGGTTGCGTAACATAAGGATTGTAATTCATGTCTTTGGATAGTAGGTGCAAAAACTGTTGAAACAGCAAATGTTTGTTCCATGGATAGTATTTATTGCTGTTCATGGCCATTGGGTCATCTGACTCATGGTGACCCCACATGTGCAGAGTAGAACTTTTCCATAGGGTTTTCAAGGCTCTGACCTTTTGGAAGCTGATTGCCAGGCTCGTATTCCAAGACTCGTCTGATGGATTCAAACTTGCCAACCCTTCAGCTAGAAGTGGAGCGCTTAACTGTATGTACCATGTAGGAAGCTGGTACGAATGTTGTTGTTGGGTGCTGGGGAGTTGATCCCGACTCATGGGAACCCCAAATGAGGATGTAGAACTGCCCCATGGGATTTCCTGGGCTGTAATCTTTACAGACGCAGATGGTAAGGTCTTTGTTGCTCAGAGCCCCTGCGTGAGCTCAAACTGCCAACATCTTGCACCACAGGGCTCAATTATCAGTATGTATCAAACCCACTGCCATCAAGTCAATTCCAGCTCAGAAGCGACCCTCATGTGACAGAGAAGAACTGCCATGTGATCCCAGGCTGTGATCCCAGAGAGCAGAGGGTGGATTCCAGCTGCTGGCCTTTCAGTTAACAGTCGAGTGCTTCACCACTGCACCACCAGGGCTCTTCGATAGCATAGGACAAGGTGAAGGACAGTACTGGATACAGTATGGTTCATGAATGGTAGCCATTGTCAATCTCCTCTGAAGTAATTAAGCTCAGCCCAAGTCACAGGCTGACCCGGGGCATGATCTGCCTTGGCACTGAGGCCTCCCAGGCCTCCAGCATTCTGCATTGCTGCCTCCTCTGCCTGCAACACACTGCTCCTTTCTCCACCTGGACAGCTCCTCACGGTCCTCGGGACGCTTCTCAGACGACAGCTCCCTGCCTCTCCAAGTCTGAGCAAGGGGCCCTGTCATGGATTGGTGTCCCCCAATGATATGTGTAGCCATTTGGCTAAATTATGATTCCTGGTATTGTGCAACATTCCCATACGCTGTAAACCCTGCCTTAATGATGTTAATGAGGGAATGGGGACGGCAGTTGCCTTGATGGGGCAGGACTAGAGGTATGCCGGGCCTTGAGGCAATCTTTTGGGATATAAAGGAAAGGAAGTAAACAGAATTGGAGGCTTAAAACCACCAAGAAAGCAGTGCCATGGGAAGAGCAAGTCCATCGGAAGGGACCTGGGGTGCCTTCACCACAGAAGCTCTCAGTCCAGGGGAAGACTGACAAGTGGCACCTTCCTCCAGAGCTGACAGAGAAAGCCTACCCCTGGAGCTGATGCCCTGAATTTGGACATGTAGCCTAATGGTCTGTGACAGAATAAAATTTCTCTCTTTAAAGCCATCCACTGGTGGTATTTCTGTTACAACAGTACCAGATGACTAAGTGAGGCCCCTCCCCTGTTTCTAACCGCAGCATTTCTCCTTGTTGCCTTTCTTTCTTCTCTCCCCTACTGCTACTGCGTTCAGGAAATGCTGAGGGAAGGCCTGTGAAACAAAGGAGTGAACTGAAGACTAAGGGCAGAGCATGGGCAGCTGGAGGGAACTCTCAGGCGCTCCAGTGTCTGGTTTAGACCTTCCTGCTAGAACGCTAGCCTGGAGCTGAAAGGGCTCCAAGTGTGTGTGTACACAAGCATGCACACTCACATACACACACACACACACACACACACACACTCACACACGCAGCGTGCACACCCCCTCCCTGTCAGCTCTGCTGGAGACTCCCTGGACTAAGCCTGTCATACCAGGCCATGTTAGTCAGGAAGCTCCCCCCAGAACCCCGCCTGCCTTCCTACCTACTAACCCCATGGAGCAGATCCAAGGGGAGAATTTGCCACTTGAGAGGACAGACACCCATGCTACCTGCTTCCTGTCCCTGCCCACCTACCACCGCCACATTCGTGCTGAGGCTGCTGGAGATGGTTGAGGCAGTGGCAACCCGAGAGCCCTGACCTGTGTTCTGTGCATCACCGGAACGTGATCGCTCACAAGGTTGCCCTGGAAGGAAGGTGCTGATGATCACTGGTCACCTAGGTCATGGGCTGTAAGTCCCTTGGTTCCAGACCCAGTTAGAACAGCAGTTGCTGGGGGCCCGTGGTCCTGAGGGTGTTGAAAGTGGGGGTTTGTTGTTGCTAGGTGCCATAAGTCGGTTCTGACTCATAGTGACCCTGTGAACAACAGAACGAAACACTGCCCGGTTTTGTACCATGTCCACAATTGTTTTCATGCTTAAGCCCATTGTTGCGGTCACCGTGTCAGTCCGTCTTGTCGAGGGTCTTCCTTTTTTTTTTGCTGACCCTCCACTCTACCAGACATGATGTCCTCTTCCAGGGACTGATCCTTCCTGACAACATGTCCCAAGTATGTAAGATGCAGTCTTGTCATCTTGGCTTCCAAGGAGCACTCTGCTTGTACTTCTTCCAGAACAGATTTGTCTGTTCTTTTGGAGGTCCATCGTACAGTTAACATTCTTCTCCAACAACACAAATCAAAGGCATCAATTCCTTTTCTGTCTTGTTTGTTCATGGTTCAGTTTTCACATGCATATGATGAGACTGAAAATACCACGGCTTGGGTCAGGAGTATTTTAGTCTTCAAGGTGACATCCTTACTTTTGAATACAGGGGCTTGATAGGGAAAGTAAATTAGCTCACAGGGCAAACATAGATAGATGGATGGATGGATAAGCTGGTATGGTTAGCCAACTTCAAGTCAATTCCAACTCATGAAGACCTTGTATACAACAGAATGAAAAGTTACCTAGTGTTGCTCTAACAGAAATACCACAAAGTGGATGGTTTTAACAAAGGAAGGTTTATTCTTACATAGTCCAGTAGGCTACAAGTCCGAATTCAGGGTGTCTGCTCCAGGAGAAGGCTTTCCCTCTGTCAACTCTGGAGGAAAGTCCTTGTATTGCATCAGTCTTTGATCGGGGAGCATCTTGGCGCAGGAACCTCAGGTCTGAAGGACACGTTCTACCCCCAGTGCTGCTTTCTTGATGGTGTGAGGTTCCCCGCTCCCTGCTGGCTTCCCTTTCCTTTTATCTCTTGTAGGATAAAAAGATAAAAGGTAGTACAAGCCATACTCCAGGAAAACTCCAATGGAGCAGGGAGGTGACTTTAGGAAAGGATTTACAGTCCCCACCCCAATCCTCTCTAACATAATCCACTCTGTTAACTACAGGCAGAGATTAGGACTCATAGCATAGGAAAATTACAAAATGGACCACAATCACAGGAAACAGGGAATCTCAGCCCAGCCAAATCATCATACATATTTTTTGGGGGACACAACTCAATCCATGACACAGAGTCTTATGCCATTCTCACGATCATTGGCATGTTTAAGTCCATCACTGTGGCTACTGTGCCAGCCCATCTCACTGAGGGTCTCCCATACCCTCGTTAGCCTTCTGCTTCATAGACACGGCACAGATCTTTCCTGATGGCATATCCAAAGCAGATGAGTCACACAACAGAAGGTTTCCATTGGCTGATTTTGGGCAGTGGATCACCAGGCCTTTTGTCTGAGACTGCCTTAGTCTGGATGTTCTGCTGGAACCTGTTCACCGTGGGTGATGCCATTGGTATTTGAAACGTCAGTGGCAGATCTTTCAATGTCACAGCAACAGAGGAGTGATGGTCACAGGGCAAAGCCTGGGGCAAATGTCTCTGATTCCCTACAGTGATTTTGGAACCTCTGTCATGCCTGTTCCTGGCCCCAGTCATTCTGCTCCCCAGGCTGACAGAAGCAGTGCCCGGGCAGTGGGATTACAGCAGAGGACAGCCCAGGAAAGGTCAGGTCTCCCAGTTCTCTCCTGATTCAGGGAGAGGAGAAAGTCAGCAGTGGATGCTATGAGTTGATTTGTGATCCCCAACCCCCCCCCCAAATATGCTCACTGAAGGCACAGCATTTGGCCTCTATGTGCCTGGAGTAACAGAGGATGAAGGAGAGTCAGGAAAAGGAGGAGGAGACAGAATCCGTGGCTAACTGCCTCCATGAATAACTGCCTCCATGAATAACTGCCTCCATGAATAACTGCCTCCATGAATAACTGCCTCCATGAATAACTGCCTCCGCTGCACGAGAAACGGATGGCGGGAGAAACGGATGGCGGCCTGTTACCATTATCGAACTTTTTGGTCAAAGACTCTGTGGAAGAATCCTGATCAAAACAGGAAAAACGCAGGACAGAACCACAAATTCTCAGACTCTAGAGTTTCTGGAACCATGAAGGACGGATGAACCCCTGAAACTACTGCCCTGAGATAATCTTTAAACCTTAAACCCAAACTGTTCCCCGCAGTCCTCTTAAAACTGAACGATAGTTTAGCTTAAGTAGTAAAAACTGTCTACCATGAGCACTGTTCTCTTTTAAGAACTGTCTATATTGAATCAGATTGACAACAGCGACTTAAAAGATGAAATAGGAAATTTAGTTAACTGAATTTATATTAATGGGGGAAGAACAACTCAGGAAAGGAGGGTGAGCATACTCACGCAACTCAAAGAGCATAATCAATGTCACTGAATGGTATATGTAGAAACTGTTGAATTGGGGTCTGTTTTGCTATGTATAGTCTTAACAACGACAACAAAATAAATAGACAAATAAATGAGGACAGATATGTTCAAGCCCTGAACCCTAATGCCCAGGGAGGTGCCCTTCTTTGGAAATAGGACTGAGACATCTACAAGGAGGGAATGCAAGGAGCCGTAGTCATCACCAGAAACTAGGAGGGAGTGTCGTGAAACAGACTGTCCCTCGGAGACCTCGTAACCTTGATTTCAGACTTCCCTTCACTGAGATGGATGGACACAGTGGCTGCAAGAGAGGGCTCAAACACAGCAAGGACTGTGCAGACGGGGCAGGACCAGGCAGGGTTTTGTTCTGTCCTGCACGGGGCCGCTCGGAGTCAGAGCTGACTTTAGAGCGGCCGACTACAACAGCCTTAGATTGGTGAGAAAATGAAGTCCGTTGTTTGAAGCCACCCAGTTTGGGGTGCTTTGCTACAGCCATCTTAGGAAGCGGATATGGCAGGGTGAGGGCACCCACACTGCAGGAAAAGCATCTTCTCGCCCTTGGGTCCCACTGTACCAGCGTCCTGGTGCTGATTCCGCTTGAGCTACTCGTGCCCGTGACCCCCTGGCCATTCGAAATTGTCCCAGAATGCTGGCTTTGGATTCAGACAGGCCTGAGCTCAAGCTTTTTTCCATCAGTTCCTAAGCGAGTCCCTCCCTGTCTCCATCTATAAAAGCAGGGTACTGGGGCCTGACAGGGCTGCTGAGATGGTCACCATCCCAGATTCTTCACCCCTTCCTTGGGCCTTCCACTCAAACTTCACAACGAGTTCTGTTGCGCCCAATGTCGCGTGGCCTCTCCAGCGCCGCAGGCTCCCCAGAATGCTCCATCTGGTAGAGTTAGCTAACAAGCTCAGCTGCTACCCAAAAGGTTGACAGGTGGAGTTCACTCAGAGATGCCTCGGAAGAAGACCTGATGACCTACTTCTGGAAAATCAGTCATTGCAGACTGGATGGAGTACAGTTTTATGCTGACAGACATGGTCACCATGAGTCAGAATCAACCTGATAGCAAGTTTTCTACATGCAGACACCCTTCCCCTCTGGGTCCTCCACGGACCCCCTCCCCTCCCCTCCAAGTGTCTTCTGTGGTGGTGATGCCTCTGGACAGCTAAAGAGCCCTGTTATGGATTAAATCATGCTCCCCCCAAAATATGTATTGAAATCCAAACCCCAGTATCAATAAATATGACCTTGTTAATAAACAAGGATGCCTCATTAATAAAGGATGGAGATCCATTTCTAAGTTTCTCGTTAATAAGGATGCCTTGTTAATAAATAAGGATGTTCAAGGTAGCAGCTTGTTAGGAAACATAAATTAGCTCATGAGTCAAACATAGATAGATAAATAGATGATAGGTAGATAGAGAAATACCACAAAATATCTTTTGTGATATTAATGAGGCCATACCAGAGTAGGCTAGGTCCTAAACCTAATCACTTCCAAATTATAAAAAGGGCAGAACAGGCATGGAGATACACACAGGAAGAAGACACACACCAAGGAACACCAAAGAACACCACAGATCACCAACAAACACCAGAAACCAGGAGAGAGGTTCACAGAAGAAGTCTACACAGCTGAGATCCTGATTTGCACTTTTAGCCTCTAGAATGGGAGGAAATAAAGTTCCATTCAGCAAAGCCACCCACTTGTGATATTTCTGTCACAGAAGCACTAGGTAACTAAGACAGTTACTATCTAGCTCCTGACAGAAAAAAATTGCCAACCCCTGAGACAGAGGCTTGGCAGTGGGGGCAGGGTTTAATGGCCAGGCCTGGAGATGGATTCCCTGTCTCACTCACATGCCACTGGCCAGAACCCAGCCACATGGCCCCTCAGCTGTAAGGGAGGCTGGGCAGTGTGTTCTTGACGCAGCCCCAGAGGACAGGGAGATAGGCCAGGTTATCGTCTGGCCACTCTCTGCCACAAACACCATCTATGCTGTGACAACTTCTGACTCAGCATTTATGGCTGTCTTCTTTCCTAAAGTTAGGATCCATAATTACAGCAAGCCACCATCTCCACACCACGTCCTCACACGTAACCTGACTTCCTCCGTCCACTCCTGCTCCTCTTTCTGCAGATCACAATTTGGTTAGTGGTCATGACTCCTGAGAGGGCCCGGACTAGAAACTACAGGACCATCTGATGCTTCCTGGTTCCTGCACGCCACATCCAACTGCTCTCCCAGCACATTTGGTCTCATGTCTTCCAACCTTTTCCCTACTTCTCTGCTCCCCTGCCACAATCCGGGCTCAGGCTATTGTTATCAGCCTCCTAACTTGTCTCACTCCTGGGTGGTATAGACCGTTAATGCTCTTGGCTGCTAAGTGAACCAAAACCAAAAACTAAATCCACTGCCACTGAGTCAGGTCCAACTCACAGCAACCCTAGAGGTCAGAGTGGAACTACCCCACAGAGTTTTCAAGGAGCAGCTAGAGGATTTGAACGGCTGACCTTCCCATTAGCAAATGTAGCACTTAACCCACTACACCACCAGGGTTTCCACACTAAGTGAAGGTTGGAGTTTCCAATCCACCCAGAGGCTGTTCAGAAGAAGGACATGGAGATCCAGTTCTGAAAAACCAGCCACTGAGACCACTATTGAGAACAGCTCCACTACGACACACATAGGGTTGCCATGAGTTGGAATCGACTCAACAGCAGCTGGTCTCTCTGACCTCAACCATCCATGAAACTTGTGCACAACTGTCTGAGTCAGCTTCTCCAAAACCTATTCTAAGTCACCACCCTGGACGAACTTCTGCTTCCTAAAGACACACATACATTGCCTGGGGTCACCCACCTAGGCAACGCCGAAACTGTGACGGGGAGGTCGGTTTATGAGCCTTCCAAGACCTGTTGCTCCACTCACTATTCTTTGCAGGATAAAGCACCAGGAAGCACTCTGAAAATTCTTTGCATAGCAGAAACTAAACCCAGTACAAAGCGGGCAGCTCCCTCTCCACACACTGAGAGAGTAATTCCCCAGTGGGCTGAGCAGTTGTGCTCCACGGGAAATGGGTCATGCACTTCTCACAGGTTCTCTCCTCCCTTGCCTGGCCGCTTCTACCCTGTTCTGTCAAGACAAGTTCCCAGAGCTTCACAACCTGGGCATTTTCACAGAGATTGCCTCTCCTCAAGAGATTCTTCCTCTAGAACAAAAGAAGACCCCTACCCCATGCTCGAGGGCCACTGTGGATCAGCTCCTTCTTACAGCCTCTGCTTATGATGCTGTAGGCAGTTCCAACCCCCTGCCACGAAGTCAGTTCTGACTCACAGAGACCCATAGGACAGAGCAGAACTGCTCCATAGAGTTCCCAAGGAGTGCCTGGTGGATTCGAATGGCTGACCTCTTGATTAGCAGATGCAGCACTTAACCATCAGTTAGTAGGACCAAAAAAAAAAAAAAAAAAAAAATCCCAAAAGCCATATTGGGCTTGGTCCTCCTGGGGAGTCTGAGTT
The DNA here is from genome assembly GCA_028571685.1 of Heterohyrax brucei. NCBI lineage: Eukaryota > Metazoa > Chordata > Mammalia > Hyracoidea > Procaviidae > Heterohyrax > Heterohyrax brucei. Next base: position 108,263,591 of record CM053149.1, on the reverse strand, counting down.
TGGTCCTTGGAGCTGCTGGGGTGACCATCTGCCTGGTTCTAATGCTGCAGTTACTTTCCCCCTGTGTAGCTCAAGTCTGTCTCTCCCAGATCAGCAGAAGCGTGGCCCCTGTTCCCAGTGCTGCTCAGGGGACAGACTCCCTCAGGGCAAGTCTCTTTTCCTCCCAGTTACACCGCTGTGAACTTGGGCAAGCTAGGAAACCACTTGGCCTAGTTTCATCCTTGGAAAAATGGTGGTGTCAAGGGCAAGACCCAGTGAGAGAACCTGAGGAAAGCTCCATGCCTGATGCACAGTTCAGTAAACATTAGCCATTACGCTAGCCAAGGAAAGAAGATCGGTGTAGGAATTATCTAGAAATGTCTGTTTTGTTGTCATAACAATGTCTGGAAGCTCTCCAAGCAGCATAAACAGGCAGTACTCCAGGTATCCAACTGCCTAGATGAGTCAGGTCTGAAACTCCCCTTTGGCAAATGTAGATTCAAGGAGATAGGAGAGATACACTCGCGTTTGTTGTCTGGGGTTGCTTAGCAGCCAAACACCCTTTCTATGGAGGGAGGCGGAGCAGAGTACTCCCTACAGGAGCTCAGTGGGGCCAAATACTCCCTCTCCCAAGTCCCAGCAGGGAGAGCATTAGAAGACATGGACTCAGCATAAAATGCTCCAGCCTAGGACTTTGATACTGACCCAGGGCCACAGAAAAGCTGGGACCACTAGCTGCCATCCTCTGCTGTCAGGCACCAGCAGCCACATCCAGGGACAGTAATGGCTTTGACACCAGCAGGCCTACCCTTGCTAGCTCCTCCCTATAGTTCTGCCTCCCAGCTTTTTGAATTTTTGCTCAGTTTAAGAGCCGGGCTCTCCTACCTACCTCAATGATTCTAGGAGTTACGCATCATTGCTCTAGAAAATTCTTTCCAGGCTGAAGTTAACCAGAGTTATTTTCTGTTGTTGGCAACTAGGAACTCTGCTTACCTGCCCTCCCTCCCAGACGGAGCTCAGCACCGACCCTCAGAAAATCGCCATCAGCACTCTTGGCTTCACCCTATACAGTTCTGAGAACACAAAACTTTCCAAGAGTGCTGCAGTGCCGAGTAATTCTGTACTGAGATACCCAGGAAACAGAATGAAAGGTGTGGCCAGCTAATCTTTGGAAACATTGGCCAAGCTTCTTTCCCTAGTATGTCATTCCACACCGCCTGTTCTCAGGACAGCAAAGGTGTTCTCAGGGCAAGGCTGCTCAGAGGAAGAGATGAGCAAAAGCAGCCAAGTCTTGAACACTGAGGTCCATGCCAGGGATTTTCCTCCCACCAATCCACCCCATTTCTGATCTCCAGAAGTAGAAGTGTGAAGACTGTGGAGGTGCCAGGGCTCCCTGAATGCCCTGCCCGTATCTACTGTAAAGTGGACACAGTGTCCCTCTTGCCTGGGCAGTGAGGGCTTGGTTGGAACAGCCCCCACCAAACTCCCCATGGAAGCGGCTAAGAAAGGGCCGGCAGAGCCTGCGAAGATGAAACGGTATCAAAGGAGGCCAGATGGGCCACAGACTGTCTCGGTAAATGCTGGCAGGTGTGGACACCAGCAGTGGTGGACACTGGCAGCAGTGACCCCTGTAAGGACAGACATCAGCAAACATTGGCCAGTAGGCTAGAGACCATCTTGACCACACCAGCAGAGGAAATGAGAGTGACCAAGACCAAATGTCCTTTTCCTACAGACAGCATTAGCTGGAACCCCAGGGCAAAAGAAGAGGGCAGAGGAAACCTGAATTCTTTAAGAAAATATTTCTACACCATGAAACATAGAAGATTGAGATGAAAATTAAAGTCTGTTAGAGGAAATTTAAATGCTCCCCCACCTAGTTTTGTGCCCTATGGAATTTGTACCCACTCCAAAGCCTCCCACCCCAAGGAGCCCTGCCACCATGGCCCAAGAGAACAAACTGTGGAGAGGTCTTCTTGTGCTCTGAAGAGCATTCAACACGGCTGTGGAGAGGGAGATTAGCAGGACTTTGAAGACTTACCAGGCAATTTGCATTTACTAGGCACTTACTGTGTGCCAGACATCATGCTACATGCTTTATCTATGTTATTTCTGCAAAGTGGAAACTATTATTTCTATTTTACAGATGAAAAAACAGAGGCACAAAGGTCTTATATGAAGGAGCCCTGAAAGTTTGCGCTGACAATAGCCTCCAGGACAGTGTATGTCTTCATGGCTGCAAAGCCAGGCTGCTTAGACAATGAGGAAGCCCACTCCAGGGCTTTAAGCAGGAAGATGTCGGTGGGGGAGGTGGGAAGGCAGAGATCAATACCAAAAAAAAAAAAAAAAAATCACTGTCATCCAGTCAATTCCAACTCATAGTTGACCCTATAGGACAGAATAGAATTGCCCCATGGAGTTTCCAAGAAGTGTCAGCAGGCATGACGCTTAACCACTACGCCATCAATGTTTCCCAGGAACTAACAGGTTAATTAAAATGCAGGTTCTTGAGGGGAACGCAGACGGCAGCAGGGCGGCCCCTGGTGTTCGCGAGGAGAATGGCACCTGGGTGGGGCTGACCCGCATAGCCAACAGCCCTGAGCGGGACAAGGGGTGCAGCTCCGCGGCAGTGAGGACAGCGCCCCCCGTGCTGGGTGGGGTCCGGTCTCAGGAGCTCAGCCCTGTTTGGGGAGAATAGAGAACGCTACTGCCGGGGGTGGGGGTGGGGAGACTACACTTCCGAAGGGCTGTGTAGGGCATGGCTGGGGAGGGGTCTGCCCAGAGAACAGAGAGGAGGAAGGAAGCCAGTCTTCACAGAAGGCTTACTACTGTATGTGTCTAAAGGAAACACTCCTAAAACAAAAGTATAAAATTTGAAAGCGGGCAAAGATACACGGGTATATGTAAGCCAAGAGAAAGCAAAGGTCATGACATGACATGTATGTCAGAGTGGAATTCAATCCAGAATTGAATCATCAACATTATAAACAGCAAACCTGTTTATAATGTTTAGGAGGGGCAAGGCCCAGAGAATAAAACTATACCAAATAACATAACACGAAACATACATACATCAAGAAAACAGAGACAATCCACAGAACGGAAGGAAATATTTGCCAGTCATACAACAGATACCAGACATATATCCAGAATATATAAAGAACTCTTTCAATTCAACAATAAAAAGACAATCCAATTTAAAAATGGGCAAACCAGCACTTGGCTATTTGAGTAAACAAGATAAGATAATGCAGTTCAAGATAAAGTTATCTTTCCACCCAGAGGAGACTCTTTGCCAATTCCAAAATCAAAGAAAAAAGCATACGGCTGTATTATAAAACAAAACACCTGAATAGCTGCAGCGTGGTGAGGCAGGCATGAGGGGTCTTCAGGAAACCGACCTGTCTCTGAAGCAATCCATGACCCCGCTCTCCCCTGACCCCTAGTGGTTACCCCTTCATCCAAATTGGCTTCTCTGCAGCCAATCATTGTCAAATAACAATAGGCAACAATTCCCAGAATGTATTTTTGGATATTCTATCCTTGAATTCTACCAGTAGAACAAAATAAATCAAGCCAAATAAAACTCGTTGTCACTGAGTGAATTCCAACTTATAGTAATACTATAGGACAGAGTAGAACTGCCCCATAGTTTCCAAGGAGCACCTGGTGGATTCAAACTGCCAACTTTCGGTTAGTGGCTTGAGCCTTAACCACTGCACCACCAGGACTCCCTAGCAAGTAGAATAGGTATTATTATCATCCCTGTTGTACAAATGAAAAAACTGAGGCTCAAAGAAGTCAAACAACTTTGCTCTGGTCCCACGCTTACAAGCAACAGATGGCAACACCCGCTGCTCCCACCTCTTCCCTGCCCTCCCTTCTGAGAGCAGCCATCCTTTTTTTTTTTAATTGTGATGAAATATACGTGACAAAGCATTTCAACCCCTTGTATGTGTACAGCCAGGCGACAATGACTCTCACCATCTTGGGCCTAACTTAAAAACTTGGTTTTTATAAAGCAGTAACTACCATATTTTTTTATACAGCCAAACGGGACTTTTAGCTGAGTCTTCAATCCTGGAAGCCAGTTTATGTATTTCTTCATTGATTCAATATTTATTTACTCAATGTTTATTGGTACTTATGAGAGTTTGCTATTGGCCAATATTGTTTTGTTGATTCACGGTTGTATCTTCCAGGACCAAGTATTTCTGGGAGCAAGCAGTCAGGTTATTTATGCCTGGCCCCTGTGCTGTTCAGTGCAGGAAACAGGAAAGTGTGTGAGTTTCAGTCTTGCTCTTCACTGCAACCTCAGGCTTGTTAGGTCCAATGGTACCACAGCACCTCCGGGCCTTCTGGGGGTACCAGGAGCTCTCAGCTACCTTCTTCACACCTCACAGTGCACGAGAGGCTATGCGAGGCTGCTTTCTGGGTCATTTGCCTAGGCACCTTCCTCAGCCATTTAAAATATTTTTTTTCTGACGGCACTTGGCTTTGGCTTAAGCAGCCAGATATCTAAGACACTCCACGGGTCTCGTCCCATCTGGAGCAAAGGAGAAGAAAACGAAAGACACAAGGGAAACATTAGTTCAAAAGACTAATGGACCACAACCCTAGCTCCACCAGACCGAGTCCAGCACAACTAAAGGGTGTTTGGCTACCACCACTGACTTCTCTGACACAGATCACAACTGAGGGCCCCAGATGAATGTAGAACAAAATTCTAACTCACACACACACACAAAGGCTAGACTTACTGGTCTGACAGAGACTTGAGAAACTGCAAGGGTATGGCCCCAAATACCCTTTTAGCTCAGTAATGAAGTCACTCCCGAGGTTCGCCCTTCAGCCAAAGACCAGACACAGGCCCATAAATTGTTTTTTCCTTAACATCACTGAGTAGCGCATATGGTTTGCAGCCAGCAAGTAATCAGAATACAGGTAGTTCAAACCTGCCCAGCAGCACCGTGAAAGAAACAGGCCTGGTGATCTGCTTCTTTATAGATTACAGCCAAGAAGACCCTGGTAAGCAACTCTACTGTTACGCAGAAGACCTCCTAAGTCACCCATCAACAACAAAAGTAAAACCAACAACAAAAATGTTTCTTTATGTCAAAGTCACATGTGCAAATAGTTAAAAATACAGCCGATTATGAGAAAGGCACGCCAAGGCTAGGGAACCAGAATCTTTTGTAATAGGCGCTAAAAGTGTCTAACCTTTGCCCCAGAGGGACACGGCATCTTTACTATCCAGGATAGCACGCAAATAGGTCCTGTGCTTTGGAGGAAGTTGTCTCTATCCTCCCAGGCTGTCCACTGTGCCAATATCCTTGTAAGGAGAAGCCAGGAAAAAGGCAGTGGGAGCCACTGCCACTCTAAGACACACGAGAAAGAACCAGAAAGGACTGTCTCCCAGCAACGAAGCAATGACTGCAGACTAAACAGTCCCCCCACCTCAAATAATAGCACTAACACAAACAATAATTCAAATGTGGCAGGATATACAACCAGCAAGCAAAAACAAACAGCTTTCCAATATGCAAACGCTGAGTAGCTGGAACATATAATAGTAGAGAAGACTTCCTTTACAGTAGCTTCAAAACACATACAATAGGAATAAACATGACAGGAAAAGTGCAGACTCTATGAAGAAAGCTTTAAAATGCTCCGAGAAAGTGGAACCCTCCTACGCTGTTGGTGGGGTTGCAAAATGGTCCAGCCTCTTTGGAAAGCAATCTGGCGCTTCCTTAAAAAAACAGATATCGATATACCATTTGACCCAGTAATTCCACTACTTGGAATATATCCTACAGAATCAAGGCCTTTCACACCAACAGACACATGCACCAGAATGTTAATCGCAGCACAGTCCACGATAGCAAAAAGATGGAATCAATCCAGATGCCCAACAACAGAAGAATGGATAGGTAAACTATGGTACATATACTCAGTGGAGCACTACGCAATGATAAAGAATAACGATGATTCCAGGAAACATCTCCTAACCTGGTTTCAACTGGAAGACATTATGTTGAGTGAAAGTAGTCAGCGACAAAAGGACAAATATTGTATAAGACTTCTACAATAAGATCTCAAAAACAGACTTGTGTGTAGAAGAAAAAGACTCTGACAGCTGCAAGGGAAGGGAGGGGGGGAGGGGGAGGATTTAGTTTAGATAGTTGCTAGAAATTTGGTTGGGAGAAAGCAGTGACAGCACACATTAGAAACAAGAACAACATTAAGTGGACCTCAGCATAACTTGAGTACTCCTTCCATCTTAACCCAATATTTCAAGGGTAGAATAGCTGGGGCACGGGGCAGGGGACCATGCTCTTAGGCGAAATCAAGGCCAATTGGCACAACTAGCGTTTTGCTAAAAGAGCTCTCTGCACCCCACATTGATGAGTGGCATCTGGGGTCTTAAAAGCTGCCAAGCTGCCATCCGAGGACACAGCAAATGGTCCCAACTCAGCAGGAACGGATGCTCACCGAGGACCAAAATGACATGGGGGAAAGAACCCAGAAGACAAAGAAACCCACATCAATGGGTGCCTACATCAACTTGGGACTGGAAGAACCGGATGGTGCCCAGCCACTACCAGTGATAGCCACGATGGAGCTCAGAGAGGAGTCTCACTGGCAACACAAGAATAAAAAGAGGTGCATCCTGAGATCTCCACTAAAAGACCTCAATTGATGGTCCAGCGGTTTCGGGGTTCCCCTGAGATCATGGCCCCCGGCCCTGACGCTGCCCTTACCCATAAATTATAACGAAGGTCCACTCTTTGGACAGGAATGGATTGCACTTGGCAATGCAGAGTGCACTTTATGGTTCTGTACATCTATAGGATATCATCCTGCTGACCTCTGGCTGGAGGAAGGAGAGTGGGTGGAGAGGAGGGGAAAGGAGGCTGCTGGGAGGATGAGACATGTAAGGAGCAGAGAGGAATAGTGTGCTGTCACCAGACAGGGAGAGCAGTGGAAGCTGCACATAAAGTTATACGGGAATGTACATTTTCACTCAGTCATGTTAAATAAAAAATAAATAATTAAAAAAAAAAAAAACTAAAATAAAATGCTCCTGAACCACGCAGAGGCAGACCTGGATAAAGAGAAAGCTGTCGGGTGGTTCTGAGACAACATGAAGACCTCAGTTCAGTCAAATTTTAAATGCAACACAATCCCAATAAATGTCAATAAGCCTTTTTCATGAGGATACTTACAGGCATACAGAAAAATAAACACACAAGAGTAACTACAAAAATACTGCGGGGGGGTATCTCAGTCATCTGAGTGCTGCTCTAACAAAAATAATACAAGGGGGTGGCTTTGGCAAGGACAGGTTTATTCTTACACAGTCCAGTAGGCTGGAAGTCCAAATTCAGGGTGTCAGCTCCAGGGGAAGGCTTTCTCTCCTGGCTCTGGAGGAAGGTCTTTGTCATCAACCTTGACTGCAACTGGGAGCTTCTGAGGCGCACGGACTTCCCCACCCTACTGCCCCGTCCTTCCCGAAGGGTGTGCTCTTCCCCGGCCCTGCTTTCTTGGTGGTATGAGGTCCTCTGTTCTCTGCTTGCTTCCCTTTCTCCTTCATCTCTTGAAGAATAAAAGGTGGTGCAAGTCACACTCCAGGGAAACTACCTTTACACTGGAGCAGGGAAGTGACTTCAGCAAGAATGTCACCTTAATCCTCTTTAACACAATCCAATCTGGCCCTATGAACCACAGGCAGAGATTAGGATCTACAGCACAGGAAAAATCACAAAACAGAGGGCAATCACACAATACTGGGAATCATGGCCCAAACTGCTACACGTTTTTTTGGTGGACACAGTTCAATCCATGACATGTAGATATATAGAGATAGATGCCCAAAACCAAACCCACTGCTGTCGATTCTGACCCATGGCAACCCTATAGGTCAGAGGAGAACTACCCTGTACAGTTTCCAAAGAGCACCTGGCAGATTTGAGCTGCTGACCTTTTGGTTAGCAGATGTAGCACTTAACCACTAGTCCACCAGGGTTTCCAGATATAGATATATGGAGAAAAATAATACTAAACGTGGCAAAATTTTAACAATAGTTAAAATGTATGCACAACTCTTACATAGTCTGAAACTGTAGCAAAATACAAAGCTACCTCTCTGCCTCCAGTAAAGCTGCTAAGTGACATGCTACCTGCCCAGCATCACGAATGAAAAAAGAACCCTCACCAAGTAACAGTCGATTATATTCCGAGCAAGCTTCTTCCTTGCTCATGGGCCTGATTTCCAGCACCCTCAGACTTTTTGTGGTAGCAGTTGTAATGCTTACATTTTAAAAAATAAAAATTAATGGAAAGTGTATCCCCGAAACAATGAGAAGACACAGGATGTTATTAAGTGAATGAATGACTCAGTGGATGAAAGAGTGAATGTTCAGAGGAGGTGACACGGAAACAAACCCCAGGCCTTCTCACCTCCGTTCCCTGCCCTCTGAGGCCCCTGGCTCAGGCAGGGTTCAGGATGGCTCTTTTTATGGCAGACCACACCCAGGCGGCCAGTGGCCAAAGTGTGTTTCTTCTCCATTCTCTACAAGTCAGGCCAGGTGGCTGTCCCCACCATACGCGTCCCTCGCAGAAAGGTACCCCCACTATGCTAGGGAGTAGCAGCCTACATGCCAGGCACAGAGGTCCTGTCCCTGGCTGGCCCTGTGACATTTATCATTTCCCACCTTTAGGCTCTATTTGCTCTTTAAACAGTTTGGCCAAATCAGTAGTTCTCAACCCCAGCTGCCCTCTAACATCAGCTAGCGGCCTTTTAAAAATCTCAGTGCCCAGACTGTATCCCAGGCTCATCAAGTCAGATTCTCTGGGTCCTGGGGCTTTGCTGGTGATACCCACGTCCAGCTAAGGCAGAGAACCCATGGGCTCCAGCTTTTTGATGCTGACGCCCACCCCCTGCTCCCCTGACCCCACATCCACTCCATTTGTATCAGTGGGGAAACCCTGGTGGCTTTGTGGGTAAGCACTATAGCTGCTAATCAAAACGTGGGCAGTTCAAATCCACCAGGCACTCCTTGGAAACTGTCTGAGGCAGTTCTGTTCTGTCCTATTGGGTTGCTAGGAGTTGGAATCAACAGGCTTGGTTGTGTGTGCATGTGTGTGTGTGTGAGTGAGTGAGCGGACCTGCCACTGTAGAGCCAATTTCAACTCATAGATGGAAACCCTAGTGAGGCAGTGCTGAAGAGCTGTGAGTTTGATCTGCTAAGAAGATCCGACTTGGTGTGAGGGACTAGGGGGGTTCCCAGAAGACATGACCCACCGGTCTGTCAGCCCAGAAGTTAAGCCATCCTGAGGCCAGCTCTTCAAACAAGGATTGAACTGGACTATGGGACATGGAATGGTGCTGGCAAGGAGTGTGCTTCTTGGCTTGGGCGGGTATATGGGACCAGCTGGGCAGTTTCTGCCCAGAAGTGAGGTGGAGAGGTTGAGGAGGACGGGAGATGGCTGAATGGACACTGGACACTGGAGGTGCAAGGTGGAGTGGAAAGGTGTGCTGTCGTGGCATGGAAAGAGCAGCCACAGCTCATGGCAGTGTGTGTGGATTTTTGTGTGAAAAGACTGACTTGGGTTGTAACAGACTTTCACTTAGGGCACAATGAAATATTTAGAAAAAAGAGCTGAGTTTAAATCCACCAGGTGTTCCCTGGAAACCGTTTGAGGCAGTTCTACTGTATCCTATCCTATATGGTTGCTACGAGTTGGAATTGACGCAGCAGCAGTGGATTTGGTTTTGTGTGTGTCAGTGGAGAGTGAATGAAATGTGCATCACCCAGTGGTGGTAACTGTAAGAAGGTAATTAAGAAGGTCATTAAGCTGCAGTCCATCCACTGTTTCAATTACCACCCTCAGACCAGATTAGCAGGTCTCATTCCTCTCCCTCTCTCTGAAGAAGTAAACCTGATTAAGACCTGAGAGAGAGAGAATGACATTTTGGGTAATTCACAGTTTGATAAGATGTAATGAAATCTCAGACTCCTGACTCTTCTGCAACAAACACCTACCCCTTTGAATTCTATCAAGACCACTGGAAATGTAACCTAAATGGGACAGTCTTCGGCTCGCTGCTCCCTAGGCTGGCAAATCTGCACATCAAACATTCCTGGAACCCCACGCTGTCTCTGAGTTTTCAGCTACAGTGACAGGCATGACGAACGTGCTTTAGTTCGGCAGCACCAACACCTGCATTCGGCCCTGCATCCCCTCCCAGCCCCACCCACCACCCCTTGAACCTCCTGCTCCAACCCTCCCCCCTCCATTCTGGTGTCTGGGATCTAGGGATGCAGGACGGCCCAGGCAAAGGCTCCACAGGCATGAGTGAGATCTTCCTCCTCGATACACACAGCTGAAAAGAAAGGGGCTGGGAGAAAAGTGAGGGAACAGGGGTACAGGTAGAGTCTGTTCAGTCCAGGAACTAAGGATTGGGCTTTTCTTGTCCCTGTGTGGTAGCTGCTAACTCTTTTCAAGGAGGAGGGCCTGGCTCTTGGTAGGTGGCTGGGCCTCCAAAGGACACCACTGCCTGCGTGAATACTGTTCCCTGTACTGTCTCTCCATGGACTTAGCCTGAGGAGGGAGCTGGGAGTCTGGAATTGCAACCTCTGCTTTCATTTGAATCATCTTCTGCAAATCACACAACATACCTGAGCCTCAGTTTCCCTATCTGTAAAATAAAAACAACCCATGCCCTATCTTACTGGGCCAATGATCAGAACACATATACTATTTAACTGCAGACAGATATGTTGAAGTTTTGGAAAGTGCTTTTTTGCTCCATTGGAAGGCTGTGGATACACACAGGAGGGGCTGCTGAGCTAACCAAAGCTTATCCTCAATGGGACATCAGAGAAAAGCGAGCAGGTGAGTCTGGGAGGCCAGTTCCATGCACGGTCCTCAAGGAAGTGGGGGGTAGCTGGGAAAGGCCAATGCCAATTCTACCAGTGTTTAGTCAAAAGCAGAGCAACTCAACCTATGGCCCTCTCAAGGGGAAACAAATATTAAAGCTATAATACACAGTAATTGTTGTCGGTTGTCCTGGAGCCAATTCTGACTCTTACCAACACCATGTAGAACTGCCCCATAAGATCGTTTAGGCCATGGGAACTGACCACCAGGTCTTTCACAGAACCACGAGTGGATTTGAATTGTCAACTTCTTTATTAGCAGCTGAGTGCTTAACCATTGTGCCCCCAAGTCTCCTCCAATAAGTGGTAACGGCAGCCAGCAATTATGGATGCCCACCACGTGCAAGGAGCAGCTGTCCTTCAACGGCTTCTCATGACCCTGCCAGGTAGAAGTTATGAAATCTTTTTCCAGACAAGGCACACGGAGACTCAGAGAGGTTAAGTAACTTGCCCCAGGCATCACTACTGAAGGGCTGAGGAAAAATTCAGATCCAAGTCCTCCTGACTTCAGAGACTATGCTTTTCAATTATTTCTTTAGTCCTGTCCACCCACTGGGTACTTTAATCAGACAGATCAATTAGAAAGCAGGGTGCTTTTAGGAAGAATGAAGAAAACTAAAGGCACAGGGAAAGATTAGTCCACAGGGCTAACAGATCACAACTACAACGACCTCCAACAGACTGAGTCCAGGACAACTAGATGGCGCCCAGCTACCACCACTGATTGTTTTGACAGGGATCACAGCACAGGGTCCCAGATAGAGCTGCAGAAAAATGCTGAACAAAACTGTAACTCAAAAAGACAGACCCGGCTTGCTGGCCTCACAGACTGGAGAAGCCTTGAGTGTGGCCACTGGACATGGTTTCAGCTCTGTGACGAAGTCACTCCTGAGTTCAACCTTTAGTCAAAGGCTAGACAGACCCATAAAACAAAATAAGACTAAAGGGGAACGCCAGGCCAGAGGCAAGGACTAGAAGGCAGGGGTTGGGGTGCAGGAAAGCACGTAACAGGGAACCCAAAGTTGAGAAGGGAGAGTGCTCACGTGTTATGGGGTTCCTAATCAATGTCATAAAACAGTATGTGTACTGACTGTTTAATAAGCTAGTTTGTCCTGTAAACCTTTAACTAAAATACAACTTTAAAAAAAAAGAAGAAAATTGCTTTCGAACACGGTGAGCCCGGCTGGGCAATGTTCTGGAGCTCTGTGTTGGGTGAGTGACAGAGGGCTGGGGGTGCGCTGCTTCAGAACCCGTGCAGGTGTGGGTGGCCCAGCTGCCACGGGATCTCCGCCCGGAGACTGGCCCAAGCTCTCGGCCCCAGTGCTGAGCTGCCTTTGTGCCCCAGAGAGGGAAAGGGCAGAGAAGACTGCAGACCCAGGTGCTAAGAGGGACCCCAAAATAACACATCCCTTTAGAGACATCAGGTGACAGAGTGAAGCTTTGCTAAGTCCTACCAGGACCACCTTCATGAGCCTGTGACTGGTGCAGAAGGGCCCTGTGGCGAGAACTCCATGTTCCACGGTTATTCTCCTGAAATTCTTAACAAACTTATCTTTGAATCTGTTTTGTTAATCACATCAGATAGGAAGGCAGAGCACGTGCTGAGCTCAGCTCACTTGTCCAGTCCACTCCTTGCCCTCTGGGGCCTGGGCTAGCTCAGCCCACCCTGCCCTGCTCCACAACTGCTGCCACCCCTGGCCAGTCTCCCTCATTCTGCTGCACCCTCTGTCCCTGGCAGGGGCGCAGGCTCCAGGAGGACGGGGGGCTGGGCTCAGCACAACTAATGCCATGCCATGTCCTGGACGCAAGCGGGCAGAGACCAGGTAGGACCTCTCCCCTAGCCAAGCACCCAGAGAATCCAGGCGGGGCGGCCACCGGCCCTTCGGGGTTTGGGCAGTGACTGGAAGAAGGGCGTACTTCCCACATTTCCCTTTTACCCTGGGCTCCTCATGACGCAGCCAGCCCTGGTCATACCCAGCCCAGCCCAGCCCTTTACTAATGGAGCAAACAAGGAAGTTATTCACCTTCTCAGGAGCAGTTCTCTTGTCTGAAAATGGGAATAATATATGTCCACACCACGTAAGATTCTTTTGAGGACAGTGAATTGTTTTTCAACATACAAGCCTGATTATGACACTCACCTGCTAACAACTGTCTGACAGCCAAGCACTGTTTTAGGAGCGGAAAGACCAAACTAAATGCAATGCAAGCCACATATGTAACTGAAAATTTTCTAGTAACCACACTAAAAACAATAGAACCAGAACTAAATTTTAACCACGTGTTTTACTTAACCCAATATATCCAAACTATTATCGTTTCAACAAATAATCAACACTGTAAAAGTTAGTGACTACATAACATGGGGTAGATAAGCACGCATGCATGTGCCGTCTTCAAAACCCAGGGGGCATCTTACACTTTGTCTCACTTCACATAGCCGATTTGGACAGGATTCCCAAATTCGGCCCCTGCTGGCTCCCACTCCACTCTTGCCTCCACACTCAGCTCTACAGCCACATTCAACTACTGTCTTATTTTTTTCTCAAAAGCCCTTTCCTTCCTGCTGACACAGACCCTGGCCTCTGCTGCCCCCAGGCCCTGGAGACTCTTCCTACCTCCTGCCTGTGGATCTTAACCCCTGCATCTTTCAGGATTCAGTTCAAACGCCAGACCTTCAGGGAAACTGTCCTTGGCCCCTTCTGCCTTTGCCATACCAATCCCACTGTAATTTGACATTTAAGAGGTCACTGTCTCCCACACTAGCCTGTAAGCTCAAGAACAGAGACCAGTACTTCTCTCTCTCCCTCAAGGACAAGCACAGGGCCCATGCATGTTTTCAGTGTGTGGAATGAAGAGTGTAAGAATAAGCCAAAGGCCTGTGACATAGAAGTACTCGATAAATGGTCACTCCTGCTCCCCTCCTTCAGATGGAGAAAATTCCTTCTTATAAATGAACCTTCAGACACAAGAGCTTCTTCCTTAACCGAGGGACTCTTCCAACCATGTAACTCTGCTAGATAACTGGAGACGCAAAACACTGCTGAGAATATTTAGGTAGAAACTTCAGTTAAGCACAAAGACTACAAATATTTCTTCCCCCGTTATGCACCACTTAAAAGTACTGTCTAGCTCCTTCTCATTATTTGGGCACTGATGAAGGAAAATTAGTCTGTGCAGGTAATTACTGCTTTCTCCCTGACTTTTCCCCTCCCTTTGAGAACGCAGGAGGAGCAGCCTTGGTGTGAGAAGTGGAGTTGGGGCACCACTGTCCCTTTTGTAACCAGTAGACCTGGCATCTAGCCAAACACTGAGGCACCGCTGTTGCTCACCTTTCTGGTCTCCTCTTTCCCAGGTAAACATAAACAAGAAGGTTCCGATCCACAGCTGCCAACTGACAGAGCTGATGTCAAACCCTCTACAGACAGCACCTGCCTAGGTGAGAATTCAGCCATGATGCGAAGGCCACTTGGCTTCTTCCACCTTTAATTCATTCCAGTCGCTCTCAGTTAACTTTGAAGAATCACACTCAATGCCACTATCCCAAAAGACCTACTCTAACCTGTCCCAGGGGCCTAAGATAGGAAAGACAGTAATTTGTACCTCTGCACAAATAATTTCCATGTATTACCCAAGAGTGAGTCCTTGAAATATAATTAGCATATTTTAGACCTTGGGCTGGCTTCAAACTTGGCTATGCTTTTTTGCTGTGGGTATAATGGGGCTTATGACCAGCACCTGAAGCCTCAGCTAACGAGAAAGTGCATGTTGTCTAATTATTACTGTTTAAAGATGACTTACAATATGTCAGTTGACAATGGTGAAAATCTACAAAATGTGTACGTTGTTTTACAAACCATGTATGAATTTGTGGATGATCTAGAACTGGTGCTTAAAGTGAGAATTCGAAGTCCTGAAGAAAATGACTTCATCTAAATTGAACTCAAGAGACAGGAGCTGAGCTATCAAAACCTGCTAAAAGTGAGTTGCTGCAAGCTGGGGATTTACCTGGAACAAGTGGAAATGAAAGCTACCACACACAGTGCCTTGGAAAGGTAGAATTTCCATTTCTAAGTAAGACTGGCCTCTTAGTGGATAAAACTGTTACATGGAACGAATCGTTCAACATTTGAATTTCTAATGTGGGAAAAAAAATCCAAACACTGGAAATCCTGGCTGGGGGACATCAGAAGCATAACCAAACAGTAGCTGAGTTGCCTCCAACCTGGTGCTGTTGCACCTCTGCACCCCTAATCCATAAATCCTTGAAAAAAAAAGTCTGAATGACAAGCAATGCCCAAATTTTACCTCTAGTTCAGTATTTTGGGCCCGCCCAATCTTGGCAGAACCAACTGGTTAACAACCGGGGGCTGGGCCCCAGGGCAGAAAACACACAACTACCCGTAATTTGCTTAGCATGTCAGCCTTTGCAAATCTCAGGAAAATTTTAATTTTTCTCATCTCCCAGGTTCAAAATACACATCTCAATTTCTCTTAATTTCAGAAGAAAAAAAAAAATCTCTTAGAAGAGTTCTTTACAAGTGGTACGAATGCCTCTGGCAAGTCTTTCTGATATCCTAGCTGACAGCATATTCTGTCAACTAATGGTAAGTGGTGGGATAATCATGCTTTGTTGGTGGTTGCCTCCTAGTCTTATCTCAACCTGGTGCCTTTCTAGACAGCTTTAAAAAAAAATAACAAACATGCACACCCTAAAGTCTTTTGAGTGACTTTGAAATCAGGACTACATTTCCCTTAGAAACTTGCAACACGGACAAAACAGACAGATGATTGGAAATACGAACAAAAGAGGTAACTGATAATTATGACAAGATGCTGGCCAAGACCATTAAGCTTTTTACTTTACCAATTCCACGTAATATTCATAAACCGCACATTAAGGACAGACATTCTGAGACTACATGACCATCAGGAAGCAGAGCTCATTGTAACAGACAAGGCCAACTCTGGAGAGCACACACGCCACCTCGGATGGAGAAGCCGCGCCACAAAGGCCCGAGAAAACTCACAAGTGAGAAACGTGAGTCAGTGTTTCAGCAAAAATGCAGTGTGGAATTCACGTACCAGTAACTGCATTGCGTGCACTGTGGGAGATGACTTCACCTCCAGGTTCTTGGGGCTAGAAGAAGAGTTAAGTTCTTTATGCTCAGAGGAGACAGATGTACCAACATTTTTAAGGTGTCATGCCCACCAAGTTGACTGTAGTTGTACCCCAATTCTAAGCAGGCAGGGGCATGCCTGGCTAAGACTGGGAGGACGAACAGCTAGGGCCTCTTCACCCCTTACGGGGCAGGGTGAGCTGAGGGAGCTGAGAACACAGGCTCATCTAGCACTCCCTGTTTTTAAGAACACTTGATACTATCACTTCATTTTTGTGCACTTTTTAAACTTCTCTATAAAAATGCCATGATGTGTGCCTTCATAACTACCTTTGTGGCTATTTTCAACACACAACTTTCAAAACTGTCAAGGGACAGCACTGAACTCTATCAAACAAAGGCAGAAGGATGGTGTCCTCTCCAGTATCTGGCTCAAGGGTGGGCCGTCATCACATCCCACACTAGGTCCCTCCCTATCATCCTAGCGGGAACTCTCCTGGGCCAACTCTTGTCCATTTCTACTTCACTGTTTGCACCTAAGGACCACTTCACTCACCCCTGTAAGCGTGGTCACATCTACTCCTAGACCACGAAGCCATCTCATATCCTTCATGTACTGTTACAAACATCCCTTACTGCCAAGCAGAGGGTTTTCCACCTGTATCCCCAGACCATGAAACTGGCCTCTGTTTCCTCATCACCAACTCCTCAGTAGCTCACCTTTGGTGAAGTGGTGGGTGAGAAGGGCAGTCATACATGAACGTGAATCTTTCCCAGTCATCAAAACAACAAAAAGACTGTCTTCAATAGTGCACAAGCGTGCATCATTTTACTGGAACACTACACTAAGTGAACGACACCCAACCTGCAATTTGCTCATTTCCACAGAGCTCTCAGGGGACCAGCACCTCAGCTGCACTGAAGCTCAGCATCTGAGTCACACATTTTGAAAAGAACAAGGTTCCGAAGAAAAACTAACTCTACCCACTGCTCAGCCATCTGTTCTAATGCCAAAAGAGAAAACAGTGGGTGACAGGTTTCACCCCCAGTGAGGTTCTCTAAAGTATTTTCAGTTATCTTTGTTTTGAAAATGAGTTAAATATACAATTTCACATAACATTAGTTAGGGAGTGATTCTGGGCTCATGCTGTTAATGGCGTGAAATCACTATTCGTACAAATGCAATTTTATACTGTTGTAAGAGCAACAAGGGTAAGAATTATCAAAAGGTCGATGACCAAACCATTACCTGTTTATTACTAATAGCCCAGTGCTCAAACATGCTACCTAGTTGTTTTCGTAACAGTCTTAAACTACAGACTGAGAACAAAAATTTGAAAAGCTTAAAGAGTAACTCATGATGCAATTTTCACTTCACACAATGGTTTTAAAAGTCACTGTTAAGAGAATGAATCAAGTACCAGGATGCTGTAGCAAGCTCCAGAAAATATATAGGCTAAAATAAACACAGAATGTTCTGGAATTCTTACCATCTATGTTCATTACTTCCTATAGGGTTGACTTGACAACAGCAGGTTTGGTTTATGTTTATTACAATGAGGTGACTGTAACTCAGCACTGGAGCCCCTTTCCATCCCCCATTGGCACTCAGAGCAAAAGTGCTTCCTAAACGCCATCAGAGGCCATCGACCTCTGGACTATACAGGCTCTGCGAGGGGAGAAACTGCACCTGTTTTGTTCACTGATGTATCCACAGTACCAGACCAGCACCTGGCACACGGAAGCCCTCAGCTGTGTGCTGAATGAACTCATCACCAGGCCCTAAATTTAGAAGGGGACCCAGCTCTCACCAGGACAACACAGGAGGGAGAATTCAGCCCTCTCACAACAGCCAGGTTGTGACTCATGTGTTTTCAGGCAAATCTGCACCCCCCTCCGTTTAGAGAGTAAACCACTTCTCTTAACACATCATGGTACTCCCTCAGATGAGAATAAGGCCGCACGCAGTAGCCTCTTGGAGGTGGTAATCTAACCGGAATAAAGGGAAGGACATGCTGACCACGGAATAGGAGTCCAGCAGTTTCTCTTTAGCGTAAGAGCTCGAATCTGAGAGAAAAGCTTCCACAAAAGCTGCTTAGGCTGAAGAAAACAAGCATGAACTCCCTGACTGGGACCCAAGTGAAAATCATGTCCAGATAAATAAGCTATACCACAAAGAAAATGTACATTTAGGTCCTGCTCCTAGCTTTTACAGAACTACAATTAAGAGCCTCAATTTGACATTTAAACAGTATCCTTTAAATCTGTGACTCACTGATGGAGAGTGAATTTCTTGAAATTCATTGTTTATAACCTATTAGTCACTACCTACACCAAGACCTTTTCCCATTTTTTAAAATTTTATTAAGAAACATCATACATACAAAAGCACATATACACAGTTTAAAAATGTCTGCCCACATTATCACCCCCCAACTTGAGAAAAAGCATCAGCAGTTCTCTGAAGGCCACCTTTGCCCTCCACAATCACCACCCCACCCACAAAACAGTAACAGTGAACTGTTAATCATTTCCTTTTTCCTTTCAGTTACCATATATGCAACTGGCATGTTTTTGACCTTCACAGAAATGGAATCACAGTAGCTGTATTCTTCTGTGACATGCTTTTTTTGACCATTATGTCGAGTTTCATCCATGTTCACGTGGGTAGCTGTAGTTCAGTCTTACTCCTGTGGAATTCCATGTAGGAATATATTATTTATCCAACAGACTGTTGATGAACACTTGGGGTCTTCTAGCCGGTACTGTTTCTTTTTTCTTATTACAAACAACGCTGTTACGAACACTCTTATACCCACTTCCTGGAGCATGTGTGCATGAGTTTTGCTCAAGGCTGTATCTAGGGATAAAACAGCCACAGGACAAGAGAGGGATGTGCTTTACCCAGTTAGGCCAAACTGTTTTCTCAGGTGCTTCTTCCCAAACATGTATGTGCAATCTGTTGACAACTGCTCTCTCTATACCTGGGTGGCTGAGGGGTGGGAAAAATCAATGGGGGAACTGTCTCAAACGTCATTTTTAAAGTAGAAAATTCAAAATTCTGATAAAACAATGAAAAATACACTTATGACTTCTCTGCTTTGGCTTTTCTGAATGAAATGTACTTTGAAAAACTACATTTTAAACTTACAAGTGCTTATCTTACATCTCAAAATAAATGTCTCTAAATATACTGAGTGAAAACAGAAAGATTCAGGGTTTTGTATGCTACTGTGCATAGAAAAAGACATATTCCCCCTCATCTCTTAATAAAAAATAAAAAAACACAACTACCTGGAAGAATAAATTAACAGTAGGAGCTCTTGGAGAGGAAGAAGAGACGGACCAGAGTATAAGGGAGACAGAGATCACTAAATACTTCCAATGTGGGTATTTTTTTTTTAACTATGTGCAAGCATTACAATTGTGACACAAAATTACTTAAAAAAAAAAAACAACACAGACCTACGGTTCCTTCACAATCAAAAACCAGTTAGAACTCAATCTGAAAACTAACCCTGAAAGGAAATACTATCCCACAAAAACTATATGCAACAAATCCTCAGGGTTTTGTTTCATGCACATCAGAGTAACAGATGTTCCAAAACATTCACATCTACAATGTATTAAGTTTCAGAAACAGAATGGACAAAAGCTCCAACATTCACCAAAATTTTTCAGTTTTTAATCTCTAAAAAATTTTTATCAGAAGATGGCTGAACTCAACTCATAAGAGGTCAAAGTGTCTTCAAACTTGGAAATAAGGTTGGTTAGCCTCTGTGACATGAACTGGATTTAAGAAACCAGACAGACCGCCTGCAGGTGTGAAATGCTCGGAGATGAGGTATGTAGCTAAACTAGGCCATGTGACAAGGTTTATTATAACCTTAAGATTAAGAAGGCAAGAAAGGTGCTTTAAAATCCAAAAAAAAAAAAAATGTGTTGTGACCTATCTGAATACAAAACCGGTTTTAACAAATAGAATCCACCTCTACACACCCCAGAGGAAAGATGCCTTAAGCAGCACACTAGTTTGCCTGGTTCTTTCTGAGAGGCACAATGGAAATTATGCTATCAGACCACTATTAATAATTTGATGACTGGCAACTCCAAGTTCATTCAATTTACCTGGTATTAAAGGAACTGTTATTTTAAGGAGTCGTTATCTTTAGATATATGCTGAAATATTTATAGATTAAGTGATATGTGTAAGATTTGCTTTGAAATAATAAGGAACAAGGGATACAAACATAAATGAAAACTGGTCAAGAGTCTTACTGGTGATGAGTTCAGAGAGGATACACTGTTCTACTGTCTGTGTTAAATTGTTCAAAATAAAAGTTAAAAAAAAAAAAGGTCAGTGGATTATTTTGATATCATGCTCATCTAATTAATTACAATTTGCTCCCCTTAAAGACGTTCCCAAGAGGACACATGCATTAACAGACAACTTTTTGGTCTGCATGGTAGAAGCGTCTTCTTCTTACAGTAAATTAGCACCTAGTCTCTATACTAGACTCCCATGAGTTTCCTAAGACTCTGTTTCTCTTGAAGCAGTTAAAATTTGGGAATAACTAGGGAAAAACACAAACACTAAAAACCCCTAAATGGGAGACCAGATTGCCACATCTGAGAGGGACCAGCTCCTGGGCACAGATACTCTAAGAGGCCAGGACTTTCCCTCAAATTCTATGTAACTTCAACAGTTATCAACAGATCCAATCGTTTACAAAGACAGATCCGTTAGCTAATTCTAGATGAAGCAGGACAGAACAAACCCATCCTTTTAGTCTGTTAATAATTTAGTAACTTAGTAATGTCTTACATTTTCTGTTTTTCATAATACTCACTAGTATAGTGTGATGAATTATCATGTTAAGTCCTTACTGCTATAACTCTGAAAATACACAAAGCACGACTGGGAAACAGCTGACTTTGTGTTTGTTAGGCTGTATTTCCCATTTTCTCAACGTTCATGGGGATCCTCAAAAATTCAGAGACAACCTATGCGCTACAGCTGCCTCTCTGAGGGCCACCTAGAGAAGTTGGGTGCTCTGCTCCCCTAGCATTGTCTCACACATGGCCTCTGAAGTGGTGGCTGCATTATTTTCCAGAGCTCAGCGGAGGGTTTTCAGTAAATTCTATTAACTGTTCATTATGCCTATTAGAATGAATACAGCAGCACAACAGTGAAGCACTGGACCATGAGGCATAGACTGGATTCCACGTCCTAGCTTTCCATCAACATGAGGCCATATGATCTTGGCTGTCATTTAACCCATTTAATCACAGGAACTGCAATGATACATGCAGCTGGTGATAATACTTTTATACAGTTGAAGAAGCTGGCTAGAGATAGAAACATGCTGTCAATTTTCCTGTATGTGACATAAAATGATCAGTTGCTTAGGAATCATGTTTAACATCCTTATTATATATACTGTACACCCAGTACACAGAAATAACATATTTCTAAACTGACAAGAGCAGATTAAAGCTTGATACAGAATTTAAAACAATGGCCCGAAAGTAGTTAAAAGTTCTTGAATGTTCTTCTACATCATTATTTCACTGCTAGAGAATGACTGTGTTTGTCAGAATATTCTGAATTTTATACTAAAGAAACCTCTCAGGGATGTAAAAATATATTCTAATTCACTGTACATCTTCACTATTAAAAGCAAAATTCCAATTTATCCATAACCACTCAAAACTGAAGCACCATTATTTAAAAACATTGAACTGGAAATTCTGTAAAAATCAGTCTTAAGCAGAACAGATCAGATAAAATTGTACACTAACACCTCTAGTAGTAATAGTGTACCTATTATATTTAAAACAAGGGACTAGTTTGGAGTCAATAATTTTATTAGAAAAAGATTAATACTAAATCTTTTCAATGAGAGACAATCAAGTCTGTAACAGAAAGTCAGATACTTTATTTTCACTTCTAAATCCAAAAGCTAGGTATAGCAGTTGTAAAAATGGAATCCCGTTTAGTTTGATTCACACGATTACTAACGTTTAATCCTGTTTTCAAAGTCCAAGAATGAAAACTTTCAATTAAACACTGAGCAAGCCACATGTATGGATAATATTTCTTAAAAAGTCTTAAAGAAAACAAAAATATGATACAAGACCTAAGTTTTCAGTGGCATATATGCTATTAACACATGTTCTGAAATCTGGTAGGTCACATGAGTCCTGAATTAATTTTTAATTTAAAAAAAAAAAACAACTAACTGAGATTTATACTTTTTTTCTATGCCACTATAGCTTTCTTTCACCTCATTTTAATGGTGATCTTCACTTTATGCCGTTTCCAGTATTCTTCCAAAATTCTTCCAACAGTAGTCCTACAATGCAAAATTTGGGGAAAAGTGATAATTAGGCAACATGTAAAAAGCAAACACGAATTGTAATTGGCCCAGACACTAACTGCTAATTAAAGTATGTATGTGGAATGTATGTTTGTATTCTTTTTAATAATCAAGGCATCAGTGTGGTCCTTAAAGTCATGTGCCTGTGTATGTCTGCATATGTGTATGTGGTTCACATAGACAGTAACACTAATGCTTTCTTAGAAAAGGAATGCCATTGACTAAATAACTAATTGGTATTTCCTTTCCATAAGAATATCTGATCCCATCCTACTAGCCCAAAGAACAGTTTAAAGGCTTTAAGAACACCTATAAAATCTGATTTTTAATAATAGTTCTTTAAAAACCCAATTCATTCTATATAGTTCATTGGTTCTTTGTATTTCAGATTGCAAGTGTCTGTCCTTGCTAATCACCACTACTTTAAATACATCAGCCAGGGACTGTTCCTATATGCCTATGGCTGACTGCAAATTCTCCTACACAGTAGGAAATTTTAAACACATACCTCTTAAAGACTTGAGAATTGCACTGAATGTAACAAGGCGAATAATATGAAGTGTTTATTGTATTTAAAATTCGTTAAAGGTATCTAATTCTGGGCACCACTGCATCCCTACATACAGTTGAAAAAAAATTCCATTCTGTTAACATTTGATTTATAGTTTTCACACAATACACAAAAAAACCCCTCTGTGCTTCTTGTAAAGAACAAAAAAGATACACAACAGTTAAGCGTAAAGATCACAGGCAATAGCATTCAAACATGGATGTGGGTAGAGAAAGGAGTACCTGGCATGAGTACCTGCTTAGTTTGACTGAATCCTTGATTTTTAATTTGGCTTTTCATGGGCCGCTCACAACACCAACGCTGTGTGAGGTATGGTAGTCAGCTGCAATAATTCATAAACCCTACACTTCCATCAATCCAATGCTACTGGCTCTCGAGTTACAGAACAAACTGCATTAGAATGCAAGGCAATAAAGCAAAAACTAGAAACATCCTTGACAAAGAAATACTAGCAGTTTAATTAAAACAAAGTAGTCCAACATGTGCCTCAGAAATATTAAAGTTTTTAAAGCATATGTCTCTGCCAATGTACCAACACAAGATGGACTTAATACCAAAAAGAAAAAGAAAAAAAAAAACAGTTCAACCTTTTCATTTAAAAAAAAAAAAAGAAATGACAGCAAAATCCCTAAAAAAAGGATAATTAACTTTTCAATGGCGACTATATTACAAACGTGGGCAATAATTTCCAAAGAGGCACACTAATGGGGACACGAGTCTGCTACAAAATAGCTGAGACAAAACAATGTACCTCAAAATGTTTTGCAGGACTACACTGTCTTTTCCTTCAGAAGATGCTTTTGTTTGTCTTCTTACTCGGCTTAGTTCCATCTTCATCTGTGCATACTTACGCTGCACTGTCAAACAGTAACAAAAAGCCCTAATCAAAGTGAGAAACAATACACTTACCTCTGTCTGATCTGAGGTCTTATCAGATCAGTTTTAATTGGACTGAGTGTCACCTTCAGATTTAATGTCTTCACTGGTCCCATTGACCTCATTCTTAGTATCACTTTCCTTCGGTTCTGTGTTTGTGTCTTCACTCTGTTTTTCTCGACTACTGGACTTCACGCTACTTTTTTTATCATCAGATCCCCTCTTTTCTGCCACAAAAGAAGACATTGACCATGGATTTAAAAGCAGAATACAATAAATACATGACACCTTGAAAAACAAAACAACTGAGATAAGAAATAATCATTTTCCACAGACTGCAAATAACAGATTGGTGAATCTCTTAAAGGGATTATAGCATTTAACATTTTGGGTGAGTAACATGAAAAAAACAATGGAAAAGGCAAGAAAGAGTACACAAAAGCTATGTTCATATGAAGTAAACTGTTAAGTTAGAAGGGTACAAATAGTAACCCCAAAACTGAAAAAAGCTGAATTCTTAGTTGTCATGTTTACCCAATTGTATGTTTTTAAATACAAAAGACTCTTTACATCTATTTAAATGCTCAAAGGAGCAAGCTTTAATTAAGCAAACAGACCTAAATCCTAATTCAAGTAACTAAACTTCTGTGCTTTGCTAGGAAAAGCAGTAAATATGCCACCTGAAAGTTGTTTTTCCAATAAGGATAAATTAAAAGTCAACTCATCTGCAAACAAAAAACTGAAAACAATAAAATTCGATTTTTTCTCTCTACTATTTTCTCTGTAAGGATAAAATCTCTGTCTATAGGCAAAAGTGGTACACAAGACAAGGATATTCTGGCTTTTTTAAAGTCCAAGTATTCTCCTAGCAAAAGATTTCTAATGAAAATGTTCAAGCAAAATAGAAATTTGCAGGAAAAATTATTTTTCCACTTAAAACCAAGAATAGCAGTTTAGCAAAGCAGTTCATAAGACAGAGATGTTTTAAGAGAAGCAGAACCCTCTATGGAGATTCTGGACAAAGTTATTAAGACACAGCACTGAATAACTGGGAGAGGACTGGCAAGGAAAACAAAGCCTGGCTCCAGAAGGGTACCCATTATTCCAAGGCTATATGAACTGAAGGTCTTAGGTGATGGGGCAGATCCAGTCCATAACACTTGCAAAAAGCACAAAGCAAGGCCCAAGTAGCTAAGTGCAGGACTTGCTTCATGTCTGTCTGTCCACTTGTAGGAACTGTGCCAGTACAGTGCGCTCTAACTAACCTTGTGGGAAAGTCCTCCCTTTGTGCCTTATGGGCTTCTCCGGTGCACACGTAGCTTCAGTGTGGAAGAGTCGTCTTGCTGTCCCGTAGAGGACTAGTAGTCAGTCCAATAATCTTATCTTCTGTCCTATATAAATACGGTAGATCTTAATAGTCCTAAGGACATCCACAGCATGTTGTGGATTTTAGGGCTACAGACAAAAAAGTAGAGACTCTCTTGACAAAGAGACCACTCTGCAGTGGCTTGTGGGTAAGAAAGAGTTCTGTGTGAGAAACCATTTTCATTTGTGGAATCAGAGAAACTGCTTCCATCATAGCATCTGGAGTAGAAAACTTGCTTACCCATTTGCTTATCAAATACCTGCTACTGCTCATATGTAGCCCCAAACGTCTAAGCCTTCAGTCACTTCTTACACTTAGGACTCCCTGAATGGCTACCTGGCGTTTTCAAAAGCCAAAGAAGTGCATTATTTCTAAAAAAAAGAGTCCCAAATTGAAAATTAAACCTGTAATGGCACACGTAATCTCTTCAGTGAACCTAACAGTTTTTTTCTGTTGTCTTTTCTCTTTCCTCCAAGCGTCACCAGGAAAATCTGCCTGTCCACAAGTAGTTTAAACATGACTGCTTATTTTGCATTAACAAAAGTTTTCTCAGGGTGTGTATGTCAACACAGTCAGGATTACAGGTAAATACTTCAGGACAACCTCTTGCTCCATCCCTAAAATTACACAAATATGCCTGCCAGTAGTCTGGCCAGTACCACTTACTCCCTGACTCCGATTACAGATCATTATGAAGGCTACCAAGCTTTCTTCCTTAAGAACCAATCCAACTATTTTAGCAACAAAAGTGATGATACAAAGTGATAGGATTAAAAAGTTTCTCAAAGTAGATGTCATTAATTTGATCTCGCACATTCACATCAGGCTCTTGGCAGCGGACCCTCCTCAAAGAGACAGAGAAAATCTTGCAAAAAATATCAGGTGAAACTTTCTTAAAATGAACGTAAAATCAGCACTCTTCGTAGCAATTTCTGCACTTTCATGACAAATATTACAGCTTGTGACAGGAATCCTGTTCTTAAAAAGTAATCCCTGTTTCCACTTGCTTCATGTTGTAAGAAAAGCCAACATATGTAAAATACTTTATTTTTTAAAAGAAAAGCTGTATTTATTTAAGGAAGAATAAAAGCAGAAAACCAAAAAATATGTCTACTATTTATGTTGATAGTTCTCCAACTCAGTCTAGGAAAAATCTGAGACACTAAGATAGTTACACCGAAGAAGATACTGAGTACCACATACAGAGAAATTTAATAAACTCCAATAGCAGCACATATATTACGGTGGTATCACATACAGATACATTTAAGTACAATGGGATGGAGTAAGCAGAGCCAAGAAAATTAGAAATAGGCCCTTACATTCCTAAAAACCACACAAAACAGACGGCTCAGTCAATATAAAGACAGATGCTCAAACAATCTGAAGAAAACAAATGAAAATGCTGAAAGGAGACCCAGCGATGAAAAAAACTATGGTGGCTAAGGAAAATTAAAAGATGAGGACAGCCTTGCAGAAACATGCTGAAAGATAAAAGTAAATTAACAGTAGCAATGGCACAATAAGCCAGCTACTGGGAAGCCAGAAAAAAACAAAGGAAAAAGAAGGGATAGAGTATGTTGATTCAACAGGAAACAGGGCTAAGACACACAGAAGGTATTCAACTTTCAACAGCTCAGGATTATTATGAATGCTATACTTGAGAATCAATGCAATGATGTACACTTATTCTGTAAGACTCATTACAGAACACAGCTACTGACAAAAGAAAAAAAAAAGTATCCAACAGCCAGACTAATAAAATTCTACAGCCTAATAGCCCTGACCAAAAAACAACAACTCACTGCCACTGACTCCATTTCAACTCACAGTGATACTACGGAACACAGGAGAACTGCCCCACAGGGTTTCCAAGGAGCAACTAATGGATTCGAGCTCTTTCACCACTGTGCCACCACGGCTACCAGTAACTCTGAAAGGTAATGCAACGCTACCTTAAGAATGTGGTTTTGAAGTGTGCTAAGAAAATATCAGACTATCATTCTCACAAATGAGAGCAGAAAAGAAGGAAAGAATGCTTGTCTCCTACTAAATGATGGAAAAAGAGTACTGCTT
Organism: Heterohyrax brucei; assembly: GCA_028571685.1. NCBI lineage: Eukaryota > Metazoa > Chordata > Mammalia > Hyracoidea > Procaviidae > Heterohyrax > Heterohyrax brucei. The sequence goes on along the minus strand of CM053149.1, from coordinate 108,236,280 downwards.
GGAGAAATCTAATTGGAAAAGCAACACTGCCCATGACAGAAAACAATGGGTGGGAGAGAAGTATGAAAATACAGTCAACGTGAACTAACCTTTCTCCTTGGATTTCCTATCCTGTTCTCTGTCCCGACTTTTGCTCCTGTGCTTATATGACTTTCGATCCCGGCTTTTTGATCTTCTTCGATCTCGACTACGAGATCTATGTTTTCTTTCTGATCGATCATGGCTTCTGCTTCTTCGTCGATCTCTACTTCTTAATAATTTAAAATAGAAAAGCAACTTCAGCTGATATTACAATGAGAAAGAGCCCTGAAGAACTACATACTGTTTAATAATTAAATTAAGCAAAAGTTATCCTTAAGACTTTCACTAATTAAGAAATAAAATTCTAATAATGGAAAACTACTGAAATTCCTTCTTAAATTCTAATTATCTAAACTTAGCTAATGTAGTTATTGTGCTCTCTAACTCTTTAATCACAATTCTAATTCGACAGTAAATTTTGCATTTTCACACATTCAAATAGTCACGATATTTTAGTTCTTATATTACGTTTGTTGTGAAAGTCAAAAGTTAAGCAGGTAAACTTACTCAAAATAATTTGTAATTTAAGTCACTTCAGAATCAATGAGAAGAAAAGCACCTGAGATCACCTGGCACAGGGCCTTCCCTAACAAATGACAGTGGAACCTCCTTTAGACTGGTGAAAGAGCAAAGCTGCACTGCAGACACTCATTCACCAACTCATTCTTCACAGTCTCAAAATCCATGCTAAAACATTTAACTCCAAGTGTTGAAAGGAATAAAACTAGTAACTACTACTACCACTTTCTGTGCACTCGCTGTTTATGTGCCAGGCACTGTCTTCAACGTCTTACATACCTGCTTCGCCTTCTTTCCCGACTTCGTGATCTCTTGTGGTCGCGCGATCTGCTGCACCGTCTGTCAGAAGTACGGCTGGAGTGCCTACTTCGGGAACGACTTCTCTTTCTCCTTTCTCTGTCACGAGCCCTTTCTTTTTCTCTTTCTTCCTCTTCTCTTCGTCTTTTCCTTTCTCTTTCTTCCCTTTCTCTCTCCCGCTCTTTCTCTCTTTCTTCTCGTTCTTGTTTCTCCTTTTTTAAACGCTCATCACGGTCAGGATCTTCAGTTCTTTTTCTTAACTTTTCCTAAAGAAAGTAAGTCAGATTTCTGTACTATAATCTTAAAGCTCGTGTTAAACAAACGTCACCTAGTACGAGGCAATTTGTTCCAGCATATGGAATTTAGTGCCATGAAAGGGGATTGTAGAAATCCTAACACCATGTACATACAGAAGACTATCAGTGTTTGATTAAACCTTCTCGGCAGTATTTCTTCTCCTAAGTTACTGGCATTTCAGATTAAAGACAATGAAGTGCCGCACGTATTAGGAATTATCAATGCTTCATATAATTACACACTCCAGCAAAACATCAACGAGAGGTTTCTATCCCCACGCAACCAACTTTTAGCTATAGTGTGTTAAAAGAAACGTACTTTTAATTCTTCTACAGTAGCTTTAATTTTGGCATAGCCCATGTGTTGTTTTCCCATCAAGTGATCATCTACACGGGACTGTGCGTCTCCTACAATCAAAAACGCTCCACACACTTCGCAAACTTCCATTTGCTTTTCTTGGGCAGCAAAACTTTCAATTGTCTGAAAAAAATAAGTTGGTTACTATTAGAGCATCTGCAGAAAAAGAGAAGAAAACGAATCCGGGTACTTAACATTCAGGACAGACTTGTCTCAGACTGCTATTCTGGCTTGAATTCACTTCTTGCTTAGGACCAGCAAGCTAAAAATATGCCTTCCATATTTATTTTAAAAAAAACCATTAAGTAATTGAATTTAAGCATAATCTTAACATATGATACTCAATATCTGGGGGTCAATGACCAATCTTATTCTACCATCAATATCCAAAATGCACATATGGTTAGGGTACAAGTTACGGTACAAGATATTTCCAGAGTGTACCAACTCTGAACTAAGGTAAATATGTAAAAATTTACTGCTTGGGGGGGGAATCGGGGGGTGGGGGACCTAATGAATATTTATGATTTAAGGGAGGTGCTGGCTGGCAAACCAGCAGCCAGATGCCTGTTTTCGTAAGTCAAGTTTTCCTAAAATACAGCTACACTGTTTAGGATTTATCCATGACTGCTATAATACAACATCAGAACTTAGTAGCTGCCAGACACCCCGTGGTCTACAAACCTAAAATACTTACTCACTCTTAATTAAAAGCACTAGGAAATTTCAAAGGTTCTTGCATAGTAACAGGTTCTAAGTAATTCTCAGTGAACAGGCTGGTGATTTAAAACGAGACTGTTACTCACAGATGTTGTAGATCTAAGTAATTCTCTCTCTTCTTTTAACTGTTCAACTAATTTCATCATTCCCTGGGCTTCTTCTACCTTTCCCTCAGATCCTAATTCTTCAATCTGTGGGGATAAAAAAGACCAGTTAACACTCCTTCCTAACCTAATTATTCTATTTTATTTCCCAACCTTCACTAGCACATAATGATTATTTCAAGATTTTGTTTGGTTTTGTTTTCTGAAGCCCTTTCGATGTTTCAATTGTACTTAAGTAATACTGATAATCTAGATAATGAACGTATCCATTACCTTTTAGTTTGCATTTTCTACAAATGGAATCACAATTTGCATGCCTTCATTCCTTAGCAGTATTTTAGAAACTCTGGTAGCACAGTAGTTAAGCACCACAGCTGCTGATCAAAAAGGTCCACAGATGGAATCCACCAGGTGCTCCTCGGAAACTCTAAGGGACAGTTCTACTCTGTCCTATAGGTCACTATGAGCTGGAATCGACTCAGTGGCAATGGGTTTGTGTGTTTTCTTTTTTAATTCAGTATCATGGTACTCCATGTATGTACCACAATCTGTTCGTCTATTCATGGCTGACAGATATTTGGGTTGCTTCTAGTTTGTTTTCTCCCAATTACAAATTAAGTGACTATGAACACTTACATACAATTCTTTGCACAGACTTATGTTTTCATTTTGTTAAGGACTGAATGGCCAGTGGTACATTTTTAACTTCTAAAGAGACAAACTTCTTTCCCAACTGGCTGCACCATTTACATTCCTACCAGCCGTGCAGAACAATCCCAGGTGCCCCACACTCTCACCAATACTGGTACACCAAAAGAAACCCAAACCCTTGGCCGCATAATCTAGACAGTCTTTAATTTTTGCTCTTCTACTACATGTATAATTGGTATCTCACTGTGGTTTTAATTTGTATTTCCCTAATGAGTAACAATGTTGAGCATCTTTTCATATTTATATGCCATCCTTGTAGATTCTTTAAAGTGTTCAAATATTTCCAACATTAAGGCACATAATTCTCACCTGCTGCAGGAGTACATCAATTTTATCTGTTAGAACCTGAATTTTTTCTTCATTCTTGCCTGTTGGGCCAGCTGCCTGTTAAAGGTAACAAAATGTGTTATCAACATGTGAAAACAAAGGCAGATATCCAAATTCTCACATACCATATACAATATTTGTACCTGATAATTAAAATGTTTGCTTACAAATTTAGTAATACATTTTTCTTTAATTTCTCTTAATTAGTTCATTAGTTATTGATATTTAAGAGTAAATTCAGATGATTACTAACAGACAAAAGAAAAAAGAATGCATTTTAAAAATCAGTCTAGAAGAACACAAATAATGACGAAGACAAATTTCAAAATATGTGAGTAGTTTCTAGGTCTTCGAAGAACAGGAACACTTTATGAAAGCCTACAAATTCATTTCATACTTACCCCAGAGGACTGCTGGTTTTGAGACAGTGCCAAACGAGCATGGCCACGTCTAATTCTACGTTCTACTTCTGCAAGTAAGCTCTGTAAGTATCGCAGAAAATCCCTCTCATAGCCAACTTTCATAAAACGAGAACTTTTCTCATACCTAATGAAATGAAAATAAATATTACAACCCATACATTCTATCTTAACTAGTCTCAATTTTCAGCTGAAGAGTAAACCAGGTACATATAAAGTCAACTTCTGGTTACTCCTCATCTTGGCATGGCATTTTGTTTGGTTAAGAACACAGATTTTACAATCAGGCCAATCTAGGGGCTTGAACACCAGCTCTATTATGTTGATCTGTGACCATGAACACAGAATAAGTCTTATCTATAAAACTGGGACTCATATTACTGAAGCCACACAACATTCCTACCACCTTTAGCCAGTGGATAGATCTCTAGCATTCATTTCATATTGTTATTTCCTCTTTCTAACTGATGACAAGTAAAATGAAAAAGCAACAACTTACTGTTTCCTTAAATTTTCATCATGAATTTTTTCACATGGACCTGAAAGAAATCAGAAATATGAATTTACAGCATTTTTTGGTATTAGCAATTTTTTTGCCCAAAAGCAAGCACAAATACACATATATACATTTTCTTCTTAAAAAGGTAGTATTCTGTAGATGCCTAAATTATTACTAAATAGTGAAGTGATGCACCCAAGCAAACATGTGAAAAACTGGTCCCCTCCATCTTCAAGGTCAACATAATGGAGAGCAGTTATACAATAAGTTGTTGTCAGGTGCTGTTGAATCGATTCTGACTCAAGCAACCATATATACAACAGAATGTAGCACTATCCAGTCCCACGTCATCCCCACAAGTACTGCTATACCAAGAGAACAAAAAAGAAAAACAAAGGTAAGAGAGAAGGAAAAGAGAACACTGTTCCTTACTGCCACCAAAGAACACCATGATGGGAGGCAATCACTGTCAGAACCACGACTGACAATTACTATTAATTTCAAGCGTGCGCACATAAAGTCAGTACAAGAGAGTGATTTCAACTCTTTTGGTTCTATGTTCTAGAATTTACCCGCATATTTCTAAATCCTACATTTATTTTGTTTTTTCTTATAATCTTACATCATCAGAATTTTAGCTTAATATTCAACATCTGTATTTTGGTTAAGCCAATACTTCTTTCACTGCCCAAACAAAAAGTACACTGCAATGACACTTCTGATATACTTCATACTTTCCTTTAACACTTCCCTTATTTTCTCATTTTCTATGTAACGATTTGCAAATTCTTCTGAACCACTGCAATGCAGCTATAAAAACTATCTCAATACCAATTTGTCAAGACTCAAAACACTTTCAAGAATCATTTTTCACAAGCCTCCTGTCCTGCTGTAAACAGGACTGCTTATTTTCTAAGCCTGCTATGCAGTCACCATCCTAAGAACTGTCTTTTCTGCTGTGTAGTGGATGCAGTTCACTGGAGCTCTTGTTTTTCCTCAGTTTATGTCCGTGTTTTGGTGGAATTTCCTTCGAAAAAGTTTGTGTTGAGCCCTGCAAGTCTCAAATGTCTTTTTTAACCTCACACGCTAATGTCTACTACACAGATAACCTAGGTAAAATATTATCTGTATTTTCACCCAGGACCCTGAGGTATTTCTCCAACATCTTCAAGCTTCTGGTGTTGCTACTGACAAGTCTGAAGCCATTCTGACCTGCTCCCATCCCTATCCACAGTACGCTGAAATGTCACGATGGAGTGCCTCTGACATGGATCTTTCTTCATTCATTGTACTGAGCATTTGGAAGATCCACTCAATTTAGAGACTGGTGCCTTTTAGTCTATAGAATATTTTCCTCACAGTATTTTCTCTGATAATTTCCTTCCTTCTGTTGTCTCTATTTGGAACTTAATCAGGCATCAGACTACCTGTACTGACTGCTTCATTTTTTAATCCTAACATTTTCTGTTCCATCGTTAACATTCCTTGATTTTATTTTCAAATCTTTCCACTCATTTCTCATTTCTCTAGTTCTAATTTCTAAATGTTCTTTTTAGTTTCTTAAAAGTTACCTTTTTATAGCATCCTATTCTTTCTGATGCAGTATCCCTTACCTCTCTAGGGATAATAAACTTAGTGAAGACTTAAGAAAACGTTTTTTCTTCTGCTTTCCATATTACCTCTAATTCCACTAAATTCTTCTGTTGGTTTTGGTTAATTGTTCACGTTGAAGGTTTTCTTCAAATGGCTGGGAGACACTCCTTGGCCTGCAACTAGTTTTTAAAACACACATCTAAAATCTGACTGGAAGTTGGTATGCACTGGGCTTTACCACAGGAAAATGAGGCAGTAAGACTTTTGTGTAAGAGATTCCCAAGGGTCAGTACCTGTTAATCATTTCTCTGGAACTGTTTGTTCACTTTTTCTAGAGAAGAATCCTCATATCTTCTGCCTGGGGAAAAACATCTGGCTGTATCCTTCTGGGAACAGGGCAGAGGAAGGGGACAGGAGAACCCCACTATTAAGAACATAGACTCATTTTCTCTCTTTTATAGCCTCATTTCTTATGCACTACTGTCCTGTGCTGTGTCTGGAATCCCAGGATCTAGACTCTTCTAATGTGCTAAGGCAAGCACTGTGCAAAATGAATTAACTTCTCTCTTATGCATCTAGAATGGTACTAGTTAGATACCATCCTCAGAACTAAGAAAAGACTCAATCATATTACATTTTGTACTCTGTGATTCAGATCAACCAGAGTCTCTAGTTCCATTTCTCAAAAAATCACCTTCTGTTCTCCAGTGGAATGTATGGGATATGAGGGAAAATCACCACAGGCACAGTTCCTGGGAGTCTGATCAACTAGACTAGCGGTTCTCCAGCAGACCATCTGGCAATGTCTGGAAAATTTTTGGTCGTCACAACTACGGGGGCATAACTGGCATCTTAGTGAGTAGACGCAGCTCCCCACAACAAAGAATGAGCCGGTCCTATATGTCAATGGTGTCAAGTGACAAGACAAATCTCTCTTCAGCCCCGTAACTCAACCCTGCCTTCTAAGGTACCTGGTGCCTCCAATTCTGAGCCTGTCCAAGGTTCTGCTGATCAAACACTGGCTTCTGTTTAGTATCCCCTTCTGCAGGATTTTAGAGCACAAGTTTCTCTGCTCTGTTGAGCTTGCTGTTGCTCCTCCATCCACTGGTCATCTTCCGAAAATGTGCTGACATCTTAACGTTATCTCTTCTTCCATTTACATTTTTATTTTTTAAATTTTCATTTTAGTAGGGGTTTTGGGAGGGAGTGGAAATAAACATGTACGTTTAATTAAGTAACCATGTTTAATCAGACTGATATTAATACATTCACAAATCTAAGCCAAGAAGCAAATTATCAGCAAATCTTGGGGCGTATATATACATATGTGTGTGTGTGTACACACACATACAGAATTATAAAGAACCAGTTAAAAAATTACGATTCCTCTAACTAGGATCACAACAGAAGGGTCCAGGCAAAGCAGGAGAAAAATATACAAAATTAAATCCATACAAAAGACCAGGCTCACTGGTCTGGTGGAGACTACAAGAACCTAAGACAATGGCCCTAAGACACCCCTCTAATGTGAAACTGAAGCCACACCCAGAAACTACCTTTCAGCCAAACAACAGAGAGGCCTACAAGATAAACATTAACACCCAAGAGGAACCAGCTCCTTAGAACAGTAACCTGTGAGACACCTGTGAGACTGTAAGAACAAACTCTGCCCAAAAGCAAAGATAAGAAAGTAAAAAGGGGTAGGAAAATCAGGCTAAAGGTTAACAGGGAAATCAGTGGAGAAATAAGAAGAAAGTTGACATACTGAGGGAAACATGACCAACTTCTTGGAGCATTCTGTACACAAATCGTTGAATGGAAATCTGTTTTGCTTTTACTTCACCTCAAGTACATTATTTATATATATATAAACCAAACCAAAGCCATTGCTGTTGAGTCGATTCCACTCACAGTGACCACACAGGACTGAGTATAACTGTCCTAAAGGGCAAGGGGCTGCCAGCAGACTTAAGGATTTAAATTGCCAACCTTTGGGTTACTAGGTGAGCCATTAAACACTACAACACCAGAGCTCTATGTGTTATATGTATCTGTGTGCATACACACACAGAGGAAAAAAACCCACAAATCCAAAATTTGATGAAAGTCACACAGCAAATTCACTTACCAAGATCTGAACGAGTATTTGTGAACAATTCCGCAGGGCAAAAACCACAGAGGTAATATTTACAAACCTAGTGAAGAAAAACAAAGGCACTTAACTTTTTTAACTGTTCAGTTTTAAAACCATATTAGAAAAGGATGTCAGGTAACTATTCACTCATTTCTTTCATATATTTGTCTTTCAATCTAGTAAGCATAATTTCACGCATTAAACTATACTAAATAAAAAACCCACACCCATGTCATCAAGTCAATTCTAACTTACTGTGACCCTACAGGATGAACTGTCCCCACAGGATTTCTAAGGAGTAGCTGGTGGATTTAAACAGTCAACCTTTTAGGTAGCAGCCAAGCACTTAACCATTCTACTACCAGGACTCCTAAAACATATTAGTTAAGTAAATTAGTGACTTTCACACTCCTAGACTTCAGTTAAAAAAAAGGGTAGGACTGACACACAGTTACCACCATTTTCTACTATATACTTTTACCCTATCCATCCCCCCCACAGCAATAGCAACAAATTCAGGAAAGACATCCAGGATTAATGTGAAATTTTAATTTTTACTCAAAAATAAAAGCAAAATGCTACACTGTCCTTATTGTTCTAACTTTTTTATAGACCAAGATTAGAATTTTATAAGCACTGACTAAATCATGAATAACACTCATTTGAAACACTGTGGCTCAGTATTTTCATTTAAAAGTTTTTGTAAAAGGCCGTAATAATTAAGTTAATAAACAACACTGATTTAGTTTTATGTCAACATTATCTGGTTATAGCCTTATGCCTCAGTATCTTCAGACTACTACCTTTTCTTCTTGAAGTTCTAATACTTACTTTTAATGATTGTTCATTGCAACTTAAACACAGTTCTTACAAATAAACCAAAAAAAACCAAACGCAGTACCACTGAATCATGTCCGACTCATAGTGACCCTAGAGACCTGAGTAGAACTGCCAAAATCTTTGTTAGCAGACATAGCATCTAACCCACTATGCCACCAGGGTTTCTGTTCTTAGTTTCTTAAAAAAAAAAAAAAAACCTGCACTTGAGACTGGCACATGAACAAACACATGCACCTGAATGTTTACTGTAGCACTGCTCAAAAAAGCAAAAAGATGGAATCAAGCTAACTGCCCATCAACACATAAATAGATGATAATAATAATAAAAAACTATGATATATATACACAATGGATCACTACACAACAATAAAGAACAATGATGACTTTAAGAAACATCTCGTAACTTGGAATCGGCTGGAAGACATTATGCTGACTGAAATCAAGTCAGCTGCAAAAGGTCAAATACTGTATGAGACCACTATTATAACGACTTATGCACAGGAGAAAATACTCTTCAATGGCTACAAAGGTGGGAAGGGAGGAACAGGGCTACTCTCAGATTAGATAAACCAAACCAAACCCACTGCCATGGAGTCAGATCCGACTCACAGTGACCTGAGAAATCAGAGCAGAACTGCCCCAGAGTTTCCCGGAAGCATCTGACGTATCTCAACTGTCACCCTTTTGGTTAGCAGATGTAGCACTTAACCCATTACACCTCCAGGGTTTCCACAGATTAGATGATAGGAATTCAGTTAAGTGAAGGAAGTGACAGCACAAAGTAGAGGACAGATCAGCATAATTGGACTTCACCACAAGTTAAAAGGTTTTCTAAATTCAACCCAACATTTTGAAGGACACAGTAACAGGGGCAGGGCTCTGGGGACCATGGTTTCAGGGGACATCAAGGTCAACTGGCATAACTAGTCTTTTAAGAAAGTCTTTTGCACCCCATATTGGTGAGTGGCGTCTGGAGTCTTAAAAGCCAGCAAGCTACCATCTGAGGAACACCAACTTTTCCCAACCCACCTGAAACAGATGACAACCAGCAATATCAAACACATGAGGAAAAATGAGCCCAGGAAACAGAAAGATCCATATCCCTGGTAGACTACATTAGCATGAGGTCAGAAGAACTAGATGGTGCCCAGACACCACCAATGACAGCCCTCACGGAGGACTCAACACAGAGTTTCTGATGCAGCATGAGAAAAAGAGATGTGCAGATCAAGAATTCTATTAAAAGACCAGAACTGATGGTCTGACAACCTGGAAGGTCCCCTGAGAACACAATCCCTAGATATGTTGCTATCCCAAAGCTGAAATCAGTACTGAAGCCAACACTTCAGACAAAGAATGGGCTGGACTTGGGGACACAGAGTGATACATGTGATCTGTGTACTTTATGGTTTAATATACACAAGGCTGTCCTACTAGTTTCTTTTTAGAGAGGTGTGCAGAGGATGAAGAGGAAGGAACAAGTGCTGACTGAGTGGATACTAGATGTAAAGAGGGGGGAAAAAAAAGCACAGTGTGCTGTCACATGGTGAGGAGAGCAGACAGCTGCAGAGAGGTGGGCACTTGGGGTTTTACATGGAAAACGGATGTGGACTGTAAACTTTCACTTAATCACAATAAAAAAAAACTTTTTAAAAAGGCCTGTATCCTAATGGCTATTTTTTTCCAAATTACTTCTAAATTTTCAGTTCTCAGGCGAAATGTTTTTCTAGTTATTAAAGTTTACTTTATTAAACTTTTCGTTCACTGTAAGTGTACTGCAATAAAACACCAATAGTAACATTCAGTATTTCTTTAAAAATGTTTTATATGGAGGAGGAAGGACAGGAACATAGTACACCATTTTCACTATGAATATCTGTAAGTCTGCCAGACTGTTAACCCTGGGGTTTCATGGGCCCCACAACTATTTAACAAACTGTCAAAAAATTAAAGCAGAATCTGGCATTAGATACCATGCTGGGAAAAGGGCACTCTAAATAACATCAGAGAGCTAAGGGAGAACTTGGCAGCAACCATGAAAATATGAAATGTCCATTATTTTAACCTAGTCAATATCTTTCTCGGCATTAATCTTACAAGTGGCTCAAATACATGTACTAAAATGTTTACTGAAGTTTGGTTGGCAATGGCAAAAATTAGACAACACATATGTTCACCAGGAAACAAACAGTTAAATTATGGCCAGTTCACATCCTGACAGGGAACACAACAGCAAGACCTTGATGGAATGAGAGAAAAGTAGGGTACAGAACTCAAATTTTAGTAAAAAGACCAGACTTTATGGTCTGACAGACTGCAGGGACCCCAAAAGAAGTGGCCCCTGAACTGTTAGCCCAGAACTAAAATCATTCCCAAAGCTAACTCTTCATACACTAGGCTATAAGACATACAATGACACTGGTGAAGAGTGTGCTCCTTCGTTCAAGCAGATACATGAGACTACATGTATAAGTTTTTGTATAAGAAACTATCTCACATTATAAGTTTTCACTTAAAAGTAAATAAATTTTAAAAACATTATAGTTAGTTCATAAATACTACTACAGAAGGAATCACACAATATATATGGGAAAACAACAACAACAAAAAACAAACTCATCATCAAGTCATTCTACCTCAATATACCCCCACAGGAGAGAGTAGAACTGCTTCAGAGTTTCTAAGGAGCATCTAGTACCGACCTTTTGGTTAGCAGCTGTAGCTCTTAACCACTATGATACCAGTCTCCTGCACATGAAAAAGTTGTTAAAATATATATAAATGTTTATAACTTATTAGGAAAGGGGGAAAATACAAGGTCTGATACTTCAGTCCGTGGACTCAACTATTCTAAGTGCTGCAAACCTCACTGCTGAGTATCACTAACGTCACCTTTTAAGTGCTCCCCTCGGGAAGCTACGCATTGACACCAGTAACTAGTTCACTCTTCAAAGCAATTTTTGTTGTTGTATTACACTTGATGCCCTGAATGTCACCAAATGCCTTCCTCTCAGTATCTGCTTTATCTTTGGGTAAAGAAAAAAGTCACTCAAGAGGCCAGATCAGGTGAGCAGGGAGGGTGTTCCAATATAATTATTTGTTTACTGGCTAAAAACTCCCTCACAGACAACTCATACAATTAAGTTTGTGAACTTGCCACTTTGCCAATGTGCACAATGGCCATTCCAGAAAGAGTTCCAAAATTGCTTTGAAGGGTTGGCACTGGCATTGGTGCATACCTTCCCAACAAGTTTTCAAAGGTGACCATAGTGACAGTCAGCGATGAGGTATGTAGCACTTAGCACAGTTTAAGTTTGCACACTTAACTGTCAGACCTTGTATTAATGGATCAATCTTTATACAAGACAGCATTAAACATAAGGAACACTTAAACACACAGGGGGGCATAAAACATTTAACCAGGAAATGCTAGTTTAAGACTTAGACTTTGAGGGTGGAGTCAAGATGGTAGACTAAACGTCTCCCTAAATCCCTCTGGAAACCAAGGCCTGAATTTATAATTAAACAGAGCCTTCTGGAAACCTAGTGAGCCCTAGGACACGGCATAGGGCTATCTATTTGGTCTACATACTACTGAGCAGAAAACTTCTCTTTTGCTGACCCCCACCCCTGCTGAGTCCCAGCTCTCACGGACTGACGGTAAATGGCCATTCTGACTTTTTTTCCCCCTCTGTCTTGGCCAGCAGTAGGGGCTGAGGTGACTGGCAACAAGGCTCAGACGCACTACTGATGAGATGGGCGAGCAGGATTGCGACATCTCAAGAGCCTGGCCTTGGAATCTGTGCAACGTGGCACCTCTAACCTCCCTCCCTATCTCTTGGACTCTCTGGATCTCTGTCACTGAAAAGTCTTTTCTGAGGTGGGAGGGGGAGCTTGTGCGGGACACCATCTTGATTCACTGGGAGGCAGCATTTCCTATGTGGAGGCCTCAGCTGGACCTAATTCCCAAGCTGGGAGGCAGTGACTGCCCTGAGAGCACTTTTCCAGTAGTAAAGCAGTCTTTGATATAGAGGTACATACTTTGCCAGCTGGGAAGAGAGACTTGTACACCTGAAAGCCTGACTAATTTTGGAAGCTGTCAGATATCTTTCACCTTACAACAGAGAAATAACTGCAGTGCATTCAGATGGCTTCTCTTCCAGCCTTTACTGTCTCACATATAGGGTCAGCTGATGGCTCCCCAGTGACTCTGTAAGTGGAGCTGTGTCTTTGCCAATCAGGAGGTGGAGCCTGCTACCCCAGAGATTCCACTGAGCCCAGTCACTACAGTACATAAGAGGTGTCTGGTGATCAAATTCCTTTTCAGACTGAGCTTGAACCCTGTTAAAGTAACACTAGAGAAACAAAACAACCTCACCCACCCAAACTTGATGCCCAAAAAGCAACCAACTTTGGACAAGAACATTAAGAAAAATTCACCTATGGCTTCAGAAGGCCCACAAAAGAAAGATCCAAAGAACTTCCCAGATGAAGAAGTCTTTCTAAAACTATCAGAGGGCAAGTACAAAAAGATTATTTAAAGAGCCCTCCCAGACCTTATACAAAATGCAGCAGAGCAAAATGAAAAATTCAGCAAGCTGTGTGATCTGACAGAACACCGGTACTCTGAAATCCAAAAGATCAATAACAAAATCAAAGAGAGAAAATTAAGTTCAAAGCCAAGAAAACAGAATGGAACAAATGGAAAATAGACTTTTTAACTTGGAAGACAGCTACTGACTCCAGCATCTATGAGGAGAAATCAGAAAAAAGAAACAAGAAAAATGAAAAAGCATTAAGAAGCATGTGGGATTCAATTAACAGGAACAAGCTATGATTAACTGGAGTTCCGGAACAAGGTGAGACACCTGAAAACACAGAATATTGTGGCTGAGCTGCTGACAGAAAACTTCCCAGAAATTATGAAAGAAGAGAATACAGATATCCAAGACACATATCAAACGCCACTCAATATAGATCCCAACAGAAAGACTCCAAGACATACTATAATCACGCTTTACAAAATAAAACACAAGAAACTTTTAAAGGCAGCAAGACTCAAAGGAAAGCTAACATTCAGAGGAAAACCCTGTAGGCTTTTGTTGGATTTCTCAGCAGAAACAATGCTGGCATGGAGACAATGGGATGACACATTCAATGCCTTGAAGCAGGAGAACCTCCAACCAAGAATTACATATCCTGCAAAACTATCTTTCAAATACAAAAATGAAATCAAGACATTCGAAATACACAGAAACTCAGAGACTTTATAAAAATCAAACCAAAGCTACAAGAAATGCTGAAAGAAGCTCTTGGCTTAGAAGAACATAACCATTAATTTTATATTTTAGGAAGAAATACAGGACCCATCATGCAGAAACTTAGTTAGGGAAGGCTCCAAACTCAAGCAAAGCTGTAATATTAAAAGAAGTAATCCAGTGATCATATCATGAAAACGATAATGTCATCACATTAAAAAGAGATATACTACAGTAGTTATAGTCCTTCAAGATGAACACGAAGTTAATAAGAATTGTAGTAGTTAAAATTGGGTTTAAGCCCAGACTTTTAAGGGGGACCACAGGGTCAGCCGCAAAGCACAATAAAGATGCAGCATATCAAATCAAGAAATGTAATATAGGAGTCTCGACAACCACAAAACCAACACTCAAAAAAGTGCAATATCAACACATAAACAAGAATGTTCCAAAACAAATAAGAACAGAGAAAACATCAACACAAAAATAATCACATCATAATGATAGCACTAAGCATACATCTATCGATAGTTACACTGAATGTGAGTGAACTCAATCCTCTAATAAAGAGACAATGAGTGGCATCTTGGATCAAAAGACACTACTTGTCCATGTGTTGCTTACAAGAAACTCACCTTAGACTTAAAGACATGATCAAACTGAAAACTAAAAGATCAAAGAATATATATCAAGCTACCAATACACACAGAAGAACAGGTGTGGAAATACTAATTTCAGATAAAATAAATTTTAATGTAAAATCCACCATTGTGGACAAGGATGGACACTACTGCTGAAAGGTTCAATACACAAGCAGGACTTAACAATATTAAACATTTATGCACCCAATACTAGAGCATCTAAATACATCAAGAAACACTGACTACACTCAAAAATGATAGATCACTCCACAATAATAGTGGGAGACTTCAACACTCCACTCTCAATACTGAACAGATTGTCTAGAAAAAAGCTCAATAAAGACACAGGAAGACCTTACTGTCACAATTAACCAACTAGACCTCACTGACATATACAGAACTTTCTATCCAAAAGCAGATAACTGCACCTTCTTCTCCAATGCACATGGAACACTTTCCAGAATAGACCATGTGTTAGGACATAACGCAAATCTCAAGAACGTTCATACCACTGAATTATTGCAAAGCATCTTCTCAGACCACAAAGTCATTAAAGTTGAAATCAATAGCGGTAAAAACATAGAAAGTGGAACTCATGGAAACTGAACAATATCTTGCTCAAAAAGCCATGGGTAATAGAAGAAATCAAGGATGAAATAAATAAATTTATGGATTCCAACAAGAATGAAAACATTTTCTACCAGAATATATGGGATACAGCCAAAGCTGTGCTCAGAGATCAGTTTATCTCCATAAATGCATACATCTGGAAGCAAGAAAGAACCCAAACCAAACATCTAATCCTACAGCTTGAACAAGCAGAGACAGAACAACAGAGGACCCCTTCAGGCACTAGAAGAAAACAGATCATAAAGATTAGGGCAGAACTAAACGAATTAGAGAACAGAAGAACAACTGAAAACAACTGAGAAGATCAAAAGCTGGTTTTTTGGACTGATCAACAAAACTGACAAACCACTGGCTAAACTTACTAAAGAAAAACAAGGAAACAAATAATCCAAATAAGAAATGAGAGGGGAGTTGTTACAACAGATCCAACAGAAATCCAAAACAGCATAACAGAATACTACGGAAGACTGTACCCTTAACAAATTTGACAACCTAGAGGAAATGGACGAATTCTTAGATTCATATGACCTACCAAAATTACCACAAGGTGAAGCAGAACAACTTAATAAACCTATCACGGAGGAAGAGATTGAAAAAGTCATCCAAAAACTACCAACCAAATAAAGCCCAAGCCCCGATGGCTTCACCAGAATTGTACCAAGCTTTTACAGAAGAGTTATCTCCAGTACTACTCAGACTGTTTCACAGCACAGAAAGGGATGGAATACTCCCAAATTCATTCTATGAGACTAGCATAACCCTGATACCAAAGCCAGGGAACGACCCAACCAAAAAGAAGAACTACAGACCAGTATCACTTATGAATCTGGATACACAAGTCTTCAACAAAATTCTTGCCAACAAAATACAACAACGTATCAAAAAATTTTTCATCACAACCAAGTTGGATTCACACCAGGGATGCAAGGCTGGTTCACAAAAGACAAAAATCAGCTGATTTTATCTACTGAAGCAGAAAAAGCATCTGATAAAGTCCAACACCCATTCATGCTAAAAACTCTCAGCAAAATAGGAATAAATGGCAAATTCCTCAATGCAACAAGGGCCATTTATACAAAGCCAACTGTCTACACCATCCTGAATGAAGAGAGACTAAAACAATTTATCTTGAGAATGGTAACTAGACAAGGATGCCCACTCTCACTTCTTCTATTCAACATTGTACTAGAGGTTCTAGCCAGAACAATTAGACAAGACCAAGAAATAAAGGGCATCTGCATCGGCAAAGACAAAGTAAAAATCTCTATTTGCAGATGATATGACTGTATATGCAGAGAATCCTAAAGAATCCATAAATAAACTACTCCAACTGATAGAAGAGTTCAGCAAAGTCTCATAATACAAGATAAACATAAGTAAATCAGTAAGATTCATTCTTACCAACAACAAAATTATTAAGGAAGCAATCAACAAGTCAATACCATTTACTATAGCCCCCAAGAAGATAAAATACTTAGGACTAAATTTAACCAGAGAAATAACACAGTTTTACAAAGAGAACACCACCTTACTACAAGACACCTAAGAGAGACTTACATAAATGGAGAAACCTACACTGCTCATGGACAGGAAGACTTAACATTGTGAAAATGTCTGTTTTACCCAAAGCCATCTACTTATATAATGCAATCTCAATACAAATTCCAGTGACACTTTTTAATGAAATGGAGAAACAAATTACCAACTTTGTCTGGAAAGGCAAGAAGCCCCAGATAAGCAAAGCATCACTAAAAAAGAACATACTGGGAGGCCCCTTATTACCTGACTTTAGAACCTATTACACTGCCACAGTAGTCAGAACAGCCTGGTACTGGCACAAAAACAGACAGATAGATCAATGGAACACAACTGAGACCCCAGAGATGACATCATCTGCCTAGGAACAACTGATATTCAACAAAGGCGCTAAGACATTAAATTAGGGTAAAAGCAATCTCTTCAACAAATGGTGCAGGCAAAACTGGATACCCATCTGCAATAAACTGAAACAAGACCCATATCTCACACCTTACACAAAACCCAACTCAAACTGAGTAAAAGACCTAAATATCAAATCTAAAACAATAAAGTTCATTCAAGAAAAATTAGGATCAACAATGGAAGCTTTAATACACAATGGAGACAGACTTCAAAATCTAACAAACCAACCACAATCAACAGAAAATAGATAAATGCAAACTTCTAAGAATCAAACACTTTTGCTCATCCAAAGACATCAACAGAATTAAAAGACCACCTACAGAATGGGAAAAAATATTTGGCCATTTAAGTCACACGGATGTCTGATCTCCATAATCTTTAAGGTACTACAAAATATCAAATAAGAAAAAGGTAAACAATCCAATTAAGTGATGGGCAGCAAAGGTAGTGGACAGATATTTCTCTAAAGAGGAGATCCAGGCAGCCAAAAAACACATGCAGACATGTTCACAATCATTAGCTATTAAAGAAATTCAAATCAAAACTACAATCGGATACTACTTCACCCGAACAAGGTTGGCCATGATCCAAAAGACGCACAACAACAAATGCTGGAGGGACTGTAGAGCAAGTGGAACTCTCCTACACCGGTGGTAGGACTGCAAAATGGTGCGACCTCTTTGGAAAGCAACCTGGCGTTTCCTTAAAAAGATGGAAATAGAGATACCATTTGACCCGGTAATTTCACTACTTGGAATATATCCTGTAGAATCAAGGCCATTCATACCAACTGATAAATGCACGTGAATGTTCACTGCAACCCAGTCCACGACAGCAAAAACATGGAACCAACCCAGATGCCCAACAATAGAGGAATGGACAGGTAAACTATGGTATATATACTCAATGGAACACTACCCAATGATAAAGAACAATGACGATTTTGGAAAACATCTTATTACTTGGTTTCAATTGGAGGACATTATGTTGCATGAAGGTAGTCAGGGACAAAAGAACAAATACTGTATGAGACACCCTATGGTTAAGAACTTAAAAACAGACTCATGCATAGAAGGAAAGACTCTCTGAAGGCTGCAAGGGTAGGGAGAGAGTGAGGGAGAAGGTGGAGTATAGATTAGACAGTTGACAGAAATTTGGTTGGAAGACATCAGACAGCACACATTAGAAAGGAGATCAATTTTAACCGGACTTCAACATAACATGATTACTCCTCACATCTTAACCCAATATGGTAGGGACAGAATAGCTGGGGCAGGGGACCAGGGACCATGCTCTCAGAGGAAATCGAGGCCAACTGGCACAACTAGCGTTTTGCTGAGAGAGCCGTCTGCACCCCAAATTGGTGAGTGGTGTCTCGGTTCTTAAAAGCTGCTAAGCTGCATTTCAGATACACCAAATGGTCCCAACTCGGCAGGAACAACGATCGCCAAGGACCAAAACAATATGTAGTAAAGAGAATCCAGAAGACAGAGAGATCCACGTGAGGGGGTGACTACATCGACATGTGACCACAAGAACTGGATGGTGCCTGGCCGCTAGTGATAGCTGTGATGGGGCTCACAAAGCTGAATCTCACAGACAACACGAAAATAAAAAAGGGGTGCACTCTGAGACCTCCACTAAAAGACCACAACTGATGGTCCAGGGGCCTCAGGGTTTCCCCGCGAGCATGGCCCTGATGCTGCCCTTGTCCATAAATCCTAACAGATGTCAACTCTTTGGGCAGAATAGGACTGCACTTGGTGACACAGAACAATCGTATCATGTGTGCACTTTACGGTTCTACACATCTATGAGATGTCATCCAGGACCTCTTACTGGATATGTGGGAGAGGGTGGAGATGAGGGGAAAGGAGACTGTTATGATATGACATGCACAGAACAGAGAAGAGGAGTGTGCTGTCACGGGGCAGGGAGAGCAGTGGGAGCTGCTCACTGGCAGGTATGCTAATTTATACGGGATTATATATTCTCACTCAATCTTAATAAAACAGTATATTAAAAAAAAAAAAAGACTTAGACTTTAACAGAAACCATCTTTTTCAACACATTCACTTCTTCCAACACAGGACTCTCAATTATGATCACGAAACAATGGAAGTTTTAATACACAATGCAAACAGAGTGCAAAATCCGGGAAACAAAGCACGATCAACAGAAAATAGGTAAATGGGAACTACTGAGAATCAATTATGATCATGAATGTAGAACTCTTCCTCTCACAAAAGCAGACTGATATTTTATTGATTTTTTGTTTCTTCACCTACTTGAAGAAACCCTGGAGGTAGTTAAGAGCTATGCCTGCTAACTAAAAGGTGGGCAGTTCAAATCCACTAGGTGCTCCTTGGAAACTCTATTGGGCAATTCTACTCTGTCCTATAAGGTCACTATCAATCAGAATCGACTCAACAGGCAGTAGGTTTCAGTTTTTGGTCTACCTACCTCAATCCAGTAGAAAGCAATGTATCTCTCCTTTGAGTTAATCAAATACTACTATCTGTGCTATTTTTGTTAAAGTGCTTCCCCAAAATCAGCTAAAGGAAGAACATTCAGATGGTCCTTGATATAATGTTCATGTCAGCTAAGTTACATGACCTAGAGCAAAGCCTTCAAATCAAGTCACATATTAAATGTCTTTACAGACTTCCACAACCATAGGACTCTAGCCAAAATCCTGCATCTTGTACAACACCATGAAGAGCTTCTTTTGGTATTTCAAGTTACTAACAACCTTGGATGGGTTCAAGATGGCTCCACCAAACATTAAATTCCATTTTTATACACCAGTCTTAAAATATATTTATTCAATATTGAATACATTGTTAATTGAAATACTGATATTTTTTTATTCATCATTTTGTCAACAGTCAATCCAATATCTGACGACAGCAACCTGAAACGGTTATAAAGCACTGTTGTAATACTTCAAAGGTCACACGAATTTGTTAACTTTAAATCCCGGAATACTTGAAAATTTCATTGATAAAGACAAAAAAACTTCAGCACTTTTTAGTAACTTTCAACATTTTAATTCTGACTGCAGTCAGCTAGAAGCAAGTATTTTACTTTTACTAAAAGAATTTAAATCCAAAAAAGACTGAGCCCAGTAACATACTGATTCAGCTACAACATGATCATACTTCCTATAGTAATTCATTCCATGCATTTAATTCTATAACATATACATCCTTGCATTTCTGCTCATAGTGCTGTACTTCTTGCCTACATGTATTTTTGGTACAATTTCAATCAATTATCTACAGCAACCAGATACTAAACTCTTCTCTTGTGTAAAAGCCTTCAATTTTTTCCCAATGTAAAGAAATGTAAACTTTCAATAGGGCCTACAGATATTCAAAATCCAAGGCCTGCCCATCTACCTACACTGCCCTGAAACAAAAAACAAACAAGGACTCCAAATGCAACACTTTTCTCCAGGTAAGTAACACTTGTTTTCTTCCCTCCTCAGGCTAATTCCTACTAATTCTTGAGGTCTCGGCATGCAAAGGTCAAGGAGCCCTGATGGTGCAGTGGTTAATCAAGCTTAGATCCTATCGAAAATGCTGGTGGTTCACACCCACCAGCCACTCTGAGGGAGAAAGATGTGGCAGTCCACTTCTGTGAAGACTTCTTGTTGTTAGGTATCACTAAGTCAATGATGACTGATGGCGACACCACGTACAACAGAACAAAACATCCTGCACCATCCTCACAATCACTGCTCTGTTTTAGCACACTGCTGCAGCCACTGTGTCCATCCATCTCCCTGGTCTTCCTCTTTTCTGCTGACCTTGTTTTATCAAGCACAATGTCCTTCCCAGTGACTGGTCCTCCTGAAAACACTTTCAAAACATGTGAGACAAAAATCATCATTCTTGCTTCTAATGAGCATTCTGATTGTACTTCTTGCAAGACAGATGTTCTTCTGGCAGTCCATCGTTTATTCCATATTCTTCACCAACACCATAATTCAAAGGCATCAACTCTTCAGTCTACCTTATTCACTGTCCACCTCTCACATGCATATGAAGCAACTGAAAACACCATGGCCTGGGCGTGGTGCGCTTTAGTCCTTAAAGTGACATTATTGTTTTTTTTACACTGTAAAAGAGGTCTTTTACAGCAGACTTGCTCAATGTAATGTATCCTTTGATTTCCTCACTGCAGCATCCATGGGCATTTATTGTAGATCCAAGTCAAAGCGAAATCCTTAACAACTTCATCATCTTCTCTATCATGATTTTTTTATGGGTCCAGTTGTAAGGATTTTTGTTCTCTTTATGCTGAAGTGTAATCCATACTGAAGGCTGTGATCTTTTATCTTCATCAGTAAGTGCTTCAAGTCCTCTTTACTTTCAGCAAGCAAGGTTGTGTCATCCGTATACTGGCACGTTATTAACGAGACTTCTTCAATTCTGATGTCGCATTGTTTACACAAGCTAACTTCTCAGATTATCAACGCAACATCTATTCTGAATAAGGATGATAAAGTATACAGTCCTGACACACCCATGCAGTATCCCCTTGTCCTGTTTGAAAACTGCCTCCAGACCTAAGTACAGGTTCCTCATGAGCACAATTAAGTGTTCTAGAATTTCTATCCTTTGTAGTGTTATCCATAACTTGTTATGATCCACACAGTTGAATGTCTTTGTGCAATCAGTAGAACACTGGTAAACACCTTTCTGGTATTCTCTGCTTGCAGCCATCATCCATCTGACATCAGTAATGATATCCCTTGTTCTATGTCCCCATCTGAATCTGGCCTGCACTTCTGGCAGTTGATGTATTACTGCAACCCCTTATAAATGATCTTCAGCAAAACTTTGTGTGTTATATTATTGATGCTGTTTTATAATTTCCACATTCTGCTGGATCTCCCTTCTTCCAACGGGTATAAATACAGATCTCTTCCAATCGGAGGACCAGGTAGTTAGTTGTCTTCCAAATTTCTTGCATAGACAGTGAACGCTTCCAGCACCGCATCTACTTGTTAAAGCATCTCAATTAGTACTCAGTCAATTCCTAGAGCCTTGTTTTTCACCAATATCTTCAATGCAGCTTGGACCTCTCCTTTCAGTACCACTACTGCCTCATCATATGCTACCTCCTCAGATGGTTCAACTTCGATCAATTCTTTTAGAATTCTTCAATATTACAATTTGAGGCTTGAATTATTTTAGCCCTTTCAGCTTAAAAAAAGTTGAGCATGTTGTTCTCTTTTGGTTTTCATCTCCAGTATTTGCACATTTCATTAGAATACTTGTCCTGTTGAGCTTGCCCTTCTTCTTCACCATTTCTTCCTCGTGCTTTAGCTACTCATGTTCCAGAGTAACTTGCAGAGTCTCTCCTGACATCTATTTTGGTCATTTCTTTGTCTTTTTATTGACCTTGTTTTCTTCATGTACAGTATCTCTGATGTCACTCCACTGCTTATCTGCTCTTAGATTATTAGTGTTCAATGTGCCCAATCTATTCTTAAATTGGTCTCTAAATTGAGGCAGGATATACTAATGGTCATACTTTGGCTCCTGAGGACTTTTTCTAGTTTTCTTCAAGCTGAACCCACATATGAGCAATTGATGGTCTGTTCCACACTGGACCCGTGGCCCTGTTCTGACTGATAATACTGGGCTTTTCATCACTGCTTTCCACAGAGATAGTCAATCTGATTTATGCATATTTCACCTGGTGAGGTCTATGGAGATACTCATCACTTACCTCATTACAATAGATTATTTACAAAGTTGTAGGTCTCCAAAATTCTATCACGTGTTCTCTAGAGTTGTTTCCATCACCAAGGCCTTATTTTACAACTACCAATCTTTTTTTCCAATTCCTGTATTCCAGTCACCAGTAGTTATTAATGCATCTTGATTACAATTATGATTAATTTCAAACTGCTGAAGCTGGTCAAAAACCTTCAACTTCTTCATTTTTAGCCATAGTGGTTGATGCATAAATTGAAGTAATAATCATATTAACTTGTCCTCTTTGTAGACTTATAGATATTACCCTATCACTGACAGCACTGTACTTTAGGATAGATCTTGGAATGTTGTTTAATCAGGAGTCACTTACTATGTCTGAGAACGACCTGGGTCACTTATGCTCTGTTGAGTATCCCAGTCTGGGTTAGGTGGTACTCCTCTCATACGTGCTTTCTGCACCCTGTATTTTTCCCTCACAGGTATCACATTGTGTAATGAAGGCATGTTTACTTCTTCCTATCCACCACCACGTCGATGGCTCCCTAAGGCCTAGGGCTGTATCTAAATGATTCTGTAAACACCAGAAGAAGAATACATTCTTGTTATGCAGATGAATAAAGGAATTTTCCCCAACTTACTAGTAAGTAATGATGGCAAAATAAACATTATTTCATGAAATGATGAAACACTGTATTAATTTAAAAAGTCAGTGCTACTAATTTTAGCTACCTTCTCCCCTTGTGAGAAAATCAAGTCTAATAACATGTAACATACTTCCAAAACAATCTTTTGTCTTCTCACAGCCTTTGAGTAGATTATGACTCATAGCAATCCTACAGGACAGAGTAGAACTGCCCCACACAGTTTCCAAGAAGCACCTGCCTGAGGTTGGCAGCCATGGCACTTAACCACTACGCCACCAGGGCTTTTATCTTTTCTAATATTAAAAAAAAAAGCCCACTGCCATCAGGTTAATTCCAACTCACAGTGACCCTATAATATAGAGAAGAACTGTCCCATACGGCTTCCAAAGCTGTAAATCTTTACAGAAGCAAACTGTTGCATCTTTCTCCCACAGAGGCTGGTGAGTTCAAACCATCAATCTTTCTGTTAGCAGCCAGGGCTTTTAACCACTGAACCACCAGGGCTCCTTTCTAGCTGTATAATTTCCAGTCTCTTCTCTGGCAAAACAACGAAAACTTCCCACACGGACCCCAAGTGAAAAGTACTTAAACTACGCAGTTACAGTCACATACTTTCCTCATTATTGCTGTTATATGGGGTCAATATGAAGCAGACAGTAAGTTTAATGCAGAAATATCAATAATCTCAAACAAATGCAAAATACAAAACAGCATTAACAGGAGTTGTCAATGAACCTTTGGAACAATATTAAAGTTCATTTAAGCTGAAAACTACTCTCAGATCTAGAGGTAGCAATCTACCAAGAAACTGGAAACACCTATAAAGCATTAGCCCCAGTAAATACAGCATTTGCAGAGACTCAACCTTGTCGTGGTTTCACATATATTGTAAACGAAGGTTGATAATCGACATTACACATCCATCCTTCACTTAAAACCAAGCTTCTCCCAGTACCACCTGTCCACATTAACACTGGCCCATGAAAAGGGAGGGGAAAAAAATACAGTATCAGAAGCTACCACTAATTAACATTTAATTGTGCATATAAGCAAAATTAAAAATCCAAGACTAAGAAAGCAGGTCAGGAAGCCATGGTTCAAAAACTTTAGAATGTACAAGAGAAGCTTGTTAAAAAACACAGATTTCTGATCCTTCTCCCATACTAACAAGACTCAGAATCTCTGGGAGTGAGGTTCACACATCTGCATTTAAAACAAATGCCATGGTTGATTCAAACACAGACCATCTAGGGGCAACTTTTAACACTACATAAATTTCCATTTCGGTTGTTAAATACCTAAAAATGCTACAGCAACTGGAGTTTTAGTAAGTTTCATTTTTTTTCTTTTGGTGTTTATTTTATCCATATTCCACCAGCTGCTCCGCAAGAGAAAAGATCTGGTGATCTGCTCACAGGAAGAGTACAACCTAGGAAATCCTACGGGGCAGTCCTAGTCCTACTCAGTCACGGGGACCTCTTGTTCCAAAGGAAAACAAAAGGACTCCACCCAGCTGAAATGGCTTTTCCTATGTAAAGGGAAAACTGCACGTGTGGCAAATAGAAATGTCCAGATAAATGAGAAATGCAAAATTACTATGAAGCTTTCAGCCAACCTAGAAACAGTGACAGCGAAACTCCAAGACCACGCACTGGGCTTGCAGGCTCCTCCAGGATTACGATAGCAGCCAACAGAAGAAGAATATGCAAAAGACCCGGAAGTGATGTCACGAGCTTTCCGAGCTTTGCTAACCCCCTAGCTAGTTTATTTAGAAGAGGCCATGTGCTTTGTTCCTGGTTACTACCAGCAACCTTTTCCCTGCAGACATGAATCTGAAATAAACAAGTAATTGACTTCTTCACATTACAGAATTAATGCAATCTCTCAAATAAAGACATAAAACATTCCAGGAGCAAGCACCTAAAGCTGAAATAAGTCAGTTCTAAAACTTTTTTATAAGGAAGGCAAATTTCTTACCGTTTTAGCAGACAAAAAATCCAAGTTACTATTCTGACAGCCTCGCCATTTGTAATATTATAAACCCATCACATATAATGCAATACTACAATGAAAAGAGTTCCCTCACAACACATGCTGTCCAAGGCCAAAAAGTTTTGAGGAGCGTGATCAAACGCATTTTTCCTCTTTCTATTCAAAATATACAAATGTCTTATTTGCACACTAGGTGAACTGTAAAACTCTCCCCCACCCCCTTTGCAAAGCCTACACTACTGAGTTTGGGTGCGCTTTTTTTTTTTTAAGTCACTTCATGGCAACAAAGAGGGACCTTTTAGGAGGATCCAGAGAAGCAACTAAGTTGCTCTAGTTCCTATCCTGACACGTGCGGAAAAAATCCAAAGTGAAAAAATTAAAAAAGCTTACCATTTAAGTCAATGACAAATCTCTGAATGTGACAAACATCCCACACAAGTAATTCTATCATAAGAACACTAACAAACTACTCTGGAAATATCAGGTACTAAAAGACGAATGCAGTGCCACTTGTTTTCCTACACTGCGGAAGAGTTACTGTATTCTGACCAAAGGTCTAAGTGAAAAAGAATTAACAACTAATTATTTAAAAGCCTACTCAACTGTTACTCTTGTATTTTGATTAGCCATGCTTTAAAATTACCAGGTTGTGTGATTACAAAACTCCACACCTATTCTTCAGAAAAGATAAATAAACGCTACACTGCATGTTCAAACCAGACCAACATTTAAACATATGAGAGTATTTGCACAGAGCCGATTTCAGAGTCCTGGAAAGTGAACAGGAGAGTAAGACCAGGTTTAGTTTCACCACGTACTTGCCAAGAGACTTTCAGAGCCTCTTAAGTCCCTCTTAAGACACCTGTGAGACCAGGGTAACGGTATTTACTCAAACTCCTATGGCTAAAAAAGGATCAAATGAGTTTTATGTCAAAGAAAAGTCTCTGACCTGTGTGAGGGGCTTAATTTATCGGAACATACCATCTGTATCTGCATCATCACGGTAAACACACAATTATACGTTATTATCGATTTTAGATTTCCATTACCCCACACAGGCGTCGATGGAACTATTCCTCAACTAAGACATTGCCCTAGTCTGTACCACCAATTCTGGTCAGGCATTCCTGTCTAAATATGACGCTCAACCCAAATAACGGAAGAATTCGCCCTTTTCCCTGTTTCACAATGAGGGGGAAAACTCCAGACCCTCTAACTCTAATACTCATATCTTCTCTTTCCCGCGTTTCACAACCTACATCAATGTGCTTTTTCAATTTGGCCAAGGAATCGCTCTGATTTCTCCGATACTGAAAAAACAACAAATCAACCTTTATCCCCGGATCCCGGCGGACTCCTCCCTCCTAGACCATCAGGTCAGACACACTGGAGCCCAGCAGCGGCCACAGACCCAAATCGCGCCCCCGGCCTGACCCAGTCCGCGCCCGCTCCCCTCCTCCACGGCCCCCGGCACAGGCCCAAGGCCCGCGGGACTTACGCTCTCGTGGTCCCACCGCACGTTGCTGCGCTTCTCGTCCGGGGCCAGGTTTCGGTCCCGGCCCATTAACTCATCCAACAGTTGTGCGGCCGAAATCATGGTGCTTTTTCCGGGCGGCTGCTCCCACCAGCCCTGGCACCCGTCAAAGAAAACACCGCGACACCGCCGCCAGCCTCCCCAGCTCGTTCTCAGGCCGAAAAGCCTCCTCTACAGAGGAGCCGATAAGACAAAATGGCCGCCGCGCGGGCGCCTTCCCAGCATGCCGCGCGAGAGAGCGCGCCCGCGGGGACGCGCCCAATCCCGGGCGGCGAGGACAGGGCTGGGTTTGGCACCAACGGGGGCGGCACCCGCCGAGGCCGAGCCCGGTCTCCGCCCCTCCAGGGAGGAGCCCCTGCCCTGCGGAGGCTGGCAGAGCTGTGCCTTCGGGAGCCTGCGCACACCCGCGGCCTGGCAGAACCGTAACCAAAGCGTGCCCTAGGCCTCTACCAGGCTCTTTCACAGTGGGAAATACGAGCCCACATCGTGCAACTTAGAACATCTCTCCGAAACGGAGACAAAGTCATTGTGTCTCCCTTTGTTTACCCGTGTTTCGCTGACTATTCAAAGGCACTTGTGTGAATCAAGACAAATTACAGCTAACATGTGAAGAGGAATTCCACAACTCTTAACTGTGCTCGTGCAAAACCTGTACACAGACCAAGAGGCAGTTACTGGGACAGAACAACGGCCTATTTCATGGTTTAAAATCAGGAAAGGTGTGCATCAGGGCTGTATCTTTTCACCATACTTACTCAATCTGTATAATGAGCAAGTAATCTGAGAAACTGGACCATAGGAAGAAGAATGCAGCATCGGGATTGGAGGAAGACTTATTAGCAACTTCTGATATATGGATGACACTACTTTGCTTGCTGAAAGTGAAGAGACCTTGAAACACGACTGATGAAATCAAATATCTCAGCCTTAGTATTGATTATACCTCAACATTAAAAATAATACAAATAAAAATCCACCTCACAGCTGGACCAATTAACAGCACCATGGTAAATGGAGAAGATATTGAAAGTTGTCAAGGACTTCATTTTACTTGGGCCCACAATCGATGCCCATGAATCAAATGATGGACGGCATTGGGCAAATCTGCAAAAGACCTCTTTCAAGTGTTGAAAAGCAAAAAGACTTCAAGGACTAAGGTACAAGAGACCCAAATCACAATGTTTTTAATGGCTCTTTATGCTTGTGAAAGCTGGATGATGAATAATGAAGATGGAAGAGAACTGATGTCTTTGAACTATGGAGTTGGTGAAGAATACTGACTGCACCTTGGATTGCCAGAAGAACAGACAAATCTGTGCTGGAAGAACTACAACCAGAACGCTCATTAGAAATCTCACACCCTTGGACATGTTATCCAGAGGGGCCAGTCCCTGGAGGAGGACACCATGCTTGGTAAAGTGAAGCATCCTCAAAAAAAGCTTAGATCCCCAAAGAGAGGGATTGATACAATGACAGCAACAAATGGGCTCCAGCATAACAATGGCAAAGGTGGTACAGGACCAAGCAGTGTTTTGTTCTCCTGTATGTAGGGTCGTTATGAGTCAGAACCAACTCCGGGGGGGCACCTAACAACAACCCTTTGTCTCGTGGAGTGCTGGTGGTGCCATGTTCTGGTGGAGGAAACTAAAGATCAACGCTTTGACTCTCTGTTTCGTTTTCCTAATGACTGTGCTCACCGCCTCCTTTACCTGGATTTACCCTCACACCCTGATTCTGGAAAGACTTTGACATGGTAGGAAAACAAATCAGGTAGAGAGAAATCCGTTCCTTCAAGGCTATGCAGAATATGGACGTGCAGTCTTAAACTTGCTGCCTGCCACTGTAGAATTTTTTTTTTAATTATCTATTTATTTATTCAACAAATATTTGAGTACTGAGCTTGAAGTTAAGCTGTGAACCATTCAGATACAGTTCTTGCCAGGTTAGTGAGGGAGAAAAATGACTAAAGAAATAAAGTTACAAGTATGCCAATATAAATTGTGGTAAGTATTCTAGTACAGTTAAGGGTATGAACTCTAAAGCCAGAGCACATAGATTCATAATCCCAGTTCTGCTACTCTGTTCCTTCCTTTCCCCATCTGTAAAATGATAATAATAGCATGCCCCGACACACAGATGCTAATATGAATACTGAGCTGATGCAATGTAAAACACTTCCAGTGGTGCAGTTGTTAAACCACCAACTACTAACGGAAAGATCAGGGGTTCTAGACCCCTCAGCGGCTCCGCGGGACAATGATATGGCAGTCTGCTTCTATGAAGATTTATAACCCTGGAAACCTATGGGGCAGTTCTACTCTGTCCTAGAGGTTGTTATGAATTGGAACTGACTCATGGGGCAATGGATTTAAAAGCACTTAGATAGATGTGACATATTTTTAAATTGATTTAGTCTTTAGCTATTATGCTGATGAAGGGAAAAAAGCAGGGTGCTGTTAGAATAGAGAGGCCTCTCTTTGGGAATTACTCACCATGTAAAAGATAAAGATTGAGCCAAGCAAAGTGCTTTAATTCTTCGGATGACTTCAAGGCAGAGAGAGTAGCATATATCTAGGCCATTTCATTATAAGGAATACTGTTCACCATTATTTTAAATATATTTAAAATCAGCAATCCTGTGTAGCTCATTAAGTGACCTGAGGATACCGGGTATCTCAGAGACACTACTTTAGACATGTATAGAAAATAAGCCAGCAAAAGAGACAGTGAAGGAGAAGCCAGAGAAAGCAAAGGAAAAGTGAAGCATACAGAGCCAGGGAAGAGCAAAAATAACAAAAAATCCTTCATGAAAGTGATCAACAACATTAAAAAAAAAAAAAAACTGCTGAATGTCTGGTAGGACAGAACTAGAAAGCATGCTTTGAATCTCACAACTGGAAATCACACTGGAGAGAAATGAAGAGCCAAGCCAAAATGAAGATGTGAAACGGCTGGGGAAGGGAAGCAGCAAAATAGGATGAGAACTGAAGGTATGAGACAGAAGACTTCTTTTAAATGAGAAATTAGACTATGCTTACCATCTAATAATCACATAGAGAGGAGATAGAAGATAAAGATGACTGAAGTTCTAAGGTCTTGAGAAGGAGAGGGCGTAGGCTTCAGGACATATTTGGAGCTGTTGGCCTTTGCTAGGAGAATGGACTGTTTTTTCTCCACTGCAAACAGGTAAACAAAGGAGGTACAGATCAATTTGGGGATTTAGTAGTACAAAAAAGGGGTTCCAGGCTAAAAGCTGATGTCTTCTCAATAAAGCCTGCATTTATCGAAGGTCCATGACCACCCAAAAGAAACTGTGTCGTGAACCACAAATAAGCAGAACTTAGAAAACTTTTGTGTACAATTTCAGCTCCCAAACACTAAACGTTTTAATTTTGTCATTCATTCCTCAACTGCTTTTTTCTTTCTGTTTCTGTTGTGGGAGGATGGGAGTGTTAAGCTGTTTACACTCTCATTTTACCTCCCAAAGCCTTCTAACTCTCATTCCTCAAGTTTTACGGGTGCTCCGTGCCAGGAACTGGGTTAGTAACTGTGAAAACAAGAGCTAAGACTACTCTCAAGGAGTTTCTGATCCTTGCGAGGTAAAAATGTCACCAAAAAAAAAAACAAAACAAAACCAACAACTACAGTTCAGTCTTGAAAACACTAAATGCCTTTAGGCCACAGAGGCAAGAGTACCTGATTCAAGCACTCTCTTGGAAGTCCTTTTCCTAGGGGCAGTCAGAATTGGGTGTGTATTACCACTGTAGATTACAAATTCATTCATTCATTCCTCATTAATTCAATGAGTTTCAGTGTTATCTGGCAGATCTACTGCTGGGTATTGTGAATCT
The DNA here is from genome assembly GCA_028571685.1 of Heterohyrax brucei. Classification (NCBI taxonomy): domain Eukaryota; kingdom Metazoa; phylum Chordata; class Mammalia; order Hyracoidea; family Procaviidae; genus Heterohyrax; species Heterohyrax brucei. The sequence goes on along the minus strand of CM053149.1, from coordinate 108,205,159 downwards.
AGAGGTAAAGATAACTGATCAAAATGCCCAGGTTATAGACATTTATGGTGGATTATATTAGTTGGCTATTTGCTGATGATAGAAAGGGAAACAATCTTATCAGCCAGTGATCGCCAGAACCCATTCCATGTTGTTGTTACTAAAAAATAAACAAGTACCATCGAGTCGATTCTGACTCACTGTGAGCAACTCTGTAGGACAGAGTAGAACTGTTCTACGGAGTTTCCAAGAAGTGCCTGGCGAATTTGAACTGCCTGCCTTTTGGTTAGCAGCCATAGCACTTAACCACTATGCCACCAGGGTTTTGGTTTGTTATTAGGTGCTCTCAATTCAGTTTTGACTTACAGCAACTCCATGTGACAGAACAGAACTGCCCCAGAGGGTTTCCTAGGCTTCAAGCTTTACAGAAGCAGATTGCCAGGTCTTTCTCCCAAGGAGCAGCTGGGTAAGTTTAGACTGCCAAGCTTTTGGATAGTAGCCAAGTGCCTAACCATTGTACCACCAGGACTCCTCGGCCCCATTCTATACACATTAGGAATGGAATGGAGCCACAGTAACTGTAAGCAATTGCTTCCCAGGCTCCAATGTGGCCTCCACTACTCAGTCCTCCATCCGTCTTGCAAATTCAGTCATCTAGGGTCGCCATGAGTCGGATCCGACTCAACGGCACTTGGCTTGGCTTCTAAATGTAAAGCTGGCCATGTGTCTTCTGGGCTGTCATTAGTCCTACTCTAAACTTTCAACACTACAAGCTGTCCCATGATCTGGTCTACTTCTACAACTTTATCTGCTACTGTTCCCCCACACCTCAAAGACCCTCACTGCCTGCCATATGGCCCTATGTTGCACCTTACCAGGTATGGGATGTTCTCCCGTCACTTCAACAACTTCTACCCATATCTCAGCCTACAGCCCAGCACCAGCTCTGTTAGGCTGGTCTGGACAACCTGCCATGCCCATCTGACCACCCTTGTCTCTGTACCACTATTTTACTTTGAATGTGCTTACACATTGTCATGGACTGAATTGTGTCCCCCCAAAAATGTATGTGTTGATTTGACTTGGTTAGGAGTTCTAATATGGTGCCCTTCGTCCCGTGTGCTGTGAATCCTGCCTCTGTGACAGTGATGACAGAGAATGGTTTGCAGTTGTGTGAGTGAGGCAGGACTCAAGCTTGTGGAATATAAAGGAGAGAAGTAAGCTGAGGTAGTTGGGAACCTCACACCACCGAGAGAGAAGCATCGAGAGCAGAGCACGTCCTTTGGACCCGAGGTTCCTGTGCTGAGATGCTCTCACTGGATTTGGACTCAGCCTACTGGACTGTGGTGATTTCTTCTTCTGAATGGACCTGTATCTTATTAATGGATTTGTGGCTTACCAGACTGTGACAATAAAAGCTTCTCCTCATGAAACCTTCCACTCGTGGTATTTTCTGTTAGAGCAGTAACTGGTGACTAGGACACACATTATTGAATGTGACCCAATGTTGCAAAAATGAGTTTCTTCTTTTGGAATGAGAGTTCCTTTGGATCAGGCATCATTCCTTGTTCCCATAGTCTGGCTCAGTAGATAACACGTGAGAGGCAGCTCCTGTTCCCGCCTTACCCCGTTACAGTCTGCTTGTCATTTCTACTAGTCTAACTTCCCTCTCCAAAGTCACTAGCAGTTTCCTTGTGGTTAAGTCCACTCTACACGTTTAAGCCCTTTTCTTTCTCGCCTTTTTTTTTTTTTGGACATTTGTGCAGCATTTGACCCTGTAGAGCTCTCTGTCTTCTCTAAATCTCCAATTCTTTTGGTACTTTCCAGCTACTAGATGTCAGAAAAGACCCTGAAAATTGCTCTTGAGTGAAGAGTAACTAAAGAAAAAGGAAGAAATGATGAGGTAAAAGCTGAACAGAAGATTTCAAAGGGTAGCTCAAGAAGACAAAGTATTCTAAGGAAATATTCCAAGACCTGGAGATAGAAAACCAAAAGAGAAGAACATGCTTGGCATTTCTCAAGCCTTTAGTCGCAATAATGAAGAATTCTATAAGCAAAATATTCATGCAGGAAGCATCACAAGAAGATGGAAGGAATATACAGAGTCATGATACCAAAAAGAATTGGCCCATGCTCAACCATTTTGAGAGGTAGCATATGATCAAAAACCAATGATACTGAAAGAAGAGGTCCAAGCTGCACAAAACCAAGGCACCAGGAATTGGTGGAATACCAACTGGGATGTTTCAACAAATGGATGCAGTGCTGGAAGCACTCATTCATCTATGCCAAGAAATACTGAAGTGAGCTACCTGGCCAACCGACTGGAAAAAATCCGTATTTGTATCTGTTCCAAAGAAAGGAGATCCTATAGAATGCAGAAATTACTGAACAATATCATTAATATCCTTCTTCTTTGTTTCCAACTTTTGCATTCTAGTCACCAGCAATTATCAGTGCATCGTAACTGCATGTTTGTTCAATTTCAGACTGCAGAAGCTGGTAAAAATCTTCAATCGCTTCGTCTTTGGCCTTAGTAGTTGGTGCATAAGTTTGAGTAATAGTCGTATTAACTGGCCTTCCTCATGGGCTTATGGATATAGTTCTGTCACTGACAGCGTAGTACTTCAGGACAGATCTTGAAACGTTCTTTTTGACAATGAGCACCATACTGTTCCTCTTCAAGTTTTCATTCTTAGCATAGTAGACCACGTGATTGTCAGATTCAAAATGGCCAATACCAGTCCATTTCAGCTAAGTAATGCCGAGGACATCGATGTTCACGCATTCAATTTCATTTTCGACAATTTCCAATTTCCTTAGATTTGTACTTCGTGCATTCCGTGTTCTGATTATTAATGTGTGTTTGCAGCTGTTTCTTCTCATTTTGAGTTATGCCACATCAGATCCATTCTGGAAGTACAACCAGAGTGCTCCTTGGAGGCAAATGCATCCTATATACTCTGGACATGTTGTCAGGAGGGATCAGTCCCTGGAGAAGGACATCGTGCTTGGTAGAGTGGAGGGTCAGCAAAAAAAAAAAGGAAGACCCTCAACAAGATGGATTGACACAGCGGCCACAACAATGGGCTTATGCATAAAAATGATTGTGGACATGGTGCAGGATGAGGCAGTGTTTTGTTCTGTTGTTCACAGGGTCACTATGAGTCAGAACTGAGTTGACTGCACCTAACAACAACATCATTGATATCACACATAAGTAAAATTTTGTTGAAGTTCACTCAAAAGTTGCAGAAATGTATCAACAGGGAACTGCCAGAAATTCAAGCCAAATTCAGGAGCGGATGTGGGACAAGGAATATCATTGCTGATGTCAGATGGATCCTGGCTGAGAGTACAGAATACAGAAAGATGTTTACCTGTGTTTTATTGACTATGCAAAGGCATTTGACTGTGTGGATTGAAACAAATTATGAGTAACATTTCCAAAAATGAGAATTCCAAAACATTTCATTGTGTTCATGAGGAACCTGTACATAGATCAAAAGGCAGCTGTTTGAACAGAACAAGGAGATGGTGCATAGTCTAAATTCAGGAAAGCTGTGCATCTAGTTTGTATCCTCTTACCACACTTACACAATCTGTATACCAAGCAAATAACCCAAGAAGCTGGACTATATGAAGAATAGGGCATCAGGATTGGAGGAAGACTGATTAACGATTTGCATTATGCAGATAATGCCACCTTGCTTATTGAAAGTGAAGAGGAATTGAAGCACTTACTAAGATCAAAAACCACAGTCTTCAGCATGAGTTATACCCCAGCATAAAACAAAAATCCTTGCAACTGGATCAATAGACAGCATCATGATAAAAGAAGAAAATACTAAGTTGCCAACGATTTAATTTTACTTGGGTCCAGAATAAATGCCCATGGAAAGCAGCATTCAAGAAATCAAATGATGTGTTACGCTGGGCAAATCTGTTGCAAAAGACCTCTTTAAAGAGTTGAAAAGCAAAGATGTCACTTTAAGTACTAACCTGTGCCTGACCAGAGCCATGGTGTTTTCAACCACCTTATATGCATGTGAAAGCTAGACAGTGAATTAAAAAGACTAAAGAAGAATGGTGCTTTTCAGTCAAGGTGTTGGTGAAGAATGTTGAATTATGCCATGGATTACCAAAAGAATAAACAAATCTGTGTTGAAAGAAGTATAGCCAGGATGCTTATTAGAAGCAAAGACAGCAAAATGTCTCATATACTTTGGATGTGCTTTCAGGAGGAACCAGTCCTTGGAAAAAGAAGACATTATGCTTGACAAAGTAGATGGTTTATCATAAAAGAGGGTCACCCTCAAGGAGATGGGCTGACATGTGGCTGCAACAGTGGGTTCAAACATAACAATGATTGTGAGGATGATGCAGTACTGGGCAGTGTTTTGCTCTGTTGTACATAGGATTGTTGTAAGTCAGAACCAACTCAATGGCACCTAACGACAATGTTCCAGCTGCTCCTCTTCTAGTTTCTTCTAAGGGCTTCTCTCTGTGCATCATTAAAACTGGGTATTCTTCAGTGTTCTCTTTTGACTGTCTTCCCAGTGCTCAACACACTGTCTTGGGGACATCTCTTGTACCCCCATGTCTTAGCTAGCACCATTTGATGATGACTGCTATATCCAAATCACCAGCTCAGCTCTCCTTCCCAAATGGCACACACTTACACACAACCACTTACTGGTCATCCCTGTTTAAATGAAAACTAGAAAATAAAGCACAGGCTATACAGCTGGATTGCTTGAGTTCAAGGCCTTGCTCCTGCACTAACTAAATCTGTATGACACTGGACAATTTACTTTCTTCTTTGTGCCTCAGATAAAATGATAGTTCTATCTTATAGCATTCTTCTAAGGATTAAATGAGAATTCATGTGCGGTGCTTAGTACAATGCCTGGCAACGAGTCAAGTTTAACAGTAGTAGCTAGCAGCAGTAGTTAAAAAAGTCTTCTGCTCTGTTCAACAGACGTGAAATTGAATTCATCACTGCACCTTGAACTTGTTCTTCCTCTGTTCCAAATCTCAATAAATGGCATCTCTACATACCCGGCTGGAAATATAGGTGTCCCCTTTGTTTTCTGATCACCATGCCCTTCCCATTCTATCAGGCTCTTTTCCCTGACTTAATCTACCTTGACTCGATTGACAGCATTGCCAGTCACTGAGTGTTGACTGTGTCCGGGCTTTACATAGATTAATTCTTTCAATCCATAAAACATTGCTGTGAACTAGATACCATTATAATCACGACTTACGGAGATGCAAAAATTAAGACAGGGAAAGATTAAGTAACTGATCTAAGATTGCAGGACTGGCAAAGCTTAGATGTAAACGCAGGCAGTCTAGCTTTAGAGTCCACACTTACATCCACTCTCACTCACAACCATATGCCATGCTATTTCTAACGCTTGCATTCTACTGTTTGCTCTACCACTCTCTCCCTGCCAGACAGTGTGCTCTCTGACATCAAGGACTGATTTATTTGCAGTGGCCTCCCTATTGCCTGGAACAGCTCCTGGCAAACAACGTATGTTTAGATAATTCCACAGAGATAAATAAAATAAAGTACAGTTGAATGTAATAGAATGGCCATCTGAGTGCTTTCAATTACAGAGTTAGAGGTTTGTTTTCAGAAAGAGTTTTTATTTTTATTTTTTAATCTGAGAACAACAAATAGAGAATTGGAGACTGACAAGTAGAGGTTTAGTGTAAGACAGAAAAAAAAACAACAAACACTGCTGCCTAGTTTGATTCTAACTCATAGCAACCCTATAGTGTAAGAAGGATATTAATAGTCACTGATTCAACACTTATTGTAGGGCACATACAGTATAGTCCTTCTAAGGAAAGGAAATTTGACAAAAAATAAACTTTTATAAAGCAAGTTCACAGACTTTGGCATGAAGTCACTATCCTTTTTTTTTTAAACAGCTTTTTAAGTAAAAGAGGCAACTACCTACTTCTCTGTCGCTCAAGTTGTGTTACAGGGTCCAGTTCCAGGGCCATGCACATCAGCGTCAGATGGAGCATGACACTGGATCTTTGAATTAAAATTTAAATCAGGGAACAAATAAAAATGTAAGCTGAAGCAGAGTTCCAATCTGTCCTGGGGGCAATTTGAGCACATAGTCAGTTAGTGTTCGACAGCACCTGGGGTGGAAGGTGTACTCTGTGAATTACTGTACCATAATAAAGACTTTTTTTTAACAATAGGGAGACGTGCTTGTTACGCTTTTCTTGGGCAGCCGCAAGAGATGGAAACGAAAACTCAGAACCTAAATCTGTCTCTTCCTATTTCACCTCCCTTTCGTCAGACTTGCCTCCCTTCTTCCCCAGGTTATTAATCTTCTTGACCTCATCTGCAAGATTCCATCCTATCCCACATTAGAGGATCTCTCCAAAACACCTGGGCTCAGCGGAACAGTATCTTTTTTTTTTTCTTCTCCCTCTCTCTAAGTAGTAAAAACAGTGCCAACTGAGCCTCATTAGATTGATTAGGTAAGCAGTCAGGCAAAGTGCTTACACACTGACCCTGGAGTTCCAGGGGTCAGGACCAGAAATCCAAGTTTCCTTGGCGTTTTTCCATGTTTTTCTTTTTTCTTGTCTATGGCCTTCATGGAGTGATTAATTATGATTTATAAGCAATAATAGATTACAGTTTATGACTTCTATGTAGAATATAGATGTTTTCCCAGAAATTCAAATTAAAAGAAATCCATCTAAAACGAGAAGTTAAAACAACAACGGAAATAAGTATTCTAACTGAATGGCCCAAGCATTGTCAAAAGAAGAAAGAACAGTGTGATCTATTTCTGCAATAATGGGTATATTATAGCAGGATCATTTTCAGCCCATTTCCCCATCCTGCTGGGCAAGAGTAGGCTCAGATAAGGAAAAAGAGCCAAACAAACTGGAGAAAAACAATCCACCAATTATTTTTGATGCCTGGTAAACAGCCTGCGCCAGAGGATAAGGCTCTTCTGGCTCTCAAATATGCTTTTTTCTCTTTCCATGGGTCCGTCCTCCTCCCTTGAAGCTGCCGGGGTGGGGAGGTCTAAAAATAGTCAATTAATCACGGCAAATAATGTTGTGCAGCAGTTACATAAACGGCCAGCTCGGGCAACGGGGCCGAGGGTAGGAACGGAAAGTATCTGGGTCAGAGTTGTCACACTGAATAGGGTCCCCCGCAGCCCGGCCTTCGGGAGGCGCGGCCAGGAAGAAGGCCTAGGCCTGCCTCCCGGGAGCCCCTGGGAAACCGCGGGCGGAGAGCGGAAGGGAGCAGAAGTCCCAGGACAGGCGCGGGCGGCGGCGCGAGCCGAGCGGGAGAGCGCCGCACTCCCTCCCCATGGCTGGGAGCGGGCCGCGGCGGGGGCGGCGCTGACAGGTCCCGGGTGGGGCGGGCCGGCCGGGCCGGGGCCGGAGGCCGGAGGGAAGATGAGCGCCCTCCTAGAGCAGAAGGAGCAGCAGGAGCGGCTGCGGGAGGCCGCGGCCTTGGGGGACATTCGGGAGGTGCAGAAACTGGTGGAGAGCGGGGTGGATGTGAACTCCCAAAATGAGGTCAACGGCTGGTAAGTGGGGAGTGGGGCAGGTCTCGGGTGCGAGCAGCCGGCCCGGGGCGGGGAGCGGTCGGTCGCGGCCACTGGGCTAAGGCCGGGCCTGGCGCCTCGGGCCTCGGAGGTTGTATCCTCTGAGGCCAGCCCTGGTCCTCCCTGCCCGTGGTAGTTAGGAGCGCATTCTGCCCGCGTGGTCCACCCAGGGCAGTGCCCACTGGGGCCCTGTCGCACCTGCCGTTGCCCGCTGAGGGAGAACTTGGCTACGACAGTGCCGGAGGACGTGATTTCTCAGCGAATGTCTTAATAGACGCTGGAGCTCAACCTAGGTCAAGTGCTGAAGTCTTGCCATAGGTGCTTCTAAGGAAAACATCGTGCAGAGCTAGAAGGATAAGCAACTGGGCGAATAGGAATCTTGTACCTGAGCTTGGTTTCTTTCCCAAAGACCAGAAAGGAAATCACTTGCATCACTATTCTGCTTTGCTGTCTCTTTGCAGCAATGATTTGCAGCTTCCTGTTGGAGGAAGACTTTAGTTGTTTATTCTATAGAGTATTTTTTTTTTTTTTTGCTTTGTTTTCTCATACAACTGCAAACACAAAATTTAATCTAAGGCTTAGTTGCCTTTCTGCAGGTGGAGCCCTTCCCAGTTAAATAGGGTGTCTTGTCTTAAGACGTATAGTGATCAAATCTTTCGTTCTAAGTTTCTGAATGTGGCATTCCCCAGTCTTTGCTTTTAAATATTTAAATTTTATTTGATCCGGGTAATGCTTAACCAGCCTATTTTGCCAGCGTAGCATTAAAGTAGAGTCATAAATTTTGGAACTGAAAGGGTTATGGGAGATGGGTTCAACCTCAGAGGTGACACTACAAAGTGATATTGCCAGGACCAGAACCCAGGTTCCTTGACCTACTCACAAATCCATCAACCTCCTCCTCCTAAAGAAAGCAGCCTAGGTGGCTGTTCAGAAAGCTAGGAAACAGCTTTAAAAGTGTTTGTAAACAAGCTTGCTGTTGTGTGTGTACTTGCTCAGCATTGCTGTGATTTACGAGCTGTAAATTACAGTTTGGGCACTAGGAGGCAGTGTTGTGTAGTGGAAGAAGCCCTGGTCTTGGCTGTAGGTTCTCCGTTCCTGCCTAGCTTGGTCTCCTTGCCAAAGTTGCTTTATTTTCGTTTTAGTTCAGAAGAGTGTTGTGAGCATTTAAGAAGATAAAATTAAAATAGCTAACATTTGCCAAGCTTGCTCTGTAACACAGGCACAGCTCTAAGCACTTTACATGTGTTATCTGCAACTGCTCAGGAGCATAAACCCAAACCCCTTGCCATGGAGTTGATTCTGACTCATAGCAACCCTGTAAGGACATACCAGCTTAAGGACATAGCTATTCTTATTCTCTCCATTTTGCAGATGAGGAAACTGAGACACCCGAAAGTTAAGTAACTTCCCCAAGGCTCTAGCACTTAGCAGTAACTGGGATAACTGGAACACAAATCCAGTAATCTTACTCAAACCCTCCAGACCTTGCCTTACCATGTGGCTCTCACACAGTAGGTACTCAGTACGTGTAAGCTGAGTCTGAAATAACTCAAAGAGTCTTTTAATAGATTTAATTGGAAAAGATGTGTAATAACCTGATTCCGACTCATAGTGACCCTGCAGGACAGAATAGAACTGCCCCGTATGATTTCCAAGGAACTACTGGTGGATTTGAACTGGTGTCGTTTCGGGTTAGCAGCTGAATACGTAACTACTGTGCCATCAGAACATCTCAAACTCAATAAATCCGTGAATGAATTTTGAGTTGTCCTCCCTGTCTCCTGCTTCATCTGCCTCCCGTCTCAGACTTGTGCCTCTGATTTCTCATCTCATCTAATGGTACCTTCCTTCTGTCAGGTGCTAAATCCATGCCACCTTCTTGCCACCTCCTTTTCCCTCATTCCTCACATCTGGTCAGTTCCCTTTATCTTGCTGACTGTACCTCAGATACAGTCAGAATCAGACCGCTTCGCACTAGCTCTACCACTGTGCATCTGGTCCAGGCTTCCACTCCTCTCTCACCTGGATTCTCACGGTAGCCTCCTAACTAGTCCCGCAGTTTCTACCCTTACCTCCTGCGTTCTTTTCCCAATACCACAACCAGAGGGATCCTGACTTAGGACACAAGTCTGAGCATTTCACGGTGCTCACAGCCATCTAGTGGCTCCCATCTCACTCCAAGAGAAAGCTTGTGATTTCCACTTCTAGTCCCCTCACCATCTCTCCTTACTCTATGCCCCACCTCTTGGTATTTGCCCCCTTGCTCACTTCTTTCTGTCTTACTGGTCTCTGGCTTTTCGTGGAATACTTGGTACCTTCATGATTCAAGGCTTTTGTATCTTTTCTGCCCTCCGTCTGAAAGGCTTCCCCGCCTCCTTTAGATCTTTGCTCAGTTGTCACCCTCTTGGAAAGGCCTTTCCTTGGCCCTCAGTTTAGAATTGCAGCACAGCCCTACCCAACCTCTAGCATTCCCTAATCCCTTCCCCTGCTCACTGTTACACTTGATCCTCACCCAGCATGCTGTATGCTTTGCAGATGTGCTTAGTATCTTAGTTTCCTCATCTGTAAAATGAGGGAATGTGAATAATATAACTTACTTCATGGGTTGTTTTCAGATTTCAGTGAGGTAGTAGATGTAAAGCACTTAACAATGCCTAGTGTGCAAAGCGTTATGCCTGTGTTAACTATTGAACAGTGTGCTGAGAAAAAGAATATAAAGGTGCTTCAAAACACCTTTTAGCATAGAAAAGCAGGCTGTGACTGCTTTTGTTTCGTGGTGCCCAGTGACCACAATTACAGCGGTGATAAATGATGTCCAGTGCCTCTGGTCTGAAAATACCACCCAGCACTGATAGGATAGTCTGAGAATGAATTTAGAGTTCAAAGTGTTGAAGCTCAAAGATAGAGCTCCCTCATTAATTGTTATCCAAGTGTCATGCAGACCCTGTGGCTTAAAAAAACAAGTACTATGGCTGGTGAAGAAGTTGCCAACTATTGCCTGGCTGCTAGGACTTAGACGTATAGCTGCCTAGAGCCATACAGCTTATGACTAAGTGATGGTCACATGGGGTACAGGGCTGTGAGGATGTGCTCTGCTGACTTTCTTCCACTTTACATAATAATGTTGTAGCTAGCTGATTTGTCCCAGAGTCTCTCAGACCCACTGGCAGTGAATTACGTCTTTCACTTTCAAGCTTGCCATGAACAAGTGATTTACTACCAGCAAGTGAGTATTTTATTTCCAAAAGGGAGCATATTTTTCTCATCATGCCCCATTCATTCTTGAGTGCTCACTTATCATTGTAATTATTCACTTTTCAAGCCTGTGCCACACAGTCACCCACAAACATACTCTAGCCTTCCGTTTTTCCAGAATCTAAGGAATAGGCTCTGTACTGGATCCTTCTGCTTCGAGTGATGTCCACCATGTCTGCTGCTCACTCATTCGGCAAATATTCGTTAAGCACTTGGTACATGCCAAGCAGATACTTTCTTTTCTTCGTGGAGTTTCTAGTTTGGAAGCCTGGATTAAGACCCTTGTGTTATTTTTCCCAGACTGGCAGTTATGTTAACAGAGAGCACACAGTAACCTTAAAAGATAAGCTAATTCTAATGAATGATAATGTGTAGTCATCAGTGGAGTTACTCCCAGCCACCCAGACAAGCTAGGCTTCTAAAAGTGACAAATGTGAATATAGTTTTTCCGCATGAACCAAATAAACTTTTCTTAGATGCCTGACTATGCTGCTTAGAGTTGTGACCCACCCCTCACTATTGAACATGTTATGTCTATTCTTTGTTGTGTCTGTATTTGGCTATAAGCTCTGAAGTTACGTGTCTCAGTATAATTAGAAAGCTGATGAACGAGGCCATTGCAGATGAGAAGAGGGAGAAGTTGTCTTCTTATAATGTGCATTCAGCTTTGGCCACTGGGGAGGAGCTTAGTAGTGCTGAATTCTTTCATTTCTGTTAAGATGGAGTTTTTGCTGGTATGCTAATTACATTTGTATGTAGTATTAAAATAATAGTCCTTCAGAGCGTGCATAATCCCTTTGTGTACAATATTAAATAATTAGTTTTTACTTAAATAAGTCAGATAGAAGAGCCTGTGTTTGACAAATTTTGATTGTGGACATATATTTTTTTTTTTTACAATGGCTTAAGAATTAAAGTATGTATGTATTACCTTCCTGTTAAACAGATAGTGCTGCATTTGTTGCCTTCCGGAGAGAACCAGAGAGGCCGCATCTTTTAAAAAATGGAAGTTTGGAAATCCTTTTTTTTAAAATGAAGGAAAGAAAACTAAAGCAGACGAGAGAGGTAGCATCTGGGATTCACACAGGAGTATCTGCTGCAGTAAAAATAGTTTAAGCAGCAGTGCCAGCTTACAGATAGGAGATGCTTATTGGTCTGATAATACTTAGTCTCCAATTGGTATTTGATGCATATGAAGCGAGCTTCCATAGCCCCTAAAAAGGAATGTGGCAATATGAAAGTAAATTTTAAAGAGGCTGAGACATCCTAATGAGAGCTACTGATAGAGTAACACTCTGCAATATCACTGAAGTTATCTAACCAGCCTTCTGGAAGCTACTGAAATTAGAGCTCAAGGGACAAGTTACTTTTTCCCAGGGTTTAGAAATGGAATTTAAAAATAAACTGTAAGCATATTAAGTATTTTGATTATCTGTTTTATAAAAAGAAAAGTTGAGATTACCAGCATGGTTTCCTGGTTCTATCTAAGCTCTTAACAGGCTTACGTATGTTTATGATATTTAGAATTTGAAAACCCAAATCACCTCTCCTCTTTTTAAACCCACCCCCCCTTTTGTTTTTATTTAAATCTGGGCAGGACTTGTTTACACTGGGCATGTAAACGCAATCATGGCCAGGTGGTCTCTTACCTGTTAAAGTCAGGAGCTGACAAAGAGATTCTTACCACAAAAGGAGAAATGCCAGTACAGTTGACATCAAGGAGGGAAATCAGGAAGATCATGGGAGGTGAGTGTGTTTGGGGATGATTTGGGGTTTTCTCAGGCTGACTTGAAGATTTGTAACATTACTGGTTTGTATTCTTGATGCCCATCAGAAAACCAGCCTGGGTTGCTGTGTATCGGAATGGACAACAGTACAGTAGTTACTGTGCCAAAATAGTAATTCAGTGTTTCTGAAAAGGTCTGCATTAAATAATAGATTTTTTAATTTGTAACATTTAAAACAGTAATAAAAATGGTAATCATAAACCATGTAAAATAGTCTTTTCTCCTCTAACCTGAGGAAGCAGTAAGCACTGATGAAAATATTTGCACATATCAAAGGACAAGGACCTCTACCAGAGACACCTGGTTTCCGTAATTTTTAAAGGAGTATGTGAATGTTCTGTGTTTCCTTCTTTTTAAGTGGAAGGTGATGATGAAGATGACGCCGACAGCCTCCCCCAGCTGGGGAAGGAGTCAGAACGGCCCTTTGTTCCCAGCTACCTGGCCAACCCAGCCTTCCCTTTCATAGACACCAACGCATCAGAAAACGGGGGCCCCTCCCCACCTCCCTCGTTGCCTCCGGCAGATGGCTCGCCCCCACTGCTCCCCGCTGCGGATCCGTCCCTGCTAGGGGCCTTTCCACGGGACCCTACCTCTCTGGCACTGCTTCAGAATGGTGATGTGTCTGCCCCCTCGGCCGTACTCAGAACACCAGAAAGCACAAAGCCAGGTCCTGTTTGTCAGCCGCCTGTGAGTCAGAGCCGTTCCCTGTTCTCTTCTGTCCCGTCCAAACCACCAGTGTCTCTGGAGCCTCAAAATGGGGCCTACACCGGAGTGGCGCCAGCATTCCAGCCATTTTTCTTCACTGGAGCGTTTCCGTTTAATATGCAAGGTAACTCGTGGTGGCACCGGGCAGCCAGTGCCCAGAGGTCTGGTGCTTGACTTCCTGGTCTTGTTTGGTGATGTGTGTGTGTGTATCTTTGTGGGGGGGCTTTATTTATATACGTCTGTGGGTATGATTACAGATTTAGAGAAATACTGCAAGACTAGTGTAAGGAACTCCCTTTACTCAGATTCACAAGTTGTTTAGCTTTAACTGTCTTGTCCCAGAGTATTTAAATATGGTTTTCTCAGTACAAGGACGTTCTCTTAAATAGCCATAGCACAGTTACCAAATTCAGGAAATGAAACCTTGGTATAATACCATTACCTAGTCCACAGTCGATATTTAAATTTTGCTAATTGTTTCAGCAGTGCCCTTTGCAGCTCCGGTTACCCTCTCAAGCTCCAGGCCCCTGTCCAGGATCTAATCCGGGATCACACATTGCATCTAGTTATTTACGTTGTTTTGTCTCCCTTCATCTTGAACATTTGCTTAGCCATTCTTTGTCGTTTTTTATGTTGATATTTTTGAAGAATCCAGACTGGTTATTTTGAGCATAGGATTTTCTATCATTTCGCCTGTATTTATTAGCTGGTGTTCTCCTGTAAAGAAATGCTTCCCTTTTTCCTCCATTTATGTCAGTGTGGCCTCATTTATGTCATGAAGTCTTTATTCAGTAGGTTATAATCCCTGTCAGTATTTGTCGTGTTCAGATCATCTCAGACTTGGCCAGTGGAGCTCCGTCAAGCTGGTTCTTGTTCCTGTGATGTGTCCCTGTCATTCTTAGAGCACTTCCTTACTGTTGGTGCAGCAAGATATGCCCATCGTGTGGTGTACCTTTTCCTGCCTCTGCCCTAGTGTCAGCCGTTTCTCCAGAGAGGCCTGCTGCTTTTCAGTAGAGAATGGTATTTAGAAACCAAGATGCGGGTGCTCAGTGTGCTTGTTGTCACAGTATGTCATGTGCTCTAGGACCTCTCAGAGGACAGAATCCAGGAAAAAAGAACATGCAAGCAGACAAACACACGTTTACGTATAAACATACGTGTATATTTCTGTATCTGTTTGGCTGTTGTATATACTTAATACCAAATCCAGACCAACACCACAGGCTATGTCTAGTCTTTTTCATGGAACTAACTCCCATCTTCTGTTTGTGAGGGCCTGCTAATAAACAGGTGTTGAGACAGTAGTGGCCTAGGGTTGCTGTGATGGCTTCATGTATAAGGAGCAAAACAGTTGCCAAATGCACATAGCTGTCTGCTTGGACTGTTTTGGCAGCCAGGCCGTGACTAAAGCAGCCAAGTGCATAGCTTCCAGGCCCGTGAGTAACAGTCCCAAAGCGAAGACCAACCCTTACTAAGGCCTGCTGTGTTCAGATCATAGTCAGACTTCAATTTGTATTAATAGTTTATCTTTTCACTACTTTATGGTGTTTATTGCAAGGAATTTAATATTTTATAAACACCTCTAGATCTACATTGTTAAATTTTATTTTTTAGAGTAACTGATACCATGCGTTGCCCTTGTCTTCCAACCTTCTTCTCCATCCCCTTTTCAAGTGTAGTTTAAACCCCAACCCATTCTTCGACCTTTTCTTCCAGCATCAGAACTAAGTTATCTTCCTACACAACAGGGGTGGCTGTTCCTCCCCCTCTTTTTTAACTTGTGTACCACAGTTGTAGATGTAGGAATGATGATGCAGGCAGGTGTCCCAGCAGAGCTAGAATGAGGGCTAAGCAAACTCTGCTGATGGTGGTTGGTTGTTCAGTAGGGTAGCACGGGCCGGACTAAGTGCAAACATCTTGAAAAGATCTTAAATGACATGGGCTGTCCTCTTCCAGAACCGTTCATTAACATTTCCCCCATTTTTCCTAGAGCTGGTACTTAAGGTGAGGATTCAGAACCCATCTCTTCGAGAAAATGATTTCATCGAAATCGAACTGGACCGACAGGAGCTCACCTACCAAGAATTGCTGCGAGTGAGTTGCTGTGAGCTGGGAGTTAACCCAGATCAAGTGGAGAAAATCAGAAAGTTACCCAATACTCTGGTGAGAAAGGTAAGAATGGTCTGTTCAGCATGAATGGTTGCTTACTGCATTTGGAAAACACTCAGCTTCTGCCTCAGTTATATGAGCTGCAGTTGGAGTAGTGAAAAGAGAAGACAAAAGGAGCGAGGGGTGATCTGCCAGATGTGCTCAGTCACTGAGTTTGCTCGCCCTCTCTCGAAGCTGGAGAGACGTGGGCATTTCTGAGAGCTGTAGGGTACCAGAGGAGCCACAGTGGTGCTGTGGTTAAGAGCTCCGCTAACAGCCGAGTAGTCGACAGTTCGAATCCACCAGCCAGCTGCTCCATGGAACCCCTACGGAGATGGCTCTACTCTGTTTTATGTAGGGTTGCTGTGAGTCAGAATCAACACGTCAGCAATGGGTTTGCGTTTTGGTTAGAATACCAGAGAGTTTTGTGAATAATCGTTCACATTTCCTTACTTTCAGGTGTTTTACGTGTGATCTGTAAGGATCACTTAGGGCACTGTTAGATGTGCCCTGCGTTTTAGAAGGTGAGAACCAAGTTAAGTCCCAGGCAAATCCACACAGATATGTGTGCAGGTGTCCCAGCAGCCCTGGTCACCTTGGACACCCAGTCCGTCAGGCTTCTGCCTTTTCTGGGCACCTGAGGAAAGTGGTCTGTATGTTGCCTCCCCCTTCAGTGTGTGCTTGTCCCATAGCAGCTGTTGCTTAGGGCTTCCCCCATTCCAACTCAGCTCATGCCCCTGGGGGCTGTGCTGTGTATCACTGACTTATTCCTGCCGTAGGCTTTTTTTTTATTCCTTGCTTGCATCTGGATTTTAAAATGAGCCAATACTGATATCAACACAGCATACCAAACACGTGGAGACAACTGGGCCCTCTTAATCTGTTTAACTTACTTTTGTTATAGGACAAAGATGTAGCCCGACTCCAAGATTTCCAAGAGCTGGAGCTGGTTCTAACGATAAGTGAAAATAATTTTCTGTTCCGAAATGCTGCATCCACACTGACTGAAAGGCCTTGCTACAATAGGAGAGCTTCAAAACTGACTTACTAATGCAGCAGGGACTTTTATCACTGAGGACTGTGACAGTGCATGTCACCTCTGGGCCAAGGACAAGCCATTGATCTAAATCAAGGCTGGTGTTCCCCACTTCCACCTTGGATGCCCGGGAGGACCCTGGTGCCGCTGCGTAGTGTACACTAACACCGTTGGCCAAGGTAGGAAGCCCCTGGCCCCAGAGCAGTGGTGCCACTCTTCCGAGCCTCTTGGTGCACAATAAACCTATCGCTTGGAGCTTGAACAGCTGAGAAGTGGCCTGGAGAGGTCGGAGCTGAAGGTTCCCACAGCCAGTGGGCTTATGTGTAGAACGTGAGAGAGTTGTCTCAGCAGAGGATGAGAGTGGAGCCTCTTTCAAGCCTCTCCTGTCGACAGTGCACTGAAGGGCTGGGACGCGCTGTTCCCATGTTGCATGCTCACAACTCCTGAAATGTGAACTAACCAGAGGGGAACACTGGGTATGGGACAAATGAATTTCAGTGTGACTCATAGCTGTGAGGTTTCATATAACATATTTATAAATGTTAACTCAGGTTAAAAGTATTTAAGACTACAGTTGCCTAATTGTAAATAGGCTGTTAACCAAAAGACCCCCCCCTTCCCTGCCTTGTCTGTGACTCACGCCCCGCCTCTTGGTCTGCAGTCGGCTATTGCCCATTGTCTCCGCCTTAACTCCCCGTGGTGGTCACTAGAGGGCCCTCGATGCTTCCTGGGAGCGAGCCCCCTTTCCACTCCGAGCGCTTCCTGCCGTCTACACGTCTGACTGCACCACAAGAAGAGCACAAGCATTGCCGGTCCATGTTCCCCACTTTCATTTTCCACTAGACATGAAAAGCAATTTTTCAGACTGCATCTGTTGCTATTTTAAAGGTTATTGTGGGAAACTGAGCTAAAGGAGTTAGCATCTTTATTTTTGTATCAAAGATAAAGGTTATTTTGAGGTTATTAGGATTTTTACACAGCTCTGCAATCTGTTGCTTTTGTAAACAAGTTGTGTGGTCTCGAGATGCCCCACCGCCCACACCAGTGGACTTCACACAGCCAGTTGAGAGTCTACCAGGCTTGGAAGTAAATGGAAGAAAAAAACCTGATTAAATTCTGGAGCGTGACATGAAAAAAGTTCTTTTAAAGAATGCATTGAAGGGTTTTCTCTTTCAGTGTCATTAATGTTCACAGAAAAGCCACTGTCTTGTTAAAGCAAGCAGTTTCACTTCAGAATTGAGCACTAGCACACTCAGACCAACCCAAGAGCAGGGGCTGGGAGCCAGCTGTCCAGGAGCATCCCTGCTGTCTTAAGAAGCTTTCTCCCCATAGTGCCTAGAGTTTCCAAAGAAAATGAATTCCTAAGTGTGCTGGCTTCGTTTATTGGAACACTACAGCCAAGTGAGAATGTGCAGAAGCTGTCAGTGGGAGAGGGTGCTGTGCTGAGGCAGTGGCCTCCTGCCGCTGCTAAATGGTGAGACGGAGGCGCTGCTCACTGCCAGGCCAGCATTGTAGAGCCGTGCAGTTTAGTGGTTTAGTTACCCCCCCACTCACTGCTGGCGATTTACGCACCACTGGAGGGAGCGTATGTCAAGCAGAGTGAAGGTGACTTATTACCTCCTTTCTCTTAAGTGCTCTAAGGAAGAAAGCACCCTTGTGTTTCAATCAATCAGAAGCCAGTTTACCTAGAGGTACTAGCCTTTTTTTGCTTTGTTTTGAAAAGTCACATTGTACTGATAGAATTAAGGCTGATTCTCTCCTGCAGGAAATACATTCAGTATTAATTCATGTGTAAATTACTGGGGTTCAAACTCTTGCAGTCCTCCGGTTGAAGTAGAGATTCTGAGAAGCAGTGGAAGCGCCTGGCTGGGAGGTGGGCTACAGAAGGGTGGCCTGCTCCTACCAAGGTATCTCCCAGGCTTCGAGTCAGGTGAGCACTGGCCTGGGTGTCTCAGGTGAGAGACAGGCCCGGGATGGCTCTGCCCTGCCCTCTGTTCCCCTCAGCAAAGTCCTCTGTCGTCTAACTGACTCCTGCCTATGGCAGTGAGGTAACACTGCACAGTTGTTGGTAGGTGAGTTTAAAGTCTTAATCTATGCATTCAGAGAAATATTTTTATATGCTTTGTGTAATTTATAACAAAGATTTTTTTTAGCTTTGTTAACTGAATTTACCCCTTCTCCTCCACTGCATATTTAAAGCATGTGTTCACACTGTGTGTAAACATTCACTGGAGAATTTTTTCCGTATGCATTGCTGACTGTTGAAACATAACAAATGTTATTAAAATTAAATATTGACTGACAGAGCCCATATTCTTTTATTTTGGCCTCCTCACCAGCACTGTGCTGCCAGTCAGAGGGCACTGAGAGGGGCAGGCAGCTCCGGGCTGGTTCGCCGTCTGAGCTGCTTCTGTCCCCTTGCTACTGCAGTGCTCGCCCCTGATGCTGGCAGCTGGGGACAGGTATTTTGTGTGGCGTCTTTCCTCCTGGTTCACAGTAGTCAGCTTCATTTCCCCGGGGAAGCTGAGCCTGCTAGATGGAGGTCATCCCCTGTTAACCACATTTTTTTGATTATCCTATTTCCTTTACACAACTGAGCCTCTCCTTTGGGCTGTCAGCTCTTGTCAAGGCTGCGAGGACCACAGATGCAAACTCCCCGGACGGGAGAGGAAATACAACCTTACACCTCCAGATACGTGGCTGAGAAGAATGCTGCATCAGTCCGCGTTTCTGTTGGTCTAGGGCAGCCCGAGCTTCAGAAAGCGGACGTCATGCCAAATTGGCCTAATAAATCAGAGAGCATAGCAGAGACATTTTCTTAGCACCAAGGAGAGGCAGCATAATTTGGGCATTTGTGCTTTCATACTTGCTTTATCACTAGGATGGAAGTCGCCTTCCACATACTCATAAACATCCTCGGTAGAAACAGGCTGCCAAAAAGAACAAGAAGAAACCGTGATTAACCTTTAACAAATGGTCCTGCGGCACAGGCTGACCCAGAGCGTATAGAAAAACCAGATCAAAGGCACCATCTCCACACCAACTGCTAACCATTTAGGATGGGGGAAAAATAACCCACAAATAAGTCACACTATCCCAAGGACCAAAGTACAGAAAATGAAAGACAGAGACCAGAAAGCTTATTAAGGTAACAAAGGGAAAAGATCCATTCCAAACTGCAGAAGCCTTGAGCCAGGTGGGCTCTGACCCACAAAAAAAAGAACTCTCCGTTGGCTGCCCACAAATGCACAGCTAATTGACCCCTCACCTTTCCCTTACCGGCCGGGGACTTTCAGGGCAGGTGGCAGCCTCTGGGCTCACACTCAGCTTCGTCTGGGCTGAGGAGGAGGATGGACTGAGAGGCCGTGGTGGTTACGGGAGCCTGTCGGGAACCGACTCCCAAAGGGGCAAGGAGACAAAGGACGGGGCACTGCTCGGCCCCAGGAGAAACTGGCTCAGCGATCTGGAGGGTGACCAGACCTGGAGGTGTTCACAGCAGCTTTCCTGTGGGGCCTCAGGTCAGATTTCAGGGGTCTTTATTACTCACCTTTTTATGCTATCCACCCCACAGAGCAGGAACTAAGGCAATTACCCAGGGAATTTTGGTTATGAAGATGCTATTTTCAGCCCAAAGCTTTCGGGGCCTAAGTTTTCAGACAGCTGCAACCATGTAGATGGATGTCCAGTCCACCCCATCTCCCGCCTCCTCCCTGCCTCCCCAAGAGGTCCTAACCCCAGATTGTACACAGGCAGAGAAAGGCTGCATCAGACTGTAGACACTGTTGAGCATATCACTTTATTTCATCAGTGTTCCATTTTGAGTGGATTCTGGCCAGCACCCTCAAGTACAGAACTCAGTTCTTAGGGGTGGCCAGGCCTAGCAGTCTCCTGTTTCAGGAGGCAATACTTTACAGTAGAAAATATGAAAAAAAAATCATAGCCAGGAGGGAGGTCATTCCATAAGGTGATTGAGAACAATGCAGTGTGGAAATAACACCCAGTTGGGAATCAGGAGACCCAAGGTGTAGCCGGGGCTCTGCTTCAAACTAGCTGTGACCTTGGACTGTCATTCACCCGTCAGGTCTCACTTCCTCATCTAAAGGGTTTAACAGTTGTATTGTGAGGTACTTCACAGTATTTGCCATCAAGTGTATTCTGCAGACATTATTTGGTGTCATTTCCTGGTAAAAATCAGGAATGGCCAGGAGGAAATTCCAGGGGTGTATTTTAGGCAAGTCCAGCATCTTTGGCCATCCCATAGAAGATGCCTCTAGCTGCAATGAGGTTGGTTGGAGTATCAAACTCTGCTATTGCCCCATTGTCCAGGACCAAGACCCTAGTCAGAGAAGAGAAAGGATCAGATCTTCTAGTGCAGCTTGGACCTGGCTGCACAGTCCAGTCCTGCCCTTCTGGGGACTGCTCAGGCCCCACGGTGATATGCCAACCCACCCGCTTCAGTCAACCCACCCAACAGGGCCACTACACCACGTGTGCACGCTTGCAAGGCTGGTTATTTTAGCTGCTCCCTTTGCTATCTATCCCTGCAAATGAGGCGGTTTCTAGGATCAAACACCCGGCCTATTCATCTCTGCTAGTTAGGGCTCCAAAAACCTTCCCTAATGAGCCCTTCCCTTCCCTGGGGTCATAGGGATTGGGGGCAGGCTGTGCACAGGGAGCCACCGGCTTGCGCGCCAGCCCTGCACGCGTCCATCTGCTTTGTGCCAGCTCACAAAGGCGCGGCGGGAAACCAGGCTGCAGTAAGGCCTGACATTGGAATCTGGGCCTGTGGCTGCCAATCTGGCTGCTGCTGACAGTGGATCCCTGTCCCCCATGGTTAGGCTTCGGTATTCAATTAGAAACTCCTGCCAGGCAAACACAAAGTGCACCTGGTGTAGAGCTAACAAACTGGCTCCACGGGGTGGGGCAGGAGCAGCAAGATTCTCCCAAGCCTGGAGAGATCACCTCTAGGGGGAGGCCTGGACCATCCTCTCTAATTCCCACCTGCTGGGGTCCCAGAAACAGGTCTGGGAGGAGGTTTCTTTGGACACCCCTGCCTCGCTCCTGCCTAAGCTGGAGCCTAAGAGATTGCTTTCTTCCTCCCCTTCCCTCCCACCTCCAGAAAAGTCTTGAGTGGCATTAAAAACACTGCTCTTAGGATTAGGACTGAAGGCTTCACCATGGTCCTCAAAGGCCACCCTAGGCCACCCTGTCTCCCTCTCCCCCTCACCTTGGTTCTACCATCCCACTTGCCCTCTGCTCTCCAGCCCAGAGTGTCATTCTGCCTCAGGGCCTTTGCATGTACTGTATCTGCTGTCTGAAAATTTCAGCTCCCTCCCTACCTCCACCTCTAATTCCTTACTCATTCTTTGGGGCCAGCTGAGACTTACTTCCACAGGACAGCCTCCCCCTGACCACCTGTGTGGTCAGTTTCCTTCCCCTACCCTCCCCCTACAGACCCCTGCTTCTTCCCTGAAGGTTCTATTTGCACATTCACTAGTGATCATTTGCTCACTTCTGCCTGAGGGACCAACTTCTGCAGTCAGCCTACAGCCTCTCCACCCCCAGGCCTGTTTCTGATCTGGACCCTGGCCCCAATGTGTCCAGCCCAGCCTCTTTTCTCTCAGTGGGATCCTGGGGTCCTGGATGAGAGTATGTATGTTGGGGTGGGGGCTTCACCTTAGTTTCCAAGGTCCCGCTAGCCATATGAGGGCATTTTTGAGACAGGGACAAGGTCTGACCCTTTGCTCTGCTCATGGGGCCTTCCTTCCTCTCTTTACAAATGTTCACTGAATGAATTGAGGCCCACTGATGCATTCCGACCACATTCCTTCAAAATAGACTTGTGGAAGCCTTCCACCTTCTATCCCTCAGAGCTCCCGCCCCTTCATGTATCTAAGGGGCTAGCCTGTCAGCCCACCTTTATGAGCCTTCTGAGCTCTCCAGACCCCCTCAGCTTACAGCACTGCTTCTTAGCATATAATACGAGGGCTAGGGGCTTTGGCTGAGTGGCCTGCCTCACTGAGGAAGACAGTATTCCAAGGGCAAGACCCCAATCCTCTGAGACTCCTACAGCAAGGGGACAAGTGACAGCCTAGGGAGGAAACTGCATTTCCCAGGTCACCTGTGCTTTACATGCATTAGTTTCACTGACTCCTCACAGCAACCCTGAGAGACATGGAGGCTCAGAGAGGTTTGATGAATTGCTCAAGGTCAAGAGCAGTCAGCAGCAGAACTGGGCTTGGGTCTGAGACCATCTGACTCCAGACCTTCTGATAATGTGGTCAGGAAACACAGGCTGGGTCCTATGCACCAAAGCGGGGACCCAGATGCCACGCACCTTCCCCAAGTTGCTGCCTTATATATGAAATGGTGTAATTACATCCACCTGATGGTGTGTTGAAAAAACAAAAGCATTCCCACTGAGATGATTCTGACTTGTAGGAATCCTACAGGACAGAGCAGAATTGCCCCGTAGGGTTTCCGAGGCCTTAGTGGCACAGTGGTCAAGTGCTCAGCTGGTAACCAAAAGATCAGTGGTTCAAACCCACCAGTTGCTCCAGAGAAAGATGTGGGTGCCTGCTTCCATAAAGAGTTACAGCCTTGGAAACCCATGGACAGCTCTACCCTGTCCTACAGGGCCATTATTGAGTAGGAACCAACTCATGGCAATAGGTTCACCTTTATGGAAGCAAACTACTTTTTCTTGAACAGCAGCTGGTGGGTTTGAACCATCTATCTTTTGGTTAGCAGCCAAGTACACCACTATGCTACCAGGGCCTGTAATCACATGGTAGTTGTGAGGCACAAATACAATGATGGTGCTGGGAGCACTCTGGAACTAGGTACTTAAGAAGTGTGAGGATTCAGCATGAAGATCATATCATCAATAAGAAGCAGGATGGCAGTAGCCTGTGCGTGATTTATAACGCTTGGGGGACCTCAATGTGCCCCTTCCCCACATGGTGACCCCAAAGTGTCTCTTGTGCCCCAGAAAACATCACTGTGCAACCCCGTCCCATGCCCTGGTAATTCTACTCTCTTCAGCTTACAATCCATAACTCGGGAGACCTCTGCCACCTATGCCATAGACAACCCAGTGGGGTCTCCCCTACCCAGATAACCCTAATCTGTTCCTTCCCCATTCCCCAGGCCACCCCCCAGAACCCCCTTGCTTGGTGCCCAAGCCCCACCTGGTGTAGTCCATGATGGTGTTGAGCCGGTGTGCGATGGTCAGCACTGTGCAGGTCTCAAACTGGGTGCGGATGGTGGCCTGGATGAGGTCATCGGTCTCCAGATCAATGGCAGCTGTGGCCTCATCTAAAACCAGGACGCGGCTCTTGCGGAGCAGGGCTCGAGCCAGGCACAAGAGCTGCCGCTGGCCGACACTGAAGTGAGGAAGGCAGGCATCTGCAGCCTGGAGCCTCGGGCCTGCCTCCAGGCCCTGCTCTCTAGCCTTTTCCGTCTCCACTCCTTTCCCACAGCTCAGGTCTGACTTCCTGTGTAACTTCTCCCATGTCCGCCATAGCCCGGCCCTCCCTGGAACCCAGAATCCAGGTCTGGACACCACAGGGGGTGATGAGGATTCTTTGGTGCTCTATGACATCGTGAAACCCCCAGTCTATTTTTGGGTTCTTCATCTTTGCTTTCTCCCCATTGCTTTTTCACTAGTGCTTTTTCTCTCTACTTTACTCTGTCGGTCATTTGTATCTTTCAAGAACATGCTAGAGCCTGGGTGGTGCAGTGGTTAAGAGCTTGGCTGCTAACCATCCCCCCCCCAAAAACGCTCAGCAGTTTGAATCTACCAGCTACCCCTTGGAAGCCCTAGGGGGCAGTTGTGTGTCCTATACGGCTGCTGAATCAGAAGTGACAGGACAGCGTGTCCTCTGAGGAGGACAAACCTGGTGATCTGCTTCCACAACAAGACTAGAGCCAAGAAAACCCTATGGGGGCATTTCTGCTCTGTCACACGGAGTCACTATGACTCAAAACCACCTAACAACATGAACATGCTTCAGTGGCTCTTCCTGGGTGCTTGCATGTACCCCTGTGCCATCTTGCTGTACCTAATTACCATGTAGTCACTTCCCACTCCAATGAAAAGCACAGACCACAGCTCTGTCCTCAAAGACAGGGTAGGGCAGGGAAGAATCTAGGGACTTGCTGTGTCTGGTCACTGGGGAGGTAGAGAGCCAAGATGTGTACCTTGAACCTCCTGGCTTGGAAGCCAGAGACAGTAGACAAAGCGAGGCTGTGTTCCCAACCCTGGAGGCCACCGCACCCCCACACCCAAGGACAAATACCTCAGCCCTTCCCAAAGGGGTGAGTCACTACGGCTGGAGCAAAGGCCAGGCTCATTCTCTGGCCCATTCCCACAACTAATGAAGGTTTTGGCAGCAGAGTGAGCCACCACATAGAATTCGGGGTTGATTTATGGTGAGACTGGCACAGGATACCAGTTAGACTCAAAGCGGCTACAAGCTCAGTGAGGGAGGAGGGGAGCTGGTTTCTGTCTCAGAGCCTGTCGTGTGGGGTGGGTGTTGGTGGGCAGTGCTCTAAGGGAGATGCTGATAGCAAGCGGGGAGGAGCTGGGGAAAAACAGCCATGGGGTGTGGGGGTGTGGTGTCCGAGAGCCCATGACTTACCACCAGTCACCCCCAAAGTGGTTTTCTAACTGAAAGCCAATTATCACGCATCTGGGCCTTGAAGGGCTGCCTGGGGTGGTGGGGAAGTCACAACCCCTCAGCCCCCTCCCCATGTTACCTGGGTAAGAGAATTGGCTGAGACACACAAAAAAAGCTTTGGGGCAAAAGGTCCCTCTTCTCTGAGACCCTGTGCTTACTCTTTGCTAGCTGAGCAACTGTGGGCAACTAATCTGCTGTTTCTGACTCTGGCTTTGGGCCCACGGGACTGGAGTAAGGTTTGCATGGGACAAATGGAAGCCACCGTGCTCAATCACTGTGAAGTACCAAGAAAATGCAAAGAGCTATTTTGTTTGTGTTGTTACTGCTTTTTTGAGGTCTGGGGAGGTTCTGGGGACATGGAGAGAATAGAAAAATAACAATAATTATAGCTAATATGTAACCAGGCTAAGAGCTTTTCATTTCATCACAATACCTCTGTGATGCTGTGCCCAGTGTGACAGCCACAAGGCACAGGTGGCTACTGAGCACCTGAAATATGGAGAGTCTGGATGGAGATGTGCTGCCAGTGTTAAAAGACACACTGGACTCCAAACTTAGCACACACACACCAATCACATGTCAAAATGAGCACAAACTCATTGCTATTGAGTGAACCCCAACACATTTTGATTGCCTGGGACAAAGTAGAACTGTCCCACAGGATCTTCAAGGCTGTAATCCTTGCAGAAGCAGACTGTCACACCTCTCCCCTAAAGAGCAGCTGGTGGGTTTGAACTGCCGACCTTCTGGTTAGCAGCTGCGCACGTCACCACTGTGCCACCAAGGACTTCTTGAAATCAGCATAGCTTAGATATAGCAGGCTAAGCAAAACATACTTTACCATCTGTTTCAATTTAAAATATAATTAAATATATTATATTTATATCATTTAAATATATAAAAAATATAATTTGCACTGTTTCTACTTTTTTAATGTGGCTACTCTAAAACTTTTAATTACAGATATGTGGCTCACATTATATTGTTTTTGGACCATGTGGTACTAGAGGCATGGACTGTTATCCCCATTTTATAGTGAAGGAAAAGGAGGCACAGAGAGGTTAAGCAACTTCCCCCAAATCACACAGCTAACACAGGTATGGGCATCTCAAAGCTTCAGACTCAAAAGACTCACCTCGAGGGGTCTCCTGGCCCCTCCCAAGGGCTAGAGATACCAGCCTAGGGAGATCCAGGCCAGCCTTGGAGGCCAGTCAAGAAAGCCCTGGACTGCACTTTTCCCCCAGTCCTCAACTACAGGCCAGATAGCACCAGTCTTGGAAGATGTTTGTGATTTTCCTAAAGCACTGTAGCTCCTCCCTCCTCTTACTTGCTCCACAGATTAAGCCCAGAGGCCCCTTCTCAGGCCAAGCACAGCACTGACAAACATCACATGGACATAGGACTTTGAAATCTCCCAGGCTTGGGAGAAAGCATACTGTCTCCAGCTGTGTGACTCTGGCCAAGCCCTTTATCCTTTCTGAGCCTCAGTTTCTTTATCTGTGAAATGGGATCATGGAGTAACTCTGGGGCTTGTATGAGAAATCAGTGAGGCCATGTCCAGTGCCTGGCACATCAAATATGCTTAATACACAGTAATGCACCCACATACCCTTTGCTGAAATTCACAGCATTCCTGTGACTCACCCGCCTCCCAGCTGTTACCTGAGATTCTCCCCGCCCTCAGAGCACTCGAAGTCCAGGCCTGCTGGCTGGGAGCTCACAAACGCACTCAGGTGAGACAGCTCCAAGGCCTCCCACAGGTCTTCCTCTGAGTAAACGCCGTAGGGGTCCAGGTTCATACGCAGGGTCCCTGAGAACAGGATGGGGTCCTGGGAACACAAGGAGACTCTAGAAGGAGGCAGCGCAGGCCCCAGGAGCCACAGATCCAGGGTCAGGGTTAAAGAGAGGGAATGAGGTCACTCCTTCGCATGTTGTCCCAAGCCCTCTGGGATACAGGCAGTGGACAAGCAGATAGAAAAACTGCCTGCGGGGAAGTGATAAACCTCAGCTTTGCCAATCACAAAGTTGTCTGCTAAAGCAGAAACCAGAGCCGCTAATCTGACTCCCAAGTGTCCAGTCAGCAGAAAAATACCCCAGGGAAGCCCGAAATAATGAAATATAGTTCAAAACTGTGCAAAAAGAATATCAAGAGAGAACATTTCTGGGGGTGGGGTACTTGTGGGGGAAGATTCCTGTAGCCTTGGCCCACTTGTTGTCCTAGGACATCATGGGGCAGGATCCGGCTGGGCCACCATCCACCTGACCCTTCCAGATCAATGGCTATGGGAGCTCTTCTGTGCCCGTGCTCCCTGTGGCCCACCCTGAGCCTCAATCCTTCAGCTACAGAACTGGGGCCATTGGTTGGTGTGACCAGTGCATGCTGGGCTTGTACCTGAGGGATGATGGTCAGCTGAGAACGCAAGTCATGGAGTCCAATATCCGCCACATTGAGGCCATCAATGCAGATTTCACCCTCTGCCGCCTCAAGGATGCGGAACAGGCAGAGGGTCATGGACGACTTGCCAGCCCCTGTGCGCCCCACAATGCCCACCTGGAGGGGGTGAGTGAGGTGACTGTCAGTGGGAGACAGAAGCAGATGGGAGAGCCCAGGGAGAAGAGGGCATCCCTAGGACTCCCTAGAGAGACCAAGCAGAGGTCTGAGCTGGACACCTACTCTCTTAAAGACCCATGTTCCCCTCAAGGGCTGTGGTAGCATGTCCCTGCCACCTGGCACAAGCAGGCACCCCATCATGCTGCCCCATGGTACCTTCTCGCCACCATGCACACGTAGACTCAGGTTCTTCAAGACCAGGTCCAACCCTGGCCGGTAGCGCACAGAATAATTCCGGAATTCCACTTCACCACGCGAGGGCCAGCCCTCCGGGGGCCGGCTGCCCTCTACCACCCAGGGCGCCTAGACAGGAGGGGCTCAGCATTAAGGCACTATCTCTTCCCCAGTCTGGTTCACTTCCACTGCCAGCTTCCCTCTCCCCTGAGCCCCCTTAGTCCTTGACCATTGTGTTCCCTGGCCCCCCATGGCCCAACAATGCAGCTCACCAAGTCCTTTATCCCTCTGCGGCTGCTCCAAAGTGTCCCTCTTCTGCCCCCTCTACTTTCCCCCTGTTGTTGTATTCCTGAGGCACCATGGCCCTGTCCCCAGTGCCCCCTTTCTTTATTCATTATTATACAGTGGCTACTCTGGTGGTGTAGTGGTTAAGGGCTACAGCTGCTAACCAAAAGGCTGGCAGTCTGAATCCACCAGGTGCTTTTTAGAAACACTGTGGGGCAGTTTTATCTACTCTGTCCTATAGGGTTGCTCTGAGTTGGAATCTACTCAACAGCAGTGGGTTTGGTTTTTTATTTTTTGGTGACTCTGCGCAGGTCCTGGGGACACAATGGGGACCAAGATATAGTGCTTGCTCCCATGAGCTTCATGCTTTAGTAATGGGAGGCACACAATCAACAAATGGGATGAGAAGTGTTTGGGTGTTGCTGCTGTATACAGGGTGGTCAGGGAAGACTTCTTGGAGGTGATATTTGAGTCAGGTCCTGATGACGGAAATGAGAGCACAAGCCAAGTGGATATCTGAGGACATTCGAGGCAGAGGGAAGAGTCAGTGCAAGTGTTCCTGGCGTGTCCTGGAGTACAGTGAGAAAGGCAGGAGAGAAGGAATTGAGGAATTGAGGTAGTGGGTGGACTCATCATCTAGGACCTTGAAGGTCATTTGAAGGACTGTGGTTTTCTTTTTTTTTTAAACTCTGAGTGAGATGCAGAGCTGTTAGAGGGCTGTGCACAGAGAAGAAAATGATTCAGGGTGTTTTTAAAGGATCCGTTTGGCTGCTGTGAGGAACATAGACTGGGGGTGGGGAGAGAGGGAAGGTGGAAATGCAGAGATCAGTTAAAGAGCTGTTGCAATAATCTGGGCACGAGATGATGATGGCTTCCAGGCAGGACCAGCTACACAATTTGCAGGCCCTAGTGCCAAGGAAAAACATGAGGCCCTTTGTTAAAAAGTGGTTAAGAATTACAAGCTGGCAACAGCAGAGCACTAAACCAAGCATGGTGTCTTTCTAAGTCACAGGGCTATTCTAAGAGTGGAGTCCTGTGTGACTGCTCAGTTCACATCCTCATGGACCAGCCTTGCTTCCAGGCAGGGGCAGCCAAAGTACCAGCAGTCAGAAAGCAAAGCAAGTGTAGACTGCAGTCTCAGGACGTGTTCAAGGAAAGAGAAGGTAGCAGGATGGAGGGTGGAATGTTTTAGGACAGGGAGAGAGGGTCCTACCTAGAGACAGGGGACAGCTAGAACAGTGGAGATGAATAATGGGGGAGGAGCATTTCAGTGGCAGGATTCTTGCCCTCTCTGCAGGGGACCAGGGTTCAGTTTCCAGTCAGTGCACCTCACCTGCAGCCACCACCCACTGGTGGAGGCTTGAGGGATGCTATGATACGACACAGTTTTCGGCAGAGTTCCTGTTTAAGAGCAATTAGGGACTAGGAAGAAAAGCCTGGTGATCTACTTCCAAAAGAACCAGCCAATGAAAACTTGATGGAGCATTACAGAACATTTTGATCAAAGAGTCGACAGAAAAATCCTCATTAAAAGAGGGGAAATGCAAATAGAATTTCCAAATTTCATGGAATTTAAGAGTTTCTGGAGCCACTCAGGCTGGATGAATCCTACAAAACTACTACTCTGAAATAATTTTTAAACCTTGAACCAAAAATGCCCCTTAAAAATAGTCCTTTTAAACTAAATCACAGCTTAGTTTAATTACTAAAGAATGTCTGCCTTGAGCCTTGTGTTCTTTTATGAACTACTCATATGGGATCAAACTGACAATAGCAACTCAAAAGATTGGATAGGAAACTTAGTGGAAGTGAATTTATGTTAACGAGGAGAAACAGTTTGGAAAAGGAGGGTGAGAAGGGTTGCACAACTTGAGTATAATCAGTGTCACTAAATTATACATGTAGAAATTATTGAGTCGGTGTGTGTTCTGCTGTGAATGGTCTCAACAACAATAAATAAATAAATTTAAGAAAAGCCTACGAAGCAGAAGGGTCCAGTCTTGTAGTACATGGGGTCACCGTGAGTTCAACGGGCAGGGGCTGAGCTAACACCACCACTGACAGACCTGAGGTGGTAGAACATGAAGATCCAGGAGGGAAGGGAGACGGCATGTGATGCCTGGAGAGAAGGATGCCACAGGGCAGAGGGGTGGCGGGCTGGGGACGGTGTGGTGGAGGCCTACTGACGGAGCGAGAGCGAAGGTCCTAGATTCCACGAGACAGAGAATTCTAAGAAGGAAGAAGGGGTCATGTCATCTGAGTATCACTGAAAGATTGAGTTAGACGAGGACAGAAAAGTGTCCTCTAGACTTGGGACCTGGGAGGTCACTACAGAGCACAGTTAGTGGAATGCTGGAAACAGAAAACACTGCAGCAGGTAGATGAGGGAACGGGAAATGGGGACCTGGAGAGAACTAAACACTTGCTGTTCCCTCTCCCGGAACAGGCTTCCTCCAGATATCTACTTGGCTTGTGTCCTCACCGTGTCAGGACTTGACTCAAATATCATCTCCTCCAGGAAGTCTTCCTTGATCACGCTGTATAAAGTAGCAAGGCTAAGCACTTCTCAATCCTGAGTATCATCATCTCCTTATGTAATAGAGATGTGTTTATTGATTGTGTGTCTCCTTCCACTAGAATATGAGGTTCATGGGGAAATGAGGATATAGATTCTTCAGATTTAGCAATGCAATTTTTAAGCAAGCTTTATGTTAGAAAGCAGAGGGTGGGGCAGTAGCTGGTGTGGAATAAGGGGGGAAGGGAGAACATGTATGGTTTTTCTAGAACAAGACACATGATAGCATATGTTTGCAGGTGAACAGGAATTACCCAGTAAA
This sequence comes from Heterohyrax brucei, assembly GCA_028571685.1. Lineage (NCBI taxonomy): Eukaryota > Metazoa > Chordata > Mammalia > Hyracoidea > Procaviidae > Heterohyrax > Heterohyrax brucei. The sequence goes on along the minus strand of CM053149.1, from coordinate 108,174,060 downwards.
GGAGGCAAGGCTCACAGTACAGGAGATCAAGGGCATAAGTCAGGGAGTCAAGTCCTTGAGCAGCCATGAGAAGAAGCAGAGGGCCCGGATTTTGAAATACAGGGGGACATTTCCTGTTAAAAGAAGGAGCTGCAGGCAGGCTTGAAGGTCTGGAGGCGGAAAAGTTATAGAAATTCACATCTTATGACTTATTTTCTCATTAAGTGGCAAACAAGGTCCACAGCTAAGCACAGGGGAGAAGGAGACGTGAGGGTTTGAGGAGAGAGGATGTTTGAAACCATTCTCTTTGAAAGTGGAACACATGCTTATTGGGGAGGCTGAGTGGGAATGCCCAGCGGTGATATATGGCTACAGCATTTGAAGTAAAATCAGCAATTCTCTCCAGCAATGCTTTAGCTGCTCAGTGCAGGCACGCAGAGGGGAGACAGATGGAGTCATCTGGGCTTGGGGTTTTGTAGGTGAGCAGAAATGAGAGACAGAGAAGGGCAAGGGAGTTGAAAGCATTTGTGTTGATAGAACTTAGCATCCAGGCTGGATGGGAGGGAGGTGAAGCCAGGAGGACCCAATGGATGGAGACAAAGGTGGTGTTCCAGGACTGGGGTTCTCTCTGAAGACAAAGTACTGTACCAGTGGATGAACTGGGACATGTGGGCTGGCTGAGATAGGAAAAGGTGATCTGAAAGTAAGTCCGCTGACACTGAGATCTCAGGGACAGTGCAGTTTCTGGCTTGAACAGGTCTAGGATGCAGCTGTGGGAGGGGTGCGTGGACAAAAGGAGAGGACAACTCCCTTTCCCCAACCAAGGCCATGTCACCCGCCTCTGTTCCTTCAAGCAGTCTGACCTCTGTGCTTGCAATGCTCATCTTCCCACTGCCTCACCCCTCCCCACCCCTACATCTTTAGGTGAAAGCTTACAGAGCAAATCAGTTTCTTACAAAACAATTTATACACAAATTGTTTCATGACATTGGCTGCGAACCCCACCATGTGTTATCACTCCCCGCTCCCCCGTAATATCTTATTTAGTTTATAAAAATTCACTTATCCTTCAAGTCTCAACTGGCCTTCCAGATCACCCCAGCTGAATGACCCACTCTTATCTGTCCTCTTTGGGTGCACCAAGTCTGAACTCTTGCCATCCACTGCAGACCCCTCAGTGTGTCTTCTCCCCCTGCATCCGAATCTGCTGGAGGGCAGACTTTGCCTTGCTCAGCTCTCAACCCTTTACAGCTCTGATCGATGCTTAATAAGGGTCGAATAGACTGATGGATGAGTGAATAAATGGGTGAAGAGCTAACTGAACAGCTGACCTTGGGGTGTATCGATGGTGGGCCACCAAGTCCCCTTTCCCAGGTATTCCAGATTCATCCCTGGGCTCATCCTGGTACTCACCTCAGTCTCTGTCTTGGTGTATTCCTTGACTCTCTCTACAGCCACTATATTAGACTCCAAGTCTGACATCGTTCGTACCATCCAATTCAGAGTAAATGTCACCTGGTGAAAGGAACTGGGTCACATGAAGGGAGAGCCCCCCTGTCCCAATGGTTTTGAGGTCAGACTCCTTTACTCATGTTTCTAGCCTACCCGTGACCCAATGTGGGCCTGGATAAGCCCCCAGATGTACCACCTGGTGCTCTAACACAACCCTGTGCCAGACACGGATGACCCAGACTTAACCAGTGTTTCTCAACATTTAATACGCATGGGACTTCCATGAGAATCTTGTTCAAACACAGCTTGTGATTCAATAGGTAGAGTGAGACCTGATTTTCTGCATGTCTAACAACCTACCAGGTGCTCCTTGGAAACTCTATGGGGCAGTTTTACTCTGTCCTATAGGATTGCTACGAGATAGAATTGACTTGATGGCAGTGGGTTTGGGATTTTGGGTCACAAGTTCCCAGGTGATGGTAACACAGCTGGTCCACGGATTACAGTTTGGGTATCAAGGAGTCTTGATGGAAATGCAAAATCCCAGGCCACCACCCACCCCAGGCCTACTGAGTTGGAAGCTGAGTATTACTAAGATATCTGGATGATATATACATTTAAGTTAGAGAATATTGATCTGTCTGGATTGGACTGATCTTAATTTACTAAACCACTCAAGACTCCAGCCACCTGAGACACAGCAAATGTGATCTGTTTTGCAAAAATTCCATTTGCAGCAGCTCACTCTGACAATCAGGCTGAGAGTAGCCTGACTCCCCCGACCCCCCGCACAGACCTGTGTCTTCAGGTTTCCTTCTCTGAAAGCAGGTATGTCAACACAAGAGGTACTCCAGCCCTACATTCCTCTGTTCCAGGACCTCAGCTGGGTGACTTACACCTTGCCCACAGCCCAGTCATGGTCTGTTTGCTTTTTGAGGCCAAGTTCAAGATACTTTCTGCAGTACCTCCAGCAGAGAAAATCCCCTGGGTTCTCAGGCATTTTGTTTCTCCTTCCACAAAGCCCCACACACCTGTACTGTGATCATTGCTGCTTCTAGTGTTTCCCACACTCAACTGTGAGCTCCAGAGAGAGGCACTCAGGAAGTGTTGCCCATGTGGCCTCTGCCCCAGTGATGGCCTTGCCCCAGGGCCCAGACCCGTCCGTACCTGAAGGGCATAGGACACAGAAAGGCCCACGAGCCCAGGATTCAGGCTGCTTCTCCCAATCACAGCAAATAATGCAGCAAAAAGAACAACACAGGTTCCCACGAACTCTACTCGGATTCCCAGCCACCTGTTGGGGACCAGATAAAGAGGACATTGGCAGGCACAGGAAGGAGACAGTGCTCTGTTTAAGGGGGAAGGTGGGGTAGGACTCAGAACACCAGGGTCCCCCTAGCAAAGACCCTGGTGGGAGCTCTTGGAGGAGCAGGGGTGGGGAAGGAGGCTTCTGACCGGTTGGAGATGATGTAGGCATAGCAGCTCTTCTGGTTGACGTCCACCTTGGCATGACTCATAGCAATAAAGTCCTGGCTGCGGCCATAGGCCCGGATGACACTGGCACCAGTTACCGTCTCCGAAAAGTGGGAGTAAATGGGTGAGCGACTGACCGATTCCAGCCGCTTCAGTTGTCTTGAGGTAGCCACATAAAAGCGCTGACAAGCATGGGAGAAAGTTTTGGGTCAGGGCCATGGGATTCCCAATTCAGTCCTGCACAGTCTTTGAACCCACCCGTTCCCCCAGTCCTCCTAGCCAGTCCCAGTCACCGGATCCTGAGATCTTGCTACCACCTCATGCCCTCAAGGACCTGAAACTCAGGGCCTTTACGTGGCTCCATGAGCTCCTTCTGTCCTTGCTCTCTGTTGAACTTGGCTCATGCTTCCAGGCTGCTTTCTCCAGGAAACCTTTTTGATTCCCTGATTAGACTGCCCCCTCATCCTCTGTGGAACAGAGGGAGCTCTTCCTTGACATCAGTCAGTGATTATGCCAGCCTCCACTTAGAGGCCCTAGTAATGGGCTCACAGGTGACTATTTTTTCAAAAATTGCAAAAATAAGTTGATTTCATATTCTTTTCCTTCAAAGGCCCCTACCTTACCTCGTTTTGGAAACCCTGGTGGCTCAGTGGGTTAAGTATTATGTCTGCTAACCAAAAGGTCATCAGTTCAAATCTACCAGGTACTCCTTGGAAACCATGGGGCAGTTATGCTCTACCTCTAGGGTCGGTATGAGTCCAAACTCGACGGCCCTGAGTTTGATTTTTGGTTGCATCGTTTCAACTTCAGCCCCATGAAAACATAGTTTCCTTCTCTACTCTGTGGGCCCCAAGATGGCCAGAACTGTGTCTCCAGACACGAGTGCTGAACTTCTATCCACCTGTGGATTACATGCATCAGCTGATTAATTGCAGGACAGGTGTTCAGCAACTGTGTAGGTAAGTGCCATGGTTGGAATTGTGTCCCCCCAAAAATGTGTGCAGCCACGTGGCTGGGATATGGTTCCCAGTATCTTGGGACTGTCCTCCATTGTGTGGTTTTGCTAACCTGTATGTTAAAGGATTAGAGTGGGGCTGTAAATTCCTGCTGTAGGGGGAGTTTCCCTGGAGCATGGCTTGCCCCACCCTTAATGCTTTTAGCTTGCAAGGAATAAAAGGAAAAGGAAACAAAGGACAATTTGAGAACCTCGCTACCATCAAGCAAGCAGCACCGGGAGCAGAGCGCGTCCTTCAGACCAGAGGTTCTTGCGTCAGGATGCTCCCTGGACAAAGACTGATGCAATACCGGACTTTCCTCCAGAGCCGACAAGGGGAAAGCCTTCCCCTGGAGTGGACACCCTGAATACGGACTTGCAACCTACTGGACTGTGTAAGAATAAACCTTTTTTTGTTAAAGCCATCCACTCTGTGGTATTTCTGTTAGAGCAGCCCTAGCTGACTAAAACATTAAGTGTAGCTATATGTTATCAACTCATATATGTTAAAGGCACACCTATGTATCTATAACATATACACATACATGCTTACATATGTATAAGAAGTCGGGAAGGATACTGCGTCCCCAGCTGTTCAAACTAAACCAAACCCATTGCCGTGGAGTCAATTCCAACTCACAGTAATCCCATAGGATGGAGTAGAATTGCCCTACAGTCGGAATTGCTCACAGGTGGTTTTGTCCCTAATAAAATCACGTTTAGAAGGTTGAGACTAAAGGGCACCAGGCTCCATCTCCTTTGACCTGCTTGTAAGACAGACCCTCCCACTGACAAGCCCCGTCCAGAACCCACTCTCCGGGCCTTGCTCCTCGGAAAGCCATGCCCCCAGCTGCCCACCCTCTCTGGCTAAGCCCAGCGTGTGAGCCACACCTGCACATAGACATAGAGGACAGCCAGAGGCAAGACGACCACGGCAAAGAGCGGAGTGGTGGTCAAGATGACAACAAGGATGGAGAGAGAGGTGCAGAAGACATTGAGCAGCATTTGGATGTTGGGGACCAGGAGCTCATCGATGACGTTGATGTCCTTGGAGAAGCGGTTGAGGATACGTCCTGAGGGTGTCGTGTCGAAAAAGGACTGTGGTGAGCGCATCTTGTTGTGCAGCAACCCGTGGTGCAGCGATTTAGCAGCCTGGACACCGCCGATCGCCATCAAGAAGGCCGACAGCATCACCAGGAGCCCTGGTGGGGAGACACAAGGCAGGCTTGCTTACTTGGGCTAGGGGGCGGAGATGGAGGGGCAGCTTCTGAAGCAGCTGGAAGGCTAAGCTCAGCTAGGGAGGCGCCAGGGCAGAGCCATGGCTGGCAGGGTGGAGGGAGGCTCAGACACAAGGGCGTGACTGGAAGGACCCCGAAGCCCAGAGGTGAGGTAAGGGTTGGTAGAGAATTCCTGGCATCCCCCTGCTCCCGGCCAGTGCTCCCAACCTTCATTTCCGTCCTAGATATACATGGAATCAAAATCTATCCCCGGCTGATTCTCATGTATAATAACTTTTGAGAACCACTGCTCTACTTGAGGAGCCCCGTTGCTCAGCGGTTCAACTTCCGGCTGCTCACCAAAAAGTTGGCAGTTCAAATCCACCAGCCACTCCTTGGAAATCCTATAGAGGAGTTCTGGTCTGTCCTGTAGGGTCACTATGAGTCAAAACTGACTCCATGATAATGTTTTTTTTCTTTCTTTCTTTTGCTCTACTACCCGTAACCTCATGATGGTTGCGTGGACGGTCCTATAGGGGTCACTACAAGTTAGAATTGACTCCATTGTAATGGGTTTGGGTTTTGTTTTTTGTCTTTTACTGTACTGCCCATAACCCCATCGTGGTCCAGTTGATTTTGACTCATAGTGACCCTACAGAACAGAGTATAACTGCCCCATGTTTTCTGAGAAGCACCTGGTGGATTCGAACTGCTTATCTTTTGGCCATCATCCATAGCACTTAACCAGTACACCACCAGGGTTTCCTTTGCTCTGCTAGTGGTTCTCATAACTGGTCCCCAAGCATCGGTATTAGCCTCACATGAGAACCTGTTAGAAATGCAAATTCTCAGCAAGCATCAGAACCAGAGCAAACTGAACTGGTTCCAAGCCCTGCCCCGGGCTCACCTTGCAGCATTCCCAGGCTGGCATAGACTCCCAGCCTCAGGGAGGTGTTGTTCTGGCGCCCATCCACCGTAGCCTCGTTGGTCCAGGCACTGAGCCATATGTTGGCCCCAATGGAGGCTGTACTTTGACCCAGGGTTAGAAGACAAACGAGCAGCATGGTACAGAGCCCCATGGCCCTGGCGTAATTCCAGAATACACTCATCTGCACCTGAAGCCAGTGGATGGGAACAGAGGACTACTGTCAACTCCAGCACTCCGAGGGGCACCCAGTGTCTCCAGCCTTCCTCAGCCATCTCACTCACAGAGCCTATTTCTGCCTTCTCCTCCTGGGTCAGTATCCCCTTGGCCTTTGTCTCCATCACCACCTTCTCTGTTGGGCTCAGGCGTGTCCTGGTTGCAGACCACCCCGGGCTCTTCTCCCCTTCAGAGGACATGGTGCTCAGCTGTCTGAGGAGGTAGCCAGTCAGGCTTAGAGGACAGGCCTCTGACATCTCTACAGCCCAGAGTCCCAGGAGGAGGGCCCTGGGGTATGTCAGTGAGGATGTTCAGCTGCATCCCACCGGAATGGGCCTAGAGAGTCGTGATGCAGCCTCCTGGCGGGGGTGCGGGGGAGTTGGGAGTTGGGAGCTTGGAGCTCACCTTACAAACTGCTTCTGGACCTCATATATGACCGGCTCGTTATCTGTCAGGTCAGTGCAGTTGCTGAGTGTGTCTTCAAGCAGCAACACCTGTTCATCATCTGCATCCTCCAAGGCTTCCGAGGGTGGGAGGAAGCAGACCGAGGTTGGCTAGCTCACCCTGCAAGCCCCTGGAATCCCCCATCCCCACACCAAGGAAGAGGCCTGAATGCACATGCAGGAGAGAAAACGAAAGGACTGAAAGGGCAGCAAGAAAGAGTGACAACAAGAAAAACTTCTCATCAGGGACAGTGGAAAAAGGGACTCAAATGTGAGGGCTAGGAGCTGGGGTATGGAGTCACACTAGCTGAGCTAAAATCTCACATTGCTGCATCACATTAGACATGCTGCTTAGCGTCCCTGAGTGGGAATTTCCTCAGTGACAATAACTGACCTTAGAGCATCATTGTGAGAATTAAAGGAGAATGTGTTATCAAGGGCTTAGCACCAGGCACGTTGCTGCTGTGGTCAGGGGCTGTCACATTGGTTCTGCTCATAGCAACCTTGAGTGCAGAAGAACAAGGCACAGGCTGGCCCTGCACCATCCTCACAGTCACTGATACGTTTCAGCCTGTTTTTGCAGCCGCTTCGTCAGTCCATTTCATTGAGGATCTTCCTCTTTTTTGCTGACCCTCTATTTGACCAAGTGTGATGTTTGTCTCCAGTGATTGGTCTCTCCTAATGACATGTCCAAAGAAAGTGAGACGGAGTCTCACCATCCTTGCTTTTAAGAATCATTCTGGACATATTAACTACATATATCGAGAAAACCAAACTCCTTGCCGTCAAGTCGATTCTGACTCAGCCACCCTGGAAAGACAGACTAGAGCTGCTGCCTCATAGGGCTTCCCAGGCTGTGATCTTTATAGAAGCTGAATGCCACATCTTTCTCCTATGGAACAGCTGGTGGGCTCAAACCACCAGCCTTTGCATTAGCAGCTGAATACTTAACCACTATACCACTAGGGATCCCTACTATATATACTAAAAAATCCAAAACCCAAATCTGTTGCTGTTCAGTCTGTTCTGACTCATAGCAACCCTATAGGACACAGTAGAACTGCCCCATAGGGTTTCCAAGGAGTGGCTGGTAGATGTGAACTGCCTACTATTTGGTTATCAGCCTAAGCTCTTAACCACTGTCTCACCAGGGCTTCCTACTGTATATAAAACCAAACCATACCAAGAGTTGTTGAGTCAATTCTGACTCATAGTGACCCTATAGGACAGAGTAGAAAGGCTCCATAGAGCTTCCAGGGAGGACCTGGCAGATTTGAACTGTAGACCTTTTGGTTAGCAGATGCAGCACTTAACCAGTGTCACCGGGGTTAGCACTTAGTAATTGCTTTGTTAAGGAGCTCTAGTATCTCAGTGGTTAAGCATTTGGCTGCTAACTAAATAGTTGGCGGTTCAAACTCACCCAGCAGCTCTGCAAGTGAAAGACCTGCAGTTCTGCATTGTCACGTGGGGGTCACTATGAATCAAAAATTGACTTCACACATGTAACAACAGCAACAAATGCTTTTGTTAGCTGTATATATGGCAGTAGGATTAAAGACCCAGGAAAAGGTCTGTGAGCCAGTCTAGAGTTTGGGACTGGGCATCTGAGCAAGTCCTGTGAATCCAGAAACTTTACTATGCCCCCAGTGGCAGGGACTTTTCTGTGCTTATTCACTGCTGTGTCTCCATGCCAGAGCCGAGTCTGGAACATAATAATTGCTCAGTCAGTATTTGTTGACACACAAATGACGTCACCCTGAACTTGAATATTTACCAGACAATTTATCAGTGAAACAAACTCTGCCATCTAAGCAGGGCCTGGGCGCATAGGCCCTTTTGGCCTATGGGAAAACTGCAACTCCAAGACCTGAGCTGTTGGTGCAAGGAAAATCCTCTCGTGAGGGAAGAGGATGAAGTGGGACTTGACCTCTGATGGTGTCTCACTATCACACAGGTGATCCCAGAACCTCCCTGTACAGCAGTGGAACTGTTCAGAAACGAGAGGCAGGGGACAGGATGGGAGGGCACAGGAGTATGCAAGCCGGAGATGCTGGCTACCTCTCTGGCTCTTCTCTGGATGCCCCTCGTCCTCGTTGAGCGCATAGTTGCGGATGAATTCGGCAAAGGAGCCGCTGCGCTCCAGCAGGCCCAGGTAGGAGCCGGCTTCAGACACCTGCCCATCAGCTAGTACTATGACAAAATCCATCTGGGGCAGGAAGCTGATTCCATGTGTCACCAGTATCCGTGTCTGGGGAGAAGGCAACAGTGTCTCATTCCCCCTGCCCTCAGCACACCCTTGTGGTACAGGTATGGGGCCCTGGCGTAAGTGTGAGGTGCCCTGTGTGTTAGGGAGCAGGAGCAGGCACACCAGGCCTTCATCCCATGCTTGCTGCAGCCTCTTCAGTGCCTCTGGGGCAGGCTCCCCTCCAAGGGTGTCCTTACTGCCCACCCCACTCTTGTTTCTCAGGCTTCCCACACCTCAGATCTCCAAGCCAGCTCTCTCCTAGGGCCCCTGATCTTAGCTCAGGGCCCTTAGCCTCCCACAGGCCTCACCTTGTGGGCCAGTACACCCTCTGGCCCGACGACTTTGTCAAAGATATGCTTGGCCACATGGGAGTCCACAGCTGACAGGGGGTCGTCCAGCAAAAATATGTCAGCATCACTGTAAACAGCTCGGGCCAGACTGACTCGCTGCCTTTGGCCTCCAGACAGGTTAATGCCCTGGCAGGAGAAAAGGAGTGGGTACTGAGTGGGAGAGGGTCCTGTCCACTGCCATCAAGAAGGAAGCCTGCGGAATCACATGTCCTATGCCTGATCTTGTCTCCTTGAAGCGCCCTTGGAGGGAGGGGTGATGGCTGTGAGTCCTCCCAGGCAGGTGAAGGCAGCCTCCCTGCTTTGCCCTCCCTCCTGGTGCCTGGCTGTTTTTTCCCTGCCAGCCACCTGCATACTCTGGGAGGCTAGAAAACCCCAGGTGGTTCTCAATAGGCCTGTTAATTTCCTATCACATACACAGTTTGCAAACAGCTTTCATAACAATGATCCCATTTATACTCACATCAGTCCTTCCAGGAAGCCCCAATTCTAGATGAGGAAATTAGAGTCTAAGATGTTAATAGCTTTGTCCAAGGTGCAAGGCCATTAAGGGAAGAAGTGAGAATGGGAACTCAGGTCTGATGGGTCTACCAACAGCACCAGACATTATCCACCCTCTGACTGTTCTAAGCTTGTGCCTTAAACTCATGGGGGGAGACTGAGGTAGGGAGAGGCAGGGCTGGGCCCAGAGGGCAGACTCGGGAGGTAAAGCCTACTCTCCTGTCACTGGCTTCCCTCCTGCCTTCTGGAACAGGTCCCAGCTTTGGAGGGTGCCCTGGGAATCTGAGCCCTGGGAAAAGCAGATGGGGTGTGGGGGCTAGAGCTGCTGGGGAGAAGCTGAGGGGCCCACCTGCAGCTGCGGTGGCCGAGGCATGCGTTGTTGTTGTTGTTAGGTGCCGTCAAGTCAGTTCTGACCCCTAGCACAACCATGAAACACCGTCTGGTCCTGTGCCATGTCCACAATTACTGTCATGCCCGAGCCTGTTCTTGCAGCCACTGTATCAGTCCATCTCTCTGAGGGTCTTCCTCTTCTTCGCTGCCCCTCTATTTTACCAAGCACGATGTCCTTCTGCAGGGACTGATCCCTCCTGACAACATGTCGGAAGTATGTAAGATGTAGTCTTACCATCTTTGCTTCCAAGGAGCACTGTGGTTGTACTTTCTCCAGAACAAATCTGTTTGTTCTTTTGGCAGTCCACGGTATGTTCAGTTTTGTTCTCCAGTACCATTCAAAGATGTCAGTTCCTCTTCTGTCCTCTTTTTCATTGCCCAGCTTCTGCACGCATGTCATGTGATTGAAAACACCATGGCCTGGGTCAGGTGCCCCTTAGTCTTTGAGGTGACATCTAGCAAAGATGTCACTGAGCACTTTAAAGAGGTCTTTGGCTGCTGCTTTGCCCAATGTAATGCATCTTTGGACTTCCTGATCACTGCCTCCATGGGTGTTGATTATGGATCCACATAAAATGAAATCCTTGACAACCTCAATCCTTTCCCCATTTATCATGATGTCGCTTATTGGTCCAGTTGTGAGGATTTTTGTTTTCTTGATATTGAGGTGTAATCTATACTGAAGGCTATGGACTTTGTTCATCACTTTCGTATGAGGTGGCATGTGAGTGTCTCTGAATTTGAGTATTCAACCAACAGCCTGTCTGGAGTCCCCAAGGGGTTATTGTGGTGTGTTGTTGATTCCAGCTCGCAGAGACCTCACAGGACAGAGGAGTTTTCCTGATTCTCATCTCTGAGGAAGCAAACTGCCAGGTATTTCTCCTGTGGAACCACTGGTGGCTTCGAACTACCAGCCTTTTGGTTGGCAGTTGAGTGCTTAACCACTGTATCACCACAGCCCCTGGCCGACTAGGTGCTGGGCACTAAGTTAGGTGTGTGTTTGTGAGCTACAGGAGAACAGAGATTTTTGTCTGCTCTGTTAACTGCTATAGAATATAGCCTGGCACATGAGAAACAAAAAAGATCACCTGGCCATCAAGTCAATTCCAACTCAGGGAGAACCTCACGTGTTACCGAGTAGAATTGTTCCATAGGGTTTCTGGGCTGTAATCTTCACAGAAGCAGGCCACCAGGCCTTTCTTTCATGAGCCATGGGGTGAATTGGAACTTTTTGTGCCATCCAGGGACCTCAGGCCTGGTACACAGTAGATGCTTACTAAAAATCTGATGAATGAGTGAACGTTTGAACAACCAACTCCTCTTCCTCAGCTGCTAGGTTCAGCAAAAATGATACTTTTCCTTATGGACACCCTCCTGTCAGCCTCCTCCCTACACCCTGCCCAGAGCACTCTGTAACCCCTACTTATTGACAAAATAACATCCACCAGAATGGATCTATCTCCCTAGTGCCAAACATGATGTTCGTGGATGGATGGATGGATGGATACATAGCTACATGTATAGATTGGGCTGGGTTAGTGGGCAGCTGTAGGCATGGTTCCCGAGGGGTGGAAAAAGACCTTGTACCTTCTCTCCAATCTCCGTCTGGTCCCCACTGGGCAGCACCTCCAGGTCAGCCAGCAGGGCACAGGCTTCCAGAGTCTGCTGATAACGCTTGGGGTCCAGGGCTCGTCCAAACAGCACGTTTTCTTGAAGAGTGGCATTCTGGATCCATGCCTGCTGGGGCACATATGCCACAGAGCCCTGGCCACAGAAGAAGGTTACTTTAGGGTTCACTCAAGGCCTGGCCAAGCCCCACGCCCTTCCCTGGAGCCCCTGTCCTTCTCACCTTCATGTGTACCTTGCCTTCCAGCTTCTCCATCTCACCCAGCAAGGCAGACATCAGGGAGGACTTCCCACAGCCCACAGACCCCACCACAGCCACCAAGGCCCCTTTTGGCACCTGGATGTCTAAGCTGGGGGCAAGGAGACCAGGAACCCAGTCAGAGGCGGGAACTGGAGGGCAGAGTTTTGGTCCCCAGCCCTCCAGTTTCCCTTGGAAACTCAAGACCACCCCCCACCCCCCATCCAGTAACCACTCTGGCAAGCTGGAGCTTTTCCTGCAATCATGCCAAATACTTGGGGTGGGTGCATCCACTGATCTGACCTTGGGCCCACTTTAGGGAGCTGAGAAGGCACTGGGAGAAGCTGATACCTGAGCAGGGTTGGGGGCAGGTCCTGGGCCCAAGTGAAGGTACCACTGTTTATGGTGATGGCATAGCCTAGGAGACCAAGGTATACAGAGTCAGGGAGTCCTGCGGATGGGGAGGTGGGGGCAGGGTGGCTTGGGGCAGGGTAGTGGGGCTAGAATTCCTGGAGGCAGGGGAGGGGAGCCCCAGGACAGCAGGAGAGAGAACTGAGAGTGAGGAGAAGGTAAGGGGTCATAGAGTTAAAGCACAAGTGAAAAGAGAAAGAAAACAGAAGTCCCAAGGGAAAATTAGGCAGCCTGGAACAGAGGATTTTCTGGAGCAAGGGCTAGGACAAGGGCAGCCCAGGTAGAGGCTCTCTGCACCTGGGGAGATAGTCTTTCTTTCCACACACTCAGTGTCAAGTTCATCTTGGCTCAGGAAATGCTGGATCCGTTTCAGAGACACGCTGATCTGAAGGAGGGTGTCAGTCAGCTCTGCAGGGAGCCTTTTTCCTGTCCCCTCCACCCCCTTCCTCCTACCCGGTCCCCAACATCCCAAGCTAGGCAAGAGCCACAGTGGAATCTATTATGGAGCTTACCGCCCAAACACAAGAGCAGACTGGTAAGAGGAGTCTAGTTCCGGAAACCAGGTTTCCAGAGACCCTACCTGATCTCCTCTGACCCCAGATGACTCCTAATCCTAATGACCTCATCAGCCTCCAACAGTTCTCCATAATTCCAAATGGGCCTCCCCTAATTTAAAAGAACTCTCCCTGATCCTGACCCTGAGTGACCCTGCCCTGACCTCAACGACCTCTCTTAAGTCCAGCAGATTCCCCAGCCCCACCCAGGGTCACCTGGGTTAAGCCACTGATGAGCTGGGACATCATGTTGAGGGGCATCTTTAAGATATTGAACAAGGTCAAGGAGACAAAGGCTTTCTCGGCGTCTAGCACATTATTTGGGTCCACAGACACGTACACTCCAAGGGTAATCAGGGTTACCTGGGCAGTGACAGGGGGTAGAGTATCAGGGTGGCATCCCCTGAGCTCCAGCCGTGCTGAGGGAATGAGAGGTCTGGGCTGGCCAAGCAGGAGGTAGGAAGCCAGCCGTGGGGGCAGGACTGAGACCCTCACCAGGAAGGGGGTGCAAATCCAGATGAAGTGAGACACGGCATGCAGGTAGGTAGCCTTGCGCAGCAGCCGGAGCTCACCCTGTCGGATGTCCTCCACCTGTTTAGAAAAGCTGGGCTCCCAGGCATACAGCTTTAGCACCTTGATGCCAGCCAGAATCTCACTCATCAGCTTGATGCGTGAGTCTTTGAGCTTCATTTGCTTTACCTGCATGGTAGAGAGAGTGACAGTGGCACAGCGTGTCCCCACATCTCCTACCACAGGGCTCATACATTCTGACCATTCCAGACTGTTCACCATTCCTCTCTACTCTGCTGATGCCTGCAGTGTGACCTCCACCTGGGGTGTCCCCTATCTCTCCTCTGCCCAGCAAAACGCAGCTCCAACTTCAATGCCACCATCGCTGAGCCTCCCATGCAGTGTCTGTGGTCCCTCTCCCTGGATTGCACTTGTCTTGGTCCCCCTCCCCTGCTGCACTTTCCTTTTATTCTGGTAACAGCCACTTTGCACACACTTCCTCCTTAGTCTGTGGGCTTCCTGAGGATAGGGATCAGGTCTGATTTATGCTTGTCCCCCAGATGCTAACGCAGGACCTGGCACCACTTGCCACTGAGTCATCTCCAATTCGTGGTAACCCCAGGTGTGTCAGAGTATGTGATGACTGAGTTTTCAGAAGTAGATCACCAGGCCTTTCTTCTGTGGCAGCTCTGGGAGGATTTCAACCTCCAGCCTTTCAATTAGCAGCTGAGTGTGTTAACCATATGCACCACCAGGGGCTCACAGGGCCTGTGGATCAAGTTAATTTAACCATTCAACCGCTGCCATGCACCAGGCCCTGTGCTAGACCTGAGGGATATAGTGACAAACAATACAGTCCCAGCCATTCTGAAGCCAACAGTCTGATGTGGGAGGCGGACATTAAGGCAGTTACCCGAATAGGTGGTTAGTTATAAATTATTATGTGTGTTCTGAAGGGAAAAAACAAGGTATTGGGACAGAAAAGACACCTTGGTGGCTCTTAAAAGGTTAGCAGTTCCGAGCTACCAGGCACTCCTTGGAAACCCCGTGTGGCTGCTCTACTTTGTCCTGCGGGGTCGCCATGAGTCAAAACTATCTCAAAGGCACCAGGTTTGGTTGGGTTTTGTTTCTCAGAGAGAATAATGAAGAGGAGCAGGGAGATGCACTCAGACAGGGTAGTCGGGGGGTGTCTCTCGAGGAAGTCACATTTATGTTGACAGGGGAGAGGAGAGAAGGTGTTGGGGAGCAGAAGAGCATTCCCGGCAGAGGGAACAGTGGGTGGGGTAGCCCAGAGGCACAAAGAGCTTGGTGCTTTTGAGACAAGAACGGCCAGACTGGCTGAAAGTTGGCTATACCCCATGGGATGAGGACTTCAAAAGCAAGTAGTCCTTCCTGGCGAGAGATCTTAAAGAGCTTGTCATTTCTCCCCTGTACAGTGGGGAGCTAACAAAGACTTCAGCAAGTGTTTGCAAATAAAGAACTGAAAGACTACTTGCACTAGCACAGTGTGATAGGAAAAGTTCTCATTAGACCAGAGGCTGTAGGTTCAAGTCCGAGTTCTGCCTGATTCCGGACTGCCCTACTGCCTGTGCCTTGGTTCCTGAGCCGCAAAGGTGAATGTTCCTAGGACCTTCTCAGGGTTGTTGCTAGGAATGAGTGAGCTAAGGCTGTGGAAGGGGCTGACAGCCATTCACACTCAGTAAGCAAGGTAACTGAGAGGACCTCAGGTGAATAGATGCTCTCCCCTGTCTCCCCCTGATGGCACCCACCTGGAAGGCACGCATCTTCACAGCCACCGCTCCATTGATGGGAATCAGCAAGACCATCAGAGCAACACCAGCCAGGATGGAGGGACCCAGGTTCTGAGGAGGCACAAGTTGATAGATATGACAGATTGATAGATAACCAAAGGCAGCAGATAGAACTCACTCGGCAGATAGGCCTGTTGACCGGAACCACCAAGACGGGCAGGAAACAAAAAGACAGCAGTCAGCCCAACACATACAGAAAAGCAGACATGCATGCCGGGGAAGTCTGAACAACCAACACATCTGCAGAAGCAGCTAGTCCATCAGGTAATGACAACAGAGGCAACAGACAAGGGTACACACGCAGACAGAACAATGTCCAGACATACAGGACAGCAGATACAGACAGACGGACAATGACATCCAGAGTCATACCGACCCTGTCTCTAAGCTGTTGGACAATGACATCCAGAGTCACACACACCCCCCACCTCCAAGTCCCTCTCTCCTTTCCTGGGCTTTGTGGGAAGGATAACTGCAGACATCAGTGTCCCTGTAGTCCTGTTCCCCCAACCAATGCTGTTGTGCCCATCACACAGCCCCTCTGCTGAGCCCTCTCTGCTGTTCATCCCTTCTGTAGCAAGGTCACAGTTTGAGAGTCACCTGCCAGAGGAAGTACATGGCCAGGCTGATCTGCAGGGGAGCTGCCCACAGCAAGTTGAGGTAAGGGGCAAAGTCCATGAAGCGCTGCGCATCCACTGACATGAGGTTGACAATTTCTCCCACAGTGGACTCCCGCTTAACTGAATTGGTAATGACCAGAGCCTGCAGAGGAAGAGCAGGGTGATGGATGAGGCCTGTGAGCAAGCCCCTCCAAACTTGACAGGGTCTCCTGCCCCTTCCCCTGCTCCAGATGACCTTCCTGTAGATGATGCCTATGATCGCTGTTCGCAACCTCAATGCAATCACGAAGAGGTAGTAATAATACTGGTTCAGGATCACGGTCTGCGCCATGGAGCACACAAACATCAGCCCTGCCACCACGAAGCCCCACCAGGTAGGGGCCGAGGGGTTCGAAATGAACTTGATCAGGATGCTGCAAGAGAGAAGAGAGGCATGAGGGTCAGGAGTGCTCCCCCAGTTGTTCCCAACACAGCCACCCTCTCTTGCCACTCTCTACCTCCACAGCCTCTCAGGTGGGGCTCCCACTGCCCAGGCCAGGGGGGTTGCTCAATGCCACCTCAAGGCCATGACTACTCCATCCTGGTTCCCTTCAGCCTTGACCTCCATCCCTGTCTGTGAGGACCCCGCCACCCATTGCTGTCATTACTGTCTCACCACCAGCCTTGCCTGCTCACTTTTCTTGCCACCTTGAACTACATGCCAGAAGAAGTGCCATGTGTCCGTTTATCTGACTTTTCTGTACCTTCTCCTGGGCTGCTGAGAGTCTTAGAGGCTGTTGCATGACCACAGGACTCTTGCCACCCCCATGCATCCTCTCCAGTATCAGTAACCTCCCACTCCAGTGACTTGCTCCAGGGCCTAGTGGCCTTCTCCAGTACTTTAATCCACCTTTTGTCCCATGGAGGCCTGTCCCGACTCCCATCTCACAGCAGCTGATCTGCCTTCCCCTTTAACCACCTACTGAGAACTCCTTCCAACCACAAACTTCCCTCCAGAGTCACTTTTCTTCTTTCTTCTTACTCCAAACAGAGGTGTCCCTGTGTCTTTCCTGGCCTGCTCCCACCCCTGAGCCTGGGTCCCATCCCCTTCCTCAGCAGTATGCACTCTCATTGCCCTCTGTCTCCCCACTTTCAATATTTTCATTGCCACTGGCCACTGTATGCCACCACATATTGACATGACCAAGCCTTTCAGATTGGGATAAATTCCCCTCCACTCCAGAAAGTTCTCCAGCCATAGTTACAGTCAGGCTGCCCTTCCTGTTTGGGGTTGAACTGTGTTCCCATCAAAGTACGTTCATGTCCTAATCCCTAGTACCTGTGAGAGAGACCTTATTTGCAGATTTAATCTTTGCAGATGTAATCAAGTTAAGATCAGATCACACTGGATTAGGCTGGGCCAATCCTATTGTGACTAGTGTCCTTAGAAAAGAAAGGAGAGGAAATGTATACACAGAGATGCGTGCACACACACACACACACACACAAAGGAGAACATCATGGTGAAGACGCAGGCAGAGACTGGAGTGCTGTACCTATAAGGCAAGAAACATCAGGATTGTCAGCAACAACTAGAAGCCAGGAGTAAGGCAGGGGACAGATTGTTCCTCAAACCCCTGGAGGGAACCCACCCTACTAACACCTTGATTTTGGACTTCTAGCCTCCAGAACGGCAATAAAATCAGTCTGTGTTTTAAGCCCCCCAGTTCATGGCCATTTGTGGTGGCAGCTCTAGGAAACGAATACACCGTCCTTTGCAGCAGGGTTCCAGACTGCTGTGGAGGGCCCTGCTCTTGACAAGCCACTAACAAACTCTGGGGCCCTATTTGATTGGTCACTCTTTTTTCACCGGTGGTCACACCTTCTGCTGAGAAGCCTTCTCTGCCTCTGGTTGACACTGTCACACTCTCCTGGACATTCTCCCAGAAGTCAGTCCACCTGCAAACACTTACCTGTCAGAATCTCCTAGGGCTCTGCAGGGGGGTCTCTTCCTCAGCATGTGCTGTCTGGGAGAACTTAGTCACACGTGGGACCCTGACTTCCTAGGTGATGGCTATGCAAATGCCATCTCCAGCTCTCTGGGAATTTCCCCTTGCACCTCTGGCTCAGCATGGCCAAGACTGACCTCATCACCTGCTCCCCACTTCCCAACAAGCCTCTTTAAGGCCAACACAAATCATCTCATCAAAAAATGCTTCTTCCCTCAGACACCCAGTGACCTTTCCCCTTTCCTGGCACACATTCTTCCCTGAAGTGGCTCCTCGATCCTTTTTTAGTTCCTGGCCTGGGCTCTTACCTGACCTAGTTGGCTCCCTTCCTTCTGGCCTTCCTGCCCTGTCCCCTGACCCCTTCCCCCCTCACACTTCTGACAGGGAGATCCTTCTGGAATGCAAATCAGGCATCCCTCCCTGGCTTAAAATCTTTCTGAAGATTCTCTTAGCTCTTCCTCTCTCACTTCCTGTGTCTGCCTCTTCCTCTGGGCACCCTTTGCCCAGAAATGCCTGGAGTTCCTGAGTCATGCTGTTTCAGGTCTTTGTGACTCTGCCTGGGTACTCTTTGCCCTCCTTCTTCACCTAGTTAACACCCACTTATCCTTCCCAACTAACCTCCTTAACTGGTGAATGTGCCCTGCCCCTTCCCAGGCTGGCTCCTTGCCTCTCTTCGGGTTTCCCAGGTGCCTGAGTATACTGCTGCCCACACTCTAATTGATTTACACACTGGTTTCTCCCACAAGATTTTCAGCCCACATCTTATTTTTCTTTGTATCTCTAGTGTCTAGCACCATGTCTGCTACCTTCAGTAAATGTCTGTTGGATGTATGCGTGCATGAATGAATGGAGGGGAAAAGGGCTAGGGCTCTGTCACTAGGCAGCTTTCCTTGCCAGCCCCTCGTCTGAGAGCTCCTTTAGTCCAAGCCACTCATCTGACAGATGGCAGAGCCTGATGGTGTTGTGGAGAGCAGGGTAACTGGAGTCAAAGCGCTGGACTCAGTGCCAACTCTGTCTTTTCCAGCCAAGTGCCTGTCCTTGGGGCAAGTGGCTTCACTTCTGAATTTCCGCTTCCTCTCTTGCAACAAGGGAATGGGAGGACCTGCCTAGAGGACTCCTGGGAGGAGTTAGAGAAGGCTCATTGACACTCATACTGCGCATGCATCCAGTAAATAGAAGTGGAACTGTGACTTGGGGAACCAAGGTACAGAGGTGACATGACTTGCTGGAAGTCATGCAACAATTGAGAATCACCTCCTTGGATGCTAGGCTGGGACCTTTGGCCTCTATATGGTTCTCCTCTCTGGGCTCAGCCCCCATGCCCAGCCAGCCAGCCCTCTGCCCAGGGGACGGTCGCCGGGTGAGAAGTGTGGTGAGACCTGAGCAGCTGTGGATTGACGAAGGCAAGCAGGTCCTGGATCAGACAGAAGAAGGAGCCAATGAGGTAGATGGGGCCAAAGGTGACCACAATGGCCTTCAGGAAGGAGGGCTCCCGGGACTGGGCCTGGCCCTTTAGCAGCACCTCGTCCTCGCCAGATACCTTCTTTCCAAGTGCCGCTGACGTCTTCTGTCTGTCCCAAGGAGGAAGAAGGGGTGGGTAGGAACGGACACATGGGCACAGAGAGCCCAAGGTTGGGTTGGGCTGGCCAGAAGGAGGGGACAGTGGACTGCTTTCCTGACTCTCTGGACTGCGACAGGACAGGCATGACCTGCCAGCTGAAAATTCCCAGGTGACTGTCTTCAGGGGCTAGAGAGCACAGGAAACTGTGCTCCAACTTCTACCTAAGGACAATGAAGCCCTGAAATTCCCAGTCTCTGACCCTCTCCCTGAGGAGCCCTGCTAGTGGGGTGATTAAAGTGCACAGCTACTAGTTGAAAGGTCAGCAATTTAAACCCACCAGATGCCCCAGAGCATTCCCTAGGCTGTCTTCTATGGGAACAGACCATCAGGTCTTTTTGCCTGTGGAGTGGTTGCTGAGTTTGAGCCACTGACCTTCCGGTTAGCTTCCAAGTGCTTAACCGTTACACTACCAAGCGTCCTCAATCCTGAGAAATCACGGGTGCCTGCTCTTCTTGCCACCCCAGCCACGTGATCATCCTGGGTCTACTAGCCTCCATTTCCCCATCTGTGGGGATCCAGAGTCTGTGAAGGGCATGTTGGGTAGAGGGGGTGTGCTGTCATGGGGAGGGACTCACTGTGTCGCCTGCTTTTGCTGCTTCTTCCACGCATCCAGAAGCCGCTGCACCACGGTCTGGGAGCTATCTTCCTCGTTCACAGACCAGAGATCCCGTTCTTCCAGGGGGCGGCGGTAACCAATGACAATCATCCTGGGGGTGGGCAGCAGCCCGAGAGAGGGTCAGAGTTTAGCCGCCAGGAGCTGAGGACTGGTGTCCAGACTCCCAGATTGCCAAAGAAGCCTGGCCCTGATGAGTCTCCAGAAAGAGGGTTCCAGGGCGCTGTAACCAAGGGAGCATCCCCTTTGTCACCACAGTAAGCAGCTTACAGGCCACTTGCCGTCACCCTCCTAAAGCTTCCTGCCTCTGGATCCTTCTCCTCCTCTTTTTTAGACACCCTGGCTCCCCAGGGCCCTGTGAATGAATCCGCACTAGCTGAGCCCTGGGCTGAGGCTGAGCTAAGGCTGAGCTGCGGATCCAGCCCAAGCCTCAGGGGCTTCCTCCATATAGTGTGGTTAATGAACTGCCACCAGGTCACTGAAGTGCCACCCAGGTCACAGACCCAATTATCCTGCTGAAGCCACTCTGAGGAGCAGCCGAGGAGATGACAAGCTGCAAGCTTACCTGAGACTGAAGAGCTGGGGTCTAATTACCATCTCTGTCTAGCCCCTGGCCTGTCTCCTTCAGCCGACCTGTAGCCTGGGATTGGAGCTGGACCACCCTGGCCTCTGTACTCGGTCCCCAGACCCAAATGGACATGTCTTCCTACCTTTGCCTGCCACATGCCCACAGAGGCCGGGATCCAGACAGGACGACCACCCATGCTTGACTCATCAAGCCCCTGAACTTCTGGCCTCAGTGCCTTCTTCCTTCTCCCTTCTTCCTCTCCCCCTCCCTCTAGCCCAGGTTGAAGGAAAAGCCAACTCACCGTGTAAACCACCAGAAAGACAGGCGGGAGAGGAAGCCAGCATTGGCCTCTGGGCAGAGGTTCTAGAAGGTGAGCAAATGGGACAGGGAATTCAGGGAGTGTCCACTACCCTCTCAAAGAAGAGAGTAGCACCTATTCCTTCCTGCTCCAAACCCCTGTTTACAGACTATGGAGGTGGCATCTCTCCCAGACACACCCCGTGGCAAGACCTGGAAAGGATGGGAGTTTCTGGTAGGGGCGGAACTGAGAGATAAGCTTGGAAGCCAGATGAGTGTCACTTAGACCAGATGCCCACTACCACCCGGCTTCAATGATAAACTCACGGGGTCGACGTTCTTTGGGGAGAAGAATGGCGGCTTCTCCCTGAAGCAGGACAGGATGAGGGCAGACAGCACCAGGGCAAAGTAGATGTAGAAGGTGGTGAAGCGGAAGGGGTCTAAGATCCTGCCCTGGAAGGGAGAACGGAGATGGGGGACAATGGCCTCAGGGAAACCGTCACCGGCAGTCCCAGCCCTGGAGAGCTCTGGGTCATCAGGCTCCTGGGATAGAGGCAGTGCCCAGAGGGCTTCTGGGTCACCCACCCAAGAAAATGCTGAGAGATGGGGAAGGGGCAGAATGCGGGAAGCTGCTCAGGGAGGCCTCACCCTGGGCCAGGCACTTTTTGAACTTTTTGAGCCCTGACAACAACTCGTAAAGTAAGTACTTTCTTTTTCTTTCTGTTTTCACCATGTTTAGGGTACACTTCAGTGACATTAATGCCATTCATTGTGTTGTGCAGCCATCACCAAGGCAGGTATTCTTACAGGCTCAAAAGGTTTAAGCAACTAGCCCAAGACCAGTAAGTGGACTTGTTCGAGCCTATGCTCTTAGCTGATGCTTCCCTGCCCTTCCCCCAAGACAGAGAAATGGGGAGGCACAGGTTGCTCTGACCCCTGGGGGGGTCCACCTCCATCCCACCACCAAGGGAACTGTTTCCTCTGGGGAAGATCGAGAGAAAGGCCAAGAGCTGAGGAAAGTGGGAAGCAAGGAGGAAAACAAGACCTGGGGGTCTCTCGGTAAACTAGGCTCTTCACGGCTGTCTGCATACCTTCACTGGTTATACAGACACTGAATGACATGCAGGAAAGGCACTTGGTGGTGGTGGCAAGTACAGAACAGCCTCTGCACTCCTATGAGCCCAGTGGTGGCAGTGACTTTGCCCCATTCCCCTGTGTTACCCTACCCCACCCCTGCTCCCCAACCCTGGCCTATTTTCCTACAGGGATAAGACAAGTTGAAACTACACTATGAAAAGGACTCAGCAGCAGAGGGGATCTTGGGAGCTGGGGAGGGCAAACAGGAGGAGCCTGGGACCCAACAGTGACCTTGAACCCTGATGCAGGACGCCCCTCACCACAAGCCCATACCTCTTCCATGGCTGAACGGATCTTGGAGCGGAAGGGGATGATGGCGCAGAGCACACACAGGAACCAGAATATGATGAGGACCCCCGAGGACTGCACCCCCCGCAGTCGCTCATGCTGGATCAGCAAGGTGGCCAGCAGCTGTGCAAGAGGACAGGGGAGGCCCAGACAGAGCAGACACATCTGGATCTGCTTCCATCTCTCCCTTCTGGGGTCCTCCTCATCCTCTCCCCACTCCCAAGGTGTTCAGCCCTTTTCTTTAGAGTCCACGATCCCTCCGTCACAATCCCACATACCAACTAGAGACCCGCCCCTACACAGTCTCCCAGGCCTCACACTGACCATGGTGATCCCCACCACCAAGGGGGTGACGAAGAAGATGGGAGCAGGGGCCCAGCCATGGACCAGGCCATGGAAGGAGTAGAAGAGGTCACTCCAGGAGACACACCACAGTAGGACGCCCAGGGCCTGTGGACAGAACACATATTGGAACCCCTGCCCCAGAAGAAGGAACAGCCCCAGCTGGGGAGGGGCTTGGGGTCCTGAAACCAGTACAAGGTACCAGACTGAGCCTGGCTCTTTGACAGTAAGCAAGGTCTGCACGGGGTTTTCACGGTGATGAAGAACAGGTGCAACTGTGCACTACGGGTTAGTGAGTAAACCTGAGTGCTTATTGGGTAAATCCATCCTTGCTCTTTGAAATGGAAAGGGTGCTGACCAGAAGCTCTGAGGGGTGGGGCGAGCCTTGCTAGACATGGTGCCCGAATTTCTCCAAGCAGGGACTATCCCAGTTGGTGGCACACCCAGGTGGCAGGCTGCCCTGGCTCAGAGCTGCAGGACACTGAAGTAGGGAAGCCTGGGGACCTTAGTCCTGCTGATGAGGGTAGCGAGTGAGGGGCTTACTGAAAGAAGAACCCCCAGACCCTAGCCCCACTCTCAGGAGACCCTAGCCCCACTCTCAGGAGACCCTTGAGTCCCATACCGTCTTGAGCCTGCAAAGATGGGAAAGGACGATGTAGCCACGATGGTGGGACCGCAGGTAGAGCAGGTAGAAAGGCAGGGCGACCCACAGGTAGATGCAGGGGGCCCAGGCCAGCAGAGAGTTCTGGAAACAGGGCGTGAGGTCGGGGTTGTCTGAGTGCAAGGACAGGTTGGAGTCCTGGGGAGAGAGTACAATGCAGGGCTTAGGACAGCTTCCTGGAGACAGCAGCAGACCCACGAAGGGGTGGCTGGGCCAGAGAGACACGAGGATGGGAGCGTAACTGTGTGAGCGAGCAGTGAGCAGAGGCTGTCCCGAGGGTCAGCTCTCCACTGAGGTCATCAGGTCCACTGAGGGCCTCTCTTTCCTCACTCCTTTATCTTTTTTCTCTCTTTCATTGTACACAATTTATGTATAATAAATGAATTAAAATTTACAATTTGGTATGTTTTGACAATTGTATACACCCAGGAACCACTTCCACAACAAAGATACAGAACATTGCCATCGCCCCAAAAGTTCCCTTCCATGTCTTTGCTGTCCCTCCTGCCCTCCACTCTGGACACAGACAACCATGGATCTGCTTTCTGTTACTCTAGACTCCCACTCTCTTTTTCAAAAAATTAACTTTTAAATTTTATCCAAATAACATATGTACAAGGTGTAAGAGCCTGCTTGCTCTTTAAGGGATCAAGGGGTCTTGGTGACACAGTGGTTACACATTTGGCTTCTAACCAAAAGGTCAGGTAGTTCAAATCCACGAGCCACTCCTTGAGGAATGTTCTACTGTCTCCTATAGGATTGCTATGAGTCAGAACTGACTCAGCAGCAACAGTTGTGGTTTTTTGTTTTTTTTTCTAGGTAGGAGATCAGGTGCTTCCCCGAGACTCCTGGGTAGTTGCGAGATCAAAGTAGCAAAGGATGTAGGGAGGTCTTTGTAAATTACAAAGCCTAGGGTGACCAACTATTCAGGTTTGTATGAGGCTGTCCTGGTTTAGTCCCACACCCTCGGAAACCACTTTGTCCCTGTCGAACAGGGACATGTACCACTGGTGGGACCCCTCTGGCAACTGGTGAGACCCCACTTGTCTTTGACTATAACTAGTTGCTGGAGAGTCAACTCTAACTTATAGTGACCCCATTTGTGTCAGAGCAGAACTAAGCATCAAGGGTTTTCAATGGCTGAGTGTGCAAAGGTAGATCACAGGGCTTTTCTTTCAAGGAACTTCTAGATGGACTCAAATCTCTATGTTTTAGGCTGGGTTCTCTAAGGAGCAAAACCAGGAAAGCCTATAAATACATATATGCAGAGATTTATATCAAGGAAATGACTCACACCGTTGTAGAGGCTGAAATTCCCTAAACTCTGTGAATCAAGATGCAGGTTTCTCTCAATTCACATAACCACAAGGGCTGGTGAACCCCAAGTTGGCAGGTAGAGAGTAGGGCTCCTGCTCTAAGGCTGTGAAGATTGACAGATTCCAAGACCTGCAGAAAAGGTGATAGCTCAAGTTCCAAGAGCTGGAGGTCAGACCAACAGGAGGCAGGCACAGGATCCAAAACAAGCAAAAAGCCAGAACATCTGCTTAGATAGGGAGGCAGGCCATACCTCCAAAGAAACTCCCTTTAAACTGATTGGCTACTTACAGCAGATGGAATCATGGGAGTAATCACATACAAGCACTGAGAATCGTGGCCAGTCAAGTTTCAATCAGCAAAGCAAGTTAATGGTTTGCAATACACAGGGAAAACTAGACCTAAAATCTTTTGGAAAGAGGTGGGGGATACATTCTCTAACACACAAACACGTGCTTCACTGAGATTGTTTTCTCCAAGGTCGCCAACAACCTCATCTCTTTTTTCCTCTTTTTGCACAGCAGTAGCTCTTCTTTATAGAAAACTCAGAAAATACAAATAAACTAACAATAAATCCAGGGGTTCTTGAGTCAATGCTGACTCATGGTAACCCCGTGTACGTCACAGCACAGCTGTGCTTTACGCATTTTCAGTGCCTGATTTTCCTGATGTAGGTCATCAGCCCTTTCTTCCGAAGTGCTTCCGGGTTAGCAGTTGAGCATTTTAACTGTTTGCAGAACCCAAACCACCCATAATCCCATCTACAAAGAGACAACAGTTAACCCCTGAGGATATAACTGCCTACCTTCTAACTGCTAGTTTAAATCATTCCCGTGTTTATTTTTATCATACTTAAACATGTACCTAATTGAACAAGTCAAACAGTGAAAAAGAAAATGTCCCTCTCCCCCATCACTCATCACCCCTAGTTCTATTTTCCAGGGGTAAATACTTTCAAGCACAGCAACTTTCTTCTTGTAGCTATTCCAAATTTTTAACTAATATGCTTCTACTGTTATTGTTTGATTTACCAGCTAGGAACACTGGTGGCGCAGTGGCTAAGCACTCGACTGCTAACTGAAAGAAGAAAGTGGGAGTCTGTGTTCGGGGGCATGACAGGAGAATCGCCACATGGTAGGAAAGCTTGTGACATGGCAGTTGGACCTGATTAAAGCTCTGCCACCTTGACATAACAGTCAACTGCTTCTCACCTTCCCAACTCTGCTGCTGTCTTTTCTCCTTTCCTCTTTGTCCTTGTGGGTGGATATCTTTTTATTCCTTACTGTCATTTTAGTGGCATTTCAGGAAGGAACAGGGATAAAGCCGTGTGTTTAATCCACCCCATATAGCCAGAAGTACCTCTAACTGTCAAATTAACTGAGTCCCTTTTAACCTTCGTTCAGGACCTTCCTGTAACAGAGTGGGTTTTCTCTGACCCTTTCAGAATCTACTCTTTTCCGATTCTGCTTGGTCCTTGACAAGCATTTCTTTCATTCTCCTCTTCTTTCTCCTAGTGCCAGCCTGTAGACGTAGACCAAGCCCTTGGCTCCCTCTCTCCCTTCTCCCAACAATGCTCACAGTCTATACTGAGGAGCCCCAAATCCATGTCAACAACTCCAGTCCACCCCCCAAACCCGCAGCCTCAGTCCCTGGTTCCTGCTACCTCTTAGCTGGCATCCCCATTTGTCCTCAGGCCCTGGCACTCAAAACACTTCTCAAACCCAGCTCAACCACTGCCTGCCAGGACCAGTCATCCTATGGCCTTGCTGGCCTTTGCCAAGGCACCACTAATCTCATCGTCACCTAGAGGCCCATGGAGGCACCAGATCCTATTGATTCTCGATGGAATCAAGATAGTAACCAGGCTTGGATTTGAGTCCTGATGGCATTACTTCCAAGCTCTGCAACTTTGGGCAAGGTGCTTAACCCTTCACCAAACTGGCCTGGGTTTCTTCACAGATAACACTGGGATCATAAAACCTCTCACCTCGCCCCTCCCATGCAGTCCCTCAGCTATTATACAGGCCAAGCCTTCACTTCCTCATAGCCAAAGCCAAGCCAAGTGCCGTGGAGTCATATCACTTCCTCATGGGCAATTACAGAAAGGTTCTGGTCCCTTCCCTTCTAACGCCCTGCAGGCCCAGACCCCTGACCCACACTCTTGGTCTTCCCCTTGCTTCTGGTTACATCTTCTTGGTCTCCTTGCCCTATTACTCCCCAGAGGGTCCCAAGGCTCATCTCTCTGCATCGCCTTCTCCACCTGCAATCTCCTTGGTGATCTCACCAGTTTCACAAGAGTAGGCCATTTACATGTCAACAACTTCCAGGTTCATCTTCCCAGTCCACCACTTTTCAAATCCCTGACCCTATGTCTGACTACCAATTAGCTACCTCCACTCCACACTACAGTGGCCTACAAGGACATGAACAATGCCTTCCTCCTTCAGGAAGCCACTCCGGGCACCCTAGCCTCTTCCTTATTTTATAGGGCCTTCACAGGTCACGTAAGTGACTGTTACCCGAGGGTAATAGGGCCTCTGCATTTGGGTGGCATTTTATTGCGGCACTTACACCGCCATTACCTGGTTATTGTCGCAGAACAACTTCCAGGGGAAGATGGGAACAGCCGTCCGGCCCAATTCACAAATGAGAAAGTAGGTCCTCCTGCTTTGCAGACAGGTCCAAGGACTCTTGGCAGGATGGGGAAAGGCCAGCATCCAGGCCTGTAATGCCAAGCTGGGGTTTCTCCCCACCGCATGCTGCCTGAATCTACACTCATGAACACATCCTCTCTCAAACAGCAACGTAAGTTTGGGGGACAGACACTGTGCCCTATAGCTCTTGGTGTCCCATCTCATACTCTCCAACTCCCAGCACAGTACCGGCTCCACGGAAGTGATCCAGTAATGGTCTGTCCATTGACTGGCAAGAGAATGAGAGGGAATGTAGGAGCTTGTGTTCAAGGACATGAAAGGAATCACTGTGTGGGTGTCAAAGCTTGTGACATGGGAAACAGGTGTGGAGTGGGCCCCGGAAGACTAACTCCCATGCAGAGGACTTGTTACAGCTTTGCCATTTGGAGCCATGTGATCTTGCGTGAGCTCCTTCAACAATCTGAATCTCACTCTCCACATGTGAGTAATGGGAGCAACAACAGCACCCCAGCTGCCTCCCCATAGGGTACCTTGATGTAAACAGAGCAATGCTTAAGGAAGCAGAGATGGAGCACTACTGGGCTGCACAGACCCCGTGCTGTGACATCTCTGAGAGATCTTATGTTGCGAGGACCCAGGTGGCTGTTTCAACCCAGGGAACAGGTCCCACCTAGCCTCCTTTCTATGAAAGAAGCATGTCCCAACCAGGCAGAGCCCTCCCCCCGAAGCAGAAGGCATCTGTCCATGCCTGTGCCCTAATCCATTCATCCCACGGCTCTTGCTAGGACATTTAAGAGACATGTTCAGAACTGAATCCCTAACATCTCTTCACCTCCTTACCTAGATCTGCTCCACCCCAGCCTGCCCACCTTGGTAGATGGCAATACCTTCCTCCCAGATGCCCAGGCCAGAACCCTGGATCCAACCTTCCCTCAGCAAATCTCAGCTGCTCTACCTTGAGATCATTAGGTTGAACTATATGACATGGCTGTCTTCCACTCTTCTTGTCTATCAAAAAGGCAGCTCCAACTGGAATCTGGCAACCACCCCACCTCCACTCTCTCGCCGGCTGGGACTGTCGCCACACCTCCCTCTCTGGTCTTCTTGCTTCTATCACGGCCCCTTACCCCTTCTTTCTTTTCCAGAAGAACAGTCAGAGAGATATCTTTCTGAAACCTAAGCCAGACAATGTCACTACTCTGGTTAGAACCCTTCCAGGGCTCCCCATGCCACTCAGTGTAAATGCCCAAGTCACCACGTGGCCCCCAAGACCCTCATTATCTACTCCTCCCACCTGACGACCTCCCCGACTCCTCTTACTCCCTGAACCCCAGCCTCCTGGCCTCTGTGCTAGTCCTCAAGCATGTTAGGCCTGCTCCTGCTTGGAGTAGTGGCACGGTCTCCCAGATTGCAGCTTCTAGCTCAGGTCTCACCTCCGCATGGAGATCCACCTTGATCTTCCAGGGTCAACCTTAAAACTGCAGCTCACCCCACCTTGTCCCTGTACCTCTGACCTCTTAGCCTGTTGTATTTCATCCACAGCCCTTGATCACCTTCTATCCTACTGTGCAATTGACTGGTTTATTACTTCTATGGCCTTTCTGTTTCCTCTCATTAGAACAGGAGCTTGAGTGGTATGGTGGATAAGAGCTTGGCTGCTAGCCAAAGGGTCAGTAGTTTGAACCCACCAGCTGCTTCACAAGAGAATGATGTTGCACTTTATTTCCATAAAGATTTAATGGCCTTGGAAACTCTATGGGGCAGTTCTGCTGTGTCCTCCACGGTTGCTAGGAGTTGGAACTAACTCCACAGCAGTGGGTTTCCATTTGAATATACTCTCCATGAGGGCAAGCTTGCTGGTTCTCTTTACCTAGTATTGTCCACTGCTCAGAGCAGTGCCTAGCACAGAGAAGAAACTCAGTATGTCTTTATTGAGTGAATGAGTCAACAAATAGTGGCTACGCACCAAGCTCCACCTTCTGTAGCTGTGTGCCCAGGAGCACTGCGTGCTCTGTCCCCAGCACCAAGGCCACTATCCCTGTCACCCACAGAAGCCTTCAATCCAAACAAAGCTTAAGTGTGCAATGAAGGTGAGAGTCAGTGCAGGTCATTCCCGGATCCCACGGCGCTCCCACAGCACTCAGGGCAGAATGGATGATGCCTTCTACGGCTCTTCTACCATCCACATCTCAACAGCACCAGCTTGGAGGCGGAAGCTGGCCCACAGCCCCCTCCCATGCCATCACACACTGGGTTTCCACAGCAACAACAGTTTCCTTAATAATGCGATTAAACAGCTGGATGAGACTGATAAGGCAGAAGGTCTGGTACTCGGAATGGCCCTTGGGCTGAAATCCCTGCAGACCCAGGCAGATGGCAAGCATGGCGGGAGGACCCTTGGCCTTCTGCCCGAGCTCTGGTGCAGATCCACCAGGGCCTTCCCAGTACCCCACTCTCCTGTGGCCCCAGGCCTGTTGACAGCTCTATCTAGAGAAGAGTAATTACTTCCCTAATCCTGGGAGAAAGGGGAGGGGTCAGGAGCACCAGTGCTTGGAAACTCCTGAGGTCAGATTGTCTGCAGAAAGGGACTGCTGACAAGGTCATGTATCTAGGTGGAAACAGAGGTACAGAAAGGGCACAGGCCTGCTCAAGTCCCCAGTAATGCTCACTGATGCACCAAGGCTGGGACATGACAACCAGAAGTCTCCAGCAGGCTGTGCTGGGCCAACCTCTGTCTCACAGACCTGACTGACTGCTCTGCTTCTGGGTAGAGACCAAGAACCAAAAAAGCTGAACCAAACCCACTGCGGTCAAGTAGGTTCCAACTCATAACAACCCTATAGGACAGAGTGGAACTGCCCCATAGAGTTTCCAAGGACTGCCTGGAGGATTGAACTGCTGACCTTTTCATTAGCAGATGCAGCATTTAGCCAGCCACCAAGGTTTCCAAGCTTCCGTTAATTGAGCACTGCTGTGTATCAGGAGTCATCCCTGGGTGGCACAAATGACTAAGCACTCAACTGAAAGGTTAGCTGTTCAAACGCACCCAGAGGTATCTGGGAAGAAAAGCCTGGCGATGTACTTTTGAAAGGTCACAGCCTCGAAAACTGTGGAATGCAGTGCTACTCTATGCTGCCTGGCGTTGCCATGAGTTGGAATCAATTCCACGCAACTGGTTTGTCGGGATTAGCATTTCACGTTCATGACAACTGAGCGCCAAGCCCAGAAAGGCATCTGTCCAAATTCACACGAGCTGACTCAGGCAGTTTAGCTCCAGAGTCCCAGCCCCTGGTCACATGGTGTCACATGGGCAGTTCCTTCACATCCCACAGGGCTCCAGCATGACATCCCACCTCAGTCAGAGAACATATGCACCCAAAGCACCTGACACATGGAAAAACCTTTTATTTCAACTGTGCAATCCACCCTCAAATCACCTTCTTTTTGTAGTTCTCAACACAGATTTGAGTAAAGGGGTTGCCGTCTCCTGGCTGACAACAGCGTTCTGGGAGCTGCTTAGCTAGAAACCTGAATATCTAGCTAGGAGGAGAAATCTAATCCAAGGGTGAGGCCCTCCTTCCCACTCCCCACACCACTCCCAGCCAGCACCACCCTTGGACCCACTGCCAGAAACAGCAACAGCTCCAGGTGGAGGCAGGGAGAGGCCCAGCCACTTCAACAGTAGCTGATCCAGGCACCCCCCTACCCCCAGGGGTTCTATCCTGCTGTCACCCCTGGGACATCTCACCACAGAGGGATGGACGCAGTCCAGGTGAGCTGGCAGACCCACTAGGACCTTCCTCCCTGAGGGCTAGTCCCAAGCTCCAAGACCATTTCCCTGTCTGGGGCCAGCAGGCCAGCTTGGCATAGTTCCCACCCAAACATTGCTTCCCTGACTCACTTCCTTCTGCGACCTCTGGTCCTCAAGAACCAGACTGACCCAGGCCATGGAAAGCAGTGGGACTGTGGAGAAGCCAGCTGGGGGTAGTCACAGAGGCCCAGGCCCCCAGGCAGAGTCCAGGGGCCTAGAGCACAAAGCCAGACAGCACCTGCTTCTCCACCCTGGCCGGGATAGAGGGAGGGTATTCTAGGAGGCCTGGCTTGACAGGGGAGACCCCAGGTGGTACAAATGGCTTATGTGTCCCCTGCTAACTGGTAAATTGGGGGTTCAAGTGCACCCAGGGGTGCCTCAGAAAAAATACCTGGTGATCTACTTCCCCCATATCAGCCATTGAAAACTCTGTGGAGCACAGTTCTGTGCTGGCACACATAGGGTTCCCATGAGTCAGAGTCAATCTGAAGGCAATTTTTATTGCTTGTTTTTGGCTAGCACCCACCTGCTTACCTCAGGGGTCCTGCCTCTGCCCACTGCCTCACACTTGTGCATGCCACAGTCTCCATTTGAGAGTCAAGACATAATGAAATCAGAGCTTTGTCCACTACTCACGCGTTTGGGTGGCCCACTACTCATGCTGGGCAATGATCCAGGAGGACACCTAGGAGGCCCTGCCCTCCAAAAGCCCTAGAGTTTAGAGGGTCCTAACCATGGCCTCAGCATCCAAGCTTGAGGGCCATCCTCTCAGAATCACCACTGAACAACACTAGACCTAAAGGGGAACCTAGAGTCCCACCTTTGCTCAGCTGGAGCCTAGAGAGGGAGAGTGACTTGCCCAAGGTCACACAGATGGTTAAGTGGCAGAGTCAGGACTAACTAGAGCACTTTGTTCAAGGGGGCTTTGTCCAAGGCCCCAAGGGAGCTGAGCCTCCGAGGAACCAAGGCTTTGCCACTCCTTGGTGTATGTAAAAGCCAAGGGGGCAGTAAGGACACCCCCACTACTGAGGTCTGACCAGTGGGAAGCTCGTGGTCTTTACCAAGAGGTGCTTCTAGGCAGACTGTGTGTCCAGGAGCAGGTGAAGAACCAGGAAAGAGAGAGCTTGGAAATCTAACAGGAGAAACTGGCCAGTGTCACATCAGCCACACCTTCCCTCTTTCCATTTGTCACATAATCTCAGAGTAGAACTCTATCTCCTTTCTTGGTTTGAATCCTCTCTCCAGTATCCCTACCAGAGGGCCATATAACCATGTGCTTACACACCCCAGGTGACAAGGGGTTCACTACTTCTCAGTCAGTGCCATCTTTGGACAGCTTGATGATCAGGTCCTTGTGACTTAAGGGTTGATGTCAACCTCTCAGGAGTGGCCTGGGGCCATCAGATCAAAGCTAATTCTACAAACAGCTCAAGACCCCCTGAGGACGAACACTCTCAGGCCCTGGGGCTTTGCTCTCCCTTCACCACCCCAGGGTGCTCTCTAGCCTCTATTGCTTACAACAGAGACACTCTCCAAGCCAAGGACAATGGGACAGAGTAAAGAGATATCAGCACCTCTGATCTCCTGATCCCTGGGCAGGTGGGTCACACATGTTCATTCATTTGGGATTTATTTCCATGGAAATGCTAAGGCACACTCAGAGATGCTGGTAACTTGCCCACAAAAGGGTAGAGGTGAGAGAGAAAGATTCAAAGTAATAAATCATTCACCCAGCACACAACGTGTGATTTCAGGTCTCTCACCTCCAGGTTTAGCTGCAGCCAAGGCTGATAAATTCAGCCAGGATCAGCCCCCTATTTCCCAACCCACAGTGGAAATGGCAGCCCCCTAAGGGCCAGACCACCTCTCACAGGTCTTACCAGTCCTAACATCCCCTTCTAACCTTGTTGCTCTTTTCCTTCCAACCTTTTGCCAGGGAATAAATATCAGGACTTAACATCCACAGGGAGTTCTCTAGACATCAAAATCAGTTCATATCCTCTATCTTGTTTGACTCCCACAACAATTTTGTGAGGTAGGTAGGAGACAGGTTATTTTCCCATCTTACTGCTGAAGAAACTGAGGCTTTGAGGATAAGCTAGTGGAAGCCTTCCTGGAGTAAGCAAGTGGTCTGCCAGAAGGCCTTGAACCCCAACTCCATCCTTTTCACTCCTGGCTCAGGCACTTCCTACCTGCCCTAAATCACTTCCCACAAGGTAGGTCTCCTGCAGGGGAAAAGTTCAGGGACAGGTATTCCTGAATAATGTGCAATGCAAATGAGATGCAAATCAGCATGCAAATGAGTAGCCCAGAGCTCTAGTCCCTTTGGTAGCTAAGCTACAGCTGTAGCTCCTGCCTCTCTGCCTTAGACTCTCCCTTGTCTCATCTGCAAATTCTCAGATGAAGTCTACCCTTGCAACTGGAAACCTTCCTGCCTTCACCCCTACCCATCCCCAGTCACCCCAGACTGGATGCAGCCTGAAACAAGCTTTCTAGAGCCAAGAAGATAACGTGGAGGATGTATGGTATGGATTGAATTGTGTTCCTATAAAGTATCTGTCAGCTTGGCTAGACCATGATTATCAGTATTGTGTGATTGTCCACCATTCTGTCATCTGATAAGACTTTCCTATGGGTTGTAAAGTCTATTACTATGATTTAACATAATGGATTAGCAGCAGTTATACTGATGAGGTCTACAAGATTGGACAGCATCTTAAGCTAATCTCTTTTGACATATAAAAGAGAGAAGCAAACAAAGAGACGTAGAGACCTCACACCACCAAGAAAGTAGTGCCAGGATCAGAGTGCATCCTTTCAACCTGAGGTTCCCACACTGAGATGAAGGAAAGATAGACAAGACCAAGGGAAGATTGACAAGAAGGACCTTCCTTGAGAGCTAATAGAGAAAGAAAGCCTTCACCTGGAGCTAGTGCTCTGAATTCCTTCTTCTAGCCTACTGGACTGTGAGGGAATAAGCTTCTCTTTGTTAAATCTATCCACTAGATGACTAAGACAGAATTCGGTACCAAGAGTGGGGTGCTGCTCTAACAGATACCTAAAATGTTGAAGTAGTCTTGAAACTGTGAGTGGACAGAGAACTGGCAGCAGCAGAAAACCAGGAGACTAGCACCAGACAGGGCTGGAGCCAAACCACAGGGTGAGAGAGCTGAATGACTATGTATAAGCAGCTTCCTGGTACAATGGGGCACCGCCAGGCACTTACTGGTAGAACTACAGAGCTTGGGAACACTTGCCCCACCAGGATGTATTTGGGTATGAGGCCCAAGGGCCAAGACACCACAAGAGTCTGAAGCTGAAGAGACAAGTAACACAAGACGCCAAGTTGCCTCAGTCTCAAAAGGTATGGCCAGGACCTCTGGTGTTTCTAAGGGTAGAGTTGTCACTCAGTTGGACTAGGAAAATGGTGTGCCTAAACCTGAGAGAGCAGAGTTTCTGTCCCAGTGGGCTTGCAGGGCAAAGCTGAAACCTGGGCTGAGGGGCCTCCACTCAGAATCTGGAGAGCATGGCCAATACCTAGAGTCTGGAGGGCAGGGTTGTTGTGTAAATGGTCTCTGAGAACAGAGAGTTATTTTCAAGCCCTGAGGACTGATGTGTTCTGCCTTGCTTGGTACCTGTTGTCCCTTCTTGTCCTCCAGTTTCTCCCATTTGTAATGGAAATGTCTAGCTTGTGCCTGTTCTACCAATGGGCTGTTGGAAGAAAGATAACTTGTATTTTAGATTTCATAAAGAGGAATTTTTGTATTTTGGAGTTGGAGTTGCCTTAAGACTTTTCCTGTGATATGATGTGGTAGACAGGTTTTACATGCGGCAAAGACATGCATTTGGGGGGCCAAGAGGTGAAATGTCATGGATTGAATTATGTCTCCTCAAAATATGTCAGCTTGGTAGGGTCATGATTTCCATTATCATGTGGAGTGTCTACCACTTTGTCCTTTGATGAGTTTTCCTGTATGATGAGCTGGATTAGTGGTAGTTACGTTGATGAGGTCTACAAGATCAGAACAACAAACTGATCTGTTAAGGAAGAAGTAAAACCAGAGTGCCCTCTGGAAGCAAAGATGGTAAGACTGCATCTTACATACTCTGGACATGTTGTCAGGAGGGATCAGTCCCTGGAGAAGCACATCATCCTTGGTAGAGTGGAGGGTCAGCGAAAAAGAGGAAGACCCTCCATGAGATAGACTGACACAGTGGCTCAACGATGGGCATAAAAATGATTGTGGACATGGTGCAAGGCTGGGCAGTGTTTTGGTCTGTTGTGCGTAGGGTCGCTATTGAGTTGGAACCAACTTGATGGCACCTAACAACAACAACCCAAGACTAGATAGTGTCTTAAGCCAATTCTCTTTTGACACATAAGAGAGAGACATGGGGACCTCATCCCACCAAGACAGCAGCACCAGAAGCAAAGCACATGCCTTGGATCTGAGGGTCCTGAGCCGAGACACTAATGGACTAGAAGGACCTTTCTCCAGAGCCAACACAGAAAGAATACTTTTTCCTGGAGCTGGTACCCCGAATTTCAAATTCCAGCCTACTAGAGTGTGAGAGAATAAACTTCTCTTTGTTAAATTCACACATTTGTGGTACTTCTGTTACAGCTGCACTGGATGACTGTGACAGAGAGTATTTGGACACTGGGGTGAGGAATAGCAGTAGTCACTTGAGGAATCTCAGGCAGAGACCCTACAACCATTTGTGAAGGACTTTAAAGAAGGGGTTCATCCCTTATATTTAACACAGATGATTCGAAGTTCCTCAGAAGAGATGTAGTTTATTAGCAGCAAGAAGTTCAAGGGCCGAGAGGCCCAGTGGCCCAATCGTGATCACTAGGTAACAGCAATATTGGAATTGTATTCCACGGGTCACGCTTCCTGGTCTAGCTCTTTAAAACTGATGGTCATGTGAGCTTGACAAATCCATTCCCTACCCAGGGCTCAGTTTCCTCAGATTTACAGAAGAGCTACAAGCTCCAAACCCTGAGCTCTGACCATCTTAGATTACACAGTTGCATGGAGGAGGATCTCTGAGCTTGGGACACGGAGTCAGGAGTTCTTCACATGCAGGTTTCTCAAAGCCCACCCTCTGTACAATCCTGTGCTCTTGGAGCTTAGCTGTCTACCCCAGAACAGAGGCCCTTGCTTCAGAGACTTGGGCACAACTACCCCTTTTGTTTTCAAGCCCTCTACCTGGCTACCTCTGACACTTTGACCATGTCATAGCCACATCAGCCTGGCTTGAGCCAAAGAGCAGTGCTGGGTAATCTTTAAACCTGGTGACAGCGACAAGGCTGGATGATGGAGTGGTTCCTGAGGGGCTAGCCCAGGAGGGTAGCAGCAGAGAAGGTGCATCATCTCAGATTAACACTTCAGTGTCCCAGACAAAAAGCAAGATTCTTTTTTTAGAGGTACTCCATTTTCCCAAGATTCAACAAATCCATGTAATCCTGCCCCAGCCCATTCGAAATACAGTCCACCAGTGTGATTTCTGACTGTATACATGTACATTTATGTACACACATGTGCACCTGCACATATGCCCATGCATGCACACACCAGTGGATCATAGCCATGCCCCCACACATAAAAGAACACACACACCCTGCCCCCATACATGTTTACACACTGGGCACACACCTGCCAGGCATAAATGTACAAGTACTCAAAAGGAGACAGATTTAGAGATAGTGATTCACTTGGGACTGGCCTGTACTTTGTGCCCCTGGAAGACAACATTCCAGCCCCTTTAATCCGATCCAAGTCTAAAACTACCACTTAACTCAAGGAACTGTGTGAAAATCAAGTAGATTTTAGAACCCTTGAGAAAGTTCTTGGGCTGTCTCCACTCAATGGCCTGAACTGTACTGGCAGGGCTGCGGTTAGTAGCTTGAAAAGCTGTCTGATGTTTTAGAAAGGCTCTCCCTTGTTGCCCCGCTCTGCCTCTCTCTAGGCCTCTCTTCTTCCATCTGTAAGAGAAGACTGGATCTGGGAAAGTAGGTCTGGTATTCCAGTGGTTAGGCTCTTTATTGCTAATGGTTTGAACCCACCAGCTGCTCTCAGGGCAAGGATGTAGCAGCCTGCTTCCAAAAGATTACAGCCCTAGAAGCCTCATGAGGCAGTGTCCCATACCACGAGTGGGAAATGAGTTGAAATAATGGATTTTTGGACCCAGGAATCCTGATGCCCATTCTTACAAGTGCCTGTCTCCAGAGCAGGATCCATCTCTCCCTCCCAAGGCCAGAGTAGCAAGGATCACCTAGGCTGAGAGTTGCAGCCAGGTGACTCTTGCCCAGAGAAGGTAGCAGAAGCCCTTTCCGGAAGGATGGAACCCTGGTCAGCAGCCTTGGAAATCACCTCGTTGAACAGTGGCTCTGGATGCCACTTGAGTCCTGGGACAGGTGTGAGGGGTGGGCAGCTGAGCCCTAGCCCATGGGGCAGGCACTGAAGGACCCACCAGGAACGGGACCTAGTGTGGAAACGCCCCTCTGCACCCTGCGCTTAGTCCCAAGACAGTGGGTTCGGATACAACCTAGTTCTAAGGTGCCATCACTGTGCTGCTGAAAAGCCTTCCTCCTGGCTTTCCAAGCCCCTTCATGCAGCGGGAGATGGCAGGTCAAAGCATGTCCCAGACACGGAGTGGGACCTGACTCTGGGCGGCTCTACCCAGCTTCCTCCCTCCTGGCACCCTTTTAGCCCCTGAAGGCAGGCGGCGACACCCTCCGCTGTCCCACGCCCCGCCACAGAGGCCTCTGAACCAAGCTCCTTACCCAGAACTTGGAGCCCCGCTCCCCGGAGCCGCACAGGACGTCCATGGGGCCACAGTGTCACGGCAAGGCTGGCGAGTGTCAACACAGGCCAGCGGGAGCTCGGAGCCGCCTCTGCCTCGCGCTCCGCCCCGGCTTGCCAAGCTGAGCCCGGCCACCGCCAGTCTGGGTCCCGCTCTTGCTCTCCGCGGGTTGCGACACAGCCTCAACGTAACTACTACGCCAGCGGGAGGGACTTTGGGGGCGGGTGAGGGTAAGGTCACTGACACAGAGACAGCCCCTTCGTCCTTGGACTGCACCGGATAGACGCCCCTGAACAAACAGAAACTGACGGCACTTAGCAGAGGCTGTGTGCATGCAGCTGCTAGGGCACACATCCGCTCCCATCCAGGACCCTCCATAGGGGCGGATAAGTCAGACACAACGTGGGGAGGGATTTAGCAATCCTCCCTTTATGAACAAAATCCCTGATTAGGTCACGTGCATCTCTGGACCTCAGTTTCGCCACGGGTAAAATTGAAGAGCTTGTGCACTCAATCTGAAGGAATACCTCTCCCCACAAGTTAGCAGACAGCCGGCAGACATCAAATCATAATGTTGACGTAATGTGCATGTGTGTACCCCTCGGTGTGTGTACAGGTTGGGATTGTTAGCCCTTCTGCGGATCTCTTAAATTTTAGACTTCCTGAAGTTTTCTGGCTCCCTATGTGGGTGTGACACTGCGGGGTCTCACAGTCCCTCAGTACTCCTGTCTGTAAAATACACTAGTCACAGTGTCAATCTCATAGCATTAAATGAGGAATGTATGTAAAAGATATGCAAAGCATCAAGCATGTCAAAAGGCACCCCAAAACTCCGGTACACAATGCCATTGATTCTAGTCATTGATTCTAGCTCATAGTGACCCTATAGCACAGAGTAGAACTGCTCCATAATGTTTCTAAGGGGCACCTGGTAGATTTCCAACTGCCAACCTTTTGGGTAGCAGCTGTATGCTCTTAGCCACTACACTAGCAGGGTTTTAAATTCTTCCACTTCAGCCTGGTGGGCTGGAGTCAGCAAGATGACGCAGGCACAGCTGGCCCCTCCTGTCCCTCAGGGCAGGCAGGAAATCATCAGAAGAGGAATTGCTCTGGCACATCAGCTATCACAATGGAGACGTGAGTGGGCACAGTTGGGGGTGGGGAGCAAAGCTCCCCTTTCCCAGAAGCTGGACGGAAGTTCCCTCCCGCACTGGCAAGCCCCCAGCCCTCTCTCTGCCCTCTGCCTTCCCTGCTACTCATCCGCCTGTCTCTGGGCAAGGCCTTTGCAGAGCTTTCACAGTCTTGTCACCGTGTGCCTTGGGTTATATTTAGTTGTGAAGAGTCTGTCTTCCCTGCCAGTCTGAGAGGGCCCCAACGGCAGGGACTGAGTCACCTCTAATCCCCCTCTATGCTGAGGGCAGTGCCTTTTGTATTCTGTGTGACCTTGACAAGCCCCTTGAGGTCTCTGGGACCTAGTTTCTAGAGTCACTTGGACAAGATGCCTTCTAAGGTCTTGTCTAGCCCTGACAGCCAGGATTCTATGGCCCGAGCAGCGGCCAGCACTCCTCTGCCCTCCCCTGGCCCCCATCAGGGCTTCAGCAGCCGTACCCTTCTGGTGGTCCTTGCCCATCTGCCCCTGGACCCCCCACCCTCCCACCCACCCACATGTTTACTTACCAGCATCGTTGGCCTGTCGTCTAGTTCTTTTCCAAGCTTTGCAGAGGTCATACATGGCCAGATGAACCAAGGAGACCAGCTCTGGCCCTGGGGAGAGTGGGAGCCATCCATGCAGACCTCCTTCAGAAGACAGGTTGCTCAGAACAAGCCTGGGCTCCCACCACAAG
Source organism: Heterohyrax brucei (assembly GCA_028571685.1). Classification (NCBI taxonomy): domain Eukaryota; kingdom Metazoa; phylum Chordata; class Mammalia; order Hyracoidea; family Procaviidae; genus Heterohyrax; species Heterohyrax brucei. The sequence continues at coordinate 108,134,160 of CM053149.1, read as the reverse complement.
GTCTTCCAACCCAGAGCTGACTAGACTGTCCAAGAGTTAGAGCTCCAGTTTAGGGCCAGGATTTGGCCCCAACGTTTTCCTCTCTTGCCTCTGGAGCGCCATTCCCAAGCCTAAGGCACTGGGTGGGACATTTGAGATCACAATAGGGGGTCTTTGGCTTCTCCCATCTCTCCTGAGGTTTTGGAGGACTCACCCCTCTTGTCCGAAGTTTCCTCCTAGCCCCTCATGGAATGTTCCTTGCTTTGCCATAGCCCTTGAAGAGAAACTGCAATACCTTGAACACATAATTGTTGCAACATTATTCACCAGAGCAGGAAGACTGAGGCCCAGAGAGACCCCACAACTTGTCCAGGTCCACAGAGCATATCCTGGAAGAGGTATGAAGAATCTGGCTGTTTCCATGCAGTTTCTTTGGGCAAGGTCTGTATTTTTCGCTTTGGCACCCGTGTTTCTGGGCCTGCCTTCAAGGTTGCTTGGCATACTTCGACCTACACCTCACCTCTCTTCCCGAACCCGGCAAACTCTACTCACCCTTCAGGTATTCACTCAAGCCTCTCTCCCCTTCCTGGAAGCCTTCCTTGAACCCCTCACCCTGATCCTTGGGTAAGGACCCTTCTGTCACACATCCCCCTCTCCCTGTGTTGTCATCACTGAGTGTTTTTCTCACCTCCAGAAGACTGTAAACATCTTGGGGATAGGCACTGAGTCTTGCTTCTCTCTGTCCTCAGCACCTGGCACAATGCCCAGCAAAGCTGATGCTCAGGAAACATTTGTTGTTGACTGACTAAGCGTATTTCCCAAGAGGCCACAGGTAGTGAGGCCACAGTAGCATTAGGTACAGCCCCAGGAGTGGACACTTGCCACTCTGCTTTTGAGTACTTAGAACCAAGATGTGTTCAGCTGGGGGACCCCTGAGAGAAGCAGTAAGGACCCCAGGGGTTGGGTTGTGGCACAGAGATGATCAAAGCTCCCCCAGCCTCAGTGGCCAAGCCCTCTCCTCCCTGACCAGGTGAGTGCAGCCCCAGAAGGATGAGCAAAGCACAGAGTGTGTGCTGGGCCTCCCGCAACAACCAGTGTGCATCCCAGGGGAACCCAGCATCAGGGATTTCCTGGCAAGGAGATGGAAAGATAATTGCAAGGTACAGCTCAGAGCAGGAATGACAGCAGAGACAGAAGACAGTAGAGCAGGGTGGGGAGTGGGGGCGGGATGGGGAGACCCAGGGACAGGAAATGCTGCAAAGGGGAGAATTGGATCGAAATGGGCAAAGTGAGGGTAGGGGACAGAGCCAGGCAGCCGGTCCTCCCTTTTGCCTTATTACCTAGTTCCTCGTAGCCCCCTCCGGCTCCTCTAAGGCCTAGATCATTCCCAAACATTCCTGCAGCTGCCGACTCCAGCCACCCCCTGGCACCTCTCATGCAGGAGTTCTATTTCCTCCAGACTCTAGCCCGGTGAGGGCACACTGGCCCCCTTCATGGCCCTCAGCAAGGCTGCCCGAAGTCCGGGGCAACCTGCCACCCCAAAACTGCATTCATATCTGACTGAGCATGCTCGTGAGCTGGTTCTGGTGCCTAGCTCAGGAGTTTTCAAGGCACAAGAAGAATTAATTAAATTAATTAGCTCTGCTGGACACAGTCAGCAGCTCCCACACTTGGACCAGGATTGCAACACACTGAGTTTTAAAGTACGTTTAGCAGAATTCCCTCCTGGGGACCCGCTGGGGGCTGCCTCCTTGACTGCCCCTTTCCCCTTCCCCAGAGGGGTTGGCAGATCTTATCCAAATGCACTTTTGAGAGTTTATTAACCTCCTGGGGCAACTGTCCTGAATTTGTCCTGGGTCACGGGCCTTAGGCAGGGACTTTGGGCAAGCTGGACTCAGCAAGCTGTCAGAATTCGAATCTGGGATTTGCAGTGCACAGTTCAGTTTTTTGGCCCCACCACCCTATTTGTTTCCTTGTTTGGGGGCTCTACAGTGACCTTTCCGTAAAAAGTGGGCTTCTTTTTCCAGACTTGGTCCCTCTGCAGCAGGGGTACAGGGGTGGTACCAGGTGAGAGTGCCTTGTGCTGCCATCTGGTGTTCTGTGTCCTCACTGACCCAGCATCTCCCGCCCCATGGCTTGGAGCTCTCAGCCGGCCCAGGGAGGGAGGCGTGGCTGTGGGACACCAGATTGTGATGGGAGTGGCTGGGGTGTCAGTGGAAGAAGGGAAAGCTGTTTGGGAAGTGGGTGAGGCAAGGATAAAGGACAGGAAGAGAGAAAGCGTGGACTTAGAGGGGGAAGGAGAGCAGGTGGCATGGGGTTAAAGGGCAGGGCTGACCAGGAAGGTGGGGCCTGGGGCTGCAGAACCAGTTTGGCCAGGCCCTCAACAGCACCTGCAGCTGAAGGGCACCTTCTCCAGTGGTTGAGCCCCCTCCCACCTGTGCTCTGTGGTCTAAGGCTGGCACCTGACAAGTGGGAGAGGCTGTGGGCTTCTTTAAGCCTCTGAATATGCCAGGCTGTGGGAACACGTGTGTGTGCTTCTATGAACATGAGTGTGACTGCTTTGGAAAAGGCTTTCCTGGAGAGTCATTTTCAAGCAGGATTCCTCCCACTATGTCTGTCCCATTGCCTCTACCAGGAGAAGAGGCTGAGGTAGCTCGAAGCCAGTGGCTACAGAATGGCCTGCCCTCGGGCCAAATCCGAAGTCTGATATTTCCTGACTGTGTAACCTTGGACAAATCACTTCACCTCTCGGAACCCATTGCCTTATGGAAAAAAAAAACAAGGATGGCAGTGGTACCTTCTCTTGCTAGGATGTCGAGAGGAGTGAGAGACTGCATATGAGCCTCGGATTTGTTTTTAGCACCAGCTCAGCTCCCCCCACCCCCAGACAGACCTTTTCCTGGAGTTTTGGGGGTGGAGGAAGCAGAAGCAGCCAAGCTTGAGGTGGGGGGCCTGCAGGCACAGTTTCCTCTGAACTCCAAGGAGAAGGCTGAGGGCCAAAGTGTCAAGGCAGATGTTCTCATCCCTTAAAGCCCCCACATCCCTGAAGCCCTGCATCCGCCGCCCCCAGCCTCTCTCCACCGCAGTCTTTTTCAGGTCTCTCCACCCTCCACCCATGTACCCTGGAGCAAAATCAAATAACCACCCAGACAAGAATCATAGGGTCAGCATCATTGTTATTATTATTGGTGTTAATAGGATTCAGCAGCGTCATTATTTCCACGTCAAAACTCTTTTAATGAGATATAACAGTTTCCACCATTGATAAAGATTTTACACGTTTGAGGGTCAGGTCACAATCATCTCCCTCAATTCTGTTATTACTATTTCTGCATCACTACCAAGATGCTCCCCACCTCCAGGCAGGAATTGCCTTCTTCCAGAGAACCAGCCCCCTCACTCTTGTACCAGGGTTGGGGAGGCAGCCAGATACTTTTCTTTTTTCACAGCCTGACCACTGCAGATCTCTGGAGAGCACCCCAAGTCATAGCCAGTGTATCCCCTACAAGCTGTCTTGGCTCTTACTGGGAAGAGAGGTCGGAAAAAATGGTCCCCAAGAAGAACCAGGCATGTTCAATGTCACCCTAAGTAACTACACTGTCATCAGGGCTGCTTTGCTGTCACTGACAGAGCAGAAATGAATAAGAACGGTCCTCAGTGAGAGACGGGATGTTGTCAGCCCCCTGGCCTCCTCTTGACCCAGAATCCTCCAGTCACTAGAAAGAAAAAAAGAACACCAGAGCCCCCCTACCTAAATCTTCCACCCTTACTTGGGGACAGTTATAGAATTCTACAAAAATATAAGCTTGGTCTGTAGGCCCAGGTGACAAAACTCCACAATTTTGTAGTTTTGTATTTTTTTTTTTTTTTTAAAAAAAAGGCACCTCCTGTAAGTGCCCCCTCTCCCCACCTGAGAAGCCAGAGTTCGACATTATTGCACACGTCAAGAGGATAAAACCAGGTGCTTGCTTCCAGGAGTGGTGTCACTTCTGACCAAAAGAGCAGTTAGAAAAAGCTTTCACCAGCTTAGAAAACACAGGGACGGACAAAGCGTCCAGGTCTGTCCAGGTCTGCCCATGAGCAGCCAGGCACTCTTTGCACCAGGTTTTAGACAAGAGAATATTGCCGATGGTAGCACCGGAAGGGGCTGTCAGCCACGCTGCTGACCGTCCTCTCTACTCAGCTGGCTCCCACTGGGCAGGCAGCAGCAGACCATGTCAACACCTTGATGGAGCTCATTCATCACTCCCCAGGGGGCTAGCTCCCCACTCAGCAGCCTGGCTGCCAGGCTGAACCAACTGCCTCTGGATGCCACATGGCCCCTGGCCCCCTGGTTCTCAGGTTCATTCCGCTTAATCCCATTACCAGCAGGCGGTGCCTGCAGTGCTGGGCCAGCCCTGCCTCTGCCCTCCGGTGCAGTGAGAGGCTGAAGCCCAGACCACTGGGGTCACACACCCAGCCCCAAGCCTCTGGAAGGAAATCCCAGAAGCCTGTGCTCCCTCTCCCACCAAACCCAGATCCAGATTCACAGCAGCTGAGACCGCCTCCCCCAGCCTCATTTGGCCCCATTAACCAAAACAGCTTCATTATGCCAATTTCCAGCTTTCAATGTGTGGCTGATAGCAGTCAGCAGAAATAAGAGTTAATCTGGAATTACATTTACAGAGCTGCATGGCGGAAAGAAAGCAAGAAAGCTTTGATAGAAGAAGCGGGAGTAGAGCAGGCCCTCCTCTCCCCGACTCATCCCTGGGTAGGGAGGCTGCGAGGCTGCAGCCCTCCAGGCCAAGGCAGTCGAGTTGTCTCAGCTCCCAGAGGGATAGACACATACACATGCGCACACATAGGCACACGCACTCACACACACGCGTGCGTGCACACACACACACACACACACATTCACATACACAGCTCTGAACCCTTCCCTCCCCACTCTGTCTCCATTCCCAGGAATCTCTCTCCAGTGCTATTGGAAATACCTAACTCTTTGTCCCCTTTGCTTTTACTCTGGACCGTGATTAACTTTTTATTTTGGAAAATTACTTTATTTTATATACGTATATATAGAGAGAGAGATGCGTATTATGTATATATAAAAAGATTGCATTATTTGGCTGGCTTCACTTGTAAAATCCCATTTTTTTCTTTTTCTCTCTTTTTTTTCCTACAGAAAATGATGACGAAGTTAAAGGAGAAAATAAGTTACATTACAGTTTCCAAAGTGGTTCTCGCTCTCCGCCAAAGCCGAGCCACTGTCAGGGCGTGCTGCACTCACGGTCCCAGCTTGTGCTTTGCAAGAAGAGGGAATATAACTAGATTGGTTATTTTGGGGTAAAATACCCAACAGACACACGCCTTCGCCTCAAAAGTATTCTGAGACACATAAAAGTAGAAGGAAACAAGTCTCTTCAGTCACAAAATGTCATACATCCCGCATATACTAGATTCAATTAATTTAATAAAATAGAATATACATAGAGATTCTGCACAAACGTATTGCTTTCTCCCAACAGCTCCTGGTGTCGGGAACTTCCGCGGCACTGAGCCTATCTCTTTCTGCCTGGAGTCAGAGTCACCAGGGCTGCTGTTTTAAACTCTCTTTGGAAATCCTGTTTGCCCTTACCCAGTGCCACAGAGACGGGAGGAGCGTCTCCTTGGTGTCTATATGGAACTTTTCTCAGGAATATAGCCCAGGAAGAGGGGCTAGGATTTGGCACCCAGTGGAGAAATGAGTGGGAGAGTGGGGCAGGACTCAGGGGTCTGGGTCTGTGGGGTCGGAGGATAAACCGGAGAGACTCAGCACGTCTTTCTTTGGGGAGGGCGAGGCAGCCATGCTGTCAGGGGGGCCAGAGGCCGAGGGATCCTTGGAGTCACTCGATGGAGCCCTTCGCCGGAGACAGACGCCAGGGCTGGGTGGGGGCCGAGGGCCCTGATTGTCCGGAGGGTCTATGGAGATACTGGGAGGGCTGAGTTTTTTCTTAGGCCGGCTCCCAGGTCCCCCAAGAGGCTGGGCCCCAAGGATAGAGGGGCTGGGGCCCAGGTGGGGCTGGGAGCCACTGTCCAGACAGCTAACTGCGATGGAGTGTCTCCTTTGTTCATCCAGCCAGGATGTAGGCCGGCGCCGGCAGCTCTGGGCCTCCACGCTGTAGCATTTCTTCAGGTCCCGGGGGGATGGGGGTTCCTCCTGGCTGCTGGCAGTCAGGAGGTCCCCTGAAATCCAGCTCAGTTCCGTGTCCAGCTCTAAGCTGCTGCTGGTCTCAGGTGGGCCCCTGGCCTGGTTGGGATCTAGGCCCGGGCAAAGGGCTGGAGGGGGCATGTGCTTTAAGATCTTGCTCTGGCTGCGGGTGTGCTGCTGTACCTGGATGCTTGTCTGGCCCCAGAAAGAGGAGGCCCGGGCCAAAGGTGGGGAGGGCCCACTCACCACTGACAGCAGGTCTTCCCGGCTGCCCAGAGCCTGGACATCCAGGGAATCAGTCCTTATTGCTGCCTGTAGGCGGGGAGGAAGAGTGAAAAGGGTTCAGCTCAAGGGCTTCTTCACCACAAGGAACTCTCCTGCTTTTCCAGCCGGGTGTCCCCCTCCCCCATGCTGCTCCAGGAGCACCTGAACCAGATGGGAGATAAGGTCATCCGCAGCCTGACATCTATCTTCCACCATGCCTCCTTCCTTCCCTACATTAACCCTGTCTTTCGTCTCACATGTCCCAGCCTCCCCTAAGCCTGCAGGAATAGCTCTCTACAGCCCTCGCCACCTAAGATGCCCAAAACACCCAGGCCAGCTCTGTTCTTCAGATGGCTCCTTCTTGCCTCCCAGCTTCTGCATCAGCTACTCTTTTGGCCTTGAATACCTGTCCCAACTGGCAAGCACCTATCAGTGTTGTGGACTCTGGTCCTCTGTGATGCACTTTCTGACAATCTCCCCCCTCAAGAAGGACAGACTCCCTTCTCCTCCCTGCTCCCAGCTGCACCATGCCCAGGACAAGCACAGCACCTGTGACCTGTTGCTGTGATTACCTGATGAACTGCATGTTTCTGCTAACAGAATGGGAGTCCTTGAGTGGTGCAAACAGTTAATACGTTCAACTGCTAACCAAAGGTCAGAAGGTCAAGTCTATACAGAAGACCCCCAGAAGAAAGATCTGGTGATCCGCTTCCAAAAAATGAGCTGTAATCTTTTGGAGCACAGTTCTGCTCTTACGCATATGGGATGGCTATAAACTGGAACTGACTGGAAGGCATCTGGTGGAGGTGGAACAGACTGTGAGGGCTTATGCTGAGGCCCATCACCCACAGAAGCCTCTGTAAGCAAAGTCTCACGCCTATGTGATGGTGGTCGAAGGCATCTCACCCTTGGCATATTTCTGATTGTGCTCTCCCTGATGATATTTTGCAACCTAATTAAATGTTCTTCAAAAATACCCTGTTATCTCTGACACAAGGATCAAAGAAGAAGGGTTTTACTACCCCCTCGGCTTAATGAATTCCGACACAGAACACCCAGCCTAAGAATACTGAGGCTGGTCCGGCTCCGCTGGCTTCCCCCAACTGCACTTCACCCTCCACAAGTGAAACACAAGATTACACGAAGGCCCTGGGAAGCTTCCCAAGGACAACCCTCCACACAGCCCTTAGAAATAGACATCCCACTCCCTATATCAGGAAGATAGATAGGCTCCCAAGTTCATTATAATTGGTAGGACCAATGAGTAAATACTAAAGAAATATCCTTCTTAGAACAACTTAAGGGTGGGGGACGGTGGACGCTTACTATCCTCACAGGAAGAGATAGAATAAGAACAAAGGAGGAACACATAGAGACAGCTGGCTTTGGATGAGTCTACCCTTCTTTCTGTACCCTTGACCTCAAGACATGAAAAGAGCTGATTGAGCTCAAAGCATAACTTTGTTTTTACTGTTAATTATCACCACAATATACTTGCCTCGGGCCGTTATCTAGAAGGCCTTGACAAGTAACATGAAAAGAGACCATGAGGTGTCAGTTTCTTACTAGTCAACAGCTTACGCAGCCAAAAGACCAGGGTGAAATTACTTCACCTCAATTGATTATAAAAAATAAAGAAAGGCAGACCCTAGTGGGTGGCTGCTGTTCCCCAGATTCCTGGTTGTCTCAGTCTCATTTCTTTCTTTCTTCTGCACCGACACCACCTGTCCCTCCGTGATCCCAGACCCTGCTGGGGCTGGCTCCCGGCAGGCTTATGGCTCATTTGTCTGTGTTGCCAGTGTCCAGCACTGAGGCTAAGACTAAAAGCCAAACCCACTGCTGTCACTCAATTCCAACTCAAAGCAACCCCATAGGACAGAGTAGAACTGTCCATAGAGTTTCCAAGGAATGCCTGGTGGATTCAAAGTGCCAAACTCTTGGTTAGCAACTGTAGGGCATAACCACTGCACCACCAGGGTTTCTGCACTGAGGTTGCTCTGTGGATATTTGCAGGATGGATGGACACTGTGCCTGAGCTCCCAAGTGCATGAGATTGAGCAGATCGTCATACATAAGCCCACATAGGAACGAGAGCTTGTGGCCTCATCACAGGTGGGTGTCATCTGTCTACGTGAGCCTTTCTGCTCTGGAGGCCCTGGAATCCAGCCTCCAGAAGGTGGGCTCTGGGCTTGGTCCAAAGTTCAGACACCTACAACCTGACCTGTGCACCTGAGCTAGGTCTACAGTTGCAGAAAGCAGTAAGAAGGACAACCCCGGGGGAGGGGTGGGATGGGAATCTGCAGACTAGGGTTTCTCCTCTGATGTGATGTGTATCCTGGGTCAATCACCAACCCCTTTGGCCTCCAGTTCTCTTCACTAAAAAAAGGGAGGGGACTGTAAGCTCCAAGAGGGCGTAGACCACTCTGGCTTTGCTCAGTACAGTGTCCCTGGTATCCAGGACCTAGTGTGGCACACCATTGGCACACAGGAAATGCTTTCTGGAAGAATGAACGTGTCAGCCCAGGTCATCAGCAACAGCCTGGGATTCCTGGCACTGAGTCCAGCCAGCCCCCAGGCCTTGCCCACTGCTCCACATACTGCTCACCTGACGACGGAGTGGCCTCTGAGCCAAAGGGGAGCGGCCTGGTGGGGGAAGTTTGGGGATGGTGCTCCAGGTGGGAGTGCTGTGGGGCTGGAGCAGAGGGGGCACATCTTTGGGAAGCTGCAGGATGTAGCTGCTGTCTGCTGGCTGGGAGTGAACAGACAGGACAGACCCTGGGGAGCAGTAGGGGACAGATGAGATGGGGGACCAGCTGGTCCTGGCTCCCACCTGAGTCCCCTTTCTGGTACCCTCCTTCCCCATCAAGGCTCCTACCCTGCCCACATAACTGAACCCTGGATTGAAGACTACATCCCTCATGCTGGGGGCTCCCTCAGGCAGGAGCTGGGTCCCCTTTTCAGGACGGGGGCCTCCCAGAGGTCAGAGAGACATTTTTTTGCTGCCTTAGTACCCCCAGGTCAGGACAGGGCCTAGGCAAGGAAAGGATCTCCCTGTGCAAGCCAAGCCAGCCTGCCCCCAAGCCCTGATACCTGACTGAGCTTTGGGGAGCCCCCAGACCCTGTGTCCCGAGGACCCCTCAGCAGCGCTCCCGTCCCGGCACATGTAGCTGTCATTGGGCAGAGAGTGTGTGCGGCTGACCCCAGACTTCCGGACAGTCAGCAAGTCTGGTCCCAGAGAAACCGGTACCTCCTCAGGGTGGGGCTCCATCTGCAAAAGGAACGGGGGGTGGTGGGGGAGGAAGGTGGTAGGAATAGAGGCATTCAGACTTGGAAACTGAGGCAGAAACTGGTCAACAGAAACCAGAACTCCCCCCTCCCAGGGCAGGGTGGTGATGGGCATGGGGGGGTAGGGGAGCAGACACACAGATGGGTCCTCCACATACATGGAGGAGCAGGGTGGGAAGACCCCCACCTCCCAGAACCCAATCCACTTTGCATCACCGAGGAGCCTCCTTTGGGGATGGTGGAGAGGTGAAGAGGCATCCAAGAAGGGAGGGCAGCCCCCAGCCTCCACCCTGCAGGTGGTTAGAAAACTCATTCTAAGGACCCATTTAAAGGGTGCTCAGAGGTAAGGCCCTGACCTATGGCAGCACAGAGAAGGAGTCAAAGTAAAAGAAGTACTGCCCCCAACAGCTTTTGGCCAAGGTTGCTGGGTGCTGGGACTCGGGGGAGAGACCCTCCCAGTCAGCAGGGGACTTGGCAGCCCAGGAGTAGCTGTAGGGCAGAGGGTCTTTCATCACCTGAGTCTTCATGACCTTCTTAGCACCAAGGTTGGATGGATAGGTGAACCCCAGGTTCTCCCACCATCAGAACTCAATGGTTCTGGTATAGGGCCTGGACATTGAGACCTCAGCTCCTCCCCCAGTGACAGGCTAGGAGTGGAAGTAGTTTTATGGCATCTCTTCAAAGACGGGTACTAATTAGTTTTTGATCCTGGTTGGAGGGGGCCAAGGCTTGCTCTCAAGAGAGTTCTCTATCACCCTTGTAACCCATTTCCCCCCAGAGCCTCCTGAACCGTTTCTAGTTCTCAGAGAGGCTGTCACTTCTTGTCCCCAAGTGGGACCAGCCAATCAACAGCCCTAGCTGTCTTGGGAATGGCTCAGTTGGGCAACAGTTTGGATCCCTTGCTTCCCCTCCCAGCTCCAGACCCCAGTTCTGGAGTCACCTCAAGATCCCCAGGGAACCCCCTGCCTGTGGTCAAGGCCCTGCCCCAGCTGATCCCTGCTGGGAGGAGGGAGCCCCTGCCCTTTCTTAAGTCCTAAGAGGATGGAGAAGGCAGGGAGCGGGAGGCTGCTCACGGTCAGAAGGGTTGGGGAGCAAGGAGAGGGTGAAGAAGTTGCCAAAACACAAAGACAGGCCCCCAAGACTGGTAGGGAGGCAGGGACACACAGGAACACAGTAGAGGAGACCAGAACAGCCCCCAGGTGGAGAAGAGCATGGTGGTGGTGGCAGAGATGTGGCTGTCATCCACTACGTGGCGGTGAATGTCTCATGTTGCAGGGAGAGGCAGGGAAAAGGGGCATGGGGTGGGGGCTGGGGTGCACAGGGCTCCGAATACAGGGTCTGCATACACATCCCGGCAGGGCCTTTGGTCAGCTGCCTGATACCCCGCTGTTTTCCAACTGTGTCAACCCTGGGGGTTAACCCTTTCACAACGGTTGCAACTATATGCCCTTTAGGGCAAGGCTCTGATGTCATTTCTGTTTTTTTTTCATAGTGGGGGACCTGAAACACTATCATGCCAGCAAAGACTGGGATACCAGGTGCCTGCTGGCTGGTATCTCAGGTGGGGTCTAGGGTAGAGTGAGAAGAAGTGGACCCCAGGCCTCCCTGGGCAGCTGGTATCTGGAGCCCTGTGGCCAGCCCAGCCTTGCGGGTAGCTGGGAGAGGGCAGTGAGGGGCCGTGTGTATATATACATTGCTCTCCGGGGCACTAAGTAAGAGAGTGTGAGTGTCATCAGGCAAAGAGTCATCCGTCAGAGCTAGAGAGCAGGACGGTTCAGACACAATCTCTGACGTCAGAGACAGAGCCTCCATCTCAGCTAGAGGGATCTAGACAGGGAGAGAGATGATCAGGCATAAGAAACCAGGACAGCGCACATGGGCGCGTGCCCGTGCACACACACACGCACACATGTACACTCATGCATGCACGCTCAGCTCCCCTTCCCCCTTTTTCACAAAGCATGTGTAAAAGAGGCATCCCTTGTCTCTCCCCACCCCTTTCCCAAATCAACTGACAAGCCTCCCCTCACCCTCTTCAACCCCCTGCTCTCATCAGAGAGGCTGCGGCAGGCACCAAAGCCGGAGCAAACAGTGACAAAGCCAGGAGACACAGAGCCACGTTCTAAAGATACCCTGGAAGCCTTCACAGCCCCCTCCCACACTACCACCACCCAGGGAGGAAGCGAGCAGGAGGGAGGGCCTTACTCTCATAAAGATGACACCAAAAAAAAGAGAGACAAAAGAAAAAGAAAACATGAAGAAGACCAGCAAAGCGTTGTCTCTCCTCTCCGCACAGACAGAGCAGCGTGGAGGGCACTGGGGACAATACGGCCAATCTGACAGCTGTTTTTTGCCTATTTGCTCCCCTTCCAAAAGCCTGGCAGGACTTGGCCTGCCCCCAGATTCTGGCTTCTCCCCTCCCGGGTCCTCCTCCGCCTGCCTGCAGCCTGCCTGCCTTCTCCTCCCAGCCGGCCTGCATCGGGCTTTCTTGTGTGGGTGCCAAACCATCTGGCTGGCTCACCTGGGGTCTGCAGGGGGTGCCTCGGGACCACCCCCAGGACCCTCACTGAGAGCTGAGGGACCCTCCCTCCCCGCTGAGCTGGCTGCCCTGAGGCCTTCCCATTACATTCTCGTCTTTCCCACTGGCTCCCCCAGAAGTCTGGAGGGAGAAGCCTAGGAAAGGGATTGACTTCTCTGCCATCATTCTAGGGTCATTGCCACCAGCTCAGATGCCCACATCTTCTCTGAGACTGAGTGCCAACAACAGGGCAGGGGCCCAGAGTCAAACTTCTGTCCTACACATGGATCACTATCCGTTTCTTCGGATTGTGCCAAAAGGTTTCCCAGGTGCTTCAAACTGCCTTCCTGCACCTCCACCAAAAAGGGCCTGAGAAGAGAGCTAGGCTTTTCTGCCTCCAGCAGCACTGCCCCTTGCTTCCGCTCCAGGTCTGCCCAGCCTGGGAGGAAGGGTGAGGAGGGCTCTCACAACGGAGGGGTCGAGGGCAGCCGAATCGCAAGGGGAAAAGACGAGGGTCAGAAGAGTCCAGAAAGCATCCGATTCCAGGTGGGACTAGGGGAGAGGGAACCAGTGGTGCTTTGGGGAAGGGCTGGGCTCAGGGAGGTGACCAAGTCCTATTTCACACCAAGTCTCCAGAGTCCACTCCTGGGGTGGACCTCTGATCCCCTTTGAGGACAAGGTCAGGCTCTCTGAGATCACTGGTTTATCACAGCTTTCAGCATGCCCAGTAGGCTCATGGCTTAAAAAGCCCCAACAGAGCACTGGGGGTGGTGTGGATGCTGGACTGAAGGAGAAGAAACGGACTGCAGCCCAAGACAAGCCCCTTCATGGGACCCCTGCCCACCTGGACTAACCTTGGAGGCCCTTCTCCCCTTAGTCTTCTAGTGTTTCTCCACTCCAAGCCTCAGCTCCCAAGGCCATCCTGCCTTCTTTCCCTTGCCATCCTCTTCTCTCCCAGGTCCTTTCTTACAAGTCCTCCCTTGGATCCTCCTCCACCCATTCTTTTTACTCAGAAGGGCCCACCTCAGTATCCCTGCCCTCCAAATATGTGTTCCAGTGGTTGATCCCACCCCAGAGACATCCCTAGCTGCTTCCTGCCAAAGCGAAAGCTCAATGGAGGCCCTGAAGCTGTTTTTCTCCAGCTGCCGAGTGGGGAGGGCAACCCTCCAACCCCCTTGAAGCGAGGCACAGCATGGCACAGCCCAGCACGGTCAGGGGAGGGGGCATAGCAACCTGTGGGTCGGAGCCGCCCGGGCTGGGGGCGGGAGGGAAGGCGGAAGGCTGGCCCCCGGGGCCCGCCAGCTCGTCCATCAGCTTCAGCTCCCCATCCAGGGAGCCCTGGATCAGCAGGGATATGGTGTCAAACAGTTGTCTGTCCTGGGAGGACCAGCCCACGAGGGCAGCCAGAGGCAGGAGAGTGGGGGTCAGGGGTGCAGTGATGCAGAGTGTCGTGGTAGGGGATTGATGAAAAATAGAGAAAGAGGAGACATATATGCCACACCAAACCACACATGCACGCGTGCACACACACACACACACGCAGACAAACAGGAAGGGTGGAAGAGAAAGAAGGTGTGGAAGGAGGGAGAGATGGGGGTCAGAAAACGAGTCCACAGAGCGGGTGATGGAAAGAGAAGACAAATCAAAGGATTGAGGGATGGAAGGGCATTGGCCAGGTTGAGGGGTGACAAGGAAACATGTTTGGCAATCAGGCAAGAGGGAAAAAGAAACAGGAAGGAAACAGAAAACTTAGCCTTGAACCTGAGAACCTGGAAGGCAAGGCCAGGCCAGGCTAGAGGAGCAGGGACAGAAGAGCCAGCACATCTGCTGGGTTGCAGGGTGGCTGTTGAGTGTGGCAGCCATCTCTGGGGAGGGGACGGGGCGTTGCTGGCTCTTCAGCCTCCAGGATGAGCCCCAGGGTCACTGGGCTGCCTGCTTGGCTCCAGTGTCCCACCAGGGACAGCCGCTGGCCACCCTCACCACCCTCCTTCTTCCTCATATGGGCCCCTGGCTAGGAGGGGTGCACTCACCGTGGGGTGCTCGAGGGAGAACCGTGAGGCTGCCCTGACGTGGGCTGCAGGGTGTGAGGCCGCCGGGTTGGGACTGTCGGGGCTGCCAGGGCCCTCGACCCCAGGCCAGAGGAAGGGGCTGCCCAGTGGCGAGTGGGGCTGTGGGCTGAGCGTCTTCATCTCCAGCTCCAGCTCGGCCTCCAGCTCGGCCTCCTCCTTGGCCTCCTTGTTGCTTTCCTCCAGGTGCTTCATGAGTACGGCGATCACTACGTTAACCAGCACGAACTGGGCTGTCAGCACGAAGGACACGAAGTAGAGGGGAGAGATGACGGTGTTGTAGCAGGTGGACTCCTGGTCACAGTCCCGGAGGGTGTCCTGAGGGAGGCGGGGTACAGGGATGAGGCTGGGGAGGACAGTGCACGGAGCTGTCATGGAGCACTGGGTCTCTGGGGCCACAGCGCACAGGAGGAGGAAAAGAGGAGAGATCCGTGGTATCCTGCGGGGAGAAGAGCACTAGGCATTCTGCTGAGAATTGTGTGAGTCACTCCATGTTCTCGGGAGAGGGGAGCTCTGGACAGAATATTCTAAGATGAGCGGGTGGAAGGTCTGATGCTTTTACTCATGGCCAATTCATTTCCCCAAAGAATCTGGGCTCAAGTAGCGGGGCACCACCCTGGGAGAGACCCCTTTGTGGAGGGGATGCTAACCTTCATAATACCATTCCAGTTGTCACCAGTGGAGACGCGGAACAGGGTCAGGAAGGCCATGCCAAAGTTCCGAAAGGTGGCATGCCGGCCCAGACCCTCACAGGGGTGCATCTCATCACACTCTAGGAGAGAAGGAGAAGAGAAGAGAAGCCTCGGTTAGTCCAGGAATGACTCAGTGTCTGACCCAGGCTCCTCTGCCTTGCCCAACCCCAACTCACCCAGGTCTCCAAAGAGCTCCACACCCAGAGCTGCAAAGATGAAAAACAACAGCATGAAGAGAAGCCCCAGATTCCCCACCTGGAAAAGAGGAAAAGAAAAGAAAAGGCACCGCTGGATCTCCCGGTCAGCCAAACACAGCCCTGAGGTCCCCACCACTCCCAGCTGTGGTCCGCCCCTCTAGAGCATACCTTCTCCAACCCCAAAAGGGCCACCCCCATCTTGCAGCTACCTGGGGCAGGGCCTGCATCACCGTATCCAGCAGGGCCCGCATGCCCACCGCCATCTTCAGCAGCTTCAGCACTGCAGAACAGGACAGAGTCATGAGCTGGTCCCACAGGGTCCCAGTCACATGGGAGCCAGGACCAGGGCTGGGGCTAGTGAGATGACCAACGTGGGCCAGCCAGGCCGCCATGGTTCTACCTATCAGGCTGGGAGAAAGCCCCCTGAGAACACACAGCCCCTGAGTCCCTGGCCAGGCACAGAGCTGCACACAACTGTCTTCCCCTTGGCCAGTCACCCTGAGGGGGCAGGTGTGGCAGTCACTGACCTCGGGCAATACGCAGTACCCTCATGATGCGGATGATGGTGGGGTTGATGGGCAGCGAGGCGTTGACCTCAATCTCCTCCAGCGTGATGCCCATGATAGACAGCAGCACAATGGCCAGGTCCAGCTGGTTCCACCTGGAAAGCCCAGGACACAGCTCCCTGAGTGGGAGGAGGGGCATTGCGGAGGATTGGCAGCTGTTTGACACTACAAGGGCTAGAGGGGAGGGTGGAGGTCAGCTGGCCCAGCGTCCCCACCCTGCAAAGAAGAATCCTGACTCATCTGAGGTCTACAGCCTGTTGGTGGCTGAGGTGGGTCTACGATTTAACTCATGAGCCTCTGCTTTTAATGTTTATTCATTTACTCTTTTATTTAACACTTGTATGGTGTTTACCACCCACGTGTCCATTGGTTGTGCCGTGATGGCTTGGGTGTTGCTGCAACACTGGGGAGCTATGCAATCGGCATGTGAAATATGAGTAGGGTCACTCGTGGTGGACAGGTTTCAGCAGAGCTAGGAGAAGAAAGGCCAAGTGATCTACTTCAGGTGAAAAGCCAACGAAACCGTACGAATTACACAGAACATTGTCCAGCTCACTTGCATTGAGTGCATCATCAGGAGGGACGGATTGCTAGAGGAGGTAGTCATGTTTGGTGAAGGAGAGGGCCGGGGAGGGTGAGGGAAACTGTCGGTGAGATGCATGGGCACAACAGCAGCAAGTGTGGACTTGAATGTGAGTGATCATGAGGATGATTGAAGACTAGGCAACATTTTATTCTGTGGTACACAAGGTGGACATGAGCGAGCCAGCTATCTTCTATCTGTCTCTGCTACTCGCTATGTGCCAAACACTGTTTTAAAGGCCTTACCAACAGCAATTCATAATCCTTATAGCTCTGTTTTGTGAATACCATTGTTATCTCCCATTTTACAGATGTGGAAACTGAGGCACAGAGAGGTCAATTAACTTACCTAAGGTCGTCAGCTAAGTGGTACAGCCAGAATTCAAATCCACTTCTAGGCAGTCTGGCTCTAGGCTCTGCCCTGTCTTGTCAAGTTCTCTCCATCCCCTCCCTCTTCCCAGGCCGTCGATTCCCCAACCCCCACCATCACCAAAGCCCTGGGTACGTCCTAGAGTGAGGACTAGGTACTTCCCCCAGAAGACATATCCTTTCCCCCACTATCCCAAGTCTCTCCCTTCTCTCAGTTAGTTACCTATCCTGGAAGAAGCGACGGAAACCAAAGGCCACTAGTTTGAAAACTGACTCCAAGACGAAGATGACAGTAAAGATGTAATTGCAGATCTTCAGAGCCTCATCTAGGATCTGGCAGGAGGGGGGACAAGACACAGGGTTTCCTAAGGTTGAGGGCTGGTGCCTGCCCTAGCCCCTCCATCATACCTCTCAAATCTCAGAGTTGGGGTGAGTCTTAGGGGACTCTTCTCTATCTCTGTGAAGGCTGACCACTGGCCATCACCTGAGGATGGAGTTGGGTCCTCATTCAATAGATGACTCAAACCTTGTGCTAAAAGATTCCTCTCCTGTAACGTGCCCCTAAGTTGACCCATCAGTCTCCCAGATTGAGAATGTTCTAGAAGGCACTGAAAGCTAGAAGGGACCTTGTTATCATGTGCTGTCAAGTAGATTCTGACTCATAACAACCCTATAGAACAGAATAGAACTGCCCCCAAAGGGTTTCTAGGCTGCTGTCTTTTCAGGAGCAGATTGTGACATCTTTCCCCTGCAGAGCAGCTAGTGGGTTTGAACCTCCAACTTTTAGTTACAACCAAGCACTTAACCATATACCACCAGGGGTCCTCTCAGAAGGAGCTTTGTACATGACTAATTCAGCTTCCTCATTTTACATACGGGGAAACTGAGGCCTAGAAGGCAGCCAGGGGAGGCTGATTGAACAAGCAGCAAGAACGCAAGAGAGTTTTGGAATTAAATGTTCACTAGAATCTGCACTGGGTCTGCCTTCTTTATCAAGGCCTCAGAGCCCAGCACACAGTAGGCACTCAACAGATACTTGCTGAGTGAATAAACCAGGTCTTCCACTTTTTAGCTGTGTGGCCTTGGTCAAGTCAACTAACCTCTCCGAGCCTCAGTGTCCTCATCTGTAAAACGAAGATGACTCCCACTTCCAAGTATTGGTGCAAGACATACAAGTAGTGTGCCCAGCTTACACTTGACAAGGGGAGCCCTGGTCTGGGCCATGGCAGCTTCACCCTGAGACTCCCACAGCTGGAGGCAAGGGAGCCAGATAATTAGTCACTTGCTCCTACCTGGGGCTGCTGGTAGTGCTCCATGGCCATGGTGACCACATTCAGCCCAATGACACCCGTGATGAAGAGATCCAGGTAGTGGCTGGTGCATAAGTGGTGGACGAGGAGCCGGAAGCGGGAGTAGTCTGAGTAATAGGGTTTGCACTGGGCTTCTGGTGGGGCCAGGGGGAGGAGAGTGGAGCAATCATCAGGTCCTCACCCATTGTGCCCCCTTACCCCCGCCTCCCACAGTCCCTCATAGCCACCAGCCTCTAATGCCAGAGCTGAAACATTCCAAGATACCAGCATCCTCGGCCTCCCCACCCTACTGCCTTTTGGGGGGAGCAGCCTTCTCGGCATTTCTCCCCAAGCATCTGTTCTACTGGCTGCAGTCTTGGGCATAGGAGAGGTCAGGACATGCATAGCTCCCCGCCCGCATTAGATACCGGGTGAGCCCCGCCCCCAGGCAGCCTCCAAAATCCACCAGCTCCTCATAACGCTGCCCTCGACTCCGTGTTCCACAGCGAGGTCGGATCAATAAGATGAAAAACAACCGGTCTTATTGGGCTCAGAAGAAGCGCCATCAACCAAGCGGTGAAGGCTCTTGCTCTTTCACCAAGCTTAGCCCCACGAGGGGAGCAGAGGAGATTACACAGAGCTGGCATTTGGAGATAAAACCGGAGATTGGAAACTGGACAGCTTCTTGGCTGGCTGCACTGACCCAACCACTGGGCCTGGGGGGGCCTGGGCCTCTTGCCTCCTCGGGTGAGGGAGGGCAGAGGGAGGTGGCTAGGCTCAGCTCATTCCAGACTCCAGTGGGAGCCACACCTGATGGACTCACCCAGCTTCTAATGAGGCAATGCCCAGCCTGTCCCCAGTGTCAGGACAGCTCTAGACCGCAGGCTGGGCTGGAAGTACTGTCTGAGATCTGTCAGAGGTATAATATTTCTTTTTGTAATTATCAGACCACTTAGTTATAAAACTCATGGTGCCACGAGATTGGCCTGCTCAGCAAGACAGAGTAAATCTTAGGACTGGAGACTGCAGGGGTCTCTCCTCCAGGGGTTGAGGAAGGGCCAGGCCAGGCTAGGAGTGCATGAAGGGCTGACAGATTGCTCTTCCGGGCGGCCACTATGAAGGAAGAGGCTAGCCATCCTATGGGAGACTTAGAGCAGCCTCAGGTCCCAGACAGCTCTTCCCCACCTCAGAAGGTCTAGGGCATAAGCCAGCTGGCAAGGGCTGCAGCATCTGAGGCTTGGGCCAGCGAGTGGCTGGCTCAGGGGCAGCAAGAAGCTTGGGCCCCAGGCCAGCTCATATAACTATCCTTTCCCATGCAGAGGGCCATTTCACAGAGAGGTAAACTGAGGCAAGGAGGCACTTGGGTTGGGCCCCCACCAAAGGCCCAAGGAAGAAGAGTTCCTAGGAGCTGCATCTGATGCCTGCTCCAGGGCCTCCTGTCCACTCTCCAGCATCAGCCTTGAGGTGTGTATAAGCAAGAGACAGAACATCCAGAATGCTCCAGTGTGCCTTAGGCTATCTTTTTGATTTCAGACAAGGGCCAGCCAACAATGGCTTTGCTCAGGAGGCCCTCCTAACCCCCAGAAGTAGGGGGTGTGAGGCCTGGGACAGGGTACAGTATGGGGCCACAGGTCATCCACATAGCAATCGTGGAGGGTAGACAGGTCAGGCTAGGTCTCTTCCTTCCTTCCTTCCTCCAGTACCCACAAGAACAAGAGGGCCTAGTAGCCCCGCGTTGCCTTAGCAGCCGAAACTCTTTCTCTGCATTAATCTCCATAAATGCCGAGAGCACCGATTCCATTATGCTAAAATATGAATGCAGAATTAACTAAAATGTTTGAATACAATTAGGTTAGAAAAAGTGGCTTCATATTAGCCCCATTATTAGCTGAGACAATACAGAGCAGAGGCTAGGAAGGGAGTTTCTTTTCTCCCCCTCACCCCAGCCTGACTGTGCTCAAAGCCCCTGACCAAATGGAGCCCACAGCCCCTCTGCCTTCTGGCCTTGCTGTAGGAATCTGAGGGGTGGGCGGGCTGGGGTTCAGCCAGGGACCCTCCTCCAAGCAACGCAGAGGGAAGGTGGGAGCAGGACAACGGAGGCCAGGCACCTGCTCACGGTGGAGATCACCACACCACCGAGGTCTGTGCAAGTCCCCTCCATCCCTGCCTCCTCCCAGACCAGCAGGTGCCGAGGCTGCCAGCCATCCCTCGTGAGAGCACAGGTCCAAAGAGCAACAGTCAATCTGATCAGCATCCTCCCTGGCAGCTCCTTTGTTTTACGGTGATAGAGTGAGGCCCAGCAAAAGCTACTTATCCAGCACACTGAGAGGCAAAGATCAAGCCAAGAGCTCCCTGCCGCATCCTTTGTCCAGGTGCCAGGTAAGTTTTGACACAAGGCCCAGAGGGTGCTCTTGGGTGGTCTGCCCAAAGGCTCTCTGGATGTTGCCACCCCACCTTGCTTCTCCCAGGACCTTGGTTGTGTAAGCAAGCATTTGAGTTCGGGAAGAAACAGACCCTGGGAGGAGCTTCAGGGGGTCTGCTGCTCCGGGAGTTCTGGTCACAGCCCAGGAAGGGAGGTCACTGGCATGTTGGCAGCCCCGTCCTCATCTCCCTGCCCCCCACCAGTATGAGCTGCCTTAGGTGGAGAAAGTACCAGAGTCAGACAGTGGGGAGAAGGGTGCCCCAAGGACTGCCCAGACCCCCAGCCAGGGGCAAGGCAAGCGAGGGGCGCCAGAGGGGTTGCCAGGCTGCTTGTGGGAGCAACAAGCGCAGTGAGTTAGTAGGGGTCATCTGGCAGTCTGAGACAATGACAGGGCAGATTCGCGAAGGACAGTGGCAGAGAGGCAGGGATCACCCCAGGGACACAGGCCACCCGTGGCAGACGCCATGGCCAAGTCTGATCACTGGCGGAAAGAGAAAGGACCATGGAGAGTGGTGCTGGGGCTGGAAACCACGCTGTCATTGGGGGCTGACCTGACTCCCCAGCTGCTCTGCCTGTACTTTCAGCTGGGCAGCTGTGTTGCACCCAGACGGTCAGGTCCCTTCTCCTGACAATACAAGACTCTTCCCTCTGCCTTTCTCTGGGGGGTCTCACTTCCTCTCCTGCTGGGAGCAGCCCAGGGTGGGGGTGGCACCAGCCAGGTGTCGTGAGTGAGTGTGCTGGTTCCCAGTAGCCTCGGGCTAGAGAGTCTACCTCGGTGCCTATCACTCTGTTGGAGAGGCCAGTGCAA
Source organism: Heterohyrax brucei (assembly GCA_028571685.1). Lineage (NCBI taxonomy): Eukaryota > Metazoa > Chordata > Mammalia > Hyracoidea > Procaviidae > Heterohyrax > Heterohyrax brucei. The sequence continues at coordinate 108,112,951 of CM053149.1, read as the reverse complement.
CAGTGTCACCCAGGAGCTGATGGACACGCAGACGTTCGGGGCCTGCCCCAGACCATTCTGGCAGAACGGGCCCGGGAATCTGTGTCTTGTCCCACTCTCGACTGTCATGTACACTGAAGTTTGAGCAGTTCTGATATGGACCATGCAGAACTGCAGGTCCAGAGGTGTGGGATATGGAGCGATCTGAACCCCATCTGCGGTATCTGAGCCCTCATTACCACCTGGGAATGTAAGGCCTGTGACTGCAATCGGTGTAGACACCTGCAGGCGGACGAGGAGTAGGGCAGAAAATCTTGGAATTGGGGTGCAGTGGGAAAAGAACAAAGGGACTTAATATTGAATGGGTGTGCCAGGAGAGGAGTCCTGGGGACCACATGTTGATTGAGGGGACACAACCCGTGAAAGAGAGGCTTCTGTGGGTAGCCGTGTGCTAGGGGAGGTATTCTGGGGTGAGTGTATATGTGGCGAAGCATCCCTGGTGGCACAGTAGTTAAACCACTCAGCTGCTATCCAAAAGGTCAGTGGTTCACACCTACCAGCTGCTCCGTGGGAGGAAGACACGGCAGTATGCCTTATAAAGATGTACAGCCGTAGAAACCCCCTGGGGCAGTTCTACTCTGTCCTACAGGGTCACTATGAGTCACAATCAAGTCAATGGCAACAGACTTCTTTTTTTGTATGTGGGGGCATTTTAGTCTATAAACCAGGTAGATCCATACAGAAAAATGCAAGTTCACTTCCTCTCAGTCTCCCCTTACCCCCTAACACATCAGGAATTTATGATAGAGCCTGACGCGGAGATGTGGGGACCCAGGTGATCCAGACACTTCATCAGCTGGTAGACATCAGCGACGGTCTGTCAATGTCCAACACCACAGCTCAGCACCATGGGGACAGGTGACATCGACCTTCTGAGGGCCTCAGGGATGACCTACTAAACGGTGGCTCAGGGAGAATCTCCCCTGGTAGGTACCTGAGCCACCATCGATCAGGCAGCCCAGCACCCTCAGGAGGGTGGTGTCTGTGGGGGAAGAGGCTTATGGGAATTTTGGAGAAAGGAGCAGCCCTGTGGCTCCCAGCCTGAAGGCCCAATCTGAGAAGGCAGCTACTTGGGGGTCATTAGATTCTTCCCAATATTTCTAAAAGCTTAAAAGAAATCATATATCTGCCTGTTAAGACCCCACAGACTAATTTAATAACAAAATGGTCTTTTTCTGCCACCGTTCAGTGCGGTAACCCTTGGCAGCTCAGAAGCTCTGATTAGCAATTAGATGTCTCTTTGATGAGCAAAAATGGCAAAACAAAGCCATTGTTACTCCAGTGCTCTGAACTTCAAATATAGTCTTAACATGTAGGTTCTATGGGAAGCAGTGATAAAAGGGGCCCTCAGGGATGACAGGTTGGGAACCACCGAGGTGGAGACATCAGAGAATGTGACCAGGCCCCACTGCCAGATCACAGATTCTCTAAACCTCCATCTGGGGCCAGGGTGTGTGTGGGGAGCAGGGGACCAGGCCAAGGGACCCAGCAGGAGCAGGCAGGACTAGGGTCGCTTTCCCAGACACACGACTTTCAGAGACGAGGACCCAATCTCGAACCCAAATCTTTGGCTTTTTTTTGCAGAAGCGTGTGGCTAACTCAGAGCTTTGATTTCCAATTTCTACTGTTTGTAGCGATGACGTTGAAACTGTGATTACTTGACTATTAATGAGTGTTCAATTATTCATTGTTACATTTCAGAAACAAATCCTTCCCTTCTGTTCTTCTCATCTTGCTGCCTTGGATCAAAGTCTCACTTTCAGACAAAAGGAAACAGGAGAGACTTGTGGCCCTAACAACTGAAGGGTGAGGTCCGGGGAAGGAGAAGGAGTGGGTGAGGGCAGCAGGGGCTAGAAGCTTGGGCCCTGGGGTCTCTGCAGAGAAGATGTGGCCTTGAAGGAAGAGGTGTCAGAGGAGGGACTAGCCCGGGCCCTCACCTCCTGTTCAGTTTAGTCAGGCTTGCGGGATGACACAGAGCTCAGGGCCCTGGCTCCCACCCTCTTGGCAGTGGCCCCAGGGACCTTCACCCCTTACTCTGAGAGGACAAAATCAACGAGCCAAGAAGAGGGAGCATAGACTATGGTCCCGCGCGCATGAGGTGGGCCTGGGGGACAGGCAGGGCCTGACTGCCCCCCCGCCACACCCTGGACCCCACAACCACAGACGCAGTACCTGGCGCCGCGCTGGCTGAGCTGCCGGAAGCAATTACATCGTCCAGCATTAGATCTAAAAGAACGAAACACGACATTGGTCACTGGCCAGACCAGGTGGGCTGGGCAGGGGCCCCTCAGCAGCTTGCTTCCGACCCTCACTCTGCCCAGGAATGGGTGAGCTGAGCACAAATGGCTGGTTCTGAGCATCCAGCCCCAAACTCGGAGGACTAGGCACTTGAGGGACACAAGCAATTTCATCAGCTCGCTGGTGTCACGGGGGAGGCAGTGGGAGGACAGGCTGTCGTCTGCAGAACAGGTGTCCACTCCTCCCTGTGCCGTGGCCTCAGCAGCCCCTGAGCCCGCTGCAGATCCCAGAAGGGAAGCCAGCTGGTCAGCAGGGCCCCAGTGTCTCTCCCCAAGAATTCCATCTGCTGATGCCCTGCTGAGGCGCAGGCTGCAAGCACAGGTGGGTTGGACAGAGCAATGTCAGAGTTAGGCCACTGGAGGCAGTGTTCCCACTTAGTTCCAGATAGCCATGGGGGGAGGAGAGACAGACCCCTGCCCTACAGCTAAGCAAGAGGCCTTGGGGGATGGGGGTGCTGAGACTGTGGGACTAAGAACGTCAATGCCCACCATTGGCCGAGGCCATTGTCTCCTCACCTTCCTCCTCAAGCAAGCAGTCCCAGGTCGCACAGGGGACACTTGGCCTGGTGCCCCCTTCCCCCCTCCTCCCTCCTCCTCCATTCTTCCCTCACTCCAGGTACCTCTCACATGGCAGCAGGAGCTGGAACCGAGGGCAGCGGGGTGAGAGGGCGTCGTGTCAACTAGTACGTGGAGTGGTCCTCGGTCCTCACGTTACCAAACCAAAGGAGAACTCAGAGCACTCGCACATCTTGTCCACACACGTCACCTACTTACACCATCCACACACCTAATCCACACAAGCCACCCCCACACCTAATCCACACACTCCACCCACACACCTCACCCACACACCTCACCTATGCACCTCACCAACACACTTCATTCACATACCCCACCCACACACCCCTCTGACACCCCTAGTCCACACATCTTTCCCACACAACCCACCACACACCCCACCCACACACCTCACCCCCGTACCTCACCCACACAACCCACTCACACCTTGTCCACACACCTCACCCCCGTACCTCACCCACACACCTCACCCACATACTCCACCCATACAATGCATCCCCACCACTTATCCACACACAGAAGACAGTTTGTGAAGGGGAAGAATGAGGAAAGAAAACTCACAGACCCGAAAGACAGACACACAGAAGCCTGGAGAGATCCACTCATAAAGACGCAGAGAGAGAGGTGTAGGCAGCGGCTGAGAGTCATGGGAATGAGTTTGTGTCAGACAGACAGGAGCAGGAGCCCAAGACAGGCGACAGGCGCCGACACACCCGCAGACACGCCAGAAGACAAAGTCCTTCCTGGACTCCTGGGTCTCACCCATTAGTCTCAGTCTACCCACGACACAAAAGCCTAAGGAGGGTAGCAAGGGGCCTCACCCCACCAATGCCAAAAGGTGTTGGAGCTCACGGAGGAGGGGATGGAAGCAGAAGCCCAGGCAAGGAGAGTCAAGAGCTCAGACCTCCCTGAGCCAGAAGGGGACACGTTTTATAGCTTAGGGGAAAGAACGGTGGTCAGAAGCCACGTTGTTTTGTTGGAGAGAGGGAGGGAGTGTGGGCCCGGGGCTCTCTCTCACACTGTCGTCCATGTGCAGGCTTTCGCCAAGGCCTTGCTCAGTAACTATAGACAGAGGGCAGGCTCAGGGTCAAGAGACTGGCTCACCAACCCTGGGGTGGGTGAGGCTGGCACCTGGGCCAATACCTGGGTAGCTGGTGGAGGCACAGAGCAATGTCACATCAGATTCCTTTCCCATGAGGCTCTTTTGAGAGCCGAGCTGGGAGAGGCTGGCTCCATCTGAGGAGAGTGATGCGAGACCCAGGCAGCCCGGAGGAGGGCTCCCCCTCCACTGGGCTGAACTGGTCTGCTTCATGCGGGCTCTAAAGGCAAGACATGCTTTGGGGTAGAAAGGAGGTGAGGAGGGGGGTGGGAGCATCTTCTCCCTGCCCCCAGCCCCAGCCCCCAGGCCCCAGCAGTCACAAGGCCAAGGTCAAGCATGACCCAGAGAGATGTGGAAAGACTACCGACCAGCCATCTGCTTCTCCTTACTCCTTCTCTTTTTCTCCAGTCTCCGCAGTCGCTTCTCCTCCCGCCGCCGGGCCTCCTCCTCCTCTTGGTGCTGCCGACACTTGTGGAAGTTCTCCACCACCACACCCACAAACATGTTCAGGACAAAGAAGGCCACAATGAGCAGGAACGAGATGAAGTATAGCAGCATCCAGGGGTTGTGGTTCATGACGGGCTGGCAGGGAGCAGGGACAGGTGGCGGCATCAGCCTGAGGGTGTCCTATCTCCGGTGCTGCCCCCATAGCTTGCAATCCTTAGAACAGGGCCTACAAACTCACACAGCCACAGGGACCCAGCAGGTGATGCAAATGAAGGATGAGGGTTCGGTGTTAGGCAGCAGGGAGAAGTGGGGACTGTGGCAAAGTGGAAAGGCATGTTCTACCCAAAAGGTGCAGCCATCTCTAGCTGACTCCTACCCAAAAGAAGTGCAAACCCAGAGTTCCCAGATCTTCAGACTTTTCCTGAGCAGATCCAAATCTGGGGTTTTACATAAAATTCACTGATATTTAAATGCCTAATGCTAATTTTAAAAAATGTATAGATGCTACAAGTCAATAAAGCATGCTCAAATTCAGCTGCAGACCCCTAGTTGCAACATGTGCCATGGCACTTGATGACTCTGGTATTCTCGGGCTAGCCCGCCTTGCTCTCTTTCTACCCAGTACCTAGGCCCACATGCCTGGAGTCAGCCCATGCTGAGTGACTGAAGCCCACAGATGGTTCCTCCCCACCTCAGCCCTGTACCTGCTGATCCACACCCACAGCATCCAGCCCATCGTACATGATGTCCACCCAGCCATCCTTGGAGGCCAACACAAACAGAGACATCAGGGCCTGGAGAGTAGAGGGAGAAGAAGAAGGAAAAGACCATCAGAAACCTAGAGTGTGTCACTGAACCACTCACCACCTGCCCCCAAAACAAGCAGCTGCTCAGGCTGGGGTCACACTCCAGGCCTCAGGAGCACTCTCTGGCCCAGGGCTTCACAGCTGGGATGAAGCCAGAAGGACCAGTGGGAGACTGTCAGACCCTGTGCCTCAGTCTGGTAGGGCCAGGGACCCAAGCCCAGGGAAATCCTGAAAGCGTGATCAGGGTGGGGCTGGGAAACAGATCAACAAAACTGGTTTTCTGCGTTTCTCTGTTTCTGTAAGTGTGGAGTGAGAACAGGAATTGTCTTTACAATCCACACTCCTGCAGCATGCTAAGCAAAGACACACTTCATCTCATTTGGTCCTCACTACCCCCTCCAAGTAGGCATTATTACGGCCCCCTTCACTGGGTGGTGAAACTGAGGTCCTGGTAAATTAGTGGCCCAAGGCCATGTGGATAATAAATGATGGTGCTGGGACTCCCACCCAAGGCACCTGTCCCTGACCCCACATGGACTTTAACTCCATCAGGAAGCAACCCGACACGGGGGACTTGGAGATGTGCTACACATTAGCTTTTTGATCCTGGGTAAGCCCCTAACCTCTCTGAGCTTCCATTTCCTCATGTCTTTGTTGGAGCTGTTAGCGGCCTTTGAGTCACTTGAGGGCTCATGTGTCACTGGGCTGGGAAGGATTGAGCAGTGTGACATGCTGGTGGCAAGATGGCAGAGGGTGGCCAGTGAATCGCTGGCTCACCTTGATTTCTCTCCGTTTCTCTACCTCTGATCAAATCGATATGCAACCCTGCCACCCACCTGAGAGCCTGGGGCTCACCTGGCCGAGGTTGTCAAAGTTGTACTTGTGCCGAACCCACCGGTAACTGGCCTCGGCACAGTCAGATCTGTTGGTGATGTTCCTAGTATCCTCGCCCTGGCACACAAAGAACTTCCCTTTGAAGAGCTGGCCGGAGAAGACGAGAGACAGACAAGGGGGCTGTGACCATGGGGAGCTCAGACCTCCACATCACCTCTCCTACACTGGGTCCTATGAGCTCTGGGCACAGCTTGGATGAGGATGGGCTGCTCAGCCTAAAGTCAATCAAGTCAGGGGCACAGTGCCAGGAACCTCCCCTGCAGGCACACTCTCTCCTCTGGGTTCCTTGGAGCCAGAGTCCCAGAAAGGGGAGAAAAGGTATCTAAGGGACAGAAGCGGTGGAAAGACGGCAGGAGTCATTCGTTTTCTACCTCTCATTTTCTAAGCCTGTGGTACTCCAAGGGTAATCCCTGGACCAGCAGTGTTGGCATCACCTGGGAACTTTTTACAGAGGAAAAGCCTCAGAGCTATCCCAGACCTACTAAATCAGAAATTCACCCATTTTACAGATGAGAATACTAAGAAGGTAATTGCACCACAAAGGACACACAACCAGTGAGTAGGCAGACAGGGGCCTTGAACTTAGGTCTGCCTCACTGGAAAGCTTGCTGTCATTCTATTCCAGCCCAGGCCTCCCAACAAGGTTATGGCTATTGGTGGGAATGAGGGAAGGGAGGGCCAGGAGGCCTGAGCAAGCGGGCATCTCTCAGCCCCCTGGGACAGACCTAAATTCACCCTAAGAGCCTGGGGACTAAGCCCAACAATAGTTCACTCTTGAGCCAAGGGGGCTGAGAAGTGAGGGAGGGAAGGGGCCCTGAGCAGTGTGGTGGAGGAAGGGTGGTGCAGAGAGGTACCACTGCACTTTGGCAAATGAACTGCAGCTTGGATCCTGGGGTTAGAGAATTTCTAAGAAGCTTGGAGGCAGTCCCCTTCCCAGGGCAAAATGGACATCCCCGAAAGAGAGGAGGAGAGGAGGGAGCAGCCACCCAGAAGCTCCCATGCTGCCCAACAGCCAGCTGTTTACCCTGCAGCTGAAACAGCTGGAGCTGAGGAGACTGAAGGGTGAGTGGAGGGGCTCCCCAGCCTCCTGAGGCACCCACTGAATTCTGCAGGCAGCTCCTGCTCGTCTTCCACCAAAGCCAAATTCCCTCCCTGGGCTGGAGGCCAAGTTCCCCAGCAGCCCCCACTTCCTGCCTTGTCTGGGGTCTGCACCCTTCTGCCTGCCAGGAGGCTGCTAACCTGGCCCAGCTGTCTGGGCCCTAGATCCCCAGGCCTGGCCTCCAGCCCACCTGGCTCAGGCAGAGGAGGAAGGGAGGAGATCCCGGGGAAGACTGTGGGCCAGACTGTGGAGCTCGGAGCTCCCGGGAGGAGGTACAAAGGGGCAGGAACAGAGCCTGCGGCTACAAGGATCTGCAGCCTCTCTGAGGCCCTGGCCTGCTTGAGGGCCCTTTCAAGGCTCCTAGTTTTCTGCAAAATGCCCACAAAGAAACGGGGCCTGGGGCCCAAGCCCTCGAGGGAAGTGTCCCTATTTTTCCTCTCTGGAATGAAGGCAGCAGCAACAGCTTGAGCCTCAAGACCCAGGACCAAGAGAAGGGCATTCCTCAGGCTTTTGCTGACAGCTGCCCCTCGAGGACCCCTACAAACCTGCACTCCCAGGATGCCAAAAATGATGAAGAATGCACAGCAGATGACCACGATATTGCCAATAGGCTTCAGTGAGGACATGAGCGTCTCCACCACCAGCTTCAGCCCCTGTGCCCGGCTGATCACCCTGGGGAGGAGGAAGGAGGGTGAGAGGAGCCCCCCGGGGCCTATACTTCCCTGTACCCTACCTGACAGCCCCGTCATGGCTCATTGGTTCCCCTCCCGGGCTCTGGGAGGGAACAGGTTGGTTTTCTGGGCTCATTGTGCAGAGTGTAGTCTCTTCACAGGATACCCTCCCCTCTCAGGACCCCACCCACAATCTCTTCAAACAGGTCACAGACACACTCACACCTCCCCCTCCACTCCCATGGTGTCAAAAGTATTCCCTGCTAGGGATAGGGAAGACTATTAACTCAAGGAGGGGGCATGGTAAGGGAGGGATGCAGGGTGTCAGAGGGGTGGTACTAAACCTGTAGGGGACTAGCAGGAGGTGAGGGGAAAGGACGGGAAATGGGTTAGCACAGTGGGGAAAGCATCGCTATTAAGCCAGTGTTGTCCCCATTCAAGAAAAGTTCTGACTTGGGAGATGGTGACTGCCTTATTGTAGAGGTTTTCCCGAGAGGACAGATAGATGCCCTGATAAAAGCAGCGTTACCTGAGACGGTATTAAGGTGGGAGAAGCCGGCAATGGGAGTCTGTTACCTTGTGCCAAGGTTTCAGGTCACCCCTTTAGGTATTATCCACAGGACAGCTTTGGCTGATGGATATTGGGGTTCTACTTATGGCCTCTGGGACTGTGCCCTGTACCGTGCCAAGGGCATGTCATGTCACTCCAGGTGACCATCAAGAGTATGTTGTCTTGGAGAAGAGGAGAGGAATGACCTTTTGGGATTGTCACTAAAAGGGCATGTTTTCTCTTAGAAGAAAATTTGTCATGTGACAGAATAGGACACAGTAGCCATATGATCTCAGCTATAAGCCCTGTTGGCTGGGGTGGAGGGGCAGACAGGATTCCTTGTGGGGGTCACAGACAGGAAGCAGGACCATGTGAGGGCTTGTGCTCTGTTGGAGGGTGAGGGCTGTTGGAGGTGTTCCTGAAGGAGACACATTGTCGGAGAGGGTGGAATGTTCCAGGAAGGGATGGTCACCTGAGTGGGCGCAGGGTCCGCAGCAGCCGCAGCACCCTCAGCATGCCCAGAATCTTGGTGCCGCTGTCCGAGACCATGGACACCAGGATGTCGATGATGGAGATGAGCACTAGCAGCCCGTCCAGCACGTTCCAGCTGCTGCGCAGGTACGCCTGCTCCCCAAAGCACCAGCCCAGTGCGACCACCTGGAGATCACCAGCCGCGGCACCAGCCGCCGTCACCTGAAGCCCCTTGACCCTTGCCCCCACCGTGGCCCCCCCATCCCACCCTCACCTAGGGGATGGAAGGCCCCAAACCACCATGGACTCCCCATCACCTTCACTGTCATCTCAGCCAGAAAGACTGCGGTGAAGATGTAATTGGAAAGCGTCAGGAAGATGCGTTCCTGTAAGAGAGAGGAAGCAGGTACTGCCCATCAGGCAACCCCACCCTCCCTGGGCCAGGTTGGTTCTGCACAACAAAGCCACTTCCAGCATTTCACTCAGAGACAACTTCCACCCTCCCAGCGCGCGCACACACACACACACACACACACACGCACACATGTTCACTCACACATCTGAGTCAGGGCCAGGCCCTTCGGCTGGCTTGCACCTCCATGGACAGTCTCACCACTGCCCGTGAACAGAGACCCCTGTGGTGTGGCCAGGGGAGAAAGTGACCATCACCATGATACTGTTATTTGAGCCCCATGTCTCAGCCCTGATTCCTTTCTGAAAACCGGGAAGGACTTAAAGCCTCATCCTTCCCTCCCCCCTGCCCTTGCGCTTGCTTCCCTGGGTGAGCCCCAGAAAAGGAGCCACGGGGCAAGCAGAGAGCCTGAGAGTGGCCCCTTGTGCACCCCCAGGCACCACATTTAGGCACGAACTGGGACAGAGTGGGACGAATATGGCCCAGGCCCCTGAGATCTGAGGGCTCTGTCCATCACTGCATCCACCACTGTTTTGGTCATGGGTACAGGGAGAGTGGGTACAGACAGAAAGAGAGAGAGGCAGCAGCAGGCAGAGCATGAGTGTCTGAGAGAGTGAGATACATGGACAGGGAAAGAGAAGCCCACACTATGACAGAACAGAGGCAGAGGAGCTGGGTGGGAAGGTGCAGACAGAGGAAGGAGGCAGTGATGCTAAGGTGTGAGTGTGACCAGCCCTCCTTGCTCCTGTGCCACCCAGACCCCAGCTCAGCCGCCCCAAGCAGCCTGGGGACAGGGCTGGATAGGTGGATCCAGCAAGAGGCTTCCTCAGCCCCATACTCCTGGGTCGGCCCTCCATCCCTAGCTTTCTCCATCCCCGCCCCGGCCTGCCTGGAGCCCATCCTAATGGGAAACAAATGCCAGGGTGGCATTTAAATCGAAAACAATGGTGTGGAGGGGGCAAGGAGGGACAAGGAGGGCACAGAAGCTTCCAAGCCATGAGGGGAAACAGAGGCACCCCACCCACCCTACTAGGACCCGAATCACTGCCAACGGGGAAGGGCCTGTGGTGCCAGATTGGGGAGACACAGCCCGCCAGAACCAGCCGGGCCCAGGTGGGACAGGAGGCTTCGGGTGATGCCCCTCACTACTGCCCCAGAGGGGAGGCTCAGAGCAGCGTGTCAGATACTCAGGGCTTCTGGCCTCTCTTCTCCTCTGAAAAGGACTGACAGGTCACAGCCAAGCAGAAGGCTCCTGAAAACCAAATAGTCTGTGACCCAGAAGGATCAAGGGACCAAGAGGGACTGAGAGCAGCTTAGCTCTCCTCCTGGTCTATACCACACATGGGGCAGACTGAATGAGACCTCTCCCCGATCCATACACAAATCACGGGTGAACCTGAGACCTACGGCTAGGGGCAAGGATTCTGCAAGAACACTCAGCCTGTGCAGCTCCAAGCTCCTCTCCGTCCCCCATCTCCTGGCTCCTGTCACCTCAGCACTCCCGTGGAACTCACACATGGGCCTCCAAGCCTCCTGCTCACAGAACATGCCTGCTGAAAACAGCCTGGGATGCAGTGGGGCTTGGCGTTCACCTAGTTAAGGAGTAGGGTCCACTCCCCAGTCGGGCTGGTGTGTCACAGAAGGGACACGGTGGGAGGGGAGGAAGCCAGGAGCAAGCATGGAAGGCAGGGAGACCTAGGCTAGAATCTTGGCTCCCTCCCGGCAGGGCTATACCCTGGGCAGGTCACGCAAGGCTCTGGGCCTCTCACCCCCCTTGCTTGCTGTGTCAGTGCAGACACCCAGGAGGGGCCTGGCACCTACTCCGCAGCCACAGTGCACACAGCACCAGTGACTCACAGCGCTATGGGGGTCGATTTTGGGGCGCTCCATAGCGATGGTGATGCAGTTGAGAAAGATGATGACGAGGACCACATGGTCAAACATCTTGTGAGTGATGATCCGGTGACACAGGAGGCGGAACCTGCTCCGGAACAGAGGCAAAGGCTGAGAGGGGGAGGCGGGGCAGGGGCAGCGGTGAGAGGCATCGCTTGAAGCCGCCTACCCCACCTGGGTCCCCCCACCTGTGACCACCCAGGCCCTTCCCACATATCCCCCCACCTCAGGGGACCATTTCTAGCATCCCTACCCTACCCAGATAACTTCCTGTGAGGAGGAGGGGTCAGGGTGCAGGTCAGAGACCCCTTCACTTACCTTGACTGAGGGGGAAAGATATAGGCTGACCAAGAGTCTCGTTCACGGCAGCAGGCAGGGAGCCGGGCTCGGATCCACGCCCTCATCCGCTCCCCTTTGCTCTGTGGAAGGAACAGGGAGTTAAGAGCAGGGCTTAGATGTCCTCACTCCCCAGCCCTTCGCTCCACCTCTGCAGCTCCACAACCCTCCTTCCTCACCTGTCCAGTCCCGCCTCTGGCCCAGCCTTCTGCCCTCCTTCTCTCTTCCTGGATTCCTAAAACCATCTCCCCACACTCCTCAAAACCTTGCCGCTCCTCTCTCCTTCCCCAAACACCCCTACTTCCTTCATCTCCCCGCTTTTCTCCTCAGTTCCCCCATTTCTGCACCCAGCTCAACCTCCAGCCTGTCCACTCTTGGTTACTTCCCCACTGGAGCTGGAAGCCACATCAGTGATCAAACATTATGCCCATCACAGTCTGCTCAGAGACACACCTGGGCCAATCTTCCGAGCCCTACCCCTGAGGTTCTGAGTCCCTACACCCCATCTGCAGCGTTAAAGGCATTAGGTAGCAACGGGGCTAGAGCAGGTGGGAGTGCGTAAGGACAGGGTGTGAAGTTGAGGCTCGTGATGAGGTTGGGAGGAGAATAGGGGATGGAAGGGGCCATCAGTTTGGAGAGATGAGTGATGGGTCTTTCTGAGTCACAGGGGGAGGGCCATGAAACATTCATATACATCTGCCCAAAAATCATTCATATCTACCAAGGACTTCAGAGCCACAGCCCAAGGCATGCTGAGGAGCGGGAGCTCAGCAAGGCAGGGAGAGGAGACAGGGACTGTGTGGAGCCCAGTTTCTAGGCCTGGGAACCCATGGAGGTCCCCTGGGCTCCAATTGTAACTCCTTTGCACCCTGAATGACACAGAAAGCTGGGGGTGAGTTGTCCAGCCCTGCTCCTGAATAGAGGCAGCTCCTGTCTCTCTCAAAGTCAAGGGTAAGGGGTCACTGTGCCCACAGGCATCTCACCAAGTTGCCCTCATCATCAGCGTCATCCCCATCCAGTGGGGGGTCATCAGGATGCAGGGCCCGGGCCAGGCGCCCTGAGGCTGACTTGCCATTGCAGTCCTGGTGCTCTGAGGCTGAGCTTCGGCCGCTCGCTGTGCGGTGCAGCCTGGGTACCTGCAGGGTATCCGGCAGGTCGAAAGAGCCCTTGACTTCCCGCTCCAGGGACTCCCCATGGCGACGGTCACTGCCTGCCGGGGTGGCTCGCTCCTCTTCCGAACTGTCCTCCTCGTCTTGGCTCTCCCGGCCTTCACCAGACAGGAGGGATCGCCGCTCTCCACTTGGGCTCCTCCGCTTCAGGCTTGGGGCACGACCGAGGCTGTTTCGGCTAGAGCGCCTGCTGGTCCAGCTGCTTGCTGCGCTCCAGGGGCTGTGTGGGGAGCTACGGGTACTCGGCTGGAGGGACAGCAAGCACACAAGGGTCTCAGTGAGGGCTGTGGCTCTGCACCCACTCATAAGTGTCCCCATCTCCTGAGTGTCCAGCCCTGTCCTGAGTGGTGGTAGTTCTTGTCTCTCTCAGAGTCAAGGGTAAGGGATCATTGTGCCCATGCACAGGCAGCTCCTATAAGCCTTCCTGACATCACATCAGGTATAAGCCCTGGACTCCAATATCTGGATTCAGGTCCTGGTTCACTGGAACCAGCTGTGTGACCTTGCGCAAGTTACCAAACCCCTTTGGGCCTCACTGAGAAGTGTTACCATCAGCTGAGTATCAGTATAAAATCTCGGCAATAGCGCGGGCTCAGGCACCAGCCTTCTGGGTTAAAACATTGGCTCTGTCACTTGCTAGCTGTGGAGCTTCTCACAAGTCACTTCAGTTGGATGATAAAATGCAGACAATAAGGAAACCTCATAGACTTGTGAGGACTAAATAAGTCAAGCACACTTATGTGCAGTGTTTAGAACTACGAGGACTGCCAGAAATCACACTTTGCTACGTACCTCATTGCTGAACATCACTATGGTCATCTTCGAAATATCCCCCTTGGGAAGCTATGCACCAACACCAATGTCTAGTCCACCCCTCAAAGCAATTTTGGAACTCTTTTTCTGGAATGGCCATCGGAGCTATCATCATATTACCCTTGATGTCCCGAATGTCATCAAAATATCTTCCTTTCAATACTTCCTTTATCTTCCAGTAAAGAAAAAAGTCATCAGGGGCCAGATCAGGTGAGTAGGGAGGGTGTTCTAATACAGTTATTTGCTTACTGGCTAAAAGCTCTCTCACAGACAACTAGACAACTAAGGTCATGATCTTGCCACCTTGCCACCATGCACAGCAGCCATTCCAGAAAGAGTTCCAAAATTGCTTTGAAGTATTGACTAGGCACTGGCACCAGTGCCTAGCTTCCCAAGCAGAGTACCTTGAAGGTGACCCTAGTGATACTCAGCAGTGAGATATGTAGCCCTTAGAACAATTAAGTTCGCGGACTTCATTGTCAGATCTCATATGTCTAGTTCAAAGCCAGTAACAAGACTAGGGTTTGCTATTACGATTAGGCAAGGCGCAAACGGTTAACATGCTTGACTCCTAACCAAAAGGTGGCAGGTTTGAGTCCAGAAAAACCTCAGAAGAAAGGTGTAAGTGATCTACTTTTCAAAATCCACCAAACACACTTTTGTTGAAACACGCATGGGATCAACACGGGTTAGAATCAACTTGATTGGCAACTGATTTGATTTTGGTTAAGGAGGCTGGGACTATCCTCTGCTCGCCCTTTACAGGTAAAGCTCAGAGCGGTTGACAGAAGAGGCAGGATTAGAAGCCTGATCTTTTGCCTCCAGGTTTGGGGCTTTTCCTCTTGGTTGTCAGGGCTCACTGACTCCTTTGGGGTGTGTTAGGATGCATGCACACACGCACACACGCACGCACACACACACACCCCTTGGGGTGTGTTAGGACGCGCGCGCGCGCGCGCGCACACACACACACACACACACACACACACACACACACACACACACACACACACACACACACACACACACACACATTCCCCTTCCACTCCTGGTCCAATCCTTGACCAGCTCCCTTCCGGCCTCTTCTTTGCAGCCCCCAGCACGTTTCCCACCACGGCATCACATGCGCCCCCTACCGGTGACTTCATCTCGTGGGCCGACCCGGGGTCCGCAGACCAGCAGCTGCTGGTGCGGCGAGAGGCGGAGCCCAGTGGCTCGGCCAGGCCGGTGCTGGAGCTCTTGGGCAGTGACATGGGCGTGGCAGCCGTGTGGATAATGAGGGGTGGCAACAAGCTCCTCCGCAGCTCCGGATGCTCTCCCAGGGACACCACTGCAGGGGCAGAGAGGAGAAGCCCCTAGTCCACCTGGAGCTGGCACAGGCCGATGGCCCACACTCTCAGGATGGGTACTCACGGGCCAAGTGCTTCTTCCTGCCCCCACTGCCTTCAAGGCTTGGCGAGAAGAAATCGGGCTCCGACTCAGACTTGGTGGCATCTCCCTAGGGTCAAGGAGCAACGGGTATTTAGGGGCCTGCCTGGGGTAGGGGGATGGCAGGATAGCTGAGGTCTCCCTCTCTCCACACACACCACATATAGGCCACGGAACCAGCAACCACGGCACAAAGCATGCACCGGTGCAGGGTGTCCCGGGGCCCCAAAGCCTCTGCATCCCACCAGACAAACCTCAGGGACCACCATGGCTAACCCCAGAGCCCAGAGCTCAACCAGCCCGGCAGGGACTGATGCCAAGGCTGGCTGAGGGCAGAAGGAAGTCAGGAGGTGGCCGGGGACCTGAGTAAAGTGGTCCCCAGAGCCTCAATGCCAAATGGCCACTGAAGCCCTTCTACCATCCCTCCTCAGCTCCCCTCTCCCATGCCCCAGACCTGGGGAGCCTGGAAAGAAATTGAAAGACCCCAGACAGAGAGGCTCAGCCCAAGGTTACCACTTTGGTCCCTCTGCTCTTCCCTCCATCTGCCCCAAGCCCCAGCCCCCTCCCCTGGCCCCATTTTTACCTCTCGCCCTGTCTCTGGGACAGACTTTTCTTCCTTCTTAGCAGGTCAGTAGGTTCCCCAGTAATTACACACTTCTCCTTAAGAAGTTATTAAAAAATACTTGATTGCTACTTTTGATAAGGACATAAATATTGCATAATTGGCATCTCAGGGGATCCTTTTCATTAACTCAGTTTACATCCCTAACGAGGCCTTTAATTATCAAGTGAGATCTCCAGGGGGCTGCTCAGGATGCACAGCGCCATGGGGTCCTGGGGGGAATCCTGGCTTTGCCCCAAATTCCTGTGTCCATGCAGAAAGAGCAGGGCACAGGCTCAAAGTGGAGGCCAGAGAAGGATGGTATCCTGATAGACCTACTTGGACCTCCTAGGCAGTCAAAAGGCTAGAGATTGAGAAGTAATTTAAAATTTAGTACATTCTGGCAAGAGCCACACACCTCACCCCTACATCCTCCAAAGACTTGTCCTGCGCTGAGGCAGCCTGTGGGGTCTTCAATAGAGACTCAGGGCAAGGGGCATAGGACAAAGGGAAGAGAGAGATGGCCAGCAGGACTGCGGCTACCAGTCGGCTCTGCTGAGGCCCAATGTCTCAGACTCCTCCAGGACCCAGCACAGACACCACACGCATGGGGGCACCACACATACACACACAGGATTCTAAGTCCCTTCCTTTTCCAGTTGACCTACTGGTCTGACTGAGGCAATGGCGCCCTTTGTGGATGGATGGGCAGACACAAGGTGGTCCTCAAAGGGGAAGGGACTTAAAATCAAAGCAAACCTCACAACATCAATGACCACCACGGCCACTACAAACCGTACAGCAGCTGAGCATGAATGACGAGCACAGAAACACGGAGGCAGCGTGGAGGGGTCATGGGGCACAGAGGGGCATGCCAACTCTGGATTGCGTACCTACCCCCTGGGAGTCGACAGGCAGCTGAATACAGCTCAACTGTCCACTCGCATCTTCCCGTTTGCTGATTTCCTACAGGGAGAGGGGGAGGCAGGGGAGGGGCACTGTCACCGGAGCTCGGGCTTTCAAATACGGGTTTCGAAAGAAGCTGGAGATGAGCAAGGGTGGACACCCAACAACAGGGAAATGAGAGAAATGGGAAGTGAGGGACAGAGTGGGAAGGCCTTCCAGAATTCAACCTCAGACTCTCAAGCCACAGTGATTCTGGAGGGTGAGGGCAGAGGCCTTAGAGATGGCAGATGAGGCAAGAAAGGCAATGGAGCTGCCCAGTGACCTGGTCATACTAGCTGCCATGCACAGAGGGTGTGCCAAGCACGGCACCAACTGCTTGACCAGTGCTAATTCACGTCCTCACAAAGGAGGAAGCATGTACTGCCATTGCCATCTTACGGGTGAGGCACCTGAGGTTCGGGGAAGTTCAAGAAGCTACCCTAGGTCAGTCACACAGAGCAAGAAGTGGATCCTGGGACACAGCTCACTTCTCCCTGGCACTGAGGCAATGGGCTTGGAAAATGGGCAGAGAGGTGGGAGGGAGGAGTGAATGAAAGTTGGAGGAGGCTGGGGAGGAAGTGAAAACAGGTCTCATCACCTGCCATAGGCTGGCCTACCTCCCTTCAAATCACAATTGATCCAGGCTGATCTGTTGGGGATGGAGTGTGACAAGTGACACTGCGATGAAGGCTATGATGTTGTTTAATATCAAGTAATGGCCCCACACTGGGCCTCCTGCCTGTTCATTTAATTAAGTGCGTGCATGATAAATCTACAGGAATTCAGGGCACTGCCCCCTGTGATCAGGAAATCAACAGCGAGCAGGCCCCACTTCTGCTCCACCTCCTTCTACCTCTTGTCAGGGTAGCCAGGCCAGCAGGGGGGACAGATATCCCCTAAGCACTCCTGCTGGTTGAAGACAAAAAAATAGGGGCAGCTGCTTCCTCTGCTGAGGTGGGGTGTCTTCATTTTGTCAAACAAAAACCCAGCAAAACCAGTCTTCCCTTTTAGACCATGGGGCTTCCCTTCAAACAGTGCTTGACCCCCTTGAAACTTTGCATAAGTAGGGTCAGATGCCACCAAAAGTGACTCTCCCTCCTACCCAGGCAGGTAACAGTAGTACCTAGTCCAGACCCTCACGTGGACATCCAGGCCCTGGCCACTGCCCACTCCATGGAGAGGGAATTGATCCTGAAATCCTTTCTCCAGTCCACCCTATTGGAAGCGTTGCACCCCACAGCCCATGCCTGAGACCCCTACCCCACAGCCGTTTATACTTGGAGGGCTTAGGAGGAAATGGCTGCCCACCAGGCTAGGGCAACCTACATGCCCCCAGCAGAGTCAGACTGACCAGGCCAGGCTGCTCTCCATTCCCACGCTCAGACTTGGTGCTGCCTAGCAACCAGGCCCAGCTCAGCTGCGCTCAGCCTAACAAGGTGTTTTCTGAAAGGGCCAAGTGGTGGGGAGGGGGCTGTCTGCACTGGACACCTCCAGGGTGACTGAGGGCCGCATTTGTTCTAGCTGAAGGACCAGTGAGGGGAGGGGACAGGCCCAGGTAGATTTCCATTTCCCTCCAGAGAGTTCCACAGGAATTTTTCTAAGGAAGCCTTCACTCCTGAAGCTGCGGTTTAGAAGGGACTGCAGGGCACCCATGCCCACTTGAATCCTCTTCCCACTGGCAAAAGGGCAGCAGCTGAGTGGGGGTAGAGGCCACAGAGACCCTAGCTTTTATAGGAGCAGTGTGGCATCACTTAACCTTCAGAGCCAGGAAACCCCAAGTAGATTTCCCATCCCAAGGAGGGTGCTGACACCTTCCTTCTCGAAAGAGGCCCAGCTATCATCAAACGCAGGCCTGTGATGCCCCCACAGGCTGTCCTCACAGTGGGTAGAAATGTGATAATGGATAACTACACAATTAAAACGGAAGTGGGAGAAAGGCCAGTGCAGGACAGACATACCCGCACCCCACTAGCCCAACCTGGCCCACGGGAACAGCCCTCCCTTGCAGGGTTGGGAAAGGAGTCGAAAAATAGATTTTTGTTTTTCCACCATGTGCTAGGTATTTATAGACCAGGCCACAGCGGGAGTTTCCATCCGGGTCACCCAGAGAGAACTGGACCAAGAGCTTCTCCATGCCCAACCTGGAGCATTTCTAGGTTGGGCCAACCTGCCCTATGCAAGGGGCTGGAGGGCTGGGATGGGCCTGGGGATATAGGGAGGGGGAGGAGAGGCAGGGCTGGGGAGAAAAGGGTCAAGTCCCATCAGGCAGAGGCTGCACCCTGACACAGCAAGGGCAGGATCGATGTAAATCAATATTAATTGATGACGCTGCCTGTGACGAAGGGGACAGAGCCTGGGCTGGAAATAGGACGCTCATCTCTGCCATGCCCGCAACTAATTGGGCTCATTTCTCACCCCGGGCAGCTCAGCCCTGCCTGGGCCCTGGTGGCATCTTTATCAGCTCAGCCAGAGCACAGATGACTCGCACACAAACCATCCCCATCCTCTGGCTCAGATAGGTTCCCTCTGATGTCCCAGAGAATACATTTGTTAGGAAGCAGCGGCACTGTGCACCCCTGACACTAATCTTGCTGATTTTCTGGGCAAGGGTCTGGCCAGTTTAAAAAGGGAAGGCCTGCCCTGCAGGTAGCCTTTGACCCACAGACCCGATAACCACTCTGTTTCCCAGATGACAGAGGCTGTAAGAGTCCTGGAGCTCCCAACCCCTAGGCCACCCAGCTTAGTCTGAAGAAAACTGCCTGCCAGACCTCACAGGCCACCATGAGCTGGCGGTACAGGGGACTTAAATGAGGCTGCAGAACCTTCTTGGAAATGAAACTGGGTGGGGCAGGGTGAGGGTGGGTGGGGCAGGGCAGGGGGTCACCTCTGCCTGGAAGCCCTCCACCAGGATGGCAACAAGCAAGTTAAAGAGCACGTAGTTTCCGAAGGTCATGAGAGCAATGAAGTAAAGAGCAGCCCAGGACGACGTGGAGGCCATCCCATTGTACAGGACCTTGTTCCAGTCCTCTTGGGTCAGGATCTGCAGGAAAAGTGAGGTGAAGCCAAAGGACACGCATCAGGGCCTGACCAGGGCCACCCTCGCCAGCCTCCAGAGCAGCCGCCCCCTACGCTGTTACCCTCTTTGCACCTGGAAGACTGTGACAATGGCCCAGAGCAGGGAGTCAAAATTCTTCCGGTCTGGCAGCGTGTCCCCGTCCCTCTCAGACGCGAATTTACAGCCAAAGAGGTGCATGCCCAGAATGCTGAAGACACAGGGCCACAGGTGGGGGGTCAGAGCGCCGGCACCCCTCACCCCACAGGCCCTTGGGCCCCGAGCCTGGCCCGTGTCCCAGCCAGGCCAGGAGCTGTGCCGCCCTCACCTGAAGATGAAGATGAAGAGCATGAGCAGCATGCAGAAGGTGGCCACGTTGTCCATGGTCTTCATGAGCACCACGAGCTGCCGCTGCAGCGCCGGCAGAAAGCGCACCAGCTTCAGCACCCGCATCAGGCGGAAGGTCCGCAGCACCGACAGGCCGCCCCCCTGCTGGCCTACGATCTCCCACACGCTGCAAGGGGGCAGGGAGCCTGAGTCCACTGCCTCCACATCCACCCCGCCCTCCTCTATGGGGTGACTCTAGCAGCACCTGAGGGCTTGTAGTGGCCTCTCTGCATGAGAAAAGGGGGCCCACACACAGCCCCTGGGCCTCCAAGCAGGAGCCCCTGAGCTGGCGAGGATCTGAGGAGCAGCCCAGACCACCCCACCCTCCACTCCTGCCAGAGGTCACATACTGGCAGCAGACACCCTCTCCCTAAACCCGGCCAATGCAACAGTATCAGGCTATGGAATATTTGCTTTGTTCTCTTCTAATGAAATCTAAAGCCAGTTCCAGAAAGCAATAAAACAGTTTTCTTGGCCCCAGGCCTGGGGGGACAGAGCAGCTTCCCAAGGTCTTGGAAACCCTAAAGCAAGTTGCCGGCGTCTGAGATGGTTTCCAAGCACTTTGCAAGCATAGCCTGCTGGCTGTGCCTTATCCTGCTTCCGACTCCTCTCCAAAACCAGCTCCCTAATGCTCACCCGCCCCAGGCCAGGAAGGGGTCAAGGGCAAAGGAAAACAGTGGGGAGAGGAGACTGAAGAGGGGCCTGGCCAAAGGAGATGGGATTCCACTTCCAGATGAGCAAGGTCCAGTGAGGGAGAGGATGAAGTGGGGCGTGGGGACAGAGTCTGCTTCCTGCTGGGGGAATGGCAGGTCCTATGCAGTGGTGGGGCCTGACTCTGGACCCCTCCATTGCAGAGGCGTAGGCTGAGTGGCTCCTTGCCCCGAGCCATGCTTGTGGGCATTCCTGGGCCTCAAGCAAGAGGTGAGGGAGGGGCAATCCTACCTGATCACAACAATGACACCGTCAAAGATGTTGTAGGGATTCTTGATGTAGCCAAAAGGCCCATATACCAGCAGCTTCAGCAGCATCTCCAGGGCAAAGAGACTGGTGAAGACGATGTTGCTAATTTCCAGAGCGTTGGTGAGTTCCTCGGGCTGAAGGGCAGGGTGGGTATGAAGAGCCCCAGCTTCTCCCTGAGCCCCTCCACCCAATCCTCCCAAACATGTGGAGCAGGAACAGCAAGCTTACGCAAAGTGGAGACTAAAGCTGGTGCTCAGGTGTCTGGGGAGGACTGCCCCCTAAAGGGTTAACGAGGCAACACCTGCACAGTAGTCACCCCAGGAAGTGGCCACATGAAACCTGTACCCCTTCCCGTTCCCCAGATCTGGGTCTGAAATCCCGGGACCACCGGTTCCCCTTGGGGGCCTGTGCTGTGAGTTCTGCCCTGCTTCCTGCTGGGAACTCTGAGACTCATCTTGGCCTGTACTGCCAGCCAGCTTGAGGGGGACCCAGCCAGCAGTGCAACGGTCTCCAAAGCCTCACACACACACCCGCCCCTCAGCCACACACAAAGTCACACGTGTTCTACAATTACTCTGCGGACTTGGCAGCCTTCTCTTGGACAACTGTGGCTCTGCTTGCCTCCTTCCAGACACACACACAGACAGGCACACACACTCACAGTCATGCACATGCTGGCAGCCAGAAGGGATATCCCAAGGAGGGTTGTCACAGAGGTTGAGGCACCTGGGGTCTCAGCCTGAGACTGGGACACCTGCGTCAGTTTCTAGCCTATTCTATCAACGCACTGTGTACATTTCTGCAAGATTCTCAGTCTCTCTGGGCCAAATGTAAAACACTGGCAGTAATGACTTGAATTCTCCCATTGGGAAGCTGTGACGGGGACTAAGGACACCTTCTAAAGAGGTCATCAGAAGAACTAATAACAAATCCTATTTCACCTGCTTTTGCAGCCCTCTTGTCACCTCCTTCCCTTTCTCCTCCTTTCAGTACCGAGTGCCTATATGTGTTGCTGCATGTGAAAGCTAGACAAGGAATAAGGAAGACTGAAGAAGAATCAACACTGTGGTGTTGGCAAAGAATACTGACTGTACCATGGCATGCCAAAAGAATGAACAAATCTAGCTTGGAAGAAGTACAATCAGAATGCTCCTTAGAAGCAAAGATGACAAGCCTACATCTCACATACTTTGGACATGTTATCTAGAGGGATCAGTCTCTGGAGAAGGACATCTTGCCAGCTAAAGCAGAGGGGCAGCAAAAAAGAGGAAGACCCTCACCGAGAAGGACTGACACAGTGGCCGCAACAAAAGGCTCAAGGATAACAATTGTGAGTGAGGATGGCAGAGGACTGGGCAGTGTTCGTTCTGTGGTGCATAGGATCGCTATGAGTCAGAACCAACTCAGCGGTACCTAATAACAACAACCACAACGATGCATTATTGGTTCAAGTCTAAGTTCATCCAGGTACCCTAGAAGAAAGTCCTGGCAATCTCCGACTGAAAATCAACCACTGAAAACCCTGTGGAGCACAGATTACTCTGACGCACATGGGTTACCTTGAGTCAGACTTGATTCGATGGCATCCAGTTACTGTATACCTAGCAGTGGTCCCTGGGTAGCGCAGTTTATGTCTGACTGCTAGCTGCAAGGTTGCAGGTTTGAAGCCACCCAGCAGTACTGCAGAAGAAACACCTAACAGTCTGCTTTTGTAATGATTACTGCCAAGAAAACCCCATGGAGCAACTCTACTCTGCGACACATGGGTACACTGTAAGTCAGAAGCAACTGGAGGGCAATTGTTTACTGTATGCCTAGCAATGCACCAGGTGCTAAAGGAGACACCAAAAAAAGAAAGAAAAAGAAAATAAAGCCAACCATGCTCCCTGCCTCCCAGGAGCTCAGTGTCTCGCTGGAAACACATTGTACACACACTAAACAGCTGAATAACCACAAGAAGCCTTAGCCGCCTCGGTGCCAAAATAAATGATCCAAGCAGTAAATACAGGAGTTCAGGGGACAGAAGGTGATGGGTGAAGGGACTGGGAAAGGCCTCATCAGCAGTCAGCACTTGTAATGAGCTTGGTGGGATGAGGAGGAGTCTAGTCAGGTATAGGGAGAAGAGACGTGACTGCTCGGGGGGATGGCATGGGCAAAGGCTGGGCACAAGAAGGGGCCTAGTGTGGGGAAAAGGGAGGGGTGTTACCCAGCTGAGGGCTAGGGGAAAGGGGAGGACATGGTTGGCTCAGGGGATGGGGTATCTTGACAAACCAAAAGCCTAAGGCGCACAATAGGTACTCAAGGAGTCTGAGTTAAATAAATGACTGAAAGTAGCCCTCATTCCATCAGACACCTCCCCTGCTCTCCCCCCTTTCTGTCCAGATGCCTCATCTGGCTGGCTGCCCAGGTAAGTTGTTCAAGCGTAGAGCCAGACCTTGGGTACAACCAAATGGATCTTAATGGTCCCCATCTGTGTGGCCAGCATGGGTAAGGTGTGGGGAGCTGGGAGGAAGGTACTTCTGCCGAGCAGGTGAGGGATGCTCAAGATCAGCAGCTACTCAGAAGAGGGTGAACTCCCAAAGTATTCTTTCTCAAAAGCAGCCTTGGGGGAGGCGGAGCAAGGCCAGGGTGGAAGCAGGGCTGACAGCCAGCTGTCCAGGGGCAAGTGGCTGTCTTGGAAGGCAGTGTAGCAGGGAGCTCGTTACTCCTTAGATTGGGAGTGAAGAAAGGAAGGGACAGTGCTATCTGACCTAGTTAATCAGGTCCTAGACAGCTGGAATCTTCAGTCCCTCCAGCGTGAGCAGGGAGCAGCTGGGGAGGAAGGGGCCCTTCTCGGCACAGAAAAAGCTCTAGTTATACACAGGGCTCATATCCCCTCTCTGCTAAAGTAGATCCCCCTAGTCCAGTCTGCCCCCAATGGGCTCCCAAATCCCATCCACTGGAGCGTGGTGGCCAGTGATCCTGCCTCTGTGTCATCCTGCCACCTGCCCAGCTCTCCATCTTTGAGTTGGATAAAGATGATGAGCCCAGACCACACAGGTACAGTCTCAGCCGTGGGGTTTTGGCCCACCATGCACATCACCTCATTCTGTCCACACAACATTCTAGAGATGAAGGCAAGAGGCCGAGGGAGAGTATGACTGGTTGAAGGTCACAGAATGGGTGGAATAGGGGGAGTGGGACCCAGTTCCACATCACTGATTTCAACAATAATAATCAAGCCAAGTTGATTTCAACTCACGGCAACCCTGTCCATGTCAGAGTAGAGCTGCTCTATAGGGTGTTCAAGGCTGTGGCCTTTTGGAAGTAGACCACCAAACCCTTTGTCCAAGGTGCCTCCAGGTGGTTTCTAACCGCCGACTTGTCGGTCAGTAGCCTTAACCATTTGTGCCATCCAGGGATTCCTCCAACAATGACAGGCAGCATTGAAACCCAACCCCTGAGTGACCTTGAGGGGCCTGCAAACCTACACACATGGGTGGCTTGAATATACAATATGTCTTCTACGTGTAGAAATCCATTTCAAATGAGCACAGATGTGATGAATAAAGAACAAATTGATTTGAAAGCACACTTGATATTCATTTACAATGGGCTGATTGTATGGCATGTAAATGATGCCTCAAAAAAAGCTGTTAAAAAATTTAAAAATTAATAAGCCCTTTTTTTTTTTCTTTAAGCAGTTAAAACCACAGCAGCTTTGGGTCTCAATGCACTTGCTCCCTCAGCGACTCCTAAAAGCACAACTATTGCTCTGTGTGTGAGACACGTGGTTTTCCTCATTTCCTGATGTTATCAACAGAGCTCTCAGCAGTCTGCACCCGAGGACTCACAGCCACTCACCCCACTCCTACCCACACATACCAGTCGTGAGTCTCATCACAAGGGGTGGTGCACCCCATCTCCAACCTACACCATCAGTCCCAGTTGAGGGTGTGTAGCAGCAGCAAAGGCTGGAGTCCCCACCCTAAACCCCCAAGGATCTTAAACTGCAGGAGCAGGGCTATGGGGCCCAGGAGGGAAGGCGGGCCTGCTCTGGGCCCTGCCCTCTCCCTTCTCCTACTTGAACTGCACACTTCTGGGGGCAATGCTGCTTTGTGGGAGAAAGACGTGACGATTTCCATCTGTCAAGGTGATGACCTGGGAAACCCTATGGGGCAATAATTATATCTGTCACACGGGGCGGCTATATGTCAAAATTGACCCAATGGCACACAACAGCATCAGCTTGTTCTCTTCCAAGGCTCTAGTAAGTCCACCCTCCACCCCCTTACTCCCCGCCCCCCATCCCCCCCCCCAGCCCACACGCGGTCCATGGTAAAAAAGCCCTCCTCTCCTAGGCCAAGTTACTAAATCGGAGGCTGGGAACGTTCCACAAACACAGGCTAAGGACACGGAAACACAATCTTAGCAACACAGTTGCCCCAGGGACCAGAGCTGTGATCACAGCCGCTGCAGCAGCAAGAGAAGAGGACGGAGCCAACTTCAGCCAAAGACCAACAGCAGCCCACAAGAGACCAGGCACCTGCTCCCAGTGTTTTGTTTCCTCCCTGTTTACGGACAAAGATGAGACAGACGTGACTGTCTTAGACAGTCTGGGAAACTTAGGCTCCAAGAGATGTCATAACTTAATGGACATCACATCATTTGTCCAGAAAGGTGCAGTGCCAGGTCTGTCTGTGCTTTCTGCTACATGTCAGCCTTCAGGACCCTCTCCATACTGCACCCCAGGCCACACTCCAGACACATCCCATACAGAAGGTGTACAAGCCCCACAGGCATGGACCAGAGTAGCCACCTCTTGTCACCAGCACTCCCTGTTGCCAGGTTGTCCCCACCAAGGTCTAGACATTTATTCCCTCTAGTTTACAGATGTCAAGGTCCAGTGGAAGGGTCTCTGAGATGAGGCCCTACTGGAGGCCCTAGACCTCTTCTCCATGTGGATGTGAACTATAGACCTTGTGCCTCCCGTCTACCAGCATCTCCCTGACCCCCAACTGTCACTTTGGAACAACTAGGGTC
The DNA here is from genome assembly GCA_028571685.1 of Heterohyrax brucei. Taxonomy (NCBI): domain Eukaryota; kingdom Metazoa; phylum Chordata; class Mammalia; order Hyracoidea; family Procaviidae; genus Heterohyrax; species Heterohyrax brucei. The sequence continues at coordinate 108,086,981 of CM053149.1, read as the reverse complement.
CCAGGTAGGCTGCTGAATATTCCCCAGCGCCACCAGGATTCCCCCGAAACCCATAGCATCATGTCAACTAACCCTGAAAGTGCCCACTGTGTGCTGAGCACTGGTGATTCAAAGGGAGGAGGTTTGAACCTGATCACAGGAGACCTGCCCAGCTGTGTGACCTCAGGCAAGTCCCTTAACCTCTCTGATTCCCACAGTCCTTTTCTGTAAAATAAAGTAGCTCCACTTCTGTGGTGAGGCTGTTCTGTAGGACAAAGACGTCAAGCCTGTGGAAACTCCAGCCCAAGGCCAAGTTCAGGGAATCTTGGAGATGCTGAAAGTGGAAGCTAGGGGTGTGGGGGAGGCTGGGTGGGATAGCCCTCACAGAAGGTGGAACAGGGTGTCTGCAAGCCTTTGACTAAGCACCAAGCTGGGGGCCAAAGCCAGGAGAGGTCAGATGGCCAGTCGGGAGAAAGAGGAAGGAGAATATCAGAGGAGAGCACCGTACTGGGGACAGCAAGAACAAAGAGGCAGAGACAGGAATGTGTTGGGTACAGCCAGGGACCAACTGGTCTACCTGGGCCAGGGGATGGAAGGGGCCAGTGGTGGATGAGACTGCCAAGACTGGCAGGGCCCAGGCGGAGTGGCCTCGATTCCAGTCCAAGATGACTGGGACCGGACCTGCCTCTGCTCATAATGCTGCTACTGAGGCTCCGAGGGGAGGAAGATGGGCAAAGCTGTGCGTTAAGAAGATTAATCTGGCTGCAGCGTGGCCGCGTGTGGACTGCTTGGAGGGGAGAGATGGAGACCAATTAGGGAGGACTGCGGCGGTCCAGGCGGGAGGCCTGGGAGCCGGCTCTAGCAACAGTGATGTGCCTTTTGCTGGGAACGGACAAGCCCAGCCCGTGCTGAGCAGAGGCTCATACGGGTCACCCCAGGCCTGCTCAGACCCCCGCCCTCTGACCAGCTTCATTCTAGCTTCCACGTGCTCCCAGTTCTGACCCCTAAGCTCACCTCATGCCTGCTTTGGAGAGTCCAGCCTGCTGTTCCTCACTCACCCAGGAGAGGGGGTCCAGTCTGGCCACAGTAATAGGCTAGCAGGGTCACTGGGCCAGTGGGAAGGGTGTCTTCAAGGAATTGGACAGAAGGCATCAGGGTGGCAGAAGGTTTCCAGGAAATCCCATAGGTCTTATCATACAGATCGTGGACTTACTGTTTACCATGGCCTGGAAACTCTGCAGTCTGAAACTCAGCCTTTCTCAGCACAACCCTTTCAGCACCTCACACCCATGTCCACAGGGCCTGCAGGTAGTCTCGGTGCTGAAGAGCCTTCTAACCCGGGCAAACGCAAGTAGTGGCTGTAACACCCTCCCCACAATCTCTCTCAGCTCCCCTGAAGCCACATAAGATAAAAACACAAACCACGCGGGCACCACGCACCTACGATGCTCACACAGCTTTGAGACAGCCACCCCAAAGTCCCTGCTATTGACAACCTGGAACTGTGGTCCCTGCCCCTCACCCATCCGGAGCCGGCAGTAGACTGTTCAAAGCTGCTCTCAGGATGAGGGTCTCAGGGGACACATTCAAGACCCAGCCCCTCCCAGCCCAGGTAAGTCCCTGCCTCCTCCACTTCTTCTGGCTGCTCCTGAATTGCTGAGTGCTGCTAGACAGAGTCACGAACCTGTGCTGACTGGACAGGCCGAGTCCCTGCTGGTGGCCTCTGCCGGTCCCAAGCTGCTCTATGTCTTTATTCACAATCCTTTCTTCCCAGCTCATCTCCAGCTCTCTCCACGGGAGCTGCCACCAGCCTCCTCTCCTCCTCGGCCCCCTCCCCCACTCCCCAGCCTGACCTCAGCTTCACTCGTCACCGTCAGTCACCATCACCACCGTCACCGGCTTGGCTTGGCTTCCCTCCTCTGCCTCTGATGGCTCTGTTCACCAGTGATCCTCCCCTCAGAGGGGGCCCAGTGCACCACCTGTACTGGGATCTCAAGTGACCTCCCATCCCCAGCCCCTGCCCTCAGGTGGCCTGGGACCTGTTCCTAGCCACACTGTATCCACCCGCTTCTCCAGTCTCCCAAAGCCCTGCCCAAAGGGGAATTTAGGCCCATTCAGCCCTGAATCCCAGCTCCTACTACTCTATTTCTTCCAGCCAGAGACCCCTCTGCAGCCTGAGTCTGGTGCCAGCCCTCCTCCTAAGGCCTCCCCTGGCTCCTGTGACACAGGCCGCAACCCGGGCTCCCTCCCCTCCATTCTCTCCCTCCCTCCCCTCCTCAGCGATTTTACCCTCTCCGACCTCTCCAGCTGCCCAGGGGTGTAGGCAACACTGAACAGTCTCCTTCCCAGTCCCTGGCCCCTTGTCCAGAGAGCCAACGCATGCCTGATAGTCTTCTGGGCTGGCACCCAGCCATCTCAGACTTAGCACATCACCTCCTTCCTCCCCCTTCCCATCATTCTCAGGATTCTGTCTGGGGACTCTGAGGTCATCTAAGATTCACCAACCCTCCCAGGCAGCAGGTGCCAGGGCCCTAGGCCCTGCCACTAGAACTGCTGTTTCACTTGCCCCCCATCCTCCTGACTGCCATGGCCTTGGTGGGGGCCTCACTGTCTCTGATCTGGACAACAGAAATTGCCTCAGCCCTTCCCAACTCCAACCTGCCCTGACTGGCAACTCGAGCTTCCTTCCTTGCCCCCTGGACTCACATCATTCCCTGCCTAAACACCCAAGGTGGGAAATCATGAGTGTCCCCCAGCACATCTCACGCCACCCTGTGCATGCCCAGGCCAGCCTGCTGGAGTTGTTCCTTCACTGAGACTTTTCTGCTCCTAATTCTAGCTGCCACAACCCTATTTATCCATTCAGGCCCTCTCAAAAGCCACCTCCTTCATGAAGCCCTTTCAAATCCCTCCATCAGGTGTGAGCATCTCTCCTTTGTTCTCCTCCTCCCAAGCCTTCTCTGGAAACCCTGGTGACACAGTGGTTAGGTGTTATAGCTGCTAATCAAAAGGTCAGCAGTTCAAATCTGCCAGCTGTGAGGTTCTACTCTGTTCTATAGGGTCGCTATGAGTCGCAATCCGTTTGAGGGCGGTGGGTTTGGTTTGGTTTGGAAGGCTCCTTGCTGGCACTTCTGGCTCCGTCCTTGCCTCTTCATCCCTGTGTAAGGTGTACAGGTAGTGCTTCACATGCATTTGTTGATTGGGGGAGCCTGGAGCTAGGGTATGTCCAGAAGAATGGGGACACCCCCTTAGCTGGACATACCCCAACAGTCCCTCTCCCTGTGGGGATCATCTGGAAGTCCAGAGCCAGGTCAGTGAAAGGGTCATCCCGAAGCCCTATTCAACCCTGGGCCCAGCTCCTCTGCAGGTCTTCTCTGCTTTGAGGCCAAGGACTCCTGTGGGTCCCAAGGATAGGTCAGGGATGGGATGTCCATGAACTTCTGTCCTCCAAAGCCATGCCTGGGGTGTCTGCACATGTGTGAAAGAACCTTCGGTGGCACAACAGTGGAGGTCTCAGCTGCTAACCAAAAAGTTGAAGGTTCTGAATCCAGCCAGTGGCTCTTTGGGACAAAGGTCTGGCAATCTGCTCCTGTCCAGATTACAGCCTAGAGAGCCCTGTGGAGCAGTTCTAGTTTGTCACATGAGGTGGCTATGAATCAGAATTGACTCAACGGCACACAACAACAACAGCCACTGTGAGAAGGCCCCTGGCTTTCAGCAGAATCCAGAAGGAGATCTGTGACAGCCCTCGAAAGGTTAGGCCACATCTGTATTCGCTCCTGCCTCACCCCCAGCTTGCTCTCCTGGAACAGGCGACCTCACTCACTTATAAATAGAAACCCTCTCTGGAGTGACAAGATGGGCCCAGAGCCTGAGCAATGAGCAGAATCATCACCTGCCCTGTCTTCCCTCTGCTTCAGACCCTCCCTCTCTCTCCTCCCTGGCAGTCCAAGAGACCACTGGACTGTGTATCTGCCCCCTCCCCACATGCCCTCTTCTAGAACATGAGGTTAGCACCTGCCCCAGGGACTCAGAGTCCTGTGTCCCCAAGAGCCCATTCCTAAGCCCACCCCTCTCCTGTGGGGCCCCACCCCTTGCAGACCCAGGCAGGAGACAGGTTCCAGAAAACAACTTCTGTTCTGAGCTCCAACCGACTCCTGGACATGGGCCCAGGACGTCCCTGGGTACCATGTATGCAACATGTCCCCAGCTTAAATCTGTTCAACCTCCAGTGCAGAGACCCGGGCATCATCCTTGCTACACCTCCTCCCCAAATACCCAGCGAGTGTGAGTCCTGCAGATTCAGCCCCTTGCCAGCTCTCCCCAACCCTCCCTATCTCCAAGGAACAAAGACGCAGTCCAAGCTGCCCCAACCACTGCAGTAGCCTGCTCCTTGGCCTCCCTGCCTCCTGTCTCTTGTCCCTCCCTCCCTTCTACTCCGCATGCGGCATCCAGAGGACCTTTGGTACAACTTGAAACCAAAAAAGCCGTAGGGTTTCCAGTGAGCAGCTGGTGGTTTGACTCCCAGCTTGGACTCCCAGCCACCGCACCACCAGGCTCCTTGCCTGGCTTATATCCCTGACCTGGTTAAAGCCTTTGTCGGAAATCTCTCACCTTCAGGAGAAAATTCAAATTCCTTCCTATGCCTCTCAGGGCCAAGCCCTGTGTACCCACCTATCCATTTCATCCCACGGCACAGTCACACCGCAGCCCTCACCGAGCTGCCCACTCAGTCTGAACTGCTTACAAATCTCCTCAGTTCGTGCCTGGTGCCTCTGGTCTTCCCAGGCTTTGTCTCCTGGAATGTCCTGCCCTTTACCTTCACTGACACAGCTGAGAAGTCACCTCCTAGATCCCTCTCTGAACACATTCCACATCAAGAAAGTGTGGCTGTTTACTCGCCAGTGATCTCTCTGGGAGAAAGGATGCATGCTGGAGCCGGCCTGCACTGGCTCAGTGGCACCTGCTACACACATCCCTTCTCCGCTCCGTGTTCAGTCACTTCACGTTGGCAGCTTAACGCTGGCATTTTCACCACAGAAATTGGAAAAAAAACTACAGTTAGGGCTTTTTTTCTCCCCTGAGGGCTGCTTATTAAACATTTGGCAGTCCCTGGGTGGGGTAAATGGTGAACACAGTTGCCGCTACTGAAAGGTTGGAGGTTTGAACTACTTAGAGGCACCTCAGAAGAAAGGCCTGGTAATCTACTGTCAAAAAAATCAGTCATTGCAAAAACCCTATGGTGGAGCACAGTTCTACTGTGACATGCACAGGGTCGCCATAGGTTCAACGGCAAATGCTTTGTTAAATATTTGCCAGGGTAGTACTTCTTAGGCTCCATTGTGGTGTGTCTTGTGTATTTCATGGATGGATGGATGGATGGATGGATGGATGGATGGATGGATGGATGGATGGATGGACAAGTCATAGAAACACTGGGCCCCACGTACTGCCCTCTAGTGGACAGGGCACACACGCATACGCTCATTGCCTATCAGATCACATTTTCTACCTTGAATCCTATTCTTGCTCCCTACCCAGTGTCCTGTGTCCTTGCCCTCATCAGCCCTTCCCCCTGGGCAAACCAGTCTCGTTGGTTCTCCACCAGCAGGGCTAAGGATAGGGGGAAGCAGGAAAGTGGGTGCAGCATGAGACTAGCCTTGGGGAGGGCATGACAAAATGGGTACTTCCTCAGTCAAGAGGTTGGTAGAGAATGGCAGGAGAGACATCACCATCTCTGGAGCAAAACTGAATGATGGACAAGGTGGGTGGCCATGGGGGAGGACAGGGCCTGGGGAGGGCAGCAGTAAGGGGCCGGGAAGAGGGCCGGGGGTCCCACTCCAAGAAAACATCGGCAACATGTTCTTCAGTGCCCTCTCAAATCTGATCAATACCAGGATCAATGGGCACAATCACCTCATTAAGAGCACCGCTGGGAAACCACGAGCCTCTGGCTCCACACGTCTGTCAGTATCTGCGACGCTCTCGACTGCTGACTCTATCAGCCCTCTTCCTCAACATGGCTCCAGCTCTCTTTCCTTCTAGAAGGTTCCATCCGAGGCTCTCCACATCCTTACTCTGTTTCTGTCCATGGGGGCACTGGTGTCTCCGTCTCTGTCTTCACCTCCCTCTCTGCACTTCTCTGCCTCTGGTCTCTGTCTCCCACTCTATCTCCGTCTGTCTCCCTTGTCTCTAGGTCTCTGCCTTCCCACATCTTTATGTTTATCCCCCTATACCCAGGTCTCCCAAAACCCCTCTGTCCCTTCACCCCCTTCTCTGGGTCTCTGCTCCCCCTTTCTCTGTATCTGTCTCCCCTGCTGTGTTTCCATCCATATCTCTGTCTCCCCGTATTCCTGCCTCCTTCTCCATCTCTGTCTCTCACTCTCAGCACTCCCTCCCAGCCTGCTTAGACTCTGGGACCCAGATGGTGGGACGTTCACGCCGCAGTGCCTGTGAGCACAAGGCCATGGCTCTCCTGGGACTTCTGCCCACCTCTGGCCCATGAGCCTGCTGGGCCAACATTCAATCATCTGCCCCACCTGCTGGGGACTCCCACTCACCCACATAGGCCCCTCAGCAACCAGGTATGGGAACAAACTCCTGCCTGGAGCAGAGTCTGTGCCACTGCTGAGTAAGGGCTCCCTGCTGCTGAGGGGGCAGGGAAACCTGGGCAAGGAGATGCTGCAGGCACCCCTGACTGATCGCTTTTACTGCCTCTCCTTCTTGACGTCTAACTGAAAGCCTTCTTGCTGCGGCTTTATCTGCCTTCAGTCTGTGTGACTCAGCTTCTTCCCAGTGCAAAGTCTCCACCAGTAGCATCTGGTGGGGCAAGGATTGCTAGGCTTAACCTCTGGGGAGAAGGAGTGCTGAGAAGGTGCTCCCTTCCAGGGAGGACTAACCATGGCTAGAACTAGGGTGAGGGAAGGGAAGGTGAAGTTCAGGCTAGGAAGCCAAGGTAACAGGAGGTTAGAAGCTGCCACCACCTGGGTCCCCAGAGCACAGAAAGCTGCCCCCACCCTTTCCCACCAGCCTAGCAGAACAGTATACCTTTCCCCAGGAGGCTGGCAGAGTGCCCCATGAAATCCAGACATAACACACCCACCACCGTGCCATGTACACCCACCTGCTGGCACCGCAGCCAGTGTCCTGACCCACCACCCTCAAAGTTGGCTGCATAAGGAGGGAACTGGAGGCACAACCAGCTGTGGGTGGGCTGGGGTGAGGCAAGAGGACAGGTCACTAAGCATGACATGATGGGGATGCTGGGGCTGGGAGTATCTAGTCAGGTATGGCAGTGTGGGGTAGGAGCTGAATGCCCACAACATTGTGGGTGCAGAGGTTAGCAGAGTTGGGGGTAGGAGCTTCAGGACCCCTGAAAAGTGAGCATCTCACTGTTTGCTCCAGCCCCTGCATGGACCTACACTCCCTAGTTCAGACTTAAGCCCCTGGTCCTGTGTCTGCCAAGCCCACCTGCCATCAGTGCCCTGCCCCGCTGCTGTGCTGCCCCACAACTCTGATCCCCCACACACCCCTAATCCCACATGGTAGAGGTGGGGAAGGCGGGATACATAGCTTCCACTCCATACCAGAAAAGCCCAGGTTCTGGTGGCCCAGTCCCCTCCCCACTGCCAGAAGAGAACAAAGAAGGGCCTGTGAACAGTGGCACTTGCCTGCCAGACTCCCTCTTTCCCCAAGAATCAGCCAAGATGGGTGACCTGGGAGGCTGAACTGAGGAGAAGGGCTGACTCTTCCAGAAGAAACCCTGTGAAGGAGTCAGCAAACCAGGCTGTGAAGTCAAGGGGGCGGAGAGGGCAGGTCCCGTGTGGCGCCTGCCCCACTAGCGGTGCAGCCTCAGCATGCGGGGTGGCGGTCAGTGCACCCCCAGGCCATCCTCTGTCTGCACAGTGCTGAGAGCTGACAGCGAGGAGAGCTTCTTCCCCTCAGTCCAGATCCCACTGCTCACAGCCACTGGCCCTACAGAACAAGCCTGCTTCCTCTTCCACATGACAGCCCTTCAAATATTTGAAGATGGCTCGCCTGTCCCTGCTGAGCCTCCTCTTCTCCTGACTAAACACCCTCGTTCTTAGAACGGTTCCTCAAATGCGATGGTTTCAAGTCCCCTGACCGTGCTGGGCTCTCTAATCCAACAAGCACCGTGCTGTCTCACAGCGAGATTCCCAGAGCACACACCAGACCACTTCTCTCTCCAACTCTCAAACCAACCTCCACAGAACACCATTTCACCCAAGCACAGCCACCAATCCCCCTCTCCTCACACCTACCCACACAAGCCCCCTCCACCACCAGGCAATTGCAGCATAGATACTGAGTCATGTAAATACTGGGGGCTCAGCACTGGGCTTGGGAACCCCCAGCACTCCCTCTCCACTCCATCATCTCCAAAGGTACAAATCTCTTCCAGTGACTTGTCTCTCCCAAGTCCCTGCCCACACGCTGGTGCTCAGAACTCATCCACATCCTTCCAAGCCCATCTCCTCCAAGAAGCCTTCTCAGATAGAGCACACCCAGCTCAGTCCTTCCTCTGCCCTGGTATCCTCTGTAAGTCCACATGCATTGCTCCAGCCCTCTTCTCCACCCCCCTGCTATACAGAGTACCACAACGAACTGCATAGGGAAGGCAGTCCCCACTCCCATGGTTACAGGGGCTGGCAGTAACTCTGGCCGTGCCCGAGGCCCTACCTGCTCGTGGTATTCGATGCCCATGCTGAGTGTGTTGACCAGGATAGCGATCATGATTCCCCTACCAAAGTACTTGCTGTCCACAATCTTCCGGAAGGTGTCACAGATCAGCCTCCAGAAGGCCAGCACAGAGCTGGGCTCTGTGTCTGGCCCCAGGCTCCGTAGCCGCTGGCTGTGGGGGTCCCGGAGATCACTGTGCTGGGTGTCCTGCGTGAACTCATAAACAACCTCGCTGTCTGAGTCGGGCAGCTCGTGGTCAGCGAGCTCCACCTCCCCTGCCCCTGCCCGGGCACAGTAGGGGCAGCTATCTGGACCACAGGCTCCTCTGTCTGCCTTCAAGCAAGGGCTGGAGATCTTGCAAGAGCTTTGGCAGGCACCTGGGACAGAAGGTCAGAGATTAGAGGTGACAGGATTTCTCCCTGAGAGCAGCCCTGCCCTCACAGCTTGTGTGAGTTAGACGGCGGGGGAGCATCACAGCCACGGGAATACCAAGCAGGGAGGGGCCAGGCTGCTGAATGCCCTGCAACACAAGCAGTCTTGAACAAGACAATGTTCCCCAGTGCCAACGGCATCCCATTGACCATTAGAGTTGGGGTGTCCTAGAGTTCAGGCAGAGAGATGATCCCAATGTCCTTTGAGGTCCTAGGCATCCTTGATGTCCAAAGAGTCCTCAGTAAGAAGCCTAGAACAACTTAGTCTCTGCCTCAACACTGACCATCACTTACCAAGGGGGTTTTAAAACACAAGCTCACATCCACCCACACATCTGTACAACACACACCAGATGTGTGTGCACATGTGCACATTTACATTAGAACAAACACCTTTATGCCACATGCACTTGCATATGTGTATTTACAATAAGCACATTACATGTGTGCACATCAAATGTGTACACGCACTCATGTGTACAACATAGGTACACATGCACAGGCAATTTGCATGCCACATGTACACGCCACAAAATATGTGCATACCAGACACACGACTGTATACATACACACAAAACACATGTACACCTTACATACATGCATATACACACCAACATGAATGCACACATGTATGCCACACATGCACCAGACACACATATACACACATACAAGAATACACATTCATATACCATTTGTACACCACATATGTGCACACACAAATGCAAAAGCCAAACATGTACCCCCCCCACATGTGCCACATACATGTACATGTGTGTATGCATACACACATCAAACAAGTATACTACACTCGTGTATGTGTATACACACATACACAACAGGCACAGGAGCATTCATTAGCACATATACACAAAAGAATATCAGACATACATGTGTGTGCATACAGTGGGCATATCTGTGTGTACACACACAAGTACACGCAAACCAAACGCTCATGCAGGCACACACAGTGGCCTATCCCAAGACATTAGCATCTATTTAAATCCAGCTTTGGTCACAGCATTTGAGAACTGAAAGGAACCTCAGAGCCCAGCCAGGAAAAGCACTGAAGACACCAGCTCAGGGCCAGACCCATGGTAGGCACTCGACAAATGTTCCCCTCTGACTGGCCTGCACAGAGGACGTGTCAGCAAGCACCACTGACAACAACAATGGCTCCAGCCTCACCTTCCACATGGAGGAGGCTGGCACGTGCCTGTGTCTGACTGGCTCATGTCTCATGGTAGATAGCAGAAGAGCTGGCACAGCACCGTTCACACTGTCTCTGGATGCTACCTTCCTGTCCCAGCCCACACTGCCACATAACATCCCCATAAGCACCACTCTGCACTCTGTGTGCCTATGCTTCCTGAGGCACAGGCCTGGACAGGGGCCACCAGGAGTCAGCTTGTTGGCAAAAGGCCTACCAGCCCTACCAGACTGGAAGCCACCCACAGGCAATGAGCCTCTCACTCCCAGCGGGGGGCTCCGCCCATCTGACTAGCAGCCCCTGAAGACTTGCTGCTGGGGCCTGGATCTGCCTGTAGGAAAGGCACAAAACTCACATTTATTAAGGGCCCCTTTTGCAGAGACCATGACAGCAGGTGCAGTCATACACCATTCCCCTCTGAACCTCAACATGAGCAGTATCAAATGTGGACCTTTGATTGGACATCCCAGAGTCCAAATCCCAGCTCCACCTCTCACCAGTAGTGTGACCTTGGGCAAGTCACACAACTTCTGTAAGCCTCCTTTATCTCACGGGTAAAAAAGAGGCTGCCAAGAAAGCTCACCATCTAAGCTGTCAACCAAATTCAGTGGGATTTTGTCTGTAAAGCGTGTGACAAGTGCATGCTTATCGGTCAACAACTGTTCAATATCACTGCAAACAACATAAAACAGAGCACATAGTAGGCACTCAGGACATGACTGTTGTTGCTGTTAGGTGCCACTGAGTCAACTTAATGCATAGTAATAGAGTAGAACTGCCCCATACAGGGTTTGGGGGCTCTAATCTTCACAGGAGCAGATTGAGGTTTTTCTCTCCTGGAGTTACCAGGTGGATTTGAACTCACAACCTTCAGTTAGCAGCTGAATGCTTAATTATTGCACCATGAGCTCTCCCTCATAATATGAATTACTGTTATTATTAAAAGCAAAAAAACAAACCCACTACCATCAAGGTGTTTTCAACTCATAGCAACCTTCTAGGACAGAGTAGAACTGCCCCATACGGCTTCCAGGGTTGTAAACCTTCAGGGAAGCAGACTGCCACATGCTACTCCCACAAAGCAGCTGGTGGTTCAAACCACTGACCTTTCTTTCGGCTGACAGCTGAGTGCTTAAGCACTATGCCAATAATGCTTCATATTACTAATTACAAAAAGAGAAAAAAATCAAGCTGTTGCCATGGAGTGGATTCTGACGCAGAGTGACCATGTAGGGCAGAGTAGAACTGCCTCATAGGATCTACAACAGGTGGCTGGTGGATTTGAACCACTGACTTTTTGGTCAGCAGTCAAGTTCTTAACCACTGTACCACCATTCTTGTCCCCATTTTAACAGATGAGAAAACTAGAACTCAAAGACTCGATTTCACTTGTTAGAAGTCTCGAAGCCATAAGCAAGAGGAGAATGGGAGCCCTGGTCCTGCTGACTGCAGACCCCAGTTCTCTCTAGGACAATCCCAGATGCCCAGTCATGCACAAGCAACACGCCCCGCTACCCTAAGTTCTCACCCGTGCTCTGTGTCTCTAGCAGCTTATGCATGGAGCTGTAGGGCCCGGGAGGGATGTTGAAGCTGGTTAGGGTAGGGGGCCCGGAGGCAGGAACCACCTCGACAAGCGCTTTCTCCTTCAGCAGCTCTGGTGGAGATCCCGTGTGCACAGTGGGGTACACCTTCCCGCTGCCCACAGTCCTGCCCGATGCCTCAGATGGCGACCTGGGAGGGGGTGCCTGGCAGCGGACTGGCTCCAGGTGGCAGTCAGCATGGTAGAAGCTGTGCACAGACTCTGCACCCCCTGGAGGGCCCCCAGAGAGGGCAGGTGTCGAGGGCGGTGGCAGCATGAGCCGGCGGGACCCATTGGTTTCCTTGTCCTGGATCTCTGGGCTGGACCGGGGTGCCCTCAGTGTCCCGTTGCCCAGGTGGTAGTGGTGGTGATGGTGGTGGTGATGGTGTACAAGGTGGTGGACAGATGGCCGACGGCGGGAGCGAGAGCAGCTGCCACTAGGCTGGGACTCTTGGCCCCCACAGGCCACTGGGCTGCTTAGTAGTCCTGCCCGGACACCAGCTGCCCGGGAGACCTGGGCCAGCCTGCGGGCGGCTTTGCGGAGGATGTATACCAGGTACTTAAGCAACTCCTCATAGCAACTGCCCGGCTCCGAGAAGCTGGCCAGGGTGCTGGCGTTGGACAGGAAGCGCACCCGCTGCTCCCGCATCAGCTGGCTTTCCCGCTGCTTGGTCTCTGAGAACTGTGTGGCAATCACCACCAGGCACAGGTTGATCATGAAGAAGGAGCCCACCTGTTGGGGTGGGGACAGGAAGAGGAGATGCCCTGAAGAAAAATGAATCCCAACGCCAGCTGCCACGTCCTGAGCACTTTCTACGGGTCAGGCACAGGGCTTAATTATTTTCCAGGTATTTTATTTCATCCTGATCACAGGCTCAGGAGTTATAGTATGTTGAAGGGCCCACTATTGTAATCTCCATCTGACCAATGAGGAAACTGAGGCTCAGAGAGGTCAAGGTGTTTGATCAAGATCGCTCAGCTAGTGCACAGCCAAGCTGACATGTGAACCTACACTAGGTCCTTCCAAGATGGTGCTGTCCTGCCAAGAATATCCCCGGACTCCCTGTGCCTAAACACACCCATCCCTGGAGACTCTCTGAGCACCCCCCTCCCAATTCCTTTTACAAGCAGGAAATGTTGCGGAAATGAATGCCATCTGGGGACATGAGAACTTCAGGTTGGGTTGGGCTTTTGAGATCCTGGCAAAAGGATGATTCACAAGACTCCTGCTTCCCAAATCTAGCTGCACAGCCTTGGGTGAGACTCTTCCTCCCTCAGAATCCTTATCTGACCATGGGGACCACTGGCCTTACCTCCACCCCTTTTCCCAGCGTTCTTTCCCTCCCCCAGCTAAGCTGGCTCGGACGTGCCCACACTGTCCCAGCCTCCATCTCCATGCCTCAACTCCACAGGCCTCTGAGGTGGTCACTGCTTAGACAACAACCCAGAATGTAGGAAATGAATATTTATGGTGACAAAGCAGAATTTTTTTCTAGATCATGTCCTAGTAATTATGATAATTAGCCTCATTAATGCGATTTCAGGGAGCTGTTTGGAAAGATTTTTCTGGTAGTGGGTGGGGATGTGGAAACTAGGCCCCTTAACTCCCTGTCTGCTCCCTCCTCCTTCCCTTCCTCTCCCTGCCACCCCCAGCCCAAGGAGAGCAGCAGAGTGAGAAACCACCTCTTTCCTGAGTACTGATCTCACACCTTGAGGTGATGATTGAGTAGACAGAGCCTCCAGCCAGCCTTGCTCCAAGCCTGGCTATTCTCCCAAACCAGTGAAAGTTTTGGGTGCAGGATGGCCTGGAGGACTTGCTCTTTCTCAGGGCCTACCCCTTGTCACTTTGGTTGGCTTCACTAGGAGCTGTCTCATTCTGTTACCACCTCCCTCTGGAGCTTGCTGTAGGTTCTGAGAAGATCTCCGTCTCTTTTACTCAGTATCTGTCACTCTGGCTCAGCTGTTGACGTTTTGGTGACATGGAAAAGAAGCTGGATTTGGAGTGAGTAGCCTGGCATTAAACTGCCAGCTCCAGCCACTTATTTGCTGTGTGATCTTGGCCAAGTGACCAGTCTCTCTGTGGCTTATAGTTCTCATTAATCAGATGGGGACCACAATTCCCACACTCTATACTTCCCAGCGGACTCTAAGGATGACACAGGCAGTACCTGGGTAGCAGTGACAGCCAGCATTGCCCAATGCTATTAACCCACAGCACACACAAAGCACATAGTGGGGTCAGATACAAAGGAAATGTTGGTTTCCTCAGGATGGTAGTAAGAATCAAAGGCACTAGTACATAAAAACTGCTTAGAAATGGTTTGCTGTGTATATATCACTATAATAAAAAAAAAGTACATAGAGCAGGGGCTGGTGTATAGTAAGTGCTCAATAAATGTTAGCTATAAATGGTAACGATTAAATTATTAACCAGGAACATGACTGATTAAAACTATTAAATATTGCTACCTTTGTCTCTGTCTTCCATCCTCATAAAGTCCTGGGATTTCTGAGCTGGAAGGAAGATGCTGTTGGGCAGTTTGTCAACATTAAATGATCTGAGCTTGGGCTAGGGCAATTCTTAGTTTGCAGGATTATTGTTTCAGGATGTTTGGCATCCCCCTCTTCACTCCATGTCCAGCAAAATGTCCATAAAGCTCCCCTAAGCCTCATTAAAAAAAAAAAAAAGTCCTTTGCCCTTTTCTAGAGTCCCATGGGGAGGCGACATCGCCCGGAGTTGAGAAACTACCTGTTGTATAGAGGTGTGGGATGAGGCTAGGACCTCAGGGGAATGACTGGTCCAAGGTCACATGGTGCTTTAAGTGGTAGGGCTAGACTTTGACCTTGGATTTCCTTCCTCATCTGGTGTCATTTTATTACTTTCAAACTGTCTTTCCATGGAATGGACACGTTCTGAAAGCCAAAAACTTCAGATCTAGTAACATTTCTCTCTCTGGACACCGGCACCCATTTCCCCAGGATGCCTCCCCCGACCGGAGTCCGAGGAGTTACTCACGATGATGAGGAGGATGAAGTAGATGAAGTTGTAGAAGGAATGAGCATCCATCACAAAGTACATGATGTCCACCCAGCCCTCCAGCGTGATGACCTGGGAGGAGGCAGAGCGGCAGAACTGATTCCAGCCCCCCTAAAGCCTCCGAAGTTTCCTCAAGGGACTCTGACCACACCCACCCCTGAGAAGGATCACTCCAAGCTGGATGGTATCTTGGGACATGTGTCTGGGCAACCGTGCCACCCTGATCTCCCAGTGCCCAGGCTGCCCCACCTGGAAGATGGCAATCCAGGCGTAGCCAATGTTGTCAAAGTTGATGGCACCCTTGAACGGGTTGTGCTCCCCTGCGGAGCAGTTGGTGTAGTACTGGTTCCAGTTGACACAGGTGGTGTTGCTAGAGCTGTTGTAGGCATCGTAGTCCAGGCCACAGGGAGGGCCGCCACCCCCCTCCCCACGCAGTGTGGGCACACTCCGGCAGGACCGCATGCCATTCTCACGTGGCTGGGAGCAGATGAAGGGGCTCTCGTCCTCGTTCTCTGTCTGGTAATAGCGCTCCAGGTCCACACTCAGGGGGCTACAGGTGGGGAGGGCACAGAGATAAGGTTGGGTCCTCCAAGCAGAGGGCCCATGAAAGGAGGGCTGGGTAAGGGGGTTGAGGTATACCAAATGAACAGAGCAGAAGAATCAAGATGGGAGCAGGGAACTGTGGGTATGGATTTGGGGGCACTGCACACTTAGACCCTTAGCATAACACTCCAGGGTCGGGGACTGGGCAGCTATGCCCTAGAACCAACCAAAAACCAACACAGATCCACTACCATCGAGTCAATTCTGACTCATAGCAACCCTATAGGACAGGGTAGAACTGCTCCACAGAGTTTCAAAGGAGCGCCTGCTGGATTTGAACTGCTGACCTTCTGGATAGCAGATGTATCACTTAACCACCAAGCCACCAGGGTTTCCATGCCCTAGAATAGCAGTTTTCAAGCTCTGCTGCGCTTGAGAATCACCAGAAGAGCTTTAAAATACTCCCATGCCTACACTGAACCCCAGACCAATTAAATCAGAATCCCTAGGGGTTGGGCCCAAGCACTAGTCAGTTTTAAGACTCCTCAGGTGATTCCAATGAGTAGCCAAGTTTGACAACCACTGTTGGGGGAGTTGCTTGTCAACAGCAACAGGAACAGGGGCTTTGTCTGAGGGAGGTCAACAGGTCAGTCCTCCCTGTCCACCACTCACAGGCTGAAATTCTCAGGCAGGAAGCATCTGTTACGGAGCAGCCCAGCCCAGAGCTGGACACCAACGATCCCGAAGATAAAGAAGACAAAGAAGCAGAGCAGCAGGACGTTGCCTAGCATGGGCAGTGTGTCCAGCAGCAGCGTGACAAGGATGCGCATACCTGTGGAGGTAGAAGCCACACTGGGGCCGCCAGGCTGGCCAGGCTAGGCTGGCTGCCACAGGCTTGGCAGTGCTCCCAGAGGGGCCCATGGGGGACTGGGGCTGAGGCTGCCTAACTCAAGCTCAGAGCTGGGGGGACCAAAAAACACTTTTCACTCCCTAGGCAACCCTGGCTGTGCCTGCCACCACCCACCATCCCTCTTGGCTCACCAGGGACCACCAACCAGCAGTCAGGGGAACTGTGGTTTTGAGGGCACGCTTGTGTCAGGCATCCCACCTAAGCCTCCTGACATCACTGCAGCATGGGCGATATCCTCCAATTTACAGAGAAGTCCAAGGTTCAGAGAAGAGACATGGCTTGTTCAGCCAGGGTTCACAGTGGTACTAAGGCAGGTGTCAGGACTTAAACTTTTTTGAAATCTACTTCCCAACACCAACCACATACCCACACACTGACATACTGACACACACACACACACACACACACACACACACACACACACACTACCACCACCACCACCACCGCCACTACCTCTTAGTTTCTCTCACCAGACACAGTCATCTAAGTTATCACCACTGAGGTCACAGGGAAAACTGAGGCAGAAAACCCTCTGGATGGAAGCTGGCAGGCAGAATCTCACTGACTGGGAGAACTAGCTCCTCTGTGCGGGACAAGATGCCCTGGGCTTCACCGTGGTTCTGAGCCACCTCCATGCCACGAGGTCACATCACGGCCTTCTTAGGAGTCTATCAACAGACAAAACATGCACACACATACACACACATGCACACACATATGCACACAGTGAAAACCACTGCAAACGTCCCCTGCCAGCCCCAGTAGGGACACTTCTCTTCCTCCCCTCTTCAGATTTAGGATTCAGCCAGCCCACATGGCCTGAGCAGCCCGTAGACCACCAAGCTCCTGTGAAGCTGACAGGCTTTTAATGATAGGTTTTGACCTTCCAGTATCACCTATAACCCCGTTGGGCCCCTTGGGGATAAAAGCTGCTAAAGAAGCAGCTAATGAACTCTCTGGGTGACTGCAGCAGCCTCCAGCCTGCCTGCTCTGTCCCTCTTCCCCTCCTCTGCCCCATCCCCCTCAGCTCCTCTCTGCTCCAACTGAGATCAATTCCTCAGGGTTTGCATTAAGGGAATTACATCGGTGGTTAGACAGAGACCTATAAATCCACCAGCCATCACCTGGGGTGGGAGATGAGGCAAACGCATGCCCCCCAGCCTCCAATCCCCCGTCTGGAGCTCCTATCAACACCCACATACTCGAAGCCACAGCTCTGCCCACCCGTAGGGGGCCTGTACCTCATGCTACACACACACACACACACACCCCACATACCCAAGGGGTCCTGCACCTCACACACCAGACACACATATACACACCCCACATACCTACAGGAGACCTGCCCTTCACACACCACATTCACACACACACACACACAGACACCCCACACACACAGCTCACATACCCACAGGGGGCCTGTGTCTCATACACACATACCACATACTCAAAAAGGGCCTGTACCTCATGTACCCGCCCCCCCCACACAAACACACACACCCAGAGTGGGTCTGCACCTTACACTGCACACATACACACACAATCCCCACACACCCGGAGGCAGCCTGCACCTCATACCACCCCCCTCCCCACAGAGCAAAGGGGGCTTCTGTTACACTCAGGCACTGCTACACACACACCCATCCCCACTCTCGGGACTGCAGAGGGACCATCTGTAGTTTGCGTAGGTTGGGGAGTTGCAAGGGGGCCTAAACAAGGGGGGGGGCAGGATAGAGGGGGAGCTAGAGCTGCCAAAGCCTTGCTGGCTCAGACAACCTATGCGGTTTAATTTAGATAATGGTCCCCGCAGTTGCTGCAAAGGGCTGGCGGGAGGTGGTGAGGAGGAAGGGGACACAGCAGGGAGGGTGAGGCATGGAATGGCCTTGTCTTGAGAGCGGTCATGTTCAGTGTGGCCAGTGGGGTTTCACCGATGAGACCTAGACTGACTGCAGGGCTGCTCTGGCTGGAACGGCCCCCAGTACACTGCCACCCCTCATCTTGCTGGCCTGCTCACCTCTCCTGCATTGTATCTAACCTACCCCCTGTTCCACTGAGGCAGCTGGTCATCCAGGTGGAGGGAAAGGGCCATTTAAGACATTACAGAGACCCTGACTCCAAACCAGGCTGAAATGATGGCAGGAGCAGTGTCTTCCCAGTTAACTCTTACACTGCCAGAGCCAGGAGCTCTATCCGGCTTTAGTGGCCCCAGCAGCCTCCTTGCTGAGTCCCTCTCCAGAGGACAGCCTCCGAGTGCCGGCGAAGTGTCAGCGTCAACTAGACCTGCATCCGGTCAGGTGAGGACATGGGGGCAGCAGCGGGATCTGACATGTCCACATTTCCTCTTGAAACTATTTGTCTAGGGGCTGGGGGCTAAGGGGTCACTCACTGGGCACCCGGTTAATGGCCCTGAGTGGTCGCAGCACGCGGACTGTCCTGACAGCTGAGAAGCTGACGTTCTGCAGGTCCAGCGAATACTCCAGCATCCTGCAGGGAGAAGCCCAAAGGGAGGCCAACAGAGGTCAGTGAGGAAGCCTGCTGTGGGAAGGCAGCACAGCCTCTGACTCCACCCTCTCCTCCACAAGGAACCCTGGAGATTGGTCTCTGTCTGGGGACATTCTGAGCCAAGGGCAGACTTTCCCTTAGAGAACAGAGGGAAAACAGAAAGGAGGGTCTGAATGAATGGATGGATGAATGGAATTCAGAGTACATGCTGCCCCTGGCTTATGAACCAGATCCATGTCTGTCTTTAAGATAAATTTGTAGGTAAATCGATACAGGTACATGTGATTCTTACTTAGCATCAGTCAGTCAAATGCTAGTCTTAGTATATAACATACATTTTACTTTCTTTGTGTATAAAATACTGAAGGAACACTTCCATATACACTAAAACATCTTATAAATAATACAGTACATAATAATAATGTAGTAATAATAACAGTAACTACATACGGTACTGTACTGAACAGAGAGAATTTGTGTAGGTATACAGTACTGTTGAAAAAATTAAAAATAGTTCTTAAAACTATTTAGATAGGCGAAGGAAAAAAGATCATGATTAAAGGTTAACAGTCTGGTTCATATGAACCATTGTGTTTAACTCAAATTTTTAACACAAGAGGCTTTTTGGCAGTCCATTCTTCAGTATGAGTTGTCTGTGAGTCAGACATCTGAAGCCAGAGACTTACTGTGCAGGCAGGACAGCCTCAGGTCCTTAGAGGCCACCAGTTGCTCATTTCAGCTCAATCCATTGCCGTCAAGTTGTTTCCAACTCATGGCAACCCGGTAGGACAGAGTAGAACTGCCCCATAGAGTTTCCAAGGAGGGCCTGGTGAAATTGAACAGCCTACCTTTTGGTGAGCAGCTGCAGGTCTCATCTACTACACCACGAGGGTCTCCAGTTTCAACTCACAATTAGCTCGTACGTGTCAGAGTAGAACTGCACTCCATATGATTTTCAGTGGCTTTCTTTGTAGGACCCTCTGGATAGACATAAACCTCCAACCTCTGAGTTAGCAGCCGAGTGTATTGATCATTTGCACTACGTAGAACTCCCTCAGGAACCTTGGTGGTGTAGTGGTCAAGGGCTACAGCTGCTAGCCAGAAGATTGGCCATTCATATCCTCTAGGTGCTCTTTGGAAACTACGGAACAGTTCTGCTCTGTCCTGTAGGGCCACTATGAATCAGAATCAACAGCAAAGGGTTTTTTTTAAAGAGCTACTCTCTTTAGTGGGTAGCTACAACTGGGCTGGGAGAGGGGGATAGGGGTCTAGAACTCTAGTTCTGGGGAGGGGACTGTTCTGACCCACTGTTCTCCTTCCCCAGCCCAGGCCCTCACCCCGCAATGACGATGAAAAAGTCAAGCCGGTTCCAAGTGTCTCCCAGGTAACATTTTTTCCCGAAGATACCTAAGGCCACCATCTTCACCACCATCTCCACGGCGAAGAAGGCAAAGATGAAGTCATCAAAGGCCTGTGGTGAGGACAAGAGGCTACTGAAACTGAGAAGAGGGTGGGAGAACACCCCCACAGTCCCCACCCCCACCCATGGAGCCAAGATCCCTTGCAGAGAAGGAGCCGCGGGTGTCAGGGCCAGGAGCTCGTGCCCCCACCCTGCCCCACACCTGCAGGATCCGGCAGCGCTGGGAGTCACAGGCGATGTCTTCACACGGCCGGAACATGCCGAGGGTCACACAGTTCAACAGGATGACCAACATGCTGACGCGCTCGAACCAGGTATCGGTGACGTCAAGGAAATAACTGTCCAGGGCTAGAGCTGAACCCGTTTCTCCACCCCAACCCCACCACTTCCTGCCTGTTGATATCCCAACCCCAACTAAGACACTGGCAGGTAACCACCCAGGAGGGACCCTGGCCTATCCCTCAGACCAGTCCCAAGGCCCAGTTCTATCTTGGTCCTCTCACCTCCCTGGACCCTGCTTTCTCCTCTGCAAAGCAGGAGAAGCCACAAATACCCTGACTGTTTGCACAAGCCATTTGGAGGAAAAAATCGATTGTGCTTATGGAAATGCCAGACACCAAGAGTTTGCTGCTGAATCTGAATCCTATTCTCCCTACCTCACGGGGAAGATGTGAGAAGCAAATGAGATAATGTATGTGAATGTGTTACACAAACCTAAAGTCGTATTCTGCCTGCCTTACAGTTTACCAAGCACCTTCACACAATGCTACAGTGGAGGTTCACAACAGCCCCATGCAAATATCAGGGTAGATAATTTGATTCCTCTGAACGCAAGGAAACTGAGGCCCACCAAGAGAGCTGAAGTTATGTGCTGAAGGTCACCTTAGAAGCCGAGATGGAGTGAGGTTTCTCAGCTGCTAGTGTGAAGAGCTTTCCTCTGGCAGCTCAGGCATGCAAGAAGGGCCACCATGACTTTCCTAGCACCAGATGGACAGCAGAGGCAGGATGGGACAGCAAGCAGGTCCACAGCTGCAGACCCCTTTCTGCTACAGCAATGGAATCCGAGGCTGCATTTTCCGCTGCTAGTCCGCATCTCTCCAAACCGTCCAAATCATGGGGTCTTAGCCTCCAATGGTCTCTAGATACATTCATGTGATAATAAGACCCACTGTATGTCAAACAATGTGCTAGACATAAGCTCCCAGCCAATGCAGAATGTGCAGAATGGATGGTACCCCCCAACCCAAACCAGCCAGGCCACCATCACACTTTGTGACTTTCAGCAAAATCATAGCCCAGATGGGCTAAGCCAGACTCCATTCTACAACAAGGAGCTGTTCCTTCTAGACCCTGGGTCTTTCCACATAGTGGATTCTATCGAGGGTCTTCCTTCCAGCCATCAGCAGGAAGCACGTACAAAATGACTCCGGACCTTAGAAGATTTCAGGCAACAGATTCACAGATAAGTGACCAAGCATCTCATTCTCTTCAAGGAAAATATCTGGGTTATGAGAGGGGTGGGGGAGAGCAGAGAGGCTAGAAATAGACAAGCAGAGATAGGGACTGGGGAAAGGAGAGGGCCTAAGGAATGGAAGGGAGTGGATATCAAGCAGCCTGAGGTAAGACCCACCAAGCTGGACCCCATGGGGCAGAAAAGGGCTCAGAGGAGATGGTGGACCTTCCTGTCTCAACCTCACTCCTGGAACAAGAAGACTTTCGCCAGGCATGAAGGAGCAGCAGGAACGCCCAAGACCCCAGGACCTCCCTTCCACCTGATTCCAGACATACCCCAACTCTGCCCTGAATCCCAGATTGTGCCCACAGCTCCCTCAGTCTTCTCACTATTCCCCTACCCAATCCTCTCCTAGGGGTCCTGTTCTCTGGGGCTCCCCCATCTCTCCCAGTTACTGAGAAGTCCCAAAGCACCCCAGTTTCCTTCATTTCTGCCCCCTCATGACAGTAAGAGTTAAAAGATGAATCGTCTAGGCTTTGAGAGGTAAGTGGATGGAAGGGAGAAATAAAACAAGTGCTGTGTTTCCATGGAGCTGTTTTCCTGAGTGGAACCAGAGTCCAATGGATCTCTCCCCAGAATGGGGTCAGCCAGGGGTTGTCCTGGAAAAAAGGGGACAGCAAGGGAGCTCCCTTGGAGCCATCATCTGGAAAGGAAGGGGCATGATACCTTCAAGAACCAGCTTGCTTTCTCAAGCTAGTCCCTTCTCCTCTGAGGGGTAAGGGGACTTGGAAGTGGCCTGTAGGAACAGATACCCCTATGTGAGGGATGGTGGGAGTTCTCTTGGGAAGAGGGGCTACCAGGGTACCTCCCAGTTCAGCTGTTTGGACCCCTCAAATGGCAATGATTCCATCATGCTACAGTCATCTGTGGATTTGTCTCATCTCCCCTGCTGGACTGTGGACCCCTGGAAGGCAGGGTCATGATGATACATCATTATCTCCTCAACAGAGCTGACAGCAGTGCCTGGCATTCGGTAAAAGATCAATACATGGGAAGAATGACTGAGTGAATGAATAAATGAATGCCCCTGCCTGGAAGTCACAAGTGTGTCCCCATTCATGTTCTCCTGCCTCATTTGCCTGGATAATGATGAACTGATCGTAACCACGGTCAGGGTGAGGGCCAGGCAGGAGTGACACATCAAGGAGCTGTTCCATCCTGTGTTCTCATCCTAGGCATGCTCAGACAGGGTCTTCTTACGGCTGGAGTCTGCCTCCAACCACCTCACTCCCAGCTCTTAACCCCAGAAGCCCCTTCTCAAGTACCCGTTTGGCAATTCAACTCACTCCCAGGTATATCCCACCTCCTTTCTACCTCTCTCCTTTCACTACAGGTAACTATAAAGGCAAAAGGAAAAGACCAAAGCACAGGAATATTTTAAGACAACCTGAATCAAGGAATAATGAACTCTTATTAATAGGGAGCAAGAAATCTTTCACCTTTCTCAGGGTGGGGCTTGTTTCCCTGGGAACACGCCGTATGTCACTGTGTGATGTTCCTCTGTTGCCATAACAACGGGAGGATGTGTCACCAGGTGGTGTGGATTGGTTACCATGGTAATTAAAGAGCCCTCCCCCACTTCTCCCCAACTCCCCTTACTCAGGCTGCTGTCTGCTTGTCCTCATGCCAGGAAGGGCAAGTGGGGAGACCCACAAGTTACCAGGTTGGGGGAAACCATGTGACAAATTCCCATGACAACCAAGAGAACGGGGGACACTGGTTGCCATAGTGACTGTAAGAGACCTGTGCAGTCACATGTCTACTGTTGCTATGGTGACTGTCCAGGCTGGAGTGGATCCCAAAGGGGGAGGGGGGACAGGAGAGGGGAGGATCTTTCTTCTCACAACCCACCATCAAAAGCAGAGAAAATGGAAATGGCAAGGAGAGGAACCTCACTTCCATCCCTCCTCCTTTTTCTGTCCTGGGAGAGAGAACTAGAGCATGTTATCTCCACAACCGAGTCTTCCCTGACCAGTTCTATCTAGAGCCCTGGCCTACCAGCTGCTCACAAAGTGAGGGAGGTGGGGAGAGGAGGGAGGGCTGGGGTAAGGCCAGGGGCGCAGGGGCTCCAGGCGTGAACTGAGGAGAGAAGGCCCTCCAGCTTCCCCATTCCTCATTCCAGGCCTTAAGGAGCCTGGAAATCCGAAACCCAGGAACGCTGAGGGGGAAATAGGCCCGGACCCAGGAATCCTGGTCTCCTACTAAGGGTTGGAAAAATGGGATGGGGGTAGGTCCTTCTCTCAGCCACCATGGGAACAGGCTGGTACCCGTGAGATTCAGCAATCCCAAGGGCGGGTGAGATATATGGGCTCCCAGGCACAAGGCTGAAAGGGGGATTCCCCCAGCCAAGCTCCCCCCTTCTCTGATGAGCCTGTTTCCTCGTGGTTTCCCCCACCTAATCCGGTCCAGTGTGTGGGTGTGTGGGGAGAGAGGTTTCCAGCTGAACTGAAAACTGAAGCCCGCAGAAAGGCAGTCAGCCCCACCCAGAGACAGAGATGTGAGACGCAGAGACACAAGAGAGACAGCCGCTGGAATCTTCGGGAGGAGAAATGGGCCAGAAATCTGACTCCGATGTCTATGACTTTGTGCGTGTGTGTGCACGTGTGTGTGTGTGTGCGTGTGTGTGTGTGCGTGCGTGTGCCTGTCTGCGTGTGTGAGCAGTTGTGTCTGTCGCCATCCTGGCTGAAGCAGGCAGGGTGCGGTGTGAGCTGGGGCGGGAGCAGCCTAGGGGTGAGGGAGGACTATGTGGTGGGGGTAACCCCAGGAATGGCTCCAACTGGCACTAGGTGTGATGGGGAGTCCCCAACAGTACAGTAGAGCAGAATGAGCGGGAAGCAGTGTATGTATGGCCCTGAAGTATGCCTGGGTATGACAGGGTGCCAAGGGGTGCTCTGTACCCCCAGTGTCCTGTCCAATTTCCCAGTCCTCTGCAAAACTCCCTCTGGAGATTCCCAGGTTTGAAAATCGGAGGTGAAATTGAGGAAAAGACAGGGAGCACACCTCCCCCCATTTCCTCTGTGGACTAAAATGGAGGTTTCTCCCTAGGTAAGTCAGAGATGCAGGCAGACTTAGGACATTGGGACAGTGGCAAGGAAGGCTCCTGAAATTCCTGCTGCCCTCTCCCCTCCAGACACACACTCAGACACGCACAGTGACGCACAGGCACCACTCACATTCACTTCTGGAAGCCATTAGGGCTCCTGGCGTTCAGGCATCCCCCTTCTCCCCCACTCCTGGCAGGCTCCCCTCTCCCTCTCTGGCCCCCCTCCCACTCCCCTTCTCGGCATCCCAAATGCCAGCCTGTGATTTTCAAATGAGAAAAAGCTGTGCTGGGCTCTGAGCTTGGAGAAACTCCTACACAAACTTCCAGATGTGACACAACAGCCGGAGAGGGAACGCTCAGGATCCCCTTCTCGGGAGAGGAAACACACTCCCTCACCCTTGAAGAAACCTACCAAAAGTCCAGCACAGACTCTCCTATAACCTGCAAGGAAACCAGAACCTTTCCAACTCTGAGCTGACTGCCCATAAGCACCCTTGGTCTCTGACACCCAAACACACCCTTCTGAAATTCTCTTCCTTTTGTGGCCACCTCCTCCCCAACACACACATACACACTCACACATTCACACTAATTCCAGCCTGGGTGTAGACCTTTTCTTTAGGATATCTAGTTTCTTAAGAGGCTGAGAAAGGAGGGGTAGAGAATACTGAAGACCCATCAGTGAGAGCCCCACTAGCTTGAGACCATATAATGGTGGAGGGTTTGTTTATGTCCCTCAGGCTTCAAGATACAGAGAGGAACCTTGTGGAGCCCAGAGAGGCTTCAGAGATAACAAACACACAAAGAAAGGGAAAGACGAGGGTCCAACAGTCATTTCAGAGCCTCTGACGGTGAAAATACAGGTTTCCCCTGGAACTCCAGTGGGATCATAGCTTAGGCAGTCCCCTTGCCATAAAATTGTTCTCAACCCATCCTCAGCCAACTCAGGCTTGGCTGCTCATCCTGACCTAGTGATGTTCATGCCCCACACCCCAGACTATTGTCCCCCAGAAGTAAGCTAGCTTCCCCATCCCAAGATGAGCTCTATGCTCCTACCTCTTTTCTCTCACTCTAGTCTTCTCCACTTGCCCCCTCTAGGACCACTCTAGAAAGAAATCTGCCCCCAGACTCTCCATTAGCACCTGGAGATAAGACAGGTGGGGAGTTTAGCCAAGACCTTTGTTTTGGAGGAGGGGAAAAGACCCTCGGAGGGAGAGGAAGAGGGCTGATTGTTTTCCCATTAGTGGAGATAGGAGGTGATAGGGTTGGAGAGGAAGGATGCTCAAAGACCATCTTTAGGACGGACACTCATTCCCCATCTCCTTGTCTGTCATAGAAAAAGGGCCCAAAGGGAGGCTCCAGAGCATAAGATGTGCCCATTTGGCAGGTCTACAGGCCTCCACGGCCCTTGCTTCTCTCTGCAGCTCAGAGAGAAAGGAAGAAGGGGCAGGAGGTGGGAAGAGGATGCA
Source organism: Heterohyrax brucei (assembly GCA_028571685.1). Lineage (NCBI taxonomy): Eukaryota > Metazoa > Chordata > Mammalia > Hyracoidea > Procaviidae > Heterohyrax > Heterohyrax brucei. Next base: position 108,060,648 of record CM053149.1, on the reverse strand, counting down.
ATGAGGGAGCTCCCCAGAGACCAGCGGAGTGGCAAGGAATGGGGGGGCAAGCTCACAGCCCTGCTCTGCGCACTAGAAGCGGCAGAGCTGCAGGGAGCAAGGATGGCACCAAACCTTCCCCAAAGCATGGTCCCCGGATGGGACCCAGGGGCTACAAGAGGGACCTCGGGGACCCCCATCCTGGATCTCAAAGTGCTTCTGAGCTGGGTCGAAGGAGCCAGGAAGGCTGTCAGGACCTGGAATGTCAGCACACCCCCTCCCCTTCCGCTGGTGGCGGGACTCACCTGGGAGCCAGGAGCCAGGCTTTAGTCTAGCTACGCTTTGTGAGAGGGGCGCGGGGGAGTGGGGCCTGGGAGTGTCGGAGGGAAGAGCTAGGGGGTCTCTCCCGCAGCTCCAAATGGGGCAGGGGGCAGCGCTAAATCCATCTCCCTGGAATGCGGCACTTGCAGCTCCAACCCACCATCGGCCTGAGTCTGTCTTAGCCACCAGCTCACAGAAGCACTGTCCCCCCAAATACTTTCGGAGGTCTACGGTCACTGTACCCGCTTGGAGCGCAGAGGAAGGAGTAACTTGGATTTGCTTAATCCCAACCCCCCTTCTCCCTCGCCACAGCTCTGGCCACGGTTTTTCGCTCTACAAGACAAAATCCAGCTTACAAACCTCCCAACCCAATCTTCAAGCACCCTGCATGGAATCAAGAATGGAGTGCAGGGAGGGACGCTGGGCACCAGAACTCAATAGAAAGGGGCTCCATTTGACTGGGGCTCCCAGAGCAGGCTCCCTCCACATCTTGTTCTCATTCTGCGCCCCTGACATCAGCCGCGGCCGGAATCTCCTTGCTGTTCCTCCAACCCGCGGAGGGGGTGGGGGGTGAGGGAAAATAGGACCTGGTCCCCGCCTCCCAACCTCTCCCTCTGGGTCAGTGAAAACCTCAGTCCCGAGAATCAGGTGGGGATAACTGGATCCCAGAATCCGCCGCAAACTTTGGGGCGGGGGCAGGAGCGAAACCCAGGAGATTTCAGTCCCCTCTCTCTTGTCCCCGCAGCTTCCTCCCTATCCACCATCCCTCAAACTCGGACACCAAACCCAGCTCGCTAACCAGCAGACCCGCTGAATAGAGCTCCCAGGCTCCTGAAGCTTCCCACATCTGGAGGATGGTGACCCTCCCCTCCCCACATCTGGGGTGGATCCAGCTGCAAACCAGCGGGGCACATCTCCTCTCCTTTCCTGGCCTTGATCCCACCCACCCCTCACTCCCCAAGTGGGGCTGAGGTGTGTGTACCTCGGTGAGGCTCGCCAGGAGTACCGGACTGACCTACACCCGTCCCCTTTCACTCCGACGCTCCCTCCCCTCCACATCAGCTTCCCACCCTTCTCCCCAACCTTCAGGCTCACTTCTCTGACTCACCTGGCGTTAGGTCTCTTCCAGCAGCGCGGCCCGCCCCCCTCCGGGGCCCCCCAGCCGGCCGTTGTGCCCCGAAGGATATGGGTTACAGACCGTGCGGAGACACCAGCTCCGCGGGCGGCTGTCTTGGCTCAAGTAGAAGAAAACCACTGGGGCCAGCGCCGGGTACGGCAGCCCCTCCGCCTCGGAGTCTGCGCTGCCGGGGTCCTTCTCAGCCGACCCTGGCCCCCGCCGGCTCCCGGCTCCTGACAGGTCATTAAGCCGAGTGAAGCTCCGGGGCTGTCCCGACTCCTCGGTGCCTGCTCCATCCTCCTCCTCGTCCATCCTCCGGCCAGCTGGGGCCCCGGGCGGTCCGGAGAGGGGCGACCGGTGCCCCTCAGAGGATGTGTCCTCACGCAACCGGGGGAGCCCGGCGAGGTCGCATCTGGGGGGCTCTAGGACGCAGGCTGAGCCCCCAAGAGAGCCAGTTCAGCCCAGGTCCCCCTGCCCGCAGGGGCATGCTGCCCGCGGGGCGCCGGGCCGCAGGGGAGCCCCGCCCGGCGAAAGTCCCGCTTCCCCTGGACCCCCTGGGCCAGCTGGCCGGCTACCCCTCACTTTGTTCCGGTTTCCTCGCTTGGCGCCCAGGCTCAAGCCACCCGATTCGGCGCCACCTTCGGGGAAGCTGCCCCAAGAAGGGGAGAAAGAAGAGAAGCCCCCAGCTGAGAGCAGGGGGTCCAGGGAGGGGCGTCCCCTCTTCCCGCGACGCCGCTGGAGCGGGATCTAAGGGGTCAGCATCGTCCCGGCTCCGCGCCAGCGGCGGCGGGAGGAGGGGAGGAGGGATCTCGCTGGGGGTGGGTTTGGAAGGGTGGGGGGCGGCTCCTTCCTCCGCCCCACGGCCGGTTCTGGGTCCGAGAGGGGAGGGGAGACGGTGGAGGGCTGTCCCGGGCGGGGGTGGAGATCGAGATGCCGCCGCCGCAGCCGCCGCGGTAGCTGCCTCTGCCGTAGCTGTCGCCGGCGCCACTGCCTCGTTGGGCCGAGACGCCGAGCAAGCGAGCGAGAGAGCGAAAGAGGCAGCGAGGAGCCGGGCGCACACCACAGCTGGATCCCTCACTCCAACTTCAAGCCTCGGCCCCGCCTCTCCCCAGCCAGCCGCTCAGCCAATGGCGGCGAGCCTCCAGCCCCGAGCCGCGGGCCCATTGGCCGGAAGCCGTGGCAGTGAGGGCGGGGCACCGAGGGAGAGAACCACAGCTGGAATCTGGTTTCCACCCCGAAAGCCGGGACCGCCCCTCTGCCCTCCTCTTGCCTCAAGGTCCGCTCCAGAAGAACGGAGCCAATTAGACGACCGCCCAGACCGAACCCCCTTTCCTATTGGCGGCTGAGATCTCCAGGACTCCCCTGGAAGGAACCCCTCCAGAATCAAAGGATTCGGCGCGGGGTCCCGGAGTAGCTTCGCCAGCTCCCGAGCATCTTGTCCACCACCTCGGAACTGGACCACAGCCGGAGGGTGGCGCTCAGTTCTGGCCCTTCCTGGAGGTGGGCGGCCTCGGGGTGAGGGCTGTGACCATGATCCCAGATGAGAATTCCAGGTCTTCACCAGGTTAATTGACTGCCCTGGAGGACAGCCTGACATCTCGACTAAGGGGGGAGGGGGCAAGGATTGGAGCGAGATGCCCTGGGGGTGTGGCTTCAGGCTGGAGGGGGCGGGCCTTGTAAGCAGGCGGAGCCGGGAAAGGCCGAGTGGGCGTGGTCTGGGCTTGGCCTCCACCAACCCCCTCAAGTCCACTTTCAGCACTTTGACCCTAACCTTCTAACACTAATCCACTGGCCCTGACCTCACGTTGACGTCCCTGGCTCTCATTACCTCGGCGTCTAGGGGCCTTCAGGGGGTGTAGACCCCATGCAGGGGCTTTGTGCTTGAACTCGTGGCCTCGGTCAAATCGCGCCCTAGAGGTGAATCCGAATCCTAAAAAGCAGCTGCAGGGCAAAGCAAGGCCCCTAAGGGTGCCCTGTAGAAGCCGCGAATGTGTGGGAGTTGATGAAAACACAGACCTTGGCCCTACAGAGACTTAGCCTGCAAAGCTGCCACCCCTCACTTTGTTCTGGGCCTCAGTTTTGCCCTCTAGTCCCAGTACAGCTTCGGGGGAGGCTGTTCAAGGGACAGAATCTTCGTGGGACTGCTCTGCAGAACACCTCTAGTCTACGGGTAGCGGTCTTTTCGGGTCTGCGGCTGCCCAAGCGCACGCGTACGCACACGCACGCGCAGACCCCGGCCCTAGCTCCGCCTCACCTCCTCGAGTGTCCTATCTCAGTCAGCTCGAGCATCTTCCCGCTGCTGCCGCCACTCTAAGAGGCAGTGGGTACCCAGGACGGAGCCCATTGGGAGCGCTGGTCCAGGTGGGGACGGGGAGCAAGGAGGGTTAGACGTCGGGAAGCATTTCTTCAACGTTTCCGGGAGATAGACCCGGCGGAATTGAGGGGCTTAGTTCCCTCCCCTAAGACTTTTGGGCACTTAAGCCACTGCGGAGACTCAGAAGGATAGCCCGGATGACCTCTGGCGCCCCCTAACTCCCGAGGGTTTTTCGATCGTGGAAGGCTCACCCACACTGTTTTTGGCTCGCCCCCGCTGCATGGGGCTGGCGTGTCAAAGCTGTCACCTTGGGAGGGTGAAGTGGATTGCAAAGGGCAGAGCGGCTGTGCTGTTGCCTCCCAGGTTGCCCTCTCGTTGAATCCACGCACTGAGTTGTGCAAACGAGGCTGGGCTTATTTGCATTTCATGCTAATGAGCAGATCCCCCAAGTGGATTTCTCTCCTGGCGGGTGTTCTCTGCTCTCATTCTGAGCATGCAGCGCTGGTATCTTGAACTTCGGGGTCATTCTCTGGAAAGGAGGGGGCTGCTTGTGGTTTGCACAGCGTGTCTCACACCTTTGTCCCTCCTACTGGCCCTCGCTGTGCCAGTCATCTAGGGTCAAGAGGCCCCGGGGCTGGCACAGGGAGGTAACATCTCTTATCACCCCCTCTTTGTTGAAGGGGGAAACGAGGCCAGAGAGGACTGCTCCAGTCCAATGATGAGGTTCCCTGCAGGCCAGCAGACTCCACATCCATCATCTAGGCCACCCTTGGTCTCTGGACTGAACTCTGTTCCAGAACATACCTAGAAAGGGGGGCAAGCAAACACACACAAACATCTAGACAAACTGAGACTCAGAGCTACTTCCCTGGGCTCTGGGCCTGGGGGGAACCTGCCCACAGGCCTTCTGATTTATGGAAGAATTGGGGTGGGGAGTGGAAGGGTGCTCAGACATCCAGAGATGCTCAGGTTAGCCTGAGTAGGGGGAGGGGACCAGGGAAGCAGGACTCACAGCGAAGGCACATGGAACCTATACATCATCTTTAATTTCTTCCAAGGCTCATTTCAGCTCAGACATCACCTCCTATGAGTGATCTTCTTTCAGAAAGTATTACAGTGCCTACTAAGTGCCAAGATGCTGAAGATAAAGCAAAGAGCCAGAGAAATTTCTGGAAACACATAGCACTTAGCCAGGTCTGAAGGTACAGTAATGCAGTGATATCTGTCTCCCCTCTAGGTCATATATTCCATGAGGTCAAAGACTATGTCCATTTTACTTATCAGGGTCTAGTCTAGTGGCTGACACATAGCAGATGCTTAATAAACAACCTTGGTGGGGCAAAGGGGGAGCAGAGAGAGGCAAAAAATGTCTCACTGGGACTCAGTTTCCCAACAAAGAAGTTAGCAGTTTGTCCTGAGTGTCATCTAAGAGCTCTCTTGAATTTGAGAGAGAACCCCCTCCATATAGGCCCTGCTCCATTCAGCCTCCTCCTGCTTCCTCCAGCCCTCTTGCCTCACCGCCCCCCCAAAAGCCCATCTGGCTCCTTCAGGAGCTGAGATAACCTTCACATCTATGATACTCTGCTCAGCAATGATACAAACAGTATCCCACTTAGTCACCTCAATAGCCTAGGAAGGTGGGTAGTTGGTGTGTCCCATTTTTCAGATGAGGAAACTGAGCCCCAGAAAGATGAAATTACTTAAGTGACTATCTAGACTGGGAGGCTCTGTCTCCAATGGCCCTGGTGCACGGCTGCTTCAGGATAGAGCTGCTAGAAAGCAGTAGGCAGGGATCATACCTGGAGGGCCGGCAAGGGAAAGGGCACTGCAGATTTTCACAATCCTGCCATCTGAGCAAGAGTTGTGTGCAGCCTTCCTCGCCTTAGAAAACATAAGTACTCCCATGAAAGCCAACACTTTGGGCCCTACATCCTTCCTATGAACTGGTTTATAGAATCCCACCGCCATGTGCCTGGTGCCAGGAGAAGGGAAGGCAGAGACACATGAGAAGGAAAACGGAATGGAAGGCTGGAAAATGCATCCTGTTTCACAGCTGTGCCTGGCCCTCCCAGGGGAATAGGGAACCTTGCTGGTCTTTATTGTACCTTGAAGTCTCCAGAGAGAACACAATGTGCTGGATACCTTCAGGCCAGTCTCTTACCCTCTCTGAGCCTTGAATGTCTGTGTGAAGCTATTCTTGAGAGTCAGGGGGGCTACAGAGGCAAAAGGGCTTTGAAAACTGCCAGACGGTCCCAAAGCCAAGGCTAGGGCTGCCAAAAACACCACCTGTGCTTCACCACACTCCTCTTCCCTCCCCATAGCACCCGTTCTCTGAGGCCTCTGACTTTCTGGCAAGGCCCAGTGGGCTCCAGCCAGAAAGGGGTCAGCTGACCTTGCTGGCCAAGGTGCTAATCCCCTCCAGATGGGCTGGGTGGTTTGCACCAAAGGACCAGCTGCCCAGATAATGCTGACCCTGGTCCCAGGGACTGCTTGTGGTCAAGTGTGACATGTGCAGGGGGTCTTCACTGTCCCCAGTGGCCCTTGGAGAGACTCCATCCAGCCTCCTGGCTGCTGCCTTCTCCCTCCTCACACTAACATGCCCCCAAGCAGTGACCCCATGCAGGCCTCCTATTCTCCAGTGGTCTCTTTTGGCTCTCTGTACTGCTTGGCTTTGGGACTGTGACAGTGCCCAGACTCTGCCAGCCCCTGAAGGCCCTGCAGGCTACTCCTTTCCTCCCACTGGCCTGTTGGCCCCATCAGTCCTCACCTGCCCTTCCCAAAGCATGCTTCCAAATCCCCTGCTCTAGGGAAAGCTGGATGAAGTTTCTGGGGTCTGCAAAGATGTGAGTACCAAGGATGAACTCACGAGCATCTCCTAACACCGAGGGGCAGAAAGGAGTGGCTTTCTCTGCACAGGCGGACTCAGATCTGGGGCAGAACTCTCTCCTTTGCATAAAAGCAGGAGATAGAGAATTATGACCTCTGGCAGGGAGGCCCTGGCTCCATCCTTGTGAAGCTGGGGGCTGACTGGATACCCCAAAAGAAATGCATTGGGTCTGGTAACAGCAGTGCCTATAATGCACCCAGCCATAAGCAAATGCTGTCATCCCATGAAAAATGAAAGCTTACATAAAAAGCAATCCTGTCTCCCTGCCCCTTCTCCAGCTTAAAGCAGTGGACAATGGGAGGGGAGGACAGGCTTCCATCCTTCCCAACCCCTCCCCACCAGGGCAAGAAGTAGTCTTTCTTCCTCTTGAACCTATCCCCACCCTGGCCTTGCCCTGCTCTTGGTTTTGGTCTCTGGCCTCAGTTTCATTCAGGCTACAATAACCACGGGTGGCATAGGGTCAGCCTGGTGACTGTGGAAGGCAAAGGAGGAAGGGAAAGGGCAGAGGAGTCTTTCGGAGGGTCGCAAGGAAAGGGGCCCTGGGGCTGCTGGCTCCCAGGTGAGAACCCAGGCCCCTCCCTCACAAGCCAGACCAAGCCCTGAGGTTACTTGGGGATGCTGTTAGGTTTATTCCATTGTGTGTGAGTGCCCATGATGGGGGAACAGTGATGGTGGCCAACATCACCTGGTGGCAAGAGGCCCAGGGATGGCTGCAGGTTGTGCCAGGCTCTGCAGAGCCCAAGTCTCAGGTCAGAGGGGAAGCACCAGATCCCACCTCAGTCTGAGGGGGTGGGGACAGTCACTGGAGGAGCAGTTTCCGTAGGTCACAGAGATCGGTGATGGGCACTGAGCAGGCCTGGTTCTCGAACACATACGCAGTGGCCTTGTTCTCCAGCCGTCGCAGGGTGCTTAGGAAGGGCAGCTGACGGGACAGGAAGCTTGAAGGGTCCCCATCAGCCAGGATCAACACCTGGGGCAGTGGTAAAGCAGAGATGGTGACCCCGAATGGGGTCCACTGCTGTGTTATCTTTCCCCAAACCTTCAGAGAGGTTGGAGAAAGAAATGTGGGGAGCTGGGGAGGGATGGACCAGCATGGGGATGGTAGGGTAGGGCAGACTTGGGGGACACACACCTTGTTAGGGATGTAGACAGAGTGGACACACTGCACCAGAGCCTTGGTGTCCTTGGCCTGGGGGTCTCCACAGATCACAATCTGGCCAGGACAAGAGGTCACTTCAGTATCTGAGGTCAGGCCTCAGGCCTCAGGCCTGCCAGGTCACCCCCATCCTCCTTCCACCCCACCCTCTATCCCTAAGAATTTTCCTTTGAGCTTCCATACTTTTCCCCCTGGGGAAGATGCCTCTAAGTGGGGTCCCCAAAGACAGGACTGGAGAGGTCAGAGTTCAGAAAAGGAAGCTTAGGGATGACTAGGAATGGGGACTCATCTCAGTGTCCCCCAGCCCAGCTGCAATAAAGTTCCACCAGATCCAGTGCTTGGCATGTGGGAATACACACACACACACACACACAAGGATACACAAAGTGGCAATGTCATGCACAGTAGTATAGCTGTAAACACACGTGGGAGACCCCAAAGCACTGGAAAACACGAAAGCAGAGACTCATACACTAACCACACACAACAGTCACATAGAGATGCCCACAGAGAAGCAAATGCCACACATGAATCACCAAGCACACATAGGGACAGAAAGGCAAATAAAGCAGACAAACCTGAAGACACACACACAAACAGGTAAATGCATACTGGCAAACACTCAACAAACACACACCCAGACAGGGAGGCACACAGATAAGACAGACACACAGACACACCCATGGGTTGTTACAAATCCACACCCAGCAATACTACGCACAGGGATGTGCACGCAGATATCTACACACAGCCCGCAGACCCAGGTACACATAGACACATGCAGGAACACACACACAGCAAAGCCCAGACACACTCTTAGCCACTAGAGCAAACTCAGATATTCAGACCCTGTCTCCTGCCTCCCCAACCTAAGACCCCAGTGAAAGGTAGGGACTTCACTGTGCCAAAGGCAAGTGTTCCCAGACACACTCAACATAGGCACCTCCACCTAGAGAGCAGCCCTTACAGACATTCTCACGGAGCCTGCCTCAGACACACACGTACACACTGGCAGATGGGCACACACCTCCAGACACAGATAGACCTGCACACGTTACTCACACCCGAGCTCTGGGGTGGGGAACAGCCTCTGGAGCCTCCACCCCTTGCCCCATCCCCCCAGGCAGTCCCAACTCCCCTCTCACCCAGGTCCCAACCCACATGCCCTACACACACACCCCACCTGCTTGAGGGTCTGCTGGTGGGCTGAGAGGGCACGGACCATCTCAGGCAGCGCCACCGGGACGCGACGCATGCGCTCAGAGAAGGCAGTCAGCAGGCACACACACTTGTCCATCCAGTCCTTGTGGCCCGTGAAGCCATGCAGCCGGAGCAGGTTGTGGGCTGATACGGAGTTACCACTGGGCTCTGCACCATCCTGGTCTGCAGAGTGGGGTGGGGAAGATGAAGGTGCAGCCAGTGGGTCCTGGGACCTTGCCCCAGGACTGTGGCCAGTGGGGAATGGGATGGGATTCCAGATGGTCCCTGGCTACCTCGTTCCTCCCCAAGGTCTGAGAGTTGAATGCCAGCCCCACCTGTTACTGACACTTCTTTCTCTCATGGCACCTGCAGCTCCACATGTCCTGGGCTGAACCCTTGGTCTCCCAGTTCTCCCCATCCCACTGCTGACACATCAGTCCAGCCACCTTGCTGCTCAAGCCAGAACAAGCATCAGCCTTGCTCCTCTCTCCTTCTCTCTCCCTCCACTTCCAATCCATCTGCAAATACTGTCTGATCTGCTATAAAATAGATCCAAAGGCAGCCACTTCTCTCATCTCTTACTTCTGCCCTGGTCAGTTCCCCAACACTTGCCTGCACTGGATGCCAGTAACGGCTTCCTCATAGGTCTTCTCATTTCCCTGGCCCCATCCCTTCTCCACCAACAGTTAGAATGACAGAGTAACTTTAAACCTAAATCACATCAGGTCACAACCCACTTAAAACCCTTCAGAGCCTTCCATTCCTTGCCACGGCCTGTGTCACCTTGATGTTCCCTCTCCTGCACTGTCTACTCCTCTCTGTCCACCAGGGCACAGGCTCTTGGCCCTTCAGGCCTCTCACAGGCTGTCCCCTCTGCCTGGACTTTCTCCAGTGCCTCCAGGACCACCTAGATCCTTCTTGCCCTTTGGCCCTCAGGTTACATGACACCTGTCACAGGTGTTCCTTGGTCCGCCCCATCTTTCTTTCAGGCCTGTGCTAGACTCTGGGGACCCAGCAGTGACAGGAAGTTCTATTCCCCAGGAGCTTAGGCTGGAGTTGGGGGAGAGACACCATTAGCAACAGCCAAGTAAAGAAACTTTGGGTGATGCAGAGTGTTACTGAGGAAGGAGGGGCCGGGGGCCTGGCTACAGGGCTCACATGTCTTTGTGGTACCTACTACAACTTTAACCACACATTTGCGTGTGTGTGTTTGCATGAAGCATTTCTGTTTATTAGCTGTCTCCCTACTACACATAAGCTTCATAAGGGCATGGACCACACCAGTCTTGCTCACCAGCACCTGAATCTATGCTAGTTACTGTGATGAGTGTAAACATCGACTAGATAAACTCATCTTTCTATCAGCCCCGCAGGGTAGTACCAATGGTAACTCCACTTTGCATACTAAGAAACGGAGGATCAGAAATGTGACAAGGCCAGCTCTAAGTCACCCAGTGGATAGGTGGCAGAGGTGGAATGTGAACCCAGGATGGCCCAGCCCAGCCCATACCAGCTCTTTACCCCTACACTGTACTTAAGGTCTCAGGGAAAACAGCCCCGGCTGAACTCAGGCCCCAAGCCAACCCTTCCTGCCCTCCCCTCCACTGACCGTCCTTCAGGCGCAGGGGCAGGCCAGTTCCCAGCTCAGCCTCACTGGAGAAGTAACCGCCACCCCGACAGTCCCAGAAGAGCCTGTCCTGAGCATCCTGCAGCCGCAGAGCCCACTCAAGCCACACACTGTCCTGGGAGGCTTCGTACAGGTCCAGCAGGCCCCGAATCACAAATGCATAGTCCTCCAGGAAACCCCAGCAGGGTGGGTTGCTGCAGGGAGAGACATTAGGTGAGGCTGCAGGCAGGCCTTGGGCGGGGGCTTCCACAAAGGGGGCCCTTTTCATGCATTTATTTCACTTAACTGGCAAAATCTACATCTCAGGTGGGTCCTACTGGCCCATTTTACCCCATTTCCTGGATGAGCAAACACATCCAGGGAGGTTAGGCACTCCAAGAACAGGGAGCAGATGGCAAAGCCAGGATTAGAGGCTACTCAGAGTGGAGGACAGGGCAGAGGTAGGTGGCAGGAGTGCAGGGAGACAAGCTCTTTATCTACCCAGACCCCCACCTGTGCTCCACTGTCCCTCCAGCACCCGCATAGCAGGTCCGCATCAGGCGGCCACTGGTCACATCAAACATATGCCGCTTCAGGAATTTGGCACAACTGATGGCACAGTTGATGAGCCTGTCCATGCCCAGGACAGCCCCGGTCACAGCATAGCCAGACACCATCAGTCCTAGAGAGAGGAGAGACCAGTGGATGCGGGAAGCTGGCTGGGGCCCTCCAGATACATTCACTCCAACTCCTTTCCAGGCCCTGCTACTTACTGTGTGACTTTGAGTAGGTTACTGAAACCCTTTAAGTCTCAGTTTGCTCGTCTGTAACTTGGGGATGATACACCTAATACATGAGGAACTACCACTTAGCAGGTGCCTGACATACAAAGGAAACCTTGGTGGTATAGTGGTTAAGAGCTATGGATATTAACCAAAAGCTCCACAGTTCGAATCCACCAGGTGCCCCTTGGAAACTCTATGGGGCAGTTCTACTCTGACCTATAGGGTCACTATGAGTCAGAGTCGACTTGATGACAGCAGGTTTGGCTTTTTGGTTTGAAATACAAAGGAAACCCTGGAGGCATAGTGGTTAAGAGCTATGGATGCTAACTAAAAGCTCAGCAGTTTGAATCGACCAGGTGCTCCTTGGAAATTCGTGGCCTCGCCCTGCTCTGTTCTATAGGGTCACTATGAGTCAGAAATGAATTGATAGCAAGGGGTTTGGTTTGGGCTTTTGACATACAGAAGGGGCTTGTGAAGGGTAATTCTACAAACAGAATCATGCCGGAGACATGGCCACCCCACCGTTCCAGGCAGCCAGCATCTTGGTGTCCACATGTGGCCTCGGTCGATGTTTCCGGGCCTGGAAGAGCTTCTCCAGCCCCGAACTGAGTAAGGTCCGTACAGCCTCCACGTCCAAACCAAAGCGGGCAGCGGTCAGCTCTAGTGAGTACCGGACATTGAGCACATTCTGGCCCTGCAGCTCCCCCTTGGGGTCCTGGGGAAAACAGCCGTTGTCTTAGGAAATCCACAGGCCTGTCCGGCTTCAGGGCCCCTTCCATGTCCTCAGAAGCCCGTACCTGGCTAGGGTTGATATTGCCAGCCTCTGTGAGCCCATAGTGCTTCATGAGAAGCTGGCCAGAGGTCAGCGGCTCGGTGGCATCCGGCACGGGCTCAGGAAGAAGCTGCTGGATCTCTTTGACTGTCCACAGATAGAAGGCGCCCTCTTTGGGCCGCATGCCCCGTTCTGGTGGTGAGTCCGCATCCTCTGCACTGTAGAAGCCTCCGGACTACGGACAAGGGAGATTGGCTGGCCCCAATCCTAAGGCAAGTGGAAGCCCTGACCCCTCCCTTAGCCAGCATCCCTGCTTCTGGAGGACACACACCCGGTGGCTCAGGCTCCTGGACACATACTGCAGGGTGCCTTTGGCGACATCAGAGTAGAATTCATCACCAGAGATCTGAGGGGGAAGGAAGAAGGCTGGAAACAGAGGTCACGGGGGAAGCTAGGAGCATGGCAGGTCCCACATTCTCCCAGGAAGGTGAGGCAAGACAGCCTGGATGGGGAACATACGGGAGGGAATTAGGAGTTGAGGTGAAGGGGGAACCCCAAGTTGCCAGAAAGGCCTTGGGAGGGATAGCTGGGATTAAGTGGACAAGCTGAGGTATGGGAGACTTTCCTCTGGGCTGGGATAATGGGATCACCTGGAAGGCCTGTGAATAGGCCACTGCAAGCTGTGCCTGGTCATAGAGCATCTTTTCAAAGTGAGGGACGAGCCACTGGCGGTCTGTGGAGTAGCGGTGAAAGCCCTATGCCAGGTGGGACACAAAGCTGAAGGCTGATCCAAGCTTCTGCCTCTTAATGTTCCCTGTAGGGAATGCCCAGGCCCTCTCACCTGCCCCACATGGTCCCGGATGCCCCCGTTGGCTATCATTTTCAGGGTATGCAAGGCCATCTGCTGGGCCCGAGAGCCATCCTGGGTGAGTCGATGGCTGAGCCAGTAGGAGAACAGGAAGCTCAGGATCACTGCGGGGCGCGGAGAGCACACAAGTGAGAGATGCGGAGGCAGCCTGAACAGTCGGGGGGCCTTTGGCCAGGCTGGGGTTAGAAATTCTCTGGACAGGCTAGGAGTCAGGAGGTCAGTGGTCAGTCCAGAGGACAGAACACTGCCCAAGCCAGAGGTCAAAATAACATTGGCCAGCAGGGGGTTAGAAAGACACTGACAAGAGCACCGAGCCCAGGAAATCAAGAGCAAGGCCACAGTCTCGGGGTCACTGATTTGACCCCGAGATTAGAGATCATTATCCAGGTCAGGGTAAAGACGGACACCATTGAGGCCTGAAGTCAGGTCTTCACTAGATACTTAGACGACCAGAAGGCTGCCAGTCTAGGAGTAATGAGGTCACTGTCCAGCTGGGAGGGGTCAGCAGCTCACTGATCAGGACAGGAATCAGAAGGAATTAGCCAGGCTGGGATTAGGTAGGGCAAGGAGAAGGGCACCGACCTGGCGTGGGGAACTTGGGGGCCTCAGCAAAGCCACCATACTCCTCATCATAACCCTCATCCAGCTGCTGAAAGCAGCGGCTGTTCATGGTGGCAGCAGAGGGCGGCAGCTGTCGGTCACCCATGGTGATCTCCGACCGGGCCAGCAGGGCTGCCATGACACGCTGGCCATTTTCTAGCAGGGCGTTCTTGTTCTGCTTCCACTGCAGGAGGCAGGGAAGACCTGGTCAGCATGGGATCGGGGGTGGGGGTGAGGAGGAGTGTCTCTTGTTCACTCAATCCCGGCCCCTCCACCCGCTGCCACGTGTACCCACCTGCTCCCGTATTCGCAGCAACAGTGTGTGTAAGCCAACACGGGTCAAGCCATCCTCACAGGGGAAATACGTGCCCCCCACAAAAGGCTGAAGGTTGGGAGTCAGCCACACATTCATGGGCCAGCCCCCATCACTGCTGGTGGCCTGGTGGCAAGAGGGCAAAGGTGAGTATCCCCAGCATGGAGCTACACCCCAAAGTCCCATGGGAAGACGCTCACCTGCACGAAGGTCATGTACACTTTGTCCACGTCCGGCCGCTCCTCCCTGTCCACCTTCACGCTGACAAAGTCTTCACTGAGCAGGCGGCCAATCTCCTCATTCTGGAAGGACTCCTGTTCCATCATGTGGCACCAGTGGCAAGTGGAATACCCCACTGGAACAGGGCCAAGAAGGGGATCAGGGAAGCCGTGATGGGTCAGCCAAGGGGGCCCAGCTGGCCTGAAGAGGCCCTGATCTCTAGTTTCCTGGGAGCCAGCCCGGGCCCTGAGGACCCTTCCCCATCCACCGCTACCCACTTCCCCTCGATTCCATTACCTGACAGGAAAATTGGCTTGTTTTCTTTCCTGGCCTTGTCGAAGGCTTCCTGTCCCCAGGGGTACCTAGACCCAGCGGCAAGGTGAAGCATCAGTCACTAGCCCAAGGAGACTAGGAGGGAGCAGGGACCCCAGCTGCTTTGAGGTGGAGGGCTCCAGAATGAGAGAGATATTTACCAGTCCACAGGGTTGTAGGCATGTTGCAGCAGGTACTGTGACTTTTCATTGATGAGGCGGTTGGGGGCTCTCTGTGTTGCAGATGGGGGGCCGCTGGGCCGGCTGCCCTTCCCTCCAGCAGGCATGGTCATAGAACTAGTGACCGTCACACTTCGGTCCTTCTCCCGGGAGGAGCTACCCCTGGAATGGGCAGGTGGGACAAGTAGGTGAAGGGTCCCCACCCACCTCCCCCCACTCTACCTCACCCAGCTCTCTGTCAACTGTTCCCAGGATCCCCATCCTAACTCACCTTTCTGAACCACGGGGGAGACCGTGGCCTTTGTGCTCCCCCTTGTGTTTTGGGGGTGGTGAGGAAAGGTGGCTCATGGGGGGCTCCGTGCCAGGTTAGTCTCCCCCTAACCTCTTACACCTGGCGGTGGGAAGGATGATGTCTGTGAGGTCAGGGCGGGTCACAATGGACAGAATGGTCCCTGGGGGCTCCATTCCCTCCCCCTACCTGGGCCCCTCCCCAGGGTAGTTTGAGTAGAGGGAGCTCTCTGGTATTCCAGGTGCGTAATCCAATCAGGAAGGTTCCCACTGCTGATGGCTGGAGAGCTTGGGTCTGGGACTTAACAAGCCAAGGAGCAATCAGGAAAATGTACGAGATGACCGACTCCCTCTTTCAACACCCGTTCAGTGGGCACTTGCATGGGCCACTTGTCCTGTGTAAGACCCTCTGGACACAGAGAATCAGACATTGCCGTGATCTTTGGAACTAGCCTGAGAGGGTGGCTGTGAGGCAGACCTAAATAAGGACATGTCTGTGCATCAAGAGAACTGTGACAGGGCCAGCCGAGATGGCTATTAGAGAAGGGCCCTGGGGCCCAGGCTTGGAATTCAGGGAAGGCTTCCTGGAGGCGGTGTTGGAACAAAGTCCCTGAGGAGCTTGCCGTGCAGCCTGAGGAGAGGGGAAGGGACGGATGAGAACGTTATTGCCCGCAGCACAGCGGGGGCAGACCGGAGCGCGGTGCAGGGCGGACTGAGCAGGCAGGGGTGGTCCGGGCAGGCACTGGGGACAGGTAATGATGATTCGCCGCCGAGTCCCGCCACTCACCCGCCTGTACAGCTCGCGGCGTGGCCCGGCGGGGCGCACGGCAGCGGGAGGCCTCGGCGCAGACACTCCCGCGAGCCCAGGGGTTGTGGGCCAGCCGCCGCAGAAGCGAAGGAGGGAGCAAGGCAGACGCGAGGGGCGGGCCCGGGCACCAACGGAGCCGCGGGCGGGTCTTCACCGGACTCGGGCGGCGTGACTGGTCTCTGAGCGCCTTCCGATGGCAGCGCGCGGGACTGCAGGCTACACTGGCCCGGCTTGAGAGGATCCAGATAGCGCGCGAAGGCAGGCTGGCCACTGCTGGACCTGAACCCCTGTCTGCGAGACAAGGGCCCCAGTGAGGAAAACACGAAGGGCTGTAGGGATTCTAGGGAGTGGGGTGTGAGATCCTAGCTCGTCGTGTCTAACCCTTGCCTTTTTTCAGAGAAGGGAGGCTCCAGCCGGCTGGCCCAGGCCCACCAGTCTCTAGGGAGCTTTGCCTTTGCTCAACCTCCCCATCTCAAGGTCCTGCTCACGTCCTGCCCACTCCAGGATGCCTCTAAGAACAGGAGTGAGTCAACATGTCACTTCTACTGTATACTTTACTGGAGAGTCTTCGATGTAGCAAACAATTTATGCTCAGCTACTAACGTTAAGCTTCGTGGTTCCCAGGAGCCCTGCAGTACACAAAAGGCCTGGCCATCTGCTGCTATGAAGATGCAAAAAAGAAAACCCTGTGGAACAGTTCTGCTTTATAAAACAGGGTATTACCACCACGAGGTGGAATCAATTCAGTCACAATGGATTGTTTTGTTTGTATGCTTTACACACTTGTCTCATTGGCTACATTCAGCATCAATATTTATTGAGTGCCTGCCAGATATTTTGCTAGGCACTGGGCATGCAATGGTGAGCGAAGAGAGACAAGACTTTTTGCCCTCATGTTGCTCTCAGTCTGGTAAGGAGGAAGAAGCTCATCTAACAATCATAGACATAAGTGTACAACCACCTACTCTGAGAAGTGCCGTGTAGGAATAACTGAGGGGCTGATACGGTTGGAGGAACAAGAAGAGATGGCGTCCCTGAAGAAATGACATGCAAATAGTCATAGAACAGGAAGACGTAATTTAGAAAGGGGTGGCTGAGGAAGTACTGGGGAAGCAGGATAAACAGCACATGCAAAGGCCCTGTGGCATGACAGTCAGTCTGGGCTGAGGAATGGCAGAAGGCTGGTATGACTGGAGGACAGAAAGCAAGGGAAAAGAAGTAGTACATAGTACACAGGAGATTTGAAAGGTGGACAGGGGCTGGGCCTTGGAGGGACTTGTGAACTGTACAAAGAGGTTGCTTTAGGCAGAGGAGTGACTGGGTTAATCTGCATTTTGGAACAATCCTTTTGGCTGCCTGGTGGAGAATGGTTTGGAAAGGGGCAGCACAGGAAGGAAGCAGGAATGTTAGGAAAACCATAGCAGGACTCAGGGAAGATAGTGAAAGCTGGCACCGGCGTGGCAGAAGCAGAAACAGAAAAGGAAGCATTGAGGGTCCTTTCCATTGAAGAGGAAAAGTTGTCAGGATTGGGAGAGAAAGGGAAGTGTCAAGATGATTTTCGGGTGGAACTTACAGGATAGGGTGGCAGGATCATTGAGTGAGGTTCGTAAAGCCAGTTGTGGACATGGAGTTTGAGGTGCTACAGAGACATTGACATGGAGATAACAAGGCTTTGGAGTGCAGCCGGCAGAGTGAGAACAGGAGTTGGACGGGAGTAGCTTGCAGAGCAAGAGGAAGAAAAGGGGTCATAGGTGGGGTGAGCGAATGATATGAGGTGGAAAGATGGAAAGATCATTTCAGGATGGATGAAGGTAATTACAAAAACTATTGATAGGAAGAATTTGGTTAAGAGAATGGGAATAATGCTATCAGGGAGAGATCATTGACACTATGGTGCAGGGCCTGAGAACATAGTAGGGGTGGCAGAGGAAGTGTCAGCAGGCCAGAGGGCCTGGTGGGTGTTTCCAAGAACTCTAACTGAGAGGAATGAGATTGAGATCAAAGAACAGGAAGCTTACTTGAATGTGGAAGAATTTGGGGTGACAACCAAGTCCTGAAGTGTGGACCATGGGCAAGAACAGCTGAGGTCAAGGGGAGGCAAGGTCACCTTCTTGGATAATGGAGTCATGTGGGGTTGAGGCAAGACCTGGGTGAGACGACTGATCCAGGATAGAAACATCCCAAGAATGAGGCAAGAGTGGCAGCCCTGGGTGGGGAGAAGGCAGGAGAGCCTAGTGTCACTGGCTTCCAAGGGGGGGGGATTTTTACAAGAGGAAGATGGTTTTGAAGTAGCTATGGAAGCAACATTACCAACCTCTTCTCTGTTTGCATCCCTAAGAGGTCCTTGGGGGAACAGTGTCCTTTGGAGAGCCACTCTAGAAAAGGAGAGCCCAGGTCAAGTAGAACAAAAGATCAGAGACCAAGAAGGATGGAGCTTTCTGTTCTGGGTGTGGCAGAGGACGGACAAAGGCTGGACAAAGGCTGGACTCTGAGCACTTCCTGGCAAAACTAGGAATGTGGAGCATGGCAGGGTCATTCCTCCTGGTCAGTCTCTGAAGAGACCGGCTGGGGGCCAAAGGGACACTGGCCGGGGAGGGCCCACATAACAGCTTTATAAGGAAGAAACTTGTTCCCATTGACAAACAAGGAAAAGGAAGCACAGACACAGAAGAGGCAGGTAATTTACCCAGGTCAGAGAGTTTAACTGCTTATTACTAAGTAGTTGTTAAGTTCAAAACTGTGAGGCCGAGTTTGAACTCTGCTGGTCTGACTCGTAGGTAAATCTACCAGTCGTGGTAGGACACCATCTCTCAAACGCCAGAGCAGCTCCTTCCTCACTGCCATCTCAAGAAGAGCACTTTGTGTTCCTAGAAGTCTCACCTCCCCCACATAGGTGTCTCTGCACTACAGCAGATGTTTATCCAAGTCATTCCCGAAGAGGTAGGGGCTGAGAGCCAGTTGCCTGGGGGGCCACCCCCTGAGCAGTGAGGACACATCAGTGTTCAACAGCGAAGGGTTGGGGAGCACCGAGTAGAAAAGGAGTAGCCCTCGGGATGAAGAGCTAGGCCCTGCCCTACTGTTGCTTCCCAGGCCCCACCGGAGCCTCTGGAGGGGTCAGACTCCCTCACCATGGCCAAGGTTGAGTTTCTGGCCAGCCTTGGTGAAACAGACTTAGATGACTCAGTAAAACAAGTGAGTGAACCTTGCATCTCCAGTACTTGGCTGGTGCTGCAACACTGTTGTGTGCCCCGGCTTGTCTGCCCAACTGCTTTGGGAGCTCCCAGGGGGTGTGAGTGTAGCAACTCTTGGATCCCTCCCAGGCCAGGCCAGCACTTTGTCCCTAGCAGTCAGTCCCTACGTGCCGATTAATTCTGGGACCACCGTGGGTTGTTCAAGCTGTGAAGCCAGACTGTCTGACTCTGAATCTCAGCCTCACTCTGCTAGGCTTGTGACTTCACGCACACCACTTAGCTCTGGACATAGGCTTCCCCATCTGTAAAATGGTAGCATGGCCAGCTGCATGGGTGAGGGACCTGGATAGTTGCACAGAGCCCATGCTTGGGAGGACTGCATCCTTGGTTTCTTGCTTTGTGGACACCATCTTGAAATTCGTACTCATTTTTTAAAGGATTCTGCGTTTTCACTTTGCAGTGGGTCCGGCAAATTATGTCACCAGTCCTGAGGGAGAATAACAGAGTATGTATCCCCAGAGAACTAGTGTGAGCATTAAATGAAATAATCTGCCTAAAGTGCTTAGCACATAACCAATGCACAATAAATGTTGGCGATGGTGCTTTGCTGTTAAATTATCCCATCCTGGAAGCCGGTGTGTGATAAATCAATGAAAAGACCCAGTGAACAAGGGCCTGGAGAACATTTGAAAGATACAGTACCAGGCAGAGGTGGAAGACGGTTGACACAAGCTGTCACACAAGTGGGATATTTTTGCTCGCCCATTGCTAAGTAGTTGTTTCCACAGCAGCCGGTGATGACATGGTGATCCAGACCCGACCTCCATGTCCCACAAAAAGTCCACTTGTGATTGCTGAGGGGTCATGGGTTCCAGTCTTTATTAAGAGGGTGTGGCCTAAGTCCCCAGGAAGTAGGCAGGTTCTAGCTTCAGCAGCTGCAAGGGGTCTGCTAAGGCTTCCATCAGTGTTCAACGAGCACAACCGCGACGCTCTGCGGGGGCCACAAGGGCGAGGGCAGCCCGACCACTCTCCTCCCGGCTAGGTCCTCGGTTGCGGACTCGCTCCGCCCCGTCGCCCAGAGGTGGCTGGAGGGGCCTAGTGCGCAGGCGCTGGACGACCCGGAGCCCGGGCGGCGCTCACAGGAAAGGGTTGGTGCCCGCCTGCGGGGGCGGGTTCAGAGGCTGGGTGGAGCCTGACAGGGGCAGCAGAGGCTGCGGCAGGTTCGCAGGCGGCGGCTGGAAGGCGCCAGCCTGTGGGAAGACGCTGACCGAGGAAGGGAGGGTCACGCCGGCAGGCACGCTGCTGAGCGGGAGGGGCAGGGAGGTGCTGTAGGTCATGGAGCCTAGGGGCGCTTCGACAGGCCCACCCATCGCTAGGCCCAGCGCTGGTGACCTGGCGCGCACCAAGTTCAGGGTTGGCCTGCCCTGGTCGCCACTGGCAAATGGGTTGGTGGGGGATGGAGCACTGAGACCTGCAGAATGAGAGTGGGTCAGGGGCTTGCAGCAGGCTGGAAGACAAAGCCCTAAACAGGAGAGAGAAGGATCCATGTTTGCGGACATAAGGAAGAAGAGCGAGTTTCTAAGGGAGGGAGCTGGGTTCTGATGGGCAGAAAAGACAGGGGCCCCAATGTTGAGGCCCCCGGAGGGATGAGGAGTGTCCTACCTGTCAGGAACGGGTTCTGGGCCTTTGTAGCCTGGGATGTCTTGACCAGTGAGTCAAGGTTGACCAAGGAAGAGGCTGAGGGTCCTAGGAAAGACTCGGCAGTCCTGCAAGCTTGGGCCTCCTTGCTAGGCTGGGTCAGTGCTTCCCCCAGCATATCCAGGTCAAAGGCATCTGGCTCCTTTGTGCCATTTTGTTTGGAACTGGGGATGGGATCTCCAAACAAGTCCAGCTCTGGAATAGCAATGGCAGAGCTCGTTGGTGGAGAGAGGGACTGGCCAAGGGTATGGAAGGAAAAAGTCAGAGGCCAGCTCTGAGTGGTCTGTCACTCCAAGGGATTTCAACTTTGTTGTCATCCTCCCACTCCTGCTTACCCACAGGGCTGCTGGGCTTCCCTGAGGGCAGAGCCTGGGTACCCTCTAGCCTCTCCTTGCTCTCTGTGGATTCTGGAGGTTTGGCAAATAGGTCAAAGGTTGAGGTACCACCTAGGGTTGGCCAGGGAAGAAGAGATTGTAAGAAGTTCAGGTACCATCTGACCCCTTTCTAGGGAAGTGGCCCTCTTCATCACAGATGAGGTATGCTGGCACTTTGGCATTGGAGGGAGGGGGACCTGGAAATCCGTTAGCCCCTCACCCAAATTCCCTGGCCCTCCACTTACCAGGTGTGTTGGAAATGTCCATAGGGCCCTGCCAGGGGTCGGCCCCAGTGCTGGGGAGTTTGTGGTGAGGGGAGTTTAATGTCCAGGAGTCTGTGGTAGGACGTCCAGCAGGCAGCACTGGGGTCCGGCCCCAGGGCTCAGAGGAGGAGAGCGTAGGGGGCAAGTCCCAGGGCTGGCTTTGGGACAGGGCATTTCCTGAGGGGACCAGAAACCAGGTGTCTGCAGAGGGACCCCAGGAGGAGCCGCTGGGCTCTGTACTTGGCCTGAGACCTGAAACGAACAGCAAAGACGTGACCCATGTCCACCCCATCCCTTTTTAGGGCCCTCCAGTAACCCAGCCCAAGTTGTTGAGAAGCCTTGGGACCCACTTCCCAGGTGAAATGCTGACTCAGAACCAGCCAGGCGACTGGAGCCTATACTCAGCAAGTTGTCTCAGGAGCCTGGGTGCTCACTCAGTCATGAGCAGCTCAGGCCACCTTCCCAGTAAGGAAGGCCAGGGAGACAGACAGCGACAAGAGAGCACTTGCTGAGTTTCCCCATGAGCTGGGGTCTTCAAGCAGGCTTCTGCAGATGTCACTACTAGCCCTCGTCACAGAGGAAAATGAGACTTAGGGAGGGGAGGGATTGCCCAGTGACCCTCAGCTATAGGGAGCTGGTGTGGCTGGGAAGGAAAGGGATCTCTGGGGCCAGCCTGGGAGCTTCTTGCAACCCTGCATGCCCACCTGGGATGTCCCACGGGTCAGCAGAGCAATGTGTGGAAGGTGGGCCTGGGGCAGGTGGGAAGACATCAGCCAAGTCCAGGATAGAGGACTGTGGAGGGAAGACGCAGCACAGTTCAGAAATGGGCATGAGCAAGGGGCAGGGCAGGCCTTGACCAGTCAGCCTAACTCCAGCTCATTCTCTCCATTACTCATTCCATAAACGTCTGTTAATGAGCCCTCACCCTTGTACAGTGTTTTCCACTTTATAAACTGTTTCCTCATCCATTTAGTGTCAGATTTTCACAACAGTCCTGTGAGGTAGGTAGGGCAGGTTTTGTGCCCATTTTGCAGATGAGCTAGCTGAGTCCCAGAGAGGGGAAGCAGTTTGTCTGGAGTCACATCCAGAGAGAGAAAGAGCTGAGATAGACCCCAGCTCTGCTGACCTGCTGACCCCTTCCTTAGCTGTCCTTCTGCTCGGTCCAGCAGAAATGGGCAGTGAGGGAGCAGTTAAGGCTGCCTCCCTAGGTCACTGTCAAGGAGAAACTGGGCCACAGTAAGCACAGGTCAGAGAGGGGCAGAGATACTCCAGAGGAGCATGGACAGCTTTGGAGGGTGGCCATGCTCCTAGCAGCCCTCTCTTCCAGAAGGTATGTGTATGAGCCCAAGATGTTTTCAGCACTAGGTGCCTGAGCCCACCCCCAATCTTGATCCATAAAACTAAACCAAACTCATTGCTGTCAAGTCCATTTCCGACTCATAGTGACCCTACAGGACAGAGTAGAACTATCCCATAGAGTTTCAAAGAGCACCTGGTGCATCTGAACTGCCAGCCTCTTGGTTAGCAGCTGTAGCTGTTAACTACTGTGCCACCAAGGTGTCCTCTTGATATATGGCATCATATAATCCTAGAATGTCAACTGGAACTATCCAATATGCCTATTTCGTGGAGGAGGACACTGAGGCTGAGACAGTAACTTGCTCTAGTCGTAAAATGAGTCAGGAGCAGCAAACCCATGGATCTTGGGTGAGGATTTTTTGCAGTCCACTTTGCCATCAGCTAGTTACCAGCTGAGTATGAGATCGGGAGGTGCTATACCCCCTTCACTCCCATTTTTGTTATTGAACACTTAAGAGTGCTTACTCTGTGCTAGGCCCCTTTTCTACACTTATTACAAATATAAATTCATCTTTCAGGACCTATCTAACTCTACATCTAAGCCCAGTCCCCACCTGGCTGGTTTTCAGCTGCTCCTCCTTTCTCTCTTCTCTCTGAGGCTCTTGGTCCCCTTGGTGGTGGGCTGCAGCTCCTGCACCATTGGCCATGGGGGAGTCATCTCCCTTCCAGGACCTCACTTCCTGCAGAAGAAGGCAAGGAAAACATGAGCAGCCCAGGCTGAGCTTGAGAGGACCAGAGCACTCAAGGCTGGAGTCAAGAAGAGAGTGCAGGGTGGGAGGCAGCTGAGAGGTTAAGACCAGGTGCCCAGAGGACCAGCGAGGACCACCAGGTGGGGCTCACCAGGTGAAGCGAGAGGAGCCTGGCTAGGGCCTGGGCAGCACCTCCACCAGCGCTAATGCAGGCAGCCCTGGCGGCTCAGCCACTACCTTCTCGTGCTCCTGCTGGCTCAGGTGCAGAGCCAGCTGTAGCTGCAGGTCCTCATCCCTGTGGGAGGCTGGGGGAACCGGCTGCTAGGGAGGAAAAGAGGGGTGAGCTTGGCCCAGTGTTTCCACCCCTGGGCCAATGGGCAGCATAGCCCAGCCCCACGTAAGGGGGATGGAGAGACTTAAATGCCCGAGTGGGGATAGACTGTCCATTCCCAGACAGCAGTGTGAGGATGGCCTTCTTCCTGTCTGGATCTGAGATGCAGTATAAAAATCAGAAGGATTAAGCCTTTTCTTCTGGACCTGCTGTGAGGCCTAGCTGCTGTGAGGCCTAGCTGCTACTGTGAAGGTAGTGGCAGAGAAGGTATCTGGGGGACTTTGCCCCTGCGAAAAGAACAAGACCCGGGGCCTTAGGAAGCAGCTGATGGAGGGGTGTCAACCAATCCCTGCGTCTTCTGGCAATATATCCATGCCTCCCCCTTGATGAGATGGTGGCAGGCCTGCATGACACCATGTTCTCCAGCTCGGTATACACTCACTGCCCGTTCCTGTCCAGGATCAGAGGTAGTGAGGCAGTTCCCACTTGGGACAAACCCAGGACACAGGCCCAGTGCTGCACTTAGGAGCAGACCTAGGGCTTTGGGGCCCAGATTGTGGGATTATAGGAGTCAAAGGCGTCTATTCTTGCCCCGACCCATCTTCATGGGCTGCCCCGGGAGAGGACCTCACCTTCTCGGCCTCCTCACGACTCATGGCCAAGGCCAGCTGCAGCTGCAGCTCCTCTTCTCCTGTTGTCTGGGGCCGGGCCTGCTCCAGGTCAGAGGTGTAACGGGGAGATGAGGAGGAGGCTGCAGCACAGGAAGGCTCTGTGACTACACTGGTACCCACGGGTTCCCACAGCCCCCTTGGGGAGTCCCAACAACTGCCTGTCAGGAGACTGAGGCTCAGAAAGAGGGATCTGGGGAAAGGGGGAGGCAGTTGAGGCCTCCAAGGGGCTAGGCAGTGTCCTAGGCACTTTCTGTAAGGTTTCTGTTCCACCCACAATGTAAAGATGCCAATTGCTTGTTTACAGATGTGCAAACAGCTCAGAAGAACACCAGGCCCAAGGTCCTGCAGTAGGGCTTAAACCCAGGTCCCTTCTTGCTTCAGGTCAAGGGCAGGTGACAGAATGAAAGGCCTCAGTCACAGTCATGGCCCCCCAAGCCATCAGCAAACTGTAGAGGGCTTTATGAAAGGGAGGGCCATTCCCAAGTATTCTTCACTCTAGGGAAGCCCTCACTGCTGAAGAGGACAGGCAAGAACTGCTTGGCAGCTGCCCCCACTGAGCGGGGGGTGGGGGGGCTGGGAGGTTGGGGGAAAGGGCACATGATACACCATGTGTGCGGCACATGGCTGAGGGTGCTCCAGGGAGATCTCATTTAATTCTTATATCAACCAACCAAGGTAGGTAGCTATCCCCACTTCACAGATGAGAACACTGAGGTTCAGAGAGCTGGTTGCCAGGGTTACACAAATTATCAAGGGCAGAATAAGGAAGGCTGTGTGACTCCAAAGGCAATAATTCTGCCACTCTGCCACTCTAGGAGAGAGCTGATTTATTACTTCGGCAAGCTTGTTGAGCACCCACTAGTGCAGTGCACTGTGCCTTACACCTCGCTGAATCCCCCTAATAATGCTCTGAGGTAGGTATTGTTACACGTGGTTCCCAATTGCAGGGCCAGGATTGGAACTACTCGCCTGCTCCTAGCCACACCTCAGCGGTTCACTCACAGTTGTAGGAGGACGGGGAGCCACGGGAGTGGCCGTAGTCATCGCCATGGCGGCGGCTGAAGCCCAGCTGCCCGCTGCCGAGGCTCATGCCCTCCAGCGCCATGCGCTCCTTGGTCTTGAGGGCGTGGGTGCGCTCCTGCCGCAGGCGCTCCTCGTCTTTGAGCAGCACCATCACCTGTTTGACCTTCTCACGCACGTTGACGCCCTGGTCCTTGCCATCGCGATCAATGTACTGGAAATCCTTGAGTGTCTGGATGGTGTAGAGATTCTCACGGCACTGGTGGGCCACCCGCTCCGAGCCCGTCTTAAGCAAATAGTCCAGCAGCGTCAGTGCTTTGTACACGTGCCGCCAATTCTTGCCACTGTCATTGAGTCGCCGCCATAGCATGCCCATGACCTCTGAGAAGGCCACCGTGTTAAAGGTCAGGTCAGCTATCTCTGACATGAGTGAGCTGGG
Source organism: Heterohyrax brucei (assembly GCA_028571685.1). Lineage (NCBI taxonomy): Eukaryota > Metazoa > Chordata > Mammalia > Hyracoidea > Procaviidae > Heterohyrax > Heterohyrax brucei. The sequence continues at coordinate 108,034,889 of CM053149.1, read as the reverse complement.
AGGGCCCCATGGGTCGTTGCTGGTGGCCTCGCGCACCTTGATCTCCGCCTCCGAGTAGTTGTGCACGATGTTCTTTACCTGGCGCCGCAGCGCTGAGGTCGTCATGGCTGGGGATTTCGAGACAGGTGGCCCTCGCCCCAGCCGAAGGTGGAGGGCCGAGGGCCACTGTCGGGAGATTAAGGTCCTGAAGGAGGGGCCACTGTGCTTTCAACAAGGCAGCGGTGTCCTTGGGTTCCACATGGATCTGAGGAAGAGAGGGTGTGGGGCTCAGGGACAATGTCCTGCCTCTCTGGTCCTTCAACCCCTGGCTTAATCAGGCCCACTGCCAGAAACAGGTTTCAGCAGGCACTTATAATGCTGTTATTATTATCTCCATTCACAGATAGGGAGAGTGAGGCTCAGAGAAATATTAAATGATCACACACAAGATCACACACACAGCTGGTGGGTTGTGGGGGAGGGCAGGATTAACCCCAGCAGATGACTTCCAGGAATGCTCACTCGCCTTGCTTTTGCTTGGTGCTTGCATTTTTAGCTTAAGGCCTGTCCTTTCCAGCTTCTTGGTATAACTTTGCTCAGTTCTGATTTGTGAATTGTTGTAGTTTAATTCATTTTAACACCTATTTCCTGGGAGTCATCTCTGAGCCAGGTACAGAACACAAGCCCTGGTCCACCCACGTCTGGTTGGGAGGGTAACAGACAATCACAATTCAGGGAGCACAGGAATACCCAGTTGGGAAATCAGGGAAGACTTCCTAGAGGAGGTGATGGCTGAGTTGGGATCCAAAGAAGAAGGAGGAGGAGTGAACCAGCCAGGTGAGGAGGGGAAGCTCAGAGGCACACTGGGAGCTGGACCAGAAGACAAGAGACAAAGGAGTATTTGGGGAAGGCCACTATCGAAGAGATCTTCTAGCCACCCCCACTGTACAAATGATAACACTGAGGCCAGAGGGGGCATGACCTGCCCACAGTCACACAGTGTGTAGGTGGAAGAATTGAGATTAACATCTAGGTCTCCAGAAGACTAATCCAATACTTATTGTCAGTGTCACTCAGTTTTGTAATTAATTTATCTGGTTGTCTTACTGTTTCAGTCCCACCTTCTCAGCCAGAATGTAAGTTTCCTGAGGGCAGGGCCAGTCTGGGCAGGAGGCAGACCTCTGATGCCCTAGCTGAAGAGAGGGTTAAGGGCAGCCCATTACCGTCCCTATAGCCTTAGGACCAAGCTGTCTCAGCAAGTAAACAGAGGCCCAAAGCAGAAAGGCCTCTCAAGCCCTGCCACAGAAAAAATCGGCATCTCCCTGCCACCGGACATCCCACTAGCACTGATAGCAATATGCAGGCACCCACTTGGTTGAACACACATACTCATACACACACACAGACTCACATGCCAGTTCACACACACACACTCCTACACATGTAATCTCAACCCACTTCTGCACACACACTTGTACGTTAACATACTCATACACAATCTGTAGAGCCTCCGCCTTACCCACTGCCTTCCCTAGATGCCCAGTGAGATGTCACCTCCCAGCTCTGCCCTCCATCCTCAGTCTCGCTGTGCCCAGCTGGTCCCTGGTTGCTGGAAGGCAGGAAACAGGCAGAAGGAAGCTGCCTGGCCTTACCCAGCTTCACTCCTTCCTCAGCTGCCACCCAGGTGTCTGAAGGGAACCTGCCCTGAGCTCGGTTCAAAGTGGCCCCACAGGCCTTGGCAGGCTTTAGTGGGGTCCAGGTCGGCGGTGGGGGAACACCCACCAAGAGGCTGGGACCCTGAGGGAGCTTGGGTGGGTGAAGAGGGCCTGGCTGAAGCTCTGCCTACCTTCTGTCTGCTGCCTATTTTTCTGTCCGTCCAGCCTCCAGCCAGTGACGGGCCTTCTGTGCGGGTGCCATGCCACTGCTCCTTTAACTCCTGCCCTCCTCCTCACTAGTGACTCAGACCTGTCTTCACCTCCCCACATGCCAGCCTGCCAGGTGCTAGAGTCAAAATAGGAAATAATTGTGCACACAACCCACCCTAGGACACACACCTCTCCCAGGGCTGGTCACTGAGACTAGCAGAACCAGTCAGGTGTCATGACTACACCAGGGGCCCTCCTGCCTGGTCCGCCTGTCTGGCCTTCCTGCCCAGCCTGCGCTGGGGCTCCAGCCTTAGTGGGAGGGGCCTCCTGGTGGCTTAGCAGCCCTGCCTGGCCTTCTCTCCCACGAAATGGACACGGAGGAGGCTTCTTGGCCCACTGCTGCCAGAGCTGGGGAAGAGGGAGGTCAGAAACACCGGGAAGGTGCCTCCTGCCTCCTTCCCCCGAAGCTTTCTGGGCAAGGTAGGGAGGAAGAGGGGGCAGGGTGAGACCAGAGAGCTTGGAGGGGAGGGAGGAAAGGAAGGAACTCGGGAGGGAGCGGCTGGGAGTGCTGCCAGCGGTGTTACAGCAAAGGGTTTTATCGAACACAAAATGCCCAGAAATAAAAGGGGGTGAAACAGAAACCCAGCAGCTGATAAGGCAGTGGCAGTGGTGGCGGCAGCCTCGGCAGTGCGTATGGAATTACCGCAGTGACCTTGAGCCAGACCTGTCAGGTGGAGAGAAGGACACCAGGAGGCAGTGCCTGAGAGGCCAGTTCAGAGACTGAGGAGAGGGCCAGAAAGGAGGCAGGAGGATCGGGCAGAGGGAAGGGTAGGCCGGGGAGGGTCCAGAATCAGCAGGGGGGGGGTGGGGTCAGAGTATCAGCTCTCCTAAACAGAAGTCCCAGGGAGAACTTTAGGGGTTGCTGTTCTTAGGGGCCGTAGTGCTGAGGGACCTGGATGAGTCCCCTGAAAGTTAAGACTAAGGGAGTAGATGGGATTCCAAAACTGGGGGCTTGGGGAGATGGAAATGCCCAGATCTGTCCAGCCAAGTGTATGAGTTTGCTCCCTGTCTGTGTGTGCCCCACCCCTGCTAAGAGAAGCCCAACCCCTGCATCCCCTCTCAGGGCCAGCGTGAGCAGCCACAGAGTGGGGGTGCCCACACTAGCTGCCTCTTGCTGCTGGAGGGACAGCAGAGTGTGCCATAAGTTGCTAACATCAGCTCTGGGGTGGCTGTGCTCTGGGGACACCGGGGCACTGTGGTGGGCTAAGGGCTGCCTGAAGCGGAAGGTGCTTCAGGGGCTCAGGCTGAGAGGTCAGCACAAACAGACACCCAGGGCTCAGTGCTCCCCGTGGGGTTGGGAAAGCTGGCAAAGGCATCAGTCCCAGCAGGAGGACCAGCCCCATCTGCCTTCCTGGGGGCTGCACAAGGGGTGGGACAGCAGGCAAGATGCTTTCAGGTGCTTCTCAGGCTCTGCACCCCTCTCCCTCACACATGGGAGGGAAACTAAGCCCTCAGCCCACTCTCTGCCTCCACCTTCCACCTGGGGCCCCACCAGCACCCAGGAATGGGGATGGCTGAGCTTACCTCTGGCGCAGGCTTCCCTGACCCCAGCCCCAGGGCTCTGAGCAGCCTCGGCAGCGACCCTCCGACAGGCGTGGCAGGGGAAAGCACAGCCTTGAAAGTTGTGTCCCCAGAGCCACCCACCACAGCACCTTGTTCCTGGAGATGCACCTTCTTCCAGGAGGCACTGACCGGTGGAAGGGCAGTGACTCTGGCTCCTGCCTGCTAGCTTCTGAGATGTGCTGCCGGCCGGCCAACCGCTTGGAGCAAAGTTGCTCAGCTGGCCGGGCAGGTCCGCCTCAGCAGTAACAGGACACAGGAGGGAGTGCTGGCAGGCGAGTTAACCCCTTCCTGCTGGCCAAGCAGGCGGCGCCTTCAGAGATGGGATGCCTGCCTGCTGGCTGTCTCCAAGAGTGCAGATCAGGAGCTGACACTGGCCACCTACTCCCTTCCTCTGCCTCCCCAAGAGGAATAGGGCCCCCGTTGGGTGAGGAGTTTGCACACCAACCCCACTGCACCCCACCCTTCCTCCTCTGGGCCAGAAGAATTTTGAAGGAGAGGACAGACCCTTCCCTGGGACTGGCTCTTGGGTGGAGTTGCTACCTTCCTGTGGACACAGCCCCCTTTCACAGGCCCAGATTCTGTCTGTCAACATGGAGACTGAGCATCCTGCTCTCTCAGTGTCCTCCTGGCATGTCTCAAGCTAGAGGCTGCTTGAAGTCGCTGAGGTTCTGGTTGGAAACACCAAACCCAAACCCAAAGGTCTTACTTCTAGCCTGGGGGCTGCTGCCCCCGACCTCCAGCCCATGCCTCCTCTGCACCACCAATACTTGGTCTGCAAATTCTAGAAGTCTGGCCCAGAATGATGATTTCTGTCAAACAATCAATCCTACTATGAAATTTGAGACAACACAGGATTTCTCTTTCCAAGAGCCACCTCTCACTGCCTCAGGTCCTCTGAGCAGGGGAGACGAAGTCCGGTGGTTGTTTTAAAGGGAGGAATAAACGTCTCCAAAAGCCAGGAACTGACATGGGGAAGAAGCTAAGACTGACCTACCCAGGGCACCATGGGAAGATTAACTTCTTGCTGAGGACACCGACCTCCAGGGTTTAGGAAGTGTGGTGGGCTTGATTCTCAGGGACTAGGACAAGGTCTCTGGACCCATTTGAAGTGGATGGATCTCAGGATACCAGGTCCTAGGGTGTCTAGTTCTCCTAGACTCTCATTATACTCAGTGATGATGCTTCAGGAGGACATGGCTTCAAGAAGCATGACCCTAAAAGTGTGGACCCAGGAAGGTCAGAAGTGGAGACTCTCAGTGGTGACATTCTCTGTCCTATCACTTGACTAATGCCTTGTCCTTCCACCTACTTGCTCTTTTGCCCATCCTCCCACAGATCACCTCTTCTTTGGCTTCTTTCTCTGCTTGCTGGGCGGCTCTAAGAAGTGGAGGGGAGGCTGAGGACAGGATGGGGATGTGTGAGGACCTGGGTCATGAGCTGACCTCATTAAAATTCAACATCGAAGACACAAAGGGACAATGGAAACAGCAGAAAACTAATGGTTCTTTATTGATTTGTCTGTGAATTGGCTCCCAGAAGACTGCTTTGGGTGCACAAGTCAGTTTCAGAGATAGAAACGCTCCTCAACATTATTCTTGGGGCTGAGCTCGTCAGCCAGGACCATCATGTCAGTCACCAAGACGTCCAGCAGTCCATAGACCTGAAAGAACAGTACGCACATCACAGGCCAAGGTTTGCTTTGTGGACAACATGTACACATAGAAGCATCAACTATACTATGAGGGTGGGCGTAGCTACCCCGCGAGAAAGCAGCTTGAATAGGGCAAAAACCAAAGTTGTGTTTCTGTAGAATACTTGTCTTTGCAAATAATTTTATTTTTCAACCCAGTCTAGAGGGGGGGATCTTGCACTGTGCTCCTTTAACCTATGGGGACATTAGAGCCTACAGAAAGGAGACGAGGATACACTGCCCACTTAGCTCCTCAGGTGGGCTTCAACTCAGCTCCACCCCTACCTTTCCCAGAGGTCAACTTCTCGTAAGCCACCAGATCCAAGTACTGAAAGGTCTGCGAGTCTATGTGCTCCGAAGAGGCTGGACAACACGAGCCTAGGCAAGTTGATTCTTAATTGCAAAGAGTCAAGGGAGAGTCCACCCCCTGGGTCCTGAAAGCCCTTTGATTACTTTCTGGACCCCACCAACCTTCAGAAATCTCAGTGATGTCACCAACAGCAAATGGAGCTTCTGATCCAATGAAATCAGGAGTGTCACTCCAATCACAGCTACCCAGCCCCATGCACCAGAAGTAGACAAAGCACCACCTTTAGACACTTGACAGAGTGAGCAGAACTCTGTGGACCTCCCCTCCAAACAACAAAACAACCACAGGAACAACAAAAACACCTGGCCTGATCTCTAAGGATCTGGTACTGAAGAACAGTTCATGTCCACACAACATCTCCCTCCACTGTTTCCAAACCTTTACCACTGATGGAAATCCATCCTACTTGGTCTTCTCCTAAGGAACACATCTGCCAAGATGTGCTGACAGGGAGAGGAAAAGGAAGGAGCACAAAGAGAGGGGCCTCCACTCTCTCCTCAGAGTCTTGTTTCCAAACAGCTGCCACTGTGATCCCTTACAGCCTAAGTCAGTCCTCTAGTCAAAACTCAGCGTGGCTTCTCATCTCGAAGAAAAACCGGAAGTCCTAACAATGGCCGATGAGGCCCAACACAGCCTGCCCCCAGGACCTCTGTGCCTGTCTCTCCTGCAGGCTTCTCCCCCACTTGGACCCATCCACTCTCTCCTTCATCTACAGCACTCTTCCTGGCAAGTCCACAGGGCCACTCCTCGCTTCCCTTCAAGTCTTTACTCAATGTCACCTTCCCAGTGGGGCCCACCCCTGCCCCTGTGCCTACACGGGCTTTCCCCATTCCCCTGACCCTGCCCTTTCTCCTTTCCACAGTGCTTATCAATTAGCATACCAGATAAGTTACTTATTGATCAGATTTGTCTCCCACAATGGGATGTCCTTCACAAGGGCATCTCTGCTTCAGTCACTGGTGTGAGGCCCTTACCCTTGTTGTGCAGTAGACACAGGGACTGAGTGAGGGAGGAGTGTGCGGGGCAGATGTGGGCCCAGGGAGGACTGCCTGCTGGGCTCTTCCCCTCACCTCGATGTGTAGCCTGTGGAGGTACTTCTCCATGACGAGGGGGTCTACTGGTTCTTGGGAAGCGATGACAGTGTCAGGGACAGGTTCTTCCAAGAAAAGCCTTTCCCGACTCACAGGTATCACTAATTTCTTGTCATCCTTTGCTTTCTGCTTCTTGCTGTTGGCACGTTCCTGCTGGGAGAGACAGAGAGATGTGCAGCCTTCACATGCTGAGGTCTGAGGCATTCGCAGTGGCCAGCTCACTTGGAGAGTCCGAGCATCAGCTGTTGTGACCACCCACCATCTACAAGTCCCTCCAAGGCCTTCCCGTGATCAGGCAGCCCTTCCCAGGCCTGGGCCGTCTCCCAGCATGCCTCTTTTGCTGTCAACTTTGCTCCTTTTTTGTCCTCTTTGTCTTTGACTCCCAGCTGCCGCTTGTCCTGGGACGCCCCTTTCCGGTCCTCCTTTCCGACCTTCCCAGTGGCTGCCTTCACTTCCGTGACAGGAGGTGATTTCCGATCTACAGGAGTTGAATGGAACACATTGTGGCATTCTGTAGCCTGGATGAGGCCCCAGGTGTACCACAGGGCAGGAGACAAGGGGAGTAGAGGGTAAGAGCCCCGAGCCCTGCCACCTGCTCTTAGCAGCTTTGAGGAACTCCTACTGACTGGGAGCAGAGCTCACTTGAGCCCCTTGTTCACGGGGCATGACCTTGTGGAAGAGGACAGTGGAGCAAAGGAAGACCCAGGTTCTAGTCCCAGCCCTGCCACTCACCCTTGTATGAGATGGACAAGTGATTTACTCTGTCTGGGATTCAACATGTGAGATGAGGTAACTGAACTAAAGTGACCTTGAAGGTAGTTCCTGGCTCCCAAATCCTGGCATCAAATAGAAGGGGCCTCTTCTATCAGCATAACTGAGTGGAACTGCCACCTCAGGGACACAAATGGCCAAGGCGACTAGGTAGACGGGAAGACCAGGCAGAGGGATGAGGAAGACCACACAGAGAGGGGCTGCGCCATGTCTGACCTTGCTCATCTGGCACATCTAGATAAGTGTTCTCCTTCTCAGGCAGGCCCAGCAGAGCCCTCAGCCACAGGGAGTAGCTCACTAGACTGTCAATCACATCCCGCCACAGCTGCAAACTAGAAGGCATGACAAGACATATTTGAGAAGAACCATTACCCTTCATTTGGCTTTGAACCTACAGAGGCTTGGATTCTGCCCTTCAGAGATGCTGGTACCTGGAGCTCCCATAGAAGTGTCATGCTCCTGACCAGCTAAGTCCTTCCTTGCATCCTTGCAAATGCTCAGATACTTCCATTGCTGGGACCCTCTCACATCTATTCAGGACGCCAAGGGTCCCTGTGTCCTCTAGTGGCAGGCATGACTTCCCACTGGTCACAGCCAAGGAAAAGTGCCCCAGAACTAGGATTAGGAGGTCCCCATGAATGCAGTGTCCAAACTCTGACTTCAATCAAGCCCCAGTGAAGGGCTGAGCCATGCATGGGATTTCCAGCATAAGGCTGCCAGGGCTATGCTCAGAGGACATCACAAAAGGTCCCTCAGCCTGTCAAAGCAGGTTCTACACAGGCAGTGGGAAGGCTGACAATGGAGAAGTGGAACATTATGGAATCCACCCCTCTTCTTACTGTCCTCTCGTTTCTCCTTTCATTCTTCTGCTCATTGAGAAGGAACAGGGAAAGAAAGGAAGAAGAAGAAAAAAATGACAAGGTGTTTACTTTGCTGTGACTGCTCCCCTGACAGCAGCTGGCAACAGCGAGAGCTACTCCAGCAGGTACCAAGGCATGGAATGTTGGCAGCAGCTTTCAGCAACCTGAGCTCCAGGGGAGCACTGCTCTGGGACCGGCTGCCCTGGGCTTCTGGCCAGATGCCACAAAGGAGAGGTGGGAGGGACAGGCTCTCCTGGTGGGAGCACCTACCAGGTCTGGTATAGGAAGTCTGACTGCAGCGGCCTCTGCTGCCGGCACAGCTCCAGGGCTCCGCGATTGAGTCTGATCAGGGCATCTTCTTGCTGGCTCTCGTCAGGGAGGGTCATCACTGCCTGGCAGGGTCACAGGCACCATGGATAACCACTCTGCTCAGGACACCAAGGGTCTCTGTGTCCTCTACTGACAGGCATAGTATATGGGGCATGGGGCAGGGGAACATGAAGCCGGAGGGGCTGCAGCCATGGAGAGTCTGTCTGGGGCAACTTCTGTGGGAGCCTTAGAAACCTGTTCCCATGAACCCCTTGTCTAAGGTTTACCAGCATAGAGCGACTACCCCTCTTACACCATCAGAAGGTTGTGTGCCTTGCCCAGGGTACCGAGAGGGATCGCTAGGGATCTCCCTATTTGTTCAGGACAGGCAGCGCAACCTCCAGAAACCCCTGCTGGGGTCAGGGAAGCACCTTTCTGAAGTCTTCCAAACAGAGGTTCCACTCAGGCTGGGGGTGGCTCTCCAGCTCCCAGGGGCTCTTGGTGCTCTCTGTTTCTAGGCTCTCTTCCCCCGGGATCTCCTCTACGACGTTCCTCTGCCAAGGAGACCTGGCCACCCCTGCTGACTTCTGGGTCATCGAGAAATCTCGGGCGTTCCTGAAGGCCTCATTCTGAGACCGAGACTTTTGGGCTTCTAGGACCGAACCCTTCGATGGTACTGAGATAGCCAAGTTCATAGTGCTCTTTTCCAGAGAAGATAACTGTGCCTGGGTGGCCGGGGCCCTGGTGCTGAGTGCCTCCTCCTCTCGTGGCTTGGCCTCCGTGGCCTCGGTGGGCGGGGTCATGTACTGGTGCCACAGTTCATGCAGGTTTTGTACCACGTGGTACTGGTAATGCAGCTGCAGCAGAGGGAAGGGAAGACGCATGAGGGGAGGCCGGGGGTCGGGGGCACGCCCAGCTTCAGCCAGCCTGCTCTGGGTTCCTCCCTCAGTAACACGGAGGGAAGAGGCGAGGAGGAAGCCAGCAGGAGCCGCTGTGGCCAGAGGGGCTCCCCACTTCCCTTTCACCTGAGTACCAACAATTTAAAGATCTTGTTTTTTTTTTTTTTTTTTTCCACATGAGGGCTTCCAAATAAGATTGAGTTTGAATGAAGGAATATATGAAGCTCTGTTCTCACCAAAAGCATCCACTTACTAGCCAAAGCCACTGCCTTCAAGTAGATGCCGACTAAGTGACGTTACAGGACAGAGTAGAAGTGCGCCACGGAGTTTCCAAGGAGTGTCTGACAGATTTGAACTGCCAACCTTTTGATTAGCTGACATAGCACTTAACCACTACACCACGAGGGTTTCTATCCACTTACTAGCTATTTTGGAAAACCCCTTAACCTCTCTGTGCCTCAGTTTCCTCAAAGTAAAATACAAACTGCCCGTCTCACAGGGCTGCTGTGAGGAGATTCAGTGACGCAGGGGAGACGCTCAAAACAGCGCTGGCACACAGAAGGGTTTGCTCTTCCCATTATCCAGGCACGCATGCACGGCAGAGGCCGATGCTGGACCTGTACCCGAGGGTTCTTGTGGTGGAACAAGTCCTCCTCGGTGAGATAGGTGTCTACAGGTGACGGCGTGCGCTCGGGGGTCAGGACCCCGCTCAACAGGTCTTGCAGCACACTCTCCACAACGGTGATGGCTTCGTGGGCAGCCAGCTTACTCTGGAAAAGAGAAGGTGGCACAAGATGGCAGACCAGGCTTTGAAAACCCTTAACATACCCTTACGGGAAGCTAGGTCCCTTGGGACTTTGTGCCTTCTCAGATTTGAGTCCCTGCCATTTCTCTCTCTCATACATATAAATGCCTACTCCGAGACTCAAAAGATCTTGAGGTCTCTCCAGACTTCTATGTTTCCTAAAAGAGGAGGCAAAGGACGCAGACAAGGCACCCGCCCCAGAGAAGAGCTGTTCCTGCATCAGACCAGGAGGTGACATGGCATTTCCCCACATTAGAAAGAAGGGGCAGAGGCAACAGTTGGGACATGGATGAGAATGGTGGCAATATCCTATCTGGCTTGGTCACAGGGTCGATGTCAAAGAAACACACAGAGGGGCGGCTCACATGACAGTCAGATCTGAAAGTCAGTAAAAAAAGCAGAAATGACACGTTGTCAAGATTAACTCTGATCACTGCTAGCTAGGCCCCAGCTGCAGAAGTTGGCATGTGCTTGGGGGCCACAACGACTTAGGAAACACAGCTTTCCCCAGAACTCCACAGTACGCAAGATGGGCACACTGCAGCTGACTAGGAGACAGCAAATTCCCAGATCACGCTTCACACTCACTCTAGGGGGTCTGCTTACTTAGTAGAATGGTGGGTAGACACACCCCACTGCTTAAAATGTTCTGTCCAGTTGGGTTTGGCTTGGATGTCTTGCCAGTTAAATACCACTCTACTGCAAAGCACCAGACAGGAAAATACAGCACTAGTACGAATGGCCCTTCATTCTATTTAGATTCAAATAAGTACTTCCATTCAGGCTGCATCTTAAGGCTCAGACTGATTTCTGTTCAATTCAGTGGGGTCCCTGGCATGATGAAGTTGAAATCTGCCCCACCCTTCATTCACATCACAAAGCCCTGGCACCATTTCTTGGGCAAGAGTCCCATTGACTGTTTGTGAAAACTGACAATTCACATTTGGCCTGGGAGAGTAAGATCCCAGGCACACTGCCAGGCAGGGTAACCTACTTAGTATCCATAGGTGAAAGATTTACTGTCCCTTACCTCTAGGGCCTGCCTGTCATCCTTATAAGTGTCTTGGGTCAGGGATATCGCATGAAGGTTGACCTGCAGGATGGCCCCTCCTAAGAGGGTGGGATGAGTTTCAAACTTCCAAGATTCCCTGAAGATCCCAGCATCCGGAGACTTGAAGAAGAAGGTAAATTTTTTAGTTTCTCCAGGCAGGATCACTCCTGAGAGAGGCAGAAGGTCAGAGATTTCCAATGAGCACAACCTAGCTGTCATGGAATGGATTGTGTGCCACCCCGCTCCCCAAAATGTGTACAGCAATTTGGCTGGGTCATGATTTCCAGCACTGCATGGTTGCTCTCCATTTTGTGATTTCCTGTGTTATAAATTTAAATCCTAATCTCTGCCTGTGGTTGACAGAGCAAGATTGGGTTATGTTAAAGAGGACTTAGGATGGGACTGTAACACCCTTACTAAAGGCATTTCCCTGGAGTGTAGCTTGTACCACCATTTACCCTACAAGAGATAAAATGAAAGGGAAGAAAGCATAGAGTTGGCAACCTCATACCATCAGGAAACCAACAGTGGGAACAGAGCACATCCTTCGGATCTGAGGTTCCTGTGCCAAGATGCTCCCAGACCAAAGAAAGTCTGATGTAACACAAAGATCCTTCTCCAGAGCAGACAAGGAGAGAGTGTGTTCTCTTGGAGCCAACCTCCTGAGTTCAGACTTCCAACCTAGTGGACTATGTGAGAATAAACTTCTTTTTGTTAAAGCCATTCACTTGTGTTATTTCTGTTAGAGTGGTATTAGACGACTAAAACAGAATTTGGTACCAAGAGTGAGGTGCTGCTCTAACAGATACCTAAAATGTGGAAACAGTTTGGAAATTGTGGATGGATAGAAGACTCAGAGGGAAATTAGGGAAGCTGTTAATGACGTGGAAAATCCTGGTGCTGTAATGGGTTATGTGCCACCACTGCTAACCAAAAGGTTGGCAGTTCAAATCCACTGGATTCTCCTTGAATACTCTATGGGGCAGTTCTACTCTGGCCTCTAGGGTCATCATGAGTCAGACCCGACTCGATGGCGCTGGGTTTGTGTTTAACGAAGCAGGTGATTTTAGAAAGGGAAAATTGAAATAGATGCTCAAGATTAAATTCTTTATAGAACTGGCTTTTTTTACTAGTCTTTTTCCTCCTTCTGTAAAAATTCCTGGCTTCCTTCACCTAGGCTCTGACAGGAAGTCACACATTAGCTAACCGGAGCCACTGAGAAAATATCTCTGCAGTTTCTCTTTACAGCTTCTTAAAGTACATCAAATAAGTGGAGACACTTAATAAAAGTGCCAGACAAGATGGGCTCCAAGTGGAGGGGGCCAATGAAAGCGCCAGTGTGGACTCCCTGCCTGAGCTGACAACTGACAATTTCCTGCACCTCAGATTGGATGCAGCCTGCTCCAGGACAGGTGCCCCTCCCAATTACTCTCATTGCTCCCCTCACCCTATGCCCAGCACATGGCTTCTCATATAAAACCTCCCATTTTTGCCTGACCAATTCAGACAGGGCAGGAGAACAAACATGCTTTCTGCCCCTGTGTTTTTATTTGCTGGCAAACATAGTGAATAATAGTAATAGTAATAATACTAATAAAGCCTTTGATCACTCACCCAAATACCTGCCTCAGAGATTGGCTTTTGGGGTAGCCTACAAGAATCCAGAGCCTTTGTCAGGTAATATTAACACCAGAGAAGGTGTAGATGGTAAGAAACAAACAGCAGATGGTGAGAAACAAACCACCAGCAGCAGCAAACTGGCAAGGCAGAACCAGGGGGCCAGTGTCAGACAGTGTTGGAACTAACCCAAGGAGAGCTGAGTGTCTGTGTGCAGGAAGCTTCCTGGTGGAGTGAGGTACTTTTAGGCAATTATTGGTGAAGCTATAGAGCTTTGGAATACTTGCCTGAGCAGGTCAAATGTAGGTGTCAGGCCCAGGCCAAGAAGCCACAGGAAGCAGAAGAGGAAGAGACAAGGAGCATAACAAGCAGAGCTGCCTTAGTCTCAAAAGATATGGCCACGACCTTACAGGTTTTAAAGAGTGGAGCCATGACCTCCGGGGCTTCAAGAATAGGGCCAGGGCCTCCTAGGTTTCAAAGAGTCATTTCTTCACCAACTCAGTTCTGGAATGTGCGGGCGGCTGTCATCCACAAGTATCAGCAGAATGGAGCCCAATCTACTGCCCAAAGCTGAGGAGACAGCTACTGTGCCCAAGGGGCAGAAGAACAGGCCTGTGGGGCTGAGGCAGTGAACTCTCCACTCAGCTGGATGAGAATGATGCACCTATAGCTGAGGGAATAGAGTTCTTGTTCCAGCGGGCCTGGAAGGCAGAGACGAAAACCCAGGGCTAAGTGTCCTCCACTCAGAATCTGGAGAGTGTGGCCAATATCTCGAGTCTAGAGGGCAGGGCTGTTGTATGAATGGTCTCAGAGAATGGAGGACTGTTTTCAAGCCTTGAGGGCGAATGTAATGTGCTCTGCTAATTTGCTTGGTAGCTGTTATGCCTTCTTTCCTGGCAATTTTTCCCATTTGTAATGGAAATGTGTAGCTTGTGCCTGCCTGTTCCACCAGTGCATTTTGGAGGCAGATAACTTATTCTGGATTTCACAGATGTAAAAGAATTTTGTATTTTGGCCTTAGAGTTGATGTAAGATTTTTGCTATGATATGACTGAGTCAATATATTTTGCATGTTGCAAGGATGTGATTTTGGGGGACCCAAAGGGTAGAAGGTAATGGATTGAATTGTGTCCCCCCAAAAATGTGTGTAGCAGTTTGACTGGGTCATAATTCCCAGCATTGTATGCTTGTCTTCCAGTTTGTGACTTTCCAGTGTCATAAACATAATCTCCCCAACTTGTTTGTTAGTTCATTGTACCGTACGGGCTTGCATGTTGCTGTGATGCTGGAAGCTATGCCCCTGGTATTCAGATACCAGCAGGGTTACCCACGGTGGACAGGTTTCAGTTGTACTTCCCGATGAAGACAGACTATGAAGAAGGACCCAGCAGTCTACTTCTAAAAAGAATTTGCCAGTGAAAAACTGATGAACAGCAGTGGAACACTGTCAGATATAGGGCTAAAAAATGAACCCCCCAGGTTGGAAGGCACTCAAAAGATGACTGGAGAAAACTGCCTACTCAAAGCAGAGTTGTCTTTAATGATGTAGATGGAGTAAAGCCACTGGGACCTTAATTCACTGATGTGGCATGACTCAAAATTAGAACAAAGAGCTATGAACATCCATTAATAATTGGAACATGGAATTTAAGAAGTGTGAACCTAGGAAAATTGGAAATCATCAAAAACGAAATGTGTAAACAGATATTCTAGGCATTAGTGAACTGGAATGAACTGGTATTGGCCATTCTGAATCACATAGTCATAGCATCTACTATGCCACGAATGAAAACTTGAAGAGGAATGGTGTTGCATTTATCATCCAAAAGAACATTTTGAGATCTGTCCTGAAGTACAATGCTGTCAGTGATAGGATAATATTCACATGACTACAGGGAAGGCCAGTTAATAGGACTAATATTCAAATGCATATACCAATCACTACGGCCAAAGATGAAGAAACTGAAGATTTTTACCAGCTTCTGCAGTCCCAAATTAATCGAACACACAATCAGGATGCATTGATAATTACTGGTGATGGGAATGCAAAAGTTGGAAACAGGAAGAAGGATCAGTAGTGGGAAATTATGGCCTTGGTGACAGAAATTATGCTGGAGGTTGCATGATAGAATTTTGCAAGACCAACAACTTCTTCATTGCAAATACCTTTTTCACCAGTACAAACGGTGGCTATATACAGGGATCTCACCAAATGCAATACACAGGAATCAAATCAACTACATCTGTGGAAAAAGACGTTGTAAAAGCTCAATACCAGCAACCAAAACATGACTGAGTGCTGAATGTGGCAGAGACTATCAACTGCTCATGTGCAAATTCAAATTAAAACTGAAGAAAATTAGAACAAGCCTGAGAGAGCCGAAGTACAAACTTGAGTACATCCATCCTGAGTTTAGAGACCATCTCAAGGACAGATCTGATATGTTTAACACTAATAACTGAAGACCAGATGAACTGTGGAAAGACATAAAAAATATTATCCACAAAGAAAGCAAGAGATCATTAAAAAGACAGGAAAGAAAGAAAAGACCAAATTGGATGTCAGAAGAGACTGAAACTTGCTCTCAAACATCGAGCAGCTAAAGCAAAAGGTAGGAATGACGAAGTGAGAGAACTGTACAGAAGATTTCAAAGGGCAGCTCGAGAAGACAAAATAAAATATTATAATGACACATGCGAAGAGCTGGAAATATAAAACCAAAAGGGAAGAACATGTTCTGCTTTTCTCAAGCTGAAAGAATTGAAATAAAAATTCAAGCCTCAAGTTGCAATAGTGAAGGATTCCACAGGGAAAATATTAAGTGACTCAGGAAGCATCAGAAGAAGATGGAAGGAGTACACAGAGCCACTATACCAGAAAGAACTGGTTGATGTTCAACCATTTCAAGAGGCAGCATGTGCTCAGGAATCAATGATACTGATGAAGTCAAAGCTGCACTGAAGGCACTGGTGAAAAGCAAGGCTCTGGGAATCGATGAAACATCAACTGAGATATTTCAACAAACAGACACAGTACTGGAAGTGCTCATTCTTCTATGCCAAGAAATTTGGAGGACAGCTACCTGGTCAACCAACTGGAAAAGGTCCATATTTATGGCCCATCCCAAGAAAGGTGATCAAACCGAATGCGGAAATTACCAAACAATATCATTCATATCACACGTAAGTAAAATCTTGTTAAAGATCATTCAAAAGCAACTGCAACAGTATATGAACAGGAAACTGCCAGAAAATCAACCCTGATTCAGAAGTAGATGTGGAAGCAGGGATATCACTATTGATGTCAGATGGATCTTGGCTGAAAGCAGAGAATACCAGAAAGATGTTTACCTGTGTTTCATTGACTGTGTGGATCACAACAAATTATGGGTAACGTTGTAGAAAATGGGAATTCCAGAACACTTAACTGTACTCATGTGGAATCTGTGTATGGATCAAGAGGCAGTCATGCAAATAGGACAAGGGGACACTGCATAATTTAAAGGCAGGAAAGGTAGCCATCAGGGTTGTATCCTTTCACCATACCTTTTTAGTCTGTACACTGAGGAAATAATCCGGACTATAAATAATCTGGACTATATGAAGAAAAACAAGGCATCAGAAGTGGATGAAGACTCATTAGCATCCTGCGTTATGCAGATGACACAACCCTGCTAGTTGGAAGTGAAGAGGATTTGAAACACTTACTGAAGATCAAAAAGCACAGCCTACCATTTGGATTATACCTCAATATTAAGACAACAAAAATCCTCACAACTGGATCAGTAAGCAACATCGTCATAAATGAAGAAAAGATTGAGGTTGTCAAGAATTTCATTTCACTTGGCTCCACAATCAATGCCCATGGAAGCAGCAGTCAAGAAATCAAAAGACGCACTTTCTTTGGGAAAATGTGCTGCACAGAATCTCTTTGAAGTTTTAAAAAGTAAAGATGTCACCTTGAAGACTAAGGTGCGCCTGACACAGGCCATGGCATTTTCAATTGCACCATATGCGTGTGAAAGCTGGACAATGAATAAGGAAGACAGAAGAACTGATGCTTTCAAATTGTGTTGGAGAAGAATATTGGATGTACTGTGGACAGTCAAATCAACGAACAGATCTGCTCTGGAAGAAGTACAAGCAGAGTGCTGCCTAGAAGCAAAGAAAGTGAGACGGCATCTTACATATCTTGGACACACTGTCAAGAAGGATCAGTCCCTACAGAAGGACATGATGCTTGGTAGAGAGGAAGGTCAGTGAAAAAGAGGAAGACCCTCAACAAGATGGACTGACACAGTGGCTGCAACAGTCAGCTTAAGCATAAAAATGATTGTGGACATGGTACAAGATCGGGCAGTGTTTCATTCTGTTGTGCACAGGGTCGCTATGAGTTGAAACTGACTCGATGGCACCTACCAAAGACAACAAACCTAATGTCTACCTATGGTTAATAGTGTAAGACTGGGTTATGTTAAACAGGAGTAGAGTGGGACTGTAACATCCTTCCTAAGGGAGTTTTCTTGGAGTATGGCTTGCACCAGTGTTTATCCAACAAGTGATAAAAGGCAAGCAAATGTAGAGTAGGGGACCTCATACCATCAAGAAGGCAGCACTGGGAACAAAGCACATCCTTTGGGTCTGAGGTTCCTGTGCCAAAGTGCTCCCAGACCAGAGAAAGAGTAATACAACATAAGGACTTTCCTCCAGAGCCAACACCCTGAATTCTGACTTTTACTCTACCGGATTTGGTGAGAATAAACTTTTCATCATTAACACTATCCGCTTGTGGTATTTCTGTTCAAGTAGTACCAGATAACTAAGATGCTAGCTGGGCCCCAAGCCTATACATACAAAGTGGACTGAGCTTCAATCTTACACATATGAAGTAGGCTGATCCCAAAGCTTACATGTATTAAGTGGGTTGAACCCCCAACCCCCAGCCTGCACATATTAAGTGGGCTGAGCCCTCAGCCTGCAGTATGAAGTGGGCTCAGCCCGCAGCCTGCAAGTATGAAATGCGCTGAGCCCCAATCCTGCATATATGAAGTGGACTAAGTCCCAAGACAATGCAGATGCATTTAGCTGAGGCCTAGGCAGGGTAGCCCAGGACTAAGGAGTTTCCTAGTGTATGGCCTTTCAAAGTTAAACCTGGGAAAGTCCCAGGCAAACAGCGACAGCGGGTCATCCTAACCCCAGGACTATGCATACGGGTACAGGTATCTGAACTCCTAGACTATGAATTTCTCCTCCTGAGTCACTGACCTTTTTGTGTTTTCAAGACACAACAGACAGGAACAGTCAGGTGACTACATATTTGCACAGGAGAAATAGGAGGGGTTGTGAGGAAGAGGGATTCACACTTGTAGGAACTGGGCATTGACTAGACTTGGTCTTCACTGAGGACAGAACCAGCCCCTTCAAGGATGCTGAGTAGGACTGCTTCTCCCAGTTACCTTCCCGGTTGTTAAAGTAGAACTGCTGCATCTTGTTTCTCTTCAGCTCTTGGAAAGACTGCACCTGGGTCTGTCGCTGCCAGCTGTACCAAATGGCCACCGTGCCGTTATTGACCACAGTCAATTCTGAAGACGTTTTCTCCCCTTCCAGGGTTTCAAAGGTCAGGCGGACAGCAATTCCGATCTGACTCTGGGGAAGGAGGAGATATGACAAGGGTCTTTGTTGGGGCCCTATTCTAGTATGACTAGCTGTCACACTCAGAGTCCCATAGCCTGAGCCTCCAGAGCCTAGGCGACCTCAGGCAGAGTGGCACCATGCCATGGTAACGGCTGTCTCTGAGGTTCCCGTCAATAATAAAAAAAAGAGCTAAAACAGATTTTACATCCATTGACCAATTTTTGCTTCTAACACCTGAAGGTTCTATTATAGAATCTTCCTAAAGCAATACTGGCTTAGGATGGTTTGTTTATTTACATGCTTGGGGGCTGGGTACAAACTGGACAGCTTGTGACACTCTCTTTTCTGTTTTGCGATTTCATTCTTATTCAAGTTAGTGCTACCATTACCATTTTCAGACACGCTGAACGTGTGACCAGATTAAAAGGCCAACAGGAGAGAACACAGGTTCCTTGAGAATGCTACAGTCACCTTGGGATCGCACCCACAAGGGAGCCTTTCCAACGGGTGGGTGAGGGTGAAGGCTGTTTTACCTTGTCCTGTGGATTACTGCCTCTGATCCAGAAAGCTGGTTTCCCACAGAACAGCAG
Source organism: Heterohyrax brucei (assembly GCA_028571685.1). Classification (NCBI taxonomy): domain Eukaryota; kingdom Metazoa; phylum Chordata; class Mammalia; order Hyracoidea; family Procaviidae; genus Heterohyrax; species Heterohyrax brucei. The sequence continues at coordinate 108,015,735 of CM053149.1, read as the reverse complement.
GGAAGGGCCAAGAACGGGCATGAGGTTCATGTCAGGGTAATCGACCACTATGCCTCTGTAAGAAAAACCAGTGCCTTGTTTTCCTTGAAGCTGCCACAGTCATGCCACATGGAGCCTACAGAAATGGTTGCCAGGAAGTCTGAGAAGCGACCAGCTGTGCCCTCCAGTGGAATATGATCAGCTGCACACCAGCCTAGACTCCTCCTGACCCGTTCCTTGGAGTGGGACGTTCTCAGATATCTGGAGACTGGTGCCCTCGTGATGGAGTCACTCACGATGTACAGCAGTGGGGGTATCTGGAGGTGTCCCATTTAACAGCAAAGCAATGCTTAGGAAATCCCCACTAGGAGCAGATGGGAATGCAAAAGACAGCGCAGGTGCTGGATCAGGCTAGAGCAGGAGGTAGCAGCCACCAGGGAGAAGCTGGGATGGAAGCACCTTGGGTGCCTGGTAACACTTGTGGGTGCTGGGGGATACCACACGCTATACCTCTCTCACCAGGGCCCAGGTCCGACTCACGAGCTCACTGTGTCTTCAGAGGAGCTTTCCGTGGTGTTTTCAAATAATGCATGGTCTTTCACTGTAATAGTTGAGACAGGCTGCCCTTTGCCCACCACCTCCAAGCCATCGATGTCCTCAGAGAGACCAGAAAGGAAAGTTAGCCAGCTGAAGACGGGTACCACCCAAAGGAGATTCAGACTGGGGCTTCTCGGTACATTACGAACCTGCTGGCTGAAGTCCAGCTTGGCCAGGAGGCTCCGCAGCTCCTCGCGTCGGTAGATCAGAAACAGGCTGCGATCCCAGGTGTAGCGGTACCAAGCATCCTTCCGGGCTGGTAGTCCTATGGCAAGGTCCAAGGACTCTCAGCAAAGGCTGCGCTCTTGCCCTTTCCCAGCCCTTCTTGAGGGCTCTGAGAGTGTCCACCCAGCACCATTTCTGGGAAGGGTAAAGTACAGCTTCCCTGCGGCCACCAGACTCCAGTCCTGCCCCAGTGCTGCATGAGACTCATGAAAAACTGGCCACCACAGAGGCAGATCTTGGCGTTGTAACACTACTAACAACAGCAGTTGCCTTTTTTTAAAATTGTGATTAAATGAAAGTATACAATCCAAATTAAATTTGCATGCCTGCCTATCTGCTGCTCCTTCTGCTCTCTTTGCCCGGTGACAGCACACTCCTCCTTTTCGTTCCATGTAGTCATACCCTCTTAACAATCTCCTGTCCGCTCCTCTCCATCCTCTCCTCTCCCTTCTAGTAAGAGGCCAGTAGGACAGCATCCTGTAGATGCATAGAACCACAAAGTACACACACCACATGGTCACACTGTGTCCCCAACTCCAGTCCAGCCCTGTCTGAAGAGTTGACCTCAGTAATGTTTTCAGGTCAGGGGCAGTAGCAAGTCTAGAGGCCATGCTCCCAGGGGAACCTCAGGCTACCAGTCCATCATTTATGGTCTTTTAGTGGAGTTATCGAGGTGCACCCCCCTTTTTCTCGTGTTGCCACTGCAGCTACCTTTTATCGTGTGCCACAAGGTCAAAACAAAACCCTCCACACAAAGAAAAAAACAAACTCGACTCATAGTGACCCTGTAGGACAGGGTAGAACTGCCCCATAGGGTTTCTAAGGAGCAGCTGGTGGATTTGAGCTGCTCACCTTCTCCTTAGCAGCCGAAACTCTCCATCGCCACACCACCAGGTTTCCTACCACGGGCAGGACCTCTTAATACCTGTGATGTCTCATTTAATCCTCTTACATCCCTACAAGGATTTACAGAAAGGGAAACTGAGGTTCAGAGAGCTCAAATCACTTGCTCGAGGTCACAAACCCAGTGCAGCTGGGATATGAGCCCAGGCCATCTGGTGGCTTCAAAAGCCATGTAGCCCAAGAGAAATACACAAGCCACAGAAACAAGCCACTCATGTGACTGAAATGTTCTAGTAGCCACATTTAAAAGAGTAAAAAGGTAGAGTTAATTTTAACAATACAGTTTATTTAACCCCACGTGTTTTGACATGTAATTGCTATAAAAAAGCATTAATAAAATAGATTTCATTCTTAATCTTTGGAACCTAGTCTGCATTTTGGACCAAGAGCACACACCCCCAGTTCAGACTAGACATGTTTCGTCTGTGGTGCAGGGCCACCGTAGTGGACAGCAGGCTCTACAGCTTGCACCCCGGCTCTGTTCATCCTGCCGCTTCTATCACTGCTTTACTACGGAGAAAACTGGAACTCAGGAAACTTATGCGACCTGCCTACAGCCACACAGATGTAAATGACTGAACTAGGATTTAAGCCCAGGTTTGTCTCAGACCCAGCCACACTGGTCATTACCACACTGTCCCGCCTCCTGGGGCATCTTGTGCCCCTCTCCTTACCCATCTCCTCCCGGATGGACTGGGGCTTCCTGATGTGTGTGATCGGTTCCACAAGTCCACGCTGAAGTTTGGTCTTTGTCATGACCAGACCTGTCATTTCATCTCCAACGTATTCTAGTTGATTCCAGAAACCTCTACTGTCGTCATAGCACTGGCAAAGAAGAACAGATGAGAGTCAGGTCACCCTGACACCTTGGTGAGGTGCTGGTGTGGACCAAGAGGACAAGGGCACACAGACTACAGATGCCCCCACTGGCAAATTCATCCTTGTCATCACTGAAGAATTCACAGCAGCAGAGATGTGTCTGCTTTCCTGTATTCAGGATACCTTGTTGTAGCTGTTACTTGGCCCCAGAGAAGATGGTGTGGGTTGGTACAGGCCCTGCACTGAGATACTTCAATACAATAGGGTACCCAGGTGATAGAAAAGCTGGAGTCTGAACTTTTAGGAGACAGATCCTTAGATCATTCTGATAACTCAATACCTGTGACATCTTCCTTTTCAGATTGACCACCACACACCACCGCAGACTGAATCACTTAATTAACCAATCTCCCCAACTATCTCCCCGCGACCAAACCAAACCATTTCCTGTCAAGTTGATTCTGACTCATGGCAACCCCGTGTATGTCAGAGTACAACTGTGCTCCACAGCGTTCTCAGTGGCTGCTGTTTGAGAGGTAGACTGCCAGGCCTTTCTTCGAAGCTGCCTCTAGGTAGACTCCAACTTCCAACCTGTCAGCTGGCAGCTAAGCACTTAACTGCTCCACCCAGGGACTCCAACTGGTGCCGAAGCACCCAATAATAAGATCAGTGACATCTTTTCATAAAGGTCTGAGGGCACTCCACTGCTTTGCAGGGGATGTGCCCAGAGAAGAATATCCCCTGTGCAACCCAAGGAACATCGTCCCTTTAATCCCATCCCTTCTGACAGGTGCCTGGGAGAGGCTCTCCCTACCTTCCCATCATGCTGTGTTGGAAGAACACGGTCAATGAGCTCCCGCTCCTCCTGGATCTGCCTGTAGGTTTCCCCGGCGTGCATGAGCAGTTCACTGACTGGCTTCTTCAGGCGTTCTAGAGACAGCGAGCCAAGGATACAGCCCCTCCACCAAACCAGAACAAACAGACCTGAGTACCCATTCACTGGGTGGGTTTTAGGACCCACTATTAAGAGCACAGTGTTTAAGAGCTCAGCCACTAACCTAAAGGTCAGTAGTTTCAATCCACCAGCTGCTCCTTGGGAACCCTATGGGTTTCCCTGTCCTATAGGGTCACTATGAGTTATAATTTTGTGCTTAAGAGCAGGAAGCACTTGGGAGTAAATGACACAAACTCCATCAGCATCAGCCTGAGTCCAGGCTCTAGACAGATGTCGGGGGAGAGGAGAACTGTTGAGCCTCCAAGCCAGATGGAGGTCAGGCGGGTGGTCTGTCCACTCTGCTCACCGCTGAGGGCTGCCTGCTGCTTCTTCCGCAGGGTAATGTGGCGCTGCCAGTTTTTCAGAAAGTTGTGCTGAGGAGCTGGGGCCCAGAGATGGGCCTTCTTGGCTTTGGGTTTCTTCTGCTGTGGCTCTTCTTTCATTGAGATGAGGGTCATCAGGCAGGGTGGGGTCTGTATCAGTTCAGCCAGCTGAAAAGTACAACGTGGGTGGGTATATGGAGGGTGGTGAGAAGGTGCTGAGCTGGGGGCCGGGCAGAGATTGCGTATGGCCGACATCCCTGCTGTGGGTCCTCCCACTGCTGCTAAGACCCCTTCTTCTCCAGGACCTCAAAATAGCAAGTACAGAGGACAAATCATAGAGCCAGAGGGCCCAGAAGTCACCCTCTATCCCATCTTCCCCAGAATAGGAACTTTGTTCTAAGGTTGTGGTCAGCGTGTCTGTTCCCCTTACACCTGATGCTAACAGACACCTTCAGGCACAGGCTCCCAGGTCTCTTAGCACCTTATCAATCAGAGGGTCTTTGCTTGGAATCAGGGAAGCAAAGGAACTGAGCGACAGGGAAAAGCACTGTATATGGGAAGGTCAGAGAGACAGACAGACCCTGCATGTGACCTGGAGCTATGGGAAGCCACCCTCCACCACCACGTGGGCTGAGAAGAAAAGCGACCTATCTTCAGAGGAAAATGAAGGTGGCCGGTGCAGAGGTGCAGAGGGAGAAGCCAAGCACTGCTCTGAGCCTGAGGCTCTCCCTGGTGCCATCTGCTCAGAGCCAGATGCACCCTGGTGTTTGGGTTCCACAAGGCACTTCTGTATTTTTATAAACCCTTCCCCTGGCTTCTGTGACTTGCAACTAAAGCATCCAAATATTTCATGGAAAGTGTCACTTGTCGTCTTAGACTCAAGGCCCAGAGACTGGACTGTCTCTTTAACCCCAGTCCCTCTTGTCATCAGGAGGCAAGGATGAAACAACTCCAGTGACTTCTTTCACCCAGACAGTTCTGTACAAACAAACCTGGGTGTTCCCTCGAGCAACTGCAATTCTCTTAAAGTCCTGAAGACTTCCTAAGATATGGTGTGGCAGGATCTGGTCACTGTCATAGAAGCTGTCACCTGGGCCTGGAGTAGAGGGGAAGAGGAAAGGGGAAAGACAGGCTATCACTAGCAGATATAAGTTCTTTGAGGGGGTTACTTTCAACAGAGACCTGTCTCAAAAAGGCCTGGCCTCCGAAACCAGGGATGTCAGGGCCACGGTCGGCATACCGGAGTAGTCCAGGGGCTTCGTGGCTGCATCTGGAGTGGCAGGATATGCTACTAAGCGGCAGATCTTCCTTGTAGAGTCCTTGGGTTTGAGCTTACGGATTAGAATTTTCTGGGGAACGGGAGGTTTTTCTTCTGTCTCCAGGCGAGGGATGTGTTGCTGAAAAGAAACAAAACAGAGGAGATCTCCACCTGAGACTGGGAGGAGGAAAAGCAGCACCCCCATCTCCTGCATCCTGATTGTTGGTGGAATCCCTGAGGGCTGACGAATCTGTTTTCCCAGCTTGGCCCATATGTTCTGTTAAGGAAAAGCCTGAGTAAGAGACAGGAGAGTCAGTGATGCCCTAGAGGGAAAAAATAACACCGTGTGCCTCCTTGTCTGCTGAGAAGTGGCTGACTCCTCCATGGGGCTGGTTAGCTGCTTTATCCCCATCTGCATGTAACTCTGCTCCTTGAACTCATTTCTCCATCTGTAAAACGTGAGAGCACCTGCTTCAGTGGGAAACAAGATACCTCATCATCTCATCTTCCCTGCAATTCTGTATGAATCTCAAAAACTCTACAGCAGACAACAGAGTGTTAATGGATTTTTTTGATGTATTTAGACACTCCCTCTATGAGGATGGAGCCATCCATGGTGAGATAGCGGACTTGTTTGACCAGACAGATCAGCAGGAAAACTTTCTGGCGGTAAAGAAACCCTGAAGTCCATCCTTACCTTCTTCAAGTCTTCCTCCTTTATGGCTAAGGCAAGGATGTCATCTCCCTGTAGGACATTGCTAATAGGCTCTGCTTCTTCCTGAATGGGGGGTGTGGGCTGCTCAGGTACCTTTGCCCGCTTCTTCTCTGAAAAGCAGCAGAAAGTTACAAGGGTAACTTAAAGAGTTCTTCCTGTATGTGTGAGTATGTATACATTATATATATATGTGTGTATATATATTAGACTCATTAGATGAGGACAGAGCTTACCACCTGGACAGACAGCAGAGATACCTGAACAGCATCTTCCTGAGGCAACACATGTCCCTTGTATGTCTTCCACCTCTTTCCCCACCAGCCCTCCACAATGACTGAGGCTGCTACAGCCTGAACTGAGGCTCCCAGACTCTTCTGTGATCCTAAGGTGTGGGGAGCTCTATCTTTTTAAGCTTCCCAGGTAATTCTGATGCACACTGGTCTGTGACAACTGGTCTTGATGCTTTCTCAGCCTCCTTCAGTGCCGGAATTGATCTACTCTTCCGGGTTAGGGATGACCATTATTAAGTGGGTACCTCAAAGGCCTCAAAGGGGGCCCAGTGGACACAGTGCCAAACAGAATATACAAGGGTTACTGCAGGCCCCAGCCCAGTCTGTGGGGTGGTCAGGGAGGGCTTCCTACAGAAGAGGTATGAACTCAGAACCGAAGCATGGAGAGAAGTGAGCCAAGGGAAAGGGCACTGGGGAGAAGGCATTCCAAAGGGAATAGCTCAACGCAGACTGGAGGCAAGAGAATGAGGGACATTCCTGGACTCAACGCACACATTTTTCAATAGCTGGAGTATAGCACAGCGAGCAGAGAGGCAGGGTAGAAGTGAGGAGCAGTGAGCCTGGAGGAGGCCAAACACCAAACCCACTGCCATCAAGTTAATATCGACTCATAGTGACCCTATAGGACAGAGTAGATCGGCTCCCTAGTTTCCAAGGAGCACCTGGCAACCTTTTGGTTAGCAGACATAGCATTTAACCACCACTCCACCAGGGTTTCTCAAGGTGGCAGTAGGAGCCAAATCACCAAGAGTTTAATGAGCCATTTTAAGGATTTCAGTTTTACCCTGTGAGCAATGACAGGGCAGTAAACGGACAGGAAGAGCGAGACCGAAGATGGGATGATTCAGGAATCCCCTGCAGTAATAAAGTGACTGATGATAATGGTGGTTCACGGGGATGGAGGAAAGTGGCTATTTGAGACGTAAGTCCCATGTGGTGGCCCGAGCATGGCTTGGAGAGCCGATGGGGTAGAAGCAAGTTATTTCCAACAAGGACACACGCCTTGAGTTCATAGTTTCAAATAACAATTGCATTTCTCAGATTGGTGCCCTTCCCTTCTCTGGCCTCTAGTTCAGGATGATTTGACCTGAGACTTTACACAAAGTAAAAGAAAACCTAAGTTCTCCTGAATTAAAACAAAATTTGGTTTTGTCTGCTGTTTCTCAAAGCATCTTTACCTTTAATTTTTAAGAGGCAGCATCACTAAAGGACCAAGGCAGGTGTTTTCACTAACAAAAATCAAACTATTAGGAGACTGTTAAGAAGATATGACGTGTATGGAACGGAAAGGAGGAGTGAGCTGTCACCGGGCAAGGAGAGCAGAGAGAGCTGCAGATAGGCGGGCACACAAATTTGAATTGTGTTGTAAACTTTCACTCAATCACAATTAAAAGAAAAGGGGGGGAGGTTAAAAAAAATCAAACTATTTTATTTAGGAGATGCCCACATAGTAACCAACCCCCCTCAAAAAGGCCGAAATCATTTTAAACACAACTCCAAATCTCTAGATTCAGCCCAATTGTCACAGTCCAGCTCTGAAACAGTGAGTGAGTAGAAACTCAGGAATATGTTGGTTAAATTGAATGGCTCAGTGCACCTGTAAATGTGTGTGTGTGTGTGTGTGTGCGTGCACACACACACAGCTGAGCAGTTCAACCCTCATAGCTGGGATCTGATTTGCCAACATGCTTGGAGATGGCAGCCGTACGTTTTCATTTCTACTTTCCTTCCCCCTTCTACATAAATAAAGTCACCGAAATTGGTGGCAGCCAAAGAGAACTGGTACAGTTGAAAGTCTGCTTTTACAAATATTTTTAATTACTTCTATTCCGCAGGACATTTGCATCCTTGTCTGTCTCCTCGGGTGGGTCTCCTTCTTCCCAAAAGATGAAACATCTCTAAATGTGTGCTTCTTACTAATGAGTGTTTAATTATTTTGTATAAATTCATACCCTTTCAACAGTGCTGAAAATTTCTGAGGCTAAAGCTCTCATCCCTTTACATGATAGAAAACCTAATTTTTCATGTTTATTTCAGACCGAAGTAGTCGCTGAATCTCTGGTCCGAGGTTTTTGTGAGAAGCTATTTTGCATATAGTACAATCAATGCTCACAGCCAGAGAAAGTTCTGTTCTAGTTAATACTCACAAAAATTATAAATTCATCCCAGGTAATATGTATTAAGCACCTTTCTTGTGGTACCAGCTACAGGGAAGATGGTATGAAATGCTAAGATACGGTCCTTTGCTTGAGAAACGAAAAACACAGTGAGTACACACACAGACACTTCAATCAACAATTTGTGTGCTTAAATTAGCAGCATAGGCATCGGTTGGTTGGACATCAAAGGAAGGACAGAACAAGGTAGATCCCACAGGTTAGGGCTCTAAAGAAATGTTCAGAGGAGCAGCTGCAGGGCTCAGAAGTGGCTTCACGGGCTAAGTTAGGGTTGGAGGACAGTAAGGCTTTGTATATGTGGAGCAGCTAATAGGTGTCCCGGCAGAGCACAGGCAGAGCTGAGGGTAGCACCTGTGTGGCATGGTGACACTGAGGACTTATTGGGAAGGTGGGGAGTGATACTGGGAATGAGAAGAGGACCACGGTATAACAGCTTCCTAAACTGGGACATCTGATCTTTGTCCTGTCAGCAGGAAGGAGACTGATCTCAGAGTGAGCTGAAGGAAGGAGCGTATCAGTTTCATCGAATGAGGGCGAGCTACATGGACCGGAGGAGTGGACGCACGCCACCAGGCCAGGACAGAGGAACAGTCCCGTGGGGGACACTTCAAGACTTTCTAGAGGGAGAATTCTGCAAGGCTGAAATGTGTCTCACTGCTGGTGTCTTCACCTCCAATGGAGGCGAACTATTTCTGGTCGTTTGTCTTGGTTCTGTCAAGCCTGAAGCTGAAATGTGTTCTTTGGTCTGGAAATCCAAGCTGAGCGGGGGCTCCTGGTGAACACTTGATCCTGACAGCCGAGGGGGTTGAGGAGCCTTTCAGGGGCAGTCAGGTGACACCTCTGCGGGAGCTAGACTAGGCAGTAGGTGTTCAGGAGGGTCCTGTAAAATGGAACTAGCTTCCAAGGTACCAAAGCAGACACCTGCGTAGACCAGGACTGCCAGGAGAGGCGGGCGGGGAAGCAGTTACGCAGGGAGGGGAAGCCCGGACTCTGTCGTTCTGCTGCTGGTCTTATCTACATTTTCATTTTTTTTTTAAAGTGTTTATTATAATCTTTGGGAAATTCTGACCTCATGGTTATGCTGAAGGAACCAAAGGAGGGGTTGTCCCTATCAGTGCTGTCACCAGGCTGGTATCACCCAGTGCAGAAACTCAGGGTATCATTCTCCTCCACGGGTAAACATGTATGTTTATTATCAATTCTAATCACAGAATAATACGTGATAAATATAGTTGTAAATTGCTTAAATGTAACAACATTTCTTAGATTATATGAATACTAACCTCAAAATTGTTTGGTAAAATCTTTCTACAGTTAATTCTATAATATTATTAGTTATAACATTATGAGCAGAGGCCTTTTTTAATTTCTCTCTTTCGCTTTTAATTACCACATTATTCTCAAAAAAGTTACTGATACAGGTTCACAAATACTAGCTACTGCAATAGTGTAGCTAAAACACCAGAAAATTTGACAAAATCAGTGACTATAAAAATAGCTGTAGCAACAAAAAAATCAGCTTATGCTTATAGCATGGTCAGACAAGCCACATGATTTGAAGTGTCACTGCAGTTGGGTAATAACGCTGGAGCATCTTACCAAACCCAAACCCACTGCTGTCTCAATTCTGACTCATAGCGACCCTATAGGGCAGAGCAGAACTGTTCCACAGAGTTTCCAAAGAGCACCTGGAGCATTCGAACTGCCGACCTTTGGGTTAGCAGACACAGCACTTAACAACTATGCCAGTAGGATTTCCTGGAGCATTTTAGAAGGTTCAAAAAGTAAATCAGCATAGAATAGTTTTAGCCTTGTAGGTATACTGATACGTTTAAGCTCACACACACACACACACACACACAAAATGTTGTTTTAGCTGCAGAGATATTTGTATTTAAAAAATTAATAAATCTCTTAAAATACTGCACAAAAGTTTTATAGTCATTTTGATGTCACCCTTTCTGACAGTGTCACTCAGTATGGTCTGTACTCCCTGATCCTTCTAGTGACACCACTGCTCCCTACCAGGGCAGAGCCTTAATCCGTGGAGAGAAGATGGGGCAAGACAGAAGATTCTGTACTGCTGGGAACTGCAGCAACAAGATCAGTGTCCTGGAGGTCCGAAAGATTAAGGGCCCTAAACAGGTGTGAAGCCACAATATTTGCTTACCTTTCTGCCTATAATTCAGAGACCAACCCTGGAGAACACAGAGCACAAGCTTACAAGGTTCTATCTGTGGATTATTTGCATTGTATTAGGATAAAAGTATTGCCCTAGTACTATATTAGAGGTTTTGCCTGGGCTATTGAGTAGGGAGCCCTCGTGGTATACTGCTTAAGTGCTACAGCTGCTAGCCAAAAGGTTGGCAGTTCAAGTCCACCAGGTGCCCTGGGAAACCATGGGATGGTTCTATCTGTAGGGCCTCTGTGAGTTGGAATTGACTCAGTGACAGTAGGGTTGTTTTTTTTATTGAGGTGGGGAAGGTATCTTGCATGCTAAACAGTGTTGTTTCCCACCTTATTGCATATTCTTAACTCAAGGTCTATTTAAGCAAACTAAATTTCTTCTTATAAAAAATAAATAAGCCATGAAAAAAATCTCCCCTTGATTTATTTACAGCAGAAGGTTCCAATCAGAAAAGATCTCCCAGAAACCAGGTGAGTAGGAGGCAGGATCAGGGAAAGCCCTTGACTGCCCCTGGAAAAGGCAATCAGGTATTTCTTACTCTCTTCACTATTAAAGAAGTATACCATTAAACAGCATCACAACACAGCCAAAATCTGACTTTTGTACTACAAAGAAGCATCAAAGAATGCCATGCTGAAAAGCAACTAAGCTCTTCCTAGCTTTGCAGGCCGCCCGTGGTGCCCCAGTGACTCCACAGTGCTCACAGTGAACTTTCGAGTCAACTTCGATGGTGGGTCTCCCCAGGGCCTGTGGGAGCATGCCCTGAATTTCTGACATAACCTATAAAGCTTTCAGGACCAGGCCCCTGTCCACCTGTGCAGATCCCGCTCCACAGTCACCCACCTCTGCACTAGCTATGCATGCTGTGTGTGTTCACAGTGCTAGGCCTCAGCTCATGCTGCTCCCTCAACCTGGAAAAGCAACTCCTCCCGTTTTTTTGGTTGGCCAAAGTTGTCACTTTTTCAGAAAACTCTTCCCCGGCTCTACCATCCAAGTCTGTGACAGGTGTTCTAAGTCCTGTTAGCGCCTGACAGGTACCTAAGTCCCATTTGCAACACTGCCTCCATTGTCCTCCTACATTCTTCTAGTTACTCTTCTGTGTCTCCATTAGACTCTGAATTTCTTAAGGGCTAACACCACTGGTACCCAGAACTGTGCCCACACACAGAGAGCCCTCAGTAAATGGAAACAGCAAAGAAAGATGGATGAGCAGGTGGGCTGCATGTTGGAGGATGTCCATGGAAGTCAGTCTGCAGTCAGCTACCTGTGGCTCTTTTGCCTGCAATCAGGGGTAGCTGTAGAGGTCAGGAAGCAAGTTGTGTCCACTGGCTATCTACCCTCAACAAGCTGGACAGATGTCATCCAGCCAGAACGGTGGATGCTGGGAAAAAGCTGTCAGACACAGACTAGCCATTTCTTCTGAGTTTTCTTGCCAGGATGCCTAGCAGACTCTGCCCAAAGAACTCTTCCAAGGTCATTGGTTTTACCACCTCAACATGTTTCTTGACCTTTGTCCTGATTCTCTTTCCCAAAGACCTCATTTCCTTGCCCTATAAGCCTTAAGCTCCCCTGAGAATCCCTGCCTCCTACAAGGACTGCCAATTAAGTTCGTGAACTCATCCTAGAAAAAGTGCTACATACTTCATTGCTGAATGTCCCTGAAGTCACCTTCGAAGTACTTTCCTTGGGAAGCTCTGCCTTGACAGAGCACGTAGTCCATCCTTCAAAGCAATTTTGGAATTCTTTTTCTAGAATGGCCATCAGAACTGTTGTCGTATAACTCAGGAGGTCCTGAATGTCATCAAAATGTCTTTCTTTCAATATTTCCTTTATCTTTGGGTAAAGGAAAAAGTCATTGACAGCCAGGTCAAGTGAGTAGGGTGTTCCAATACAGCTATTTGTTTACTGGCTAAAAACTCCCTCACAGAGTATACAATTAAGTTCGCGAACTTGCAACCCCATGCCCAATGGCCCTTCCAAAGTCCAAAATTGCTTTGAAGGGAGGACTAGCCGCTGGCGGCGGTGCGTAGCTTCCCAAGGGGAGTACCTCAAAGGTGACCACAGTGATATTCAGCAACGAGTTATGTAGCACTTAGAACAACAGAGTGCGCGGACTTAATTGTCAGATCTGTACATTACCTCCAAGGATCACTGCAGGTCATTATCTCCGTCTTGTACATCATCCCCAAGTCTGCTGTATCCGGCACCTCATGCCCCGGTGATCTTTACCCATATCTCTAGTGTACCCAATCTCTCAGGCCCCATGGGCCGATCCCTATCCCAAGCACCCCTGCATTGTCCGGTTCTCCTGAGCAAACAAGGCAGCCAGCGCCAACCTTTCAAGTTGTCTGTGGACGAGTCCAGCAATCTGTTTGTTGGTATTCTGAGGCGAGATTCCTTCTTTAGGGACTTCATGGTGTCACCCGGGCTGTGAACTTGGCCCTACGCCGCCGGGACCCGAGGCTACGTAACTGGGCGGCAGCCCTGCGACACGGCCGGCGCCCGCCCGCCAGCGGCGGCTGCTGTGACCACGGCAACGGGCGCCCCGCGCGGGGGCCCGCACCCGCCGAACAACTTGGGCGGGGACTGCCTGGACGCCACGTCTGCATCATCCGGCGCGCCCACGCCGCAGGCAGCCCCTCCTTCCAGCCGCTCGGAGGAGCGATCGAGGGTCCGCGCCGTGACGTCACTGAGGGCGCCGAGGAGCGCCAGGAGGTCCCCGGTGGGGTGGGTCGAGGTGAAGCGATTTGGATCGTCGTGGTCCGAGTAAGACGTCAGGGCCGGGCGGTGGGGAACTGGGCGATGTGGCCAAGGGGGTCAAGCAGAGACAAAGGGAGACAAGGCGACGAAGGGTGTAGGGACTACATGACCTGCCCTGACCTGCCCTGCTGCTAGACGAAGGGTTGCCCCGGCTGCCAGCCCCTTTCCTGGGTTTCTGCTGCCCTGGCCTGCAGGCTTTCACTGTGCGCCACCGCACGGCCACCGCAAGGATTGTCCCACTCACCCCATGCTGAAACCCCCTGAATGGCTTCCTGTGGATTTTAGGTGCCAGTGGCCACTGTTTGCACCCTGCCCTCGCCTAGTGACCTTTGCCCGGGCTCGCGCTCCTTTGCCGGGCTCACGCTCCGAGGCAGCCGCTGGGGCCTTTATCACTTCCTAAACAAGCCAAGTTTTGACCCCGACTTCGGGGCCTTCCCATCCTGCTGGTCAGGCTTTGGAGTTGCTGCACTTGGTTCCCTTCCCCCAATTTCAAATGCCCTCCTCTGTGTTCTCCAGTTTATAAACACACTGGTTTCTGTTTTCCAGAGCTGTAATGTAGAGTGGAATTATTTTGTTTGTCCGACTCGACGGCACTTGGCTTGGCTTTGGTTGCCTTTTGTCAGGCTTACTGTCAGAATGTAAGCTCCGTGACACCAGAAGTCACTTCTCTCTGATCCCCCCTCACCCTAAAGTTTAGCTCATAGTGGCCACTGAGTAACTGTGTGTCAAGTAGTGAAGGGGCTGTACAGCCAGAGAGAACTTGTTTCCAAACCCAGCTCTGCCTTGCTTGCTAGCAGTGTGTTCTTGGGGCAGTCCCCTGGCCTCTCTGCACCAGTTTTCTCACAAAATAGAGGTTATAATGCTTCCCACATACGGCCATGTGGAATTAAATAATGTTATGCATTTAAGCTACCCAGCATTGTGCCCTTATAAACTACTGTCTTCTCAATCAATTCTGAGGTCATGGGGATGTAGTTGGTACCCACTGTACAGATGAAGAAACTAAGTCCCAGAGAAGAGAAGGATATAAAGTCACCTGACTAGCAAGAACCATAACTTGAACCCCATTCAACCGAGTCCAAGGCCAGTACTATTTGGACCCTGTCTCCTGGGCCTTTTCTGTGCTTTGCAGCAGTCTGTCCCAGACAGAGAGGAGTTAGGGAAGATATTGTCCAATTCCTGGATCCCTGTAAATTCCCCACTACTGGGGCCCTCCGCAGGAGCATGGCCCCTTGCCCCTACCCCTCTAGACCTTTGTTCCCCTTATGGAGGAGGGCAGCTTCTCCCCTCCTGCTGTCCCGGTCACCAACCTCCCTCTACCCTCTAGAGAGTCTCCAGCTGAGTTCACTCCATGAACACTGACTGAGTACTTAGGATTCTGTAGGCCGGGTGCTGGGTCATCTAGGTCTTCCAAGAGGCAGACAAAAGGGTTTTTGGGGGGATAGGGGGTAGTGGAGGGAGCATGGATAGGCAGTTGTTAGGTCCGGTCCCATCCACTCCAGCTTATAGTGACTGTATGTATGACAGGCCAAAACCCTGCCCTGCCGTGCACCAGCCCCACAGTTGTTAGTTTGAGGCCACTGTTGCAGCCACTGTGTCAATTTGTCTCTTTGAGGATCTTCCTCTCTTTCAATGACCCTCTACTAAGCATGCTGTCCCACCTGACAACATGTCCAAAGTTTATAAGACAAAGTCTCACTATCCTTGGTGCACCTTAAAGTGATTTCTTTGCTTTTTAACATTTTAAACGTTTTTGAGCAGGGACAGGGGCCTGGAGACCATGTATTTGGGGGACATCAAGGCCAACTGGCACAACTAGTCTATTGCTAAGAGAGTCTTCTGCACCCAATATTACTGAGTGTCATCTGGGGTCTTAAAAGCTAACAAGCTGCCATCTGAGGTACACAAATGGTCCCAACTCATCTGGAACAGACGATGACCAAGAACAACAAGACACAAGGAAAAAAGAGCTCAGGAGACAGAAGGACTGATATGAATGGGAGACTACATCAACATGAAACCGGAAGAACCAGGTGGTGCCAGGTCACTACCTAAGATACCCATGACAGGGGACAAAACGTACAGTCCCAAGGCAATACAAGAAAAAGAGGTGTGCAGGCCAAAAACTCTACTAAAGGACCTGACCTGATGGTCCGACAGCCTGGAGGATCCCTTGGGAAATGACCCCTAAACGTGTTGCTGTCCCTGACCAGAAACCAGTACTGAGGTCAGCTCTTCAAACAAGAATGGACTGTGTTCAGGGACACAGTATGACCAGATGATGTATTTACTTTATGGTTCTTTGCACTTATAGGAGGCTGTCCTACTGGTCTCTTTCTAGATGAGAGAGAAAAGGGTGGAGAGGAGGGGACAGATGCTTGTTAAGAGGACACTAGAAATACAGAGGGAGAGCAGAAGGAGCTGCAGATAGGTGGGCACACAAAACAAATTTGGATTGTATACTTTCACTTAATCACACACAAAAAAAACCCAAAACTTTTTGATACTTAAAACACTGATGTGACTGTCAGTTTGATGTAACGTGGGAGCTTTTGTGTTCCTGTGAAGCAGGAAGCTATGCCAGCAGGGTCACACATGAGGAACAGGTTTCAGCTGACTTTCCAGACTAAGACAGACAAGGAAGAAGGACCTGGTGGTTTACTTCTGAAAAAAAAAAATTAGTCAGTGAAAACCGTATGAATAGCAACAGAATTATTATCTGATATACTATCAGAAGATGAGCTCCTCGCGTTGGAAGACACTCACAATACCACTGAGGACAAGCTGTTTCCTCTAAGTAGCATTGACCTTAATGACATCTAACTTTTAGGGCCTTCATTTGTCCATGTGGCAGCATTCAAAATCAGAACAAACGGAAGTAAATCTCCATTAATAAGAAACCAAAAAACCCAAACCCACTGCTGTTGATTGTGACTTGTAGCAACCCTACAGAATGGAGAAGAATGACCCCATAGAGTTTCCAAGGAGCACCTGGTGGATTTGAAGTGCAAACCTTTTGGTTAGCAGCTGTAGCACTTCACTACTAGACCACCAGGGTTTCCTCATGAAATGTACAAGGAGGCAGTGGTAAGGCCTATCAACCAGGAAGAAGAAGGAAGCAGGGCTCGGCTGAGAGAGCTGCAGGCCCTGATCTGACAGAGCCCTGACCAATCCAATGCCAACCTCTTAGCAAAGACTGCTCATTAGAGAAGTCTTTTGTTGGACAGAAATAGCCAGGCCCTAGTACTCACGTTGTGCTCACTCATTGGCTGGAGGCTGCCTGGAGGAGTGTGGCCTTAGCTAGAACATCAGGTGGATGCCGAAGCCACTGGAGGCTATCAGCTACCCGTCCTCCTTGCTGGTGAACAGCCAATTCTTTCCTGAAGAAGAATAAGAAGAGCTCACCTCCATCGCTGCCAGAAGAGCAAATACAAAACATTCCTCTTACTCTTACTCAGAAGGAGCTCATCACAGTCCACTGGAGGGAAAGACCCCAAACTAAAATCCACTGGTGTCAAGTCGGTCTGACTCATATGATCCCCAAAGGGTCTCCAAGGCTGTAAACTTCTACAGAAGCCGACTGCCAAACTGCCAATTTTCTGGTTAGCAGTCAATTGCTTTAACCGCTGTAGCACCCGGGCTCCTGATGAAAAAGCAGACTCCCCTGAAACCCTAATCCCAGCCTCTGGAAGGTGTTTTAGTTTTGTGAAGTTTTATAGATTATAGATAGCTGGGCTGAAAGAAGACAGAGGCTTGGAGACCTTGAAGGGAGAGTTCAAGCTGAGGTTAGAGGACAAGCAAAGGCAGGAGTTGGAAGAGTGCCTGGTCACAAGTTAGGTCTCTGTGACCAGCCCGAGTTACCTGGACAGCTCTCATCCCCTCTATGTGCCTCATAATCTCTCTAGATGCATCATGAAGGCATTCAAGCAGATCAGCGCTGCTAACCATTTCAGCTTTTGATCAAAGCTGCAATCCCTCTCCTGGAAATGTGCATTTGGCATTTCTTTTTCATTGTGGTAAAATGTCACTGTTTTAACCATTTAACATGTAAAATTTAGTGGCATTTAGTTGAGCAGTTCACAATGTTGAGCAGCCACCAACACTATCCAGTTCTAGAACATTTTTGTCACCACAGCAACAAACCCTGTACCCACTGAGCAATTCTTCCCCGTCCCCTGTCTCCCCAGGCCCTGGTGCCCAGTAATCTGTCTTTATGGATCTGTCTTATTCTAGACATGTCAGATAAACAGAATCATGCAATACATGGTCTTTTGGGATTAGCTTCTTTCAGTTTGAGTAATGTTTTCAAGATTCCTGCATATTGTAGCATAAATGAATTTTTAAAATAATATTTTATTATGATTAACTGAAGATTTGCAAATGAAGTCAACTTGCCATGTCAAACCCCACACGTAGACCTCTATCCCTCTGCCATCCCAGCCCTGTGACAGCACACTTGTTCCTTCCACTCTGTAAATCCCATATTTGTTTAAGCTAGTCCTGTCCCCTCCTCTTCACCCTCCCGTCTCATTGCTATTGGAGAACTGCACCAACAGCCTTATGTCTTAAAGTCTAGTCCAATTGTTGTCTAAAGTGTTGTCTTAAGTACTAGTTTCAGCTCTGGGGTAGGAGCAAGCCCAGGGGCCCTGCTTTTGGGTGAGCCTCCAAGGTGTCAGACCATCAAGTCTGGTCTTTTAAGAGAATTCTAGATCTGTGCCCCTGTTTTTCTCCCTCTACATCAGGGAGTTTGACATCATACTGCCACTCAAGGCAGACTTTGGAAGTAGCTGGCATCATCTAGTTCTTCCGGTCTCATGCTGGTGGGGACTCTGGATCATCTGGCCCTTTCTGTCTCCTAGGCTCACAGTTTCCTCTGGTCTTTGATGTCCTTTGTTCTCCTCTATTCCAGCTGGAATGGGACCAGTTGTTGCTCCTTAGATGGTAGCTTCGTAGCTTATAAGATCCCAGATGCCACTCACTGAGTTGGGATGCAGACCATTTTCTTAAAAAGAAAAAGCTTAGTTGCACCAGTTGACCTAGATGTCCCCAAAAGCACGGTCCCCAGACCCTGCTCCTGCTACTCTAACCTTCAAAGTGTTAAGTTGTGTATAGGAAATCCTCTGGCTCTTGGTATCATCCAGCAGTGCTGATCTCTCTCCTAGCGTGTGCTGTCACTTCCTTCACTTAACCCACTTCTTCCCCCCCTTTTTTATTTTATTTTTTTACTTAATATGACTGAGTAAAAATGTACATTCTCATATAAATTTACATGCCCACCTCTATGCAGCTTCCACTGCTCTCCGTGTCCAGCAACAGCACACCATTCCTCTCTGCTCCATCCATGTCTCATCCTCCCAACAGTCTCCTTTTCCCTCCTCTTGACCCACTCTTCTTCCTCCAGCCAGAGGTCAGCAGGATGATATCCTATAGACGTATAGAACCATAAAGTGCATCCAATATGTGGTCACTCTGCATTGCCAAGTCCAATCCATTCGTGTCCGAAGAGTGGACCTTTGTTATGATTTATGGGCAAGGACAGCGTCAGGGCCAGGGGCCATGCTCCCAGGGGAACCACTTAACCCACTTCTTATCCAACCCCTAATCCCTGAATATCCATCTTCCTCTCCCCTGTCCCCATGTAACCAACAAAGCTTGTTTTCTTCTGTGGTTAGTTCATTTCCTGAAGCCTTGTAAGAATGGTCTCATACAATATTTGTCCTTTTGTGAATGGCTAATTCCACTTGGTATAATGTCTTCTAGATGACTTCACATTGTCAGGTGTTTCCAAAGATTGCCATTGTTCTTTATCATTGCGTGGTATTCCATTGTGTTAACATACCACAGTTTGTATATCCATTCCTCTGCTGAAGGGCACCTAGGTTGATTCCATGTTTTTGCTATTGTAGATAGTGCTTCAGTGAATATTGGAGTGCATGTATCTGATTTTGTGGCAGCTCTTATTTCTCTGGGATATATTCCAAGCAGTGGTATTGCTGGATCATGTGGTACTTCTATCTATAGCTTTCTTAGAAATAGCCAAACCATTTTCCAGAGTAGTTGCACTGTTTTGCATTCCCATCAGCAATGTAGGAGGGTTCCAGTCTCTCCACAGTCTCTCCAGCATTTGTAGTTTTGTGTTTTTTAGATTAATACTAACCTCACTGAGGCGAGATGCTATCTCATCACAGTTCTCATATGGATTTCTCTAATGACTAATGATCCTGAGCATTTACTCACGTGTCTGTTAGCTGCTTGGATAAATGAATTTTTTAAGGGCTGAATACTATGCCACTGTATGGAAGGAAACCCTGGTGGTATATTGGTTAAGCACTAAGACTGCTAACCAATAGGTCAGCAGTTGAAACCCACCAGACTCTCCTTGGAAGTTCTTGGGGTCAGTTCTACTCTGTCCTACAGGGTCACTGTGACTAGGAATCAACTGACTGGGAATGGGTTGGTTTGTTTTGTATGGATATGTCACATTTTGTTGATCCATTCATTTTCATACTTAACGTAGCAGATGATTTTGCCTTTGATTCCAGGAATTCCCTGAAGCTCATGTAAGTGCCTCTGATGTGAGTAGGGCCAAGGTCAGTATGCAGAAGACACAGAGCTGGATTGTCTGGAAGAGGATTTCCGGCTCTAATGTACTTACTCAAGGGTAGTGACTAATTACAGCCTGGGAACTGCAGAGCAGACAGTAGGCAACCTTCTGGGAGGAAGTCGGCTGCTAAGGTCAGAGTTCAACAGGCAGGCAAGGCAGAAGGACACTGCAGGCTGAGAACCCAGCAGGGGCAAAAGTCCTGGAAGGGGTGAAGCACAAGCTCAGGGACCAGTGTCATTAGCCTCCTTTCTGCAAGGCAACTGTGAGCAACTTCCTCAGGCCCAGAAGGAGGTGGCTGGGTTGACAGAGGACGTGACATAAATTATTGCTTCATGTCTCTGTTTATTTCCATCCAGCCAGGTACTGAGCATGTTGTCAGCTACTCTTTCCAGAGGCTAAACAGTCACACATAGATAGCATATGTCTCCCACATACTGTATCATTCACTTGCCAGGAATGGTCACCCTCCCAAAGTGCAGGCTGGGGCAGTCTGCTTCAAACCCCTCACACAGCCCTTACCCCTCACGTCTGGCTGCCCCCTACCCAGTTCAGTTCACCACATCTGTCTCAGTCTTACATATACAGCTGGCCTTCTCCCCTGACAGCTGGCTCACTTTCACATTCGGTTCATTTCTCCTCACATCTGCCCTCACCCGCTTACACCTGGATGTCTCCCCACACAGCCTGGCTCATTTCCTTCACATCTGCTCTCCCCCTGCCACATCTGTCTGCCCCTCACATGGCACATCCCTCCACTACCCTCCTTTACTGGAACCTTGCTAAGCTAAAGCTCAGAGGACTCTGACATTCTTCCTGGCCCAGAAGACAGACTACAGCTGGACACTGTTCCCCAAGCGGGCTGACCTCAGCTTTGGGGATGATGTGCAAGTGCTGGGCACTGTCCTCAGACTTGAATTTCTCTTACTGTCTCCTTGAGAAGGACACAAGGGGAGGTGTGTTCAAAAGACATGTAGAGCAGGCAATAGGAGCAAGGTGGCCTTTGGAATAAAACGTGTGTTGATATCGCACCTTTGCCCTTCCTGGGCTGGCTTCCTCCTCTGTAGGTGGGGACAATGCCAGTCCCCCAGGGCTATTGTCACTTCTTTGGTCTCATCCTGTGTGGTTGGAAAATGGGCACCAAGAAAGACCTAATCTGCAGATGGGGGCAAAGGAAGGAGACGCTCTGGGAGAGGAGGAGCACCCCGGGTGGCAGGGATCCGTCAGGTACAGGCAGTCCCCTCCCGGACAGGTCAGTTGTAAGAGGAATGGAGCCACCCCTGTCAGACCTGCTGGGGGAGACAAGGTGTGCTGGCATGAAGAGTCCTGTGGTGAGTACCCTTCCTCCCACTGGGGCCTCTTACTCAAGGCCTGCCCGTCTGCCTGTGGCAAGCAGGCTCCAGCTACTAGGAGGTGGCGAGTTGTATATGGAGCCAGGTAGAGAATTTTCTGGGAGCACAGGGCTTCCTGCGCACAAGTTGCAACATCACAGGGAAATGGCAAGTTTCTTGTCTTGTCAGGCACCGGGAATTCTATTCAAGGCCTGCCTTCCCTGAGGCCAGTATGGCTGTGGGTATGTGTTGCACATTGCAATGTAAACACTAAGAGTGATAGCTACCCCGTTCATCAGTGCCCATTTTGTGCCAGGAACAGTGTCCTCCTTGGGGCATTGCTGTGGCAGCCCTACCCCCCCTAGCCCACATTCCAGGAGCCTGACTAGAGTCCCACCCTACTCCCACCCCTGCCAGCACAGAGAGGAGAAAGAAGCAGGGGGAAAAGAAAGGACTGCTTCCCAGGCCAGATGGGAAACAGCGGCTCTGACCCCTCAGGAAGAGGCTGGACCAACTGACTTTAGAGGAAACGGTGACCATGGGCTGGCTGTGCCCTCTTCTCTCTGATTACTCAAGAGAACCAAGCAGGAAACAATCTCAGCACTGGCAGGTTCTAGTGATTCCAAAACATGTCTGAGTAGGGCTTACTAGATGGCTTTTAAGAAAACAGATTCCTGGATTCTACTGACAGAGATTTGGATTCTGTAGATCTGAGGAAGGCCCAGGAATCTGCATTACTTCGAACCTTCTCGGGGTTCTGGTGCATCGCCAGGTTTGAGAACCTAGGGCTGGTCCAACCGCTTCACTAAACAGGCAAGAAGACGAATCTCGGGTGAAGGCAGTGTCCCGGCTACAGTTATACAGCAGTCAACAGTGGAGTCAAGATTCTGACCCAGGTGGGTCAAGTGCTCAGTGTGAGGACACATCTCCTGGGAAGAAAACCAGGCAAAGAGCCACTTCAGTGTCTACCATATATGGAGGTAGAATGACCATCTAAGCTCAAGATAGATGTTTAAAAAAGTCAGAAAGCAGTAGATGGACTCAACTATGTAAATCCCTGAAATTTCTAGAAAACTTGCTTCCCAAAAAGGAAAAGATCCATGAAACATAAAAGGCAGCGTATATGAAGCAATGTTTGCCGTGAATAATGGCTAAGGCTAATACGTCTGTATCAGCTATCTGTTTAAGCCTTCAGTTCAATCAGGGAAGTCATCAAGGCTCTAGTTGGCTAAACAGCGAGCTTAAATGTACACATACCACACAACACCACCGTAGTTTGTACACAAATAGTTAATGAAGAATGTTTAACCCGGTTATTAAACCTTAAAATGTAAGTTAAAAGAACGTACTGCTTACACATTTATGTGTTTTTAAATGTATATTTATATATGCACATATATATGTATTCACGTTTAGAAAAAAGGACTGGAAAAAACACACATGGTGAGAGAGGAAAGCCTGAAGAGCTGTAGCCTTTCCTAAAATATCAGAAGCCTGAGAGCTTCAAACCTGAAGAGTTATAGCCTTGTTAAAAGCACCAGGAGCCTGGAAGCCTGGCACAAGAGAAATCCCCGCACAGGTGCTTCCTGTGAGCAGTTTGACCCCAGAAAAGGGGTATCCCCTCCTCTCAACTTAAGAATTTGCTTATCCTGCCGAGCTGCCATCCAGGTCCCAACCCAGCAGGAACAGATGCTCACCGAGGACCAAAATGACATTCGGTGAAGACAACCTAGAAGACAGAGAGACCCGCAAGAGTGGGTGCCTTCATCGACTTGGGACCAGAAGAACCGGATGGTGCCCGGCCACCACCAGTGATAGCCACAATGGAGCTCACTAAGTTGAGTCTCACTGGCAACACAAGAATAAAAAGAGGTACATCCTGTGATCTCCACTGAAAGACCTCTATTGATGGTCCAGCGGTTTCGGGGTTCCCCTGAGAGCATGGCCCCCGGCCCTGATGCTGCCCTTACCCATAAATTATAACAAAGGTCCACTCTTTGGACAGGAATGGATTGGACTTGGCAAGGCAGAGTGACCATATCTTGGTTGCACTTTACAGTTCTATACATCTATAGGATATCATCCTGCTGACCTCTGGCTGGAGGAAGAAGAGTGGGTGGAGAGAAGCGGAAAGGAGGCTGTTGGGAGGATGAGACATGTATGGAGCAGAGAGGAATAGTGTGCTGTCACTGGACAGGGAGAGCAGTGGAAGCTGCATATAGGTGGGCATGTAAATTTATAATGGAATGTACATTTTCACTCAGTCATGTTAAATAAAAAAGAGAAAAGAAAGAATTTGCTTATCTTTATCTTTGTAACCATGTTAATACCAGTGAGAAAGTAAAATGATAATTTGTGAAACTGATTTGCCAGTGAAATTGCAATATGAAAATTTGTAAACCTGTAGTTGCCAATTGGAAGAATGTATGAAAATTCCTTTGTTTGCTTCTTTGAGAAAATGTATAAATAGGTATGTTTGATAACAGAACAGGGTGCGTGGCTATTTTTCGGACTTGAGTCTGACTGCGGTACTGCCGGCAATAAATCCTCTTCCTCTTAGAAGACAGGGTATTTTCTGCTTTGTGGGCCCAACTTGTCTTTTTCCTGCAACAATGGTAGCAATGCTATCTGGTTGCCTCTTAATATCCATTCTCCCCCCTTTTTTAATTGCCCTTGTGGACAACAGTGGCCAATTAGATGTAAGCTGAAGTCATGGGTAGTGGGACTTTAGGGAAGGCTCTTTGGAGGGGAATGGTTCAGCTGGAAGGCTCTTTAGAAGGGAATGGTTCAGCTGGAAAAAGCACATCATTGCCCCAATTGCCTGCTGTCCTCCTTCTTCTTGCCTGTAATGCAGATAGGACAGCTGGAACTCTAGGGACTATTAGACCAGGCAGCAACCTTTAGAATGGAAGCCATGAACCAAGGATGGCAGAGAGTAACAAAAGACGCATGCATGCGTCCTTTGTGACCATGGGCCCACCATGGTAGTCCTGGAATGCTGTGTCCTTATCTCTTTTTATAGGAAAGAAAACTAAATCCCTCTCCTGTTTCTGTTATATGTGATTGAACCTAAATTTAACTGATACACATCAAACTTCTGTGGAAGCAAGAAGGCTTTTTCACTCTTTTCTTTGTATGCTGTGGTGTACACAGTTTTTAACAATAAGACTATATTAATATATTACTTGTATCAGCATTCATTTTGGCACTCCAGTGTCAGCCCCACTACTAGCTATGTGACCTCAGGCAAGTTAACTGATTTCTGAGTCTATTTTTCCCTTTGTAAAATGGGCATGATAACAGAATCTATGTCACTGACTTGATGTAGAGATTAAATGAGCTACTGCAGATAGAAGGCTTGGCTGGGTGCCTGGCTTACAGCTATGATCGTACTACATTATGCTGTCGCATAGCCACTGGTGGTGCAGACCCAATTAAGAAAACCAGGACATACTGTTGATTAAAAAAAAAAAAAAAATACAATGCAAAACACATTGCAAAACAAGCCCAGGAGTGTAATCCTTTTGGTAGAAAGTTATTTTTATTCTGGAATCCATATGCGTATTTATGCACCCTGAGATATCTGCAGGGATGATTGTCTAAACATCAGTTGTGATGATTTGTAGGTAGTAAAAATGTTGCTTGCTTCTACTCAGTTTGAAAAAAAGAACCTGAATGATTACTTATTTATGTTTGAGAAGAAAAAGAAAAAAGAACATAGAAAAAACCCTTTGGAAAACAATCTAACAATTCACACCAAGAAGCATAAAAACATGCATCCCCTTTGACCCAGCTGTCTCACTGTTCAGAATCTGCCTGAGGAAATAATTCAAATGAAGGAAAAAAGCTCTGGCCACAGAAACAGGTACCGCAGCACTCTGTAATGGGGGAAAACAAGCGACTACTTAAGTGACTTCCATTAGGGTAATGATTATTAAATTATTCACTCATTGGAATACTGTGCAGCAAGTGCAATAAGAAAGATGATGACCAGGTACCAACCAGAAAAAAAAAAGCTTCTGATAGAAGGGGAAGCCACAGAGGCAGGGTGCCAAATGAGATAGTGCAGCTGGGCAAAAATATTATCTGCATTTGAATGAGAACTGGAAGGGAACATAGGCAAATAAAAATAGTATGATTTGTTGGGGGCCCCTGATTGTGGGTGGTTTTTTTTTCATTTAGAATTCTGTCTAAAGTTTCTATAAAGCTGCTTATGTAATTAAAAAAAAAATTTTTTTAAATCACCTTGGAAAGAGAAGGAAACCCTGGTGGTGTCGTGGCTAAGTGCTACAGCTGCTAGCTAAAAGATTGGCAGCTTGAATCCACCAGGTGCCCTGTGGAAGCTCCTTGGGGCCCTTCTACTCTGTCCTGTGGCGTCACTATGGGCCAGAAGGGAGTTGACAGCAGTGGGTTTGGTTTTTTGGGGTTTAGGAAGAAGGGGAAGCATGGCGAGGAAGACAGGAGAAAAAAGCTGGACTCTCCCAGAAAGGCTGTCTAAACCCAGGGCTGTTGAGTCAATTCCCACTCACGGCGACCCTGTAGGACAGGAGGACTGCCCTATAGAGTTTCCAAGGAGTGCCTGGAGAATTTGAACTGCTGGTCTGCTGTTCAGCAGATGTAGCACTTAGGACTATGCCACCAGGGTTTCCAAAAGGGGTTCTGGATAAGAGAAATTCAGAGATGATCTAAAATGCCCAGCAAAACTTCAGTCCCCCTGCACAGCCCCAAAGCTTGCATCTCCTTTGTTCTGGGACTGGGAGTGGTACCATGCTGACCAAGACAATTGCTTAAAGTCGTTAAGTCAGCTTCCCTTCCAGGAACCCTTATCAGGGAGGCAGTATTTTAGCTGACAATGGAAGGCTTCAGCTGTCTTGGAAAAAGTGAATCCCACATGCGCATCAGAAATGAGGATGGTGAGACTTTACATCAAGTGCTTTGGACATGTTGTCAGGAGCCATCAGTCCCTAGAGAAGGACATTATGCTTAGTAACATGGAGAGTCAGCAAAAAAAGAGGACAACCCTCAGTGAGATGGATTGTCACAGCGGCTCCAACAATGGCTCCAGTGTAATACTGTTCGTTGCCGGGGGCCAGCCTCGGCAGGGTCTGGGATCACAAAGAGATGGGTGGCGTTGGCGAAGAAAGAAATGAGACTCAGACAACCAGGAATCTGGAGGTCTGCAGCCTATTAAGGCCTGTCTTTCTTGATTTTTTATATAATCAATGAGGTGACGTGATTTCACCCTGGTCTTTGACCATATAAGCTGTTGGCTAGTAAGGAACTGATACTTCGTGGTCTCTTTTCATGTTAATCATTAGGGCCTTCTAGGTAATGGCCCGAGACAAGTGGTCTCTTTTCATGTTAATCATTAGGGACTTCTAGGTAATGGCCCAAGACAAGTATATGGTGGTTATAATCCACAGTGAAAACAAAGTTATGCCTTGAGCTCAATCAGTTCTATCTATGCCTCGAGGTCCAAAGTGCAGGAAGAAGAGTAGATTCATTTAAAGGTTATTATCTGGCTGTCTCTATTTGTTCCTTCTTTGCTCTTATTTTCTTCCTGACACAGGGAGTGGGATGTCTATATCTAAGGGCTGTGTGGGGGGTCATCCCTGGGGAGCTTCCCAGGGCCTTCCTGCAATCTTGTATTTCATATGTGGAGGGGGATGTGCAGTTGGGGGAAGCCAGCAGGGCTGGGCCAGCCTCTGCATTCCTGGGCTGGGTGTGCTGTGTCGGGATTCATTAAGCTGAGGGGGTTGGAAAGCCCTTCTTAGAAGGCACCTTCCTTAATCCTTGTGCCAGGAGATGAGAGGGTACTTTTGAGGAAGGTTTGATTAGGATGCAAAATATTATCAGGGAGAGTACAGCCAAAAATATGCCAAGGATGAGATGCCTTCGCCTGCCATCACATAGGCATGTAGCTTTGCTTACAGGGGCTTCTGTGGGTAATGGGCCTCGGCAGTTCATGAGGATGGTGTAAGACCAAGCTCTCTTTGGCTCTGTTGTACACAGGGCCACTATCAGTCAGAACCAGCTGACTCTCAGCACCTACAGAACAACAACCTGGCATTTTAGCTGAAAATAAAGCTAGGGTTAAGAATGTCCTTCATTGGTGAAAAACACAGAACAGAATTTCAAGTTCTCATGGAATCTATGCTTTCTAGACCCTTTAAAGTTGCATAAACGCCCAAAACTATTGCCCCAAGATCATCTTTAAACCCTAAATCTTAAGCCAAAAATATTCCCAGAAGTCTTCTTAAAGCCAAACAATAGTTCAGCTTAACTAGGAAGGAATGTCTGTCTTGTGTATTGGGCTCTTTTAAGATTTACCTATACGGGATCAGATTGACAACAAATACTGGAAAGATCAGACAGGAGCCCTGGGGGGCGGTGAGTTTCTGCTAACAGGGGAGGGACAATTCAGAAAAGGAGGGTAAGAAGACTGCACAACTCAAAGAATATAATCAGTGTCACTGAACTGCATGTGTAGAAGTTGTTGGTGTAATTCTGCTGTATATATTCCCAACAAAAACAAAAATAGAATTTATATATATGAAAAAGAATGACCTTCATTCTGATTGGAGTCTTTTGGACAAATGGTTCATGCTTGGTATGGATGAGTTTGTAGAGAAACACATGCTAGTGAACTGGCCGGAGTGTGTGCTGAGCAGGCTTCCTGGAGAGCTGTATGGCACTGTATAGCCAAATGAGGGGTATATCCTCGGGGCCAGCAATTCCTCTTCTTTGAATTGATCTTAAACCTAAGGGAATGCTCAAACCAAAGCATAAAAATGTTTCCATCAGACATTCAACATAGAGATTATAATGATAAAAAATTAAACTCACAGCTTCTTCAAAAAGGAATTTCATCCAAGGAGACTGTTGACCCCTTTTGTATCCACGTGCAGGTGATGGAGGGCAGGCAAAAAGACGACAACCACAGTTTCAGTGCAGAGGGAGAGGATCCCTCCGATGGATGTGCCGTGAAAGGCCAGGGTATGCAGGGCAGGACCCCACTCCCACTTGGTTGTGTTTGGAAGCAACCCAGTCCCCGCTTGTCCCTCCTGATCCCAACCACAGGAGGGGAGGCTGGCAAGTCGGGCAAGGTGACAGCAATCAGGGCTCTCCAAACTGGGCTATCTTTAGAGCCATTTAAGAAGCATTTAAAAACTAGATTCCTGGACACCACTGATTCACTTGGTGACAGTGGACCCAGTCTGAGCTACCTAAGGTGATCAGTGCCACCTCCACTCTACTCTTTAGAGGCCTCATGAAGTGCCCAGCAAGGAGGGCCCAGACAGTTCAGGTGGCAGGAGCTCTGGCAGCTAGGAGAAACCTGAGTAGGCCCAGGGTTATCTGATGGCACACCTTCTCTGGCCCTGTGCTTATTTCTGGAGTATCAAGATCAGGAAAAGGCTCAGAGTAGGGCTCCCCCGGGCAGCACAAGTCACCCTACAGGCTGCCCCACGACCCAGATCTCTAGGACACAAAACCACTGTCAATGAGACGTTTCCAACTCATAGCTACCCTACTGTCATGGTTTGAATTGTGTCCCCCCAAAAATGTGTGCAGCCACGTGGCTGGGATATGGTTCCCAGTATCTTGGGACTGTCCTCCATTGTGTGGTTTTGCTAACCTGTATGTTAAAGGATTAGGGTGGGGCTGTGAATTCCTGCTATGGGGGAAGTTTCCCTGGAGTATGGCTTGCCCCACTCTTAATGCTTTTAGCTTGCAAGGAATAAAAGGAAAAAGAACCAAGGACAATTTGAGAACCTCCTACCATCAAGCAAGCAGCACCGGGAGCAGAGCGCGTCGTTCAGACCAGAGGTTCTTGCGTTAGGACACTCCCTGGACAATGACTGATGCAATACTGGACTTTCCTCCAGAGCCGTCAAGGGGAAAGTCTTTTCCTGGAGCGAACACCCTGAATATGGACTCGCAACCTACCGGACTGTGTAAGAATAAATCTTTCTTTGTTAAAGCCATCCACTCTGTGGTATTTCTGTTAGAGCAACCCTAGCTGACTAAAACAGAATTGGTACCAGGAGTGGGGTGCTGCTCTAGCAAATACCTAAAATGTGGAAGCCACTTTGAAACTGCGAATGGATAGAAGATTCAGAAGGAACGAAGAAGGCGCAGATGGTGAGAAACAACAGAGGACCGGCAGCAGCAGCAGCGGCAGCATCAGAACCAGAGGCAGCGCTGGAGCCGACCCGTGGAGCGAGAGAGGTCAGTGCCTGCGCAGAGTTTTTCTCACGGAACGGGGTGCCTCTGGGCACTTGAATCGGTGGAGCTGGCCTTGCTGACCCACCAAGTGAGAGAGTTGAGTGCTTTTGGGCAGGACGCTTTCCAGCAAGAGTGGGGTGCCTCCGGGCACTTAAACCAGTGGAGCTACAGAGCTTTGGAACACTTGCCCGGCAGGGCAGATGTGGGCCTGAGGCCCAGGCCACGCGGCCATAGGAAGCTGAAGCTGAAGAGGCAGATAGCGTGAGAAGCTGAGCTGCCTCAGTCTCAAGAGGTATGGCCATGACCTCAGGGGTTTGAAAGGGTGGAACCATGGCGTGCTGTGTTCGTAAGGGTGGAATTGCCACTCAGTTGGGCTTAGGGTGCTCCTAAAGCCGATGGGACAGAGTTTCTGTCCAAGTGGGCCTTGAAGACAGAGTTGTAGCACGGGGCTGGAGGTCTCCACTCAGAAACCAGAGAGTGTGGCCGATACCTAGAGTCTGGAGAGCATTGCTGTTGTGTAGAATGTCTCAGAAAATGTAAGAGTATTTCCAAAGCTTTGAGGGCTAATGTAATGTGTTCTGTTGACTTGCCTGTTGCCTGTTAATGCCTTCTAAGTTTCACAGATGTAGAAGAGTTTTTGTATTTTGGACTTGGAGCTGATTTAAGACTTCTGTTATATGGATGGACATAATTTTGCTATGGTGAGATGAATGTGTTAAATGTTTTTGTGATGTGATTTTTGGGTTGTCAAAGGGTGGGATGTCATGGTTTGAATTGTGTCCCCCCAAAAATGTGTGCAGCCACGTGGCTGGGATATGGTTCCCAGTATCTTGGGACTGTCCTCCATTGTGTGGTTTTGCTAACCTGTATGTTAAAGGATTAGGGTGGGGCTGTGAATTCCTGCTATGGGGGAAGTTTCCCTGGAGTATGGCTTGCCCCACTCTTAATGCTTTTAGCTTGCAAGGAATAAAAGGAAAAAGAACCAAGGACAATTTGAGAACCTCCTACCATCAAGCAAGCAGCACCGGGAGCAGAGCGCGTCGTTCAGACCAGAGGTTCTTGCGTTAGGACACTCCCTGGACAATGACTGATGCAATACTGGACTTTCCTCCAGAGCCGTCAAGGGGAAAGTCTTTTCCTGGAGCGAACACCCTGAATATGGACTCGCAACCTACCGGACTGTGTAAGAATAAATCTTTCTTTGTTAAAGCCATCCACTCTGTGGTATTTCTGTTAGAGCAACCCTAGCTGACTAAAACACCTACAGACAGAGTAGAACTGCCCCATAAAACTTCCAAGGAATGTCCGGCAGATTGCAGATTTGAACCACCACCTTTCAGTGATTAGCAGCTGTAGCACTTAACCACTATGTGATCAGGGTCTCCCTAGGACATGAGGGGCAGAGAAAAATAGCAAGAAAATGGTGTTTCCCCTTTCCTTCTCCCAAGCCGCTCAAAAGCAAATTGCATGCCAGGTTCCCCTAATTCCCACCTCGCCCCGCTAACACCTTTACTGACAACCCTGGAATTTCTCTATCCATCTAGCAGCCTGGCTGTGAGTTCTCGAAGGCTAGGCCAGGTCTTGTTCCTCTCTGTGTGGCCTGCACAGTGCTTGGCATGCCATTAGCACTTGCTAAATATTTCATGAACAAAGGAGACACAGACACTTACCAAGTTACCAAGGGTCAAAGAAGGACTGGTACCGATGCCCACGGGGGGTACGGGAAACCCACATGCTCACCTGGGGGCAGGGGCACTCATCCCCGCTCTGCTAGCGGCTGAGCCTCACACGCCTTGACGTGTGGCAGTGCATGAATTTGGGCACCACGGCACCTTCTGATATGATAAGGTATGAAAGTCATAGACACTCTTCCCAGGAAAATGCCCTGCTTACAACACACACCCACTGCTGACAGTTTCCATGTTAAGAGTATCGGTTCTTACAACACGGAGAAACCTTGAAAACATTATGCTGAGGGAAGCAAGCCAGGCACAAAGGGGCAAGTACTGTATCCCACTTACATGAAACGTCTAGAACAGGTAAATGCAGAGACAGAAAACAGATGACTGGTTACCAGGGGCTGTTTAATGTCTACATTTTTCTTTCAAATGGCTCAGCAGAAAATATGCTGTTATGGATTGAACTGTGGAGCCCTGGTGGGTAGGAACTACGGCTGCTGACTCCCCCAGGTGCTCCTTGGAAGCCCTGTGGACCAGCGCTGTTCTGTCTACTCCGGGGCTGTTAAGTCGGAGTCAACTCAGTGGTAACAAGTTTTTCTCTCTGATTGAATTGTGTCCCCCCACCCCCCCGCAAATACATGCTATAAATCCTAACCTCTATGTCCCTGGTTAAAATCCCATTTAAGAATGGGCTATTTATTATGTTAATGAGGCAAGATCAGTATATGGGGTATTTTGAATTAATCTCTTTTGAGAGATTAAATGTCACACTAAAAGCTAGAAGCTGTGACAGAAGGAAGATTAATGTCAAGCCACAAAGAACTAGGAAAAGGAAACAAGGTGAAGAGACAAGGACCTTCACAGAGAAGGAAAGGCCTCCCCCTAGAGCCCATGCCCTGAAGTTTGACTTAAAAAAAAAAAAGCCTTTCGCCATCTGGTCATCCCAACTCATAGTGACAACACAGGACAGCAGAACGGCCCCCTAGATTTTCTAAGGAGTGCCTGGTGGATGCGAGCTATTGACCTCTTGGTCATCATCTATATCACTTAATCACTATGCTACTAAGGCTTCCATTTGGACTTTAAGCCTCCTAAACTGTGATGGAAACAAATGTTAGACAATTCTGTTATAGCAACACTAGGTAACTGAGACAGATACTAACATAAAATAAACGTGGCAAAACCTCAACAACTGACCACCAACTCTGGCAGCATGGAATATTTTCTTTATAGACTGAAGATGTCCTTAATGACAACGCGCCTGTTTGCACATTTCAGGACTTTATGGACACCCCGTAGATGAAGGATATTATGATTTACATTGAATTATTCTTCCAACTTTTCTGTAGGCTTGAAATCTTTCAAAACAAAACTCTATGTGGGTAGTATCTGAGTCCTAGACCAAGCCGCTAACCCCCAAATCACAACTCTACACTCCACAAAGAAACCCAGACAGAAGGCAGACCACGGTCAAAGCAAGATCCAGATGGGTTTATTAGGCTATTTAAATAAAACCTGGAATCATTTCTGCAGGTCAAAGGGCAGAGGAAAGTTACAAATGCTCTGGGTGTTCTGTGCATTTTTCTCCCCTTCCTCTTTTCCTGGTTGACTCCATCCACCTTCTCTCTCTCACTGGACAGGCCAGGGGGCGGGGAGTAAGGCAGCAGGGACTGGGCAGGGCCTGTGTGGATCCTGTCACTGCAAACATACCCTGGCTACCAGGAGAGAAGGGGTGAGGCCTGCTCTGGTCTTCCTCACTGTTCTCAGGGCACAGGCAGCTGCTGTGCCACATACACATTTGGCGCTGCCAGCAGACTCTTCCACACCCTCTCCTGTATTGCAAAGGCTGAAAGCCAGAGACCGACACTCCCAGAATCTCTTTCCAGTAAGCATGTGCTTTCCAGTCCTCCATCAATGAGAGGCACTCCCAGAAGCCTCTGGCGGTGGCAGAGACACTCCTGGCCTTTGGAAGACAGCAAACAGGTTTTGCAGATCTTTTGACCATTTTCTTAGAAATCACCTGCTTGAGTGTTGCCAGCAGCTAAGAATCCTGAAACTTTCTCTTTCTGTCCCTGGTCCTTCCAAATGCTGTAAACAACTTGTTTTGGTATTAAAGCCCTTCCTGTCTAAAATATCTAGAGGGAATTTGAAGACTAAGGTGTACCTGACCCACGCTAGGGTATTTTCAATTGCATCATATGGATGTGAAAGCTGGACAATGAATAAGAAAGAAGAATTGAGGCCTTTGAATGTGGTGTTGGAGAAGAATATTGAATGTACCACAGACTGCCCAAAGAACAAAGAGATTTGTTCTGGAAGAAGCACAACCAGAGTGTTCCTTGGAAGCAAAGATGGCAAGATTGCATCTTACATACTTTGGACATGTCGTCAGGAGGGATCAGTCTCTGGAAAAGGACATCATGCTTGGTAGAGTGGAGGGTCAGTGAAAAAGAGGAAGACCCTCAATGAGATGAGACTGAAAAAGTGGCTACAACAATGGGCTTTAGCATAAAAACAATTGTGGGCATGGCACGAGACTGGCAGTGTTTTGTTCTGCTGTGCACAGACAGGATCGCTATGAGCCGGAACCCACTCGACAGCACCTGACAACAACAGAGGGGATTTGGTTTCCTTGATTCCTGCAGCTGCCTCAGGATCTCACTTCAAAGTGGGGCAGCTTCTCTTGGGCAGACGATTCCCTGGAGACTTCCAAACACCATTCATCATTCAGAACAAAAAGGTGCTTAGTACCCGATGCAGGGGCTGGCAGCTCCCAGCCCTGAAACACACTGGGCTGCAGTGGCTGAGAGGCTGATGGGATTCCAGTTCTCGGACCAAAAACACGCTCACACCCATCTTGCTGGGGGACATTCCCCAGGAGATGCCAGGATCGGGCAGTTACCACACGCAGCAGAGCTATCACCTGCCAGCAGGAGAGATGTCTGCAGTGCCACCCAGGTCCTGGCACTGTGCTGAAGTACGGGAACAGGACAGTCATTCTCCTGGCACAATAGCAGGGGTTCTCTGCTGCCAGGCTTCTTGCAGCTGAGGCAGGAGGGTCAGCAACAGAGAGTCTAGTACAGCCAGACCCTCCCAGGAGCACCGAAGACCCCTGGAAAACCAAGCGGCCTGAGTATGACCACCTCACCTTACTACTTTCAAACCCCAGCCTCCACCCGCACCGAGCACCCTGCATCCTTTCCCCTAGGTCTGGGGGTCTGTAGCTGGGGCTCCCTGAGACCTGCACACACACCTGTGATCCAGCAGCAATAAGCCTTGCTCCAGCAGCTCCTTCACCTCCTTGCTTGTCCCAAACACGTCCCACAGGGTCAGCTGGGGCTCAAACTGTTGCCAGTGCTGCGGAGACCAGAAGGTTCAGAAGTATAAGGACTTGTGGCCAGGCGACTCTGGGCAACATGTCAGGAAGGTGTGGTGGGAGGTAAGGGAGAGTCCAGTCCACAAGGGGAGGCTCAGCAGATTCTCATGCACTGCCTGGCAGGCCCATGCCAACGGCCAACAGGGCGGGAGCAACATCACCCCCATTCCATGCCCAGGCTGAAGCTGCATCTCGCCTCTGTGCCCCTCTCTCCTGCCCGTCAGGGCCTGGTAAGCCCTGGCCAGGGCTTTCTGGCCTGGCTTCATTCAGAGCAGCTATTTTATCTGTCATTACCTACTGCACTTCCTAGCTGATGTCCAAGTACTGCTTTAAAATATCTGGAAACCCCTTATCTAACCTCTTTCCTCACACTGTTGAGAAAACTGAGGTTCCCAGAGGTGAGAGGATCTGTGGCCAAAAGTGCAGTAGAACAGGGACCAGAATCCAGCTTATGGCAGTTCTAATCCAGAGTTCTCATCACTGTACCACATTGCCCAATGCTTCTGCCCATCAGGACTGGCTAGACCCAGGCCCCACCTCCAGCCGCAAACCCAGATAATAGGGACTTGTGGGTGGCATGGGCAACAAGAGATAGAGACAGAAGACTATAAGGCTCGGGAGGAAGCAACAGTGTGCCAGCGTCCTGGTGCCTTTACCTGGTGGGTGATGCCCAGGTCTGTGCGTAGCCCCATGGCCAAAACTTCCTCCAGCCTGAAAGGAAAATCAAGGGGCCTTAGAGAGGAGGTCTTGCATTTCTCCCACTCTTCCAGCCCTCCACTGGTAACATGTGTAGGGGGATCTTCTAGGGTCATGTGGTATGGGATGGAAGGCTGTGGTTATTCGGGAAACAAGGATGGATGCATAAGTGTGCTGACTCTGGGCCTGTGGGGGACCCCAGGTGGACAGCACCATCTGTGCCCTCGGATGCTCACAGCTCCAGCTCCCTCAGGGGGACCTGCTTCCGGGTGCCATGTCCAAACAGCTTCACCTCCTTCATCCAGTTGTCTGGCTCTAGGGTCTGGATCCGAGCTTCCCGGACACAGCCTCCAGCACCCCGTGGCACAAATTGCCCATGCGCCCCTGCCAACAACCCCCACCACATTAACAGCAGCCAACACGGTCAGCTTACCAGATATTAAACTAGTGCTTCTCAGAGTGGGTCCCCAGGCCAATGGCCCCTAACCTGTTAGAAATGGAAATTCTCAGGCCTCCCCCCAAAATAGACAGATTGGAAATTCTGGGGTGGGGGCCAGTCACCTGGGTTTTAACAAACCCTCCAGGGGATTCTGATGCATGCCAAAGATTGAGAACCACGGGGCCAGGCACTCTATTAAACACTTTACAATATATTCTCTGAGGCAGTTATTATTTCTTGCCATACTTGACATACGAGGAAATACAGGCCTGGGGAGGTTAAGCAAGGAGCCCAAGATCACAGAGCCAGCAAGCGGAAGGCCCACAGTAAGTCTCTCCTGAGTCATCCCTTTTATAGTCCCATCTTCTCACAAGAGACTCACCAGGCCCAATGCCAAGATATTGACCACACTGCCAGTAGTTCCAATTGTGGGTACTAAGTGCTCCCTGTGAGGAGGGAGGGAACAATCAGTGCAGAGTGAAGACTGTAAGGGGACCTGGTTAGACTGTCCCCCCATCTGAGGCACTGAGAGGACCCAGCAGAGACCCTTCTCCTGAAGGACTGCAATTCCCTGGTCATATCTCGGGCTGCCCAGTCCCCACCTTGACCCTCAGGCCCAGGACGCACATTCCGGGCAAAGTTGGAGACTTCATACTGGCGGAAGCCAGCCTCCCGAAGGACTGCTCGTCCCTTCTGGTACATCTCAGCGGCGAGCTCGGGGTCGGGGGCAGGTAGGGCCCTTTGCTGGACCTGCGCGAAGAGCGCAGTGCCCCGCTCCAGGGACAGCTGGTAGAGAGAGATGTGGTCGTCACAGTGGCACAGCAGCTCCTGCAGCTGTCCCAGCCATGGACCCACCTGCTGCGCAGGCAGTCCTAGCATCAAGTCCACAGAGACACGCCCAGGGAAGAGATGCCGGGCCTCTGTCAGCGTCCACAGAGCATCGCTGGCCGAGTGTGTCCGTCCCAGCAACCGGAGCTCAGCGTCATCCAGGGACTGGGGAGAGGATTGGATATAAGCACAGCTGGAGGGGGACAGGAATAACTCAGCCTTATTGTAGACACAGAATTGAGCGAATGAGGGCACAGCAGAGCTGTAAGGCAAGCAGACAAGCTGGTCAAATCAGGGTGAAGGTCCACTGTTCACAAAGGGTCACCATATGCCAAGCACTTTTGTGTAGTGTCTCATTTAATCCTTCCAATCTACTGATATTAGCTCCATTCTATAGGTGAAGAGACTGAGGCTCAGAGATGTTAAGTCACCGGAGGCCATACAATTGCAAAGTCAGGCTTGGAATTTGACACTGCCTTACCCTGAAGCCCTGGTTACTAGTACAGCTAGTAAACAAAAGGTCAGCAGTTCAAATTCACCAGCCACTCATTGAAAACTCTGTGGAACAGTTCTACTCAATCGGACTTGATGACACTTGGCTGGCATGAGTCAGAATTGACAGGCCGCAAAAAGGTTTGGCTCTTTTGGCTTTACTCAGCGATTAAAGTGCTTACCTGGCAGTTCAAACTCACCAGCCACTCTGCAGGAGATAGACAAGGCAGTCTGCTGCAGTAAGGATTTACAGCCCTGGACACACCATGGGGCAGTTCCACTCCGTGGTACAGGGTTGCTCTGGGTCACAACTAACCCTACAGCAGCAGGTCTGGTTTGGTCCTCAGGACTCTAAAGCCAACAATCTTTTTTAATTTTGAAATATTTCTAACCCACAGAGAAGCTGGAAAAAAGCACTATAAATACTTTCACTAGATTGACCAACTAACATTTTGTCACATACTCTCTCTCTAAAAATACACACACATTGTTATCACGCTGAATCACAAAGAGCTTCCTGTGACGATGGGGATGTTTCACACCTGCACCATCTAACCTAGCAGCCCCTATATCCACATGCTGATGAGTACCTGAAACGTAGTTATCTAAGTTTAATTAACATATTTAAGCCATTGTTCAGGACACAGTGAATTTCTGTTTTGGTGATGGAAGCTCTGGCCCTGATGAAGGGTCAGGGATACACAACCGATTAATGTTAATTGATGTCACTAAACCGCACATCTGAGAAAAGGTGAATGGGCAAATGCTGTATGACATACACTTTTAAACATATGTACACGCAAAAAGAGCAGCTGCCGATGCTGCTTATGTACAACTTAAATAAACTGAATTAACCAATTTAAACGGTCATAAAACTTAAGCACTGGCTACTGTACTGGACTATACTGTTACAGATCTTGTACGCCTTTATCCTTACATATGTACATATTTCCCAAGAACAAAAACATTCTCTTACGTAACCACAGTCCAGTTACAAAGTTCAGGAAACACATACTGATACAGCGCCACTGTCTAACACAGCACGATATTCAAATTGCACCAACTGTCCTCAGAATGTCTACTGTAATAATTTCCTCCTTCCATCCCAATCCTGGATCCAGCCAAGGGTTGCGCAATGTATTCAGTGGTCACAGTCACTTTAGTCTTCTTTAATCTAAGCTGTCTTCTGCTTTCCTTTGTCTTCCAGCGCACTGCAATTTTGGAACAGCATAGGCCAACTGCTTTTTAAAATATCTCTTAATTTATGTTTTCTTGCTGTCTCCTCACAATTAGACTCAAGATACGTATTTTGAGCAGAAATAGCTTAGAAATGATATGTCTCTTTCAGTACATCCCATCAGGACAAAACTTGGTTAACTGAAACCCTGTAATACGTGGTATATGTATTAGGAGGGAGGATAATGCTGGATATGGGGTCAACCTGAGAGGACTGTTTCCCCCTACTTAAAAGACTTCAGTAGCTGTCCTATTGTCCTTAGGATAAAATTCAAATTTCTTCATATGGTGCTGAAGGCTTTGGGGCCTTACCTTGCAGCCTTATCTCCCGAGTCCCCAGTCACAGGAAATTACTCTCAGCTCCCTATAAATGTACAAGGCTCTTTCATATCCTATGTCTTTTCCTGGAATGTGGTTCTCCCACACCTTCTGCTTCCTTATTCAAACATCACTTCCCCCAGACAGGCTTCCCCTGATTTCTCCAGGCTGAGCTGCCCTTCAGCCTTAAAGTCCTCTGTAGAGACTCTTTATATACAACACTTACCACAGGACAACAATTCAACTATGAGTCTGTCTCCTTCTTGTGTTTTTACTCATTTATGTTACAAACTTTTTTCTGAGTACCTACTATGTGCCAGGAAACCTTGGTGGCATAGTAGTTATGTGCTGCTAACCAAAAGGTTGGCATATCCAACCTTTTGTTGTTCAAATCCACCAGATCTTGGAAACTCTACAGGGCAGTTCTATGCTGTCCTATAGGGTCACAAAGAGCCGGAATCAATTTGATGGCAACCAAGAGTTGTCACAATGACTCTGAGGAGTGTGACAGGTAGATTCGATGGCAACTGTTTTTTGTTTTTTTTTTTTTTAACTACGCACTATACTGGACATCTAGAATACAATGATGAACAAAGAGGCTGATAATTCAGCACAGCAGCAGATAATTATTTACAAAAAGTGTCATTATATACTTCTCACTGCTCATGCGTACTGGACCCTGGCACCCAGAAGGAACTCAATAAATTGCTTGCCTTGGACACACCATGAATGTGACCAGAGGGAAGACAGCACTGAAAGGCTGGGTGTGCAGGTACAGGGTGGGCGAGATGGTTACCTGGAGGCCAATGGACACCCTGTTGACCCCTGCTGTCCCAAACGCTGCCAACCTGGAGCCTGGGGACGAAGTAGGGTTGGCTTCTAAAGTGACTTCTGAATCGGCTGGCAAGTAAGCTGCCTGAGCAACTGCCTCCAGGATGGCAGCCACAGTGTGCGGACTGGCCAGGCTAGGGGTGCCCCCACCAAAGAACACAGACTCGACCCTGGGGGATGAGAATGGAGAAGTTGAGACCTGGGGGAGCCCTCGTGGATGCCTGCTCCCATGTATCCATCTTCCCCCCCCCAACAGAATCATCCCCAAGAGCCTGCCTGCAGCCTCCAGCACCCACCGCCGCACCCCGCTGAGCCGCAGCAGTGTCTGCGCCTCGGTCACCAGCGCGTGCCGGATGGCCTCTTCCTCCACGCCGCGGGGGATGTACTTGTTGAAGTTGCAGTAACTGCAGCGCTTCTCGCAGTACGGCCACTGGGGGGCAGTGTATGGACAGGATTAGGGCTGGTTCGTGGCCATTTCCAGGATTTTGTCGCACACCTGCCCATTTCCATTTCCATTTCCGGCCCGTCAACAGTGACTGCGACATCAGAGCCGCACAACTCCACAAGGCAGGTCGGACTAGGGGATTATTACACTCACTTCTGTGTGCTGTCAAACAGATAGCAACTTCAAGTCTCTGGACCAAGTCATCTCCTTGCCAGGGCACCGGGGCCCATCTCTGACCTCGTTTGGGGGCGGGGAAAGACAGCACAGGGATCCCCAGGGTCACAGGCCACGACCTGGGCCCTAGCCCGCCACGGACCAGTCTCGCGAGCTCCGTCCCCTGCACTCACGTGGACGTAGATTGCCGCGCGCTGGCTCCGGGGCACAGGAGAGCTGGGCCCTCCCTCGCTTTCCGCTTGGTGGCGCCTCTGGGCAGCTTTGGCCGCTGTCACCCAGCCGCGGGTCCGGACCCGGGGGAGCATCATGGCACTTAGGGCAGCACGGGTGCCAAGTCGCCCCCAGGGTGCCGGGGTGTCTAAGGGACGGTCCGGCCAAGTGGGCCACAGCAGAGGGAGGAAGGGGGAGGGGCTGCGTGACCGCGCGGGCGCCGCCCCTCGGGCGAGGAAGCGCCTGGAGAGCCCCGGGATCGAGTCTGCGACGCCACCTGCCGGGCACCGCCGTCCTCACCGCAATCTCTTGTCCATCCTCTTCCGGAACAGGCATGGGGCGGGCTCTCTCCCTGCCTTTTTGGCCCCTTGTCCTGAATGAGTTCCTTGACCCATTTAGGAACTTTCCGTTCTGCCAACTACTTCACTTTTTTAAGCGCCTGGCTCAGAGCTGGGTGCTGGAGACACGTAGGTAAATAAAACCGGGCTCAATCTGACGACGAGTCAAACCAACAAGCCACAACAGACAACAAATACTAATTCAGCGCCGGCTGGATAGCACGCCAGCGTGCAGAGCGCTGTGAGCGCGATCTGCTGTCAGTCTGGGAGTCAGAGGGGGAGGAGAGAACACTCGGGCTGCATTTTGCAGGAGCAGAAAATCCCAAGGGGAGTCGGTTAAGCCGGGAGAGTGGGCTGTTGCCTCCTGATGGGAGTGGAGCTGGAGACGATGTATGAGGGAGAGCTAGGCTGCAGGCGAGGCGCTGGAAAAGCAGACCGCTGAAGAACTGTGCGATGAAGTGAAAAGATCATAGGATTTGGAGGCTGACAGCTGGGTTCTACTCCCAGCTGTGTGATCTTTGGGTGAGTCACTCAGCCTCTCTGAGTTTCAGTTTCCTCATTTGTGAAGTGGTGCTACTATCAACTTTATAAAGCTGTTGGGAAGATTTTCAGAGAAAAACATACATGGGAGCACCAAGCACACTGCCTAGCACCTGGAGTACACTAAACACATGTTATTTCTTAAAACGTAAGAGGAGGGTGCCTGCTGCTACAACAGCGGGCAGGCACACCGGGAGGTAAGGGGTTCAGGCAGGAGGACATTCTCCATCTCTGAAGGCCATGCGCCTTTTGGAACCCAGGTGTTTCAATTTCTGGGGACAAAGTATAGACTGCTTTATCTGGCCCTAAGTACCCCAGATAAACAGTTTTCTTTTTAAGCTGCTGAAAATGTTCTAAAATTGTTGTGGTAATGACTCTACGTGCCTGTGAATCTACTAAAACCACTGAATTGTACCCTTTAAGTGGGTTAAGTAGTATGGTATGTGAATTATATCTCAGTACAGCCGTTACATATTGAAAAAATACTAGTTGCCTCCCCAAACCACTCACCACAATGGAGCCAATTCTGACTCATAGTGACCTTACAGGACTGAGTTGAACTGCCCCAGTTTCCAGTGAGCTCCTGGAGGATTCAAACTGCCAACCATTTGGTAAGCATCCATAGCACTTAACTACTACACCATGAGGGTTTTCCTTTTTGCCTCAAAACTGAAGAAAAATGTAGAAAATTGTAACTCACAAAAAAAAAGATCAGACTTACAGGTCTGACAGAGATTGGAGAGACCCTGAGAGTACAGCCCCTGGATAGCTTTTTAGCTCAGTAGTAAAGTCACTCCTGAGGTTCACCCTTCAGCCAAAGATTAGACAGGTCCATAAAGCAAAATGAGACTAAAGGGGCACAACAGCCCAGGAGCAAGAACTGGCAGAAGGGGTCAGGAAAGCTAGTAATAAGGAATCCAAGGTCAAGAATGGGGCATTGACATGTCATGGGGTTGGTAACCAGTGGTACAAAACAGTATGTTACTAACTCTTTAGTGAGAAACTATTTTGTTCTGTAAACCTTCATTTAAAGTACAGTAATAAAAAACAAACAAAAAAAAACTTCTTGCTGACCTAACCTGTCAACAATATGAAAAAAAATTAAATGAGCAAAGAAAAATGGGATTGGCATCTCAAAGGGATGCCGAAACCACTTGCTGTTGAGGCAATTCTAATTCCTGCTGATCCATGTGTGTCAGAGTAGAACTGTGTTCCATAAGGTTCTCAGTGGTTACTTTGGTGGAAGTAGATCACCAGGCCTTTCTTCCAAGGTGCCTCCGGGTAGACTCAAACCTCGTCCAAGCTTTTGGTTACCAAAATTCATTAACCATCTGTACCAGCCAGGGATTCCCTAAGGGATGAGGTGAGGATTAAATTGAGTAGATAGCCTGTTGCCATCAAGTTAAACTGCAATTCATGGCAATCCCACGTGTTACAGTATAGACTTACCCCATAGGGTTTTCTATGCCATAACCGTTATGGAAGCAGATTACTAGACC
Source organism: Heterohyrax brucei (assembly GCA_028571685.1). NCBI lineage: Eukaryota > Metazoa > Chordata > Mammalia > Hyracoidea > Procaviidae > Heterohyrax > Heterohyrax brucei. The sequence continues at coordinate 107,973,248 of CM053149.1, read as the reverse complement.
TTTCTCCCATGGCATGCTGGGTAGGCTTAAACCATGAACTTTCCGGTAGGTGTCAAGTAGAAATCATTTGCCTCATCCAGGGACCAAACTGAGTACAAAGTGTAGATCAAAGTGATTAATACCATCATTGGCAAGGAATGTGGTTGCGTGGTGCCATCAAATTGATTCTGGCTAATAGTAACCTCATATGTAGAACTGCCCCATAAAGTTTCTGAGGCTGTAATCTTTATGGGAACAGATCGCCAGGTCTTTCTCCCACAGAGCCGCCAGATGGGCTTGAACTGACAACCTTTTGGTTAGCAGCCAAGGACTAAACGATTGTGCCACTGGGGCTCCTTTGATAAGGAATAAAAACCTATTTCTATTAAGTCATTTCTGACTTAATAGGGTTTCTAAGGAGTAGCTAGTGGATTTGAACTGCTGACCTCTTGGTTAGCAGCCAGGCTCTTAACCACTGTACCACAACAAGGAATAGAAGGTCTGAAAATGCCAGTTTCCCTTCAGATTCCTCCCTTCTCCATCCCCCAGTAGCCGCCAAGAAAGCACACCAACAAAAGACCGAAGAAAACAGAGAACTCTTTATGCCAAATCACAAAGACAGATGGGAAGCAAGAGGGAGGGGCAGGAGGAGGGCCTCGGAGGACCCCCCTTCTCCACCCTATTCCTTTCTGCACAATTTCAGATGCTGTTCCATTTCTTCTCGAAGTTTGAATTTCTGGATCTAAAGAAAGAGAAAACAGTAAAAGCCAGACTCAGGGCCTCTGCCACTTAGGGTGACCAAATCATTTGTGTGCCTGAGATTAGGGGATTTCTCAGGCTTTTAATGCTAAAACCAGGAAAGTCCAGGGCATGTCAGAGTGTACTGATAAGCTAATAACCTTACTGCCATCCTCTCCACACTCTCTTGTCCCTCACTGCGGTAGTCATGGGCCTGGCTGGCCAGCTTTCTGTATCCAGGTCCCCAGCCTACTCTGCCCCTCTGAAAATTCCTCCACTTTACCCACCTTTCCTGAGATGGTGAGAGGGTACTGGTTGACAAACACGATGTAGCGAGGAATCTTGAAGTGGGAGATCTGCAGAGCAGAGGGAGGGAGATCAAGGATGAGGGTGGGCAGGGTCATGAGAGTGGGAACAGCAGAGGGCCAGAGCCACTCGGCACCCTCCTTCGCCTGCAGTAGGGTGGGGTGGGGATGTACTCAGGCTCCCACCTTTCCTTTGCAGTAAGCCTTGATCTCCTCCGCTGTGGTGGTCTCCCCACTCTTCAGCCGGATACAGGCACAGACTTCCTCCCCCATCCGCTCATCCTTCACACCCACCACCTGCCAGGTCAGACACCAGACATCACAGCCTCCTCTGCGACTCCTCCTCCCAGGGTCTCCCTGGCTCCTCTGGGCTGGGTGCCTCACCTGTACTTCCTGCACCTGTGGATGCTTGTGAAAGAAGTCTTCGAGCTCCGCGGGGTAGATGTTCTCCCCGCCCCGAATGATCATGTCTTTGGAGCGTCCCACAATCTTGCAGAAGCCTTCAGCATCCATCGTGGCGATGTCTCTGCACGGAAAACTCAGGCATAGCTTCTCACTGTGCCTCAAGGGGCTCTCTCGCTCTCACTCATCAAACAAGCACCTACTCTGTGTCCTGTGCTGCTTCAGGCTCTGGGGAATGCAGCATGAACAAGATGCCTGCTTTTGAACTTAAGAATCTAGTGGAGGAGGCAGACAAAGCAAAGAAACCAATACCTCGAACACAGTCTCTCCAGCCCTATAAATATATCTATCTATTTTTTCATGGATGGCTTCTTTCTGTATCATTCCAGTCGTAAGCACAAACAGTTCTCCTTTTAAGAGGTCTTCTCTGGGTACACCATCTGAAGGAAGCAATCTTTTCAGCACTGCCACTTTTTCTCCTAGAACCCTGCCTCCCATTTTATTTTCTCCTGGTATAGCGGTGTTTCAGATGATCTTGTTGGCTCTCTGTTGCCTCCCACCAGATGTGTGGAAAGAGCGATCAGAGCCCATCGCATTTTGCTGACGGATGGACTGCCAGTGTCTAGAATGCTGGCTACTAACAACCAAACAGTCAATCGGTTGCTGTCCAGTTGGTTCTGACTCATGGTGACCGTACATGCTGCAGGGGCTTCTCAACTCTGTGACCTTTCAGAAGCAGATCACAAGGCCTTGCTTCAAATGTACCTCTGGGTGGGTTCGAATCACCAGACTTTCAGTGAGTAGTCAAATGTTTAACTGTTTGCATGACCCAAGGACACCGTTGACACACATGTCACCAAGTCAATCTTGACTCAAAGTGACCCTATAGGACAGAGTAGAACAGCCCTACAGGGTTTCCAAAGAACACCTGGTGGGATTTGAACTGTCGACCTTGTGGTTAGCAGCCAAAGCTCTTAACCACTAGGTCTGCAACAGGTAAGTAAATCTTGACACTAAATCAGGGCGTGGGTACGGTGCCCTATCCTAGGCTCCCACATCTGAACTGCATTGGATCCTCCCAACAGCCCTTTTCTAATGTTTTGGAAATTAAGTCTCCACAATGTGAAGGGTCCATCTTAATACACATGTTTTCCTCGTCCTCATTTAATATTCCTAGCTCAGCCTTGGGAACCCCAGCCTCCCCTCAGCAGCCAACCTTCCAGCCCGCAGCCCTCTCACCCTGTCCGGTACCACTTGTCCTGCCCGACCACCTCCTCGGTTTTCTGGGGCTCGCCCCAGTAGCCCAGCATGACACAGTATCCTCGGATCCACAGCTCCCCGGGCTTGTTTAGCTCCATCAGTGCACTGTTCTCTGTGCTCACGATCTGGGCCTAGGACACAGCAACTTCAGGCCAGGGCCTCCCACTCCCTCACTTTGGGATGGGGACCCTTAGGAAAGCAGGAGCTTTGCCTTCCCTCTCCCCAGGAATGAGTGCCACTCAGGGAAAAGAGACAATGGCCAGAATAGACATCCGTCACCAGGTAGGGACCTGAGCTGGACATGAAGGAACACTTGAGGCCCAGGCCAGGGGATCTGAGGGAACTGAGTGGGTGGGGGGTTACCGCAGAGACAGAAGCCCGTGGAGACTCAGGCCAACTAGGGAACTATAAGCTGTGTAGAAGAGAAGTCTCTTCTTACTCCCCAACCAACTGAAAAATGAACCCGTTGCTATCGAGTCGATCCCGACTCAGCACAACCCTTGGTCTCCAAAGAGTGTCTGGTGGATGTGAATGGCTGACCTTTTAGTTAGCAGCCATAGCTCCTAACCGCTATGCCAGCAGCATATAAGTAGGCCAGAGAAGTTGGGATGGCAGTGTGCCATGTAACCAGAACAGGCAGAATGTGAATGCCTAGCAGAAGAGCCACAGTCAAGAGACCAAGGAAAGCTTAGCCTCTGTGTGCCTCAGGGTCTCTACCTGCAAAATGGGGAGAACTATAGCTGTGCCTGCCTTCCTTGGAGCCCTGGTGGCACAGTGGTCCCCATGAGAGTGGCAGGGACAGGTAGGCAGATATGAGGGACTAATGTCACTGCACACTCACTGCTTGCAGGACTTAGGGGGAGCAGGAGAGATTCACACTACGGTAGAGGTTAGTCCCAGGGAAAGCAGCTGCTTGGGCTTGCTGGCGGTGACCCCATAAGAAGCAGGGGGTAATGGGAACCAGGTGTGAGCTGGCATAAAAGCACCAGTGTGGGAACAAGAAATGAGTCATGGCTGTGAACTTGAGACTGAGAGACGCTCTGGGTCAGCCTTTGAGGAGGAAGGGACCCCCAAAAGGACAGGCTGCTTGGGGAATGAAGTGTATAGGCCTAAGCCAAAGGGGAACTCTGCTGCAGTGAAAGGCAGGAATCTGCAAGGAGACAGCTGGGGAAGAAAACTACACTCTCGCTCCTCTGTAAAGCTATCCTGGTTGCCCCAAGACAGACAGTGAGGCTTGGCAAAAACACACCCCAGACAGGAAGGGAAGCTGAGGAGAAGTTCAGCTGGCGACAGCTCAGGGCCCCTGTTCCAACTGCTCTCTGTGCCTCTCATGCCTCAGCCCACAGAGAAAGCCCCAAGGAAAGGCCCACGGAGACCCTGCACCTCGAGTGAGCTCTGTGGATCTCAAATTGAAGGGGAGTGCACCCCAGTGGAGTGCTGTGAGGTAGGGGGCCTACCACGGTCTGAGGTCTGACCCCATGGCTCACCTCTGTGTGAGGCATGACTCTGCCCACACTTTCTGCCTTCTGGTCCACGGTGTCCTCAGGGAAGTTCATGAAGGTCACGGGACTGTTCTCTGTGGTTCCATAAGCAATCTAGAGGGTGAGGGAAGAATGTTTGGAGGAAGCTGAGGGGCGGCAGATGGATTGGGGGAGATACTTCAGGGAAAATGGAGAGAAACTTAGAAAAGACAAGAGGAGAGTGGAGGGCAGCTGAGTGGCAGGAAACAAGACGTCAGCAGCAGAGGTCAGGGGTCAGGAGGCTGGCACATTGTGCAGAGTAGGTTCTGCAGAGGCCCCAGCTCTGAAATGAAAGTGAGAACAGAAAAGCCATTCTCTTCTAGCCAGGCTTTCCTCTCTCAGTCTCCTTGCTTCCCTAGAGTAGCCATTACTAATGCTCTAACACCGCACCCTGCTTCCCCAGGCCTCCTTAGGCCCCACTAAGTTCAGGCCACAACATTCCCACCCCTTCCTTCCAAGCCAAAGTTCCCATAAACCTGATGAGAAAGCCAGCTTGCCTTCATCCGCCTGGGAGCAGCACAGAAAACCTCACCCCTCAGACCTGGGACAAATCCTGGCCTCGGGTGGGTGCCCCCTCCACAGTTCTGGAGGGTTTCCTGTGCATTTATTTCCCTCAAAATAAAAATACAGCCAAGGCAGAGATTTAAAGAGCCAGCAGAATCACTCTGCCCTGACACACACACACACGCACGCACACACAAACACACACGCACTTCTAGCAGTTAGAACATCGAGAGCAATAGAAAAAGCAGAAGCCAGTCTTGGAGGAACCCAGATACTATCTGGGAACGTTCTGAGCCAAATATGACCCCCATGTACAGGCAAGCTTGGGAGCAGAGCAGGGCCTGGGGCTAGGTCTCTGCATCTGGGTACTGGGGGAGGCAAGAGGAGCCAGCTGCCCTAGACTCGAGGTCCCATCCTTTTCTCTATGTTCAGCAAAGACACCAGACTCTTTGTCTGAGCACCCTCCCCCACTCCCGCCACTTCCCCTGTCAGCTGGCATGATGTGGGCACAGCTGGGGTCTGGCTCAGTCTCGAAGACCTGGTTCCCCCTCCCTCTACCAACACCGACAATACCCCCTGCCAGGTGGCCTGGGGCACGCCCTGGGACACAGCTTCCATCCTGCCTGTCTACCCACCCCTTTCCACAGGAATTTGAACACGGGAGCTGGCAAGTGGGCACACAGAGGTCTGGCCGGCTGGGGCAGGCTGCCCAGAACCTAGGTTCTGGCAGTTGGAGCCGTCCAGTGCTGGTCACTGGTAGCCAGGACCCTGCCTGCTCACCCGCCCCACTGTCCTGGGGCCAAGTACACCTTGGCGCCACTTGGACCGCCACCCTGCGAGACCGCTCGGGGGTGAGCCCTGACTACTGGAGGTGGGGGTGAAAAGAAAGGGATATTTTGGGGAGATTAAGGAGGAGGGGTGTGTGATTCTGTTTGCTGAGTTGCCATGACAAGTGCCTGTGATCCCCAGGTGTGTTTACAAATGATGAGTATCCCTTCTGAATAGCCTGCAGCCTTGGGGGATAAAGGGATTCCAGTGGCAGGAGACAGCAGAAACTCAAGCCCATGCGTGTTAGAGAAAGGCCAGGGATGAGTCCCAGGATGGGGAAGGAGCTTCTGTCTCCTTAGGGTTGGCTCTGGAGAGCCTAGCCAATGCAGGAGCCTATCACTAGATAGGCTAGAGCCTATCACTAGCCTTCATACGCACCCTGCTCACAAGAGCCCCATTAAAGCGCCGTGGCTGGCCGACCACGGCGGAACTCAGGTCTGCCGCCCTTCCTCCCTCCACTGCAGGGGCACCCAGCCGAGAGGTGGAGGAGCGGGGGACCTGTGGAGGCTAAAGCTTGAGCAAACAAATAAATTCAGGTTCAGGGAATGCCTCCCTCCCTCTGGTGTGAACTCAGGCCTCTAGACACACCCATATCCACCCATCCTGTCTCCTCTGCAAAAAATAAAAGCATAGGGAAAGGAGGTATGGAGAAGCAGGACCCAAACGCAGGGTCTTAGAAGGACGGGTTTAAGGGATGAGGTTCTGGGGCCACAACCTCAGCCTGTCAGGTCTCCGGCTAGTGGAGGAGGGGGCCCCCCGATTTGACGGCAGGGATGCATCTCTGGGAGCGAGGGGGTTAAGCCTGGTGGCCCTGATGCTCCACGTAGGAGCTGGCTCAGGCTGCCGGCTGCGGTCAGGGCTGCCGTATAAGTAGGGCAGGAGACTGAAGGCCGAAAACTTGCCGCTGCCCCGCCAGGCCCTCCTCACCACCGCTGCCCCAGCCCCGGCCCCAGGCTCCCCAGGCTCCCCAGGCCATGGTCCGCCAGGTGCTCCTACTCAGTCTTGGCCTCCTGGCCACCCTGCTGCCAGTGCTGGCCGCATGCCCCCAGAACTGTCACTGCCACGGAGACCTGCAGCATGTCATTTGCGACAAGGTGGGGCTGCAGAAGATCCCCAAAGTGTCAGAGAAGACCAAGTTGCTCAACATACAGCACAACAACTTCCCGGTGCTGGCTGCCAACTCGTTCCGGGCCATGCCGAACCTCGTGTCGCTGCACCTGCAGCACTGTCAGATCCGCGAGGTGGCAGCTGGTGCCTTCCGTGGCCTCAAGCAGCTCATTTATCTGTACCTGTCCCACAACGACATCCGCGTGTTGCGGGCCGGCGCCTTCGATGACTTAACTGAGCTCACCTACCTCTACCTGGACCACAACAAGGTGACTGAGCTGCCCCGAGGGCTGCTGTCCCCACTCGTCAACCTCTTCATCCTGCAGCTGAACAACAACAAGATCCGAGAGCTGCGTGCCGGCGCCTTCCAGGGTGCCAAGGACCTGCGCTGGCTCTACCTGTCAGAAAACGCGCTCACCTCCCTGCAGCCTGGCTCTCTGGATGATGTAGAGAACCTTGCCAAGTTCTTCCTGGACAGGAATCAGCTGTCCAGCTACCCCTCTGCAGCTCTGAGCAAGCTGCGGGTGGTGGAAGAGCTGAAGCTGTCCCACAACCCCCTAAAAAGCATCCCCGACAACGCCTTCCGGTCCTTCGGCAGATACCTGGAGACCCTCTGGCTGGACAACACCAACCTGGAGAAGGTGAGCCCCTGGCTGCGCTGCTCTGCCCCGCCCCCTTTTTTCCCTCCAGGAGGCCCAGGGAGCCTGGGCCACCACCGGGCACCGCCCCTTCTTGCCCCCAAATTCCCTCTGCTTCTGAGTTATCTTTAAGGTGAACAGAGCACCCCAGGCTAAGGGGCTCTGCTGCCTCTGTCCCTTACGTTGTTACACTTCACTAATCCCTGCCCAGCTGTCTCTGTCTCTGTCTCCAGTCTCAGCCACTGCTCTCCTGGAGTTCAGGCTTACAAAAAGGAGCTGGGGGCTACCCTGACCCCACAAATGCCCCCCTTAGAAGGCATCCACAGTGCCCCTAAACCCCCCACTGCAGGCAGCAGTCACCTTTTCCTGTTAGGCTTTCTGCCTCTCCCCAGTGTTTTCCCCCTGTCTCTGGTTAACCTACCACCCCATAAAGGAAGTTTTGTTTATTGAAGAGACTTCCAGAGGAGCTGGGTGAACCAGGCCACAAAGAGACCCTGTTCCTGGTGGGGACTGTGCGTATATGCTCAGGTGGGGTGGGGGTGGGTGCTGGAGGAGCGAGGGAGGAGCAGTTACCTGAGAGCAATGCTTCTTGACACCCCTCAGTGGCCCTGGTAACCCCCCTCCTCGTCTTGGTCCCCCAAACACAGCTACATTGCATTCCTCAGGACGCACCAGAACTGAGAAAATCAGGGACTGGGGGCCCGAGGCTTGCCCAGACTGCAAGCTCCATAAAAGGGACAGAGCTGAGGCCCTTGTCAATCTTGGCACAGGACCCCAGGTGTCTCCCCAGGGAAGACTGGCTGGCCCTCACATCCCCCTAGACTGCCAGCTGCCCTTTGTCCACCTCAGTCACCAGACTATCTCCTGGCTGTACCTTCCGCTGTCCCTCCCCTGGGATGCCCGGCACCTGGCCAAGTGGGTATGCCTTGGGTAGGGGCGGAATGCTCCTTGGGTCTGGAAAATCACCCTCGTACCAGGGCCTTTGTCCAGGAGGTTTGGGTGGGGGCCAGGGCAAGAAGCAGCAGACAGTTTTCAGGACAGTCGGGTCACTAGAAAACCTGACACCACAGCCTGTGTACGGGCAAGGGCACAGGCCTGGAGAGGGGCAGAACTGAACCCCGACAGAAGTCAACCTTCATCTGGGTAGAGGAAATCTCCCTGAACCTCCCCTCTTCAGTTCTGCTGCCCTCCTCAGAAGTCAGAGGGCCTTGTGTCACTCGTCAGAGCAGCCGTTCAGTGGGCAGCAGAGGCTGACTTGAGGCAGAGGAGACCAAGCAGGAACTGTGGCACCAGGGCCTATATGTGGCCACCAATAGAACATTTCCTCTGGAGCCATCCAGCCTGACCCAAGTCTCCACCAAGGTAGCTCCACAAATAGCGGTGGGCAGGCAGTGAAGAAGCCTTGAGCACAGAGTTGGGGGAAGTCCCAGAACCCTGTGGGGCTGTGGGAAGTCTGGGCCTACTGCCCACACATCAAACACTGACCAGGTTCTCCATGTGCCAGCTTGGGCTACTAGGACCAAACCCTGGCTACCTCCCCAGTCCCTGTGTTTGTGCAGGGTGTGTGGTGCCACGGGAAGAGCACGGGGTGCGGTCCTGCAGCTACTGTTTGCTGGCTGGTGTGACCTGGTTCAAGGGAATTAACTTCTTAGAGCCTCCAGTTTCCCATCTGCATACTGGAAATCTCAAAGGGTCAAGTCCCTGGGTGGAGCAAATGGCTAGCACGGCTGGCTGCCAACCAAAAAGTTGGAGGTTCAAGTACACCCAGAAGAAAACCCTGGCAATTTACTACCCAAAAGTCAGCCAATTACAACCGTAAGGAGCACAGTCTACTCTGCCATGGGTGGGGTCACTATAAACCCGACTCAGCATGGTGGGGAACTATTTTCCTCGCAAAGGGGGCTTGTGTGAACTAGATCATCTGTAATAGCTACTTGGAAAACTGTGACACTCCTCAAGGAACCATGGCTTATGTCCGGGGAAGGTCCCTGCCCCTCTGAGGCAATAGGGCCAGGAGAGGACAGGAACTGGGCTAGGGGCTCACGTGTGACCAACTTACTTCCCAGTTCTCAGACGGTGCCTTCGTGGGTGTGACCACACTGAAACATGTCCATCTGGAGAACAACCGCCTGAGCCAGCTGCCTTCCAACTTCCCCTTTGACAGTCTGGAGACCTTGGCACTCACCAACAACCCCTGGAAGTGTACCTGCCAGCTCCAGGGCCTTCGGCGGTGAGAACCACTCCACCCCAACTCAGAACCCCACCTTCCTGGGATACAGTGGAGACAAGTGGCCCTGCACTAAGACACCCTCTGCCTATTTCCTAGATCTGCTATCTAGGAGGTGTGGGACCCGGGATCCCCTGTATCCCCACTTGTGAAATGAAGATGACAGTTCCAGAGGGGCCAAATCAGTCCTGGCCCCTGGCTCACTGTTCCAATATTCCCACTTCTCTAACCCCAGCAACTCTGTCTCTCCAGGTGGCTGGAAGCCAAGACCTCCCGCCCAGATGCCACCTGCAGCTCACCCTCCAAGTTCAGGGGCCAGCACATCCGGGACACAGCTGCCTTCCGTGCCTGCAAGTTCCCTACCAAGAGATCCAAGAAAGCTGGCCGCCATTAAACAGGTGGGAGGCTCCCTCACTGCCCCATCTGGAGATTCCAGCAAGTGAGGAGGGGTCCCAGGATATACCCTCGCCCTGACCCTTCATTTCTGCAGGGAGAAGAGGGGAGAATTAGGCCCTGGCTAAGAAAGGACAGAAGACCTGACACTGGTCCTTTCCTCACTGTAGGTCCTGGCCCAGCCAGTCCTGGTGACTGGCCTCTGCCTTCTGCCGGAGAAACTACTGACCTTTCCACCGTGACCACCCTCCCAGCCTCCCATAGCCTCTGCCAATGCACAGAGCTGCCACACCTAGATGTCCTGGCAGGGAGGCCGTGGGTACTCCAGCCTACACCCGGCTCCCCGAGATGGTGGCCAGAAGAAGACACAGTGCCGTCCCCAACCATTCTTCCTGGCCCTATGGCCATAGCACCTCAGAGAAGCTGTTGCTGAGATCCCCAAGTCCCTCAGAACCAGACAGGGTGGACATCAGGATGGCCACCCTCCGGAACCGCCCTTCCCTCTGCTCCCCTCTTCCTGCCAGTTGAGAAGCAACATCAGACTCTTGTCCTATTCCTTGATTCCAGAAAGTCTTAAGTCTATACCCCAACTCTGCCAGGCGACCACCCACCAGGACACTCTAGCAGGACACCTGTGCTTTGCCGCCTACCCTCCCAAGCTGCATTTCTTCCCCAGATTTCTATAAATATAAATTTATGTATATATAATATTTACTCCCCTGTCACCTATATCCGTGATGAGACAGCAGCTGTGAGATCAGACTGTATTTTCACGTTTGCTTTCCTGGCAGGAGGGTTGGTAGACAGCCTGTGGCAGCTCCCCGGGTCTCCCTCAGAGATCTGGCCTGGCCTCATCCCCCTCCTGTTGGTCTATTCCCACACCAGACCAGGCCTGAGCTGCTCTTGCCCACAGCCATGTCCTGGCCACCACTTACCACCAGCTCCTTCATGTTCAGCTTGTTGATGATGACTCGGATCAGCTCTGGGGGTACAGGGGACCCAGCAATCACACCTGAATCAGAGAGAGGGCTGACATGACCCCTCAACTTTTCCAGGTCCAGGACCCCCTTCCCCTACAGCTCAATCTAGGGAAAGGCATGCGCTTCTCTCCCCAGGCCTTAGCCTGGTCTCTAGGGACACTGAAAGTTTGCCCCCTCCCACTAACATCTCTGTAGTGCCTTCTTATGCCCTAGAGAGAAGACTGGCAGTGTATCTAGCTCACCCGGGCCATTCCTCAGGGGTGGGTCCCATGCAAAGTACAGCCAGCAGCCCCCTCCCGTCTTTGGCCACCCTTGGCCCCACCCCACCTCCACGCATGGCCGAGATGTCGTAACTGGAGAAATCTGGCTGGTTCAGAATGTCCACGTACATGGTGGGGGTGCCATACAGGAAAGAGCCTCTGTACAGGGGAGAAGGGCATCTCCAAATCAGGCTTCAAAGTGGAAGAGGACTCCGTCTCACCCACCCCAGCCTGAACCCGCAGCAAGGGTCAAGGCAGAAACTTACAGGTAACCCCCCTCCATAAAAAACCAAACTCATTGCCATTGATTCAATTCTGACTCAGTGACCCTACAGGGCAGATAAGAACTGTCCCACAGGGCTTCCAAGGAGTACCTGGTGGATTCGAACAGCTGACCTTTTGCTTAGTAGCTATAGCACTTAACTACTACACCACCAGGGTTTACTTATAGGTAATAGGCAAGAGAAACTCTTGGGAGGTGGGAACTGGTCCTTTCCTGGGGACTCCCAACTATCCCTGCTCCCAGTTCCCCCTGCTGGAGGAAGGAGACATCTTGGAAAGGGGCCTAGGGCCAGGAGGGAGGACTAAGAGGATCTCATAAATCCAAGAGCAGCCTGTCCCTCAGTGCTCACCTCTCTTTGCTGATCGCCTCCAGCGTCATCTTGCCACTGAAGCTGGGAGAGGACAGGATGAGGGTGGTACCATGCATCACGCTCACCATGGTGCCCCCCACGGAACCCAGGCAGTGGTACAGGGGATTGGGCAGGACCATCCGCAGCTCTTCTGGTTTCTGGAGATGGCAGCAGGAGGCTGGGTCTGTCGGCAGAGCCAGGACCCCAAAAGCCAGTTCCTCCTAATTTGGAGATGCCCTTCTCCCCTGTACAGAGGCTCTTTCCTGTATGGTGGGGAGCCCACCAACCCCCAGCTCCCACCCAAGCCACCCTCTCCCTACAGCCTGATTTGGAGTGCCAGCCAACTCTGCCCTGGGCACCCTCCCAGCACCTCCTCACCTTCAGGTGCATTCCCAGGCGCTCCCCGATCATGTTGGAGTTGTTGACAATGTTATAGTGGGAGAGGGTGGCCCCCTTGGGGCTGCCTGTGGTTCCCTGGCAAGACAAGCAGGCATCAGCGTGGCCTCCTCCTCCCCGTCTCTATCCCATCCCACTGTGCAGAAGAGCACTGGACTGGGAGTTAGGATAATGGGATTCTTGACCCAATCCATCCTTTGTTCCTTTAGTGGGTATTCGCAAAAGGTCTACCACGTGCCTGTGCTGTGATCATGGCTAGGAATGTGTCCAAAATGAGTAGAAGCATCCTCATGCTGCTCGTAACGTGTCTCAGACTCTGCCCTTACTAGCTGCATGGACTTGGGCAAATTCCCTCTCTGCATCTCAGTTTCTCCATCTGCTAAATGAGGAAGGCTCCACCAACTCTGATCAGAGGTGACTCAGGCACTGAGACTTTGACTTTGAGCCAGTGTCAGGGACAGTGTCTGCCCTCCTGACCTCCTCTGCCATTTCCCCAATCCTGGGGAAGGATCACAGGGCCAGAGTTAGTGTGCCAGCCTGGATTTGAGTCCCATAGCCTCTGCTCTACCGAGGTGAACTGGATGTTGATGGGGTCGTGGCAGGACAGGAACTGCTGGATGTAGCGGAGGCGGGCCATATGCTGCTCCGAGTCGCCGGCCTCCACCACGTCCTTCAGGAGCAGCGTCCCTGGCAGAGGTTCGTCCACCGAGATGAGTGTGGTCAGGTCTGGGAGCCTGCAGGTAGGGAAGATGGGAAGAGCCACAGGCTAGGCAGGGAGGAGGAAATCCGCGGCGCTGCCACACTGGCCCCTTCCCCAGAACACACCCACCTCTGACTCTTCAAGGCCCCTGGCTGGGCCCCCTCCAGCTCTGGACAGATCTGCTTCAGGATGTGGTAGTACTGCTGGGTCTTGAATTGCTTAGGGAACACCAAGGCTTTGCAGCCCACCTGTGGAAGGGGAGCCCCCCCCCCGTGATCAGCAAGAAGCCCTGGGATGGGACCAGGGGAATCCTCACTAATCAACTATTATCTGTTATTCACATTTACCCCACCTTGACACACACATGGACACCCTCTGATACATACATTCCCAACCCACAAACATATACCCTGTGACACACACATACACAGACACTGACTTACACACACCACTCCTAACATACACATATGTACCACAGTCCAAGACAAATAAACACACATGCCACCGTCAAGACATATACACACATTATGCACCAGGAAATACCACCCAACTCACAGACACTACCACCCAGACACATACCAGCCTGTGTCTGACCAACTGCCCTCTCCATGAACTTGAATGAGACCTCCTCCCACCCACACAGCCTGAGGAAGGCCAGAATGCCCATGCACGCCCTCCCTCACTCTGCCCTCTGTGCCATAGGAGGCCCTCTGTGCCAGGCACCAGCTCAGCTCCTTCCCCAGGAAGTGGTCCTACCTTTTTAAGGGCATGCTCCAGCTCTGCTGCCTGGTAGGCAGGGTTCACAGACACCTGGTGGGGACAGCAGGGGCATGTCAGTATCCTGCATAGACCCTGTCACTCCACAATATAGGCAGAGGCAGCACTCAGGGTTGGGCAGACCTCAGGAGAAAGCACTGCCTGGCCTGAGACCAGCCCGACACTGGTTTGGTTCTGGGGCCAATGATGCCCCTTCCACATACCCAGCTGTGCCAGGCCAGCCCCTCCTCACCAAAATGATGCCCGCCTGAGCGGTGGCCAACTGTATGAGCACCCATGCGTACGAGTTAGGTCCCCACATGCCTAGTCGGTCGCCCTTGCTGAGGCCGATGCTCAGGAGCCCTGAAGCAGCTTTATCCACCTGGTATAAACAGATGGGGTGCACAGAATGAGAAGGGTGCAACCCGGAAGGGGCCCATGACTCCCACCCTTCGTCCTTAGCCCAGGGGGTCTCGTCAGTGTGCATCAGAATCACCTGGGAGCAAGGGAACAGGCAGATTCCTAGGCCTCAGTGGGTTTTCAGTGGAGCCTGGGAACATGTATAAGTAACAAGTGCCCTAGGAGATTCTGATGCTGGAGGTACTGGGCCACCTCTCCCTGACCCTGTCCCCTCTTCTACCATTCCTTGGTTCTCAAGCAGCCCCAACCAACTGCCCCATAGCTAGCCGTCCAACCTCTCCTTTGCCCTCCCACCCTTACGCAGATAGAGTGGCGTGGGGGCTGGACCAGCCATTTAGAGGGTTGAACATCAGGACCTACCTCCTTCTTGAGCTGGGCAAAGGTCAACCTCACGTTTTCCTGGACGACAACCAAGGCCTCTCGGTCCGGTAACTTCTGAGCTGTGGCATCCAGGCAACATCCCACGGTCTTGCTGACGAGACTCATTCTGTTGCAGCCCTGAACGTAGCTGAAGCCTCCAATGGGCAGGGGCCAGCTGTCATCCAGATTTCCAGAACTGTGGAGAAAGGGAACACGGTCTTAATGGCACCAGGCTGGGCTTCCCTGGCACCAAGGATCAGTCTGACCTATCTGGCTGGTTGAGAGGATGCTTGCAATGCCTTGGCGACCACTGGATTTTCTCCTAATCTTTTTGTAAGACAAGGACACTCCCTGACCCTTTCTGCAACTTCAGCCCTAAGCAGCAAGATGAGGACAAAGTTGCCCCAGGCCGGGGACAAGAGGCCCTCCCTCATCTATTGGGGAAGGTGCCCAGGGAAATCCAGGAGTCCACTCACATGGATAGGCAGGATCTTATAAAGTATGACTCTACCCGGACTCCCATCTCCTGCTCATTGGGGCCTTTCCTGAGGGAACAATGAAGCCTTGCTTGGACTCAGACTGAAATCCAAAGCCTTAGGTTCCTGGGCTCTTTGATGAGTTAGTTTCTCTCCTCTGGGCTTAACGGTCAAAGACAGAATCAGAGAGAGATTTACGAGGGTTGATGGTGGCCCTACATTTGGACAGGCTCACCATGTGCCTGAGCACTTGTGGATGAGAAGAGCCCTCTCTGCTCGCAGCCCAGTTCTTAGATCATGTTGCACACAAGATGGCCCAAAGTAGCCAGCTAAGACAGGGAGGGGGAGGCAGATGGCAGATAAACCAGGGCCACCCAGACCTGGCTTGGGTTCTAACCAGGACCTGGGCCTTCCTGATACCACTCAATACTCTTTGCTGAGGGGCTGAAATGCCAGGACTCCCCTCTGTCTCCCCTAGGGCTGCCCTGGACCTTCTCAGGACACAGTCTGGTAAGAACAGTTGTGGGCAAAGGCCTGGGCAGTCCAGAAACAGCAATTTCCTCTCTGGTTTCCTTTATCGGCCTTTTAGGAATTTCAGCTCTCTTCCCAGTCCTATCAGATAAGAGTGACTCTCGAGGGAGGGTGTCAGGCCAGACCTGTGTCTTCCAATTCCTGCTCCAGTGAGCAGCTGCTCACTACTTATGAGCTCTGGGACTCTGGGAAAGTTACCAAGAGGCTTTGTTTACTCTTCTGTAAAACTGAAGATAAATAGATCCACTTGGCCTATCATGGATGAGCATGAAGTTCAAATGAGTGCAAGCTTACTGCAAAGGTGCTTTAGAAGCTTTGGAATGCTATACAACTGACAGGCATTTACCATCCATTCATGTATTTATGGGACCATTCATTCATAAGACATACATTCATTTAGCACCCCCCACATGCCACATAGTGTAACAGCAATGGAGAACAATTACACCACAGTGCTTCCCTTAAGTAACTTCCTGCCCATTGTGGGAATTAGACATATCAGCTTCTTCTTTGTTGGGCTGCTGCTGTTGTTAGGGGTCATGGAGTCAAGCTGACTCACAGTGATACTATAGGACAGGGTAGAAGTGTCCCCACAGAGTTTCCAAGGAGCAGCTAACCTTCTGGTTAGCAGCCTTAGCTCTTAACTACTGTGCCACCAGGGCCCCTCAGGATCCTATCAGAAACCAAAAATAACCAAACCACTGCCATCGAATCAATTCCAACGCACAGAAGGACCTATAAAAAAGAGCCTGACCAAGATTAAGAGCCTGGGGGCTCAAGAAAAGCTGCCTTGAGGAGGCCATACTTGAGTTCAGAGCTGAAGGTTACCAAGCAGGGTGAGGTGGGCCCAGAAACTCCAGGTCCAGATGATCACTGGCAGCGCTCACCCATAGGCCCCAGTGGATTTACACTGTTTATGAACTGAAGAGGGGAGAATGGGCAGTAAGACCAGGATCCAGACCCACAGACTGATTCCTCAGCCAAGTATTTCCTTAGCCCGGCTGGCTCCTGGATTATCTCTCTGGAGTCCAGCCAGGTGTCTGCCCAATACATGTAAAGAACAGTCAGAGCTAGCCGTCAGGGTCCAGACCACCAGTCACCACTTGGTAGAGCTGGAACCTGGAGCGTGTCCCCCTGATGCCCACAGTCCACATGTGGACCTCGGTGGGAGCCCTGCAACTGTCACCTAGAGTAGACAGGTAAGGCCAAGTAGGTAAATCTCAAGTAGTCTTCCTAAGGGCCCTTGTGGAGTCCCTTGGTGGCACAAGTATTAAGTGCTTGACTACAAAACCAAAAAGTTGGTGGTTTGAACCCATCCAGAGGTGCCTTGGAAGGTAGGCCTGGTGATCTACTTCTGAAATGTCACAACCTTGAAAACCTTATGGAGCACAGTTCTACCCTGTAACACCTGTGGTCACTATTATTATTCATAATTAACTCAGTGGCAATGAGGGCTTTTTTTTTTATTCCCATATACATTTGCACACTGACCTACATGCAGCTTCCACTGCTCTCCCTGCATGGTGACAGCACACTCTTCTTCTCTGCTCCATACGTCTTATCTTCCCAACAGTCTCCTATCTTCTGACAAATTGAATCCTAAAACACACAGGTAGGAATGACTAACGCCCACTCTACAGGGGAAGAAGCTGAAGTATAAAGAGGCCAAATGATTAGCCTGACTGGTAAACAGCTGAACCAGAAGCTGAGAATCCAGTGCAATTGCTTCCAGTTACAGCTGGATCTGTCCACACTCCACCCCAGGTCTGGGGGAAGGGAGTGGGTCCAGATAACTCTTTCTGTCTTTAAACTAACCCCTATCTGATCATCACAGGCTGTCTAACTTTAATTTTATTGTTTTTCTTGGCTTCTTCCAACCACTGCCAAGAAACTGGGGCTACATTAGGACAGAGAGGAGATACACACAGGTGGTTCCCCCTCCAGCGAGTTAAACGAGTTCTGGAAATTTCTTTTTTATTGTATTTAATTCATCTTTTTATTATGATTGAATGAAAATGTACATTACCATATAAATTCGCTTCCTCACCTGTATGCAGCTCCCACCACTCTCCGTGCCCGGTGACAGCACACCCTTCCTCTCTGCTCCATGAGTTCTGGACATTTCAATCTAAGCAATTTGCCCCTAAACATAAGACTCATCCAACATCTTGAAAGCCCAAGTACAACCAAAACTCTTCTGCCCTCCTTCCCTGCACATACCCTAAATGCCTGGATAAAAAGAGTGGCCACTTCTTTTGCCTAAACAGAGTAGCATGTGCTCCTTTTATAACCGAAAAAACAGTAAAGAGATTTGGTTTTAGAAAAAGTTTTACTCTGTTTTGTTTTTCAGTGCGGGGTAGGAAGTTTAAGGAACTGAGGAGCAGAGCCAACCATTCCAATTTCCCCCAACTAAAAAGTAAATACACAGTAAGACTTCCTCCAGTTATTTAGACTAGGTGTTGGAGAACCATGGCCTTTCACAGACTAGGTAAGACAGCCAGGTAGCCGCTGGGAAGAAGCTGGGGGCCGAGTACCCAGTGGCACTGAGTTATTTCCAACTCATGGAGACCCTACACGTTATACAGTAGTACTGCCCCTTAAGTTTTTCTTGTGTGGTGCAAACAATTAAGCACTCAAAAGCTTTAGTGGTTCAAACTCACACAGAGCTGGCAACATGCTTCTGAAAGGTCACAGCCTTGGAAACCCTAAGGAGCAGTTCTACTCTGTACACATGGAGTCGTCATGAGTTGGAATTCACTCAGCAGTAACTGACAACAATCACCCCACCTTTATGGAAGTAGATCACCAGGCCTTTCTTCCGTAGTGCTTCTGGGTGGCCTCGAACTGTCAATCTTTAGGTCAGTACAAACAAAAAAAGCTGTTGAGTCGCTTCCAATTCATAGTGACCCTGTAGGACAGGGTAGAAGTGCCCCATAGAGTTTCCAAGGAACACCTGGTAGATTAGAACTGATGACCTCTGGTTAGCAGCCATAGCACTTAACCCACTACGCCACCAGGGCAGTCAAGCACAAACCATTTTCCCCTTTGGGGGACCGTTGACACTTCTACACAAGGTTTTTTAAAGAATTTGAGGGCTTAAACTACTGTTGATACCGTCATAATTAAACTAGCGACAGATTATACTGTTCACCTTTTCATCAGAAAAATGACAGCAGCACGCATACTTCTGTGCAAAAGTGGTACCCACAAACATTAATTATTCAATGAAGCTGGACAAGCCAAGGAAAACATATCTGTTTGTGATGTGTTTCCCAAGAAAAGAAATAACCTTAGCTTTGAATACCTCAGGGTTCACCTTTCTGGGAGTCCAAATAAATGATAAAGTCGCATTAGTACTCTGTATTGGAAACCCTAGTGGCCTAGTGATTAAGTGTTACTGCTGTAGTTTGAAGCCACTAGGGGCTCTTTGGAAACTATTGGGCAGTTCTGCTCTGTCCCATAGGGTTGCTATGAGTTGGAATCAACTAAAGACAGTGGGTTTGGGCTTTGGTACTCTGTATATACTCTATGGTTCCCTATGACAAGCAGCCCAACTAGCAAGTTACATCCACCAATGCCCCTTCTCCAGGCTCAGGAGGACACAGCAGGCCATGACACATGACTTATTGTTTAGAACATTGCTCAGTGGGTGACAAGCTTTGGTCCTGAAGGCAGGCCCCAGCTGGAATATTGCACCAGAAGGAACCTGGCTAGAATCCACCTGATGACTCCCTGCTTTACAATGCAATTTCTAGGCATGTCTGCAGAGATGTATAAAGACAACTGGAGAGTGTAAAGATTCTGCTTTATGCAAAACAGTGGCACTCTAGGTGGAGAAGCACAGAGATTGGTCAACTTCTTCAGGGTATTTGAACAAAGGGAAAAAAAGAACACTGAGCATCTCCTCTGCAATGCTATCATACAAGTTTTCTCAATAGAGAAAAGTGAGACAGAGAAATTAAAAGCCTGTTGAAGATGCTACAACAGGGTTGATTAAACAGTCTCATCATCCAGTCATAAACAGCTTTCCACTAACTCAAACCAAGATACACCAACACACAGAATCGGTCAATGACTGATGCTGCCACAAAGTCCTAGGAGGACCAATGGCCACTTGTAAGATTGTGAAAACGTGTACACACACCACAAACCAAAGCAAAACAACCAGGAGTTACATGTTGCCCACGAGACCAGCAAAGATGAAGATGAAAAATACTGATATTAGCATAATGTCTGTCACTTATTTTCAATTGATGGCTAAAAAAAAAAAAAAGTGTGTGTGTGCATGCTTCTGTATAGATTCAAGACAGAAGTTCTCAGGCTGCAGAAAATTCCGTCCCCTCAAGCAGCTTGCCGGGCATGCCCCGTAGCTTTACATTAAAATTCTGGTGCCCCTCTCCTTAACTGCTTCCCCAAACCAGAGGAAATTGGTAGGAAGCAGTTTTAGGTGCCAAGGTGACAGTCAGGATAAACTTTATAGTTCATTAAATACGTCGCATACAGTAACTGACCTGCCTCTGGGTGGAGTTTAACCACTATTTTTAGAACCTGTGATGTATGAAGTGATATGTAAATCCGCTGAGCCTGTGTAGTATGATTAAGAATGTTGCTGATATAACTTCTATGAGCTTCCCACTTGTAACCCCTTTAGAAATAACTTTCCCCCTTGCTCTTAAAATCAACTCAAAAGCAGCTAAGAACAAGGGAGGACTACAGGTTTCTTGTATTTTTCCTTCAAGTGACTTTTCATTTGTTACAGTGTCAGCCAGATTTAATTATTGTATGTGTGTGTGTCTATGTCTGTGTGTGTGTGAGTCCCTGAGTGGTGCAAATGTTTAAGTGTTTGATCACTAGTTGAAAGGTTGACAGTTCAAATCAGCCCAGAGGTGTCTCTGAGCCAGGCCTGAAGACCCACTGCTGAAAGTCACAGCCATGAAAACCCAGTGCAGCAGCCCTACTGTGCACATATCGGGTCACCACGAGTCCAGAATGACTTGATAGCAAAGAACAACAGAAATCACATAAAACAAACAAAGAGCATTGCTGCTGAACTGTTTCTGACTCATAGCAACCTTAATGGAAAAACAACCTAAGTAATTACATTTTATATACATAAAATCTTCCATAAAGAGCACAGCTTTGGAAACCCTATGGGGCAGCTCTGCTCTGTCCTTCCTACAGGGTTGCTGAGTCATAGCAGACACAATCGCAATGGGTTTGGATTCAATCTTTACAGGTTTAACCTTTATTGTGCCATGTTATGGTCTAAATTGTGTTCTCCAAAAAATCTGTGTAGCAATTTGGCTAGGCCATGGTTTCTGGTATCCTGGGATGTTCCTCCATGTTGCAATTCCTACCTCTATGATGGGTGGATGGGAAGCTTTGTGTTGGTGAGACAGGTTTCAAAGCCTAAGTTTGTTTTGTACCTTGAGGCGGTCTCTTGGGATGTAAAGGACAGGAGCCAGCAGAGGCATTTGGGGACCTCATACCATCAAGGAAGAAAGCAGGGCCAGTAGCTGAGCATGTCCTTTGGAAAGGACTAGGGTCCCTGCGTCTCAGAAGCTTCCAGTCCAGGAGAAGACTGACGACAAGTGCCGGCAGAGAAAGCCTTCCCCTGGAACTGACACCGTTGGATTTGGCCTTTTAGCTTATTGGACTGCAACAAATAAAATTTCCCTTTTTAAAGCCATCCACTTGTGGTATTTCTGTTAAAGCAGCACTAGATGACTAAAACATGCCACTGGGCCCAAAAAACTACTATTCCAAAAATCCTATATACTTACATTCAGATACATATATGATACATACATAAGTACATTAAATGTATATGCAGGTATGTAAACATATTATAAGTATATATATAATTATATACACATGTAATGCACATTGGAAATCCTAGTGACATAGTGGTGAAGTGCTGTGGCTGCTGACCAAAAGGTTGGCAGCTTGAATCCGCCAGGTGTTCCTTGGAAACTCTATGGAGCAGTTCTAGTCTGACCTATGTGGCTGCTATGAGTCAGAATTGACTTGACAGGAGTGGGCTTTTTTTTTTTAACTAATGCATGTAAGCACACTACAAGTACACAGAATTATATATACATATACTAACACATATAATTAAATCTGTCTGATGATAATACAAGTCACTTGAAGGAAACATACAAGATATCTCTAGTCCTCTCGTTGGGTGCTGGTGAGTTGATTTCAACTTGCAGTGACCCATGTAACAGAGTGGAACTGCCCCATATCATTTTCTAGGAAGCAATCTTGATGGAAACAGATGGCCAGGTCTTTCTCCCACGAAACTTTCAGTTGGCAGCTGAGCACTTGACCATTGTGCCACCAGAGTTTCTTCCTAGTCCTCGATCCATACCAAAGGCTGCTGTCTTTCCAGTGGAGTCTACATTTAATTTCAAAATTTCACAACAGGTACTTCATCAGAGTTCTCATAGACAGCACTAGAAAGTGGTTTCCTCTAAGTGAAAAGTTGATTCTTATAACTGGAGCCGGTTTGTGTTATTTTGGCCTCCTGAGGACAGAAGAGGGGTGACTTAACAGACATCTCTAGCACAAGAACTACAAAGCTACCCTCAGTATTGCCTAGATAAACCTCCCCAAGCAGAGAAGATTCCTAAGATGGCCATGAATTTCAACAGAAAAACAAGAGCGATAACACAGAATGTTGATAAGGACATGGAGAAATAGGCTGAGGTATAAGTTGATACAAGCTTTTTACAGGGCAGTTGCTGAAGCCATGAAGCCAACGAGGATGAGGATTCAGGACCCCTCGTGCTGGAAGCTCCCAAGAGTTGGAAAGGGAAGGCCACTTCCAAATAAAGAAGCATTTATTGTAAGACTATTTCAGGCCTAAAGAGATGCCATAAGAAAAGGACCTGAAATGTTAAGCCTTCAGAAATTTGTAGCTTTTCTTATTCTAAATTAATTTCCAACTGGTAAACCCAAAAAACCCACTGCTGCTGAGTTGATTCCCACTCATAGCGACCCTACAGATCAGAGTAGAACTGCCCCATAGAGTTTCCAAGGAACACCTGGTGGATTTAAACTGCTGACCTTCTGGTGAGCAGCTGTAGCACTTAACCACTATGTTGCCCTCAGTACTGCCTAGATAAATCTCTCTAAGCAGAGAAGATTCATAAGATGGCTATGAATTTAAACAGAAAAACAAGAGCAGTAACAGAGAATGTTGATTAGGACATGGAGAAATGGGCTGGAGTAACAGGGTTTCTGTATCCAATTGGTAGGACTGTGCTATTTGTAATTTTATATCCTTTTTTCTAAAAGAGGAGCCCAAATTTGTTTAAATTTCAGATTCTACAAATCTAGGTCCCTTCTGTTTTTTTTAGTTATATATTTTTCTTTTTGTGTGTGTTAGGTGAAGATTTACAGAGCAAATTATTTTCTCAGTAAACAGTTAACACACATAACTGTTTTGTGACATTGGTTGCCAACCCAAAGACACATCAACACTCTCCCCTTCTCAGCCTTGGGTTCCCTATTTCTATTTGTCTGGCTTTCCAGTCCCCTCCAGCCATCTCATCCTTACCATTGAACTGGTGTGCCTGTTTAGTCTCGTATACATGGCTTAACTACGTGTATTATTTGTTTCATAGGCCTTCTAATCTTCAGTTCAAGAGTGAATCTGAGGAGTGACTCAGTACTGAGTTAAAAGGGGGTCTGGGACCATATTCTCAGGGTTTTTTCCAGTCCATGTCAGACCAGTAAGCCTGGTCTCCTTTCATAAGTTTGAATTTTGTTCTATGCCTTTTTCCATCTCTGTCTGGACCCTCTGTTGTTATCCTTGTCAGAGCAATTGGTGGTGGCAGCCAGACACCACCTAGTTGGGTCGGACTCAGTCCAGTGGAAACCGCAGTAGTCGTAGTCCACTAGTCCTTTAGACTGATCTCCCCTTGTGTCTTTCTTCTCACTTGCTCTAAACGAGGTGGGACAAGTAGACATTTCTTAAATGGCTACTCACAAGCTTTTAAGATCCCAGATATTACTCACCAAAGTAGGATGTTGGATATTTTCTTTATAAACTATGTTATGCCAATTCATAGCTCTCAGCCCTCAGCCCCAGTAACTCAGTTGCTCAAGGACTCTGGATGTGTCTATGAAGCTTCTATGACTTTCTTTACCTTGGTCAGTTGCACTGACTTTCCCAGTAGCGTACACTGGCTTACCTTCCACCAAAGTCACCACCTATCTATTGTCAGGTTAGCGTTTTTCCTTTTCCACACTTCCCCTCTCTCACAACTAACAAAGATTGTTTCCTTCTGTGTGTAAACTTCCCATTAGTTTTGATAATAGTGGTCTTATATAGAACTTGTGCTTCTGTGATTGACTTATTTCACTCAGCATCATGCCCTCCAGATTTATGCATGTTGAGATGCTTCACAGATCCATTGCTGTTTTTTATAGAAGAGTGTATGTACCATAGTTTATCCATTTATCTGTTGATGGGCACTTACGCTGTTTCCGTCTTTTTGCTATTGTGTATAATGCTGCAATGAACATAGGTGTGCATATGTCTATTTGTGTGTTGGCTCTTGTTTCTCTAAGATATATTCCTAGAAAGGGACTGTTGAAAACACGGTATTTATATTTATAGCTTTTCAAGGAAGTATTACTTCATTTTCCAAAATGGTTGTACCATCTGCATTTCCACCAGCAGTGCATAACAATTTCAACCTCAAAAAAACACCAGAATTATTAGCCTGACAGAGACTGAAGAGACTTTGCAAGTATGGCCACTAGACACACTTTTACTCAGTAATTAAGTCACTCATGAGGTTCACCCTTCAGCCAAAGATTAATCAAGCCCATAAAACAAAACAAGACTAAAGGGGCACACCAGCTGAGGTACAAGGGTAAGAAAGTAGGAGGAATGCTCGTAATAGAGAATACAGGGTCAAGAAGGGAAGAGTATTGTTGACATGTCATGGGGTTGGCAGCCAATGACACAAAGCAGTATGTGTACTAATTGTTTCATGGGAAGTTAGTTTGTTTTATAAACCTTCACCTAAAGTACAATTTTTTAAAAAAGGAGGGAGACTTCCAATCTCCTCACAGCCTCTCCAACATTTGTCATATTCTGCTGAAGTTAAGCTTTTGGAAACTTCATTTGCTGATGTGGCATAACCTAAAATGAGAAGAAACAGCTGCTAGCATCTACTAAAAATCAGAATATGGACTGTACAACAAATGAACCTAGGAAAACTGAAAGTCATTAAAATGAAATGGAACACATACAGATCAATATCCTAAGCATTCATGGACTGGACTGGTATTGGCCATTTTGACTCAGACAACCAGATAGTCTAACTATGCCAGGAATGACAACTTGGAGAGGTATAGTGTCAAATTTACCGTCAAAAAGAACATTTCAAGATCTATCCTTAAGTATAAAGCTCTCAGTGATAGGATAATATCCATATGTCTACAAGGAAGACCAGTTAATATGGCTATTACTCAAATTTATGCACTAATCACTAGAGCCAAGATGAAGAAACTGAAGTCTCTATTTAGCCAATTTCTGAAGTCCTTGAAATCGATCAAATGTCCAGTAAAGATGCATTGATAATTACTGATGATTGGAATGCAAAATTTGGAAACAAGGAAGAAGGATCATAGTTGGAAAGTAAAGCATTGGTGATAGAAATGACACCGGTGATCACATGATAGAATTTTGCAAAACCAATAATTTATTCATTGCAAGAACCTTTCTTCAACCACATAAATGGTGACTATATATGTGGGCCTCACCAGATGGAATACACTGAATCAAATCAACTACATCTGTGGAAAGAGACAACGCAAAACCTCACTACCAGTCCGAACATGGCCAGGGGCTGACTATGGAACAGACCACCAGTTGCTAACAGGCAAGTTCAAAGTGAAGCTGAAGAAAATTAAAACAAGTTCTTAAGAGCCAAAGTACAACTTTGAGTATATCCCACCTGAATTCAAAAATCATTTTAAAGAAGTGATTTAACACACTGAATACTGACGACTGAAGACCAAACAAGTTACTGGATGACATCACACATGAAGACAGCAAAAAGGTCATTAAATAGACAAGAAAGAAAGAACAGACTAAAATGGATGTCAGAAGAGAATCTGAAACTTGCTGTTGAATGCTGAGTAGCTAAAGTGGATGGAAGAAATGAGGAAGTAAAAGAGCTAAACAGAAGATTTCAAAGGGGGGCTTGAGAAGACAAAATTAAGTATTCTAATGAAATGTGCAAAGATCTGAAGTTAGAAAACCAAAAGAGAAGGACATGCTCAGCATTTTGCAAGCCGAAAGAACTGAAGGAAAAATTCAAGCCTACAGTGGCAATATAGAATGATTCTATGGGCAAAATATTGAACAATGCAGGATGCATCAAAAGAAGATAGAAGGAATACTCAAATTCACCATATCAAAAAGAATTGGTTGACATTCAATCATTTCAGGGGGTAGCACATGATCAAGAACCAATGGTTTTAAAGCAAGAAGTTCAAAATGTTAAGTGGACTTCAACATAACTTGAGTATTCCTCCCATCTTAACTCAATAATGCAAGGACAGAGTAGCTAGGGCGGGGTACAGGGGACCATGCTCTTAGGAGAAATCGAGGACAACTGGCACAACTAGCATTTTGCTAAGAGGGCTCTCTGCACCTCACACTGATGAGTGGCATCTGGGGTCTTAAAAGCTGCCAAGCTGCCATCCAAGGGCACAGCAAATGGTTCCAACTCAGCAGGAGTGGATGCTCACCGAGGACCAAAATGATAACTCAGAAGACAGAGAGACCCACATGAGTGGGTGCCTACATTGACTCAGGACTGGAAGAACCGGATGGTGCCTGGCCACCACCAGTGAGAGCCACAATGGAGCTCAAAAATGGAGCTCACAAAGTTGAGTCTCACTGGCAACACAAGAATAAAAAGGGGTACACCCTGAGATCTCCACTAAAAGACTGCAATTGATGGTCCAGCAGCTTCTAGGTTCCCCTGGGAGCATGGCCCCTGGCCCTCACGCTGCCCTTGCCCATGGATCATAATAAAGGTCCACTCTTCAGACAGCAAGGGATTGGACTTGGTGATGCAGAGTGACTATATGTTGGATGTACTTTATGGTTCTGTGCATCTGTAGGATATCATCCTGCTGACCTCTGGCTGGAGGAAGGGGAGTGCGTGGAGAGGAGGGGAAAGGAGACTGTTGGGAGGATGAGACATGTATGGAGCAGAGAGGAATAGTGTACTGTTACCAGGCAGAGAGAGCAGTGGAAGCTGCACATAGGTGGGCATGCAAATTTATATGGGAATGTATATTTTCATTCAGTCATAATAAAAAAAAAAAAAAGGAAGAAGTTCAAGCTGTAATGAAGCCACTGGTGAAAAACAAGGGTCCAGGAATCAACAAGATATTCGTTGAGATGTTTCAACAAACAGATACAGTGCTGGAAGTGTTTACTGATCTATGCCAAAAAATTTTGAAGACTGCTCCTGGCCAACTGATTAGGAGAGATCCATATCTGTGCCCAAAGAAAGGTGATCCAACAGAATATGGAAATTATCAAACCATATCATTAATATCACGTGCAGTAGTATTTTGCTAATGGTATTCAAAAACAGTTCAAGCAATACACTGGCAGGGAACTTTTAGAAATTCAAGCCAAATTTAGAAGAGGACATGGAAACAAAGGATATGATTGTTGATGTCAGATGGATCTGAGTTGAAAGCAGAGATGGACCATGCAAAGGCATTAAACTGTGTGGATCACAACAAACTATGGATAACATTGCAAAGAATGGGAACTCCAGAATATTTAATTATGCTCATGAGGAAACTGTACATAGGCCAAAAGGCAGTCATTTGAACAGAACAATGGGATACTGCATGGTTTAAAATCAGGAAAAGCATATATACAATACAGGAAACATCAGCACAACTTGACTAAACCAAAAGCTAAGACATTTTCTGAACACATCCAAATCCTCTGAGGGGCAGAGTAGCAGGGGCTGGGGCCTGGGGACCATGGTTTCAAGAGATATCTAGATCAACCAGCATAACAAAGTTTATTAAGAAAATGTTCTGCATGCCACTTAGGTGAATGACATTTTAAGCCTTAAAAGCTAGCAAGTGGCCATCTAAGAAGCATCAGTTGGCCCCAACCCACCTGGAGCAGAGAGAACGAAGACCTCTAAAGACAAGGAAAATATGAGCCCAAGAGACAGAAAGGGCCACATAACCCAGATACTACACATACTACATCAGCAGACCAGAGACCTAGATAGTACCTGGCTACCACCAGTGGCTTCCCTGATAGGAAACAGAAAAAAGATCCCTTGATGGAGTGGAAGAAAAGTGGGGAGCAGAACATGGGCTTTTAATAAAAAGACCAGATTTGATGGTCTGACAGGTCCCCAGAAGACATGGCCCCCAGACTCTGGATTAGTCCAGAACTAGAAACATTCCTAAAGCCAACTCTTAGACAAAGATTAGACTGGACTAGAAGATATAAAATGATACTGGTGTAGAGTGCTTCTTGGCTCATGAAACTAAGTAGGCAGCTCCTATCTGGAGGTGAGATGAGAAGGCAGTAAGGACCAGGAGCTGGGTGAACGGACATGGGAAATCAAAGGTGTAGAGGAATGTGCTGCCACGTTGTAGAGAGAACAACTAGGGCCACACAACACTGTGTAGGTTTTTATATGACAAACTGACTCGAACTGTAAATGTTCACTTAAACACAATAAATAAAAATAAAATCAGAAAAGGTGTGCATCAGGGTTGTAGCCTTTCCCTGTTCTTATTCAGTCTGTAAGCTGAGCAGATCATCTGAGCAGGTGGACTGTGTGAAGAACGTGGTATCAGGACTGGAGGAAGACTCATGAACAACCTGTGATATGCAAATGACACAACCTTCCTTGCTCAAAGTGAAGAGGGCTTGAAATACATACTCATGAAGACAATGACTACAGCATTAAGTATGAATTATGCTTGAACATATAGAAAACAAAAATCCTCACAACTAGACCAGTATGCAACATCATGTTAAACAGAGAAAATATTGAAGTTGTCAAGAATTACATTTCACTTGGATTCACAGTCAACATCCATGGAAGCAGCAGTCAAGAAATCAAACCAGGCTGTGGAAAACACTTCCTTAAATAGCTAGAAATACTATATTATCCAATAATCCCACTCCTAGGAATACACTCGGAAACCCTAGTGGCACAGTGTGTTAGTGCTATATCCACTAACCAAAAGGTTGGCAGTTCAAATTTGCCCAGTGCTCCTTGGGAACCCTATGGGGCAGTTCTACTCTGACCTCTAGGGTCACCATGAGTCCAGCCGGACTCAACAGCAGTGAGGTTTATTATTTTTTTTCAGGAATATACTCTGGAGATATAAGAGCCGTTACACAGAGAGCCATGTGCACACCCACGATCACAGCAGCATTATTCACAATAGCAAAACAATGGAAACAACCCAGATGCCCATCAACCAATCAATAGATAAAAAAAAATGTGGTACACACACACAATGGAATACTATGCAACAACAAAGAACAATGGTGACTGTGAAATATCTCACAGCACAGATGAATCTGGAGGGCTTTATTCTGAGTGAAATAACTTAAGGATAAACACTGTATGAAACTACTATTTAAGAACTCAAGAAAAGATTTATACACAGAAAAAAACATTCTTTAATGATTACAAAGGTGAGGACAGGTAGCAGTGAAAATCACTAACTATATTTTCTCATGAAAAGAAAGCCAACACACAATATAGCAGAAGTTAGTACAACTTGACCAAGGCAAAGTCATAGAAGCTTCCTAGGCACATTCAAGTACCTTGAGGGACAGAGTTACTGGGGCTGAGGAGTGAGGACCATGGTCTCAAGGGACATCTAGGTCAACTGGTATAACATAATTCATAAAGAAAGTGTTCCACATCCTACTTGGGTGAGTAGTGTCGGGGGTCTTCAAAGCTTGTGAGCAGCAATCTAAGATACATCTATCAGTTCCATCCCACATGGAGCAAAAGAGAACGAAGAAAAGCAAAAACAGAAGGAAAGTATTAGCCCGAAGGGCTAATGGACCACATGAGCCAGAGCCCCACCAGCCTTAACCCAGGAGACTTAGATGGTGCCTGGCTATCACCACTGACTTCTCTGACAGGGATCACAACAGAAAGTCTTGGAAAGAGCAGGAAAAAAAATATAGAACTAATTTCCACAAAACCCGACAGACTTTCTAGACTGATGGACACTGGAGAACCTCTAAGACTGTGACTTCTGGACACGTTGCTAACTCAGGACCAAAATCCACTTTTCAGAAAAAGATTAGACAGGCCTATAAAACAAACAGTAACATGTGTGAAGAATGTGGAATGTGCTTCTTTGTTTGATCCAACACCTGAGACCAAATAGGCAACTCCTACCCAACAGCAAGACAAGAAGGCAGGAAGGCACAGAAACTGGACAAATGGATACAGGAAACTCACCGTAGTAAGGAGGAGAGTGTTGTCATGTTGTGAGGATTGTAATCAATGTCACAACACAGTATTTGTGTAATATTTTTTAATGAGAAACGAACTTGATCTGTAAACTTTTCTCTAAACCACACTAACATTACAAAAGAAACACTAGGCTGACCTCTCCGAGTGTAGCCTCAAACAGGTGAATGTGTATTTTGGCAGCCATGGGAAGAGTAGGGTATTAGATTAACCAGGACAATACTACAGTACCCTGGTGACACAGTGGTTAAGAACTAAGACTGCTAATCAAAAGGTCAGCAATTCAAATCTACCAGCCACTCCTTGGTAACCCTATGGGGCAGTTCTACTCTGTTCTCTAGAGTTGCTATGAATTGGAATCAACTGGAAGGCATTACTAGGCGCCCTCGTGGTGCAGTGGTTGACAGCTACGGCTGCTAACCAAAAGGTTGGGAGCACAAACCTACCAGCCACTCCTTGGAAACCCTCCAGGGCAGTTCTCTGTTCAACAGGGTTGCAATGAGTTGGAATCAACTTGACAGCAGTGGGTTTGCTTTGGTTCATGGCAATGCTTTAGTAACCCACTTGAATGTGATATTTATGCAGGAAGGATTCAGCAAATCAGTACAATGGTTTATTGGGTAAGAGTCCAGTGAATAAGCTTCTTCAATAGTACATATATTAAGAATGGAAAAAGAATTCAAAAGACGTATTGCATTGAGTGAATCTGCTGCAAAAGACCTCTTCAAAGTGTTAAAAAGTGAAGAGTCACTTTAAGGACCAGGTGTGTTGAACCTAAGCCAGGTGTTTTCGATCAGCTCACATGCATGTGAATGTTGGACAATGCATAAGAAAGAACTGAAGAGGACAATGAAGACAAACCGAAGCCTCTGAATTACAGTGTTGATGAAGAATACTGAATATACCACGGAGGACCAGAAGAACCAACAAATTGTCTCGGAAGAAATACAGCCAGAGTGCTCCTTGGAAGTGAGGACGGCAAGACCTCGGCTCATGCACTTATGACATTTTATCAAGAGGTACCAGTTCCTGGAGAAGGGCATCATGCTTGGGAGAGGCAGCAGAAAAGAAGACCGTTAATGAGATAGATTGACAAAGTAGCTACAATAGTGGGCTCAAACACAGCAACAATTGTGAGGGGGCGCAGGCCTGAGCAGTGTTTTGTTCTGTTGTACACAGGTTGCTACAAGTCATAATTAATTCTACAGCGCCTAACAACAGCATACACATATATATGCCATTTAATTTCAGCGTTCAATTCAGTGGCATTAATGATATTCACAGTGCTGGGCAACTATTACCACTATTTATTTCCACAACTTTTTTAATCACCCTAAACAAAAATCCTATACCTCTCAAGCTGTAACTCCCCATGACCCTCTTCCCCCAGCCCCTAGTGAAACCTCTATTCTACTCTCCATCTCCACACATTTGCCCCATTTTCCATTTTGTGGATGAAGAAGCAGAAGCTGCAAGACATTCACTTTGTTAAGGTTCCAGCCCCAGTGGGTAGCAAACATGGGTCCCTTCCTAAGTGTTCTGCCCTTCACACTGCCGCCCATCCACAGCTTCCTGAGAATTTCTAGGAGCTGCAGCAGCAAACCTGAGAAGCTGATGGGGTCCTCTGCGTGCCATGGGGATGCAGCAACCCCTTTCTGGAAGGGTCTTTTAGCAGCTGCCCCCACTCTACCTCCCCTCTCACAGTCCTCAATTACACTGGCCCTTTGCCATGACTTATTTGTGGCGCCTGACTCATCCTCTTTCCCACCTCTGATCTCACTGTTTCTTACGTTAAAGTTCATTTCTCCTGGCATCAACCACAGTGGTTTTGCTTTCTAACTGCACAGTCCCCTGGTTTGCCCCATGCCATGTGTTTGGTTTGTCACCAAGCCAGGTATCACGGGGCTGCATCCCTTGGCAGGGGGCTCCTTTTCCAAATTTGCACACAGACACCATCCAAGTTAGTGTTTGACTTGCTAATGGCACCATAACATAAGACAGCCAGTATTAGGGCAGAAGGGGATAACTCTTTTTTTGGTGTTTTTGTGTATTTATGTGCTTTAGGTGAAAGTGTAAAGCTCACAATAAGTTCTCACACAAAAATTTATACATATATTGTTATATATCACTAGTTGGAATTCCCATAATGTGTCAGCACACTTCCCTTTCCTTCCTGATTTCCTGTATCCATCCAACCAGCTCCTGTCCCTTCCTGCCTTCTCATTCTGCCTCCAGACAGGAGTCTCCCATTTGGTTTCATGTATCTGCTTGAACTGAGAAGCATATTCTTCACGAGTACTATTTTATGTTTTATAGTCCAGTCTAATCTTTGTCTGAAGAGTGGTCTTCAGGAATGGCTTTAGTTCTGGGTTAACAGAGCATTCAGGGGCCACGGCTTTGAGGGTTCCTCTAGTCTTAGTAGACTATTAAGTCTGACCTTTTCAAGTGAAGTTGAGTTTTGCACCACACTTTTCTCCCGTTCTGTCGGGGCCTTTCTGTTGTGTTTCCTGTCAGGGCAGTCACTGGCGGTGGCCAGGCACTGTCTCTAGTTCTTCTGACCTCAGGCTGTTGGAGGCTCTGGTTTGTGTCAGCCTTTTGTCTCTTGGGCTAATATTTTCCTTATGTCTTTGGTGGTCTTCCTTTTCCTCTGCTTCAAGTGGGTTGGGACAAACTGATGCATCTTGGATGGCTACTGGCAAACTTTTACGACTCCAGTGCCACTCATCAATGTGGTATTCAGGACACTGTCTTAATAAACTTTGTTTTTCTAATTGATCTCGATGTCTCCTTGAAGCCGTGGTCCCCAGGCCCCAGTCCCTACTACTCTGTCCCTTGAAATGTTTGGTTGTATTCCGGAAACTTCTTTGCTTTTGGTTTAGCCCAACTGTGCTGACTTTCCCTGTATAATGTGTTGTCCTTTTTCCTCCAGAAGGGGACAATATTGAAAATCTTATACCTCTGTGTCGGCTCTCTTCCTGCTCAGGATGGTCTTGGAGTGGGAACTGAACAGAGAGAACATAGCTGGTCAGTTCAGTGAACTCCAGGTGGAAAGCTGTGGCATTCTGTGACCTACTAGGACCAATAACACTGCAATAGGCTGGAAACCACTGTGGGCACAAATGAACAACGACGCAATTCTGACATGGTCAGGTAGAGATCACAGGCAGTGATGAGCCCTGCAGGAATCACGGAAGGCAGGATAAGTCAAATGCCTGCAGAGGCCTAAGCAAACAGAGGCTTGCAGGTACACCCGGCTCATACTGCATGTGGGAACTGCCTGAGGTCCTAGCTTCTTAATCCTCTGGGAAGCCACAATGGGGAGGATGACTCAGTGACCTCTCTGGACTATGAGCAACTATGAAGGTTCACAGAAGTGCAGGAACATCCCCCACAAGGAGACCAGTCCACGACTTCCCTGGAAAAGGAGCCATGCTAGTCCCCAGCAGGAAGTTCGTAGAAACCAAACTGAAAGCAACATCCTGCTCTGTCTGAAGTCAGGGACTTCTCCCTCCCGCAACACACACAGAAAGAGAGAGAAAGGCAAGTGGTGCAAGACTGGTCCCTAGCTGGAGGAAAACATAAATCATCAACCAAAATAAAAGGCAAGCAACCACCTGGGTTTATACATTTTATCTTATATAATACAGAAGATTACTGTCTAGTATGTGTTAAAAAAAAAAAACAACCTCATAAATCAATAAGAAAAGGACAATCTAATTCAACAAATGTTAAAGGAATATGAACAGGATATTTATAGAACACGTTAACAATAAACATTTCAAAAGATGCCTGTTCTCCCTGGTAATCAGGAAATGCAAATTCAAACCATAACGAAATACTCTTTGACCCCCACCAGACTGGAAAACTCTTTAAAGGTCAGTAGTCCTTGCAAGCATCTGGGAGACAACTCTTGGTCGCTGCTGGTGGCCACGGCAACAGTCTCTTCAAGGCAATATCTAGAGCTAAAAGTGTTAACTTAACTCTTCCAAACAGACGTTCCACTGTCAGAAATCTAGTCACACGGCAGACTACCATACAGCAGATAAAAAGGAATAACCTGCATCTAGAAGTATCAAGGAGTCCCTGGGTGGCACACGCTCAGCTGCTAACCAAAAGGTTGGAGGTTTGAGTTTGTCCAGAAACATTTGGAAGAAAGGCCTGGTGTCTCAGTCATCTAGTGCTCCTTTAATGGAAATACCACAAGTGGATGGTTTTAAAAATAGAAATTCTATTTTGTCACAATCTGACCAAAAACCAAACCCAGTGCTATTGGGTCAATTTGGACCCATAGCCACCCTATAGGACAGAATAGAACTGCCCCATGTAATTTCTAAGGGGCATCTCATGGACTTGAACTGCCACCCTTGGGATTAGCAACCCTAGCACTTAACCACTACACCACCAGGGTTTCCAGCAGGTGGCAAGTCCAAATTCAGGGTGTTTGCTCCAGGGCAGGGCTTTCTCTGCTGGTTCTGAGGAAGATCCTTGTTGTTAATCTTGTCCTGGACTGGAAGCTTCTGAGGTGCAGGGACCCCGGTCCTTCTCAAAGATTACACCCAGCTCTTGGTACTGCTTGCTTTTTTTGCTGGTATGAGGTCCCCAACTCTCTGCTTCTCTTTCTTTGTATCTCTTGTAGGATAAAAGGTGGTACAAGCTACACTCCAGGGAAACTCACTTTACATAGGCACAGGGAGGTGACCTTAGGAAGGGTGTTACAGTCCCACCCTAATTCTCTGTAACATAATCCGGTCTATTAACCACAGCGGAGATTAGGATTTACAACATAGGAAAGTCACAAAACGGAGGGCAATCATACAGCGACAGGAATCACAGCTCAACCAAATCACTATGCGTTTTGGGGGGAGGGGAGAGAGAGTTTAATCCACGACACCTGGTGATCTACTTCTGAAAATAATCAGCCAGTGAAAAAACCCTATGTGGCACAGGTCTACTCTGACACACACAGTGGCCACGCGGCAGCAGTCTGACACACATGGGCTTGCCATGAGTCGGAATCACCTAGACGGCAACTGTTTCACAGGGCTCAGCATGAAAAGATATCAAAACACATATTGCTGAGTTTTAAAAGATGCATACAATGATATTGGCTCACCGCACTGTGGGTCTGGTTCCCCTTGGTGGGGATGCTCTTTTTCCTTATTTGCACAGACACTACCAGGCAAGCAGTATGACCTACGATGGCCCTATGACACAGTGGTCTAGAGGGTCAACTTGAGGACAAGAGGAGACAATCCTGAGTTAACGAGTTGGAACATGAAATAGCTACGTTTATCTTGGAATAAAGTTACGATGTTTATATACCTGCATAGACAGATGACCCATCTGTACCAGCTACAAGGTGCTAATGTGACATAAGGAAACTCTGGTGGTGCGGTGGTTAAGCTCTGTGGCTGCCAACCAGAAGACCAGCAGTTCAGATCCACCAGGTGCTCCCTGGAAACACTACGGGGCAGTTCTGCTCAGTTGTACAGAGTTGCTATGAGTCAGAATGGACTCAACAGCAGTGAGTTTGGTTTGGTTTTATTGTTACACATAAAAGTCAAATTACCTTAAAAGCACTACTGAAGAATCATTTTATTCACTGATGACCACTAAAAGCACAAGAATCACAAGAATGACTATGATGTTAAAAATGATCCTCGTACTATATAAAAAATTAACTCAAAATAGATCACGAACTTAAAATGTAAAACTATAAATGTATTTAGGAGAGAATCTTCAGGATCTAGGGCTAGGCAGACAGTTCACAGATTTGATAACACAGCATGACCTATAGAAGGAAAAATTGATAAATGGGACTTGATCAAAATTTAAAATTTCTGCTCTGCAAAGGATCCTGTTAAGAGGATGAAAAGACAAGCTACAAAGTGGGTGAAAATATTTATAAACCACGTATCTGACAAAGGACTTCTATCTAGAATATATAAAGAAGTCTGAAAATTAGTTTAAAAAAATTAACTAGAAAATAGGCAAAAGACATGAAGAAACATTTCATCAAAGAGGACATAAACAAACAAAAAAAAACCCAAATCCATTGCCATCCAGTCAATTTCGACTCATAGCAACCCTAGAGGACAGAGTAGAACTGCCCCACAGAGTTTCTAAGGAGCACCTGGTGGATTTGAACTGCCAACCGTCTGGTTAGTAGCCATAGCACCTCACTACTACACCTCTAGAGTTTCCAGAGAGGACATACAGATGACAAACAAGCATATGGAAAGGTGTTCAACTTCATCACTCATCAGGAAAATGAAGGGTAAAGCCCCAATGAGACTTCACTGTGCCCCTATAAGAATGACAAAAACATAACCCCACCCAAAGCTGACAAGGATGTGGAGAAACTGGATCACTCCTACAGTACCACAGAGAATGTAAAAGGTTAAATTCGGAACAACAACCTGGCAGTTTCTTTTAGAACTAAACATGTAG
The DNA here is from genome assembly GCA_028571685.1 of Heterohyrax brucei. Classification (NCBI taxonomy): domain Eukaryota; kingdom Metazoa; phylum Chordata; class Mammalia; order Hyracoidea; family Procaviidae; genus Heterohyrax; species Heterohyrax brucei. Next base: position 107,936,858 of record CM053149.1, on the reverse strand, counting down.
CTATTATATGAGTCAATAATTGCATCACTGGGCATTTATCACAGAGAAATAAAGACATGCTTATACATTATCTGTACCTTAATGTTGCCCAAAAGCCAAAGCCACAGCTGTTGAGTCAATTCCAGCTCACAACAACTCTATAGGTCAGGGTAAACTGTCCCATAGAGATTCCAGTGAGGGCCTGGTAGACTTGAACTGCCGACCTTTTGGTTAGCAGCCATAGCACTTAACCACTATGCCACCAGTGACTCCTCATGAATGTTAAGGTACCTTGATTTATAATGGCCCCAGAGAGGAAGGAACCCACATATCCTCAACTGGCTGAAAGGTTAAACAAACTGTGGTAAAGTCCATACCACGGGAAAAAAAAAGAACAAACTATTGATACATGCAACGACCTGGAGATGGATCTCCAGAGTTATGCTGAGTGAAAAAAGGTCAATCCCCAAAGGTCGCACGCTGTGCCATTCCAATTATATAACAACAATTCTAGAAATGGAGATCAGACTGCAGATTAGTGGCTGCCAGGGGCTAAGGAAGGGGAGGAGAGGAAGACCCTTAAGAAGACAGATTGAAACACGGACTGCAACAATGGGCTCAAGCATAGCAATGACTGTGAGGACTGTGCAAGACCAGGCAGCGTGTCTCCTTCTGTTGCACACGGGGTTGCTGTGAGTTGGAACCCACTAGGACAAGAAGAAGAAGGAGGTGGGTGAGGGTGGGAGACAGGTGAGTGCAGTTATGAAAGGGAAACAAGACGATGGAAACATGACGACGGAGACGCTCTGCTGCACCTTGACTGTGTCATTGTCAATATCTTGGTTGTGAGGTCGAACCAAGATGTAACCACTGGGAGAAACTGAGTAAAGAACTTATGACATCTCTCTGAAGTATTTCTTACAATTGTATGTGAATCTAAAATTACATTAAAATAAAGTTTAATTACAAAAAAAAAGGTACTCAGACTATATAATATCAGTTATTATGGACTGAACCGTGTCCTCCAAAAATATGTATTGTAAATCCTAAACTTTAGACCTATGGCCATAATCCCATTTGGGAATGGATTTCTTTGTCATATTAATGGAGCAATATTAGGGTAGGGTATGTCTTAAGTCAATCTTTTTTAAGCTATAAAAGAGATTTAAATAAGCACACAAAGATGGGAGGAGATAGATCTCATGTCACATGAAGATCAACAAAGAGCCAAGACACAGAAGCTGAAGAGACAGGACTTTCCCCTAGAGCATGTGCCCTGATTTCAGACTCCTAGCCTCCCAAACTATGAGCAAATAGACTTCTGTTTGTTAAAGCTACCCAGTAGTATTTCTGATATAGCAGCACCAGATAACTAACATGTTTACCCAGGGAAGCTAGGATGTTTAATGTATAACACGCACTTTCATGATTTTCGGCAAGGTTAAAGGATCACTCTCCAAAAGCACCTCTTGGTTTTTGAGCCAAAGAAGCCAGACACCTGCATATACCCTACAATTTTACATCAAGTTCACCAAGAGGCCAAACTAGCCTATGGAGACAGCTCACAACAGTGGTTGCCTCCAGCTGAGGGAAGGGAATTCTCTAGAAAGAAGCACAAGAGAACTTTCTAGAGCTGCTGTGCCCACAAGGAGCCACCAGTCACATGTGGTTATGCAACACAGCTACTCTAAATTCAGATGTACCGTGTAAACACACAGAGACTGAATGCAAAAAAAAATGTAAAATCTCCTATAAATAATTTTATAAAGATTAGTGCTGAAATGATGTTTTTGATATACTGGATTCAACAAAGCAGTATATTGTTAAAATTAATAACTCCTGTTTCTTTTTACTTTTTTAATGTGACTAATACAAAATTTCATATTACTTATGTGTCTAACATTGTTTCTACTGAACAGCACTTTTCTAGAGTAGAGTGTTGAGTAGCTAGTATGCTGTTGTTAGTTGTCATTGAGTCAGTTCCAACTCACGGTGACCTCACAAGAACAGCAGGAAACCCTGCCCTGTCCCGGGCCATCCCCACAGTCCTTGCTGTGTTTGAGCTCATTGTTGTGGCCGCTGTGTCAGTCCACCTAGCTGAGGGTCTTCTTCTTTATCGCTGACTTGCTACTTTCCCAAGCATATCCTTTTCCAAGGACTGGTTCTTCCTGATAATAAGTACACAAGACAAAATCTGGAAATTCCCCCTCCTAATGAGCATTGCAGTTGTATTTCTTCCAGGACAGACTTGTTCATTCTTCTGACAGTACATGGTGTACTCAAGATTCTGCACCAGCACCACAATTCACAGGCATCAATTCTCTTTCAGTCCTCTTTATTGACTGTCCAGCTTTCACGCAAATATGAGGCAGTTGAAAATAACTTGGCATGGGTCGGATACACCTTAGTCCTGAAAATGACATCTTTGCTTTTCAACACTTTAAAGAGGTCTTTTGCAGCAGATGTGCCAAATACAATTTGCTGCTTGATTTCTTGACTGCTGCTGCTGCATGTACTGACTGCAGAGCCAAATGAAATAAAACCCTTGACAACTTCAATATTTTCTCATTTTATCATGATATTCTTTATCAGTCCGGTTGTGAGGACGGACACTTGTTAAAATTCATTTAACTGTATACTAAAGATCGGTGCATTTTACTGTATGTAATTATATCTTAACATTTCTTCAAAAAGTTGTAAAGCCTTATGACCATTCCACCAACAACCATCATCACCTCCCTGAAGGAACTGCCAGCCTATAAAGCACACAGATTGAAAGGAATTGCTAAGTGATAAAGGGCTACAATAAAATTTTGTACAAAATAGTCTATGTTCGTAGAAGCTTTCATTTTCAGCACCTCGAGTGTTCGTGAGTTTGTGTGTATGTAGAGAAAGTATGCAGAAAAATTTTATCTGGGTTCAAGAAACCCTCAAGAAGGCATTTCAAGAAGCCTAGAACACCTAGGTTAAGGGAGGCATCCACACTAGAAACTTTTGCTTAGGAAACTTGTACAGAACAGCAGCAGCCTCAGGAACAGAGGGGACAGGAGTTGGGGAGAGGGGAAGCTGATTCAGGACACTTGCCTTTGATGGGATCACTAAGGTTCTGTACTAGGGTCAAAACCTGCTATGTTTCTGTTCACTCACCGTGGCCTAGAGAACCAGAGTATGTCAAAGCTGCATGGAAATGTAACTGACCTGTGGTCCAAATGGCTTATTTTACAAAGAAACCAAGGTCTAAGGAGGTTGAGGGACTCGTCTAAAGTCATCCATAATTCGCTGTGGCAGGATTGGCACTTGCTTCTCTGTCACCTAATTCCCAGATTGGGAAACACTTGAGCACCAAGTAGGCTCAGAAAACATGCTAGGTAAATTAGAATTACAACTAATTTATTTCGAAGGGATGAGGCAGCTGGTAGAATAGCAAATACCCATCATCCGGCAGGACATTCCCTTAGCAAAGCCCACTGGAGAGATGAAATTACAGCCCATCTGTTAGTTTGTTGAACATAAGATCAGCCTACAATAGCTGTCTCCCAACACAAACACAGGTTTATTGACACATCCTGAGGAACTCCACCTTTGTTAAGGCAATTCTGTAGGCCATAATCTCCTCTCCACTCCACACCAGACACTGCTCTTAAATCTTGGTACTTAATGCCATTGCAGGAGAGTGCAAAACCACTGCGGCAGGAGCTGTTGTTACCTGCTGTCGAGTCCATTCCGACTCACAGCGACTCTACACGACAGAGTAGGATGACTCTCTAGGGTTTCTTAGGCTGTAATCTCTACAGATGCAGGTCACGAAGTCTTTTCTCTTGAGAAGCTCCTGGTTAGCAGCGGTCTGAGAAGCTGCTGGCTAGCAGCAGAGCACTTTACCCGCGGTGCCACAAGGCCTGCTTTGCTGATGAGTACTGCCTGTAAACCAGCTCACTGCCACGGCAGCTTGACTGTTTCCTTGGTGCCTGGCTACATGCTAAGCATTTTCTTAGGAAACCTCACTTAAGCCTTAAATAAAGCTAGTTGTACCTGAGAAAAGTGAAGTTCAGTCTAAGTCCCAAAGCTACTCAGCTAGAAAGGTGATTTGTTTGAACACAGATCTCTCACGCTCCAAAGTTCCCAATGGTAGATTAAATACATAAAATAGCATAGTGAAGGTTAGGAGGGCTCCTTCATTCTCAGGAAGGTTGAAGACCACAGCTTTTGAGAAAGCCTTCCCTAATTTCAATCCAACCAGTCAAGTTCTTCCTGGTTTTGACTGACATCTTTAACAGTAGCAACCTTCTGCTCGAGGTCTACCATCTCTCTTAACTAAAAATCCATTGCTTGTCAAGTCAGTTTCTGATGCATAGCGAACCTACAGAGCAGAGAAGAATTGCCCTAGCTTCCAAGGAACAGCTGGTGGATTCAAACTGCTAACCTTTTGGTTAGCAGCAGTAGCACTTAACCACTATGCTACCAGGGTTCCCCCATCTCTCTCTGCTCAGCATATGTTGATAAGAGTGTTTATGTTAGGAGACAGCACTTGCTTTCTGATCTTATGTTCAACAAGCTAACACATGAGTTGTAAATTTGTCTCTCCAGTGGGTTTTGCTAAGGGAATGTCCTGCTAGATGACGGGTACTAACCATTCTGCCAGGTGCCTCATCCCTTGGAAATAATTGAGTTGTGATTCTAATTTACTCAGCATGAGAAAATTTCATGAGTCCACTTGCTGCTCAAGTGTTTCTCAATTTGGGAGTTAGAAACAGGGAAATAAGTCCCAGTCCTGTTATTACTAATTATGGATGACTTTAGACAAGTCCCTCCACCTCCTTAGACCTTGGTTTCTTTGTAAAATAAGCCATTTGGACCAGAGGTCAGTTACATTTCCATCCAGTTTTGACATACTCTGATTCTCTAGGCAGAGCAAAAACAGGGTCATTCATCTTTGTATGTCCCATCACATCCTCCACAGGAGATTGCAGACCTACTGTGGACAAGTCAGGGAAAGGTAACTAAAACAGATGTTAGCATTCCCAGATTACAATGGCCAAGTATACCAGCTATTTTCTATTGTTATTGTTAGACTTGGAGATCCCTGGTGAAGTGCATAGGGAGAGTACCACAAAATCATTTATAAATCATTTTGGAGATTAAGGGAAGAGTCTATTTTCATAAGTACTTATGATTTCCACCCCAATACTTTCTGGCTTAATACAAGTCCTTCATATAAAGACAGTGTTTAAGTAGTTGATACTATCTGATAACAGTCATCTTCCTCCCTGGAAGGTGGGCCATGAAGCCCAATCACTCCTCCACCCCTACCATCAGCACTGTGTCACTGGAGCCCCAGCTCTGAGGGTCAGACCAATACTGGAAGGCTTAGACCAATACTGGAAGGCTTAAGCCACTGTTCCCTCCCCCTTCCCTAACTCGGAGTGCTCCCAACACCCTAGCTGCTGCTGTCTCCCAGGCAGTCCCAGGTCCCAGCTTTCTGAGTGGTAGAGAGGAGGCCTGCTCATATGCAGGTTCCTCCTTGGATTCCTTCCTCCAAGTCTCCTTGAAGCCCCAGACTAGGCCACCCAACCCTCCTTGGTGCAAGGGGTGTGGTATTGACAAAGGACGAACGAGTGGTTTTGGGGATCCAGGAAACAACAGAGAGCTCCTCTTTCCTCCCCAGAAGTTGGCTCTGGGCAGCCTTGCCTTTGATGGAGAAGAAGTCCCAAGTACTGGACTTGTTTCTGGGCAGAGGGCACCATCTTGGCAACTGGTCAGGAAAGAGAACCAGGATGAAGCTGTGGAGAAGGAGGTCCCCTCAAATCAGCCAGAATCTTACCCAGACACCATTTGAAAGCTCTCAGAGACCAACCCTGCTGCAGCAGAAAGGCTGGGGACAAGAGTAAGCCTTTGCCAATCTGTCCAACAACTCAGCAACAGGTAGTATTAGTGACAATCTAGCCAGGCTCAGAGGTTACGTAACATGCCCAAAGGACAAGTGGCCAGCAGGTGGTAGAGGCAGGGCTACAGGCCAAGTCAACAGTTTTGATTCCAAGTTTTTGCTCTTAGGGAGTTGATAACCCACAGACATGCGGTGCTGGGCTGCAGGCGTGACCAGATCTGGAAAAGCAGAGGGCAGAAGCTGGGAGCTTTCTGCTATACAACACTTAGGACACCCAGTGGGATCAAGTGTTAATTTCTCTTTCTGCCTCATTAGACCTCAGGTCCCCTGAGGGATGGACTCTACGTTCTCCATATCCACAGCACCACAGATAACAAGGTGTGTGTTCTCACAAACTTTTGTAGAGGTTTGAGACACCTGAGGAAAGAGATCCAGCTAACTACCACAGGTAGCGGAAGAGAGTTCACGCAAAAGAGGGTGGAAAGGAGGGCAAGGAGTTAGGTCAGATCAGTCTCACTGCGTAAATGGGTCTCTTTGGACAGAGATAGAATATCTCCGGGGTGTAGTACCCCATGCTCCCTCCCAGATCGGGAGGCTGCAGGCCTGCTGCAAGTGAACTGCTCTGTTTACACTGTTCCTAGAAAAAGTCAAAGGTCTGGACAGTTACCTGTGATGAGCTGATTAACATCACAAATCATGTGTACTTTGGAGATTAACTTCCTTTACAGCCTCTGGGGTCTAAGGGCTCCCAGGAGGTTTGAGGTGGGGCTTGGAGACTAAGGGGTAGCAGTGGTGAAGCTGGCCTGCAGAGGCAATGGAAGATGACAGTGACAGAGTACAGGAGGACCTAAATGTCTTCATCCAAACCCAGTCTACTGATCAGCTGACTATGGAGATAACACTGCCGGGTCCTTGGCCATCCCTGCGATCTGTTGCAGGTTGGACTATTGTGATCCAGTGAGCTATGAGGTTTTCATTGGCTGTTTTGGAAGTACATCTCCAGGCCTTTCTTCCTAGTCTTGGCCTGCAAGCTCTGCCATAGCAACATGTAACCTCCACTGACAGGGGCGTTGGCTGCACATGGGGCACGTATGCTGGAAAGCAAACTCAGGCCTGCCTCATAGAAGGCAAGAATTCTACCACTGAACGAACACTGTTCTAACCCACTGGGCCTTCCCAGAAAACTAGGAATCCTGATATTCAAGATGTTAAAATCTGATGAGCTTTCTAGCTTTCATCAAGTTCAAAATGCTGTAATTTTAGAATTTTAACCAACAGAAGGATTTGCATCTCCCACCAACTTCTTTCCTCACCTCAATTTTTTGTTGTTGTTGATGCTGCTCACTAAGTCGAGTGCTCTCACACAGCCACCTGCTCAGACTTGTTCTTCCTTTTTTCTGCCCAGGCCCATTATCCTATTTGGTGTCCCAAACTGGGTCCTGACCACAGAGTTAGTACCATGACCTGGCTGGAGAGCAGGGCCAAGAGCAGCCCCAGTGGTGATAAGCCTCCCCCTGCTGGGTGCTGAACATAACCATCACTAACAGCATCTAAATGAGCCTAGCAGTTTTACACTTGCAATCTTAATGATTTCTCCCAACAAACTGGTAACACCAGGAAGGCAGCTTTTACTAATCGCGGCAAAGCTGCTGGGCACTGCACTGCGTTTGCCTTCCAGCTCCCATCCCAGCGCTTGCACCCAGGAGGGAAGGAAACAGGCCCAGAAGTAGTGTGCCCTACAGACTATCCCACTCACAGAGCCCCTCTGGGACAGAACAGAACTGCCCCACAGAGTTTCCCAGGCTGTAATCTTTTCCGAAGCAGATCGCCACATCTTTTCTCCCGCAGAGCATACATGAGTTCCAGCCACAGACCACTTGGTTAGGACACAGTGTGTTTAATCGCTGCACCACCAGGCCCCCTTAGAAGGAGCAAAAGCAGCGTTTGCCAGCAGCTGATCACCCGAGGGAAGACATCTAGTGGGGCGGACAGAATGTCCAAGTTTATCCCCGAAGAGAGGCCGGCTCAGAGGCAGTGTCCTCAAGACAAGGCCCCTGCCCCTTCTCTCAGGCTAGACTGCCAAAGGCCCGCAGCACTGGCCCTCTACACTCGCAGCATGGGAAAAGTCTCGAGTTCAGGACCAGAACCAAGGTCAGCAGAGGGTCACGGCCAGCCACCAGCCGCTGACCCGGCCCGCGCAGACTACCCTATACCCTAGCACCCAGGACGTTGCCTAGGTACTACTCCCCAGTGCACGCCACTCAGGGGTGGGGCTGCTGTGGGCTCGGCAGGGCCCCCACGGCCTCCTCCCCGGGGCCGATCTGTGCAACCCCCTCTCCTTCCGGGCGGTACCTGAGAGAGCGGACGCCCAGCAAGATTGCTTCCCGCCAGCCCCGGGCGAGGACGGCGCGGGTCCCCAGCACCCCCGGGCTCCCCGCACACAGCTTCCCGAGGCGCAGCATCCCGACGCAGACAGCCATGGCTTGCTTTGCCCCAGTTCCAGGCCGAGAAAACTTTTTAAGTGAGCCGAGGCGGGGCTAGTCGGGGAGGCGGGAAGGGTCGCCTCTGCCTATGGGGCGCGGAAGACCGGGACCGGCGGGGCGGGGCAAGGCGAGGCGAGGCTAGGGGGAGGTGGCCCGGCGCCCCGTCACCTTCTCCCGGACCGGCGGCCCTCCCTGTTCCACCCTCTAAGAATGGCCCTGGTTGCTAAGTTTCAAGGCCCAGGAGGCAGCTGCAGGGGGGGTCTCGCCCCGCCACCTTTAGGGCCTAGGTGCTGTGGCGCAAGAGTTTGTGAATTTCTTAAAGGGGGAGCCAGGGAGCGCGAATGCGGGGCGGGGCGGGAAGGCCCAGACCGGTCTTGTGGCCAGTTCAGAGCGTGGGTCACGTGCTGGCTCCCGGGGTGGCGAGACTGGCCAAAGGAGCCAGCTTGGAGCAACCCCAAGGGTCACCAGCTGGAGCTGAGGGCCCTGGGGGGAAGGGAGGAAAGGCTCCAAGACAAAGGGTGCCATGGGTGCGCCGCCTCCAGGTCCGCGGGCGAGGGGCTGAGCCTTGGCTGGGGCCAGGCGTCAGTTTACAGAGGGACCCAGATGGCACTGGCATCCTGTAGGAAGCAGCCTCCCATCCCGCCCCCTGCATCCCCACAGTCAGATTGACCGCAGAAGAGAAAGTGACATCGAAGAATGAGATGCATTTATCATCTTCGTCGGCTCACCTAGCTTGGCCCTAACACAAGCCAGTGGTGAAGTCTGGAAGCACTGAGGACCCTCCTTAGGGTCCCTGAGGCCCAGGTGCACGTGAAGCAGTAACTCCTGGGCGGAGCTTCAAGGGCAAGAAGGTTCAGCCGGGGTCCCGGTTGCAAAAGGGGACATTGGCCTGGCCAGCCAGAGTGGCACGGTTGATACATGTGTGTTGGCCTAGCCTCTGCCCTTCCTCCAGAGGAGGAGGGGGGAGTAACGGGGGAAGAGCCCTGGCAGGCTGACCTCTCTCAGCTGGTTGTGAAGTCACGGTCCAGGCACAGCCAAGCGAGTGTGGGGCGTGGCCTGAGAGGACCTTTAGTCTATCTGGGAACTGTGGCTCCACTGAGGTCCTGAGCAGTCCACCCTGCGCCTCTTCATGGCCCTCAGAGTGAGCTAAAAAATCCCAGGAGCACTGGCTCTAGAAGGGATTCCTCCACACTTCAAACTGGGGCAGAAGGAAGGAAGACAAAGGAGCAGAGCCATTATGAGGGGCTAGGCTTGCTTTTCCAATTAGGCTAACACACTGCCCCTGACAGATGGAAAAGTTCTCAAGTCCTGTATACCAGCCTTCCTGCAGGTTCTGCCACTGGATTGCTGGGTGACCTTAAGTAAATCGCTGCCCCTCTCTGGGCTTGTTAAGTGAGACATGGACACTGATCTCACAGGCCCTCCTCCTTGCTAGTTTGAGGTCAGTCCTGGGGAGCGTTCCTCCTCAAACTTTACTCCTAGCTTGGCTTTCCCAGACACTGGGCATTCCTGACTCTCCCTGCCTCCAGAAGGTTCTGGGGGAGGCAGCAGTGAGGGGCCATCACAGGCCACAGGATGACAGCTACCAGTGACAAGACAGACACACACACACCACATGCCAGGCGTCTTCATGGGTGTTACCTCTAGCCCTCATAACAGCACTATAGAGACAGACACACTTTGGAACAGGCCTCTGATTTTATGGATGAAGAAACTGAGTCCCAGAGCGGCACAGTAACTCACCTGAGGTCAGTGAGCAGCAAGGGCACAAGCGAGACTCTGCTGACAGTTGCTCTTTGGCTTTGGGCAGTTTACCAGATCTCTTTAGCTTTGTTTTCGTGTGTAAAATGAGGATAATAATGCCAAGCTCACAGAGAGGGTTGGGGTGAGATTTGGGGTAGGGGACACAAAGCTGTAATCAGTTAGCTGTCACTGATTCTTTTACCTTTCTCTCCCTCCTCTACCTTCATTCTACGACCTTTTGCTCTGCTGTTGTATCATTGAGTCAATTTCAACTCACAGCAGCCCTGTGGAACAGACTAGAACTGCCCATAGGGTTTCCAAGGCTATGGTCTTCACAGGAGCAGATGGCCAGGTCTGTCCACCCACAGGGAGGCTGGTGGGTCTGACTTTTCAGTTAGTAGTCAAGAGCTTAACCTTTGTGTCTCCAGGGCTCCTTCTCTGTGCTAGGGGTTAACAGTCCTTTGTAGGAGGAGAAATTTTTTTTCTTGTCTGCCAAGCCTTGAGGGACCTGGTGGGCACTGTTTCCCTGGAATGGAAGAAGGGCAAGGAGGAAGGTGAGTGAAGACAGCGGACCTGGGAATCGCTGAGTCATGGTAGCAGGTCCCATTGATCTGTAATTCTGGGGCCAGTGTGAGGGATGGGGTGCAGCAGCCTTCCAGGCCTTCTATCTTTCTTGTCTCAGCAACCCCAACTTCGGCCAAGCCCATCTGCTGTGTGATCCATGTGACCTGCGATTTCTCCCTTGGCACTGGCTGCTTAGAGAAGGCCCTCTCCTTTGCTGATACTCTTCCCCTTCTGTGTGTCACAGATGGGCTCGAAATGTAATAAAACACCATTAACTGATTTTTTTAAAAAACTTCTTAGTATCATCCTACGAATAAAGTCCCCTTGATCCAAGTTAGACATCAGAATGTAAAGGATCTGGTTACACTTGGCAGTTGCTAGTTGAGAGGCAAGGGAGCGGCTGATAACCGGACCTTACAAACGGAGGCATCAAGAGATCCTCTGGATGATGGATACGAAATAAAGTTACAAAGGCAGTGACTGTATTCCCAAAAATAGCAATAAAGCTGTGTGAGGGAGATGTAAGGAGGGAAGGTGCCGGTATTAATCCTTATCTGTCAAACAGAAAATGAAGAAATAATAGAACAAATACATTATTTAGAGGTAAATGGCAAAAGAACTTAAAACAGAAAGGGTTAAAATAGGGGATGTGGGCTTGGGGGAAGGGTGGGAGAAAGAATGATTTCTTTATTAAAAGCTTTTTCTCTCCTTTATCTAACTGTTGCACATATTTTACCTTAATAAAAGGTGTTATTAGCAGAGGAAGGGGATGTTTCCTAACTAGCACCACTGATCAATTGCAGGGACCGCCCAGTCTCAGGAGTTTTTACAGTACAGCAGTGAGTGCAAAGCCTCAGTGAGGTCTGACGTCAGCCTTGGAGGCAGAGTTGGGTAGAATCCCAGCTCTGCTGGTTTTTTTTCCTCAGTGACCTTGAACAGATCTCTTTTTCCTGTTGTAATTGGCAAGTTGCTTTTTCCCACAGGAGGTTTTGTGTTCTGCACTGTGATTCCTCAAGATGGGTTGCACTCAAGGCCTCAGCTCTACACTCCTCCCTTTGCTATGGGACTTTGCACTTCCTCTCACTAAAGAGACATAGTCTGGTTCTCTACCCTTTGAGGCTGAGTTCAGTCATGTGACTTGCTCTGGCCAACAGGATTTTAGTGTATGTGGTGTTAAGAGATTCCACTGCAAGACAATGGATTTCATTTTTCAGTGCCTGCAGAGACTTGAGGGGGAAAAAAACCATAACTAAAAACAAGACACCCATTGCTGTCTAGTCAATTCCAAGTCATGGCGATCCGTTGTGCATTAGAGTAGATCTGTTACATGAGGTTTTCCTAGCTCTGTAATCTTTTTAAAAACAGATCTATAGGTCTTTCTTTCTTGGCATCGCTGGTGAATTCCAGCCACCAACCTTTAGGTTCGTAGATAGGGACAAACCATTTATGTCACCCAGAGCTGCTGATTGAGAAGTCACTTAGACGTTTCCACCTATATTCTTGCTCTCTGGTGCCTGGCTGGTGTAAATGGTTAAGTGCTTAGCTACTTACTAACAGAAAGGCTGGAAGTTCAAGGTCATTCAGTGGCACCTCCTGGGAAAAGCTTACTTGCAAAAAATCAGTCTTTGAAACCCTATGGAACACAGATCTACCTTGGCACACATTGGGTCACCATGAATTGGAATTGACTCCATAACAACTGCTCTTTGCTGTCACCATGAAAAAGACATGCCCAGGATAGCCACCAGTTCCAGGATGAAGGCAAGTGACGGACGCAAGGACCAAAAACAAATCATTGCAGCCTCTGATTGGCCAGAAACCACCTACCCACTTGCTCCAACACAGAACTATGCCTAACTAAGAGCAGCAGAACCACCTAGCCCCCTGGCTGTGACTGCAGCCCAACTCACAATAAACATTGTTGTATAGCACTGATAGTTTCTGGTTGTTCATTATGCAACATTATGTCAGCAAAAAACTAGCTGATACAAGTGCCTAACACAGTGGGTGGCACAGGGCAGAGATCCAATTAACTTTTCCTTGGAGGATGAAGAGATGCCCTTCCCTAAGCCTGAGTTGCCCACCTTGATAGTTTGAGAAGATTATAGAAAATTGTGAATGTGAATGAGACACAGGCAACATTCAACAAAGTAACAAGTATTATTAAAACAGATCCTTTCCCCTTGAATGTTTTATTACTTAGGAAAATGCAAACTCAAAGAAAAGTTGAAGGAATTTTACAGTACCCACCAAGATTCCATCATTAACTTTTTAATAAGCTTGCATTAGTTGTTTTTTTTTTTCCTTCGATTGCTGTTGTAGCAAACTACCACAAACTTAATGGCTTCAAGGAAATCCTGGCAGAGTAGTGGTTAAGTGCTAGGGCTGCTAATCAAAAGGCTGGCAGTTCGAATCCACCAGGCGCTCCTCGAAAAGTCTCTGGGGCAGTTCTACTCTGCCCTGTAGAGTTGCTGTGAGTTGGAATTGACTCAATGGCAGTATGTTAGGTTAGATTAATGGCTTCAAACAATGCAAATTTATTATAGTTTTGTAGATCAGATGTGCAACACGGGTCTTGCTGGACTAAAGTCAGGTTGCTGGCAGGGTGGCATTCATTTCTGGAGGCTATAGAAGGTGATGTATTTTACTGCTTTTTCCAGCTTCTGGAGGCCACCCACATTCCTTGGCTCATGGCTCCCTTTTTCCATCTTCAAAGCCAGCAGCAGCTAAAACAAGTCCTTATGTCACACCTCTCTGACCCACTTTTCTGCCTCTTTCCAATTTAAAGAGTCATGTGCTTAAATTAAAGCCCTTCTTGGACAGTGGTTAGGCACTACAGCTGCTAAACAAAAGGGCAGCAGTTCAAATCCACCATCTGCTCCTTGGAAACCCTATGGGGCAGATCTATTCCATCCTATAGGGTCACTATGAGATGGAATCGATTCAACAGCAACAAATTTTTGGATGCTTAAATTGAGCCTTTCTAGATAACCCAGGGTAATCTCTCCAGCTCCAGGCTCATACATTCTTCAATCACATCTGCCAAGTCCCTTTTGCCATGTAACACAACACATTCACAGGTTCTGGGGATTAGGACATGGACAGTTTTCAGGGAGGTCAGCACTATTCTGTCTATCACACATATCTGTCTGATTTATTTTTTTAATTCACTTTAAAATAAACTGCAGCTGCTAGTGCATTTATCCCCACATGTGTCAACACTCACATCATTAAGCAGAGGCCAACATCTTTTCACAGCTTTTTCTTTTAAGGTAAAATTCGCATACAAAGAAATGTACAATTTTTAAGTATACCTTTGCACATTTTGGCCAAAGAATAGACCTGTATGTAACCCAAATTCCTATCAAATATACAGCATTTTACCACTCTGCACCAAAGTGCCCTCCTATCCCTTTCCAGTCAGTGACTGCCATCCTAGAGATCACTGTTCTGACTTTTTCCAGCGTAGTTTTGCCCATTCTAGAACTTTTATATGAATGGAGCCATACAATATGTACTCTTGCATAAAATTTTTAAATAGTCCTTTTAAAGAATTTTCTTCACCATATGTCTGAGAAGGGAGGTGTCCAGTAACGAGTGCAGCCATCAAGGAGAGGGAGAAAAGAAAGGGCTACTCTGCTGACATCCAGTAAGAAGCAGGGGAGGGAACAAGGACTGAAATCTTAATTCTGAAAGAAGAGATTACAGTCACTTAGAACACAATACTTATACTCCACCAGTCAGATCCCATAGCCGATACCAAAAACAAAAACAAGACTGGTAACAAGTGTTCTAAAAGCAGATGTTTTCCGATTTTCAAACTGAAACTGAAAATAAAGAACTTCCTCTTAACAGCCCTTCGAGTAAAATTATTTTCATCACAACTAATAATTGAGTGCAGACACAGCAGATCTTAAAAGATCTGTGTTTTCTTGCTGATGGCTCCAAACTGAAAAGTTAAATAAGCCACCATCCCGGCAACAGCCAAAAGTTGCAAAACGCTTCCTTTTGTAAAAAGTATAGAATAAAAATCTCTTTCTTTGATGTTGAAGTTAATTAATTAATTAATTTGCCTTCCTTTGGTCAAAGTCAGAAGCTGAATTCAGCTGAATAGTCTGGGATAAAGACCTAGTGATAAGAGGCCAATTATAATCTGTCTTCCTTTACTCGACTGGGAAAACCCTGGTAGCATAGTGGTTAAGTGCTACAGCTGCTAAGCAGAAAAGTGTGCAGCTCTGTCGTATAGGATCATTATGAGTTGAAATCTGCTCAGTGGCAATGGGTTTGGTCTTTCTGTTACTCAGCTTGGGTGAATGGACAGCCAAAAAGCACAGTAGGACATCAGCAGGAGGAGCTCACTTTCTGTCAGGGTGATGAGGCAAGTCTTCATGGAGCGGGTGCCGTCTGCACTGGGCTGTGAAGGCTGAGAAGGCGGTTAGCCTAAGGGAAGCAAGAAAGGGTGTTCCACACCGAACAGCGTGAGCCAAGGGGAGGAGGTGGAAGCGTTCACGAGAAGAGTCATTGTTACAGAAATCATTTTCTGGGGTCCTGTAGGAACCAAGAACTTTTTTTTTTTCTTTCTCATTTGTTGTTGTGAGGTGCCAACAAGTCATTTCTGAATTACGGTGACCCTGTCCACAATAAAACAAAACACTGCCCAGTCCTCTGCCATGCCCACAGTCGTTTTTATGCCTAATTCCATTATTGCAGCTACTGTGAGTCCACCTTGTTGAGGGTCTTCTTCTTTTTCACTGACCCTCTTCCAAGAGTCATGTCATTCCCCAGGGACTGATCCCTCCCGACAACATGTCCAAAGTATATGAGATGCAGTCTCATCGTCTTTGCTTCCAGGGGGCACTCAGGGTGTACTTCTTCCAGAAGAGATCTGTTTGTTCTTTTGGCCGTCTATGGTATATTCAACTTTCTTCTTCAACACCACAAATCAAAGATGCCAATTCTCTGTCTCTCTTATTCATTGTCCAGCTTTCACATGCATGTGATGCAATTGAAAGTACCATGACTTGGGTCAGGAGCACCTTAGTTTTCAAGGTTACAGCTTTACTTTTTAACGCTGTAAAGCCAAGCCAAACACTGTAAAGAGATCCTTATTAAATATATAGCTTCCTCTATAATGGGGATTTATGATTGAGGAAATCCAGGCCTGGGGAGATGAACTAAGATGTCTGTTATGGACTGAATTTTGTCTCCCCCCAGCCCTCACCAAATGTGCTGAAATCCTAAATCCCATATCTATAAATAAAACCATGTTTGGAAAAAGGGGTTTTCTTTTGTTTTGTTAGTAAGGTCATACCACTGTAGGCTGGCCCCCAAACCTTATCATCTCTGATAGAAACGGAGTAGAATAGACCAGAAACACACATCAGGGAAGACAGATGCCAAGGAATGACAAAGACTGCAAACAAGATGGGACCCTTCCCTAGAATATTCCCTGAATCTGGACTTCTAGCCTCCTGAACTGTGAGAAAACAAATTTTGTTCTTTAAAGCCACACATTTGTGATACTTCTGTTACAGCAGCACTTCATAACTGTTCAAAGTTAAAAGAGGCGACATCTGATCTCAAACTTGTCCTGAGCGTATGTAGGTTTCATTTATTAATTATTTATATTAAATTCTGTTATAATTTATTACAAAAGTAATATGTGCTTATTATAACAAATTTTCAAGGTAGATAAGATATAATCATGAATAGTCTCCCATACCTTTTCCTAGGCTAATAAAAACACATAGACACAGTATAGATAGTTTTCTATCTTTCTTATTATTTTTACCCAAAAAAAAGGACATTATGCTGGACAGCTAATGAACTCTGAATTAGGGCCGTTGATTAGATAGAAGTATTAATCAATGTTAACTTGTTTGTGTAAGAGATCCTTTGTATTTGGGAAATACATATTCATGTATTTAGGAATAAGGGGGTATCATGTCTGCAACATGTTTCTTTCTATTGTGATTAAGTGAAAGTATACAATCCAGTTTGGTTTTGCATTGCAACATATTCTTTTTTTTTTTTTTGCCTTTTTTTTTTTTTATTTAACATAACTGAGTGAAAATGTACATTCACATGAAAATTTACATGCCCCCCTATATGCAGCCTCCACTGCTCTCCCTGTCCGGTGACCGCACACTATTCCTCTCTGCTCCATACATGTCTCATCCTCCCAACAGTCTCCTTTCCCCTCCTCTCCGTCCACTCCCCTTCCTCCAGCCAGAGGTCAGCAAGATGATATCCTACAGATGTATAGAACCATAAAGTGCTTCCAACATATGGTTACTCTGCATTGCCAAGTCCATTCCATTCCTGTCCAAAGAGTGGACCTTTGTTATAATTTATGGGAACGGGCAGCATCAGGGCCAGGGGCTATGCTCTCAGAGGAACCCCAAAACCGCTGGACCATCAGTTGAGGTCTTTTAGTGGAGATCTCATGATGCACCTCTTTTTATTCTTGTGTTGCCAGTGAGGCTCCTCTCTGTGAGCTCCGTCATGGCTATCACTGGTGGTGGCCGGGCACCATCCGGTTCTTCCGGTCCCAGGTCGATGTAGGCACCCACTCTTGTGGGTCTCTCTGTCTTCTCGGTTGTCTTTACCGCATGCCATTTTGGCCCTCGGTGAACATCCGTTCCTGCTGAGTTGGGACCATTTGCTGTGTCCTCGGATGGCAGCTTGGCAGCTTTTAAGACCCCAGACGCCACTCACCAATGTGGGGTGCAGAGAGCTCTCCTAGCAAAACGCTAGCTGTGCCAATTGGCCTGGAATTCGCCTAAGAGCATGGTCCCCCGCCCCCCACCCCAGCTACTCTATCCTTGCAGTATTGAGTTAAGATGGAAGGAGTACTCAAGTTATGCTGAAGTCCACTTAATGTTGTTCTTGTTTCTAATGTGTGCTGTCACCGCTTTCTCCCAACTAGATTTCTAGTGACTACCTAAACTAAACTCTCCCCCCCTTGCCCTCCCTCCCTCCCTCCCCTCCCTTGCAGCTGTCAAAGAGTCTTTTCTTCTATACAGCTGTCAAAGAGATCTTATCGTAGAGGTCTCATACAGTATTTGTCCTTTTGTCGCTGACTACTTTCACTCAACATAAAGTCTTCCAGTTGAAACCAGGTTAGGAGATGTTTCCTGGAATCATCGTTATTCTTTATCATTGCGTAGTGCTCCATTGAGTATATGTACCATGCAACATATTCTTAAATAGTTAAATGTATATATACAGAGAGACAGAAAGAGAACAATAAAGCAGCTGTAGTAAATATTAACAGCTGGGCAATCTGGGAGGAGCTTATACTGGAATTCCTACAAGTTATCTTGCAACTTTCGTGTGAGTTGGAAATACTGTCATGTCATACATCTTACTCAATGACTTGCATTTTTCATTTGATGGCCCATAACAGATTTTTTCCAGGTCAATACGTAGAGTTCTTACTCATCCTCTTTAACAGCTGCCTAATGTTCCATGGGATCGACTCGATGGCAAGGGGTTCAGTGTTTTGCTTTTTTTTAGGAAATCCCTGGTGATGCGGTGGTTAAGCTCTTGGCTGCTTAATCAAGAAGTTCAAGATTCAAACCCACCAGCTCCTCTGGGGCAGAAAGCCTCCACAGTCTTGGAACCCCCTATGGGGCAGTTCTACTCTGTCAGGATATATGCTATGGGTTGGAATTCAGCTTGGCAACAGTGGGGTTGGTTTTGGGTAACACTCCACAGTAATGCTCTATTGTATAAAGACATTGTAATTTACCCAACTACTCCCATATTGATGGATTTGACTTTCCATGCAAACTTAAGCATAAATTAAGGACTCACATACATTTGTATCTATTTCCAGATGTACTTGCCTATGATAATACTGTCACGTAATCCTATCCTATAAGGTCTAGTAGCTGGGTGAGCAGGATTCTCATTGCTATTCTTTTACTTTATGAAATTTTCATTGCAGTTCTTGTGTGTTTTTCCTTCTATATGAATGAGAACTTTCCTTCTACATGCAGCTGAAAATTCTTTTTACCTAGCTCTTAAAAAAAAACTTCTGGGGATTTCTAACTGAAACAATTAATTATACAGTGTAGCCTGTAAAGGACTGGTTGACATGAACATGGCACCTCTACCTGGGGGAGGTGTTTGAAGCAAATCTAAATAAAGAAATGAACTGTGTCAACAGGACCTCTGAATTAAAACATGGTTTGGGGGCTCCGATACTTAGGGCTGTTTGCGTCTCTTTTCAACTCACCCTACTGCTGTGGAGACCAATGGGGAAAGGACTCAGCTGCCTTCAGAAAAGGTTGACACAAGATGCCTAGCGTTCTTTGTTCTTTCTCACATGTGTCTGTCTGTGGTCCTTGGCACATTTCCCTATATGTTATCCCATTTTGCAGATGGAGAAACAGAAGCTTGGGGAGGTAGAATAACTTCCCGCTAGACCCAGCAGTGGCAGCATCACCCTGATGCCCAAGGTTTTCTTGGGAATCCTCCATACCTGCTCTGGTTTGGTCTTTGGCTGCTTAAGGACTGCTGCTACTTGTCTTCTCTTGGCAGCTCTCTAGACAACCGCGGTTATCCACTCATAAGGTGGCACTTGTTTGGGGAGCTGTGAGGAAAGAGCCAGCCTATTGTTCCCAAGGAAAAGGCAGCATACAAGACAACCAACTTCACTTTTTCATAAAGTTACTGAATTTCCAGTTTTAGGGATCAAAGAAAATCTTCCTAAAAGTGATTACTTCCTGTCAACTCCTCCACCTGCTCCTCTGCTCCCCAGGCTGCAGCTCTGCCTTGCCTGAATTGGACCCTGTCCTAGCTCGTACTGCTCTAGCAGAAACACGGGTGGATGGCTTTAGCAAAGAAAAGTTCATTCTCACACACTCCAGCAGGCTGGAAGGCTCTAGAGGAAGACATTCTCTCTTTGCTGACTCTAAAGGAAGGTCTTTGCATTGCATTGGTCTGTCTTTGATCTGAGAGCATCTCAGGAATCTCAGGTCTGAAGTACAGTACACACTCTGCACTTGGTGATTGTCGTGGATTGAATTGTGTCCCCCTGTCTTAGGCTGGGTTTTCTAGGGAATCAAAACCAGTAACACGTATAGGTACAAGGAAAGATTTATAATGGATAGACAGACGGACGGACGGACGGACGGACGGACGAGTGGGTGGGTGGATGGATGATACAAATATAGGAAACAGCTCACGTAATCACAGAAGCTGAATGTGCCAAGCTCTGGCACAAGCCTCACATGGCCACAGAAGCTGAGGAACCCAAAATCAGCAAGTCAGAGACCAGAGTTCTAGATCACCGGTTGTGTAGGTCAGTGGATCCCAAGCTGGTGGCGAGACGAAGCAACAGAGGCTGGCAAAACCAGGATCAGCAGGTCAGGGAGCAGGACTCTCAAGTGCTGACTGTAAGGACTGATGAGTCCAACAGCTGCTAGTTAAGTCCCGGAACCAGATGTTGGAACCAGAAAGCGGGAGCTCCTGGCCATATGAGCGACCAGCAACCGTAGTAAAAGGTCGCGAGGTGAGAGCCGAGGGGCAGGGAGCCACCACAAACCCCACCCTGTCACTTAATATAGCAACCAAATATGTAGTAGACAAATTGACATAATCCTGACCACCACACCCCCCAAAAATATGTGTAGTCATGTGGCTGGGCCATGATTCCCAGTATCTTGTGGCTGTCCTCCATTTTATGGTTTTCTTATGCTGTATGTTAAAGGATTAGGGTGGGGCTATAAATCCCTTCATAGGATCATCTCCCTGCTCCCTGGAGTATGGTTTGCCCCATCCCTAATCCTTTCATCCTATGAGAGATAAAGGGTTGGAGAAGCAGGCAGAGAATTGGGAACCTCATACCATCAAGAAAGCAGCACTGAGAGAAGAGCGTGTCCTTCAGACCTGAGGTTCCTGCGCCAAGATGCTCCCTGGACAGACACTGATGCAATACCGGACTTTCCTCCAGAGCTGACAAGGGAGAAAACCTTCCCCTGGAGCAGACACCCTGAATATGGACTTGTAGCCTACTGGACTGTGTAAGAATAAACCTTCCTTCTGGACAGCAGTTGGCTGGACTTGGCTTGGCTTGTTAAAGCCATCCACTCTGTGGTATTTCTGTTAGAGCAGCCCTAGCTGACTAAAACAGTGATACTTTCTTAATGGTATGAGGTCTCCAACTCTGATCCCTTCACTTTCCTTTTATCTCTTGTAGGATAAAAGGTGGTGCAAGCTACACAACAGGGAAACTCTCTTTAGTAAGAGTATTAAAGTATTACCCTAATTCTCTTTAACATAATATAATCCTGCCCTCTTAGCCTCAGGCAGAGATTAGGATTTACAGCACAGAAAAATTACACAATGGAGGACAATCACACGATAGTGTGAATCATGCCCAGCCAAATTGCTGCACATATTTTTGGGGGGACACAATGCAATCCATGGCAAACTCTTTCTTCTTTATTGTGCTGTAAGTAAAAGTTTTCGATTCGAGTCAATTTATCGTACAAAAACTTGCACATTATTATGTGCTAGTTGCTCTCCCTACAATGTGACAGCGTATTTTTCTCTACTTCTATTTCTCATGTCCCTTCAACCAGCTCCTGTGCTCTTCTGCCTTCTTATCTCACCTAAGAAGTACACTCTTTTCCACTATCATTTTATATCTTAAAGCCCAGTCCAATCTTCATCTGAAGAGTTGGCTTAAGGAATGATTTAAGTTCTGGACAAACAGACATTCTAAGGGCCGTGTCTTCCAGCACCCAACAGTCTGTCAGACCATCAAGTCTGACCTTCTTACTAGAGTTTGAGTTCTGCATTGCACTTTTGTCCTACTCCTTCAGGGACTCTTTGTGTGTTCCCTGTCAGGATGGTCATTGGTGGTAGCTGGGCACCATCTAATTCTTCTGGTCTCCTGCTGATGTAGTCTCTGGTTTACAAGGTCTGACACTTAAGTCTGCAAACTTAATTGTTCTGTGTGCTCATTGCTGAATATCACTATGGTCACCTTTGAAATACTCCTCTTGTGAAGCTATACACTGATGCTGGTGCTTAGTCCACCCTTCAAAGCAATTTTGGAACTCTTTCTGGAATGGCCATTGTGCACAGTGACACAGTGGTAAGTTCATAAATTTAAATGTCTAGTTGTCTATGAGCAAGGTTTTAGCCAGTAAACAAATAACTGTATTGGAACAACCCTTCCTACTCACCTGATCTGGCACCCAATGACTTTTTTCTTTACCCGAATATAAAGGAAATATTAAAAGGAAGACATTTGGATGACATCAGGGTAATATGACTACAGCTCTGATGGTAATTCCAGAAGAAGATTTCCAAAATTGCTTTGAAGGGTACACTAGGTGCTGTCATCGGTGCATAGCTTCCCAAGAAGACTATTTTGAAGGTGGTTGTTTTAGTCACCTGGTACTGGTCTAACAGAAAATACCATGCGTGGAAGGCTTTATGTAGAGAAATTTTATTGACATATTCTGGTAAACCAAAATCCATTCATGAGTTATAAGCCCACTTGATAAGAGAAATTATCATAGTCCAGTAGGTTGAGTCCAAATTCAAGGAGAGCATCTTGGCATAGGAACCTCAGGTCCAAAGGCCATGCTCTGCTCTCGGTGCTGCCTTCTTGGTGGTGTGAGGTTCCCAACTCTCTCTGCTCAGTTCTCTCCCTTGTGTCCCACAGCTGGTAGCTGGAGTCCTGCCTCACCAGCACAAATGCTGCCCATTCCCCATCATTAATATCACAGAGGCAGGATCATGACACGTGGGAAGAATTGCACCATATGGGGACTCATAGTCAAATCAAATGTTTTGGGGGGAGGGAGGGGACACAATGCAGTGCATGACAGTGAGCATAGTGATATTCAGCAGTGAGATAAGTAGCATTTTTTCTAGGATGAGTTCATGAACTTAATTGTCAGTCCTTGTATGTGGCCCTTTCTGTCTCGAGCTTGTATATTCCTCGTGTCTGTTCTGCATTCTCCTTTGCTCCAGGTGGGTTGGGACCAATAGACGTTTCTTAGATGGTTGTTTGCTAGCTTTTAAGATCTGAGATGCCCCTCACCAAGGTAAGAGGCAGAACATGTTCTTAATAAACTTTGTATGCCAATTGACCCAGATGTTCCCTGCAACCATGTGCTTTGGACCCATTCTTCAAAGCACAAATTCAATGCCACCTTATCTATGGAATCCGTTATGGTTTCTTTCTTCTTCCCAGGCTCTCCTCCCTGCTAACCTGATTATGAACCCCCTGTTTTTCTTTTCTTTTTTCAGCTTTATTTTTCTAAATTCTATTTTATGCCATTCTTGAAAAAATTGTTTTTAAATGCTTTCATTTATCATTTTAGAACGCCTTTTTTTGTTTCTAGAACCTATTGAGCTCACTGTTCTTGGAAAGAAGTCACTTAATTGTTACAGTTGTTAACAGCTGGGCAATGTGACTGAATATAGAGGGGTTACATGGTTGGCCTCTCTGAGTCTTTGTCCATGAAGTAGCAACGTCCACCTCAGAGGGCCACTGTGAGCACTGACCTAAAGGCAACAGCAGGTGTGGAGCACAGCGCTAGGCAGAGTCTCATTACATATTAGACCAACATTGTCACCTTCAAACATGCACACCCACAGGCCTGTAGATCCACAAGCAGATTTTACCAATACACGTTAAGGCACTTCTCCTTTCTACCTCATATGATTAGTAACTAGATGGACTGTAGGCTCCTTGAGATCTCTGGGCTAAGGTTTGCTCTGGCCTACTAACCTAAAGATTAATGGTTCAAATCTCCCCAACCCGGCAATCTCCTTCCACAAAGTTTGTAGCCAAGAGAACTCTCTAGAGCAGTTCTACTGTGTAACCCATGGGGTCACCATGAGCCAGAAGGAACAGTGAAATGTCTATGTATAGGGTCCGTGAAGGTTGAAAAAACAAGTGGTGCAAAGAAACAAGATTTGGAATCAACAGATACGGTTGGGCCTCAACAGTTGTATGACAAGGGACAAGGTGCCTCGCCCAAGCGTGCCTCATAGTCTCCTCATGCACGTGAACAAACAAAAGAAGATAACAACAGATGCTTAAGGACTTTAGAGATTGCCAAGTGCTAATGTACTGCACTAGACAATTGTCCTTGTCTATTTCCTAGATGTGGCAGTCACCTGTTAGAAAGATTATAACCTTAGGAAGTCTCAGGGGTGGTTTAGCTCCAGAAACCTTGGTGGCATAGTAGTTAAGAGCTATGGCTGCTGACCGAAAGATTGGAAGTTTGAATCTGCCAGGCGAGACTTGGAAGCTCTATGGGGTAGTTCTACTCTGTCCTGTAGGGCTGCTATAAGTTAGAATCAACTCGATGGCAATGCATTTGGTTCATTGTTGGTGTTGATTTCCCCAGAAAGAGCAACAGGAAGGAGCTTTGCTTTAGTGGCAGTGGTAGGTTCACAAATGAAGATTTGTTAAATGAGTAGCCCATTGCACTGGCTTCATTTGGTCTTCACAGTTTTCCTTTGAGACAAGCTGGAATCTTTTGGGTTGAATTTTCCTTCCCCCAAATATGTTTGTAAACAACTTCTATGCCTGTGGTTATAGTTCCGTTAGAGAATGGGTTTTCTGTGTACATTAATTAGGCAGGATAACAGCAGAATGTGTCTTGAATCAAACTCTTTTCTTGATGTAAAAGAGATTAAACAAGCAGGTAGAGGCCAGACTGGGTAAGATAGATGCCAAGAAACATGGAGCTATCCAAGAAACCAGGAAGCAGAAGTTGTCAAAGTAAGGAAGGACCTTCCTCCAGAGGTGAAAGAAAGCCTATGAGCTAGTGCCCTGAGTTCAGCTTCTAGCTTCCTAAACTGTGAGAGAATAAATTTGTTTGTTAAAGCCATCTACTGGTGGTATTTCTGAAATAGCAGCACTAGATAACAAAACAATATCCCATTTCAAATGTGAGCAAATTGAGGTTTGTGATTGGTAAATCCATTCATTCGATAGTGATTTATGTGATTACTATGCATCAGACACTCAGAAACTATGGCTATAAAGATAATTAAGACAATATTTCTACCCTCAAGGAAGTTTACAGTTCAGAGCAGAGGACAGACACATTAAAGGCAAGCAAAACACAGAGCAGATCATCAATAACAGCTAATATATTTACTGAACACTTACTAAGTGCCAGTTACTGCTGTAAGCTATTCATATTTTACTCACTCCATCCTCCCAAAACTTTATGAGCTTAGGCACCGTTGAAACAGGCTGAGTAAAGTAAGTGGGGGTGTCTCAAACACAAACTATACCGTAACTTTGCTTCCTGATTCTGTCCCCAAGCATAGTGCATTGTTTCCCTTAGTTTCTCTCAAGGTTAAGTGATAATGATCTAGAGACAAAGGAATCCGCTAGAAGATTATATGATAGTCACACCAATTACAACATCAGTACATCTGAGATGTGATTATTGTGACTACTTAAAAGAAGATTCACTTTCTACACACTCCTAAGATTTATAAACCTGTATTACCTTCTTCTATAAAGCCTCCAGGTAGTCTCCATTTCTGGGAGGTAGATTTTGGAGGATTGATCCCCTCTGTCTCCTTGCCTACTGCTATGCAATAAACGTCTTGCTTCTGATCTCACCCCTGTATCAAAGGCTGGCTGTTTGAGGAAGGCAGCATGCACTCCACTTGTTTTTCAGTATCACCTTTATTATCCAAATTTCTCATACTTACACAGATGAGTAAAGCCAAGTCACAACAATTAACTTGTTGGAGGGTTCATAACTAGCAAGGGGAAGAGGCAAGATTAACACCCGGTCATTCAGTGCCGCAGGTCCCATCTTAGCACAAGGCTCTAGCATCTCTAACAGTGAGGCCACAGAGGGCCCTGAAGGGGACATCTAACTCAGCTTGGGGTTCATGGCAGTTCTCGGAGTTTCCTGAAGGACTAGAAATTAGCCAGGCAGAGAAGGTGCGTGAGGAAGCCAGGTCTTTTCAGCAGTGGGTTCACCGTGGAGGACATCAAGTCCTGGCAGAGCTTAGGACCCGTGAGGAAGCTGCAGAAGCAGAACAGATTTTGAGCCAAGGAATTGGGTTCCCGTCCTAGAGGTAGCTGGACATTTTAAGGAGAGGAGTGACTTGGCCACTTAGATATTTACAAAGGTCAGAGGAATGGATGGGAGAGAGGAGACAGGGATTTAGACTGGACAAGGGCTGGGACAAGGGAAAGGAGAGAAGAGAGATGTCGGGAGTGGAGTTTACGGGAAGATGGTTATTTCGGGGGCGTTTGCTAAGAAGGAAGAAGCCTCGGTGGCGCAGTGGGTCAGCACTTGGCTGCTAACCAAAATGTCAGCGGTTGGAACCCGCAAGCCACTCTGTGGATGAAAGACGTGGCACTCTCCTGTTGTAAAGATTATAGCCTTGGAAACTATGGGGCAGTTCAGTTCTGACCTGTAGGGTCTCTACGAGGGGAAACCAGCTCTCCGGCAATGAGCAATCTTGGAGGACACCAAGTTGCCAGTTCTAATTCAAGGGAGCAGGGATAATCTGATGAAGTCAGTTTTGGATGTGCACCCAGATTTTCTGTTGCCTAGTCCCGTGTCCTTTCATTTTCTTGAGTTCCTAACGACGATGCGGGCGGGGCCACCGGGGAAAACAACTTGCTTGGCGAAGGCAAACTGAGCACCAATCCGATTTTGGCGGCGACTACAGTGAATCATCCTGGCCACAAGAGGGCGCTCCGGAGCATGCTTGGGCTGCTCTGGCCCAGCTCGTCTCGATTGCCGCGGAAGGTGACGTGGACACGGAAGTGGCAGTCGTCGCGGCTGCACCGGTGGGAGCAGGGCGCGGGACTCCGTGTGCAGCTGGCCGGCGGGCGGACAGGCTGAGGCAGACTCGCACCGGCGGCGGCGGAGGTCACAGGCGTTGTCGGTTGGGTGCGAGTTCGGTGAAAAGACGAGCTGCTTCTCAGCCCCTTTCTCTTGCCAGTTAGAGCCCCGGAGTCGGGGCCCTCTTAGCCGGCGTCACAATGACCAAGGCCAGTAGCAAGGGCGGGAGCCTCCGGGACAAGCTGGACGGCAACGAACTAGACTTGAGCCTCAACAACCTAAACGAGGTCCCCGTCAAGGAGCTGGTCAGTACAGTCTCGCGCAGCCGAGACGCCCACCGGCGCCAGTCTCTGGCTCCTCAGTGGGCCGTCTGCCTCTGCCATATTTTTCTCGTTTTTAAATCGAAGAGGGAGGTACTAGTTCCCTGGGGAGGCCCTGTCCGTCCCCAGTGTTCACTCTGGATGTACACGTGTCACTTTGGCGCAGTTCCAGGAGACGAGGAGAATTTGTCCACCCTGGGCTTTTTACGGACCAGGACTAATCTACCTCCTCTTTGGGGTACTTCCACAGCACCCACCTGCGTGACCGGCCACAAGTAGGGTCTGCTGGAGCGGTTGCTAGCTGTATTCGGGAATGAATGACCAAATGAATGAATGACTCTTGTCTAGCGGAGAGATGATCTGGTCAACTTGGGTGTGGCCCAGGACTAGTCTTTTCTAGGAAGTTGGCAACCCCTGCCTGCTGCCCCATCCCTGAGCGGCCTCCCCTGAAGAATGCAAATCTCATTTAGTTGCTTAGTTGGCAAGATCTCTCCCAACTGCTGAAATTGGCGGGAATCCCGCGCTCCTGCCACTGCCCACCCTTTCGCCTCCCTCCCCCACCCAGGAAACTGAGGTCCAAAGCCCCAGGGATATTGTACAGCTGGTTCCATGCCAAAGTGCAGCTAGATGCCACATCCCCTGCCCTCATGTCCTCCGATGACGTACACTTTTCTCACTGCAGGTACCTTTGCCTTCTGCACTTTGCTCAGTCTCCCTTCCACCCTGGCAGTGTTTTATGGTGGTTGGAAAGGGATTCCCAAATTCAAATCCTAGTGCCATTGCTTAGTGAGAGCCCTTAGGAAGCTAACTGAGCTTTATGCCTAGGTTTTTCACTTATAAAATAGAGGGATAGTAATCTTACAGGGACGTTGTGAGGATTGATTAAACATAAAATATACCTGGCATTTAGCAAGTGCTGACACACATAGCTATTATCATGGTGTTTTTCCCACAGTAACATATAAAACTTTACTAAGTGCCTAAACTTAATTCTTGGAACTTTTTGACAGCTGGAAAGTGTGACTTGCCCTGTCGTCCTTACTCGAATGTTTGCCCCCTTCCTGTCTGTGTTAGGTGGGCCCTAGGACGGCTGTCCAAAACTGAACTGCAGGCACGTGGGTGCTGCAGCATTGCCTCTAGGGAGAAAGAAGGCTCCGTTTTGTTGGGCCTTACCAGCTTGAACATGGGAACAAGGGGATAGGCTGCAAGAGCCTCGCTTTCATTTCAGCATTCACTCACTTCGTCCTTCATTCAGTCCTGGTTCAGCCAGCACGTGTGTGGAGTGCCTGTTCTGGGGAAGGCTCTGAGCTCAGGGATGGGAGAGCTGCAAAGCTGTAATAACATGCACTCGCTGGTGGCATGGTGGTTAAGTGCTACAGCTGCTAACCACAAGGTCAGCAGTTCAAATCCACCAGGCGCCTCCTAGGAAACTCTGCAGCAGTTTTACTCTGACCTTTCGGGTCACTATGAGTCAGAGTTGATTCAAGGGTAATAAAGGGGACAGTCCATAATTATAAAGCAATAGGGGCTTTATAAAAAAGAAAAGTTTTCACATGCCGTGGAGGATTTCTGAGAACCTAAGTTCCTTTCTTCAGTCTTCCACCACCTAAACCCCCCCCAGCTCTTTGCAGTCTTCCCTAGATAGCTGTTGACTGGTCCATTTTTCCCCCTTCCTATCCCAGGAACACTACATAGTACGTTGGTGCCTTTTTTTTTTTTTCCAGAAGACGGTCTTAATCTTGAAAACTTTCTCAGGGAAATGTTTCACTGGCAGATGTCACTGAATCATTCCAGGTATTAGTTTGACTTTTTTCTCATCACCTTTCCTAGGCTGCTCTCCCAAAGGCCACCATTCTGGATCTGTCCTGCAATAAACTCACTACTCTACCGGTAAGATTAGCAAGCAGCCGTGACTCTTTCTGGAACTCTGGGTGCTGCCTTTTCCTGCTTAGGGGTCATGTCATAAGGCCCATATTCTGGATAGGTTGCAGCTATATCCGGGTGGAGATGGGTGGAGGGAGGGGGTTGGCCTCAGTGAGGAGAGTAGAGTGGGATCCCTCGGTAAGGTACTGCATCACCGAAAGCCCAAGTCAGCCAGGTGTGGGCTCAGTCACTAGTTGAGGTCGTACTTTTTCTGCCTTACCTTTTTCCTTTGAAAAATATATGAGCTCCTTATTACATAGAGAGGCCTAGAGACCATTTTATACATTGCAGTGCATTCCAGAGAGAAAGCTGTTTGTGAATAGTCCCATTATGTGTCTTTTGAAGAGGCACAGGAAGGAATTGGTTTTGATAGACTACCTGGTCATTATCCTCCCAAGCAAGGACTTGAATTGAGATTTGCTACTTTTTTGTTCAGCATATCCAGTCTCTGGCCAGATCATCTTGATTTTTCTTGTACAGCTTCTGCCAGCTGTTCTGCTCTGACTGGTAGGCACAGATTCATTCAACCCCTCAGCCTCTCTTGGGTGCTGCCAGTCTCTCCTTCACAGTTGTACGTATTCACCATCGGGCCCAGAGTTGGCTGTCTGTGTGCCTTTCTTTCCACTACTCCAGCCACTGACTCCTCACATGTAGTCTGTGGTAGCTTTCTCTGAGGCTCTGGCACAGGTATCGTGTCTCAGAAGTTGGCAGTTTATTTATCAGCTCATTAGTCTGTTCTCCTCTCAGTATTCTCCTGGGCGTTGCTGTTGATGGCATCTTCCTATAGCTCACCAAGGACTGCTCTGCCACTCAGGAAGTATCTGAAATCCCTATTCTTCCACAGAATGTTTTGTATCTAATTAAAGAAGGAGAGCAATTGCCGGCCTTATGTCTGCTGTGTACCTTGCCAGGTGGTCATTTGCCACCCCCAGTTGTGCTTCTCCATCGGAGTTTGTCCCTTGGCTGTGCCTCCAATCTCATGTTGCAGTGCAGATCTGGAGTTTGTAGCTCCCTGGGGAG
This sequence comes from Heterohyrax brucei, assembly GCA_028571685.1. Taxonomy (NCBI): domain Eukaryota; kingdom Metazoa; phylum Chordata; class Mammalia; order Hyracoidea; family Procaviidae; genus Heterohyrax; species Heterohyrax brucei. Next base: position 107,907,139 of record CM053149.1, on the reverse strand, counting down.
CACGAACACTGCCTTATTAGCTGATCGCTTGCAGATGGGAACTTAGCCAAGGTTTAATGACAAGGGGAGGTGTTTTGGTCTGTGCCAAGCAAGAGTGGGATGTGGGTAGGATGGGCCCCAGTGCATTCTTTCATTCAGCCAGTCATTCAGGGAAGACTTGTTGAGCACCTGTGCTGACTGCTGTGGTGAACAAAAAGACTAAGGACTTGTGGGGTGCTGGTCTCGAGGAAAAGAGAGCCTCACGTTATGTTTGGACAGATCCTATGAAAGGTGATCATACAGTGCTGTGGGAGGTCCGGATGTTTCCTAATGGCTCCAGTAAAAGTGGGGAGGGTGGTTTGGAAGGAGAACTGAGGGTGACGGAGTAAGCGCTGTTGCCTGCTCAAGGCTCCTGTGCTAGGCCCTTTTACAGCTCATTAGTAACTAACGGGAGTAGACACTTGTGTGTGGTGAGTCGTTCATTGAAGTAGACGGACTGTGAGGACTTGCATATAGGTCCTCTGACTTGAAGGCTTCTGGGCTGTTTCACCAAAGTTTGAGCCCAAAGCTTAGGTGTTCTCTGTTTGGGTCCTAGTCGGAGTTCTGTGGCCTCACACACCTAGTCAAGCTGGACCTGAGTAAAAACAAGCTGCAGCAGCTGCCAGCCGACTTTGGCAGGCTCGTCAATCTCCAGCACCTGGACCTCCTCAACAACAGGCTGGTCACCCTGCCCGTCAGCTTTGCTCAGCTCAGGGTAAGAACTCATGAACCAGTTGTTCATGGCCAGGTGTGGCTGGGGACTCAGGGACTGATGGGGCATAGATGTGAGAAAAGCTGCAGAAATACCACCTGGTTGGCCTTGCTCCAGATGGCTCTTCCCAGCAGCTGGAACAGACAGGCTGTTTTCCTCCTCATTTTGTTACACCTTGAGGGACTCTGAATTTGGGCTTACCCAGCCTCTGTGCCCATCTCTTAGAGCCTGAAGTGGCTGGACCTGAAGGATAACCCCCTGGATCCTGCCCTGGCCAAAGTGGCAGGCGATTGCTTGGATGAGAAGCAGTGCAAGCAGTGTGCAAACAAGGTAAGCCCAGCATTCCCCAGGGCCTTGCTTTTTTCTCGGCTTGTTTTTCCCTCCCAGAGTACCTGTAACAGTGTTGATTAAAGCACCATGGTTTCACTAAAACATGCCCACCGTGAGGCTGTCATGCGTACAGACCTTTGTTTCTGCATTTACTTCACAAGTTCTAGAGCAGCAGTATTCTGTTCTGTTGCAGGATCTTGCATATTTCAACACTGCATTGTGTCAGCTGTTGTTTTCATGGGACAAGAGAGTTAGGGGCTACGGCATTTCACTCAGGAATTTTGGTAATAAACCTAGTTATATATGTACAGCTATCAACACACATCCTGAGCAGGTCTGGCATTTGACTGCAGTTGAGCTCGAGTCAGCATGGAAGGCAAACAGGGCCATTTACCTTGAAGATGCTGTAGACCTCTCGAGATGGAACATCACTGTCTGTATCCATCTGTCACCCCAGTAGTAGTCAGTCTCCCTCCATTTTGGGGACAGGTGGCTGCTGCTTCAGCCAAGCACCAGGTAGCATACTGACTGTGTTTAGAGGGCCTGTTGAACACAAGGGAATTTTTTTTTAATATTTTATTTTGCTTTAAGTGAACGTTGACAATCCAAGTCAGTTTGTCATACAGAAATTTACACACACATTGCTTTGTAACTCTAGCTGATCTCCCTGCTCTGTGACAGCATACTCGTCCTTCCCACCCTGTAATTCCCCTACCTATTCAACCAGCTACTATCCCCTTCTGCCTTCTCATCTCACCCCTGGACAGGAATTGCCCATTTAGTCTCGTGTATCTACTTGAGCCAAGAAACACCCTCCTTGCCAGTATCACTTTATGTCTTATAGTCAAGTCCAATCTTTGAAGAGTCAGCTTCAGGAATGGTATCAGTTCTGGGCTAATACAGAATTTGGGAGCCATGGCTTCTGGGGACCCTCTAGTCTGTCAGACCATCAAGTCTGGTCTTTTGAGTAGAGTTCATGTTTGTACTTCATTTTTCTCCAGCTAAGTCAGGAACTCTTTCGTGTTCCCTCATCCGGGTGGTTATTAGTGGTGGCTTGGCATCATCTAGTTCTTCTGGTCTTGTGCTGATGTAGTCTCTGGATTATGTCACCCTTTATGTCCATGGGCTATTCTTTTCCTTCTGTTTTTGATCCTTCATTTTCCCTTGCGTGAGGTGGGTCAGGACCAATCAGTGCTTCTTAGATGGAAGTCACCAAAAGTGGGATATAGAACATTTTCTTAATAAACTTTTTTATGCCAAAAGACCTAGGCGTCCCCTGAAACCATGGTCCCTAGACCTCTGCCCCTCCAACTCTGTCCTTTGAAGGTGTTTGGGTATATTTAGGAAACTTTTTAGCTTTTGGTTTAGTCCAGTTGGAACACAACTTTCAGTGCTAGACGTAGGGTAGTGTAAATGTGTGTGATGGGTGTTCCTCAAGAGCAGTGGCTTTCTTATCATTAGCTTGGGGATTCCTCAGCCAACTGCTGGGGCAGCAGTTTAGCCTTAACTGGGAATGGTACAAGTTGTCAGTGAAATTCTCTTTTGAAAACTTGATGCTTTAGAGGTGATGTCCATGCTGAGATTAAATAGCCACCACTGATTACCCTTCTTTGCCCCACACATCTCGCATGTGTCACTTAATGCCCATGACACTGGGAAGTAGACATTACTCCCATTTCTTTGACAAGAGATGCCCTAAACATGCACACACCTTTCATTCGTTCACCCATTCCGTCCTTCAACAAATAACGTGCAGAACCACAGGAAATGGCTGATACTCCAGCTTTTAACCTATAAAAAACTTTATTAAACGCAAGACCTGTGGTACTTGAACCTGTCTTTCCGACAAACACTCCTGACAGCACTGTGCATTGTGATATGGAACCAAAGCTGTGGTCCCTGGCACTGAAGCCCAGAGCCTTAGCTGTCTCCTCAGAATGTCTTTAGACGTTGTAAGGGGTGGTTTCAGCCAGCCAGAATGAGATCCCTTGACCCTAGGAGTTAGTTTAGGTTTCACCAGTGCTGACGTTCTGATCAAGTGCATTAGTTATAGTAACCGATCAGCTTGGTACACAGCAGAGCACCTTCTCAAACTAATTTTTAGTTCAGCACTGTTCAGCAAGTGCCTACTATGTGCAGTGAACTGGATTAGGTAGATAAAAATCTACCCTTGAGGAGTTCGTAGTTTAGACTAGGATAGTTTCTCCCATTTTGAAATGCTTGTGTTTCAGATAATGAACTGCTGATAGTAACAACTATAGCAAGGTAAGGAGGGATATCAGTTAAAATCTCAGCACTTTAGCCAGCTACACACCCGCTAAAACCACAACTTTGTGGGCAATGTGTATTTAATTCTAAGAGCTCAGTGTGAGACTGGCGACTTCGCATTGGGCCGCCTCCTGCCAGGGGGCTTGGCCTTCCTTCCGTTCCTGCCACTCCTTGGTGAGCAGCCATTTTTGTAGGAAGCTTACCTCTCCAGAGGGCTGCCAGCAGGTCCGCTTCCTGTGTAGGCTCCGGATGACAGAGGCCCCCTTTGCTGCAAACCAGGCTCTCGAGGGAAGCAGCTCTGACAGGCCTGTTCCTGAGGCTCTCAGACTGTGTGCACATACGTGTGGTGAGGTTTCCAAGAAATACAAAGAAGGACATCTCTTGTGTCTCTCCTGCAGTTTGCCTAATGTAGATGTTTCTGCTGCTCTCCTAATTTAGAATGGTTCAGATTCTCCTTTTAATTCCATCAAGAGGACAGAGCTTATATAAATGCCAAGGACTGTGTAAAAGTTCTGTTAGTTTTACAGCAGACCACAGCAGTGTATCTTATCTCCATTTTCCAGATGAGGATTTATCAGCTCAGAAAGTTTAGATAAGTTGCCAAGGTCACACATGTAGTAGAGTCAGGATTCTGTTGGACTTTAAGCTTATGCTCTATGACCTACATCCAAGGGAAAAAAAAAAAAACAGTCTTTCTTCCCACCACAACCATGCCTGTGGTGCGGGGCCCTGTGGTTCTGGTAGTCAAAGATCATCATGACAGAATTGACAAGGATTTAGGGGCTCAGAGTGCCAATTGCATTTGTGTTGTATTTGGCCTGAATGGCTGTTTCCTTCCTCTTCCTCTCTGCCTGTATCGCAGGCCCAGCTGGAGTTAAAGTAGCTTAGTGTGGTATAAGCTCTGATCAAAGACTCAGAAGCCCTGCCCTTGGGTCTTAGTGCTGTTACTTCCTACCCTTGTGAAATGGATGGTTGCAGTCTTCCCTTTGAAATGGGAATCTATCCAGTCATTTGCAAGTGCTTCTGCTTAAACTGTGCACTAAGCTCATTTGGGAAACCTAGGCACAGGCCAAGAGTCCTTACCCTGAAGGAATATAGGGAGGAGGGCCCCTAAGGTAGGGAGTTCAGGAAAGTACTTTTGAGGAAGTGTTCTCTGCTTCTCAGGAGTTGCTGCAGAGGATTATGGGAAGTGATGTGTGTGGGAGTGCTTGTCAGTGGCAGAACATTGCACAGTTGGCATCGTTTCCCCAACTCTTTTTTTCTGACAGCTTTGGTGAACTGGGCTCCTGTGGCACTTCTCCAGTCAGAGTGACCCAGGAATTTAGGACACTCTGCATTGCTGCAAGGGCCCTGTCTCCCTTCTGGCCAAGACTTTCCCTGAGCAAACATGAGGTGGGATGACTACTGTAGGTAGTCTTGGACTAGGACATATTAGAGTTACAACAAACCACACTCCTGAGCAGCAGTGGTTTTTTTTTTTTTTTTTTTTTTTTTTTAAATCATTAGTAATAATATGTGCATGTTACAGGGTGTAATTTACTGGTGTTATCATTCTCATGTCAACCCTCTAAGATAATAAAGATCAGATTTGTAAGGACACTGATGATAAAAGGCACTAATAATGGAAACTAAAATAAGAGGTATTCAACTTAGGTCAGAACTAACTTACAACAGCGTCATTGGAACAGAACCTCAGTGTAAGCTGGGCACTCCCTGTACCTTGCGCCCATCAGATGTTCCTCCTGCTTTGCAGGTGTTGCAGCACATGAAGGCTGTTCAGGCTGACCAGGAGCGTGAGAGACAGCGGCGGCTGGAAGTTGAGCGAGGTAGGTGGCCAACCCTTTAGTCACCTTAGAGGCTTTTCACCCTGTCAGCTGTTTCTGATGCTTGAGGAGCTAGATTCATAGAAGAGACTCGAAGAGCAGTGAGAAGCAGTGTGGTAGCAGACATAGCATCCTTAGCTGATGGGTATCACTGCCTGTAGTTCTGACCTTTCCACTGAGCTCCAGGCATATCAACTGCTTGTCTTTCTTCTCCATGTGGAGAATTCATGACCAAACCACACTCATTGCCGTGACGTGGATTCTGACTCATACAAACCGTAAAGGACGGAGTAGAACTACTCCATCGTGTTTCCAAGGCTGTAAATCTTTACAGAAGGAGACTACCACCTGTTTCCCAGGGAGTGGCAGGTAGATTCAAATTGACCTTTTGGTTAGCTGTTGAGCACTTAACCACTGTGCCACCAGGGCTCCCTAGAAAGTTCTTAGGCATCTCAAATTTAACATGGCCAAAACACCTCCCTAATCCACTTCAGCAACCTTATAACAATGTTACCTCATGTTAGCCAATCACCATCTATGCAGTATTTTAGCCTGAAAGGTTTTCATTTCATTTCTTCTGCTATTCCTGTATCCAGTCTGACAGCAAGTTCTTAATCTGACCATTTCTACCTCCACAGATATTGTGGTAGCCAGCCTTCTTCCTGTGGACTAGCCTAGTGTCTCCAAGTTGATGTCTTTTCTCCACACTTGCCATTCCCACACATCCATTCTCCACACAGCAGCTGGAAGAACTTTTCTAGAAAAATAAATGATACTGTTTGCTTAAAACACTAATGGCTGCCACTGAACTTGGGATGAAATTTAAACTGAGGAACATAGTAGACAGGCCTCACATGACCCAGGCCTGCATGTTCTTTGGCCTTGTTCCTTAAACCTACCAAGTAAAACCTTGCTATAGGGGTTTTGGTTCCAAGGTTTCTTCTCCTTGATCTCTCCATGGCTGGCTTCTTGTAATCCCACGTGTCTGTTCTCAAGTGTTGGATTCACTTTAACTGCTTTGAAACCTCCTAAAGTAGAATAATCACCTTGCCATCCTCCATCATGTCATCTATTATTTTCTCTATGGCAGCTAACACTGCCGTCATGGTTATTTAGTCAGTTTATTGCCTGTTTCTCTCAAGAAAGTGAATGATTTAGGAGAAGTTTACCTACCATCTTCTTGGATATATCTCAAACATTTAGATCAATGCCTGGCACACAGTAGGCACCCCATTGTCTGTCTTTGTGGCTTCTGAGCCCCCTCACTGTGCAGTACTGATTATAGGTAGTCCTTGAGGTCCAGAACCATGAACGTCCTGTACACATACATGGCTGCTATGGCAAGAGATGCTGTGTGTACTCTGACCACTGCTGCTTTCAGTTCCTGAGTGTACACACCCTCTGGAAGCTAGGTGTAGTGTGTTCTTGGCATTCTCGGTACCCAGCTGGAAGTTGGTGCTCATGTTTATACAGAGAAGCAGTGGAAAGCTACAGTACTTTTAAAGCTGCTATTCAGTTACCTTACGACTCAGATATGCTTTTAAGCCCTGAAAGGACATCTAACCACCCATTTGTGGCATTCTAGCTTTGGAAAAATGTATTTCAGGCTTCCAAATAACTAATGTGGCAGTGCATTTTCAGAAGCCAGTAATTTGTAAGTTGGGTGCTACATGTAAACATTCTTGAGCTGTTAAGTAAATCTCAATGTGCTACATAGACCTCCTAAACTGGAATCTAGAGATTACATTCTGATAAACTTAATCTCACTTTTTCAGTGAAATGTGTAGAAAAAATTTCCATTCTTGGCTATCCCTAAACTTGAGGGCACACTTTCTCTTCGTGCTTTCTTGTCCTTGTCATGCCACATTTGTTTATTAAGCTTAGGAAGCTAGGAATCCCAGAGACTTAACGCTTCCTTATTTCTTCTCTTCATATCTGAGTCCTGCAAGGCTGTCAGGTGCCGTGCCTTCTGAGCACCAGACGCATCACCGTGCCTCAGTGTCCCCTTGCTCAATTACTGTCACAGCTCCACTGCTGATGGCTGGGAACGTGTTAGTAAGGATCTAGTCAGCAGACTCAGAAAGCAGCTTATTTTATTTCAGGGAAGGCTCACTTCTGGGAGAGCAGAAAGCAGCTTCTGTTCTTTTTAATATTAGTGTGATCCACGCCATAAGGAAAAGAAGGCTGGATCCATTCTTTCAGTCACTTGAGAAAGCAAACTGCAGGGCTTGTGGGAGAGAAGTCATTCTGGGTGTCTTTTGGTGCAGAGGTGGAGAAGAAGCGTGAAGCTAAGCAGCGAGCTAAGGAAGCTCAAGAGCGGGAGCTGCGGAAGCGGGAGAAGGCAGAAGAGAAGGAGCGTCGGAGAAAGGAGTATGATGCCCTCAAAGCTACCAAGCGGGAACAGGAGAAGAAACCTAAGAAGGAAACAAATCAGGCCCCAAGTAAGCTTTCTGATAAGGGTTCTAGCAGTGGTAGATTCATGAGATTTAATGTTTTTAGGCAGAGATGTCTGAGTAAGCTGCCAAGCCTTAGTTGAAATAGATTATTAAAGCTTGGGAATAGCATAGAAATGTTTGAAGACCAGGCTCTAGGAGTGACTCCGATGGAGCAAGTGCCCAAATGGTTTGTCCCCAATGCCACATACCTGCATGCAGGTGTTCTGATTACATGTGACTCAGAGCACCCTGGAACAGTGGTGGTCACACTGTTTCTAGAATCACTGAGGAGGGCAAAGACCACATGTGATCCGATTACCATTCATGTCCTTTACGCCAACTGTGGAATACCCTGTGTTTTTCAGTGAGTGGAACAATGTCACAGTTAGGCTGGCACTGCCTGTGGGTTTTTTTCTGGAGTGGGAACAGACCTTGAACACCAGCAGAATCTTTTGGCTGCATTTAACAAACCATGTTATATGAAAACACATTTTAGGTTATGTCCAGTTGTGAATATGTCCAGCTGGATTTGGTTAAATTGGGTACATGTGGTGGTGTGGCTTTACAAGGGACCCCTAAGGAGAGCTACCTGAGAGGCAGAGTTCTGCACGGAGCCAGAGGTGTGTGTCTCCAGTCCTCCTTGCCCTTGCCTCCACCAAGAGCCTGACTTCACCCCATTTTTGTTTCCTTATGTACAGCAAGAGTGTAGGTCTGCCTCCCTCAGGGTGGTGGTAAGGACTGCATGAGGAAATGATGGGACGGGACCATGAAGTTCGTGGCATTGTGGATACTGAGAGTAGCTTTTAAAATTTTTGCCTAAAAATCTCAAACAGTCTTCCCTAATTTTAAATGTATGTATGTTCATTAACAGAGAATTGTGCAGTTATATAAGAAATCTTATATATTTCAGAAAATAACAATTGCCTGTAATCCTCCATTCCCAGCAATAATCACCTTCTTATAGACATAGTACAGAATAGTGACATTGACAATAACATCAATAAATCTTAAGCTCATTTCTCCTAGTTGACAGCCTGATGCCTCGTGATAGGCCCCTCCCCAGTGGCACAAGAGACCTGGATCATCACTGTGATAGAGAGACCTTGGGGCCCTGGGGGTGGTGTGGAGAAGCTCCACTCTAGGATGTACTTCTTTGAGACCTACGGGAGAAGACTTTTTGTGTTTCAGCCTCAGGATCACAAAGTTTTAAGAACACAAGTACTCTTTCACCAGTTTCCTCTTTCAGGGCCTGGGAATTTTGTTTGAGGGGGTGTAAGTGGATCTGCACAGAGGCTAGCGCAGGTGAGTAGAAAGTAGGTGTCCTCAAACTGACCCTTTTACGTCTCTGACTTGGTCCCTCCAGAATCTAAGTCTGGCTCCCGCCCCCGCAAGCCACCACCCCGGAAACACACTCGGTCCTGGGCTGTGCTGAAGCTGCTGCTGCTGCTGCTGCTGTTCTGTGTGGCGGGAGGGCTGGTGGCCTGTCGAGTCACTGAGCTGCGGCAGCATCCCCTCTGCACCAGCGTGAACACCGTCTACGACAATGCGCTTCAGGGTCTGCGCAGCCACGAGATCCTCCGGTGGGTGCTCCAGACCGATTCTCAGCAGTGAGCTTGACCTCAACACTTGCTGCCTCCCCAGCCTTGGAGCTTGGATTCCTATGGAATTGGGTTCTGCTGGACACAACTTCTTTTTAGCGTCAGACCTACCTGCCATCACCAAATGGCTGCCGATTGGTACTTGAGACCTCCTCTCTGTGGGACTTCTTTGTTCCTTAGTCAGGATTCCCTGTTGGAATAAGGAATAAATGGAAGGTGGGGGGAGTTACCTGCATGCCTAAAGGACTAGGCCTGGGGATGGGGAGAGGAAAAGCAGCCTTTTTCTAGTTATATAAAGCTGTGTAAAGGCAAGGTTTGTTTCTACTAAATGGTCAGCTGTCACTGCATTTATAGTTCTGTATGTCACATACTCTGTCATCTTGCCCTGGGTAGCCTGGGCAGGCCAGGAGGCGGTGTGTTACTGGGGACTGGGAGAACACCACACTCAGGGCAAATCTAGCGTAAATTAGGGGGAAGGGGTGTGTGCCTGTTTTCTTAAGGACCTCAGACATTCTTTAGACAGTTAGTGACCCCACAAAACCCCAGGCTGTGAAAGGGACTTCAAGACTATCCAGCCCAGTGTGACACTTTCAGACAAGGACGCTGACTTGCCTAGTCTCACAGCTAGTTTGAGGCAGAAGTGGTTTCCCATTCCATTACCCTCTCTTTCCATCATTTTTGCCACCTGTATACTGTCCTGAGAGAACAGAACGCATCAGAATTGTGCTCAGCTAAAGTCTAGAATCTTCTGTGGTACAGATCTGTGACTCACAGAAATGTCAGAGCCAGGAGGGCTTGGGCAGCTCCTGTGGAGTCTTGCCCCAACTTCTGAGGCATCCATGAAGCAGGAATTATAGAACAGCAACTCCCTGATTGCCAGTAACAAGGAGGAGGGTCCCTGGAAAGCCACAATGTCTGTGATATGTTTCTTAGCAGTTGGTGTAACTATATACCTCAGAAGCAGCCTGAAAGCTCTGCTTCACAGGGTCTGATTCTAGATGTGTAACTACACCCACCCTACCAGGAGAAATCAGTGGCGTCATGAAACATGAAAGCAGGGCATTGCTGCAGTGACAAGCACAGACAAGGGCAGGGCCGACTTGTCTCCTGTCTGCCAGTTAGGCAGTGTCTTGCTTGTGACCTCCTTTGCCTCATATTTTTCCCAACAACAGCTGGATGAAGGTAACAGAAATAACCATGTCATGGTGCTCTTTCACTGAAAGCTCCTGACTACAAACTACTTGCCTCTCCCAGAGAGAGCAAGACCCTGTCATGGTTCAGACAGAGAGAGGGCAGGTCCAGCTTCTTAGCCCTAGTGGCCCATGTGGATGGGACGGCTGTTCATGACTGTACTAGAAGAACTGACTTTGTTCTTTTCTCCCCCAAGGACTGCTCTGCTGCATAGGTCCACGCCTTACCAGAATCACTACACATTCCTTTAGTCTTCCTCCGAGCTCCAGAGCCATTGGTACAAATGCTTTATTGAAACTAAACACATACGATTAATACAGAAGTCAGCATAGTTATAACCCCGCACCTTCGCTGGTTGAGGCAGCTCAGTGGGTGAGGGGAGGGCGGTGGTACACCCAGCCCGGTCAAGCCGACCTACAGACATCAGTTCACAACCTGTAGATTTGATGCCAAGGTTCTTTTGGATTCCTACAATTAAACATGTCTGAGTGGTCTGTCTTTGTTCTGTTTTCTCTGGGCTGGCTGGGACATGGGTCGGGTGCTTCGTCATGGCTGCTGATTTTTGCAAGGAGAGGAACATTAAATGCTGTGGAAGGTGACTACAAACATCAAGTTGATCCCAAGTTAATGTATGTTGATGATTATACCCAGGGAGGAGTACTGTGGGCCTGACTCAGGCTTGTGCTCCTGGAAGTGCTTCCCGTATGCAGTGTGGTCACGTAGTTCCGGGTGGGTGACATGGAAATGTCCAGTTTTTATCCTGTGTCCGGAGAGTGACCATTACTCTGTACTGTCTAAAGAAAGATTTGGCTGCAAAGTTGTCATCTGGAGGTAGATACGCCTGGACAGTTCTGGTCCAACACGGCGAGAGGTGGATATCACACCTACCCCACGGCGAACCTGTATGTCTGCGAGCAAATTCTGGCGTTCTTGCTCCGAAAAACATCGCTGGTAAGCCTGGAAGTGGTAAAGGACCTTAGTGCCACATTATCCGTGGTCATCCTTCATCTGTGAGCAAGGAGGGCAGTAAGCTGGGGTTGGAGTATGAGAACCCGCCCTCCCTTGACTGCTGCCCAGCAAGGTTTCAGGGGTCCTCTACAATGCTGTCTCTGAAAACGGGAGCCTGGGCATACCATGAGGGTACTGTCAGTGACCTTGTGAGCAGCCAGCATACCTGAACCAGGAGCTGCGGGGAGGGATAGGCATGCACAACAGCACTGGCCATCTCCTGGCTGACTCGGTTCAGCTGCTGAATCTGTCTCCTCCAGACCAGGGCAAGGCCCGTGCCGGAGCAGTTCACCTTCACCCCTCCAGCCCAGTCATTCTCCAGGCAGAAGGAAAAACCAGTCTGATCTCGGAGTTTCCTGCAAACAGCACGGTTGCAGAGCTGTGAGTTACTTCCTACTCACCTGTACCAGTCCCCTCAACTGGAAACTGCAAAACCCTCCAATGACCTTGAGAGGTAGACACAAGGTTACACCTGACCTTTTTTGTGCCTTTGACAGTTTGAGTGCTCAGTTTGTTCCAGGGGACAGTGCTAGTTGCTGATGCCCTTGACCATGTGTAGTCCATTTCATTAGAAAAGGTACTAGAAGGCCCAGATTCTCTTGTGTTAAAAATGAATGGAACTTACCAGAAAGAAAAGGCAGTGTGGTACAGGGCTAAACACAAAGGACTGGTATCAGGCAGCTTGGAGTCAGCTCTGCTTCTACCTTGCTGGAAGTTAAGTCAATCTCTTCCAGCCTCAGTTGTCTCAAGTATAGAATGAGGAACTTGGACTGCATTATCTCTGAGACTCCTTATTTTTCATTGATTATGAACACTCTTTGAACTAAGGCTGAAAATTTGTTATACTATGGCTTGTTACACTGTGATCTGATCTGTAAGGAATCCTGGTTAACTTGGCTAATGGTAACCCAGTAACAACCTGCAGAAAACAGACTTACAGCTAACTGAAAATAAAAAAGGATTAGGCTGTGAGTTTAAGGGTTCTTCCCAAGTATTCCCAGCATGAAGTCAGCTCTGTCTGCCTTAAACTTGACAGATGATGGGCTGACCACAAAGTTTAGAGGAAAGGGACATTTTCTCTGGCTTTAAGAACCTCTGTGAAGAACAAGGCCCAGCGCTGGAGGCTGGACTTCCTCCCAGCACTCACTTGAAGGGCGCCTGGGCCACAGCCTTCGTGAATGCGCATGCAAAATCGGCCAGCTCTTTCCAGCTGTGCAGAATTTGAACCTGGACTTCTGTGTGTAGCTGCAGATCCACCAATGCCTAGAAATCCAAAAGCAAGGATGGACTAAGAGAGATGAGATGTGTCCAGGTTCTTTCCCTGCTCAATGAAGCCAAGCCCCAGCACCTTGGCTCCCTGACTGGTCCCTTCTCTCCTACTCACTGCTGAGGCTCAAAGTGGTGTTCAGTGGGCATCTCATTCTTTATCAGTAGCCAATCTGGTCAGATGACCAGTGGGTGTACAGCCAGACTCAGGCAATAGAAGTTCTTACCTCTTCCAAGGCTACCCTGGTCACCAGGGGCATGGCCCCTGTGTGGGTCTCCGGTTGTCTCTGCTGCTTCTCCTTGGCCTGTTCTCTATTTGTCACCCCCTGCTTTCTTTTCTTTGGAGGATTCTGAGCACTGCAGCAGGGGAGGAAATCAAAGAGGGATAGCAGCCCCAGGCTTAATTCAGGCAGAAGAGGAATGAGAAGACTAGACCAGAGGATCCCACAGGGCTTTGTCAGGATGCTATCTTGCAGAGTGAACCCCAAATTGGGGTGAAAATATTCACTTCAGTTGGCCCATGAGCTGCCCCTTAACACTAAAGTCTCAAAGACAAACCCAAACCTGAAGCATTTCTCCTGATCCATAATCACCAGAGACAGGGCCTTCCCCGGGGTCTTTGCAGAGATGTCTGTTACAAAGCTTCGAAGCATTTCCTTCCCTTTCTTGGTGCTGTCCAGGCTTCCCTGCAGGAAGGGCAGAAACTGCTTAAGACTTGCTCCCTTGGAAGAGTCTGCCTCTGTTCCATGCCTCAGTCCCCGCCCCTCTGGGGCTGCCTACCTGCTTTAAGCTGTTGATCATGGAAACGACTGCCTCTGCCAGGAGCAACACCAAGACCATGGGCTCCTCATCGCAGTCTTCCCCTCCATCCTGCCAAAGAACCCAGAACATAGCATCAGTGATGGGGACTCAGACCCCCATCAGCCCAGCCCATTATACGTTATCTCTTTTTTATCTAGAGAGAAGTCTCAGTGGCAAGAAAAATACCTTGATCCTGCCCTCCTGAGCCCTCAGTTGTTCAGCCTTGGTGTTTTGCATCTATAGGTCATTAATAAAGGGGCAGCAGCATGTTTAAATGGGCTGAAAAGTAACTGCCGACTTTCCTACATAGTTTGAACAGACACTGGAGTGAACAGAAGCTCTTTCAAAGGATATGGTACAAATAAGTGACTCTGGCTTTGAAGGTGGATGCTAACTGTGTGTGGCCCTTATAAAAAGGTTTTGTGTGACAAAGAATCATAACAGAAACTGCAGTCTGTGAGAGCACCTCTTCGTCACCATAGATGTGGCACAATCAATGCTATACCAGTGGAGCATTACAGAGTGATTCAGGAGCAGGGCTTTCTAAAGTATTTTCTAATTGGACGTCTACAAGCAAAAGCCAAGAACCACTGGACTCCTATAAGCAAAAGCCAAAAACCATGACCAGAGTGACTGAAACACAAGAGAAAATGAGGAAGTGCCTTCAAAGGATCAGCTGCCATGTGAATACAGAGGTTTGCTAATGCCCTCAAACTAAACAGTGTAATGAGAAAGGCATGAAATTCAAGAAAGGAAAAATCTTCATGTCTCAGGTATAGACTCTTGAAGGGTGGAATCTTCTGGATTAGCAGATGAGAAGTGAAAGACATAGTTGCAGTAACCTGGGGATCCTGGGTGGGGGAAGAAGCACTTACTATGTGCCTACAGTGCTCAGTGCCAGGTTATCCCATGTAATCCCTACAACAGGGGAGACTGAAAGGGATGCAACAAGTTTCCTCATTTATACATGAAGCAACTGAGGCTTGAAGAAATGAAGTAAGTTGCTCAGTATCATAGCTGAGATCATAGCTGAAGCTGACTTGAAATGCAAGCCTACTCAATCCCAAAGCCCAGTTAGAGAAATGGGGATTCTGTGCCAATGACCTTCCTATGGCCACAGACACACTGTCCACCTTCCCAACGCTGCCTGCAGCCTGAGGAAGCTAATCTCTCTGTTCACCTGCTGCCTGCCCACCTGCTGCCTGCCCACCTGTTGGCCCCCAGGTGGGTGTGGCCAGTGAGGAGTCCCAGTAGGAAGTGGGACGGAGGAGAGTGTTGTCAGGATATTTCTTTCCTGACTCCCTCCTAATGGGAGGGCCTAGGGTTTGCTACACCATTCTACTGGAGGTCACTTCCCCTCACCCCTTCCAGCTGAGGGATGTTAATGGCTATGCTGTGATCATCAACCAGGAGTGATTTCCCCCTCCAGGGATATGTGACAGTATCTGGATCCATTTTTGATTGTCGTGACTGGGAGGGATGCTACTACCACATAGTGGCCAGAGGCCAGGGATGCTGCTAAACATCCTGCCATGCATAGTCTAAAATGTCAGCAGTACCTGAAGCTGATAAGCCCTGAACTATCGCTCTGATGCACTTCACTGTCCCTTGTCATTTCCTTATACCCTGCCAATATCCTGGAAAACAGTCCCTTCATTAAATCCCTCTCAAACTGGCCTAATGTGAGTCAGTCATCTGTTTTCCTGCTGGGACCTGACTAATACACAGCCTTTCAAAGGAAAAGTACATTTGCCTGGCAACTCAACGGAGAGGAGAGCTGTCAGCCAGAAAACCCCTACCTCAGACAGCCGAGCCCTTCTCCACATGATGCTGCAAGGTACAGCCTGCGCCTCGATCACGCAGCTGCACTGCATGGACTGCAGCGCCCCAAGGAGCTGGCCCCCACCTTCCATCTGTAGGAGCACTGCAACAGATGGGACAGGGACTGTTAGTGGGTAGCCCAGAAAGCAGAAAATCAGCCCGGGATGAGGACAGTGTTGAGGAGGACCTGGATCCAGGACAGCAGTGATGTGCTTTAAGCATTCTTCTGGCCTCTGAGTTTTCAGCCTATTTGCCTGAATGGTCTTCTTCTTCCTCTCCTGATTCTTCAAGGTGCTTTCCTTCCGGTTCGCTTCTCCTTGATGCTGGTGTATTTGCTGGGCCTTCTGACTGTGCCTGGTTCTCTTCTGAGGGAGGGGAGCCTCAGAAGTGACTGCCAAGCTGTTGTTCTGGATAGGGCAGGTAGATTGGTAGGCTGGAAGCTGATGGGATGGCTTGTCTGAGATGGGGTCCTTGTTACTAGAAATGCTCCTCTCTGAGGTATCATGGAGGGGCACATTGGGGGTCTTTGGAAAAGACTGTTTTTTCCTGTCACATAATGCTACTTCATTGTTTGGGTAATCCAAGGCATTTTTAACTGGGAAACTAGAGTCCTCAGGGCTCAAACATTTCTGGGTCAAAAATTTACACTTGAGCCTCTCAGCTAGGGGAAGAAATTCTTCTCCATCCTCACTTCCACTGCTTAGCACCCTGACTGGCTCTGTTTGTGTGACAGTTTCCAGTGGGTCTGGGACAAGGGGTAGGTCTTTCATCCCTGGTGATGCAGGGCAAGAGGCCTCAGAATCTGAGGTATTGATCACTACAATCTTCTCCTCTCTCTGAAGCTGCCATCTCTTTATTGAAGATGGTTCCGTCTTCAGAAACGAAAATACTGGCAACTCCTCAGAATCACTCTTACTGGAATCCATTAGAAGAGATGATTTCTTCAGCACTATCAATATGTACTGATTATTAAGTTCATTACCTAAAAAATAAAAAAGAGAGATGAGACAGAGTGTGGCATTCAATTCAATCCATTAATGTCCTATAGCCAGGCTTTATGGAAATACATCTGAGATACAGAGCAATAGAACATGGCCCCAACACATTTCATCTGGAACTCAGAAGAGCTCTGTCTGTAGTTTAACAGTCTATGTGCAGTCGAGTCAATTCCAACTCACAGTGATCCTCTGACGGCCCCATTGGGTTTCCAAGGCTGTAATCTTGATGGGAGGAGATTGCCAGGTCTTTTCTCCCACAGAGTAGCTGATGGGTTCCAAGCGCCAGCTTTGTGGTTAGCAGCTGAATGCCTGGGCTCCTTAATCTAACAGGAACCCTCCTCAAATCCTTTTAGGACAAAGTGAGGTGTAAGCAAAGTGGAGGTTAGAATTACAAATTTTAATGGAGATAATAACAAGATTCAACAGTCATTTGTTTTCCTTTCAGTTGAGATAAAATTCACATACCATAAAACTCATCCTTTTGAAGTGTAGAATTTAGTGCTTTTGCAGTAGACTCACAAGGCCATGCAACCAATGCCACTATTCAATTTTCATCATCCTAAGAAGAAACCCTATGCTCATTAGCAGTTATTCCCCAGTCCTCCCCACTTCCAGCCCCTGATAAGCACTCGTCTACTTTCTGTCTCTATAGATTCTATAGATTTGCCTATTCTGGACAATTCATGTAAGTGGACTCATGATATATGGCCTTTTGGAACTAGCTCCTTTCACTTGACGTGCTTTCAGGGTTCCTTCATGTTCCAATCTGTATTAGTGTGTCACTGTTTTTATGGGTGAATACTATTTCTCCATATGACATACCACATTTTGTTTATCCCTTCATCAACTGATGGATATGTGGTTTGTTTCCACCGTTTGCCTATTATGAGTAATATGTGTGTACAAGTTTTTGATTGAGCATGTTTTCTTGGGTATATACCTAGAAGTGAATTGCTAGGTCCGTCAGGAGCCCTGATGGTCCAGTGATTAAGCATTTGGCTGCTAACCCCAAATGCCTGTGATCTGAACCCACCGGCTGTGTGATAGAAGACCTGTAAAGATTACTGCCTTGGAAATCCTATGGGGCAGTTTTACTTTGTCTTATAGGGTCACTCAGTCGGAATCGACTTGAAGGCACACAGCAACATACAAGAGTCATCTTGTAAACAAACATTTACTAGTACTGTAGGTGTGACCTGGGGTGAGTCACGTAACCTTCGTGGGCCTGTTTCATCTTCAGTCAATAGGTATAATAATGACTACAGGGTTGTAAAAATTAAAAAGTAATAACGCATCTACAGCAACCGCTCTGTAAAGTAAGCTAAGTGAGGAGGGAAGAAACCTCATTCGCCCTCTTGCTGGGCTTCGGTTCACTAGTGCAAAAGGAGGGAGTGGGACAAATGGACCCCTGCCGGGCTCTCCACGCCTCAAGCCAGCACCAGGGCACGGGGGTTCGCATGCTCGGAAGAGCCGTCTGGCTGCCGCGGCCACAAAGCCCTGCAGAGCCCGGCTCAGGAGAGAACCCCTGCCCAATCCACTAGCGCGAAGACTGAAAGCGCTCACCTGCAACTTCTCGCGCCACCTTTTCAAGTGTTACGCCAGACCCGGAAGTAGTTCCCCTGGTAGCGGAAGCAGAAGTTATGAGCTCGGAAGCTCTTTCTATGCAAACATGGCGTCGGCGGTGATGGTAACGAAGGCGCGTACAGCTGGTAACGGACGCTGTTTGGTCTGAGGGCAGCCAGAGCCAGGAGGCTGGGGGCGTGGAAACAACTTACCGCAGAGGGTCCTGGGCGCGTGGGGGAGTGTTCAGGGCACAGTGCATTGAGTGCGAGGCTTGAGGGGCGGTTATCACAAATCACGTGACACCTCCGGGGGCCGGTACGGGGGCGAACGGGGGTGGGGGGTGGGGGGGGACGGTCGAAGAACACGTGACCTCTTACGTTTCCCGCACGCGTGGCTTCCCTGGCGCTGGGTGACAGAGATGTGCTGTTTCAAGTCTTTGGTTCTTCGTGGATTCTTTCATCTGTAAAATAGGCTAATAATACACTGAAGCTCAGAAAATAAATGCATTCTTTCGGCTTATTTTGTGCCAGACACTGGTACATGTTGGGGTTCCCAGCAGAGAACGTGAAGACAAAGTGCCTGCTCCGTGGAGGGTTCTTTTTAATGGATGAACCGGTCAAGAGTTCTAAATTGTGACAGGTGAAGGAAACAGAAAAATTGAGCGTGTGTGTATCTTTTGTGAGATTTTTGTGGTCAGAGAAGTCCTCTAAGGAGGTAACATTTAAGACCTAAAAGTGAAAGGAGGCCTGGGCCTTTATAGAAAGGGAGCTAGGAGAGTGACTTATTCCAGTTTTATATTTTGAGAATTAAACACTGCTATTGTGTAGATTTGAAGAGGATGGGAGTGGAAATCCAGAAACCAGATGGAAAGCATACTAGGCTTGATAAGAGATGATTCGGCCAAGGTGAAAGAAAAAAAACAAACCTACTACCATCGAGTTGATGCCGACTTATAGCGACCTTATGAATAGACCTGTCATAGGATTTTCAAGGACCAGCTGGTGAATTCAAACTGCTAACCGTTTAGTTACGCAGTCTCTTAAGTCCCAGGCCACAGTGAAATCAGAGGAAAATGGGTGGATTTGAGATCTGTTTTGGAGATAGACTCAGCAGAGCTTTTTGGTGAACTGCATATGTGAACTGAGCAAAGGGACAGAATTTGCAATATTTTTCTCTAATTGAGTAACTGGGTAGATAGTGGAACCATTTAGTTTGAGGAGGATGGGGAGCAGGGCAAAAGTTTGTGAATGAGATCACGTAGGTAAATTAAGTCCAGTTCCTGAGCTTAAGTGAGTGAATAAATGTATTAATTGGTGTTTAAAGGTAACTAGAAAACCCTGGTGGTGTAGTGGTTAAGAGCTACAACTGCTAATCGAAAGGTCAGCAGTCTGAATCTACCAGGGACCCCCTGGGAACTGTTGTGGGGCAGTTCTACTCTGCCAGAGAGGGTCGCTAGGAGTTGGGACCCACCAGATGACTTTGGGTTTGGGTTAAAGGTAAGTGGGTCCCAATGCAGGGCATTCAACAAGTTCTTATTTCTTGGTCCCTTGCCCCAGCCAGTCTCTGGTCCTGATTATGTTGTGTCTGGAGAACTGAACGCAGGGACTGCCAGGCCTGGTCTTGTTACGTAGCAACGGGCACCATCTTGGTTAGCATGAACTTCAGTGCATCTGCTTTTTAAAAAGAAATGCAGCTGAGCACTTTGGAATGACTATAGAGGTATCATGTTAACAAGGACAGTTGGACTTCTGTTGGATGGGCTTTGAGAAGAAAGTCCCAGCCATCTGAATTGGCCAGGAGCCTGTGGGAGCTGCCCTCAGACAAGCCGCCCTTCTTGTTTACAAGTATCTGGTGCCTGTGGCGAGTGAGGCCAAAGTAGCAGCCTCTCTCTGGGTGTTCTGCTGCTGGGCTCTGTGGTCTTGCCTTGAGGGCATGATGGTGAATAAGGCTGAAACAGGCTGCTCTGTGGTGTTCTCTTGCTGGCTTCTGCTATTTTTGTGGTGTTTGTTTCGTCTCTGCAAGACTGAGTGCGTCAGGACTCAGGGCACATGGTGTTTATTTAATTTTTTCCATTTATATTTCACTGCCACTTTCCACTCCCCCCTCTCCACCTCACCCAGTGCTTACACCATGGATGATAATAAGGAATGACTTATCCTCTTGGAGAAGGCCAGGGACTTGTAGGCACTCCCTAAAAATCAACACACTCAAGTGGTGTTTCTGCTCCCCGTCTCATCTTCCTTACCTCCCCTTCCACTGTCTCCCTCCCACCCCACCTCTCAGCCTAACAGATGGCCCATTGATGGCGTGAAAGAGCCTGTCTGAACAATGTTTCTGTCACCCTTCCATAGTTACAGCCCTGTTGAGCCCCCCTCAAGCTGCAGCTCTTGCTGTCAGATATGCTTCCAAGAAGACAGGTGGCAGCTCCAAAAACCTTGGTGGAAAGTCATCTGGCAGACGCTATGGCATCAAGAAAATGGATGGTGAGGGTACACCTTGGCTTCTCTTTTCCAGCCGCCCTCGGGATTTTTAGAAGAGCAGAGAAAGCATACAAGGACCTGGCTCTGTACTCACAGTTTAGGCCACTAGAGTGTTTGGCTCTGGATTAAAGGGGGAGATAAGACTTGAGGAGAACTAGGGTCTGTGAGGAGGGATGGGTAGGTGTGAACCTTGACTTTGTGACTGGAGAAAAGAGGATAGAGACGGAGGGAGGGCTGCTTGTGTTGGACCATGTAGGAGTTGTTTCTGGCCTGGGGTGGTGTGCAGCATTTGAGCCAGGAAGATGAGAACGTCATGTTTTCTTAGCAGTGTGTTGTGCTGTCCTGCTAACTGGGAACCAGAATCAGTGCATTTGTGGACTTTTCTTCTAGGTCACTACGTCCATGCTGGCAATATCTTGGGGACTCAGCGCCAGTTCCGCTGGCACCCAGGAGCCCACGTGAGTTGCTCAGTGGTCCCTTTTTATCCTTTTCTAAGACTAGTTCTGTCTGTCTTGAAGCGTAACAACAGCAATAGCATTTATTAGGCTCTTACCAAATGCCAAGCATTGTGCTGAGAACTTTATCTACATTATGTCGTTTCATTCCCGACCCACCCCTGTGAGGTAGGTATCATCTCCCTTTTACATGTGAGGTGTCTGATCAGAGTTGGGGTTGCATCAGTGTTTGCATGGTTAGTAGAGAGTAGGCTTAGTAAAGAGATCAGCTGGTTCACCTTTCTGATGCCCACTTGGTAGAAGAGATGCTTAGTGATTGGAGACTATTGGTTGAATCATGAGAAACTAATTTCAATTTATTTTTTCTTATTTCTCAGAATTCTTTGCATAAACTTGTTACTACATGGTTTAAAGATAGCAGGAATTTAATAAACTATAACTCAGTGTGTGAACCAGAAATCTGACCCATACCAGGCAGGGATTTCAGTTTCAGCAGTTTGGGATTGCTTTATAAAATAGGAAAGCTCTTTGTTAAGACAGAACTCTATTCTTCACATTATTTGAGATGTTAGTTTAGTTTCCTTTGTAATCAACTTGTCTACTTACTTTTTTTTTGAGTAATTGTAGTGGACACGGAATGGCTGTGTCTTAGTTATCTGGTACTGCTCTAACAGAAATAGCACAGGTGGATGGCTTTAAAAAAGAAAAGTTTTTCTCACACAGCCCGGTAGGCTAAAAGGCCTGAATTTAGGGTGCTGGCTCCAGGGGGATGCACTGTCTCTGTTGGCTCTGGAGAAGGGTCCTTGTGTTGCATCCATTTTTCTTTGGTCTGAGAGCATCTCAGTGCAGGAACCTCAGGTCTGACAGATGCGCTCTGCTCTTTGCTGCTGCTGTGTTGCTGCTTTCTTGATTCTATGAGGTCTGCTTGCTTCCCTTTCATTTTATCTCTTATAGGATAAAAGGTGCAAGCCACACTCCAGGGGAACTCCTTTATTAAGGGTGTTGCAGTCACACCCTAATCCTGTTTTAACGTAATCATACCTATAAACCCACAGTGAGAGATTAGGATTTACAGCATAGGAAAATCACAAAATGGAGGGCAGTCACACAATACTGATAATCATGGCACAGCCAGATTTCTGCATATTTTAGGGGGACACAATTCAATCCATGACAGGCTGGTTATAATGTGTAATTGCTTCAAAGATGCTAAATTGTATGTAAATTGATTATAAATATAGAAGTTGTCTTTTTCAGAACTTGAGATACTGGAATGTGACTTCAGGTCTTGCTAAAATAACAGTAGAATTAACATTTGTTTGAGGAAGGCAGTACTCTGAGCTCTTTGTGATAGTTAACTCATTTAATCCTTAGGTGACCACATAAAGTAGTTAACTTATCTCCATTTTGCAGATGAAAAAGCTGAGACTTAGTGAAGTAACTTGTCCAAGGTGACACAGTAATGAGTAGTAGTGGTAGGATTTGAACCCATGTCTGCTTACAAAGCCAGAGAGTAGTGCTGGACTACCTGGGTAAAAACAGCATATCTCCAGTTCTCAGAAAAATACAGCTAAAGTATATACAGTTAAAACAACAATAACTATGTACATATTGGGGGCCTGTGGCTGCTAATCAAAAGTTTGGCAGTTTGAATCCACCAGCCAGTCCATGGAAACCTGTAGGAGAGTTTGACTCTGTCCTATAGGGTCACTATAAGTTGGAATTGACTCAAAAGCAACAGTTGGTTTTAGTGGTGCAGTGGTTAAGCATTTGGTTGCTAATCAAAAGACTGACAAGTTTGAATCCACCAGCTGCTCCTTGGAAACCCTATGGGGCAGTTTTGCTGTGTCCTGTAAGGTTGCTATGAGTTGGAATCCAATCAGTGGCAGTGGGTTTTTTTAATATATACGTATACAGCACACAGTTAGCTAACCTTTGCCTCATCTGTCTCATCTGTAAAATGGGGTTGGAAATAGTACCTACCTCATGAGGGGAGAATTAAATGAGTTAATGTACATAAAAATCCTGGGAACTGTGCTTATATAAGTAAGCACTGTAAAACTATTAACTAATATTATTGTTGAGTTTATTAGCATATGTATTATTTATATATACTTTTGGTCTGTACTTTCCATAGAGCTTAAACTTTATAGATCACCATGTAGATCAGAATGTATACCAAATTAATGTTTAATATGACAGCTCTAGTATTGAGTGAAATCAGGCTCCCACAGACAGGGATATGGTGTACCTTCCTCAGCGCATATTAGGCAGTCCATATTGGGATCTGTCCCGTGTGTCTTGTGTCATGGCTCTGCCTCCCAGCCCTCTGGGACTAAGTAGCCACCAGGATTGTCTGTTAGAATTTTCTTTTCCTTTCTCTGTCATGAATCATTAAAGAAGCAAAAAGCAAGGAAGTATGAGTCAGTAGTAAAGGGAACCCAAAAGGGGGCTTTCAGAACTCGCCCCTTTGGTCCCAGAGCCTGATCCCTGTGAGAAGTCTACCCAGAAGTCCACCCAGCTGACCTGGTCTGTGTGTTGCAGGTGGGGCTGGGGAAGAGGAAATGCCTGTATGCCTTGGAAGAGGGGGTAGTCCGCTACACTAAGGAGGTCTACGTGCCCAATCCTAGCAATGCAGAAGCTGTGGATCTGGTCACCAAGCTGCCCAAGGGTGCTGTGCTCTACAAGACTTTTGTCCATGTGGTTCCCACCAATCCTGTGGGCACTTTCAAGCTGGTAGGTATGCTCTGAGCTGCCAGTTGAGGCTGTTGGACGAAGACTGGATCCCAGGTGCCAGGAGAGGGTGTGGTACCAGAAGAAGTCAAGGTTTAGGGATGACTGCAGGGTCTCCCAAGGAAGAAGTCAGCTTGATGGTGACTCTGCAGGGGACTCTCTGAAGTGACTGGCTGGGAAACCTTCTGGGAGACCCAAGCTGGAACCAGAAATAAAGTTGGTTGGAGTCATGAGTTTGTGCTATTTGGGGACACCTGGATGGAGTTGCTTACTGACTTCTGTCCTTCCCTAGGCTCTCTAGTGCACATCAGGGGAGAATCAGGAATGCAGGTCTGTCAGAGTAAGGAAAGGAGAAGGGGCTGTCTTTGGAGGAGGTGATGGTTTCTGTACCATCCCCCATCCTCTCAGGGTAAGGAGAAGGAGAGCTTGTGCTGGAAATTGGACCATATTCGTGTCCACAGCTGGCCCTGGGAAGATGGTTGAGAGGAGGCTGGAAAAACGGACAATCCTGCGTCTCTCCTGGAGCCACGGCCAAAGGAAGCTAGGGCTACAGCCCTAGACATGGTCATAGGGCAGGCCCCTGCCTGCCTCTGGGGCCCAGGGCAGGGAAGAAGCCTGTAGAATGCAGATCCTCCTGAGAGGCCTAATCAGGCTCCATCTAACCTCCAAGTCGAGGCAGAATGGGTGACAGATGGGCTCTCCTCTTGCTCTGACAGAGATACCATGCCCACAGTCTCTCTGCTTTGTGACTGATCTCAAACTGTAAACAGCTGTGAAGAATCTGGCTTCAAGATTACTCAGTGGGGGCCTAGAATGGGCAGCCTGTCATTATCAACTCCAATCAGGACCTTTAGAGGCTGGACTTCAGAACAGAAGGCTAGAAAGAAGTCTGACCTTTGGACATGGCTCTTCTGGCCATTGGAGGTAGGTGGTGTTGGTTGCAGCTTGAGAGGGGCTTCTGGAGTTCAGGGTTTCCTCTCAGGGATTCTCCTCTGCCCTGAGGGATTGAGGGCAGAGAAGTCTCGTAGTTCGAGAGGTCTGCCTTGAACTTGGGAGTGATCTGAGAGTCCTCATCTGCTGCAGCTCTAAGGCAAAGGTGACTCAGGGTTTGTTACGGTTCAGTTTGTCTTCCGTCTGCATGGGGTCACAGGTACTAAGGCCCAGCTGGGCTGCTGGTTGTTAGGCAGGGGGAGAGCCCACAGGCTCAGCACTGTCCCTGCTAGTCCCCTGGAGGTGTGGGAATGGGCAGGATGGTGGCAGTGATTCCCTTTTACACAGTGATGTCTCCTTGAGCAGGGCAGGTGGCTGCTCCCTGGGTTGGGTAAACATAGCAATGGTTGGATGGTGGTATAGGCAGCAGCCTTATGGTCTCCTTATAGCTTGGTGTCAGCTGGAGGGGTAGAAGACAAAGGCATCAGCCATTCCCTTACCTCCCCTATAAGCACATGTCCTTTATTTGGATTGCTGCTCTCTATCTCCTTTCCCTTCATCAGTGACTAGTCCTTTCTAGAAACAAATTGAGTTCTAGGGCTGTTGGCTACATCGTATCCCTCTGTTGGAGCTTGTCCTGAACTATAGGATAGGTCTCCTCCTTAGGCTGGTCTCTGCTATTCTCCCCTCTACCCAAATATATAAAGGAGATTGGTGGGGGCCTCTAGCCAAATTCTGGGGTGTTCCATCAGTGGCCTTTCCTTGTCCTGGCCCCAGAGGTTCTGTTTGGATGTTGGGCATCTAGAAGAGTAATAGGAAATAATTCAGTCCTCCAGAGCACACCAGGTCACCTTTCTGCAGCCCCAGAGTCCAGAGGGCTATGCATTCAGTCGGTGAATCTGCTGCTGCTAATGGTCCTTCTTCCAAACAATCTCATAGCTGCCACCAGGGCAGTTGCTGGCTGCTGAGCAGTCCCACACAGAATACCTCACAGCCCTGGGGATAGCTCTGTGACCAGGAAACTAAGGAAGCCAGACAAGCATGTATTGCTATTATCCAGCTTGGATTTCAATCCTGTCCCCCAGAGTGAGCCTAAGATCTGGGTGCCGCACTCCCTCTAGCCCTCCAGCAGCCCTGTCTAGGCCTGGGCCCTTCCTTCCCTCTGCATTGCTTCCATAGTTGTCCTCACCACATTAGGCTCCCAGGACCCCTGTCCTTCCCAGGTGGCAGCCCTGAGAGTCCTGGGATGGACTTCTGAGAGCCCCTGTGGTGCTTAAGTGGCAGGGGGCCATTCTAGGGGTCATGACTCAAGGGGGAGACTCAGGATTTAGAGTCAGCAAGCAAGAGAGCAGAGACGAAAGCTTTGTGGTCTCCCATGCTCCATCCTTGAATTCTCTCTGCCTAGTCCAGGACACAGAGCTCAGACCTGCATCTTTTCTGAAATCTACTCAGCTGTAAAGAGACTCCACACCTTTCTGGCCTGTAGCTCATTCTTGCATCGTGTGGCAGCCAGCTCTGATGACCTTTGTGGGAAGAGTCAGAGAAAGCTGCCTCCTTCTGTCCCTGTCCCTTCATCCCTGGTCCGATGTCCAGAGCTGAGGGGCCAAAACCTAGAGAAGCTGCAGCTCAGAAGATTGCTTTTGCTTTCCGTAGCCAGCATTCCATATGGTGCCCAGTCCCTGGAGAGAGAACTGACAGTACTAGATTGCTACCTACCCCCTCCCACACAAGTCAGACACTTCCCCTGAAAGCTAGGGGGTGGGGGGCCTCCAGTTCCTTGGAGAGCTGGGAAGAGACTATCCCCTGAGCTCCCCACCAAAGCCCAGTTTTACAATGGTCAGGGAGGGGGCTAGCCAGGATGTCACTGACCCCTTCCACACTGCTGCCACAGCCCTAAGGGAACCCAGGCTAGAAAATACGGAGTCCAGAGAACAGCAAGTCCAAAGGCCCATTCTACACAGAACAGTTGCTTTTCCTTGGCCAGAAAGCAGGTATGTTTTTGGCAGGACTGGCCGGGAATGGGGTAGGGGGTGAGTATGGGGTACCAAGGGGCAGGTAAGGAGAGGAGGGGTGCTTACATATTGACAAAGTACTGGGGAGAAGTGGCAGGAACAGGGAAGCCGGCAGCGCTGGAGGTTCCTGTGGTGCAGCAGCAGAAGGGTCATGATGAACACCAGGGACAAAACTACCCTCGTGGCAGAGGTAGGCAGGGCTGCAGCCTGGACCTGCACGCGTGGGTGCCTCCTTCCTCCCCAGATTGAATTCTGTTCCAGAAGTTGGTAGAGGAATGAGCAGATTACATCGGGCTGAGCCCTGGGCTCCCTTCTTACTGCTGTGGCAGATCTGTGAGGGATAGCAGACTACCCTTATCCCACCACCCATCAGCCTAAGGAAGGATGTGTGGGAGATTTTACAGAGGAAGAAACAGAGAGGTTAAAGAACTTGTGGCAGGAGCACACACTCTTAGAAACTGGTTCTGAGGAGGCAGGAGAGGACCTACGGGCCTGGTGCCCATCCTAGGCTCTTGTCATCATGGACTGTGACATCAGAGAACTCAGCACCAACAGGGAAGGGAACTCGAGCATCACAGGCCAACCACACAGTATTCTTCAAGGCTTGGGGAGAGATGGTACTCTAGATGACTCTACAGATAAGAGGCTGGACTTCTGGCTTTGTTGAAGGGCCACGGGTGCTTCTGCTCCAACCCTGAGACCTCTCCAGGTACTCGCCAGTTGCCACAACTATGGCCAGGAGGCAGTTGTCCATAGTGATGTCTGCACAGGCAGCAGCAGTGGCAGAGGGTGCCAAGAAAGGGCATTGGCCTTGAGGAGCAGCAGGGCCACAAGGCTGGCGCTCCCCAGGATCACACCCTAATCCCAGAACCCTGTTCCAGAGGGGCACCTTCATTTAGAGCCTGGTTATTTGCGAGTAGCTGTCAGCCTCTTACTGCCCCTGCTTGTCTTAGTCAATACCCAGCTGTGACCTCAAGTACCATAGATGGTGCTTCTTGCTGCACACCTTGAGCCACTTGAGGGTCACCCTATAACTTACAAGAGGTTGGTGGGACCAGGGTTGGCTTCTCTTGAGTCTCACTGCTCAGTGAAGAGAGCTCTGACTTGCCCATTCCAAATCCCCCTTCTGCCTGACTCTGCCAACCTTCATTTCTCATTGACCTTGCTAACTAGGTTTCAGGTGCCAACTGGCTGTCCTCTGATCTCAGTTCCCACCTCTTATGTAGCAGTGGCATCCATGGTTGCCCTGGAAACTGGGCACACATGCACAAAATACAAAAGCCTCTGCCCAGGTTTTCCTCCCTGCAAAGGAATTACCCTGCCTGCCTCTGCAGGCCCCTCCCCTCACCCTTTCCACTCCCATATCCTGCATGGCCCTGCTTGAATCCTGATCCTGACTTCAGGGGCCCAGCCAGGAAAGGATTTCAAAGAAGCCTCAAAACGCAAACTTCCAGGCTACACTAACCCCATGGGAAGGGTGGAAGTAGGGAACACTGCTACGAATGCAGGCAGAGAAACATCCTAAGGTTGCCCTTGTACTTGCCTCAAGGACCTGAAGAGGGGCGAGGATGGACTAGGAGGGCCTCACTCTCAAACCTGCCCTCTGAACCTGTCAGGAGTGGCCAGGGCCTGCAGCGTTTCTGACTCTGGGCCAGGCAGGCAGCCAGAGCAGTGGGGGTTGGCTGGAATTCAGTAGTTCTGAACCTGCCTGCAAATTACAGTCAAGGGAGCTTTGAAAACACACCGAGGCTGGGCTGACTCTGACTCTGGCCAATTCAGTGAAAACCCTCAGTAAAGATCATGATCCACTGGCTAATAGGAGTGTGCAGGCAAAGTGGCCACAGCAGGTAACAGGAGTGAGTAACCAGGACCTGGGTAGTAGGCTGGGGAGTGGTCGTGGGTGAACAGGACACATTCTGCGTAACTCAAGACACAGCACCTTACAAATGTTGGGCAGGCTAGTTTGTGAGCCCCTGGCCAGAGTCCAGATGTCCTAATAATTTACTGCCTCTGCCTAGTATGGACATCTTGGTGCCATAGTGGTTCAGTGCTATGGCTGCTAATTAAAGGTCAGCAGTTCAAATCCACCAGCTGTTCTTAGAAACTCTATGGGCAGTTCTACTGTCCTACAAGGTTGCAGTAAGTTACCAGCTTTATGGCAACAGATTATGGTGACTAATATGCTGAACCCAGTTGTTAAATTTTTTTACTGACCCAAAGAGTTGTTTATAAAACAATTCCATAGCCCCGGAGTAGAACTTGAGACATGACCTCAAATGTTGTGTACTGTTGAGTTGACTCTGACTCAGAGCCCCTGTATGACAGAGTATGCCTGCTCCACAGGATTTCCCAGACTGGTCATCCTTATGGCAGCAATCCACAGGTCGTCTTCTGCAAAGCAGCTGAGTAGATTCAAACTGCTGATATTTCAGTTAGTTCAGTGCTTAAAACTGGAGTACTATGAGAGCTCCTTTTCCTCACATGGGAACCAGAAAATAATCATCTTAGCTGAAGAACCCCAACACCATTTCCTTTACAGTTTTGCCATTAACCCCTCCCCAGCTGCCAGCCCAGCCAGGGTCCTGTGAAAGCAGAATGTGGTGAGCTGGGCTCCGAGTCCACCTGCCTAGGTCTGAAGAGGCCTTCCACCACCTACTAGCTAGACTTTGGGCTCAAGTCGTTTCACAGCCCAAAGCCTCAGTTTCCTGACCTGATGAATGAGAGCAAAAACACCTCGAAGGGCTGTGAGGATCAAGAGAACTGCAGTGTGCACAGAAGGGCAGTCCAGTGGCTAGCACCAAGTGAGCAGTCATGAGCCAGACAAAACACCCAGAGCTGTTACTAGTGGTCAGGGGTGCCCTCTCCTGGCAACTAGGAGGACTGGCCATGTGGCAACCTCAGCAAGACGGGCCTTTTCCCCCAAGCTGAGTTGAGCAGATGGGGTGATTCAGGGATCCCAAAGCCTTTACCCGCACCCTCAGGTGAAGGTGTACATGATGGACACAGAGCCCTCACTAACAGCAGGAAGCCAGAGGGAGAAAAGCGCTAGCTAAAGGGAGGAAACCTGTACAAACCTTTCCAGTGTGCCGTCCCAGGTCTTAGGGCAATGGCCAGGGACCCAAGCGTCTGCTAATTCCCACCCTTGAAGGACAAGCCCTGATGGTAACTGCCAGGCCATGTGTGGTCGGTCACCTCAGCTCTTGAGGATGCCCCTAGGTCAGGGCTGGGCAGGACCCAAGAGCAGGGAGAGCTGGGGTTTCAGTATGGGGTGGCCCTGGCGACGCTGGAGGCAGAGAACCTGGCATCTGTACTGGCCCGGTGGTGGGGAGCCAGTGCTGGGCTAGGGCTTTGAAGAACTGGGCTTCAGCCTTGGCTTTCCTGCTCGCCTGCTGGGTGGCAGTCTGAGCATCTATGGGCCCATTTACTCCTCAGAAAGAGGGAGCTGGGTTACAGGAGTGCTTGGGCCCCTTCTGACTCTTGGATAGATTCTAAGCTATGTTCCCATTCAGCAGGAATGAGACCATCTATGGTGGTTGCCAGAGTCTCAGCCTCTACAACTTCCAGAAGGCCCAACAACAATGCTTCCCCAACACCCAGGAAGGAAAACAGAGGCTCAGCTTAGAGAGAGATATATTTCTTCTGTTGCATATTTCAGACGACGCTGAGCTTCAGGCACAATGCTCCTTCAGCTTCTTCTGAGACCCCTGCCACAGTGGTCTTCCTAGCTGCTCACAAGGACTGGCTCCACTAGGCTGGGAGCCCAGGCTTTGCTTGCAGTTCTTGGGTGCCTGGGAGACTCCACCATCCAGCTTAGGAGGGCCTGGTGCCCTGCCTTTCCCAGCAAGGGGTGGGGTACACTGGAAAGCTCCAGAGCCAGCCCGTCCCACTCATCTTGCATCCCTTGGCTGTGGGAGGTGCAGCTGTCCCACTGGAGTTCAGCTCCGCATAACTCCCCAGCACTGCCTGGTTCTTAGCCTGGTATGGCGCCCGGTGCCCCTGCAGCGCCTCCACAGGGAACACCACAGGCCCAGGCTGGGGGAAGGGCCCCAGAGAGTGAGGAGGCCGGGCCCCATCCAGAGCAAAAGCTGAGGGACTCATCAGGCCGCTGCTCTCCAGAGCCATGGCCCACTTTCTGGGTTGCTCTGAGTCCTATTGCACATTTTTTATTTCCAGTTCCTCCCCCCACCACCCATTTTCTTTTTTAAATAAAAAAATACAAACTAGAAGGGAAAGTGAGTAAGTGCAGGGCATGGAATGCTGGAGCCCTTCTTCCTACAATCCCGCCAACCTTGTGGTCCCTAGCAGAGCCATCAGCAATGTTAAGCACTGTGTCCACCTTCCCTGCCATACTGAAGGCTCTTGATGGCTGGAATGGGTGCTGCCTGGGCCTGGTTCTCACCCGTGGGAGGGAACATCCCTCCACTGTTTGTAAGGTGCAATTTCCCGGGTCCTCCGGGCACTGGCTGGGGCCCTGCTACCTGAGTCGTCCATCTGCTTTGATGGGCCCTAGCTCTGATTTGGGGTCAGGGGACAGAGAGCTCCAGCTCGTCAGTCTGCAGGGCTCCAGGGAAGGGCACGTAGAGGGGCCCATGGCACACAGTCCAGCCACAGACCAGAAGCTGCTCAGTTCCGCATCTGTCCAGGCTTCCAGCGCCAGGCCTGTGAGCTCCGCGTGCTGCCGGGCCACCGCCTCCGCAGGCTCTGGCTGGGGCAGGTTCAGGATGCTGCTCAGGCCCTGGAAACTCTGCTCCATGTACTCATTGTGGGGTGGCCCAGCATGCAACCAGCTGGCGTCATCTAGGGATGCAAAGCAGGCAGTGAGCATGCTCTGCCCAACGTGCCATGCAGGACAGAGCCCAAGTCAGGCCTGGGGACCCCAAGGTCCTGTCCCAACTCTACCACTGAGGCATAACCTTGCTGAGGGATCTTGGGCTACTCCACAAAACTTTCTGTGCCTTTGTTTTATAAAACCAAGACTATAGTCCCTGAACACCCAACTTTAGGATTAAATAAAATAGTGGGTTCAAGGTACTTTAGAAAATAAGGTTTTTTTCCTACAATGGACTGGTTGGCGCCCATGTCTCAGCATTTCTCTGGGCTCCCAGAGGCATCAGAAGCCTTGTAGCTGGCTCTGCAGCTGTCCTGCCTGCTTCAGCAGCCTCCTTTTTCCCTGGTATCTTGGCATCCTCTACCTCCTCCAGGCAGCCTACCTACCCTCTCCTCTAAAGTATCAGGCTCCTCCAACTTTATTCCCTCAGCTCAGCATCCCTTTCTGTCTGTAAGTCATTCAGTCCTTAAGGCTCAGCTCAGCTACCTGCCTGCTGCAGGGCTCCCCTCCCTTCTTTCCCATCTGGCACTTTAACTACACTGTTGATTGAGTTCCAGGGGAGCAGTGGGAACCTGGACTGCCTGCCTCAGGTCAGCCCAAACCCTTGGAGCTACACAGTTGTGCCTACTTGGCATAACATGAATTGAAAAGTCAGATTGCCAGCACCCCTTCGTCTCCTGGGCTACACATTATCTGACCCACAGTGTGTGTGAGAGGAACATCTATGTATTGAGCACCTACTGTGTATCAGCTACTGGGACATGCCCAGCGTAATGTCTGTTCAGAGCCAGCTCCCTCAGCCTCAGCCAAGTGGGTGGAGGGCCGTGTGACCCTGCCTACTTAGCCAAGCAGTGCCCCAGGATGGCCCATGAGGTGTGCCTTCACAGGAATGACGAACTAGGGGACCAAGGCCCTGGTCAGCACTGGTGCAAGGAGAGGCCTTGTATTGCAATGCAAACAAAGTATGAGAAGCAGAGCCTGAGGTCCACAGGCAGAGGTGAGGATGAAGCGACAAGAGGACCCAGGGACAGAGGGTGACCTGCAGTCCTGCCCCTGGCTCTGGAAGAGAGGCTTGCAGTTTTCCAGAAATGTCTCCTTTTTCACTGGAGCTAGTCTGAGTTGATCTGTGTTACACGGATTCAGGTGATGTCTGACAGTACGTAGTATACTCCCACCTTACAAGTGATGAGACTGAGGCTCAAGAAAGCCAAGTGATTTGCGGAGAACGATACTCTAATAAAATGGCAGAGCCATGTTCCAAAGGCGGGCCTGCCTGACTCCAAAGTTTCCCTTTCTAGCATACCACACTGCTAGGCTCTGGGCTGTGAGGTGACAGGAGGTCAAAGGCCCCAGCCTCCCCGCCCCCACCTCTAGGGATGGAGTCACCTGCCTGGCTTCTGGGCATTATTTGGGAACTAGATCAGTACCTTTCCTGAGAGGTAGTTTGCGGTTGAAGGTCAAGGGCAGCACGAGGAAGCGGGTCTCGCCCAGGGGCTCCCAGAACTGAAGCAATCGGACAGTCCAGGTTCCTGGCCGCAGGGGCCGGCTCAGTGGGGGCTTGTACTGTGTGACCTCAGTCTCCGTGTCTACTGTGATATCATAAGATGTGGCCACCACATAAGCTGGATCAATCCAGACCACAGTGGCTGTGAGGTTGGGGCCCCGGGCCCAGCGCTGCATGGCTACAGGTTCGTCCAGTGGCCCCATCAATCCCCCAAAGTTCCGGAACAGACGTTCTTTGGGGTCCCACTCGGTGCCAACCTGTAGGGAAGGAGGCAGCTGGGCAGGAGCCTAGGAAAAGCCTTCCGTCCTGGTGTTGCTTCTGACTCCCTGTGTAACCTCGGACCAGTCACTGTCTCTTTCTGGGCCTCAGTTTCCCCATCTGCAAAATGAAGGGGTCTGACTATTCTCATCTGCTCTGCAATGGTGGGGATCCTAAGGTCAGAAGGAGGTTTGCAGCCCTGCCAGAGACCATCCCCACATGAAACCAAAGCCTCCAGGAACAGGGTAAGGAGACCCTCAAAGTTTAACCTGATGATCCAACCAGAATGTTCAAATCCTTCTGTAAAAGAAAATTCCTGTAGTTTAGAAGATGTGGCTTGCACTATAGTGGGACTGACAAAGCCCTTTTTACCCACTGATGTCCTTTGTACCCTGAGTGGGAGGCATGCCTCAGTGTGCACAGATGGGGGTAACATGGGCATGTCTATATGAGGGCATCCCTATACCTGCCACAGTGAGAAAGCAAGGGTCTGTGAACCCAGTCCATAAAAGCTTAGTCAAGTCTTATCACTCCCTCCCTTGGTTTCTGTCTCTCTCTTCCCACTATCCTGAGTCTTGCTGAGGGTCAGGATAAATCAAGGGGGAAGACCTGTCCCACCTCCAGACTTTGGAGCCGGCTCGCCTGGTCACTGCGCCCCACCAGCTTCAGCAACCCCTGGGGCATCAGCCACATCTCAAGCGTCTCTGCCGGCCCCTGGGCTGAGGGCTGCACTGCCTGCGTCACCAAGTAGCCCTGGAAATGGTCGTCATAGAAATACAGGTGCACACTGGACGGCAAGCCCCTGGGCTCAAACCTAAGAAGGTTCCAGCAGGGAGAGAGGGAGATGCCATCAGCACACCCAACTTGGCCTGGAAAACCAGGGAGGGGACTCTGGGGAGTGCCACCCCAGGTACTTCCTTCACCCCAAATCTCGTGCCTACAGCACATATCTGCCTGGCTCTCATTTCTTTTGTCAATTTGTAATTTTCCCTGCCTCAGACAGAAGAATCCCTGTGGGTAGGGGCTATCTCTGACTGGCCACCCACAGAGGATCCCACACCCTGAGATACCAGAAGGGGGTCTCACTTGCAGAGTGTAGTTGCTGCAGCAGGCGCGGCGGTGGCAACATGGCGCAGGCTTAGGCGGGCAAAGGCAGTGTAGGCAGTGAGCATGATGTCACTGAGCCCACTGGGGCCATCAGCTACGTCATACGTGTTTTCCCAATAGGCCTTGAGGGCTGGCGTGCCTGGGGGGTAGTTGCCATACAGATGAAAATCTAGGATTTCTAGAACCTCCTGATTCACGGTCGACTCAAACTTCCGGGCGAAGAAGGTGGGTCTGGAGACTTGCTGGAGTGGAAGAGGGTGGAGTCTGGCTGGAGTCTGGAGGGTGAAGGGTCTGGAGGTCCAGAAAGCATGGCAAGGAGGGTGGCTCAGCTTCCAGGCCCCTCCCAGGACTGCCTAGAGGTGAGGACTGGGCAGCCCACTGGGGCTTTCCCTGCTGCCGCTGTAGCCCACTGCCCAGGGCTGTGCCTGCTCCAGGTGAAGCCCCCCAGCTTCTCTGGCTGGCCCGCCCCAATCCTTTCTAACCATGGGAAAGCTCACAGGGAAAACCTGGGGGGAACCCTAGCAAGAGGCAGCCTCCTGGGCTGTGGGGCAGGCACCTGCAGCCGCAGGAAGTCCGAGGGCTTGAAGTCATTGGGGGAGCAGCCACACCAGTCCACGATGTGCTTGTACTGGCACTTGCAGCCCAGCTTGCGGTTCCAGTTTGTGACCCGCAGGTTGTTGTCTACAAGGCTCTCACAAGCCGGGCTGTTCTCCAGCACCGTGTGGAAGAAGGACTGCAGGCAGCCAGGGGAGGGTGAAGGATAAGCCGTGGGCATCCCAGCATGTACCCTCCCTAGCCTCCAGGCCTTCCTGGGGTCACCCACCTCTGCTGGGAGCAGTGTGTACGTGTAGAACTGGCGGAGCTGGGCTACCAGTGGGTCGTCCGTGTATACCACGTACTCCACAAAGCTGCGTGTCAGCACAAACCAGTCGGAGCCACCATCCACCACGATGCCTGCTGGGATCTGCCGCTCACCCAGGCGCCACATATGTGAGTCACACTCATGGAAAAGTCGGTCCAAACCCTGTTTCTTGATGAACCTGTGGGTGGCAGACAGGTCATGGCTAAGGGCTCTGCAGGGTTAGGCCTGAGCTCTCTCATCGTGCCTAGGAATCACACCACTCTTCCATCTGAGGTTGGTTTGGAGCTCTATAACCTCAGGCTGGGGACAGTGGAGCTCCCCTAAGCAGGAAGGGTTGTGACAAAATCCCAAGACCAAGACCTCCCCTACTGCCATCTCGACTCGCACCTAGAGTTGTCCCGGCCATGCGACTTGAGGAAATTCTTGTCCCGGTTCTTGGACAGGAAAGCCACCAGCTCCTCATTGGTCCTGGAGAGGGCACAGAGGGTAGGGTGGGCAGCAGTGTGACGGGGAGTAGCTCAGACACATCCCAGAGTGGACTTCCTCCAGCACTTTCCCTTTGCCCCATGGCCCCTTCCTTTCTCGCTGAGAGAGCTGTCCTGCCCATCTGTCCCACGTCCAACTGATGTTCTGAGGTGGTGGTGGGCACCTGAGACCCCTAAAGACGGCCCACTTCCATCCTGCCTCCAGGCTTTCTGGCTGCTCTGGCATCTCCAAGGCCAGGCCTCAGGCTCCGCCTCTTCCCCACCTCACCTTGATCTCCACCCTCAGATCAGGGAGCCCTCATGGTACAATGGTTGAGCACTCGGTTGCTGATTTAAAGGTCAGCAGTCTGAACCCAGCGGCAGCTCCATGGGAGAAGAGACCCACTGAACTGCTCCTGTACAGATTAGTAGGCCAGGAAACACCGTGGGACTCACGGTTTCTATGAGTCAGAATGATGCAGTGGCATGCAACATCCCCTGGGCATCCTTTACCAGACCTTCCCCTGAAGCATGGATGGGGCCAAGGGGTCCCTGTCTGGGCTGTGTGGGCCCCAGAATGAGGCATGGGAGAGGTGAAGGAGTCTATCAGGGCCCTCCGAACTCCAAGGTCCTCTTCATCTGAGGCCCCAGGCCCAAGTGATGCCCTCTTCCTACCCTGAGTGGTTGAGTACTGTCCCCTCACCTGGTGGGGTAGTCGGTGGCACTGAGGTTAATGAAGAAGTCCCAGGCCCAGCCAGGCACCTCCAGCAGGTCCCGCATGCTCCTCAGGTACATCCGCAGCAGACTGGCCCCACCCCAAATGGTGACCATACGCCAGGGTGTCACCCTCATGTTGTCATACTGCCGGGCCAGCTCCACCACCTCGCGGTGCAGGTAGTTGGAGCGCTGGGGGTGGGGTGGGAGGGGGCACTCAGCACTCGTGCCTGGGCCCCAAGCATTACAGTCCCCTAACTCAGAGCACACGTGATAAGGGATGAAGATGGCATACTCCCAACCCAATGCATGACGTTGTGCTGGCTGCTCCCTATTCCAAGCCTCAGTTTCCCTGTCTGCAAAGTGAGGAGGCCATCTGAGTCAGGTCAAAGGCCCTGCCTGTATGTGACCACCTGGGCCTCTTTTCTGCTCACCTCAGGTCCCTGGCCTCCACTCAATCACAGTACCTTGTCCACATGGATATAGAAGAAGTGCTGCTCGTGGTAAACTGCCTTGAGGAGTCGCCGCAGCTGGCGGATGGCGCGGCCGTGAACCACCAGCATGTAGGCAATGCGCACCGGGGGGCCGTCCATGGGCTGCTGGGCCCGGATCTCATCCCACTGGATGCCAGGGCTCATCTTCCCTGTGAGCAGAGAACAGGTCACAGGGCATGGTGACAGGGAAAGAGGGGCTGCCTGCCTCCTAAGAAAGGAAGAGCCCCAACCTGGAGCCCGCCACTCCAGGACACAGCTCCGCCTCTGCCATCAGCTCACTTGGTGCAGACCCAGGCAAGGGTCTGCATCTCCCTGGGCTGCCGCCTCCTGAGAAACAGAGGGAGAATCCCTCCCACTGCCCTTCCAGGGCTCCACCTCTCTACCCCAGGCTTGGGAAGGACCCAAACTCCAGGTCTCTCACCAGCCAGCTGGCAGTGCCGGGGCACAGCCTTGGGCATGAGGTTCCCAGCCTGGTGCAGGCACACCACGTTGGCGATCTCCTGCTGGCACTGCTTGGTGCTGGCCCGTGCCAGTGCAGACAGCGCATCCTTGCCGGTAATTTCGCACTTGGGGGTGAAGCCGTTGTCCGTGGGCTGGGGGGCACCCTCCATACTCCCCGTGTCTCCGTGTGCTGGGAAGCCAGCTGCCCCCACCAGTGCTTCCCCAGCCGCAGCCCCACTCAAGTTCTGGCGGCCTGGGGCCTCCGGGGGTGGGGTGGACGGGATGCGCCGGCTGGCTCTGTACCGGCTGGTCACTGCCCGCACCACCTTGGCTATGGGCACACCCGGGCTCTCCGCACGGCCTCGCCAGCGCCCATGCCTTCGACCCGCACTGCCCCGCCGCCCTGCCGAACTGTCTGTGTCTTTGGAGCCCTCGCCAAGGTCGAGCAGCCGTGGCTTCCTCTGCCTTCCTTTCTGTAAAAGACAGACACAGGTCACTGGAGCAGTCACCTCGTGCTCCATTAGCTCCATCTTGATTGGGGCACACTCACATCTAAACGCCTCCCCTCACTCTTCACCTGGAAGTTCTGTTCACCTGAACACTGCACAAACAACTCTTCTAGAAAGCCTCTCTGGCCAGCTGATCCAGGGAGGCCAGCCCCCCGCATTGTGCCGCCCGATCTCCATGTCCCCCTTTACCTCACAAGTCATGAGGCACTTCTTCTCTTGCACTGGACTCAGACACCACCTTCTGTTTCAGCAGATATTAAAGTGAGCCCCAGCTCCCCAAGTTCTGTCCCCCCAAACCCTGACTGAACCCCATCTATTCTCCAAGACCCAGCTCCAAGTCTGCTAGCAAGAAGTGACCCGTTTGGCCCACAGTGGGGTGTTCTGAGCTCTATGGTGTCTGTCCATTCCACCGGTGGACACTGAGTTCCTCAAAGGAGACCTGTGTCAGCCCTACCTGCCCTGTGCCCAGCAGAGCACCTGGTATCCAAGGGGCCTCCAAGGGACGGATGACACAAGGCCTTGTGTGAATGCCTAAGACTGCAGACTGGAGACACCAGGGCCCTAAGCCTAGCTCTGCCCTGACTACCAGTTACCAACAATTACTGTTATCTGAGCTTATTTCCTCAGCTGTTAAATACAGCAGGGAAGAGTGAGTATCAAAAGAGCTAAAGCATGAGCTAATGCAGCTCGAAGGAGCTGTCTAAGCCAGCTGTCTCCCATTCCTCTCTGCCACTCTAAACTTCAAGGCCACACGGCTAAGTCCTCTTCTTACTTGGCCTTTCAGCAGCATGACATATTGGATCACTTCCTCACTTGGCTTGCATGATAACTCTCTCCCGGCTTCTCCCCAGCTTCAAGGCTACTCCGTATCAGCCTTCTGGGATGCTTCTTTATCTCCCACATCTACCCTAGGGCCTCTCACAGTCAAGGTGATCTCACTCATTCCTTTGGTTTTAATCTCCATCCACATGCTTTTCACACCCAAACTGATCTCTGGCCTGGATTCCTT
This sequence comes from Heterohyrax brucei, assembly GCA_028571685.1. Taxonomy (NCBI): domain Eukaryota; kingdom Metazoa; phylum Chordata; class Mammalia; order Hyracoidea; family Procaviidae; genus Heterohyrax; species Heterohyrax brucei. Next base: position 107,868,507 of record CM053149.1, on the reverse strand, counting down.
CCTTGATCCTACTTACCTGCTTCCCTGACACCTGATTTGGGAGTTTGATAAACCTTTCAACCCTGCAAAGGCCTGAAGTAAAGACTGAAAGTAAACTCCTGCTCTCCTCCCCCAAGGGCTCCTAGTTCACTCCTTCCCAAGGACAGCTGCATCCTTGAACTCACTCAGGCCAGAAAGTTTGACTGTCATCTTTGACTCTGTTTCCTCTCATAGCCAATATCCAATCTATCAGTAAATCTAGTTGGTGCTACCTTCAGAATACCACCATCGCCATCCTCCCACCTGGATTCCCTCCTCTCCTTGCTCCTTATATTGCCCCCTTGGCCTGTTCTCCTCACTGTAGCATTGTTCCTGCGAGCACTTATATTCCACTACCCTTTCTGTTCGAAGTGACCTTCCATTTTAGGATAAAAGCCGAAGTCCTCACACTAGCCTGCAGAGGCCAAGTGAGCTGTGTCCAGCTGCCCTGTAGCCCCACCCCTCCCCTCAGATCTCATCTCATTTCCTCCTGACCTCATCTGCCAACTACTCTAGCCACAGTGGCCTTCTCAGTGGCCCTCAGCCCACCTGGCAAGTTCCTTAGACCACTGTCTGCTGCACCTGGAAGGCCCTTCCCCCAGGTCTCTTCAGCACGCTCCTTGCCTCCTTCAATCCTTGGCTCAGATGGGAACTTCTCCGGAAGGCCCACCCTGACCACTGGATTTGAAACTCCAGCCCTCCTTCATCTCCTGTTCATTTTCCCCATAGCACAGATCACCTAACATCCCACCATTTGTTATTTACACTATATTATCGTGTATATTTCTTCTTGCAAGAATGTAAGCTCCACAAAGATGTATTCCCAGAGCTCAGGAGAGTATCTGGCAACAGCAAACACTTAACAAATATTTGTTGAAGGAATGAATGATGAATATAAAGTCAGCATTTAAGTAATGCTGTTATTATTACTGGCCAGGGAGTAGGAAACTGTCAAATGTTAAGTCAGGAAAGAGGTCCCGGGCTCCTGTGGGTTGGATTCTGCCCTTCCCTCACCTTATGGACCTCCCCTCCAGTCGGAAGCATGGCAAAAACCTCACCTCTCAGGCCAACAGCCACCTCTGGGGCAGGACCGTCTACCCCTACACCCTAGAACCAACATCCTCTGTGCCCAACACCTACACAGCCTCCTTCTGATGAGTGCTCTGAAACAGCTGGGGTACCCACTCTCTTTTGAGAAGAGACACCTGCAAGACGGACAGTAAGAGTGGGCAGCAGACTCTGTTCTGTACCCACACTGGGAAGGGCACCTTGAGCTGCAACACCCAGTAAGGGCTAATACTGCCCCACCGAGCTGAGTCTGCATCCACCTGGCAACATGTGACCCGGCCCACAGCAGGCAGGGAAAGGCAGTCCCAAGCCTAGAGGGACAGAGACAGCAACGGAGCTGTGGGCTCTCTGGGGTGGGAGCCGGATCAGTAAGTCAGGAAGCTAGTCAGGAGGGCAGGGCTCGGGGCACAGGGCCAGGCTGGCTGCAGTGGGGGACAGGATGTGGGAGGAGACGGACTTGTTGGTGCTCTGCACTGCAGCAGGGAGCTGGCTGACCCTGAGACGATGATCCCCGAGGAGCCTGGGGGACCAGGAGGCAGCAGCGAGAAATCAGAAAGGCCCCACCCCATCCCTCCCTGGCCTCAGTTCATACGGGCATCAGCAAGCCTACATGCTTGTGTTCCTAGAAAGGCTGTCGCCAGTAGTCCCTGAGGCCAGGATTCCCTCTGACTCCTAAAGAAGGGGACTTGCCCGAGGCCCACCAAGGAGACCGTTAAGGTTCACTGCCACTTCTTGGCTCTGTAGCTCCTCCTCAGAGGAGGCTGCTTGAGACAGAGAGACTGAACACGGAGACGCTACTCACAGCCCATCTTCTGTGGCCTTCTCAGACGGCGATTAAAACAAGTGCTGTGACAGTGCTGGTGAAAGCTTTGAAAACTATAAAGTGGCTCCCTGGATGGTAGTGACTGTCTTTCAGCATCCACTCTAGCCCTCCACAGACAGGCAGAGCGCACATCCTAAACACACATCTGATTGGGCTGCTGCCTCAAAACCATTTACCACCTCCCACTGCACACAGACTAATGAACACAAAGCCCCTTATGTCTCTGACCACCCGCACAGAATCTGCCCTGGACTACGTCTTTCAGCTTCCTCACCACACCCTCCTTTCCACTCCTCAAAGGCACCCACTTAAGTCCACTCTCCTCAATGCCTTTTGCTAGAACTTTCCAGCCCACCTCTGCCCAAGGCTGGCCGGCTCCTTCAGCTCACACGCCACTTCCTGCAAGCTTTCCCTGACCACCTGAGCTAAACTCCTTTCACTCATCTCAATTTGTAATAATACATTTGTATTTCCCTTTCCCTATCTCTCCCTGCAGACTCTCAGCTCCCTGAGAGTAGAGACTACATTTGCTTTGTTTATTTCTGTATCCCCAGTATCAGCACAATGCCTGGTACAAAACCCACCCACTGGTACAAAACAGGACTTCATAAATAGATATTTGTTGAATGAATGCATAAATCCCTAATTCCCACTGTGCAATGATGGTGATGAATTATTACAGATGTCATTTACTGAGGGTGCCAGCACTCCAGATGTGTGCTTCCTAATAATCTTTACAATCATCCAATGACAGAGATGCTATTCTTACCTTTTTCTGTATGATGAGACACTGAAAACAAAGATTTGCCCATGGTCAGCTACTTAAGAGCAATAAGAGCTAGGATAGGATAGTAGAGCAGGTAGTCCACAAATCACCCTCACCTTCTAATGTTAAGCGGCCTGATCATCCCAAGTACTGCTGAGGTGGGTCGAAGTATCAACTACTGCCTGCAATGCATAACCTTTAAGTCACTGGAGGTCTCTTCCCACTCCAGGCCAGGAGTTCTATCACTTTCAGCCCATGAAGCCAGAGGAGGGGTGAGGAAGAATCCCAAACACTCCACTGCCTCAGTTCTCTATCCCAGCTGGACAATCTCACAGCCCATCTAGCCCCATGAAGCTCAGAGCCAGGTATGTGAGAAACCTCTCCATCATATGCCCCTCCCCAGAGTGGTCACCAGCCTCCGCCCACATCCTTATCCCAGGGTCAGAAGGCTTCCTGACTGTTCATCAGACCCCATTTTAGGATGTCCCTGCCATCTGCCAAAACAGTCATCTGTCACTGAGCCCCAAACCATCTCTTCTTCCTTGCTGGTCCACACAGAACCAGCCGGATCCCCTGGGATGTCAGAGCCAGCCTTCCCCACCCCACTGTTAGCCTGCCCTGCCAAAGGCCAAGCACGCTCAGCTCCTTTTGAGGTATGGTCTTACATGGCTCTGTTCCCACTTCCCTCACCAGGCTAGCAAGAGGCTAGCCTCTTCATTCTTCCATAAAAAGGCAGGCCACCTCTTCTTCCTGTCTCTACACCAGGCCTTCCAGACCGCTGAGATGCATGGAAGGGAAGTGGACATCAGGGGGCTCTCACCCTTCACCCTACTAGACAGCAACACCCAGGAGAGGCAAGCAGAGCCCCTGAGCCAGAGCTCTGGGGGCCCAGAACCAAGACGGCAGGCAGGGAAGGCAGGCCCTGTGACACAGGGAACTGCTTTGGGCCACAGCTGGAGTCCTGGTTTGGTCTATTCGCTTTGCCCTTCCAGAGGGCTCCAGACCCTACCACACTCCGGGAGGGCAAGTCTGAGCCTCCAGCTGAAACCACCACAGATAGGCAAGAGTGAGACCCTCCCCAAGTAAGGATTTCAGGGACTGAGCAGGATGAGTGCTGACCCCTTGAAGCTGCCGGGCCTGGGGCTCCACTAATCCAGCTGCTGCTGTTCCTATTCCCTTGGAACCAGAGGGTCCCCTCCCAATTCCGGTGGGCCGACTCACCAGGTTACCTCCCGTCAAGTCCTCCTCTGAAAGCCCACCTAGGTTCTTCAGCCACGCCTCAGGGACACTCCAGTTCTCTGCTCACCAGTCACTCTCTACTCCCTCAATTCCTAGCACACACTTTGTCCGGGCGCGCGCTCCACGTCCGCACCGGCCACCGCTCCTCAGGTACAGCTGGTCCCTCTACCCCACAGTTCTGCCCGCGGCGCACACCCCCGTCCCCTCCCAACTTCACAAAGTTTGGCCTGGGGCTCCCCGCTCCGGAGCAGGCTCGGGCCCAGCCCTACCTCCCAGTCCCACTCCCCACGCCTGACCTTCACCGCTCCCGGGGCCGGAGACCCCCACCCTCCTCCCCTCCCCCTCCCCTGCCGCCTCCGCCCCCAGCCTGCCCTCGGCCCCGGCCTCCGGGTCACCCACAGCCCCTGCGGACAAGTCGCAAGCCTGTCGGGGAATGGGGCACAGGGGCCCGATGCCCAGCTTCAGGCGGTCGCAAGCTCCCCGCACGCACGCGGCCCGTGCCCCACTTGTCGGGCCGGGGCTGCCGACAGCCCCGCCAGGACCCCGCGCGCCCCCGCGCCCGGCCTGCCCGCCTGCCCGCCCGGCCGACGGCGCACCTCTCCCGGCTCTTCCTCCTCCAGGCCGCTGAAGGTCCACACCACTAGGCCCTGCAGCAGCAGGATGGCCAACGCGATGGCGATCGCTAGCTTGTAGCGCCGCACCAGCTTCTGCACCCGCGCGCTCGCCACCATCTTCCTGCCCCGGCCGCGGGGCGCGCGCCCAGCCCTGCAACCCGGCCGCGGGCGCGCGCGCGGACGCGGGATCGAGCCGGCGCCCCTCTTGCCCTGGAGAGGCGAGCCGGGCGCGCGCCGGGGCGGAGCTGGGGGCGGGACCCGCGGGCCCGACGCCTCGCCCGGAGGGCCGGGGTGGAGCCTGGGCCTAGGAGCGCAGGCGGGTTTGGGGTGCGGCACGTCCCGGGCAGTCTTCTCTTGGGCTCTGTCGGTACTCCACCTTCCACCACCTCCTGGACATCAGCCCCCTTGTGCCAGGGTGCAGCAAAGTCTGCCGCCTGACCTCTCGCTGGCTGCCTCGGCTCGCGGGGACTCGGTTTCGCGCGGATAAGCTCTCAGCCCGGGGGTGCACAGGGAATACTGAGATACTAGAACCCCCAGAAGTGCCGAGTTGGGTGAAATTGTAGCGGTAACAGAGGCCTCTGCTTAAAAACTCTGGAAAGCTCACCTACGGAGCAAAGTTTAACCTCCCTTGGCTGGCATCTGAGGTCCTCACGAAGTATTATCTCGTCTCCTCTTGCTCTCATCCTAAGCATCCTTACGCCTATTCTGGAGCAGTGGTTCTCAAATCAAGCATGGTCAGAATCACCTGGAGGACATGCTCAAGCAAAGTGCTGGGCTCCACCGCTAGACTTACTGCTTGGGCAGATCAGATGGGGCCTGAGAATTTAAATTTTCACAAATTCTCAGGTGATGCTAATGCTGCTGGCCTGGGGACCACACCAGACTTTGGGCATATGTTGGTCTCTCTGCCAGGTCTGCGCAGCAGCCTCCCTCTCTCACCTTCCGTCAACGGCGTCCTCCCCAGCACTGTACAATCAGCCCTGATCACACAGCCAGTCACCATTGTTATACGGTCGTGCCTTACTCATCTTCGAATCCTTGGCCTGGCACTTGACATCCGACGATGCTTAGTAAAAGCCAGAGCCCTGGTGGTGCAAACAGCTAAGCTCTTGGCTGCTGAGAGGCAGGTTGTTCAAACCCACCCAGTGACTCTGGGAAAAAGACCTGGTGATCTGTTTCTATAAAGATCGCAGCCTAAAAAACCCTGTGGGACAGTATCACATGGGGTCCCTATGAGTTGAAGTCCACTCCAGTGGCATCCAGCCACAACAAGTTCAATAAGTACTGTGAAAGACGGAGTAGTTAAAAACCAACTTCCTATTGAGCAGCAGGCTGGAACGTGTTTTGAGTGCCTGGCATGCTCACATCTGCAATAGACAAGCCTAAACACGTGTGGACCTTGAAGCCTGACAAGTACCCATTAGAGGAGGGGGGAGGTGGTGAGGCCATACCCACCAAAGCCTAGCATATCCCCAGCTAGTGAAGTGTTTATGAGAAGGAAGAAATGAAAATAGCAAAACCAAGTCTGGAGACTTAAGATGAAAACTCTTAGAACCACATAGAGGTCTGCCAAGAGAAATGGTTAAACAAACAAAGGTTGGATGAGTTTGAAAGAGTTTGGAGCTTGCTGGGAGACTAGCTTGGTGAGGGATTTTAAACTGTGACAAGATGCAGGAGAGCTGGTCATTTGATGACATGTAGATAAAACCTTATTTAATCATCTTCCCAGCCCTGCAGTGGAATGTCTAATCATTCCATTCCTCTGCATTTGTTAAATGGGAGAATTACAGATGATGTTTCCGATGAGAATTCGGCTACTTGAGAGAACCTACACCACTTCAAGGATTTTGGAAAACGTTGGTTGACATGCCAGCATTTGGTATGTTAATTAATATCGATCTTGTGTGCTCATTAAATTAGGTTCCCTAGAGATCTTTACGTGCCAATACTCTCCCCCACCCAGAGTGAAAACAGCTTTATTTTTCATTGATTATACAAACAATACATTCTCATTATATAACATTTAAAGCACAGGCTATATATAAGAAAGTAAGAGTTGCCTGCAATCCCATCCCCTTGAGGTAATCATCATTAACATCTTGGTGACCCCCCACTTTCCTTTACCTCTGTATCTGGATACATGTCAATAATTCTGCATGGATAGAAATCACATCATGCACATAGTTTTTAAACATTGACATTTATTTTTAAGTACTCCACCCCCCCCACCAATGTTTAAAGTTGGGCCTCCTTTCTTCCTTCTTTCCTTCCTTTGTTTCTTCTTTCTACTTTTCTCCATAGTCAACACACACACATACATACACCTGCATGTAGATTGTTTGCTTGTTTTTAAATTTTATTTATTTTGTTGCTGCTGTTGTTGAATGTGCAAAACATCCACCAATTAAATAGTTTCTATGTGTACAATTCAGTGACACTGATGACATTCTTCAAATTGTGCTACCACTCTCATCCTCCTTTTCGGAGTTGTTCTCCCCCATTAACATAAAGTCACTGCTCCCTGAGGTTCCTATCTGATAGAGTTGCTATTGTCAATGTGATCCCTTGTAGGTTGCTTTCACACAGGTTGTTGCTATTGGTTTGGTGGGGAGGTTCATTATATCTAAATGTTGATTCATATTACAGACAGTTCTTTGCGTCCTGTTTTTCTTCCTTAACTATAAATACATAACAGAAGTCTCCCAAGTTGGTAAAGGTCTAATTCATTCTTTTTAATGGCTGCATAATATTCTATTCCCCTCTTAACTGGACCTTCACTTGTTTATTGCCGCTGCTACAAGCCTATAATAACCATGCTTATACACATACATATACCTACCCATGAGCACTTATGCTTTTGTTTCAGTGGTACAATTTCCCAGGAATGAGATCACTGGGGAAAGGGGCATTTTAAAGTGTAATAGATATTACCAAATACAAAGATACTTCACATTTACAACAGCAGAGTATGAGGCTGTGGTTTCCTGCACCACTTCTAGCAGCAGGTGTTTTTCCAAATCTGAGAACTGAGAAGTGATCTCGTTATTTTAATTTTGGTTCTTTGCTGGGGAGGTCTGCAGTGTCCCTTCATTGGTCTCTAAGTCTAACTCATTTATAGTGTATGTGAGTAATATGAGTTGTTATGACATTTGAGATACAAACATGGTCTACATCTCTTGCATTTTTCTCGTTAGCCAGCTGAGAGCTTCTGGTACTCTAATTCATCTTTAGTCCTTTAAGTTGCCTAAAAGGCCTGTGGTGGGCACACGAAGTTCACAAAGCAGGGGTCAGCTGTGCTACTACCACTGCCAAGCAGGAGAACACTGGGGGTGCACATTCAGCTGGTACAGATGCATCTTAGTCTCACAGGAGTGGCTGTGGAAAACTGGTCTGCAATTAGAAGTTATCCAGAGAAGCTTTCACTGGTCTGATCCACAGCCCTGCCCAGGCCACTAAGCCAAGGCAAGATGCTCATTACTGGGACTCCTAGGGTTGCTGTTCTCAGTCTTTCATCCACAAACGGTATTAGCAGGTACATTTCCTCTTTAAGCAGTAGAAATTGCCTTTCTAAGTGACTAAAATGGGAGGGAAGTTGGAATGTTCCTGCTTTGATGTGCTGTCAGTACACAACACTGAAAGGTCATGTTTTCAAAAACACTAATAAAACAGACAAAACCTGTTACCATGAAGTCAATTCTGATGCATAGTGACCCTATAGGACAGAGTAGAACTTCTCCATAGGACTCGTAGAACTGCTCCATAGGTTTTCCAAAGAGTAGCTGGTGGATTCAAATTGCTGACTGCCGACCTTTGGATAGCAGCCTTAGCTCTTAACCAGTGTGCCACCAGGGCTCCAACAGGACACAGACAGCCTTAAAAAAATGGGATAAACATCTCATTGGGCAAGAAAGGTAATGAGTAGGGTCAAAGCAAAAGGCCTGTGGACTAAAGGGAGCTAAAATATTCCTCATAAATGGACAGTGGAGCCAGACTCAATAGCTGAAGCCAGGGGCTGGGGTGAGGCCAACTCACTCGTGAAAGTAGGCCCCCCCCAAAAGACAACTGATCTGTGTCAAAGAGAAAATTGCACCAACTTGGACAGTTGGAAACAGGCAAGGACAGCTTTATTCAAAAAGGTTCTTGCAAGAGGGTAGGAGGAGGAGGAGGACTGGATTTGGGGAAGGAGCACTGCAATGCAAGGAGTGACACCATAGCAATAAAATGGATCCAAGTCCAAGTTCAACTTCTCTGAAGCAAAGGACTACAAGGTTTTTAAAATGGTACATCACTGTGGAAAGCAGTTTGAAAGTTCCTCAAAACGTTAAATGCAGAATTACCACAGGACCCAGCAGTTCTGTTCCGATACGTATACCCAGAAGAATTGAAAATGGGGACTCAAGCAGATCCTTGTACATTGGTGTTCATCACAGCAGTATGCACAATCACCCAAAAGTGGAAGCAACCCAAGTGTCCATCGACAGACAGATGGATAAACAAATGTGATGTATATACTATATGCATTGGATAATGGACTATTATTCAGCCACAAAGAGAAATGAAGTTCTGACACACGCTACCACATAAGTGAACCTTAAAAACATTTCTTGCTGTTGTTGGTTGCCGTCAAGTTGGTTCCAAATCATGGTGATCCCATGTAGGACAGAGTGAAGTGTTGCCTGGTCTGATGGTTGTCGGTGTGTTTGAGCTCATTGCTGCAGCCGTTGTGTCAGTGCGTCTCATAAAGGGTTTCCCTTGCCTTGGCATATTATGCTGAGTGAAATAAGTCAGATACAAAAGGACAGATATTATATGATTCCACTCATGTGAAACATCTAGAATAGGTAAACACGTAGACAAAAGTTGATTAGTGGTTACCCGGAGCTGGCGGTTCAGCTGAATGGAGAGTTATTGCTTAAGGGGTATGGAGTTTCTGTTCAGAGTGAGGAAAAAAATAGTAGTGAAATAGTAGTGATGGTTTGGAAATAGTAGTGATGGTTTCACAACATGATGAATGCAATTGATGGCATGGAATTGTGTACTTAAAAAATGGTTGAAACAATAAATTATTTTGTTATATATATTTTTCCACAATAAATTTTTTGATCAAAATATTTCAAAAGCCATATTTATTGCAGTAATAAAGTCACACAACTCAGATCCCTCTCTTTTTCCACTGCTCCCACCCTTTAGAGTAACTAGCTTTGACAGTTTGCTTTATTTTCTTCTGCGGTTTCCCCTCTGCTCGTATAAATACATGCAGATGGAAAGTCTGTAATAGGTTCTCCTTCAGTGTTTTACAGAAACAGGCTCTCACAGAAACTATTCAGCTACTTGCTTTTTTAAAATCACTATCTTATCATAGATATTCTTAAAGGCATAGATAGATATAATTAGATACATGAAGGTAGCTAATTTGCACATATAAGTAAAAACCAAACCCACTGCTGTCCAGTTGATGCTGACTCACAGTGACCCTATAGGACAGAGTAGAGCTGCCCCACAGAGTTTCCAAGGAGTGCCTTGAGGATTTGAACTGCCAGTCTTTTTGGTTAACGGCTGTAGCACTTAACCATTATGCTACTAGGGCTTTCCTTATTAGGAATAGCTATATGGTATTTATTTCCTAGTAAATATGTACCAATTCATTAAACATTCACCTCCTATTGGACATTCAGGAAATGACTAGTTATTTTGTCACTACAAATATTGCTGGAAAATCATCTGTTTTTAAACTGGTGTCTTCATTTTTGTAAGGTAGATTTCCAAAAGTGAAGTGGGTATGTACGTTTCAGTTTTAATAACTGTTGCCAGAAAACTGCAGAAGGCACTGGCACTGAGATCACATGAAGGTTCTCTTTCCTTTAAACCTCTAAGTAGATGCTTTAAGCTGATATTTTTCTTATGCTTAAGTCTGTGCACCCCCAACCTTGACCCACTCCTCCAGAGTCCTGGCATACATCTTCATGCGATTTATTCAAGGAGAGTACTGGAGAGGAATGATTTGTTAAACAATTTCCACCTCAAAGAAGACCTTTCAGTTACCTTCATACATAAACAACAACATAGCTTTTCCTCCAGATTTTTCTATCTGTGTTTTTCAAACTGCAAGTGAAAATTCATTCAGTGCCATGGACTGTGACTACACTTTGAAAAACAGAATAGTACAGACAAGAATAGAAAATATCAGAGGGCACCAAATTCAGTCAGGATGATTACTGCATCAAAAATGTCTGAAAATATGAGTGAAAGGGAGATTACAACATTCTTTTTATATCCTTTATGCTCTTTGTTGTTGTTTTTTAAACAGTATAAATGTTGCACCAAATGTATTTTTAACAATGAGTGGAAGTAAAAAAAAATCGACACATACTGCTGTGGATGCGTGATACATCTGAGACCCTTTTAATTCAGGCTATTTGTTATTTTCTTCCCACATGTCTTTAAGATTCTTATTTTATCACTTTCAGAAAAAAATAAGGAAATATCTGCATGTGGTATTAAAAAAAGAAAAAAAGATGTAAAAAGGAATAATAAAATCAATTCTATCTCCAAAATTTCAGCCTCCCTCAAAGGTCTGTGGATGGGGGGCGGGGAGTGGCTTTCCAGAAAATTAAGTTTTATTTATCTTTTTTTTTTCCTTCAAGAATTCCACCATAAAATTGAGGCCAAATTGGCACAACTGGCATTTTGCTAAGAGAGCCTTCTGCACCTCACATAGGTGAGTGGCATCTGGGGTCTTAAAAGCTGCCAAGCTGCCATCTGAGGGTACAGCAAACGGTCCCAACTCAGCAGGAATGAATGATCACCAAGGACCAAAACGACATGGGGGAAAGAGAACCCAGAAGACAGAGAGATCCAAGTGAGTAGGTGACTACATCGACTTGTGACCGGAAGAACTGGATGGTGCCTGGACACCACCAGTGGTAGCCATGATGGAGCTTACAAAGTTGAGTCTCACTGGCAACACAAGAATAAAAAGGGGTGCGCCCTGAGATCTCCGCTAAAAGACTGCAACTGATGGTCTAGGGGCCTCAAAGTTCTCCTGGGAGCAAGGCCTCTGGCCCTCATGCTGCTCCTGTCCATAAATCATAATGGAGGTCAACTCTTCTGACAGGAATGGACTGGTGCCAGGAGCCAGTCCCAATACTTTTCAGGGTCCCGCATGGAGGGAGGGAGAGGCGTCGGTGGGAAATGAATTAAGAGAGACAGGAAAGACTTTTTTGGTTTAAAGGCAGTCCAACCAAGAAAGAAGAGCTGTCTGTCTTTATTTTTTATAGATGAGGTGATGTAGTGTTCACCCTATTTTCTTCATCATATAAACTATTGGTTAACAAGAAACTGACCCATCGTTATTGGCTAACAAGAAAGTGACCCCTTGTGGTCTTCTTCTTCTAGTTAATTGTCAAGGCCTTTTTGGATAATGGTCTGAGGCAGGTGTTCGTGGTGATAAATGTCAGTGAACACAATTAATGGTTTTATTCGTACCTCAAAGTGGAAGGTACAGAAGGGTAAACTCCTTAAGGCTTCACCATTTGGCTGTCTCCATTTATATCTTCCTGTGTAGATAGTGTCTGCCATCCCCTAATCAAGCCCAGCTGCTCTAAGAAAGATGTTTCTTCAGTGTTTATCAGTTCGCCATACCAGCTATAATGAACCTAGAAGTTTATTTGTTCTTTCTGCTGTAGGGAGTGAGATGCTTGTGTGGTTTTAATGGCTGTGTGGAGAATTGTCCTTGGAAAGCCTTTCAAAGGTTACCTTGTAAACCTGTGTATGTGGAGAAAAGGGAGGGGGAGATGCAATTAAGGGAAGTCAGCGAGGCTGGGCAGGCCTCAGTGCTATCAGGCATGCTGTATTGAAATCCATTCCTCTGATCTCTTTTCCCCAGAAGTTCCCGGTCAGATTTTCCCAATATAATTTCATAAACCGAGGGGGTTGTAATGCCCCTCTTAGAAGGCATCTTCCTTAATCCTCATATCAGGAGGGGAGGGGGTATCTTTTTTGAGGAAAATTTAACTAGGAAGCAAAATATTGTCAGGGGTAATAGGCTAAAAACATGTCATGGGTGAGATGCCTCAGCCTGTCATTTACAGAAGTTTGTGACTTTGTCTACAAGGGCCTTTGCGGATGGCGGGCTGCCGCAGATTGGACTTGGCGAAACAGAGTGATCATATCCTGTGTGCACTTTATGGTTCTACGCATCTATAGGATGTCATCCTGCTGACCTCTTACTGGAGGCAGGGGAGTGGGTGGAGTGGAGGGGATAGGAGATTGTTGGGAGGATGAGACATGTATGGAGCAGAGAGGAAGAATGTGCTGTCACCGGGCAGGGAGAGCAGTGGAAGCTGCTCATAGGTGGGCGTGCAAATTTATATGGGAATGTACATTTTCACTCAATCATAATAAAAAAAAAGAGAGAGAGAGAGAGAGAGAGAGAGAGAGAGAATTCCACCATAGTCTAGGCATAGTCCTCTTTTCATTAACTTTGCTTGGAACTCGCAATATTCTGTGAGTTTCCTACTAAGTTGTTTTCTTTACACCGTAAAAATTTTCTCCCTGCATTTCTTTGATTACTGCTTTTGATACATCTATTATTTCCCTCTTCAGAATTCTTATTATTTCCAGGTTCTAACCCCAGTGTTTCATGACCTGGTCTTTTTCCTTTTCATGTTTATTTTCCTCAGGTCTTGTCTGGTATTTACAACCTACACCATAATTTTCGACTTAGCTATTGTGGTTTGTCTCCGGGCTACACTTCCTGCCCTCACGTTTCTCCTTTGAAGTGATCTTTTCTGCTTTCACAGCAACAGGGCCCCTGGAATCTCACTGAGAATTTAAATCAGATATTGAGATTATTGCAAAAATGTGTGTTGCTGTCTTTTTTCCCTCTAGAGAGGCGGCTTCCTCAGAGCCTTGAGGGATGTTTATCTTTCAGCTGCAGAATTAATTGCTTCCCAGATCCCGTTAGCCGGCCTTTGCTTTGTCCTCACAGAGGAAATGGACTAGTGGCCAGTATGGCTGTTGGGGTGGCATCATGTTTCCATAAAGCAGTGAGATTTGGGGTGCAGGGTGATGAGAAGGGCGCAGTAACAGTGGAGGCTTCTCTGTTGCTCTCTCTGTTCACCCCGGCTCTCTCCTCAGAGGAACGCAGTATCTAACTGACGGATGTGGCTACGCCTCAGACGGCAAGTTTCCTGGGCTGCTCTTGGGTGCAAACCGTTTGAGCTTAGCTGCCAAGGAAGGAACGGTTGATGGTTTGAATCCACCCAGCGGCACCGTGGGAGAAGGGTGATCTACTTCCTTAAGAATGTTGTGGTTAGTTGCCATAGAGTCCACAACAATTCACAGCGACCGCATGTGTGCAGAGCATAATTGCTCCACAGGGGTTTCAAGCCCGTGACTCTCAGAAGTCTCTCAGAAGCCGATCACCAGTCCTGTCTTCTAGTAGACACTTATAATCTGATTTGTTGTCGCAAAGTCAATTCCGATTCATATATGGAGACCCTGTCGGATCTGACTCGACAGCACTTGGCTTTGGCATAGGACCGAGTAGAACTGCCCCTAATGGTTTCTGAGGAGCAGCTGGTGGATTCGAACTGCCAGCCTTTTGTTAGCTGCCAAACTTTCAATCACTGCACCACCAGGGCTCTGGACACCGATGGATGTTTCAAATTACCAACGTTTTGGCTAGGAGTCCAGTGCTTAACTTTTCAGCTAATAGTTGAGCAGTTAACACTTTGCGCCACCGAGTGGCTCCTCTGTAAGTTTACAGCCTCTGAAAACCCTGTGGACTGCAGTTCTATTCTGACACACATGGGGTCGCCATGAGTGGAGGTCAACTTGAAGGCAATGGGTTTGGTCTCTGCCTGGCAATAGACAGCCTGGCCTGCAGGGGGCAGTGTGTCAGAGCCGATCACAAAATCGACCTAATTCAGGAGTGAACAATCAGAAAATTCAGCTGCATAAGGACCTAAAAACCCCGTTCTCCATCAGAAAACCTGACTTTTTTTTATTTTAGAAAACCTGACATTTTTGATCTACAGTTGCCTAATTCCTGTGATCTCTTTCTCAAATGACCCTACCCTTAGAAAGGAAGAAAGCGACATCATTTTGTGTGTATCCAACAGAGACAAGAAGGAACTGAACTGCATGGGGTGGGGGGAGGTCGGAGAAGTTCCAGGACGAATCTTCCTCAGAGGGGCGTACAGGTTCAGACCAAAGGGATCCAGGCAAACAGACAGGAAATACAGCAGGGAGTGATCACTTCAGATGCTGCGCAACTCAGCAGAGCGGTGGGCGGAAGCCCCAGCCGGGCAGTCCCACCTGGAGGACTTAGTACCACCTCCACAGATGAATTCTGAGAAAAGGAAAAAACTGAAGCATTAGTCTTTGCAAATTCTCAAGAAGTTATAACAATGGCAAGTAAGTTTTATAAAAAGGATTTGGGGACGGTTCTGGCAGGATGGTGGCATGAGTTTCTGCTTCATGTAGTCACCAGCTACACTAGGTAAATCTCAGGGCTTCTGACAGCTGCGCCCAGGTGTTGACCTGGCAGGCATCCAGAATGTACCAGAGTGTTCTAAAAGCAGCAAGGTTGCAGAGATAGGAAGCCAGATTATGGGTGCCACTGTTACCCACCACCCCTTGAGTGCCTGGCTTCCTGTCCTTGCCTGCTGAATGAGGACAACTCTGACCCGGGCCTGAACATCTGGCCCTGTCACATGGGTGGCAGCTTGCCTTCTTTCAGTGACTGCCATCGGTTTATCCCCACACACAGCCTGGAGAACTTTGTCAATTTTCCTTCATGTGGATGACTGGCCTCCAGTCTGTGACACGTCTTCCACTTTTCTAACAGCCACATTAGGGTTGTTTTGTGGGACAGGAGGGAGAGGAAGCTGCAAACATACTCAGAAACCAGCATTTAACATGCCATGCTCCTGCCAGGACCTGCCAGGCAAGTGTCTTTTAACTTTATTACAATTATTATACTCACCTGGGAATCTAAAAATAATAAAACTCCAGTTTTCCCTATTCTACACATTCTACAGTCCAGGGTTTGGGGATCACTTTTTCCTCAATTACCATATGATTTTCTGGTGATTAAAGGCACCGGAGACCGAGGCTTCTGCATGTGAACATTGCCAGATGGAAGAGACAAAGGCCTGGGTAACCTCCAAAATGCCCACCAGTTGCTCCTTAATCAACACTAACTCATCTTTTACATGAAGTTAGGCTCCTCCTAGGAGTCCTTGTGTGGCCCGAACAGTGACATGCTTACCTACTAGCCAAAACCTAGGCAGTTTGAACTCAAGCAAAGATGCCTCAGAAGAGAGGCCTGGCCAACTGGTTCTGAAGGGTTACAGTCTTGAAAGCCCTATGGAGCAGTTCTACCCACCCCGCCCCATGGAGCTGCCATAAATTTGGAATCTACTCAACTGCCAGGGTCCCCTTCAGCGTGCCCTCCCTCTGGCCTTCCCCCTGGACCCTTCCACAGCCCTGTCCCAGCTCCAGGCAGAACGGATATCATGGTGTCCCTCCCCACCACTCACCCACCTCCCTATCAGCCGCCCTCACGCATTTGTTGAGCACTCCTTCCTGTTCCTTCTTGTTCTATTCTGATTTAAAAGGTTTCCTCCCCAGCTCATTTCTGAGTGTAAGAACACTTAGAGTCATCTTTTGTGTGCTTTTAACATTTGAAAAATTATCATAGAGAGGCTAAACAGTTACAAAGCCATTCCCAGTTAATAAAAGCTCCCCAGGTATTCATGCACATGGAGGAGATACAGCAGAGGAAAAGCACCCCACAAGCTGGAAAGCCCAGACAGTGCAGTAATGGGACCTCGTGGAGCCCTGAAGGCTTTTGGAAACCTGGGTGGCTGGACCCTGCCCTCTGTAAGGTGGAAGCCGTTGTGCAGGACAATTTATTAGCCTTTGCATCAAGGCTGGTTCAAGTAGGGGAACCAGCAGATGATCAGCAAGTTGCCTCTCATCCTTTCTGGGGAGTATCCTTGATTCACTGCCCACCCTGTGCCAGGAGAGGAAGTGGTCCGTTCCAAATGCTAACAGGGTGTGTGCCTGTGCAAAGCTGGACCTGGATCTGCAGACATAGAAGCTTAGGATGGAGGTTGATTTTGTCTTGTGGGGGTCCTGTGGGGGCAGAGGCTCCGAGGAAGCACGTGCAGGCCTGATCTGCCTTCACCTTGAGTGACTAAAAAGAAACTGACCTGGAAGCTGCAGTGTGTGCCTCATGTGCAGCCAGCATCCGTCTGTCAGTGAAGCCTTCCATCTTGCTAGGGTGCTGAACAGGTTCCAGAGAAGCTTCCAGACTAAGATAGACAGACAGGGAAGAAAGGCCTGGTGAAAACCTGCTTCCGCTTCTGAAAACCAGCCAAAGAAAACCCTGTGGATCACAAGGGTCCAATCCTCAATGATTAAGGGAGAGCATAGAACTGGGCAACAATGTGTTTCATTGGGCACAGGGCCACGAGCCAACGGGTGACTCAAAGCAACTACCAACTGCAGCTTTTACTAGACCACTGTTTTCTTCCAGTTTTCAGACTTAAATAACCAAGTCCTGATGTTGGGAAGGAGGCCTGGTAGCACACTGGTTGAAAGCTCATCTAATAACCGAAAGGCCGGCAGTTCGAGTTCACCAGCTGCTCCTTGGAACACCGTGGGGCAGTTTCACTCTGAGTCAGAATCAACTCAGTGGAAACGGGTTTGATTTTTTTTGGATGATGGAAAATTCTGTCTGTCTGGATTGGCTGGGGTGAAAGGCTAGACCACATATCTCTATAGGGAGTTATAGGGTTTACTTTGATCAGTGGTGTCCCCATCAGCCATGCTGGGAAGAGCCAGATCCCATCATAAAAGATCAGAGCCTGGGAGTTGGGCCTGAGGCCCAGAGAAGGGAAAACCTTTCCTCTCTCAGGCCTCTGTACTGGTTGGATGAGGACTCCATGTAAGGAGCTGTCATAGATTAAATTGTGTCCCCCCAAAATATGTTAACTTGGCTAGGCCATGAGTCCCAGTCCTGCGTAGTTGTCCTCCATTCTGTGATCTGATGTCATTTTCCTATGTGCTGTAAATCCTAATCTCAGTTTGTGGTTAATGAGGCAAGGTTAGGTTATATTAAAGAGGGTTGTGGAGTTTCCTTGGGGTGTGGTCTGTCTTACCTTTTATCTAACAGGAGAGAGAAGTAAGCGGAGAGATAGGGACTTCATGCCACCAAGAAAGCAACACCAGGAGCAAAGGGCATCCTTCAGACTTGGGGTTCCCTAAGCTGAGAAACTTCTAAACCAGGAGAAGATTGACAACAAAGAGCTTCCCCCAGAACAGCCAGAGGGAGAAAGCCTTCTCTGGGAGATGCTGCCTTGCATTTGGATTTCTATCACCCCAGACTGTGAGGGAACAGATTTATTTGCTAAAGCCATCCACATGTGGTATTTCGGTTGTAGTAGCTCTACAAGGTGAAGACAAGAGAAGACTCAGCTTTCCACATCCCATGGGTTTTCACTGAAAGCCACCATGCTAGGCACCGTGATACAGTGGTAACTGGCACAAAGTTATTGCTCTCACAGGGTTTACAGTCTACAGGAGACAAACAATAAACAGCCCAAATGGATAAACAAGAGTGATTCAGATAGTGATAGGTGCTGCGGGGATCACCAAACAGGTGGAGGTGACAGAGGCTACGAGGCTCAGAAAAGGCCTCCTGGAGTGACATTAGGATAGGAACCAAAGGCTGATGCTAACTGGAAGTTTGGAGGTTTGAGTCTGCCCAGAGGTGCCTAGGCAGAAAGACCTGGTGACCTACTTCCAAAAAATCAACCACTGAAAACCCTATGCAGCACAATTCTCCTCTGACACACATGGCATTTCCTTGAGTAAGAACTGACTTGATGGCAACTGAATTTAAAGACCAGAAGACAGTCAGACAAAGGTGCTGGGGTGAACGTCCCAGGTACAAGGCCTGCAGCAGGGTGAGCAGGGTACATTCTCGGAACAGAGAGAAGCCTTGTTCGGCTACAGATGGGTGAGCAAAGGGAGGTGGTAGGAAACCCGGTGAAAGTGATAGTAGCCAAGGCCAAATCATGTCCCGGGGACATCCCAAGGAGGGAGGCCACTGCCCCACTCCTGCAGCAGGCAGCCAAGGAGACACACTGTCAAAGGTGCTGGAGGATGGCTCCAGAGGCATCCAGGGGCAGGAGACAATGGCTATCTTTAGCTTTATTTCTGTCCTCAAACTTTCAGTAAGGTCTCTAGTTGTTGGAACTTAACTAGTTGCCGTCAAGTCGTTTCTAACTGGTGAGGAGCACACGTGTGTCAGAGCAGAGATGCGCTGCAGAGGGTTTTCCATGAGTGATCTTTCAGAAGCAATCTCCAGGTCTTTCTTCCGACATGCTTCTAGGCAAATTTGAACCTCCCACCCTTCAGTTAGCAGCCAAGCACATTAACCATTTAAGGCATAATCCAGGGCCTCTGTCTGGAATCTAGTTTCCTATTGCTGTGGTGAACTTCACAAGCGATCTGGGCCAAGGACTGAATGGATTCAGCCTGAGGAAGGCTGGGTATGGGGAAGGGCAGAGAGAGTAATGGGTTGACGGAAGGCTTCGTAAGGCAACAAGGGACACAGGGGACTGTACTCACCATCTCCAGTGAATTCCAGAAATACCTGGGGGTAGGGACCCAGAAAGACTTGGCTTCCTGCAGTTAGTCGGGTGGGAGCTGGAGCCATTGTAACTTATACCTTTTTTTTTTTAATGGAAAATATGCTTTACATTTATTAACGAACAGCCACTATGCTTTAACAAACATAGTTCCCTCTGACAAACTGCAGATGCAGGTTATGTGTCAATAGTCCTAGAAACTATCCAAACAAAATTTTGAGTATTTCAAGAAAGTCATTTGCCTTTCTAACCTAACAACTTAGGTAGAAACACAACTTTCTGAGTTCAAGATACAGGCACCCTGTTCAAGATACAGACCCCAGTGCAGGGTGGCCAAGTACCTGGGATGCTACTGGTCAGAACACAAAGCTTTTGTGGTTTGGGTGTTAATGATAACATGATCTCATTTGTACCCACATGTTACTGAGACCTGGGGCCAGGGGGGCTGAGAGATGTGGGTGCCCCTTCAAAATAACATTCTTTACATACCTGTTAAGAGGAGATGGTGAGAAACAGATGTTCTGTTAATAAAACCTGTATGTATATTCCTTTATGTTAAAAATGAGGTATTTATTGCACGTGTTTGTTAGAAGCACTTTTCTGAACCAGGCAATTTATTGGGACACCTGTTAAACTGTTTAAATACTAGCCGATAAAATAAATCTCTCCATCCAGGTAAATAGTATTCCCCCTTGTGTGATTTGGTGTCATAATTCCAACTGATTGCAGCTGCCAACTTCAAGGGACCATTTCTGAGTAGCCAGCTGGTCCTGGAATTGGTGCCATGGTCCCTGGCTGCACCTTGGGTCTGACACTACAGGAAAAAGACTCAACAGAAACAGCTTATCACTGTCATTGAATTGCATATGTGTAAATTGTTGAATATTCTGGTGTATATTCTCAACAATGATCAGCACAACAGAAATAAATTAAATTAGTGCAAAGAAATAGTTTGGGGTAGGTAAGGAACCATTTTAGATTCCCATTTGAGAGCATTGCCCACTCTGACAGAGGCATGGATGATTTACATCTTGACCGTATGTGAGGAGTCACACGTGGAAACCAGAGTTAACTGGCATCACATTTCTGGTTAATCTCAAGGATGCATCCCAGGTAACTGCTGTGCTGATCTGTCTCTTAATTTGGCTCTACCAAGAGACATTTGAGTTATATTCAGAAATAACCACTAAGAGTTTAAACTAAAGGCAAGAGCACTGGTGATGCAGTGGTAGAATTCTCGCCTTCTGGGTGAGAAACCTGACCTGAATTCCTGGCCAGTACACTTGCTGTGTAGCCACCATTTGTCGGTCATTGGAGGCTTGCATGTTGTCATGATGCTGGATAGCTTTTGTCGGGACTTCTAGACTGAGACGGACTAGGAAAAAAGGAAGAAAGAGCTGGCAATCTCCGGAGAATCAGCCAATGAAAGTGTTGTGGGTTATAGCAGTCCAGCCTGCAACCACTCATGAGGGTGGCACAGGACTGGGGAGCATTCTGTTCTGTTGTTGTGTTGTGCTGCTGTCACTCAGGGGCCACTTGCTCATCTGATGGGTTAATGAATCTAATCAGTGTAACTGACTAAGGTAATGTTCTGTAGACTGTCCAGTGGATCTTGGTTCATTTGAACTGTGACATACTGCATGTGGGAAGTTAACATGGATTTATGACAATATTGACTGTCCGTGCCCTACAACGCAGTCCTGTTCCTCCTTAACAGGGGTGGGAAAGAAGGCGCTTGCCAGACTTGTGGCCACCTGCGCCTGAGGCCTGCTGATCTGTTCCAGCAGGGACAATACCCGGCACAGCAGTGCAGCCACCAGAGGACTGAGCCTGCTCGGTGGTCATCTACTCTCATTCCCTAAGATCTTTCTGGGGTTTGTAGGGGCCAGACTGGGGAATTAAATGGGGGAAATGATGTGAATCCTCCTTTAAGTCTTTAATAGTGACACTAATCTCTGCCCTTACTCCCAGGATGCAATCTGGTTTGTGACTGGGGTGAGTGGCAGCTTCAGAGCCCTCCATTTCACCTGCACCCCACAGACTAATGTGAGGGCTCTGTCAACTCTCAGCCACGTCTACTCCAACTATATATTAGAAGACCAGGAAAAGGACTGCTGGAGGGGGCTACAGACCTAGCAGGTCGTGGTCAAGTGGCTGATGGGCTGAAACTATGATTACTAGCTGACTTCGTATGCCCCTACGGTAATAAGGGGCCATGGTGCCCCTTCAGATCCCTGGGTAGTGATGTTGACTTGGAGTCTGCCCCACAGTTCCTGGAATGTCTGTCTGGGTAGCCATCTTTCCCCAGTGAGGACCACCCAAGTAACAGAACTGGCTGGCTGTGGGAGGGCTAGGGAACTTTACAAAACGTTTGCTAGGGGATACAGTTCTAGGTCTTACCTTAGGTCGAAACAAGGCAAAGGACCATGAATTTTTATTGAGATGACTACTTTTGTTTTAATAAGCTAGGCAATGCCCTTTTTGGCTGCCCATCTGTCTTGCCTCTGAGACATAACACCCATAAGGGAGCAAATGAAGCAGAATTGGAGAAGGTCAGAGGCCCCGGATGATCCGACAGGTTGCTCTGGAGCAGACATGGTCTTAGAGTTGTCTCAGGTTTAGGAAAGGGAGCTCAACCTTTGAACTGGAGCCCAGGACAACACCTGGAGAAAGACTCAATCATGAGCTCTCAAAAGCCAATCCTTCAAGCATCTGTGGAAATGAGTGCTGTCATCCTGACTGGAACGCAGGTAGCACACTTGAAAATCCGCTACACTGAGGAGGAAGCTGAGAGCAGAAAGCAGAGAGAAGCAGCGGGAAAATACCAAGTTCTTCGGCTCACCCTTTGAGCTGCTGAATGAAACCTTGCCTAAAAGCCACGTTTCCTTTGTACTTTCCAATTAAGCATGCAAACAAATTCTCCTATTTGTTTAAGCCACGAGAGTTGGGCTTTCTATCAGAGACTCTCCAGGAATCCAAATACAAACATTAATGTTTCATTCTCTTTTTAAAAATCAGACACTGGGATTAAATCTGTGAATTAAAAAATTTAATAGTAAAAAAATTTCTATATAAGTTAATGATGATTTTTTTTCTTGGTCTATAGTGGTCTCTGCATATGTAGTGGAAATTATGGAAATATTTACAAGATTATACTGCAGTATAATTGGTGCTTATTTGAGAACTTCATTAATATTTAATTTTGTGTCATTTCTTGAACTAATTTATTGGCACATTTTCAGCATTCCTGTGAGACAGTTAACATAAATCATATTAATAATACATACCACAAGAGCTTCTTATATTTCTTCCCTGAGCTATCATTTAAAGACACTTTTCTATGACAGGGAATTCTAAACGCACTATTGAAGATAAGACTTTTTATAATGTATGCTTCAGCAACCAGCAGGAAATACAGTGTGATTTTAATTATATCCATGTCTTCGAGTTTGACACAATGCTTTTGGTTATTAACTCTGGTGAAGTGTACCTCTCTAGAATGTGTTTTAGCTACCCATGACAAAACAGGCTTGCTCAGACAAGTACTTGAAGCCAAAATGCAGCTGCAGAAGCAAATTCATCAGATGAAGCAAGAAATTTCCTTGGGGGAATTAGGACGAGACATGTCAACACTGAGCAAAGACCTAAATCCTTTAAGTGCTCGGTGTTTCTAGCGTCAGGCTGTCACGTCCATCGGCCATCTCCCAGAAAACCATTCAATTAGTTCTTTAAATAAGTCACATCGGCAGATAAGTAATTCAAGCTGTACACGGAAGAGAAAAAATATGATAAGCTATTGAAAAACCAACCCAAGCACAATGCCACCAAGTTGATTCCAACTCATAGCGTCTAGATAGAGTAGAACTGCCCTCAAAGAGTTTCCAAGGATGCTGGATTTGAACTGCCGACCTTCTGGTTAGCAGCCGTAGCACTTAACCACTGCGCAACCAGGGTTTCCAAACTACCGAAAGGTACCTTTAAGTAAAGACATGTCCATTGTTAAGAGTTAACTTGCAAAATATCAAAACAAATATGTTTTAAAAATTTGAAAACACTATGGCAAGCATATGAATAATAAAAACAAATATAAAATGATATTTTTTTCACAATGCTTTCATAACAGTCAAGATTCTTTAGATCGCGGATGACAGAGATCCAGGTTAGAGGGCGACGTTCATTATAAAGAAGGGAAATGCCCTCTCCCCTCCCCCATATCCCATTCTTCCCTCCAAGAAGACACTAGAGGGCAGGGGCAGTTGCTGTGTTTGTGTGCCCCTCAGCCCCTCGGAATCTATTCAACTGCAGTGGGTTTGGTGATTTTTGTTTGTTTGTTTGTTTATCCTTTGTTACATATGCACCGGACCCTACTTCGGGAGTGTCTAGCGGGGTGCTGTCAATCACTGCTGCTGCAGGGGTGGGCGTGTGACTCAGGCTAGATGTAACTTAGCCCTACATCCTTGTGGACCCAGTGATTGGCCCAAGAGGTGGACATGTGAAAAATACTGACCAATCATTCAGTGGCTTTCCTTCTGACAGCTAAGGGTTAGTCCCGTTAGTGGCGTTCCCGGAGCAACGTGGCAGAAAGGCATGCGTGCAGCGTTGTGGTTAGAAGACCAGAGAGGCCAAAGCACTTTATAAGAGAAAAGGGAGCATGGAGGTGAGGTGCAGGGGAAGAGCAGAACCAAGGAAGTGGTGCAGAGGAGCTGAGCCCGGCCTGGGACTGCCTGCGGGGGGTCGGACGAGAGTCCTGGGACCCACGGAGGAGACTGGGAAAAAGCTGTGGTGGACAAAGAATCTGAAGAATTTGCCATGAGATGAACTGCTCTTCAGTTTTCCTTATGGACTAGCCCATAAAATCTACTTTGCTCATTAATGCTATCTGTGCGGATTGATTCTTCCCGGAGAAGGCAAGATTGAGACAACAGAGATTACATACAAGGCTAGCTGCTATCTCTGTGATGGCCTCTAAGACTCAGGAAACAAGGACAAAAGGTTCCTTCCTTAGAGTTCTAAATCTTATCTGTTTGAAAATCATGGCCATTATTCAACATGGTTCTGGAAGTCTTATCGGTAATCCTAAATTTTCTTAGGATTGACTCAGTTGGCAGATTTAGATAGTTGCATCAAGCCCCATGCCTCTCTCTAGAGGGTCTGCCTGTGTTTCTGTTCTTTTTCTTTCTTTCTTTTTTTTAACTGTTTTCATCTTTTATTGAAGTTTAACCTTTTTTTTTTTATTTTTTATTGTGATTAAGTGAAAGTATACAATCCAAATTAATTTTGCTGCCTAACTGCAGTTTCTTCTGCTCTTCTTGGCCCATGACAGCACACTCCTCCTTTTCATTCTATACTTGTCATATCCTCTTAATAAGCTCCTGTTCTCCCTTCTCCACCTTCTTCTATCCCATCTAGAAAGAGAGCAGGACAGCATCCCATAGACACATACAGCCATAAAGTATAGACACCATACAGTCACACTGTGTCCCCAAGTGGAGTCCATTTTTGCCCAAAGAGTTGACCTCAGGGGCAGCAGCAGATCTAGGGATCATGCTCCCAGTGGTGGGTTTCTGTTCTTGAACACACCACAGAGACCAGGTGGAAGGACACTAGTTGCCACGTTATTCTGGACATTGCTGGGCAAAGTTACCCCTCCAGTGGTTCTATCATCTGTGTCTTTTTCTGTTTTTCTGTTTCCTTGAGGGCTTAGAAGATACTATTTGGGTGGGAATAAATAAATCTTGAGCAGTTATTAATATGATGGACAATCTGGTTTAGTTTAGAGAGGATTAAAGTGGAAGGGGAGTGCCTGGGTGATACAAACAGTTAACACGCTTGGTTGCTAACCAGAGGTGGGAAGTTCAAGTTCATCCAGAGTCACCTTGGAAGAAACGCCTGGCTATTTCCTTGGAGAAGTCAGACCTGAAAGCCCCCATAGAGCACAGTTCTACTCTGACACACATGGTTTGAAGTCAACTCAGTGACAACTAGTTAAAGTAGAAACGTCTGCCTTTTTCAGAGTCCACTAAGGACTGTCCCCATACTGGGACCTGGAGTACGAGAGAATTTGTGAACCTTCCCCTCTGCAACTGGGACCCAAAGGCAGGAGGCCAATGACGCACAGCTTCATGGCCAGGCATGTTTATCTTGTACCGACCAGATCTCCAGAAGGACTAGCCTGGTGGTGTCCCAGCACCTAGCACAGTTCTAAGTGCCAGCATGCAGAATGTTTGCTCGGATAATTAAGACTCACTGTATCTAGCCCATGTCTATCCCAGAGGTCCACAAACCCTGTAGCCACAAATGGGAAAACAGCCCTGTGTCGAGAGAGACTGACTTAGCTCTGATCAGCAATCAAATGGCTGAGCTCGAAGCAACCCAATTGGGAGTTTCCATGTTAAACGGAGACTGACTTCTGCAATCACGTCTCTGTTCTTAGAAAGGCTGGGGGTGAGAAGCCAAGAGTACCTGCTGAAGAGAGCGATGACAAAGGACAGGAAGAGACCGGCAGGGCTGAGGCAGACCCGAGCCTCTGCGCTCCTGTTCCGGCAGTGACCACCTTCTCCTCTCCCCGTTACTGGAGTTTCTGAAGTTGCCACTGCCCCTTGCAACCAGGAAGAGTGGAACCCACGGATTGCCCGGCTTCTTGGCCCACCCTTGGAAGTGGACATCCGCTTAGCTCTCTGGCTCTGAGGGGTCACCGTGCTGTTTTTAAATGTGCACCTACCATCTGTTGGGTGATTCATGCCCAGCTGGAAGGCCAAGTTGGGTCTCAAGTCAGGTTTTTGGATTTGAATTCATTCCAAAATCAAAGGTGTTAAATGAAGTGGCCTTGAAATTCTAGAATCGTTTTAGGAAATGAGGACAACATTTGCCCTTGTACAGCCTCTTGGCATGTCTCCTGTTTTCATAAAAATGTGAGGCAGATCCTGAGAAAACCCCCGAGACTCCTCCTTCCCCATCTGGGACTGTGCCCCGCTGTGGACCAGAGCCTGGGGCAGTGTCCTGAGCTACTGCTCACTCACTCTGCCCTCCTTTTCCTAGGCTGGCTTGCTGGCTTTCTTTCCTCCTACCTGCTTTCTGTGTTTTTATTTTTCTGTCTGTGTTTGAACTTGAGATGCAGAAGTTTGACTTTGATGGCACTGTACCACCACTAGTTCATGCAAAGCCTCTCTCATGTTCCAACAGATTTATTTGTTCTTTGTTACCCACATCCCCTTTTCCCATTCTCCACCCGCTCCCCCTGCCACAGGAACATATTCTGTTACATCAGTCTTTTTGTTTGTGTGTTGTAGTCAAGTGGTACTACTCTAACAGAAATACCACCAGTGGAAGGCTTAACAAAGAGAAGTTTATTCTTACACAGTCCAGTAGGCTACAAGTCTGAATTCAGGGTGTCTGCTCCAGTTGAAGGGTTTCCCTCCGTGTCAACTCTGGGGGAAGGTCTTTCTGTTGCATCAGTCTTTGGTCAGGAAGCATCTTGGCACAGGAACCTCAAGTCTGAAGGATGTGCTCTACTCCTGATGCTGCTTTCTTTCTTTCTTTCTTTTTTATTGTGATTAAGTGAAAGTATATAATCCAAATCAATGTTGTGTGTCCTTCTATCTGCAGCTCCATCTGCTCTCCTCACCCAGTGACAACATAGTCTTCCTTTTCCAGTGATGCCTTCTTGATGGTATGAGGTCCCCAACTCGCTGCTTGCTTCCCTTTTCCTTTTATCTCTTTAGGATGAAAGGATAAAAGATGGTGCAAGCTACAGTCCGGGGACACTTCCTTAGTCAGGGCTTTGCAGTCTCCCCCTGATCCTCTCTAACATAATCCACTCCACTACCCACAGGCAGAGATTAGGATTCACGGCATAGGAAAATCATACAATGGTGGGCAGTCACACAGTACTGGGGCTCACAGCCCATATATACACATGGGGGAGGGGCACAATGCAATCCATAACGTGTGTTTTATGCTTATAGTGTTGCTCGTTTGCATGTTGTATTTTTTGTATTTTAACAGTTTCACAAGTGGTGTTCAGTTACACAGCTCCTCTATTTCTTCCTTATTCAGTTGAATGATATGGGAGAGCTGTCCGTGTGGTTCCACATGCATGTAAGCCATTGCTTCTGACTCTGCAGAGGCTGCCATGGCATGTGTAGTTGGGAGTCTGCACTGGCCTCTTGAATCCACTTCCTGTTTTGCTAGGAAGATTCTCTAAGAAGGTGAGTTCAATGGACTTAATCAGCTTTAGGCTTCTAGTTGGATTGGCCTTGGTGGGACACCACCAGGAGATGCGAAAGCAGGTGGAGGGTGAGGTTGGGATGTTTACTCCGCTTATACTGGAGAGCACAAGTGGCTGCCTTCCTCTGCCGAAGGTCACAGCTCCTGTTCTTACGGCCTCAGGTGCCCTCAGATAGCCTTGCCCCACCCTTGCCTGTAGAGAGACAGGAGCAGTAACGGGCCGTCAGGAAGCACCTCACAGGCCGTGGTTGGTATCTAAACCTGCGCACACCTTGCCGTTATCCCACCATTAAGTTTGCCTCAGTTACTCGCTGAGGCAAACCTGACTAACGCTGGGCCTGACTGCTGGGCTTGGCCCTCTTGGCTCGCTCACTGCAGGATTCCTACATTGCCTACAACTTCCACCACCACGAGTTTCTCTGGGATTTTTGTCGCATGTTGCCATCAAGTTGATTCTGATTCGCGGTAGGCCCATGTGTGTGGAGGAACTGCTCCACTGGCAGTTCAAGGCTCTGGCCCCGGAGGCAAACCACCAGGCCTATCTTCCACTGAGGCCTCCACGTGGGTTAGAATGGCCAAACTTTCGGTTTGCAGTCGAAGGCTTAGCCATTTGCACCACCTAGGGTCTTCTGTACACTGAAATCAATGTCTTCATTCTTTGTTTTTGACAAGGTTCCCTCCCTTTCCTATTTGAGGTACATTCCCCTAGCTCTTGAAAATAAGAGGAAAGAGGTGAGAGGTCCTTTCTTTCTTTGTAAGCAGTTAACACGGTGGTTCTCGACCAGGGACAGTTTTGCCTCCAGAGGACATTTGATGATGTCTGGAGACATTATAGTTGTCACAACTGGGGGCCTGGGAAGGGGATTTGCTACTGACACCTGGTGGGTAGAGGCCAACGTGCTGCTAAATAAATTTCCTCCGGTGTATAGAGCAACCTCTACCGTGAAGAGTTATCTGATCCAAAACGTCAGTAGTGCAAAGCCTGAGAAGCTCTCAGTGAACGTAGTGCCTCTTTGGATGTTAGACTTAATCCTTTGTTGAACTTGTTGTTTGTTCCAGCATGACAAGAAAATTCTCTTGGATGACTTTAAAGCTTCGTCTAAAACTCCAGGCCTCTCCCCGCCTTCTCCCCTGTACCCCACAATGGAAGGAGGTGTGTGATTTCTCTAAGAGTATTCTTAGCCCATGCTGTGTCTACTAGGGACCCTTGTGCTGCTGGGAAGTCCCCATTCTTAGTTCTGCTGAAGTTTGGGTGACTGTACCTTTAAAGTGGCTGACTCTGCCCTGCCTGGGGGAACAACATGCTTATTCAGCACTGCTTATGACTTTGGGGAGCAGTCTCCCTTGATCTCGGTGCAGTATTGGTAAATCCAGTGTCAGCTGCTTAAAATCAATCAGATACACACAAAACATGAATTGACGCCGATCCCTGGGCTCACACATTTCTTAGTTTGCACTTTCCAAGTTTGCACATGTACTTATTTTCACAATTCAATTATTTATCTTGAAAAATACCAGGACCTTGGACAAATAAATCGTATCTGAAACTTGAGACATGAATCCACCTACACGTTTCCCTGGCTCTTAGCAGTCTCCTTCCCCAAGGACAACATTCTTTGCCAAATAAGTCTTGGTTCCAACTTGGAAGGGGCAAATTTATAAACACACACAGACATGTAGATCAACGCTTCTGGAATGCTACTGTTTATCACTTTAACGAGTACAAGCAGCTTACAGGGGCTCCCATGCCTCTACCTAAGTAGCTTCATCTCAAGCCTTCCTGTTTTCAGTCCCTATTTTGAATTCTCCAGTCCACACTCCAGTGGCCCTCTCCTCCAGGTAGGCAGCAAGTGCTGTCGCAAGGAGAAGCAGTCACTGCTTGTTCTTTGCTAGGGTTCTGTCTGGATTGGGACTTTCTTCTTTGCCCTCCTGGGGGACAACCTCCTGCTGCCAGCTAGCACAGAGCCCTTCAGACACCACTCTTGCTTCTAAATGGCTGTCACCTCAGTGTTCTGCCCATTCTGAGCACCCTCAGCTGGTTTCCTGCCATTCAGTTTAGATCCGCAGGTTATGCTGTTGTTAGTCGTGGTCAAAGCTGGCTCAGCTCATGGGACCCCTTGGGCAGCAAGGAAACCTTGCTCAGTGCTGTACCACCTTCACGACCGACAATATGCCCCAGTCCATTGGTGCTGCCACTATCTGTGAATGCCCTCCAATGGAGAGGGCTTGTCACCCAGCACTGTACTGGACCATATTCTGTTGTGAGCCATGGGGTTTTCACTGGATGATTTCCAGAAGTAGAGGTCTTGCTTCATAGTCTTAGCCTGGAAATCCTGTTGAAACCTGGGTATTTGAAATGCAGGTGGCATAGCTTTCAGTATCAGAGTAACACACAAGCCACCGGACTATGACAAACAGAAAGACCGGAAATGGCCATATTTTACACTGCCACTCAAATACCCACTTTGAGTCTTGCAGTGAAGCACAGGAAATACCTTACCGGACAGGCCTGAGCAGCTTCATCCTCAGCTTTCCCACAAAGCTCTTCTTTGTTTTTGAATTCAAAGTCCCAGACATCACGTCCCATCCCAGATACCAGATATTGAGGTCCCAGTGATGCTTCTATTCCTAGCCTATGGACACTGTCCTCTTGTCCTAGTCTGGAAGACCATCAAGCATCCAGGTTCAGCTCATGAGCTCTAAAGCTAGGCAACCCAGTCCTCACCCTGAATCTTAGTTGTAGCCAAGAGGTCTTGGGTAAACCAGGGCACCGCTTCACTGGGAAAGAGGGGATAGAGTCACAGCCATCACCTGAGGTTATGCACAAGGACAGGGCTTGCTCAGTGTGAAGTCTGGCTCCCAGGTTAAGTGTCTGTTTTGGTTGGCTAGTGCTGCTCTAACAGAAACACTACAAAGTGGATGGCTTTAACAAAGGAAGGTTCATTTCCTACACAGTCCGGTAGGCTACAAGTCCAAATTCAGGAGGCCTGCTCCATGCAAAGGCTTTCTCTCTGTCAGCTCTGGAGGAAAGTCCTGGTGTTGCATCAGTCCTTGGTTAGGGAGCATCTTGGCGCAAGAACCTCAGGTCTGAAGGACGTGCTCTTCTATTGGCACAGCTTTCTTGATGGTGCGAGATTCCCAACTTTCTGCTTGCTCTCATCCCGAAGGATGAAAGGATAAAGGGTAGCACAAACTACACTCCACTTAAGCCCCCTTAGCAAGGGCATGGCAGTCCCACCTCAATCCTCTTTTAACATAATCATCCTATCTATTAGCTACAGGCAGAAACTAGGATTTGCAGCATAAGAAAATCACAAAGTGGAGCATCATCACAGAATACAAGGAATCCCAGCCCAGTCAAATTACCACATATGTTTTTGGGAGGACACAATTCGATCCATGACAGTGCCAATGATTGGTAGTTAATGGCAACAACATCACATTCTTATTTGTCCCACGGGGCAGCGAGAGCCTCCTCTCCACGTGCCACCTGCTGGGCTAAGGGCTGGCCAGGCCCTACCTGCACTCTATAGAGTTAGTTGCCCCATTAGGTTAAAAACTCCACCTTGTCTCTAACCTGCTGAAGTTTACAGGTGTTTTTTAAAATACCAAAAGGTGCCCCTTCTTGTGGTCAAGGACAGGACAGCCAGCACCTGTTCTTCTTACAAAGCCCCCCAAAATTTCTATGCAAAAAGCAGTGGAGAAATCCCAAAAGAAAGACCAACTGATTTGACTATATCAAAAGAGAAAACATCTTATTATATGAGACCAGTATCATAAGAACTCAAGAGAAAGGTTTAAACACAGAAGAAAAGACTTTGATGGAGGGAGGGAGATAGAAAACAAGAATTACCTTAGGTGAAAGGAAGGGCAACACATAACACAGGGGGAGTCAGCACGACTGGCCCAAACCAAAAGTTAAGAAGTTTCTGAACATAACCAAACACTTCGAGGGACACAGCAGCAGGGCTAGAGGCCTGGGGACCGTGGTTTCAGGGGACATCTAGGGCAACTAACATAACAAAGTTTATTAGGAAAATGTCCTACATCCCGCATTGATGAGTGGCATCTGGGACCTTAAAAGCTTGTGAGCAACATCTAAATGCATCAACTGGTCCCAAACCACTCAGAGCAGAGGACAATGAAGAACACCAAAGACAGAAGGAAAATATTAGCCTAAGAGACAAAAGGGCCGCATAAAGCCGAGACTCCACCAGCCGGAGACTAGAAAAACTAGGTGGTGCCCAGGAGCACAACAGAGCCCCTGATGGAGCCGGAGAAAGGCTTGGAGCAGAACTCAAATTCATGTAAAAAGACCAGACTTAATGGTCTGACAGAGACAGGAGGAACTGTCAAAGCCTTGGCCCCCAGACCGTCTGTTAACCCAGAACTAAAACCATTCCCGAGGCCCACTCTTCAGACCAAGATTAGACTGCACTGTAAAACATATAATACTCTTGAAGAATGTGCTTCTTAGTTCAAGCAGACACACTAGACCAAACGTGTGGCTCCTGTCCAGAGACAGGATGAAAAGGCAGGAGGAGATAGGAGCAGGTTGTGTGGACAGGGAAGTGTGCTGTCGCACTGTAGAAACTGCCACTGGAGTCATAAAACTATAAGTGTATAAATTTTTGTAGGTGAAACTGACTTGAGCTGTAAACATTCACCTAAGACACAATAAAATAAAAATAATTAATGAAACTTTTGAAGATTAAAGACAATAAAACAAAGTTAAAATCAAACTACAATCTGTGGAAAATATCTGCCACTAATACGAGGGCTACAAGATACCATGTTCAACAAATATTTGAGGGCATACCATTTGCCAGGCACTAGATTAAGTGGGGTAGCTGTTTGTTGTTGAGTAGTTTCTGTGCACGCTCGGTCCTTATGCAGGCAGAATGTGGTCTAGCAGAGGGGTTCCAGCAAGACAGAACCACACTGGTGGGACACACGGAAGGGATTGAGAAAAGGACAGTGTGGCTGGGCCACTGAGAGCAAGGTGAGGGTAGAGACACAGACCAGGGTCAGACCACACCACACCTTACAGACATTTTTTTTTTTTGGACTCACAATTAAGTTTAGATTTGGTAGCGAGAGTTGTAGGAAGTCATGTTCAGCGGGTAGCAAGATCAGATTTGCCATTTCAAAAGCTCACTTTGGCTAGAAAAAAGCAAACTGGATGAGACGGAGTGAGAACAGATTCACGGAGACCTGTTAGCACAAACGGCTACTGGATAAGTTCAGGCAATGACGGTGGCCATGGTGACAGGAAGAAGTGACTGACCAGGAAAACTACTTTAGAACAAACATGTCCAGGACCTGTGATGTTCTGAGATGTTCGAGAGAGAGGTTGATGGAGATGGAAAGGAAGGAGTCAGGAACCACCTCCAGATTTCAGCTTGAGTGTTTGGAGAGCTGGAGGTGCCATTTATTAAGACAGAGAAGCTTTGGGCATTGAGGGAAGATGAGAATGGTTTTCGAAGGGTGCAGGAATGGGATGTAGTGGGGAGGAATGGGACGCAGGTTTGAATGTTGTGAATTTGGAATGCTAGAGAATTTCAGGTCCTCGTTGATTCTGCCTGTCAGGACCCACAAAAGCGAGGCCTGGGCTGCAAATAGAAATTGAGTCATTGGTGTGTCTTCAGCACCTGAGATCATAGGAATGGGTCAAACTGTCCACTGCCCTGGATTGAACTGTGTCCCCCCAAATATTCGGCAATAAGATGTGCAGCACTTAGAACAATTTAATTCGTAGACTTAATTGTCGGGCCTCGTGTGCGTGTGTGTGTGTGTGTGTGTGTGTGTAAACCCTCGTGGCATAGTGATTCAGTGCTACTGCTGCTAACCAAAAGGTTGGCAGTTCGAACTTACCAGATGCTCCTTAGAAACTTTATGGGGCAGTTCCACTCTGTCTTTAGGATTGCTATGAGTTCAAATCAACTCGATGGCAGTGGGGTTTGGGGAACACACACACACACACACACACACGTGTGTGTATTTGTGTGTGTGTGTATAAAGGAAATCTTAAAGATTGGAAGAATGTGGCCTCACTTCACTACTGAGGTGCTCTCTGGGGTACCCCAGATGAACTTGCCTCCGTCCGAACAAGTATTCACTGTTTTGTAATGATTTATTTCCTTCCTCCCAGGCTGTGAACTCTCTGTGGCAAACACTCGGTGTTAATTATTTCTGTGTCTCTGTGTCAGCACAAAACACACAGCAGTTCTCAATCCATGTATGGTAAGTAACTAAATCACCATCAAACACTATCTCTCTGCCTAAAATTGCTGTTTTCTGTTGCCTCTCTGGAAAAAGGTAGAGACTGTGCAGAAACCTGGGCATGTTGGAAACTGAGCCAGCAGGGCACGGCCACAACACAAACCACGCCACCAACAAGGCAGCTACCACCGTCACATGCTTACAGTGTGCTGTTGGGGAAATACAATCTGAATTTCTTTACAGCCAATACATAGAACTATATCACCAGGAAAAAACAACACTGTGGTTTCCACTTGTGGAAATAAAAGCATCTCAGTGCACCTTCCCAGGAAAACTAGAAGGCCACTAAAACCAAACCGGCAGCATGGAGTCAATTCTGACTCATAGCAACCCTGTACAAACCAAAGAACCAAACCCACTGCCACTGAGTGGATTCTGACTCACAACAACCCTATAGACAGAGTAGAACTGCCCCATGAAGTCCAAGGAGCGTCTAGGCCGATTTGAGCTGTTGACTTTCTGGTTAGCAGCCGTAGCACTTAACCACTGTGCCACAGGGCTTCCAGCTACCCTCTGGTGTGTTCTAATTCAGTGTTTTACACGCTTGGAAGTACATACCAGGTGCCTGGGGCTTTGGTAAAACGCAGAGTCTTGACTCACAGACTTTTGGGTAGGGCCTCAGATTCTACATTTTTAACAAGCAACCAGGTGACCCCAAAGCTGCTGGTCCAAGGACCATGCTGGGAATAGCCAGGCTCTAAAACAACATCCTAGATTTAAAGCCTGGAGCTCTGGGTTCAAATCCTGACTTATCTCTAAGGCGTAGTTCAGTCTTAGGAATTACATCAGTTGTTGGCAGATGCTTCGAGTTGATTCCAGCTCACAGTGACCTCGTGTGCAGTTTCAGAAGCAGATCTCCAGTTTTGTCTTCCAAGCTACCTCTGGATGGATTCGAGCCACCAACCTTTCAGCTGGTAGTACAGTACGTAATTGTTTGTGCCACTCGGGGGCTCATTAGGTCTTAGTTTCTCGGTTTGTAGGAGGTGGACAAGCTCGTCTCCTTCTTAAAACTCCCTCTATTGTTACTGAGGCCTGTCTGAGCCTGAAATCTGTCAGAAAACCAGCTTTTCGAGTCCCTCCACCTGCCTGTTAGTATGATGAGCATAATGGCCTGGTAACTCCGGGAAGAGGCTGCGAAGTCCTGCTGTTCTACCTCTGCTCTCCGTAAACGGACAGCTAGTCCTGTCACATCCTTGCAGTCCCTCTTCCTTCCAGGCGATGGCAGCAGAGGACAGGGAGCCCGCCGTTGGGGGCCTGCTTGTCTGCCAACTGAGGTGGCAAGTAGACACTGGTAAACATTTTTAATGCCTTTTCAATCTGTTACAAGGCAAACTGTGCCAATTCAAATTCATAATTTTATTGGTTTAGGATTTAGCCTCGAGCTTTTTTCCAAGAAGACAGGAAACATTATACTAAGTGGGAGAACACTGATTAAAAAGAGAACAGAAATTTCCTAGAGAGAGAGGAAGAGAATATAATCTATGTGATGATATTACCTGGCACCTGAGCTAAGCCTTAGGTCTTAATTTTTTATTTCTTTGAAAACCAGTTGTAATCTGGATTTCATGAAATACTGTAAGGATAAACTCATACCTATCAATAGTTACACTGAGTGTAAATGGATTACATTCACCAATAAGGAGACAGAGACAGGTACACTGGATGAAAAATCATGATCCATGTATAAGCTGCCTACAGGAGACACATCTAAGACTGAAAGGCATGAACAAACTAAAACTTAAAGAGTGGGAAGAGAAGTGTCAAGCAAACAACACTCAAAACAGAGGAGGAGTGGCAATGTTAATTTCTAATAAGATAGACTTTAAAATCCACCACATTGGGTAAGGAAGGACACTATATAATGATCAAAGGGCCAATAGTCCTGGTAGACATAACCATATTAAATATTTATGCACCCCATGATAACCCACTGCTGTCGAGTCAGGTCCAACTCACAGCAACCCTAGAGGGCAGAGTAGAACTGCCCTATAGACTTTCCAAGGACAGCCTGGCAGATCCCATAACAGGCTCCAAAATACATAAAACAAACTCTAACTGCACTGAAAATACTCTGAGGACAACAGGCAATCTTGGGCTACCATGTTTTTGTTTTTTATTGTGCCAAGTACATAAGCAGCACACTCGATGACTAGCCTAAAGCTTAGCAGTTCGAACTCACCCCAAGGGGTCTCGGAAGCAGACCTGGCTATCTGCTTCTAAAATGTCACAGCCTTGGAAACGCTATGGAGAGAGCAGTTCTACTCTGACACATACAGAGAAGCCATGAGACTCACTAGCAACAATAACATATAGGTAACAAAACATTTGTCATTTCTGCAATCTTCACATATATAGTTCAGTGACATTAGTTACATTCATAATGTTTAAATTCAGTTTTGAATTTCAAGACAGTTAAGATCAAAGGAGAAGCCCACTGGGGCATTCAGGGCCAGGAACAAAGGAAGCGGGCATGCAAATCCCATAGGGATGCTACCAGCACAGCCTCCTGAGCGCTTGTCATTACAGGGCAGAAATAAAGCAAAATGCGATTTCTGTGTGACAACACCACAGGTAGTGCCCCTGCTACCGTGGCTTCTTGACTACCTTTGTAATGAAGGAAACAGTCAATTTCAGCTAGAGGTGCGTGAAAATAATGATGCATTGCTTTTCCCATTCCAGGTCAAACCCCCACATTTCTATCCAAGAAGCTACTGGGGGTTAGTAGAACTCCTGTTTACAGTCTGCCCTCTGGCCACACTGCAAAACTGCAGGCAGCTGTATGCAAACAGAACTCTCTGACTACAGAAATTCAACTTTATGACTCCTGGCCATCAAGGAGACACCTGGTGGTAAAGGGTTTAGGAGTTACAGCTGCTAACCAAAAGGCAGGCAGTTCAGATTCACCAGGCACTCCTTGGAAACCCTATGGGGCAGTTCTTCTCTATCCTACAGGATTGCTCTGAGTTGAAATGAACTCAATAGCAAGAAGTCTGGTTTGGGTTTGGCCATCACGGAGACACAATGTTCACTCTCAGTGAGGAAGCACTGCAGACCAACCAGCCTGGGTTTCGGTTGGGTCAGGAAGATGGAAGAAACAAGGGGTCTTCTTCACCACACAGACACTGTGCCACCTGCTTGATGGGATCTGGAAGTTGCTGTTGGCAGGGGCCAGAGCCACCGTGGAGTGTCCCTCCTCTTGCTAGCCAGGATTGAAAAGGGCCCAAACATGGAGTCTGAGCTAGAGTCCTCCATGCACCCTGGGGGTCAACTGCAGAGGGCCTGGTATAACTGGATGGAATCAAACAGGTACTAAAAAGGAGGGAGTGTCTTACAAAGAAATGTTGGTCAGTCACACAGGGGGCTCAGCTACCTGAAAGGAGGCACTGGTTCCTGCTGCCTTTCTCAGGGACCTGGTGGGAATGGGTCATTGTCATTGTGGAAAACTGAGGGACTGCCAAGAATTCTTGGACAGCTTGGGTGGTACAAACAAGTAATGTCCTCACTTGCTAACTAAGCGGTTGGGGGAGGGGGTTAAGTCCACCCAGAGGCATCTCAGAAGAAAGGCCTGGTGATCTTCTTCTGAAAAATCACCCACTGGAAACCCTATGGAGCACAGTTCTGTGCTGACACACAGAGTTGTCATGAATCGGAAACGACTCAGTAGTAACTGGTTACTGGTTCTAGCTGAGAACTCTTGAAATTAAACCCTATCTAATTCTAATGGATCAGTTCTAGGATTCTAAAGGACAACTCTGCTTCAAAAGATCTGTTTCAAGTGTTTAAAAGCAAGGAAGACTAAGGTGTGCCCTACACAAGCGGTGGTGTTTTCAATCACCTCGCATGGCATGCAAAGGCTGGACAGTGACAAGGAAGGCCAAAGAATTGCTGCCTTTGAATTATGTTGTTGATGAAGAGTATTAAATATATCTTGGACTGCCAGAAGAATGAACGAATCTGTCATGGAAGAAGTACATTCAGAACGCTCCTTAGAAGGGAGGGTGGTAAGACTTCACTTCACATGCTTTAAACATGTTATCAAGAGGGACCAGTCCCTGGAGAAGGATGTCATGCTTGCTAAAGTAAAGGGTTAGTGAAAAAGGGGAAAACTCTCAACAAGAGGTATAGACACAGTGGTTGTAAAGAGAGGCTCAAACACAGCAACAACCGTGCGAAGGGTGCACTGCTGGGTTCTGTCACACGTGGGGTTGCTCTGAGTCAGAACCAAAGCCATGGCACCTTAGAACGAACAACGAAGGCTCCCCAAGGCTGTTTCTTGGGACTGAGACTCTCAGAAGTCGCCCGGAAGAGTCTTGAGGTTTTCCAGGTAAAGGAGAAACAAGGAATAGATCCATTTCAGCAGTGAGTGGTAGACACAGGGTAAACAGTACATCTCAGCTTTCTAGCATAGTTCTGACCTCAGAAATTCTGTCTCGTTGTCAGAGAATGTAGCCCCATCTGGGGACTGGGCAATTTGGTAGCTATCCATGTTGCTCAGGTTCCTGCTTTACAAATGTCTTCTGTAACAGGAGGTAGTTTTTGCTGTTTAAAAATACTCGTGCTGTGAATATAATGAATGTCTCTGAACTGTATAGTTAAAACGGATAAAATGGAAAATATGTTGGATCTATTTTATAGCAATAAGAAAACAACAACTTTTGTTAAGTTTTGTGCATTGAACTTGTTGGGCCAGAATCAGGTAGAAGTTTCTTTTAAAGAAATAATTATTCTTTGCATTGGAGCCCCTGGGAGTGCAGAAGCTTAACGTGTTGGGCCGCTGATCACAAGTTTGGGAGGCTCAAGTTCACCCTGAGGAATCTCAAGAGAAAGGCCTGGTGATTTACTTCTGGAAAATCAACCATTGAAACACACACAAATCAGCTGGTTTCCCTTACACCAACAAAGAGACAATCAAAGAGGAAATCTTGAAATCATTAGCAGTCACTATAGTCCCCAAGATGATAAAATACCTAGGAATAAATCTAACCAGAGATGTAAAAGACCTATACAAGGAAAACTACAAGACCCTAATTGCAAGAAACTAAAAGTGACTTACCTAAGTGGAGAGACCAATACAAATTCCAACAACATGTTTTAACGAGATGGAAAAACAAACCACCAACTTCATATGGAAAGGGAGGAAACCACAGATAAGTAAAATATTATTAAAGAAGAAGAACCAAGCGGGAGGCCTCATACTACCTGACCTTAAAACCTAGTACACTGCCACGGTAGTCAAGGCAAACTGGTACTGGGACAGAAACAGACAGCTAGACCAATGGAACAGAATTGAGGATCCAAATACAATGTCATCCACCTATGGAGAACTAATATTTGATGAAGTCCCAAAGGTTGTGAACTGGTGAAATGATAGTCTTTTCAACAAATGGTGTTGTCATAACTGGATATCCATCTGCAAAAAAATGAAACAAGACCTTTATCTCACACCATGTACAAAAACTAGCTCAAAATAGATCAATGACCTAAATATAAAAGCTAAAACAATAAAGATCTTGGAAGAAAAAATTAAGAAGACTCTAGAAGCCCTAATTCATAGCATTAACAGACTACAAAAAAACCAACCATCAACCCTCAAACACCAGAAATAGAAATAGATAATTGGCAACTCTCAAAAACCAAAAACTTATGCCCATCCAAAGCTTTCATCAAGAGTGAAGAGACTGCCTACAGAGTGGGAACGAATATTTGACTACCACGTTTCTGACTGATGTCTAATCTTTCTGATCTACAGGATACTGCAAAACCCCAACAAGAAAAAGATAAACAAGCCAATTAAAAAATGGGCAAAGGACACGAACAGGCACTTCACCAAAGAAGACATGCAGGATGCCACGATCACTCACCATCAGAGAAATCCAAATCCAAACTACAAAGAGATACCATCTCACCCCAGCAAGGTTGGCAATAATCAAAATAACACAAAATAATAAAGATTGGAGAGGACGTGCAAAGACTGGAACTCTTCTACGCTGTTAGTGGGAGTGTAAAACGATGCAACCACTATGGAAATCAATTTGGCACTTTCTTAAAAATCTACAAACAGAAATACCATATTATCTTGCAATCCCACTCCTTGGAATTTATCCCAGAGATATAAGGACTACCACACGAGCAGATACATGCACACCAATGTTCATTGCCGCTCTCTCCACAATAGCAAAAAGATGGAAGAAACCTAGATGTCCACCAAGAGACTAACGGTTAAACAAACTATGGCATGTTCACACAACGGAACACTATACAATGATAAGAAACAACAGTGGCTTAGGGAAACATCTGATAAAGTGGAATCATCTGGAGGACATTATGCTGAGTTAAGTTAACCAGATGCTAAAGGACAAATATTGTATGAGACCATTATTATAAGGATGCAACAAAATCTTTACGTGCAGAAGAAGTCAATCTTTGCCAGTTACAAGGTGGTGATGGAGAGAGGAAGAGAGATTTCTACCAAGTGCTTAGAATTCGAGTCGGATGTAGGGTGTGACAGCACACACTAGAAAATAACTAAAACTAAAAATCAAACCCAGTGCCACTGAGTTGATTCTGACTCATAATGATCCTACAGGACAGGGTAGAACTGCCCTGTAGAGTTTCCAAAGAGCGCCAGGTGGATTTGCTGATGATTTGGTTAGCAGCTGTAGCACTTAACCGCTATGCTCCCAGAATTTCCGCACTAGAAAAGAGGTTCCCACAGCTGCCCTACATTAGAGTTAGACTGTTCCCTAAATGCAGTCCAGCTCTTCAGACGGACAGAGTTAACAGGGTCAGGAGCTGGGGGATCACACTTTCAGGGATGTCAGACTAACTGGCATACCCAAGCTTGCTTTCTTTTCCTCTAAAGAAAATGTTCTGCATATCACTTGGGTGAGTGGCATCTGGATTCTTAAAAGCTAGCAAACTGCCATCTAGATAGAACCAATTAATCCCAATCTACCTGCATAGAGGAAAATGGAGGACATCAAGGACAGGAGGAAAATATGAGCCCAGCAGATGGAAGGGGCCATATGAGTCACAGTCTGCTTCAGCTCAGGACCATAAGAACTAAATGGTGCCCGGCCACCACCAATGACTGCCTGGATCGGGTGCACAGTACGGAGCCCCTGACATAGCAGGAGAAGGATTAGAGGGTGGAACTGGAACTCTACCCAATGACCACACTTGGTGGTCCCTCATTCTGGAGGATCCCCCAGGACTGCGGCCCCTGGACCCTCTAACCCCAAACTGCATCCAGCTCTTCAGACTGAGACTGAACTGGACTATAGAAAACACAGAGTGAGGAACAAACATTTGAATTTAAATACGTACACAGGGCTGTCCATGAAGCCCATGGCTGGAGGAGAGATGACAGAGTGAGGGGGACAGAGCCTGGTCAAATGTGAAGTTCTGGATGAAAGGGGGGAATGTGCTGTCATGGGGTGAGGGTCAGAGGGAGAGGACAGCAGTCAGAGCAGAATAACGGTGAAAGTTCTGGGTGTTATATGGCAAATTGATATTGATTGTAGACTTGTACTTCAATCACAATAAAATTCATTTTAAAAAAATCAACCACTGAACTTACAGAGCACAGGTATACTCTTAGACGAATGTTTGGTTGTCATGTCTTTTGAATTAGGAAATACACTTTTGATAAGCAAGTTTCTTCATGGAAGGCCAGGCCTCACTGGGAACGGAAAGTCTTGTGTAAAATGGTATAACTGTTCTTCGGAGAGGGCTACAGAGTATAGGTTTCTTGAAGAGGACCCAAGAAGAGGAAGAGAAACCTGGCTGTGGTAAGAAATGTCAAGTGAAGCATCCCTCCAGTGGCTTGTATAACCCACCACATGTACATGCTACAGTTTGCACGTGCCTGCAAGATCTGCAGGAGATGGGCTTGGAGCTGTTTTGAAGTTGCCTTCTGCTTTTTCTGAATCCCGCTGAAGTGCTGCCTGAACATGGGAGGCTCAGAGAAAAGCAGCGGGCCCTGGGCTGGGAGATGTCAGTTCAGTGGCTGCGACTTCTCGGGTCCCCTGGCTTCTTGGGGTGTCAGCCAAAGGATCCTGAGTGAAGACCTCCTGTGGGGGCTTACCAAGCCACTTTCCCTTCAACCACTTCGACCATTTCCTCCTGGAACCCCAGCGTGGTTGCCTCACCAAGTTGCAAAGCTTGCCTTTAGCAAGTGAGGACCTTTGCTTCTAACGAATAGTGTCATTCCGAGGACCAGTTCTGGACTCTCCTTCTTCCACTATTATGAGCACCATTTTCCCTCACAGTGTTCAATCTAAACTGTGAATCATCTATTTAGCAGTAACCAGTATAAGGTAGGAAATCCTGGTGGTGTCGTAGTTGAGTATTATTACTGGTAACCAAGAGGTCTGCAGTTCAAATGCACAAGGGACTCCTTGGAAACTCTACGGAGAAGTTCTACTGTGTCCTATAGGGCTGCTATGAATCACAACTGACTCAATGGCACTGGGTTTGGTTGTTTTTTTGTTTGTTTGTTTCTGGTTTAGTGTGAAGCAGGCCCACTCTGCCATCCCATAAATCACATGGCCCAGGAGGCACCCAAACTCCCATGGTCCTGCAAAGCCACAGTATACTTCTCCCTGTGACCCTGAACCTTCAGGGAAAGTCACAACTTAGAATGGCTTTGTCAGCAGTGCTTGGTTGGGGGTAGAAAGGAGGGCTGTCGCCAGCTAGGG
Source organism: Heterohyrax brucei (assembly GCA_028571685.1). Lineage (NCBI taxonomy): Eukaryota > Metazoa > Chordata > Mammalia > Hyracoidea > Procaviidae > Heterohyrax > Heterohyrax brucei. The sequence continues at coordinate 107,826,106 of CM053149.1, read as the reverse complement.
TGGGTGGGAAGGAGGAGAATGGCAATGTGAGAGCTAAGGGGGCTGGCGAGCACCTGTGCAACTGAGCAGAAAAGGGTATCTGGACGCCCCCTCAAGCCACCTTATTTTATATTAAAGACAAGTGTGCCCACAGAAGGCTGGAAGCCTTGGGGTCCCATGGGCGGCAGACACTTGTGTCTGCCTCTGATCTGTCTTTAGCTTTGGCTAGGAAGATAATTATTGGTTCACTTTAATCTCAATCTTGCATGAGAGTTTTGCAGAGAGGCTCTGGGTGAGGACCTCCTTTGATCCTGTCTCCTTGTGTGAGAGCTCTGCCACACATGGAGTGTGTCATTGTCCTTTCGGTTCTCGCCTCTAGCAAGTCTGACCTTGTTCTCTCAATTCTCCATTTCCTGCACCAATCTGCAGGTCCCAGGTCCCTGGTTATGCTTGGATGGGTCTCTATTTTTATCCTTTTTTTCTTTGTTTTTTAGATAGGAGGAGAGATGGAGGATGCATTTTTTTCCAACTGAGGACTTTGGAAATTTCCAGCAAAATTTGGAAATGCCACTGCAGGAACAGGTGTGAAGAAAAACAGGGAGACTAGACTCAGGAAAGGGAGGCTTGGTGACACAGTGGTTAAGCTTTCAGCTTATCCAAAAGATTGCAAGTTCGAAGCCACCCTGCTTCTCATCTGGAGAAAAGATCTCGTTATCTGCTCCAGTAAGTGAAAATCTGTGGGACAGTTCTACACTCTTGTCCCCATGGCACACAACAGTGACAACAGACTTGAGGGAAGCTTGCGATTTAGCTCTAGCTAGCTCCTCAGTAACCTGGCAGCCTTAGGGACGTCGTGGCCTTCCTCAGAATCTGTTCATCTTTAGAGTGAGAGAGCTGGCCTAGTAGACTACTCTAGGCTCTTTGGGGTGCAAGTAACAGTAAACCAACTCAGACTCACTTGAGTAAATGGAGAACATGTTGGCTTCTTTTCACCAAAGGAGAGTGGAGTAGCTGGCAGGAGCAGCTGGGCCTCAGGAAAAAACAGAACCAGGCATTTGAAAATCATCAGAACCGTCTGTCTCCTGTCTTCACTATTTCCCAACGTTGCCTTCTTTCCTTCTCAGGCAACCAGGTTTCTCCACTTGGCGGCTAACACGGCCACCAATGGCTCCAGGCTCTTGTTGTCTGATTCGGTCGGTGCCCTGGAACAGTCGAGCCAATAAAACATACTCCAAGTTAGAAAGAGGAAGAAGGTTTATTAGGAGGTGTGGTACCACTGGAGACTTCAACAGCAATGCAGGCTGTTCTCCATGGAGTCTCAAAAGACAATTGTTACATCAGAGCTCATATATCATTTCAACAAGAAATCATGTTTTTCACGTAGCCCACAGATAATGGTATATATCACAAAATAGCCATGAGAAATCTTCTGTTCAACTCTGGTCAGTTTGTTTGTAGCAGGCAAAGACAAAACTTATGAAAAATTCCTCAGCAAGTGAAACTAGCCTGCAAGGTCCACTCTGAGATAAGGAGCAAGAAAGAAAGTTGTGGACACACAAAATGCCAGGCAGCCTTTCTGGCTGCTGTTTTCCAGGTTGAAGGTCATTTCTCAGGAGAGCAAAGAAGAGGGGGGAGATCAAGGTCACAGGAGCTGAGGGGGCTCTGCACCCCTTTGGAAAGAGGCCAGTGCAGAGGTCAGAGTAGCTTCTGCAGTAAAAAACACTTACAGATTATTTAGAATATCATTATGTCATTAGTTATGTGAAGCTCTGAGTTATACATTTTGAAAAGGGAAAAATATGTTGCAAGGTATTAGAGTTACATTCTCTATCTAATGGCTCTAGCTATCTAATTTAGAGACTAGGAAGGCTCACTGAGTTTCACATCTGAAATTCTCCCAGAAAGCACTATGTGGGTCAGTGCCCACTCTTGAACAGACCTGCTAAGGCCAGGGCAGTAGAGTCATATGGCCCCAAATGGTGACCCCCAGCCTCACAACTAGGGTGGAGGTGGGGGCACCACACGTGGAGACAAGTCCAAGACAACCCAGAGGGCTGTACATACAGGGGGAAAAGTGTGTGCAGTGTCACAAGTTCTGAGTCTGATTGTTGCTGAAAGTTCTACTACTGCTGTGCCAAAATGCAAAATCGTCTTCTCATCCTTTCAAACAGGGTTCTTAAAATTTTTTTGTGTTGTGAAAATCTTGACAGGAAACTAAATTGAAGTTTGAATAAATTACTGATCAAATCCCAATGGAAACAAGTGAAGTTTTTCAGACTGATAAAGTGAAAGTATAATCCTGCTTCATGGAGGTCCATGGAGATGACTAAGAAAGTCTAATCCCCTGAGCAGAAATCCTTTTCCTCTTGACCCTGTGTTGCTAGAGTGAGCAGAAGCCAGGAGCAAGTCATCCTCAGGGAGGAAGGCAGGGCAGATCCTGGCTGTTGCCCTCTTTGCTGTCCTTACCAGCTGATTACTTCCCCTGCTGAGCTGAAACCCCGCCCCCACCCCACCCCACGTGATGAAAAGTTGGCAGTCTTGTAACGGTCAAGTGCAAAGGCCTTCAGCTAGGCAACAATTTGGTAAAATCAAGACACAGAGAGAAGCCACCGTGGCTGGAAGGCAGGGAGAAAGAAGGGGAGAAGTAGGAGATGATGCTGAGGGGGAAGAGAGGGGCCACACCTCCTGCCGGCTGCCACAGAGTTTAATCCAAGTTCAGCAGGTGGATTTTAATTAAGGGAGTGACCTGTCTTTCCAGGTCTGACAATTAAGTCCTCGAACTTAATTGTTCCAAGAGTGACATATCTCATTGCTGAGGATCACTGTAGTCACCTTCAGAGTACTCCCCATGGGAAGCTACGCACTGAAGCCAGTGCCTAGCTCACTCTTGAAAGCAATTTTGGAACTATTTCTGGAATGGCCATTGCACATCACAGTCCAGTGACAAGATCGTGAACTTAACTGTATAGTTGCCAGGACAGAGTTTTTAGCCAGTGAACAAGTAACTGTACTGGAAGACTCTCCCTACTCACCCCAATGACTATTTTCTTTATCTGAGATAAAAGAAATACTGAAAGGAAGACATTTTGATGACATTCAGGACATCAAGGGTAATATTGCAACAGCTCTGATGGACATTCCAGAAAAGAGGTGCAAAATTGCTTTGAGGAGTGCAGCTGGTACTGACGTCGGCGCATAGCTTCCCAAGAGGAGGACTTCTAAGGTGACCATGGTGATATTCAGCAATGAGGTACGTAGCACTTTTTCTAGGATGAGTTCACCATGAACTTCATTGTCAGACGTCATTTTCATGCTTTAGAGCTGTCTCTCTGACTGCAGTGTGTAAGATAGCCTGTAAGGGGGCATTACAGAGGCAAGAATGGAGTCACGAAACCAGTTAGGAGGCTATTCTGGTAGCTCGGGCATAGAGATGATGGTGGGTATGGTGATGCTCCCTGCACAAACACTGATACAACACAAGGACCTGCCGCCAGAGTTGACAAAAAGGAAAGCCTTCCCCTGGAGCAGACACCCTGAATTTGGACTTGTATCCTACTGGACTGTCTAAGAGTAAACTTGTCTTTGCTAAAGCCACCCACTCATGGCAGTTCTGTTAGAGCAGTACCAGCTGACTAAAACACAGTCCAACTCTTAACCACTAGGTTAGCAGGGTTCCTTGAAGAGAGTATAAAACATGAATTAATCATTTCAAAAGAGGGGAAGAGAGGCTCCTGAGGGATAGTGGAGGAACTGAGCGCTGCTTGAGAGCTACAGTTTTGATTTTGAAGTGAATCCAGTCATGCAAATGTGTAGATTCTGGATCCGAACAGAGTTTGGGGTTTCACAGGTGAGTACAGTGAACAGAGAGAAGGAATCAAGAATTGAGGTAGATACGGGGCAGTGATTATAGCGACTGATCAAGGTGTCCAAAGTGGGTAAGAAGCAAAGTGAGGACATGCGGGATGGTGGTACTGAAAACAGACGAAGACCAGGGACCGTGAGCTCAGAGATTGCTGGCACATGGGTGATACGTGAGCTGGGAGAATAGGAGTGGCTGTTCAGAGCGCGGGGTGTCTGAGGCTGACAGTGACGACAGCGGGTGTCAGTCCATGTGTGCGGGTGCCCAACGTGGAGTTAAAGGCTGTAGGAATCAAAGTTGTCGGCATTAGAGGCCATTAGGCTGGTTTGGACTCACAGCCACTGCCAGTAACAGAGCAGAACTCCCGCATAGGATTTTCTAGGATGCAATCTTCTTTTTTTTTTTTTTAAATGAGACTTTTTAATTTTTAATTTTTTTCTGTTCATCTAAAACTCCCTTCCTAAGGTACATGAGTTATACTGGATATTAATTGAGTCATATTATCATCCTAGTTCATGTATGATTATGTTGTATTGTCCAAAAATTCAACTACAACTCAGATTTCAACTACCCTGCTGCATAGTCTGCTTAAGAGTACTCGTGCTCATCATGCCATTTTTTAAAAAGAAAAATAGATCTTGTTTCAATATCTACTCTAACTTATTTTAGGACAACTCTGCATTTCCCTTCTGTGGGGTCTCCTCTACATTTTGGCCATTCTCCTTAGTCCAGTCCAGTTCCTCCAATTTAGCAGGCATCCTCAGCCATTCCTCTGCTGGTGGGAAACTATTAACTTCATTTTCAGTCTCTTGTCTACCTTTTCCTTCTTGTCTACAGATTTAACTACATCCCCACTATCTTTTCTTTAGTCCTCAGACAGACAGTCATTCCTCCTACTCTTTACAGGCTTTGGAAAAAATATCTGAATTTTTATACAGAACTATTACATACTGATTACAGAAAAGCAAGAAAACCAGGTAGGACAAATAACCAAGAACTGACTCTTATTTTCACCCTACTCTAACAGTCTTATTCTTTTTATTATTAATAATCATTCCCTGCTGTTGACACCAAAAGTCACTTCTACAGCGCAGATTGCTCTTCTGAGACACTAACACATCCCCTGACTACAGGACACCCCTACTTGGATGTCCCACAGCCACCTTAGCTTACCATCTCCCTGACTATAGTCTCCATCCTTCCTCTAAAATCTAATCTTCCTTCCATAGTTATCACTTTTATTTTCCATAGTTAACCCTTCGTGTTATGAATGAAGCCAAAATCATGAGAGCCACCCTTAGTCGTTCCCATTCATCGTCTCCTCGTCTAGTCCATTGTCAAGACCTGCCAGTTCTGTGTCAGCATCCTTGCGTACAACCCTCCCAGCCCCCCGTTTCCTCACGTCGTCATATCCTGCCCAGACGAAGGCAGTAGTCTCCAGTCTGGTGCTCTCTGCAACCATCTTCCTGCTATACTCCCAGATGCATAAATGAATTCTTATCAGTCTCTGTCCTTAAAATTCTCCTCTGGATCCTAATTTATAGAGAAATGTCCAAATCCCTTAAAACAGAGCTTCTGCGGACTTGACCACTGCCTGCCTTCCTGTGACTCACCCAACCGTTCTTGCTGCCTTTCAAATCATAAATGTGAGCTGCAGTCCCAGAAGGTGCCAGTCTCGTTCTCGTACTGGGCATTTAGGACCTCCCATTCCCTCTGCTGGAAGTGCCTTCAGCTTCATTTTTCTGCTGGTGAGCTCATAGGCATCCTTCAGTTCTGATCTCCTTGCTCCCAGGAATCCTTCCCTGATGTCACTGGGCATGGTTAAGTACATTTTTCTTCTGTGATCCTGTAGCACCTCCCCTTCTTTTAAAAAAATAAATTTTATTGTGATTTAAGTACTAGTATATAATCTATATCAATTTGCCACATAACATTTGGAACTCACTCTACTATTCTACTCTACCTGTTCTCCCTTCCCTTTCAGCCCTTCCCCGTATCTTCCAGAAATTCTGATGCCCATTTGATCAAGATCTGTCCCCCTTCACCCTATCTTCCTACCTCCAGCATTGAGCTTCTGGGACAGCCTCCACATATTTAGGATGCACTGTTTGTCACAGCAGACCACCAGGTCCTACTCCCATGAAGCAGCTGAGTGGGTCTGAACTGTCAACTTTTCAGTTAGCAGCCAAGAGTTTAACCACTGGGCCATCAACATCTCTTTGTTAGAGCTAACAAGGGTAGCCTGATTCTCCTTTCTGACTTTGCAGTCAGAGTGGGGTGTAATCTCACTACTATATAAATAGGGAAACTGAGGCCCAGAAATGTGGGAACTGAAGAAAATGCAGGAAACTGGAATTCTGAATCTCAGTCAATGGTGAGGTAAGGGTCTAGACTTCCTCCTGCCTTCTTCCTACAGCAGCTGCTTCTTCCTTCCTCCTCCCTCAGTCTCTGGAGCAAGTGCCATAAAACCTTTCTCTGTTTGCTTTGTCACCTACCCCCTCCATAGCGTTTCTTGCATCCCCTTGTCCTCTGGGAAATCCCCTGCAGAAAGATCCTCAAGTCCACAGTCACAAAGGAGCAGCCCCTTTAGTGTTAATCAGGCTGACATTTCTTTCCAAATATCTGGTGATAGGTCTTCACATTTATTCATTCAGCCACTCATTCACTCATAAGTGATTCAGTCTTTCATCTTTCATATATTGGGCCTGTACTACTAAGCCAACTGGAAGAGATAAATTCTCAGTCTCCGTGAAATTGCCTGTCTACTCGACCAACCAGGCAGGGATTCATTCATTACTTCTCTCATTCGGTATAGGTCCTGCGTTGGTTTGATACACAGACATCATATGTTCCTCACATGTCGGGCAGGTGTCCAGGCTGTCCCACATTCATCACTGATCCATCCCCCTGGTCACATCACGCATGTGTCATGTGTGCGTCACATGTCTGGGTCTTTCCAGCCTCTTCCTCACAGCAGGGCTGATAGTACATTAACTGCAGCTGAACGAAGTTCACAACTTGAGTTTTCTTCTGATGCTGCCTATACTTTCTGCTAAACAAATCTGTCTTTATTTACTGTGGCAAATACATGTATCCAACAAATTGTCTTTTCAACATTTGTCACACGTATGATTCAGGGACACTAGTTACGTTTATTCCATTGTTCAACCATTGCTATTATCCATGTCCAGATTTTCCCATCACCCTTAACACAAGCGCCTTGATCTCTAAGCGCTCAGTCCCTCCCTCCTACCTGCCCACGATAACCACTAACGAACTTTGGTCTTTCTACACTTGCCTATCTTGGATGTCTCATAGAAGTGGAGTCACACAATATTTGTCCTCTCTTTTTAATGGACCAAAAGCAATGTTTGCTCACTGTAAAAAAGACAGTGATGAAGGATACAAAGTCAAAAGCTCCGCTTACAAGCGGCGACCTCAAATTCCCACATCTGGCACTCCCAGTGACAACCACTGGCTTCATTCATAGCTTTCTAGATCTTTTCCATACATTTACAGAGGTAAGAAAATATGTATATAAAATACAACACATATGGTGGAGTATGTTTATAAATTCAGATCCCAGGCTACTACTCTGCAGCTTGCCTTTCCTCTGTAACAATAAATAACAGACACTGGGCCAGGTCAGCTCCTGCGGCTCCCCATCATTCTTTTTTAGAAGCTGCATAGCACTCACAGTGGGATGTACCTGCTTAATTTAAATGGCCCCATCAATGGACTTTTAGGAAGTTTTCAGCTACCTCCTAGTGTCCCTTCTCCTCATCACAATGCTCATCTCCTTGAATTCTTACTTGAATGAGCATTTCCAAAAGATGATTCCTCAGAGTGGAACTGCAGAGTTGCGTGCATTTTAAATTTTGATGGATACCCAGAGCCAGGCATAATGCCTACGTAAGCAGCTTTGCGCATACCTGTGGCATGAACAGGTATGGCCAGATTGCCCTCCAGGAAGGTCACACCATTTAGCTAACATAACAGTCAGAGAACCAACCATTTCTGCACCTGGGTCCCAGCAAGACCAGCCTCCATGATGACCACTTGCCTCCAGCCCCTCTGTTGCTGCAAGAGACAGATTTAAAGGTCCTAAGGTCGGCCGTTCAAAGCCACCATGGCTGAAAGATGTAGCAGTCTGCTTCTGTGAAGGTGACAGCCTCGGGAACATTACAGGCAGTCCCATTCTGTCCTGTGGGGTTGGTATGAGCTGGAATGAACCAGACAGCAATGGGCTTTATTTTATTTTTTGAGGAACCCAGGTGGTGTGATGATTAAGCACTCAGCTGCTACCTGAGAAATGGGTGGTGCATCTCCCAGCCGCCTTCCTGGGAGACAGATCTGGTGATCTTCTCCCACGAAGACAGAACAAACAAAAAAACCAAACTCACTGCTGTTGATTCTAACTCATAGTAACCTTATGGGATAGAGCAGACCCACCTCATAGGGTTTTCAAAGCTATAATCACTATGGAAACAGACTACCACATCTTTCTTCTAGGAGTGGCTTGTGGATTTGAACTACCAACCTATTGGTTAGCAGCCTATAGGGGTGCTATGAGTTGGAATTGGCAGACAATGATGACTTTGGTTCACACAAGGATAACAGTCTAGCAAGTCCTATGAGGCAGTTCTACTCTGTCCTATAAGGTCACTGTGACTTAGAATTGACTTAGTGGCAATAGTTTGGGCTTTTTTGGTTTTGTGTTGGGCTTAGGTTGATTTCATTTGTCTCCCTTTGGGTGGCAGACACTTCCTTGGCTCATCTTTTCCCAGATACTACAGACACAGCGGCAGATTCCACCATGGGCAGCCAAGCAGGTGGGGAACTGGGACTCAGGCCCCTTGGGCTGGCGTATCTCCAGGTTCACACCATTCTTGGCTGTCCTTGGCCCAGCAGAGTGGACAGTCAAAAGTGGACCCAATCCATTCACCACCAGAACCTGCCCTGGAGGGGGAGATCCTTCTGACCTGGAGAGAGGTCTGAGAGAGCTGACCCCTTGCAGTGTTCTCAGTGTGGGGTTTTCAGAGGGAAGGTGCTGGTGCTGGCAGGAAGTGCTATTCAGGGCTTCAGGGGATGGACAAAGCTTCCCAACTCTGTAGAACTGGGGGGAGCCTCTTGGGATTCAGGTTTCCCATGACTCACCAGACTCTGAACTTCTCCCATGCTAATCAAGCCCCATTAGGTACGGGGAGCAGCCCCCTCTCAGAGCCTAGATAAGGGGCATCCTGTCCTCAAAGACAGTGGGCCATCAGAGGAGCTTGGAGACAGGGAGCATGTAACCCCCTAAGTATGGTAACCTCGGGAGCGAGCACCCATTATACTGGCAGCCACCTGTGCCCAGCCCCAAGTCTGCCCTGAGCTGGGGGCCAGGCTGGATCCAAGGGGTGCACCTAGGCCTCCTGGGCTATAGGAGACATGGGATGATGTCCCCATCCATACCCCTTTCTGTATCTCCTCTCTGGGTCTGTCTCCACCAAGACAGTCACTCTCCCGGCATCTTTGGGCTGCCGGTGCCTTTCTCCACCCCAGCACTCCCACTTGCAGGGGCTCTGATGCCTCAAGGATGGGTGTTACTGGAGAAAGCCTGTAGGGGATTGGATTGTGTTCCCTCCAGAATTTGTGTAGCAGTTTAGCTAGGCTGTGATTCCTGTATTGTGTGATGTCCTACCCGCTGTAAATCCTCCTTCTCTGATGTTAATGAGCAGACGGGCCCAGTTCTGTTGGTGAGGAAGGACTCAGTGTGTAAAATGGTTTTATGCCTTGAGGCAGTCTCTTTGAGACAGAAAGGAAAGAAGCTAGCAGAGATTTGAGAACTTCACACCACCCAGAGGCAGCGCCAGAAGCTGAGTGAGTCCTTTGGGAAGGACCAGGGTCCCTGAACCTCATAAGCTTCCAGTCCAGGGGAAATTGACAAGGACTTTCTTCCAGTGCCAGCAGAGAAAGCCTTCTCCTGGAGTTGACACCCTGAATTTGGACTTCTAGCTTACTGGATTGTGACAAAACAGTACTGCTCTTTTTAAAGCCATCCACTTGTGGTATTTCTGTGAAAGCGCACTAGCTAAGACAGCCCCCATGCCAGCATCTCAGGGCGATTCTACCGCCTACACTCCTAGGAGCTTTGCCCAGTACTGACACTGTGCCTCTGCCTGGAACACGCTAGCACCACAGGACTACAGGGAGCAGGGCAAAGGCAAGGTACCAGATGACAGAAGCCAGCTCAGCCTGACCCTGAGCTTGGCCCAGCTCGGGCCCTGGACACCTGTGTGAGGGCAGACACTGGCCCGCAGGTCTCTCTGAATCTGCATGACCCCTGCCAGGCTCTTGCACCCAGAAGCTAGCACCCAGCTAAACCCTCCTCAGCTGGAACAGTGCATGTGCCTTTCCTCTTCAGCATTAACTCCCACACGGAGTCCGGGTGGCAGGGCCCCAGACCTTCTTGGGCCTGGGTGAGAGGGCAGGATCTACGGCCTCCTCTTCTCCCGCCAACATCAGGTCAGGCGCGGCAAGGTCTCCAGAGGCCCCGCCTTGCAGATGCCCACCTCCCCTCTTTTGCCTCCTCCTCACCCTCATCTCCTTCCCCAGGTTCTTCCCAGTCTCTGTCCCTCTGTCTTCCCTGGCTCCCCACTTCTCATCTAATTCACAGTAAGAGAATTAGGGAGTTGAGCCCCAGGTCTCCCAGGCAAGGCAGTGGGGAGAAGGGATTGGCTGGGACGCTACAGACAGAGTTCACGCCTACCCCATTTCCAGGTTCTTCAGCACTCAGGGAAAGAGAAGTCAAAGCTTATACAAAGAGGTCTCCCCAAGGGATGCCCTTGAATGTCCAGTCGTCCAGGGTTATTATCAGAGCAACTCTTGAGGCTCTTCCATGGTGGGATCTGGGGCGTGGTGACCCCCCTCCTCACACACCTCTGGCAGGGCCTGGGCTCCCTTCCCTGCTCACCACCCAACATAGAGGCCAACTCTGGGTATCAGTCAGCTGACGTTTAGTGACTGTGCACATGCGTCGAGGCGAGTACAAGGGGGAGTTCTCCATCCAGCGAGAACTGGGGAGTCAGAGCTCATCCAGGCCCATCTCCCAGCGAAACTGTGCCCCCTGGGATGTCTCAGGACTGGCTGTCCTGATGAGACTGTGTACCCCCAGCAGCAGACTCTCTCTACCCCTGAGGCATCCCTTCCTCTACGGGAAGCCCATTTTCTGCCTGGCAGCCTCTACTTAGCGGGTAGACATGGAAAGGGGCACTGTCACTCCAGCTCAGTCTTGAGGACAAGAGAGGCAGGTGGAGTGGCACAGGGGCTGACAGGAAGTGCAGTAAATTAAGCCCAAGGATGACCAGAGACTTGGCAAGACAGGCGAGGGGCCTTCCAGGGGCCCCAGGATTCTCTGGCCTGGCCCAGAAGGTACCAGGTGGGCGACGACTCAGAAAGCTGGATTGTCGATGCCTCCCTGGGGTCCAGGATAGTCTTCAGGCCTGAAGCTGTAGGGAGGGGGCGGATCTGAAGGGGGCAGGCCCAAGACAGGCATCCGAACAACCTGCAGGGAAAAGTGGGGACTTGGAGTCTTCTTAGGCCCCAGTACTGGTCAGAGCCCACCTCAGGGTCCAGAGGCCCGGGGTAAGTGAGGCCCTGCCCTGCCTTGTTCCTCTGAAAAATGTGGACACTAGATGGGAGTAGAGAGTGGGGATGGGGCCAGAGACACCCACCTCACTGTAGGGGGGCGGGGGCTCAGAGGCGAACGTCCTGACATGCTCCCCAGGGTCGCTGGAGGGCGGTGCTGGGGGACCCTGGTGTTCCGTCCGAGGCCCCTGCTCTGACTTTCTGCAGTTTCCACAGAAGTGCTTGGCCAGGCCACAGATGGACAGGAACAGCAGGACCATGAGGAAAATGATGCTGAAGATCCTGGGGCACGGAAGTACACCGTCACCCCAGGTCCTCGGGCCGCCCTGCACCCCGCCCTCCCTCCACCAGTACCCACCCGTCATGTGCGGCCTCTTTCTGTGTGGACTCACGGGCTAGTCCAGAGGAACTGGCCCTGGGCTCACCTTAAGGGGTTGGAGAAGACCTCATACTCTTGGCAACAGCTGTCCCCACAGCATTTGAATCCTTTAGGGCAGGTGCTATGGGGGAGGGAGACACAGAGAGGAGCCGTTGGCACCATGTTGGGGTGGCAGGGTCCCGGTCTCCTCAAAGCACACCCATACACTCAGGGCATGAGCCATCCCCCAGTAGGGGTGGGCAGAGAGAGTGGGGTCCCACTGAGCTCAGTGGGAAGAACTTGGGACCAGGAGTCAGGTTCATGTCGCCAGTGGCCTTGTGCATGCAGACAAGTTACTGTTCTTTAATGGGCCTTACTCTTCTCATCAATAAGGTGGGTGTAATTAATGTCCTGTTGACCTCAGTAGATGGATGTAGGGATTCAACACTTAGCAGCTGCAGGGGGGCAGGCAGGGTGGAAGGTCCAGGAAAAAGTTTATAGGTTCTTGTGGAGGAAGACCTGGGCAGGGAGAGGCTATCTGTTTTGGGAGCACCCATTGCTGACTTAATGGAAGTATTTTTCCACCCAGAGACAGCACCCCTTTTGCCAGAGAGGGCAACAGTCTCCTAAGTTACACAGCACACAGGTGAGACTGCAGAGCTGTGGACAAATGAGGGGCTCAAGTATTTACCGTGTTCTGACTTCTTAGTATTTCTGTATTAGGGTCAGGACAGAGTATTTGCCCCCCACCCCAAGGTGACCCTCAGAGGGAAAACAGCTTGAGACCAAAGAACCAAGGGTTGGAATCTGGCTTTAGGCCTGCTCACAAGTGTGATGCACCATTTAGCTTGGTTGGTGGAAAAAGGGATAGGGTAGAATCTCCTTCTAGGGGAAAGGTGGGAGTGAGAGGGGAACACAGCTTCTGACTGGAAGGGGAGTGGGTGAGGAGGATGGATGGACAAGGTGTCTCCTGATCTCCCCCAAGGCAGGGAAGGTATGATTTGGGCTGTTCTCTCTCCCCTTCCCCAGATCTGAAGTTGCAGTCCAAATTCCAGACTTACAAGAAGAGACCACATTTGGCTGCAGCCTGTGGAAGAAAAGAGGCAGAGGTCAGGGGTCAGGGGTCAGGGTCTTCTCCCAGATGCTGCACAGGTACCTTGAAGCAAGCAGGTCTTCAATGGGACCTGTTCCCTTGCTCACAGCACCATGCTTCCCAGGCCAACGACTGGAGCCCTCGACTTTGCACAGCTGGTCCCCAGCTGACACCTGGTCCCCAGATCTCCACCCTCTCTCACCCCAACCCCATATACCACAATCTGTCATCCCCATCCTTCCACTCCATCTCCTTTCCCTGCCCATGACATGTCTGTGGTCTTCACACCAGCAGCTCCCCTCACTCAACCCCAAGTTACTCCCAACACTGGGCAAGCAGGCCTCTTCTGTAATGCAAATCTGATCACCTCACAAGCCTGCTGAAAAGCCCTTGAGGTGGCACCCTCGCCTAAGATCCCTGACCCTCAGTGCTGTCCAGTCAGTTCATTACCATTCCTGTTGCTGGGTCGATTCAAACTTACAGTGACCCTACAGGACAGAGTAGAACTGGCCCATAGGGTCTCCAAGGCTGTCACTATTACAGGAGCAGACTGTCACATCTTTCTCCTGCAGGGTGGCCGGTGGGTTTAAACCAGCACCTCACAACCAGCTGTGGCCCTTGCATTCAGAATGTCAACCATTCTTTGATGTTTCAGCCTTTAGCTCTCAGCCCAGACAGCAGGTCCTCACCCTCTGCTCTAGTTTCAGGCACCTCCCCTCTGCAGTACTATTTGGTCCCACTTGATAATCCACTTGGGAACTCACCCCACTGGCCCACTAGGCAAGAATTTTAAACAAAGGTAGCTAGCCAGCCACAGGTAGGCACAGCCAAATTCTCAATCCCAGTCTGAAACCCCAGTAATGGCAGCTTCCCATGGTTGTTCTCCTCTTTCCCTTGTGGGCTCTAGAAACCCTGATGGTGCTGTGGTTAAGTGCTACAGCTACTAACCAAAAGGTCAGCAGTTCAAATCCACCTAGATGCTTTTTGGAAACTCTATGGGGGCAGTTCTATCTTGTCCTATACGGTCACTATGTGTCGGAATTGACTTGATGGCAACGGGTTTGATGTTTATTTCTTTTTTTCTTTTTTGGTGTGTCGGTGGTCCGGCAACCTACCATGGTCCAGTGAGGTCCTTCAGGTGGCCACGCCCCTTTCTGGGAACTGGCTGCAGTAAGCCCAGTTTCTCACCTTAGGGTCCCTGACTCCTCACCATCCCACAAATCTGTGACATCAGACCCTTTCTCCTCTTACTCCAGTCCCTGCTTGTCTTCTCTTTCATATTTTACAAAAAAAAAAAAAAGAATTTAAATGTGGTGAAAAAATACCTAACAGAATTTATGCCATCTCAAACATTTCCGCACGTACAATTCAGTGACATGGACTGTATGCTTCAAGTTGCGAACCCACTCTCACTGTCCTTGCCCAAGTCACTCCATCAGCGACATAGACATGCGGTCACCATGAGTCCACGCTGACTTGAAGGTCACTAATAACAACAGGCCTGGACTCCCTCTTCTCCTCCTTGCCATCCCTTGTAACTACTACTAATCTTTGGCTTCTATACATTTGCTTATTTCACAGAAGTGAGATCAGACAGTGATCTTTATATTCTTTGTGACTGACTTGAGTCACTCAGCATGATATTTTCAAGGTTCATCCATGTGTGGCACGCAGCAGGATCTCACTGCCCTGTGGCTGAGCAGTCTTCCACTGCACGGATGTGCCACGTTCGCCTTAGCCACTCATCTGTTGATGGGCCTTGATTAGGGTGATTTCCTCGATGGCTCTTCTGCACACAGACCCACCGGGAGCTCCCTGAACACACCTGGCTGTTTCACATCTGTGTGCATAGGCAGGCTGTCTTGTGGTCTGTTGAACCCCGCTCATCCTTCAGATCCCTACCTGAAGCCTCCTTGCTCTATGAAGCCATCAGGCTTTCCTCCCCTGAGCCAGCTCCTCCTTCCTTCCCTTCTATCTTCTTCTGCACTAGTTTTCCAGGACATCCAGGGTGCTGGCCCAGAATGTAACTCGATTAACAGCCGTTTTGTGTAACAGTCTCCACTTGGAACACGACCCCCAGATATCCGCAAGGCTGGCTCCTGCATCTCCTTCTTGGACCACCCTGTTTAAAATGACTTAGTGTGCCTTTTCAACAGCACTTGGCTTGGCTTGGCTTGGCCAGTGTGCCTTTTGTTTCCCTGGAGCCCTTATCAACATCCGGCATTTCACATATTTTAGTTTATGTTGTTAACTGTTTGCCTCCCCAGTAGAATGCAAACTCTACCAGGGCAGGGATTTTTGTCTGCTGCATCCCTGTGGAATGCCCAGCACTCAGTAAATACATGTTTGCAGAAGGAATGAAAGAACATTCACTGATAATTAAAGAGCACCATTAAAGTGAGGAGTACTCAGAGTTAATGAGGACCAAAGACAGCCAATAATCATTGGGGGGATTTCCCCTTTTCCATATTCAATGACAGGTCAAGTGCCTCCTCACAAGACTTAGCTAGCGGAGACAACACCAGGAATCAGTCTGCAAGGTTGGTCCAGAGAGGGTAACAGTCCCCTAAGACACAGAGTACGCAGGGGTGACCACAGAGGTGGGGACCAACCAAGGGGTCCAGGCACTCAAAAGCACCTACCTTCAGATCCCAAACTCCATCCCTGCTCCTTCTCTTGGACAACAGAGAGGTAGGCAGTGATGAACAGGTTTAATACATTAGGCCCAAGTTCCAGGCAAGGTCAGGGAAAGAGCTCTTAGATTCTCCCTCCATTCTACCAAGGGGGAGATCTTGTCTGAGGAGCTCCCAGGTGGCATAAACAATCAAGCGCTGGCTATGAACTGACAAGCTAGTGGTTCAACCCCTGCTCCCGGGTGCCTTGGAAGAAACACCTGGTGATTTGCTTCAGAAAAATAACCAAAAACCCACTGCCGTCAAGTTGATTCAAATTGCCAGCAACCCTATATAGACACAGAGGAACTGCCCAATAGAATTTCCAAGGAGACCCTGGTGGATTTGAACCGCCAACCTTTTGGTGAGCAGCAGTAACACTTAACCGCAGGCTACCAGGGTTTCCAGGCTTCAGAAACAACAGCCCCAGCAAACCTGATGGAGCACAGTTCTGCTCAGGGACACACGGGGTCACCATGAGCGGGAATTAACACAACATGGCAACTGGTATGTTTGTTCGGGGTTTCCTCTCATCTGGGGTGAGCCTGAGCTTCAGCTTTATCAAGTGTTGGGGTGATCTTGGGTACTCTCAGCCCTCTAACATGAACGGACAGTACTGGCAGCACCTAGCCCACTGGGGCGTCTCAGCCCACAGCTTGGCAGTCACTGTCCAGTATCGTTCAATGACTGAGCAGGGACATCAGCCTTTCGGGCCTGGGAGAAGGGCCACGGGTGCCTAGTGGTTAAGCACTCAGCTGCTAACAGAAAGGTTGGTGATTTGAACGCATCAGCCCATCCACAGGAGAAGGATTTATAGCTGGAGAAACCCTATGGGGTACCCATACTCTGCCCTACAGGGTCACTATGAGTCAAAGTCAATTCAAAGACAACGGCTTTGGTTTTTTGGTTTGAAGTGGGAGATGGTTACCTGGGTCCACAGGTTAACTTAAGGGTCAGAACCCCTCTGAAAGTGCAACAGAACTGTGGGACCAGCCAGTTCTGAGGCCAGACTTCCCTCAGATTCTTAAACAGAAGTTAAGTTAAAGCCAGTGTTCTAGACTCGTCCTGTTTCCCGCATCCTCTCCCATTTCAGGACTCATCAGATTTCTCCCATCATTTAAAAATTTTTTTCTGTAAGGAATGTAGTGGGGCAAGAAGGAGTGGGCGCAAACCCTGCCTCTTGTCCCCTCCAGAAGCTGATTTCTGAGGTTACTTAAGTCCAAGGGTCAGGCAACCAGATCAAACTCTACCTGGGGCAAGAATCCTACTTCACACCAAGAATAGGACAAGGGAGTGACACAAACAGAGAAGCAAGGTCACAGAGAGGGCTGGGACTTCCTCCAAGGTCACCCAGCACTGGAAGAACAGAGAGCTGGGCAGAAGCTGGCCAAGACCTCCATCCAGACTTCAAGTACCTACTGTCTGACATAGGCGGGACCCAGCGAGAGGGACAAGCCAAGACTAACATGGAGGTCAAAGTCCCCATCCACAGGGAGACGCTGGGTGCCCAGAGGGGTGGTTTGGTTGCGAGGGGTGGGGGTGGGAGTGGGAGGTGGGGGGTGGGGTGGTGTCCAGACCAGACCCCCAAGGTGGAAGGAGCCAGGCCTTCTCAAGGCCGCCGTCCACGGCCCCACCTCCATGGCTAAAGAGAGAGGAAGTTGTTTCTTGTGTCTGGTGTCACAAGGAAATCCTGACAATGGAAGGAGGTGACCTGGGCTCCAGGAGGCGGCCCCTGATATAGAAGGGTAAGGCCCCAAAGATTCAACAGCGTTCCCTTCCGAGCCCTTACCTGCTGGAGGCCTGCCAGAAGACTGAGCAGCAAGGTGGGTGGGAGGCATGGGACCCAGGGGTCCGACATGCTGACCACAGGGCCACAGAGCTCGGCGTGTTTGGGGAGGACAGGAGAGGCGGGGCCGCGACCTCTCCCACCTCCCTCCACCTACCGGCTAGCCTCGGCCTGGGGCGGAGCTTTGAACCACGAGTGGGCGGGACTTGAGACCTGGAAGGGAAAGATGAGGGGGAAGGTCTCGGTGGACTTCTGAGGGTTAGGAGAGATTAACTGAAAAAGTCCTGACGTCAGTTTATGACAGCCAAGCTCCTCCTTCTAAATGGTCCCAGGTTTAGGGAAGTTTGGCAAGGGGTGGGAGGGGGTTACAGGCAGAGTGGGCTGGACCCTTCTCACCTAACTTCTGGGAGTGGGGAGCCAAGACGGAAACAGAGGGGAGACCAAGGCCTTGGGGAAGATTGTGAGGGGTCGTAGTGGGGGTGTGGTCCGTTATTTTTCTGACCAAGGAAGGAAGGAAGCCCTGACTAATTCCAAGGTGCGCTGAAATTTCCAGATATGGGAAAGAAGGGCCAAGGACACATCGTCGGAGCATTTGTGTCCCCAGCGCACCCGACCTGAAACCCTCAGAGGACACAGAGGCACTCTTCCTCCATTTGACTGGTGGGTAAATTGACGCTGCACTATTCAGATCTGCCCCCAGGTCTGTAGACGAGGCAGAACGGCAGCCGGGCGAGCTCGGGAGCTGGCGAGCAGGCCCATCCGGATTCCTGGAAAGACCCTGCGGAGGCCATCCCTACCAGGAAGGGCCAGATTGCTGCTCAGAGGCCGGCGCCGCGCCCCAGCCCTCGAGGAGCGCAGTACTTACGAGATCCTGCCGACAGGGGGCAGCATCGCTCCAGGAGGGTCTCCCCGGGGAGCGTGAAGGTGCGCGCGCTGGAACCCGGCGCTGGGTGTCTCCGAGCTCCCGCGGGGGGGAGATGGCTGGGGATCCGAGGTGCTAGGCTGTCTAGGTGGGTGAGAGGCGCAGAGCGAGCACCAGACGCGTGGATGCAGATGAGATGTGTGGAGACCCAGCCAGAGATGAGAGATGCAGGCTGGACCCCTGGGGACGGGATGAAATGGTGATGCTCAAAGTGATGTGGGTGTTGGGGAGGGTGGGGAGTTGGGGTGGAGTGTGTGACCGTTAAAGGGCCTGGGGAAGGGGCACGGGGCGCCACGAGAGGCTTTCAGAGGTTGTCAAGGCGTCTTCTGCCGTATCAGTTTCCGCATTTGACTTGGCCCCTGAAAAATACCCGCAACTTTTTAAGGGGAGATGACTGCTCTTTCTCTGCTTCTCTGTCAGTGGCTCAGTTTCAGGCTTCCCCAGTCACTTTATACTTAACCTCTCGGTGTCTCTGCACGTGTCTCCCCATCTGTGTCTCCCCAGTTTCGTTGTTTTCCTGGCTGTCTCTACTCTGTCTGTGAGCTGTTTCCCAGTTTTCCAGCAGTCCGCTTTCCTCTCCTTTTTTCTCTTTCTCTGTGTTTCTGTTTCCCCTGGCTCTGACTTGGTCCCGAGTCTCCCGTCTCTGTGTCTGTTTCTCACTAACTTTCCTGGTCTCTCCCCCCTCTGTCCCTGTCTTGGTCTTGGTTTCTCCTTGTTTCTGGTTCCCTCTCAGCCTAAAGGACAAATTCTTCTAGTCTCCCCTCTAAATGGAACTGGGGTCTGACCAGAGAAACCCTTCTCTCTGTGCCTTTGCTGCCCCTAAGCCCTTATATTGGTGCCTCTAGGCTTTGGAGAAAGGGTTAGAGGTTGGGGGTCCAGCTTCCTTTTCTCTGCCGGCAGTTGGCCTGGACTCAGTTGGCCTCCGTGCCCAGGGGACCTGGTCCAGAGACTGCTGGTGACTTCTCCAACAACACCCACACTGCCTCCTCTTCAGTGAAGTCACTGCCAACTTAGGCTTCCAGGACCCTCCTTCACCTGCCCAGGTCCCACTGCACCAGCACCCCAAGGCCTGGAGTGTCTTATCCCACACCTCCTGCCACCCTGCCCAGTCTGAAACCTGCAGAAGAGAGGGAACTGGGTGAGTTTAGGGGAGGGGAGTATCCTAGGCAGTGAAGAGTAGGTGCCAATAAGTGCATGGGGGCAGCTGGAGGGACAGACAAGGAGCCCGGGAGGGCTGAGGAGGTGGAGAGACTAGACAGTCACCAGCATCTTGAGGAGGGCGACAGGACAGAGCAGGCTGCCATTGCTCGCCTCCAAGCCACTGGTATCCACCTGCCTCAGATCTGTGATCACCAGCAAAATAAAAGATGTCCAGTTAAATTTAAATTTCAGGTCAATAATGAACTTTTTTTAGTATAAGTATGGCCCATGCAATATCTGGGACACACCAGTGTCATCAATTGCTGTTGAGGTGATTCCAACTCGTGACAACCTGTGTGTGCAGAGTAGAACTGTGCTCCCAAGGATTCTAGCTGCTGATTTTTCCAGAAGTAGACTGTCATTCTTTTCTTCTGAGTCACCTCTGGCTGGGTTTGAACTGATAACCTTTCAGCTAGTAGTTGGATGCTTAACTAACTGGTGGTGCCACCCACGGACTCCATTTGGACCATGTTGTACTAAAATTTGTCTTCTATCAGAACTTCAGACTTAGCATGCATTCTGTATTTTTATTTGCTAAATCTGGCCACCTTACCCACATCCCTCAAATGTCATAGGAACAAAAACTTGCCAGCAACTAACCCCTTTCTGTCCCCCCGATCTTACCAATAGAGACATTGAGGTCCCCAACACTTGGCTCATGGGGCAGATTCCAGAGGGGCCATGAAACCTGCTTCGGGGTCCCCAGTTTTGTTCATGACACCAAAATGCCCTTCTGTGTTCCTTCCTGAAGATGGGGAGTGGGTGGGAGCTTGGAGGGAAGTGGCCCCAGCTCAGGACAAGAACACCAGGCCTTGTTGTCAGCATCCATCATGGCGTCGGGGGGCCCCAGCATTCTTGGTGGGTGAGGTCAAGTGGTACAATGTAGGAGGCAAAGAAGGGGCTGTTCTTGTTCAGAGGAAGGAGGGTAGGCGGCTCAAATTCTGCTCAGTTCTTAGTCTGGCAATGGGAGATGGGAGGGAAGTGTGTGCATGCATGCACATGTGTGTTCAGGCCCTCAGGGACATAGGCAAGGACACCAGGAGACCTGCAGTTGGTGAGTCCTTCCAGATTCCACACTAAATTCCAGCTGGGATTTCCCTAGAGCAGCAGAGTAAAAATGCCTTCATACTCATTCACTTCCCTGGCCTGGCCCATTCGCTAAAGAAAGAACTGATTGTCCATGCATTCCCCAGGGTCCCTGCTGGAAGGGCCTGGAGGTCATCTGGTCCACCCGCCTCCTTCTCAAGGGAGCCAACCAGAGCCCTGATGAGTGGGGAAGGCCAAGAGACATGGAATGGGAGAGGCAGAACCGGGACTGGAACCCCACAGGTCTGGAGACTTCATACCTGCACAGCCTCAGAAGTGCAAGAAGTCTGAAGCCTCAGGTTTCTGGGGAACTCTGGAACACCCAGCCCTGGGGAGCCCCTACTCTGGATGGAAGGATATCTCTCTGGGAGTTGGGGTGGGAGGAGGAGCCAGATTGGGTTCTGTTGCGCTCAGCACCCTCCCACCCCCATATTGCCGAGTGGGCCAGAAAGGCTCTGCTGTAGCCCGGCTCTGCCTCCTGAGAGCAGCATCTGTCATGTTAGTATGTGTACCATTTACTACCCAGTGCTGTGTGACCTTGGGCTAGAAACTAACCTTCTCTGTACCTCCAATTCTTCATCTGTGAAATCATAATACCTCCTTCATCTCATGTGTTGTGAGGAGAAAATCCACTGCTCAGTGTCTGGCATACACCAAAACCACCAAACTCATTGCCACTGAGTCTATTCCAACTCATCATGACCCTGTAGGACAGAGTAGAACCGCCCCACAGAGTTTCCAGTGAGCACCTGGTGGATTCGGGCTGCTGACCTGGTTCGCAGACAGCACTTAACCACTACACTCCCGTGGTTTCCCATCTAGCACAGAGTAACACTAAATAAATGTCAGCTACCCTTCCTGGCATAGTGTATAGGAGCTATAGCTGCTAACCCACAAGTGAGCAGTTTGAATCCACCAGGTACTTCCTGGAAGCTCTGTGGGGCAATTCTACTCTGCCTCACAGGGTTGCTAGGAGTCAGAACTGACTGGACAGCAGTGGCATTGGTTTTTGTTTTTGTATCTTCGTTCGTGGAATGGGAACGGGGCCCAAAGTTTATTCTCTCCATTTCATCTAGAAGCAGAGTGAAGTGCCAAAGAATTGAGTGCCTTGCTTTCCTCTGAGGACCGTTCTCAGCCCCTGTGTATGGACTCTGGGAGTCAACCTCAGTTTCCACATGTGCCCTGCTCACTACCTCCCTCTGCTGGCCATTGGTTGTCCTGGGTCCTGCCGGAAGGCCAGGTGGGAGAGGGCTGGGTCCAGAGGCCCAGTTCAGGAAACCAACCTGTCACTGACCACTCCTCTTGAAGGTCCATGGGAGATCAGATATGATGAGACTGGACTTCAGGTGGAGCTGGGACTGGAGATTTGAGCGAGGGCTAGGGACAGTTGTTACTGATTTGCTCTCCACCCCACCCTTTCTATGTCCCTGCTAGCTGAGGGGCATTACCTATACCTGCCTCACAGAGCTAAGAGCTCACAGGGAGCAGAGGCTGTGCCCACTATAGGGGTCTGCTCCCTTAGCTTCCACTGTCACTACACCGTGCAGCACAGCTCACCAGAACATCACAGTGGCCTCCAGTGAGGCCTCTAGCCTGGTCTTCCTACTGTCCCTATTGGGATATGTCACCCTCTTGCTCCTAAACACCAGAGGTTTCCCACTTCTGGGTGAATAAAGTCCAATCTCAGGGATACTTTCCAGGTCCCTCATGACCCAGCTCCTACCCGCTCTTGTGGTGTGCTGGCCCTCTCCTCCCCACCGTGTTCCCCAGCCACACACCCTACCCTTTCTGTTTTCATCCTTCCCTAATCCCCTCCCAGAAATCTAACAAATTCTTACCGATCCTTCCAGGCAGAGCTCAAATGCTGCCTCCTCCAGAAAGCCCTCCTGGGCTTGGATCTTCCTGCAAGAAGTATACATGGTCCTCTCCCTGCTCACCCCCCAGCCAAAGCCAAGTGCTGTCAAGTCGGATCTGACTCGTTGGTGACCCTCACCCCAAGCAAGCCTTTTCTCTGGACCTCCCTGATGGCTCTTGGCCATCCTTCCTAGGAGATGTGTGTACATGTCCTCATGTTCCCACCAGGCTGCAGGGCTGGCCTAGTTCTGATTCAGCTTTCATTTCCCCGTGGTGCTTTGTTCCTAGTAAATACTGGCTCTGTTGTCACTGAATTAAAGCTGGTTAGGGGCCTCCCGGAGTCAAGGGCCTGCTTTCTCCAAGAGGGTAGGGGATGAACTTCCAAAGTCCAGGGTGAGGGCTTTCTGTTGAAGGGATGTCTCAGACTGCTTGGGTCTCCATCTCCACTGACTGTGGTTTGAAGTGTCTCCAAGGTTTGTTTCCCTCTGCCCTCCCCAACACATTCAGGAGCTTGTGTACATACCCCAAGCGAGTAAGATGGCTTCCTACAGATTGAGCAAGTCTTAGGGCAGTACAACAAGGGATGCTTGGCTTACTCTCCACCTTCCAGGAGAAGGTAGGGTTTAGGCTCGGTCCCCAGTAAGAATTCTTGGTTTCATGGGGCAAAAGTCTGTCTCCTTCCCAGCATTCCTTTGGAAACTGAAGCCCCCCCCAACCCCTCATCCATTCTCAGGGTGGTGGATGTGGAGGTAGAGGAGATGCCTTCCAGAGTTGACCCCAGGTAGGAACCACCAGTCTATGGGCCAACAGAGTGGCGGGAGGGCCTGCTACCCCACAATTAACAGTGCAGGGAGTTTATTATCCAAATGAGTGGGTTGGAGGAGCCCAGCTAACACTCACCTTCCCTGCGGCTTAGCAGAGACAAAAACGGCATTTGGGAGCCATTATCCTCCCAAAGTGTAGGTTTCCAGGGCACAGGCCAGGGAGGAAAGGGAAGCATGCACCTCAAAGAGGTGGGGGAGGACGGGGGATGGTTGGGGAAAGCTTCGCTGATGAGCTTTGGCTCCCCACAGTGGGGTAGGGCACAACCACCAAGACTCAGGAGGCAGAGGCTGTGCCAAGACCAAAGTTAGAGGCTTGACAGCTCCCCGGCTGTCTCCCCATCCTCACCCACCCTCTCTACTCTTGGAGAGAGAGGTCCCTGCAATTGGAAGGATAAAAGGAATTTGGGGGATAAAAGGAATTTGGATTCCTAGCGACACCCCCCACCCCTGGGCTTTCTAGTTCTGTTCTTGGTGGCTCCTTATAAGAGGGATCTACTGCAGCCTGTTTTGGGGTTCCTCTTTCACAGACCCAAATGTTACAGGGAATTGTGGTTAGACTTCAGAAGGACTTTCTTGTCTCAAAGATGCTGAGGTGGCTAGCAGAAAGGGCAGATTCTCTGTGGGCTGGGCATGTTGAAGTGAGGTCTTCTAAATGGCCTGGGAGCTCCATCTGAAGTGGAGGGCAGGACATCTGGAAGCCGATCACTCTTAGAGACTTGAGAGTTGAGGCAAAGAATGCCTGTCTGCAGGCAGGCATGGGCAGGGCAGGGCTCCTTTAAGCAGTCACATCATCTGGCTCCCAGCTGAGACCAGACTTGGGTCCAGGGTATGCACACACTCCTGCGCATGTGCACATATGTCTGCATATGTGTGCACATGTGTGTGCACACCACGCAGCCTGGAGTTGGGGCCGGCCTCTGTGCCGATGCAGCAGCCCCCACTCAATGTCCACCACCACCCATCTTCCTTATTTCCAAGCCAGCCTTTGGGGGGCTGGCTCCAGGATTCCCCTCACCCCAGTGGCCCTGTTAGCACCTCCTCCCTCCCTTGTTAGCGCCTCTCAGCCCCTTTTCTTCCTCAGGCCCCTGCTGTCCCTGGAGAGAGGCTCCGTGGCTTGCAGCCCAGTTCTTGCCTTCCCAGATTCCACTGCAGCTTCTGTTTTCCTAAGATTCCTTCTTTCGACCCCAAGCCCCCTGCCCATTCCAGTCCTCCCTCCGCCCCTGCGGAGAGGTCCTTTGCTGGACAATGGGGCCTGGAGGCTTCCGTGAACACCCCTACAACTTAAGCACCCACTCTTCTTTCCAGGCTGTGGCTGAAAGGCTGGCTCCGACAGTGAGTCCCCACCACTAGCCTCCTCTGCTTGGGGGGCTGGGTGGGGACTGGGGCAAGTTTGAGAGGGAGCCTGTACTAGGGGCCACAGCTGACTCCTGATGTCAGCTCTGTCACCATCACCACCGTCCCTACTCCTCCACTCCACCCACCCCACCCACCCCACCATGGCAAAGCTCCACCCTCTCACCTTGGTTTCCTTTCTGCAGCACTGAAGGGGTCAAAAGAGAGGAATGGGGTTGCAGGGTAGAAAGATCCCTTTCTGCCCACCCTTCTGGATTGCTCTGCCCAACCTGAGCTTGGGCTGCCAAGCGGGACAGGGTGGTCCTGTGCCCCGAGGTAGGCTGTCCAGCTGCCAGGGATTGCAGGTTTCCTCTGCTGAAGGGCCCCTTCCCTGTGGGCTTTGATGTGTCTGCGAGGTTAGTGGAGGATGTTTGGCTTGAGGGCCTGGCGCCAGGACAAACTCACTCTGCCTGCTGGGCCAAACCGCTGCCTCCTGCCGGGCCTGCCTATCTTCCTCAGCCCTGGGCTTCAGCCTCCCCCAAGGCTGCCCACTGAGTTGGGTACTGAGGCCTCAGCTACCATGGAGAGGCCTTGTGGACAATAGATGTCTTGGCCCCTGAGGCTCTCCCTAGAGCACCTACCTGCTAGGTGACCCTGTAGTGGCGCAAAAAGCAGTACCCCAGCTTCTAAAAGGGAAACGGGCAGAGCAGGGCACAAGGGAGGGGTGTCCACGTGGAGCTGCCTGAATAGGCTTCAGCTCTTCCAGATGTGCCTGAGATTCCAGATGTGGGATGACTCAGCCTGGAATGAGGAGGGGTGGGCAGAGAGTGAGCGGGGTGGATGGCGAGAGCAGGGGGAACGTGAGGCTCCGAGTAACTGCCAGCTGCTGCTGCTCCCCTTCCTCTAAAGCTCCCAGTCCCACTGACCCCTACAGGCAGATAAAGTGGAAGCTGCTGGGAGCTGCCCAGATGTGTGGCCCTCAGATCTCCAACTATGTGGGGAAGGGAGGTGGAGAGGAGACTCAAGGAGAGAGGCCAGCTCACAGGTCCCTAGCCTCAGCGACTACAGAGACGGGAAGGGTAGGGGCAGTGGAGAGGGGCTGTGGAGGAGGAGGAGGACGGAAGGGAGGAGCCCAAGACTTAAATGTGGTACTCCCCTTGTGGGGTACAGAGCTGGGAGGAAGGGTGTAAAGGTGCAGAAGACTGTGTGTGTGTATGTGTGTGTGTAGGAGAGAGCTGTTGCTGGAGGGCAGGTTATATGTGGAAAATTGCTGGTTGGGGTGAGTACTGTATGCCTAATGGCAGTGTAAGCTGGGTATTGGGAGACTACCTGTACATTGGGTATTGGGGTGCTGGAGTCCTATCTATATGTCATAGGATGTGGAGCCCCATCTGGTACTCACGTGGCTCTGAGGGAGTGCTGTGATGGTATACACTTAGCTGAAACCACAGGTGCCTCTGGAGGCTCCCTTGGACCTGGGGAGTGAAGAGGTGTCCCAACATGTCAGCTCAGGGTCCCAGAGACCGTGGGCAACCCTGGGGGGAGATCCAGTCTTCACTAAGCTGCAGTTTCTTCCACTGGCCCATCCAGTCTCCTCTTGCAGAGCAGCTGGGAGTCTTTGGCGCTGGGGAAGGAGGGGCTGCGAATAGTACCCCGTGAGCTCCAGTGCCAGGACCTGTGGGCTGTGCCCCAGGCTGAATGCTTCTCCATCCACCCCCTCCCCAGGGTGCCTCCTTCTTCCTTCTCCCTCCTCTGGGCTCCTCCCCATCCCCTCTTCCCCTATAACGTACCTCTCACCAGCCCCTCTCCCAGGCTGCACCCCTCTCTATCCTTCCCCTCCCCTAGAATACACCCTTGCGCACTCTCCCCGTTCTTCTGAGCTTCATCCGTTCCCTCTTCCAAGCTGCACCCCTCTCCATCCTCCCCGTTTCTCATCCGCACCCCATTCTGCCTCCTCAGCTTGTCCCCAGAGTGCTACTTCACCCCACCCGCCTCCTCCCTTGGGCTGCACCCCTCTCCAGCCCCACCCCTCCCCAGCTCCCTGGAGCTGCTGCTGTCCTGGCCTCCCCTTTTGGCCCCCAGGTGGGTCCACTGACTGGGCCACCAGCCGCTCCCTAAAGAGCCGCACCTGTGCCAGCTGCCCAGGCCAAGGTAAACAGGGCTCTAAGTGTCTGGGCCAGTGCCTGCCTCGGGCTGGGCACTGCTTCTCCGTGTGGGGCTCAGCTCACGGCTGTGGCTTGGGTTGTCTCCCTTGGCTAAATGACAAGTCTGAGGCCCGAGGCCCCAGAAACAATGTTTGCTGGGCAGGTGGGGGTCATGAGGGCCTGGTTAGTAAATGGATAGTCAAGCTTAATCTGGAGACGACATGGTGTCACTACCTCTGGGAGGATCAGAGGGAGGCCGTGTGTGATACAACTCCCCTCAGCTGCAGGGGTCCTCACCTCTCCCGGAGAGCACCTGGCGCATCCTCTATTATGCCCCCTCAAGGACACACTTGCATCACCAACTCACCCCCCACCCCAGGCTTTCCTCTCATGGTTTACTTGGAATGCAATGTATTCCCTCGGTGGTGGCCAGGATCTGCTCAGCTTGTCTGGTGATGATCTGCTCCCTCCTTTCACAGCCCAGGGATCAAGCTCACAGAGATTGAAGTGCATCCCCTAAATCACCTGCACGACAGATATGAACTTGAACATGTGCACGGGCCAGATTGGATCTTCTCTCTGGACACTGTGATAACCCCCACCCCAACCCAGCCAATCCCTTGGCCATCTTGGTCACATCCCCAGGGACCCAGGCTCTCTTGGCCTCTTCCATCTTCCCCTAACTCTGCCCTCTCCCTCTGGGCTCCTCTCCCCTCCTGTGGGGCCCATTCCCAGAGTGCTATCCCTCTTGGCTTCCCTCTGAACTTCCAGAGCCCTGTGAGGGGAGAAGAGACACAGAAGGAGTCCCACCCAGCCCAGCCCCCAACAGGCCCCCCCATCTGTAGGGGGGCAGATCTGCTGGGAGAGCTAAGCAGTCTCCTGGGGGAAGGCAGTGTGGGGTATATGGGAGGGAACATTGACAGGGACAAGGCTACCAGAGAAGGGACGAAAAAAGAGCTGGAGGAGGAAACCCTATAAATTCCTGAGCTCTGGCAAGTTGGGTGCAGGCATCTGGGCCCCCAGCCCACCCTGCCCTGTCCTGAGGGGTGGGGAGGCTGGGTGGGGAGAAGCTTTCCTCTTGGGCCAGCTTCTAGGGTGGGGCTGTGAGTGGCCAAGGAGCCAGTGGGCTGTGGGCAGAGAGACGTGCAGGTCTGAGTGTGCCACGTGGGTAGAGAATTACCAGACCTAGGGTTCTGGAATCATGCCCCTCCTCTCCTTATCTGTCCCGCCTCCGTGTCAATGACCATCTCTCTCCATGATTCTCTGCTTGTCCTTCGTGCATGTCCCTGTCTCTCACTCTTTGTACCTCTTTTTCTTCTTCTTCCCTCTCTCTGCTCCCTGAGGTGAGTAGCCCTAGTGTCTGGGGACAGATTCCCAGAATGGATGGGGGCTTTGCCCAGTGAAGCTCTGAGTCAGAGCCCCTGGTCTCAGAATAGCTGTGTTCAACTCCCCATCTTCCATGCCCAACCTGTTGGGCCTCCCTGAGACTCCCCTGTGTCCGAGGTCCTCAAAGCCAAGTGACGTGGACGGGCAAGGGGCACCTGCCTGCCAAGCTGCTTGACTCACCGAGCGGCGAAGGCAAAGTTCTCCCCTACCAGAAGGAGGCACTCTGGGAGACTGAAGTCTGGGCCTCACCCCTGGGTGACCAGATGCCAGGTGTCCCTGGAACAGTCTAGACCTATGTCATTACCTGGGTGTAAATACAAATGGAGCCTCCAGATATCTTGGTTTAGACTATATATTCCCTATGTCTGTAGAGGACCCTAGAGAGTCTCACGGTCTCTCCAGCCTGCCTCCCAGAGAGCTGAGTGGCCTGTGTGAGTCTCTCCAAAGACAATGGGGCCAGACAGCAAAGAGGGGAGCTGGGCTGTACAAATAGCCCATTTGGGGGGGCCCACCTTTGGGTAGGGTGGATCTGCTTGCTGGGGAGGGAGGAAGGAGGATTGTGGTTGCCCCCAACCGGCATGTAATTTAGGATTTATTTTGGGGCACTCTCACCAATTTGGGGAGGGGCTGAGGTCTATTTAAGAGTTGAATGAGGGTGGGGGTAGAGAGGAAGAGAGGGAAGCCCTCCCACTCTGGTCTGATTGGAAAGGGAGGTCCTTCCTAAGATCCCTGATAACCTCTGTCCCTGGTTCCTCCTCAGAGTGCCCTCCCAGCCCCTCCTGCTCCTCTGTCCTTTAGCCACAGCGAGGCCGCAGGCTGCAGTCCCTCCACCGTCTGGGCTGCCTGGCCTAGGTCCCAGCTTTCCTCACACCTCGGCACCAGGAGCAGCTGCTGGTTTGGGAGAAGCAGTGATGGTTGTGGTGGTCAGTGGTCAGCGTGTGGGCACTGACAGGAGGACCTAACTGGGAGGGTCTGTGGACTAGCGGAACAAGTGTTCACAGGAGACTTCTCAGACACCCCAGCTCTCACCACCAGATGTTCCTTTGTCTTTTCCTAGAGCTTCAGAGAGTCCCTAGTCTGAGGAGAAGACTCAGGCCTTGCCTTCAGGGAGCCCCCGGTCTCAGGGGGGAAATCAGCCCCTCTCTTCAGTGAATGGCCAGTGGTTATACTCTTTACAGCCCATGACTAACTATCTTATCGTCTTTATTTGTTCCATATTTTGTAGTCTGTATGATTTCCTGGAACTTAGCCTTTGTGATGTCACAGAATTTCTTCTGTCCCTCACATTATCTTCAGCATGTCCCCAGCACAGAATGAAGCTCAAGAAACATTTGCCTCATGAGCAGGTGAACAAATGAGTGAAAGGGGAAATGACACTTGATCCCTGAAATCCGTGACCAGAAGACAATCAAGTGATAAAGTCCCAAGTCCTCTCCCATGGCATTCACCTTGCCTCTACCCTGCTTACCTCTCTGTCCCCATGCTACACGGCAAATTGCCACCTTGGGCTATGGGTTGCTGCCAAGTGTCCCACCCTCTTTCCTACCACCATGTCTTCCCTTACATCATTGCTTGCTCCTGGAATTCCTTTTGCTGCCATTGCTGCACAACTAAATCCTACCAGTCCTTCAAGGCCCTACGCAGAACCACCTCTTCCATGAAGTCCTCTTTGATTCCTACCCCAGATCCGAGCATCCATAGCTCATTCTCTAGACCTCTCCTCTTACTCTGCTTGGGCTCAGGGGTTCAATGCTTCTTTTTCTTTTAGGCCCTAAGGCCCTGGGGACCAAGCAGCCTGGAGTTGTCCTGGAGCTTGAAACTTCACTGGGGCTCAACTGAAGGAGGCAGTGAGCCACTCAGGGAGTTGGGTGATGGTGTGTGCTTCCCTCTGCCTCAGTTTCCAGGAGCTCTGTCCAGGCCTGTGCTCATGTAAGGGTTCTGTAGTGAGGAGTATGTGTTACAGGTGGTGATGGTCGTGGTGGAGCCAGAGAGGGCACCCAGGGCCTGAGCTGGGTGCAAGTACCACGAGGTTTCCATTAGAAAGACGCTGAGCCTTCTGGTCAAGAGAAAAGGAGGAAGCAGAGAGAGAGAATAAGGTGAGAGAGAGGGCGTGGAGAGAAGCTTCACACACTGAGGGACAGGAGGTGGGGGAGACTGAGGGCCAGAGAGAGGTGGAGGTTGGGAGGCAGAAAGAGGGAGAGATGGACAAGGAGCGGGGAGAACTAGGGTGCAGAAAGGGAGGGGGCAGAGGAAATGGAGAGGGACACAGAGGCTCTGATGCTGGAGGCTGAGGGCCAGAGTGGTGGAGACTACAGAACAGAAGCTGGAGGAGGAAGGGCATGAGCTGCAGGGCAGTGCCAAGCTCGTGGCACCCGGGGGGCCTAGGAGAGCCTGATAGGGCTTCCAGGCTGGAGCAGAGAAGTGGGCCTCTCCTGGTCAGAATACTGAGTGTCTGGCACCTGGCCCTTTCCATCCTACTTCTGTTACTACTCTCAAGAGAAGTGCCAGAAAACCACTGGCTGGTGGAGCATCTGTCTCGGCAAGCATATGGGACAAAAGAAAAGAGGACAAGAGGGCTCTGCTCCTACAAGCTGGTCCCACAACATATCATCTGTGTTTTAATACCAAAATAATGCTTTAGTCAGTGTTGACGTGCTGTGGGGTTTGCAACCAGTGTCACAAAACAACATATGTGTTGTTTAATGAAAACTGGTTTGCTCTGTAAACTTTCATTTAAAGTACCTTAATTTTAAAAATATCTATAATTCTT
This sequence comes from Heterohyrax brucei, assembly GCA_028571685.1. Classification (NCBI taxonomy): domain Eukaryota; kingdom Metazoa; phylum Chordata; class Mammalia; order Hyracoidea; family Procaviidae; genus Heterohyrax; species Heterohyrax brucei. Next base: position 107,795,212 of record CM053149.1, on the reverse strand, counting down.
TCGCTTCCTTGCCATAAGAAAAGGACACTCTGGGAAGATGAGGCCAATTATCAAGCCTGAGTGTTTTGCTGCTGTTCCTGTGCTGGCCCAGGAGCTCCACGCCCCGGTCCCAGGCCCTGCCCAGTGCAGTCCGACCATGGCTAAATGCATCCATAGAATGGGACATTGACCTGCCCATCATGCCTCAGTTTAATACAGTGTCACCATTAAACGGATCCACAGGTGTGAAGACTTCATGATTCATCAGGGAACTATAGGTGTCAGGCTAGGCGCCTGGGCGCCTGGGAGCTTGGGCACCCTACAGGCCCCTCTAGAGGCTGGAGAAGCAAAACAGAGCAGCTAGGCTGGGTGCCCTGAGTATGACCACCACTGAGCTTCCCTAGAGCAGGCTGGGGGTCCAGGCAGCAGCACCCCCTCGAAGGCTGGGAGGAAAGGGTGAGCTCACCCTCTGGCACAGGCAGAGCGGAGTGAGCGGGTAGGAGACGTAATTAAAATGCCAGAGGTTAGGAGGTGAAGTTACAATGGAAAGAATGAAGCTTCAGCGCTGCCGCCGCCGCCGGCAGCTTCTCCCACCGGCTCCTTCTGCCAAGCCCACATTTGATTTTTATTTCGGGAGCTGCCAGCACAGCACTTGGGAGGGAGCAGAGAAAGCTCATTCCCGCTCTCCCTGCCACGTCTGGAGCTGGGGCCCACTCAAGGGAGGGGGCTTCTGGGACCCAGAAGAAGAGCTAAGAAGGTTCCCACCCCAGCCAGTGTCAACGATTAGGCTCAAGGGAAGGTCGGCGTGTGGGGCAGGTAGCAGAATTGAGAGACAAGGAATGAAGACCTCAGAAGAATGGAGGCTATCCCTTGGTGCCCTTCTTGTCCTTTGTCCCCCACCTCACTCACTGGAGGCTGAGGGAAAAGAAACAACCAAACCCAGTGCTGTCTAGTCAAAGCCAACTCATAGTGACCCTATAGGGCAGAGCAGAACTGCTCCATAGATTCCAAGGAGCGCCTGGCAGATTCAAACTGCCGGCCTTTTGGTTAGCAGGCACATCGCTTAACCACTACACCACTAGGGTTTCCTGGAGGCTGACAGAGAGGAAAAAACCACCAGCCTTTTATCTGCCTCTGCCTCTTGTTCCCTACTATGACTTCGGTGATTTTCTGCACCCATTGTCATGCCCACATATGTGGAAGGGTTCTAACCCCAACCTTGTTCACCACGATGTGCTGTGTGACCCTGGGGAAGTCACTACCTCTCTCTGGACCTCAGTTTCCTCATCTGTGAAATGGGAGAGTTGATAAAATAAGCAGTTTCAAGAGGCTCATCCCCCAGGTCATGTTCTCCTGGGCACTTTCCCATGGGGCCCTCCAGGGCCTGGGGAGACAGTGGTAACTGCAGGCCCATCCCTGTCCCTCGAAGAGCTCTGGGTGCAAGCCCCTCCTTCCTGTAGATGGGAGCAGCCAGCCAGCTCACATTTTCCTTCTCTCGGCTTTCTCCACTGGCCGTAATGCACTCCAGATGGCTTCTCCATCTGAAAGCCGAGGCAGCAGATTCCAGGAGGAAAGTGGTTGGGCTCCTCCATCCATCAGGTTGGGAAAGGGGGCCAGGCCCAGGGACTCGGGCTTCTGGAAAAACAGAGTGGAGATGTTGGTGGCTGCAACAAGGAAGGTGGATGGAGGGTTGCTCTCCAAGGCCTCTCGGTGTGGTATAAGGGCTGGAGACAGTGGGAGAGACCCAAGGCCGTGTTCTAGAGGCAGGGGCATGGACCAAAGGACCTCAGGGGTTCCCTCAAGGCTCTCCACCTGTCCTTGGCAGCCCTACTGAGGAGCTGCCCAGGGGTTTCCAGTGTTTCCGGTGTTGGGGATCTAAGCCAGACACAACTGGGTTCAAATCCTGCCTCCACCACTTAGCAGCTGTGCTACTGTGAGGGAGGCTCTTAGCTTCTTGGAGCCTCGGGTTTCTCACCTGTAGAATGAGGTTGGCTTATGTTGACCTTGGTGCAGGCATGAAAGTGACATGGGGCACTGTACAGGAAAGGTTTCCCATGGCTTTGAGTGTTGAGGAGATGCCCAGCAGTTGCCTAGGGAGCCCTCCTAGCACATAGCTCACCACCCCGCTTAGGAAAACAAAGTCTATCCGAGATCTGACTCAGATTCCTTCTGCTTCATCTCTTGGTGGTTCCTTCAAGGATCCCCAGGGGGCTCTAAATTGTCCTTCAGTGACTGCTCTGGGGACAAGCCCTGTGAGGGAGGATGTCCCGGGACTGAGTCTGAGCCCAAGCCCAGCGGCCTCCCTCCCTGCCACAGCCCCCTCCACCCGTCCTGGGCCTGGAGAGCCACGTAGATGCAGAGCCTGGCCTGAGTGGGAGGGGGCCTGGAAGAGGGGCAGTGTCTCCCCAGCCAGGCCCCGCCTGCCCCTATCTTCCCTGCCAGGACAGCCTTCCAGCCACACTAGCCCTCTCCGCCTCAGCTGTACCAAGGGGAGAGCATGCATTTTCCACCAGTAGAGCCAAAAGACAAACGAAGAACATACCTACTCCATGGCTGCCGGCTCCCCTGCCTGTCCTCCCGGGAATGGGTGCAAGGGGGAGTGAGCCCCTCCACCCCTCCCCAACCCACACTCATACCCTCTACCCAGGACACCTCCTGTTCCAGGAGCCCCAGAGGCAACAGCCTCAGCTGGGAGAAAAGTGGGAGAGAGGACACTCAATTCCCACTCTCACCATGAGGCTGAAAGGCCAAGGTTCACAAACCTTCACCACATCAGCCCAAGGAGAGAACGGACAAAGGTGCCACCTGTCCACTTCCCCCTCCTTGAAGTTTCTGGGCCAGGGCTTTATCCTTAGGAAGAAGAAGGGGCAGATTCGACAGGGAAGACACAATCACTGCTCTCAGGTGGTCCCAGCCTAGCGAAAGAGATGAGATCTCTGAGCGGCCTCCCACTTAACAAGCCCGCTTTCCCCACCAAGTCCCCTCTTTCTCACTGAGCTCTCTCCCCGACTGAGCCCTCTGCCCTTACTGCATCACCTCCTCTCACTTAGCCCCTCCGTCCTCCTTCACTAACCCCCTCTCCTCAGTGAGACTCCTCCCCCATTAAGCCCCTCCTTTGACGGAGACCTGGTCCCCTCATTGCATCTCATTCCTTCTTCCTCCCCTCACACGGTCCCACCACAGAGATGTAGGCGGGTTCCCACCTGGGAGCTTAGGCACCTAATGATCCTGGTCCTTTCCTTTATTCACCCCCCAAAAGGAGGTGATGTCCCTTTCCCATCCAAAGCCTACTTTCTTTCCAGGTTCAAGGTCTTGCCCTTCCACCTCTGCCACCCACCAGTTCTTGTTCTCCCTGTGCTGTCCACATCTCCCACTCAGTGGACTTTCCTTCCATCCAACCACGAACACACACTAGTGTCTCTTACCCATAGGTCCCCAAAGTTCCTTTCTGGATCTGCAGTCTCTTCTTCCCGCTCACACTTCTTATAAGGACTGTACTTCCATTCACTGGTTAATCTGTCTAACCTGACTTTCAGCTGAGACCCCAAAAGATCCACACTCAAGGAATAATTCAAACTGGAACTAGACCAACAACAATGCACCAAGATGATTCACCTGTACCCTGACTGTCAAAATGAAACTAAATCCTCTCCAGAAGATCTGGCATCAGCCAGAGCCTCGATAACCTCTCACACACCATGCCTACCACTCAGTAAAGATTGCCAGACAGCTTTCCTCCTTATCCTTCTTTTTCTTCTTCTCCTCCTTTTACCTCCTTTTCCCTCCTTTTCCCCTCTCCCCCTTTTCTTTCTTCTTATTCCCTTCCCCTGCCCTGCCCTCCCCTCCACTTTGTTTCATTGATAATTCAGTCCAGAAGCCTTCACATGGGGCCAAGCAAGGTAGGTGCCCTCATGGGATAGGATGAAGGTTTTGCCTGTGGTTTTGAAGTTCAAATAACATAATGAGGGTATGTCTATATGGGAGCAGCCAGAACAGAGAGAGAGTGTCAAATCCAAATCCTGCAGACAGGCGGTCTGACACGAGTATTAGTACTCGAACAGGCAAAGGGCATCTGAGGTGGAGTGAGATCTGGATGGGCTACTGGAGGCCAAGGGAGGTAAGCAGGGTATTCTCTTGGGGGCTGTTGGCACCACCCATAAAGACAAATTAAAGGCAGTAAGCCCCAGTATAATCAAGTTGCTAAAAATCTATGACAATGAGAAGAGCTTAAAGGCAGCCAGAGAGGAAAGATAACATTACATATGGAGAAACGAAGACAAGAGTTTTCACAGATTTCTTGTCAAGGACTATGCAAGCCAAAGGCAGTGGGATACAATTTTCAAAGAAAAAACGTATACACTACCAACCTACATCTCTATGTATCCCTCCTATCTTCTTTTGATACGTCCTACACTGTTCAATATTTTGGCCACAAAATCCTTCAGTACTGCAAGTGTGGGCTGGTACTTGTTCTTCACTTCTGTCAGCTTGAGAAATGCTGAGCGTGTTCTTCCTTTGTGATATTCTAACTCTTTGCCCATTGTATTATAACATTTTACTTTATCTTTTCGAGCCACCCTTTGGAATCTTCCATTCAGCTCTTTTACTTCATCATTTCTTCCATTGCTTTAATACTCCATGCTCAGGAACAAGTTATAGAGTCTCTTCTGACATCCATTTTAGTCTTTTCTTTCTTTCCTGTCTTTTTAGTCACCTTTGCTTTCTTCACGTGTGATATCCTTGATGTCAACGACAACTCTTCTGGTCTTTGCTTATTACTATTTAATGCATCAAATCTATTCTGAGATGGTCTCTAAAGTCAGGTGGGATATATGCAAGGTTATAATCTGGCTCTCGTGAACTTGCTTTAATTTTCTTCAGCTTCAACTTTAACTTGCATATGCGTGATTGATGATCTGTCCCACAGTCAGCCCTGGCCTTGTTTAGACTGATATTTTCTCCACCATCTCTTTCTACAGATGTAGTCAGTTTCACCCCTGTGTATTCCATCTGGGAAAGTCTACTTTTACAACTGACATTTATGTTGTTGAAAAGGGTATTCCCAATGAATACGTTGTTGGTCTTGCAAAATTCTATCATGCTATCTCCTGTGTCTTTCTATCACCAAGAATGTCAGTATTTTCCAACTACTGATCCTTCTTCTTTGTTTCCAACTTTTGTATCCCAGTCCTCAGTGATTATCAACACATCTTGATCATATGTTTGATCAATTTCAGACATCAGGAGTTGGTAAAAATCTTCAGTTTCTTCATCTTTGGCATTGGTGCTTGATACTTAAATTTTAATAATAGTCATGTTAGCTGGTAGGCATATGGATGTTATCCTATCACTGACAGTACTGTACTTCAGGAAGATGGAAGAAAAACACTGAGTCACTGTTCCAAAAATAATTGGTTAATTTTCAACTGTTTCAAGATGTAACATACGATCAAGAACCAACAGCACTTAAGGAAGAAGTTCAAGCTTCCCTGAAGGCATTGGCAAAAAACAAGTCTCCAGGAATGAAGAAAATACCAACTGAGATGTTTCAACCACCAGATGCAATGCTGGAAGCACTTTCCTATGCCAAGAAATTTGGAAGACAGCTACCTGGCCAAACAACTGGAAGAAATTTATTAATGTCTTTAACATCACATGCAAGTAAAATTTTATTGAAGATAACTTAAAAATGGTTACAGCAGTAATATATCAACAGCAAGCTGCCAAAAATTCAACTATGATTCAGAAGAGGATGTGGAATAAGGGATATTATTGCTGATATCAAATAGATCTTGAATGAAAGCAGAAAATGACAGAAAGATGTTATATCTGCAATTTATTGACTATTCAAAGACCTTCAACTGTGTGGATCATAACAAGTTATGGATAACAGTATATGGAATGGGAATTCCAGAATGCTTAATTGTGCTCATAAGGAACCTATACATGGACCAAGAATCAGTCATTTGAACAAAGTAAGTGGATACTGTGTAATTTAAAATCAGAAAAGGTGTGTATCAGGGTTATATCCTTTTACCATACTTATTCAATCTGTTTGCTGAACAAATAATCCAAGAAGAAGGACTACTAGTATACGAAGAAGAATGGAGCATCAAGATTGGAAAAAGATTCATTAACAACTTCTGATATGCAGATGACACCACCTTACTTGCTGAAAGTGAAGAGAACTTGACACACTTTCCTATAAAGATTAAAGACCACAGCCTTCAGTATGGGTTACACTTCAACATAAAGAAAATAAAATTTCTCACAACTGGACCAATTAACCACATATGACGAACAGAGAAAATACTGAAGTTGTCAAGCATTTCATTTTACTTGGTTCCACAATCAACACTCATGGAAGCAGCAGTCAAGAAATCAAATGACACACCACATTGGGCAAATCTATGCAAAAGACTTTTAAAGTGTTAAACAGAAAGATGCCTCTCTGAGAACTAAATTGCCTCTGACCCAATACGTTTTGTTTTCAAGCACCTCATATGTGTGCAAAGCTGAACAATGAATAAGGAACACTGAAGAAGAATTAATGCATTGGAATTATGGATTGATGAAGAGTATTGACTATATCGTGGATTGCCAGAACAGACACATCTGTCTTGGAAAAAGCACAGCCAAAATGTTCCTTAGAAGAAAAGATAATGAGATTTCATTTCACATATTATGGACATGTTATCAGGAGGGACTAGTCCCTGGTGAAGGACATCATGCTTGATAGAGAGGAAAACCCACTGCTGTAAAGTTGATTATGACTCACAATGACCCCATAAGGACAGAGTAGAACTGCCCCATAGAGTTTCCGGGGAGCACCTGGAGGGCTTGCACTACTGACCTTTTTGGCTAGCAGACGTAGAACTTAAACATTCTGCCACCACGGTTTCCGGTAAAATCGGTCAGTGTAAAGCGGAAGACCCTCACTGAGACTGAGCAACCCAGTGACAACAATGACAGGCTCAAACACAGCAATACTTGTGAGGACAGCACAAGACCAGTAGCGTTTCATCCTGTTATACATACAATTGCTCAGAGTCAGAATCAACCCAACAGCACCTAACCACAAGAGATCTCTATACCCAATGAAAATATCTTCCAAAAATGAAATTGGAATAACGACTTTTTCAGGGGGCGGAGTCAAGATAGCAGAATAAAGACTTTTTCAGAGGGAAAAGAAAAGTGACAGAATTCATTGTCAGTTAACCTGCACTGTAAGAAATGTTAAAGAAGTTCTTCAGGAAGAAGGAAAATGACACCAGATGGAAACTTGGATCTACACAAAGAAACGAGTAGAAGTTGACATGGAAAAACGGCCCCCTAGGGTTTCCAAGGCTGCAGTCTTTACAGAGAAGACTGCCCCATCTTCCTCCCACTGAATGCTTCCTGGGTTCTAACCATCAGCCTTTCCAGTCAGCAGTCAAGCACTTAACCATTGTGCTACCAAGGCTCCTGGAAACTAAGCAGATGAATCTAAAATATATTTCCTTATTTTTAAATAGTTTAAAAGATAATTGATCCATCAGCAAATGAATAGATACACAAAATGTAGTACCTACATGCAAGGGAATATTTCTCAGCCACAATGAGAAACAAAGCCCTGATGCATGCCACAACGGGGCAGAACCTTAAACACATCGTGCTGAGTGAGATAATGTCAGCCCCAGAAAGACAAATACTGTCTGATCTCACTTACATGAAATGAGCAAATATAGAAACAAACATGATTTGTGGTTTCCAGGGGCGGGAGTAGGGAGAAAGAGGGAATTTTTGCTTAGGGAGCCTTGGGTTTATACTCATGGTGGTGAAAAAACCTAGAAAAGGATATCAGTAGTGGTGGTATAACACGAAGAGCCTAATCAACATCATTGAATTATGCATGTAGAAATTGTTGAATTGGTGAATGCTTTATTGCATATTTTTTCACCATTATGTAAAAAGAACGACAAAAATCATAGTCAACTATTTAAAACAAAAATAGAACACTGTCTGTGGGGACTATTACGTGTAGAACTAAAACACGACAGCCACAGCACAAAGAATGGCTGGGGAAATGGAAATAAAATATTTGGTTTCTAACTTTTACACAAAGGTATATACTGCTATTTGGAGGTAGACATAAGTTAAAGGGATATATTGTAAGCCCTAGGGCAGAGGTCAGCAAATTTTTTCTGTAAATGGCCAGAGACTCAATATTTTGAGCTTTGCAGCCACTATCTCCTCTGTCACAATCAATCAGTTCTGCTGTTGTAGTATAAAAACAGCCACGGTCTTTAGGTTAACGAATGTGCTTTATCATGTTCCAATAAAGCTATATTTGTGCACAAGGATATTCGAATTTATCGTTTTTATAAGTTACAAAATATCATTCTTCTTCTGAATTTTTTTTCAATCATTTAAAAATGTAGAAACCATTCTTTAGAATAATTTCCCATGCAGGAAGTCACAAATAATTTGTGCAGACACTCTGCTTTCAAGGAGGCGGCAGCATGGAACTCTACTCCTGACCTGTGGGCTGCACATGGTGATTTTCTTCTAAAGAGCACAATGTGGAAATGGGATAAAGAAAGAAACTTCACAGTGAGAAATCTGACAACCACTGCCACAGCTGGGTGACTACTGTCAACACCAACAGTGGTGAGTCATGTTGATAGTATGTACACGCAAAAACATATAACGAAAATGGCATTTTACCTCCGAGGTCTTTCTACAGTAATAAGCTATAACCCCAAGGTAATCATGAGAAAAAGCAGTGAAATTCCAGGCGACAGAAATTCTACAAAAGACCTCACCGGTACTCCTCAGAATGGTCAAGGTCATCAAAAAACAAGAAAAGTCTAAGAAACTGTCATAGCCCAGAGAAACCTGAGGAAACGTAATGACTAGATACAACACAGTATGCTGGATAGGATCCTGGAGGGAAAAGGGGTACTAAGTAAAAACTAAACCTGAATGAAAACTGAAATGTGAATAAAGTATGGATTTCAGTGAAAAACACTGTATTAGTACCAAAACCAAACCCATTACTGTTGAGGGGTGTCTTCATCACCTAGTCCTGCTACAACAAAAAACTACAGGTAAATGGCTTTAACAAAGAAAAATGTGTTCTCTCACCATCTAGGATGCTGGAAGTTTAAATTCAGAATGCCAGCTCTAGGGGAAGGTTCTCTTTCTCCCTCCGTTCTGGGGGAGGAGCTTCTCAGCACAGGGACCCCGGGTCCAAAAGATCAGCTATTCTCCTGCCTCTTGTTTCTCAGCGACATGAGGTCCCCATGTCTCTCTGCTTACTTGTCTCTTTTATATCTCAAAAGAAACTGACTTAAAACATAGCCTTGTCTCACACATTGTGTCCTACATTATTAATACACCTGCCACTAATCCCACTCCATTAATGTCATAGAGGTAGGAGTCATAACACACAAGAAAATCACATCAGATGACAAAAGGGTAGACAATCACACAATGCTGGGGCTCATAGCCTAGCCAAGCTGACATACATTTTTGGAGGACACAATTAAATCTATAACAAGTGGATTCCAACTTACGGCAACCCCATCTGGTGCAGAACAGAACCACTCTACAAGGTTTTCTTGGCTGTAATCTTTGCAAAAGCAGATCGCCAAGATTTTCTTCTATGGTGCTGCTGAGTTGGTTTGAATCTCCAACTTTTAGGTTAGTAATCTGCTGCTGTTGAATTGCTTTCGACTCACAGTGACCCTATTAGACAGAGTGGGCTGCCCCATAGGGTTTCCAATGACGTAATCTTTACTGAAGCAGACTGCCACATCTGTCTCCCATGGAGTCAGCTAGCAGGCTTGAACTATGGACCTTTTGGTTCACAGTTGAGTGCTTTAACCACTGAACAACCAGGGCTACTTTTCAGGTTAATTGTTAAGTGCAAACCATTTGCACTACCCAGGGACTTTAACTACCAGAACTGACAGTTAAGTTCGTGAACTTAATGGTTCTAAGTGCTACATATTTCATTGCTGAATATCACTGTGATCACCTTTGAAGAACTCTCCTTGGTAAGCTATGTACTGATGCCAGCACCTATTCCACCCTTCAGAGCAATTTTGGAACTCTTTCTGGAATGGTCATCAGAGCTTTCATCACACTACCCTTGATGTCCTGAATGCCATCAAAATGTCTTCCTTTCAATACCTCCTTTATCTTCATAAAGAAAAAAATCACTGGGGGCAGATCAGGTGAGTAGGGAGAGTGTTCCAGTACAGCTATTTGTTTACTGGCTAAAAACTCCCTCACAGACAGCTATACAATTAAGTTCACAAAGTTGCTACCAGGCCACCATGTGCAATGGCCATTCCAGAAAGAGCTCCAGAATTGCTCTGAAGCATGGACTAGGCACTGCCATCAGCACATAGCTTCACAAGTAAAGTACTTTGAAGGTGACTGTAGTGATATTCAGCAATGAGGTACATAGTACTTTTTCTAGGATGAGTTCAGGAACTTAACTGTCAGGCCTCATGCGCCCAAGTGGTTCCTTAACTGCAACAAATGTACCATGCTAGAATAAAATGTTAACAATGGGGAAAACTAGGTTCATATTATACGGATACTCTTGGATGTTCTGTATTATCATCACAATTTTCTCTAAATCTAAAAGTATGTAATATATATAGTAAACATTCTTAGCTTAGTGCTATAAACAGATCAGTCAGCAGGACCATATTTGGTGTGAGGCTGTAGCTTGCTAAGCAAACACTAAAAAAAATTGAAAGCAGCACATAGATAGTGAAGTATTAGTAGACACAAAAGGAATGTTGAAGAATATTTCATTCAAAAGGAAGCTCGAGAGGAGGAAAAAAAGAAAAAATACAGAGGAATATTAGAAAACAAATAGCTAGATGGCAGATTTAAACTCAGTCATACTGATAATTAAGTCAGACATAAACAATCTAAATTCTACAGGACAGAAATTGTCACACAGAATAAAAAGCAAGACCCAATTATATGCTGCCTTTAGAATGATGCCTAGTGTTACAATAGAAATGATGCAACCCAGAAAACAATGCAATTCCATATTGAAGAACTATAAAATAATGGACAACCTAAACCAAGTGAAAATATCCTTTAAAAAATAAAAGTTGACAAAGATGTTTTCAGACCAATCAAAACTGAGAGAATATATCACCAGCAGACCTGTACTGAAAACAGTCCCGTAGGAAGTTTCTCAGGCAGAAGGAAAATGATCACAGACAGAAGCATAGTAAGAAATGAAGAAGTAAAAAGCACCAGAAAAAGATGATCTACAGCAGGGTGGCCCAGCCTCCGAGATGGTTCCTGTTGACTCCGGCCTTCTGGCATCCACACTTTGTGTAGTCTTCTACAAAAGCGTGTCAGGGTTAGTCTGTGTAATCTACCAAAACGGCTGCCTTGAAGTCAAGTCTGACTCATAGGAATCCTACAGGAAAGGACACACTTGCCCCATAGAGTTTCCAAGGAGCACCTGGTGGATTTGAACTCCCGACTTTTTGGTTAGCAGCTGTAGCACTCAACCACTGCACCACCAGGGTTTGTGTAACCCATATAACATGGCAAAAGGGACCCCTTCTGAGGCTTGTTCATGAGAGACACTGTAACTTCCTGCTTGCACTCGCTCGGTCTCTGTCTCTGTCTCTGTCTCTCTCAGCACACATTCTGTGTTAAGTCCACTGTCATGTCATGACAAAGGCACATATAGTGAGAAACTGATGTCTCTTGCCACCTGCTAGGGAGGGAATTGTCTTTTGCTAACAGTGAAGTGACTGCACTTCAAAGTTGATTCTTCAGAACTGTTTAGAAGAATTATATTAAAAAAATAAGAAAAGTCTAAAATTTAAGCTTCTGCTTTAAGAAACTGTAAAAAGAAGAGCAAATCGAACTCAAATTAAGTAAAAGGAAGGAAATAATATAGATAAACATAGTCATCAATGAAATAGAAAACAAACGAAAAAATGCAGAACAATACAAATAACAATAATAATTTTTTTAAAACTCCAAAGCTGTTTCTTTGGAAAACTGCATAAAGCTGATAAATCTTTAGCTAAGATGATTAAGAAAAATGTTCAATATAAAAGATGACAAGAAAGGGAGGAAACATTAAAATCAGATGTACAACTAAAAAACAAATAATAGCATGGTAGGTTTCAACCCAAATATATAGTTATGATTACATTAAACATAAACGGGCTAAAGACAAAGACTGCCAGAAGACATTTAGGGAAAGAATCTCACCTATTTGCTGCTTATGAGAGACATACTCTAAATATAAGAATACAGAAATATTGAAAACAAAAGAATGGAAAGAGATACACCATATGAACACTAACCAAAAGAGATACCATGGAAATATTAACTCCTTTGTTCATGTAAACAAAATAGCCTTTAGGACAAAAAATAATATTAGTAATAAGTAAAGAGTTATCTTTACTTACAAAGGAGTCAGTTATCATAAAATTCTAATGTCTCTATTTCTAATATAATAGTATCTTAAAATATATAAAGTAAAAATTTATGAAACTAAAGGAAAAAAATAGACAAGTCCTCCATTTGGTTAGGGATTTTAACATACCTCCCAGTAACTGCTAGAAGAAGGGGGAAAAAAGATCAATGAGAACATAAAAAATTTAAACCAATCTGGCCTAATTGACATATATAAACCAAGTACTCAACAACTTCAGAATACTCATTCTTTTTCTGTACATAGACTGATTATTACCATATGTTGAGTTCTAAAGCAAGACTCAACAAATGTCAAAGAATGGAAATTATACAGACAACTCTCTGACAACTGTATAATTCAACTAGAAATCAGTCACTAAAAAATAACTTGAAAATCTCCAAATGTTTCAAATTAAGGAACACATTTCTAAATAACTCATTGTTCAATGAAGAAAGCATGTTGGAAATTAGAGAATATTTTAAATGAAATATATCAAAACTATGAGATATAGCTAAAACACCACTTAGAAGGAAATTTATAGACATGTATGCATGCATCAGAAAAGAGAAAAGACTGAAAATCAATTAACAATAGTAAAATAAATCCAAATAAAACAGAAAGAAGGCATAATAAAGATCAAGACAGAGAGAGGGTACTAATTATTAGTATCAGGAACAAAAAAGGAGTCATCAGTATAAAGCCTACAGACAATTAAAATATTATAAGAAGATATTCTAATGACTGTATGCCAATAACTTTGAAAAATTTGATGAAATTTTCCTTGAGAAGAACACAATTTATCTAACCTTATGGAAAGCAATATAGAGTATAGTCTTGTATCTATTCAAAAAAAATGTATTGAGAACTAGACATCTTTCTCCAAAGATAAACGTCTAGTCCAGGTGACTTCAATGGTGAATTCTTCCAAACACTGAAGGAATAAATAGCACTCGTTTTTTTTTATCTTTATTTAACATAACTGAGTGAAAATGTACATTCACATGTAAATTTACATGCCCCCCTATATGCAGCTTCCACTGCTCTCCCTGTCCAGTGACTGCACACTATTCCTCTCTGCTCCATACATGTCTCATCCTCCCAACAGTCTCCTTTCCCCTCCTGTCCGTCCACTCCCCTTCCTCCAGCCAGAGGTCAGCAAGATGATATCCTATAGATGTATAGAACCATAAAGTGCTTCCAATATATGGTTACTCTGCATCGCCAAGTCCATTCCATTCCTGTCCAAAGAGTGGACCTTTGTTATAATTTATGGGAATGGGCAGCATCAGGGCCGGGGGCCATGCTCTCAGAGGAACCCCAAAACCGCTGGACCATCAATTGAGGTCTTTTAGTGGAGATCTCATGATGCACCTCTTTTTATTCTTGTGTTGCCAGTGAGGCTCCTCTCTGTGAGCTCCATCATGGCTATCACTGTGGTGGCCGGGCACCATCCAGTTCTTCCGGTCCCAGGTCGATGTAGGCACCCACTCTTGTGGGTCTCTCTGTCTTCTCAGTTGTCTTTACCGCATGCCATTTTGGCCCTCGGTGAGCATCCGTTCCTGCTGAGTTGGGACCATTTGAAATAGCACTCGTTTTACACAAACTTTTATAGTGGATTGAAAAACAATGAACACTTCCTAACTTTTTGGATGAGGGCAGCATAACCTTGATTGTAAAACTTAACTAGCAAATTACAAGGAAGAAGAATTACAGAAGGCTTTCTGGCAAAACATAGTCACAAAATCCTAAATAAAATACTAGCAAATCAAATCCAGTGCTACATAAACATGATAAAGTATCACAACAAATCTGAGTTCATTCCAGGAATGTGAGGTTGGGTTCATATTTGAAAACTGATTATGTAATTCACCATGTTAAAAGTATAAAGAAATAAAACAGTAAATCAATAGACTTTTTTTTAAAAAAAGCACTTGATAAAAATTCAGCTATCATTCATAACAAAATTCTTAGCAAGCTAGGAATAAAAGGGAATTTCTTTAATCTGATAATGGATATTAAGCAAAAAAAGCTGCAGCAAATTTCACACTTAATAGCAAAGTTTGTTAAAAACCGTCCCTTGAAATTAGGACAAGTTAAGCGTGTCTGCTATCACCACTCTATTCAATATTGCAGGAGAGGTCCCAGCCAATGCAATACAAGAGAAAAAAAGACATAGAAGCTGTAAAGTTTGAAAAGGAAAAAAGAAAATGTGGCTGTTAAGAGATGACATGATTGCATCTGTCGGAAATTTTAAAAACTACAAATACACACAATATCAAAAAAGCCAAATCCATTGCTGTCAAGTTGATTCTGACTACTAATACAGACCTTGTAGGACAGATTAGAACTGCTGCATACAGTTTCCAAGGAATGCCCGGTGGATTCGAACCGCTGACCTTTCAGTTAGCAGACATAGCACTGAACTACAACACCACCAGGGTTTCCACATACATGTATTACCAAAGTTGTCACATAACCGTCTTGGGAGGTTGGTAGGAATGGAAGTGTGACTGAGCGTGGTGAAGGTGAGGTGTTGGAAACAATGAAATCCTCACTTGCCATAGTGGGAAATTAATAAGCAGTGCCCAAAAATAAAAACTGAAGAATTGGTAACATAAGCAACACGTGGAAATATGAGAAACTCTTTTAAAAAAATCAGCTGACTGAGTTGAAAATCACTGGCTCTGAGGGCAAGAAATAAGTACGAAGTGGTATCAGTACCAGTTACCATCAAGCCAACACACGATAACCCCATGTATGCCGAATACAAATGTGCTCCATGAGGTTTTCAGCACCTCATTTCTGAGAAATAGATCTTCAAGTCCTTCTTCTGAGGTGCCTCTGGGTAGACTTGAACAATCAACCTTTGGGTTAGCAGCCAAGTGCTTTAACTGCATCACCCAGAAACTCCAGAAAAATGTAAGGACTGCTATTTTTCTTTGCATGCCCTCCAGAATTCTTTGCCTCTTAAACCACGTACATGCAAACCTTTGGTAAAAATAAGAACTAACGGAAGCAACCAAATGTAAAAAACAAAAGAATACAGAAACGTTTTAAAGAAAACAGTAGCAAATAACAAAATAAATATTCAGAATTTCGGAATTAGGCAAAGAATTCTTAAACAAGACACACACACACACACAAGTAACTATGCGGAAAAGATTAATAAACTGTATCTCATTAAAATTAAGAACTTCAATTTATCACTATGAGTAAAAAGGCAAGCCATAAAATGAACGATCTTTTTTAATATATGTATTTAACAAAAGGCTTGTATCAAGAATGTGTAGAAAATATCTTACAAAACAATGAGAAAAAGGAAGTCCAATAGAAGACCTGACGAAACCCATGTGAAATTGTTCACTACCCATCAGAAAGTAACCACAAGTAAACCCATGCATACCTTGCCTACTGGTTAATCTGCCTCTGTTTATAAGCACCAGAAAGACTTGTCATAAATTTGTTCATAGTCATATTATTCTGAATGGAAAAAGACCAAAGCTAACCCAAACGGCTGTCAGGAATAGAACGGATAAATGCAATATGTTAATTCAATGGAATGGTGGAAACAAATCAAAAGGGCACAGAGCCAGCTGGAAGAGGCTCTCATTGACCAAATCTGGACAACTGGAGGATCAAAATAAAAAGAAGTCTTCATACTGACACAAATAAGCAAGGACAAGCTAATAAATGCAGAAGGAATGATGGAGTTAGGCGGTCTCCACTTGGCAGTTGTTATAATAATAATAAAAAATATATATTTCATCCAAGAGACATTAACAGATGCTAAAATTAGTGAGTGCACCTTGGATGAGGAATGGGATCTCTCAGAGTACCTCACCACAAAAAAGCCTTATTAATAACAACGGGAAAAGACTTTACAGTGGCTAGACCTGGTGGACATCACCTTAGTCAGTGATCAAAGTTAACCACCCCAGTAAAGGGACAAATTGAAATCGTGTTCCACCTCATAACATGCTTTGAGGAGACTACAACATCGTTTCTGCATCACATCCATGGTGCTCCTACCCAGAAAGAAAGAACTGAAGAAAAACTTCAAGCCTCAAGTGACAATAGTGAAGGATTCTCCTGGGAAAATATCAAATGACTCAGAAAGCATCAAAAGAAGATGGAAGGAATATACAGCGCCATTGACCAGAAAGAACTGGTCAGTGTCCAACCGTCTGAGGAGGCAGCACATGATGAGGAGCCTATGCTACTGACGGAAGCAGCCGAAGCCGCATTGAAGGCTCTGGTGAAAAACAAAGCTCCACGAGTTGACAAAATATCAACTGAGACTTTCAGCAAACTGATGCAGTGCTGGACGTTCTCACTCATCATGCTAGGAAATCTGGAGGACAGCTACCTGGCCAGCTGACTGGAAGAGATCCATATTTATGCCTATTTCCAAGAAAGGTGATCCAACCAAATGTGGAAATTATCAAACAATATCATTAACATCACGCGCAAGTAAAATTTTGCTAAAGATCCTTCAAAAGTGATTGTAACAGCATATTGACAAGGAACTGCCGGAAATTAAAGCAGGATTCAGAAGAGAATGTGGAACTGAGGCTATCACTGCTGATGTCAGATGGATCCTGGCTGAAAGCAGAGAATACCAGGAAGATATTTACCTGTGTTTCATTGACTATGCAAAGGTATTCAACTCTATGGATCATAACAAATTATGGCTAACATTGCGGAGAATGGGAGTACAAGAACACTTAATTGTGCTCTTAAGGAATCTGTACATGTATCAAGAGGAAGTCAAGAGAACAGAATAAGGGGACACTGTATGGTTTAAAGTCAGGAAAGCTATGTGTCAGAATTGTATCCTTTCATTATACCTTCTCAATCTGTATGCCAAGCAAATAATCCAAGAAGCTGGACTATATGAAAGAGAATGAAGTTATCAGGATTGGAGGAAGACTCATTAACAACCTTTGTTACGCAGATGACACAACCTTGCTTACTGGAAGCGAAGAGGATTTGAGACACAAACTGATGAAGATGAAAGTAAAGATGTTACCTTGAAGACTAAGGTGCACCTGATCCAAGCCAGGTATTTTTTATCCCATCATGTCCATGAGAAAGCTGGACAATAAATAAGGAAAACAGAAGAAGAATTAACAGCTTTGAATTGCGGTGTTGGAGAAGAATATTGAATGTACCATGGACTGCCAAAAGAACAAACAGATCTGTTCTGGAAGAAGTACAACCAGAGTGCTCTTTGGAAGCAAAGACGGCAAGACTGCAATTTATATACTTTGAAGAAAGACATACCATCGTGCTTGGTAGAGTGGAGGGTCAGTGAAAAAGAGGAAGACCTCAACAAGATGGATTGACACAGTGGTTGCAAAGATGGGCTTAAGCATAAAAACGACTGTGGGCATGGCGCAGGACTGGGCAGACTTTTCATCCTGTTGTGCACAGGGTCAATATGAGTTGGAACCAACTGTACAGCACCTAACAACAACATAAAATGATTGGCCTGGAATCTTCAAAAGTTACGAGGCCATAAATATTGTAGGATCGCACTAATACAAAGCACGTACATAGATTAAGTAAATAGACAGAGTTTAACAGAGGTTTCCAGAGAAGAGAGGGAGGTGGAGTGGGGGGATTATTATTAGGAAGCACTGAGCTTTTGTTTATGGAAACAGAAAATTCAGCAAAGAATGTAGGGGATGGGTGTACAACATGATTGATGTAATTGATCTCACCAAACTGTGTTTGTGGAAACACGTTGAATTAGCAAATGTGGTGCTGTCTTATTTTAACAACAATATGAAGAGAAGCTACAGATACATTCTACCATATCCAGAGACACTATCGGTGTATAAATTCTTTCAAGTTTTTTTTGCAGGGTCGTGAGCATTAGGGAAAGACTGAGGAGCCTTCCCAGACTAAGAAAGCACGGAAGCAGCAGAGAAGAAATCAAACAATGCATTGCATCTGGCAAGTCTGCTACAAAAAGATCTCTTTAAAGAGTTAAAGAGCAAAGATGTTACCTTGTGGATTAAAGTGGGCCTGACCCAAGCCATAGTGTTTTCAATCAACTCATGGGGATATGACCGCTGGACAATGAATAAGGAAGACCAAAGAACAATCGGTGCCTTTGATTTGGTGTTGGAGAAGGGTGTGGAACGTATGATGGACTGCCAAGAGAACAAAAAAATCTGTCTTGGAAGAAATACAGCCAGAATGCGCCTTAGAAGCAAGGATGGCAAGACTATGTCTCACACATTTTGGACATGTTGTCAGAAGTGGTCAGTCCTTGGAGAAGGACATCATGCTTTGTAAAGTAAGGGGGTCATGGAAAAAGAGGAAGACCCTCAGTGAGGTAGACTGACACAGTGACTGCCACAATGGATCCAAGCACAACATCAGTTGTGAGGACGCCACAAGACTAGGCACTGTTTCATTCTGTTGCACATAAAGTTATTATGAGTTGGAATCCACTCAACACCACCTAACAACCAGGAGACATGGCAACTAACATGTCTGAGTCCAGCAATAACACGATTGGATCTTTCTCCTACCAAGAATATTGTTGGGATAATGGCTGAGCATGATTGAACTAGAGTAAATTGTCTATTTTTTTAGGCAATTATTTAGGAGAACGCCATTGTTTGCAGGATTTGCACACTAAAGTATTCAGGAGTCAAATACTTCCAGGAAAAATGATGTTTGTAGTACTCTTGGGACATTTCTGTAAATTTCTGTAAATTTGAAATCATTCCCAAATAAAAATGAAAAGGAAAACAGTGACAAAAAGTCTTATGAAAATTATGTGTGTGGGAAAAGTATGTGTGTGTATATATCCTGGCAGCAAAAGGGTAGAAAATTTTGGACAACCATTGTTTCTGCCTGCCCCAGCATTCATTTTCCTTCCAGAAACAAAATCCAGGTTTTATTTTGGGGAACTGCTCTTCACTCCCCCACCCCCAACTCTTGGTCCATGTGGCTCTGCTGTGGCCATGTGCCCAAGTCAACAAACCTAGTTTATCACTCTCAGTCCCAGTCATTGGTTTAGAACTGGGCACATGACCAGAGTCAGTCCAATATAGGTCAACCCTGGGATTTTTTTTTTTTTCTTTTCAAACTATTGTGAAAGAGTGTGTTTTTCTCTTAAGTTGCTTAGCTTCTAGAAAATAAGCTTGGAGCTGCCTAAGACCCCCACAGGGAGTGAGACTCTTTGGAAAAAAAAATTGTTCCAGAGACAATCAAAAGATAGAGAAATAGAATATTCTTGGTGTCATGTTAGCACATAGAACCAGCTGTGCCTAGACTTTTTGGCTAAATAAGCCAGATAGATTTAATTTTTTTGTTTAAACCACTTAGAGTCAGGCTGCTGGTACTCGAGACTGAAGGATCGTGACTAATCCCAGGAAATTCCTTATCCAGGGGGCCGGATCTCAGAGGGTGGGGGAGGGGGCAGGGTTGTAGCTCACAGCAAGATTCGGCAGGACTCTGGCATCAGGGCCCAGTGGCTGTCTTGGGGTCCTCCAGGGTTCTTGAAGGTGCATTTGGAGACATGGTGAGGGCAAGCGGCAGGGAGACAATGGCTAAGCAGTGACTTGGGAGAAAGCTTGGATCCTGCTAATCCGCAAGCAACCCACCTCACAACAGCTGGTTGCCCAGCCAGCGCCACAGTGGCCACGCCTTTGGCACATCCCTGACCAGAGACGCCTGTGGGCCTAGGCCTGCTCCTCATTTCTGTCCCTGTGGCAACCGCCTTGCACTTCTTCACACTGACTCTGTTTACAAAGCAGCCTTTCAACCAGTGTGTGCATACATGTGTACAATTGAGCATCGGGACCACCCAACGAGCGGGCAGAGCTGACCTTACTGCCATTCTACAGGGGAGGGAAGTAAGGCCTGGAGAGTAAAAGTGGCCTGCCTAAAGTGACAGCTACTCAGTTGGCAAGAGCCAGCAGCAGGGAACCAGGGTCCTCTCTTCAAGTCCAAAGCCCTTTCCAGAGCTCTCTGAGCCGGGGGGTGACGCATTTCCCTGGTGTGGGAGGTGCGGTGGAAGGCAGGATCCCTTCCACTGGGTTTTGGGACTGCCCCTGAGTTGGAACTGACTCAATGGCAATGAGTTTGGCTTGGTTTCTTGAGTGACTGGGGACGGGGACAGGCTCTCAGGAGTGCATGAGCTCTCAGGAAAGGAGGGGGTGGGGGATGGAAACAGTGTCAGAGATCAAGATACTGACTGGGGTGGGACACAGGCCTGCCACAGAATACTCACTCCCAGAGCAGGACCCAAGGGACAGCTGTGTGCCATGCACTGAACTGAGCCCTGGGTACACAGGAATTAAGAAAGGATTAAGTGTGGCCCCCGTCCTGGGAGCACCCTGATTAGTGGAAAAGACAGGTATAGGAAGCGGTAAATGAATAGCATTAATAGTAATAAATCGACAGATGCATGTTGTGTGTTTACTTATGCCAGTCACTGTTCTCAGCTCTTTATGTGAGTCATTAAATTCTCATAATAACCCTATGAAAAAGATCTATTATTACTACCATTTTAGAGATGATAAAACGGAGGCATACAAAAGGGAAGCAATATGCCCAAGGTCAGGCAGCTGGCTAAAGGGCGGACTGAGGTTTGAACTAGAGGTCTGAGCCCAGAGCCACCCTCACGAGAGTTCCACCCTATGCTTCCCCAGTATTCACTGAGCGTCCACAGCGGTCAGGCACTGTGCTAGGCGCCGCGAAACCCGATAGCGGGAGATATGGCCCCAGTCCTTTTAGAGCTGATCCTTTGAGGGGTAGGGTAGCAGTGGGCAGACAAGCAGGGTGCCCACGCAGAGGACTCTGGTACGGGTATTTGGGGTCCTGGGGGCAGATCAGGGACAGCTTCTCAAAGACGTGGTGCCAAGGTGAGACCTGAAGGGTGTGAAGGAGTCCCACAGTTAAGACAGAGTACAGAGCGGGGGCAGTGTATCGCGGGGGAGGGTGTCCCAGGTAGGAAGGCCTCAAAGCCTGTCAGAACCTGCACTCTAAAGCCTGATCAGGTTGGGCATAGTTCAGGGGCACGAGGCGAGCAGGAGACTGCGGTATGGCGGTCCCAGGTGGGGAGAGCAGCGTGGTCTTACCCTGCGGGTGACGGGGGCCCGTGGGAGCCTGTTTTCAGAAACCAAGGCAAGAGACGAGAGGCCTGGGGCTAGGCGGGATAATGTCCAGATGTTAGAGACACCCAGGAATGCGACTCAACAGAAGTGACTGCGAGAGCCACTGGTCTGAGAGGGATGAACGTGGGGAGGGGGTCAGGGGAAAGAGCAAGATCGCCGTCTATGCACTGGGATTCAAACCCGGGAAAAGCTGGTCCTGGGTCCCGCCGTGAATTTGCTCATCGGGGCGGCGGGGGTGGGGCGGGGGCGGGGGGCGGGGCAGCCTCTTAGCAATCCCCGCGCGGTGCAACGGTTAGCGCTGAGCCGGGTGTCCTCCGGCCCAGGGGTCCTGGCAGGAGAGGGCGGCCCCCAGCCCCGCAGGCGCCGGCGCTGCTGGCGAGCGGGGTTCCGGGGCGGGCGGCTGTGTGTGCGCCCACTGCGGCCGCGCCCCTGCAGGGTCCGCGGGGCCAGAAGCCAGGGTGACCGGGAGGCAGGACGGAGCCGGCTGGGGCTCGCGGACCTTCCCCGGGGCGAGGAGGGCCAGTGCTCAGGGCGCAGAGGGGAGGAAAGAAAAAAGACCACTCTGTCTTTTTGAGCATGAGTTGGACGCGAGGCTGGGGATTGGGGACAGTAGGGAAAGGAACAGCAAGGAGGCTGGGGCAGGGGTTCTGGCAGAGGCAGTGAACCTAGCGGAAAGGGGAGAGCAGTTTATATACAAATCCAGTGAGAGATTTAAGAAGGAGGTGACCCTCTAAACGACCCGCTGGCCGTTGTGGTTGGGGACTAAAGACGAGAATTTGAGTCTGATTTTGCCAACTCCGCAGCAATGCAACAAAAAGGAAGTTACTTAACGTCTACGAGCCTTGGTTTCCTCATCTGGAAAATGGCGCTAATAATTGCACATGTCTCATAGGACTGCTGTAAATGGTGAGGTCACAGAAGGACTGGGCCTGATAATAAGTCCTAAATAAACTCCTGTGCTGTTGTTACTTGCTGTCTAGTGGATTGCGTCTTCTGGTGACCTCATGTGTGCAGAGTAGAGTTGCTCCATAGGGTTTTCAGGGCTGTAACCTTTCAAAACTAAGCTTCTCTTCCAAGGTGCCTCTAGCTGGAGTTCCACCCACGAACCTTTTGGCAAATAGTCCAGCCTTTAACTGGTGGCTGTTAATACTCTGTCATTTAGGTTGCTAGGTGGCTTTGGGAATAGCTCCCTGGGCTTCTGGGTACTTATCTGTAAAATGGACACATTAGTACCTCCCTTACTGGACTTGGGACACTGTGTATACAAAAGCGCGTGCCTGTTGTCATATAGGGAAGGCTGTGAAGTGGGGCTACCAGGACAAGCAGGGCTGCAGGATCTTAGGGGGCCCTCTGGAGTCCCTTTAGGGATTTTTTTCATCTGCTGTGGAATGCCAGCTTCTTCGGCAGCCGGGACATATTTCTCAAATGCTTAGACTCAACAGTTCTTTAATAGGCATTGTGTCACACACTGACCACAAAATTTAACAGACCGCTGTATTTCTAAAATAATAAAAATGCAACGGTGTAAATAGCAATATGAAGAATACTTGTTCACATCAGTGAACTTTTCTACATCTGAACTTTTCTACCAGTACGTCTCTGCCCTGTGGGATGGTAAGGAGCTATAAGGAGTTTTTACATCCTGTTCATTTCTTTTCTTCCTCCTTATTTATACTAAATTAGAAAATCCCAAACCACAATTACAGGTTATTAGAAATGGCAGCAAATGTTTGGTGGCTGTGTGGGATGGTTCTGGACTCAGACCAAACAAGAATCCAGAAATCTCTGAGCTATTTCTCACTGAAGATTGCTTTCTACTCTCTAAGACACTAGGTTAGCAGGTACAAAGCTTCCAAATGCTGGAAAAGTGAGCATTTTACCTTGAGAGAGAGTAACAAAGGGAGTCATAATTCTCTGTATGGTTGAATTTGACTCTGGAAAGAATTGTTTAAGTTCTGATGTAATATTTGGATGTGGTTTTAAAATTTTCTTAATAATATGTCATTGATTCCTTTGTCCTGCTCCGCACCAAAATCACCAAGTGCTGAGGAAACATCACACTCTCATGAAGGAGTATTTCCACTGCAGCTAGTTTTAACAAGTTCTAAGAGCTACAGCTGCTAACCAGAAGGTCAGCAGTTCAGCAGTTCAAATCCACCAGCTGCTGCTCGGAAACCCTACTGTGCAGTTTTACTCTGTTCTATAGGGTTCCCATGAGTAGGAATCAACTCTGTGGCCAAAACCCCAACCAAACCCACTGCCGTCGAGTCGGGTCTGCCTCATAGAGACCCTAGAGATCAGAACAGAACTGCCCCATAGAGTTTCCTGGGAGAGCGTGGCAGATTTCAACTGCCGACTTTTGGTTAACAGACACAGCACTTAACCCACTACATCACCAGGGCCTCCAACTCTGTGGCAGTGGGGGTTAATTGCTACTTAATAATAAACATTTTAATAATTTGGTGATGTCTAGGCAGTATAGATGTTCAGCATACTCCCAGGCTAGTTAAGACCTTAGAAGTGGTCTGGAGTGGTATTATTATCAACATTTAGTGATGATTTTACTTCATCTCTCTTTTCAGTAATTCTTTTATGAATGGGTGTTTTTTTCCCTCTGTAAGTACACGACCTCAAAGTGGAAAACTAGAAACTTGAACCTAATGCCCATGTCTTTGCATTATTGTCAGCTGCTATTAAGCCATTAAGCTACTAGATGATGAGGACAGCAGCTTTGTCAGAAGCAAGCGAAAAGCCCAAGGAATTCCTCAAGTCGCAGTCCCGGTCACCCATAGACTACTGGGTAACCAGCGGACACTCCTACTTGTGGTGACCCCATCACCTGGTCCTCTGCCCTCTCCATGATGGTTGCTATGCTCAAGCCCATTGTTGCAGCGACTGTGTATTTTAGAGCCTTCCAGCCTATGGGGCTCATCTTCCAGCGCAAAGCTGGACAATATTCTGTTGTGATCCACTGGATTTTCAGTGGCTAATTTGCAGAAGTAGCTTTCTAGGCCTGTCTTCCTCATCTGTTTTAGTTTGTAAACTCGGCTGAAACCTGTCCACCAGGGGTGACCGTGCTGGTGGTATAGCATTGCAGCTACATACAAACCACCGCAGATAATTAACTGATAGGCAGGTCGTGTCTTTACATATCATGATGATGTAAAGAAGTAGGATCAGTGAATGGAATTGGATCCAGTTACCAAAAAAAAATAACAACCAAGCCCACTGCCACAGAGTCAGGTCCGACTCATAGCAACCCTAGAGGTCAGAAGACAACTACCCACATACAGTTTCCAAGAAGTGCCTGGAGGATTTGAACTGCCGACTTTTTAGTTAGCAGACGTAGCAGTTAACCCACTAGGCCACCAGGGTTTCTGCATCTACTTACAGTTTTCACTACTTCCTTCAACTCTGTATCGGGCAGGATTTAAGTCAGGCAATTCATTACAGAGACCTCCAAATAGCAGTGGCTTAAACAAGACAGGAAACCCTGGTGACGTACCGGTTATGTGCTACGCCTGCTTGCCAAGAGGTAGGCAGTTCAGATGCCCCAGGCACTTCTTGGAAACTATGGGGCAATTCTACTCTGTTCTATGGGGTTGCTATGAATTGCAACTAACTTGCTGGCACACTGGATTTGGTTTTTTGGTTTTAAAGAAGATAGTGGTTTATCTCGTTCTCATCTAATAGTCCAGAGACAGGTGTCCAGGGCTGGAAAAGTGGTTCCTCATGCATTTGTCCATGGACCAGGCTCCGTCTGTCTTACTGTTCTGCAACCCTCAGGTCTGAACCTCCAGCTTCAGGTTCCAAAGTTACTCACCACAACACCAAGTAATAAGCAGCAGTTGAAGGGAAGTGGGGGAGGAAGGGCCTGCCCCCTCCTCTAAGGACCTGAAAGTTATACTTCAGCTTCTACCCTATCGGCTGGTGCATAATCACATGACCCCACCTAGCTGAAAGAGAGTTGAGAATACAGTTTGTGTTCTGGGTGATCATTTGTCCAGCTATGAACTGGGAATACTGTTATTGTGATGAAGCAGGAGAATTAAAGGACAACAGCTGAAATCCCAAAACAACAGAAAATGATGAAGAAAGTTCAGGAAAGAGATATGAATTGATTTTCAGGCATGACCTTTTTCATCCCAAGAGGGGGGCACTTCTTGGCTGCAAAAATAGCTGGTGCTCTCTCAGCAGAACCTGCCAAAACACCTTTCTCATTCCTACTATGGTTCACAAAGTAATCATGAAGCAAAGAATCTGTTTTCCTGAAGCATGGATTCTCAGTGATAGAATTGAAAGTTTGGGGGCACTTTTTTCTCATGTACCAGTCATGATGTGTTTGGACTCTGCACATCACTGATTTTAACCAGATTCACACACATGGAGCCATGGAAGCACAGGGTTAGGAGTGTGGCACTGCCTTAGTCAGCCAGTGCTGCTTTAACAAAACTATC
Source organism: Heterohyrax brucei (assembly GCA_028571685.1). NCBI lineage: Eukaryota > Metazoa > Chordata > Mammalia > Hyracoidea > Procaviidae > Heterohyrax > Heterohyrax brucei. The sequence continues at coordinate 107,769,182 of CM053149.1, read as the reverse complement.
AGATGGCTTTAAAAAGGGAAATTTTATTTTGTCACAGTCCAGCAAGCTAAAAGCCCAAATTCAGGGTGTCAGCTCCAGGAGAAGGCTTTCTCTGCTGGCTCTGGAGGCAAGTCCTTGTCATCAATCTTCTTCTGGCCTGGGAGCTTCTGAGGTACGAAGACCCCAGGGTCCTTTCCAAAGGACGTGTCCTACACTGCTTCTTGGTGGTATGAGGTCCCCAAATCTCTCTGTTAGCTTTTTTCCGTCTTATCTCAAGAGACTATCTCAAGGCACAAAACCATCTTACACAGTGAGCTCTGCCTCACCAGCACAACTGCTGCCCGCCCTCCCTCATTAACCGCAAACCTAGTGCCTTAGATGCTAGCTCTTAGCAACCTATGTGGAAGAACACCACACAGTACCAGGAACCACGGCCTAGCTAAACTGCCACACACATTTTTCAGGGAACACAATTCAATCCGCAACAGCTGCTAACCAAAAAGCTGACAATTCAAATCCACTAACCACTCCTTAGAAACAGCATGGCGTGGGTCCACCTGGTCCTATAGGGTTACTATAAGTTGGAATCGACTTGACAGCAAGGGGTCACATACATACGCCTGCATACATTTCTGAAAACAGAGACGAGATGAAAGCATTTCATCAGCATGGCACTCAAGATCATTTTTTCCAATTTTAAATTACTGCCCAGATGGCAGTGTGTTCGGGATCTGTAAGTCTAAACCTATCTGTAGTACTCCTTAGAAGTAAGGATGGTTATGATTTCATCTTGCTTTCTTTAGAAACATTGCCAGGAAAGATTAATTGCTAGAAAATGTTATTATGTTTGTAAACTAGAGAGACGGTCAGCAAAAAAGAGGGAAACCCTCAGTGAGATGGATGAACACAGTAGTCTCATGACAGACCCGAACACACCAACCACCACGAAGCCTGTGCAAGACCGGGCAACGACCTTATCTCTAATGGCACATCTCCATGGCAACTAACAACAGTAACAGCAATCCTTAGAAGCAGCAAAAACTTTTTTATGATACATTAAGATAAAAGGTATTTCTCAAAACCAAGCTGCTTTCTCCTAATGTATGCTGTTGACACTAGCTGATGTCCAGCACTGTCACTTGATGAAACGAATTTGTCAGAGGCCGGTTCTGCCTTCCATCTGAAAGAAATGTGTGTGATTAACAAGGCGACTGTTTTACAAGCTTCTCAGCAATGATGCTACCACTCTGTCTCACCCAGAGGAATGCTGTCTTAAATGCTGCCTTTTGGTTTCATTTTTCTTCCTGCCTTTAGTAAGGAAAAAAAAATCCATCAGTTGTGTCCTGGCCTTATTTTGCTTTTGCTGTGAGGGAAGCAGGAGGGAGGGAAAAAAAAAGGTAATGATATACCAGGAGGTCATTTTGCTTTGTTTGAAGGTGAAGTGAAAGTCTAGGTGGCTTTGTGCCAATATTTGACAATGTTTCAGAATGTAATACACTGGGGTTTAGAAGATGGAGCAGGTGACCTGTGCAGTGAGTCCAAAAGCCCACATTCAGCTCACACTACCTGCATTCTCTTCTTCAGCTGCACGTGAAGCCGTCAGCCACGTGCCAGCTCCTAGAGATTTCCACATTTTTGAACTAGATTCTTGCTCACTACTTACTTTTGTGACACCGTTCTCCACTGTATTAGAGCTACTATTTTAAACACTCCTTTAAATTTTTATGAATCACTTTTGCATTGTTGGGAAACCCTGGTGGTGTATTAGGTTAAGTGCTACCACTGCTAACAACAAGGTTGACAGTTCAAATCCACCAGGTGCTCCTTGACTACTCTAGAGGGCAGTTCTACTCTGGCCTCTAGGCTCGCCATGAGTTGGATCCGACTCGATGGCACTTGGCTTGGCTTTTGCATCGCTGACTTACTTGGGTTGAGGGTATTACCCACCACAAACATAATGGTCAAACACTCATGAAGGACATGCAAATACACCACCTGAGACACACTGTTCAGACAGAACGATCAAATTCAGACCCTGTGACACATGCACGCTCTTGAAGGATGTGACAAGTATTAAGAACATAATTGAATCTAGGAAAATCATAATGAATTTTGCATTTCAAATTTTGTAATAAAATAATCAGATCGTACATGTGAAATGGTCAGAGTGGCCAATGTTTGTGTATGTCTCAATGAGGATTAAATTATAAAAAGAATTTATACACACAAAGTCTATTTTTAAATGAGAGAAAATGACAAAACTTAATAATAATATTGGGACATGGTACAAAATCCCTGAACAGTACTCCTGAAAACTTTCAAGACTGAGAAACTGTCACAGACCAGAAGAGGCTAAGGAGACATGGTAAGTGCAGCCCGATGCCCTGGATGGGATCCTGAAGCAGAAAAGGGACATTAGTGGAAAAATTGGTGAAATCCAAATAAATTCTGTAGAGTTCAGTTACCAGTAATGTACCAGTGTCAGCTTCTTAGTTTTGACAAAGGTATCCTGGTGAGGTAGGATGTCAGCACTAGGGGAAAGTGGGTGAGGTGTATATGGGAATATTCTGTGTTATTGTTGCAGATCTTCCATAAGTCTAAAATTATTCCAAAACAAAAAAGGTATTTGAAAAATATAACATTAGGAAACTATCAGATGATATTACAGATTGAAGGCATTCCCCCCAAAATGTCTGTCGATTTGGCTAGGCCGTGGTTCCCAGTATCATGTGACTGTCCACTATTTTGTCATCTGATGTGGTTTTCCTGTATGTTGCAAATCCTGCCTCTACGATGTTGATGAGGTGGGATTAGAAGTAGTTACGTTAATGAAGCAAGACTCAGTCTCTAAGATTAGGCTGTGCCTTAAGTCAATGACTTTACAGATATAAAAAGAGAGAAACAAGCAGAGAGATGGGGAACTTCATTCCACCAAGAAAGTTATACCATTATATGGATCTGATGTCCCCGCACTGAGAAGTTTCTGGTTCAGGGATGAATTGAAGACAAGGTCTTTCCTCCAGAACTGACAGAGAGAGAGAAAGCCCTCTTGGCGGTGATGCCCTAATCTTGAACTTCTAGTCTACTAGACTGTGAGAGAATAAGCTTCTGTTTGTCAATGCCAGCCACTTGTATTTCTATTATAGCAGCACTAGATAACTAAGACAGGTGGCTTAGAGATACAGATGAGACTTAAATATTTCCAGGGCTGAGGAGAAAGACAGGAAGGAGGCCAAACTTGGATCTTGGGCGGTATTAGGATGTTGGGACATTGGTGATTGCACAGATAGTATCCTGCCCATGATTTCTTTGTGGAATGTTGGCTACTTATATTCTTCCTTTCCTTCTTCGTGTCCAGAGGCCCCAGGTAGTAAGAACCCATCTGGGCACGAGGGAGACAACACTGAAGAGGGACTCAGTCTCCACCCCCAGGGACTCAAGGAAGTGGACTCACTGGGGGAGAGGGGTGGACTTTAAAGCATTAAAGTTTGAACTGTCTTTGGAAGTAGAAATGTCAGAAGGTGGGGAGTGCTTCAGTCCTTTGATCCCTGCTAAAGAATTCCTATCGCAGAACGCAAACTAAAGATAAGAGAGTCCAGGCAAAGAAGGAAACACAGGCTGTGGCTTCAGTCTGATGGAGAAGTCCAGTTTGTGTACTCAAGGAACTCCAATACAGGGAGAGAGGCTCGGTTCCAGTCCTGAGGGAGCTCTCTGTCTGCAGGAGCTATAACCCTTGCCCTCAAGGAGTCCCGTATCTCTGGGGAGGAAGTCCTGATGCTGTAGTTATTTAAGTGCTGCAACTGCTAACCAAAAGGTTGACAGTTTGAATCTATCAGGTTCCCCTTGGAAACTCTATGGGACAGTTCTATTCTGTTCTGTCGGGTCGCTAGGAGTTGGCATTGACTCAAAGGCAACTGGGTTTTTTTAAATCTGGTAGAAGGGACATAGCTTCTTCCATCAGTCCAAAGGGCAAGAGAGAACACATCCCAGATACATAGACTGGGATGTTCGGAGTGAGTGACCTTTAGGCATTACTATTCAAGGACAGGGAGAGCTTGGGACAAAGGTTTGGGGAGGATGGGGCTGGGGAGCAGAGTCCTGAATAGAGACAGGGCATATATGAAGGGTCTTCAGACAGAGCTGTGGGCCCCTGGAAGTGCGTTCTGCTCAGATGTAGATATTCAATATGACGATGAAAGAACAAGTCCTAATTCATTGTCCACACAGGCTGATAGCGACTGATAAGGTAAATGGCAAAGGCACCAGGAGAGATGGGAAATAGGCAGATAAAATCAAAGCCAAACCCAATGCCATCAAGTCAATTCCAACAGACAGCGACCCTATAGGACAGAGTAGAGCTGCCCCATAGAGTTTCCAAGGAGCACCTGGCAGACTTGAACTGCCAACCTTTTGGTTAGCAGCCATAGCACTTGACCACTACACTACAAGGGTTTCCAAATAGGCAGACAGATGGATAAATATACAGGACAGGCGTGAAGAGGGTCAAAGTTTCTGAGAGGTCAGAGATGGAGTGACACAGAAACTTGCAAGAACAAGACCCAAAGGGAGGCAGAGGCAGAGAAACATCCCTGCTCCCACCCCTACCCTCATCCTAATCCTGCCCAAGGCTGACCAGCCCATTTGCATCTCCTTGCCTCTGCTTTCCACGAAGACTTTGCTGATTCCTCGCTGTTTCCACTACCTAGTTGTCAAGTGCAAACTGTGCCAAAATCCACGTGTCTCAGCTTGCTGAAAAGGAAGAAATGCGGTGTACACTGGGTAGGGCCAGCTCAGGAGGACAGGGAGGGCCACTGTCCTGCTCACTTGTGGGCTTAGGGCCTGATTGACAAACTGAATGGATCAGTATTAAAGAGTAGGGTATAGCATAGTGGCTAAAGCCTAGGTTCAAATCCTTGTTCTTCAATTTCCCTAGCTGTGTGACCTTGAACAAATTACATAACGTCTCTGAGCCTCATCTTCAAAAGGAAGATAATAATAATCGTAATAGAACTGGACTCATAGATTGTTGAAACATTCAGCCTGGATCAGCTGAGTGCAACATGGGTATGATTTTTCTGTATCTGTTACATGCACGTACACTCCGGGGATGTATGGGAGTATACAGGCTGTATGAGTACTGGAGGTGACAGGTGTGTTGTGCAGTGAAACAAGACAGGAGCTACAGCTAGGCATGCAAAGGGTCTCACCACAGCAGCTCCTCTTCCTAGCTGTGTGACCCCAGCCAAGGATTTCCTCTCGTGTATGCAGCTGCTAGGCAAAACACTGGTGGCTGAAATCTACCAGCCGCATCTTGGAAACCGTATGGGGCAGCTCTACTCTGTACTATAGGGTTGCTGTGAGTTAGAATCTACTTGATGGCAACAGGTTTGATTTTTTTTAAACAGTTTTTAGAACAGGTGGTACTGTGCTTAAAGCCACCAACTTCTAACCCAGCTGTGTAGGTAGTATATATCTGCCCATGATTTCTTTGTGGAATGTTGACTCCTTGTATTCTTTCTTTCTTTCTTCAAGTGCAGAGGCCCCAGGAAGTAAGAACCCATTTGGGCACAAGGGAGACAAGACTGAGGAAGGACTCAGTCTCCACCCCTAGGGACTCAAGAAAGTGGGTGATTTGAAACCACTAGCAGCTGCTGGGGAGAAAGATGCAGCAGCCGGCTTCCACAGTGATGTACAGCCTTAGAAACCCTATGGGGTCACCATGAGTTGGGGTCAAGTTGACAGCAGCACACTGGATAAAATGAGTATAAGACCTTCTTCAAGGGCTGTCAGTGAGGAGCAGCAAAGCGCTGCTTAAAACAAGATGAAGAGTTGTAATTCCTTCCAGTGTTGATGGTTTGAGTTCACCGAGAGACACCTTGGAGGACAGGCCTAGCAATCTACTTCCTAAAGGTCACCAATTAAAGACCCTAAGCAGCACAGTTCTACTGTGACACACATGGAGTCACCATGAGTTGGAACTGACCTCGTGGCAACTGGTTGTTGGGGCAAGTAAAGAAGCTGGTACCTGGGTCCTCTCTCCTTTCTAGGAGTGGGTCCCAAGCAGTGTTCTGACCGACCCTCTGTGGCCTTGGGTTCCTTGCCTGTAAGTGGGAGTTGTTGCAAGTGACCTCCCAGAGTGATTGTGAAGACTGAAAGAGACAACGTGGTTATGTCAGTTCCCTGTGGCTCCTTGGAGAATGGGAGGGAGATGGCCCTGCAGAAGAGCTTCCTGGCTGCTGCTGGGCTGTGGCTGGCTTCCAGCTACACGACAGCGTGCTGCTGCCTGTGCACACGCACAGATGGTCGGTGCACATGTGTGCAAGCCGCCTCTCTTTCCGACTAGGTGGGAAGGACCCCTTGACATGACTTCCTCCCTCCCAGGTCTCTGATTTCCCAAGAGCAGCAGTTAAGTATATGGGCGGGCTCTGTAACCAGGCTGCCTGCATTTGAATCTCAACTCAGCCACTTCCTTCCTAGTCTGTGATTGCAAGCAATTGACTTAACCTCTGTGTGCCTATTTTTTTCCCATTCTGAAAATTGGAGAGGATATTAGCACTCCCTATGGAGGGCTTTGTGAAGGTGACATTAGTTTAAATGTGTGAAGTGCTTAAAGCAGAGTCTGGTACAGATGTTTGTTATTCCTGAGTCTGGCTGGGTCTGAGGGGTGTGCTCTGCTGCCCAGTTCCCACGACTTTCCCAGCCAGCAGATAGCTCATCCCCTGGAAAGTCCTCTCCAAGCTCTGACCAGTTGCCTTTAGGCCACAGTTCCTAGAAGGGGGCAGCCTGGGGCCACCGGCCAGGGCCTCCTGCTAAAACCATCACACGTAAAAAGAGGCCGCAGGATATCATTCAGACCAAGTTTCTGAAAGCGAATGTTAATGATGTTGAAAAAAACAGAAACAGGGGCATTGCTTCTGCAGACTCCCGGCTGGGTGAAGAAGAGCTAGCCCCTCCCCGCTCTCCTTCTCCTTCCCCTCCCCCAGCCTCCTTCCCACTCAAAACCTCAGGAGAGGAGTGGAAGTGGTGGGAGTGGTCTTTGGCAGGGTCAGAGGTCTGATGCTCTAAGTCCAAATCTCGTGCCCCATTGTGCCTCTTTGACTTGCTGGTGGCCATAGGCGAGGGCAAGAACCAGAAGCAGGAAAAGGCAAAGGAATGGAGAATGGTGGCTGAGGTGTGACTGGAATGAAAGAAGGAGGCAGGGACTGTATGAGAGGGAACAAGAAATTACGGAGTCCTTTGCACCCAAACTAGGCAGAGTACCGTGTGTCCAAAACATGAGTGAAAGAGTGTGCATGTGAGTGTGCAAATGGACATGTATGTGTCAGTGGGTACGATTAAATACGTGCAGGACTGTCTGTGGTTTATCTGTCCAAGCGGGAAGAGACAGAATCATTGACCAATCCCAAAATGCCCAAAGTCACTAGGCAAATCAGGTTTAGACTCTTGGTCTCTAGACTGCGGGCTCTTCCCACCTTGTTCTGGCTGGGAGGTCTTAGAGGAGCTACACGTTTAGGGAGGAGAGGCCTGAGAACTCTTTCCTCCATCTCTGCTGCTCCCCTCATCTGGCTCTGTGGGGCCCCAGAGAAGAGGCAAAGCTGACAAGAGTCAGGAGAGGAGAGGGAGGCAGGCGTCTCACAGGGTGCGGGGACTCCACAGGAAGGGCCCAGGCCCCTGGCCTTTCCCTTTTCTGCAAATGTGGGCTCCCCACTCATCAGGGACGTGTCACCCTTCGAGCCAGCAGTAGCAGCAGCCTCTCTAGCTTTCCTGCCAGACCTAGCCTTGAATGCAGAAGGGTCCTTCAGAAGGAGACTTTAGCTGATTTCCAACAGGCAACAAGAAGGGAGGAGCCCAGATCCATCAAATCTGACCGTTCCCTACCTGACCCTCCTCGGTGTCCCCACCTGGGAAATGAGACAAATGACTGGAAATTGCACTGATATCTTCAACTGGGAAAGTGGAGTGAGAGGCCTGTGGGGGGACACAATTCCCCTATTCCCTCCCATTCACTTCCCTGGGATAGCAAGCCCTCATCATGATATGGCTTCCCCCGCCCCTCATCCAGAGACACCCGCCCCCCCAGTATCCTCTGCCCTTAGCCTGGGGGTGGAGGGGAAAGAGGGTCCAAGGCCAGAGGAGGGGCAGTGCACCAGAGCAGACATTCCTGATGACTCACAGGCCTGGAACTCAAAGGCCCTGAGAGGCAGGGGGACAGCCCCTGCTCAGTAGGGGCAGGGAAGACCCAGAATTTGGGGGCAGGGACACAACGTAAAGGCAGAGGGTCTGAGGCAGAGTCCAGGAGTGGTCTCTGGCCCAGAGATATGGTTAAAGCAAAGGTCTTGCAAAGGTGCCTGAGGGAGGGGACAGAGGTGTCTCCCCCTCCTTCCATCCTAACTGTAAATTATAATCATGACACAGCAGGAGGGATGGCCTTCCGGAGGACGCACAAGCCTTCTGGGAACCCCACTTCTGGAGAAAAGGTTGAAAAGAGATGTCCTGTTTCGATCCTTCCCTGGTCCTCGGAGTAACACCCTCCTGTCCTGAGGAGGAGAAACGCTGGTGTCAAAAAGTGGTTAAAAACTATGGCTGTTAACTGAAAGGTCAGCAGTATGAATTTACCAGATGCTCCTTGGAGACTCTATGGGCCAGTTCTACCCTGTCCTACAGGGTCGCTAAGAGCTGGAATCAACTCAACAGCAATAGGTTTCTGGTTTGGTCCTGAGGAGTCAGTGGGATGGCTGTGAGGACCTCCGGAGAATCCCCAATGGTTCTGGCCTTCTCCAACACATTCCACTGTCATGCTTTCCCCCAGGTCCTCAATCCCCTCCATTTACAGTTCTTTGTGCTTGGTGAGGAGAAGCCGAGGCCCAGCGTGGTGGGGGGCTGGGGAAAGCAATGCTTCCCCCAAGCCTGTCTAACCTGATGGAGCTCTGGCCTCAGGGAGGGACCTGTGTCCCTGCCTTTCCTTCCCCCATCAGAAGATGCATCTCAACCTCAGTCTACGTGGCAGGCAAAGGAGGGGGCCTGTCGGGAGGGGAGCTGGGAATGAGGTCAGCGGGTTGGATGGGCCAGGCCACGGCTGCAAAGGCATCTGGGCTGCAGCAGTTTGGAGGGCGGGCCACTCCCAGCCCCATCCTGCCGTCGACTGCCCACCAAAGCTTCTCTCCCAGCTCCTCCCGGCAGCCTTGCTCCGCCCAGGCCAGATGGTTTGCATCAAGCTTCTTCCATGTGGCGGTTCCACCCTGCTCACCAGGCTCCCTTCCCCCTCTGGCCACATGGCTCAGCAGAGAGTTGGGGAGAAACTCTCTCGCCTTTTCCCCCAGGTCTGCACGGCTGTAAGCTGAGGTCCTTGTGTCATGCCAGCTTTGCAACCCCCAGTTGCTTCCACGGCCTTCTAGTGCCCCCTCACCGCTAGCATCCAGAATCTTGCAATACAGCTGGGATCTTGCCTCTGACCCTCTCTACCCCAGACACGTGACCTTAGGCAGGTCACTTCCCTTCCTAGGCTTCAATTTTTTGATCTACACAAGGAGGAGAAACTCTGGTGGCATACTGTTTAAGCGCTACAGCTGCTCACCAGAAGGTCGTTAGTTCAAATCTATCAGGTGCTCCATCGAAACTCTATGGGGCAGTTCTCCTTTATCTTACAGAGTCGCTGTGAGTTTGAATTGACTCGACAGCACTGGGTTTGGCTACAAGGAGGGGAGGGCAGGATGAGTTCAAAGGTTCCTTCTAGCTGTAAGTCTCTTGTTCCTCACTATACCTACCTTGGAATTCTTCAGGGAAGCCTTACAATCTTTCAATCCAATAGCTTGGGCACCAACCTGAGAGGAGTCATATGGTCTGTCTCCTTGCCCCATCCCAAGTCTCTTTTTCTTCTTGATCTCCAGATCTATAAGTCCTACCCATTTTCCTTGAACCCCACCTTTCCCAATGGCCCCAGCCTTCTAACTTGAGTTCTTCTGCTGTCATCCAGGTGACTCCAGTGACACGATGTCCTCTGAGCCAGACTTCAGCAAAAGAGTTGCAATCTTTTGTGTTTTAAAGCACCAGTCACTGGCTCCTTATGGCCACCAGGTGGTCAGAATCTCAGCCTTCTAGAAGTTGTCGAAAGAGCCATGGTGATGCAGTGATTGTGTGGCTGCTAATTGAAAGGTTGGTAGTTCAAACCCACCCAGCGGCTTCGCAGGAGAAAGACCTAGCAATCTGTTCCTGTAATGATTACAGCCAAGAAAACTCTATGAAGCAGCCCTACTCTGTCACATGGGGTCACACATAGGGTCACTATGAACTGAAAATCAACTGACTCAACAGGTACTTAACAACAACTGCTCAACTTTCCAGCCTTACCTTCCACTTTCCTTTGCTTAAGCTCTTGCACCACCCCCCCTCTCTGTCAGGCTTCCCCAAGCTCAGTGGTCCCCTCCCTGAAACACCTTCCCTCCCATCGTCCTGCATTCAAATCTTGCCACATCCCCTCCCAGGCCCAGCTCAACAGCCACCGCCTGCATGAAGCCTGCTGGTCCCCCCTCTCTGACATTCTGGTCACCTTTTGGCTCTTTCAGGAAGCTTCCATTTACTGTGTATAACATAGGCTATCAAAGTCAGTCTTGTTATTGTCCCATTTCACAGACTGGGAAAACAAGGTTCAAAGAGATAACCACACAGCCAGTACTGACATGTCTGAGAGACATTTTTGTATCTACTTCCTCTTCCCACCTCATACACTGTCTAAGGACAGGGACTGTTCTCCCCATGGTGTCCAGTACAGAGCTGGCATAAGGAGGCCCACATCCCTTGAGAGCTCTTGAATCCACTGTCTTCTCTGTCTCCACTTCCCCAGCTCACATCAGCTGTCACTCGGGCTACTGTAGCAGGACTCTGCTGGTCCTCCACCTTCCACCACAGTACTCCTCCAGTATGACTACCTAGAGTGACCAATGGTGGTCTTTTTACAAAACAGATCAAATCATTATCATCTCCTACTGCAGACCAGTCCCTGGAGCCTTTAGCTCTACAGCTAAAGTCTAAAACTCCTGATGTGGCTCCCGAGGTCTGCAGGGCCTTGGTCTCTGTACTCTAGCCACACTGACCTTCTCTGGACTCCTTGGACATATGGAACATACCATGCTGCCTCCTGTCCCAGAGCCTTTGCACGTGTGATGCCATCCTGACCACCTCAAGTCCCTACCCTGCCATCTACCCCATACCTTAGTTATCTTCTATTCATTTATCCACCCACCCATCCACTCATGGAAGCCTTCTTGGGTCCCCAGGACTAGGGCAGACCTGTGATGGCAGCCCACTCCAAACTCTGTGCCACTCTCCATCACCAGCTTTCAAGTTGTCAGTGAATATGTCATGTGTGTGATTTCGCTAATGGCTTCGCTGGACATAAAGTCCACAAGGGCAGGTACCAGGTCTGTGCTGTGCACCACTGGATCCTTAGTGCCCAGCAAAGTACCTGACACTGTTGAAGAGACAAATCAGTAAACAAATATGTTTCCTCTGTAAAATGGGAAATGGGGCTTTTGGAGAGAGAGTAGGGTCATGTTATCCACACAGAATCCTTTTTATGTCCAAGCCAGACTCTGTCTGGCTAAAGGAGTGCTCCACCCAGGGCTGGCTCATGACCAGAATGGGATCCTTTGCTCTCTTTGCCCACCATTCATCTTCCTATCCCCCAAAGACTCCAGAATCCTATGTCTGCGGGGAGCAACTGGTGGTTGGTGCAGAAAAGGGAAGACAGAGGACACCTGTGGCCAAGACTTACCTGGGAGTGGGGTGAAGGAAGGACATCAGGATTCGCACAGGTGCCTCTGCCTCACAGAGGCTGTCCCCTCCTCTGTCTCTCTTTCTTTTTTTTTTAAACTAAGGCTTCAAAGGAACCTTATGTATTCATCTCCCAAACACTTCAACCAGACATCTGGTTGTGACGTAAGCCTGGCCCCCCTCCTCCCCCCGTCTTCCCGCGCTGCTACAACTTTCTCCTCCGTGGAGTGCAGGCAGCAGCACCGGGAGACCAGCCCAGATCGCCCGCCCCCCGGGTTGGATGGAGGCCGGAAGTGGAGATGCCAGAGATACCGGAAGGGAACAGGAGAGAAAAAGAGGGAGGGAGAGAAAGGAGTGTGGGAGTGGAGGGGTGGGACCGCGGGCCAGAGGCCGAGGAGAGACAGAAGGGAAAAAAGGAAGAGGACTAAGTGAAGGAGGTTAAAGAGAGGATGGGGTGGCAGAGAAAAGAGGAAAGAACAGAAAAAAGGAAGATAGAGGAAGGAAGACAACAGAGTGAGATAGTAAAACAAGTAGAGAATTGAACCTAACCAAGAAGAGGTAAACAAAAATGTGTAGGACACACAAAATAAAATTAAATAAAACAAAATCGTGCAGGATGTTTTAAGGATAGCGAACCTATTCTGCACGATACTACGATGATAAATAAATGACACTGAGCACTCGTCAGAAAACTTTGTATAGCACAAAGGATGAACCTCAGCGTCTACTACAGACTTTATTCAAAAACAATGTGTTAATAATTGGTTCATCAATTTTAACAAATGTACCTTGGGAAGCTGTGTGCAGGCAGAGAGGAAGTATATGGGAACTCTACACTTTTCTGTCTGTTCTTTTTGTAAACCTAAAACAATTGTAAAAAAAATAAAATATATTAAAGATGAAAAATAATTACAATTAATTCAGTTAGCCAGCCTTTAACGGAACCTATGAGGGACTCCCTACCTGGAGTCCCTGGGTTGTGTTCAGCTACTAACTGAAAAGTAGGAAATTTGAATCTACCCAGTGTGTAGTGGGTTAAGTGCTACCACTGCTAACCAAAAGGTTGGCAGTTCAAATCCACCAGGTGCCCCTTGAATACTCTAGGGGCCAATCCTACTCTGGCCTCTAGGGTCGCCATGAGTTGGATCTGACTCGATGGCACTTGGCTTTGGCAGAGTCCTCTTGGAAAAAAGCCCTGGTGATCAGCTTCTGAAAGGCCACAGCCATGGAAAGTTTTGCATGCAGTTAGTTCTACTCTGAAACCTTATGACGGCGACATGAATTAGAATCTACTGGATGGTAGTTCATTTGGAGGTAAGATGAAGATGCTGACAGGTCCCTGCCTTGAGGAGCTCACACATTAGCAGGAAGGAGGAATGTTCACCAGCAGCAAGGACTGGGATCCCCAGTCTTAACATAATCCCCCATCCAGACATCATTCTCAGTGAAGTGAAGACCTAATGGGGGGACTGGAGTGCACCTGGGGGGCAACACTGGCATTACAGTGTCACCTGTGGGCCATGCCCCAACCTGTCTCTCTCCAGCCCATCCCAGCCAACCACCCCTCTCTCGTTTCTTCTCCCTCAAGTTCCCCTCTTGGACTGGGCTGAGGGTGAGTTCCAGAGAATAGAGCAGGGGCTTTGGCCAGGATTGGGAATCCAGCCTTTTCTCCAAGAACCTGGACTCACTAAAAGAGAGGGTGGCGAGGTCAGGGCATGGGTGAACATATTTGAAGGCCCACTTCACCCAGAAGAAAAGGGGAAGGAAGAGCAAGAAAGACAAAAAGAGATTCAGAAAATGAAGCTCCAGAGAGGAGGAGGATGGAGAAACAGGAGTCACACAGAAGAGCAAGAGGAGGGTGGTGGAGGGAGGAAAGCAGGGAGCAGAGAGGGGGAAACAGTGTAAGGGAAGAAAGAAAAAGGGATGGAGGAAGGGAGGCAGGGTGAGGTATCCACTCTCTACTCTGACAAGGAACCTCCTCTGGGGATTTGTCTGCACTCTGGCCGGGTCCTCACCCCCACGGCTGTCTCCAGTCTGCCTTCCTCGCTGCCTTCCACCAAAACTCCTCACACTTGGGACATGGATTGCTACTGCCGTGTAGTAACACGGGAAACATGTTACTCCTTATCATACGCATCCTGTCTGCAGGATGCAATTGTCCTTCCTTCCAGACCAGTCTTCCCTCAGCATTCAACACACACACACACACACACACACAACTTTGTCCTCCTGCCTGTACAGACTCCACCTCTGTAAGAAAAACCAAACCAATGACTGCTCAGTAGGTTCCCAGTCACGGCAACTCCATGCGTGTGAGTAGAGCTAAGCTCCCTCAGGTTTTCAGGGCTGTGGGCTTTTCGAAAGCAGGTTCCTCTTTTATTCCAGGGCATTTCTGTGTGGGTCCAAAGCATCAGTCTTCCAGTTAGGAGTTGAGCACTTGAGCATTCGCACCACACAGGGACTTTACCACCTCCTCCTCTAAACCAGAACTAACCCCATTGCTGTTGATTCTGACTCATGGTGACCCTATAAAACAGAGTAGAAATACCCTATGGGGTTTCCAAAGCTGTAAATCCTTAGGGAAACAGACTGCTGCATCCTTCTCCCCAGGAGAGGCTGATGGCTTTGAACTGTCAAACTTGCCATCAACAGCCAAGCACTTAACCACTGCACCACCAGCGTTCCTTCTCTTCCTCCTCCCATCCTTTAAATGCTGAGGACCCCTGCACAGTCCTGGGGCTCATCTCTCCTCACACCCTGCTTTCTCCGAAGACAGCTCCATCCACACCCATCCCGTCAGCTACCATCCTCCTCAGAACACGACATGTATCTCCCCTCTGAACTCCATATCCAGACACCAAGGGCTTCCTCTCCACCACCAGTTAGACATCTCAGGGGCACCTAACATTCAACATGGACAAAAGTTAATTTCTCATCTTCCTGCTAAGCCTGTAAAGGAAGGATGAAGGGAGGGAGGAGACTCTCAGAGGCTGAGGGACTTGGGTTGAGGCTGAAGCACAGAAAGAACAGTTGTGTCTGTGTCGGGAAGCTGAACGGTCCAGGTACACAGACAAGAAATGCTGAGGAAAGGGAAGGAGCGAGGACCCTGCACCCTGGTATCTGTCCCCAGGCTCTGCTCCACAGTTCCTCAAGAGGACATTGTGCGAGGCTCTGTGATGGGGACAAGAACCTCATGCTGACGTTCTTAGACCTGCTCATCTTTTTCTCAGTCCCTCTCCAGGGAACCTGTCCTCTTCTCAACGTCAGCCTGGAGCTGGGTATAGGGAGAGAGAAGGTTCTGGGGGATGGGGCAGCCGACCTGGATGTGCACACGGGGTGTGCCCCACACACCCACCGGCTGTACCAGCACTGGGAGCCACCTCCACAAATAGCTCTTCTCCCTTGCTGCACACGTTGGAGTCCAGACTACAGGACTGAGGGACTCAGAGCTGGGGAGGGGGCAGCTAGGAAGCACAAGCCTATCCCTTCCTTCTGAGGTACTTGGGGAAATTTGGAGAGGGGGAGAGCTCAGAGCTCAGCACTTTTTTTCTTTCTGTTTTTCTCCTTGAAGGCTTTTTTTTTCTAAGTGCTGATGACTTTACCATTTCTTGGGTGTTGGGGGGAGGAGATCTGGGCTTCTGCTCCCCCCACTCCAAGTGCCGGACAAAGTCTTGCATTCCACAAGAAACCAGAGCTTCAGAGTTTCCTAAAGATGAGGTGGCGTCTCCTCCCCTCTCCAGCCCCAGCTACCACCCCCCACCCGCGCCGCCCCTCCCCTCCTGTCTCCAGCCCTTCGTCCTGGCCAAGGAAGCCCAGCCAGGCTGGGAGGAGACCCCAAGCACATTCTTCCTCTCACTGTCATGCTGCAGAAATTAAAGACATATATTGGGGCTGGGAACCCGCCAAGCATTTCAAGTCAAAAAGTGGCAGAAGAGGCCCTAGCCTCAGCTCTGTGCCACGTGTAGATGATGCTTGGGAACCATCTGCCTGCAGCTCTTGGACCGAGGCCTGGAACTGGACATCGAGGCAGCAGCTGTCACACACCACACACATGGAACCCTCCAATCCTAGGGGTCCCTAAACACCTCTCAGAACTCCAGGCCCATGATGTAGAACCCCACCCCCAGCTGAACCTTTGGGGCTTCATCTTTTCTTTAAGATGTATACAGCGGACCCCTGGACAAAATTCATACTGGGAGAGGGCTGCAGGGAGCAGCCCTTCTGGCTACAGAAGCTCTGCAAGCAGAAACCCCCAACCTTCACACCTAGCCATGAGTATGGGCACCAGACAACCATCTCAGGTGTCTGCTCCCTCTGAAGGACCGGACTCTTGTCTCCTGGTGAGGAGGGGGTGTCTCTCTCAATTGACCTGCTGTGGAGAGCAGGACTTTGGGTGGGACCAGGAACTGCCATCTCAGCACCTCAGCCCCCCGAGTCCTTCCCTACCATAGCTGGCACTAGGCGGGGGCAGCTCCTGGGCCACAAGTTGCTGCCACATGGTCAGGATAATTGATGAAGGCCCGCCCCCCCATAACTGTCTCCAGCCCAGCCTCTCTAGAAACTCTATATTTTCCCTTTAATTATACCCCTGCCGTCTCCCTCCGCGGCCCCACCCGCCCCGCTTATCCTGGCTGCCCACTGCCGGCCGACGTGGCTCCCTCCCCTTCTGTTCCCTGGGTCTTTTTTTCCTTTTGCCTTCGTAGCACAAAACCAGCTGGGGGAGGCTGGGGGGGTGGAGGCAATGGAATCTTGGATGGTTTGGGGGAGGCGGGACTCCCCTCTTCCACGTTTGCAGCTCTGGAGTGACCTGGGAGTGGGGGAGCGTGCCAGAGGGAAAGGAACTGATGGGGCACTGCAAAGGGACCCCCATTGCCTCCACTCAGGGCCACAGATTTTGGCAGATGAGGACCCTCCATAGATCGAGGTTGAGGAGAGAGCACTGTTGGGAGGTTAGGGTATTGAGAAAAAGAGGACACTGGCTGCTGAATGCATCTCCCCCAAATATTACCTAGCACACCAATCCCCTGCATTGCTTTTGAGATACAGTGATTCCCTCCTGCTTCCAGGGGCAGGCAGCAAAGGCCTGAATTTTCAGGAAAAAGGTGTGGCAATGGGAAATGTCCCCTAAAATAAGGTCACTTGTCCCTCTTTTTGGCAATTCCACCCCAAACTCCCAAGTTCTCCCACACATTGTCAGCCTCAAATCCAGAAACAACCAGAGAAGGGGCTCTTACGCAGCTCCTGAAAAGGAGATCAAACGCTGTACTCCCAAGTTCACTCTGGTTTGACCGTGCAAGCTGTCAGGGTCTCTACCAGACCCTGGCCACAAGACCCTAACACAAAACCTCTTTTTATAGGTTATTGTTAGAAACCCACATCCTTCCTCTTACAAACTCACTCCGCAACTCTGGTATGGAGGGACTCTCCCCTACAACCCCTGCCCCATCGCTCAACACCAAAGTTTCCTTCTGAAGGGTCCACGTTGTCAAATTTTCAATCCAGCACCTCAGCCTCCCCGCATGGTGCCTTGATCACGCCAAGGCTTTATGGCCATCCAGGAACTTCAGACATGGCAAAATGGCCATTCTCAAAATAAAAAACCCTAGTCAGGCCTCCCTGCTCATCAGCAGATATCGATTTTTTACCTCTGTAAAGAAATTTAACCTGTTCCCTAAGTTTCCAGCTATGCTAGAAGACACCCTCAAACGGGGACATATTTTGAATTCCCTGGTCCTCCTGTTTGGGGAAAGTCACCGCCTGGCCTCTTTATATTCATCCCTAGCTCTTTCCAAAGGTATCTCTCCTCTGTGTCAGGAGTAGGACTGAGACACGGTGGGGAGAACGCTTTCCAATGACCCCCACCCCCACCCTCCCACCTTTGGGGCTTCTCAATTCCCCTCCTCCAGACTGAGGGTCCATGCAGAAAGTCAAAGGGGCTTCTCTACCCACATATTAACCCACACCACTCTGACGACCCTGCTGCACCCCAGCGGCATCACCTCTGGCCCAGGCCGGCTTAGGGGGCTGGGGAAGGAGAACTGCGAAGCGGGGGTTGTGGGGTGGCCTCCTTTCCCTCCTCCTCCCCCTCCGTGTTCCAGCTCCCAAATTGGGGGCCGGGCCAGGCAGCCCTGATTGGCTGGGGGGCGGGTAACCGGCTCCCCCTCTCTGAGGGGCAGGGTTCCTCCCTTCTCTTCATGGGGAGGGTATAAAAAGGGCCCGGGCCAGGCGTCGGAGCAGACGGGAGTTTCTCCTCGGGGTCTGAGCAGGAGGCACGCGGAGTGTAGGCCACGCATGAGCGGACGCTAACCCCCACCCCAGCCGCAAAGAGTCTACATGTCTAGGGTCTAGACATGTTCAGCTTTGTGGACCTCCGGCTCCTGCTCCTCTTAGCGGCCACCGCCCTCCTGACGCACGGCCAAGAGGAGGGCCAAGACGAAGACAGTAAGTCCCAAACTTTTCGCAGTCCAGGGCTCCTTGATATCGCACACTGCACTGGGCCCCGGAGGCCTAGTACTTCAGCGGAGACTCAGGGTGCTCCGGAGGCTCGGGGATGGAAGGGATACGGCGAGGGAGCCTTCCCCTGCGCTCGGGAAGAGAAAATAGTTGCTTTGGGGTGGAAGTTGGACTGATCGCCTCCCAGGAGTGGGAGATGAGGATGGAAAGTAGCGTGAGTTAGCACAGAGTTCCCCGAGCGCTCACAGTGCCGCGCAAGAGGGAGCGTAGGGTTCTGGGTGCTGGGCAGGGGGAAGGCATGTTGAAAACGGGGTGGGGGCGCCGAGCTGGAATTTGGAGCCCAAGATGTAAAAGCAATCAGGGAAGCTTTGGGATGATTCATATGGAAAGATTGTTTGCCCTCTCTGCAGGCTAGACAGTGTTCCTGGGACTGCGGGGGTGCTGGGTCGGGGAGGAGGGGGCGCGGAGAGGGGGCGGATTGGAGGATGAGAAACTTTGGTTTGGGATTGGCAGGGCAGGGTCCTTGCGCCCCCTGCTGATAGATACTGAGCACTGCGCCTCCCTGTCCCGCGCCTCCCGGCAAAGGGGCTGAAGCGGGAAGACCCGGGCTCTAGCTGGATCAGAGGAATAATGCAGAGGACGGGGTAGCCCCCGTCTCCAAAAGAAGTGGCTGAAACTAAAATCAAATCTGTTGCCGTCGAGCTTGGCTCTTAGTGACCCTCTAGGACAGAGTAGAACTGCCCATAAGATTTTCAAGACCGTAAATCTTTACGGAGGCAGACTACCGTAACTTTCTGCCGGCACATCTTTCTACCATCTACCTTTCAGTTACTAGCCGAGCGTTTAACCATTGTATCAACAGGCTAGTTATTAAAGAGGTTGCTAGTTCAGAGACATTGGCCCCTCCCTGTTCCCTTTGCTTAGCGTTGCCCGCCACCTAGTGGCCATCTGGGTGAATACTCGCGCTATAGGCTTGAACTATCTTTGTTACTATTGGCAAACTTGTCGGTTCTTTGCCTGAGGACTGACCCAAAAGGGACTGTCGGCTGGCTTTGGGAAACAGAGGTTGGCCCAAAAGAGGGCTTTTGAGTGGTCTTATGACTGGACGTTGGGATGTATCCTACTTTTGGGGTACATCTTCATTTCTTGGGGCGGGACCCCCACTTCGATTGGCCCCGCCCATCCGTCTAGCCCCGCCCGTAATCCCACCTGCTCAGGAATGGGGTGTGATGGGGGGCGGACCACCCTTCTCCCTCCCACACCCCTTTCTGTGTCCAGCAAACCACGCCCCACTACCCTGCCTTGTCTAAGGGACCTCTCCTGTTGTCTCCCTCACTCCTTGGCTTTTTATTTCCCTGGGTTTCAGCGCCAATGAGCTGAAGTTGGAATTGGAAGCAACCCTGGCCCAAGTTTTGTTTAAATTCCTAAGAACTGGAAAGTGTTATAGCTGCCCTGGCCCGATGCCTCGGCTCTGTCACTGGCGCTGATGAGGAGCAGATGAGCTTTTAAGGATTTAGGAAAAAAATAAGAAGGGCAGGCGGGAAGTGGAAAATCTAAGTGTGTCTTTAGGGCAGAAGAGCGGGAAGAGTGGGTTGGGGACTCCTGGAGCTCCAAAATGGGAGGCTGAGGAGCCGCTGACGGACTCCTCCCTCCCTCTTGTCGCAGTCCCATCAGTCACCTGCGTACAGAACGGCATCAGGTACTATGACCGAGACGTGTGGAAACCCGAGCCCTGCCGGATCTGCGTCTGCGACAACGGCAACGTGTTGTGCGATGACGTGATGTGCGACGAAACCAAGAACTGTCCTGGCGCCACAGTCCCCGAGGGCGAATGCTGTCCTGTCTGTCCCGACAGCGCTGGTATGGCTCGCTGGGGCCTAGGGCTGTGAGGGGGTGGGGGGGCTTACCCCCGCTCCCGGAGGCCTCTGCCGCCCCGAGCACCTTTAGCTCAGCTTGCCTCTAACCCGCGTCTCATCTCCCTCTAGCATCTCCTACCGACCAAGAAACCACAGGAGTCGAGGTAATCCTCTGCCCTCGACTTTTGCCACCCGCCCGTAACTCCTAATCGTCGTCCCTTCTCTAACTCAATTTCTTACGTTTCTTCTCCCCCAACTCCACAGGGACCCAAAGGAGACACTGGCCCCCGCGGCCCAAGGGTAAGCACTGCCACCTCTTGGCTGTTGTGGGCTGGAGGTGGGCGTGGCCCCCGGCGGGCTCTCATCCCGGCTCCGCCCTCTTCCCTTTACAGGGACCTGCCGGCCCCCCTGGACGAGATGGCATCCCTGGACAGCCTGGTCTTCCTGGACCCCCCGGACCCCCTGGACCTCCTGGACCCCCTGGCCTTGGAGGAGTAAGTGGCCACTCAAGTATCCACCCGTGCAAAGACTAGCGTTTCTCCTCCTTGCAAATGACATAACTTCATATTCTGAAATAATTGCAAGCTTGCAGAAAAATTCCAAGAACAGTTCCAAGAGCTGTCATATACAAGTCACGTTATACAGCATTTGCTTTATCAGTGTCTTACTATATACATATATTTATATGTGTATATATATATATATATACACATATTATCTTCCCCCTGACACCCGGACCCCGGCTATTTGAGAGTAAATTGCCAGTATCAGGCCACTTTGCTCCTAAATAGTCCAGTGATATTTCGTAAGAACAAGGACATTCTCTTACATAATCTAGCACTGTAATTAAACTGAAAAGATTTAATATTGATACCATTGTATTATCCAGTATGCAATAGTCAAATTTCACCAGTCTCAGTAATGTCCTTTATGGCAATTTATTTCCGTAATCCAGGAACCAGTCCGTAATTATGCGTTGAGTTTGATTTTCAAGTTTCTTTTGTTTCTTTTCATCTGGAGTATTCCTCAGCCCTCCTTTGTCTTTCATAATAATGACATTTTTAAAGAAGTTCAGGCCCATTGTTTTGTAGAGTGTCCCTCAATCTGGCACATTCATGAGCCCTCGTAAATAGATTCAGGTGATACATTTTTGCCAGAATAGCTCTCAAGTGATGTTGTTCCTGACTGTATTACATCAGGAGACATGAAGTCAGTTTGTTTTATCATGGGTGATGGGTTCTGCCTTTCAACTCACTCATGCTCTCTTTCTCTCATTTTTTCTAGAACTTTGCTCCCCAGTTGTCTTATGGCTATGATGAGAAATCAGCTGGAGGAATTTCCGTGCCTGGTCCCATGGTGAGCCACCCAGGGTGGCAGAGATAACAGAGGAGGAGTGGATGGAAATCCAGAGGGGATGGACTAGTGCTGGGGGCATATATGTCTTGGGAGGTAAAGACCAGCTTGGGACTTCAGAATCCAGAGGAGACACAGAATAATAGAGTGCTCCCACCAAGAACCATGGAGAAATAGCAAGATTGTACCCATGTTGCACTTTCCTGCAGACATGTCACCATAGTCCCCTTTCTTTTGCTTCTATAGGGTCCCTCTGGTCCCCGTGGTCTCCCTGGCCCCCCTGGTGCACCTGTAAGTATTCAAGACATCTATTTACAACAATCTGGGCTTTGGGCTTTGGAGGGAGGAATGGAATGAAGCCAGGGAAGGTGCTCAGCGATCTCTTGGTAAGATGGGAAAAAGCTGACAGACTAGCCTTCTAATCCCACCTCTCTGTCTTTGTTCTCCAGGGTCCCCAAGGTTTCCAAGGTCCCCCTGGTGAGCCTGGCGAGCCTGGAGCCTCAGTAAGTGCCCCCTTGTACTCTATATACCCCTCTACCAACATGTAGCTTCTGCTATTGAAGGACCCCTACACACACTCCTGGGGTCTTCCTCACCTCCTCTTGCGAATCTGAGACTTGCCTTCTTTCTTCCTTAGCCTGGTGATTCTAACTTCCTCCCTTCCTGTCTCCCCTCCTGTCTTTTCTAGGGTCCCATGGGTCCCCGTGGTCCCCCTGGCCCTCCTGGCAAGAATGGTGATGATGTAAGTAGCCTCAGTGAGAAGTCCCACCTGACTGCCACTACCTGTGTAGACTGGTTTCCCCAAATCTCCATCCCAGCACCCCCACCATCTTTGGGGGTGATACCCAGAGGCAGGAGGGCAAGTTCTCCTGGCTGCACAGGACTGCCTGGAATCTCTAAATAGTGATCTTTACCCTTCAAGGGATGGTTTTCCCCATGTCCCCAACAGGGACGATTGTTTCTCCCTTGTCCCCAGGTGCCTTAAAACAATTCCCAGCCAACTCCCTGAGGTAAACAAATTCCTAGGGCTTAACCAGCCTAGATACTTCATATTTGTCCTCCATCTGGTAAGATTAATATCCATGTGACAAACTCCTTCAGAGGGACTCAAATTTCACCAAACAAGTTTTACAATAGATTTAGACTGGGCTCTGGGTTCAAAGAGAATATTCTGGACCCCTGAGCCTGACCTTCAACCATCTCAAGAAGACTCAGGCATTCCATACTTTTCCCACCAATGGGTCGTGGGTATGATGAGTTTTTCTCTCCCTCTCAGGGTGAAGCTGGAAAGCCTGGTCGTCCTGGTGAGCGTGGGCCTCCTGGGCCTCAGGTGAGTGGGGCCATGTGGCCAAAGCCTGGACGTCACTGCATTTAGGCCTCGCCATGAAACTGTGTCCACAGTGGTGTCTTCCAACAAAACTTCCTTTATTTTTCTCCACAGGGTGCTCGGGGATTGCCCGGAACAGCTGGCCTTCCTGGAATGAAGGGACACAGAGTGAGTCCTCTTTGATGCATCATAGTTCCCGAAGTCTCAAGCATCCCACAATTGCAACCCTCATCCCTAAAGTATTCTGTTATGCGTCGTGGGTGGGTGGCAGCTGCTGAAGTCCCAGGGGATGTACAATAGATATACAAAAGAGTTTCCCTCCATTGGGAAAGAAGTCCCATTAAAAGAATTGGGTAAGATCTTGGATCCACTGAGGTTTAGTCTATCTCAGGGGCAGGAGGATGGTTCTCCTCCTGAAGCATCCTCTCAGGTCTGAGTGACTGCCAAGATGATCCACCCCTCCACAGGGCCTCACCTCAGTCCTCTTTTGTCTTAGGGTTTCAGTGGTTTGGATGGTGCCAAGGGTGATGCTGGTCCTGCTGGTCCCAAGGTAAGAATTTGTCCGGCTGTTGTGGTCTTCCACCTTCTTCCAGTTCCACCGTGAACAAGTAACTCATCCTCAACTTTCTGTTCTGTAGGGTGAGCCTGGTAGCCCTGGGGAAAATGGAGCTCCTGGTCAGATGGTGAGTGAGTCCAGTTTTAGAGGGGAGAAAGGGCGCAGACTGCTGGGACAAGGTGGAGACCTTGGGGGCAAGCGGGAGTGTCCCCTATCTCATTTGGCTTCTCTTGGTTTCAGGGCCCCCGTGGCCTACCTGGTGAGAGAGGTCGCCCTGGACCCCCTGGACCTGCTGTAAGTATTCTTAGCCCTTAAGGGGGGTGGCTCTGGGCCTTGGAAGAATTTCCCCAAGAGCTACAGGGACATAACTGGGGCTTCCTCTCCCTCCTGTAGGGTGCTCGTGGTAATGATGGTGCTGCTGGTGCTGCTGGACCTCCTGTGAGTGTGGTCTGGGAATGGGGAGGGGTCTCAGTGTTGGCTCTTGGGGCTGACAGGTGCAGCAAAGCCATGATGCTCTAATCTTAGGGCTTCTTGGTTCCCAGGATATGACTCACACCGCCACCTTCCTTCTTACTAACGTCTCCGTTTGATCCACAGGGTCCCACTGGTCCCGCTGGTCCTCCTGGCTTCCCTGGTGCTGTCGGTGCTAAGGTGAGACCCTGTTCTCTCCCTGAGTACCGCTCCTGCAGGAAAAGAGGTGATGCCTCTCTGTTCCCCAAACCAGAGGTCCCCGAGTGGCAAGAAAGAGGCCTATTCCCCAACACCTTTATCCTGAGGTCTCCTTTCTGATCTTAGTGTCCCGGTCCTTGTCCTCCTGGCCTTGTTCTTCTGTCCCTCCCTACTCCATTCACAGGGGAGATGGACAGGGATTGTTCCTGATGCCTCCTTTCTTCTCATGCAGGGTGAAGGTGGTCCCCAAGGACCCCGAGGATCTGAAGGTCCCCAGGGTGTGCGTGGTGAGCCTGGCCCCCCTGGCCCTGCTGGTGCTGCTGGCCCTGCTGTGAGTATCTCCCCCTCAGTGTCCCCTGTGTCACTCCCTACTCTCAGAGTCCTTGCCTGTCACTTACCTTCCTTTCTTTGTGCTTCAGGGAAACCCTGGTGCTGATGGACAGCCTGGTGCTAAAGGTGCCAACGTAAGTTACCTTGCTAGGCCTTAGCCCTGCCTGAGATGCCCACGTCCCACCTGCCCTGTACCCTCCTCTGCTGGGTCCTCAGCTCTCTGTTCTCTCCCCCACAGGGTGCCCCTGGTATTGCTGGTGCTCCTGGCTTCCCTGGTGCTCGAGGACCCTCTGGACCCCAGGGTCCCAGTGGCGCTCCTGGTCCCAAGGGTAACAGTGTAAGTACTGCCCACTTGCTTCAACCCCAGCCCACACACTGGCTCCAGTGTGGCCCTCCTCGGGGGAACATGAAGATCCGGGCCACCTGAGAGCCCAGCTCTCAGCTCACCGTCTTCGTCTCTTTCCACCGCAGGGTGAACCTGGTGCTCCTGGCAGCAAAGGTGACGCTGGAGCCAAGGGAGAGCCCGTAAGTCCCCTATTACGCCTCCTGCAGCTCAGTCCTTCCCACTCTGGAAGCCCTTGAGGGAGGTCCAGGGAGGAACAGCATCCCCTAGCCTACTGAAGGAGCCCCCATGCCACCACCCAGGAGCCTCTGTTGCTGGGGGCTCTGGCTCCTCGACCACCCTCCTCTGTGCCTCTTCCAGGGTCCTGTTGGTGTTCAAGGCCCCCCCGGCCCTGCTGGTGAAGAAGGAAAGAGAGGAGCCCGAGGCGAACCCGGACCCACCGGCCTGCCCGGGCCTCCTGGCGAGCGTGTAAGTACCTCCAGCCTGTCCCCTCCCGCCTTCCCCACCTCCAGTGCCAGCCTGGTGCCAAGGCATCTCTGAGTTTAATGACCTTCTCTTCTCTGTAGGGTGGACCTGGTAGCCGTGGTTTCCCTGGTGCAGATGGGGTCTCTGGTCCCAAGGTAATTTTCTTCATGCTCCGAGGCTGACCCAGCCCCTCCTTGGACATTATCTTCTTCCAGATGTGGTTAGCCCCTTACCCCTGCTACACCCACATACTTATCAGTGCTCCATACTGGGGCTGCAAGTTGGTCTCTTCACACTTGGCCTCACCTTGACCTTCACACTCCCAACTCCACCTCTCAAAGCCCACCTGAACCAGCCCACACACCAGGAGGGCCAAGGTATGGCCCATGACAGACAGGCCCAGACTTGAGATCTTGTCTCTTCCTCTGCCTCTTTCTCCATCAACCAGGGTCCTGCTGGTGAACGTGGTGCTCCTGGCCCTGCTGGTCCCAAAGGTTCTCCTGGTGAAGCTGGTCGTCCCGGTGAAGCTGGCCTGCCTGGTGCCAAGGTGAGGAGGCTCCAGCCCTGCCATTCAGCTTGGCAAGGACTCTGCCCCTGCTGTGGGAGATTCCCTGATGGGGGCAGGGTCTGAGGGTCTGCCCTCAGGAGTGCTTCCCTTCTTCCCCTCTCTGTCCTCTTCCACCTCTTCTCCTGCCCCATTTACACATCTCTGCGTCCTCCCTAGGGTCTGACAGGAAGTCCTGGCAGCCCTGGTCCTGATGGCAAAACTGGCCCCCCTGTAAGTATCCTGTCCCCGAGTGCCCCCTCCGTCTCTCCCAATTGCCCGCTCTCCGGCCTCACCGCTACTTTTGTGTTGCCGTCTTCAGGGTCCTGCTGGTCAAGACGGTCGCCCAGGACCCCCAGGGCCCCCTGGTGCCCGTGGTCAGGCTGGTGTTATGGGATTTCCTGGACCTAAAGGTGCTGCTGTAAGTATTCGTCAAGGAGCCATGTGGGGTCTGGGGCAGATGGTGGCCTGGGAGCAAGTTCTGTGCCTTCGGGACCTCATTTCCTTATCCATAAAATGAAGGATCCCTGGTGACTCCGCTATCAGAATTCTCACTGGACACAGTATTGTTGGTGTCCACTGCCCCAAACATACAAGACAAGATAGGCCTTTTTGATGGTCACCCCCAAATTTCGGTGGAGTTCTTGGTAGCATCAAAAGGAGATGGAAGCCCTTTTCAACTGAGGTCACTGCAGGCATGAGATGGAAAGGAAGGAGAGAGGGTGGAGGAAGAAGGAGCCTGAAAGGCGTCTGGTTTGGGGAAGAGGTTAAAGGACCTAACCATGAAGCCAGCAAAGGCATTTCCCCGGGGAGCTGAAGCTTCTAGGTAGAGCTTGCCAAACCCCTAATAGGAAAGTCCCTCAAAAATTTCTACTCAAAGCAAACAAAATGGACCCAGGAGATCCTGGTTCCCACTTCAGCCAGCTCAACACTCACTCTCTGTCCCCACAGGGAGAGCCTGGCAAAGCTGGAGAGCGTGGTGTCCCCGGCCCTGCTGGTGCAGTTGTGAGTATCTGCTTTGGGTGCTTTGCTCCTCCTATCCTTTCGGCACAGGAGGGGTGCTGGAGGCCTCAGCCCATCACCCTTGTGTCAGGAGACAGCCAGTGGGCTCTGCTTTGTCTCTGAGCACCCCATGGCCCATCCACCTCACCCCTCTTCCTCCAGCCCAGCTGGCCTCACCACCCTAAGCGCTTTTCTTCCTCACTCCCTCCCCATAGGGTGCTCCTGGCAAAGACGGAGAAGCTGGAGCTCAGGGACCCCCCGGCCCTGCTGTAAGTGCCCTTGCCTGGGCGTCCTGGGGAGGGGCACAGTGGGACAGGGCAGTGGAGGCACTGCCTGCCCCTTGCCTCCTCAGCCTTCCCTTGACCTCAGCCTTCTCCCCCATGACAGGGTCCTGCTGGTGAGAGAGGTGAACAAGGTCCTGCTGGCTCCCCCGGATTCCAGGTGAGGCCTGACAGCTGTCAAGGTAGGGAGGCGGGTGTGTGAGGAATGTCCCCTTTGCTCTTGGAAGACTAAATCCTCTCTCTTCCCTCCCCTCTTTCCCACCTACAGGGTCTTCCTGGCCCAGCTGGTCCTCCCGGGGAAGCAGGCAAACCTGGTGAACAGGTAAGAAGTAGCAGCTGACCAAAAGGGTGAGAACCTAGGAAAAGCAAAGGGGGACACTGTGCTTCTTAGCTAATCAGATGACTTTAAACTAGAAGGGGGAGGTTAGACACCAGGAAGAACTTCCTGTCATGAAGGGAGTTGATGGAGGGAAGCAGAGAACTGCAGCTTCGCATGGTATAGTCTGGAAGGAGCCAGGCGACTGCTAGTCT
This sequence comes from Heterohyrax brucei, assembly GCA_028571685.1. Taxonomy (NCBI): domain Eukaryota; kingdom Metazoa; phylum Chordata; class Mammalia; order Hyracoidea; family Procaviidae; genus Heterohyrax; species Heterohyrax brucei. The sequence continues at coordinate 107,741,724 of CM053149.1, read as the reverse complement.
GGGTGACTTCTTTTTAGAGTTTCCAGAATTCTCTCTGCGACTTTTCAGGCCTTCTGGGTCATAACTCTTGACTGAAAGTTTGCTGGGGACAGGGACTGTCTCTGAGACCTCCCAAGGAGGAATAGAGGGACTGTTAGAGATAATCCCAATTTGGTGCTGAGAAGGGACTCGTCTCTAATCCTGGACCCTGAAGGCCAGGCCCTAGGATGGTGGACGGGAGTTCTTGCTGGTGGGGAGCCTAGTAGGCTTTGCTCATGTCTGTTCCTCTCCCCATCAGGGTGTTCCTGGAGACCTTGGTGCCCCTGGCCCCTCTGGAGCAAGAGTAAGTAAATCCTGCCTCATTGGTTCCCATCCAGATGCCTTACACTTGACCTTGTCTGGAGCAGCCGTCATGTGCCCCGTCCTTCCTTTCTAGGGCGAGAGAGGTTTCCCCGGTGAGCGTGGTGTGCAGGGTCCCCCTGGTCCTGCAGGTCCCCGCGGATCCAATGGTGCTCCTGGCAATGATGGTGCTAAGGTAGGAGTGACCCAGAGATGACTAGCAGTGACCAAAGCCATCCGTGTAGGGGAGGGCCAAGACGGGGGTGGGGACTCACAGGTAGTCCCAAGCTCTGGGCCAAGAGTCTTTTATCTGGTGCCTGTCTCGACGGCACTTGGCTTGGCTTTCAGTCTTTGGCCTCAGAACCAAGTCTGGGGGATGTTAAGATGGGCTCATGGCTGTGACCCACTCCTGGGACCTCAGACCTCACTCCAATCTTCTTGGTTGTCACCCAGGGTGATGCTGGTGCTCCTGGAGCCCCCGGTAGCCAAGGTGCCCCTGGCCTTCAGGGCATGCCTGGTGAACGTGGTGCTGCTGGTCTTCCAGGCCCCAAGGGTGACAGAGTAAGTTCAGCCACCTCTTCTTTGAGCCCAGAGTGGCTCTCATCTCCCTCTCCTGCCTTGAGCCTCCCAGCCTTTCTCATTCCTTTGGCCGCTTTGCTGATGAATCCTGTACCTGAGGTCGCCTTCTACGCCACACCCCACTATCTCTACTCAGAGCACCTCTCCCCCCGAGTCACTGTGGCAATGAAAGGTGGGACCAGCTCCTTGAAGGAGGCTTGCTTATCCATTCCCCACACAAGTCAGAGGGCTTTTAACCTGGCTTTCATCTGAATCTGCTAAGAAGACCTTGAGTCTTTAGCACACAGTGGGGCAGGACAAAGCTGGAAAGGGTCTTGGGAGGACCCAGACTTGCACAGAATACTATAGGTGGCTTTCTGGCCCCACACTGGAAATCTCAGGCTTTTTTTTTTTTCTGTCTTTAGGGTGATGCTGGTCCCAAAGGTGCTGATGGCTCTCCTGGCAAAGATGGCCCTCGTGGTCTGACTGGCCCCATTGGTCCCCCTGGCCCTGCTGGTGCCCCTGGTGACAAGGTGAGATCCTCCCACAACCTCTCCTAGCAAACCTGGGCATGGCTCTGCAGGGAAGCCAGAGCTGCTACCTGAGCTGGTGGCCCAGGAAACTGGAGGGACTGGGAGGAAGGGAAGGTTCTCTTGGGGTCATTAACAGAAGAGTTCAATTCGGGTTGTCTGACACTGAACCTCTTGTCCTTCTTCTCAGGGTGAGGCTGGTCCCAGCGGCCCTGCTGGTCCCACTGGAGCTCGCGGTGCCCCTGTAAGTACATAAGACCCCAGCTTCAGGTCCCTCCGTCCCTTCATGCTGCAGCCCTGGCCCTCTTCTGTCCTCCTCTTCCCCTACCCTCCTTTCCCAAGGTGGCAGTAGCACTTCAATTTGCTTTCTTCTCTTCCAGGGAGACCGTGGTGAGCCTGGTCCCCCCGGCCCTGCTGGCTTCGCTGGGCCCCCTGTGAGTACCAACACCCCTCTCCTTCACTTTTTGTCACCAGTGGGGACCTGGGACCTTGAACAACAGAGATGAGGACAGAAGCTTTGACCTGAGTCAGGGGAAAGACACTGTCTTCCCTTCCGGCATCTCCCTGTCCCTAGTTACTGCTGCTTTCCAAGCCCCACAAAGCCTGCCATCTCCCCACTTCTCTTTCCCCTGCTTACCTCACTCCCTCCTCCCCCAGGGTGCTGATGGCCAACCTGGTGCTAAAGGTGAACCTGGTGATGCTGGTGCTAAAGGTGACGCTGGCCCTGCTGGCCCTGCTGGACCCACTGGACCCGCTGGCCCCATTGTGAGTTCACACTGCTATGCCCTGTGCTGCTGTAGACCCTGACCCAGGACTGACAAAGCTTTGATGTCTCTGTGCCTTCCTGCAGGGTAATGTTGGTGCTCCTGGACCCAAAGGTGCCCGTGGCAGCGCTGGTCCCCCTGTGAGTATCCACACCTCTCTCCTGAACTGCTCCCTAGACAGCGCTAGGGGGTGGGGCAGCAAAGCCAGGTGAGTTGGCTATTCTTCTGACTTCTCCTTTGTTCTTTTCTTCCAGGGTGCTACTGGTTTCCCTGGTGCTGCTGGCCGAGTCGGTCCCCCTGGTCCCTCTGTAAGTATCTGGGATGGTGACTTCCTGCTGCAGGGGTAGGGGGCAGGGGCTGTTGGGGGGATGGCCCCAAACCTACTGGAGTCTGACTGCCCCCTTCTGCCCTCCAGGGAAATGCTGGACCCCCTGGACCTCCTGGCCCTGCTGGCAAAGAAGGTGGCAAAGGTCCCCGTGGTGAGACTGGCCCCGCTGGACGACCTGGTGAAGTTGGCCCCCCTGGTCCCCCTGGCCCTGCTGGCGAAAAAGGATCCCCTGGTGCCGATGGACCTGCAGTAAGTGGGAGCTCAGATCTCAGTGGCATGCGGGGACACCATGCCTCAGAACTGGGGAGCAGATCCCTGTGCCACCTGCAAGGTGTCTCACTCTTTATTTCGTCCTGCAGGGCGCCCCTGGTACTCCCGGACCTCAGGGTATTGGTGGACAGCGTGGTGTGGTCGGCCTGCCCGGTCAGAGAGGAGAAAGAGGCTTCCCTGGTCTTCCAGGCCCCTCTGTGAGTATCCCCTCATTTGGGAGGCCCCTGAGAAGGGCAATCACAGCACTTGAAGGATGCAGGCTGGGAGGTGGAGGTGCCACGAGGCAGAATTTGGCCTTGGGGCCCTAGTGCCCTTCCCCACGCTATCTCTAGCCTGACTCTTTCTTTTCTCCCTTAGGGTGAACCCGGCAAACAAGGTCCTTCTGGTCCAAATGGCGAACGTGGTCCCCCTGGCCCCATGGGCCCCCCTGGACTGGCTGGACCCCCTGGTGAATCTGGCCGTGAGGTGAGCAGCCCCAGGCGGTGCCTTTGGCGTGGCCATCCTGGCCTTGGCCTGAGCTTTCTCCCCTGGGCTGACTCGCACCTCTCCCCACTCTGCAGGGCTCTCCTGGTGCTGAAGGTGCTCCCGGGCGAGACGGTTCTCCTGGCCCCAAGGTGAGACGGCTGTACTCCAGGCCGACAGCTCTGCCTGCCCTTCCCTGGCCAGGCCTGGCCCCCTCTGCTGGGGCTGACCCATACCATCCCCCACTGCCAGGGTGACCGTGGTGAGAGTGGCCCTGCTGGACCCCCTGGCGCTCCTGGTGCTCCTGGTGCCCCCGGCCCTGTCGGCCCTGCTGGCAAGAGTGGCGATCGTGGTGAGACTGTAAGTGACCGGCTCTAGCTCTGTCTCCTGGTCAGAATAGGGACTCTCCAGGGTTGGGGATAGATGCCTGACCTGGAAAGATAACTGGCAAGGAAAGCGTCAAAAGATGTTTGGGCCTTGGCCTCCCTGGAAAAGTTAAGCGACAGCTCAGTCTCAGCACTCCCTTCCCTAATGAATAGGGTTTGTCCCCAGGTGCTCGTCCCAGCTTACATGAAGTCTGGCTATAGGTGGAGGGGGGTATCTCTAAGGGTCAGCAAAGAGATGGACGTGGTGAGAAAAGATGTGAAGAAGGACATGTGCTCAGGGGACATCTCATCCCGTGGCTGTGCTGTGCTGCCCCAGCCTCCACCTCCCTGACTGGGATCTAACACTTTCTCTTCTCTCCCCAGGGTCCTGCTGGTCCTGCTGGTCCCGTCGGCCCTGCTGGTGCCCGTGGTCCCGCTGTAAGTGCCCTGCTCTGAGCCTCATGCCCTTGAACCCTTGTCCCCGTGTGGACAGTACCTCACTCGGTACTAATGGACCTTCCACCTGACAGCCTGTCTCTGCTGTCTTTTAGGGACCTCAAGGCCCCCGTGGTGACAAGGGTGAGACAGGTGAACAGGGCGACAGAGGCATAAAGGGTCATCGAGGCTTCTCCGGTCTCCAGGGTCCCCCTGGTCCTCCCGTGAGTATGATTAGCCCCTCCCAGCACCCCCACTGCCACTGAGTCTTCTCCTGTCATCTCCCTGTGCTGTGCTGTCTGTTGCTGGGGGACACTGCCTCACTTTTCCCTCTGGATAGTCATTCTGACTCTTCCCTAGGGAGGACTGAGAAGCAGAAAGTTTATGAGCATTTCAAGTAGATTCTGGAAGAGTAAAGGGTAGACAGAGAGCTTGTGGGAGGGGTCTCAGCCTATGGATGTCCTGCTGATAAAATGTCCAGAATAATGAGATTAGAGGGCAAGGGTTGCCATTGCTGGCCCTCATCTCCCCTCCTACCCCTTCTGGCTGCTGTCTCCTCTGGGCCTGAACTGCGCTGTATCTACCCTTCAGGGCTCTCCTGGTGAACAAGGTCCCTCTGGAGCTTCTGGTCCTGCTGGTCCCCGCGTAAGTCTTATCTTCATCGTCTGTTCCTGGATCCCAAGCCCAGGCTCACATAAGGGCCCCTCACCTGGGAGAGAGGTGTCCCTTATCTCTCTAGGGGAGGGGGTGACAGGAGGAAAGAAGAATCTTAGACAAGCAATCTCCTCCAGCCCTCAGTGCCCCCACCCTGTTGCTTCCTCCCACAAAATGTTTGCTGGCCCCATGGTGGGAATAAGCGGTGACTCATTTTGTGGGAAGAGACAAGACACAGGCGCCAAGAAGCAGGAGCCGGGGCCAGGCAGAAAGGGGTGGCCTGCTGCGCAAGGGCAGGGGCTGTATTGTACTTTCTGGAAGGTTTTCTCTAATGGTCTACTTCTCTCACCTCCGCACAGGGTCCCCCTGGCTCTGCTGGTTCTCCTGGCAAAGATGGACTCAATGGTCTCCCAGGCCCCATTGGTCCCCCTGGTCCTCGTGGTCGTACTGGTGATGCCGGCCCTGTCGTACGTAGCACCTGACTCCTTCTACCTTGCAGCCCTCCAGCCAGAGAGTGCTGGGAGCCCAGTAATCCCTACTCTCCTTCCTCTCTGCACAGGGTCCCCCTGGCCCTCCCGGGCCCCCTGGTCCCCCTGGTCCTCCCAGCGGTGGTTTCGACTTCAGCTTCCTGCCCCAGCCACCTCAAGAGAAGGCTCACGATGGCGGCCGCTACTACCGGGCTGATGATGCCAATGTGGTTCGTGACCGTGACCTCGAGGTAGACACCACCCTCAAGAGCCTGAGCCAGCAGATCGAGAACATCCGGAGCCCTGAAGGCAGCCGCAAGAACCCTGCCCGCACCTGCCGTGACCTCAAGATGTGCCACTCTGACTGGAAGAGCGGTGAGGACCTGCTCTCTGTCCCCTTCCTCCTCCTCTTGCCATAACAGGAGCCCACACACCACGTCCCATGGCCCTACGCACCCCACTTCCCCTGACTCTACCTCTCCCCACCCCACTGCAGGAGAGTACTGGATTGACCCCAACCAAGGCTGCAACCTGGATGCCATCAAAGTCTTCTGCAACATGGAGACAGGTGAGACCTGTGTGTACCCCACTCAGCCCAGCGTGGCCCAGAAGAACTGGTACATCAGCAAGAACCTCAAGGAGAAGAGGCACGTCTGGTACGGCGAGAGCATGACCGATGGGTTCCAGGTGCGTGAGCAGGACTCCGGAGCCACTCTTCCAAGATGGGCTAGCCCAGTACTCAGAAGGGGCATGAAAGGTCTTGGGGTCGGCTAGACCTCTAGTAAGTGTGACTCACAGAAGTGCGCTGAACAGGAGGTGTCCTGGGTTCTTGATACTGGCTCAGATGCCGGGTGATGTCCCCTCTTGATGTAGGAGTTACTTGGGGTGCTCTCTGAGGATTCTGGGAGAGAGGGCCAAGACTAGAGGCTTCTGCATAGTCACTCACCCCTGCTCTCCACCACCCCAACTGCAGTTCGAGTATGGTGGCGAAGGCTCCGACCCCGCCGACGTGGCCATCCAGCTGACCTTCCTGCGCCTGATGTCCACCGAGGCCTCCCAGAATATCACCTACCACTGCAAGAACAGCATAGCCTACATGGACCAGCAGACTGGCAACCTCAAGAAGGCCTTGCTCCTCCAGGGCTCCAACGAGATCGAGATCCGGGCCGAGGGCAACAGCCGCTTCACCTACAGTGTCATCGAGGATGGTTGCACGGTGAGTGCCCAGCAGGACCCAACTTCTCTAGGCTTTGGGGTTTGGGACAGACCCAAAATGCCCTCACTACATCACTCCCAAGGGGTAACGCTCCTCTCCTATGGTCTCCCCTTCACCCCAGAGTCACACCGGAACATGGGGCAAGACAATCATCCAGTACAAAACCACGAAGACCTCTCGCCTGCCCATCATCGATGTGGCCCCCTTGGACGTTGGCGCCCCAGACCAGGAATTCGGCTTCGACATCAGCCCTGTCTGCTTCCTGTAAACTCCCACCACCCCAGCCTGGCTCCCTCCCACCCAGTCCACTGCCCTCTGACCCTGGAAACAGGCAAACAACCCAAACTGAATCCCCCAAAAAGTCAAAAATGGGAGACAATTTCACATGGACTTTGGAAAATATTTTTTTTCCTTTGCATTCATCTCTCAAACTTAGTTTTTATCTTTGACCAACCGAACGTGACCAAAAACCAAAAACGCATTCAACCTTACCAAAAAAGAAAAAAAAGAATAAATAAATAACTTTTTAAAAAAGGAAGCTTGGTCCACTTGCTTGAAGACCCATGTGGGGGTAAGTCCTTTTCTGCCCCTTGGGCTTATGACACCCCAACTCTGCCCTTTCTGCTCCTTTCTCCACCCTCCCCCTTTGGGGCCTCCCCTCCATTGCTCCCCAAATCTAAGTCTCCTCAAAAGACAAAGGAAATCATGCATTGTCTGCCCAGCAACCAAGGACAATGCTGAAACATTGAAGTGGCTCCCACGCCCCCAGTCCCCTCCTCATCTGGCACCCTTAAACTCTGGGGGACCTGGGATTCTCAGACTGCCAAAGAAGCTTTGCCATCTGGCACTTGGTGTGGCCCCTGAAACACACCCCTCTTTGTTTTTGAAGGGGGTGTGCCGGGGGAACCCCTGGCCTCTCACCAGGTTTGGAGGTGAGTCAGGCACCACAGGCAGAAACGTCAGCTTTGGGGCAAACTTGTCAGTCCCCATGCAGCAGGGCTGGGTCAGAGATTGTTCTGTTCCTTGTGTAATTATGTTGCTGAAAGACTACCTCGTTCTTGTCTTTATTGTGTCAACCGGGGCAACTGCGTGGGGGCAAGGATGGAAGGGGCTCCCCGTTTTCTATCTAAGGTGCTACATCTATGTGAGGGGCGGGTGGGGAGGGAATCACTGGTGCTATAGAAGTTGAGACGCCCCCAGGCCAGCAAATGTTCCTTTTTGTTCAAATTCTTTTTTTATTCTTTGTTTTTGCTCTATTTTTTGGTGGATGGGAACTCATGTGAATTTTCTAAAGGTGCTATTTAACACAGGGAAGAGAGAGCTGCAGGCTCCAGCCAGCACCCTCTCACTTCCCACCCTCTTTTCTCCTGTCTCCTCACCCCATCCTCTCTCTTCTAGAACCTTCTATCCTGCAGCTTCATCCCATCCTCACCACCTCTCTCATACTCTGTTCCGTGTCCTCTCTCTCGCTGGGTTTCAGAGCACGACTTTCCAAAGCACAAAGCAGTTTTTCCCCTTAGGGGTGGGAGGAAGCAAGAGACTCTGTACCTATTTTGTATGTGTATAATAATTTGAGATGTTTTTAATTATTTTGACTGCTGGAATAAAGCATGTGGAAATGACCCAAACATATCTGCACTGGCCTCCTAATTTCCTTATTGGAACTGGGGAGGGGGAAGGGAGGGTGTGGGAAGGGGGCTTCAGGTGGGTGGGCTCACCCTTTTCTTGCCCTTGCCAGGCCTCTGTCCTCCTCCCCTTCTTTTCCAGTTCCCTCGCTGGCCCCTCCCACTCCCCCTTGCCTCTCTTACAGGGTAACCCTTTTCCTTCCTTTTTAAAACTTTTCTTTCTTGCAACTTTGTATTTCTTCTCCTCTGTAATGCCTAGACAACCCACCCATGGACAGCAGCCTGCCCTTGCTGAAAGACTACCTCGTTCTTGTCTTTATTATGTCAACCTGGGCAACTGCGTGGGGGCAAGGATGGAAGGGGCTCCCCGTTTTCTATCTAAGGTGATACATCTATGTGAGGGACAGGCGGGGAGGGAATCACTGGTGCTATAGAAGTTGAGACGCCCCGAGGCCAGCACACACCACGCGCACACACACCACGCACGCGCACACACCCCTTCAGGTTCTGGGTTGCCCAGACTTCTTGCCTGCCACCTGCCTCCTACCAGAACTGTCAGCTGTCCTTGTGTACTCCCCTTCTGTGGCACCCTGGCGGGTTAGATGCATGAGTAGGGAGATACAGAGGTAGGATTTCCTTGGATTTGAGAGGACTCCCGGGAGTAGGGAACGGTCTACTCATAAAGCACTGTAAAGTCCCCACTGGGTAAGGTAGATGGAAGTGGCCAGAGTTACAGCAAATCCTCTCCCCTCCCTGGGACCAGGGTTGGCATACTGGGCAAACATGGAAGTTTCAGCTGGCTTCTTCCCCTTCCTGGTCTCCGAGCTCCAGTCAACCAGACGACAAACCTTGCAGCATGAGGGGATCTGTGGAGCCTGCTGGAGGTTGCAAGGAAACCAGGAGGAAGAAACACTCCCTGCGGGTGTTTCTGGGCTCCCAGGGGTAAGAGGGTAACCTGGTCCCTGAGAGAGCCTCAAGAGGGGCCTGAGAGAGCTACAGCTAAGGCAGAACAGGATGGCATCAAGAAGGATGGGTACCCAGTCTTCTAATCACACCCTGAGTCCCTCTGAACTTTATAAAGCCCCAGAACACAGAACCCCAGGGGTGGGGGGTGGCCTGGGAGGTGATTTGATCCAGTTACTGACCCCTGCCCAGTCGTTACCCTTTACTTATTAACAAGCACTATCTTCCTCTGCCTGACCCCCACTGCCTGCCAGAGAACCTGAGGACCCCAAAGGAAAGGTGACCGGTTGGTACCTCAGTCTCAGGGAATGGGTACAGCAGTGTGTGGGCAGCGGAAGGACAAAGAAGAGGACGCAGAGAGCCAGAGGCCTGGAGCAGGTGCTCAGAGTTCCAGAGGCAGCGAGAAGATGACAGCTGTCCACCCCTCTCAGCCAGGTCTCAGGGCCTGACCTCAAAGAAAGGAAACAACACGTGCCTCCTCTGGATCTACAGAGTAATGGTTAAGTTTGCAGACACTAATCCACGGCTGTCATGATGTACTCATGGCTATTCATTAGGGCCGTTAATAATTCATCAGCAGCACTTATACCATAATCGGTACTATAGAAGAAGAATTAGTCTAGAGAGAATAAGAAATTATGACATGTAGATGGAGGTTTCTTCATATGTGTATCACCCAAAGTTTGTGGTGTCCACCGATTGATCAAGCGATCCTTGATTGATTAGTCATGCCTGACGTAGTGCCCAGGTAACATCCCTCGGAGTCTACCCCAGACAGGACCCCTGGGATTCTTGGTTGGCCCAGCTTGATCCCTATCTGTTTCCACAGGGGATCCTGAAACATCCTGAGCCTGGCCACTACTACTTTCCCACCTCCCTTGTCTATACTTGTCACATCAGCCAAAGAGGGTAACCAACATTTCTATGAATGCCCCAAACTTCCCTACTTCTAGTCCTTTCTCTGTGTCTTCCTGAAATATACCCTTCGTCTCCCCTTGCCCAAACCCTCCACCCTCCAGGCTACACTCAAATGGCTCACCGTCCCCACATTCACCTGCCCAACCCAGACTGAACTTGTGTTTCCAAAGCGCCTCATGCCTACAGTGTCAGTCTCAGCCTGGATCTTGGAATTATTGCCATTTTTGCGTTGTCATGTTTTTGATGTGTTGTTCTCACCAGACCAAGCAGAGTTCAGAGGGCAAAGGCCAAGTCCTATAATACACAGGGTAGATGTGCATGTATTGGTGAGACTGAAGTGTAAGAGCGTAAGACAGAGAGAAAGTCCTTATAGTGTAGAGCTGCGTAGGCCTTTGTGCACAGGTGTGAGTGAGGGTCAGAGGGCAAGCAAGTGCAAGTAAGTCTGGGTTGAGAGCAAACAGGATGGAAGGCTCCAGGCTAGTGCTCTCCAATAGGCTTTCTAAAGTTTTACATCTGTGCTGTTCAAGACAGTAGCCACTGGCCACACGTGGCCACTGGGCACTTGAAATACAGCTGGTACGACTGAGGAACTCCATTTTTAATTTTAGCTAATTTTAGTGTGGCTAAGTGGCTACTACCATGCTGGGCAGCACAGTACTAGACAAAGTGGTAAAGATGTCTTTTGCCACATCTATGCAGATCTTCATGCAGGTACATGGGTGTATGTGTCCGTGTATACGTGTGTGAGTGCGTATGTGCACGTGTGTATGGACACAAAAGGTAAGCACCGCATGTCAGGGCTGTGGTGGCGGCAGCTCACAAGCAGGCCTTGTGTGGCTGTGCCCTGCTGTATGTCTCCCTGTCACCATCACGTGGTATGGGGCCTGGTATGTGGTTTGAGTGTGTATTCAGGACAGGAGGGGAAGGGGACAAAGGGGCTATTGTGCTACATTTCCAGCTCAAACCCTCCTTTCTGCTGACATCACGGCTGCCCTAAACATAGCTGCCCAGCTGGCTCCCCCAGACCCTCGCTGCCCCCTGCGTGGTGGCACAGTGCCTGTCGTTCCCAGCACTGCTCTGTGGGACTTATCTTTGTGTTCTCCCGTAAGAGATGGACCATGATCCCAGGGCTGATTTTTCAGTCAAATTCAGATGGAAAATTCTAGAAAAGGAAGAGGCTTCCCGTGGATTTTTAACTTTTGCTACTCTCCCAGAATCCTGGGCCTGTTTTGGGACCTGAGAACTTCTCCTGAGAGGATTTTCTATGATTGAAAACTATTTTCAGCTCTTTAACTCTCAGCTTCCCAGATGCCTTCAAGAGTCGCCTAGATGAAGCTGGGTAAGATTGAGGAGGAGGAGAGGTGGGAAGAAGGCTTCCTAACTTGGGGTGAGAGGGAAAGAGGGGGCTATGTGTACAACAGGAATGCGTGAGAGGCTGCATGTGAGAGATGTGTGACTGTGTACAAAGCTGGCACCCACTTGAAGAGGTCTAGGCCACGCATGTGGGTGTGTAACACTATGTGAGCATGTCAAGTTGTGTGAATGTGTCAAGTTGTGTGAGGTGTGTAAGTGACTAAGGGAGAGGTGAGAGCTACGCGAAGGAGGTTGTACATGTAAGGCTCCGTGACTGTGAAACTGTGTGAGGCTGTGTAAGTGAGGCATGTGAGTGTGTGAGGTGTGTGAGTAAGGCTTTGTGACTGTGTGAGATTGTGTGAGCAAGTGAGGCTGTGTGAAAGAGTGAGGCTGTGTGAGCGAGTGAGTTTACGTGAGTGTGTAAGACTGTGAATGAAGGAGGCTGCATGAGTGTGTGAAGCTGTGTGGGTGACCAGGGCCTGTGAGAGCTCCTGTGTGAACGAAAGTGTGTCCCACTCTGTGCGTGCCCACTCACCTATGTACAAATGTCCGAGGGGCCCTACGCACAGCACTATGCACCCGTCGGGTGTAGCTCGGGATTTGTATACAAAGAAGCAGTGTCCCCACATTCCTGACGGTGGAAAAGACAAGGTGAAGTATGAGGAGCTGTGGGTCCAGGTGTTTGGGATATGTGTGTGCGGACGCGTGAAAGAGGGCACAGGAGGTCTAGATGAGCAAGTCGGGATAGCAGGCTGAGGAGCAGGGAAGGATGTGGGAAAAGCCAGAAGCAGCTTGGTGAGGCAGGGGGCCTCCTCTAAAGGACCCGGGTGGGTGAGGGTCCTCGAGCTGGCGAGAAGCTGCGTTCGTGGCCCTTTCCTCTCTGTGCTCCTTGGGGTTTCAAAGTCAGAGTGAAAGCATGTCAACAGTCTGGGAGACAGAACCCTAGAAGAAGGAATCCCCACCCTTAGAAGAAGAGTGGCCCTTGCCTAGGAGGGTAAATAGACCTTTATACATGTGGAGATTCCAACACTTTGCCGAACGAAGATGCAGAAAACAAGGCCTGGAGGCAGGTGAGTCTGGGGCACAGGCTGCCAACAGTGGGGCATGGGGTGCTGCAGGTAGGGGCAGCGGGCTGTGGGAAGGGAAGAAGCAGAGAAGACCTCAAGGGCGAGAACCACAGGGGGGACCCCAGCACTTTTAAAGGCAAGGACACATATTCAAGTTCTGGGTAACTCACTGCCCAGGGGCAGCCTCTTCTCCTCACCAAGCCTGCAGAAAGCTTTGATGCCAACTCAGAGGCCTGGTGCGAGCAGGCGTTCTGTAGGAAGTATGGAGAGAGGCTGCATGCTGAGTCTGCATCAATCTGGGCTGAAAATAAAGTAACAGCCATGAAACCAGCACTGGCCAGTGGAAATAAAATGTGAGCCACAAACCTAAGTTTTCGTTTTCTAGTGGCCACTATAAAATTAAAAAGAAATGAGCAAAATTAATTTTCATGCTATCTTTTATTTGGAATCCCTGGGGGGGTGGGTACAAGGAGGCCCTGGAGGAGTAATGGTTAAGTGCTGTGGCTGCTAACCAGAAAGTCTGGCAGTTCAGTTCTGCCAAATGCTCTTTGGAAACTCTATGGGGCAATTCTACTCTGTCTACAGGGTCACTATGAGTCAGAATCAATTTCGCCGCAGTGGGCTTGGGCTTGGGGGGAGTGCAAGGCCAACCCGCTCGGCCGCTTACTGAAGGTCACCCACCCAGAGGTGTCTTAAAAGAAAGGCCTGGTGATCGACTTCCAGAAAATCAGCCATTAAAAACCTTATGGAGCACAAATTCTGCTCTTACATACACAGGTGCACCGTGAGTCTAAATCAATGCATCAGCCACACCACCGGCGTCCCAAACAGCTATCATTTCGTCATTGCACTTATAACACATCTGCATGTGGACTAGCCATACTGGACAGCGCAGCATCTGGCAGCGGGGGCGCACTAGGGATGATGCGGGTTTTAGCCTCCATCCCAATTCACAGGAAGAGACCGCCGGACTTTTCACAGGCAGAGGAGGGGAATGGAGACCCTTTTACCTGGATGTTACAGGCCTGGGAGACTCCATAGACTTCTGACTTTGATGTGATTTTGGCAGTGCTTACATGTAATAATGTCTCTATTTCCAGGAGCCATTTATTTGACTCACAGATTCACTCTACACCCCTCAGGCAGTTCTTCTGTTTTTCATCTGATCACTGGTCTCACTCTCAGCTGGGTAAGCCAGCTGTTGTGTCTCAGAGCTGGGACTGGACTCTGAGCTATCTGACGCCAAACCCCGACACACTAAGATGTGTTGGCCCTGAGGCAGTTCTCTGGAAATGGTGGGCATAGGTATTAAATTTTGTGGGAAGCTTTGTGAAGAAGGCAGAAGGGTCCACCTGGGGGCTAAGGGCAGCTTTAAGTGGTGTCCCGCATCTTCAGGTCTGGCTGAGATCATCCCAGAAGCGTCCAGTGGCTTGTTTAACGTGAAGATGGACCACACACTGGGCCATGGGCACAGCGCCCAGCTGTGGGCTGGAAGGTGGAGCTGAGTGTGAGAGTGAGTCTCAGGGTCGGGATGGATGTTGTCAGAGTTGTTGGTGTGAGGGGGTGAGGGACAGGACAGTTGCCACCACTTGTCCTCAGTTGTTGGCATGTCGGGGTTGGGGAGCAGGGGTTGACTGCTGGGTTGGAATCTCACCCATCTGAGTGAGGGGCTAAGTGCCCGGTGAGCAGAAGGGTGCTGAGTGTCTGTGCCCTCCTGTGGGTAAGGGCCAGGGTGACCGGGGTATGTGAGTGTGTGCCCAGGCACAGCTCTGCGTCTCTGCAGTCACGCCATCCTCCGGGCTACTTGTCTGAGCCACTTCCTTCCAGGCCGGCAGCCAGGCTCCCGTGTGCTCCTTGGAGCTAAGAAGGAAGGCTCTGCCAAGTCCCCAAGGCCGGAGCTGGCCTCAAATGTTCCCATTCCTGGCCAGCATAGGAAGAGCACGTAGGGGGCCCTGAGGGACTGCCTAGCTGTGGGGAGCAGAAGCACAGAGTCCAAGGGAGACAGCAGTCCCCTCCTTAAGGGGGCTGAGGTCAAAGAGAAACCCCCCATCTGCTTGAGGTCTGGGCACCTCCTGCTTGCCTTCTGATGGGTCCAGGAGGGAGGAGGAAACAGTAGCCAGAGGCTACTTTCTGTCAAAAAAAAGCAACAAACTTTGGGTTGGGGAACTAGGCACTCACCTCACCAAGCTTTCTTGAGCTCATAAGGTGCCAGCCATCCATCACAATCATCACTTAGGGAATTAATGCTTGACTGATTGATTAGCAGGTAGTATGCCCAGCAGGGAGGGAGAGGATGAGAGGACAATGGTAGAAGCTGAGGCGGTGGCTATACTTGCCCCCAGGCCTGGGCAGAAGAACTCTCCGTGAATCCAACAATGGCATCAGCCAAGCATTTGACTGAAGGGCTCTGAGCACCACTCCACGCAGCACTGCACCCCTCGTGGGCAGGCAGAAACCCTGCCCCCCTCCCAGAACTGGCCTAGTGAGAGAGTTGCTCCGGGAAAGGCCAGACTGTGTGGAGCTAGGAGAGGGCCCTGCTTTACATGGGGTGGTCAAAGTAGGCCTCTCTGACAAGGTGTCACTGGGTAGAGATGGGACCGATTACAGGGAGGGGGAGTTGTGAGAATGCCCACTGTGGCTCCTTATCTAGGCTTGGCCTAGCCTTGAATTAAAGGTATATCATGTGATGTTGGGCATGGCCTCCGGTGGGGAGTAGGCAGAGACATAGCTGGCCTGTTCTTGTGGCCACTTAGGAATAAGATCAGGCCTCTTCTAGTCAGCTGAGCTCTCCAGGGCTCCATAGGATTTAGGGGCCAGCTGGCAGTATAAAGCCCAACAAATAGTGTAGGCTCTGTGGTAGCCTCAGCACCTCTGCCCCATCCCTGGAAGACCTCACTGGGAGAGGGGCTGTTGGTCCTGGAGCCTTAGGGTCCTGTAGCCAGCCATCTCTGTCTCCGTAACTAGATTATTTTCCCTCCCAACGAGGGGGGTCTCTCTCAAGGGGATTTTGACAGATTCATCAACTGTCAATTAAATCTCCAGATAAGAAAGAAGCTGATCCCCCATTTCCAGAACCCCTCAGCCCCTCCAGAAGGCAGTAAGGAGACAGATATACCAGGTTCTAATCCAGGTTCTGCTACTTACTTGCCTTGTTAGCTACAGTAAGTCACTTATGCTTCCTAGACCTCAGTTTCTTTGTCTGTAAAATGGGAACTATGACTAACTAGTAATTCTTCACTCAGTTTCATGTGAATTCAGGGACATCTATAGGAGCTGCTTCCCTGTTTTCTCCAGAGCATTTAAGACAACAGAAAATGTCAAAAGTCTAGAGGGCAAGCTAGAGGTCCCTGGCTGCCTCAGGGGACCCAGAAAGCAGAAAGGGAAACAGAGGCAGCGAAGGCTGGAGGAGGAGGCTGCTGAGAGGAAGGGGTTGGCAGAGACTGAGGAACAGAGTAGCAGGTATTTATTCTGTGGTCCCGACTCCAGACAGTCTCTCCCACCCCACCTGTATCTCTGTTTGTTCTAAGCCTGGGCCCAGTCAGGCCAGGAGCTGGAATTGGCAGGTGGGATGTGACCAGCTGCTCTCTGTGTGAGAAGAGAACAGAAGATTAGGCCGGGGCTGCCAAGACAGCGGGCTGCCAACGACAGCGGGGGTGGGGGGCCGGGCCTGCTGTGAGGGCCGGGCCTGCTCTCTCGCCTTCCCCACTCTGACCTCTGACTCCTAGTGCCTGAGGGCTCAGCTCTGAGACTGCTGAGCTCTGAGGTGGGCGAGTCAGTCCCTCTCCCAGCTCTCAACCCTTGCCTCCACCACACTTCACCACCTGCCCCAATCACCAACCACTTTGTTCCTAGAAAGGGGAAGCTGGCACCGCCCAGCTGGACCCACCTGGCCAGGCCCTCAGTGCTGGTCCAGGATGAGGGGCACCTGGGCACTGTCCACACGGGGAGGCAGCCGTTCGCCTGTGCGCACGTTGAACATGGGCAGGGTGGAGAGTGGCCGCGGCACCTCGCGGCTGGCTGCCATCTGCCGAAGCTCCTCAGTGTTCCCCCGGATGCTGCCATGGTGGACCATCTGGATGCTGGGGGCAGACAGGGCCATCGGAGGGAGATGTCAGCTCCCACAGGTTTGTACTGTGGCCTGGGAGTCAGATTTCCCGTGGCCTGGTGGAGCTCCCTCCCCCCAGTCTCAACGATGGTGGGGGAAGCGATCTGCTAGGCCAGCCTTGTCTGGTGCCCCCTTGGACTTGCACCTGTCAGCAAATATCTCCCTCTCACCTCCCTGGACTACACCTCTGGGGCCCAGCCTGGCACTGCCTCTGAGCTACCTTGCAGTCTTCTGCAACCCTTACATGGGGGAGGGCAAGATGGGGTGGCGGACAGACAGACAGACAGATGGATGGACTGACATGACACTCAAGCACATGACAGTGGGGATGGGACAAAGCAAAACTCTCTGGGGCCAGCTCAGTGGCCAGTGGTGGAAGCACAGGCTCTGGAGGAGACAGCCTGGATTCAGAACTGCACACCTTTGCCTACATCACCTGGTGCCTCAGTTTCCTCAACAGTAAATGGGGGTGATAATAGTACTCGCCTTGTAGGATTGTTGTGGGGATTAACAGAGAAAACGAAGGCTCAGGGCGCAGAACAGCACCTAGTATGTCCTAAGTGCTCACAAGAGTCTTAGACAAGGTGGATCTGTGTCCTGAGGTCTGAGCGTGCAGTTAGGGTTCAGTGTTCTGACAACACTTGGGGTCCCCTTGAATACCCAGCTCCCTCCCCTCCATGCTTTCTCCAACCCCTGGCACCCTGGCTACTGTGTCTGTGCCTGTCCAGCAGCCCAGCCTCCTCCTCCAGCTTTTCACACTTCCCATCCTTTGCTCAAGCTCTTCCCCCTCCCAGGAACACTCTCTCCCAACTCCTGCCAGGCCTTAACCATCTCCTTATGGCAACTGAGGCCTGTCTTTCACTCCCCTCAAACCCCTTTCTAGCTCCACCCAAGCCAGCCCCCTGGCACCGGCCCCTTAGCCTCACAGTCCTGTCTGCTCCCTGTCTTTGCTTTAGTCCTGAGCTCCTGGAGGGCTGGAAATTCCAGTGGTCCTGGGTGGTTTGACTGCCACACCCATCAGAAAGGCCTTCCTGAAGTCTAGCTCCAGTTTCCTCAGCACCCTTAGCCCTAGTCTCATTTGCTGTTCTCAGGAGCTTGGCTTTCTGATGTCATTGAGCCTGCTCTAGTTCTTTCTGAGAGGCAGGGTAGTAAAGCAGCTAAGCAGGAGGGCTTGCTTTGGGCTTAAATCTGGATTCCACTGTTTACTGGCTGTGTGCTTGGGCAGATGGTTTAACCTCTTTGTATCTGGCTTCCCTGTAATACGGTTGTTGTATGAATTAAACAGTTAATAGAGGAAAAGCACTTATCTCAGGGTCAGCATGTAGCAAGTGGTAGCTATTATTATAGGGAACCTTCAGTTACTATTATTATCATCACCGGTGTTATTTTTTTTAATAGCAAGCTCACCCAATGGACTTGGTCTACAGTGGGGGATGTTTTAGGCTCCTTTACAGAAACCCACCCACATTTATGGGCCCAGCCTGGAGAGTTTCCCATACTACTAGGCTACCAGGTCAGACAGACGATAGAGCAGGAAATTTTCGCTAGAATCAATAAGAATTGGTTTTCTTGAAGGGGTGGGTACCCCAGGCAAAACTAAAGCAACCTCACTTGTCCCTGGATTACTGATTAATGGGGGACAGGAGAGATTTCCATCCATGCCAAAGCTCAATTAGTAGTCACAGACTCCAGGTAGCTAGAGCCTGAGAGGTTAGATTGTGAGAAGGACTTACTAGGTCTCATACCGAATGGACCACACTCTTCCGGAGAGTAGGACAGAGTCTGATCCAGCCTGAAAGTGGTGGAGTCACCATCTAAGTCTGGGGGAGGCTCAAAATGAGCTCTCGAGTCTGGAATTTGGCAAGAAAGTTGTCCAAAACACAATTTTCCATTCTCAAGCAAGGGAAGACTGAGGGGCAGGGGAGTGAGAAGTGTGTGGACACCCAGAGGGAGGCACCCAGGCAGGTAATGCCCCCTGGTGAGGGAAAGGCCTGTGTTAGGAGCCCCCGCCCCGCCCTCCAGCCCACATCTGGGTCTCATTACTCTGGCAGCTCAGAGAGGTGGAAAAAAGTTCTGTGATGTTTTTCTAGAGCAGAAGCAGAAGTCAGAGCCACAGTGCCTTCCCCCACAACCCTTCCACATCAGCACTTAGGCAGACAAATGGGTAGGCATTCCTACACACACACATATGCACACACATCTCGTTGTGGGTGCGGCTGCTAAGCTGGTCGGGAGGCCCCAAGTCCCACCCCATCACCAACACATGAGTGCTGCACACCCTGCCGCTGGCATCCAGGCCCACAGTCAGTGCTCATGGGGGCTATGGGACTTTGTGATGACTAAAATCTGATATAAATGGGGAAAAAAGGCAGCTGACTCATGGATTTGTGGGTAATCTGAAAAATAGCAGACCCTGAATAAGGAAAACAGCAGCATTTTGTAGAAATGAATCAACACAAAACCCAGACAAAACAAGGGATTTTATCACACAGGGTAAAATTGATTATTGATTCAAAATTAGTGGAAACAAATTTCCTGAAAAGACCCAGATCTATAAAACTGGCCCAAGAAGGTGGGGCGTGGTAGAAATACTGATCACAAGAGAATATCCACAACGGCAGAAGATAGAATTGATCAGATTTGGCACAGGCTCAAAAAAGAGGAATAAAATTCCCCACCAGGTAAAATTTACATAGAAAATCATTGCTCCCATTGGGAGGGAAATTCTATAAAACAAAACTGAAAACAGGAAAAAAAAATGAAGCCTTTATTACCTGTTTTATATAGATAGCAAGTTGATCGAGGAACTAATTAGTTAAATAGCTCAAGGAACTCTATACTCACTCTGAAAAATATATTTTCCAGAAAAAAATTCATGACCCATTCCTGTCAAGTTGATTTCCACTCAAAGTGGCCCATATGTCACAGAGTAGAATTCTCCCATAGAGTTTTCCTGGCTGCAGTTGTTACGGAAGCAGATTGCCAGCCCTTTCTTCCAGGTGCTGTTGGGTAGATTCAAACCGCCAACCTTTGGGTTGGTAGTTGAGCACAAACCATGTGTACCACCCAGGACCTGACAATTCACAAATGCTGATATCATTCTG
Organism: Heterohyrax brucei; assembly: GCA_028571685.1. Taxonomy (NCBI): domain Eukaryota; kingdom Metazoa; phylum Chordata; class Mammalia; order Hyracoidea; family Procaviidae; genus Heterohyrax; species Heterohyrax brucei. The sequence goes on along the minus strand of CM053149.1, from coordinate 107,722,222 downwards.
CCTTTGAAAATGTTCGTATTCTTAAGCCCTGGGACTCAAACATCCACTGGGTCAAGATGGTGGGTTTAAAACTGGGGGCTCAGAACACCCTGAGATAAGCGCCTGCAAAGCATGTATATGCGTTCACATGTGTGCAAACCCTTTGTGGATCTATGTATCTGGGTCCAGCTATCCTACCCCTCGTCTCCAGAGTAACTGGGATGCCAGGTACTCAAGTGACCCACCCACCTCTACTAGGAGGGAACAATGGGGCCACTGTGACCCCCACAGGATTCTGGTGGCCTCACAATAGGCCCCTGAGGTCACCACAGGGATAACCTTACTGCTTCCTGCTCTGTTTGCACAAGTCAGTGGAAACCAGCCGTGGGTGACCACCCTTGCTCCTCCTCTCTCCAACCACCCAGGAGAAGGCGCCAACCAGAGCGCTATAAGGAAGGCTCTGAGAGAACCGGAGATTGGGACACACCTCACCTACCCACCGAGGAGCAACCTAGAGAAGACTTCTGGCCACCACACTGGAGGTCCCTGCAACCAGCTCCCTTCACCTACCCCAGCGAGAGATGCAGAAAGACACCTCACCACTGCCCTCACCTGTGCCCTTGGCCTCCAGTACTGCCCTTGGAGGGAGCCAGCTGCCCAGTGGGTCGGGTATTCCTAACAAGAGTGAGACTGGGCACCCAGCCTTTCCCAAACCCCACCACAGGCCCAGCATGTCCCAGGTGATCCTGGAAGCTGTGGCCGACAAGGGGGTGCGCCACCGCGTGTCCTCGGTTGCACTGAAGAATGCCGTTACCACCACAGGCTACAAGATGCCCCGCAATGCTGGGTGCTTCAAGCGAGTGCTTAAGGGGCTGGTAGCCAAGGGCATGCTCAAGCAGGTCACCGGCAGGGGCATTTCTGGCTCCTTCTGTATTGGCAAGAAGCCAGCCCCCAAGTCCAAGCTCAAGGTCAAGAGGAGGCAGCCACTGCGACAGCGACAGTCTGGGCAGCGCCGACCTGGGCAGCGCCGACCTGGGCAGCGCCGACCTGGACAGCGCCGACTTGGGCAGCGCCGACCTAGGCAGCAGCGGCCTAGGCAGCATAGGTCACTACTGGGCTCCAGAAAGGGGCACAAGCGCATCCATAGGGCAGCCTGATGCCATCGCAATTAACAGAGCAGGCCAGGCAGGTGGACACAAGTGCCAAGGCCACTACAGGCTCAGTCCAGCGGGAATGAATAAAAGGAGCCTAAATAATTCATAGCTGTCTCCTGAAATGTTTGGGACCCAGGGGAGTGGGAGAAGAAGAAGAGTGGGGTACAGGGGAAGGGGAAGGTCGTGGGTGGTGGAGGCCTGCGGGAAATGAAGGGGAAGATGGATTTGGGAAGGGCTGACAAGATGGAAAGCATCCATATTCGTCAGCTAGTCCTGTCACCTCATCTTACAGGTGGAGAAACTGAGGCCTAGGAAGGAGGTGTGCTTAGGAGGAGTCATAAAGTAATTACATGGCAGAGCCAGCCTGGAACCCAAGTGTCCAACTCATGCTGAAGTGCAGCGCATGCGCATGCCTGTGTGCACGCACGTGTGTGTGTGTGTGTGCATGCATCCGTGTGTGTGTGTGTTGAGACTGTCCTGAGTTGGTTCTCAAACCCTTTCCCATAGGTCAGCAGCAGATTGCTGAAGCCCGGCCAGAGCCACTGCCCTGTCCCACGTTAGCCTTTCCCATTTGTTCTAGAAAATAAGGCAAAGCTAGGATGGGTCAGACCCAGAATCTAGGCTGGGGGCTCAGAGGTCAAGGGTGGCCCCAGCATCCCAGAGTAACAAAGGCAAGACTGGTTCTGGTAGTCCTTGCTGCTCAAGGGGCTGGAGGACAGAGCTCCGCAGTCTCCCACCCAGTCTCCCACTCTCCCCTACTCACTCAGAAGTGACCAGGTCTCTCTTCAGCCTGTGGAAGTGAGGGGAGAGGGTCAGCTAGCCCTGGACTTTGCCCCTTTGTACCCCAGGGGCCCAGGTGGGCTCATTTGCATGCCAATGTCCCCTGACACTCAGAGGACTCAGAGGTCTCCTCTTCTAGACCAGGACCCCACTCCCTGAGGTCCCCATGCAGCACGAGGGCCATGGGGGTCCTCAGATGTGAGTGCCAGCCTCTGTGCCCTCCCTGCCCCTCCCCCTCACTCACCGTCCCTCCCGTCGGCAGCACATGATGTAGGCCAACAGCAACGTGAGCAGCAGGGTCACCAGCAGGGGCACCAGGAGAGTAACCAGGGCGTCGGTCAGGAAGTCTCGGGCTGCGGCCTCAGTGGGAGGGCAGAAGAATGGATCATGCTCCAGGATCCCATCCCCTGGGGTTGGCAACTCATCCATGGGCTCTGGTACTGATTTGTCCACCTGCTCAGGGAACCCACAGCTGATCAGGTGTGGCTGGCTGGAAAACTGAGACCCCCAGAGAACAGGCCAGTGTCCCTTCTGCTGCCTTCCCCAGCTTGTGTGACCTAGTAGGACAAGCACTGGACTAGCAGGTGGGAGAGACAAATTTTAAGAGAGACAAGATAGTGTAACAGTTAGAGCAGAGCTCTAAGGTCAGACTGCCTGGGTTCAAATCCTGACTTGGACAAATGCTTGACTCAGTTTGCTCACCTCTAGGAACTTCAGTTTCCTTCTCTGTTGACCTGGAATGGCAACAGTGGCATTATCTGCCAGGGTGGGCATGAGGGTAACACATGTTAGTGCCCTGCCTAGCACATAGCAAGGGTCCGGGAATGTCCCACCACTCATCCCTCCTGCTCTGTCCATTTGTTGAAACAGAGCTCAGCAGCAGTTCCCAGCTGAGCAGTCAAGGTCTCTGGGCCCTAGACTGTTGTTGTGTACTGTTGAGCCAATGGCAACTCCTGGTGGTCCCGTGTGATAGGATCAAATTGTCTTGTGGGGTTTTGTTGCTATATTCTTCACAGACACAAATGACCCGGTCTTTCTCTTGCCTAGGCGTTGAGTGAGCCAGTTTGAACCACCAAACTCTTGGTTAGCAGCCAAGCACAGAACCATGGTGCTAACCAGTGGCTCCTCTGGGCAGTAGCTCAGCTTCATACCCCAAGAACAAGGGTAGCTGTCTTTGGTTTATACAAAATGAGGATGAGAGTTATTTGCTTCTTTGACCTGGTGGCAAGGAAACCCTGGGGACTTAGTGGTTAAGTGCTTCAGCTGAGAACCAAAAAATCAGCAGTTCAAATCCACCAGGTGCTCCTTGGAAACTCTATGAGGCAGTTCTACTCTGACCCATAGGGTCTCTGTGAGTCAGAATTGACTCTACAGCGGTGGGTTTTGGTATCTTGGTGGCAAAGTGGTCAACCTCTTGGCTGTTGACCGAAAGGACTGGCTGTTGGAACCCACCAGAGGCGTGGCAGGAGAAAGATGTGGCAGTGGGCTTCCACAAAGCTTTACAGCCTCAGAAACTCTACGGGGCAGTTCTACTCTTTCAGGGTCATTATTCTGGAAATCTGGTGGTGGAGGGGTTAAGTGCTATGTCTGCTCAAAAAGACCAGCAGTTTGAATCTGCCAGGGGTTCCTTGGAAATTCGATGGGGCAGTTCTGCTCTGACCTACAGGGTCACCATGAGTCAGAATTGACTCAGCGGCAGTGGGTGTTCTGACTCAGTGGCAATGGGTTTTGTTTTGTTTTTATTACAGGCAAGTTTGCTAAGTGACACCTTTGAGGGACTCGGACTGAACCGTCACATAGAGGTCTTTGGTGGGGAAAGAGTTTGCGACAACCCTGCAGGGAGCCAGCGGTGGCTCTTAGCTTTCAGTCTGGGAGGGCTCGCGGCCTCCAGAGCTGGAGGCCACTTCTGGATTGTGGACTCTGTCGCCCTCTTCTGGGAGGAGGTAGAACTGAGAGAGAGAAAGAAGCTGAAAACTGAGATAACAGACACACAGCTGATAAAAAATGCCAGCACAGAGACATGGGTGGGAAGGAGGAGAACTGTGAGAACTGTGTTGAGGACCATGCCCCATCCTCACCCTTGAGCCAGGGGCCCTGCTTACCAGGGAAACATTGCACCAAGCAACACGGAAGTGGGGTGCCAAGGTGTCGTAGCAGGACAGAAGTGGAGGCTGGCCCTGGGCACAGCGAGCATGACTGTCAGGGGACGCCACCATCTTCAGGCAGGTGGAGAAGGGGGTAGTAGAGCCCACTTTGATGTACACCCTGAGCCCAGACAGAAGCCACTGTTAGTAAAGTGGGAGGAGGTGTCGCCCAGCCCTGGAGATGTGGGGGCCACATGGCTCACACTCAGAATGGGGTTATGGTCAGAGTGCACATAGCACATTATACTTCTAGGGAGCCTTGACCCTCCAGGAATGTCCTTAGATGAATGGACCCTCTGTGTCCTCATGGGGCACTGGGAAATGCAGGGCTCATGGTGACTATGGTTTGGGCCAAGGAGGCCAAGAGGGAGATGCAGGGGCAGCTGAATGGGAGGGGACAGTGGCATGTAGCTGGAAACTATAGACGGGCCTGGTGTGCACCCTTGAGGGTAGGTACTCTTCCTCCACCCCCACCCCCCACCACCATCCTCCACCACAGTGGATAAGCAATTGGCTACTGACCCAAAAGTCCATGGTTTGAACCCACCAGCTGATCTAGGGGAGAAGAGTTCCATGGCAGTGGGCTTGGTTTGGGTTTGGTAATTAGGGAGACCCCCGTGTCAGGCCCACAACCCAGACGATAAGCAAGCTGTCACCTCCTCTTGCAAGAAGCCCTCCTGGGTTGTATACCTACCCTTCCTTGCGGCCCTCAATGGGAAGGGGCACGCGGCCCCCACGGTCCAAGGCAGAGGTGATGTTGATAAGCTGGAGTTCCCCTGGCTCCCAGAGCCCCCCTAAGTCTGTGAGGAAGCGGCTGGCAGGCATTGAGGGCAGCACCTCCTCCACATCATGGCTCTGCACCAGGAATTCAGCCTGGTATGGCAGCAGGGGGCCTGGGTGACCAAGCAGGTAGTTAACTCAGACTATACCCACCCTCAAGCTCTGCCCCTGAGCCCTACTCCAAACCCCTCCCTACCTCCCCTCACACCTCTTCCTGCTTCCCTTTACCTCAGGCGATCACAGACCCTAACGTAGCAGCCTCCATGACTTGCTCAGGGCCACACAGTCTATCAGTAAAGAAGCCAATGATAGAACTCCAGAATCTGGGATCTCAGCCAGGGATCATCCTTTAAAAACCTTTCAAATGTCACCTCCTCCCTCCGAGTCCCCACTTTCCAGGATGCCTGGCTCCCCACCACTCTTAAAGCCTCTGCCTTCCATAATGCCCTTCAAGCCTCCACCTTTGGGAGGTCCTCATCAGTGAGACAGGGACGGGACACGACCAGTAGTACCTTCTGGGTCCGCAATCAACAGCACCAGTCTCTGCCGGGTAGTCTCAAAACTGTCCCGATTATAGGCCACTACCTGGTGGGGAGGGGGGAGGAAGGAGATAGGGTTGGAGATGAATGTGGGACAGCTGGGGTCTGACAGGAGAAGACCAGGTGCCACACCAAATCAGAGGGATGTAAATTATATGTGGAGTTCCTGGGTGGTGCAAAAGGTTAACAGTGAATATGTTGGCTGGTAACTGAGAGGTCACAGATTCAAGTCCACCCACAGGTACCTGGCCTGGCAATCTACTTCCAAAAAATCAGCCATTGGAAAACCCTATGGAGCGCAGGTCTACTCTAACACACCCATTGCTATAGAGTTAATTCCAACTCATAGCAACCCTGTAGAGCAGGGTAGAACTGTCTCATACGGTTTCTAAGGAGTGGCTGGTTGATTTGCACTGCTGACCTAAGACCTCTAAACACTACACCCCCAGGGCTCCAAACAACATGGAATACTTCGGAAATCCGCTCATCCTTCTTGCTCAGGGACCATGCTAATCTTCTGTGTATTGTTCCTAAAACTCACTGCTGTCAAGTTGTGCCCAACTCATAGCCCAACTCCGATCCTACAGGACAGAGTAGAACAGCCTCAAGTGCCTGGAGGATTTGAACTGCCGACCTTTTGGTTAGCAGACGTCGCACTTAGCCCACTATGCCACCAAGGTATCCTGTATAGTTCCTAGCAACTGGAAAATAAGTACATGTAAATCAACGTGAGCAGGGGTGGATTAACGTGGAAGCGAGTGGTGCGTGGTGCATAGGCTTACTTGTGTTCACATACTAATACATGGTCCCCAGTTTCACATGGTTTTCTCCACCCTGTGTGAAACTGGGCTCTACAGATTCGCGAGTAAGCACAAGGAAACCCATGAGGGCCTTGCTTCTGGGAAATCTGTCCCTGAATATGAGCAAACACGAGATCCTCAGGGGCTACAGGGACCACTCTGATTTTCTCAGGTGGTAGATGCAGCCTGATAGGGTCCCTGCTGGTACCTCGATGACCTGATGGCCTCGATCTTCCAAGGTGGCGGTGCCGTAAAGGAAGCCAGGGTGGTGGGGGCTGCGCTGGGTGTAGCGGAGCCACCGGGGCAGATCTGGGTGTCCCTGGAGGTGGGCGTGGTAGGTGACGCGGAGGGAGGGTGTGGCGGCTGGTGGAGAAGAGGAGAGGGGGTTGGAGGCAGGCAGAAGGGAGCCGTCACTAGCCCCAGGCGGACTTCCTGGTCTCAAGCACAGCTCAGTCCCGGGCACCCACAGAGGCCCACTCACTGATATCCTCGGGGAGGCGCAGGAAGGTGGCGTGGTCCAAGGTGTGCACAAAGATGCGACCCACAAGTGGGTGTAGGGTGGTCTGCTGGGCCTCAGTGCCCACCAGCCCTGCCAGGAGACCTGTGAGACCCCAGAGACCACCCCCAATCCTACAGATCAGTCTCAGTACTGGGCCTGGGGATAACGTCAGTCACCACCAAGCCCTCCAGTTCCCACATGAAAGGAGGGGCTCCTTCACTAGCTCCAGGCCAGGGCAGTGTTACCTCTTGCCCAAGCCCACTGTCATTTAGTCGAGTCTGACTCATAGTGACCCTATAGGCCAGAGTAGAACTGCTCCATAGAGTAGGCAAAACGTGGCTGGTGGATTTGAACTGCTAACCTTTTGGTTAACAAGGTAGCACTTAGCCACCACGCCACCAGTTTCTACAGCTGGGTTACCCACCTTAATCAGGGACATGACCACTTCTGGGACTCCCACTGCTCATTTTAGGCCCCTGTTGGGGTCATAGTGAGAAGTGTACACACATATGTATTCAGAGACAACCCCACCTTGAGTGCTCAGGAGGCTAGGGTGGAGAAAGGAAAGAAGGAGCCTAGGACGGGGAGGATGGCCGTTCTGGAACCCGCACCCCACCTCCTACAGTTCCATCACTAGTATACAGGGCGGGACAGGGCCTGGCTGATTGGGCTGAGCACAGGGACCTCGTCAGAAGAGAGCCTTGGGGTTGGTCCAGCAGCCCCCGCCCTCCTGCCAGGACCAAATTTAGCCTGAGCCTAGACAGCAGTGGCAGTGGCCCAGCCAACTCATTAGAGGACCCAGGACCCCCCGGGTCCTAGAACACACCCCGCTCTCAGAGCTCCCAGTCCCCACATCCGAGAGCCCAGCCCCCAGCTCCCAGCACCAGTCCCCTAGACCCCCAGTAGCAGGTACACGAACACCCCAAAGCCCCTCCAGCCTCCTCAGTCACCCACCCAGAAGGATCCCCCCAAATTTCCATCTCACCACCACCCAATCCTTTCCTGAGCCCCAAGCCTCTCCCCTGGAGAGGGCCCAACTTGCCCACAAGCAGTGGAGTCCAGACTAGCACCGCTGCCATGGCTGCCCTGCCTGGCCAGGCCCCTGTGAGTGACAGGGGCAAGCGGAGGGAAGGAGGAGGAGGAGGAGGAGGCGCCCCAGCAGCTGGGTCCCTCCCATCCCCACAAAGAGCAGTCATTAAATCTGGAGTGGACACCATCCTCATGGAACAGTGTCCCTCCTGTTGTCCACCCCCACCAAGTGCCAAGGGGGTTTTCTAAAATGTCAACCTAATGGCATCAGTAACCCCCTAAAGCCCTAATGGCTGCCACGGCCCAGGACACCAGCTGCTGACAGTTACTGTTATAGATTGCATTGGGTCCCCTCAAAATGTATTTTGTAAATCCTAACCCCTGTCCCTGTGGTTGGAAATCCTGGTGGTGCAGTTGTTAGTGCTACGGCTACTAAATGAAGGGTCCGCGGTTTGAATCCAGCAGGTACTCCTTGGAAATTCTATGGGGCAGTTCTACACTGTCCTATGGAGTCATTGTCATCTTCCTGAAGTGGCTATCATGTTCCTGAAGTAGATCACCAGGCCTTTCTTTGGAGGCACTTCTGGGTGAATTGGAATAACCAGCCTTTTGGTTAGCAGCTGAGTGCTTATGAGGACTGCCAATACAGTTCTCAAACTCACCCTAGAAAAGCTGCTACAGAGCTCATTGCTGAATAGCACTACAGTCACCTTCGAAGTACTCCCTTTGGGAAGCTATGCACCAAGGCCAGCGTCTAGGCCACTCTTTAAAGCAATTTTGGAACTCTTTTTCTGAAATGGCCATCAGAGCTGTCATTGTGTTACCTTTGATGTCCTGAATGCCATCCAAAAGTCTTCCTTTATCTTTATTTCCTTTATCTTCCGGCAAAGAAGAAAACACTGGGAGCCAGATCAGGTGAGTAGGGAGGGTGTTCCAATACAGTTATTTGTTTACTGGCTAAAAACTCACTTGCAGTTTGCGAACTTGCCACCATGTCACTGTGTACAATGGCTATTCCAGAAAGAGTTCCAAGGTTGCTCTGAAAGGTGGACTAGCACTGGCTTAGCTGCTTAGCTTCTTAAGCAGAGCACTTTGAAGGTGACTTTAGTGATATTCAGCAATGAAGTATGTAGCACTTAGAACAATTAAGTTCATGGATTTAATTGTCAGAACTTGTAACCATTTATAGCACCCACAGACTCCCCGTAGACACCAGGATCTTTGGCTTTATGTCCTTGGACCTGGCACAGGGCCTGACACATAGTAAGAGTGGGAGGCTAGGTGACAGTTTCCTTAACAGCACACAAAGGAGCCCATTCATCAAGCCTTATCCCTAGACCAAGCATCCCCAGGAGGTATCCCCAGACAGGGCCAACCAGATGGAGACAGGTGAAAGAAGGAGGGGACCTGTCTGGCTCAGAGACACACAGAGCAGTGGATCAGCACACAGGCTTTGTGGCTGGCAGGTCTGGCTGGGTCCCACCTAAACCACTCGCTGTAGGTGTGGTCTGGAGGCGGTCACCCAACCTCTAGGCCTCTCTTTCCACAGCTGCAAACAGGTGAGAACAGTGCTCCCCTCTCCAGGTCCCTGTGAGCAATCAACAAAACAATGAATTCAACCCATGTTTACTGAGCACCTACTATGCGCCAGGCGCGAGGCTACCATGAGGGGAAAACCTCTGCCCATGTAGAGCCTGCCTTTTAATGGGGAAGACAGCTGGCCCTCGTCTGCTACTGTGCTGAAGCTTTTACACAGAGATACACACATGAATACATCACATCCCCACAACAGTCCCAGGAAGCAGGTATTATTGTCATACCCATTTTACTGATGGGAAAACTAAGCCACAGAGTGGTGTGTAACTCATCCAAAGCCACATTGCTGCTGAGCTGAATGCATGTAAATCACTTTCTATAAATAAAGGCTCAATAGATGACAGCTGTTGATGTACTTGCTGGCTGGTCACCACTTCCTCTTCCTTTCTGCATCTGGGTCCTGGGATGAGAGAGGGGGTGCCGTTCTCTGTAGATTCAGAGCAGGCAAATAGATACCCACTCCAGTGTCCTGAGAGGGTAGCAGCAACTGACTCCTAGATGCCAAGGATCCACACTTTTTGGTGGCTGTGTGAGCATCCCTTACCGGCTATACAATGAAGAGTGCTGTCCACATCAACCCCGATCACACACCTCCAGCAAGGATATCTGGGACCTGCCTAAGGTCAGTCTTCAGGGAGCGGGTTTTGGTCTGAGCATCGGGGTGACTAGTGGGTAGGTTACTTAGTCCTTGTCCCTTCCCCTTTTTCTCCACCTGACCATCCCACCCATCCCTGGAGAGCCACCAAGTTCCAAAGTCAGCATGCATGCAGCCTCTCGTGCATTTGTCCCAGGGGCACTTTGTCTTTCCTCGGCCTTCTCAGAGAGGGAGGACAAGAGATAAGAATGTTCTGGAGGCAGAGGAAGAGTTGGAGGGCTCTGGGCCAGCTGACCAGTCCTCACCCCCTCAGCAGGCTGCATGTGACTCCCCTCCCTTCCCCCTGCAGCCTCCCTTGCTATTTTTGGAGCCACCCGCTCACACCCTCAGCTGTCTTAAGGTGGCAGTGCCTGGACCCGATCCCACAAGTTCCACAAGACCCACAGAGGCCTTCCTTAATGGGAAAGCTGAAGTCACTTTTCCCGAGGGAGATCCTCTCAGTCACTTCAGGAAAGCCAGGAGCCAGCTGAAAGCCCCGGGAAAGCCTCTCCAGGTCTCTGGGCCACCAGAGGAGCTCCTGTCCTGACTGCAAACTTTATATAACACTCAGCACCTCCCGTCCTTTCGTAACTGGGGGGTCTGCTGAGGGACATAGTGTTCTTTATCCCACTTTTTCTTTAAACTTTTATTCTAGACAAACAAAAATGCATAGACTAATATAATGAGTCCCCCATGTACCCATTACCCCCTCCAAAAACTAAACCATTGTCGTTGTGTAGATTCTGACTTATAGCAATCTTGTAGAACAGAGGAGAACTGCTCCATGGAATTTCTGAAGAGCACCTGGTAGATTCAAACCATTGACATTTTGGTTAGTAGACATAGCACTTAACCACTACACCACCAGAGTTTCTATTTGTTTCCTAGCTTCATCAGTTATTAACTGTAGGCCAGTCTGGTTTCAGCTATACCTCTCCCAACTTTTCCCTCCCATTTGATTTCCTCTGTCAGTATTTTAGTGTTTATCTCTAAATGGTGTTGTTGTTGTTAGGTGCCACTGACTTCATTGTGACTCACAGTGGAGAAGTAGAGCTGTCCCCCAGGGCTCTCTAGGCTGTATTCTTTGTGGGAGCAGATGCCAGGCCTTTCTTCCAAAGAGCAGTTGGGTAAGTTCTCATGCCAATCTTTTGGTTAGCAGAGGAGCGCTTCACCATTGCACCACGAAGTCTCTAAAAGATCATGATTCCTTTCTTTAAAACAAACAAGAAAAAACATAATCATAATTATTATACATAATAGCATTGTTCTATCTAGAATTTAACTTCTTAATATCAAATTTCCAATTGTCTCATAAAGTGTCCTAATTTGTTTTATCATTTATCTGTTTGACAGGGGTCTAAATAAAGTACACACACTGTAACTGATTGATTGATCTCTCTTCAACTTCTTTTAATCTACAGGCCCCACCCCACTCGCTCTGTGTTCCCTGAGGAAACCAGTTCATTTGTTAGGAGAGTTTCGCACAGTCTGAGTTTTGCTGATTGCATCTCTGTGGTGTTCTGCCTCATGTTCTTCTGACCTTGGTATTCTCTGTGAATTGTTGTTCCCTATACATTGTAGCTGGAAATCTTGGTAGTGGTTAAGCGCTACCTCTGCTAACCAGACTGTTGGCAGTTCAAATTCACCAGCTGCTCGTTGGAAACTCTATGGGGCAGTTTTACTCTGTCCTTTAGGATTGCTATGAATTCACAGCAGTGGTTTTTTTTTGTTTGTTTGTTTTTGTTTTTTGTACATTGTGGCTAGATCCAGTGGACTGAGCAGGTTCAATTTTCTCTGGCAATACCACTGTGGTGGTCAGGATTACGTCAACTTGGCTACTCCATATTTGGCTGCTGTATAAAGTGGCAAGGTGAGGTCTGTGGTGGCTTCCCGCCCCTCGGCTCTCATCTCTCCATCTTCCACCCCACTCCTGGTACCAAATTGTCTTAGGCTGGGTTTTCTAGGGAAACAAGACCAGTAACATGTGTAGGACCTTGTCTTTGTCAATTGAGTGCAGCCACTTGACCCCTACCACCACGGGGTCCAGTCAGCCCCATTGTAGTTAGGTGTCTTAATTCAGCTAGGGCAGATGTGGGCCTGAGGTCAGGGTCATGCGGCCATAGGAAGCTAAAGATAAAGAGATAAACAGCGTGAGAAGCTGAGCTGCCTCAATCTCAAAAGCCTGCAAGAGATAAAAAGAAAGAGAAACAAGCAGAGAATTGGGAACCTCGCACCATCAAGAAAGCTGTACCGGGAAAAGAGCATGTCCTTCAGACCTGAGGTTCCTGTGCCAAGATGCTCCCTGAACAAAGACTGATGCAACAGCGGACTTTCCTCCAGAGCCGACAAAGGGGAAAGTCTTCCCCTGGAGTGGACATCCTGAATATGGACTTACAGCCTACCAGACTATGTAAGAATAAACATTCCTTTGTTAAGGCCATCCACTCTGTGGTATTTCTGTTAGAGCAGCCCTAGCTGACTAAAACAGAATTTGGTACCGGGAGTGGGGTGCTGCTCTAGCAAATACCTAAAATGTGGGAGCCATTTTGAAACTGTGAACGGATAGAAGATTCAGAAGGAACGAGGAAAGCGCAGATGGTGAGAAACAACAGAGGACTGGTGGCAGCGACAGCAGCCCAACCAGAGGCAGCACTGGAGCTGACCCGTGAAGCAAGAGAGCTGAGTGTCTGCACACAGTTTTCTTCGTGGAACGGGGTGCTTCCAGGCACTTAAATCGGTGGAGCTGGCCTTGCTGACCCACAGAGTGAGAGAGCTGAGTGTCCTTGGGCAGGATGCTTTCCAGCAAGAGTCGGGTGCCTCCAGGCACTTAAATCAGTGGAGCTACAGAGTTTTGGAACACTTGCCAGGCAGGGCAGATGTGGGTCTGAGGCCCAGGCCATGTGGCGATAGGAAGCTGAAGATGAAGAGACAAACAGCGTGAGAAACTGAGCTGCCTCAATTGACAAAGACAAGGTGGGTGTGCTTACAGTTTAGGAAAACCACAAAACGGAGGACAGTCACAAGATACTGAGAATCATGACCCAGCCTCTGCAGATAACTACTCTCCTTTTGAAAAACAACTTTTGGCTTGTTACGGGGCCTTAGTGGAGACTGAACATTTAACCATGGGACACCGAGTCACCATGCGTCCTGAGCTGCCTATCATGAACTGGGTATTGTCTGACCCACGGAGTCATAAAGTTGGGCGAGCACAGCAGCACTCCATGATTAAATGGAAGTGCTACATACGAGATTGGGCCCGTGCAGGACCTGAAGGCACAAATAAGTTGCATGAGGAAGTGGCCCAAATGCCCATGGTCTCCACTCCTGTAACATCACCTTCCATCTCCCAGTTTGCACCTATGGCCTCATGGGGAGTTCCTTATGACCAGCTGATCGAGGAAGAGAAAACTTGTGCTTGGTTTACGGACGATTCTGCGCGATATGCCGGCACCACTCGAAAGTGGACACCAGCAGCACTACAGCCCCTTTCTGGGACCTCCCTCAAGGACAGTGGTGAAAGCAAATCCTCCCAGTGGGCAGAATTTCTAGCAGTGCATATGGTTGTTCACTTTGCTTGGAAGGAGAGGTGGCCAGATGTGCGGCTGTATACCGATTCATGGGCTGTGGCCAATGGCTTAGCCAGTTGGTCAGGAACTTGGAAGGAACATGACTGGAAGATTGGAGACAAGGATTTATGGGGGAGAAGTATGTGGATAGAGCTCTCTGAATTGGCCAAAGAAGTGAAAATATTTGTGTTTCACATGAATGTTCATCAAAGAGTGACCTCAGCAGAGGATGAATTTAACAATCAAGTGGATAGGATCACCCGTTCTGTGGGAACCAATCATCCTCTTTCTCCAGCTACCTCTGTCATTGCTCAGTGGGCCCATGAACAAAGTGGTCATGGTGGAAGGGACAGTGGTTATGCACGGGCCCAGCAACGTGGACTCTGGCTCACCAAGGCTGACTTGACTACAGCCACCGCTGAGTGCCCAGTCTGCCAGCAACAGAGACCAACACTGAGTCCTCAATACAGCATTGTTCCTCAAGGTGATCAGCCGGCAACCTGGTGGCAAGTTGATTACGTTGGACTGCTTCCATCATGGAAAGGAAAACGTTTTGTCCTTACTGGAATAGATATTTACTCTGAATATGAATTTGCCTTCCCGGCATGACCTGCTTCTGCCAAAACTACCATCCGTGGACTTACAGAGTGCCTCATCCACCGTCATGGAATCCCACACAGCGTTGCCTCTGATCAAGACTCACTTCACAACAAATGAAGTGTGGCAGTGGGCCCATGCTCATGGAATTCACTGGTCTTACCGTGTTCCCCATCATCCTGAAAAGTTGGCTTGATAGAACAGTGGAATGGCCTCCTGAAGGCACAATTACACTGCTAGGTAGGTGGCAATACCTTGCAGGATTGGGGAAATGTTCTCCAGGAGGCTGTGTATGCTCTAAACCAGCATCCAATATATGGTGCTGTTTCTCCTATAGCCAGGATTCATGGGTCCAGAAATCAAAGGGTGGAAATGTGAGTGGCACCACTCACTGTTACCCCCTAGTGACCCACTTGCAAGATTTTTGCTTCCTATTCCCATGACGTTATGCTCTGCAGGGTTAAATGTCTTAGTTCCAAAGGGAGGAATGCTGCCACCTGGAGACACATCAATGATTTCACTAAACTGGAAGCTAAAATTGCCACCAGGCCATTTTAGGCTCCTTGTGCCTCTGGGTCAACAGACAAAGAGAGGTACAATACTGGCCGGTGTGATTGATCCTGACTATGAAGATGAAATTGGATTGACATTACATAACGGAAGTAAAGAAGAGTATGTTTGGAATGCAGGAGATCCCTTAGGACACCTCCTAGTACTACCATGTCCTGTGATTAAGGTCAATGGAAAACTACAGCAATCCAACTCCAAAATGAGTGATAATAGCCCAGACCCTTCAGGAATGAAGGTTTGGGTCACCGCACCAGGCAAGGAACCACGACCAGCTGAGGTGCTTACTGAAGACAAAGGGAATATAGAATGGGTTGTAGAAGAAGGTAGTTCTAAACATCAGTTACGGCCACGTGACCAGTTGCAGAAACGAGGACTGTAATTGTTATGAGTATTCCTGCTTTGTATGTGTGTATTGGATATTTTGTTTACTTATGAAACATAAGATGTAAATGGGCTAATGCATTTTCAGTTGTACATGTGTTAGTTATATCATGTTAGACATAAGTATGACTTTGTAACTATATTCCTTCAGAGGCTGTGGATGGTAAGGTGAGATGTGTGCAGATGCCAAGTTGACAAGGGGTGGACTGTGGTGGTCAGGATTATGTCAACTTGGCTACTCCATATTTGGCTGTGGTATTAAGTGGCAAGGCAGGGTCTGTGGTGGCTTCCCGCCCCTCAGCTCTCATCTCTCCACCTTCCACTACTACTGCTGGTCTGCTCACCTAGCCAGGAGTTCCTGCTCTCTTCTTCCAGTGTCTGGTTCCTGGACTTGAACTAGCAGCTGTTGGATTCATCAATCCTCACAGTCGGCTTTGGGAGTCATGCTCCCTGACCTGCTGATCCTGGGTTTGCCAGCCTCTGCCGCTCCGTCTTGCTGCCAGCTTAGGATCCACCAACCTACACAACCGGTGATCTAGAACTCTGGTCTCTGACCTGCTGACTTTGGGTTCATCAGCTTCTGTGGCACATGAGGCTTATGCCAGGGCTTGGGACATTCAACTTCTGTGATTGCGTGAGCTGTTTCTTATATCTGTATCTATCTATATTATAAATCTTTGCTTGTACCTACACTGTTACTGGTTTTGCTTCCCTAGAAAACCCAGCCTAAGACAACCACTTAGTTGGTAGCCATGTTGCTTCCCCCATCAGAAGGCCCCTATGTCTCTTTGTGGTGTTAAGAGTCACTGAGGATCGATGCCTCATCTCCATCAGCACATTACGGTTTACAAAATGTAGCTATCCAGATTCAGTAACTCCTTCCCTTATTACCTGGAACAATTCTAGACAAAGAAACTGATTCTCCCTCACCACTTGACTTCCCAGTGGCACAGTTCATAGAAGAAAGGCAGGATAAATGCTTGATTTTCTTTCTTTACCAGTTTTGAAATAGCGAGTTGGCTTCCCAGTATCCTTTAAACTGTGAGCAATTAAATTTTTCTAATTAGTAGTGTCATTATGACCCTCTGGCTTTAAGTCTGTTTGCATGCTTCAGTCCATTGCAGCTAATGCCCTCTCTGGTATTCGAGTTGTCCCGTCTTTGGAAGTTGTTTGGCTCTTGTTTTAATCCTTACTGGTTGCAGCATCTATCTGGGGATTTAAGGAGTCAGGTCGGCATTTGTGTTTCACTCAGCCTGGTCGCTGAAAGCTCAGCCAGAGCTGTCCTTGTCCACGTTTTTCTCCTAGTGCCCTAGCCCTGCCCTCAGCTGCTAACTGTGCTGGTTCTCCGGGTCTGCGCCGTTGTCACCCCTATCTGTCTCCCCAGCTTTATGCCTGGTCTTTGCGCGTCAAAGCCTCGGTTTAGTGCCTCAGGTTCTTTGTCTCCGTGTTTCCTTAGCTCAGCGAATATGTGCTGAGCGAATGAATGATTAAACGAATTAACCCACTTCCCAAATGTGTTCCATTTCAGTCTCTATAAACCTATTTCCCTATGTCTCTAGATCTCTGGGGGTCGTTTTTGTTTTTTATTTTCCTTTATCTGCATCTAAAACGGGTGATAATATGTTGTCATGAGGGACAAAGGAAAGGAACTCGCGTCATTGATTCTCACATCTGCCTCTCAGACTCCACCCACATTTTCTTCCCCACTCCTCCACCCCTCCCCAAGCACCAACAACAAAGGGTGCGGATCCACTAATCCGCCACGAGAGGGCGCCTCCGCTTGCTTCAGCCCTGAGCTGCGCCTGCGCACTACTGACGGAGATGGCGGCGGAGCGCCCCGCCCCGTACTGGAGGTTCGCGTCGGAAGTGCGTGCCGGGTGCTGCGGTCAGAGTGGGCGACTGTGGAAGGGATCCGAGGCTCGGAGCCCCTCCACGTCCTCTCGTTCCGGATCTGGAGGATGTTCTTTCAGAAGACTATACGGAGGGGAACCCGCACTGAGGCAGGAGACTGAACATAATGATCTTTCCCCACCCCTCACCCACCCATTCTTCTATATCCAGCCAGACTTTGAAGGACAGGTTCTTATTTCCCCGGTTCACCCCCACGCCATCCCCCACAACATTTGGGGTACCAGCCTGAGGGCCTAAGTGTAACCTCTTTTAATTGGGGTACTTCAGCGCTCAAGGGAGTTTTTTGAGCCTTGTGACCACTCGAAGCCATCCATCAGAGGATGGGAGTGCCAGAAACCATTCTTGGTCAAATTTTTTTAGCTTAAAGAATGAAAAGGGGTTGGGGGTAACCATTTTGAGGTTCCACAGCATGGTGTTCTGCAAAGCCCTTTCCACAGAGACTCCCTGTCTGGAAAGTAGGAGGAAACAAAGATCAAATAAGATAATGGAAGCCAAAGCACTTTGTAAACTGGAAAGCACTGGAGAAAGTAAGCCAAAGGGTCTTTTATTTATTTATAGCTTACAGTGCTTGGCAGTATCTGTCCAGGGCCAGCCCACTGACACAGCCCAAGAGCTGGGAGTGGTCAAACTTAGAAGCCATGAGTAAATGGTAGGATTAGGAAGGAACAAATCCCCACATTTCTTTGCAGATGATATGATTATTTTATCTAGAAAATCCAAGTGCTTCTCTAGGCATATGAGAGTTTTTAAGAGCACTCATCGGAGTTGCTGGACAAAGTTCAACATCCAAACAAAAGGAGACACAAAATTCTACCGTGTTTCTATACACCAGCAATAATTTATTAGAAATTGTAATACCCTTTTAAAAAGAAATCACAGTAAAATTACAATTGCACACAACCCAGAAAAAAACTCACAAAAGACATTTCAAGATACTTATGCAGAAAACATTACTGTAGGTTACAAGAGGAATAAATGTATTAGTTTGTGTAAGAGAACTTTTGATGTCGTGAACACAGTTCTCTCCATATTAATCTATCACATCTCGTAACTATCCCAACAAGATTTTAGTTTTTTTTTTTTTTTTTTGGTAGAGTTAGGCTAAATGATTTTAAAAGTCATACGGAATGGCAGAGGGCCAAGAAGAGGCTACACATTCTGAAAAAGAATAAGGAGGGAACCTGCCCCTACCAGATAGCAAGACTTACTTGAAAACGATAGTAATTAAAACAGTCTGTTCTTGGTGCCAGGCTAGACAAGAGGTCAATAGAATGGGGTACCTCAAAGCAGATCCAAGCCTAGGTAGGTATTTGATTTATAACAGTGCTGGCATTGCAACTCGGTGAGAGAGGACAGATCACTCAAAGGATCAGAGGACAGACCACTCAAAGACCTTTTGAGTGCCAACTACAAAGGCATTCTGTCTCCTCTTCTTCCCTAATATAGTCTGGATTTCACTCAGGACTCAAGGATCTGGGCTTTGGGAATAATTACTGTTTCTGGAGCCCTGGTGCAGTGGTTAAGAGATACAACTGCTGACCAAAAGGTAGGCAGTTCAAAACCATCAGCTGCACCTTGGAATCTCTATGACACAGTTCTATTCTGTCCTGTGAGTTGGAATCCACTCAGAATTGGTTTGAGGGCCTGCCCCATCACATGCAGTGTGACAGGTCTAAATACAGCAGGATAATTCAGTCCCTTTGGTCAGCTATTGGTTGAGGTATGGACATGTATACATTACTGGTCAACGAGACTCGGAGGAGGTGTACTGTGGGGCTAATGGGAAAGAGATACTAAAAAGAAAACATCCATTTTCTTCTGGCTCTGGCCATTGTCTGTATGAGACACCCAGAACTGAGGCAGCCACCTTGGGACTGTGAAGATGCCAGTCTAAGAAGCCAGCCAACACAGAGTCTTGATGTCACAGTTGAGCCTCTGAGTTAAACAACCTGGGACTTCTTAGGAAACCCTGGTGGTGTAGTGGGTTAAGTGCTGTGTCTGTTAACCCAAAGGTCAGCAGTTCACATCTGCCAGGCGCTCCTTGGAAACCCTGTGGGGCGGTTCTGCCCTGACTTCTAGAGTCACTATGGGTTGGACACGACTCGATGGCAGTATTTTTTTTTCTTTTCAGGACTTCTTAAAGAAGCTTTGGGGGTGTAGTGATTAAGTACTAGGTTACTAACCAAAAGCTGGAGGGTTCAAACACATCAGCTGTTTCATGGGAGAAAGACATGGCAGTCTGTTTCTGTAAAGAGCACAGTCTTGGGAACCCTGTGGGGCAGTTCGACTCTGTCCTATAAGGTCACTAGGAGTCAGAGGTGACTCAGTGGCAATGAATGGTTTTAGGACTTCTTGATATGTGAGACAATACAATTTCCTTTCTCCTTAAGCCACTTCTAGTTGGACTTGCTTCAACTTGCCACAAAAGCTACCACAAGATAGCGAAGGATATGGCCCAAAGCAATTCACAGAGGACACTCAGGTGGCCAATGAGCAGGATAAGACGTTTTACTGTGTAGTCAAGGAATGTAGAGTCAAATGAGATACGATTTCACACCCATCAGAGTGGCAAAAATTAAGCCTGACAAGAGCAAATGTTGGCAAGGATGTGGACGCCTTGTACTAATGCTAGCGGTGACAGAATACTTGGTTCAGCTGCTGTGGAGAGTAATTTGGCAGTACTCATCACATGGAAAAAACAAGCCTGCCCTGCAACCCCAGCTTCCTGCTTCCTGGTATATACCCTAAAGATGGGTTCCCATCCATGTACCAGGAGACAAGGACCATGGTGTTCACTGTAGCCCTCCTTCAAACAGCAAAAGAAAGAAAGAAAGAATTTAAATACCCATTAATGGAGGAAATGATAAATCGTGGCATAGTTACATGATAAAATACTAAACAGAAGTTAAAAAGAGCTAATCAAAGCTTTATGTATCAATGATTCTCCATTGTGAAAACTGTGTTAAGAAAAAGTCAGACAAAAAGACACGCACATTATGAGGTTGATTAAATCAATCTTAAAAAACACAGAAATCATGACTGTGTGTTGTTTTATGAATACCTAAATGTGTGTAGGAAATGTAAGATTCGAAAGGGCGCATTCCAAATTGGTGAGAGGTGGGAGTGAAGGCGACAGGACTGGGGAGAAAGATAAAGACAAAAAGGGACTTCAGTCAAAAGCTACAGTTGTATTTCTTTTATCTGGAAATCCAGAAGCAAAAATGACAGGATGCTAGCTTTTGTAAAGTCTGTTGGTTACATGATTCTCTGAGTTTTTCTAATTAAAAAAAAGAAAACCTTTTCAAGCTAAAAGTAAAAAGCAAGTATAAGTAAGCATTTTTTTTTTTTATGAAAGAAGGCTTCTCTGAAATAAGGAGCCCTGGCAGCACAGTGATTAAGCACTCACCCACTAACTGAAAGCTTGGTGGTACAAATGTACCAGAAGTTTAACTGACCTGAAGTGGTAGAATTTCTGAACATGCCCCTCCCAACACTCAAGGCCACCTGAAGTTCAGGTGTTGACTGTAAGAGACGTGACAGCTGCTGTTACTGAGCCTGTACCTGTGCCAGATGCCACACCAGCCTGGAGGATCCTGGTGGAACCAGTATGGATGGGAGCCAGCAGGGGTGGGCAAGAGGCTGGTTCCCCTGACCCAGGGCAGGTGAGGTGGAAGCTGGCAGAAGAAGGTGACTCTGAGTGCCAGCTCCATCCTCAGGCATCCACTGAACAAGACCCAGAGGGCAGAGGAAAAATGCAAGCCATGAAATGCAGAAACAGATTTAGCAGCTGGACCAGACAGTAGAAAGAATTCTTCCAATCTGCTGATGGCCAATCATACGGCCCAATCTTTCTGGTTAGTTGTTTTTGTTTGGTTTTTTTTTCCCCCTTGACCTCCTTGCCTATCTCTGGAGCTCCCACAGCTATGGCTGTCTGCATTGCAAAATACATATTTACAGGCCCTCAAAGCCCAGCTAAATAAAGGCCTTCTTTTAAAGCAACTGTTGATTTGGAGAACTCTTTTCTTTGTCCCATCCCCCTCCACAACAAACACACACCCTGACTCCTTCTTTCTCTTCTCTTTTGTGAGACTCCAAGATGTATCTGAAGTTGCCAAGTGGCTCTAGAATGACTATGGAGAGTGAACAGAACAGAAGGGGACAGAACAGAAGAACCAGGCAGCAGGGTAGACTTCCAGTCTCCCCAAGGGAGGGGTCCTTGCAGGGGCAAAGAGAAACTTGAGATGCCAAGAGACAGGAGTGAAAAGTCCCTCAGGAGGTGGAAGAGAGAGGTCATCTTCATTCCAGAAATGACCCCAAAAGATTTGCGGGAGCTGTAGGCAGGGGGTGCTTATATTCTAGAATTTGTTGTAACGGACCTTGAAAAGAAATGAGAGCTTCAAAGTTCCAAGATGCAAACAGGGATCTTCACATCTGCACACATGTACACACTTCCATACATACTCAGACACACATGCAACAACAGGCAACACCGCGAACTTCGAATCTGTGCCAGGAGTGGGTCTAGGTGCTCTGTGCATTTTGGAACCCACTTAATGCTGCAGCAACTCTAAGAGTTTGGTGTAAGACCGCCATTTTACCCAAGTCCAGGACCCAGGAAGTGGCAGGTTGCAGATTCTAACAAAGGTGACCTGGCTTTACAGCCTGTGTTCTGTTCTGTTCTGCTACGCACACATACAGAGTCAGACCTAGCATCACCTATCCTCAGGAGACACACTCACTCACATTGAGGTTTTCAAGGAAAACGAGGCTTAGGGAAGAGAAATGACAGGCCTAAAGCCACCAAGCAAATGGGTGGAGCAAGAACTTAATCCACAACTTTCCTCTTTTCTCTACTGGCTGCCTCATTTCCTCCTCCAGGTCTCAGTCTTCCTCATTCTCCTGTGAAGGGCATTCAAAGCTGTCCTGGATATGAATTCTCCCACATGTGAGTCTGTACGCCCATAACCACCTTTCTGGCATGTGAACTGAGGTCCAGACTCCTGGAAGAGGAGGATGGAGGGAGGCAGGTGGGGACTACTGGTTACCACAGCTTGGCTGCAGGGCAAGATCTGGGCTGACTTCTCAGATAATCGTAGCTGTGGGAACACCACTTTCCGAGGCTGAGTCTCAAGGTCCCAAGGCTGGGAAGAGAAGCCAGTCTTGGCACCCAGCCTGGATCTGAGCCCTAGGTGCTGAGGGCTTGGAGCTTATCACAAATCTGGCCGGTCTCCGCCTTTTTCACCACCTCAGCAGTCACTCAGGTGTTTGAAACTAGCAAGCCTCCAGGCAAAACACTGAAGGGCCTCCATCAGGCTGGGGGGGTACCCGGGAAAACAGGAGGGGCTTTACTGTGAGGCAGGCTGGGGGCAGTTCTCTGCTTTTGGAAAGCTCAGGCTTTTTGGCACAGGCTGGTGACCACAAGCAGTTTAAGCTGACTACTAACCTAAATGGAAATCCTGGTGACATAATGGTTAAGTGCGACAGCTGCTAATCAAAAGGTTGGCAGTTCACAGCAAGCTGCCATCTGAGGAACATCAATTGGTCCCAACTCACCTGGAACAGATGACAACTGAGAACATCAAAGACACAAGGAAAAATGAGCCCAGGAGACAGAAAGACTCCTATGATTAAGAGACTACATCAGCACAAGAGCAGAAGAACCAGATGGTGCCCAGCCACCAGCAAAGACAGCCCTGACTGGGAACACAATGTAGAGTCCCTGACACAGCACAAGAAAAAGGGGTTTGCAGATCTAGAACTCTGTTGAAAGACCAGAACTGACGGTCTGATGGCCTGGAGGATCCCCTGAGAACATTGCCCCCAGACCAGTACTAAAGCCAACACTTCAGACAAAGAATGGACTGGACTCGGGGACACAGAGTGATCCATGTGGTGTGTGTACTTCATGGTGTTATACATGTATCTATATCTACGGGTTTCTTCCCAGAGGGGAGAGAAGAGGGTGGAGAGGAGGGGACAAGTGTTGGTTGAGTGGATACTGGAAGTAGAGTCAAAAAGAAGAGTGTGCTGTCACAGGGTGAGGAGACCAGGTAGAGTTGCAGAGAGGTGCGTATGGAAAATTGACTTAGATTTTAAACTTTCACTTAATCACAATAAAGAAAATTGTAAAAAAAAGGTTGGCAGTTCATACCTACCAGACATTCTTTGGAAACTTTGTTGGGCAGTTCTACTCCGTTCTATAGAGTCTCTTTAATTTGGAATTGACTTGATGACAGCAGGTTTGGTTTTCTTTTGGGCTTTTACTAACCTAAAGGTTAGTATGCACCCAGTGGCTGGGGTAGCTGGGAGGAGTGATGATCTTAGTTCTGTAAAATTACAGCCAAGAAAACCCTATGGAGGAGTCCTACCCTATAACATACGGGGTTGCCATGAGTCAGAAGTGACTCCACAGCAAGGAGTCTGGTTTCAGTTTGGCGACACAGGCAGATCCTTCCCCACCCACCTTACATCTCTGGCCCTTAGTGTATCCTTTCAGAGCACAGAGAAGTATGGGATTTGTCCACATCACACAGCTACGTGGTAGAGCCAGGATTTCAACCCTGACCACCTGGCTCCTGGGTCAGTCTCGGGAATCACTCCACCGCGGGAAAACGTAAGGAAGAACTTCCATCCAAATGCAGAAGACCAACAGGTAGCTTGGCCATCAAGGCCTCCTTCCTAAAGGGCAACGAATGGAAAGAGAAAGGGTGGTTAAATTATCCTGGGGCACTAACTAGAAGAAACAGGTGAAGATTACAGCAAGACTAACAAAAACTTGGTTGAAACTGTTCTATTCGGCGGAAAGTCTCCAAATGAAGTTCCCCTTCCTACAGGTGAGGTTACTGCCCCTGGCAGGCAGGGGAGACTACACCCTATTCTCCACCTATCTCACAGGCCAGCCAGTGTGGTGCTTGATCCTAGGGAATTCCACATTTAGCATCTCTCCTAAAAGCATCTTGGAGAATTCTGGCTAAACTAACCTGGTGCCTATGAAATAATAATCCTACTCCTTAGCCTTAGTCACCCAAGCTCTGGGCCAGCTCCACCCTTTTGCCTCCCAAAGCATTTATTTAAAGGGGTTTCATCTTTGAGAGCCTCAGGATGAGGGAGACCCAAGCTCCCCCATACTTGCAGTTCATTCCAACTGGTTGTTACAAATATTTGGAGGGCGGGTCCTAGGGGCTCTGGGCTTGCTGAGAATCTTAGCCAATCCCCCCTCCCTCCGGGAGCGGAGGTTCCTCCACACCTGGCCGGAGGCTGGCCACGGACCCCTTGGGCTGGGAACAGTTACCGTGACTTACCACAATCGGTGTGGTACATTTTGGGCAGAACATCCAGGGGTCTGTGACCCCTGCAACCCACATGACAGCTTCTGAGGACACTGCCCAACCCCCTATGCCCCGTCTAGTTGAGATCTCTTTCCTAACTTCCATGGAGGGGGTTTCCAGCCCCAACCCGTAGCTTAGAAGGAAACCTAAGTCCCAAAGCTTGTTCCTATAAGAGGTCTTCTAGGAAGACTTAAGAAGGAGGAGATCCTGAGAGATTCTTCACCCTGTCTATCCCAAAATGCAAAATTAGAGAGGGGCCAGTTTCCTGGGCAGCTGAGCAACGCATAGGCAGATGACATTGGTAAGCCTGGGTTCATTTCCGGCTCTTCAGCTCTGAACCCAAGTCGTCCCTCCCCCTTAACGCCAGCCTCGGGATCCAACCCTGTGGTTCCTGGCCCCTCCCCATCCCAATATCCAGCGTTCCCAGGCGGCTTCCCTGCACCCCACCCCCAACCTTGTACCGAGTTCCTTTGCACGTGCTAACGGGTTAATATCTCACAAAACCTACACACACCCCTACAGTGGTGGGTTGCTAAGAGTCCCTTCGCCAACCCTTCCAGGCCAGGGGGATAGAGTGGGAGACTGGGAACACGATGGAGAGGAAAGGGGGGAGGCAAAGGCCGCAGGAAAGCCTGAGATGCAGGAAGCAGCTGGGAGTTGGAGGGGGGGGGAGAGGCTTTGTGCCCGAGTTGTTCTCTGGGTCCTAAGGTCCACTCTGTTCATCAATCTCTGGGCTCTGGAGCAAAGCAGATGCGCTTGGGGTCCTGGTTTTGGGGTGTATCTCTTCACACACCTCCGACCCCGCCCAGGCAGCTGGGAAGGGGTGAGGGGCAGCCCGGGCCCCCTGCAGTGTGAGTGTATCGTTAGCTGGGGCTGTGGGGTTCGAGGGAGTATCGAAATAGATTTCTAGGTTGCCAGGACAGGGGATGCCTAGGTCACTGTGACCTCCTTGCTGTCCCCCACCACCACATGAACACTGTGGCCAGGACTCTCTAGATTAGAGACCACTGTTAGACTTCTCAGAGGATAGGCCTTGGCCACAGGCCTCTAGAATTCCTCCTCTGAATCGCCCTTTCTTGCTTGACAGGGAAGACTGCTCCTGTAGGGGCAGGAGGAAAGGTTTTGTGCCTTTCCCCGTTTCGGGTGCAGAGCAGACAGGCTAACAGGACACCCTTTACAGACTTCCAAAAGGCAAAGAGTAGCTGTCAGGATCTCTTGTCTTTTGGGCGGACGATGGAGGTCTTCTCATTTCTCCACTACTTCTCCTCCTCCCTCCTGGGGCCAGCGACACTGTACCAAAGTTTCACACATTATAGAGTGCATGAGATTCCCTCGGAGGAAAAGCAGATTCCCGGGCCGCTCTCTGGGCTTCTGATTGTGAATCGGTTTGAGCGTAGGCCCAGAAGCTGTATTTTTACCAAGCCCAGTGATTTTGATAATGACAACTTTGAACAACACTAGGGAGTCCTGTGGACCTGGAAGGAAATGATCATTTGCCCTTCAACACCGATCTCCATTCTTGTTTAGGCGGCAGGTGGCCGCACTGAAACCACTGTGGTTAGAGTGCCCTACCCCTAATATTTAATGGGGGTGGGGTTACGTGGGTTGTGATGAACCGCAGACAGACGCTGGAATGGAAGGGTGGAAGAGGACTGGGCAGGGCCTGGGGGCAGCGGAAGGCTCCCGGCGTGGGACCGGCAGGGGAGGGGATTCGTTTGGGTGGAGGGGAAGGGGTGGGCTCACAGACTCTGGCCCCGGAAATCCGATCCCTTTAGGACCCAGAGGTGCCAGTCCCCCAGCGGCGGCGGCGAGAAGGGCAGCCGCTCGGTCCCGGGCAGCCGCCGCTCGGGCACTGCGAGAGAAAGACCGGAGCCCGGGGCGCGGGGGGGAGGGAGGGAGGGAGGGAGGCGCGGCGGTGGAACGGCCCGGGCCGGCGATCAGCCATGGGCGCCGGGGTGCCCGGTCCCCCGAGAGCCGAGGCCCCCGGCCGGGGTGGGGGCCACCCAGGCTGCCAGCCCCGCTGACACCGCCTCGGAGGATGTGAGCCGGCGCCGCTGCCGCCGCTTCGTAGGCAGGGCGTGCTGTCCCACCGGCCTGACCGCCGCTTTTCTATTTTGGGTAGGGGCGACGGTACCGGGCCGCTTGGGCTTTTTAGGAGGGTCTGCCTGCCTTTGGCAGCTTGACTGGGGGAGGCTACCCACACAGGCCCTGGGGGATTTTTTTTTTTTCCTCTTTTTTTTTTTTTCTTTAAACGAGGTTAACTGGTTTTGGCAGCTTGGTTTTTGGGGGAACCCAGAAAAGGCCCCTCGGGGTTTCTTTTCGGGGGAGGGGGGACAGTGGTCCCGTCTTGGCCACCCGCCTCTTGGCGGGGGAGAACCGGGAGCAGGGGGATGCGAACCCGGCTCCCCCCACCATGATGAAGACAGAGCCGCGGGGGCCCGGGGGTCCCCTCCGTAGCGCCTCCCCGCATCGCAGCGCCTACGAGGCGGGCATCCAGGCGCTGAAGCCACCGGACGCGCCGGGGCCCGAAGAGGCACCCAAGGCTGCCCACCACAAGAAATATGGCTCCAACGTCCACCGCATCAAAAGTATGTTCCTGCAGATGGGCACGACGGCAGGGCCGCCGGGCGAGGCGGGCGGCGGCGCGGGCCCGGCCGAGGCCCTGCGGGCGCCCGAGCGCGGCGTCCGCCTGTCGCTGCCGCGGGCCAGCAGCCTGAACGAGAATGTGGACCACAGCGCCCTGCTCAAGCTAGGGACCAGCGTGTCGGAGCGCGTGAGCCGCTTCGACTCTAAGCCCGCGCCCTCGGCACAGCCGGCGCCGCCGCCGCACCCATCCTCTCGGCTGCAGGAGACGCGGAAGCTGTTCGAACGGAGCGTCCCTGCGGCCGCGGGCAGCGACAAGGAGGCCGCAGCGCGGCGGCTACTGAGACAGGAGCGCGCCGGCCTGCAGGATCGGAAGCTGGACGTCGTGGTGCGCTTCAATGGCAGCACTGAGGCGCTGGACAAGCTGGACGCCGACGCTGTGTCACCGACGGTCAGCCAGCTCAGCGCCGTCTTTGAAAAGGCCGACCTGAGGACCGGCCTCCACCGTGGGCCCGGGCCCCCCAGAGCCGGGGCTCCGCAGGTCAACTCAAAGCTGGTCAGTAAGCGTTCTCGGGTGTTCCAGCCACCGCCGCCACCTCCCGTCCCGTCGGGGGACGTCCCAGCCGAGAAGGAGCGTGGCCCCGGAGGGCAGCAGCCCCCGCAGCACCGCGTGGCCCCCGCCCGGCCGCCCCCCAAGCCCCGGGAGGTGCGTAAGATTAAACCGGTGGAGGTGGAGGAGAGTGGGGAGTCGGAGGCCGAGGCGGCACCGGGGGAAGTGATCCAGGCTGAGGTGACCGTCCATGCAGCCCTGGAGAATGGGAGCACCGTGGCAACCACAGCTAGCCCCGCGCCAGAGGAGCAGAAGGCTCAAGCTGCCCCGGAGGAGTCAGCGGTGGCTGTGCCGGTGGTGACTGTGACAGATAAGGGCATCGGCAATGGCCGTGCCCCAGACTTGGCCCCTGAGGAGGCGGAGGAGTCCAAGAAGGAGGACTTCTCTGAAGCGGACCTGGTGGACGTGAGCGCTTACAGTGGGCTTGGGGAGGACTCTGGGGGCAGTGCCCTGGAGGAAGAGGATGAAGAGGACGAGGAAGATGGGGAGCCCCCCTACGAGCCCGAATCCGGATGTGTGGAGATCCCCGGGCTCTCGGAGGAGGAAGACCCAGCTCCTAGCCGGAAGATCCACTTCAGCACGGCGCCGATCCAAGTGAGTGAGTCCCCCAAGCCCCTCGGTAGCCCTTGCGCCGCCCCTGCCACGTGCGCGCCCCCGCCCGTCCAGCCGGGTTTGGCAGGCTGAGTCAGCCCATGCCACCCAGCCCCCTTCCAAGAAGTTACCACCCTGAGAGGGGTGTGGGGGAGTTCCAGCTGTTTGTCAGAGGGGAACGATTTCCAGGCCTGGCAAGGGGGTGGCCTGCCCCGACCTGCTCTCAGGTTCCTCTCCTTGCTGCCTGCCCAGCACTTCCTCTGTAACGTCCTGCCCTCACTGGGTGCTGGGACACCTGCTTTCCCGTTCTTGCCCAGATGTCCTTCTTCCAGAGGCTGGGGCTAGCAGGGGCAGAGGCTTGGGTGGTGGAAAGGTGTGTATGTGTCCTCAGGAGAACCCTTCCCTGCATTTGTCCTACCCAACTCTTGGAGCGTGGGGGGCAGGAGAGCTCAGAAGCCTCTTCGCTTTCCCCCACAGACAGGAATTGGATGGGGTGAGGCATGTTGAACAGAGGCAGGAGAGAGGGGACGGGGAACTTCCCAAGATGAACTGACGGGCAGGGTACTGCCCCCCTTTCTCCACCCTGCCTGTAGCCCCCACACCAACTTTGCAGAAGTGAAAGAGGGAAGCAGGTCTGTCAGGGTGTGCTGAGCTGGGACGTATGACGTGGGGGTAGGGGAAAGGCTTAGGCTGGGACTCAGTCCCCTAGGGGTCACTGGGGAGCCAGGGGGAGAAGTTACCCAGGTTTGCAGTTCCACAAGGAAGGGCTCTTTGTGTGACCTGCCAAGGAGCTAGGGCATCCCTAGGGCATGGTGGAGAAGGAGGGAGCCCAACTACAAGTCTGATGGCACCCTGCAGTGGCTGCCTTGCCTTTGGTCCTGGCTACTCAACAGGACTTACAGCCTTGACCCCTTGACTGAGGCAGGCCACATTCCATGGGTGGCCTGAGAGAGGGGTTGAGCCTCTTGTCCCATTTGGGCTCCTGTTGTCCCCCCCAACCCCTACCACCACTCTGGGTGACTGGTTTGTGGGTCTTACCAGTGCTTGCAGATCTTCAGAATAGCATTGAGGGGGAAGCATATTCTCTGGGGAGAACTGAGAACGTGGCCCCCTACCCTGCCCCCATCCTGCTCTCTACACACTTGGTTGGCACACGCAGCCTAGAGGGCTCTTGCTCACTGCCCAAGCTTCGCCCATGCCCAGCCTCAAGCCCACTAGTGGGGGTGTCCGATTCCCTGGACTTTCCCCAACCTGGTGCCCAGCCTGTACCCTTCCCCAGCACAACCTTCCACCCCTTGAATCTGTTTTCTTAACTTCTGGTGGACACTAAATTTGCTCAAGTTTCCTGTCACGTGCTCTAGAGAATCTCAGCCTCAGTACCCCACAGCTTCCCCACGCTGTCCCCCAGCACGGGGTCTGGAAGGTTAAGAGTGGATGGCCACTCCTCCCCCAGACCAGCCCCTTCCCTGCGCTGAGACCTGAAGAGCTATTTCTGCCTCTGTCCCCTTCCTTCTCTAATCTGGGATCCTGGAGGGTTTGGGGGATTTCAGCATTTCCTGGGACACTGAGGAAGTCAGGAAACCCCCTCACCACCCCTGCTCCACAGCCAGTTCTTAAGTGGCCTGATCCCTTCAGAGATGGAGTTTGGTCTTTCGGTCTCGGGCCTCTGTCTATATTTGACACGTTATCCTGATTTTTTGGTAAAAAATAGCACATGATTTGGAGCAGTGCTTCCTGACTCCCAGGTGACACTGATGCTCGCCCGAGCGTGAGAGCCTGTGCTGTGTGATGGTGGCTGTGTGCCTGACTTTTGACCTTGCTGGAGTTTCCTGCTCCCCACGCTAGCACTGGGGCTGCTGGTTTTCCTTGTCTCCACTCCTCAACACACACACATTAATAATAAGCACACGCTCTGTGCCCCCCAGATGCCCCAATTGTTGCCTTTATGGAGTTGCCGGCTTTTGCTGAGGACTGAGAACCCAGTGCTAGATTGTCACCTGGGGAGGTGGGACCAGGCTCCGAGCTCTGATAGACTAGAAACATCATGATGGGGTGAGGGGGCCCATGATAGGCTGGACACCCTCAGGAGGGGTACGTGGTAGTCTGGGTCCCCTGAGTCTGAGGACTTAGCTTCTTGCAGGGAGGAGGATTTGAAGGGTGAGCAGGATTTGATAGGCATAGCCCAGGGCAGACGGGGAGAGTGTGTTTTAGAGGTCATGGTATGTGTGTCAGTGTCTGTGTTTGGTGAGGGGATTTGGTTAGCCCAGGAGACCACAGAGATTTAGAGATAAGGAGACCCTCTCAGCTGGAGCAGAGGGCAAGCGTGAGGAAACTAGGGTGTAAAAGTGGGCCAAAGTCAACTCAGGGGCTCCAGGCTCACAGAGGCTTGTCTCTGGTTCTGGCACACGTATGTGTCAGGAACAAAGTCACCTGGTGACCCATGCATCAGAACCCAGCTGGGTGTAGTCTCATCCTGCCTTACACTGGCTAGTCTGTGTGACCTTGGGCAGCAGACCTGGCATCTCTGGACTAGGTAGAAATGGGCAGTCCTTTCCTACAGCAGTTTGAGGGCAGGCAGCTGGAGGCCACTGGCCCTGTGTTGGGAAGAGCTCTTGGATTGACACTGAGTTCTGAGGGCCTGAGGCAGAGTTGTTCTGATGCTGTGAAATTGAGGGCATTGAGCTAAGTGACCATATAAGCTCCTCCCAGAGTGGTTTCTGATCCTGTGAGCTCCTGCTGATGAAGTGGGGAGGGCACAGACAGAGGCTGGGACACCAACTGACAAGGATGCCCATGGGCCTGCTCTGAGAGGAGAAGGGGCCCTGGGCAGGGGGGGTGACAGGACCTCACTAAGGAGCCTGGTTCCTTCCTCAGGCCCCAGGCCCCAGCCGTCTGATGGAGCTGCTCCCCACTCCTCGCCCCCACTTGGCTCCAACTGGTACCAACCTGTTGCTGCAGGCAGTGAAGTAGGAACATCATGGTGCCCTAAATGGTGCTTATTAACCTCCCACTGGGGCACCCTTGCCTGGGCCCTGAACTAGGAACTCCCACAGTACTGCTGCCCTCCCCCCTGTAATCAGGGCAGGATGGGAGCAGGAGAATTCCTCCTTTTACTGCACAAGACACAGGAACTGGGAGATAGCAGAGGGAGAGGGGTGGGGTACAGGCTGACTTGGGTCTCCACAGGGCCTGGGTCTGCTGTGAGCAATGTCATGGAGTCTGCGTCTCTCTGACCTTGCTTTCCCCAGAGCTGTGGCCTGGGCCACCTAGTGGATAGGGTAGAGGTGCGGGAGTGGGTACAACCTGGGGAGACCAAGGCCTGGGCCTATAGGCTTCACCTTAGGAGCCTGGTGTTCTCTGATTCTGCTCCCTGAAGGACACAGGCTATGGAGGCCTGCCCTTCTTCCTGGGGTAGTGCTGCTCCTTCCTGCCTCCCTACTCTTCCCTCAGCATCTGACTTCAGGTTCAGGGCTGGGACCTGAGATGCCTCTGTGCTTCTTCCATCCCTGTCCCCCAATTCCCTCCCTATGTCTAACACCCGCTCCCTTACTCTCCCCATCTGGCATCCTCAGCGTCTTCTCCATCGTTCCCTCCTCCTCTGTCCCTCTCCTGCTCACTCTGTTCCTTCCTCTCCCACTGTTGACTGCCGCCACCTGTGTCTGTGTGTCCATCTCATTTCCATCAGGCTCTCTGGGCCCTCATTTCTGACATTCTGTCTGCCCTGCTCTGCTGATCTCTCTCTGGCTTGGGTATCTGGGCTCCTGAGTCTGACCATTTCTTCAGGATCCCCTTGTTTTCTCTGTACAGAGACCATGCTCTTGCTGGTCAGGGCCCAGAAGAGAATAGCAGTGTAGATCAGGCGAGGCTGGCTCCCCTTCTCTCTTGCCTCCTGTCTCCAGAATTAGAAAGGCCTTCATGGAGGTCTGGAGGCAACAGTGACGGGCCTAGGAGCACAGAGCTGGGGGCATCATGGGGCTGAGTAAGGCCTCATCTCTGGCCTGTCTCAGGGAGGCGGGGGAGGTACACTGCAGGAGGGGAGTGGGGCATGGGCTGCCTGCTCTCCCAGGCCTCTCTGAGAAGCTCCCCTCATACAGGTGTTCAGCACCTACTCCAATGAGGACTACGATCGTCGCAACGAGGACGTGGATCCCATGGCAGCCTCTGCTGAGTATGAGCTGGAGAAGCGGGTGGAGAGGTTGGAGCTGTTCCCTGTGGAGCTAGAGAAAGGTGAGAGGCCAGGGTCAGGCCACTGGGCAAAGATGGGGTGGATCCAGGCCTCTGTTTTGGCAGCAGCTTCACCCTGTGCCCTTGGGAGCTTCCACAGCAATTTGTGGTTTCTACCTGTGGCATGGCTCCTTGACAGTCTCCCTGCACTCCGCCCCACTATCACTGCCCCACAGCCACACATGGTCTGCAGTCCAGCACAAGCACACACCTGCCATCAGCCTGTCATGGGACATTCTTTGCTCCTTCAGTTAAGAAATATCTTTGAAGCCTTTATGTGGCATGTCCTAGGCAATGTCCTGGACATACACAATGATGGGCAAAAATAAGCATATCTTCTGCTCTCAGGGAGACTGCTAGGGAAGAAAGATACTGAGTACACTGGCCCATATAACTACATCCTCATCCAGTCTGAGAGGTACTGGGAAGGGAAGAAGGCGCTGCTATGCAGACATTCTGCAAGAGACCTGAGCAGACTGGCTGTGGGGATTCCCCAGAAAGTGACTTTGAGTGGAGATGCGAAGAAGAGGGATTAGGAGGATAGGTAGGCTAGAAGCAAAGGGAGTCCTGTGTGGAGCACGCTGCACTTAGCAGGCCTCCGCAGAAGTCCTGGGATTGCCTGGGGCCTGATGGTGCCGGGAGGCAGGGTATGCAGATGTAAGCTAAGGGCCCTGTGAAAAACACAGTTTTCTGTCTAAGATGGATTGGAAGCCAGTGGGAGCTGTTCCACTACCCTACCCCACATTGTAGCCACAAAGCCCACTCCCTCCATCCCAGCGCCCCATTCTCACATGTATATACAACAGCCTGTGGCCCCTGCCACCCTCAACAGAAGGGTGTTCCGGAAAGATCACTTAGGCTATATGTGGGGAGTGGGTAGAGAGCACAGAGGATGGAGCAAGATCACTGTGGCATGGATGGGGTGATGGCAATGTGGGAAGTGGTGGGACTTGAAAAATACAGAGTTAGCAGGGTCTGGTGGTTATTCGGCTCAGGGGTAGGGCTGTGAGGGCGAGGGAGGAATCCAGGTGACGCCCAGGCCTGGCAGCTGGTGGGTGGTGGTGCCAGCCCTGGTGAGGGAGTGGTGGATAGATCTATTTGTGGGGGGAGATTATGAGTTTGGATGCCAGAGGCCCAGGAAATGGCCAGTCAGGGGCAGGTGTATATAGAGGAGCAGGCCTTAGAACTGGAAATCGAGAGGTCTTTGATCACTGAAGCTGTGAATATGGATGACATTGTTTAGAATGGGGAAAGAAAAAGAGGCTTAGGACCAAGGCCCGTCATAGTCACTACTACCCCCATCCCAGCTACCACCACCTGCTGGCCATCACGGCCACACAACCCACCACCCTCATCCGGGCCACACAGCCCACTACCCCCATCACAGCCACCACTCCCCCATCACAGCCAGACAGCCCACTAACTCCATCCCAACCCCACACTCTCAAGTCTGTGCACAGCAGCCGCTGGCCCCTGCTGCCCATTGGTTCTTTCAGTGGAACCAAAAAGGCAGGGAGTGACTCAAGAGCCATCTTGGTTGACTTGGCAGAGGAGGGGTAGAAAGAAGCTTGTTCCTTCCCTAGTTGTGGGCCATTCTCAGAGCATGGAAGCTACTTCCTGATCTGGGACTGTGCCCTGGAGTGAGGAGTGTGGGATGGTAGAGCTCTCCCTCTATCCTCTGCAAGCCCCAATCTTCAGCTCCTCGACCACTCTTCCCTGCCCACCCCGGTACCTGACCATCACTCTGCTCCACAGACTCCGAGGGCCTGGGCATCAGCATCATCGGCATGGGAGCTGGGGCAGACATGGGTCTGGAGAAGCTGGGCATCTTTGTCAAGACTGTGACTGAGGGCGGTGCAGCCCACCGGGATGGCAGGTACCACCTTCCACTGCCCCGCCCCTATCCCTTTACAATCCCCTTCCCCATTGCTGGCCAGCTGTCGTTTGTGGGATGTGCCACAGCCTGCGGATGGGCCATTACCTAGGAGATGGGTGTGCTCTGTGTGTGGAGTTCAGATATTTGTGGAGCACTGCTGTGCCAGGTGCTGTTCTGGCCCCTGAGGATACAGCAGTGCAGGAAACTTGGAAACTGCTGCCCTCATGGTGCTTACATTCGAGATAAGTGCGGGTGCTAAGGACCGGTGTGTAAGATGCCACGTGGGCTGACGTTGAGGCTGCATGCCTGGTGGAGAACAGTTGGGCATTCTTTTTTTTTCGGTTAGTAAATGTCGAGTCCCTGACTCGATCACTGTGCTGACGCTAGGCCTGGGCAGTCAGCGGTGAGGGCCCTGCCTTGGAGAGTCATGCATTGTAGTGAGGCAAGCAGACTTTCAACAAGCAGACACAAAAATTGGTGACATGGAAGGAAAGTACAGGTGTATATAGGAGGACTTGGCCTATCTGGACATCAAGAAAGGCCTTCTCGAGGCAGTGACCTGTGAACTGAAATCTGAAGAATGAGCAGAAGTGAGTTAGGTCAAAGAAGTGGGATGGGGAAGTTCTAGGAGGGGAGCCAGTAGCAGAGAGTAAGGAGATCCAGGTCTGCAGTGTGGCTAGAAAAGCTCTCTGAGATGGGGCCACTCTGTGGGTGTGCCCGTGTGTGCCCGTGTGTGCATGTGTATAGCAGCTGTCGCTAGAAGAGGGTGGGTGCTGTGGATGCAGAGAACAAGGAGAACAAGGTCGAGTCCTGGACAGCCCAGTGACCCTTCTGTGGGGCTCTTCTGCTTTGTGGATGGTGTGTTTGTAGGGGTAGGGTATGAAGACACAAGGCTTTAGGACATCCCCCCAGGTTGTGAACTAGAGGTTGACACTGAGGGCACCTGATGGTGGTACCATTCTACCGTGGACATCCTGCGTGTCACAGAGGTAAACAGGTGTCTCAGGGAGGTGTGGACAGCCTTAGGGTCATGTTGTGAGAGGTGGAGTTGTCACATTCAGAGAACTTGTGACTGTAGGAACCCAGGTGGCATGCCAGGGCTAGGGACATGGAAAGGTGATATTCCTGACCTTCACTTACCCCCTGCAAAGCCTTCAGTTTGAACTTCCCAGAAACTTTTCCACTGTTGCTTACTAGCGGTTTGGGGAGCATGTGTATGTGTTATAACTCTGTGCACATGATGTGTTCACGAGCTTGTGCACACGTCGGAATGAGTTGAGTGGGGTGCACTATTTGTAATAGGCCATTTCTGCCATTTCTGAGAGGAGCCCGGTGAGGAGCTAGGTACTGCAAGGTAGGCTGGAGAAGAGAAGGAAATTGTCAAAGATGCTCCCACTCTTCAGCCCCCTCCACTGGCCAGCCTGGGCCACTCCCATTTCCCTCCTAGGGCTTCAGGTACCGTGGGGACAGTGTATGTGGAAGATGTCCGTGGCCTCAGGTCTTTGCTGAAATGTGGGTGATGAGGGCTGTGTGTCACAGATGTGCATGAGCAGAGGTGTGCTCGCTCTGTGGATGTCGGACCACTCTGTCAGATGTGATGGAAGAGGGCATAAGGTGACTGGGACAGGAGATGGGCCTGCCACCACTCCTGGTTTGAGATGCCTGTCTCTGCTTCCGTTACCTATCTCACTGCCCACACAGGCGGGCTCTGGCCCCATATAGTCTGCGTAGATGGACAAAGCACTGCCCTGGGAGGACCAAGCCTCATGTTTCTGATGGGAGGGGGGCCCCTGTACCCCAGCTCCACAGTCTCCTTTGTGACTCCTTAATCACCATTGCCTCCCTTAGGATCCAGGTAAACGATCTCCTGGTGGAGGTGGACGGAACAAGTCTGGTGGGAGTGACTCAGAGCTTTGCAGCCTCCGTGCTCCGGAACACCAAAGGCCGAGTGCGGTGAGGCCAGAGGCAGGCGGGGAGAGGGAGCAGGCGACAGGCTCAGCACTCGGTGACCATTCTGCCTACTTGCCTGCATCCAGTCAAGGTTCTGGGTGGCCCAGCTCAGGGAGGGGCGGTTCTGCTGACTCCTTACCTGAATAAGTTGGTGTCCCATGATCCTTTGCCTCAGGCCTGCCTTCCTATCCACGTCCTCTCCCACTGCTGCTGGCCACTAGATGCTAGCATCAAGACAGGCCCAACATCCACCACCCCTTTTAGATGGCTTGCTTGGGTTGTCCTGTATGTGATGACAATGTTTGTCCTTTCCCCCTACCTGCCAGTGGCTCATTTGGTGAAGAACTGAGATATAGAGGGAGGTTGTCATCCACATGGGGTGTCCCTTCACCCAGAATTTCATCCCTCCCCCCTCACCAGCCCTCTGAAGTCCTGGGAAGACTCTCTCCTCCCTGGCCTCCAGACAGAGGCAGATGGATTATAAGCTTCCTGTGTCCATTTCTTCTCTCCCAGTAACATTCAGGGATCACCCCCTGCCCCCTCTAAGAGGGGCACTACCCCCAGGAAAGGGTGGTGGAGAGAAACAGGATGTGGGTGGCCACAGGGAGGAGGGGCTGATGCCTGGAAGCTCCACTGTTTCCTCTCCATCCTAATCTCCAGTAGCCATCATCCGCCCCTTCCTGAAGCTCAGAGGCCTGGAACTTACCCAAGGCACACCTCCACAGCCCAGCCTTGATGGGTGGATCATCTCCACCATTCCCCTGAGTGGGAATGGAATGAGCTCCTCACACTGGATGCTCCTGAATTAGTCCTACAAAACCCAACTTAAGTTTGGCTGACATCCTCTTTCCCCCTGGCCAGGAGGGCTGGTGGGCCTACCTCCCTCTCCTGGGAAGGAAACCCAGTATAGTCCCCAGCTCTCCCATTCATCATTAATGCTCTGTGGCCTCTGACTTAGTAGCCCTCTCATTTCACCTGCCCTGGGAAGGCCTGGGTTTGGGGGAGCAGCAACTGGGAGAGTGGTGGCATTACCCAGCTGAGGGCAGAAGGCAAGGGGATGATGCTGGTACCTTTACAGGTTTATGATTGGCCGAGAGCGACCGGGAGAGCAGAGTGAAGTGGCCCAGTTAATTCAACAGACCTTGGAACAAGAGAGATGGCAACGGGAGATGATGGAGCAGAGATACGCCCAGTATGGGGAAGATGACGAGGAGGTAGGGCCTCGCACCTGGCTGGACATGTAATTGCCCCCTGGTGGCCACATGAGGCATTGCAGCCACCTCAGTTGCCCACAGGCAGTGTGTTGTTTTGTTGTTAGCTACCCTTTAGTTGGTTCAGACTCACATGTACAACAGAAGGAAACACTACCCAGTCCTGCGCCATCCCTACAGTTGTTGCTTGTTTGAGCCTACTGTTGCAACTACTGTATCAATCCAGCTCATTGAGGGTCGTCGTCTCTTTGACTTACCCTGTACTTTACCAAGCATGATGACCTTCACCAGAGACTGGTCCATCCTGATGGCACGTCCAAAGTGTGTGAGACAAAGTCTCACATCCTTGCTTCTAAGGAGCACTGTGGCTGTACTTCTTCCAAGACAGATTTGTTTGTTCTTATGGCAGTCCCTGGTATATTCAATATTCTTTGCCAACACTGTAATTCAAAGGCATGAATTCTTTTTGAGTCTTCCTTATTTACGGTCCAGCTTTCACATGCATATGAGGTGATTGAAAACACCATGGCTTGAATCAGATGCCCTTTAGTCCTAGTCTTTTCCAGCAGATTTGCCCAACGCAATACATCATTTGATTTCTTGATTGCTGCTTCCATGGGCACTGATTGTGGATCCAAGTAAAATTAAATTCTTGGTAACTTCAGCATTTTCTCCACTTATCATGATGTTGGTTCTTGGCCCATTTGTGAGGATTTTTGTTTTCTTGACATTGAGGTATAATTCATACTGAAGACTGTAGTCCTTGATCTTCATCAGTAATTGCTTCAAATCCTCTTGCTGTTAGCAAGTGAAAGCAGTGTAAAGAAACTCCCAAGAGCTCTTCCCTTCCCTGAGGGAACCCCCAGTGTCCGGGAGGAGATATAGACCTTTCTTTAAAGAAGCCTAGTCTTTTGGAGGAGTCACATCCTCTTTTTCTGATAACCTTATTGGTCCTACAGAGAAAACACAGTTCCCTCAAAATGCCTCTCCTATGAGGGAAAAGCACAGCTCTGGGCCTCAGGGAACCTAATCTGAGGAGATAGATGGCTGTAGACCTCAGAGGACTCCTAGTATGAGGGGAGAAGTGAAGACTGTTTCTTCACGGGTCCAGTCCTGTGCAGAAAACTACTCCTGCCTTCAGGGAAGTCCCCAGGCTTTTGAGGGAAAAATCAAACCAGGGCTATGGTGGAGCCCTAGACCAATGGGAGAGGATAAACCACACCCCTAGGTGGCTCCTATTCTGACAAGGACAGATGGCTGCTAGTCTGAGTTCTGGTCATCAGGGCAGGAGGCGGCCAGCCTGGGCCAGGTCTGCAGCCTTCTGTCTCCCTTCACAGACAGGAGAGTACGCCACGGATGAGGATGAGGAGCTGAGCCCCACGTTCCCGGGTGGCGAGATGGCCATCGAGGTGTTCGAGCTAGCAGAGAATGAGGATGCACTGTCCCCTGTGGACATGGAGCCTGAGAAGCTGGTGCACAAGTTCAAGGAGGTGGGATGAGGGGGTCCCTGGGACATGGAGGTGAAGGCTGACCAGCAGCCTCTTGTCCTGCGGTACTATCTACCCCAGCTGGAGCTGAGCACCTGCCCTTCTGTCCCTTCAGCTCCAGATCAAGCATGCTGTGACTGAGGCAGAGATCCAGCAGTTGAAAAGAAAGGTGAGGAGGGGTGTGTGCTGGGCAGTGGTGTCCGAGGGTTGGGAGAACAGAATCCCCCCACACCTCTCACCTGCATGTGCAGGCATTCTTACCCACTGATCAGCCCATACAGAGCAGACCACTTTGAGGCAGTGGAATGAATGTAGGGTTAAAAGCTCAAGCTCTGGATCCATCTGCTCTGCCAGTCCCTGGCTGCTGTGTGCCTCAGTCTCCTCATCTATAAAATGGGGTAGTAATAATACCAATACTACAGGATCATTGTGAGGATGAAATGAGATAGTACATGTAAAGATAGTACATGTAAAGTACTTAGCACGGTGTAAGTCAAGCTATTAGCTATGCTACTGAAGTCACACTAAGTCACACTCCAGATGTCTACATGTTCATATTGTCCCACAGATGTCCTCTATATACAGGACCAGCAATAAACACAAACTACCCAGAGACGTGCGTCAGCATCACCCCAGGTGCATGGTATACAGACTCATCCAGAATCTACACCTCATGTGACACTGCATACAACTGCATCAACCTGGACCCACACTGCAGTCAGGTCTGCTGTGAGACACACAGTCATGACCACTGTTCAGAACACGTGGTATCAGGAAGAATGTCACAGGACATGCACATTGTCAACAGGACAAGCAACACAAACCTGCTCACAGTGACACTGCGCGATGGTGACACACACGACTTATACAAACAGCCATATGTGCCATGCGCAGACACCCACACAGTCATTAGGTGCCAGCATGCTCAAAGGTTTGTAGATTGACAGCCTTCATGTTAAAAAATTGAACTGGGCCCCTGCTGGGGTCTGGACACAGGACACGGGGCTTCCCGTGTGGCAGACAGAGCATACACGGGACCACGCAGACGCCGTGTCCCAGATGCATGCACGCACACATGCCTGCATGTGAGTACGCACCCCTGGCACGTGTACAGAGAGGAGAGTGAGACTGAGCCTTGGAAGGAAAGCAGGCTAGATGACTGAGGCAGAAGTAAGGGCGTTCCTGGCTGGGAGAGGAGCTTGAGCTTGGAGGTGAGATTTGAGGCAGTGGGGAGGCCTGTCAGGCTGTGGCAGACACTCCTGTAGGGGGACATGGAAGCCAGGGCTGGACGCCAGGAGACTGTGTCTTCACTGCCCTTGAGGACTGTGGCCTTGGGTCTGTAGACAGCATGAAGCTGTGCAGCAGCCATATGGGAGTTTTCAGAAGGTCACTGCCTGGAAAGTAGAGAGGGTATGAGGGTAGGGAAGACTTGGGGGCAGGCCAGCCAGTTAGAGGCCGAGGCAGTGTCCTGGCAACAGTGGCCCAGGACTGCCCAGAGTGCAGACAGTATGGAAAGGAAGGGTGGGTTAGAGCTGCATTTCTTGGGTGTATGGAGAGCACAAAAGAGAAGGTGAAGGCCAAGGTTACTTCCATAAACATCTCTTGGAAGCCTTCTAGGTGCCTGACACCAGTCCAGGTACTGTGGTGGGCAAAAGCAGACTTGGTCCCTGCTCCTTGTGGTTTACATCCCGGCACACCAATGGCTATACTGATAGAAACGGGGACAGGGCTTTGCAGAGAGGACAGGGCTACTGAGCTCCTAGAGCCAAAGAAGTCAGTGCAGCCAGGGTGGGGGTGGGGCTGTGCTGGGTAAGTGCTGAGCAGGGACTGAAGAAAGAGCTGGTGGGCAGTGACCTGGCAAGGGACACAGGAGATAGGGCTTTCTAGGTAGGTAGCTACAGGCTTAGAGGTCCTGTGGCAAATCTGAAGATCTGTAGGAAGGCCTTTGTGGCTGGGGCATGAGAAGCAAGGGCTTTTGCTGTGAGCACCTCTAGAAGGGCAGGAAGGGGCTGGAGGCTGAGTGGCTGTGAAGTGGTGGTGACGCCTTTTAACAGAGGTGAGCAAGTCAGGAAAGGAAGCATACATTTCTGAGGGTGGCAGGCCTGGTTTGCCATGGGGTGTCTATGAAGAGCTGGGGGACAAAGTGAGTGTGGGAGCCTGGCTGGGCTTCAGCTCAGGATGTGATGTGGGGACTAGGACCCCACCCCAGGGCAGTGAGTACAGACAGAACAAAGGATCTGGGACTGCATTGTTCAGGTGGAGAGGACTACTTTGGGCTGAGAGAAGAGCCATGATTTTTCAGGAAGCCACAGGAACAGGGACTGGTCAGATAGAGGACAGACAGCAGTGGTGACTCCCAGCTGCCCTGCTCTTTCGTTCTCACACTGTAGCCCTTCTAAGTGTAGCAAGATGGGTATCACTCCCATTTTCCAGATGGGAGGATTAAGGCTTAAGACAGAGCTTGCCTTGCCCCAAGTCACAGAGCTAGTTACAGGGTTCCTGTCTTCCTGGGAGTAAGGTACAGTGTCAGTGAGCCAGGCTGTAAGTTGAGTCTGAGGTCCCGTCTCTTCCTTCTCTGGGCCTTAGCCCTCAGGTTCAGCCACAGGGAGTTAGTAGCTATGGTGCTCCATATCTGCAAGTATCCTCAGTCTGACCCCAATGCCAGAATGGCAGGTTCTCCTTGGCTCCCTCTGCCCCCTACCAACCCAGAGCCACCCCTTCCTCCCTCAGCTGCAGAGCCTTGAGCAGGAGAAGGGGCGGTGGCGGGTGGAGAAGGCCCAGCTGGAGCAGAGTGTGGAGGAGAACAAGGAGCGCATGGAGAAGCTGGAGGGCTACTGGGGGGAGGCCCAGAGCCTGTGCCAGGCTGTGGACGAGCATCTGCGGGAGACTCAGGCCCAGTACCAGGCCCTGGAGCGCAAGTACAGCAAGGCCAAGCGCCTCATCAAGGACTACCAGCAGAAGTAGGTGGCTGGGGAGTGGGGTGGGGGCCTGGGATGGGGCCCAGGGAGGACTGAAAGGCCTTTGGTGGCCGCTCCTCCCTACCTCTAACCAAATAGGGAGGCAAGGAGCACAGAAGCTGGAAAGTCCCGTGGTTGGGGTGCCTGGACTGAGAATGACTTAGACACCAGAGCCAGCACAGGGCCAGGTGCCAGAGGCACTGGGGAGACCTAGGGGCTCCTGACCTAAGAATAAGCGAAGAGGCAGAGCTTCCCAGGCAAAGCTGAGGATAGGGCCAAGGACTTAGAGGCTCCTAGGACTGAGGCCAGATATCACGCCCTACCCATTGTGTCTCCAGGGAGATTGAGTTCCTGAAAAAGGAGACTGCCCAGCGTCGGGTTCTGGAGGAGTCTGAGCTGGCTAGGAAGGAGGAGATGGACAAGCTCCTGGACAAGGTAGGCTAAGGGGTTCCCTGAGAGCAGGGCCCTATGGAAGGAACAGCAGGTAAGAAGCTCCATTTAGTAGCTGCCTTGTGAGTCCTGGAGGGAGAAGGGAGGAGCCATACTCCTGGCTCAGGCTCCTGTCACTACCAGGGAGGCAGAGGCGGCACAGCCTATGCCTGTCCCAGGCCTGACCCACTCCCTCTCTTGTTTTCCAGATCTCAGAACTGGAAGGAAACCTGCAAACACTGAGGAATTCCAATTCTACTTAAAACAGGAACATTCCTTGACTGGACAATAGTCAACCTTTTCCCATTGTCCTCCCCCCCCCAGTCCTCAATACTCTGCCCCACCCCCTACCAGCCTGGGGACAGGTGCCCCAACTTTCCCCACCCCTCCACCCCAGCTTCAGGGACCAGAGGGCCCACACCACAGGTCCCCTTAAGGTGGTTCAGACAGGCAGAGGTGGCTGGAAGGGTGGCTGCCTTGCTGCCCCAGGGGGCTGAAACAGAGGCTGTGGGATGCTGAGGGTTGGCCTGGGTGTGTGGGTGGACACACAGACCTGCAGATCAAACTGCCAGACTTTACACCCTCCAGCCTTTGTCTCTGGACTGGCATGGGGCTGAGGGCTCTCCCAGCATCTTGACAACTGGAGGCTGCTCCCTGCCCACGGGCTCCTGGGCCTCTTGACTTGAGACTCTACTTCTTGGCCATCCCCATCTCCCCAACCATTGTGCTATCTCTATTGCATTCTGACCCTTCTGCTTGGGCGGGGGGTGGGGTTGTCTCGACACCCTCTGCTGTCTCTCTTCCCACTCCCAGGAGTGGGAGTGCCCAACCCAGAGCCCAGGGAGGCTGGTTCTGGCCCTGCACTGATTTCTCACTTATTCTTTGGGGAAAGGTGAGTGAGATCAAGAAAAAGGGAGAGTCTGGGACATCTGGTCCCCAGCTCCCCGTCTCCTGGGGCTGCAGCCCCCAGTTCCTCCTTGTGCCTCCCCAGCCCAGGTGCCAAATAGCCATAACCTCCTCCAGAAATTGTTCTGTGGCCTCTCTGGGGTCCAGGTTCCCCAGCTAGGCCTGGGAATAGCCAGGGAGGAGTGGGGGTCAGCTTAGGGTGCCTGGCTGCAGCGACCCTGGTCTTAGGCAAGGAGAACACTTCTCACCAGAGAGCCAGGCGCTGCCTTGCCAAGGGAGACACCTGGAAGCCTTGTACTAACATGGCAGAGATTCAGCCTCACCGCCCACCCTACCTGTTTTCCAGTGTTTGACTGGAGGGCAAAATCTTACTACTCATCTTTTTGGAGACCAGGGCTGCTCTTGGCAGCCTGCTTTCTAAGTGAAATAGACTCCGTTTCCCCGCGTGAACCCCAAATTGGGGCTTGGACCAAGGGAGGTGAGGCCTCCCCCCACCCCTGTTCTCTCTCCTTTCAGAATCCATCTCTCATTTTGCTCATTCCTCTAGCCCCAAGCCTGGGTTGTTTTTTTCTTTTTCATTTTTTAAAAGCAGACAACTCCATCTGATCTGTTGACTTTCCTCATCCCCTGTAAATAGACCATACCATTGATCAGTATTTCTTGGCGCCTCCCCTCTTCTCGACCCCAGACGTGCTCCTCCACCCCTCCAAGAGTTGGCTGTCTCAGTGCCGGCCCGGCCCCTCTGCACTTCCTCCTCCCAGCAGACGGAGGGGGCGGGCCCAGGGGCGGGGCCTCGGGCGCTTCCGGTCTCGGGCTGACGGCTGCCTCCGCCGGGCTCTCCGAGGGACTGTGTCTCTGTATATAATATATATATGTATGTATTGTTCCCGGTTTTGTACGGACCATGCCCTCTGTCAGGTCGTCCCCATAAAAGCAGCCCCCAGAGTCCCCGCTGCCTGGTTTCTTGACTCGCTGGAGAGGGGCTGGGGAAGGGTTGGGGAGGGGAGGTCCCAGGCACGCCGGACTGTGCTCAGCGGCCTCCCATCGGTGCTGTGTCTGACCCCAGGGTCTTTCTGTAGTTCTTCGGTTCCTATTTCCAATACATTCTCTCTGCCACCACTCGCCACCCTTCATAGTCCATGCTTTTTATCTAGTTTTCATGGGCAGGACTCGGGTTTCTAGAGAGTTCTGACTGCCCACTGCATTTCTCTTTCGTGTCTCTGAAGGTATTCAGAGAGTGGGTTAGATAGGGGAAGATGAATCCTAAGTTCTG
The DNA here is from genome assembly GCA_028571685.1 of Heterohyrax brucei. Taxonomy (NCBI): domain Eukaryota; kingdom Metazoa; phylum Chordata; class Mammalia; order Hyracoidea; family Procaviidae; genus Heterohyrax; species Heterohyrax brucei. The sequence goes on along the minus strand of CM053149.1, from coordinate 107,677,835 downwards.
TAAAGTGATAGATAAACCCAGCCCCTACTCCTATGAAGCCCAGTGTCTGAGTGTAGTATCTGAAGGATCAGAGGTTTCCTGGAGGTGGTAACCGGGAGCGGGAAGTCACATGGGGGCAGTGTTGTCTCCAGGGTCCTAGAGAGAGTCTTCTACGTGCCCCTCTCATTGGATGTGATAGTCCTGTAACAGTCCTAGTCCCCGTGTTTCATGCTAGCAGGTCTGGTTGCTGACTCACTCTAATACTAATAGTGCTGGGAGTCCAGATGCCAGGGTACTGGGGAACAGACTCGGGTGAAGTCCCAGAGAGAAGTGAGAGCCAGCAGGGGAGTGAGTGGGGGTTTGGGGGGTGTGAGTGTGTGTGTGTGTGTGTGTGTGTGTGTGTGTGTGTGTGTGTGGTTCAGTAGTACAGACCCGGAGTGTGTCTGTGTGTGTGTGTGCTGGGTTCAATAGTACAGCCCTGGAACTCTGCTTTCCACTCCCTTTGCCATAGGGAATGCAAGTCCTAACATCAGGGCCTTTAAAAGTCATCTTGGTGAGTCCCTGACAGTATCCAAAATGAGTGGCATCCGTCACAATTCCCAGTGATAGCTCAGTTTCCTGAGGCAGCCACTCCCTTGGGGATGGCTGTTACACAAGCCTTATTCATGCAGGGCCACTCTGGACCCTGTACCTTCCATCCAAAAATCCTAGTTCTATAGCTCAGGGCTATGTATAGGACTGTTTTGAGTCCTGCCAGTTCCCAGGGTCATCAGGAATCCTGGGGTGGTGACCATGCCTCTCAAGGCACCTTCTCTACATAGATTGTCCTTGGAACACTCTGGAAGTCATGGGAATGCTGAAGACAGATCAAGTGGTTGAATCACAAGATCCAAACCCAAACCAAACTCACTGCCATTGAGTCAGGTCGACTCATAGTGAGAGACTAGCAAACCACAAGGTCACACAGATCATGGCTCCAGAATTAGAGGTTGCTGAACTCCAAAGCCAAAGATAAAGGGTTGTTAGTCCTGTTTTGGAAACCTAACCATGAAGTCTAAGAAGAGAATTTGCCTGAATCATCCTGGATAAGAAGATGTGAGGGTTGTGAGGGCTTCTGCTGGTCTGAGCAGAGCTGAGCATCCAGGGTGGTACCCCACTGACCTTGTCTGTCCTATGCAGCAGGTGAGGAGCCAGAATAGGACGGAAATCTGTCATGGGTACACTGTATGTTCTGAAAGGTGGGCCAAGTAAGATCCTATGTCTAATCCTGAGTATGGTGTGTTGTTCCATATGGAGTTCTATGTGTGGCTTTGCTGTTTCTCAGGTCTGAGATGTGACTCCCCATGATATATGTCCATGTTTAAGGCTGTGCCAAGTACTTTTGGGCAGTCCTTGTGTCACTGTGCAGCCTTGTCACCTGCCTAGTTCTAGGGTATAGATTGCCACTTCAACTTGGGGGGCAGGGAATCAGATGAAGGTTTTCTTCCAGATGATTTGGTATCACTAGGAATGGGGGAGGGGGTTCTCCCAGATCCTATAGTCTAGCAGAACTCTCCCACAGACACCCTCTACCTCAGCACTCACCTTATCCAACATCTCCCCAACCCCTTGGGATCTACAGGGGCTTTATAACCAATTATTCCAGCCCACTACCAGATCTCACCAGATGCCTGTACACCATATCCTCATGCACTGTGATAATTCCTTGAAGATCCCAGACACAGCCCATCATCCAGAGACACCAGTCCCTCCCCAAATCTCCTTGTGAGTGTCCAAAGATTCTGAAGACACCCAGAAACCCCCTAATTTCCACAGATCTCCTTTGATACCCTCAGTCCCCAAAGGCTATTCTGTCCTCATCCACAGTCCTGGTGGCACCATGGTTAAGCACTCAGATATTAGATGAAAGTTGGAGGTTCACCACCAGAAGCTCTTTGGGAGGAAAGAACTGGCAATCTGCCCCTGTACGGATTACAGCCTAAGAAACGCTATGGAGCAGCACTAATCTGTCCTATAGGGTTGCTATGAATTGGAATTGCCTTGATGGCATACAACATCTACAGCCATACAACCATCCTGGCTCAATGTGCCACCTCCTATAGCATCTCAGAGGCACTGGACTGCAGAGACTTCCATGGGCTATTAAGGAATCCTGTATCCTAGGCTCCACTCCTCATCCCTGAGCTCTGCACCCTCTGAACCAACTTCACCACTTGCTCTTTAACCAGCTACTTTACTCTTCTCTCGTTTTCTCTGCTTAAGATAGGGGTAACAGAAATATCTGAGGCTTATTGTACGGATGGCCTTAACTAACCCAAGAAAAGTGCTTAGTACAAAATCTGGCAAATCCTAAACCCTTCCCTTCTGGTAGCTGGTTGTTGATTACTAAGTTAGCTCCCTTAGTTGGCTAGCCACTACCTCCTGCTCACCAAGTCCAAGTCTGATCTCACCTACCCCCACCTCCAACCTGCTCCACCTCCAGGGCTCCCTGCTTCAGGCCAAGACTGGCAATCATGCCTAGTCAGTGCGCGGGTCCTGTCCCATCTCCTCACTTCTGCAATCTGAATAGTTCACAGCCTGATCTTTAATCTTTATGCTATCATCATCTCTCAAAAGTCTCATGAGGGGTCTCCCTGCTTTCAGCTTGCCCTCTCCAATCCCTTCTCCACAGAGGAGCCAGAGGGTTCTTCCTAAAATACAAATCTTTGTACCTCGCTCCTCTATTTTATTTTTTTCATGGCTTTTAGGATAAAATACAAGCCCCACAGCGCCCATCTCCCTAGCCTCACCTCATCTTCCCTCCTCCCCACCCATCCCAAGCTCTACTGGCACCCACTACCTACCCAGACCTGCAGGAGAGGCCAACATCTCACCTCCAGGCATCCTCCCTGACTACCCTCCACCCAGGCCCGTCCTGGCGCCCTCCAGTGAGCTGTCCCGACGTAGAGCGTGCCTGTGAACCAGCGCTCCCAGCACCCGGTAGAGCAGGACCTCCCCAGTCATCTGTGGCTGTGACTACGTCCCGAGCCCTGAAGGCCTGGCCTGGGCTGACTGTGTTCACCGGGGTCCTCTCAGGTCCGGGCGCACACGACTGCTCTGAGGCAGTGTACGGAATGAATACCTCCGGAGCCCCCACAGGCCCGACCGAGGAGGCAGAAGCCCCGTGGCCCCGGCCGCGCGCGCGCGCTCTCCCGCAGGCCGCAGAGCAGCGGCCACTGGGCGCCCCAGGCCCGGCCAGGGGAGCGCGCGGGCCACCCCGCCTCCGCCACCCTCCCGCCCACGCCGCTCCTCCTCCCGCCCGCCCGCTCTTTGTCTCCTGGGCGCCCGGCCTCCCCGCCACGCGCCCCCGCGCCGCCCCTTCCCCGGGGACCCCCGTGGACCCCCGGCCGACGCGACGCTGCGCCGACTGGTCTGCCACGCAGGGCCGCGTCCGGCGGGCGGGGCGGGGGCGCGCTGTCTCTCGGGCGCTCACACACACACACACTGGCACACACATACACACGCACACACGGAGCATCCTCCCGTCAGGTCTCCCGGTCCAGCCCCGCCCGCCGCCTGCTTCCCGCAAGCCTCTCTCTCTCTCTCTCTCTCTCTCTCTCTCTCTCTCCCTACACCAGCCCCCTATCCCTCGAGCCCCAGGCCCCTGCCCGCTAACCCCCGCTTACACCCGGCATGGAGCGCCCTGAGACCACCCAGAGCCCCCCGCGGCCAGGGTGACGGCCCCTACCTCTCTCCCGCCCCGGCCCCCGCCTCGAACATCATGGGCCTGAGGGGTTCTCGAGGCGCCGGCTGCTGAAGATGCCCGATGCTGGAGGTGAGGGGCCGGGACCCCTGGGACTCAAGGGTGGGTGGGGACGCCGGGCTGGGGGCTAGTGGGAGGACCCCGAGTAGGATTGATAAGGCGAAGCGACAAGAATCTTTCTAACCCTATCCCGAGGGGGCTACACGGGACTGGGGTGCTGAGCTGGCAGAGGAAGGGGCAGAGATAGGATTTGTGTCCCTAATCCCTTTCCTCATGCCCGTTGCCTGGAAAAATTAATCAAAAACTGGAGTGGGGGGAGGGGAGAGGGCTTAACTCTTTGCTCGGCAGGGAGTTGGGGACTGATGGATTGGAGAGAAACTCATTACCTAGGGGTAGGGGTCCAGGGAGCGGAGTGGCTGTCCTGTGTGCCATCCTCTCCTTGTCTCCAGCAGGGCTCCGAGGTGGTGTGGAGACCCACCGGGTGCCCCAGCCCAGAGCTAGTGGAAGACTGGGCCTGATGGGGAGAGGGTACTGCCTTCCCTAGCTGCACAATTTGCCTCCCTCCACCTCAAGCTCGCTCTCTGGTCCATCCCTTCTTGGCTTTCCCCCAGTTGCACTTCTCTTTAGGTCTGTTTCTTTCCTTCCAGGGCCTCTTCCCCTGCCAGCCCCGCGGGGGTCCCACTGCCTCCTGCAATGGATTCTCCATACTCCTTCCCACCCTGCTCTTGATCCTCAGCCAGGGCCACTGGAGCCTCGGTTGCCACTGCTGCCCGCCCTGCCCCACTCTGATCTCTTTCTATTTCTGAGCACCCCTTCGGGTTGCCCAGGGGACTCCGCTTCTCTGCTCATTGGTCTCAGACTGTTCTTCCTCTTCAGTCTCTCCCCACTTCCTCCTCAGGGCTTGAGCTTGCTTTATTTCTCATTGGCCCTCAGCCTGGTCCCAGGAAGCTTTGAGCTCACCTGCCTCCCTTTCTCCTAGAGAAGAGTCAGAGGTCATTGATAAACCTCTGGTAGTTAGACATTTTCGGGGGGCAGAAGTGCTCTGATAGCATCAAAGCCCAGACTGGATCCAGAAGGGACAGGTTTGTTGCCACTCCTGTGGCAGTTACCTGGAGAGTGAATGTGTGTGTGTGTGTGTGTGTGTGAGTGAGTGTTATTGTGAGTGTGAATGAATGAGAGAGAGAGAGAGAGAGGAGGGTTGGTGTCTAACTGTCCAAGGCTCAGTTTTGAAAGTGGGGGATTGGGTGGGAGGAGCCTGGTGACCTCCTGAATACCCTGATTCTTCTCCAGAGTTCCCCATCAGACAGTGTAAGGATGGTCTCCAATACACACATCCCCAGGGGTTGTTTGAGAGAAAGAAAGCAGTCTGTGCTGAATCAGGATGGAATAGAAGAGGATATGAGCTGGAAGCCCCAGCCCACCCCAACCTGAAAGATGGCTCCATCGGAGAGAGGAACTTACCTGGACTGCGCCTTGAATAAAGGATGCACAGGATGGCCATTCTTAGGAAGTCTGAGAGAAGGCACAGCCTCTGCCCTCAAGGAGTCTCTGTTCTGATGGGAGAGGCAGTTCCCATCTTCTGAGAGTCTCTAGTCTGCTGGGGGAATACATGGCCCCTCGCTACCTTTAATCTAGGGAAGATATGACCCATTTACAGAATCAATGAAGTATAAAAAATTTCCCATTTTCCAGTGGTTGGGGAAGGATGAATTTAGAAATTATATAGACAAATGGGAGGAGGAAGGGCTGTCTGAGACAGCTTTCTGAGGGAGGAGGCATCTCAGTCCTAGTCAGGTGAGGTTTGGTGATTTGATGGGGTAATGTGGTTCATTCCTTGGGGCCAGCCCTCTATCCCATCGGGCTCTTCAGGAAAGAGAGGATGTTTTGGAACTTTTTTTGCTATTAATCCCCCCTCTCCAGGACTCTAGAATGACAAAAGCGTTTCTGAGGGACGTATTAGTGCCTCCAGTGGCCCCAGCCCACACTTCATTCCTGCCTTCAGCTTCAGCCCCAGGCATCGATGGAGTCTGGGGTAGAGCTGATTTTGATGTTTCTCCCAGTCCTTCAACCCTTATAGCCCTTCCCTCAACAGTACCCCTTCCTTGAGAGCACCCCAAAACACTGCAGACTGTCACCCAGGATAGGGCTCTGGGGCAGGAGACCAGAGTCCAGGCTGAATTCTGCCTCTTACCTCCTGTATTTCAGTTTCCTCATCTGTAAATTATGGTTACTAAGAATCCCAAGGCTGAGCAGCTCCCAGTGAGATGACGTCTATGTAATAATAGAAAGGAGAGTTCCCTTTGGCCTCCCTGCCATCTGCATCTCCACTGAATAAGTCCCCAGCAGGCATGTGATCCAGATTTTCTACACCTGTCAAATGGACAGCCTAGCCTAGTGCCCTATACTATTCATTAGCTCCTGAGCAACCCTACTCTCCTCAGCCAGTATTCCTTTACCAATGGTCAGGATTACTGGAATTCTATGTCTGCTAGGAAGCTTGCCCTCATTGCTCAGATGCATATTACCTGCTTTCCTACCTGTCCTCCCTTCTTGCTTCCCACAAAACCAAAAAACCCTACGTATCTGTACTTCTGATAACATACTTGATGCATCATAGAGCTCTGGCTGTCCACACTTCTGCTGTGAGTACTCCTGATACTCTTCTGAGGATTCATCTGTGAATCTGTCAAGAACTGTAAGAACTGTGAGTTTGCCTAAAAAAGTGGGCCTACTGACGGTGCCAGCTTCCTGAACAGCTCATGTTCCTAGCAGCAGGTGGTGAGAGCACCAGTGATGCGGACGGGACAGGATTGGATGATGAATGGAATGGACTGATGAATGCAAAGATGACTGGATGGATGATGGATGGGTGAATAAGTGGATGGATGAGTGGACATGTTGATGGAGGGATAGGTAGGCAGATGGATGGAAGAGCCTGGGCTCTCCTCTTGATTTTGCCATTAATCCCCTGACTGTGATTTGCAATCAGGCACCCCCCTCTCTGGGTCTGTTTCTTCACTGTAAAATGAGAGGACTGGATTTAATAATCTTCAAGATCTCTCACAGATTTGCTGTACAATTTATGACAATGAAAAGCTTTCAAGGGATGCACTTCTTGGAAACTCTCTAGGGCAATTCTGCTCTGATTTGTAGGATTGCTGTGAGTCAGAATCAGCTTGATAGCAATGGGTTTCATTTGTTTGGTTTAATGATGGAAAGGCCTAAGATAGTGAAGGGGAGAAACTTAGTGATCCGTCTGAAGAAAGCCAGCACAGTCACTTGAATCAAGGCCTGTGTCTGTTTCCTGGATTCCTGGATTTAAATCTGTTCCTCCCTTCTGTTTCTGCCTCCTGCTCAAACTCCCACAATTTGGGACATGATATAGGTGACTTCTCTTCCAGGGGATCTGAGTAAGAATTCTAGGGAAGGTGAGGGGCCAGCTAGCTTGGGGCAGAGGGCCACTGACAGCTCCTCTGTCTTGACCACCTTGAACCTCTTACCCAGGGTCTCTTTTCTCTCTCTCCCCACATCCTCTCCAGCTCTCTTGCGTCATGGCTTCTTCAAAGCTTCGAGAACCTGTGGATGAGGTTTTTGGTAAGTTCTGTGTGACTCTTATCTCTAGCCATTGGACACAATTATAGAGCACTTCCTTCCAAGGCCACCAGTATTGGGGGCACTCTTGGGGGATTAAGATCCTGTGTGTTGTGGCCTTACAGACTTATTCTTTGTCACTGGTATCTTAGTGGATATTTCAGGTACAACAATACCAATAATAATAAACCCATTGCCATCAAGTTGCTTCTGACTCATAGTGACTCTATAGAACAGAGTAGAACTGCCCCACAGTGTTTCCAAAGAGTGCCTGGGAGATTCAAACTGGTGACCCTTTGGTTAGCAGCCGCAGCACTTAACCACTATGCTTCCAGGATTAATGATAAAGGTCCCCATTTATTAATTATTTGCCAGAAGTCAGGCACTAGTGAAGCACTCATATCTTCCATGTTCTGTATCATTTAATCCTCGCAATAAAGCTAAGCAGTGTGCCCATTTTATAGATGAGGAACCTAAGGCAGAGAGTGCTCGAGTGACTTGCTTTAAAGATAATATCACAAGTTAGTGGAGGAGCTGGAACTAGAACTCAAGTCTGCCTGAGTCCCTGCTCCTAATAGCTGTTATACATCTGTGTCCCCAACACAGATGTCACAAATTACCTCCAAGTTGCTTAGTCAATGTAACATCACCTTGCAGGGATGTGCAATGAAATCAAATGCATGACACACATCCTAGACCTCCACCCTCATATGTACACATCTTCAGGTTCACACACATAGCCTGCAGCATCATTCACCCCCTGCAGTCTATCTATTGTGTGGATTGGAGAGAGAGACCACTCTCTCGGGGCAGCATTCCCAGCATGCACTAGGGCAGGAACGCTGTTTCCCAGCTGGATTCAGGTGGTGGAGGCAGTGAGCAGAGGAACATGGAGGGAGAGGTGGAGACAGGAGAAGAAGCTGCTTGAATCTGTAACACTGCACAGTCTTGGAGTGCTCACACTTGCGTGCGCAGCCTTGAGGGGGCTCCTGTACAGGGAACACTTCTTCTCCCTGCCTTCTCTCCAAATCTCCCTTCCCACCTTTTGCCTCCCCCACCTCCTGCTCACCTCATTCTTCCGTGTTTCTGCCACTTGCCCAGGCGATGCTAGGAGCTGCTGCCTGCTGGCTTCTGGGGGATGTGCTTCCTGCTGCAGCCTCCCTAGGGTCTCTGGAGTGGAGGACTTGCTTCTGAAACTTGCCCAGACTCCAGCTGTCTGGACTTCAGACTCACAGTCGGTCTGTCTCCACCAGGCCCAGCCTAATACCTGGCCTAATTGGCATGTGCTCCCCTCCCCAGGTTGCCAAACCCATCTTGTTTTAGCCCCTCTCAGACCTGCTGAGGTAGCTGGGCCCAGCCTTGCCTGCTTTGTTATTTGAAAGACTTAAATATTCATGACCTCCCACTGACCACAGCCAGGCTATCTCCCTCGAGGAGGTGAGAGAGAGAAAGAGTTGGTATACACATGGGGAAGAGATGGAAAACATAGGGCAAGAGGGCTTGATGGAGCAAGAATCTGGAGCAAAAGCTGGTTCCACCTTGCCTGAAAATCCCCAATCCCCTTAGAAGTCTCTGTTCCCTAGATCCTCCCTCACGAGATCCCCGTGGTCCTGTTGTGGTCCCAAGTGTGCAGCAAAGGGCCTCTCTCCCTGACCCAGGTTGGCTGGACACCAGCTGAGGGCCAGGGGACTAGAGGACACCCAGCAGCCTCTGGGAGAGCAGCAGGAGTACTGGCCCGGGAGCCAGGAGACCTGAATTCTGTCCTTAACTCCCTCTGCTCTGCACCCTTGGCTAAACCTCTCCTCTCTGAGCCTCAGTTTCCCCACCCATAAAGTGAGGTGTCTGAACTTGATCTCAAAAGTCATTCCCATCTCCGCCTGAGAATGTAGCTTACTGGTGGTTACACACACAGCTCTAGAGCCAGACTGCCTGCTTTTAACCCTGGCATTGCCATTTGTTGCCTGGCCGCCCTGGGGATGTCTGAAGTAACTTCCTCAGAGTACTGTGGGAAGGTTTAAATGAGTTAATAATTGTACAGAACTTAGATAGTGCCTGGACACAAGGAGCACCCAGTGAGAATTGGCTATTATTATTCTGTGGTTCTGTCCTCCACCCTCACTGCTTCATGGCGGTGCCCAGGGAATCTGCCAGAGGGCAGGGAACACAGGGCTCCCTCCCCGACTCAGCCCCAGGGCCTGGAAACATCAGAGGGGCAGGAGGGGTGGCCAAGAGTGCTGTCACTTCTGGGGTCCAAGATATTAGTCGTTTTGACAGTACCTGTCCTTTCCTCTTAGCTACCACCAATTCTTGATGGACAACAACAAGACTCCTCTGTCTCCATCCTCCCCCTTCAACCAGGCTCTTCTCCTCTCCTTACAGATGGCTCTTCACCCCTGGTGGTCCTCAGACACTCCAGGCCCACGCCTGCACCATTCCCTTTACTTGAAAAGCTCTTTCTTACTCTTTCTACAGCCTCAGCTCTTATCATTAACTTCAATTTAAAGTAGTTAGCCCTCCTACTCCAGAACCCCAGTAGCACAGTGGTTAAGAGCTCAGCTGCTATCCAGAAGGTCAGTAGGTCACATCCACTGGGCACGCTTTGTGGGGCAGTTCCTCTCTATCCTATAGGGTGGCTAGGAGTCGAAATCAGTTGGATGGCGGTGGGTTTTTGTTTCTGTTTTTTAGCCTTCCAATCACACCCTATGTCTTGCCTGCACTCAACAGATATTTATTGAGTTCCTAACAGGAGACTGCACTGAACAAGCCAGGCAAAGTTACTGCCCTTACGGAGCTTGAATTCTAGTGCAGGGGCAGGCAGGGGGACAGGTAATAAAGGCACACATAAATAAACAAGGAAGCTATGAGATGGTGGGGAGTGCCCAGCAGAAGGTTAAAATGTGCAACTTGATGGAACGTGGGCTTGTGTTTACAAGTGATGCGTCATCAGTGCCTGCCAGACCATCTCTGCCAGAGTATGTGACGGTCCATGGAAATGTGGCTTTGGTTCAATTCAGCCAAGCCTGACTAAGCACCTCCTCTCTTTGAGGCTCTTGGGATTCACAGCCAAGAGGAGGGCGTCACCTGGGCCGACTGGCATGGGAGACGGTCATCCCTGACCATAGAGTAGTACTGGGGCCTGAAGAAGGCAAGAAGGAGGTGATGTGTTAGAATTGATTAGCGAGACAAAGAAGGGGTGAGGAGTGCTGGAGCAGAGAGCAGCCAAACAATGGGATAAAAAAACCAAAGCCAATACTGTTGAGTCAATTCCAACTTATAGTGACCCTATAGGACAGAGTAGAACAGCCCCGTAGAGTTTCCAAAGAGTACCTGGCAGATGTGAACTACTGACCTTTTGGTTAGCAGATACAGCACTTAGCCACTACGCCAGCAGGGTTTCCAAGCAATGGGATAACCAACTAAAACCAACCTACTGCCAGTGAGTCGGGTCCAACTCATAGTGATCTTATAGGTCAGAATAGAACTGCCCCATAGAGTTCCAAGGAGCACCTGGTAGATTTGAACTGCCAACCTTTTGGTTAGCAGATGTACACTTAACCCGCTATGTCACCAGGGTTTCCAAGCAATGGGATAGAGGTGGGAAATAAGAGACGAAGGTAAGTCTGTAGGAAGTGGTGGAAGCAATTCAGTGCTGCTCGTGCTGACACCACACGAACGTGGTTAACAGCCAGTACCTGCTGAGCATTTACTAAGTTGCAGGCATCATGGTGAAGCACTTCATGTGGATTATTTTATTTAATGCTCATGTGAAACCATAAGGAAGATAACTGTTGTTATGAGCCCATTTTACAGATGAAGAAGCTGATATATCAGTAGTTTGTCCAGGGTCACTCAGCCAGCAAGTGGCAGAACTGGATTCAGTGCTAGCAATTTGGCTTCAGAGCCTGTGTCCTTAACTACTGTGCACTATTAGGAGCCTGGTAGGCTAAGGAAGGGGTTTGTGGAAAACAGAAAGGCCTGGCTGGGGCCTCCTTGGGTCTTGAATGATGAGCTAAGGAGGTTGGACTTTATGTTGTCAACTTTGGGCTTTCCCATATGGTTTTACAGGCAGGAGATATGTGATATAGTCAGAAATGTGCTTTACAAAGTTTTTGTTAGCTGTGTGGAAGACCAAAGACAGGAGGCGCAGGTTGGAGACCGAGACCATGTTCTGGGATGGCAGGATGGGCCTGGGCAGCTGATGAAGGCCTGATGAGCTAAGCTGAGTTGGGAGGGAGAGGAGAGGCCAGGTTTCAGGGATGTGAGGAGGGTGAAGCAACAGAATTTCCTCCTTCATTAATATTTGCTAAGCACCTTACAGAAAACCCTGGAGGCATAGTGGGTTAAGTGCTACAGCTGCTAACCAAAAGGTTGGCAGTTCATGTCCACCAGGCACTCCTTGGAAACTCTATGGGGCAGTTCTACTCTGACCTCTAGGGTCGCTATTGTTGTACCCAACTCAATGGCAGTGGGTTTTAAGCACCTTACAAAGGCACAGTGGTTAAGAGTTTAGCTGCTAACCAAAGGTCAGGAGTTCAAATCCACCAGCATGTTCTTTGAAACCCTACAGGAGAGTTCTGCTCTGCCCTGTGGTACCGCTATGAACTGGAATTAACTTGATGGTAACGGGGTTTTTTTTGTTTGTCAGGCACCATTTTACACCTATGGTAGTAGCAGTGGGCAAAATAGGAAAAAGGCTGTCTTCATGGAGCTGACATCCCAGTGAGCGGAGACAGTCAGTTTTGTGGGTGAAATGTACAGGATGCCAAAAGGTGATGAATGCTACAGAAAAGGACAGCAGGGTCGGGTTATGGAAGGTGCATGTGTATTGTCGCTATTCTAAACAGGGTGGTCAAGAACGGCCTCACTGAGGGGGCATTTAAGCAAAGACCTGAGGGAGGTGAGGGATGCAGAAACCAGTATCAGGAGCCTTGCACAAGAGGGAGAGAGGAAGTGCAAAGGCCCTGAGGCGGGAGCAGGCCTGGCATGTGTGAGGAAGAGTCAGGAGGTCAGAGTGACTGGAGTGAAGAGAGCAAGAAAGAGAGAAGTACGTGTTCAGAGAGGTAAGGAGAGCACAGACTGAGTGAGTCCGGAAGGCCACTGGGAGAACTTTGGCTCTTCTTCCATGTGAAATGGAAGTCACCAGAGGGTTCTGAGCAGAGGAGCAGGGCAATCTGACATGTTTTATCAGGATCACTCTGGCTGCTGTGTTGAAAATAGACTGCAAACAGGAAAGGGAGGAGGATGAGGGAGGCCACCTAGGAGGCTTTTGTAACAGCCCAGGCAGGAGACAATGGTGACCTAGACCAGGAAGCCTGTGGGATGTTCACCAAGAGGGTGAACATCCCCTCCCCTTCATCTGCTCCGCTTTCTCTTTGTATGTATGTATTGTTGATGCATAAACAGTATTTTATTGTGAAAAATCTCAAACATACCCTGAAGTACAGAAAGCAGTGCAGTGACCCCCAGACCCAACACCCGACCTCAACAGTGATCAGTGCACGACTGGTTTTGTTTCATCCCCCCTCTTCCACTACCCAGCCCCCCTCATGTCCTGGATTATTTTTCAGCCTAATCCAAAACAACATATCACTTCCACCATAAATATTTTAGTATGTCTAGATATATTTCAAAGGTACCACTAGCAGGAGTTATGGATGGATCTATTTGTAGAAAGAGAGGGATCACGGATGGCTCCAGGGATTGGTCCTGAGCAACTGGAAGGATGGAGCTGCCATTTACTGAGATGGGAGGAACACGTGGAGGCAGGGAGGGGCCAGGAATTCTGTTCTGACATGAAGTTGAAAATTTGGGTTGGGCATCTAAGTGGGGATGCTGAGTAGACAGCTGGACACATAAATTACCAACTGAGTCTGGGGCTTGGCAGGACGGTAGCTGGGAGCTGGCTGACTTGGGTGATTGGGTGGATGAAGAGACTTCACTGAGCTAGGGGTGAGAAGAGAAACCAGTTGGAGGCAGGGTAATGGGTTCTTTTTGAGGAGTTGAGTTTAAGGTGCCTGAGGGCCTTTGATGTGGCAAGCTCCCTGGCTGGTGCCTGGGGCTGGAATACAAGGGAGAAGGCAGGGCTAGAAATAGACAGGTGGGTGGTGCAAGTGGCTAAGCGCTCAGCTGCTAACCAAAAGGCTGAAAGTTCCAGTGCAGTCCATCCAGATTACTCCGGAAGACAGGTTGCTTCCCGAAGGTCACAGCTATGAAGGAGTGCAGTTCTACTCTGAATCCCACGGAGCTGTGATTGACTTGACAGCAACTGTTTTTGTTTTTTTACTGGTTATTGGGCTGGGAGAACTAAGGTGATCTAGGGAAGTGTCTGCAGTAGTACAAGAGAGGAACAGGGTAGGTAGGGTGGATGAGTGATAGGATGGGGGTCCCCGAGACCACTGGAGTGGGGTGGGGAAGAAAACTCTTGACCCATCCCGAGGGCTGGAAAAAACTTCTTCCATCCGGAGACCACAGGGCCAAGTTCTGGGCTGCTCCCAGGGTGGGGGCTTCATACCCACACGAGTGAATGAAAAGGGAAACTGAGCACAAGAGTTTCTATGGATGATCCATGGGGTGTCTGCCTATTCTTCTCCCATTCTTTTCTGTGTCCTTCCATCCAGGACCTAGCACTGCCCACAGGCCCAGGCTGGGGGAGAGGCTTCAGGGTGCTGTGGGGCTCCATCAGCAACTGGTTTCCTTCCTAGGACTGCCACTGACTTATCAGGGTTTCTTCTGCTTCGTTCCATTCAACTGCAAGCTGTCTAGATGCTCAGCAGTGGCGTCTCAGTGTGACCCTGGCCCTGAGAATGACACAGGAAGCCAGCGTCCACAGCAGAGAGGCAACTCAGCCCAAACAGAAACAGCCAATCCTGGAAGCCAGACTGAAAAACCTAAAAAACAATTCTGTATCTGCCCAACTGATTCCAGCTCATTGTGACCCTATAGGACAGAGGAGAACTGCTGGGTTTCCACAACTGTAATCTTTAAGGAAGCAGATTGCCACATCTTTATCCTATGGAGGGGCTGGTGGGTTCGAACCACTGACCTTTTGTTGGCAGCCAAACATATAACCCCTGCACCACCAGGGATCCTTGTAACCACACTCCAAAAAAAAAAAAAAAAAAAAAAAATCCCACTGCCATTGAGTTGATTCCAACTCATAGCTACCCTATAGGACAGAGTACAAGTGTTCCATGGAGTTTCCAAGGAGTGCTGAACTGCTGACATTTTGGTTAGCAGAGATAGCACTTAACCACTACACCACCAGTTTTTCCAGAGCCATACTACTGAGGCTCAAATCCTGGACCAATTGCTAGCTGGTAGCTTTGGCCAAATGACTTGCCAACTTTGAATCTCAGTTTTCTCAGCTGTGAAATGTGCTTAATAGCCAAAGCCCCTTCACTGGGTTGTTATGGAGAGGTAAGGTGAGGTGAGGAGAGGTGCTGTATAGAAAACACATGTCACATTGCCTGGCACATAGCAGGCGCTTCCTTCCAGCCTCAGCTCAGCCCTTCTGTCCGGCTGTCTTGGAACTACTGCTGCTTGCTTCCCTCTTCCCAGTGCCCTATACACCAGTCTTGCCACCTGGCTGCCCCTTTCCACCTCACTTCTTATAAACTCCCACCCAGACCTTAAAGACACGGCTTTGGTGTCTTCTCCTCTTACCTATCAAAAGAGGGTCATCCTGTCTCCCTCTATGATTCCTCTGTGCCTCTGTGAGGTTTTGTCACACTGCGCTGTATGGATGGCCTGACATGTCTGGCTTATTGGAGATTGTCAGGCCTACTGGTTTTCATTTGTCTAGACTCCTAGGGCCCAGCACAGGGCTGGCACTAAAAACACTTGATGAATCTGTGGAGTGTGAGTGTAAGGGACCTGAGGTAGGCCTCTGGGACTGCCTTCTGCATGTATCTCGTCTCTGTCTCCTGTTTGCAGACCTGGACTTGGCCGTACCAGAGACCGTCAGACTGGACAGCAGTTTACATAAGGCCCGGGCCCAGCTGCTGGCCAAGGGCCGGAGACACCGACCGTCCCGTTCAAGGCTTCGGGACAGTGCCAGCTCTGCCGAGGATGGTGAAGGTTCCGATGGGCCTGGAGGCAAGGTTGGGGCAACCAGTTGGAATACACAAACACCCACCCATCCTTCTTGCCCTGGCTAATCCCTCTAAACTTCCCCTTCAGGGAAACTACATCCTTAGACTTCTGACCCAGTAATGCTATTAACTATTAGCTGTCCGTCACTTCTAGCCATATCATTCTTTTAATGAAGGTATCATCCCCATGGTACAGATGAGGAAACTCAGGCTTTGAGAGGTTCAGCAACAAAGTTAGACAGCCAGTAAGTGACTGAGGCTGGACTGAACCACAGCCTATGTGACTTAAAGCCCCGTTTCCCACCTCTCACTATCCTAGACACTCTTTGGCCTGTGAACATGAGAACATCGTTCCGTGCTTCCCCTTCCCCAAGCCCCAGAGGGACCCAGGAGTCCTGGCTTCCCGCCCTTGTGGCTTCCGCGGAGTTGAAGGGGGTTAAAACCACCTCCGAGACCCTCCAGGAAATAGGGAGGAGAAATCGCATCCCGCGGCTGCCCCCTCCTCCAGGTGACCGACGGCTGCGGGAGCCCTCTGCACCGGCTGCGCTCGCCCTTGCACTCGGGTCCGGGCTCCCCGGCCGGGGGATCTTTCTGCCTGGAGCCTCCGGGGCTGCGGCGCAGCCTGGATGAGGACGAGCCGCCGCCCTCCCCGCTCACGCGCTACCGGCCGCTGCACAACGCCGCCTCGCATGAGGGCCTGGCGGCCTCCTGCTCGCCGCCGCGCTCGGCGCCCTCCTCGGACAGCTCGCCCAGTTTCGTGCGCCGCCACCCGCGCGCCGAACCGCACAGCGAAGGTGAGCGGTGGGCGGCGTGGCGCCCCCTGCTGGCGCCCCCTGGGGCTGCAGCGGCCTCACCGGCCCCTGTAGGGCCTACTGCGCGGGCAGGACCCGGGTGGCTAGGGTAGGAGGTGGGGGAGTGAACACCACGGTTTATTCGTTCAACAAATACTTACTGAGCGCCACCTATTATGTGCCAGCCACTGTTGGGCTCTGGGACACACCAGTGAGCAAACAGATGTGGTCCCCGTCCTCCTGGGGCTTGTAGTTTAGGGAACAAACAATAAAATCTTTATGATTTAGGGTGAGTCCCTGGGTGGTGCTTATGCTTAAGCACTTGATTACCAACCAGAAGGTTGGTGGTTCAACTCCACCAGAGGCCCCTTGAAAGGCAAGCCTAGCGGCCTCCTTCCAAAAGGTCCAGCCTTCAAAACCCTGTGAAGCAGTGCTTCTGTGCACAACATGGGTCACCATGAGTTCCGGTCAACTGAGGTCAGTCACCCTCAACAGTATACAATCAAGTGCTCCCCTATTTACAACGGTATTAAGTGCTATGAAGGAGACGTGCGGGGTGGTGGGAGTGCCTACATCAGGTGTCTCAGTGTCTCACCTAGTTGGGGGGTCTCTGGAAGGCTTCTCCCAGGAAGTAGCATTTGAGCTAGGGTTAGAAACTTGCCAGGATAAAATAAACAATAAAATAATAGTAGTCCTACCATCTCACAGTGCTTCATGCTTTGTAAAAGGCTTTTACAGTTTAGTTGCCACTGAGTCAATTCCAACTTACAGCACTCTTCGAGGATAGAGGAGAACAGCCCCACAGGGTTTCTAAGGCTGCAATTGTCACAGGCTTAGACTGTCACATCTTTTTCCCACAGAATAGCTCCTGGGTTCACACTGCAGCTCTTTTGGTTAACAGCCAAACTGTGCAAACAGGGCTCTAGCAACACATGAGGTCCCATGAAACCAGCAGGTGTTATTATTCTCATATTTGAGATGAAGGAAGGTCAGAGAGGTACAGTGGCTTGTCCCAGGCTGCACAGCCAGTCAAGGGCGCCAGACTGTGAGTCTAGAGGATTTCCAGCACACTACACTAGACACTGGTGTGGAGACAGGCCACCGCACTGGCGATTTTCTCACCTCTCTTGCTCAAAGATGACAGCCGGGATGCCAGCCCACCTGAGCCTGCCAGCCCTACTATCGGCCTGGATAAGAAGACTCGCCGAAAATTCCTGGATCTGGGGTGAGTGGAGGAGCCAGAACTTAGGGCTTGGAGCTGTTAGGGTTGGGGTAGCCCAGCAGACAGCACGGCCCGATCTCCTCCTGCTGCTCCCACAGAGTCACCCTACGCCGAGCATCCACTGGCAAAAGTCGGAAGGAGAAGGGCAGCAACCGCCTGTCCATGGGCAGCAGGTAGGAGGAACCCACAGTGTGCACACATGGCGCCCATCATAGCTCCCTCGTCCTCCCCTCTGTGCCCACCCATATTGGGTGCTCTCTCTGCAGGGAGTCAGTGGAGGGCTCTAGCAGATCCGGGGGCTCCCCATTCCTGCCCTTCTCCTGGTTCACAGACAGTGGCAAAGGCTCAGCGTCCTCTGGCAGCACCACCTCCCCCACCTGCTCCCCCAAACACGAGGGCTTCAGCCCCAAGAAGTCAGCTTCTCAGGTGAGTCTATGGCTTTCTCATCCCCAAACTGGCCTGATTCAAGTGACATGCGGGCTCAGGCTAGAATTCCAGCATTCCTGGAGCTCATTTGTTCACCCATTGAGCCATTCAGTGATTCGCTGGTTTGTCCGTTCTCGAGTTCATTCATTCAGATGCTTCATCATTCACCTACTGACTTACTGTCTTATCCACTTAACACACATCACTGAAGACTACCTGTGTTAGGAGGTTAAGGCTTCGGGGACACAGATGAATATGATCCCAGCCTAGAGCTCGGAAAGCTTACAACTTTGTGAGAGCCCGTAACAGATGCAGCAGTGAGTGTCCGCTGATGTTCACAAAGCTTTTTACAGTTTACACAGCCACAAACACATTTTTTCTTCACTCACAATAGCTCAGTGAGTTAGGCAGGGCAGGCACACTTGTGCCCATCATGCAGGTGAGGAAATGAAGGCTCAGAGAGAAGGGACTCACACAGACTTAGTTGTAGGGCTCTATGAGCCCCAGGTCCAGTGCTGTTCCTATGGTTCTTTTCCATATGTACTTCTGGGACAGAGGAGACCAGAATGCTGGGAATTCAGAGAACAGACAACACTTTCCAACTTGGGACTTCCTTCTCTCCTACTCACTGGATGCCCATCTCCATCCCTCCTTTCCTTCTGTAGAGCTACCCAGGCCCTCATAGAGCAGCTAGCCCAGTGAAGACCAAGTCCTTTATCAGGCAGTTATCCCAGTGTGCTAGGGGACATGGTGGCATGGAGGCACATAGCAGGGATACCTGACTCAGTCTGCTGGAAGCATTGTAGGGTGCCTACAGGAAGCAATACCTAGCCTGAGACTTTTTCCTTTCAGCAATTTTGCCTGGCTTAGTTCTAACCTCATGTCCTCCAGAGACCTGCCTGCCTTCCCAGAGGCCACAGGTCCAGACGTCTCCCACAAGCCCAGGCACAGGGGAGCCTGAACAATGCTGGTGTCTAGTATGCCAGCTCCATTGGATGGGGGTGGTGGGTTGAAAGGACTCCCTTGGCTGGGGGCTCTCTCTCCTCAGCCACATGCACCCCTTCCTGTGTAGGAATCCACCCTGAGTGATGACTCCACACCCCCCAGCAGCAGCCCCAAGATCCCAAGTGGCCCCCGGCAAGAGGCCAAGTGCTCCTACCCCTATCACACACTGTCCCAGTCTTCAGATGAGGTAAGCAAGGTTGGTGGTAGTGCCAGAGAGCCTCCCGACCTCTGACTGTACAGGCCACAGGCCAAGCCTTCGCTCCTCACTCTCCTTGTTCTCTGTCCAGTTCCTGGATGAACCCCTCCCCACTGTCCACCACTGGACCAGTCAGCAGGTGAGCCAGTGGCTGCACAGCCTCAACCTGGAGCAGTATGCCGCTGAGTTTGCTGCACGACAGGTGGACGGGCCACAGCTACTGCAGCTAGATGGAAGCAAACTGAAGGTGGGTTGGCTAAACTGTCACATCCTCTTAAGACCACTCACCTGACTTCTGACCTTCAGGCAAGGTCCTTGGCTTAATTTTCATACTCTAGTACGGGTCCCCAGTCTGATTGGAATCTGAAGCCAAAGTCTTTGATCTTTAAGCTACAAGCCAGGTCTTCAGGCTGAACTTAACCTCTAAGACTGACCCTTACCCCAGATGAGTCTCCTGGTTTATCTTCGGAAGCCAGGCCTTTTCCTGGGTCATCACTGTCTGATTCTGTCTCAGAAGCTGCTGGCAGTGGTGGTGATGGGGCCTTGACCACTGACTAGCTGTGTGACCTCTGACAAGTCACTCCCCACCTCTAGGCTTCAGGTGGTTGGACAAGGTCATCAAAGGCTGAAATCCTGGAGAGATGGGAGCTTGTGACTGGGGGCCAAAAGGCCTAGTAACCTCAACCATCTAGTCTCCCAACCACTCCCATTCCAAATGCTGACCCATAGGAGAGTCACAGTCTGGGAGGTAGAGAATACACTCGGGGACGACTTACAGAGCTCCAGAGAGAACCTGGTGGGGGCCGCAGATGGCTCTGGTCCTCCTCACAGTGGGATTCCTCCCTCAGAGCCTGGGGCTCAGCAACTCGCATGATCGGGCGCTAGTGAAGCGGAAGTTGAAGGAGCTGGCAGCGGCTGCCGAGAAGGAGCGCAAGGCCCAGGAGAAGGCCGCCCGGCAGCGAGAGAAGCTCCGGCGCAGAGAACAGGAGGCCAAGAGGAGCTAGGGGGGCGGGCTGGTGGGGTACCCGGCACGGCCGCCCGGTGCCGCAGGCACAGGCTTCAGAGGGAAGGCTGGACCTGGTCCCACGCACTCGAGGCGGGCATACATCCTCTCCCACCCCTTCCCGACCTGAACCCCCCAGGAAGGGAGAGCCCAGGGAGATGGGCCAGTAATAAACTCTGTTTCAAGGACTTGTTTGGCACCGAGTTCCTGGGGAGGTGGCAGATACGGGAAGAAGGCAGAGAGGCCTGGGCTGAAGCAACTCTGGGAGCCCAGAGCAGCCTAGGTAAAGGCTGGCCTTCTGCCCTCAGGCCAGGGCAGAGAGCTGGGATACCTGCCTGCCTGCCTGCCTTCCAGAGGCCCCAAGAGGGGCGAGGGTCTCAAGGCTCAGAGAGCTAGGACTGAGCCTCTCCATAGGAGCAGGCACAGAGTTAATTCCTCCCCATTTTACTGTGGTGGCTGTGGATTGGGAAAGCTCTGTGCTGCTCCCCAGGGAGCCCAGTGGGCACTTCAGCAAGTTGCACTCAGGGTAACTTCCAGCCAAACTCCTCAGCAGGAGAGCAGAGGAGGCAGTATGAGGATAAATCTCTGTAAGGATGTTGGCAGGGAGGGTGAAAAGCCACTTCTCTTCCCTTCCTTGTCCCGTGGGTTCCAGTGGCCAAGATTACATCCATAGAGATCTATCCCTCCTTGGGCCTATTCAGGTCCTGACCTTTGTCCCACTCCCCACACTGGGGCCCTTTTCTTCGCCAGCTGCTCCCTCAGAGGGCACCTGGGCCCCCTATGGGAGAAGAGCAAATCTGGGAGTTGGGGGAAAAGACATCCCACCACCACTGCCTAGGTGGTAGAGAATGGGTGCTCAGCCAGGTGGGGCAAAATCCTGGAAGCCACTGGGTTGGGCTGTCAGCCCTCCCTTACCTGCCTGGGTCCTTGCCAGGACCTCAGTGGGCCCCAGAAGTGGTAATCCCTGCAGGCTCTGGTTCCACTGGCTATCAGGAAGGTGAGACCAGCTCTCTTGGTAGGGCTGGAAGCCCAGTTCCAATCTGTGACAGCAGTTTGGGGGAGAGGTAACCGCCTTGTCCTTGTTAGGGAATTTAGGGAATGTTTGGAAGAGCAGGTTTGGTGCTAGCCAGCAGTTAGGCTAGCTTCCGGAGCCCTGGCCAGAGCTGTCAGTCAAGTCAGGGGCCTATGATGGGAAACCCCTCTGCCACCTCCCACCTGCCGGGAGTGCTGGACAAGTACTAGTGTATGCACCCCCCTCATTCCTGAGGAGAGGTGCGGCGAGCTCCACTGTCCCTCAGGGCCGCTGTTTCCCCTAGCCTAGGTACTGTGGCATAAGGGTCACCCCTGAAATGGCCAGGGCTCTATCCTTGGGACTGAGCTCTTTCTTCTTCTACCATCCGTGCTAGTAGAGGGACCTCGGAGAGAGACTGAGACACGGGGACACGAGAGACTGAGACGCGGGGACACTGGTACCATCTGGGTTTGCTGGAAGGGCTGGAGAAGGCACCTGGGTCCCTGAAGATATCAGGAGCTACAGTGGGTGCCCACCTGCATGTGAAGGGGGAGGCGATTCTCAATTTATTTCAATAAACACGTATGATGTGCCAGTGACCTTTCTGTCTGCCCTACTTGGGAGGCTGGGCCGGGCCACAGAGGACGGGGCTGTGCAGAGGGTGGGAGGTGACGCGTCTGTAGCCGGCTGCTAGACTTGTGTGTGAATGAATGGCTCTGGCTGGAGCTTTACTCATGGTCCCCACTGAGTTAGGCTGGATGCCCTGCTGTCACATGTGGGTCACAGAGTACTTCAGTCTGCATGGGAGTGTGTGTGATTCCCACCCTCCCTCCTTGTAAAGCAGCCAGGCCACAGTCTTGTTCAGTCTCCTCTTTACTGTGGATGTCACTGTCACCATCACAGCCGCTGAGAGGAGGAACACACACATTTAACCCCTTGTGTGCCAGGGGAAATGAGACATTCAGGGTTACAAAACTACCTATGTACATTGAACGTTCTAGGGAGAAGCCACTCCAAGTATGTGTACGTCAAGGTACAGTGGGAGTTGGGGTCTGGAGCTCAGGCGGGGACTGTGTGTGTGTGTGTGTGCGCGCGCGTGTGCGTGTGTGTGTGCGTGTGTGTGTGTGTGCGCGTGCGCGCACGCATATGAGGGCATGCTGCGGCAGTACTGGGAGGGGCAGAACACTGCTGATGCCACCCGCAGGGCCCCGAGCAGCTTGGCTGAGAGCGCAACTTCTCAGGCTCCCTAGGTTCCTCCACTTTTGGGCCCTGGGGGAGGGTCCCCTCCCTCCCCAGCAACCTTGATTTTAAAGCTCAGAGTAGAGGGAGAGGCTGCAAGACTAGGTCCCCTAACGGTGTTCCTGAGGCTCAACCCCTTTCCCCACCCACTAACTCAGATCTGGGGCACCTAGTCCCTTCCTGACACTGGTTAAGGACCAGGTCTGGGGGAGTAGGGCAAGCAGGAGCAACCATGTGAAAGGTCAGGGCTTATAGGGCAGTGAGAGGACCTAGGACACCTGGCAGAAAGTGACAGCCTGGTGTCAGAGAGGAAGACTGTCATGGAAAAGGATCTCAGATATCCCATCAAGGTGGTAATGTCCTCCAACTCTCAGGCTTCACTCACAGATACTGGACACCAGGGAGACCACCTAGAGGAAACTACCTAGAGGTCTCCATGGAGACACACTGGCATTTAAGGGCCACTAGAGACTGGTCACTGCAGTGATTCCCATACAGATAGAACCTGGTCATCAGGGAAAACTTTCTACCCCAGACCTTGGGGCACAGAGAGGGTCACCATGGTGGCCAGTTCCAGAGACAGGAGTCCATCCTCTCAGGTAGAGATGAGCAGGGGTCCCTAGCTGACACGGTAGGTGGACGTGTTCTTGGGCTCTGTGCTGGGTACACACCAGTCACCAGCCTCCTGGATGGTCTGGTAGTGGCGCCAGGCTGATTTGTTGTAGACGGGCAGGCGCTCCACTGAGTCCGTGGACAGGGCCTGGAAAGCACTGGGGTCAGTCTCCCCGACCTCCCAGCTCCCTGCCTGCCCCAACCACACCACACTTTCCCCAAAGTAGGCAGAGGTGGCCTCTAAACATGTTCCACTCCATGTCTGAATCAGCCCAACCAACATACCAGACACTGAAAAGGCAAGGACTCTGGGCCCTAAGAGACCCAGGGTAACATCCCTCTATGTCCTGCCCATTCAAGAAAGCTGCCTGCTGAAAGGGGAGGGGAAGGAGAAGGAGGCTGTGCTGTATGACCTTAAACAAGATCACTGACTCAGTCTCCCCATTTGAGCACGAAGAGCTGGATGACAAGCTCTCTGTGGCTCCTCTCCCTCCTAGGTCTAACATGTCAGGGGATCCCAGAACAGTGTCTTAATCCTGGGCTGTGGACTCTCTGAAATTGTCTGCCCCGTTATGTGTGCCTGAGGGAGGGGCGCAGGTTGAGGAGCAACAGGTGTGCTCAGCTTCTACGAATCTGCGACCAAGAATGGCGTGGAGGGACAGACATAAGACCTAATGACTGGGCCAACCCCTCGCCAGAGACACTTCGCAGCCAGGCACTCACCTTGAGATAGATGACAGCATCAGTCCCAAAGCCCTCCATGGAGAACAGCTGCAAGTCCCCCTGGAAGTACTTGGCATAGAGGCGGGAAATGGGGAGCCCGTAACCAAAGCCAGCCTGCACGAGGAGGAGGTGATGAGGGTTAGGCACTTGTCTTCCTGGGGGCTGCACATAGTGATGAGCAGGGTGAGGGAGGCATGGATGTAGGGTGAAGGGTGCAGGGTGGGGTCACAGAGGACAGGACTCCCGCAGCTGGGACAGAGGGGCATGAGAAAGAGAAAGCTTCGAGACATTCCTGGAGTTTGTACAATCAAAAAAAAAAAAAAATCTAAACCCATTGCTCTTGAGTTGATTCTGACCCACAGCAACCCTGTAAGAACAGAATTACCCCCATAGAGATTCCAAGGAGTGCCTGGCAGATTTGAACCACCAACTTTTTGGTTAGCAGCCATGCCCCTTAACTACTATGCCACCACAGTTTCTGGGGTGTGTGAGGGATGAGGGAAATCAGGTGGAGGAAGGCTGAGGAGCACAGGGAGGGACAGCTTGTGTGGGGACAGTAGTGTAACAGGGAGAGAAGCTCTGTTCTGGTAGCCAGAAGCCCTGGGTACCAGTCTGGACGGGTCATGGGACTCCTTAGAATCTCAATTTCCCAATCTGTAGAAAAAGATGATAAACCCTTCCCTGGGAATTGGTCAGGAGGTATTGGTAAGCTGAACAATGTCCAGAGAAAGGCAATAATGCAGTGGAGGAAAGACAAAGGGGACAGGGAGAACTAGGGACAGACAAACACTGGACAGATAGATGAGTGCAGGCTGGGGAGAAATGAGAAATGCAGGAATGGGTGCGTACAGAGACTTGAGGGGAGACAAACGTCACCGTATGTAGCCTGCGGCCACAGGAGGTAAAGAGAGAGACGGGGCAGGATGAAAATTTGATGAGAAGATACGAAAGCAAAGACAAGCATCTCCCTGGGAGGTAGAGGGGCAGGGCACAGGAGCTATGCCATCTCACCAGAGGGGTCCCCCCAGTGCCAGGCTGGGGGGTGGGTGCTGTGGAGTACATATAGCTGAAGAGTCGCTCAATCTTCCTCAAGGGGACACCCCCACCTCGGTCACTCATCTAGGGGAGATGGGACATGTCAGGAGCTCTCCAGAGCTGTGTTTTCCACACAGCTCCACCCGCTGGCACCTCTGACCCCCTCATGGTCATCCCCACAACCGCGATCTGCCCGGAGCCCACCATGCAAGAGAGGGTGAGGTGAGAACCTATCTCGGGCAGGTGGGAAGTCCCCACCCCCATTCCTCCCTAGTCCTCAGGGTCAAGGGACACATACTTTGATGGACAGATCTTCCTCTCCCAAGGCCAACATGACCTTGATAGGAGGGAGAGTGAGGCTGGATTCATGGCTTTCCACTGTTGCACGCATGGCATTCTGCAGAGGGAATGAGGTAAGACATGAGTGAGACAACTTTAGTTTTAACCCCCCAGCCCCCAAGGGACAATCCACCAGCCTCCTCACCTTGAAGAGCTCAAAAAGCATGTGGTAGAGGTGGGAGGGGACATAGACCATGTGAATTGGCTGTTTGGGGTTGGAAGCTGCAGGGAAGTCAAGACCAAAGAACAGGCAATTGCTAAGCAGTCACTAATGTTCACTCAGCCAGTATCTAGCATCTAGTACCCAACTACCCACCCACTGGCCATCCATCTGCTCTTCCATTGTCCATATTCCTTCACCCGTCTACCCATTCAGTCAGTGCCCATTCAGCCATCTATCTGTCCACCCGATATCCATCCATCATGCAGTGTCTGTCCATCTACCCACTCATCCATTAAGCACATGGCCAGGACTGAGTGCTGGACCCTGGGAACACTTGAGTACACTGAGCTATCTCTGTTCCCCAGTCTCTTATACCCATGTAATTATACGGCAGTTCAACAGAGAATTAGAGCTGGAGCAGAGATGATGCTGAAGTGTCTTGTCTGGAAGGCTGAGGAAGGCTTTCCTGAGAAGCTGGGCTAGAGTAGGGCCTTAAAGGAAGATTAGGATGTGAGCCGAGTGACTTCTAGGTACAGAGATATCAAACATCTTGGGCACACAGGCTTGGAGGTAGCTAAGAAGCAGGTGTGGGAGGGAGAGAGTAGAGGTAACTTTTAGGTGTCTGCTTCTCTCCCCTATACAGCCAGGCATCTCCTTTTTTCATCAGCAAGACTTGTTACATCTGCCTTTAAGATAATAATGAAATCCTACTCCCTTCTCTCCATCTCTGACACCTGTACTTCCCTTGCTTAGATTTCCTGCATTAACCTAACTGGTCTTCTTGGGTCCTTTCCTCTTCTTCCAGTCTCTATCTTTAGAATATCGACCCTACTGCCACCCTGCTTCGGATCCTCCAATGGCTTCCCACTGCTCTCAAAACCCCCACTATTGTCTGTGGCCCTGCATGCCTCAGCCTCTCTCTTCAACTCATCTCCCTTGAGCCTCCCAGTTCTACCACACTGGTCCTTCAGTGTCACCTCCTCAATGTGGCATTCCTTCACTGCTCTAGCCACCACAGGGCCCTGTAGCCATTCTCTCACATTCATTTATTCCTTCTTCTCTTGGTACAAGAACCCCTCCCTCCCTAGTTGTAACTGGGCCCAGCCATTTTGCAAATTCCCAGCCTCCCTTGCAGCTAGGTGTAGCCAGCTGGCTGACAGCGGTGATGTATCTACCCCCGAGCCCTGCCTTCCATGTTCTCTTTCCCTCTTCCTCCAGGCTGGAACTCAGACATGGCTGTGGGTGGCCAGCTTTGATCATGCTACCTCAGGGGCTGGGAGAGAGGTAAATGTCTCTCTTAATTAAGCCACTGTTAGTTGGATTCTGTGAAAGCAGCCAAACAGATATCCAATCTAACGAACCACCCCACCCCACCCCTCTCTATGTCATCCTATTTTATTGCCTTGTCACTGACTATGATCTGATATTGTCTTGCTTATCTATCTGTTCACTGGTTCCAGATCCCATTCCCAGCCTCACCAGGGCCAGAATGTAAGCTTCATGAGACAGGGACTCACCTGTTTTGTTTATTGCTTAATAAACATTTATCAAATGAATGAATAGTAATAATAACATGCTGTTATAAAAGCTCTGCTTCTCTTCCGGAAAACGATCTATGTTCCTGATTCCTTGATCTCACCTCCCTCCCCTGTTCCCAACCCCAGAGAAGGAGAGAGAAGGAGAGAAACAGAAAGAAAGAAAGAGAGAGAGAGAGAGAGGCGTGCATGAACCCCCTCACCATTGATCTCCTGGATCTCCAGGTCAGGTGAGGCCATGTAATACTTGTCACACAGGAGCTTGGCCATGTCGTAGGCATCTGAGAGAGGAGAGGGGCCACTCAGGGCATGGGACAGAGCCCACCTAGCAGGCAGTCCTCTTGACACTGCCACTGGGTATCATGTCACCATTAACCCCACCGGGATACAGGCCCACCCACTGGGGAATGGGTCACCCTCTGGGCCCGTAGGGCTCTGTGTACCCACGTGCAGTGAGGAAGGCTGACCTTGTACCACCTCAGAGACATTGCAGCTGGGGTCGATGCTGCCGATGTGTTTGGGGTGGGCTGGGTTTGTACTGCCGTCAAAGATCAGGGCTGTGGATGACAAGGTGCAGCTGGCAGGCAACAGAGCAGTCCCCAGCTTTCCCTCTTCCCCCAGGGCTCTCGGGCACCCTGCCGTTATTTCTATGCCTTTGTTGGCTCTCATTCTCAAGCTGCACACAGCCTGGTCACTTCCCAGCCTGGCCTTTGCCATTTTCAGACCTTCCACGGCCTGCAGTTTTCTTCTCTGCAGAAGTCTCTCCCCCATCACATCTCACATGAAAGGCACCTTGATTCAACACTAAATTTCTCTTGCTACAAAATTTAAAAATTATTTTAACCACCCCCCCTTTTGAAATTATTTGAGCAGGACCACCTCACTTAATGTGCAATTCAGTATGCTTTCTCAACAACCATAGTAATACTGGAAATAAGAAACCCTAAACAACAAACTGTTTTTGAATGTAATGAGAGTTTGTTTCTATGAATACTGAATTTCACACTTTTCCAAAAGGTGGCACAATTTTACATTTTGTAAACATTTAAATACTGATTAATTTCCGAGTTGCGGGTTTTCTTTTTATACTTTGCAGTCAGTGCCTCTTTTCAGGTTTTGCACAGCCCCAGGCCCCCGAGTATCCCTGACCCCTGCCCACACGCCCTGTGGCCCAGCCCAGGCGGCCCCGCGCCTCCCCGCACTGCCCCTACCCCTCCCCGCCCCCGCCCCTGCCCTCACTGTGCTGGTTGATGAGCATGCGGATAGAGATGCGGCTGAGGTAGAAGCGGTCCAGGAAGTACTGGATGTTGTGGTTGGAGACTGGGTCATCGCCATAGGTGTCCTTGTACTCAAGCACACCCTGCGCCATGGTGGGCACCACGTCATTGTGCCGGTTCCGGATGGTGATCAGGGCATCAGTGAACCTGCAAGAAAGGGGAGATGTCTGCTCCCACCCGGAGGAGACACCCCTCAGACTCCCTTCCACTGCGTCTTCACCCACTCTACTGCCCAGACCCGACCATACAGTGCCCTCCCCACTCTTCCCAGTAGCCCACCCTGCAATGTCCAGCTGCTGCCTGCCAGACAGTGTCCCTGCTCCAAAGCCTACGGCTCTCAGCTCCTCAGAACGGGGCTCCCCGAGGGCAAGGCCTGCACTTCTCCTGCCACGCCCGACGTATGTTCATGGCAGAGGCGGCATACACCTACCAAAGGCCTCCCTGAGAATGGACTCTGTCTCTCCCATCAAACCACAACAGTCTGTCTCCCCCCTCAGACTGGATATCCCTCAGGACAGGGGTTAGCTCTCCCACCCTGCTGGCATTTTTGCCCTCAAACCCCCTCCCTCAGGGCTGACACCCCAGAGGCCCTTTGCTTGCACCTGCCCTCCTACGACAACCTCACTCACTGGCTCAGGGTGTGGTGGTCCTCAGGGTCCTTGTCCAGGAATTCCATGATGTCCAACAGACTCTGGACATACCTGTGTTGGGGGACGATGACATTCACTTCAGCTACAGGCTGTGCCCAACTCTCTTTCTCACCCCCTGGGCCACACCTCACTCTTGTCCTGACCCTTCCGCGGGTGCTACACAGCTGTACTGGTCAGAGCTGTGTGTTTTCCTCAGTTCATTTTATTGTGCATGAGTCTCCCTGACAACACAGTGAGTTATGTACAAAACCTCAAATTTACTGGCCTCTGCTGCACTGCTTTTGATATTGCAATTCTAGGATAATAGTTGAGTCATGGGTGATACAAATGGTTAACACGCTCAGCTAGCAACCAAACACCTGATGGAGCACAGCTTGGGCCTGACATGCATGGCTCACTCTCAGTCAGAACCACTTCTACCACCACTGGTTTACAGACCCTTGTAGGTGAGACGAACCCTTGGTGGTGTAGTGGGTGTAGTGGTTAAGGGCTATAGCTGCTGACCCAAAAGGATGGCAGTTTGAATCGACCAGGTGCTTCTTGAAACTCTATGGGGCAGCCCTTCTCCATCCTGTAGAGTTGCTGTGGGTTAGAATGATTCGACAGCAACAGGTTTGGTTTTCTGGTTAGCTGGTAGAGAGGGTAGGAATAACAGCTCCATTTTATAGTGTCTTCAAATGAGACCTGAAGTAGTGCTAGAGATGGCAGGGGGTATACAATTAAGGTGCAGAATCTCCAGGGCCCTTGCCTCTCTCTGGTGCTGTGACTTCTCAAGAGTCTCACCTCAATGCCTCTGCTCTTACCTCTCTTGCTTTAGACAGGAGAAGGTGAGCGACCTGGCCTTGAAGCTGGCCCAGGCCATGTCCACTGCTGGCTCTACCACTTATAGCTGTGTGGCCCTGGAGAAGTCAAGAAACCTCTCTGGGTCTGAGTTTATTTTAAAGTGTTGTTTAGTTTGAAGACGACTTCAGAGGATAGTTTTGGTTCAAAGCTTCAAACACTTTCTCAGAGCATGATTCAGGAATTCCTCCAGCCTCAGTTTAGTAAGTCTGAATTCTATGAGAAATTTGAAATTCTGCTCCACATTTTCCCAGGACTCATCCTCTGTGTCCTTGATTGAAATATTCAGCAACGGTAGCTGGCACCATTCAGTCATTTGGTCTCATGGCAAAGGAGGCAGTAGTTCAGGGAGGCAAACAGACCTAGAGTCCAGCTCCTTCTCAAACTCTGGGTCTCCTTCTTCCTCTGTTGCTCCCGAGATCAACTGTCATATCCTGGATGGCCACTTGAAAGCTTTTAAGATCCCAAGGACGACTCACTGAACTAGTGTGTCAACTTGGCTGAGTCACGAGTCTCAAAAGTTTGGCAATTATGAGGTACTTTAGCAGTTGTACGCTATGATCACCTCCATGATGACCCGACATAATGTGATCACCTCCATGACAATGTCTGCTGTGAGTAGCCAATCAGCTGAAAGGGAGTTTCTTTGGGGGTATGGCCTGCACCCAATACACAGAACTTACTGCCAAGGCTCATAAGCTTCCGCTTGCTCTGTATTCTGTAGCTGGCTCCTGCTCCTCCGACCTCTGGTTCTTGGGACTTCAGCTAGCAGCTTACCTGCCACCTTAGCTGTACATCGTAGGCTTTGTTGATCGCCACAGCCTGTGAACCAGGAGAAGCTCCAGTCTGACCAATGCACCTGGAACTTTTCAGCCTCTACAACTACGTGAGCCATTTTCTTGATGTAAATCTTTCTCCGTATATATTTATATGCTTCACTGGTCTTGCTTCTCTAGACAACAACAAGGGTAGAACAGATACTCTAAAAACAGTTCTTAGGACAATTGGCTGGGCAGTCCCATGAAGCCATGACCTTAGGCCTTTGAACTAAAAGAACTAATCCCATAAGGAGTTTGGTTGCACCCTTCTTTTCTGGTACTGCTTTTTGGTGAGGATGAAATGTGATGATTGGCACCGTGCCTGTCACAGGGCAGGTCTGTCTCAGCCCCAGTGCTCCCTCCCTGCCCTCTCCACTCACAGCCCAGCGTGGCTCTTGACACACAGAAGACGAGACATCGTAGTCGCTGATGCAGGGATGGGAGAGGCCAACGCAGCAAAAGAGATCTGCTTTCTTCCCAGAGTCCAGCCTACAAATCAGAAGGGCTAGTCCCTTCCCCCAGGACAATCAGTGTGGCACTTTAAGGACCTCACCTCAATCTCCCTGAAGAATAATAATAGCCAACACTCATCAAATGATTATTAATGCCTGCCTGTGTTAGTCCTAAATCTCTCATCTCATCTCCCAACAGTCTGGATGAACATGTCTTATTTTTCCCTTTTGGCAGGCAAGGAAACTGGTTCAGAGAGGTTAGGTGATGTGCCCATGGCCACATAGTAAGCAGCAGCTCTGGGATTCAAACCTAGGTCTGTCTGACTCCACTTCGGCACTCCATGACTCAATACCTACACTAGTCTCGACAGCAACAGTACTGTTGAGTCAATGGTGATAGAAGTCAGTGCTGACTGGGCAGTGAGTCTAGGTGAGGGCTATGCTCTGTGCTTGCCTGATCCTTGTACTTTAACTTCTACAATAACCCCATGAGGTGGGTGCTACTGCTATGCCCATTTTACAGATGGGAAAGTTGATATGCAGAGCTGGGATTCTCTATCCCAGGTCTGTGTGTCTCTGAATCCTTTGTTCCCAAACAATGACTGGGATAAAGTTTCATGCTGACATGCTTCTTGGAGAGAGAAGAGTGGGGGAGAGACCAGTGTATGTGCAATGTTGGGAGTAGGTAGAAAGAGGAAGGGGAGACAGGCTGAGGACTGGGAGGCCTAGAACCCCCCCCCAAGAGCTGGGGGCGAGAGGGAGGAGTTCAGGCCTAGGAGGTTAACTGTCCTTAGCCAGAGGCCTATGAGAGGGCCAAGGTCAGAGTCCCAGTTTTCAGGGGTAAACAGTACCTCAGCTGCTGGCACCACCCCTGCATGGCTGCCCAATGAACCCTAGAGGGCAGGGAGGGGACCTGATCACAGGGCACAGAAATGGAACAAAGGCCCCAGGAAATCGGCAATGGGCAGAGCCTGCCAACACGGGCATCAGGAGCCCCAGGCCTGTCTCCTTCTGTGAAGCAGGTTTCGAATCTCTGTCCTGGCTCCCCAACAGAGAAGATATCCTGAGTATACTCTTGGGAGGAAGAGGGGACACGATAAAGATTTTCCCAGAGGACCCTTGGCCCTGACCCAACGCTGAAGCCCCCAGCTCTCAGCTTTGGATCTGATCTTGGTCCTAAAGGGAGAGACACTGGGAATAGCGAAATGCTGGCTCCCAGGCTGCCGGCCCCTGAGGGGGACACAGAAAACTGAGCTTAGCTCTAGGAGGCCTGGAAGCCCAGTGCAGTGGAAGACTTACCCCTTTTGGGTTTTTTACAGCCTCAGCCAGGCTGAGTGGGGCAGTGGGCCTACACAAAGCTCGAGTCCTGAGGTCCCTGGGCCTGCAGCCATAGCACACAAGACCACCCAACCCTCCCTCAGTCAGATAAGGAACTTCCTCCCGAGCCCCAGGCTGTGTAGAACCCACCCAGGCCCGGCTCTTGGGGCTCTCCTGTTTGACCGCCAGCCCATTTTCTAGCCAGTGCAGACCCCTGGATTTGAAGCAGGAGGTGTGAGATGAGGGAGAGGCAGAGGCAGAGGCACTCTATGGATACTGTAACCAGTGTGTGGGTGGTGGCAGGGAGGGTGCACACAGGCGTGTGGGGGAGCAGGAGTGTGGCTGAGTGAGTGCGGGAGTGCGCATGCCTGTGGATGTGTGCACCTGTCAACGGCGTGTGTGCACACACGCACATGAGCAAGCACCCCCCCACCGTGTCCACAGCAGCCTTGGGGAAAGGGTGTAAAGAAGCTGATGGCCACAGCAGAAGGATGGCTTGATGCACTGGAGGGAACAGGAGGCAGACGTGGCTATCACGGGCCCTGAGCCAGTCAGATTTGGGTTCTGCCCGAAAACGCCCAATCTGAACAACAGGGTTCGCAGCAGTAACCGCGGTGAAGACTGAAAAGGATGATGGGGAGTCCACATTCAATATGTAGGCATTCCCTTTTATGGTTCTGTGCATCTATAGGATGTCATCCTGCTGACCTCTTGCTGGAGGAAGGGGAGTGGGTGGAGAGGAGGGGATAGGAAACTGTTGGGAGGACAGGACATGTGTGGAGCAGAGAGAAGGGGTGTGCTGTCACCAGGCAGGGAGAGCAGTGGGAGCTGCATATAGGTGGGCATGCAAACTTATAAGGGAATGTACATTTTCATTCAATCATAACAAAAAAAAATGTAGGCATTCCCTCTTCGCTTCTACTACAACCGTGAGAAGAACGGCTGAGGGAGTGAATGAGATGGCAGACTTAAAGCCCCAACCTGTCCTGGCACCGAGCAGGCCCTGAGGGCAGAGCCACTGTGCTGCCGTGTTTATTCTTCTCAAGGGCAAGGACCGGTTTCCAAGTGGCTGCAGTGGGGTTCCCCCAGGCCGAGTCTGAGTTCCACACACCTGACTGACAGGCAGAAAGGGGGGTTCCTGAGACAGTGACGGCAGCCATACCATCTCCTGCCCTCTTCCCCACAGCTCCAGGCCTGGCTCACTGTCACTTGATTCTACTCTGTGCTCTCATTTAACCCTCCATTTTCCAGAAGCAAAACTCCACTGACTCCACAGGTTTCCTCAGTCTGGCTTTCTCTCCTAAGGAGTCAGGATGACCGCATTTATGCCACACCAGCTGTGAAACCTCTCTCTGCAAAGTACGCCCTGTTCCCCCACTGACCTGCACTGTGACCTCAGAGTTCTCACCGAGGAGACCCTACAGGAAGGGCTGAACTGTGGCCAGCTCCTGGCAGGCTGGTGCTTTAAGCTTAGCTTGCTGGCATTTTTTTCTCTTTCCTATAGATGTCAGAAACTTCTACCATAAGACCATACCAGTCTTTTCCATCTTAGGGGAAACCTGACGGCATGTCACCTCCTGAGGGCACAGCGCTTTTCCTTACTCCTCAAGAATGCAGCCCCCGGATCAGGCTATCTGGGTTCAAGTCCCGGCTCCATTGCTTTCTAAACCAGTTGCTGTCAAGTCAGTTCTGACTCACAACAACCCCACGTGTGTCAGAGTAGAACTTGCTGCATAAAGTTTCTGAAGGCTAGTTTTTTTGGAAGTAGACTGCCAGGCCTTTCTTCTGAGGCACCTTTGTAGACTCAAGCTTCCAGGTTAGCAATTACACATGTTAACCAGCTCCCTGACCTGGGAACTCCACCTGACTGATTCTATATAGACAAGTTACTTAACCTCTCTGGACTTCATTCTCCTCATCTCTACAACAGGGACAGTAACAAGGCCTGCTTCATAAGGTAGGCTGTGTTACGTGCATTGATACATGCAAATGTTTAGGCAAGTTCCTGACACACAGCCCTCAAGGTATGTTTATGGTTGTCACCATCACCATTATTATTACTGCATTGCCAAGAGAACCTCCACAGTTACACAGTCACATCACCACTGATCGGGGCTGCTGCTGCCCAGAACCCTGGGAACACCACTGTGCTCACAGAGTTCTACATACTTTCACATTTTGCAAAGCTCTCTGACCCCTTAAAAAGAGAACTGGTTCATGTTTACAGATGAGACATCTGAGTCTCAGAGTGGCCATGTGACTTGCCAAGAATTAGTGCAGAAAGATGAACCACTCAACTGCAAACTCAAAGGTAGGAGGTTCAAATCTATCTAGAGGGACCTGGGATGAAACGCCAGGCAACTGACTTTTGAAAAGTCAGTGAAAACTCCACCGTGCACAGTTCTACCTGGCACACATGGGGTTTTCCTGAGTTGCAACTAACTCAGTGGCAATTCACAGTAATAAGCCTCTAAACGAAACTTGTTGACACCAAGCTCAGGGCTTTTTACTACCTTCCAGTGACCTCCAAGGCAAGGTTCCGTTCAACCAAGCTTGTTCAGTTGAAATA
Source organism: Heterohyrax brucei (assembly GCA_028571685.1). Lineage (NCBI taxonomy): Eukaryota > Metazoa > Chordata > Mammalia > Hyracoidea > Procaviidae > Heterohyrax > Heterohyrax brucei. The sequence goes on along the minus strand of CM053149.1, from coordinate 107,643,209 downwards.
ATGTTATCGCGTTTTTGTTGTTGTTAAAGATCATCCAGTTGGTTCTGATTCTTATGGACCCTTTATATACGCAACAAAATGAAACACTGTCCGGCTCTGTGTCATCCTCACAACTGTTGTTATGCTTGTCCCTAATCCATGTCCTTGGGGGCCTTCCTCTTTTTCCCTGACCCTCTACTTTGCCAAGCATGATGTCCTTCTCCAAGGACTGGTCCCGCCTGATAATACATTCAAAGTCTGCAAGACGAAATCTAGCCATCCATTCTGTTAATCAGCATGCTAGCTGTACTTTTTCCAAGACAGGCTTGTTTGTTCTCCCAGCCCATGCTATAGTTAATATTCTTCACCAACACCATAATTCAAAAGCATCCATTCTTCTTTAGGTTCCCTTATTCATTGTCCAGCTGTCACATGCATATGAGGTGACTGAAAACACCATGGCTTGGGTCAGGTGCACTGTAGTCCTCAAGACGACATCGCTGTTTTTATAACACTTAAAAGAGATCTTTTGCAGCAGACTCGCCCAGTGTAATGTACCACTTGATGTTCTAACTGCTGCTTCCATGAGCACTGAATGCTGAATGTGGATTCAAGTACAATGAAATCCCTTACAAATTCAAATTTTCTCCATTGATTTAGAACCAGGATTTCTACTTGGGCCTACAAAGACTCCTGCCTAGAACCTTGCTCTAGCTGAGCGGAAACTCTCTTAACTACTATTACACGTATTAACTATCAGCCATTACATGTCTCCCATCACCACTGCTAGCAACAGCATTTATACATGACTCTTCCTACTCCAAAAGGATATTATACACATTTTTAAATTTTTTATTATGATTAAGTGCAAGTATACAATTCAAGTCAATTTTGCATACCTGCCTTTCTAGGGCTCTGTCTGTCCTCCCCACCCTGTGACAGCACACTCCTCCTTTTCACTCTTTACTTACACTTTCCCAGTGAACACCTGTCCGCTCCTCTCCACCCTCTCCTCTCCCCTCTAGAAAGAAGCCAGCAGGACAGCCTTCTAGAAATGTATAAAACCATGAAGTACACACACTGCAGGCTCACTCCAGCGTCCCTGAGTCCAGTCCATTGTGTTGACCTCAGTACCGGTTTCAGGTCTGGGACAGCAACAAGGCTAGAGGCCATGTTCACAGGGGACTCTCCAGGTTGTCAGACCATCAGTTCTGGTCTTTTAGTAGATTTCTTTTTTTGTGTGTGTGTGTGTGTGTGTGTTGAATTTTTTAATTTTTTTATTATGACTTGAGTGAAAATGTACATTCCCATATAAATTCACATGCCCACCTGTATGCAGCTTCCTCTGCCCTTCCTGCCCAGTGACAGCACACTATTCCTCTCTGCTCCATACATGTCTCACCTTCCCAACAGTTTCCTTTCCCCTCCTCTCCACTCACACCCCTTCCTCCAGCCAGAGGTCCGCAAGATGATATTCTATAGGTGCACAGAACAATAAAATGCATCCAATATATGGTCACTCTGCATCGCCAAGTCCAATCCATTTGTGTCCGAAGAGTGGACTTTCATTATGATTTATGGGCAAGGGCAGCATAAGGGCCAGAGGCCATGCTCCCAGGGGAACCCCAAAGCTGCTGGATCATCAATTTTGGTCTTTTAGTGGAGATCTCAGGGTGCACCATGTTTTATTCTTGTGTTGCCAGTGAGACTCAACTTTGTGAGCTCCATCGCGGCTGTCACAGGTGGTGGCTGGGTACTATCCGGTTCTTCTGATCCCAAGTGAATGTAGGCACCCACTCATGTGGGTCTCTCTGTCTTCTGGGTTGTCTTTCCCCCATGTCGTTTTGGTCCTCAGTGAGCATCTGTTCCCGCTGAGTTGGGACCATTTGCTGTGCCCTTGGATGGCAGCTAGGCAGCTGTTAAGACCCCAGACATCACTCACCAATGTGGGGTGCAGACAGCCCTCTTAGCAGTATGCTAGTTGTGCCAATTGGCCTCGATTTCGCCTAAGAGCATAGTCCCCTGCCCCCTGCCCCAGCTGCTCTGTCCTTGCAATATTGGGTTAAGATGGAAGAAGGATGCAAGTTATGCTGAAGTCCACTTAATATTGTTCTTGTTTCTAACGTGTGCTGTCACCGATTTCACCCAACCAAATTTCTACCAACTATTGTCCTTCCTCCCTCCCCTCCCTTGCAGCTGTCAAAGAGTCTTTTCTTCTATGCGTAAGTCTGTTTTTGAGTTTTTATCGTAGGGGTCTCATACAGTATTTGTCCTTTTATCTCTGACTACTTCCACTCAACATAATGTCTTCCAGTTGAAACCAGGTTATGAGATGTTTCCTGGAATCATCATTGTCCTTTATCATTGCATAGTGCTCCACTGAGTAAGTAGATTTCTTGAACTGCACACCCCTTTTTTTCATGCTATGTCAGGGACTCTACACGTGTCTCCTATCAAGCCTGTCTCTGGTGGTGGCTGGACACCATCTGGTTCTTTGGCTTCATGCTAACGTAGTCTCCCAATCATACGGGTCCTTCTGTCTCCTAGACTCATTTTCCCTCACATCTCTGATGTTCTCAGTTGTCATCTGTTCCAGGTGCCCTGGGACTAAGTGATGTTCCTCAGACAGCAGTTTGCTGGCTTTTGAGACCCCAGATGCCACTCACCAGTGTGGGGTGCAGAAGACACTTAGCAAAAAGCTAGTTACGTCAAGTGACCTCGATATTCCCTGAAAACAGTCCCCAGGCCTCTGTCCCTGCTACTCTATTCCTGAAGTAAGTCATGTTTTTTACTCAACCAACTCTGAGCCTAGCAGCCTCTTGTCAGGTCCCTTGGTGACTACCCCCGCCTCTTACGCAGACCATGCCTATTTCTACCACCTCCATGACCCAAGCTGGCAGGAGTTTCTGTCAGTAAGTCCTTCCTGGCCTCAAACCTTAGTCTCTCTCACTGTAGCCAATGCCCATTCTCTTTGGAAGCACTCTCAGTAGGGTGTTCCTTCAGTGTGTTAGAACATTCATTATTTACAGTCTTTGGCCTGGTCTTCTAAAAGCTGAATCACTCCCTAGGGAAGTGTTCTCTCTTGTCTAACTTCACTCCCTCCTGCTATTGCCTGACATCACTTCCAAGCTTTGAGGGAAGCCTAAGTCAGGCCAAACCCCAAATGTACAACTGATTTTCAAGAAGGAACTCTGTGGAGGCCGTGGGGGAGTCAGGGCTAGTCAGCAGCTTTCCTCTTCTGCCCTGGGCTCTCCTAGGAAGTTTTCAGGGAGGGGCCTGAGAAATCCTTTCTTGGAGTCAGGGACCAGACAGGTCAGCCAAGCAGGAGGAGGGCTGGGGAGAACAGATGGCACCTTCTGTCTCCTCCCCGTGACTTCCACACTGCGCTGTGGCAGGAACTGTTGCTGGCTCAGAGGTCTTAGAACTCTGAGTGGCAGAGCCCAGCGAGGGGTGACCTGGTTGGGCTTCATGAAAATGAAATTCAGGCCTCTGTCCCCTCGCCTCACCTACACTGCTTGCATTACACTCACCAAGTACATTCTCAGACATTCTGACTCCATACCTTTGCATATGCTGTTCCTCTGGTTTGGCATGCCCTTCCCTTCCTTCTTGGTCTGTGGCTCACACGGGGCTCTGTGAGGCTCAGTGACAAGTCACCTCCTGTGTGTGCCCATTTCAAGTCCCCCGCCACTTCTGATTCCAGTAATGTTCATTTTGCACCTAACATGTGCCTGGCCTTGTGTGTCAAACACTTTACCTCATTTCCTTTAATTAGAAGGAGTCATTTATATGCATGCCCATGTGCAGAGAAAATGCTGGAAGGGCACCAATAAAATCATAAGAAACCTTCACAGAGTCTGGTTATGGGATGCAGGCATTTCTTCTAGCTACATTTCTGTGTTTTTTCCAAATGTCAAAGTAAATGTGTTAAACTTCTGCAATCAGAAAACAATCCTAACCAATGTTATTTTTAAATAATCTCAGAATTGTTAACTTAAAGAAAACTGACTCTCCAGTAGTTCACTGCTCCTATCACTCTGTGTGGCACCTGGTTCCCCTTGCCTTGCTGAGGAGCTCTGTGTTCCCTGTGAGATCACAGGCTCCCCACGGGCAGCTGTACTGGTTTCTGAGATGGAGCACAGCACTGGGCTTAAAGGTCTCAGTACATGGTCCTGAATCCAAAACAAAACCACAAACACACCATCTCACAAGTCTAGGAGACCTAGTGGAAGATTTCTGCACAGCTGCCACTCAGCACCAACGAGTATTAATCCATCTCCAAGCTCAGTCATGGAGCAAATCCATGTTGCTTGTTTAATGTCATTCTGTTACCTAACTCTGAACAGAGTTCTTAAGTGAACTCTACTGAGGATCTCCCTCTGCTGCCATGTGAGAAACTTTGGTCTCCGTCTTGCAAGGCTATTCAGGGTGATTCCGCACAATGCCTGTGTCTATTTGGGTGTCTTCCAACATTGAAAACAGTCTGATTCACATCTTGGATGGCAAAATGTCTTCATCTGATACATCTTGTTTCTCTGTTTCCCAAAAACTTAACCTAGAAAAACGCTATCCAACAACCGCAAAACCTAACACAGCACCTGTTGGGCTTTCAGAACCAGAACTGTGGCTAACGCTGACATTAGTCTGATTTGGGACTTTGACTGTGACAACCATGATTTCCCAGGACTTGGGAGAACTGTGATTTAACCACAACTGTGGATCTTGGGTTTCTAGGGTGTCCCATCCCAAATGTGTACAGTCATTTGGCTGGCCATCATTCCCATTATTTTGTGACTGTCCTTCATTTTGCGGTATTCCTATGCTATAAATCCTCACCTCTACCCATGGCTGACAGAGTGGATGATTATGGTAAAAGAGGATTAGGACGGGACTGCAACACCCTTACTAAGGGAATTTCCCTAGAGTGTGGCTTGCACCACCTTTCATCCTATAAGAGAAAGAGAGGCAAGCAGAGAGTTGGGAACCTCATACCATCAAGAAAGCAGCACCAGGAGTAGAACCTGAGGTTCCCGAGCCAAGATACTCCTTGACCAAAGACTGATGCAACACAAGGGCTTTCCTCCAGGGCCAACAAAGGGGAAAAGTCTTCCCCTGGAACATACATCCTGAATTTGGACTTGTAGCCTACTGGACTGTATAAGAATACACTTTTTGCTAAAACTACCCACTCATGATATTTCTGTTAGAACAGTACCAGGTGACCAAAACACAGAGAAAGTAGGATGGTGAATATAAAGCTGTCCCACATGCACTGGAGGGTAGGAGCTGAATTTTAGTCCCTGTTCTGGCCTAGGATTCCCACATGCCCTTGGGCAATTCCCTGGCTCTCTGAGCCCCTCTGCCTCTGCTCAGCAGCACCCCCAAAGCTGCTAGGAGTACGAAGCCTCCATCCCTGAGCCTAGGGATGCCTGGTGATGGAGCTGGAGGGTGCCAGGCCCTGCCCAGGGATCTCACCAGCTCTGGACCAGCTGTACCGAGGGTGTTCCCAGCACCCGGTCGGGAAGCAGGTTGATCTCCTTCATGATGTTAGCTAGGCGTACCGGCAGCTCCTGCCTTAGGAAGGTGAAGGAGGTTTTCTCACAGGCATTGCTGGATCCTGCAGGGAAGAAACAGGGGTGAGCCCAAAAATTGCAAACCAGCAGAGCCAGAGGAGATCTAAGGAGCCAGGTTAGTCAGGCTCTTTGCGCACTGAGGGCTCAGAGAGGATGAAGAGCATTCGGGAAGGCTGGTCTCCACCCCTGCATGCTCTAACCCCCATACATCCTCTGGCTGACTGGGATGAACCTTTAGCCATAGTGGATAGGGCCATACCCGGGCCCATTCAGAGCTGCCTCAGGTCTAAGTCATCTCAGTCTTCTTCTTCCTTCTAGACAGTCACTTTGGGGGAGGACTGATACAGGTAGTCAGAGCATTCTGGGAAATACATCTCTCCCCAAGACGGGGAACTAAACCAGGACCACTGCAGCTCAGGGTCCCAAGTGCCGTCTCTTCCAGGCTGGTCCTGATGCTTGCGCAGAGTGGCACCCTGCATTACCAACACCCACCTGCAAGGCCAACCAGATCCAAGGATGGCAGCCCAAGACCTTAGCCTGTCTTCAAGAAGATGAAGCCTTGGAGCACTGAATAAGGCTATGGCCAGGAGTGAGAAGCCCTGGGTTCTAGTCCAGACCCTGCCTCCAACTCTTCCACTCAGGGCATGTCATTATCCTTCTGAGGGCCTCTTCCTCCCACTATATTAAACGAACGGGCTAAATGCTACAATGGGCCCCTCCCTGCAGTGGTATTTTCTAACTGGGGTCTAGTCTGGGCTGGACAGTTACTGGGGCTGGTCGTGGGCCCAAGAGGCTTTCCCATACGGGGGAAGCTCACGACTCAAAAGGCCAGGAGGTGGGCAAACAAGTCCTGGGCAACAGGTGCCCTTGTGTTCTGGCTGCCACTTCCCTGCCCCTTCCTGTCAGTGATGCAACTGTAACTCGAACCAGGCACTATCTCCTCAGCTCTTCAGAGATCTGGACTAATAGAAGCCAAAGCTCACTGCCACCAAGTTGAATCTAACTCATAATGACCCCACAGGACACAGCAGAACCACTCAACAGGTTTTCAAGGCTGTATGGAAGACTACCACATTCTTCTTGCATGGAGCACCTAGTGGATTTGAACTACTGACCTTTAAGTTAGCAGCCAAGCACTTTAACCATGGTCCCACCAATGCTCCGTCAGAGACCTGGGCACCTCCTCCCAACCTCCAGCTGGCACCATGGAAATACCACGTGGACAGAGAGGGCCGAGACAATGCTCATTTCAACTGACAGGTTGGCACAGCCTTGCTCCTGCCCCAGAGCCACCCCCAGACACTGGTGGTGGGTGATCCTGGCCCAGAAACCCAGGGGTTGGGTGGGTGCAAGCAGCCTAATTTCACCTAACAGTGCTTAAGAGCCCTGTCCAGTCAGAAACAGATGCTAGGCTTAGGGCAGATTTGATCTTCAAGTGTCCTTGCCCACTGGGACAGCTGGGGGCCACCTCCTTCACTGGGTGGAGGTTTACTGGTCAAGCGTCTTCTCTCCGGGTAACATCTTCTCAGAGAGTCCTCTTCTCCAACGGTCCCTTCCTTTTCTCTCACTCCCTACCCCAGGGCGTCTAACCCTTCCATGCCCAGCCCAGGTCTCCTTCCAGATGGCTACCCCCCCCCAAACTCTACCTTTTTGCTGCCAGCAGCAAGCCCCATTTCCTCTCTAGCTCCCATTCTTAAAGTTGTCATAACACCGTATTAATCTTTTCGTGCCAAGATGTCACCTTACTCCTTTCCTGCCCTAAGACTGCCCTCCCCCGTACCTTATTCCGCAAGACCCCTCACAAAGCCCAAGAGGACACTTTGGACCCTCCTTCTCAGTGCCCCCCACCACTTCCCATTAGTAGTCCGGTCCAGAGTCTCTCTTCAGCAGAGTGCTCTTAACCCTTTAAGGTCCGGGCCTTTCCTTTCCTCCCTGTTAACCTTTTCCTGCCTGTACTCTCCCTAGCAACCTTCCCCATCCCTCAAGGCCTCTCTTCTCCTCTTCGTAAATCCTTCATTGTCGGGATCCCTCTATTCATCCCGAAGCTTCCCCCGGCTACTCCTTTAGGTGCCCCAGTGCCAGCTGCCTCCCGCCTCTCCGTACCGAAGTCCAGAAACTGCTTCATGGACAACGGGGACGGGGAGAACTTGCTGAAGTGCTCGATGTACTTGGGCGCCCCTGCCAGGGAGGCGTTCTTCAGCAGCGCCCGGACCCAGCGCATGGCAGTGGCGGCCGCGGCTCGGGCTTCGACCCCGTCACAGCGCGCTCAGCGCTCGCGCTCTGCTCGGCCCAGCCTGGTCCAGCCCAGCTCGGCCGCACGGTTCGGCCGCCAGCTTCTCCTGCCCGGGTGGGGGGCCTCCGAACCCCAGCCAATTGACTTGTCGCGGCGCCCCTACGTCGCCAATGGCCGTGCATAAACAACAACGGAAGAACCAATAACTTTTCGCCTCGACACGTGGCTTCCTGCTGGACCCACCTCCTTAACCCCCTCTTAGCCGGGGGCGGCCTGTTGTTTTTAAGAAAGGCTGCTCGGCTGTATTGCTTCAGAGCCAGTCACTCCACCTTCCCTTAGATTAGACGCCAGGGTCAATCTCTTTCTTCCCAAAGGTCCCTAAATACCTTTACCTCCCCTCCCCTTGCCTTTCCCTTGCTCCCTCCGCAAATTTCCACCCCTGGCTGGCTCATTTTAACCCTTTCCTTTATATTGTCTGGGTACACTGCAACTAAACTTTCTTCCCAGAGGTGCCCATTTCACTGCTGCTGATCTGTATCTACTTTCCCTGAGGGGGTCTTACCAGCCCCTAGTCTCTCCCAACCCTCCAGCAATCAGAATTCTTGGACAGTTTCTATCACACGATCCAGATGATGATTATTTGCAAAATTCTGAACCAGGATGCAAACTTTATTAATCCATCTTATAGGCATGCCGCTCTCTCACTTCCGCAAAGATACAAGTGACTCTGGAAAAGGTGGCAGTTGGCTCTTCCAGCTGAAAAACACCAAGTCAAAGCCCTAACAGCTAGCGGCTACCTGAGCAGTTTTCAAAACATTTTTATCATTATCTAGTTCAGTGGACCGAACAGGAATCCTTGGGCTTCTAGTTCAGAAAGCAACCTTCTGTACAGTGGGATTCCTTAGGGAGGTACCGAGGTGATCAGTGCTGAGCGTGCAGGAGCAGCTTGTGCACGTCTCGTCCTCCCTGGGTCTTCCTTTCCCAGCAGCCCCGCCTCTCTGCAAGAAACATAGTGCGCCCTCTTGTGGTCTCATGTGGTATATCCCGCACTGGGCCAAGGGGCCAACACTTGGAAGCAATCTTTCTCGGGTTCAGGGCCGCCCCTCTTAACAAACGCCAAAGATTACAGGCTCGAGTCTGCCTCAGGTGCTTTGGAAAAAAGGTTTGCAAATCTACTGCTTCCAAATCAGCCATCGAAAATCCGGTGGAGCACAGTTTTACTCTGACATACGTGGGGTTGCTGTGATTAGGAATTGACCCCGCTGCTACTGGTTTTTAATACGTGCGAGGCTTCTTCCTTGGAACAGGAAACTGGCAGAATTGACACATGGTCTTTCTCCTCAAGTGCTCACTCTGGAAGATATCTGCTGTTGTGGATTGAATTTCTGTTGTTGTTAGGTGTCGTCGAGTTGGTTGTGACTCATAGCGACCCTATGCACAACAGAACAAAACACTGCCTGGTCTTGCGCCATGTCCACAATCTTTTTTATGCTTAAGCCCACTGTTGTGACCACTGTGTCAATCCATCTCGTCCAGGGTTTTCCTCTTTTTCGCTGATTCTCCACTCTACCAAGAATGATGTCCTTCTCCAGAGACTGATGGCTCCTGACAACATGTCCAAAGTATGTAAGATGCCATCTTGCCGTCTTTGCTTCCAAGCAGTACTCTGGTGTACTTCTTCCAGAACAGATCTGTTTGTTCTTCTGGTGGTCCATGGTACATTCAGCGTTCCTCTCTGACACCACAATTCAAAGACATCAGTTCTTCTGTCTTCCTTGTTCATTGTCCAGCTTTTGCATGCATATGATGTAATTGAAAATAGCATGGCTTGGGTCAGGTGCACTTCAGTCTTCAAGGTGACATCTTTACTTTTCAGTGGATTGAATTGTGTCCCCTAAAACATGTGTTGCAGTCCTAACCTGTATGTCTGCGGTCATAATCTTATGTGGGAATGGGCTGTCTTTGTTATGTTCATGATAAAGGGTTAGTGTAAGATGTGTCTAAAAAATCAATTTTTTGTGAGATTTAAGAGATTAAATGCAAGCTAGCAAGCAGAGAAAGGAGAAGAGAGAAGCCAGGCCACATGAAGGTCATTCAGCTGCAGAAGCTTGGAAGAGACAGGGGCCTTCCTGCAGAGCCAACAGACAGAGAAGGTCTTCCCCCAGTTCCAGCATCCTGAATTCAGGCTTCTAGTTCCTAAACTGTGGAGAAAATGTATCTGTTTGTTAAATCCCTCCATTTGTGGTGTTTCCATTACAGACGCTAAGGCAGCTCCGTAAGTAAAGAACTAGCTACAACACAAAATGGTGAGAGGTTAGCATAAAGCTTTCCAACGGAAGATACTCTCAGCTAAATTGATAATACCACGTACCAGGCACTGTTAGTGTGCATCGTCTCACTTACTTCTCTCCCATTTTCTAGATGAGGAAACTGAAGCTTAGGCATCATTTGAGAGTAGCTGTAAGAAGAAGACTTGTGGAAAAATGGAGGTTCCTCAAAAAGTTAAACATAGAGTTACCATATGATTCAACTGTGATCTTTAAGGTGGTATGTCAACTTGGCTGGGCCATGATTTTCAGTAGTTTGACAGTTACGATGTAGTTTGGTAGTGCTGTAATGATATATAATCAACTCCATGATGAGATCTGATATAGTGTGATCACTCCATGGTGGAATCTGCTGTGAGCAGCCAGTCAGTTGAAAGGGAATTTCCTGGTGGATGTCGGGTGCATCCACTGCAGGTGTACCTTCTGGCAAGGCTCTCAGGCTTTTGCTCACTCTGGATCCTGCAACTGGCTTCTGTTCACTTGACCTCCAATTCTGGGGACTTAAGCTGGCAACTTGCCTGCCCGTCTTGGGATTCATCAGCCTCTGCAATTTGGATCTTGGGCTTGCCACGCCCTGCAGCTATGTAAGTCAGGACAAATCTCTAACCTGACCCATGGACCTGGGACTTGCCAGTCTCTACAACTTTGTGAACCATTTACTTGATATAAATCTCTGTCTTCACTGGATTTGCTTCTCTAGAGAACTCAGCCAATGACGTTTGGTATGGAAAGTGGGTCTAGAGAAAGAAAATTGTTAAGGATGAGTTCTCTAAATTGGTTCTGAAGTCTGGTTAGTCTTTTTTTTTTAACTTTTTTATTTTTCTATTAATTACAGTAAGAATAAAATTTCTAACATCTATCAGTTATCTCATTTATGATAAACCCTCAGCCTCCCACCCACCCATGTAACCAACAGAGTCATTTTCTTCCGTGGATAATTCTCTTGTTAAGTCATTGTAACAGGGTCTCATACAAAATTTGTCCTTTTGACACTGATTGATTTCACTCAGCATGATCTCTTCCAAATGAGACCATATTATGAGATGTTTTCTAAAATGGTCATTGTTTTTTTTTTTTTATCATAGTATAGTGTTTCATTGAGTATATGTACCATAGTCTGCTTATCCATTCATCTGTTGATGGACATTGGAGTTGATTCCAACTTTTTACTACTGTGGACTGTGCTGCAACAAACATTCGTGTATATGTGTCTGTTTGTGTGGCAACCTTTGTTTCTTTTTTTTTAACCTTTGTTTCTGGAGAATAAATTCCAAGCAGAGGAATTACAGGACCTAATGGTATATCTATCTCCAGCTTTTAAAGGAAGCAGCAGACTGTTTTCCAAAGAGGTTGTACCGTTTTGCAATTCCACCAGCAGTGTAAGAGAGTTCCAATTTCTCCATAGCCTCTCCAGCATTTGTTGTTTTGTGTTTTTTGGATCATGGCCAACCTTGTTGGGGTGAGATGGTATCTCATTGTAGTTTTGATTTGAATTTCTTTGATAGCTAATGATGGTGAGCAATTCTGCAAGTGTTGCTCGGCTGCCTGGATATCCTCTTTAGAAAAATGTCTGTCCATCTCCTTCACCCATCGCTTAATTGGATTATTTATCCTTTTCTTGTTGTAATTTGTAATACCTTATAGATTATGGAGATCAGACGTCTGTCTGACATAGAGTTGCCAAATGTTTTTTCCCATTCTGTAGGTGGTCTTTTAATTCTTTTGATGAAGTCTGTGGATGAGCAAAAGTGTTTGATTCTTAGTAGTTCCCATTTATCTATTTTCTCTTTTGTTGAACGTACTTTGTCAGATTTTGAAGTCTGTCTACATTGTGTATTAAAGCTTCCGTTATTAATCCATTTTATCTTGGATGAGCTTTATTGTTTTAGATTTTAGAGTTAGGTCTTTTATCCTATTTGAGTTGGGTTTTGTATATAGTGTAAGATATGGGTCTTGTTTCAATTTTTTTGCAGATGGATATCTAATTTTGCCAGCACCGTTTGTTAAAGAGATTGTTCTTACCCCAGTTTAAAATCTTTGGGCCTTTGTCAAATATCAACTGTTCATAGGAGGATGGTGGCATCTCTGGGGTCTCAACTCTGTTCCATTGGTCTATATGTCTCTTTTTGTACCAGTACCAAGCTGTTTTGACTACTGTGGCAGTGTAATAGGTTCTAAAGTCAGGTAGTGAGAGGCCTCCCAGTGTGTTCTTCTTCAGTAGTACTTTACTTATCTGAGGTTTCTTCCCTTTCCAAACAAAGTTGATGGTTTGTTTCTCCATCTCATTAAAAAATGTTGCTGGAATTTGTATCAGGGTTGCATGATACAAGTAGATTGCTTTGGGCAAAATAGACATTTTCACAATGCTGAGTCTTCCTATCCATGAGCAGGGTGGATTATTCCATTTATGTAAGTCTCTCTTAGTTTCTTGTAGTAAGGTCTTGTAGTTCTCTTTGTAAAGATCTCTTATTTCTCTAGTTAGATTTATTCCTAGGTATTTTATCTTCTTGGGGGCTGTAGTAAATGGAATTGATTTGGTGATTTCTTCTTTAATAATCTCACTGTTGGTATAAAGGTATCCTACTGATTTACTTATGTTTATCTTATATCCCATTACTTTGCTAAACTCCTTTATTAGTTCCAATAGTTTACTTATGGATTCCTTAGGATTCTCTGTATAAACAATCATATCATCTGCAAATAGGAAGATTTTCACTTCTTCATTGCTGATATAGATGCCCTTTATTTCTTTGTCTTGTCCAATTGTTCTGGCTAGAACTTCTACAATGTTGAATAGAAGTGGTGAGAGTGGACATCCTTGTCTAGTTCCCGTTCTCCAATGGAATTCTTTCAGTCTTTCATTGTTCAGATGATGAAGGCAGTTGGTTTCCCATAGATGCTACTGATTGCAATCAGGAATTTCCCCTCTATATCCTATTTTTCTGTGAGTTTTAAGCATGAATGGGTGTTGAACTTTGTCAAATGCCTTTTCTGCATCAATTGACAAAATCAGGTGATTCTTATCTTTTGCGTTATTAACGTGGTTGATTACATTAGTTGTTTTTCTGATGTTGAACTGGCCTTGCATCTCTGGAATGGAACCAACTCAATCATGATGAATTATTATTATTTTTTTTATATACTGTTGAATTCTATTGGCTAGAATTTTGTTGAAGATTTTTGCATCTGGGTTCATGAGTGATATTGGTCTTTAATTTTCTTTTTTTGTGGGATCTTTCCCTGGTTTTGTTATCAGGGTTATGCTGGCTTCATAGAATGAATTTGGGAGTATTTCATCCCTTTCTGTGGTGTGAAATAGCCTCGATCTTATCGGAGTTAACTCTTCTCTAAAAGTATGGTAGAATTCTGCAGTGAATCCAGCTGGGCCAGGACTTTTTTTGGTTGGTAGATTTTTGATGACTTTTTCAATCTCTTCCTTTGTGATAGATTTATTAAGTTGATCTAGTTCTTGTGATAATCTTGGTGGGTGATATGAATCTAGAAATTTGTCCATTTCCCCTAGGTTTTCAAATCTGTTAGAGTACAGCCTTTCGTAGTATTCTGTTGTGATATTTTTTATTTCAGCTGGGTCTGTTGTAAGGACTCTCACCTCATTTCTTGATCAGGTTATTTGTATCTTCTGCTGTTCTTCTTTTGTAAGTTTAGCCAATGGTTTATCAATTTTGTTGATCTTTTCAAAGAACCAACTTTTGGTTTTGTTAATTTTTTCAATTGTTTTTCTAGTCTCTAATTCATTTAGCTCTGCTCTAATCTTATAATCTGTTTTCTTCTGGTGCCTGAGGGCTTCTTTTGTTGCTGTCTTTCTACTTGTTCAAGCTGTAAGGTTAATTTTTTAATTTGGACCCTTTCTTCTTTCCGGATGTGTGCAGTTATAGAGATAAACTGAGCTCTGAGCACTGCTTTGGCTGTATCCCATAGATTCTGGTAGGATGTGTTTTCATTCTCATTTGATTCCATAAATTTCTTTATTTTGTCCTTAATTTCTTCTATAACCCAAGACTTTTTGAGCAAAGTATTGTTCAGTTTCCAAAAGTATGAATTTGTACCTATGAATTTTCTGCTATCGATTTCAACTTTTGTAGCTCTATGGTCTGAGAAGATAATTTGCAGTAAATCAATGGTTTAGATTTTATAGAGAATTGCTTTATGACCTAACACATGTTCTATTCTGGAGAATGTTCTATGTGCATTGGAGAAGAAGGTGTACTTATCTGCTGATGGATGAAAAGATCTGTATAAGTCTATAAGGTCAAGTTGGTTGATTGTTGCAATATGATCTACTACATCTCTACTGAGCTTTTTTCTGCGTAATCTATCCATAACTGAAAAAGGAGTGTTGAAGTCTGCATAAGTATTTAATATTGTTAAGTCCTGTTTGAGCATTGAATCTTTGAGCAATAAATAGTGATCATCCTTGTCCACAATAGTGGATTTTACATTAAAATATATTTTATCTGAAATTAGTATTGCCATACCTGCTCTTCTTTGTGTATTGTTAGCTTGGTATGTCTTATTCCATGCTTTAATTTCAATTTGTTCATATCTTTAAGTCTAAGATGTGTTTCTTGTAAGCAACATATAGATGGGTTGATTCTTTTGATCCAGGATGTCACTTGCTGTCTCTTTACTGGAGCATTCAGTCAATTTACATTCAGTGTAATTATTGACAGGTATGTGCTTAGTGCCATCATTTTAATGTAATTACTTTTATGTTGATGTTTTCTGTATTGCTCTTAATGTTCTGTTCTGGGGCATTCTTCTTTATGGGTTGTTGTTTCGGTATTGGTTTTGTGTTCGCTGAGGCTCCCGTATTGCATTTCTTATTTTGATACAGTGCATTGTTAATTTGCTTTATGGCTATGTGTATTATCCCCCTTAACATACTAATATTAAACCCAATTTTAATTACTACATAACTCCGAAACTTCCTCTGCATCTAAAACAACTGTAATTACTGTAATGTATCCCTCTTTTAGTGTGATGGTATTATAGTTGTCATGATATGATCACAGATTCCCTCATTATAATGCTGTAGTTTTAAGTTTTGTGACTTACCTAACTGATTAGAATTTTGGATGATGTGTACTGAATTTTCACCTTAAATATACATTTAATGGTTCTGTTTTTCTAAGGGAAGAGCTTCTTTCAATATTTCATTTGATTTTGGTTTAGTTTTTATGAAGTCTCTAAATTTCTCTTTATCTTCAAAAGTCTTAATTTCACCATTATATGTGGTAGACAATTTTGCAGGATACGTAATTCTTGGGTGGAAATTTTTCTCATTCGGGGCTTTGAATGTGTCTGCCCACTGTTTTCTAGCCAGCATTGTTCCTGCAGAGAAGTCAGACGAAAGCCTACAGGGTTTTCCTCTGAGTGTTAGCTTTGCTTTGAGCCTTGCTGCCTTCAGAAGCATCTGTTTATGTTTTAACTTATTAGGCTTGATTATAACATGTCTTGGCATCTTTCTTTTCGGGGTCTAGCTTTTGTGGTGTTCGATAAACATCTTGGATACTAATGTTCTCTTTGCTTATAATCTCAGGAAAGTTCTCTGTCAACATCTCTGCAGCAATAGTCTCTATATTGTCATTAATCCCCACTTGTTCAGGAACTCCAATTAAACATAAATTATTCCTCTTAACAGAGTCTCATATGTTTGTCAATGCTTCTTCATTTTTCTTCTTTCTTTTCTCTGATTTCACCTCATAAATGCTGGTGTCAGTTGCTCTGTCTTCAAGGTCACTGAGTCTAACTTTTATCTGTTCAATCCTACTCTTTTGGCTTTGGACTGAATTATCTAACTCTAATTTTGTTATTGATCTGATGTATTTCAGATCATTGATGTTCCATCCATTCAAATAGCTTGCTAAATTTTTCATTTTGTTCTACTGCATTTTGTTTAATCTCTAGGAGGGTTCTATATATAAATCTTTTGTACTTGACCTCTGATAGAGTCAGAAAAGCTTCTTCATCTGGGAAATTTTTTGAATTTTTATTTTGGGAGTTTTCTGGAACATTTGAAGGCTACTCTTTAAATGACTGTTTAAGCTGTCCTGCCTTTATACCATGCAGACACTGTTTGATTTCTCTGGTATCGGATCTAAGAGAATTGTTGATCACCAGTTATCTCTAATACTCTTGTTTCTCCATAAGTAGGGCAGCGTCTTTGCCACCCAGTGAGCACAGTCTTCTACCTCAGAGAGTCCAGTTGGGGCAAATCACTACAGTATTAGAGATAACTGGTGACCAACAATTCTCTTAGATCCAATACCAGAGAAGTCAAATAGTATCTAGATGGTTAGTCTTAAAGACATTAATAACTCTGCTTCCAGTAGTAAAAAGAGCACTACTAATGCACGATGTGAGATGGCAATAGAAATAGGCAAAATACCATCACCAGTAGGTCAGATATTGGTGAGAGGTGAGGCTCAGTGTGATCCCATGCTTGATACCTTTGTACAATTTTGTAATAATGAAAAGTATAAGGAAACTTGTCAGTTTGTCTTATTTTCTCTAGATACAGTAGTAAGAGAACGAGATAAGCTCGGAGGTTCAGAGTGAAAGCATTGCATAAATGATCCTTGAGCTTCTACTTGTGTCTTAAACAAAAACATTAAAATCTTGTAGAACAGAGCTGATATTGTTGAAAACTAGACCCAGAGTTTTATCGTAAGAGTGGCTGAATTACAACACCAACTGAGTTCCCAAACTTGAGTGATGTCTGAAGTTAAAGTGAGGGCATTATTTGGGAAGAAATGGGATGCTGAAATTTGGGATGGGGACATATGGGCAGATACTCAAGTATCTGGGGACACTGAGCCACTAAATTTGTTTGAATCACTCCTGCCAAAAGTACCAGCTCTCTGACTCCCATCTGATGAGATTACTTCGTCTTTATTCTCTAAACCACCCTCTCTAGCAAAACCATCTGATGAAATTAAACCATCTGCATCTGATGAGACTTTGTCTGAGCCATTGTTTAGGACATTGCCTGAGGCAGATGCCTTATAAAACGAAGTTGAATGTTCTCAAAATAATCCCCACCACCTATTTCGGCTTCTGAAATCTTAATGAGCCTCTCAAGGTAAAGTACAAAGTGTGACCCAAAAGGAGGTATACTACATTCCTAAATAACTGCTTAACCTTTCTAATATGTACCGATAGAAACCTGGGAGATGTGTGTAGAAATGGCTATTAGCATACAGGATAATAGTGCAAGGAGCATAAAGATGGATCATTCTGATTTTACTGATATGGGCTCACTCAGCACAGATACTGCATTCAGTGTTTCAGCTTGAGAGGTTAGGAAACATTCTAATAGTTTATTTGGTTGGGTCACTGAAGCATAGTTTAGTCAGTCGCCTACACCAAATCAAGTTGAAATATCAGGCCTGCCTTCCTATACTATAGAAGAAGGTCCGTAAGCTTAGGGAAATTGGCAGGCTGAAGTGAATTTGCCAGGTTAGACCCAGAGACACACACAGGGAGTGCCCAGAGGACACACCTTTCACCACAGTGATGAGGAAAAAATTTGTGAAGGGAGTCCCAGCATCCTTGAAGACTGATGTGATTACTATTTTATGTAAGTCAGATTGGACAGTGGGAACTGCTCTAACTGAACTAAGACAGCTAACTAACTACAATGGGGTTGATTGGATCTTTCAGTGGTAGGGGCCAAGTGATGGCATTCAATTAACAAAGACAAAGTGGACATGGTTACCATCAGGGACAACAGAGTCAAAGCAGTAATCATAATAGTCTGACTTCTATGGACTTCTGGCATTGGCTACTTGGTCATGGTGTCCCTGGGTGTGAAATAGATAGGAAATCTACTAAATATTAACTTGATCTGTACAAGCAGGTGAATTCTAGGTCAAGTAAACAACAGTATAACTCAACCTGCCAAAATAGAGTCATGACTCCTCAGTTGATTTCTGGACATAAGCAAGTTTAAAGGCCCACAACTCCCTGAATGAAGAGGAAGCTGGATTCCCTTGAGGAAGGACCCCACTACACTGCTAAAAACTTATGCTATTAATCTTTCTCCCAGCCTTTCCCAAAGAGATCTATGGCCTTTTATGACAATGACTATTTGTTGGGAAAAAACAAATAATTGTATTTTTTAGGGATTTCTAGATACCAGCCCTGAAGTGACATTAATTTCAAGAGACTCAGTATGTCACTGTGGCCCAAGGAGTATGTGGAAGGTATGTGGGGGGTTGTGGCAGTCAGGTTATTAATGAAGTCCCAGCCCATGTCTGTCTCACAGTACATACAATGGGTCCCTGCACTCACCCTGTAGTGATTTCTCCAGTTCCAGAATGCATAACTGGAAAAGACACACTCAGTAACTGGCAGAACCCCCACATTGGATGCCTGACAAAAGGAATAATGGCTATTATAGTAGGAAAAGCCAAGTGGAAGTCATTAGAACTGCCCCCTATGTAGGAAAATAATAAATCAGAAACAATACTGCATTCCTGGAGAGATTTTTGAGATTATTGCCACCATCAAGGACTTGAAGGATTCAAGGGATGGTGATTCTCACCACATCTCCATTCAACTTGCCTATTTGGCACATACAAAAAGAAAAAAGACTTTGGAAGAATAACAGCAGATTATCAAAAACTTAACCAGCTACCGACTCAAACTGCAAATGTACTTCCATTGCTTGAGAAAATACATCTCCTAGCAGCTGATAAGCAGCTATTTATCTAGCTAATGTCTTTTTCTCCATATCTGTTTCTAAGGACTACCAGAAATAGTTTGTCTTTGCTGCCAAGGCCAGCAATACACCTTCAGTGTCCATCTCACAGGTATATCAACTGTCCAGCCCTACATCATAATTTAGTTTGTGGGGACCTTGGTTACCTTTTTCTTCCAGAAGATGTCACACTGGTCTATTACATTGATAACTTATGCTGATTGGGCCTTTCTTGTTTATTAATAAAATGTTTACATGCTTTATTGTTGTCAGGTGTTCTTGAGTTGGCTTTGATTCATATGGCTATGTTGGTCATCTAGTGCTGTAACAGAAATACCATGAGTAGAAGAGGGCTTCAACAAAGTGAAATTTATTCTCTCACAGTGCAGTAGCCTAGATGTCCAAATTGAGGGTCCTGGCTCCAAGGGAAGGCTTTATCTGTCTGATGGTTCTGTATGAAGGTCTTGTTCATCAGTCTTTCCTTGGTTTGGGAAAATCTCAGCGTAGGTACTTCTGGTCCAAAGTGTGTGTTCTGCTGCTGGTGCTGCTTTCTAGGTAGCATGACAGCCCCAACTCTGTGCTTGCTTCCCTATCCTTTTATCTCTTGTAACATCAAAGGTGGTGCAGGACACACCCCAGGGAAACTCCCCTTTACTTTGTATTAGGGATGTGACCTTCATAGGGGTGTTACAGTTCCACCTTAATCCTCTTTAACATAACCCAATTTTGCTCCATAAACCACAGGCAGAGATGAGGACTGACAACACACAGAAAAATCACACAATACAAGCAATCATGCTCCACTCAAATCGATGCACACATTTTGGGGGAATGTAATATAACCCATGACAGTGATTGAATGCACAACAGAACAAGACATTGCCTGTACCTACACTATCCCATAATGGTTGTTAATGCTTCAGCTCATCACTGAAGCCACGGTGTCAATACATCTCTTCGAGGTTCCTCTTCTTTTTCACCGAGACTGTCCTTTACCAAACGCGATATCCTTCTCCAGGGACTGATGTCTCCTGATAACATCTCCAAAGTATGTAAGCAGCTGTTCCTGCTATTAATGAGTATTCTGGCTACACTGCTTCCAAGATAGGTTTTCCCATTCTCCTGTCAGTCGATGGTGTACTCAATAGTCTTCATCAGCACCATAATCCAAAGACACTCATTCTTCTCTAGACTACCTTATTCATTGTCCAGCTTTCAAATGCATATGAGGAGACTAAAAACACCACAACTTGGGTCAGGTGCACCTTAGTCCTCAAGGTAACATTTTTGCTTTTTAACACTTAAGAGAGATCTTTTGCAGAAGATTTATCCAACGCAATGTGTCATCTGATTATTGACTGTTGATTCCTTGAGTGTTGATTATGGATATAAGTAAAATGAAATGCTTGGCAACTTCAACATTTTCTTGGTTTATCATGATGTTGCCTGTTGCTCCACTTGTGACAATTTTTTGAATTTTTCTTTTTTTTATGTTCCACTGTAAATCATGCTAGAGGGTGGGAAGTTAATCCGACAAAAATTCAGATGCCTTCCATCTCAGTGAAATTTTTAAGGGTCCTGTGGTATGTGTCATGTTGAGATGTTTTTTAAAGTGAAGAATAAGTGATTGCATCTGACCCCTCCTGCAACTAAAAAGGAGGCTCAGTGCATTGTGGGCCTCTTTGGAGCTTGGGGATAACATGTCTCTCATTTGGGTGTACTGCTACAGCCTATTTATCAAGTGCTCTAAAAGCTGCTGGTTTTGAGTGGGGCCCAAAACAAGAGAAGCTCTGCAACAGGTTCAGGCAGCTCTGCAGGTGTCTCTGGGCCCTGTGGTTCTGATTCTGATTCTGCTGATCCCACCCCTCTTGAAGTGTCAGTGGCAGATAGAGAGGCTCTTTGGAATCTTTGGCAGGTCTGTATTGGTGAATCACAGTGCAGACCCTTAGGACTTTCGAGTAAAGCCTTGCCATCCTCTGTAGGTAACTTCTTTCCTTTTCAGAAACAGCTTTGGCTTGTTACTGGGCTTTAATAGATACAGAACACTCAACCATGGGCCACCAAGTCTCTATACAGCCTGAGCTGCCCATCATCTGACTCACAGAGCCACAAAGTTGGATGTCTACAGCAGCACTCTGTCATTAAATGGAAGTGGTATATAAGAGATCAAGCCTGAAGGCACAAGTATGTTGCATGAAAAAAATGGCCCAAATGCCCTTGGCCTCCACTCCTGTCCCATATTACCTTTCATTTCTCAGTCTGCACTTACGGCCTCATGGACATTCTTTATGATCAGTTGACTAAGGAAGACAAAATTCATACTGTGTTTACCGATGGTTCTGTGCCATAAGCACGTAACTCTCACAAGTAGACAGCAGCAGCACTGTAGACCCTTTCTGGGACCTCTTTGAAATGCAGTGAAAGGAAATCCTCCCAATGGGCAGAACTTCAAGGATAGTACCTGGTGGTTTACTTTCTTTGGAAGGAGAAATGGTCAGATGTGCAGCTGTGCAGTGCTTCATGGGTAGTGGCCAATGGTTTGGCTTGATGGTCAGGGACTTGGAAAGAACATGATTGGAAAATTGGAGACAAGGAAGTATGAGGAATGGGTATGTGGGTAGACCACTCAGAATGGGCTAAAGCAGTGAAGACATCTGTCTCATGTGAATGTTCTCCGAAGGGTGACTACAGCAGAGGAGGATTTTACCAGTCAAGTGGACAGGATGACACATTCTGTGGAGCCCTGTCATTCTCTTTTCCCAGCCACTCCTGCCATTGCTCAGTGGGTTTATGAACAAAGTGGCTGTGGTGGCAGGTACTATAATGGTTACGAGTATTTCTTCCTTACATGTGTGTTATCAACTTTTTTTCCTTCACCTACAAAATATAAAATGTAAACAAGACTAGTGTATTTCCAGTTGTGTGGATGTTAGTTGTATTATATTAGGTTCAAGTGTGACTTTATAATTTTCTTTATTCATAGATTATGTATGTTTAAAGAGATGTGTACAAGTGCCAGTTGACAAGGGGTGGATTGTGATCATTAAGGGTGTGTGTGAACTTACCTGAACTATGATTCTCAGTAGCTTGGCGGTTATGATATAGTTTGTCTTTTATATAATGATACAATCACCTCTGTGGTGAGATCTGATCACCTCCGTGATGGGATCTGCTGTGAGCAGCCAATCAATTGAAAAGGAGTTTCCTTGGGGGTACTGTTGTTGTTAGGTGCCACTGAGTTGGTTCTGACTTCTAATGACCCTGTGAAATACAAAACAAAACACTGCCTGGTCTTCCACCACATCCACAATTGTTTTTATACTTAAGACCATTGTTGTGGCCACTGTGTCAACGCATCTCAAAGGTCTTCCTCTTTTTCACTTACCCTCCACTCTACCTAGCCTAATGTCCTTCTCCAGGGACTAATCTTTCCTGACAACATGTCCAAAGTGTGTAAGATGCAGCTTGTCATTTTTGTTTCCTAGGAGCGCTTTGGCTGTACTTTTTTTCCAGAACAGATCTGTGTGTTCTTTTGGCAATCTATGGTATATTCAACATTCTTCTCCACCACAATTCAAAGGCACCCATTCTTCTGGCTTCTTTGTTCATTGTTATGGTCTGCTTTCAATACCGGTGAACTTTCTGGCAAGCCTTGTAGACTTTTGCTAGTTCTAGATCCTGCAGCTGGCTCTTATTCATCTGACCTGCAGTTCTTGGGAATGGAGACAGCAACTCACCTGTCCGTCTTGGGATAGTCAATTTCTGTGATCTGGATCTTGAGTTCCCTGTGTTCACCAAGTCCTGCAGAGTGTGAATTGGGAGAAGACTCTAGCTGCACCCATGGACTTGGGTAGGACTTTCCAGCCTCTACGACTGAGTAAGCTATTTTCTTGACTCTGCATATATATATACATATACATCTGTATCTATATCTGTGTATATATACACATATACACGTATATATGCACTTCACTCATTTTGCTTCTCTGGAGAATCCAGTCTAAGACACAGGTATAAACCTAGATAATTGAAAGCAAGGATGCAAAAAATTGCTTGTATAGCACTGTTCACAGCAGCACTATACACAATAGCCAAAAGGCAGAAACAATCTGTCAGGGATTGAATCACGCTACCCCCAAAAATGTGTGTGGCAATTTGGCTGGTCCGTGATTCCCAATATTGTGTGGTTGTCTTCTTTTGTGATTGTAATTTTCATATATGTTGTAAATTCTAATCTCTTCCCGTGATTAATAGGGCAAGATTGGATTATGTTAAAGAGGGTTAGGGTGGAACTGTATCCCCCTTACTAAGGTCACGTCCTTAATCCAATATAAAGGGAGTTACCTGAGGTGTGGCCTGTTATCACCTTTATCTTACAAGTGAGAAAACAGAAACAAGCAGAGCTGGGGACCTCGTACCACCACAAAGAAGCACCGAGAGCAGTGTACGCTTTGGACTCAGAATCCCTGCTTCTGAGAAGCTCCTTGACCAGGAGCAGATTGCAGAGAAGGACTTTCATCCAGAGGCAACAGAAAGAGAAAAATTCCTCTGGAGCTGACACCCTGAATTTGGACTTTTAGCCTACTTTACCACGAGGAAATAAATTTCTCTCTTTTAAAGCCATTCATTTGTGGTACTTTGGTTCTAGCTGTACTAGGTGACTAAGACACAAACTAAAGGCCACCAAGTTCCAAATGTGAATCAGCAGATGAATGGATAACCAAAATGCGGCACTTACATACAATGAAATGCTACTGTCAGTAGGCGAAAGGACGTCTTGATATACGCTATGTGAACGAACCTTGAAAACATCATGCTAAGTAAAATAAACCAAGCACGAAAGGACAAATATTTTATGATTTCACTTACATAAAAAATCTGCAATAAGCAAAGGTAAGGAAACCATGGTGGCATAGTGCTTAAGTGCTATAGCTGCTAACCAAAAGGTCAGCAGTTTGAAACTCTATGGGGCAGTTCTACTCTGTCCTATGGGATCACTGTGAGTCAGAATCTATTTGATGGTAGTGGGTTTGGTTTGGTGTTTTTAGGTGCCAGAGGGAGCTGGAAGTGGGAGTCATTCCTTAGAGGGAGTTGAATTCCTGTTCAGGTGATGGAAAAATTTGGAAATACACAGTGGTAGTGGTTGCATGTGATGAAAGTAATTAATGACATTAAATTGTACATGTAAAAATGTTGAAACCTCAAATGTTTTGTTTTATATATTTTAACCATAATTAGAGAGACAACAGGACTGAGCTGGACTTTGGGGATCCATGTGTGGTGTGTTTCTGAGTGAACGAATAACCCAGCTTCTGGGGAACAAACAGAAGCCTCCCATCATTGCGCTGAGAGTGTTGCTCTGGGGAGGGGCTGGGGTTTTCCTGCAGGAAGTAGAAATTTCATTGTCAGTCATCCTGAGAAGGGAGAAATTCCAGAACAGAAACTGAGGGAGGTGAGTGGGGAGGCAGCGGGCAAAACAAGGGATCAAGGACTCTTGGGAGTTGGCCCTCCCTGGGGAAGGGGCTAGAGGGCAGGCAGCTGCCAGCCTGGATCAGGCTGGGAGACATACAGCGGATACCAGGAGGAGCCCTGGAGGGGGGCTTGAGAGTGGCTGGAGCTACGGTTTCTGTCTAGACTTCTCTGGGTAGTAATTTCCAGACTTCAGTGAAGACTTTCCAAAAGTCAGCACTTCAGGGTAAGTTAACTGAAGGATCTGAGGTTCAGCTTAGGACAAGGAAGTCACTGGGAGTGCAGCCTTGTTCCATTCTCTGTGGCCCGTGTGGAGGAGACAACCTTATCAAAAAGGAAGAGGCTGCTCCCGGAACCCAGAAGCCAGAAGCCAAGCAAGGCTTGGTCCAAACCAGGGGCAGCCCACAGTGTGCGGTGTAACTGAAAAAGTGAAGGCAAGACAAACTCCACAGGGAAAGGAGCTGCGCTGAGGGGGTCCTTGCCCTTCTGTGATGGGGGTGGTACCAGGCCAACAGAAACAGGGTCTACAAAAACCCAGTATTGGTGCTGAGGAGCTTCCACAAGACTGGGCTTTCAAGTTCTCCCTTCCAGAGGCTGGAGAACAGATACCAGGACTTCCTAGTCTTTCCAGCTTTAGCTTGGTGGTTCGCCATCATCTAAGTGTATAGGGGTAGTGATGGGGAAACTGAGGTGGGAAAGCAGGTTTCATCTGCACACAGCTTCTTCTACCCAGAACTCATCTGGAGAGTTCTCTTCTTTCTACCCTGTACCTAACCCATCTCCACCACTGGCCAGGACTTCCCTTTTCTATAGCAGAGTGGCTAGCTTCTCGCCTGTTCCCTCCCCTGCATACCACCACCTCTATCCCTCTGCCTTCTTCTCAGGACCAGTCAGTTCTCCTCCAGTCTAATCAGATTTTTTGTCCTTATTTTCTGTTTGAGTTTCAATTACTGCATCTATGGCTAAAACTCTGGTGACATAGTTGTTTCATGCTACGGTTGCTAACCAAAAGGTCAGCAGTTGGAATCTGCCAGGTGCTCCTTGGAAACACTATGGGAAAGTTCTGCTCTGTCCTATAGAGTTGCTATGAGTTGGATTCAACTTGATGGAAACAGGTTTGGTTCTGGGTTTTTAGTGGCTGCCCCTCACAACGGGGTATCCCTGGGAGCAGAGATGGGGTCTCTCTTCCTACTCCCACCTCCTGAGACCCCAGCACCTGACTTTTTCTACCTGGTGTCAGTTAGGTGATACCACTGTCTACCCAGTCATGCAGATGGAACTGGGGCTGGGGGTGGGGGGAGGAGGCAGATTCAACATGTACAAACTGGGAGCTGTTTATTGGTTGCCGTGAGAAGCCTATATACACAGAAGGCACAAGGAGAGGGAGGAAGCTCCCCTGCTACAGTACCGTGGAAGAGGGCTGGGGCTGGGGAGGAGGCCGGACCATGGGCAGGGGTCAGGAGGTTTTCTGGAATCAGCCTCCACTTCTAGAATGGGCCTCAGGATGCATGCAGCCCCTGGAGTCGGGGGCGGACACTGCCAGGTTGGCTCTGAAAGATAGTGACAGCCGACAATACTTGTAGACCCCCCTGCCCATGGCCAGCGGGGGCAGAACGGGGCTGGCTGGATGGGGTAGGTACAGGGCTCCCTCCCTGATCTACATTCATGCGTCGCTCCCTCTGTGACCTTGTAGGCATCTCTCCAGGCCCTCAGGAGGCCAGGATGGTAGTGATGGGTCAGAAGGGGTAGCTTCTCTGTCTCCTTCCAATGTCTCATGGGCCTGGGGTTGGTCCCAATGCCTCTGTTGAGGATTCTACTGTGCTCCCTGGGAAAGTTCCGCACCACGTGTCCATGACATCCAGTGGTTTGTCTGTCCCAGTTCCTCCAGGCTGCGTTCCCCACTAGTTCAGTCAGTGGCCCAGGAGAGAGGCTTCACAGAGACCCATGAAAGAAAGCCATCCTGGGCACCTTCTTTTTCGCTCAGTTTGTTCTTGGGTCTAAGAATGCCAGGTCCAGCAACCTTCCGTAGGACCTCCAGCTCAGTGGCCTGCGTGCCGGGGAGTCGCAGATGGAGGTTCAGTAGGTCTCCCTGTCAGTAGTTTTAATCTCAAGAAAAGAATCAATCCAGTGACTATGGCTCAAGATGGATCCAGTGTGAACGGGGGGGTGGGGGGGGACTGTCACCACATTGGGGACCTTTTCCTCCTGGCTCTAACAGAGGCCCTTTGACTTGGCTTTGGTACAGGCCAATGCTGGGAGACATGGCATGTCCACGTCCTGTCCCTGGCGCACAAGCACAGCCCAGCTACAGTGGGACCCATATGTGTCCAGGATACAAGGCTGCCGTACACTTGGCTCTGGCAGGTCCAAGGTCCAGGCCTCCTGTCAGTGGGGGCCCAGACCAGACAGCACATGCCTGCACTTGAGGTGGTCCGCGTGCCTCAGCCTGCTGGTGCTTGCCAAAGGCCATGGCCCCTGTGGACCGTCAGGGCATAACTTACGATAAATAGGCAGAAAGGGGCATTCGGGGAGGGGGCTGGGAGGATGTCAGTAGTATCGGTCCCAAGTCTGCCAGCTGGTGACCCAGTGCTTCTTGGTGGGCACGGTGCCCCCTGGAGGTGGGTAGCGTTCCTCCTCACGGATCCGTACCGCGTGGTACTTAGGCATGATCTGGTAATAGCGTGTCCGCTTAAAGAAGTCACACTGGAGTTGGGAGAAGATGAGAAAGGACATCAGCAGCCAGTTTTCAAGCTGGAGGGCACACAGGTCTAGCCTTTTCCTCTCCTACCACAGGCCCTCAAGCTCAGGACCCCTGACTCAAACACACCCAATCTCCCTACACCAAGACAGGAAAGATGCGGTTCCCCACCCCAGAGGAAGGAGAAGTGGAGGCCGGCAGAGAGGAGAGGAAGAGGCGGATGGAGACAGAGGCGCTGCCGCAGAGAATGTTGAGGGAATGGCTGTGAAAAGGAGGGACTCCCCTGAACACAACATTGAGGGTGAAGCTGGTTTGTTATCCTGGTATTCGAGGAAAGCACCAGTTCCGAGGAGGAAGGACTCCACTAGTCTCCCCCTCCCTTAGGGGGTGAGAATTTTGCTGTCGTTGTTGTTACTGTCAGGTGCCAATGAGTCGGTTCTGACTCACAGTGACTCTGCAGGTCAGAGTAGAACTGCCCCATAGAGCTTCCGAGGAGTGCCTGGTGGATTTGAACTGCCAGCCTCTCGGTTAGCAGCTATAAGCACTTTACCACTACACCACCGGGATTTCCAGGGGGTGGGAATGGGGGTATAGAATCACTGTGGCAACTTGCCTTGTGCCCTGCAAGAGAAGAGACCTAATTTTGGCCTTGTTCTTTTCAATTCCCACAGAGCAAGTGGCCACAAGGAAGTTCTTACGGTTACCAAGTCCCCGAGGGGCTCAGTGAAGGGCTGGTTGAGAGCCAGACTCTCCCGGGTGCATAGTGGGGGAGGCAGGCAGAGCGGCCTGCCTTTTGCAGGCAGGGTAAAGTACAGAGCGGGCCCCAAAAGGAAGAGGAGCAGACAGAACAGAGTCAGAGCCCCGGCCAGCTGAGGGGCTTCGGGGAGAGGGCCCGGAGGCCGTGTTACCCGGGTGGGCCAGGGGCGGGGGCTGCCCCCTCAGTAGTCGTCGGTCAGCCTCTCTGTCTCTGACGGCTGGCTCTTCATCTCCGCCTTCTGCCTCTTAGCTTCATACAGGGCGCGAGTGCGGGCTCGCTTGAAGAAGCCGCACTGCGGGAGGGGAGCAGGTGGGGAGGGGCCGTCAGGGGGGCCTGGGGTGTCCCTGCCGACAGCACTCACGAACTAGGCCTTAGGGCTGAGGAGCCTGGATGCTCCAGCCTGGCAGTGCCGCCAGAAGCCAGAGCTCTTGGATTCCACTTTCCAGACTGCCGCTCCCCCCATTAGCTCAGGCAAGAGCATCCCTTCTGGGTAAAGTGAGGGTAGGGCAGGGGTGAGATTGGAAGCCGGGGAGAGGGAGGGGAGCAGAAAGGGGAAGGGTGAGATGGAAGTGAGGATGGGATGGGGAGATACGGGATGAAGGGAGTGCTGGTGAGGCTGGGCTGGCAGGAGGGTCTGGGAGCGGGAGTCCTGGAGGTGGGCTGGGCCTCTAACCTTCCACAGCAAGAGGATGATCAGCCCCAGCAGCAGCAGCCCTGCGGCTACCGCCACGAGGATCAGCCACAGCTCGATCTCTGCTGGCAGCTCCTCCACCAGGTCAGAGTCAATGTCCACGGAGAACTGGACAGGGAGGGAAGGAACTCAGCCCTGTCTGTCTCTGCCCCCTTCATGCCATCCTCACCCCTCCCGGCTCTCCTGCACCCTGGGGCCTGCTGTGTGACTTACTGCCAACAGGGGGCACCCGGGGACTGCAGAAAGTCCCTGCCTGCCACACTAATTACCAGCAGGTCCTCTTCCTGCCGCTTTGGAGGCCTCTACAGGGCTCCAGAGGTGCAGCCTCAGATCTGAGAGGTGGCTGGAGTCTGGGTTTGTGATCCACACATCTGGCCTTGGGTACCAGCTCCACCCCCGAGAACCTGTGTGACCATGGATGAGTAATTTCACCTCCTCTGCATCTCCACCCATGTTCTCTGACAAGGGAATCAGAATGTCCACCTCATAGTATAGTAGAGTGGCCAAAAGCATGGGATCTGGAGCTAGACTGCCTGAGCTTGAGTCTTAGCTGTGCACTCGCTGGCTGTGTGACCTCAGGCAAGTTACTTAACCTCTCTGTTGCCTGCCTGTAAAATGGGTATTGATAATAACACCTATCTTACAGGTTGTTGGGGAGGATTAAATGTTTAATAGGATGGGTAAACTGGTAGACAGCAAATGTCCGATGAATATTTACTGAAAAACAAGGAACACATGATACAACACCATTCTTTTTCTTCTCCTACAGTGGATATACATGTACTTTTTTTTTTTTTCTGAATACATGACTACTTTTTACAAAATTCAGGTGATACAAAGAAAAAAACTCCTAGTAATATTTCTAACTTAAAAATAACTATCTCTAACATATTGGTGACTCTCCAAAATTTTTATTGTCTACATCAAACATAAGGAAACCTTGGTGGTAAGTGGTTTAGAACTTAGGCTGCTAACCAAAAGGTTGGTAGCTTGAATCTACCAGCTACTCCTTGGAAACTATGGGGCAGTTCTAGTCTGTCCTATAGGGTTGCTATGAGTGAGTCGGGATCAACTCAACACTAATGGGCATACTAAACACGCATACTTTTCCTTTTATATAAACAGGGTCATATACATACTCTGCAACCAGCTTTTTTTTCACTTAATATCATCATCTTTCCGTGTTAATTGATATAGATCAACTTAAACTCTTCTGATGATTGCATCATCATTGCAAGAAATGTATCCTAATACACGGAACCAACCCTTTGCTGAAAGGCATTAAGACTGTTTCCAGTTTTCTGCCATTATAAACAAGGCTCTAAAACATCCCCGCATATTTATCTTTTCATACTTGGCCTACTAGCTCCTTAGGATATATTATCATGTGCTCGATCAAAGGAAATGTGCACTGTAAATTTTAATAGACATTGACAAGCTCATGTCCAAACTGAATCCACCAGTTTATATTCCAGTCAGCAGCATAAGGGACAGCCCATCTCCTTCCATCCTCTTCAGCACCAGAAATACGGTTGCTACTCTTATTTTCATTTCTTAATTGGTGAGTTGAATATTTGTATCTCACCACATGCACACTGCCTGTTTATGTTTTTTAGTAGTATAGATTAAAAATGTCTTCTAATATTTGCTCAAATATGCTTCAGACTTTTTTTAAAGCAATATATCATATGCCCTTTTAGCTTCTTTACAGTACCTTTTACTGCACACATATTTAAATTTTTGTGTAGATTAATATCTTATGGAAACCCTGGTGGTGTAGTGGTTAAGAGCTACGCCTGCCAACCAGAAGATCAGCAGTTGAAATCCACCAGGCACTCTATGGAAACTCTATGGGACAGTTCCACTCCATCCTATGAGTGAGTTGGAATCAATTCGACACTCATGGGTATACTAACCATTCACATAAACAGGATCACATGCATACTCTCCAACCAGCCTTTTTTTTCACTTAATATCATCATCTTTCCATGCTAGTTGATGTAGCTCAATTTAATCTCTTCTGATGACTGCATCACCATTGTAAGAAATGTGCTAGGAGGCAAAATCAACTTGATTGCAAAAGGCATTTTTTGTTTTGTTTTTAGTTTCATATAGTCGAATTTTTCCTTTGTGACTTCTGGGTTTAATAAAACAACTTCCCCTCTCAGTAGTTCAAGATCATTAAATTAGTCCCTGTATTTTCTTCTGGCATATTAGGTTTTATTTCCTACATTTGAATATTTAATTTAACCCAAAGGTACTTTTGTTTGTGGTATGAGGTAGGGATTTGGGTCTACTTTCCAAACATGTTAACACTATACAATAATCATCTTTTCCTACTGATTAAAAATATAGATTATTTATGGCTTTTTTTCTGAAACTACTCTGTTGCACTGATCTTTCTGGCCTGGCTTCCTTCATCATTTCCAAACTTTATTGATTCACTATAAGAAATTTACTATAACATATTAAACCAGTATGCCATGCATCTCCATATTTCTATCTTCTATATATCGTTATTCATAATCATTTTCCCAAAAACTTATTAGAAGTATTGTCACATTTATTCTTCTGGGTGTAATTCAGAAACAAGTTTCGGAACCTTTTTTCCATGTTTCCCTAAATCCTAGTGGGACTAGAATAATTTAGAAGATTTGACTTCACAATATTGACTGTTTCCCTCCATTATTCAAATTTTTATTACACATTTGCTGTTCCATGTATTCCTAGATACTATATAACTTTTCTGATGAGTTTGAATGGCATCTCCTCTGCTATATATTATTTCTCCCAGCCAGCCCCCCACCCCAACACCTCTGCTATATTTTTATTGTCAGCATTTTGGAAAGCTATAGGTTTGGGTTTTGTTTTGTTTTGTTTTAATCTTGTCTTGAGCTCTGAACTTTCTGAATTTTTTTACTGGGTCTAACGAAGTTTTAGTTGCTTCTCTTTTTTGCCATGTAGACAACTGCTTCCCCTGCAAGCACAATTACATTGCTGTGGTAGACCTTCTGTTTCTCTGTATTATCCTGTTTCTCTCTCTCTCTTTCTTGTGACCAGAAGTTCACACATACATAGTAGATACAAGAATGACTGAGATAACCAGGTTGGCCCAGGTTCCAGTCCCTTACAAGCTCTGTCACCTTGGCCAGGTCACTGAATTTGTTGGGGCTTCAATTTCCTTGGCCGTAAAATAGATATAATAGTCTCAGCACTGACCTTCGCGGAGATGTTGTGTGGCTGAGATCAGCGAGGGCGATGCCTCCCAACTCTGGCTGCACCACTGTGGGCAACTCGGAAACATTCCAGTACCCAGGTCCTTCCCACCCTCAGAGATCTGACTGGTATGGAGCGTGATCGAGACACCAGAAGTTCTCTAGTTGGTTCTTAACGAACCACCAAGACTGAGCAGGTGACAGTGCCCTGGCCAGAGACTGCTGTCCTTGTTAGCACCCTCACTCACCTGTATGGTCTTGTTCTCCATGCTGAGAGTTGGCACACTGGTTCGGAGGAACAGGGTGGCCTGGCCACTTACTCTGACTCTGTCAAAGTCTTTATAATCCTGGGAACAGGTACAGGCAAGTCAAAAGACTCAAGCGAAGCACCTCCAGGAGCCCATCCCCGGCCTGAAGCACCCTGTGGTGTCCTCCTACCGGGTCATGTCCTCAAACAACACCCCAAAGATTCTGATAGCCAGGCCTCTCCCCCATACACAAACGCATATCATTAATTCATTTGTTCACTCATTTGTGGTGCTGGGGACAGCAGAAACAATGACGGTCATAGTCCAGGCAGGACTATGGGCCATACTTGGCCTGCCATCTGCTTTTGTAAGGTTTTCTGGCACACAGTCATGCTCACTCATACATATAGTGTGTTGCTGCCTTCATGCTTTGAGGGCAGAGCTGAGTAGCTGTGACAGACCGCATGGCCCCGAAAGGTGAAAATATTTATCACCTCGTTCTTTACAGGTAAAAGTTTGCTGACTCTGGCCTAGTGTGGGAAGATCAACATGTGAGTAACTGTAACCCAGAGCAGAAGTGTAAGTGGCATAAGGAGCTTCAGAGAAAGTTCTGTGGGTTTTCAGAGGAGGAAAGGCTTTTTTCAGCTGGAAGAGTCAGATGAGCCGGACTGAGGGTGAAGCAGCAGGGAAAGCCCTGAGGGCTGAGTAGGCGCTTACACGCAGCCAGCAGAGCAGAGGAGGAAGTGGCACTCCAGGGTGAGGGAATGGCCTGAGCGAAAGCATGCAGATGGGAAAATAATGACCACAAGACAGAGTGACAGACACAGGACAGAGTTACAAAAACATGATAAAAAGGCCAGTTTGGCTGGGGACAAGTGCGATGGACATGTTCCCATGCAGACACATGGATGTAAAACTGATGTGCACACAGCAACAAGCGCCCAACCGCACGTAAAACATGATGCTGTCACCCCCACACACATCATCCTAGCGGCCCTGCTGTGACGCTGGCCTTGCCTTCTCCCTGTTGCTCTCCCAGATGGCAGGTGAGACCCCCAGGCCCAGATACTGACCTCGATGAAGGTGCTGTTCCATACCCGGGCCTGCACGGTCACATTGGTGATGACTGGAGCATCAGGAATGGGACATTCCAGCCACACACAGTGGGCATGACCACTGTTGGCACAGGTCTGTGTTGAGCAAGAAATACACGAGATGTGACAGAGTCTGGGACTCCAGATCCTTCCATGCTTTGTGCCGTCCTGACCTCAGACCACTCCCAGGCCCTTTCCCACTCTTGGATGACTCGAAGGGGCTGTCCCCCTCATCACGTGCAGACTCCCCTCCCATCTATAACATAGGCATTTAAGACACACTCTTTGGGCCAAGCACATACTGACTCCAGAGACACAGACAGCATGAAACCTGGCCCCTGCTCAGGTGACGAAGACCAGTCCCCAACACCACTCACACATCAGCCTTGCTCAGGTCATTCCTGGGCCAATACTTCCCACCTCTCCTGCTTCCCAGGACTGTTCCTTCTCCCTCCCTACAAAGTGTGCCCTACACCACCCACCCCTTTCCCTACTCTGCACTTCCTTCTGTCCCTTCCCACTCCCCAGCTCTAAAAGGCAAGGTTTTGAGCAGCTATATCATCCCAGCAGCCTGGGGCTGTTTGGAATACAGCCAGTGTCTGCTCCTTTGGTCCACTGTACCGGATGCTTTTTAAGGGCAAGGGCTGCGCCTTTACCATCACAGTAGGGCATCCCCTGGGGGCAAGAGCTGGGTCTCTTCCCTCCAGTGACATCACCTCTTCAGCTGAGGGTTTCTTAGTGTAACACCTTGCTTTACCTGCCCTTTGGTGCCTGCACATCCCATGATGGAGGGGTGCACCATCCTCCCCACCTGCCCCTGCCACTCACCAGCCAGGTCTCAGACTTCGCCTTTTTGGCAGCAGCGAGAATGACAGGTGGGGAGCCCTGACCTCTCCCAGGGTCCAGCTGCCGCCGCCTGCGCTGTGGAGATGAAGACCCATCCTCCGAGACCTGCACAGCGAAGAAATGGGAACAAGGGAGGAGAGAGGAGGGCAAGTTGGGGGGAGAGTCAGGCTCCGAGGTGGTCTGAGGGGAGCCACTGGCCTTCCTGCCCTGTTGCATGCACATGAGACACGATACACATGAGAAGCAAATGAAAGATCCCTGCTGGTGTCCTTACAGGGAATGTGAGGTTGAGAGGGTTCACAAGGTCTCCTGGTGGCTGGCAGGACCAGGACCCATTGCCATGGACAGTGATCTCTGTGGGGTACAGCAGCCACTTGCCGTTGGCGACTTCGTAAGGCCACTCCAGTCCTAGGACCAAGGTCCCCAAGGCTGCAAGCCCCTCCCCCATTGGGCCCACCTGTGGGCAAAAGAGGTATTATGAGCACTGTCCCCTGGAAAATCACCTCCATCTCACCAAACCCAACCCTCCCACTTTCAGATCCCAGACTCAGAAAGAAAAATCCCTACTGCCCTCTCCAGAAATTTCTAGTCCCTAGACTGGGACCACCCACTCTCAGGAAGCTAAATGTTCCCTTACCTGGAACTCATACTTGAGGGGACTTCCCACATCCTCCACAGTCTTCATGCCAGCCTCACCCATCACTGTCCCTCCAAAGAAGCTTTGCAGCCGGTGACTCACTCTAAGGATAAGAAAGACACCGGAGTGATGGACGATGAGAGGCACCGGGCCCTAGGAGAGGACATGGGCACTAAGGAAGTGAACTAAAGTTCCTCTGACATCAGGCAGGCCTGTGTGAGTCCAGCTCTGCCACTTACTAGCTGTGGGGCCTAAAGCAATTTCTTTATCCTCTCTAAGCCTCAGTCTCCTCAGCTGTAAAATAGGGTTGATAGTAGTCATGTATCATACAGGGCTGCTGTGAGGATCCAGTGGGAGGATGCTTATAAAATCCTGAGCACAGTGATGTCTCAAGAAGTGATCAGGTCACGCCAAAACCTTAGCCCCAGGATGGTGACTCCTCCCCTTCCACCTGCCTTACAGGAGAACCTAAAACCAAACACATGGCCCTCAACTGCTTTCAACTTGTAGGAAGAGTTAAAATAACTATGAAAACAGTGGTTGTAGTTGTTAAATGAAGGGATGACCCAATTAAGAGACACTGGGGAGAGAGGTGTCAAAGGAGCTTGAGAGGTAACTTGGGGATAAGGGAGACCTCAGCCCAGGCACAGCAGGCTGGGGGGACAGGAGCAGAGCAGGACTCACATGCTGAAGGAGGCTTGGAGCATGTAGTCCACCACCAGAGGCAGGGTTATTGGCTGCAGGTCATCCTGGTGACTGGACCTGACAACAAGACGCAAAGACGGGAGGAGATGTTTCAGCTGAGGCTAGGGCTGAGGGAGGCCCCGGGATATTTCAGCCCCCTGACCCAGCTGGCCTCAGGAGGTCACTCACGTGGAGAGCTGCAGCTGTGCCTGGAGTTCCTGCGTGTGCAGGGTCACCCCAATGACCTCGAAGATGATGAGTAGTTCCATCTGCCATGAGTGTCAGAGGAAGCAGAGAGGGATGTTTGGCAACTGGCACGGGTGATGCCCGGGAGGAGCGGGACTGGACATAGGCTAGGGAGTAGATTCTCTGGCCTCTTCTTCCTCTCATTTTGCGTATGCGGTCTTCATCTCCCCATCCATCTCCACACTTTCACCTACCTAGCCTCATCTCTGCCTCCCTCTGCAGCTCTTTTTCTCCATCAGGGGATTTCTCTGCTACTTTTGAGCTATGTTTGAGCACATTACTAAAACTTACTAAGTCTGTGTTTTCTGCAAAACAGCATCTACCTTCTTAGAAGGTCATGAAAATTATAGAAAAGAAGCAAAGTGCCAGACTCAGGGCCTGGCACATAGTAGGTGCTCAGCAAAATTTGGTTCCTCACTTTCACCAGCTCCAGCTTTGCATATAGCTCCATAGTGGCCCCATCCCCCACCCCATCCCCAGTCTTGGGGCCTGTCCCCACCCTCAACTACATCTGCCCCTCCCTACTTGGGCTTTGTTGCTCCAGCAGACAGGCAGAAAGCAAGGTGGATTCAGAGCTTATCAGAGGGACAGCCTGGGGCTCAGGAGAGCTGGGAGGGTCTGGCCAGTGCTTACCCTCTGGTTCCTTTTGAAGGGGTTTCCTAGTTCACAGAGGATGGTGTCGTTGGCTTGGCAGGTTCCGGACTGAGAAAGGAAAATTAATAAGGTCAGGGTCCTGTTAGGGTAAGGTTTGTCTTCGTGCCCCCACTCTCTCCTCTACCCCCAGCCAGTTTTCTAGCTCAGAAGTCCTAGAGGCTTGAGATGAGGCTCCCCTAGTTGCAGTGTTGATGCAGGTCCATGGGGAGGGGTGGGGGGGGGAGAAAATACCGCAAAAGACAACACACACAAATAATATGCATAAAACCAAACCAAACCCCTTGCTGTCGAGCTGATTCCAACTCATAGCAACCCTATAGGACAGAGTTGAACTGCCCCATAGAGTTTCTAAGGAGCAACAGGTAGATCTAAACTGCCGACCTTCTGGTTAGCAGCCATAACACTTAACTACTATGCTACCAGGGTTTCCAATAATATGCATAGAAGGATGCAAATATCCTGCGAAGCCCTGGTTAAGAGTTCTGCACAAGAGCACTCACAGGCCGCACTGCGGACAACAGCAAAGCGGGAGGCACCTCCACGGTGAGCAGCGCCTCGTGGGCATCCTCCCCAGCCCGTAACTCACTGGGGAAGTTGGTCACATTGATGCTCAGGAGTAGTTTCCGGGTGTCCCTGCCATACTGGAGCCTGGTGGGGAAAGAGCCAGGGACTAAGTCAGAAGCCCACCTCCAGCTCTTCCCTAGAATTAATGAGGCCTCACCCCTCGGGTCTATTTGAGCTAGAACACCTCTTTTTGGCAGCAAGGTCCTGCCCTTGCCTCTCACCTGGAG
This sequence comes from Heterohyrax brucei, assembly GCA_028571685.1. NCBI lineage: Eukaryota > Metazoa > Chordata > Mammalia > Hyracoidea > Procaviidae > Heterohyrax > Heterohyrax brucei. Next base: position 107,606,345 of record CM053149.1, on the reverse strand, counting down.
GAGGAGGACCCTTTTCTGACCAATGCATCCTTCCCTCAGATTGCCTCTTGAGGCCCCGCCCTCACCAGCGAGGCCCCACCCCCTTAGATGTCTCCCCGCCCCTCTGACCTCCTGGACCAGTAGGGTCCTGCCCTTCACGCTCTTTTGGCCAATGAAGCCCCGTGTCTGGCCAGCCAGCGCAGTCCAGAGCCCACCTTTTCAGCTGCTGCATCTGCTCTGTCACGAAGTTCGCCTGCATGACCAAGTTGCTTTCGCACTTGTTGTCCCTCCCACACTCCTTCTGGAACTGGATCTGGGGGCAGCCGGAGGGTTGAGGGGCTGTACCATCCACAGAGCCTTCTACCCCTTTCCCTCCACCAACCCACCCATCCATCCAACCCCGGGCCCCGCAAGAACCCTGTGGGCCTCTGCCTTTCTGACTCGGCTCGCCTCACCCACCTCTGTGTGGTTCTCCAGAGACTGCGCCTGGTTGAGGACCGGGTAGGCGTCTAGGGACCGCATCTCCACCCGGGGGCGCTCGGGCATCCGCAAGTGTAAAGAGTAGTTCATAGAGATGACAATAGGACGGAGTTTGTCGCGGACGTTGTCCTGGGGAGGGAGGACATGCTGAACTCAGCAGGCAGTGACACCCCTTAAAGTTGAATTCTCACACCACTCCATTCCAAGGAAGGAGGTACGGGGCTCCATTCCAAAGAACCCCAAGTTAGGCTGACTGCCCTCTATCCTGATCTCCAAGAGAGAGTTTCTACCACCTCCAAACTCCTCCCCAGAGGAGAAGGGGTTCTCCCTCCCGAGCCATCTCTCTAGGGAGGCTGAGCCTCCCTTCATCCTGGGGTCTCTGGTTTGAGCTCGCTCCTTTCACCCTGATGCCGACCCGGAGAGGGGCTAAGCCTGCCTCCACTCAGGGACCCCCAGCCTCCAGGGGTCAACTGAGCCAGGCATCCCCCACTCCTCACTTGTCTCAGAGGTGATGAGCCCTTTGGCCCTTGTCCCTGCCCCCAGGGGTTCGCTCTCTACTCTACCATATGCTGGGTAGACCTATGATCCTTCAGGGCAACTTTCCACATCTCTTGGGGGACATCAGTCCATCACCTGTAATCTGGGGAACTCTGCCCACCTCTGGGGGAGGTGGGAGGTCGTACCCCTACCTGCCTCTACCCCTCCCTTACCATCAGAAGCAGCTTCAGTGTCTGGCATCGTGTCGCAGGCATGGAGAAGAAGCCACTGAAGACGGCTGACTGGCTTTGAGCAAAGCGGAGCCGCGGTGGGCGGCGATCCCGGTCTGCCTCCAGAGTGTAGGCCAGGGCTGGAGGTGGGCAGAGCAACTAGTCAGCAAGTGGCCACAAGAAGATGCCCCCCGCCCCCGCCCTTCACCCCAGCACTCACTGATGTTTTGTCTGTAGCTGGGGTTCCCGGCACTCTGGTTGTAAGCAAAGCAGACCTCCACCTGCACACTGTTGAAGGGGTATACAGAGGGCCCGGTCATGGGGAACCCAGTTATCCAGGCACTAGTTCTCTGTCCCCTGGACTAAGCAGGGGGAAAACAGGACTCTTCAGGGCAAATGTAGGTTTAAAACCGAGGCATGCAGTTGGTCTATGATGCCGCCTTTATTCCTATTACGGCCATTAAAAACAGGATTAGAGGTCATACCAGCACCCTCATTACACCAGCAGGGAAACTGAGGCCCAGAAAGCAGAAAGACTTGCCTGAAGTCACCTGTCGGCTGGTAACCAAGCCCAGCCTTCAAGCCAGGTCTTGCGATTCCCCGTCCAGATCTCCTTCTACCACCCCTCCCCCTTGCTTCCCTACTGTGTCTCCTTTAGCCTTCTGATCTGATGTCCTCCTTCACACAAACAGGACAGCACTATCATCGTTACCACCATCTCAGCAACAGACCTTTTTGAGCACTTACAGGGTACAAGGCACTGGGCATCATCATATTTAATTATCATAAGAACACTGTGAGATGTTTATTATTATCAATTCCATTTTACAGATGAGGAGTCTGAGACTCAGAGAGAGTAGTAATTTGCCCAAGGTGGCTGTCACTGCATTCGTACATCTAAGTCCCTCCCTTTTCCCTGTACCTCCAGGTGTTATTCCCCAGACCCCAGCCCCGCCGCTGCCCTGGCATAGCTGGGATTTGAGCCAGGCTGTCCAGAGCTTCCATACCCAACCACTATGCTCAACTGCCCCTCGACTCCATCCATTACCTCCTCCCCAAAATTCTGCTTTTTAAGGTCAGCTAGCAAGAGCAATGCTTACTCCAAGAATCAGACCCCTAAAGGTGGGATATCAGGAGTTGTTAAGGGCAGTGTTTGGAAGCCTGAGTTTATACCCCATACATAGGGCTGTGTGGGCAGAGCAGGGTACAGAGTCTCACCAGGAGGTGGCTGTGCAGAGTGCGGGGTCCAGCACAGACGGCCTGGCCACTAAGGTCTTGTGGAGGATATTGATGACCGGCCGGGCTCTGCAGAAAAAAACAGGCAGCTATCAGTGCCTCCTGGTTGCTCCATTCAGATCAGAGCTGGGGCTTCGGTTCCTGTGGAAAGAGACGGGGTTCTACACAGGCCCCTGTCCACCACTCCCCAGCTCACCGCAGCAGCACGATGCGGTCCGATAGGCTTCCCACTAGCAGGTCTGGGTAGAAGTTCTCATCCACATCCATCTGCCCACTCAGGGAGTAGCCGAAGGTGGCCAAGCCAGGAAGCCCCAGCTGCTCCCCCTGGATCACCTGGTAGCAGGGGACAGCAGTGCTGGATGACTCTGGGGTAGGGTCTGAGGAGTGAGGCACAATAGGGAATGGAGATGACACAGGAAGGAAGGCAGGCCCACCCCAGTGGGTGGGGGCACTAGGCCCGAAAGGTCCATACCTGCTGGGGCTCTCTGAGGAGACCCCTGGAGCTGCTGTGGTAGATGTACACTTTGCCCAAACCCTCAAACGGGGCGCCCACAGCAACGTCTGGGGAAGAGAGGAGATTGAGGTCTTCCTGGACCCAGCAGGGCACTGACCTCCCCTGGCCAGCCAGTGCTCAGAGATCAAGGGAAAAACAGAGCGCTGCAGCACAAGATCAAAACTGGGACCATCCAGAGCCCAACTGCCTCCTTTTATAGGTGCAACGAGGTCTAGGAGGGAGAAGTGACTAACCAAAGTCACACAGCAAGCTAATGTCACAGCCAGACCTAAACCCCAGATTCCTGATTACAGGCCCATCGTTCTATCAGGTACCTTCCATCTGCCCCACCATCCTCTGTCCAGAAATCCTCAGTTCTACCTGGAATCAAGTAAAGCCTCATTTACCATCAGGGAAAGGAAAAATGGTGCTCCCCACTATGACTTTGTCAGGTGATCTTCCAGCCTTCATCACACTGAATCCTCACATGAGTGCTGTGGGGTAGGTACTATTGTCTCCACTTTATAGATGAGGAAACAAACTCGAAAACCCAAAGTCACAGAGGTAATAAGCAGAGGAGAGGACATTTCAGGCCGTATTTATCTAATACAAGGGCCTAGGATTTTAATCACAACACTACAACGAGCTTTACTTGCTAATGTGTCAGACATCATTCTCCTCTAACCCTTACTTTCACAAGTAAGCCCAAGATGTTTTATGATCTTCTTCAACTTCACTGAACTCCTAGTTTGCTGCTTTGGATCTGAAAAGGTGCAGGTAACCAGAAAACCAAGCTTATTAACATCGATAAATGAAAAGTAGGTCCTGAGTAGACACCAAACTGTTCTTCTATCAGTAAGTGCATGGGCTTTGTTGGGCAAACTTTCTAGTATGTATTTTGGCTTTCAAAGTCTCTTCTGGCTTCCTTTTGGTTCTCAGCTGTGTTCTGGGAAACTGAAGTTGTCAGGAGTAACTTACAGAGAAGTCAGGTAGTCATTCCCACAGCAACCAGGCACAATCCCTTACACTGCAAGCATGACGGGTCCCCAAATCTTGCAGAGTACTGGTGACATCCCCTGAATTAAGGGCTCCCGCTTGTTGCAGCTCCTATCATCTCATACCTGATATACTGCCTTCTTGATTTCAATGTCTCCAACCTTTTTCTTCTGCCACCCATCTCATATTCTCCTCTAGAATCACCTTTCAAGGCACCATAACTTTTACTGGATCCCCCTCCCCAACTGTCACCCAAGTAGAAAGCCCAGTCCTTCCACATGGCATTCACAGCCCCATCTCCACCCCTTTACTACCTCTCCAGCTTCTTCTCTGATGGATACACTCCACAGCCGCTAGACTTGAGCATACCAGGCAAGCATCCCACCCTCATCTGGCATCCCACTGTCCCTCTCCTGTGCCAACACAATCCCGTCTTCAATGCCCAGTAGCTTGTACACTCTTCCAGGTCCACCGAGCTGGCCGCTGATTGCTCCCTTTGCATGTCCCCTCTCTAGCACAGCTGTGGGCTTCTAGGACCAAGACCCCATGCTGCTTCCTCTGCGGACCCTGTCAAGCTTGCACACAGCTGTGCTGGGTCAATGTGTCTGCTAGGGCAGGGTTGTTGGCTCATACCCTGGAACCCATCCTGGTTGATGTCACCAATGCTGGCCACAGAGAAACCGAAGGTGGAGCGACTGGGGCCGTGAAGAAGGAGGGAGGGGTGGGCAGGGAAGGAGTTGCCTGCTTGGTTCATGAAGACGTAAACGGCACCCCCTACCTCTTCTTTACGCTCAAAATAGTAAGGAGCACCCACCAGGAGGTCCTGCCACCTGTACAGGAGAAAAGGAAGAGGTGGATGGAAGTGCAAGCTTGGCCATCAGTATGGAACATGACTCGTGTAACAGACATTATTTCACCAAGCACACAGCTGTGCAAATATCACCTCTGTCCACAGGTCATGGGAAGGACATGGAAATGCCAGCATGACCTGTCACACAGCAAACATGTAGGCCCATATCACAATCAAACTGCCCACATCCATCAGAGTCACACAAATGACAGATACAGACAAGCAAATGCAGGTGTCATGCAAATGACATGCAAATATCCAGAATTCCATAAGTCAGATTACAAATCAACATGCCAATCCCTGCAAATAGCCAGTAAACAAATGCACAGTTGCAAACCTCTATTCTCCTGACCCAGATTGGGCGAGTGCCCCCCAGCCCACCTCTCTCCCTGGCCCTAGAGGGCCTCCCCAGACTCTCACCCATCATTGTTCAGGTCTGCCAGGGCAATGGCGCTGCCAAAGTAGGCGCCCACCTGCGTGCCCTCCAGCACCTGCCTCCTGCGCAGTTCTCCACCTGCCTCCTGGCTCAGCAAGAAGACAGCGCCCACATGTTGGTGCCGTGGGGCACCTGTCACAATGGTGACATCCGTTGGGTGCAGGATGGCACTGCCCACCTGCATTGTGTACCCTGGGATGTGGGGATGGTGATCAATCAAAGGCCCAACAAACTTTATCCCCCTCTACCCTGGATACCCTCACCCCCACGGGGGCCTTTTTCCCAATTTCCTCTATCCCTCCACTCTACGTTGGGCAAAAAACTGGACCGCCAATGCTCACTAGTAGTACCCCATCTCAGTCCTAGTCCCGCCTGCACACTGGTCTGTAAGCTCTGTAGCACGAGGGACTTTGGGTGCTGGGAATAGGGCCTGGTACATGGAAGGTGCTTGATCAATGTGTGCTAATCTGAATGTCTCTAGTCACTCCCCACCCACTAGCCTTACTCTTGCAGTAGACATAGAAAGCAAGAGGCCCAGTCAGTGAACCAGGGATGGTGCACCCTTCTCTCTCTACCACCTATGGGCCACCCCAACCAGACTCACCAATATAGAAGTTTCCTTTGTCTTCCGGGTCCCTGTAACTGTACTCTGATAAATCCCAGTCTTTCCGCTGAATCATGTAGCTGTTTCCTTCACAAGGATGGGGGGTGGGGAGGAAGAAGGTACCAGTCACCACACCTTTCTTCCACCGTGTCCAGTTCCCCTTACAGCATAAAAACACTAACCTCTTTTATTTGTGACACTTTCCCATTTGCAAGTCATGTCTTTATTTTAACAATGCTATGAGGTAGAATAACACTCCCATTTTACAGATGAGAAAACTGAAGCTTAGGGAAGGGAAACCGAATAGCCTACAGTCCCATGAGGAGCTAGCTGTTGAGACGTGCCTGGAATTCAGTTATTTAGGCTCCTGGCCCGGTTCTTTCTGTACTAGATGATGTTTCTCTCACTCTGCAGGCACGGGGCCAGACTCCTCACATCATTATCTCCTCCTGTCCCCAAACTCTGGGCGCCTACTTGGCCCCTGTTCCCCGGGCTGCTGCTGGAACGTGCTGTGCTCTGCCCAGTACAGACCAGGGGGCGGGAAGACTGGGCCGGATGAAGGGGCCGGGCCTGGCTGGGCCTTATGCTCAGGTGAGCCCAGGGCTGTGACCACGCCCCAGACCACTGATTGGTCAAGAGGTAGTGTGGGCGCTTCCTCTGCCGGTTAACTCTGCAGTAACAGGGTGGGGTAACGGAAGAAAAGTCCCTATTGCTACAACCTCTGTGGCCCGGAGATAGGTAAAGAGGTGAACTGAGAGAAAGCCGTCAGACACCTGCCAGACAGTGTGTAGTGGGGTAGTTCCCAAGTATGGGTTTTGATATGAGGAAATATTTGCATCTCTAAAAAGATCACCCTATAGGGTTTCAATGAGTTAGAATTGACAGCAACCGGTTTGGTTTTATACATACCAACATGCAAAAAAAAAAAATCCCTAGAAGTTATTGATAATTGAAAAAACAAACTAGCAGAACACATGTTTAGTGTGATTCTGTTTGTGTTAAAAAACAAAAACTAAAAAACAACCTATATATTCTAAAATAAGTCTGGAAGGATCCACTGAGAAATGGAACTAGGGAGAGGAACGGGAGAAGGGAACATTTTTTTATTTTATCAAATCCTACTGTATTATTCAGTTGTATTGGGTTGAACAGTGTGCCCCTACAAACTCATGTCCACCTGGAACTTCAAAATATGACCTTATTTGGAAACAGGATCTTTGCAGATATAATCAAGATGAGGTCATACTGGATTAGGGTGGACCCTAAATCTAACTACTAGTGTCTTTATAGCAGAAGGAGTTCTGGTGCCATAGTGGTTAAGCATTCGGCTGCTAACCCAGAAGTCTGCAGTTCAAAATCACCACCTTGGAAACTCTGAGAGGCAATTCTGTTCTGTCCTATGGGGTTGCTGTGAGTTGGAATTGACTCAACAGCAACAGGCTTTATAAGAGAAAGGAGAGGGAGATTTAGACACACAGAGAAAGCCATGTGACAACACAGCCAGAGATTAAGACATAGCTACAAGCCAAGAAACACCAAGGACTGCCTGCACCCACCAGAAACTAGGAGAATGGAACAGATCGTGTTCTAGAGCCTTTGGAGAGAGCAGGGCTCTATTGATACCTTGATTTCAGACTTCTGGCCTCCTGAACTGTGGGAGAATAAATTTCTGTTGCTTTAATCCACACAATTTGTGGTAATTTACTATGGCAGCCCCGAGAAACAATATACTGTTATACTAGCAACATATTTTACTTTTATAAAACATTTTAAAACGGCTAAACTAGAATCAGCTGGTTGTGGATTTCAGTTTCAGGTTTCATAACTTACTGTTGGCCTTGAGCGATTTACATAAATAAGGCTCAGTTTTCTTTTCTGTAAAATGGGTATAATAATACTTGCCTCATAAGACTACTACAAAGATTAATGAAGATAATATATGTAAAGCCTCTGGCACATAGTAGGTGCTTTAAAATAGTAGTAGCACAGTGGTTTCAATATTGGCAAGAGGGCTTGTCTCTTCTCTTAGTGTGGAAGTTCTGGGCCAGCTGTCCCAGTGACAGAGTGATCTCTGCTCCTTCTCCCCTCCCCCATGGCCCCCACCTTTCCAGTTGTAGGCGCCAGGGGCCCCGAAGTACACAGTGTTCTGGGTGAAGCCGCCGCTGGTGCCCAGCTGGCACATGCCCGTCTCCAGGTAGCCAGTGTTGCTGTTGCACATCTCATTGTGGTAGGTCTGCCAGTCATCGTTGGGGTCCAGCTCTAGGTCATTGCCCCGCACGTAACACTTGCCCACCATGCGCCGCTGGTCCTCCAACCCCGACCACAGCACCTGGGTGTAGCGGTGGGCACAGACCTGGGGAACCCCCAACACACACAGCCTGAGTCTGCAGCATGGGCTCCAGGACCAGCTGTCTCCTTTGTTCTGTTCACCTCCAGCTTTGCAGGGCAGGAGTTGGAGGAGGTCTCCTGGCTTTTCTTTCCTTCCACAGGGATACCTGAATGGCTTTCTAGAATTCAGAAATCCACTTTGAAGGATAGCAACACTTTGGGGGATGCCAGAAGGTAGTGGATTCCAGAGTAGCTTCGAGATATGGCAATAGGTTCAGGCTCATGGGTCTAAAAGCAGCCAGTCACACAGCAGATTAGAGAACTTGCTTCTCTGATCCCTGGTGATCCTCTCCTCTTAATGGAAAGACCACTGTTAAAGTAATAATAACAGTCACAACAGGCAAGATTTACTGAAGACTACCTATATGCCAGGTACGACACTAAACTCTTTTCACATATTTGCTCTTAAGCCTCCTAACAACTCTATGGAGTAGGGACAATTATTTTCCCCATTTTACAGATAAGGAAACCAAGGCACAGAGAGCTAAGTAACCTGCCTAAAATCTCACGTCTATTTTTGTTGTTGTTGGTTGCCTTTTCGTCAATTCCTGGCTCTTCATGACTTCATAGGTTACAAAACAGAACTGTTCTACTGGGTTTTCTTGGCTGCTATCTTTATAGAAAGCAGTTTTCTGGGTTCTTCTTCCTCAGAGCCATTGGGTGAGTTTGAACCACCAACCTTTAGGTTTTAGCAGCTGATTCCAAAAAACCAGCCATTGGTTAACCCACAGAGCACAGCTCTACTCTCACTCACCCATGGGGTGGGTTGCCATGAATCAAAATCGAGTCCATGGCAGCCGTTTTATTTTACAGACAAGGAAACCAAGGCACAGAGCTAAGTAACTTGCCTGTTGTTGCTGCGTTGATGGAGTGAATTCTGACTCACAGCAACCCTACAGAATAGGGCAAAACTGCCCTAGAAGATTTCCCAGGCTGTAAGCAGATCACCAGTTCTTTTCTCCCTCTGAGCAGTTAGTGGGTTCAAACTTTTCAGTTAGCAGCCATGCACTTTACTGTTTGCCACCAAACCCACGATCAGATTCTAACTTATAGTGACCCTATAGCACAGAGTAGAACTGCCCCCCCCATGGAGTCTCCAAGGAACACCTGGTGGATTCCAAGGGCCAATCTTTTGGTTAGCAGACATAGCATAGCACTTCAACTACACCACCAGCACTTCCCTCTACCACTAGTGCTCCTTTAAAACAGCTTAGGGCCAGGGAAAGCCCCCATCAGGCTTAGTTCTTATTTACTTGTTTTCTGTGTCTGCCTCCAGCTGTGAGTATGCCCTGGCCACATCTGAGTCTCCAGAGCCAGCAAAGTGCCTGTTACACAGTAATTGCTAAATGAATGGATGTGTGAGCAGGCAGCTGCTAAAGAACATAGGATCTAGAACTAGCCTCATCTAGCACCCCAACCATCTCACAATCATTCACAAGAGGGGTCTAGAAGAGGTATTCCTGAATCAATGTAAATCCAGATCTTCAAATAGTGTCCAAAGTGACAGAAATCCCAGTAGTGGTGGCTACTCAGATGGGCAACTGACTAGAAGGAGGGCAGAAGAGAACTTTCTAGAGCAACGTAAATATGTTGTATCTTTAATGGATGTTGCTTACACCAAAACCCTAAAACCCCACTGCTGTTGACTTGGTTCTGACTCAGAGACCCTCCAGGACACAGTAGAACGGCTCCATAGAATTTCCAAGGAGCATGTGACGGATACGAATTGCTGACGACTTGGTTAGCACACTTAGCACTTAACCACTACACCACCAGGGTTTCTGGTGGTTTAAACAGGGGTGTATACATTTGTTAAAACTCACTGAAACAAAATCTGCATTTTGCTAATGTAAATTTTACATCCTTTAAAAAGATGAACAACAAACTGTCTCTCTGGGACTCAAATTGAGAGCCCAGGGGCCTGTATTGAAGAATGTGGGCAGGAGGTGATCACTGACAGCAGGGAATGGCCCCCAAAGCAGACTGCGGTGAGCCTCAATCAGCAGGGCTGCGTCCCTTCCGTCCTTGCCCACCCGTGCACCCGCCTGGCAGGAAGATGTGCCAGCCAGGGCTCAGTGCCCGAGGCTCTCTCTGACCTTTCCTCCTTGCAGCTCCCTCAGTTCATTCCCACGATGGGTGAGCACCCAGGGTGGGGGTGGGGAGGAAGTGGGTGATTTACACAGGACCCAGGCCATGCCCACCCTGGAAGAGTGCCAGACCCCCCTCTCATAGGAATGCAGAAAGCAAGAGACACATGCCTATTGAGTTGTACAGCCAGAAACCATACATAGACAGTCCCAGTCACAGAAAGGGACACTCACCGAGGCCCCAGCACACGCACTGAGGATCCCTCTCCTGCTGTCTGCTTCCCTCCTCAACCTCTGGGAGACAAGGAGGAGGGCTGAGGGGGAAGCAAGCAGCCAGTGACAAGCGCCCACTTACCAGGACTCTGCCCGCAGGGCCCTGGCTGGCCACAGTCACGCCGAGCCACATGTCTTCAATGATGTGATGCCTGGGGTCACCTGTGTGCATGGGAGGAATCATGAGCCAGGGACCCTCACCCCATGCTCCCAGGGCCCAGAGCCTTGGCAGGGCAGGGGCTGGTCCCTCTCAGACTCTTTATCCAAGCAGGGCAATACTCCCCACCCCGCCTTCCCAGCCCGTCATTTATCTGAGGTCCACAAATCCCATAAATCCCATTCAGTTCCACTCTCAGGCTCTCTTCCCAGCTGAACAAGAAGTGACTAGAAACTGCTCTGGCCAGTCTGATCGTACTCCTGGGTGCTGCCCACCCTACCAGGCTCCTGACCCATCCCTGGTCCCCACCCCTTCCGCTCACTTTTCTCCTCGATGAGCATCCTCTCACAGTCATCCGTTTGGGCAGTGAGTGGGCACAGGTACACGGCACCGGTCCGGTTGGTATAGCCATCAGGCACGGCAAGGTCCCGAGGGGCACCAGCCAGGAGCCTGGTAGCAGGGAGGCAGGGGACTGGATTCAGACTCTGTACGGCCTCTTTCACACAACTACTGTTCAACACATGTCTTTGAGAATCTGCTCTGTGCTCGGGTGTGTCAGGCTCTACAGATGCAGAGATGAATCGCCCCCAGGCCCTGCGAGTGTAGGGGCTGGTAGGCCAGGAAACAGACAACCACAGGACACGCACCATGACAGGGGAGGGGTCAGGGAGGCCCCCCAAAAGAGGTGGCCCAGTCTGAGGATGAGGACCAGGATTTCACCACACGAAGAAGGTGAGAAAGGGCACTCTAGGCAAAGGTACAGCACGTGCAAAGCCAGGAAGCATGAGCAAGCAGGGTGATTCAAGGCCCTGGAGATAGCCGGAGGCCAGGAACACCACAGAGGGACAGCAGCCAGCGCGCGAAGGACCTTGGGGGAGCCACAGAGAGAGTTTAAGCAATAAAGTGTCATGGTCAGATTCCAGTTTGGGAAGGAATGCTTTGGCTTCTGTCATGAATATAGACCAGAAGACAGTGAGACTGGACAAAACCTGGCACGAGCTTCAACTCCTGAGGGGACCCAAGGTGAGAACCTTGTGAGGGCTTGTTGTCGGACACCTGGGTCCTTCCTCACTAAGTCACCTGAGGACTTAGATTGAGGGGGCCTGTGCCCTTAGTGATCTGGGTGATGTGCAATCCTCCTCCTCCACCCTAAGACAAAACTACAAGGTACAGGGTGGCGGTGGGCAAGCGGACACTTTGGACAATGCGGCCCCCAGGCAGAGTTCCCAGTGGGGACATGGGAGTGGAGAAGTCCAGGACTGTCACCTTCCCTCTAGTCTGCCCAGAGCCCACCTTTGGGGATACTAACAGGAAGTCAGCTCAAGGATGCAGAGTCAGGCCCTGGCTCTAACAGGAAGCCTCACTGCCCAGGCAGCTCATTCCACCCAAGAGAGGCGACCAGGGGTGCGTGGAGGCCGAGAACTGAAATGATATTTCAAAGGACAGTCCATGGACGAGCAGCAGCAGATATTCCTGGGGCATTAATTGAAAAGGCAAATCACTCAGTCCATGGATGGGATTTAAGAGTGGAACCCTGGGACATACTTTTAAAAAAAATTGTTGTAAATACGCACGTAACAAAGCATTGCCATTTCTCACGTTCAGTTCTGTGGCATTAGTTATTTTCAACATGATGTCTAACCATCACCCTTACCCAATTCCACATTTCTCCGTCACCCAGGGCAGACAAATACAGCATGCACCCCGAATACCATGCACCCATAGTTTGAGAGTCAGATTTACCCACCACGCTTGCTTTCTCTCTGCAGATTCTCAGTGTTCTTTGAGGCCCGCCCCCCCATCTCCAGTCTCCATCCGGGTGGACCTCGCCTCTCGCACAGGGAGCACCTCCCAGGTGTTCCCCCACTTGGCCCTGGCACTGCCGTCATCGCGGCCTCTGGGCCTCCTGCCAGTCAGGCAGTGCCAAGCCAGAGCCCGCCTGCAGTTCCCGCCTGGGCCCTGCGAGTGAAGGCTGCTGGGAGTGGGCCGGGCAGGGCTTGGGCATGCCAGGGCCTGGGGTGCCTCCACCCACTGGGTGTCAGGAATGTACTGCCTCGGGGTGCTGTGAGGGGGGCAGGGCCTCTGCCTGCACCTCACATCCGCAGCTCAGTCGCCCCTGGGGAAGTGTTCCTGGGAGCAAGGTGCAGCTTCTCTAAGCAGGGCCGTGTTAGCAGTGCTGGTCAGGGAGGCTGGCTGGAGGCCAGTGAGGCAGACCAGGCCCAGTCAGTCACTCTCCATCTGGGCTGAGGAGAGTGCCTGGCCACCCATGGACATCCGCCTCCTGGTGTGCCCGACACAAAAGAGAAGTAGTACCAGACCCCTGGGAAAGGAACACCTGGTCCTGGGCTTTGTTCTGTACCAAGGAGCAATTTCCCTTCCCTTCCCTTCCTTTCCTTTCTGACACTTGAGTACCTCATCCATAAACTGGTGATAGCAGCTATTCCACCAGCCTGCAGGGTTGGTGACAGAACACATGGACTCATTCTATAAGAGCTACGGGATTACGAAGCCATGGCCAATATGAGCACCGTGGTTGTGGTTTCCTGTGGCACCAGGACTGCCCCTGGCACAGACCTTGGATTCCCTCTAGGACTCTCTGACCACCAAGTCAGGGAACCAGGAATAGACTAGTTTAGTTGTTTATAGGCAGCAAAGGATGGACCCTAAGCCAGCCTTCCACAGCCTAAGGATACCTGGCAATCTACTAAAGTGGGGCTGTGGGACACCTGCAGCTGGAGTTAGTCTTGGGGGGACTCAGATTTGGCAGGAGGTGGTAGACAGGGGTGAGCTACAATGATTTTGAAGCGGTCCATCCTCAGTGGTGGAGGCGGCCCTTGGGGAGCACAGGCTGCATTCCAGGACATTAGATGCAATGGAAGCATCCTCGCCCTGTGGCTGTCGAAGCTGCCCTACCCAAGGTGTCAGGGGCAGGAGAGGAATGCTGAGTACCCCCTACCTGCAGCCTCCTGAGGTATTAAGCAGACTGAGCTGGACATGAGAGTGAACCAGATTGAAATAAACACCCTCTTCAGCTATACCCTTACCCAGCCCTGCATTAGCTTTGTGCCTGATGATGGGGGATGGGGCAGGGCCAGGACCCAAGTTCCAGCGCCACAGCCTAGGCCCCTCCCTCCCCAGAGATTCCAAAGGGAGCCCCCCCATACTCCTTAGAGTATTTTTAGCTCCAACTTGGCCAGCTCTGAGGCCCTTTAAGGCCCTCTGGCTCCCAGCCCGGTATCCAACGAGTCTACAGCCAAGTCTACAGCCAAAGGCCTTAAGCGGATGGGAGAAGGAGGGGCGTGGAGAAGGTCAGGTCCAGCTTCCCGGGCCACAGGCAGGTGAGTAGGTAGCGGTGTGGAGGGGGCTGGAGAATCTAGAGGGTGAGGGATCTTACTGATATGCAAATACTACATAAATTAACATGCAGAGAAACCTCGGCTACCTGCTGTTGGGTCTAGTTCAGATCAGAGAGTCCAGAAGCTGACCCTTCCCCAACCATGAGTGAGATTCCAGAAGCTGACCTTTCCCGGACCATGAATAAGACCTCCCTCCCAGGAGCAGCCAGGACGGAGGCTAAATGGAAAGACGCCCAGGCAGCACTGGGATCACCGTCTCATGTCTCAGGCTGGGCTGAGTGGGAGTAGAGGCCCCTCTAGAGGCTGGGGGATGGATGAAATAACCTCTCAAGGGCTTTCAAACAGCTGCCTTCTCACCCGGTCCTTTGGTTCCAGCCACACAGCGTCTCCTGGCCTCCGGGGAGCCCCCAGAGCCCTGGGTTCTGGAAAAGCATTCCCTCACCCCAGCCTCATCATTCCTCCCAGGGCAGTTTAAAGCTAACGGAACTGCCCAGTCAGTCAAAAGCAGCAGAACCAGAGACGGCTGGGGAATGGGGCCCAAGAACTCTCAAGGCACCAGATTGGTTCACCTCAAACACAAGACTCCCAGGGAAAACAGTGGGATGGGTGACACTGAGAAACAGCCTGAAGATCAGCTTCCCAGATTTCTTCACCTCCCCTCAAGGAGATGCTGGAGTGGTTCCAATGGGAAGAATTCCTGTTAACTTGGCCTAACTAAAAGTAAGGGGCCAAGAAGAACCCAGCACTCAGGCCAATGGGCCCCCCAGGTCTCTAGCCCCCTCCCAATCAGGCCAAAAAGCAGGTGGGAGAAGGAGCCTTCTCGAGCCCTGAGTCCCAGAGAGGAGGGGAAGGCTCTCAGGTGCCTGGATCCCACATCAGTGCCAACCTTGCTTCCAGAATTAGCCATATCCATAGAGGCTGCACGGTAGCGGAAAATGCAGCCCTCTCCATCCTTCCCCTACATCTTATACTGCCCACTTAGCCCCCTCTCTTCATGGGTGACTCAGCCCTCAAACCAGAGCAACATGCTAGAGGGAGCAAGAGAATGAAGAAGGAAAGGTGAAAAGCCTTGGCCCAAGACCCCAATAAAATAGAACAGGGATTTTTTTTTTCCCTCTCCCTGAATCTTCAGTATTTTTTTCTTATATGTGGTCCCTTAGACAGTTCTTCCTGTCATCTAACCTCAATCTCTCTTGCTGCAACTGGACATCTCTCATCTACCTTTGTTGAGTTCTGACTAAGCCCCATTCACTTGTTTTTCCTATAGGATTGGATTCCCCAACTTCCTACCCAATTTAAAGCCCCTTGACTTGGAGTGGTCAGAGGGAAAATGCACTGCACATGAAGGCCTTCTACCAGCAGCCACAGCTGCTGGGCCCATTTCTGCTTGGCACAAACCTCAGAGGATGCCAAATGCCTGCCCTGCCCAGGGAAACATGTTTTGGGAGATCACAGCAGGTAAGGTTGGCTTCTGCCTACCTCAGGTATGACCTCATCCTACGGAGCCACAGCCACCCTGCCCCCAGGCTTTCCAGACACCCTCACTTCCTTCCTGGCAGGGACGAAAGAAGAGTGCCCAGAGTATGCCCAGTATCCTTAGCTGGCCTACAAAGTCAGGCCAGACCAGGACACTTGGATTCCCAAAGCAGCCTGGCAGGGGGCGGGGGGTGGGGTTGGGGGCAGGGAGTAGGGCAGGAGAGGTGCTCTTAGTAATCATTTCTCTAAGAAAGAGCCCCTCTCCCTCCCCAGAGGTCCTCAGCCCTGCTCCTCACTACTCGGTCCTAGTGACCGGAAGATGGGGCCTCGGCTAAGGTGAGCCTCCTATTCAGGGATGGAGGTACTGGGGCAGCAAAGAGGGTTCACATGCAGGTTTCAACCATTTCTGGAATGAAGCTGTCTTAGGGAGTCTGACGAAAGCTGTGCTCCAACCACCAGAAGAATGCACCAATACACATAAGTTTGCATGTACATTCAGGGATTCCTTCATCTCCCGAAAACTCATCCACAAGACCCAAACCACAAGCCTGCTCTGGACCTTGAGCTCTTCCCTTTTTCCCAAGGAACCTGGAAGCTAACAGATGAGGCTGCAGCTTGACTTGCTAGTTCCCCTGAGCACTCAAGCAGCTGTTCACATCTGGCTACACAGCTGACTGCAGCTGAGTCCAGCTATGCCCAGCTGGCTCAGCTGACTCTTCCAAAGGGCTAAGGGGCCGAATTCAATGGGATGAGCCATTTCCCATGCACTACTGGGAAAAACTGAGGATACTGAAGGAGGGACCCAGAGCTGTACCAGGAATTGCCTGCTTCTCAGGGGTTTAGAAAGGAGCAACCTATTGGCCTTAGAACCCTCTAGGTTCTTGGCAGGCCTAGCTGCCATCTCTAGGCCTCAAGGAAAAAAAGCAGAAGCCCTCCACTCAACCATTTTGGGTGGAGTCTGTAAGTAATGGGTCTTGGCCTTTACACCAGACCCTTTAATGGCTCCTTGGAGATGTGGGCTGTTCAGACCTTTGAGGCACATTATCTTACAAAGCCACACTATCACCTCAGATGTTAACTGAAAAGTTGGTGGTTCAACCCCCACCCCCCCACCAGAGATTCTGCGGGACAAAGATCTGGAAGTTTACTTCGGTAAAGCTTACAGCCTAGAAAACCCTATAGAGCAGTTCTTAGTCTGTCACGGAGCTGCTGTGAGTTGAAAATGACTCAATGGCACACAACAACAAAAACATCACTTCTTCAAGCCTGGATACATGCCGGGCTGCTGACGGAAAGGTGGGTAGTTCAAACCCAACCACAGGCACCTTAGAAGAAATTCCTTGCAATCTACCTCTGATAAAGCAGCCATCGAAAACTGGAGCAGTTTTACTCTGCCAAACACAAAGTCACCATGAGTCCTCATCAACTCTCACCACAGGAGAAAGGTGTGCCCATCCCAACATATATGAGGACACTGAGGCTTAGTCATTAGTGACAGACCCCAGATAGGTCACTGGCATTGGGATTCCCAAGCCTCTTCTACACCCACAATGCCACTCATAGGACAACAGAGGTCGGAAGGAGCATGTGGATCCAGGTTCAACCTTCTTTGGGGAAAACTGGGCCAGAGAAGAGAAATAGCTTGCTCAAAGTCATACAGCAAAGGGGGTGGGTACAGCATCATTCACATTCAGACTTCCTGCTTCAGGGTCTGACCTCTTTATACTGAGTTGCCTTATATCATGCAGATTCAGCATTAAGTCAAATCAAATCTTTGCTTGGGCTAGGGCAGAAAAAGTAACAATAGGGAAGCTTAATGTTGATGGTCACTTAGGGTCTCCAAAAGACGGTGGGGCAGCCAAGGCCAGATCTCAGCTGCTGGGGCCAAGGTGGGAAGGGTGTGGTGGCTGCAGCCATTGCAGAAGCCAGAAGGAGTTGAGGCCAAGTCCAGGTAGGCCGGCTGGGCAGGAGCTAACCAGCAGGGCAGGGGCCAAGGCGGTGGCAAAGCTTGGACTTTGAACATTCTAAGCTTCCTTAAGTTTTTACAGGCTCCAGGAAGAGTTGAGAGGGATTTTAAGGCACCCTGGATCTGACCACATACCTTAGCTGAGTGCAGTCAGAGGCCAGGTAGGGGCTGACTCCTGCTGGGTCCCCCAGCCCAAAGAGACAGATGAAGCCTGCCTGTCCTGTCCTGACCACTGTCTCTCCCTGGGTAACCTCACCTTTAGCTGCCTCTTCTCCCTACTGCCAAGCTCAGCACACTTACACCCTAGACATGGCCCTCTGGGGCATGTGTGAGTCTGTGTGTGTGCCTGTATGAGTGTATGTTGTGGGGGGGCTAAGCAAGCAGCTGGAATCAATCTACCTTCCCACCCTTTCTTATGCCAAGCTCCTTCCTCTCCTTGCAGCTGTTAGGGAAGGGGACCAGAAGAAAGAGAAGAACACCATTTCCCTCTTCAAACCAAAACAAACACACTCAGGGTTGAAGATTCAACATGCATCTGTGGAATGCGGGGAAGATGTCTGGTGGGGAGAACGTCACTGCTGCTGCTGTGTATGTGTGTGTGTGTGTGTGTGTGTGTGTGTGTGTGTGCATGCAAGGCAGGGGACAGGAGAGGGAGCAGAAGTTGGGGCCGCCCTCCCCTCTCTTCTACTCTCTCTCTCCACGACCTCCAGGGTTCAGCATGGGCGCTTTGACAGTTCCAGTCGCCCAGACTCACCCATCACCTCACTCCAACCGCCAGGGGCGACCGTTCAGTCTGGCTCTGGAGAGGGTGTGGCTGGCGCGACCAGACTAAATTCAAAGAAAGGTGTCAGAGGGGAGGAAGTGGGTTTAAATGGGTATGTCTACCGGTTCTTCCCAGGCGTGTGTTGTGTGTGTGTGTCTGTCTGTCTGTGTGTGTGGCAGGGGCGGTCCACCAGGTGTTTATCTTGCAGTTTGCCCCAGCTCCCAGCTCCCAGTGTGTGTGCGTGTGAGTGCGTGTGTGTGTGCCCCAGCTCCCAGCTCCCAGTGTGTGTGTGTTCCACCAGGTGTTTATCTTGCAGTCTGCCCCAGCTCCCAACTCCCAGCTCCCAGCGAAGAACAGGTTAGTGCTCAGTACTTGGTTCAGAACGAGAAGCAGCTCAGCATCCAAGACCCTGCTTCCGCTCTCAGGAGAGGTCTAAAGCCCAAGGAGGCTCCGCCTCTGCACATTCTAGCCCGCTCAGCCCTTGGCAATGACGACTGTCCCTCATCCTACACCCAATCCCTCAGTTTTCCAGCCCAATCCGGCAGCCGGGAGGGTTACCCCGCTCCCCGCCCCTTAACCCCAGTTCGCAAGGGCGGGCGGTAGCGGTTGGAAGTCCGCGGACCCGGAGCTCCGACTCAGCTCAGGATCCGCACCCCACCACACACACACACACGCCCTCCCCCAGCGCCGCCAGCCACACTTACAGGTAGCGCTGCTGCCGCTCGGTCTGCCGATGGAGGGCGACCGAGTAACCGAAGAGGCTGCCTGGATTCCTGGCTTCCTTCACAACCAAGAATCGAGTGTCCAGGTTGAAGGCGGAGGCGACGCGGCCGCCAGCGGCCACCATCAAGGCGAGCGCGCAGAGCACTGGGCGTGGGGTGCCGGGCGCACGGCGGGGGCCGGAGGCCATGGCTGCAAGCGGGAGACCCGCGCCTGGCGAGAGCGAGTGGAAGAGCGCAGAGCTGGGAGGGAGGACCTGTTCCACCTGCTCTCTGCGCAGCGCGGGACACTCGGGCCCTCCGCGTCGTTTTGTCCGGTGGTACTGATTAGTTTCTTGCTCCCAGCCCTGGTCAGTTTCACATCCGTCTCAGAGTCAGCGCTCCTCGATCCCCCTGCTTTGCCCGCGGATCTAGTGTCGCATCGCCCCCGACATGGGGTCACACTGCTCCTCGTCCCGGGTCCCTGGCCCCCACGGCTAGTCCCGGCCGCGACCCTTTGGCCGCGTTGTCGCCTTCGATCCGGGCTCAGCTTCAGATCTGGGCTGGCGGACCGGTAGACCGCAAGGAGGACGGGAGGGTGGGGTCTTCCCCGCGCGCGCCCCGCCTCCCCACGCCCAGCCTCGCACCTCCCCACCTTGCGCGCCCAGCCAGGCTCTGCTTTCCTTCCGGGGAAAGAGAAAAGATCCCGGCTCCGCTGCCGCCTCTTAAAGGGGCAGCACCGCCCCTCCCTCCACATCCTCCTTTCCCCGACTCCGCCCTCCCCCGTAAACACCTGTGCGGGGGGCCGCAAAGGCTTGGATCTCCCCTGCCAGACCCTTGTTGCTCCGGGAAGCGTCGTCTCCGGAGCAAGATGGATTGGACGGGCGGGCCTGGGGGTGGGATTTGTCCCGACGCTTTGCTGCGGCTGCTACCGCTGCTGAAAAAGCCATTCCAGTCGCAGCCACCTCAACCTGACCTCTAGTCAGCCCTGGCGTTGGAGTGTCTGGGAACTGACGTCCGCACGCACCTGCATGGAATGTTGGACTCGCCTCCGGGTCGCTGTGAGTCCCTGAGAGCTGGCTAGACGTCTCTGAGAGTACCTCTTCGCACTCAGCCTCTTGGATGTTTTGGTCGACATTTATTTTTCCTGTTCACCCCTCCACCTTGATCCAGCCTCGACTAGCCCCTCAGCAAAGCCAGAGAGATATTAGCAGTGGTAACAGCCAAACATCGCTAACTGCTAATTGTAATTTGCAGCCAGATAGCATTTTCCCCAGAAGGCTGCGACCCGGGATAGCCCTTGTAAGTCCGTCGGTGTGGAAATTAGTTCTCCTTAGACTGCACTGCAAGGCGGGGGAGCCTGGCCCAGACCGCATCCGTGTCTCACTCCTGCCCTCAGAGCCCAGCGTAGCAGGATCCCAACAGTCTCCTCCTATAATCCAGGGCTGGGCTGAACTTTTGAAAACTGGGTGAGGTTGCTGAGCCCCAACAGGTGTGTAGTGAGTGGGTGGCGCCAGATAGAGATAGGTGGGCGGGACGCAAAGATCTGGTTATCTGCGGAGAGAGCACAGTGGAAGGGAACTTCAATTCCTCGTTGTGCACTCTGAGTCTAACTCGGATTGCCCTTATTGCAGCACAAAGACCCAACTTTCTCTGGGCAGCCTTTTCACTTGGCTAAAGGTGCTTTCTGATTTTGGTCCAGGAGTCCAGCCCTGAGTGTCCACACCCTTGAAGTTCAGCTTCCAGCCCCAATCTCTGGGAGCTTTTAAAAGAAAGGAGAAACACAGCATGTATTTAACAGTTATGCAGTAAGAGCGATGCTAAGTGCTTTACAGATGTTATTAAATTGAATCCTTACAATAGTCTTTGAGATGTCATCTCCATTTCTGTTGTGAGGCTTCCTTCAAATATTGACCTCATGTGCGACAGAATGAAACACTTCCGGGTCCTGCGCCATCCTCACAATCTGTCCTCACGACTGTGAGCTCTTTGCAGCTGCTGTGCCAATCCCTCTGGTTGAGGGCCGCCTTCTTTTATGACGATCCTCTACTTTGTCAAGCATGATGCCCTTCTCCAGGGACTGGCCACGCCTAATAGCGTGAAGAAAACAGGCCTCTACCTTAAAGATGAGGAAGCTAAACTTCAGGGAGGTTAAGCCACTTGGGGAAGGCCGTGGAGCTAGGGTTCTGATTCTGAGTTATCTGACCCTGGAGTCC
Source organism: Heterohyrax brucei (assembly GCA_028571685.1). Lineage (NCBI taxonomy): Eukaryota > Metazoa > Chordata > Mammalia > Hyracoidea > Procaviidae > Heterohyrax > Heterohyrax brucei. The sequence continues at coordinate 107,585,184 of CM053149.1, read as the reverse complement.
TTCTTCTTAACCACTTAAAAACAAACCAAACCTGCTGCCATTGAGTCGATTCCTACTCATAGAGACCCTATAGGACAGGGTGGAACTGCTCCACAGAGTTTCCAAGGAGTGCCTGGCTAATTCAAACTGCGGATCTTTGGGTTGGCAGCTATAGCCTTTAACCACTACACCACCTGGGTTTCCCTTAACCGCTTAGGCTCATAATTAACATTTGTACAATACTCACAGCAGAACCAGGTTTGGTGAAGCCTAAAGCTTGTGTGATTGGGGGGTTCTCTTTAAGACAAAGAACAAAGAATTATGAATACAAAGTTAGCTACAGAGCCCAGAGTCTAATTTTACAGTTTATGAATCATTTCATGTTCTGACTTCATTCCATCCTCCTGGCATCACCATGAAATCAGGATTGTAGTCTTCATTTGCCTTAGGAGGAACTGAAGGCTCAGAAGGTTACCTGGATAGCCAGGGTTATACAGCTTGTGGGAGGCAGAGCTAGGACTAGAAGCCACTGGGCACAGCTGTGTCTTTAAGTGACAAACTCTAAGCAGATGTTGGTCAGACAGCCAGACACACTTAAACAAAAACAGCTGCGATAACAGCTTTCTGTGTGGTGTTTAGGGAGCGGACACTTGTCCTTGTCTGCCCTTTGGATAGTATTTACTTCTGAGCTGTTACGCTAGGAGCCACCCAGCCCTTTTCATAGTCCCTCTTGGGTCCCCCAGGGCCTCAAGGGGTTAGAAGATACCTGGAGTCAAGGAACAGGAAGCTAAATTGTAACATTTGCCCTCCTGGTTGGCTGCGAGTCCTTCACCTCCTTCCTATAGAAGAAGAGCTAGCCAAGGTCAGGAGGACAGTGGACCAAGGTGGACAACCAGTGTGGGCAGGGGTCTCATTTGAAGCATCTCTGAGAGTCCTAGGCTGACCAGTTGACGGCATGCCGGGGTTATCTCTTTGGCCATCCCAAACAGGAATGACCAGCATGTCCGATCCCAGGGCTGGGAGCAGGAAAGGGATGAGGGCTGGTTTTTCCACTCCAACAGAGTGTCTAGAGAGAATGTGGGGGTGGGGGAGGGCTCAAGCTGAGGAATGTGGGGGAGTGTCAGAAAGTCTAGGGGATGGAGTGAGGGTAGAAGGAGACATGGAGACTGCAAGGGTCTGAGCTGGAGAGATGCCAAGAAACTCCAAGTTCATGCAAAGGTCTGAACTCCACTGGCATCAGTGACGTTATCATCCACAGCCTCATCTCATCCTTCAGTTGATTTCATCTGTCAGTTCTTCCTCGTGGAGAAGGGTTGTAGACAGAATCAGAGAAACGGTACACTGGAAAAACATGCAAACCATGGGCTCTGAGGTAGGGTTAGGAAAAGTCAGGGCAGGCTTCCTGGAGGAGGAGTGTCTAGGTGAAGATGGAGATCAAAAGGACCAGCAAGAAGGAGCCTGAAATGAGGATATGTGTGTGTGTGTTAAAATAGAATATATAATAAAGTGGAATTTTGTTATAAACATAAGTTAAAATTGGCAAGACTATTAAACAAAGTGGCTGTGCTTGAGCTAAGTAAGATGATGAGAAAATACAAAGTCGTGGTGCAAATGTAAAAGTGAGAAAAACAACTGCTAGATGGACATGGCTGCAGATGGTCAGAGAGACGATAAAGACAGTAACCAGTCGGAAGTCAACAACCTGAGGTACCAGAAGATAAGACTTATGGGCTGCAGATAACAACCAGAACCCAGCAGACAACTTGTATTAAAAACCCAGCCTCTGGATCTGGGGGCAGCAGCCCCCTCGGGGGGTCTGTGCCTGCGGTCTGCGGCTGTGGTCTGCGGCTGTGATCTCGTTTGCCTCGTCCTTGAAGGCCTGGGGTGCAACCTCCTCCTGAGAGTCTGTGTCTGCCGGTTTGCTGTGCTGTGACCTGATCCTGGGACCTTGTCCACTTGCTATCTGAGGTTGGTTTGGGTGGCTGTGAGAGTTTTCCCCAGTGCTACCTGAGTCTCCAATGCTGTCCATACTGGCGGGTCTACTTCTGAGACGCCTTGTCATTCTCCTAACATCTAAACAGCCTGCTTCCAGTGACTGTGACAGTCTTCTGTTAGTGCCTGAGCCCCCCATGCTGTTCCTGCCTGCTGCACCTCAAGGACATATTGTCGTCACAGAATTCTACTTTGAATTCTTCTGACATCAGAATGTTGAGAGCACAGCCAACCCTTAACTTCGTTAGAGTGAAACCTGCTTTTACGGAAGTGACGTGCTAATGTTATGACTTGACCACTGCAGTCCCTGTGGGGCCCGGCGGAACCTCTGGGGGTCTTAACTCATGTAAATAAGAATTCCTAACTAATGTGAGTATAGGTAAGGGTTCTTAAGTAATGTCAGTCGGAAGTGCTCTGTCCTGGTTCTAGCCCCTCCCCTCTTCGCTTAATCATAAGTGTGTGCTTTGATAAAATAAAACACATTATTAACCCCAAGCTTTGTTAGTTACTTATTTTCCCCTCGAGACCCCCAACACTTTTTGGGTGCTCACAGCAGAGCCTCAGGGAAGCAGGAAGGCAAAGCAGTTGGAGCCTGGTAAGGGGCGAATGCTAGAAGAAAGAATGACAACATTATTCTAGAAAGGCAGCTTCTACTCAGTGCTTGCTGTTTTTGTATCAGCCTTCCTCTGCCTGCCTCCTACCCACATCCCATCTGACTCTCCTGGAACCCCAGACTACACTGCTTGGCTCTGTCCCCTCTTAGAGCAAGGTTAGCACCAAGCTGAGAGGTTAAGAGCACAGGCAGACACCGGAGAACTGTCAATGGGGTGGAATTGTGGGACCGTGTGAATGGAGCACAGCTCCTCTGCTTTCTTGCCATAGGCAGGTGACTTTCCTGCTCTGGGCCTGTTTCTCTGTCTGCAAAATGAAGAAACAAACAACAACAACAGAAAAAACAAACCCAATAAAACGAAAGAGCTGGAGAAAATGCCTCTATTCTTTTCCAGCTTGCACCAACAGGGTGTGCCCCAAGTCTCCTAGTATTTGTTGAACTAAGTGGGTGAAATCTCTATTATTGAACTGAGGCTGTAGTCACTTAGTCTCTATCTCTGACTTGAATTGAAAATGCAAATTATTGGGAGGGGAAGGAGGAGTGGTGAAGCGTGAATGGGGTTTATCTGATTTCCTTTCTCTGCTGACCCAGATGTAGGTGGAAGCCAGCCAGCGGCGGGGCAGGAGAGCCTGGTCCACCGGCTCAGGATCTGTCGACCTCAAACATTTGCTGACAACCCACTCTGTGCCAGCATCCCTAGTGGTGCAGTGCTGAAGAGCTAAGACTGCTAGCCAAAAAGTCAGCTGTTCAAGTCAGCCAGCTACTCCTTGAAAACTCTATGGGGCAATTCTGCTCTGTCCTGTAGTGTTGCTATGAGATTGCTATGGAATTGACTCAATAGCAACTAGTTTGGTATGTGTGGAGGACTCACTGGGTAGTACAAATGGTTAATGAGTTAGAGTGCCAACTGAAAAGTAGGGAGTTTGAGTCTACCCAGAGGTGCCTCAGGAGAAAGACCTAAAAAACCAGTCAAGGAAAACCCTATGGAGCACAGCTCTACTCTGGCACACGCGGGGCTGCCGTGAGTTGGAGTTAACTGGATGACAGTTTAACTATGTGCTAGCATAGAGCTGAGTACACAGGGGTGTGCCAATACGATCGAGGGCCTCTTCAGGGAGGCCAGGGTTTCATCGGAGCCCGTGTTCTCGGCAGAAACACGCTAAGCCCACATTAGACAGCCCTGGTGGCACAATGAGTGAGCACTGAGCTGCTAACTGAAAGGTCAGCAGTTTAAACCCACCAGTGTTTCTTTGGAAGAAAAGACCTGGCCATCTGCTTGTTGGTGTCATAGCACATAAGTGCTACATCTCCTCACCAAAAGGCCAGCCGTTCACATCTACCAGGTGCTCCCCAGAAACTCTATGGAGTCATTCTACTGTACCTTATAGTGTCGCTGGGAGTCAGAATCACCTCCGTGGCAATGGGCTTTTTTCAAAAAAATCTGCTTCCATAAAGATGATCGTTGTTGAGTCTCACTGGTAACACGAAAATAAAAAGGGGTGCACCCTGAGATCTCCACTAAAAAACCACAATTGATGGCAGAGGGACCTCAGGGTTCCCCTGGGAGCATGGCCCCTGGCCCTGATGCTGCCCCTGTCCATAAATCATAACGAAGGTCCACTCTTCGGACAGAAATGGATTGGACTTGGTGACACAGAGTGACCATATCATGTGTGCACTTTATTTTTCTATGCATCTATAGGATGTCATCCAGCTGACCTCTTACTGGATGCAGGGGAGAGAGTGGAGAGGAGGGGATAAGAGATTGTTAGAAAGATATGACTTGCACAGAATGGAGAGGAGGAGTGTGCTGTCACCGGGCAGGCACAGCAGCGGGAGCCGCTCATTGGCTGGTATGCAAATTTATATGGGATTGTATATTTTCACTCAATCTGGTGTGTATGCCCACCTATATTGAGGTCCCATTGCTCTCCCTGCGTGGTGACAGCATACTCTTCCTCTCTGCTCCAAACATGTCTTATCCTCCCAACAGTCTCCTATCCCCTCCTCTCTACCCACTCCCTTTCCTCCAGTAAGAGGTCAGTCAGCAGGACGATATCCTATAGATGCATAGAACCATAAAGTGCACACGTGATATGGTCACTCTGTGCCGTCAAGTCCAATCCATTTCTGTCTGAAGAGTGCACTCCCATTATGATTTGTGGAACTCCAAGGCCATCAATTGCAGTGTTTTAGTGGACATCTCAGGGTGCACTCCTTTTTATTCTTGTGTTGCCATTGAGACTGAACTTTGTGAGCTTCATCACGGCTATCACTGGTGGTGGCCAGGTACCATCCAGTTCTTCTGGTCACGAATCAATGTAGTCACCCACTCACGTGGGTGACTCCAAAGAGGTTGCACCATTTTGAACCCCACCAACAGTGTAGAAGAGTTCCAATTTTTTACAGCCTCTCCAGCATTAGTTGTTTTGCGTTTTTTGCATCATGGCCAACCTTGTTGGGATGAGATGGTATCTCATTGTAGTTCGATTTGAATTCTTTAATAGCTAATGATCACAAGCATGTCTGCATGTGTTTTTTGGCTGCCTGGATCTCCTCTTTAGAGAAGTGTCTGTCCATCTCCTTTGCCATCTCTTAATTGGATTATTTATATTATTCTTACTGATATTTTTTAGTACCTTATAGATTATGGAGATTAGGCATTGGTCTGACATACAGTTGCCAAATATTTTTTCCCCATTCTGTAGGTGGCTTTTTAATTCTGTTAATAAAGCCTTTGGATGAGCAAAAGTGTTTGATTCTTAATAGTTCCCATTCATCTATTTTCTCTTTTGTTGTTTGTGGTTTGACAGATTTTGAAGTCTATCTACACTGTGTATTAAAACCTCCACTGTTGTTCCTACTTTTTTTTGGATGACCTTTATTGTTTTAGGTTTGATATTTAGGTCTTACATCCAGTTGGAGCTGGTTTTTGTATAAGGTGTAAGATATGGGTCTTGCTTCAGTTTTTTGCAGATGGATATCCAATTTTGCCAGAACCATTTGCTGATGAGATTGCTTTTAACCCCAGTTTAATGTCTTAGGGCCTTTGTCGAATATCAACTGTTCGTAGGAAGATGGTGTCATCTCTGGGACCGCAATTCTGTTCCATTGAACTATCTGTCTCTTTTTGTACCAGTACCAGGCTGTTTTGACTACTGTGGCAGTGTAGTAGGTTCTAAAGTCGAATAATGAGAGGCCTCCCAGTGTGTTCTTCTTCTTCAGTAGTGCTTTATTTATCCAGGGCTTCTTCCCTTTCCAGATAAAGTTGGTAATTTGCTTCTCCATTTCATTAAAAAATGTCACTGGAATTTCTATTGGGATTGCATTATATAAGTAGCTTGCTTTGGGTAAAATAGACATTTTCACAATGTTAAGTCTTCCTATCCATGAGGAGGGTAGATTTTTCCCTTTATGTAAGTCTCTCTTAGTTTCTTGTAGTAAGGGCTTGTAATTCTCTTTGTAAAGGTGTGTTATTTCTCTAGTTAGATTTATTCCTAGATACTTTATCTTCTTAGGGGCTATAGTAAATAGTATTGATGTAGTGATTTCTTCATTAATAGTCTTGTTGTTGGTATAAAAGAATCCTACTGATTTACTTATGTTTATCTTATATCCTTAAACTTTGCTGAAGTCTTCTATCAGTTTGAGTACTTTACTAATGGATTCTTTAGGATTCTCTTCATATACAATCATATCATCTGCAGATAAGGAGACTTTTACTTCTTCTTTGCCAGTGCAGATGCTCTTTATTTCTTGGTCTTGTCTTATTGCTCTGGCTAGAACTTCTAGTACAATGTTGAATTGTAGAGGTGAGAGTGGGCATCCTTGTCTAGCTCCTGTTGTCAAGGGAAACTGTTTCAGGCTCTCTCCATTCAGGATGACATGGGCAGTTGGCTTTGTATAAATGGTCCTTATTGCATTGAGGAATTTGCTGTCTATACCTATTTTGCTGAGAGCTTTTAGCATGAGTAGGTGTTGGACTTTATCAAATGCCTTTTCTGCATTACTAGGCAAAATCAGGTGATTCTTGTCTTTTGTATTATTTATGTGGTTGATCACATTAATTGCTTTTCTGATGTTGAACCAGCCTTGAATCCCTGGTATGAATCCAACTTGGTCATGATGGATTATTTTTTGATATGTTGTTGTGTTCTATTGACAAGAATTTTGTTGAAAAATTTTGCACTTAGATTTATGAGTCATATTGGTCTGTAGTTCTCCTTTTTTGTTGAGTCCCTGGCTTTTGGTACTAGGGTTATGCTGGCTTCACAGAAAGAATTTGGGAGAATTCCATCCCTTTCTATACTGTGAAATAGTCTCAGTAGTCCTAGAGATAACTCTTGTCTAAAAGCTTGGTAGAGTTCTGTGGTGAAGCCATTTGGGCCTGGGGTTTTTTTGGTTGGCAGCTTTTTGATGACTTTTTCAATCTCTTCCTTTGTGATGAGTTTATTAAGTTGTTCTGCTTCACCTTGTGGTAATTTTGGTAGATAATATGAATCAAGGAATTTGTCTATTTCCTCTCGGTTTTCGAATTTGTTGGAGTACAGTCTTTCATAATATTCTGTTATGATATTTTTTATTTCCATGATATCTTTTATGACAACTCCCCTCTCATTTCTTATTTGGGTTATTTGTTTCCTTTCCTGTTTTTCTTTAGTAAGTTTAGCCAATGATTTGTTGATTTTGTTGTTCTTTCTTTTTTATTGAGTTTTAAGTGAAAGTTTACAATTCAAGTCAGTTTCTCATACAAAAACTTACATACACTTTATTATGTGACCCCAGCTGCTCTCCCCGTGCTGTGACGGTGCTGATTTCATTTCTTCAGAAATGCTTCCACAGGTGTTGATGATGGATCGCAGTGAAATGAAATTCTTGACAACTTCAGTCCTGTCTCTTTTTATCATGATATTGTTTATTGATTGGCTCAGTGGTTAAGTTCTGTGACTGCTAAATGAAAGGTTGGCAGTTCAGATCTGCCAGGCACTCCTTGGAAACTCGGTGGGGCAGTTCCACTCTGTCCTGTAGTGCTGCTATGAGTTGGCATTAACAGCAGTGGGCTTGATTTTCTTGTTGGTTTTGTGTTAGATGTAATCCCTAGTGAAGGCTGTATTCTTTGATTTTCATCAGTGAGAGCTTCAAGTCCTCTTCACTGTCAGAAAGTGAGGTTATGTTGTCTTCATAATGCAGATTGTTAATAAGTCTTCCTCCAATCTTGGTGTCCTGTTCCTCGTATAGTCCAGCTTCAAGCATTATTTGCTTACCATACAGGTTGAAAAGTATGCGGAAAGGATACCACCCTGACACACACCTTCCCATGAATATGACAGCCTTGGAAACCCTATAGGGCAATTTTGCCCTGTCCTATAGGGTTACTCTGAGGTAGAGTCAACTGATGACACACAACAACAAGCCTACATTGCACTATATTTTAGGAGTGACGTTTTTGGGGATGAGGGGTTTTTAGAAAGACCATTCTGGCTGCAAGGCGATGTTAGTATTGCCAGGAGATCCTGGGCCAGAGGGATCAGAGAGGGTGGCTGTAATGATTTGGGGAAGGGGTAAGGTGGGCTGAACAGGTACAGAGAGGTAAGAAGTGGATATGAAAGGCCCAGGACACTAATTTGACCTGTACTTCAGGGACAAGTGTGGTGGGAGATGCTCGTGATTAGACAGGGAAGAACAGAGGATTTTTAGGTGCCCAGGGCACTGATTGCCATCAGGGTGTGGTGAACAGGCTCCAGGCATCAAGGGACTTCCCTACCAGCCAACCCTCCTCATCTCTCTCTAGTTCTTCCAGCCCTGTCTACGCTGCCTGTCTGCCACTCAAGACCTGGCCTTGCTGAACATGACCTGACTTGCCCCAGAAGCCTCTACCTTCTTGGCTTTGAAACTTGGACTCTGGTGGGCTCTACAGTGTTCTCTACCTCATGCCAAGGTGGCTCCTTGGAAGTTGGGAGGTCATGGGGTTTATGTGGGTAGGGACAGCTCCAGCAATGGGGGAAGGAATGACTCATCCCTCCTCAGGGGCCTGGCCATTCCCGGGGGAGAAGCTTTATTAGTGGCAGAGTTCCATGCTCATGTAGAAGTCTAGGCAGATGGGGACTTTGTCTACCCTTCTCTACTCCTACTGGCTACCTACGATACTGCATAGAAGTTGGGGCAACGTGCGCTTGCCTGTTGAGTGGTCCTGTACATGTATGGATCAAAACGTGTACCTGCACCTACAATCCCTTAATGCAATCACATGTGTTTGCCCATGTGACTACGTGTCTCTCAATGTGACATGCATATTTGAATGTGGAAAGGGAATTTACTAAGCACCAACTATGTGCCCAGCCCTTGTTATTTTCTAATGACCCTATGAGATGATGCCCCCACTTTACAGTTGAATAATGCTATGGTTCCCAAGGTTAAAGAGGCATAAGTACCATGCCCCCTACAGGGCTGGATTCACCCCTGGGAACTGTCTGACTCCAGAGTCATGTCCTTTTCTCCATAGTGACGTTCTCAGGGCCTGGTCATGAGAAGTGTGTGTGCGTATATTTATCCTTCTATAGATCACTACATTTGATCCAGTGGGCAAGTGCAAGGGCAATGAGGCCCTGTAAGAGTGGCTGCATGAGCAGAAGACAGGTGACATCCAGCTTCTGCGTGACATATATTTCTAACCTGGTCAATTCATGTGGCTGACCAACTGAGACCAGCCCTCAGTAGAGGCCAAAAGTATTAATGGGTTATGAAAAACCAAAACACCCACTTCCATCTAGTTGATTCGGACTCGTAGTGACCCTATAGGACAGAATAGAACTGCCCAATAGAATTTCCAAGGAGCACCGGGCAGATTCGAACTGCCAACCTTTAGGTTAGCAGTTGTAGCACTTAACTACTATAACACCTGGTTTTCCTCATAGATTACCAGTTGCTCAATTTTGTTACCTTCTTTGTAATTAAATACTAATGGATGTAAGAAGGTAGCTGTTAAAAAATAGAGGAAATACATTGTTTACATAAATAGAAATAAGAACTGAAATATCTACATGGAAAATCATGTCTCCATTGTATCTTACTGATAATTAGTTAAAAATGATCTCATCCAAAAAAAATAAAAAATAAAAAAAGACCTCGTCGATGGAAAAACAAATCACCAACTTTGTTTGGAAAGGGAAGAAACTCCAGATAAATAAAGCACTACTGAAGAAGAGGAACACAGAGGCAGGCCTTGTATTACCTCACCTTAGAACCTACTACACTGCCAAAGTAGTCAAAATAGCCTGGTACTCATACAAAAACAGACATATAGACCAATGGAACAGAACTGAGACCCCAGAAGTATCACCATCCTCTTATGAACAGTTGATATTCAACAAAGTCCCAAAGCTCATAAACTGGGGTAAAAACAGTCTCTTTAACAAATGATGTTGGCAAAATTGGATATCCATCTGTAAAAAACTGAAACAAGACCCATATCTCACACTTTACACAAAAACTAAATTGAAATGGATCAAAGACCTAAATATCAATCATAAAAGATCATGCAAGAAAAAATAGGGTCAAAAATGGAAGTTCTAATACATGGCTTAGACAGACTACAAAATCTGACCAACAGTGCATGAATGACAGAGTTAAAAATAGATAAATGGAAACTACTAGGAATCAAACACTTATGCGCATTCAAAGACTTTATCAAGAGAGTTAGAAGACTACCTACAGAATGGGAAAAAATATTCATCAACTACATGTTGGATCAGTGTCTGATAGCTGTAATCTAAAAGGTACTACAAAATATCAACAAGAAAATGATAAATAACCCAATATAAGCAATGGGCAAAGGAAATGGACAGGCACTTCACCAAAAAAGGCATCTAAGGAGCCAAAAGATACATGAATAAATGCTCATGATCATTAGCTATTAGAGATATCCAAATCAAAACTACAATGAGATACCATCTCACCCAACGAGTTTGCAGTAATCCAGAAAACATAAAACAACCAATGCTGGAGAGGCTATGGAGAGATTGGAACTCTCCCCCACTGCTGGTGGTAATGCAAAATGGTACAATCTCTTTGGAAAACAATTTGGTGCTTGCTTAAAAAGCTAGAACTAGAAATACCATTTGATCCAGTAATCCCATTGCTTGGAACACATCCTACAGAAATAAAGTAGTCACACGAACAGATACATGCACATAAATGTTTATTGCAGCACTGTCCACAATAACAAAAAGATGGAATCAACCTAGATGTCCATCAATAGATGAATGGATAAATGAACTATGATACATATACTCAGTGGAACACTATGCAATGAACAATGATGATTTTAGGAAGCATCTCATAACCTGGTTTCAACTGGAAGACATTATGCTGAGTGAAATCACCAGCAAAAGGACAAGTATTGTATGAGACCTCTGCTATAAGGACTGAAAAATAGACTTATGTACAGAAGATGGCTACAGGAATGGGGAGGGAGGAAGAGATTTGGTCATAGCTTAGATAGTTGACAGGAACTTGGTTAGGTGAAAGTAGTGACAGCATGCAGTAGACAGCAGATCAATGTAACTGGACTACACCATAAACTGAAAAGATTTTCTAAACTCAACTCAATATTTCAAAGGAAAGAGCAGCAGAAACAGGGGTCTGGGGACCATGTTTTCAGGGGACATCGAGGTCATTTGATGTAGCTAATCTTTTGCTAAGAGAGTCTTCTGCACCCCACATTGGTGAGTGGCATCCAGGGTCTTAAAAGCTAGAAAGCTGCCATCTGTGGTACACCAAGTGGTCCCAACCTATTGGGAACAGATGATGACTGAGAACAACAAAGACACGAGAAGAGAAGAGCCCAGGAGACAGAAGGACCCATATGAATGGGAGACTGGCAACATAAGACCAGAAGAACCAGATGGTGCCCAACCACCACCACAGGCAGCCGTGAAGGTGGATGCAATGTAGAATCCCCGAGGCAACACAAGAAAAAGAGGTGTGAGATTCAAGACTTCTACTAAAAGACTAGAACGGAAGACCTCACAGGCTGGCGAGTCCCCTGGCAACATGGCCCCTAGATGTGCTGCTGTCCCTGACTGGAAACCGGTACTGATGTCAACTCTTCAGACAAGGATGGACTGGACTCAGACAGTGTGGGCATATGGTATGTGTACTTTATGGTCTTATACATTTATAGGAGGCTGTCCTACTGATTTCTTTCTAGATGGGAGAGAAGAGGGTAGAGAGGAGGGGACAGGTGCTTATTAAGAGGATGCTAGAAATACAGAGTGAAAAGGAGGAATGTGCTATCACCGGGTGAGGAAAGCAGACGGAGCTGCAGACAGATAGGCATACAAAATTGATTTGGACTATATACCTTCACTTAATCACAATAAAAATTAAAATAATAAAAAGAAAATTATCTCATGGGCTCTTAATAACTCAGACAACATGGTGATGATTCTCAAAGCGGAGTCTTGCTAGTTCCCAGCCCCATGTATTCAGTTGCTAAATCCATGTCTCTGCTCGTAAGTTTCTTAGCCATTGCAGACTCAAGGCACCCCAAAGGGATCCTATACTCCCTGACCAGCTTGTCCTCCTCCCAGTGGCCATTTCAGCCAGCAGCCTGGACTCCTCCAACTCTTTAATCTGCCACTGTGTACCTGACATTGGATCAATTCCTTTACTCTCAATCACAGCTGGGGCTTTCTATTGCCTTTCCAACCCTCTAGCTCTCCCCACTCTGCCTGAGAAGCAATTTCTATAGTTCTGACCTTCACCTTCCAACTTAACACCTCCCACCCTCTCCCACTGCTCTGGCTGGATCCTCTCTTGGTTCAGGCTTCTTCCTTCCCTTCCAGTCCACACGTCCTAATTCCATGCCTTCTCTTGTCCCTAGCCTTTTGCTGTTCTCTCTACCTGGTGGGTCTGCTCCCTACCACTCCCTAATTATCTTGGTTACCTTGTATTCTTCCAGGAGGCCAAGCTGAGATGTCACATCCTCTGAGTGATGCCATTTGCCTGTCCTCTCCTATAGTGGATGCCTTGCCCTCAGACTGTAATTGCTCCTTCCACCTCCCCAACCTATGCTCCTGGCTTTAGCCCCCTCATCTCCCTGAAAACTCCTTCACTTCTCCAATGGGTAAATCCAGTGGTTGTCTGATCCTTAACCTCTGATCTCCCTAGGGTGGCAGCAGCTACCCTATTGACCTCTTCCCATGTATTTAGACTCCTCCCCACTCTTTCCCAGTTCTCCTACCTGACTGTCACTTCCCAGCCCCCCTTCCCTTTGGGGCTTGATATTCTTCCCCGTTTCCTCCCCTAGGTCCCCAGGAAGCAACTTGTATTTTAACATTTGCCTACAGGCTAATGACAGAGCCCTGGTGACACAATGGTGAAGCCTTGGCTGCTGACTGAAAGATCAAAGGTTCAAACTCACCAGCTGCTCCTTGAGAGAAAAGACCTGAGGATCTGCTCGCATAAAGCCTGTAGCTTAGAAAACCCTAAGGGCGTTTCTGCTCCATCCTATAGGGTTGCTGTAGGTTGGAATCTACTCGAGGACACACAGCAACAATAAAGGCACCTGCTCAAGCTCGTCCAGGCTTCAGCCACTCCTTGGAAACTATGGGGCAGTTCTATTCTGTCCTATAAAGTCGATAAGAGTTGGAATTGAACCAAAGGCAGTGGGTTTGGTTTTGGGTTTTGGTGGTAGCGCTTCTTTCCCACTCCCAGTGGGTTCTGTAAACACACTGGTCATTCCATGGCCCTGTAAACTCCACATGCTGGCCCCTCTGTCCAGAGTGCACTATACCTTCTGGATTATTTGGAAAAGACTCATTTGCTCTTCACCTTCTCAGTTAAAACCGTCTCTTGCCCTTGACTGTGAACTCAGGTGTGCACATATGCAGCCCTTCTTATGTTTTCCAGGTCTTGTACTGACTTTTCACTCGGGTTCCTTCTGTAATCACTCACTGGCAGGCTCATGACCTTGGACAAGTCCCTTCATTGCTCTTAGATTCGCTTTTCTCATCTATAAATAGAGAAAGATCCCAAGCTCAGCTTTGTTCGAAAATAGCAATACTAGGATCCAAGAGTTGTTCACCGAGTGGGAGTGGTTATGTTGCTGTTGATTGTACCTGGATCTCCCTGCACCATGACAGTCCCTCAAACATAGTAGGGCTTCAGCTGCTCTGTGTCCAGGCAAATTCAATGGGTCATGGACTCTTCATGGCCCTAAAAAAGGAACCAAGTGGAGGCAAAAGAGGCCTGCTCTGTCTCTTTAATATCCCTTGCTCCCTGTCCCCTCCCCCACCCCGGATCCTGTTGGGACAAACGTCTTGGCTCAGTGAGTTGAAAAGGAAAGTCAGAATTTTGAGGCATGAGTCTCTGTGCCTACTGACTCACTTCCTCAGCATGCCTGCCTGCTCAGGGTGGGCCAGGCCCTGAGTAACCCAGGCTGTCATCCCTCCCAGCTACTCCAGCCCCTCACTGCTGACCTCCTTCCTGGGGCTGAAGGGCAGGAGGGCAGTGCAGCTGGTGTGGGGAGGGGTAAAGGTCGGGTTTCTGAATAGATCTGGACAACACTGGCAGCCCTCACCTCATCCTGTGTCCACGGCCCTGCCTGTGGGCACTGCTCACCCCAGACCTGGCCTGGATACGGGCCTGAGGATTCAGAAATTTAGGACAGTTTGCAGGTTTGTGAGCACGTTTCCACAAAGCTGAGAAGTAAGCCATCCTAGGGCAGCCTGAGGGGAGAGACACAAGCCCTGCTCTTGGGGCCCCAAGCTGAGGGTGGAGACACTGCCCCAGCCCTCAGAGAGTACTCTCTCAGGAGAAGAGTGTGCAGTCTGTGGCCTCAGGACACTGCCAGTCCAATGTGCAGGGCGGAACACCCGAGTGGGCTTGAACCTCAAGTTCTCCTTCTCACAGGGCCTCTCGCCTTTCCTGCTACAATCACAGGAATTTTCTCACCATTAGGCCACCATTGTGTTGGTGACAGTGGTGGTTCAAGTGGTGGCATTTTCACCTTTTGTGTGGGAGACCTGGGTTCATTTCTGGCCAATGCACCTCATGCACAGCAGCCACCCATCTGTCACTAGAGGTTTGTGCGTTGTTATGATGATGAATGGGTTTTAATGAAGTTTCTGGACTAAGACAGTAGGAAGACAAACCTGGCAATCTAATTCCAAATCAGCACAGTTGTCCTGTCACATGTCGGCCATCGTGGGGATGGAGTGGGGACAGGCTGTGTCTCCTTCAGTTGTGCACGGGGTTGCTGTCACACCGTGGGTTAAAGCCCCTAAGAAAATGCAGGGAGTCTGACCTGGCAGGGTGGCACAGGGGCTCCCTTGGCAAGGACCAGGCAGGATGTGACATCACTGTCCCCAGAGCACAGGGCCTCAGGGTATGAATGAGTCAGGCAGCCAGGAGGGCAGGAGGTGGAGCAGGGCTGGAGCAGGGATGCTCAGGGGAGGGGCTGGGGCACTAAATGATTTAGTCAGGGGTGAGTGACACGACTTCCAGACAGGTTCCTCATGCCTGTTTTCCCTGCTTAACTGTCAGCAGATGAGCCTTTCCCTTCCTTTGAAACAGCCCAACAGAGTCTTGGTCTTTTCGCTAGTGGGGGGTTCCCTTCTCCAGCTTGTCCCCAAGATATCAAAGACTCCTTTGAGTGGAGGAGTTGTAGGACATGGGAACCTGGAGGCTGTTAAACCTACCCCTTCAAGTGGCAGAAGCGCTCAGGCAGTGTTCCTAAAGGGAGAAGCTCTGAGGCAGGGTGAGGGTGCCACCCACCTCGGCTGTACAGAAGAGAACTCTGGGGACAGAAAGATGCATCAGAAGGGACAAGGGCCAGTGAGATTCCAAGGGAAGGTAACGCAGCCCTATAGCTGGCTATAAGGGAGCCTGGTCCAGATGCTGGGCTTCAGCGTGCCATGTGTGGAATGTCACCGAGAGGTTCACACGAGAGAGTGAGTGGGCGTCCTTTTTGGATTTCAAAACTTCCTCTGGTTGGGAGTCACAGAGACCCTTCTGGGGCCTGATGCAGAGATGGAAGTGAGAGGGTGCAGGTCTGCCCTACTGCCGGGCAAGGGACTAGGGAGGTGTGGATAGAGGTGAGAGACAGTGGAAGGCGTGTGGTGAAGGCCAGGATGACCGTGGAGTCAATGGGGCCTCTAAGGCTTCCTGGGTGGAAGTGTAGGTTGGCCTGGCAATCTACCTGAGGCAACAGCAGGGATGGTGGTGGACAAGGAGAAAAGAACCTTGGAGGGACCCCCAAAATAGTACACCCGAAGACCAGCAGCAGAAGGAAATTCTTACAGACCCTTTCCCTTGAAATATCTGTCTGGGGTTGATGGAGTTTCAGGCCATTGCCAGGGTGACTCAAGAGGTCAGCCTGGGCTGACAGGAAGCCACCCAAACTAGCTCCCTCCCCCACCTAACCTCAGCCCTCACAGGTCTGTCAACACCTGAACTGTGGTCCTTCATTGTGATCTTTCCTTCCTTCTGGACCTCTTTTGTTCTATTCCTCTCAGTGACCTTTGCTACATTCCCAGTGGCCCCTACTTCATTCATTCCCTGCTACTTCTTCTCTCCTCTTTGCATCCACACCCCAAGAAGATCTCAGAGCTCTGTAAAGCCACCCTCACCACCAATGGGCAAACACAGCCTGGGTCCAGGCCCCATCTGGTCATGGGATCTTCCATCTACGTGCACATTAGCCTCTAGTCATCTGTAGTCATCTCTAAGCCTCAGTGCCTTTATTTGTAAAGAGGTGACAATGATCCTCAACTTGCAGGACTCTGTGGAGGTTAGCTGAGATCATGTGTGGAAAGCACCTGGCATAGGCCCAGTAACTAACTGTGCCCTTACCTTGTCTTCCTATCACCTGGCATCAAGAGACCCTCTTCCTCCCCTACCAACATGACCACACTCAAAACCAAACCCTGGGTGCCTTAAAGAACTAAACCCTGAGCCAGATCCTCAGCCTGGAGCTTGAGCTCCATCAGGACCCACTTTGTTCACCTGCTGGCCCTTGCCCTCCAGCCTCCCCACCCTCTCCACTTAGCCACCGCCCTTGGGTGGCTCTCTGTCCTCAGCTGGCTGCTGGCCCCTCTTGAGGCCTTGTTTCCGGCTGTTCTCTCTGTCTGCAATGCTCGGCTTCCTTTCTGCCTGTTGACATCTTCCCTTCCTTTGTGGTTCTAAAACCCATCATCTTCCCAGGCTCCCTAGGAACAGTTTTCACTAGGAGTCACATCATGCACAACTCTTACTATGTAGATATATTGTGTTCATTATTCTGCACGACAAGCCTATGAGGGCGCTTGCATTATCCCCTTTTCCAGAAGAAGCAGCAAAGACCCAGACTGCAGAAGTGATGTGCCCAAGATTACACAGGTGGTTGGTGGAGCAGGATTCTTGAGGGGTCTGCTGGGCTTCAAGAGGAGGGCCCAGCTGAGAGGCAGCTGAGGCAGAGGACGGTGGGAGAATTCTAGCCCCAGGCCAGCTGCTTGCTCGGCCGGGGAGGCTGTGGGCGGGGCGGAAACAGTGACCAGAACCCAGGGGCATGTGACAAACAAGGATGCCAGGAAATGAGCTGAACTGAGGGCCCTTCCTCCCGGCCCGCCCTGTGCCCCCCAGCCACCCGCCACCTCCCATTCCTGATGCTTCCTCTAGAGGAACAGAGAAAGCGGGGTGGAAGCCCAGAGGGTAGCCCTGTGTGAGGGAGGGGCCAAGAGGGTCTCTTGCCACACCTAAGCCTGCCTGTCCCCTACTCTCTCAAAGATAAGGGTATTGGAACAGACCCCAGCTTGGAGTATGGCATGAAGGACTACTTAAACACGTGTTGAGTGGACACACAAACAAGCGTGGCATCAGTACTACCCAGCAAGAGTGGAAGAGACCCGGGTCCTGATATCCTCCCCACACCTATCTTGTGACACCAGACGAGCTGTAAGAGTCTCATTTCCCTACCCATCAAACCAAGGAGCTGTTCTGGAATGTACACTGCTGCTTGTGTCTTTTCCAGCTCTGACAATGCAGTTCTATTAATTCTTTTACTCACTCACTAACTTGTTTTTTCAGGGAAATATACGGTAGAGCTCAGTAAATATATTTTGGTCCAAATGAAACGGTGGTGGAGTTTAGTGAGAAGCAGAGGATAATGGGAAAGGAGGGATTTGTTAAGAGCAAGTGCTCCTGGAATCAAACGACCTGGGTTCACGCTCTTCTTCCATCCCTTGCTAAACGTATAACCTTGGGCAAGTTACTTAATCTTCTTAAACCCTGATATTGTCATCTGTAAAACAGGGATAATAGGAACATACACCTCATAGGGGCACTGTAAGAACTAAATGAGATAATACAAACAAAGTACTCAGTAAATTGTCTGGCACACGGTAAGTGCTCAGTGAGTGTCAAAACCCAAGCCCAAGCCCAAACCAAACCAAACCTGTCACCATCAAGTCAACAAAACCATGTAAGACAGAGTGGAACTGCCCCATAGAGTTTTCAAGGAGTTCCTGGTAGATTCCAACTGCCAACGTTTTGGTTAACAGCCATATTAACCACTATGCTACCACAGTTTCTACAATA
Organism: Heterohyrax brucei; assembly: GCA_028571685.1. Taxonomy (NCBI): domain Eukaryota; kingdom Metazoa; phylum Chordata; class Mammalia; order Hyracoidea; family Procaviidae; genus Heterohyrax; species Heterohyrax brucei. Next base: position 107,567,024 of record CM053149.1, on the reverse strand, counting down.
AGTGTTAGCTATAATGATAATAATTGTTCTTTGGGAAGACAAGTGAATTTCAGTGGGCAAAAATGGGTATGGTGTATGGCAGGGGAAGAAACAGTAGAAAGAGCATATATGGGGGTGGAGTCAAGAGGGCAGACTAAGCACACCTCTCCCTATATCCCTCTGGAAACCCAGACCTGAATTCATAATCAGACGGAGCCTTCTGGTCACCTAGTGAGCCTCCAGGACATGGCACAGGGCTGTTAATTTGGACTTCATACCACTGAGCAAAAACCTCCTCTCTTTCGCTGAGTCCCGCTCCTGGCTAGCCCTGGCTTTCACGGTCTGAAGGTAAACACATCATTTTGACTTTTTTTTCCTCTGTCTTGGCTGCGAGCGGAGCTGGGTCTTGCCTAGAGGCTATACTCAGGTGCACTGCTGGGGGGAAAGGCGGGTGAAATTCCCATATTTTGAGAGCCAGGCTTAGGACTCTGTTAATCTAACCACTTTGGGCCTGTCTTTTTATCACTGCCAGAGTGCAGGACGCCGTGTTGTATAAGGAGACTTTGGCGGGACCTAATTCTTAGCTTGGGAGCTAGCACCTACAAACAGTACAGCGCTTCTCTGACAGAAAAGCAGTAATTTACACAGTGTCACCTACAGTGGGGGGCCGGCAACAGAGGCAGAGGAATCACTACCTCTCCGCACCTTTAGCACTGCTATCTGCCACCTGTGTGGAAGGCGCCATCTTGGATACGGTGGCCGCAACTGGACCTATTTCTTAGCTTGGGAGCCAGAACCTACCCACTAGGCAGTGTTTTTCTACCAGCAAAGCAGTAGTTTACACACTATTGCCTAAGGCTGGGCCCTGTCAGCAGAGGCCAACAGGGCAGTAGGATTATTGTATTCTGAACTAGTTTGTGTCATCTGAGGTTGGATACAGTGATGCTTACTTTGCCAGTTGGGAAGAGGGACTTCTACAGCTGAAAACCTGACTGACTTGGGACATGGTCAGATACTTTTTGCTTTACATTTTAAGACAGCCTAGAGAAACATCTGCAGTCCATCCTCACAGTATCTCTTCCAGCCTCTACTTATTCACATGGGACCCAAAAAGCAACAGACAATTGTGGCATACAAGAAATCACCCATGGCTTCAGAAGGCTCCCAAACAAAACAACCAAGGAGTTTTCCAGATGAAGAAACTTTTATGAAAGCATCAGAAAGTGAATACAAAATGGTTATATACAGAGCCCTTCTAGACCTTATACAAAATGCAGCAGAACAAAAGAAAAAATTAAACAAGCTGTTCAATCTGATGGAACATCAGTACTCTTAAATCCAACAGATCAAGAACAAAATCAAAGACACAGAAACTTCCATTCAAAGCCAAGAAAACAGAATGCAACAAATGGAAAAAAGAATTTCTGACTTGGAAGACAGAGCTACTGACTTCACTGTCTATGAGCAGAAATCAGAAAAAAGAAACAAGAAAAATGAAGAAGCATTAAGAAGCATGTGGGACTCTACTAAGAGGAACAACCTTCGATTAATTGGAGTCCCTGAAGAGGATGAGACACCTGAGAACACAGAGAGTATCGTTGCTGAGCTGCTGGCAGAAAACTTCCCAGAAATCATGAAGGAAGAGAATATAGACATCTCAGATGCATATCGTATGCCACCCAATATAGATCTCAAAAGAAAGACTCCAAGACATATTATAATCAAGCTTAACAAAATGAAACATAAGCAGCAACTCTTAAAGGCAGCAAGACTCAAAACAAAGCTAACATTCAGAGGGAAACTCTGTAGGCTTTCATCAGATTTCTCAGCAGAAACCATGCTGGCATGAAGACAGTGGCATTACACATTCAAAGTATTGAAGGAGAAGAACTTCCAACCAAGAATTATATATCCTGCAAAACTATCTTTCAAATACGAAAATGAAATTAAGACATTCCCAGATAAGCAGACACTCAGGGGCTTTGTAAAAACCAAACCAAAACTACAAGAAATACTACTGAAAGAAGTTCTTGGCTTTGGCTTAGAAGAACAAAACCACTAACTTTATATTTTAGAACGACACATTACTCAGAACTCTACTCAGTTAGGGAATGCTCTAAAGTCAATCACAGCTTTAATACTGAAAGAAGCAACCCAGCGATTATCATGAAAACTATGGTGTCATCATATTAAAAAGAGGGATGTACTACAGTCATTATAGTCCTTCCAGATGGAGAGGGAGATGACAAGACTGATAGTAATTAAAATTGGGTTTATATATACTTTATTAAGGGGGATCATGGGGCAGCAGTAAAGCACAACAAAGATGTATCATGCCATTTCAAGAAATGTAACACAGGAGTCTCAACAACTACAAAACCAGCTCTGAAAAAGGTGAAAAATCAACTCACCAAAAAGAATGTCCCAGAACAGACTAATAAGAACAACAGAGAAAACATCAACACAGAAATAAACATATCACAATGGCAGCAGTGAACACATACCTATCACTAATTGCACTGAATGTGAATGGACTGAATGTTCCAGTAAAGACATCGAGTGGCATCTTGGATCAAAAGACATGACCCATCCATATGTTGTCTACAAGAAACTCACTTGAGACCTAAAGATAGGAACAAACTGAAAATTAAAGGATGCAAGAATGAACAAAGAAGAGCAGGTGTGGCAACTCTAATCTCAGACAAAATCAATTTTAATTTAAAATCCACCATCGTGGACAAAGATGGACACTATTTATTGCTGAAAGATTCAGTACACAAGCAAGACTTAACTATATTAAATATTTATGCACCTAATATCAGAGCACCTAAATACATAGAAAAAAACACTGACCACACTCAAAAAAGAGTTAGATCACTCCACAGTAATAGTGGGAGACTTCAACACTCCACTCTCAATACTGGACAGATCATCTAGAAAAATCTCAGTAAAGATACAGAAGACTTCATTGCCACAATTAACTAACTAAACCTCATTGATATATACAAAACTTTCCACCTATCAGCAGACAACTACACCTTCTTCTCCAGTGCACATGGAACATTCTCCAGAATGGATCATGTGTTAGGATATAATGCAATTCTCAACAAAATCCATACCACTGAATTACTGCAAAGCATCTTCTCAGATCATAAAGCCATAAAAGTTGAAATCAATAGCAGAAAAAGCACAGATAGAAAGTGAAACTCTTGGAAACTAAACAACATCTGGCTCAAAAAAACCATGGGTTATAAAAGAAATCAAGGATGAAATAAAGAAATTCATGGATTCCAATGAGAATGAAAACACTTCTTACCAGAACCTATGGGATACAGCCAAAGCAGTGCTCAGAGGTCTGTTTATCTCCATAAATGCACACATCTAGAAAGAAGAAAGAAACCAAATCAAGGAACTAACCCTACAGCTTGAACAAGTAGAGAGAGAACAACAGAGTTGTTGTTCTGGTTCCCTCAGGCACCAGAAGAAATCAGATCATAAAGATTAGAGCAGAGCTAAATGAATTAGAGAATAGAAAAAAAATTGAAAAGACCAAAGCTGGTTTTTTGAAAAGATCAACAAAATTGACAAACCACTAGCTAAACTTACTAAAGAAAAGCAGGAAAGGAAACAAATAACTCAAATTAGAAGTGAGAGGGGAGTTGTCACAACAGATCCAACAGAAATTAAAAACATCATAACAGAATACTATGAAAGACTGTACTCTAACAAATTTGAAAACCTAGAGGAAATGGATAAATTCCTTGATTCATACCACCTACCCAAATTACCACAAGGTGAAGCAGAACAACTTAATAAACTCATCACAAAGGAAGAGATTGAAAATGTCATCAAAACACTGCCAACCAAAAAAAGCTCGGGCCCAGATGGCTTCACTGCAGAATTCTACCAAGCTTTTAGAGAAAAGTCATCTCCAATACTACTGAGACTATTTCACAGTATAGAAGGGGATGGAGTACTCCCAAACTCATTCTATGAAGTAAGCATAACCCTGATACCAAAGCCAGGGAAAGACCAAACAAAAAAGGAGAACTACAGACGGATATCATTCATGAATCTAGATGCAAAAATCTTCAACAGAATTCTTGCCAAAAGAATACAACAACATATCAAAAAAATAATGCATCATGGCCAAGTTGGATTCATACCAGGGATGCAAGGCTGGTTCAACATTAGAAAAACAATTAACGTGCTTAACCACATAAATAACATAAAAGACAAGAATTCACCTGATTTTGTCCATTGATGAGGAAAAGGTATTTGATAAAGTCCAACACCCATTCATGCTAAAAACTCTTAGCAAAATAGGCATAGACAGAAAATTCCTCAAATCAATCAGGGCCATTTATACAAAGCCAATTGCCTACGTCATCCTGAATGGAGAGAGCCTGAAAGACTTTCCCTTGAGAACAGGAATTAGACAAGGATGCCCACTCTCACCTCTCCTATTCAACACTGTACTGGAAGCTCTAGCCAGAGCAATTAGACAAGACCAAGAAATAAAGGGCATCTGCATCAGCAAGGAAGAAGTCAAAATCTCCCTGTTTGCAGATGATATGATTGTCTATGCAGAGAATCCCAAAGAATCTGTAGGTAAACTACTCAAACTGATAGCAGACTTCAGCAAAGTCTCAGGATACAAGATAAACATAAGTAAATCAGTAGGATTCCTTTATACCAACAATGAGACTGTTAATGAAGAAATCATCAAATCAATACCACTTACTATAGCCCCTAAGAAGATAAAGTACCTAGGAACTAACCTAACCAGAGAAATAACAGACCTTTACAAAGAGAACTACAAGCCCTCACTACAAGAAACTAAGAGAGACTTAGATAAATGGAAAAACCTACTCTGCTCATGGGTAGGAAGACTTAACATTGTGAAAATGTCTATTTTACCCAAAGCAATACACTTATATAATGCAATCGCAATACAAGTTCCAGAGTCATTTTTTAATGAGATGGAGAAACAAATCACCAAATTTGTTTGGAAAGGGAAGAAGCCCCCAGGTAACTAAGGTACTACTAAAGAAGAAGAACACACTGGGTGGCCTCTCATTACCCAACCGTAGAACATACTACACTGCCACAGTGGTCAAAACAGCCTGGTACTTGTACAAGAACAGACAGATCAATCAATGGAACAGAACTGAGACACCATCTGCCTATGAACAGTTGACATTTGACAAAGGCCATAAGACATTAAACTGGGGTAAAAACAGTATCTTCAACAAATGGTGCTGGCAAAATTGGATATCCATCTGCAATAAATTGAAACAAGATCTGTATCTTACACCTTATACAAAAACCGACTCCAGCTGGATAAAAGACCTATATATCAAACCTGAAATGATAAAGCTCACCCAAGAAAAGGTAGGAACAACAATGGAAGTTTTAATACACAATGTAGACGGACTTAAAAATCTGTCAAACAAACCACAGTCAACAGAAGAGAAAATAGATAAATGGGAACTATTAAGAATCAAACACCTTTGCTCATCCAAAGACTTTATGAATAGAATTAAAAGGCCACCTATAGAATGGGAAAAAATATTTGGCCACTCTATGTCAGACTGACACCTGATCTCCATAATCTATAAGATACTACAAAATATCAATAAGAAGATAAATCATCCAATTAAGTGATGGGCAAAGGAGATGGACACACATTTCTCTAAAGAGGAGATTCAGGCAGCCAAAAAACACATGCAGACGTGCTCATGATCATTAGCTATTAAAGAAATTCAAATCAAACTATAATGAGATACCATCTCATTATGGCCAACAAGGTTGGCCATGATCCAAAAAACACAAAACAACAGATGCTGGAGAGGCTGTGGAGAAAGTGAAACTCTTCTACACTGTTAGTGGGGTTGCAAAATGGTCCAGCCTCTTTGGAAAGCAATCTGGCACTTCCTTAAAAAAATGGATATAGATATACCATTTGATCCAGTAACTCCACTACTTGGAATATATCCTACAGAATCAAGGCCTTTCACACCAACGGACACATGCACAAGAATGTTTATTACAGCACAGTCCACCATAGCAAAAAGATGGAATCAACCCAGATGCCCAAAACAGAGGAATGGATAGGTAAACTATGGTATATATACTCAATGGAGCACTATGCAATGATAAAGAATAATGATGATTCCAGGAAACATCTCATAAACTGGCTTCAACTGGAAGACATTATGTTGAGTGAAAATAGTCAGCGACAAAAGGACAAATAATTGTATGAGACCCCTAAGATAAGATCTCAAAAACAGACTTATGTATAGAAGAAAAGACTCTTTGACAGCTGCAAGGGAGGGGAGGGAGGAAGGGAGAGGAGGATTTATATTAGATAGTTGCTACAAATCTGTTTGGGAGAAATCAGTGATAGCACACATTAGAAACAAGAACAATATTAAGTGGACTTCAGCATAACTTGAATACTCCTTCCGTCTTAACACAATATTGCAAGGATAGAGTAGCTGGGGCAGGGGGCGGGGTCCATGCTCTTAGGCAAAATTGAGGCCAATTGGCACAACTAACGTTTTGCTAAGAGGGCTCTCTGCACCCAACATTGGTGAGTGGCGTCTGGGGTCTTAAAAGCTGCCAAGCTGCCATCTGAGGGCACAGCAAATGGTCTCAACTCAGCAGGAATGGATGCTCACCGACGACCAAAATGACATGGGGTAAAGACAACCCAGAAGATAGAGAGACCCACATGAGTGGGTGCCTACATCGACTTGGGAACAGAAGAACCAGATCGTGCCCGGCCACCACCAGTGATAGCCACCGTGGAGCTCACAGAGAGGAGTCTCACCGGCAACACAAGAATAAAAAGGGGTGCATCATGACATCTCCACTAAAAGACCTCAACTGATGGTCCAGCGGTTTTGGGGTTCCTCTGAGAGCATGGCCCCCGGCCCTGATGCTGCCCTTTCCCATAAATTATAACAAAGGTCCACTCTTTGGACAGGAATGCATTGGACTTGGCAATGCAGAGTGACCATATATTGGAAGCACTTTGTGGTTCTATACATCTATAGGATATCATCTTGCTGACCTCTGGCTGGAGGAAGGAGAGTGGGTGGAGAGGAGGGGAAAGGAGACTGTTGGGAGGATGAGACACGTATGGAGCTGAGAGGAATAGTGTGCTGTCACTGGGCAGGGAGAGCAGTGGAAGTTGCGTATAGGTGGGCATGTAAATCTATACAGGAATGTACATTTTCACTCAGTCATGATAAAAAAAAAGAAATAACATATGTGAAGGCATTGAGGCAGGAAAGCCCAGTGCAAATTTAAGAGCTTCTTTTTGGATTGATGAAAATGTTCTAGTTAATTGTAGTAGTTCTAGTTGACTACACTGTTTTTCAGCACTTTGGCTCTACCACCTGGAAGCCCTGCTGGCATAGTAGGTAAGAGCTATGGCTGCTAACCTAAAAATTTGCAGTTAGAATCTACCAGGTGCTTCCTAGGGCAGTTCTCCTATGTTCTATATGGTTGCTACGAGTTGGAATTGACAGCAGCAGGTTTGTTCTACCACCTGACTTGATGCATAGTGCTTGGCATATTAAAAGCTTGCAAGCAGCCATCCAAAATACAGCAACTGGTCTGTATTCACCTGGAACATCAAGAGAAAGAGAGTAAGGAAATAGAAAGAGTGTCTAGTTGCTTCTTTGAAGAACTGCCTCCTCTGCTATGAGATCAGAACTGGATGGTGCCCAGCTACCATTATTACACATTCTGATCAAAGGTTCTATAGAAAAATCCTGATCAAAAGGAAGAAAATGTGAAACAGAAAAGGGAATCTAGACTTTCTGGAGCCAGTAAGGATAGATTAACCCTTGAAACTATTGCCCTGAGATTATCTTTAAACCCTAAACCTCAAAGCAAAACTATTCCATGAAGCCTTCTTTGAACTAAACAGTAGTTAAGTTTAATTAGTAAAGAGTATCTGCCTTAAGAATTGTGTTCTTTTAAAGAGTTATCTATGTGGCATAAACTGACACTGGCAACTCAGAAGGTTAGATGAGAAGCTGAGAGAGCAACAAGTATATGCTAATGGTGGTGGGATAACTTGGAAAAGGATGGTGAGTATGGTTGCACAACTGGGAAGATTGCAATCAGCGTCTCTGAATTGTACATGTTGAAATCATTGAGATGGTGTATCTTTTGCTGTATATGTATTTTCAACAAAAAGAAAAGAAATCAAACAAATAAAAATATGTTTGGGAGATGGTGGGTTAAGGAGGAGATTGTCTGCTTTTGGACTTCTCCAAGCCTTTTACATGCTTTTTGAAGATTTTGTTTTTGGTTTGTGGCTTAGGAGACCCTACATATTACAGAATAGAACTGCTCCACAGAGTTTTCTTTACTTTACTTTGTGGAAGAAGGTTGCCAGGTCTGCTTCGTCTGGGGTGCCACTCTGTGAGATCTAATCATCAAACTTTTTTTCACCAGCCAAGTACAAACTGTTCACGGCACCCAGAGACTTTGAGCCTTTTATAAGCTAACATGCATTGTCAAAATCCTAGAGGGGATTAGAGTGCCAAACATTTCCTAAAACTTGTTTGATCATGATCACCATCGTCTTCGGGTGAACCTCTGTTAACTTCTCACAAGACACTTTTCATACAACAGTTTGGCAAGTTTGGCTGCAAGAAATGGGAGCCATCAAAGGTTCAAGCAGGGGAGGGATCTGCCTAGAGCTACACTTAGAGAGAAGAGAGGCTGTGGAGGAGAAAATGGAAGGGAAGCAGGCAGCCTAATGGCATGAGTGCCAGTGAGGTGCTTAGTCTGGTACAGACAGACAGAAGCTGAGAATGGCTTGGACCAATGCCATGTGGAAGGACACATGGCTGGGGTATCAGGGATCTAAACAGGGTATTGAAAATTACCAGACCATCCCTGAACCAGACAGAAGCCCCTGACTGTTCTGATGCTTCTGGAGTGGATGCTGGAGGCCCATGCTGATCCCAGCTGTGGTTCTGTCTATCTTCCTGGAGGTGGCAATGATTCAAGATCTGGGGGGCTCTGATGGTTAAGATTGTGTGCTACCTTGGCTGGACCATGATTCTTAGTGTTTTGGCAGTTGTGTAACGTTGTGATCACTTTCCTGTTCAGATCTGATAAGTGGTCACTCCCATGATGAGATCTGCTGTGAGTAGCCAGTCAGTTGAAGAGGACTTTCCAAAGGCATGTGGCCTGCATTGAGGGTAGATGGACATTCTGACAGGACTTGGGGGTTTTCTTTAGTTCTGGATCCTGAAGCTGGCTCCTGTTCATCTGATCTGTGGTTCTTGGGACTTGAGCTAATAACTTATCTGCAGTCTTGCCTGCCCATCTCAGGATTTGTTAATCATTACAGTCTGTGATCAGCAGTACCGCTCTCCAACCTGCTGATCTTGGATTTGCTAGCCTCTATGACTACATGAATTAGGAGAAGCCTCCCTCCTGACCCATAGACTTGGAACATTCTTGCTTCTACAACCACGTGAATCGTTTCTTTGATACAAATCTCTCTATATTTATTTATTTACGCTCCTTACTGGTTCTACTTCTCCAGAGGATCCAGCCAAAGATGTTTGGTGCAGAGAATGGTTCTAGAGAAACAAAACTGAAAGGCTCAATTTTCTAAATTGGTTAAGTCTGATTAGTCTTAAAGATGTTGATGACTCTGCTTCCAGTACTAAACAGGGCACTGCTAATTCATGGTGTTGAGGGGATAACTCAAATGCACAAAACATCACCATCTATGAATCAGGTGGTGGCGAGAAACAAAGTCTGGGTGATTCCATGTATGATATTTTTCTACGATTTTATCATAATAGAAGTGTAAGGCAGTTAGCTGTTTGGTCCTACTTGTGCTAGACATACTGATGAAAGCAAAAGATGAGATCAGGGCTTCAGAATCAAAGCTCAAGTACAACATAAACAGCCTCAAAGTTCCCACATGTGGCTTGAAAGAAAGCCTTATTTCTTGCAGAAACAGAGCTGATATTGCCAAAAACAAAACCCAGAGCCTTATAGCAAGAGTGGCTGAACTACAAGACCAACTCAACTGTCAAATTGGAGAAGTATCTGAAGTTAAAGTGAGGACATTGTTTGGGAGGAAATGAGAGCCTGAAATCCCAGATGGGGAAATACGGGTGGATAATCAGAAAGTAGCAGGCACAACCCCTAAATTCCATCGAATCACTGCTGTCATAACATTAGCCTTACCACTTCCATCTAGCAAGATTAGCACAGCTGCCTCTAAAGAGCCTTTCTTTATATCATTGCCTAGGGCATTGCCTCAGGCAGATGTTTTATAAGACAATGTTGAATGTTCTCCAAATATCTCCTCACCAATTTTGGCTTCTAGGCCTATAACTAGGTTTAAGTCCTAACAAGCCCCAAAAGGTGAAGTATGCAGTATAGCCCAGGTGGGAGTACACCGCGCTCCAAAAGAACCTCTTGACTGTCTAATATATACAAGCAGAAACTTGGGGAATGTGTGTGGGCATGGCCATTAAAGGTGTGGGTTAATGGTGCAAGGAACATAAAGATATATCAATATGAGTTTATTGATGGGGCTCACTAAGCACAACTTTTTCATTCAATGTTTCAGTTCGAAAAGTTAGAAAACGATCTAATAATTTACTTGGTTGGGTTGCTGAAGCATGGATTACATGGTGACCTACACTAAATCAAGCTAAAGTACCAGATCTGCCTTGGTGTACTGTAGAAGAAGACATTCAAAAGCTTAGGGAAATTGGCATGTTAGAGTGTATTTATCAAGTTAGACCCACAGACTCACACAGGAAGTATCCAGAGGACACACCTTTTAACACAGTGTGAGGACAAATTTGTGAAGGGAGTGCCAGCATCCTTCCAAACTGCTGTGATTGTCATTTTATGTCAGATTTGTCAGTGAGAACTGCTCTAACTGAATTAAGACACCTAACTACATTGGAGCTGATTGGAGCCTATGGTGGTGGAGGCCAAGTGGTAGCATTAAAATGGGCAAAGACAGAATGAGTGTGGTTACCATAATGGACAGCAGAGTCAAAGCAATAATTAGAAAGCCTGACTCTTATGAACTTCTGGCATTGGCTACTTAGTTGTGGTGTCCTTAGGAGTGAAATAGATATGAAATCTACTGAATATTTATTTGACCTCTACAAGCAGAAGTCTAGGTCAAGTGAAGAGTAGTCTAACTGGAATCACCAGAATAGAGTCACAACCTCTCAATCAGTGCAATCTGAATGAGTTTACAGACCCACAACCCCTTGACTGAAGGTTCCTTTGAGGAAAGACTCTAATGCATTGTCCCAAACTGATACTGTTAATCTTTCTCCCAACCTTCCACATCTATGGCCTTTTGTGGAAGTGACTGTTTGTTGAGCAAAAGGAAATAATTAGACTTTTCAGGGATTACTGGATAGACGGCTCTGAACAGACACTAATTCCAAGAGACTTAATATGTCACTGTGGCCCAGCAGTCAGAATGGAGACTTACAGAGGTCAGACTTACAGAGGTCAGGTTATTGATGGAGTCATGGCTCATGTCAGCCTCACAGAAGGTCCAATGAGGCCTCAAACTTAGCATGTAGTGATTTCCCCAGTTTCCAGAATTCATAATTGGAGTAGATACTCTTAGCAACAGGCAGAACCACCACAATGGATTCCTGAAAAATGGAGTAAGGACTATTATGGTGGGAAAAGCCAAATGGAAGCCACTAGAACTGCCCCTACCTAGGAAAATAGTAAATCAAAAGCAATATCACATTCTTGTAGGGATTGCAGAGATTACGGCCACCATCAAGGACTTGAAGCATATAGGGGTGGTAATTCCTACCTACCACATTCTCATTCAACTTGCCTATTTGGCCTTTCCAAAAAAACAGATGGATCTCAGAGAATGAATGTCAGTGGATTATACAAAATTAAATCAAGTAGGGACTTCAATTGCTGCTGCTGCTTTTCCAGATGAAGTTTCTTTGTTTGAGCAAATTAATACACTGCTTGGTACCTAGTATGCAGTTATTGATCTCACTGATGCCTTTTCTCCGTACTTGCTTTGAAGGACCTTCAGAAGCAATTTGCCGTTAGTCGACAAGGCCAGGAATACACCCAACCCTCTATTTGCTTCCCTTTCCTTTTACCTCTTGTAAGATAAAAAGTGGTGTAGGTCACACCTTGGGGAAACTCTCTTTACATTTGACCAGTAATGTGTCCTTACCAAAATCCCAAAATGGAACCCATTGCTGTTGAGTCGATTCTGAATCACAGTGACCCTATAGGACAGAGTAGAACTGCCTCCATAGAGTTTCCAAGAAGCACCTGGTAGATTCGAACCAAAGGTCAGCAGACATAGCACTTAACCACTACACCACCAGGGTTTCCATGTAACCTTAATAAGTGTTATAGTGCCACTCTAATCCTCTTTAGCATAACCCAATCTTGCCCCATTAGCCACAAGCTGAGATAAAGATTTATAATATATAGAATTACAGAATTACAATCACAAAATAGACAACCACACAATATTGGAAATCAGGCTCAGCCAGAGTGGTACACACATTTTTGGAGGACATAATTCAATCTGTGACATAAATTATGCCCCCCAAAATGAGCATCAGTTTGGCTGGGCCATGATTCTCTATATTAGATGGTTGTCTTCTATTTTGTGATTGTAATTTTATGTTGATGAGAATTAGGGTAGAATTTTAACACCGTCACCCAGGCCACCTCCTTTGTCCAATGTACAGACTGCTGCCCTGTGGTATGGCCAGTGCCACCTTTTATGTCTCATAAGACAAAAGGAAAGGGAAGGGAGCAGAGAGTTGGGGACTTCATACCACCAAGAAAGCAGTGTTGGGAGCAGAGTACTTACTTTGGACCTAGGGTTCCTGCACCTGAGAAACTCCTAGTCCAGGGGAAGATTTAAGACAAGGAATTTCCTCTAGAGCTGATAAAGAAAGCCTTCCCTTGGAGCCGATGTCCTGAATTTGGACTTTTAGCCTACTTTACTGTGAGGAAATAAGTTTCACTTTGTTAAAGCTTATGGTCTTTTCTGTTACAGCAACACTAGATGGCTAAGACACCATGACAGCACGTGACTACGCAGCCTGAGCTCCGATACATGGACTGGGCGTTGTCTAACACGGAGAGCCATAAGGTTGGTTGTACACAGCAGCACTCCATCATTAAATAGAAGTGGACGTAAGAGACTGGGCCTGAGCAGTACCTGAAGGCACAAGTTAGTTGCTTGAGGAAGTAGCCCAAATGCTCATGGTCTCCACTCTTGTCACATTACTTTCTGTCTTCCACTCTGCACCTAGGGCCTCATGGAGAATTCCTTGTGATCAACTGACTGAAGAAGAGAAACCTCATACCTGGTTTACAGATGGTTTTGCACAATATGCAGAAGCCACTTGAAAGTGGACAGCAGCAATGCTACAGCCCTTTTGTTGTAGTAATTCCCTAAAGGGCAGCAGTGAAAAGAAATTCTCCCAATCAGCAAAACCTCAAGCCATGTACCTGGTTGTTCACTTTACTTAGAAGGAGAAATGGCTTGCTAAGTGATTTTATACTGATTGATAGGCTGTGGCCAATAGTTTGGCTGGATGATCAGGGACTTGGAAGGAACACGACTGGAAAAATGAAGATCAGATACCAGGTTTTATAGGGAAAAATCTTCCCCTGCCAAGGTGATCATTTGTTGAGCATTTTTGTGAGACACAGATACCTTCACTTCTTCAACCCATTCAGGGGAAGATTTTAACAATCAAGCAGGTGTGACAACATGTTTTTTGGAACCCAGTCATCTTCGTTCCCCAGCTACTCTAGTGATTGCTCGATATACTCAATGAACAAAGTGGTCATGATGGCAGGGATGTTAATTATGCATGAGCTCAGCACTGTAGACTTCCGATTTCCATGAGCTCAGCACTGTAGACTTCCGATTTCCATGAGCTCAGCACTGTAGACTTCCGATTTCCATGAGCTCAGCACTGTAGACTTCCGATTTCCATGAGCTCAGCACTGTAGACTTCTGATTTCCAAGGCTGACTTGGCTATAGCCACTGCTGAGCACCCAATCTGCCATCAGCAGAGACCAACAGTGAGTTTCCCACATGGCACTATTCCTTGAGGTGATCAGCTAGCCACCTGTGTGGCAAGTTGATTACATTGGACCACTTCTGTCATGGAAAGGAAAGGCAGCAGTTTATTCTTACTGGAACGGACACCCTGGATATGGACTTGCCTACTCTACAAGCAATGCTTCTGCCATAGGTGGCCTTACAGAATACCTTCTTCACTGTCCTGGTATCCCACAGCACTGCCTTGGATCACTGCACGGTAAGTGAAGTGTGGCAGTGGGATCACGCCCATAGAATGCACTGGTGTCACCATGTTTCCCATTATCCTGAAGCAGCTGGTTTGAAAAAACAATGGAATGGCCTTCTCAAGCCACAATTACAATGCCAAGTAGGAGACAATACCTTACATGGTTGGGACAGTGTTCTCCAGAAGGCTGTATATGCTCTAAACTAGAATCCAGTATGTGGTGTGGTGTCTTCTATAGCAAGAATTCATGGGTCCAGAAATCAAGAGGTGGAAATGGAAGAGGCACAACTCATTATTATCCCTGGTAAATCACAATCAAGATTTTTGCTTTCTGTCCCCATGACATTATGCTCTGCAGGACACATCACTGATTCCATTGAATTGAAAGCCAAGAATGCCACCTGGCCACTTTGGCCTCCTTATGCCTTCGGATCAATAGGCAAAGAAGGCTGGTGTGAATGATCCTGATGAAATCTGACTGATATTACATAAAGGAGGTAAAGAAGAGTATGCCTGGAATGCAGGAAATCCCTCAAGGCATATCATGAATTAAACTGTATCCCCTTCCCCAAAATGTGTGTATCAACTTGGATAGGTCATGATTCCTACGATTGTGTGATTGTCCAACATTTGGTCACATTTTCTTGTGTGTTGTAAATTCGATCACTATGATTGAATAAGATCAGCAACAGTTATATTGATGAAGTCTACAAGATTGGATAACTGAAGAAAATCAGAACAAGTCTATGAGAGCCAAACTATGACCTTGATTATATCCCGGCTGAGTTTAGAGACCATCTCAAAAACAGTTTTGATGTTTTGAACACTTATGACCAAAGACAACACAAACTGTGGAATGACATCAAGGACATCATCCATGAAGAAAGCAAGAGGTCATTAAAAAGACAGGAAAGAAAGAAGAGACCAAATTGGATATCAGAAGAGACTGAAACTTGCTCTTGAACATAGAGTAGCTATAGCAAAAAGAAGGAACAACAAAGTAAAAGAACTGAACTGAGATTTCAAAGGGAAGATCAAGAAGACAAAATAAAGTATTATAATGACATGTGCAAAGATCTGGAAACAGAAAACCAAAAGGGAAGAACATTCTCTGTACTTCTCATGCTGAAAGAACTGAAGAAAAAAATTCACAACTCAAGTTGTAATAGTCAAGGATTCTACAGGGAAAATATTAAACAACTAGGGAGCAGCAAAAGAAGATGGAAGGAATATACAAAGCCATTATGTCAGAAAGAACTGGTCTCCGTTCAGCCATTTGAAGAGATAGCAGATGATCAGGCACCGATGGTACTGAAGGCAGAAGTTGAAGCTGCCTTGAAGGCTCTGGCAAAAAACAAAGCTCTAAGGTCCACTCTTTGGACAGGAATGGAATGGACTTGGCAATGCAGAGTAACCATATGTTGGAAGCACTTTATGGTTCTATACATCTATAGGATATCATCTTGCTGACCTCTGGCTGGAGGAAGGGCAGTGGACGGAGAGGAGGGGAAAGGAGACTGTTGGGAGGATGAGACATGTATGGAGCAGAGAGGAATAGTGTGCAGTCACCGGACAGGGAGAGCAGTGGAAGCTGCATATAGGGGGGCATGTAAATTTACATGTGAATGTACATTTTTACTCAGTTATGTTAAATAAAAATAAAATAAAAATAAAAATAAGAAAAATAAAAAAAAACAAAGCTCTAGCAATTGATAGAATATCAATTGATATATTTCAACAAACAGATGCAGCACTGGAAGTGCTCACTCATCCATGCCAAGAAATTTGGAGGACAGCTACCTGGCCAACTGATTGGAAGAGATCCATATTTATGCCCATTCCAAAGAAGGTGATCTAACGGAATGCAGAATTTACCGAGCAGCATCATTAACATCGTACATAAATAAAATTTTGCTCAAGATCATTCAAAAGTGATTGTAACAGTATATTGACAAGGAACTACCAGAAAGTCAAGCTGGATTCAGAAGAGGATGTGGAATCAGGGATATCATCGCTGTTGTCAGATAGATCTTGGCTGAAAGCAAAGAAACAAGAAAGATGTTTACTTGTGTTTCATTGACTATGAGAAGACATTCAACTGTGTAGATCATAATAAGTTGTGGCTAACGTTGTGGAGAACTGGAATTCCAGAACACTTAACCGTGTTCTTAAGGAATCTGTGTGTGTATCAAGAGGCAGTCACAAACAGAACAAGGGGACACTGCATGGTTTAAAGTCAGGAAAGGTGTGATTGAGGGTTGAATCTTTTCACTGTACATTTTCAATCTGTATGCCCAGCAAATAATCTGAGAAGATGGATTACACAAAAAGGAACAAGGCATCAGGATTGGAGAATGACTCATTAACAACCTGCATTACACAGATGACACCACCTTACTTGCTGGAAGTGAAGAAGATTTGAAACACTGATGAAGATCAAAAGCCATAGCCTTCAGTACAGATTGCACCTCAACATGAAGAAACAAAAATCCTCACAACTGGACCAGTAAGCAACACTGTGCTAAATGGAGAAAGGATTGAGGTTGTCAAGGATTTCACTTTACTTGGTTCCACAATGAGCACCCATGGAAGCAGCAATCAAGAAATCAAAAGACACATTGCCTTGGGGAAATCCGCTGCAAAGGACTTCTTTATAAGTGTTGGAAAGTAAAGACTTCATCTTGAAGACTAAAGTGAGCCTCACCGAAGCCATGGTATTTTCAATTACATCATATGCGTGTGAAAGCCGGACAATGGACAAGGAAGACAGATTAAGAACTGATGCCTTTGAATTGTGGTGTTGGTGAAGAATATCGAATGTACCATGGACGGCCAAAAAAACAAACAGATCTGTTCAGGAAGAAGTACAGTCAGAGTGATCCTTGGAAGCAAGGATAGTGAGATTACACCTTATGTACTCTGGACATGTTGTCAGGAGGCGTCAGTTCCTGGAGAAGGACATCATTCTGGGTAGAGTGGAGGGTCAGCAAAACAGAGAAAGACCCCCAAAGAGATGGATTGTCACAGTGGCTGCAACAACAGACTTAAGCTTAAAAGTGATTGTGGACATGGTGCAAGCTGGGCAGTGTTTTCTTCTGTTGTGCATAGTGTTGCTGTGAGTTGGAACCAACTTGACGCCACTTAACAACAACAACAACACAAAATTGGATAGCGTCTTAAGCCAATCTCTTTTGAGATATAAAAGAGACAGGCTAGCAGAGAGACATGAGGATCTCATACCACTGAGCAAACAGTACTGGGAGCAGAGAGTATCTTTTGGACCTGAAGTTCCTGTGCTGAGACTAGACCACAGGAAAACTGATGAAACACAGTTTCATCTTCCTCCATAGCCGACAGAAAGAGAAAGCCTTCCTCTGGAGCTGGCTCCCTGAATTTAGATCTGAATTTAGTCTTCTGGACTGTGACAGAATAAGCTCTTTGTTAAAGCCACCCACTTGTGGTATTTCTATTACAGCAGCACTAGATAAGACAGGGTATCTCTTAGTACTGTCATGCCCTGTGGTTAAAGTCAATGATAGGTAATGGCAACCCAATTCCGACATGACTACCAATGGTCCAGGTCCTTCAGGAATGAAAGTTTGTGTCACCCTACCTGGCAAAGAACCATAACTAGATGAGATGCTTGCTGAGGGCAAAGGGAATACGGAGTGGGTGGTGGAAGAAGGTAGTCTAAACACCAGTTACAGCCATGTGACCAGTTGCAGAAACATAGACTATAACTGCTTTGTATGCATACATCAAATATTTCTGTCTTCTTCACATAAAATATAAGCTGTAAACAAGGATATTGCATTTCCAGTTGTATGTATGTTTGTGGTATTATGTTAGGCCCAAGTATGACTTTCCAATTGTCTTTATTCAAAGATTATGTATGGTCTAAGCAGATGTGTACAAGTGTTGAGCTGACAAAGGGTGAACTGTGATGGTCCATATACAGTCTTAACCATCAAAGTCCACTCCTTGTCAACTTGACTGGGCCACAATTCTCAGTGTTTTGGCAATTGTATAATGTCAGAATCACTTCCCTGCTGAGATTTGATAAGTGATCATTCCTTGATGGGTTCTGCTGTGAGTAGCCAATCAGTTGAAAGGGAGTTTCCTGGGGCATGTGGCCTGCAATAACGGCAGGGGAACATTCTGACAGGGCTTGGGGGCTTTTGCTAGTTCTGGATCCTGCAGCTGGATCTTGTTCATCTGACCTCTGATTCTTGAGACTTGAGCTAACAGCTTGCCTGCAGTCTTGTCTGCAGTCTTAGGATTCATTGATCTTTACAGCCTGTGAGCAACAGCCCTGTTTTCCAACCTGCTGATTTGGGGTTCACCAGCCTCTGTGTCTACACAAGTCAGAAGAAACCTCTTCCTCGGCTTGGAAAATTTTAGCCTCTACAACTGTGTGAGCCATTTCCTTGACAAATCCCTCTATATGTTTATAAGTTTTACAGGTTTTGCTTCTCTAGATAACTCTGGCTAAGAGAGGGCCCATGAGAACCAGGGGGAATGGGTAACAGGGCAGCAGTGGGTTGGAGCAAACTGGCCTTTCCAAGGCCCAGGAAGGGTAGAATGACAGTTTGTAGTCCAAAAAAAAAAAGGTAAAAGAATACTTGTCATTGAGTCCTTTCTAAGTTATGATGCCCTTAAATACTGCAGAGTAAAATTGCACTTCATAGGATTTTAAACAGCTGTGACCTTTTGGAGGCAGATTGCCGGTACTTTCTTCTGAGGCACTTGTGTTAGTAGCTGAGGGCTTAACCACTTGGACTACCAAGGACACCTATGAATGGTCTGCAGGTACATTATTCATTGCATAACACCCCCTGCCCTTTACCTCTGACCATGAGCTGCACAGCCAGAGCCCAGGGAAAAGAGAACGTAAGGAAGGGAAATGCCTTGAATCCTTAGACGTCTTAAACAGTCAGGATGATTCACATGTGTTGAGTAGTTGCTAGATGGTCTAAACAGTCTGCGTGGTCTTTATCCTGTTAAGTGTTTTGCATGCATTATCTCCTCTGATCCCTAAAACAATCCTATAAGGTAAAACCCAAACCAAACCTACTGCCATAGAGTCGTTTCTGACTCCTAGAAACCCTATAGGACAGAGTAGAACTCTTCCCTAGAGCTTCCAAGGAGCACCTGGGAGATTCAAGCTGCCAACCGTTTGGTTAGCAGATGTAGCACTTAACCACTACACTGCCAGGGTTCCCTTCTATGAGGTAGGTACTGCTATCACCCCCAGTTTTACCGGTAAGGAAACTGAGCCTTTAGTGGATTATGTAATTCACCCCGTGTGTACAATTAAAAAGTGGGTTTCATGAAATTGGTTCAGAAATCAAGATACAGAAAAAGGGTGAGGTTGGAAAGAGCACCTAACTCCCACCCTGCCTAGGCCTGCGGGATCTCGGGTTTCCTGCTCCACTGTCCAGCCCAGCCCAGCCCAGCCCATATGCACAGCCTCTCTCAGAGGAGCTGGGAGCAGGAGCGTCTTGCAACCTCCCCAGCCATCCCCCCCGGGGCAGGTAGCTGGTTGTCACCTCAAATTCCCAGCTGTCTGGTATGGAAACTGTCCAGATGCTTCCTTCAAAAGACATTGCTGTTGCCTGGATCTGAGGAAGCTGTTGGGGATGGGAGAGGGCCATGCTCCCTACCCCCAGCTTCTGCCAGGGACAAAGGGGAACCTCAGAATGTTCGGCTGCACCTGCAGTGGAGTCTTTCCACACAGAGTGAACACAGGCCGACAGTCCTCCAAGAAGGGGCACAACAGAGCAGGGCGAGGACTTCAGCTAACTCCAAAGGGCACTAGGGTTCATGTCCATCCAGAAGCAAGTAAGAGGATCATGGGAAAGCAAAAGCTAGATTTGAGAAATGACATCCATTAGCAAGGGGTTCCATACCCAAGAGAGAAGGCTTGGGGTCTCCAGACTGGATAAAATGTTCACTGGCACAGGCTGGGAGAGAGTCAAAGAAGATGGCCTTGCTGTCTATGGCCAAATCGGGACCCCCAAATCTCTGACACTGTCCTGACTCAGAGGCAGGGGGATGGACACCAAGGCCTCCTCCCACAAGCCTTTTGTGGCTGCAGGAAAGAGCTGGCTGTGTGAGGAGGGGCGGGCACCCTTCACTCCCCAAATATTTACGGAGAGCGTTCCGTGCCCTGGACCAGGAGCCAGGGCCCTCGGTCAGGACCTGTGCTGTGGCTATTACTCTTGTATCACTCAGGCCGGTGGCCTGGATACATGGAGGGGCAGTCGGAGGAGGTAGGAGCCTGGATCTGTGGGCCGACTGGGTGGCGGTGGGGGTGGGGACGCAGAACAGAAGCAGTGTGCAGCCCACCCGCCTGGCAGCAATCCGGCTGCTTCCCAAATGGCTCTCTTCTGCCTCCTGCTCTCAGAACAAAAGTTGGGAAGCCAGAGGGGGCAGGGAGAGGGCCTCCCGGCTCCGAGGATAGAGGTGGGAACAGCCTCTCTTGTCTCCCCAGCTCAGATCATTTGGCCCCCAGGAATGGGGGCTTCCCCAGGGGCCAGGCTGGGTCAGACAAGCTGCTGCCTGCCTCACATCCTGGGCGGGAGGCCGACCCTGGAGGCAGAGCTGACAGGAAAAAATAATCAAGGAGGCTAAGAAGGAGGGGGTGCTGCCCTGGGCCCTGTCAGCCCTGGAAGAGCAGCACATCCCCGTCACACATGGCAGCCTCTAGATTCACACCCAGAGCTGCCTGCAGGCATGGGGAGGCTGGGGTGGGCTGCTGAAAAGTTAAGGTACCATTTGTGGCTGGTGTCCAGTGGCCCAGTCTTTTTGCTGTGGTCTCCTTCTGTGCCACCTGGGCAGTCCCTGTCCAACTCCCAGGGCCCTTCTGGAGCCTTCTCCCCTGTTCCCCTCCTCTGTTTCCAGCACTCTGCTTACGTGCCTATCTGTCTCTCAGCCTCTCTCCTCTCTCATCTCTTCACAGACAGGCTGAGACAGGAATCCAGGTGCCCACCGCCCGGGAGAGGTTTGGTGGGAGGACAGGGTAGGCCAGAACAGGCTGAGATTCTCTTGGAGCTTCCAGTACCTGGGTCATCAGCCTTCTCTGACCTCTCCTGTCCTCTGACTGTGTCCTGGGTGGTTTGGACGAAAATATAGGGTTAAACAACATCTCTTTCCCAACTGGTGTGGTTTAAATAGCTAATCTTAGATTTTAGTCCAGTCTCTCCCATCCAGTAAACACCTGCTCCCCTTGCCCACAAAGGCCACTCTCTCCCCTACAAACAACCCCAGACTACCGTGAAGGAAGCTGTCCCATTTGCCTCCTGCGGAGTCCTCATTCTGCCTCCTGGCCAGTCCAGGGTGGGAGATTGTCATCTGAGATGACAGGTCCCTTGGACAAAGGGCATCAGTAAAGGGGACTCCAGCTCAGTCACGGCCTTTCCTCTTCCGGCCCTGGACTTCCCTGGCTGCAGCTGGATGTGGGAAGGTGGGAGCTGGGAGGCTAAGAGAGGCCCCCAATTCCTGCCTGTCAAGAGGGGGTGGTAGGCTAGTTCTTCCACACCTTTTCTGGGTTTCCAGAAGACTAACCAGGATGAGTCAACTCTCAAATCAGCATGTTGGAGGGAAATTTGGCTGTCATGGGAGATCTAAGCATACCTCTCTGGGCCTAAAGCCCTCTTCTTTTCCCTTTCTTCTTCCTCCACCTTTGGACTATCCTCTTACGTCTTGCTGTCTCCCTTCCTCAGGAAGTCATCCAGCTGAGGTCTGGTCAACTCAAAACATGCTGCTGAGTCTCTGCCTTGCACAGAGCCCATGCCAGGCACCTTGGGCTTTGGGCATCCTGGAGGAGCCCACCTGGCCACTAGCTGTCCAGATATTAGTCAGTGTTAGGTGGGGACACAGGCAGAGTACATACTACATTTGGGGCTGGGGCCCTGGTTCTGTCTGTGCTCTGGGTGGTTGGAGAGGTGGGGATGGGAATAGTCTTTCTGACGAGGATAACTGGGAAGGCTTTCTGGAGGAGGTGACTTCAGAGATGGGTCTTGATATGGGAACCAAAATCCAAACCTACTGCCATTGGGTCGATTTTGATTATAGCAACCCTACAGGAGACAGCAGAGCTGCCCTACAGGGTTTCTAATAAGTGGCTGGCAGCCAAGCACCCAACCACTGCCAACACCTGGGACAAAAAAGTGTCCCCATCTCTTTTGTGTGTTTGTCTTCACTCCTGCTGCTCTCTCACCCTTGCCCCTTCCCCATACAGACTTGGATCCTCCTTGATCAGCAAGAGAAAAACACACTCCTTGCTTTCCAGCCAGTCACCCACAGTGCCAGCCTGCTGTCCATGGTCCCCACTTCCCAAGCACTTCTACATCATGACTTCTCAGTTGTGCACCTTGGGTGCATGCTGGAACCTCTCAGAGCCTCTTTGTCTGCATCTGTGAAATAGAGATTGTAAAACACTATTTCTAGAGAATCTCAAGTTCCAGGTTTCATTGATTAGACTCGAGGACTGAATCACACCATCGATTATCCATTCTGGCCCCTTCTGTTCTGATACCAGTTGCTTATGCAGCACTTCTTCCTCTGACCCTAATCACCCACAGCTAGGTCAGACCTCACAAGTTAAAGGACGTAGTCTTCTAGCCTGTCAAGTCTACCCAAGACCTCAGATACTAGTCACAAGCTTAGGGATCCCAAGTCACCCTTATTTCTGACCTGCTGGCTATTTAAGGGTTTTCTCTATTCCCCTGAGGATGCCAGCTCCAGGGTCCCCAGGGTCCCCTCACTTCTGTCCTGCTGGTCCCACTAATCTCTTGGGTTCCGCAATTCTCTAGAACAATTCATAGATCTCATGTAAAATACTAAAATTACAGTGACAGTTTTATTGCAGGAAAAAGGACAACAAAGAGACGCATAGGGTAAAATCTAGGAAGGTTTCCAGCAAAGGGCTCCGATGTCCCGAAAAGGGACACACTACCTTCCTGAGTGCATCAGTGTCTTTCACCAACCAGGATACTCAGAGATCTCCCATGTCTTTATTGAGGGGGTCTTATTACGTAATTCAAACTCCAGCCCCTGTGTCCTGAGCTCGGTTGATATCACAGATAGATATCATGAGATGAGTCTTTCTGACATAGTCAGCACTCATCCAACATATTTCCTGAGTCCTCAGGTGTGCTCTGTGTCCTCATTAAAGACACTTTAATCATTGGGAGAATCTCAAGGTGTTAGAGGTTATCTCTTGGGAACCAAGGACGAAGACCACATTCTTTGGATAGAGGTAAATTCCTCACCCCACAATGACCGTGGTCTTTGTGCTAATGGCCTGGGGCCATGCTGGTGACCTCTCCATGAATGGTGAGGTCCTGCACAGTGCACCTCAGACCAACACCAGGGGGAGGGCAGCAGAGCAGAGATGTTGGAGAAAGGCAATCTCTAAATGTGAGACAGATGAAATATGAAGGGAAGCCTTCTGCTCCCACATTCGCCTAGGGGTGGGGCGCAGGGCTGAAGCTCCTGGTCTGTAATTGCCTCTCCTCTGAGCTGTCCCTGACTACAAGGCAGGCAGCACTGGTTCCCATCTCTTCAGGACTGCTAACCCTCTCCTTGGGCCTGGTGTCTGCATTAAATCTCTGGTTTCCTTAGAGGTCAGAGTCCAGTCCACGGACAGGCATTGGGCAGGGGAATAGTCCACAGGCTGGCGAAATGGATCTTCGCAGCCTTCTCCATCCACTGTGGCTTTTGGTCAGCCGATGTCCTCCTCGTGTCTGTGCTGGGGTCTGGTTGGAAGGTCAGCACAAGAAGGAGCTTGGGGGAGAATCCTTCAAGCTCCATCGCCTCTATGACTACTAGGTGCAGTTGAGTTAATGCTGGCTCACAGCCACCGCCCGTGTGTCAGAGTAGAACTGTGCTCCCTAGCGCAGTCGATGGCTGATGTTTTCAGAAGTAGGTAGCCAGGTCTTTCTTCTGCGGTGCCTCCAGGTGGACTTTAACTTCAGCCTTTCAGTTAGCAGCCAAATGCTCACCCGTTTGCACCCCTCAAAATCTGATTTCACCTGCTCCTGTTACAGGACTCCCAAGGGCCAGTTGCCTGCAGGCCTTGAGTTCTCCAAACTTCAGAGCTTCCTTTTGAGTTAAAAAACAAAAGCAGTGGTACTGGAGAAGCTTGATCCCGGTCTCCCACACTCTGGAAGGCAGCTCCCCCGTCCTGTGGTACCAAGAGTTCTGGTCACATTGCTCTCCTCCTGCTCCCCTCTTTTCTTTCTCTCTGACTTCCTGCTTTTGCCGAACTCTCCACGTCCTCCCTGCATTGGTCTGTGGGGCTTTCTCTGAATTTTGTTAGCCTAGGTGTTGTGGGCTGAATTGTGTCTACAAAATGACCTGTGGGTCTCCTGAAACCAAGAATTTTCCCAGGCTCTTAGCTAGAGCCACTCCCCTTCCTGTCCTGGGAGATTGTCCCCTTTCAAACCCAGAGAGGCCAGCAAGGGATTTTCTCAGGCAGAACTCGCATCTTGCCAGCTTTTTAATAAAGATATATATATTTTCCCTCTTCCCACTCCATACAGGTGGGGAAACTGAGACCCAGAAAGCAAAAGGTCTTGCCTAAGGCATTATAGAGTGAGGAATGGAGCAAGAATAACAGTTGAGGATTTAACTTCCCATCAAGCAGCTGTGTGACTCTGGACAAGTTAATGAGCCTCTCTGATTCATCATTTTATTTTATGTGGCTGTTTTATAGAAGTATAATATACAGACATAAAAGTGCTAGGCTTGATCAAATTTTCCAACACACCTGCATCACGAGAAACAGATAAAGAAGTAGAGTGTTATTTTAACTTGAGCTGTAAACTTTCACCTGAAGCACAGTTTGAAAAGAGAATATTTCCAGCACTGTCCCCAAACTCCTCTCCACCTCCTGTCTCCGCCCAGTTCCTGCCTTCTCTGTCCATACCAATCCCTACCATCCTGAGGTCTACTGCCGTAGATCAGTTTTGTCTGTTTTTGAACTTCATATCGATGGAATCATCTGCTATGTTTGTTTGGTTGTTTTGCTTAGCATTCAGTTTGTGAGCTTCAACCATGTGGTTGCTTGTTCTTTCTTGTTATTGTATCATATACATGGTATAAATAGACCACAATTTATTTATCCATTCTACTGCTGATAGGCATCTGAGTTGTTTTCAGTGTGGGGCTGTGGACAATACCAGTGCTGTGGCGGACATTCTTGTACATGTCTTTTGGGCTGTAGATGTCTCTTTTTCAGCTGGCTACATGCCCAGATGTGGAATTGTTGGTCGTAGGAGCTATATATCTGCCCAGGGTTAGCCGATGCTGTTGTATTGCTTTCCAAAGAGGGTATGAGAGTTCTACTGACTTCCTATGCCTGCCAATATCTAGCAGTGCCAGCAGTTTTTATTTAGTTCACTGGGGTCTAAATTTGTATTTCCGTGGTGCTAAATGATGTTGAGTACCTTCTCAATAGGCCACTTGGAATGCCTCAGTTTTCAGATCACTCTTGTCCACTTTCTGTTGGGTTTTT
This sequence comes from Heterohyrax brucei, assembly GCA_028571685.1. NCBI lineage: Eukaryota > Metazoa > Chordata > Mammalia > Hyracoidea > Procaviidae > Heterohyrax > Heterohyrax brucei. Next base: position 107,541,175 of record CM053149.1, on the reverse strand, counting down.
TGCCTCTTTCCTATTGATCTGTAAGAGTTCTTTATATAGCCTGGTACAAATCCATTATGTGTTGCAAATAGCTTCCCCCAGCTCTGGAGCTTGCCTTCTCACTCTCTTAATGGTGACTGCAGTGGGATGAAGGCTTTCGTGTGCTGTTTCTCTACGTGGTCTTGTAACTCCCACCAAGCAATTGGGTGGAACCATGCTAATAAGATATATGGAACCCTACCAAGGGGATTGGTCAGTTTTGCTATCCTACTAGGCTTAAAAAGGGAGCCAATTCCAGAGCAAAGAAAGGATCACAGCACTAGCAAGAGGGAACAGTCAGGAGTGGAACATGTCCTGTGGACCTGAGATTGCCAGGCTGAGGATGCTCCTAGAATCAGGAGAGAGAGAACTGTGGCACTGAAGACAGTGATAAATGGTTGGCATAGAAACAGCAGCAGCAGAAATTGGCAGCACGAGATGGAAAAGCTGCGAAACTTTGGGCAGGAGGCTTGCTAGCAGAGGAGGGTGCCTCTGGCATTTGGTGGAGCTAGGTTTGCTGGCCCATGGAGTGGGAGCTGTGCACCTTTGGGCAGAGGCTTACAGGCAGAGTGGAGTGCCAGTGGGCACCTATCAGCGGTGCTTAAAGAGCTCTGTAACACCTGCCCCAGCAGGACAGAGGCTAAGGATCCAGACAGAGGTGTGCCTGAGGCAGAGCTGGGGAGAGACTGTCCTGATGGAAGAACTGCATCCTGAGTGTTCCCAAGCCTGAACTGTAACCTAGTACTTCCCTAATAAACCCCATAATCATGAGTATGTTTGTAAGTTCTATGTGGCCATTACAATGAATTATCAAAAACAACAGAGTAGAGAATGCCTTGGGAGGAATGGCTGATGTCAGAACTGGTAAAGATGGCAGAGAAAGAAGGCCTGTCTGATCTCTACCTCGTAGGAATCAGCCTTGGGCTGTTCTTGATTCTCATTCCCCCAGTGAAGTTAGAGGTCAGGCATTGCCCCCAGGCCATTTTTACAGTGACTTTTGATAAATAGAAGTTGTAAATTTTAATGGAGAATAATAACTTATTGTATTGACTCTTCCCCCTTTACAGTATATATGTATATATACATATATTGCATTCTGTTTAAGAAATCTTTCTTAAAACTCAAGAAAATATCCTATACTTTCTTCTAGTTGTTTCATGTTTTATACTTAGATCTACAATCCATTTGGAATTTGTTTTTGTGTATGAAATAAAAGTAGGGCCCAAATACATTTTTTCTCCCATAGGAATATCCAGTTGACCAAGCACCATATTTTGAAAAGATCATCCTTTTTCCAGTGCTATGCAGTATCACATTTGTCAAAAATCAAGTGACTATGTTTGTGTGGATCTTTTCCTTGGCTTCCTGTTCTGTCCCACTGGTCTAGCCTTGCACTGATACCATAGTGCATTGATATCTAGCAGTGAATGTCCCCCAGCTTTGTGCATCTTCAAGCATTTCTTGGCTATTTTTGGTCTTTTAAATTTCCACATTAACCTAAAAAACAGCTTGTCCATTTACACACACACACACACACACACACAGCCCTGCTGAGATTTTTATTGAGATTGCATTGTATCTATCAATTGATTTAGGGAGAATTGACAGCTTTACAACACTGAGCCTTTCAATCCATGAACATAGCATACCGCTCCATAAATGAGGTCTTTTTAAAGCATCATTCAATACCATTTTGCATTTTTCTGTGTAGTGAGTGATCTTGTGTATTATTTGTCAGATTTTTCTACATATTTCATATTTTTATGGTGTGCAAACGGTACAGTTCTTTTAATTCCTTTTCCTAGTTGTTCATTGGTAGTAAATAGAAAATAATTGATTTTTAAATACTGATCTTGCATCCAGTGACCTTGCTAATTTCACTTATTTAATAATTTATATATGTGTGTATATTTAGATTTTCTGTGTGTACTGTCACGTCATCTGCAAATATTAGCAGCTTTATTTCTTTTTTTACAACTGTCATAACTTTTTCCCTTGCCTTATTGCACTGTCTGGGACCTCCAGTGTCGTCAGTGCTGGGCAGAAAAGGTGATAGTGAGATTTTTGTCTGTTTGTGATGTCGGTAGGAGAGCTTTCAATGTTTTACCATTAAGTAGTAGTTTTTTGTTGTCAGTTTTTTGTAGCTAGTCTCCATAGTGCTGCTTTTTGTTGATAAACTTTTCTGAGAAAAGAGTGGTCAGAGGGCCAAGGGTGGGAGACACTGGGAGGGGAGCCTCTCAAGTGGTCTCCTACTCACTCAGTTACAAAACAATACAGAGCTGTTTCCAGACAAGGCATATCAACGTGATGGTCCTCATTTACGTCCTCTGTCCAAGCTTTTATCACCGCAGGATCTCTGGTACTCCTCTTGGGCTCTGGAGCTCGAGAACACCAATCCTTTCCTGTGTTCTGGGAAGGCTTAAAGAAAGGTAGTAGCCTCAGGCTACACAGGAAGTTAGTAGCAGACCCAGAATGAGAACCTGAGAGTTCTACGCCTCAGCACCCCCTTCAGCCACAGCGCTGTGGTCAGGAGTTGGGAGATGGGCAGAAGAACAGAGACGGGTACACGTGAATGTTTTAGGAACAGGGCAACTTTGTCCCAGTGCTGGGCCTCAGTGCCCACAGATGCTGCATAAAGGAGGGTGAAAAAGAAAAAGAAGAAGGTGAGTGAGCAGCCTTTTTCTCAGCAATAGAGAAAGGGTGGCCCCTGGACTGGGTACAGGTGGGAGGCAGGTGGAGGGTCTGGGCCTCATTTCTTGTCTTGAGTACTTTGGAAAGAGGCTTTGGGAGAAAAGAAAGTGTCTCCAGGCAGTGTGGAGACCGAGATCACCAGCCTGGGTGGGCCTTAGGGACCTAAGACTCTGACCCCAGAACCCCAGTTCTCCCAGGAATGGGCAGAGCCCATGGTCAGAGAAGGCTGGTCCTGGCTCCAAGGCATACACAGTGCAGAGCTGGAGCCAGACCAGAACCCAGGGCTCTTGGCTGCCTTGAAAGATCTGGGGACAAAAGTCTTGAAGGGAAGCTCTGCCTTAATCCACTCACCAACCCCCAACCTAGCCACTAACTCGAGGGACAGCAGAGAGGAGATGGCTGAGAGAGGGAAGGGAGAATGGAAGGGAAAAAGAATAGAACAGAACACACAAGGCAAGAAAAGGCCTAACAGTGAGCAGAAAGAGATGGTGTCCACGGTGTGTGTGGCCCTGGAAGGCACATGGAGGGGAGCTGAGCCTGAGGGGAGGGCAAGTAGGAAGAAAAAAAGCTAGAGCCAACTCAGAACCAGGATATTAAATTCAAGCCACATTCTTCCTCTCTGTCCACCCCTCCCACCCTCCTCTGCCCACTGGGAATGTCTGGAATGTGATGAGCTGATAAGATCGGGACTCCCACTCCACCTGGCACAGCACACTGGGGGTGGGGTGTTATGCCACCTCTGCTTATCGGAGGGGATTTTCTTCATGGGGGATGGAGAAGATTTCAACTGACATAACCCTAAAGAAGTTACTGCAGTGAAGATCTCAGAGGGGGTGCCCCCTAAGTGGTGCCGATGCCAGCACTGTGGGTGTGCCCAGATGCCTTCCAGCTGAGCTGCACTGTGAGTCAGAGGCATAGGGCCTGGTTTACTGAGGGGGGGTCCCAGTTGCCAGGAAAGCTGGGGTAGAAGAAGAAGAGGGGCATGAGGAAGAAGGGTGCTAACTCTTCCAGAGGGCAGGGCACTAAGGCTCTTGGCAGAGAAAGCCATTTGGGGGCACTGTCCACAGTGACCTCCAGTGGATATCACCCTAGTCCCTGTGCAGAGGAACAGACACAGACTCCCAAATTCAGCTCAGGGAATTGCCTAGGCACATGGGTTCTCTCCTGTGTGCTCTTTGCCATCAGACTTAACCTAGCCCTGCCTGCCTTCCTGTGGATTCCTCACACCTACCCCTGCCCTGAAGGTCTCAAAGCCCTGCATGCATTAACTTCCATTTAGCAATTCAACTCATATCTGTGGAGACCTACTGTGTGTCAGGCACTGTCCAAGGTTCTGGAGCTGAGATTCCTACCCCCAGGGGCTATACCTTAGGGGCAGAGGGAGTAACAGCTAGGGGATGGATGGTCCTGGCACATGAGATATCAGTGCTCAGACAGGGGGACAGTGAGCACTGGGAGAAGGGGTGCAGGGGCCCCAAGGCCCCAAGACCTGGGCCTGCTCCAGGAACCCACCATCAGCTCTCCTGGTGGGCACTTCTGAGAAAAGCTACCAGGACCGTGGGAGAGGGAAGAGAGGGAGGGGGAGCCGGACTGGTGGTTTGAGGTTGGGCTTGGATAGATGAAGAACAGAGACGGAGAAAACCTCAGCCCTGGGGACCACTGTGTGGCTACACCTGAGACCCACTGCGGGTGATCTGAGACAGGGCGGGAGGCGATCCAAACCTCAGAGGGGCCCACTGCCGCTGGCTGTCACCGCAGAACCGAGGGCAAAGAGCAGCACTTCATGTGACTGCAGTGGGAACCGATCCAGGCCGCAGGTCCTGACAGTGGCGGGCCTGACTCAGAGACATCAGGCCACCAGCGCGCTCGCTCCGCTCGGCTCTCTCTCTGGGCTGTGGAGGGGCTGGGCTTGTGCTCAGGGGGGAGGCCTGGTCTCAGCCACTTGTGTTTCCTCCTCACACCCAGCACAATTCCTAGCACATACGAGAAGTCGCAAAAGTTTCGTGGCAATAAAATCATAAATGAATGATGAGCGAATGAATAAATGATGGATGAAAAAACAAATCAGCAACCAACCAGTAATCTGAGTTCCCAGCAACCAGTCGTCATTGTTTAGCTATGGGCAGGGCTGCCACCTGGTGGCGATTCTGCTAACTGCAGCCTGCGGTAAGGAACGTCTCCACCTGATAGAACCCTTAATGAGGATTCAGGGGTCACAGTACCCCTTCAGTGCCTCCTGGAAAGTCACACTACTCCTTGCCCGGCACACTCAGAGCAGAGAGTTTTCTTATTTTTCATAAACTTCCAAGGTAAAAGATTCCTCACCTTTACTCCTTGGAAAATCGTACCTGTGGTCTGATCTTGAAAACCCTGGTGGTTTAGTGGTTAACTGCTATGGCTGCTAACCAAAAGGCAGCAATTCAAATCCGCCAGGTGCACCTTGGAAACTCTACGGGGACAGTTTTCTGTCTATAGGGTCGTTATGAGTCGGAGTCAACTCAATGACGGTGGGTTTGGCTTTTCGGTTTTGGTCTGGTCTTAGTTTCCTTCCTGCTCTTTGAGTTCAAAGCAGACAGGTAGGTCAGCCAGAGGGGGGTGAGCAGAACCCTTAACAGCAGGAATTTGGTTTGTCCATCTGCCTGTGTCTTCCCTATCTTTAAAAATATTAAGGTGGTTTGTCCCAAGTGGGTCATTTGCTGCTGCTTCTCAATCTACATGAGGAAGCTTGGTCTGCTCCCTCCCCAGAGGACCGAGGGGGAGATTCCAGCCTTTCTGCAGGGATCTGGGTAGCTCTACGGGGTGCCTGGGGCCCAGAGTCACACTGGGCTGTTCATCCCACAGAGCAAGACTCAAGGACCTGTAGTAAGTGCAGTAGCTGTGATACAAGGAAGAGCCCTGGCCTAGACACAGGAAACATTGCTGTGTGACTCTGGCAGTTTGCAGCCCCTCTGTGGGCCTCAGTTTCCCCATCTGTGTAACTGGGTCATCTCTGCCTCCGACATTCTGTCGCTCTGCCTCTCCGCTCCTCGCCAAAATCCACCGAGCCTCTCCTCCGTCAGGCAGGCCCAGTTTCCACAGCTGCCACCACCTTGTGGGTCCATCTTTCGTCTTCTTGGCACCCCGCCACGGCCAGCTGCAGTACGCCAATGGCTTCTTGAATGTCCCCTTCATTTCCATCCTTGGAAAGAAGCATCCTGGTGTGGTGAGATCTTAGGCTGCCTAGTCCTGACATCTGTTCTTTTCCTCCTTAGCTGTTGGTGTTGTTAACTGTTGTCAAGTCAGCCACCAACTCACAGTGACTCTGGTCCTGTGTCATCCCCGTGATGCAGCAAGTGTCATGCTGAATCCGCAGGGCTCTCTTTCTCCCACTTCAGCCTCCCAGCCAAGGTCCTTTGCCCACAAAGCCACCCAAAGGGCCTTGACAGTGCCCCAGGGGGGATGCCAGTGTACTTCCTAGGTGTTGTCTCCCAGTGCTTCCAAAGCTGCCAGTGCTCGGGGTGCCCAGCAGCGCTCATTGCAGGCCCATGGACCTCGCAGCAGCTGCACGTGAGCCGCGAGTCTCACGAAATCTCACGTATGCACGGTCCTACCACTTGTCTAAAGGAGTCCCGGTGTTGCAACAGTTGAACAGTTGTCTGTAACTGGAAGTTCGGCAGTTCAAAGTCACCAGCCAGCCCACAGGAGAAAAGACCTGCCATCTGTTTCCATCAATATTTCAGCCTAGGGAACTCTATGGGGCAGTTCTACTCTGCCACATGGCTCGTTGGCACCTAGCAATAACCACTACCCTTATCCAACTAGCCAGAGCTAAAGGCACTGCTGTCGAGTCAATTCCTACTCATAGCAATCCTATAGGCCAGATTAGAACTACCCCATAAAATTTCCAAGGAACTTCAGGCAGATTTAAACTGCTGACCTTTTGGTTAGCTGAAGTGTCACCTAACCACTATACCACGAGGGTTTCCTTTAACTAACCACAGAAAGTCAAACCTAGGTCACAGGGGCAGACTCCTTGGCTATCACCCTCTTTCTTTCCTCTTCCCCATCATAAACCTAAATGTCTCATGCTTTTTCTATGCCTGCCACTTCTAGGTTTCCTGGGAGACAACACATCCTCTAGGTGCCCATCATCCTGGGGACTGAGGGCTGATCATAGACACTCTGGACACTAGCTGAGTGCTTAACTAGGGTGCCACCAGGGCCTTGAGAGTGGGGTACACTGAATGCAGGGTGGTCCCCTTGCTGAGAAAGGGAGTAGTGGAGAAGGAGAATGTTTGAAGATGAGGATGGCCATTTCTGTTTCTGATGCGAGGAACCTGAGCCCCCCGTGGGACAGCTAAGTTACGGTGGGGGAGACACCTGGCTCTAGGCTTAAGAGAAAGGTCTTTGCCAGACCCAGAGAGGCATAGGCCATCAGAAGGGATAAGATTGCATAGGGAGCATGCGTGCCGAGGGATGAGAACAGAAGCAAGATAAATCCCCAAGGATCTTTAGAGAGCATCTATTATGCACCTGGGGCACCGGGGCAGAGCAGGAATTAGATGGTGATTCCTGTCCTTGAAAACCTTATTGTCCTGTTGGTGGCAAGAGAAACACATAAATAGATCATTTCAATGTAATATGGTAAGTGATAAAATGGAATGCTTGTCTGTGTGACTCTAGGGGATTTAGTCAACAACAATTAAGCAGAAAGCACTTTGGCTCCCCTCCAGACGGGCAATAGAGAGCTGAAGATGCTTTTGCCTGTGCCAGCATCTCCTTATTCTGGTAACATCCCCCGCTTTCCCCTTGTAGAATGACTCCTCCACTCTCTAAATGGGTGTCTGAGGTGCTGATGCCCTTTAGCCTCTCGCCTTCTGGGGGTGAGCACATGACCAGGCTCAGCCAATCCTTTTGGCACCCAATGAATCTCAACCTCAGGACTGTGCCTGGAGAAGGGCTTGTCTTGCTAGGACTGCTGGGTAAGGATGATGGGTGACAGAAGCACAAGCTGGGAGAGGGAGGCAAGGAAAGAGGAGAGGCAGAGTGCACCAGGTGACATCATTTGAGCTCTGGGAAGTGAGATTTACATGGGTGTAGTAATGGTTAAGTACTACAGCTGTTAACCAGAAGGTTGGCAGTTCAAAATCTGCCAGGCACTCCTTGGAAACTCTACAGGGCAGTTTTACTTTGTCTGTAGGGTCACTATGAGTCTGAATTGACTTGAAGGCAGTGGGTTTGGGTTTTTTTTGGTAGTAAAAAGCTATGGCTGCTAACCAAAAGGTCAGCTCTTTGGAAACCCTATGGGGCAGTTCTATAACTCAAGAGAAATGAGTTTTGACTTTCATAGTCATCAAATCCCCTCCCCATCAACTGATCAACTCTTTAAAGAACCAATATGGAACACAGTCATACTAGAACACCCCCCAAACAACCATAATAATATAACATATAATAAATGATGACAGCCATCTATTTTGGTCAGCTAGGGCTACTCTAACAGAAATACCATAAAGTGGATGGCTTTAACAAAGGAGAGTTTATTCTTACATAGTCTGGTAGGCTACAAGTCCATATTCAGGATGTCCACTCCAGGGGAAGCCTTTCCTGCTTGTCAGCTTTGGAAGAAAGTCTGGTATTGCATCAATCTTTGTCCAGGGAGCATCTTGGCGCAGGAACCTCGGGTCTGAAGGACGCGCTCTTCTCCTGGTGCTACTTGCTTGATGGCACGAGGTTCCCAAGTCTCTGCTTGCTTCCCTTTCCTTTTATCACTTGTAGGATTAAAGGATTAAGGGTGATGCAAGCTATACACCAGGGAAACTCCCTTTACAGGGGAGCAGGGAGGTGATCTGATAAAGGGTTTTAAAGTCCCACCCTAATCCTTTAACATACAGCAAAGGAAAACCACAAAATGGAGGACAATCATAAAATACTGGGAATCGTGGCCCAGCCACATGGCTACGCATATTTTGGGGGGGACACAATTCAATCCGTGACACCATCTGTATTATTAGACATAAAAATATGAGAATAGCTGTGAATTTGAAATACATGTTATTCTGTATTATTTACTTTCATGGTTCATAAATGCTATTACTTAGCAAAACCTCAGTACCAAACCAAACCCGTTGCCATAAAGTCAACTGTGACTCATAGCAACCCTATAGGACAGAGTAGAACTGCCCCATAGAGCTTTCCAAGGAGTGGATTTTAGACTTGAATTGTGGACCTTTTGGTTAGCAGCTGTTTCGCTTAATGACTACACCACCAGGGTTTCTCAAAATGTCAATAGAACTAATAAAAAATGACAATTAGAAACAAGACCCATATCTTACACTATATACGAAAAACTAACTCAAACTGGCTAAAAGGCCTAAATACCAAACCTAAAATGATAAAGATCATGCAAGAAAATAGGATCAACAATGGAAGTTTTAATTCAAAACTTAGACTTCAAAATCTGATAAAGCACAACCAACAGAAAATAGATAAATGGGAACCTCTAAGAATCAAATACTTTTGTCATCCAAAGACTTTATCAAAAGAATTAAAAGATCAACTACAGAATGGGAAAAAAATATTTGACAACTACATTTTGGACTGACATCTGATCTCCGTAATCTACAAAGTACTACAAAATATCAAGAAAAAGGTAAACAACTCAATTAAGCAACAGGCAGGATGGACAGACGCTTCACCAAAGATGACATCCAGGCAACCAAAAAACACATGAGGAAATGTTCACAATCATTAGTTATTAGAGAAATCCAAATCAAAACTACAATGAGATACCATCTCACCACAGCAAGGTTGCCTATGATCCAAAAAACACAAAGCAACAAATGCTGGACAGACTGTGGAGAGACTGGAACTCTCCTACACTGCTGGTGGGATTGCAAAATGGTACAACCTCTACAGAAAGCAATTTGGTGCTTCCTTGAAAAGCTGGAAATAGGTGTATCATTTGATCTAGTAATCTCACTGCTCAGAATATATCCTACAGAAACAACGGCAGTCACACAAACAGGTACATGCACAAGAGTGTTTATTGAAGCACAGTTCACAATAGCAAAAAGATGGAATCAACCCAGATGTCCAACAACAGATCAATGGAAAAACCAACTACGGTATATATATATATATATATATATATACACTCAATATATATATATATACACTCAATGGAACACTATGCAATGATAAAGAACAATGCTGATTTTAGGAAGCATCTCATAACCTGGTTTCAGTTGGAAGACATCATGCTGTGTGAAATCAGTCAGCAGCAAAAGGACAAATATTGTATGAGACTCCTACCATAAGGACTTAAAAATAGACTTATGTACAAAAGAAAAGACTCCTTGATGGCTTCAAGGGTAGGGAGGGAGGGAGAGGGCTGGATGTAGCCTAGATAGTTGATAGAGGTTTAGTTGAGTGAAAGCAGTGACAGCACACAGTAGAAAGAAGATCAGCTTAACTGGACTTCAACATAAACTGAAAGCTCTTCTAATCTTAACTCGATATTGCGAGGATAGAGTAGCAGGGGCAGGGATCTGGGGACCGTGTTCTCAAGGGACATCAAGGCCAATTGGCATAACTAGCCTATTGCCAAGAGAGTCTTCTGCACCTCATATTGATGAGCAGTATCTGGGGTCTTAAAAGCTAGCAAGCTGGCATCTGAGGTACACCAAATGGTCCCAAGTCATCCAGAACAGATGGTCACCAAGAACAACACAGACATGAGGGAAAAAGAACCCAGGAGACTGAAGGACCCATGTGAATGGGTGACTGTATCAACACGTGACCAGAAGAACCAGATGGTGCCTGGCTACCACCAAAGACAGCTGTGACAGGGCACACAATGTCGAGTCCCAGTGGCAACATGGCAAAAAGAGGGGGACACCTCAAGCACTCCACTAAAAGACTGCAGTTGATGGTCTGGCAGCCTGGGGGTTCCCCTAGACCTGCTACTGCCCCTGACCAGAAAACATTATTGAGATCAACTCTTCATACAGGAATGGACTGGACACGGGAACCCATTGTGACCATGAGGTGTGTGTACTCTATGTTTCTATGCATCTATAGGATACTGTCCTGCTGGCACCTTCCTAGAAGAGACAGGAGATTGTTAAGAAAATATAACACATATAGAATGAAAAGGAGGAGTGTGCTGTCACTGGGCAGAGAGCAGAAGGAGCTGCAGATAGGCAGGTGTACAAATGTAATTTGGATTGTATGCTTTCACTCAATCATAATACAATATTTTTTTAAAAATTACAATTAGTAGTAATTAGTAGAATTAATTAACCAAATAATATGAATGAGGAAATATAACAGTGTTTCTAATGTCTTTTTCTGTCCTTTGATATACAACTTATGTTAACTCTTTTTATGACTTGTTTACTACATTTAGTATATTAAATGTATTATATTTAAACATAAATTAATCTTTAGAAATATTTTTTTCAGTACTGAATTCTGTAGGCTAGGTTATTGTGTAGCATTCTGAAGACACAAGCATAAGACAAAAAAAGAAAACATAAACATGATAAGACAGATTAAAACAGCCATTACCTACATTTAATGAAAAGATAACAATGACACATTTCTTTCTGTACCATGACAAAGCGAGACTTTATTCTTTCTGTTTCCTTTTCTAGTAATATTTCTCTGAGCTGCCTGCAGCCTCTAGGACAGCCTTCTTGTTTTGTATGTAGGTGGTAACGCCGCAGACAGGCAAACATAAAATTCGCTTGGACTGGTTCTTATGGAGTCTACCTTACACTGATTCCTAGGGTCAGCGGAACGCGATGATGTCCAACAAAATATCCTCTCAACGAAAGCATCTGAGCATGGAGTACTTGGGAGTTTATTTACTAGCAACGTTTGCAAAAATGTCCATATGCTGATCATTAACCCTTAGACCAAAAATACCCCAGAAAGTCTTCATAAAACAATTTAGCTTAACTGTCTTGAGCTTTATGCTCTTTTAAAAACTATCTGGATAGGTTCAACTAGACAACAGCAACTTATAAGATTAAATAGGAAGCTTAGGGTCTGGTGAGTTTATGTTAATAGCAGAGGACCAACTCAGAAAAGGAAGATGAGAAGGGTTGCACAACTCAAAAAATGTGATCAATGTCCCCAAATTGTACATGTAGAAGTTGTTGAAGTTATGTATGTTCTGCTGTATATTTTCTCAACAAAAAATAATAAATTATGAAAATCTGTTGAATTAGTATATGTTTTGTTATCAACAACAACAAAACAATTTTAAAAAAATATATTCATCCACTTTGTACCTATAGACTTGTTTCGGTAACCAGGTGTTTATCCATCAGATCTTTTATATCTAAATCATCCTATAGAAGTATCCATGTCTAAAATGTTATCATCTCTAAATAATATTCTTCTTCCAACGAACTGCTTTGCTATACCTGAGTGATGCTATTTCTGATCAATCCAATACGCAGAAGCATCTTTTGTTTTTATGTGTTCTTGCAAAATATGCACATGTATTTCTAATTTATGTAAATGGTTGTTGTTATTGGGTGCTGTCAAGTTGATTCCAACTCTTAGTGACTCTATAGGACATGTAGAGTTTCCTAGGCTGTAACTCTGTAGAAGCAGACTGCCATATCTTTTGTGCTGAGAGTGGCTAGTGGGTTGAAATCACCAACCTTTCGCTTAGCAGCCAAGGGCTGCCCAACCAGGGCTGCATAGATAGACATATGTATGTACATTCAGCCATTGCAAATGTACAATCCTGCATCCCGTTGTGTTCCAGTGATTTATATATTGATCCGATGCCAATATCACACTGATTGTAACTTTATAATAAAACTTGAAATCAGGTAGTATGACCTTTCCAACTTTGCTTTTATGGTTTTCAAAATTGATTCAGCTATTCTAGATCATTTGAACTTCTTTATAAATGTTAGAACCAATGTTCAGTTTCTTTAATAAAAAAATGCCATTGGGTTTTACCTTCAACAATGTTTTTCCTATTGTTTATATATTTCTTATTTTTTAAGCTTTCTCTCTCATTTTTATTATGTCCATCATTCTTAATCTGGGTTTTATTTTGTTTTCTTTTTTATCTAATTTCAGTGAAAGCATAATGACTTTTGAATTTGATTCTCATTTAATATAAGCATTTGAAGCTATAATTTTTCCTCTGAGGACTACTTTAGCTGCATTCCACAAATGTGATATGCTTTGTTTTATCATTGAGTTATGATTATTTTCTATTTTTTCCTGTGATTTCTTCTAATGTAAAAGTGTGTTGCTTATTTTTCAAATATTTGTTGGTTTTCCAGGTCTCTTTCTTTTCAATCCTTTGAAAATACTGAGGTGTTTTTAATGGCCTAGATATGGTGTCTCTCGATAAATGTTCCGTGTACACTTAAATAGTCTTCTGCAATCATTGGTTGGAGGTTCTACAACTGTGGATTCGTTGATTGATGCTATTGTTCAAGTCTTGTATGTCCTTGTTTATTTTCTTCTGTTTGTTCCATCAGTTCCTGAAGAGGAGTTTGAATCCAGCTGTGGATTTATCTGTTTCTCTTTTCACTTGTATCAGTTTTTGTCTCATGTATTTTATATGTCTGCAAGTAGATGCCAAGGAGCCCTGCTGGTACAATGGTTAAGCATTCAACTGCTAACCAAAGGGTTGGTGGTTAGAATCTACCCAGCAGCCCCGGGGGGAGGGGGGGAAGATCATGCAATCGGCTCCTGTAAAGACTGCAGCTTAGAAAATCCTGAGAAGTTTTGCTCTGTCACGGGGAGTCTCGATGAGTTGAAATGAACTCTTGATGACAACTAACAGCAATTAGATGCATGAAATCCCTGGATGTCACAATTATTCAAGCGCTCAGCTGCTAACCAGGCAGTTTGCACTCACCCAGAGCTTTCCTGGAAGAAAGGCCTGGTGACCTACATCCAAGAGATCACAGAGACTGAAAACCCTGTAGCATTTAGGAAGTCTTCATGAGTTGGAATTGCCTCTGCAACAACTGTTTTTTGTTTGTTTCTTTTTTTGATAGATGCATACATATTAAGATTGTTGTCCTTTTTAACTTACTGTATTTTAGTTGAACATTTGCAGCGCAAATTAGTTTTTCACTCAAAAAATTTATACACAAACTGTTTTGTAACATTAGTTGCAGTCCTCACAATGTGTCAGCACTTTCCCTGTCCCTTTTTGCATTAAGTTCTCAGTGTCCATTCATCCAGTTTTCCGGTGCCTTCCTGGCTTCTTGTCTTTACTTTTGGGCAAGTGTTGCCCATTCGGCCTTGTATACTTGATTGCACTAAGAAGCTCTTACCTCACTTGTGTTGTTATTTGTTTTATGGGACTGTCTAACCTTTGGCTGAAAGGTGGACTTCTGAAGTAGCTTCAGTTCTGGGTTAGAAGGGTGTCTGCTGGCCACAGTCTCAGGGGTTCCTACAGTCACCATTGGACCAGTAACTCTGGTCCTTTCTTTTGTAAGTTTGAGGTTTTTTTCTACACTTCTCTCCTGCTCTGCCCAAGACCCGCTGTGATGCCTGTCACAGAGGTTGATGATGGTAGTTGGGCACCATCTAGTTCTTCTGTGCTCAGGCTGGAGGAGGCTGGGGTTCACGTGGCCCGTTAGCCCTTTGGACTCATGTCTTCATTATGTCTTTGGATTTCTTCACTCTCCTTTGCTCAGAACATAGAGACTGACAGATGTATTTTAAATAGATACTTGTAAGTTTTGCAGGCCCCAGGTGCTACTCACCGAAGTAGGATGTAGAACATTTTCCTTATGAACTGTATTATACTAGATGTCCCCTGTACTGTGGTCCCCAGCCCTCAGCCCAATAATGCAGCCTCTCAAGGTGTTTGGATGTGCCTGGGAAGCTTCTATGACTTTGCCTTGGCCAGGTTGTGCTGACTTCCCCTATATTGTGTGTTGTCTTTCCCTTCTCCACAGTTAACACTTGTCTACTATTAGTTAGTAACTCCTTCCTCATCCTTCCCCTCCATCATAAAAATCAAAGATTTTTTCTTTTCTGTGTGTAAACTTTTTCTTGGATTTTTATAATAGTGGTCTTACATAGCATTTGTCCTTTGGTGACTGACTTATTTCACTCAGTATAATGCCCTCCAGATTCATCCATACTGTGAGACGCTTCTTGGATTCATCACTTGATCTTTATCATTGTGTGGTGTTCCATTGTATATATGCACCTTAGTTTATTTATTCATTCATTTGTTGACAGGTACTCAAGTGTTTTCCATCTTTTTGCTTTTGTGGATAATGCTGCAATGAACACGAGTGTGCATATGTCTATTTGTGTGACAGCTCTTCTCTAGAATACATCTCTGGGAGTGGATTGTTGGACCTTCTGTTTTTTCTATTTCTAGCTTTTTAAAGAAGTACCATGTTGTGTTCTTAGTGGTTGTGGCTTTTGACATTTCCACCAGCAGTGCATAAGAGCTCCAATTTCCCTAAAACTTCTCCATCATTCTTTATTTTCTGTGTTTTTTTTTTCCTTTTGATTAGTGCCAGTAATGTTGAGGTAAAATGGTATCTCACTGTAGTTTTGATTTGAATTTCTCTAATGGCTAATGACTGTAAGCATTTCCTCATGTGTCTGTTAGCTGCCTGAATGTCTTCTTTGGCAAAGTGTGTGTTCATATCCTTTACTCATTAAAAAAAAAAAATTGTGATTACGTAAAAGTATACAATTCAAGTCAATTTGCCACACCAAAACCCCAAGGACCCACCTCTGTTCAACTCTATCTGCCGTCCTCACCTTGTAACAGTACACTCATCCCCTTTAGTCTTTATTTCCAGTATTCAGTCAACCAACTCCTGTCCCCTTCTCTCCAATTTCTCCTCTCCTCTCTAAAAAGAGACCAGTTGGATAGCCTCTTATGTATATTACATCATAAAGTACACACACCACCAGCATCACTCTGTGTCTCTTAGTTCAGTTCAATCTTTGTCTGGTCTCAGCTCTGGGCTAGCAGCAAGTTCAGGGGCCGTGTTCTCAGGGGACCCTCCAGGCTGTCAGACCATCAAGTCTGGTCTTATAATACAGTTCTTGATCTGCACATCCCTTTCTCATGCCACGTCAGGAATTATACATTGTGTTTTCTGACAGGGCTGTTTTTGGTGGTGGCCGGGCAATAACTAGTTCTTGTGGTCTGACAGTGATGTAGTCTCCCAATTGTATGGACCCTTCTGTCTCCTGGGTTCTTATTTTCCTCATATCTTTGATGTTCTTGGCTTTCATATGCTCCAGGTAGGCTGGGACCAACTGATGTTCCCTAGACGGCAGCTTGCTGGCTTTTAAGACCCCAGGTCCCACTCGCCAATATGGAATGAAGAACAATTTCTTAGAAAAAAAACTACATATGCCGGTTGACCTCAATTTCCCATGAAACCATGGTCTGCTACTCTGTCCTTTAAAATGTTGGGTTGTATTAGGTTATAAACTTAGAAAAACTTTTAGCTTATGGTATAGTCCAGTTGTGCTGGCCTGCTATCCACTCTGTGCTGTCATTCCCTTCGCCTAACCAAATTCCTATCAACTGTCTATTCTCTGAGTAACCCTCTCCCTCCATCTCTACACTTGTACCCCTCAAAGAGTATTTCCTTCTGTGCATAAGACCTTTCTTGCTGTCACTGTTGTTAGGTGCTGTTGAGTTGGTTCTGACTCATAGTGACCCTATAAGCAACAGAACAAAACACTGCCTGGTCTTGTGCCACGTCTGCAATCTTTTTTATGCTTAAGCCCATTGTTGCAGCCACTGTGTCAATCATCTCATAGAAGTCTTTGTCCTTTTTGTTGACCCTCCACTCTACCAGACATGATGTCTTTCTCCAGGGACTAATCCTTCCTGACAACATGTCCAAAGTATGTAAGACACAGTCTTGCCATCTTGGCATCCAAGGAGCACTCTGCTTGTACTTCTTCCAGAACAGATCTGTTTGTTCCAACACCACAGTCCAAAGGCATCAATTCTTTTGTCTTCTTTGTTCATGGTCCAGCTTTTGCATGCATGTGATATGACTGAAAATACCATGGCTTGGGTCAGGCACACTTTAGTCTTCAAGGTGACACTTTACTTTCGAATACTTTATAGAGGTCCTTTGCAGCATATTTTCCCAAAGCAATGCATCTTTTGATTTCTCGACTGCTGCTTCCATGGGCATTGATTGTGGACCCAAGTAAAATGAAATCCTTGACAACCTCAGTCTTTTCTCCATTTACGACAATGTTGCTTACTGGTACGGTTGTGAGCATTTTTGTTTTCCTGATGTTGAGGTGCAATCCATACTGAAGGCTGTGGTCCCTGATCTTCATCAGTAAGTGTCTCAAGTCTTCTTCACTTCCAGCAAGTAAGATGGTGTTTCTGCATAATGCAGGTTGTTAATGAGTCATCCTCCAATCCTGATGCCTCATTCTGCTTCATAGAATCCAGCTTCTCGGATTATTTGCTCAGCATACAGATTGAAAATGTACGGTGAAAGAATACAACCCTGACACACACCTTTCCTGACTTGAAAACATGGAGTGTCCCCTTGTTCTGTCCACACGACCACCTCTTGATCCATACACAGATTCCTTAAGAGCACGATTAAGTGTTCTGAAATTCCCATTATCTGCAACATTAGCCATAATTTAGTATGATGCACACAGTCGAATGCTTTTGCATAGTCAATGAAACACGCGTAAACTATCTTTCTGGTATTCTTTGCTTTCAGCTAAGACCCAATTGACATCAGTGATGATATCCCTGGTTCCGTGTCCTCTTCTGAATCCAACTTGAATTTCTGGAAGTTCCTTGTCAATACACTGTTGAAGTCTCTTTTCAATGATCTCGAGCAAAATTTTACTTGCATGTGGTATCAACGATATTGTTTGGTAATTTCCACATTCGGTTGGATCACCTTTCTTAGGAATGGGCATAAATATGGATCTCTTCCAGTCAGTTGGCCAGGTAGCTGTCCTCCAAATTTCTTGGCATAGATGAGTGAGCCCTTCCAGTGCGGCATCTGTTTGTTGAAATATCTCAATTGATATTCCATCAGTTCCTGGAGCCTTGTTTTTTGCCAGTGCTTTCAATGCCATTTTGACTTCTTCGGTACCATTGGTTCCTGATCACATGCTACCTCTTCAAATGGCTGAATATCGACTAATTCTTTCTGGTATAATGGCTTTGTATATTCCTTCCTTCTTCTTTTAATGCGCCCTGAGTTCTTCAGTAGTTTCCCTGTAGAATCCTTCACTATTGTAACTCAAGGCTTGAATTTTTTCTTCAGTTCTTTCAGCTTCAGAATGTGTTCTTCCCTTCTTGTTTTCCATTTCCAGTTCTTTGCACATGTCGTTGTAACACTGTCTTTTGTCTTCTTGAGCTGCTCTTTGAAATCTTCTGTTTAGGTCTTCCTTAAGTCCTTATAATAATGGTCTCACACAGCATTTGTCCTTTGGAAGCTGGCTGATTTCACTCAGCATAATGTCTTTCAGTTGATTCCAGGTTATGAGATGGTTCATAAAATCATCATTGTTCTTTATCATTGCATAGTGTTTCATTGTGTAAATATTTCATAGTTTGTTTATCCATTTATCTGTTGATGTGCACCTGGGTTGATTATATCCTTTTGCTATTGTGGACAGTGCTGCAATAAACATTCGTGTGTGTGCATAGGTTTGTATGACAGCCCTTATTTCTCTAGGACATATTCCAAGCAGTAGGACTGCTGGATCATATGATACTTCTATCTCTAGCTTTTTACTAAAGTGCCAAATTGCTTTCCAGACATATTTTGCAGTCCCACCAGCAGAGTAGAAGTGTTCTAATCTCTCCATAACCCCTCCAACACTTGTTATTTTGTGTTTTTTTGATTAGTGCCAGCCTTGTTGGGTGAGATGGTACCACAATGTAGTTTTGATTTGGATTTCTCTAGTGGCTAATGGTTAGGAGCATTTCCTCATGTGTCTTTTGGCTATTTGGATGTCTTCTTTGGAGAAGTGTCTGTCCATATACTTTGCCCATTGTTTAATTCCTTTATCCATTTTGTTATTGGATTATTTGTCTTTTTGCTGTTGAGGCTTTAAATACTCCATAGATATTAGAGATCAGACCTTTGTCAGAAACATTGTAGTCAAAGCTTTTCCCTAATCTGTAGATTATCTTTTTACCCTTGAGGTGAAGTCTTTTGATGAGCATAAGTGTTTAATTTTTAGGAGCTCCCAGTAGTTTACCTTCTGTGTCTTCTTGATTTATTTGCTTCTGATTTCTTTGTCATGATGAAATGCCTCTCTGTATCCTTGATAATATTCTTTGTTCTGCAGACTATTGGTCTGACATTAATATAGCCATTATAGCTTTCTTTAGATTAATGTTTGCATGACTTATCTTTTCTGGGGTTCTGGTGGCACACAGTGGTGAAGAGCTCAGCTGCTAACCAAGTGGTCTGCAGTTCTAATTCCCTGGCCCCTCCTTGGAAACCCTGTGGGACAGTTATACTCCATCCTATGAGTTTTTGTCTTTTCTGTCCTTCCCCTTCTATCTATCTGTGTCATTGTATTCAAAGTGAGTTTCTTGTAGATTCCATATAGTTGGCTCTTTTTTAGTTAAATCTATTCTGCCAAACTCTGCCTTTCAATTGGGATGTTTAGACCATTTACATTCTCCCCTCCCTCAGGAAGACTGTTCAGCTTTTTTGTTGTTGGTCAATTGTTTATTTTTTTTAATATTCAATTGTGTTTTAGGTGAAAATTTTCATAGCAAATAAGGTTCCCATTTAACAATTTTTATACAGTTAGTTCCATGACATTGTTTACATTTTTCACAGTGTGTCAACATTCTCGTTTCCATTCTCTTTGTTCTGTTTACATTAATCTAGCTTCCAGGTCTCTTCTTCGCTTCTCATCTCTGTTTCAGAGTAAGTGTCAACCATTTGGTTGATCATTTAAGTGTGCCCATCGTTCAAGCGATACTGTGCATCTCATAAACCAGTCTGTTGTTTGAATGAAAGTTGACTACTGGAAGAGGCTTTGGTTCCAAGTTCAAAGAGTGTCTTAGGGTGATCGTCTCAGAATTCCTCTAGTCTCTGTTGGTCCAGTAAATTTCTCCTTTTTTTAGGAATTTGAGTTTTGTTCTGTATTTTTCTCCTGTTCAGTTGGGGACCTTCTACTATGTCCCTAGTCAGAACCACCCATAATAGTAGCTGGGCACTATGTCTAGTTCTTCTGGTCTCAGGCTCAGGGAGACTACGGTTTATACGGGCTGTTAGTCCTGTGGACTAATTTCTTCTTTGAGTCTTTGATTTTCTTCATTCTCTTTTATTCCAGACAAGTAGAGGCGAATTGTTGTTTTTGTTAGGTGCTGTCAAGTTGGTTCCGACTCATAAATGATCCAACATACAACAGAATGAAACACTGCCACTGCTTGATCCTTGTAAGCACTGCTGTGCTTGTTGAGCCTGTCGTTGCAGCCACTGCGAATCCGTCTTGTTGACAGTCTTCCTCTTTTTCACTGACCCCTTACTTTACTAAGCATGGTGTCCTTCTCCAGGGACTGGTTCTTCCTGATAATATGTCCAAAGTATGTGAGACAAAGGTCCACCGTCATTGCTCCCACGAAGTATTCTTGCTGTACATCTTCCATGACAGATTTGTTCGTTCTTTCAGCAATCCGTGGTATATTCCATGCTCCACCAACACCACATCTCAAAGGCATCAATTCTTCTTCAGTCTTCCATATTCATTGTGTAGCTTTTGCACGCATATGGGGTTATCGAAAACGTTTGGGTCAGGCATGCCTTAGTCCTCAAAGTGACATTCTTGCTTTATAACAATTTAAAAGTGGTCTTGTGCAGCAGGGCTTTTGCCCGGTGCAAATCACCCTTTGATTGCTTGACTTCTGTTTTCATGGGTGTCGATCTTAGATCAAAGTAAAATGAAATCCTTAACAACTTCAATCCCTTCTCCTTTTATCATGATGTTGCTTACTGGGCCAGTTGTGAGGATTTTTGTTTTCTTTGTATTGAAGTATCTTTGATCTTCATCAGTAAGTGCTTCAAGTTCTATTCACTTTCAGCAAGGACGATTGTGTCATCTGCATCACACAGATTGTTAATGAGTCTTCCTTCAAACCTGATACCCCATTCTTCTCCATATAGTCCAGCTTCTAAAATTATCTGCATAGCATACTAATTGAATAAATATGATGGAAAGATACAACCATGGCAACACCTTTCCTGCCTTTAAAGCATGCAGTATATTCTTTTGTTCTGTTCAAACAATTGCCTCTTGATCTATGCACAGGTTTATCATGAGCACAATTAATTGTTCTAGGATTTTCATTCTTCGTAACGTTATGTGTAATTCGCTATGATCCACACAGTGGAATGTCTTTGCATGATCGATGAAACACCAGTAAACATCTTTTTAGTGTTCTCTGCTTTCTGCTAGTATCCAGCTGACATCAGTAATGACGTCTTCATTCAATGTCCTCTTCTGAATCTGGCTTAAATTTTTAGTAGCTCCCTGTCAATATATTGCTACAACCACTTTTGAATTTTTCACAAAATTTTACTTGTATGTGATATTAATGATATTATTAAGTAATTTCTGAATTTGGTTAGATCACCCTTCTTTGGAATAGTCATAGATATGGATTTCTTCCAGTCAGCCAATTAGCTGTCTTCCAGACTTCTTGGTGTACACAGGTGAGCACCTCTAGCACAGCATTCATTTGTTGAAACATCTCAATCAGCATTCCATCGATCCCTGGAGTTGTGTTTTTCACCAATGTTCTCAGTGCAGCTTGGACTTCTCCCTCCAGTAACATCAGTTCTTGATCATGTACTGCCTCTCAAAATGGATGAACATGAGCCAATTTTTTTGATATAGTGACTGTGTATTCCTTCCATCTCCTTTCGATGTTTCCTGCATTGTTCAGTATTTTGTCCATAGAATCCTTCCTTCAATATTGTATCAAAATTTGAAATTCTTTTTCAGTTCTTTCAGCAAAGACCGCTGGTTGTGTCTTACTAACTTTTAAAAAGTTTTAGTAAACATAACTGTTACAAAACATTAGCCGTTTCAACCTTCTTTGTCACACACACGATTTAGTGATGCTAATTGCATTCATCATGTTGTGCAACCGTCACCATCATCCATTTCCAAATCTTTACATCATTCTTAACAGCAGCTCAGTGTCCGCTAAGCAATGAGTCTCCTCTCTCCCTCCCTCCCGCTTGCCCTTGGTAACCACAGAGAAACTTAGGTCTGTATGTACTTGCCTATTCTAAGTATTTCATGTAAGTGTAATCACACATTATTTGTTTTTTTATGACTTGACTTATTTCACTCAGCATGGTGTTTTCAAGGTCCCTCCGTGTCGTAGCATGTATCAGGACTTCCTTTCTCTGTACAGATGAGTAATATTCCACTGTGTACATACCACACTTTGTTTATCCATTCATCTGTTGATAGACATTTAGATTTTTCCCTCTATTCACTATGCTTGCTTTGTGAATAATGCTACAGTGAACACTGATGTGCATTAATTTGTTTCTGTTCTTATTTTCAGTTCTTCTGGGTATATACCTAGATGTGGGATTGCTGGCATGTATGGTAATTTTATTTTTGACATTTTGAAGAAAGACCAGACTGTTGCATAGCAGCTGTACTATCCTAAAATCCTGCCAACAATGGGTTCCCATTCCTATTTCTCCACATCCTTGCCAGCACCTATTGTTTCCCTTCTCTAAATCATAGCCATGTTAGTGGGTGTGAAGTGGTATGTTATTGTAATCTTGATTTGCTTTTCCCTAATGACTAATGATGGAACCCTGGCAACCACGGCTAAGCTCTTGATGGCTAATCACAAGTTCAGCAGTTTCAAACCCATCAGCCAGTTCACAGGAGAAAGGTGTGGCAGTCTACTTCTGTAAAAGATCCAAGAACCCAAAAGCCAAGCCCACTGCCATCAAGTCAATTCCAACTTATAGTGACCCTATAGGACAGGGCAGAACTGCCCCATAGTGCTCCATGTGGTTTCTAAGGAGCATCTTGTGGATTCCAACTGCTGACCTTTTGGTTAATAGCCATAGCTCTTAACCACTAAGCCACCACGGTTTTCCTGTAAAGATCACAGCGTTGGAAACTACAGGACAGTTCTGCTGTGTCCTATGGGTTCACTATGAATGGGAATTGACTCGATGGCAACCGCCTTTCCCTTTCATGAATGAAAAATGATGCCACACAACATTTCATGTGCTTATTGACTGTTTGTATTTCTTTGGTGAAACATCTATATAAGTCCTTCCACTTTTTGACTGGGTTGTCTGTCTTTTTGTCTTTAAGTTGTAGGAGTTTTAAGTACATTCTGGATATCCAATCCTCATTAGACATTTGGTTCCCAAAATTTTTCACCCAAGCTGTAGGTTGTCTCTCACATTATTGATAAAAAGTCCTTTAGTAGACAAAAGTTTTTCACTTTAATGAGGCCACATTTATCTATTTTTTGATCTTTTACATTTAATGTGATTATCTTGCTATTTGTTTTCTACTTGTCCTATCTATGATTTGTTTCTTTTTTCCTCTTTTCCTGACTACTTTTGGACAAACTGAATTTTTTTTATTATTCCCTTTTATCTCTTTAATATACTTATTACTTATATTCGTTTCTTGTGGTTACTGTAACAAACTACCACAATCTTAGTGGCTTAAAACAACAGAAATGTTTTCTTTTTCTGAAGGCCTGAGGTCTGAAATCAGCTTAACTGGGCCAAAATCAAGGTGTCAGCAGGGCCATGCTCCCTCTAGAGGCTCCAGGGAAGGTACCATTCCTTGCTTCTTCCAGCTTCTGGTGGCTGATGGCATTCCTTGGCTGGTGGCCACATCACTCATATCTTCAAGGCCAGTATCTTCAAATCTCTAGGGCTTGAGGCAGAGCCAATATGGTACACCAGGCAGAAGCACTTTGCCACCCCTCTAGAGCAACAACCAGAAAAACTAAGTAAAATAGATACAAAGAACCCTAGGCATCAAATAATGGGAGGAAAAACTTAATCAAGCACCAAATGGAATATGAAACTGACAGAGAACAGAGAACGAGGAGAGCTACAGAGTGAAGGCCCTCTACCAGCAAATGCAGCACAGATTCACCATCACAGTCCTCAGCCACCAAAAACAGCAGATGGGGAGTAAGGGAAGGCAACTTCTCAGAGCTCCCAGCATGAGACAGAGCACCTGGTAACCAAGTATACACAACTTCCCACCCCCAACACTTCCTCCCCCTGTGTGGCCTCTGTTGCATTCCAACAGGCCATGTAGCTCAGCCAGAGAGACACCAGCTCACTGCCACCTGGGTCTCCCCCACCTCCACTGGCTAGCTCCTTCAGCATCCTTTCTTTTTTTGGTCTTTTTCTCATTTCCTCTCTTTCTCCCTCTTCTTTCCTTTCCTTTCTCCCACCCAGCTAATCCCATGTGCCTTCCTTGCCACATCACTCGGCTAGAAAGCCACCAGCACGTGGCCTCCCTGTGTCCGTGCTACCCCACTGGCAGGCTTCCTCCGCCATCCTTCTTCTTTTTCTTTTCAGTTTCTTATCTGACTCAGTCAGCACCACACACTCCATCCCGTCCCTTCCCTCCTGCCTATCTGCACTGCACTTTAGTACTGTACCCTGGAGTAGCACTGGTGCAGACCACGGGACCCAACCTTACACTGCCCTCTGCCCTGCCCTGTTGTCCCAGTATATTCCACAAATGACACATTCCCTGTCCTTCCTTCCCCAGCTGGACCTGCCCTGCTGTACTACTGCTAAGAACCCAGCCCTACCCAACTGGACACAGTGGTGAGAAGTATTCTGCCCACAGACGAGCAAGCAACAAAGCATGCCCAGCCTGCCTGCCTAGACATAAACAAAAAAAGCAGAATGAAACAGACAAATCTACAACCAGTAGATGGAAAGTAATTCCTGAATGTGTGAAGACAGCAGACAATATCAAAATGTGTATTTTAAACAAACAAACAAGAAAACCCAGAACAAGGTGGCTCCAGAAAGGGACCACAATAAAACACCAGATCTTCTAGTAGAAGAAAAGGCACTGAATTCAGAACTCTAATATTCTGGGCTTTCCAAGAGATCAAGAAAAATGCAGACAAAAATAATGAACAAGTAGACAAAATCAGGGAAAACACAGACAAAGCAATGGAAGAATTCAGGAAAATAATACAGAAACAAAATGTCGATCTCCAGGGCTAAAAGTGGTTCAAATGTCTGCTGAAAATTTGCATTTCTAACAAGCTCCCTAGAAATTATATGTAAGAATCATCTGGAGGATTTTGTTAAAACACAGGTTCTGATAAACTATATCCAAGATGGAAATGCAAATTCTCAGCAGCAACTTCCAAACAGCTGGGCTCCTTCTGCTATCCTTGGGGAGTATTTTGCAGCCCACTACAAGCCCTCGGGAAACCCTGGTGGCATAATGATTAAGTACTACAGCTGCTAACCAAAAGGTCAGCAGTTCCAATCCACCAGGCACTCTTTGGAAACTCTATGGGGCAGTTCTACTCTTTCCCACAGGGTCTCTATGAGTCAGAATTGACTCAATGACACTGGGTTTGATTTTGTTTTTGTTTTGCAGGCCCTGAAGCTTAAGATTGCTTAATTTCATGGTAAATCCAACTCTGGCCACATCCGGCACCTGATCACTACCAAGACTGTACCCAGTCTGAAATCTTAAATTCCAACTTCTCACTCTCTGACTCCAAGCATCCTACCACCGTTCTCCTCCTGCTACTTTCTCTGATTTCTCAGGACCTCCAGCCTAGACCTTTCAGTCAAGCACTCCCTCCTCTGCTCAGCTTAGACTCCTCCCTGAGCCTTTGAAGCCACTTGAATAACCCTCTTGCTAACATCTGCTCCTGCCTCGCCTGCAGGCAAACCCGTGCTCTCATCAACCTATCTGTTCACTCACAGCAGGCTGTTGAGCCCAGCTAGAGAGTGGCCTGCTACCTGGTATTTTGAACAGTGCCCAGCACATAGTGCCTGGCCCTCCTAGATATTCTTCCATAGCTCTCAGTGAGCCCTCGTCCTCATCCTCATGCCAGCACCTACACTTTAGACTTGTTTGCCTTCCTCTAACGCACTGCCATAGAGTCAATACCAACTCCTCATAGCGACTATATAGGACAGAGCAGAATTGCCCCATCGAGTTTCCAAGGAGTACCTGGTGGATTCAAACTGTCGACCTTCTGGTCAGCAGACGTAGCACTTAACCACTATGCCACCAGGGTTTCCTGCCTTTCTCTATTTTCCTTAAACCTCTGGCCCTGGCGCCTTACCCCTCTTCAGCTATTAACTACTTGGTATAGATACGCATACATATAGACTCCATCAGCCAGGACCCCCTAAACATTGTTAACAATCCTTTTTACTCTGAAATATTTCAAATATTGAAGTATTGGAGAGAAAAATGCGAGAAGAATGTAGCAAACACTCATGTGTCTAGAACCCACCTCTGCCAAAATACTTTCCAGTCACCAAACCTGAAAATATAACTGCCCATCCCATAGAGGTTAAGAGTAAGACCATCTGTGTTCAGATCTTGGATCCACCACTTACTTAATCCTCCAGCCTCAGTTTACTCAACTGTGAAGAGACGGAAAATCAGATGGCCCAATTCACCCTTCTCAAGTGTACACTTAGCATTCTCCAGGATATGTTAAGCCATAAAATAAAGTTATACAGAGTATGTCCTCTGCCTACAATGAAATAAAATCAGAAATCAATAGCAGGAAGAAGCTGAGAAACTCACTAAGTTAAACAACATACTCCTAAATAACCAATGGGCCTAAAAAGAAATCCAAAAAACACTGAGATGAACGAAAATGAAGACAAGACATACCAAAAAGAAAGGGGATGCAGCTAAAGCAGAACTTTAGGGAAAAGTTATAGCTATAAATGCCTATGCTGCGAAAGATCTCAAATCAATCACCTAACTTTCCATCTTAGGATACTGGGAAAAGAAGAGCAAACTAAACCTAAAGTGAGCAGAAGGAAGGAAATTACTAATAAAGATTTAACACACACAAAAAAAACCTTTGTGTCTCCTAGAAAACATAAGAATAAATCTTTGAGACTTTGGATTTGGCAAAAAAATAAAAATTCTCAGATGAGACAGCAAAAGCATGAGCAACAAAAGAAAAATATTAGATGAATAAAGCTTCACAAAAATAAGAAACTTTATGTTTTAAAGGACATCATCATCAAGAAAAATGAAAGACAGAATGGAGGATAATACTTGCAATTCATGCATTTATCTGATAAAGGACTTACATTTCAAATACATAAAGAACTCTCACAACTCAACTAAAAAAAGATAGATAACCCAATTAAAAAATGGGCAATGGCATTTTTTAAGGAAGATTCACAAATGGCCAATAAGCACGTAAGGTATCAGTCATCAGGAGAATGTAAATCAAAACCACAGTGAGACAGCACTTCACCCCTACTAGGGTGACTAGAATTGTAAAGTCACATAACAACAAGAGTCGGAAAGGATATGGAGAAATAAGACTCCTCATACACTGCTGATGACTCCTTAAATGATTAAACATAAAGGGTCTTCCAAAAAGGGTTTCCTATCTTTGAACCAGAGTAAAACAAGTAAATGTAAATGATAGTTTTAATTGTTTTATTATTTTGAAGTATATTTGAGGGCATTAGGTGTGGAAAAGAACTTCGGGTAAATGGTGGCCATGGTACCTTCCAAGTGGGGCCAAAAATAATCAGTTATCATAGTCTGATACCCTTCGCCGTTGACAGTCACAGCCTCTCCTCGTTCTGTAAAAAATAAGAGCCAGTGATTTCACCAGATCAAAATCCATACCAAATGGTAACTTTCTGGGGATGAAATGGACGTTTTTGAATCTCTGCTGGGTTGTCATCACTCTAAATGCAACCATTTTGTTTGTTAACAAAACCATTCATCCAGAAATGGGCCTTGTCGCTGAAGATGACTTTTCATCCAAAAGCAGGCTCAGCTTACAGCTGCTCCAGAGCCCAGTCAGCAAAAGTACAGAGCAATCTGTAGTCGTTGGACTTCAGTTCTTGGGTTAAAACAGTTTTGTAAGAGTAAAGCTTCAAGTCCAGATGCAAAATTCACCAAATTGTGGTTGATGAAAGTCCTAGTTCTTGTGCTCGGTGAGAAACTGGGATGGATGAGGAACAGTGGCCATGTTTTCATTGGAACACACAGTTGGTTAACACACAGGTGTTGTCTGACCGGCCACAGACCCAGCTGTGTCAAATTTTTTGAATAAACGTGGAATTGTTCTCTTGGTGGAATGATTGTGCACATCATAAATTTCATACAATGCACAGAATGTTTGGTGAACGGAACATCCATTTTGATAATAAACTTTAATAAATTCTACATATTGTGGAATCGTGTAACTTTTCATGGCTGTTTGTCGACGAATAAAAGAATAATAATAAATCTGGCCACCGTAGCTTCATGAGTATTACTGCTGTAAACTGTCAAAAACAGGACATCCTTATTGGAAGACCCTTTAGTTACCAGACGACCTAGCAATTCCATTCCTCTTACATATCCAAAGGAAATGAATACATACAATTATTGAATATACATAATATACAAGTACATACATATGTATGTGTGTGTGTGTGTATATATATATATATACCCACTCAAAAACTGCTACCTACATGTTTATAGTAGCATTTTTCAAAATAACCCAATGGTGGACACAATCTAAATGTCCATCAATAAATGAATAGATAAACAAAATATGGTATAGTCATATGATGGAATATTATTCAGCCATAAAAAGAAATAAAGTACTGATATATGCTACAACATGCATAGACCTTGAAAACATTATGCTAAGTGACAAAAGCCAGTCACAAAAACCATCACCTACTATTTTTCCATTCACGAAAGTCCAGAGCAGGGAAATCTATAGAGACAGAGAGTAAGTTAGTGGCTGTGCAAGGCTGTGAGGGACATAAGGGGGCAAACAGGGGTGACAGCTAAAGGACATGGGGTTTCTTTCACAGACGAATGTCTGAAAATTGGCTGTGGTGATGACTGCATATATCTGTGAATACCGTACACAACAATTGTAGTCTATAAGTATACTGTATGGTCAGTTTCCTAGTGTGAATTATATTTCAATCAAGCTGGTTTTATTTTTTTTTTATTATTTTATATTTTATTTTTTATTACGATTGAATGAAAATGTGCATTTCCACATAAATTTGCCTGCTCATCTATATGCAGCTCCCACTGCTCTCCCTGCTGAGTGAAAGCACACTCTTCCTCTCTGCTCCATAGGTATCTTATCCTCCAAACAGTCTCCTATCCCCTCCTCTCCACCCACTCCCCTGCCTCCGGTAAGAGGTCAGCAAGACGACATCCTATGAATGCATAGAACCATGAAGTGCACACATGATATGGTCACTCTGTATCACCAAGTCCAATCCATTCCTGTCCGAAGAGTTGCCCTCCATCATGATTTATGGACAGGGGCAGCACCAGGGCCAGGGGCCATGCTCCCAGGGGAACTCGAGGCCCCTGGACCATCAATTGCGGTCTTTTAGTGGAGATCTCAGGGTGTACGCCTTTTTATTCTTGTGTTGCCAGTGAGACTCAACTTTGTGAGCTCCATCACGGCTATCACTGGTGGTGGCTGGGCACCATCCGGTTCATCCGGTCACAAGTCGATGTAGTCACCCACTTGCGTGGGTCTCTCTGTCTTCTGGGTTCTCTTTCCCCCATGTCGTTTTGGTACTTGGTGATCTTCCGTTCCCGCTGAGTTGGAACCATTTGCTGTACCCTCAAATGGCAGCTTGGTAGCTTTTAAGACCCCTGGCACCACTCACCAATGTCAGGTGCAGAAGACTGTCTTAGCAAAATGCTAGTTGTGCCAACTGGCCTCAATTTCCCGAGAGCATGGTCCCTGGCCCCCTGCCCCAGCTACTCTGTCCTTGCAATATCGGGTTAAGATGGGAGGAGTAATCATGTTATGTTGAAGTACAGTTAATATTGATCTTCTTTCTTTTTTTAAAAAATTTTTTATTTAATATAACTGAGTGAAAATGTACATTCCCGTATAAATTTACATACCTACCTATATGTAGCTTCCACTGCTCTCCCTGCCCGGTGACAGCACACTATTCCTCTCTGCTCCATACACGTCTCATTCTCCCAACAGTCTCTTTTTTCCCTCCTCTCCACCCACTCTGCTTCCTCCAGCCAGAGGTCAGCAGGATGACATCCTACAGATGTATAGAACCATAAAGTGCATCCAATATATGGTCACTGCATCTTCAAGTCCAATCCATTCCTGTCCGAAGCGTGGACATTCATTATGATTTATGGTCAAGGGCAGCATCAGGGCGAGGGGCCATGCTCCCAGGGGAACCCGGAAACCACTGGACCATCAATTGAGGTCTTTTAGTGGGGATCTCAGGGTGCACCCCTTTTTATTCTTGTGTTGTCAGTGAGACTCAACTTAGTGAGCTCCATTGCGGCTATCACTGGTGGTGGCCGGGCACCATCTGGTTCTTCCGGTCCCAAGTCGATGTAGGCACCCACTGATGTGGGTCTCTTTGTCTTCTGGGTTGTCTTTCCCCCATGTCGTTTTGGTCCTTGGTGAGCATCCGTTCCTACTGAGTTGGGACCATTTGCTGTGCCCTCGGATGGCAGCTTGGCAGCTTTTAAGACCCTAGATGCCACTCACCAATGCGGGGTGCAGAGAGCCCTCTTAGCAAAACGCTAGTTGTGCCAATTGGCCTCACTTTCGCCTAAGAGCATGGTCCCCCACCCCCCGCCCCAGCTACTCTATCCTTGCAATATTGGGTTAAGATGGAAGGAGTACTTATGTTATGTTAAAATCCATTTAATATTGTTCTTGTTTCTAATGTGTGCTATCACCGATTTCACCCAACCAGATACCTAGCAACTATCTAATCTAAACCCTCCCCCCTTCCTCTCTTCCTCCCCTCCCTTGCAGCTGTCAAAGAGTCTTTTCTTCTATACACAAGTCTGTTTTTGAGATCTTATCGTAGAGATCTCATACAATATTTGTCCTTTTGTGATCCTCTTTCTAATGTGTGCTGTCACAGATTTCATCCAACCAAATTTCTATCAAGTATCTAATCTAACCCCTTCTCCCTGCGCTCTCCCTCCCTCCCTACCCTTTCAGCCATTGAAGAGTCTTTTCTTCTATGCATGAGTCTGTTTTTAAGTTCATACAATTCAAGCTTTTTTTTTTTTTTTTTAAATCTTCCGAAGCACAGATGAGAAGTGTAGGAGGCTAAGTTAGTGGTGGTAAAGAAATGCAGGTGAAGATACCAGGACTGGCGACCCAGGGTGAAGGGTGTAACCAATGCCAGTGAATGGTGCCCATAGGAACTGAGGAATGAGCAGCTGTAGACCGAGGCTACCAAGTGCTGGAGCCTAATCCCAAAAGAGTCGGGTGAGAAGATACAAGGAGGTACAAGAGACAAGAATCCTCGAATTTAGAATCATACGAGCAGACCATCAGAACTTGAGGAGATCCCCGATACCATCTAAGAATCCGCCTTTTGATCTACAAATGACAAATCTCAGGAGCCACTCTCTGGCTGGGCATGGATGGTGGGAGGATGAGGAGTTGGTTGCCATGTGTCAGAGGGATGATGAACGGTGACTAGTTAGTGTTGATGTTGTAGTGCGCTTCTGAGTCAATTCCAACTCCTAGTGACCCTACAGGACACAGTAGAGCAGCCCATAGGGTTTCCTAGCTTGTAATCTGTAGAAGCAAACAGCCAGGTCTTTTCTTCCCTGGAGCAGCTGGTGGTTTCCACGGCCCCCCTTTTGGTTAGTAGCTGAGCTCTGAACCAGTGAACCACTAAGCCTCCTTATTTAGTGCTGATTTAAAATAAAAACAAAAACTCTGTTGTAGTTGAGTAGATTCTAACTCTTAGAGACCCTATAGGACAGGGGTAGAACTACCCTCAGCGTTTGGTGGCTGTAAATCTTCACAGACGCAACCACCACGTTTCTTCCATGGAGTGGCTGCTGGATTCAAATCCCAGTCCTTTCAGTTAGCAACCAGGTGCTTAACCATTGTGCCAGAAAGGCTTCTTAAAGCCAAGCCAAGCCAATTCAATGCCGCTGAGTCATAGCGACCCTGTAGGTCACAGCAGAATTGCCCCAGAGAGTTTCCAGTGAGCACCTGGCGGATTTGAACGGCTGATCTTTCGGTTAACAGATGTAGCACTTAAACACCACACCACCACGGTTTCCTTAGTGCAGGTGAACTCCTTGCTGACAGGTTGATGCTGGCAGGTCTCGTATAATAAAGGCGATATTCCTTCTGGGCGTGACGGTTACCTGCCGCGCCCACTTGTGTTACAGCCCTAGTGGAGCTGGACCCTTGCCTCCTTGTGTTCACCACTAGATGGCGCCAGCTCCCTGGGCAGCGGAGAAACCAAGTCCTAGCCTGCTCACGGGCTCCCTAGCTCCTCCTCTTAGGCCTGGCTTTACGTGTGCCCAGGGTTGCTGGGCCCAAGTGACATGATATGTGGGCTCCAGGGAACAAATGGCTTCAACATAGTCCCTTTTCTCAGTGCCGGGAAAATGGTGGGCAACAGACCCTGACCTGAGCAATCGCCAGCGTTGATCCTTCTTCTCCCTGTCAGCTGCCCAGAGACCCCTGACACATGTCAGGGCTGCAGCACTCTTCCACCAGGGACAGGAGTTTGGCTGTGCTGACACCTGCTCATCTCGTTGGCCCAGACAAGGTGCAGTGGGTGGCACTGGTGCCACTGCATCCTCCAGCGACCTCACCACCCTGACCACGAAGGTGCCCGCCCAGTGGCTGGTGACTCCAGTCCTGCTGGCCCAACAGGCCACTCATGACCCATCTGGGAGCTGCTTCTTCTCCTGCTGTAGTGTGGGCAGCTCAATGCCTGTGCCTGCGTCTGCTCCTTGCCACCTCTTTTCCTGACTCTGTCAAATGTGCCTTCCACTTCAGCCAGAGTCCACTGAAACAGTTCCCAATGACTCAGGCCCTCTCCATTCTTGGGGAGTCTTGTTTAGTCATTTAACAAACACCTGTTGAGCACTGAGGCTGTGTGGGCTAGGACCTGACCTAGGCATCTGGCAGAGGGACAGCTGTGCACCAGAGGGACGCAGTCCCTGGCGTCTTGGAGGAGGTAGCTTGGTGCAGAATGAGATGTTAAACTGTGCGTTACTAAATAATTGTTTAATTGCTCACGGAAGTCCCTAATGCTACAGTTTCTGTACATTTCTAGGACATAGGATTTCAGAGCAGAAAGAAGCACAGAAATTATCCTAATATAACCCTCCTCCTCCACCACCCTTTCAAAATATCAGGATTCCAGACTCCCAGTCCAGTGCTCATTCACATCATTCTGTAGTCACGGTGGCGTTGGAGGTGAGGGATAAGGGAGGTTTCTACGAGGACCCAGTGGTCAGGGTGGACTCCCCCTCGTCTCTGAACTACCTGCCCCTTCACGTTGATGAGTGAATGAATGAAGCCCAGCAAGGGGCTTGCCCAACACTGACCCTTCTCTGAGGAGATGGGGCTCCCGAGCAGGCCCTGCCTGCCTCCCCGGCTCGGCTCGCATCCTGGGAGGGGGAGCGGGCCCGCCCAGTGCCCTTCCTGCCCCCACCGCCGCAGGCTCTCTTGGTGCCCTTTTGGCAGCAGAACAGAGGGCACCCAGAGCGGGTGGCAACTCGCCCCGCCACGGGCTCGCAGCGGCGGGCGATAGGCGCTGGGGGGACGCGAAGATAGACAGACAGATAGTGCTCCCCTCCCCCGCCCCCGCCCCCACCTTTCCCACGCGGCGGCCGAGGAGCCGTTCAAGACCTGGCGAGCGCTCCTGCCCTTCGCTGGGCGCGTGAACCGTGACCCTCTGTCTCCGCCTACTGCACCTGTCCAAGCCCTCTGAACACTTAGCAGTCCTCCCGGGGGCACTGACTTTGACAAAGATCACACAGCTTCCTGCACACTTCTGGGCCTGACAAGGTCCCCGAAAAAGACCCCTCGGCTGCGCTTGGCGGGTGACGTGCCTCGCTGGGAAGGCTGCAGAGCTCCGTAAAGGCCGCCAGGTGGCGCGCTGGCACTGCGTGTTCCTCTGACTTCTTAGCTCGGCTAGGCTGGGGACCGGGGACAGGAAAATTGAGAGACCAGGCCTGAACAGCAACCCTGGAGGCAGAAGGCGTCTGAGGCTAGGACTGAGATTTGGAGGCGCTCTTCCTCCTCTAAAGAAAGGCAGAGAGAGGAACTGGGGGAGAAGCGGAGAAAGGGCCTAGAAGTCAGGAACAGCCAGGCTGGCCTAGAGCCTAACAAGACTAGGAGCTGGGGGTTCCCCAGACAGGGGAACCTCTTCTTTAGGTGCTTCTTAGAGGTGAAGGCTTCAACAGAGCATCAAGGATCCCATCTACTGGGACCTGGAGAAAGTGTCCAAAGTTTTATATACATTTTCAAATGGCTACACAGTCACACACTGTTTGTATGGCCTTCCACTCACATGGCCCTAACACACTCACCCACCTAACTACACCTTCCCATACACCCCTACACACATGTACATATGGTATACTGTGAACCTTCATGCCACACATCCCATGTGCACCAGCTCCATACACCTGATCTCTAAAAATGCTCACACCACTCAGTGCAACACCCAAATTCATAAAATCTGTCCCCAAAACTACTGAAACACACAGAGAGACTGCATGTGACCCCTCAGCCTCATGGGGACTCCACCCTGCCTATCCTAGAAAGGCTGCATGAGCACTGCAAGTGACACACAGTTTCAGGGACAGCTCCGGTATCCTTACAAACACTGTGCACCCCCCGTCCTCCCCATAAGCCCCTAAATCTGCACACCTGGCCAGGCCCTCTCCATTGGACTGTCACCAGGACTAAATTCTGACTTTCGAAGACCCTGGACACTTTTTCCTTGTGGTTACCTTCCTCCATAAATTAACTTTTAAATTAGCTTTTACGACTGCATTGGTATACAAACAGTATATTAATGCTATAGATGCAAACATTTTCTTTGACCTAAAATTTCTGTATTTTCTTCTTCTGACCTTAAAAGAAATGGCAACTTTTGGGAGGCTCCTGAAAGCATCGCCAGCCTCTGTACTGTGTCTACTGTACCTAATGCGGGCCCTGGATCCTGCCAACTTCGATGGGTCCTCCCCATTGTTAAATGATCTGCTTCTCTACCTGTCATTCGTGCAGTACCGCCTTGGACCACCTCCCTCCACAAACACCCAATAGGCAAATTCCCCTCCTTCCGGGCACACCTGAGCCCACCCCGCAGGCCCCAGCCTGGGAGCCAGACTGACGGACCCTGGGGGCTCCACAGAGCCACCCTCCCCCCAGCTCCCTCCTTCAGAGACACTTGGGTTTATCTGGGCTGGGGGACAGCGTCAGGAGGAGGAGCAGCAGAGAGGGGTGTGTGTGTGTGTCTGTGTGTCTGGGGGCAACAACAAAGAATGCAGGAGAGACTTGAGAGAGAGAGAGAGAGCGAGAGAGCGCGCAGAAGCGTGTTTTGCCTCGAAGGCAAGACTTGCAGCCAATCAGCGTGCTGGGGCCTCCCTCTCCGACTCCACCATTGAATCTATAACCGGCTGGCCGGGCGGAGCTGGCAGCATTTGACTGAGGCTTGGGACTCCACGAGAGGCGCGCCGCGACTGCCCAAAGGACGGCGATGGTCTGAGCGCCCCTCGGCCTCCCCCTTCCCCGAGACGTGGCCGGGCCTCCCCTGGCCCTCCGGACACACACCTCTGCCTCATCTCCCGCGCCTCCCCCGCGCTCTCACCGGCGCCGGTGCACCTCTGCCGAGGCCAGCCCGGGGAAGGCGAGGCTGCCGCCAGGATGAGTGGCTCCTTCGATCGCAAGCTCAGCAGCATCCTCACCGACCTCTCCAGCTCGCTTAGCTGCCATGCAGGCTCCAAAGACTCGCCCACTCTGCCTGAGTCCTCTGTCACCGACCTGGGCTACTACAGCACCCCCCAGCACGACTACTACTCCAGCCAGCCCTATGGCCAGACCATGAACCCCTACACCTACCACCACCAGTTTAATCTCAACGGGCTTGCAGGCACTGGCGCCTACTCGCCCAAGTCGGAATATACGTATGGAGCCTCCTACCGGCAATACGGAGCGTACCGGGAGCAGCCGCTGCCGGCCCAGGACCCAGGTGAGTTCCCGGGGGTCGCCGGGAGGGTGGAAACGCAAGAAGAATGCCGAGGAGTTGTAGACAGGAAACTGCAGGCGAAATCTAGGGAAGACTTGAGGGTGAGGAATTTACTGCCTAGAGTTAGAAAAGGTGGGGTCGATGACCCCAAAGGGTCACCTTCCATTCCCAAGAGTGCGCGCGTTTGGGAAGTAGTGCGCTTAGGGCTCCGGGACCGCGGGTGTGGATCAGCGCGAGCTGGGCAAGGAAAGAGAGCCTGGAGATAGTCAGGGAATCGCCCGATCGAGGCCATTTCGAGGGCTCTTCAGCAGGGTGTTCATGATCAGGTCGCAGAAGTCTTGGGTGTGAGCAGTGGAGACTGGGGGCTGTGTTGTCCCCTTTGGATCTGGGGTGGGGAGACGGCGGAGCCCTGAGGGAGACGTGGACAGCGGCCTGATGGATTTAAAGAAAACGGAGGGAGGCAGCGATCGAGAAGTGAGGAAGCTAAAAAAGAAAAATGTGGAGACAGCAAGAGAAAGGATGCAAGAAAGAAACGGAGGAAGAGAAGAAAGGGAGGGAGGGAAGGAGGAAGGAAGAAAAGAGTCTCTTTACTATCCTTGCGTCTTCTCCGTAAATCTAAAACTATTCTAAAATAAATAGTAAGGGAAAGGAAAGAAAACGAAGGAATACTAGTAAAGATGGAGAGACGCGACAACCGGCACAGCGAGGGGTGAGACGGCACAGCCAGCAGCGAGTGGAGAGGAGCCGAGCGGCCGCAGGCGAGCAGGGAGGCGTCAGGGGCGAAGCGGCGGCGGCCAGCGCTCTGGCGGCTGCTGGCGCCGGCGACCGCGCTCGGAGGGCCGGGCGCGGAGCTGGGAATGCCGCGTCGTGGGCGGCCGCCGGCTCCGGCTCGTTTCAGCGGCTTCTCCCGGGCGCCGGCTGGCGATCGCGTGGCCGGAAAGTCCCGGAGCCGGTCGCGGACCCGCCGGACCTGTAGGGCGCTTGGGTCACAGGCCGAGGCTGAGCCGCCCCCCGCCTGGTGTTTTGCTCGCAGTGTCGGTGAAGGAGGAGCCAGAAGCCGAGGTGCG
The DNA here is from genome assembly GCA_028571685.1 of Heterohyrax brucei. NCBI lineage: Eukaryota > Metazoa > Chordata > Mammalia > Hyracoidea > Procaviidae > Heterohyrax > Heterohyrax brucei. Next base: position 107,504,172 of record CM053149.1, on the reverse strand, counting down.
CATGGTGAACGGGAAGCCGAAGAAGGTCCGAAAGCCGCGCACCATCTACTCCAGCTACCAGCTGGCCGCTCTGCAGCGCCGTTTCCAGAAGGCCCAGTACCTGGCGCTGCCCGAGCGTGCCGAACTGGCCGCGCAGTTGGGCCTCACACAGACACAGGTGGGTGCCAGGCGGTCGAGGGTGGCACGAGCCCAGTAGGGGTGCGCCAGACCCCATGGCTCTCCACGAGCCATAAAGCTTAGGTGGCCTTCTCCAGTTCCTGTAGGCCTGTAGAGTGGGGAGGGGGGCTCAAGTTCCAACTTCTGGGGGAAGTTTTTGTTAGCACGTGGAAAGGTGTGCATATTTACAAACTTATGCAGCTATGTATGTCTGTTACAGAGAGGTGCCCTCCACTTCTCACCCCCAGAATTCCCAGATCCACAGCACCCCCCAAGAGTGCTGGGCCACTCACTCAATAGGAATTTACATTATGTTACTTCCAGGCTAGGTAGGCATGAGTGTGTGAGGATGTCCGTGTGTGTGTATACACCTGTGTATGTTTGCACATTCACTAGCGGGCCTGTGTACACGTGGGAATGCCCACATAAGGAGTGTAACACTTCAAGGGCCACTGTGTGTACACTTGTATTTGTAGGTGGAAGGGCACATGTGTACATGTGTGAGTACATATACAAAAATTGTGCTTGTATCAAATCTTTACATTTTGGCTCAGCACCCAAATGCTCCACCCCTCTATCTGCCCAGAGCAAAGAGAAAGTTTCTGGGCAAAGGGCGATGGGGACTTAACTCCCCCCTCCAGTCTCCAACCTGTCCCCAAAGCCCCTGGCAGCCTGTCTCACTGCGCAGGGGAGGAGTGGCGGATGCCTGACTCCCTCCAGGTGTTGACAGGCGGGCCTAGGTTGCGGCTGCGTGGGGCCCAGTCCTCTGGGAATCTGGGTCACCCAGTGAGGAGCTGATTCATTGTTTGTACCAGTCACGGGGTGGGGAGAGGCAGGGGACATACCCCAAGGGAAATTTGGGGAAGCATGGCTCATCTGCTTCTGGGTCCCCAGGTCACCCCCATTAGCTAACCCGGTCCAGGAGGGCTTCTCTATGCCCAAGAGAGTGACTGTGGGCACTCAGGTTTGTGAATGTTTACCTGGGTGTGTTTATGCCTTTGTGGATCTTTAGTCTGGTGGCTGTGTGAAGTTGTGAGTGGGTTTGTGGTTGTGTATGGAGATGTGTATGTGGGAGTGTGTTTGTGTATCTGCAGTGTGGTTTATGACTTTCTAATATGAACACAATGCCACTAACTACCTCTGTCCCACCTGGGCTGCCTTTTATTGAGATCTATTAAGTGCCAGGCTGGTCTGAATTCTTTATGTGCACTTTGTTAACTTATCTGAGCTTCACGTTGACCCTCTGAGATAGCTAATAGTATCATCATCCCCCCGGTTTTGTAAAAAGCCAAGAACCAAAGAGGGTAAGTAATTTGGCCACAGCAGTGCAGTTAATAATTGACAGAGGCACACTTGGATGACTGAATATTCCTAGTCACAGTTCTGTCCCAGGTCAGTAAAAGATGCCGGCCTGGGAGTCAGGATGCCTGGGTTCTTCCTGTGGGGTGACTTTGGATGCTGGCCTTGCTCTCTAGGCTGAGTTTCCTGTAAGGTTTTCCCTCAACATTCTCAGAAGCTAACCAGCTACCCCATTCTTCTCTGGCCCAGGTGAAAATCTGGTTCCAGAACCGTCGCTCCAAGTTCAAGAAGCTCTACAAAAACGGGGAGGTGCCCCTGGAGCACAGCCCCAACAACAGCGATTCCATGGCCTGCAACTCACCACCGTCACCTGCCCTCTGGGACACCTCTTCCCACTCCACTCCAGCCCCTGCCCGCAGCCAGCTGCCCCCGCCGCTCCCATACAGCGCGTCCCCCAGCTACTTGGACGACCCCACCAACTCCTGGTACCACACTCAGAACCTGAGTGGACCCCACTTACAGCAACAGCCGCCCCAGCCAGCCACCCTGCACCACGCCTCCCCCGGGCCCCCACCCAACACTGGGGCAGTGTACTGAGCACCCCCACTGGCCTGACCTCCCCAGGAAGGACCCCAGGACCAGGCAGAAGGCGCCTCCGTCCTAGCTGACACTCAGGAATCATCAAGGAACACAGGGGAAAGCGTACCTCCTTCCCCTCGCTGTCCCTTCCTCCAGGGATCCAAGGAGTTTCCAGATGAAATTTGCATGGACCAAGGATGTTCTCTGAGCCTCCCACCCCTGCCCAGGTACTGGAGTGCCCTTCCAGATGTTGGGGCATTCCACCCTGGTGAACAGCTGTTCCCCTTCTACTCGGAGCCTGGATCGGCTTTAAATGATGGCTCATCATTTTTCATTTTTGAAACTTAGTACCTGTGTCCTGGACTGGCCACCTGGGGGATATGGGAGACTGGGGAGAGTTTGCAGGTCACACCTGGGCTTGGGCTTCAGGCACCATGGAATTCTGGAATCTGTCAGTCCTGGTTCCTCCTAAGTCATTGTGACTGTCCCCATCTTCAGCGGCCCCTCTGCCAAAAAAGACATTGGACATCATGACTGGGACTCGGGAGGGAGACCTGAACCAGGCCCTTTCTCCGCACTTCTAGCCCTCATTTAAGAATTGAGGGTTAAACCAAAGAAAATTCTCCACATGAGGGAAACATTTAATGTTTGTGGCTTTAGAGGGAAGGATGAAAAGAGCCTTCTCTCTCTTCTCTCGGCCTCTCTTCTGGGGGAGAAGGAGGGAAGAGTCTCCAATGTCTTGCCTAAGGACCTATTTCTTCTTCTGTGTACAGGACTTTGCACAACTTTGGTTTTAAAAGCTGTTGAAAAACATAGGAAAACAAAGGGCATTGTTAACAGATAGGACCAATCTCCTCTTAGGCGGGCACCCCTGCTCCGCCCTTATCCCCACCCCACCTCTTCCTCTTCTCCAGTAAGTTGGCAGTTTGGATGCCAGACCCCAAATCTCCAAGGAGGCCTACTAGGCAAGACAACCCCCCAACACCCCCCTTCCGATGGCCTTGGAAGCAGATTGTTCCCACGGAGATGGAGCATGTCGGGTGAGGTGCTTGGGAGTGAAGGGGAGGGTTATCACTGCGTGCCTTTAGGGGTGAGGGGGTGCCTGTCTGCTGGGACTGCCCCTCCCTCACCCAGACATTCCCCCCAAAGCTAACCATCCTCTATCCTGATGTGAAACATGGAAGCAAAGGCGAGGTGGACAACTGGAGCTATATATATAATATGTATTTTTTTAAGAGCAACAGAGAGTAGTCTCCTCCCTACTGTGGTTTCCTATTTATGTGACCCTTTTCTCCTGGATGGAGCTGCAGTGCAAGTTAAAGAAAGTGGAATGTGGGCTCCAGCTGGATTTGGGGTTGGTGGGAAGTGCAGACGCGGGAAGAGGTGGTAGGTCTCTAGGAGTCCCACTTTAGGGGGACGGGAATGAAGAAGCCAACTCCCACCCCTCCCGGCCTTCCCATTTCTGCTTTCTTACTGGACCCATCTTTATATATAATGTTAATAAAAAAGAAGAGACCAATCAGTGAGCTTTTTGAATTAGAGACCAGTAGCAGGCAGCTCTCAGGGGGAGAGCTGGGATTTGGGGAATGTTTTTGGGTGGATGGGTAAGGAACTCTAAGCCCCCAGGGGCTACTGGGGGTGTCAGAGCTTCAGTAACTCACTGCTAGGGCTCTGGGATAGCTTGCATCTGACCCATGTGGCAGGTGCTCCTGATGGTGCTCCTGATGGCTTGGCTGCCCCCAACCCAGGCAGGTCTGGGTGGGTGCGGGGCTACTGACTTGGCCTCCTTGACTCCACTCAGCTTGGTGGCTTGGCGTTCCCTGCCAGCCAGCTGCCCTCCGTCACTGCTGCTAGGTCACCTCAGGGCTGCTCTTTGATCTTGAGCTCACACGCAGACATGCTTGTACACGCGTGTAAACCCCCTGTTTCCACGCCCAGGCACTCCCTGGCCCCTCACCTTCCTGTCTATCCCTTTCAGCTTGGGGTGAGGGTGGGGCTCAGACAGGGGGAACACCTCTGCTCCTGTAGCTGGAAGGGACCCTGGGCTACTGGGAGCCAGGCTGGGGTGGAAGCAAATAGACAAGGGGGGTTCTGGTTTTTCCATTGTCTGGGACAGCTCAGGCCCTGACTCAGAGCTCTCCTGCTGCTGCCACTGACTGGCCAGGCCAGCATGGCTGCCTCTGCCCACCTTCCACACCGCCCAGTGCCAAGGTTTGGGGTGGAAAGCTGGAGGTGGAATGAATGGGGTATGTGTGAGTGGCACGTCCAGGCACAGGTGGGTGATGGAGAATGAATGGTGCCTCTCAAATACACACACACACACAAGCACCAAGACACACGATGCCATCCCTCTATTGTCACACATGTGACTCCCACACCGAAGCAAACGTATCATCACATACACACACAAACACACATACACACACACCCCTGAGATGCACATGAGCATCACAGAAACTTACAAGGCCAAAGTCATTAACACTTCAAGAAGCACAAGACCCCAACAAGCACACGTCCTTCAAGTCACCCAGCATCACAAGGAGCCCACACACACAGAGGCAGAGGCGGCTTCTTGTTTTGGAAAAAGTCTCAAATGGAGCATCAGCCACACCACCCAGGAACCCTAGCAGCCTAGGTGACCCAGCTCGCTGCAATCTCCGCATCAGGCCCTCGGTTTCCTCATCTGTTAGTTGGGGCTAACAATCCCCACCCAGCTGACCTCTGGGCTGTTTTGCTGGGGAAGGCACATGAAGAGGAGGAGGCAGAAGGAGCTAGTCTCAAACTCACATAAGGGACTTGTTAGACAGTCACAGTCAGACGGGTGAGGGGTTCTCTGGGCAGGGATCCAGAGCTGTGGGGACCTCCTCCCCGCCCCCTACCCCTACTCCAGGCCTTTCGCTCTCAGAAGACAGGCTTTCCCCTCCCCCGACGCCTGAGGGAGACGGAAGGGAGGAGGGCCTTCAGCCCACGGACGCCAGCCGGGCTGGCGAGGGTTAAGGTGGCAGCTGCCAGGCGGGGCTGAGCTGAGCAGTTTGGTTTGAGGGCTGCGTGCAGGCAGGAGCAGCGAGGCGGCAGCCGGGCAGACTTGCTGGAGACACTGCATTTTATTAGGGCTGGGCTGCCAGCAAAGGGAGGGAGAGGGAAAAAAAAGGGCAGAAAGAGAGAGGAAGGAAGGAGGGAGGCTGGGCTGGCGGCTACGGGATAAAAGGGTGTTGTAAGCTTTCTAATTCCTCCCTGCTCATCGCTGATCTGTCAGGCTGGATTAACTGCCCCGGTGACCTCCCTGGGGGGTCAACCCCACCCCTGACCTCCCCTTCCTCTTCTCCTCCTGGGGCAAGCTGGCTGTCCTTTCAGATCTGCCCCTGAGGGTGAGGGTGGGGGGCATGGGGCAAGGGCTTGAGTGGAGGACCTGGGGTTTGCTGCGCCATGGTGGGCGTCACTGAGCCCATCTTCTGCCACATGTTTCTTGACTATGTCAATTGCCTCGTGACAACCTTTGGGAAAGAAGTAAGGGGATGACTAGGGAACCCCAGTCTGCCTGAGGGTCACTGTTCCCCAGACCACAGGAACAGCTGGCATTCGCTAGCTCCGACTCTGTGCAAGGCACTTGGCACGTGACCCTCCCAACAGCCAAGGAGTTGGATGGTTAGTGCCCATTTATCAGATGGAGAAATTGAGGCTCAGAGAAATTAGGTCTTAGTCAAGCTCACCTGGCAATGCTGGGATTGAAACCCAGGTTTGTCTGGAGCATGGGTGCTGTTAAACACTGCTTTTCTGCATCTCAGTTTACTAAAAGGCCCCAGGGCACAGTGTCAGGGAGCAGAAGCCACCACAGCCCTGCCCTTCCCAGCTGCCTGCTCTCCTCTCTGAAAGGAGGGGGCTGGCCTTCTTCCTCAGGGCTGGCGCTAGGAAAAGCTTAACACAGTGGTCAGGAATGTGCAAACTGCCAGTCAGCTGACCTGGATTTGAAGCCTACCTCCACCACTTCACTGGCTGTGTGACCTTGGGCAAGTCACTTAACTTCTCTAAGCCTCAGTTTCCTTATTTGTAATATAAGGATAATGCTACCTACCCAGCCAGGTTGTTGAGAGGATTAAATGGGATAATGTGAGTAAAATGCTTAGCAAGGTACCCCGTGCAGAGTGAGAGCTGCTCAGGCAATGGGAATTGCTGCTTACAATGGGGGGGGGGAGGGGGGTCAGGCTTCCTCCCCACATTGCCTCTTGCTGCATCCAACCCCACTGCACCCCAGATTCAGACCCAAGCCCCAAGCTACACTTGTATTGGTTGGACCAGCCGTCTCCAAGTGCACTCAAGAGCACTATTTCCAGAGTAGTTGCTTCACACCAGGTGCTGCTCTGGGTGCTGGTTTGACAGAGGACCTAAGCCTGGTGGAGAAAGGCAGAGCCTCTATGGTGGGCACACCACAGCCAGCATCAGGGCCCACCCTAAGGAGGCCCAGAGCTGGGCAAACCAGGAGCACAGTTAGGGGAGGACTGCACAGGCTGCCAGAGAGAGGGCAGGGGCACTTATCGTCGAGGGTGGGGGGAAGCCTAGGAAGGCTTCATGGGAGAGGTGGCATTTGAATTATGCCTTGAAAGAGGGCAGAAACATCATGACAGGCGGAGATGTGGTACCAGAGAACATGTTCCTGACTTCTCTGGTGACTGAGGACTGCTCTGGATAGGAGAACCTGAAAGCAGTAACCACATGGATTGTGCTAGGGCCAATCCTGAAGGGAAGAGTGGGTGTCTGAGTCCTTCCCTAGATGGTGGGCTCAGAAAAGGGTCAGGGTCTGGCAGTCCCAGCCTCATAGGCAGCAGAGTAGCCACCCGACACCTTGAGCTCAAGGAAAGGAAGCCCCTTGCCCCGTCCTTCTCATGGGAAATAGGTGAGAAGAATGATCCCTAACCTGTCCCTGAGGTCACCTCCCTGGCATGAGTCCCAAGCACTGGGGAGAGACCCCACCACAATTCCACCTTGGCAATACAGCATCACTCCACCTACTCCCCAGTCCTGCAGAGCCAGTGCCCAAAGATGCTCATAGGATGGGGTTCTAGACAGCGAGGATAAGGGTTGCTCAGCAACCACCCCCCCCCCAGCTCCAAGCCCCTAGGTGAGGGCTGTGGGCCAGGTCAGGCTCAGTTGCATCAACCAAGCCCAGAGGGGACTGGAACATAGGGGAAGGGGGGACAAGTTGGGGGGTGAGGAAGAGAAGGGGGAGCCTTCAACCAGCACCCTGGCCTCTGTTTTTCCAGCTTTAATTGCAGCGTTAATCACCTTAATAAGCTGTTTACCAACCACCCAGCAGCCTGAGACTGGGAGACTCAGAAGCCAAAAAGTGCTTGGAAATGAGTTTCCTCCGACCCAGGGAAGGGAGCCAGGAGAACAGGGTTGGTGGGGCTTTAGGGGGGCTTGGGGCAGAGGGAGCACATGGGGGGCTTTCAGGAGAAGGCTGGAGTCAGGAAATCTGTTGAAGGCCAGCCTCAAGCGTCAATAGCGCCCTGCACAGAACAGGGGACCAGTACCATCTTGAAAAGCCTTGAGGATACTTCTTCAGAGAAACCTTCCCTGACCTCCAGCTGGGGTCCTCAACCCCTGTCCTGCTCCTTTGTCATTCAGTTCCCTCGTGCTTGTCACTACTAATTCAGTGACACTCACCAGGCCTTTGGTTCCCGTTCTTTCCTGTGTCATCCCTGTTGATGACACTGGTACTTTTGACCACCGTGGGGAGAGTAGCTGGACTGGAAGCTGTGGAGCTGCCTTTCAGAGCCAGGTCTGGGGGGAAGAGCCGGGGAGGGTGTGAAGAGAGGGCATCGGAAATGAGGGCAGGCTGGGTATGTTCACTCTCTCCTCCTGCCTACCACAGGCTGGAGCAGCCGAAGTTTCAGCAAACATCAAGTACCCGAATGTGTAAATAAAGTAACCAGGAGCTCTTGGGACCCCTCCCACAATTGTTCTCTCAACTTTTATTCCTGCTCCCATCAGACAGGGGCTGGGAGGCTGAGGGGAGGTGACAACTTTCCCCCTTTGGGGTTGTTGGAGGTTAAATGAGATGGCATCCAGTTGCGGCTTTTGCACTTTCACTCTGCATTATCTCCTTTAATCATCAGGAAACTGAGCCCAGAGAGACTGTGTCACCTGCCCAAGGTCACACAGCAAATGAGGGGAAGTGCAAAATGAGTGTCTGGGCTTCCTGGACGTGGAAGAGATGAGAGAAACTGACCCGCTGAGCCCCAGGAAAGCCCAGGTCTGGAGGAACATTAGGGAGAGGTGTGAATCTGATGGTGACTGTCTGTCCAAAGTCAAGAATCTATGAGAAGGAGCTTGGGGGACGGGACTCCTAACAAACTCAGGAGGAAACTCAGAAGGGGGTCCAAGAGGGGTGAGGCCTTGAGGCCCAAATTCCTGGGTTGTTTCCTGGAGCAAATTGGAGCAGGATTGGAAATGTCTGCTGAGTAAGCAGGGAAAAGAGACTCCACACCCTGGAGGATTAGCTGGGGCGGGGGAGGGGACATCCCCCACCCTGGGCAGTTCACCTCGCACCTGGCAAACGGCAGCAGTGTGCCCTTCCCTGCGCACTGAAGGCACCTGGCCACGTCATACAACGCGTGTGGCACTGTTCTCCACCCACCCCCGGGGCCAGTCAGGGCTGCCCTGAGCTCAGGAATCACCATAGGGGTGGTTGTGACATGCCCTGGGCTAGGGAAGAGCAGAGGACAAGGAAGGGAGACAGGGGCCAGAGGGAGCAGAAGGCAGGCAGGGAAGGAAGGGAAGCAGGAGAAAACTGCTCCTAAGCCCAGACTTTTAGAGCCTGCCAAGATCTGGGCAGAAGGCATTAACTGAGATCCTGTTATGCACCAGGAACTATGCCAGGAGATTCGCCATGCAGTGTCATTGCTCCTTAAAACTGCCTGACAAGGTCAGTGTCATTATTATCCCATTTCATAAATGAGATAACTGAGCCTTGGAGAGGTTCAATAGCTTCCTCGCAAGTGAATCCGAAGTAGGGCAGACCATCTGAATTCCTGGTCCATGGTCCTCCCATCATCCCATAGCCTCCAAAACTGGAATGGAGAGGAGGTGTGGGGTCAGGTTTAGCTTCTCCCCATTCTTTCTAGACCTGCCCTGTGCCCTCAGGGACAGCAGGATTATCAATCCATGGATTAGAACACGCATGTCCAGATACCCAGGCACACACAAGCCTGCGTCAAATCCTGACTTAGATATTTAGTAATTGTGTAACTTTGGATAAGCCACTTGCCCTTTCTGAACCTCACTTTCCTCCATCTGTAACATGGAGATAATCATATCTATCTTGCTGGGCTGCCAAGGAAATTAAATGAGATAATACAAATAAAAGACAGCACACGACTTAGCACAATGATTGCACCTCAACAGACTGTATTGTCAGTTTTAGAAAAAAACTGTCTATGAGCAATTAGGAAACCTCACAGCTGGAAGGGGGAGTTCTAGGCACCCTCAAAGGGCCCAAAGTTGACCCTTCTTCTTTATAGGTTTCGTATGGACTACTTCCTTCTACTGTGAAAATGCTTCCTTGACTACGAGCTAGTTCTGCCATGCTGTAGATATAATGCAAACACGGCCACACAGAACAGGGCTGTGTTCTGAACCTTAGCAAGAGCAGAAGAAAAGATAACAAGGGTTAATATCCTTCAGTTACTGGTTGACTTAAAAGCTGGTCTCCACTTGCAGTATTTTATTATTTTTGTCTCCATTATAGTAGGAACTTCGTCTTTGTTGCTAGAATAGCTGCTGATGATTTATATTTATCTTATATCCAGCCACTGTACTAAAATTCCCTTAATTCTGGGATTATTTCCTCCACAGAATCTCTTGAATTTTCTAGGTACACAATCAAATATCAGTAAAAATAGATGGTCTTAACCCTGATTTTTTGCTAGTGGGAGTGATTGTGGGATTACAATGGCCAGGGTGGTGGTGGTGGTAATCTGTGAGTGAAGAAGACAGTTACCTCTTCTGTCCCAGAATTAGCTCTGACACAGGCAAGAACTGGAAAATTTCAACTTTTCAGGTACCCTCCCACCTGAGGTGCCCAGAGGGCAGTTCTGGGAGCCCAGGTGGACTTCTTCACCATTTGGCCAAACTTCATCCTGCACAATTTACTCTTCTCACTAAGCAGCTTCTGCCCAATCCCTGCTCACATGCTAGGTACCTGCAGAAGACTCTGCTTGCAGGAGGAGCCCCAGTCCAGCTAAGATGCTTAGGGGGAACCAACAATCCCAAGCCGAAGAGACTGACTTGAACAGTTGGGTACTTGAAAGAAGTTCCTTTTAATAGATATTGGAGTAGCTAGTAATAACTAATCCTTACTGTATTATGGTGCTTTTGCGTTTTAACTCATTTAGTCTCTACAACTCTACAAAGTAGGTGCTATTATTATAACCTCATTTTCCATAAGAGAGAAGTGAGGTACAGAGAGGCTAAGAAACTGGTCCACTATTATACATCTTAGACTTGAACTCAGGCTCACTGGTTCTGGAGGCCTAGATTCTTCACCATTATATGGTACATGTATGGATCACAGGGAGCATAGGTGGATGAGGAAAGAAGGGCACCTTCAGTACTAAAAGGGAATGCCCAGGCTGAAGGAGTAAGTCATTATATCCCTTAGTGGATCTGATGCATTTCACAACTGGCCGAGGAGCCACTATTCCTGTCTCCATGAACTTCCAAGGCATCATTTTCTTCCTCCACTGCACAGGTGAGGAAGTCAAGGCCCAAGGAGGCCAAGTGGCTTTCCCAAGGCCTCTCAGCTTAGCATTTGCATTCCAGAGTACAATCTATGAAGTCTTTCCAGGAGGTGAGGGACATGATTCCCATTGCTCAGATTGGCTTGTTGGGGTTTGTGTGATGGATATTCAAAGCCAGGAATGAGTCCCAGGGCTGAGCTCAGGCTTTAGATAGAAGGTAGGAGGGCATGAGGTATCAAGTCAAAGGCCTGGGGTCACAAAGGGTGGAAGAAGCTAGCACTGGTGGACCCAGCTGATCCCCCTGGGCTTGGGGAATGTGACAGGAGCCCCGCAGAGGCATGTCAAGAACCTCTACAGTCTGGCTTCCCCCAGGATCTGTTGAAGCAAAGAATTCCCAGAGGCTCCAGGGCTGGGAGGAGGAGTTTCCAGCAGGTCCTAGCTTGCATAGACAGAGAAAGCAGCTCCTGGGTCCAGCGCAGAGAGGAGTACGTGGCGGGCAGTGAGGGATGGGCATGGCCTGGGCAGGGGGTCACACGTCTACTGCCCCTGGCAGCCCTCTGCCAACTCCAGGAACACAGCTTCTTTATTAGAAGAAGTTAGGGGCAACAGGGAAGGAGGGAGCCATGAACTGGCAGAGGAATGCACCACTCTAGGGTAAGCCACCAGTCTGAGAGGGGAGGTCAGTGTCTTGCTGTCTACTTCCAGGCTGCCCTCAGTCTGCAGGAGCTAGAAGCACAGAGGAGTCCTGACTGGTGTGCAAAACAGGACGGAGAGGTGATCATGGTGGTGGGCTTCTGGTGGATGCTGCTTCTGCAGACTAGAGAAAGATTAAGGACCCCCAAGGAACTTCATGATCTAAATGAGATAGTCCCTACCTCCTCCATTATCTGACCTGTATATTATTTACTAGCTTGAAGTGGGAGACGCAGGGAGTGGGGTCCACAGGCCAGAGTAGAATCTCTTGCTGGCAGGAGAATCTTCCTCAAGTGTGACCCAAAATTCGACTCAACTCTGGAAGGGGAAACTCAGATGACCTGAGAAGAATACATTTCACAGAAATGGCACTCTCCCTGGAAATGAAGTAATCTCTCCACTTTAAGGCCAGAAAGACAGGAGGCCTGGCACAGTGAAGAGCTGAATCAGAAACCTAGATATCTGGGGAGAGGTTGGCATCTACTCCTTGCCCCTTCCTGGGCTGGTAGACATGCTGCTCAGGGTGGCATTGGGGCTGAAGTACCTTAGAATCATCAAACCATGAGCTGGAAAGCGCAACACAAAGCATCCAGTCTGATGAAGGATGCCTAGCTCTGTGCTAGGAAAGCCCCCAGTCTGATGGGGGAGACAGGGTCTCCCCTTTCAAAGCCCCATACTGGAGAGAAGAACAGAGGTGGACATACAGACCCAGCCATCAGCCATCTCCATACACACAGGACATAGCAAGAGAAACGATCTGAGATGCAGAGGCAGCATGTGACTTGTCCAAGGTCACACAGCAAACAGCAGATTCAGATCTTCAGTTCCCAGAGCAGAGCTTTCTTCACTACACTGCATCCCAGGTCCCCATCTTCCCTCCCTGAAGCCCAGGCATGTAAGGGATTTTGGAGACATCTGAGCTGAGGGGAAGGCCACCTATGTCCCCCTTCACCAGCCTGGTGGTTCCTGTGGTGGGTTTAGAATAGGTGTCTTTGTCTAGGAGTCATGGGGCATACCAGGATGGGCCAGGGGGACAGCAGTGCTTGCTAGAGCTCAGGAAAAGAGGCAGAAACAAGAGAAATACAGTCATAATCAAATTATCCGGTTTCTGTGGCCATTCAGCCTCCCTCCCCAACCACTCACAGGGAAATATTCCCAGAAGCTAGGAGATGGAGAGCCAGGAAAAGGGGAGGGAGAGACAGGAGGGCAAGAAAAAACAGACAGTCATTGGGGGAAAGGGGGACAACCCCTCCCCCATGGGACAGCTGGTCTGAGTGTTTCCAGTCTGTCAGCACGCTCCTAAGTCCCCTGGGCATCTCCTTCTTGGTTCAGCCCCCTGTACTGTGTTTCCTTCTGGGAGTGTGTACACTGTGGGAGCATTTCCCTAAGTCTGTACGCACCAGGAGAGTGCTTCATGTACATGCGCACACGTGTGCCTCTGTGCAGCTCCGCCCATTCCATGTATGCATCCTCCTGCCTCTGCATAAGTCTCTTCTGTGGGAATCTATGTGCACATAGGGTCTCCCTGAGTTACTGTTTCTGGGACTGCCTATCTGTGCAGGTGGGTGGGGAAGGGGGAGCAATCTTGGGGAATCTTTGAGCTTTGAGGTTTGGGATAAAAAGGGTCTTTTTTCCTTTCTTAACCAATCTGAGGTGGCCAAGGAAGAGGGAAGGGGAGGCATGAAGAGTCCGGTGCTTTTGTTCTCCAAGCTTTTTTATCTTGGAAGGGGCAAGACAGCAGTCATCCAGGGGACTCCAAGATGGTATTCTCTCTGGCTGTCCCAGGTGCAACAGCCAGGCTGTTCAGACAGGGCAGGGGGCAGGAATAAGGAGGAACTGGAGCTAGAGACTCTCCTCCTCTTGGAATGGGAGAGCTGGGAGAAAAGGGGAAGACTTGAGAGAGAAATACTCTGGAGTCAGTGAATTTTTCTTTTCCACTGTAATTGTTAAAAAAATTCTTCATCTTCTAGACCAAGGGCTCCCAGGGAAGGGGGAGCCCCAGTTCCTAGAATACCAGCTACACTGTGGGACAGATTTTAGAGGGGTCTTTGTAAAGGACTGAGGCTCTCTGCCCCCACCTTTGCCTCAGCCCCTGCTTGCTGGCTTCTAGGAACCCTAGTCCCCTCTCTACCCTCACTTCTCCCTCCAGCTTCCAACCAAGCAGAATGCACCCTGGCAAGAGAAGGGTTAACTGAGGTGAGGCGGAGGTGAGAAGCACCTACGGGGAAGGAAAGAGCTTCAGTTCTTTAAGGACAGTGAGGAGACTGCCCACCACTACAATGGAAAGGACTGAGATTAGACTCTACGTGGAACCGGAAAATACTGTAACAGGGAAGAAGAGAGAGTAGGTGGATCACCCCCTCCTTGGGGAGCAGGAAGTCAGTGTGCACCTTCTCTGGTCTTTCCTCCCTGCCAATATCCTTTATAAATTTGGGGGAAGTCCTTGATCTCCAAGGCCCAGGTCTACACAGGTCTCAGCTACCCGGATAAACATTCCATCGACTCTGGATACAATCCCAGAGGCAAGTTCAGGCATCCAGACTCAGTGAGGTTTAGAGCTGAGTAATCGGTGGCTGTGGCTCCGCAGACATTTTGCTGGGGATCAGCTAGCTCCCCACCCCCACCTCGGCACAGCCGACTTGGGCTGGGGGAGGGGCGGCCCGTCACTCGGTGTCTTCCCACCCCCCTCCCACCGCCACTTTCTCCCTCTCCCCACCTGCAAGTAATTTGGCCAATGGGAGGGCAGTTAAGATTGCAATGCGGAATCCCTCTAGGTCTGCGTGTGTTTGGTGAGGAGGGGGCTGCCTCCCGCCCCCTAGGCCCCTTGCGCCCTCTTTCCTCTTCACAGCAGCAAATTACTTGTAATTATCTCACACTGAGAACCTTCAGGAGCTACTGCCCAAATTGCTCTAATTGAATTAATTGAATCCCATTTTGTTGGCGAAGATGAGGGGGCATGTTTGAAAATAGCGTATGGGGAGAGGGAGGAGGAGGCAGTTGGAGGGGAGCGGAAGCTCCAGGTCGGCTTCGCGGAGGCTGGGACCCTCATAGGTGGTAGACTGCGCCTTTGGCCCTCTGTCCCCATCTTCTTGTCCCAGCTGATTTCAGATGCCAGCTTTTTTGCGTATAAACCCTTTTTGTGTCCTGCTGTCAAACTGAGGTGACCAACAGTGAGTGGAGCTGTCCAACCTCGTCCAGAGTCCCCCGCCCACCCTCAGGAGGCAGGTCTGCCGAGGCAAGAGATGAATGAAATGAATGAATGACAGAATGAACTCAGCCTCTCCGTGATCCGGCCCCTCCCCTCCCCGATAGCCTAACAGCACTTATAAATGCATTTATGAAGGGTCTTCTGTGTTCCAGGCACTGTGTCAGGCATGTGACAAGCACTGTCTCACTTGGTGATCACAACCACTCTGTGAAGCCAATCCTATTAGTATTTCCACGTTGGAAAGAGTAGAGAGTAAAGCTCTCAGAGAGGTTAGGTAACTTACCTGAAATCACACAGCTCCTAGGTGGCAGAGCTAGGATTCATTGGATATCAAAATCCCTGTTCCATCCTTACCTGACCCAACCTCCCCAGAGGGGTGTCCTCATGATAAAACACTCCACGGTTTCCTTCCTACAGCCCAGATTGCTTGAGGGAGAATGGGATCCCTCCTCCCCCAGGGTTCCAGTCCCATCTTCCCCCAGAAGCCCACAGATCCTGGACCCGCTCCCAAGTGGAAAGAGATTCCTGTTTCTGGGGAAAGGGTGGATGGGGGGCGGGGGTGCTGTCAGTTTAGCTGGCCTCTGGCTGGGAGAGTAATTACACTCCTGCTACTTAACTTTACAACCTGGGCTGTTGTTTTAACGATGCAACTCGTGTTGCGCTGTCCAATTAATCTGCCTTTGGAGGTTTTCCCGAGATGGGGAGGTAGATCTTATCTCGCTCTTCTGAGGAAAGGGGAGCTAGCAGCAGCAGCAGCGGCAGGAGGAGGGAACAACTAGCTGAGGACCTTGGCCTCAGAGTAGGCCCAGAGAGCGACCCTGGGAGCTAGAGGCAGGGGGCAGGGAGGAGATGCAACTGCTTCGCCTCCTGGTCCCCATCTTTCATTCTCACCCAGTCCTCCCTGCTCCTGGGTTTGGGCTTTAATCCACCACCTGCCATTTGCCGTCCCCAAGAGAATCCTCCACACGTGCATTGGGGAGTGGAATTGTCAGATTGGGGACCAAGGAGAGACTTAGTGATGTCTCTGGAGAGGGGGGCTTGCCCTGCCCCCACAGCCCTACATGTGCCTCCGTTTGGGCTCCTCTTTGACCAGGTTACAGTGTCTGGGGACCTTTTCTGACAGAAATAGGAAAGCCCCACTTATGAGCTTTTGCCCCAGAATTGGGCTCAGGCTGTGTCTTCATCTCCCCCTACAGCTTTCCAAATTTCTGGGGTGCTGTATGTGGTAGGGTTCGGTGGCCATGAATCTACCTCTCGGATCAGCTACTCCCTGAGCTGCCTACCTTTCTCTCCGGTGTGCCCACCCATCAGCCCAAGCTAAATTGGAACGCCTTGACTATGTCCCTTCTGTCTCCTCTACGTCCCATTAGCCTGACACTCACCATCTAAGTATCTGGTCCTTTGCGTCCCCATAAGCCCATGAACTCCCAAAGGCAGAGCCTGTCTAGGTCGCCTTGGTATCACCCAGTATCCAACACAGAGCATCTAACATGTTTGCTGGATGAAGGAAAATTCCTGTTCCTTCTGGGTTTTTCTCCTCCTCCCGCACCCCCTTGGTGGGACCTAGCCATTCTACCTCCACATGCCTCACTTCTCTTAGGACAAGATTTGCTCAGTTCAGTGGACAAGGACTCTCAGAGCAGGGGCTCTCCCTGGATTGAAGGTGAGGCATAGGGAACATGGGATGCCTGGCTCCCTCCTGAACTGCAATCTGCTTGTAAGGATATTGAAACCTTGGTCATTTGCAGTGTGAGCATTCTCCAGTTTCACGCTGGAGCGCATGAAACTACAGAAGCTCCTAGAACATTCCATAAGTAGAACCACAGAGCTAGTTTGTGGCGGAAGAAAACTAAAAGCCTATCCCCCTAACTCCTAGTTCAGTGCTTCTCCTAGAAGAGACAAACAGGGAGGAGGAAGGAGAGAGAACCAAGCAGGCTGAACCCTTAGGAAGTCAGGAAACAAATACACCTCACTGCCGATCTAAGTTTTTTGTGCAAACTTTAATCTTGGGAAGTTCACGGTGTAAGGGATTGTGAGAGTTTGCAGGATACTAGTCATTTTGGCTGGAGGGCAACAAACCAAAGCACTTGGACTTCAAGAACCTTTATGAATATCAGCAGTATGTTCCTTTGGCCCCACACAGCTGTGAGGAACTCAACTGCCAGGCCTTACCCCAGCTATCTGGTGGCGTCTGTACCTGCACTAGTCCAGAGAGCTAGTTCATCTCCATCTCCTCCAGTGCTACCCTACTGG
The DNA here is from genome assembly GCA_028571685.1 of Heterohyrax brucei. NCBI lineage: Eukaryota > Metazoa > Chordata > Mammalia > Hyracoidea > Procaviidae > Heterohyrax > Heterohyrax brucei. The sequence continues at coordinate 107,487,249 of CM053149.1, read as the reverse complement.
GTTCTGGAGCACGTGCATTTGTTAAACATTGTTGTTCTGTGCTGTTGAGTCCATTCTGACTCATAGCAACCCTGCACTAGAGAGCAGAACTGCTTCTGAGGGTCTCCTAGGCTGTAATCTTCATAGGCATCAACTCTCAGGTTTTTTCTCTTGCAGAGCAGCTGGTGGGCTTGAACCACTGGCCTTTAAGTCAGCAACTTGAGCACTTAATCTCTGTGCTACCAACGCTTCTTTGTTAAATATTAGGGTGTGGAATAGGAGAAAATAAGCTGTCAAATACCACTGAATTGTATGTATCATTAGATCCACTATCTACTCAAAGCAGACGGACACAGGGAAAAAAGGGCTGTTCTAGGAGGACAGCATAAATTTACGCTTAGGTTCCAAGGTTTCTTGTTGATTTTGATTCCAGGCATGGTGGCTATAGCCCTTTCAGATGTGTGGCAAGGCAATGGGTCCTGGCAGGAGCCTTAACCCCAGCCAATGATTCCTTCTCTCCAGAGCCTTTGCTCAGTTGGAGGGAGATTGTCCTGTCGCTGGTGGTGGTGGAGGGCAGCGGGTAAGGCTGAAGCCCTTGATTTAGCTGTTTGGGTTAGACGTTAAGTGGGAGAGGACCCCACCCCATTACTTTTCCTCCTTTAGCTCCTTGTCCTGCCCAGAAATCCATCTGGAGCTGGCTACCTCCCAATCCAGAGGGCTTTGAAGGAGGGCTGGGGACTGACCCGCCCTTCCCAGAGTCACATCATCTGAGGCATAGCCAGGACATCTGGGGAGTGATGCTGATACCAGGCTCCAAAGCTGTTGCCATAGCCACTGGTGGGCAGTGCCCCTGCTTTGGGAAGATCCCACAAGCACGGAAGGGGTGGGGAGCATGGAGACAGGGGGTAAGGTCCCCCAGAAAGGTCCCCTTCCTGTCCCCCCAAGTTCTGCTTTAGGAGTTTCTTGTATTTGGAGCGCTTGTTCTGAAACCAGATTTTTACCTGTGGGGAGAAAAGGAAAAAGAATGGAAGGTCAGAAGGAACGTTTACGGAGGGGGAGTGACACCAGGACCCAGATGTAGGGAACAGTCCTGAAAGAAGACAGGAGGTTGGAAACCTTGACTCCAGCCTTCCACAGCTCCCAGAGTCCCCTGAGTTCTCACCTAGCCGGAATCCAGTTCTCCCCGTAAGCCCTCTGTACCTCAGCCTAGCCTGGACTACTCAGTCTTGATACATGCCCCCAATACTAACTAGTTGCCAGCTATGAACACCCCGCTGGAGAACCCTGACAAGGTCCCCAGCACTGAGGGCCAGCTATGACCACCCCACTAGAGAACCCCAGTAAGGTAAGGGGACTCATCAACTATCACACCTGGGTGGAGCTGGGGACCTGAGAGCTCAGAGAATGCATGGGTGAGCTTAGACCATAGGCGGGGCAATGGCACTGGCCTCACCTGGGTCTGGGTGAGGCCAAGCTGCGCGGCCAGCTGTGCCCTCTCGGGCAGCGCCAGGTACTGCGTGTGCTGGAAACGCTGGTTCAGGTGCTGCAGCTGTAGGCTGGAGTAGATGGTCCTCGGCTTGCGCAGCTTCTTAGGAGGGACTTGGGGACGCCGCACAGAGTGCTCTGGGGACATCTGTGGCTTCTCAGAGTCTAGGAGGCAGCACAAGACGGCATGTGTGGGAGTTGGGAGGAGGATGAGAGGGTGGGGTGAGAAGCAGATTCATAGGCTTATTTTTATCTCCTTTGCAAGCCCTCACCAATTCACAAAAAGCAGAGACGTGGAGATTCTGGTCCTTCTCTCTGCCTTTCTCTATATTAGGCTCTACGCTCAGTCCAACCCCCAAGGTTCAGGGAGCATCAGGTGATACACCACCTAGTGCTTGCCCTCAGGGGGTTCCCACTCTTCTACGTCTTTTGACCAGAGGATGAGGGTACTGGCATCAGGCTTCAGGTGGTACACTTGCAGCAGCTTCGATTGGGGCAGGGCAGAAGGCTCCGTTGATGGAGGGCTGAGCTGAGGCCTAGAGACAATGGGGAAGGATGTTCCAGGGGATGGGAGCTCAGTGGTAATGCCAAGCAACCTGTAAAAGAGTCCGTGTGGAAGCCTCAAAGCCACTACAGAAAGAGGAGTGGGTCAGAAGGGCGGCTTAGGGACTCTGAACTCCAGGATGAAGGCCTTCACCCCAGCTTCTGAGTGTGGAAGGTCCCAGGGTTTGCCATCCTCTTGAGTATCCTAACAGGCAGCCCCTCTACCAAGGTGCACCCTGCAGGAAAAAGTGACCCTGCCCCCTCTCCCATGATCACATGCCTGGGGGGGGGGGGACGATTTTCAGGGGCCTCAGAGGCTGCACTCCAGGAGAGGTGAAGGGGAAGGTTACAGGAGAGGTGATGGAGCTCTGAGAACCGCAGCGAGGCTCCAGGCTGGGCTGCTCCGGAACAGCACTGCGGTGCCACAGCAGGACAACTGGTCACCTCCTGCCATCTGGGCCCAATCTCTCAAGGCAGCTCGGTCGGCCGGGAAATGCGTGTGAGCCCGTGCAAGAAAGTGCGTGTTCCTCTGTCGAGTGGCTCCAATCTTAGCCACTCTACGGGACCGTCCCATGTGGTTGGGAGGGGTGGGGTGGATGAAGCGGCTGAAATGCTTTCGGGCTTGAGGAAACATTCGCGGCTTTCCATCACGCTGTCTGCCCGGCCGGCCGCACCCAGCCGCAGACAGAGCTGAACCCCAGTTCCAGCCTCGCGGCTGGTGCCCATTCGCGTCTCTCCTCACCAGTTCGACCCTAGTAGGGCTCACGCCACACTCCTCAGGTTCCAGTCTCTTGGCCTGCCGCGGTCACCACTGTCTGCACCTCCACTCGTCCCGCTCCCCGCTCCCCTCCCGCATCCCTCTCTCGCTGACTCCGGCTGCTGCAGGCTTCTCAGATCTATCACTCCTCACAGACCCGGGGCAATTCCCAGAAAAACTTGGTTTCCCTCCCAGCGCGTGTAGGGCCTCTCCCGCTCAATGCCACTGCTGGCAGCCCAGGACTGGAAGCCAAGCGACCACCTGGATTGCTGTGACCACACAGAGACCCAGCAGGCAGACTCAGCAGCTCGATTCTCAGGGCCTTCGGCACTCGAACTCTGTGACAAGACAGCCCCCCAAGTTCCTTCCCTGACAGTGGCCTTTCCCCACAGTACTGGCAAGTTAGGACAGGGTCTGTCCAGGTCAGGAGAGTGGAGCCCCGGGGACTCCCTCAAGGTTCCAGCCTCAGTGCCGACTCAATAGGGTGTCTGCGCACAGCATGTTTGGAGCTGAACCTCTCCTAAGACAGGCTGGACATGCAGTGAGGATAAAAGGAGAGTCCCAAGTCCCCCCTCACACCACAATAACTTACTCCAGAGTAAGAAGAATCCACCAGTTTCAGCAGGAAAATGTCATAATCTGTTTTAAGAACATTTATGTGTATGCGTGTGATTGTTTTCGTTGGATCCGGGGAAAATCCATAAGAAAAGGAATTTTTCACCTTCTTGTCCTTAGACAAGCAAAGGAGAGGCAAAGGGTGTGCAAGACAATAACGCTAACACCAATCCCATTTCCCACAGTTCCCTTAAAGACAAGGTATCTTATCCATCAGATACACACACCCAAATATACTGCACTAGCACATATTTAAAGACTCCAAGGAATTCGTTTGTAAAATCTAGATTTGTAACACTCTCCCCAACTGCCTGCTGAAAGACCCCTAACCCAAGGACAGACCCAGCAGTCTGTGAGAGGCAGCCCCATTTCTGCCACAGAACACAGTTAACTTTTGGGGGCTCTGGGGAAATTCCCCAAAATCCTCTTTGCTGCCCCCATACAGTGAAAGTCAGTTTGCAAAGGTCAAGAGCCTGGAAAAGAGGCAGTGTCCTGTTCACCTGTACATGAAGGAGGTGGAGTGTGTACATCTCTAGAATCACTCCTGGCTCTAATGGTTTATCAGTTGGGGCACCATGCTGTAGGGGCAACAGGGGAAGGGAGAGAGGTGTATCTGTCCTGGGCCAATGCCAGCAGAGTCACCTGGTGGATGTGGATTCTTACTGTGCCAGTGAGGACTGCAGGACCAGGGAGTGCAGGGGACCTAGGTCTAAGCTGTAGGTAGTACAGACTGGTGTATGTACAGTGTGCATGTGTAATGCCATTCCTACCTAAGCTCTGTGTCTGCTGAGCTGTGCAAGCCCATACTCAGGCCTTCCAGTAGGCACTTTCTCCGGAGCTCAAAGTTGTTCCAGGTGATGTGAACTGGGGCCTAAGCCATCCCAAAGGCAAGGGACTGCAGTCCGACAAATGGCTTGCTCTTTTGGATGGACAACTACGAGGTAGTCAAGGTCTTCAGTGGGGGGCTGCTGACCCTGGCTTGTGGCTACATTCTTAGGACACGGAACGGAGGATCCAACCCCCAGATACTGCCGGGCCAGCTTCCAGCCTTGGTCTGGCAAGTTCAGCGGAGAGAAGCAGGGACTAAGAAGGGAAAAGAAGGAATTCTGAAAAAGCCCACAAGTCTAGTGCCCTCCTACCAGGGCCTGACTTCTGTTTACCAGAGTACGACTTGAGCATTGCTTTCTGAGACGGGAACACGGAGATGTGCGACAAGGGGATGGGAGGGCGTGCAAAAAAGGGAATGCTGCAGAAGGGTCTAGGCTCCCCTCCCCCGACATCTGGATTGTTTGTTTTCCGTTACTCTTAGGTACGCACAACTCTGCTGCTCCAGGGGTGGGGAGGGAGCCCCCCCACCCCCCAGTCTTCACACAACTGCAAATCGAAACCAGGTCGATCTGGAAAGAAGACCTAGATCAATTCGCCCCGCCCCTCTCCCCCAGTCTCCCGCCCCATCCCTTTGCCCTCCCCCTCCCCCTAGGTTCCGTGTCAGGCTTGAATCCCAGTAGCTGCGCTGGAGCAGGCTTGCGCCAAATTAAGGAGCGCACAGGAGCCAGCCCCCGGAGGTGGAAAGGGTCACCGCGACAGACTCACCTGCCTCCAGCTCTTGCGGGTGCCGGGTGGGGCCGCAGAGGGTCTGAGAGTGTGCTGCAGCTCGCTGGTAGGGCAGGTAGGAGTTTCCGGGGGTCGCCGGGCCGGTGCAGGAGTAGGGCAGGACGTGGCCGTATGGCCCCGAGTAGGACAAATCAGAGGCGGCTGCGGTTGCTGAGGGCAGGCCAAGCGGGTAGGCAGCGACTACCGGCCGGGCGGGGGCGAGATCCGGGAAAACCGCTTTAGAGGCGTCCCGGCCGAGGAGGGGGCAGTGCAAAGAGGTCATTGCGGCCGGGACCTGGGCTGTAGGGTCTAAGCCATGGCCCGGCACATCGTCCGCTCGCTACGCCGACTCTCTTTTCCAAGCCTCTGGGACTGGGTCCGGGAGAGCCCCTCAGTCGACCGCCCCCACACTTAAGTTTACCGGGAAAGTGTCTTTCTGCACCGCCTCCAGCGGAGAACACGCTCCCGGAAAAGGGGTTCTGGGAGGGTGCCCCCATGGCTTTTCCCCTCCTCCCTAAGCCCACAGGGGCCCCATCCTCTCTCTCAGGTTCGGTTCCCCGGACCCGACGGGGGCCCCGCCTACTTAGACTCCAGGGATTGGCTCCTGCACTCGGTGACCTCACCGAGGCCTGGAGCCCTGCCCGTCCCAACCCACCCTGGAGTGCCCGCGGCGGGGAATTTCAGAGCTGGGAGAGGGGAGCGAGCGGTGCACACGTCCCTCGCTCGTCTATCTCCGGGTTTTTTCCGAAAGAGTTGCTGGAGTTGCAGAGTGTTTGGTGCAGCCTGGAAACCTCGGTCCCAATAGCCTACATGCGACGTAGTTAGCGGGGCTGGGACGTTGGGATAGTGGAATGGCACAGCGGCGGGGGCACAGCGGTTCTAGCGATCTCCAAGTCCACGGGGTCTGCACGGCGGTTCTGGTCCCGCCGCCACCGACCGGCTAGGGAGTGGAGACCAGACTGTCAGCGGCCACGGCTTATTCAGCGCTTCGGAATGCGTCGTCGCTGCGGCGCGCGGGCATCTGTTGGTAAACAGACGCCCTGCCAGGGGAGGTGCCCCCGGCGCCCAGCCTGGCCCGCACGCGTGCTGCTCGCACGCCCCCGCGAGGCGCCCTCGGCCTGGCACGCCGCGACCGCCGCGACCGCGCCCCGCAGCTCCCCTCACCCCCGATCCAGCTTCCGCTTCCGGCAGGGGCCCCGGGTTGGTTGCGACACTACAGCTTCTGCTGGCCCCGGGGCCGCAACAGGGATCTGCCGTCTGGGCTTTTACCGGAGAGGCGCCCCGCCTTTCTTGGCGTCGCGTGAGACCGAAGCTTTGCCCAAACGAGGGCAAGACCCGGCGGCGGGGGCCTGGAGGGCGGGCAAGTCCAGTTTGATGACTCCTTAGGACCCGCATAAGTACAGCAGGCCCATCTCTGTGGCGGCATCTTCCAGGTTATGTGCAAGACCCGATAAACACTAGTGTCTGAAGACTGGATGCAGCGTGTCTACATACACAAATATCCATTCTGACATGTACACACTACCTGCACGACATTCAACTACAGCATAGGCCTTCGCATATATCAACACACAGATGTTCACACTAGCATCTCTTGATGTACAGAAAGGCTCACTTATGGATCTGGAAGTGCACTATGCATGCTTGGACATATCCACATCTACATAGAGATGAATAGCAATATCTCTGTATAAAAGCACTATTGCTTGTCCCTTGTACAGATCCATGAGAATACAAGCCGGATCGCAGGTGTATACACAGGAAATACAGAAAATCCGAGCATATATGTACGTGTACCTACCCTATGAGAGATGTGTGCCCACACATGCCTAAACTGCTTCATGATAGGAGACAGCTACGTCCACAAAACCCACTTGTCCTCACAGCGTGCTCAAACACCACCCCACATGAGTACAGAACTAAGACATGCAGACTTATGCGTATATACACATATGCACTCAGTATCAGGGCTCAGAGTGAAGGTGGCAGTCTTTAGAATTGAGGCTGAGGGAGGGGACATTGTTCAGGGAAAGAGAGAAAACTGAACAGTAAGAGAAAGTCCAGGGAATGGCAGGGCCAGACCTCCTTGGAGAGACAGGAAGATAGACAGGTGTGCAGGGGTGGCTCAGACCCTAGCCAGCTATCTGGGAGGTGTTGTGGGTTGACTGCTAGCCAGTGCCACTCAGCCTTCTAGAAGAGCAAGTCCACTTCAAACCGGACTCTCCTCTCCCCTCCTTTCCCACTGAAATGAACAGATTTGAGTTTTTCTGCAACACTCCTCTGACATCTAGCTCTGAGCTCTCCCTCCCAGAAACCTCAGACCTCTTAAGGGAAGGGACTGTATAAAGGAGGCCCCTCCTCTGGGCAGCTGGTGAACCTATTCCCCTCTTATCCAACAGGGCATGGAACATTTACTCAGTTGAACGAGGTTACTGTTACATGACACTGCCTTTTGCCCTTCCTTCCCCAATTCCAGCGGTGTTGCCATCTCATTAGAGGGGCAGCTGGGAACCTAGGAGGAGGTATTTTTCTAGCCTCCTTTCCACCCTCATCCTCCTCTGGAGGGAGGCAGCCACATGGCATACAGTGCCCTGTAGGTTCCAAGGATGTGTCTCCAGGTGTTTCTAAGTCATAGAAGGCTTTTAGAAGCAGAGTTGACTGTCACAGAAGGCTTCCCAAGGGAGGTGCCTTTGAGCTGGACTTGAAAGGTTGGATGGAAGGACACTTGTCTGGGCTGGTTCTGGAGACAACTCTGCTGCAACTGGCGGGAAGTGGCAGGAATGGGTTTTCTGGCAGGGTGTCTGCAGCAGCTGGTCTCTAATAACTTCCAAAGCCAAGAGATCCATGCCTAGAAGCTCTCCTAAGTTCTTAGGAGTTTCTCAGCTCCGTTTGCAGTAGGAAGCACCCTGCCACTCTTTAGAATTTATAAGCCACTCACTACATAGAAGCCTAGTTCACTCCCCACCCCTTACACACGTAGGAAGCAGGTATTGACATCATTCCAGTTTTACAGGTGATCAAACCTTTCTCGCCAACACTCGCTCCATTTTGGGTGTTCCTCAGCCTCCCAGAGTGGGGACTGGGACACAGACTGATGGGAGACTTCGAGATCTCCTCAGGTGCAGACTTCCCTAGAAGGGATCCCCTGGGACCTAAGCTGTATCTTTATGAGTCAGGGGCTGAGGGACTTCTAGGTCAATTGGGAAAGGTGAAAGAGGTGGTGCATGGGGTCTAGGAAGGGCTGACCAAGTTTGTTGGATTGGAAGAAGGGCAGCCTGAGAGGCCCGAGGTCTGGCTTTGCATATGTTCTGTGGTTTGCTGGGTTAACCATTTCCTGTCTCTTGAGATTCAGTTTATCTTTCTGTATTAAAAGGAGGGAGCTGGACACAAGACCATCTAGCCTTTATCTCTTGCTTTAGGATGAATTGTAAAAGCCCAAATCCCAAAACGTAATAAAACCCAGAAGAAGGTAAAGAAAGGAAGGCGGAAACAGAACAAAACAAACTAACGTTCTCCTGTTGCTGCAGCCTCTGACTCGTCTCCAAAGCCAGAAATGGTCTTCTGGTTCTTCCCCAGCAGGTCCTCTGGTTCACTCTCTGGGAGAAATAGGCCCGCTTTGGAGAACCTCAGCACCGAGGAGACGCCCTTGGGGGCCGACCTCAGGGTCCAGGACGAAGACGCAAAACTGCGAGGGTCTCGGGACTGGACCTGATGGACGATAGTTTGCAAGTGTTTCACGGGTAGCGCCGGCCTACCCAGTCACGTAACGACTCCTTGCGCAGCTTAGGCACCCGCAGTTGAAGAGAAAAATTTGCCTTGCTCGAAATCATCACCGAGTCTTGACATTCACTGAAGTCTAGGATTCCGCCTGAACCACTGTCCGCTCCCAGAGGTTCACACCACGCACCCCAAACACGTGGTGGGCGGCGCGCAGAGCTCTGTGAGCAGCGGCTGCGCAGCTTATCCTGCTGGCAGAGCCGGAGGTCTCCCGCGAGCAGGCAAGCTAAGACGATAGTGTCAGCGACTGTGACTAGAACTCAGCGCAGGGGTCTGCAGCCCCGCGTTGTCTTTGTAATGCCCGTGCGGATCTGCCCAGTGGCACAGAGATTCCTGCGCGACCCTTGTCCTCTCTCCTTGGCAACCCTTCGTGGCTTATCCTCGCTGCTTCTGCGACCCACCGCTACACCCCAAACGAAATTTTAGTTTAATTTTGTCCTTTCTCGACGAGTACTAGGTTTAGCTTGGCAGGGGTTTTGGTAGTAACTCGGTTTGGGGAAACACTGTGAAAATTCGATTTAGCAGCTGCAGGTCCGGAGGATGGAAGGTAGCGAATTGTTGCCCCAGCCTCCTTTCGCTCAGCCCATCGCACTAGGGACTGAGCCCCCACATTCGATGAGGCCCACCACACGTAGAGACCTGTCTGCATGCTCCGCTTGGATTCAACTCTTCCTGAAATTTTGAATTATTCTGTCTCTTTCTGATCGAGCATTTTAGTGAGCGCTTTTGCAAGTTTGGCAGTGGGCTAGTTACTGACATCACTCCGTGCCAGCCGTCCTGTTAGTGGAACTCACCTCCACGCAGACAGTCTTCCACAGACAGATTTCTCTGGGATTGTAATTTCCTCCTTACTTTCCAGGTATCCCGGGAAAAGCTCTGGGGGTAGGGACAGAGGTCAGAGAGGGAGAGGTCCTGAGATCAGTGGGAGGGACTTAAATCACCGCGCTGCTCTGCGGTGGAGCTAAGGCCCACGGTCTCCGGCCTCGCCCACAGCACTTCTCCGCGTCTTTGCGTTATTTTCAATTTTTTTTCCAAATAAATCTTCCATTTGGGATTGACTAACCAAAAAAACACTCCACTGCCATCGAGTGGATTCTGACTCTTAGCGACAAAATGCACACATACATAGTTACTAAACTTATTTTGAAGGGTAAGCTACCCTTGGACCGTATTTCCCCCACGTCCCCCCAGAAAAGATTAATTAAAAAAATGAGGTGGTTTTATAGGTGCGTTGGAGGCGCTCTGCACAGCGACGGAGTCGCCCAACACTGAGTGCTGGAGTGGGACGTGTCTGGAGTTGGGGGGCGCGTGGGTGCTGGGCTCAGCGACTGGGGTGCTGGCATTTTCGCCGGGTGTTTCAGCCCTGAGCCTTGCGGGCCAGAGGGATGAGTGGGCGCCCGGAACTTCGCGGACAGACAGCCTGACGGCACGCCAGAAGCCCCGGGGTGAATGCGGCTAGCGAGGGCCGGGTCCTTCAGCCAACCCGGCTACAGCACATTCGCCGCCCTGTGGCACCGAGGTATCTCGGCTGGGTTCTCAGACCTTCCCAGCACCTGGCACGGAAACTAGGGTGTTTCGCTTACGTCTGCATCGCCCGGCCCTGGCTGGAAGCCCGAGATGGTTCATGGTGGGAATTGGACCGTGCATCTGGCGCGCCACAAAGAAGTCAGTGTGTGCAAGGGCACACACAACACACACGCACACGACAAACAAGCATACTGTGCACAAACACATTCTCACAACACAGTAACCCCAGCATACACTTCACATGCACCCGCACAACACGCAAAGCACATGCACAATCTCATCTCTCTCTCACACACACAAACTACTCCATCCCTCTGAACCCCCTCAAGTGTGCGAAGGGTATGAGTGTATCGGTTTCACTTTCAGCCTCCCAGACGAGACCCTTTGGAAGTCTGAAATGTTTTTCTTTTCTAAGGGTTGGTCTGCCCCGGAGTCCTGATCTCTGCCTGCCGCAGAACCCCAGAGAAGGGGTCAGCCTTACCCTGCTGAACTGAGTCTGAAACTAGGGAAATAAGGGAATGTTGCTTTGGGAAGGCGAGGGGGATGGCAGCGTGGGCACTGCAGACGAACCGCAACTCCTTCCCCTTAACTTGAGAAAAATAATCATAATCTGAAAAAAACAAACAACTTCCTCGGCCTCCCCCCCCCCACGTCTTCCCCCCCGCCCCCCTACACCCCTGCAGCTTTTCCCTCTGCGCTCCAACACGTAGGCTCTGGGCCGCTAGGTCTGGGATGAAGGGAGGATAGACACAACTGTGGTGAGCAACGGCTCAGTCCCGCCCCCCCTCGCTTCTCTTTCTCCTCCAAACTCTCCCCTCGCTGGGGCTCGGCTTTAACCATTGAGAACAAGGTGAGGGGCGGGGGATCGCACACCTCCGCAGGCTCCACCATCGTCAGTCACCCTCTATAATTCCAGCTGGAAAGGGGTCACGCACCAGAAGCTCACCAGTGTGTGTGTGTGTGTGCAGGGAAATGGGCAGTGAAGGCTGAAGAGTTTGCACTGGTGGGGTGGGGTAGTAGGGACTGTGCACTGATCGGTGGCACTAAGCAAGGGCGGTGGACTGGCTGAGAAGAGATAGGGGACCCAGCAAAGGGGTGCCCTTGTAGGGTGGCAGTAGAAGTGGCTGAAGTAATAATATTAATAATGGCTAATCTTTATTGTAGATTCCTTTGCTAGACCTAAACTAGAAGCTAGACATGCTTCCGAGTGTGTTACATACATTTCCTCATTTAAATTTTCACATAACTGGGTAAAGGAGTCCTGTTATTATCTCCATTTTACAGATGAGGAGCCTGAAGCACAGAAAAGGTGCGTGCAGGGCTTATATCCACAGGTAAGGAAGTGGAGAAACAGCTGAGACCGACCACCAGGAGGTTCCCCACTATGGAGGGCCTTCAGTGCCAGCCAAGAGTTTAGAATGGGGCCTATGGACATTGGAGAGAACAAGGATGGGAGCTGAGAGGCTTCCCGGGGCATCTTGGGTACCACAGTGGGCTGGAGAGGAAAGAGTCTGAAGGTAGAGAGCCCAGTCAGCAGGCTATTGTAATAGGTCAAGCGAAAGGAGGAGGAAGGGCCCAAAGGGGCGGTGGCAGGGCAACAGAATAGAAGGGAAGAGGCTGGTGAGAAGGGTGGCTCAGATACAAACTCTACCGGGCCCAGTGACTGTAGTAGAGGAGGGTAAAGGCAAGAACGACTCTGAAGTTCTTGGACTGGGCAAGCAGAGAAGCCCCAGGAAGGAGCCATGTGTTTAGTTCAGAAATTCAGGTGTCTGATGAGCAGATGGACTGGGGACCAAGATTCTGAGTCTAGCTGCTTAGGCAGGCAGCCAGCTGCTCTAACTGGCCCCTGCACAGGTGTGTTTCCCGGGCCCTGCCAGTGCGCACAGGTGAAACTTGCATATATGTAGAAGCATGCAAATGACAGTAACCAGGTCTGGGCCCTGAATCACAGCCTGGGAGGCAGGCCCTCTCCCACCTCCAGGGAGGGGGAAGCCACCCCAGCCTTGACTCACCCTCTCACAAGCTACTTGGAATGCCACCTCCCCAGCTGGGTTTCCTCCGACTTGGGGAACTTGCTCCCAGAATCACCTGAAGCTCAGGCCCAGAAGACTGGAAGCCCAAGTCATAAGATCCTACACAGACCATGTACCCAGTAAGTGCTTCAAAATAGGACATTGAGTTGGGAGGAGTCTCGAAGGAGCCAGAAGTGGGGTGTGTGGTCTTGGTTTATGGGCTTCAACACACTCAATTCTTCAGGGTAGGAAGGATTAAAGGCTCCTTTCCTGGGACTATCTGAATACCTTAAGGGTCAGTAGTTCTCTAAATTAAGGCCCAGGATCCAGAATTAGCTTCCCCTTTTCTCCGCGTGAGGCTGGACTGGGTCCAAAGAACTTTTAAAAATCCAAGTGAGGAAGAATGACCTATAAAAACACAACATTCATGGCATTCCCTAAAGTGTTTTCACATCTGTAACTTCATTGGCCCCTCAGAGTGACTTGTGAAGGAGGTGGTTTATTAGCTCCATTTTACAGATGAAGACACAGATGCGTTTCCAGGAAGAACGTGGCTGGTGCATGCAGAAGTGGATTTCCACATCAGGCCTTCTGACTCAGTGCTCTTTGCACATCTCTGTGGTTTGGTGCAAGGCTGAAGAGACCAAAACCAAATCATTCATTGCCTTAGAGAGGATTCTGACTCATAGCAACCCTATAGGCGGAGAAAAGGGGAAGCTAATTCTGGATTCTGGGCCTTAATTTAGAGAACTACTGACCCTTAAGGTATTCAGATAGTCCCAGGAAAGGAGCCTTTAATCCTTCCGACCCTGAAGAATTGAGTGTGTTGAGGCCCATAAACCAAGACCACACACCCCACTTCTGGCTCCTTCGAGACTCCTCCCAACTCAATGTCCTATTTTGAAGCACTTACTGGGTATATGGTCTGTGTAGGATCTTATGACATATTGGCCTGGGGCCCTTCAAGGTCCCATCCAAAGGTGACTTTGACAATTTCTATGTATTAAAATTGAAAAACAATAATGAAAAGTGAATATTATGTGTATTATATACAGTCACTTATTACCAACTTGGACAAATAAAACCACTGTATCTCAGTTTTCTTATCTATAAAATGGACCTAATAATAAAGCTCAACCTCATAGAGTTATGAAGATTCAGTGAATTGCTCTAACTGATGGGCACATGGCAGGTGTTTTGTATGTTAGTTCCCCTTCTTCTTTCCATCTCCCTCATTTAATCTACCTGGAGGGTACTAGACCCAATTTAATTAAAAAGCTTTTGTTCTCAGAGGATTTGGTGAGGGTAGAAGGTATCACTCCCAGGACAGAAAGCTTCTGCAGGGCAAAGACTCTGCCTTCTTCAGCTCCTCATCCCTACATTGCCTGGCACTGTACCCTGCAAGCTGGACAGTCTTTATTCTCTAGCTAAACCCAAAGCCACTCTAGCTGCTCCTATGTGCCAGGATGCCTTTGAGGGTCTATCCCTCAGGAGTGTAATGGAATACATTCATGTTCAGGATCCCAATCAATCCTTATCCACCCTGTCAGGTAGGTGAGACAAGTATTCCTGTCCCCATTTCACAGATGAAGAAACCAATTCTCAGAGCAGCTTAGCACCTTGCCTAACATTGCATAACCAGTAAGTGACAGAGCTGCGTTTGGGACCCTGTCCTCCTGACTCTGTGTTCTCCAGGTTTTTCCAGAGCAACCCAGCTGTCTGAGGAGTGGGTAAAGGAGAAGGGGGTCTCTGGGTCATGTGAGGGAGGGAGTGGCTTGACGGAGACCCTGGATCTCTGCAGGGAGAGGGTACAATAAGAGTCAAGATTTGAAAAGAAACAAGGCAACCAGCCCCATGGAAAGTAGGCAGTAGGGACAGCAGCAGAATTGTTGCAAAAGCCTGAAGTCTTTGACTTACTATGTGACTTGAGTCCAGAACGCAGAGAACCAAATGGAAGCCACAAGAATACAGATTTGGGTTTGATCTAAGGAAATTTTGATAGAGTTTTCTCAATGCAGCATATTCTCCACGTCTGCTTCTGCACCAGCTCCTACCTTCTACAAAGTGATACCCACCACATAGAATAATGAGCCCCGTGGTGCAGTGGTTAAGTGCTTGGTTATTAACTGAAAGGTCAGCACTTTGAACCCACTTGCTGCTCCATGAGAGAAAGATTTGGCAGTCTGTTTCTGTAAAGATTTACAGCCTTGGGAACTGTATGGGGACACTTCCACTCTGTCCTATCAAATCACTATGAGTTGGAATCAACTCAATGCCAGTTTTTTTTGGGGGGGGTGCAATGGTTAAGTGCTCAGCTTGTAACCAAATGACTGGTTGATTAAACCCATCCAGTTGCTCAGTGGGAGAAAGTTTCTGTAAAGATTACAGTAAAGAAAACCCCATGGGGCATTTTTATTCTGTCACATGGGGTCACTATGAGTTGGAATTGACTTGATGGAATCTAACCACCACCATGTAGAAATGTTGTATCAGATGAGAGGCTGTATGTGACTAGCATAGAGCCCAGCACCTGAAAAGCTAACAATGCAGGTTTTTTGACCATGTGTGTGGTTGACAGACTGTGCCTTCTGTCCACTTATGTCCCTCCAACTCTGACATCATATGATTCTATTCAATAAACATCAGGAAAGGAGCTAAGCAGAAACAAGGAAGATTGATTCAACATAGGAAACTGGCTCAAAAAAACAGAACCCCTTTCAAGTACCAAGATTCTTGGGATATTATGTGGACTTTTCCTACCACTGCCCTGCCCACTTCCCTCTAGACAAGGACGCTAAGCCTGGAGATGGGATCAGGGACTCTCCTGGTTCCTGGGAGCCTAACCTTAGCCAAGAACACAGCCCAAGAATTCTGAGTTGCCCATCACCTGCTCTAACCACAAGCCTGTAGCCAGCCCAAGCATCTAAACCAGTGAGTTGACCTGGCACCTTCTGGAGGGGGCAGTGACTCCTGCATGCCGTGTGCCCCAAGCTGGGAGAAGCCCTCAGCACTCTCAGGACCAGCCTTGGTCTCCAACTGCACCTCAAAATCTTGTTGTCCTTCTTAAAGGTGGACGGGACCTCAGAGGTCCCCAGCCAGAGTTAATAAATCTCCAATTCTAGGATCAAGAAGGTTGGAGCAGGCCTGGAAATCTGTATAATGATAAGAATCCCAGGTAAGACTCTGACCTGGCCCGGTCACTAAGCATTATACCTGAAGCGAGTGAGTCTGAGAGGGAAGGGGCTAGTCTTAGATGACTGGGCCCTGCTCTCCAGACCCCAGATGCCTCTCACAGCTCATTACCCCTGAGAAGGGAAGGCCAGTTCACCACGGAAGTCTTCCCTGAGTCTATCTCCTTTGCCTCCTTCAGAGGTTGCATCAATTACACGAGAATTTTTCAGCCTCCTAAAAGTGACTCCTGAAAAAAATGAACGGAAGCGTCATGACAGGAGCCCCCCAAGGCCAGGCAGCACATGAGCAATCAGGGGCTGGAGGCTAGATGTACAGAAGGTCATCCAGACACTAATTTAGAAAAAGCCATTATGTTGGTGAAAAACATAGGTCTGATTTAGAATAACCTCTCTATTAAGCAGCACCTAGCAGAGTCTCTGGCCCACAGCTGGATAATGGCATGTTGGATACGAGCAATGCTAAGTGTTGACTGGACTCAGCCATCTCCAAGGCTACTTGCTCCTCCTCTTACTGACAAGGGGTGTGGAGAGTAGGCTAAGCATGGTGAATGCCAAACAGTGACCTTTCAGAACGGGGGGTGGCCAAGGAGGTGCCATCACAAGGAAGGAGGGAGTTGAGCAGTTACTCAGTTGGGTACTGACCCCTCTCTGCTTAAGGGGTCATTCCCCACCAGGTCTCAGACCCATGGATTCCATGTACCCAGTGGATCTGCAGGATCATGTGTGTAATTCTGTAGCTGTGGCATCTGTAACTAAGACTTTGGGTGTGACCCTATGTTGTGTGCAAGCTGTATCATGAGGTACATACGACTGTGTGTTTGTGTGACTATGTGCACAGAAATGTGTGTTACCCGTGTAATGTTGTGTGTAACTCCCAGGGACTGGTTCTTTGCATAGGTAGGTATTCAGTGTGTGTGACCGTCTGTAACTGTGTGTTCCTCTCTGATTTCTGTGCTGTTTGGGTGGAGACATCTGCATATGACCCTGTGGGTCTCTGACATTGTTTGAACATGCTTGGAAAATCTGGCTGAGTTTTCTTCTGTGTGTCTGTATGCACTGCCTGGTAGATTATTGGCTTTGCATCTTGTCTGTGTAGATGGGTGTTGTGCTATCAACGGTGTGTCACTGTGTCCCTCTGAGTAACTCAGTTGTGTCACCATGTGTGACTGTGACTGTGTATGTGTGAGATAGCATCCCCCTCAAACCATCTTCCTTTGATGACTTTGATGTGGTTGAGTTTCTAGGGTCCACAAGGATGCCTACCTCACTCTTGAGGACTTCAAAAGGTGGGGATCCTTTCTGCCTAGTGAGGAAAAAACCGATTTCCCCTTCACCCTTACCTTCCTCCCTTGCCCGGATGAGAGGCCTGTTTGTTTTCCTATTTTTAATGCCTAGGATGAGTTCATGGCTGCAACTGACTCACCACTCTTTCCGAGAGTCTTGGGTAAGGAAATAGGGGGTTGCTTGCTCCAGGTCTCTGCCCACGACAAGCTCAGGGACCTCCAGAACAGGGCCAAGGGAGATCTCCAGGTACAGATCCATGTGGGCTGTACCTTCCCTGAGCCTGGAACGTTAAGGAGGCCTCCTTAGAGGTCCAGCCCCCAGCCTCCTACCCTAGATGAGAGGCTTCTGCTTTTCTGAGAGTCCTCCTTTCTTTAGTCACAGGCTAGCTGTAAAGTTAGCTGGTGCTTCGACACCTCAGTTGGGTTCATCCTGCTGCAGGTAATTTATACCTGTTTAGCTCAATCAGCAGCAAAGACTCCTTGGCTCAACAACACTATTTGGGTGCCCCTATGTGCAGAGTTTGCCCAGGCTGAAGGAGGAGGAGCTAAATAAAGGAGGCGTTTGCAACGATCTGGGAGCCCCCAGTTCGATGGGAAAGACACAGTCTCTGACCTCAGAGACTCCTCCATCTTATGAGGGAGACTTTGGGACAGAGAAGAAGAAGAATTCAAACTATAGCTCCCTGGATTAGGAGAACAGTCATGCTCAGTGTCTGAGGAAGTATCAGAGAAGGCTTCTGGATGGTGGTGGCTAGGATTTCGGTACAGACTGGGACAGAAAGCAGGAGTCTAGGATACTGGGAAGACCTAGGAATGGAACAGATTTTTTAGAAAATATACAAGAGGCAAGGAGAGTGGGAAGGCTGAGGTGTGGGATGACAAGGCAGGGCATGGGCTGGACCCCATTTCTGTGGCAGAGGGATTCTGCCTAAGCGGAGAGTCTGGGTAAGAAGTCCCCGTTAGTGTCTACCTGCCGTCCCTCCAGCTGCAGCCAACATATAGCCACCAGTGTCTGGCTGCCCTGGAGGGGGCTCTGAGGCTCTAAGAAGGCCCTATTCCCTTCTCCATGCTCCAGACTTGGGAACCAGACACCCCAACCATGCTTCTAACCAGCTTGTCCATCTGACAAGCCATCTTGCCCCCATGGGTACCCTGAAGACACCTCTGCCAGGGTCTCCTCCAACCAATGGCCAAGGTCATGAAAACCACCTTCTGCCCCCACCTTTCTGGCCCACTGCCTGGGTGCTCCTTCCAGCTCCTGGGACTGGTTAACTCACCAGGGCCTACCCCTCTGCCCACCTAGCCCTGGCCCCAAACTCTCCCACTTCGAATTTAGGGGTATTTGGGGCCACCTTTTTGGAAGAATTGAGAACAGCTTCAGACTTGGAGTTAAGACTGGGGCTTTGGGGAGCTCCCTGGGTGAGGTATTGGGACTCAATTTCCCCATCTGCAAAATGGGACTAATGGTGTCTGCCCTGCTAGTTTGCCAGGGTGGGTGGGGAAGGTTCCAGTGAGCTCATGGGTGTGAAGGCCCTGATGAACCATAAATAAGCTTGTGGGAGGGAAGGAGGGAAGCCATGTTATTTCAGCTGGGCCTGGCTGCCCAGATGGAGGGCCCAGGCACTGAGGGGCTGGGGAACCGTGAGGGTCTCTGTGCCAAGTGCTGGAAACAGGCAAATTCGAGGCTGGCACTGCAGTGACGGCTCCGGGAAAGACCCTGCTGAGGCCACACTAGGGATAAGTGCTGGGGTGACAGCTGCAGGATCTGTGACTTTGGACAAGTCATCTAGACCAGTGACTCTGAGGAACCTGATTTGAGGAAGGAGGGTGGTGAGGAACCTGAGGTCACCAGGTGATGTTACTCTTAGCATCTCTGGCATCCCAGCTTCTGCAGGGAGGGGACACGTATCATTTGCTTCTCTGTCCTCTGTCCTTTGGGGAGAGGAGATTGAGCACAGCAGCAGGTACAGACTTGGGACTGACTAGTTTTTTTCATGTAAGGAAAATTCTGGAGCTGTAACCTGTTCAACAGAAAGGCTTGCTGCATCTTTCTCCAACCAATCATAGATGGTCACCGACTTCCTCCCTCTTCCTCAAATGGGCAAACCAGCACCTTCAGCCTGAGCCCCCACCCCCCCAATCTCCCTGTCCACCCTCTCCCTCCACGCACTCACCTTGGCCTCCTCCCCCCGAGCTTTTACAAAGGCTCCTCACTGCTGGAATGCCCTCCCCCAGACCACACCTGCTCAACTTGCCACCGCCACCACCATCCCTGCCTCTGCCAACTTCTAGTCACATGACACTGGGTAAGTCATTGAATCTCTTTCAACCTAGTCTTCCCATCTGTAAAACTGGGCTAATGCTACCTCCCAGGGTGGTGAGAAGCAAGAGATAACACATAAAGCACTAAGTGCCGTTCTTGCAGCAGGGGAGAGGGCTCCACGCCTTCACTCACCCTTCTTAGAATCCTTCCAGTTCTTTGCCTTATCTTGATTTGTTTTATTTATTGCTTTGTAATAAATCAAAAGACAGATATTTACCGAGCACTTATTCTGTTTGGGGTCCTGGGTAGTGCAAAAGGCTAAGCACTCAATTACTAATTGAAAGGCTGCTGGTTGGAATCCCCTCAGAGGTACCTGGGAAGAAAGGCCTGGTGATCCCCTTCTGAAAGGTCACAGCCGTGAAAACCTTATGGGTCACCATGAGTCAGAATTGACTTGATGGTAACTGCCACCCCTACTCCCCTGCCCCCCGCTGTTGGATTGGCACTGTATGTTTAGCCCTGTAGCAGGTTCTGGGGAATTACAGTAGGACTCACTTGCCCACCTAAAAGCAGTCCCAAGTCTGGATAGGCAGGTGACATCTGCACATATGGAACACACAACAGCTCTGGACAGCACAGCGGTCCGTGCTGAGCTAAGTGAGGAGCAGGCTTTTGGAGGAGACGGGGCGGTCAGGGCAGGAGTGGTTCAGGTAGACTTCCTGGAGAAGGGGTCTCACAGGACAAGTAGATAGGCAGAGAGGACAAGAAGGGCATGACAGAGGGAGAACCATAGTGTGCTCCCCGGAAACCCAGGAGTGGAGAGATGCTGTGGGTGTGCTGAGAGTGAAGACTGGCCTGAAAAGTCAGGCCACCTGAGAGCAGGGCAAGAAAAACTTAGACCGGGCGTGATAGGAAATAGGGAGCCACAGCAGGATCTTGAGCAGAGGAGTGAAGTTTGAAAGAGAAGGGACAGTCTTCTCGTTTATTAATCATTGAGTATATTTCAGATGGAAACCCTGGTGGTATAGCAGTTAAATGCTATGTCTGCTAATCAAAAAGGTCAGTTGTTCTAATCAGCCAGGCACTCCCCTTGAAAACTCTGTGGAGCAGTCCTACTCTGTCCTATAGGGTCACTATGAGTCAGAATTGACTTGATGGCAGTGACTTTGGTTTTGGTTTTATATTCCAGATGTTTGCTAAGTGGTTATTGCTTAGTTTCCTCCTTAATCCCCAAGCAACCAGTGAGATATGCGTCGTTTACAGATGGGGAAATAGAGATTCAGAGAAGTTAAGTAACTTCCCCAAGGTCACAGAATTATGGAGAAAGTGACACAACTGTTGTCTGTCTAGCTTCAGAATCTGCATGCTTGCCAGCATAACCCAGTTTTCCTGAAAGAAGGTGCTAGAACCAATCAGACAGGACCCTTCCTGTCTTCCCTGCCCTGCAGAGCCCCTGGTGGAGTGCTCCAGGGGCTGGGAGGAGATGAAGCCTCTTCTGAAAGCTGATTTTCCAGCAGTTTATGGAACCGGTCAGGGGACCACTTGTCTCGAGTTACCACACAGGGAGGGTCTGGAGTGCCAGGGGGAGTAAGAGCAGTCAGAGGTGACTTGGGGCTCTCAGCTGGACTGCCCAGGAGGCACAGGAGGCTGTTGAGAGAGACAGGGAAGCTGGAGCAAGTTGCAGGAAGGATGAGGCGTTGGGTTTGGAACGCACTGAGCTTGACGCAGTCAGCCAAGCAGAAACAGCCCCTGGCTTTGGAAACCCAGGCTCAGAGCTCAGTGGAAAGGCCTGACCTCGGGGAATTTCCAAACACTCTTTCTTGTCCCCTCCAGAATGAGGATGAGCAGAGAATGGGACCTGTGGTGGCACCTTCCTTGGCCTCCCTGCCAATAGGCAGAGTTGTGTCCTGAGTTGAGGGGTCTCCAACCTGGAGAAAAAGTCTGAGTGTGGAGGTAAGTGACAGAAGTAGCAAAGTCAGTGGCCCTGCAATGACTTTTGCCTTCTTTCTCTCCTTGGCAGGGGTGAGTGGGGGGGGGGTCAGGTGGGAGTGGGGGTAGGGGGACTGGATTCTCTAGCTCACAACCCTGAAGAGAGAGGGTCCTTCCATCTAGCTAAGAAGGCCCTGACTGGAAGCTTCCCCTACTGCTTGTCTTTCCCGTCCTCCTCCTCTCTCAGCCGTTGGCATACCTTTTGAGGCCTGGGAACCAGAGGACCGCCAGTCTTGCTTCAATGTCTTCCAAAGTAGCTCTGTAGAGTGCTGTCCTGACCCCTGTGTTAACCACCCAACAGTTTCCTGGGTCATCTGAGTGTCACTCATTCATTTAACAATTTCTCTTGAACACCCACTATGCCAGGTCTTGTACCACACTGAGAATACAGCCATGTCTTTTTGGAGCTTATATCTAGTGGGCAAGACAGACAATAATCAAGTAATTAAAGATAAACTGATTTCAGGTAGTGATAAATGCTCCAAGACAGAATAAAGCAGGGTTGTGGAGACAGGAGATACGTGGAGTGCCAGGAGACACAAAAACACTATTTGAGATCAGGTGGTCCAAGAAGACGTCCCTTGAGCCTTGAATGACAAGAACAAGGAAAAATGTAGAGAAGAGAATTCATTTGGAAGGAATGACCAGTGCAAAGGCCCTGAGGTAGGGGTGGACCTGGAGTATGTGAGAAACAGCAAGACCGGTCGGCCTGGAGTGGAATGAATGAGAGGAGAAGATAGTAGGGGATGAGTCTTGGGAGGTGGGCAGGGCCCAGATGGTGAAGGCCTTGTTACTTTTCATATTATTTTGAGCTAGATATAAGGCTACTGGATATTTTGAAGCAGAGGAGGAACATGTTCTGATTTATGTTTACAAAGATTCCTTTGGCTAAGGAAGTGATGAGTGCTAAGATCAGTGGACACTCAAGGGAATGGTGTCATAGAAGATCTGCCTTATTTGGCCTTTGGGGGCCCCTTTGTCCCCAGCCTGCACTGGGGTATCTCTGTGTCAGGGGCTCTGTGAGTAGTGCGGTGCCACCTCAGGGCCTACACTAACATCCAGACAGAAACTTCAGGCTTGGAGACATTGTCTGATGAGGAAGAAAGGGTTAGAGGTGGCAGAGCAAGTGGCCCAGCCATGACGTCTGCCCTCTGCTCTCTCCTCAAATTCTGCTGGAGCCCCTGGCTGCTGTAGTGGGCTAGGGGGTGGCTTCTGTCCGGGTGAGGCCTGTGGACTCTGTCAGCCTCCTGGGGGCAGACCCTGGGGACAGATGCCCAGCAGCAGCTCTGGAAAGAGAGTGAGTCAGATCTAAAGAGCAGCATGTACAGGGCAGCCTGGCTGAGGTCACGGTCTGGTGGCTGGAAGCGGCCTCCCGACCCGAGTCCTCCACCCCCAGTGTTGTTTGTTCAGAGGGCTCTTGGCCGTCATGTGCCAGACGTCTTCCTGGCCTCACTCTGGCACTCCTGGGGTGTTACAAGATGTTCAGAACTATGACCAGGCTGTGGCTGGGCTTCAATCTCCACCTTGTGGTGTGCCCAAGTCTGAGGGAAGGCATGACCCTGCCCTCAGGGAGCCTCCATCAGTCTAAGGGGAGCAGTACGACCCTGCCCTCAGGGTGCTCTCAGTCTGAGGGGAGAGGTAAGACTGAGGGGACACTTAGTCATACTAAAGGAACACACAGACGGAGAACTAAAGGAAATTCTCCAGCAGGATCAAAGATTGGAGTGAAGAGCAGATCAAGTGGGGG
Source organism: Heterohyrax brucei (assembly GCA_028571685.1). Lineage (NCBI taxonomy): Eukaryota > Metazoa > Chordata > Mammalia > Hyracoidea > Procaviidae > Heterohyrax > Heterohyrax brucei. Next base: position 107,464,488 of record CM053149.1, on the reverse strand, counting down.
ACAGGTGGAAGCATTGAGTGGAAGTATCTGATACGGCTCCCAAAGGGGCTGAAGGAACGGGGCTGGGCCCAGGCTCTGAGACCTTTTGTGGACCCAGGGCTCCCTCTGTAAAGTGTACCCCCCCACCGTCATGCAACTGCAGGTAGGGGGCTCGATCTGAAGGCAGCCTGACTTGGCTTTAGCAACAACTCTCACCCCCTGCTAGTCCTCCCCAGGAGAAGAGCATTGTGGGCACGCCCTGTCCTAACAGGAAGGTGTCCCTGATGCCTACGTGGTTCCTCTCACTCCTGACCCCTTCATCCGAACCGTAGCCTGGCTCCCTGGTACCCACAGTGCACTGAGGCAGAGAGTTGTGCAAGGGGCAGGAGACAGGAGGGGGGCAGGCTGGCTGGATAGGGGAGATTCCTGTCTCCCACCCCCTGCTCCCTGAGGCTTTCCTTCCCGCAGCCTTGGCCTGCGTGCTGTAATTGCCCTCCTTCACTGTTGCTGTCGGCTGTTGGAGCTTGTTTGACCCGAGGGTTCTTACCCCAGTGCCTCCACCCCTGTGCCTCCCTGCCCAAGAGGAGCAACCAGAGGCCTGAGATGGAACAAAGCCAAGGGCTAGAGTTGGATTGGGGCAAGGTTGAGTCCTCTAGCCCAGGAGAAGAATCCAGGCTCCTGGACAGAGCCTCGGGCTGGGAGGTTTCTGTCTTCCAGGAACAAGACACACAGTGGCCTGGAAGCACCTAGTGGGAAAGGCAGGACTGAGTTGTGGAGCCTGAGACATAGCCACACGATAGCAGGCTCTAGATTGAAGGCCACTGGCTAGACATTTGGGCTCAACATGAGGGAGTGATTTTCTAAGAGTCCTAGCCTTCTCGAGGTGGCATTTTTTGTATTGGGAGTGAGTGAGCTGCCCATCAGAGGAGGCATTCAAGTATAGGCTGCAGAGATTAATCATCCCTTTCACTGAATATTCATTAAGTATCTTCTGTAGGTGGCCCAATCCAGGCAGTAAGTGGGAAGGAAGGCTGTTGTTGAACCACATGGTAGCTACAAGTCCCTTCCAGTCCGGGGACCCTAATATAGTATCAATCTGGGCAAGCTTCTCAGAAGATGTTGGATGGAAAGAGAAAGAAATTCTATGCAGGCTGAGGAATGGCCAGTCCTGAGGCTCTAGGGTCCCCTTAAACCTTGGGGAAGTTTGCACTGCACCTAGACACCACTCCCCAACCAGGAGGTATGGGCAGAGAAGGGGGCTTAGGTCCTGGGGTGTAGGGTGATGAAGGAGAGTCAGACAGCTTCTTAGAAAGTGGCAGGCAGGTGAGCAGGGCTCCGCAGTGATAATTAAGGAACAAAGGTGCCGAGGAGCGCGGGAGCCTGCGCAGGCCTCTGGGGCAGGCAGGCTAATGGGAGCCTGGAGGAGAGGTAATAACAAGCGAGGAACGGAGCAGACAGCCTGGCGTCGTTACGCCCACATGCCACCCCCTTGCCCTCCTGCAGCAGAACAATAACTGGAGCGCCCAGCTGGGGGTGAAAACATGGGGTGAGTTTTTTCGGGTGCTCCTGTGAGGCTGCTGCAGGGAGAGGGGGCCGATGAGCAGCTGAACTGAGGGGTGGTGGGTGGTGGGTCAGGGTGTGGTCAGCAGTGGGGATGGAGAACTTGGATAGGTGAGTGTTTGACTGGGATCCCAAAGGCATAGTGGTGCCTGGGAGGAGATATCCCATAGACCTGAGGGGAGAACTGTCACTGCAGCCCTGTCCTGGTGACTCCTTGCCAGATGCTGGAGGAGACGAGGTAGGCTAGAGCTCCCAGGTTGGAGTCAGGACATCTGGGGACCACTTCGGCTTTCAGGAGCAGTGTGATCCTGGGCAGGTTCTTGGAGCCTTGGCTTCCTAGACCGGGGAAAAAACAAGCCCACTGCCAACAAGTCAGTTCCAATTAACAGCAATCCCACTTGTTCGTTACAGAGTATAGCAGTGCCTCAGAGGTTTTTCTTGGCTGTGATTGAGTGCTAGGCTGCTAAACCGAGAGGTCTGTGGTTTGAACTGGTCAGCTGCTCCGCAGGAGGAAGACCCGGTGATCTACTCCCATAAAGATTTCAGTCTAGAAAACCCCATGGGGCTACGGGGGAATTCTGCACTGTTCTGCAGGGCTGCTAGGAGTTGGAACTGACTTAATGGCCCATAACAACCACAATCTTAAGAAAGGTAATTGCCAGGCTTTTCTTTCACAGCTCCACTGGGTGGTTCAAATAGCCGATTTTTCAGTTAGTTGTTTGTGCCACCCAGAGACTTCTCACCTGTGAAAACGAGAACACTATCAGGCACCGCACAGGGTAGGAGGGCTCGATGAGCTGGTGTACGGAAAATCCCCCGGCTCAGACTGGCTTGAAATCAGAATCTCACGCTGAAGACACAGACCGGGCCAGTCTGATACTGATATGAGCCTGTGGGAACCAAATCCACTCACATAGCCACATGTGTTGTGTGGACCCCCTCCCCACTGCTCAGCCATACACGTACTGTCTCACCTATGCCTGTCTCAGTGCATTCTGGGTACACCAGCACAGGTAGACATCCATGGCGCTGTTTCAGGAGGCCTTACCAGGCTTGCTCTTTGCCACAATGTGTTAGTGACCCATTTGCTCAGACTTAGGGCTCCAGATTCCTTAGTTTTTCTCCCATTTCCCTCCAGGTACAGCCAAAAGAGGGTTCACATGTCACTTCTCTGCCCTCCTGGAGCCCCCAAGCTGTCATGGTGCCAGTTGACTCGGTGATGTAATTGCAGCCTCCCTCGTACTCGCTGACCCCCTCCCTACAATATTTTTCCTCCATAGCACAAGGCTCCATCTAGCAGGCTGTATCGGCTGCTTAGGTCTCTTACAGTCGTTACTTTCCATCACCTTCTTCTAGAACATGAGCTCTTTGAGGTCAGAGATTTGGGGCTGTTTTGTTCGTTTTTGTATCCCCAGTGCCTAAACTAGTACCTGGCACACCAGAGTCCAACAACTGCAGGATGAGTGGATAGAATTGTTTCCTTCTTCCTTCCCACCCACCCCACCTACTGACCAGTAAGCTTCAGGAGGGCGGAGCCTGGGCCCTGGCTCTCTCTTCTCAGTGCCCAATGCAGTGTGGCACCCCTAAGGGCAGCTAAGTCCCTGCCTGTGGACTCAGTGAACAGGGGCCAGCAGCAGCTGTCTGCCCTTCACAGCCCAGCCAGAGCCCCCTGAGGCATAGCCATGGGCAGAGTAGGTGAGGGGACGGAGAGCTGGACACCTGGTTCTCTCCATGAAGGGCCTGTACCGCACTCAGTTTGCCGGCAGCGTCTCTGGCTGACCAAGCTGTGACCTTGGGAAGAAGGCAGGAGATGGGGCTGGGAATTCATGCAGGTCTCTCAAGTGTTGTGGAGAAGCAGGAGGAATGAATGGCCATGGTTTAGAGGGAGTGGACAGAGAGGAGAGCAGGCCACCTTTGTCTTCCTGCCAAGGACCAGAGTCAGCCCCTTTGGGACACCTCCTAATAGGGTAGCTTTGGCCTTCACTTATTCTCTCTGATCACATTTTCCCCAGCTGAAAAATGGGACAAATAATTGTACCTGCTTATAAGCAACATGACCAGCACCAAGTAAACACTCCTGTGTTGTCGTTGTTGGGAGGATGTTGACAACAGTGATGATAAGGATGACAAAAATACAGAAGGTGAAACAAAGGCTCCAGCCTCCTGCTTCCCAGGCCCGGTGATTGTCTCAAATTCCTTTTCTGGCCTGTGGATTAAAGGGAGCAGGATCTTGGGGAGTTGGGCCTTTGGGGGGCTAAAGGCTGGTTGGAGACTCAGGACCCAGAGAAGAGCTGTCCAGGCCAGTGGAAGACAGGGCTTAGAGAGGCAGTCCCCAAGAGAAAGAAGAGATAGAAGCTCGTCCCTAGTTGCTATGCATCTAGGCTAGGGGTGGGGTGGGGTGAGCAGAGAATGGTCACAATCAGTCGTCCCTTAGCGGAAGCTTAGCAAGGCCCTGCTACTGTTTTGGACATGTCCTCGTTGCTGGGCATTCTACCAACTTGAGGCAGAAAACATTCTTGTCCTGGAGGTGGCAGAGATAGTGAGACAGCATATGGAACAAGGAGTCAGGCGACCCAAACTCCAGCCTGGGCTTTGCCTCAGACTACCTCAGGGCAAGCCACACCCATTTAGGAAACTCAGTTTCCCCCTGTATCAAATGTGAGACTTGGAAAAGGTGGTTCTCACACTACCCTGACAGGCAATGTTCCTTTAGGAAAATGAAATGACACCTACCAACTGAGTCCCTGGCAAGTAAGCAGTAGGTGCTTGATAAATATCAGAGTTCCCACATGCTTGGAACTGTCCTCTGAGAAGAGAGAGGATAGGCTCCACTCATACTGCTTCTGCCCATACTTCTGCCAACAAGACAGTCCTCTTCCAGGGAGCCAGAGACTATGATTAAGGTGTCAGTCAGCCTCTTCTGCTAGTCTCAGCCTTTTTCCAGCCCAGCCTGCCTCCCCACCTTGGCTACCTACCAGCATCCTTCACTCTATAGACTTCGGAGGTTTCAAAGCCTCATTGTCCCATTGTCCTTCCTCTGAGTGTCAGAACTGAGCTCCCATCCCCACGTGGAAGCTCCACCCCCTTTCAGCTAGCCCCTTCCCAGATCTCAGAGCCCCACTCATCTGGGCCAACAAGAAGGTCCCAGTCAGTGGTGAAGACAACCTCTAAGCTTGTCTGTGTGATGGAAGAGCTGCCTTAATAGATGCCTTCCAAACAGAATGGGGACATCTGGAAGGGCACCCATCTGCCTGCTGGGGCCAGAGGATAGCATCTTTGGCTGTGACTTTAAGTGGTTGGCACTTGCCTATGGTACAGTGGTGGGTAAATGAGAAGTCACTTCAGGCACAGTGTAGACACAGCACAGGTGAATCTGCATGTTCTGGGACACACCACGGTACAAAACTGAGCAGAGACCACACCCTGGAGGCCTCCGTGAGCCAGGCAAAGGAGTCTGAAGAGGGGTCCAGCAGGAAATGGGGAGCAGACTACTCCTCAGCTTAGTGAAACTTTAGCAGGAGTACAAATAGAGGCCCCCAAATTGAAATAACAAATTGCTAAATAAAAAATACGTTCTTTCTTCCTGCCTTGGCAATACGCCTTTGGAACAACATTGAAAAAGATCCATAAAGCTATGTTTTTCATGTGGCTGAATATTTATCTAACTAAAGTACTCAAAATTAACTATAAAAATTAAAAGGTAAAAATACATATTACAACCAGTGAGAATCAAAATCATGTATTAAAACGATTTAAGTAAACCTAGAGTTTTAAATTGAGATTTTGGAAGTGTAATTGAATAATACAAAATCTTTTGTATAAAACATAATACTTTGTAATTCCACCACTGAGTGTCCATCAAATTGCCAATATAAAGAGTCAGATTCACTGTGAAATTTCATGTGTGTTATATTGAGACCTACATATATATAAATGAAAAGTTACGTAGATTATTTAAAGCAAAATGTTTCTCACATGCAACCTGCATCAATACTGTACTAATTTGCAAATACTGTGCTAATTTGCAAGTTCCTTTTGAACTCAGTGAGAAACAAGAATACACAATGTTATTGGAAAATTTTGTTATGTATCATTCTTATTAAAGAGTAATACATGGCTTTATTCTGCAATAGTTTTTCTAAAATAACCTATTGGATGTATGTTTTCTGAAAGAAAGGATTTAACAAAATATTAATTTAATTTTTATTTTTATTTTACCTGAGTACTTTTGTAATGTCCTACCAAGTGCTGCAATGTTAGTAGTGAGCACACCTCTCAAGGCATATCCAGAGATGGTTGCTTTTTGTTTAAAGAGCTGATAGCAAGAAGCATTTCCCTGGAGCCTGATGGATGTTAGTTAGGAGAGCAGATGCTTATGGCTATGGGTTGTTCTGTGTAGTACTGTGAGCCAGATCATGCACAACCCAGCATCCGTGAGCTCATTCACGTGTGGGGTGTGTGTGTGTGTTTGTGAGATGAAGTCCGTGGGACAGGGGTCCTTTCTCTGGGTCTAAGAGCAGTACTGCATTGCTGAGTGTTGAGCAGAGGAGTGACATGGTTAGATTCTCATGTCAGAAAGCCCACTGCGAAACCTCTGGGGAAATAGATTTGAGGGGAGAAAGGAGCCCTGATGGAACTCAGCTGCTAACCGAAATGTTGGTGGTTGAACCCACCCAGCTGCTCTGCAGGAGAAAGACCTAGTGATCTGCTCCCTTAAAGCTTATAGCGTAGAAAACCCTATGGGGTACATACAGTCACTCTGAGCCAAAAATCAACTTGATAGCACCTAACAGCAACACAGAATCTGAAGGACTTTGGAAGGTCAGCCATTGAAGTAATTTCAGAATGAGAAAAGATGGTAGCTTGGACTAGAGAAGTAGTTGTGGGTATAGAGGGATGAAGAGAGTTTGAGACAGTAATCAGCATCCTTTCCCTTCTCTCTGTGGTTTCCGGAAGCTTCTCCCACCTCCATCCATGGGCAAAGTACCATGCAGCTAAAGTAAAAGAAATTCAGAATCAGGGATACAAGATCACCAAGACTGACCCAGTCCTGAGCTATTTGATGTCCTCCAATAGTTAGCAAGTGTCTAAAAACAGGTAAGGACTGGTCGACCCTTCCCATGGAGTGCAAAGAGTTAGACTTCAGAAAGCAATGCTCGCAACGGGTGCAAGATGGAGAACACCCAGGAGCCAGGAAGGACCACTCGGCCCCATAAGCCATCCTCAGGAAGAGCCTGCTTGGTTTGGGGCCATGTGCCTGGAGGCATCAGGCTGGACAAGATGACCTCACAGGGAATCCTTCCAACTCCAGGCTCTTCGCCCTGATCCCAAGGGCTCCCTCCGCCTTCGTCCTCCACACTCCACCGTGTCTACACCTGGCAGCCTTTGCAGATGGTTATCTCCCTCCCTCGCACCCTACGGCCTCCACCCTGGCCCCGCCTGTCCGTCTGCCAACAGCCCCACTCTGGGCCTTTCATCTCGTGCCACTGCAGTCGGCCGCGATGCCGCAATCCCCCGCCCCCCGGGCTGCCCAGCTCTGCAGCCTCTCTCAACGCTTGGGCCCCACTGGGGCCAGAAGGCTGGGCCTCTCAGGGCTTTGACTTCCTTCTGCAGACCTTGCCCAGCGTGACCGCTCCTTACTGGTAAACACACGCAGCCATCCATTCGCCTTCCCAGAGGCGTGTGAGCATGCACCCAAACCACAGCCCCTCTGTCCCTGGCTCCCTGGGTAACCTTCCCTTCACTGAGGTGCCTTCTATTGCCACCCTCCTCAGGACCTCCTGGCATCTCCAGAACCCTTTCCCTGCCTTGTCCCCTCTGCCTAAGGGCCCACATAGCAACAAGGAGACAATGGGACCATGAGAGGTAGGAGTGGACTCCACTGCTGGAGAAACAGACCTTGCCCACGAGAGCTGCCCTTTCTTCTCCTGAGCTTTTATTTTCCTGGTGCTGGCAGAGGCTGGCACGGTGCAGAGCCAGGAGAATGGAAGAACTGACGTGGTCAGAACAATCAGCATCCCAGGGCATATGGCCACACAGGCATTGACACCCCCTGCCCCAATCTCAGGGCCACTCCTGGATCTGAGGGTAAGTGTGGGATGAGGCCAAACTAAAGCTATTAGGGAAGAACGGTAAGACAAGTTCTCTGTGACCCTGGTGGGTGGCCGCAGCCTGCCTGGGAGGCTGGGGAGGAAGCAGAAGACACTTTGATGGGGCCAGTGGGCCAAAGAAGTAGTTCAAAGTTGCCCTCTAGGGCTTGCTGTGGAAGGAGGTATGGGCGAGGCAGGAAAGGCTGGCATACAGCCTCCTCCCTGGCTGGGGTGAGATGAGCCTAAGGGGTATCTTGACCATCCCCCAGCCTCCAGGAAAAAAGAACAGAAGCCCCACTAAGAAGAAAAGGACAGAGGCTTTGTCCAGAAGCTCCTAGTCACTGGCACCCTTGGACCAGACTGATCGGCTTGGCCTGAGTTCTGCTGGCCACAGTCAGCCGGGACCCAGGACAGGCTGGTAGGCCCCCGAAGGCAGACACTAGGTCTTCTGTATCTACCTACTGGTTCCACTGTGGTGTTAGGGTCAGCGCTGACTGCCCATTACATCTAGGGGACTTTCCTGATGCCTTGTTTCCTTTAGTCACTCATTGACATCTCAGCCTGGTCACTGAGGACTTACTGTCTTTTAGCGGCTGTGTGGGGAGTGTGTGACTGCTGGGAGGGTTGTCATTGCGTACCACTGTCTACAGGTGGAAAACAAAGACAGACAGTCAGAAGAGAGGGCACTCCTGGAGGCGAGATTGTCCAGAGGAAGCCTGGTTCTAGAACAATGGGCTCAGGGAGGAGTGGTCACTGCAGTAGGGGGGAGGGGTGGGCCAGAATAGCTGTCATCAAGTCACACAGAATAAAGGTGAGACAGGCGGTCTGGTGGCCAGAGCTCAAGACCCACTGTCAGGTGACAGAGTCGGAAGAGCGTGCACATGTTCGTGTACCCATGTATATGTGCATAAAGGAGGCAGAAGAACACACACCACAGGAAGTCCAGTGGCCATCCCTGGGGAGCAAAGGAGTATGGGGGAGGGTATAAAGGTGATTCCTATTTTACTGTTTATTTTCCTACCTGATTGAATTTCATATGAGAAGGTACAACTCGTGTACTACTTGTAGAATTCAAAATGAAATCCATAAAGAAGACTGAGTTTTGTTAAAAGCAAGGTACCAGTGTTAGTGTCTCAGCTGTGACAAGTGTCCCATGCAGGTGTAGGATGGTAACAGTAGGGAAACTCAGTGATGGGTACATGGGAATTCTCTGTTCTGTCTTTGCAACTTCTTTGAACATCTATTTTATTCTGAAATAAAAAATTCATTTAAAACAGATATAATTGTTTTGGAACTAAACAGAGGTGATAGTTGCATGACATCATGAATGTACTAAACGCCCCTGAATTGTACACTTGAAAATGGTTAATTTGATACATGAATTAAAAAAAAAAAAGAAAATACTCATACACACAAAATAAATACAGAAAAAAAAAATACTATGCCATATTCAGCACGGTGAGCCCATTTGGTTGCCCTGTCACACCACTGGGAGGGAAGCAGGCCAATTACAGGAAGGGGAACAGAGCAGAATAGGGTGAGAAAGGCCCTGTGCTCAGCCAGGGAACACAGCAAGTCCTGGAAGGCTTGTGAATAGGATTGTGTTCTAACGGGTTGAGGAACTTGCAAGTTAGGGGACAGCCAGCCAGATGACCAAGCAATCCAATAGGGCGTGATGGGGTTTTGTCAGCAAAGTGTGGGAGTAGTGAGCTCAGAGGAGGAGACCCTGACTCAGACTTGGGGTAAGCTAACGTCTGCTGCTTGAAGGGTGAGTAGGGGACAGACAGGGTAGAAGGGAGAAGGGCTTTCTAACAGAGGATCTGTGCATGGCTCCTTCCGTAAGTTCAGGGCCATGATGGACAAGTCACGGAGCTTGGAATCAGGCAGACCTGCTGGGAGTCCAGACTCCTGACTCACTTTGACCTTAAGCGAGTCACTTAGACTTGAGGGGCCTCAGTTTCCTCATCCATAAAACAGAAATTATCATTCTATCAGCCCTGCTTGCCTTCCAGAGTTGTTGTAAGTGTCATATGAGACAGTGATCATGAAAAGGCCTGGCATGGGGCAGAGTCACCCTGGAAAGATGAGCACTGAGTCCATGGGGGAGTTGAATGGTGGGCACACAAGCCCTGCCAGCTCCAGTCACTTCCGGCCATCCACAGGCCTCATGCAGACCTCAGAACAGCTTCCTGTGCCAAGCTCTCCCCAGGAGCCAGTATCCTCCCCGTGATTGCAGGGGCCAGATACCAAGCCCTCCCTGAGACCCCAGGAAGCAGGCCAGGGTCCCCCACGGTGGGTGGGGGGTGGGCAGTGGGGCCCTGGGAGAGTGGGCTGCCAGGGCTGGGAAGACGCTGAGTTGGAGATGGAGGTATCTGTGAGGGCCCAAGCCCAGGGGGGAAAAAATTCTTGCTGGAGCTGTATAATTAAAATCCTATTAAGCGGCGCCTGGCAGTCTCCCATCAAACCCCCACCGAGGCACCACCACAGAACCCTCACAGCAGCTGAGGCACCCTGCTCTCAGGGCACTGGCTCAGGGCTGGTTCCACTTTGGGGCAGCTGGGGGCCAGGCTATGGCTGGTCTTGGTCAGAGCTAGGGTAGGCCAGGGTGGGCACAGGGGAGCAGATGGGCCAAGGGTCCGAGCCCAGTCCTGTGTCTGGGCCCTTCTTCCTCTGCCCTGTGAAGATGGCGCATCCTCCCTCCACCCCCTCAGCCCCTCAGGCCCTGAGACTGAAGCACCTTCTTTCTGGCTTCCCACCCACTCTCCTGCACTTCTCTCCCAGGCAGGCTCGAGGCCCAGAACCCAGCTCCTGTCCATCCCACCTCAAACTTTCTGTCCCATCACTCTCTCTCTCCCCTTCCCCTGAACCTTTTCCCGTCTCAGGCAGCATCCCTTTCTCCTCTCTTCCTTAGGCTTCAGCCCTCTCTTTCTATGCAGTCTGCCATGACACCCCTGGCCTGTCTTCTCTCTCCCCTCACTCTTCACTTAGTCTATACACTCTGTTGTCTTTCTCTGGATTTGTGTTCTGAGTACACTCCTGGTCTTGCCTCCTCCATCAGATTATTGTCTCCCTCATTGCTTGGTTTGAAGTGTTGCAGTGGCTCCTGAGAGCAGAGTGTAACTGAGTTCCATGAGCTCAGGGACTGATTGGTCTCCCCTCAGGAAGACCTCTGTCTGGAAGGTCACTATGTCCAACAAAAGCAACTGAGATTTGGACAAGAGGAGGAGCACTTGGACCTAGGAACACCCCAGCCATCCCCTCTGAGTGGCCTGGAAAAGGGGTCTGGAAGCAGAGACCATGAGAGGGGGGCAGGCGACATGATGAGGTCTTGACCATCATCCCCTTGAAGATGGACCCTAGCGTCTTTCCAGACCTGCTCCCAGCCTCAAGCCCTGTCCCTTAGCTTGGCCTAGTAAATTCCAGTGAAGGTGAATGCTCTAATCCCCTCTGCTGGGGAGAGCTCACCCCTGCAGTAACCTTAGCCCTGGCTGCTGGCCCTGGAGGACTGTGGGGTCAATGAGGAAGGGGTGAATAGCAGGCAGTTGGCCTTGAATCCCAGCTGATAGAGGCGATCTAGCTCTGTATACCTCTCTCTGCATTTACTGGGCTCCTTAGCGTCACTATGAGTTGGAACATGCTTGATGGCAGCAGGTTTGGTTTGGTTTGTTTTTTATTCTGGGTCGTGAAGCTGAATGATCTGAGTTCTAGAGTCCTGCCCCGCCACCACACCAGGCTTGTTTTAAACTAACCCAAGATGGCCCAGAAAGCCTCCTTTGATTCTCTAGGACCTCCTGGGGACAGGACTTCACTTCCTTCTTCAAAGTCCTGCTAGGATCCCGAAGGAATGTCAAGAGCACGACACAGTGCCCGTAGGTGTTTCCTGCCAGGTTCCCTCAGCCTCTCAGGCCTCGCACAGCCCAGGCTTCCCTTCCTTCCAGAGGGATGGCCCCTTTCCGAAGCTCTCTGGCTCCCACAAACTAGAGAAGCGCTATCAGCTCATCTTTTCAGCCAGAGTGGGAGGTAGGGTGAGAAGGGGCAATTCCTCACATTCCATCCTTCCAGGTTTTACCTCCAAACCTCTCCACAGCAGCCTGACCTCTCAGGGAGCCAAAAGTCAAGTTCAATCTCCTGCTATTTTTTTGGTAAGACCCTGGGCTGTCATCACATGTCCCTGGGACCCCATTTCATTCTGCTGGTGAAGTACTAAATACAGAAACAGATCCATCTCCCACCCGGATGCTGCTTTCCCTGACCCCCACCGCATGCCCCAGTAAGCCCCTCCCTCTCCACTCCTTTCCCCGTACACTCCCCCTTCTCCGAGGTACCCATGGACTCCTCTTCTGCTCTAATTCACTACACTGAACATTTACAGGGCACTGACCACGTGATAGGGCCTGTGCCAGGTGATGGGTCACAGAGACAAGATATAGTCTCTGCCCATTGCACAAGCTCCTTGCTCGTGTCATTGAGAGGAGATATGACTAGCAATGGAAGCAAAGGCAGCTCAATAGAAAAAGAGACGGTTAGATGCTATGTACAAACAAACATATCACCAAAGAGAGACAGGACCATCTGGGGGACCAGATTAGTTTCTGAATGTAAATTGGGTGTGATGCCCTGACTGCAAGTGCACGGTCTGTGAAACCCAGGGCCTGTGAAGGTAGCACGTGGGCGTCAGAGCCACACTTCTACCCACCAGATTGCATGGTTGGTTCTCTGTGCTGGGGGCATTTCCCTTGGAAAGTTCGAGGCTGGAGAAGTTGGATCTCTGAGGAGCTGGAGACATCCTCCAAATACCTCCAGAGTGGGGATGGGCAAGAGAGTTGTTGCAGGCCACACTGTGTGAGACTCGGTCCCAGGCACATTTACAGATACATGAGCCAATCAAACTGGAGAAGACACAGTCCTTGCCTTCAGAGGGCTTACACTCTAGATAGGTGAGGTAGACAGTAGCCCCTACCTACTATCCCAGGCACAAGAACCAGAGGAGTATGAGCTTCACCGCTGAGGGTGGAGATGCTTTTGGCGGGTAGAGGCAAAGGGAGGGAGGCATAAGGAGGCGGAGGTGGTGTGGAGCTTAGAGTGCTCTGGCCTCTACCCTGGCTTCACTCACAGCAAGTCTGCTTAGATCTGTCTCTGGATCGTCCTGTGCAAGTTTGGACAATACGGACTCTTATTTCCGTAAACCCCACTGTCAGGTCCAAGCCCCTCATTTGAAAACAAGAGAAGACTAATGCTCCACGAAGAACACCAACAGCCCTCTAAGTCATGTCGAAGCCTGGTAACTTGACCTCTACTCCCTCTTCTCCAAGTCACTTCATCCAGCCCAGGCTGCTACAAAGAGTCACAGGTCAAGGGACCCTGAAGAGACACCTCTTGTCCTACAAAGGCCTGTGATGGAGACAGGATGGGACAGAATGACGGAGTGGCTAATCCGCCTCTTAGATTCCGGTTACCACTGCTTTCTGAATGTCCCTTCCCGCCATTCTCCTCTTAAGACTTTAGCTGAGACCCTTACAGCGGCAGGGGCAAAGGCTTGACCAGGGACAGCCAAACATATGGTCTAAAGCTGGGGTGATGTCACCCCATTTTCCCAGATGTGGGATCTTCCCCTGGTAACAGAGTCCACAGGTCTCGCATTCCAAGCTGATGACAGTGTGGACAGGGAGCCTGTGGGGTAGAAGCCAGAGATGACCCTACATCCCAGAGAAGGCACCCAGGACACTCAGGGCAGAAAGCCTGCTCTTGCATTCCTTGCATGCTTTTTTCCAAAAGTGTAAAGTGCTGCCTAATGTCTGCCCTCTGTCTTTCTTGTTGCAGTGTAAACCCCTGTTCATTCACAGAGTTACCAGCTCCAAAAACCTCAGCCAAGGAGCATGTATTTCTCTTCTGTGATGAGCCTGAGACCCAATCTGTCAAAAGGGACCATGAAAGAAATTTATGACAGTGTCACAGCTTTTGTGTTCAATGTATAATCCTCTTACAGCTCACACTTCACATCCACCCCCCCCCCAATTCCTTTGACTGTGTTCTCCAGATACTCTGATTTCTTCCTGTACTGTGCAGTCCCAACTAGACACATCATTTCCCTCTCTGGGCCTCAGTTTCCCTGTCACGTAAAAAAGAGATTAGAATTTTCCAGGGTTTTGTCCACTCTCTATTGGCTAGTGTCTCGAGGTCTCTCAGCTCACTAAGGCCCAGTTGGCCTAGTCAAGCAGGGTCAGGAGCTGACCTTGCTCTGAGACCGCAGAGGTAAGATGCCTCTGCCTGCCTGAGGAGGGGCTGGGGCTCAGGGTTCCTCTGTGGTCCCTGAGGGCAGGGCTGTGCCCACTGACAACATCAGCTCTGTGCCCTCCAAAGTCCTGCTGGTGTCAGCACCCTCCCTGACCCCACCCCACCTTTTCCCACCCAGCCCCACCCATCCCAGCCCCACTCAGGGTGACAGCATCTGACCCCCTCCCTTGGTGGGGGGCCTCTGGCAAGATGATGAGCAGGAGGGTGTGGGTACCCCCACTCCCCTACTCCTATTACCTAAAGTGCCACCGCCCCAACTCTGTAATAATTGGGGGGCTCATTTGCATTTCGCCTATGTGTGATTTCAGAAAGGCTCCCTGCCCACTTCATCCAGAGGCTCCACAGCTGTCTGGTCAAACTCACAGCTGGGCCCCAAGAGGAGGAGAAAGAGCTGGGGAAGGCAAGGAGTGACAGCTAGAAGTGAGCACTGGGACTCCAGTTCTTCCCAGGAAGGGAAGCCTTGGAGAGGCCTTAGACCTTTTGCCAGCCCTGGCTCAGGGGCCAGGGTGGGGATGAGGAGGTGACGTCCTCCACCTCCCCAGTCTCAGTTTCCTCATCTGTAAACTGGGGCTAATGACACTTAACGAGCAAGGAGAGTGGGGGGCATGTAATTAGCTCCTGCTGGCACTGAGCTTTGAAGTCAGGTGAAGGAAGGCTATGGCTGGGTGGGGTGCAGGCAGGACTGAGTTGGAGCCCAAATGTACTGGCTGGGAAGAAGGGTGTTCCAGGGTCTTTGGCTTCTATTCTTCATTATGAGTTTTCTTCCTATCTGGGGAGATCAAAAAGCTATAGCCAAACACCTAAGGGAGGCCCTGGAGCCTAGCGGGCAGGAAGCAAAGCTAAGACTTACATACATAGGGAGACCCATGAATGAATGGAGAGTGGGCCACCTGACTAAAAAGCTTGTGCCTACCACTCCTTACCAGGGTGGGACCACTAGGGAGAAGAGAGGAGAGTGGGATCCAGAACCAGGAGCCCACATGCTGTTTGTGTTCCCCAATCTACAGCAGCCTGGCACATACAGGGCAAGTCTCCATGGATGAGGGCAACAGCTCCAGGCCCAGAGACTCATGGGAAATTCTCAGGGGAGGCTGAAGGGATGGTGGGAGGGGAAGAAGGTTATGGGGACTAAGCACAGGGAGGTGAGGACAAGAGGGAGGGGGCCACCACCTCCCACGCCCTCAGCCTTTCCGTTCGCCCGACGACGTCAGGGCTGAGTCACTGGGAGAGGCTGCTGTCCAGCAGGGGTGGGAGGACCCTGGAGACCAAGGTCTGGATGCTGTCCCGGGGCGGGCACCTTTGGCCCTGTTGGCACAGTCCAAGGAAGTAGGCTTGAGCCAACCATCCAGTCCAGCCACCCACACCACATGAACAGGACCTTGGATGGACCTGGGAGGCCCCAAATGGCCATCAGGGAAGGTCAAGAAGTCATCTCAGACATCCTCCTACCATTTGACATGCAGACCATGAAACCAGTCAAAACACACCTAAATATATCGGGAAATTCTTCTCTGTGCTGAGGTACAAAACGTCTTGCTGTAAGCACCAGTCATTGGACTTTCAGCAGAATTCAAGATCAGGTGGTCACTGCTCTTCCTAAGATCTTTCTCTCTCCAGCTCCTTTTATGTTTTTGAATAAGTGACACATGATGGCAGGTGGGATTGACCAATGGATAGGATAAATACACTGCCACCCATTGTGGCTCAAAGCCTGAGACCCACTGATCTGTTTGGTGGTGTCTTAGAACCACTAATGCAAGTACTAATTTGGTTTCCCAAATAGGTAGACGAATCCTTCACTCATTCCACAGATGTTTCCTGATACCTACCATGTCTCCGGCACAATTCTAACTGTGGGGACACGGCGGAGAAGACAAGCAGGAGTGTAGCCCTGGAAAGCTCCATCAGAGCAAGAATGGGGAAGGAGCCAGAACAGAACACTTCCAAGGGTGGGGGCTGTTTTCAGAAGGTCTCAGAGGAGGTGGAGGATTTCAGCTGTCTGGAGAAGCTCTGGGCAAAGACTCCACCCACCATAAATCCGGGTCCCCGAGGACTAGGACACCACTTTCTCACTGGCCACCTTGGCCCTGCTTGAGCCTGGGACTTGCTGGCTAGAACATCTGGAAGAACTGATGTGGTGTTCCGCCCCCCTGAGTTTGTGTGGAGAGGGCAGCAGCAGGGGAGATTTATGGGATGCTGGCGATGCAGTTCTGTAAACGTCCTTGAAATTCAGGGGTTTTCTGTTTTGACAACCCTCAGATGTATAAGGAGAGAGGAAGTGTTCCACAGTATTCAGGAGCCCTCTCAAAAGCTTCCAAGAGCAGAGTGGTACAAACAGTTAATATGTTCAGGTGCTAACCAAAAGGTCAAAGCCAGCCAGAGATACCTCAGAATAAAGACCTGGAGATCTGCTACTAAAAAAGCAGCCACGGAAAACCCTAGGAAGTGCAATTCTACTCCAACACACATGGGGACACTTTGAGTCAGAACTGACATGAGAGCAACTGACAAGCCTGAGAAGGTGGCATCAGGATCTCTAAGACTGAAGGATCTAGGCCCTGGAGGCCCTCTTGCCCTCCTCACGCCTGTCCAGGGTAGAGCCAGGCACCTGTTGGGGACTTCTGGGAACTCTCCTTACACACACACACACACACACACACACACAAGTGCTCGCCTCCCGGCCACGTGGCACTCTATCGTGATGTCTCTGGATGGCTCCCACACTGCTTTGTCGCTCCCTGAATCTCTGTGATCTCCTGGTTTCCTGAGAGCTGTGTGTGGAGAGTGGAGGGTCTGGAAGAGGAATCATATAAAAGATACTCTTAGGGCAACTGACAAAATAGAATGCGGTGGATTAAATAAAAGTATTGTACTGACATAGATTTCTGAAATGCTTAACTACTGTGGTTAAGTGAGAATATCCCTATTCCTAGGACGTACACACACAAATATGTAGGAGTAAAGTGTCATGATGCAGGTAACTTACCCTCAGATTGTGCAGGGAAAAAAATATGTATGAATTTATATACTTGTATATATATGTATGAGTATCTTTATAGAACACTCCTTAGAAGCAAGGATGACGAGACTTCAGCCCACATACTTGGATGCATTATTGGAGAGGACCAGTCCCTGGAGAAGGACATCATGCCTGGCAAAGTAGAGGGGCAGCAAAAAGGAGGAAGACCCTCTGCAAGGTAGATTCACACAGTGAGCCCAACAGGGGACTCAAGCAGCAACGACTCTGTGGACGGCGCAGGACTGGGCAGTGTTCCATTCTGCTGTACACAGTGTCACCGAGCTGGAGCCGATTCAATGGTACCTAAAAACAATGCATTACATATACACGCACATATGTACACACATATATGTGTAAAGAGAGAGAGTAAATGACAAAACAAATGAGT
Source organism: Heterohyrax brucei (assembly GCA_028571685.1). Lineage (NCBI taxonomy): Eukaryota > Metazoa > Chordata > Mammalia > Hyracoidea > Procaviidae > Heterohyrax > Heterohyrax brucei. The sequence continues at coordinate 107,447,159 of CM053149.1, read as the reverse complement.
AAGATATTAATAATAGACCAATCAGGGTGAAAGATACATGTGCATTCCTGGTACTGTTTTTTCATTCGCCATTTTTTTTTTAAGTTTGCTATTATTTCCAAATGAAGAATGTTTCACCATCTCTCTTCTGGCTCTAGCTCTCTCTCTCGGTCTCTCTCTCTGTTTTGCTGTTTCCTTGCCACACTCCTCCCCAGTACTGTGGCAGGGATTCTCCTGTGTCTTTTTCACATTTATTCATCCCTAAATCACTGCCTGGGACATCGAGGACTCTCAGTAAACGCAGGTGATGCACTAGACGTGTTCCTGTACTTCTGTCTCTGCATCTGCGTGAACAACACTCATTCATTCATTCACTTATAATGAGTAAGTGCCCCTCATCACTCAGTGTCCACCATTTGTCAGTCTGTTGTACTGTGGTGACTTGCATGTTGCTACGATGCTGGAATCTATGCCACTGGTATTTCAAATACCAGCAAGGTCACCCATGGCAGACATGTTTCAGCTAAGACACACTAGGAAGAAAGGCCTGACAATCTGTTTCTGAAAACCAGCCAGTGAAAGCCTGAGATTACAGCAGAGTATTGTCCTGTGTAGTGCTGGAACATGAGCCCCTTGGTTTGGAAACAGACAAAATATACAGTGGCCTCGACAATGGACTACACGGTCATAAAGATGGTACAGGACCAAGCAACGTATTCTTCTGTTGTCCACGGGGTCACCGTGAATTGGAGCTAGCTCAAACCAGCAAAACCGAATCCACTGCCATCGAGTCAATTCTCATTCATAGCGACCTTATAGGACAGAGTAGAACTACTCCCAGGGTTTCCATGGAACGCCTAGTAGATCGAACTGCCAATCCTTTGGTTAACAGCCAAACTCTTAATCACTATGCCACCAACTAACTAGATGGCAACGAACAATAACAACATCACTCAGTGTGCGTTCCCTTGGGAACCCCGGGCACATGCGGAAAACCGGAGAACCTACATATAGAACCCATGTTAGTGAGTCTTGGTTACTCTGAGTGGGTCTCTGGCCCGTACCTTGATGTCCCACCCACTTGACATTGACCTTCTTAGGGGCTTGTGTCACCATCTCCAGGTGTCCATCTGGGATCCTCTGTGGAGTGGGTGGCGGGCAGGAGGTGCTGGATGGGGTTGTTCAGAGCCTGGATCTTGTACCATGGGGCTTTGGCAGCTCCAGTCTCCCTCCTGTGCTCCATGTGCTCACCCTCAGCCTGAAACAGGAAATTCTGTCACTCTTCTCTCCCCTATCCCATGGATGGTGTCCATGCTCCCAAACCCTAGGCAACGGCTGTGGTCTGGGGCCCAAGGGTCTGGCCCAGGACACTTTCCCGCTCTCTGACCCTACTCCACCCTGCCACGCAGCACCAGCTGTCCCTGGCCTCATAAGGTGACATCACTGGGGCTCCCCCCCACTTGCACACACCCCATAGCAGCAGAGGTTCCCCAGTCTCATCTTGCCATCTCTCCTCTTGCACATCAAAGGCCCAGGCAGCAGCGTCCCCTTCCTCCCAAGCCCTGGGGGCGAGGGTTGGTTAATCAGAGCCAGGTATGTGTGCATGCTGGGTCTTCAAATAAATAAATAAATACAGGAACACACGGGCCTCCCGCCCACCATGCACTGCTGCCCTGTGCCCTGGGCTGGGACCCAGGCACAGGGCCAGCCCCTGATGAGGTCTTGGGGACCGCCTGGAGCTGGAGGTGTGTGTGTGGAGTTTCGCGTGGGCTGAAGCCCGGCTTATCCTCAGTTGCATCAAAAAGACTGTGGCGGGGTGGGGTGGGGGTGAGCAGGGTTGCTGCTTGGGCAGGGAGGGTCATTTAGCAGGTGCCCCAACCCCATCCCTGACAACCGACTCCCTAGTTCCACCTCAGGCACAAGCCACCCCTCCGTCAACACCTCTGACTCCAAAGCAACCTACCACTTCCAACAAATCTGGATTTTACTGCTCAGCAGTGGAGAAGAAAGGAAGCTGGTGATTGGAGTTATTGGAAAGAGAGGGTTAGCCTGGGCTGGGCCCACCAGTTCCCATGGCAACAGAGTGGGTGGGTGGCACTGAGCACCTGAAGTCTGCAGGACATCACTGCTTCCATGGGCGAGGAGGAGAATGGGCCTGCCTGTATGGTGCCAAAGGCTCAAAGAAGAGGGAGCCCCCACATTTCCTTGCTTGGGACATGAATTTCCTCTCCTGGTGGGACAGTGGACATGCTGGGTTAGGGGGAGGCCAGGTACTAGGGAACAGGGTTCTCAGTTCCAGTCCTGGCTTACCAGCTGTGTGACTTGAGGCCAGTCACTTAGCATCACGGAGCCTAAATTTTATCATCTCTAAAATGGGAGTAGTGGCCTCAGAACTGTCTCTCCCACAGCAGGTGGAAAGGACCAGTGATGACGGCTCAGATGACGTGCTCCACAGACTGTAAAGCACACTGTCCCGTGTGGGCTGGTCTCCACTGCTAGTGAGAGAGCACTTTGGGGGGATGCCTCTTGAATATTTGACTGCCCCCCACAAGGCCTGGCACAGAGTGGGTACTGAAAACATTAAAAGATGAAGAAGTGAATGTTCTAGACTTGCCTTATTTCACTTTTTTTTTTTTAAGTTTTTGGCCATGTCCTCCTCCCATCCTCATCTCTTTGGCCCAGGAGCCCTTGGAGGATCTGATTAAAGCCATGGGTCCTCACCCCAGACGAAAGCACACAGCTGTTGAGCATAGTTCCTCAGATTGACACCCCTCGGCCCAGGTCCAGAACCCTGGCTTTAGTGAGAGATTGCACACCTGTCTCCCCAACTATTAATGTCAATGTGCAAAGTGTGTTCTTCGTTATCTCCAAACTACTAACAGTGTTGCAGGTGTTATTGTTCCCTTTTACAGATAAGGAAACTGAGACCCAGAGATGTAAAGTGACTTGCAGGGACTCACAGCAAGTGTTAGGTAGAGTCACAGTTGTGGTCAACATGTCTTACTCCAGAGGTCTTCAGGGCTTCTAAACCTGCACTTGTTTGGGTTTTCTCCCTAGAAGGTAAATGCCTGTCTCTGGCTTTTGTGCCCCCTTTTAGGACCCTATACATAACAGCACAAAATGCATACCCTGCCTTACTGACACAGGGTGGTGAGTGGTGGACAGACTGGGGCGAGTTGAGAAGCAAAGAGGGTGAATTAGAATACGAGTCCCAGAAACAGCACTGGGTAGAGCTCTGACAGCTCGCAGGGGCCAGAGACAGAGTGCAGGGTCCAGGGTCCAGGGACAAGGATGAGACAGTTTGGGAAGAAGGGTGAAGAGAGTAGTGAAACTCTGAGAACACAGAGCAGAAAAGCCTTCCCTTTGGAGAATTCCCTGGAGCAGGGTGTGTGGGGGTCAGACTCCTTTAAGTGGACCTCAGAGGGCTGTGGGGCAGGGTGGGTAGAACTTATGTATGTGAGTCACATTAGCAACCATGAATGAATGCTCACTGATGTGCCCCAAACCAAAATGAAACCCATTGCTGTGGAGTGAATTCAACTTACAGTGACTCTATAGGACAGAGCAGAACTGCTTCACAGAGTTTTCAAGGCTGTAATCTTTACAGAAGCCAACCGCCACATCTTTTTCCTGAGAGCTTCTAGTGTGTTCGAACTGTCAATCGTCTTGTCAGCAGCTGAGCACTTAAACACTGAACCACTAGGGCCCCTACTACGTGTGCCCAGTGCCGTAATAATCAATTTATGCACTCTGTTATAGTCCAGTCCTCACAAGCTACTGAAGCAAGAACTAATGCTGACCCCATTTTAGAGATTAAAAAATAAGCCCTTTGCCCAAGTTTACTCAGGAGTAAGTGACAATACCAAACACATAGTAGGTGTGCAGTAAGTATTTGCCAAATAAATGGATGGATGGGTGGGTGGGTAGATGGATGGGTGGGCAGATGGATGGGTGGGTGGATGGATGGATGGTTGGACAGATGGATGGGTGGGTGGATAGATGGGTGGATGGACAGATGGATGAATGATGGGTGGGAGGATAGAAGGGAAGAAGGAAGGAAACAAGGGAAGGAGGGAGGGAGGGAAGAAGGAAGGAAGGAAAGCTGGATGACGGATGAGTAAACCCAGATCTGTCTGAATCCCAAACTCAGTTCTTAATCTCTCCCCAATCCTGGGAGGCAGTGAGGAAGAGGGTAGTGTTACAGCCTTCCAGGGGCCCCAAGGGAGGGATCTCCTTGCTGTTTTCATTCTCCCATCTCACTCAGAATAAAATCCAAAGTCATTACCACAGTCTACAAGGTACTATGTGACTTCTGTCCCTACCACTCTCTTCTCAATTCATTCCGCTCCAGCCACAATGGGCTCCTTAAGATTCTGTCAGCTTGGCAAGCTCACTCCCTATCTCAGGACCTTTGCTCTTACTGTTTCGTCTCCTGGAGGTACCTTCCATCCATCCATCCATCCATCCTTCTCTCCATCTGTCCATTTGTTTGGCAAATACTTACTACACACCTACTGTGTGTTCGGCATTGCCACTTTCTCCTGGATAAACTTGGGCAAAGGGATTATTTTTTAATTTCTGGCAACTTGTTTTATTCCATCAGCTCTCTGCTCAAATTTACCTTCTCAGAGAGGTTTGCTGAGCTTCTTATGTAAAGTATCACCTGGTCACTCCCTGTTACCTCATGCATTTTAATTTTTCCCCTAAGTAATTAAAACCAACTCACATGTTATCCTTTTGCATCTGTCTCCCCTCACTCCACTGAGGGATACAGACTCTGCAAGCCAAGGCTGTATTCTATGTACAGCTATATTCCCAGCAACCAAAACGGTGCCTACTACAGTGTCAGCATCAATAAAAATTTCTGAATAAATGAAGGAATGAATAAGTAAATGCTCTGACCAGTCTTGGCAGAAAAGGTAAGACTTGCCCATATGTGAGGACACAGGCTAAATTCACATCAGAAAGTTTCCCTCCTCCAAGAAGCCCTCCTGAATTTATAACTCTTTTAGAGAGAGAGAAAAAAAAAAAGCCCAGTGCTGAGAACTCCTGTGTCATCCAACAGGACACAGTTCTTCCCTCTTGCCATCTTGCTTCATACCCTGACCCCTCTTCCCAGTGATCTCTCCAGACGAGAGCAAGGGCGAGGAAAGCCAGGTTCTGGGGTGCCCGCCTGACCAGCCTTCTGCAATCTGTGCCCCAGCCAGGAGGCAGGAGGCGGTGCCCCAGGCTTAAGGCGTGAATGGGGCAGGAGGTGGATGAAAGGCAGAGAGTGCTCCTGGGCTAACGAACAAAGAGAAGCCGAGCAGGTGTGAGGGGGCCTGGGGACCGTCGAGAGCAGAAACTGGATCTGGAGCTGAAGATCAGTTTCACCTGCAGCCTCCCAGGTTTCCATTAGCTTTCTGCGGCTGTCACTCATGCTCTGGGGACAAAGCTCAATCTGGAGGTTAAGAAGAGGCAGGGGTGGGGGTGGAGCCCTTTTCTCTCTCCAGGTCTGTCTCTAGCAGCATCCCCTCTTTGCAGGAGGCAGGTATACTAGGTCAAAGCCTGGTAGAAATCTAGAGAAGCTGGCCCCATGCTGTCATCTTAACCAATGGGACCAATGAGGCACCGTGACTCACCCATGGTCACATGGCTACTGCCAGAACATTGACAGGAATTCCAGAGTCTTGGATTTGGTCTCAGCTCTTACGAACCTATTTCCGTGTTTAGTCTGTCTTGACTCCTGGAAGCCCATTGGTTTGACTGTGGCCAGGAAGTTTCTAGAGATAGCCAACTTTGGGGCTGGGGCTGGATGATGCATGAAGAGAAGGGGACAGGCCTCGGGGAGGATTAGACAGGGGAGCCTTGGGCAGACAGGCTGGGCAGGCAGGGCAGGGTCTACCATAGGAAAGGCTCAGCTCTGAAGAGCACTGCACACCGAGGGCGCACCACTGCCCAGAGCCCCCTGAACCTCACCCCTGAGACCTCTGCATTGCCCTAAGCTATGGAGAAGCTGATGCAGGGGCCTGGGAGGGTCTGGGGCCTGGGTGGGGTGAAGATGGAGAGGGCTGGTCAGGGAGGGAGGAGGAAGAGGACAAAGCTGGCCTGTGTGACACCTGGGACATTCCCAGTCTCTGCCCTGTCCCCTCCCTGATCTTAGTCTGAACTGGGTGGGAACAATGACCCCATTGATGCCCGTGCCCCCAGGGATAACATCTCTGTGTCCTCAGGGACACGAGCCAAGCAGGTGAGCCTGTGGCGGCTGGGAGACTGCTCTCCAGGGAGGGAAGTAGAAAAGGGAGGCAGGACCTCAGATATGAAACCAGGGGTTCCAGAGGGCAGAGGTTTCCCCCTGGAGGCCCAGAGGGTTTGAGCCCACTGCTGTTCTTCCCCAGAGGCCAGAGCAGGGGAGGATGGGGGTGGTCACAGCACGAGGGATGGGGGTCAGACTCCTGGGAAAGGCAAGATTTACTTCCCAGTTTGGATGGAGCCCTTCTCTGCTCTGAAAAGGGTCACAGGAACCAGCTCTGACCACAGGATCCACCAGCGTGGAAAGAAAGCCTGGCCTTCATCCTTTAGGAGAAAGGCAGCAGAGGAGGTTGGTCGGTAACTCAGACTTTGGTTTTATCCAGAAAGTTAGAAGTTGCCCTTGAAAGATCTTTTCATATCAAAAGCAGAAATGGCTCATCACCTAGTTGAGGTGACTCTGAATAAAAGAAGACAATGCATTTGCTACATTTGCTGTCATTTTAAGAAGAAATTCAGTAATGTAGCTTCATCCCTTTACTGAGCACCTGTCTGACCTGGGGGACCCTGAGGGCTAGAGCCATGCTGAGAAGCTTCCGCAGCCTGAGCTCTCCAACTCCCTGTTGGGTGACCTTAGCAGGAAACTTAACTCCTCTGGGCTCGCAACCTCAGCTCTGAAAGGCGGTCAGAAGCCATAAGATCCTTACCGGAAAGGGTCTCTTTAGGGTCTGCTACCTGATGGGGCTATGACTGCCACCAGCGGCTGACAGCTGTGACTTGTGGCCTGGAACAGTGCCCAGCACACACTAGCAAGAGGAGTGCAATAAAGGCTTGCTGAATTAATTCTGAACAGGTTGTGGGGACAAGAGTGTAAGGCAGAGGAATTAGTTATACCAACATTAATGCTGTTACATTGTGCCGTTGAGTCAATTTCAGTTCACAGTGACTCCTGTGACAGAGTAAAACTGCCCCAAGGAGTTTTCTTGGCTATTATCTTTACAGAAACAAAATGGCCAGGTCTTTCCCCTACAGAGTGGCTGGGGGGTTTTGAACCACTTGTCTTTTGGTTAGCAGCTGAGTACCTAACCATTGCACAACTGGGCCTCCTACCAACAGTAATAGCAATCCAGTATGAAGGAATACTCAGTTCCTGCCCATGGAGAGCCTCCAGCATGGTAGGAGGGGACATTAGATACAAGGACAGCAAAAATAATCTTCCATAAAGGTTTAGAGGAGCATGGAGGTTGCCCAAATGAGGGTCCCAGAGGTGGCGTTAGTGGGTAGGCACTGAGAGGACCCCGAAGATGGGTAGATTTTTCATCAACAGTGATGGGAGGCAAGAGGTTCACAAAGCAAAGGATGGGAATTCATTCCTTTACTGACCCCCTGGACTGCTAGTGTACATTTATTGAGCATCTACTGTGTGCTGGCTACCAGGTGTTGAGGACACAAAGACGGAAAGATGTGCCTCTGCTCTCAAGGAAACCACCAAAGCAACTAAGTCACTGCATCAGTAGGGGCACCAGCCAGAACCTGAGAGTCTGGCTTCATCAACGCAGCCGGTTTTAAGCCTAGAACTGAGCACTGTAACTGGAGTTTCCCAAGTGAGGTGTCAGCAGGGGGAGCAGGGCTCTGAAGGCGGAAGGAACTCCTAGTATAAAAAAATGGGTGAGGGGGTGGCTTCCACTTGTAGAGTGCCCTGAAAGGCAGACTGAGCAGTTTGGATGTTTTTCTGCAGGTAATGGGGAGCCACGGAAGGCTCTTGAGCAAAGGAGGTCTACACTTGCCCAGGGTCCTTCGGAGATAATCCTGGTTGCAGAGAAGTGGGGAGGCTGTGAAAGAAGGGGCAACAAATGTCCTTGTGGGGTATGATGGGGTCAGGTCTGTGAAGGGAGGTGGACAGATTGGAGATGGCAGGGAAACAGAAGGGACACAGCTAATACAGAGGAGACGGGGAGGCAGCTGGCTTGAGGGAGAATGTCATGAGCTCCAGGCTCTCAAAGGGCAGGACCGGAGGTGGAGAACCTCTCAGCACCCCAAGCAGGAAGGACACGTGGGAGGAAACCTAAAGGAACTCCCACCCCGTATGGGTCCCTCTTGCAACAGCTGTTTACAAACCTTCAGTGAGGGAAGCTTATTACCCATCAGCTTAGCCATTCTGTGGTGAGGCGGCACTGGCTGATGAGGAAAGGGCTTCTGTGGGTCCCATTCACACAAGTAAACGTAACATGGGTTGATGGGCGAGTGGATGCATGGACGGCTGGCTGGGTGGGTGGTGGATGGATAGGTAGATGGGTGGGTGGACTGATGCAGAAAAAACACACATGCACTGAGGCAGATGTTGACCTCTGTAACCCCTACACTTAGCCCTGCCCCTCTCCTTCTAGCCCTCATCTACCCTCTCTCCTCTAGGAAGCCTACCTTACTTCCCCACCCATCCAGCTTTGCTCTCCATCTCCCCTGGCTCCCCAGCCCTGTGTTCCCAACTCTACCAGCTGAGGAGTCCATCACTCCCTGGGAGCTGCAAGGAAAGAGTTGGGGCAGGTCCCTTGAAGTAGTATTGCATGTTCCCTGGTGCCCACAGGAACCGTGTCTACAGGGACCTGAGAATGGAGACAGGGCCGGGGAGACGATCAGACCCCGTCCTTCCTGGTCCTAACCAATCTCCATCAGGCACCCATCAGTGTGCATGTACAGGTGTGTGTGGGAGGAGGAGGCAGCCGAAACACCTATCCAGATGGGCTTCCACCCTGTCTTCTGCTGGGGGTCAGGCCACCTGCTCCAAACAGGTCCAAACTGGGACCTCAGGCACAGGGCGTCCAACCTCACACTTTACACAGCTGTAAAAGGGGCTAATGACCCCCTTTACCATCCCCTCGACTGACAGGAGGGACAAAGGAATGCTGGCCAGGGCTTGGGCAGCTCCACATGAAAGTAGCAGAGACCTGGGAGGAATTTTTATCCCCCTGGGGATGAAGGTGGGGAGGGAAGAATGTCACCTGGAACCTATCCACCCTTTCCTTCCCTGTTAGGGACCCTGGGCCTTGGAATATTAAGAAATCTAACTAAAAAAACTACCATGTCCTCTTTATGAGTATGCCATATTTCCTCACCTCTCCTCTTTTGAAAGAGTCTCCTCTTGAATTTCCAGCTACTAACAAAAGCAATAGCATATACCGTGTGCCAGGCATCATTCCAAACTCTGCAAACTCTTGCCAAACTCAATGCCATCATTATCCCTAAGAGACTGGTACTCTGACTTCCTTGTTTGACAGAGACCAACACTGAAGCACAGAGAGGTTAAGTAATTTCCCTAAGGTCTCCCAGCAAACCTGTAGCAAGATGAGAGACTATATCCTTGCCCACTTTCCAAATACTGGGCACTCCCCAAGTCAACTCCTTCTGACGCTCAAATGTGAAGAGGTGAGTACAGGGGAACGAGATTCAGAACTTGTCCAGTTTCTTCCTTCAACCTCACCGGGTCCCCTTAGACGAAGACAGGGCTCTGGACCAAGGGAGGTGAGAGAACGTAAACGGAGGTGAGGTAACTTATTTCCAATCCAGATGAACCATTAGCGAAGATCAAGAACCATGCTGGGCAATTAATTGTGTCAAAGAAGAAAGCAGTATACAGCTCAAGAGGATTCTGGATAGAACTCTCACTTCTGCAGCTCACAGCTGTGTGGTCTGGAAAAAGTTACTTCACCTTTCTGAGCCTCAGTTTCCTCATCTGTAAAATGGAGAGGGGAAATCGGGCCCATCTCACAGGCTGTTCTGAGGATTAAATGCAGCATCTGTTAGAATGCTTCACCCAGGGCCTGACCAGAGCAAGCCCTTAACAAAGGTCAGCAATGACTACTATCCAGCCAGCAGAAGAATTGGCTGTCAGTGTCAACAAGTAGTGGGAAGGAGGCTGTCCCTGGGGTCACTGAGCGGCGCTTGGCAGCCTTGCTCTCTGCCCTGGCTTCTGGAAGGAACCTTGTCAACACCACAGCTGGCCAGTTCTGGACTCGTTTGTGGGCAGATCCCTGGGTGAGGAAGGAGGGGCAGAATGTTCCCACTAGGTACAGACCGCTGGTACCCTGAAGCCAGAAAAGAACTGAATTTGGAGCCAGATAGACACACTCACAAACCATTTAGCACCCTGGGACTTTGGGCATGTGCATGTACCCACCTGTGCCACGGTTCCTCCATCTGCAGGACAGAGATGCCCTTCCTGTCCAAGGCTGACCCTCAGTAAATGTTTCTTTTCTGTCTTCTCTCTGTCTCCTCAGATGCCTGCAAAGGCAGCCTGACTCCTTGGTGGGAACAAAGACAGCCCTCCCCTAGGAGGTGAGCAGATGTTCACCTCCAGCTGTTTGCTGCTAATCAGCCCTAGGGGAGAGCTTCCAGGCCTTTCCCTCAGGGGTTCTCCCCAACAGTGGCTGAAAGTGGCCCCCACCTGAAGCAAACGAGGAGCAGTGTGGGGAGCACGAGAGACACAGAGGGCTTTCTCAAATGGCCACTGGGGCACAAACCTTGTTTGCCCTTTGGGATCTCTGCTGTCTATGTCCTGAGACACGGGACCCAAGTACAGGTAGAAGAGAGAAGGAACCAAAGCAGACCCTTTCCACCTTCCTGTCCCTCTGGGTCTCCCCAGTCCTCCATCACCAGTGTTATTTCCCTCCCAGCTGCCTGCCTTCCTGTCCTGGAACAGCCTTGCCCTTGTCCTTTCCTCCTCCTCTTCTTCTTCATCTTGCCCAGGTGTCTCCTCCAGGAAGATGTCTGGGACCCAGCAGAGCACAAATGACTGTCACCTGTACTTTTCCCCTACCAGAATTCCCTCCCACCTTCTGTTTCCCCAGCATAGGTGCTGAGCTGCCCTGGGTCAGGCCTCGGTGACCTGGACTTGGTGACACACTGAATCACAGACCTCACAGACCCCGTGCACAGCAGGGCTTAAGGTCACAAAGGCCACAAGGAAGCAATTCAGTGAGCTGGCAATGTAGTTTGACAGACCTGGGCTGGGATTCCCTTGGGGAACAAGCTAACTTAACCCTCTGTGTCCTGGATCACTCATTGCTAAGCAGTGAGATGGTATATGTGAAGTTTTGCAACAGGACCTGGGACTATTATTATGATGGGGATGATAACAATCCTAACATCTAGAGACCACATCTTAGACTCATAGATTCTTAGGATCATAGGACCACAGAGTCCTGGCTCCAGAAACAGCCTTGTAGGTCACCTGGGACAACCACTTCTTACCTTCTAGATCCCCTCCACCAGCCTGCTCTTTTTGGAGGCATTGGATCTGAGTTCCCCAGGGCAAGGACCCCTCTGTGACTGATAATCACTGCACATAGCACCTGCCCATGGGTATTTTGATGACAAGGGTGACCAGGTGGGTGAGCAAGCTTCTCCCTGTTCCAGCCTAGCTCCAGCCCCTCTCCCAAAGTCCTTTCCTTTGGGTTTCTAGTGGGTGTATGCACCAGGAGAGTTACTTACTCCATCCCCACAGTCAGCCCATCGGCCAGGACCAGGCCTATGGGGGCAAGCTAAGCATGGCCTCAGCCTCAGCACCCTCTAGCCACTGTTCAAAGCTCTGGCCACCAGGACTCCAGGGCTGGGCAGAGCGGACAAGCATGGGACAGAATACTGCCTCTTTCAGGCCTGGCCTGTGGAGGTGGCTGGGCCCAAGGCCTGTGTGGGTTCCAGTCCTCCTCCCCTATCCCTGTTCCACCTGGTGGGCTTCCTGCATGAGGTGGACTTTGGAAAAACTTATTCACAGAGGGGAGTACAGCATGTGCAGAAGCAGATCTAGGCTCAGAGGAGGTGGTGGTGTAGAGATGGGAGATCAGGGCAGATGAAGAGAGAGGCAGGAGAGACACCCTCGGAGAGCTTCTGGTGAAGGGCTTGGCCTGGGTGGGGAACGGCATCCTATAAGTACTTAGCTGCTAACCCAATATGTGATGTCTAAAAGCTTCCAAGCTCTCTGGATCCCAGTTTACCCTCTCCAAGGAACAAGTCCAAGGCAGCTGGTCAGGCTAAGTGCTTCGAGATCTTTCAAAGGAAAGGATGTGAGCTTTAGGATTGTTTCCACTGGATTCCTTGGCTTTGTGACCAGGATTTACCATCCACCATGCCTTCCCTGGAAATTCTGGTAGTGTAGTAGTTAAGTGCTAGAGCTGTTAACCAAAAGTTTGGCAATTCGAATCCACCAGGTGCTCCTTGGAAATCCTATGGGGTTGTTCTGCTCTGTCCTGTAGGGTCACTATGAGTCGGAATTGACTCGACGCTGATGGGTTTGGTTTTAGGTTTTATGCCTTCCCTACAACCAAAGGAAGCCTGGGCCCCTGGCCCTGGGAGAGGCTGTGTCCTGTGGGTTCTTGCCTGGGGGTCAGGGTGACTCCTAAAACCTACCCAGCTGTATCCAGTCTGTGCACTTTGGGCAGTCACCACCCACAGCATCACTGCCACGTGCCCAGCTGGCACAAGCACAGGGCAGGCTAGGTGGGTGAGTGAGCCAGCTGGGAGGCTGGGCTTATCAGCTGCCCGGGTTGGACACCCCTTCCCTGGGCTGGGGCCACAAGAGGAGAGCGGACAGGTAGAGTCTGTGAACCCAGCCCTCAGTCTGTGCCCCAAAGCCCACTTAAGAGCTCAACTCATTTGCCAGATCAAAGCATTCCCTGTTGGAGGCCTTCGAGGGCTTTGGGCTCTGGAGGAGGGGTTGGGGCTGGGTGATCAGAAGGGGTAGGCCTAGGAGCTCCATCTGACAGGCCATCTCCTCTGGTGGTGGCAATGCCCAGTGCAGCCCCCCCTTCCTGCCCTCCCCCTCGGCCTTGGGTGGCCTCTTCTCTGCCCCTTCCCTTCAGTGCCTGCCCGGCAAGCTCTTGCCAAACCATGTCTCCTGCTAGGACACCCTCGTCTCTTCCTCCTTTCCGAGTTGCACCTTGGTCTCCTCTTCTGGAGACCCTTCCTAGATTCCTCTTCCCTCTGGCCAGTCTCAGCATTCCCTCTTGTCCCCAAATCTGTGGGTCTCAGGCACCCATAACAGAGACCTGGCACCATGGGCCCCATAGTGTTGACCACTAGAGACTTCCAGGAATTTGAGCAGAAACATGTGGCTCTGCCAGGTGTGCAGCAAGTGGGCACGTCCCTGGGCACCAAGCCTGGCAAACAACCTTCTGCTGCTGCTGCTGCTGGAAGCAGTGGCAACAACAGAGCCTAGCTGCCTGCACCTGGTGCCCAGAGCCCAGGGGGTACCCAAAGCCCTTGGAAAAAGAACTAGGACTGGGCCAAGGGGAGCATCCTATACTCCCGAGGGACAATGGGCATGATCCCCACTCACCACCAAGGGCCTGCACCAGGACCTGCCATCTCTCCGGGAGACAAGCCACTATGCCACCGACTCCCCAAGTCACTTCTCCCTACTCAGCTCTAAGGCTACAGCCCTCAGCCAGGACCCACTCCTCTTAGGGAGCACCTTGCCTCCGTCTCTGGTCTGCCTTCTCCTGCCCTCCCCCTACAGGCAGAGGCATCTCTTGCCCATTTTCCTACTTGTTCCTCCTTCACTCCTTTCCAGCCTTGCTACACACGCCTTCCTCCAGGAAGGCCACTGTTGTTTCCTCACCTCCATCATCTTGGCTTCTTAGCCCCTTTTCAAAACTCCACTCCAAGTACGCTAGATTTCCAACACACACACACCTGCGTGCAAGTGAACGCACAGCGAAAAGTGGAAGACAGGGGGGCTATTATTATTTATTGTTCTTCAGATGTTTTCACTAATTTCCACTTTCCCCTCTTTTAGCTCAAATTATCTTTCGGATGACTTCTTGAGAGAGGTTTAAGTATCTACAATTTTTATAGAGAGGCCCAGAGAAGGGAGTGTAATTTCCCTGAGGTCACGCACTCAACCCAGGTCTCCTGACTTTACAGGGCTCAGGGACCGCCCAACTCTGTTTTTATCTCAGGGAGGACCTCCAGGAGGTAGTGTGTCCCGTGTGCGCGTGCGCGTGCGCATGCATTACCTGGCTGGCCCAGCGGACCGGGGAGAGAAAGACCCAGCCGACTAAGGGGCTCGGGGGCCGTGTCGGGCCTGGGCAGCGTGGGAACCAGCTGCGAGCGGAGCTGGGCCGGAGCGCGGGGAGGGGGCGCCGAGCCGCGCTCACCGCAAAGGCCCACCCCTCGGTGGGCGCAGACAATGGGGTCGCTGTGCCGGCTGCCCCCTCCCTGTGCTCCGCGGCCCGTGCCCGCCCCCTCTCCCCAAAGCTGCTTTCAATTTAAACGCCTCCAACCAGCGGGCGCTGCCCCGGGGGGCCCGACCGCAGCGCCGAGCGCCCCTGTAATTTCCGCGGGGAGCTGACCGGCTCAAACGCGGCCCCGCGGTGCCCTGACCGCAGGCCCCGAGACCGGAGACGGCGCCCAGACGGCCTTGCCCCGGTCGTGGGAGCGCCGCCCGGGCGGCCTCCTCCGGGCATCCAGCCGGGTACCGCCTTCGCCGCCTCCTCCAGGTAGCCCACCACCAAAATCCCCTCCTCGGGGGAGCCTGCTGGGCCTTGCCCAAACCACTGCCCCCCACCCCCCAAACAGAGCGAGAGAGCGCAAAAACCTGTTGCATTCGAGTCGAGACCCTTAGGTACAGAGTAGAACTTCCATGGCTCCACCCACCTCTGAAAGTCCAACACGCTTCTGGGAGGAAGGGTGCAGAGAGGATGCCAGGGCAGGAATAAGTTTCTACTCCGTTTGTATATCATGTCTCCCCGTCAGACTGGAGGGTCCTGAGGGCAAAGGTTGTTTCTCCTCGGACCAGGGGCTTGTGAGGTACTGGAGTCATTCTCCTCCCTCAGACTGAGGAGATCCCTGGTGGCTGAGGACGGGGTCTCCCTAAAACATGTTGTTGTTAGGTGGAGTCCGGTGGATTTCGACTCACAGTGACCCCCATGTGACAGAGCAGATCTGCCCCATACGGTTTCCTAGGCTGTAATCTGTACAAGAAGGAGCCCTGGTGGTACAGTGGTTAAGTGCTTGGCTGTTCAAGCCAAAGAGCCATTCTGCAGGAGAAAGAAGTGGTAGCGTGCTCCCACAAAGATTTACAGTCTTGGAAGCGCTGGGGAGCTGTTCTACTCCATCCTATAGGGTCGCTATGAGTTGGGACTTAACGATGATTCAGGGATGATCTTTACAGGAGCAGATGGCCAGACTCTTCTCCCAAAGAGCAGCAGCTCGATGGGTTGAAACCTCCAGCCTTCTGGCTAACAGGCTAACTCTTAACCATCTACCATGGCCCTCCCCAGAACATAGGGACCAGTGAAATCATGTTTGGTAAGTATGGTGCTCAGGCCTAGAGTAAGCTTTCCCCCAAATTTGTACCTATTATTACTGTTAGGTACATAATAATAGTCTCTCCAAACATAAGGGCTATGAAGGAAGCACTCATGTCCCATTTTTCCCAGCAGTCCACAAGTACCTAGTTCTCAGCTCTCTGCCTTAGAACTTCCAGGAAAGGAGGGGACACTTTCAGTGCTGGGTTCCAGCCCCAGAGGCCCTCGTGGAATTAGAGTGGCCCTAGCTGGCCACTCTATTTAGTCTACTGAGGAAGTGAGAGGGAGAGTCCTGCTCTAAGGTTAGAGAGGAGGGGACTCCAGTCTTCTGTCCCACCCTGGAGAATGTCCTGGCATGGATTACTTGAAGAAAAGGACACAGGGCAGGAAGGGGAGTGCACGTAGATATATCTGGCTACAGATTTTTCAGCTTAGCACCCAACCAAATCCCACTGCTGTTGAATCGATTCCAACTCATGACAACCCTATAGACACAGTAGAACTGTCCCATAGGGTTTCCAAGGAGCACCTGGTGGATTTGAATTGCCAATCTTCGGATTATCAGCTGTAGCACTTAGCCATTATGTCACCAGGTTTAGCAGAAGCTGGACACCAGGAAGAATGTTCTGAGCTTCTGGTGAGGGGTTTCTGGAGACTCCTCCGTTAGGTGTGAGTGCCAGAGCTCCTTTCTCGTCAGAAGTACGTACTCCATTCCCTTCTCCCTTCTGTCTAGAAGTCTTTCTTATTGGCTTCCCTCCTAGGAACTTGGTGGAAGAATTTTGAGTTAATACATCTGAATGTGTTGTCTAAAGGGCCTGGTTTCCCTGCACCAGGCTCCCTCAGAACTCTCCAGACCTCTCTCTCTCTCTCTCTGTGTGTGTGTGTGTGTGTGTGTGTGTGTGTGTGTGTGTGCATGTGTGTGTGCATGTGTGTGTGTGTGCATGCACATGCACTGAGCTGTAGGGAGGATTGCTCAGTCGGAGCCCTGGCTTGTCCTGAGTGCTCCCCTCCACCTTGGTCCTTTCCCCCCCACATCCAAACACCCCTTTCTTTCCAGCCTAGCTGTTGTGGTGAAGCTAATCAGAAGTAATTATGGGGGAAGGAGGGATCCTGAGAGGGACCCCACGGAGACCACCTCATCTGCCCTGGCCCAGCCCTGGTGGCCCTGGCCCTGAGGGCCTTCAACCTGGCTCAGCTCTGACTGGTGAGGGTTACCCCACCAACACCCTCCCCCATGGCTCTCCTCTACCCCTCCAGCCGAGGCCCCTGGAGCCACAGGTACAGTGCACACTGGGTTTGCCTCCACTTCTGCCCAGCTGCTCCATGCTCGTGCATTCATTCTGTATTTATGGGTCTCCCCTCTGAGCCAGGCCCCAGGCTGGTTCCTGGAAGTAGACAGGTCCCTGCCCTTTTGGAGAAGTTACTGGTATTTGGTTGACTGTAAACCTTGCTGGCAGATGGAGTAGCCTTGGGAACACAGAGTATCCCCTCTAGGAGACTCAGCCACTTGGGGGGACAGGCAGTGTAGACCATGGTGTGCTCTCCCATTGTCTTTCTGGCCCAGGAGAGCAGAGGCCAGGGGCTATGAGGGGCTCTGGACCGCTACAGTTCTTCACCTGCCACAATTGTACGTCCTCCCTCCTGCCCAGCGTGGACCCTGACCTGACCACCTGTCCTGACCCCCTGCCCTCCTCCACCAGCCTCTTCCCACCTACTTTGGTTCTCACTGCTTCACCAGTACAGAGGGGATCAGCCTCTCAGTCCTCTTCTGGGGTTCAAGTCCATAAGCCAGAAGAGCCTTTAGAAATGATGGGATCAGCTCTCTCCTTTTAAAGCCTAGGAAGGTGAGGTCCAAATGGGTTGGGAGAATTGTTGTGGTCAGGGGTTGCAGAACTAAACTTCTGTCTTCCAACTCCCAGTCCAGAGCTCTTTCTGACCCTGCATCCAGAGGATAGGGTTTAGGTCTGCCACTTGGACGGTCCCCTCCCTGTGCAGAGGACAGAGGAGCAAACACAGTGTCTCCTCCATCTTGCCTCTCTGCTCTCCCCTCAGCCGCCCATAGACTGGGCCATGAGATGGGGGGCCCAGAGCGCCGTCGAGGGTCTCTAATTTGCTCCTGCCCCTTGATGTCCAGAGGAAAACAGGCCTCCTGTGCCCAAGAGATTTCCAAGCATAAACAGAGGTCAGTGCACCACCTCGGCCCGGAGGTGCCAGGGTGGTAATTAGGTTTGGGGGTGGGTCCTGGAAGGATGGGGGTGGGGGAGCTATTATTCTGGGGAGCTGAGCTGGGCAGAGGAGCTGTGTGGTCTGAGCAAATGGGTGGTTTGTAGGTGGTCTGGGGAATGAATGACTGAGTGTTTGGGAGGGAGGTGATGGGGAGGAGGAGGAAGGGGGGCAAGAAGGAGAGAGATCGGAGAGCCAAGCTGAGATGTCTTTCCCCTGATTTAGGGGTCTGAGCCCCTGCCCATATTATAGGGGTATCCCAGGAAGAGGGCCATAAGGCACGTTGGGGTCTTGGGGATGCTTGTCAGAGGACCACCACAATGGAACACCTGGGCTGCCACGCAGGGGCACAGGCTCCTTGCTAGCTCAGGGGCTCTGGGGAGTCCCTGTCTCCACTCCTGCTCCCTCAGCCTTGGCAAGGGCAAAGGGAAAAGATGGGTGGAGGCTGTTCTTGGCAGGATCCATGGCATGCAATTGGGGGCTACCTAAGGCACTTTTATTCTCTGAACCTAGTTCCCCTTCAACCCCATTCCCAACCTATATGTAGTCTTTGTCACTTTAGAGAAAAATGCCTTCGTGGGCTGAGAAGGACCCTTTGACTGAATCTCTGACCCATCTCAACAAGAGATGCAGATAAAGTCCTCCTCTTTCTCTGACCCATAAGACCCCCATCCACTGCTTCTCCACATCAGGTAACTTGAACAGTGACTTTGTCACTCTGAGCCTTGGTTTTCCTTCCTGTAAAATGGAGGTAATACAATATCTAACTGACCCTAAGGCAGCACAGCCTCCTGCCCGGGCCCTGGGCACATTCCTCCTCCTCCGCTCCCCCAGCTGCCGATGCCACCTGTGCTGCCAGTACGGCTGCTCACTCGGCCTCTGCGGCAAGAGTGCTACAGACGCAGCTCCCCAAGGAAAGGACCAGGCTGAGAGAGCAGCCTGCTGACCGACAGGGAGGGGCTGAACACCTATGTCCCTCAGCAGCCTGGGAGTATCCTCAGACTAGGGGCTCCCCAAGGTCAGGGACTGCATTCCCTTGAGGCAGGGGCTGGCAGTCACTATCAGACTGAGGTTTCTTGAAGGCGGATCAGACCAAGAGAACTGGCCTGGGGTTAGACAGGTCAGCCTGACACCTTCATAGGTCCAGTTCTGTTAACCCCACCTCTTGCACAGATCCAAGATTCTCCATTGATGGGGACATCCCAGGGGAAGTTGAGGAGAGCTGGAAATCCTGGGAAACTGCCCACTGCCTTCTGATCTGGCGCTGGCTGGATGGGAAGTATTGAGGGACAGGGGAAAAGAGTAGTGGGGGTGCAGGCTCTGGGTCAGAGTCCTTCCCAAATAAACCTCCTTCCTCCTCTCTTCTCTCCTCAAAGCCAAACTAACCCCTCTTTTCCCTCTGAGCCCTGCCCCCAGGGAGCTGGAAGGGGAGGGATTGGACAACATTTACTGGTGGGGCCCCTCCTGGGGGCATGATCCATGGGAAAGAGGGACAGCATCTGCCCCCTGACCTCCAGGCCAGCAGAGCAGCCTGTGGGGCTAGTGGGGGGGACTCCTGGGTGTTGGGACCATCTGGCAATGGTACCGGAAGCCTAGATTTGGAGCTGATGACACCCATGGCTTCTCCTGCCAGCACCCAGTCTCCCAGCAGGAGAGAACACTCCTTTGCATCACTGTGCACAGCCTCTTGCTATCCAAATATCCAAATGTGGATCTGCTGGAGTAGAAGGGGTTGGGATGGAGGTCTGGGCCAAAAGAAATGCTGATTCCTAGGCCAAAAATCAGGGGATTTGCTGAGGCATCTTGGGAGGCACAGCCTGGAGTTATTTAGGCAGGGAGAGAACACAGTTTTAGAAAGGGGAGGGATAAGAGGCCATCTCATCCACCTCTCCACCTCTAGGCCAAACTTTCCTGAAATCCTTCCCAGAGAGTGTCTCCACATGTATTCAAAGCAGAAGGCTCCACAGCCTCACCTCCAAACGCCTTTATCATAGGCCTACTGTGTTCAAAACCTACTGTGTGCTGAATGCTGGTATTGTAGATTCATAGAATAAAAAACACTCCCTGGCCTCAGCTGCTTACGGTCTAGGAGCCAAGAGGGCACCCTTCAAGACAAAAGGAAACACAGGCTGGGTCGGAGACGGCAAGAAAATCAGGTGTGCGGACAGGGAAATTACTTCTGATGAGAGATCAAAGGTGACCTCTCCAAGCACTCAAAGGGTAACTCAAATCCAGTGCCCTTAAGTATCTTTTCTGCCTAAAAGATTCTCTAAGTTCCTAACCTAAATCCATCCCCACCCCCATTGTAACTTCGCCTTGAGCTCCTCTACATTGACACCCTGAATTTAACACAGGTTGCAAGGATATATTTATTTATGGGATTAATTCTCCTACTTCACAGCACCGTAAGTTTCAGGAAGATGCTTGTCCGTGATCCAGCATGGCTGGCCATGAGCACACGGGACAAGTCTAGGGTAGGACAAGCCACTGGATGTGCTGGAGTTGAAAGAGTATGTCGTTGGGCCCAGGCTGGCAAGGTAAGCTGGCACCAGATCAGGGCAGGTTGTAAATGCCAGGCAACGTTGGGACTTTACCCTGCCAGCAGTGGGAGCCATCAAAGATTTTTGAGCATGAGAGTGGCATGCTTCAACCTGTGTTCTAAGATCCCTCCAGTGCAGTGCGGAGGAGGGACAAGGGGGGACAAGGGGGGTGCTCCCCTGGAGCCAGAAGAACCAATGCTGCTGTAACAGTCTCAGGGACTGATTAGAAAAGGCTGCAACTGAGTCAGGGACAATGGCAGTGGAAAGAAAAGAAGGGATCCTGGAACCAGGAATGCTGCAGAAAGGATGAGCCTGGGTGACCAGTGAGACAGGGAAGGGTGGACCAAGGATGACTTCTAAATGTCCAAGCATACTAGCCTCGAGGTGGCAAGGGCTTTACACTGGATGGAACAGACCTGAGGCACCAGTTTTTGAGGGAGATGAGTTATATTTGGACGTGTATGTCAGAAAGTCCTTCCTGACGCCTTAATCTTCAATCCCACTATATCCAAAACCCAAGTTTTCTTGCCCTTCCTGGAAATCCAGCTTCAGTGTAGTTTAGCTTCCTCCAGGGCAGTCAAGGTCACAGACACCACTGGGGAGTGAATAGGCAGGGGGCTAGGCACTGAGCCTCTTGGCCTCCTGCCTCCTGACTTGACCTCTGACTTCTGGTCTCCTACAGGTGGGAAAGAGGCTTCCCAGGGAGGCTGGACAAGATGGGAAAAAGATCTGGGTGCTCCCAAGCCATGGTCCAATTCAGTGAAGGTGAACCAGATGCTAGAATCTCTGGAACACTTGCTGGCAGTTATGGGGAGGAGCAGCAGGGGAAGGGGGAGACAGCTGAACTCCAGAGGCAGGCCCCAAGAGCTGGGTTCTCCTCACCCTGCCGGCTGGACAGCGCAGTACAGCTGCAGAGTGTGCTAAAACAAAAGGTGTCCCTCCTCCATGCTTGGAACTCCTAGCAGGACAAGAAAGGAAGGTGTGGGAGACAAACAGACTTTGTGGGGAGGCTGGAGGGTGGCACCACTGGGGATGATGTCTTGGGTCCAACAACATACATAGTACAGAGAAAGAGCGCCTGAGGCCGGGGACCGGGACCCAGCCTGATAACCACGGGCTGGAACACACAGTCCTCACTGGGAAGTGTGGGACTGTCCACCCAGACCCTGGAAGGGCAAGCACAGACCTCAGGGCATCACAGAATGTCGCCTATTGAACAGAACAGGAAGCAGAGGGCACAGATCACCCAACAGGCAAAAATGAAAAGAAAAGAAAGACACCAGAGCTGAAAAGGATCCCACACCATACCTAGATCTGTACTTTCCAAACGGTGTTCCCTGGAACCTTTCCTAGGGGATTCTTATGGCATGGGAGAGAGGAACAGGAGGAAAAAGGGACTGTACTCCCACTCCAACCAGAAACTCTCCTATTTCGTTTCATTTATATTTGAGGCATCTCCTAACATTCTGCTTTGGAGAGAAAAGAAAGCTACTGCTAAAACCGACAGGCAAATACATAATCCTAGGTTTGAATTACCCACCCTGTAATTTCACAGACCAGAGAAACTGAGACTTGGAGCCCACCACCCCCTCCCCATGTACTTCCTGCCCCCCCTTCCACCACCCCCCCCCCCAGTTTTCCCCAGGTCTAACAGGTAAGCTGACTCTCTCAGCCCTCCAAGTGTGTGTGTGTTGGATGAATTTCTGGACTCTTTGTCCAGCGCTCTTTAGCTACAGTGACTCTCAAGGCGGGGCCCATCAGCACGCGAGGGTGTGGCTTTCCCAGTGGAGAAGCCCTGTGGAGGGGTGATCATCTGTTATTGGGAGTTCTGTCCCGCAGCTGTGCCAATCCCAGAGACAAGAGGCTCAAGTCAGCTAGGGGACCCCGCAAGGACCAGGAGGCCACGGGTTCATTAGCCAGCATGCCCAGACTCCACGGCCGCCTCTGCCGCTCCTGGTCTGCGACCACCCAGCAGCCAGTGGCGGCAGCGAAGGGGTGTATCCAGGAAAGGGTTAATCTGGCAGCGCCTTTCATCAGCACTTTGGCGGGCTCCCAAGGCCCACAGGCTGGGTACCTGGGCGCCTACCTCTGTCGGTGGGGTGGAGACGTGACCACAGGGCAACCCTGCCGTCTGCATTCCTCCTGGGTGAGTGACGGCTGACACTGCCACCACCACCCCTCAGGGCGGGGGCAGACCCACAGGGGAGGGGGAGTGCCCAGGCCCTATCTTCTTGCTGCAGCCCCTGCTCTGGAGGGAGCCATATGCTAGGTGAGGAGTCAAAAATATTTTATGGAGCAAGAACTGTCCTGCTAGGAGCCATGGGGGGGGTGTGGTACTCAGACGGTGACAAGATTCAGGGCAGGAGAGATGACCGGGACTCCATAGAGGAGGGGTCAGGGGAAAGTAGGCCTAGGCCAAGCAGCCCCGGGAATTAGGCCTACAGCCCCTGCGCCTGCCCCATATGCCAAGTCTCCACGTAATGTCAACCTTCCTAGTATTACGGGGTGGCAGAGGGGTAGCCACTCTCCATTCCTCTTCCCTGAACTCACCAGCCCTGGCCTTTGATCTTTCCTGGGGCTGCTGGTGGAAGCAGGAAGTCTCCTTGGGCTGGAAGCAAACCCAAACAGGGTGTAAACAGGCAAGCTCCCCACCTCTCGGCTTCCCCTAGGAAGCTGGGGTTAGGAAAGTGCCCAGATGGAGGCAGGCAGCAGAGTCAGGACAGGGGAAGCCCTCTTTTTCTGAGAGCATTTGGGAAATGCTCCCACCCTCCACCCCTGGGCTCAGGCAAGTCTCCAAGAAACCCCACAGGACTGGAGAGTGCCTCCCTGCCTCCAAAGAAAGCTCAGCCCCACCACCCACTCTCCCTATCCTGGAAGAATTAACTCCCTTCATGTGCCGTGATGTCCACTCACACCCTTTGGGCAAGGGGCATTTATGGCATCCTAGAAAAGGGGCAGGGTCCCTGGGTGACAGAAGGTTAAGCATGCTCCCTACCAGCTGAAAGGCGGGTAGGCTGATTCCGTCCAGGTGAGCCCTGGGAAGACAGGTCTGGCAATCTGCTTCTTAAAGGTCACAGCCTGAAAACCCAGGGGGCAGGTCTCTGACACACATGGGATTGCCAGGAGTTAGAATCTACTCAGGGACAACCTTAGCAGCATCAACGAAGAGAAGGGCTGGGCAGCCCAACCCTGACCTAGACAGCTTTCCGAATGCCTCAGTGGCCCTGGAGCCATCAGGCCACGGAGAAAACCAGGAGAGATGACCCTCCTGAGAAATATCCAGGTCCTGCTTCAAGCCTGATGGGCAGGGAAGCTCACGTCTAGCTTCCAGTTTGTCTTTGGTTTCAAGGAGCCTTGCACAGGAAAGGGAAGGAGAGGCTGAGGTTGGAGAAGGGGCATGTCGGGGAGAGTGGGGTGACAGCAGGAGCAGAAGCAGCCGAGGAACAGCCTTCTAGTAGCCCCAGACCTCCAGGACAGAAGAAGTGGGGCTCTGGAGGCCAATCTCTGCTGGGAGAGCAGGTAGAAGTTTGGCCTATTATCTAACTCTCCCCAAGCCCTCCTCTGTCTTCCTCCTGTCCCACCTTTTTTTTTTAACATTAAAAATAATTTTTTTAATTGTGCTTTAAGTGAAAGTTTATAGTTCACATTAGTTTCTCATACAAAAATTCATACACACATTGTTATGTGACCCCTGTTGCTCTCTCTGTAATGTGACAGCACACTCCTCCTTTCCATCTGGGATCTCATGTGGCCATTCGACCGGTTCCGGTTCCCTTCTGTCCTTTCATCTCACCTCTGGACAGGAGCTGCCCATTTAGTCTCATGCACTCACTTGAGCTAGGAAGCACAGTCTTCAGGAGTATCATTTTATATCTTATGTAGGCCAGTTTAGTCTTTGCCTGAAGAGTTGGCTTTAGCTTTGGTCCTGCCCCACCTTTAGATAGCGATGTACTTTAAGTTTGGGGAGGAGGGCTGAGGCTACCTCTCAGGAAAGGCGCAGCAGACTCTTCCCCACCCTACTTGGGGCTAGTGCTTACTCTTGAACTCAAGAAAATAGTCCTCTTTCCCTAAACAGGAAATAGGGTTGAAGTTGAAGCAGCATGGGGAGATACCAGGAGTCCCTGCTTTACTCTCCCCCAACTCAGCCCTGGGGCCAATGTCTCCACCTCAGTTTTCCCATCTCTAAAATGGGATAATAACTCCAGAAACCACACAGTAGGCGTTCTGAAGGTTTATCTGTTAATCAGAGATGGGTACTGGGTGGTCTGAGACAACAGGCCGGACTGGCTGCTATGATCACACCTCTAGCCTGGGGTCCTCAGTGTGAATGAGACAAACCACCTCAGCCACCAGCCCTCACTCCTACTGGCTCCCTAAACCATGACATCCTTCCAACACCCCAGGCACTGTCTTGAAGGCTGAGGACCTACAAATAAGACTAAGGCATCTGTCTACAATCAGGTAAGGACTGCTTTTGTTAGCTACCTTTCAGTCCATTTTGATTCACAGCTAACTCACACACATCAGAGTGTAAATGTGCTCCATGGGGTGTGAACAGCTGTGACCTTTCAGAAGCAGACTGCCAGGCCTGTCTTCTCAGGTGCCTCTTTGGAATGGTTTGGACTGCCAACCTTTCGGCTAGTAGTTGAGCAGTTCACTGCTTGTGCCAAGCAGAGACCAGGTAAGGACTAAGTAAGACCAAATAAGAAATCAGGGAGCAAAACTCAGAGAACTGGCTTCTCCTCTAACCCTTTCCCTGATCTGGCACTTGTGTATAGGTAGGGTGACCAGCTGTCCTGATTGGCTCGGGCTTGTCCTAGCTTCAGCACTGAAAGTCCCACATCTGGGCAAACCTTTCAATCTGGGGCACATCAGATGGCTGACAACCCTTTCTCAGGACAGGTTTTGAGGACTGGCAAGAGCACGGATGTCTGATTTCCTTCAGACACTCTGCTTAATTCCCTTCAGGTGTTCACATGGCAATGAAAACATGCTGGAGGCCTGGGGAGACGGCACCACCCACCTTCAGAACCGTATGACATCACAACAAAAAGCAGCCTGCCCCTTCTGAACTCTAGGACCCCTTTCCCCAGTGTCACTCATCCAAAGAGATTTCTCACCCAAGGCCTGAGGACCTGGACTCCTGTGCCTGGTCACACACATCTGACAACAGCCCAGTGCTGGACTCTCAGCCAACCAGGGAGAACCCACAAAGAGACAAGCCCTAGGTTGCCATCTGGTGGTAATTCCCCAGGGAGGAGATTTGCCCAGGTGACCCTTGGGTCAAGCTCCTTTAAATAGCCCCAAATTGCCTTTGACACGAGCAACCTGGGGTCATCATTGCTGGGGTAGGAAGTCCCTAGGCTTTGAAGACCATGCTCCCCATGGTACTACCTTGAAGCCAGGGTGAGCCTTCCAGCTGTGCCAGCCTTCCACGGGTGTTCCAGAGGGGTAGATGCAGCAACTGGGTCTCTGGGAGGAGTGCGGCTGGGGCAAAGAAAGTGGGGGGCAGGCCCTGCCTTGCAATTGCTCAGCTGTTGTCCTTGAGGTAACTCTGGACTCCCCTATACCACTACCACCACTCATGCACACTCAAATCTCTGTTAATCTCAAACACAACCGCTGTTGTGCAAGGTGAGAGATCAAGGCCCGAGGGAGACCTGGTGGGTGGGTAGTGTGCACATGTGCTTGTACACACACACACACACACACATTCACGTGCAGCAGAGAGATAGGAGACACAGGTGCCTGGGCCCTGCCTGGGACCATGGCATCCGTCTGCCATCAGGTCAAGCGGGGTGGGCAAGCAGCCTGGCCTTGGGCCCCTCACTCAGAACCAGGCCTCCCAGGCTGGCCAGGGAGCTGTCAAATCCCCCACTACAGAGACAAATGGAGCCGTCAGAGAAAATAGCTTCTAATGGGGAGCAGGAGCCAGGCTGGGCTGGAGGAGGGGGCGCTCTGCTGGCCAGATGTGAATTCTTCACTAATCACACCAAATTGGCCCAATTTGTTCACTGACACGCAGGGGGACCAGCTTCGTCTTTCTCCCCACGGAGCAGTCTTCCCTCCCCGCCGCATGGAAGCACTTTTTCCCTCTCACAGTGGAGCTGGCCAGCTGACGCAGGGCTGGGGGAAGATGGGGTGAGGCAACATTTCCACAACCCTCTCCCCGTGGACCCCAGGAGTCAGCTTGGGCTCACCTCCCTCCATCTCTGCCACCCCCTGTGAGCCGTGGGTGCTGAAGGTTACACAGTTTAGGGACCCTGGGGAGGAGGAAGAGGATGGAACTAGGGATCTGCCCACTTGCAAATGAGTGGGACAGGCAGAACTAGGGAACTGGGGACATTCTTGGGAAGAGAAGGAAGGGATATTGGCACAGACTAAGGGATTCTTTAAGTCAAGTCAGTGGCACCTCTTAGAGGCAGCGGAGTTTACAGGTGCCCATTAGGGTTAAACGCTGAGTAACCATCACCCTCTCTCGAACTCTGAGCCAAACCCCAAATGCTTATACCAAAAAACATGTAATAAAGGCTGGGACTGTAGCAGGAGGGCTGCCAGTAGGACTTTGAGAAGAACTTCCTTCACTTGGGCCTCTCCTCTCCAGTGCTGACTAAGAGGCCACAAGGAGACGTGCAGGTTGCAGAAGATAGAATGGGGTGCTGATGGGACAAGAGTCACCAGGGCAGGAGCATAAGTGGAGGCCCCCCGCCTTGAGCGTTCCCCTTCTCTGTCCTGCATGGGGAGAGGAGGCTGCATGCACGTGGGTCTCTGTGACCCAGCCCATCGGCCCAGGTCCACCTCCCACCACAAAAGCCACCCTGGGGCCTGGTGGTTTCAGTGGGTGCACTCTAGGGAAGATGAAGTAAAGGAAGAAGTCCGTGCAGACTCTGGTCACGGGGCTCAGGGCTGTTTGGGTGGGGAATTCTGGGATCACGTGGTCTAGAAAGCAGCCCTAGTGGCACAGCAGTGAAATGGTCAGCTGCTAAATGAAAGGTTGATGGTTCAAACTCACTGAGCCACCCACGGAAGAAAGGTGTGGCGGTCTGCTTCTGCAGAGAATTCAGCCTTGGAAACCCAAAGGGTAGTTCAGCTCTGTCCTGTAGGGGAGCAGTGAGTCAGAACTCACTTACGAAAATGACTAGGGTGGTCTAGAAAGTTCCAGGGTAGTGTAAATGGTTATTGCACTTGGGGGCTAACTGAAAGTTTGGAGGTTTGAGTCTACCCAGGGGGCCTTAGAAGACAAATCTTGTGATCTCCTTCTGAAACATCGGCTACTGAAAACCATTTGGAATACAGTTCTACTCTGCATACCTGGGGCTGCCATGGGTCAGAATTTACTTGAGGGCAATTGGGTTCTGGGTAGTCTAGAAGGGGGTGGCAGGAGTGTGAAGTCCCTTTAGGCTTCTTAGAGTCTTCATTCAGGGTGCAGGTGGGACCATCCTAGCTGGAAGAGGGAGGGCCAGAACAGACCTATTAAGGCTTGGGATTCAAGGCAGGGTCCCCGATGCCCAGACTAAGAGCAATGCTGGGGAAGCTCTTGATTCCTGCCTGAGGGCTGAGGAGTCAGTAAAGAGCATCCGAAGCCCAGGCTTGACTAGCTCTGAGGAAGAAAACACCTCCAGTCCCCGTGCCCCCTGTACCACACTTTGTTTCCTCCCACCTCAGGGCTAAGCCACCCTTGTCCCTGGGGATTGCCCTTCAGAACACTTCCTCGTCATCTATGGCACCCAATCCTAAACCCCCCTGATACCCAATCCTGTTACCGTCAGTGCTATCCCTTAGGCTGTGGGGGCTGTGGCCAGCCCTGAAAAGGTGAAAGGGCCACTGCGTTCTCAGAAATCTCCTGTGAGATAACCTGTGGGATCAGGTATGGGCTGCTTCTTGAGGAGGAGCAGGACAGAGCTGGAAGCACAGGGCTCAGGAGGACAGAGGCAGTGCAACCGTGTAGGGGACATCTGGGAGGGGACATCTGAGGGAGACAGGACAGAAGGGAGGAACTAGATGAGAAAGCGCAAAGTGCTGAAAGGGTTTCACCTGCTCCCCAACAACTTGATTTTGTTTAGCTCCTACTCCCCTCAACCTCACCACCCTCCCAAATCAAGGTACTTTGCCTTTTTTCAGTTTTCCCTGGCCAAGCAGAGCGCCCCCTCCTGGCAGGGGTGTAGACGGGGAGTCCAGAGAACTGAACACACACAGGAAGAAACAAGTGAAGGGACCGGCCCTTGATTTGGGTCTGTCGCTTGATTTGTCTTAGAAACACTGTCCACCTTCTATTTCCCTAGCTGACTTGTGGGTTCATCTCCCCTGGCAACAAGAGCTCTTCCTCAGACCCAAAGAGTCATACCAGCTGGCTATGAATTCTAGTTCTGCCACTTACTCAGTGTGTGACCCTGAGCTATTACATCACCTTGATCTGTTTTGTAAGCTCCCTGAGCCTCAGTTTTCTCATTTGTAAATTGGGAAATCTACCTCAGAAGAACACTGAGAGCACTATGGGAGATCAATGCAAGCCTTGTGCATAATGGCACCACACCTGGGACACAGAGTAGGCTGAATCAGTATCAGTTGAATGAATGGATAGACTTAAAGGACTCTCTGTTTATGTCTTTTGCCTGATTTCGTTACAAATTCTTGGCCGTCATCTGGAACGAGTATCTGAATCCCCACCAGAACTGGGACTTAACCCTCTGTGTCTTGGTGACCTCATCTGTAAAACAGACAATAAATGACAGTGCCTACCTCATGGGTTTATGGTGAGGACTGAATAAATTAATCCAGGTAAAGATCTTATAAGAAAGAGTGTTTGTACTTAGTAAGAGTCTGATGAACTCTTGCGCTGTTAGACTAAGGTCATTTTGTCTGTTTCCTGAACACACAGAAAGGATCTCACCCTGCAGCCCAACCACCTTCATCTTTAAATTGCTGAGGAGCCAGATGACCCAGAGTGCTTCCTCTTCTCTCAATCCTGTTGCCACCAGCTCATCGGGAAGTCCTGTCCTCAGCAAGCTCCCTCTCAGAAACACTCTCTCCAAGATGAGAGAAACTCCAACAGGTCTCCAGTTCCTCAGTGTCACCAGGCCCCACCCAGGTCGGCACTGCCTGCCCTCCCCTCCTGCCTCTGCCTTTAGCCCTGAACCTGCCTGTGTCCCAGCCCTGCGCTCCACCAGTGACCTCTCTCCTCCCTGCTCTCAGCACACCTCCCTCCCTCGCTTCCCCTCTGGCTGGCACAAGAGCCTCTCTGGCAGAGTGGTGATGGTGTGCAGACCAGGTCTGCAGCAGGCCTTGGGCAGAGCATCGGGTGACAGGACCAGCCCCTGCTGGCAGCTCAGGCCTCCTCCTGCTGAAATCTGCCACCTCCCAGTCCCTGTGGACACACACTCATGGCCTTCCGTAGCCAGAAAGCACTGAGCTTGAAACACCTTTGCCTGGAAACCAACACTCCCTACCTCCATCTGTTGTGGGAGGGCCTCCCCAGCTTGTCACCCACAGGTGGGGCCATGGTCTTTGTCTGGACCCTACCCTCTCTGGACAACCCTTCCCTCTGTAACTGACAGGTCCTCATTCTGGAAGGGCCTTGTCCCAGACGGTGGGAGAAGAAATACAGTAGATACTGGCCAGCAACGTTTCTCAAAGTTTTCCGCAAGGCACCTACCTTGAAGAGCCGAGGCTAGGGAGCAGGTTGGGGGAACAGCAGACCAGAGTATCCCACTCATAAATACCTTCCTCTCAGGCTCCATTTTATCTTCAGTAGTTAAACATTTTATGTACAGGCTCCTTTTACTGTGTAGTATCTCTACAGCAAAAAAAAAACTGCCCCCCAAAACCATTGCTGTCCAGTTGATTTTAACCCATTTTAATCCACCTAGGCAATCCTAGGTTAGTCAGAGTAGAACTGTGCTCCGTTGGGTTTTCAGAGGCTGATGTTTTGGAAGCAGATCACCAGGGCTTTCTTCTGAGGTGTCTCTGGATAAACATGAACCTCCAACCTTTCTGTTAGCAGTCAAGTGCATTAACCACTGTGTCACACAGGAACTCCACATTAAATCTGAGTTTGCTTTAATATAAAAAGCACATTCTAAAATACAGACTGAAAAGTATACTAAGGAGCCCCTGGGTGGGACAAACAGTTAATTACTCAACTACTGACTGAAAAGTTGAACATTTAAACCTACTTAGGGGTGCCATGGAAAAAAAGCCTGGAGATCTTCTTCCCCCAAACCAGCCACCGAGGACTCAGTGGAGCACAGCTCTGCTCTGACATGGGTTGTGGTGAACTGGGACTGACCCGATGGCAACTAACAACAAAATACGTCACTAGTTGAATTTTTTTATCTAAAAAATCTTTGGGAAAAATAGATATATCGGAGATGCCTTATGGCTTTGGGCACACCCTGGCACACCCCATATGCCTAAGGGGCACATCAGTGCCTCCAGTTGAAAAGCTCAGGCTGAGAGAATTGGGAGGAAGAGGAGGTCTGGAGTGGAGAGCATGAACCAATGGGTAAGGAGTGTTGGGTAAAATTCTGGGGACTGTTCCTTGGAGCTGACATGACCCTCCTTGTTTACTTTCTCTTGTAATCTCAGCTTTATTTGAGGCCAAGTTGTGCAGCCATAGCTTCCAAACATGCCTTTGGTATCTCAAGTTCATGGGGATATGCATGATATGCCTCAAGCCTCACCACTCCCAAATCCAGTTGATTTGCAGCTCTCATCCCAGCCAAAGAAGTTCATAACCCATTGCTGTTGAGTTGATTCTGACTCATAGAAACCTTCTAGGACAGAGACGAACTCCTCCATAACCATTTCCAAGACAGTAAGTCTGCACAGAAGCAGACCATCACATCTTTCTCCCAAGGAGTGAGTGATGGGTTCAAATTACCAGTCTTTGGGTTAGCAGCCAAACGCTTAAGAGCCATCAGCAACTCTTTCTGGGGAGTAATTAAAAAGTAGTTCCAATGCTCCTGGAAGCAGTAGTCAAGAAATCAAACAACGTATTGCATTGGGCAAGTCTGCTGCAAAAGATCTCTTTAAAGAGTTAAAAAGCAAAGATGTCATTTTGAGGACAAAGGTGCATCTGACATAAACCATCGTATTTTCAATCACCTCATATACATGCAAAAGCTGGACACTGTGATCAAGTAAGACTGATGAATTGATGCCTTTGAAGTATGGTGTTGGTGAGGAATATTCAATAATCATGGACTACCAGGAGAATGAACAAATCTGTCTTGGAAGAACTACAGCCAGAAGGCTTCTTGGAAACAAAGCTGGCAAGACTTCATCTCCTGTATTTTGGACACGTCATCAGGAAGAACTAAACCCTGGAGAAGGACATCATGCTTGGTAAATCAGAGGGTCAGCAAAAAAGAGGAAGACCCTCCCCGAGATGGAATGACACAGTGGCTGCAATTATGAGCTCAGATGATTGTGAGGATCGTGCAGAACTGGGCAGTGTTTCATTCTGTTGTACATATGGTCGCTGTGAGTCGGAACCAACTTGACAGCACCCAACAACGACAACTGTTAAAAAGTCCCCAGTACTCCCCACCATCACCACCACTCAGTAGCATTCTTGACTGGACACTGGCTCTGGGCCTCAGTTTCCTAATGCACCAAGTCACTGGGATTGGATTTAGGTCTCTGATGATCCCGGCTATTCTGTGGCAAGAATCTTTTTCTTTCTTTCTTTCTTTTTAATTAAAAAGTACTTCATTGCTAAAATATGCTAACCATCATCTGAGCCTTCATTGAGGCCTTTTTTGCTAGTGGAGGGTCTTGCCTCAGTGTTGACGGCTGCTGATTGATCAGGATGGTGGTAGCCGAAGGTTGGGGTGGCCATGGCAATTTCTTAAATGATGCAGTGGTGAGGTTGGTATGGCAAGAATCTTAACCTACTTGCAGAAACTGTAGCTCTCATTAGAAAATCAGCCTCTGCATCCTAACTGTGTTTCTATTCACTGCAGACATGTATAGGGAGCCTCTGTCGTAGGCCCTGCGCTGCGCTAGGCGCTGAGGCTGCAGATGGAGAAAGCCTGGTTCCTGTCCACTTGAAACTGAGGACTAGCATTATGTTGCAAGTCTACCATTCTTTCTTCTTCCTTAAAGTACCAGAGTCTCTGGGCGCCGGGCGAGGAGGCCCAGCCCCGCCCATGCCAGGTGTACAGCCCATGCTAGGATGCTGAGAACGCCGTGACTAAGAGCTCAGGCTTAAATCCAACCTAGTCTAAATCCAGTCTCTGCACGTAGTGCTTAACCTTTCCTTATCTCAGTTTCCCTATTTGTAAAATGGATGTCATAATAGTACCTCTTTCATAGGTTCCTCTCCTAGTGCTCCCCTCACTCTCATCCAGTCCCCCCACTATCCATACCCACTTAACCTCTCTCTGCACCAACACACTGGCCCTCTTGCTGTGCCAGTGTGCCTCTGAAAAAATACCTATCTCAGTGTCACTGAACCTGCTGTTTGTCTTGCCTGGATTGCTTAACCATCAATATTCAAATAACTGGCTTCCTCATTTCACGCAGATCTCGGCTGAAGTATCACCACTTCCAGGAAGTCCTCCTCATCATTCTCCATCCGTTTATGCTGCTTTAAATCTCTGCAGAGCATCTGCTATTATATATTTACTTTCTCATTTATTTTCTCTCTCCTTCACGAGAAGGTAAGCTCCAAAGGGGCAGGGATTTTGTCTGTTGTTTGTTTATATGTTTGTTTATTCACTGCATCTCCAGTCCCATTGTCTGGAAAAATAATACCTGGCACCTAATAGACATTCAGTAGATATTTGTCTGAATTAATCTGAAATAAATGAATAGGGGAAATATGGACACTAAACAAACCAAGGCATGTGAAATGCTTTGCCCTGTCTCCAGCGAACACTAAACAACGCTAAATAGAAACTGTTATTATTAAATAACACACCAGTGAGCTTGACTGAAAAAGATAAGAATGTCACTGAGGAGGAAGATACAGTTCAGCCCAAGTTCTACATATTGCTTAGTGCAATAAATACTCTTATGATGATGTCTGTCATCCTTCTTGATTAGAAGACAGTTTGCTATTAGTCCACTGTATTCCCTCCTAAAATTCAGCCTGCTCTATGATTGTCAGGTCTTTACCTACTTCAGTTATCCGTCATCCAAACTTTGAATGTGCCATTTGGACCATGAGTGAGATGTCACATTCATGATTACCTGGCCCTGTGGGGAACACCCCCCTAAAGCTGCTGATCAGTGAGAACACAGGCTGAGGACCCCCACCAATGGGAGGGGTTTCTCTTCTTCCCAGGAGCCCTGAATATGAAGAGGATGAAAGAGGCCCTCATGAGGGGTCTCCTACCTTTCATTGGGAGTTCTCCAGTCTCAGCCTCCAGTCCTATCAACTGAGAGCTCTGAGGAGAAGGCTGCCCACACTATCCCTCTCCTGTGCTGGGAGAAACCCCCTGCCTGCCCCAAGTCAGCTCTGGCCCCCAGGTGTTGTCACTTTACTTTTCCTACCTGAGGACAAATGGGGAAACACCTGCTTCTGATGCCTAGAATGACTTGTGGGGCATACACATTACTTTTGGTCCTCTCCCCTTTCCTGGTGGGACGAGTGTGGCTACAGGCTGGATGGTGACAGTTCCTGGCCAGTTTGAAGGGAGTGGCAGGTCCCTGCCCTCCATGGCTCCAACATAAGATCACCACTTGCACAGTGCCAAGCACAACTAGTACTCTAACGCGCGGCAAGGTGGGGTTAATGGCCTGATTTACATTTGGACTATCAGCCTCAGAGAGGTCAAGTGACTTGCCTGAGGGCAGAATACAAACCTGGATTATCTCAACTCTGGAACCTCATTCTGTCAGCCACGGTGGGCAGAAATGGAGATGTGGCCACCTAGGCTGAGAAGAATAGAGCAGATGGCTGAAGTCTAGGGTGCCTGGTGGACAAAAGCGATGTGGGAGGTTCTAAGCCAGCCTAGGTTGGGACGGGGGCAGGCCCAGTATGGGAGGGTCTGCTGCACCCACCTCTCCCCATCTCCCGCCTTCAACGTGTCTCCCGCCATCCCTAAACTGGACTAGGGCAGGAAGTGGCGTGGCTCCGAACCGAGCCTAGATGTAAAGATTGAGCTCCCGCCAACCTTCTTCCCCACCGGTTCAGGACACACGGGGAGTCGTGCTGTCTCCGAGGCTCCAGTGAGGGTCGGGGCTGGCCTGGGGGCCCTAGGTGCAAGAAGACAACCGCTTGAAGTAGAAATCACGCGGCAGAGCCAAAGCACAGCGGGTCACTTGGGTCCGGATCCCGAGACTTCTGGGCTACGGTGGCGTTGGCCTGGAGCCTAGGCAGGTGGGGTGAGGGGACTGGAGGCCCGCGGGCTGGGGCCTGGCAGCTTAATGGTTTTCGTGGAGGCTCCTGGAGGATTAGAAGTGGGCTGGGAGACAGGCGGGGCCTTGATGATGCAGTAATTAAGCACTGGACTGCTTGCTAATCCAAAAGTTCGAACCCATGCGCCACCCCGAGGGAGTAAGATGAGGTAGTCTATTCTGAAGATTGATAGCCTCGGAAACCCTATGGGCAGTCCCACTGAGTCCTATAGGGCTGCCTATTGGAACTGACTGGACCGCAGTGGGTTTGGGAGCCGCTGTGTCTGCAGATAGAGGATGAAGAGCTGGCGGGAGACGCCCCAGCCTGCTACTGGGAAGAGGGATCTGGGTATGGGGACAGGATGAGGCCAGGGATCTCAACGTGCCAGAGCCCTCGTCGTGCGGTAGTTAAGAGCAATGCTGCTAACCTAAAAGTCAGCAGTTCAGATCCACCAGCCACTCCATGAATACCTTATGGAGCAGTTCTACTTTGTCCTATAACCCAACTGAAAAACCCATTGCCATCAAGTTGATTCCGACTCATAGTGACCCTATAGACAGAGTAGAACTGCTCCATAGAGTTTCCAAGGAGCACCTGGTGCGTTTAAACTGCCGACCTTTTGGTTAGCAGCTATAGCACTTAACCATCAGGCCAACAGGGTTTCTTCTGCCCTATTGGAAACCCTGGTGGTGTAGTGGTTAAGTGCTATAGCTGCTAACCAATAGTCAGCAGTTCAAATCCACCAGGTGCTCCTTGCAAACTCTATGGGGCAGTTCTACTCTGTTCCGTAGGGTCACTATGAGTTGGAATCGACTTGACAGCAATGGGTTGGGTTTGGTTTAGTTTACAGGGTCCTTTTATGTTGGAATCGACCAGATGGCAGCAATTTATTTTCCTCCACGTGCCAGATCTGACAGGGAGTCATGTGGCTTTTGCGCTAAGGGGACCCCAGTGGCTGCAAAGACAGACAGGGGCTGCTCCCTGCAGGTGACCGAGAAGGGATGATCATGAAGGTGTTGGGGGTGGGGAAGGGGTACTAAAGAACTTGTCTTAAAGCTGGATTTGCCCAAGACAGGGAGTCACCTTCCCCTTATTAAACTGAGAAAACACCAAGTACAAAGTGGATGAGGACATGCCAATTAATGAAGATGGGGGAGGCTAAAAGACCCCAAGCCACCTCCTCTGTGGAGAGAACTTTTCTATGGGTCTTCTGCGGGTTCAGAGAGAGTGCAATGACAGGGTAAGGGCAGCTTCCCTCAATAAGGCCACATCACCCTGGCAGAGTCCCCTCCCCCAGCTAAGCTGCCTCTCTCCTTAAACCGTGGGTCTCCTCTCTCCAGCCCCCGGCCCTCTCACCCTGCCCCTCCTCTTCCCTATCACTCCCTACCCATGCAGCAACTGGTCCCAAGTGACGGATGACACCAGGGAGGAGGCTCCCATCTCCTCCAGCTGGGCACAGGGCTGGCCTCCCCCCACTTGAGGTGGTCCCAGGAAAACAGATCTTTTATCCTGAGAGGACTCCAGTTCTTTCTAGAGAGGTGACCCAGAAGATGGTCTGGGCCTTTGGGGCTCAGGTGAATGCAGGCTGGATGACTTCAAAAGGCACTGGGTGGAGTTGGCGCCTGGTCACAGGTGCCACTCAGGGTGGGCCAACCTGCCCAACCAGGTCAGGGCCTGTGCTGCACCCAGCCCTCCGCCCAGCACATCAAGACACATGCCTGATGGCAGCCCCACCCACCAGGGACTCCCCTGGGCCTCAAGAGAAAGACCTGAGACACAGAGGCCTTGGCAGGTCACGGCATCCACTTCCCCACCCCCATGCCCAAAATTTGCACACACACCCATGTACCCACATGTGCATACACAGCCCCTCAGCCAGATAGGAGCTAAGTTGGGTTCCAGGGCCTCAAGAAACCACACCTAGCTTTGTCCAAGACTTCTTCCTCCTGTCTACCTTCTCCTCTTCCTTGAATTACTAAGAAATAAGCAGAGGGTAGGCCAATCCCCAGTCTGGACTGACTTCTTTGGATGCTGAAGTCCTGGAGGCTGAAAGAG
This sequence comes from Heterohyrax brucei, assembly GCA_028571685.1. Taxonomy (NCBI): domain Eukaryota; kingdom Metazoa; phylum Chordata; class Mammalia; order Hyracoidea; family Procaviidae; genus Heterohyrax; species Heterohyrax brucei. Next base: position 107,410,488 of record CM053149.1, on the reverse strand, counting down.
GAGGCCTAGGCCTACCTCTCTGTGTAAGCCCTCTGCTCCATCCTGGAGGAGACCCCCAGCCAGACCACATGCATAGGGCTGTACTACGGGGCTTTAACAAAAGACTAAGAGTCGATCTTCTTCCCTTTCTTCGTAGTGTTGTGTATGTTGTGCCCAACGGAATTAAAAATTAGAACAATGATAATACCTACCACATGAGGTTGTCATCAGGATTGAATGAAATCCCATGTAAATTGCTTAGCACAGGGTCCTGCATATCATACAGGTGATCAATAAGTTATAAGTGTCATTCATTCACTGGCCATCTGTTTCCCTTAAAGATTACTGCCTAAAAAACCCTATGGGTCAGTTCTACTCTGTCACATGGGGTCATGCGTTGAAACCAACTGGACAGTACCTAACACAGGACAGAGGAGAACACCCCCACTGAGTTTCCAAGGAGTGCCTGGTAGATTCCAACTGCCAGCCTTTGTAGGACTAACTACTACACCACCAGGGTTTCCAACAACAGTAGGAGAGACTCTATATCCTAACGACATACAGAGAACCACTCAAGACATTGTGGACCAGAATGGAGCCCACAATGTGAGGGGCCCCTGGCCTTGCCTGAATTCTGACATGTACTTCTGGCCTCCTCCCCTTGCACCTATTGCTCCACCTCCAGCATGTCCCAAAGTGACTCCAGAATCCAGACTGACCCACTGTCCACTGGAGGGAACCCACAGCCCCCAGGCAGAGGCAGGAATGGTCACTGGTGCACTTGGTTCATGACTGTAGGTGATGAAGCCTCCCTGAGGAAGAAAAAGGCTCCAGAGAGTCTCAGCCAACTGAGTTCCAGGAAGGCCCCCTGGGAGCAGTGGGCAGAAGCAGAGAGGAGCGCAGGGTGCATCCTGGGACAAATAAGATGGGGGTTGGGGGGACAGCTGAGTAGATGCTGGCAGTACAACAGGAGCTGAGGGGATGGAGAGGTGACAGGAGCAAATGAGCAGCCTATGGAGCAGGGAACAGCAGGGAGACTACTTATTCTGTCTCTTTCCTGGCCCTGGGCTCGCAAGGGCCAGCTGGGGGTCAATGGGTCATGTTCAAGTGGGGTACAGTAAGCTGGCTCTTCAGCCAGCCCATGCCTCTGCAAGATACATTTATCTCTGTGCCTTCAGTATGGCAGTCCACATGGCAGGTGGGCACATTTATCTGTGTGCCAGGCCTTGGGCAGACGGCAGTGAGTGAGACAGTCAAAGTTCTTGAGCTGGGGGCATCTACAGCCTGGAGGGAGTGGTGACCCCTGAATCCAAGGAAGCTGGACAGGAAAGGAGGGGCAGGGGGAGGAAGAGGCATTGGTTGACAGGGAGGGAGGGAGGGAGGGAGTTCAAAGAGAGGAGAATGGGAGGGCAGGGGAAGAGAGGGGGGACCCACTGGTTCCTAGGCTCCCGGCCTCGGCGGGAAGGGACATCTCCTGACCCTGTCTGACTGCCCTGGTCTCTGGTTATCTCCAACCTCCCTCTGTTGGTGGTGGTAAGAGCTGGATCTGCTGCATTCCACATTCCAAGGAGGCCTTCCACTGGGCTCCAGAGAGCCCCCGGGGGTGGGCAGGTCTCTCCCCTGTCCCAGGGCTGGAAAAACTGGTCTTCCTCCCCCTCTGCCCTCCCCCCTCCACCTGAGGAGAGGATGGTAGCAAAGGAGGTTCCCGACATTCCACCTGGGATGAGAGTAGGAATGGGGGAAGGGAGGGGATGGAAGGCGTGGGGAAGCCCAGGGAGAGAAGGGGCGGGGCCAAGAGAGCCAGGGGCTGCGCTGCCGGTAGTTACGGACTAGTGGGACCGGATGGCGGAGGTATTTTTTTTGTCGTGGGAAAAAGACGGCTAAAAATCGTTGGCTATTTCAAACATCTTCACATGTAGAGTTCAGGGACATGACATATGTTCACCAAGGGTGTACAGCTACCACCACTCCCCACTTGTTTCCATTGCCCTGAACAGTAGCTCAGTGTCTGCTGGGGGGCACTTTTAGTAGACTTCAGAGATGAGATAAGGGTCAGTTCTCTTTCTCCGAGCAAGAGTAGTTAAGCTTGAAGTTAGACATCAAGAAGAACTTTCTCAGTGGATGATGTGGATAACTATGAGAGAAGAGGAGAAAAGGAGAGTGGCTCTCAGCTTCAGACGAGCTCGGAAGAAGGAAGCTTAGGACTTGGCTGGCTGTCCCTTGGTCACCTTCCCCTTCTTTTCCATGGGAGGAACAGGATGGGCACTGCCCACCATCCTCATGGATCCTTCTTGCTCCTGGGCCCCTAGGCTGTGTTAGAACAAAGAAAAGCCCTAGCCCCCAGCTCTACCTCCGTAAGAAGTACCCTTTCCAGCAAGAGGGATTTAGTGTAGAGCCGAAGAAGGAACACTGGGGGCCAAAGGTAAGCTTGTTAAGCCCCCACATTGGCCCAGCTCTCTTCTTGGAACATTCTTACTCTTACTTGGGTCTTTCCTCCTGCTCTGGACTGGGAGTCCACCCCAGTCATTCTTCCCCAGGGCCCGCTGTGATGTCTGGCACAGAGCAGGTGCTCCGAGAGTGTGGATAGAGTTATAATGGACCAAGTCTCCAAGGTTTCTATGACCCCTGGGTCTTTTTCCCTAAAACCCCAGGCCCTCCTGGAGAAGAAAGTGATTGGATATCTGCCCAAGATCATATTCCAGCACTCACGGAGGAAGATACGGAGAACTTGTTCTCAAAATGGGGGCCCACCTGTCTCAGAATTAAGGGAGCGCTTGTTAAAAATGCGGATTCTCACAGCCTCCCTTTGGAATTCACTGAGCCCAGGAACCTGCTTTCATACCCTCACTCCCTAGCCCAACAATGACTCTGAGAAGGTGAAGCATCTCTGGAACGAACCAGCCCAATGAGCAGTTTCTACAGATTGGTGTTTGGGTATCTCTCAGACAAATACCCTGCTTCCCAGGACCAGATGGACATGAGCTTTGTTGTTAGCTCGGGGGGGGGGGGTGCAGTGTGACTGGAGCCAGGGTGTCTATTCTTTCCATTCAATGTTTATTTAATAACATTTATTCTGAACCCACTAAGTGAGGCAGTCATTGAAGAAGAGGTCCCACAAGCCTGCCTAAGGGGCAGAGGAAAGGTGAGGGCTGACATGGGGGCAGGAAGATGGACTGAGATGCGTCTCTGTCCAGCCTCCCCACACTAGCTCCAGGATTCAGGCTGCAGCAAGACACACTCACCTAGGCCAGGTTTCCCATGGTGCTGCCTAGCCCAGACAAGACTGGAATTTCCTGCAAGTACCCTGCCTTATGGAGAAGAAGGGGCTTCTATCCTGTAGTCTGGTTTCTGGCTGAGACTGCCAATGGAACCTCAGGAAGCATCACTGACTAGAGCATAACTAACCAATGACTGTGTCATGTCACTCCTTCACACATTTGGTTTTTCACTTGGCCCTGCCTTCTTCCCCCTCCTCTGTTCTAGACTAGGAACTTCAATCATGGATAAGACACGCTTGTGAGTGCCGTCAAAATGCTCACAGCCTCAAGGAAAGACCACACAAGAAGTAGACACTTACAATCTAGAATATTCCAGGTATTCATTCAATCATTCATTCATTCACCAAACTTACACAGAGGGTTGTTTGAAGTGGAATGGCTCAAAGGGCAAGGGCTTTGCAATCCTAAATTCAACTCCAGCCTTCTGGCACCTAGTGAAAGCCACCCAGTGTTTGGTCCTTCGTGTCTGGGACTTCCCCTGGCTGGTTGGAAAGCAAAGTGCACTATCAGTTGGGGGTAATTGAGGTAATACTGCATCAGACTCCAGTGAATTAATTTCTAATCAGTGATTTCTCCTGTGCCTACTTCCCCAACCAAAGCACTCACTACACTGTGTAGGCCTGGTCTCTTGTCTGTCTCCCAGTACACATAACACACAGAGCACACACAACACACACACAGCACATACACAGGACTGTGCATATTGGCACATCAGTGATCAGTAAGAGTTTGTTGTGTGAACCAGTGAGCTGAGTGCAAAAATAAAAATGGAAATGGTAAAGGCTTTGGGAGGGATTTAAGTACTGCCATGAAGATTCTGGCTTTGATGAGATCTACTGGCCAGTCTGGGGCTCAGAATCCATAGCCCTGTGGTTCAGGCTACCCCACAAAGTGTTAATGCTGGCATCCTGGACCCTCTTAGCCCCAAGGATCCAGACATACAGTTCTCCCAGGTGTGACCTTCACACTTTCTTCAAGTCTGACAGGTGTGGGTGGGAGGCGGAGCCAACATCAGAGGCAACCACAGTGGGGAGGTGCCTGGGTCCTCTTCCAAGCTCTGCTGCTCCCCCAACTACTTCTCACTACTTCTCTTTGTGTCTGTCAGGGAAGTGCTTTGAAATGTTTGACCTGCAAGGATTTCCATGCACTCACTACCCAGACATCAGGTGGAAAGGCACCATCTGCAGTAAGCTGCACTGCAAAGTTCTACCGATTGTCTCATTTTCTTGGTCTTCTCCAGAAGTTTCCTCGATGAAGAAGAGGAGAAAACTGCCTTTCCCACTGCACACACACACACACACACACACACACACCCCACTCTGCAAGAGAGCAGCTCTTCCCAGACCCACTGCACACACACACACACACACACACACACACACACACCCCACTCTGCAAGAGAGCAGCTCTTCCCAGACCCACTGCACACACACACACACACATACACACACCCCACTCTGCAAGAGAGCAGCTCTTCCCAGGCCACCCAGCCAGAAAAGGGTCACCCTAATTAAGAGGATCTGACCAGGAGAGTAGGGAGGAGAAAGATTTAACTTCCACTGGAGGGGATTTAGGTCAGACTTCAGGAAGGACTTCCTGATCAGAAGGACGCTGGCCCCAGGATTATATCATCGAGGGAGAAGCAGGATGCCTCTTCTAGAAATAGTGACAGATGTGGACTTGTCATGGGGCTTAATGCATACACTGCTAGAGCAACTCTTCTGAGCCTCAGGACTGAGCTCTGTGGAAGCAAGCTCAGATGCATACACAGGTACTAGTACAAGCACCCTTGTCCCAGCATAATCTATGATGATGAAAAATCTGATACTGCCAGATGCCGCTTGATAAGAGAGGTTAAACAAGTTAGAGTACATCCACACAGTGGCTACTCCACAGCCTTTAAAAATGAGATCACTCTATGCACACAGATGGATGACGGAAAAACAAGTGGTAGAACTATGTGTATAGTTGAGTCCAGTTGTTTTTTCAATGCTTAGAAAAGGTCTAGAAGGAAGCACATTAAGAACGGTTACCTCTGATGGAGAGCACAGCGTTACGGAAGACTTAATATCCTATAAATTTATAGATTTTGTGATTGCTAGATGCCATCGAGTTGTTTTCAACTCGCAGTGACTCTGTGTGTGCAGAGTAGAAATACTCCATAGGGTTTTCAAGGCTGTGATTTGTCACAAGCAGATTGTCATACTTGTTTCCTGAGGCACCTCTGGGTGGGCTGGAACCACACACCTTCTGGCTGGTAGTTGAGGTTTCAGCCATTTGTGATATCCAAGGTCTCTATAGGCTTCTCTGTTATTTGAATTTTATTAGCACTTTGTAGTTTCTTCTCTCTTTTCTAAAAAAAATATTTGAAACTGCATTTTATTATTTTTTTATTATTATACTTTAAATGAAGACTTACAGAGCAAATTAGTTTTTCATTAAATAATTAATAAAGATATTATTTTGTGACATTGGTTGCCAGCCCCGTGATGTGTCAATGCTCTTCCCTTCTCAACCCTGGATTCCCTGTTACCAGCTTTCCTGTCCCCTCCTGCCTTCTTGTCCTTGCCCCTGGGCTGGTGTGCCCAGACTGTTTAATCTTTGGAAACCCTTGCAGCATAGTGGTTAAGTGCTACAGCTCTTAGCCAGAAGGTCAGCAGTTCAAATCCGCCAGGTGCTCCTTGGAAACTCTATGGGGCAGCTCTTCTCTGTCCATAGGCTTGCTATGAGTCAGAATCGACTCAAAGGCAGTGGGTATGGGTTTGGGGTCTAATCTTTGGGTGAAGGGTGAACCTCAGGAGTGACTTCAGTACTGAGTTAAAAGTGTGCCAAGGGTTTTGCACTTTTGTAATTTCTTAAATGAAAGTTTTTTTTCAATGAATATAACAGGGGGTTAGAGTTAAGGTGACAGGGCAGAGAGGATAGTCTTGCTTGGCCCTTAAGACAGTGGACTGGACATGATGCCTTCTCGGGATGCCCTTCTCAGCCCAAGGAGAGAACTGCTCCCTCCCCATCACCCACTTCCACTCAGAGCCCTAACCCACCAGTCTCAGCTCTGCAGACTGCTCCTAAGCATCTGCTCCAGCCCAGCACAGGCTTTGAGGACAAAGAGCTAGTCCCTTGTCCAGGGTCTTCCAGCGCAGCAGCCACACACCTCCGTGGTCCCTGTGCAGCACAGCAGATCCAAAGATAGGGGTACCAGACACAGGAGCTGAGAGGAGCCAGCAGTCTCGGGGGAGTGGAGGGGAGGCTTCATAAAAGCATTAAGAATCTGCAGTAAAGGAGGTCTGGAAAGGACCCCCAAACAGACAAGCCTTAATACCATGGCCCCATCCCCTAGGGCAGCATGCCCACACATACTTGTATGCTAATGCACGTGCATACACGTGTGCGCGCGCGTGCGCGCACACACACACACTCTCAAACCCAATGCCTCTCACTTGCTCAACCCTGCTAAGAGCCCACTCATATTCTGACACACTCATGCCGTATTGTGTATGTCTCAGTTCTACCCTCAAAGTTTCTGTCACCCCACAAACAATGCTGGACTTGGTGGCTGGGGGCAGGAGGTCTGATGAAGGAGAAGGGAAAGAAGAGACAGGAGAAAGAAGCTCCCACTCCCCATAACGCAACTCACCACAGATCAGAACCTCCCTCAAGGCATCTCTGCCTCCATTCCTTCTCAGGACAACGAGGCCAGTTCTCTGCCTCCTTCCCTTCTTCCCTCTCACAGCCCCAGGAGAGGGGATGAGAAGACCCTCTGAGACACCAGAGACCAGGGGACAATGACACTGGATGTGAGGTGAAAGTGAAGGTCTAGTACTTGCCCTTAAACTACCCAAACTGTTCCTGGGTTGGCTTAAAAAAATTTTTTTTTTCACTCTGAAAAATATTTTCTCAGCATGCTTATGGATGGAAAGTCCTGCTGGAAGTCTAACTGATATCCAGCTCTTCTGGAAGAGCTGACAGGTGCCTTGCCTAAAGTCAAGGTTGTTTGAAAACCCAGCCTCTTGGTGCCCACCCCACGAGCGCCCTTTCACCTTACAGCCTCCTCTCTCTCCTCTTTCATTACCCTAAATGGAGTGTCAAGGGACCTGAATAAGCCAAGGTATCTGCTGCCTACAAGCAGTTACCAGAGGTGACCCGGTTCCTTCTCTGTAAGCTTGGACAAGCCACTTGGCCTCTCTGTGCCCGGTTTTCCCGTGTGTTAAGCTGGAGTCGGTAATACTAATTACTAGGATCAAATGAGAACATGTTTGTTGAAAATATTTAGTATTAGCGGCTGTTTCACTTTCTCTAAATGAAGTTGACCCCTGTTGGGAGGCGGTAAGGTGGTTACCAGCCAGGTTGGGAAAGGGGCGCTTCTTCCGGGAGGGACCAGCACAGCTGTAGAGCAGCACCCAGAGGCCCGAGCGGGAACTGCGTGCCTTCCCCGTCCCGGGCGGGAGCACCAGGAAAGAGTCCCAGCACCTAGCCCCACCTCCAGCTCACAGCACTTTGGTCCTTGTCAGATTCCAGGGGACTGGACGGGACAGGGCAGGCAGAGAAGATGCCGAGAGAGGCGGAGTCTGGGCCTCCCGTCTGAAAGCAGGGTTTACACCTGAGCTTCCACAGTTGGGGACCCTGAGGCCAGGGATGCGATGGGGAGCAGGTGCCTGGAGGGAGCTGGGTCGGGGCTGGAAGGTGGCAGGGGAGAAGGGCTGGGGGCAAGAGCAGGGGTGGACATCTGTGTCTGTGGAGGGGAGGGGCTGAGCACTAGAGACATGATACTTGTTTAAATGCACCTGGTGCCCCTGCCTCCAAGGTCCTCCCAAACGGGATGCTTTCTTTTTCTGTGCAAATCCACGTGAAACAAAGTTTCCAGCTTCCTCCTGTTCCCTTCCCCTCACCCCAAGTTAGGCTCCCCAGGTCTACCCCTTCTTGGGAAGTTCCTGTTGGAGCCTGACCTCAAATGTCCCCCTCGCTCTGCCCGGGCTGGGGGGAGGGAAACCACTGCTTTAGTCACGCCAGATAATCACCTCTGGTCACTTGCTGTCTGGCCTCTTCCTCCAAGTAACTCCAAGCATCTCTTAGACATTATCTCACCAAGCAGGACTGGTGGGTGGGAGGCAGGGAGGGAGAGAAGTGGTGAGGCAGTGGTTAGGAAGAGAGAAACTGAGGCTAGAAAAGGCCTACGTGCTCCCTGCCCCGCTATCCTAAGTAGGCTGGAAAGGTGACACTTTGTCATGATAACAGGAGAGGTAAAGGGCAGATAGCAGAAAGAACTTTCAGAGAAGAGCTGTAAAGTTAGGGGCTTGAAGGGGGCCTTCAGGAGAATCATTAATGCCATTGAAACCTACTATGTGCCAGGTGCTGTGTTAAGAGCTTTACAACAATTGTGTCACCTATTTCCCCCAATGAGGTAGACACTATAATTATTATCCTCATTTTACAGGTGGGGAAACTGAGGCAGCCACTTGGCCAAAACCATGCAGTAACCAAGTGAAGATGCCAGGATTGAAGCCCAGGAACCTTGACTCTGCAGGCAGCAAAGCCCATCTGGAAGCAAGAGCATGCCTGGAATGAGCTCCTCGGAGCCCTCATCAAGTGACACTGGGCTTCCTTACCTCACAAGTCACCTCTCCCAATCATAGCTGAAGATCCAGGCCTTAGCCAACTGTGCTGATGGCCTTTTTCTCCCCAACGTTTTTAGGTGCTCTGAACATCATCCCTGGAAAAGAAAAATGAACCAGAAAAAGATCAGCTGTATTCCTTTGCCTTGGCACATGGCGATCTAACTGTGCATATATAGACTTCAGATCATTTGTCACCCTAGCTCTTGAGTTGTCTCCATCCATCTCCTGTTGCTCCCTGCTCTGCGTTCATCCATTGCCAGCAAAATAGCCCCCCAAAGCCCAGAGCTGGGGGATCTCCTAACCCCACCTCACTCCAGGCCCTGAGCTGGTACATCTAAAATTCTACATCCTTAAGATCTAGAAAGTTCCTCCTGGTGTCTGCCCCAAATCCATGTGGCAGAGGCTCTGCAGGGAGTGGAAGATGTGGCCATGGCCCCTGCCTTCCAGAGGAGGTTAGAGGAACTGTCAACAGACCTTCTTTGACATTAAAAAAAAAAAAAAAAAACAGCCAAAACTCACTGTTGTTGTGTCAGATTTGGCTCATAGTGACCCTATACGTCAGAGTAGAACTGCCCCATAGGCAGTGCCTGGGAGTGCCTGGCAGATTTGAACTACTGACCTTTTGGTTAGCAGACTTAGCACTTGACCCACTACACCACCAGGGTTTCCTTCTTAGACATGGGACCCTGGAAATCATATGCTGATAGGGCCCAACCCAGCCATGATGGGAAGGCAGGTGTCCCGTGTGATCAGTCCTGACCCAGTCCTGTCTTCCAAGGGCATCTCTCATTAGAATAGCAAATAGAGAGGCAGCAAATTCTGCCTTATCTGATGGGAGCCTCACTCGGACCCCTCCTCCGGAAAAGCCTCATTACCCCGGCCGTGTCTCTACACTGCTTGTTTACTCTTTGTCACAAGAACAAACACGACTCAGCAAGACTTCAAAGGGAGTCTCCTGTGGCGCGTGTGCCCGAGAGGGAGGCAAGAGTGGGCCGAAGGAGAATGGAGAGGGCAGTGGGGGTGAGGGGTGGGGGGCAGCACCGAGGGTGGGGGCGGGGGACTCAGAGCCCCGGGCCCTTCTCCCAGCCAAATGAGCACCCTCTGCAGGCAGGATTCGAGCACTGAGGTGGTGAAGCCCCTAGCTTCAGGGAGCCCCCAGTTTATAGAGGGCACGCAGCCCTCCTGTGGGGGAGGCCCCAGTCAGTGGAGGACGCAGCTGTCTGTCTGTTTCTCTCTCTCTCTCTCTCTCACCCCCACACACACCCCCACACACCAGGGCACGTACCATGAATGTGGAGGCAGAGGAGTGGACTGGCTCTCCTGCAGACACTGGGAGTCCACTCGGGGAAGGCAGCTCAGCCATCCCTTCTCTCAGACTCTGACCCTGACTTGAACCCACAACAGAGTCTGAGGACTCCCTAGATTACCGACCACCTAGATTGTTCAAGCTGCCCCCACGCTCAGAATGCCGCACCAGCCCCTCTTCCCGCGTTGGGTCTGGTGAGAAGCCATCCAAGGGGCTGCCCTTGAATCCTGCTGCTACGTCTCCAGCCTTCAGTCAAAAAATCCTGCCCCTGGGGGAAAGCAGGGCTGGAGTGTCTGGTGAGGAGACGTTCTCCCTGACCTCACCTGGCTGGCAATTGCCTGCTGTCCTCCTGGGGGGCCTGACCTGGGAGCTGAGACAGCCCCTGACAGGCACCTTCACCCTTCTCCCACAGGTGCACAGGCGCAGACCCAGCCCCCAGGGGCCTCCAAGGAAAAGCCTTTATATCCACCGCACCTTCAGGGGTTTCTCTCCCCTACCTGCCCTCTCCACCCCTAGCCTCATTAAAGCAGGTGATAACCTCAAACATAGGCAAATTGAAGTCTGGAAGCTGATCAGAAAGGAAGCATCCAGAGGTGAGGTGAAGGTAACAGTCTCAGGGCTCCCCCACCCGACCAGCTCCCTTGTCTCTCCGTGGGTTAGTAAAAAGCAGAAGACTGAAATGACAGTTTGGAGCAGACACTCAGGAAAGAGTGCCAGCATGGCCATCTCGCCTACAACGGAGTTCTTCTCAAGGCTGATTTCCACAACAAGCTTGGGGTCCCTGATGTCCACAGCAGGGGAGCTCTAGGAAAGCCGTGGTGGCGGTGAAGCCAACAAAGGACTTAGGGTGTCATGATTCCCACAGGAAAGAGTGTCTGGAGTAAGAATAGGATGTGCTTAAACCACATAAAAATGTACCTGTGCAAACGGAGGGGGTGGAAGGTTGATTGGAGACAGTCTCCCTTTGGTGACATGGCAGATGCTTTTACACATGTAATAATGAACAGTTCTCTATTTTATCACGTGTGGGAAAAATATAAGTGGAACATCAAGCTATGATTTGACAGATGTTATTGCTCAGAATTGTTAATTCACTTTTCAAGTCAATTACGACTCACAGGGACCCTATAGGACAGGGTAGAACTGCCCCATAGGGTTTCTAAGGAGTGCCTGGTAGATTCAAGCTGCTTATCTTTATGGTTAAGAGCTATGGCTGCTAACCAAAAGGTTGGCACACCTTTCTAGCCACTTTTAAATACAAACTCGACTCAACGGCACTTGGCTGGCATTTTTTTAAAAATTTGTTTTATTTTTATAGTGATTAAGTGACAGTTTACAATCCAAGTCAAGTTGCCATATCAAACCCCAGGCACACACCTCTATGTAACCCTAGCTGCTCTCTCAACCTTGTGACAGCACATTTCTCCTTTCCACCCTGTACTTGCACAATTCATTCCACCAGCTCCTGTCCCCTCCTCTGCACCATCCCCGCTCATTCCTGTAGAGGAACTGCTAAATATTAACTCATTTAATCCTCAAAATAACGCTAGAAACCAAAAAAAGAAAAAAAACGCACTGCTGTCAAGTTGATTCCAACTCTTAGTGACCCTATAGGGCCAAGTAAAACTTCCCCATAGAATTTCCAAGGAGCACCTGAGGAATTCAAACTGCTGATGTTTCGGTTAGCAGATGACGCACTTAACCACTATGCCACTAGGGTTTCCCAACACTAAAAGATAAATACTACTGTTATCCCCATTTCACAGGTGAAGAAACAGAAGCTTGAGTCAAGGGACTCACTCAGTCACACACACAACAGGTAGGTGGTGATGTGAAGTTTAAAAAGTGGGTTATTATCAAATCAATTGACTTTAAAAGTTCCATACTGGTGGTATTCCCACTGCTAAAGAGTAGGATGCATTGAATGACAGGGCATAAGTGAAACTTTATGTTTAATTATTTCTCTGTATAATCATTGGTAAAGATTAATTTTAAAATTACAGAAAGTTTTCTTTCTCCAGCCAAGTTCCAGCCATCCACCTTTTTCCATTGCTTCCCCTGCCTGGTCTCAGCTATGAGCAAAAGCCATCCATCCTTACTGGGTCTCTAAATGGAGCTACAGCTTTTGTCCCTATTCACAACTTGCTCCCATCCCCAACTCCCTGTACCTGTCCCCACCTTCACCTTCCCAGCTCGAGCTGCTGCACTGGGTCACCAACCAAGACCACCAAGTTTGCCTCCTTAGCTCAGCTGGTAAACTCAAGCAATGACTGAATGCCTACTATGTGTTAAGCACTGTACTCAAAAAACAGTAAAAGAGAAGGAAAGAGAAAGGAAAGAGGGAGGAGAGAGAAGGGCCAGGTTCCTTCTCTGTTAGGTAATTTTGGTAGGGAGAGAGCCCTCTTTTTCTACAGTAAGGTCCTGTCCTGGCCCCTCTCACTCAGCTGCCCATCACCAGAAATGGTGTGCACCTCTCAGGCCCTGGAACACCCAACAGGTAAGGTCGTCCAGGAGACACCTCCTTTGATCTGTGTGCTGCCTGCCCTTTCCCACAGCCACCTCTGGATCCAGCCAGAGGTCAGGGGGCAGACTAGGGAGCCAAGCTTTGGGGAGAATGCCCAGCCTCTCCAGGAGCAAGTGGGGATTAGGGGACACACAGTGCAGGAGCCTCTCCAGACGCTTTCATCTCCCCACCTGGGTGGTGTGCTGTCTCCACTGATCTGTCTGCTGTGCCTCGCCTGCAGGCCTGTCCTCCATCTGCCCCACCCCCAAGTGGGTTTCACTTCTCTCCCATCCACCCGTCATTCCATTCTCTCACCTGTCACCTACCCCTCCTCTCTGTGGCCTAGCCCAACTCTCCTCCTTAGTCAGCTACTCCAGGCCTTCTTTCTGGAAGACAGCTCCAACTTCTCCTTACCTGGCACCCACAGACTCTCTCTGGCCCTCATAGTCCAGACAAAGAGGCAGTCCTCTTCATGACTAACCTTGGTCTCTCTTGCTGCACACTGAACCACATTCAGCATTACAAAGGCACACAGAGCAAGTACAGGCAACCCGCTATTTGAAATCATTTTTCCACATCTTTTTGTATTAACCTTCTTCTCCCATCTTAAACTCAGACCTACATGCCTCTTGCCAATCAGTCATCTTCTAGCTACCAGCCACAGCAAGAGATGGGAAGGGGCTTCTGGCAGCCTGCAGGGCACATGAGAGCCCTTGTCTACCTCCTTCCTCAAGGCAGCATCACCCATTCCTCAAAATGAGGTAGTGGGTTGGGGTGCATGACAGTTAGACAGAGAGAAAGGGGCACCAGCTGGGGGCCACCAGTGTTAGTACACACAAACATGCTTAGTGGGCCACGCACTGCGTTCTGCTCCGGGTGCCATGTGCCCACTAACTTATTTAATAGTCACAGCAAGATATGAAGAAGGCACTGTTGGCATTTTCTTTCTACAGATTAGAGCAGATTGGAGCAGAACTGCCCCAGACGGTTTCCAAGGAGAGACTTGATGGATTCACATTGGAGCCCAGAGAGGTTAAGTAAGAGCCCACAGTTACACAGCTAGATGTTTGCAGCAGGATTTGGAAGCTGGTAACATGGCTCACCATCTCACTGAATAACTTTCCTGCTTAAAAATCTATGACCTAAGGTCCTGGGGTTGCACAAACAATTCATGCTCTGCTGCAGCAGCATTGGGTTTGTTTTTTTAGGGGGCTGTTAGCCAAAAGATTGGCAGTTCAAACCCAGCCAGCCACTCTGCAGAAGAAACAGGCCTGGTGACATGTTTTTGTAAAGGTCTCAGCCAAGAAAACACTGCGGAGCAGTTCTACTCTGTAACGTGTGGGGTCTCCTAAGTCACAAATCAGCAATGAGAACACCTCACCTACAAGACCAAGGGAAACTTTGGAAGGCCTGTCCCATGTTCCACGTTGCCCCTCTGTCTCTGTCCTTCCAGCAAAGTGAGAACTTGAATCCTATCTCTGCCACCTCTGTAAGTGCAAGACCCCCAGGAAGTCCCTCCACCTCCCTGGCCTCGGCTCCTCATCCCTAATACAGGGATGATAATACTTCAGTCCCTGAGAAGGACATCATGCTTAGTAAAGTGGAGGGTTGACAAAAAAGAGGAAGACTCTCAAGGAAAAGTATTGACAAAAATGGGCTTAAGCATTAAAACGATTGTGGGCATGGTGCAAGACCGGGCAGTGTTTTGTTGTGTTGTTCACAGGGTTGCTGTGAGTTGGAACCAACTTGATGGCACCTAACAACCATACCTACACTCTTGCAGATTCACTGAGATCACCTGGGTAATCTTGCCTGGGTATCCAAGTTGCCAGGACACTCAAAATAGAATCAAGTGTGGGAATGTGTAAATGGTATAGGGCTCACAAAGTGAAGCAGTTCTTATCTGAGATCAAGGTCAAACATAGTTGCCAAGTCTGCCAAGTGCCGTTGAGTTGGATCCAACTCGTGGCGACCCTAGGGGCCAGGGTAGAACTGACCCCCAGAGTATTCAAGGAGTGCCTGGTGGATTTGAACTGCCGACCTTGTGGTTAGCAGTGGTAGCACATAACCCACTATACCACCAGGGTGTAGAGCAATTTCTCCACAAGACAGTGTTGAGTGTGAGACCGAGCTTTCAGCACTGGACCAAGGGTCGGCCCATCTCAGTCCTTCAAAACCTGGATCTTCTACCAAGGTGGGAACGGACAGAGATGGTTCTACCATCACGATTGCCTCTGTTGTTGTTAGTTGCCGTGTCTGCTAACCAAAAGGTTGGCAATTCAAATCCACGAGGTGCTCCAGTTCTACTCTGCCCTGCAGAGTCACTGTGAGTCTGAGTTGACTGGATGGCAGTGAGCTTAGCTTTTGGAGTTTTTACCTGCCATTGATTAGTCCACAGCTCTTGGGAACCCCACACACAACAAGACAAAATGCTGCCCAGTCTCCATGATCACCTGTGCTACGTGGGTTTTCACTGGCTAATTTTCAGAAGTAGATCACCAGGTCTTTCCTTCCAGTCCTTCTTAGTCTGGAGACGCCTCTGAACCATGTTCAGCCTCACAATGAAAGCCTCCACTGACAGGTGATGGCCATGGGGCTGCGGTGCACTAGCTGAGAACCCAGGTGTTCCACAGGCAAGGTGAGAGTTTTACCACTGAACCACCGTTGTCCCCAGGATTAATTCTAGGGTCACTCACTCTTGGTCACATCTACCACTTCCTTTTTTCTTGATGCTGGAAACAGTAAGAGAGCTCCCAGAACACCCAGTTTCAAGTCTTGGGAGCTCCCAAAACGAAAAAACCCAGACTCCTTGCCATAGAGTTGATTTCAGCTCTTAGCAACCCCACAGAACACAGCAGAACTGCCCCAGAGGGTTTCCAAGGAGAGGCTTGTTGAATTCAGGCTGTGACCCTTTTGGTTAGCCACTGAGCTCTTAACTGCTGTGCCACTAGGGTCCCCTTGTGAGCCGTGGCCCAGCTTATTCTGGACAAGCGTAGGGAGCACAGGGAGACACAGCTAGTGCAGGACTTGGAGGTCAGGGAGGAAGTCAGAATGGTGAGAAGAGGGAGGGGCCCAGAACCTGTTTTCTGCCCACCCACTCATCCCTGGGTTTCTTAAGGCTTAGCAGGTCCCTGGCACCCCCAGGGTCTTCTGTCTTCCTAATCTTCTTCACAACAGTCCCTAGTCCAGCATCTTGGCTTTGACACAAGGATGACTCTGTCAATTCCTTTAGCTGTAATTTCCCCCTCATTTTTTCAGCCCTCCCTGCTGCTGCTGGTGTCTGGCAGGAGACCAGTCTGGCAGGCTCCAGTCTCTGGGACTCAGGGAAGGAGGGAGTGGGGGCAAGGAGGAGGTGAACAGGATGTTGAAGAAGGTGGGGGGCCCTTGGCTGGCTCAGCTTTTCCTACTCCTCACTGCTACGGACCCCAATTCTTCCGCAGAAGCTGAGTGATCTCATCCCCCTGAGGAGAGACCAGAGGGAGTCTCATCACACGCCCTCTGGGCTGCTGACGAGGGAGTCTCTCCCCAAAATATTAGTGGGAGATTGAGACAGACAGAGAAATAAAAGGAGAGAGAACTGGACAGGAAAACCCTAGAGATGGGGAGAAAACTTGAGGAAGACACACACGCTTGTATCAAACCCACTCATGCACAGACACATGCACACACACACAGCTGTCTGCTGTCACTCATGATTACTTCTATTCACATAAACATGTACCCTCTCACCCCCAGAGGCCCAGGTCAAAGCACACACAGCCACACACACTTGGGATTCACCCGCTGGCACAGTCACTCGCATTCACTCACCTTCAAGGTAGTCTCCCACAATTGTGTGCACTCACATAATCATAACAACACACACAGTTATCCACCAGGGTCACAAACCATCACATGCACACATGTGGTCACACCTCCACACCTGCGCACACAAACACACCCACCCACCCACAGTCACTCATACTCAGGCACACACATCCACACAACCTGCTCACACGTTTACACACTTAAATGTGTCACACATGCACACTCATGGTCTCATAATTAGAGTTGCACACATGCCATCACACATTCTCTGGCCATAAGGCCCAACCCACTGGGGCCCAGGTCTGGCCAAGGTCGGAGGAAGTGCTCCCCAGCCCTCCTAGCTCCTGATCCCCTGAGCATCCTAGGGATGCTGTCCCCAGGGGCCTGCAGAAAGATGCCCGGTGTGGAATCCCTGATGTATCCCTCAGCACCCCGTCCTGTCCATCCTGTGAGCATCCACCTTCATCACCTAAAACCAGTCAAACCTCCCCAGACTTCAGGGGGGTGGGAGACGCTTCCCTGAAATCCCATGGGGCTCTGCCCAGCCAGTCTGCCGTCCGTCTTCCCCCAGGAGAGGCCCTGCAGGAGCACCTGGGGTACCTCATGCCTCAGTGTCCTCTTCTGTAAGAAGGATGTGGCCATCTCCTTTCATACGGTTTGTGGGATGTCATGAGGCTCCCACGTGATCAGGGAAGGGCACTGACAACTGGAAAACACTGAGTCCAGCAGGGTGAGTCATGTCTGTCTTATTACCTTCCCCTCCTCACGGTGTCCTTGGAAACTATAGTCCATGGAGGCAAAGGACCAGTCCAGGGCCACACTGTGAAGGGAGGACTCACCTCAGCCCTCCCAGCCCTCCTGGGGCGTCTAGTCACAGTCAGACCACACCATGGTCAAGGCTCTTGCCCCCAATACCAGTGTCCCCAACACAGCCTGAGTCCAAGGCACCAGTTGCCTGGGGAGCAAGGACAGGGCATGGGTGCCTTTCCTCCAGGGGGGCCAGCACCCCTACTCCTGACTGGCAGGCACTGCCAGAGAAGCCGGGGCCCTGGCGGGGGAGCAAGTTCTTGCACAAGCCCAGTGTCTTGGGGTCAGGAAACTTAAGGGATCCCTGATTCCCTGTTTCCCATCAGACTATGTAAAGGCCTCTGGATTTGACCCTTTTTCTTATGGGAAAGAGAATGAACATGGTACCACCTCCCATAGGACTACGAAGGAGTCTTCTGTATCAAAAAGGCCAGAAAAACCCAATCTGGGAAAGGCCTAGGGGAGGCCATGGGATATGGGAAGGCACTGAGACTGCTATATCCCTCAGGGCCCCCAGAAACCAGGAGGGCAATGACCAGGAGGAGGTCAGTGCAGCCCTGAGCTGGCTCAGCTCCTGTTCGCAGAGCAGCTAGGGAAGGCAAGTGGGAGCCAGTCCCAGGCTCCAGGAAAGGAGGGTGCAGATCACATTAAAGGGCAGGGAGGAAGAGAAGGAAAGCAGAGAGACAGAGACAGAGATTGCTCGAGAGGGAAGAAGACACAGTGACAAAGAGAGAAATGTCAACACTTGGAGTGAGAGGACAGACTTAAGCAGTGAGACAGAGAGGAGAAGAAAAGACAGAACAATGTCAAGAGAGAGAGAAAGAGAACCAGGAGCAGAGGGGAAGAAGAGGTATGGAGAAGAGAAAGGATGAGAAAGGAGAGAGATAAATAGAAGCCAGAGCCAGGGAGCCAGGAAGGGAGTGAGGGCGCACGGCTGTGCCCAGAGAGGCGGAGAGGCTCTAATTATTGAGGGCGGCGGGCAGCAGGAGCAGAGGGCAGCCTGTTTGAAGTCTGTGGTGAGAACGCATCAAAGGGAGAGGAGGGGAGGCCAGCAGGGGAGAGACCAGAGGGGAGACAGGAGGGGCCGCCCTCTGCTCGACCCACCTGGACCACACAATCACTGCCTCCACCCTGCCCCAGCCACCCAGCTGCTCTACACCTGCTCAGAACTGGCTGGAGGTCTGCAGTGACCAGGTCACTGCAGAGGCCTGGGGCTCAGGCTCAGGCTCTGACCCCACTATCCTCTGAGCAACCCCAGGAATATAGCAGGCCTCTGGCCTCAGGGAGAGCCCCAACTTGGTTCCTGTAGCCACCATCTCCCAGAAAAAGTGTCTTGGCATCCCCTAGCCCCCATGTTTGGGGTGCCAACCTCTCTGGCTTCAGCATCCCAGCGCTAGTCCACATCATTTGCATAATCTTGGATCTTGTGAACTGCCAGCTGTCAAGATTCTGAACATCACCCAGGCAGGGGACCCCAGCCTCTTCAGGCTGCAGGGGAATGTCTTGCAGGACCCTGGTAATCCTCTGCCTCGGGTCAGCCAGCTGGCTTCATTGACACCACCAGTGGACAGTTTCTCCTAAGAAATGTTTTCCTGCCCTCCTTCCTTGGCCCATTCCGGAGTGCCATGTCCCTCTAAGCCAGACAGTCCTTCCGGCTGCTTATTTCAGATAGACACCAGCTGGTCTCTGTACAACAGCCCTGAAAGCCCTTGGCCCACCTCCTTGTCCTCTAGCCTTCTCGTTCTCTAGGGGCCGCACATTTCTCTGATGTGTCCTTCAAGCTGCTGTGTCTCTGGCTGCTGCTCCTTGAACCCATCCTCCCCCTCTAGACCTGGGACTGCAGAGACGGGTAGTAGTTTCAGAAACGGGAAGTGGCAGGAGGCAGAGAAGCCAGGCAGGCTTGAAAAGGAATCTTAATGTTATGGCCTCCTATGTGGGCAATACTGGGAAACCCTGGTGGCAAAGTGGTTATGTGCTACAGCTGCTGCTAACTGAAAAGGTGGTAATTTGAATCCACCAGGTGCTCCTTGGAAACTCTAAGGGGCAGTTTTACTATGTCCTGTAGGGTCACTGTGAGTCAGAATTGACTCAACAACAGTGTGTTTGGTTTTGAGCACATTCTCTTTCTCGGCCTCAGTTTCCTCATCTATAAAATGGGAGATAATAATCCTCACTTTATGAGATTTGAATATGATAACATATAAAATGCCTACCATCCAGCAGGTGCGCAGAACTCCTATAACTGTCATGGAAAGCCAGGCCACCCAGAGTCCCATAAGGGAAGGCTCTCCCCAAGAGAAAGGAAACCTAACAACAGGCCTAGTACTAGGAAGGGACAGATAAATGACTTCATAGCCTACCCCATATGTGTCCTCACCAATAACATGCATAGTCTGGCATCTCAGCTCCGTAAGTCTGACGGCGGCTTCCGCCAGCCTCCTCCCACCTGGAGTGGTGTACCAGGTAGATCTGCCCGTGGTCACATTGCTCTCAGGGCAGCTTTGCTGTTATCAGCTTCTCATCATTGTCTCACTACCTCACAGACGTCAGGCTAATCTCTGTGACCCTGGGCCCCTCCACTGCTGACTAAAGTGCAGGGAAGCAGAAAGGAGCAGCCCGAGGACCTCAGAGGGCCCGCTCACTTACCTTCCCCTGCCCCTAGAGAAACTCTGGTAGCACAACAGTTAAGTATTACAGCTGCTAACCAAAAGGCGGGCAGTTCAAATCCACCAGGTACTCCTTGGAAACTCTGTGGGGCAGTTCTACCCTGTCCTATAGGGTCGCTATGAGTCAGAATTGACTCAACAGCCATGGGTTAGGGGAGGCATGAGACTGCCAGTGAGATGCAGCAGTGTCACACCTGTTCCTTCTGCACTGCTCATCTATCTGGGAGGGAATGCTTCCTCCCCCTGTTGGGAGGAAGATCTTGACAGGCCATCGGGGAAGATCGGAGCAAGGAGCCAACCTTCTGTGATGTGTCACTGACATGTCACAAATGCTCAGACCCTCAGCTTCATAGGAGAAGCCCACAGCCAGCAAGCATCTTAGGGATTTTTTTTCACAGCATGGTTTCTCTCCTTAGATCAGATGATTGACAGCTGTCCCAAACCAAGTTAATAGTGAAAAACTCATTCTCTGTGCCTAACTTGTCTTCTAAAGGTTCTTCCAGGCTCCCCAAACTCTGCCCTTAAATTCTCTCACACATCTGTCCACTCTCCCATCCATCTAGTCTACTCTTTTTCTTTTTCTTTCTTCTGTCTACCCATCCATCTATCCAGTAATTCATCTACTCAACCGTTCACCTACATTTCCATTTCCCTAAATATTCATCCATCCAAATACCACGCACTCGCCCATCCACACACACTTTGCCAGTTCACGTATCCATTCGTCTACCTACTCACCAACCCACCCACGCATCCTCTGACCCATTCGCTCACCTGAGCCCTTGGCTGCTGCTATGAATGTATCTACCCACAACCACTATATGTCCGTCTACATTTATTGATCCTTTCTTATATTCTAGGCACTGAGCCAGCTCTCTAACCTCCATGACCTCTTCCAGTCATTGAGAAATAGCAGCTACTATTGAAATAGTCATTGAGAAATTCCAGCTTCCCTCTCTGCAGCATATTCCCATGGAAAGGATGTGGCCAGCGCCTCACCACCTCCACTACAGACAAAACCAAAGAGCAGGCCTCATCCACGGTGGGGTGGCCTGCTACAAATAGCATTTTTATAGAAAAGAAAAATATAGAGAAGCCTTTAAAAGCAAAGTAGATCCCAACCCATCTGGCAGGAAGAAGGGGGTTTCTGTAAAGCTCCCCCAAGAGCATGAGATGGACTGCAAAAACTGTCCATGGAATGGGGCTTCGACTGCAGAAGGATGAGGCGTGGCACAAGCAGCCACATGATTCAGGGAGGGGCAAGGTCATCATACCCAGCTCCCACTGGCCCTTCTCCATTCCAGAGTTTCCCAAGAGAACAGATTCTTCAGGGGTATAGGGGACAGGGTGTCGGGGAGGCAGAATCCTAACTACAGGAACTATCCAGGGGGTCCTTCTTGACACCTTGGGGTCCATTCTGGACTTTACTGCTGGCCAGCTGTGACTTCAGGTAATCCTTTAACTTCTCAGAGTCTCAGCTTACCACACCTGAAATGGGGAGAGTAGCAATACCCACCCTTTCTGTTGTGAAAATCAGTAAGGGCAAACGTGAACTTTAAGCGTCATTTCTGGTCTTGCACAATTCAAAAATTCACTGTGAGATAACTCAAGGCCTCAAAGTCACTGACCACACTAGTCACTGTCCCTGATGGAGGAGAAGCCACATGCAGTTTCTCAGAACGAACAACTCAGACCCAAGTTCATTCCCAAGTCACCTCCATTGAGCCAGCTGCTGAGCCACAAGGCTCTCGGCTATCTGAGCCCTTCCTGAGGAGACCCCCCTCCCTCAACCTCCTCCACTCTCCCCCAGACACACCAGGGAGAGAATGGGAGGTTGGAACTGCGGTCAACCGTGAGGGAAAGAGTACAGGGAGTGAGGGATCAAAGTCACAGGGATGCCAACAAAGATGCTGGCCCGCCAAGCACACGCTGGCATGCTGGAGACATTGAATCCAAGCAGAGAGCTGGTCGTGGTCAGCAGCGGAGGTGAGTGCCCCAAGGTCCACTCCCCAGTGGGCTGTGTGGGCTCTACCACAGCGCTGGGGCAGGACACACACACACACACACACACACACGTGTGTGTATACACACACACACACTCACTCCTAGGCTAGAGAAGCTGTGGTGAGGGCACCGCCCCTGGGCTGAGAGGTGTTGGTGCCAGCCGGGTGGGCTGGCACGAGGTGGGGAGAGGGCGGCGCGGGCAGCTAATCCCCCCAGCGTCTCGCAGACGCCCACAGAGACCAGGGTGAGCTCTTTGTCTGAGCACGGAGACGACAGCGGGGCGGCGGGCAGGCAGGCGGGCTCCTCTGCTCTTCCCTGCCTGCCTCCCGCCCCAGGGCAGGTAGAAGCCTGCTGTCTGTGGGGATGGTCGGAGGCAGCGGGGGCGGGAGGATTAGGGGAGAGACAGGCGCTTAGACTTCTAGGGTTCCCTCCCTCGGGCCCAGAGGGCCTGTGGCTTTGGGGTGGGGGTCCTCGGGAGGGCAGTGGGGCATGAACCTCAGTGGGAGTAGGCCTTGTTTGCAGTGGGAAGCTGCATGTTCACATACCCGGTCACACCCAGATCACAGTCCCCACACACTGAACCCCAGTCCAGGGTACGCATCCTCACGGGTGTTTACTCAACACTCTCCAGTCTCACACACAGAGACTAACATCCAGGGGATAATTACACAACTCCACAAGATCACAGTTGTATGGTTTAAAACAGCTGTAGTAGCTCATCCACCATCATCATCACAGGCAGCCCCCAGAAACAGGATGCAGCCACACACTGTCCTGGTCACCCGCAAAGGGGCAACGCCACAGTCATGGGCAAGTCATCTCACACATGTACAATGACCCATGCCCCACAGGGTCTCAGCCCACAGGCCCTATCACACAAACACTCAGGGACTGTACATGAGCCTGAGTCAAACACAATGTACTCTTAAATGGATCCAAACACACAGGAAGCATGTTATTGCCTCTGTGTGCCCCCACCCCCCACCTTCTCCACAGCTAAACCCCCAAACATACTAGTCTTAGAACTGAAAGACCAGCCCCTCCCTATTTTTTGAATTCTGCCACCTGTCCAGCCTCCCTACTAAGAATAAGACCCCAGGTTCCTGGCTGGGACTGAGCCCCAGAGAAGGAGCCCAGGCCTTGGACAAGGCTGGGGCCTGGATAGGAAGAGGCTGGCAGCGGGTCTCCCCAGGCCTGCCTTATGGTCCCTGTCGGAGCCCTGAGGCTTGCAGGCACACACACTGAGCACCACAGTCCAGCCACTGTTGCCCTGGCTAGTATGGCACTTTTGCCTCCTGCCCCGGAGATGGGCAGGCCACACGGGCCGCTGTTCCTCCTTCTGACCCCACTCCCTGCCCTGGATCCTAGCCACCCTGCACCCATGAGCCCAGTGTTGGCAAGCTGAGTCCCACTGCGGCCAGCGCCTCCAAGGATAAAAGACCTCTGGCTCCTCCAGAAACCAGGCTAAATATACCCTCGCCAGCTTTCTTGAGCCTAACTGGAACCAGCTGGGTGAGACCCTGGTCAAGACCCACCCTTCCGCCTGCAGGACAGGACTGCCAGACACCAACCAGGCAGGTTGTCAGGAGGTGGCTGCCTGGGGGAACCATGCTGGACAGATCAGTGAGACACAGCAGAGCAGCCTGCAAACAGAAGGGGCAAAGTCATGGCCCCTCCTTCTCGGTACCCCAAAAGGCCAAAGATGGCCCCAGAAATCAGTCCACGTGTGTCTGAGCTTGGCACATGAAAAATGGACTACTTTTGAGCCTCAGTCTCCCCATCTGTAAGAGGGCTGAAATAGCACCGACATGTGAGGGTGTTGTAAGTAGTAAGTCAGTGCAAGTGAAGAGCTAGGATGGCACCTGGCCCACGGGAAGTGCTAGATAAACGCTGATCGTGACTGTGGATATTCCAGGAGCCCCTCCCGGCCAGGTCTGACACTGTCCTGAAGGGGCAGGGGTTGCGCAACGTCGACACCCGGATGCAGGTGCTGGGCCGGGGGCATAGGCAGCTAGCTCAGGGGCCAAGGGAGGGGTCAGAGGGGCCAAGACACGCCCCCAACGGCCCCGCCCCAGGCCTGGCCACGTCCTGGGCTCCCCTCCCCCGCGAGGACTCCTCCCCTGCCTGTGGTCTGCGCTGCGGCTGCAGCTCCCACGCCGCGGCCCAGTTTAGCGGCTCCAGCCCGCGGCCCAGGACGGCCCACTCTCCGGCCGAGTCCAGAGGCCTGAAATAGGAAGGAAGAGGGGCCTAAAAATAGCCCTAATTACAGAGGGGCCCAGGGGGCTGGGGGGGCGGCGGCTCCTCTCTGGCTCCCGGGCACTGCCACAACCCTGCTCAGGATCCTGCTCAGGCCCCGGGGAAGGGACCCCACCCTGGCCCTCCTGTCCCCAGCCCACAAATGGCCTCCAAGCGGGGAGGGCCCCGAGTGGCGTAGGATGAGGGGATACTGAGGGAGGTTAGTCCAAGTGTGGGCCACTGTGGTCCCCTTCCCTGATTTCAGAGCTGCAACAGCCCCACACCCCTTGCTCCCGACACATGAAGATCACTGAGCAACTCTGTCCTGACAGCCAGCATGGACAGAGGGCACTGCCCTCAGCCTACCTGCTCCTGGTTCCATACCCTGACTCCTCCAGGAAGCCTGCCTTGAATACCTTCACTTAGCCCAAGCTCAACACCAGTCCTGGTGGGGACTCCCAGAAGACTGTGCTCCTGTCTCCCCAATTCAATTGGCTCTTGGGGCAGAACTGTATTCTCCTATTAGTGTGGGGCCTCCCAGAGAGGAGGAGTGTCCTCTTCGGCATTTCAGCCCTCATTAAAAGAGACAGAATATAGGGATACATGGAGATCACAAGGCAAAAGAAAACTTGTCAGGGTCAAGGTGTCCAAACTGTGAGAAGGCCAAGGAAACTGTAGGCACCTCCCTGGGCAAAGGAACTTTTGAGTTAGGTTCAAATGAAACGGAGATATCACACAGACAGGGGTATGGATTTAGCATAGGAGAAAATGCTCGAAGCCCTCCTGCTTGTTTGGGGGGACCCCATATCATCTCTTTCCTGCCACCATCACCTAGGAACCTCAGGGGTTTGAGAACTGGTGGAGCTGGGGATTAGCTGTCCCACCACGGACAAGTGATCTGACCTCTCTGGGTTTCCTTGTCCTCAGATGTGAAGTGGCTGTGATAGCCCTGCCCTCGCTCATGGAGTAGTAAATTCTATCCTATATTCGGGCACTGTTTAAGAGGTGTTATTCTGACTGAAAGATCAGAGTCATCTCATCCACGAACTGGGGGGCCCCCACCCTGTCTTGCTGGTATTTTTGCACCTTCGGTTTTCTTCTGTTTAAAATCTCAGGAAGGCGTTGGGCGAGTTTGGTTATGTGAAGGGTTAAAGATGGTTAATTACCCTGGGATGGATTACTGGGGGTGGGTGGAGGTGTGGGTGAGAAACACGCCCTTGAGGGGGACACATGGCATACTGGTGCCATCTGGTGGCCATAAGTAGCATGACAGTTACCTAGGTTGAGAAGAAACAGGGCCAAACCCAAACCAAAACCACTGCTGTCAAGTTGATTCCAACTCATAGCAACCCTGCAGGACAGAGTAGAACTGCCCTACAGAGTTTCCAAGGAGGGCTTGGTGGATTTGAACTGCCAACCATTTGGTTAGCAGCCATAGTAGCACTTAACCACTACGCCACCAGGGTATCCAAGAGAAAGATGGCAGGACAGAAGTAAAGGAAGACCCAAAAAGAAAAGCATGAGAAACAGAGAATGGGAGAAAGAAGCAAGAACATAGGAGAAAGAGCAATATGGAATGAGAGAAGGAGGATCCAGAGGCCCACTATAAGAGGGGTGCTGAAGAAGACTGGGCCCTCTCAAATTCTACAGGCCCACAGCAGGTCAGAACAATATCCCAAAATAGATTCCTGCCACATCGCAGCAGCTCTTAGAGACCATATGGGACCCCAAAGTACAAGAGTTCTAGCCGTGAGACCGGAGGACCTGGAGGCCAGGATCCAGACAGTTAAACCCCAGGGATCTCAGGCCCAACTCCATGCCTCTCAAACTGTTGGGCCTCAGATACCAGAGGTGGGGTGACATTGTCCCTATGGGTCCTGGCCAACTTGGCCCCTGGAAAAGGTTAGCCACTGGCACCCCTACACATGTGTGTGAAGCATACAACTCTGCTGAGCGTGTCACCCATGTGCAAGAACACAGCACACACCCGATGCCCTGTGGACAGTCATGACGCGTACCTGTGTTATGCAGATGCTTGTGCCCCCACCTCACCCTCTCCCAGCTTCCTCTCAGGGGTGGGAGGTAGAGGGTGAACTTGTTTACCACTTCTGCTCTGGGCAGTGGTGATGAGCTCAGACTGGCCCAGTGCCCTCCATGGGCAGGGCCAGGCCTGAGTCATGGGGGTGAGATGACTGCAGAGGCTAAATGGGTCCCATCCTGCAGCCCCCAAGAGCTGCCAGCCACCCCACCATTCCCCCCCTACCATGAGGGTGGGCTGCCCTACCCAAAGCAGCCCAGGGCAAACAGGGGGAGGGGAGAGTCTAGGCGGTCAGGCCACTGCTGGCCTCTCCCCTGGCCAGAGGACAACAGGATAGATCCCTGCCTGCTCCTTCCCTGCCCACCCAGGCCCACTCCCTGAGCACCCATCACAGGACATTCACCACCCTCTGGGGCGTGCTCATCCAGGCAACACCCTCCTCAAGTCACATGCAAGGCCCCAAACTCATCTTGGAAATAAGTGTAACGTTGCAAAGATGGTTCTGTTGGAGATTATGTAACTTCCCCGGGGCCTCAGGCAGCAACACGGTAGAAGAAGGTGGATCCATGTTCTCCGGAGACAAGTCCCAACTGACCTTTGACCTTGGCCTGCAGTGCATGTTTGTGGAGCTGCAGGTGAAGAATACTAAGAGAAGAACCCAGCTCTGACTGTCTGCTGCTAGGAAGAGCTGCATCCAGGCTCCCCTCCGACCAAATCAGCAAGGTCAGCCGCAGACACCTAGTATGAATCCCACCCTCCCCAATCTATATATTTTTTGCCTTTCAATGTAATACTGTGGGGCATTTGATTTCCACTGAAAAGAAACTCTTAACAGATTTACATGCCTCCCTAGTGTCTGAAGCTCTTCCAAGCCTACAGCTTCCGCGGGACTGCCACACCAAAAGGCCTAGTCCCTGGGAAGTCCGTGATGCTGCTGCCTGGCACACCTCCCTGTGCAGTGCCTGGCCTTCCACTGCCAGTCGGGTCTGCACATTTGGGACTCTTCTCCCCCGCCAGCTTCCTTCATCCCCCAGCTGTTCACCCTGCACCACGCAAGGGCTAGAAAAATGTGGACATAGGTGGGAGGCGATGCAGACAATCCAATCCGAGTCCTGCCACTGAGCTTCCTAAATGGCTTTGGAAGGTCAGTTCCCACTCTGGACACAGCATCTCCATCTGAGCAAAAGAGCAGATTATAGAAGATGACCCCAGAGGACCTTCTGACCCTTGAAACTCCAGAGTTTCTCAACTCACCAACAGATGCAGATGTTTTTGTCACAAAACTGAACAAGCTACGGCTCCTATCCCCTTTCCTCCCAGCCCTGGGCTGACACTGGCTCTTTCCCACCACCCCCTTGGCAATGCCCACTTCCTCCTGGCCACCCTCCTCCTGCTTCGCTGAGCCCCCTCACTCTGCCCCCCCACTCTGCCCCCGGCGGCCGCCGCTTCAAGCCCTGACAGTGCCCTGCCCTCCCCATCCTCTCCTCTGATCTCCAGTCCTGGCAGCCCCTTGCCCAGCTTGGCACTGCATCTTTCAGCCTGCAGTAGGCCAAGCCCAGGCATCACCCGCTCACCCTGCCCAGGCACTGGGGTTGGCTTTTGCCTCCCCAAAGCTTCAAGCCTCAACACTGTCCTCGCCCACCCGCCCCTGGGCCCCAGAGACTTGCTGACTCCTGCCGAAGTCAGCACGGTCGGTCATCCCCCTGCCTCAGGGCTAAGCTGTGCATCCAGTAGCATCGACTGGTGAGGACTTCTTCCAGCATCATCCCTTCATGTCCTCCAGCAAGTCCCTTCCAGGGTGGTGGCCCAATTTATTCTTGGTTAGAGGCAAGAACAGCTTCACTGTGTCCTCACCAGCAGCGTGAAAGAACCTCCTTACTCACTCGTGATTTCCCAGTGGGAAAGCCCCAGATGGACTGCTGGCTGATGGCTGGGGTTTCTGGGCCCACCTGGCAGGATGCCAGCAGGAAAGCAGAGCAGACACTCTGCCCATGGGCCCAATACACCAATGAGCACTTTCCTACTCCGATGTAACCGGCTTCTGCTTCCCTGTCCCTTTCCGCATAGCAGCACTTTCTGCCTCCTTTGATACTATAGACGCTTTTTCTCTGTCTTAAGACCCTTTCCCTTATGACCTTTTTGTGTTTTATCCGACTCGATGGCACTTGGCTGGCTGGCTTTCTGGTCTTTTTTTTCAAAAATGCATTAACTATGTTAATGAAATAAGTCCATCACAAAAGGATAAATATTGTATGATCCCAGTGCTAGGAAATGTCTATCATAGGCCCAACTAGAAAGAGCATATTTTACTGCTAGTTAACCTAGGTGGTGGAAACTGTTAAGTGTTAGACTACTAGATGGAAGGTTGGCAGTTTGAACCCACCCAGAGGTGCCTCAGAAGATAGGCCTGGCAATCTATTTCTGAGAGGTCACAGGCTTAAAAACCCTGTGGGGTGGGTCTACTCTGCACACATGGTGTCACCGTGGGTTGGAATCCACTCAGTGACAACAACAGAGGTAGGAGGCAGAGGGAAAGAGGTCACCACTTAGGGGACACTGAGGTTCTGTTAAGGATCGTCGAAAACAACGGAAATAGATAGTCAAGAGGGTTGCACAACTTGAAGACTATAATTAATGTCACTGAACTGTATATGTGAAAAAGGTTAAAATGGCCCAAAAAAGAGATTTGATAAAATAATTGTAATAACAGTAGAATCAAGTAATTTTTAAAAAATGTATAGAAAATAGTTCCTCAGAATCTGAACACTCACTGCTTAGCTTATGAAATAAATGATGACAGAAACCACTGAAGCCCCCTGGGTGGCCCTCCCGAGTCCCATCCCCCTTGTCCTTCCTTCTCCGTAAGTCAGCGCTGCTTTGACTTCGTCAGCTGTTCCCATGAATAAGTTTACATTGTTGCTACATGTGTGTGCATCCCTCTGCAATGAGGATGCGTGATTTCCATAACTCTCAGTGCTGCGGAGATGCATCGCGTTGCACAGCAGGCATCCTGCTGCAACTTGTTTTTTATGCTTAATGTTTTATGAGTCCCATTCATGTGGTTGTTAGCTGCTGTCAAGGAAGTGCCAAAAATGGTGACCCCACGTGTAAACAAATATTGCCTGGTCCTGTGCCTGCTGTGTCTGACTCCACGGTTGCAGCCATCAGGTCAGTGTGCCTCATTGAGGGGTTCCTTCCCCTTTGCTGGCCCTCCACTTTACCCAACATGGTGTCCTTCAGTGGTTTGCCCCTCCTGATGATGTGTCCACAGCAACTCGGTGGAAGTCTTGGACAATATTCTGTGATCCATAGGATTTTCAATGGCTGCTTTTCAGAAGGAGATCTCCAGACCTTTCTTCCTAGTCTATCTTAATTTGAAAGCTCTGATGAAAACTGTCCGCCAGAGGTGACCTTGCTGGTATCTGAAACATGGATGGCTTAGCTTCCAGCATCATAGCCACATACAAGCCACCACTGTATGACGAACTGACAGACAGGTGGTGACTTTGTGTTGATGCATGCACTCTAATTCACACACTGTCACTGTTGTGTAGCATTCCATTGGTGCAAATGTCATGTCGGTGAGCATTTAGATTAGTTCTTATCTGTTTTATGACACCTCAATATATTCTCACGGTGAAATATTCAAATATTATAAAAGAATATTGAGGAAATGAGGAAGTCTCCTTTACCTACTGCTCACCTCGGAAGTAACCACTGCCTGTCCCTACATATATCTTTCCAGTCCATTTTCTAGGCATGGGACATAAACACACCTGTTCAGATCCACAAGTATCTTTTTCAAGCATCTCCCCCTTTGGCATCTGCTACTGTCCCTTCTCCTGATGTCCCTGTCCTGATTTCTCTTTCTCAGTCTGGCTTACTCTACCTCTTGCCCTTCCCTGCCTATTAAACCTGAACTGTGTATGTGAAAGGTCTCCAGCTTCAGCCCTTTCATTCTTTGATGAGTTTCCCCGGGTTCTGAGTTTACCTAGCTTCAGTGACATGTTTGCTGGTCTCCTCAGAGCCCCATAACCTTGTCCCCTGAGCTCTGAGCACCTCCTACTGGGAGTAGGAGTGTCTTCTCCTACTAGGCAGTCACAGGTATTTCAAACTTGTCTGAATTGACACCCTCCAGCCTCTCCAAGCCTGCAACCCTTCTCTGTTATCCTAGCACCCCTGGCCTCCAGGTCCAAAACCTGTTGACACCCTCTGGAAAGTCATTGACTCCCCCATCTCTCTTCTCTCCAGACCCCATGCTGCCCATGTCTCCCCTGGACTATTCCAAAAACCAAATCTACTCCTGTGGAGTTGGCTGTAACACATAGAAACCCTGTCCCAATCACCTTCCAAAAAGTCTCCTGGCTCCAGCCCCTCCCTCCTTGTCGCCTCTTTGAAAGGATGAGGGTTTGGGAGCCCTTGAAGGGGAAAAAAATACACACACACACACACACACACACACACACACATTTCTACATAACTTCCTTAGTCTAATCCTCTACATCGGCTGGATAAACTCTGAACTCTCCAGCATGGTATTCAAGATCTCATGAGGGCAGGAGAGAGAGGTAGCCTCATCTCTTGCCTCTCCAATTCCCAGGCACCTTGTACAGGGTCTCAGAGAACTCCATAAGCCTCTCTGCCTTTGTTTCTGTTATGCCTGCTGCCTAGGACACTATTCCCCATCACTGCTTGGTGACCTGACAAATTTCCATTTAAGACGGCAGCAGACCTGACAAATTTCCATTTAAGACGGCAGCAGAGTACTTTTCCCGGTCCCCCCAGAGAAACCACCCTCTATGTCTCCATCAGGATCCCTGGTGGCACAATGGCTGCTAACTGAAAGGTCAGCAGCTCAAATCCACCAGCCAGCTTCATGGAGAAAAGACATAATGATTTGCAACTCAAGACACACAACAGCAAGGCCTCTACCATGCTCTGGACCCAACTCTGCTATAACTGACCGCAGCCTGGATGGACCAGAAAAATCCTAATGTCAAAGAGTCTACTTCAGGAGCCCTGTAAGTATGCTAGTTCTTGTAGACACTGTGCCTTGATTTGACACTCAAATAAATACGATCACCATGACAACAGGCTCAAGCATAACAATTGTGAGGATGGGGCAGTGTCATTATGAGTCGGAACTGATTCAGCAGCACCTAATAACATGACTGTTAACAATGATGCCATTGTGTTTTATCTCCTGGGTGTTTGCCCTCTCTCCCCAGCAGACATGAGCTTTCCAGCTGTATCATATTTTCCTCTGATTGTCCCATGCCAGACACAAGTGTTCTAGCTACATGTTCTAAGGATGAGCTCCAAGGTATCTATTCCTTTACCCTCTTTAGGTCCTGCTCTTCTATGTCATCATTTGTGCCACTGGGCAGGCTTCAGGGCTTCTTCTAAGAGAAGGTGGGACAGCTCAGGCCCAAGCACTTGATTTGGTGAGGTGAGAAGGGACTAGATGTCAGCCTTCAGTTTCCTCATCTGCCAGTCACTCTTGTGCAGTATGCAACCTATACAACTGTACAGGGAAGTCCTGTCTACTGATGGTTTACATAACCTTTAAACTGAAACTCTACCTATTCCTCTTCCGCTACCCTCATCCTCATTCATCAGCCTTCAAAACAAGCACTCCAATGATAACTCCAGTCTATCTTGCTTAGATCCTTAGAGTCTAACAGCTTTCCCTTCAACAAACTCATCCACAGTACAGATGGGTCCCAGATTTAAGAAGAATCTTGCCCTGGAACACCCAGAGCTGAAGGAAAAATGCGAAGAAGTGGAGGGGCTGAGGGCAAAGGGAAAAGAGGAATCTCAGGGCCCATGGAGGTGAGTTACCAAGATATGGAGATTGTGTAATTCCTAAAGATAAATTTCTTTCAGTTCCCCCATCAAGTGCTAGGTGTAGAATAAGTATGCCTGAAAGCTGGGCTGACTGTTCTCCATGTGCAGGGTGGGCAGAACTGCAGGATGGGGACCCCAGTTCTGAGAGCTGTTCTCATTCAAGCCTCTGAGCTTTTGTTTCTGCTGTTCCTGCTACCCAGGACACCCTTCCTAGTTGTCACCACTTGGCAAACTGACACCCACCATACAAGATGCCCACTGATCCTGTTTCTCTCCCAGCTCTGGACCAGGACTCTCTCTCCAAGATCACATTTGCTCTGTGGGTTCAGAGGGTCATTAACTCACTTTGCACAGCCATCTCTGTCTCTGCTCGTGTGCTCACACATCAGGCCAGGCAGGCTAGCAACAGGGCCTGGAGCTCCTCCCTCCCCACCCCCAGGCTGGACCCTGCTCCTCAGACCACAGATCAGTCAGCAGCTCTGGGAAGGGTACTGGAGGGTCTGGGCAGACTCTCACCCTCCATCGCTGTGCTGCCCAGTTCCATCAGAATAGATGCTCCACACAGTGGTCAAGGAGAGCAGGGCTGCATTCAATCCCGAGAGGCTAGGCGCCTGCACCCCTTGTGTGGAGTCCCCGCCAGGCGCCAGCCCAGCTTCCCAACCCACTGGTGTTATCTCTGTGTGGCTGGCTTAGGAGTCTTCCCCATGTGAGAAACAAAGGACTCTACAGACAGTGGGGTCTGTAGGCTGGACTTGGTAAACAAAGACAGTGCATTATAATTATATTTTCAATTAGCCACTCACTGTCCTCCCATATTCACTCATCCAGATCTGCAGGAAAAGGCCAATTTGAATCACGTGTTTCTCTTCTCCTACTAATGGGTCAGACTCCTTCTGGGGAAGCAAGTGCTCAGGACAGAGCCTCCTTCAATGCCACATTTGACACAAAGGCAGGACTAGAACCCACCTTCAGTTCTGAAGCCTCTGAACCTCACCTTTTAGGTATGGTATGTTGAGTCTTGTCTAGGGAGGAGGCCTGATCCCTGGCCAGAGGGAGCTCTTAGTGTGATGAAAGAGACCTCGTTTCTGTCCTGAGAACTTTCAGTCTGATAGCAAAATATTGCAGAATGCCTCAAATGACTTGCTTGGGCTTTCCTATGAAATATAGATGAGTGTTACTATCTAATCATACTACCAAGAGGAATAATAGCTACCTTTATTGAGTGTCTACACTGCACAAAGTACTTTTGCACATTATCTCATATAAATATGTCAGCAGTCTCATCTCATAGGAGCAGCAAGCTAAGAAAGGTTAAGTAAGTTGCCTGAGATCACACAGCTAATAAGTGGTGGGGTCAGAATTCAAACACAGGGCCTTATTCTTAACCACTATATGTTGCTTTGCTTCCACTGTTGATTTATGTAAATTCATTATGTGAACAAATATCCCCTCCACTGTGCACATCTTTCTTTCCATATAGAACTTAACAGGAAAAAAGATGTGTTGTATGCTAGGGTCTAGTGGGGAAAGGTGATGGAGAAAGAAGGGAGACAAGTGAGAGACCACTGGGACCTTGGATGGTCGGAGAGGTGCCTGATGCTAAGGGCAAAGTCAGGGTCTGTTCTGAATCACTCTCTGGACTCTGATCAGCAGGCAGCGAGAATTTCTTTCTGAAGTTGCACAATATGTTTAGGGACTTCTAGAGATACTGGGGTGGGGGGGCACTGGTAGTGCACTTGTTAAGTGCTTAGCTGCTAAGAAAGGCTGGCAGTTTAAATTCACCCTGGCACTCACGGGAGAAAGACCTGGTGATCTGCTCCCATACAGATCATAGCCTAGGAAACCCTATGGGGCAATTCAACTCTGTCACACGGGTCTCTGTGAGTTAGAGCCAACTCAACGACATTCAAGAACAATAGATACTTGGGGCTTAAGTGAGGAGCTATGAATGCCAAGGACAAGGCAGGCTGAGGTCAAATCGTCCACCGTAACCGTGGGCAGAGATCTGCCTACGCAGTCCTGGGGTACACGGTTGGCTCCTTTTGTACCAAATCCAACGTTCTCTGTCTTTAGTACAATTGTCTGAAGCGCATCCGCTTTGTAAGTCTGCTTAAAGGCGGTGCAGGAGTGTTTGTTTCTCCCTAAATGCTCCAGCGATGGCACGGTCTGTGTTAAAGCTATTATAATGCTTGTCTGTGTCTTAATCTCTGTTCCCAAGCAACTCCCATGTTGTACAGGTGCTCAGTAAATCCAGAATAAACGAATGCCGAATGTGATCTCAAACATTTGGGGTGAGTTGTTTTTTTCAGAAATGTTACGCCATCACAGCTGCACTAGGGTGCAAGGGCCATTCAACCGTCCCATTAGGCACTCCTGGCTGTCTTCGTCCACCGCCCAGCCACCAGTTGAAAGGAACATGTTGCCGGCCGCCCCTCCTCCTAGGACCCCCGTCTCTGGCAGCCCTGTCTCTCCTCTATTCTCTGTCCTTCTACCCGGGGCACATATCATCTGAGCCTAGGGCCGGTTGTTTCCTCGCCTAGATCCTGCGGGCCGGTCGCTCCAGCTGGGGAGATTCCGGCGTCAACGTTTCCACATGGGGGCGCTGAGAGGGCGCTGAAAAGACTGAAGGGGGAGGGCCTACGGTGTCGTAGGGGACCGGGAGAAGAGAGGAATCCAGAATGTCAGCTTGACCGCTGTCTTCCTCCCCACAAGGGTCTGCATCAAGCAGCCGCGACCTCTCTCTGAAGGCCACTCCTTGCCTCTCCTCTCGGATCCCCGGCTCATCTTGTCCCCATCTGTCCGTCCCTTTCCCGTTAGCATTCCTCAGTCAAGGTAAAGAGCACGTGTGTGTATGGCTGACCCAGGTTCGAAACCTGACACTGCCACTTAATAGCTGACTGCCTTATCCATGGTCCTTGACTTCCCCACACCGGCCTGTAAAATGGGGCCAATAATCCTACCTACTGTGGACAGAGCAGGCGCTCAGGAAGTGTTAGCTTCCTGCCCATATCCCGCCCTCATCTCGTGTTTCCCTCTTGGCTGTTCTCCCCAGTGTTTTTGTGTGTGTGTGTTTTTAATCCCTGTCTCCTGTGCTCTTTCTTTTCCTAGCTCTGCGCTCTCAGCCAAACCGCAGCCCTGAGCAATCCTGCGCGCCCACCCGGCGCCCGGGAAGCCTAGCGACGGCCACGACCCGTCCCGCGGCCAGACCGCCGCCCGTGACCGCCGCAGCCCAGCCCAGCCCAGCTGGGGGTCGCGCCGCCCCGACGTGCCTCGCTCGCCCCCCATCCACCCGGAGGCAGCACGCCTCCCCATCCAGCGGCCCAACCACGGCCGCGCCCCCGACTCCAGCCTAGCTCAACGCTCCAGTTGCGCCAGCCGGCACGTACCTCACCCAGTCCCCGGCTTAGCAGGGGTCGCACCCCGCCTCTACGTACCTAGCCCGCCCTTAGACCACCCAGAGACCGCGCGCCGCCCCGGGACCAGCCCACCAGGGACCCTCCTCCTGTCCCTTCCCGCCCTTGCCCCCTCCTGTCGGCTGAGGATTGCGCCCTGCCCCGGGCCCCCGGCCTTGTCCTTCCTCCCGACCCATCGGAAGCCAGTACTGCGAGGACCCGGCAAAGCCAGGCTCGCCAGTCAGGCTGCGCAGGGGTGGCCGAGGGCACCGGGCGGGGCGGCGGGCTCGGGTCGCCGGGGCTGTGAACGCCAGCGCGACCGCAGCCGGAGGGCGACGCTGCAAATAGTCGCGGTTTCCACCCGGTGCCCTGCCTCCCTCCCGACCATCCAGAGCTCTGGGGCTTTCTCTCCCTTCTTCCAGCCGCCCGCTCCGCCTTGCCACGTGTCTTCCGCCTCTTGCGTGATGTTTGCTCACCACATCCTGCCCCACGAAGGCAGCCGGGCCCAGGAGACAGGCGCCGGGGTCCAGGCATTGGAGGTCTAATAATTACAATTAAGTTAGGACCGAGGGCGTATTATGTGCCAGGCATTGTGCTCATAGCTTCAGGGACAGGAATTCAAGAGACTTTACAACAGCCCAAGGAAGAGCGGCTCCAATTTGCAGATGGAGAAATTGAGTCTAAGATCCCTTAGGTCCTGTCGCCTCCGTGGATCAGGGGAGTAGACCCACCAGTGGGGCCCACCACTGTTCTGTCTCCAGACTGGCAAGGAGGCCCTCCTTCCGCTACAGCTAAGGCCCTAATGAGAGGTGAGAGGGTCTGACTCTGGGTTGTGGATACTAGTCAGTGGACACTAATTTGCAACGTAACCTGGAACAAGCCCCCTGCCTTGGTTTTCACCTGCAATGTGAGGGGGTAAAAGGCAAAATTTTATTAGTTGTAAGAAATAACTTTTTAAAGATGATGAAAAGCTCAAAATGGAATGTGGAGTAAGTCACCTGCTGTTGGGCAAGTTAAGTGCAAGTATCTTAGTCATCTACTGCTGCTATAAGAGAAATACCACAAGTGGATGGCTTCAACAAATAGAAGTTTATTCTTTCGGCATAGCGGGCTACAAGGACAAATTCAGGGTGCCAGTTCCAGGGAAAGGCGTTCTCTGTCAGCTCTGGAGAAAGGTCCTTGTTATCAGTCTTCTCCTGGTCCAGGAGTTTCTATGCTCAGGGACCCCAGGTCCAAAGGATGAGTGCATGCTGCTTTAAGCACTGCTTTCTTGAAGGTATGAAGTCCCCCCCACAACCCGTCTCTCTGCTTCCTTCTCTCTTTTATATCTCAAATGAGATCGGCTTAAGAAACTAATCTTGTAGATCTCATTAATATAACTGCCACTAATCCATTTCATTAACATCAGAGTGGTAGCATTTCAACACACAGGGAAATCACATTAGATGACAAAGTGGCAGACAATCACACGATACTGGAAATCATGGTCTAGGCAAGTTGACAGATATTTTGGGAGGATACTATGTGAAAACCCTGGTGGTGTAGTAGTTAAGTGCTACAGCTGCTAACCAAAAGATCAGCAGTTCAAATCCACCAAGCGCTCCTTGGAAACTCTATGAAGCAGTTCTACTCTGTCCTATAGGGTCACTATGAGCTGAAATCAACAGCAATGGTTTGGTCTTTTGGTTTATTAACCTAAAGATTGGTGGTTGGAACCCACTCAGCAGTACTGAGAAAGAAAGTCCTGGCAATCTACTTCCATTAAAGCTGAGACAACCCTCTATTGCAGTTCTGCTCTGTAACACAGGGGGCTGCCATGAGTTGGAATGAACTCTAAGGCAACTAGATATGAGCTAGAACATCTAATGAGCTGCTTCTGAAAGATCACAGCCACTGAAAACTCTATGGAGTGCAGTTCTACTGAGAACTGACAGCAATGAGCACATGTATGTCACAGCCTCGCTCTCAGAGGGCTCATTGCATAATCGACTCAGTGACTTTGGGAGAACTGAAGCAATATGGCTTCTTCCGGAGGTGCACAAGCCTGTGCCAGGCTGTGTTACTCGGTGAGTGGAGTCAGGGCTGGATTTCAGCTCTGCTTTCCTCCTTGCGCAGGACACAGTCTGCACAACCTCTCCCAGCAGCCCATATGGAGCTACAGAGGTATAAGCAGAAGATAACTGAGAACATTCAGGAAAGAGGCCAAGTCAATCTTTCCTGAGACAACAGTGGAGACAGAAAACCCCTAAAGTGAATGTAAACCTCAAGCTGACCCTTTTAAGGATCCGCAGGAGTTCACCATGTAGCAGAGGAAGAAAAGACTGCAGGCAATCCACAGCCAAGGCAAAAGGACGGAGCAGGAAGTGTCAGCTGTCCCGGAGCAAGGGTGCAGCGTGCCTACCTGGGGTGGGGCTCCGGGACAGGCTGCGGGACTGAGAAGAAGGATGCTCCTCGCTTCACCCCTGCAACAGTCGACTCCCCCCTCTCTGCCAGCATGTACCACACGCAACATAATGCATCTGTCAACCAGAAGTTGCCTCATCTGGACTGTGAGATGTGATGGGACAGACGGTCAAATTCATCTCCTGTGGCACAATACCCCACCCAGTGTCAACAGCACTACTGATAATAGACGGGGGGAAAAAAAAGAAAAACCCCAAACCCATTGCCATCAATTCCAACTCTTAGCAACCCTACATGACAGAGTAGAACTGCTCCATAGAGTTTCCAAGGAGCGCCTGGGGGGTTGGGTTTGAAATGTCAACCGTTTGGTTAGCAGCCGCAGCACTTAACCACTACACCACCAGGGTTTCCTCAATAAAGGATAACAGGTAGTAAGTATTTACCATCATGCACTGGGCTAAAGTACTCTACATGTGTTCTCATTTCACCCCCAGACCACCTTGGAAATAAGTGCTGTTACTGATTCTGTCTTACAAAGGAGGCTGAGAGAGGTTAAGTCATGTGTCTAAGGTCACACAGCCAATTAGTGCTGAAGGTAGAATTCAGATCTTTCTGACTACAGAGCCCTTTTTCTAGATGGATGGATAGAACAGCACATGGATGGATGGACAGATGGAGAGGAACTAGACTGAGAAGGGCCTTGAGTGCCATGTTAGGGAGCCTGGACTTTACCCCAAGGGCAATGCGGGAGAGACAGATCAGGTTAGGATTGTAGCTCATTTTGACAGCATAGGGAAGACACTTTAGAGCTAGTGAAAACTGGAGGCAGGAAGCCATTTTTCCTGGCAAATCTTAATTCCTTCTTGTGAGGGGTCTTTTTTTTTTTTTACTTTTTAGAGCAGTGGGATCCAACTTGATGGCACTTGGCTCAGCTGGCTTTTAGGGTACAGTGTTATTTCTCTTAGGGAAGACACGTGCTTCTGTGCACACAAACTACTGATGGAGAAGAGGAAGAGGGGCTCAGAGCTTAGTGAGGCGACAGCCTGGGGGGGGGCCAGTAAGAGAAGGGGCTCTGCGGGAAGGCCCTTCGGAACCAAGGGTTGGGCCTCAAGGTTAGGAGGGAGCTCCAAGCCAGATAAAGTAATTCTCAGTGATAGAGGCTGAATATTTGGGGTGGAGGGAGACAAGTGTTGGAAATACTGGCTATGTTCTGAGGGGCTTCTGTACAGGGCAAAGGAGCACCATTCCAAGATGAGAACAGCCCCTAGGGGCCTCCAGCCACTCAGTCTCCAGGCCCATACACTGCCTCTTTGTGTACCTGGGAGGGAACCCAGCCAAAGGTGAGGCGGATGTTGCATCAGATGCTGAGCCCAGGGATCAAGTGTTGGGAGGTGGTGATGGGAGAGGCCTGGTCCCTCCTTCTGAGGCAGCACCCCAACGTCATTGGCCTTTCTAATCAGGAAATGCCCTGGGGGGTCAGATAAGCTCAGAAGGGAGCAGGATGGCTGGAAGGACCAGACAAGAGGTACTTCTTCCACTCACAACAAAGGAACCAGAAGCAGCCAGAAGTAGGCTGGAGGTGGTATCTTCAGACTCAGAAAGTCCCTCGAGGGTGCCAGGGCACAGCAGTGTCTACCATGCTGCTCCATCTCACTCTGATTCTCTTGATGGGGCTGTCTGTGTGTGGTGTGGCCCGGGACAGCAGAGAGGAACTGGCAATTGAAGCGGGGCTCTGGGTAACCTGTCACTCCGGAGGAGTGGGAGGAGGCTCTGAACAGCGCAGGGGTGACCTGTGGTGGAGCAGGGGGAAGATTCCTCCCACAGCTGCAAGACAGCAGATGGTACAAGATAAAGCAGGATGTCTGGCTTTCTCTCTGCAGGTAGGTTCAAGGCCATGGCCCCCAGTGGAGTAGACTTCCAAAGGGGCACATGTGCACTAGAGCAAATCTGTGTGTGTGTCTGCATGTGTGTGTTTACTTAACAAAGACTTATTGAACATACTCCATGTTCCTGGAACTCTTCTAAATGCTTTATTCATTTAATCCTCATATCAACCACATGCGGTAGATACCATTACTATTCTCATTTTGCAAATGAGGAAACCGAGGCACACAGAAGTAGTGTGTCCAGGTTACACAGCTTCAAAATCACAACTGCACCCCTCCCAAGGCCCATATCCATGTATCTGTGTGTCAGAGGTTTTCCAAAATCCCTTTTCAAGGGGCAGAATTGTCATTTTGTCTCACGTGCAGAAACTTATTTCCTTCCCTGACAAATAGCAAGTGCTAATTTGATTCTGTCTCTTGTACTAAAACTGATGTAAGCCCTGTGTGATCACTGGACAGAGATGGAAAAGTTTGAGACATCATCTGCCCCCAGTCTGATGGGGGAGACAAAAAGCCTGATCCCAGGGAGCTCCGGGTCAGAATGGAGAATGGCTGACAGATCAGGTTCAAATCCAGGTAAATAATGACTTGTGCTCAGAGAAGGCTCCACCAGGAGGGAAGATGGGACAAGCTGAGGCCTGGCTCCTCAGCAATCCTGAGCTGGTAAGAACAGTGGACTAATCTTGGCAGAAGCAGCCCTGCCTGTGGTACCAGGCCAGGGTGAGGTCTCTGGAAACTCTGGTCCTTAGAAATGGGGCCACTGGAAGACCAACCGAGTGGACAGCCACTGATGGTTTCCTTCTTGATTTGTCTAAAAATGAAAGTACGTGGTTGAGAAGACAGCAGGATGAACTCAGAACCCTGATTTCATCTACTGCCCCCTCCTTGTCTTTGCTTGAGTCATTTCCCAAGATAAAGTAGAACTCAGGCTATGGAGTCAGATCTCTTGAGTTTGAATCCTGGCAAGACACAGGACTGGGAGGCCTGGGTTCAAGTCTTGGCTTCTCCAATGACTGTATGTGACCTTGGAAAGGTCACTACTGCTCTCTGGATGTCAGTTTTCCCACCTTTAAAATGGAAGAGGATTAGATGATCCCCCCCCCCCTTTTTTTTCCAAGCTTTGACATGGTTTATGGAGTCAGTGTCAAACCTGAGGGTACATGGACTGGGAACAGAGACACTGAGCGGATGATGCTAAGTTCACTCGCACAGCATCACCACAGACTTCCGCTAGTGCTTCTGGGCTTTCCACCTACATGCACCTTGCCCTGAAGTTGGGTCTATTCTATGTTCTCTCTTCACTCTCCTTTAGTAGCCCTCTTCTTC
This sequence comes from Heterohyrax brucei, assembly GCA_028571685.1. NCBI lineage: Eukaryota > Metazoa > Chordata > Mammalia > Hyracoidea > Procaviidae > Heterohyrax > Heterohyrax brucei. The sequence continues at coordinate 107,369,396 of CM053149.1, read as the reverse complement.
CCAGACTGGAGCAGAGCACAGAAAGAATTTAAAAACACTATGAGCTGCTCATCAGGAATACAGGAGAGGTGATGGAAGGAATGGGGGCACTTTCAAGGATGACCTGCTCTCCTTCCTAGCTCCTGGGGCCCCCCCTCCTACAGACAATGGAGTTGGGATTTGAATTAGAAAGAGGTGGAGAGTTTAGGTAGGGCAAGAGTCCCTCCAAACAGAAACAGGTGCCCCCTAATGATCCCCCAGAACTGCAATGGGTGGGAGAAGGGTAAGTCTCATTTAATTCTAACTGTCTCAGCCTGCACTTGAAGGCTGCCTTTTAACAAAGCAAAGTAGTTTTCATGAGCTTTTCAGAAATGGATGTGCATCTCCCAAGAGCCTTTTCCAGTTCCTGGTTGGGCTGGGTGACTCCAGCTGCCTGAGGTCAGGCAGCTGCCCCAGCTGCTAACATCCAAGAGAAGAGACAGGCTGAATTAGTCTAAGGCTTAGAAAACAGTCCAACTTTGATCTTGAAAGTTAGTACAGAGCAAGTTGTGAGACCCCAAGGGGTTTCCACTGCCTGTTGGGCCTTGCTGGTCCCAGGGACTCTAGTGGTGCCTCTGGGGAAACTTGTAACAGAAAAGTCCCTCATCCAACCACTCCCAGGAACCTGGCAGCTCTGTTGGCCTGTCTTCCACTTTGCTGGAAAGGAGACCTCATCCCTGCCCCCTTTCCCAGACTGTCAGAGGAAGGGCCTTCATTGACCATTCTGCACCCACACATGCTGGGCTTATGTGCGCCAGGTCCTGTGCCAGGTACTTCAGAGACAGAGATCCAGGGACAGTCCAGTGAATGTCACCCACTGTCACTCTCAACAAGCAGCCTGTCTCCTCAGCAGATCTAAACAGATTCCAGTTCAAGGTTCAGGTTGAGGCCAGAAAGGGAGAGGACTTTGGCCAAGCTCTCAAAGGCTAATGGAGGAACTAGAATTTAAACCCAGAGGCCTCAGTCTGGACTTTGCCCCCTGTCAACTCAGGAATTGAAATGTCTCTGCCCAGGCAACAGCCTCTGCCCTCAAGACCATGCACCATTTCTTATAGAAGACCCAGGCTCTAGGACAGGGTAAATCTGAGACAGTGAGGTAAGTGGCTAGGGAAAGGAGAAGCTGCCGTATCTTGCCTACTGGGTGCCCACCCTGAGTTCATCTGCTGTCCCCTCTTTGTCCGCGCTGGAGTCTCTTCCCAAGACAAAGCAGAACTCAGGCTCCAGAGTCAGACCTCTTGAGTTTGAATCCTGGTTCAAACATTTCCTTTGTAACCTTGGACAAGTCATGTAACATCCTTGAACTTCAATTTCTCCATCTGTAATATGGGGATAAATTATGGTTGTCAAGATTAAGTGAGATTATAAATGTATTGTTCGACAGCCTGACTTCTGAGCCAGATGACCATGGAGCAATTTCTAGCTTCGTTTTTCACTTCTGAGCTGGGTGAACTTGGACAAATTTTTTAATCTTTCAGTATCTTGGTGTTTTCATTTGCAAAATGACAGTAGTAATAATTACCTTGATAAGGATTACATGAGTTAATATATTAAGTGCTCAGAACAGTACCAGGAGCATTAAAAAAACAAAACAGCCATCGAGTTGATTCTGACTCATAGCAACCCTACAGGAAAGCGGAGAACTGCCCCAGGGGGTTTCCAAGGAGCACTTGATAGATTCCATCTGCCAACCTTTTGATGAGTAGCCATAGCTCTTTAACCACTACTCCACCAGGCTTTCTGATCAGGAACACAGTAGGCAGAAATGCCAGCTGTTTGTTATTACAGTTACGCGTTATTACATAAAAGACGCAAAACAGCCCAGCGCCAGCAGAGTGAGTGTTCACGAACTGGGAACTGTGGTTACCGAGGTGGTTATTCAGGCTCCCCTTCCTTGTCTCCTTGTCACATCTCCCCAGTTCTGTGTCTTCTTCTCCAGGAAGATGCTGGGCCCAGCATTCAGCTCCAACTTCAGGAGGCGAAGAGGGGGAAGGCAAGAAAGTTCTTCGGACTGATGGGGAAGCGGGTGGGAGGTAAGTGACGAACTCAAGTCCAGCAAGGAATGGTTCTGTATGGGTTTCGGAAATAGCATGGGGAAACCCCAGGTTCCAGCCCCGGACATGGGGGCAATTACTCCAAACCAGCTGGGGGAACACACCCAGTGGGATGAGGGAAGAGTGTTCATGTAGATTATCATCTAAACCAGGATACTTTGAAGAGTTAATAACCCTGAAGGGCAACAGGTATACACTGGTCTACCCCCAGCACGTGGGGAGTCAGAACTTCCTTAGGATGCTGGCAAGTGCTCTGCGCCCTGGCGGTACCCCTGGCCTTAGACACACAGATGACTTTGGAGAATAGATATGAAGCTAGAGATCTGGGTCTAGAGATGAGGAAAGCCTCGGACCAAGCTTTCTAGCCAATTCTATTTTGCTCAAACTACTATGGGAATGAACCAGTTTCCTGAAGGTACTGTCAGTCCGGAAGTCGTGCTCTGGGTGACAAGGAGAAGACAGTCTGGATAGATAGCAGTTTTTTTTCTTACTGTCAACTTTTTTATTTTAGCTGGTAATGCAGTGTTGGTAGGGTTTGAAGAAAGTGGGGCTCTGGTATCCTGTCTATTTGGAAGCCACTGGGTGGTGTCCATCAGAGCTGGGACTGTGCATCTGTTTGACCAGCTGTCTGACTTCAGAGAATCCACCGAATAGAAACAGTGTTCACATGTGAGCCCTGAGCAGCTCGGAGTAGAGTGTTCACTGCCAACTTGTTTGTAAATTGGGAATAACAGGAAGAATTAGCAATAGGGATATGGTCAAAGTGCATTACGTTCATCTGTAATGTTTGTGGCCATTTAAAAAAATGAGGCAGATCTGTGGCAAGGCATGGAGAGTACTGTAAGACAGACATATGGTTAAGTGGAAAAAACAAGTGACAGAATATGAGATAGGCCTCTACTTGTTTAAAGAAGTACACACACACATATATGCAAATATATACCAAAACTTCTAAAAGGATAAATACCAAGTTGTCAACAGTGGTTGCTAAAGTGTTTAGAACAGTGCCAGGAACATAGGAGGCAAAACGTCAGCTATTTATTATCATTGTTATGTACACTATTGCGTAAAAGATGCAAAAACAGTCCAAGCTGAGGTCAGAGAGGGAGAGGAACTAGAGAGCGAGAGTAACAAGGGACTGTAGGTTTTACTGTATAAACCTCTATGCTATTGCAATTTTTTTATAGTGGGTATATATTCAAAGACTGCTCTTTTTTTAATTAATTGTGATTGAAAGTTTACAATACAATTCAAGTTTGCATGCCCTCCTATCTGCAGCTCCCTCTGCTCTCCTTGCCCGGTGACAGCACACTCCTCCTTTCCATTCCATACATGTCATATCCTCTTAACAATGTCCTGTCCCCTCCTCTCCACCCTCTTTCACTCCCTCTAGTAAGAAGCCAGTAGGACAACATCCTAGAGATGCGTAGAACCATAAAGTGCACATACGACATGGCCACTCTGTGTCCTGGAGTCCATTCCATTCCTATCTGAAGAGTTGACCTCAGGAATGATTTATGATTGGGGCAGCATCACATCTAGAGGCCATGCTCCCAGGGGAACTCTCAGGCCTTTGACCATCAATTGCAGTCTTTTAGTGGAGTTCTTAGGGTTCACCCCTTTTTTTCTCATGTTGCCACTGGGAGTCAATATTGTGAGCCCCATCATGGCAGTCAAAGACTGCTTTTAAATAAAACAATGTGCACATAAAAATAAAGAAAAACCATCTGTGACTAAACACTTTTGGCTTTGGGTCTCTGCAAAATGAGTTTTAGACTGGGCCATTTCAAAGTTCTCTTTCAAATTTAACACTCCATGAGGACCAGGGGGTAGGGCTGTAAGTGAAATCTTTCTTGAGCACCTACTATGCTCATGTGACAACACATCCACAGTAACACCCCCTTATAACCAGTGAGGGACCTGAGGCTCAGATAGGTTAAGTGCTTTCACCAAGAACACTGAGCCAGGTGCCTCTGACTCCAGAAGTCTGCGCACTTCCCACCACCCCACACTACTTCTGAGGAGAGTAGCCGAGTAGTTCCGCCACACAGGGATAATGGGAAATGCTCCTGTCTCAATGAAGACTCACCAGATGCACCGAACTCCGCAAAGTCATGAGAAATACTCAAGGCTTCACCCTGCACCCGGAGGGAACTTACAAGTGAAAACCTGAGCAGTCATGCTCCTGCATAAAATATTCACTGAAAAAGGAAAAGAAAAATCAAAAGAAAACAAGCCACCCCTCAGCAAGTCCCCAGTGAAGCTACCCTATACTCATTCCTGCTTTTTCTTTCCCCAGGTATATCACCGATCCAGCCACTGAGAACAAGTGAGTGTTGCTCAGATCTTTGGCACCCTTCCTGGGCAGGGTAGACATTTCCTGGCCACTGACAGGTCAGGGAGGTGGGGAAGAGGCTCTGGGCAGGAGCTCACCAGTTTGGCAGAGCTTTGCAGAAGACAGGCCAGCACGATGTGGCCACACACTCACTTCTTGGACAGAGTTCTTCTGGTTGTTCCCTGAGTGGTGTGGTCTGTGCGGGAACAAAGGGAAGGCAGGGATAGATCTAGATCTGCCAGATGTTCAGGTATCTGGGGTCTTAAGGCTAGGGTTGGAAGAGCAAATCAGCCATCAAAGACAGGAGTGCCCACAGCTTCAATCCATTCTGCATCCTGCCCCCGGGAGAACATCACAGTGTCAACCAGAGTAGGCACCCTCCTGCCAAAAATGTTCAGTGAAAAAGGAAAAGCAAAATCAAGAGAATAAGCCATCTTTCACCTACCACCCTCTTGTGCTCTCAGGATCAAGTCCAACCCCTAACATGACCCACAAGTCTCCCTCACAGCTCTCCTTCTCCAGCCACCTGCCCTATCCAGAGCACACTGCACACCTCTTATCCTGCTGGAGCTGGTGGCTGGTGTCCCTAGACTGGGGACTCCCCAGACAGGCACCAGTGTTGCCGTTGGCTCTGTTATGTCCATCCTCCAACTGAGTTTCTGCCTGTTAGAGACACCCATTAAAGTGTTTGTAGAAGGGAAGGAGGGAGCATAAAGGACAGGCTAAGAGGAACCAATGAACGGTGAAGGAATGAACCAGTCCATGTCTTTCCATCAGCTCCCAGGATGACTGGGAAATAACCCCATCTAGAAGGGTCCAACTTCCCCAGCCAGCCTTCTCTGCTACTTTGCTACAGCGGTCTATCAGCAAGTGGTTCAGGGCCTCCTAGGCAGGAGAGGACCATGTGTAGGAGGTCAGTCACATGTATATCATGGAAAGTGACCAGACATTTTGCTGCCAGTCTCCAAGACAGGGCTAGGCAGCTGGACAGACAAAACAGGCTCTCCACAAGCTGTCAGGTGGAGGCCTCGCAGGAGAGGGCAGTGGAGCTGCAGGCAGGTGGTCCTCTGATGATCCAGGTCTGCAACGGCCATGGCTCTGATGCCGCAACTTCTTCATCTTCAAAACACCCGGGCACACTCTGTCCCCAGAGGGGCAGCTGAATCCACAAGGAGGGACTCCTAGTTTTCCTGGAATATTTCCCTTGTTCTCTCATTGTCCTTCAAGTTCTAAACATTTGATCAGTACAGTCACATTTTTGGTCTTAGATCTGTGTTCAACAGGTGTAAGTCAGCACAAATGATCCTGGAATGGGTAACAGCCTAAAGCAGTTATCAGATGACACCTTCTAGTAGGGGCCACACACTCAAATGGTTCCAAGGTGCCAGGCATGAAAGTTAAGCCAACCAGGGAAAAGATGAGCAGCTCAATGAGCTGACACCAGAGGCAGGGCAGTGGATACCCAGCCCAGGCCTGGTCCAGCAAACTGAGTTCTGGTCTCCCTTTGGTCTGCCTTCCCTAATGCCTCCCTCTTCCTCCCGAAGGCAGACTTTCGGCTCCCCCCAGCCTCCCTGAGGAAACACCTGCTCATCTCCACACTGGTTCTTGACAACAAATATGGGAACATTCTCTGTTGTCCCTTGAAAAATTTTTTCAACAAATGTTTAAGTCATTCCATTCAAAGGGTTATGAAAGTCCCCTAATTAGCAAATAATAATGCATGCCCCTCCAGGAGTGTGGGCAGGAACCACAGAAGTCATTTTTTGACAATGGAAAGCAATCTGCCCAAAGTCACACGGTGAGCTAACACAGCCAGGACTAAAAGCTGGACCTCCCGCCCCACAGTCCATGACATTTTCCATTTCCCCAGGAGGGCCTGGACATTCTGAATACTTCCTTTAGAAATGGGAGCTATGGGCTGGGAAGCAGCTGGATCCATCTATGCTCCGGGGTATCTACTGAACAATGGATGACATGGCTGATGAATCCGTAATTTGTTGCTGTGAATATTTACAAACAAGAGAGAACTGAGTAAGGGACAAGGATGGCCTCGAGTGGAGTACCTTGAGAAGGCCTCTAAGGGTGGAGGAGACAAAATTCCCTAATCACCTGTCCATATACAGAGCTCTTTGCAGACCAAGAGAAGGACCAAGGTCCAGAGTGAGAGCCTAACTGCGTGCTTCCCAGGGAACAAAGACTCCCCTTCCCTACCTGGAGGTTCAGCGGACCAGCAGGCCAAGCCAACTATTTTCTTCAAGTGTCTCCTCTTCTCCATCCTGGCGTTTCATATAAGACCTACACTGGGCTTGCTGGCTTTCCCTCCAGGATGTGGCCTTCTAGAAGCAGCAGTTGTGCATAAATACACTGTCATCACTCTCATGAGCTAAAGTGACTCGTCCTTCTGCAGCACACAGCTCTCATCTCCGTGTCTAGCAGTGACAAGTCTCCCACAGTTCTGTGTGCCCAGCACACAGCAGGGGCTCAATTAATGAAGGGTGAATTAGCTGCTTCTCTGGTTCAGGGACTGGTGCAGAAATGACCTGGGATCTGTACCCTGCCCAGTGGCCTACCTGACATATCAGCAGTGAGAAATACTGAGGTGACCTGGTCCCCCCTTCCCTACGGGAAGGCCCTGACTGGTTTGGAAGGTACCGCAGGTATCCTAGAGCAGAGGAAATTTGAAGGCCTGGAGTCCTGTTTCCCTTTAGGATTCTGTGAAGCCCCATTCTGAAAGAAGACACGCTCCCCCCTCCCAGTTGTGATTTACAGGTTTGAATCCATTAAGGCCCGGGTCATTCACCAATTCTCTTGTATATCATAGTTTGTCAACTAACTGCTTTGCTTTTATGACACTGGCAGTCTGCCACCTACTGCACACCACTGACCCCTGAGCACTGGGAAGGGCTCCAGAAGGACAAAAAAAAAAAAAATCTCATCCTCAGGAACCCCTAGTCTGAGGGGGAGACCACGGTCCCTGCCCCGGTGATCTGTGGGCAGGCAGGACATGTAAGACTCCAGCCAGAGTGAAATCCTAGAGACTGAACCCAGGTCCTAAGCACTCAGGTGCTAAACAAAGGAGCTGGGAGCGGTTATGGGTGGCTTTGACAATCACTAGGTTATGTAACGCTATCCCTCTCTCCAAAAAGAAGGGATTCTGTTCAAGGCTGTCTCAAGAACATGGCTCTAGGAGGCATTCCTGAGGTTTCTGTATAAATGAAGAGGCAGGGGCCTAACATGGACGCTAGGGCAGCTACAGTGACAGCAGACACCACTCAGAAGACAAAGCCAAATGGCCACCGGCACAACTAGTTAACTTCTTCTGTTTGTCCTGTAGTGCAACAGCCTTTGTCTCAAGACCGACTTTTTACCATAAGCCCCAGGCTCCCTGCAGACAGTAAACCCTGCACTCAGTCTCCTCCTCAGCACCGCGTCCAGTGGGCGGTGGGGTGGCAGAAGCCTCCTCCTAGGAGTCTAGCATTACTACAGAATTCCCCATTCCATGTACTTCTCAGGCAATCCATCTATAAGCCACCAGACAGCACAGGGCTTCCCCCACTTCACCCCACCACACATGGGTGTGGTCCCAAGAGGTGGTCCACTGTAATAAGCACAGCTCAAAAGAACAGTAAGGGCCGAAGATTTTATTCTGGTGTTAATTTGGGACATTCAGAAAAAACACAAAGTTCACCAAATGTTTGAGGAGTATCCTCTCTGTGCTGGCCTTCACTAGAAACTCAGATGGGACTCAGGGTACAAGCATGAGACCAGAATGAGTCCCTAAGGACCTAATCACCTTTATAGCACAGCCAAGGTCCTCTCATTCTGCACAGAGCCAGCACACCAGCCCTCAGCCCTATCTATCTCAAACCCATCATGTTCACTCCAGCTTCCAGTTTCTCAACACGCCGTTCTTTACTTTGTGCTGAATTCTTACTCAGAGGCCATTTCTCCGTGAAGGTTTCCTGCCCAGGACCACTGAATCGCCGGTACTGCAGGTGCCAACTACAGGTGCCAACAACATTGCTGGCACGTAAGACATCCTTGGCAGGTTCTGTCAAAGCACACCTTTTCCTGCCCGCAGGTTAATTCCTGTCCACCATGAGCCATGAGCTGCCCCCGCAGCGCAGTGGCTGAAGCACTCGCCTGCGAACCGGACAGCAACTGAAACCCACCAGCTGTTTCACAGGCGAGTTAGCGGTCTGCTTCGGTACACATTTACAGCCTTTGTGGAAAGCCTATGGGGCAGTTCCTCTCTCCTACAGGGTTGCTTTGAGTCAGAACTGAATCAACAGCAGTGGGTTGGGTTTGGTTTGGTTTAAGGGAGTAAAATGGAATACAATGAACTGAACAGTTATTGCCCACTGAACACATTATCTTGTAGTTCTCAAACTCTACATACCCCAATACTGAACTCTCCATCCGCTGCCCCAAAGCTGCTCTCCTGTCCTCTGCCTCTCCACTCAGCACCTCCATGCACCTAGCTGCTCAAGCTAAAAACCTTGCAGCTATGCTTGCCTTCTCACATCTAATCCATCCCCTAACTGATGATGCCACTTTCCAAAGCTCAAGTTCATGCACCAATCATCAGCTTCACTGCCACGGGTAACAGAAACCACTTACCTCTTGCCTGGAGGGCAGGAGTCTAGCTGACCTTCCTGCTTCCCATCTTACTGCCACCCCCTCCCAAGCCCTTCTTCCCCATTGCACGACCTTTATAAATGGGGAAGCGGATCATGTCCATCCCCATCTAGACACAGGTCAAGAACTTCCTGGGTTGAAAACAGCATTCCTGTCGTGGCCTCCAAGGCCCCATGCTCCCTGTCATTTACCTCCTCGATGGCGTCACCCCAGCCAATGAGTTCGCAAACACAGTGTGCTCACCCACCAGGGATTGCATACACGCCGCCTCCAGTCTGGAATATTCCCCGAGCTGCCCTAACTTCTCATCTTTCAGGTCTTCCCTCAGAAGGCCTGCCTGATCCCCAAGCTCCAGTAGCTCCCTCCTTAGTCTTTCACAACAGCGTGTTCCTTTCCTTCCTAGCACTGACTGCATCAGTAATTACGTTTCCTGTCTCCCTAGGGGAAACCCTGGTGGTGTAGCGGTTCAGCGATATGGCTGCTGATCAAAAGGTTGGCAGTTGAAATCACCCAGGCGCTCCTTGGCAACTTCATGGGGTGGTTCTACGCTGTCTGTAGGGTCTCTATGAGCTGGAATCAACTTGGTGGCAGTGTTTTTTGGGGGAGGGTCTCCTTAGAAGATGGCAGGTCCCAATGCCTTGTGTACCACTGAGTATCCCGTACCCAAGGCTTAATGACACTCGACATTTGTTTACTGAAAAATAGATGAGCATGTCAGGTATTTGGTGAGACATCTTACCTTTACAATAGCCATTCCATTCTGCAGCTGATGCGAAGCCACTTGTTTCAAGTACACAGGAAACGGCAGAGCCAGGATTTGAGCAAGGTGCCTTGAGTTCAAAAACTCTCCACCTTCACCCTACCTGGTCTATACCTGAATCCTACAGACAAGTTTCAGGGGGAATTACAAGGAAGGCTTCATGAGGAAAGCTGGGACTACCTGAATCAGCAAGGAAGAAATACTTTCAAAAGTTGGCTCACCAGAACACCAGCCCCTTTAGCTGCCTTAAAAATCAATGATCCCTAGATGAAATCATTTCAGGAAATGTTACACCGGTAATCCCTCTCTTAGAAAACCCCAATGCCATTAGCTTTCCAGAAGTTTTGAGTTCTGAATTGCAGAAACACACCAACACATTAAGAATTACAATGAACCACACTTGTAATTGTCCTTTTCTGGGTATGTATTATCATTAGACATAAGTACTACATACAAGGCTGCAGCAAGTAATTTGCTGATGTTACCATTCTCAGATGTTCAATTTTAATGATTTACTGTTCAAAACACTGCCAAGTCTTACAAAGAAAACCGTTTGGCTTATGTCAGAATCACCTTATGACAGAGTTGTGGGAACAGAACCCTGCTGTAAGTCAGCGACTGCCTGTGTTTAATCCCCCTGGTAGTTAACTCAGTACTTTCCAAACTCGGGAGTCCCTGGGGGATGCGACGGTTAACACGCTTGGCTGCTAACACGTTGGCAGTTCAAGTCCACACAAAAGCACCTTGGAAGAAAGGCCCAGTGACCTACTTCCAAAAAATCAGCCACTGAAAATCTTGGAGAGCAGTTTATCATTGTGTATCAAACCACCCAAAACTTAATAGTTTGAAGCAATTATTTCTTACAAGTCTCTGGGTTGGCTCTCCGGCTCACCATCTACTCATTCAGTAGTTTCAGCTCAAGCTCTACATGGCAGCTGCTTTCCAAAAGGACAAAAATGGAAGCTGCCATGTTATCACTTCAGTTAGTCTATTCATCAGAGCTAAGTCACAAAGCCAGCTCATATTCGAGAGAAAACAGACCTCTTACTGGAACAGTGGAAGCCCTGGTGGCCTAGTGGCTAAGTACTGTGGCTGCTAACCAAAGCGTCTGCAGTGCAGACTGACCAGGCACTCTGGAAACCCTGAGGCAGCTCTCCCATCCTACAGGTCACTGTGAGGTTGGAACTGACTGACTAACAGCTTTGGTTTGACCGGAAGCAGCAGCACACCTACGTGGGGACAGACAGAATTCTCGGTGGCCGACTGTAAAGATCCATCACATCCTGACATTTATAAGAGCATGGGTTTCTGATAATTAAGGAGAAAGTCAGTATAAAGTAGGCTATTACCAGAAACAAATACTTCGTTAAGAACCAAGACAGGATTTTTGGAAGGAACCCGCTGAGGCTGCAGATGTCTCTCACAGAGAACATTCGGGAGCAATGGAGCCTCAGCTGTGCAACAGCAAGTGCTCTTCTCTCACCTTCTGGAAACCAACCAACCCCCAAATCCCAAAATGGTGGCAGTCACCACTTGCGCCTAAAGGCACAGGTGCTGCACAAGAGGGAAGAGACAAATTCTTGTTTCAGCCATCAGGGGCACTTTCCCCTTCGGACACATCCTTGTTTCCCTCTCAGTGACCTTCACTGGCATACTGTCTGACACCACAAAGGAAACGGGCAATTACACTGGCCCCACCAGCAGGCAAGTCTGGAGGAGGCAGTCGTATTAGTGTGTGGCGGCAAGTGCTGGTACAAACCAGTTGAGGTATAATTCTGTAATTTTATGATCCTGGGGACCAGCACAGGATTTCTAGAATTTACAACACAAACACCTCTTATTTAGAAAAGTAGTTTTCATAATTCCTCATAAAATTATGCATTTTGCATATACATGCTCCTGTGAGGTCCATGAAAAAGGAATGTTGAGAACCAACGCACCCGACCTTTTCTTTCATTTGTTTCAGCTGACTGACTGGACCGAGTATTAAGAACCTAAGCTCACAGAAAGGAAGCAGTCTGAAGGCCTTGGTGTTAAGAGTGAAGGCAGGCAGAAAGCCTGACCCCTGCCTCCTCACGGGAGCTCCTTCTCAAACCAGTTCCCTAACCTCATGTCAAGGAATGGTCTTCAAATGCACAATCCATTGAACAGATTTATGTGCGTATGTTCATTTAACAAAAAAGACCCAACGCTTCAAAGAGTCTCAAAAGAGCAGCTCTCACTGCTGAGAGCTACGCTGCCTGATCCTAGCATCTCATAAAAACAGTGCTTCCTTAACACCATTTGACTTTCAGATTACTTCCAAGGAGTGACCACAGTATATGTACACATACCCTTTAATTCACTAGTAATATACATATATCCAAAAAAGCCACTTTTCATAGTTTCATGTTCCAGCAATGTACCCAAAACAAGTTGTGGTCAAGTCTACATACTGGCTTTAGTTCACACATACCTCCAACCTTGACCTTAACCAACTGCACTGACATGGACAATTTCTGTCAAGACCATTCATATCCAACCCTAGCCATAAGCATCTAGCCATACAAAAGGTGCTGTTAGCTGATGCCAAGTCTGTGCCCAGCTCACAGATCCTCATGTTCAACAAGAAGGATACATGCTACCCCACCCTGCACCATTTCCATGATTGGCCACAGGTTGGGCCACTGTGTACACCACAGGTTTTCATTGCTCGGTTTCAGAAACAGGTTACCAGGCCTTTCTTACTAGTCCATGTGGAAGCTCAGCTGAAACTGCTTCATCACAGCAACATGCAAGCCTCCTCCAACAGAGTGCTAGAGGCTGTAAGTGTGATTTACTGGGAGGACACTGAATCCCTGTCTAATATATGGAAAATGAAAACCCTACTACTGAACCACCACCCCTGTAAAGCTTACTGTGATGTCTGGCTTCTGTGCACTGCCATCAAGTCCAATTCACGGCAACCTCATGGATTAGAACACAGAACTGCCCCACAGGCTTTTCTATGCTGTCATCTTTACAGTGGAAGCAGACCGCTAGCCTTTTCTTTCAGAGTTCCTGAGTGAGTTCAAACTGCTGACGCTTTTGGTTATCAGCAGAAAGGCAGAATATGCAGAGACATCAAGTGACCAGACAAGGGCTCCACCACTCCACGACAGCACTGCCAACTGGATCTTAATCAGACAACCAGGGCTCTCGTCCTGTTTCTGTAACTCCGCAAGACTTCAGAGCCAAAAATTTCCTAATCTGGAAAAAGGGCATGATGTTTACCACTGTGAGGACTGAATAAAATCATGTGAGGCAAGTACAGTGCCTGCTAAACAGTTCATTCCTACAGATTAGAACAGCAAGCAGAGCCAAAACGAAGCCACTTCTCTTACCCCTGGCTGGCTCTATGACCCATAACAAGACCCTCTAGAATCCATTGAAAACAATTCTTTGGTCTCCAAGTTTTCAGTAGTTTACAAAGTCCTTGCAGTGGGAGGAGAACTAGAAGGTCAAGGATGAGTAATCATGTGAGAATCCTAAGAGTCAAAGGCGCAAATGATAAAGGGGTGTTGTGTTCCCAAGCTGCAGGAACCAGAATTTCTGGCTTTATTGCTTACTGCAGCGCCATGGTTCGGGGATCCAAGTTTCCCTCCACAGGGCTACCATGAGGGCAAACCGGGCAGCGTGGAGGCAGTGCTGAGCACGCTAAAGCAGCAGGGCTTCCCTTGCTCCAGAAATGGGTGTTTCCTTCCATTAAGGGGGTTTCAGGGAGTCAGACCTGGGAATAAACACCAGACTTGCTCAGGTGGTTGTGCTACTTTTATTCAGATAAAAGGGAGTCAAGGAGGACAGAGAGGCCTTACTCAAAGTGGCCCACAGAAGGGAATAATGTTCCCTTACCTGTAAGGAGTTTAAAAGTAGAGAATCCTCTTTTATTTTTAGGTGAGGAAAGAATAGAAATCACTGGTGGCCTGTGATCAAGACCACGCACAAAATTTTAAGTACCTGTGTATCTTGGCAGTTCATTCTTACGGTCCATAGTATCTTTGATTTTTTTAAAAAAGGCAGAGTAGATTTTGCCTTTAATATAAATACCTAGAGCGGGGAGGGTTGCGTGGACAAGATTTTAAGAACAGATAATTGAAAGAAGAGCCTTTTCGTGGGGGCTCTCTATCCCGAAAAAGTGACACACAAAGGAGGACCATCTGTCCACGGGGATAGTTGCTCACCACTACCGGCCACATTGAACAAAACAAAAACCATCCAGCAAATTCCCACCCTGCTCCACCTTGGAATCAATGATCAGATGTGACTGCTTACTAAGGGCAATGAGCTTGGAGATGAGAATTCACCTCTTCCCACCTCCCACAGGTGCCCCCTTCTCTCCTAGTTCCTGTTGGTTCCTTTCCCCTGAAAATCAGTGGAATAAACTTACCAACAAGTCATTGCTATGCATACCCAAGTAGCTGGAACCAAAGTGAGGCTGATCTAATTTATCCCATCAAGCAGGCAAATTAAAAGTACTCCCTCTATAGATAGCCTGCATCACAGAGTGAAAATATTTCCATTACCACAAACCACATCCCTCAACAGCCAGTTTACTGTCATGGAAAAAAAAAAAATCTAAAGTTCATTTACTATTAGTAGCAGGTCAGCTCCATTACTTCCATATGTAAATCAAAGTCCCTGAATCAAACAGACTTGAGCAGAGAACATGCTTTATTGAGAAGTAGATATAGAAGAGCACATTCTACCATGGGTGGGAAAGGGCTTTGGCTTCTGTAAAAGGCCTTTACCCCTTAAGAAAACCCCTAGTAAAGTTGCTTTTGGATAAATTCAACAGTGACACTGGAACTGGAGGGGAGCTGCCACTGAACATGCTTAAAATTAGCGTGCCCCCCCACAGTGAATATACGTAGTGTACAGAGATGACAAGAGAAAGGCACAAATGACCAGATTGTGGTGAGGGCTCCACATGAAGACAGCAGTGTTGTCAGAGACCAAGTTGGGAAGGGTGACATGTCATACATCAAAAGCTGCCCTAAGATAGCAGGTTATAATGGGCTGGAGAAAAATTAGAGGGAACATCTCTTCCTTCACTTGAACAACGCCAAAAATAGGAGAGCAGTGAACAGCAGGATGGTGACAAACCCCAAATAGGAAACGGAGGAGGAGTTTTCTGGGAGGGAGAGAAGCACTTTAGTCCCCGAGGGAGGGTGAGGCACTGTTGTAAAGAGAAGCAAACCTTGGCAGGGGTAACTGTTCTGCCTTGCTGAGTCATGGACTGAGATACGGATGTGACTTTCAATTATTTTCTACCTCTCTGAGGATGACTGGAAGAAATCAATGCTGTGTGCAGATGTACATGAGACAGAAAACGTTTCTGCAGCATAACTAGCCAGCTAACACGTAACATGAGACAGCTGGAAATTATTTTGGCATCTGAAAAAGTAAAAGGTGGCAGGGTGTCACGAGATGAAAACATTTACTACTGGGTACTTTCTGATGAGGCAGAAAAACTGATGTATCCATTCCACTGCCTCTAGATGGACTCAAAGCAAAATACAGAATCATCACCTATTAATTCTTCTCTCCATCTCGTCCCAACTACATGCTATTACCAAGACTAGTCCCTGGGAAACTCTTCAAAAGCATTTGGTGCTAGTCATTCTGATGTAGCTACTGAAAACAGGACTTGCAGTAAGTCTGCAGCGTAAAAAAAAAAAAGAAAGAAAACACCTATATGCAAGATGAAATCCAAAGTGAACAGACCCCTCCCAGCACACACTCTGAAGTGCTACCTCTTCCCTGCCCCTCCACAAGGAGTAACTGGAAAGGTCCAGGGGGTGGCAACCAGATTCAGTGGTCTGGTGACCATACGGCAAAAAGGACAATTACTAACAATTTAGGAGACACAACAATACAACTTCATGGGGCTAGAGAAGGTGAGGAGAGAACCAGTGACTGGACAGGTACAGTACCATTACAGAACTCCTTGGGTCAGTGCTATGAGGGATCTGCACTCAAGTCTAATCCAGATCCCATCCAGGCAACCTCACTGAGGCCGAAACAACAGTTCCTCAGAACCAGTGTCTGCAGTGTACACGAAGGTCGGAGCCAGGACAGTCCTGAGGGGGATGGCCTTCCCAAAGGATACTGCACTTGCCAATCACAAGAGTAACAGAAATGACAGACAGATCCCTAGGGTACGGATTCCTACTGCTGGGGTTCGCTGGCTCGGAGCAACAGGTACTTTAAGTGCCCTTGGGAGGGGTCCATTTTAAACAGCTCGGATCCATAGTTTTATTGGAGTTGGACCTTTTGGCCTCTTTGGCTATCCACTCATCAATCAGGTCCTGAAAGAGAACAATGGGAAAAATTACATGTTACACTAAAATGTTTTTATAGATTTACTCTAAAAATAACTGTGGGCTAGGAAAAACCTCCACAAATGCTTAATATTTCTAAAAGAAGTCTTTTGATTACCAAAGTTTTTTCCACCTACTCCATTTCTTCCTCCACGCCTTGAGTGAGAACTGGCAATCACTTATTTTTCTTCATTAAACATCAATCAACTAAAATAATTACGATAGCGCATGAGCTGGGATGGCACAGTAAAAGAATTTAAAACCACTCTCACAGCCCTGGGGTTTCTCTACAAGTGGGGAAGTTTCTCCAATCTAACAAAGCTATCAAATGATAAAAATACTGAAACTGCTTAACTTCTGTCACCTAACTGAAGACAGGAGCTTACCAAAAAAGCTTCTGATAAGGACAAGGTGGATGATAAGCTTAACAAAGGCAGCACAGGCATCACTGTCAGCTCAAGCTGGGAGGCACAGTCACTCTTCCACCTCTAAGAGGAGGGTCAGTTTTGGGGTCTTAAGCCCTACATTGCTCTGCTAAGCCACAAGAAATATATCCATCCACAAAGAGCACGCAGCAAATCTGAAAACCTCACCTGTCTCTTTAAAACAAGGTGTTTTCCTTTCCAGTACTTGAGCATCTGAAGGGCTTGCAGAGTACTGACAATATCCACAGGATTCACGGCTGTCTCCTGGCTAATCTCTGCAACAGAAGAGCTACTGAGAGCCTGGCACACCCAAACCTCCCTGAAGGAGACCTTCTTTCCCTTTGCGGAAACCCAAACAGACTCCAAACTGCCAAACTCTTTGGTACTCAACCCCAACACGTTCAGAGAAAACTTATAAACCATTCATCTATTTTAAACAATACAAAAGAGAGTACATAAGAATACACAAGAAACCACACTGGGTACCTTAGAAATCAAGGTCAAAAACAGAACTAAATTCTTCCACCCTTTCATAAAAGGGATGCCTTAGAAGCTCCTATATGTACCAAAAAACTTGACTTTTGTAAGAATTTAACTGTTAGGGAACTTCAGATTTTTGGAAGTCAACTGAAACAGCCATTCCCAGGGGCCACATGTTTTGGAATAGTTAAGTACTTTCCATGAAGGTTTCTGCAGTGGCCTTGAGTCAACAGGCATTCCTTTCTCAAATCCAGACAACAAGACAGAAGGGGCTGTCTGCAGCTTATACAACATGCAAGCTGAGCCAAGTCGGGAAGAGTCAAAATATCAAGTGAAATCAACATTTTGGATAATAACCATTCTAAAGAGTCAAAAACTAAGCCTTGGGGGGAGGGGAGGAGAAACTTTTAAAATAAAAATATACACAAAAAAACTAACCTTTGATAGAAATCTCTTTGCCTTGAAAATTATGCAAGTAACGGAGGAGTACTTCTTTCCAGTAACTGCGGTAGCTTATGAGTCCCAAATCTGACAGGGGACGTTCTGGGGAGCCAACTTTTTCTTCCACTTTGGACAGCAAATAACCTGCCAGGAAACACACACACAGGCTTTTTGTTTGTGACTGTGACACTGCATCTGATCCTCACAGAACAGACCAATGCATCATGGGAGAAGTTCTAAAAAGTCTAGTCCATTTCTGCCAAGTGCTCCTGGGCAACTCCATCAGTTAGTTCTGCTTTGGAAACCCTAGTGGCTTAGTGGTTATGTGCAACATCTACTAGCCAAAATGTCAGCAGTTCAAATCCGCCAGGCACTCCTCGGAAACTCCACAGAGCAGTTCTACTCTGTCCTATAGGGTCATCATCGTGAGTCAGAATCGACTGAACAGCAGTTGGGTTTTGGTTCATTTTGCAGTATCAATCATGGTGCAACTATTCAACAGAACTGCTGTGGCTGTTGAGTATACTATGCTGCCTTTGTGGAAACAGAAGTGAAGAATGTGTATTTGGATTTACTTAGAATAGACATTAAACTCTGGAAGGCTTCACAAGAAACTCTAATAACAATAGTTTCTGTAGGTGTGTACTGGTAACAAGGTATATGGGCAGAAACCCTTTTCATTATGGGGCTTTTTATACTTTTCAAATCTTTGAACTGTAAAAATAACATTATTCCATTGCCATCTACGAAGTAGAGTAGAGGAGAAAAAAAAAAACGGAATCTGATGAAGCCTCTGGATTTAACATCTAAACATGTAACATCAAACTTGTCAAACCCACCACACATAGGCAGTCAGCAAGCCACATTCCAAGGTGGAGTGTGCTGTCACCAGGCAAGGAGAGCCGAAGGAGTTGCAGACAGGTAGGCATGCACATTTAATTTGGATTGTATACTTTTCCTTAATGGCAATTAAAAAACAAACAAACAAATGAAAATACTCCAGGAACACTACAGTACAACTAACATGTTGACTTCAGTAACAGCAAGGACAAGAGTAGAAATGCTTAAAATTATAAGCCACATTGCCAAATCCAAATATACTGATTCAAAAGTAACTACAACAAATAAAACCACAAAACCAGAGAAATTTGAGTATTATTTTACATTAAGGAATATTTGGGGAGGAAGATGTTAGGTGTTAATTGACCTTATCTTTCAGAGATACCAAAATAACTGAGGGTGGAAATAGAGGTTAAAAAAAAAAAAATGCTATAAAATGGTAATTTCTGAAGCCTGGGTAATTATTATTTTATGTCTGTACATATTTGAAAATTTCCACAAAAATTAAGGTTTTAAAAAAAGGACATATTACCTATTCAAAGATTTAGTCTGTTCCTAGTAGATTATACCATCCCCTGATCCATCTCTTCTCAGGTGGCTTAAAAATGAGTAACGGCATAGAAGGCTAACTACAGGAAATCTTATTTTAACTAAAAAAAAGTCACCTGATAGCAGACTTTGGAAAATACCTATAACACAAAGCCTGTATGATGTACGGACTGCCTCTACCAAAGTGAAATCTCTAACCTCCAGCAACAAATTTGAGCTTGTGCATGTTCTGTTGCCTCAAACTGGGATAATCCTAAAAGCTTGCTGTCATGGATTGAATTGTGTCCACCCCAAAACAGGTGTAGCCATGTGGCTGGGCCATGATTCTCTGTATTCTATGACTGTCCTCCATTTTGTGATTTCACTGTGCTGTATGTTAAAGGATTAGGTGCGACTGTAAATCCCTTTATAAGATCACCTTCCTGCTCCACTGTAAAGGGAGTTTCCGTGGAGTATGGCTGGCCCCACCCTTAATACTTTCATCCTGCAACAGATAAAAGGAAAGAGAAGCAAGCAGAGAATCGAGAACCTCACACCATCAGGAAAGCAGCTCATCCTTCAGACCCAAGGTTCCTGCGCCAACACACTCCTGGGACAAAGACTGATGCAATACTGGACTTTCCTCCAGAGCTGACAAAGGGGAGAGCCTTCCCCTAGAGCGGACATCCTGAATTTGGACTTGTAACCCTACTGGACTGTTTAAGAATAAACCTCCCTGTATTAAAGCCATCCACTCTGTGGTATTTCTATTAGAGCAACACTGGCTGACTAAAACACTTACTTTACCATCCTCTGTATCTCCTAAGTAGATACCAACTGTGTCCAGTATCTACCTGTCGTTCACTGTGTACCAGGCACACTGATGATGTGCTGGTCTTCCCCACCTGCTACTTAACTTACTGTCAGTCTACTGCCACCACATCCCAGAGATGGTACGGACCACAGGATAAAAAGACACTCAATATTCACATGGTCCTTGCCTTATGGAGGGACTGAATCATTTCACTTACTGAAATCAATGAGCATCTTGCCATAGCCCTGTCTCATGTACTGAGGCATAGTGAGGATACAGGACACGTTGTAGTTGAGGAATGAATTCTTCTCCTAAAATCAAAAGCAAACACAGGAGCAGTCATCAAGTGTCAACCCTCTCAGACACAAATCCAAGCAGCTTACAGATGTCTGGCTGACAAGTCCTTAGAAGTGGCTGTGAGGCGCACAGCTGTTGTTACCTTTACACCCTTTCTGATGGCCTCAGCCATCAATCCTAGAGTTTCCCTACCTGGACCTCCAGTCTCATTTTAAGGGATTGATTATGGGGTCTAATAATCACAGAGCAGGGACTAGCAAGTTCAGACTGCTGAGTTAGTCTACAGCAGCCCCGTTTAAAAGGCAGCTGCCTGCTGGACAAGGGAGGTAACCCAAACAGTAAATCCACTCCATTGTAGAAGTGGATCAAAACAAACGAAATCACACACAAGACGGCATACTGTAATGATTCCACTTACATGAAATGTCCACAACAGGCAAAATTATAGCCAAAGCAAATTAATGGTTGTCTAGGGCAGGGAGGGGATGCAGGGGAATGAGCAGCAGCTGCTAACGGGTATGGGGTTTCTTTTCATGTTATGAACGTTTTCTAAAACTCACAGTTAAGTTTTGTAAGTATACTACACCACTGAACTGTATAGTTTAAATGGGTGAATTGTAATAGTTTATCAACTACATATATTAATACAGTTATTTTAAAAAAATCATAAGCAAAGGAAAACACGGTCTTTAAGTCTTAAAGGACTATGCTGGAGGAAGCCCAGCTAAGGAGCCAGGCAAAAGGAATATATGCATGGCTTGAAGCTAATCACAAAGAGGACAAACCCAGAAGAGCGGGCTTGACTGCAGGATGTGGGCTTGCTGGTTCGCAGGCAGGGCCCTGGCCTAATTAATAGGCAACTCCAGCCCACAAGTCCAGAAATGAATCACCAGAAGCTTTTAATAAAGAATTGCACGTTTTCATTAAACAATCTTTGATACGTGGATTTGCTTCTTTCTCTGCCCGCCCCAACAGCACAGCTGTCATCAGCGCCTCAGGTACTACCTCTTCCTGTCAGCGATTTGTCAACTCCACATGCTAACACCAACTGCCCTGCTCTGGCCATTAGCTTTTTAATCTCCAGATCCTGCTGACCTTGGAAAAATATCCAATCAGGTGACAGCCAGTGTTGTCTGCTTCTGTCATAACATAGAAAAGGAAGGGCTCCACATCATAATATAATGTCTTGTGGTCCAGAAAAAGCTTGGCCAACAGGCACAGGTTTTGGCAGTAGATCTGGAAGCAGAGAAGGAAGTCATGTGTGGGTCAGCGATTTCTAAGCTTATCAGATAAACACCTAAAATTAAGGATCGTGCCATTACTAAGACAGAAATTACGTATTTTGGGCAATCAATAGAAGAGTTTTACCTTTACAAGCTATGATGCAAAGAAAGCACACCCCTAAAAATCTATGAATCCAGAGCAGAACACCACCCTGCTTTCTAAGTCAACACTGTTTCTTTACCTTGTTTTTCTTGCCATCCACTTCAAACACGGAAATTGAACCTTTGCGATATATCTCGTCACCAGGTGGGTGTTTCCACACACACTTGGCCTGCAAGAGAAGAAAATTCATTATCAGAGAAACAAATCCAACAAGACTGCTGCTCAACAGGTAAAAGGAAATCACAGATGAAATTCACTTACCTGAGTAAATAGGGACAGCTAGCCATATGTGGGAACACTGAGCAAAGCAAAGCAGAGATTCTTCCAGTAAAAAATAGTCTCTGAAATTACTGCAATATACTTAAAGCATTTTCACAGCAGCCTGAACAAGCTTTCGGGATTATATTCTGGCATTGTTTCAATTCAGAGATTACAATCATCCACTACGTAAAAACCAGATAAGCAAAAATACCCTTGCTTATTATAAAACGCCTCACAACAACAGGAAATTCTTAAGCAGCTTAGTTCTAGCAGCTTAGGAGTTGCTAAGCACTTTAACCTCACCTTGACCACTAACTTTTCACTACCTAACCTTAAAACCTTTTTTTCAGATTAGAAAATAGACCCCAAATGATAAACTACTGCCATCCTCCCCCAACCAAAATGCTGTCCGTTGTGGCTTAAAAACAAAACCAAACCAGACAGCACACTGAGGAGCAGCAGGAAGCTGGGGAGCACTTGGCCACCAGAGGGCACAAGACACCCCTTTCCTCAACCTCAGCTGCTGATGTTTTAAAAGCAGCCAACTATTACTGCAAACACATAAATTCTTGAGAGTTTTCATATGAATATATTTCCAAGTATTATTTAAAACTTATATGCATATGGAGCATCTTCTATGAAACAAATTTTACTGCAACTCTTTTTGTCAATATTCATGCTCTTATCTGTTAAGTCCAAACATTCCTTAACCGGAAAGGCTTCAAGAAAAGCTCCACCTACAGGCTATTCTTATCTCTACCCCTTTACTCAGGTTGTCTTTTCCCAACAATAACTAAAGGAAGGCCACAATTATCTGTTTAGAAACAGAAGCCAAGCCAAAGAAATTCCATTTCAGTGACTAATCTCAAGCACTGGGAACCCTGAGAGGCAGGGATTCAAATCAATTTGTAGTTTCTTAAAAATCAATTTTTGTAACTTGTGGAAATACAGTAGATCCTCAAATATTTAGAATGTTTATTTGGTCTTCAGATCACTGTAGACCTATTTTTCCCCTACCACTACTATTACCCGCCCTTTGGTTACTGTACTGAAGCAACGTAAACCAAGGAAGAAAAAAGCATAAATGGTAAGTCAGCCACATGGACAAAAGCAGTGGTCTTACTCGAACACAGCAAAACATGGGTTATTTTATCTCTGCAGTCTACAATCTGAGTTCCTGTCCAAATCTTTCAGACACCACATCCCCTTGCTCCCGTTTGTCTTCACAGACCTTGCCCACCATCTCCCTTTGACAAGTGCTGGAGCGTGGGCCACAAAGTTATGAGCAGTGTACTCTGGTTGGGAACACACACAGACAACACTGGAAACCTGTATTATCGACGCTTAGCACCTCCTTACTCTTTCCATGGCATAAATGCTCTTTTAAGGGAAAGAAAAACAGCTTAAAGCCTCAGAACATCTTGTAAACATATCCATCAGTCCTATTTTAATAGAAAGAATGATCGAAACTAGTAAAGTGCTAAATGACATTGAAGGAAGAACTTACCTGATGCTAAAGGTACCAGATAACCCATTTTGTTAATTTCATACTTGGTCATAAGCTAATCTCCTTTAAGTGAATATTTATTCAGCACAACACTTATTGGACATCTATTGCCCAGGCCAGTTGCTAGGGTTACAAAAGTTAAGGCATGCTGTACCTATCCTGTCCAATTAGGTCCATTTAGTTTCACCTAGTTTGGAACACATAGAAACTACGAGCAGAGATAAACTCATATCCGGAAAAAGAATTGGAGGAAAGCAAGGAACAAGGGGAAAGGGAGGAAAAAAAAAAACAGGATGTCCATAACAGGATGTGGCTAAGGGCCACTGGCCACTGTGGGTACCACCCAGCACCAGCCTTGCCACAGGCTATATACCACCACCTGAAGTATGACTTTTACTTTGCTATGCCTTTGTCCCATTACTGTGGGCGACTGAGTTGCCTGGATACATGTCAGCTCTAGAGCAAACTTTGAGATCCTTTAGCTTATCACTGTGAAAGTAATACAGAAGAACAGAGATAGCTGTAATACTGCCACGGATTAAACTGTGTACCCCAAAAAATCTTTTAAAAAGCAATTTGGTTGTGCCGGAATTCCTGGCATTGTGTGATGTTACTCCATGCTGAAATTCCTGCCTCTGTGATGTTAATGAAGGTGGATGGGTGGCAGCCATGCTGGTACAGCAAGATTCAAGTTTTGAGTTTGTTTTGTGCCTTGAGGAGGTGGTCTCCTGAGATAAGACGAAGCTGGCAAACACTTTTGGGGACCTCATACCACCAAAAAAGCAGTACCAGAGAGCTGAGCATGGTCCCAGCACCTCAGAAGCTTCTTGTCCAGAGGCTGTCCTACTGGTTTCTTTCTAGATAGGCGAGAAGAGGGTAGAAAAGAGGGGACAGGTGCTCCCTAAGAGGATACTATAAATATAGAGGAAAAGGATTATGTCACTGGGTGAGGACAGCAGATACAGCTGCAGATAGGCAGGTAAATAAAATTTCTCTTTTAAAGCCATCTACTTGTGTTATTTCTGTTAGGGCAGCACTAGGTGACTAAAACACTTACCATGTGGCGTCGAAGGATGGTTTGGCTTTTCATATACTTTAAACAGAATTCACACATGTAGAGACGTCCCAGTCGTGCATATTCTTCAGGATAGGGAGAATGGTACCAAGTGTCAAGTTCATAGCGGCCAAATGCAATTGTTTTAATCATGTTGCTCCCCTCTGTGATCTGGCCTTGAAGCCTTAACTTCTCCTATTGCCAACGAGAAATCAAGTTAATGGTGAATTTGAATTTATTATCATTGTTTTAAAGAGTCTGTACTAAGCTCTTGTATATGACAATACATTAGGCTATGAAAACGGACCTGGCATCTACCCAGGGGAAACCTGCACTACAAAGTGTTCCACGGGCACAGGTAATCACACAGGCCGAGAAAAACATGTTATCTACATCGTCCGGAGCAAATATCTCAACAAAGTGGCTTCTCCACTTCCTGCCACTCTGGGCCCCATCTAACATCATAAAACCTCCTTTTATCAGCCTCAACCGGATTGAATTATAAAGGTAATCTACCATAAACACAAATTTCTCACCCACATAAAACAGATCTTTTAGAATTTAATGTTTTATTTTTTTCATCTGCAGAAGTTTTTATAAAACTGTGTGGATCTGTGTGACATACATCCACAGTGGTGACTTTCCCATTTGGGTCCTTTTAAAAATATTTTTGAAATGTAGGTGATGTTTTAATTCGGGAATCTAAACTCTTAAGAAAGCCGAAGATATTTCTGGATATTCTTTCAGTGCCAGATGCTGGCTAGAAAAATCATTTTTAATCATAACCAGGTGGAGAGATGTGAAAGGCTAGCCTTGGAAATCTGTTCCAGAGAGGGAATGAGAAACACAGCAGCAACAGCCTTTTGCCGTATGGATAGCCACAGGTGGCGTCAGTTCAGCCCTTCTGTCTCCAAGTTTTCAAGCGAATTTGAGGAATACAACCAAGTATTTGATGAATTTCTTTTCTCTTTTTTTTTTAAGAAAAGATGAGACATGTTTTATAAACTAGGTTTCTCTAAACATTATTTAATCTGTTAAATCAAAGAAGTAAACTCAAATTACCAGAATTTTCTTAAAGCAAAGGTGTTTAAAAAAAAAATATCTGCTTAAGGAATCAAAATTAAATAAAACTTATCATATAAGAACTTAAAGACATAATTACTTTTACACAAAAAATCTGAACTGTGTCAAAGATTAATTTAAAACATCTGGCAACAGTCTTGCCCACTATTCCTCTTTACAGTTATTGTTTTATGGTAAGTGTCCTAAAGAGCAATAATGAAACATGGAAAAGGAGGCCCTCCCATTTGGATGAAGAGGACCACAGATGGGTCTCTCCCGGTCTGGAGGCTTTCAGAATTGCAAATCACCTGAGACAAAGGGACACCTATTGTTCTATCCAGCCCTACCTCCTCAAACCAAACAGTACTTCAGGGGTGTGGGTGGAGGGGAGGGAAAAACTTTATGGAATGAGGAAAGGGAGGAAAGGTGATTCACTTTAAATATGAAAGGATGGCCTTTAAGGGGAAAAAAAAGGGACAGCCTGGGGGATGGGAGAGTCAATCAAGTAGGAAGGTACTTTTAATTTTCATCAAATTGATTCCTGATCATTTTTATTGGCAGTTCTAAGCACCTTTCACAACTGGTCCTCAGTTTGAAAGTTTTGATACTCACCAGATCCTCTGAAGCCCGGGCCTGTGCTCTTCGAAAAAGATCCAAATCATACTCGCTTGTCAGGTTTTCCAAGAGAGGCTCCCGAGTGGTCCCATAGGTCTGTCTGTGTTCCTAGGAAAATAACCAGAGCTCTAAGAACTTAATTTTTTCAATCCCTGCTGAGCACAACCATTTTGGTGTCTACTACAAGCTAAGTGTTATGGATTCAGCCTAAGATACACTATCAGGTTAACGCCAGACATCCACTATCCAGCCCTAGTTAGTAAATCTAAAGCTGAAATGCTCCTATACCTCCTCAAAGTTGTTCCATTTTTGTATCTCTAAATGGGCAGCTCAAGCATCAGAAATCCACACCTCCATTTCTTTATCTGAAAGCATGTGTGACAGTATAAATAAATTTAGTACAACCACCCCAAGCCAGTCCGAATTCATAAGACTCCTGTGGGCTGGAAGTCATCTTGGAGGATACTCTTTGATTAAAAAAAGTGCCGAATTTCTAAGCTTTTGGGTGAAGACTTCAGCCTCAAAGGAAAATATCCACGTAGGGAGGGACTGCTGGCCAGTCCTTGATGAATTCCTTCACTTCAACTGCGGCAGCCGGACGCTGCTATGCTATCTACCAAAGGTGTAAGATCCCATTTTAAGTCACCAGTCTAAGTGCACAATTAAAAACAAGATACGCACTTTAAACTGTTTCACTAAATATTGAGCAAGAAGAAGAAATGGGCGTATAATAACAGAAATATAGAAACAACCCAGATTAAATATAATTCCATTCTCACCATAATAGCCTCTCCGGGTACCCTTTCTCCTGAAAAAGGCTGAGCAGCCGACACTTCCCTTTTAAACCTTTGGTACTAGCCCTTCTCATTCTTTCCAGGCTCCACCTCTCATCCAGAGAATGGAAGACAATGGCTGTTAGCGTAGTGGATGGCTCATCACAGGAAGAACATTATAGAGCTCAAACAGGTATTAGCATACGAAGAAACCATTCACCAGTACTCTTATCCCTATTAAAGTGTTTTCTAGTTCATCTGGGCCCCAGCATCAAATTTAAAGAGAAAATACATGTTTCTGGATCTGGACTGTCATCTAAGATGGAGGTTCTAAGTGTCAGTTATTCCTTCTAGTTTCATAAATGTTAAAAAAAAGAGAAGCTTTAAAGAAAAAATTAAATGCAGTACTTGTCACGGTTTTTACCAGGAAGGGTGGGACAAATAACCTACCCCACACTTTTGGAAAACAGAGGTTTGTAAAACAGACACTTGAGGGGCTTTCACTTCAGACACTCTAGCTGCAAGACTGTCCACTTTCCTGTTACCTCTCTCTGTCTCAGTTCCCATCTACAAACACTATTCATCATACACAGCTGTTAGAAAGAGTACAACGTACTTGGCACAACAAAACCACTGTAACTAGCATGTTAACAGTTCAATTGTATCATTACATTCTACCCAACTTGTGGACTGAAACACCAAACAGAATAGGTACAATTACACAACTCTGCACCCTACAGCCCACTACTATTCCCTATAGTCCATCTACGGTGCCATAAAAATCAAATACAATACAATCTGATGGAAGTGCTGTAGCTACAAATTCACCCTACAATCCTAATATCCACCTCACTCTGGCCTACCTCCAACTGTCAAAATGATTATCATTTTCAAGAGAAGCAGTGATGACTGTCAACAAATATACAACTTAGTGACGCCAAGCTTTTAGGATTTAAATATTCACAAACCACACATGTAATGGTCTATTCTATGAGGGTACTCTGTCCCTGAAACTCAGGAAGGTCATTAAGGGAACTCTGTCACTGAAATTCAGGAAGGTCACTGATCGCTGAAATTCAGGGATGTCATCTTATCCAATGATCAGACCTGCCATTAACTGAAAACAGCCTGGTATGCATGCCCCACAGGGAGGACCTCAAACAGCCAGGTATGCACCACTTAGTAGAACCATAAAACCATGAATAACTTTTACATCAAATCACCCCTTATTTCTTCCTCAGAACTTTAAAACTGTAAAACCTGTCCCCTGAGCCACTCTGGCTTAGACCCCACTCTCTCTCTTTGAATAAATTTTACTGGACCCTCAGACTGCTTGTCTCTGCCCGTTTCAGGCCACTCTCTCCCCCGACATTCTAATGACTCAACATGAATATTCCAAGTCTCTGGGGGATGAGGAAGTATCATGAAAGACTGGGAATACATACCTCAAAATGTTAACAGTGAAACTATATGTATTAATACGTTTACAATAAAATTAATCTCTAAATTTTACGCAGGTTTTTTTCAAGAATTTAGGCAAAAAGATGGAACTGTTAAGATCCTAATTACCGGGTCCACTTTATGGTTCTATGCATCTATATCATCCTGCTGACCTCTGGCTGGAGGAAGGGGAGTGGGTGGAGAGGAGGGGAAATAAGACTGTAGGGTGGATGAGACATGTAGGGAGCAGAGAGGAATAGTGTGCTGTCACCGGGCAGGGAGAGCAGTGGAAGCTGCATATAGGTGGGCATGTAAATTTATATGGGAATGTACATTTTCACTCAGTCATAATAAAAAAATTTAAAAAGATTCTAATTGCATAAATAAGGTAATTAAGTACATCAAAAAGCTAGAAATGCTACCTGTGGTTATCTTTAGGTGAATGAGACTAAAATATTCTCTTCTGTATGCTTTTTAAAATTGTAGTATATTTTCTGTTATACACATATATTACTTTTATAACCAGAAAAGAAATGCTAGAATGTGAGGAAACAAATCTGTTCCAGAATATCACCTAATTAACTTCTTTTATCATGTAGGGAGTCCAGTTTTCCATTAAAAGAGGTAGACTACTAGTTGGCTTGGGTGTTTCCTTAGCCAGAGATGTCCACTGTCAAGAGATCTGCTCTAACAGTAAACCCTCTGAAATTACAGTGAGCTTTACAAACAACTCAATGATCCAGTATTTTTTCTAATTCAAATTAAATGTATTTTATTTTGGAGACTTCCTCTCTCTACTCTCAATATCCCAGTTTTGGGGGATTAGTGTTGTTAGCTCCCATTCAGCTCTAACTGCCAGAAAAGAAAGCTCATACTTACCAAATGACCAGCAGAAGCTTAAAAACCAATCCAGTGTGAGAACGTTTGTATGAGCTCACACTAACATTTTACTTTCACTTACCAAGTATTTCTCTTTCTGTTCTTTGCTCGGCCCAGAATTTCTTTTCTTCCTGAGTTCAGCCACCTTTTCCTTATATCGTAGCTGCCTCTCTGTTGGTGTCTAAAAAGAAAATGCTAGAAAATTTAATATGAAGTCAAGCTTCAAAATCAAAAGTGCTTGCATACATACACACGCACACTAAGGGGAGGGGTAAAGAAGAGCTGAAGGGTAACTCAAGCTTTGTAGCCTATGACCAAGAGAAAAATTTCAGTCAATAAAAGATAATGTACAGCTGCCCTGTGAACATAATGGCAACTAAGAAATTTCGTATCAGGTTCCCTCATTACCCAGACCACCACCCTTACTGCCAGTTAGTATGTGCTTAGGGATACAAATTTATTTTGGTATTAACACAGAGCATAAATGAAGGATGGAAGTCTCCACCAAAGCAACAAAAATAAAGACTTTCAATAATCAATCACTCATTGAATGCTGTTTTACAAGTACTGATCTGACAAGCAGTAATTCAAAAACAGATAATAGAAAAACTGGATTAAAAGCCAAGACAGTGATGAAAAGTCCAGCTACTACTTATGGAGTGCTTTATTACCTGCCCAACACTGGGGATAGATACTTTGCATATGTGATTTAGCTGACTACCTTAAATACTCTAAAAGGTGGTCTACTTAACCCCATTTACTAACAAGGAAATAAAGTTTAAAGACATTAGCTGACCTGCCCAAAACCACTTAGAGAAACAGAGTCACAGTATTCAAACCCACATCTGTTCAGCTCCAAGGCTGACACACTTCTCCTTTATAACCAGGCCTCCTCTGCTACACACTCAGAATCCAACCACAAAAACAGACATCAATATCATGAGCTGTGTTTAATATAATGTGACAAGGAGTAAACTAACGTTCTGAGCAAATTACACGGGAAGATATGAGGAAGAAATTTATTAATGATGGGAAGAGATTTGGAAAGAAGTCCAAGAACAGTTGAGAGTTGCCTTGATAAGAAGAAATGAAATCTCTTTTTTGCATAGGTAGCAAGTTCTAAGCCGAAAAACAGTGAGAGTAAGGACAAAAGGCATTTAGGGAGGAGCAAGAAGAAAGTGCGACCAAGTTGGCAATGGGAAGTAAGGAGAGCATGACAACCAAGGAGCATCCCGGAAACAAAGACTGAAGTAGAAGAGAAGCGGCACAGTCAACAAGTGACAGATGCAAAGAAGTCACTGGTAAGCCCAGAAACACACCAACAGAACAGGTCGTCTGAAGCAAACTACAAAAGATGGACAGATGGACGCAAAATGAAGAAATGGAGTAAGTATCATCTTTCACATAATCAGAATCATACTATTGATACTAGCAGCAGCAGCAGCAAAATTCCTTCATTTATGAAGCACACGAGCCCATTTTGTGAAAATTTAGTATCTGGAAAGTAAACATGATTCTCAGTTATGACTGCAAGATCAGTTATTTAAAGACATACCACAGGAAACAAACAGCAGGGATACACCTAACGACTGCGATGGGGCAAAGGAGATCCCAGACGTGGATCTCCCCCTGAGTGGCCAGAGCTTCAGCAAGGCCCGTACCTGCTGCCTGGCTGGAGGCCTGTTGTTGTCATCTTGCCTGTGGGACAGCATCCTTTCTTCTATCTGCTTATCCCGGCTCTGTGCTCTCACCTGCAACCATCAACAACGTCAATAAATCCACCTCCTTCTAGGACTACATTTATTTAAAGCAGAAGAATACAATAATCCCTTGAATTTATGTTGCACCTTCACTTTCAAAGGGTTTTCACAGTCATCACCACAATCAGTATATTAAAAAGATACGGCAAGTTTTACATTCTCTGTTTTCTCAACTATTAACTGAAAATCAGAGAACTGCCAAATGGTGCTAAAACTCAGATTTTAATTAAGTCTGATGATTCTGAGCCTGGCCTCTCTACACTGTACACTGTATTAAGAACAGTGTAAAGAAGTGCAAGAACAGAGTGAGTAAGTGCAACTAAAAGGTCAGAAATCCTACTAGGTTCAAGTCTACGTGGACACTTAAATTTGTAGACTTTAGACAAATCACACTGTCTGTCCAACAATTTCAATGTGATCACCAGGGAAGTAAGGACTCATATACCCAACTGACTATTCAACTTCTCCACTGTGTAGTCAAAACCGACATTCCTACACAAATCTGCTTCACCACAAACCTTAGCCATAACAGTGAACGGTAACACTATGCAATCTATCAAGTCAGACACTCAATTCTTCTCTGCCTCTCAAACCTCTCACCACATCCATCACTGAGTTGAGGCTGCTCATCAGCAAAATTCATTCTGAATCCAATTAATTCTTAAATCTCCACTGAGAGAACCCTAGTCCATGCCACCATCTACGCCTGAACTTCTAAGCAGCCTTCCCATTAGCCTACCCTGTGTTAACTCTTACTCAATACAGTTCATTCTCCACACACTCGCACTGATTTTTAAAAACTGTTTATGAAATTAC
Source organism: Heterohyrax brucei (assembly GCA_028571685.1). Lineage (NCBI taxonomy): Eukaryota > Metazoa > Chordata > Mammalia > Hyracoidea > Procaviidae > Heterohyrax > Heterohyrax brucei. The sequence continues at coordinate 107,337,878 of CM053149.1, read as the reverse complement.
ATCACACCTTTGATATGGCCTTCCAAATCCTTCCCATTGCCATCAGGAAAAAAAAAGGAAAAATCAAAATGTACAAGGCCCTTCATGATCACTGAACCACTTTGTACCTGCTTGGTCCTTCTACTTAGATCTCCCTTCCCCTAGATCTAGACACAACTGCCTTTTGCCATCACGCATGTCCCAGGTCAAATGCCACCTCTTCAGAAAGGTCTTCCTTGATCACCGTAGCATAAGCAGTGCTACACACCCTCCAAAAGAGTCACCCTCTGCACCTCGTTTTGTCCTTCACAGCATTTACCATTATATGAAGTTATTAGTAATTTATATTTTGTAAGTTTTTCCTCTCCCATAAGAAAGTAAGCTCCTTAAAAGCAGTCTTTTTATTGTATCAGTGAATCCTCAGCTATTAATAACAGTGTTTGCCATGGTGTGGCACATGCAGCCACAGAAATATATGACAGAATAAAAATGGTATTAAAACCAATTTCAAAGCTTTACTGAGAAACTCAGGGTAATCATGTATACCCAGATGCTTTTAAAAGTTCTATAGAGCTTTTTGTAAATATAAACAATTTGTCTAATCTTTCCATTTGGGATTCTTAATGTAATAGTGTCATCTTTCATAAATTCACAGATTCCCCAAGTACTTGTTCCAGTGATAAAGATGGATTATTTTGAGCCTAGTCCTCTACATAAAGAGCGGAGAGGGGAAACACAAACGGGAGGAAAAAAGCAAAATTTCAGAACACAAATGCTTTCTTTTTTCAGAATTTTCTTTCAAAATGGTAAGTTTTCTTTTTGTTTTTAAATAAATTGCTTGATTTACTGCTACAAACCAATGATCTCAAAGCTATCCCTTAGAAAGTTTTATGTAAAACCATCTGAGGTATCGTATTTTTATATTTAAAGTGGCAGGTGACAACTCCCCAAAACAAAGATCCCAGTCATTTTCAGAGTAAGAGGTACCGAACGCTGTGATGCAGGGGTTGGCTGCTGCTGCTGGTCTGACCTGGTCTCAAGACAGATAACGGAAAGACCTACTACTTAATCTTACATACAGACAATGACACTGCCTTGTGTATACAAAAGATTTGGGATGAAGAAAAGTGAAGAATAATGGCTCTTGACCTTAAAAATCGATGTTAAATACTGAAAATATACTACTTGGATAGAAAACTAACCACAGTAGTAAAGAAGCTGTTCTCTTCATGATTTACTTACAAAGCAAAGCATCAAATGCTTGAATCAGGGGGAATTAATGTTAGCTGTTATATGAGGAAAGCGTGGTGGCACAGCGGTAAAGTCCTATGGCTGGTAACCAGAAGGTCAGCAGTTCAAATCCACTAGGCACTCCTTGGAAACTCTATGGGCAGTTCTACTCTGTCAAAATCGACTCAGTGGCAGTGGGTTTGGTTTGGTTTGGTTTTCTGGTTGTTGCATGCCATCAAGTTGACTCATAGCAACCCTATACAACAGAGTAGACCTGTCCCCTGACAGACTGTAATCTTTATGGGAACAGAATGCCAGGTATTTTCTACTGTACAGCCACCGGTGGATGCAGAAGATCAACCTTTGGGTCAGGAGCTGAACACTTAATCATCGCACCACCAGTGCTCCTTAAAGTTAATTAGAGAATCTAATTTTTTCTCAGAACAGATCAGGCAGATATAAACCTGGAACTCTGGACTCACTACCAAAATGACAATAACAACAACACTTAAGTCTAGTCAGGTTGGACAACCTGCCCAAATACTACCTGGGCAATCTATTTAATTAATTTTCAATGGTTTTTCCCCATAACTTGTTCTCTGGCTCCATTCTCAACAGGAACAGCTACCTAAGCAGGAACATATAACATAAGGACTTAGACTCTGTTCCTAAGTGCTTTATCCCCAAATCCCAAAGGCAATTTAGATGCAGTATTTTTCAGGAATTTCAATGAAGAGTTAGCCAAGAGCAGGTCTAAGTGAAAATAACAATGAGAAAAGCAGTCAGCAGAAATGGGCAAAGGAAAAGAATTAAGAAAGATGTGTAAACTGACTTTACAGATTTAACGAACAGAACTCAGCGCATAAGTACTGAGATCACACGTTTATGCAACTTTCTCCTTAATAGACGAGGTCCCTAACTATCTTTGAAGCCAGTTTTCAATAGAAAATATTAATACACTAGAAACTGATGTTCTGAATATTCTATATATCACATCTTTGTTAATTTCTTTCAAAGTACCCACTACATAATTATTTGTTTTTTTAATACACAATTATATTTTATTGTTTCTTTCACTAGAATTTAATTTGGTTTACCACTGTATCCCCAGTGTTTAGCAAAGTGCCTGGCACATGGTAAGCACTCAATAAGTATTTGCTGAGTAAATGAGAAGACCATGATTACCTTGCATTCATCAGCTGAGAGATTATGATACAGTGGGCATCCTGAGATGGAGAAATGTCTCTCATGTTTTCCTGTAAGGTGTCCTATTAAAGGAAGGAAAACAATTAATCTCAAAATAAAATGGGAATGGATAGGCAGACTTAACATTGTGAAAATGTCTATTCTACCCAAAGCGATGTACATATACAATACAACTCCAAAACAAATTCCAGTATCATTTTTTAATGAGACGTATTTGGCAAGGGATGAAACTCTGGCTAAGTAAAGCACTACTGAAGAAGAGGAACACAGTGCGAGGCCTCACACTACCAAACTTCAGAACATACTTCACAGCCATGGTGGTCAAAACAATCTGGTACTAGTACAAAGACAGACATACAGACCAATGGAACAGAACGGGGACCCCAGAAATATCACCATCCTCTTGTCAACAGTTAATATGTGACAAAGGCCCATGGGTTATAAACTGGGATAAAAATAGTCTCTTTAACAAATAGTGTTAGCAAAATTGGATATCCATCTGCAAAAAGCTCAAACAAGACCCATATCTCACCCATCACACAAACATTAACTCAAAATGGATCAAAGACCTAAATATCAAACCTAAAATAATAAAGATCATGCAAGAAAAAACATGGCTGACAATGAAGTTCTAATACATGGCTTAGACAGACTACAAAATAAACAGGAACTACTAAAAATCAAACACTTGTGCTCATCCAAAGACTTTATCAGAAGACTTAAAAGACTACCTACAGAATAGGAAAAAAATACCTGGCAACTACATGTTGGATCAATGTCTGATTTCAATAATCTACAAGGTACTGGAAAACATCAACAAGATAAAGGCAAATAACCCAATTAAGCTATGGACAAGGAAATGGACAGACACCTCACCAAAGACAACATCCAGACAGCCAAAAGACACATAAGGAAAAGTTTACAATCAATAGCTATTAAAGAAATTCACATCAAAACTACAATGAGATACCATCTCACCCCAACAAGGCTGGCCATAATCCTAAAAACACAAAACAACAAATGCTGGAGAGGCTGTGGAGAGACTGGAACTCTCCTGCACTGCTGGGGGAATGCAAAATGGTATAACCTCTTCAGAAAGCATTTTGGCACTTCCTTAAAAAGCTAGAACTAGAAATACCATATGATCCAGCAATCCTACTGCTTGGAATACATCCTACAGAAATAAAGGCTGTCACATGAACAGATACACGCCCACAAAAGTTTATTGCAGCACTGTCCACAATAGCAAAAAGATGGAATCAACCTAGGGGCCCATCAACAGACGAATGGATAATCAAACTATGGTACATATACACAGTGGAACACTATGCAATGATAAAGAACAATGATGATTTTAGCATGCATCTCATAACCTAGTTTCAACTAGAGGACATTATGCTGAGTGAAATCAGTCAGCTGCAAAAGGACAAGTATTGTATGAGACCTCTGCTGTAAGAACTTAAAAATGGACATAGGACTCTGTGATGGCTACAAAGGTGGGGAGGAAGGGAGAGGGATGTTCACAGATTAGATAACTGATATGAAATGTGGTTAGGTAAAGGGACTGACAGCACGCAGTAGACAGCACACCAGCCTAACTGGACTAAACCATAAACTGAAAAGTTTTCTAAACTCAACATAGTACTTCAAAGGATAGAGTAGCGGAGATGGGGCTCTTGGGATCCATCAGGGCATGTTGAGGTCAATTGACATAACTAGTCTTTAGCTGAGAGTCCTCTGCACCTCACATTGTTAAGTGGCATGTGGAGTCTTAAAAGCTAGCAAGCTGCCATCTGAGCTACACCAAATGCTCCCAACCCATCTGGAACAGACGATAACAGAACACCAGACACAGAGGAAAAATGAGCCCAGGAGACAGACCCATATGAATGTGTGACTGTATCAGCATAAGACCCGAAGAACCAGATGATGCCTGGCCACCAATAAAGGCAGCCGTTATGGGAGTCACAATGTATAGCCTTGGAGACAACACAAGGAAAAGAGACGTGCCGTTCAAGACCTTTTCTGAGAGCAGAATTGATGCTCTGACAGCCTGGAGGGTTCCCTGGGAACATGGTTCCTAGACTTGCTGCTGGCCCTAACCTGAAACCAGTACTGAGCTCAACTCTTCAGACAAGAATGGTCTGGACTCAGGGACACAGTGTGAGCATATGGTGTGTGTGCTTTATGGTTTTATACATTTATAGATGGCTGTCCTGCTGGTTTCTTTCTAGATGAGAGAGAAGAGGGTGGAGAAAAGGGGACAGGTGCTCATTAAGAGGATACTGGCAGTACAGAGTGCAAACAAAGACTATGTTGTCAGCAGGGTGAGGACAGCAGATGGAGCTGCAGGTGGGCGGGCATGGAGAATTAATTGGATTGTATACTTTTACTTAATCACAATTAATAAAGACAAAATTTTAACAAAAAATCCAAAATAAGTCTAGATATGTCTCTCTACAACAAGCTTTTTTTTTGCTCTCTGATTTTTATCAAATACATTGCCTGATCACAGGTAAGTGCTTTCAGGGTTGTAACTTGCACACCATAAATTCTTTTCTTGTACAGGATGGATCTAGCCTTCTTGGAACATACTAGTGCATGCTCAAATTCCATTTATAATTAAGGTACAAAATTATTAGTAGGAACATTATCTTTTGTCACAATTATGCTCTGCTGTGCTAAACTATTAATCAAGTCATATACACAAACAAGTGTACCTTTCTTTCTGCTATGCAATGCTACCCACTCTGAATTTAACTCGTTTCAATAATCAATGAAACTTCTGAAAGAAGAAAATGGTCTTTTCTACCATAAATGTAAACATATCTTGAACCAGATTAAATATACTGCCTTTTTCGGAAGAGGAACTTGTTTCATTTAAAGATTTGATCTTCTTTATTATCAAAATTTTGAATTAGTAATTAGCACAAATCTTCTAAGATGAGAAAATTATTAGGAGTATTAAATGTTGCTGTTAGTTGCCAAAGAGTTGATTCCAACTCACGGCAAGCCCACATCTGTTACAACAGAACGGTACTACACACAGTTTTCAAGGCTATGACCTCTAGAAGCAGACCACCAGGTTTGTCTTCTTAGGTGGACTTCAGTGACCAACCTTTTAGCTAGTAATCATGCCCTTAGCCATTTGCACCACCCAGGGACTTCTAGGAATAGCAATACAGAAGCTCCTTTTACCTAACAGCTTCACTTCATTTTTCTATTTTTCATGGAGTTTTTTAAAAGTGCACAGGAGCGTGAACATTACTTGCTTTTCATGATCTCTTCAACTAAGGGGTTTATTAAACCTCTAAGACTGAGAGGGATGGTGAAGCAACACTAATGAAGTAAAAAGACAGCTCAGTGGAACTGCAAATCTACAAAAGATTCACCATGCTTCCACAAGAAGAAGACATTTAATTTTGGGTAAAGGAAATGCTGGGATTTAAAAATTTATACAGTACAACTCACAGAGTAAGCTACAAAGGGCAAACGCAGCATAAGCATTGGAGAAAAAATTAATATGAATATGCAGCCTACCATTTCTCAGAAACTGCACTATTAAAAATATAATTTTAGCAATTCATACAATTTTTCTTGGACGTAAGAAACTACCTCCAGTGATCAAACACCATATATAAAACATAATGTCCCTGCTGCAGCAAGCCCTCTTTTTGGGATTTTGGGCACACATACCTTCTGATTAAATTTTACGCAAGCTAGTTTTTCTGTGAGCACACAATATTTTCCTACCAATTTTTTTTTTAATTTAGTTAACGGTATTGCTTTGCCTAAAGAGAGGGATAGAATCAAGAGTAAATTTGGAGGCTGAGATTCGTACTTTCCAAACTCTGCCAATACGTTAAAACCAGATGTCAAAGTAAACTGTCCTTTGAAGCAACAGACTTGTTTACCCTGTGGTCTATCCAATCACGGGCATCAACAAACATAGAGAGGCACCGACTCTGACCTAATCTCTTTCTCTCCACCCTGGTTACTGCCCCAGGCAGTGTCCCCCTAGTGCTTCCCAAACTTGTTCATCCCTCTCCTGTCCCAAACCCTCTGCACTTGTTTTCCTGGTCTATCCATAAAGTACTGAACCCCCTAGATATTTAAATAACCCACTCCCTCACTTCTTTTAGGTCTTGGCCCACATGTCACCAAATCAGAGCGACCCTCCCTAAAAATATGCAATATCCGACCCTCTGAGAACTCCTTGCTTTATTTCCCTTCACAGCATGTTATCTCCCATGGATGTATAACCTGTAACAGTAACCTGTCTCGATCAAGCCAATTCCAACTCATACTGACCCTATGAGTCAGAGGAGAATTGCCCCACAGAGTTTCCAAGGAGCACCTAGTGGATCTGAACTGCTCACCTTCTAGTTAGCAGCCATAGCACTTAATGACGTAACCACTATGACACCAGAGTTTCTAGAGTTTACATTAATTTATCTATCTGTTTCTCTTTCCCAAGCTGGACTATAAACTCCAGCAGGGCAGGGAGATTGGCATGTTCACAGCTGTAACCCCATACCTGGCATGTAGCAAACGTATCTGCTGAACATAAAACTAATCATTTTGGATGCATGGAGTGACTAGCAGAAACTGCACAGAAGAAACTCCTTTCCCTGTTGCACAGCAAGTCTATCTCTTTATCATATTAAAGCAGATCAGCCACCTCTTGTACTGTTACATATGATATTATCTATTCTTAGTTCTTGCTTCTCCTGAGCAAATTAATCCAGGCCTAAAACAGTTACCTTCCTTGACTGATGATTAAGAAGCTCAGGGGAAGTTTTGCTCTACATACACAATTCGATAGGTTAACATTATCTAAGAAACTGCTGTTAAGACCAGGAAAGGGTCCAAATAAATATCAGAGAAAACATACTGCTGACTTGTAATGCAGTAACTCACTCTTTTCTACTTGCTTCTAGACTTAAGGATCACATACAAAGGTTGAATCTGTAAAGCAGCCCCAGTAGTCACACACTCCGTAACTCTCAACCCTAGACACAAGGTTTAAGTTCAGCATCTGCCACCTAAACTTACCTAAGGAGCATAAATAAGGTTCAAATCACTGTAAGAATTCCTTAGACAATTTACTTCTCACTTATTTGAGAAATATTTTCTCTTGTTTATGCTTACTAAGTACACAAAGACACTAAACCTACAGCTACTTAAGTCAGGAAAGGTCAGGGTCTCATCAGTACCCTATTAGTTTCACAGATTCTTTTTAAAAAATTACTTTTGTTGTTGCTGATAACATACACAGAACATACACCAATTCAACAATTTCTACATGTAAAACTCAATGACATTGTAGTTTCACCGCTTCTTGACAAGAAATCTGGTTCTCACTTTTCTTAACAGCTATGGCCTTGCAACCACAATTTTGGATTAGCTTAGGCTCTACTAGCTTGCACAATCTGCCATACAATGAGGTAATCAGAGATAACTGATCTTCCATTGTTCTTGCTGGGAAAAGGAAGAAATTTTTCACCAGGAAAACCTCGCAGTAAATCAAATAGCTCATCAGTTAATTTCCTCACAACCAGATTGGCTGAGAGCTATTACTGTGGACAAAAAGACAAGAAGCAGAACCGCTTTTATTTAAGTGGGCAACTCATCATCACTCGGAGAATGTGACCACTAAGTGTCTAAGGAGCTGGATCACAAAACATAAAATACTTCTGGATGATCCAAATGTGAGAGGGAGCAAGAACCACAGAACGATGCAGGATCACACTGACCTAGAGAGTTACAGCCTGGTGTAGGACACTTCATATTAAAATTGTAGCTTTCATGGAAGCGCCGGCGCTTGGGGCGATGAGAGAGATCGCTGCCTGAGTCCTTCAGGGACATGTCCTTGGCAATGCTCTCATCGTGAGACACGTTGGGGCTGGAGATGTCTATGTCAGATTCAGAAGATGGGGCATTTCCAGTTGGAGTCCGAGGAGGGGATTCATCATGATCAGCTGTGTTTTTAGTTTCTAAGGCAAAAGAAACTGGTTAACCAGATGAATGGAATTCATTTATTTCAAGGTTTATTACTCCAAAGAGTTTATGAGCTTACCATGTTCTATTTCTATTAATTCAACCATTAACTTTTAGCTACTTATCTGTCGGAAATTCTGATTAAAACTAAATTGGGGGTTTGCCTAACACAGTAAAACCTGCAAAAGCCACAACCTGTGTACAGTGAAACCTGTCAAAAGGAAAACTCAAATATTTTCCATGAAAACAAATTATAGAAAACTGGTAAGACTGTACCCCATCAAAGGCAGAAAATTTCTGAAACCCAGAAAAACAAGGCAGCCCCGCTGAGTTCTGGCTCTTGCAGGTTTCACTGTATATTTCACTTACCTGTGTTCTGTCTAGTCCCCTAGGCAAGGATACACAAACAAGCAATAAATTTTTATAATTACTACCCTACTCTCCTTCCAGGAGACGTACAGCCTAGCAGATAAATCAAGATGTTTGTAACCTGGATGACTTAAAAAGACTTGGTGAGACAGAGTGCAGAGAACCTGGACTCTGAGTTACCATACTGGTAAACTACCAAGTCAACATTAAATTCCAAGTCAGAGGTTGCAACAGCCAACATCTGTAGGGGCCAAGCAAGTAACACAACACACAGGAGTACAGTAGACCAGGTGACAACTGTAGCCAAAGGGTTAGCTCTATTTCCATCTAAGGGAGACAACTATTACTAAGTTCCAGGCAATTATGACTCTGGAAGAATAATCATCCAATGTTCCCAGAAGCTTGCTATTTCTTTAAAAAACAAAATAAGAAAGGAAAAAAACAAGTAACTTCAGTTTTTATACAAAACGTCTGTATTTTCAAATACTGACAAAAAACTACCAAAAAAAAATTAAACACTATGAAAGCAGATCTAATGTAACCAACTCTGCTCACAGGCAGGAAGCTGCTCACCAGTGTATAATCTCTGCTCTAAAACCTGGTGAATTAGAATCTCAACAGCTTAACAGTGTTCAACACTGGTGGTCACCACTGCTCAGAAATTCAGAGATAAATGGGTGATAAACACAACTAAAGAAAACCCAGCTCAAGTCTTCTTCATCCATAGTTTACCGTGACCCAGTCCCTGCTTCCTATTCTAGATTAAGCTCATATGTCACTCTGGACCACAAGAATACTCCCATACTAAACTGTCTTCCGCAAGATATAAGAATGGAATCAAGTAAACAGTAGTCACCTAGCCAAATTCAAACCTTGGTCAATACTAGGCATCTATCTGTTGCTACCACAGGCCCTCCTTAAAAGGTTATCAACTAGATCCTCTGTAATGGGTCCAATACATAACACACCCACTCACCTCTATCTGAAAAATCAACCACTTGCTCAGTTTCTGACCCAGATGAACGAGTCTGCCGAAGAGGGTATTTTTTCGGAGTCACTGGGGTGGGCTGTTGTTGACTACGGGTCACTCTCCTGGTAGAATAGGTAGGTTCCTCAGTGCCAAAAGACTGCAAATTTCGAACAGGACTGGAATCTGATAGCCAATTTTAAAAGATAATAATAAAACACTTACAGAAAAAAAGAAGTAAATCTGCTTTACTGCATACAATTTATAAAAACACAGGTTTTCCTCTACTTTCTATTTCATGAAATCCAAAAATCTCTTTCAACATCTATTTTATGAAATAAAACACAAGCAGAAGAGCCTAGCTCTGGTAAAGAGATGCCATACATTGTCGTATATACTACATGTAACAGACTGCATTCTAGAATCAAGGCTGAACTTCTGCTCCACTGTATTGCAGCTATCTGTGGCATCTTGGTAAATTCATCTGTCTAGGTCTGTTTGCTAATCTGCAAATAAAGAATAATCATAGTAACACATTCTCTATAACACTGCTGTAAGGAATATGTTAAAAGTGTACATATAGCACTTAAGCACTTAGGATGATCCCTGGTACATAAAATGTGCTTTAACATTATTAGCTGTATCCTCTTTTCCTATTCTTACCCTAACCTACCATAAACAGATGCTCTCCTACTAATGGTATACTAATATACACACACTTCCTTTAGGACTTATTTTTCTCTTTCTGATCACCGTCTCTAACATGCTTAAGCAAAATCTTAACAGAGTCATACACAAATAAGGCAAGAAAACAGCTTTTTAAATTCTTTGGGATGATGCTTAAAAAAAGGAAACAAAAAAGAAACTTAAAGGTGAAACTAAAGCAAATCTTAAACAGGATAAGAAAATCTTAAGATCCTATGTATCTTGCAGGTTTTCCACAACAGAAAACTCAAACTCAACTTTTGGATAAAAAAAAGTCAACACACAGCAAGGTTATCAGTTTGCACACCTCTAGGGCGTGGAGAGCAGTGTTTTAGAGAGAGTCACCTTGCATAAGCTATACTATAAAGGATGACGCCCAGGAGCTGGGCGATTTCATGGTCATGAAGTGTAGCAATTAGACAAATACCCAGAAAACAAAACAAAAAAACCCAAACCAGTTGCTGCTGAGTTGATTTCAACCCACAGTGATCCTATAGGACAAAGCAGAACTGCCACATAGGGTTTCCAAGGCTGCAGTCTTTGTGGAAGCAGACTGCCACAGTTCTCTCCCATAGAGTGCATGCTAGCTTCTATCTTTTCAGTTAGAGGCTGAGTGTTTAATCACTGTGCCACCAGAGCATCTTAACACACCCAGAACTCATGCCTTTTCTAGCTTCATCTGGGGTCCAAGGCATGGTCAATGACGTTTCCTAAGAACACTCTGCCTCATGTTCTGAATATAACCTGACACTTCGACAGTTATTCTCTTTGTATTTCACCAGATTCTGTCATCTGAACCAAGCCAAGAGACCATTTTCCACATTACTAGAACAATAATGTGAGGAATGGTCAGAAAGAAGGAAGTCTTTTACCTTGAGAACTCTGGCTCAGCCTGGCTGAGGAGCGGGTGACTCTGGCAGACCGTCGGGAAGTACCATCGCTCTCAGAACTGTCTGTGTGCTCAAGATCTGTAGAAAAATCGGAATCTTCGGTTCCATCTGAACTACTGCCTGCATTCCTCTGTAACATCACAGACCAGACATTAGCACAGAAGCATTTACTCTGTGGGTTTGTATTAACACTGAAGATAAAATGTACCATGATGCTGAAAATACCAAGTTCAGACCTAAAAAAGGATTCCACAAACAGCTCCCTTCCCAGCTCAGAGCCAGTTTCCCTTTATTTAGCACCTCTGTGCAGCACAATCTATAAGTAATATACTGTTGATAAGTACATGAAGACAGACAAGTAACACTGTAACATCACTAACTCTGAAAGAAGTGCTTTTGGAGACCGGTACCACAAACTAGGAAACCCTGGTGGCATAGCGGGGTAAGTGCTATGACTGCTAACCAAAAGGTTGGCAGTTCAAATCCACCAGCACTCCTTGGAAACTCTATGGGGCAGTTCTACCCCAACCTTTAGGGTTGCTCTGAACTGCACAGGACTCGATGACAGTGGGTTTTCTGAAGGGGACCACAAACTACAAATAAAAATACCCAACTGAAAACGGTCTGGCTGACATAATCATTTACCTACAGAAAGTCCAAAGTAGTGAGAAAAACACTGGTGCTGGGCCCCATGTGACTTTAGGGTAGTACTTATTCAAAGTCTCCAATAACAGCTATCAAATTAACAAACAAACAACAACAACAAAAAAAAAACTCATTCTAAGTAGCATGGTCCACAGCACTGATCTCAAGAGAACTTATGCAAAAAAAAGATTAAATTCTTTCTATGTCATCTACCCTGAAGTTTCTCCACATGAATATCCAAAGGGCTGGAAAAGACACCAGGAAATGAAGACTAGAAGGTATTCAAACACTGAGGCAGTTTACTGTCTTTTCAATTAATAATCACTTGTCAATTATTAGCCTCCTCAGGGATGCTCAGTGATAAGCATAACTTTTACCAATTAAATATTAAACACTCTACCCTTTAACAAACCAGAGAAGGAAGAGTATTTGCTAAAAATGAAAGTTTTACACCACAAGTTCCAGATCCTCCATTAAAAACCCTTGAAGCCACTTGTGTTTCAAATTCATACTTTTTTAGACTGTGGGGGAAAAATACTTTTTACAAAATCTTGTTGCACAGATCCTATTTCTGCAGCAAAACATATAAATAATCACACTACGTAGATACGTTAAAAGCTATAAACAGCTTCAAGACAGTTTAGGACAGGCTTTGTCATCAAATAAGTTACTAAAAGCCTTGCTCTTCATATTTAGGAATTGCAGAAAGGGAACTGCAGACCTACTGCAAGGCAGACACTATTCCTGCACTTGGTGAACCTTAACATAAATACCACTTTAGGAAATATCATCAAGCATAAATATCTGAAAGCCTCTAAAGAGAAAAATACCTACAAAAACAAGTAAGACTATCACCCAGCTTAAGGGTGATCAGAAAGAACTCAGTCCACAAACGAAATGAGGCCACGGGAAAGCGTTACAAAGAATCAATGGGATGAAGGTGGAGTCTTAAGTCCGATTACCCTGATATCTGAGTCCCTGATCATCTCTGACCACTCCTCCTCGGCTTGATGCTGGAACTCTGCTCTGCTCTACAACCACCTCCCCATGTTCCTTCAGATCAGACTTAATTGCTCCCTAACCTCGTCCCCCCAACACTTTGTACATACTTCGAAACGGAGAATGTGCTAGACCCTTTGAGTTAAATAAATGTTTTCTCCACCAGACTGTGATTTCCTTAAGCCAGGGATCATGTCCAATTAATTTTTTAATTCCTAACAATCAGCAAGCATCAAGTAGTCAATACACAATTGCTGAATTAATTTGTTGCGGACCTCTGGTTCTGCCATTGCAAAGTGGCTTCGGGGACTCAGACAAAGTGTGAAGAGAGGTTTCTTGGACGACCTTTAAGTCTCTTCTACCGAGCAGAGCGAATAAGGAAAAATTAAGGCTCATAAGCAACAACCCTGAGTGAGGCCCCTTGAGAGTGCGCTCTGGTTTTCTACTACCCAGTTCTCAGCTTTGTTGTATCCTCTTGGAAAAAAAAAAAAAGTCCTCAAAAACCCCGCCTCTACACCTATCAGCATCGCCACCCGGAAGGGAGGAGATTCGTGCTACCCAATAGGAGTTTTACTAAACCGCGCCTCCACGGGACAGATTGCCAAGCCCATCCAATGAAGAGAGGAGGGATCGTTCGCTACAGCCATTTACAGCGCGGTAGGACCGGGGCCAGGCACCGCCCCCACACGCGGGGAGGTAACCGTTGAGCTCTAACAGGCGGTGTCACCAGCCAATCAATATGCTCCTAGACGTTTCAGCAGCCAATTCACTATAAGAACGCCTCCGATCTGGGCAACTAGAGGGCGGGAACAGTTGCAAGCACAGGCCGAGGCCCCCGTCGGGCCCACATTTTTCTGTTGGTTGTGGACTAAAGAGAGCTCTGCTGAACTAAGTTCGACAGACCACGAAGTTGGAGCCCAACCACTGTGAGGCGCGGCCAACTGCGTCACGTTGCTGAACCGACTGGCCTTAGAAACGCGCCCTCCCTCTCCCGTTTCTCTCACCTTCCTTCGTGGCATTGCTGGCGGCTGCGGCCCGATGGTTCCGATTCGGGCAGCGGCGGCAGCAGCAGTAGGAACGGTGGCTCCGGCGGGCTCCGTGGCGGCCTTTGTAGCAGTACCAATTCTGCGGACGATCCCAAGTGTCTTCTGCCTCACAGCGTCTAGAACCTTATGCGCAGGCGCCGCGGGCAGAGGCGCTTTTTCCTTCACTTCCGGCTGGGGTTCGCGTCGCCTGACGTTATGGGCCGGGAGGGTGCTGGGAGGTGGGCGTGTCGTGCGCTCATTTTGGTGAGGCTAGCGAGCGCCATTTTGGAATTGGGCAGAAAGTAGCGTTGCTAATAGAAACTGGGGCCAGCCATTTTTGGTTAGGTTAATGGCGGCTTTTGTGGGCATGCGTACCGGGTCTTGTTTGGGCAGAGGCATAACAGTAGACGTTAACGGTTTTCATCTTTATCTTGGGCAAAGTTTTCCTTCCCAGTCGTATTAATTGAAAGGAAACAGGGGTGGAAAACCGCAGAATCCATCCGGTTGCTGAGATTTAACCCCTTTGTTGCCTAATCAGCTAACGGACATTTCCGTTTATCATAGGAGCTCAAGGTTGGGAAGAGATATTTTGCATAAGGAAGTTGGTCTTTAAAGAGCAATCATGTGTGTCAGAGGTGGGAATGGGGGATCGTAAAAGAAACGCAGCGGTAGCCTCCATCATCAGGAAGTTTCTTGTCTGGTAGAGGAGACATTGTCTTTGCCCTTGGGGGACAGCAAGTCAGTCGCTTATGTCGCAGCAGGGGACACAACTGTTCTTCAGAAACCCTAGCTCCAAAAAATTCCCGTTGAGCTCTGGTGAGCGCCCACCTCCGCTCATCTATGGCTTGGAGAGCGCTGAGTGGCCAAGGGTGAAACTGTGACGTGGATATGCGGGTGCTGTGCCACAGTCCGAGGAGCGTTGAACCCCATATGCAACCTAAGCGACCTCTGGAAATGCAGCTGCCTGAGCCAGGAGTTGGGGGAGGGTGGGAGAGGAAAATATTTTCGGGAGGCTTGATCTCTTAATGGCATGGGTATTTAAATAACAATAGGGCCTAGTTTGGAGACAGTCTAGGAAAGAATCAAGGATAAAGAGCTAGAGGAAGAGCCATAGGAAAAGGCTGAAAAGTGGAGAGCAGGTGTTGAAAATTTAATCTCTTGGAGGAAAAGCATTTGAGAGAACCAAGGCTTGTTCTAGAGATACTGAGTTGAGTCTGGACCAGCTGAGTCATTAAGTTAGAATCCTGGACCCCTCCCCCCTCCCCCCCCCCCCGTTTCAACCCGAGGCTGGGAAAGATGAAAATTTCCCCCCTGGGAGCATAGCTAATAGACAAAGCAACAGAAGGTAAACATTGGATTGATGTGCTAAACACAGGGCTCTAAAGTGATATTTCCAGGCCCTTAGGCCGGAATTCTCCTTGGGAATGGTGTGCGCTGGTGTTGACACTGGCAGATTTTAATATTGGCTTTTAGTGTTTAGTGTAAGTACTCTTGTATAACCTGCTTAGGTTGAACTACACAGAAGAACTTATTTGAAAGTAGCTTACATTTCTGCTTTCTTTGTATCCCCTCAGCACTTAAGTATTCTATTTCACACTATTACTCTGTTAGTTTGCACTTAGTGATATATTCTTAAGGAGCCGTGGTGGGGCAGTGGTTAAGCACTCAGCTGCTAACTGAAAGCTCTAGGTTCAACCCACCAGCCACTGCTCTGGAGAAGGAGAAAGGTGTGGCAATCTGCTTCCGTAAAGAATACAGCCTCGGATGCCCTTCTGGGGTACCCTGTCCTACAGAATCACTGAGAGTCAGAATCGACTCAATGGCCACAGGTTTGGTGTGTCCTGAGGTCACGTTTTGGATGTCTGGCTCTCCACTAAGTGCTAACAACGTCTTGTATTAACAACATATCTCAATCCCTTTTGTACCAGACTCTCTTAATAGTACCTAGACTGTGCATTGCCCACAGTAAATGCTTGCTAGTGCTAGTGTATTATTATAATTTTACAGTCTGTAAGATGTTACACATCTTAACACTCAAAAATGGTAAAGTATTCCCTCCCCGGAAATTTGTATTTTAGAATAAGATCTTACCCAGCTTAGCCATTCATAATGCAAATACTCAGAATTCCAAATGTTAAACATTAGTTAAGCTCTTATGCTGGATTCTCTTTTAATGCAGCAGCTGACACAAGCATGTAGTTTCATTTAAACCTAGTTTTTGTCCTTGGGAAGTGTATATTCTGGCAGGAAGATGAAAGAACTAACACCAGGAAGATAGAAATATGTTCCCAAGGGAAAAAATGTGTACTTACGGTGAGAGTAGACCAGCTAGGTATATTAAGAATGGAGATGGGGAGGGTGTTAGAAAACTTTTTTCATTCTTTTTTTCAACCAGATACAGTCTTTACTTCGAGTGTCATTTTTCATCACGGTGTAGTTACATTCAGAGCAGCAATTGACGTTGTTTCAAAGGCTTTTGACCAGTTCCCCACCCCCTTGCTCATCCAGACTTCACAGACACTCCACTGTTCCTCCTGCCTTTATTTATAGCTGCACAAAGCCTTTTTCCTGCTTGGTATGTATCTCCCAACCCCTTTTAAAATTTGCTTTCTTCTCAGAAAGCTTTTGCCTGTTTTTTTTATGTGGTAGTAAGGTATAGTGATGGGTGATTTTGTACTTCTTGCTATATTTGTACTTCTACTTGTACAGTTTGGTAGATGTTCCATTTCCTACTTCCCTTCCTGGACTAATAATAGGAACGTAACTCCTATTTATTATGTTCATCAGTTTTCTTCCTGTCCAGTTCGGGATTTTGATGTCAGATCTGGATTTGACTGTCATCTCTGCCACTTTTTATTTGTATTGCTTATGTGACACCTTTTAAAATTGCTCTATGCCTCAATTTTCTCACCTGGGACGTGGGGCGAAGAGCCACGCACAGGCTTGTTGTAAGGAATAACAGAGATGATTGTTCTAAGCACTTAGTGCATTTCCTGACAAGAGTAAGTGCTCAGTAGATGGCTGCTGTGATTGCTGTTTGTGATGTCATTCACCCTCATTGGGGCCGTACATTCTCATGTTTGTGAATACGTATTTACATGGTCTCAGTTTTTTGTTTTTGTCTGTTCAGCCTCAGTTCAATTCAGTGGATGCAGAGTAGTAAAACCAACTATTGAGTCACAAGATGGATAAAACTCTGTCTTTCTCCTGGATTTTAGAGTCCAGGAGGGAAGACTGGCCAGTAAGCTCATAGTTCCAAAACACTACAGGGTAACATACAGGAAAATAGAAGGTGAGCAAGATTCAGAAGTGGTGCAGAGGGTGCAGTGGGTATTTAGGAAGGGATTCATAGAAGAGGTGAAACAAGTGGAGTTTCGGAAGACAGGTTTGCCAGTGGATGTGGATGCAGCTTTTCAAGCAAAGGGAACATTGCGTACAAAAGCGCAGACATACAGAGCAGCATGGCGTGCCAGGATGACCAACTCCACAAGGCAGAGCTGAGCCAAGCTGAAAGAAGAGTTGGCAGTGGTTTTATGAAGACCCTTGAATGCCTTGCTAGGGAACCTGGACTCACTTGGAAGTAGTGGGGACTTGAAACAAGGGAGTCACATCATCAGCCTTGCAGTGTAGAGATCTGGCAGCTTTGAGAGGGCTCATCAGAATGTCAGGAAGCCATTCTGAGAGCAGGAGTTGGGCCACCTTTTATGTATGTCCCTGGGTATTCCCTTACTGTATCTGTGTCATAAGTATGTTTCTAAGCTCTCTAAACCCATCCATCAGAAAAAAAGAGACCCCAGAGATGACACCATCTGCCTATGAACAGTTGATATTCGACAAAGGCCCTAAGACATTAAACTGGGGTAAAAACAGTATCTTCAACAAATGGTGCTGGCAAAATTGGTTATCCATCTGCAATAAACTGAATCAAGATCCATATCTTACACCTTATACAAAAACCAACTCCAACTGGATAAAAGACCTAAATATCAAACCTAAAATGATAAAGCTCATCCAAGAAAAGGTAGGAACAACAATGGAAGTTTTAATACACAGTGAGGACAGACTCCAAAATCTGTCAAAGAAACCTCAATCAACAGAAGAGAAAATAGATAAGTGGGAACTCTTAAGAATCAAACACTTTTGCTCATCCAAAGACTTTATTAATAGAATTAAAAGAACACCCACAGAATGGGAAAAAATATTTGGCAACTCTATGTCAGACCGACACCTGATCTCCATAATCTATAAGATACTACAAAATATCAATAAGAAGAAGATAAACCATCCAATTAAGTGATGGGCAAAGGAGATGGACAGACACTTCACTAAAGAAGAGATCCAGGCAGCCGAAAAACACATGCAGACATGTTCACAATCTTTAGTTATTAAAGAAATTCAAATCAAGACAACAATGAGATATCTCACCCAACAAGATTGGCTATGATGCAGAAAACACAAAACAACAAATGCTGGAGAGGCTGTGGAGAAAGTGGAACCCTCCTACACTGTTGGTGGGGTTGCAAAATGATCCAGCCTCTTTGGAAGGCAATCTGGTGCTTCCTTAAAAAAATGGATATTGATATACCATTTGACCCAGTAATTCCACTACTTGGAATATATCCTACAGAATCAAGGCTTTTCACACCAACGGACACATGCACCAGAATGTTTACCGCAGCACAGTCCACGATAGCAAAAAGATGGAATCAACCCAGATGCCCAACAATAGAAGAATGGATAGGTAAACTGTGGTACATATACTCAATGGAACACTATGCAATGATAAAGAATAACGATGATTCCAGGAAACATCTCCTAACCTGATTTCAACTGGAAGGCATTATGTTGCGTGAAAGTGGTCAGCAACAAAGGGACAAATACTGTATGAGACATCTACGATAACATCCCCAAAACAGACTTGTGTATAGAAAAAAAGACTCTTTGACAGCTGCAAGGGAGGGGAGGGAGGGAAGGTGAGTGGGGAAGGGTTTAGTTTAGATAGTTACTAGAAATCTAGTTGGGAGAAAGCGGTGATAGCACACATTAGAAACAAGAACAACATTAAGTGGACTTCAGCATAACTTGAGTACTCCTTCCATCTTAATACTGCAAGGATAGAGTAGCTGAGGCAGGGGGCAGGGTACCATGCTCTTTGGCGAATTCCAGGCCAATTGGCACAACTAGCGTTTTGCTAAGAGAGCTCTCCATTGGTGAGTGGCATCTGAGATCTTAAAAGCTGCCAAGCTGTCATCCGAGGACACAGCAAATGGTCCCAACTCAGCAGGAACGGATGCTCACCGAGAACCAAAATGACATGCGGTAAAGACAACCGAGAAGACAGAGAGACCCACAAGAGTGGGTGCCTACATCGACTTGGGACCGGAAGAACCAGATGGTGCCTGGCCACCACCAGTGATAGCCATGATGGAGCTCACAGAGAGAAGTCTCACTGGTAACACAAGAATAAAAAGGGGTTCATCCTGAGATCTCCACTAAAAGACCTCAATTGATGGTCCACTCTGAGAGCATGGCCCCCAGCCCTGATGCTGCCCTTTCCCATAAATTATAACAAAGGTCCACTCTTTGGACAGGAATGGATTGGACTTGGCAATGCAGAATGACCATATATTGGAAGCACTTTATGGTTCTATACATCTATAGGATATCATCTTGCTGACCTCTGGCTGGAGGAAGGGGAGTGGACGGAGAGGAGGGGAAAGGAGGCTGTTGGGAGGATGAGACATGTATGGAGCAGAGAGGAATAGTGTGCAGTCACTGGACAGGGAGAGCAGTGGAAGCTGCATATAGGTGGGCATGTAAATTTATACGTGAATGTACGTTTTCACTCAGTTATGTTAAATAAAAATAAATAAATAAATAGAAAGAAAAAAATGGTTGCTGCAGAGTGGATTCCAATTCATGGTGGTGCCATGTAACAGGCTAGAACTGTGCTCTTTAGGTCTTCCAATGGCTGAGTTTCCAGAAGTAGATCACCAGGCTTTTGGGATACTTCTGGGTGGACTTGAACTGCTAACCTATTTCAGTTAGCAGCTGAGCACTTAACCACATACACCACTCAGGAGCTCTAAGCTCCCTGAAGAATCCCTCATTTTCGATTAAAGCACTCCTTTTGTCAGTGAAAGGACAGGGGAAACCCATTTGCTGTGTAGTAGATTCCAGCTCATGGCAATCTCATGGGTTTTAGAGTAGAACTACTCCATGAGGTTTCGTGGCTGTGACTTTCCAGAATCAAAGCTGCCAAGACATCTCAAGGTGAGTTTAAACCAGCAGTCTTTCAGTTGGTAGCCCCCACACTTCATCGTTTTTGCCACCCAGGGACTCCTAAAAAGACAGGCAACATATTTCCAATACAAAATATTGTTTGTCCCAAAGGCCTAAGAGCTCCTGGAGGCTCAGAGTCTTGCCTGGCTGGCCACCGTCATACCCACCTTCTTTGCTACCCAGCACCTGAGTGTGCTCTGTGAGTGGGGTGGCACTGAATAAAATGTTCTTGACCCCACTGCCAGATGTTGGCTCAGTTCGGAAAGACTTGGACAAAACCAGCCTTCTTAACTCCTCTAAGCCTCTGTTGACCTATGATTTGCCCAGGAGGGGTTAGTGGCTGCAGTCTCTTTTATGTGCAGACAGCTGGCTTGTGAGATAGGTGGGAGAAACAGGTCCTGACCTCTTTTAAGACACCCCCAGTCTCACCCATAACCTCCTAGTAAAAGCATGGGCTTAGTCTTTATCCCTTTGTGGGAATCTCAGAAGTTGCTGATGTGACCGTAGTTCACAGGAAAATCTTTTATAGCTGCCTTAAAAATAGAGTCAGCACAGCCACTGATGAACCCCCCTTTCTCAAGATGGCCACTTGTTAATATGGTTCTCATATCACTCTTACCCCCCACCCCTGGCCCCACCCTGGGGGAAGTTATTGGACAACTTCCAGCAGGCTCAGGCACAGCTCCCGCCTCTGCAGCTGGGGTTATAAATAACCACCAAAGCTAAACAGTGAAAAAAAAACTGCAGTTGGAAAATTGCTCAGAAAATCACTCTGGTCCTGATTCAATAGCAGTTCTCCCACCTCTGCCCCCACCTCCCCCTCCCCCACTTAGCTTACTCCCTTCCCCGACCCAGGTTCCCCAGGGAGGTCAGCCTGAGCACAAAGCCATCTTATGATGAAGACGTCCTTTTCCATATCTGACAGGGTGAGAGCCCTCCGGGCTGTAGTTACAGTTACATGATGTTGTTATGGCAGCAGAGGCCTCAGGGCAACATATGTTCCTCGGTGGTAATTGAGTTTGCTTTCTAAAGGCTATCTCCTCCTGGGTTATCCTTACCCAAATTCACTTACCAGGAAGACCAGGAAATTGTCATTAGGGATGAGCTGTCACATTTTTTATTCCAGAAAAACCAAATTTCTCTTTATTCCCCAAAGTGGACTGTGTCCAGTGACCAAGAGTTGAGAAGTTTTAGCCTGTGGGCATTTTTCATTTATTCATTCAACAAATATTTACTAAGCGTCTGATACATGGTAGGAATTGGGCTGGAAGCTGCATAGACACTGGGATTAAACGTGGTTTTTTTCCTCCTGGAGAATTAGGACTCTTGTCTGTCACATGGGGTCACCGTGAGTCGAAAATTGAGACTTAATGGCTCATAGTGATGACAGGCAGTGTGGATTTGACCTGTACTACCCACTCCACCCTTCCAAAAAATATTAATGTAGCCTAGTAACAAGAAATAGATTTTTTAGAAAATAAAGGCCATCCTACTGCCGCAAAGCTATTTTTATTTTTTGTATATTGCCGTCCAATTTTATTCATGCATACAGTGTATTATTTGTGTACATTTTTATGGGTACACTCACTGTGTACATGCAATTTATGTTTTTACATACTCAACATTTTCCTTGTTTCTCTGTAGTCTTCATAATTGTGATTTATCTCAAGTAAGGCTGCAGTGAGTGTCTGCATCCATCCAGAACTTACCTGTTGAATTTTCTTCCTGCTCTTTTTACTTATGACTTCATATCTGTCCCCCAAAGTTTGTACAAATGTAAGTGTCACCAGCAGTATGTGAGGAAACCACTTTTATGACATTCTCCCCAGAACTATTACCACTTTGTAAAATCTTGCAATTTTAGTGAAAATGAAAACTACACTTCAAATGTGCTTTTGATTTTATTTCAAGTGAGGATGCACTTTAGTCCTTGATATCTGTTTTACTGGAGCAATTTCTTCTTATGTAAAATTCAACCGATTACTAATTTCTCTACTGGGACGCTTGATTTTCTTTAAATTTGAATGAAAGATAGAAAGCTAAATACATGCTTTGTCTCAGCCACATCCTGTTACAGAGTCAGGGTTTTTAAGTGGGTATGAGGGTAGAAAACTTATCTCACTTCTAGCATTTTCTTCTCTTAGGCATTTGCTTCGAGCTCCTGGTAAATTTAGTGAAGTTCTGTTGAGTGTACAGACTACTGAGAAATGAGCCTGAACTTGTGAGCAGAATGCGTCAATGCCACAGATGAAAACTGTGAGGACACGGGTTGTGCCTTACCTCAGCAAACGTGCAGAGGCCACTTGAAAAGCGCTACTTACTCTGGCCTACTTTAGGGACCATGAAGACGATTCTTTATGTCAACACTGTTTTCCTGGCAACCAGGGATAAACTGAATTCTGCCCCCACCAAAAGAAAGTTTTCCAAACCAACCTTTTTTTTTTTTTAATGAAAAGTGACCCCACATGCTGCCATCTGAAATGTGGGTCATTTTGTGCACACGTGGGTACGTGGAGCCCTGGTGGTACAACGGATAATGGACAAGATCAGGCTGCTAACCAAAAGGTCAGCAGTGCGAATCCACCAGCCACTCTTTGGAAATGCTACAGGGCAGTTCTCTGTCCTATAGGGTCACTATGAGTCGAAACTGACTCAATGGCAGCAGGTTTTTTCAGTTTTGTTTTGTTGTGAGATACTTGCCCAGGAACAGGGGCTAGGAATGGGTGCCTCTGAGTCGTTTATACACACCCAGCTTCTGTTGACTACCCGTACCCGGTGTTAACCACTTGGCCAAGGTGAGGGATGCACACCATAACCAGGGAAGAGTGTTCTCTATCTGAAGCAAGCTATGTGATGGCGGTGGTGGGGCAACCTCCAGAGAAGGCCATCGTGCCTGGTGAGGTAGAAGGTCAGAGAACAGGAAATAGACTGACAGAAGGGGTGCAACTGCAGTGAGGATGGTGTGAAACGGGGCAGTGTTGCACTGTTGGGCGTAGAGTCACCATGAGTCGGAACTGACTCAACGGCCCCTAACAACAACAACAAAACACGCACATTGACAATCCCACAACACTGGACTTGCCTAGTACCATGTTCTAAACAAACTGCGGTTGCTGACCCTAACCAAGTCACAGGGATTAAAGGTGATTTTCTTTCTAGGCTGGAAATTACCTGAGGATGAGCTGGCATCTAGTCACTAACCTGCCTAGCCTTGCCAGCAGGTGTCACTGCTCCAAACCCCATTCTCCAAAGATAATGACCAGAAGGAAAGAGTGGGCTTCAGAAAGGCTGAGTCTGACCCTCTTCTCCCATAACCCACTGCTGTTGAGTCAATTCCTACTCATAACAACCCTGTGGATGGAGTGAAACAGCCCCATAAAGTTTCCAAGGAGTGCCTGGTGGATTTGAACTACCAACCTTCTGGTCAACAGCTGTAGCACATAGCCACTATGCCACCAGGATGTATATGGCTCCCATTAATACCTCTGGAAAACAAGGGAGTGTATACATATGGTTCTAGATAGTACTGAGGCCTCGACTCAGCAGGTCAAGACCCAAGTTGTGGACAGAGTCAAAGTTCTTATCCACGAGACTTGCTCCAGATTGGGTGGGGAGCACAGCTGCTGTGGTGCGGACAGCAAGGTGAGCAGACCATTTAAATGGGGGAGTGTACGTGATAGAGTTATCTGGGAACAAGAGTCACAGTCTGGAGGCCCTGCCAGATGTCCCTGTGGGACTGATACCTCAGGCAAAGCACCCCACCCACCCTCCACCCTTGCCCCACTGTCCACACTGGCAAGGGCCATCCCTCACTTGACGGCTGTTGGAAGACTGGGACTGGCTCATCCGTTTTAGGCCTCCGCGGTGACAGTTAGACATAGCCAGACCATGTCAGGTCTCTGGGAAAATTCCCAGCAGTTCAGACCATTGTAGTTGTTCTCCTTCAAGATAGGTACAAGAAGAGTTGGTTACCTAGGAAGAGGAACCCTTGTCAACTCCTCTGTGAAGACCCCCATTCCGTGTGCTGCTGTGGAATAAAGACTGAAATCCTTACCTGGCTCACAGGGTTCTGCGTGGTCTGTCCTCTCACTTACCTGCCAGCCCCATCCCATACAAACCCTCCGCCTTATTCTCTGTGCCCCAGCCTCTGTCTTCCTGCAATTCTGCAGAAGTACACTGGTTCCATCCACCTCAGGACCTTTGCCCATGTTGTTTACCTGGGATATCCTTTTCCCCTACTCTCCTTTACCTTCCCTGATCCTTCAGATCTCAGCTTAAATGTCATTTCTTCAGTGTTGCCTTCTCTGAGCCTCCTAGATTACATCAGGGCCTTCACTGCTACACCGTTGGAGGACCTTATACTTTTCTTCTGAGTACTTGTATCAGTTTGTAGTTATATGCTTATTTATGTGACTATTTGGATCTTGTAAACACATACCCCAGACTAGAAGTTCCATGAGGGCAATGTTTTTATCTTTGCATCCTTGGCATCTAGTAGAGTGCACGTGGGCACTCAATTGCTACTGGATGTGTCAGTGAGTGAGTAGTGAGTAGAGAAATGCAGACAGTTAGAAAACACATTATACACTTCATAGAGCATTCACATACAAAATGAAGTGCCTAATTCTGGTGACTACCTCTGACGAAGAATGTCCAGAGAACATCATCTAAACTGGCCAAGGGAGAAGTGGAGTTTTCCACAAGGCAAGATTTAAAAAATTGTGGAAAGATGGAGGCTAAAGATATGACCCATGCATAAAGTTACAAAGGAGATAGAGATAGATGCAGTTATGTTTAATAAATTCAAAATGTTAGCTCTAAGGAACATTTTTTCTCAACTAGACTGTGGTCTCCCCTGAGAAGGAACCATGTGTTATTTATTTCTGTATCTCCAGCATCTAACATGTTGCTAAGTATACAGTGGGGCTCAAGAAATGTGTGTTGAACTGTTCGGTTGTTGAAGCTTAAAGGAGGTAGACTTGGGTTTGGGGTAGGTAATTTGCAATTATTCACTTGGAAAACCCCAGAGGCCAAAAAAAAAAGAAGAGTATGAATAGGGTCAAGAAGTATTCCTTTATGTGGACAGACAATAGCTACCCAGTGAATTGTTTGGGGACATAAGGGCTACTCAAAGCCCTATTCTTGACCTTTTGAGATCACCCTTATGAAGAACAATTACCACGCACTGTCACAAAGTGCATCTTCTTTCCACCAGTAGGGATGGAATTCCCAACTGTATAAGAGCATTGATCTCACCCCACCTCACATTGTTATCTCTTCCAGCATACTCTTCAGACTCTTGGGCACAGGCCCTCTTGGTCCCCTGGGCATGCTCTACTCTGTTTCCCATCAGAGAAGGGAAAATCCCAGAAGGTGGTGCCCTCCAATCAAAAGTAAAAATGGCTGATCTCTAAGGGCAACCAGTGCTTGGGCTTGGTATTCTTGAGCCCACAGCAGGGAGGTCATTAGCCCAAGTTCCAAGAACCTCTACAACCAGCATCACTGGCATTTAGCCTTCCATCCCTGGCACTTAACCCCCCGGCCCCATAAGCAGGGACATTTCAAACAGTTTTTCCTGGAGCCGTGGAGGGTTCAAAAGAATTCTTGCAAGTTAAAAAAAATAAATCCTCTCAAAACAGCTATTGAGCTGCTCACTTATTTCTTCCCTCTCCTAGCAGAGTGGAGCTTAAAGAAAACGGTGAGGATTTGGATGTATGTCCATTAGCCTCAGCCAGCTCCACTGGTCTCACAATAGACGGCACCAGAATTTCCAAGCCCAGCAGTAGGGGAGCAAGGGTAGGTGCTGCATCTTGTCCCTAAGCTGGGCCTCAAGGCACAAGACATCAAGAAAATAGAAGCCTCCACTCTTTTTTTATTATTATTTTTATGATTGAATGAAAATGTACATTCCCATATAAATTTGCATGCCCACCTATATGCAGCTTCCACTGCTCTTCCTGCCCAGTGACAGCACACTCTTCCTCTCTGCTCCATACATGTCTTATCCTCCCAACAATCTCCTGTCCCCTGCTCTCCACCACAGCCTCAACTCTTGTCACTGGTATGATGCTTCAAGGAAACTAGCTCCAGAAGCTTTCTAAAGTTGGCTTTCCACCCCATCCTTCCAGCAATCTATAAACCACTAAGTATTATCTAGATGACCCTGCTCCCCAACCTGGACTCTGGGGCTCCTGCCAGGCAGAAGGCTGCAAACTAAGCAGGGAGAAAGGAGAGAACAGACAGCAGGCAGGGGTGCCATCATTTATCAACCAAGCACAGCAGCCTGTCCCTCTTGCCAGCAGGGCTCTTGCAGACTGGGCAGGTGAGGCTGCCATGGTTTCTGGCAATGGCAAGCACAGTCCAGCAAGAGTTCTCCCAGTCTGATTACCCTACCCCCAGAGGTGGAGAGACAGGGTCAAGGAATAAGTCCCTTTCTCTTTTGATTTTGGTGGTTTCATCTTGAGTGGATTCTTACCTCCTTACCACACTCTTCAGCCTTCTCGGCCCTAGGGCCTCCTCTCCTGGCTTCTCTTTTGACCTCACAACAAGCTTTCTACTTCACCTGGCACACTACAGAAGTTTCTTAAGAGTTCTGGCTCCTGAGCTCTGGCAGACTTCCTTAAAAGGCGGCACCACCCTTCTACCTCCTTTAAACTTTCTCTGGTTTCTCTTTCATGGAAATCCCCCAGCTTCCCCCAATCTCCCCATCCTCTGGCAAGGTAGAAGGCTTAGAGAAAGGATATAAATTTAGTCCTAGGCTAGTTCATTGGAGACAGAGACATAGTACTAACACTTTTGCTGAGACGTTCCAAGAAATGTTCAACTCCCACCATAGGAGCAGCTAGAATCCTCCAGATTCATGTCTGTGATTTCTAAGCACTGCTTCCTTGCAGTGTAAACACAATCTGAGTTCTAGAGAGGTTAGGGCTACAGGAAGAGACAAGGAGACAGGGCAAGCAATATAGCTGCCCTGGCCTGTGTTTCTAACTTGACCTCCAACCTCTGAGTCAGCAGTGGGCTTCTAAATCTGAGTTCCTCTGAAGTAGTCCACTGAACCCCTAGTCATGGTTATAAACAAGCTTTGGAAGTGAATGGACTCATCACTTGAGCTATATAACCTTCAACATGTTCCCTAACCTCTCTGAGACTCAGTTTCCTTGTCTGCGAAATGGGGATAATTGCAGCTATTGTACAAGGTAGACATGAGGATTAAATGAGATGTGTGTGCAAATTGCTTAGCCTGTAGTAAGCATCCAGTAAGTGGAAGCATTCTTTTATGCCATGTAACAGAGTCATATGGCCTGTGCCATCCTGGTCATGTTATTCCTTCTTTGGACCCTGATGTCACTGTTTCCACAGGTAGTGGTGCTTGTTAGGCATTCTGAGGAATGCAAACCCACTACTGCTTCAAGGATCCCAGGCTTTGTTTTGAGAAAAATTAAGAATTGGGCATATAATAGAGCTAAGAAATTGACAGGGTTGATAGCTAAACCCTGACTTGGCCTTCTGGGCAAACATCCAGGAGGCCAGAGAACTGGGTGGAGCTTCTGGGTGGGACTTCCAGGGAAGGTGCCAATTTCTGTGATATTATCAGAGTGGCATGGAAGAAGCAAGGCCAAACTGCTTCCTACCCCAGTAGAATACAAGCTGTTTTGTAGACTACCAGGCTTTTGCCCAAGTTGCATGGAAGCAGGGGTCACAGAGGTCACTTTTGGAATGTGCTGGAACATTCCAGGCCCTTCTGCTGTACCACACAAATCCGAGTCACTGAGCCATCAGGGGCTTGCAGAAGTGAGTACAAGGTCCTTAACCTCCGCTGTGCATAGCAGGGGAAAACACCTGCTCTGAATGGAGCAGTATTCTGAGTGCCACCACGTTACTGAGAGGAGTGTCAATCCAGTCTTGAGGGACTTTTTCATTAGACAGACTCAGCTGCCAAGGCCATTTTGTTGAGCTGGAGCCATCTTGTGGAAGACACGAGCTGGATACAGGAAATCTACAGGAAAAAACAGGAATAGACACTCAACCCAGTCAGGGCTGAAGAGCTGAGTGGAACACAACCATTCTTTCAGTAACAAGCCGACTTGCAAGGCAGCTAATGAAATGGAAAAGCCAGAGCCTTTCACTTCAACAGGCCCCTTCCAAGGCCTTGCACATAATTCTGTGTTTGTAATTTTTTTCCAAAATAGCTGATATTTTAATGTAATAAATTATTTTTTAAAAATCAGTGCAAAAACCCATGATGAACAAAACATCAAAATTTGTGAAATTGGTGTTACTGGCTTTGCTTTGCACCCAGGGTTTCACAGGAGCCCTGATGGCACAATGGTTAAGAGTCTGGCTGCTACAAAGGGTTGACGGTTCAAATTCACCAGCTACTTGTTGGCAACTCTGTGAGTCAGAACCAACAAGACGGTTTCACTGTGGCTCAAGAGGGGCCTGTGAATACTCTTGTTTCCCGAAAGTTTTCACCCGTAAGTAAAATGTTAGCAGTTAGCTAACAACAGCTCTTTTCTAGCGTTTGAGTGCACGGCTTCTTGTCTGGTCTCCTTCCATTGGCACAAAGGAAACTGGAACACAGCAGCCTCCAGCAAGGCAGCTCGGGTCTGCACCCTCTGCAGAGTTGCAGTTAAGCAGCCAGCGCTTCTGGTTGTAAGAAGAGCTCTCCTTGACTCTCCAACACGCCATCTGGAGTTCTAAGATCTCAGTCTGTGTTTGTTTTTATTTGTCACTCGGTGGGTTAGTTGCTGGGAGAGAAGCGGAGGGCTTACTTCGCCATGGTGCTCCGCCCATCTCGTGTTTACAACTTTTAACCCTCAAATGATTTACGCATCAGGTCCCAGGAAACCTAGAGCCTTCCCTACGTTTCAGTAGGCAGGGATTTTAGCGTCAACTCTGCAGGGTTTCTGTAAGTAGAAATTGACTCAACGGCTGTGGGTCTTGGTTTTTTGGTTCTCCAGGAGTGGTCAGAAATGTGAGCTGGAGAAACAATCAAATGCTGAAATAATCAGCATCCACACTGAACGTTGCTGAATGCAATGGCTTGAATTAACGCCGTCAAGAAACAAATACCAGAGTCAGTGGGGTTCCTTTGCTTATAGAGGTGGGAAGAAAGGACAAATAATTATAAGAGGGAGGAAACCACCACCCATGAACTAGTACAAAATAATGGGTTACCAATGGAACACCAAGTCCTGACAGAACCTTAGTGTCTGACAAGGTCCTTAAGGAATGTTTGGAGGAAACAAGATCTCATTAGAAGTTGGAGAAGATATTGGAGAGGAGGACAGAAGTTGCAGGGAGCAAAACAAGCTCATTTACCAAGGCACTGTTTCAGTTATATCCTTTAAAACTGTCAATATTTTGATTATTGACAGTATTTTGACTCTGAAAATAAGCTCTGGACCATATGCCCAGAGTCTAAGGGAAATCAGACTGCAGGCCAACTTTCAAGTCCCTTGTCCCTTCTGGCATGTTTTTCATACCTTTGAATTGCGTTTTAATACTTGATGCTCGTTTTGGTGACCAGTGTGAGGGGAGGGGGAAGAACTGGGTGTGGAATCAGATGGAGAATGTTGAGGGTATTATAGTGGCAACTGTATTTTTGAGACAGACTTGAAAAAGGTAAGTGGGAAAAATAATGGAGAAGAGAGAAGCCTAAAGCACAGATAAAACAAAACATAGCCTATGTCTATGTTTATACATCACCAATGGCTCTTCTTCAGGGACTTTCATCTCTGGGATCCTGGGAAAGTTGGGTACGAGGGATGCAGACTGTTCCCACCAAGGCACTGCTCTGTAAACAAGCTGGTTATGCCAGGTGCCCACAATCACACACATGATGCAGGATCTAGGCAGTAAAGCTAGAGTGCATTTGAATTCACTGTGAAGCACCTTCTGCATACCAGTCACAGTGCTAGGTATTAGTAAAAGTAGGAGATGACCAAGACACACCTGTCCCTCTTGTTAGCTGCTATCAAGGCGGCATCTGACTCATGGCAACCTCATACGAAATGGGAGGAGACTTCTGTGATCCACAGAGTTTTCATTGGCTGATTTTGCAGAAGTAGCTCATCAGGCATTTCTTCCTGCTCTTAATCTAGGCGCTCTGCTGGAACCTGTTTGGCATGATAGCAACACACAAGCCTCCACTGACAGACAGTGGTGTCTGTGATTGAGGTACATCCGCCAGGAATCAAACCTGGGTCTCCTGCATGCAAAGTAAGAAACGTACCATTGAACCACTACTGCTGCATCCCGTCTCCCTGTTCTCTTTACGAGGCTCGTATTTTCATGTGATAGGACATTTTAAAAAATGAGAAATGGCATCTTGGGTATTCCATAGTCAAAACCACCCAATCTTGTTTCTATTGCAGTAATCCCATAGGGTGAAAGCTGGTGGTGTAGCAGCTATGTGCTAGAACTGCTACCTAAAAGGCTGGCAGTTCAAGTCCACCAGAGACTCCTTTAGAAACTGTAGGGGCAGTTCTACTCTGTCTATAGGGTCACTATGAGTTGGAATTGACTTGATGGCAATGAGTTTTTTGTTGTTGTTAATCCTTTAGGGAATATCATGGGCATAAGTGTATTTGCTTCCTTAGGAACATTCCCTTAAAAGATTAGTAGAAGTAGAGCTTCCTATACATCACTTAAATTTGTATAAATCTTTTTTATAGATTGATTAAATTAAAATTAATATACCACAAGGATCCATCCATTATGAATGTATAATTTTACGATTTTTAACAAATTAAAAAAATTTTATTGTGACTAAGTGAAAGTTCACAATGCAAGTCAGTTTGCCATACAAAACCCAGAGCACCCTCCTCTGTGCAACACTACCTGGTCTCCTCACCCTGTGACAGCACACTGCTCCCCTCTACTTTTTACTTCCAGTATCCACTCAGCAGACCCTCATCCTCTCCTCTTCCCTCTAAAAAGAGGGAAGACAGCCTCATACATGTATTAAACCATAAAGTTCATACACCACCTGCGTCCCTGTGTCTCTTAGTCCGGTCCATCCTTTGTCTGACATATTGGCTTCAGTACTGCTCTTAGCTCTGGGCTGGCAGCAAGTCCAGTGGCTGTGCTCTCAGGGTATCCTCCAGGTTGTAGGACTGTCAAGTCTGCTCCTTTAATAGAGTTCTTCATCTGCACACCCTTTTTTCTTGTGCTGTGTTGGGGACTACGCTCTGTGTTCCCTGACAGGGCTGTTGAGTTTTAGTAAATTTGTAGAACTGTGCAGCCATCAGCATAATCCATCACTCGAAGAGGTTCTCTTGTGCCTGGTTTCAGGTAATCCTTGGTCCTGTTCCCAGCCCTAGGCAACCACTAATCTACATTATGTCTCTACAAATTTGCCTTTCTAGGACAGTTCATGTAAATGCGATCGTGTAATATATAGTCCTTTGTGCCTGGCTTTTTTCACTTAGCATACAGTTTGTAAGATGGATTCATGTTGTAGCATCTGTCAATAGTTTGTCTCTTTTTATTGCTGAAGAGTATTCCATCTAAATTCTCTTAGAAACTATTGATATTTTAAGGCGACACTGGAGTTCTCTGGCAAGCTCTTCCTTTGTTGGGGCATCCATTTCTCCATCTATAGTACAAGGGGGCAGAATCATATACAGTCACTAGGTTCTCTTCTAATTCTGAAAATAAATCTACTGTAAACTTCTCATGGAGTGCCACTAGGTCCAGTATTCCAGAATTATGATACATTTCTAATCCCACATTTAAAATTGCCACCATATCCTTTATTGTTAAGGATAAGAAGTCTTTAAACAGTCTTCAGGTTAGCAAGGATATTTGAATCCCACTGAATGCAAAGCAGAGTTTAAGTAGCGAATGTCTTCTGGGTTGAACGAAAGAGAACAAACAAGTTAGAACTAAGAAGATAAAGTGGTGGGTGACTGTAAGGGACAACATATGTCAGACAAAGAACCAAATGTCAAAATCCAGGTCGTTTGTTACTCAGGGAGTACAAGTAAGGGGTATAAGGAGAGAGAGGTGACCAGAGCAGGAGAAAGTGCTGAGGGATAGGACGCCCTCCCTACGCTGTTCCCATAACCTCATTCATTCCTTTAGTGCTCCTTCCCAATCCCTCTCAGGCTGCTCTGCTCCTTTAGCTCTGACCCCATTTCCTTAGGATCTTGTTCCCTGAGGAGCCAGGCCTGACATTTCAGACAGCGGCTGAGTAAAGGAGGTAGGTCGGAAAGAGACACAGCGTGTCTGTGTCATCTTATTCTCTTTTATTATTTTGGACTCAAGAGGCCAAAGACACCAGCACTTAGACATTTACCAGGAAGTTCAGAGCTGGCCCCCTGGGTACCAGGAAATATCAAGACTTGTCTCTTCTCTGCTGAGCAGTTGCTAGTGAGTATGACATTGTTATTGTTAGGTGCTGGCAAGTCAGTACCAACTGCTAGCGACACTGTGAGTTAGAGCTCAATAACAGAATGAAACCCTGCCTGGTCCTGTGCTATCCTGGCAGTCACTGCTATGTGAGCCCATTGTTGCAGCCTCTGTCTCAGTCCATCTTGTTGAGGACCATTCTGTTTTTCACTGACTCTGTACATTACCAAGCATGACGTTTTTCTCCGAACACTGGTCCCTCCTGATAATATGTTCAAGATGGTGAGATGAAGTCTCACCATCTTTTCTTCTGAGAAGCACTCTGGGGCAGGACATTTCAAAACTAAATAAAACAAAAAACAATCAACATCACCACTGAGTCAATCCCGACTCATAGCAACCCTATAGGACAGACTAGAACTGCCCCTTAGGGTGTCCAAGGAGTACTTGGTGGACGCGAACTGTTGACTTTCTGGTTAGTAGTCAAACTCTGAATCAGTGTGGACATGGCATCATAGAGGTCAAAAATGGTGATTTGGAATAAACTCTGGTAGCATAGTGATTAAGAATTTGGCTGCTAACTGAAAGGTCAGCAGTTTAAATCCTCTAAGTGCTTCTTGGAAACCCTATGGGATGGTTCTACCTTGTCCGATAGGGTTGCTATAAGTTGTAATTGACTCTGTGACAATGGTTTTTTTTTTTGTGGTTGTTCTTGGTGATTATTGTAGCATAAATTGGTGCATGGGGTAGGATCAAGGTGTCCTCGAAAGCTTCTATTGGTTATGTAACCCAAGCCTTCTCTCTTTTTTCTTGTTTATGATTTATTTTATTTTTGTTGCTGAGAACATACGCAGCAGGATATACACCAATTCAACAATTTCTGTTGTATAATTCAGCAACATTGATGTCATTCTTTAGGTCGTGATTCTCGTTTTCCTCGCCTTCCCTTTCCAGGTTGTTCCTCTCCCATTAATGTAAACTCAAGTTGCCATATAGATAGTTCTTAAAAGAGCACAGTACTCAAAGGCAGACATTCTTTACTAGTTAAGCGAAGCTGTTATATGCTTTTAAGAAGACTTCAGGGGATAGCTTTGGTTTGAGGTTTGAAGCTTAAAAGTTATCTCAGGGCAGTAGTTTCTGGGGCTTATCCAGCCTCAGTGGCTCCAGAAAATACAGTCTTTGAGAATTTGAAATTCTCTTCTGCATTTCTCCACTTTTGATCAGGCTTCTTCTGGCCCAGCCTCCTCTTGATTCAGTAGCCTGCAGGATAAGACCTCCCTGCTGAGCCTCAGATCTGCCAAAATTCCCGACAGCTTTTTGTCCACAGTAGCCCCTTAGACTCCTGCAGCTTTACAGGGAGTGTTTAGGGTGTGGCCATACCTTTGATTCCAGCTGCAGGAGAAAAGTTGGCCGTGCAAATTCACCAGGGACTCCTTGGGAACTGTATGGGGCAGTGCTACTCTGACGTGTAGGGTCACTATGATTCAGAATTGACTTGGAGGGGGGTTGGTAGGAGAAATACTTGCCATTTCTTGAGTCCTCACTTATTATTTGTGACAGCTGGGAGCATCACAAAGGGCAGGTTGGGATGAGGGGACTGAGCAGTTGCTGCAAAGCTTCTATAGATGAAAACAATTTATTGATACACATTGTCTATGTCACCTTCCAGTCTGGATGTTTTCTAGTCCCTGCCTCACATCTGAAGTCCCGAAAGTAGGAACCACACCAAGTCTCTCAATCAGAATTGCATCCAGCTTAGTGCCACTTCTATGTATGGGCTCTAAGGCCTGGTAGGCTATGAACTCCAAGGAAGGGGCCATATGTCTCAACATTATGGTCATTTCTTAGTATCTAGCTCAGTGTCTGACAAATAATGATCATTTCCATAAATTTATGATCAGTGAATTAAGTAATGACAAAGATGTTGATAAGGATGACAGTTGGAACAGTGACAGAGGTGTTTTTGCAACACAGGAAGGTGCTTTGCAACACAAGGCATCTTGTCTTAGCAGTATACAACCTCCTTCAAAGCCATCACTTATTTCATGGAGGAAACAGGCAGGGGTTGATCTTCAGATGAGGTCCTGATCCTCCCATCATGCCTATGCCAGAGAAGGTATCAGTGATAGAGACAGGAATAAGAGACAGCTGGTGGGGCATGATACCTGGTAAGGAGAAGACTGGGTTCTCCCTTGCATGCCTGCCTTCTCACTCCTTCAGCCAGGGCCAAGTTTAGTGTCTTTTGCCAGCAACCTATTTATCAGGAAAGACCATGTCTCTCTGGACTCAAAAGATCCAGTTCTTCAGCTGTGCCACCTCTACTTGGCTCTTCCTTCCCTACCCAGACCCTCAATTCCTGGTAACTTAGTTTTAGAGCGAAGGTTTAAACCCCATGCCCTTGGGACCACCCACATTACCACTCTCTCCAAGGGAAGAATACATCTGCATAATATTTTATCTGTAAAACAACTCTGTGGGTTTGACAGAACAGAGCTGATTCTGGCACAGAGTTGAAGCTACTTGTCCAAAGTCTGTAAGTATCCTTCATCTTTGGATTTTCACCTTTCCATATACTGTGTGGCCCAACCAATTAAAGCCATTCATTGTCTTCTAAGATTGCCTAAGAATTTACAAGGGAAGAAAAAAAAAAAAAACAGCTGCTGCCATTAAGTCAATTCTGACTTACAGTAATCCTATGGGACAGTGTAGAACTGCCCCCATAGGATTTTCAAGGCGTGACTGGTGGATTTGAACTGCCTACCTTCTAGTTAGCAGTTGTAGCTCTTAACTACTGTTCCATGAGGGCTCCAAGAGTGTATAGATGAGTCCTAAAATTGTATATGTCATCAAGCAAGAACAGACTTCAGACCAACTGGCCCACCTTTTTGCCCTCAGCCAAGACCAGCAGCCAGGAAGTTGAGTATTGGTTGGGAGGATGTTTGAATCTGAAATCAAAATACCTTGGATGTAAGTCCAGGGTTCCCATTTAATAACTGGGTGATTGCAGGCAATCAACTAGCCTCTGTGTCTTAAATTTTTTTTAAAAAATGAGGGCAATAGCATCTGCATTTTCTACCTTACATTCATATTGTGAGAATTAAATGAGATTATGTATGTGAAAGTTATAAAAGTACCAGTCATTTGTTAAATAATTTTAACATGTCAGCTAGATTTGCATCTTTGGAGACTCTTTCTGTGAAATATAAACAGTAATCCTGTGTTACCCTGGTGGTGTAGTGGGTTAAGTGCTACATCTGCTAACTCAAAGGTCAGCAGTTCAAATCTGCCAGGTGCTCCTTGGAAACTCTATGGAGCAGTTCTACCCTGAACTATAGGGTCACTATGAGTCCCACACAACTTGATGGCAATGGTTTCTTTTTTATGTCAATAAGAATGTTAAAAGCATAGAGATTAGGAGTTTGGGTTTTGGAGGCAAGATGCCTGGATAACCTTGGAAGTTTTACTTCTCTCAAAGTAGATAATATCCACCTTACAGTGTGGTCATGAGCATCAAATGAGATAATGTATATGACAGTGTTTAACATGTACCTAGTGTGGAGAAAGGAACTCAGTAAACCTCAGTGCTGCTACCATTACTGATTTTTATGAATGAAGATGTGAGGCAGGGTGACCCAAAAATGGACAAGAGATCTTAGCTAGGTATCAAAAAGATTCACTTCTTTGTGCCTCAGTTTCTCTACCTGCACTGTGGTGAAAATTCTTACTTTTCTTCTTCCAGATTGTCATAAGGATTAAACAGACAGAAAAAGCACGTGAAGACTGGGCTACTTTTAGTTGGAAAACATACATATGCAAGGTTAAAGTGCTTGGCTGCTAACTGAAAGGTCTGTGGTTGGAATCTACCAGCTGCTCTGAGGGAGAAAGCTATGGCAGTCTGCTCCCATCAACATTTACAGCCTTGGAAACCATATGGGGCAGTTCAGCTCTGTCCTATAGGGTTGCTATGAGTCAGAGTAAACTGGACTGCTTGGAAAAGGAGCCTGGAATTTTCTTAGTCAATTAGAAGAGATTTCACATTTCAGATCCTGAATTAAATCCTTCAAACATGCAATAGTGTGCTCTTTGCAGAGAACATCTTTCTTCAGGAGGTTCCATTGCCTCAATTCATTCTGTGTTGGTTGTAATACTAAGCCAACTCTTGAATTTCCGCTTGTGTATTATCTGCTTTCGTCTTTAATCCCATAATGACCTCTCCTTGCCTCACAGCATGATTCCAGCCAGATTATCTCCTTTTCTCTGATTAGTTAGTATGTCTTCAGGGAAAACCTTCATTTTAACATAAAACTGGGCAAAAACAGAAATAGAAAGATAAATCTGTAGCAAGATCAAAAATAGGATTCATAGCTAAATATGAATCTGTAGGGAATGATCCAATTATTTGAATAGTCCCTTGACACAGACAATACAGGGTTGATTGCCTTTGCTTTTTCCATATATAGAACAAAATGGTTGATAAATGTCGAGTGTAATAATTTCTTATAGTACTTTAACTGCAGTTTTCTTTACTCAAATGCTTTCATATATATTATAGCATGTGATTGTCAAAACTGCATGTATTATTTTGGAGAACTGTTCAGCGTTATTTTGACTTAGAGGTCAGAGAGCATGGAACTGGGAAGATTGGGATTCGCTGATGGAGTCACTGTACAAACCTGGGCAACTTCAGTCACTTTGTTCCTTCCACTCTGCTGAGCTAGAGTCTTGGAATGGACGACCCTGAAGGGAAATTCCCTAGTCCTTTTCAGAGTCCCACTTTAATTTAAAGGCTGGTAGCTGTTTTCTTTTTCTTTTTTCAGGTTGGACCAACACCAAATAGGGACTTGGAAAGGTGGAGAAAGACAAATGTGTCACATGAACACAGGAGCCATTAAGTGCAAAAATAGTATGCAAATCGCATGCAAACGACATGCAAACTTTGCGTTAATTTGTAGAATCTTAGTTTGGCGGTTGCAAGCAGCACTAAGAGCCTATGAAGATTTAAAAGTAATGTTTTCAGGTTAAAACAATATAACATTTTCTGAAATTATCTTTCTCCATGCTTCCAGCCCTCACGCCACTGCTCAAAGTTTTGACACCCTCCCCCAGCCCCCATAATGATTTCGATTGTGCCCGATTCCAACCTACACTCTGTCCCGCCCCCCACCCAGCCTAATGTCACGTGACAATATTTGCATACTACCTGGGGCTGGGTGTGACGCTCCCCTTTTCCGTTTCTTCTCATTGGTGGCTCTCGAGAACCAGCCCTCTTCCAGACTGACCAATCAGTGGCTTCTCAGACGTCGGAAAGCAGGCAGGGGGTGGGGTAGGGGTGGAGTCTTGGGTTGGATCGCTAGGCCTATCAACCAGTCATCCTTGGAAAAGGGAAAAACCAGCCGAAGATTGGTCGAGAGGGAGTTCTTGGGGCTCCGCAGGCCAATGAGAGCTCTGAGCTGAGGGGGCCGGTCTCCGCCTCGTAGGGCAGATAAGCAGCGGCAACGGGGGCTGGGGGGCTGTGTGTGGCTCGCTGTAGGGCCGAGGCAGGAGGGCAGTCGGGCGGGAGATGGCGGGGGCCGCAGCGGGCGGCAGAGGCGGAGGTTCCTGGGGGCCAGGGCGCGGAGGGGCCGGGGGGCTCCGGCGGGGCTGCTCTCCCCCAGCCCCCGCCGGCTCCCCCCGGGCTGGGCTGCAGCCACTCAGGGCCACAGTCCCCTTCCAGCTGCAGCAGCCGCACCAGCGCCGGGACGGGGGTGGCCACGCAGGTGAGCTGGGCCTGAAGTGGGTGCTGGGGAGGAGGGGGGAGCCGTTGGGGGAGGGGGACGCCTGATTAGCGGGGAGGAGAAAGTGAGGGGGAAGTGTATGGGAGTGAAGTCTAGACAGGGGGCACAAAGTGCGAGGCTAGAGGAAGCGAGAGGACTTGGGAACGTGGGGTGCACCGCCACGGCGCACTTGGGGTCGGGAGATAGTGGGGGGACCTGATAGCTGGAGTCTGGCTTTTGGGGGCGTAACCGAAAAATGGGCAAAGGCCTTGTGTGGGGGTCAGTGGCAGATGCAGGGGGTGGGAGCGAGATGTGAGGAGGTAGGTAGTGGTGAGTGATGGGGGCTCGCTGCTGGGAGGGCTGGCCCTGGGAGTTAGGTGCGGGTGGGCGCTGGACTCTTGCAGGGGAGGGGGAGGGGCATGGAGGAGCGCCCAGTAGAGCCATGTGTTACTTCTCCAACTTGAGTTTGGCCCCAGCATCCCTCTCTGCAGCAGTGGAGTTTCTTTCCCCCACTACTTCACGTGTGCTTCCCTTTATGCCACCTCCTGGAGCTGATTTTATCTGAGCCGTTGGAATAAGTTAGATTAACGGCCTTTACTGCTTACAAACGCTCCGCTCTCGATTCCCCACATTCCTCTCTGTGTAGCCCAGAAATTATATGTGCCCAGATCGTTGACCTGCTTAATACGGCTGTCTCATTCCAAACGTCATGTCTGTGTGTAGGACCTAGGCAGCTTGCTTACGCTGCCCCCCCTCCCCCATTGGCCACCCCTTTCTCTCCCTCCGGTCCCAACCTTCCTCCCCCACCAAGGCTTTTTTGGGCATTGCCAGCCAACGTGGCAGTGGGGTGAGGGCAACAAGCAGTACACTGTGGCAAATACCCCACTTTCTGAATAGCGCTGAAAAGGTGTCTTAATAGCAGTTTGGTGTGGTGGGTGTGGGGAAACTAGGGAGGAGCAAGCTTAACCTTGTTTTCACACTTAAAGCTGTGACCAGTCCCACAAATGCAGACAGTTAGGAAAGGGAAAAGAAACCTACTTGCATGAGGAGGTTGGCAATAAGTTGAAAGTGAGGCTTACATTTGATTCACACCAGATGTGAACAGATCACTGCACACTTGCAAAGCCTCATAGTCTATACCAAATGTACAAAAGTCATCGTCCCTGCCATCTCATGGCTAATGGCATCCTCTGAACCAGTGTCTTGAGATTTTTGTAAATACTAAACTTAGCTGCACATCTTCCTGAGTAGAACTGTTATTGTGCCTTGCTAGGTAGGCATGGGATTGAGAGGGTCGCTGAGGTAGCAAGTCCCCAACCCTCTCTGGACTTCACTGCAAACGTTAGCATCACATCTTGGAATGCAGAAACTTGGTCAAATCTGGTAACAAGATGGTGACCAAGTAGTAAAAGTATGTGTAGAATCCAGCAATGTAGAGCAAGGCAATGCCCAGACAAACACATGCCTACCATGAGTTGGAAAGCAAACCACAGGACTACAAACCTGTTGGTTTTGTTTGGACTTCCTTGGAGCCCAGGGAAGTTAGCAGAACAGCAAGCACTGGAACCTTAGTCACTTTTAGTAGAAATCACAGAAAACCTGCATGTATGGGAGCTGGAAATCTACAAGTAATCTTATTTAAAAGCTGTTATTTTATAGAACCAGTGTTAAAAGGGTAAATAAAACAGTGGTGGGTACTGTGGAAGAGGGAGGAGTGTGGGTTTGGGTCCCTGAGATGGTTACATGGCCTGCTCCCTTTAC
The DNA here is from genome assembly GCA_028571685.1 of Heterohyrax brucei. Lineage (NCBI taxonomy): Eukaryota > Metazoa > Chordata > Mammalia > Hyracoidea > Procaviidae > Heterohyrax > Heterohyrax brucei. The sequence continues at coordinate 107,297,713 of CM053149.1, read as the reverse complement.
TGGGCTTCTGCAGTACTGGTAAAAATATAGGAAGCTAGATTGCTGCTTAACTTGACAGGTGATTTAGGGCAAATTGGGTGGACTCTTGCTCATGGATTGGGCTGATCTATCGTTATGCTATTCTACCTATTAGTATCCCAGCAGAATTAATATGACACTTGCCTTGTGGATAGTGGGATTAGCTGTAGATTTTCGGCACAGCCAGAGCGAAAGAAGGCAAAAGAAGGAAAGAGTAGCCTGAGCCTATATACTTTGTGGCCAAGCCTTAGGGGACTATACTTGGCCTTTGGTCTGGGAGCATATCAGACTTTGTGCATGTGCACTTAAACCCATATGTATGTTCAGGCAGTTTCCATTCTTTGGTCTGGAGAAGTGGCAGTTGTGGCTTTAGGCCAGTATGGTATATGTGATTGAGAGAAACCCCTTGCAGTCATAAAACCTTAAATAGCGTGGCATAGGGAGCCAGAATTCCTGGGTTTCCAATCCATGGCTCTGCCATTTACTAGCTACTGGCTTTGAGGAAGTTAACGCTGTGACTCAGTTTCCCCATCTGTAAACTGTGGATAGTAATGCCTACACTGCAAGAATCAAATGAGTTGATAGATTTCAAGTGCTCAAAACAGTGCCTGGCACATGGAAGGTGCTATAAAATTATTTGTTACTGCTTATAGTGACATCGTTATTCTCTCTCCCTAGACGGCACTTGGCTTGGCTGGCTAGCCAAGGTGAGAGCACTGTTGGCCAGAGCCCATTGCTTCTTCAGGCTTCAAAGAGCAAACCCAGATTGCTCGGAAACCAGTACTGCAGGTTTCAGAATTTCAGGGCCTCCTCTTGCACTTTTATTCCCTCATCTTTTAAAATGAGCTTTCTGAACAGGGCTCTGAAACTCAACTGTTTAAAAAAAAGCATGTGAGCTGCGACTGGGTTTCAGGAACAATTCAGTGTCGTCACCACTTCTGTTTCCTATCTCATAGTGATGTAACACTTGGGGCTGAGTGGTTATCTCTGTACCACACACCCTGTTGTGTTCTTGACAAGATATGTTAGACCCTGTAAGAAGGGTTATGGTGTAAATGTTGGGATTTATCTTCTGTGGCCATTCATTTGCAAGAGATGTCTTTATAACATGAGGAGCGGCTTCCTTTTTCATGAATCTGTCTGTACCAGGGATGAGGAAAATGTGGAGAGAAAAAATGAAGGTCGACTGTAAGAGTGCAAAGAGCCGCTAGCGGGTAATAGAAACCCAGAGTAAATTTCTTAGTGTGTGTCCCTTACTGTGCATGTTTTGTCAATTAAAAGTATGCTAACTTTTATGTGCTTCCAGTGCTGCTCATAATAGATAAAATCTGGGGCCAGGAGGTAGATTATTCTGGGTTCTACTCTTGCCTACCCTGTTTAATGTCTCTGTCTCCATATTCCTAGAATGTATTGTTGTGTGCCATCCAGTCAAGTCCATCTCATGGCAATGCAATGCGACAGAGTAGAGCTGCCCCATAAGGTTTTCTAGGCTGTTGTCTTGTTGTTGAGAATATACAAGGCAAAACATTTACCAACTCTGCAGTTTCTACATATGCCATTTAGTGACAGTGATTACGTTCTTCAGGTTGTGCAACCATTCTCACCCTCCTTTTCTGAGTTGTTCCCCCTTAACATAAATTCAATGCCCCCAAGGCTCCCTTCTAAACTTGCAACTTGCTGTTGTCAATTTGAAGCCATATAGATTGTTCTTACAAGAGCATATGGCTCAAGGCAGACACTTTTTACTAGTTAAGCTAAACTGTTTGTTTTTAAGAAGACTTCAAGTGATATTTTTTTGCTTAAAGTTTAAAGATTATCTCGGGGCAGTAGTTTCAGGGGTTCATCCAACCTTGATGAATACAAGCAATCTGGAGTCCATGAGAATTTGAAATTCTGTATTGTATTTTCTCCCTTTTGGTCAGGATTCTTCCTGATCAAAATATTCACTAATGGTAGCCAGCCACCATCTAATTCTTCTGGCCCTGTGGCAAAGGAGGCCGTGTTCATGGGGACAGCTGCGTATTCCATATCCTTCTGCTCTTCCTGACTCTCCTCCTTCCTCTGTTGCTCCAAGAGAACAGAGACCAACTGTTGTGTCTTGGATGGCTGCTTGCAAGTTTTTAAGACCCCAGGCACTACGCCCTGAACTAGGAGGTAAAACGGAAGTACTAAGCTTCTTATCAGGCCAATTAACTGAGGTGTCACGTGAAACTATAACCCTAAACCTCCAAACCAGGAAACCAAATCCCATGTGGTTTTCGGTTGTATATAAGCCTGCACTGTAATCTTTATGGAAACATATCGCCGGGTCTTTCTACCCTGGAGCCACCGAATGGGTCAAACTGTCAGCCTTTTCCCTTAGTGGCCGGGTGAGTGCTTAGCGGTTGTACAATGAGGGTTCTTTTCCCTAGAGTGCAGGTAACAGTCCTGTTTTGCAAATTTTTTCTCCAGTGGATCTGCCCCACTGGATGGCCACGAGTGCCTTTTTAAGCCAGGGGTTGGCATTTAAGGCCTGCAAGCCAAATCTGGTCCTCTGTTTTTATAAATAAAGTTTTATTGAAGCACAGCCTTACGCCTTCATTTCGGTATCATCTGTGGCTGCCTTCATGCTACAGTGGCCGCGTGAGTAGCTGTAATAGAAACTGTATGGCCCACAAAGCCAAAGCTATTGACTCTGGCACTTTGCTGAAAAAGTCTGCCACCACTTCTCTTAAAAAACATACTTAATCATTGTTCAGTTCTACCCTGGCCCCTAGGGTCGCCATGAGTCGGATGGGACTCAATGGCACTTGGCTAATCATTGTTTCTATACAAAGATCAGTTTCAGATGTGTGTAATATATGCCCAACCTCATAAATTCGTACAGAGATCAAGAAAATTAGGTAGCATGTATTCCCACTCAAATTATAGGAAAAAAGGGGGTTATCCATTTCCACTCCTCAATCTTACTGGAAGATATGTATGGACCCAGGCTCTCCTCCCCACCACCCTCCACAGATGTCAGGTGACACGTGTTTAGTAGATTTGAACTAATTTGAATTTACCTAAAAGTTTAACTGTTAGGTAAATTTGCTCTTCCTCCGCTTTTATGCTCTTTTATGTCCTGTTTTGGACTTTTCCTTGTTTTGTTACCCTTTTAGTTCTCTGAACAAATCACTGGGAGCTGACAGTATTAGGGTTGCCCTAGAATACCGCCCACCCCCCAGGGACATAGGAAGGGTGGTTTATGTCAAATGTTGATAAAGTTCCCCAGGATGTTGTTTGAATGAATATAAGGCAGCATTGTTATTACCAATGCTCTTGGTAATTATTAAGCTTCTTTCCTTTCAATGCTTTGAAAACTCAGACCTTGAGGGGATGGATGTTTAAGTACATATGAAACTATATAAAGGTGGTTGCTTATTAGAGATGCTGAGAGAAAACCCCCACCCAAACATTGTTTTTCTGTCTCCTAGTGCCAGAAACAGCCTGAGATTAGAATAGAGTCCGACCTTTGTATGCCAAGGAGCTGCCTTGCTATAACGTGGCTTAAGGATGCAGTTAGAATCCTTTAAGAGCTACAATTGTGCTTCAGAACCTGTGATTGGGGCTGCTTCTGTTTGGGAAGCATTCAAAACAAGGCACTTTCCCGGCCTGACACTGTAAACTGTTGCTTTTGACAGTTTTTCTAGCATTGGGCACATGGTTGGCAAAATGCACTGTGGAAGTATTTGACTTAAATGTTATCACTAGTGATGACATCCTTGAAATTAGAGGCTTCACTGACTGTTGCTGTCCATGTGATTCTTTAGTATTTTGTAGTGGTGAACTATTTTGTAGTATGGGAAGGTCTTCACTTACATAACAGAGAGCTAGGAGATTTTAAACCACTGGAGATCAGTGGAGGAGGTCAGAACAACAGACGGGTGTGGTGGTAAGAAGACATTCTCTCTGGTTCCTGATGTAGCTGTCTAGAAGATTTGAGGCAGGATTGCAAAACTTGCATAGTTATGGCAATTTGAATGTGCCCAAGGATGGTTGCTGGGCTTCAATAGCTGGAGAACAGTTCACTTGGATTTTATGCTAGTTTATACTGAGTGGTGTAATGGGCTCCAGGGCCACACTTCTTTTGTCTTAGTGGAACTGTGGGAAATAGAGTGACCTCCTTCAGATTCTTAAAACTTGCAGGTAGAGCTTCGCTGCCAAAGGATTCAGACGGCAGGGTGGGACACATTCTGGGGCAAGTCTGGTTTGGAGTTCTTATTGACACTATCATGTATGTCAAATAATAACAGGTGGTAAACTAGACTTACCTGTGCTAACTCATATTTCACATTGGTTTGGAGCCCTTTCAAGGGGCTGGAAGGGAAAACGTTAAATTTCCTTCCCAGTTCATAGACAAAGTGGGTGCCTACCAGCAAGGTAGTTTAATGAGAATCGACAATCTCTTTGTGGGATGGTAAGTTCTATCTCTCTCTGAGATGGTTGTTAACTGCCCTGTCTTAGAAGGGACAAGGAAAAGTGGAAGCATAGGAGTGGAAAATCTTTTCCTCAACTGCTTGAATTGAGTTTTTGTAGCAGGCTGTATTATTTGGTTTGCAAGGTTAGGAATTAACCCAACATCAGCCAAATTGATTCACATTGTTGGAGTTCCTGGGTGGTACAAACAGTTAATGCTCTTGGCTGCTAACAAAAGGTTGAAGGTTGGAGTCCACCCAGAGGCACTTGGCCATCTACTTCCAAAAAGCAGTCATTGAAAACCTTCTGGAGTACAGTTCTGACGTACTTGGGGTGACCAGGAGTTGGAATCAGTCAACTGCACGGTAACCGGCCTTCATATTGTTAGGTCAAAAACAAATCTTAACCTCAGATATGGAAGAGTTTTAGATTATGTTTGGAGTTTGTTAATGATCTGTGCTCCAGCCCATCTCTCTTAGTGTGGCGCATGAGAAGGAGTTTTTCTGTGGGAACAGCTGTGGGATGGGAGGTTCTCTTACAGCTGGCTGTGAACTCCGGGCCTCCAGCTCATGGTCCCCGTGGAGCCTCCTGGGTTTTAACATTTTTCCTGGCACTTTGCTTTCTGCTCCACATTTTTCCTCAAGATCACTGCAAAGCTGAATGCCCAGCTTTAGAGTTATTTAAATGTTTATCCTCAGGCCTGAGTAAGCCTCAATTGACTTTTACTGTGTGGGAGCACCAGAGCCAATCCAGAGTGGCTTTAACAAACTTGAAAGAATGCTATCAAAGTATTTCATAATAGGGAAACTTAACTCCAGCCCTTGGGGAACCTGGAACTGAAGTCTGGGCTGTGTACAGACACTTACCCAGCTCTGCTCAGGCCCGCAGGTTTAGCGTTTGCTCACGAGCTCGGACAGCTGACGCTGGGGGTGGATGGAATGCCTTTGGCCCAGCCCTGCCTGCGAATTAGCAGTTCATGCTTCTAGCTCCCTAGTAAAAGGGGTGGAGGTGGAGAGAGGCCCAGAAAAGTCCTGTGAGGGCTTTGGTTAATCTGAAGCAGCAGGCCTGTGGTCTGGAGTTGGGGAGTTTTCTGTCGAGGTTGCTGAATGTGTCTCCTTAGAGGATGGATGGTCCATTGCAGGGCAAAATTGTATGTGTGAGAGGCCTCTTCTACGATCCTGAGCCACTATCTTGAGAATGGTGTGTGTAGTAGCTCTTCTAGAGGAACCATGTTGTTTAGGGGGGCAGTCTAGTTGCTACCACTTGAATCCCCTGTCATCTGACCCTAAATGAGGACAGGCAGGAGAGCTCTGAGGGCCCTGCCATGGGAGCACAAGTAGGATTAGACATACAGCAGCTTTTAAAAGTACAAGGCTATTACGTGCACAGTGAAGAAAATAAGGCTCAAACTAGAGGACACCGAGAGTAAGGACTATTCAGTGGTACCCACTGCCTTCCAGTCGGTCCGACTCATAGTAGAACTGCCCCATAGTTTCCAAGGAGCACCTGGTGGGATTTGAACTGCCGATTAGCAGATGTGGCACTTAACCCACTACACTACTAGGGTTTCCATTCAGTGGTAGGTGGGGTCCATTAGAGAACTACTGGGATGAGACGTCTTGAGTAGGCCTTTGTTTTGTTTTGTATTTTTGTTATTGACTAGCATATTATGCTCCCGAAGGTTAATTTTTTTTTTTTCCATTCTCCTCTTCCTTCCCTTTTAAAAATGATATTAATGTGGCCTTGTCTGGTCAGCCCTGCTCCTTAACTTTCTCAGACTTCATTATTCCCCTTGGCCCCATCCTGGAAATTGTGTGCTTGTTTTTTTAAAAGGTAGGCACCTCATGTTTCAAGTTCAAGTGCAATGGGACTCACTCGGCAGCTTGAACAGATTTGAGTGTTTTTGCAGAGGGAGGGCCATGGCAGATGGGGAGTGTCATGCTCAATAAATACTTGTTGGATGGAGTTGCTGGAAAGGCAGTGGGGGTGGGGAGAGTGAGCCACACCTCCCCTGGGCTCACTGGTAATGGTGTTTCCCACTTCTGGTGTCCACACAGTATCCCCTCTATAATAACTCTCTCCTGTCCCTTAACCCCAAAGTGTTGTTTTCTCTCACATGAAATCTGTGGTCTCCTGTTCATCCTGGCCATGGGGACTAAAGCTCAGCTGGTGGCAAAGACATGACATTTCCATAGATGTCATTGCTGGGCCTGTAGCTTCTCTTCCCTGCACGCTTAACACCAGCAGGTAAGCTTGGGCCATTGCCAGACTGATTCATGGAAACAGCCAATGTTTAGGATTTTATTAAGGAAAAAAAAAAAGCCTGCCTACCTGGCTTTCAGCTTGGATGTGACAATGGGTAAGAGTCCAAGGAAACCAAGATGAATGCTTTTACCCGAGATGGACTTGTACCAAAATCCTAGTAGTACTATATTGTACAGCAAGGGAAAGCAGGACGACTACATCTCAACTGGTGACTTTTCTAGACTACCCACCCATAGTCATGGAGTTGATTCTAACTCAGAGCAACTCTATCAGATTTCTAGACTAGAGAGCAGAATCTCTGTTGGCCCAAGGGTGGCTTTAGTGGTGTGATCATTGTGGAAGCCACCTTCTCCCAAGATAGGCACCTTTCCATGATGCCAGGCACTGCTGTTTCTCCTCCTCCTCCCACCAGATGGGAAAATGCTGGAATGAGATGATCATCATGATTTCTCAAGCATTGGACACATACACTGTCACCCACAGAGTCTGTTCCCTGTTGCCTTTAAGGTTGCCAACCTTGGGCTGGGAGGCTTTGTTCAAATGGTTTTGTCAACCAGCCTGGCTGGGCGTTAACTTTGGACAGAGTAAAGATATGGCTGGGGGAGAGGCAGCTTCCCCTTCCCCCACCCTCTTCCCTACCCCACACACTCCCTTTGCTTGAAGAATTTTCTTTTCTTGCTCTGTGCGTGTTTGATCGCCCACACAGCTCTGACAGAACCACCGCTGATAACATGTGCGCTCCCTACACCACAGCTGCAGGCTGGTTGAAAACCTGCCACGCAGCCCCCTGTGTTGGGGTTGTGTTCTTAACTCATGCCCATCAGATATGGCGTGCAAGCTGGGGCTGAGGGCGAAGGGTTGGGTAGGGGAGCATTTGGCTTGATAGAGGAGAAGCGACCAGAGGGCTTTCACAAGATTGCATAGTCTGGATTTAGAGATTGGAGAAACAGGGCTGTGCAAGCTGCACCCATGACGTAGGTGCAGGTTGGTAACGCTGAGGGCAGCACCTGGGCTCTTTCTCGTTAAAACCGGAATCTTGGGTGGTTCTGTGTTCATAGGAGAAGACTAAAACAGCTGCTGCTTTCAAAAGAAAGTCTGTCAATATCAACTCCAGAAGACTCAAACACCTGTAATTTTCAAGGAAGTTGAGATTCATAGACAGTTTTAGTTTCAACAGAAATCCTGATGGCAGAGTAGTAGTGTGATGGCTGCTAACCAAAAGGTCAGCAGTTCAAATCCTCCAGGTGCTTCTTGGAAACCAACTCTATGGGGCAGTTCTACTCTGAGCTGTAGGGTCATTTGAGTTGGAATCGGCGTGACAGCAGTGGATTTGGTTTGGGTTAGTTTCAGCAGCGCGCTCCGTTTGTTTAGCTGTTTGTTGCTCATCACCAGTCTTCTCGAATGTTTCTTGTTTGTCTCAGAACAGTCCTCCCAAGTGAGGGTTTTCATCCTCACAACAGGCCTCCGTGTGAGGGTACAATTTACTTGGTTTTGCATATAAGGAAACTGAGGCCCAGAAAGGAAGTGACTTGCCCAAGACCATGGGACTAATAAAGCCCTTTTGTTTCTAGATGGGGGTCCCTCCCATCTGTATATGGAGAAGCCACTGTGCATTTCATCTCAGACCAGCATCCCGTGCTGCCTACCTAGTCACCGTTTCACCTCTCTGTGAATACCTGTGTCCCAGGAACAAAACTTAATTGTTAAACTGACTGAAAGAGAATCAAAAAGAAAATGGGTCTGCAAAGAAGTCTTTTCTTCCTCCAGTGTCTCCTAAGTGCCTAGCCATGCCATAGGCTATAAGAATGATGTTTATTATATGTGTGCTGTAGTGGTGGTGTGTGGATGTTTCCAGCTGGTTTGAGATAGACATTTTCCTTAGGGAATGAGCAATTACCCAGAGATAGCTAAGGCCAGTGAGGTGTTCTTGCCTCTGTGGGTCATGGTCGTAGTTACTGAGCTGAGTGCCATGTCGAAGTGACACTCTAAGATGTCTTTATATATGTGACTGTGTGGAACCCAAAAAGTGCCTGGGAATAAACATAGATGGTGTGTTCCTTTGATGGGAGGTGGGGGGCTAGGTGCAAATGATATTGCTTCATGATGATAACAGTGTAGCCTGCTGTTCATTGTAGGGGATCCCTGGTGCAGCCCCCCAGTACATACTTCCGGTGGGAAGGAGACCTGTTGGACACATGATCTGTCTGAGCCCATCCTTCTCCTAGCTTTTGGTGAACTGGGAGTGGGTACATTGTGCTATATGATAAAGCACCCTTGTAAGACAGGTATGTGTCAGCTAACAGGGATGGCAGAAGAAAACTCCTAGAAACTTAATACCGCGGAGAATTGTCTGGTCTATTTCACAGAGGCTGTCTAACCTTCCTACGGGGAATGTTATGGGCGGCTGTTACCTCCAAAATAGATTTTGGATAGAAATGCTTTTAATGTTCTAACAACTACATCATTATGTGGAAACTTTTCTTTCTCAGTTACTTCCCAACCTCGTAAGATAAAGTCAACAAATATTATAAAAATGATTCTGTATAATAAAGTTATTTTCATGATTCATATAAGTGATTTGTTGGTTCTTTTTTTGTGGTTTTTGTTGTTTGAAGGGGGAAAAAAAAAGAGAAACACCAGTCTCATAGAAGAAGTACTTTTGCTGGCCCCTGTCCATGCAATAGTTCATCTGCGTAAGCCACTTTTGAGTGTTTGTTGTTTGCACTGTAGATGGAAAGAAGGGAGCTGAGCTGCGAAATCATCACCAGCCAGCAGTGTCCCCTTTGCTTTCTCTTCACCTCAAACCTCCCACCCTTGGAAACATCCCTGTTCTTTTCAAACGGAACACCACACAGACACCCAGCAAAGGAGAGTTTGTGAGTATGCGTGCATGTGTGTTTTTGAATGTGAGTGTGCGTTTGAGGATGAGTGTGTGGTTACCTTGAATGTGAGTGTGAGACAATGTGTGTGTAAATGAAAAAGTGCACATGCAAATGACAAAGCCAGGGGGCAAATGTTAACAACAGGCAAATCTGGGGAAAGGTGGTATGGGTTTTCTCGGTACTATTCTTACTCTTGCATCTGTAAGTTTGAAATATTCCCAAGTAAAAAGTTATGCAACTCAATATATGATAGACTAATTTGACCGTAACAGGAACTCTTCAGAATTGGAATTTTCTTCTCTTTCATCATTATAACTTTTCTTATTCTCCCCATTTAGCAGACGGAACTACTGAAATCCAGAGAAGTTAAGTGACTCATCTGAATTCACATAGCACACTGGGGCACAGGCAGGACCTGGGTCCCGGTATTTGCTATTATGGTAGACCACCTTTCAGGAGACTCCCGTTTGTCCTTGCTCCTTGCTCCTCGACGTGGTTAAGTTTGGCATCAGCGTCTGAGAAGTGGTTGGGTGCCTGCTGCCATGTGTCTGAGCCCTGGCCACACCCTACACTGACCCAGCAGAAGAGCCAGCAGGGTCACGGCATTCTGCTGAAAGGCACCAAGCATTCTCGGCAGGTCCAGGTACCTTCTAGGGAAAAGTGCTTCTTGATTCTAAGAAACACTCTCACTGTGCTCTGTGACTTAACTCTTGTTATTTCTTAAAATACATAGAATTGAAAGGTGGTTTTTTGTCAGATTCATGGCATTTATGGCGTAGAAATCTGAGAGGAAAAGAAGTTGAGTTTGGTTTAGAATATAATGCCTGGTCTGGGCCTGGGCCAGTCAGCTTTCCTCAGCTGTGGACCAGTTGGTTAGTTGTACCAGGCTGTCTTGTGAAGAGGATGATGTAGAATTGAGTGAAAACATCTTACCAAGTGGGTCAGGAGTTAACAACTTTAGACACAAAGGGAAGGCTCATTTCTAGTCAGTGAAAGCCTTCCATTAACCACAGGGCCCAAGGAAGGGTGGATCTCACCACTAATCAGACAGAGTTTGAGGTTCAGACGCCACAATTTTTTCCCCACCCCCTTTTCTCTCACACCAAACCACGTTATGTGTCTGTGCTCCTTGAAGGCACTTTTAAAATATTCTTTTCATTTTACTTATGTTTTTTTCTCCTAGCTGCCAGAATTTGGGTATGTGAATGAGTCCTGCTTTACTTTCTAACACAGTAGAAGCCATCTTTTAAAAAGCTGTAGTTTTAGTGTGTGTGTGATCACTGAAACGCCTATCTGGAATTACCCTCTCCTGACTGTGAAGTTGTCATCAAAGGATTTTGTTCATGGGCTCCAGCCAGTTGTGTGAGACAGACCCATGAGCATTTATTCATTATTGTCTCAGCTTCTATATTTAGATTGGTAGCTTGGTTGTCCTTAGAGGCTGTCAAGTTGTATGGGCTTTCCCAACTGCTCCTGATTCTTTCTTTTTGAGGATTTTAGCTCTGTCCTGCTCCCAAGTCGTTGTTAGGTGGATGACAACCAGAAACAACTGGGCAAGATGCAAGAACATGAGACAAGGATAAGCACAAATTCCTGCCAGGTTGTCTACAGCTTAGAGGTAGGTCTGTGTTGGAGCTGCTGCACAAATGGCCAAAGCTATCTGCTTAGATAGACCATGACAAGTGAGCTTCTATCTGCCAGTTCTTAGGGGTTTGGCTAGGAGGTCTTGGTAACAGACATCCCAAACTGTTTCTCTGGATCAAGTTAATTTTCCTTTTGCTTCATGAGGATAGACCTTTTCTTTACTTAGATTATAAAAGGAAGTGAAATTACCATGAAACAGCTTCTGATTTAAGAGTAAATACAAAGCCCATTGTATTCAAGGTGGATGCTCTGTGTGTTCCTTGCCCTCCTCTGCTTCTGAAAGAATTTCTGGAGTGGTGACATGACAAGCTTCTTTCCACTATGAAGCCATCATGTGTCTCAGGCATATGTTGAAGGTAGGAAAATTCCTTCCGGTATCATACCTTTCAAGATTCTTTCTGGCAGTGCCATCTAATCTGGCATTTCAGACTAGGTTGAACCTGGAGGTCTTTACCTAACCCTTCAGCCTCTCTTAGCAAACCCAAACCAGAGCAAGAACAGGGCTTCAGAGCAGGGGCGGCCCTGGAATGTTCCCCAGCAGTTTGGGATTTTTCCACAGCTAAGGCACAGCATGGGAGTTTGCCACCAATTTGAGGACAAGTTGAGTCCATTCCAGAATATCAGTGGCCAGTAGGGAACCACTCAATGAAATGTAGTCGTCTCCTAGGTCATTCGCCTTTGAGGCTAGGAATATGGGGTAAAACTTGAGTAGAAAAGTGGAGATCATCAGAGAAAACTTGCTGCAAATGGGTTCAAGATGGTTCATGTTGATTTTCAAGGGCATCAAGGTTGGGCCGAGTAACTCTGGTAGGAGTTTAGACTCTGAAGACAGAGGAAACTGTGACAGTGACTTCCTAGCTGCCCTGAGGAATGAGACCGAGCGATTATTCCTTATCCTGGCCTCCCTATACCCAGAGCCGAGGGAAGGAGAATCAAGCTTAAGTGAGGGTCCTGACAGGTTCCAACCTAGTGAGATGTGGCAAGTGAGCAAACCTGCCGTCTGAGCTCTGGTGTCCATTAGAGGGTATATCTGGCTTGCCTGGTCATGTGACCAAACCTGCTTGTGGCTAGCCACAGGTAAACTGAGCACTATTTATATTCATTTTAGGGGAGGAGATGGAAGAAATCATCTCAGGAGCCTACAACACAGCTGTCTCATCAGCCTGAGAAGGCAGATCGCCCTTTGACTTTGTACCTTTTTTTTGCTTTTTCCCTGCTTGCTTTGCTGTCTTCTCTTGCCCCAGATAATACCACGGGCTCTGAGCTTTCAATTTAGTGAAATTGGTCAGTAGCCATCTCTAATTTACCCTCTAAGAGTTGGGGAGTTCTAAACTAAGAAAGGCTCAACTCCTGTGTTGTAGCCTCTGCCTTCAGGAAGTGACAGTTGAGACCCTTGGGGGTATGCATTTATGTTCTTTGGGGAACTCATTTTGGGTGAACTCCAGTGCTTCACTCATTCCGTTCTGATGGACCCAAAGTTCTTTCTTGTATCTCAGCAGAAACCCTGATGGTGTAGTGGTTAAGTCCCATGTCTGCTAACCATCAGGTCAGTAGTTCAAATCCACCAGATGTATCTTGGGAACTATGGAGCAATTCTTTTCTGTCCTGTAGGGTTGCTATGAGTCAGAATCCACTTGACAGTAGTGGATTTTTTTGGTTTGTATCTAAGCAGAATCTCTGCTCAGTTTTACATGTACCCAGAAGACAACTGATAAGCTAATTCATTTTTCCTCCTGGGGTCTAACTAGTTGTTTGTACCTCTCTTTCCTGGGCTTTTGCAGATTTCTGTATTACTTTTGAAGAAGGATGATGGCAAATGGATGTCCAGGGGTCACTTAGCCTAGAACAACTCTGAAGTTATGTTGGGACCTGTAAAACCAAACCAAGTCTGTTGCCATAGAGTCAATTCTGACTCATAGTGAGGAGCTCTAGTGATACATTAATAAGAACTGTGGCTGCTAACCAAACGGTCAGCAGTTTAAATCTACTAGGCACTCCTTGGAAACCCTGTGGAGCAGTTCTTTTCTGTCCTATAAGTTCGCTATAAGTTGGCATTGACTTGAAGGAGTTCTGGGTCTGTAACCAAACCCAAACCAAGCCCACTGCTGTTGAGTTGATTCTGACTCACGGTGACCCCATAGGATAGAGTAGAACTGCCCCACAGAGTTTCCAAGAAGCATCTGGTGAATTAGAACCATTAATCTTTTGATTAGCAACCATATTAAAACAACAACAAAAAACAAAACCTACTGCCATGAAGTCAATTCCAATCCATAGTGACCCTATAGGACAGGGTAGAACTGCCCCATAGTTTCCAAGGAGCGCCTGGTGGATTCAAACTGCCAGCCTTTTGGTTAGCAGCTATAGCACTTAACCGCTTTGCCACCAGGGTTTCCAGCAACACTGTAAGAATCCCTTAATTCTGCCCGAAGTGTCAGTTTTGCTTCCGGTATAACACAACACTTCTTAATTTGTTTTAAGGTCTCGTTCATTTACTATCTTTATTTTACCTTGTACTGATTTACATCTTCCTGTGAGAGTTTCAATTCCTTGCCTCAGACTAAAGCTCGTTTGCTGTTTCATTTCTTCTTAGCTGCCTTCCCTTCCCCCAAATTAGAAGTCCAGTGCAGTGATCAGTTGAATTTGGCTATAGCCTACAAAAGTCCAGATGCTGAAGTGTTTGGGTACTTCATGAGGAGTGAAGTGAATTTCTGTCTTCCCAAATTAAGCCAGTTCATTTTTTGTTCTCCCAGTTTTTGATTTTGAAAAAATTCAGAACCTATAGAAAAGTCGTAGGCACAACAGACACCCATGTATCCTTTACCTAGACTCATTAATTGCTGATTATTTTTGCCACAACTTATCTTCTCTGTATATATGTATGTACATATCTAGACTTACACACACGTGTATCCATATACACATTTTTTGCTATTTGAAAATAAGTTACAGATATCATGACATCACCCTTCACTACTCTAGTGTTGTCTCCTAATAAAAAACCCGGTGCCATTGAGTCAATTCTGACTCATAGCGACCCTAGAGGTCAGAGTAGAACTGCCTCATAGAGTTTCCAAGGAGCACCTGGTGGATTTGAACTGCTGACCTTTTGGTTAGCAGATGTAGCACTTAACCATTATGCCACCAGGGTTTCCCCTCCTAAGAATAAGGACATAGTAATCACAATATTATTACTACACCTAAAGAAACCCCATATCGTATAATATGTAGTCCTCACTCAGATTTCTCCTTTGTTTTTAATCCACGGTCCAGGCAAAGTTCTCATACCCTTATCCCTTTATTGAAGATGATTTTCAGTCTTTGAAGAGAGTGTACCACTTATTTTAGTTGTCTTTGGTTCTGGACTTTTCTGATTGTTTTTTCATGGTGACGTTTAACTTGTTACCCTATCCTCTGTTTCCTATGAATGGGTAGTTAGGTCTGCAGATCTGATTAGATTTATGTTGAACATTTTTGGCAAGAACATTTTCATGGGTCAAGTTGTGTACTTTATAGTACATTGCTTTAGGAGGCACATAATGTCAGGATATCCATTATGAAGTTTGATCACTTGAGGTGGCAAGATTTTTTTCTTATATTTTATTGTGCTTTAAGTGAAATTTTACAGTTCAAGTTAGTTTGTCATTAAAAAAACTTACACATACATGGTTATGTGACCCTAGTTGTACTTCTCTCACTGTGACAACACACTGCTCCTCTCTAACCTGTATTTCCCGTGTCCATTCAGCCAGCTCCTGTCCGCCTCTGCCTTCCTTCCTTACCTCGGAACAGGGGCTGCCCGGTTAATCTTATGTATCCCCTTAGACCAAAAAGCACACTCTTTGCCTGTATTGTCTTATGTCTTATAGTCCAATCCAGTCGTTGTCTGAAGAGTTGGCTTTGGAAATGGTTTCAGCTCTGGGCCAATAGAGAGTTTGGGGCTGTGTCTTCCGGGCACTCTCCAGTCTGTCAGACTGTCAAGTCTTTTTGTTTTACTAGAGTTTGATTTCTGCACCCTACTCTTCTGCTACATCAAGGAGTCTTTATAGTGTTTCCCGGCAGGATGGTCATTGGTGTTTGTCAGGCCCTATTTAGTTTTTCCAATCTCATGCTAATGTAATCTCTGGTGTATGTGGACCATTTCTGTCTCTTGGGCTTATGTCTTTGGTGTTCTGCATTTGCACATTGTTTTCTTAGTAGGTAATTTATGGAGTGATGAAAATACATACTCTGTTCTCCAACAGCCTTTTGCCTGATAGTTCTAGCATCCATTGATAACTTCCTGATTGAAATATTATTTTGAAAATTGCATAAAGCCAACCCTGAATTAACATCTGTGGTGGTAAGTATCTGACACAAGTAGTTCAGAAGAGGAATTAACCAAATAATTTTTGCAGGGTTTTGCAATCATCAGGTAAAAGGCAACAAAATAGAGTTATCAAACTCTGTCAAGCTTTGTAGGTATTCTGCGTGATTTACATGATATTAAGTAGATAATTAGTTGCTTAAGCATATACTAACCCTCTGATCATTTGCTTGAGGTCAGGGAGAAGGCAGTCTGGACCTAAAGATATGTCATAGTCTGGTCATAAAGCAGAAATTATTATGATTATTTGAAAGTTTTGTAATCCTGTGCTGCTTTAATGTACTTACTCACATTTCCACTTTGGTTCACCAAGAAAGGAGTCGCCTGATTTTTTAGTTGTCGTCTTCATCCCCTTGACCCAGCCAACATGCCTGATAAGTAAACAGTGTTCCAGCAACCTGAGTATGATCATTCTGGTTTCTGGTAAGTGAAGAGGCTAGGGCCCTTCCAACCCGTGGAGTAGTTCTTGAAGGGAGGTGGCCAGACTATCATGACACAGTTGAGTCTGATAATGAAACTCATAGGTTGGAGATGGACTTGAAAAGTCTTCAGTTTGGAGGAAAAAAAGGCCTCCTCTCAGTTTGCTCTTAGTTTGAAGACATCAGTTGATCTCTTGACATAGGTATGTGTTGTGTCCTTCCGTCCATCTGTAGCACCTTGGAAACTGATCCCTCTTCCATAGGAGAATCCATGAGAGTGTGTGAGGTGCACATATTCAGAAAAGAAATCAGAGTCTAGTTTCAATCACACTTTTCCTCTGAGGGCTTACTGTAGATGAACTTACCCAATCTATAGTTCTTCTTGACCTCGTTTATCTTAAGAGACTACCTAGCAGCAGACTAGATATTATGATTTCTTCTCTACTTAATGGGAATTGGTTTGTCATGGGAAATGAGGATACTAAAGGGCTTATGCCTGTCCTCTGAGTTTATAGGCCACCCAGAAAAAAAAAATTCCATCAGTCCCAAATAACCATGGGGTAAGGATTTCTACTTTATTTTTTTAGGGGAAGAAGCTAGGCTGTCCTATTTTTGATTCTCTTGCAAAGGCCTAGTAGATCCCAAAGGAATGTATGCTCCAATCAGTAGCTGGTAATGTTTGCTTTTAAGAATGTTGAAATACTACAGAGCTCCTCTTCAGAGAATTCAGATATAAGGTGAAAAGTTCATACCACTTCCTTTTCTTCTAACTGCAGCTTCTTGAGAATTATACAAATGTCTGTGTAACTCCTCTCTCTTTATGTATACACACACACACGTACGCTTTGGAGTTGTCCTTTTCCTCCTTGCTAATACAAAGGGTTAGCATGTTCCATATTTTTTTCCCTACAATGACATCTCCAGATGAGTTGCTCCCTAGCCCTTCTCTCCAGCTGCCTACAGATGTGCTCTGCTTCCTGGGAAGTCAGACATGCAGCCAGAAATGCTTCCATTGGCTCTCAGAGCTTGAGCTGCACACTTCAACATGGAGTTAGCAGTTAGCTGAAGCCCTGGCTGAGAAGTTTCTCATGTGTATATGAGCATCAGTATTCTCTTTTTTCTCTTAAGTCTTCTTGGTAGGGGAATCTTCATGTTAGTCTTTTTTTCCCCCTCCTTTTAAATCTGGTGTCTTTAATCTTCCTGTTATGGCCAAAATTGGCTATTGCTTCTTGTTGAAAGAAGTGCTCAGAGACCCAGGTTTAATTTTCCCAGCTGGAATGGATGGGGTCTCCTTGGGCTTTCCAAGAGGGTTTCTCTAATTCTGATACAGTCATTTTAAGGATTTCAGTTTGACCCACAACTTCCCTCCAAAACCCACGTGCCCCTGATTTAAGCAGTTAAGCAGTGCTGGACCACAGAGAGCTCAGAAGACGGCCTGCACTGTTTAATCCCAACATATGCACTAAAATAGAAAAATAATCCTGCCAGGAGGAACTTCCCTTGCTTACTGCAAATCTGTTACTGGGGAAATGTTTAGAAACTCCACATCCTTGTTCGACTTTGCTTTTCTCCAGATTAACATGTGTCCCAAGCAAAGTGCTGCACCACTGCTAGGGAGCGGGGTGGGGCAGGACCTGTTTCCTTCGCGTCCAACCACACTGCCCTGCTTTTTCTCCCTGGGGTCTCTGTCCCTGCCTCTTTCACCTTTCTACTTTAGGAAGCAAACTTG
Organism: Heterohyrax brucei; assembly: GCA_028571685.1. Taxonomy (NCBI): domain Eukaryota; kingdom Metazoa; phylum Chordata; class Mammalia; order Hyracoidea; family Procaviidae; genus Heterohyrax; species Heterohyrax brucei. The sequence goes on along the minus strand of CM053149.1, from coordinate 107,279,953 downwards.
ATAGCTCCTGGATTCTCCTCTGTCCCTTTCCCAACCACAGCTCTAAAAATGGGGGGCAAACCCTGCAAAAAAGCAATGAGCCCATAAGCTGAGAGAAAACATCTCTTTAAGCTCTTGAGTTTTATCCCCTCTTACTTTGTATTTTAAAAGCAGTTAGGGTACAGGAGCGTGTGTGTGTTTCTGACCTTGGTAAAAAGGGATGTTAGAACTACCACAGAGAGGAACGAAATTCTGAAGGTATGACATTCCACAGAACAGCAGGCCACGTCTCTTGGAGTCACTGTTAGAAAAGAACAGGACTAGATTAAAAGATGTAACCAGTTATAAATATGTGATGGATAAATCAGCTGTGAAGGATACTTGTGGATCATTAAGCGAGCTTTGTATGTAGACTGAGGATTCAGTGAAAGGAAACTTCACTGAAATAGAGATAGGAAAGTCATTGAAGAAAGCGGGTCGTAGCAAATTATAGTATGATCTCATGTTATTAAAAAACATGCACACATGCACAGAGAAAGCAGAAAGGCTGTGCGTGGTGCTGGTCTCTGAATGCAGGAATGCAGTTTTATTTTTTAGCTTTTGCTCATCTGTACTGTTTCCTCCAACATATGTACAACTTCTGCTGCAACAAGAGTCTCTTTCAGAAGAGAGAGGATTAGTGCTAAGAGTGCTTCTCCCTTCTTTTGTAGCTTGGGTATTTTGGGATCACCAGGCCACATGCTCTGGAAACCCTGGTGGCCTACTGGTGAAGTGCTACAGCTGCTAACCAGGAGGTATGCAGTTCAAATCCACCAAGTGCTCCTTGGAAACTTCATGGGGCAGTTCTGTTCTGACCTGTAGGGTCACTGTGAGTCAGAACCAACTCGATGGCAGCTAACAACAGCAACAGGCCACATGCTAAACCCTCCGGGACAGCTGTCTGTCCTGCAGGGTTGCTTTGAGTCTGAATCTGTCAGATGGCAATGGATTTTAGGTCTCATGCTAACAGAGGGTGGTTGGAGACCTGCCTTTAACTGCTGCTGAGAATTTGAATTTCTAACAAGTTCCCAGGCATGCAAACACTGCTGATCAGGGACTAGTTCTGACAATTGCTAGTAGAGCAGTGGTTCTCAAACCTTGGTGGTGTGGTGAAGTTCTGTGTCTGCTAGCCAAAAAGTCTGTAGTTCAAATGCACCAGACACTCCTTGGAACCTCTCGGGGGATTTTCTGTTCTATAGGGTTACTATAAGTTGGAATCAGCTCAATGGCAGTGGGCTTTTTTTTTTTTTCTTCTTTAAGAATCACCTAGGGATTTTATTAAAATGTAGATTCTAGTTCAGTTTATCTAGGGTGGAAATTCAAATTCTCATCTAGTCCACTAAGAAGAAAACCGGTTCAAAACTCTGGTGGAGAGTAGCCTTGTCTTTAAGCCCCAGGCTTTTCTTCCCACATTGCTCCAAAAATGGTAAAATAAATGAAATAGATCCCTAAATGCCCAGCCAGAACCCATTGGTTGGGGACTGATTTCTCCATGTCTACCCCACAGTCTCTCTCTGGCCAAGCTGAGAAGAGCAGCCACAGAGTGCCTCACTTCTTGCCTCATCTGCTGTCTTCCTCCTCCTGACCCCATTCCAGCACTTCTGTAGGCTGCCTGTCTTCTTGGCCTACCCGTGTTGGTTTGGTCAGGCCTGAGCTGGATTTCCAGCAGAGATAAATTGGTGGGCCCCTACAGAGTCATTTGCTGGGAGGAAACCCCTGGAGGCCTTGCCTGGCAGCCTGGCACTAAGGCATTGCACCAGCTTCCCTACTTCAACCTCAGCATCACCTTCTTGTCCTACTCCTCTTTGTGTCACCGGTACTTGTCACAGAAACCGGCTCATGGTGGGTACTCAGAAACTCTTTGCAGAAGGAATCAGTCTGCTGTGGGCCCTTCTGCTACTCTTGGTTCAGCATCTTATTTGCTATTGGCATGCTTTCTACCCTCTTAATGATCTCCCAGTGGGCAGACACTTGACCTCTGGTCCTCTTCCCAGAGCCATCCAAGTTAGCAGTTGGAAGGCAGGGCCAAGTGGCTTGGGAAGATAGTACCTAAGACTTCTTATCTGGTGTGTGTGTGTATGTATGTGTGTGTGTCTGTGTCTGTTTCTTTCTTCTTTTGCCATTGCCTAAGACCCAAAGCATCTGCCACCGCTCAGCATGGTGTAGTGGCCTGGCTGCCTGCCAGTGTGCATAGCCAGGTGGTTGGGCTGCTGCATGTGATGGGCTGATAATATGCCACACTGCTGTAAACAGGACACTCCACCCTCCCACAACCACACAGCCGGTGTCCCACAGCCGCTGTTTTGTCATGGCCTGTCATGATGTGGGCCCCTCTTCCTTGATAAGGGAGCCAATTGTCCCATCTGTCCCCTGCATTTCCCAAATCTGAGAGGGGTACTTTCCAGAAATGAAACCAGTTCATCTTCTAACCACAAGTACCTGATATGACTTATCAAGGCTTCTTCTCCTTTAAACATAATCACTCAAGGGCAGAACCCAGCACTCCGATCTTTCTGGTAAGCCCATAAGAGATAGATACAGGGCCTACTAGCACAACCCATACTTCAGTTCCACTCAGTTGAGTTTTCTTGGGGGAAGTTTATGACTGGAGTAGATCCCGTTGGGCAGCAATGAGATGGCCTGCAGCTGTGGATACCCATACCTACAAGAAGCTTCATTTCCTCCTGAGCTATTTACTCAAGATGGTATCCAGATTGGATTGGACTATCACTAGGAAAGGGAGCAGTTTTGACCCTGCAGGTGTATGTAACATCTCTGGGGAAAGATGCCCCTTCTTGGGGGACCAGGAAAGCCCGTGCCTATTAATATGGCAACTAGAACTTCGCACATATTTTCTGAGTTGTTTCTTTCAAGATTCCTTTGTCCTCACCATCAATCCTGAAGGATTGTAATGGGGGAGGGACTGGATTAAGTGTTATGAATTGGTTTCAGGTAATTGCATGAGGTGTAATTGCATCTCATCATCTTTACAGTACCTTACGAGGCAACTGAGGCCAGGATTGTGCTCCAGTTTGCCAGCTGGAGCTGGTGGGTGTGGTGTTGACAGCAGCTGAACTACAGCGAAGGCAGAGCTGCAGCCAGAACTAGATCTTCGTGTCTAAACCCCCACCAGGTGTCTGGGCTACCCTGCCCCCACCTTCCCTGCTGGAGCAGCCTGCAGCCCCTTCATAGATGACATCTGATTTTGGCATTGGCTCGTGTTGTCTGGGGCGGGGGACTTGATCCCGCTTTAGGTCTTATATCACTTTTAGTATCCATATTAGCTGGTGCTCAGCAAACCATTTAGAGGGAATTTGTATGTGTGTGTATATGATTGTGATAAGTAAAAGTATACAATCCAAATTGGTTTTGCAAGCCCACCTATTTGCAGCTCCTGCTCTCCCCACCTGGTGACAGCATGCTTCTTTCTATTCCATGCTTCTGGTGTCCCCTCAACAACATCTGTACTCTCTTCTCCACCCTCTTTTCTCCCATCTACAAAGAGATCAGTAGGACAGCCTCCTATAAATGCATAGAATCATAAAGTATGCACACCATGTGGTCACACTGTGTCTCTGATGGGACATCTGATTCTTGTATGAAAGTTGACCTCATTACTGGTTTCCGGTCAGAGACAGCAGCAAGTCTAGGGCCCATGCTCACGGGGGAGGGTCCAGGCTGTTAGACCATCAGTTCAGGTCTTTTAGGAGAGGTCTTGGGCTGAACCCCTCATTTTCTTTTGTTGGTTCAGGGGCTGTAGTTGTGTCTCCCCTCACAACTGTCTTTGGTGGTGGCTGGCCACCATCTGGTTCTTCCGGTCTCATGTCAATACAGTCTCCCAGTCATATGGGTTCTTCTGTCTCCTGGGCTCTTTTTTCCTCATGTCTTTGATGTTCTTAGTGATCATCTGTTCCAGATGACATGGGACGATTTGGTGTACCTCAGATGGCAGCTTGCTGGCCTTTAAGACTCCAGATTCCACTCACCAATATGGGGTGCAGAAGACTCATTTAGAGGGAATCTTTGAAATGGTAGGTTTTCTTCTAACAAAATCTAATCATCTTTTTTTTTTAAGTGCTCCCCTCTCCTATTTCCTAGGCATGATGTAAACATGGCCTTTCAGTCTCAATGGGGCCAGGACATGCCAAAAATTTGGAGATTAAGGAGGGAGGTGGAACCTTGATCTGAGAGAGAAGATAATTCTGTCATTTTGTGGCTAGCTAGGAGCTGTGGCAGTACCTGTGCTAGGATGTGGTCACTGTCATAAGGCTGAGACCTAGCTGTCTCCTCATTTAAGGAAAAGAAACTGAGACAAGTCCTCCAGTTTGACTTAGTTGCAGTGAAATCCTTTTAGGCCCATCTGGGGCCTTTGATTCTAGACTAGAATTATCCTGGATCTTCCTCCCTTCCTCTGTATGTGGTTTTTGGGTTTTGTTTTTTTTTTGTATATGGGGAAACATATCAGGACCCATGAAGTCCTCAGATCTTTGAATCACTTTGGTCAGAGGTGGCTGGACAGAATGTAGAATTGGCCGAATTCCAGGATTCTGTGAATACTAGGAGTAAAATGCCACCTTTGGGCACTGTCACTGGAGACTGGACTCCTTCCTGTGTGTGAAGGGTAGTGAGGAGATGTAAAATTAGTATGACTGAAATCGTCTCTAGGAGATAGTAGGATCATTTTCCCCAAGCTTAAAAAAAGAAAGAACGCCATTGCATGATGCCAAGTGCGCCCAGTGCAGAGCACCAGTGGTCAGGCCTTCCGTTTCCTCTCTTCCTCTCCTTCCCTGGAAAGGGGCTAAAAGAGCCATCCACCCTCCAGGTGTCTAGGCAGGTGTCCCAGCAAGCTGGGGGGTGTTCCTGGTGTAATGAGGATATGATCCTCAGTGAAGAGTTGAAAGAAAGCTGATGTGGGGGGAAGGCAGCTTGGGTTTAGATGCTAGACTGCCGCTGACTTACTGGGCAACTGATTTCCTATCAGAGACTGAGCTTCGTTATGCCTTAGTTTCTTTACCTTCCTTCTTTCCCTATCCCCTTTTATAGCTGACAGGGAAGTAAAAAGAGGTTGTACACATCAAAGTACCTCGTAGAGACAGGGCTAAGCTTGAACGTACTTTATAAACACACACACACAAAAAAAAATGGATAACACACACACAAAAAAACGGATAAAAGTGGCATGTGTGTGGCTGGCGGTGTCAGAGTAGAAATATGTTCTGTAGGGTCTTTAGTGTCTGATTTTTCAGATGTGGATGACCAGACTTTTCTTCACTTGTGCCACTGGGTGGACTTGAACCTCCAATGTTTTAGTTAGGTGCTGAGCACATCCACACTACCTAGGGACACCCTATAAACACAAGATAGTACTTAAGGGTCCCAGTAAGGACAAATCTGAGGTGATGGGAGAGGTGGGACCAAGAAATCTTTCTCCACTTTGCTAGTGTCTCAGCCCTGGAGTGACACTCTTCTCACTTCTAAACGATGATGATGATGGTGATGATGATGAGGAGGCGGCCTGCAGGCTCCTGGTATTTTAGCCTGTATGCAAGTCTCGCTCATCTGCTTCCCATCAACCCATTGGGCAATTGTGTCAATTTGTGAATCTGTTTTCCTGGGTCCTTGCCTCTTCAGTGGGCTCTTCCATTTTGGAGGGCTATGGGATGGCATTTTTGGTGTTTGGTATGATGTGTAGAGTGGGCCAGAAGCTCCCAGAAGAATCCAGATTGCTACCTTTTGATCTTAAACCTGAGATAGGAAAGTTAGTGGTTGAAATGCTGGTATGAGAGATGAAATTGGGGCTTGACCCCAGCATTCCTGCCACTTACTGGGCAACCAGGTACAGGGAGGGTAAGGAAAGGGTTGGGCCTTCCTGAGACTTGGAGGAAAAAAGAAAAAAAAGTGTGTGTGTGTGTGTGTGTGTGTGTGTGTGTGTATGGGTGGATCTTTACTCAAGGGGAGTGAGTAGAGCATGAGTAGCGCCCAAACACATGGTATAACTAAGGTATACCTATCTTTCTAATACAGTTTTTCAATTGTATTCAAATATCTGGGTGCCTGCCAATTGCCAGGCTCTGCTCTAGAACCTGTGGGAAGTACAAGGATAAACCGAAGACAGTCCTTGGCCCCAGGTTGTTTATTATCCAGGAGTTATAAATACCTGTCATCTAAGAGAGAGGGAAGTAAGTACTACAAGAGTAAAAGGACTGAGGAAACTCAGAAAATTCTGAGACATTCCTGCTAGGAGTCCAGAAGGCTTTGTGGAGGCAGAGGTAGTTAGGCGGGTCCTGAGAAATGGGTTGGATTTCAACACTGGGCACATGTGCAAACTTCAGACGTGGGAAGGCCCGGGGCATGGGTGGGAATGGATATGGACAAGTTTGTTCAGGATGTAGAGACCTTGAAGAGTCAAGTGTAAAGTGAAGGTAGGTCATGAGCAGATCTGTGAAGCCTTTGAACACCATCTTCGAAAGAGAGTCTTGGAAGAGTTTTGAATGTAGAAATCCCAAGCTTAATTAATGTGTCATTGGTCAATACTGAACAGATTTGGAAAAATGCTTATGACAGAGGGTGAGAAAACATTGCCAAACAATATGTACTGTGTGATCCCATTTTTACTTTAAAGCACATACATACATGCAGAAGGTAAGACCTACAGGGAAATATATATATATATATATATATATGTCTATATCTATGTAATAGTATTAACTATTAAAAAAAATCGCATTGCTGTCAAGTTGATTCCAACTTTAGTGACTGTAGAACAGAGCAAAACTGTCCCACAGGGTTTCCAAAAAATAGCTGCTGGATTTGAACTACTGACCTTCTAGTCAGCAGCCGAGCTGTTAAATACTGTGAAACCAGGACTCCTGATACACATATGCATTATTTCACACAAGTGTGTGTGTATTTGATCTGTGGTTGGTTGAACCCATGGATGCAGAATCTGAAGATAAGGGAGGACTAACTGTGTATTATAGTTTTAACAGCAGTCATCTCTGGGTGTTGAGACTTGAAGTTTTGGGTAGAACAAAGCAGAACATAATGTAGTGCATTTCCTGTTAATTACAGCTGTGTTAAAATGTACACAAACACTAAATGATTTGGAGAAGGCTGATGGTGCCATCAGTGTCTCTGTGGTACATAGCTCGTCAAGTTCATTTCTGTCTACAATCCCCAGCTCTCTTTGCTCAGCCTAATGCACATGAAACATCAGTGGATTACTAAAGGTGAAAGCAGCTGTTTTGTTTGAGAAAGGAAAAAGCCTGTCAGAGCTTAACCTAGCAGAGTGTTCCGAATGTGGCCATGGAAAATAGAATCAACCCAGATGATTGAAACTCATAGACGATGTAAAATCCTTAGATTTTACCAACAGCTTCAACTTTTACCTCCTCCCAGAAAGCTTTAACCAAAGTAAAAATAAAATGAGTGGATTTATATTTGCTTTATTTTTGTCCCACATAGATAAAAGTCAGAGGCAAGGAGAAAGCCAAGACTAGGCTATTTTTCTAAACTGGATACCACAGTTTGGATAATTGAAAGCAGCTATATTGTTGTCTTCGTCTCAGCTGCCCAGGTCCCTGGAATTAACCAGTCCTGAAGGAAATGTGAGCACCCTTCAGTTACTTGGGCTAAATCTGGGTACCATTGTAGGAGGCCTGCAATGGGTGCTGAGGAGGAAGAAGGTCAGGAGATAAAATATGGAAGCACACCTGGTCTTTGTCCACTCAGTTTCCTCTTAAGAAACAGTCCTCCTTTCAGGAAACTTAGCACGGAGACTTAGGAGTTCATAGTCTGCTAGAATCAGAAAAAAGAGGACATTTACAAAAGTAATAGCTAAGTCCAAAGTAAATGCGTCAATTGTTTTCCAGTAATAAAGCCTGGCTGTTTAAGTCAGGAAAGCCGTCAGATCACATGTGTTTTTCGTGAGCCTCTTGAGTCTCTTAGAAGGAAGGTGGCTAGAAGTGAATATGAGACAGGCAAGGCTTCCTAGAAGAGAGAAAGTTGATTGCCACGTCTCCTTCCTCCATGCTGACGTCAAGGTGTGCGGGCTGTGCTCTCTTCCAGCCAGCGTCCCATGTTCGGTGGCCCCAGAAAAGTCAGTGTGTAGGCCTCAGCCACCCCAAGTCCGACGTACATTCTCTCTGGACACCATCCTCAGCTCCTACCTTCTGGGCCAGTGGCCCCGCGATGCTGATGGGGCCTTCACCTGCTGTACCAATGACAAGGCCACCCAGGTAATCAAGCTCTGTGCTGTTGGGATAAGGGATAAGGATGGGATGGGAGTGCTAGTTGAGGAGGACTCTGGGCCACATACCAACTCTGCATCATTGAAATGATTTGTTCTGGAAAACACTCGTCATGTAACTTTTCACCATTTAGCATATACCAGCTTGTTTTCTTGTTAAACCTACATGAAAATGCATCCTACCTGACTGGTGGGAGAGAAAAGTCAACCTGGATTTTTCAATTTGGCTTTAAGTGTTTGTGTATGGATCATTGACGGTTGACTAGCATTTATTCTAGGTTTTTAAAAAAATGAGCTATACCTTGCTATAATTCAACTAGGGCCAACATTCAATTGAGTTTGCCTTCCCTGGACAATAAAAGTGGCCCCAAAGTGTGCTGAGCTGAGCCATGACAGAGTCCCATGGGAGCAACTGGAGTGAAAGGCTCCTAGATCATGGGGCATTGGTCCCCAGCCCCCAGCCCAAGGGTGGCAGATGCTTGTCTGGGATTTCAGTGGACCCATTAAGAGTCCTATGGAGCTCATGTTCCTCTCCTTCAGCATTTTCCTCCCAGTCGAGTCTTCATTAAGAATCCTGAGCTTGGGCAGAATCTCCATACATTATCCAGGTCATTTGTCCATTTTGGGGTAAGATCACATAGCCTGATCAAGAAATCATCTCATGCATACATGAAATTATACAGAGGTATTTCTTCATCTGAACCGTCTTAGCAGTTAAGTTGTAATGGGCTTAATTTGGGTTTAACTTCAGAACAAATGAGTTGCTCCCAGCTGCCATCGCAGAGAAGAGGAAATAGTGAAATGAACACAGGCTCAGAGTCAGACCTCCATTCCGGGTGATAGTGGACATGTCAACCCTTCTTTACAAAGCAGAGGGAGTGTGCCTGCTCTGCCTGCTGGGAGGTAGCATGGTGACCCAATGACATTACAGCTGAGAAAGGGCCCTCCACAGCCTGCTTGGTCTGACTGCCTCTCGGAGCTGATTGCGTTGGTTCCTTTCTTTTATTTATTTTTTATGAGATCATTTTCAAATGTTATTACTAAATGTTTGAATGCCCAGTACTGTTCTTGGCATGTTGGAGTGAAAACTAAGGAAATGAGGACAGGCTTTGGCTTCTGTGAGCTGGTTCCAGTTCTCTGAAGGCCACTAAGCAATAGCTAAGGGATTGGATGGGGCCAGAGGTCTGGCACAGTTTGGAGGAGGAAAATTCTCCTGGGACTACCCCACCTAGAACCAATAAGAATTGGCTGCTGTTAAAATTAGTGACCCTTTTTAGACCTGCAAATAGAATCTGAAGGGAGACAACACTCCAAGTAGCTGACAGAGTAAGCCTGCTTCCTAGGAGCCTAGGGCACTGGTGTTCCCTGAATCCTTTGAAAAGTGCAATTAGGATAGGTTATACTTCCCTATCACAGGCCTGCAGTACACACCCCTCTGTCTTTTGAGATGAGTGTCCAGTTCATACAACATGGACTGAGTCCAAGTATGGAGGGCTTCCTAGTAGAGGAGGACTTGATGCTTTGCTCTTGTGTGCTCATGACCGTATCCCCCTCTGTTCGGTTTGTACCTAGCCAGTCTATCTCTGTCCCTGTCGTTTCCTGTGAGCAGCTTTCTAGGAAACTTATCCCACTCCTCAGACAGTTCTTTCTCTTTTCAACTCCAGGCAGAGCTGGCCTCTGAGGTTCCCTGACTAGGTTTAAAGGCTTGGGCTCTAGGCTGTGCATTTGTGCTCAGGCACCAGCTGCAGGCCAGATCTCTTATATAACAAGTCTGGGCTTCTTGCCATAGCAAGACAGAGGTAAGTGATGCTCCTCCATGGGTCTGGCAAGGCCGAGCCACACAGCTTTCCTCTTTTCCCGGGATGGGCTCCAGCCCTCGAGGAACTCTTAGCAACCTGTCAATATTGTGGCTGCAGTTGGGAAGTGGAGAATTCTGATCAACATAGGCATCCAAACCAAAATATGCACTCTGCCCATCTTTCATCCCTGGCCTTCTCGGAATTTTCTGCTTCTAGGGTTTGGGCTCTATTCAAATTCCTCCTTGAGCCCCCTGGCCTAGCAAGCTACCGTCTTTTACACCGGTATTACACCGTGACTGCCTGAGGCTTTTGCAGCATCACCCTAAGCAAAACAAGCCCTGTCATATCACTTCAAAAGTGCTGGAGACAAGGGACAGGTTTTATTGGGAGGGTAGAGGGAAGGTAAGATCTACCTAAGTCCTTGAAAGCTTTAAGCCTTTAAATAGGTCGATGCCAGAAGCTTTCTCCAGCTGGTTGGAGCTAGAGTGTGCCTGTTTCCACCAACACCAACACCTTCTACCCTTTCTGTCCTGGCTGCCAGTGTAGTAATTTATCTTCTGCTGTATCCATCATAACTGGCAGCGCTCTCACTTCTACTCGCTTCATCCTCACAACGCTTGCCCTGGAGGAAGCAGCCAGATTGTGTATTCAGAGGCCACATCAGCCTTGGCATCCTTGAGAGGCATGCTTTGCAGTGAGGTCAGCCATGGCTGTTGTTTAGGCTGAATGCCTGCCCTCTCTGAATTCTCTAGAATAGCCAAGGGCCCTGGTGTTCCAAGACCATTTCAGACCCAAGCTGCAAGCTGTGATTAAACATGCCGTGCATGCTGTATATTCAAGACTTTCTCACAAGGCAGAGGATGAAGCTAAAAGCTCTTGGTTCTTGCCAACAAATCCTGCATTTTCTTCCTGGGCTTAAGCTGTGGTTTAAGCTCTTGAGACAGGCACAAAGAGTAGTATAGCTAGTCTTCAGGTAGTCAGAATGGAGAGCTGGATTACCCATGAATTTGGGGCAGGAGAAGAAGAAAGGTATGACTAGATCTTATTTGGGAAATTGATAGAGATGGCCTAAGAAGTGGCCCTGATTGTTCTAGGAAGGAGGAGGAGTTATGAATGTGGTCACTGAAGGAGTCTCTGGAGATGATGCTGGATATTGTGAGCTGCGATTAGCAATGGGAGAAAGAGGACTGAGGTTTCCTCAGTTTGCTTAGAGTTTGGGTCTAGCAGGAGTATATGCAGAGTGGAGTCCAGAATTACCGTTTTCTGGAGGAAGTTTTTGTGTTTGGATTCTCTAGGCTGATTGGCATGTGTTTTTCCTCTCTGGGCCACTCTCCTCCTTGTCAGTTGGCAAAACAGAGCTTTGGGCTGGCCCAGGCCAGAATGGGTGGTGGTAGCACATGCCAACGGTTGTGGCCACCCCCACCCTTCTTGCTGTGCAAAGCATTTGTGTCATCTTGCTGTCTTCTGGAGGAAGTGGCTTTACCACAGCTGGAATGACTGTTTGAGCAGAGATCTGCTGGTCTTTGCATCCTGCAGCCAGATGGGGCCCTGGGTACCTGCCTTGCCCGGCCGTGCTTCCTCTTCCCTCTCCAGGTGAACTAGGGAGTTCCTTATGACAGACTTTTTTTTTTTTCTTTAGGCTTGGCTTAATGATTTGGGCAAAAAAAAATTGCGTAAGTTCTTAACAAACCTCATGGAATGTCATGAAAGCCAGAGGCAGAGAAGGGCTTGCTTTGAGAAGGTGTGTCCCTTTCTCTTGTTTGCCCTACCTGTGTGCTGTCCTCCTCTTCCCAAGTCAGTGCCTCACAGTGTTGTGATGACGTACAATTCATCCTAACCATCACGGGCCTTTTTAAAAATGTTGTTCTTTCTGGGTGTGGGGACCTGGGCACAGCTCCTGTTTTCCAAACTGGACAGCAGGACTTGCGGTTTGGCATATGACTTGACAGCGGCACAGACTGAGAACGGAGCCATGGTGCAAAAGCTGAGGGTTGTATGGTCACTGAATGGCCAGAGATGGTGACCTCGGCCACCTACAGCCAGAGTTCTCGGCATTGGCCAGCAGACCACCCTCAGAGCCTTTTCTTGCCTTTCTGTTTGTGTAGAGTCCCGAGGGGCTGATTCCCAGCTGGACTTGGACTGCACACATAGTTCCTGGCCCTCTATAGCATTCCGGGCACCTTGCTGCTCTCTGCTGCCACACAGGTATAGTGGGTTCTGTTCTCAGGGCCTAGCCTGGCTCTGCAGTGGAGCCTCCTCAGCTGCCAGGGTCCCTGGAGACAGCATGGGCTGGGACTCATCCTGCATCTGGTCACAATGTCATGCACCTAGAAACTGAGTTGACAGCTGAGAAAAAGGATCCAGTTTGAGGGGGTTTCTGCCTGTGCCTCCTTGCTACACTTGGCTGCTCTTTGGGAAGCTGCCCTAATCCTGCCCTATTATCCTTCCACAAGTTGCTCTGAAAGCTCAGAATCCCGGGCAGGCCTCCCTTGGTCTAACCCACATCCAGCTTTGCATAATTCAAGCATCATTTGTACAGTTGGCTGACATCACTCACTGTTAGTAAGCAGCCCTCCTCTTCCCTCAGCTGCTTTCCCAGGGCCCAGGGATTAAAAGTAAGTCAGCTCCAGTGCCTGAGCCCCTTACAAACATGACTAATTGTTCAGCGGAGCTAGAGCTCAGTGCTGCTTCCAAAGGGTCATTTGGAATGATTACATACAGTGTTGTTGGGCAGCGTGGCTTGACCCTAGTTGAAGGCAGCCTTCCTTAGTTATGACTGTGCTATACTCCCAGGAAACTTTGGTCCAGACCTCTGTGGGGAAACACAAAGGAGGCACTGGAAATGAGGGGTAGGGCATGGTCCTTTTGATACCCCCAGTTCAGGTGGAGAAACTAGAAATCCACACTCATGTATATGCCTGCCTTAGGAATTCTCAATGCCAGCATGTAAACAAGTTCAAATACAACACAGACTACTCTTTTAGGTTCCCAAGGCTGCTATAAGAAACTACCTTGAACTTGTTAGGTGCCATGCTGTTGGTTCAGACTCAGTGATCTCATGAACAACAGAACCAAAAGAGTCCCAGTCCTGTGCCATCCCTATAGTCACTGCTGTGTGTAAGCTCATTGTTGCAGCCACTGTGTCAGTCTATTTCATTGAGGGTCTTCCTCTTTTTCACTGACCTTCTAGATTACCTAGATGATGTCCTTCTCCAGTGACCAGTCCCTTCTGATAACATGTCCAAAGTACTTGAGACACAGTCTCTCCATCTTTACTTCTAATAGCATTCTGGCTTTACATCTTGCAAGAAAGGTTTGTTCACTTTTCTGGCGGTCCATGGGATATTCAGTGTTCTTCGCCAGTGCATGTTGACATGCATCAATTTCTTGTAGGTGTTAGTCATTGTACAGCTTTTGTGTGCATGTGAGGTGACTGACTATACCACGGCTTGGGTCAGGGGTGCCTTAGCTCTCAAAGTGACATCTTTCCTTTTTAAACACTTCAAAGAAGTCTTTTGCAGCAGACTTGCCAATGCAATACTGTTTGATTTCTTGACTGCTGCTGTCATGGCTTTGGTTGTGATCCCAGTAAAAAAGAAATCTTTGACGTCAGTGTTTTCTCCGTTTATGATAATATTGCTTATTGGTCCAGAGTGTAATTGTTGTCAGAGTGTAATCCATATGAAAAGGCTATAATGTTTGATCTTCATCCTCTTTGCTTTCAGCAAACGTAGTGACTTAAAACAACAGAAATTTATTCCCTCAGAGTTCTCGAGATCAGAAGGCTGAATTCAGTTCCACTGGACTAAAATCAAAATGTCAGTAGGGCCTCACTTGCTCCATAGGTTCTAGGGGAGAATGTTTTTTGCTTCCTCTGGCTTCTGTTAGCTGCTAGCATCCCTTGGCTGGTGGCTGCTTCACTCAAATCTCTTCCTCTGTGGTCACAATGCCTTATCTTGTGTGTGTCTACTCTCCCTATGCCTCTCTGTAATAGGGATGCTTGTGATGACGTTCAGGTCTCCTTATCTCAAGAGCTATAATTTAATCATACCTACAGAAGCTTTACCATATAAGGTAACAATTTTAGGTTCCAGGGATTAGGTTCTGGTATCTTTGGGGGCCACTTTCAATCTACCATACCTGCTGACCTTATCACCTACCACTCTGATCCTGCCACACTGGCCTGTTTACCATTCTTAAGCACTTTGAGTTCACTCATGCCTCAGGGCCTTTGCACTTGCTCTTCCCTTGGACTGGGTTGCTTTTACATCAGATACCCACATGGCTCACTCCTTACCTTTTGGAGGGAGGACTTCCCTGATAGCACATTCAAAACTGTAATATCATTCTTATTCCCTTTCTTTGCTATATGGTTTAACTTAGCAATTATCACTAGTTAAACACTGTCCCCGAGCTAGAACATAAACTCAGAGCGGACAGGGATTTCTGCTGTTTTTCACTGTTGTCTTCCTCAGCATCTGGAGCAGTTCCTGGTACACAGTATGTGTTCAGTAGTTGTCTGTCAAATGCATGAATGGTGCACAACCTGAAGCCATCTGTACAGAGGAGACACGGCCATCTCTAAGTAGATAAGTTAAGGAGGGTTCTTCACTGGGAAGCTTGGGGTGGGCAGGGCATCTTAGAGAGACTGACCTGAAGAAGGCTTAGAAGTGAGGGGGTAGGGTAAGGAAAAGGAGATGGAGATAGGCTTGTCTGGATAGTACAGAGTGAGGCAAATAGGGAAAGCTCATGAGATGAAGGGTGACATGGTGATATCTGTGGCCAGATGGTGGCTGTTGAAACAGAGACGAGGAGGCCTTAGTAGTACAGTTTACACAGAGTAGGCAGTGGTTGCTGGAAGACACTGAGCAGAGAGAGACAGGGTGACATGGATGATGAGAGGCGACGATCCCAGCTGTCATGGTTTTCACATCTTTTCTAAGTGCTCGTGTTAGCCTGCATTTTTCCTTCCACCCCCTCACATATCCCAGAAGGAATAAGGCGGTTGAAGAGTTTGCAAGAGATGTTGGCAGAACTGGGGCAGCTGTCTTTCCACATTCACCACCCACCTACAGGTACAGCATCTTTCAGGAGGAGGGGAAATGGGCATCGTCACCTCAGCCTTTGTCACCCCCCACCTCTATAGCCTCTAGCACCATTGCAGAGATGGCAGGCTTGCATGGGACTCCATCTGTTGGGTTGGCTTATGGACCCAACTGCAGGGTGGTTTGAGGTGGCTATGGGAGAGAGGGGCTTCCTCCCTACCTCTCAGTCTTTGTAACAGCCTCTTCTGAGGCTCTGTGCATGGGCATCTGCAAGTAGATATTACACTTGTTTTGCACTTACTGTCAGAGAATCAGAGTCACCTAGAAGGCTTTGGGATATGTACCCAAGATAGCAGCCTGAAAGATGTACTATCTGCCTGTGTCCTAAAAGAAGGAACTGTGGTAGAATGGATCCTTGGATGTTCTCCCTGAGATACCGACATCAGGGTAGTTGTCTTCACTGGCTTTGACACAGAGCCCAGTAAAGGTCTTGCTCAGTGGGCATCTGGGAGAAGGGAAGGCCAGGAGGCTCAAGCCCCTGATGGCTTCTCTACTGCAGCTGTCTCATGTGGGTCTGTTCTCACAGTCCTGCTCAGCCCGCTCCCGCCAAGCTCTTCCTAACAGCTGGTGGATGGTGAATTGCTGCTGTTGGTCTTTTTTTCTTTTTCCCCCTTATCCTCTCCATTTCTGTTTGTAACACCCTCTTGGGGGAGGTCAGTAGATCTGTCCAAGGAGATGGTTCCCAGGCTCTCATGTTTTTGGCAGCTTGTGCAGAAAAGTTAGAGAGGAGCTGGTTCTACTGGAGTGCCTCCCCTTGGGTCCTTCTCATGGAGTAGAAATAGGGACATTGGTGAGGGGGAGGAATCTAGTCCTCCTCTGTTTCCTACATAAAGCCAATAGCTTCTCCCCTTTGGTGGGGATTCAGGAAGTGGGTCTCTTAAGTCCTCCTACCTCGATCTTGGCCTCTTTGTCATCCATGGAGCAGGGAGAACAGGAGGGCAGACCAGACAGCCCTGGTTTCATGAAGGACTGAGTAGGGACTGAAAGAAGTAGTCATTAAGCCAAGAGAGGCCCGGGGTCAGGAGTCTGAGCTGGGCCCAGAACACTGGCTCCTTCCTTTCTGAAAATGTGTTTTCCCCTGCATGTTTAGAAGGACTTTAAGGTTCCCCAAACTATGTATGCTGAAAATCAAGAAACAAGCTTGAGGCATTGCATTGTATAGCAAGTTACCCACTTTGGCTAATTACTAATGACGGGGAGCCTCTGTTATCATTTTTCTGTTTAACAATGGAGCCTCATCTATTAACTCATTCATATCAGGCTCCCAGAAACGCAGGTCTGTTTTAGGCATATTTTAGAGGGTAAGACAATAAAGAACTGGTGGCTCCTGAGTCCATAATCTTTTGGAGCTGATTGGGATAAGGAAGCAGTCCCTGAGTGGCACAAGTGATTAAGCTCTTGACTACAAACTGAAAGGTTAGTGGTTAGAACCCATGTAGAGGTATATCAGAAGAAAGTCCTGGTGATCTGCTTTTGAAAAATCACAGCCTTGAAAACCCTATGGAGTGCAGTTCTACACTGAAACACATGGGGTCATTGTGAGTCAAAATCAACTCTACAGCAGCTGTTTTGGGTGGGGCAGGGGGAGGTAGGGAGTGAGAGTGTGTATTCTCGCCATCAGGGAGTGTCTGGTATAACGGGCAATGCAGACCATGGATAAAAGTAGTAAGAGAGTCAAGAAGAGGTGGGCCTTATTGGATGTTAGGGAAGGTTTCCTGGAGGATGTAGAGTGGGAAGGAGACAGGGCAGGGTGGCGGTGTTCAGGGCGTTGATGAGCAGATCAGAGAGAAGCCTTTACAGACCTACCACCTCTGCCCAGGAAGCCATTTGTCTGGCCCCGCATTGCCTGCCTGGGAAGCTGCTCTGTCTCACCTGCTTCTCTCTCTACAGACCCCCCTGTCTTGGCAAGAGCTGGAAGGCGAGCAGGCCAGCTCCTGTATACACAAGCGCTCAGCATCCTGGGGCAGCACAGACCACCGAAAAGAGGTGACTGCCCCTCTCTGACTCCCTGGCTAGAGTTGCCACCTCCTCCCTAAGCCCTGGCACCATGGGATGTGGTCTACTCCAGTGTAAAATCATGTTTTAACTCACACTTCTTCAACCTTTCCTTGTACTATCAGAGGAAAAAAGTAGTCTTGTGTTCCAAAACCCTTTTTCTGGGCTCTCCCTCTCCCTGTGGAGTGCTCAACTCCTTGAGGCTGAGAAGAGACAGCCATAGGCTGGAATCCACAAGTCCCAGACCAGCTGTGCACTG
This sequence comes from Heterohyrax brucei, assembly GCA_028571685.1. Taxonomy (NCBI): domain Eukaryota; kingdom Metazoa; phylum Chordata; class Mammalia; order Hyracoidea; family Procaviidae; genus Heterohyrax; species Heterohyrax brucei. Next base: position 107,262,529 of record CM053149.1, on the reverse strand, counting down.
GCATGCCAAGTGATGGCTTCTGAAAGGGTCAGCTCACTGGGTCTCATCTCTCCCATATAAAGAAGAATAACTTCCTCCTCCTTGTTGCTGAGAGTGACAATCAAACATGAAGTGAAAATGCCCTGTAAGTTTGGCTAGCATCACATATGAAGTATTCCAGTTTTCATTGATCTGACTAGGCAGGTTATTTGCACTAAGGATGGGGTCATGGTATGAATGATTCATGATTACCAATCTAACAGCACTTTCTTCTGCCTGTAGTCATAAATCTTATGGCCAAGGAACATTGGAGGAGATACTTTCTGATTTCATTTAATTTGGCCCAATATTTAAGTAGATCTGCATCCCTTTGCCTGTCCTCCTATGCCAGCTGAGGGCAAGTAGGTCTAAAATTATGATGGGACAGGAATAATACTGAAAATTGTTGATGATGGGCCATAATTGTTATAGGATATGGAGGTCGGTATCTCTGGGTGGTGTGAACTGTTAACACAGCTGCTTACCAAAGGGTTGGAGGTTTGAGTCCACCCATCAGCACCTCAGAAGAAAGACCTGGCAGTCTACTCCTGAAATACCAGTCACTGAAAATCCCATGGAGCACAGTTCCACTCTGACACACATAGGGTCACCTGGATTCAGAATCAATTTGGTGGCAATTTTTTTTTTTAATAGAAGACAGTACAAAATCTAACATTCCTTCTTGAGAGCCTACCCTTGCTCAGTATAGTCTACTCTAAAATGAGGGGAAATAGTTCCATCTTTCCTGGTCTCAGGGACTTTGAGATATTTGTGAATATATTTTGAGAAGTAAATGGCTGTTGGGATCCAGAAACTTCACTTTCTATTTCTAGTAATAGAGTGGCATTCCGTGTCTTGGAAATCTAAAAGGCAAAATGGTTTCAGTGCTGTGTATTTTTAATTTTTTGGAAACTGATCCATACATAAAACACATGGTAGTTTAAAAAATCAAATAACTTAGTTAACAAGGCAGCCAGCTTGCCTGAGGAGCCCATCATCATAGCTTTTTTTGACACCTCTAAGCTGTTTGGGAGACTGCCTACCATAAGGTCAGCAGTTCAGATTCTTGGGAACCTTATGGGGCAGTTCTACTGTGTCCTGTAGGGTCACGAGGAGTCAGAATTGGTTTGACGGCAACCGATAAGCTATTCTGAGGTGGAAGGTTAGCTTACATCTTCTTGCTATAATTTGCAGCAGTCTCTGGTGGGAGCCACACTTGTTGGGAGGGACCTGATGCACTGTAGCCGTGCTTCATCTGCTTCTCTTCTCCCCCTCCCTGCGCTGCCAGATCACCAAGTTGAAGCAACAGCTGCAGAGGACAAAGCTGAGCCGCAGTGGGAAAGAGAAGGAGCGGGGCTCCCCCCTCCAGGGGGACCATGCTGTGCGGGGAGCTCTCAGGGTATGTTTTCACTGCTTGGCCTCTCTCCCCCACTTCTTCCTCCATGTCAGAGTAAGGGAAGAGTTCTCTAGGGTCTTGCAGCTACTCAGCCCTCCCACGGTGCATGCTTTCTGGCCACATAGGTGAAATTTTGGTCCAAACTTGGGCTTATCAGGAGGCACTGGAAGGGCTTCTTGATTTTCTCAATTTCTCTCTCTTTTACCCTTGCCCCTATGAAACTGGGATAACAATGATCCTGCAGATTCTGAAAGGATACTCAAGATCTCTCAAAGTTGGAATTTCTGGAGAAAACACCCCTTAACAGACTTATTGCCATCAATAACTGTCACCAGTCCCTAAATTCTACTTTATTCACTTGCTTCTGCTGGGGAGACGCAACCCTCAAAAGCACTCATCACCCCTGGTCAGAACTGGTACCTGTAGGCTGTAGTTCTTAGGTGCTGTCTAGTCAGTTCCAACTCATAGCAGCCCTGCGTACAACGGCCCGGAACCCCGCCTGGTCCTGCGCCATCCTCAGTCACTGCTGTTGGAGCCTTTTGTTGCAGCCCCTGTGTCAGTCCATCTCCCTGACAAACTTCCTCGTTTTCACTGACTTTGTGCTTTACCAGGCATAATGTCCTTCGCCAGGGACTGGGCTTTCGTGATGATGTGTCCAAATTATGTGAGACAAAGTCTCTGTGTCCTTGCTTCCAAGGAACGTTCTAGCTGTACTTCTTCCAAGATGGATTTGTTTGTCCTTCTGGCAGTCCATGATGTTCCATGACATATTCAGTATTCTTCACCGTCACTGTAATTCAAAGACATTGATTCTTCTCAGGCCTCCCTTACTGTACGGCTTTTACATCCCTATAAGGCAACTGAAAATACCACACGGCTGGGATCAGGTGCCTCTTGGTCCTCAAAATGACGTCTTTGCTTTTGAATACCTTAAAGAGATCTTTTGTGCTGATTTGCCCACTGCAGTATTTTGTCTTATTTCTTGCTTCCACAGGGGATAGTAGTTCTCAGTAAAAAGAAATTCTTGAAATCCTCCATGTATCATGGTATGGCTTCTTGGTCCAGTTGTGAAGATCTTTGTTTTCTTTAAGTGTAACTGATACTACAGGGTCTTCATTAGTAAATGCTTCAAGTCCTCTTCACTTTCAGCAAGCAGGGTTGTGTTATCTGCATATTGAAGATAATTACTGGTGATCGGAATTTGAAAGTTGGAAGGAAATAAGACTCAGTAGTTGGAAAATATGGCCTTGGTGATATTCCAGAGATCACACGGTAGAATTTTGCAAGACCAACAATCTATTCACTGGAAATAACTTTTCCTACAACATAAATGGACCTCACTAGATGGAATACACAGGGATCTATCTAAACTGACTACATTTGTGGAAAGAGATGACAGAGACACTCAACAACATCACTCAGAACAAGGCCAGAGGGCAAGTGCAGAACATACTATCAACTGCTTGTATGCAAGTTCAGGTGGAAGTTGAAGACAATTAAAACAAGTCCAGGAGAGTGAAAGTACAATTTGAGTATTTGAATGTATCTATCCCATCTGAATTTAGAGACTGTCTCATGAATAATGCACTGACCACTAATGATCAAAGACCAGACAAGTTCTGGGATGACATCAAGGACATCACATATGAATAAAGCAAAAGATCATTAAAAGATGGGCAAGAAAGAAAAGATAAAAATGGATGTCAGAAGAGACTCAGACATACTCTTGAACACAGAGTAGCTAAAGTGAATAGAAGAAATGATGAAGTAAAAGAGTTGAACAGAAAACTTCAAAGACTGGCTCAAGAAGACAAAGTATTACAATGAAATGTGCAAAGACCTGGAGTTACAAAACCAAAAAGGAAGAACAAGCTTAACATTTCTCAAACTGAAAGAACTAAAGAAAAAATTCGTGCCTTGAGCTGCAATACTGAAGGAGTCAATGGGCAAAGTACAGGAAACATCAAAAGAGGATAGAAGGGATATATGGTGACCATACTAAAAAGAACTGGTTAGCAATCATCCATTTCAGGAGGTAGCGTATGACCAGGAACTGATAGTATTGAAGGAAGACGTTCAAGCTGCACTGAAGGCACCGGTGAAAAACAAGCCTTCAGGAATTGATGGAATACTGATTGAGATGTTTCAGCAAATGGATGTAATGCTGAAGTGCTTACTCATCTATGCCAAGAAATTTGGGAGACAGCTACCTGGCTAACTACCTGGAAGAGATGCCTATTTGTGCCCATTCCCCAAAAAAGGGAATCCAGCAGAATATGGAAATTATTGAACAATATTAATATCACACGCAAGTAAAATTTTGCTGAAGATATTCAAAAATAGCTACAGCAGTACACTGGCAAAGAATCACCAGAAATTTTAGCCAGAGTCAGAGAAGGACAAGAACAGGGGATATCATTGCTGATGTCAGATAGAGGTTGGCTGAAAGCCAAGAAAAGTAGAAGGATGTTTATCTGTGTTTTATTGACTCTGCAAAGGTATTTGACTGTGTGGATCATAATCAATTATGGATACCATTGTGAATACCAAGAATGGAAATTCCAGAACACTTGTGTTCATGTGGAACCTGGTCATGGACCCAGAGGCAGTTGTTGGAACAAAATAAGGGGTACTAGGTGGTTTAAAATCAGGAAGGCAAGCATTAACATTGTGCCCTTTCACCATACTTAGTCTGTATGCTGTATGAATAATCCAAGAAGCTGGACTGTACGAAGAAGAACGTGGCATCAGGATTGGAGGAAGACTCATTTACAACCTGTGATATACAGATGACACAACCTTGCTTGGTGGTGACTGAATAGACAGAACCTAACATGATTGCTTCTTCTTGCCTTCCCCAGGCATCCCCTCCCAGCTTCCCTTCAGGATCCACTATCCTGCGACTTAGCCCCTGCCTGCACAGAAGCCTGGAAGGACTCAACCAAGAGCTGGAGGAGGTGTTTGTGAAGGAGCAGGGTGAAGAAGAGCTGCTGAGGGTGAGTGTGATCACTTCCTGAATGCACTGCCAGATTTTTGCTGAGCCTCAGCTGAGGGAGGACTGGGAGGCTCGCTCTCCAGGGGCTCACAGGCTGATGGTATATAAACAGAGAAATATGCAAGCAAAAGCCTGCAAATGGGATACAGAGTGAATTTATTAATCCAAAAGGATGTAACTACAGGGACAGCAGAGGTGGGGGGAGTGTGGCTGGGAAAGGCTTTGTAGTGATGAGCAGAAAAAGGAGCAAGGGGTGGCAGTGTGGAGGGTCCCCAGCTGAGAGGCATGGGCTAAGCATCATCATTCAGCCAAACTGCCAGCTCACTGTTTCCTGGATATTTGCCACTCTCACCCATCTGCAGCTTCATTTATACTGTACCCATTGCTTGTGTTCTCAACCTCTAGCCCATCTCCAGCTGGTGAAATGCAGCCATCCCTCACTGCCCAGTGGCCCCTGGGCAGCTTCCTACCCCAGCCCATTCCCAGGCAGGATTATTTGCTACCGTTTCTGCAGTCTCAAAGCGTAATTTTGTAGTGACAGACAGTAGAACTGGGAATGCCAGCTGGGCAGTATTAATTGTAATTCTAATGGACACACTTTCCAGTTTATGATTTACTTACTGTTTCATTTTTCGTCTGTATGTATCTATGTAGGAATTTATACACACCCAGAGAAACACATCCATACACTTTGATGTGCTGTGAGTATAAGTAACACTGAATGTTTCAAAAAGGGGGGCAGGTTTTAATTAATGACCTGATAATAGTCTGAACCCTAGTTCTGCAGGGGCTTAAGTCACTTACAGGATGCTCATGGTGTGCCCCCAGCATCCAAGCACTGTATAGTCATTGATCTTTGTGTTCCCAGAGCACACGGAAAGTCCCTGTCTTCATGAGGCTTATAACCTAGTGAGGGCACCCCATTGATCAAAATATATAAGCAAATATGTTATTAAAAACTATAGAGGAAAAAAAATGGGCTGCTGTGAGAGAAACAGGTGGAGCCTACTTCAGATTGGGGGGAGCTCAGGGAAACACAGGACTTGAGGAAATGGCATTTTTCTGTTGTTCTTGTGTTATGTATAAAGAACAAGGATAATGGCAAGGTGGGTACCATAAGACTCACCCCAGTGCTGGAGAGGTACAGGACTGAGGCTTTCTCTGCCTTCTTCCCTGTCAGATCCTTGATGTCCCTGATGGGCACCGTGCCCCCGCCCCTCCACAGAGCGGCAGCTGCGATCATTCTCTCCTTCCCCTGGAGCCTGGCGACCCGGCCAGCTCTCCCTCCATGCCCCTGGCATCCCCCCAGCCGTCTGGCCATGCCAGCCGTGAGGAGCACCAGGGTGCCGTTGCAGAGCTGGCATCCATCCCCGGCAACAAAGGTGAGCTGAGGAGGCTCATGCCACAGGGCTAGCTCACGATCAGGAGTCTCTGCTGCATCGTCCACACTCACCAGTTTCAGGCCCAGTGTTTTTACTTACTAACCAACTGGAATAGCTGTATGAGTCATCTTTCTGCTGCACATGATCCCAATGATAATTAGGCCCCCTTACGTGATTTCCTGACTTACAGCATATACAGACTCTGCACCTGTGTTTTTATTTAATCCTCACTGGAATCCACAGAAGCAGCCCCTCACACCCCCATTTTCTGGCCGAGGTTCAGCATTTGGCAATATTGTTTGTGGCTGTGGAGTCAGCTCCAACCCTGGTGACTCCGTAATGTTTGTCAGAGTAGAACTGTGCTCTGAGGGTTTTTTTTCTTTAAATATGTTATTGTGATTAGGTGAAAGTTGACAGTCAAGCCAATTAGCCACACAAAACCCCATATACACAGCTCTGTGTAACCCTAGCTGCTCTCTCTACCCTGTGACGGCACACTCCTGCTTTCCATCCTGTACTTCTCGTGTTCATTCAACCAACTCCTGCCCCCTCCGTGCCATCCTTCCGTCTCGCTTCTGTAGAGGGGTTGTTCTGACAGCCTTGTGGCTTATAGTCCAGTCTGATTTTTGTCTGAAGAGCTTTCTTTGGTACTGGTTTCAGCTCTGGGCTAGCAGTGAGTTTAGGGGCCACGCTCTTGGGGTACCCGCTAGGATGTCAGACCATCAGGTCTGGTCTCTTAATAGAATTCTAGATCTGCACCCCCATTTTTCTCCTGTTACAGTGGGGAGTCTTCTGTGGGGTTTTCAAAGGCTGATATTACCAAAGTAGAGTGGCTTCATGCCATGGTGAAAAGCCAGCAAGTCTCTATTCCGGTTTCTACTCCACCCCATTGCTAGGAGTAGAGTTTGAGGTAGTCGTGAATGACATAAAATAAGGGCAAGTGATCTCTTGCCCAGAGTCACACAGGCTGAAACTCAAGTTTTCTGACTTGAAAGCTCTCCTCTCTACTGTTCCACTTCTTGAAGAGAATGAGATGTGATTCCTCCCTGCGAATAATAATGACTCTTACTGTGTGCATCTGTGGCTTGCACCATCAAATGTGATCCCCATAGCAGCCCTGTGAGGTGGGCTGGTCAAGGACATGATCTAACAATACAGAAAGGTAAACAGAGAATAGAGTAATAAGGGATAAATTTGAGATAAATACAGATAAAGTCAATATTTGCAGCTTAGGCAAAGTACACTAACTATGTGGAAAGTGAGAGGAATTTTACCCAACCAGTGGGGTTGAGGAAAAATTGCTTCTCTGAGTCAGTACAAGAGCTCTTCCTGGAAGACGGGATAGATTTTCAAGGCCACAGAAAGGAAGAAGCTGTGGTATGTTGGCAGGCAGTGCTGCAGTCTTGAAAGAAGACAAAGCAGCAGAAGTTAGGGCTTCTTTAAGTCTGAGATTTGGAGTTCCAACCCCAGCCTACCTCCTGGGAATTCAGAATTGGCATTATGCCATATTTTTCCATCAGTTCAACACTCTCCCTATATGTGTTTTAAATTTTGCTGCAGTCTGTGTATTTCTGCAAGCTGCCTCAAGGTTTTTTTAAGGTGAGGCAGAGTGTAAATGGAGTTCCTGGGTGACGCAAATGGTTAGCGCACTCAGCTACTATCCAAGAGGTTGGAGGGTCAAGTGTAGCACAGAGTCACCTCAGAAAAAGGCCTGGCAGCCTGCTTCTAAAAAATCAGCCACTGAAGACCTTTTGGAGCACAGTTCTACTCTGACACACACGGGGTCACTATGAGTCCAAATTGACTCGATGGCAACTGGTGTGGTTCTGAGTGTAAACAAATAATAAGCTGGCTTAGCATAACCACTGCTGCCCACCTTACTGTGTCACCCTCTCCTGCCTCTTTACACTCCAGGCCTGAGCTGAGGAAAGCATATACCTTTCCTCAGCTCCCTGGACTCAGCCTTCATCTGTTTGCAGCCTCCTCTCCAGGGAACCCGGCCTTCCTGGAAGAGGGCAGCCCACCTCCAGTCCTTGCCTTTGCTGCCTCCCCTCGGCCCAATCACAGCTATGTCTTCAAACGGGAGCCCCCAGAAGGTTGTGAGAGAGTGCGGGTGTTTGAAGAGGCCACGTGAGTACACCAACCGTATAAGGAATGGGAAGAGGGACGGGGATGGTGGGTCAGCCCTCCATTCCCACCTGACAGGCCAGCTCTCTGTAGTCTTGAATAGTCTATGGTCATAGAGGTGTTGTCAACTTTCAGTTATTGATACTGAGGTTTTTCCATGATCATACTGTTGACATTACCTACTCTGAGCACTTAAATCTTTGCTTATCATTATCTCCATAGAAACCTGCTCTCTGCCCACATGCCAGCCACAGCACAGCAGGAGCTGAGAAGGAAAGATATCTGAAACCTAAGCTCTTTGTTTCTTCTATTTTTTTCCAACCTCAGGGAAGGTGTGAGAATTTGCTAGACTATAATGAGAAATACTGAGAGAAAGAGAAGAGTTGAGGGAGAGGTTGAGAGAGACAGAGAGAATACGCACTATTCTCTTCAGGCAAAGATTAGAAGTGTTTCATCTCCTTGGGATGGAACTAGGGGTGGCGGAACCTAGACATCTTTCTAATTGCTTCTGAGTCAAATCTGTGGCTCTACTGGTTGAAGTGTCTTGAACTCATAGACAGAAATTTCCAATCCTTGCAAGTAAGGACTCTGGAATATTCCCAAACCAGACTGGATAATCCAAAGTCATTCTTCTGTTATTTCTTTACTATAATTCCCTCCTGTTAGCAGGGAGAATTGAGACCTGACCTTTCCAAATCCCCCAGACAATCCCACTTAGCAGGGGCTATAAGAACTGATTTCATTTCCCCTGCTAGCCTAACAGCTACTGGCGCAGATTCACACTGGAATTTGTGGTTTCAGTGGCAGTCAGGAAGTTTAGTCATGGTGTGTGAGTAGAGGTTTAGGGTGCTGGTTCTTAAGGGTACCATTTATCTCACAAAAAAATAAGAGGACAGCCCATGATGGAAGCACAAAGTACAGTCTACCCAGAGTGGGAATTAAGGAGAAATCCATCGCTGCCAGGGTTGTTGCTACCAACGTCTCTGTTGCTTAGCGTCCTCTCAAGACCCCTAGGTCCTGTGGGCAGCTGTGAAGGGCCAGACCTTGTAGCTTCAGGAGACTCTGGGTTCTTACACCATCCCCCAAATCCACATTATAGCTGCGTTAGCACCTGTTAGAAATGACTCTTTTGCTTGTCTTGATTCTTTCATAGACTTGTAATGTTAGAAGAGGTCTCAAAGTCATCTCATTTTTCATCCTCTTTGTGAACCATTTGAGAAAGGTGGTCATCCATCGATTTCTTTCTAAGATACCCTGGGATAAGATGCTGATGCTCACTGGGGGTCTTTATTCTGTCAACTTTCCTACTGGGAAGCTTTTCTGCTGCACTTGGCTCTTCCTTGCTAGTGCCCCGTCTAAGGTAACCTAGATTTCCCAGGGACATAGTCATGCTGTTCAGAGTCACAGGGGTGTCCTCCTACCCTTGGAGTGTTGCTGGGTCTCCTCTCGGTCACCTGTCGCGTATGTTCCTGCACATACTCAGAGCCCCCTTTCTGCCTGCCCCCACACCCCAATAGAGTGCGATTCTTTTCAATCCTTCTTGGCTAGGGGACACCTTGCCATTTCAGAATCTTCTAGGACCCCCAGACCTTCCCACACACATTCAGCATATGGGCCTTTTACTTCCATCCTCCTCTTCTCATCCCTTGTCAACCTCTGCCTTCCTCCTCTCATGTTGATCTTCATTTAGAATTCTAGAATTAATCATTTATCAAGTGCATTTTTCTGTATATATACCTCAATAAAAGGTAAAAAAAAGGGGATAACTGATGAGAACCACTGGCAACAGAGCCCCCCATCTTCCCACATATGTCTTCTCACCTGCAAGATTCCCAGCCAGTACCCCACAGTTCTGTTTCACTTTCTAAGCATGGCCAGTTACTCTTTTTTTAATCATACCCACTAACCCATCGACTCATAGCAACCCTAGAGAACAGAGTACAGCTGCCCCATAGGGTTTCTAAGACTGTAAATCTTTACCGAAGCAGACTACCGCATCTTTTTTCTGTGTAGTGGCTGGTGGGTTCAAACTACTTGACCACTGTGTCACTAGGGTTCCTTTTTTTATCCTAAGAATTCCTTACACTAGAGCTCTCTGGCCTGGCCCCCTTTTATCCTTGCATTTTCCCCTAAGTGGTCGGAAGGGTAGGGATGACTCTGCGTTAAATATCAGACAGTAAAGGCCAAGACCTAGTTGGAACCTGTATCTCCTATCTCCTAGTTGTTGTTTTCTTTCCTCCCGGTGGGAGTTTTGAAAATCGCAGCTTTCAAATGTGCTCAGGAGTTAGAATCTCTGGGCGTGTGGTTCAACAGGGAACAGTTTGGCCCCGTGAAAACATTTTTGGCTGTCACAACTCAGGGGAAGGTGGGTGCTATGGACAGCTAATGTGTGGAAAGCAAGGATGCTGCTTAACACTGTAGGATGCACAGAATGGCCCCCACAACACAGACTTATTTGGCTTAGAATGTCAGCAGTGCTGAGGTTGAGAAACTCTGCTTTAGGCTTTGAAGAGTCTCAGAAGTTACCCTGCCTAGATCTCAGCTTTCAGGCAAGTGGTCTGCTCTTCAGACACCCTTCACTGAAGAAATCTTGCAAATTAAAAGGGCCCTTGGTCTTTTCTTCTAGAATCTCATTATCAGGAAATTTTCTTTATTGTCTAGTTTCAATCCCTCCTGCTTCTAGCTGAAGTATATCTCCAGTTGTTCACATATTCAGACACCTCTAAAACATGGAGAACTGGGGAGCCTAAAGACTATTTACCAACCAGTAGCCTTTCAGGTTTGGGTCCAGTTACCATCCTATTTGTACTGAGTCCCAGCTCCCGTACTCCTGACTCCGCGGACACTGACATCAGTCATGCTTTCTCACTGGCTGCTTTTCTCTCTCCCTGTCTGTGTGCGCATGTTATCTGAGCGTTTTTCTCTCTTCCCTCCAGGTCCGCAGGTCCTGACCCGACCTTCCTGACTTCCTGCCCTGACAAGAACAAAGTCCATTTCAATCCGACCGGCTCGGCCTTCTGCCCCGTCAGCCTGATGAAGCCCCTCTTTCCCAGCATGGGCTTCATCTTCCGTAATTGCCCCTCAAGACCAGGGTCTCCTCTTCCCCCGACCAGCCCCAGGCCACCTCCTCGGAAGGATCCAGAGGCCTCTAAGGACTCCCCGCTGCCATTCGAGCCGTGGCAGCGCACCCCACCTTCAGACGATCCCGTGCTTTTCCAGAGCTCCCTCGTGGTCTGAGGTCCCCACCCCCACCACTGAACCATGGAGACCAGTGCCTTGGTGGCAGCCTCCTCCCCAACCCCCCCAAAATGGGGGATGGAGGAGCCCTTTCCTCTCAGCCTTCGAGCACTTTCATTTATTGTGTCAAAGCCCTGGGTCCTCTTTCTGATGGACACTGGCCCCTCCTAATGTGAGGGACCTGCCTTCTCCACTAGCAGCTGGGCAGCTCACAACTCACACCTGTGTCCCTGCTACCTCCCTCTCTTGCTGGAAAAGTCACCCAGAAGGTCTTAGGTCCCGCACTCCACGGTGTAAGTCCAGAGGACTGTATATGAGGCCCTTGTCCTTGTCATAGAGCAAGCTGGCTGTGACTGAAGGAGGGTGGATGCCACAGAGCCCTATGCCTCTCCTTCGTGCACACAGAAGTGGAGGCCAGAAGATAGATACCCCCACCCTCAGCCCCATCCCCATGGCTCCTCATTGGAGGTGCTGACCAAAGCAGCCCTAAAGGGCCATAACACTTGACCAATTCAGCTGCTGGCAGAGGGGGGAACCGAGGGTTTTCCCAAGTGGCATTTTCATCTCGCTTTCACCCTGACTAAAGATTGTCTTAAGCAGCAGCCCGACCTGCCCAGCCCCAGGTGGGTAGTGGGGGAGAGGGAGAGCTGGCATTCTTCTGGGTGGCAAGTGGATCTGTACCCTCCACCTGCCCCAGGTCTGGGTTGGATTAGAAAAATGCCTATTTTTCTTGTATCGATATAGAAACTATTTTCTCCCAAAGACACTATTTTTGCAGCTGTATGAAGTTTGTATATTTTCTGTACTGCAGAGCTTACACAAAAATTGAAGAAGAATGTTAATGTTCGAGTTTTCTTATCCTGTGTTTAGAGATTGTTTTTCGCCGATCTTGGTGTTATTAGACCAAATAAATAAATAAGTATTCCCAGCAGCATAATGTACTGTTAAATCTTTGTTTTGGGGATGGAAATTGAAGGTATCGTATTGATCAGTTCAAGGGAAGGATCCTTTACTTAACACAAACTTATGTGCATCTGTGTGTTGGACGGATGGACATGGAGTCCCTGTCCGTAGGCCTTCAGGCTCAGACTATACATGAACCTGTGCACAGTAGATCCATGAGAAGGCTGTTCAGAGGGAAGAACACAGTTGTCCTGGAGGTGGGGTGAGGGAGTCAGTGGGGAAGTCATCCATTCTCGAGTGATTTCTGGAGAAGCTCCCTATGGGAAGTGGATTTCCAAGAGAAAACAAGGGTCGCTAAAGGGAGACAATTTGACATTGTGGACATTCCTAGTACTGATGAAGGAGAATGGGGTACCAGGTTACAGAGATTACCTCAAATCTCTTCACATGGTTTTGGGGAAGCTTTAGTTCTTCTCAGTATTCTTTTCATCTCACATTTCCCTCAATGCCCACAACATGGTACGTAGCTTCTGTTTTACAGTGTTGCACCTGTGAGGGGTCTCACACTTTGAGAGAATGGGAACAATCATCCCAACATTCTGATGGCACCTTGGCACCTTTTCACAAAAAACATATTATCCTTGTTGTATAAGTTGACTGCCCCAACAGCAGTCATAGTAACTATAATTATATAGTATTCTATAGTTTTAACCACCTTCATGTGTATCTGTCTCTTAAGACCTCACAACAACCTCCTAAATTTACTAGGCTATTCCAACTACCACTCATTGGCTTGGTAAGTATTGGCTTACCACAGACTCTGTTAGGAGCTTTACATAAAATGTCAGACATAGCACAATAACCCAATGAAAGAAATGTGTTAAGTCCCACTGTATTAGTGAGGGAAGGGCAGAAAGATTGAATAACTTTTCCCAAGAGACAGATATTAAGTGGAGGAACTGGAACTGGAAACCAGATCATTTGAATCCAGTGTTCACACTTAACCACAGCACTGCTCTTTACAATATTTGTTAAGATATTCCCACTACTTTCAGATAAGGAAACTTTGAAGTAAGGTGAATTGTTTGAGAGTCCAGCCGGGAAGAGCCATAGCTAAGCCTGGAACCTAGGTTGCTTGGTTCCTGGCCAGAGGTTTCTGCCCTCTTACGTGTTTGGGGCTGCTCAGTACCCTGGAATCACGGGCTGATTCAGTAGAGTAAGCCGCTGGACAAGACAGTAAATGTGGGGGTCTTTCCCTCACTAACATAAAGGAGATAGCAGTGAGGACAGACCCTATCTGACGTCCTTCTCTTAGCCCTCCCCCTTAAAGATAAGTCTAGTCGGCCCCAAAGCCTTAGTGAGTCAGGCCAAGGGTGGTGGGTGTGGTGCTGCCCTGTGCTTCCTTCCTTTGCCTGAGGCTGCGCCAAAGGCAAGGGCTGTGGAAGACACGGAGCTTATACCCAAATGGCAGCTCAGAGTCCAAATGGCCATCTGTGATTTGGGCCAATTATGAAGGAATGGGGGAACGTTTAGTGGCGTATTAGTGACGGGAGATCAGTGGTGTTCTAGCTCTGTGCCAGCAGGTGGAAGCTCAACTTAGATGAGGAAGGTGTCCAACAAAGAGCTCAATAATGGAGAGGAATCTGGCAGGAAACTGGTGTTTGCTCCGTTGTTCGTGAGTTGTAAGACCTCGAAGAGAATTCACTTCAATAGGTTTCTATTTCCACCTCTAGGATGTGACAAAATAAAATCGGAGCTGTGAAACAGTAATGACTAATAATACCTTAAACTTGCACAACACATTTTACAGTTTATAAAATACTTCCACAACCCTCGGTTCATTTGATCCTCAAAACAGTTATGAGGCAGATAAGGTGGCTATTACGAATTATCCCTAGTTTATAGACTGATAAAACTGGGGCTCAAAATTTACCGACACGTGGAGGTTTTAAGTCCGAAGCGACGCGACCGCAGTGCGTTTGGTTTTGGTTTGGAGGTTACCCCGTTTTTAAGTGAAGTGAAACCACAGATGTAGTAGAGGCTCACTGTGCTGCTGTCGCCCTTGGAAGCCTAGAGTTGTATCAGGAAAAGAGGGACTTCTCTCCGAGTCAGGCTTTGAACTCTCTTACTGGTCAAACTGAGGGCATAGAGCCGACCGCTGACGCTCGGCAGCAGCTAGAGGGCGTTCAGGCACCATTAGTAGTTTCTCGGAGTTAGGACCCAGCAGGAGACTGACGGCCGACCAGGAAAAAGACTTTAATTTGCTCGACCAGCTGGACCTCCTTTTTCCCGCCCACTTGTCTGCCTTTCCACAGTGCAGCCAATTGGCGACTTCCACATCTGTATACGTCATCACTCCACGCCGCGGCGCTTCCTAGGCCATCCCTCCAGACTCAGGGTTGCAGTTGTCCGTGAAGTTGCCTGATCGGAAAAATTGGAGGCGAGGCATTAGCCTCGGGGAAGCCAGCTTCCTGGGAAACAGGGGATAAAGCCAAGGTCACAGGACAAATCTTCTTTTACTGGAAGCAGGTACTGGTTTATGAAGCATTTCTTCCTCGGCCATCTTGAACAGGCAGTTCTGGCTGTGGCTGCTGGGCCCTGCGGGTCGGCTGTCGCATGCAGCTCCTATGAGGTCCCCGCCGCCGGTCGGCGATGTCCGCCTGGAGGTGTCTCCGCCGCCGCCGCCGCTACCGCTGTCGGTTGTGAGCGGAGCTCCGGTCGGCTCTTCCGAGAGTCTCATGGCTGCTAGCAGCTCCTTGGTGCCCGACCGGCTGCGCCTGCCGCTCTGCTTCCTGGGCGTCTTTGTTTGCTATTTCTACTATGGGATACTGCAGGAAAAGATGTGAGCGGATCCCCGGGGCTGGGACGCAGCACCCCGTCTCCAATCCTGCTGCCATCTCCCCAGTCTGTGACCCCGTTTGCAGGCCTCCAGCCCCTGGCCCCAGGCTTTCCTCTTGTCCTCACATTGGTTTTCAGCCCCTCCCAGCACCCCGCTGCTTTTGCAGCCGGGGCTGAGGCTCCCTGGAATTCTAAAACGTGAGAGTTGGTCTCTGGATTCTCGACTCTTGGTTCTTTACTTGGCTGCTTTTTCCTCTGTTGGCTCTAGGGGCCTGAGTTGTACAGACCCTTAGGCTTTCTTGACCTAGGCCATCTCCTCTTTGGAACCCACAGGTACTTGCAGATAGCTGATTATTCTGGCCTCGACTTGTTGGCTTTACCTAAATCTGTTCTCCTGCTTGGGGTCTTGGTTTCACCATCTTACTTTCCATGTCTATCTAGCTCCGTGCTTTAATAGGTATTCTTAATCCTGGGCTAGGGTATCAGCAGTCTGGAATATCTAGATTTTAGATGCAATATAGTCAATCTGTGTTGTAGATGAAGAGAATAGTCCTTAACAAACTCCACACATCCAGAAAGGCAAGATAAGTTCAAGGCTGTAGACGTGCTGTGTATCCCAGAAAAGGAAATACATTAATTCCTGCCTTCTTTTTATTGTCCGTTTTTATTCTTAGAACAAGAGGAAAGTATGGGGAGGGAACCAAGCAAGAGACGTTCACCTTTGCCTTAACTTTAGTCTTCATCCAGTGTGTGATCAATGCTGTATTTGCCAAGATCTGTGAGTATCTAGATAGTATCTGATGTGTGCCCTCACGCCCCTGAATCCTGGGCATTAGGCAATGATGGTAATCCAGTCTTCGGGTCTGACTCCCACAGCTCCTACCCCCTTTAGTGTCACACAACTTGTGTGGTCTATAAAACAAATGGCTTTGGAATAGGTTAAAACTGTATTTCCCTAAATTAGAACAACTTTTCAATCAGAAATGTGCAAAAAATGGATCTTCTGTGTTGTAATACCCTGTTGAGAATACTTACAATTTTTTTCCTTTGTTCCTTTGACTTTTTGTTTTGAGTTTTCTCTCTTTGTTCGCTTGGGATAGTAGCAGGGCTAATTGGTCCCTTGGACTGCCTGACTACCCCGTGCATCCAGATGTGGTCTTGTGTCAGGCTTAGATGGCACTGAAGAGTTGAATGATCTTCAGGAATTTCCCAGTGTGAGAGGACAGCAATAGCTTATGTTCTTTAAAAGCCTCTCAGGTTCCTTTCACGTGGTTTTGTCTTTTTGCTCAGTGGTTCCTCTTGGCTCCACCTGGTTTCTCTTGTATGTTTTTTTGTCTTCTCCCAGTGATCCAGTTTTTTGACACTGCCAGGGTGGATCGTACCCGGAGCTGGCTCTATGCTGCCTGTTCTGTCTCCTATCTCGGTGCCATGGTCTCCAGCAACTCCGCACTACAGTTTGTCAACTACCCAACTCAGGTGAAACCTCAAGGTGGGATGAGGGTTGGCTCAGAAGTTGTTTGAAAAAGACTAAGACTTCTTCCCTCAGGTCGTGACATATAAAAAGAGAACAACCCTAGAAGAGTGTGTTTGAGAAATTCAGAGAGTGCAGAACAGTAGAACTGTGGTTTAGTGTGGTAGATCAGGCTGTGATGGGTCTGCTTTCTGAGACTGAGGACCCTGGTGCAGGCCCCACGCTTCCTCACCCTAGCACCTAGCACAGAACCTGGCACATCACAGGTGCTCAGAAATTATTTACTGAATTTAATTTCAGGTCCTTGGTAAATCCTGCAAGCCAATTCCAGGTAAGCAGAAGAAGGTGGTCTCCATCTTCCATCCTTACTCTTCTGTAACAAGCGATCTCCTGCTCTACGAGAGCTCTGCCTCCCTCTGGGCTTCTTTGTGTCTTCATAACTATTTCCAGGGACTTCTTACTTTCCCTCCCACTGCCCATCCTGTCATGTGTATCACTTCCTGTGTTGTAGGGTGTGCATGGCCTTGTAATCGATAATGAGAGCTAGAGGCTGATTTAGTTGGCTTTGCATGTCAGTCATTTCAGTGTCCCATGCGTTTACATTGTGTTAGGCACCCTGAATCCCCGTTTGATCTTTAACTTCTTTCTCCCACACTTCCCTACCACACCCTGCTCGTGCCCTCTTCCTTCTTGGATCTTTCACCTTTGTTCTTCACCTTTCTTTACCTTACACTGTTTACTGGGCCCTGTTGCTCAATCATCTGTCTGGGTGCTACCTTCTGTAGGTCTGCCTTGATAGGCAATATTTTCTCCCGTGGGTCTCTTCTTGGCTCCTAGGAGGAAACTACTGGTACCTGGGTAGTCAGCTATGGGAGCCTGAATTTTCTACTCTCTTTCTTTCCTGTAGTCATGCTCCTTGGGGTGACCCTTTTGAGGAAGAAGTACCCGCTGGCCAAGTACCTGTGTGTGTTGCTGATTGTGGCTGGAGTGGCCCTTTTCATGTACAAACCCAAGAAAGCAGTCGGGATAGAAGAACACACAATTGGCTATGGAGAGCTGCTCCTGGTATGTGTTCCTGATGAGGCAGGCAGCCTTTTCCAGTGAGCTAACTGAGGGATAGCTCTACCTCAGAGGCAGAAGACCAGTTATATGTCTTAAAGACCTATTTCTAGTCTTTGTGGTTTGTGACAGGCTCCCTTTCTCTGTCACAGGGAAGCCTGACATACTTAACTACTGCCCTTGCTCTCCTCCTGAGGAAGCTGTGATTCTAAGCCCTGTGTCTAAATCCTGGCGTGAGGTCACTGTGAGACCTGGCAGCAAAGAGGGAGGGAGTAGTGTGCCTCCTACTTTGGCGTTCTAGAAACCTGGAAGCTGGATTTAAAAACAGTACAGTAGTGACTATTGCTTACTACCTATTAGGCACTGTTCCAAGTAAAAATTGATACTTTTTTTTGGTACTTTAGATGAAGGTTTACAGAACAAATTAGCTTCCCATTCAGCAGTTCATACACATGCCTGCTTTATGGCACTGATTAACAACCCCATGGCATGTCAGCACTCTTCTGCTTCAAACTGAGTTTCCCATTACCAGCTTTCCTGTCCCCTCCTGCCTTCTTGACCTTGCCCCAGGGCTGGTATGCCCATTTAGTCTTCATTTTGTGTTATTGGCCTATCTACTCTTTGTCTGAAGAGTGAACCTCAGGAATAAATTCACTACTGAGTTATAAAGGTGTTGCGAGCCATTCTCGGCATTTCTCCAGTGTCTTGTCAAAGCCAGTTAGTCTTTTTCTATGAGTTAGAATTTTGTTCTCCACTTTTCTCCAGCGCTGTCTGGCCCACTCTATTGTGATCTCTGTCAGAGCAGTCAATAGTGGTAGCCAGGCACCATCTAGTTGTACTGGACTCACACTGGTAGAGGCTGTGGTAGTTGTGGTCTGTTAGTTCTTTGGACTAACCTTTCCCTTGTGTCTTTTTCATTCTCTCTTGCTCTCAAAGGGGTGAGAGCCATCCCCAAAGTAGAATGTCAGACGCATTCTTTGTGAACTACGTTATGCCAGTAGAACTGTATGTTCCCTGAGGCCATGGGCCCCACAGCCCTCAGCCCAGTAATTCAGTCCTTCAGGGAGAGTGGTAAAAATTTGATAAAACATAGGTACTACTGTCCCTGTTTGATAGATGAGGAAACCGAGGCACAGAGCGGTTGCGTTATTGGCTGTGGTCACGTGACTATTAAGTGGCAGAGTCAAGGTTCCAGTCTCCAGAGCACTGTACTCCAAGCCAAGAGGCTCATCTGCCAGGACTGGATTTTCTGTGTCCAGTTTTAATGGGGAATGTGTGTCGCTCACCACAGCCTGTTTTAGGTGGCATCATGGAATTGTGTCGGGAAGTGGTGAGCTTCCTGCCCCACTCGGATTACACCACCGCAACTATGTGGCTTGTGTAGCAGATCATTCCTGTGTCAGAGGGCTAGCATGCTCTATCCCCACCCCATACCACTAGCACGGTGGCAATATCTTGTGCTAACAACTGTGTCTTTCGGAGGAGGCTGAGAGAGAATCCTGTGTCCTGGGTTAAGAGGAGCCGTGTTGGCCTTGTCACTGCATGTGGCATCCTTTCTTTGCAGCTCTTGTCTCTGACCCTGGATGGCTTGACAGGTGTTTCCCAGGACCACATGCGGGCTCATTATCAAACAAGCTCCAACCACATGATGTTGAACGTCAACCTTTGGTCCACCTTGCTGCTGGGAGTCGGTAAGGAACAGAGCTGCTGTTCTCCCCACCTGTCACCAGAGGGCAGACTGCCCTAATCCTGTTGATCCCTGCTCTGTGGGCAGTTGCCAACTTTGCGCAGTTCAAGGGCTTGCTTCAGTTCCAGGATGCCTTGAATGCAGAGAGCAGTCGTCACCAGTGGGGTCTGCTTATTACCTGTTTTTGGCACAGACAGGTTGACCTGTGCCAGAGAGAGATGGAACACGTGGTAGTAGAAACTTAACCTCTTGTGGTAGAGTTGAGACATTGGCTTGGTTTTACCAAATATAGCTGAGATACTTAGATGTTTACTGACTGCAATTCAGACGTGCATGCATTTGCTTTCAAATCAGTACTTGCCATTGTTTTTCAAATTTTGGCACATGTAGAAAGTATTTGTTGTATACCTTTATGGGGTAAAATCAACAGCAACAGGGTTTTTTTTTAATGGGGTAAATGGAGGGGGCTGCTTGTGACTGGAGGTGACAAGTGTTACGAGCTGCCTTGACCTAGACTGTTGCAGATCTGTATCTCCACGATATCTCTGCTTTAACTGTGCTGTAGCTCTGCATTATTTTTGTAACTCATTAACTTCCAAGCCTTTCCTGGAGTCTTCTGTTAGTTTCCCTCATCAGAAAAGAACAGGAGAAGGATGCAGGACAGGACGGCGTAGACTCATTCCATACACTTCCCCGGGCTCGGCCCTCCTGAGTGACTTGAATGTGGGTGTATGTTTTGAGCGGCCCATGAGATGTGTCAGTCATCTTTTGGCGTTTCTCCTACAGGAATCCTGTTCACTGGAGAGCTCTGGGAGTTCATGAACTTTGCTGAGAGGTACCCTGTCGTGATGTATAACATCCTGCTCTTCGGCCTGACTAGTGCCCTGGGTCAAGTGAGTGCTTCAGAGGAGATGGCCTGGTTTTCTGGCTGTGGCAACTGGTCCCTAATAAAGTCTGGTTTGGCTGGCAGAAGAGAGGTGGCAAGATTAGCCCTAACGTTCTATGACAAACTTCAGGACTTGTGACAGATAGTATAGAACTAGCCTGATCTGCTTTTCTGTCTGTCTCCCCAGAGCTTCATCTTCATGACAGTTGTGTATTTCGGGCCCCTGACCTGCTCCATCATCACCACCACTCGGAAGTTCTTCACCATCTTGGCCTCCGTGATCCTCTTTGCCAACCCCATCAGCCCCATGCAGTGGGTGGGCACTGTGCTGGTGTTCCTGGGTAAGTGCATCCAGAATGGGCCTTGCTGCCACTGCCAGTGGAGCATTAGGCTGTTTCCTTAACATGTGTTTGTACATCTATAAAGTCGATACAGTTATTTCGAGAAAGCGGTTTTGAAAGAGAAGGAGATTACTTGTGTGCAGCGTTTCTAACAAGTATTTTATCTTAGTGTATTTTCTTCCAGTGACTTAGATTTCCCCAGATGCTGAGAGGAACACAATTATTGTGCTCATTTCTGTTATTGGGGAACTGAGAGAAATAAATAAGTTTCTTTGAATCCTGCTGTATGTTGTATATTTTTTATGTTATATATGTGTATATATAATTGCCCATACTTGGTGATTTTTATCACTTGATGCCGTTCTGTTTTCTCTTGCTAAATTATAGAAAATCAGTGTTTTGAAGTTAACGTTATTTAAAGCCCCAGTTTTGGAGAACCAGGCCTAACTGCTCTTCCCTGCCTCCCATCATTGGTAGGTCTCATATCCTCCTGTAAAGCTGAGCTCATTTTTTCTCTTTCCTTAGGTCTTGGTCTTGATGCCAAGTTTGGGAAAGGAGCCAAGAAGACTTCCCACTAGGAAGGGGGACACTACCTCCACTCCAGAAATATTTAACTTATTATCTCTAAAGTGACATCTCTTGGGAAAATGGACTTCAATAGGAACAAGGGACTGGGTTCCAGTCTTTTTTTAAAAAAAAAAAAAAAAGAAAGAAAAAGAAATAAAATCACATAGTCTTAAAAAAAAAAAAAACACTTGGATTATAACAAGGTGAAGTTGGTGTTTTCTGTTCCGGTTGACCTGGAGAGGGAAAGCGAGGGCGGAACGTGAGGCTCCCTCACCCAGCGACTGCTGTCTCAACGTGGCTGATGCACAGTTCTCCAGGAGCCTAGGCATTAAGGGAGGCCTCTGCTCCAGAAGGGTGGTGAAGGGACCCAGTATGCTGGGGTATGTGGCTATCTGTTAGAGTCAGAAAAGATAAAAATCACTTTACCTCTCTTAAGGTTCTAGTGGGCAAATGTTCTATCTTCAAGAAACTTCTCTTGAGGTTGAGGTAAAATGAACCGAGAGCTTCAGAGTCAGCTGTATTCTCACATTTTTAAACACTGTCTCCCCTTCAGCCGAAGCTTGACCAAGGCCTGAGCAGAGACCCTGATCATGAACAGCTTTGGAAGGCCCGAGAGTGTGCTTCTCCTGATTCCCTCCCTCCATTTCTGGTGTGGGTCTACCTGGTCCCCTCCTGGGGAGGCTGGATTCATCCTTCCTATTCCCCTTCCCCCTTTAGTTGCTGCAGCATTGCTGTGCCAAGGTGTTGTCATGCCAGCTTCTGCCTGTTGAAAGGGATGCTGGAAGCAGGCATGGTATCTGAGTCCTGGCCCAGAGCCCCTGTCAAGTTTCTGGGTGGTGATGGGGGAGAAGGAGGAGCATGGAGCAGAGCCACCCGCCCACTGCTGCCTTCAGAGTTGGAGATCACAATCCTCCAAAGACAAAACTTTACACATGAAAGTGCATTTCCACCAGCTGTAACTTGCACTCCATCTGTTCAGCAGCCCCAGCCCCTTGGCTCTCCAGATGGGAGCCCAGCCTCCTTCCTGAGCGCTGCTGAGCCAACCTTCCACCCAGCCTTTCAAGCCCTGCCTCACTTGCACTTACCTGCTTCTCCAGGGGCCTGGGTGTCACTGCAGCTCTGCCCCACGAAGGCCCCCTCTCATTGTGAACTCCTCCTCCTTGAGAGAAGAGATTTGAAGGACACCTGGTCCAACTTCCTTTCTCCACCCTTTCCCCCTCTCTTTTTTTCAGCCTTGAAGGTTGCATAAATTAGCCCCCTTCCCTACGGGACTGGTAGCTAGCTCTTCCAAATATCTTCTGTGGATCAGTTAGGTGGTAGAGCATGCTCACAAAGCCAGGGATTAGCAGTCCTCAGGTGGGCCCGTTCTGATGAGACATTTTCTCAGCTAGGAGACTGATTCTCATATCTCATACCCTGCCATCCCCAACCAGCTATTTCAAAAATGCTGAATGTTAGGCACCACAAACAGGTTCTCAACAGCTCAGCATGTCTGTCACCTGACAGCAGAGAGACTGCTCACTGAAGCAGGCGTTTCCTACCAAAGGTAGGCTGGAAGCTGTGTTCTGGGAGATTCATTGAGTCACCTGTTGGTTCACTAGCATGAAATTCCTTCTGTGTGCCATGTGGAGTAGGACCAGGACTTTCCCCGCTGGGAGATTCACAGTCTGATGGGTAAATCATTGCGTCTCAAAAGTACAGGGATAACAACAAAGGGAGATCCCTGGGCAAGGTGAGGCTTGAACTGGAGAGGGTAGGAAGATGAAAGCAGGAGAAAAGGCAGCTTTAGCTCTAGCACTAAGTGGGAAATCCGAGTTTGAACTGGCTGGCCACTCCACGTTGTACCCCTTGCTCCTCCCTCGGTAAGTTCTTTTAGGCAGAAAGTGGCTCTAAAGTGAGGTGTCCTTCAGCCCAGTGTGAAGATACTTGAAAATGGAAGTGGCTGGTTTATTCAGGGCAGCATATTTACCTACAGGATCGTGGGAACAGACTGAGCCAAATTTGTCTAAAGTCAGCAGTGCTGTTAGGTTATAATTGGGCTGATAACGGAAATACCAGACAAGTTCAAACAAAAGTGTGGTTGAGCAGCAAATCCTGGCTGCCCAATACCTTGGGTTTGTGAACATCAAAGAACTTCTATCTGCAGTTAATTCTCAACTATGTATAGAAAGGATAGCACCAGCACATGAATTTCCCCAAGCTGTTTGGAGTTGGTGGTGTACTGCACTTATTTATGTTGATTTTGGTCAAAGCCTCAGGTCCACCGCCTTCAGTGTTCATGCTCGGGCAGGTGGCGAAGTGTACAGCTCGCAGCCTGGGGCAAGGCAATAGCCTACAAGTATGATTTGGGGTACAGTCAGGATTAAATATCCTCTAGGATTAAACATTAAAAGGCACAAAATTTTTACTTGTGATTTAAAGAAGCAGGAATTAAACATTAAAAGCAGACAAATCTGTAAAGTAGGTTCCTATGTGCAAGACACCCTGGTGGTGTAGTGGTTAAGTGCTCTATCTGCTAACCAAAACTTTGGCAGTTGGGATCCACCAGGTGCTCCTTGGAGATTCTAGAGGGCAGTTCTACTCTGTCCTATAGCGTTTCCAGGAGTCAAAATCAACTTGATGGCAGTGTTTTTTTTGGGGGGGGGTGCGGTTAGGTGGTACAAATGGTTTGTGATTGTACTAATCTAAAGTTCTCTGGTGTAAACCTACCTGGTGGTACCAGGGGAGAAAGGCCTGGAAATCTGCTTCTGTATTGCCAAGAAAAGCCTACAGAGCACTTCTACCCCACACGCGGGGTCACCATTGTATTACACTCAACATTTCAAATGACTGTAACAGTTTAGTCCATAAAGTGAGGTATTTAGGAATGGATTAGTGTTTCCTCACAGCCCTGTAACACTCTTGTGAAAAGAGAATTGAGTAAACTCATCTGTGCCTTTTAAGAGATGAAAAAAACTGAGTTAGGGAAGCTAAGATGACCAGTGGTAGCATCGTGAGAGATGAGCTAGTGGTTGTCTGAGTTCTAGTGGCATCTTGGACCTGTGCCCTCTGAGGGAGGAAAGCAAGACTCCTTCGAGGCCCATTGCCTCTGCTGTCTGGCTCTGCTTGCCACGGGAACAGTTTGCACGTTTTATGAGTAGTGCTGGTCATTTTCCCCAGATGTCCTGACAGAGAAATTGTCCTGGGTCTCTGTGGGATCATTCAGCCCTTCCCACTTGCAAACGTACCAGCTGTCTTCAGGAACAGTAATCTCCTATATTTATAGAGAGCTTCTTTCCCAAAGCTCTTTAGTGCATGGTGTTTTCTTCCCTTAGAACCCTCCTAGGGAGAGGTTAGGCCAGAGACAAGTCACCCCTATTCGGAATGGAGAACCTGAAATTCACCAAAGGGCATCAACTGAAGGTCACAGGCTGACTAAGTGGGAGAACAGGAGAGAGACTGAGCCTCCTGCTGCCCACATGTCACAAGTCAGCCGGCTCTTTAACCTTCAGGGAGCTAAGTGAGTGACTCGCAGCCTTTTGGATTTCCTGGTCTAGTAGACGAAGCCCTGGGGATGTAGTAGGTTAAGTGCTCTGTCTGCTAACCAAAAGGTCAGTAGTTCAAACCTGCCAAGTGCTCCTTGGAAACTCCGTGGAGAAGTTCTACTCTGTCCCATAGGGTCACTATGAGTCGGAATTGAATCAGAGGCAGTGAATTTGGTCTAGTAGAATTTCTGGGTAATTTGGGAATGGGCATGGCTATGCTGCTTTTTATTTTTTCTGAGTAGGGAAAAAAAGAAAAAAAGAAATCTAATATCACCATTATTGTTTCCAAAATTTCAGGAAAAGGTGCCACTTCCAAATAAAAACCTTTCTTCCAAAAAAATTACAGTCAGAAATAGTACTATTATACCAATAATTTAATCAGCCAACTTAAGTCTTTAATCGCAGAAAATGTTCAGCAGAAACTGTTAGTCTGTGATAATATATTCATTGTAGGCTGTTGCTTTATGATCATTTACTTGATACAAGTTGGTCAGGTTGCGAGCTGTATTCCACAATGCAGTGTGGTGGAGCCAGCATAATGTAGACCATTCTGAGAGAGTCCAAAAACAACATCTTCCTCACCCTGAGCCATTTCTGCCTGCCCTCTGCAGGACCAGAAGGAAATCAGGCTGTAAAGAGTCTAGGAGTTTCCAGTAAGGGCCACAGGAATGAGCTCCAAGGTCTGTCCCCAGAATACTAACACCATAATTGTGATCACCCAGTCCAGAGGGCTGAGAATTTTTTCTGGAGGGTTGCCACCTACCGGTAGAAGCCAGTTTCCAGCAAGCACATCCTCCAGCTGTTTGGGTTGGGTACCGGTGGACTCTGCTTGGCATTAACAGGGGTAGTAGGAAGGGAAAGGAAAAATGGAAAGAAAGGAATGACTTGCTTCAGTGTCTTCCACTTGGCTGAGGCACAAATCCATAAGGGCTGGTAGGATTTCTGTCTGAAAATGCCTGCCTCTCTGTCATTTCTGGGAGAAGTGGAAGACAGAAGTGGTTCAAGGAATTTGTGAAGAGGAGGAATTACGTATTTCTTCCTGCCCACTTCTGCATGTTGCCAGCGTACAGGGGTGGTCAGAACTAGCAGAAGCTCCACGTTTCAGCCTAAATTCTGACGAGAGGCCATTTCCTTCCACTCAGAACCCCAGAATTGCCACACTCAGGCTATAGCCTAGAGGGGAATGTACCACTCTCACAACAAAGCTACAAACTCCTTGAAATTTTTGGTAGAAGTGTGTGTGCATACATGTGTGTGTGTGCACAATGGCACCAAGGGCTCACACATGCCAAACTGGGTCTGCTGCTGCCCAGATTCTCAAAGGGGTCCACAATAAGATCCACCCAAATCATAAAGCCCGTTTAATTAAAAGTAATCTCCCAATAGACCTGTGTAATTGGCCACAGCTAGAAAATGTGCAGAAATGTCATCTTAACGTTGGCATGGATGCAAAGAGGAGACTGAAGTTGCTGAGATACCCAAAAAGAGTAACTTACCCAATTTCACTTCTAGTTTTCTCTCAGCTCTTATACTTTTTATTTAGGGTAGTCAGGTTTAGAAAGTAAAAATACAGGACATCCAGCAAAGTTTGAATTTCAGATAAACAACACGTCATGTTTTAGTGTAAGTCTGCCCAATACAGTATTCAGGACATATACTAAAAATTATTTGGGACAATACAGACCAAACAATTCCCACTGCTGTCGATTCTGACCCATAGTGACCCTATAGGACAGAGTAGAACGGCTCTATAGTTTCTAAGGAGCACCTGGTGGATTCGGACTGCCAGGCTTCTGGTTAACAGTCATAGCACTTAACCACTAAGCCTGCAGTATTTCCTACTAAACAAGTGTCATCGTGAATCTGAAATTCAAATTTAGCTGGTATTTTATCTGGTAATTCTATTTGTGGCATTAGTTATTGTTATAAATGTCCTCATGGGCTCTTCTCAGGAAAAGTTAAACTGAGTTACTGTCTTCACTTGCGTTTCTGTGCACAGGGCTTCCAGGGACTTTGGTTCAGGGTCAAAAATTCTGTCATGTCCTCTGGTAGATCAAGAGTCAGTGTAAGCCCAGACATAGTCAGCAGGGGGCACCATTCTCTTAAAATAGATCCCCAGTGGACTCTGGGGGGCTTCAGAAGGGGATAAGTGAGGGGGGCAGTAGGAAAGTTGCTTTTGCTGTTTCTGTCTTCTCCTGGAGCTTACTTCTTCTCACCTAACACCCTGGCAGAGTTAACTCTGTGAAATATGAATCTGACACCATCATTCCACTCCAAAACGATTTCCAAACTTCCACTGTTACTTTCTTAATGCAGCACAAAGAGCCGTTTAGGATTCCAGTGAGTCTCTTGTCCTCATTTTAACTTCTGC
This sequence comes from Heterohyrax brucei, assembly GCA_028571685.1. Classification (NCBI taxonomy): domain Eukaryota; kingdom Metazoa; phylum Chordata; class Mammalia; order Hyracoidea; family Procaviidae; genus Heterohyrax; species Heterohyrax brucei. The sequence continues at coordinate 107,235,727 of CM053149.1, read as the reverse complement.
TACGTCCACCCTTCCCCAAGAAGTCCCTTGAAAGCAGAAGCCTCCTCTCATCCTTTATGATGCTTTGTCATCCCAGCCCCTTCACACTTCGGGTACCTCCATTTACCACAGAGCTATTTGTGGTTTCCCTATACACCACCTGCTGTGATGTCTTTGTGCTCACAGTTCTCCCGACTTGGAATTTCCTTTCCCACCTGGTGCCTCTATTGAGTCCAGTCAGTCAAGACATTTGACAAGAATAGATTGAAACCCACCATGTGCCAGGGGATACAGTGGAGAAGGCAGCATAGGTACCTTCCCTTTAGTACGCCTGCCGGGGTCAGGGGAGAAACGATAAATAAACTAAAGGGTAAACAAGCAGAGTTGACCATTCTTTCCTTTGTACCCTCTGATGATTTCACTTGAAGGATCTTAAATTCAAACAGCTGTAAGATCTTTGCAGGGAACATCAATGAATGACGCAAATTGGTTCATGTCAATCAAGAAGAGTGTTGAGGGTGCTTGTCCCTCCTAAAGGGGGCAGTAGCTTTTCACCTTCACTTAATTGTTGGTAGATACATTGTTTCAAGAGAAGATGACATTTTGTTTTTTACACAAACCCTCCCAGTGTCTTCAATTTTTTACCAAATAAAATGAACTTGCCTACTGGTTAGATTTGACCTATGGCCACCAGTTTGCTATCCACCATATTGCAACACTTACATCGTTGCTTTGAACTTGATTAGAAACCCTAGTGGTGTGGTAAATGCTACATCTTCTAACCAAAAGGTTGGCGGTTCAGATCTACCAGGCGCTCCTTGGAAACTCTCTGGAGCAGTTCTACTCTGTCCTATAGTGTCACTATGAGTCAGAATCAACGCTACGGCAGTGGGGTTGGTTTGGTATATACATAGTCTTCCTCAAGGTGGTGTCTTTGTATCTCTAGCGTCTAACACGGAGACTGGCATATGGTAGGTGCTCAATAAATGTTTATGAAAGGGAGGAAAGGAGAGAGAGAGGGAGGAAGAAGGAGGAGAGGAAAAAAGGAGGGAGGAGACGAAGAGGGAACAACAGTTGGTTGATGGAATTTCTTATTGCCGCTGCTTTGGGCATGGGACAGATGGAACAAGAAAACCTCAGATGGAATTTATCGCTGAGTGTGCATGTGAGCGAGTGTGAGCCCTCATGTTAGCAGGTGTGACAGCTGGAAAAAGTGTCTAAGAATCATCAGCTCGTTTCTTGGTGGGCTCCAGTCCTTCCCTCCCTGTTCCTGGAGGATGAGGAGGAGGAAAAGAATGCAGGGCACATGGTGTATGCCTTGGCTTCCTTCCAGGACCTGTACTCGCTGGCACAGAGATCAGAAAGAGCTCATACAGGCTTTTGGCATCAACTGATGCATCCTCAGGGAAAGGTTCTGGCAGCTGCTGCCACCCACTGCCTACCCACCGGAGTGCCCACTGCATAACAAGCGGTTGTGTGGTGCAGAGGAAAATGCTTTTTCTTCTTGCTTGACCAAAGAGATCATCAGAATGACCCTTCACCCTGTGCTGGCTGAGGAGACACAGGAGCCATCAAAGCTCTGGTGCTGAAGAGAAGAGTAGAGGTGGTTTCGACTGCCTATCGCAAGGGAACAGCCTCTGATTTCTTCTAATGGTACGCTGTTCAGTTTATCAAGGGAGGGTGCTACCTTGGCCCTACATGGAGCAACCTGGAAGAATTCTTGCAGCCGTGATGGATAAGGACGAATCTTTTGAAAATAGCTCGGGCTTAGAAAGTATACTTTGCCTGAGTTTTCTAGAGAAACAACAAGATCGTACAAAGATCAGACTTCTATCTTGGCCCCCAAATCTTGTTCCAGGCCTAGAAAATGCAACGTTCTGAACTGGGTACAACAGAGGGTATTGGAGTATTCCGAAGGGTGTGGGAGTCATTCTTTCGGCTAGACCATTGAAACTTCTGTCATATGATTCTCCCTCTGATGCAAGAGGTACCTTCGAAGCCAAAGCTACCCCACCCCCTACCCCGTCCAAGGCATCTTGTGCTTCTGTGCAGCACTTGGCCAGGCAGAAGCTTTGAAGCAAGACTTCCCAGGAAGCCATCTCTTCCCAGACAGCACTGACTCAGACCAGACTCCAAGCTCTCAGTCACGTCCCTGACCCAGAGTGACTGATAAGCACAAAGGCATAGACAGATGGGGTCCTGAACTGTGCATGCAGCTGGAGTGGAGCATTTGGGGGCAAAGACAGGGAGGCATGGACCCTGACTTGCTTAGGTTTCTGGGGAGAGCAAGAAGAGAGCCAACAGTGGGTTCAGTGCCAACACTGTGCTGGCAGCTCGGCCACCTGTGAGGCTAGGTCCAGCACAAAAGCTAATTCTGAAACTACTCAGGAGCAGGGAGGCTGAAGTCAGAGCCTGGAGTCAGAAAGTGAGAACATTCCTCAATGCCTTCCCAGCTCTCATTTCTAATCTGCCTCTCTGGGGCCTCCGGCTGGTTCTCCAGCCCCTTTTCCCCAAATTACTTCACTTAAATAAAAGGGACAATGTGTGTTCTCTCTCCTTGTTCTCCACCACAAACTCCCAATGAGCTCTTCCCTCTGAGCTGCTGCCAGCCTCCCACTTACTGTCCTGCTTTTGTTCAGTACCTGCGCACTCCCCTCGCTCTCTGTCTCTGGTTCTCATGGTGAATACTTTTCCTGGCACAGACCTTCAACTTGCTCACCAGCCCTGCAGGGTTACTCTCCTCTTCTTGTAGCTTCTGTCCAATTACCTCTCTTGCCAGGCTAGTTGGGAGCCCTCCCCTCTGACTACCCTGCCTATTTCCTTCCTGCAGCTAGCAGTGCTATTGCCTACAGTCAGTTTTCATTTGGGGATGGGGATGAGAAGCCGGTGTGAATAATCTGGAAGATGTTTGGCAATACGCTTGCTCTGTGTTGAGCTCTGAGGGCCCCAGCAGAGTAATGAGACTCTTAGCTAAGAAGACATCTTTTTATAGACCTTTAGTAAGGGCTCCAGGATCATGTTTAAAAGAATGTGGGATCAAAAGGTGTTGAGAGTCAATCAGTCTTGAGAAACAAGGGCCTAGTGATGGGGAGGAAACCAGTCTGTTGTCACAGAAAACCAAGTTGTGACTCAAAGGCATCACAGAACTGCTGCCTTGCTCGTCTACATTCTTGAGTTTAATGTCTTTGGCTTGGGAATTAATTTTGAGGCTTTTCCAACATAGGTAAAAATAGAGCTCATAAATGCCATCACAGGCCCTTTCTGATGAGATGGCCTTTTAAGGAAAGACTTGGTTCCTAGGAGTGGGTCAGAGTCAAGGAACCATTTGTGTGGGTGCTTGGGGCTCTCAGAGGCTGCTGACCAGCCAGCCCCCGGCCAAACAATGGGTTCAGGAGTGGAAGGTGCTGGAGGCTTCGGTGCCTGAAACCCCAGGACCCAAATTCCTGAAAGGACTGTTCATTTCATCTATTCATGCATTTATTCATTCCCTGATCACTTATTTGAATACATATCATGTGCTAGGAATGCTGCACTGAAAACATGGAAGAGAAAAGGAAAAACAAAACCCCTCTCCTCCAGGAACTTGAAGTTTAGAGAGGGTCACACAGAAAGACTCAGCAGCCACATTACAAGGTGATAGGGTAGCAGGAGGGGAAGCATGGGAAGACCTAGCTCAGGGTCATGGGACACGCTCACAGTTTCCAGGAGGAACAGATGGCTAGATCAAAGCCTGAAGAACAAGCAGAGAATCCACAAGGGGAAGGGAGGGGCATGGAGATGAGTGTTCTAGAAAAAGGAAACAGGGTGTAGAAGGACTGAAAAAAAGAGACCTTGGTTTACTCAGGGAATTAAAAGTGGTTCTGCGTGTGCCTGGAAAACAGAAGGCGAAACGGAATGCTGAGGTTAAGAGAGCTCCTGGAGACAAAAGCAGAGACCGTTGGTAAAGCACATCTCAACCTTGTTTAGGAGTTTGGACTTGACCCTGAGGACAATCTGGAGTCATTGAAGGTTGTACGCAAAAGGAGAGACCTGATCAGAAGGATGCTTTAAAAAGCTCACTCTGGCTGCAGAGCAGAGAATGAGCTGGAAGGAGGAAGATCAGAGGCTGGGAGGGTGATGAGGAGGCTTTTGTGATCCAGGGGACAGATGGGGAGAAAGAGTGAAGACGAAAGGAAGTAGACAGAGCTAGGGGATAACTGAAAGATAACTAAAATATTGTATCACCAGAACCTGATGATGAATTGGATGTGGGCTTGAGGGGCCAAGGATACGGCCCAGTTCTCGAGCTGGAGCTGCTAGAAGAGATACAGAGTTCTGGAGAAGGAACACATTTTAGATCTGCTACTCGTCAGGTTGGTAACTGGGTGTGTGAATCTGGCGCTTAACAGCAAGGCCTGGCTCGAGGCAGATTTGGAATGTTCTTTAGCAGATGTATGGCAGTGAAGCCATGAGAGTGAATGAGCAAACTCAAGGTGTGTGAGGAATCGTGAAGAGGAGAGAAAGAGAACAGAATCCCAGGAAAGCCGGAATGAAAAGGATGGCCAAAGCAGAGCTCGTAAAGGAGACTGAAGAGCGGTAGGTAGGAGGAAAACCAGACCCAGTGATCTCGGCTGTTGGCCTCCGGCAGTCATGTCCCCAAGAACCACCTGACTCCTCCAGTGCAAATCTGCCAGCAGCTCCTTGAGAACTCTATGGGGCAGTTCTACTCTCCCCTGTAGGGTAGGCTAGGGGTTGGAATTGACTTGATGGCAGTGGGTTTGGTTTGGTTCTCAGTTCTGTGGTCACAGGAGAGATGTTGATTAGCTTTGCCACCTCATGTAACACTCTCACTTGCTGTCTGTACTTGTCACACTAATTTTCTTTGAGTTTCTCCAAAGTGCCATCATGCTTTCTCCAGCCTTAGGACTTTTGTCTGTCTGTCTGGACTGCTGTCCTTCCTCATTCCCCTTGTCCACTCCTTTTACCTTCTAATCTTCTGTTCACGCTTCCAACTCCTGCTGCAGCCTTCTCTGACATTCCAGACAAGGGCAGGGCTTTCTGTCATTGATTCATTCAGTGAGCATCTGTGTCCATGTGTCAGCACTTTGCTGGATGCAGGGATATAATAGAAAGTAAGAGAGACAGGTCCCTGCTCCCATGGAGCTGATGGCGCGACTGATAGCAAGCAAACGAATACATAAAAGTCTTACAAATTGTTGTTAGTCTTGTAGAGGAAGTAAAGAGAGTATCCTGTTAGAAAATAACAGAAGGTTTCTATTTCGGGTAGGGTGGGTGGTCAGAGGAGGTTCCCTGAGGATCTGATATTTTAAGTGAGACCTGACACGAGAGGTAGAGCCAGCCATGAGAAGAGCTACGAGAAAAGTCTTTCAGGAAGAAAAAACTGCAACTGCAAAGGCCTGTGGAAGGAAGAGCTCGAAGGGTTCTAGAACCAATAGATGGCCAGTGTGACTGGAGCTAGGACAGGGGAAAAAATGGCATGAGACATGAGTGGAGATGAGGCTGCTGCAGGCTGTGGTGCAAGACTTGGATATTATTCTTGGTACAGTGGGAAGCCGTTGAAAGTTTTTAACAAAGGGTGCACCATGACCCGACAGAAGTTTTAATCAAGATCTGGCTGAAGATTGCCCTGGTTGCTGAGCAAAGAACGGACTGAAGGAGAAGCAGAGAATTAGGGAGATTAGGACACTGTGTTGTAGAGACCAAAAGGGATGGCAGCTCAAGTTTGAATGGTGTCATGGATTGAACTGTGTTCCCCCCCCAAAAAATATTTGTTTTGGCTTGTCCCACCCTTAATCCTTTCATCCTACAAGAGATAAAAGGAAAAAGAAGCAAGCAGAGAATTGGGAACCTTACACCATCAAGAAAGCAGCACTGGGAGAAGAGCACGTCCTTCAGACCCGAGATAACTGCACCAAGATGCTCCCTGGACAAAGACTGATACAATACCGGACTTTCCTCCAGAGCCAACAAGGGGTACAGCCTTCCCCAGGAGCAGACATCCTGAATTTGGACTTGTAGCCTACCAGACTGTGTAAGAATAAACCTTCCTTTGTTAAAGCCATCCACTCTGCAGTATTTCTGTTAGAGCAGCTTTAGCTGACTATAACAAATGGCACAGGTGAGATGGACAGAAGTGGAGGATTCAAGAGTTATTTTGAAAATAGAACTAATGGGGTTTCCTGATGAATGATAGAAGGTATCAGGAGAAAGGAGGAGCAGAGGCCTTCCTGGGAAGGGGGGAGGACAGGTAGGCACAGTGCCCTGGCAGTAGCCTGAATGCCCTGAGTGCAGTTCGAGACGTGGCACCGATGAGCAGCTTCTGTTGGGTGTCATAGTTTCCAAAGGCAGCTAGGAGAAATCATTCAGCAATTTAGCACTAATGGCCCTAGTTGCTGTTTTCCTAGCTGGGCTCCTAAGAAAGAGTCAAGAATGACTTCTGCATCCTGACCTGAGTGGAAAGAGAACTCAGCTTGCTTGGCTGGGCCACCCTTTGTCCCATTTGGTCTCCCATTGCTTGGAACCTTTGGGGCCCATTTTTCAAAAGTCTGGAGCTTGAGAATCAAGTGGCATTCAAAAACTCCTGGGTCTAAACCCCCTTCCAGTTGCAAAATTTCCTTTATTCTAAACTCTCTGTGAAGAGGGACATTATTTTCTATTTCTTATGTAGCTAGACAGAGCTGTATCAGGGAGCATTCAGTAAGTGCTAGTTGACTGTTCGCTTTGGCATAGACCTTCCATAATTGAATTTTAGATTAAACCCTGCTTCTAAAATAGGATTCTAGCATAGAGTAAACTTTAAATTGAAATCGATTCACCTTGATGAAGTAGAGCCATGTCGAGGATAATCCAAAATCGTACAATCGGAAGTAACTTCTATTTGAGTTGAGGTGCAAAAAAAAAAAAAAAAAGTTTTTGCTAAACTAATCATGGGCCTTTAGGTAAATGTTATTTTAGGACAAACATCAACAAGTTGTAGATCAATCCCTTTCAGAATGAGCCAAAACACACACACACTCTAGAAATTATTTGTAACAATTAATATAATAATCTATGTCTGGTAACATACTCCTTGTTGAAAATAAAATATTAACCTTCTGAGACTTAATTTGAAGCAATGACTTATAATTTCTATTTATTTTTATTTTTTGATTTATAATTTTTAAATCTTTTTTAAAGGTGGATGAAATGGAGACAAGTTCACTTTAGGCAGCGTTACAATTCAGAAACAGACTTTTTTTTATTATGACTGAGTGAAAATGTACATTCCGATATAAATTTACATGCCCACCTATATGCAGCTTCCACTGCTCTCCCTGACCGGTGACAGCACACTATTCCTCTCTGCTCCATACATGTCTCATCCTCCCCACAGCCTCCTTTCCCCTCCTCTCCACCTACTCCCCTTCCTCCAGCCAGAGGTCAGCAGGATGATATCCTATAGATGTATAGAACCATAAAGTGCATCCAATATATGGTCACTCTGCATCACCATGTCCAATCCATTTGTGTCTGAAGAGTGGACCTTCATTATGATTTAAGGGCAAGGGTAGCATCAGGGCCAGGGGCCATGCTCCCGCGGCAATCCTGAAACCATTGGACCATCAATTGAGTCTTTTAGTGGAGATCTCAGGGTGCACCGCTTTTTATTCTTGTGTTGCCAGTGAGACTCCTCTCTGTGAGCTCCATCACGGCTATTGCTGGTGGTGGCCAGGCACCATCTGGTTCTTTCAGTCCCAAGTCAATGTAGGCACCCACTCATGTGGATCTGTCTATCTTCTGGGTTGTCTTTACCCCAAGTCATTTTGGTCCTCAGTGAGCATCCATTCCTGCTGAGTTGGGACCATTTGCTGTGCCCTTGGATGGCAGCTTGGCAGACCTTAAGACCCCAGGAGCCACTCACCAATGTGTGGTGCAGAGAGCCCTCTTAGCAAAACGCTAGTTGTGCTAATTGGCCTTGATTTCGCCTAAGAGCATGGTCCCCTACCCCCTGCCCCAGCTACTCTGTCCTTGCAATATTGGGTTAAGATGGAAGGAGTATTCAAGTCATGCTGAAGTCCACTTAATATTGTTTTTGTTTCTAATGTGTGCTATCACTGATTTCACCCAATCAGATTTCTACCAACTATCTAGTCTAAACCCTCTCCCCCTCACCCTCCCTCCCTCCCCTCCCTTGCAGCTGTCAAAGAGTCTTTTCTTCTATACACAAGTCTGTTTTTGAGATCTTATCGTAGGGGTCTCATACAATATTTGTACTTTTGTTGCTGACTACTTTCACTCAACATTGTGTCTTCCAGTTGAAACTAGGTTATGAGATGTTTCCTGGAATCATCATTATTCTTTATCATTGCGTAGTGCTCCATTGAGTATATGTACCATAGTTTACCTATCCTTTCTCCTGTTGTTGGGCATCTGGTTGATTCCATCTTTTGGCTATCGTGGGCTGTGCTGTGATAAACATTCTTGTGCATGTGTCCGTTGGTGTGAAAGACCTTGATTCTGTAGGATATATTCCAAGTAGTGGAATTACTGGATCAAATGGTATATCTATATTCATTTTTTTAAGGAAGCACCAGATTGCCTTCCAAAGAGGCTGGATCATTTTGCAACCCCACCAACAGTCTAGGAGAGTTCCACTTTCTCCACAGCCTCTCCAGCATTTGTTGTTTTCTGTTTTTTGGATCATGGCCAACCTTGTTGGGGTGAGATGGTATCTCATTGTAGTCTTGATTTGAATTTCTTTAACAACTAAAGGTCATGAACACGACGGCATGTGTTTTTTGGCTGCCTGGATCTCCTCTTTAGAGAAATGTCTGTTCATCTCCTTTGCTCATCACTTAACTGGATGATTTATCTTCTTCTTATTGATATTTTGTAGTATCTAATAGATTATGGAGATCAGGCGTTGGTCTGACATACAGTTGCCAAATATTTTTTCCCCATGCTGTAGGTGGCCTTTTAATTCTATTAATAAAGTCTTTGGATGAGCAAAAGAGTTTGATTCTTGGTAGTTCCCATTTATCTATTTTCTCTTCTGTTGATTGTGGTTTGTTTGACAGATTTTGAAGTCTGTCTACATTGTGTATTAAAATTTCCATTGTTGTTCCTACCTTTTCTTGGATGAGTTTTATCATTTTACATTTGATATTTAGGTCTTTTATCCATTTGGAGTTGGTTTTTGTATAAGGTGTAAGATACAGATCTTGATTCAGTTTATTGCAGATGGATATCCAATTTTGCCAGCACCGTTTGTTGAAGATACTGTTTTTATCCCAGTTTAATGTCTTAGGGCCTTTGTCGAATATCAACCGTTCATAGGCAGATGGTGTCATCTCTGGGGTCTCAATTCTGTTCCATTGATCTATCTGTCTGTTCTTGTACCAGTACCAGGCTGTTTGGACCACTGTGGCAGTGTAGTATGTTCTAAAGTCAGGTAATGAGAGGCCTCCCAGGGTGTTCTTCTTCTTTAGTAGTATCTTACTTAGAGCTTCTTCCCTTTCCAAACAAATTTGGTGATTTGTGAAAGAAATATTTGATGCTGTTTGTAACCCTGTGATGAATGGCCTCATTTCACAGATGAGTTGGAGAGGGTTGGTGGTTCCATATTGGATTCTGTTTCCTGTTTGGGATGATTCCCTGATGTAGATAGCGTTCGTCAGGAGGAGTCCACATTACGCTGGACACGAAAGCAGTGAGAACTTTCCTTCCTTTGCCAAGATGGGCACAGCCCAAGTTGTTACCTAAGATTGGCCAACTGTGCATTGCTGCCTAGGTTTTGGGTGCAGCCTGAGATGCAAGGATGGAGGGAGGTGAGACATCCTTTGCAGCAACAGTGGCAGTAGTAGTATATCCAGCAGTGTTACTTTGCTACAGTGCCCAGCAGCTGGACTGCAAGGTCAGAGTGTCCTGCTCAAGAAGGTTGTTGTTTGTTCTTCCTCTACCCTTGGTTTCCAGCCCAGTTTCTAGCTCTTGCTCTTTAGTTTCTGTCCATTCTGGCAGCCAGTAAGACTTCTTCAGTAGATACCAGTTCTGGCTGATACAGCCAGAGTTGCTTGCAATAAGGAAACTAAGACGCTGAGATCAAAAAGTTTGTCCAGGTCCTATAGCTAGAGGTTCTGGCTGAGAAGTCTGTACTGTTTCCTCCACACCGTGCTTCCTGAAGAAGTCTTAAGAAGGCCACAGGAAAAAAAGAGTGATCTTGGCTCATAGATTAGAGTGGGGTTTGAAGAACAGCAGGTATGTGAATGTTCACCTCAAATCCATGTTGGATGACAAATCCATAAGTAATGGTTGTCATGTGTTGCTGTCAAGCTGACTCCAACTTCTGGAGCCTTTTATCGACAACAGAATAAAACATTGCCCGGTCCTGAGACACCCGCAGAATTGTTAGCATACTCGAGTCCACTGCTGCAGCTCTTGTGCTAAGCCACCTCACCTAGGATTGCCCATGTCCTCATTGGCCCTTTATTTCTCCAAACATCATGGCCTCCTCTAACAACTGATCCTGCTTGGTGATGTGTCCAAACCACGCAAACTGGACAGTGTTCTGTTGTAATCTATAGACTTTGTATTGGCAAATTTTCAAAAGTAGGTCATCAGGCCTTTCTTCCTAGTCTGTCTTAGTCTGGAAACTTCCCTGAAACCTGTCCACCACGGGTGACCCTGCTGGTATTTGAAACATTGGTGACATGGCTTCTAGCATCATAGCAGCACACAAGTCACCAGAGTATGACACACTGAGAAACAGGTGGTGGCATATTTAGTGGGGGTCTATTGTATGCCAGCAGTTCAAACTCTCCAGGTGCTCCTTGGAAACTCACGGGGCAGCTCTACTCTGTCTTATAGGGTCAGCATAGACTTAATAGCAGTGATTTTTTTTGGGCAGAGTTACTGTATGCCAAGGACTATACCATCTTCAAATATTATTTCATTTAATCCTTACAACAATATGATGAAGTGCATGTTATTTTCTCTGTTGTTTGGTTGGGGGCTTAGTAACATGTCCAAGTCTATGTCCTACTCAGTGTTACTGGGAAAACCCTGGTAGGGTAGTGTTTAAGTGCTACATCTGCTGACCAAAATGTTGGCAGTTTGAATCCACCAGGTGCTGCTTGGAAACTATGTGGAGCAGTTCTACTATGTCCTATAGTGTTGCTATGAGTCAGAATTGACTCAACGGCAGTGGTTTTTTTTTTTTTAAAGTGGTAAGGGTGAGTTTGAACTTGATTTTCTAGGCATGAATGACGGTGCTTGTTCATGAAGCTACAGCTGCTTCACTATCAAATTTTATAAATTAATACATATTTCTAAGCTGCCACTTTTCTATTAGGCCTGAGGTGGCCCGAGCACAACCTTGTCAATACGTTCTTGTTGACGTGCTTCCTTGTTCTGTGTCTTGGAGTGTCTCGTCTGCCTATTCTCTTTTAGGCTAGGAGCATCTAGATTACAGGAACAAAGAGGCTACTAGGGATCCTCTTTCCTGTACTGCCCTCTCCAATGCTGGGGCTCAGGGGCATGACAGGGCATTAGGCCAAGTGATTCGCTGATGACCAATTGAATAGCTGTAGAGAAAGGGGAGAAATATTTTATCTTCCTACAGTGCTTACAACCAAAATAGGAGTTTGCACCCAACTGTTACTCAGTCTTGCTAGCTTCTATCTCTCCTAAAGCTTCCAGGGAAACTACATCTTTACTTAACCAGTTCCTGTTGAGCTGGTTTTGACTCGCAGTGACCCCGTATGTGTCAGAGTAGAACTGTACTACACAGGGTTTTCAATAGCTGACCTTTCACAATTAGATTACCAGGTCTTTCTTTGGAGCTACCTCTGCAAGGATTTGAACAGCCAACCTTTTGCAGCAGCCAAGTGTGTGAACTCTGTGCACCACCCAGCATTCATGGCTCTGCTCACGGGACTGTAAAATGGATCTGAGGATCCATCCTGGCAGAATAAATACGAGATAACTCAGGGTCTTTGAGGACAGATCACTTGTCCAGACCTGGCCCAACGGCCAATAAACACTTTCTATCATTGTCTTTTGGATTAACAAAATGAGTTTGGTATGTTTCTCACCATCACAAGGAGCTGTGAATTGAATTGGTGCCATTGTAAGTTTGATTGTTTTTGCATAGATAAAAGCCTCATTAAGTCCCTCATGAGGAGAGAAGAATTTTATTTGGAGGATAGAAGGGGGGGGGCTCTTCTTGCTTGTCATAGTTACAACGACAAAACAGTAAATGGAAGAAATAATTAAATAATGGCATGCTTTTTCAAACCTCATCAAGAGGCTGAGTGAGTTTTTAATTAGTGCTGCATTTTCAATAAATCCGTATCGGTACGTGGTGCCGATCCTTTCCTGGATAAGGAAAGGATAATAACGAGAATCCTAATTTTCAGTCCCACACTAAAGGGATGCCTGGTATATTTAATCACTGCAGAAATCCTGACAGCTTTCTCTGAGCCCAGTCTCTCCTCTAATTACATTTCTAGATTTTAGTAAATTGAAAGGGAAAATGTAGGAACAAAATAATTAAAACCGAAGAGGAAGTGCATATTAAAAAGGAGAAGCTGTTTAAAATTCTTCCACACAGTGCTTCCAAGGACATCTACAATCATTTAATCAGCTCCACACCAAATCAAAGTCCTTTGTACTGAGGCTGGTAGGATCTCACCTCAGGTGGGTGGCATGGTCTCCGCAGTAGAACGGAGGCGTCATTGTGCCAGGCTACAGTTGGGGACAGGATCTCTCATGTCCTTCCAGATCACTGGGGATTCAAGCCCAGCCCAGCAAGCTGCTGACACAGACTTTCTAGGACCAGGAGTCCCCTCCCATCTCCTGGGCAGAGTCTGGCCAAAGTATAATGATTAGTCTCAATTGCAAGGTTGGCAAAGTATGTTGTCCATGTCTTCAGTTTCCTGTTTCTGTACCTCTTTGAACCTCCATGTGCTTTCCCTCCCAGGAGGACCCCTTTTCTTTATTCTCTGATTTCTGGTAAAATCAGAAGTCAACAAAACAGATAGCTGAACAGCCTCTGTGACACCCAGGAGCCAGTTACTTACAATTGTTTACAGGATTGCCTCTGAGACATTCTGAATTTCCACAAGGACATAAATCTTATCAGCTTCAGTTAAAGTAATGAATACTTGTTGATAATGGTAAGTGAAATCTAATAGGAAAGTTTCAAGCCTCAGTCTGTTTGTTTTTGAGTAGGCACAGTAACTATGTCATTGTAAAAATTGGGATCTCCGTTTCTTGATCATTTAAGTGAAGTGTAGATTGTACAGGTGCTAGGAGTTGGGAGCGTTTTGTTAGGAGCAAATTCTAAACTGTGGGGCTGTAAGGTCTGCTTATGTATTTGGAAATGAAGGACAGCCTGGCACCGTCAGGGAGTTCTTTCTGAACTCCCATGGCTTTGCTCATAAGGTTCTGAGCTTTCCCCGTTGAACAGAATCACCAGCCGCTTGATGCCAGGGTGTATGTGGCAGAAGACTGAGTACTGTCTCCTGGAGACTGTCCCACAGGACCAAGTTGTTCCTAAGGCAGGACCCACACTTAGTCATCCCATGACCACAGATTTATCCGTGTTGCTCTTTTGGGTCCAGTGTCACAGATGTGACTACGTAACGATATGCTTTCCGAAGAGAAAAGAGACAGTGCTTGCATTTAAGTTTCTGGATTAGTTGGCTTCATTCAGTTAAGAATAATTTTAAAAAATTCAGTCTAGAGGAAAGACTCATAGCAATAACAAGTAGCACCTCACTGACGTTATTACTCCAACAAGGAGGCGACTTTTCTTCTTCCAGGGTCGAGATACTCCTTTTTTCTTCTACTGAGTTCAGGAATCACTGATGGCTCCTGGCAAGGCAGACTGGGACCGAGGTGTCCAAGACAATAGCTTGTCATTGGATCGATCAGCTTGCTTTCTGTTAGGCCATGTTTATACACCACTGTACCCCCTAAAGAATGGTCCTTCTCGGTTTTTGTTTCCAAATTCTAAATTGTAAGTATCATGAGCTCAAAAAAATAGTTTACTTTGAGTTCGTTAAAAAAAATAAATAAAAGCTACCGGATATGAAGTCCTTGTTAATCCATACACCACTCACAAATATGTTTGTTGTTAAATACCTTTATTGTTACCTTGTCCACTCCCTACCCCTCTTGGCATCCTTTTACTTGGTCCTCGCGCCTTGGCACAATCCTTCCCCGCCCTGCATGAGACCCCCTTCGAGTTCCCGCCTTTTTTTCTCAGGCTCATCCTTCCCCTAATTTCCCTACCTCCGGCGAGGCCGCGTGACGCATGCGCACTACGAGAGCTAGGCGGAGGCTTGAAGAAGCAGGAGGAGGGACCGGAGGCGGAGAGGGGAGGGAGGGGAGAAGGCCGCGCCGGGTGGGGCCCGGCGGGCACGCGCTCGCTGCGTCTACGTGCTGACGCCATGACGCTCCGGCCGGTGTGTCTCTGAGAGTGTGTGTGTGTGTGTATGTGTGTGTGTGTGTGTGAGTGTGCGCGCTCCGAGTGTGTATTTGTGTATCGGAGGTCCCGCAGGTCCCGGATGTTGCGGACAGTATGAGGCGAGCGCAGGGGGACGGGGACCAGCAGCTGTCGCCGCCGCTCTCAGGTGAGTGGGGGGAGGAAACTCGAGGGAGGGGGTTGTCTTGTCGGAATGGAGGGGGCACCTCCCTTAAGAGGCGACCGACCGCCTCAACTCCCCTCCCCACTACACATATATACTCTTCTCTGCCTCATTTCCCACATCCCTGGTTACGTGGCCTGCGAGTGGCAGAGCCTAATCAACCGGCCCTTCTCCCAATCCTAAGTATTCAGGAGACACAAACGCTCCCTTTGCCTCCAGCGCGCCCCCCCCGCCATCATTTTCCCAGCCCCATCCCCCTTGCCAAATAGTGAGCTGTCGCCTGCGGCGAGATGGGTGACTGCGCATGCCCGAGTGTGAGCGAACTAGGGGTGCCTGTTCAGTGCCCCGGGGGCGCATGCGCATCTCTGTGTTGCGGGGACCCGAGGGATAAAGAGCCCCTTGACCATGCACCCTCACTTCTTGGCAGGCAGTGAGCTAGACTTGCTGCCAAATAATGGGCCTGTTGCTCCTATCCAGAAGAGAAAATTTGAATTATTTGAGGGATTTATGGACAAAGGACTATTTGCATCTGGTGTTGCCCCAGAGACTCCCAGGTTACAAATGCTTCTCAGAGCCAGCATGCCTCACGCTGACCTTTTGAAACTGTCACTGCAACTTCTGGTTCTAGGATTACTTTACCTTTCCCTTACTCCTGTTGACATGTTGTGCGTACAGTACAGACATCTCAATTTAGGAGTAGGTGCCTTAACTCAGTTATTTTGGCAGGGACTTCTGGTAACCTTTCTAAGACATTCTCAGGATCATAATAAAAAAGAAAGTAAGCAAGGGGATTTCCTTTTAGTAAAATCCTTAACTGCCTCCAGTTAAGGATTAGATAAGGTAGAGATAAAGAGTGCAGTATTCAGCTTAGGGTAGTAACTGTAAATCAAGACACCAGGCTCTCATCTGCCAGTGCTTTTAATTTGTGTGACCTATTTGCCTCTTTTCTGTAGAAGATCTTCCTTAGTGCTTTCGTTTTAGTTGTAGTTATTGATGCAGTGTGAATGCATGAAAACAAAAGCAATCTGGCCAGTTCCTCATCCAGCGGAGGTTTTCAGTCGTGGAAGTGATGTTTTCTTTCACATTGGCAGATAAAAAATAAAGCAAGGAACTTGAAAGTACAATAACATTTCAGTGATCTGGATCTGGGCTTTCAGTTTGCACATTATATGTAGTCCTTTAATTTTCTCCTGTGTCGCCACTCTTTTGGACACTTTGCTGTTTGCCTCTGCCGTAGGAACAAGGTGGGGAAAAGAGAGACCCATGCTAGTAAAAGGGTCACTGAGTAGTATGGAAATGAATAACCAAGTTGTTGGGGGTGGAGGGCATTTTCTGTGTTTTCCAGTTACCCCTGACAACTGGTATTTCTGTCTGAGTAACTAATATTGGACATATTAAAGCAAACAAAACCCAAACCCACTGCCACGGAGTTGATTCCAACTCATAGCAACCCTGTAAGGTGGAGTAGAACTGCTCCGTCGAGTTTCCAAGAGCACCTGGCATATTTAAACTGCCAACCTTTGGGGTAGTAGTCGTAGCAGCCACCATGCCACCAGGGTTTCCCTGTTAGTAAGCCTTATTTTCTTTTTGTTTTATTTTCCATGATATTCTTCTCTCAATAATTTTTTGAGTTCTGTTCTTCACTTTTGGGACATTATGTTGTTGGACCTTAAAGTATATGTGTATTTCATCTAAGTGAACCCTGGTCTTGGCTTGGTTTGGAAACCCTGGTGGTTAAGTGCTACATCTGCTAATCAAAAGGTTGACATTTTGAGTCCATGAGGTGCTCTTTGGAAACCCTGTGGGACAGTTCTACTCTCTTCTAGGGTTTATATGAGTCAGAATTGACTGGATGACAGTGGTTTGCTTGGTTCAGCCATCTTTATGCTGTTTCCTGTTGCGGTGGTTACTGTTGGGTCCAAGAGATGACACAGAGGAAGCATAGGAATTTGGGGTACGTGTGTCATCCTGTGTCCTGGGAAAGAGCTGGAGACTCGTCTATTTTTTTTTTCTTGTGGGCAAAGAAGTTATTGTGACAGGCTCATCCTTAGGGTGGGGATGGCTAGTGTCCATTTGGTGCTTTGGTAACTTCTCCTTTTAGAGCCCTCAGAGTGGCTGGTTTGATACTGGAGGTGTTTAATGCTGCCTGTGTTTCAGACTTCTTGCAGGTTCTGGTGAGACCTTGAAGTGAAACTGAGATAATAGGTGTTCGTCCTCTCAGTAGGCTTCTGTCGTCTGGGACACTTTGTTCTTATCTGGAAACATTTCATCAGGTTAAATTTACCCAAGACTCAATTTAAAATTTTTATGGCGTATTAACACAAAATGCTTTTATAATTAAGATGAGTATCGCAGAGCTTATTATTTTCTGTAAATCCTTTCTGTAGAATGCATAACACATGTATGTAGATAGGAAATGAAATTCAAAAGGTTCACAGTGAGAGAAGTGAAGTGTCTCCTACCACCCCCCTTTGATCCATCTAGTGACTCTCCCCAAAGTGGACCATTGTTTTCTGTGTCTTGTTGATCCTTCCAGAGATAGTCTGTGCTTATACCAGCATAAACCCCCAATGCAGTACTGTCGAGCTGATTCCACCTCAGAGTGACCCTGTGGGACAGAGTAGAACTGCTCTTTAGAGTTTCCAAGGAGCACCTGGCGGATTCAAACTGCCGACTTTTTGGTTAGCAGACGTAGCACTTAACCACTGTGCTACCAGGGTTTCCTGTACCAGCAGATACACCTTTTATTGTTTGGTGGTTTTCGTTTGTTCATTTGTTTTACACAAATGGAAAGATACTGTATCTTTTGTTTTGCATTTAACGTGCTCTGCCCTGGTGAGCATTCCATATATGCAGTGCATATGGTACTTCCTTTTTGAAGAATGACTGGTATTCCATTGTATGGCTGTATTATGAGTCACCCATGTTATTGGACATTTAGGTTGTTTACAGTATATACTTAATTCCTTGTACATACTCACTATGTACCAGACTGTAATCTGTTGGATAAATTTCTGGTGGAAGTACTGACTCAAAGGGTAGGTGCATTGTTTACGTCAGTGGGTACCGCTAAATTACCTTCCACAGAGGTTGTACCAATTTACACTCTTGCCAGTAGAGTGCCTGTTTCCGCCCCAACACTGTTATCAAAATTTTTGATCTTTGTGCAGTCTTTTATCTTAGATTTTAAAGTTCATTATGTAGCTCGTTAAGCATCATTACACTGAGTTGTGGATAAATACTGTCACAGTTTCGCGTGTGGGGGTGGGGAGTACTGTTCGACTGAAGATTAATATCTTCAGAATAAGTTATGTGCCTGGTTAACAGCAAATCCATGGTAGTACTAGGAAGACATGTAGCACCTACATTCAAATTTTTTCATCCAACACGAAGATGGTAGTTTCTGTTTATGAAATTCTGTAAGCTCATGCCTGATGGTTTATGTCTCCTTTTGATTACTGTGGGAACTCTGGTGACATAGTGGTCAAGAGCTATGCAGTTGGCTGTTAACCAGAAGGTCGGCAGTTTGAGTCCACTAGGTGCTACCTGGAAACTATGAGGCAGGTATACTCTGTCTTAAGGGGTCACTCGGAGTCCAGATCAACTCACAGCGATAGGTTTGATTACTGTGACTCAGAATTGTGTATACAAGTGAACTGCCATTCTGTCAAGGAGTACTGAGTTGAAAAGCCAACCCAACTAGTTAAGGTTACTCTATTGAGTTTATTCTGTGTACAGAGTATTGATACTAGCCCTTTTTAAAAGTCCACTGACTGCAGAACACGTTACTCTGAGCTATAAAGAAATAGAAAAGCATTAAAAGATACCTGTATCTGAATGGGGAGGAAGATATGGCAGTCTATTTCCATAAAGATTTCAGCCTTGGAAAGCCTACGAGATAGTTCTGTTCTATCCTGTATGGTTGCTAAGAGTTTAAATCAACTCAATGTGAATGGGTTAACTTTGTTGTTGTTGTTTGTTTGTTTGTATCTGAAGGAGCTTACAGTCTCATTGGAAAACTAAATTTTCTGAGTATATAGAACAATAAAAGAACAGTTAGAAAACAGTGGCACAATAACATACTGTGTCCCAGGCTCAGAGGACCGTGTAAAGACTTAGAGGGAGACATTGGTGACTCAGTGGTAGAATTCTTGGCTCCCATGTGGGAGGCCTGGATTTGATTCTGGATGCTGTGCCACATTTGCAGCCACCCCCGGTTTCTTCGGAGGCTTGTGTTTTGTTGTGATCCTGAGCAGATTTCAGCAGAGCTTCTAGACTAAGACAGACTGAGGAGAAAGGCCTGGTGATTGATTTCTGAAAACTAGCCAAGGGAAACCCTGGGAATCACAGTTGTTCTGTTTTGTTCAGTTGTGCATGGGGTTGTCGGAGTTGGGGCCTGCCAACTGGATGCCAGTTGACAACAACACTTAGAAGAACTGGCATTTCATTTGGGAGGTGCAGTTTGAACCAATTTCATTTTTTAATGTGTTTAAGTGGAAAATTTTGAGCATACAGAAAAATTGAAAGAATAGTGCAGTTATCACCTTTATACTCATCACTTAAATTGTTCACATTTTGTTATGTTTGTTTATATGTTTATGTGTGTATGTATGTGTATGCCGCCAAGCCAAGTGCTGTCGAGTCAGATGTATATGTATATGTATACAAAATGCGTGTACATCTTTATATTGCAGATGTCATGACACAACTCTTAAATACTTTAGATGCGTCTCCTTAAAATATGCTTTTACTTAATTGTTTTTATAATACGTTATCACAGTTAAAACAGTTAATTATAGTCTTCTAGTATGATCTGATCCTCAGTTCATGTTCAGGTACCCCCGGTTGTCTAAAAGAAGACTTTTTTAAAGGTGTTCGTGTTTTTCACCTCCAAACTAGGATTCAACCTAGGGCCAGATGTTGTATTTGTTACGTTTCTTTAATCTCTTTTTAAATCTAGAGCAATTTATTTAGAAACCTCATGATACTGGCTTTTTTAAGAGACCAGGGCACTTGTCTTGAGACTAATCACTTCTGGAGTTTTCTTTTTTGTTTCTTCTTGGTGTCATTTAATTTGTGCTTTTGTCCCAGTGCTTTTGTGTATGCTGCCAGTGAAGGCTTGATTAAACTTAGGTTGAAGATCTTTGGTTAGAATACTTCATAGGTGTTTCTGGGTGTCCCATACTGCATCACAATAGGAGAACCGCATGTCATAATGCCCCAGTATCAGTGATGCAGAGAGGTTTGTTTTATCGTTAAGGTGGTAAGTACCAGATCTCTCCATTGTAAAAGCATTATTTTTTCCAGTACTCTGTAGGGTGATGACACTTTGGCCCCATACTGTTTTACTTCAGTAGTCTTTCACCAGATGACCTTAGCTCTAGTGATGATCTTTGCCTGAACCAGTTATTTCATTGGTCATTGCAAAATGGTGATTTTTCTAAATTTGCAGTTCCTTTCATGGAGAGCCGTGTTCATTCTTCTATAAAGATTTCTGTCATCAGTTGGGAATAAATTAGAATGTCTACATACAAAGTTCAGGTAAATTTGTAATTCTTTCCCTTTAACAATTTTCTGAGTAGGTGGCGGTGTCATAGTTACCTCCAGTGATGGTAAATGAATTGTTTCTCTTCCTCTGTTTTGGTATCTTGATGAACTCATGGATTTTCATTCCGTGCTATATCAGCAATTAGAGACATTCTTTTTGATGCTCAGAATGTCCCGTATTTGACCTGTGGAGTCCCTTCAAGCCTGATGAATGAGCACTCCCTTACTTTCTGGCACAAGAAGTTCCTGGCTTGCTTTGTGTTTTTCCTTTCGTGGATGTGAAACCCTCACCCCTGTACCTTATAAACATCATATTTTCTTCCCTTTCAACAAATTGTTTTTCACCTCCTTTATGGAGCTTGTGGGACCAAATTCTCAAACTAAAGATGCCTTTATTTGAACACAAGGCACTTAGTGTTTGACTCCCTTTTGTGCCTGTGGTGTTGCTGGATTTGGGATACTGCAACCCACAAGATTTCCTGTGAAAGCGGGGAGTGTCTTAGAAGAGAAGATTGCTTCCCATCCTCCCTTTAATATAAAACTAACTGGAGAAGGGCATTGCATGTTTCTCATAAGCGTTTCTACTTTTTTTTCTCTGAGATGAAGGCTACACAGGATAAAATTTATGAACTGAAATTGTGTTTATAAGCTTTGTTGGGATGTGGGGTTTTTGATAGTTGTGTCCAAACATCTTTGTATATGTGCACAAGCATGTATTTGTCTTTCCTCCTCCCTTTTCTTCTTTTACACTTGTTTCTCCATACAGCTGGAGTATTATGTAAGATTCTGCTGTAGTAGCTGTTCTCCCCCCGTTATCACTGGATTTTTGTCATGAAAAGGGAGTGAGACAAATTGCTCTTAATTAGGGAAAAATTTTTCAGATAGGCCATGGACTGTAGGTGTCATAACTCTGGATTGGGAACAGTGCTGAATCCTGTGGATTTCTGCCATGAGCTTAGTGTAGACTCTGAGGAATGTCAGTGCATCCACATTGTTTTCTGAACATCCGTCCACTAATGAAGGTTAACACAAATGAAAGACATTATGGAACTGCATAGTAACCTTAGTGAAAACTGTTCCACTAGAAGTTTTACCATGTACTGGTATTTTCAGTAATCTTACCTGATTTCAAGTTATGCGAATCCAGACAATAACAGTATTCTGATATTTATCAAAAGTTCATTTTTCTTTTTACCATCTTGTCATATTTACTTCCAGACTTTCTAAGGCTGTTTTCAACCTGGTTTCATAATAATGCCAGCCCTGTATTAAATACTGGTTGTGTATTCAGGGAATCACACCTGTTTCTTATGTTTGTTTCTGGGCCTGGCGAGCCCCTCTGAAAGTCACTGCCCACAGATTTGCTTGTAAGATCCAGTGGCGTCTTTTACTTTTGTTTTTGAAAAGCTCTCTTTACAAGAAAAGAAATTGTAAAGTACATCCATTTTAGGAGAAAGCTTGGGCCGTCATTCTTACAACTATGGTCACGTTTTAATAGACCAGGTGGGAATTGTCTGGCTGCTCTCTGTGGCAAAGCTGGTCATGCAGCTTTGGGAGGGCTGGATGCAGACCTCGGAGCCTTGGTATCTTCAGACAGTAACCCTTATATAAGTGTGGAGACCTTTACACTTAGCTGTTTCTTTTTAAGAAGCTGTCGACTTAAATCTTCTGCTGTGGTACCTACTACATGCTTGCTATAGTTTTCTGGAGGCCCCTAATTTCTCTTACTTTTATTTATTTTTGATAGGAGACACAATGTGTATGTAATTTGTTTGTCTCCTTAAACTCAGATTTATATACTCTGGTATTTAGAAACAGGTACCCATGTGGACATTTGCTACAGATGAAAATGACAAGTTTTAAAGGAGGAAAATCATTGGTGCTAACTTAATTTTTATGTCATAAAATACCCTATTGTTGTTGTTAGGAGCCATCAAGTTGGTTCTGATCACAGAGACCCTATAGGACCGAGTAGAACTGCCCCATAGCTTTTCTGAGGAGCACACAGTGGATTCCACCTGCTGACCTTTTGGTTAGCAGCTGTGGCTCCTCACCATTGCTCCACCAGGGCTCCTTATAGAGGATAAATAGAGAATAGTATCACTCATATGTTCATCACCCAGCTTTATCCAGTCTTAACACTTTGTTACATATGCACTCAGATTTTTTAAAAATAATACAGCATTACAGAAACAGTGAAACCTCAGTGTGCTCCTGTTTCGTGTGCCCCCATCCTTAGAAGTAACAGCTGTCTTGAATTTGGTGTTTGTTTTCTGGAGGCTTGTGGGTGCTTCTTGTGGGTGCTTATTTTCAAACTTCAGGTAAGTGCTAGAATCCAGTGTGTACCATTCTGTACGTTGATATTTGTACTCAGTATGGTTTTTGAATTTACTTAGATTGATACATACAGTTTAATTCCAGTCATTTAAACAACTCTATCCCAAACCAAACACCCTGCTGTCAAGGTGATTCCAACTCATAGCTACCGTATAGGACAGAGTATAACTGCCCCCAGAGGGTTTCTAAGGCTGTAAGTCTTTCTGGAAGTAGAGTGCCACAGCTTTCTCCTACAGAGCAGCTGGTGGATTCCAACTGCCCAGCTTTCAGTTAGCTGCTGCGTACTTTAACCACTGCATCACCAGAGCTCACTAAACTACTGATCAGTATTTTATGATATGACTATACTATACCACTGTTTATCCGTTTCCTGTTAGTAGACATACAGCTTGATTCCAGTTATTTAAGATGCCGTATACTGTTTTATTATATGAATATATTGTGTCATAGTGTATTTACCCATTTCTTGTTAATAGACATTTGTGATATTTCCAGTTTTTGTCGTTATACATAATCTTCATTAAACCTTAAGGAGCATGATTCTGTGAATTTGCTCCAGAATCTCTCTAGATACATGCTTAGTGGTGGATTGCCAGGTCATGGGTTATATACAACTTTAACTTTACTGTTGCTTATTTGTTTTCTAAAGGAGTTATACTAATTTACAGTTCCATCAAAAATTGTATGAGACTTCTGATTTTACCACACCCTGGAAAACAGTTGGCATGTACAGCTGTTTAATATTTTTCAGTATGATGTGTGAAGTGCTGTCTCTTGGTTTTAATTTATTCTTTATTGAACCTCATTTTAAACTTTAATGTATTCAGATGTATTACTTTTGCATTATGGTTTCTGTTTGTTATGTGTTGATGAACAAGTCCTCCCTTGTACTGAGGTAGTAAACTTACCTTCTATATTTTTTTCTACCAGTTTTAAGGTTTCGCTTTTCTCTAGTTCACCTGGAATGTTTCTGATATTTGATGTGAAGTAGGGATCCAGTTTTTTTCTATGAGGATAATCTGGTGCCCCGGCAGCATTGATTAACTAGTTCATTTGCTCCCTAATGCCATATACATGTTTGCAGTCAGACAAGGATCTGTGCAGACGTACACTATTGTGTACCATTGATCTGTGTGCCCGTCTTCTTGTTAGGTGCCATCAAGTCGGCCGACTCCTAGCGACCCCGTGTACAGCAGAACAGAATACTCCCTGGTCTTGTGCCATCCTCCAACAGTTGTTGTTGCACTGGAGCCCTCATCTCATTGACAGGCTTCCTCTTTTTCACTGAACCTGTACTTTACCAAGCCTGATGTCCTTCTCCAGGGACTAGTCCCTCCTGATGACATGTTCAAAGAATATGAGGTGAAGTCTCACCATCCTTGCTTCTGAGAAACATTGTGGCCGTACTTCTTCTAAGCCATTATCATAGCTTTAAAATATTTTTTTCATATCTAGTATGGCAAGTCTGTCTATGTTGTTTGTCAGGATCCATGAAAAACCATGTCAGGTTGGTGCATTTTAATGAAGGGATATATATAATAACCTCCAAAAAAGGAAAAATAAATCAAGACATTAAATTTGCCTCTTGTTCTGAATGAGCCCATAATTGCCATTAGATGTTTTGTTTTGTTGGAGTGATTTTCACTTGTATAGGGTTATACTTTTCAAATTGGGGGAAATGTTGGTATGACTTGATGTCTAAGACACCAAATTAAAGACTTTTGGTAAAGGCATTGAGATTTTATGGTGTTAAGGCTTTCTTGATCATGAGGAATATAAAGTTATTTAAAATAGCTCATATAAAAGGAGATTTATTACAAGGAAATTGCCATTGTGGAATGCAATGGAAAGGGGAACCCCCATGTCTCAGGAATAAGAGTTAGTGGGCTCTGGTGTCTTCATCAGGCTCCACTCCAGTTCCTGTGGAAGCCCTGGCTGTGTCAATCTAAGTATTGCTTTCCACTTGGCCAGGGGAGTTCCCAGGTTCAACTCCCCTTGGGGATGGAAGTGGGGAAGATTTGGCATAAACAGAGCAGTTTGGAGATGTCTGGAGACAAAGACAGATTCTCTTAGGCCAATGGTTCTCGAACTTTCTGGTCTCAGGACTCCCTTATACTCTGAAAAATTATTAAGGACCTTAAAGAGCTTTTGTTTATGTGTTATATTTTGATATTTACTAAATTAAAACTTAAAAAAATTATTAATTTAAGGTAACAAACCAATTTAATGTTAACACAAATAATACATTTTTATAAATGTTTAAAAAGATTAATGAGAAGAGTGACATATTTTTGCAAATCTTTTAAATGTTTGGCTTACTAGAAGACAGGTAGGATCTCATGTCTGCTTCTGCATTCAATCTGATGTGATCAATTGTTTTGATTCAAGTATTTGAATAGGGCCTCACAAGGATATGTAGTTAGAAAAAGGAATATCTTAAAATAGCCATTTCAAATCATTGTGTGTATCTTCTCTGATACCATACCAAAACTTGACAAGTGGTAGTTTCGTACCAGGTAGATTTCTGTGTGGAATCGAAAAGCATATTGATATTATTTTTACATTAAAACCCATTTGCCAGTCTTGCACTTGAAATGGATCTTTTACTCACGTGTGATTTTATAACCCCACGTATTGGTCATTTGGTTTGTTGAGTTAAGTAACTCTTCCAGATGTTGATACATTTCATAATACGATATCAAAAACACCATGTTAATTAATATCACCACCTATCTCATCAGAAGACTCTGTAAGTGTTGGGAAACTGTCAGGCTTACCATGGCACATACAAGTTTTCCAAAATTCTGTTTTTTTATTAAAAGCTTGAATTTTTTCATTGATAATAAATACTGTTAGTTGCTTTCCTTGAAGTGACAAACTCCATTTATAGAAAATATCTGGTAGGTACTCAAGCCTGAGTAACAGTTTGTCCATTGTTCTTTCGAATCTAAGTAGTGTTCTATGGAAAAAAGAAACTAGTTCGGTTCACAACTCAGATACAGTCATAAGTGCTTTTCCTGCAAACAACCATTGTACTTGAGTATCCTGCAGAAGAGCTTTATGCATGGTTCCTGTTTTATCATATGGAATATTTTAAAAACCTGTACTCCAGGATTCAGATTCAATAGCATCAGTTTTTCTTTTACTGTTTTGTCAAGGACGTTCTTAAGCGAAATGGGCTTTTTTTTTTTAGCCGCCAGTGCATTATGGCGAAGGACACAATGATTTTAGTACAGTTTGACATTATTGCTTTGATTTCTGCTAAGGTAGCAGTTTTTATCCATTATTACTTGTGCACCATCAGTGCAAATGTCAACAAAAATGAAAAGGAAAATAATTTTTTAAAAGTTTTTGGTTTAAGGTTGTTTCTTTTTTAAATATATTTTGTGTTTTAAGTAAAATGTTAACAGTCCCAATCAATTTGATGTGTAACATATGGAGCCCACAACTGTGCTACTCTGGCTGCACCCCCACCCATGACAGCACACTCCCCCTTTCCATCCTATACCTGTCATACCCATTTGACCAACTCTTGTCCCCGTCACTCGTATCATCTCGTCTGCAGAGAGGAGCTGCTCAGACAGCCCTGTGTGTGTATTTAAACCAAGAAGCATATTATGTGCCAGCATCACTCCAGTGCATACAGTCCATTTCAGACTCTATCTGGAGAGCTGGCTTCGGTACTGGTTTCGGTTTTGGGCTGATAGAGAATCTGAGGGCCATGTCCTCAGGACTTTCCAATCTGGTGGACCATCAAGTATGGTCATTTGGTCAAGTTTTAGTTCTGCACACTTACTTTTTTCTCTCTACGTCTAGGGCCTTATACTGTGTACCCCATCCAGACAGTCATTTGCAGTGTCTGGGCACCATCTAGTTCTTCTGGTTTTGTGTTGAAGTAATTTCTGGATCATGTGATACCTTCTGTCTGCTGAGCTCATATTTTCCTCCTCTCCTTGATGTGTTCTGTTCTTCTCTGCTGCAGGTGGATTGGGACCAGTTGATGCTGCTTAGATGGCAGCTTGTTAGTTTTTAAGACCTCATACGCCACTCACCAAAGTGCATAGCAGAACATGTTCTTAAAAAAAAAAAACTTAGGTATACCAGTTAGCCTGGATCATGGTCTTCAAACTCTTGTCCCTGCTATTCTGCCCTTCAAGAAGCTGGGTTGTACACAGGAATAAAAAGGGGTGCACCCTGAGGTCTCCACTTAAAGACCACAATTGGTGGTCCAGAGGCCTCAGAGTTCCTCTGAGAGCATGGCCCCTGGCCCTGATGCCGCCCCTGTCCATAAATCATAATGGAGGTCAACTCTTTGGACAGGAATGGATTGGACTTGGTGGCACAGAGTGACCATATCGTGTGTGCACTTCATGGTTCTGTGCATCTAAAGGATGTCGTCCTGCTGACCTGTTACTGGAGGCAGGGGAGTGAGTGGAGAGGAGGGGATAGGAGATAGGAGATTGTTGGGAGGATAAGACATGTGTGGAGTGGAGAGGAAGAGTGTGCTATCACCAGGCAGGGAGAGTAGTGGGAGCTGTATATAGGTGGGCATGCAAATTTGTATGGGAATGTACCTTTTCATGCAATCATAAAAAATAAAAATAAGAAAAGAAGTTGGGTTGTATTTAGGAAACAATTCAGTTTTCATGTAGTCCTGTTGTGCTGGCTTCCTTTCTGCTGCATGCTGTCATACCCTTCACTTAACTCAAATCCTAAATACAGTCTAATCTATGGGTATTCCTCTCCCTCCTTCCCCACCCTTATAACCTTCAGATTTTTTTCTTCTGTGCTTAAACCTTTTATTGTGTCTTTATAATAATGGTCTTATACAGTATTTGTCCTTTTGCTTCTGACTAATTTCATCAGCATGATGTCTTCCAGATAAGTCCATGTTATGAGATATTTCCTAAAATCATTGTTGTTCTTTACCATTGTATAGTATTCCGTTGTGTGAATACGCAGGAGTTTGTTTAACCATTCATCCGTTTAACCATTGATAGGCACCTAGGTTGATTCTATCTTTTTGCTGCAGTGAACAGTGCTGCAGTAAACATTGGTGTGCTTGTATCTGTTTATGTGATAGCCCTTCTTTCTCTGAGATATATTCCAAGGAGTGAGATTGCTAGATCATATGGTATTTCTATTTCTAGCTTTTTAAGAAAGTGCCAGATAATTTCCACAGTGGTTTTACCATTTTATGCTCCCACCAACAGTGTAGGAGAGTTCTAGTTCCTCCACAACCTCTCCAGTATTTATTACTTTTTTTTTTTTTTTATTAATGCCAGCCTTGTTGGGGTGAGATGGTATTTCTTAGTTTTGATTTGGATTCCTCTGATGGCTAGTGATTGTGAGCATTTATTGAAAAGGCAAATAATTTTTTAGTCTTTTTATGAAAATAGTGTGATTTTATGTATACCTTGAAAGCGACAGTGACCTTCTGAGATGCGTGGACTACAGAGAACTATAACGTTAGGAGAGGGTGTAGGTGGGGAAACAAAGGTCTATTACTTGAGATACAAGTAGAATTTTACTGGATTATTAGTGGTCACTTAACATCACTTAACATGATGTGAAAATGAATGGACTATGTAATTTTTTAATTAAAAAATATTTTATTGTGCTTTGTGTGAAAGTTTACAAGCCGGTTCAATTTGCCATACAAAACCTTGTACACACACTGCTGTATACCTCTAGCTACTCTCCCCACCCTGTGACAGCACGGTGTTTCCATCATGTATTTTCTGTGTCTGCTCTGCCATCTCCTGCCCCTTTCTGGTCTCTTGTCTTGCCTTTGGACAGGAGCTGCCCAGTTAGCCTCTTGTATCTACTTAAGCCAAGAAGCGCATTCTACGTCAGTATCATTGTATATCTTATAGTCCAGTCTTTATTGAAAGAGTTGGCTTCAGAAATGGTTTCGTTTCTTCTAGGGACACTGCGGTGTGTCAGACCATGAAGTCTGGTCTTTTTAAGTTTGAGTTCTGCACACCCTGAATGGAACATTTTTAAAGATCACAGAAAGTTTCAAATTCTTCATTGGACAGAAAAATTTTTCCCCCTAGGAATTACCTTCAAACACCAGAGTTTAAGGTATTCTGTTTTCAGTCAGGTATTCTTTGAAGTTTGTGAATCTTAGAAGAGTATTAATAAATCATATGGAATTAGTGTCATTATAGTAGCATATACAGCTTGACATTTTTTAAGTAGTTGAATACATTAAAAAATTTGAGCTCCAAAACTGGGTTTAAGTAACTCTTGCCTTTCCAGAAGAAGTATAGAAAAGGAGGATTATGGCTGGGAATTTACCCTTCTAGCCTTGTGTCTTTTGATTGTTAAAGGATCTTGCTCAAGAGAAACATTTCTCTCTCCTTGCAACCCACAATTTAAATATGTATTGTGAGATGGAGAAGGGAGTAGTGGTGATAACAGACAGTGATTTCAGCAAATGTCTGTTAAATAACTGTAAGAAACGACATTGGATATTGTGGAAAAAGGATGTGGGAAATGAGTGGGGCATTAAACCAGTGTTATATAATTTGGTGTCTGGAAGAGGGACAGATTGTTCACTTGGGGAAGTTTGGATAGGGTGACCTTTGTGAAGGTTACAGTTGAGCTAGACTTTGAAGCACAGGTATTATAAAGGCTATAACTGGCAGATATAGGGAAGGGAATTCAGGCAGAAGGAATTTTGTGAGCAAATATGAGGGGCTGAGCAAATGCAATGTTTGTTAGTATGGGGTATGTTCTGGAAATAATGAACAGTGTGGTATAATGAAGCAAAGGGTACACAGAGTAATGACTGGGACATCAGACTGAAGAATAAATTGACCCAGAACATGGTGGAGTGTCGGTCTTTTACCAAGGTCAGGCAGTTTGGGTTTACTAATGGGAAACTTTCAGAATTTTTTTTTTTTTATTATGACTGAGTGAAAATGTACATTCCTGTATAAATTTGCATGCCCACCTATATGCAGTTTCCACTGCTCTCCCTGTGTGGTGACAGCACACTATTCCTCTGCTCCAAAAATAACATGATCAGAGTGTACTCTTAGAAAACATATGGTCTCTTAGAAAACGTATTTGACCATGTGCAGTCATTCATCCAACGAATATTCTTTCAAATAGCTACTCTGTGACATGTATAGCATGAGACGTGATATACAGGGTGAACCAAACAAAAACCCTACTTTCATGGAGAGAGAAGAAGGTTCAGCAAAGAAACACAAACATGAATTATAAATGCTCAGAAGGAAAAGAATAAATTACTAATAGGAAGAAAAATAGGTTAAATTTAGTTGCAGAAGGAGGGAAAGGTCAAAAAAGGCCTTGCTAAAGGAGTTAAATATTTACTAAGCATCAGCTTTGTGCCAGATGCTGTTCCAGATATGGGGATACAGTTGAGGAATACAACGGGGAAAAATCCCTGCTCTCATGGAACATATATTCAGGCAGTAAACAAGGTAAATAAAATACATGGTATGTTAGAAGGTGATGAGTTCCAAAACAAAAAATAAAGACCAAGAAAGGAATAGGGAGTGTTGGATGGCAGGTGGATGCAGTTTTAGGAAGAATGGCCAGGGAAGGCCCCACTAAACTACTGCAAAGATAGTGTTTCAAACAGGAAAAAATAGTTGGGAACCATGTATCTGGCATATATAAAGAACTTCTGTAACTTAACAACAAAAAGGGTAGCAACTCTGTTAAAAAATGGACAAAGGCCCTGAATAGACATTTCTCCAAAGCAAGTATACAAACAGTAATAAGTAAATAAAAAGATACTCAGCATTGTTATTCATTAGGGAAATGGAAATCAGAGCCATGGTGACATAATACTTCACACCTGCTAGGATGGCTATAATCAGGAAAATGGGAAATAGCAAATGTCAGCTAGGACGTGGAGAAATTGGAACCCCTGTGCATTGCCAGTGGGAATATACAATGATATAGGCACCGTGGAAAACAAGTTTGACATTTCCTCAAAAAACTAAAACAATTACCATATGCCTCAGCAAACCCTCTCTTATGTATATCCCCAAAAGACTTGAAAGTAGGGATGCAAACACCTGCCTGTATACCGGTGTTCACCGTAGCATTATTCACAGTAGCCAAAAGGTGGAAACAACAGAAATGTTGATCATCAGGTGAATGGATAAACAAAATGTGATATGTATACACAATGGAATATTGCTTAGCCAGAAAGAGAAGTGAAATTGTGGTAGATGTTATGACATGGATGAACCTTGCAAATGTTATGCTAAGTGAGATAAAACACAAAAGGACAAATATTGTATGATCTAGCATGCAGGATCTAAAATAGGCAAGTGGTATAGTTTATTAGTGGTTATCAGGAGCTGGGGGAAGAATGAGGAATTACTGCTTAAGGACCACTAGGTTTCTTTCTGTGGTGATGAAAACCGTGGAAGGTGGTGGTGATTACACCATGTGGTGAATGTGATGTCACTGAATTATACACTTAAAATGGTTATAGTAACAATTTTCTTGGTATAGAAAAGGGCAGTATGAATGAACCATACAGATAGCTGATGGTGGAAGCGCTCCAGAGAGGAGAGCCAGAGCCAAAGCCATGAGCCGTGGATGTGCCTGTTATATTCAAGGAGCCAACAAGGAGGCCAGTGTAGCGTGAGTTACGTGAGCAGATGAGAAAGTAATAGAAATGGTCAGGGAGGTTTTTGGCTGTGTATTAGAATCACCTCATGCCTGAGCTGAATCCTAGACCAATACAGTAAGAATCTTTGCAGATGGCACTTGCAGAGAGGACTGACAGGGAAATGAAAAGAAGTAGATGAATTTGGGAAATATGTTAAAGTTTCCATTTAATTATAGATTGACTGTGGAGGTTGAAGGAGAGGAAGGTGTCAAGAATGACTTCCAGGTTTCTGGCTCGAACAACTGAATGAGTAGAGGTGCCACTTACTGCAGTGGGGTGTGGGGGTGTGGAGTGAAATGAGTGGAGTAGGTGTGGGATTTGGAGGGAGGATCAGAAATCAGGAGTTAATTTTAGGTATGTTAAATCTGAGATGTGAAGGAAGCTAACTAAATATAAATATGTTAAGTAGGCAGATACATGAGTGGAGCGTGAAGTTGGGGCTTGAAGTAATCAGTTTGTACAACATCTGCATGTTGCTAGTTGTAAAAGTATGTAAATGGTATAGGATAAATTTGATGAGGAAAGAACTGGAGGTGTGGAGGAGTTAGCCTTTTCTAATTATCTCGGTAGGAATTGATGCTGTGGTGAACTAAGGTGACAGAAAAGAGTAGGCATGGAGGTAGTTGAGGACCTGTGGGGTCACCTTGAGTAGGGATGGACAGTAAGCAAAGAGTGAAAGAGAACTTCTTGATATTAAGCCCAGATGAATAATCAGTTGGTCCATTAATAAATATAAAACAGTAAGGAGGAGCTGGTTTGGGAAAAAAGATAGTGTTTGACTTTGGATATATTGACATTTAGGAAAGACTACCTAAACAGGCAGGCAGCTGGATTTATTGCGCTAGGTTTTGGAAAAGCTGGTGAAGCTTGAAACCTAGATCTGGGTTTTATTATATAAAATTGGTTCATCCTGATAGTAGCAAAATTTATGAAAATAACAAAATGTATAGTCTTTATCATGATTTGTTTTCCAGTTACCATTGACTCAGTTCCTACTGATGCCATCCCCACATGAGGCAGGGTAGAACTGTGTTCAAAAGAATTTTCAAGGCAGTGACCTTTCAGAAGCAGACAGTGAAGCTTCCTTTGTAAGGTACTTTTGAATTCAAACTGCAGATCTCTTGTTTAGTTGTCAAGTGTTTAACAGTTTGTGTCACCAGACTGTGTCAACTTTGGCACAGTTTGGAATTACTGGCCTTTAAGAAATAGTGGGTTGTTACTCCTAAGTGGTAGTGATGGTCCTCAGTGAGAGCACTGTACAAATGACTGCGTCCTAGGCACAGGTCATTCAGAACGGCGTAATTTCAAAAACCTAAACAGTACTTCGTTCGAAATGAAATTAATTGTTCTTTTCAGATTATAAAATAATTCATGAAAAAACATAAAGAGATACCAAAAAAGGTAAAAATTGCCCCAAATCTCACCATCCTGTTTGGTCACATTTCTTACTGGACATTTTGCTAAACGTGTAAGTGTGTGTAGATGTTTGTATCTTTTCAAAAATTGGATCATAAATATTTTTAAATTGCTTTTAAAACGTCACTAATGTATTGTAGATTTCTTCATGTGAGTAAAAGCTACTCTTTAAGAATAACTATGGAGTTCTGTTGTCTGGATGCATCATATTTTGTTTGGTTGATTCCATACTAATAATTTATTTTTTTCCAATTTTTGCATTATAAATCACACTGTGATGAGCATCCTTATACGTAAATCTTTGTGCGCTGATCAGATTGATTCCTGAATTGGAATTGTCGTGTTAAAGGATATGCAGCTTAACAGTTTTTTCCTTAAACGCAAAGCTTTTGTGATTGAAAAGATACTTAAACATCATTAAAATGTATTTTAATGAAAAAAAAAAGTAATTCTTGCTACCAGCTCATTTCCTCTTCGTTTGTTGAAAGGCTACTTAGTTGATAAGTTTTTTTTTTTTTTTAAAAATACCTATTCCTAGGTCTCGCTAGACCTACTGAATGCGAATCTTCGATTGGAAAAGACATACACACAGAGGAATTCTACTTCTGGGCATCCGACATTATTTGCCAGGTAAGAGGTTCTTGCTAACTGCCAAGAAAGTGACAATAAGTGTGATAGTAATTCAGAGTGAACTGGGGTGATTAGAAAATTCTTTAGGAGAAAGTAAGACTTGACCTGGATCTAAAACGATGGAAAGAGTTGCGATAGGAGAACCTGTCTGGCTTTCAGAATAGTCTGAACAGCTTTGAGGAAGGTGTCTGGTTAGATTTACGGAGCTGACAAATAGGCTAGAATCTAACCACTACTAACTGGAGAGGAGAGTTCGTGTTGTGGTGTTGTGGGGTGGCTTGTATGGGAATTAAGTTATGTCTTAGAGGATGTGGTTTTATTTTTAGTGTATGTGAGGTTGTTCATTGTTGAACCATAATAGACACATAGGTGTGGCCCCATTTAAGCAAACTGAGTACATTAAAATCTCTTTTTATAAGAAATACAGGAGAAGCCAAACATCAGACCCCCTGTCACTGAGTCAATTTTGACTGCTAGCGACATTTGTAGGACAGAGTAGAATTGCTGCATAGAATTTCCAAGGCTTGTAAATCTCACAGAAGCAGACTGGCTACGTCTGTCTCCTTTAGGGTAGCTGGTGGGTTCGAACTGCCAGGCTTTGGGTTAGCAGCCAAGTGCTTTAATCACTGCACTATCAGGGCTCCTTATGTATAACCCACTGCCATCTAGTCAGGTTCAACTCAAGGTGACCGTACAGGTCAGGGTAAAAGTGCCCAGGAGGGTTTCCAAGGAGCCCTGGCGGGTTTGAGCTGCTGCCTTTTTGGTTAGCAGATATAGCACTTAACCCACTATGCCACTAGGGTTTCCTTCTTATATATAGGAGCCAAAAAAACCAAACCATTTGCCGTTGATTCGGTTAACACTCATGGTGACACTATAGGACAGGGTAGAACTGCCCCACACAGTTTCCAAAGAGCGCCTGGTGGATTCGAACTGCTGACCTTTTAGTTAGCAGTTGTAGCACTTAACCACCACACCAACAGGGTTTTCATGCAGATAGGAGAAGGGGTTATATTTATAAAACTGAATTATTTAAATAATGAATGTCCCAGTACTTAAGTATTTATTTTATTGTATAGTTTGACTGACATGGGGTAATTTTTGTGGATTCTTCTACACAATGAAAGGATTTAGACAAGGTGGTCATTCACAGCCTTTCTGGCACTGAGATTGTTATAACCTTTCAAGAATACTTTGATTTTATGAAATAAGTTGAACGGATGGGCTAATATCACCTCTAGCATATTAGGATGTGATAACAGACCTACACATCTGTGGGAGCACATTCCCTTAATTGGATGATTCTCCCATGGGCTTCCAGGTCTAGATTTATTCACCTTTGAAATTTCAGTTGTTCTCATTTGTTATTTAGAGATTTTCCTTTAAAAGAATTTTATGGCTAAGTTGAGCCTCAAGAGGATGCTGTTGAGTATTATTAAAAAAACAATAACAATATGTTGCCATCGAGTCAGTTCCAACTCATAAATAAAATTCAGTTTTAAATTATTCTCATATAAATTATCCATAGAAATTTATCTTATGTTCGCTTTCTTCTTTTATTTGGATTCATTCCCATGATGACTTTAATGCAAGTTCAGGTTACATAAATACATTTGATTTTAGATATAAATTTATAGGAAAAAATTACATAATGGATTCTAAAACAAATTTACAGATACTGCTTTTTCTCCCTTAGTGTGTTTCCTTATGTATATTTTACAGATGAGGAAACTGAGACAAAGAGGGTTTTTTATTATTTGTTTGTATTTGTTTATTTCACTTGCCTGAGATCGTATAGCTAGTAACTACTATGATAATCAAATGATCAGTATTTGAGGTCATTGTATCTGGATCATGATATATTCACTCATTTGTTTTTCAAACATTTATCATTGCTGTTAGGTGCTGTTAAGTCATTTCTGACTGACAGCAACTCCACATACAACAGATTGAAACCCTGCCTGGTCCTGTCCCCCTCCTCACAATTGTTGCTATGTTTGAGCCCACTGTTGCAGCCACTGTGTCATTCTGTCCAGTTGAGGGTCTTTCTCTTTACTGACTGCCTACTGCCAAGCATGCTGTCCTTCTCCAGGGACTGGTCCCTCCTGGTAACATGTCCAGAGTACGTAAGCCAAAGTGTCACCGTCCTTGCTTCTAAGAGCATTCTGGCTGTACTTCTTCCAAGACAGATATGTTTGTTCTTCTGGCAGGCCATGGTATATTCAGTATTCTTTACCAACATCATAATTCATAGGCATAAATACTATTTGCTACGTATTGCAAACTTTATGAATAAGATTTTTTAATCTCCAAGTATGGTAGGAATTAAAGGTCATGATTTTATCACAGGATTAAGGATGAGGATAATAGTATATTGTTGTTATTGCTAATATAATAGAAAAGATACGTTGAGTTAACTAATATCAGTTGTGACAGTTTCAAAATTTATAGATATGAGATAGCTGTAGAAGTGATTAGATTAGTGATAAATTATAGGCAAGTCTTAAGAACACTGGACATCAGTTTCAAAAACTACTTTGGGGAGATGTTTGAATTACAACATCTGATTGCGTAAACTTTTCTGGCAGATACTGGCATTAACTAGCGGTCATGAACTTCTGTCTACAGCCAGTTTGTGAGCCATTATTTCCTTTTATGTTGTAATAGTTTACTGTTTGACATAGCAACCTAGCCAAACGCTGCTTTAGTTTATTCTTGACAGTGTAAGCAAGTTCAGTGTTAAATCGAGTATCTTTGAATTTGATTTTTATTTCCAGGTAGTCATTTCTTTTTCTCTCCTTGATCTACTGCCACTTCATACCAGTCTCAAGTCCAAGATACAGATTCTTGTGTGTCTTGATAACAGTAGATTGTATTGAAGGATGTCATCATCCAAGTGTAAGGCATACCTCTTTTAATTGTGTTTGGAATATTTGTTTTTCTTTGGCTTAAATTTTTTATTTGAAAACTCTCAATGTAAAGTTTTTTATTTTTAATCTACTAATCTGTTTAATTCAGTTTGGTAAGTGGAAGGTTGAACTCCTTAGCCAGAATGTGCTAGCAGCACCTGGAAGACTTGAATTGTTGTTCCAGCTACAACCAGTGTTAAAGGGTTGCTCAAACCATATGCCTGCCAGGTAAGGGTTTCTTTATTAGTGGTAGAATCTGGGGGCCTCTCTCATAACCTTTTTATTTAGCTTGATTCTTCTTCCCCTTTCTAGTTGATTCTGTTAGATAACTGGAGTCATCTGTTCTGGGTCAATATCTGGGTCTGGGCCCTATGGATCATTTTTGGCGTAGTGAAAACTTTGCTAGAAGACCTCTCTGTCTCTCTGGGTAACAGAAGAAATGGGGGGCAATTTTCTTAAGAGATTTTGTGTTGAGTATCATTGGTCTACTTGAGTGAGGAAAGAATGGTTTGGGAATAGTCTCATGTTCAGTGTTCCTGGATTCATTTTCCTACTTCTCTCGTAAAAACAAATACATGGCATTGTATGCTGTGTTCCTAGTTACCAAAATACAAATTTTTTTTTCCCTTTTCAGTGTGTGGCCAGTGTATTATTCTTCCTCCCAATGTGTTATCATGTTACAACTGAAGATATAGTAAATATTTATAATACCTAGTGGAGCCCTGGTGGCGCAGTGGTTAAGAGCTCAACTGCTAACCAAAATATTGGCAGTTTGAATCTACCAGCCACTCCGTGGAAACCCTATGGGGCAGTTCTGCTCTTTCCTATAAGGGCACTGTCACGAATGGAATTATGTTCCCCCCCAAAACTAGTAGCAGTTTGGCTGCGCCATGATTCCTAGTATTGCGTGGTTTGTCCTCCACTTTGTCTTTTTCCTGTGTTGTAAATCCTAATCTCTGTGGTTAATAGGACAAGATTGGATTATATTAAAGAGGATTAGAGTGGTATTGTAATACCTCTACCTAAGTCACCTCCCTGATTTAGTTTCAGAGGAGTTTCCCTGGGGTGTGGTTTGTACCACCTTTTATGCTACAGAAGATAAAAGGAAAGAGAAGCAAGCAGAGAGTTGGGGATATCACCAAGAGAGCTGTTCTGGGAGCAGAGCACTACTCTGGACCTGAGGTTCCTGCTGAGATGTTCCGTTTTCAAGGAGAGACAAGCATCACAAGGGCCTTCCTTCAGAGCCAGCAGACAGAGAAAGCCTTCCCTTGGAGCTCACACCTTGAATATGGACTTGTATCTTACTGTACTATGAGAGAATAAATTTCTCTTTGTGAAAGAGAAATACCATTTGTGATGTTCCTGTCAGAGCAATAGTAGATGACTAAGACAGTCGGTGGGATTCAGAATCAACTCAGCAGCAGTGTGTTTGGTTTCATAACACATACTAATAAAACTGAAGGGGGAAAAAACATTGCTTTCAAGTTGATTCTGACTCATAGCAACCCTGTAGGACAAAGTAGACTCACCCCATAGGATTTCCAAGAAGTGGATTCAGATTGGTAACCTTCTGGTTAGCAGTTGAGCTGTTAGCCCTTGTACCACCACGGCTCCAGGTAATAAGAAAGTAAAATGAGAACTTTTTATATGTATCTGTTTTGTTTTTAGAAACTCTAGTATTCTCCGCATAGGCACATATCACAGAATTGGCTGGTGTTTACATGGCCTTTTGCTAATACTTTCCATTAGAGTAGGATGATAATTCTCAGAGCAGATGGCATGGAGTGGAAACCCTGGTGGCGTATAGTTAAATGCCTGGGCTGCTAACCAAAAGGTTGACAGTTCGAATCCACAAGGTGTTCCTTGGAAACTTTATGGAGCCGTTCTGCTCTGTCCTGTAGGATTGCTATGAATTGAAATTGACTCATTGTCAATGGGTCTGTTTCTGGCTTTTTAATTTATTGAGTATCTACTGCTTGCTAGATATTGTGCCAATTATTTAATTTAAAAAATACTTAAAAAGCACTCCAAATTATACTTTATTAACACAGTTTATTACCTCTGGAGTCATGCACTATCCTGTTTAATTTGGGGATAAACAGCTGAATTAATAAGAATTCTTTGCTGATGATAAGAATGAGGAATTAAATTCACATTTCACTGGGCTGATAACCGTGTCTGGGTGAAAGTAGCCAGATTATATGTGGAGGAATTTGGTCATATATGTTATTAAATCCTGGCCTCAGAACTGAGACTCCATGGGATTTGTAGAATTGGTAATACAGGTTACTTACCTACTTCCCTTGAATAGAAATTTACTTCTTTTAATATCTTCTTTTATGAGTACCTCAAGGAAACATCAGCACTTAAGTCTGGTAAAGTCTTGTAAACAAATAGCAAGCCAGTACCACAGATGATGTCTGCTATATTTTTGGTTGGAGTTTGTTCACTTAGTGAAAGATATTTGTGGTCTTTTATGATTTAAGTTGCACTGGCTTTTCTGCTCAAAGATTGTTTGTATCCACTCCTCTCTGACCCTCTTTCTCTGCCTTATTTGATTTCCTGACCATCCTAGATGAATAATGTATCAGGATGGCAGATGCGCAAATATGTAGGGAATGACACTGGGCGTATATACTGGTGGAACATTTTGGAGGCCAATTTGGCAATGTCTGTCAAAATAAACAGTGCACGACTCTTAGGCTTGCTGTTGGACTTAGTTCTTCTTTGTTGGATATTTACACTGTGAATGTATTTGTGTTCAGATACCCAGACTACTCCTTTTTAAGGATGGAAAGCAAGTGTGGTTGTCTTTAGGCTTTAAAGAGAGGGATTTGGGGTCTGAGGGAAATTACTTGTCAATAGTAACTTTCTATGAGGTCCAGCAAGTAATTCTGCAAACTTAGTTGTTCTCAGTGCTGCATACCTCATTGTTGAATGCCACTGTAGCCATTTTCAAAGTCCTCCCCTTGGGAAGCTATGCACTGATGCCAGTACCTAGTCCACCCTTCAAAGCAGTTTTGGAACTCTTCCTCAAATTGCCATTGCCCATGATGGCACGGTAGCAAGTTCACGAACTTAATTGTTTAGTTGTCTGTGAGGGAGCTTTTAGGCAGTAAACAAATAGCTGTATGGTAACACCCTCCCCACTTACCTGGTCTGGCCCCCAGTGACTTTTTTCTTTACCAGAAGATAATGGAAATACTGAAAGGAAAACGTTTTGATGACATTCAGGACATCAAGGGTAATACGATGACATATCTGAAGAAGGCCATTCCAGAAAAAGAGTTCCAAAATTGCTTTGAAGGGTGGACTAGGTGCTGGAATTGGTGTATAGCTTCTGAAGGCGAGTACTTGCAAGGTGACCACAGTGATATTAAGCAGTGAGGTGTGTAGCACTTTCCTAGGATGAGTTCACAAACCTAATTGTCAGACCTTATGTGACCTGCAAATTATTTGTTGTATATATTGCTTTATTGTTTGAAAGGCACATGTTAAGAGAGGAAGATGTAATTTTAACAGATACCCGATAGGGCATGGAACTTCAGTGCTGGAATGTACTATTAGTGATTCTCAGACAATTATACTCAGGTAAGAATGAGAAAACTCATACTTAAGAAGGAACCTGAAGAGTCTGGACTAGGTTCTGGGAACAGCAGTAGCTTACAAGTGTATTGATTTGTTCTGTTGCAATTCAGATTTTAACAGTTTGTTTAATGTTTGTTTCTCCTCATTGTGAAGAAATTGATTTTGGAAGACCTAATAAAATGTTAATCTCTGTAAAACAGCTAGTTCTTAAGGTAACTACATATTCTAGTAAAGATAAAGTTGTAGTGTGAAGTCTTCCTCATACTTTGTAACTTAAAAGTGAATTTATTTTTGAGTGTTTTAAGTGCTTAATTCTTTGAGGTGAATTAGTGTCTTGAGCTCAAAGCTTCCCTTTTGGCCAGAATACCTAGCTGACTATTCTATATTTTTATAGATGGAGAAGTAGCCTTCGTGTATTAAAGAATATTTCTTAATGCATAAATCAAAATGATTTTGTGGGAGGTAGGAAATACTCTCACTGATGTGCTGTTTAAAGGCAAAAAATGGCAGAGAAATTATTATTGTTTAAAGGAGGGAAGAATGACATACTGATGGGATGATCTCAGTTCTTGAATATATGAGCATTTCCCCTAAACTGTAAGTTGAGTCTTTTCCTGGCTCTTTAAGGCCAGAGCTTGTTCTCTTTGTTCAAAATAAACACAGAAATTAAGGGTAGGGAGACTGGCAGTTCAACACGGGACTGGCCATCCAGACTGGATTTAAGAAATATGTTTTACAGTTAATTGATTTTAAGGGCTGAAGCTATAGAAACATATTTACTGGTGTTAAGATTAGTTACTGGCCTTCGGATAAAAATCTATCTTTGCTGGCAACTCTGGTGTTAGTATAGGTAGGAAAACATATTCCTCCAAAAATTAAGTAATAGTTTGCCCTCTTTCAAAATAAACCCAAACCCAACCCATTGCTGTTGAGTCAGTTCCACCTCATGATATCACTGTGTCTTAAAATGAGCAGTCTGAATATTTGATCACAACTTAATTAGGGTGATACGATGAATCTTTGCTTCATAGGAGAGGATTTCCAGGAAATGGAGTCAAGAAAGCCTTTTAGCATTTTGAGGATCAGAGTCGAATCCTGTCTGTGCTGTTTTGATCAGTAGAGGTGTGGTTAAATTGAAAGGGAGAAAAGGTTATAAAGGTCCAAAAACAAATAGAGTTGCAGACTTATCTTTGTAACCCCACATCCTTCAGAGGGAATCCAGCTTGTATAGCTACTTTAACTAATTCTGTGGCAAATGTAGACTGAGCAGTGGATTTAGATGGTTTGACAGTTGCCTTAATTTGAACAGTTGCAGGAGGTAAGATTGGAAAGCTTGGGGGTAGGGAGGAGATGTGTCGACATTGCCTGGGCACTCTGGATTGTTTCCCAGTATCCTTCACTGATTGCAGAGAGAATTTGATTCTACATACTGGATAAATAAAGCTCTTGACTGTTAGGACTGGACTGTGTCTCCTAAAAATGTGCATTGTAAGTCCTAACCTCTATGCCTGCGGTTATAATCCTGTGTGAGAATGGGTTATCTCTGTTGTGTTGATGGGAAAAGATCAGTGTAGTGTCTATCTTGAGAGGAGTCCTTGTGATGTGGTGGTTCACGTCCTTGGCTGCTGACCAGAAGGTCATTGATTCAAACCCATTAGCCACTCTCTGAGAGAAAGGTGTGGCAATTCACTTCCATAAAGATTTACAGGCTTGGAAACCCTATGGGTCAGTTCTCCTCTGCCCTGTAGGGTTGCTATGAGTAGGAATCAGCTTGACAGCAGTGGGTTTGCTTTTGGGGTTTTGATACCTTCAATCAGTCTCTTTTGAGCTACAAAAGAGATTAAATGTAAGCTAGGAAGCTGAGATGGGGGAAGAGAGATGCCAAGCCATAGGAAGATCGACCATAGGAGCAGAAGAGACAAGGACTTTTCTCTGGAATGGGCAGAGAGAAAAGGCTTTCCTCTAGAGCTCGTGCCCTGAGTTCAGACTTGTAGCCTCCTGAATGATGAGAAAATAATTTGATTGTTAAACTCATTCATTTGTGGTATTTTTGTTGTGGCAGCACTAGGTAACTCAGACACTGACCACGGTCTCTCTTGCATTCTGAGTTATTATTGGACCCAATGTCTTTAGTTACAGAGTCCTGGTGGTGCAGTAGTTAAGAGCATGGCTGCTAAACAAAAGATGTACAGTCTAAATTCACCAGCTGCTCCCTGGAAATCATATGGGGCAGTTCTGCTCAGTCCTGTTGGGTCTGAGTGGAAACCAACTTGAAGGTAACTGTTTTGGTTTGTTTGTTTTGGTCCTTAATTACAGTTTGACTGTTTTTCCCACACTGAAATTCTTGAGGCCAACATCCCCTTTTTCAAATATAACTGCAGAGAGGATAGTATGATAGCTTGGGTTCTATTCTCAGCTCTCCTGCTGGTCTCTTACGTGTAGTATGGCACATTGGGCAAAGCTTCTTTTGGGGTCAGTTTCCTGACCTGGAAAACAAAATCATTTGACTGGATTTCATTAGATCCTTTTATAGCTCTAGAACTAGTTTAATCATAAAATATTTATGAAGCACCTTCTATGTGCCTGGCACAATACATGGTGCTGTAGCTGCAGGTCCCTTGCTTTCAAAATATTCAGGCTAAAAAAGGAAGAATTCCTTTCACTTTACTTAGATCTCTTATTTTTGAAGGATTGAGTAGTTTTAGAAGGTTTTCTTGATTTTTAACACTAACAGTAATCACTAACTCATCACATTATGAAGATTATTGGTATTTGCACCTCTGTCCCCCAAAGTACTGTTACCTTTTCCTTTTATTTTTTTTGTAAATTCATTTGCTTCCCAGAAAACAGATCTCAGCTCTCCAGTCCACGTAAGACTTTTTGTTTTTGTTGTTGATAGAAAATGAACTATATGCTTTAGAGTAAGATTGAGTCAGAAAAGCTATTAGTTGTTGTGCTACTCTCCAGTCAGTCAGACTCCTGGGGACCCCACCCAGTGCCAAACCATCCACATCACCCATTGTGATCCATAGGGTCTTTATTTTCAGAAGCAGATTGCCAGGCCTTTCTTCCTCATCTGTCAGCTCCACTGAAACCTGTTCAACATCATAGCAACGTACGCCAGCTTCACTGACAGTTACTGATAGACGTGTGACTGACAGGTGAGTGTAGTTGCATGTAAGTTGCATTGGCTGGAATTCACCAGGGGTCTCCAGCATGGAGAATGAGAATTCTGTTACTGAACCACCAATGACTTGGTGATTTCTTTAAGGCAGATAAAACTTAGGGTGTAGAGTCTTGATATTAACAATTTTAAAAGAGAGAGCTTAACAGCATAATAGGAAAATTTTCTAAGATTAAGGATGCTTTTGTTTAAAAGTTTACATCCAAAGGAAAAAACATAAGATTCTGTTGGACTTTTAAGAAGAAGGAGAACAGGTGGCTGTTTGTGACTTTGAAATGGGCATTATCTCAGCAGTCTCCACTGTACAGGCTCTGGTTCTCAGCTTTGCAGGACCAGAATATCACTATTGTAAATGCACCTGGAAGACAATTAGGGTTGTAAACAGTAGATGGTGTGGAAGATTGATTCACTTTGGAACAAATTTATGGAAGGGGTGTGGGGTGTGGTTAGGGCTGCTGCTTTTGACTGTGGTCAGAGGGCCTTTCTATTTAAGAGAGAGAGAGAGAGATGGCTTTTGAATCAAGACCTAAATAACAGGAAGCCAGCAATACGAGGAGCTAGGAGGAAGGTCTTCTTCCATGTTGAGGGAGGAGAGTGCAAAGTGTTGATGTGGAAGCAGGCTTGGCTTGTTCACAGAAAGGAGGCCCTGGCACTTGGAGTGAAGTTGGAGTGGAAGAAGGGCAGGGGATGAACTCGGGGGGTAGAGCTAGCTCTCCTTGAAGCTTGTAGGGCCAGGTAAATAAATTGAATTTTATTCTAAGCGTAGTTAAATGGGAGTGGAATGATCTCACTTAACATTTTTCAAGCTCACTGTGGCTGCTGGGCGGAGAACAGGTAAGACTTCAGAGGAGGCTGGGAGATCACCTAGTCATCAGTTATCACTGTTGAGGTGAGAGAAAACAGTGGCTTGAGCAAAAGTGGATAAAGGTGGAATATGTTGGGAAGCAGGACAGCTGACAAGTTTTACATGTTTTAGTCATATTTGGTATCTCAAGTGAGTACAATTAAGAAATGGTGGAATATGTGCCTTTTAATTTAGTAAGTTCGTGGCAGAGGAGAGAGCAATCTCTGATGGAAAGGCACTGGTTTCTTGGAAACAGACTGGAAAACTACTCTGGTGTTAGAACAGCAGACATGCTATTTTGAAAAAATAATGTGGTAATGGCCAGGTGCTAAACCATGGTGTGACAACCCACCACCATTAAGTCAAAGCAACCCTGTAGGA
Source organism: Heterohyrax brucei (assembly GCA_028571685.1). Lineage (NCBI taxonomy): Eukaryota > Metazoa > Chordata > Mammalia > Hyracoidea > Procaviidae > Heterohyrax > Heterohyrax brucei. The sequence goes on along the minus strand of CM053149.1, from coordinate 107,191,620 downwards.
CAGAGTAGAACTGCCTCAGCAGGTTTCTTAGGAGTGCCTGGTAGAAAGTAATTCTAAAAGAATCAGAACATAGAAGTTGTTCCCAGGGTCCCGTCTTGGAAGCAGGCGTGAGTCCATCAATGACTTGCCAAGGTCTCCATTAGTAATGGTGCCCAGAAATCATTAGAACAAAATGCCTACTTTTAAAGAGTTGCCATCTGAAATTAGATTTGAAATGAAAGCTAGGATATATAAAATGTATCTCTGTATTTTTCCATTTCTTGCATGTTGATTAAAAGGCTACATGTGATCTAAGAATCATCTTAAATAGAACTCATTGCCATCCAGTCCCTTCCATGGGGTTTCCAATGCTGTAAATCTTTGCAGAGCAGACTGCCACATCTTTCTTCCACAGAGTGGCTGGTGGGTTTGAACCACCAACCTTAACCACTTAACCACGGTGCCATGTGGGTTCCAAGAATTGCCTAGCTACAGGAATTAAGAACTACTGAATCTGGAGCTGTAAGGCTTGCTTTCTGAAACCAAGCCACATAATAACCACGTGACCATGCTACATCATAAGCTCTGGGTTTCAGTTGCCTTATTTGTGAAATACCCTGCATGCCTCACAGAACTATTAAGAAATTCCAAATAAGATCATGAATGTCAAAGTACTCTGAAAACTGGGAAGCACTGCATACTGATTGTGAGGGAGTCATTATATAGCCTAAGGTACTTAACACAAGAGAACCTTAAAAGTCTTTTTGAAGGAGAAGACCAGGAGGATGGGGTAGAAATGCAGTGTTGTGTTTACACAACCTGGAGGTTAGGGTTTCCAGGAGATTGTGGTGTGTGACCTAATTTAAGTGCCTTTAGGATTTTTTCCAAAGTGATTTGTGAAGCCTAGGAGACCTGATAAATTTAAATGCTATAAAGATGATATAATGTAGAAGTGGTAAAATACGTTTGGTTTGGCTCTCTTGTTCAGTAATTAAAACTTTGTTAGTAGCCTTTTTGCCAGAATGAAAGGCTGGCAAATACGGTTGAGTGTTTTCAATGAGGCGTTGGTGGTTCAGTGGTTGAATTCTCAGCTTCCACTTGGGAGGCCCAGGTTGAGTCCCAGATAGTGGACTGCGTGCACAGCTACCGCCTGGCCGTCCGTGGAGTGTTGTCAGGTTGCTGTGATGCTGAACAGGTTTCAAGGGAGCCTCCAGGCTAAGATGGACTGGAAAGACAGGCCTTGTGATTCTCTTCTGAAAATCAGCCAGTGAAACCCTGTGAGTCACAGCAATCAGATCCGTGACCAGTTGTGGAGACGGTGCAGGAAGGGGCAGCCTTGTGTTGTGGTACGTGAAGTCACCGGGGGGAAGGGGGGCTGGGTGGTGCAACTGGACAGCAGCTAACAACAGCAGTTACTTCAAGTCATTTTCCCTTTATTTGACCTTTGGGCTGTGGAGTAGTTTTTGTTTTAATTGTATTTTATTTGGGAGTATCTTTTGCTTTAACAAGTGGAAAGGTATAAACATGCCAGAGACGTGATAGCAGTTGAAACCAACTATTGGTCAGTGAGAGAATGGAAAGAAAATACAGGTTGGCAATGGAAAAGTAAAGGCAGAAGGACTAAAACAGGACTTGGAACCAGTTTCGCTCTAGTTCAAACCCCTGCTGATTGTTTACATTCCCACCACAGATATACTGAATCACCATCTACATGTTAACAAGATCCCCAGGTGATTCTTATGTATAACTTCCTGGGCAGTTGTTTCCAAGCCCTGGAGGAAAAACATTTTTAAAGAGGATAAGAAGTTTAGAACACTTCAAAAAGGGAATTTTTTTTTAATGTACAATTTTGTAAAAAATTGTGTTTTAGGTGAAAGTTTACAGGGCAAATTAGTTTCTCATGAAATAATTAACATGCATACTGTTTTGTGGCATTGGTTCGTACCGTGTGTCAACACTCTCCTCTTCTTAACCCTGGTTTCCCATTATCAGCTGTCATGTCCCTTTCTGCCTTCTCATCCTTGCCACTGGGTTGATATGCCCATTTAGTCTCCTTTTGTTTTATGAGCTTATCTAATATTTGGCTGAAAGTCAAACCGTTGGAGTGACTTCAGTACTGAGTTAAAAGGGTATCTGGGGACCATACTCTCAGGGTATCCCTAGTCTCTGTCAGACCAGTAAGTCTAGTCTTTTTTTGTGAGTTAGAGTTTTATTCTATATTTTTCTTCAGCTCTGTCTGATAACCCTCTGTTGTGATTGCTGTCATAGCAGTGGTTAATGGTAGCCTGACACTATGAAAAAGGTGTATTTTTTTTTATTTTGCTTTAAGTGACAGTTAAAATCCAAGTCAACTTGCCAAGTCAAACCCCACCCCCACACCACTATGCAACTCTTGCTGCTCTACCCACCCCGTGATAGCACATTGCTGCTCTTCACCCTGTACTTCCCATAACCGTTCAGCTAACTGCTGTCTCCCTCCACCCTCTTATCTTGCCTCTGGACGAGAGCTGCTCATACAGCCTCATGTGTATATTTAAGCCAGCAAACGCATTTTTTACCAGTATCACTCTGTATCTCATAATCCAGTCTAATCTTTGTCTGAAGAGTTGACCTCAGTACTGGTTTCATCTCTGAGCTAACAGAGTCTGGGAGCCATATCCTCGGGGAACCCTCCCATCTGACAAAACATCAAATGTAGTCTTTTAATAGCGCTCTAGTCCTATACACCCATTTTTCTCCCACTACATCAGGGACTTTATGTTGTGTTCCCTGTCAGGGTAGGCACTGATGATGGCTGGGCACCATCTAGTTCTTCTGGTCTCATGCTGATACAGCCTCAGATCATATGTCTCCTTCTGACTCCTAGGCTCACATTTTCCTTGTGTCTTTGATGTCCTTCATTCTCCTCTGCTCCAGGTCACTTGGGTCCAATTGATACTACTTAGATGGGTACTTGCTAGCTTTTAGGACCCCAGATGCCACTCACCAAATAGGTATGCAGAACATTTTCTTAAAAAAAAATTATATATATATAGTTATGCCTATTAGTGTAGATGTTCCCTGAAACCAGGGTCCCTAGAAGAAAAGATGAGTTTTTAAAAATCTAATGTCTTTTTTAAAAAATTTGAGTTCAAGTAGTAAAATTTGACGTGGCTAAAGGAGGTATTAGGCCCTCACAGGAGAATGAGTAAAATTAGAGGAAAGGGGACACAGGTCTCTTGAGAAAGTTAAAAGGTAGAATTCAATGGAGAAGAGTAGTGCCTAATTCCCTAAAAGGATTTACAATCTGAGAAGATATGCTGGATTGCCTTGAGCATTATTTTTGTTTAAAATGTACTTTCTTAATGAAGTACATGAATTTAGTACCTTTGCTCCTGCTGTTTAAGTAACTGTGACCCAAACCCACTGCTGTTGAGTTGATTCCAACTCATAGTGACCCTGTAGTACAGAGTAGAACTGTCCCATAGGGTTCCATGGGCTGTAATCCTTATGGGGTGTAGTGGGTAAAGAGCTACAGCTGCAAACCCAGAGGTCGACAGTTCTAACCCAGGTGCTCAGTGGAAACGATGGGGCAGTTCTACTCTGTCATATAGTGTTGATATGAATCAGAGTTGACTCAACAGCAGTGGGTTTATTTTCTAATCCTTATAGAAGCAGACTGCCATATTTTTCTCTTGCTGAGTGGTATGGGTTTGAATTACTGACGTTTTGATCAGCAGGTGAGCGCTTTAACCATTGCACAACCAGGGCTTCTTTAAGTGACCCTGGTGCTATATAATTCCCATTAAATATTCCCCCAAAATATTTATTTTACCAAAAAGAACTAGGATTTTTAGTAGCAAGAATATCTGGACTGAATTTGTTGGCATTTTTGGTTTGACTCAGACTGTATTATTATATATTCAAAATATTGCTGATGTTAGATGGATTTTTGTTGCTTTTTAGCTTTTTTGATTTACTTTTCCCCCAATTTCATTGTTTTTAAAAAGTAAATTTAAAAAAAGTGTCAGAGATTGTGACGAACTGCTTTAGCCTAAATGGCTGTTTGCTTACCTTCTCAGTTCTATTTCTCACCTTCTGTCCCCAGAAATAACTTTTTAGCAAGAATTTAGTGTGTATCTTTCCAGTGCAATGTGTGTATGTGTGTATGTATCCATGAAAATACATAGTATTGCTTTGTGTTTAATTTTTACACAATGAATTTTATATGCGTGTGTGTGTATGTGTGTACACGAGGACTGTCAATTAAGTTATGAATTCATCCTAGAAAAAGTGATGCATACCTCATTGCCAAATACCACTACAGTTGCCTTCATAGTACTCCTTCCTTTGGAAGCTGTACACTGATGCCACCTCCTAGTCCACCCTTCAAAGCAGTTTTGGAATTCTTTTTCTGGAATGGCCATCAGAGCTGTTGTTGTATTACTCTTGATTTCCTGAATGTTATCAAAATGTCTTTTTTTCAATATTTCCTTTATCTTTGGGTGAAGAAAAAAGTTATTGGGGGCCAGATTGGGTGAACAGGGAGGGTGCTTTCAATACAGTTATTTGTTTATTGGCGAAAAACTCCCTCACAGACAATTATCTAGTTAAGTTTGAACTTGCCACCTTGCCACTGTGTGCAGTGGCTGTTCCAGAAAGAATTCCAAAATTGCATTGAAAGATGGACTAGGCACTGGTGTCAGTGCGTAGCTTTCCAAGAGAAGTACTTCAAAGGTGACCGTAGTGATACTCAGCAGTGTGGTATGTGGCACTTAGTGCAATTAAGTTCATGGATTTAATTGTCAGACCTGGTATATCTGAATATATTAGTAGTCCCAAAAGGTTGACTGTTAGAACCCATAACCAGAGGCTTCTAGAGGAAAGTCCTAGTGATTTGTTTCTGAAAGATTAGGGCCATGAAAACTCTATGGATCTACTGTGCAACACAGGGGGTCTCCATGAGTTGAAAAGAACCCAGCAGCAACTGGTTTTGTACATATATATATATATATATGTATGTATGTATATATATATATATGTTTATATGTGTAAACTCGACAGCCGTCATTCATTCTTGCTTTGCAAGATTTATCCATGTTGCTGTGTGTAAGTCTTGGTTCCCTGTTTTAAGTTTTTTTTGTTTTTATTTCACAACTTAATTTTTCCACAGTGCCCTTGATGGATGTTTAAATGGTTTCAGTTTTATTGCCATTACAGACAAGTGTCCAGTGAACAACTTTGTACATACTTTTGTGGGGTTTATTGTTTGTTTTTTTTTTTGGCTTCTGTGTTTTGCTTTTGTCCTAAATGTCTCGTTGTTTGAGTCCTCCCACTTGCTGCACCACATTCTGTATTCAGAGCCATTATTTCAAGAAGGGAGGGAAGGGGAAAATGTTCTGCAGTTTGGGTAATAGTCTTCTGTTACTAGGGTGAGAGGCTCTGAAATTTTCTTTCCCTGTGGACTCCTTGAAATTTGATATATTTGGCAACTATTGCATTTTAATATTTTGCATTTTTATTGTCTCACATCCAGTAGCAGTTTTTTAATAAATTGTAATAAGTAAATACTTCTTCCCTTTCCCTCTTCTTTGGTTACTTTTTAACTTCTAGAATATCTCTAACCCGCTAAGTGTAGGACTGTTTAGTGATCTTCTGTCCAGTTCATGTCTTTCTTGTGTCACTGTTTAAGTTCAGAATGGCCCATCCGTATTTATGACAGTTTTGGGGTCATTCTTAGCCAAATTAAACATTTTAAGAGTGTGCCTTCATCCTGACATTAGATAAATTCTTATAAATTTTATTCAAGGATCATGTATTTCAGTGTCTGTTAGTTTTCATGTCTAATTTTTTTTCCTGCCATCTTTAGTTTGTTGTGCTTTACCTGTTACTGAATGTATTTTTAATTTTTATGTTCCATGTTGTTTTCCTTGAACCTGGCTGCTCTTCAGATTTTTGAGCACTTAGGCTGCTTAAGTGTTACAGATGAAAACTGTTCCTCCTCTGTGATAACACACTCTGAGTTTCACGAGTGTTTGAGTAGGACTTCCTGTCTTAACAGCTACTTTGGACAGTGTCGTTGGATTGAACTGTATCCCCCCCTAAATGTCTGTAGTAATTTAGCTGGCCCTTCATTTTATGATTTTCCTGTGCTTTAAGTCCTAATCTTTGCCTCTGGCTAATAGAATGGATTATGTTAGAGAAGATTAGGGTGGGACTAGAACACACCTGGTAAGGTCATCTCCCAGTTCCAGTGTAAAGGGAGTTTCCCTGGAGTGTGGCTTGCACCATCTTTTATCCTTTGTCCTACAAGAGGTAAAATGAAAAGGAAGCAAGCAACCTCATACCATCAAGAAAGCAGTACCGGGAATAGACTGCATCCTTCAGACTTGAGGTTCCTGCACCAACATGCACCCTGACTAAAGCCTGATACAACACAAGAACTTGCCTCCAGAGCAGACAAAGAAGGAAGGCCTTCCTCTGGAGTGGACATCCTGAATCCAGACTTGTAGCCTATCAGACTGTGTAACAATCTTTTCTTTGTTAAAGCCATACACCGTGTGGTATCTCTGTTAGAGCAGTGTCAGCTGACAAACCAACAGCCACCTGTCTCATGACTGTATCAGCTGTCATTAACAAATTGGGAAGAGTTTGTGTGCTTGGAATCCTGATGATGAAGTGGTTAAGAGCTTAGCTGCCAACCTAAAAGTTTGGTAGTTTGAATCTACCAGCTGCTCCTTGAAATCCTTGTGATGTGAGTTCTAGTGTGTCCTGTAGGATCAACTATGAGTTAGAATTGACTTGATGAAAACAGGCTTGTTTTTTTGTTAATGTCCTTAATATTTTCTTAAAATACCAGATAAGACCTTAAAATGGAAATTAGAATAATAATCTAACTATAGAATAATGAATATAACTATAGAATACAGTTGAGATCACAGGTAACATGGTGAGAAACTACTCTTTGGATCTAGATTTACTCTTGCTTTAACTTGTGTGAAGAAGTCAGTCAAAATGATACAGCTCTGTCTGTCTGCTGACAGGTATCTGTCAGGTCACCTGGTGAGCATATTTGTTCAGTGCATTGTCTCCCTTATACTATCTTAGTCACTGAGTTTGAATGGACTTGACTTACTGTTTTGTATCGTATCAACCCCACATTTATGCTGCAGAAAAATGTTCCTGTTTAAATGGTTATTTACAAGCAAGTTGTGTTCTTACATGGAACACTAACCCTGTGGAGTTCTGTTTTCGTCTACTTCTGGAAAGTCTGCTGTGAAACTTTTTTTATAGTGCTTAAGTCAAAAATAGAAAGGTTTCTAACTGTAGTCACCCTTTGGGGATATTTCGTCTGGATAAGTAGCAGAAGGTTTTGTTTTTGCCGGAGTCAAAACATGAAGAACTTTCTTCTTTAAATGATCTTTGCATAAAAATTTCTTTAAACTTTTTCTGAGTATAAGAGTAAAACAGGCATAAAAAAAGACTTAAATAAAAAAAAGTATATAAATCACTCAATCTTAATACTACATACAAAGTCTGACAGTTAAGTCTGTGAACTTAATTGTTCTAAGTGCCACATACCTCACTGCTCAATATTATGGTCACTTTCAGAGTACTCCCCTTGGGAAGCTATGCACTGACGCCAGTGCCTAGACCACTCTTCAGAGTGATTTTGGAACTCTTTCTGGAATGTCCGTCGTACACGGTTGCATAGTGGCAAGTTCAAGAACTCAGTTGTTTAGTTGTCTGTGAGAGAATTTTTAGCCCGTAAACAAGTGTACTGGAATATTCTCCCTAGTCACTTTATCTGGCTACCAGTGATTTTTTTCTTTACCTTAAGATAAAGGAAATGTTGAAACAAAGACATTGTGATGGCATTCAGGACATCAAGGGGAATATGATGACAGTTCTGATAGCCATTGCAGAAAAAGAGTTCCAAAATTGCATTGAAGGGTAGACTAGACAACTGGCATCAGTGCATAGTTTCCCAAGGAGAGTACTTAGAAGGTGACTATGCTGATATCCAACAATGAGGTATGTAGCACCTTTTCTAGGATGAGTTCGTGAACTTAATTGGCAGTCCTCATATTGTCAGGTAGCTTCCGTAATGATTATATACTGATTTACACAGTGTATGAGCATTCTTGCCTCATTGTGCCCTCAGTAACTTTATCATTGAAAACCAGCATTGCACATCTGGGTGGCACACTTAAATTGTGCTAACTGTGTAAAACACTTAACTATGACTCAATAAAAAATAGAGGAAAGCATAAACCTGAAACTTGTTAGTAAAATAAACTTTGGTAATTAGTTTGACATAAAGAGAGGGGAAACACTGCTTTTTTTGTTGTTCTTTCTTTCTTTATTTTTTAAATGTATGGAATTACTGCCTAATTTTTCAAGGATGGAAATCAGAAAGGAGATTGATTAAGTTATTCATTATTTATTTCTGGCCTACCATGTACCAGACATTGTCTGGTTCTAGGAACAGAACAGTCACAAATCTCTGTCTTCATAGAGCTTACATTCATTCCAGTAACAAGATATAGTAGGATAGATGACCTTATATGCTATAGAGAAAAATAAGAAAGGATGAATGGGGTTGTGGCTGTTGGGAAGAGGCAGTCAAAGAAGACTTCCCAGAAAGGTGACAGTTAGGGAAAGATCCAAAAATGGTGACAAAATTACTTGGGGGAAGAGTTATCCAGGCAGAGAAATAGCAGGTGCAGAGCCTGGAGACAGCAGTGAGCCATTCTGTCTGAGGGACAACAACAGGGGCAGCATGGCTGAGAACAGCCAGTGCAGGAGGACACGGAGATGGGTGGGAGAGCAGCACAGGGGTTCCAGGTTGTCAGGGCCTTTTTGGCCATGGCAGGGATTTTGGTTTTTGCTGTACATGAGATGGGAAGTTACTGAAGGTTGATTCAGAGGCCTTGATTAAACTAAAAGGGTAAAAGCTTTCAAAAACTTCTGCTTAAAACAATCTCAGTATTAAGTAATAGCTGCTGGTTGAGTAGTCATGCATAGATCTAAACGTTTATGTCAGTACTGAAAATTTCCCTGCAATACAGATCTTGATGTTATATTTAAAGTCAGAGAAAAGGTATATAATAGGAAATGTGTCTTGTGAGTAATCATTTCTGGGTAGCCTGACTTTATTATTACTAAATTCTCATTCTGAACTGTCTCTTTTTAAAAAATTGAGGGTGATACTCTGTGCAAGACACTGTATTTATTCATCTTTAGATACTGGAGGCTAAGATATGTATATATAAAGGTGTAAAAAGATGTGACAGTCGGCTTCCATAAAGACTATAGCACTGGAAACCCTATGGGACATTGCCGTTCTGTCCTATATGGTTGCTAGGAATTGGAATTGACTTGACAACAGTGAAACAGAGAAAGCTACTTTAGCGGCTTTTGTTGTTAGTTGCTGTTGAGTTTGCTGCAACTCATGGCGATCCTTTGTACAACGGAATGAAACACTGTCCAAGCTTGTGCCATTGTCACGATCACTGGTATGCTCAAGTTCATCATTGCAGCCACTGAATATTTTGAGTGCTTTCCAATCTAAGGGGCTCATTTGCTTACGCTTTATCAGACAATATTCTCTTGTGATCCAGAGGGTTTCGTTGGCTAATTTTCAGAAGTAGATCTTTCTTCTTTACGATCCTAGTTTGGAATCACCGCTTAAATCAGCCCACCATGGATGACCCTGCTGGCATTTAAAATACTAGTGGCATAGCTTCTGGCAACATGCAGGCTGCCACATTATGACAAACCGACACACAGGTGGTAAAGGGGCTGTTGAACATGTTTACTGTGAAGTATAACAGAAAAAAGTATACAAAACATAATTTTATAGTTTAATGAATAATTGTGAAAACAAATACCTGTGTAACCATCAATGAGATCAAAAAGTATGCCACTCCTAGCACTCAGAAGAAGCCAGCTGCATGTCCCTTCTAGATTATAACCCATACTCTGCACAGTGATAACCACTGTTCTGACATTTGTGGTGATCAGTTTCCTTTTATCGTTTTATCAGATACAGATTTGTTCCAAACCAGTGAAGTTTAGGCTGTTTGCTTTTGAACTTACATAAATGGGATGATATTATGTGGTCTTTGTGTCTTCTTTTAGAACCAAACATATGTTTGTAACTATTATCAGTGGTGTTATGTAGAGCTGAAGTTTAGTTTAATTTCTGTGTAGCTTTTTCTATTATATAAGGAGTCCTGGTGGTACAGTGGTTAAACATGCTGCCAACTGTAAGGCCACTGGTTTGAACCCACCAGCTGTTCCACCAAAGAAAGATGTGGCAGTCTGCTGTTGTAAAGAGTATAGCCTTGGAAACCTTGTTGGGGAGTTTTGCCTTGTCCTATATAGGTTGTTATGTGTTAGAATTGACTCATTATCTGTGGGTTTTTTATTATATGAGTATACACGATTTTATGTATTTGTTTTACTATTGACGGGCACTGAGATTCTTTCTTGTTTTGGGCTGTTACGAACAACGCTGGTAATGCACATGTGTCAGAGTTTCTTGAGTCTATATATCTGAAAGTGGAATTGCTGTGTATATACATCTTCAGTTTTGTTAGATAATAAAGTGATTGTATCCATTTATCTTCGTACTGTCAGTCTGTGGGTGTCCTTACCAGTATCGTCAGACGGTAAATTTTGCCAGTTCATTGGGCCTAGAAAAGGTTATCCATCCAAATACAGAAATTATTGAACAGTATCATTACTATTGCATGCAGGTAAAATTTTACTAAGATCATTCAAAAATGACTACAGCAGTGTATTGATAGGGAATTGGCAGAAATTCAAGCTGGATTCAGAAGAGACCATGGAACCAGGAGTATCATTGCTGACATCAGATGGATCTTGGCTGAAAGCAGTGAATACCAGGAAAATATGTATCTATGTTTTATTGACTGTACAAAGGAATGCGACTATGTGGATCATAACAGATTATGGCTAACATTGAGGAGAATGGGAATTTCAGAACATTTAATTGTGCTCATGATTAAATGGATCATGAGACAGTGTGCAGACAGAACAAGGGGATGCTCTATGGTTTGAAGTAAGGAAAGATGTGTGTCAGGGTTGTGTCCATTCATCATACCTTGTATCCTTTCACCATACCTTTTCAGTATGTATACCAAGCAAATGATCTGAGAAGCTAGACTAAAGAAGAATGAGGCATCAAGACTGGAGGATGACTCATTAATAACCTGCATTATGTTTGCTTGCTGAAAGTGTGAAAAGATTTGAAGCATTGAATAAGATGAAAGATCATAGCCTTCAGTATGGGTTGCCCTCAACATCACGAAAACAGAAATCCTTGCAGCTGGACCAGTAAGTAACATCGTGATAAATGGAGAAAGGATTGAGGTTGCCAAGGATTTCATTTTACTTGATTCTCCAATCAACACCCATGGAAGCAGCAGTCAGAACATCAAAAGACGCATTACACTGGGAAAATCTGCTGCAAAAGACCTCTTAAAAATATTGAAAAGTAAAGATGTCACCTTGAAGACTAAGGTGATTTGATCCAAGCTGTGGTATTTTCAGTCCCATTAAATGCATGCAAAAGCTGGACAATGAATAAAGAAGACAAAAGAAGAATTGATGCCTTTGAATTGTGGTGTTGGAGAAGAATGCTGAATGTACCATGGATTGCCAAAAGAACAAACAGATCTGTTTTGGAAGAAGTGCAACCAGAGTGCTCCTTGGAAGCAAGGATGATGAGACAGCATCTTACATACGTTAGACATGTTGTCAGGAGGAATCAATCCCCAGAGAAGGACATCGTGTTTTGATAAAGAAGAAAACTAGGAAGACCATCAACAAGAGGGACTGACACAGTGGCTGCAACAGTGGACTCAAGGATGACAGTGATGGTGGGCTTGGTGGGCAGGGCTGGGCAGTGTTTTGTTCTTTTATGGGTGCAGTCGCTGTGAGTCAGAACCGACCTTACGGCACCTAACAACAACAGCGATGATAAAAATGTCAGTTCCAGCAAATTAACTGAGAAACCAAAACCTTGACCCTTTGAAAAAAAAAAAGAGCAAAGGACAAAAGTTATCAATTTCTTATGGGTTACTGCCTTAGGAGTCAGAGCGTTTTCATTTGTTAAGGGTTGGTATCTTCTGCCTTATGGAAGTTACTTATGAAGTCTGAAAGGCGTTTTTCTTTTTCCCTCTCATCTTAAATGTTCAAGAACTTGGTCTTTTCGCCACTGTGGCTCAAAGTGCACGCACAGTTGATGCTCAGTAAATACTTGTAGAATGAACTCAAACTGACTTCTGCTATTAACTGAACTACCCCAGGATTTTTGTAGGTTTTCTTTTATGGTATCTGATCAAAACTATCCTGTTTTAGACATAGTAATTTTACACACTTTTTGATGAGGGCACACCCTGTAGCTGATGGTAACCAAACTTGCTTAACCAAATAAAAGCTATGAGCTATGGCTGGTAACCAAAAGGTCAGCAGTTCAGATCCTCCAGGTACTCCTTGGAAACTGTATAGGACAATTCAGCTCTGTCCTATAGGGTTTCTATGAGTCAGGATCATGTGTTTTAATTTTTCTATTATAGCATAAGCAAAGCTTACTTTTGTCCATGTACCAGTTAAAGTTAGTATCCTGATTTTCAGGAAAAGCTTCTGTTTTTAAAAATCAGTTGCCCATGATTTATGCAGTATTTAATTTCCACATAAAAGCAAAGATAGCACCAGACTTTTCTGCCCAAGTTAGACTGCTAGAAGCCTTGCAACTACCCCTCTTATCCCTGTTTGTGTTGTGAGTCACTTTACAGAAAATGGTAGATTATTAGTGGTGTTTTTCAGTCAAGACACTTCATCAGAGTTTAGCAGGAACCTCTCTTTGTCTTGTGTGATCAGAATTAATGCAGTCTTTAGTGACAAAACCAAAGATCTCAATGGTGGTATTAAAATTATAGGATACATGCTGTCTTAAGCTCTGTTTTGCTTTGGTGTGGTTTACCCATAGCACTTGCCTACAAAGGGTATTTTACATGATGATAAATTTGTGGGAGTTGTTTCAGCATTCTGTGAGGTCTGTAGCAGTGTAAATACTGGTGTGGGGCAGGTCACGTATTTCATTGTTGCTGCCCTCTTTCAGGCCAGTTTTGTTAGAGGAACTGTCTTGGATTTGTCTGACTTTCATTTCTTGATTTAATCTTACTGAAAGAGAAATAAAATAGAGCAGTCAGCTACTGACGAGATGAAAGAAGGTTCCTTTTCACCAGTGAGTCCTTTTCTCCAGTCAGTGCTTTGCAGCCGTCTCACCCTCATTGGTGAGTTTCCCTTTTAAGAAAAAGCTCAAAAGTAAAACTGGCATGAGATTCAGCATTTAGTTAAGTCTGATTCATCATCTCTATTTCCAACAGAAATTTCCTGTTAGACAAGACAAATTAGAGTCTTCCTACTGACTTAACTTGGTGAGTGTTTACAAAGTTTTATTTTAAACATAGTTTAAGAGAGTAAGGGACAAAAGCAGAATAAAATGCACATAACTGTTTATTGTGACTAAAAAATGACAAGTTAAAAAAAATGCACATCCAGGTGCAGTCTACTGTGTAGTTCATTTAAGTTTTACTCTAAATGGTCTTTCCTGGAGTAAAGTGGAGTTTTTATTCGGATCTTCTATGGTGACTGCTCTGTATAGGTTAAGGCTTTACAGTAATAGTGTAGAGGAGAAAACATGTTTGGATTTACATTTCAATCAGTGGTTGGCAATAAATACAAAAGTTTTAGAATAAGACTTTTTCTCTGTAGCAAAGGTATTAAGGGAAATTGTTAATAACAGTTTATAGATGGAGATACTTTAAAGCAGTTCATGGGATCTAGTTTACTCTATAAAATAAATTTGATTCTGAGCCATTTCTTTGGTGTATGTACCTTACGTCTCTCTATGGGTAACTTAAAAAAAAAAAAATCTATCTGTCATTCTGGCTGGCATCTTAAAATCTTTTAAATTCTAACACAAATCGTCAGAAGCCAGGAAGTTAAGACAGACTTTCAGTTAACTTTCCCCTGTTTGTCTGCCTGTGTGGTTTTACTTTTTCCTTGCATCATGAATTTTGGAAGGAACACTTCAAACTAAGAACTTCCTGCCTGTCCTTTGTTACATTTGGTTAAGTTACAACCTTAATGTTAGTGCAGAAATTGCCTTTTTAAAGTAACTTTAGGAGAAGATGCAATTTATAACCTGTAAGGGCTTTCTAGGTAAGGAGCATAGGTCCATGTAAATAGTCAAGTTTCTTCAGTAGAGATCACACTTAAAGGAAAAGATTAAAAGCGTACATATACCTGGACCTCTCTTCGTAGTTGGAAGGAGGTGTCTGTCACAAAGGAAACTCTATCCAGGGAATATGGAATCTCTACTGCTCAATATTGGTTGTTAATACTGAGCATAATTGATTGACTTTGTGATATACTGAATCCTCTGGAGCTAGTAGGCTTTTTCAGTGTATAAATTAATGAGTTTATTCCAAATTGTGTGCCCTAAAACTAATTCAGACCTTATGCTTTGAAAGGAATTCCTTTGGCCTTTTCTGTAGCCAAATCGTGTTAGCAAGAAATAGTTTTAGAAGGCTTTACTAAAGTATAAAGGGCCAAAGAGAACTGTGTGTTGAATTTGGCTTCTTTTGCAGACCAGAGGACCCTGGAGGGTTGTGCAACCTCTGCTTATTTGTTTCACTGTTTCATTGAAGTGATTCTTCTGTTTCTGAATTCGTTGTAGATTGGACATGCTTACATGGTCTTAGGGCCAAGCCTTCTCTCTGTTTGCTACTTGGATTTTCCAACGGTTGTCTTAATCATAGTTGAGGGAAGGAGATGAAAGACAGTACCCTCTCAAATCTCAAAACAGCTTTGGGAATAAAAATACATGATAAGTAGAATATTACTCCTTGTGTGTGTGTTTTAATATTTTATTGTATTTCTGGTGGAAGTATATACAGCATAACATGTTCCCCTTCAACAGTTTCTGTACATTATTTTCAGTGATATTGGTTGCATCCTTCACATTGTACCAGTATTTTCATTTCCGTTCTAGTTGTTCCATTCTCATTAACTTAATTGTACTGCGCCCACAGCCCCCAGCTATGTTTTAGAGTGACTGTTGTCCTTTTGGTCTCATACAGATAATTTTTTAAGGATCATGGTACTCAGGGATGATATTCTTTTTGAGCTGACCTGCTGTGTGGCTAAAAGATGACTTCAGGGGATAGTTTCATTTCAAAATTTAGAGTATCTTAGGGTAGTAGTCACTGGAGATTTCTCTAGTTTCAGTGGTTCCAGAAAGTTTGAATTCTTTGAGAATTTGAAGTTTTGTTCCACGTTTTTCTGTCCTTAAAAAATTTTTGTTTATTGTATGTTCTATGAAGGCCTGCAGAGCACATTGAACAGGGTGTACATGGAGTATTCCGTCACAGTGGCTTCATTTTCCTCAGTGTGTCACCACCTTCTCTATTTCTGCCCTAGGTTTCCTGTTAACCTTTTGTCCTAATCCTTACCCCTTCCTGCCATCCCATCTTTGTTTTGGGGCAAATGTTGCCCTTTTGATTTTGTATAATAGGTTGTTCTAAGGAATACAGATTGTTCTAAGGAATACCTCTTAGGTGTTAATTGTTTATTTTATGTATCTGTCAGTGTTTTGGCTGAAAGATGGGGCCTCTGGGAATGGTTTCAGTTCCATCTTAGAAGGGTTTCTGAGGGCCGTAGTCTTAGAGGTTTCTCCAGTCTGTGTTAAACCATTAAGTTTGGTCTCTTTTTTCCTATAATTTTTCTCCCGCTCTTGTCTGGGACTCTGTTGTGTTCCCAGTCAGAGTGGTTATACTGTTATTGGGCATCATCTAGTTCTTCTGGTCTTGGGGTTCATGTGTTCCATGAGTCATTTGGATTAATTGCTCATGAATCTTTGGTTTTCTTCGCTGTTCATTGCTCCAGAGGGGAAGAGACTAAGAATTGTATCTTGGATGACCGCTAGCAAGCTTTTAAGACTCGTGAAGCTACTCACCAAAGTAAGATGCAGAATTTTGCCTTTATAAACTGTGCTGTGCCACTTGATGTGGACGTTCCTTAAGAATCTTGTTCTTAACCTGAGGGTTCTTTTTCCTCCTGTCCTGTTTATTCTTTTCCTCCTTTTTTAATTTTGGTTCTTTTCCAGCTCTTACTTTTGTAGTTGTTTTTGTTAGGTGCCATCAAGTCAGTTTTACTTTTACTTTAGAATAAGGTAAATTTTCTCAACCCGGAGGAAAAATCGTTGTTACATGTGGGATGTGTTAAAAACTCTTCATTCTTCCTGAGTTTGTTGTTGTGGTCCTAGAGACTTTTGCCCGACTCCTTCAGTGGAAAGAACACATTATGAGGACTTGTGAAAATGGAGAAGTTACTGATTGTTTGACATTGACTTTCTAACTTCATTTCCACAGGTGTTTACCTTTGGAACTGAAACCCCCTTTGAGGTGAAACAGCCCCTTTATAATCAGGTTTGTTCCCTGATTGGGATGCATTTGTTGCCGTTTCAAGTATCTCTCCAGTGATGGAGTTTGAAAGTGATGTGTGGGAAAGCTTAATCTGATGACCTCTGTTGTTTTTTAAACTCCTGGAGGAGTTTTTCTTCTTAGCAGCGGCTGTCATTAACATCAGTGGCATGTCACCTCACAGGTAGTATCAAGACCTTGTGAAACCCCATGCTTGTGTTCGTTGCAGCCGTGGTTCATTCTGTTAGACCTTCAGTCAAGTGAAAACAGGATATGTTTCCCTGCAATGTTGTTTAAATAGAGAGGTTTAGTGCAGTTTTGATTTGTGACTAGTTAAAAAGCAAACAAAAATTCAAGGAGTCTTTTTTAAGGTCTAAGGAGTTGTGGTCTTACAAGGTCTTGAGGGGTGGCATCTGCCCCTTCCCAGTCTTTTGCTTGTGGAGCAGAACATGCACTGCATTATCCCTGGCCATGTTTTGGGAACTGAGGATTGTGCTAATATATCTATGTTAACAGTGTTTACATAATGATAATTTTTAGGAAGAAGGAATATTCTCCAGCTCTTAACTTATGTTGACAATACATTTTCCTGCTCTTTGATTATTTTTGTTACTGGAAAGGTTGCATCCAGTGGAAGAATTTTTCCATATTTTAACCTTTGAGCTGTCTGTTGAGGTCTCCTTGGGGACAAGGGCAGTTTGCAGTTATTTATAACCTGTGAAGAGGGACAGTAAAAGTGTAAACAGCCAGCACACACTGAGGTCTGGGTGTCAGTGGGAGCCTTCTGTTGGTTATCCCACTGCTTTCAGCGGCTTGAGGTGCTGCCATGGACCTTCTCCTTCATCCTCAGCTTGACTTCGAAGGAATGAACCTGCACTGGCCAGGCTGTTTCTCCAAAACTCTCATTAACACTTAGGATGAGGAGAAAATAGGAGAAATATGTAAAAGTATAATAAAAGTGTATCTAATTCTCACAATCTTTTCAGATTCTGTGCCTGCCTAAGAGATACCCATGAACTGGGAACACTGTAAAGTTACAGGCATGCACTCATAATGCTATCCGTGTTTCCGAATTTTCCTTACATACAAGAGAATTTCAACTCTTAGATGGATAGGTGGCCATGTTAGAAAGAAGTTCAGCTTGAGTCTGCATCACTGCTTGGTATAGAAAAACTTAGTTATGTGTCTAGACATGTTTATGTGTCTGCATATACACACATTTACAGATGTATTTATTTAATGTTAATTATCTTTTCTTCACGTGTCAATTTTAAGAGAATCACATCCAGCGTCAGATATGAAAATTACAAGTCATATCTACATAAATGATAAGGTTCTACCTCAGCTTCATCACACATTGAGGTTTGATTGTATAGAATTTCCCTTGAAATAACTTCGAAGTCTAGCCTGAGTGCTGGGCATTATGAGTCCTATCAGCTGCTGTAATGGTGCTTTCTGTAACCAAGGTTGACATATGCGTATTCTGGGAGACTCGCTTATATTGCTGTTGTCTGTGGGTTCAGTGGAGCCCTGGTGGCCTAGTAGTTAAAGTGTTACGGTGAGAGAAAGGGTTGGCTTCCGTAGAGATTTATAACCATGAAAACCCTGTGGGGTCTCTATGAGTCAGAATGGTGTCAATAGCAGTGGGTTTTGGTTTGTAGATTCAAGAATCTGTGTTACTCCTTCAGGTTTCCCTTTTCTTCCAAGTTCTCCTGAATTTTTTTCTTTTAAATCAAAAAAGTTGTTAAAAAAAAATAAATATACATGCCCTTTGATCTAGTGATTCCACTTGGAGGGCCCTAATAACTGATGAAGTCTTCAAATTTTAGCTAAATGAACTGACAGGTTTTTACATTTTTCTAAATTACTGTTTTAAAGGTTAAGTTTGGATTCTTTTGATGTTATTTACTCGGCAGCCTGTAAACTTGAATCTTTTAGAATTCATTAAGGAAAAACATGATCCCCAAAGAGAAAGTCTAGTTATTCAACAATAGTTTCATTGAGCAGGTATTTATGGAGTATCTCTTATTATACCATTTTAGGCGCAAGAGGATACTGTTCTGTTACTGAGGTTAACTTCTAGTGGAAAAGGCAATAAATAAGAAAAAATAAAACAAGATAATTTTACACAGTGGTGATAAGAAGAAAAGATAGGGTAATGCGATAAGAGGGACAGGCCAAAAGTGGGGGCTACTTAACGTTGGCTGGTCAGGACAGTCTCTCTGGAAGTATTATGTTTGACTGACCCCTTCTATGTCAGAGTAGAATTGTGCGCTGTATGTAGGTAGCCAGGTCTTGCATCCAAGACAGCTCCAACTTCGACCTACAACCTTTCCATCAATAGCTAAACACGTTGACTTGGACACTACCCAGACCTGACTGTCACCTAGCTGTGAAAAGTTCTGAGGGAAGCAAGGGCTTTCCAGGCTGGAAAAAGACCCTGATGTGTTCATGGGGTAGAATTAAAGGCCTGAGGGACTAAGGCTTGGTGATTTAAAGGGTGTTGGATGAATCAGACAGGTAAGCAGAGGTCATGGAGGTCATTAATAGTGTGCGTGTCACTTGGATGGCAGTTGGAAGTCACTGAAGAATTCTCATCTTGTATCATATGGATGAGCCATCTCTTAGAAAAGATAATTATAAAGGCAGCTAATACATTTTTAAAATTGTGATAGATAACCACGTGACTCAAAAAGGAATTCTCCTTCCTACCCAGGTACCCGGTTTCCATCCTTAGAAATAAAGTGTCCTAGAGTCTCCCAGAGGTAGTATGTGCATATATCTTAAAACAAATACTTTTGCCTTTTTTTAATAGAAAGAACTTCCTTATCCCTTTTTTAAGCAGATGCTTACTGTTAACTTAGCTACCTGTATCACCGTTTATGTAATCAACCTTTTGTTGATGAACTTTTAGATTATGTCTGTTCTTTCGTGATTATAAATAGTGCCACAGTGAATATCTTTTTACTTTTGTCATTGTTAATCTTTCAGTAGGAATGCATTTCTTGAAGTGGAATTGCTAGATCAAAGGGTATGTGCATTACTCATTTTGATAGATACTGCTGGATTGTCCTGCACAGAAATCACCAGAAATGGTCATGTTGGCCAAGGGTTATCAAACGTTGTGATCTTTGCCAGGTCAGTGGGTGAATCACTGTGTGGTTTAATTTCTGTTTATCTTATTATGGATGAGGGTTGAGCATCTTTCCGTATGTATGAGAACCATTGGTGTTTCCATTCCTGTAAACCACTGGTGGATTGTTTTTTTCCCCTTTAGTCTGTGAGCCTCCTCGCTTTATTCTTCATGATCTTTAGGTGTGCTTAGTATTGCTAATCTCCAGTAACGGTACAGTGTTAAAGAATTTTTTAAAAAACAGTTACCTTTAACTTTTAAAGTAAATTTTTAGAAACTGGAACCTGATAAAAGGCATTTAAAAAAAAAATCTTATCTTTGCTGATGGAGATCTCTCTTGAGTTTCATTTTAGTAACTGTCTCTAAGATTTAAAAGAGTAAGTTTAATATCTTGTTCAAGTAGATTGAATTGCAAAAAGTTTAACCATAACAAATACTCAAAAATCATTCAAATCTTGCATTAGAGGGAGTCAGGGTGACCTGTGAATAATTTGTCCTTGGGATAATGAGGAATACTTATCACCTCCTGGGATTATTATTATATTATTGAATGCACTGTAACTGAAGAACCAAAAAAGCTGCTTTTAATTTACATCAGTTCCTCAAAAATGAGTATGCCCAAGTCTTTCCATAGGATTTTTTTTCTTTCTTTGTCAACAATTTTTTGGTATCTTCTGCTTCGGAAAACGCAAATGTCTTTCAGGTTTAAAATAGTTATGACTCTGAGAGTTTTTCTTACTTGGAAACTGTACAAAGCTTTAAACCAAAAGGAAAGAAAAAATGATAGGCTTTTGAAAAAGTCCCAACTATTCTCTGTCAAGGAGCTTGTGTGCCCAGCCGTCTAGCTTGTCTGTGTTTGTGTGTTATATTGAAACATATGAAATTGCTGATGTTGAGTGTTTTTGACCTACAAAACAATTTTATGGTTCAGCCTAATATTTTCGTAATCTTTTTCCTGTACTTTTTAAGACTGATGGGTATAAGGCTAACTCAGATATCATGTATGGAGTATGCCTGTCTGTGTTTGTTGTTGGTTTTTGTTTTTTGTATCCTCTGATTAGTGGATTGGATTGAAGATGGAAGAATGCTCATGGGGAATAAAGGAATGCTAAAAAATGACTCTGCAAGCTGCTTGTGTAACACTTTACAGAGAATGCCCTACCCTCACTGCATGTACTGCAGGCTGAACTCTTGGGATGTTTTCCCATGTTACTCAGGGAATTAGTCTTATATTCCTGAAAAAATTCTGATGATGTAAGAATTAAGTTCAAGTTAGTTACTGATTTGTGATTTCAAGATGAAGGAAATTATAGCCAATGTTTTCCCTTTATAGAATGAAGATATAATTGATACCAAATCAACCAAACCCACTGCCATTGAGTTGATTCTTAGTCAGAGCTGGTGGTCTAGTGGTTAAGTGCTATGGCTGCTAACCAGAAGGTTGGAAGTTCATATCCATCAAGCACTTTTTGGAAATTGTATGGGGCAGTTCTGCTCTGTCTCAGAGAGTCACTGTGAGTCCATATACTTGATAGTGGATGAAAAATTCACTTCTATCTGGCTAAGACTTGAGATGCCCAGCTTAGAGTAACTCATCTTGAAAGATCAAGTTAATGATTCTCATTGCATTGCGAATCTAGTAACCTCAGCATTGTTCAAGGGCTGGTTTTAGGTTTATGTAAAAGAAACAAGCAGAAAAGTTAATGAACTTGAATGCAACTGCTTGGATATTTCAGTTATCAAAGTGCTTTTACTGAATGCCTTAGGTGTAGGCAGGCTGTGCTAAGTGGTAAGGGATTATGATGAATGGTTGCCAAGTCCTTTTTAAGGAGTTTAAAGTCTACTGGAGGCAACAGAAGTGTTTGTGACTGTAAAAAAAGGCAAAAAATAAGTGCACTATGAGGTTCAGTCAGAAAGCATTATCTGTGCATCATGACAGTATTAATACACCTTCTCTTCTGTCTGCTCTCTAAGGTTTTAACATTCTAGTTAGAAATCTTATGATATTGATTGACTTGAAGAATCTCTTGTCAAAAATGATTAATGACTTCATGGTCTTATAATACGTACTAGGAAGAGTATTGATAGAGATTGCTGTGAGTTGCTGGCTGGTACTGCCCTCACTGAAATTTAAACTGTATTATAGTTGACAGAATGGAGCCCTGGTGGCTCAGTGGTGAAGAGCTCAGCTGCTTACCAAAAGGTTGGCAGTTTGAATCCACCAGCAGCTCCTAGGAAATGCTGTGGGGCAGCCCTCCTCTGTCTTAGCAAGTCACTATGAATTAGAATTGACTTGATGGCAGTGGATTTTTTTTTAATGGTTGACAGAGGTATTTTAAAATATATGTATTTTTAATATTGTATTTTAGGTGAAAGTTTATATAGCACATTAGGTTCTCATATAATTTTTATTCAGCTTGTTCCATGACATTGGTTACATTTCTCATAATATGTCAACATTCTCATTATTTCCATTCTTTTTGTTCTATTTCCAATAATTTAGCTTCCCTGCCCCTCTTTATTTCTTTTTAGGGTAAGGGTTGACCATTTGGTCTCATATAGCTGGTTCTTTAAGGGAACCCAGTATTCACAGGTGCTGTTGTTTGTTTTATCAGCCTATCTATTATCTGGATGAAAGGTGACATTGGGAGTGGCTTTTGTTCCAAGTTGAAAGATTATCTTAGGGCAGTCATCTGGAGAATTCCTCTAGTCTCTTTTGGTCTAGTAATTCTGGCCTTTTTTTTTTTTATGATTGAGTAAAAATGTACATTCTCACATAAATTTGCATGCCCACCTATATGTAGCTTCCACTGCTCTCCCTGCCTGGTGACAGCACATTGTTCCTCTCTGCTCCACACCTGTTTTATCTTCCCAACAATCTCCTATCCCCTCGTCTCCACCTCCAGTAAGAGGCCAGCAGGATGATATCCTCTAGATGCATAGGACCATAAAGTGCACACATGATGTGGTCCCTCTGTGTCGCCAAGTCCAATCCATTCCTGTCCGGAGAGTTGACCTCCATTATGATTTGTGGACAGGGGCAGCATCAGGGCCAGGGGCTATGCTCCCAGGGGAACTCCGAGGCCTCCAGACCATCAGTTGCGATCTTTTAGTGGAGATCTCAGGGTACACCCCTTTTTATTCTTGTATTGCCAGTGAGACTCAACTGTGTGAGCTCCAACATGGCTATCACTGATGGTGGCCGGGCACCATCTGGTTCTTCTGGTCACAAGTTGATGTAGTCACCCACTCATGTGGGTCTCTCTGTCTTCTGGGTTCTTTCTCCCATGTCGTTTTGGTCCTTGGTGATTGTCCATTCCTGCTGAGTTGGGACTATTTGCTGTGCCTCAGATGGCAGCTTGGTAGCTTTTAAGACCCCAGATGCCACTCACTGATGTGGGGTGCAGAAGGCTCTGTTAGCAAAATGCTAGTTGTGCCAGTTGGCCTTAATTTCCCCTGAGAGCATGGTCCCTGGCCCCCCAAATTCTGGCTGGTTATTTTTTTAGGAATTTGAGTTTTGTTCTACATTTTTCTTGCTTTCTATCCAGGATCTTCTATTCTATTATGTCCCTGGTCAGAATGGTTGGCAGTGGTAGCCAGGCACCATCTAGTTCTTTTAGTCTCAGGCTAGATGAGGCCATGGTTCACATGGGCTGTTAGTTCTGTGAACTAGTTTCTTCTTTGAGCCTTTGATTTTCTTCATCTTCTTTTATTTCATCGAGTAGACTCTGACAGTTGCATCTTAAATAGCTACTTGCAAGCTTTTTATACCCCAGAAGCTACTCACCAAACTAGGATGTAGAACATTATCTTTATGTGCTATGTTATGCCAGGTTGTCCCCTGAGACTGTGGTCCCAAGCCTTCAAACCCAGTAAAACAATACTGCGAAATGTTTGGTTGTGCTTAGGAAGTGTCCCTAACTGTGCCCTTGTGTAGTTTATTGTATACATGAATATGTATGCAATGCACATGAGTATGTATATCTACATGTCTACAGTTATACCTGTATTTGCACACCCATACACTTATATATCCCTTCCTTTACATATATGTATGCATACATCTACCTGTATACCCACACACATATTAGTTTGATACTATCACTGTTGAAAAATTGTATGTTCCATCATTTGCTGAAATTGTCCCTTATTCGGTGTCCTTCTTAATGTCTTCATTTGTCTTTCCCAATGCCAAAAATAACCAATGTCTACTATCTAGAGAGTGTTTTCCCCTTCTTCCCTCTCACATCCTTAGTTACCATCAAAGAATGTTCCTTTCTGTGTATGTAGCTGTTTTTGACTTTTTATAAAAGTAAGACTATAACTTGACAGCACTTGGCTGGCTTGGCATACAGTATTTGTCCTTTTGTGATTGATTCATCTCACTCAGCTTAATGTCCTCCAGGTTCATCCATGTTATGTTTCACAGACTTCATTATTCTTTATACTTGTATTGAATTCCGTTATGTACCAGAATTTGTTTATCTGTTCATCTGTTGATGCATACTTAGGTTGGTTCCATCTTTTTGCTGTTATGTATAATGCTGCAGTGAACGTAGATGTGGGTATGTCTACTTGTGTCACTACTCTTGTACTTCTAGGATATATCTCTACGAGTGGGATTGTTGGGTCATAAGGCATTTCTATTTCTAGTTTTTTGAGGAAGCATTGTACTATTTTCCACAGTGGTTATATCATTTTACACAGGCACCAGTAATGTATAAGAGTTCCAATCCACCTACAACCTTGCTAGCATTTTTTCTGTTTTTGATTATTGCCATTTTTGTGGATGTGAAGTGATACTTCATTGTAGTTTTGATTTGCATCTCTCTAATAGCTAATGATCACGAGCATCTTTTCATGTGTTTATTGGCCACCTGAATGTCCTCGTTGGTAAAGTGTCAGTTTATATCCTTTGCCCATTTGATTGGATTATTTATCTTTTGGTTGTTTAGGTATTCAAGTTTTCTGTGTATTTCAAAGATATTTCCTGATGTGACTCAGGAGAGGTAGATACTCAAAGGGCAGGATTTAACTGAGTAAGCAAGGAAGTAAATGATGGTAGATAACTGAGATATGTTCAGCTGCAGAGTTGTCAGAACATTAGGAAGCTTGGAAAGCTTGGGAAAATAAATTTCTTGTTAGAGAACTTAAATGGTCTTGCCTTAACTTGTTTGAAGCCAGCAACAATATACATGTATTGGCTCTAGTTATTTCCTGCAAAGGTTTTCAAACTATGCCCACCAGATAGACCTCCTCTTTTCTGAAATTGCTTTTGTGCTGCGCGTCTTCGGCTTTGGGCATGAAGTGTGAGAGTCCGTGTGACACTGGGCTGCTTTGCTGATGAGCGCTTCACCTGCGGTGTCTTCTCTGAATGAAATTAATGAGACTTGTGCTTTCCCGGTCAGTTTCCTGCTCAGTAGGTTGTGTGGTTAGAGCACCTCAAGAGTCTGAGACTGAGCCTCCAATTCTACTAGTTCTGGGTTGGACATTAAAAAAAAAAAAAAATTGGAAGATGTTGTTTTAGTCGTCTGGTATTGCCATAAGAGAAATACCACGAGTGGATGGTTTTAAAAAGAGACATCTACTTCTCACAGGAAAGTAGCATAAAAGTGCAAATTTGGGGCATCAACTCCAGGAGAGACATTTTCTCTGTTGGTTCTGGAGGAAGGTCCTTGTCATCAGTCTTCTCCTGGAATGAGAGCTTCTGAAGCATGAGGATCTCAGGTCCAAAGGATGTGTTCTGCTTCCCGCGCTGCTTTCTTGGTGGTATGAGGCCCCCCACTCTGTGCTTGCTTCCCTTTCCTTTATATCCCAAGAGATTGCCTCAAGGCACAGTACACTTGTGTAGACTGAGTCCTGTTCCACCAACCCGGCTTCTCTGCATCCTCCTTCATTAACCTCACTGAGGCTGGGTTTACAACACACAGGAATATCACGCAATACCAGGAATTGTGACCTAGTCAAATTGCTGCAAGCATGTTTTGGAGGACACAGTTCAACCCATATCAGGTGTTATTTTTTTTTTTAAATAAAGTCTTGGCTCCAAGACCATAATAACTTTTGTTTTTCTTCTGGATGTAATAGTGGACTGTGACTTGGTAACAACAGTTAGGCAATAAAGTGAACTGGTTTTTAACATTTGGCTTTTCTTAGGCATAGAGAATTCTTTACTTGTTAATTGTTAGGTAAGTTTGATATTTTTTTTAAAAAAACATGCCCAAATTAGTATTTTTATTGTCATTCATTGTAGAGCTGAGCCTGCAACCTACAGCTCTAGAGCCAAATTGTAGGCTGCTAACTAATATGTAAAATTCACTCTTCATTGCCTACCTACCCGAAAGATACCATAGCGGCCCTAGAAGACAGGGTAGAACTGCCCCAGAGAGTTTTCAAGGTGTACTGGGTTGATTCAAACCACTGACTTTTTAGTTAGTAGCTGTAGCTATTAACCACTATGTCACCAGGGTTTCCCAGTTTTAGAGAGGAATATTACAGTGGCATTTGGACCCCTACTGGCAGTAACGGTAGTTGGGATTTGTAAAACTACGCAAGTACATCTCCCTGTTGCTGGAAAAGTAAACAGTTTTGTGATGTGTTCTCCATCCAGTGCAAGTGTATCTTGGAGGTGATCACCAAAGCAGTGAGTGTCTTTTGTTGTTACTGTGGCATGGTGGATTGCAGGAACCAAGGAGACCAGAATGCCACTGCAGTGCTTGGTTTGCTAGCTTAAGTGAAGTAGCAACCATGAGTGTAAGACTGTAAAGTTTATCTGTGATTACATGGAATGTTTTAATTATAAATGCCTGTAGGATAGTCTTTATGATCAATAAGGACAGCATTTAATTCTAGTTATTATTAGTATTACTCTCTGAGGGTTCAGCTGTGTCTTATTAATCCCCTATGCTTACTAGTTTAATAAGTGTTCTAAGCAAGTTTGTGAGTTGCATTAATATTTAAAGGGATTTTTGTGTTGTTATTCATTACACCTCCTCCTGCAAAGAATTTGAGGCCACATCCAAAAATGCTTAACATAAAAAAGAATAAAATAAACAGTTGAGTGAATTATAGCAAAGGGAATAATAAACTGAAGAGAATGATAATGCAATTATTCAGTGAACACATAATCATTATATAGAAGATAGCCTGTAGGATGAGCATATAAGTCTGTAGTTTCAAAAGATGGGTCACAGATTTGTCCTAGTACTTCCTGGTAGCCAAAGAAAGAGGTAACTGTTATCAGTTAGAGGGTTGCCCGTAAGCTGAAAACAAACCAGGTGTTGAAGAAGAAATTTCTCCCTTAGGTGTTATAAACCAGACTCGGTGTGATTTAATAGAACACATCCTTACACTATTGCTGCAAATAATATATTAAAAAATAATAAATCAGAACAGTACAAAGAATAGTATACACTCAGAAGGTTAAACCAGACTTTTCATTGTCGTGTTTGCCCCAGAGCATCCTTAATTTAAAGGAAACATGAAAGAAATGAAGGATCTTGCTTTCTTATCTCAGTCTTGTTCTTCTCCTTCCCTTTCCCATCAGGAGTCTCATGCATAGCCTATGAATTTTCTTTTTGTCTACTGTTTGCATTTATCTATAAATATACATGAATCTTAAATTTGCATAAATAATTTCCTGTACATGACATTTCATAACTTGTATTTATTAGCATTGTTTTTGATTGCTGTAGTTTTATAGATCTGGTTCATTATTTTTAGATTTCATAATACAATTTTCCATTATATGGAAATAACTCAGTTTAGTTATCTGTTCCCTTACCAGAGCCGTGGCAGCACAGTGGTTAAGAGCTTTCTGTTAACCAAAAGGTCAGCAGTTCCAGTCCACCATTAGTTCCCGGGAAACCCGGTGGGACAGTTCTACTTTGTCATGTAGGGTTGCTGTGAGTCAGAATCAACTTGACAGCAGCAGGTCTGGTTTTTTGTGTGTTGGTTGGTGTATTTGTTTAATGAGCCCTGGTGGTACAGTGGTTTTGCTGACCGAAAGAAGGGTCATTGTTTCAGACCCATCAACTCCCATAAATTTTAAAGCCTAGGAAAGCGTATGGGGCAGTTCTCTCTTCTGTCCTGTAGGGTCAGTATGAGCCAGAATTCATGCAGTGGCACATAACACAGAACCCTAGTGTACAGATAGTTGAAAGTGAAATGACTGAGTCTCAGGATATGCATCTTTTTAACTTTACTAGGTATGACCACATTCTTATCCAAAATACACACCCTAATTTAGTCTCACCAACAGTGTAGAAGTGTTCCTGTTTCCTAATACATGGTTGTAGTGGATTTTTTTCTTGCTGATCTGGTAAGTGTGAAATGCTGAAGAGCTTTTTTTGTGAACAGTATTTGTTCAGGGTTGTTGGCCTGTCTGTTGATGATTTTGCAAGAACAGTTTGTCGATTTATATTTAATGAAATTGTTCTTTTGTCTGTGTTGCAAGTATTTCGTGCAGTTGGTCTTTTGGCTTTGTTTATGGTATGTAGAATTTAATTGTAACCAAATTTACCAATTCTTTAAATGACTTCTATATTTAAAAAGGCCTTGGAGAATTTTTTCCTTTCCTTTTTTTTTTTTTTTTTTAATGTACTTTAGGTGAATATTTACAGAGCAAACTAATTTCTTGTTGAACAATTAATACAGAGACTGTTCTGTGACATTAGTTGCCAGGCCCACAGCACGTCAGCACTCACCCCTTCTCAACCTAGGATTCCCATTGCTAGCCTTCCTGTCCCCTCCTGCTGTCTTGTCCTTGCCCCATGGCTGATGTGCCTGTTCAGTCTCATTTGTTTTATGAGCCCTTCTGATCTTTGGCTGAAGAGTGAACCTCTGGAATGGCTTCATTTCTGCACTTTAAGGGTGTCCTGGAGCCACACTTTTGGGGTTTCTCTGATCTCTGTCAGACCAGTAAGTCTGGTCTGGCTTTTTTTGTTTGTTTGTTGTTAGAATTTTGTTGTACATTTTTCTGCAGCTCTGTCCAAAATGAAAAACTAAACTCAGTGCCACTGAGTCAGTTCCAACTCACAGTGTCCCAGCTCTGTCCAGGACTCTCTATTATGATCCATGTCAGAGCAGTCGGTGGTGGCGTCTGGCAGCATCTAGCTGTGCTGGACTCAGTCTGGTTGAGGCTGTGGTGGCTGTGGCCTTCCGGTTCTCTGGACTCATCTCTCCCTCAGGTCTTTAGTTTTCTTTATTGGAGAAGGGAACTTTGAATTAGATTTGATTTGCTCCTGGACACCCTACTGAAATGTATAGCATTATCTGAAAAGGGTCTGAGGTCTATGAGGGAAGAGTTCAATTTGGAGGACATTGGAATTTGTGGATAGTAATTGACATTGGTGGGATGCAAAACTGCCATGGGAGAGTGCACAGAGAGAGACAGGGATTGAAGATTTGACTGTGGAAGCGGCAGCAAAGATGGTGAGACATGATCAGAAAACAGAGAGCAAGGGCCCGGCCGCTACCGGTGACAGCTGTGATGGGGCTCACAAAGTTGATTCTCAGTGGCAGCACAAGAATAAAGAGGGGTACACCCTGAGACCTCCACTAAAAGACTGCAACTGATGGTCTGATGGCCTTGGGGTTCCCCTGGGAGTGTGGCCTCTAGACCTGATACTGCCCCTGTCCGTAAATCATTACTGAGGTCAGCTCCTCGAACAGGAATAATTTGGACTTGGTAACACAGAGTGACCATATCGTCTGTGAACTTTATGGTTCTGTGCATCTATAGGATGTCACCCTACTGGGCTCTTACTCGAGGGGAGTGGAGAGGGTGCAGAAGAGGGGGCAGAAGATTGTTAAGAGGATATGACATGTATAGAACAGAAAGGACGAGTGTGTAGTCATCGGGCAAGGAGAGCAGTAGGAGCTGCACATAGGCAGGCATGCAAATTTAAACTGGATTGTACACTTTCACTTAATCACAATAAATAAATAAAATATATTAAAAGAAAGAATCTGTAAAAATGAGTGGTGCCTTAGTAAACTAGGGAGGTATCTCTAATGCCACAGAGAAATGAATGTATTTACGGTGTAAATTTTGCCCTTCAGGGACGTAGATGGCAATAACACTACTATTAATAAGTTTTCCAGTGAAGTGCAGGAGAAGAAAGGAGCCCTAGTGGCACAGTGGGTAAGCACTCAGTTGCTAAGGGAAGACTTGGAGGTTGGAGCCCACCAGTTGCTCCTTGGGAAAAAGACGTGGTAGTATGCTTCTGTAAAGATTTGCAGCCTTGGAAACTGTGGGGCAGTGCTGCTGTGTCCTGTCAGGTCACTAGGAGTTAGAATCAACTTTGATGGCAATGGGTTTGGTTTGGATTTTCGATTAGAGGAAAAGATAGTACCTGGGGAAATGGCAAGGTCATTTTCCTTGAGTACTTGTGCCCCAAAGGAAGGGAGCCAATGTCAGGGTGTGTCTGGTGTTAATTCTGCTGTCTTCTTTTTAGGCAGCCTTTTCAAGATGTGATTTATGTGCCTTTTGAGTAAATTCTTTTGGTTAAGATAATATTAAGTATTGTACAAAGGATAAAATAATAATTGTGACTAGGAGACTAGGTTAGGTGGACTTCTCTGAGATAACAGTTAAATGTGAGACTACTGCAATGATAAGGGGCCATTTGAGTGACTAGGGTAGAGCATTCCAGACAGCAGAAGAAGTTTCCAGTCTTAGAAGAGCAAACATGAATAATAAGATAGTGTCCTATCAGTCTGGTAAACTCTTGTTGCTTCTTGTGTCTGACCAGGGTGAAGAGAAAACAGAGATCTTTGCCCCCTGACTTTGGCAATCTTGTTTAACCTTCAAACTGGCGATGTCAAGGGTTCCAAGTCCTCCACCTCCGGCAGAAATGTCGAGTGGCCCTGTAGCTGAGAGCTGGTGCTACACACAGGTAAGTTCATGTTTTCACTCTGTAAATCCTGATCTTGGGAAAATTTTGTGACAGGAATACAGAGTTTTGTTTGTTTGTTTTGTTTTTCCTGCATCGGGTTTCCTGCTTTCTTTGGGATGTAGGCGCTAAATAGCAGGTAAATAAGGTACTTTTAGGCCAGTGTGTCTCTGTGGATGTTGAAAGGTGATCTTTGAAACCAGATCAGCCTTCACCCCTAGCTGGCACTATGTTCTAAGGTTCCCCTAGTGGTCAGGTCAGTGGAAAACCAATTTCAGATTTGCAGCCCTAGGCAGTGGCATCTGCATCTCACTTGCCAAACCCTGCATCAGGCAGGAAAGCTAATTTTAGGTACGGCGGTGTCATCTGCTTTCCCGACTCTGTCCATGTTTTTCTCACTTTGCATTCACTGTCTCAGGAACTCCATGAAGTTGTGAAAGCAGCTGGTCAGTGTGCAGTTTCTTAACAACGTGGATGGAGGAAGCTGAGCCTAGAAAAAGCTGAGCTTCCTGCTCTCTTCCTGTGGGGATTATGCAAAAAGAGAGAGGGGCAAAATGATTATCTGATCTTCAGCCTGTTTTTTTAGGTTGCCCACTTGCTATTTAATTGCTTCTTGGTTTTCTGTCAACAGATCAAGGTAGTGAAATTCTCCTACATGTGGACCATCAATAACTTTAGCTTTTGCCGGGAGGAAATGGGTGAAGTCATTAAAAGTTCAACTTTTTCATCAGGAGCCAATGATAAACTGAAATGGTGAGGAAGAATACATGCAGCTGTAAAAAATTGTGTAAAAGTTGCCTGTTTTCTTGGTGTTACACACATTGACTACAATGGAAGCCCTATGAAGGCAGGGACTTGGTTTTGTTCTTGCTGTAGCCCCATTGCCTAGAATGGTGCCTGATACATATTAAAAAAACCCACTGCTGTCAAGTCAATGCTGCCTCATAGTGACTCTACAGGACAGAGTAGAACTGCCCCATAGAGTTTCCAAGGAGTACTTAGTAGATTCAAACTGCTGACCTTTTGGTTAGCAGACATAGCACTTACACACTGTACCACCAGGGATACATATTAGGTACACCAAAAATATTTTTTTAATTAATTCATTGAGTATATCAGGGGTCAGTAAACTTCAGTGGCTCTGGGGTAATATGATTGAAGAAGACTAGTGTTATAAATGATATCTGTACATGATGTGAGTGGTAATTACTTGGCCAACTGGCCAGTGCATGTCCTAAAGGGGGTGTGGCTACTCAGCTCCAGCTGGGTATAGCCATACATGAATAAGGGTTGACCGTTACCCAGTTTTCTGACTTTTCAAGAAAAGCAAGCAGTATATTTTTTCATTTTTTTAAAAACTGTGGTAAAAGATAATAAAATGCTTGCCGTTTTAAACAGTTCTGTACCTCTAATCATAGTTACCATGTTACCATGTTGTGCACTGTTTCCAAAAGGAAGCCTACATTTTAAGGTAAACTCTTTGGACTTTTAAATAGTCTCCCTCTTTGTCTCTCTTTTTTTTAAACAAGAAAGGAGATTTATTTGCTCATGGACTTTGAAGATAATTTGATCTAACAACCCATTGAGTAAATTAAGGACCCCGTGTCGCTCTCCTTTGCCCATCTGTTTAAATTACTTGCCCTCTTAAGTCTCATTTCCCTTCTGATTGAAGGATGGACGGCAGTAGCAATGGGCATAAATGTGTAATGGTTAAGTGCTATGTCTGCTAACCAAAAAGTCAGCAGTTCAAATCCGCCAGACTGTCCTTGGAAACTGTGTGGGGTAGTTCTGCTGTATTCTGTAGGGTGGCTATGAGTTGGAATTGACTTGGCAGCCCTGGGTATCCATCAAAAGACTTTGAGCTTCCTTGGAACTAATTGTTTGGCCAAAGATATGTCATATATGCACTGATGGGTTTAGGCCTTGGTTCACTGAAATAGTAATCCCTGGGACAAGGGGAAATATGATCTGGGATGGGATTCGTTCCCATCCAAACCATGTGTCTTCCAGAGGAGGACAGACAGTTAACAAGAGAACCATGTCCCCGCTGTGAGGATCAAAAATTCTGTGAACCACCAGTTTTTTACCTTGGATAAGTCACTGAAGAGTTGTTTATTTATTCATTTAGTATTTGTTGGCTGTGTACATTAAGTGTTAAGAGAAATGCTTGTTCTGGGTGTTGCATTTAAATACGCATCCTTCCCTCAGTAGTTAGTGATCTTTGGGGCATATGCACTCCCTAGAGAGACTTGGATTGACACCCGTTTGAGTGGGGTATCTTAAGTCTGGCAACACCTAATGATACATATGGCCTACATCTATGTGGCAGAAAGTAGTATCTGAACCACATGCGGTTTAATTAGTGACATTTACAACTTAAACAGTTGAACTTACAAAATTCTGTCTGGATTTTGTTGTGATTCATCAGCAACAGATTGGCATCTCTAATCCTATTTAGAAGCCTAGGTTAGAACTCTGCCTTGTCTAATGGAGTTTACCTTTGTGCTTTTTCCACACTGCCTCCTTGAATCTTAAAATGTTATGGCTAGATTGTAAAACATTGTGTACCACTCACATACTACCTTAGAATACTTTTTATCTCCCAAGATGATATTAAGGGGCTCCCTTGAGATTTTTATTTCTTTCATGGTTTCTCTACTGTCCCAACAAAATTAGAGCTGCTGTCTCTGAGATCGGAGCCCTCATGATGCTGTGGTTAAGAGCTTGGCTGTGAACCAAAAGGCCGACAGTTTGAAACCACCATTTGTTCTTTGGAAGCCCTGTGGGACAGTTCTGCTCTGTCCTGTAGGCTCTGTATGATGCAGTGAGTTTTTTTACTCCTCTGAGCTTCAGGATTAGCATAGAGCAAGGCTAGATGGAATTTTAAAATATTTTAAGGAAAAAATTAAGAGGGAAAGAAGAGGAGATTTAAGGGATTCAAGAATGCCACTTTAT
Source organism: Heterohyrax brucei (assembly GCA_028571685.1). Taxonomy (NCBI): domain Eukaryota; kingdom Metazoa; phylum Chordata; class Mammalia; order Hyracoidea; family Procaviidae; genus Heterohyrax; species Heterohyrax brucei. The sequence goes on along the minus strand of CM053149.1, from coordinate 107,158,159 downwards.
TTTTGCTTACTTTTTCAAAAGTAACTTGAAAAGTAGTTCTCAAGTATCATTCTACTCAATTAGCATCTGCTGATATGGGGACTGGATTTTTTTTTTTTGAAACATCTCCCTCTGGTGATTCTCATGTTCCAGTTCCAAGCTGTCAGTTCCTGAGCCTTTATAAAATAAGGATGCTTGTAATACACATTTTTTTTCTTAACTTATTTTGGGCAGGTGTTTACGAGTAAACCCAAAAGGGCTAGATGAAGAAAGCAAAGATTACCTGTCACTTTACCTGTTACTGGTCAGCTGTCCAAAGAGTGAAGTTCGGGCAAAATTCAAATTCTCCATCCTGAATGCCAAGGGAGAAGAAACCAAAGCTATGGGTAAATGGTCTCCTTCCAGTTTGGCTCTTTATATCTAGCAGTTTCATGCACAGACAAGTTGTAGATTTTATCTGGTTTTTGAGTAGCCCTAAATATGACTTTCCTTTTTCACACCAGAGAGCCAACGGGCATATAGATTTGTGCAAGGCAAGGACTGGGGATTTAAAAAATTCATCCGTAGAGATTTTCTCTTGGATGAGGCCAACGGGCTTCTCCCTGACGACAAGCTTACCCTCTTCTGCGAGGTGAGTCCTTTTACCCCGCTGTGAGACTAGCAATTCCCAGACCTGATGGGTACCGGTAGATTTAATTTTATCATATCAGGGATAGAGAGTGAGAAAAATCCCCAAGTGGGATTGTACTGCACAAATGTTATTTACGTGACTGACTGAAAACTGCCTCATGATTTCAAGGTTGTCGGGTGTTTCCGCTTTCCTTGTTACTGTTCTTAAAAACAAAGATTGTGTGCTATCTTGGTATTTATGAACGTTGGGTTGCTTGGGTCAGGATACTGGCATTTTATCTGTGGGTATTTTCATAGAGCATTTATAAGGACTGTCATCTCAAGCTGAAGAGAATGACCAGCAACTAGATATGTGTATTTGTTTCTTTACACTTCTGGCTCTGACTTTGGTATGAAGTCCCTGTGTGTTTGCTGTGGATCACTTTCCTCTTCTGCTGAGACTTTTCAGGAATTGAGTGCCTATTGTTTGTCTTAGTGGACTCTGTAAAATAGGAAACTGAGGAGAATTTTTTAAGCTGTAGTTAGTTAGGAAAGTCAGCCATGGTCAGCTCAGAGAATCCTCCTCTCACCAAGGACCTCAGAGCCTTTCCCAGGTTTACAGTAAATTCTCCGACTGATGGTAGTTAGAAAGTGGATTCCTTAATGAATATTTACTAATCAGTCACTTATTCATGCTGTTATCACTGTATTTAGAAATTCTCAGAAGCTCACAGTATAATAAATGAATAAAACCTCTAGCCAGTTGGGACATTAGTGTTCCCTGTACATCTCGTGGTTGGGGAACAGTTCTCTGAGCAGCCCCACTTAGTGGGATTAACCACTGTATTTTCGTAGCTGCCTTTTTTCCAAGTCACAGTTCATTGAGTATTTCAGCAGAATAGTACCTGATGACTGGAAAACGTTGGAGGCATGGTTTATTAAAATAGCATACTGAATACATAAAATATGGTTTGCTTATTTTTAATTGCTAATACTGGGGTGAGGATATCTCTATCCAGATGCTATACTTGTTTTATATCTGATAAACTTGAGATTTGTATTCATGTTAAGTCCAGCTGGCCACAGGTTATATTCATTTGCCAGTATGAAGAAATGAGAGCAATTAGGTGGTTTAGTGGGTAGTTCGCTATTAATATAAACTGGGCCAGACCACCAGTTTTAATCTTAACTATCACGCCAAAAACCCAACCCAACCCAGTGCTGCTGAGTTGATTCCACTCACAGTGACCTTATAGGACAGAGTAGAACTGCCTCATAGAGTTTCCAAGGAGCGCCTGGGAGATTTGAACTGGAGACCTTTTGGTTAGCAGTCACAGCGTTTAACCATTATGCCACCAGGGTTCCCTTAACTATCACAAAGACCTGTATTTCAGAACGACTTGAAAACTGTGGAATATGCTTCTTTCTGTCGGAACTGAAAGCCAGTCTTCAAACTGTTTGGTGAAGGAACAGGCCTCGACATATTGCTCCAGTCTCCCATTTCTGTGTTGGGTATTGTAGGCAATGCCATACCCTTGGTTGTAGCATTTATGCATCCACAGTGGGTCCAGCCTTTTCTCGTATACCCGTTGGCCATTGAGTAGATGCCATTCTTGTGTGACCCCTTCCAAATCTGTTCCTGCCACTTCAACCCCTGCATTGGCTTTCTTGATTCACAAACTACTTGGCCTGCCCTTCACTTGGCAATCTCTTATCCTGCGGTTAAGTCCAAGGCCTAGTTCTAGCTGTCTCTGCCTCCGCTTCCCCACATGAAATTCTCTCAGGAAAAGTCCTGTGGTTAAATTTAGATTTGCCTTACTGACTTAGAAGGGAAGTGAGATGACACTTTGGAAATGAGGAGATGTTGAACAGGGAAACGTCTGCTGGGTTCTGCTGATGCCATCGTTTTTTCACCATCAAACCAGGTGTGCCATCTGTTCCTCTCACACATCTATGTTGGCCACAGGTGCTGAGTGTTGCTTCTCATACTTGGGCTTGTGCCTAGTGCGACTCATTTCTGTTCCAAGGCTCTCTGTGGACTTAGTAGCATTCAGCATTGCGAGACGGTTGTGTATGGGATGTGTGGGTTTTAAAAATGTCTGCAGATCATCTCAGTTCTTAGTACTGTTCATGGCTAGATCATCCTTTGTTCCAAATTCTGTCACTTTGACCTGTCCTTTCTGTTAGTGGGATATTCATAAGCAAATTTGTTTTAATTGATGTTTATATTTATTATTGGTTTAATTAATATTTACTTATTATTTAGAGGCTTTTGTGAAGTTGATGTCTGTCTATCAGTTTAGATTATAAATACCAGACCTCGCTACCCCATTAGGTCCATCTGCTTGTTGGTTTTTTGTGTGGTTTTTTTTTTTTTTTTTTTTTTTTTGCAGTTCCATGAGAGAGTGCTAGGGTGAAAAACTGAAAAATCACACATTTGTGTGTTTGGGCTTTATTTCAGTGGTATTAATGTTAATGAATGTTTAAATGAAATTAAGTTGCAAACTCTGAAAATGCCAGATGGGTGGTCTTGTTTGTAACATGCTGTTTTGGGCTTGCTTTGAGTTCTCAGTGATGATCTTTTTGTCCGCTAAAAAATGTGCCAGTACTTCCAAGTTGATAGTGCTCAGTTAACTTACTTGGGAACATTTTCAAAGCATTCTCTCAAGTGTCCCTTATCACAATCCTTTGAGCTAGTTTAATTCTGTTACCTTCATGTTACAGGAGACGGAAGCGGTGCCTGGGGAGGTCAGGTAATTCTTCCTAAGATTGTGCAGCAAATGAGTGTCAGGGCCATGTTGGCTCTCCATTTTCCATCTCTTTCTGCCCTGTTACCGTAAGTGGAGCTGACTGCCGTTCTCTTCTCCTGAGGAGGCACGGGTGCCCCCAGGGTTTGCTTGACAGACAGCAGTTGCTTTGGTCACGGATGAGGGAGATGCATGTTTCAAGTATACTTTTAATTTTCTCTCTAATAATTTGAGCTGTAGAAGATCTTCATGAAGTATTTCTGCTTCCGTTGACCATTGTGTCCATGTATTTATATAAAATGGGTAGTTCTTAGTGATGAAGATGTATGTATGCTATCTTCACTGTATATGCTTTTGACAGGTGGAAGATTCCAGTGCCTCTTTGTAATACTACAATTGAATTTGAAATCTGGGAAATACTGTATTTCTCAAACCCAAACCAAACCCAGTGCCGTCAAGTCAATGCCAACTCATAGCAACCCTATAGGACAGGGTAGAACTGCCCCATAGAGTTTCCAAGGAGCGCCTGGTGGATTTGAACTGCTGACCTTCCGTTAACAGACATAGCACTTAACCCACTACCAACAGGGTTTCCACTCTATTTCCCAGACACTAGTTAACTCTTCTGCAGCATCCTTCCCTGCTCACACAGAATATCCCTTCATAGTCTGGGGACGTGTTAAAATACACATTAAGGGGGTCTATTCATGTAGTGGAGCCCCCAGGGCACAGTGTTTAAGAGGTCAGAGTGCTAACCACAAGGTGGGTGGTTTGAATCCATCAGCCACTTCTTGGAAACTGTATGGGGCAATTGTAATTCTGACTTGTAGTATCTCTGTGGGTTGGAATTGACTCTACAACAACAGGTGGTATTCATATTCTTTTTCAATTTGGAGATATTAGGTTGAACTGTATGAAAGTGCCAGTATTTGATTGTTATTGACCTATAACAATGTTAGTTTAAATGTAACATTATAGTTCCCTGAAAACATGATAATGTAGTAAACCTGCCATCCAACTCTAGGAAGAAAGCGTATCACCAGTAGCTTGGCACACTGACCTAGGTAGGTGTCTCTCCATCCTTTAGGCCTATTGTCTCTCTACTCAGGAAATGCTAAGTAGCTGTTGTGAGTTACGTTGCCATCCCCTTGTTTATTATTTGTATGCCTAAACAATGTGTCATTTAGATTTGCTTGTTTTTGAGCTTTATGAAAATGGTGTCATGTAGCAGTAGTGTGTCTGGGACTTGCTTTTCTCACATGATGTTTCTAAAATTTGTGTTGTGGTTGTAACTGTAGTTTTTAATTTTTAGTGTTGTATTTATCTTGTGTAAATGTACACAGTCTGTTGATAAACATTTGGGTTGTTGCTACTCTTTAGCTATTAGAAATAATGCTGCTATACATAATCTAAATGTAGAGTTTGTTTATTTCTTGATTGCCTTAATTATGTAGAAGTTAAAAAATACACATACATCCATTAGTTTTACCTTGACTTTTCATATTTAGAAAAAAATGTACAAGAACTGGGAGTATCTTTAGCCTTTAATTAAATTTTCTTTTTAAGAAAAAGAAATGACTTTAAAAGTGATGCGCTGTTACAACTTGAAATTCAGAGGGTTCTGCAGTCTTCCTGAGACATTTTCACTCAGTCATTTATAAGGCGACATAAATGTCACAGTCACGTCATCTTCACAGCTGCAGTTCTGACTGAGTCTCCATAGTCAGCTTTATAGGCATTAAAAAAATATCTTTAGTTTTTTTTCAAAATGGTCTCATTTTAGCATCATCATTTGCAGAAGAAAACAATCCCTTTCTAAGTTACAAGTTTGGGCTCTGAAGACTCATTTGCGAATGCTGTTTAAAATTTATTTTAATTAAGCGTATGTATTTAATGTTGGTAAGAGGCGCCAGACATTCAAAATTCTGGCATTCAAAGGCTTCAGACATCTATATAGCAGACAGTAAAGGTACGTTCTCCTTCCTACTGTGTTCTTACCTGTGTCGAAGGCGAGGAGTTGCTCCCTTGAGAGGAGGCACAGTCTTCCTCCCTACCCATCGTGCTTCTAACCAGCAGAGGGGCCTGTGGTAACCACAGTTCGATTATGTAAAATCCAGCTAAGCTCTTGCCAATTCATTTTACCCAGTCTACTAAATTGCCATCAACTATGTTAATGACTTTGGGCTCCTGTCAAGTTGGTTTAATTCAAGCTGGGAACCCAGTGCCAAGAGCATTCTGCATTCCTTTCATTGGCTATCCCAGGAGATCCCAGCCCTTTCCTATGAGGAAGTTGAATTTCATTGGTCTTTTTTTTTTTTTAATTGAGTATTTTTAAGCTGTAACTGGAAACAAACAACTTCTACTTTTGCTGTTAATGTTATGTCAAAGAAGTGAGAGTGTTAATATGAGAAAGTGGCTGGGCCAAATTAGAAGTCCTACACAGAACAAGAGGAACTGTGGAGTGGTTCTTGCTGGGTCCTGGCCTATCGCTGTTAACAGTCTGGCTCTGATAATTGCGCTTTTAATATTGGGCACATTCATAATTGATTCACTTGGCTGTTTCTTTGCTCAGGACCATAATGGCTAGTTTTAAACAAATGAATACATTTCCTGACCTGATGGTAAATATCTTATTCCTGCACAGAAGGAAGGAACTCTGGTTGTTTGGATGGAGCGTTAACTTTGGCTCTGGGTTTATGACTGTGTTTAAGAGGTGACTTGCATCTTGAAGCATAAAGAAATTTGAGTGATTTAAGGTGTTCCTGAGCTGTCATTCTTATCTAACTCTTAGAAATAGCAAGAATAGGGAGGTGATTCTCAAGGTTTGCAAATTTTGCTTTGATTTCAGTACCTTTAACCTAGCATGATTGTGGGAGTTGAAGCCTGTCAGTGCTTGTAGGCAGACGACTGACCTGTAGGGTCATGTCTTCAGTTTGATAACTTAGACTCATTTTATAATGCTATATAACTTACAAATTCTTGTATTTGGTATCCTAACTAGTTTGTCTAAGTTTTAATGACCCATCTAAAAGTTACCCTGGTTTTATCTAGTCAGAGCAGTTAATTCAACTAATTACAGCATGCTGCTGCTGAAGGCCTTGTGGATAGCTGGAGTCCTCTCTGAACCTGTTGTCACTATTCTGTTTTAAAGCTTCAGGTGCATGTCTAGCTGCAGCCAGCCACCCTGTATGTCACTGTCACAAGGGACTGACTAGGAGTGTAAGTGGTATGGAATACTCGGTTGTTACTGCTGGAAAGATCTTCCAAGCACAATCCTTCCGTTTTCCGTTTGATAATTTGTACATTAAGTGTTCCATGGCCCCGGTTTCATTCCCCCCATTGTCCTAGTTTCCCCATTGCCTTTCATCCTGATTTTCTACCCCTTCCTGCTTTTTCTCCTCTTGGTTTAGAGCAAATGTTACCCGCTTGATCTTGTGTTGTTCTAAGGAGGATGTTCTTTTCAAATGTTAATGTTCATATCATGGGCCAGTCTGCGGCTGACTGAAAAAGGGGGTCTCCAAATGGTTTCAGTTCTAATTCAGAAGGATGTCTTAGGGCCATAGTCTTGGGGATTCCTGGAGTTTTTGTCAAATGAATAAGTCTGGTCTTTTTCATGAGTTGGATTTTTTGTTCTACAGCTTTTCTTCTCATCTGTCTGGGATCCTCTGTTGTAAGCCCAGTTAGAACGGTCATAGTGGTAGTGGGGCACCATCTGGTTCTTCTGGTCTTAGGGTCACGTAGGCTGTAGTTCCTGTGGTCCATTATTCCTTTGGATTAATTGCTGCCTGGAGTTTTGAGATTTTCTTCACTTCCTTTGCTGTGGATGGGAAGAGATCACCAGTTGTATCTTAGATGGCTGCTTGCTAAACAAATGGTTTTGAAGAAGTGCCAGTTACTTACCAGGCCCTATAGAAATGTCTTTATTTTCATGTTCCAGATCTGACAGAAGGAAAGTTGCATGGCCAGGGAGGTAGAGCTTATGAGAAACTAGAGGACAAGGAAGTTTGTGGGGACTTTTCCCCCATGTCCTGAGGTAGTGTCAAATAAGTATGATTGGGATCAATTGGAAGTTATTTGATCCAGAGGATACAGCCTTGCTTTGTGGAGGTGATTTCAAGAGAACATGACTAATGTATGTGGATGTGCTACATTAATGAGGTCAAAGTCAAGTAGAATACCTTTCCTCTCTCCTCCTGCTAGAAAGAAAATTCCAAGTAACAAAATCATTGGTCTGTGTTTCTTTCACTCATATAGGTTAGTGTGGTGCAAGACTCCGTCAACATTTCTGGCCAGAATACCATGAATATGGTAAAAGTCCCTGAGTGCCGGTTGGCAGATGAGTTAGGAGGACTGTGGGAGAATTCCCGGTTCACAGACTGCTGTTTGTGTGTTGCTGGCCAGGAATTCCAAGCTCACAAAGCCATCTTAGCAGGTTGGTATTTATTCATGGGGAGCTTTAGTTTTGGTGAAACAAGGACTAATCAAGTAGCTGTATAATCACCTTTTGAATAACTTCTACCTTTTTCAACTCAGCTACCCCCTCCAAAAAAATTGCAGCTAAGTATATTGCTGTAACATTAGTTACTTTAACCTAACCAAAAAAGGTTGCTCTCCACAAAAATGATACCTCTGTTTTCCCTCTTGTAATGCACTAGACCACCAGTTTGAAGGAATGGATAATGATGTGAGTGGTATCAAAACACTGGTCGGAAGCAGTTATCAGGACACAAACACCACACTTCAGGTGGCGGTTTAGGGAGAGGAGAGGTAAATAGAGGGGGAGTCCACATTCGGGGCTAACTAACCAAGCTGAGGCCCCATCCTTGGAAGCCTTGACCTTCTCTGTGATGCCTGCACACTAGAAGAAAGAGAACACAGCCACTGACATGGAAGGTCATCAGGCCTTGCTCTGAGAACGCCTCAGGTTGTTAAAAACCAGAAAGACGACACAGAAGGGAGAAGTGGTAGAAGAGGATTGACTTTAACTTGAATGACAGAGTAGCAGTGAGCTACAGATTCTGTCCAGACGGTAGACAGAAGAGGAGACTGCAGGAACCTCTGAGGCAACAGATTTCCTACCCAGACCCTCAGCTCTGCCATTCTAAAATACATACCCAGCAGAACCCCAGTCTGGTGCCCTCTAACCATCTTCCCATTGCTCTCAACCAGGTACTACTATGTAATGTTAAAGGATGTCATTAACTCTAGATTAGTGTCTGTAGGCTTAGCTAGGCCTGTAGTACTGTAAATGTACTTTTTTGTAGTTAATACAGTCAGCCGCCTTTCTTTTTTCCACAGTATTTTACCAGTGCCTTTAACCGCTTATCTCCAACTCCTAAAAGATGACCTTGCCAACTTCTGAGAGAAAATAAAGCCCTTCAGTAGGAACTCCCTCCTGCCTCTCGCCTTACCTGCATGTTCTCTGTGTTCTCAGGGGAAGAGGTGTTTTCCTTGTGTCCAAAATAAACTCTGTGTTTTCACATTTATGTTTCATGTATCATCTTGCCTTCTTAGAATTCACATTCTACCAGTTATGCCCTGGTTATCTGGTATCTCTCTTATGGCCTCTTCACCCTCAGCTTGTAAACAGGCTCAAACTTCTCCCCTAGCTACTCTTCTAGAGCTAAGTTTCTTGAGTTAGCACATTCCGTGTCTCTACTTCCTTCCTGCCACTTAACCTAAGTTAACCTTCTTGCCACTGAAGTACTTTTCCAAAGCTACATGACCTACTAGTTCTTGTATTGGAGGGACTCTTTAGTTCATACATTACTTGACTTCTGTCTCCTGGTTTTCTCCTAGTTCTCTATTTCTGATGTCTGGCCTCTCTTTTCGTCACCCATCCCTTCAAACATTGGTGCACCCAAAGGCTCTGCTTCAGTTCTCTTTGTACTCTACATATTCTTCCTGGGGGATTTTATTTATTCACTAGTGTCAACTGCTGTCCATCACCAGTGACTCCTGAAGATGTATCTGCTGCTTTTCATCCTTCCATCTTTATGAAGAAGTACTAGCCCTTTTAGTCTTCAACTTCTTTAATATATGTAGTACCTTATATTGTATAACCCTTCTAAGATAAGAACAATGAGAAGATCTCCCTGGTATAGATTAAAATATCAAGGCTTCGAGAGTTAAGTGGTTTGCCCCAGAATACATGGTTAGAAAGTGGCAGAGCTAAAATAAACTGACATAAGCTATAGGCCAAAGATCCCGTTTGGCTCAGAGCCTTACCGCATAATCCATCTGTTCCTCTACTCCTAGGTAGAGGTCAGTCCTCTCAGCTTTCAGCCAAACTCTTGATTTATTGGACAACATGGAAATTTCTAGAGTTTCTAAACATTTTATTTCTTTTGTCACTAAAGCTAAGTTTAGTTGTTCTTCATAGTGTCCATTAGGCTGAAATGGACATGGCTTACTTGGAGCAGTGTTTCTCAACGATTTTCATTATCATCCCTCTAAGGAAATAAAAAACAAATTCTCCCTACTGAGAAAAATGAAATACAAACGAGTATGGTTTTGTTAGGTAGGATGGAGCTTTGGAGGGCCATAAGCCATTGTAAAGCTAAGATTTTCTCCTCCCCTTTGGGTATGATACCACCCCTGTTAAGAATACATGTCTGGAAGAACAGACAGCCTTCATAAGGAAAGCATGCAGTTTATCTAGATAGTGGGCACCGCCGAGTCCAGTTCTTGACTCCCTTGTTGTGTGGTCCCTGGAGGTAAAGAAAAGACAGTGTCAGTGTTCCAGGAAAAAGCCCAGATACCAGGACACACTGCTTAGACCATGAAGGGCTTTCCCCTTGAACCCCTGAATCTACCCTGAGGCTATAGAATTGTCATTCTGCATGTAGGTAATTTTAGTAATTTCCTTGAAATACAAATTGTTGAGATATAGAGCCCATAGAAAATTATTTTGAAATTAATGTTTGTTTTTCCTGTAAGCATTATAATTATTCACTTATTGGTAATATAAGAAGAAAGTAGTTTTAGAATGCTGGCAGTGATTTGAAGGTGAGACCCTTTCCTGTAGCAAGACTGTGACAAGAGGGCAGAACAGAAATTACTGCTGTAACAGCATAACTTGGAAGAACCGAGAGATTTCAGTATGATAACCATGTCTGTGTCCTCCTCTCATTTTGTAGCTCGTTCTCCAGTTTTTAGTGCTATGTTTGAACATGAAATGGAAGAGAGCAAAAAGGTATGTAATAGAATGGAGACTTGTTTTAGCCAGGTGACTGGATTCAGATGACTTGCCTGTTGGGCAGCTGATTGATTCTCCTGGTTGTGTTTGTCTCGGTGCATAATTCAGGTGGAGTACTGTTCTCTAAGCAGGGCCTTTCTGAGAGCAGAGAGGTGGTCTGGATGAGTTTTAGGTTAGGTGGGCTCACTTGCTCTCCTGGCCTGTCATTGGAACAGTTGTCGGTTAGGGTACAAACATGGGTTTGTACTCAGAAATTCAAGAAAAGAAAGGTGAAAAGTCAAAGATACAGCTGTTGTGCTGTCGTATTTGAGAAAACAAAGGTGATGCTGTGATGAGAGAAAAAGCCATTAACATCCAGTAGGGTCAAGAGACATTTTCTGTCCATGTTTGGTTTTAAATGATCTAAGTCTCACCAGAACTTGAAAATCATGAAAACAGTGTGGGGACTTTGCACTGCTGGAATGTTGCTCATTTTCAGTCTTCCTGGCCCAGAATCGAGTGGAAATCAATGATGTGGAACCAGAAGTCTTTAAGGAGATGATGTGCTTCATTTACACGGGGAAGGCCCCCAACCTTGACAAGATGGCAGACGACTTACTGGCAGCTGCAGACAAGGTGAGATGCGGCGTGCACGGTACCTGGGGGACCAGGGGTTCGGATCATCTCGGGGTTTCATGACCGCCTGGCTTCTGTGTTGCATGCGGGTGTGATGAGCTTGTACCCTAGTCAGGCTGGGCCATCCTGCTGTGTACTTACCACCAGCCCTTCTCTCTTCTCGCAAGTGCCCTGCTTTGGATGGTAAATTATACGGTCACCTTAACTATGAAAAGGATGCTAAGTTGGATGTCCACCTTTCTTCTCATCCCCATCTCAAATCTAACTACAGTGACATTAAAGCTCTCCTGAGGTTTGGATCCTATTTATAATTTATAAAATAGTTTTGAAGTCATTGACATATTTAAACTTTATAAATAAAAAAAAACTTTTACCCAGTGTCCTGGTAGGCATTTTCAACTTTTACCTAGGTAGTTGTTGAGATCTACTTTATTTCTTCAGAATTATAAAATAAGTCATTAATAGCTCTAGGGGAAAAACAGACTATTACAGTAAATGTATACTTTATGAGAAATTCAGTGTCAAAAATGTTCAAGTGTGAAAAACAGAAATGTAGCTTTTCGGATCAAGGAAATAAGGGGGTTATTTAAAGCAATAAGTCAGTGATTCTTATAGAAGGTGAAATACCATGTGGCATTAGGTTGCAGGGAAAGGTTTGTGAAACACTGAGTTTAACCAAACCGGTAAGAGTTTTGGTGTCTCACAATCTTCACTATATTAATATGTACTTGGAGTTTTCTGAGCAAGAATGTGATAGAGAGCATTTTGCCAATTTAGTTAACTCCAGAATCCTTTTCCTCAAGGATCCCCACTGGGAATTAGTGCTCCCCAAACACACTTGGGAAACTTAACGTTTGCTGGTAGCTTGCCTGCCTTCTAAGGCCAACATCAGTGGAAACACAATGGGAGTGGGGCTCGGAGAGAGGAGAAGAGGAATTTGCTCTTCAGAGCGGTATTTACCCTCGTGGAGGCTTTCTTTGTGTTGAGGTGGGGTTGAAGCAAGGCTGCTGAAGGACTTAAAACAACCCTGGTCCCCGCAGTATACCCTGTGAGAAAGACGTTTCTTGCGGGAAGTGTGTCCTCTGCAGCGTGGAGGCTGCAGGCCGTGTGAGGGAAAAGCTGGCTATTGCCTGAGGGCTCCAGAGCCTTTCCAGTGTTTCCTCCGGGAGTGAGCTCTGTGTACCTGCCTTTGCACCCCTGCAAAGGCAAGTGCCTGTGACCTCCTGTTTGTACGTGGGGATTTGAGGATTACTGATGAACTTTTTGTAGTGTTCATAGCGTGTGTGTTCATAGCGTGTGGGACGTGGTAACCCAATCAGTGCTGCTGAGGAAGAGGCTTGTAGTGGTAGCTGCATCCTTTTTATCACCTTTCAGGACTTCATCAGTACAGCCAAGTAATGTGATCATTGTATACCATTCACTCTACCTCTTTTCTCACCAGGGGAAACTTGCTTTCAGTGGACGTAGCAAGGAAGTATTCATGAGGCGCTGTGGGGAAGTAGAGGACACAGCCCAACACCTGCTTCTCTGTTAACATTGATTTATAAGGAGTCTGCCGTATCTGCCCTCTGGCTGATTTTCAGTGAACTGGTAGCTTGTACTTGCCCGCCCAGACGTGTATGCCCCGTGTCTTCTAGATGACCCCTGAAGGACGAGTAGCACTGCAGGGTCCACTTTTTGGACAGAAATATTAAGGATTGAGTTGTGTCTCATGGCTGTGGTGAAGCCACAATGTAGACTTCTGGGTCCCAGGGTTTTCGTTCGTCCACCTAAACCAGGGAACCAGGTTGCCCCTAGACTGCTGTAAATAGATAAGGCGTGGGAATCAGCCTGAATCGCCATTCCACCACGGTGTCTTCAGTAGAATGTGTAACTTCAAGTTTTTAAAAGAGACAGTATTTGCATCATAGCAGTGGTTTAATTTTATGAATGAAAAGTAGCTAAAGGATACATTTTCAAACTCAATTGAGAACCGCCCAGTAGGTGGTCCTTGCTCCAAGCCTGTTTGAAAACATTTTTACCTTAACAGCTCCTTGTGAGCTTTAGGAAAACAGAATAAGAAACCTATCATGGAAGGATCTAAACATCTAGAATTTACCCAAGAGGTTGAAACAACTTCTTCTGAGTTTTTGCAGTCGCCTGGGGGTGTGCGTAATTAGACCAAAAACAAAACAAAACAGGTTGTACAGGCCTGGGAGACACAATTTCAATCTCTTGGGTAAATACTGCCATTAGGCAGGTTTTTCAGAAGCATAATTAAGGAAAAAAAAAAACTTTGTTTCCCAAGGGACAAGAATGGCTACTTTTGTCTAATTATGCAGTGGGGATCAGAGCTATTCATGGTAAAAGTCCTTTTGAAAGAATGTGTTGAGAAAGGATAAGAGGAATATTCTGTGCAACACCACGTAAAGACTGAACATTTTCTCAGCTCTTTCTAGCCTTTCAAACAAAAACGGCAACCTAATTTCTTCCTTACCTAGTGTCATTCCTGTTTTCCATGGAAACTGTTTTCCAGTTACTCAAATGTATGAAATTAAAGCTGCGCTAAAACCAATAAACCTCTTTTTTTGCTCCAGGAGATCAGCATGCCAACAGATAGGCCTCCTCACTCAGAATTCATAAAAATAAAATTGTCCTGGTTTGATTGCCATGGTTCACCCTGCGGGGATATGTCACTGAGTTCTGGAGCCCCCAAGATGGGACCTACAAGGAGACTGTGGGTGCCCTCAAAGCAAACCATTCTCCTGTGGATTAATGACATTTTATTTGGTGCATCCTTTTATTTCCTTCCACCTTATTGTCCCTGAACTTCTTTAGTAAATTTATGCCCTTATATTAGAGAGCACGTAGTACAGTTACATCAAAAACAATCAGCTGGATCAAATGTGCCCACCGTTAACCAAGACCTTTCCTGTCGGAACACGTAGACCCTCGTGTAGACAACAGGAAGTTTTAAAATTGAACCTGGACTGGGGTATCAGCTGCTTTGTCTTTGTTACCCTGAGAATCCTAACCTCGACTCCCGTAAAATAGGACTCGACTTATCCTCGTATATTTAAAAGGAGGCCTTTGGTCCACACTCACTCAGGAACAACTAATGGCAGAGTTGCCAGTGAAAGTCACCACAGGGCTCTGTTTCACAGCCTGATGGACCCATTGGAATATCCTCCTGGGCCAGTGACAGTGCTGAAGTAGCAAGGGTTGGAATAAGAACTGTGCGGCACCGTAGTCGGGCTCTAAATAAAAGGATTGCAGAAGTTTAAAGGGTAGGCTTGCTGTTGACTTGAAGCAGAGTAATGCCTCATTGTAAGGGTAGGTGGTGATGGTTTAATAAACACTTTAGTCGTAGGCAGGGGAGAGAATAAACTTCAGGATAAAGGTCTACTCTGTAATTGCTGTTTTTCTGTAGGTAAACTTCAGAACTTAAATAGCAGGTTATTTTGGCTGACTCCATTCTAAACTTAAACATCTAGACTTCAGATGCATGGTTCTGTTGTACAGTTGCAGCAGTAGCTGTTTCTTGGTCTGTGCCTTTGTTCAGACATTGGTTGTATGATGGTACGTATGTCTGCATATACCGAAAACAGTTGCAGCAGCCATCAGCCCAAAGCCACGCTCCTGCTCTGATGGTGGCGGTGCTTCTCTGTTACAGTATGCCCTGGAGCGTTTAAAGGTCATGTGTGAGGATGCCCTCTGCAGTAACCTCTCCGTGGAGAATGCGGCAGAAATTCTCATCCTGGCTGACCTCCACAGCGCAGATCAGTTGAAAACTCAGGCAGTGGATTTCATCAACTAGTGAGTTGGCATCTTCAAAGTTTTTCTTTCAGGAGAGTTGCAGTAGCTGGAGAAATGAGAAAGACTTTGAATTAGTGAGCAAAACACACGAATAGCTTCATTAACCTTTTGGTAGTGAGTATAGAGTTTTCATCTTTCCCTGAAGCTTGACAATATGGAAAACGTTTGTGCTTTCCAGGGTCAATTCTATTGATGGGTGAAGCGTTTTCCTTCCTTGCAGTGATCTGAACTGATTAAAGTGATGACTCGCTGGCCTAAAAGCTGTAGAGGTCTCTGGGGAAATAGAAGTCTGTATCTGTGAGTTAGTAAAATGTTTCTAACAGTGGGTTATGGAATGGGGCAAAGACAAGAAAGACATAATCAGTAGGTGAGGCTGTTAAATACTATACTGAGAGAACAGTGTTTATTCCAGTATACCTGTTGTTTTATCCTGCATGACACCTTAGCCACCTTCCTTTCCAAAACAATCTGAATGGGCCAGGATGGAGTCGGATAACATTCTGTCTCCTCAGTGAGGCGTGTCCAGAACCCTTGACTGATGGGGAACGCACTGTACTGAAGGTGGGAAACCCTGGAGAGAGAAGCAGGCCTTGTAAAGTCCTCAGAACGATGGTTCTGGACGAAGACAGATCTAAGACATTGCCAGGTAGCTGAGTAAACAGTATTTAGTACAGAAAATCCCAAGAAAAGGAATAATGTGCCTCAGTCTGTTTGTTGAAAGAGCTACCGACTGAAGCAGAAGAGGGAGGGAAGAGGCCAGTAAAATGTTAGCTCTGTAGGGGCCCACTATGTGCTGGACACTTGCTTGGTGCTTTCTAGATATTAACCATTCAATGTAGTGTAGTTATTATCCCTTCTTTCTCAGTCATTATATAGGCCCAGGCTGTGACCTGTGCTTACAGACCAGGACGTGGCAGTGCCAGCTGGAAGCTCAGAGCTGGCTGGCTGAAGGGGCCCCTGCTCGTTTCCTTATTGGCATCGTTGGTGAATAGGAAGAACACTGACAGTGCTGAGAAGAGCTTGAGGGATGTTCTACATTTTGTTCTGGAGAGCATAGCAGTTCCACATCCTGGTTTTCTGGCTTACAGTAGCCACAGCGTGGTCACCCGTCTGCACATTGTCTAACAAGCCAGTTCTCGTGCATATTGAGGGTTCTGTCTGAGTGTTTCTCATCATGACATCGTTTATATCAAACATGGGGACATTAGGCCGTCTGGGTAGCTGTTTAATACATTGTTTGCTCACTCCCTTTTGTAACTATCTCTCTGCATTTCTCCTAGTCATGCTTCGGATGTCTTGGAAACCTCCGGGTGGAAGTCAATGGTGGTATCACATCCCCACTTGGTGGCAGAGGCCTACCGCTCTCTGGCTTCAGCACAGTGCCCTTTTCTGGGACCCCCACGCAAACGCCTGAAGCAATCCTAAGAGCCTGCCTGTTGTAAGACTCCGTTGATTTTCCAGAAGCAGCAGCCACTGTTGCTGCCACTGACCACCAGGTAGACAGCGCAATCTGTAGAGCTTTTACTGTGTTGTGGGGGGAAGACTGCATCGTGGCCCCTGACTTCAAACAGCACTAAATAACTAGGGGACATGGGGGGAGGGAAGGGCCCGGGACTCAGGGCTGTGGAACCTAATAAAAAACCCTGTTGCTGCGTCACTGTGTTCCCTCTGGCCTGGCCAAGTTTGATCCTGTAGGGACTCAGTGTAGGCGCTGGCCCGAGGACATCCTGGCAGTGGTGCTTCGGAGAAACCTGTCGGCATCTGACTGCACAGAGCAAATCGTCAGGTGCCTGGAGCAAAAAGGAAAAAAAAAAAAAAGACATTTAGTTTTAAGAGAAAGGAACAGACAAGGAAAGAAGAAAGGATTTTTGCAGAATTTATAAAAAAAAATCAGTTTGTGGAGGATTCCAGTAGTATTTATGTTGAGAGAAACAAATTTTAGTCCTTCCAGCTGTGCTAAAACTTGGATATTTGTGAAAACTCCTCACCGCCATGCGACTCTTCAGAAGAGCTCTCTTGTTGTTAGCACTTACCGTTTGCAAGAACAGAACACGTCCTTTTTTCCTTTTATGAAAAATGACAAGTGAAAGCAAAACGGGAAGGAGATTATTTGATCAGGAAGATGAGTATTCTGATGCAGTGGTTTTGGAAAAGTCTTTATTGGTCTTGAAAACTGGAAAAAAAAATTCATCCAGAATTCATACTGTCTTGACATGAACTGTGGTTCTCTCTTTTTAGATATTGTGGAAAATGTTTTTTGGCATTTTTCTCTGCTTTTATTTCTCTCCTTCCCACCACCCTTTTTTCTAAAACACACACACAACACACAACAAAAAGAAGACAAAAGAAAAGGAAATTTTATTGTTTATTAATGCTGTATGAGAAATCCCCAGTCCGACTGCTCAGCTGTTTGTACCTGACTTGCCGCCTGCCCAGGAGCCAGTCCTGTTCCTTCTGATTAACCCCTCTTCCGACGGGGGAAAACTTCCAAATGTTAATTTTTTTTCTTCTTGAAAATATAAATAATTACTATTTTGTACTGTGTGGTATCTCTGGTCTTTTTGTTTCATTTACTTTGGCTTGTGTCTTTGGTCTGAGTTCCTTGCAGAAGGGATTTTGAAGGCTAGTTTGATCATTCAGCTTGCAGAGGTGATGTTTGCAATGGTTAACCATAGAGATCTACTCAGTTACCATAAGTTCCAGTTTCCTTGGTGAGCTCTGGTCTCTTGTCTTCCTCACTGTCTTAGAAAGCACCAGGCCTCAGCTCTACCAAGGTAGGTGAGAGAAATGGGCTTGTATGCGTTCGGTGTTTTAAGAACCAACCCCCAATCTCCCGTCTCCTAACTAGCTATAAAGAGATCAAGGGGATGTGAATATGGAGATGAAATAAAGGGAAATTACTATTTCTGATTGGTTCTGTTACTAACTTGATGTGTCTCCAGAGAAGCTAAGGTCTGAATTCCCAGGAGCTCATAGGAGTGCTCAAGAGCTGCGTCTCTGTCTCTCATAGCAACGCTAGGCAGCACGGGGCACCGGGATACACTGGTATGTACATTAACCGTCTGCCAAGGTGGTGGATTATCTGAACTTACATGGAGCCCTAACCTATTTCACCTGCCATTTCCCTTCACTGGACTTGAGTCTTTGCAAATGTCCTAGTTTTCATCTTTGTTCCCATTCCTGGAATGGAGTAGTTATAATCTATTAATCAGTATGATCGGAGGAAGGATTTGCTTCCTACATACCACTCCACTGTATTCCCCAGTATCCTCCCAGTTGTCACTTTTGTGAGGAAATGCCCTGTTCTCTGTGTTCTGGCTCCTGTCATGTGCTTCCACAATCAGCTTTCCAGAGCAGCACACAGATTTAGGGACTAGGGGTACACAAAGTCTACCCAGATTTCTCTTTCAAATAACTGTGTTTTCTCAACAGCACAGAGTTTTCAGCCATCCTATATGTTTAAGTATCTCACTTAAACTTCCTAATAGCTTGGGAAACTTGGTAGGATAAGTGATAGATAGCATCTTCCTATTTTATAGAAAAGTGGGAACCCAGAGAAGTCAAGTGACATGCCTAAGATCACACAGCTAGTGAGCAACAAATCTTCTAATGTGTTCTGAAGATTATATAATTCATGAAAGAAGTTCCATACCTGAAATGTTGAATCAAGTCTAAGGCAAAACTTCCTTCCTGTAGTAATAGCAAAGACAAAGCTCTGGAAAGGTGCTTCTCCTGGCCTGTTCTTTGGACATTAAATTGGCTTTCCTCTTCATGCACAGGAAGCTTTGACTTGGGAGCCAGTAGATTCAGAGAATATACCCTCAGCAAGATGACAGTCCTGGCCCCTAGTTCCAGCAGGGGTGAAGGTCTGTTCTAGGATTTTTTAGTATTTATGGAATTTCCAACAAAGGTTTCACTGTAGGTACAAAGCCATTATGATTTAAGGTTCAGGTGAAACTGCTTGATTCGTCTCTTGTCATCATTACATTATTTCTGGATGTGTTTGTTTTTGTTTTAAATGATACAGTTGAAGCCGTCTGGTTATGACAACATCAGAGCCCCAGCATACTGTTCATAAACCTCCCCTCCCTGAGCTCCCCCACATCTGAAATTTAATTCAAGTTCACTCCACAATCTGGGGCATGTGCTGTCACTGCAGAGATGTCCGTGCCAGTGGAACAGTTGGAGATTTCAATTCCACAAGGATATGGCTTATTTATCAAAACAATATTTCAGGCAAGTAGTTTCACAGAACCTTTGGAGTTGCAGTTTCATGTCCAAATACAGTATCTGGCATCCTTCCCTCCCACCCTTCCCTCCCTGGGTAGCCCCCTGTATCTGGCCAGCCGCAGAAATTATTTCCCATTCCCCATATGGCCATGCAACCTCTCTGCATTGTTATTAGGCATCGCAGATCCCTTTATGGGTTTTAACAATTTAGGTAAGAAATGCCCCTTTTTGCCTCAACACTGGTAAGGCTGCTGCTTGTTAGATCTTAGAAAGCTTCCTGTTTTTTTAAATTCCAGCCAAGCACATTCGGATCCTGTCTTAGGCCAAAAGGTCTCTGACTTGACCAGTGCTCTGCACATTCATTTATAAATCTGGTTGAAACCCATTGTGAATTCTCCATATTGTACCAGCCTGTGCAGATGAAAGGAAACAGCTTGTATGTTTAGGAGCAGAACAACAAACAGAGGGGGAGTTGGCCTGCACTTTGAAACTGACTGTTGCTTTGTTCTGGCTCTTCAACTCTTATAAAAGAACAGCAACTCAATCCTCCCAACGCGACTGGATTGGATCCTTTGGTTTTTCTGTCAAAGACAAATTCTTGGCTGGAGCCCAGCCATATTTTCCATAACTAATTATCTTTTTAATCAGCCGGGGCCCCGTGTGTTTCCTTTATCTCATGACTTTTCTCTGAACTCCGCCCTACCTCATTTAGATTCATTTCTCACAGCTGGCTGACTAATGGAACATTCAGGTGAGTGCCCGTCCGACTGCTCTTTATGTTCATGGATGTGCAAGGTAGATGTGTTTTTCCTCTTTTAATTTCAGAGGTGACCTTACTGTGTGGGGCCTTCTGACCCAGTAGGTGGACACCTCACGGAGACAGTGAGCAGGAAAGCCCATGTGGGATAATCAGTATTTAGGAGAACCAACTGAGAGAAGCAGAAGCTCTGACCTCCAGATGTGAGCAGAAACGTGAAGGCTGTTGATTGATGGGATCTTGCTGCTGCTAAGCAATTAGCAAGATGATCACTGCCCCCCTGTAAATCCTGTAACGCCAGAGTGGAAAGTGGCATCTGGAATACTGTTTGGTTTGAATTTGTGCAGCTCTAGGAAAAAAGAATTCTAGACTAGAGGGGATTCAGTACAAGCAGCAGCAAAAACTGAGTTGAAGGGGATCAACTCTAGGGGAAACACATTATGAAGATAAAACTTGCATAATTAGAGTATGGGAATATAGCAGTGGGTACCTGGGGTTGACAGATCTTCCAGGAGTTCTAAAGAGCTCCCATTCATCCCAGTCCTAATTTGGGAAGGTGGTGAAGTCCCTTCGTCAAGGTCATTCAGCGTGGCCTTGAGCCAAAGAACAACAGAAGGCAAAGGAATGGCTTTGGCGATTAGGCCTGTGAAGCAGAGAGAAAGGGAAAATCCAAGCGTTTGCCTGGTATTAGAGTGACTGCATCAGCTTGTAATGCTCAGTTGAAATGGAGAGAGCTTCAACCCTCTGAAGACATTAAAAATGACAAACTGAAGGAAGACGAAGGGTTCCCCCCCATAGTTTACCTTCTTTTCGTGTCTGAGGAAACACACATCCACAAAAGCTAAATGACACACTCCGAGTCACAAGTGAAACTCAGGTCACCGATTTCAGCAAAGAATTACTGAGCATTTGGTAGGTGCCAAAGGTAGTGCTATTATGGGTTGGGGAGAGGGCAGGATTTCTGCTCTACTGAAACCAAGGCCACTGAGTGGATGCTGACAGATAGCAACCCCAAAGGACAGAGAACTGCCCCATACGAGTTTCTGAGGAACGCCTGGTGGATTTGAACTGTTCACATTTTGGTTAGGTGTAGCACTTAACCACTGCACCACACCAGGCTCCACTAGTTCAATTTAATGAAGTGGTGGGAAGGGGAGTGGCCTACAGAAACCAAGCAGAGAGTTCTTGGAATTGAAGACTGAAGAGAAGCCACCCAAGAATGAGTTCACTGATTAGTGATAGAGCAATTCTGGTCCAATGGTGGAAGTAGAAGCTAGACCTGACAAGTAGGTCAGCATGTATTGATGGAGTATTAACTCCTCTTTCCGGAAGTTTAGCAGCAAGAGAGGAAAGGAGTTTCTTCCACTCTTAAGAACTTAATGTCTCAAGTCTAGTCAACACATTCGTTACATGTCTCGAAATAATGGTGCACAAGCTGTGGCATAAAATTCACTTTAATAACATAGTTGACATTGAATTTATAGAACAATCACAGCCTTAAGTTGAAAAAGAAAAACAAAAGGTCACCTTCAATCTTACACGATTTTGAGACTGATCTTCTAGAGACAGACAAGTATTTCTGTATGTCTTCGGTCTCTTCCCCCTTCCAAGTAAAAGTGTAATTCACCCGTATTGTAGGACCTTAAAACGTTCTCATGGGCTGGTGGTTTGGTTCAGTGGTTGCTGCCAAAGGTACAGCATTTCCTTCCCAAAAAAGTAAGCTCTGATTTGTAGCATCTTCCAGTTTCCATGATATAAATACTGCCACCCTGGCTAACTTCACACTAACAAGTTGGCATCCCTGGTGGTGGGATCAGGAAGAGATGTGCAATAGCGCATTGTATCGTGTTTCCACCACGCAGATACAATAGATGTAAGTAACTGCGAGAGTTTAGGCAGTAATAAGATGCAGTACTTAGGAAGAGATGAATTATGAGAATCTGTTACCTTTGCTTTTAATTATAGGTGTATACAGTCTAATTTTTAATAACAGCTATGTTTAACAGCCAGCTCTGAAGATTCCTAAAAATGTCACAGTCAATTCGCGAGAGGCAGTGTGAGCCAGATCTCGCACACCCCTGGTAGAGTTTCAAATTCGTCTTCCAACATCTGTGTGCCTCGTTGTTTCCTGTTATCCCACAGCACTTTAAAATGTACTTACGAAGCTTCATGGCAAAATGAAAAACTGCCTATTTAGATCTCTGTATGACACTGATAACGTCTTACTGTGCAATTTCATGTCTCTAGGTAAATTGGCACATTTTTATATCCTGTAGCAGTATTAGAAGTATATGTTTTATTGGAATACTGGTGAAAAATAGGTACGTTATCCAACATCATCCATCATAAGTCCTTCTGGGTGTTGTGGCCTCCCCTGTAGTGTATCCTCCCTGACTCATTACTTCTGAGCAGAATTTTAAAAAAGGGCATTTGGAAGTGGTCAGCATGCCAGTGTGTGATCCCTGGGGTTTTCTACTCCCACCAAAGCTGAAGAACCTCTGTTTTGGTTTAGCTTTTTAAGAGAGTTTTTGCAGCCCATTCTGTTGTTCTCTTTACCAAGAATGCATTTATATATACTATATACAGTATTCTGGGGACTGTGCCAGTTACTGAGTATTCTGTGGTAAGTAGAACCGACTGCTTCTTACCCTCATGGAACTTAGAGACTAATGGGAAAAGAACATCCTTTGTATCTCACAAATACATGTCAAACCTTGGTAAATGCTCCGAAGGAGACATACGGGGTGCCATGAGAGCTTATGAGTGGAGACTTGATCTCACTAAGAAAAGGGCCTTTCAAGTAAGGGCTGGAAGATAGAAGTTGTCAACTTGGTGAAGTCAAGGAAGCTTATTCTACGTGAAATTGCATACATAACGCCCTGAGGCGGGAGCAGTTGGTGTGTTCTAGGAGCCCAGAGAAGCCTGGGTGACGGATGGAGCGGGCGGCGGGCAAGTGCAGAGCTGGAGAGCAAGTCAGCAGCCTGATCTGGCAGGCTGTCTAGTTCACATTTAGGGTTTAGGTAATTTAAGGTTTAGGTAATTAGAGCAATGAGGAAACCCTGGGAGAGTTTTAAGTAGGAGGGGGTGACAAGATTTACATTTCAGTAAAATCTTTGGCTAGAATATAGCGGTGATTAACACATTGGGTTTGGAAGTGGCAGAAGACAAGAGATGATGGACTTTGAACTAGGGAAGTGGGAGAGCTGGGAAAGAGCAGCTACAGTGAAGAGATTTAGGGGCAAATTTGGCAGAGTTTAATAATGGGTTGGGTCGAGTAAGGATAAGGAGTTTTCTGACTTGTATAACTAGGATGAGTTCACCAAAATAGAGAGCATTGGAAGATAAATTTGAGGGAAATTCATTTTGAACCTATTGCTTATGAGATGTTTTGAGGATTAAAAATTGACTTATCAGGTGGGATGTTGAATTTATGAGCCTAGCGCTTAAAGGAGAGGTTGGGACTATAGAGCTGGTTCTGGGTGACGCTGGCTCATAGGTGGAATTGAAGTTCGGGCATGTGTCCATCACCAAGGCCAAGTATAGATAGGAGAGAAGGGGGCCCAGGACTAAATTTCAGGGAACTAATCTTTATGAATATAAAAAAACAGTAAAGGGAGTTGAGCCATAAGGGAGAAGTAGCCAGAGATACATAGGAACAAAAAAATGAAGTGGAGAGAACCAAGGAAAAAATCTTGTTGAAGAGGGAATACAGACCGTCCACTGATGACAGAATGAGTTCTGTCCCTAAATCTATCTTTACGTTGAAAATGTATGGAAGTCAGAATAGTGAAGAATGGTTCATATTCAGTGTCAGTCAAATGCTTGTCACAGTACAAGCATATTGTATGTTTCTGTGCACTAACAAAAATTAAGCACTGCCAGACACACTAAAACATCTTTAATGTAATGCAGTAATAATGTTATGAAGTATTGACAGTTTGTTATTACAAATAACTTTTATGTACCTCTAATTTTTAGTATAATAGGCTGTCCAGGAGTTGGCTCCAAATTATGAGTTATAAGTAACCCGGGGACTGCCTGTAGTTAAAAGTGTCAAATGTTGTCAGATGAGGGAGAGAATAAATTCGCACTGGAGCTGGCAACAGAAGTCGTTAGTGACCTTAGCTAGGGCCGTTTCAAGGGAGGCAGCCACTGCAGTAAGGTAAGGAGCGGGTAAAAAGCCCACTGCCGTCAACTTGATTCCGACTCGTGATGACCCTACCGGACAGAGTAGAACTGCCCCACGGGAGGGGAGGAAGTGGAGGCGGGGAGTACAGGCAAGGTTTTGAAGCTGTAAAGAGGACTTGCATTAGGGCCGTGGTAATTGAAGGAGGAAATCGAGTAGAAAGAGGTGTTTTATGTATTTTTTTTCTATAGAATAAAAGAACTAGCTGCCGGCTGGTCCGTCATGGCTCTTGGTGAACTCGTGTGTCAGAAGAGCTGTACTCTGGCGGGTGGGGAGGACAGGCAATGGTAGTTTAGTGGAAGTATTTTTGCCTCTCATGCAGGAGACCCAGTGCACCTCAAGCCACAATCACCGTCCAGCCAGTGGAGGCTTATGTGTTGCTGTGATGCTAACCAGGCTCCAGGCTGATGTGGACTAGGGAGAAAGGCCTGGTAATGTACATCTGAAAATCAGCCAATGAAAAGGCTGTGCATCAGAACGATCACTAGGTGCAGAATTGCACAGGGATCACCATTAATCAGGGCAGGCTCAATAGTGGCTGACTGCAAGGTAGGGTGACAGAGACATGAGCCTCTGGAAAGCTGATGGGATAGTCTAAAGATCCAAGATCTAGTAAAGGGAATAGTCTGTACCATGCCCCAGGCTCTGAGAGTGCGGGGGTTGGGCGGCGGAGCAGGGAGACCCAGAGCTGGGGTGGGGTGGGCCTTAGCTGAGAGGAGGCGAGACACCTCCCGGTCTGAGTTTGAGGTAAGTCCTGCGGAAACAATGGGTGTGCTTGCCTGGAGATGAGACGTTTAACAAAGTTTCTGCCTGGTGACTTGCTATGTTTTAGTGTGTTAAGTAGAAAACCCGGTCAGTGGCTGAGAATGCTAGGAAAAAGATAGAGGCCTGGAGGCATGAGCTGAACTGGTTGATGGGGAGCAGTTGGTGAGTGTAAAGACAGTGCTGACGTCCAGCCAGTGTGGCATTCCGGGAGCCTGGCTCTGATCTTCCTCTACCACTCACGATCCTGACCAGAGTACTCGTCTGTGCAAGCCTGTTTTCTCATCTGTGGATGTATCTCATAGGGTTCTCAGGAGAGATGAATGGGAAAGTACATGCAAAGTACTTAACATGGTGTCTGGCATTGAGTAAAATGTTCCAGAAAGGCAAACTGCTGCTAATGTGATTGCTATGTAATTATTGTTTCTAACCTCAGCCATACGTGGACTTCAAGTTCATTTACTTTTAGAATTCCTTGGAATGGAACATGACTCTGCAGTAAGATGCTGAAATGGGTACTTTGGGGGGGGGTGGGTGTATGGGGATCTTCGGAAGCAGGAATGAACCTTGAAAAGGCATCTCAGTGGGCCAGCTACCTGGAATCGCTTGGGGCTCTGAGTTCCCACAAGTTTTCCTGGTTTGTAATGGGTAGAAGTGGGAGAACCCACAGAGGTCCCAGGAAAGATCCAGCCAGCATGGGATCAGTCCCATGGAAATAGCTGTTTCACTCTTTATTTATGGCCAACATTGAATCACTGTCAGAATCTCCACAAGCTAGGAATGTGTGGCATCAGGCCTCCCACGCTGGAAGGTAAGGGCGTAAGTGCCTCCCTTTGCAGATGTGGCAGTAGGGCCCAGGAAGAGGAAATAAGTACTTTGGGGCTCAGGAGTCCTGTTTTCTTAGGTGGTTGTTACCTAACAAGGAGCCAGGGAAAAACAGATGCCCAAAAACCTAAACAAACCTGTTGCCGTTGAGTCAATTGCAACTCATAGCGACCCTATAGAACATGGTAGAACTGTCCCATAGAGTTTCTGAGAAGTGGCTGGTGGGTTTGAACTGCTGGTTAGCAGCTGTAGCTCCATCTTGCTTTTGCTTCCATCTGTTTCTACCTCTCCCTTCCTCCTAGAGCATAGAAGCTTCCATTTATTTCGCCTGTTTTCTAGATGTTTCCTCCCCTATCTCCAGACCTGCTCACTAGAGTGACATCTTGAGCCTGATCCTGCCACATTAAAAAAAAAAAAAAAAGAAAAAAACCTGCCTGCAACAAGCCCTCTAGTTCTCATCTCCGCTGAGATGTGGCAGATGGCAGAGCCTGACTGAGCGGCAGTGCCCGCCCCCCCGGCCTGGGAGCTGCCAGGGCTGGTAAATGGGGCATATATATGCCTCTCCACAATCTTGTACCCCCACCCCTCCACTGACCCCCTCCGGTACCGACTTCCTCTTCTGCAGATGTAGGCTACCAAGTGTAGCTGCCTCTGTATCCCTGTCTCTTCCCTTGCCCTCTCTCCCACTCCAGTGAAAGATGCCCATGACAGAAATGGAGTTCAGAGTTCATTCATGAGTCAACAGGACTTACTGAGTAGCCCTTGTGTGCACCCTATGCTCTTGGCCCCTCTTAAAGTGTGGAAGAAATGGTCGCTCAAGGCACAGTCCTCAGGGTGCTTGCCAGGTAACAGAAAACAGTCCTCACACACAAGTGTACAACCCAAGATGGACATGTCTCACTGAATTCACAGGGTGTCCCCAGACCACACAAGCTGATGACAAGCTGTGATCATTGAGTGGAAGGGATGAAGTCAAGGAAGGAGAGCAAGAAGCTGGGTTTGAGATCAATGTACGGTGGGGGTGGGACAGTGGCAGCAGGACTCAGGGCTAGATGAGGCGGGAGGACGCCTCTGTCTCAGCCTGGGGACTACGGTAGCTGACTGCCCTCTGGATACTTAACTGTGCTTCTAAATGAGGGCCCTTTGGCCACCACTTTCTCCTTGCTTATGTGTAGATGTTCCAGGGGGCAGCATCCTCTACACACTGGAAGAGGAGCTTCCAGAGGGCCTACAGAAGTGGAACTATGCACCCAAGGGGCAGTAGGATGCAACCAAGTGCCCCGTTTCTTAACCAACAAAACCAAACCCTTGCCATCAAACTGATGCCGGCTTATGGCAACTCCTTGGGTTAGAGTAGAACCGCTCCATAGGGTTTTCTTGGCTACAGTATTTACAGAAGCAGAGCACCAGGACTTTTCTAGCACAGCGCTAATGGGTGGGTTCACACCATCAACCTGTAGGTTAGCAGTCAAGCAGAAACTGTTGGCACCACCCAGGGACCTTGTTTCTAGACCAGAATCAAAAAAGACCAAAGTAGCATCTTTAAGTGCTGTATTTTATAGACCAGGACACACTTGTGATTTCCCCCTGGCGTTTTTTCTGCATGTTCTCTGTGTGACAAAGAATGATGAAGCCCATGACCATTCTTCTTCCAGCCTCCCACCTGGCCTTGATCAGGATCTGGGAGGAGATGGCTATGGAACCTTCTCCATAGCAGCTAACCCTTGAGCACTGACTTGGTGCCGTACATTCTTCCAAGTGTATCTGCTCCGACTTTAAGCCTTACAGCAAACCTCTGAGAAGGAAAGATCATCCTCATTTTACAGATGGAAAAACTTGCCCAGAGTCATATAATTAGAAAGTGACAGAACAAGAATTTGAATCCAGGCAACCTGACTCCAGAGCCCAAGCTCTCAACCCCTGTACTATGTGATTGCCCAGTAAAAATAGAGAAGAGAAACCAGCCCTCTTCCTCTTTCAGTCAGATCCTGGCGCACACAGCTCTGGGGTGCCCATGAACCCCAATGGGGAGTGGGAGGGCCAGGCAGGATCTAGATGGCAGTAATCCGCCACTGCTGTGGCATGGTGCCTGTAACACAGAGCCAGCTGGATCCTCTTAGTAACCATATGAGCAGATGGGGAAAGAAACACCATCAGGGCTCAGAGAGGTGAGGTCACTAGGCCAAGACCACATGGCAAAACAGGATTCAGACCTCAGTCTTCTGAAACAGCTGGGGCATGGCCTTGCTATGACCCTGAGGGGGCTCTCTGTAGGACTGAGCAGGCTGATCTTCCCAGACGGGGCACCATCCAAGCCATGAAAGAAATCCAGACGAGAGGCTGATGAAAGAGAAACCTTGGCTTTTCCCACAAGTCTAAGTGACTCAGGGCAAGGCCCTGCTCCTCTCTGTACCCCAGGAGTTAACTTGTGCCCTGGACCTTTCTAGAAAAGACAGAAAATATCAGGCACAGGTGGGAAGAAGGCGAGCGGACACTGGCCTGCTTCCACCGTCTTCTCCTGCCTTCACCCTCCTGGCTCCCTCTCCTATAGCCAGGAGTACCTGGGAACGTTGGAGTGCTAATGGTGCAGCAGCTTGTCTTCCTGTTGTCCCTTCCTCTCCCAAGCTGGCAAAATCAAGGCTGTGATCATGCCTCAGTGCACCGCCCAATGAGGCATAGCAGGGATGACTCCCATGGAGAGTTGCCATGTGCCAGGACACCTGGGTTCAGGTAGCTTTCATTAAATACGCCTCAGATGAGCTGAGTCCTGTCAAGCTAACTGGACAGGGTGAGAGGAAGGTACATAACCCCTGCCCTCAGCCAAAAGGAATCTCAAATCTGGGTGGAGAGACAGCACCTGTTTACAATCTCATTGGTCTAAAAGGTGACACCACAGTTTCTGCTCTGAGCATCCCCAAGTTGGCAGGAACAGAGACCAAGAGAGCCCAAATCAGACACAGGAGAAGGCCCTTTAGAGGCAGCACTGATTTTCAGGAAGCAAGATTAAATGGGGGGAGCTGAGGGAGGATTCTGGAAAAGGGAGAAGGGGAATGAGAAAGGTGGGAGCAGAAAGGACCAGTATTGGGGGAATTCATCCACCAGAGTAAAACGCACAGCATCCTTGGCTTTTGCTTCAGAAGGGGAATTTGCTGAATTCTGTGTTGGCTCTGGTGGCTCCAACTCTCCTCCTTTGGATTCTTCTTCCTCTTGGGGTTTGTTGCTTCAGTCCCAGCGACTGACATCACAGTGGCCCTGGTGGAACTTCTCTCATTTTTTACTACTAGGCTCAAATGTGAACTGAAACCTCTTGCCTTGGATCTCTTGGCAGAGTGGAGACCAGCTGGAACTTTCTGAGGCTTCGTTAAACAGTATTTGTTGAATGAATACGTACTAAGGGAGAACAGAAGGAGTATTAGCGCACGATGTCCACAAGGCTTAAAAATAGCCTGGCTTACAGAGACTAGTTGCTGAGTCTGCTTTTGGCAGTCTCTGGCCTGGCCTGGGGTCCTCTCCTCTGCCTTCACGGGCAGGAGCCAATTGAGACCATGGTAGTCCTTCCTGACTAGTCCCCAGGAAACCACGTGGACCTTTGCAGCCCACCTAAGTCACCCTCTGTCACCTCCCCACCCCCAGGTGGATGACACTTTGAGAAATGACCCTGTACACAGGGGACAGCTTTCCTCGGGCAGATGCAGAGGGACCTCATTTCTTAAGCCAGATGAGCCTGGGAGAAATCAGAGCCATTCTTGCTCTTACCCCAAATGTCTCAGGCAGGGCCAGCATCTCAGGTGGAGTCAGACCTGACCTTGTGGTCTTTCTGCAAGCAGAAAGCACCCATTGACAGTCTCAGACAGCCCTGAACTCTGAGCCCAGGGGCCCGGTTTGCCCAACTCTGCCACTTGGTTGTACTCTGTAGCCAAGCAAGGAACATGAGCCGTGCTGGCCATCCAAGGAAGCTGGTGCTCACGAGGGTGGGAGGCTCCCCCTGCAATCCTGGGCTCCCCGAGTGATGGAGAGGCGGCCACTGCTCTGCCCTGTCAGCATCCTCTGCCCATCACAGGCCCCCTTCTGCCTTGGACTTCCAAATCTGTGTTGTTGCACGTAATTAAAGGGTTTTAATTAAATTAGGATCCCATCTGGCTGGGAGCAGTCAGGCCCTTAACGAGCATTGTGTGTCACCAACATCAGAATGTGGATGGGACTCAGACATGTGGGGGATGAATTTGGGGATTAGAGGCCTTACAGATGGGTGACAGCCTCTCAAGGGCTCCCTGCAATACAACCTGTTCGCCCCTAAAAATAGAGGCTATGTGCCTCAGTACTGGAAAAAGGAGGAGGACCAGAGCACTCCCTGGTTTGTGCTTGCCTGTGAGTGTACACAACCCCTCTGATGTGTGGCAAGTGTCATCCCAGCTCTACAGATGAGGAAACTAAGGTCCACAGAAGCCAAGTGCTCAAATACACCCACAGAATCAGAATGAGATGTAATTGCAAGTATGGAGACTCAAAGCACAGTGGCTTAAGAAAGGCAGAAATTTGGCTCACTCACATCAAAGTCTGAAGGTAGACTTCCTATCCCAAGAAGTTTTCAGGGACCAAGACTTCGTCCAGCTCACTTCTCTGCCACCTCTATGACGTAGATCTTACCCACAAGTCTAAGACAGCAGCTATAACACCAGCAACGCAAGGGTAGATTAACCAGGAAGCAAAGAACACATGGGCTCACTCGTGCTGACTCACTAATCTGTAGTGTAGAATTTCACATGGGGTTCACCATGTCTTTGATTACCACCGGAAACCCTGGTAGTTAAGTACTATGGCTGCTACCCAAATGCTTGTCAGTTCAGATCCACCAGGCACTTCTTGGAAACTCTGTTGGGCAGTTCTACTCTGTCCTATAGGATTGCTATGAGTCTGTATTGACTCTGTAGCAACAGGTTTGTCTTTGATTATCATGAGACAGAACAAGGGCAGAAACCCAGGACTTGTACACCCAGTCTGGGATCCTTTCACCTATACACACTAGGAACAAGGTCAAAATGAACATGAACTCATCTCCAAATACAAAGAGAAGAGAAAGTAACACTTACTGAGTAACTCATTTAATTTTCCAAGTGACGCTTCCAGGTACAGAGATCCTAGTTCTGCATATAAGGAGGCTCTGGGAGGTTTGTCCAAGGCCACCCAGGGAATAAGTGGCGGAGCCAGAATTGGGGCCCAGGTATAACTTCCTGCCACACCCACATTGCCTGCATGGGCAGCCTCTGTTGTTCAGGAGGTACCAGCTGGTCCTTTGAGACAACTGAAAACCCTTGAAATGGCATCCTTTGTTTGTATTATTATCAGGCCAGCCTTGGAACTTGGCAGCCCAGCAGGAAATGGGGTCCACTATGGAATCAGAACCCACCTAACTGGTGAGCACCAGATCCCCTCTGGCATCTCTGCCTTGGCAGTGGTGGCAGTTGCCATTCAAAGGCTTTGGCACAGTCAACAGGTGCCAAACCCACCCCATCTTTGCACTGCCTGGTGGGGTTTCTTCTGCCCATCACCCCAGCCCCCATTTGTCCTGGCAGCACCACAGAACTCAGAATCTGCGGAAGCGACATACTCTCCCCCACTCTCAGTCATGACACTGGATCGCTTTCCAACGCAGAGCAACTGGTTCTGTGTGTCCTCCACGTACCCCCTGTGCACGCCCACTCAATGACCCAGGCCACTGGGTACCCTGTGACCTTCCTCTGCCTCCACTCTCATAAACACCGTTCCCTGGCTTTCCTCCCCACCCACCCACCTTGTGTAGCTCTGAGCAATGGGCTGCTCCACAGAGCCTGCCACATGCAAGGTCATCAGCATCTTGCCAAGGAGGGGGAGGGCGTGACTCAGTTCCCGCTTGCTCATGCTGGGAGGGAGAATGGGAGGGGCCAGGGAGGAAGAACCCAGACACCATTCACTTTTGCCTTAAGCTTCAATAAGAACACTCAGCGTTGCTGCCAGTTGGCCTACCATTTATTCCCTCTTATTAGCAGTGCAGACTGCATTAGAGACAGGGCCGCTGAGACCAGGGTAGTGCCTTTGTGCAAAGCTCAAGGGCAGAGGCAGCTTCCAGGTATTCTGACTCTTAGAAAAAAAAAAGTATTCCTCTTCCTCTGGATTACAGCTCTTGCCCTCAGGGAGACTCCAATCACAGGATGGAAGGACAGATCCTGGCTTCAGGGGCTCCCCAGTCTAACAGGGGAGGCATAGAACTTGGCCTTGGGGACTCCCCAGTCTGATGGGTAGCTCCCCAGCTAGGCTAAGTGGCTGAAGGAGCAGGAGCATAGGACCGGTGCCTGGTGAATAAACAGTCTGAGGATACTCCAGATGGCCCTAAAGGGCCGTGGCCAGGGAGGCTGCAGGGTTGGGGCGAGGCTAAGAGCTTGACCTTCTTTTTCTGGGGGAAGAGACAGGCTCCTTCCAGAGAAATCTCCCCAGTGAGTGTTTGAATAACAGGAGTGGAAGGTCAGAGGACCCAAAGCACAATGTGGTAACTGGAGTCCCCCAAGATTCCTTACCAAGGGCAGCAGGGTTTGGAGCCCTCCTAGCCAGAGGCACTGTAAGGGCCAAGGGGCACAGGAAGTGTCCGATGGTGGCAGGAATAGCAGGGCCTAGAGTGTTTTTCTGAAGAACCGGGCTTTGGGAGGAAATCTGTTGCCAGATCCTAGCCGAGAAGAGTTACTAAGGAAGGCAGAAAGGAAGGGCTGAGCTGTGGAGTGTGTGTGTGGGTGAAATGAAGTTATTAAAATGGACCCACCCTCTGTGCAGACAGAACTCTCTGCCAGGCAGGCCTGGCCCTCCAGCTGTCGGCAGCATCTGGCTCTCCACAGGAGGACAAGAGTGGGCGCGGGTGGGTCAGAGTGTCCCCCAGGTCGTGCTGACAGTTCAGTAAGGACACGTGGAGCAGGCGGCCAGGGCCACCAGCCCTGCTGCTCTTTCTTTTCCTCCAATGCCCACAAGGCTGTGGGAGGCCCCAAGCTCCAGTGGGTGTCTGCAGGTGGGAAGAAATGGCAGATTCCAGCAGCCCCAGCATGGGGGGGGACCATGCCCTGGACCTCTCTGAGCTTGAAGAACTCATTCCTGGGAGGCGCAAGGAGAGAGTGGCATGGAGGGAGGTGGTATCTTAAATGCTTGCTCAGAAGAGACAGCCCTGGGAAGGACCGTGCAGGGGACAGCAGCTGGAATAGGAAGTCAGCTCAAGCCCTTTGCCTTTCCTGGGGCACTTCAAACAATGTGGGCTTCAGTGAGGCGGCATCTAAGGCCCCGTCTCTGCTCTGCAGTGTGAGAGAGGGAACTAGCCCACAATGCGTGCTGATAGGCTGGGGCTGGCAAGACCACCTTATCATCATGCTAGAACTTTCCTCGCTGTGGCTAGCCAGCCAATAGGGATTCAGGAGACCTCGGTGCTGCTCTCCCAAGACAGCAGACCTAGAACAATGTTCACTGAGAGAATCGTGATCTTGCTCAATCCCACAGGGCCCACATAATGCCCAGGCCAGGTGCCACCAACTGGAGTCATCCGTCTGAGGTCCTTCTCCTCTCATTTGGGGAAGGAACTGCCTGCTGCCAAGCCCCCTCTGTCCCCACCCCACCCTGATCTGTTCTGTCACTAGCATGTTTGTCAAATGCAAGCCTCAAGACCCTGATTCTCAGAAAGCTCCCTTGCCCAGAAGTCACCCCAGGGAGGAGCAGGTAGGAATTACACCTGGGAAACAGCATAGGCAGTCCTCCTCTCCTAGCCAGCCAGAGCCAGAATGGAACGAAAAGGTCATCTGAGTGTGGTCCCCGGGGCCAGCAGCATCAGCAGCCTGCTGACGCTCATTAGAAATACAAATTCTCAGGCCCATCCCCAGACCTACTGAATCAGAGACGGTGGGGTTGCGGCGGGTGGGGCAAGCATCTGTGTTTTAGCACAGCTTCTGGGTGATTCCAATGCCCTCTCTCATGTGAGAACTGCTGGACTATGACTGTGGGGTTGACAAGAGGCGGAATCCACTTGCCGGCAATGGACTAGTTTGGGGACCAAGCAAAGAGGTGTCCTGGAGGCACAGCGACTACATATGCTCAGCTGCTGACCGCAGGGTTCACAGTTCAGACTCACCAGCCACTCTGCAGGAGAAAGAGTAGATAAGAGCCTGAGGAGCCCTGTGGGCCAGTTCTACTCCATCCTACAGAGTCACCATGAGTTTGAATCGACTACGGCGATGAGTTTTCAGAATGAGGCAAGCTCCTCACTTTAGAGAGTGGGAAATTAAGAGACGCCCAAAGAGAATGGACTGGCCCAAGGCCATATGGCAAAATACTGCCAGAGCTACAGCCCCCATCTGCCATCTCTGGCCACCGTCTGCTACAAAGCCTACTGCAATGGCAATTCACGGAGGGTGACAAGAAATACTCTCAAATGGCCCATCCCTCCTGCCAGCTCTTCCTCTCGGAGCTGCTCTCACAGTTGCCACCTCACCCCCTACCAGAACCCAACTGGGCTCACTTGGCTTTTCCAGACCTAGGTCTCATGGCATGGGAGGGAGACTGGAGAGGGAGCCTGGAGCCTGGAGCCCTCAAGGGACACGGCACCAATAGCTCTGGGCCCTAATGCTGTCCCACTGCCTCTGAGAGATGCTGCCTGCACCCTGAAGGCATTGGTAGGCATTTTCCCCTAGACAGCTCCGACTCTAATGCCTGGGGAAAGTTTTATTCCCTGCTCCTTGCAAGAACAAGATTCTCCAAACAGAAGTCAACGACCAAGGCAATGTCACAAGACCTCCCCTACCCTCCCCCTGCCCACAGACAGACACTGTAAAACAGATTCAGTACCTTCCCCTAGTCCAGCTCACTGAAGCTGCTAAGAGCCCCACAGGGAGAGAGGAGGCTGCAGCCCAGTCTGAAGGGCAAGGTTGACTGTTGAGGGACCACTTGCCGGAACAAGGAAGCTCCCAGGGGAGCCAGCAAGGGGTGGGGTTGGGGAGGGACACAGGGCACCCCAGTGGGCTTCCACTTGTGGCCTAGGGTGCTAGGAGGACCATGGTTACCCTCTGTCTCAGCTCAACAACTGGTGTCCCCTCAGCAAGAGACTGGGTAGGAGTGGGGAGTACTGGCAGAAGAGGAAGTTTGGGAGATGGGAGGTGTGGTTAGAGGCAGAAGTTCTGTTTGTTGAGACATCAGAGACCCCAAGAGTTACAGTGTCAGCTTCATGATGTACCAGTTCAAGATGAGGCGCTTAGGACTTCCCACTGACCTGGGCCCACCCTACCCATCACTCTCAGGAATTCCAGTCTCAGCCATTCATTCTTAGTTGTCCCCTTGGAGTCCACACCATAAAGTGCCCTATTTCTTGTCGCTGTCCTTCCTCAGTGTGGCAGGGAGGGAGCCAAGGTTTTAGGCTCTTCTCCATGACTAGGTAGGGGCTACAATGGTCTCCTTGTTCCAGGAGCCTCCTGGAACTAGGGTCTTCTGGTCTGTCAGTGTGGAAAGCCCTGGTAGGCTATTCCTGTGCTCTAGGTGCTCCTGGTTGGGACCAGCATATGGGACTCCTTCCCTTCCACTTGAGACTCGGCCCCACTTGACATTTCCTCTTCTCTATGCCCCTCTCTACCCAGTGTCCACACCGATGGCTTCCTGCCTGGGTAGGCCTGTTCTCCAGTCCTGGCCTGGCCTCTGTGGCCTGCTCAGGGTCACCCAGAAGGGTAGTAGGGGGTATCGCTGTGGTAGTTGTAATCTGGGCACACCTTCTGCACCAGCCGGTAGTCCGTGCTGTAGAAGGCGATGTAGACACAGACAACTTTGAAGGGCTGGGAGCAGCTCCAGGTGGCTGAGCTTTGGGAGTGGTCTCGGGAGCAGGTCTTGGCTGGGTCATGGGTACAGAGCGAGGTCCGGCGGCCCCGTTCCACTTTCTCCCACTCCATTCGGCAGTTGAAGATCTTGGAGGCCTTAGCTTCGATGAAGATCTGCTGCTCCTGGTGGAACTCCACAGCTTTGCTGGGGGGCACAAGGCTGATGGAGATGTTGCCCTGGCCTGTGGCGTTGTGTCGGAAGTAGACGCTGAAGGTCCCATTGCCATGGTCCACAATCTTCCCTGTGACGAGCAGGTTGAGGGCTACTGTCTTGATGTTGGAGTAGAAGTCTCCCCAGCCAAAGATTTTCTTCACCTTGGCTGACGGCGGGGGGCTCTGGACTGGGCGATTAGGGGGCTGCCCAAGGACCCCCCATGTCTCTCCAGGTGGAGCCAGAAGCCCTAGGAGGGTGGAGTTGGCCACAAGGCGAGACTTAGGTGAGATGTGGCCCCGCTTCCGAGGAACGCGTGGCCGGGGCTGGCTCTCATGGTCATCATGATCAGGGTCTTCCGAGCCAGGAGGGCCATCATCCTGGCCACAGATGACCTGTGAAGACAGTTGGGAGGAGAGTGAGAGCTCTGTCCCCTGAGGACCTGGGCCCTTGTGCCCTGCCCATTATCGCCACCATTGTTGCCATCCCAGACCCTTCCTCCCATTCTGACTTGGCACTGAGAAGTCCCTGCATGTTGCCCACTTATTTTGGGAATTCACCATGTCCTCTGGCTCACTGCGTCATCCCATCTCATGTTCTGATGAGCTTATCCCCACCTCCTCCTCCCACTGTCTCACCTCTGTTCAGAGTCTGTAAGAACGGTCGAGAATTCTCTCCAGTGGACAGCTGCACCAGAGGCACCGGGCTCCTAACCCCAGGGAGTCCCCAGTTTCATGGGGGAGGCTCCGCTTCTGATCATGGGAGAATCCCCATCTCATGGCAGAAGCATCCCCTGAACCGAGACAGCCCCAGTCTGGTAAGAGAGGTAAAGTCCCTATCTCTGTGAAATTCCCAGGCTGAAGGGTGAGGCACATTCTCTGCCCTCAAGAAGCCCTGAATCAATTAGGGGAGTTCCTTGCCATGCTTGGAGGACCCCCAGTCTGACAGGAGAGGTATGGTCACCACCTTTAGGGACTTCCCAGTCTGCCCTAGGTTAGCATCTATCCTCAGATGCAAAGACAAGCCACAGGCAATGGATCACATGAACCCAGCACAAATGCAGTTTAGGTTTTGGCCGGAGGACTAGAGTGAGACCTGGAGTGGATTCGATTCCACACGCAGGGTGTGGTCAGCCAAACACCTCTCTGAGGAACATTGATGTTGACATGCCAAGACTTCACTTGCATTATCATGTAGGCGTTCTTACTATTCCCATTTTGCAAGTGAGGACACCAGGTCCCAGAGGTTACATCACTAAGAGGCTAAGGTCACAGAGCGTCCAAGTCAGGCCTTCCATTACAACACACATTCCCGACCAGATGTGTTCCTTTAAAGGTGTTTTAACCTAGCCCCATCCCCACACAGAATTTCATATAAAACACCACGTGAAGCTCCCCCTGCCTCTACCGGGTCAGCTATGGCCTCTGGAAGCTTCCTGAAGGAGCTGTAGGAAGAGCCTCAGGCCAGCCTGACCCAACTCAAACACCCAGGACTCCGGAGAACACCAAGGAATCGTCAAGGTTTCCTGAGGCAACAGCTGTGTGTTTGTTCAGCTTTTGAAAGACAGTCATCATTCTGTGTGCCTGTGTCACCGGCACCAGGGGCACCAGCTCACAGCTGGGCAGCATCTGGATCTGTTGGGCACCCTAGAATGAGGAATGGGGAATGTCTGATGGTTTGAGGTCCAGAGGGCTCCAAACAAGCTTCGAGTCCTCCTGCCCCCTGTTCTAGCTCTGACCATACCTGCAGATGTGTTCATGGCTATGCTCATCACACTTGAGGGTGGCCCGGCCTGCCAGGCCCCAGGGATGGGGTGGAGGAGAGGGATAGCCAGAAGGGGAGGCTTCTGGGGCTGGAGTCAGGGCTGCAGATCTGTGTGCCCTTGTCCCTGGGGGCCCCAGTTGTAGGGCTGGGGGATAGAAAAGCACCTTTGGTAAGGGTATGGGAGGGAAAGGTCACAGTGAACCAGGAGTGAAAGCAAAGGAAAATACTGTTAGGAGAGAAGGTGCAGATCTAGATGTAGGGCCAGGCGCTTCTCCATGATAGGACTGGGGAGGGGAGGGCTGGGCCAGAGGGAGTTAAGCCCTCAGCTGGGGTCGGTAATGGGGTGCCCCGGCATCCTGGACACTGGGCAGACGCGAGTGAGCGTTCAGGGAGCGGGTTCGGGGCGCTCCGCTCAGCGGCCGCGAGCGCCTGGGGCGGGAGCAGCCTGCCCGGGTCCTGTGGGGCTCTGGCTGCTCGCAGCCGGGAGAAGAGAGGAAAACAACAGGCGGGGAGGGAGGGAACAGGAGGGAAGGCGGGAGCCAGGGATGCGGTGCTAGCTCCGCGCGCTGGGGGACACACAATCGGGGCCCCCTGGGTTTACGAGGGTAGCTGAAAGGTTCACGCCCCCCTGACCTGGCGAGTCATCAGCTCCACAACCCAGCCCCCTTCTGCTAGTCCCAGGCGCCAGGCAGGGTCGGGTAACCCTTAAAGACTCGGGCCCCAGCCTTTTCCCCAGTGATGGTCGCACCTCTCGCCACCAAGAGCGAAGTGGGTGGGCCAACCAAGCACCCTCTCCCCGCCCCCATTAACCCTTTCTGTCCAGTCTCTGGCCTCGGACTCGCCCTCTTCCCCAGACTCCAGTCTCCTTCTCTAGCCCCAGGATGGCATGAGAAGGGAGAAAGTTTCTGGACCCGGAAGCTTGCCGTGCTCCCCCCTCTCCTCTGGACTCGTCCCCCTGCGCCTGGCTCCCCGCAGACCACTCACCAGATAGAGGCTGCCCTGTACTAGGAACACGAAGCAGCAGCGAGTCAGTTGCATCTTTCTTCTCTGCTCCAGTCCGTTTCCTCGCCTTTCGGGGTCCCAGGTCCCCTCTTCACCCCTGCTGCTTCAGGCGCTTCGTCCCATGCTCCTGGTCCCCGAGGCTCGCGGCCCTCCCCTTTGCCAAGAGCCCAGGACCGACCCCGCCCCCTTCGGTCCAGCTGTCTAGCCACCGCCCCCTTGCCCTGGTCCAGCTGCGGGAGACGCAGCCCCCGAAGTCCCAGATGTGCGACCCGAGCGCCTCGAAGGGCCCCAGCTGCGCGGCGGCTCTGCCGCTCCAGATACACGCTTGGCACCCCCTCAGTTCCAGCTGCGCCGCTCTAGCCCAGATGTGCTGGGGACCTGCGCGCGCGCCCGTCCCCGGTGCTAATTCCCCCCCGCTAGACAGCCCCTCCCGCCCCGTCGCGGCGCGCCCCCTGGCGGACGCCCCTAGCTGAGCCGAGCCCGGACCGCCAGCTCCGGGCTCAGCGCCCCGCCAGACTGGAGCGCTCCTGGCGCCCGGGCGGCTCCCGCTTCCTCGTCCCTCCCACCAGCGGCGGCGGCGGCGGCATTGACGGCGGCGGCGGCAGGTACAGTGAGCCCAGCCGGTTACCTCCGGAGTTAACTCCTCCCCTGCCGGCCCGCAGCTTGAGGACCTGGAGGATTGGCTCTCTGGACCCGGAGGGGCTTGGATAACTCTTGGGGCCAAAGAAGGAGGATGGTAGCCAGAGAACAGAGATCCTACCTTTTCCATCTCTCTGGCAGGGCGCCTATTCCCTCCGAGCAGGCTTTGGGAATGTGCTGCCTTCCCCTTTGCCCAGGAGGCCTGGAATTTGGAAAGGTCATTTTTTCCAAACCCATTCTAATAATGAAAAAAAAAAAAAGTCTTCCTTATTGTCAAGGTAGCTTATCTGCACAGCCTAAAGGCCATTCTCGTCCTGCAAGACTCCCTTCTGTGCTGATGGAAGTTCTTCTAAGCGTCTAGCCTGCACTCCTTTTGCTTTAATGTCAGTTCCCTTCCTCTTCTCCTTTACTCGAGGGGCTGGAGTAGTCCCCTGGCCTTCTCAGTTGCATCTTTGTGATAAGAAGCTTTTGACTTTCTCCAGCCTCGCTTCTCTCTGGGGCCCTTGGTGGAAAAGGCTGCCAGAGACCAGGCAGCATGCTGACGCTGAGACCCAAAGTAAGCTTCCTGAGAAGCTGCAGAGGGGTGGGGATGGCCTCCCTGGAGGTTGCCCCTTCATTCTTCACTCCTTTTCTCTCCCTGTGGCCCAGTGGGTGGCCAGGTTGGGAGGTGGGTCTCCTTTCTTGTTGGGGTCCTTGCAAAGATCCTGGTCTGAGATTGTCACCTGTACCCCTTATCTAAAGTCTTTGCCCTAGAATCGCTGGGCTCTTTTAGTCTTTAGAAAAATAAAGGTCAGGTACTAGCACCCCTTGGAGACTGTGAGGGTGAGAGTGAGAAGCACCCCATCATTCATAGTGGCCCCCAGCCTGGGCTGGGTCTGTGGGGTGCAGTGACTAGTTGCTTTGCTGTGGCCCTCCAAGACCTAGCTTGGTCCCTGGCTGCAGCCCCCAGCACGCACCCAGCCTCCTCCCCCACCATCTGCCAGGCGGGTGCGAGGGGAATGCAGATGAGTCTTAATATCAGCCTGGGCCAAGTGCAATGAGGGAGACAGATCCTGCAGAAGCCAGACAGCATCACGGAGCCCCCTGCATTTCCTGGGCATCATAGGCACTACCAGGATTCAATAGCCCTTCCCTGGCTGGGGTGTAGGGGGGGCATGCATACCTAGTCAAGGGCCCCTAAAGCCAGGGGAGGATGGAACAGGTAAGTCCTTGTCTGGCCTCTCAGCCCCTAGTCACCTGGGAGGAAGAAGCTGCCAGCCTGTGTGTGGGCAGCTGATTCTGGTGCTCGATGAGGCAGAGGCGGAGCCAGGTCTACTCCTTGCCCCTCTCCAGAAGGTCCTGTCCTCTGCAGAGCAGTGTGGCCCAAAAGAAAGACTGCAGGCTTTCAGGCAGAGAGTCCCAGTTTCCACTCCAGACCTAGCTGTGTGACCTTGGGCAGGTGGCTGTGGTTCTCTGATGCCAGCTTCCTGATCTCTTGTTGCAAGAATGGAATGAGACAAACTGTGCAGACCAAGCGCAGGCACAATGGCTGGCGGGCAGTCGTAGGAGTGCAGTAGATGGAAGTTCTCTCGCTCCTCCACTTCCCACACATTTGCTCCAGCAGCTGCTCCTGCCAGGCGTGCCCTCTCTCCTCTCTTGGTCATTCCTGGCTCTCACTTCCTTCAAGTGCCCCCCTCCACATTCATCCATCAACCACCGGCAGAGTGTGTCCTCAGTGCCAGGCACCAGGCCAGGGGCTGGGATACAGAGATGAATGGGACACCATCCTTGCCCTCAAGGACCTCACCGGCCAGTGCAGAGCAGAGACAGAAAAAATCGATAATTATAGCAGTGTGGTGAGTGGAATAACAGATGCTTGTTCAAGGCATTATGGATGCACCAAGGAAGGGAGGGGTCAGGAAGGGCTTCCCGGAGGAGGTGAGACCTGGAGGAGGTGAGGTGAGGTGAGGTCAGGCTGCAAGGAGGAGTCACTCAAAGTCTATTCTTGGCAAGGGCATTGAATGATCCAAGGTCTGGAGGCTGGAACTGGAAGCACAGAGGGAAGGCTGGAACTTGAGGCTGGAACCAGATAATGGAGGGTCACATGGCTGGGACCTTTGTTTATGAAATACATTGAAGGCCTTTAAGGGGTTGGTAATTAGAGTCAGATTTTTTCTTTTCTTTCTTTTTTAAAGCTTTTTGAGAATTCAGTGGCTATAGAGAGGCTACAGGGTTGCTATGAGTTGGAACCGAGTTCATGGCGCCTGACAGCACCAAGAGGGCAGAAGATGACCCTGGTGGGCACAAACGGCACCATCGGCTACTAACCTAAATGTTGGCCGTTGGATTCACCCAGCGGCTCTGGAGAGGAAAGACCTGGTGATCTGCTTGTGTAACGATTACGGCTGAGGAAATCTTAAGAGACAGTTAGTACTACTCTGTGACACGTGGGGTTGCCATGAATCAGAATGAACTCGATGACAACGAGGTTTTTTATTTGTTTTTTGAGGGAAGACACGATGGAGGGAATCAGGGGATAAACACGGTGGTCTGGGGAGAGAGAAGGAGCTGCAGCTGGAAGACATCTTCAGAAAGTGACTGACAGGAGGGAGGAGGAGACGAAAGGGAGTCAAGGTGTCTGGCTTGAGCCACAGACCTGTGCTGGCTGAGTGGGTGCCACAGGTTAGGGGAGAAGAAAGCGGTGTGCGTGGAGGGGTGGGCACAACTTTGGCCATGTCAGGCTGGGTGCTGCTGGCCATCCAAGGGCCAAAGGAAATGCGGCCTAGGGTTGTGCAGGTGTGGAGAACACAAGAGGGGAGGGGAGCAGGGATGGAGGAGCTCTGGGCACCCTGGCATTTAAGGGGTGGGCAGAGGAAGAGCAGACTCCCAAGGAGGAATGGTCACCCAGGGGTAAGAAGGATGGCTGGAGCTAAGTCTGGATGCTGTGGGGTGCTCATACTCGAGGGTGCCATGAAGGGTGGGTGCTATTACACAGTATGCAGATTTTAGGGTCCCTTCCAGACAGCCTTTGTTTGTAGGTGGGAGCCCAAGAATAGATGTTTCTTATAAGCCTCTGTCTCCACCCAAGGTGATTCTGATAGAGGCGGTATCTTCATAAACCCTGGGAAGAAGGAGGGAATGGTCCCCAGGACAGAGGATCAGAGAGGCCTAACAAGGCAGGGACAGAAAACTAACCCCTGCGGTTGGCTGAGATGCCTCTGGCAACTTCATCTGACCTCGG
Source organism: Heterohyrax brucei (assembly GCA_028571685.1). Taxonomy (NCBI): domain Eukaryota; kingdom Metazoa; phylum Chordata; class Mammalia; order Hyracoidea; family Procaviidae; genus Heterohyrax; species Heterohyrax brucei. Next base: position 107,115,817 of record CM053149.1, on the reverse strand, counting down.
TCCCTCCAGCTGCTGCAGGGTGAGGAGACAGGCCACAGACACAGTAAACTTGGGTTCATACGAAGCCCAGTAGAGCTGTGCTGGAGGGTGCTGTGCTTCTGTCTGGCATTTAGGCTTACCTGTCTGCATCCCTCAGGCCCTGCTATAATACCCTGTACCCAGAGGGTGCTTGATAAAGGGGACAGAATTGAAGGAATTGGCCCCACCCCTCAGCGCCAGCCTCCTCTGTGCGCATTTGCACCATGATTGTGGGTGGCTGGGTGTTTGCTTCGCACCTTTGATGCTCTCACCTGCTTCCATTGCAGCTTTGGAAGAATTGTCTCCCCACCCCCACTTCCCCAGGGCTGCAGGAAAGAAAACAACACAGTGGATGCCTGATCAGTGCTTATTGAATGAATGGGAAATGGGGTTCCTGGCAGTTTGAAAGGAAGAGGAGATGCCCTGGAGCCAGCTGGATAGAGAGGACCAGGGGGATAGGGAGAGGGGATCATTGTAGTTTCTAATCTCTCTTGTTTACCTGGCAATTTGCAATTTTAAAGTGGTATGGTCAAGTGTTAGGTATGGAGTGCCCAAGAGCCCAGAGGGAAATCCTAACTCAAATGACGGGGTCAAGGACAAATCTTAGAGAAATTTTATCTTAAATGATGTGTGGACCAGCCCAGGTAGGAGAGGAGGAAAGAACCCTCCAGGCAGAGGAAGCAACTCCAGCAAAGACCTGAGATGAAAGCAAGCCCGGGGACGGGGTTCCAATGACAGATGAAAGACCATTTGTTCCACAAATAGTTATCAAGCGTCTACTTTCATGTCGGGTCCTGGCTAGGGGTGGGGGTACAGTTGCCAACAGGAGAGACTGCAGCCCTTATTCTCATAGAGAATTTGAGCTGTGGAAGAGACAGAGATTAAATCAATAGGTTCACAAAAGCAGCAGCTCTGAGAGGTTGGTGAGTGGGATGAAGGAGACGACCTGCAAATTCTGAGTGAGACAGTGACCAGGAAGGGGTCCTAATTTACCCAGGAGTGGTCAGGGAAAATCTATGTGAGGATGTGACATTTCAGCTGAGATCTGAAAGATTCAGAGGCATTACCCAGACTTAGAGTTAAAGGAACAGCTTTCTGGGCAAAGGGAACAGCACCTGCTAATACCCCGAGACCAGGAAGAGCCTGGTGAATTGGCAGAGCTGGAAGACTGGAGTGTGGTGACGGCATGGTGAAGTGGCACAGGAGAGGTAGACAAGGACTAGATCTTGCAAGGCTCCATGGGCCTGGTTAAGTGTTTTGGGTTTTATCCTGTGATTAAATTTTTTGTTTTTTTGAGGTTTTGGGACTGTGTTTTAAGCAGGGGACAGACGTGCACTTTAGGAGTACACCTCTGATGGCAGTGTGGAGGGGGGATTTGTGGGGATAGATAGCTGCAGGATGCAAGGTGATGGCAGCCTGAATTAGGGGACAAGCAGTGGGGATAGCGAGGAGGGGATGGCCTTGCAAAATGTTAGAGGGTGGGATGAAGAGGAGTCAGACTCTAGAACGTGAGGGTGGAAGGGTTAAAGACGACCCCCAGCTTTCTGGCCTGGGAGCACAGGATGAAGAGCAGGTTTGTAGGAGAAGCTGCAGCATCCTGTTCTGCACAGCAGAGTCTGAAGTGCTGTTGGGTACCCAGGTGAAGGGAACAGCTGCGTGCAGAGGGGAGGTCAGGCTGCAAGGATGGCACTGGGAGGTGTAGGAGCCTTGGGGGTCATTGGAGCTGAGTCTGAGGAGCTTGCAAAGGGTGGAGCCACAGGAAGGTACAAAACAGGACTTCCAGGGTAAGTCACATAGGAAGAAATTAGGAAAGAGGGGGGATGGAGTGGAGAGGGCTATGAAGGTCAGGAAACAGGTGGAAGACAGCTGGCCCTCAGCTTCAGGCCTTGAGAGGTCATCTGCTGTCTCTAACAGGAGTTCACCAGCCAGAAGTGACCTTCTTCTGGCTACAAAGGCTCCTGAAAGAGCCTGGTAAAGTGGAAAGGGCTTGGAACAGGGTTCCTGCCCAACAGAGACAGGCTCAGGCTGAGGTCTTCTGCCTGGCTGATCTTCGGCATATCTGTCACCTTGCTTGGACTTTAATCCCCTTGCCTTCAAGAGGGACCAACTTTCCCACCTCCTTGGTAAGGACTTGGCTGCATACTGGATACACAGGGTGCCCTGGTCTTCTGGCTGAATTTAGCTAGCAGAAAGAATTTGTAAACAGGGAAACACTAATAAAAGGAGTCTAGCCATGCTCCGTCCTGCTACACTGCAGCATCTCTGATAGTGAAAAGGGAGAGAAAGCGGGACCGAGGTGGGCCCCTAGACTGTGGGACAGCTGGCAGGGAGCCAGCACCTGGCAAGAAGTCAGAGCTGGCCCCCTCAGCCACCTGTCGACTCGACCCAGACTGCTGCAGTTAGGTCTAGCTCCTGCAGGGGGCGCCGGGAGAGACCACGCGGGCGTGGCGCGTTGGAGGCCAGTGGGGTCAGCGCGCCGCCTGGTGGGCGCTTTGGGCACCTGTAGGCACTTTGCCCCAGCGACGGAGGGACAGAGGGATCCTTCCGCCCCGCGGGCACTCCCCACCTGTCTGCTGGGGCTCCGAAATTTTCCACCCACGCTCAATAAAGACTCCTTAAAAAAAAAGAGGAATGGCGTTTGCTACTCAGAGGCATTGCTACGCAGTTGAGCGCTAGAGCCAGATCACCTGAGTCCCATCCTGTGTTTGCCACTGTGTCTGGAGCAGGTTACTGCACCGCTCTGTGCCTTGGTGTCCTCACGAGGATAATAACGCAACTACATGCGCCTGGCATGTAGTAGGTGCTCAGTAAATGCTATTCTTAGGTTACCATTCCTTTACTCAGTCAACACCGGATTTTAAAGTGTCTGCCTCACTGTTTTTGTGAAATGGGTCAATACAACATCTGTTCTGAGAAATTCCTTATTCCTTGTCCCTGGAGGTGCAGGGTGGGCACAGAGCAAAGACAATCAGAGTCTGACCCCTCTCTGTCACCCTGGCCCTCAGGTTTGCCAAATGAGTCCTGATCACGCCTCACCTAAATTCTTGTCCTGCTTGTCTGAATCCCTGATGGACCTTAGGCCGGAAAGCCAAGTGAAAAAGACTCCTCGAGAAACCGGGGTTTTCATCTTGGGCATCCCTCTCACCCTGCACAGGGCAGACTAGACGTTCCTGCCCTAGCGGAGTGTCCCGATTGCAACAGTAGTGGCCGCGCCTTCCATTTCCAGGCCAGTGGTGACGCCTGGAGGCAGAGGTAAGGACAAACGCGACCACCACTCTAGCGCTTCCACTTCTCGGAAGACTGTGAGGCTTCTCTCTGGGTGGCGGGTGGGGGCAGTGGTCCGGAGAGCAGCAGACGCTGTCCGAAGTATCCAGGAGGCAGAAGGGTTTTTCCAAAGCAGCGTTGATCTGGCTTCTATCAGGGAGACAGAATTTGGGAGTTTCGGATTTTGAATCAGACAAGAGAGGTAGGCGATCCTGGGGAAGCGGTGCGAGAGGGCCAGGGGCACTGAGGAAGGGGTAGCTAGGAGTGGGAGCCAGGGAGTGACCAAGAAGTCCAAAATAAAGACTTCCGGAGTCCTCTCTCTCCACCACATGCCCCATTTGGTATCGTCCTTGCTCCCCTTTGGTGCTCCTTAAATTTCATGGGCCGGTGTAGGACAGAACATGATAAAATGAGCCAAGTCTGGGAGTAGCCACAACCTGAAAGAGGTCCCAGTCTGGGCCAGCCTCTGCAGGGGTCAGATGCAGCCAAGGAGCCACCTGTAACCAAGGAGATTTAGAGTGACAGTAGGGAGGACACCTCACCCTTGGGCCACCAGGGGATTGTGGCTTCCACAATGGCTTCATCCAAAGCCAGCTCCTCCCTGCTCTGGGGACTTGTAGGCTGGCAGCTCTGCGCAAGTGCCCCCCGCCACTCGCTCCTGAATGCCAGACACAGGTTCCACGGGCCCTGCAAGTTCAGAGTATCTAAGATTGAACTCGTCACACGCTGTCTGGTGAACCCATGGCTACCCTGTACTCCCCACCCCACAAAGGGTCCCACATTCCACTTCATTAGAGTCTTGATGCCAGCGTTGCCCCTGACCTCTCAGCCACATGTATGGTAACATCTTCTCTTCCATCCCCACTGCTTGTGTCAGAACTCCATCACTGCCCAGGGCCCATGTTTGTTGCCATATCTCCTTAGGTGACAGATTCCAGACTTTCCTTGGTTTTGATGACCTTGACAGATTTGAGGAAGACTCTGGTCAAATATAGTATAGCATACCCCTCTATAGGAATCACAGAGGTAAAGTGCTGTTTTCATCCTGTTATATCAAAGGCTAAACCAAAGATGTCATTTTGAGGACTAAGGTGCACCTGACCCAATCCATGTACTTTCAGTCGCCTCGTACGCATGTGGACGATGCATAGACAATGGATAAGGAAGACTCAAGAAGAATAGGTGCCTTCGAATTACGTGTTGGTGAAGCATACTGAATATACCATGGATTGCCAGACGAACAAACAAATCTGTCTTGGAAGAAGTATAGCCAGAGTGCTCCTTAGAAAGTTTGTCTGTGTACTTTGGACAGGTTATTAGGAGGGACCAGTTTCTGGAGAAGGACATTATGCTCGGCAAAGCAGAAGGCCAGTGAAAAAGAGGAAGACCCTCAGTGAGATGGATTGACACAGTGGCTACAACGATGGGCTCAAACACAGCAACAATTGTGAGGGTGGTGTGGGACCCGACAGTATTTTGTTCTGTTGTGCATAGTTTTGCTATGAGTTGGAACAACACAACATATTAAAACCAACCCCACTGCTGCCAAGTCAATTCTGACTCATAGCAACCCTGTTTATCAAAGACATAGCCTGCTAATAGACTTGTTGATGTTGACCTTGGTCACCTGGCTGAAGTGGTGATTGTCAGGTTTCTCTGCTGTGAAGTTAGTCCTCTCCCCACCTTTTCACACTGTACTGTCTAGAAGAAAGTCACTGGTGTGCAGCCCACACTGATGGAGTGGGGGGTTATGCACCCCTTGATTTAGGTGATGCCAACAGTCGGTGCTTGGCCACTAGCCTAAAGGTTGGTGGTTTCAACTCACCCAGCAGCCTCATGGAAGAAAGTCTTGGCAGTCTGTTTCCATAAAGATTGCAGTCAAGAAAACCTTATAGATCAGCTCCACTCTGTAACACATGGGGTCACCGTGAGTCAGAATCACAGGCAATGGGTTTAGCTACGTTTTTTATTTGTAATTTAATCTACACAGGAGACTTGTCTTTGCCGTCCTTTATTAATTTATTCAGTCACTTGTTTATAGTATAGACTCAAGGGTATTTATTTTACATTTTGGGTTATGGTTCAACACTGTTTTGTTGTTCGAATTGTTGAGCTGTATTTTTTACCCTACAGATTGGAAAAATTAACAGGTCGATTCACAACCAGGTCTGTGCACTACTGGGCTCTGGGGAAAGGCACTAGCCCTCTGCATGTTCTGACTGGAGAATCTGGACATGAGTGCCAGGCACCAGTTGCAGGGCACAGCCTGAGCCTGTTTCTGTTTAAAGAAGGAATCTCTACCTTGGTATCTGTCTTCTGCCTGCCACACTGACCCACTGTCCACAATCTATTTTGCACTCAGTGGACACTGAGTGGCCCTTGTGCTACACAGATCACACTGGATCCCGTCCCTGCCCAAAGCCACTGGGGGCTTTCCCAGGCTCTTCGAATAACACTCAGAATTCCTTACTGTGGCCTGCAGTGCCCTCTATTGGGGCTTGTTATGGATTGAATTGTGTCTTCCCAAAATGTGTGGCAACATGGCAAGGCCCTGATGCCCGGTATTAGGTGGTTCTGCATCGTTTTGTCATCTGATGTGATGTTCCCATGAGTGGTGGTCAGGATTATGTCAACTTGGCTACTCCATGTTTGGCTGCTATATTAAGTGACAGGGCGGGGCTTGTGGTGGCTTCCCGCCCCTCAGCTCTCATCTCTCGACCTTCCACTACTACTGCTGGTCTGCTCACATAGCCAGGAGCTCCTGCTCTCTTCTTCCAGCGTCTGGTTCCTGGACTTGAACTAGCAGCTGTTGGATTCATCAATCCTTACAGTTGGCACTTGAGAGTCCTGCTCCCTGACCTGCTGATCCTGGGTTCGCCAGCCTCTGCTGCTCCATCTCGCCACCAGCTTGGGATCCACCGACGTACACAACTGGTGATCTAGAACTCGGGTCTCTGACCTGCTGACTTTGGGTTCCTCAGCTTCCGTGGCCACGTGAGGCTTGTGCCAGGACTTGGGACATTCAGCTTCTGTGATTGCGTGAGCTGTTTCTTATATCTATATCTATCTATCTATATATTGTAAATCTTTTCTTGTACCTACACGTGCTACTGGTTTTGCTTCCCTAGAAAACCCAGCCTAAGACACCATGTGTCATAAATTCTTCCTCCGTGATATTAATAAGGCAGGATTGGAGGCAGTTATGTTAATGAGCCAGGACTCAATCTATAAGATTAGGTTGATTAAAACAGAGTTATTTAAAACTCTCTCTTGAGATATGAAAAGAGAGAAGTAAAGTGAGAGACGTGGAGGCCTCATACCACCGAGAGAGAAGCACCAGGAACATAGATGTCCTTTGGGCCTGAGGTTCCTACACTCTTTGACCAGGGGAAGATTGATGACAAGGACCTTCCTCCAGAGCCAACAGAGAGATGAAGACTTCCCTGGAGCTGGTGCCCTGAAATCAGGCATCTAGCCTCCTAGACTGTAAGAGAATAAATTTCTCTTGCTAAACCCATCTACTTGTGTGGTATTTCTGTCACAGGAGCACTAGATGACTAAGACAGGGTTCAACACAGATTTCACCCCCTCAGAGAGCCCTGCCTGCTTCTGTAAAGATTCAAGTCCAAAAAAACCAAACAAACAAAAAAACAAAGAAACCTATCCAGAAAAACATCTATTGCCTCAGAGCGACCCTATAGGACAGAGTAGAACTGCCCCAAAGTATGACAGGTTGGTTTCAGTTTTTCAGAGAGCCCTTTTCTCAAAATCATTTCTAAAGCCACCCTGTCACCACCTCTAGGCCACAGTCATTGCTCTCATGTCATCCCACCTTTGATCTTCATTGCCATTTGAATGCATTTTATTTACTTCCCATGAGTCCCTGGGTGGTGAGAAGGGCTAAAGAGCTCCATTGCTGGGAGGTTGGAGATTTGAGTCTCTCCAGAGGTACCCTGGCCACCTCCTTCTGATAAACTGGTCACCAAAAACCCTGTGAAGCACAGTTCTGCTCTGACACCCATAGGGTCACTGTGAGTCAGAAGGGACTTGATAGCAACTGGTTTGATCTCTGTTTTTGCCCCCCTACCTGGACTAGAATGTAAGCCCCATGAGAGAGGCTGATGCGCTGTCTGTTGGCTTGTTGGCCCCTATAGCCTGGGCTTAGGACAGGACCTGATGATGAGCAGTGGGTAGTCTCACCACTTGCTTGTTGAGTGGCCAGGCACAATGCTCCTTCAACCACATTAGGGACTCCAGGGTGTGGGAGAGAGAAGATTATAATCTTTTTCTTTAGACACCTCTGGTTTATCTAACCTGTTTCAAAGAACATGTAGTCTTATGATTTGTAATTAAAAAGAAAATTCAATAATGTTTCCAAAAAATGAAAAGAAATAAATTAAAGCTTTCATTTCCTGGGGAAAAATAAATAAGAAAGAAGCAGAACATTTCATGTGGGAAATTGCTTGGTGTAGGGGTGGGGGTGGCAGTGGGGGCACAGGTTGTCCCCTGAGGCTTGTGGATTGGGGTGGGTGAGGAGAACTGGAGGGTATGGTGGCAGAGGAAAGAGCTGATGGAGAGACAGGAAGGTTCTAGAATCTTTACGGGGGGTTGTGGGCCCACAGTCTGAACAGAAGAAGTGGGAGGTGGAGCCGGGGGTGGGAGCAGTTGGGAGCAGTTCTACTCTGTCCTACAGGGTCACGATAGATCAGAATCACCTTGATGGCAATGGGTTTAATGGGAATCTTTACAGAAGCAGATTGCCAGCTCTTTCCTTCTGCAGAGCTGATCAGTGGATACAAACTGTCAACTTTAGTGGTGGGGTGGAAAACCTGTCTGGCAGCTGTGTGTGTGCAGCGTTCCCCCTGTTGGTTAATTGGGGCAGCTGGTGGGGAGCATGGATGGTAGGGGTGGCTGGGAAGCCCTGGGCTAGCCCTTCATACTACCACTTGGACTCGAATGGCCCTGTACTCCAGTGAAGAAGCCCTGGTGGGTGCTTGGCTGCTAAGCACCAAAGGGCCAACAGAGGGCGCTGCGGCGCTGTACGGGACTGGCTGGACCGTTCTGAGCCTTCCGGGCAGCTAAGGTCCTGGGTAGGTCCTGGGTGTGACTCAGGCATCCCGCTGCCTTCTCTCTGCAGACCTGGCCCTGCAGAGTGCCCACAGGACTCTAGCGTCCAGTTTTCTGCCCCGGGGACAAAGACGCCAGACTGGATCTGGAGCCGGACAGAACTCTACAAGTCATTCCCTCCAGGCCCCTGTCTGTAGACAGGGAGATGGCCCTTCTCCCGGTCAAGCTTCCGTCCGGTGTTAGTTCTTAATGTCCAACTCTGTCTCACTGCAGCTAAAGCAACATGCTGTTTTAAGGGCTGGGGAAGCCAGTGCTGAAGATGCCAGGAGAGCGGCCAGCCGTTACCCCAGGTGTCGTATGGTGCCCAGGGCAAAAACATGCCAATAAATCTCACTGACTTCTTCTACTCACCAGGGCTGCCCTCTCCACTCTGGAGCAGAGAACAGCTGGAGTGGGAACCCCAGGTCTTGGAGGTCAGGTGACAGCTGCCAAATACTGGGTTTCTCAGAATCTTCCCAAGAAATCTGGAAATGGGAAGGGGGCCAAGGGATTTGCCAGCCTCCTGGTGGCTGCCCAAGATCTCCCATCATCTCACCTTGGGCAGGTGACCCCAGGGTTGGGACATTCCTGGATAACTGCTCCTTTCCTTGGGAACTACAGCCCCTTCCACAGGACCCTGCCCCTCTCGTCCCCTAATCTTTGCCTGCCTCTCCTTCCTCCCGTGCTCTCCCAAACCCAGAGCTGGCTGGGCCCCATGGGGGACATCTGTGAGCAGCATTGGCCTGAGCTGCAGGCCTTTCATCCCGTGTCTCTCTTCATCTCATCCCAAGAAAGTTCCTCCTTTCCCATTTCAAGCTTCGTTGGCTCTACCATCCCAGGCCTGGCAAACTCTTGGGGGTGCGTTCTGTCTCAGGGTCAGAGGAAGCTCGGTTGCCTCTCAGATGCCCAGTTTGTCACTTCTGGGGTTCTGACCACCTGGGCCACCCTTCTTGGAGCTGACTGGGCATACAGGTGGGGCTAGGCACCCCGCATAACATCCAGGAATTCTGGCTGCCTGTTGGCCAGAGGCCCAGCGGGGCTGGGAAAGGGCTAACACTGACTCCAGAGGCTGGGCTGGCCCAGTCTTGCCTCAGGATTTGGGAGAATAGCGTTCTCTGGCTTGTTGCCTCTCCCCAGGAAGACAGAAAGCCCAATAGGCTGGTGACCCAGGGCCTGGGGTGGGTGAGTGGGTGGGCGGGCAGTGTGAGTGAGGCCTGATCAGTTGCAGGCTGCAGGAAACACATTCCACGGCTGGCTTCCCAGGAAGACTTCCGGCCCTCAGTGGATGATGTGCAGAGCGGAGCCTGTGTCTCCAGGAAGTGCTTCCACTGAGGTGCTGGTGTGTGTGCCTGTTAGCAGGGCTGAATGGCCAGAGACCCCACTGCCACCCCAACGGTGTGGACAGAGGCCCCTTTAACCCAGACCTAGTGGGGTGGGGACCTAATCTTGCCCTGTTCTCAGAGGTACCGGTGAACCTCTGTCAGCTGTGCAGAGGGCCAGTGGACAGCTCTTCCTCAGAGTGCCCCAGGCTGTCATCAGTGACCAGTGCTGGCCACTGTAGGGACACAGTGAGCGATGGAAATTTGGGAGCAAGCAAAGCCATGGTCATGCCAAATAGGCTGGATGAGGAATTCCTTGGTCAGATGTTTAATCAGTTTACCCAGCCCTGGTGACACAGTGGTTAAGAGCTATGGCTGCTAGCCGAAAGATTTGGCAGTTTGAATCCACCAGTTGCACCTTGAAAACTCTACGGGGGCTAATTCTACTCTATCCAACAGGGATGTTATGAGTTGGCTTCAACTTGATGGAGATGGGTTTTGGTTTCGGTTATACCCTGACTTACGACAGGACAGTGGAGAATGCAGTGGTTAAGACTCTCACAGGTCCAGGTTCAAATCAGATTCCAGTACTGCTCACCACATGACCTTGGCGAGGAAGTCCCTAAACACACTGAGCCTTGGTTTCCTCTCCTGTAAAGTGAGAGAACAGTATCTACCTCACACAGATGTTGTGAGAATTCCATAGTTCATAACATAGTAGACCATAAAACCAAAGCCAAACCCACTGTCGTCAAGTTGATTCCAACTCATAGCGCCCTATAGACAGAGTAGAAATGCCCCATAGAGTTCCAAGGAGCACCTGGCGAATTTGAACTGCTGATCTTCTGGTTAGCTGCTGTAGCGCTGAATCACTATGTCACCAGGGTTTCCGTGGTAGACCATATGGCCTAGTAATTCCCCTCCTAGGTACACACTTCAAAGATGTGAAAGTGAAGAGTCAAACATACTTGCACACCAGTGTTCACTGCTGCATTATTCACGAGACCCAAAGGCAGTGACCATTTAGATATCCGTCAACAGGTGAATGGAGTCATGCAATGTGGCGTGTACATCCCACAGAATCTTATTTAGCAAAGAGAAATGAAGTTCTGAGACATGCTACTACCTGGAAGAACCTCAAAACCATTTAGCAAATGTGTGTGAGTGGACAGGCCTCACTTCCAACACCTGTGCATCTGCAGGTGTGAGTGTACAAAGGTCTGCATCAGTGTGTCTCCCCATGGGGGGTTGGGTGTGCGTGTGCATGTGTGCAGAGATGGGTCTACTCCTGGGACTGTGCTTGTGCACAAGTGCAAGCCTGTAACTGCAGGGGTAAGTAGGGATGGGATTGTATGTGGGTATTAGTGTGTGACTGTCCTTGAGGAGGCAATCTGAATATGAGATCAGAATTCCAGAGTTGCTTAGAAAGGGCCAACTGGGAGGCACAGGCAAATCAGATGTAAGTGATGTGCAAATGAGCAAGCCGCTCCTTCCCAGCCTGGCCTGGCTGGGGCCCCTAGACTCCTCTCAGAGCCCTGGGGGTAGGGGCAGTGGAAACTAAGGATCTGAGGCATACTTGTCCCCTTGGCTCCCAGATTAAGGTCCAAAACCCCACAAAAGACTTCCAGCTGCCACCAGGTCTGGTTACCAGCTGTGGGGACAGTGATAAGGGAAGGTGGGAGGAGTGGGGAGTTGGGTGGGAGTGCCAGACCCCACTGAGGAGAATGGATGTCACAGTGACAGCTGGCCTGGTCTGTATGCACCAGGCATATTATTGGAAACCAGGAAGGGTTCCTGGGAGAGGGATCAAGGGCAGACCTGGAGATGGGCAGCGCTCCGGGCCCTGGGGCTGCCTCTGGTTCTCAGCACGCAGACTGGGGAGCTAGAGAAGTGTCAGACCACCCTTGACTCTCCTCCCTGTAGCAAGGGACTCAAGAGCCAGCAAGGGCATTTGCCTCGGCCAGCAGGACTTCAGTGGGGGCACAGTGCCCAGGACCAATCCCAGCTACTGCTCATCCCTCTGCCCAGGAGCACGCGCCCTGACTCCCGCCTGCACGCCACACGCACTGCACACGCAAGGCGCGTGCTGCACCTCCTGCCCGGCAGACCCTCCACACAGTGCCTGCCTGCTCACCAGCGCCTAGGCTCACACGCCAGGCACACCTCACAGCCTGAGCACGGGTCCCAGAACACCTGTCCATAAACGTGTACATAGCCTCTGCCTTTATATTCATACACTAGTCTCTCGGCTCGGGTAGAGAGTGGGGAGTGGGGTGCAGTTCCTTACGCTCACGAGCTCCCCCTCTTGTCCAACACACTGCGTTCACTGCTGGGCACTTGGGAATATGCGGTTTAGTGATTGCCTGACTACTAGGCCATATCTCCAGGTCTCTATCAGGTCTCTGCCTGCAGATTGGGCCTTCTTCATCAGATGGGCCTCTGAAGGCAGGAGATGCATATACCCGTCAAATTATCAGGCCCTGACTGTCTCCACCTTCAGACAAGCACTTCCTGAAGGCAGGGGCTTGTGTACCCCATCAGTCAGGCCAGGAGCAAGATCCTAATGACTTGGGGTGCATGGAAAGATGAAGTCTTGCTCAAGATGAAGTCAAAGATCAGGCTCCATGCATGCCACAAAAGAAACCCCCAGCCTTGGCATCTGGAGCCTGGCTAGAGGCTAGAGCGGCCCAGAACCAAACCTTGTCATGCAAGAGGAGGAGTCCCTGAGGCTGCTGTAGCCCCAGAACCTTCTGCTGCCAGCAAGGGCACGTGCATAGCTAGATGGAGCCCCAGAAAGCAGAACAAAGATGTTATGCAGGGACTTATACTCCTTCCTTCAAGAAAGTTCTTCTGTGTGTCAGCCTCAGATCTCTCACGCTGTGGCATTTTGTCTCGTTTGGCTTCATGGGGCCCTCACACGAGGTAACTCTTGACCTTTCAGTTTTCCAACATGTAATGATCCTTAGAAGCAAGGGTGTTGTGGCTTTGTCTTGCTTTCTTCTGAAAAGTCGTTAGGAAAGACTAATCTCTGATAAAAGGCACGGTTTTGGTAAAGTCACTAGTCAACAAAAATGAAGCAAACCCTCCATGAGATGGATTGACTCATTAGCTGCAACAGTGGGCTCACAAATGCCAACAATTGTGAGGATGGTACAGACCGGGCAATGTTTTATTCTTTGTATATAACACATCAAGTCACCCTGAGCTGGGGTAGTCAACTGGATAGAAACTAACAACAATAGTCCTTGCTGGGAATCAAAAAGAAAACCCTGGTGGTGTAGCGGGCTCAGTGCTACGTCTGCTAATAAAAAGGTTGGCAGTTCAAATCTGCCAGGCACTCCATGGAAACTCTATGGGGTGGTTCTACTCTGTCCTATAGGGTCACTATGAATTAGGATTAATTTGATGGCAGTGAATTTGGTTTTTTGGGGGTTGGGAATTAAAAATAAATTGAGAGTAAGGAGAGACTGCAATGACCTTCGCAGACCTCAAGCGTAAGTTTAGGCTAGTAGAATAGAAGGAGCTAGTTAGAGGCCCTTGAAGGGGGAGAACGGTGGTCCTGTCTCCGGCCTTTACTGTTCTACACCCTTAGTGCAGCAACCCCTCCCAGTTGCTCTTCTAACCCTGTCCCTGAGCTCAGACCATCTCCTCAGGGGAGAGCAGACAGCTATGGCTGGGGCTGGGGGACACCAGAGAAGGAAGCGCAGACCCTCTGTGAGAGGTAACCCCCCTTGCAGGCCACACCCCAGAGGTGTTCCAACATAAGGCGAAGGCAGGAGGCTCCTTTCCGGAAACAGTGGTGGCGGGTGGGTGTCTCTGGATGAGGAGACCTGCTCCTCTTGTTCCTGGCCCCTTCTAGGGCCTGTGGGAGGTGTGGAGAGTCGGGCAGGCACCTGATGCAAGGCCCTTCCTCAGAGAACCTCCATCCTCGTGGAGAAGGCTCTTTCTGACCTCAAGACATCTTCAGTGTGACAGTGAGACACGCTGGTTTCAGGGCTGGCACAGACGGCCCTTTCCTAATCCACAGGCCACCGCTCCCGCTGTGACTCATTCAGTCTGGTTTTCCCCACCAGGCTGAGGCCTCTTGTTCTTGTTTGTCTCACACTCGGCACAAAGCCTGGCCCACAGCAGGGATGTGCTCATGAGAAATGTGTTGGATTGAACGGTGAGGAGAGGGCCACAGCGTTCAGCTCAGCGAGAGTCTAGTCGTGTCCCTACTGCGTGTCATCGGTCACCAATAGCTACTGATTTTCCTCTGGTTACAGATTCAATCCTGTCCCTCAAATTAAGCATTGTAAATCCTAATCCCTATACCTGAGGTTACAATCTCGTGTGTGAATGAGATTTCTCTGTTATATTAATGAGCCAGTGTTAGTGTAAGAAGGGTCTTAAATCAGTCTCTTCCGAGATACGAAAGAGCAGACAACGCAAGCGAGCATGAATGGATAGGCAGACGGTAGGGCGAGGGGAGACATGTGGCCACGTGATCACCACCAAGAAATCTGGGACTAGAAGCTGAAGGGGCAACAATCTTTCCCCCAAGTAAGCAGAGAGAAAGCCTTCCTCTAGAGCCGGCACCCTGAAGTTGGACTTCCAGTCTCCTAAACTGAGAAAATAAATTTGTTAAAGCAACCTACTTGCTGTCTGTCTCTCACAGACAGGCCAGATAACCAAGACACCTCCTAAACATAGACCTAACCCTGAACTTGGTCCCCTGCCTCCCCAAGGCCAGCCTTTCTCGTCTCTTGCTGTCACAGCAGTGCAGTGGTCCTTCCAAAACTCACATCTGAACAGTCACTTGTGGGGTTCAATCCATCCATGGCTCCCGCTGCCCCAAGAGATCTCAGCTCCTTGCCTGGCATTCAGAACTGTTCACACTCGACCACTCAGAACCAACCTCATCCCAGCCTCAAACTCTCTCTCTAGTAGCCTGAAGCCTCCCTTCTCCCTTGGTCTGCCTAGGGATGAAGGACCGCTCCTCTGGTTTCAGGGCCCTGGGCCTTCTTCAGTGGGTGTCAGGACACTGAGATCTTGGGGAAGGGCCTGCAGCCCACTCACCTTCCAATTCCTACCCTCCAGCACACACCAAGACAGTTACTAGAAGACAGGACAAATGACAGCTCCCCAGCCTACCCAAAACATCTCCAGGCCTCCCCTCGAGGTGGCTGGCTCCTGCTCATTAGCCAAGGCTCTACTCACCCCCCTTTGATTTCCTGTCTGCCACTTGTCACAGTGTGGGATGATCTTGTTTGCTGGTTTGTTTGTGTGTCCAGTATCTGTCTCCCCCCAGTGTCTGCCTCATGTGGTTCAAGAAGGCTCAGGTTGAAGAAAGAAAGACAGAAAGAAGGCTCAGATTCTGTCTCTATATGCAGAACATACTCAGCATACTAGTGTACTGTTGTCAGCTGGTACTGTCAAGGTCATCCTGACTCCTGGTGACTCCAAATGGGACAGAGCAGAGCAGAGCTGCCATGTAGAGTGTTCTTGGCCGTAATCTTTATGGAGGCAAATCATCAGGCCTCTCTTGCACAGTGCCACAGAGTGGGTTCAAACTGCCAACCTTTGGTTTATCAGCAGAGAGTGAACCTTCTGGGCCTCCCAAGGACCATCACCACAAGCTATTGTCATAATAATTGCCAGCAGCACTCACTGGGTAGTTATTGGGTCCTAGGGGCTTTGTGCATGTTATCTCCTTTGATCTGAGCATCTCTGGAGGGAGGACAAGGATCAAACACTTGGCTGCTAACTGAAAGCTTGGGGTTTGAAGCTACCCAGCAGCTCTGAAAGAGAAAGACCCAGAGATGTGCCCCTGTAATGATTATAGCCCAATAAGCCCCAGGGGGCAGTTCTACTCTGTCACAAGGGGTTGCTATGAGTCAAAAATGACTCTATGGCACTGAGTGACAATAGCCGTCCTAGGAGGCAGCACCTATGCTCACAGCCATTTTACAAACAAAACTCAGAGACTTCAGTAACTCATGCACGACCACGTGGTTTATGGGAGGGGGACCGGGGACAGGAGCCCAGGCTTCCTCCTCCAGAGCAGAGGCAATGCCCTTGGGATGAGGAGGGGCTCGAGCATCTTCTAGACCCTGCATCGGCCATTTCTCCTGCTCCTGATACTCCTGGGCCCCTTTTTGCTTCTCTGCCTGGACACTGAGGGAAACTGGAGCTCACAGGGGGCAGCCCCCTGGCAGTGACAGTGGTGAACCAAGTCAGAGAGTAGGAGCAAGATCAGACCGCAAAGAGCTTCCTGAGTCTGCCACCTATGGGACTGAGGTCTTGCTTATCTCTGGAAGAAATGAATGACTGGATGGACCTGTTCCGTAAGGAGCAAGGAAGAACTCTTCTTTTCGAGCCTGCAGTTCTGCTGGGATGGTTGGGGTGTGAACATCTGGCTGGAGGCAGGGGAATAGCCCTGATGAATTCATAGGTGACTCCTTGGCCAAGATGGGAGAGAAGGGGTTAAGCCCAGCCCTATCCAGTGCGCAGCCTGTGTATGCCTTGGCTTGAGAAATTGTCTCTGTGTCCCCTTTTTGCCCTCTTTCCTAAGGCTATTGGCAGCCCTACTGTCCCTAAGGCTGGCCTGCCAGCTGTGCAGAAGTCTGGGGCTGTGTCTGCGGGTGGCAGCTCATGAAAACATCTGGGACTGGATATGTGGAGCAGCGAGGCAGAGGGCCAGCCCCAGGACCTGCTGTGGCCAGCTCAGAGAGGCTTGTAACTGAGGGGAGCTCCCACCATCTGGGAAAGCACAGTTGTGCTCCTCTGGCTGGCTGAAGGTCCCTGTGCCTGTGAAGCGTTGGGTGATCAGATACTTCTCACACTTGGCTTGAGTGTGTAAAGGCAGTGGGAGAGTATGACCAGCGCTGGGCACCCAGGGGTGTTCAGGACAGGCAGAAAGATGAGAATTAAGAACAAGGGGCTGATTGCAGACTCTGCTTGTATGAGGGTCCCAGGGTGGTTCAAATGGTTAAGTGCTGGACTACCAGCTGAGCTGTTGGCTGTTCAAACCTGCCCTGAGGTGGCTTGGAAGATAGGCCTAGTCATCTGCTTCTGGAAGATCACAGCCTTGAAAATCCCATGGGAACATATCCCCTGAACTTGTCTTAAAACTGAACTACAGTTTAGATTAGCCAGTAAGGAACAGCTGCCTTGAGCATTATGTTCTTTTAACAACTTTCTATGTGGGATCAAACCGACAACAGGAACTCGAAAGATTAGATGAGAACCTAGGGGGCTGTGAGTTTATGTTAATAGGTGAGAACAACTCAGCAAAAGAGGGTGGGAATGGTGGCACAACTCAAAAAATGTAATTGGTGTCAATAAACTCTACATGTAGAAACTGTTGAGTTGGTGTTACGTTTTGCTGTGTCTATTCTCACCAACATCAACAAAATTAATAAAATTTAGGAAACAAAAAAAGAACTTGTAGGAAGAAATTGTTTGGAAAGAATTAATGAGAAAGCTGGAGTCCCTTGTCTCTGAAAAGAGATATCAAGTCAGCACAGAGGTCTAGGTTGTAACGTTTCTTATACTATCTCCTAGGGACAATACTATACAGATAATGATTAAAAAAAAGAAATTGAACATAAACTACTGTAAGGCCTAGCAGTCTCAGTCCCAAGTATATGCACAGAAGTGAAAGAAGGAAAGCAAACAGACACCTGTCCACCAGTGTTCACTGCAGTGCTTTTTACAACAGCCAAAAGATGGCAACTGCCAAAATGCCTATTGGCGGATGAATGGATCAACACAGTGTGTTGTATCCATACAGTGCGCTATGACTCGGCTGCCAAGGGAAATGAAATCCAGACGCATGCCACAACATGGGTGAACACTGAAAACATTAATGCTGAGACAAACCAGCCCTAAAACGATAATCCTGTATGAGCTCAATGCACAAAAATATAGAAGCCAAAGATTATTAGTGGCTACCAGGGGTAAGAAGCAGAGAAAAAAGAGAAGGCTTTTTTCCAGGGGGCATCAAGCTTATGTTAATGGTGGTGGAATAATTTGGAAAAAGGTATTAAGAATGGTTGCCGAACTTCAAGAACATCACCAATGTCCCTGTAGGAGACATGTAATAATTGCAAAAAATAGAAATGAAAAATCTATAGAGTACAATTCTACTCTGCATATGCGGGGTCACCATGGGTTGTAACTGACTTGATGACAACTAACAACAATGACAAGTGTGTGCATGCGTGCCTGCACGTCTGTGTGGCTGTGTGTGAGCGAGCAGAAAGAGTGCTTTCCTGTCCGGTTTTCTGTGTTTGGCTTGTAACACACACTGCATCCCTTGGCCTGGCTGACTTCTATAACACGGCCCCCACAGGAAAGTCTTGAAGACTCGGGCAGGTCCTGGTTCTCCGCTTTCACAATACCCCTGTTCACTCCTTCTAGTTCGTATTCCAGATGTAATTTGGGATTTGGCTAACATGTATGTCCCTGACCTGTCTCTAAGGTCCCTGAGGACCTGTCTCTAAGGTCCCTGAGGTCCTCTCTCTGCTGATTCCGTGTTGCGTTCCCAGCACCGAACACAGCGTCTGGTTCGTGGGCAGAGTTCAGCAGACAGGTGTCAGGGGAATGAGAGAAAACGAGATTCTCAGGAGGCGGACATGACATCACCGTGTCATTGCCCTGCTCACAACCATCACAGCACCCATTGCCCCTTTATCTGCCTTCTGGCTCTCTCCCGCCAGCCTTTCTAGGTGACTCTCAGTCTAAAGCCCTGAAATCAACAGCCACGTGTTTCTACACCTCTTCCCAAAACTCACTGTGCTCAAGCCCTTCAGCCGGAATGGCCCTTTCCCCACTCTCCACCTCCCCACCTGGCTGCTGTCAAAATTCTACAGGCCATCTTGAAGCTTTTCTGAACTCTCCCAAGGATCTAAAGTGACCTCTTTATGCAGGATTGACCTCCCCTGGGAGGACAGGTACCCTGGAAACCAAAAGCCGGGTCTCAGCAACCTGTATCCCACTCAACATGTGTTTCTTGAGTTAGTCAAAGAAAGAGTCTACGCCTGGCCTGCTCCGCAGGCTATCAGCTGGCTCACTGAGTCACAGTCCGCAGATGGCAGAAGTCTGCAGGTGTCCCAGTCCTCCAACAACCCTGCATGGGATGATATGCCAGAGATGCCCTGAGGTGACCCTTACCTTTATATAACCCCTTCCCTTGAATGTGGGCAGAACCATGACTTGCTTTCAGCCAACAGAATATGTCGAAGATGAAGAGGTCCTGTATATCTAATAAGGTCCCAAACAAGGTGATTTCGAGTTATCAAAAGAGGGATCATCCAGAGTGGGCCTAACTTAATTAGGTGAAACCCTTAGAAAGGGGACTGGACACTGAGGTCAGAGGGATTCTCCTGCCTTGAGAGTAAGCTGTCATGTAGGCAGAGGAACCCTGAGGCGGCCACAAAGCAAGGGACAGTGGGCAGCCACCAGGAGCTGAGAGCAGCCCTTGTTGGGTGGCCAGCAAGAAATGAGGGCCTCAGTCCTACAGAGATAGGAACTGAATTTTGCCAACAGCTGTGTGAGTTTGAAAGGGTGCCCTGAGCTCCAGAAGGGAGAGCAGCCCAAATGATGCCTTGACTGCAACACTGTGGGACCCAGAGCGGAGAACCCAGGTAAGCTCTGCCCAGATTCCCGACCCATGGGAACTGTGAGATAGTAGAAGTGTGCTGTTTTAAGCTGCTAGACTGGTAGTAATTAGTTTCACAGCAATAGATAACTAGTAGAAATGGGCTTGAGAAAAGCCAGCCTCATGTAGCTGTGCAGCCTTCCTTGGAGACTAGGAGGCTGAGTTCAGGTCTCTACATACCCGTCTCCTTGTGTTGACCCCATGTGAGCCATCGCCCGTCTCTATCCAGACTGGCCTGGCTGTGTCAAATGCTTAAGCTCAGTGAGCCTGTGTGCAATCCAGCTGGCCTCAGTGGTGCCTTGGATAGGGGGTATATACATATTCTGGGGGTCCCAGTCCCTGAGTTTCCTTGTATTCAGACCAAGGTTGACATAACTCCATAGCTATATCCCAAATACATACTCCAATCTGATCTCCAACTCTAAGGCCCCAAATTGCCATAGAGGCAAGTGAAACACAGATCCCCCACCCTCATCACCCCCCTACTGAGCCCTGGCGCCCGTCTGCGGCCCAGACAGCCTCAACAGACAGCTGCTGCGCCCCTCGGCTCTTCTCTTGTTGACTGCGAGCAGGCGGGCTTGGGGGGAAGAGTTCACAGCCTCCATGGCGGTCGGCAGCTGAGGCTCCAGATGTGGGGAACCCGGAGCCCTGGGACAGATAATGTTACACTCAAGTGGCTGGCCCACTTTCCCAGGAGGGATTGGGATGTTGGGAGCGTCTGGGCACAAAGAATCTGGGGAGTTGCTTCTTAATTTACCCACACCTCCAACTCTGCTCCTGGGCCCGTTTCTGGGTGTGGGCAACTACAGAGCAGCCAAGAGGAGGCTTTGGTAAGTAGACTTGGCTCCTCAGCCAAGAAAGGTATAAACTGTGACCCCCTTTGGTTCTTTCTTGTCCCTGAGGAGAACCTGACTCAGATGTCCCAAGAGCCTGTGGGAAGCCTCTAGCCAGACCAGCTGGCAAGAGAAGCCTGACCGCCCTACTCCAACCCTTCCTTTTGTCCACAGTGAATGCACCAGGATTTGGTTTCTCTGCTGACCCTCCCCACCCCCCACCATAGCCCCTGGCCCAGAGCTCCCATCCACCCTGTTCCAGCCCAGCCTCTCCAGGAGGCAGACAAAAGAAGCATCTCAGATTCCCTTGTTGGGGCACCTGCCCTTTGATCTGCCCCCTCACCCTACCCAGGGGTCCCAGATTGCCACGAGGGAAGTCCTATCTAGGAACAGGCACATGGAGACAAGATGTAGGGTGGGAGGGAACCCAGGGCGTAGATGGCCTTTAAAGGGGTGTGAACAGAACTCCCTCCACCAGATACATTTCTGACTGCCTTCTCAGGCTCCTCCCCATCTCTCTGCTTTGCTCTCTCCCCTGCCCCTGATGCTCCATTGGGACCCCAATGCCCCATTGGGGCCCTCCACCTCCTTTGGAGAAACGATGGCTGGCACATGGCTCAGTGCTTCTTACGGTGGTCCCCTGGAACACCTGCCGCAGCAGAATCACCTGGGAGCTCAGAGGCCCCGGCCCACCCCACAGCCACTGATGCCACAGGGTCACACCACCTCTCACCTCCACCCCTACTCCTCACCCTGAATTTTCAAAGGTGCACCTATGCATCTACCATGAGCTCCTCCCCAGCCTTTGGCACCTCAGGGGACTCTGGGTGGAAGCTGTGGCTGCCTGTAAGACCTCTGGGGCTGAGTTCCCAGCCCGCCTCCAGCTTGGAGGGAGGCGGCCGGTCTGGGTCCAGGAAGTCCAGTTCTGCTGTCCATTTTGCTCCTCCTGCGGGCTGGGATCCCCTGGCCAGGCCCATGGCTTGAGCTCTGGGCAAGTCCTCTCTCCTGCCTTTACCTTGCAGGCAGGCAGGGTTTGACTGGTTCAGATTCAGGACCTGGGGTCAGGCAGAGCTGGATTTAGCCCTGGCTCCGCCGTGCCCCAGCTTGTGCCCTGGGTGGCTGCCTGTGCCCTCCCACCCCAGGGTCCTTGTCTCCTCAGCTTCTCATGAGGCCCACCCCTATTCCATCCACTGTTCTCTCACTCGAGCTGTGTGCCTTTCTTCCCTCTGAATTCATTTTCTTCTCTTTGGATTCCTCTGTTTGCTGCTCACTTGTCCCCCAGAACACTCTTCCCTGTAGTCACCCACCTCGACGCCCCGGACAGACTGGTC
The DNA here is from genome assembly GCA_028571685.1 of Heterohyrax brucei. Classification (NCBI taxonomy): domain Eukaryota; kingdom Metazoa; phylum Chordata; class Mammalia; order Hyracoidea; family Procaviidae; genus Heterohyrax; species Heterohyrax brucei. The sequence goes on along the minus strand of CM053149.1, from coordinate 107,094,303 downwards.
ACACTGCCTGACGTATCCTTCTCTACTCTCCCCTACCCCCACTGCCTTTGCATGGTCACTCTGGATCTTAAGTGAGGAGACTTGTGTGGAGCAGGGGGACTAGCCAGATGTGGAACTAACTGCTGTATTGAAAGCTGGAAGAGACTTTAAAATGCTTTAGTTGACACCTTTTGCTTCTGCTCTGCTCAAGTTGGAGTAGAGGAACTGGATCTACACTCCCTCCTTGAAACAACCAAGAAAAGCAGACAGAATACATGAAATGACATTTTCAAGATCTTGGGCATCAGACAACTGAGGACACCAAAGCTCAGGAGACAGGAACAAGTGAACTGAATGCAGATGGACTGAATTTTGTACCCCCCAAATACATGTTGATTCCTGGCCCTTGTACTCCAAATGTGAGCCTGTTCGGAAATGCAGTTTTTCTTTGTTGTGTTAGTGAGATCACACCACTGCAGGTTGGATTCTAAGCCTAATTACTCTGAGTTATAAAAAGACCCAAGTAGACACAGAGATAGACACCTGAGGGAAGACAGATACCATTCAAGGATCCTCTGTAAGTGAAAGGACCAAAGAACCAAGGAACGCCTGGGGCTACTTATGAGGAAGGAATCCTGATGGGGACTGTTAGCCTCCAGAATTGTGAGAAGGTACATTTTTGGTCATTAAAGCCATCCACTTGTGGTATTTGTCTTGCAGAAGCACTAGGGAACTAGGGCAATGAGGCCTCAGATCTGCCCAGCTCACTGCCCTGAGACTGACCAGGCTGTGGCTCAGGGAGAGGGAACCAAGGAGGAGCCCAGAGAGCCCCCTGAATTGAGGAGACAGAGCCGAGAGTCTGGAGAGACTGGCATTAGCAGGACAGAGTGCTGGAGAAGACAAAGCTGCAGAGAGGACAGACCCCAGAGATCTGCAGAAGGGCCTCTTAGTTGTTCTAAGTGCTGTATTCCTCATCGGGGCATACCTCTACACTCACCTTCAACGTACTCTCCTTGGGGAGCTATGCACTGACGCCAGCGTCTAGTCCACCCTTCGAAGCAATTTTGTAACTCTTTCTGGAATGGCCATTGCCCAAGTTGGCATGGTGGAAAGTTAGCAAACTTAGTTGTATAGTTGTCTGTGAAAGAGATTTTAGTCAGTAAACAAATAATTGTACTGGAACAACCTCCCTGCTCACCTAATCTGGCCCCCAGTGATTTTTTCTTTACCCAAAGATAAAGGAAATATTGAAAGAAAGACATTTAGATAACACTCAGATATCAAAGGTAATCTGATGACAGCTCTGACGGCCATTCCAGAAAAAGAGTTCCCAAACTGCTTTGAAGGGTGGACTAGGTGCTGGCATCAGTGCATAGCTTCCCAAGGTGAAACTTTGAAGGTGACCATAGTGATATTCAGCAATGACGTATATAGCACTTTTTTTTAGGATGAGCTTGCAAACTTAATTGGCAGTCCTCATACATGTGAGGAAACCACCCAAGGGAAATAACTACCCAAAAAGATTAGAGAGCAGTGCCTGGAGCTTGCCTAGGACTGGGGGTAGAGCCTGCTTGCAACAGCCATAAAAACTCATACTTCATGGAGCACTGAGAAGAATACTCAGGAAGGCCTTGCCTCAGTGGGGGGAATAAGTAGCCCTAGGTCAAGTACTGTATAGATTCACTTTTGATTAGGAGAACATTAGAGAGCTAACACTACCTGATCAAAATACTTATTGTAAAGCTACACTAATCAAAACAGTATGGCACTGATTAAAAGATAAACAAATCAAACAATGCAACTGAATAGTGAGTTCAGAAATAGACCCACACGTAATGTGCAACCAAATTTTGACAAAGGTTCAAAAGCAATTCAGTGGAGAAAGGTGTCAGAACAACTGGATATTCACAACAACTTCAATTCACAAGTTACACAATATAGAAAAATTAACTCAAAGTGGTTTGTAGGCCTACATGGAAAACACAGAACAAAAGAAGAAAGCATAAGTGAAAATATTTGTGACCTTGGGTTAGAGCCCTTGTGGCACAGTGTTAAGTTTTTGGCCATTAACTAAAATGTTAGCAGTTCAAATCCGAGAGCCGGCTGCTCCTTGGAAACTTTATGGGGCCATTCTATGCTGTCCTGTGGGGCTGCTGTGAGTTGGAATCAACTTCACAGCAACAGGTTTGGGGTTAGGCAAACACACCAGAAACAAGAATCATTAAAGAATAAATGGATTAGACTTCATCAGAATAAAAATTTTTAAAAGCTGCTATTAAATGGTACTATTAGAAGAACAGACAAATCACAGACTGGGAGAACATATTTGTTAAATACATATCTAATGAAATGAACTCGTATCCAAAATATACATGAAGCTCTTAAGACCCAACAGTAAGAAAACTAACAACCCAATTAAAAATAAATGAAAGATCTGAGCAGATAACTCAGTAACACAGGTACACAGGTGGTGAATAATTACCTGAAAGATGCTTAACATCATTTGTCATTAGGGAATTACAAATTAAAATCACACAAGCTACCACCACACACCTGTTAGGATGATTAAAACTAAACTAATAAACAACAAACATAAAAGCAAGCCATACCAAGTGTTGGCAAGGACATGGGGGAGCTGGAACTCACCTACACTGCTAATGGAAACGGAAAATTGTATAATCAATTTGGAAAAGAGTTTGGCAGGTTCTTAAAAGTTAAACATGTACTTGCTCTTAAGTACATGTCCAAAGCTGAGTGGTGCAGTTTATCATTGGCTATTAAACCAAAAAGTTGATGGTTCAAACCCATCTAGCAGGTCCGAGGGAGAAAGGCCTGGCAATCTGCTTCCATGAAGATGGCAGCCAAGAAAACCTACAGGGCAGCTGTAGTCTGTAACACATGGGGTTGCCATGAATCAGAATCAACTCAATGGCAGATAGCCAAGTGCTTGTGTAAGATAAAGGAAGCATATGAGGACTGCCAATTAAGTTCACAAACTCATCCTAGAGAAAGTGCTACATACCTCATTGCTGAAAATCACTACAGTCACCTTTGAAGTACTCCCCTAGGGAAGCTATGACTGACACCGGTGCCTAATCTACTCTTCAAAGCAATTTTGGGACTCTTTTTCTGGACTGGCCATCAGCACTGTTGTCATATTACCCTTGATGTCCCGAATGTCATTCAAATGTCTTCCTTTCAATATTTCCTTTATCTTCAGACAAACAAAAAAGTCATTAGGGGACAGATCAGGAGAGTAGAGAGAGTGTTCCAACAGTTATTTTTTACTGGCTAAAAACTCCCTCACAGACAACTAAACAATTAAGTTCACGAACTTGCCACTGTGCCACTGTGTGCAACAGTCATTCCATAAAGAGCTCTAAAATTGCTTTGAAGGGTGGACTAGGTGCTGGCGTCAGTCCATGGTTTCCCAAGGGAGCACCTCGGAGGTGACTGTAGTGATACTCAGCTACGAAGTATGTAGCACATAGAACAATTAGTTTTCAGACTTAGTTGTCAGATCTCATACATCCATACCAAGATGTGAATATTCATAACAGCTTAATTTGTAACAGCTAAAATCTGGAGACAACTGAAACATTTCATTCATTAACCAGTGACTGAATAAACAAGCCATGGTATACCTATACAAGGGAACACCATTCGGCAGTAAAAGAAATGACTGCTACAGGCAGCAACATGGGTGGGCCTCAAAATAATGATGTTGAAAGAAGTCAACAACAACAACAAAAAGTGCACACTGTATGGTCCCACTTATATGAAACTCTAGAAAATAGAAACTAACTCACAGTGACAGAAAACAGCTCTGTGGTTGCAGGGTGAAGCAGGGGAGGAAAGGGTTACAATGACACTTTGGGAGGTGGTAGATGTATTTATTCTCTTAGTTGTGGTGATGCCTTTATGAGTGTATACAGATGTCAAAACTATCAAGTTGTATTAATCTCTATGAGACCAAATGATAGATCATTACTTTAAAACAAAGCTGAGACTATAACAGAAAAGGGAAGTGAGATTAACAGAAATGGAACAACCAGAATGGAAATATTGTGAATGTTCACATATTGTGAATCAACGTAACTGATGCCATTGAAAAACTAATGAATATATCATTGAACGGGAACCTCAACTGCTGTGTAAACCTTCCCTGAAAACACAAAAAATTATTTTAAAAAAAAATCATTAGAGAGGGTCCTGGACATAGATGGAGAAAAATGAAAAACAAAATTCTGATCCACAAAAATAAGACTAGACTTACTAGCTGGAGATAGACTGGAGAAATTCTGAGAGTATGGTTCCCAGACACCCTTTTAACTCAGCAATGGAGTCACTCCCAAGGTTCACAATTTACCCAAAGATTAGACAGGCCCATAAAACAAGACTAAGTGGGCATACCAGCCCAAGGGCAAGGAATTGAAGGCAGGAGGGGACAGGTAAGCTGAGAACAGGGAACTAACCCAAGGTCAAAAAGGAAGAGTGGTGAAGTGTCATGGGGTTGTTAACTACTATCATGAAACAATATATGTACTAATGGTTACATGAGAAGCCAGTTTGTTCTGTAAACCTTCATCTAAAGTACAATTAAAAAAAAAAAGACAAGACTGTCAGGAGGCAGGGAAACTAGATTAATGGAAACAGAACAACCAGAAAAGAAATAACGAGAATGTTCGTAGTGCACTGAGAAGGATGTCACTGAATAATTTGTGATGAATCGTTGAACGGGAACCTAAACTGCTGTGTAAACTCCCACGAAAACACAATAAAATATTATGTAAGAAAAAACTATTGAATTGTACACTTCAAGTATGAATAATTTATTACATTTCAACAATACCTCAAAAACAAAAGTTAAAAGAAAACCCCCCAAATCAGCTTTTTTGAAACTTCCAACTGGTGCAACTTTCTTAAACATTTTTATCTTTAGCCAAGTAACATGCATGTAGTTAAAATATTAAGATGACACACAGCTTCTAGTCTCATCTACCATTTTGCTCCCCAGGGAAATCCTATTTTCACTTTTAGTAATTTGGGTGATTACTTCCTTATCTTTATTTTTTATACTATTATTTATAAAATATGGTATTTACTTCTCTTTCTTGAATTTGTCAACTTCAGACATTGTCTAATGATTTCATTTAAGAACCAATGAAGACTTAGCTGTTAGCTTTCCCAGTTGCCTCTTCTCCTTCCAAACGTGGTTACACTCCGCTGTTTTCAGACCCTTTGTTCCTGTGCAGTGGGAAAAGGCCTGGAGACAGGCCACAGTTAGGGAAAGGCTCTCAGAGAGGTAGTTTCGCCTCTTCAAGGACAAAAGTACTAGGTCCTTAGAGCCAAGTTTCAGGGAGGCTGGGAGGCAGAGGTTTAAGAGCTCACTGTTAGATCTCACAAGGAGGGAGGCCAGCTTGGGGACAGAGGGGAGTTGGGAAGAACCTCTTTTTGCAGACTCTGGATTGCTGTGGAGGGGAGGTGGAGGACAGAAGTTTGAGTGGGTGGTCGTGCTCAGGGAAGGTGTTTATAGGACGAGGGGAGTGGGAGAGTGTTTATAGGCTGAGGGACTGGAGTGCACCAAGAGAGACTGAGCTGGGAGAAAATTTAGGGCACAGGTGGAAGGAGTGGGGGACTAGTTGAAGGACTGCATCAATTTATTGTTGAAAACATATTACATCAAGTCTTAAAAAGAAAGAAATAAAAACATCCGTAATTCTACTTCAACCTGCTCAATGGCTCAGCTGTCTTCTGCTGTTCAGAGGCTTTTCCTGGCAGAGAAAGGATAGGAATTCTAAGAGTTCCCAGCCCAAGGCCTCAGCCTTCCAAGGGACGTGGAGCTGAGGTGGCAGGGAGGGTGCTGGGCGCTGACGATGAGCAACAGTTGAAGAAGGGATTTAATATTCATCAAAATTGAACAAAGACTGTCCCCACTCCCTGCAGCTCCCTCTCGTCCTCTTCCTCCCCTGGCCACCCCTGTCAGGGAACCCATCCCTGACCCCCCAGGCATGCAGGCAGAGTATCAGGGCAGAGTCCTAGTAGATGGGGATGGGGGCTGGGCAGTAATTGAATCCAGGGGCCTCCAGACAGGCAGAGGACGACGGCTTTTCCCGGCCTAATTAGAGGAATTTTTTTTTTAAACCCAGGAAACAAATCCATATGGCCTGGAACCCATTTCTCAGGCTTCTTTACCCTTCTCAAGTCATAAATGTCGTGGGCTTTTTAACACTGGAGGGTTAAGGAGGAGGGGGGCCCAGGCTAAGATTTCTCCACTGGAGCTGTGTCCCGAATCTGGGGCCTCCAGCCCCCACCCTAGGCTCCCTTCCCTAGCTCCTGGCAGGCAGCCCCTGTCCCCCACCCACGCCTGCCTTCTTTCTTCCCTAGGCCTTTCCCCCAGCCAAAAACTCATCCTTGACCTGGCCCTTCTCCCCTGCCCCATCCCCCTGCTACTACGTGGCCATCCCTCTGTCCCCAACTCCCCTGTCCCCGTGCCCGCTGTGCTTTGTTCCTCTCTGTGTTCCACTTATGACCATCAGATTGGGCAGATGTTCCACCTGTTTCCACCATCCGGTTTGGAGCTGACCAGAGACAAGGATCACACCTTTCCCATCAGTCTGGGGGCTTCTTAAAAAAAAAAAAACTTGAGCAAATTTCTTCTGCTCTAAAAAGCAAAAGACACTGAGTTTAGGTCAGAGGCAAGTAGAGGGAGAGTGTGGAGCTAGCTTTGGATTTTACACATGGGTGGCTCAGAGTGTGGAAAAGACAGGGACCTGACAGGCAGAGCCGTGAGAAACTGGCTTGCTCCCTGGATCTCCAGGGGTTCCTCCTCTGCAACTAGCCAAGGGAGGAGAGTAGGCATCTGCAGTAAAACCAGGAGAGAGACTGCCCTGACTTGGGGCTGAGTGACCTTATGGGCTTTCTAAGCCAGGAGGTATATTGGGAGATGGAAAACCCTGGAGGCATAATGGTTAAGTGCTATAGCTGCTAACCAAAAAGTCAGCAGTTCGAATCTACCAGGCACTCCTTGGAAACTCTATAAAGCAGTTCTGTCCTGTGCTATAGGGTCACTGTGAGTTGGAGTCAACTCGACAACAATGGGTTTGGTTTTGGTATTAGGGGGCACGTGGGAAGGGAAAGAGGGAACATCCTTCTGCATCAGGAATCCTCTAGAATGTGTTGAACTCTGCAAATTTCTTTGCAGAGAATGTCTTGCCCTTCAGGCCCTTCCTAAGGGGGTTGTGATAAGAATGCAGGGTATTTGGAGGCTCCAGGTCTCAAATGGGTTCCCCTATCTGCTGTTTGCCAGTGTAGTACCTTGGATGAGCCACTTTGTCTTTCTGAGCCTCAGTTTCCTCATCTGAAAAATGGGGACGATTGTACTAACAGTCACTCATCAGATACAATGCTGGGTAAAAAAAGCGAAAACCAGTTGTCGTCGAATATATCCTGACTCGTGGCAATTCCCTGTGTATCAGAGTAAAACTGCATTGCATAGAGTTTTCAATGACTGTGATCTTTCAGGAGCAGACTTTCTCTCAAGTTTCCTCTGGTGGGTTCAAACCACCACCATTTTGGTTGGTAGCCAAGCAATTTACGCTTTATATGATGCGGGGAAATGACAGGAGCAGCGATTAATTCGTGAGAGCCAAAAGGGGCTTTACTACAAATCTAAAGGAGTTGAAGTGGGGTATATATGTGCATACCGGGGGAGGGGCCCAGAAGACAGACAGGTGTCTGATGCATTAGTCTCAGGGCAGTGTTGGCTGCAGCCAAGCTCAGACATCATCTGCTCTCCACCTCCCCCTACTCCAGTCTTCCTCCAGCTCCTGCCTGGAGACCCAGGCTGAGTCTGTCTCACAAACTGGTATCTGTGGGTGGCTTCTCCTCCACGTTGTGCGCCAAGAATGGGGGAAGGCACGAGCTGCCGGTCTGGCTGGAGCCAGACGGACATCCAGGAAAGGCTTCGCTAAGCTGTCAGGCTGGGTTAAGTCACAGGGCAACTCCCATAACGTGCTGCTCTTTCCTGTCTCCCTCCCTCTTAGTCTCACTCTCTGAGGACAGATGAGTTCTGTATTCTCCTTGAATGGCAATGCTGCGTCCACGCTGGCTGGTGAAGCCTGGGTCGTGGGAGGGCTCCATGTGGAGGGCCCCCCCAGAGGCAGGAGGGAGCTGGCTCGACTTGTTGTCTGTGCAAGAGGAATGGCATCCATGCTCTCTGGGCTTTTAAGCACCCACTATGAGTCAGAATCGACTTGATGGCACTGGGTTTGTGTTGTCTTCGAAATCCTGGTGGCATAGCAGTTAAGTACTACGTCTGCTATCTGTAAGGTTGGCAGTTCTATTCCATCAGGCACTCCTTAGAAACTCTATGGAGCAGTTCTACTCTGTCCTATTGGGTTCCTGTGAGTCAGCATCAACTGGATGGCTGTGGGTTAGGTTGGGTTTATGCACCTGTCTGCCTTCCTGGGTATGGGGAGAGTTACAGAGGTGAGTCAGCTTACAATTTAATAAGAGACGTAAAAGATGGAGGAGTTGCTGGCTGGAGCAAAGGGTTAAGTGCTTGACGACTCACAAAATTGTTGGTGGATTGAACACAGCCAGAGGTGACTCGGAAGAAGAGCCTGGTGGTAATTTGCTTCCAAAAGGTCACAGCCTTGAAAATGCCAACTTGATGGCAACTGGTTTATCTGTTTTTCACTTTTCTCCCCCACAAACCAGGCACAAAGATCCTATGGAATCTGTTCTATGCGAAGCACTAAGGAGGTCCTCAGAGGCTCTTTCTTGTTGGGAGGGAGATCTGGAATGGCTTCCTGGAGGAGCTGGCAAGGTGATGCAGCTACAGGGGGGCAGGGGGGACTGAGAGGAGGGTCCCATAGGCAGCAGCACAGCAGCGAAGGCTTCAGATGGGGCAGTGTGAATTGTTCTCAGGAGGCACAAGTTGCCTGGTCTGGCTGCAGTAAGAGTATAAGGAGGGCAGGGTGGGGGAATAAGGCTGGGAGAGCAGCGTGAGGATCCTTAAAAAAAAAAAGACACAAACCCACTGCCATCGAGTTGATTGTGACTCATCACGACTTTACAGGGAGCCTCTAATGCCAAGATGGGGGCTCTGGTGGCGTGGTGGTTAAATGCCAACCACCAGCTGTGCCCCAGGAGAAAAATGTGGCAGTCTGCTTTGAATATAGCCCTTCAAACCCTTTGGGGGCAGTCCAACTCATAGGGTCGCTATGAGATGGAATAAACTTGGAAACGAGTTTGATTTTGGGGTAATGCGGTGTGGGGCAAGGAGATGGCAGCTATCCACTGAGGAATCTCCACAGGCAGGTAGAGTAAGGGGCAGTTAGGAACAGATGAAGGGGCCCAGGCAAGGGACCCCTGGGTGGGGAGCAGGTCTGCAGTGTGGCCATGCAGGCTGAGGTGGCTCTCTGCCAGGCTCCCAGTGGCGTCAGCCTCCTGTAGCCTGAGTGGGGGGTTGGGAGCAGAGGAGAGGAGGTGCTGGTGGCAGAATCGGGGTTAAGATGCAAGTCTCTGAACTGGGATCCCCATTCTTCATCCCCTTGAAGGCTCCAGCTGTCTCTGCCACTCTTCGGGGGCTGGGGCAGGGGCTCCTGGAAGGGGAATGAGCTTTTGGCAAAATTCAGATAGATTCATTTCTCTCCAACCTGCATTCCTCTCTGAATTCTAGTCCCCAGCCCCGGCTCCCTGCTTCCCTGGACCAGCGCCCTGCCCTCATCATGCCCAGCCCCAGTACAAACCTCCACGTTAGCCTGGTGTGCGGAGAGAACAGGAGATGAGACACGGTCCCCAGGATGGCACCACCAAATACTAGCAGGTGACTTTGGGCAAATCTCTGGGCTTCAGTTGTCTTCTCTCTAAAGTAGGTTCATTTATACCTATCTGGCAGGATGAATGAGAAATGCATTCAGCAACTAAGTGGCTGAGAAAATGCTTGACAAACTGTAAAGTGCTAGACAAAGCTTGTTGGCTATCACTGAGTGTTGCCTGCAGCTGTGTTACACTGTTCAGCTGTCTTAGAGACTGGTTAGCTTGCGAGCCCTTAAGATTTCTCCTTCACCTTAAGGCCAGATTTTGAGCCTGGAGTCTTGGGAATCAGCCTCTGGCTCCCACGGACACCCCCTAATCCCACCTCCCTGCAGAGCCTCCCTTAGGCCTGCACTGTGGCCATCTTTTGGCCTCACTGGAGGCTTTGCATTGATAGAGGGCTGCCTGGCACCAGGGAATTACCTCCAAGTTAGAGGCTGCGTGAGACAGCCTCTGTGCTGTGCCAAGTAGCCTTTCTCCCTGCCACAGGCAGATACAGCCCTGCTCCCAGATGGGGAAGCCAAGCCCCTGCCCTGGCATTGCCAGCCCACTGTGCTCCCTCTTCTATCTCTTGGCTAGCTGGCACCTGGATGGGTGAGGGCGGGGACCCAATCTGGCCTGAATTAGAGTGTTCCTTCCCAGTCCCCACCTCTCACCTGAGTCACTGTTTTGGGTTTGCCCAGCCTGAGGGGCTTCTGGCAGCCTCCCTGGAGAGGCGTGAGGCAGGCCCCAGCCTGACAGGCATGTGGCACTCTCTGGGCACATGCCCAGACCATGTATTACCCTGAGAAACAGGGGGTGGGGGGTGGTAGTTGCCCAGAGCTGCTGAGGTGGCTTCTGGGTGAACCTAATGTGAGGCTGGCAGTTTTTCCAGTCCTGCCCTGACTTTCAGCTGGCTGTTTCTCCAGAAGGGACCTGGTCGGGATCTCATTCACAGTGCTTATTAATGTCTCAGAGAGCTGGTGCTTTGACAGGGGACCTAGGCTGCAGTTCTGGCAGAATTTATTCCCATTTAAGTTTTCAAGCAACATTGCTCCTCATTTCAATTGAACTGTGAGCACTTTAGGAACAAGGCACTGGTCCTTGCTAATTAATCCTGCATCCAAGCACAGTGGGACGGGTGTGAGGTGGGTTGCAGAAGCGGTGGGAGTAGAGGGCAGGACTGGTTGGGGGAACAAGATGAGTAGGCCTGGGAGGACTGAGGCTGGCCCCCTACAAAGTGGCCTGGGCCCGCGAGGCTGCGGAATTTGCAACACATTAGAACCAAGTTGGTGAAACTAGATTGCAGAGTCCATGAGAGAGAGGAGGGTACCAAGTTAACCTAGGTGTTGACTAAAGCCACTCCCCATTCCAGCCTCACTTCCAAAGAAAGCTCTATCTCTCTTCTTCCCCTCTCAGCAAAACTTCTAGAAGGACAGTTACACAAGAGCATCTCTACTGCCTCCTCTCTCTCTCCTGCCATCCTCTCCTCTGATGGTGGCCATCTGTCTCCTGTACCCTTTGCATGGCAAAACCCACTGGTCTATCTCAGCCTTCTCCCTCCTGGGCCTCTCTGCAGTAGCCGCACTGGGGGTTCCTGTGACTTCCTTCTGAAACTGCTACCTTTCTTAACACTTCCTTGATGCTGTGAGATCCAGGATACCCAACTCACTGACCTGTCCTTCCTAGTCATCTCTGTCTCGTTCTCCTCTGGTTGCTTAAAAAAGCCTATCCCGAGGACCTCTCATCCCATGGGGACCTCCTTCTGATTCAGGGACAGTTCTTCCTCTGAGCTCCTGACACATGCATACAACCAAGTGCTTCCTGTGTTTCTCTGCCTGCACACCCCACAGACTTATCAAACTCAACATGCACGTGATGAATTCTTGACCTTCCATGAAAGTCTGCTCCTTCTCCATGGCTGTTGTCTCAACAAACAGCACCATGGTCCCCTCAGCTGCCAAAGCTGGAGACTGAAGAGACACCTAGATTCCTCTGCCTTTCTGTTTTCCTGTCTGATCCCATGCCAAGTCTAGCTAATTCTCCCTTTTAAATAGTTCCTGAATTTCTTTCCTGTGTTCCTCCCGACTGCTGGTTTCAGGACCGAAGCACACCCTCCCAGGCACTCTCTACTTCCTTCCTCCTTGCAGACTTCTCTCCTATTCAGACAACCTCAACACTCCTATCTGATCGAGACCCCTCAGCACGGCAAAGGAGTCCCTGCTGGACCTGGCTCGATTTGTCACCAAGCTTTCCATGATTATTCTGCTAGCCAAAGCCCATTCCTCCATGTTCTCCCTTCACCTTATGCCTTTGTTCCAGCTATTTTCTCTACTTGGAATACTCTTTGCACCCATTTCCCATCCTTACAATCCAGATTCTGTCCATCCTTCAAGGCTCAGATGAAATGCCTCCTCTCCAGAACCCTTCCCATCTCCCTACAATACCCTGTACCTCCTGGACACTCTGGTACCTCATTATTTGTACTGTTTCACAGTGATTCTGTCTACCAGAAATACAAACTTTCATTTGGGGTAGAGAGTCACTCAGGTTGCCTGGTGAAGAGGAAGGGACTCTTGAGAAGGTTACTGGAAATAGCTGGAGCAGGAGTTGCTGGGAAAGGAGAGCAGGGACTGGGAGGTGCCTGGGATGCTGTGGGAAGAAGGTAGGACTGAGTGTCCTGGGAAGAGGGAGGTGAGAGTTGGAACATTCCAGAACGTGCTTCCATGAGGCACTTCAGAAGAAGGGCCTGACAATCAATTTGATGGCAACTGTTTTGGTTTTTCTGGTTTTAACAGGACGGAGGTACTGTCTTCCCCGTGACTTGAACCTGAAGTTGTACAGCCATCTACCACTGCAAGGGAAGAGTGCATCTGAGGAGATGCAGGTAAGAGGAGGGAGCAAGAGGAACTGGGTCCTGGGGGTGTTGTTTCAACTCTGAATCACGCCGGACCTACAGCAGCGCTACCCCTGGACTTTTCCATTCCGATGGACAGTAAATGCCCTTAAACCACTCTGGGCTGGGTTTTCTCCCTTTTGCAATACAAAGAAGCCTAAGTGGTATGCAGGAGGAGCAGAGGGCAGCTCCCAGACGGCCAGCTTCTGTACTTGCAGCGTCATCTTCCGGAAGGTCATGGTGTGACCTCCCTTGGCTCCAAAGCTGACAAATGGAAGTCTGGCTGCTCTGTGCCCTTGAACCGCACATCTGGTACAGACTCCTGGCATCCCAAGTCCACAGGAGTAGAATGAGAACCATCTGGACTGCTGATTGAAGCCATGAGCCCTAAGGTACAGTGGCCCCCAGAACGTGGAGGCTGACTTCCAGGCCCCAGGCCCCAGGCCCCAGGCCTAGAGTTTTGGGGGCTTCTTAAGGGGTCTTCAGATTCCTGATGGATAACTCAGAGGAACCCCCAGATCCTGAGTTACTACAATACAGGACAGTTGATGGGAGCATTTCCAGACTTTTCCAAAGGGAGCAGTACCAGTCCAGTGAATAGACACAATTCCAGGAGCCCTTTGGGAATGTTGCTGGAAACAGCAGAGGAGGGGTTGTCAGGAAGGAAGAACAGAGGTTGGGAAGTGCCCAGATGCTGTGAGAAGAGGGCAGGACCAAGTGCCCTGGAGGGATGCAGGGTGAGAGTTGGAATGTTCTTGAATGTGTTTCCATGATGGAGATTTTGGGAAACCTTGGCCTCACCCCTGGAGTGGTTCGGGTGTTGGCATAAGTAGATTCCAGGCGAGGAAATGTGGATTATGGTGGACAATCCCTGAGTATGGGAATGAAGTGGGCTCCCAGGTCTGTCTTTAGAAGGAGAATGCTGGATGTCCATCAGAATAGAGGAAGTGAGCCCCTAGACTCCAACGGTGTGAGCTGAGAACTGGGGGCTTTATGGAACAATCTGGAATTAGGGGCATGGCTCAGGGCAGATGAAATCCCAAGGGCAGCCTAATGTAGCCGGGAAAGGTCACCCAGAGGGCAGAGATGTTGCAGGGAGCTGGAAGAGGGAGGGATGGGAAGCTTAAGAAGGAGTCCTCTTTGCCTGGGGCCCCAATCTTGTCCCCTGGCCTTCTGCCCACCAGCTGCCACAAAGCTGGGAGGAATCTGCTATGCATTATCAGAGAAGCTGCCTCCCCTAGACATATGGTCAGCAGACCCCCAACCTGGGGCATCATGGGAAATGTCTTCTCCTGACCCCCAGCTCTGACCCAGCCTTTCTTTCCCCTGGCGCACTGGACCATGGGCTCAAGGGCCTCTCCATGCCCCTCCCCAGTTGGACTAAGAGGCCTTTCATGTTTTTCCAAGTACGGTCCCAGGCTTCATTGCACCGAATGAAAGAGGAACGAAGGCCAAGACAGGGAGGAGATGGGGCCCTGGTGGGCTGGGAAAGATAGAAGGTCTCATCCTCTAGGCTAGAGAGTGAAACCAAGAGACTCCAGGGCCCCAGTCCAGAGGAGAAAGGCCTTTGTTGTGGGGAGGGGAGAACAATAGCCCCCGGGGCCCAAAGAAAGTGTGGGAGAAGGAAGAAGCAAGGAAACTTCTGTCCTGTAAGCCCACAGAGGGCTGAGCAGGAGTCCCCACTCTGAGCAGTATCAGTCTCTAGAGCTGAGCTGCCCTCTGTGGAAACCATCAGCAGCATGAAGCCACTAAGCACTTGAAATGTGGCCAGTCCAAACTGAGATGTGCTGTAAGAATAAAATATACTCTGGATTTTGAAAACTTAGTAGGAAAAAAAAGTAAACTATTTCATTAATAACTTTTTAATATTGACTATATGTCAGCATGAAATTTTGGATACATTGGGCTAAATAAAATGTATTATTAAAATTCATCCCACCTGTTTCTTTTTACTTTTTTAATGTGGCTGCAAGAACATTTTAAATTACATGTCACTTACATTATAGTTTTGTTGGACAAGGCTTCTTTAGAGCACTTTCATTTATTCTGCAAATGTCTAGTGAGTGCCAACTATCTGCCAGACAAGGAGCTGAGGATTGGAAGGTAAGCGAAACCAGACCCTGTCTTTGGTTTCTCGGGGTTTACAGTAATCAAATAATCACTCAGGTGGACATCTAATTACCAGGAGAGATAAGTGATCTAAAGAAAAGGAGTGGAACACAGTGTTCTCTGAACCTAATTTGGGCCCAGAGTACACTGAGGGCTTCCCCCAAAGAAGCATTGGACTGGGAAGTAACTTAGGAGAGAATGTTCCAGATAGGACAGCATGTGCAAAGGCCCTCAAGCTAGGGGAACAGAGAAGCTTGAATAAGTGAAAGAAAGCTAGCTGGTAGAGCATTGAAGATGAGGAGGAGAGTGATGGGACCATTCAAGACAGAGAGATGGGAAGAGTTGGAAGGGCCTCAAGCAACCTGCAATAGCACTGAGAATGCGAAACACGCTGAAACAGGGCAATGAGAGGAGGGATGGAGTTTAGCCAAAGGAAGTTGAAGAGAGTTTCTCCACAGTATGGCAGGGGAAGGAATGCAGAAGGAATCTCTGGTACAATGCAGTAAGACTCACTCCTCTGCTCCCCATCCCGGGACACCTAGGCAAGTGCCAGTCACCACTGTCCTCTCCCCTCTGCATCCAATCCTGAATGCCATGAGGAGCTTTGAGAATCTCCCTCTTCTCTCCATCCTTGGCCCCACCTCTGCTTCAGGCCACTGCTGCCTTGGACCTCCCAGCCTCCTAGCTGTCCTGTCCTCCGCATCCCTCCACACTGCAGCACAAACTAGATAGAGCCTTGTAAATGAAAATCTGTGGTGCTGCCTTAATCAAGCTCCTCCGGGCTCCCAGTGTTCTCAGGATATAGTCTAGACTCCATATCGCACCTCTACATAGGCTCTTCACCATCCGGCCCTCCTGATCTCCTCCATCGTCCTCTGGCTCCAGGCCTCAGGCCCCTGTGTGCGCTGCTCTCTGTCAGTTCAGGGCCTGTGCTTGAGCTGATTCCTCTGTCAGTAGTGCTCCCCCACCCTAACTCTGCTCATCCTTACAGCCTCAGCTTAGATATTCCTTCTCCGACCATTCACAGAGGTGAGTCTGGTTTGGCACCCCCTACTCAGCTCTGTCACGGCAATGCACACCACACAGGACCTGTCTGCTATGACCCCTTCAAGAATGTAAGATCCCTGAAGGCAGAGACTTATGTCTCCCTTATTCCCACAAGTGTCTGCTGTCCCCTCGTTAGAGGCCCCCTATAGTGAAGAATGTGTTTCTCCCATCAGAACGGGGACTCCTCTTAGAATAGGAATCTTGCACTCCTCATCAGAGTAGGGGTGTTCTTAAGCCTAGCACTATGCTTCCCTCATCAGACGGGAGGCTCCCTCAGGGTGGACACACTGAGCTTTCCTGAGTGCCAGGATCATTTCTCTTACCCCCTCTGAATCACCCTCCACGCTTTCATCTCCCTGCACCTCCTGCCACGGCCTTCTTCATGACTCTCAAGGTCTGGGAGTGGCAGGAGTGGAAGATAGAAGACAAAGAGCTCCCCCTGCACCCCAGCTCTGACTCTTGGCTGAGGCCTGTCTGGCCCCTCTCCCTGGATTCCGAAGTTAGGGAGGTCTGTTTGCTCTTCCTTCTGGGAAGAGTAAGCCTCTTGCCTTTCCCAGCAACCACAAGCCAGCTTGACCAGGAGACCTGGCCAAACAGCAGAGGCTAAACAGCTCTGACCACTGCCCACCCAGCCTCTAAGAGGGCCACAGGCCTGGGCCTGGGAACTCTGCAAGCCTGGGGAGCTCCCAGGCCTAGGCCAGACAGGACACAAAGCCAGCCCAGCAGGAGCTGGGGTTAGGACCTGCCCAGGAGAACCTCGAGCAATGGGCCTATCTAACTTGAAGCTGCCAATCTGCCTCCCACTCAGCCATCTGGAGCCAGATATGTGTGTGTATGTGTGTCTGTGTCTGGGTGTATGTGTGTGTGTGTCCCAGGACATGTGGGTGGCTGGGAGCCTCCGGGTTGTGACCTGGCTCTTCTAACAAGCCCCTAGTGCCCTGTGGTCAGTTTCACTTCTGACATCTGGTCAAGTTCACGGCTGGCCTGTTTCCTGCATGGCCATTTTCACTTTCCCTCTCTAAGATTTGGGACAAAGGGCCCCCACTCTTTCTCCCAGCCCACTTAACTCTGTGTGTACACATGTCAACTTGTTCAATTTCTGTTAAAACTTCCTCCTTTTGTATGGAAAAAAATACAACAGAAACTCACTGAGTTGGAAATTATACCTGGGTACCTGTCCCACCAAACCAAAATCCATTGCTGTTGATTCGGACTCCTGGTGACCCTCTAGGGTACAAAAGAACTGCCCCTAGAAGGTTTCCTAGGCTGTAATCATTACAGGAACAAATTACCAGACTTTTTCTTCTGTGGAATGGCTGGTAGGTTCAAGCCACCAACCTTTCAGTTAATAGTCGAGTGTTTAACCCCTGCTCCACCCACACCCCTAAATACACTCAGACCACAGGTTATTTCCAGAAAATCTCTTGGCACTGTTTTTCTTTTTTTGCTATTTAATGTTTATCATTTATGCTTTATGTGTAGGTGTCAAGAGGGCCTGAGAAAGGATTACACAGGGTGTAAGGGGGACATGACACGGAGGTGACAACAGGCCTGGAGCTCACAGCCCCCAGCTGGGAGCCAAAAGGATTCCATTGCAGTCCAAAGGGAGGCAGGAGGGGCTTCTGAACCAAACACATGCTAAAATGAGCTTGCCACCCGCCCCTACGGCCCCTCCTCGTCCTCGCTAGCCACTGGGGAAGAAAATAAATAGACTCAGACTCTGTTCCACTGCTAGGTCCACAGGTGAGAGAGGACAGCAGGTGTGTTTCCTCCTCCTGTCACAGACTGAGGTCAAAGAAAAGCCATCTACATACCAAGCTCTTAGTCCCTTATACAGGGTGGGGAGAACCCTAGGGAGGGGAAGTGTGGTTCTCATCGCACACCCTTCTGGGGGCTCTTTCATGCTAAATAGAGGGGGACCCACACTCATTCCAACATCAAGCAAAACAGGACAAGCCAGGGAGGGAGTAGAAATGCCACTGAGACCTCATGGTCCCTTTCTGGCACCAATCTAGAGAAACAGTCCTTTGCGGAGTCCTCTAAATTTGGGAGAGACCTCTACAGGCCATAGTCTAACTCAGTTCTTTCTTGCTGTATTCTCACACTGGTCAGCTTTGCTTCAATGCAACATGGATGAGCCCTGTGGGCCCAGCCAACCCGTGCACGCAGGGAAGGGGGGACATTCCTTCACATGCGGGCCCTTGGAAGACGGACGCCAGCTCCAGCCTTAGCAGTCCTTGGCAGGCCAAACCCAGGGGGCGGGGGCGACGGGAAGACGGAGCACGGAACTCAGTTCTGTTTCTTCTTCTCTGGCAGCTGCCCCAGGCAGTATCCGGTCACAGCCCAAGAGAAGGAATTGATGGAGAAAGCAAAATTTCTCATCCCATATATGTGTTGCATAAATGGGGGCGGGCTCTTAGTCCCTGACCCCTAGGGTCTGGTTTTAGGGCAAAATGTGCCCACCCTGGCTTTGGGTCTGGGCCAGGGCCGAGGGCACCGACAGACGGAGGCCACACGGACCCCGTCTCTGACCCCATTCAATGCCATATCGACATGCCAAGATGGAAGCAGCACCCCACTTCATAAACCGCAAACCTTAATCAGATCATGATGGATTGATGATCCAGGCCCTGGGCAAAGCATCCTGCTTCCACAGGGGTCAGGAGAGGCCTGGGGCACGCAAAGGACTGAGTCCACTGGGCTTAGAGATATTTCTTCGAGGGCCCTGGCCCTTCTGCCTCAGCCCTCACACAGACCTGAGGCTTGAGCCTCTCATTAGGAGAGGAGGGTGCCAGCCCACACTCAGCCTCTGCATTGCTGGGTGACTTTGGGAAAGTCAGTGTCTCTCTCTGGGCCTCACGTCCTGTGTGTAAAGTAAGGTGAGTGGGCTGGATTTCAAAAGCCCCCAGTTCTGAGGGGCCTCTGAGCCTCTCCTGCTCAGGCCAGAGGAGAGGGCTGAGGGGGCTGAGAAAGGACTCAAGCCCTCTCTCTCCAAGTTCACAGTGTAGAGTCCATGGCTCTGGCTCCTTGGCCTTTCCCTCTGAGTCTCCAGGGCCTTGCCACAGGCCCAGTACCGTAACTGGTGTGTGTCAGCCCCAGATACGACACCAGCTAAGGTGAAGTGGAGGCTGGCCCACCTAGGCAAGTGCAGAGAAGTGAGCAGAAGGCCTGAGGTGGTAAAGGGGCAGGGTGGATCCAGGGGAAGCGGCCGGGCACTTCTTTCTCTGGAGAGGGAACTGAGTCAGAAGCAAAGGGGCCACACGGGGAGCAGCAACAGGGCTGTAGGGGCCTGGGCTCCAGATCGGGCTCCGGCAGCCGCCTGCTGGGAGCAGGCTCCATGGGGGGTTGGCTGGAGCATCAGTCGTCGGAATGTGGGGGCAGGGCGGGGACTCCGGGTCGGCTCACACTGGGGATGTGGCCGTGGACTCGCTGCACAGGCTCTCAACAATGTCAGCTCGCTGGATGCGGCGCAGGGCTGCCAGGAGGGCGTCGAGGGTCGCGCTGTCCTGGGCAGCCCAGCTGGTGAGCAGAGCGCGGACAGGGCAGGCCTCGTGGGTGAAGGAGTCTATGTGCTCGGGCTGGTAGCCCAGCTCGCCCGCCAGGTTCCTCCAAGTGTCCCCCGCGGAGCCGTTGAGCAGCTTCTCCACCTCCTCTCGCTTGGCTGGGGGCAG
The DNA here is from genome assembly GCA_028571685.1 of Heterohyrax brucei. Taxonomy (NCBI): domain Eukaryota; kingdom Metazoa; phylum Chordata; class Mammalia; order Hyracoidea; family Procaviidae; genus Heterohyrax; species Heterohyrax brucei. The sequence continues at coordinate 107,074,800 of CM053149.1, read as the reverse complement.
GCTGCTGTAGAGGCCTCCGTCACCCTTGAGGGCTGTCAGGAACCCCAGAATGAGTCAGACCCTACCCCTTGCCCCCACTGGGTCCCCAACCATAGTGGAAGTGGGAGCCTGCAGTAGAGCCCAAAGCATTTCTTCTTCCAATCTAGGGAGCATCTAGAGACAGAGAAGTGGGGCACAGCTGCAGACGGACCTGGGGATGCTGATTCATTGTCCCCCTCCTCATTCACAGCTCGGGCCCTGCTCCCCATCTCGCCCCAGCAATTAATCAAGGCTGAGGAGGAGGAGGCAGGACTCTAGTTCCAAACACAACTGCAGCAAGTGTCCTGGAGCCTGGCTACAGGCCACTGATTAGGGTGCATAATTAACTACTTATTCCCTAGAAGTCCAGGGCAGGAGGCTAATTGCAGCCACTTTTGGGGGTAATTAACCCCCAGGGGGGACAATTAGCTTGATGAATCTGAATGCTCCAACTTGTAAAAGCCTCCACTTTCCAAGCCAGCCCACCGGAAGGCCTGTCCTTTGCATTCCCCTAGCCTGGCTTCGCTCATCCCTCTGGAGCAAGGCCTCCATTGGCCAGCCCTTCCGGCAGTCCTGCCTATTGTCTCAGCTTAGTCACTCCTATTCTCCCTGCCTCCGCTGCCCAGCCCCCCTTGCTCCTCACCCTGGCCTGCAGCAGTCTGCGTGTGGGGCTGCTGGTCATGGAGGCTCTGGCTGTCCACAGAGATGCCACTGTCGCTGTGGAGTTTCTCGCCCTCGGGTGGGGGCGTCTGGTCCACCGGCCGGCTGTTGGCTCCTTGTTTGTTTTCCTTGCAGCTGTTCCACCTGGGGCCGGAAGACAGGCCAGTCTCAGGGGCGAGGGGCTCCACTGGCCAACATGGCTGGGCTGTCTACTCGGACGGCTCGGGGCCAGGGGCGTGGTAGGCACCAACTGTGACCCCAGCAACAGCGGCTACAATTCTTACATCTTTACGTGTTGGTCCCAGCCTGCACTGCCAGCTCTGCAAAGGCAGAAGGCCACTCAGGGCTCGGTGCACACTAAAGGCCGTCAGTAAACTTTTATGGAATAAATGGTACGTAAATAAATGACTTCCCAAGAATTCTGCTTTTCACAAACTGCCCTTCTAAATGCTTCCACATGTGTGCAGGGATATATATATACATATATATATGTATATATATACAAGGATTTCCGTTGCTATTACAAGCAATAACAAAAAGCTGAAAGCAAACCAAATGTCCATCAGTTGGGGACTGGTGAAATAAATTTTGATCCATTCATGTTATTGAATGAGGGGTTACAAATAATCAGCTAATCTATATGTCCTGAGGAAAGCTCTCCCAAGAGAGATGAAGTGAAAAAGTAAATTGTATAATACATGCAGTGTAATATCATTGATCCTTTTTAACAAACAAACCTATGTTTATGTATAACTATAAAACACTTTATATGTATGCGTTTATAAATGCCTAGAAAATAGGAAGGATCTATTCCAGATTCCACTGAAGAGAAGGGTGGGATTCAGGGAGATAAGGAGGATCCTTACTTTTTAACTTAACTGACATTGGTCTTATTTTGCATTTTCCCTAACAAGCATGTAGTACTTTGATTATTTTTTTAAAGAATAAAAAATGCATTTAAAAATTTAAAGTGCCCTCCAGGAGTTCTTATGTGTCCTAGATTCCTGGATGTGTGTGTCATGGGATCCACGTGACATGCACACGTAGGTAACTGTGTGGGTGAAGGGGCTCTTGAAGATGAGGGTGCAGGCAGCTCTGTCTGTATGCAGGTGGGGGGACCAGGGAGGGAAGCAGCCTGGCAAGGGGGGCACTAGAGTCAGGACAGTTTCCTCCCCTTCCCTCGTTTCCTGCTGCCCCTCCCCCACCCTAGAGAGGGGCAGCTCATGGGTAGTGAGGATGAACTTGGTTTGGGTTGAGTGAAAAGGGTCAGTGTGTTTTTAGGTCAAGGTCAGAGCAAAGTTCTCCTAAGTCCAACATCTCCTTTCTCTTTCCTCACCAGCCCCCTCACCTTTTGAAGGCAATATAGGCCACCAGACCCACAACCACAGCGGCCAGGATGGAGCAGTAGACGGGAATGAGGTTGTCAGCTGTGCCTCTGGTCACTACAGGCTGGGAGCTGCCCATCACTGTGGTCACCACATCTGCCACAGTGCTGGCTATGACATCTATCTCTGGAGGTCCCTCAGGTTCTTGGGTGCTGGGCTCTGGGCTGTCTGACCCCTCTGGGGGTGTAGCCCGGGTAATCCAACGGCCAGGGATCTCTAGAAGAAAGAGGTATGAGAGTGAGGTCCTACTCCATCCTACAGTCACCTCCGCCTATGTCCTGATTCACTCCAGTGCTTCTCCCTGAGCCCCCACTCCTGGTTCTAGGCACTAGTATACCTAGCTGTTATACAAAACAGCTATGATGTCATGACGGAAAGACAAAGGGACTAGCAGTCAGAAGACCTGGATGGACTTCAGCTCTGTCACTGATTTGCTGTGTGACTTCTCCTCTCAGGGCCTCAATTTCCCCATCTGTAGAATGGGAATGTTAACTCTCTCCTATCTTGGCTGTAGCTGTAATGCTAGAATTCTATTCTGCTTTTTTTCTGGGTTACCCAGAAGCCTGGCATGGAAGGGAACATACAAAGAAGAGTGGGAAGGTCACCAGAAAGCATCAAGCTGGCTTCCTTCTGTGAAGTGTTGAAACCTCTCTGGCCTCAGGTTGCCCCATGTGACTGCAGCTACCTTCTAAAGGAAGGGGGACTCAAGTCTGACCACAGAGGTACCGCCCCCACCCACCTCTCCAGGAGTTGGCACCTTCCCTTGCTAACTCTGGCATTACTGCCTAGGCTTGGGTAGAAAGGAGTAAGGGAAGGAGAGTTCCCAGCTGGCTTGCTTCCTTTTAGTCACTTCTTGGACAGAGATCAGCCTCTGTATCCTGGCCTGCCTGGCCCCAAGTTTGCTCACCATCCAAAGAAGTCTGTGTTGGGCAGACCAAACCTTCTTGGGAAGGGAGCAGAGGGCAGGTGGAGCAAGAACCTACAACACAGTTCCTGCCCACTGCCTCAGGGAGAGGGAAACTGTACTTGGCCACCCATTTAGGTCTTATGCCAGCTGGGCACTGCTGGCTTACCTGGCTAGGGATTGAGCCTCTCCTGGCATCACTGAGTGGGATTTTCCATTCTGCCACACAGCCAGGGGCAGTGCCAGGGGTTGTGGGCCTCAGATGGTCTGGGGGTACCTGTCTGGGCAAAGCTGCCTGCCCCATCCATCCTCACTTCCCACATCTGGGGCAGGGAAAGGAAACAGATAGGACATGCCAACAGGGTAACGAGGAGGGCACAGTGCTCTTCAGCTCAGTTCTACCCAGCCTTCAGTTTGCCCACCCATGCTGGAGTCAAATCTGCCCACCTCTTTGGTGGGCCTTCTCAGCTCAGGACGAAGACATTTCAAAGACCCCCACTTTTAGCATCTTCTGAGGGGTAAGGCTCTCCAATATGAACCTGGAATCCATCTGGTTGGCAATGGGGAGGGGGCTGCCCACTGCAGTCCCATTCTACCCCTCCTCCATCTCAGACCTGGGAGGAGGTTGGAGGGACTGGGTGGCAGGTGGAGGGACACAACTCTGTCCTCTGGGAGCTCCAGAAAGGATGCTGGACTGGAGAGGGTCTTCTCTTCTCTAGAAGGGACTGAGCAAGCTAGGGGACCAGACGCCAACCACAACGCTAAGGCTGAAAGTGCACGTTGCGGGGGTTGTCTGAATCAGGCCACGATGGAGACTAGAAGGCAAGGGTGCCAAGCTGAGACAGAGCAGTACTGCCAAAGAAGCTGAGGACAGCACTGGCCAGGGTGCACTCCCCTCATGGTCCCAATCCCCTCCAATAGGGTTGGGGTGGTAGTGATGAGATCCAGATGTGGCCATGTCCACCAACATTCCAACCTGCTAAGCCCTTGGCCAATCTTGACAGCCTTTTCCGGAACCAGAGATGTCAGCTTTGGGGATAGAGAGACCAGGTTACCCCTCCTCAGCCCACATTTGACTGGGGCACAGGGTGGCCCTTCTGCCCTGAGGGGAGGTAGGTCACCATGTTGACCCCAGAAATGTACATGCAGGAAAAAAGAAAAAATGGTGTACTGCAGATGGGGTGGGGTGGGGTGGGGTGGGGTGGGGTGGGGGGAGCAACAAACCCAAGAATCAGATTCCATTTCCTGAAATGGTCCCAATGTCCCAGAGCCAACATTTAACACTTTCAAGGCTGCACAGAAAAGGGTAACAGTGAAAGGGAGAAACACACCCCTCGGGGGTCACCTCCTTCCTCAGGATAGCTGGAAAAGGGAAGTGGTATCTGGAAGGAATCTGTGTGTGCCCCAAAGGGCAGAGCCCGCTCCTTGCCCAGCTACAAACTTTCTTAGTTCTGTCTGTGCCCCTGACCAGCTGGTCCCCCAGAGGCGGGTCTGGACTTGCCCAGGGCACCGCACTGCCTGCCTGCCCACCTGCTGCCTGGTTGCTGAAACACCCTCCACCCTCCCTGCTCTGCCTGGCGCCTGATGCCACTCCGCCTGTCTCCCAGCCCTGGGCCATAACCACCGGAACCATGTTCCAATGCAGGAAACATCACACACAAAGCTGGCCTCAGTCCAGCTTAACAGCCACTCAGCCCCAAGCTCCCTGAGCTAGAGATCACAGGGTATAAGAAAGAAAGAAAGGTGTGTCACAGCGCCTGTGAGACTGAAGGCCCCCCAAAGGCAGGGGATGCATCGTCCCCATCCGACTGGGGGTTGCTGGGAGACCGAAGCTGTGCTGCCTCTATCAGAATGGGGGAGGCCCCAAAGTGGGGGCTGTCTCCTCCCTCAGCTGGGGAGGAAGTGTTGGGGCTCAGACTGCCCAAGGGCACTGGCTGTGTTGCCTTCTCAGACTGAGGGCACCCGGAGGACTAGATATCCAAAGGGAAAGAGCCAAAGGGGTGGTGGACAAAAGTTGATAGAAGACGATGGCACTGCCAAGATCTCTCCGCAATAGGAAAGCACGCCTACCTTCCCTGAGACGGATGTCACCGAAAACCCAAACAGATTTGCCCTGGCACCACCCCATGGTGCTTCTTTCCCCCGCTGTTAGCCCAGGAACTGCCTCATCCCAACACAGCTAGCGCCAAAAGGGCAGAGACAGGGGACTGCTCAGAATGTGGGAACAGAAGCAGAGACTAGGACCTGAGAGCCCGGCGGAGACTAGGACCCATACTCAGTCCTGTTGGCACATCTCCAAAGCCCCTCCTCTGCCTCCAAAGCCCCTCCCCCCAGCTGCCTCCTTGGTAGTTCTGTGCCCAACCTCATCCTTCACTAAATTGTGACAGCAAGTGTCTACTCCTCCCCAAGGTGCCAAACACTCAAGTGGGACAGCCCTGTGACTGGTGAGGAAACAGGTCCACAGAGCAGAGAGATCTTTCTAATATCATTCCTGTGTACTCTGTTGCAGGTCCCAGAGTGTAGGTGAGTCACAGAGCCGTAAACTACCAGGCACTTGGACCAGGCCCATCTCTGGAGGGCTCTCAAGCACTATTTCCGGTTCTGAAAGCCTACATCAAGGCCCAAATATGTCCTCCCCCGGGCAAAAATAGCCCAGACCACGACGGACACCCGCCCATCTAGCAGCCAGAGAGGAATAAATTCCGGGAGGACCACCCCACATCCTAGTAACTGCTGCCTGCGAAGACGGTAACGGTCTTGGTAACACCCTACAGAAGGAAATAATGAAAGGGAGGTTTTTGGTGATTAAAGGATCAGGAAGACCCCCGCTGCAAAGTGACCAAAGAACAGGTTGAGGGTCAAGGAGGATGCTTGCTGGCCCAGGCAGGGCACTTCTCCACTCGCAGAGACTGGCCTTGATCAAGGCTCCAACCCCCAACTGCGCACTCACCTTCGCACTCGGCGTCGGCCCAGCGAGTGCACTCACGCAGCTGCCGCTCAGTGTCCTCGCACACAGTGCAGGGCAGGCAGGGGTCCACGTGATTGGCCTCGTCCGAGTACGTGCCGTCGGGGCACTCCTCGCACACAGTGTTCTGTTTGTCCTGGCATGAGTACACAAGGCCCGAGCCTGCCTCACACACTTGGCATGCCTCGCAGCGGCCTGTAGTCTCATCCTGGTAATAGCCGTAGGCACAGCGGCACACAGCGTCGTCTGCCTCCACGCACGGTGCAGACATGCTCTGCAGGCCCACGCACTCGGTGCACGGTTTGCAGGGCTCCGTGGCGCTCACCACATCTGAGAATGTGACACCTGAGGGCAGAAGGACAGGAGAGGGAAGTGGCAGGCCCACAATTTAGCCATCTGCCCACTGGGCATCTCTACCAGGGAGGCCAGGGAGCCCTATTCTCCTCCTCTGTCTCTATTAACTCCCACCACCCTCCCTAGGACCCTTGATTCCTGTGTCAGTTGACTGGGGAGTAAGGGGAGCAAGGTCTGGGAGGAGAGCCCTGAGCCTCTGCAAGGTAGCCCGGCCGGTGCTAGTAACTTTTCCAGCAAATTCTCTTAGAGAGTTCCCAGGCTTGTAGTCTTGTTCCCAGCATGATTAAGGAATAATCTGAGCGTGGTTGCCTCCCAACCCTCCCTGAGAGCCAGAGCTGCGCTGTGAACCCAGCCCACGCACCCCAGGCCTTCCACCAGGGAGACTCCCCACCTCAGTTGTCCTTCCGTCCCTCCTGTACAGGCTCAGGTGTGGCCTGAATGGGTTAGACGGCAAAACTTCCCACCCACAGAGCTACCTCAAGCTGCTGTAGTGCTTGGCTCTTGAGGGTGGTGACTGAACTCTAGGCAAGAAAGTTCAATTGCAGCAGGAGGAATTGAAGTTAGAAAGCAAGAAGGACCTGTGTATACAGTCATCTGCCCTTTCAGATGGGGTAAAGAGGAGATTTCCAAGCTTACTCCTGACAGATGCTCTCTTAATTAGTACATGTGAGCTTCCTGAAAGGGGAGGAAGGGGGTGCCACGGTCCCAAACTCCTGTACAGGGAGCAGCACTGCCCAGAGCCGGATCTTCAACCCTTCCAGCCCAGGGCGGAGAACTCCATACGTGCCAGTCTGAGCCTGAGAGGATACATCCGTGCTCCAAGGGCAGGAAGAACATGGATATAGGAACTTGAGAACCAGAGAGGGAGGAATTGCTCAGAAAGTGGAAACAGAAGTAGAGAGTAGGGTTGCACTGGAGAGAAATCGAGGCCTGCTATGGAGTCCAATCTCAACACTCTGTAAAGGCATCAAGATACTGAAAGGAGCATAGGATCTGTATCTTGTGTTAACTTGGGGGAGCAAAGAAGGAAAAGCTTGGGAGATGCAAAAGGGACAGAAATTGGGTAGGGAAACAAAAGAAAAGACAGAGAGAGAAGGGCCTGGAGAGAGATTTGAGGTTCCCCAGTCAGTTCCGCAGAGGGACCTCTGTGTTTGTCTTCCTAACAAGCAGGCAGATCTGGATTCAGATCTCATTTCATCTCTTAGCTGTGTGACTCTGGGTGTTTTACTTAACCTCTCTGAACTTTATGTCTTTATCTGCAAAGTAGGGAATAATATCTCTACACACATAGTTGTAGTGAGGAATAAATGAAATGTGGCACATAAAGCCTTTGGTACATAATAGGCAGTGAGGACATGAAGATACAAACAGCTAGGGCAGAGTATCCAACTGCTTTAAAGGACAGTGTCCTATCTGGCTGCCATGGTGTGGGCAAGGGGATGGGTCTGGTCACACTTGGGAGGGAAAGGGGGAGCCTGCTTATGGGAAAATCCAGAAAACTGGCAGAAAACTGGGAGAGGGCTTTAGAGGGTGTGAAAAATGTGGTCTTTTTTGGCAAAGAATAAAGGCCGGAGCTTAATGGGCTTCCTTGTGGAAACATTCTGAGGATGGAGGGAACTCCACTGGGGTCTTTAACCTATAAAGTGGGCTTGCAAAGGTGGCCTGTTAACACAGCTGGGGGTGAGGGATGAAGTACAAAGTCCTACACCAGCCTCTGAGCTGCTCCTGTCTCCCTTCCTTCCTCAGAGATGCCGGCACTCCCCACTCTACGGCGCTCACTCCCCACCTCAGACTCTTCAGACAGGGAGGAGAGGTGGTGTGGGCTGGAGGCTGTGCAATGGGAGAAACAGACTGCAGAGTCTCCAGGGGACGGAAGGTTGACCAATCCAGGGCTAGAGCAGTGGCTAGCAAAGTGGCAGAACTTCCCTGCCCAGGCCCCCCTCTGCTGGGGGAGGAGATGGGTGAGGTTACAGAATTCACTGGCCCAGTGGAAAAACAATATATTTGGGCAACACCAAGGTGGTCATTGGATAAGGAGGGGGTCGGGATGGGGGGACAGGCCCTGACTGTCAGCAGTGAATGTTTCTGGAAAGATTCAGGAAAAGCATGGTGAGCTCACTGTTTGAAGGTAGTAACTGAAGACTGGGGGCATCCCACAGAGATGCAGGCTCCTGACTTGAAACACACAGAATTCAAACCTGACTTGGCTTGGGCCAGGGTGTCAGAGCCCCTAGCCTTCCACCTCCTCTTCCACCTGGAAAATGGGCTTCTCTGCCCGCTCTGAGGCAAATCCAGGCAGGAAAGGCCGTGGCTCTCTCCCCTCCCCACCTGAGAGTACCCCAGCACCCTGATAGTGCTCTAAGCCCCACCCTTGCTGCTTCTGCCAAAGCTTTGCTTCCTGGGTCAAAGCTGGAGAGCTGCTGGCCTTGGGGGAGGGGCAGTCATCTCCCCTCCAGGATCCCCCAAGGTCAATCTCCAGGGCAGCCAGGATTTGATCCTCCTCTCCCTCCCCTAAACACACAGAGTGTAAGTGGCAACCATTGATTTTGCAGTGCAGATGATATTTTTAGCTGGTCTTAGCATCAGCTACTCCTTCCCTCCTGGCCACACTCTTCTACCAGGCCTCTGCCTGAAGCCTAGAAGGGGGCACTCGCTGCATACCCCTTTGCATGCTCCCCGCATCCATTCCCACCTCCTCACCTCTGCCTCCTACACTGGGCCAGAGCCACTTCTGGTACCCATGCAGTAGTGGTCAGGGAACCCTGTCAGGGCACCCTGGGCATGCTTCTCCCTATTCCCCACCAACCCTTGTCCCCACCTTGCTTCCAGTACTCACTGTCCAGGCAGGGCTCACACACAGTCTGGTTGGCCCCACAGGGCTGGGCCACGCCCTCACCCAGGTTGCAGGCTTTGCAGCACTCCCCGCTGTGTGTGTATAAGCCTGTGAGGCATGCCTCCTTGGCACTGCCCAGGGACACCTGAGATGAGGGGAGATCAGAGGGTCAGATCATTCAGAGAAAGGAGGGGGGGTGTCTTCCAAGTGATCAAACACCTCTTCCTAATGCCTTCTATTGGAACCACCTGGCCTGGGATGAGCTCATCAGGGAGGCATTAGACACATCAAAGCTGATGGGGAAGAAAGGCAGCAGAGGGACAGTGCACCCCACAGGCTTCTGGGGGTATGGGGCTGAAGCTCCAGATACCGACATTTGACAAAGCCCATCTTAGGGTAAGGCAACTTCTGAATCTCAAGGATAGGCCATATGGGGAAGAGGGACTGAGACCCAGCAGAGTTCAGCAGGGCACCATGCATGGTTGGTCAGGTTGCAGCTTGCACAGGGCTCCCAGCCAAAGGGGTGACTGGGAACTGAAATCCAGCCCATACTCCACTGGATAATCTGCACACCTACAGGGCTGCATCAGCCCAACTGGGGACCTTTTTGCTAACTTGCACAAAGGCTACCAGCACCCTACTCCAGGTCCCTAAATCCAAATGGGAGGTGTCTGTGCCCAAGAGCAGAAAGCAGAGGGTGGATGCTTGGGTTCAAATCTTGATCCTGCTCTGGGCCTTCTGGCTTGCCCTGTCTCCCCTCTCTGAGTTCCTATCTCTCCACACAGACTGAGACGGTGACAGCTCAGTGCCAGGGCAAAAGACCAGCCAACTGGCAAGAGTTTGGTGCCAAGAGATGGAGAAAAGGATGTTTGTTATCAATGATGCGGAAGTGGCTGCTCTCACCACTGAGCAACCTTACTCCACCAGGGTTTGATTGCCAGGCACCAGCCCTCCCCTTTTACCCTGCCCCCTACACAGCCACTGAGAACAGCGCTGGAACCAGGGAAAAGGGGAATCAGATTCCTGCCACTAAAGCATCTTTGTGCAGGGACGGAATGATTTAGCACCAGATTCCCTGGGGGGGAGGGGCTGTTGGAGGTTTGCTTTATATTTCTGTTCTTTCAAAACAAAAAAAAAAACTTAATGTCTAATAAAACTCCAAAGTCTGCTTTCCTAGACTCATACCAGACCATACAATGGCAGTTTGAAGCAGAGTATGGGCTGTTGAGTAGAGAAGACAGAGAGGAGCTTTCCAAGGTGGGCTTGAACATGCTTCTGCTTCCACACTGGCCAGATCACGGCCAACACAGTCCATTCCCTCCAGTCCTCTAAAATATCCTGAACTCCCACAAGGGTTTGTGAGGAAGGAAGAGAAGCAGCAGAGGGATGGACAGGTTGGAGACAACTTTCTGGTCCTCGTGATACCGGCAGGGAGGGTATAGGCAGGGTGGCAGCAGCCCATAGTGCAGCAACCATCTGCAGACCAGGAGCCTCCTGGGTCCCAGATGCAGGCTTCCCCCCAGGAGGCAAGTTTCCAGGAGGGTCTGTTCTAATTTCTTTTTGTCCTTTAAGGCTCTGCTTATATGTCACGTCCTTGGGAAAGTGATTCAGTCACCTCCACCCCTCCCAAATTAGGCAGAGCTGCCCTGTTACCCTGGGTGGTACAAATGGTTAACATGTTCATCTGGTGGCTAACCAAAATCACCCAGCAGTGCCTTCGGATAAAGGTCTGGTGATCTCCTTCCAAAACAGTCACCAAAACCCCACAGTTCTCCTCTGACACACATGGGGTCACCATGAGGCAAGATCAACTCAACAGCAGTTGCTGAACTGGCCATGTTACCTGCTGTCTCTTCACTGCTTTTGTCTAGCCTGACACTTCAGTGACTACCCTGCTAGACTGACAGCTCCCTGAGGGCAGGGACTGTGGTTACTCTAGCACCTGGCACAGTACCTGACATGTAGTAGGGACCCAACACGTACAGTCGTGGAATTTAAGGTCATAACAACACTGTATGATGCGGGCTCATACTAGAGCGCTGAGGAAACGATTCTTTCTGGATAGCTGAGCTTCCAGAGAGTCAAAGTCGTGCTCCTCTAATCCCCTAATGCTTTTCATTTTAGCCATGGTTTCTGTGTCCTCCTTTGCCTGTAGAATAGACTTTCATGGCTTCTCCATGACTTCGCTATTTATTCTGGACTGCAATGTCATGAAGCACTCATGTTCTTGATCCCAAATGATCATACTTTGTTTGAGTTTTCTGGTCAGCTTTTTATTCTGTTTCTGTCTCCTTCCTTCCTGTTAAGTTTTCAGCTGTCCATTCTTGCTGCTACCAGAGTGTGACCTGAAGCAGACTCTCTCCCACGATTCTAACTGATTAGGTCTAATGAATCTAGGGAAACTACACAACTACCTTTGGTAGAAAGGTGTAAAATGAGTACCAGTAGGGTCTAAACCAGAAGGGGGCTGTTCTCTGAGTTTCTTCCTCAGCTGCTTCTAGTGCTCTGAATTTGGGATGGTGACTTTCGAGCTGGGTGATGTGGGACAGGTTTTGGACTTCTTTGTGCCTTGGTTTCCCCATCAGTGGGTAATAATGACAGTACCTTTTCAAGGAATTGCTGTAAAGCATTAATGGAGTAGTTGAGTAACATGCGTACATGCCATGGCCTCCTCTGTTCTCTTTTCCAAAGTCTTTAATCTTTCTTGCTTCCTGTGTGGCTCTTGGCTGTGACCCACTAAGCTGAGGTCAGTAGAGAGGGAGTCTGTCTATGGTACTCCTGCCTGGGGTGGCAGCCTTGTGCAAGCCCCTATTCCCAGGACGCTGTGGTCCTCTCTCTTCTGCCAAGTCTTGCATTTGCAGCTGGGGCCACCTAATTAGTAACTAGTTGTTTCTGTGCTTGTTTTATTTTCTCTGTTTCATAAAATTCCAGGTCTGCTACTTAATGGTATGCTACTCCAGGTGAATAAATGACTCTCACTAAATCCCATTTTTCCCAGCAGGAAACACTGGATCCATAATATTTCACAGGGTTGCTGTGAGCATTAAATGAAATAATTTATGCAAATCTGTCTGGTATATGGTAAAAAGCCAAAACACCAAATCCATTGCCGTTGCATCAGGTCCAACTCACGGTGACCCTAGAGGTCACAGTCCTAGAGGTCAGAGTCCCATAGAGTTTCCATGGAGTGAATGCCTGGTGGATTTGAACTGCTGACTTTTTGCTTAGCAGATGTAGCACTTAACCCGCTACATCCCCAGGGTTTCTGGTATAGGGGAAGGATTTTATAAAAGTTATCAAAGAAGTGTCTTAGGAAGAGTGAGCAGCTGACCCAGGGTGGGAGGCAGTGAAAAGGGAGAGTTTAGCTATCTCCAAAGACAGGAAACCATTTAAGTGCGGGGGAAGGCTGCAGAGATCAAGGAGTCACCTACCAGGACTGAGTCTAAAGGAGGATAGGAAATTGCTCTTGTGAAAAAGTTCACTAATTCGGCAACTTGTAGCGCGCTTGAGAGTTTCCAATGAAACATGGTCCCTGACCTCTGAAGGGAAGACGGCTTACAGTCCTGTGAGGGAGAAGGACGGGTGGAGATGCTGAGGGGAAAAGACTGGAGAGACTTCTTTCACTCTCTCTCTGACAGATGGGAAAACTGAGGCCTAGTGAGGTTATTCAGTCGATGGGCTGGATGGATGGCTCTTGCCACAGCCTGGCTCACTCCGAGGCCAGGCAGTCTTGGGAAGCAGGGGTGGTAACCGAGGTTCAGGTCAATCTTTCCAACATCGGATCCAAAAAGACCAATTTACGAAAATAATAGATACATTTATCTTTATTACACTTACTCATTTCAAATTGGACAGAAATGATTTCATTCCATTTTCGAGAATGTCTGCAGTCATTTTTGTGTGTGTGTGTGTGTGTATGTGTGCCATTTTTAGACTTCCAAAGCTTTTTAAGAAATTAACTGTGAACATTAGATGCATGGACTACTAAGGATGTCACATTTCTTGTAATTAAGCAAAATAGAAAAACCAAAGTAGTTGAAAGTATTTCAGAAGAACTATATGAATGCTTCAAAGCGGTGAATCCCAGTGGTTCACAGCAGAGAGCATCCGCAAAGGTTCCTTGGGTCAATTAAGCCATAGCCACCCCATGGGGCTGGATGGGTTTTCAAATATCTGCAGGGACTTGGGAGGTCCAAGCAAACCCAGAGAAGGCACTGGTCATGATGTCCCTTACAGGTTCAGTTTGGGGGTTGGACACATGACCCAATTACTAGCATGATGCTGCTTAGAGACTGCAGAGCTGGGGTTGGGGCTCTGTGAAAGGGCAAAGGGGGTCACATTCCAAATCTGTGGTGCCAAGAGCTTGGGGCTCAGATCTGGTCTCCTAGGCTAGTACGAATTCGGGGTCACAGGTTCCTCAGTGACCCAGAAGGGGGTGAGCAAGGGGACAGCTTCACATACAGGGAAAAGACAAAACTCTGAGCTAAGCATCCTGGGTTCCAACAAGAGTGCCACCACTACTCACTGGGGGAGCTGGTCTCATGCCTGAAAGCCTAGGAGGCTCGGTTTCCTGAACTGCAAAATGGGAGTAACTAAATTTACCCTCCTAGAACTTTATGCGGATTAAGTATTCCCAAAGCAAGTACCCAGGATGGTGCGTGGCACGTAATAGGCTTGTGACACTTTTAATTATTCCTGTCTCCGCCCCCTCACCACCCCCCAGTGGGAAGCAAGGCGTGGGGCAGGGCTGGGCTGGTCCAATCCAGCGGGGTGGGGGGCCTTGCCTCCAGGAGCCACCTCCCCCTACTCCCTCCCGCCCATTAGCTACCCTAGCTGCATCCCTATTAGGCGCATTAGCCAGCCTGGCGGCTCCGGTTACAGACATCTGACTGACAAAGTGCCTCCATTACCGGTGCGGCCCGCCAGCCAGCCCGCTTGGACGCACTCTGGTTTCAGCACTTGCGCCGAGGCCCAGGAAGAAAGTCGGACCACGGAGGTGCGCAGAGCCGGCCCGAGCGCTGCTACTCCCGTCAAGGCGGAGGCGAGGGCCTCCGGGCTGCAGGCGGCAGGCTGTGCCCGGGGACCACCTCCCTGAGCCCCCAGACCCCCTACCCCTGGCTCCTGTGCCTCCACGCCTCTTCCGTACCCAGGGACACTGTCCCCTCTTGTTCCTTTGGGATCCGCACTGCCGGCCGCCCAGTGCCCCTTCCCACTGCCGGCTGAGAAGCCCCTCCATCGGCAAACTGACCCTGCGGTAACTCCCAAGGCCCGGGACGAAGCCACAGGTACAGACAGCTTCAGGGGTCTGGGTCTGAGTTTCAGAGGTGGGGGCCAGTGCCCAGAGAGGGGATATGCTACCCCACCCCCGTATTCCGAAGTATTCCGTCACCTGCCTGAGTCACCGGTCTGACTCCGGGGATCTTGGCATCCCCGTTCCCACCCTAACATACCGCTTTTATCAAGAACTGGGGCGCCCTTCGGGGCGACGGAAGAACCAAGGAGGGAATCAAGTGCAGTGTGAGGAAGTCTAGCTGTGACGTTACGCCAGCTTGCTTGTGGGATTTTGGTTCAGCAGTTTAAACCCCAAAGCTTCAGTTTCCTTTATCTGTAAAACGGGGACTTGGGGGGTGCAATGCTCAGGTAAGAGGTAAAGGTGGTTGGGAGAGTGAGACTGGCTGCTCCATCGCCAAGCCTTCCCGAGCACTCAGTTTACAGCCATTCACAAGGTTAAATCTCCTGAAAATCCTGTTAGAACTACCGGAGAACCTGCTGTCCTTTGCCGAATCCGATCCTGCGGTCATTGCTGGACAGAAACCCAGGCTCCAGAGAATGCTGGGCGGACTCGGCGGGATCGCGAACCTCAGAGGTCCAGCAGCCAAGGGAGCAGCAGGCGCGTGCTCGGATCGCGCAACTTAGTGGGGGCTGCGCGCAGCTCTCAGATGGGACGCAGCGCGGAGGGCACCTGCCCCGCCCCGTAGCGCCCCCTGCGGGACACCTCCCGACTGCAAGACCCGGGGCTGACCGCGGAGCAGACCGTGCGGCCCTGGCCCGTCCAGTGGGGCAGCAGCCAAACCCGAGCGAATGATGCCCTCTCCATCTCTACGAGTCCGAGATGCTCCTTCAAACGGCCAGCACCTATGCGGCCGCGGAGAAGCTGGGCATCAGGTTCGCCCCTCGGAGTGGGCGCTCCTTTCCCAACACTATTCCAAGCCACAACTTCTCCACTGGGCGAGGCCGCCGAGAAGAGCGCAGGAGAGGCGCGGAAACTGTTCCCAGGGCTCCTCAGCGTCTCAGCCTCTTCTCGGTCTGCTCACATCCCGCTGTCCGCCAGTAGGCAGGCGGGACCCCAACAACTTTAGGATCCGCACCCCATCTCGATCTTGTTTCCTTTTGGTTGTTCCTCTCTGCCCCATTGCCATCTTCCCTTTTTTGCCGCCCCTAACTCACCTATACTGTCTCCCCGACTGCCCTCCCGCTCCTGAACCTCTCCTTTCAACACCCCTCCCCCTCTTTGTCGGGTCGGTCCCCATTGTCCGACGCCCCGGTCCCCTCTGCCTCCTGTCCCTCCGACCTACTCTCCCATTGTTTCATTCCCTTGCCTCTGGCTCTCCGCCCAAGGCCTTGGCCCTTCATACCTCCAATCCCCATCCCATTCCCTCTCCTCTAGCCTTGGTTCCATCCCACCACCCCAGAGTCCCCTCAGGATGTTGGCATTCAAGCGCCCTCTTCCGAAGAACCCAGGCATCCGGCAGCCCCGTGACCCCCTGCCTAGAGACCGCTCCCAGCTCTCCCCGCATCTCTCCGGGGGTACCAGAGAACCGGCATCGGTGCGCCCCGCTTGCCCATATCTTTACCCTGGAATCTAGGGTCTACGCTCTGAGAATCCCCGACGCTCCTCGGTGGATACCGCATCAAAGCATCTCCTCCTGCCCGCTACCCCGCAATGTCTAGGACCGTAGTGCTCTGTTCCGTCTCCAGGGTGGCAGCGCCCTGCTCCCCTCGAGGTTCCGATCCCATGGAAAGAAGCGGGCTCCAATCAGGCACTCACCCCCAGGAGCAGCAGCAGCAGCAGGCGCGGCCCGTCCATGGCACAACCAGTGGCACCTGCCCCCATTGCCAGTCTTCTGCGGCCGCTCTCCGCTTCCAGCTCAGTCCACTACGCGGACTGATAGGGCCACGATGCGCTGCGCTGCGCTCCAGCGCCCGCTGCCCGCCGGAGCTGGCCGCGGCTGGGCTTGCTCTGGCTGCGGCGGGAGGGGCTGGGTGAAGCCAGTGCGGCGGCCCCGCCTCCTCCCCGCCCAGCCCGCCCACCCCCGGAACCGCGCCCGCCCGCCCTGCTGCCTCCGGGTGGGGAGCCGAGGGGAAGGGAGGGCGTGCGGGCAGCCGCGCCCCGCGCCGGGCTCTAGCTGCTCTGTGCTGTGGCTCTCCCAGACTCTCAGCCACCTCTCCCTGGTACCCAATGCCTGACCCGCGCTGCTGCGCATCCGACCAGGATGCTGTGGGCCCAGGGCCCAGGGCCCGGGGAGGGGGGGGTCCCCACTGCGGCTCTGGTTCCTCTCCCGCTGTGGCCGGCCGCAGGGTTCACTCTCTTGCCCATCTTCCACCGCCTCTGGCTTCAACTACGCACAGGTACCTTACTCCCTACCTCCCTAGCCACTATCAGCAAAAGTCCCCTCCGCTGCCCCACCCTTTGTCTCCAGGCGTGATCTGACCTCTTCCTGCTGAGTGAGGGGTTCTCAGTGCAAAGGTCTAGGGAGAAGGGAGGGATAATGGCAGGTGACCTGAGGGGGGCGGGTTGCAGCGAGATAATATAGGATGGGGTCCACCCCGACATCGTTTGAATTTTCAAATGATGGGTTTGAAGGGGTCGCAGGTGTACACATAAAACACAGCAATACGCAGAAATACACCTAGAAGCTCACATGTGTCTGTACCTATGCAGTCACACATCTGTGTGGACCTGCACACACTAAACATAAAGCAGATGGAGAACCATGAACATGTGTGTGCCGCTCCACATTCACACACACGTGTGTCCCCAGGGCACATGTGAATATAACATTCAAACACACATTCATCTATGCATTTATGTGTTCACATGTATATCATCACATGTATGGGTACGTCCACGCAAGTCCTTATGTGTATACAATGTCTCGTAGATGTGTGAACACATGCCAATGAACACATACACTCACACACAGATACGTCTTCAGCAACTAGACTCTCTTCAACTAGACTCTTTCTGTCAGATCTAAGCTGTGTCTTCTTTGAAAGCCCAGTGAATAGTAACTGTTCAGTGAAGTTCTGTAGAATGAGATGAATGGAAAGTGGCTGGATGGATTCACAGATACAGTCCCTCCATCTACTCATCCACGTCCTCTGTACCCTGGACCACACTTACTGCGTCCTAGAAAACTTGGAAGCTTTCTTGGCACTTGCAATTCAGGAAGTGGGCTAAAGGTACCAGTTCACGATGCTCAACTCCAGTCTGTCCTACCTTTTCCTGGTCCCCAGACATGAGGTCCCTGAAGCCCAGAGCTATTGGAGGCTAATCTACACAGCCCATCTCCACCACCCTCTTCTTGGTCATACCCAGACCTCAGTTTCCTGTTTGGAAAAATGACAGCAGTCCTCCTGAGAGGAAGATCAAGAGCACTTAACAAGTAGTTGGTAAGTGATTTCCTAGATCCAAAAAGCCAAAACCAAGCACGTTGCTGTTAAGTTGATTCTGATTTATGATGACTTAGATTAGATGAAAGTCATTCATTCATTCATGAAAAAAAAAACAAAAACAAAAAAACTGTGCTCTGACTTTCTTTCCTACATAACCAACACAGTCTAGGGGACAATCCTGGAAGTGACAAGTGGACAACACTGTGGCTTTGAACATTAATGTTGGTGATGAGCCACTGTTTCCATGGTTGGACAAGTGAGCACCTCTTCATCCATCCCAGAGGAGTTGTTTCTCCTGGACAGAGGTGGCATCTAAGATGCCTCCTCCTCCCACTGATTTTATGGACCTGCCTTTCCTCCTCACAGAATTTAGGGGAGACAGATTGGGGCAACGTTAGTGTTAATAGCAGTGCTGAGCTGCCTACTACCAAGGGTATTGAGAGTGTGGCATTGATTTAAATATTCCTCTTATTAATCTATCCCAGTTTCTAGATTGCCAGCATTATCCATCTCAACACGACTTAATATGACCCACAGCACCATGGCAGGGCCTGGGTTATTAATAGTTTCCATAGTCTTGATCATTTAAGCCTTACCTGAACAATTACAAACAGAAATTGTTACTGTTATTAGCAGTATTCCTAGGACTAAGCCCACAGTGCAGTGTGAGTGCTGGCATGAAGTGTGCAGAGGCAAGATCACTGCCTGAGCAGTCAGACAGACCAGAGTACCAATGTCTGCTCAGTCTCCAAGTCCCCACTTACTTCTGTGTGGTCTGAGGTTACTTCATCTCTCTTAGCCTCAGATTCTTCATATATAAAATGGGGATTTAAAAGATTCTCTCTTGAAGGTGTGTGATGAGGATTAAATTAGGCAACATAGTGTCCATCACAAGAAGCACTCAATCCCCTTTTATCCATTGAACACGTATCTGTTGAACACGAACTGTATCCTGCATGAAGTTCTGGGCCCTGGGACCTCAGCAGTGACCATCAGGAGCTGCCCTTGTGGAGCTGATGCTCCAGCGTGTTAGTTATTTGATGTGAAAGGTGATTTTTTGCAGTGTGACACTTTGACCTGACCATACTGTAGATAGCATAGCTCAGATCAGGATATTCCTTTGCTAGGAATCGCTATGATGACTATCATTACTGTTGTCACCACAACAACCCCCTGCACCATCACCAGCAGCACTGTGACCACCATCTGTGACCACATGAGTGTGACCATCACTGTCAACATTACCAGCCAAACCTCCACAACTGTCACTCCCACAGTCATCTCAGTTGCTCCCATGACTACCACATCATCATCATCACCACCACGACTGCCAGGGCTGTAGCCACCACCACCTACCTTCCTACAACTATACCACCACAAGCAGCAGAGATTGCCTAACTCCCGAGTGGTCCTGATTCCTAGCCCAAAACGTGAGCATCCTTAAAAGATTCCTTTCCAGCCTGGCACACCACACTCTCTCTCTAGTCTCTTTTCCACAGTTCTTCAGCACTTGCAGACACAGCTTTGGAAAGGGGCATGGGAAAGGGACCTGAGGAGCTGACCAGCAAGTGGGATCAGGCAAGTGATAGAGCGCAGCAGTTTTTCTGGAGGGTCCCCTAGAACCACCTGCATATACAGAGGGCCTTTCTCCCCATCACACACAGACCAAGGCTTTCGGGACCCATGCGTGACTTTCAAGAGACAGGGTTGAGAATATCAGTGCAATTCTGCATGGAGCTGGAAGGAATTTTGGTAAGTCAAACTGCATCAGTAGGCAGAATGGGAGGGGCTTACATCTCTGCTGTTCATCTTACCCCAGTGCCTTTACCCTGCCCTTCCAGGAAGGCAAGCTCCCTAACACACTCTTCCTGCTCTCTCATTCCAGTCCGAATCTTCTGCAGAGCACCATTCACAGCACCCCGTGCTGCCTGTCCCCAGCAGTCACTGGGAAGTCAGCCTGCAGCCCCAACCCACTTATATGCAGAAACGGACGGGTAGCCAATGAGAACTCACATTTATTGAGACCTCCTAGGGGCAAGGAGAGCAGCGCAATCATCCCTGTTAACACCCACTGCAATCCCATGAAGGAAGCACTGCGTTCACCATTTGATAGAGGGGCTTGACGAGGTTAAGGTGCTTGCCCAAGGCCCCCCAGCAGGAAGCAGCAGTACCAGAAATGGCCAGTGGGCTGCACGGAGCCCTTCACAGCCGCAAGTTTTGCCATTAACCCTCTATTTCCATGTCTTTCCTCCTGCCATCCCAGCTCCCCTGGCATTGACTCCATCCAACCAGATGACAAGCAGTCACCTCTGTGGGCCAGAATCTCAGAGGTGCTAAGCTCTGCCCTTCAGTGCTTTCACTCAGATGCTCCCTCGAGTGCCCCTTCCAACACACATTTAGAGTCTGGGTTCGGGGCCCAGGTGGGATGGACAGATAGGCAAGAAAGCGAGTGACCTTTGCCTTTTGATCAAAAGCATGGTTTCTGAGCTCTGTTAGTGAGCTCCTGCTTTTCCTGATTTGAGGAGCATCATCTGGCCTGCCCCCTAACCTCGACGTCCAATCCGAGCAGGGGTGAAAAGAGGTGGGAAAGGATACAACAACTTCCGAGGGTGGGAGAGAGGGAGGAGGAGGTGCCGGGCCTCCCCAGCTGCATCCCATCTGCCCTGGGCAGGCGGCCAGGCAAGGTAAGTGAAACCTGCTGCCTCCCATTAGGAGCTGGCTCGCTGGCTTTGAAGCATGATGCAGTGATTACCTCTGAGCTGACTCCTTCTGGGCTGCAAGCAGGGGCCTGTACAATAGAGGGGGCAGCAGGGTGGGGGCCTGGGGACTGGTTTAGGGTCAGCGCAGTTTGATTCTGGAGGGGTGGGAGGAATTAGTCAATTTTGGAGTCCAGTTAGGTTAATTCAAGCATCAAAGTGGGCTTGTTCCACAAGGCCCTCCCCTGCCGACTGCTCCTGCTTGCCTTCCTGACTCCTTCCATCTTTCTAGGAACCCCATCTGACCAATACTGCTCTGTTCCTCTGGCCTCTGAGCCTTTGCATGGGATGCAGTCCCTTAAGAATTATGTTCTGTTCTCCTCTGACATGACAGTTGTTGCTGTTGTTGGCTGCCATCAAGGTGGCCTCCCACCTCCCCTGCCTCGTGTGACATCTCCCCTTTCTATAAAGGTCTGCAAAGGCCACCCTCTTTGCAGTCCTGCCAGGTACTGCACCTAGACCTCAAATAGACAAACACACTGTCATCGGGTCAAATCTGACTCACGGCAAACCCGTGTGTTACAGCCATAACTATTCCACAGAGTTTTCTTGGCTGTAGTATTTTACAGAGGAGGTTCACCTGGCCTCTCTTCTGTGGAGTCACTGTGTGGGTTTGAACTGCCAACCTTGAAGTTAGCAGACAATCACAAACATCTGTGCCACTCAGGCTCTTTTACCTCTCACCAGGCAGTTCTAAAATCTGATGAAATTGCTCAAACACATGCTGGAGAGACTGAATGTCCCCCAGGGCTTTGTGTCTTGCAGGAAGAGTGCCTAGCGAGGGCAGTGCTAGACCCAAGGGAGAGTGCCTGGATTGGGGAGTTCTAGGCATTGTAGGAAGGGCACAGGGGAGAGACTCTGGGTGCCCCATGCCACAGGGCACCCATCTTTCTTACCAGCTCTAGAAGCTACCCCTATGCCTGCCTTTTGGCCCAGCCTATCCCTCCTTTCTTTGGAGCACACATTCTTCTAGAAATTTTCTTCCAGAAAGTTCTTCCTAACTCTCAACTTCCTCTCCCTGAAAGACCAAGGAGCCACACTGCAGTTCTGCAGGGTTCATTTATTTCTCTCACTTTTTATCCTGTGTTCCTGGACAGCATCAGGACATTTTAAAGAAAAAAATAAGCAGTGCTGCACCATAGCCGGAGCGGTGTGAGGTCATCAAATAGAAAGATAAGAGGATGAGACATAGGGGCATGCATGCCAGTCTACCATTTCTTTGTTGCATAGGCTTGGTCCAGCCCCTTTCCTGCTCTGAGCTTCAGTTTCCTCATCTGTACAATGGGCATAATATGCCAGCCTCACAGAGTTACTGTGGGAAGTCAGTGAGGTATTGGGTATGAATGGGCTTTGAAAGCCAGGGGAGCTGGATGAATGTCCATTGGTCTTGTTCCATTTGATGCTGCTGTTGATAGTGGCTTCCGGCCTGGAGGCTGGAGACCGGGTGAGAGCTGAAATGACATTTCAGCACTGGGATTCAGAGATTTGTGGTCCTTCCTGCTGTAGACCCCTTTGAAGAGCCCGAGATATGACAAGCCCCAGACTGTCCGAGGTGCAATTCCCACGGGAATTACTGGGGGAGGAGACGGCTCAGCCCCAAGCTTATCTTCACTCTGGCGCGTCAGGGAAGTGGGGTCAAGTGTAATTGTCTGAGTGCATTTCCAGCTGGGGAGCTGGATGCACAGTCTCACCTCCCCAGCCAACCCCCCCCCCCCCCATTGCTGCCTCACAGTCAAGGGACAGCCCTTATCAGGGCTCTGGAAGAAGGAGGAGCTAAAGGAGGAGAATCAGGTCCCAGTCCCACCCCTCCCAAGGCCTTGGCTGGGCTGGAGGACCCTGAGACAAGGTTGAAATTGAAGAACAGAAAGTTTGAGTCTCTGTTTCTTCCTGCATCAGCTCTTTGTCCCATCTACCAAGTCAGGACTGGGTGTGTCCTCCTCAGAGCACAGATACAGCCCACCCTGGGAGAAACTCCAGCCTGGGGTGGGAGACACAGCCCGTGCCCTGAAGTCCCTAGTCTGAGGAGGGAGACGTAGTCTCTAAGCTGCAGCCTCCTTTCACAAGGAACACAGATGTGGGCTTGGGCCATGCAGAATAACTTTAAATGCAACTACATTACAACTTCTTACACTGGGGGGGAGGGGCAGGGGAAGACATAGCCCATGGCCTTGGGGGGATCTCCTAGTCTAACAGGTACCCCAAATAAGACTGTTTCACAGCTAGAGCTGGGATACGAGGGGGTTCCCAGTTAATCAAGGCCAGGACCATAATCTTGGAAGTGGAAGGCATGCCAGAGGTTATCTGCAGTTAGTGAAACTGAGGCCCATAAGATGTGTGCATCATATTCCAAGTCACACAGTGGGGCTGGTGATAGAGAGGGAAAGAGAGAGAGTTTCTGTGCAGTGTAGCAGAAAACACTCTGCACTGGTGGTTAAGAGGCCTGGGTTCCCGCCTCAGCCTTGCGCCAGTTTTCTGTGTGACCCAGGACCTCCTACCTCCAGGTTCATTGCCCCCACCTGTGTTGTGAGGGGACCTGTCCTTCCCAGACTGCTCACCACTTCTGTCCATTCCCAAGGCCCTGGGGAGTCTGAGGCCAGGTTCTTATCAAGCCCCACAGGGGACCTTGGGGAGGGGAGGCACCTGGAGAGGGGGCACCTGCTGGAGAAGCCAGAGAGGCCCGCTGCAGCGAAGTGCTGAGTCGGCACTCAGAGCCCAGGCAGCTCTGAGCCTGCTCCATTATCCACATCATTCATCCTTGTAAGAGGCTCACCCCCCTCCCTCCTGACCCAGGCCAATCTCGAGAAAAGCCTTTGCCCACCCCTCCAACACCACCTCCCTCGGCTGGAAACTCTTAAGCAAAAAGGTCGTCAAGATGATTAAATGCAAACAGATTTTCAGCTCTTTTTCCACTTTAATTAAAAATGTGCTCTCTGTTAGGAGGAAGCTGGAAACATAGTAGTGGTTCCCTGAAGGCCCCTGGGCTGAAAAGTGAGGGAAAAACACTCAGAGGTGTCTGAAAGTTGGCCTACAGAGTGGCCTGGGGTCAGGGACCTGGCCTGTGGCCACTGGGTGTGCACAGAGGCTGCCTGCAGAGAGAGCAGGGGCCTGGAGGCAGCTGTGCACTGGGACAGAGCAGGAGCACGGGCAGGCGATGGACAGGTGGACCTGGGTGGGGGTCACAAATAGACTTCCATACCCACTGAACCTCATTACTGAGGGTGGAGGCATAGAATTGATCCTCAGATAAATGCCGGTCTGAAGAAGGTGGCACAGGTTGTCATCCTCAGAAGGCCTGGGAACTGACAAAGGGAACTCAGGACAGAGAGTCAGAAATGGCTACGTAACTTCACAACAACTGAGAACCAAGCAGGGGTTGCCCAGTGTGCCTATGAAGGTTGCCCAGTGTGCCCGTGAAGGTTGCCCAGTGTGCCCGTGAAGGTTGCCCGGTGTGCCTGTGAAGGGTGACAGGGTAACAAAAATGAGGCTTAGCGTGGTGAAGACGGGGGAGATGTAGCTGGGAGGACAGCCCTGATGGGCGGTAGGGGAAGGGCAAGGAGAGTGGACACAGCCCCTTTTGTTACAGAGATAGAGGGGAAGCAGGGAAAGGCCACCAAGGATGGGACTCTTCCCTGCTTCTCTTGCTCTCCATTCTTTCCTTGTATCAGGAATCGGGAGCTCCAGGAGACAGGAGAGAAATGGATGGGGAAAAGGTTTGGTGGAGACACCTGAGAGCATCTGAGCGGGGAGGAGGGCTGCAGGAACAACAGAAGCCCACGGTCCTCTGTCACAGATCCCATTTCCGGTCTGGCCTCAGCTATTGACAGGCTCTGGAGTGGAGTTTCCCTCCAAGCATGTAAGAGAGGCCGGTGATGTTTGAAGTTCCTCTCTGTGTTCCGGACCGCCTCTGTGATCCCGTAGGAGAGAAGACTGCCAAAGGACCCAGAAGAAGAGAGGCCTCCCACCACTTCCTGTACCTGTGCTGGGGTGGTCCCACCTGCCCTCCCCTTGGGGCTGAGGAGCTGGCCCATATCATGGAAAGAAAAGTGATCCCTTCTTAGTTAACCACTCTGGTGTCAGAGGCAACTAGAGCCCTGCTCCCAGGGAAAGGGCATTCAGGGACCTTCAGAGTCTGTCCCCTCTCTGTGTCTTTCCAGTCCCATTTCTGTCACTAGTTTCCCTTAAGCCACCGCGAACTTCAGCAGATAAAATAAGGGGAGCACTGAGGAGGGGGAAGCTGTCGGCTCAACAAGGCTCCCAGAGGTGGTAAGTTCGAGCTGGGCCTTGAAGGATGGTGGAAGCAGGTGAGGGGGGAAGGCATTCCTGGCACTGCCCGTAGGGGCGCAAAAGGTAGTGGCGGTGTGGGGACCCCGAGGAATCGGTTTGGAGCCAGTGTAGGAGACAGGAGGAGCAAACAAACTGAAATGGAGCTAGCCAGGCACTCAGAACAAATTCAGAAGACCGTTTTCTTTGTAGGAAAAGGAAGCCTTCCTTCTTCCTTTTCTGGGGGAGGCTCCAAGCAAAACCCCCCTGCTTCTCCAAGAGTCTCACCCCAGTCCACCTCCTCCTTCAACCCTGCTGACACCTGTCTGGCTCTCGCTGGCCAGCCCAGCCAGTCTGGCTTCTCTGTCCTCTGGCTGCTTTGGTGGAATGGGTATCTGAGCCCAGACTTTGGACACAGTGTGTCCCATCCACTGTGTCCTATAGGCTACCTCTGCAGGGTCCCACCAGAGAGGGACATGCAGCCCAGCAGCCTGGAGCACACATCTCTACACAGGGGAAATCTGGGCTGGAGAGGAAAGGGGAGGCAGCCTGATGCTGGATGGATGGGGAAGGCCTGCCCCCTCCACAATAGCCTGAGCCCCCTACTCAGAAACAGTTATTCACCCAAGAGGCCACCTCCTTCGTTCTACTTTTAGAAAAGCAAGGGACTTGGTGGCAGCGAGTAGCCTATTTTGTCAGAATCCAAATGGAACAACGTGAGGAGGGGCAGCCAACGGTCCAGGAAGTGTGTCTGTGTTGGTGGGCACTGCCTTGCTGGGAACTTGCTCTCCCTTCCCAGTGTTAATTATCAAAATTAACTGAACACTATAAATAACCCAACTCAGAGATTTGAAGAGCCACACTTCTAATTAATTCATTTTCAATCAAGACACATCCATGCCCCCCCCACCCTGAGTTGGGAGGGGTGGGAGTCTCACGGTGCTGTGCTTTCAATATTGAATTCAACGGTCCCCCTTGCTCCTAGGTTGTGAAAACACAAAGAGAAAAGAGAGAGAGAAAAAAATTACCACTCTGCTTTCTTGGAAGCCTATGAATTTATAGGGGTAGCCTATAAATAACCTCATATTGGTGCATTTGATGGACGACATTCCTGTCTGGATTGGCTTTTGTTGGGATGAAGAGATGTGGCGGTGGGGGCGGGGTGGCGGAGACTTCCATCTGCCACCTCCTTTACTGGGCAATAAATTTTAAAGCAAGACTGTGAGCACCATCCAAGGCCTCGTGTTGGCTAGAGCAGGGGAGACTGATCGATAGAGGAGGAGGAGGAGGATGGGGAAGGGAGGAGAGGAGAGAGAAGTGAGCCCTGCGATAAACGCAGGGAGGGGGCAAGGATGAGAAAGGGACAGGAGAAAGGGAGAAAGAGGGAGAGATCACAAAAAAGAGGAAGACAGATAAGAAGGGAGAAAGGCAGGAAGAGAAAAGAGAGACAGGGAGGAGTAGGAGGACAGCGCTGTCATCGTCACCACACTACAGCCCTTGCCAGGCAACCCAGGCAACCCGGAAGCTTCTCCGTGGTTGTCCTGCCTGGTCGCCAGCTACCTCGTGTCCAGATCCTCCTGTCTCCTCTCCTGGGATGTTGGCGTCCTTTGAGAAGTCACATGGTGTTTGTGCACCACCCAAGTGGCCCTGGTGGCCTCCAGCAGGTGGCCCGTGTCTCCTGGCTCCCTGCCCTTAGGGGAAGGGACCCAGGCCAAGAGCACGTGGGCCTCCTACAGGACTGCTGGACCGTGGCCTCTCAAGTGCTGGACAGTGGACTTGGGGGGTGGTGAGGAGGAGGTAGGGGACAGAGACGGGGTGGAGAAGAGAGGAGATAGAAGTTTCCTGTGTGTGAGAGACAGAGATAAAGGGAGAGAAAGACATGGAAAGGGAGCCGGGCAGAGAAGGAGAGGAGACAGGAAGAATGAGAGAGAAGAGAGAGGAGAGAAAGACAGAACAAGAGACATTAACACAGAATAGAGAGACGGAAGACTGGGGCAGAGAGAAAGCAAGAGAGACTGAGAGCTCTTCATAGGGCTGTGGCTGAGAGCCCTGCTTAGCCCCGTCTCCAGGTACGTCTGAGGGGACCCCATGAGTGTGTCTCAGGCTCTGTGTGCTTTTGTTCCTTTGTGTCCACAGGATAGGGCCAGCTGGGACAGAGGCCCAGGAGGCCAGGTTGGGGCAGCCCGCCCTGGAGTGGCTTCCTTGAGCCTTGGGCAAATGGTTTCCCTGCTCTGTAGAATGATGGCAATGCCAGCCCTTTCCTCCTCAGGTTGCGGCGAAGATCAAATGAGGTTAAAGGTGTGGGAAACTCTTGACTAGGGTTTGGCACAAAAGCTGCACTCAACTCAAGATTATACTAGTAGCAATACTAGCAGTAGGAACATCACCAGTGGTAGCATTAGGTTTCTTTTGTCCTATGTCCTTGTCAGCGCTTTTCGGGGCACAGTATCATTCTTCCACCAGCTTCTAGGACCTTTGTACCAGCCACTCTACTCATCAGATTGGGGCTCCCCTAAAGGCAGGGAATGGGTCCTTCATGCAGACTGGGGCTTCCAAGACTGTGTCTCAAACTGGAAGTGTCCTGGATATGCAGCCTGGCGCCTCGTCTTCCTCTGGATGCTCCATAGCTGGCTCTTCATGGCCAGAGGGCCTGGTGTCTGAGCAACGTGGTGGCCCACTGACTGAGTGGCTGCCTCCAGGCCCTGAAGCACAGAGGCTGAGTACAGCCAGCACCTGCTCCCCCCCCCCACCTCTGGCCACCTCCTGCTCCCTACAGTCCATCTGGTCCTTCCCTTGAGTTTCAGCTCCCTCAACTCCAGCTGAGATTAAGGAATGGACCAGGTGGGAAGAAGGTCCTTTCCCAACTACATCCTGCCCCAGCGCTTCTCCTGTCAGCATGCTGGGGAAGGGGCTGCTGGGAGTCAGGCCCCCGGCAATCTGATCTCCATTAGCCCCTTCTCTGGTTCTCATTACTGCAGCCCAGGCGACTTCGGAAACATGTAATTTCCCTGGAGGCTTGTCTCTCCTTCCTCTCTCTGCCTTTTGAGGTCCCTCTCCCATCCCCAGCAGCCTGGGAGGACCCTCCTACAGTGGGCCAGCAATGGGATATGGAGTCACCGAGGCTCGATAGGTGCCTGTGGCATGATCACCAATTTCAGCCCAGCTCTAGCTCTCAGAGGGTAGAATGCTGACTTGCCTCCTAAGTAAAAATCACTCTCCTCTCTTTCCCACTCCTTCCCTTTGACCCCAGGGTCTGAGACAGAGGGTTACTGGCTGCTTCCCCCCAGTCCAGGTCCCAACAGAGGCTTCCAGTTGACCGGCCCCGTGCCTGGCCCTATGCCTGGCAATGAGGGAGGCAGGTGAAAATGAATGAGTTGCCAAGGAGAGCAAACGGATGAATGAAGACATGCTGGAGAGAAAGAGGGAGGAAAGAAAAAGCTCAGAGCCAGAGGTACACACAGCTCCTGTCTTTCCAGCCTCATCACCTCACCAGGACCCTCTGTGGGGCAGACACCCACCCCCTCCTACTCTTTCCCAGTGCAGAGGCACAGGCGACACCTCCTCCCTCCTCAGGGAAGTCCCCTGAACTCAGATGTGCCTGTTTTGACCGGGGATTTCCTTTCCTTCTCCACCTGGATGCCGAGCCCCCCCCGAGGAGGGGTGTGACTGTGTCTATAATCTCCGCTCTTCCTGCCTGATAGAGGGCAAGTGGATGCCTGAGCTAAGGAGGGAGCAAACGAATCTATCAGTGCGTCCTCAGGAGGCCAGCAGCCGCCAGCAGAGGAACAGGGAAGTAAAAGGAGGTGCGATTCCTCTGTGGATTTTAGGTGACCATTGTCAACTGTAATTAGAAAGCAAGGGACAGCATACAGAGAGTGACAAATACAAAAAAGTGGGATTGTTGCTGTGTTGGGACTCCTTATATGTGTGCTCAAGGACTGGAAGGACAGGTGTAGGTATTTTCTTTTTTCAAAAACTTGAAAGTTGGATTATGTTTACAATTCACAAGTGACTTTTTAAGGACTCTGATGCTGGCAGGGCAGGGACGAGAACTCGAATGAGCATGGTTACCCAAGACCCTTCCTGGCTCTGGTTCCTCCCTGCTCTTTCCTCTCTCCCCAGGGATTGGATGGTGGCCCAGCTTAGCCTAGATCTGCTGGGGCAGGGAGAGTGTACCCAGCTTGCAGGGAAGGGCAGCTGCAGAGTACAAACAGTCTTGATTAAGCATCTAAATGGACAGGCCTGGGCAATGCCCAGATGGAGTGTGGCAGACATTATCCCTGCCCTCTGAGGCTTCTGGGATGATGCTGACACACAGATGGGGGACAGACATCGGAGATGAAAGTAAAGTAGAATGTGAAGTTAGACTCTGTGTGTGCATGTTTGTATAAGGTAACCCTCTTTCTTCTTCCTTCCTGGTGAACTCCTACTCACCCTTCAAGGCCTAGTTTATTTATCCAATCAGGTATTTATTTGTTATGGACATCTGTTGCCCTGCACCACTATATCCTTCTTTTGCTTATGGGAAGCCTCCTCTTCCCAGCTCTTGTAGGGAGAATTTACTTCACCCTTCTGTCTGCTCTGGGGACAGTCATGTGACCAAGGCCTGATGGGTTAGCATATACAATATCCCTGGTCATATGACTGGCTCAAGGATGGGCGCATCACTAAATCCGTCTGATGACAGTCAGCCCTGGGAGTTTCCCCAGGACTCTTGGGAAAGAGATGCTCTCTGTCTGCTGGGGGTTCCAAGCTGGAATACTGTACACCTTCTTGTCACCCTTCGATAGAGCCTGGCTGAGAATAAAGCCAAGACGAGAATAAAGCAAGACCAGGAGATGCTCAAGGGCAATGTTAGCACTGCATGGAGCGTTTCTGGACCTTGACCCTGTTCCTACTCTGGGTAATTTCAGTTCTGTTGAATCATAAATTCTTGTGTTGGCTTAGGACAGTTTAAGAAAGATTTCTGTTGCTGGCAACCAAACTCTGCTGTCTGAATACATAATTCATTTATCAAACACTTACTGCACTCCTGCTCTGTGCCAGGCACTGGGCTGGAAGTGAAATTCAAGGATAATCAGGGCTGCACCCCTGCCTTCAACAAGCTCAGTCTCCCCAGGCCTGCGGCCTCTCTGACTTCCTGGTCAGCTGGCACAGACAGGAAGCTTTCCTTTCTCCTCTGCCCCCTCAGCTCTCTGTTTAAACTAGTCATTCAATAAATATTTTTAGACCACCTACTACATGTCAGACTCTGTGTTGCCTCCTGTCATCATAGACTGTGCCTTCACCTGTCCCTGCCCTCAGCCTGTGAGTGCTTGATGATGGGTGCCCTGTTGTTGAATCCCCAGAGCCTGGGACTGTGACTGACACACGAGAGCTGTTCATGTTCATTGAATGAGTGAATGAGTGTGTGTGTCTCTCTGTGTTGGGATGAGGAAGTGGATAGCTGAGGAGGGCAATGTGATGTGGAGCACACAGCAGAGACAGGTTTGGAGGGTTCTAGGTCCAACTAGGACTCTGCCAGAAAAGCCAGGCCACTGCTCTGGTCAATCTAATAAGCCTTCTTGAAGAAGCACTCCACACATTTGTGCCATGAGTACTAGTCCTGGAAAACCCACCTCTGGAATTCTGCACCTTCCCTAACTCCCCCTAACAGTGTCCTTTCCACTTGGCCATGACCTAGACCTGTATGAGGGGTCCATGTAGCCTCTGCCTCTGAGGCCTGAGTTCAGTGAGGAACCGACTGACCCGTTTTCCATGAAGGCATCTCTGGCAGAGTTGGGGACGGGACCTCCTGCAGACTGTGGAGCGATGGAAGTCCACAGCCTGACAGCCAGGCCCCGAGTGGGTGGAAGCCCCCACTGCCCTTCCTCTGGCTCTTCTACCACGTTAGAAATATGTACCAAATCCTTTGATTTTTTTGTTTTCAATTGCGTTGCAGAGTAAGCACTATGTTGGGAGAGAGGTGACGGGTTCTAATCCCACTCCTGGCCCTATTTCATTAGCTGACCTTAGAAACACTAGTTCCCCCTTTCTTACCCCTAGTTCCTCAGCTGAAAAGTGAGGGGCTGACTTGGCTGAAGGACGATCCTTCCAGTTCTAGCTAGACAATCCCGTCAACAATTCCACATCCACAGTCTCCCTGGAAGACACGAGGGCAGAGCAATCCTCCACCACCTCACAGATCTTGTCAAGATTCTGTAGAGGCCTGCTAGCCTCCTGGCAAAGCCCTGGGGACAAAAGTAAAGTTAACCATCCAGCCCTGAAGCCTAGAGAAGACAGTCCTATCTCTCCCTGAGACAGCCATGTCCCAGGCTAATTCTCTCCAGAATCCCCCGCTCCCTACCTCCTCTAGGCCTTTGAGGGTTACTAGGCGCCAGCAGCATCGGACCCCTTCTCCGACAGAGGTCAACCTCTCCCTTCCCCTTCTCTGCAGGGTTTCCTCTCCCTTCTTCTTTCCTGCTTTTCCTGTCTCATCTCTGTCTTTCTCTTCGTGCTTTCCTTTGGACACTCCCCTTTCCCTTGTATTTCCTCTTGGCTTTGTCCTCTGTCTCTCTGAAGTTGTTTTGTTGTCCCAATTCTCTTCTCTTCCACTCCTTCTCCAAGCACCTTGTCTTCTTTCATTCTCTCCGTGGTGTCCCTGCCCTCTTTTCTCCTTTCTCTTCCTTCCTGTGTTTCATATCCTTCCTTCCTCCCCGTCTCTCTTTAGACTATGAACTCTCTGATGAGGGTACCATCTCTCCTTCCTTTCCTCCTGGCCTCTCCCTTCTCATCTATTTCTCCAGCCCTCTTGCCTTCCCACTGGGCCAGTCTTCCCAGTCCATGGCTGCAGCTGGGTACATTTCTGTAAACAATCAAGTTTGTAATAAATTCAATTGTATTACATCCTTATTAGAAGCTTATAGCATTTGGGAAGAGGGACTTAGGCAGCTAAGAGGCTGATATCCTCTTGAATGGCTGAGTGCCTTGAAGTGGAGTGCTCCTATTTTCAAATTAACTTGAGCTCCACATATTTCATTATCTGCCCACATTTCCCCCTCTCAAACGATCCAGAGCATCATCTCCCTTTCCTTCCTCTTTGTCTGAGATAGTTTCTTCTTCCCTTCCTTCCTCCAGTCCCATGAGATGTGCTGTTACAGCAGGAAGGATGCTGGCTAGACAGCAAGAAGGACTTCCCAGATGACAGTGCATTAAGTGAATCCTTAAATGGGAGAAGATGGAGGGGTGGATGAGAGAGTCTTCATCAGTGAGGGACTATGTTTGCTGGTGGGGAAAGGGTGGTCCAGCCTTTTCAGCTTCAAACCTGGGAACCTGGAGACCTAAGGCTCACAGACTTGGGTCTCCAAGCCCAAAATTTTGGATGGGGAGTGGGAAAAAACAGCTGCACACATCTGGAAGATGCTTGCCCAACTCCATTAGCCCAGGCACCAGCCAGGCGCGTTTGATGTTTGATCTTGCCCTCGGCAGCTCAGTGGGGAAGCCAGTGAGATGGCAGGGACTGTTCATGGAGACATCTCCTGCCACCAGGCCGGCTCCCCCGCCCCAGATTCCCTGACAGCCCAAGCCAACTTCCAAGGCATAAATGAAATGCCAGAAAACCAAACACTGAGCACCCCCTCCCTCTCCCCACACAACAGTGGAGCCAGAGCCAATTCCCCTTGGGTGAGGGTGGGGTGCTGGAGCCTCCTACCCGCTTGCACCCCTCCCCATGTCTCTCTTATCTGTCCTGGGCCTCAGAAGAGAGGTTGAGAGCCAGACCACAGTCACGCCTCATTTCAGCTCTTTTTGCAAGGGGCAGGTACTTGATAGAAGTTGTTTCAGAGGGGAGGGAGTGAGTTCTGAAGACCTACCTGGAAGCTCAAGTGTTTGTGGGTAGCCCTGGAAAGCAACAAACCACTGTTAAGCAGGAATGGAGTATAGAGCAGGCAGAGCAAATCTAGTGTGCATTTGTTGAGCGCCTACTACACGCCCTAGGGATGCAGGGATGACTAAGGTGGGAAGCAGAGACAGAAGCAGAAAACTACAAAGCAGGGTGGCAAGAACAGTCAAGGTGTCCCCAGAGGGAGTGGAAGGCATTAGTACTGCCAGCAGAAGAAGCAGAGGGCTTCATGGAGGCAGTGATACTTGAGCAGGGCTGAGAAGGATGAATAGCCACAAGCCAGGCAGTGGAAATAGTGTGAAATAGACTGATGAGTGTGACAGGGTATGCTATTTCGAAAGCAAACATAGACCAGGAGCCGTGGTAGCGCAGTGGTTAAGGACTTGGATACTAACCGAAGGTCAGTCATTGGAATCCACCACCCTCTCCTCGGGAGAAAGATGTGGCAGTCGGCTCCTGTAAAGACTACACTCTTGGAAACCTTATGGGGCCATTCTGCTCTGTCCTATGGGGTCCTGTCAGCAGGAATGGCCCTGACAGCAATGGCTTGTTTGGGTTCTTTTAGTCTAATGTTTGGAAACCCTGGTGAAGTAGTGGTTAAGCGCTGTGGCTGCTAACCGAAAGGTCAGCAGTTCAAATTCACCAGGCACTGCTTGGAAACTCTATAGAGCAGTTGTACTCTGTCCTGTAGGGTCACTATCTGTTGGAATCGACTCAACGGCAGAATGTTTGGTTTGGTTTTTACAGACCCGAGAAGCAGTGGCTGCATGGCACTGAGTGTGCTAGATGCCACTGGACTGTGCACTTTAAAAGAGCGAATTTTGTGTTCTGTGAATTTGATCTCAATGGAAAAAGAAAGTAAAAAGAAACTGCAGCAGTGTGTGTATGGAGTGCGGTAGAAAGGGGCAGTGCTGGAAAAAGCCCACCTTTACTAACCCTTTACCTTTGTGTAAGCCTAGAAATCAACCACGTGCCATCTCACAACAACCTTATAGGCCACAGTAGAACTACCCAATAGGGTTTCCAAGGAGTGGCTGCTGGTGGATTCGAACTGCTGACCTTTTGGTTAGCAGCCAAACTCGTAGCCACTTGGCCCCATTAATGTAGCACTTTATAATTTGTAAGATGCTTTTCAAAGTCACAATCTCCTCTAACCTTCGCCATAACCCAAAGGAGGCAAGTTTTAGAAGCCCATTGTGAGAATGAGAAACTGAGTCTCATAAAAATCAAGTGATTGACCCGAAGTCACGCAGCTGCTGCCAGGGCTGCAGCATAATTGAGCGACCTCTGCATAGAGTCTCTGGCTCTTGTGGAGCCTTCAGATTGGGTGACACAGGCATGGCATCCAGACAGATCAACCAAACAGACCACCTGGCCCCTGGCCCAGACCCAAGGACAGAAAAGCGGGGCCGAGAAGCAGTGAGGGAGCACGAATAAGCAGAGAGTCTGGGCATTGGGTTGGGATGCAGATGGGTGGGAGTTGAGGGAGCCGAGAACTGCTGGGGTGAAATGTAACAGTTGGGGTGGGGAGTAGCTGGGAGTCTGGAAGAGATCCCCTGGCATATAGGAAGTGCCAGGATGGTGTACTGGGCTGAACTGGGCCACAGTGGAGTCAGGAGGACAGTGGGAAAAGGGTCTGAAGGTAGTCTCTGGGGGCTATCGGAAACAGCAGGTGATGACAGCTTCTGTGGTGGGTGGTGTGTGGAGGCATTAAGAGCAGTCCTTGGAGTGGGGAGGGGCTGGGTCGAAACCCTGGCTTCCCGGCCTGACCACTTCAGAGAAGTGAGAATTAAATATGTTAATATTTAGCCCAGTTCCTTGTGCGTGGCCTGTGTTTATTATGTGGTTTCCCATGAGAAGATAGGATAGGAACAGAGATTTTGAAAAAATAAATATCTGTTGAATAACTGCTATACTAGGAACTGTGTAAGAAGTTTCTGCATCAGTTAAAATTTTCCAAAGTTGCTGTGTCATGAGAGTCCCTGAAATGATTCAGACCTTCTAAAGAGACTATCTATTTTGAAGAAGGGTCCCAAATGATTGCTAAGTCCGGGCAAGTCTAGGAAACACAGTAACAGGGAAGAAAAGCTGAAGAGGGCTGGCTCTAACACTGAGAGAATGGGAAAGCTAAACAGAGGGACCCAAGGTCACAGACCAGGAGGGCAGCTGCTAGTGTGGTCCAAGCCAGAGCATTAGGGATGATGATTATTATTCCCCAAATTTACAGGTCTAAAACAATTTCAGCCATCTGTTATCTCAGAGTTTTGTGGGTTAGGAAGCTGGAAGCAGTTTAGTGGGGTGGTTCTGGCTAGAGGCCTCTCAAGAGGTTGCAGTCAGATGCTACGTAGGGCTGCAGTCATCTGAAAGCCTGACTGGGGCTGGAGGGTCCACTGCCTAGACAGCTCTCTCAGGCTACTGGCTGGCTGATGCCGGCTGTTGGCTGAAGGCCTCAGTTTCTCGGCATGTGGACCTCCCCATAGGATTGCTTTAGTAGCCTCTCAACATGCCCAGATCCAGCAGAGTACCAGGAGGAAGCCACGTGTCTTTTATGACCCAGCCCTGGAAGATGTACATTGTAATATTTATTTTTTCCATATTCCACTGGTTTACACAGATTAGCCTTAACCATTGTGGGATGGGACTACAGAAAAGCGTGAATACCAAGAGTCGAAGTTCACCAGGGACCGTTTTGGAGGCTGGATACAACAGGGGGAGACCTGATTGCTTACTCTGTATAAGTGGCAAAAACTGAGGCCCACTTGGAGTTGCCCAGGTCACCCACCGTGGTGACTTCAACCCATCCCTGTCTCTCCAAGTCCAGCAA
The DNA here is from genome assembly GCA_028571685.1 of Heterohyrax brucei. Lineage (NCBI taxonomy): Eukaryota > Metazoa > Chordata > Mammalia > Hyracoidea > Procaviidae > Heterohyrax > Heterohyrax brucei. The sequence goes on along the minus strand of CM053149.1, from coordinate 107,039,286 downwards.
CTTTCTGTGACCCCCAACTCTTGTGAAAAGAAACTGCACACAATGAAGCCCAGATCTTCATGCCCCCAGCTGGGAGGAGGGACGAGATGCCAATCAGGAGTTCCAGGCCAGAGAAATAAATACAGTCCGCATATTTGCCTCAGTAGAAAGCCAGCTCCCAGGCAGGAGGGGAAAGAGGGGCTGTCTTCATCTAGACATGTTTCTGCCTTGACAGCTGTGTTTTCCATTTAAAACCACACTTGGGATGGCTGAGAAAATGTGCTTGATCCTGGTATATTTTTTGGAAATTCAACCTGTTAGATTTCTTGCCTCTTTCCTGGGGCCCCGAGGAATGGGCTCATCCTGCCCCTGTGAGCCTTAGGGTCTCTCTCACAGGGTGGTCCAGACCTGGATCTCACCCTCTGCGAGACCCCAGGAGCTAGAGCAAATTCAAGTCTCTCCTGGTATTGGAAAAGTCCGTCTTCCTGTCTTGACATCAGTAGGCTTGGCGGAAGAGCTATCTTCTACCAGATCCGTGCTTTCAAAGGGATCTGAGGGCATGGGCTATGTCTCCCCCTTAGACTGGGGCTCCCTAAGGGGCGGAGCCTGCGTATCCCCATAAATGGCAACATCCAGAGTGGGGACACAACTCCTTCCTCAGCTAGTGGTGGGGAGTGAAGAGAGGGTCACAGGCTAACTGACAGGAGTTGACAGGGAATAACTGGGGTGCTCCCATTCCTTCTGCTGCCTTCCTCCAGCTCCCCTTCTTTGGTTTTCCTTCTCCCAGTTAGCAGCTGGCCTAAGAAAGAAGAAGGTCAGTAACAAAATAAAATGAGGATGATCAGGAGCCATCACAGTGACAGAGTTCAAAATGATGCTACCTCCCTTTGTGGACACTGTCTGACCCCCTGTGTGGGGTAAGCCCCATCCTCCATGCCCCCAGCTAGGTGAACTTCACAAAACAAACACCTCAGAGTTCAGAGGCCCTTGAGTAAACTGAGGCTCAGAGAAGAAACAAAACTTGCCTCGGGGCATCTGCTGAGCCAGCTACAAAGGTGAGTAGTTTCGGGGGTGAGGGCACGAGGCAGGGTTGGAGGTGGCTACCATCAGGGTCAGAGGTTACTATATTCCATCCCGAGAGGAGAGAGTTGGAGAGAGAGAGAAGGCAGAGACAGTGTCAGAAATCTCAGGGGGTTTCCCTTGGAAGACATCTGCAATGGAAGTTGAGGAAGTTGGAGACCTTGGAAAAGGGAGCAGGGAGGAGCAGCAGGACAAATCTGGTGAGCCCAGTGGCTTTAGACAGGTGGAGGTACTCCTTCAGGCCTCAGTTTTTCCTTTTGGAAAATGAGGATTTGTTCCTCCCCCTACTGCATGTTTTAGGTCAGAGCCTTTCCCTGTTTGCTCTGGCCTCCATGTATGGAGCACATCAACTTGGCCTTCTCCCTCCTGACCTCTGACCCTCAGTTTCCTTTGTGGTAGGATGGAAGGAGGGAAATAAATCCTGAAGGAATTGGGGTCACTCAAGAACTTAAATTCCAGTGGAGTGATGGATGCTAGGTTAGAAAGACTTCCTGACCTAGCAGTGGGTGGCCCTGGAGGGCACAGCCACCCCCAGCTGGAGGGGAATTATTCTCTCCAGAGGCTGCTCCCTCACTCCTCCTCCCTGGGCCAAAGGATGGATATAGTGGTGTGGAGGTTGTTGTTGTTCGGTGCGGTTGGGTCGATTTTTGACTTATAGTGACCCCATGTGACAGAGCAGAACTGCCCTGTAGGGTTTTCTAGGCTGTAGTAGTTAAGGGTCCCACACATCTCTTTGTTGTCCCAAGGTGGCTTGCAAGTTGCTGTGATGCTGGAAGGTATACTACCAGTATTGTAAATACCAGCAGGGCCACCCATGGTGAGCAAGTTTCAGCTAAGATTCCAGACTAAGACAGACAAGAAAAAAGGGCCTGGTAGTCTACTTCTGAAAAAGTACCTAGTAAAAACCTTATGAGTAGCAACAAAACATTGTTTGAGACAGTGGTGGCATATACAGGTAGGAAAGCATTTAAAGTACAACTGGGGAAGGGTTGTCTCCCCAAAGTAGAGTCAACCTTAATGATGTGGATGGAGTCAAACTTTTGGGACCTTCATTTGCTGATGTGGTACGGCTCAAAATGAGGAGAAACAGCAGTAAATATTGGTTAATAATGGGAATGTGGAATTATGAAGTCTAAATCTAAGAAAATTATAAATAGTCGAAAGTAAAGTGGACTGAATAAAGATCAATACCTGAGGTATTAATGAGCTGAAATAGATTGGTGTTGGCCATTTTGAATCAGATAATCGTATAGTCTGCTATGCCAGGAATGACAAGTTGAAGAGGGATGGTGTTCCATTCATCTTCAAAAAGAAAATTTCAAGATCTACTCTGAATTATAACACTGTTAGTAATAGACAAATCCAAATGCCTACAAGGAAGACCAGTTAATACAACTGTTATTCAAATTTATGCACCAGCCACTAAGGCCAAAGACGAAGAAATGAAAGATTTCTACCAACTTCTACAGTCTGAAATCAGGATGCATTGATAATTACTGGTGATTGGAATGTGAAAGTTGAAGACAAAGAAGAAGAATTGGTAGTTAGAAAACCATGGGCTTGGTGATAGAACGGAAGCTAGAGATCACAGGACACAAGATCAATGACTTTTTCATTGCAAGTACTTCTTTTCAACAACATAAACAGCGACTACACATGTCGACCACACCAGATGGAGTACATGGGAACCAAACTCACTACATCTGTGGAAAGAGAAAAGCTCAACAAGATCGGTGTCTAACTGCAAAAGGGACCATTAATGGGCCAGAGGCAACCTCAAGTTGAAGCTCAAGAGAATTAAAACAAGTCTTTGAGAGCCCAAGTACAATTTTGAGTATATTCTACCTGAATTTAGTGACCTTTCAAGAACAGTTTAACATACTGAACACTAATGACCAAAAACTAGATCAACTGTGGAATGACATTAAGGACATCATACATGAAGAAAGCAAGAAGTCATTAAAAAGACAGGAAAGAAAGAAAATATCATAATGAATGTTAAAAGAGACTCTGTAACTTGCTTTTGAAAGTACAGCAGCTAAAGCAAAAGGAAGAAATAATGAAGTAAAAGAACTGAACATTATAAATGAAATGTGCAAAGATCTGGAGTTAAAAAACCAAAAGGGAAGAACACACTTAGCATTTTTCAAGCTGAAAGAAAAGAAGAAAAAGATTCAAACCTTGAGTTGCCGTGTTGAAGGACTCTATAGAGAAAGTATTAAATGAGTAGGAGGCATTACAAGAAGACAAAAAATATACAGAGTAACTGTACCAAAAAGAATTAGCTCCCGTCCAGCCATTTCAGGAGGTAGCCCACAATGAAGAATTGCTGGCACCGAAGGAAGCAGTCTAACCTGCACTGAAGGCATTGGTGAAAAATAGGCTCCAGAAATTGGCAGAATACCAATTGAGATGTTTCAACAAACAGATGCCGAGCTAAAGGTGCTAATTTGTCTATGCCAAGAAATTTGGAAGACAGCTACCTGCCAGCTACCGGAAGCACCAAAAAACCAAACCCAGTGCCATCGAGTTGATGGCAACTCATAGTGACCCTATAGGACAGGGTAAAACTGTCACATAGAGTTTCCAAGGAGCCTGGTGGATTTGAACTGCCAACCTTTTGGTGGCAGCCATAGCACTTAACCACTACACCACCAGAACTAATGGAAGAGATCCATATTTGTACCCATTTCAAAGAAAGGTGATCCAACAGAATGCAGAAATTATCCAACAGTATCATTAATATCACGCAAGTAAAATTTTGCTGAAGATCATTCAAGAGTGGTTGCAATGGTACATTGGCAGGGAACTCCTAGATAGTCAAGCTGGACTCAGAAAAGGCAGGAAATAATGGATATCATTGCTGATGTCAGATGGACCTTAGCCCAAAGCAGAGAATACCGCAAGTTGTTTACCTGTGTTTTATTGACTCATCTATGTTACCCTAGAGCCATTTGGGAGGTCTGGTGGTGTGTTGGTTAAGTGTTTGGCTGTTCACCAAAAGGTGGGCCATTCACTTCATCAGCTGCATCTTGGGAACCCTAGGGGGCAGTTCTACTCCATCCTATAGGGTAGCTATGAGTCAAAATTGGCTCACTGACAGTAAGGTTTTAGTTTGGGTTTTTTTTTGCAGGGCAGGGGGAGAATATTAGAGCCATTTAAGTTTGCTGATCGCTGATATACCTATTGCATTAATTCAACAAGTATTTATTAAGCGCCTAATATGGGTCAGCTGGAGCCCTGGTGGTGTAGTGGTTAAGAGCTCAGCTTCTAACCAAAAGGTCAGTAGTTCAGATCCACCAGGTGCTCCTTGGAAACTCCATGGGGTAGTTCTACTCTATCACATAGGGTCACTGTGTATCAGAGCTGAGTCAAAGGGAATGAAGTGGGCTTTTTTTTTTAGTATGTGTCAGAGGGTCAGAGGAAAAGAGAAAGACCTGCAACTAGACAGACTGACACAGTGACTGCAACAACAGATTCAAGCATACCAACAGTTGTGAAGATGGCACAGGACCAGGCAGTCCTTCATTCAGTTGTACATAGGGTTGCTATGAGTCAGCGCCAACTCAATGACATCTCACAACAACAAATTTTATGGGAGCAGAGTCACACGTCTGTCTCCTATGGAGCTGATGGATGGGTTTGAACTGCTAACCTTTTGGTGCATAGTCAAGTTCTTAGCAGTGCAAGGGCTCCTCGTGCAACATGTTAGACCCCTGCAGACTGCTGAGATGCCTCTTTCCCTCTCTGCTCACAGCAGCTCACCAACCATAAGCCATCAATCCCATTGCAAAGCTGCAGAGACTCTGAGCAAGGTAGGATGCCCTCTGGTACCACAGTCCCTCCATGGTTCTGACCGTAAGTTTCCTGCCTGGGGAGACAGTGGGTCGAGGTGAAGCGTGGGAGAGAAGGTGGCTGTGTAAAGGATAGACTGGCCGTGAAGCAGTGCCAGTTGCTGCACTGTGAGGACAGGAGGGAGACAAATATTTCAAAAGAAAGAAAGATACAATCCAGGAGAAAAAGTTGGTGGCAAGACCTGGCATTCGAGCAACACTTAGAATGTTGGAAAGACCCAGATACCCCTGGGAAAACAGCAGCCAGTGCAGGGAAGCCTCAGGGGACCAGACTCTGTGCTAGGGGAACCTCAGTCTGTTGGAGGACACACAGTTTCTGGTTGCAAGGAGCCCCGGTCTGAAGGAAGGAGAACAGCCTCTGCCCTTAGCTGTATCAAGAAGCATAGGGCATACATCCAGAACCTAACTGAGGATGGGGCTGTGCCCACCGTGACTGGGGAGGTGGGGAAGTAGAAGGCTTGCTTGAAGAGGAACTAAAGAATGATGACAAAAGAAGAGAAGGGCTTCACCAACTGTCGTAGGCAGACTGGTGGTACCCCAAAGATGTCCTACTCCCCAGAACCTATAAGTATGTTATGTAACATATAAAAGGGACTTTGCAGATATGATTAGATCATGGATCTCGAGAGGGGAGATTATTCTGGGTTACGCGGGTGAGCCTGATGTAACCACAGGTGTCCTTTAAGAGTCAGAGAAGCAGCTCTGATGGCAGAAGCAGAAGCCAGAGACTGGAAGCTGTTGCACTGTTGGCTTTGAAGACGGAGACAGCCAAGGAATGCAGATGACCTCTAAGATCTCAAGAAGGCCCAGAGCAATTCTCCCGGGGCGCCTCCTGAAGGAACTCAGCCCCTCTGACAGCTGCATTTTAACCCAGCACAGCCCACTTTGGACTTCTGATTTCCAGAACCGCAGCTAATCAACTTACGGTTTTTAAGCCACTAAATTTGTGGTGAGCAGCCAGTGGCATGGTGGTTAAGATGTTGGCTGCTAAGTGAAAAGTCAACAGCAACGGTTTGGGGTTATTTGGTTTAAGATTGTGGTGCTTCTTACAGCAGTAATAGGAAATGAATACAGCAACCCTTTAGAGAACCCCTGCCCCAAGAGACGTGCAATATGTGTGTTTTTATCATTCATTCAACAGCTGTGTTCTGAGACCTGCTGGGGGTGGGCTCTGTTCTAGATGCGTGGGGTATAGTAAGACAGACATACATTCCATTGTGTGTGTCTAGGGGTAGATTTTTAAACCAATAAAGGAGAATTTATCAGATATGACCACAAAAAACAAACCCAGTGCCTTTGAGAGGATTCTGATTCATAGCGACCCTGTAGGTCAGGGTAGAACGGCTCCATAGTTTCCAAGGAGTGCCTGGGAGATTGGAACTGCTGACCTTTTGAGCAGATGTGTCACTTAACCTACTACTCCACCAGGGTTTCCAGATAATGACCACAAGTTGGCGTTATGTTGCCTGGGGCTGCTTCCCATGGGGTAATCATGAAGGTCCTCTCTGAGGAAGTGACATTACAGCTGACATTTGAAGAGAAAAGGGAGTCAGCAATGTGCAGAACCAGGAGGAAGCATTCTGGGCAGAAGGAACAGCAAGTGAAAAGTCCCTGAAATTGGGTGAGCTTGGTGGATTCTGAGCCAGAGCAGGAAGATTGTGGTGAGTGGGATGAGACAGGCTGGAGGTGGAGCTGGAAGGGTAACTAGGGCCTAGGCCACGTAGGGCTCTGTAAGGCAAGGCAGTGAGGTTGAATTTGCTGCTAAATGAAAGCCACATTTTCTGTGATGGAAAGCCACAACAAGATTTTGAACAACAGAGTGACGAGATCCGATTTATGCTTTTAAAAGCTCCTTCTGGCAGCCGTGGGAGAACGCAGGGGCCAGAGTGGAGGCTGAGAAGACAGACGCCTGTTGCAGTGTCCTGCTGAGAACAGCTGGCAGCAGTGGAGACAGAGAAGGGCCTGAGTCTGGGCGGGGGTCAGAATGACAGCCTGCAGGCCCCACAGCCGACAACTCAGGGTGGCTGTGGGCGACAGGAGGAGTGGAGAGGACTCCTGGGTTTCTGGCTGGAGCAGTCAAGAGGCTCATGGTGCCACCCACTGGGGTCTGGGGCCTCCATTCATCTGGCTGCTGCAGGGCCTGCAGGACAGTTGTCCATTCATGGATTCTGTCCGGTCCCTTCCAGCCTCCAGGACTTCCCTGCTTAGTCCCTGCCCTGTTCCTGCTTGTTTCTGACAGTTGTGATACACAGCTGCCTGCCCCCACAGCCCAGCCTCGTATATCAGCCCGGATGGATGCAGAGCAGAGGCTTTAGAGGCCTGGAGACCTTGAAAGTCCCACTGTGTAGCGAGGTGCTGTGGAGGAGGCATGGAGGGTCTGTGTCCAGAAAGGGAGGACCCTGCCATTACTGTACTCCGTAAGGCAGGCACCAGTGGAAACTTTTTGTCCTCAGGGAATATAATGAATGACAGACAACATCCATGGGGATCTTGGATCCTGGGCCAAGATACTGCCAGAGGAAGGCCCTATAGAGCACTTATGTCTAGAAGTGACTCACTTCCACTAAAGGTCCTGAGATGCGGAAGTTCAGAGTAGGTAAATGACTTACCAAAAGTCACACAGCAATTTCTCAAACAAACCCTAGGGTCTCCTTAGTTTTGTTGAAGTTTCAGAGTGCTGTGCCACAGACTTTTGTCCCTCTTACAAGTCTTTATTCCCTTTGAGTCCTGCCCCCTCTTACTTCCAAGCCTTTGCCCAGTCTTTCCTCCTTCCCCTTACCCACAATGGATTCTCATTTTCCAACTGCACCTCATCTCCCTTCCTCCAAGAAGCCGCTGCAGCCACTCACACCTGTCTGGATTCTCCTGCATCCCTCCCTTGGACCCAGCGCGGGTCTTAGCTGCCCTCAGAAGCTGTTGGGTGCCCGTTTGTTGCAGGGCTGCCTGGCAGGTGGGAGCGTCAGATGGTGGCTCAGGGTCAGTGTCCCCACCCCCGACCTGGAGCTCCAGGCTATCAGAAGTGATGGATGCTGGGCAGCAGTCCTTTGGAATGGATCCTGGATCTAAAAGCCTCAAACAGCCATCCTGGGCTGGAGCGGGGGAGGGACACAGGGGTCCCCCAGAGCCCGGCTCCCTGCCATGAATCAGCCAGCCAGCAGAGCCAATTAGTGTAGACAAGAGCCCAGCAATGAATCATGAGCCCATTAGCTGGACTAGGTGGCCCCTCCCCCACCAAAGTGTGGTCCTGGCCCTGAGGGGAGAGGGTCCTTCCTTCTACTGGGTGGCCTCCTTCTTCTCTGAGCCACTCCCAGGCAGGACAGCTGGGAAGATCCTCAAGCCTCAGAAGTTACTGTGGGCAGGGCAGGGCAGGGCTTGGATAATTTGCATGTCATTTGCATGGCAAGGTGGGAGGCACTGTACACTTCCTGAAGCTGGCCCATCTGCCCCACTGGGCTGGCCCAAACTGAGAAAAAACCTAGCAGGTGAACCCCTAAACCCAGTTAGGAAATGGGGTAGCATGCCTACTGTTACCTTGGTCTTAGATGGAGGGCTAGGCCCTGTTGTTAGGTCGAAAGACGTGCAAGCACTGAACAAGGGATTCTCCCAAGCCAGCATCTGTTGTCCAGACCTGTGACCTTTCTCATCAAGCCTAGCTTCCAAGCTCTCTCTGGGTGGACTTGAACCACCGAACTTTTGGATAGTATTCAAAAACCTAACTATTTGCGCCACCTAGGGATTCTGGGATCTCCCTCCTCAATGTTCTCCTCCACATTGCTGTCAAAGCATCCTTCCCATACATACTAACCCTTCACTTCCTACCTCAAAAATGTTGGCTCCATTGCTTTCAAGATAAAACAGAGTCTTTCATGGGTGGGCCTAGCTTACCTTTCTAAACCTCTCTGGCCACTTGTTTCTCAACATCCAGTGAGCTACTGCCCCACATGGGAGTGGGGTTACTCCACTTCCCCAGAACGTTGCAAGGGTTTTCACTAGGCTTAGCCATTGCTCCTGAGGTCACCTCTGCCAGGAATGCCCTTTCCCCATCGTCACCTGGCAGACTCAGGCTCCTCCTTCCAAGATGAGTTTGATGTCATCTCTTCAATGAAGCTTCTCTGCCAGCACTGCCAGACCACATGAATTACTCTCTCCTTTGTGCTCCCCCAAGCACTTCGCTCAGACTGCTAACCCAGCACTTCCACACACAGGAGTGCTGTGAGCAGGGCTTCTGTGTGCCGGCAGCTCGCCTGAGAGGCCTGGGGGCAGGGGCTCAATTCTGCCTTGCTTATGGGGCTTGGCACATTAGAGATGTTCAATAAAGATTTGATGGCTGGCTGGACTGGTTTCGCTCCCCTCCTCTTTCTCTCTTCTAGCTTCCTTTTCTCCTGGCCTCTCTCCCACACTGGAACCATACAGCTGACAGTTGGGCAATGGTCTACTTGACCCCCAGAACTGCAAGTACCTGATCCGTTTAATGAGCATAAGGAGAGGACAGGTGACACCTCTGTGGTCCCTTCCAGCTCTGAGGTTGTGCGTATTTCTTGCTTTATGACTCTATGGTCTGTGGAGGGCCCTGGACAGCTGACATGGTGTATGAATGAGAAACAAGAGCTGTGTCTTGGGGGAGGGCTGGCCCAGGTAGGCAGGCAACCTCCCAAGAGAATGAAGGACCAGCGCAGACACACACTCAGAGAGGATGGCTCTGACTCTCCTGACTCAGTTAATTGTGAAAATCAATGGTCTGGCCGGAGACAGGAGACTGGGAAAAGCCTGGAGGGTGGAGACTGCCAGAGTATGAATGGGGTGGGTGGGGCATTCTTCGGCATCCTCTCCCAGGGATAGTCCAGGAGCTGCTGCAGACAGAGAAAGGTGTAGGAGGGCTGGGGTACAGGAAAGCTGTGTGGAGAGAGGGAGCATGGTGTCAGGACTTCTGGGAGAAGGACAGAAGAATTTGGGGTGCAGTGAAAATGTACATAATACACAAATGAAGGAGAACTCCACTGCAGAACATTTAGACGGTACATGGTGCTGGAGATAAGGCCGCTGCTAGCTCACCCAGACCTGGGCTCTAGCTCCGGCTCTACCCATGGCTTGTAGTTGCAGGATTCAGATCAGGTCCCTGTTTGCCTTCTAGCCTCTGTTTCCCTGTCCTTAAAAGAGTGGGTTTTTCTTGACCACTATGAAGGGCAGTGGGCTTGACACACTGTATGTAGTGGGATCCCAACAGGGTCTTGCCAACCTACCATCCTCCTCCCCATTTTCTGACCCTTCTACACAGGTATCTACCCCCAATCCCTGGTTCCCATGCTTCGTTGGTTTCTTCCAGACTCTTCCCTTAAAGAGCTCCCACCCTGATCGGCTTGCCTACTTCCTATTTCATCAGGTTGGCCAGGCAGACCTTAGTGCCTGTCCCCCTGAAAACAGTTGCTGTCACATCAACTTGGATTCATGGGGTCCCCATGTGTGTCAGAGTAGAAATGTGCCTTATGGGGTTTTCAGTGGCTGATTTCTGGGGAGTAGACCTCTGACCAGCCTTTCTTCTCAAGGGCCTCTGAGTGAACTCGAACCTCCAACCATTTGGTCAGTAAGCATGTTAAGTGCTTGCATCATCTAGGCATCTGCCAGCCCTCGGGGGCACTGGTTGGGGCGGCTCAGGTTGGGGAAGGCACAGGCGGTTGCGGGCCATCTCAGGTGTCCCACCCTTTCCCCCTCCTCAGGCTTCCCAGCTGATCCGACCTGTAATCCTCACCCCCCAAAAAGGAAAAGGATAGCTGGTGGTTGTCCTCTGGGGGGTTACAAAAGAGGCAGACAGGCCTTGATTATAGTGGGGAGGCCCTGGTGGAAGGGAGGGGCAGGAGGAGGAGCTGGGAGCTGGAAGAGGACACTCTCTTTTCCTCGGCATCATCCCAGTGTCAAATGCTCTGCTTGGCAAGACAGAGAGAAGGTGCCAGCTTGACCTTGAACCTGCAAGGGCTGTTCCTTTGCCAGTGAGTCCTGGGTCTACCCCTTTGATCGCCCCTCGCCTGCTCCCCAGAAGCTGTTAACGTCCTTCTTTACAGGACTGGGAACACAGCCAAGATTTTCACCTCATCTAGAGGCCAGGTGGCTGCTTTGTACTTCTCCCCACGCCTGGCACCTGCCATGGGGGCCAGTTGGCCCCCCTCCACAAGGACTATAAGCAAGTTGTCTCTGATGAGGAAATATTCTAAGCTTATCAGAGGCTGCCAGTCTGATGGAAGGGGGCAAGAGACAGTGGACAGATGAATAGACAGTCCAGCAAGGAAGAACTAGGTGAAAGCATCTGGTGGGCTTCCTGGAAGAGGTGGCATGGAAAGGTCAAAGAAGTAGCAAAACCAAGAAAAAGAAAGAAGAAAAGGTCTATGGTAAGAGGACAGGGGGAAGAGTTGATTCATCTGTAAAATGGGCCTGACACCTGCCTCCTGGAGTTGCTAAGACGATTCACTGAGACCCTGTATATGAAGGTCCTGGCCAGATATCCCACCTCCTCAGTGCTTACTTCCTGTCCTTTCTTGATCCCCCATCCCCTCCAACATCTGGCCTCATCTAGAAACATCTGCCTCTTCTGTACCAAGTCCCACTTTGGAGGAAGATGAGGTAGAGGCCAGAATTGGAGCAGGACAGTGCATGGAAGGATCTGGATGTGCATCTTCCCTATCCCCTCCTCCTCTGGGCCTTGTACAACACAAATTTGCCGTTAATCTCCTCACGTTCCCCTCAGAGCTCCCCCAGGCCAGCACACACCTGCTTTCTCAGCCCCACCAGTGAGCCCTTCCAGGATCCCCAGCTGAGGCCTCTATTCTGCTTCCTCCAGCTTTCCCTGCGGTGGCTGTCCCGTGATGGACTCCCCAGTTTTGTTTCAAAACTTCCAGACAGTTCTGTGTTTTACTCTGTCACCATATCTGTGTGTTTCAGTATGAAAATATTTTACCTTATTTCCCAGTTAAATTACCACTCTTCCCGAAAGATTTTTGAATAAGAAGCAGTGCCATTTCCTTAGCCTTTGGTTTTGTCCAGAAACCCTGGTGGCCTAGCGGTTAAGTGCTACATCAGCAGTTCAAATCCACAAAGTGCTCCTTGGAAACTATGAAGCAGTTCTTCTCAGCCCTATAGGGTTGCTGTGAATTGGAACAGACTCAGTGGCAGTGAGTTTTGGTTTTGGTTTGGCTTTGTCCATTGAAGACTCCAGATGAAGACTCAGGGGTCCCTGTGCTCCCATTTGAAACATGCTGGCCAGAACCCCCTACATAGAGCCCTGTATCCTGCCCTAGGGGAAGGAGACCAGGTCACTGGGGAGCAATTGGGTCCCTGGACCCCTTGCACCAACCTTTGTTTCAGGACCAGCAGGATTCTGGCCTTGGCTGGAGGTGGGGAGGGGCAAAGGCTAGGGTGGGTAGTCAGGGGTAAAGTTGGGATTGGAGGGAAGATGTCACCTATGGCAGGAGACGACAGCCCTCCTATATCTGACTTCATCCCCTACTGCTTCAGAGATCAAATCCTGAGCTCATAGATTGTCCCCAAAGAGACCTGGCAGATCCTGTGTTCCCATCCCTCTCATTACAAGCGAAGGAACCAAGGCCTGAGAAGAGTCTTGTTCAAGACTCCAAAACTCGTCCTTCTTTTCAAATTGCCCCATTCTCAGTTTCCAGGGTGTGATGGACAGAATAAAGATTCCCCAAAGATGTCAGCATCCAAATCCCCATGTAAATGCTACCCTTGTGGCAAAAAGGACTCTGCAGATGTGATTAAGTGAAGGCTGGTTAGGTGGAGGAGATCATCAGATTATGGTGGATTACCCAGGGAGCTCGATGTAATCACCAGGGTCCTTATGTAGGAAGAGGAAGGCAGAGGAGTTGAGGCCAGAGAAACAGATGTGAGGATGGAAGCAAAGATCAGAGGGATGAGAGAAAATGACCAGGAACCAAGGAGTGTGGCAGCCTCTAGAAATAGGAAAAGGCAAGGAAAAGGATTCATACTTAAAACCTTAAAAAGAAGCGGTCCTGCCAATCTTAGACTAGTGACCTTCACCCACTGCTGTCGAGTCGGGTCCCACTCGCAGGAACCCTATAGAACTGTAAAATTATAGATTTGTGCTTTTTAAACCACTAAGTTTGCGATTACCAACAAGTCAACTCCAGCTCATGACAACATGTGTGTCAGAGTAAAACTATGCTCCAGAGGGTTTTCAGTGGCTGGGTTTTTAGAGGTAGACTGCCATGTCCTTCTTCTGAGGCACCTCTGTGTGTATTTGAATCACTGATCTTTCAGTTAGCAGCCAAGGGCATTAACCATTCACAAAACCATCTTGGTGGCTAAGGGAAAGGTTTCTTATTGGACTCCACCCTGAGGTACCTCTGGAGAAAGAGGTGAGATGTGGGAGAGTGTGTGAGATATGAAAGAAGCTGGGGAGAGGGAAGGTGTAGAAGTTATTGTATTCTGCCCTCCAGCCTGGCCAAATCCAAGCTGTCCTCAATCCAAGGGGCTGGAGCTTTGACAATACAATAAACTAGGCATCCTTACTTTGGAGCCAAGTCTTCCCATCTAAGTTACAATACCCCAGCAAGGTGGTAGGCTGACCTCATGTTACTGTATAGGATGAATGCTGACACCATCAACTCTATCAATGAAGGTTTAAAAACAACAAAGGACCACCTGACTTCGTTTCAAATCCTTTATTGATTCCTGAAAAGAGAAACGAGAGGAAGTCAGCCAAAGCCATGGGGTGCCAGTTGAATAAGTCATCAGGAATCTTGGACCGGAGATATATTCAATTTGCTGCACTCAGCAGCTTCTGCCTTGGAAGAGAGCTCCTGGCAGGTCCTTGGGCTCACTAGACCGCAAGCTGACTGAGGACAGAGCCCCTGGTTTGGCACAGTCTGGGGTAGCGGGAGGGTCGGGTCCTTGCTCCCAGTGGGTTGATTTAGCCTCCTTCCCTGATGTCACAGTGACTAAGTGCTTGGCTGCTAAATTTAAAGAGCAGCACAGCTGGAAGCCACCAGCCCCTCTGCAGGAGAAAGAGAAGACACTCTTCTATAATCCTTAGAAACCCTAGGGGACAGTTCTGCTCTGACCTATAGGGTCACAGTGAGTCGGAATTGACTTGATGAGCAATGTATTTGGTTTTGTTCTTTTTTCTTTTGGCCTAGTTGATATCAGCCAGCCTCCATCCTAGATACCATCTCAGTGTTCCGGGTAGACCCTTCCAGCGGTGTACCCCACTGCAGCTAGCTGCCCTGGACATTCATGCTACCGACAACCCCACAGTTTCCAGTCAGCAGCTCCCACAGCTGCCCCACTTAGATAGCTTCCATAGCCACTCTCCCTTTTTCTCATTCTTTTTGTTTTTTATGATTAAGTGAAAGTATACAATCCAGGTCAATTTGGCATACGTGCCTTTCTGTAACTCTATCTGCTGTCCTCACCTGAGACAGCACACTCCTCCCTTTCACTCTTTACTCCTAATATCTTCTTAACGCACAACTGTCCCCTCCTCTCCACCCTGTCCTCTCCTCTCTAGAAAGAAACCAGTAGGACAGCCTCCTATAAATGTTATTTCTTGTTCTTTAATTTCAAAAGGACCAATGGTTATGTATCCTGCAAAAATCCCCTTACCTCACTCTCCGGCCCTAATAGAGTTTGTGCTTCGGGTCTGCTGTCTCTCTTTCTGCCTGTTACCTCCCTGACCTACCCACAGTGCACTGCTTTAGGTGTGCCCTGAAAGCCCAGGACCTGTAAGTAATAAAGTTCTTTATTTCCATTTTTGTGTCTTGTGGTTAAAGCATGGCTTTCCATCCAGGATATTATACATAACCTGGGCTTGCTGTCTCCTTTGCCCTCAGGGTGACAGCTGAGTTAAAATCAAACACTCAGGACACTCCCTCAAATGCTCTCAATCTTGGCTCCTCCAGTCCATTCAGCAGTCTTCCTAAAACAGTGATCAGATCTTACTCTCTGCCTAAGTGCCTTCAGGGGACTGTCCAGGGCCACAGGAAGAACCCTCATAGCATCTCCTAAGGCACGTCAGCCCCAAGAGGTGCTCTTGAAAAAATGGTTTTGTGGCTGAGAAGGTTTTGAAAATGCCTTGTACTTGAGTCCCTGACTCCTTGGAGATTCACATGGCACTGAGCAAAATAAAGGTTCTGAGAAGTCTTGCAAGGTTAGTGAGCATCCAGGGTAACATGTTCAGCTCAGCTTTCCCAAACTTATTCCATCACACACAGTCGTTTTTGCAAGAAATACCTTTAGACAGCCCAAGAAACAGTCCCACAGAGCATACACAGGAAAGCAGGGAACTGAACAGGAAAGCCCAGAACTCACCTCAAGGGGATGGAGAGTTGTGGCATGACACACCCTGCTTTAGGAAAAGTGGGTTTGTGGGGCTGCTTAGGGAACAGTGCTGGCCCAGGATGCCTAAAGGGAGGCACTGGCTGGCTGTGGGTGGGTGGACGTAACATAGACCTGTGAGTCAGAAGGTTCCATCAACGGCTGTGCTCCTGGGGCTGGTCCTTCATCCACAAATGGATGCCTAGGCAACATTGTAAGTATCTAGACTGGGCATCTCACTGGATCCAGCAGTGGGGAGTCACTGAGATATGACTAATCAAAAACATTATTACAGCTCACCAAGTCATGGAGGTCAGTGCCTCAGTGGTTCAACTACAACAGGAGCCATTTTGGGGAGGAAAAGTACAGGGTTTAGAGGCTTAATTCCAGGTTCTCATCCTGACCCCGCCACCTCTGAGGAGCTGTGTGGCTTGGATAAGTCACTTAGCCTCTCTGAGCCCATTTCTTTATCTGTAAAATAGAGAAATAACAGCTGATTTCAGGGTTGTTGGTGGAGACAGGACTCAAACTAGGGGTCCCACTGCCTTTGAAACCAGTTTGGTTCACTGCGCTGTGGTTTAAGCCTCATTACCTGCAAATTCTAAAAGCTATCCACGGGTAAGATCATTATTAGGTGCTGTTGAGTCAGTACTGACTCATAGTGACTCTATGAGCAACAGAATGAAAAACTGCCCAGTCTTGCTCCATGTCCACAGTCGTTTTTATGCTTAAGCCCATTGTTGTGGGCACTGTGTCAGTTCATCTCATTGAGGGTCTTCCTCTTTTCCACCAATCCTCCACTCTACCAAGCATGATGTTCTTCTCCAGGGACTGATCCATCTTGCCAACTTGTCCAAAGTATATAAGACACAGTCTTACCATCTTTGCTTCCGAGGAGCATCTGGTTGTACTTCCAGAACAGATCTGTTTGTTCTTTTGGTGGTCCTTGGTACATTCAATATTCTTCTCCAACATCACAAGTCAAAGGCATCAATTCTTCTTCTGTCTTCTTCATTGTTTAGCTTCTGCATGCATATGATGTGACTGAAAATATCATGGCTTGGATCAAGCACATCTTAGTCTTCAAGGTGACATCTTTACTTTTCAATATTTGAAAGAACTCCTTGGCACAGATTTTCCCAATGTGATGCATGTTTTGATTTCTTGACTGCTGCTTCCACAGGTGTTGATTGTGGACACAAGTAAAGTGAAATCCTTAACAACCTCAATCCTTTCTCTATTTATCATGACGTCACTTGCTGGTCCAGTTGTGAGGATTTTTGTTTTCTTGATGTTGAGGTGCAATCCATACTGAAGGCTGTGGTCCTTGATCTTCATCAGTAAGTGTTTCAAATCTTCTTCACTTCCATACATAGGTTAGTGTCATCTGCGTAACACAGGTCATTAATGAGTTGTCTTCCAATCCTGATGCTTTGTTCTTCTTCATATAATCCAGCTTCTTGGATTATTTGCTGGCATGCAGATTGATAAAGTATGGTGAAAGGATACAGCCCTGATACACACCTTTCCTGACTTTAAACCATGCAGTGTCCCCTTGTTCTGTTTGCACAACTGCCTCATGATCCATCTAGATTCCTTAAGAGCACAATTAGGTGTTCTGGAATTCCCATTCTCTGCAATGTTAGCCATAATATATTATGATCCACACAACTGGATGCCTTTGCATAGTCAAAGAAACACAAATAAACATCTTTCTGGTATTCTCTGCAAGGTAAGATTAAGTTTCTCCATTCATTCATCAATAAATAAATGATTTAAAAAAAGGATGAATGAATGAAAGGTAAGATTAAGTCTCACTGTCCATTCATTTTTTTTCTATTAATTTATTCATTCAGCCCAAATATTTATCAGGCATCTGCAATGAGCCAGACACTGCAGAAATAATGCTGAGGGAAATCAGGCTAGATCTCTGCCTGCTTGGAGCTCACAGTCTGGTAGAGATTGGGTCACTCATTCAGTGTTGAGCAATTGGTAGAGTCAGGCACTGGACCACCAGCCAAGCGGCTGTTCATGGTGGGAGTCATCTTGGGACCAAGGGAGGAGGAAGGTGGAAGCAGGGAGCTGAGCTCGGAGATCTTCCAAAGCCGTTAGGGCTGGAAACTAGAGTGCCACAGGGGGGGAGATTAATGAGGGTCAGAAGGACGAGCTCACCATAGTTTTACTGGGGCCTGGAAGCTGAGGGCAAGATGGGCTCCTGGAGTTGAGGCAGGAGCTGAATAGTGGGCAATATCCCCAACATTTAAGCCCCTGTCAGTTTGAATGAGCATATCCCAGCTGAGCCAGAGAGGATGGACAAATCCAGCACTCCACTCTCAAACCTGTTCTAAGCATACCCTCCTCCTCCTCCAAGAAGACTTCTTGGATGACCTCCACCCCCCTGGATAGCTCACTGTGTGTCTGTGCAGCCCCTCAACCTACACCTTGTGCCCTGGTGGTTCTCTCCATATTCTGGGTGTCCTTTCTCCTATCAAACAGAGGCTCCCAGAAGTGGGCATGGGAGACTGGATTTGCGACAGCATCTCTCCTGCTGGCACAGATTATAAAGTCTTCTTTGGAATGTCCTCCACCTGGGCTCTCCCACCTTCTGGCCATCCATATCAGCTTCAAAGAGATACTGCCATCTCTCCACTAGATCCTGAACTGTTCTGAAGGTGTTTATGGCCTCTCTCCTGCACTCCTGGCACATGGCCTTCAGCCTGAGTTCTCTCTCCTCCGTTGTTCCCAGCCACTCATTCTTACCAACAGTATGCCTCCAGCTCCCTTGGCAGTGAGCAGTTTCATCTAACTCCTGCCTGGTGAAGTTTTGGGGGCACACCTTTTTGTCTTCTGCAGGATTTGGGGTTGATCCATAGTGCAGTTACCTGTTTGTTGGGTTGGAAGCCGTGCTCTTCTTAGAGCTCACTCCCGTGCCTTCCTGAGAACTTTTGTCTCTGCTCACTGTCAAGAGAAAACAGGGCTGCATTTTCTTCTTTACAGGTGGGAAACCCTGCAGGTGGGAATCCAGGCATCATCCTTGACACCAGCTTCCTCCCCTGATCTCAGTCCCCAACAACTACTATTTCAAGTTATTATCAGCTATCTCCTGGACTATTGCCATCACCTCTTAAAAGGCCCCCCATCTGCAGCCAACCTGAGAAGATCATGTCACCCCCCCAATACAACCTCCAAACCCTAAGCAGCTGCCTCTGTTCTGAGACCAAAGATCAAGAATTTTGAACATGAACACTCTAAGTAAACAGTGAAAAGGAGGAATGTGCTGTCACAGGATGAGGAGAGCAGATGGAGTTGCAGATAGATGGGCACGCAAACCTGATTAGGACTGTATATTTTCTCTTAGTGATAATAAAAAAAATTAAATATGACCTACAAGGCTCCATATAACTTTTTCTTTCCCACTCCTTGGTCCACTCACCCCTTGTTCTCTACACCCCAGACACATCCACCTTCTTACAGTCCTTTGTCTATATACCCTTGTGCCACAGGGCCTTTGTACATACTGTTTCCTCTGCCTGGGATCTTTTTGCATTCTCTCATGTCTCAACATGGGCTTCAGCTTCTTTGGGGAGCCTTCCTCCTACCCTAGCTTCCCTGGTTATCCAAACCCTTCTTTGTACTGAAGAAGCTGTCATTTTGACTGCATTTGGGTAGCTGTGTGATTGCTATCTGCCTACTATGAAAATGAAAGCTGTGTAAAGAGAGGAGCCAAGTCAGCTTTGCTTGCTCTGTATCCCCAGGGCTAGCATAGGGCCTGGCACATACTAGGTACTAAATAAATAGTTATTTGAATGACTGAGGCCCAGATGGGGGCTGATCTGGTGGAAAGTCACCCAGTAAAGCCTTAACCAAGTCAGGACCAAGGACCTGGAGCCTTTGGTTCCTGTCCAAGGTGAGAAGATGGTTAACCCCTAGGGGTTCACTGGGGACACTCCAAGACCACACCCTATTGACAGCAGTTTGGCCAGCAGTTAGCCACTATTTGAAAATAGAGTTCCTGATAACAAGCAGTCCCCAGGGTCTGGCTGTGGAGAAGGGTGCCAATTACAATAATGAATCCCACCACAGTCCTCAACTGCTGCTGTAGCCTCAGAGGTCTTGTCCTTAGGCTTTGAAAGCCTAGTGCTCCCTGCAGACTCATCTCAGAGAAGAGAGGTGGAAGGCTTTGGTCTCTTGTTTAAGGGCAGGGATCTGGTGGAAAGGAGAAGGATGAACAGAAAGGAAAGGAAGCAGAGTCTGTGAAGAAAGCAGAGTGATGGAGAAATTTTCATGGGATACATGAAACCAGCCAGTTGAAGGGCCACCTCTCTGGTTCTTGAGTTCCCCCAGAGGGCATTGCAGTATTCCCTCTTAGCATCCCTCGTATGGGAAGGGAAGCGAATGATAAAGATATCAACTGTCTGGACAGAGCCATGCAGACCTGAACAATTCTGGAGGGCTTCCTAAAGTCAGTGAGTTTTATATACAACCTGAGAAGGAGATAATCCAGGTCCAGGGTCACAAGGAGGGAGGATACTACCTCAGGGTAGCTGAGAAGCAAGAGGCAGCAGGACAAGGAAAGGCAATGGGGTCAGAGCGAAGGGAAGCAGAAGTTGCCATGCTGCATCAATGTCTGACTGTGCCACTCTTTACTCAAAGGCCTCCAGAGGCTCTCATTTCACTCAGAGGAGAACCAAAAGCCATCCTCCCTGCCCTTGGCTCCTCCTTCCCACCCACCCCTGCTCACAGTACTCCAGCCCTACTGGCTTCTCCCTTGTCCCTAAACACCAGCCATGCCCCATGGGCTGCTCCCTCTGCCTGGAGGAATTTTCCTTAGGGAGCTCCAGGGTTCACTCTTTCACCTCCTTCAAGTCTTTTTGCTAGAGCGTCACCTTCTCTACAAGCTTCCCCTGGTGATAGTATTTAAAACCCAACTGCTCCCCAGCCACACTCTTGGCACTCTGCATAGCACTTATAGCCTTCTAAAGTGCTCCATGCCTTACATACTTACGGTCTCCTACAAGAAAGAGAGCTACTGGTTTGCTGATGCGTTCTCAGCACCTAGGACAGTGCCCGGCACATAATAAGTGCTCAATAAATATCAAACGACTGACTAAGAGGGGTTGGAGGCTGGAAGTCTGGGAATGAAGAGGAAAATAACTTTTCCAGGCTCCTTGGTCAACTGGGGAAAAGGAGTTCCAGAGTGGGTGGCCAGCTCAGCCAGTCAGCATGCCAGGAACAAAACAGTGACCGTCACTGTCACGTCTGTCCCAGCTCTCCCTCCTCCCTCCCCTCGTGTCTCTTCACAGTCCTCCCTGAGTGATGGTGCTCCTGGCATCTGGCATCCATCAGCTCCTTCCAGAAGTCCCTGTGTAACAAAAGGACTGCTAAAACGATCCCAGACTGGAGGCAGGCAGGAATGTGCGGGCGAGCCGCCCTGTCCCAGACTCCCCAACTCTGTCCACAGCTACCAGCCTGCAGGCTTCTGTAAGTGCCTGGAGGAGGTCATTGTCAACCACACACAACTCTGGACCCAGATTTGAGGGAAGAAGAGAGGATCTGGCAGGAGCGGACAGGGGCAAGCAAATGGGACCTGACAAGGGGTCGGGCACCTCGGGCAAAGAATGTAAATAAAAATCAGTAAATATTTAGGTGAAGTGGAGCGGGAAGTAGGGGAGGAGGGGTAGAGGGGACGTGTTGGATTTCCAACAACATCTGGAAGGCAGTCCCTCTACCGCATCCCTGGCATCTCCCCCAACCCGTGAGGGCGCTTGTGGGTGAGAGAGGGTTTGGTTCAGCGGTGGGGTGGAAGTGTCCATGCAGGCTATCTGGCTGCATATGTTGGAGGGGTGGTCTCAGAGTGTTTGCCTGGCCAAGCACACACAAGGCCAACCTCATCCAACCCCAACTGAGTGTTTCTGCTGATTCATGTGCCTCCTTTCACAGGCCCCTGCTGTGAGTCAGTCAGTGGGGATTCTAGGATGAAAAGACAGAGTCCCTGTCCTCAAGGGACTTCTGAATGAAGGAGTGATGGCAATACATGAGAAAGATGTTGATAGGAGTCAGCTCAGGGGACTATAAACCCAGGCTAGACAGTTGGGATGTGTGGTGGAGGTCAGGGAGGGCTTCCTGGAGGAGGGAGATTATGAAGGAGCAAGGAGACACTTATGAGGAAACAACAGCCAAAGGTGGTGGGTAGGAGGCTCATTCTCAGGAAGACAACAGAAGGAGCCATTTGGGGTCAAGGTGACAAAAAAGGATGGCAATAGAGGGTGAAGAAGGTTCAAACTTTGCTTAGCTTCACAAGGAAGTCAAAGCCAACAATCTGTCCGTGCAGCTGAGGGCACAAGTGGAGAAGCTGCAAACGGACCAAGCTTCTCCTCATCTCCTCCTCTCCCTTAAGTTTCCTGGGTAGCAATTTCACCTCCTTTCTCTGCAGCCGGCACTGGGCTCCACCTGGGAGCATGGCTCAGAACACTTGAGCCTCAAGGGTCTCCTTAGCCCAACTCCATCAGCTTTGCAGGGAAGGAAACTGAGGTCCAGAGAGAGGATGTGACCAGCTCAAGAGCACAGTGAGCACAGAGCCGGGCTAGAATCCCAATCTCCTGACTCATGTGGGAAAAAGTGGGGATGGTGAAGTTGTTCACGTGCTGTGTCTGCTTGAGGCTCTGCCTCAGGGACCTGATTTGTGCCCTGGTTATCAGCAGGGCAAGTGCAATAATCAGGACCAAGCCCAGCCCCACACACTGGTCCTCACCTGCCTGCTCCTTCAGCCCACACCACTAATGTCCTCTGCTGTGGCTCCTCCCACCCGGGGAGGTTAGTTCTAGCATAAACCAACCAGAAGCCCTAAACTGGGGTTGACACTCCAGAGTTCCAAATATGTTCAGAGCAGAGGGCAAATAGGAGAAGCCCCAGTCCGGAAAAACCTCCCAGCACATAAGACATGCATTTAGTTACTCAGCAGTGAGATTTTAAGCACCTGTGAGGACCTTGTCCATGTTGGGTGCTCAGGAAGCAGCAAGGAGCAAAGCTGTCCAAAGCCGTGGTTTTCAAACCATGCTTTGTGGGACCCTCTACACACACACACTCCCTTAGCTGCTGCTATGGGTGGGTGGAATGAGGGATGGGGAAGGTATTGAGGATGCTCTGCCCCTCACCCCTCTATTGCCACCAACACAACAAAAGTAGCTTTCTCTTTCATCTGCTTTACTGAGTAGAATTCTAGGAAAATCTTATCTGAAAGGTCCCAATCACATTGGGACAAAAAAAGAAGGCCGCTGCTTTCCCAGGAAGTAAAAGAAAACTTTTTTTCTCCCGCAAACAGAAGTCGTTGCTGGGAAAGCAAGAAAGCAGAGCACTACTGCTTCTAGCTTGAGAATTGTGGACTTTACCAACCCAAGATTGAGGTTAGACCCCAGGAAGGACCTAACAGATATTTTAAACTTTTGTCTTGCTCTCCAGGCAGCCAGCCCACTGCGCTGGGCGCCCACACCCCCACACAGAGGCTGCACCAGCCCAAAGTGCAGGGTCTCTAAGGAAGGCCGTGAGGCTGTAGTGTCATCCCCCCATCTCCTGCTTCAAGGCTGAGGAACAATGGGGGCTTTTGTCTTGCACGAGGATGCCCAAAGGGTGAGGTCACACACACCCCCTATATGGTTCTCTTTATCCCAGAGCCAGACACCAGGACTTAGTTAGGCACACCCCCCCATCCCAGTTCCCAAACTCCTGGAAACCAACTCCCATGTAGGGTCTCTCCAGGGGCACTGAACCAGAACATCAAAAGGGAGGGAGGCCCTGGCCAAGGGTAGGAAGATTCAAGATGGGTCTAGAGGAGGCAGGGAAGGGCCTTAGTGGGTGTCTGAGCCATCTAGCTCTGCTACCACAGAAAGATCACACGTGGATGGCTTCAACAAATGGAAGTTTATTCTCTCATAGTCTAGTGTGCTGGAAGTCCAAATTCAGGGCATCAGCTCCAGTCCAGGGGAAGGCATTCTCTCTGTGTTGGCTCTGGAAGAAGGTGCTTGTCACCAGTCTTCCCTGGACTAGGAGCTTCTCAGTACAGGGGCCCCAGGTCCAAAGAACACACTCTGATCCTGGCACTACTTTTTTGGTGGTAAGAGATCTCCATGTCTTCTGCTCACTTCTCTTATATCTCAGATTGGCTTCAGACACAACCTGACTAACATAACTGTTGCTAATTCTATCTCATTAACATCATAGAAGAATACTGAATAGATCACGGACTGCCAACAAAGGAACAGATCTGGATGGTGAGACTACGTCTTACATACTTGGACATGTTGTCGGAAAGGCTCAGTCTCTGGGAGAAGGACATCATGATCAGTAAAGTAGAGGGTCAGTGAAAAAGAGGAAGACCCTCAATGAGATGGACTGACAGTGGTTGCAACAATGAGCTCAAGCATAACAACAATCGTGGGCATGGTGCAGGACTGGGCAGTGTTTCTCTGTGTTGTACATGAGGCCACTATGAGTCAGAACCAACTCCATGACAACTAACAAACAGAGAAAGGATTTACAGCAATAGGAAAGTCACATCAAATGACAACATGGTGGACAATCACACAATACTGGGAATCATGACCTAACCAAGTTGACAGATATTTGCAGGGGGGAGGCCACAGTTCAACTCATGGCGGTATGTAACCCGTCCCAGTGTATACCTCCAGGCTCTGACGTAGTTTGGCCTACAAAAATGATTCCAAACCTCAAAGGAGAAATGAATGGATCTGAGTATGCAGGCCTCAGTAGCTTGTCTCAATTTTAGACCAAGATAACTTGGGAAGACAAAGATTAACTGTAAATTCCCATAGGTACAGTCACAGGGAGAGCTGTAAACTGATCCGTCCAGGCCCCATCAGCCCCTTTCCCTCAGAGGGTCTGGGGCCCAAGAGACTGGAGAAGCTGCAGGTGGAGAAAGTAGAGGGAGAAGGTGTCTGTGGGCTGGAAGAGCAAGAGAAATGGAATCTGAAGCAGGTAAAGTCTTCAGGAGGTTCTGTCTGCAGGATGGGGCTGAAGACAGACAAAGAGGGACAGGCCAGAGGAAGGGTAGACTGGAGGAGATGTCACTGAACACCTGACTCGTAGTTGAGTGCACTGAGTTCTACTGCTGGCTCTGCCTCTAACTCACAAAGTAACTCTGGGCTTTGTGCCTCAGTTTCCCCATCTGTGCAGTGACACCCTACCTTAGCCCGAGTTCTGAGTCTAGACCAAGAAGTTCTAGGCAGCAGGGCACAGAGTGCAGAGCAGAGACGCAGAAGAGAGAATTCTTGAAGTCACCCAGGCTGGACAAGACGTGGCTAGGTGGTCAGCAACAGAGATTCCTGCGAGACGCAGCTATTGGAGCAGCTGCCCGCAGGGAGGGAAAGAGGGCAAAACCATGGCAGAAGCCAATCATGACAAGGGGCTGGCTGGAGAAGACCGGCTATTGGTGGAGACCGCGGCTGTCTAGAAACCACCAACATGGGAGTGTCCGGCTAAGCTGAATGGACAGCCAGGAAAGGTCAAGGGGATGCTGGGAGTAAGGGCCAATGACGAGACTCAGAAGGGCCTGACCAGGTCAGTCTCTACATGCGGATTTTGACTTCGGAAGTATCCAGCCCAGTATTTGTCACTTCCTCCTCCCTGATGACATTCATGCCAGGGCCCAGACTCCACCCCTTCTTGATGGAATGTTACATGACTTGAGAATAGCCATTGCTGGGGTCAAGGAAGGAAGGGTCACTAGGGACTAATTGCCCTAAATAAATGAGCAGTTAAGGCTGTGACTGGAAGTATCCAGACCCCTCCCCATCCACCGCCCTGAAAAATCACCATAGCAACCATGCGGGCTTCGCCCCGGGAAAGGCTGAACCACTGGTTAGCCCACATGGCTGTCATTCAGACAGTGGAGGGCGGGGAGAGAGTGGCTTCAGGCAAGGAAAAGAGAGAAAGAGATGCATTGAAGGGGAGGCTGAGGGATGACTGGGGTGACCTTCTGGCTGAGGATTCTGGGTGATTGCTCCCAGTTCCGACAGTGGAGAAGAGTGAGAGGGTACGGCTACCTCATCTAATCCCAGCCATCTGAAGGACAGCAGGCCCCATGGAAGGGGCTGAGGAAGCTGGTGTTGCCGGGAGAAGCAGATCTCGCCAGGTCCCCTCTCCTCTCAGCACGCCGCCCCTCCCCCTCCACTTCCTGTAATGGCGTCTCCAATGGGGAGGCCATTAGTCCTGCTCAGGGTAGCGCCTAAGTACTGTGGCTGATAAATATAACATGAGCCCATCGATTAGAATCCTCCTTGTCCTGCAGCAACTCAGCTCCCTAATGGCTCACCCTCCTCTCAGCACACTGACTACCCCCCCACCCCCATCCGGGCTGCTTTTCTTGCTTACTCGGCTGGGAGGCCGACACTGTCAGACAAACAGAAGTGAGGTGATAGAGGCAAGTTCTGAGAACCTGGCCGGAGGAGCCACTGCCTGGAGACAGACTGGGCCAGTTTGGTCGTATCTGGCCCTAAGGCAGCCTTTCCAGAAATCCTTTGGTCACTTAGGGGGAGCAAGGGGAGGAGCCGAGCAGACCTAAAGTCAGAGGGCCCAGTCTAGCACACAGGGCATGGATAGCAGAAAGCAGAAGGCCCTTGTCCTTGAAAGACCCTACTCTGAGGCAGAAGACACAGCTCCTGCCTTCTGGGGTTTTCCTGGTGGTTCTTAAAAGAAGCCTGCAATGGAATTAACTTAGACTCCATCTCCATATCCTCTTCTCGTCTGTCACTCCTCTGGCCGCTGTTAGACCTGTCCCTAGGCCAGCCAAGCAATCCCCTCCCAGTCTCCCCAACCTGAGGTTCCCTGTTCTCATTCTGTCTAGCTCAAGGGTGTGCAGACTCCTTCATCAACTGAGAGCCCTGAAAAGAGGAGTTGTGTCTCCCCATCAACCTGCAGGGGGAAAACTGCTTCCTCAAGGTGGGGGCTCTGAAAGTGGTGAGCTGTTTCCCTTGTATCCCCAAACTCTGGTGGAGGATGTCATAGGGTTCGGGTTTGCCCCCCTCCATAAGATAGTCACACCAATTAGACTCTTAGACTCTGTTAGCTATCAGCTCCCGGAGCTGACACAGCTCCGCAGACTTCCTACCAACAGGAGATGCCTCTAGGCTCAGGCCAGCTGCTCCAGGACATCTGGAAGGATCTGGGCAGGAGGTGCAGGAACCACTCCTGCCTGGGTGACAGAAAGAGTTTTGGTGGGTGGATGGGACCCAGGCTTGTGAGGTGGGCTGCGGTTTCTCAGAGCTGTGTCTCCAACACAAAGACAGAGCCAGGCTGTCTGCAGCCAGGAAGTTAATCCTTAATGGGCCTCTGGCCTCTACGCTGCACAAACTCACCGCTTAAACACTCGGCAGGCTGGCCGGGTGGGGATGAGCCACAGAGCCGCACACGGGGTGGGGAGCGGTGCCACAGCAGGCTGTGTGCCAGGAAAATTGTGTCTGAGTGTGATGCTGTGTGTTTCCTGCTGTGGGGGTGTCTGCTGTCTGAGTGACTGCTTGAGAGGGGTGAGCATGCAAAAACGGGAGGGTCTGATCCATTATCTGCTGTGTCTCTCACATCCACTTCTGTGCCACATGTTTCCGGAGGTGGGGGCTTGGGCACCTTCTTCTTAACACACTTTACTAGTTGCAGCTGTTGAGATGGTGGTTAGATTGTAAGACTTTTTTATGGGCATTGGATGGAGGACTAGGGCCAGCATCCTTTAGAGAAGTGAAAGATTCCTCTTTGAAGAAGTTTCTGGAAAGAAAATTGGCAGTGGAAGAAATGAATGGCTATGCCTCCAAGGTGATGAATGTTGCTCCTTTTCTTCTATACTGTACCCCATTTTTGAAGATGAGCTAGCTTGGATTTCCCCTTCCAATTCTCCAAACAAACTATCTCCTACCTTCTGCCTACCTCTAAACCCTCAAACACCTCCACTGAGTCGATGCTGACTCATGGTGACCCTATAGGACAGAGTAGAACTGCCCAGTATAATTTCCAAGGAGTGCCTGGTGGATTTGAACTGCCGACCTTTTGATTAACAGCTGTAGCACTTAACCACTATCCCACTTCTGGGAGTGCCCATATGCTCTCTCCTTATCCCTACCCTCTTCCTTCCCAGCCTCCTCTCCTTTAGCCTCTCTCTGCACTCATGCTGAGACAGGGGCAGAGGAGAGGCTTGTCCCCTCAATAGCTTGAATTCAGCCCCCAGCCCAGGCTATATTTAGCCTCATGCCTCAGACACTGGACAAAGCCACTTCCTAGGGACTGGTGGGGACAGAACTGAGAGAGGGCTGCCCTTCCTGCCCCTTCCCCTTCCTGATATGGATACCCCTTCATTGTCCTTCTGGGGTTACCAGGAATACTGTTCACAAGGCCATGGTGGAACTTGGTGTGAATTGCGTTCCATTTATAGACTCCCTGCTGGGAGGGCAGTTCTGAGCCCCCCACCCCAGGTTCAGTGGGAACACTTGGGAGCAGTTTGTCTTTCACATTCTCACTGTGCATCCCAGTCACCTGGGGAGCTTTTAGAATGGTGAATACACAGTCCCCACCCTGTGGTGAGGCCCCAACATCCAGTTTTCTACCTGTTTTTGAGTCTCTCTAACCCCACTCTGTTGCTATTGCGTTGATTCTGACTCGTAGCAACCCTACATGAGTCTCTGCAGGTGTCTACGGTGCGGCCAGGATGGTGGACCACTACTACATCTTTGCCACTTACGGTGTGGCTTCTGGACCAGAACCATAGACATCACCCAGGGGCTTGTTAGAAACCTGATTCTTAGGCGGTGCACCCCAGCCACTAAGTCAGAATCTGAATTTTAACAAGCTCACCAAGGGGTTGTCATGCAGGCTCAGGTTTGAGGAGTACAATTCTAGAAACTTCCACTGAAGTGGCAGGACTTCAGATCTATCCTTCCCGGGTTGTTTGGGTGGTGTTACGGATTGAACTGTGTCCCCCAAACATAAAACCAAAAAAAAGCAAACCCACTGCTGTTGAGTCAATTCTGACTCATACCAACGCTGTAGGATGGAGTAGAGCTGCCCTGTAGAGTTTCCAAGGAGCCCCGGGCAGATTCGAACCTTTGGGTTACCAACTGTAGCCCTTAACCACTCTGCCACCAGGGTTTCCAAACAGGTGTGCTGTGAGTCTTGACCTCTGTGCCTGTGGTTACAATCCCCTTTGGGAATGGGTTGTCTTTGGTATGCTAGTGAGGCAGGATTAGTGTAGGGTGTGTTTTGAGCCAGTCTCTTCTGAGATATAGAAGAGATTAAATAAACAAACTAAGAAGCAGACATAGAAGAAGGAAGATGCCAAGCCGCACAAAGATTGTCCGGGAGCAGAAGCTCAGAAGAGACAAGGACCTTCCTCCAGAGTCAGCAGAGAGAGAGAGAGAGCCTGCCTCTGGAACCAGCACCCTGAATTCGGACATCTAGCCTCCTAAACCATGAGAAAATAGATCTGTCTGTTAAAGCCATCACTTGCGGTATTCGTGTTCTAGGAGCACTGGAGAACTAAGACAGGTAGCGAAAGTTTTCTGTGAAGCTGGAGCAGGAGGAGGTCTGGGGTTCACTTTCTCTGATGCTGCTTTATTCTGAGGAGATGGCTGGTTTCTTGAGGTCATACCCTGGTGGGGGCATGGGTGGGGTTCTGAGTGGAGCAAACAGTTAAGTGCTTGACTACTAACCGTAAAGGTTGGTAGTTCAAACTCATGCAGAAGCATTTTCCAAGTCCTGGCAATCTATTTCAGAAAGGTCACAGCCTTCAAAATCCTATGGCGTGCAGTTCTATTCTGTACAGATGAGATCACCATGGGGTCAGAATGGAATAGACAACAACTGGTTTGTCCTTGGTTGGAGATGGTGAGGTCATCCCTCCCAGATACAGATGTGGACTCCGAATGGTGTCGGTCCTCTCTTCACTCCCCTACCTGTGGTGGCACACCCCGCGCCCCCACACCTCAGTCCATATCCCCAAGGCAGGCAGGATCACCGCCACCCAGAGGCCACTGCTCCAAGAGGTCCAAGAGGACTCTTGAGTCTTCTGACTAAACTCCCCACCTTTAGGAACAACTTTCGGTCTTCAGATCTCATTTCCACCAAAAAGCTGACCACCTGGCCCTTCAACATAACAAAGATCTCCCCCACTTGCCCTGTAAGAAACCCCAAGATTTCCGATTGTCATAAATGCTCTCTCACGTCTAACATAAATTTTCAGGATTCACTTCCTAGACAGTATGTGATACAAGTATCAGACAGTATCTGATACAAGGACTGACAATTAAGTTTGCGAACTCATCCTAAACCAAGTGCTACATACCTCACTGCTGAATGTCACTACAGTCACCTACGAAGTACTCTCCCTGGGAAGCTAGGCACTGACACCAGTGCCTAGTCCACCTTTCAAAGCAATTTTGGAACTCTTTTTCTGGACTGGCCATCAGAGCTGTCATCATATTACCGTTGATGTTCTGACTATTGTCCAAATGTCTTCCCTTCAATATTTCCTTTCTCTTCGGGTAAAGAAAAGGGTCACTGGGGGCCAGATCAGGTGACTAGGGAGAGTGTTCCAATACAGTTATTTGTTCACTGGCTGAAAACTCTCTGAGAGACAATTACGCAATTAAGTTTGCAAACTTGCCGCTGTGCCACCATGCTCAATGGCCATTCCAGAAAGAGTTCCAAAATTCCTTTGAAGGGTGGACTAGGTGCTGGTGTCAGTGCATAGCTTCTCAAGGGAAGTACTTCAAAGTTGACTACAGTAATACTCAGCAATGAGGTATGTAGCACTTAGAATAATTAAGTTTGCGGACTTAATTGTCAGACCGCATATGTAACTCAGTTCTTGTCATAGCCCCAAACACTTCACTGACTCTCCATTGTCTGTAAAACAAAATGCAAACTCCTTAGAGAAGCATCAAGACCTGACAGGATCTCAAAGACCCTGCCTAAATACAGAGACTTGAGTCCCGCTTGTAACCCCATCCTGTGAGTGTCTCCTAGTTCCCAACGCACACACTGCTCCCTGGATGCTGAATGGCTCTTAGTTCACCTCCTCTGGGAAGCCTTCCTTACTCCTCCAAGCACAGTAAGTGTTCTCAGGGTTGTTGGTACTGGCCCCTCTCACAGCACTTATTATTGCTTTATGTCTCTCTGCGTGTCTGTCTTGCAGTACTGTCTTCAAGAGGCAGTGCTGTTCATTTTTGCAATTCGAGCACCTTAGCTCGGCACCTGACAAGGAGCAGAAGTAAGAATAACAGCTAACCTTTAGTGGGTGTTCAGTCTGTACTAGGTGCTGTACAAACCGCTTCTTATAATCCATTAAAACCCACTGCCATTAAGTCTGTTCCAACCCATATAGCACTGTGTAAGGCTGCTCTATAGGATTTTCAAGCAACAGCTGGTGGATTCAAACTGCTGACCTTTGGTTGGTAACCTGAGCTGTTTGAACCATGAGGCTCCATTATGTATTATCTACAACAGTCTTATCTGTTTTTAGTAATATTTTATTTGTTCTTGGTGACAATATATACAACCGAACATATATCCATTCACAATTTCTACACCAACAGTTCAATAACATCGGTAATGCACTTGACATTGTGGCATCACTCTCTCCACCTACATTGTTTCATCATCACTAATTTAGGCTCTCTGCCTCTGCAAGTTCTCATCTGTACTTTAGATTAACTGTTGTTAGTTTACATTCGTATAGGTAATTCTTTATAAGACCACTATACTAGAAGCAAATTACTATTAATTGGGGCAAATCTTTGTTTAGTTTAATGATGGTTTCATGGAATAGTTTCAGTCCAAGGCTTAAATATTGTCTTCAGCCATTAGATTCAGGGATTCCCCCAGTCTCAATGAATTTGCTAAGTCTTATTTTCATTTGGCAGTGGAATTCCATTCCTCATTTTTCCTTCTCTTGATCAGGATCTATCTACTGGGTCCAAGATAGGTACTTTGATTATTCTCACTTTATTAGTGGAATCTGAGATTCAGACAACTGAAGCAACTTGCCTGAGGACATGCAATGCATTAGGGTAGAGCTGGAACTTGAACTCAGTCTCTCAGGCTCCAGAGCATGTCTTCATCACCACTGCTCTCAGGAGAGCTTGTTGTATGAACAGTGGGATTAACAAATGAAAAACTTAATGACTCCTAGGTAGCAATTTCCCAGAATCATCTCTTCATCAGCACATTCTTCTTCACTGTATCAGTCTCATCCTTCTATCCTTCTTCGGACCCCCGTGGCCCTTCTCAGGGATTAGGATGTCATTCCCAGGCTTTTGCTTTAGCTAAGTGAATCTCAGAGGTCAGACTGCTTAGGTTCGAATTCTGGTTCTGCCACTTACTGCCTCCACGACCTCAGGCAGGTTATATCATCTTCAGGAATCTGTTTCCTTGTAGGTAGACTGGGGCATGTGGCCTTGAACAATGTGCTTAACCTCCATAAGCTTCAGTTTTATATATTGGGGATAGTAATGGTACCTACCTCCTTGGACTATGACATGAATTAAAAAAGCTAATCCATGTAAAGCCCTGGCCCACAGTAAGGGCTCTATTAATGCTGGTTAGTGCTATTTGCCAAGGCTTGAGAGTGACAGTTCACCACTCATCTGTCAGTTTGTCATGCTGTAGCGGCTTGGTATTACTATGATGCTGGAAGCTATGTTACCGGCATTTCAGATACCTCAGAACCACCCATGGTGAAGAGGTTTCACTGGAGATATCAGACTAAGGGAGACTAAGAAGAAAGGCCAGGTGACCCAAGGTGACCCACCAAAAGTCAGCCAGTGACCACCTATGGATTACAATAAAATATTGTCTGATACAGTCCCAGAATGTGAGCCTCCCAGGTGGCAGCATTGTACAACGGCGACAACAAGGACTCACACGTGCTAATAATCATGACCATGGTACAGGACCAGGCAACGTTTCATGGTGTGAAACAGAGTCTCCACGACTCTGAGCTGAGTCGATGGCACTAATGACAAGAACAAGGGTGACAGTGCTGTTAGGGGAAGGTGGACTTCCTGGCTTGGATTTTTTTAATCTTGATTCTGCCAAATGGGTTCCTAGGGGGAGATGGTTGTCACATGGTTTTGGAATCCCTTCATCCAGACTGAGTGGAGCCAAGTGAATCCAGAAGGATCTATTGGGGGGAAGAGAAAGGGCAGAGGAAGATTGTGAGAATAGTAGAGATGCTGTCTAAGAGGTGGCTTGGACAGATGACGACTGAGGCAGCAGAGGAGGGAGCACTGAGCCGAGGCCACTGAGGCCACCACAGGTTCCATCAGACTCTTCCTGGGTGGCTGTCTGCCCAGACCTCCTCCTCCCCCAGCAGAGATGCGGGTGCAGTAGTAACACCTGGAGGCGAGCCCTCACCACATGCCAGCCTCATGCCTTCCTTCTTGGCCCTGGGACAGACCCTTTTTGGCATCATTCCCTGGGTGGGTGCCAAGAGGATTGAGAGTGGGAAGAGGAGACCTTTGTCCAAGCCCCCAGTGACAACTGCTCTTTGGGTCACAGCTGGGCCAAGGGGCCAAAGCACAGCACCCTCTCTTCATCCTTTCTTGCCCCGTGAGGAATGTGTCTGCTGAGGCTCACCAGCCTGGCGGTCAGCTTCAGTTCACAGAGGGGGCTACGTCCTGCCACTCAGCCCCTCTGAAGCCCCCATTGTCAGGCCAGGGGCTTGGAAGCAGGCTGCAGGCATGTCTCAAAGGCCTGAATGTTCTCAGAGGTGGGAAGACCTGGGGGCTTTCTGGAAGCACTAGGCCACAGGACACCTGGCTCTTCTCTACCTTTCTGCTCCGAGCACTGGCTGACCAGAGAGGAGGTGCCCAGCAAGTGAGACAGTTACAGAGGTATCTGCTGCATTGGCCTGTTTTGGCCAAGCTTTTCCCTAAGCCTGGCAGATAGACTAGGGAGGATTGGAGGGGAGGGGGAAGGCAGCAAGTTAAATTAATGCAAGCTAATTTTGTTAAGTTCTTACTGAGAGTAAGGCATCTTGCCATGAATTTTACATGTCTCATTCATCATTCCAACCCACCTGGAAGTGGATGTGATTATTATCTCCACCTCCACATTGAAGATGAAGCAGAGACATGTTAGACAACCTGCCCGGGGTTATACAGGTACCTAGTGGCAGGATGAAGTGAACCCAGGCAGGTTAGCTGAAGATGCCCTATCTCCAATGATAACATCAAACCAGGGACCTAAGAACACTTGTGGGGAGGATTAATGTAGATGATGGCGGTCTTGTGCCTCTCAGCAGTCCCCAACACACCTCTAAGGACCCCACAGGTCTCCCGAACATAGTCAGAAACACTACTGTAAATCTTCCCTCAGGATCAGGGCCAGGTTAAGGCATGTCAGGCCCTAAAAACTGATAATCTGTGGTGCTTCTTCCTCTGCATACTCACAAACTCTAACAGGATATGTCAGTTAGACATTTACATGTAACTGTGTGTGTGTGTGTGTGTGTGTGTGTGTGTGTGTGTGTGTGCATCTTAGCTATCTAAGATATAACTTCTTTTTAAATACAACTCTAGTTTAAGCATCAACTCCATGGCACCTGGTTTGGTTTGATTGGTTTATTTAATATTAGTGACCGGATGCAAAAGTGGCAGATGCCATTTTAGCCGGATGAGATGAACCGGATTATAAAATTTTTAGTGGATGTGAGGGGGTCCTAAGATTTTTATTATAGACCACAATTTTCTACAAAAAGAATACTCCACATATTCTACAACAAAGAAAATGAGTCAGTGAACTTCGTCATGTCAACAATCAATGTGAAATTCTGTTGATCTTCCACAATGAAAAATTGACTTTCACCAGTTTTGCCTGAAACGGCTCAGACTTCAGTTCTGAGTTTGTTTTGTAGTAAATGCTATAATGATAAATGAACGAATGAAAAGATGTCATAACAGAAAAGTGAATGATCAGAGACAAATGTTACAACCAATGACTATATTTTCTGTTTAGATAGAGCTTTCATCTCTACCATGTTATCCTAAAAACATTTCTATTCCTCGCTATTACAGATTCTTCAATGACTTTGTCACAATTAAAGCTCCTGCACAGTGTCTATTTCCCTCCACAATGATAATGAATTGAGCGTTTCTTGAATTGTTATTGTGTGCTCACTTTTGCTTGTGTCCTCTCTGTTTCACAACTGTGAGTCTTTGCTTCGAACAGCTGGAGCCCCTGTGTCATTGACGCCCCAAGACGTGCTCACCTTGCTGTCTGGGATCCTGCCCTCAGTGGCTCTCCAACACGTGACTCTGAGATTACTGTAGTTTGGAGTCCACTTGCAGCAAAGGACAAAGAGCTTATTTGCCCACCCCTCCACCTAGTGTGGAAACCCTGGTGGTGGTTAAGAACTAACCAAAAGGTCAACAGTTCAGATCTACCAGGTGTGCCTTGGAAACTCTGTGGAGCAGTTCCACTCTGTCCTACAGGGTTGCTATGAGTCGGAATCGACTTGACAGCACTGGGTTTAGTTTTTGGTTTTCTACCTAGTGCAGCTCCACAGGCTTTTCCACCCCAAACCCCTTGAGGCTGGGTAGAAAGTACTAGAGCCTTTTTCCTCTGAGGCCTGAGGCCAGCACTGCTGGAAGAAATGAAGGCCCCGAATGGGAAGCACAAGCGGTCACTAATGGTTTTGACAAAAACATTGGGACTCATTCATCCCCCACCCTTCCTTCCTCTCCACCCCAACCTCTTAAATGGCTCTCCCTGATGCAGTCCCAACCCTCAGAATCCTAGTCCTTCCTATGGCCCCCAGAGTGATCCACCCAGCAAATCAGATCATGACTTTCCAGCTTCATACCTTGCCATGGCTCCCACTGCCTGGTGGATGATATCCACCTCCTTAGTCTGGCATCCAAAGCCAATCGGTCCATCACAGTCTGGCCCCTGCCTACCTTGCCAACCACCCTTCCACTCACATGCCAGCCTTCTGGGCACACTATGCCAACCTCCTCTAGTTCCCCAAAGAGCCTTCGTGTAGTCCTGCCATTGCATCTCCCTCCACCCAGACTATCCTTTCCTCCCTATCTCATGGTCAACGTCTAGACAGGCTCCAAGGCCCAGCCAGACACCTCCTCCTCCCTACAGCCCTCCCAGATTCCACTCTCCAGCAGGGGCAGGACTCCCTGTTGACTGTCTTTCTACATCTGACTGCGAAATATGCCTGGAAGCTGGAGGCCACAGACTGCAGCTGCCCTGAAAGACTACTAGGGACCACTCTCAGGGCAGAGATCTCTACTGAGAGTCTGTTTTGGAAGACAGCAGGGTGGGGCTGCAGAAACCTCCACAGAGCTTGGCATGGATACCAGCAGCCCGGATAGAGCCCAGGCTGCTGTGCTGGCACCGCTCCGCCACCGGAGATGAGGGTGAAACAAACAGCAATTAGCCAAGCACAGGCTGGGCTCTCAAGGCTAATTACCAATTAAACAGGGCTGGGCGATTAGCAACATGAAAAAGACAGTCAGCAAATAGTCACTGGCATGGCAAAGCAGAAAGGGAGGACTCCCCTTTCCGCTTTTGCCAACAGGCCTGGCTTCCTAGTCGTTAGGACAGTGCCGTTAGAGGGCAGAGGGGCTCCAGCAAATCAGGGAGCTGGGGAGGCACCTGCGTTCCTAGAGCGACTTGGTGGACGTTGTCTTCATTTTGGTTCCCCGAGTTTTCTTCTGAGTGGAGCTCAGCAGTGTCTGATGGCTTCTAGGTGGCATTGGGGTGGCTGGGGTGTTTAGGGTGGTGGGTGCCTTGTCACCCTTGGTCAGGTGAGGGCAGGGACAGTGCAGAAGCCAGCTGTGCCAGACACCCAGTGGGATGCATTTATGCCTGGAGTTTTGCCTGGCCTGGCTGGGCTGGAGGGGGGCATGGAGGGAGGGGACCGATAGCTCCCTTCCTCTCGTCTCTTGACTCAGCACTTTTTCACCATCTCCATCTCGTCTTTCTCTCTCCTGCTGTCTCCTTCCCCCTGTTCTCTCTGCTGGGTTTTTCTTCTTCTCTGTCTTTCTCTTATGCCCTCTGTCTCCCCACTTTGGACTTTTCCAGCTCTCCTTGTCTGTCTCTCTCTCTCTTTAGGTTCCTCTCTCCCTCCCTGAACAACACACCCCACAGTCCTCGCTTGCACTGAGGGTATGGCCCCCACCACCTGAGAACGAATTGCCGGTGGACAGGTGCAATAACCTCCCACACCAGGCCAGGCCACTCTAGAGGTGCTGCACCTGGTTTTGGAGGAGGTGGGATGGTCAATGTGCCTCCCACTTCAAGAAGCTTGCAGGGGACATAGTTACGTTGTGTGAATTAATGATCCTGTACGGAGGCATATGGAAGGTGAGATTGTAGGGCCCCATGTCACATAGATTCAGAGCCCAAATCAAGTTTACTTGGAAATTTGCTTACTAGTTTATGCCTTTGTCATTCACCTCTTTCCAGCCCATTGTTTATTCAAAGCCTAACAGGCCCTGCTGGGCCAGAAGCCCCAACTTGCTGAAATGCCTGGTGACCTCTTCTGCTGACCGCACTGGTCCAGAAGAGCCTTCCAGGCTGGGGCCTGCGAGAGGTGGGGGTGGGCCACCGTGTCTGTGTGGGGTTGGGGGTTGGGTGCAGGCCAGACAATGCAACCTGTCTCAGCCACCATCTACTAGGTCTCCACTGAAGGCCAGACCCCCAGGGGCCCACAGAGATAAGAAGGAAAAGAAAGGATGGTCTCGCAGAGAGGGTGGGCTTGGAAAGAGGAGTGGGTTCCCAGGGGGAGATGAGGAAAGAGGACTAAATGGAGGGAGTTCCTCAAGTTGGGGAACTCATGGAAGTCAGGAAGTTTCTCTGAGGGAAGAAGCTGGGTCATAGGAGGGGGTTCCATGAGGTGAAATGTTCCACGTGGGGAGGGGCTAAGCTAGAAGGACAGTCTTTCCATGAGAGGAAGGGCTAGGTGAGGAGAGGAAACTCCTGGGTGGGAGGGACAGTTCCATGAGGGGAGGTGTTCAGAGAGGAGGATTCAGTGGAGATGGAGTATTCCCATAAAGTGTGGCACTAGGTGACAGGAGCAGCTCATTGAGGGAGCAGGGGTCTCTGGGGAGAGTCGGGAACCACAGAGGAAATGAGGAAACGCAGGCTGGTCAAAAGACCTGTTAATCTGGGCAGGCATCCCCCCTCCCCAAGTGTACCCGGAATAAGAGATCAAAGCTCTACCGGCTCTCATCCCAGTGTGGGCGAGGCTCCAGGGGCTGCCCCTGCCACCCCAGGGACAGGTGACACATCCCTGCTTCCCCCTGATGCTGTCACTATTTCTGGGCTCCCAGTAGGTGGGGAGATTCTGCCTGGCTGAGGACAGAAAGCATGGAGCTTCTGTGGGAATGTGGAAGGTGGGGAGAAGGGGTTGCCACCAGCAGGTCTGGCTATCCCTGAGGGCAGGTGTTGGGGCCTGATGGGGAGCTTGAAAGGTGCATCTGCATGAGGGTGTCAGTGGGTTATGGCCTATGTGTGTGTGCGTGTGTATGAATGTGCACGCACTTGTGCACTCCTCACCCCACCAGCAGCTCAGTGATTTTCCCAGCCCACCAGTTTGCCCAGACTCCTTTCTGCTGTGGTCAGAAAACTGATGACTAGCCCAGTGGTCGACAGCTCTGGGCTCTGAACTCACCCCTCAATTATGCCCCCAGGACAATGGGGCTCTTTCTGTACTAAACGGGCATGAGGGACCCTGTCATGGACTTGTGACCTGGCAGACGGGGCTGCCCTAGGGCACATCCCAGCCCTGGTCATACTTGTGGTCACTAGCTGGCCTTGAGCCAGGGTAGACCAGACAGAAAGTGAGGCTCTCCTCCTGCCTGTCCCAGGAAAGATCTCCCCAAGCTCCCTGGCACACTGCTGCCCATTTGAAGCTCTGGTCACCACGCTCAGGGCTGCCCTTAGCACAATCAAGGGCCTAAACAGGCACCTGCCTTCAAGCTGACCTGTCCAGGGAGTGCCAACACTCAAGTGCCTTGTGGGTTATCAAGTTGAGGAAGGAAGAATCAAATCCCGAACTGATGATCTGACGGGACAGACACTGTCCTGCCCTCAGGGAGAAAGAGTTTATGGAAAGAGAATTATCTGCAGCCTCCAGGAAGATGCTGATCTAAGGAGAGACACAGCCCCTGCTCCCTCCCCTGTATAAACCCCCTATCTTATGCTGAAGAAGGGTTAGATCTGATGTAGAAGTTTGCACACACACACACACACACACACACCTCAAAGCAGCCCAGGGAGGTCAGTGTGTGTGAATACCCTGTGAGCCCAGGAGGGGCCAGACAAGGAGAGGGCCCACCCTGTTAAGTGAAGTCCCGAAGGAGGGGAGTGTGCAGGCTCCGGTAGGCATTGCCTATGCCTGACCTGGGAACAGCCTGGAAGCGGCTCAGAGGAGGGTGAAGATTCAGGGGAGAGCTTCTGGGGTGAGCCCCTGGCTGTTATTAGAAGACTCCAAAGCCTGGCACAGAGAGGCTAATGCCACCCAAGGAAGCACAGCACAGGAGGAGGAAAGCACAGCACGGGATTTCAGCCCAGGTTTCAGACTCGAGCCCAAAGTCCTCTCACATCTTCTTCCCCTTTCTCCTGCAGCCCACACCCCCGGGCTGACAGGAGAGATCAGTGAGGGGCAGGAAGCGCCGTTCCAGCGGCTCAGCGCCCTGGGCCCGGACAGCTGTTCTGCGCAGCTGCTGGGGGCTCTGGGGGCTGCGGCGGATTTGATTTGATTCAGGCCCCAAAATAGCCATCATAGCAGGAAGCGGCCCCCTCCCTCAGCACACCCCCCAGGACACTCCATCCGGGGGCTGAGTTGACACCTTAGAGCTTCTGTCCCCTCCCACTCCCCTCCCCCCACACTTCCCCCTCCTTTGGGAGACCCTCTCCGTTTTTCCCCCCTTCACCCTTTGCATCCCTTCCCTTCGCAGGCTTCGGCTTCTCTGCGCTCCTCTAAGTCTAATTATCGCTGCACTCGCCTCCTCCAGGAAGCCTGCCACCACCCCTCCCGTCCAGCTCTTTGCCCACACACGATCCCCAGCCCCTCCTCCACCTCAGCCCCATTCCTCCGGGCCTGTTTGGGGGAAGTTCAGGGCGGGGGGCCTGCGGCCAGGCACGGGCGCGCGGCGAAGGGCACACAAAGACGCGGGCTACCCTTGCCTTTGATGAGTAATAGCTGTTCCCTGGAGCCACGATTCCATTCGGCCGCTTCAGCCCCCTGCCCCCGCCCCCCTCTAGT
Source organism: Heterohyrax brucei (assembly GCA_028571685.1). Taxonomy (NCBI): domain Eukaryota; kingdom Metazoa; phylum Chordata; class Mammalia; order Hyracoidea; family Procaviidae; genus Heterohyrax; species Heterohyrax brucei. Next base: position 106,999,761 of record CM053149.1, on the reverse strand, counting down.
TCCTCAAATAAGACTCCTTTTTGTTCTGAGGACACAATGCGAGAAAATGTCACCCAGGGGGCGTGCACCCTGGCCCCAGCCCCGACAACCGGAGCTCTTAATCACCCGGCCTTTTTCCTCCCAGCTTCCCTCCCCAGCAGCTGGCCGAGCTGGAGGAGGGGGCCCAGGGGAGGGGATGAGTGACCCACCTTCTTGGGCTAAAGCTCCTTGCAGCCTGAAGTTCACGGTCTCCCTCCACTTGAAGGCAGTCTGGGGTAAGGCCGCTGCATCAGCATCTCCCAAAAGCCTGGACCTCTGTGCTCTGTTCTGGGCTGTCTTGTCTCCATCAAAGCCGGCCAAGGTTCCCCAAGCAGAAGAGATGCAGGGGAACCTGGGAAGTGCCCCCAAAGCTCTAGAAGGAGCTTCACCAGAGAAATATGCAAATATTTTGGTAAGTGCTACCAAAAAAGTTACTAGAGAGAAACATATAAGTGAGTCAGGCAGATACAGAGGTCATCTTCCCACCCAGAAGAAACCTTGGTGGCATAGTGGTTAAGTGCTATAGGTACTAGCCAGAAGGTTGCCATCAACTCCACAGCAGTGAGTTTGATTTTTGAGTCTCCAGTCAGGAGGTCAGATGAAGGCATTTCTGAGATTGAACTGAGAACTGGTTTGCATGGATTTGGTGGCATTCAGGAGCCCCTTGGAGGGCCTAGTCCTCCCCTCCGTAGCCTCCCTCAGCATCCCTCTTCTGCTGTCCCAAATAAATACACAGTCTAAATAAGAACAACATGCTTGCTATGCAAATGCAGCTTCCAGACAAGTTTCCTTCCAGACAAGGCGCCCCTTCCAACCAGATGGCTACCCCTAAACTTCTTCCATTTAGAAATTCTGGAACCTCCACTTCTGAGGCCTTTTTCTCTCTCAGTCCCCACGTCTCCTGGATCAGCAAGGCTGGCCCTCTCTACCTCTAAAACCTGTTGCTTTTCTCTATCTCCCTGCAGCCCCTTCAGCTGACACTCTGTCCTTTATGCCACTCTGGCAGCCTCTGTCTGTCTCCACAGTTCCATGCTTGCCCCCGTGCAATGCATTCTCCACAAAGCAGACAGACCAATCTTTGTACAAAGAAAATCAGATCATGTCACTCTCCCGCTTAAAAGCCTCCAGACACTTCTCTCCGCTTTGAGAATGAAATGCAAAATTATCTGTGTGTAAAAGTAGGGCAGGTGGGAGGATTCACATGAGATAAACATTTATGGGTTCTCACTGTGTGTGAGGGTGGGGTGAGAAAAATAGGGGCCTTACCTGCTCCAGTGATAATGAGGGGGATAATACTGCATGTCATTCTCTGAAGAATATGGGCTAATTCATTTAATTCTGTGTACTTAAGGTCCAGTAGAAGCAAGTAAACAAACAAAAAGTCACATTTCTTGTTTCAGCCATAAAACCACACCTGGTCTGGCCCACTCCACCTCCCTTACCCAATCTCCTATCACTCGTCCCATCCCTGTACTCACTAGGCCTCCAGAGAGAATAGGAAGACCGTGTCTTAGTGTGTAGTCTCCCAGGCCATTCATGTATTTGCTCATTCGTTCAAACACATGCAATGATTTGCTATCATGCATTAAACTTTTGTTTAACTTTTTGGAGAGACAGAGATAAAAAAAGGGACTTACTGTCCAGTCAGGGAGGCAGATAACACAAAAATGCAAAGAGTGGTCTGGGACCCCACGTGGGGCATTTGGGAAAAATGTCACAGAGAAGGTGACAGTTGAATTCAGTCTGCTAGGGTCAGTCCAAATTCAACAAGCAAAACTCAAGGGTGGAATCCTTGGCCAAGAGGATGATGATGTCTGCAAAGGCACCAGCTCTGAAAGAACATAGGCTGATGAGGGAGCGACAAGTGTAGGATGGATGGACCAGAGAGCATGCTGGGAAGTGATCCGGACTGGGAAGCCAGAGTCAGACCATGAATGGACTTGGAAGTTTCATTAGGACTTTGGATTTATCTTTAGGCCACAAGGCTAGAGCCAAGATTTTAAAGCAGAGGCGTGTATAATCAAATTTGTGCTTCAGAAGAAGCTCTCTGGCAACAGTATAGCTAGATGATAGATTGGTGAAGGGACAGACTGGAGTCAGAGAGACCAACTGGTCCCGGAAGGAAGTGATGCTGAAACTAGGGTGTGGGCTGCAAGCAAGATGAGAAGTGGGCACGTTGGTGGTCAGCCTGTCAGGACTTTTTGGCCACAAGTATATAGAAAGGAGAAAAGAACAGAAGGTTGGAGATTAACAATCAGATTTGTGGTTTGGATGATTGGGAGGGTGTTGGAACCACCCCTCCTCCACCCTCCTCCAGATGGGCACCCTAAGAGGAAGAGCAGTCTGCATTGGGAGTTGGAGGTGCCTGAGGAGCTAACAGGTGCAGAGGTCTAGATAAGAGTGAGGAATGCAGTCCGTGCTCAGAAGTGAGATTCAGACAGGAGCACGAGCCCCAAATGGTGCCAAGACTGCGGATCCTGGCAGAGGTCCTCAGTTTCCCGGGGATTCTGCCCCTCACACTCCCTCCTTGCCCCTAGAGGAGTGTCCCTGAACTGGGGGGAGGAAGTGGGAGCAGGAAAGCCCACGATGGGAACGGATGGTGCGTACCTGTGGAAATTGAAAATCAGTGGTGACTAAGGGTGGAGGAGAAAGAGCAGTGCTGAGACACCTGTGCATTTCAGGATCCACCTGCCTGTGCTGGACAGTTACGGACTCCTTGCTTTGACCTTAGAAGATGTTTTTTACAAATGGGGAAGCTGAGATCCAGATGGACAGAAGGACCTGGCAAAAACGGCCTCCCCCCCAAGGTGCTTATGAAAACCCCGATGACGTAGTGGTTATGTGTTATGGGAGCTAACAAAAAGGTCAGCAATTCAAATCTACCAGCTGCTCCTTGGGAACTCTGTGGGCCAGTTCTACTGTGCCCTATAGGATCACTATGACTCAGAATCAATGCAATGACAGTGGGTGTTTTTAAAGGGTAGGGTGCTCATGGATCCTAGTGGTTAAGCACCCAACCACTAACCAAAATACAACAGTTTGACTCTACCAGCTGTTCCTTGGAAACCCTATGGGGCAATAATTCTACTGTGCCCTGTGGGGTCACTATGAGTCAGAATCGGCTCATTGTAAGGTGCTCCTGCTCTGGATCAGAAAGGTAAAGGGTAGATTTGCTTTTGATTTACGCACAACTTGCCTGTTACCACAGAACTTGGAACACCCCACCACCACCACTACCATGTATGTGGCAGAGGAGATAGAACCCAGGGTCCAAGGGGAGGTCTCTGGGGGAGGCCTGGAGACCTCCTTCTGACCTACTAGGTGTCCCCTGTCCCTAGAGAGCACCTCACTGTAGTCCACTCGAGGACACTGGCTCCTCCTGGTGGCCATAGGGAGCATTGCTCTTGATCTCAGGTCAGCTTGGAGCCCTCACTTCTTATATCACCTCCCAGGTGGGCCCAGTTCCAATCATCAAGCTCCTAACAGACTCTCCACTCTTCCTTGGTAGGAGATCTTCGCTCTCTTTGGAGCTGAGACCTGACCCCAGCAAGCTGCTCTCTTTCTCCAGGCCAAATTTCTGAGCCATGGCTTGTAATGTGGGACAGCAGACTGGAATCCATCCACATTCCAGTATGTCCTATCAGAACGTTTTTCACCAGACTGAAAGCTTCTTGCAGGAAGCTCCATGCTTATGTCCTCTTGGATGTCTTAGAGTATGACACCATGCCTGGCATGTAGGAGGTGTTCAATACATGTGTGTTGAAATGAAAAGGCCATCTCTACTCAGTCATCTTGGGAACTGGAAGGTCCCTTCACCAGTCTACCACTCCCTCCTCTAGGGACCAGACAATCCATGCTCCTTGAGCCTTTAAATTTTAGTTTGTTATGAAGTTCTTCCTTTAAAAGGGCTGATGTGGCTGGTGATAGGTCCTTGCAGGTTTCAGCAAAGAATGCAGAAGAGCCTCCTAAAACTGCGTCTTGAGTTTGGTTGGGTCTACACCTCACCCCTACTCCTCCTGACTCCTCACTCACCTCCTACCCTTCCTCTTCTACTTGTATCTGGAGTGCAGAGGACGGCCAGAGCCTCCTTGGGTCTCCATCAGCACTTCCCAGAACCCATCTATTTCTCTTCCCCACGCAATCTTTTAGAAGCTGAAAGTTTTCATGTATTCAACAATCCTAGGGGAAAGGAAGTGGTTCGATTTTCCGTGACTTTTCCTCCATTTTCATGAGTTAATTGTGTGGAATCCAATTAGGGTGAAATGTTTTTATCACTCCTGCCTGTCCCTGCTTTTCTCAGAGCATCGTGCCCTGGGTGGGGGGAGGGTTGGATATGATAAGAATAGCAACTAGCCTTTGCCCAAGTCTTGAGGTGCATGTGTACACCACTTTTGAGTCTGGGAGATGCTGTCCTGTCACTCCCATTTTGCAGAGAAAGAAACTGACACCAAATGTCTTGCTCAAGGTCACATAGTTGGCAAGGATGATAGAGCTGGCCCCTGATTCTCAGGTTCAGTTTTTTCCCCTACAACAGAAGTGCTGTCTTTAGGTGAGCTGTGACCTTTCAAGGGCCTGTTTGGTTATGACTTCAGATCTGGTGACCTGGAGGAAATGGACTTGTGGGTAAGACTAGTTCAGACAAAAGATCCTTCTTCCTTTCCTTCTTTCCAACAAATTTCAGGCATTAGACTCCAAATTTCAGGCATTAGACTCTGAAGGCTAAGACGTCATAGAAGGCAAGAAACATGCTTTCATCACTTCTCTCTAGCGCTGGCACCCAGCACTGTGCAGGGCATGGAACATCAAAGCTATAGCTATACTGAAGGAGGGGAGGACCAACGCATGAATGGCTGGTCTACCTTGGTCACTGCCAAGGAGGCCTCTATGGACTTAGCTGCAGGCTGAGGGCCCTGGGATAATCTGGACAGTGCCTCCCCACTCTATGTATTTAGGGAGGTGGCTGGGGGAATGGAATAGTGTTACTGGAGTGCCGTGAGAGCTAGAGCCACAAAAAAGGGGTGACCATACAACGTCTCCTGTCATGCCACTTCCAGAAACACGGCCCAAAGCAAGGGAGGAGCACAGAAGAAATACTCCAACTTCTGTCCCATTTCACTCTGCCAGTGCCTCCCATTGGCCCAACCCACCTGGAAGTAGCCGGCAAGAGAGCTGGGTTGATGCAGGCCAAGGGTGCTGTCCTCCTTCATCACGAGATGGGATGGAGAATGGATCTAGAGAGCTGAGGTTAAACCAAGATGAAGCAGCATATTCATGTATACTTAGTGTCCCCAGTGTCTGTCACATAGTAGGCACTCAAGAAATACTTGTTACATGAATAAATAGAACAAGAGTAATAATGCCTATCCCAGGAGGTGTTACAGAGTTCCTGGGTGGTGTGAACAGTCAAGCATTCTGCTACTAGGCAAAAGGTTGGAGGTGGACACCCACCATGAGGTCCCTTAGGAGACAGTCTTGGTGATTGACATCTAAAGAGTCACAGTTTAGGAAGGGTCACAGTTTAGGCAGCGGTCAGGAAATGGGTGTTTGGTACTACAGATTTCAGAGGTGGCATTATTTCTGATAATAAGTTTCTGAACTGTGGATCAGGGGGCAGATAGTAACAAGGTGGGAGAGAAAGTAGTAAGTGAATTGCAGGATTCAGAGACTGGAGTTTTTAAAGATGGATGAAGGAGATAAAATAAATGGGGAGCAAGGAAGACACTTATCCCTCCACAGAGGTGGAGCACCCCTGGGGTCACTATAAGTCTGTATCAACTTGACAGCAACTAACAACAACATGAGATATTTTTTAAAAGCCTGAAATCAAACCTGCTGCCCTTGAACTGATTCCAACTCATAATGACCCTATAGGACAGAGAAGAACTGCCCCACAGCTTCCAAGGAGTGCCTGATGGATTCGAACTGCTGGCCTTTTGGTTCGTAGTCATGGCACTTTATCACTATGCCACTAGGATTTCCACGTGAGGTGTGTTAGGAGGATTCAAATAATAATCTCTAACAGGTACTGGGTACCAGTGGTCTCCTAGGCAAATTGGGTAACTGATTTAGAAGAATCTGGACACAGAAGGCACTCATTAAATATACTTCTTTCCCTTTGCCTTTTGTGAATTAACTCCATTTAATCAAACAAAGGCCTGAGGAGCACAGTGCTAGACACAAGGACTCAAAGAGACATCATTGTGGTCCCAGCCTCCAGGAGTGTGCATGGGTGAGCAGGACAAAGAAGCCAGACAAAGAAAGGGAAACAAAAATGATCTGGTGCTTAGGCAGTTACCCGACTCACAGAGAAGGCTAGTCGCTCCCAGCTTTTGCTGCAGAAAAAGAATGAACAAAGACAGAGTCCAGCTACATCTGGGAGGGGGCCTGAAAGCCACTGGGGAGGAAGGCCAGGCCACCCAGGAAAGGGAGCTTCAAGATAGGAGGCCACCTGCAGTCCATCCTCATTCCAAAGACCACCAGACCAGTTTCCTTCTGTCTGGCTCCTCTCTTTACCTCTTTGCAACCAGAGTCCCCAAGCTCCAGGGACATCCAGTGTCCCCCTGACCCTCATTCCCAGTGTTGGGAATCCTCACAGCTCCATTCTGACTTGTCCCCTGCAGTTCTCTCAGCCCTTTCTTTGGCCCCTCTGGTGCTCCTGGTCTGTGACTGGCAAATCCTTCAAGTTCACCTCTGCCAGAACATTCCCCTCACCTCCCGGAAACCCTTCCTGTAGCACTGGCAAGTGAAGAAGACTTTTTTCCTACACACACTGGACACCTGGAGGGATAAGAGTTCTCCTTGCCTCCCACTTATTTTATATCCTCCATCCATCTTTAAAGTCTTTGAAGTCTTTGAAGCCCACAATTCACTTACTGCTTTCTCTCCCACCTTGTTACTGTCTGCTCCTTGATCCGCAGTTCAGAAACTTATTACCAGGCATAATGCCACCTCTGAAATCTCTAGTACCAAACACCCGTTCCTGACCGCTGCCTCCTGTCCTTCCGGCTAGCTTGCTCGGGTCCTCCTGTGACCATACTTCTTCAAGCTTATTGAGACCTCTTGGTCAGACACCACTTTCTCACGGCCCGTCAGTCCTTTTCCGACATCCCTCTTCTTGCCCAGATTGGATTCTAAGGTTTTCCCCACAGAGTCATTCTATGTGTCCTTCCTCCTCCCCTCCCTCTATTGTTGTAACCCACCTGGCCAAACGCAACCTGAGAAAAGTCTACCATATGCATATGCCATGCCTGGCCTGTGCAACCTGCTGGAGAAAATCACACGACTGACTGGTCTCACTTAGTATTTATGCTCACTGACCTCCACTGGGCTCAGTTCCACCAGCAGTTCTGCTCTGATGCTCTGATGGCCTTACTTCTACCCATCTTTCATACTATCTTATTCTTGCTCAGATCTCCCACCCACCCACCCCAGCTCTCATCTCAGTTGATGACCTTATCACATATTTAACTGAGAAACCATCCAACACGACTCTGCCTTTTCTCATTACACCTAAACCCTCTTCCATCTGTGCCCATCTCTTGGTCCCCTCCTCCTGCAGTGGCCACAGTCTTCACCTGAAGTCAGCACCCCTCCCTTGGCTAAGACTTGGCTCCCTCGCTGAGTCCCCTCTCTCTGATGGATCCTCCTCAACATAACTCCTGTCAGTCTACACATAATTCTTATCAGTCTACACACAAGATCTAGTGTCTCCCATAGGTGGGGTGACATGTGGGGGATCCCCCTGTTTTCCACTGTTTCCTCCAGCTCCTACATCATTCTCTTCTCCCTTTCCCCAAGGAATTGTTGACATGCTCATTTCCCACTTTCCCACTTCCCATTCTATTTTTCTTTCCTCATGCTTACAAAGAAGACTGAAGGACAGGAAAATTCTCACAATGGAATGTAAAGAGAAAAAAGGTAGGATATAGAGCTGCAAGTTCAGTCTGGTCCCAATTATTTTACATTAAAAGTGAATAAAAAGAAACACCCCAAAATTCTAATAATGATTATTGCTGAATGTTGGGGTTAGTAGTAATTTAGCGTGTGTGCGTGTTTCTTTTCCTGCTTTCTACAAGCACATTTTTTAAATTTATTATTATTAAAAAACATTTTATGTGTATCTATATAAAAGAATTATCCCTTTAACTAAAAGTCTGTTGTGTGCAAGTGCAGGTTTTTCAATAAGCAAGATAAGCAGGGGGCTTACCTTGCTTACCAGATCATCTGTAGTCAACAATTTCACAGTTTTTCCAATACATCAAAGATTCTTCTTCTTGATATGGCTGCTGTCTGCCTCTCTCCCAACCCCACAGCACCTTCCTACAGAACCAAAGCCCCTTTTTAAACTTATAGGCCTTGAAACTCTGGTGGTATAGTGGTTAGGTGCTATGGCTGCTAACCAAAAAGATAGCAGTTTGGATCCACCAGGTGCTCTGTGAGGCAGTCCTGCTCTTTCCTATGAGTTGGAATCGACTCGATGGCAGTGGGCTTCATTTTTGGTTTTGAGAGGTGTAGACCACCCATAAACAAGGTAAGCAGGGGCTTACTCCTGCTTACGTAGTCATCTGTGGTTAAGCTTTTCATTACAGTAATGAAAACAGATACAGTAAACAAGGTAAGCCCTATGCTTACCTTGCTTGTTGGATAATCCACCCCTGGAACTGGTGTCTTCCAATTTTGGTAATTACCATGGCCTTCACTCTGTGTTATTTTTAATTGTTTTATTTTAGAAGTTGTCATCACAGAAAGAACTTTTGTCGTATATTCTTATGTCTGCTTTCTTCTTCATGCCAGCTTTCTTTCTTTTCATTCTTATTTTTATCAAAGATGCTCATGGCTTTGGTTTTACCACTCAAAGAGCTCCAGAAGCCTTCTAAAGAAAAACAGAAGCCCCTCCCTGTCTTGCTTCTCTTCATTCCAATTCCTGTTCCCCAGAAGCAAACATTTTCAATTCTTTTATCTACTTTCTTTGATATTTCCCTTCATGTTTCTAAACCACATACGTATACCACTCTGTCTTGAACCGTCAGCTGTAGATATAATCTATTCTCTTCCTGTTATGAAGATTTAACTGCACACTCACCCCACATACACATACGCCTCCTTTGTCCCTCCCTCATCTTCCCAACAGAGCTGCTGTCTCCTATTTGATGAGATCACTAAGTGATCTCACATTATTATGTGATCACGTTATTATGACTATAAAAATATTATTCATATCTGAGTCATGTAGTATATTATCATGATGTTTCGTATCTCGAGTAACTTCGTTTTCCCTAGAATTGCACTTCTCTTTCTTCCTTTTCTTTTTTTAGTTTGCTTAGTTTTCTGTGTTCTTATTGCTCATTAAGGAACCGTGGTGATGCAGTGGTTAAGGCACTCCACTGCTTACTGAAAAGGTCAGCCATCTGAGATCACCAGCGGCTCCGTGGGTGAAAGATACAGCAGTCTCCTTCCAAAGAGATTGACGGTCTTGGAAACCCTACGGGGTTGCTGTGAGTCAGAATGGACTCATTGGCAATGGCTTTGGTGGGTATTGCTAATTAAGTCCCCCACTGTCTGACAGAAATGAAACTGTTCTGTTTGTATCTTCAAGCACAATTTTTTTTTTTTTGGTCTTCACGGCATCCTCCCTGGAGTCCTTTCTCCTGCCCCCGCTCTGGTCTGGATGCTACTTAGGCCACTGGACAGCTCTCTCTGCATCCTTCTAGAGACTTCTCTACCTCTGTCCTAGCTGTACCCCCTGTTTCTTGAACCCTGTGTCTTAGACACTTTTTAGTTTTCTCCCCTCATTTTCCAGCAACATTATCAAGTAGCTTCTGAAAAACGGTGCACGGTTAATGAAAGACTTAAGACCTGGTATGTCCGGAAATGTCTGGATTCTAGGTAGGACTTCTGTCTGCCTTAGAATTTACAGGCATTGCTTCATTGTCCTCTAGAGTCCAATGGGACTGCTGAGCTGTCCACTGCTGTCCTGCTGATTCAATTCTTTCCTCTCTGGGGATATTTTGGGGCTTTTTGTCGTCATTGTTCTGAAATGATGATGAATCTCGGTGAGGGTCTTTTTCACTCTGCGGCCTGCTTGGTGAGACATTGCATTCTGAAACCCACGTCCTCCAGTTTATTAGTTCATGAGTTCACTGTGTCTTCTCTCTCTGTTTTCTCTGTTCTGATTTCCCACAGCTCCTTTTAGGTGGATGTCAGAACTGATTCTCTAATTATCTTTTTCTAGTATTCACCTATTTATCCTTTTATTATATTTTGTGGGAGAAATTTTGTCTCCCAACCTATCTAAATTTTTATTTTATTTTATTTTTTTAATTTTTATTTAACATAACTGAGTGAAAATGTACATTCACATGTAAATTTACATGCCCCCCTATATGCAGCTTCCACTGCTCTCCCTGTCCGATGACTGCACACTATTCCTCCCTGCTCCATACATGTCTCATCCTCCCAACAGTCTCCTTTCCCCTCCTCTCCATCCACTCCCCTTCTTCCAGCCAGAGGTCAGCAAGATGATATCCTATAGATGTATAGAACCATAAAGTGCTTCCAATATATGGTTACTCTGCATTGCCAAGTCCATTCCATTCCTGTCCAAAGAGTGGACCTTTGTTATAATTTATGGGAATGGGCAGCATCAGGGCCAGGGGCCATGCTCTCAGAGGAACCCCAAAACCGCTGGACCATCAATTGAGGTCTTTTAGTGGAGATCTCATGATGCACCTCTTTTTATTCTTGTGTTGCCAGTGAGGCTCCTCTCTGTGAGCTCCCTCATGGCTATCACTGGTGGTGGCCGGGCACCATCCGGTTCTTCCGGTCCCAGGTCGATGTAGGCACCCACTCTTGTGGGTCTCTCTGTCTTCTCGGTTGTCTTTACCGCATGCCATTTTGGCCCTCGGTGAGCATCCGTTCCTGCTGAGTTGGGACCACTTGCTGTGTCCTCGGATGGCAGCTTGGCAGCTTTTAAGACCCCAGACGCCACTCACCAATGTGGGGTGCAGAGAGCTCTCTTAGCAAAACGCTAGTTGTGCCAATTGGCCTGGAACTCGCCTAACATCATGGTCCCCCATCCCCCACCCCAGCTACTCTATCCTTGCAGTATTAAGATGGAAGGAGTACTCAAGTTATGCTGAAGTCCACTTAACGTTGTTCTTGTTCTTAATGTGTGCTGTCACCACTTTCTCCCAACTAGATTTCTAATAACTACCTAAACTAAACCCTCCCCCCCTCGCCCTCCCTCCCTCCCTTCCCTTGCAGCTGTCAAAGAGTCTTTTCTTCTACACACAAGTCTGTTTTTGAGATCTTATCGTAGAGGTCTCATACAGTATTTGTCCTTTTGTCGCTGACTACTCTCACTCAACATAATGTCTTCCAGTTGAAACCAGGTTAGGAGATGTTTCCTGGAATCATCGTTATTCTTTATCATTGCGTAGTGCTCCATTGGATATATGTACCACAGTTTACCTATCCATTCTTCTATTGTTGGGCATCTGGGTTGATTCCACCTTTTTGCTATTGTGGACTGTGCCGCGATAAACATTCTGGTGCATGTGTCCGTTGGTGTGAAAGGCCTTGAATCTGTAGGATATATTCCAAGTAGTGGAATTACTGGGTCAAATGGTATATCAATATCCATTTTTTTAAGGAAGCACCAGATTGCCTTCCAAAGAGGCTGGACCATTTTGCAACCCCACCAACAGTGTAGGAGGCTTCCACTTTCTCCACAGCCTCTCCAGCATTTGTTGTTTTGTGCTTTCTGGATCATAGCCAATCTTGTTGGGGTGAGATGGTATCTCATTGTTGTCTTGATTTGAATTTCTTTAATAACTAAAGATCGTGAACATGTCCGCATGTGTTTTTTGGCTGCCTGGATATCCTCTTTAGTGAAGTATCTGTCCATCTCCTTTGCCCATCGCTTAATTGGATGGTTTATCTTCTTCTTCTTGATATTTTGTAGTATCTTATAGATTATGGAGATCAGGCTTCGATCTGACATAGAGTTGCCAAATATTTTTTTCCCACTCTGTGGGTGTTCTTTTAATTCTATTAATAAAGTCTTTGGATGAGCAAAAGTGTTTGATTCTTAATAGTTTCCATTTATCTACTTTCTCTTCTGTCGATTGAGGTTTCTTTGACAGATTTTGGAGTCTGTCCTCATTGTGTATTAAAACTTCCATTGTTGTTCCTACCTTTTCTTGGATGAGCTTTATCGTTTTAGGTTTGATATTTAGGTCTTTTATCCAGTTGGAGTTGGTTTTTGTATAAGGTGTAAGATATGGATCTTGATTCAGTTTATTGCAGATGGCTAACCAATTTTGCCAGCACCATTTGTTGAAGATACTGTTTTTACCCCAGTTTAATGTCTTAGGGCCTTTGTCGAATATCAACTGTTCATAGGCAGATGGTGTCATCTCTGGGGTCTCAATTCTGTTCCATTGATCAATCTGTCTGTTCTTGTACCAGTACCAGGCTGTTTTGACCACTGTGGCAGTGTAGTATGTTCTAAGGTCGGGTAATGAAAGGCCTCCCAGTGTGTTCTTCTTCTTTAGTAGTACCTTACTTATCCGGGGCTTCTTCCCTTTCCAAACAAAATTGGTGATTTGTTTCTCCATCTCATTAAAAAATGATGCTGGAACTTGTATTGGGATTGCATTATATAAATAAATGGCTTTGGGTAAAATAGACATTTTCACAATGTTAAGTCTTCCTATCCATGAGCAGGGTAGGTTTTTCCATTTATCTAAGTCTCTCTTAGTTTCTTGTAGTAAGGGCTTGTAGCTCTCTTTGTAAAGGTCTGTTGTTTCTCTGGTTCTAAGTTTTTATTTTAAAATTTATCTCAAATTTTAAATCTGCAATAGATTTTTAAAAATATTTTTGATTCAATAAATATTTATGGAGAATCTACTATATGCCAGGCATTGTTCTAGGGGCTAGGGAATAACAATGAACAAAGATAAAAGGCTGTACTGTTAGGAGCTTAGACTTCAGTTCTTTTTCTTTTTAAATCAACTTTATTGAGATATAGTTGCATACAATAAAATGTACCCATTTAAGTGTGCATTTTAATAAATGTTGGATAATGAATACACACATGTAACCACCGCTACAATCAAGATATGGAAAATGGTCTGCACTCCCAAAAGTTCCCTTGAACCAATCTGCAGTCCATTTATCACCCTATCTTGGCCTCTGGCACCCACTGATCTGTCATCTGGCACTACAGATCCATCTTAGCTAGAGTTTCATGTAAATAGAATCGTATAATTTTCACTGTGTCTGGTTTCTTTCACTCAGCATAATGATTTTGAGATTTGTTCATGTTGCTGCTTGTATTAGTAGCTCCTTTTTATGGCTGAATAGTATTCCATTTCATGCTGCAAATTTTAATCTGTTCGTCTCTCAGTAGACTTTCGAGTTGTTTCCACTTTGAGCTATTATGACTAAAGCTGATAAGAATGTTCATATGTTTCTGTACTAGTCTTTGCATGGAAATAGGTTTTCATTTCTCTTAAATACCTAGGAGTTCATATAATAAATATATGCTGAGTCATATAATAAATACATGTTTAATTTCATAAACTACCAGTTTTCTAAAGTGGTTGAACCATTTTACATTCCAATCAGCAATGTTCCAGTTATTCCACATCCTGCATAGTGAATATTGTTAGTCTTTGTAATTTTAGCCATTTTAGTGGATGCATAGCTGTATCTTATTACAGGTTTAATCAGCATTTTCTTGATGATTAATGACATCAAACATCTTTTCATGTATTACTCACTCCTCTATCCTTTTTGATCAAGTGTCTATTTAAATATTTTGCCTAACTTTTTAAAAATTGGGTTGTTGGTATTCTTGTTATTTATTGAGTTGTGAGAATTCTTTGTATATTCTGTATGCAAGAAACCCATGGTAGTGTAGTAGTTAAGTGCTCTGGCTGCTAACCAGAAGGTTGGCAGTTCAGATCTGCCAGGTATTCCTTGGAAACTCTACGGGGCAGTTCTTCTCCTTTCTAGAGGGTCACTATGAGTCAGGATTGACTCAGCAACAATGGGTTTGGTTTGGTTTGGGTTCTGTATGCAAACTCTTTCTCAGATAAGTGTATTACAGATATTTTCTCACAGTTTATGGCTTGTTTCTTCATTTTCTTAATGAAATGTCTTTCAAAGAACAGAAGTTTTCATTTTAATGAAGTCCAGGTCATCAATGTTTTTCTTTTATGACTTATGTCTTTTATGCCCTAGGTAAGAAATCCTTGCCATAGCTGTGTAGAATTTTTTCTTATTTTTCTTCTAGAAGTTTCATAATTTTAGGTTTTATATTTGGGACCATAGTCAAGCTCAGGTTAATTTTTGTGTATGTTGTAGGATAAGTGCTGAGAATTTTTGGTTTTCCATATGGATATCTAACTGGTACTGTTTTTTGAAAAGAGTAGCCAGTCTCCATTGAACAACCTTGTCAACTTTGTCAAAAATTAATTTAACATATATATGTGGGATTATTCCTGGATTCTCTTTTCTGTTCACTGAGAACCACTAGCAAATTTTATAGACTATTTTAACCTCATAGATGTATACACTAACTCCTCCAATTTTGGTCTTCTTTTTCCAAATTGTTTTGCCAGTTCTAGATCCTGTGCAATTCCACATAAACTTTAGAACAAACAAAAAAATGCTTGCTGGGGTATTGATTGAAACTGCTCCCAATCTGCAAATCAATTTGAAAAGAATCCACATTTTAACAATATTCTGTTTTCTCATTTTTGACCATGGTATATTTCATTCATGTAGGTCTTTAATTTCTCTCAGCAGTGTTTATATTTCTTAATCACACAGATGTGAAACTTACCCTAATTATTTGATTTTTTATACTATTATAAATGACATTTTAGAATTGCAGTTTCCAAATGTTTTTTTGTTAATTTTTGTATGCCAAATTTTTGTATATTGTCCTTTTTTTCTGCATCCTTAAGGAACACATGTTAGTTCTAGTAGCTTTTTAAAAATACTATTTAGAATTTTCTGTGTATATAGCCACATCACTTGCCAGTAAAGACAGTTTTATACTTTTTCTTACCAATCTGTGTGGCTTTGATTTATTTTTCCTGTCTTATTGGAATGCCTAGGCCCTTCCAGACAATGCAAGTGGACATCTTTGCCTTGCTCTTCATCTTTGGAAACATTCAGTCTTTTTCTTAATAGCATCACGTCTTAGTTTCATGAACATTGGTACATTTTTCTGAAGTTACCAATTACAGGGTTTGTTTTATTTTTAGGTATCTTAAGCTTCTTGTCTTGTCTCTGATTCTTCCACATTTTGTTGGTTGGTTAATTTCATTGTATTTTTGTTTGCTTGTTTTTTTGGTTTTGTTTTTGTTTTCATGTTACAGCTTTTCTGAGATGGACTATGTCACTTACCTGATTGTTAATATTTGACAGTGAGGTACTCCAGTCTTGTTGGCTAGTCCCCAAATCTCTTCTTTCTGGGTACTTAGCTGCCCAAACAGAGATTACATTTCCCAGCCTCCTTTTTGACTAGGATGTGACCCTGTAGCCAAGTTTTTGTCAGTAAAATGGAGTGGAAAGTACATATGCTGTTTCTGCCTCATTTACTTTAAACTAAACTACTATCCTGGATTTTTTCTGGTTTCCCCTTCCTGCAAGCTGGAACACAGTTGGGCCCATGACCACGGATAGATGAAGACAATCCTTTAGGGGATAATAAAGCATCATGATGAAAGGAACCTGGGTCTTTGAAACACTTGTGGAGCAAAGAGTAATTAACTTATATTTTCTTTAAGTCATTGTATCTTGGGGTCTCGTTGGCACAACAGCAGGAGTGCTGGTGGTGCAGTGGTTAAAGTACTCATCTGCTAGCCACAAAGGCAGTGGTTTGACCTCACCTGCCACTCCGCAGAAGAAAGATGTGGCAGTCTGCTTCTTAAAGGTTTACAGCCTTGGATAAACCTCATGGGCAGTTCTACTCTGTCTTGCAAGGTTGCTATGAGTTGAAACGGCAGTGGGTTTGTTTTTTGGTTTTGAGATAGCCACTTAGTCTTCACTTCAACCAATATCCCAGTGCATCCAAAACACTGGAAAGTTGAGTGGAATCTTTGTGTGAGTGAGTGGACTTGTCCAGTGGTGAGATTTACCTTAAGGCAGTGGTTCCTCAAGGTATGGTTCAAGTAACCTTGGTGTTAGCCGGTTTGGGTTTGTGCCTGGAGCAGTTGAGCCAACAAAACATTCTCCAAGTTAGGAAGAGGAAGAAGTTTTATTAGGAGGTATGATACCACCAGAGACTTGATAACAATGCAAGCTGGTCTCCATGGAGTCTCAAAAGACAATTTTTACACCAGAGTTTAAATATGATTTTGGCAATAATTACTTTATGTTTTTAAGCATGTGGCCTACAGATAATTGTATACATCACAAAATAACCACAAGAAACTCTTTATTAAACTACAGATATGTATGCCAGACACCTGGACTCTAATTTGCATATTTGTAACAGGCAAAGACAAAACTTATATAAAAATTCCTTGGCTGGTAGAACTAATGTGCCAAAACTACTCTGACTTAGATAAGGAGCAAGAAAGTTGTGGATACAAAAAATGCCAGGCAGCCTTCCTAGCTGCTATCTTCCAGGCTGACAACCATTTTGCAAGAAAGCAAAGGGAAGGGAGACCAAGGCCACAGGAGTTGAGGAGGCTCTGTCCACCTTTGGAAAGAGGCTAGTGCAGAGGCCAGAGTAGCTGGTGCGCTTAAAAAACACTTACAGATTACTTAGAGTATCATTACAGCGTTAGTTATATCAAGCTCTCAATTACTCATTTTGAAAAGGAAAAAAACATGTTGCAAGGTATTAGGGTCACACTGGGGTCCTTGAGACTCTATCAGGGAGTACTCGAAGTCAAAATTATTTTCACGATAATACTAAATCATGATTTACCTTATTCATTCTCATTTTTTCGTGAATATCCAGTAGCACGTTTCAAGAGGCCACATAACTCATAACTCGTAACAACATAACAGATTGACTCAAGAATCAGAGACTTTAAAAAACATACAGCAGTGTCACTCTTCTCACTAAATAGTTTTGTTTGGGAAACCATACTTATTTTTCATAAACATATGTTAATACATAATGGGTTTAATATTTATATTTTAGATGAGTTTACAAATAGTTAAAAATATTTAAAAATCTTTGAGGTCCTTAATAATTTTAAGATGTCACCTTGAAGACTAAAGTGCCAAGCCATGGTATTTTCAAATTGCATCACATGCACGTGAAACTGGACGATGAACAAACAAGACCGAGAAGAACTGATACCTTTCAAACGTGGTGTTGGAGAAGAATGTTGAATGTACCATGGACCACCAAAAGAACAAACAGATCGATCCTGGAAGAAGTACAACCAGAGTGCTCCTTGGAAGCAAAGATGGCAAGACTGCATCTTACATACTCTGGACGTGCTGTCAGGAGGGATCAATCCCTGGAGAAGGACATCATGCTTGGCAGAGTACAGCATCAGCAACAAAGAGGAAGACTCTCATTGAGATGGACTCAAACAGTGGCTGCCACCATTGGCTTAAGTATAAAAACAATTGTGGACATGGTGCAAGACCAGAGAGTGTTTCATTCTGTTGTGTGTAGGGTCGCTATGAGTCAGAATCAACTCAATGGCACCTAACAACAACAACAACAATTGGGAAAGCTGACATGAGACAATCTCTCCTTGCCTTCTTGGTTTGGATGAGGTCTGAAGCTTTTGGCCTTGTCCCCTAAGGATACAGCTGCAAGCTATTAAACTGCTTAGCTGTAGCATGCCACTTGCTTCTCAGCAACAGGGTATCCTGTCATCTGTGTTGCAGACATTTGGCCCCTCTTGTCTCAGTAACACCCTGCTGAAGGGCCACTAGGAGCAGGCACTTTTGGCTACCCTTTCTTTTGTTGTTTATGTCTACTGTCTGAATCTAAAAAGGGCTCACTGTTTCTTTACCAGGCAAGTTTATCAGTTTTGCCTTGCCTTGTACTTGACACGTGCATGCTGTTGCCTCTGCTTGAATGCTCTTATCCCACCCCACCCAATCCTTTCCATGGCTCATTTCTTTAGATGATGCCTTAAATGTCATGTCCTCATAGAAGCCTCTTTGATCAGCTTGTCCAAAATAGACCTCTTGTGGCAGACACTGTTGGTTGCAATTCCAACATCCATTCTTGCCTTCTATCCTTGTTCCTTGCTAACAAGAGCCCCAATCTTGATTTGTCAGGGTACTAAGGGGTTACATAGTTTAGGAGAAACCAGGCCCTTCCCCAACTCCCAGAAATTAACTCTCGGTTTGTTGGTCTGAACATCCCATTCCTTTGCCAAAGGTGGTCTAAAAATGAACAGGTAATACAATTCTCTCCAGTAACACATCTGGAGATGTCTGGTGGGAGATTCTGAGAAACCCTTTTCAAGCCTCTGGCCTTTGGTTATTGTTGCATGAGAGCATTAAGTTTGGACCTTCTTTAGCCATCTTTTGACCTTGACAGGACAAATATGAGCACAAAAGTCAACTTCTGAAGGTGGCAGAGCCAAAAGATGAAAACACCTGCAGCATTTTTAATTTTTTTATTGTGATTAAGTGAAAGTTTACAATCCAAGTTAATTTGCCATATAAAACCCTAAGTACCCACCTCTCTGCAACTCTATGTGGCACACTCTTCTTTTCCACTCTCTACTTCCAGTATCCACTCAACCAACACTTGTCCCCTCCTCTCCATCCTTTGTCTCCCTTATATAAAGAAATAAGCAGGACACCCTTATACACATATTAAACCATAAAGTACACACAACACATGCATCAATCTGTATCCCCATAGTCCAGTCCACTCTTTGTCTGAAGTATTGGCTTCAGCACTGGTTTCAGCTCTGGGCTAGCAGCAAGTCTAGGGGCCATGTTGTCAGACCATCAGTTTTGGTTTTTTGGTCGAGTTCTAGATCTGCACACCTCTTTTTCTCATGCTACCTCAGAAACTCTACATTGTGTACCCTATCAAAGGCTGTCTTTGGTGGTGGCTGGGCACCATCTAGTTCTTCTGGTCTCATACTGGTGTAGTCTTCTTATTATATGGGTCCTTCTGTCTCCCGGGCTCATTTTTCCCTGTGTCTTTGATGTTCTCAGTTGTCATCTGTTCCAAGCGGGTTGGGATGTTCCTCAGATGGCAGCCTGCTGGCTTTTAAAATCCCAGACACCACTCACCAGTATGGAGTGCAGAAGACTGTCTTAGAAAAAGATTAGTAATGCCAATTGACCTTGATGTCCCCTAAAAACATGAAAGACCTGCATTATTGATGACCTTGTTGAGCTACTAAATTAACCAACCCCAAACTGTGCTGCCATGGGATATCTTGGTATATGATGTGAGGTATTTCTTTATTGTTTAAGCCATTTGAGTCCAGTTTCCTGTTGCTTGCAGTCAAGTGTCCTCACTGATTCCCATATCCTCCTATTGGCTGCTTATTTCCTTCGCAACACTAGTCAAAATTTCATGTTTTTTTTTCACTGTTGTTTACTTATCTTTTCTGTGCATACTACCATCTCTTACCCTGGAATGTAAACTCCGTAAGGTCCTTCTCTTTCTTGTTCATTATCATATCCACAATTTCTAGCATGATATCTGGGACATGACAGGTTGCCAATATATGTGTATTAAATGAAGGAAGAAAAAGAGATGTTCTACAATTTTTTGCTTTAGTACTACTCCCCAAACCCCCATGTTGGCGTTAATCAACTCTTGTTTGGATATTATTTAAAGATCACCCCTTTTCACAGCTGATAATTATGGAAAAGCACAGGCTATGGTATCAAAACTACTGTGATTTGTCTGCTGCATGACTGCAAGTTACTTGATTTCTCTGAATTTCTGTTTCTTCAAGTTCAAGGTGAACATGTGAAAGTAGGTTTGAAATACGGTGTGTTTATGAAGCAACTGGCCTATAGCAGGTTCTTCAAGATACATGCGTTCTTAGTGCCAAACTCTCTGCTCACCGGGCAGGGGGCTCAAGGGGAATACACTCTATGTGGCAATAAATTGGACTCACATCTAAAGCTGATGCACCACTGGAGCACCATCATGGATTGAGTTGTGTCCTCAAAAAATGTGTGAAAATTTGATTTGGCCATGATTCCCAGTATTGTGTGATGTTCCTGTATGCTGTAAACCCTACTTCTGTGAAGTTAATGAGAAAGGATGGGTAGCAGTTGTGTTGGAGGGGCAGGACTCAACGTGTAAGACTGTATTGTGCCTTGAGGCAATCTCTATAAAAGAAGCTAGCAGAGACCTATGTGGTTGGGTACCACCAAGAAAGCAGAGCTGGCAGCAGAGCACACCCTTTTGATGGGGTCCGGGGGAGTCTGCACCTTAAAGCTCCCAATCCAAAGGAAGATTGACAAAGTCTCCTCTGTTTCCTCCACAGCCAACGGAGAAAGACATCCCCCTGGAGGCGATGCCTTGAATTTGGACTCTTAGCCCACTTTACTGTAGGAAAAGAAATCTCTCTTTGTTAAAACCATGCACTTGTGGTATTTCTGTTATAGCACACTAGATCACTAAGACAAGCACTATTCCCAATCTTTGCCTCATCACAGCTAAACGGTTCCCACACACCTTCCTCAGCTTTTGTATCTTTTATCCCCTCCATCTCCAGAGCATCCTGTCTTGTGTTTCCCCACCATGACCTGACTAACCTGCCACTCTCCCTTCAATGCTGTTTTTCATTCCTTCATTCAACAAATACTTACAGTGCCTATTGTGTGCCAAGCACTATTGAAGGTGCTGCGAATTGAATAATGACAGTAAACTGATATCCAGCTCATTGAGTTTGCATTCTAGTGGTTAGAGAAAAAAGTTGTGCTTTCTTAGGGTAAATTCACACCACCTAGAGAGTTCTGTTGTAAAAATTGTACCAAGTGGGGACAGAGAAGAGGGGCAGTGAGGAAACAAATGTAGGAAAATGAAGTTGAAAGAATCCAATCCTTCTGGAGTCCAGAAATGAACCTTTTGCATTCAAATTAAGTGTTCATAATATCATTCACATAGTATCCCAGCTAGGAAAGGAAAACCTCAATCTAATCAAGAGGAATAATCAGAGAAATCAAAACTAAAAATATTCTTTTTTTTAATGTCATAAAATGTGACAAAGGGCAGCTGAGGAAATTTTCTGGTTTAAAGGAAACTAGAGAGATATGACGCAACTATTTGATCCTAGCCTGCATTGTGTATTGCGGAGGAGGAATTCCATACAGTTCATTATTGGGTCAGTTGACTAAAATGAAATACAGAAAGTAGCTTAGCTCAAAATATTGTAGCAATGTAAAATTTACCCAAATTAAGTAAGAGGATAGTCTTAAAAACATCTACACTTCATTGACTAGAGGTAAATTATTAGGATGTATTCAACTTACTCTCACATAGTTTAGGGGTTTAAAAAATAGGTATATAAATAGAAGAAATGATACAGCAACTGGAGTAAAATGTTAACAACTGGTGAATATGAGTAAAGAGTACACATATATTCTACTTGAGCAGCTGTGCCAAATAAAATGTCTTAAAAAAATTGTGTCCAGGAGACCCAGATTTTAAGCTGAACCCATGTGTTAACTGAGTTCATGACCTGGAATGAATTCCCTCCCCCACCCCCCCCCGGTCCTTTAGTCCTGTTGGGTGTCTGTGATTCTTCCTAGTTCTGGCAATCAGTATTCAGGATCCCACGACGTTTCCAGACCGGGCATCTCAGCTTCCCTCGGGTCTTCCACGCACCAGCTGTTTTACCAAGGTACCCGCCCTTCTTCTTTCCTCAGCTCTAGACTCGTCCCTACCCTCAGCCTGGTCATTTGCCTCTGGCGCCGCCGTTCTTCTCTAGAGCTGCACCGCTGGTCTTCTTCGGACAGACTACGTAGCACCTGTTCGGCATAGGCACGTGCCCCAGGAACTACAACCCCCCAAAAGCTGTGAGGCAACCTGTCGGCGGTTATCGCCAAAGAGAAAACGCCTTTCTGAGCTGGTGGTCCGCTGCATGACCTTCTGGGAATCGTAGTCCTCCTCCGAAGAGCAGAGGAACCAGGGTGAGGTTGCATACTACCCTTCCCAGAACGCATAGCGCTGCTCTTGT
The DNA here is from genome assembly GCA_028571685.1 of Heterohyrax brucei. Taxonomy (NCBI): domain Eukaryota; kingdom Metazoa; phylum Chordata; class Mammalia; order Hyracoidea; family Procaviidae; genus Heterohyrax; species Heterohyrax brucei. The sequence continues at coordinate 106,977,583 of CM053149.1, read as the reverse complement.
CCAATTGAAGGCATGGATGTTGGAAGGGGCGGGGAAGAGGCGGAGCTCCTCGGCGTCTGCGCAGTGTGTGTGAGTGGCTGGGGAATTCATGTGGAGGTCAGAGTGGAAGCAGGTGAGAATGGTGGAAGGTGTTTGCATCCCGTGTCTGGGCGTCTCTGCAAATTCTTCTTCTCTTCTGTTACACACTTTGGGCGAGCGGGGTGCGTGCGTGGGTTCGTTTCTCAGGAGGAGGGAAAGAGGATGGGTCTGGGGACGGGCTAGGGGGTGCATAGATAGAGGGAGGTGTGTATGGGGACCAAAAAAAAAAAACAAAAAACCCGCTGCCATCTAGTCGATTCCGACTTATAGCGACGTTATAAGGACAGAGTAGATCTGCCCCATAAAGTTTCAAAGGAGCGCTTGGCGGATTTGAACTGCTGCCGTTCTGGTTAGCAGCCGTAGCACTTAACCACTATGCCACTGCATGGGGGCAGGGTGAGGAAAAATCCAGAAGCTGGTACTAATGGAAAAGGTGAAAGGGAAGGAGCGAAGTCTTGGGCAAGGGAAAGGAAGATTTAACTTGGCGGAGAGAGCTCAAGTTAGCTTCAAGAGTTGACATCTAAAAGGGAATATTTGGGACTGCAGGGGAACGAAGACCTTGGGGCGGGGCATCAAAGCAGAAAACTAGACAACAAAAGTTTAACGCCGGAGTGGGTTTTTAGTTAGGTCACCTGTGGTCCCTCCTGCCACCTTCGGAGGCTTTGTAGCTGTAAAGCTGCTTCTAGGTCCTTTATGCCCAAATAGTTTTTTTTGTTACCTTGGTTGCAGAATGTAATCCAACTTCTGCTTCTGTAATGACGATATTCTGTATGCATAATGTTGAGAAGCAGTGCGGTGAAGGGTTTAGGTGTGCCTTCTCGCGTTAAACCACCCCACTCGAATCTTGGTTGCACCGCGTAAGAGCTGTGTGATTTTAGGCTTTTTGCTTAGTGTCTCTGTGCCTCACTGTCCTCATCTGCTTCATAGAGTAGTGAGAAATACAGAACACTGGTATAAATATTAGTAGTTATTTTTGTTTTGGAATCATTATGTAGCACACTCTTTTTGGTTATTTTTCCAGACTGGAGTTGGTTTCACAGAACTAGCCACACAGCCTCTCAGGGCAGACTCGTCAAGAAAATAGGATGGTGGTTTAGCCTGCAGCTGGAAGTTCTCCTTGGTATCAGGCTTGTACCTTGATCTTACTAACTTCATGTTCCCATTATTGAGCCAAGTGCTTCTTTCTTTAAGTCCTTGCAACTAAAAGACAGGAATTGATACTGCATTATCCTAGCCGTAGGATGTTATTTATTGAGTGTCCCTCAGGGGAGACTGAGAGCTCTCAGGGATGGGAGAATAAATAGCTTGAGAAGTGAATGTTGTCCCTCACAGAGGGCTTTCTTTGGGGACTTTGGAGTCACCTTGTTTTATTTTGTTTTTACCTCATTAGGTGTGAGTGGGCTATAAGGGAAGAAGAAGCTATGGCTGCCAAGGTGTTTGAGTCCATCGGCAAGTTCGGCTTGGCTTTAGCCGTTGCAGGAGGCGTGGTGAACTCTGCCTTATATAATGGTGAGGTACTCAAGGATGGTGGGTCACTTTGCCAGGAGATTACCGGTGACCTGGATAGCCCATGCGACTCTTGTGACGGGAGTTGTGTTTGTGACAAGAGGGCTCACCTACGCCTTCCCACAGCATCAAGCCTAATGTTCTCTTGACCATAGGTTCTTTTGAGAGCCTTGATTCAGAAAGAGCTGCCCAGCCCAGTTGCTGGCTGCATGTCTCCTGCTGTCAGTAGTTTGAAGTGATGTGTCATCACCGAATATGTGTCAGCAGTGTCAGGATTTCACTGGAAATGGAGATAACTTGTCATGGCTTTAGACTTTCCCTTCAGTAGGAGCTTTTGCACTGCTGAAGTTGGGTAGTTCTGGAGGAGACATTTCTGGAATGCACTGCCCACCTTTTAACAGTGTGGTTGGGATTTAAGCTGGGTTTTCCTCCACCTTTGGCTTTTTTCCTCCACTTTACAGGGTGGCCTTTAGTGAGTTACTTCGCCTTTCTAGATCTCACCTTCTTCATTGGTCAAGCAACAGGAGTGCACTAATTTATCTGTAAGACTCTTTCCAAGTCAGACCTTATGTAACTTTGACCTTGGAAAGGAGCAGCACATTAACCTCTCTTGCATGTGGCTGTATGATGAGATGAGGATTGCTTTCAAAGTGCAGATGAGTGGAACCAACTGGGGAGTCCAGAGGCTGGAACAGATGGCAGCCAATCAGAAAAATGTGCTTGGTTTATGTGGCACATCTTTACCATATAATCCTTTGGGGCACACCTGCACAATTAGACAGTATCACCACCACTGAATTTCTAAGTCAGCAGGTCAGGGGGATAGCTGTATAGTCCCTTACTGCCCTTAGAGAAACCCAGGTATTAGAAGGAGCAGAACCTTGTAAGTTTTATAATTCCCATAGTGAGGGTTCTGCTTCTGGACAGTTCAGTTGGAGCCAGGCTTGAGCATGTTAACAGTAAAGACCAGTTTGTGAAAGAAGCTTGGGAGATGATTTGGGAGAGGATGGCTGATTAAAAAGTAAGCAACCAGTTCTTTCAAGGACAAAGGACTCTTGAAGAGCGGATCCTATTACCAAAGTCCTTGGGAAGACATGGGACAGGATGTGATTATTTAGTTTTGTGGCTGTTTAGAGCCTGTTAGAGACCAGAAGTTCAGGAAGACAGAGCAGAAGAGGGAAGACTTCATAAATGACCAGGAAGCTTCAGGGATCTTTCAGAGTCGTGATTCTCTTGGTTAAAGAGTGAGGGAGCTTTTCTTATGTGTGGTTTCCCTTCTTCCTAGTGGATGCGGGGCACAGAGCTGTCATCTTTGACCGGTTCCGTGGAGTCCAGGACATTGTGATAGGGGAAGGGACTCACTTTCTCATCCCTTGGGTACAGAAACCAATTATCTTTGACTGCCGCTCTCGACCACGTAATGTCCCAGTGATCACTAGTAGCAAAGGTGAGTCTTGTTTTACCTGTGGGGCAGGTAAAGGAGGTGTGGAAGGGTGCTGTGTTCATCAGGTCCAGAAGCATCTGTGGGGCACCAGGATCCAGAAGAAAGGGAGATCAGACTTCACATGAGAAGAATTTCTAGTATAATTACCCTGAGGGTTTCATATTGATTCATAGAAAGAAATGACATGTACAGGTACACATGCATACAGATAACCGGACAAATTTAGAGAACACACATAGGTGCATCGTAAGAGCTCTAGATAGTGGTCTTATTTTAAATGAATCTAAATGTGTGTTTTGTCCCGCTCGATTGACCTTTCCCATCAGTTCTTGTTGCCCAGAGTGACTACAGAAACCTGTCTCAAGCTGCTTTGTTGGTCTTTTTAGCTTACTTTCCCCCTTGTCTTGCTTTCCAAGGCCTGTTTCCAGCAGGGCTGACCTCACATTGTTATCTCCCGGGGTGAGGCCACATCCCTGAGAGCAGTCTCCTGGTGTCCATGACATACCACTGGCTTTCCTTTCTAAGCCAGAACTGAAGTGCTGCCCATGTTCTCCCTCACAACGACCCCAGAGCTGCCTGCGGTAAAGGGACTGGACGGTGTGGCTCAGCAGTGGCCTGTCCTCACAGGAAAAGGAGAGAGGGTCGTGTGGATATTGGTTTGTTACTTTGATGATACTTATGGGCGTTGTTGCCATCCTCAGCAGATGTGTACACACTGTGGCATGCCAGGCTTTGTGCTTTCCCCGCCTCTCCTGGTTCCTGGCTCAGAACTGCGGTGGTCTGAGCCATTGTGTTTATGACTGCAGGCAAACTGTGCGCATACTGTGGCTGTGAGCAGGCCTGAGTTGTCAGTGAAAAGTGTCGTTTCTCTCCCTGAGTCCTGTGATTTGGCCAAGCAGTGAGAAGTGGTCTGTATGTGAGTCTGAGAACCTGTGTGTCTGCCCTGGAGTTGACAATAATACCGTTGTAGCTGTCTTCTCCTTTACTTTGCCCAGCGTTCCCACAAGGCCTGGCAGGCAGACAAGGAAGTGAACCCAGAAGGGCTTATTAGCAAGGCCACGTAATTCGTAAATTAGTCATTAGTAAACATCAGAGTGAGACAGCTAGGTCTTTGGGCCGCTAGTGTGGTGCTATTCCTGCTGGTCCCACACTGACCTCTCCAGGGCATGCTTCTGATTTGGGCCACATTCATCAGGCTCTGGACAGACGTCACCCTCGAATTCTTGTCGTTGGCCTGTCTTCTCAAGATGTTCAGCATTCCGTACATCTCACAGCACCGATTAGGCTTACATTCGTAATTGCATGTCTCAGCAGCCATTCAGGACTGCTGTCACCAGAACCCTTTAAGAAGTTCGTAACTCTGTGATGCTCTTCGGGTTCTCTGCCAAGGAAACCACACGTGCCTGCTCCATGCTCTCTAGGGTTTTTAATCAGCAGATTCATTTATAAATACTTAGAAAGGCAAGTTTAGGGCAGAAGTGGTCATGTAAAAGGTCACTTGTATCTCCACTGTGGTTTTTAGTTTCAACTCCAGCGATTGTCCCCTTCCCTAAGATTTACAGAACGTCAATGTCACCCTGCGCATCCTCTTCCGGCCAGTTGCCAGCCAGCTGCCACGCATCTTCACCAGCATCGGCGAGGACTACGATGAGCGCGTGCTGCCATCCATCACTACTGAGATCCTCAAGTCCGTGGTGGTGAGTGCACAGGCCCCTCCACCCCCAGGCTAGTGGGCAGCCCCACAGCGTTGCTGGCAGAGGCAGGAAGAGCTTGGCAGTGATTGTCTGGGGTGTGGTTGTGTAGCTTTGTGGTTCCTTTTCTGCCTTCTCATTATCTGGTCCTGCTCCTCTGCCCTCCCTTTGGTACCAGGCTCGCTTTGATGCTGGAGAACTAATCACCCAGAGAGAGCTGGTCTCGAGACAAGTGAGCGATGACCTCACGGAGCGAGCGGCCACCTTTGGCCTCATCCTGGATGACGTGTCCTTGGTGAGACCTATGGGGAAGGGCATGCAATTCTTGTTGAGGTGCCTGGCACCATTTCTGGGCAGGTGGTGTCAGCTTCTGCCTTCTGCCTTCCTGGATGTGAGACTTGAAAACATGAAACAGTCTCTTTGGGTTGGTTTTCAGGTTAGGGTTCTGTTACCTTTGCTCTGCTACATACGTTTTTCTTATAACCTCTGGTCCTACCCAAATGGTCCCAAACCACTAGATTTTTCAGAGTAACAGTGTGCGTGTTCCCCAGAGTGTCCCGGCAATAATGCCTTGTTAACCCTGTTTAAACACAGGGGGAAAGTACCTGCTGGAGAACAGCCTAGTCTCTTTTTACCTAGCTGACACCTCTCTGCCTGACCCCTGGGAATTTTCTAACATTAATGGTCTGAAGCCCAGTGAAGGGAGTTCTGGGAAGCCCCCAGTGAAAGGTGATAGAGTGTAAATGAGTGGTTTTGTCACCCCACAGCTGGGTAAAGGGGCGAGGGACATCTTTGAGGCATAAGCTATGCTCTTGGGACAGTATCGTCTGTGTATTTATATGACATTGAATGTTATAATTCAGACAGAAAGCCATACAGGCAGGATAGCATTTCATGGAGGAGGTGAGGGGAAAGGGTCGTGTTTCCCTGGGAAATGATTCTCTGGGAAAAATCATTTGGAGTGATTTGTCCAGGCAGGGAGAGAGAGCGTTTCCTGTTCAGTTCTCCTGTGTGTCACTAGGGAAAGGTACCACTTCCCGGTCTGCATCTGTGCAGCTGTTTCAACAGCCAGACTTCACAACACCCGGTGTGTACCCTCAGGGCGCTGCTCCACCTGCATGGATTGCTCAGAGTAGAAGGACTCGTAGGTGCCCTCTGCTGGAGATATTGCAAGCTGCAACCAGTTGGCTTTGAAAAGAGCAGTTCCTCAGGCTTTTCCACAATTACTGTTGACCTGAACACCTTGGCTGTGAGAAAATACTAAGTAAACCCTAAGAAAAAGCTTGGCATTGTGCTAGGCTGTGACCACATACTCCATTCTGGGGAAATGTGGGCTGACCACAAGAAACCGTATCTAAGAGGTGTGAGAAGAAAATTAGATTTCATGGGGAATTTGCTGCCCTCAGCTGGCCCTTTTGGAAATAAATTTTCCTCTTTAATTACACATTTCCTATTCATTTCTCCGGATCACATTTTCTTTCCCAGGCTTTGAGCAGGAGGCCACAAACAGAGCAGGCAGAATAAAATGGCTGCAGTTTAAGAGGGTGTCAGAAATCCTGCAGGAAAAAATTCAGGAGAATCTGCTTGTATTTTTAAAAAGCAGGGATTGGGAGGGTAATGGATAAAATGAAACAAATGGGAGTGTGATAGAAAAACCAGTATTGCTGTCTTTCTTTTTGATCAAAACCTGGTTGAGTGAGTAAATCTCTGCAGACGAGGCATCAGGAGCTCTGAGATCTGTCCCCATTGCTTGCACAATTAGGAACAGTGACTTCAGCCAAGCCTCAGTTATTCACGGTATTAGAGAAAAGAAATTCATGGATGATAAGGGTTATAAACCCTCACCCTGAACAATGGCTTTACCTGCCTCCTCATTCTTTTAAACCCTCTGCCAGAACCCCTTACATGTAGAGACCAGCGTGGTCCGAGTCCCACTGCCTCCCTATTCCCCTTCCTGTTCTGTGTGGGAAAGGCGTGGACTGGTGAATCCATAAGCAGAGACCATGGGGCTCTGGAGTCTCTGGGAACCAGCTGTATCCCCCACTCTCAGGGGCTCCGTTTTCCATCTGGCCTCCTGTGGGGTTTTTTGAATAGGGAATCAAAGGACCTTGGAAGAGTGCTTAGTCAGTGATTAGGGTTCTGGAACCTCCAGGTCAGCTCCTGAGGGAGGTTGCCTACTGAGTAGCACATTGGGGTGCCTGTGGGCCTGAGCCAAAGCCCTGGGTGCCATTTTCTACCCGAGATCGTGACATTGAGGGTGACAGAAGGAGGGACAGGAGCAGCTCAGGCAGCCAAAGATTCTGGGGTAGGAACTCACTTTGGATGAGGATGTGGAGGTGGAAGGATGTTCTGGCCTTGTAGCTGCCTGCAGCTGCCAGAGTCATCCCTAGCCTCTTCTTTCCGTCGGCCACGGGGGCCACCCGGCAGTGCTGTGTAAGCAATTACACTGCCTCATCTTGTGCTCACTCGCTCCCTTTAGACGCATCTGACCTTTGGGAAGGAGTTCACCGATGCAGTAGAAGCCAAGCAGGTGGCTCAGCAGGAAGCAGAGAGAGCCAGATTTGTGGTGGAAAAGGTGAGTGTTCCACCAGATGGCAGGAGCCCCTCTCTTCCCTTTCTCCTCTACTGAGCTTCCCTGTTTGCTGGGTGGCCTGGAAATTCATCATCTGTCGTCTCTTCCTCCGAGATAATCAGAAGGGGATTTGAAGGGACTGTGCTCCTGCAATCAGTTCCAATGTCTTTGGGGACTAGTCAGGGTTATGTGAAGTTATGTTCTTAAAGCACTGAAGAGTCATTTTTTTTTGTCCTACTTCCCTAAGATCAAAAACAGTCTCCTACAAATCAAAATGTTTCTCCTGGAATCTTTTCAGCTTCACTGGGAAGTCATTATTAACCAAGGTACATAGTGAAAGCTGACAGCTAGAAAGGATCAAACGGTGTACCAGATGTGCTATCATCAGTAGATTTTTTTTTCCCAAGCACTAAATCCATCCAGATGTGTCAGTGATGCGGCATGGTATATTTGCACAGCAGCCTGTGTCTTCCTATTCTTTGGCAAGGTGTGTTTGTTTCTTGTCTCCCTCACCCTGCCATCACTTGAATTATTCCTAATCCAAGACCCCCCAGTCTTTAGATCTGGGGAAAAGACAGATAGATGGCTGGCTGGCATTTAACTTTAGAGACTGTAAATTCCATGTGGACAGAGACTTTTTTTGCTTTGTACCTACCATGTCTCCAGAATGAGTCTAGATCATCCTAGATGCTCAAGAAATACTTGCGGAGTGAACAGACACATGGCCTAGGCAATTTCAGATTGTGTTAATCTCTAACAGGCTTAGTAATGTACTTTCTGCCCATGTGGGTGAAGAGCATGTATAGCAGATAGATGTCACCCATTGATAACAGGAAGGAAGGCCTAGGAAATCTCTCTCTGGATGGCTGGGTTCCTAGTCAGGAACTCCTCAGAAGCAGCGGCTGTGAAGGGTCATAAATGTGGACTGCTCATCGTAGGTGTACTGGTTTGGATGAAAGTCATACTGACTTGGTACCAAAGGGGAGGATGAGCCTGAGATTGATTGCCATTTTTTTCTCTTGGCTTTGGATCCTCCAGGCTTCCAAGTAAGGTGGATAAACTAGATTGCTGTTAACATTAATGATAACTTTGAAATAAGACAAATAAATAGTTAATGTAGCCTGCAGATATGCGTCCCTGGAATTCTCCAAAGTGGGCATTAAGGGGAAGAGGAGGATTGAGTGGAAAATGCGCTGTCAACCCCCATCAAGAGGAGAGGGAGATGGGCCCCACCAGGTCCTTCGTCAGCCGTGGTGGCCTGACGTTCAGGGCCCCAGGGTTTGATCTTGCTCTCTCCGCACCTCTCCTTGCAGGCTGAGCAGCAGAAGAAGGCGGCTATCATCTCTGCCGAGGGTGACTCCAAGGCGGCAGAGCTGATCGCCAACTCGCTGGCCACCGCGGGGGACGGTCTGATTGAGCTGCGCAAGCTAGAGGCCGCGGAGGACATTGCCTACCAGCTGTCTCGCTCTCGGAACATCACCTACCTGCCACAAGGGCAGTCCGTGCTCCTCCAGCTGCCCCAGTGAGGCTACGCGGCCCTTGCCTCCTCGGGCCGACTGGGCCGCAGCCCTGTTGATTCCTAACACAGCCTTCTGCCCTCACCCCAGAAATCACTGTGAAATTTCATGATTGGCTTACATAGTGAAGGAAATAAAATCACTTCAGATCTCTTAACTAGTCTCCCAAACGAAGCTCTTCTTCCTACACCCATTAACTTTTTTATCTGCCCTCTAGTACCCTGCTACTAAAAATTGCCAGGTGTCTATGCAGCAGATTGGGGCCACCTATTTTTGACCTGCGGGCACTGCAGCGTGGGTACTGGTGATTGGGCACAAGAAAGGATGGGCAGTGTATATGACTGCAGGCTCACAGTTGCTGGTTTGAGTTAGCGTGTAACCTCAGACTGTCATTTAGAGAAGATTTCACGGCAGATGGCATGTGCAGCTGAGCTGAGAAGGCAGGTCTCCATGTTCCAGCGGTTGCTGCGCAGAGCAGCGGAAGAGGTCCCGGGGAGGGTCAGAGAGGAAGTGGCCTGTCTCTTACCATAAGGTTGATTGTCTCACGTGTGGCCAGCAGAAGCACGTGTGTACAAACAGGGCACGGATTGAAGCATCTGCCCCCGTGTAGGTGGGTGGGCCTGATTTTGCTGCCCCCCAGGGCCCTAAAACTAGAATGGACTTGGATGGGTGAGAGAGGAGGCCTGGACTGAGATGTGAGACCCATGGAAGGCTTCCGCTGCACCTCCTGCCTGGGTCCCCCTCAAATACTGGAATTTCACCTTGAAGGATTGCGTCCTGCCGGGGCTAAATGAACCTGCCAAAGACGTGTGTGTTCTGAGTTCCTGGCTGTCTCCTTCCAGCCTGTCCTACAGGGCTCTGTGCCTACACTGAAGGGAAGAGCCGTGGGAAAAAACAAATGTGTGTAAACTGTCAATAAATGACACCCAGACTCCAGCGCAGCCTGACAGGTGTGTGTTTTTGTCTGTGGGAGCTGTGGGACCAGAACAGAGTGTTCCGGTAGTTTTTGTGTGCACATGTTTGTATCACCAGCTGGGACTGAGTCTCCAGCAAAGCAGAAAAATGCTTTGGTTTCAGAATGCTTTGTGCTGTGTTCCAGATCCATCCCAAGCCTGGAATGAATCTCAGCAGTACCCAGTGAGGTTTGTCAAGAGTTGTGTTCTTAGACAAGAGGAGATGAATGGGTAGAAGTTGGTTAAGTTTGTGTGGCTTTTGGTACTACTGTCCATAACTGGGAATTAGAAGCCTGCCCACCACTGGCAACAACACCTTCCCTCGTGCAACTGACAGAAAATGGACATGTCACATAGCCCTGAATGGGCTCTTGTTTGATCTTGACATTCATTAGATGGCTTGGGTGCTCTTTGGCAGATGTGAAAATGACTTGGCATTTGGGGCAGTGAGCAAATGTGTATGTTTTGGGTGATTGGGAAGTTAGACCTGGGACTGTGATGTGTGTTATGCCAGTCACCCACCTTGAGTCCTTTTAAGAACAAGTGGAAACAACAAGCTGGAGCACCCTGAGCGTTGCCCGGGTTCTAACCTCTGCTTTCAATAATCCGTGCGCTTACCACGTTTAACTGTTGGATATTTAAGAGATCTGCAGGCTGATCTTTGATTCTGTATTTCCTGTCCCAGAGTTGAAGGGTTAGCTGTCAGCTGGGGAAGCAGGGATCAATGAACTGATCTGGGGTGGAGCTGTGGGTTGTGTTACCCTAATCCCTACACCCTGAACCTCTTCCAGTGTCTCTGGACAGAGACTAAGTTCCTTCCCATTCAGCCTCCTCCCCCTAAGCAGACAGTATGAGCCAGACCCCTGACCCTCAGTTGAATCACATACCTCTCATCAGAAGCCTCCTCCTGATTGTCCCCTGTGCTGCCGTCTACCATCTCCCTGCCACCTTCCTCGTATCATTATCTCAGGCCTCAGAATGCCTCTTCTCACTCATCTTACTTGGCTGGAAGGACACGCGGCCTGCAAATGATGAGGTTCTTGGGCTCAAAGCACGCTGAAGACTGAAGCAGAAAGAGTGCAATTCCTAAATAAGTTCCAGACTGGCTTCCATGCTGCAGCCCCTTCCTGCTGTTTATTGCTTTGGACACCCTTTGGAGGGGCCAAGGCAAGAGGCTCCACTCTCTCCCACTGGCCCTTTTTAAAAGAGCAGTTGCATTTCCTGTACGTGGCGCAGGCGACTGGGTGTCCTGCTCCAGGTGTCGGTTCGGGGGCCCAGGGTGAAAAGCTCCCCTGCCATCTTCTGGGTTTCTTCTGCCTTCAGGTCAGTTTCCTGCTGGTTCTGCCGTTGGCCTCCCTGCCTTAGATGGCAGGGGCACATCCCAATGGCAGCCTGAGGGCCTCCTCCTCTGCTTTGACTTCCACCAAGGAATTCTTTTCACAAATGTTCAGGGCCTGTTAACTGGCTGCTTAGCCCAGGAGTCCCCTGATGGCCTCTGGGTTTCTCCAGAAGCTACCACAATGGGCCTTTATCAGCCCTGGATTCTCTGAGCCTGGGATCAAAAGCAATGTGCTGTTCAGGAAAGGAACAGAGCAGGAAGTGTCTTCCTCTGTCTCTGCTTTTCTCAGGCTGAATAATCCCTTTGTTCAGGCTCTAAGGGATCACTTGCTGAGAAGACAGTGGACGCTGGACACGAAGGTGAGAGGAGAAACCCTCAGCGTTGCTATTTCCTCTACTTTTGTTAGTGTGCAAATTCTGCCAGTGTGCACTGATGAGACGGAGCAGTTTTTTGATAAGCCCAGGACGCTTTATTTGAAAACTGGTGAAAAACAATGGAATCCTGATTTAGCAAATGCCATTCTGGGGGGTATTTTCTGCTTTCAGCCAAGGTCCATCTGACATCAGCGATGATAGCCCTGGTTCCAGGTCCTTTTCTGAGTTCAGCATGAATTTCTGGCAGTTCCCCGTAGACATATTGCTGCAACTGCAAAATTTAACTTAAGTGTGATACTAATGTATGGTTTGATAATTTCTACGTCATTTTGGATCACCTTTCTTTGAAATGGGCTCAAATATGGATCTCTTCCGGTTGGTTGGCCAGGTAGCTGTCTTCTAGATTTCTTGGTATAGATGAGTGAACACCTCCAGTACTGCATCCGTTTGTTGAAACGTTTCAGTTGATACTCCATCAGTTCCTGAAGTCTTGGTTTTTTGCCAGTGCATTCAGTGCAGCTTGGACTTCTTCTTTCGATACCATTGGTTCTTGGTTTTTTTGCTGCCTCCTGAAATGACTGAGCATCCATCAGTTCTTTTCGGTACGGTGACTTGGTGTATTCCCTCTACCTGATTTTGAAGCTTCCTGTGTCCCTCCGGTATTTTGTCCATAGACTCCTTTAGTATTGCAACTCAAAGGTTGATTTTTTTCCTTCAATTCTTTTGAGAAATGCCAAGTGCCTTCTTCCCTTTCAGTTTTCCAACTCCAGATCTTTGCACATTTCTTTATAATACTTTGTGTCTTCTTGAATTGCCCTTTGAAATCTTCTATTCAACTCTTTGACATTTCTTCCTTTTGCTTTAGCTACTTGATGTTCAAGAGCAAGTTTCAGAGTTTTTTCTGACATCCATTTCGGTCCCTCTTTCCTCTCTTTTTAATAACTTTTGTCTTTCTCCATGTATGATGTTCTTGATGTCTTCCCAAAATTCATCTGGTCTTTGGTCCTTAGTGTTCAGTGAGTCAAATCTGGTCTTGTAGTTTCTAAATTCAGATGGGATATACTGAAGCTCATATTTTGACTCTTGTTTTAATTGTCTTCATCCTCAACTTGAACTTGTATATGAGTAATTGATGGTCTGTTCTAAAGTCAGTCCCTGGCCTTGTTCTGTCTGTCTCTTTCCATAGATGAGTTGATTTGATTCCTTTGTTTTCCATCCAGTGAGGGCCATGTGTACAGGTGACATTTATGTTGTTGAAAAAAGGTGTTTGCAATGAAGAAGTTGTTGGTCTTGCAAAATTCTGTCATGTGACTTCTGGAGTTGTTTCTATCACCAAGGTTATATTTTCCAACCACTGATCCTTATTCTTTGTTTCTAACTTTTGCATTCCAGTCACCAGTGATTATTAATCAATGTATCTTGATTGCATGTTTAAACAATTTCAGACAGCAAAAGTTGGTAAAAATATTCAGTTTCTTCATTTTGGGGATTAGTGGTTGATGCATAAATTTGAATAATAGTCATGTTAACTCATCTTCTTTGTAGGCATGTGGATATTATCCTATCACTGACAGAGTTGTACTTCATGATATATCTTAAAACATTCTTTTTGACAATTAATGCAACACCATTCCTCTTTGTCATTCTTGGCATAGTAGATCATGTGATTATCCAGTAAAAAATGGCCAGTACCAGTGTATTTCAGCTTACTGATGCCTAGGGTATCGATCTGATGCATTCCACTTCATTTTTGATAATTTCCAATTATCCTAGATTCGTACTTCGAACATTCCATATTACCACTATTAATAGATGTTTGCAGCTGTTTTCTTCTCATTTTGAATCATGCCATATCAGCAAATGAAGGTCCTAAAAGCTTGACTCAATCCACATCATTACAGTTGACTCTATCTTGAGGGGCAGCTCTTCCCCCATCCCATTTTGAGTGCCTTCTAACCTGAAGGGCTCATCTTCCAGCACTGTATCAGATGGTGTTGCACTGCTATCGTAAGGCTTTTACTGGCTAGTTTTTTCAGAAGGAGACCACCAAGTCCTTCCGCCTAGTCTGTCTTTGTCTGGAAGTTCTGCTGAAACCTGCTGGTATTTGAAATACTGATAGCTTTCAGCATCAAAATATCACACAAGCTGCCACAGGATGACAAACTGACAGATGAGTGTTTTGTTCTGTCACACGTAGGGTCCCATGAGTTGGAACTGACCCAGTGACACCCAATGACACTCCAGTGGGAGGTCCCTGGGTGGTTCAAATAGTTGGTGCCCAGCTACTAACCAAAAGGTTGGTGATTCAGATCCATCCAGCAGCACCAAGGAAAAAAGACCTGGCGATCTATTCATGCAAGATTATAGTCACTAAAAACTCTGAAGAAGTTCCATTGTGACATGCACGCATGGCATTGCCATGAGTCTGGCTCAATGGCAATGGGTTGTTTTTATTTTGGAGTATTCTAAAAGGACATTAAGCGGTGCAGTGGTTAAGTACTTGGCTGATAACTGACAGGTTGGAGGTTCGAATTCACCTAACAGCTCCGTGGAAGAAAGACCCAGCGATCTGCTTCCTTAAAGATCATAACAAAGAAAACCCTGTAAGACAGTTTTCTTCTATCACGTGGGGTTGCTGTGAGGTGGAATTGATTTGATGGCATCCAGCAACAGCAATGATAGAGCATTCCAGCAATTAGCAGTTAGAATGTATAGTTAGGAACTCGCCTTGACTTTTGCCATATGCCAATCTCTATGGTCAGTGCAGTCCACCTGAGTAAAAATAACCCAGGTAAGAAGACACAGGAGGCAGTGACTGATCTCCCTGCTTTTCCTCCACTTTCATTCTTCCTACACACAGCCACACACTTCATTATCCCAAGGCATCTGCTCCCTGATGAAAAGCCTTCAGTGGCCACCCCTTGCTTGCTTCATAAGGTGCAAATGTTTTGTCCTGGCATTCAAGGCCCTCCATGACCTGGCTACCACTCACTACCTTTCTAGGCCACTCTACTTTACCACTTGCCTACACAAACCTACCTAGTAGTTCTTACAGGGTAGGAAGTGGTGTTTGAAACTGCAAGGACAGTGGCCACTGGCATTAGGTGAGGGGGAAAGGGAGAGGGCAGACAGGACAGGGACAGACTCACACAATGAAGAATTGCCCCAAAGGTGATGCCAGCAGGGCCCCTAAAGGAAAGGCGACCAAGCCAAGTTCTTTGCTGTTGTCTGCATGTGCCTGTGTTTTTACCTCCTCCCCTTTGCTCAAAGTGTCACTTCACCCTGGACTGCTCTTCTCCCCCCATGCCAGCCACAAGCCAAGTGCCGTCGAGTCGAATCTCCCCCATACCAGTCCATATGTCCATTTCCTTCCAGTCCTGGTTCCAGTTCTTGCTCTTCCACGAAGCTCCTGCAGGTACCACCCTCCAACCGCTCTGTCATTGCCCTAACTCCTTGTCCACATGCTCCCAAGACACCTAGCAGTCCCTTCACTGAATTATAGTTGCCTGTGTGTGTCTCTCAGTGTGTGCATGTGTGTTTATTCTCTCTCCTGTTCTGAATTTATGGAGGACAGGATCCTTAAATGATCCAGCTTTCCCCCTTTCCCTCTTTGCTCCAACCACTCCTTGATCTTTGCAAGGCAGACATGCCTGAATCTAGGTGTAAATGACTAAATGTTTGTCAAAGAAATCGCTGTCAGTTGTGGTCAACTTGAATTGAGCTCCTGACAGCTCATGAATGCAGCATAGAACTACTCCACAGGGTTTTCAAGGCTGTGACCTGTTGGAAGCAGATACTAGGCCTGTCTTCCAAGGTGCCTCTGGATGGGTTCAAACTGCCAACGTTGTGGCTAGTAACTGAGTGCTTAACAGTTGTGCCACATGAACAGGTGAAGACAGTGTCTGTCCACAGCTCCCTCTGTCCTGCTTCTGTCCAGAAAACTGTTCTTCTTTCCCTCCTCCTCCAATCCCTGTCCCTCTTCCTGTCTAACCAAAACCAAAACCAAGCCTACTGCTGCTGAATCAATTCCAACTTGTAGAACAGAGTAGAACTTCCCCATAGAGTTTCCAAGGAGTGTCTGGCAGATTTGAACTGCTGACTTTTTTTGGGTAGTAAAGTAACACTAACCACTACGCGGCCAGCGTTTTCTCCCTGTCTGAGGTCCACCTTAAAAGCTCCCTTCTCTAGCAATTTACCTCTGGCTGAACTGTGGCAACATTAGGGTTGAGAATTGAACAGAAAAGCAATGATGAGGCCTGTCCAAGCCAGTAGGGGCCGAGGTGCCTTGGCAAAACCAGGGTACACGTCGCTGGAGAAGAGAATCAGTGGAAATATACTGGCCTTGGGAAAACCAGTTTCTAGTTGGAACAGGATGCCTTTGCATATGACACTGAGTGAGTGTGGAGGAGGTGTCTCTCCAGCACCTTCCAGCCGAGCTACTTTGGAAAAACAAAGTGAATCTGAAAAGGCAAGATTACCTTTAGCCCGATTGTTACAGATTGAATTATGTCCTTGAAAAATTGTTTATCAGTGTGGTTGGGCCATGATTCCTAGTATTGTGTGATTCTGCCTCCCCACACCCACATCTTAAGTCCTTCCTCTATGACTTAATGAGGGAGGATGGGCAGCAGTTGTATGCAGTGAGACAGGACTTAAATCTCGATTGTGTTGTGTCTTCAGGCAATTTCTGTGGAGAGGAAAGGGAAAGTAAGCAAACAGAGAGTTGGGGACCTCAGACTGCTAGGAAGGGAGCAGCAGGAGCAGAGGGAATCCTTTGTACTCAAGGGCCCTGCACCTGAGAAGCTCTCAATCCAGGGGAGTGTTGATGACAAAGACCTTCTCCCAGAGTGAACAGAGAAAGCCTTCCCCTGGACAGCTTCTTGATGCCTTGAATTCAGACTTTTAGCCTACTTTTCTGTTAGGGAATAAATTTCTCTTTGTGAAAGCCATTCACTTGTGGTATTTCTGTTACAGCTGCACTGAATAACTAAGGCAGAGGCTAAAGCTGTTATTATGCCTTGGTAGACAAGACAAACTATTTGGATTTATCCAGGAAAAAGAAATCATTAACAAAAGGCTTATACCATCTAAATTTGAGCTGTGAACACTTAGTACAGAGGTTGGTGAGCTGACCCACGGGCCAAATTCAACTCCCAACCCGATTTTGTTTAGTTTACAAGTTAAGAAAAGTTTTTAAATTTTTCAACAGTTGCAAAAAAAGAACAGTGTTTTGTGACACCTTAAAATTATGTAAAATCAAATTTGAGAGTTCATAAACAGTTTTATAGCCATGCTCATTTACTCAATGGCAGAGTTGAGTAGTTACAACAGAGATCATATGCCTCTCAAAGGCTAAAATATTTACTATCCGTCCCTTTACAGACAAAGTTTGCTGACCCCTGACTAAGGGATTGGATAGCCTGGGATAAGTGTGGGCATGCTGGTGAAGGGAATATGGACATCTCGGGTGCTAACAGGCACTGAAGGCTCTATGTCAGATACTAATGTAACTATCACCACATTGCTTGATAGCATCTAAGGCTTTGATGATCTGGAAAGCAAAGTGATATTGGACTCAAGGGTCCCAGCACAAAGATCTGTAGCCTCTGCTGTCCACAGATGAACATTTGTCTGAACTAGGCAGAAAGCAAAGGTAGGGTAGCAAACAGGTGAGTATAGGAAGGGAGGAGAGCCCCATGATCCCCTAGAGGTCTGAAGATCTCCAGGTCTGGGTAAAACCACATCCATTCTGTTCTTCTGCCCTCCTAGGAAGAGTTGGCTGCTGGATTGTTCTTTCAAAGCAAGCAGGCCCCACAGCCAAGGAAGGCAGGCCAGTGCAGCAGTGTATTCCAGAAATTGGGGTCCCCTGGGAGCTTTAGCTTCTGAGTGGCGGCATCTCATGGTTAAGACTATGTTTGTCCTGAACAATGAAATTCCAGACCCCAAGAGAACCTACAAGGGCTCCTTATTGTGAATTGTGCCAAAGCTAATCTTTTTCATGCATTCCAAGACCAATAAACTTGCTTGCTGTGGTTAGTGTTTGCTTCTTTTCCTTTGTTGCCTTTCCCAACCCCTTTCTGAATGCCATTTCCTTCTTCCCTGTCCATAATCCTCCTCCCCAAGAGCCTGTTCAACACTGTCTTCCTTCAGGGCTCCTTTTTCTGTCTACCTCCAGCCCTACCAAAATCACAATAGCACAGAACTGAAAAGGACCCCTTTAGGTCCTCAGGAGAGACCCCTTACTTGAAGGTAGGAAATTCTCAGAGAAGTGAGGATGAGACCTCTCACTCTCAAATAGTTACTAACTACTAAACTCCCCCCAAACCCACTGCTGTCTGTCGATTCCAACTCATAGCAACCCTAAAGGACAGAATGGAACCACCCCATAGAATTTCCAAGGAGCACCTGGTGGATGTGAACTGCTCACCTTTTGATTAGCAGCTGTAGCACTTAACAACCTTGCCACCAGGGTTTCCTGGTAACCCTTGGATGGTGGCAAACAAGATAACCACTGCCAACCTGTGAATGGCTGTTGGGAGAAGCCTGAGGTAGGTGCGAGAATGACCTGTAATATGAGTTCTTTCTCAGAGTGTCAGCCAACTTGTGATTGGCTCTTATGTAAGGGTTTGCAACAACTTCAACTACAAGTTATTTTCCAGGATCCAAGCCTCTACAGAAAAGGGACATTTGATCACTACATAATTGACCTTTTGGGGGTCACAGTAGTGAGCAATCATCCATCTTGGAACAACTGTGCAGATAGAAATATTACAAGAGGCCAGCATCAGCCCAGCCCCAATTTAATTATGTAAGCCCTTAAGACCTCCCCTTATATGAATATGTATAACTTCCCATTTTGAGTGCATAAACACCCTGGTTACCGTACAGTGCTTTGAGAGAGCTTCTGCGAGAGTTGACTCTTGGTCGTATGCTCTCTCGTGCAACAACTAAAAGCCTCTACACTTAGTATGCTTGCCTCCTTTATTTATAAGGGGTTATATAATAAGAAGTTCAATGACAAAGAGACTGCCCAGGGCCCCACAGGATGCAGCTGGAGAGCTAAGTATGGAATCCAGATCTCCAAATTAGAGAGGCTTTATTTCTTGCACAAGAAAGGAGACATTTGAGAGTCAGCTGTCAGAGAAGCTATCTCAAAACAGGGTGTAGTCCTCTTTCTGTTTCCATAAGTTCCTACATCTGGGACGCCTTGACTTGTAAATTCTTCGTTTGCACTCAACAGTCTCACAGATGCAGGCACACGTATTAGTCTTCATTCCTACCTTTTTATTTTAGACTTGTTTCATTCCTACATTTTATTTTAGACCATAACAGGTAGGCAGCAGAGTTGGTGTGTTCTCCTATAACCCCTTCATGCCATGAATTGCAACAACGCTTGCTGATGCTGTGAAACTCTGAGCTGGCTGAGTTTAACAGATTTCTTTCTCCAGAATTCGATTTAGTGAAAGGACATGGTCTTTGGAATGACAAAGATTTGGATGCAGATTCCAATTCTGCCACTAACTGGCGTGGAAGACTTTGGATAACTTATTTTTAATACTTCCAGCTTCCAGATTTTTTCATTTTGAAAAACTAAGGATGTGAAATTCCACATCACCATGTTATCAAGGAGTAAATGAGATGACAGCTGTGAAAATGCTTAGCGTAGGGTTGACACACAATAGATGCTGAAAATATTCTAGTTCTCCTCCCTTTTTGTATCTTAGGGGATTTCTTGCCTCTCCTCTATGTCAAAGACCAGTGCAAGTCCTTGGGAGTCCTGAGATAGCAATGGCATCAGCAGTGTCCCTTGCATTACACCAGCCATAGTGAAGGGGAAATAAGGGCCATCAAGAGTCCAAACCTGGTTTGTGATACAAACGGACAGATCCAGAAGGAGCTCAGTCCTGGGCTCCTCCTTCCTGGGATCCCAGATGCCTCAGGATACGTGGCTTGGCCAGGCATTCAGAAAGCTGTGTGTAGTGTTTGTTTAAGGTTGAGGGTACAAGTTAGCCGGGCAATTCCAAAGTGTATTATGTATAAAGGATCTGGGCTTTAGTTTTTGTGACGCACTGTCTGTGCTAGTTTCTAGATCTCCATTTCCCTACCCTTTCACTGGAGATGTCAACTATCAGTTTTCTGACTGTGCTTGGAGGAGTGTCATGGGACCCAGGGAGCTCTGAACCTTCCTTCCCCCTGCTACAGCAGAGCCATAGTGAGCTTATGTCAACGTGAGGGCCTTCATCACTGTGGTTGAAAGACGGCTTCCATGGCTGCAAAAGTTTGAAATCCCTAGTCCTAGAAGCTCTTCTCCAAGGTGTCTTTCCGAAGTCTGTTTCGGGTCATGTGCCACCAGGTGGCAGCAGCGTGTCAGCTGCTGCAGGTACCAGGTTGTGTCCCTGAGCACAGGACGTTTAGAAAAATAGCCTAGGGAAAGAAAGTACTAGAAGAATGTTCAGGCCAACACCGAGAAAAAAATAAATAGATTGAGCTGACCCTCCTCAGATGACTTCCTGATATAGAAACCTCCTGGGCATCTGTGACTGTAAATATACCAACGGTCCTGTCACAATCACCAGCCAAACTGGTGCTACCTATCTCTTTGCCAGGTGGGAGACCGCCGCCAGCTCTGCTTGAACTCTTCTTTGAATCAGGAAGGCTCCCAGAACACTGGATATTCAGGTCACTTCATTCAGTTTGGGGGATTAGCCAGTTTTCATGAATTTGTAAAACACAGAGGAAGTGTCACATTCTCTTTCTGAGGTCCCTGGAGCCTCCTTTCGATTAATTTCCCAAGACACTCATGAGGAGGGGTAGAGTTAATTTTGAGGGGCTAATAAGTGCTTGGGGGCACTTGAACTTTGACCTTCTGTCCTGAGGAAGGACAAGTGATATGTGCACAAGTTGATCTATTCATTCATTCAACAGATTGTTGAGAACCTACTATGTGCAGCCTTGGGCTAAGTGTTTCCAGAGATTAAAAGATGAATGTGACACACATCCTATATCAAAAGGCCGATACACAACTTAGTCCAGACGACAGATGATCAGCTTAAGTGCACCGAAGTGTTTACCTTTCTTCTCCTTGTCCGTCTCTTCCTCCTTCTCCTCCTCCACTTTCTTCTTCCTTCAGATGTATGCTCCTTATCATTTGAGTCAGGCTAAAAATTAAACCATGTGGGCCTGAAATGGGGAAGAAACAGGGAAAGGGGGTGACGGGGAGGAAGGCAGGGAAGGCTCAAAGGTTTGCCATAAGGAACCCACAAAGTGGAGTTTAGAGTTGGCAACACTGTTATTCATGTACATAGATCTTAGAACAAAACATTTCTCCCACCAATTTTCCGGAAGAATTTGATCTTAGCTCTACCCTGTTTCATCCTGCAAATGCATACAACCTAATTATTTAAATTAAGAAAAGAAAGACAGAAACACAAGTCTTATTGGTTTAATACTTTTTAATAATACAGAAAAAGGTAAAGAGTAAAGTAGACTGGACCATAGTTCCATTGTCCACAGATAACATGATAAAAATACATACACATCATTTAAAAATTAAAACAGATAAAGAATAAAAAGTGAAAGACTTGCTACTACTTTCCTCCCAAAGCACTTCTAACCCTAAAGAACCACTGTTAGGCTGTTTATATTTCCTTTCAGAAAACAAAAAAGTATGCATCCTGTGGCACTAAGCCTACAGGCACATGTCCTCTGCTGTGCTAATTATTTTACGAAACAGGGATCGCACTGCACACACATTCTTTGCTTGCTGGTTTTGTTTATCGAAATATCTTGGACATCTCTCCACAGTAGCACTTACCAATCCTCCTCATTCTTTTTAACAGCCCTATTGTTTCCCATCATATGCATTTGCCCTCTTTTACTGCTACCAGTCTGCTTTGGGAGGGCTTCTGAGTGGTTCTTGGGTTTTTGGCTATTGCCAATAAAACTATGATGCATTCTACCTAGTTCAGAAAAGGATCTGGTTGTCTCTGAACACAGTTTTCTCACAAGACAACAAGCTTGAGCCCAGGGGTGGAGAGATGGCAATGCTTGAGCCCCCAGTGCTGCCAGGTGGCTTCATGTTGTGAATGTGTGACTTTGACTTTTTGGGGGGCAGTTGTTACTCCACCTCCAGATGCTGATGAGCTGGCACAGTTGCTGCAAGGCTGGCCATCCTGAGTGTGGGCTACCCTAGGATGGAGACCTTGCATTTCCCAGTCGGTTCAGGGTGTCCTGGGTTGATGGGCGGGCTCCCTGAGGCTCCCGGCTCAGGCCTAGGTTGCTCTGCTCAGTTGTTGTTCATGGCTGCAGCATGCTGCTCCGAGATTCACAAACAAACAGGAAGCCAGTCCACTTCCTCCCTACTGGGGCTGGTGCCCTGTCCTTATTGCCCAGCTAGCCCAGAGGGGAAGGGGCAGCCCAGGATGCAGAAAGCAACTTTATGGCAGAGGTGGTGGGAGCTTTCTGTGAGTCCCACTGACATGACAGGCTCCTCATCTTCATGCTCATATGGGCCTAGATAGGACAGCCTTGTAGACAATTGCAACTATCCCAAGCCATACTCTTGGGATGCTTTTTCTGGTAACCCCACCCTATTTTGGCCCCCACTGCCCCTTTGGGTGGAGTCCCTGGGTAGTACAAATGGTTAAGTGCTTGACTACTAACCAAAAAGTTAGTGGTTCAAGCCCACCCAGAGGTACCTTGAAAGAAAGTCCTGGCAACCTGCTTCCAAAAACTTGGAACCGTGAAAACCCCACAGGGCACAGTTCTACACACGTGGGGTCACCATGAATTGGAGTTGACTGACAACTGTGTTTATTGGTTTTGTCTGTCCGTTTTGCCCCTTTGGTTCTGAGATCCAGTTCTTTTGCAGCAAGTAGCTGTTAACATGTTTGTAATGTAAAGATGCTTTCTCCCGGAAGGCAGAGCTGACAATTTCTTCCGCCTTTCTCCCAGGTCCTCCTGCTCAGCTTTCTCTCTGCTCATGGAGGATGCTCAGAAAATGTTTGTGGACTAAAACGACTGAGCAGCTCCAAAGGTGGGCCAGAGACAAAGTACGGGAGCAGGGGTACAGCTGCAGCTCAGCTTGGGGCCGGTGGGCATTGCTGCTTGGGGTCTGTGAGGTGGCTGAGCAGGAGGGAGCGGTAGGGGCAGTTCCCAGTGTTTAAAGCTGAGAAGTGTGGCTGGGGTGGAGGCTGGAGATGGCAGCTGCAAATATTCTGTCCAGTCAACAATCCCTGAATGCCCACAAGACCACACAGAAAATCAACTCCCTAATTGAAAAGTGGCCATATATATTAGACAGGGGGTGACTGTGCTTAAGGAATCAGAAGTTTAAAAATACAGTCAGTGTAGCAACACTGCACAACAGTTAATCCTTCAAGGTGACTCAGAGAGTGCGTTAGGGTACTGCAGCACCTCCAGCGATCACTGTGACTACCAATTACTTGAGAAAATATCCCGTGTACAGCTACAGTGAATCACTGGCAGTTGCTCAAAAAAAAAACACCCTACTCACCTGTTTAGTTGCTATATTTCTCTTTAATAAAAAGCTGGGTGCAGAGACCAAATGAAATAAGCAGACAACAATGAAACTCTAAAAGCCAAGTTATCTCATCTTTGCAGTTGTTTGGGCGTCAAATGAAAGTTACCATATTGAGCACCTGGAGTGCAGAGAAGAGTGAGACCCACAGAGGCCGAAGACTAGCAGGAGGAATGGAGCGGAGGATGGAATGGAGAATGAAAGAGTGAGCCAGGCTGGATGCAGAGCAGAGAGAAAATTGAAGCAGACAGGCTGCTTAGTAACAGAGACCTTCAGAAACATGTTGGAGGGGCTACCTGACTGTATTCCCAAAGCCAAGGGAAGTATATACCCCAAAGCATTGAAAGCAGGGATTCAAACAGACCCACATCCACCAACGTTCACGGAAGTACTATTCACAGTAGCCAAAAGGTAGAAATGACCCAATGTCCATTAAGAGATGAGTGGATCAAGAAAATGTGGTATATATGTGCAATGCACTGTTATTCAACCATAAACAGGCATAAAATTCTAAAACATAAGGATGAGTGAACATCACAAGCAGACACAAAAAGACAAATAAAGATCCCACTTATACAAAATCCTAGAACAGGCAATGTGCAGAGACAAACAGAGAGTAGATTAGATGTTACCATGACGTGGGAAAGTGGAGAAGTGAGCAGGAAGAGTTACTGCTGAAGTGGTCCTGTTTGAGGTGATCGAAAATTTTGGGGAAACAAATAGTAGTGACAGTCGTATAACATGGTGAACATAATTAATGCCACTGAGTCTTATTGCTAAAAATGGTTAATATGGCAAATCTTAGGTGTGTGTGGGTGTGTGTGTATATATATATATGTATGTATATATATATACATAAAATCACATTTGGAAACAAAACCAAAGCTGAAGACTGGTATAGACTTTGACACAGCAGCTCTGGAAGACCCTTAACTCCTTTGAAGTCATCAAGATGTGGAATACCCAAATGGACCAAGGGATGTCCCTGCAGCTGCTCCGGGGATGTGTGAGGTTCAAGGTGCAGCTTGTTTGTCACCTAGCCCCACATTCAGTCTTCACAGCATCACTCAGGGGGAGTTCAGCTCCCTAAGTCCCCTGTGCCTCTTCCAAAGTTTTGCCAAAGGCCAATTTGGGGTGTTCCTGCTAGAAGAGGAAAGTTAAGAAAGGCAAGAAGCGGGGGTGCAGAGGCTGGGCCCAGCAATTCTGTAGTTTCCAAGGCTGGCAGAACACTCCCAGCCCTCCTGGGCTGCCAACACCCCCACCCAGTCTTAATGAGAGGTGAGTGGAAACCTCAGGTTAAAAATACCCAGCCTTGTTGTAAAGAGAAATAAGAACAGGAAGGAAGTGTGGGGAGGCAAAGCAGAAGAGACAATAAGCTCCAGAGATGGAGGATGAGATGTTATTAATTGTTGGGAGCTGATAAGGTAGAGCAGCTGGGGAGGCCCTCCAGGTGCCTGAAGAATGGTGAGCAAGGGTTGGGGTCGTGATGGGCTTCCCTGCTGGTTCAGGCAGGTCCTCCCAGAGAAGTTACATGGACCCACCGAGAGCAGGAATCAGATCTCGTCAAAGGGGAGACTGAGGATTTGCGTGGGCCCATGGAGGGCCTCTCGCAAGGACAGTGAGAGGCATGGGTACAGGGCAGCTACAGGGGACCCTGACATCCTCTCTGTAGGGAGAGAGCTAGCTGAGCCACCAGCCCCTCATCCCTTGCTGGATAGAAAGATGTTTAAGTGGCCTTCAGAACAGCAGCCACTTGTCAAGGAAACAGAGACCAATGAGAAGGCCAAGTGGATGGCCTAGTATAGACTCCGCACCACAGAGGTTAGGGTTTGAGTTCTGGATCCAGGAGGCCAACTCTGCCGCTTACTAGTTGTATGATCTTGGACTATTAAATAACTTCTCTATGCTCCAGTTTCCTCATTTGTAAAACGTGGGTGATACTGAGCCTACCTCATAGTACTATTGTGAGAATTAAGTGTGTCAGTATAACCAAGACTGTTAGAACAGTACCTGGTACCTAGTAGCTGATTTGTAAGTGTTAGCTACTGTAGATCAGGTAGAGGACAGTGCAGGTGAAGGACAGCGAAGAAATTCCCAACAGCTAGGTAAATGGGGGAAACTGTGGTGGTGTGGTAGTTAAGTGCTGCAGCTGCTAACCGTAAGTTTGGCAGTTTGAATCCACCAGATGTTTCTTAGAAACTCTACGGTGCAATTCTACTCTGTCCTATAGGCTCGCTATGAGTCAGAATCAACTTAATGGCAGTTGTTGTTAGGTGCCGTCAAGTCAGTTCCGACTCATAGTGGCCCTATGAACAACAGAACAAAACACTGCCCCATCTTGCACCATGTCCACAATCGTTTTTATGCTTAAGCGCATTGTTACGGCTACTGTGTCAATCCATCCCATTGAGGGGCTTCCTCTTTTTGGCTGACCCTCCACTCTACCAAGTATGACGTCCTCCTCCAGGGACTGATCTTTCCTGACAACATGTCCAAAGTATGTAAGATGCAGTCTTGCCATCTTTGCTTCCAAGGAGCGCTCTGGTCGTACTTCTTCCAGAGCAGACGTTTTGGCGGTCCATCTTACATTCAGCATTCTTCTCCAACGCCAAAATTCAAAGGCAATGATGGCAGTGGGTTCGATTTTTTTGGTATGCAATGGAACAGTGCTTCACAGGGTACCTGCTACCATACCAGGCCTGGAAGGGGAAGATGAAAGGAGAGTACTGAGATAGATAAGCTGTGGGCCCAAATATTCAGCAGTTAACATTATACTGAGGATACAAACAATTTAACAATCACATTTAGCATCATACAAGAGAGTTGCATGCTAAGTGCTGGTATACAGAGAGGCAAAGTAACTTTCTCAGCCTGTCATGCTCAGAAGATGTCAGGTGAGCTGATCTTGGAGGCTACGTAGTATAATTGACCAGGCAGAGAAGAAGGGCCATCATAAAGTATTCTGAGTAGTGGGGAACATGGCATGCAAGGTGGGTCACTCTTAGGTGGGTGGGTGTGGTGGGAACAGAGAGAGCAGGAAATGGTCTTGTAAAGCTCTACCCAGAGTTTGCAATCATCTGCATGATGCAGATGGAAAGACTGGGAAAAGGAGAAAATGAAATCAGATCTGTAGACTTGAAAGATTTGTTTGGCAGAAATATGGAAGATGAGTGGGGCAGGGAGAGAACATGCAAACTGGTTAAGTGGCCCCTGCAGTGATGGAGGGAAGAGACGACAAAGCGTAGCACCAATAACATGGTAACAGTGAGAACGGAGCAGGGAGGGTCCTTAGAAAGTGGATTAATTTGGAGACAGGATCAGAAAGAAGGAGGGGGACCACCTTGGTGGTTTCTAGTCTTGGCAACTTGGCATTTGGTGTTGTTCTTGATGGAGCTGTAAAATAGAGAGGTGTAGGTTTATGAAGAAGGGCTTTAGAAAAGGTCTGCGTGAGGTGGCTGAGAGGGCAGTGAAGATCACAAGAACAGTAGGTGCAGGAGTGGGAATGAGGTGGGTGGTGAAGACTCACCTCAGGCTGAAGCAAGAAAATTTTGCTATTATTTAAAATATGGATGGACACTTGTCATGGGTCATGTATGGCATGGGGGGGGTCTCGTGGTGGAGGCTTGAAAGTGTATCACAGGAGTTGACAGCGTTCTTTCACTTATTAGCTCATGGCCAGAATATTGTGAAATATCACTTTACGCTGCCTGGTGAACTAAATTAAGTTTTACAAAATGGACAAGGGACTCTGAAAGCCTCCTGCAGAGAAACTGCCAAACCATCCTAATTCAGCAAGTGGAACCCCGGTGACACAATGATTAAGGATTCAGCTGCTAACCCAAAGGCTGGTGGTTTGAATCTACCAGGTGGTCAGGAAACCCTATGGGGCAATTCTACTCTGTTTTATAGGGTTGTTATGACTTGGAATCTATTCAACAGCAAAAGACGAATGCAGCAAGCACTAACAAACAACATAATAGCAAAGCTGACACTTTTCCTCTTTGTCAGCCACATTATGAGGTTTCAAACAGCGACTGTCCAATGAGATCTAACATGAAGAGAGCCCCCCAAAAAATGAATCTATGAAATGTGGACTTACGCTTCTACCACTGTTAAAAATGAACCTCACCCCAAGTGTGTACTGTGCCTTGAAATGCTTGCTAGTGATAATAGGTGATGTACACAACTTAGTAATAACTAAACATATATTAAGGGCCCATGCTCACATTTTAGAAAGATGGAATAGTCTGCTGCCATAGAGATGCACAGCCCTGAAAACCCTATGGGGTTGCTATGAGTCAGAATCGAGTCAACAGCAGTAGGTCTGGGGTGAGTGGAGCTCAAATGTTACCATACATGAGGTGTGACACTTTACTATGGGAACTGCAATCTCACACAGAATTTGATTCGGACAATTCTTAAATTATGGGTTTCAGGTCACAGAGAATAAACTGGCTTCCTACTTTATCAGTTCTGTCTATCAAAACACTATGCATTACGTTTACCTCTTAGAACAAAGGATACTTGTATGCTGGAGCATGGCCACAATGGCTCCCTTCTCTTTCGTCACCTTGGTCCTTCTCTTCTTTCTGGAGATGAGGGAAAGGTTAGTTGAGCTCCCTGGAGAAAAACATTAAGTAGATACAAGGCGTTGCCAAAGTCATTGTCACTATTAACAGTGCTAATGGGCAGCAGTGTTGCACACTGCTCCAAGGGGCTCTAAACTTCTAGTAAGGAGTTAGGGGTTTCTGTGTAATCCCACCCGTTAATCTCTCTCTACACACACAGAGAGAGAGACACAACCAGTTGCTGTCAAGTCAATTCTGACTCATGGTGACCCCACACGTGTCAGAGCAGAACTGTGCTCCTCAGGGTTTTCGATGACTGATCATTCAGCAGTAGATTGCCAGCACTTTCTTCTGAGTCACCTTTAGTTGGACTTGAAATTCCAGTCTTTCTATTTGTGGTCAAGCATATTAACCATTCAAGAAAAAGAACAAGGAAAAACCAAACCCATTGCAACTGAGTTGATTTAGACTCACAGCGACCTTATGAGACAGAGTAGAACTGCCCCATAGTTTCCAAGGCTATAATCTTCATGAAAGCAGGCTGCCACATCTTTTTCCTGGTGGGTCAGACTGGTGACTTCCAATTAGCAGCCAAGCACTTAACCACTGAGCCATCAGGTCTCCTTTTGCACCACTCTTATTTGTGTATGTATGTGTATGTGCGTGCACACATACATTTATATATAGAGAATTTATTGAGCATCTGCTACATAGTGGTGCCAGGTATTGTGTAGGCACAGAGGACACAGTGGTGAACAAGAAAGATACCTGTGGCCTCTGAGCTGAGAGTAGGGAGGAGGAGATTCATCATGTGAATATGGAGTTCCCTCTGGGGTTTAAGTCTTGTGGAGTATGGAGGATGAGCAAAACCTAAAGTCCCCCAAAGCACAGAACTGTCATTCTCTGAGGAGGGAACACCCCACTTCCTACTAGTCAGAGTCCAGTGATCAGACTGGACCAGCCACTGGTAGAAGAAAGTGTTCCCATGGTGTCAGACCAATGAATCTAAGCCAAGAGGCAATTCCATTCTTGGGGACTTGGGTGCCTGCATCCTACCTGCAGGAAGATTTGGTGGAGGCATGCGGCTCTTTTAGCCTTTGGTTTCTCCCTCACACCAAGAACGGACACCTGTTAAATTTTATATTAACAGTTACTTTTACTCTTTCAAAGCATATTTGTGTGTGGAGGTTAATAGGGTAGGAGTTATTATTCTCCACAATGTATGTCCCAGTCTTATTTTTTTTAAGTTTTCTTTTTATTGTGATCAAGGGAAGTATGCAATCCAAATTGGTTTTGCATGCCATCTATCTGCAGCTCGTTCTGCTCTCCCTACCCAGAAACAGCACACTCCTCCTTTTCACTGTGTATTTCTCGTATCCTCTTGACAAGCATCTGTCCCCACCTCTCCAGACTCTTCTCTCTCGTCGAGAAAGAGACCAGTAGGACAGCCTCCTATAAATGCATAGAATATCATAAAGTATGCACACCATGTGGTCACACTGTATACCTGAGTCCAGTCCATTCTTGTCTGTAGAGTTGACCTCATTACTGGTTTCCAGTCAAGGACAGCAGCAGGTCCAGGAACCATGTTCCCAGGGGATCCTCCGTGCTGTCAGACTATCATTTCAGGTCCTTTAGTAGAGTTCTTAGGCTGCACACCTCTTTTTCTCATATTGCCTCAGGGACTCTGCATTTTGTCCCCTGTCAGGGCTGTCTTTGGTGGTGGCTGGGCACCATCTGGTTTTCCTGGTCTCATGCTGATACAGTTTGCCATTCATATGGGTGATTCTGTCTCCCGGGCTCTTTTTTCCTTATATTTTTGTTGTTCTCAGTGATCATCTGTTTCAAATGAGTTGGGACCATTTGGTGTACCTCAGATGGCAGCTTGTTAGCTTTTAAGACTCAAGACACCACTCACCAATATGGAGTGCAGAAGACTCTCTTAGCAATAGACTAGTTATGCCAACTGACCTGGATGTTCTCTGAACACAGGGTCCTCAGATCCGCGTTCCTGCTACTGTATCCTTTGAAATATTGGGTTGAGTTTAGAAAACCTTTCAGTTTATTGTGAAGTCCAGTTAAGTTGTTCTTCTCTCTACTGTGAGCTGTTACTGCTTTCACCTAGCCAAATTTCTATCAACTATCTAATCTATGAACCACCCTCTCCCTTCCTCCCCACCCCTGTAACCATCAGAGTCTTTTCCTCTGTGTGTAAGTCTATCTTTAAATCTTTATAGCAGAGATCTCATATAATATTTGTCCTTTTGCTGCTGAACGATTTCACTCAGCATATGTCTTCCAGGTTATGAGATGCTTCCTAAAATCATCATTGTTCTTTATCATTGCATGGTGTTCTGCTGAGTATATGTACCATAGTTTATTTATCCATTCTTCTGTTCATGGGCATCTAGATTGACTCCATCTTTTTGCTATTGTGGGCAGTGCTGCACCAAACATTTGTGTGCATGTATCTGTTCATGTGACTGCTGTGATTTCTGTAGGATATGTTCCGAGCAGTGGGATTACTGGATCAAATGGTATTTCTATTTCTAGCTTTTCAAGGAAGCACCAAATTGCTTTCCAAAGAGGTTGTACCATTTTGTAATCCCACCAGCAGTGTAGGAGAGTTCCAATCTCTCTGAAGCCTCTCCAGCATTTGTTGTTTTATGTTTTTTGGATTACTGCCAATCTTGTTGTGGTAAGATGGTATCTCATTATAGTTTTGATTTGGATTTCTCTGATAACTAATGATCATGAACATTTCCTCATGTACCTTCTAGCTGCCTGGATGTCTTCTTTGGTGAAGTGTCTGCCCATCTCCTTTGCCCATTGCTTAATTGGGTTATTTACCTTTTTCTTGTTGGTATTTTGCAGTACCTTGTAGACTATAGAGATGAGATGTCAGTTTGACATATAGTTGTTAAATATTTTTTCCCATTCTACAGATAATCTTTTAACTCTTTTGGATGAGCAAAAGTGTTTGATTCTTAGTAGTTCCCATTTATATGTTTTCTTTTCTGTTATTTGTGTTTTGTCAGATTTTGAAATCTGTCTAAGCTGTGTATTAGAACTTCCCTTGTTGACTCCATTTTTTCTTGCATGATCTTTATCATTTTAGGCTTGATATTTAGGTCCTTGATCCATTTTTAGTTGGTTTTTGTGTAAGGTGTGAGATATGAGTCCTGTTTCAGTTTTTTTGAAGATGAATATCCAGTTTTGCCAACACCATTTGTTAGACTTTTTTTTTACCCCAGTTTATGCCCTTGGACCTTTGTCAAATATCAACTGTTAATAACAGGATGGCGATGTTTCTGGGGTCTCAATTCTTTTCCATTGATCTCTAGGTCTCTTTTTGTACCAGTACCAGACTGTTTTGATTACCATGACAGTGTAATAGGTTCTAAGGTCAGGTAGGCTTCCCACTGTGTTACTCTTCTTCAGTAGTGTTTTATTTATCCAGGATTTCTTTCCTTTCCGAACAAAGTTTCATAGAATTCTCCAGTGAAGCCATCTGGGCCAAGACTTTTCCTGGTTGGTAGTTCTTTGACGACTTTTTCAATGTCTTATTTTGTGATGGGTTTGTTAAGTTGTCTCACGATAATTTTGATAGGTGATGTGAATCTAGAAATTTGTCCATTTTCTCTAGGTTTTCAAATCTGTTAGAGTACAGGCTTTTGTAGTATTCTGTCATGATACTTGTTTTAATCAGCTAGTGCTGCTCTAACAGAAATACCACGGAGTGAGTGGCTTTAGCAAAGGAAAGTTTATTTTTACACAGTCTGGTAGGCAACAATCCAAATTCAGGATGTCCTCTCCAAGAGAAGGCATTCCCCCTGGACGGCTCTGGAGGAAAGGCCATGTGTTGTATCAGTCTTTGTTCAGGGAGCATCTTGGCACAGAAATCTCAGGCCTGAAGGACACATTCTTCTCTTGGTGCTACTTGCTTGATGGTGTGAGGTTTCCAATTCTTGGCTTGCGTCCTTTTCATCTCTTGTAGGATGAAAGGATTAAAGGTGGTGCAAGCCATACTACAGGGGAACACCCTTTACAGTGGAGCACGGAGGTGATCCTATGAAGGGATTTAAAGTCCCACTCTAATCCTTTAACATATAGCACAGGGAAATCACAAAATGGAGGACAATCATAAAACACCAGGAGTCATGGCCCAGCCACATGGCTACACACATTTTGGGGGGATCACAATTCAATCCACAACACCCCACCCTTTTGCAACCCAAAAACCACATCCTTGAAACATGTAACACATTCTTTCCATCATAGCAAAATCAAGTAAATCATGTCCAGCCCATATGACAGAAGTCTTAAATCAGTTCCAAGTTCCAAATATAAAAACTCTTCTACATCTGTGAAACCTAGAACACAAGCATCTGCTTCCAAAGGTACAATGACAGAACACATACGAGTTAGCTGTTCCATTACAAATTAGAGAAATTGTGGGGAAAGATGACATTCACAGGCAACAAGCAAATCAACAGAACACATTACATTAGCCTTCAAAGTTTTGAAAATAATCTTCCATTTTCTGAGACATTTTACACAATAGCTTTGCCTTCCAGAGTCTAGGCATGGGCCAAACTCTTTGGATTCTGAGTGGAAACTCCCAGCTTCATGTTACAACTCCGCCTCCTGGGCTTACTTGGACAGCAACTCTGCCCCATTGGCTTTAGGTGCACTCTAAGCCCAACTGAGTGGCAATTCCACCCTTACAAACACAGGAAGCCATGGCTCCACCCTTTGAAACCCCTGAGGTCATGGTCATACCTTTTGAGACTGAGGCAACTCAGCTTCTCATGCTGTTTATCTCTTCAGCTTCTGCTTCCTATGACCACATGGTGCAGGCCTCAAGCCCACATCTGTCCTGCAGGGGTACGTGTTCCAAAGCTCTGTAGGTCTACTGATTCAAGCGTTGGAAGGCACCCCACTCTGCCAGGAAGACATCTGCACACAGGCTGTCAGCCAGGCACTCAGCTCTGTCTTGTTTTGTGGTCAGCAAAACTAACTCCACTGATTCAAGCACCCAGAGGCACCGCACTCCACCAGGAAAACTTTGTGCACAGGCACTCAGCTCTCTCACTCCATGGCTTAGCTCCTGGTTCTGCTGTTGCCAGTTCACTGCTGTTTCTTTTCACCATCTGCTGCCTTCTCACATGTTGGCAGTTCTTTGGGATTCATTCTTCCACCCATTTCACAATTTCAAAAAAGCTTCCACATTTTAGGTATTTGTTAGAGCAAAACCCTGCTTTCCAGTACCAAATTCTGTTTCAGACACCTGGTACTGCTCTAACAGAAAATACCATGTGTGAAGGTTTTATGAAGACAAATTTAATTGACACAGTCTGGTAAGCCATAAATCCGTTCATGAATTATAGATACATTCAATAGGAGAAATTGTTGCAGTCAAATAGGCTGAGTCCGAGTTCCAAGGACAGCACCTCAGCACAGGAAACTCACGGTCCAAAGGACATGCTGTGCTCTCAGTCTTGGTGGTATGAAGTTCCCAACTTGCTCTGTTCACTTACCTCCCTTATATCACATGACTGGTAACTTGAATCCCGCCTCACCAACACAACTGCTATCCATTTTCCATCATCAATATCATAGAGTCAGGACTCACAACACATGGGAGGAATTGCACCATGCTGAGACTCATAGCCAAGTCAAATCTATACATACGTTTTGGGGAGGGAGGCACAACGCAAACCACGACAATACTTTTAATTTCAGTTGGATCTGTTATAACAGTTCCCATTTCATTTTCCTATTTGGGTTGTTTGTTTCTTCTCCTGTTTTTCTTTTATAAGTTTAGCCAATGGTTTATCAATTTTGTTGATCTTTTCAAAGAACCAACTTTTGGTTTTGTTTATTTTTTCAATTGTTCTTCTATCCTGTAATTCATTTAGTTCTGCTCTAGTCTTTATTATCTGCTTTCTTCTGGTGCCTAAGGGATTCTTTTGTTGCTCTCCTTCTACTTGTTCAAGTTATAGGGTTAATTTTTTGGTCTGGGCCCTTTCTTTGTTCAAGATGTGTGCATTTATAGACATAAATTGACCTCTGAGCACTGCTTTTCCTGTGTCGCCTAGGTTCTGGTAGGTTGTATTTTCATTCTCATTTTATTACATAAATTTCTTTATTGCATCTTTGATTTCGTCTATAACCTATGAATTTGGGGGCAAGGTGTTGTTCAGTTTCCCATGAGCTCAGATTTCCACCTATGTTTTTTCTGCTTTGATTTCAACATTTATGGCTTTATGATCAGGAAAGATGCTTTGCAGTAATTCAGTGGATTTTGTTGAGACTTGCTTTGTGTCGTTACACATGGTCTATTCTGGAGAATGTTACATGTGCATCGGAAAGTAAGGTGTACTTATCTGTTGATAAGTAACGACTAGTTCTTCTGTACCCTTACTGAGCTTTTTTCTGAATGATCTGTCCATTACTGAAAGTGGAGTGTAAAAGTCTCTTACTATTACTGTGGAGTGATCTATCTCATTTTTCAATGTTTTCAGCATTTGTTTGATATATTTAGATGCATAAATATTTAATATTGTTACATCCTGCTCATGTATTGAATCTTTAGGTAATAAATAGTGACCATCCTTGTCCATGTTGATGGATCTTAAATTAAAATCTATTTTATCTGTGATTAGTATTGCCACTCCTGCTCTCCTTTGTGTGTTGTTAGCTTAATATGTTTTTTTCCATCCTTTGATTTTCAGTTTGTTCTTTGAGTCTAAGTTGTGTTTCTTGTAAGCAACGTATAGACGGATGATGTCTTTTGATCCAGGCTGTCACTCTCTGCCTCTTTATTGGAGCATTCAGTCCATTTACATTCGGTGTAATTATTGATAGATAAGTGTTTAGTGTTGTCATTTTGATGCTTTTATTTTTGTATTGTTGATGTTTTCTTGGTTTCTCTTAATATTCTGTTCTGGGTCATTTTTCTTTATGGTTTTCCTTTCATCCTTTTCAGGATTGGTTTTGTGTTTGTTGAGACTCCTGTACTATGTTTCTTGTTTTGATATGTCATGTTGTTAGTTTGCTTTGAAGCTACCCTTTTCATCCCCCTTAATGTTCTAAGTTTAAACCAATCTTTAACTTCTGTATATCTTCTTAATTTCCTCTCCATCTGAAAGGGTTATAACTACTGTAATATATCCCACTTTATATTGTGATAATATCATAGTTTTTGTGTTAAGATCACTGGTTCCCTTCATTTAGTATTTTAGCTTTGATTGAGCTTGTGACTTCCCTAGCTGAATAGCGTTCTAGATGCTGTGTCCTGCACTGCATCCTTAAGTATACAACTTTGTTTTTGTTTTTCTAAACTAAGAGATTCTTTCAGTATTGTAGCTTTGGTTTGGTTTATACAAAGTCTCTAAGCTTCTGTGTATCTGCAAATGTCCTAATTTCCAGTTTACACTTTAGAGGCAATTTTGCAGGGTATGGTTGGATTTTTTTCTCCTTCAAGGCTTCGAATGTGTCATTCCACTGCCTTCTTGTCAACATGGTTTCTGCCCAGAAGTCAGATGAAAGCCTACAGGGCTTCCCTTTGTGTGTTAGTTTTGTTTTACATCTCCCTGCCCTTAAAAGCCTCTCTTTATGTTTCATTTTATTAAGCTTGATTATGTTTTGGTGTCTTTCATTTGAAGTCTGGTTTTTGTGGTATTCAACAAGCATTCTGGATATCTATGTTCTCTTCTTTCACAAGTTTGTGGAAATTTTGTCAGCAACTCTTGAACAATTTTCTCTGTATTTCTGGCTATCCCTCCCTGTTCAGGAACCCCAGTTATTCATAGGTTATTCCTCTTGACAGAGTCCCACATGTTTCTTAATGCTCCTTCGTTTTTCTTATTTCTTTTCTCTGAATTCTCCTCACAAATGATGGTGTCAGTTGCTTGATTTTCAAGCACACTAACTTTGCCTTCCAACTCCTCAGTCTTGTTTTTATGGGTTTGCACTGAATTGTCTAAATCTGTGATTTTATTATTGATCTGCAGGATTTCAGATCATTAATTTTCCAGTAGTTCATATAGATTACTTAATTTTTCATTTTATTGTGTTGCATTTGGTTTAATCTCTAGGATGGCTACATATTCTTTTGTATTATAGTTTCAGAAAGGCTTCTTCATCTGGGAAGTTGTTTGAATCTTCATTTTGAGAATTTTTCAGAGTCATGGTTGTCTGCTTCTTTAAGTGGTTAGATATTGATTGTTGTCTTTGTGCTATCCAGAAGCTGTTAATTTTCTCTAGTGTTACACCAATGAAAACTGTGGCACAAGTCTAAGGGAGTGAGTAAGGGGACTGCTTGATTTAGTGGTTAGCCATCTCTGTGTTCTTTAGGTGCAGCCAACTTATGTACAGCTTCTCTGGCAGTATCGATTCTGTCAACCCCGTTGTGCTGCTCAGCTTGGTGGCTGGCTATACTTGGGCCCTCAGGGGTGGCAAGTTCTGCCTACTGGCTGGTAAAAGTGCTGAGCGACTTGTCCAGATAGGCATTGTTGCTCAGCATGAGAATTAGCCCCAGCTGAGCCCTCAGGTGAGGCTGATTCCACCTCTCAGCTGACCAAAATGATACCCACCCAAGTTGCCTGTTACCATGAGTAAGTAGAATCTATGTTGCAGCTCAGAGAAGAGAGTGAGAGGGGCATTGGCACCCTCAGCTGCTTGCCACCTCTGGGTTCTCCAAAAGCAGCTACTAAGCACAGTCTCTCTGCTGCAGGATCTGCTGTGTTTTCTTAGGCACTGCAGATCAGCAAAGCAGCCATGCCGTGCCAGGCTCACAGTCTCTGCAGATCCAGTCCCAACCTTCCAGGCAACAATGAAGGCATCTGTACCTGCAGTCCTCCCAGGCATCACACCAGCAGAAACAGTACTCATTGTGCTGCTGTCTCACCACTGACAAGGTATTTTTCCCCTTCCTGTTGTGCTGTCCAGTCTCACAACCCTATGCCTGATCTTGGAGCTCCCAGTGTCCAAACTGCTCCCTTTTATTATTATTCTAGGTCTTAGTTCTCAAAGAGAATCAAGGAGACATGTGTCTAGTCTACTGTCTTGGCGCCACTCCTGTCCCAGTCTTATTTTGTAAACACGTGCTCTGTGCACAAGGTGCTGCTAGGCACCATGGAGACACAAAGGTAACAAGACCTTAGAACACTGGTAGACAAGTTAAGATACACACATAACCACAGGAAAAGGTGGGCTGTTTCAAGAGGCCTGAGAAGTTCAGACAAAGGAGGGCCAAGAGGATCCGAGGAAAATGAGATGATGTCCAGCTATGATGATAGTCCGGTAGAGTCATGGAGAAGACCAACTCTCGCCAGGGCCTTGAAGGCTAGGAGGGTCTGGCCAGTAGGAAATGAAGGGAATAGCACTCCAGGGGAAGGAATAAATCCCCATAAATAGAAAAGCATGCTATGTGTAGGACCAGTATGAGTAGCTGCTTTCAGCAGACCTATAAATTGTGAAGTAAATTAGAACCAAATTTTAAACAATCACATGCTGAATCCATGGGACCCTGGATTTGTCTTTGGTGAGTAATAGGAATTCTTTCAATGTTTTGAGCAGATGCGGCAGTTTAACCCAGAAGCTAAAAACAACCCTAGATTCTATAATGAGTCGTTTGTGGCCTAGCCATGACTTGAAGTCAGATTTGGACAGACACAGGCAAAGCTTCTGGCCTTCACACTGACCAGACATATAGATGTGTCTGTGGGAAAGAGCTCCAGGCCAGGGGCAGGCAGGTGGCTTTTCTGGGAAACGCTCTCACCCAAGTTTCCATTAGCTGGGCGTCCTAACTTGCTGCCGGTTGAGTTGAATCTTCCCATGTAACCTGGGTGGTGGACAGGCTGGTGGCTGAACTGCAGTTCTTGGGAACCCAAATGGGTTGGGCTGGGATTGGCAAAGTGTGGGATCACTGCAATAAAAAGAAGGGAGAGGAGCCCTTGGAGTGTCCTGGTGTGTGAAGCATGCAGGGTGTGGGACCTTACATTCCTGGATGGTAAGACGCCACAGCTGATGATTATCATTATTCCTGCTCTGGCTTCTCTGAGCTTTCATCTGGCAGGACCCTGCCTTTCTAGGCTGGCGTCACTAACTAGCAAGGTCTCCTGGGGTGGGGTGGGGCAGGTGGCTCCCGGCTGCAAGGAAACACAACATCACCGTGGGTTTATTCTCCAGCGAGCTCAGGGAACTTTCCAGTGTTTAACTCCTTCCCTGGAAGCATGGGTAGAATTTCTCAAGGGGGAAACTGAGGCACAGAGCAGGGAGGGACTTGCCTGAGATCATGCGGTAGAGACCAACTCCTCTGTCCCCTACTCACTGAGCCATGCTTGTACTCACCCAACTGGGGCAGATCTTGTCTCCCTGGAGGGGAGCCAGAGAAGGTGTGGATTCCAGAAGAGAGAACTGGGCTGGCACCAGGACAGCAGGGCAGGTGCTGCAGGCAACATGAGATCAGATTCCCAGTTTCGCGTCTCTTTGGAAGGTCCTGCCATACGGGTGGATCTTCCCCAAGCCCCTGAGGAAGGGCAAACCCCAGACGTGCAAATTGCCCAGCTCTGTTGCAAAGACTAGATTCAGCAATCTAGAGTAGAAGAATCTAGAGCTTGTAAAGACGGACCAGACCCAGAAACAGAGGGTCAGACAAGGCTGAGACAGAGAAAGGGGTGTGTGTTTGTGTGTGCATCATGTGTGTTGTTGTGCATAGGTGTGTGCTGTATGTGTGTATTGTTGCACGTGTATGTTGTGTTTCGTGTACACATTTGATAATACCAGGTTCTAGTAGTGTTATGGCCCTACCTGCTGAGATGAAATCAAAGAGAGAAAGACTAGAAGGGAATGTGAATGATAGTCTAATGACTGGGTCAGGGATGCATGGAAGCCTACAAAACACATGCATCCTGTCCAACAGTAGGAACTTGAATATAAAGAGAGGGCATGACCTGACAGGCTGCAGGCTGAGACCTAGCCTCTGAGTGCTAGGGTCACCCTTCCTACCATGTGCTGCCCACCCAGAGAGTAGCAATCTTGGGGAATGTCTTCTGGCTTAGGAGAGGTAGGACAACCCACAAGAGTCGGCCGAGGAGGTTGGAGAAGCTTTGGTGGCCTCTGCAGCTTCACATCCTCATTGTCTCCCTGTGCTGGCCAGCCAGCCAAGCACCCATTCATCAAACAGTTCTTGAGCAGCTTCTATGTGAAAGAGACTCTGCTTGGAGATGTGGCACCTGCCCTCAGGAGGCTCTCTCTGGAAAAAGACAAATCTTTCCTTTTGGCTTCACCCTTACTGTCTGTCTGCACAAGTCAACACTGGAATCCCAGGTTGAGTCCCGAGATGTCTCTTCTCTCCCTGGCCATCTTGGCCCCATCTCTATTCCCACCACCAAGTCTCTGAGGTAACACAGAAGAAGTGCTCAGCAGAATCCTTGCTGGTTTCCTGATACTCACCCAGCCAAAACATTGGTCACTCAGCACAGAAGTTCCATCTTCATCCTGTCACTTTCCAGGTCACATACACCTTTCAGCCTGGAATGCCCGCACTCACTTGCCTTCTCCTATTGGTTACTTCTTGCCTATCAAGTGTGATGTAAATTTTTAGGCTATTTCCCAGAGCTGTCCCACACTCTTACAGCTCCATAGTGTCCCCGCTCAATCCCCAGCACACAACAGTTTGTAACAGAACTCTCTACATCTGAAGAAAAAGACCTCCTCAAGGGACGTACTTCTGAGTTTATAGCTGAATTATTCAATGTCATTTACTAAAATTTGGCAATGATTACGGGTTTCGGTGGCACAACATGGTTTACGTAATTGACATCACTAAATTGTACACCTGAAAAACACTGAACTGACAAATGTTGTGTTATATATTTTTTAAAAAACCCTATGGAGCAGAGTTCTACTGTGACAATCATGGGATCACCTGAGTTGGTGATGACTTGACGGCAACTGGCTAAGGCTGATTTGTTTTCATTTGTAGCATATCTAAAAAGATGTTTCCCCATTGCTGATTTTTCAGTCTTGGAATAACAATTCAGATCATTCAGAAAAACAAAAAACATTTACTAAACACCGCTATGTACCAGAGACTGAAGTAGATACTAAGGCAGCTCATGATCTGTCAGGGAGTTAGACTCTAATGATGAAATTAGAATGTTGTGAGTGATAAGACTGGGGTGACCATCATATGGTCCAAGAGTTTGTTGAGCTGCATTTCCACTCCAGCCTCCTAGACCTTTTTACTTCCTGGGTTCTTCACAGCACAGTGTACCTTGCTGAGGGAAGAAGGAGAATGTTCCAACTGCACGTCCACATAGTAAGACACGAAGACAACTGCTCTCAACCTGCCCTCCTCCAGGCTGAGGTCTCTTCAGAAGTAACACAAGAAGTAAGGGTAGAATTAGGAGCCTAAAAATTCCGTGTACAAACAAACTCTGGGTTGCAAAAGGCACTGCACAACTCCACTGTTTTAGGAAACATCAGATCCTGCAGCCAGTCCAGAAAGCATCCACTTTGCTGAGTGTGAAATCCACTCTCCTCTGTTCTCTAGCTCAATTGCCCATGACAGGTGGTGCTCTGTGTTTTTGAAACTCAGCCACCAATGAAGGCTCTTACCTCTCAGTCAGTTATTTGATGTTGAGTCAGTGTTTAACTACTATAATTGGCAGAAAAGTTGTCCAACTGTCTAGCCAAGATGAGATCCTGCAAATTCTATCTTCTTGCTCATCTCCTACCCTCTGTGGAATGGAGAAAACAGAAGTTGTGAATTACTATTTACTTTGAATGCTTCCTAAAAGATTCCACAAGACTCATATAAGCAGAAAGTCTGTAGCTATGATACCCTTGCACCGATGAAAAATGTTCAGAGAATGTGGCAGCTCAGGAAGAAAAGAGGACAGAGGGCTGGAACATGCTTCCACAAGCCTCCTACGTGCTGTCCTGGATTCCTCCCCTGAATGGGGTTCTTTCCCCTGCTCAGTGCCTCTGTCACCCTAGGGGGAACATTCCCTGTCACAGGACTGGAATGAGTTCCAAGAATGCTGAGGGAGGCTGTGTATGTGAAGGGTAGCTGTCAATGGTTCCTTTTTAGGTTTGCCTGGTAAAAGAGAAAGAAACTTTTAAAAGTAAAAGTTCTAAAAAGAGAAAGGCATTAGAGAAATAAAATATTCAAAGTCTTCTCTCCTAACTTTACATGAGTCTCCTAAATCAAGGGGCAAATCACTACATTGAAAGAGTTGGTCTTACCTTTCTTTTCTTTCTTTGTTTAAACTTTCAGAATCCTAAAACAACAAATCTCAGCACATGGATGGCTTTGTTCCCATAGTGCAGTTGCAGCCTGGAACACCCTTTCCATTCTCACTTCCAGCTTCCATTCTACCACCATTTCGGGTCAAGCCAAAGTCTAATCTCCTTCATGACATCTTCTCCATCTAGTCATCTTCTGGTTAGACTCTCCTTCTCTGAACTCCATTCAATTTCCATTAAACTATACACTTGGTATGATTACATAATGTCTCACATTCTCCAGTTTTTTATGTATGTTATTTTATCTCCCCAACAGGGTTATAGACTTTAAGGGAGCAGAGGCCATTCCTTAGATTTTGGAGTCCCCATGAAGACTGAGCACAATGTTGGGTACCTAATAAGCCTTTATTGAGACCTTTTCATTTACTTTTCACTTCTCATTAATCATCAGAGAATTCATACTGGAGAAGAAACATTCATAAATATAATAGATGTAAATAAGCCTTTATTGGGGTGGAGTAACCATCTTACACAACATCAGAGAATTCCTACTGGAAAGAAACTCCTAGATGTGTCCATGGGAGAGCCCTTAGGGTGAGTCTGGAGGTTTGGAAGACACATTTTACTCAACATCATGGGACTCAATTATATAAATATAGTGACTGTGGGGAAAACTTTGCTCAAGATGATACCCAACATGAATGTTCACATTAGAGAGAAAGCCTGGGAATCCAAAGAATATGGGAAAGCCTCCTGGAAGATATTCACCAACCAACACGAGAGAACTCATCTGAGTGCACAGAACAAGGCCAGACACTGAGGATACAATGAGGTGCAAAGCAGACACAGTTCTTGTCTTCTTCAAGCTTGTCTAGTCTAGAACCACTTCCCAGTTGAAGAAATGAAGACTGGGAGAGGAAATATCAGAGGCCATGGGCACAACAGGAATATTATAAAACTCTGATTTGCATCTTTTTCTTTTTTGGACTTAGAAGACTTTCATGTTTTCAGTTTCTCTTGTACCTGTCTTAGTTTCCCAGTGCTCCTGTAACAGAAATACCACCCGTGAATGGCTTTGAAAAACAGAAATGTTTTTCTCACAACTCAGAAAGCTGGAAGTCCAAGTTTAGGGCACTGGCTCTAGCAGAAGGTACTCCCTCCATGGAGAAAGATCCTCATCTCAGTATCCCTCAGTTCTTTAGCAATCTTCACGTGGTATCTATCTTCCCATGTTTGTGCTTCTTGTCTCTATCTCTAGGCTGCTCTTAATATCTTTCCGAAGTGGTCTGATTTAGGACATGTCCTATCCTGATAGGACCTTATTAACATGATAAAGAAATCCTATTTCCAAAAAGGATTACATCCACAGATAGATGAGTCAGGACCCCAACATAAATTTCTGGAGGGACATAATTTAATCCATAATAGTTTTCATCTTTCACTAAGGAACAGAAGAGATAATCCAACTAAAAGTATATGACATTAAAAAAAAAAAAAGCCACTGCCATCAAGTGAGGTCCAACTCATAGTGACCCTGTAGGATAGGGTAGGACTGCCTATAGAGTTTCCAAGGAGCAACTGTTGGATTTGAACTGCTGACCTTTTGGTTAGCAGATGTAGCACTTAACCCACTATGCCACTAGAGTTTCCATATATGACATACATGGACACAAATGGAGAAACGGGCTTGAAGGGGCTCCCTACTGGACCAAGTACATTGGTGGTCAGCATAAGAGCTCTAGTCCCTAGAGGCCTTCATCTGACATGCCAGAGACCACACTAGGTGCTAAGGGAGCCCAAAGATGAACAGAGAAGTTCCACCTCCTCAAGTAATGTACAATCCAGAGAGGAAACGGACAGGTTTCTTAAAATAACTACTTAGATGAAGTGCACAAAAAATACAGCAAAAGCACAGGAAAAGGAGCCTTAAGTTCCTTTGGGGAAGTAGGAAAGGCTTCACAGAGGAAACATTGTTTGCACTGAGATGTAAAGGATGAGGAGTTTGCCAGAAAAACAAAGAGAAGGTGTTTAAGGCATAGCAGTAAGAGAGAGCGTGGCGTGTTGAGGACTCCCAGGAAGTACAGCATGAAAAACAGAGAGGCTAGAGGGGCTCAGGGAGACAGGTTAGTTAGGCAGTTAGACTAGGGCCAGATGACAGAAGGCCCTTGACTGCTATGCAAAGCAATCAGCATTGGTCCAAGCAGTGAGAGCTGTTATTAGTTTCCTAATATATACTTTGGAAACTCTGGTGGCACAGTGGTTAGGAGTTCGGCTGCCAACCCAAAGGTCTGCAGTTCGAATCCACTAGATGCTCCTTGGAAACCCTGTGGGGCAATTCTACTGTCTTCTATAGGGTCACTCTGAGGTGGAATCAACTTGATGGTAATGGGTTTGGGCCTTTGGGTATTAGTTTCCTAATTAGTTATTTGTTACCACTCTAACAGAAGTCACACGAGTGGATGACTTTAACAAAGAAAAGTTAATTCTCTCACAGTCCGGTAGGCTACAAGTCCAAATTCAAGGTGCAGGCTCCAGAGGAACACACTTTCTATGCCAGCTCTAGAGGAAGGTCTTTCTGTTGCATAAGTCTTTTTTGTCTGAGAGTACCTTGGCACAGGAACCTTAGGTCTGAAGGAGGTGCTCTGTTCTCTGCGCTGCTTTCTTGACGGTATATGGGACTCAACTCTCTGCTTACTTCCTTTGTGTTTTATCTCTTATAGGGTAAAAGGATAAAAGGTGGTGCAAGCCACACTCCAGGAAAACTCCCTTTAAGTTGGAGCAGGGAGGTAACTTTAGGAAGGGTGTTATAGTCCCATCCTAATCCTCATTAACACAATCCAGTCCATTAATCACAAGCAGAGATTAGGATTTACAGCATAGGAAAATCACACAATAGAGGACAGTCACACAGTATTGAGAACCATGGCCCAGCCAAACTGCTATACATTTTTAGGGGGACACAATTCAACTCATGATGCTGATATAAACTTAGTGGTTTAAAACAACATAAATTTATTATCTTACAGTTCTAGAGGGCAGAAGTCTTGGTGGGCTGGTACTAAGGTGTCAGTTAGGCTAGTTCCTTATGGAGGCACTAGAAGAACATCAGGTCCTGGCCAGTTCAAGCTTCTAGACACTGCCCACATTCCTTGGCCCATGATCCCCTCCCATTTCACAGTCAGCCATCGTGTCACTCCAACCTCTACTTCCACTGTCATATCTCCCTTTCTAACTCTGACCCTCCAGCCTCCCTCTTACAAAGACCTCCTGCCTGAATGGTGCAGAGAGTCTCTCCAGCTCAAGATTTTTGATCCACATCTGTGAAGTCCCTGCCATGTAAGATAACATACTCACTGTTTCTGGGGGCAAGAATATAGAGGTCTTGGCGTGAGTGAGGGGATTATTTTGCCTACCACAGGAACTGCTGAGGCATTCTGAGCAGGAAAGTGATGTGACTGAATGGTTATTAGGCAGTATAGCACTGTGGTTGAAAGAGCAGCCTTGTGTTTGTCAGTTCCTCAAAAACTTAAACACTGAGTTACCATTAAGACTCTGCTATTCCACTTATAGGTACATATCTCAAAGAATTAAAAATAGCTACTCAAACATGTATGTTCATAGCAGGACTATTCACAATAACCAAAAGGTAGAAACTGTTCCAATGTCTATCAGTAGATAAATAAAATGTGGCATATCCGTGCAATAGAGTACTATGCTGCCATCAAAAAGGAATGGAGTACAGATACACACTGCAGTGTAGATGAGCCTTCAGAACATTGCACCAAATGAAAGAAGCCAGATACAAAAGATCACACATTATATAATTTCATTTATACAAAATATCCAGAACAGACAAATCTATATAGACAGATAGAAGGTAGATTGGGGAAATGAAAATAAACTATTCAATGGGTAAGGAGTTTTACTTTGGAATGATGGAAATGTTTTTGGACTAAGTAGAAATGATGGTTGCAGTACATGATAAAAGTCCTAACTGCCACAGATTTGCTCACTTGGAAATGGTTCATGTAACCTTATGTGGATTTCATCTCAGTGAGTTACTAAGGCTGGCTTGGGAGTATTACTTGGGAGTATTACTATATGAGTTTGTATCATTTTTTTTTGCTTAA
Source organism: Heterohyrax brucei (assembly GCA_028571685.1). Taxonomy (NCBI): domain Eukaryota; kingdom Metazoa; phylum Chordata; class Mammalia; order Hyracoidea; family Procaviidae; genus Heterohyrax; species Heterohyrax brucei. Next base: position 106,932,612 of record CM053149.1, on the reverse strand, counting down.
TTTCTTGCCTTCTGTGAAACAGGAGTACCTATCTCAAAGACTAGTTGGAAGAGTTGTATATGATAACAGATGTGTTATGAGTTAAATTGTGTCCCCCTAAAATGTGTGTCAATTCGAATAGGATCTGATTCCCAGTACTGTGTGGTCCTCCATCATTGTGTCATCTGATGTGCTTTTCCTATGTGTTGTAAATCCTACTTCTATGATGTAAATGGCATGGGATTAGCTGCCGTTATGTTAACGAGGCAAGACTGAATCTACAATATAGGTTGAATCTTGAGTCAATTTCTTTTGAGACATAAAAGAAAGGAGCAGAGTAACAGAGGGACTTCATACTACCAAGAAAGCAACTCTGGGAGCAGAGCATGTTCTTTGGACCCAAGGTTTCTGCAAGGAGCATCCCCTAAACCAGAGGAAGATTGATGACAAGGACATTCCCCCAGAGCTGACTGAGAGAGAAAGCCTTTCCCTAGAGCTGACACCCTAAATTTGGATTTCCAGCCTCCTAAACTAGAAACCCTGGTGGCGTAGTGGTTAAGCACTATGTCTGCTAACCAGAAGGTCAGCAGTTCAAATCCACAAGGCACTCTTTGGACAATCTTCTGTAGAGCACTTGTACCCTGTCTGATAGGGTCACTATGAGTTGGAATTGACTCTATGGCACTGGGTTGTTGGTTTTTTTTTTTTTTTTTTGGTTTAGACTAAAAATTTACTTTAAAGTCATCCACTTGTGGTATCCCTATTATAGCAGCACTAGATGACTAAGAGGCAAAACACCTAGGACAGTACCTGCTATGTGGAAAACCAGTTGCTGTTGAGTCAGTTCTGACTCAGTGGCAACTCTATGAGTGCACAGTAGAACCATGCTCCTTAGGGTTCTCAGTGGTTGATTTTTTGGAAGTAGATTGCCCAGCCTTTCTTCCAAAGTGCCTGTAGGTGAATTCAAACCTCCAACCTTTTGGTTAGCAGTCAAGCACATTAAATGTACAACACAGGGACTCTAGTATGTGGAAATCTCTCAAGAAATTGGGAACATCTTGGTACCCAATAGGTGCTAAGAACAGTGACCTGGTCAAGTAAAAGACATTCAGGGTCAATGCCATGCAGAACAAAACCCCTTTCCCAGGGGACTGTTTCCACAGGACCGTCACCTTGGCATGGAAGGAAGTACCCAAGCATGAGGGGAATCTCTGGCACAAAGGAAACATGCAGCCCCTCTGAATGGTACATCACTCAGTGCAGAACTCACCTCATTCTTCTGTTAGAATAAAAAGTATTGTCTAGAAGCTGATCCCTTCTTTATGGTGAATTCTGTCTAGGTGCTGGATAACGTTAAAGAACAGACAATGTTTTGTTTTTCACTGTTTTCCCTGAGATCTCTGGGGAAAATTCCGCTTAAATTTTGCCAGGTATGGACATGGCAACTTCTTAACTACCCATGCACCCAGTGTGACAGTGATCGTGCTTATTAGAGTCAGTGGGCACCTGGTTCTGGGTTCTTTGCTTCCCTGATACACCTCTGGTATCTTCTCTGTCCCCACTTTCTCATATCAAACTAAAACAAATCACCTGTTAGGAGAAGAAACCAGAAGAGAGCAAAGTGTTTCTCTCCTTCCTGTTGCTTTTTCTTCTAGGAAACCCCAAGAGTGGGCATGGATAGTGTCACCTGCAGTTAGGATTGCCAGGTAAGGTACATGACACCCAGGTAAATTTGAATTTTAGATAAACAATATTTTTAGTATATGTATATCCCAAATACGCTGCTTGGAGCCTCTAGATAGTGCAAATGGTTAATTTGACCAGCTGCTAATCAAAAGACTGTAGGTCAAGTCCACCCGGAGGTACCTCAAAAGAAAGGCCTGGCAATCTACTTCTGAAAAAGCAGCCCCTGAAAACCCCAAGGAGCACAGTTCCACTCTGACACACAGAGAGTTGACTCTACAGCAACCTGTTTTAGTATCATTTTGTTACCCAGGAGATTCTGTTCCTCAGCTTCGCTGATGCGGCATGATAGATCCCCTTCATATGGCCTTTCTCTTCATGGTCATGTAACTCCTACCAACAGACTAGGTGAGAATATGCAAATAAAATTTGGTAGCCTGCCAAGGGGATTGGATAGTTTGCTATTAATGTAAATAAGGGGCATGACACCTTTGTGGGGTGCTGAGGTACTGTTGTTGTTCGGTGCCATCAGTTGGTTATGAATCATACAGCCGTATGTACAACAGAATGAAACACTGCCTGGTTCTACACCATTCCCAAAATTGTTTGTTATACTTGAGTCTATAGTTGCAGCTACTGTATCACTTCATCTCATTTACAATCTTCCTGTTTTTTGTTGACTCTCTACCAAACCCAATGCCTTCTTCAGGGACTGATCCCTCCTGACAAGATGTCCAAAGTGCTCCTGAGGAGCACTCTAGTTGTACTTCTTCCAGAATAGATCTGTTGTTTTTTCGGCAGCCCATGAGACATTCAATATTTCTCTCCAACACCGTGATTTAAGGTGTCAATTCTTCTTCCATCTACCTTATTCATTGTCCAGCTTTGGCATGCATGTGACGTGATTGAAAATACTATGGCTTGGATCAGGCACATCTTAGCCTTCAAGGTGCTCTCTGTACTTCTGAACACTTTAAAGAAGTCTTTTGGAGCAGATTTGCCCAATGAAATGCATCTTTTGATATCTTGACTGCTGCTTCCGTGGATGTTGATTGTAGATCCAAGTGAAATGAAATCGTTAAGAACTTTTCTCCATTTATCACAATGTTGTTTATTGATCTAGTCATGAGGATTTTGTTTTCTTTGAGTTGAGGTGTAATCCATACTGAAGACTGTGATCTTTGGGCTTTATCAGTAAATGCTTTAAGTTCTCTTCACTTTCTGCAAACAAGGTTGTGTATCTGCATACTGAAAGTTATTAGATGAGTCTTTCTCCAGTTCTAATGCCCTATTCTTCTTCATATAGTCCAGTTTCTCAGATTACTGCTCAGCATACAGCCTGAATACCTGTGGAGAAAGGATACTATCCTGTTGCACAACTTTCCTGACTTTAAATCGCATAGTATCCCCTTTTCTTAGAACTACTGCCTCTTGATCTGTGTACAGGTTCCTCGTGAATACAACTAAGTGTTTTGGAATTCCCTTCTTCACAAAGTTCTCTGTAATTTGTTATGATCCATACAGTCAATGGCTTTGCATAGTCAATAAAACACAGGAAGACATCTTTCTGGTATTCTCTGCTTTCAGCCGGGATCCATATGACGTCAGCAAAGATACCCCAGGTTCCACATCCTCTTCTGAATCCAGCTTGAATTTCTGGCAGTTACCCATTGATATGCTGCTTCAGCCACTTTTGAGTGATCTGTAGCAAAATTTTACTTGCATGTGATAATAATGATACTATTTGATAATTTCCACATTTGATTTGAGTGTCTTTCTTGGGACTAGGCATGAATATGGATCTCTTACAGTCAGTTGGCCAGGTAGCTATCTTCCAATTTCATGACACTGCATCCATTTGTTGAAACATCTCAATCTATATTCTGTCAATTCCTGGGTCCTTGTTTTTCACCTGTGCCTTCAATGCGGCTTGGACTTCCTTCTTCAGTACTATCAGTTCCTGGTCATATGCTACTTTTTGAAATGGTTAAACACTGACTGATTCTTTACAGTATAATGACTCTGTGTATTCTTTCCATCTTCTTTTGGTGCTTCCTGCATGTTTTACTATTTTCCCCATAGCATCCTTCACTATTGCAACTCAAGGCTTGAATTTTTTCTTCAGTTCTTTCAGCTTGACAAATGCCCAGTGTGTTCTTCTCTTTTGGTTTTCTATCTCCAAGTCCCTGCGCATGTCATTATAATATTTTAATTTATCTTCTCAAGCCACCCTTTGAAATCTTAAGTCTTTTACTTCATCATTTCTTCCTTCTGCTTTAGCTACTTGATGTTCAAGACCAAGTTTCAGGGTCTCTTTTGACACCCATTTTGGTCTTTTTGATCTCTCCTGTCTTTTTAATGACCTCTTGCTTTCTTTGTGTATGATGTCCTTAATTTCATCCCACAGCTCATCTGGTCTTCAGTCATTAGTGTTTAAGGCATTAATTCAACTCTTGATAGATACATGAGACAGCTTCTTGATCTGTGTACCTACCTCTAAGATCCAGATAAGCTCAGCTCCTGTACTGGATCTCACTGGCTCTGTTTGTTAATGAGGGGTGTCATTCCTATTCACCATGATCAAAGAACGATCAGAATACCCATTCTGTTCTGATCAGGAGCTGGTTGAAAGGACACGGGATACATCACAAGGAGAGGAGTAGTGTATTGTCACATTTTAGGTAGAGCAATTAGAGTCACATAACAATGAGTGTATAAGTTTTAGTATAAGACGCTGACTTCAATTGTAAACTTTCACTTAAAGCGCAGTTAAAAAAAAATTTATTCTTGAGATGATCCCTAAATTCAGACAAGATATACTCAAGGCTGTACTCTGGCTCTTGTAAACTTATTTTAACTTTCTTCAGTTTCAACTTCAATTTGCCTGTGAGCAGCTGGTGGTGTCTTCCATAGTCAGCCTTGTTCTGACTGACCATGTTGAGCTTTATAGACCCTTTCCAGATGTAGTGGGGGTGGGACTATGCAAATAAGGTATATGTGATCCCTTTAGGCTTAAAACAAGCTGTCCCCGAGGTGTGTAGGAGAATCTGGTTATCACCAAGAAAGAAGAGCCAGTAGTGTAGCATAACATAAGAACCCAGGATACCTGTGCTGAGGTGCTCCTAGAACCAGGAGACAGACACAGAGAGAGTCAGGAGACCAGCAGGAGATGGCACGGTGGGCCAGCCCACAGAGCAAGAAAGCTGAACAGCTCAGGCAGGAGATGAGGCTTACTAACAGTTGGGTACCCCTGAGTATTTGGTGGTCCCGTGTTTGCTGAGCCATGCAGCTGTAGCTTAGTGCCTTTGGGCTGAGTGAGGTGCCTCTGGGTACTTACTGGTGAAGCTGAAAGAACTTTGTAACACTTGCTTGAGCAGGACAGAGGCCAGGCCAAGGAGCCAAGGGCCAGGGAGAAACCTATCAGCATCATGGCTGAGAAAAAGCTGTCCTAATCAAAAAGCTGTATGTTGAGGGTTTTTGAGCTTGAATGTTAACCTGTTACTTCCCTAATAAATCCCCAGACTGTGAGTATGGTCTGTGAGTTCTGTGTGACCATTGCAACAAATTATGGAATTTAGCAGAGAATAGAGTGTCTTTGGAAGGACAGAGTGTGTTACAACTGGTAAAAAAAGTTCAAAGATGGAGGCTTGTGTGACCTCTACCTCGTAAGAATCAGTTTTGGACTATCGATCTTGACCTCCTTCTCCCTAGTGAAGTTGGAGGAGGTCAGATGCCTCCACTATGCTGTTTGTACAACTATATAATGCTTTACTATTTATTCTCTGATGTAATATATAAGGTAGAGTCTAGAACTTCAGTACTTTCTTACAGTTATTTTCTTTATTGTAACATAGGAAGAGGAAGCAAGGCTATGGTTCTAAAGAGAAGGCAAGGAGCTGAAAGCCAGAACAGCAGGGACAAAGTAGAGCACTGGTGACACAGTGGTTAAAAGCTACAACTGCTAACCAAAAGGTCCAAAGTTTGAATTCACCACCTCAGAAGCCCTGTGAGACAGTTCTGTTCTCTCCTATAGGATTGCTGTGAGCTGGGATCAACTCAACAACAACTAGCGCAGTTTGCTCTCTCTTATTTCAGTGTCATGGTGGTGAGTCTTGGAATACAAAATTTTCTGATACCCGCCTCTAAGATCTGGATAAGCTCAGCTCCCGCACTGGATCTCACCTGCTGTATTTGTTAATGGGGGATATCATCTCTGCTCACCGTGATCAAAGAACAATCAGAATACTCATTCTGTTCAAGTATATTGATATAGATATGTATATATATAAAACAAACAAGCAAAACAAAAAAACCCACTACTGTCAAGTCAATTCCGACTCATAGCAACTCTACAGGACAGAGGAGAACTCCTCCACAGAGTTGCCGAGGAATGCCTGGGGGATTTGAATTGCCAGCCTTTTGGTTAGTAGACGTAGCACTAAACCACTACACCACCAACGTATCTGCTTAGACACAAGGTCTGACAATTAAGTCCACGAACTTAATTGTTCTAAGAGCTATGCACCTCACTGCTGAATATCACTACAGTCACCTTCAAAGTACTCCTCTTGGGAAGCCATACACCGACCCCAGCACCTAGCCTACCTTCAAAGCAATTTTGCAGCTCTTTCTGGAATGGCCACTGCACACAGCGGCACGGTGACAAGTTTGTGAACTTTATTGTATTGTTGTCTGTGAGGGAGTTTTTAACCAGTAAGCAAATAACTGTATTGGAACATCCTCCCTATTCACCTGATCTGGCCCCCAGAGATTTTTTTCTTTACCCAAAGATAAAGGAAATATTGAAAGGAAGACATTTAGATGACATTCAGGACATCAAGGGTAAACACAATGACAGCTCTGATAGCCATTCCAGAAAAAGAGTTCCACACTTGCTTTGAAGGGTGGACTAGGCACTGGCATTGGTGCATAGCTTCTAAGAGGAATACTTTGAAGGCGACCACAGTGGTATTCAGCAATGAGCTCTGTACCACTTTTTGCAGGATGAGTGTGTGAACTTAACTGTCAGTCCTGGCACTTGGCTGGCTCATACATATTTAAAATGATACATAATCCTGTCTTTATCACCATCTTTGATATTTGATAGAGACAGTAATAATGACTCTCACCACCTTTCTGGATAGGATTGTAAGTTTGTCTTTAGATTGGATGCACATAAGTTGTAGTAATCACTGTTACCTGAAATACATAAAAGAAAGACTCATTACAAGCTGCAAGGCTAGTTGCCAAGGGCACTAGGGTTTGCTCAAGCCTTTTACTCCCGGACTTTATCCCATGTCACTCCTGTAATCTAAAATGACCCTCCTCTTTATACTTCCTTCAAGTCTTGGCTCTAAATACCCATTCTTTCGGTCCGCAGGGGGTAGACGGCGTAAGTCCTGCAATTTACCCTATTTGAAGACAGAGGCTGAGGCCTGGGAGAGCTTCACCACAGCAGAAGTGGTAGCGGGGTGAGGGTAGGGGGTTTCCAGGCCACTTCTCACTGCAGTGCATTGCTCAACCTGGTGCCCTCAGGATGTGATTTGAGTTTTCACATCAAAGCTGTTGAAGCTCTTGCGGTGGCTAATCTACATTTGTATACTCACTTCATTTAACATCATTGTAGAGATGCTACATAAATGTCTTCATTGTGGAGGACTCCTTAACATAAAGAAAACAAAATTTCTAACGGATAGACCAATAAGTAACATCATGGTAAGCAGAAAAAAAACACTTGCAGTTGTCAAAGACTTCATTTTATATGAATCAACAATCAATGCTCATAGAAGAAGTTAAGAAATCAAATGACTCATTGCACTGGACAAATCTGCTACAAAAGACCTCTTTAAAGTGTTAAAAAGTAAAGACATCACTTTAAGTACAAAGTGTGCCTGATTCAAGATGTGTTCTTTTCAATCACCTTGTCAACATGCAAAACCTGAACCATAAAACTGGAAGATAGAAAAATTGACATATTTGAATTACGGTGTTGGCAAAGAATATTGAATATACCATGGACAACCAGAGGAACAAACAAATCAGTCTTGGAAGATGTATAGCCAGAGTGTGCCTTAGAAGTAAGGATGGAGAGGGCACAGCAAATGGTCCCAACTGAGCAGGAACGGATGATCACCAAGGACCAAAATGACATGGGGTAAAGACAACCCAGAAGATAGAGAGACCCACATGAGTGGGTGCCTACATAGACTTGGGACCGGAAGAACCGGATGGTGCCCGGCTACCACCAGTGGTAGCTGTGATGGAGCTCACTAAGTGGAGTCTCACTGGCAACACAAGAATAAAAAGGTGTGCACCCTGAGATCTCCACTAAAAGACCGCAATTGATGATCCAGCAGCTTCGGGGTTCCCCTGGGAGCATGGTCCCTGGCCCTGATGCTGCCCTTGCCCATAAATCATAACAAAGGTCCACTCTTCGAACACGAGTGGATTGGACTTGGCGATGCAGAGTGACCACATATTGGATGCACTTTATTGTTCTGTGCATCTATAGGATATCATCCTGCTGATCTCTGGCTGGAGGAAGGAGAGTGGGTGGAGAGGAGGGGAAAGGAGACTGTTAGGAGGGTGAGACACGTATGGAGCAGAGAGGAATAGTGTGCTGTCACCAGGCAGGGAGAGCAGTGGAAGCTGCATATAGGTGGGCATGTAAATTTATATGGGAATGTACATTTCACTCAGTCATAATAAAATAAAATAAAATAAAATAAAATAGAAAAGAAGTAAGGATGGAGAGAATATCTTTGTACACGTTATTAGGAGACCAATCTCCAGAGAAGGACACCCTGCTTTGTAAGGTAGACTCAAACTAAAACTAAACCCACAGCCATTGAATCAGGCCCAACTCACAGTGACCCTAAAGGTTAGAGTAGCACTGCCCCACTGAGTTTCCAAGGAGCAGCTGGCAGATTTGAACCACTGACCTTTCGGTTAGCAGGCATAGAACCTAACTCACTACACCACCAGGGTTTCCTGGTAAGGCAGAAGGTTAGTGAAAAAGGGAAGACCCTCAGTGAGATTTAACACAGTGGCTGCAAACAACAGGCTCAGATACATCCACTGTTCTGAGGATGGTGCGGGATGGGACAATGTTCTCATTCATTTATATATAGGGCAACCATGAACTGGAGTTGACGCAACAGCTGCTAACAACTAACAACAACAAATAAATACAAATGATTATAATGGCTTATGAAGCCCTAAAGGAACCCTGGATTTTATTCCTCTGTAAATGAAGAAACCCTCCCCCAGTGATGGCAGTGGGCCTAGGGGACTGGCAGAAGGATGCCAGTCTGGTGCTCAGGTGCACAAAACTATCTGCCCTCCAGCACCACCACTTACTAGGAAGGGCCAGGGGAATTAATGACTTAATGCTTACAAATCTCTAGGAACAACTCGCTCCAGAGGAGGTCTTATTATCTTTAATTGTTATTATTATTGTTATTAACCCTACTCCTATGAAAAGCTGCCACAGCTTGGTTAATGACCTCAGGTCAGGGGTTTAATGAATACCTACTCTGAATGTCAAGGCCTCAGGGTACCATGTTCCGCCCCCACATCCTAGCCTCACCTCCACTGTGCTCTGCCCACAGGGCCCTCTCCACCCCCAGATTTTCCCAGTCCTCGCGCAAGTGTCTCCACCGTTCTTCACTCCTGTCTACAATTCTGCCCTCACTCTGCCCCCAGTCCAAGACACCCTCATTTCCCTCCTTGCTCCCCCTCTCCCACGTTCTCCCATCTACCTCCTTTTGGCCTACTCTTTCCTTTTCTGACAATTCCTAGTCTCCTTCCTCCCATTCAAGACACTTCTCTTAGGCACCTAAACAGAGTGAAATCTTTTAGGGGTTGTGAAACCTAAGTTCCTTTCTCCTGTAGCCCCACTTCTGGACCCCAGTTCCCAGTCTTTCATCTCGTCTCTGTGAGAACTTCAGGACTTGTTCTTTAGGTGGTGAGCCTGGTTGGATGGGTTGGATGCTTTAAGGTTATGGAATTTGACACTAGCACACAGCCCAGTGTCGTTGCCGTCTTTAATTAACTCCAATTTTTTCAAAACCATCTTTTCAGTTGAACCTTGGTGCACGCCTGTGAGACAGACATAGGTCACACCAGTTACAAACAATGATTAAACATGCTGCCCGAAAGAAATGGCAAGCTTCTTGAAAACCTTAAATGCAACTGTGGCCTCACTGCCTTAGATCACTCTGCCCCTAGCTGAGGAATTGGGCTGCAACAGTCAGCTTAGAGCTAAGAGGCTGTTCCCTTTGGTGCTGATCCAGTCACTGACCTTGGCTGTTTATATTCCCGAACTCACCAGTTCCTCCTTGCTTTTGCTTGGATATCCAGGAATTGCCACCTCCAAGCTGAACTATCAAAGGGGGGCTGGCAGCCTCGCTGCTCTGAAATAGGACCAATTTTCTCCAGTTTGAAAGTCCACCTTTCTATTGTCCTAACTGGCTGCCTCACATGGATAAAAATGAATCTCAGACCCTCTACCAACAGGACAGGCATTGATTTATTCTTTTTCCATCAGTAAAACCAGTTGCTATGGAGTCAGCTCCAACTCTTGTTGGTCCCAGGTGTGCAGGGATGGAACTAGACTCCACAGAGGGTGCAGTGGCTGATTTTTCTTCTGAGGTACTTCTGGGTGGATTCAAACCTCTAGCCTTTTGGTTAGCAGCCAAGTGTGCTGATTTTCTACAAGTAGAGACGATATATCTGTGCTTACATGAAGATCTTCTAATGTTTTCAGTTAGGGAAATTGTTGAAGTTGTACCTTGAGGACAGAGGTGATTTCTTAATGATTCTTGTTCCCCGCCCCTACCGTGTGTTACGCTCGTAGATACTCAGGGAAAGTTTGCAGAATGTTGAAGACAAGGCAGGAAAGAGTCTATAGAGCAATTATAAATATTTTTCCACGTGCAAAGCAAACAGGGAGAAAATGGAGAATGAATGGCTCCAAACCTTAGCTTTATTAGTACTGTCTTCCTTTCTACCCAACTGGAATAAAAAAAAAGAAGAAGACTACATTAATAGACCAGGTGCATATGCCTCATTTATTTATTGGCTTGTGTGAGCTAACTATGAATCACTTTATCCTTTCATGTTTGTCTGAATTGTGGCTGTCCATTCTGAGTCCAAACTTCCAGAGGGCAGAGACCACATCTGTAAGTTTGTTTTGCATGGAGTCCAGTAGACGGCTACAGCATGGTGTTATAGAGAAATCCTGGACTTGCACTCTGAAGACTCAGGTTTTACTTCTGGCTGTGTAGACCTTGAAATCTAAACCTCATTTTCTCCCCGCCCCCCCTTAAAAGAAAATTGGGAAAAACACCTTCTACTTATCTTACCTCTCAGAGTTGAGGGAAGGGTTAAGTAAGGTAATATAGGAGAAAGATTTGCAGAAATTGTCACAGTTGTTTTTTTTTTTTTCTTTCAAATAAAATATAGTTCGATGATAAGGGCACCACAATAATCAAATTCCAAACTCGGAGATCTTTCAGATTAGAAACCGATTTACAGAGATCACAGCAGCAGGGCATTATAAACCATATACTGGGCCCAGGCCAGGCTATGACGGTCTACTGTCAAGAAAAGAAGACAATAACAAGACAGAAGGAAGCTGTGTCTAAAACAAAGTTTTGACCATCAAGCCCCTGGCCTATCCCAGTAGCCTCCCACAGACAAACCAGCTGAAACCACATTTATGTTCTTTTATCATCTTTTTTGCTTCTAGAGCTATCCTGGCATTGATTGTGACTTTTCACTAGATTCAAGTGGGCACAGAGGGAGTTGAAGGGGTGCAGAATGAAGGTGCCCATTGTCCACAGTCCAGGATAGCTTTACCTATCCCATTAAATGGGCAGTTTTCCATAGAAAAGGTTTAGGGGTAAGAATTGGATGGTGTGTCTCTATAAAGAGGAATGGAATTGCAATGCATTAATCAACATGGAGCCCTGTTGGGGTAGTGGTTAAGAGTTTGGCTGCTAACCAAAATGTTGGCAGTTCAAATCCACCAGCTGCTCATTGGAAATTCTATGGGTCAGTTCTACCCTATCCTATAGGGTTGCTGTAAGTTAAAATTGACTTGAAGGCAATGAGTTTTTTTTTAAGTGAACATAGTCAAATTTCTGGAGTAGAACCTTAGGCATGAGATCTGAAGAACTCATACATAACCTCTATCTCTGCCACCATGGCCACTTTGTTCTAGATCCCATTAGGCAATGACAGAACTGGATGGTGAAAGAAGGTGACCGGTTTCTCCATACCACATCATCCAATCCACTTGATTGTTAAAATTCTCATCTGCTGAGGTCACCTTTCAATGAGCATTCACAAGAGATACAAATATTTTCCCTTCTTTGGCCCATTCAGAGAGGTCTATCCATATACCTCTTTCCCATATTTCATCATCCTCAATTTTCCAGTCATGTTCCTTTCAAGTCCCTGACTATCTGGTTGAACTATTGGTGATAGCCAATAAATCTGTATACAGCCACGCATCTGGCCATTTCTTCTTCCAAGCAAAGTCACTTATTTCTACAAAGCCTAAAAGATGAAGCAAGTAAGCAAAGGTTATTGCACTGAAAGTATGAGAACCTAAAAGCCCATGACCACAGCTCTGGCTACAAATCTGGTGCTGTAAGATCATACAACATTAGTTAAAGTGTGAACAGGGAGCCATGGCTACTGTCCATATATAAGTACAGGTGATAAGAAGCATTGTCAACTGGGATTACATCCCAAGAATTTAGGGATTGAGGAAATGCAGTGACCAGGAAGATTGCACCAAAACACTCAGCTCATCTTACAGCAACCAGATATCTCTACTACTGTTTAAATTACACGCACGAAGGGTTTTTAGAACTATCAAAGTGCACAGACATTCTGAACAAAATTTTTTAATTAAAAAATAGGTTCTCACATTGCCAAAGCCAATTCTTCAGACAAACATTGGGCTAGACTATAAGACATAAAATGATACTAGAGAAGAGTGTACTTCTTGGTTTAAGTATATATATATATATATGAGGCTAACTTGGCAGCTTTTGTCCAGGGGTGAGATGAGAGGGTGGATAGAGACAAGAAGTGGTTGAATGGACACAGGAAATACAGGGTGGAAAGGAGGAAACAGAGGGTGTCACACGATGGGGAGAGCAGCTAGAATTACATAGTAGTGTGTGCGGAAGGTTTTGTATGACAAGTTGACTTGGATTGTAAACTTTCACTTAAAGCACAATAAAATATTTAAAATAAATAAAACACACATAAAAAAGAGTCTCAAAAACAGTTTCTTTAATTACTAAAGTATACTTACCTTTAACTTTGTGCTCTTTTAAAGAATTATCTGTGTGAGAGCAAACTGAGAAAGGCAAACTGAAAGGCTGAATGGGAAGCATAGAGAACCATGAGCTTAAGACAACAGTGGTAGAATAGTACAGAGAAGGCTAGTGAGAACGGCAGCCCAACTTAAAGAATGTCACCATGTCACTGAACGGTACACACAGAAATTGTTGAAATGGTGTACCTGTAGCTGTGTTTACATTCACTGAATGAAAATATATGTATATATCATATATAAATATATATAGATGAGAAAGAGAGATGGTCTACTGATTTCAACACATTGCCTTACTGCAGAAGTTAGTAAAGAACTCCCTAAGGCGAGGAAAACAGGATGAAAGAAGTTGGATCCTCTGCCGTGAGGCCCCTAGAGGTCAGATATGAGCTACCTGTTGCCTGCTATGACTCTGCCAAGGTGAACAAGTGAGGCACTGGAACTAGTAGTCTGTCTGACAGCAAATACCCTCTTTGCATGATCTGTCCAGGGATCATGTTAGTTGGTATTCTTCTCCCTTTGATAGATGTGTAAAGGGGAAGAGTTAGAGCAGAGGGACTAGGGGCTCCAAAGAGAGACTTTGCTGACCCAGAGGCCAAAACCTGAGGTGTTCCAAAGCATAGATCGTGAGCCTCCAAACACATAGGGGTTAAGTCCCAGAGTCCTAGAGGAATAAAGAGAAAATTGTGAAATAAAGGAAGTGCAGAAGTAGAAGTGAGTATTAGAATTATTCTACAGCAAATACCAAAGGCCCCTGGTTTTTAACCCACATGAATCCATAGCAGTTTTTCAGAGTGGGCCTGCCAAACCTTCTGGAAGAAGAGCATACTAGAAATCAGGAAACCTGGATCCTGTTCTGGCTCCATTGTTTACTCAGCTGAGTGACTTTGGCCAAACCATTAAACCTTCCATGGCCTGAATTTCCTCCATTGGGAGGGAGTAATACCTGTCCTCCCTGCCTCACAGGGTTGTTGGAAGATCTGATCAGAAAATGGACATGATCACCCTTCAAAAACCATAAAGCACTTGTCAAATAGAAGGTAACATAATTTCTCTTCTAGTTATTAGGAACTCTTCAGAGAGTTGGCCTGTGGGCAGAGAGACACACATAACTTGGAAGGTTACTTCATCTTTTAGCTACCACTCTGCAGACCCCTTTTCCAAGCAGGACACATAGAAAATGGGAGAATGGATCATGAGTCCAAGAAGGCAGTGAAAGACCTCTTGGTCAGAAGTTCCAGGTTTACCAGCCCTTAAGGTGCTATGTTCTTTCTTACATCAAATCCAAGTCTTTTCTTTTACTGTGTATGCTTATTTCCTCCTGTTCTGCTTGAGGATTTTCTCTCTACCTGCTGAACTGTCATTTCCTTCTTAGTGTTTATTCACTGAAGAAAGCCACCGTTGAAGAATATGAGCCAAAGTTGCCAAAATTAGGATTCCTGGAGTCTGCAGTCCAGGTGTAAAACAACAACAAACAAGGATTTGGTTTTGGAAGGGGCCAAGGACAGTGCCAGCTCTTGGAACCCCTTTATAAAGTTTCATTCTCTTCTCTATCCCTGTGCTAGATTCAGGTCATCTTGTTTCCTATAGGATTTCTGGGGTGTGTATGCTGTTTCGGGGAGAAGTAGCTGCATCTTTTTAAAAAAATGTTTATGGGCTTTTAATAATGGAAAGAGAATAAGGATTTCCGATAAGATTTGGAAAATATCTTGGAAGTTTGGTTTATGGTGGGAAATGGTTTGATCCTTAGAGTCGCTGCCTAGGTTCTTCTCCACCCTAGGCCTTTACCATGCAGAGTTCATTTCCCCTCCTGGTAACCCAAGCTCTCTCCATTTGGATGCCCTCTTTTAGATCTGAATTTGGATAAATGCTACCTTGTTAGCTAATAAAAACCAAAACTGTTGCCAGTGGAGTCCATTCCGAGAGGGCAGAGCAAACTGTCCCACAGGGTTTCCAAAGCTGTGATCTTTGTGGAAGCAGATTGCCACATCTTTCTCCTTCAGAGCGTCGGGTGGTTGGAATTTAGCAGCTGAGCGCTTAACCACTGCGTCACCAAGGTTCCTTTGTTAGCTAAGAGTACCATTAATTACATTAACGATTGATAGCTAATTAGTCAGAGCGCTATAAAACAATGGAGTCTACCCTGAAGCAGCTCTACATACGTCTCAAACAAACACACATCCTCTTCCCTATTCGTGGCCACAGGACCAGGGCGGCTTTAAGTCTGCTTTTTGGACCATTTTGACAATCTCTAAGTTTCTCCACCTTTACGAACGGCCCCCTTTATCTGGGGAATGACTGCTAAGGCTTGTGTATCTGTCCTGTGCCACTACCACTCCTCGCCAGTAACGAGGAGACTAACATTTTTTTTTCCATTTTATTTCAAAACTGAAGACTCTTTCACTTCTAAATCTCTCACTCCTGCCCACTTTTCTACCTTCAACCCCTGTTTCACTTTACCTCTCCCTAATCCTAACCTGCCGGGATTTCGTGGAATCCCACACCCCTGCCCACAACTCCCTCCCACCTGACACTTTCAGCTTCCTTTCAGCAACCACGCCCCCCAGGCCCCCCAGGGGTGCGGTGCGCAGGCGCAGTCCACGCCTTTACCTGGGCACAGGGGAGTGGGAGGAGTGGGAGAGGGCGGGGGTGGAGCAGGGAGTCGGCGGTTATCTGGGAGGCTGAGCGCTCACAATGTGGCAAGAGCGAGGAAAGGTGCGCCAGGGCCAGCCCTGAGGGGCTGCGCATGCGCGATGCTGCTTCCAGAGGCCGGGATGCCAAGGGGGGGGCGGGCTGAGGGAGGTGTCGGGATCCCTGTTGGGCGGGGGGCCGGGGAAGGAAGGGCCTGCGGGCGCGCGCACGCTCTCGCCACTCGCTCTCGCTCCCTGACTTGCTCTCCTCACACACTTCCACAGACGGACACCCCCTCCCCTGCCTCCCTCCCTGCGCGCCGCCCGCCCTGCGGGCCGTTCGCCCTCGCGCGCTCAGAAAGCAGTCGCGAGACGTTGGAGCCGCGGCCACGTAGCGCTGCGGCGGCGCTGGCGGCCGAGGCCGGGTCTGAGGAGCGGCCCTGAGGACAGACGTTGGGCAGGGGGGGAGGGGCCGGCCCGGCCGGCGGTTGTTACCCAGCGCCGCGGCTACGGCCCCCCCGCCGCAGAGATGGACCGCCGAGGCGGCGGTCGAGGCGGCGGAGGCGGAGGCGGCCGGCCCGGGTGAGTAGGGGCCCCTTTCCCCACACGCACACGCCACAGTCACGGCTTCGTCCCTTGCAGCAGCTCTTCCTCTCCGCCGCCCGCCGGGCCGGGCAGGCTTTGGGGGCCGGGTTAACCCTTCACCGAGGCAGCTCCGCGCACTAGGCCGGAGCAGCCCGCATCCAGCGAGGAGGCCCCGGATCTGGCACCGAGATTGGGTCGGGGGCGCCTCGCTTTTGCCCTTTCGTCCTCTCCTTCCCTTCTGGACCTGGGCTTGGCTCCTGTTTTGCTGCGAGTCCACTTGCCCTGAGGCCTGAGGGGAGCAGGGGTTGCACGGATTAGCGGACCAGGGGGAGGTTTGCACCGGTCCTCCTGCCAGCATTCTCCTGCCCCTGCCCCGCAGCTGGTGGCTTGCACCCACTGCCTCCTCCCCTCTCCCCCGCCAGTTGCACCCAAACCTCCAGCCTGGGGCTATGGTGTCACCAGGAAATAAAATGCATCTAACGTACATCCACCACCGGGAGCCCCAGCACATACCCCAGTGGGTAATGTAGACCTTTCTCTGCTTCCACCCCTTCTTGCTCTCCAGTCAGGCTCTACTTAAGATTCTTAAATCCAAGATACTAAAGGTGGTGACATCCCCGTTACCTTGCTTCACATAACCTGCTCATTGTCGAGGGTTGTCTCCTATAGAAATGAATGATAACTGTCCCTGTCTCGGCTTCGAAGTCAGCCTTGTTGATTTAAGATTCCTCATGCCCTTCTTTGGAGACCAGTCTTTGATCACATCTGTTACCCCCACCGCTACCCCCCAAGACACACACTCACAGTACTTCCTGATTGCAGAACAGCCCCTGTCATCGCGAAGCCATTGTCACGAATAGCTTGTGCCAATCAAAGGAATGTGATTTTGCCTTTGGAGAAGGGTTTTTTCCACAAACATATTCTCAGGAGTTCCTAAGTGAGTCTGGCTTTGATTCCTCTGGTTGTCCCCGTGTTCAAGTATAATTGTCATAGTGTATCCCTCGTATGCACCCCCCATGGATTGTCAAGTAATTTAGATACACACGATGTGTGGGAATTTTATAGATTTTGTTATAATATTTAACATCTATAGACAAAGGTACAGTTAATAAATAGCATAATATTTGGGGAAGAATATTGATGTTATTTTTTCCCAGACAGTGGCTGGGCCGTATTGTTCCGGGAAAGGCAACTAGCACATGCTTTGTTGACAACGCATGTATGTTTAGGGGGTGAAGAGCCCCTGTTGCTGGGATGTGTGCGCGTAGGTGCTGAATGCAGGTGATAGTCCCATGTCAGTCTGATTTGTGAGTGGTGACCTGTGCTCTGCTAGTCAGTGCTGCTGACAGCTTGACTATTAGTATCAGGACTGTGCACGTGTGTTCGGATAGATACTACCTTTAGTACAGTTCTGCTTACATCGTTCACTGCTAAGTTTTAGTGATCCTGGAAGTGTCTTATGTGAGTGGTTCTTAACCTCTCTTTGTGGTCATGGAAACCTTTGAGCCCCTCTTCTCAGTGAAACAGACGTAGAATTTTGTATGCGATTGAAGTCATCTTGGAGCTGGTCCTGGGACCTCAGGTTAAGATCCATATTATGCAGAAGTGAAAGGAATTTGAGTTTTGTGTTTTGTTTTTAAGGGTTCACGTTATTTTGTCTGGTCCTGAGGAATATACGGCAAAGTAGAGTATGTATCTATTCTTGTGTTTTGTTCTTTGGTTAAAGTGAGTTAAGTGTTTGTAAGGTGTTTCACTGTCTTCTTGTAAAAAAACAGATAGGCTTTCAGACAGTAAAAGATGGAGTCAAAATTATTTGTTTAAATTTGACCATTTGATGATACATATTACTAGCAGTGTGTTTTAAATGCAGCAAATTTCAACAACAGAATACACGGTTTATCTTATAATTCCTGTTAGAAATCTTTATGTGTTGGTTGAGGTTGGTCTGATTTCCTGAAAGAAGTCTTTGTCATTCCCGTAGTAGAGCATCTGCTGCATGAAGAGGGTTTTTTTCGACTTTATTATATATGGTTTCGTGTCTTTAATAAGACTGACATTGCCACTAGAATTTTTAATATTACTATTATTTTGTTTAAATGAAAGGATTTTAGTTATAGTTAGGGAATTGAGTTTCCATATTTAAAATCTGGAACTAAGAGTGAACATTGCACCATTCTGCCAATAAGCAGGGGATAAGTATTGGCAATTTTTGTTTCAGTTGTATTTTACTCAGCTTTTCCTTTTGATAATACTTCAATCAAGAGACATTTATTCCAGGTTTAATAATGTTGTGATGGAGCAATCACGGTAAAAAACATGCGCCCTACTCTGTAGCCCCTTACAATTCTGACGACGTTTTTCACTTCAAGAATCCTTTGAGACGTTCTCTTTTTTTGTAGTTATTTTTGGGCTCTGAGAGGCTAAGGAATTTGTGGTATTAACCAGCTCTTTGAAAGGCAAGGGAGCCTTGGAATCTTGCATAGAACCTGTTTCACACACCTGAAGAATAGCATTTATTCCAATAATTACGCAGTGTACCTTATGAAGTTTGAAGGTTTGCTGAAGTGGCAAATACTGCATTGTTTTTATTATCTAATAAACATGCTTGAAGTAGCTTATATTACAGGTTATATTTTTTTGTTCATGTTACAGCTGAAGTTTTACTGTTGGAAATTATTTGCCTATCGTAAACCAAAAGTATTTCAAAGTTGCAAATATGTTACTTTTCTTTGTCAATGTAGTGTAGTGATGGACCAGTGAAATCTCAGGGGACAGTGTGCTTCCTTGGTCTAGTGTTGGGGAACTTCCTATAACCAGTCACTTACCTACTTAAACACCCACATACCACAGAACAGCTGATCATATAGCACAAATGGCTGTGAGCACAGCATTCTCCTTGCTTCTCCTTGCCAGATTCAGAGCTTGGAAGCTGGGCAATAATTGCATAGCAGTGAAATGCTTAAGGAACAACAGTGCCAGCAGCTCACTCTCATTAATACATACAGCTTGATTTAGTTTCTTCAGCACTCTTCTTCAGACACCCTTCCCTTAGGAGGTTTCAGATCAGCAGCTCCTACTCAAGGGAAGCGGCACCCACTTTCTGCAACTCTAACCTCAAGATCTGATTCGTGAAACTCAGAGCTGTTTTCATTTCTTCTCTAAGTATGGGAAGTAATCTTGTAGTGTGATGAGAAAATACTTTTCAAGTTTATAGAAAAAAAAGTTGATTAGTAATGCTACTGATATGATTTTTTCACTGGAGCCTGTTGAAGAAGTAAACTGTAACGTGCACTATTAAAAAAAGAACTCTTCTTTTAAAGGATTTTAAATAATTTAACAAAAATTGTGAATGTACTTTTGAGTTTCATTTCCCTTGTTCTGAAAAGTCAGTTGACAGATAGCCAAAAAAAAAAAAGATGAATTCTCTTGAATTTTGAACTTTGGAATTCGTTATTCTAAAGGAGGTGGCGGCATTTCCTTGTCGGGAACTCTTGGGTCTTGTGTCAGTTTTAGGTATGATATTATTCTCAGCTATTGGAGTGATTTCAGATAGCACTTGAGTATACTTTGATAGAGGTGAATTGATGTTGCAGTTGGTGGTGGTAGCTGAAGGAAGATGACGAATAACTAGGCTTAAGTCTCCAGCTCCACCATTTACTAGAGTTGTTTCACCTTGGCCACTCTGGCCTCTGTTTCCTCATCAGCAGAATGGGATTTGTAATGAGATATAATGTATGCAGGCTGCTAGCACAGTTCCTGGCACAGGTACGTACTAGAGACTCAAATGATTAGGGCACACAGGTGATATGGGAGTGAAACTACAGAGCATTTTGGCATAATGACAAGATTTATATGTTTGGAGCTGCGATCTGCGTACTTTCATTTGTACAGATTTGGGATGAAATAATTGCAGATATTTGACTTGGAACATAGCTGAGTCTTGCAGGTGTGATATGCTTATTAGAACCTTGATTGGTGGCTCTACGGCTGACTGAACTTGGTGGAGAAGATAAATTTGACTCCAAATTCTACAGTGTTATGCTCAGTCTGTGCTTGTTTAAGGCTATTCAGAGCCTGTCTGGTGAAAGGAGTGTTTTGGGAAATTAACGTATCTCAAAGAGTTCTGTGTCCAGAGTTGAATCACGTGCAAAGCCTTGTGTAAATTTTCATGGTTAATGCAAGCCATAAAGTGCCTGGTAGAATCAGTGGAGACATCAGATGCTTATTTTAGTTAATCTGTTTGTTTGCAGAGCAGTTATCTCTTACAGAATTCCCATTACTCTTCTGAAGTTTTAATCATAAACTGTTATTAGGGCTATAGGCTTGCGTGCCTTAGGCATTTGTACCTTAGTGGGGAAAGGAAAAAAAAAAGAAAGGACCCTTTACCTGCCAGATTTTATCAGCTCTCTGCTTTAAGCCTATAGGTTGTGTCTATAATTCTTTCCCTTGTCTTTTAGCCCAAAAGACAATTTCATGATAAAAAAAAAAAAATTACCCTTTTCCTTTTCTAAACATCATTTAAAAGATTGACTATTTTAAAAAGTATATTCAAGGGCATGTGTGTGTGTATGTGTGTATAGATAGATAGTTTCCATACATACAGCTTTTAAGATGGGATTTGTTGGGTTTTTCTAGAATTAAATTATTTTGTCATTTTTGCAGAATATCATAATGACAAGTCAGTGAGCCCACAAGAGTTACCTAGAGACTTTTCAAATAAGGTAGACCCATCAGTAATGCATTAGAAATTACCTCTAGGGAATCTGCTAATCCTTATTTTCTTTCATTATTGAACAACCTAGGGGCTTGCCTGTCAGTGACAGAAGTCACTATATTGGATTGCTGATAAAGAGAGATAGGCAAACAACGGTCTTTGACTTGTCTTAGATTTTGTAAAACACTTGAAAAAATTTTCAGCCAACCTGTGTAATAATAATAGCACTTATGCTACTGTGTGACCCCAGGATGACTAAACGAACAAAATTTAACTGATTGCATTGCTTTTTTTTCCTTCTTGGCTATAATGTAGCTACATCTGCTAGCCGAAAGGTTGGCAGTTCAAATCCACCAGGCCTCTTTGGAAACTCTATGGGGCAGTTCTGCTCTGACCTGTAGGGTTGCTATGAGTGGGACTGGACTCCATGGCAGTGGGTTTGGGTTTTGTTCTCGGTTTTAATGTATTTTGTCAGGTAAACTTTTCCTTGGGTGGAGACTGTGCTGTTTCTTTTTTGTAACTATTCTTCCCTCCCCCTTTGTAAAGTCAAATGGGCTAGCAGATAACTTGTTGCTTCTGTCGGTTTCTTGATAAACCAGTGAGTGTACTGTAAGAAGGGATTGTTGGAAGAGAACAGAAATGGAAACAATGCAAACAGTACCTCCATAGCCTGATTTCTTGATCTTTTTTATGCAAGGGGCATCAGAGGGCAATGACTGTTAGCAGATTTCACAGAGATTTGCAGTGTCAAGTGATTCCTTGTTGTCTTTAGCACTAGTGCAGCATACTTATACTCTCTGGTTTTGGAATTTTGATTCAACTTGAGATTCAGCAGAAAATAACCTTTTATAGTGTATGACCTACAGATATGACGAGGTTTGTAACTCAGCCCTTAGGAACTGTTTCCATAATTTTGGATGTATCATTTTAATATGTTTAAAGTAGTACCAGTGGCCTATGAACATTGAAATATGTAAGTTTATTTGTGAATGTGTGGGTAGTATGTTTGTAATCTCAATTTTGTGGCTACCTATATATTTTCATTGTTCCTCATCAGGTTGTCACCCATATACCCGTGACTTTTCTTGTATCAGTACACTCTTAAAACTGGAGTTTATTTGAAATTACCTTGCCTGAAGATTATCATTGTAGGAGTCTTACATTTTTATTTTTAGAATACAAAGCCATTTAAATTAAAAGTAACTCAGTATAAGTTTGGAAACAACCTAAATGCCCATCAGCATGCCAAGTACATCAGCATAGAGTAGTTAAATTAGGGCATGTTCTCATACAGTATGAACGAGGAAAAGAATGAGAAAAGTATATTGCTATAGAAAAATCTCTAAGATATAGTACTATTGAAAAAACAAGGTGCAGAACAGTGTGTAGTGTGCCTCTGTATAAAAATTTGGATGGGAGAGAACATATTTGGGTATTTCCCTGTATATCATAAAATAACTCTGTAAAAGAAAGTAAGAAATTAATAATAATAGTTGCCTGTTGGGAGGTAAACTGGATGACTGAGGGACTTGGGATGGAGGAAAATGTTTCCCTGTGTGTGTATTTATTATATTTTTAAGACTAAAACATAATACATGGAAAAGTAGAGAAATCCCAGGTGGACAGCTTGAAGAATTTTCTCTAGGTAACCAGCTCTTAGAACAAGAGGTAGATTGTTACCGTACCTGAAGCCCATTGTGTCCTTTCCCAGTTACTACCTACCCTGCCAGAGGTAAACATTATCCTGAGTCGTAGCGGCATAGATTTGCTTTCTTTTTTTTAAGTTTGTATAAGTGGATGTATTTGTTTATGGCTGGCTTCTTTAGCTTAAGATTATGTTTATGAGATTCATCCATATTGAGTGTAACAATAATTTTTGTTGTCATGTAATATGCCGTTGTCTGAATATATCATAATTTATTTGTCCATTTTATCATTGATGGACATTAGGCTTGTTTCTGGTTTGGGGCTCTCATGTATAATGCTGCTGTGTTCACTATATACTTTTTTATACTTAAATTTAAAAATTTTTGGTTCGTGTGAATATGTGCCTAGGAAATAACTTTTATTTAAATATATGTTCTGCCAAATGACCAAAAGGAAAATTATAATGCTGCATTTTAAATTAAATATTGAAGTATTTAGTGGGGCAGAACAATTTCAAACCTTTTTTTTAGTGTATTCTAAAACATTTAGTTTAGATTTTCATCATGTTAAGGGAATTCCCGAATTAACGGGAGAACAAGCCTTGATTTATTTATCCTTAGATAAAGAGGGGTTAACTGTGTTGAAAAATGTCCTAAAAACAACTACAATACACAAAAGATTTATTTTTCTAAACTGCTAAATCTTTCTTTTATTGTCTCACTTTATAGTGTTGAAGTCATAATCTTTGTATTACTAAATACTGAAAATATTATTTTAATTAGATTTTGTAACTACTGTTTGTTTAAACTAATTTGAAGCCCAGGATTGTAAACAAATAGCAACATGAAAAACTTAACCTAAAATAAATATACCCATTCACAGTGAGTCAACTCTGACTCACTGTGAATGCATATAGGACAGAGTAGAACTGTTCCGTAGGAGTTCCAAGGCTGTAAATCTTCAGGAAGCTGGCAACCACATCTTGCTCCAGCAGAGGGAGCTGGTGGGTTCCAACTGTTGACCTTTTGGTTAACAGCTGAGAGCTTTAACCTCTGTACTACCAAGACTCTTAAATATAGTTAACCTTGTTTTGAATATTTTGAAATTTGGTAGACCTGTCAATCAAGTGGAAACTCTGGTGGCATAGTGATTAAGTGCTATATCTGCTAAACAAAAGGTCGGTAGTTTGAGTCCACCAGACATTCCTTGGAAACCCTGTGAGGCAATTTTATTGTGTTCTGTTAGAATTGACTCAATGGCAGTGATGTGTATCTGCATTGCTCTAAAGGAGAGAATTTGGTTGTTGACATAGAGTATATTTAAATCTCATGTAGTATGGTAAGTTAAAAAAAATGCTGCTGAGAAAAATATTTAAATTATATTTGGAAAATACATGCATAGTACAAAGAATTGATCATACTTCAGATGGCTGATTTCTTCCTATTATGTTATAATAAAGTACAGACTTCTCTATCCATTCCAGTTTATCAGATAGTCTGTTATAGTGAACATCCAGAAAATAGTTGATTCTGTTTTCTAGGCTTTCCTCAGTAGGAAGTATTTCATATATATCAAATATATATGAAGCTATATATATATATAGTTTTTTGTTTGTTTTTTTGTAAGATGATGTATGTTTCTAAGGCCAGATGGTGCACCAAGTACTAGAAAATGTGACCACAGAAGCCAGCTGTTGCAGGATTGAACTGTTCTAAATCGAGAATGTTTATTTAATTTCCTACAGTGTATTTTTCAAACTTTTTTTTACCATGATCTACAGTGAGAAGCAATGTGTATGTGCTCATGCATATTCACTAACATTTCTCTCGACACCCACAACTGAAACAAAAGCTTTTTGAGGCTGTACGTATTGTCTGTGAGGCAGCGTTTTTTTTTTGTTTTTTTGTTTTTTTTTGTTGTTGTTGTTGTCTTTGTTGTTTTTAATTCTGTTTCATTTTTTTTAAAAAAGGATGGAAGTTGAAGGAGAAGGTTGGGATGTAGTGAGAAAATCACTGCCCTATATAATGCTTAGGGTTTCCTCCCAGTAAATGTTGAACAAATGCTCACTTGTTAAAAGAGAGGGGAGTGATAAAACTGTGCTTATAGGTATGGAATAGAAATAGAAAGCTGAGAAATATGGCATTAAGAAAATCATAATCTTACAGAAAAAAGAAAACTCAACCTGTTGCGCATAGTGACCCTACAGGACAGGGTAGAACTGTCGCATGGGGTTTCCAGAGAACATCTGGTAGATTCAAACAGGTGATCTTTTAGTTAGCAGCCATAACTCTTAACCATGATGCCATCAGAGTTTATTTATAACGTTACTCCATATAAATGGGTCACACTGAAGACCTGAAACCCTGGAACGGTCAAGGTTAGATCCTCATTTTGCCTAACATTTTAAATTACGGTCTTCTGAATAGACGGTATACCTCCTATTGCTACACACAGAGAGAGAGAGAGAGAGAGAGAGAGAGTGAGAGAATCTAATCTACCTCTTATGTTAGGTGGAACTGAGAGGATTAACAAATGTGCGGAAAGATTTCTTAAACTCTGTAGTATAACCGTCTTTAACACAGCCTAGTTTATACGATAATCTGCTTTTGTGGAAGGGTTACAGAATAAAAATAAGAGAAGATTCAGTAGTGAATGTCTACTTTTGTGCAGAAATTAGATGCTAGACTTAGGGGTGTATTTCAGAAGCTCCTCTGTCAGAAAAGGAATGACTGGAACCCAGTTGGCCAGATGGGCAAAACTTATAAGTTACTTGCGTGACATTGTCTTTCATTTGTGTACCAAAGTTAGATATGTCGTTATGTGACTTCATATCGTTTCTGACTTACAGTGACTTAGTAGGACAGAGTAGGACAGAGCCCCATAGGGTTCTTAAGGCTGTAAAATTTTACAAAAGCACACTATCACATCTGTCTCCTCTGGAGTGCCTGGTGGTCATACTTGTTGGTTACTAGTCAAGCACTTAACCATTACACCACCAGGACTACTTTAAAGTTGTATAGACTGTGTGTGTATATACTTATTTAACAAAGCCTTATATATCATTTACCATTTGAACCTCTTAACAGCCCTTTCAGGTAGATAATCATCCCCATTTTACCACAATGGAGAAATTGAGGCAAAGTGAGGTTATGTAACTCAATTGAATGTGTTCTTTTCTTGGCATTGAGATTTTATAAGAAAAGACCCATTGAACCATTTTATTTTACTAATTGAGAATTTAATTTTTTTTCTAAAAAAGCAGAATTTAAAGTCCCTAAGAATTTTTTGTATTCTGTGGAGGTTCTGGCTTTTAGAAACTAGAGGCTGAGTATTTATTGTATTTTTTAAATTAATGCACAGTAAAACTGACTTTTGGATGTATATAAAGCTGTCTAGATTTCAACACATGTAGATTTGTGTAACCACCACTATGGTCAGAATACAGAACAGTTCTTTTACACCAGAAAAGTCCTTAAAGCAACCCCTTTGTGTTACACCCTTCTTCCATCCTCCACCCTGGATAGCCAGTGATTTGTTGGTCATCATTGTAGTTTTGTCTTTTGAGAATGTTACCGTAAGTGGCTGTAGTAGGTCACCTTTTGAGACAGCTGGCTTTCACTCAGCATAATGTCTTTGAGATTCATACAATTTTTTTTAAGTATCAGTAGTTTGCAGCTTTTTATTTCTGAGTAGTAGTCTACTGTATGAGATAACTTCAGATTTTAATCCATTTACCAGTTGAAGGACACTTGGATTGTTTCCAGTTTGGGACAGTGATAAATCAAACCAAACCCATTGCTGTTGAGTCCATTTCGACTTACAGCAACCCTGTAAGACAGAGTAAGACTGTCCAATAGAGTTTCCAGGTTGCAGCTGGTGGATTCAAACTGCTAACCTTTTGGTCAGCATCCAAACTCTTAACCACTACACCACTATGGATCCAAGTTTTCATTTCTCTAGGGTAAATATATAGGAGGGGAATTGGTGGATCATGTAATAAGTGTATGTTTAACTTTTTGAAATACTGCCAAACTGTTTTCCAAAGTCAGAGGGGCACTGTGAATCTCTTTCCAGCAAGGTATGAGAGTTCTTATTTTTCTGCATCTTCCTCAGCACTTGATATGTCAGATTTTTTTTTTTTTTCTTTTTCTTTAAAACCATTCTGATACTTGTGTGGCGTCTCTGGAAGGCACAAATGGTTAAACGCTTGGCTACTAACTCAAAGATTGGCAGTTTAAATCCACCTGGAAGTGCCTTGGAAGAAAGGCCTAGCATTCTGTTTTTGAAAGATCACTGCCATTAAGAATCCTGTGGAGTGCATTTCTACTCTGAAACACAAAGGGTTGGCCATGAGTTGGAATCAACATGACGACAGTTAGTTTCTTAATGTCTGTGTAGGAGTAGTTTATTTTAAGCCTTATTATCAGACATTAGTGTACTAGAGACCATAGAGGAGCCTTTTAACTTTTCTGAGCCTATTTCTAAATCTCATAAAAGGTGTCTTACATCTAGTGCTGCTATAATAGAAATACTTCAAGTGAATGGCTTTAACAAAGATAAATTTATTTTCTCACGGAAAAGTAGGCTAGAAGTCCAAATTCAGGACATCAACTCCAGGGGAAGGCTTTCTTGGCTCTTGAGGAAGGTCTTTGTTGTCAGTCTTTCCCTGGACTAGGAGTTTTGCCAGCACAGGACTCTGAGTAAAAAGGACACTCTGCTCTCATTGCTTCTTTACTGGTGGTATGAGGTCCCCATCTCCTCCTTTTATGTCCTAAGAGATTGCCTCAAAACAAAGTAGTCTTGTACATTAGGTGTCACTATCACAACTGCTGCCCATCTTCCCTCACTAAAATCATAGAGGCAGGATTTACAACAAGCAGGAAAATCATGTAACACTGGGAATCATGGCCCAGCCAAACTAACATATGCATTTTTCGGGGGACACAGTTCAGTCCACGATTTAAGGTTATATTGAATGAATTGTAAGTTCTCTTGGAGCTCCTGTGTTCACTAAAATGGATGGAAAGATAATCCTTGACAGGAAAACAGATTTGTGTTTGTTGGTCCTTTGTAGCTAAACATAGTAACTCTGATGGTGTTGGGTTGTATCTGTAAGCTAAAAATATATAGCTAACTTTACAGTTAACGCTGACAACATAGAGTCTTTTGGCTAACATCTGATGTTTTCATAGTATGACTGTTTCTTAGCTTTCTAGGGTTGTAATTCACAGTAGGGGTCCTAGTGGCACAGTTTGTTAAGAGCTCAGCTGGTTACCAAAAGGTCCACAGTTTGAATCTACCAGGCACTCCTTGGAAACACTCTGGGGCAATTCCGCTCTGTCCTGCAGGGTTGCTGTAAGTCAGAATCGACTGGATGACATTTTTTAATAATGTTTAATAATAAATGTCTTGCTGTTTTTCTATTATGAATAGGGGATCACTCTTATAAAAAATTATTAATTTAGATAAAAAGCAAACCCAAACTCATTGCAGTTGAGTTAGTTCCAGCTCATAGAGACTCAGTGGGAAGGTAGAGTTACCCCACAGTTTCTCAAAGGCTGTAATCTTTATAGAAGAAGACTGCCACATCTTTCTCCTGTGGGGCAGCTAGTGGATTTGAACTGCTGACCTTTTGGTTAGCAGCTGAGCTTAACCACTACTCCACCAGAGCTCTTTATATATTTAGATACTAAGGCAGAGCCAAGATGGCAGACTAGACACACGTCTGCTTGATTCCCTCTGAGCACTAAGCCCTAGAACAGTAAGTGAACAGAACAGTGTGGGCATTCTGGGGGCCCCAGGGTATGGCATAGGTTTGTGAGACTGGACTAAATGACAGGAAAGGGAAAATTACCTCTGTCACAGATGAGGCAGCAGCACACTGAGTCTTGCTTCTGCTGATGCATCGTTTGAAGGGACCGCAGGTCTGGACACTCTTTGTTATTCAGGGATTGGGTCTGCTCAGCCTGTGAGCCCGGCAAGCTAATGTGCTGAACTTCAGTGCTTAAGCAGAGAGACCACGCTCAGGATAGCCACATCTTGAGAGCCTGTCTGCTGATCGAGGGTACCAGTGCCCCTCCATCCATCTTCTCTGAGCTGCACCATAGATTCTGGTGATTCACTGCAGAAAGGGTAGCTCAGGAGGCATGCCATCTTGGTCAGCTGAGAGGTGGAGTCAACCACACCTGAAATCTCAGTGGAGGCTAAGTCTCACACTGAGCAACAATGCTTGTCTGAAAAGTGCTTCTCCAGCAGAATAGCTGTTTTTGAGACAGTCCTAGTTAGAGATTGTGATAGGGCCTGGCAGCAGAGGGTAAACCAGTACCCTAACTCCTCCCTTCTTTGAGCCACATTGTAGAATCTAGGGATGGCCTATGAGGTGCTGTGGTTGTCATCTGGGAGGCAGGGTCTGCTACCCCTGAGGGCCTGGCTGCTCTTGGTGCCTGCTGGACTGTGCTTTTCTCAGTGAAAAAGCAGTTTTTAAGTGAAATGCATCTAGATAGCACAGTGGTCCTGGGCAGCTGGGTGTGGTGGCATCCTTCTCTCCTCCCTTCCCCGAGCTACACCATAGGCTTGAATGACATGACAACAGAGTCACCACAAGTAACTCGCCACCTTTAGCAGCCAGGAGGTGGGGCCTGCCACCCCTGAGAGCCCAGCTGGGGCCAGTCACTAGAGAACTCAGAGGTGGCTGGCAAACAAACCTAGTAGTGCCCATATTCCGTTCTTAGAACTGCACCACAGCTCCTGTTAGTGTAACACTAGATAAACTGAACAGCTTCTTGATGTCACGAATACAGCAATCAGTATCTAACCATTTAAAGAAGCAGACCACCATGGCTCTGGAAAACTCCCAAAATAAAGAACAAAAAACTTCCCAGATGAAGAAGCCATTCTGAAATTGTCAAAGGTAGAATACAAAAAAATTATGTAGAGAGCCCTCCAAGATATTAAACAAAATGCAAGAGAAAAAAATGAAAAATTAAGTAAGCTGTATGAACTGCTGGAACATCAACAATCTGAAGCCAGCAGTTCAATAATAAAATCACAGATTTGGACAGTTCAGTGCAAAGCCAAAAGAGCAGGATTGAGGAGTTGGAAGACAAAGTTAGTGTGCTTGAAGATAAAGCAACTGGCACCAGCAGTTGTGAGAAAATTCATAGAAAAGAAATAAGGATAATGAAGAAGCATTAAGAAACATGTGGGACTCTGTCAAGAGGAATAAGCTAAAATAGTTGGAGTTCCTGAACAGGGAGGGATAGCCAAAAATACAGAGAGAATTGTTGAAGGCTGCTGACAGAAAACTTCCCTGAGATTATGAAACGCAAACCCATTGCTGTTGAGTTGAGTCCGACTCATGAAATTATGAAAGACAAGAGCATAGATATCCAAGATGCTTATCAAACACCACAAAAACTAAACCCCAAAAGAAAGACACCAAGGCATGTTATAAAACCCACTGCCATCGAGTTGGGTTTGACTCACAGTGACCCTAGAGTTCAGAGTAGAACTGCCCCATGGAGTTTCCAAGGAGCACTTGATGGATTTGAACTACCGACCTTTTGGATAGCAGTCGTAGCATTTAACCCACTACACCAGCAGGGTTTTCAAGACATGGTATAATCAAGCTTAATAAAATGAAACATAAAGAGAGGATCTTAAAAGCAAGGAGACTTAAAACAAAGCTTAACACACAAAGGGAAACCCTGTAAGCTTTCATCTGAGTTCTTGGCAGAAACCATGTTGGCAAGAAGGCCGTGGATGACACATTCAAAGCCTTGAAGGAGAAAAACGGCCAACCAAGAATTATATATACTGCAAAATTGTCTCTCAAGTATGAAGGGAAAATTAAGACATTCGTGGATAAACAGAAGCTTAGAGACTGTAAAACTCAAACCCAAACTACAATACTGAAAGAAGCTCTTTGTTTAGAAAAAAACAAAACAAATGTATACTTAAGGATGCAGTGCAGGACACAGCATCCAGAATCCTGTTCATCTAGGGATGTCACAATGCTCAATCAACGCTAAAGGGAACCAGTGATCTTAACACGAAAACTATGATATCATCACAGTATAAAGAGAGATCTATTGCAGTAGTTATATATTTAGATGCTGATCCTTAATGCCCTATTTGAGTGTGAAATAAATCCCTTTCATGTAGAATTTTTTAAAAAAACCTTTATTTTTCTTTAAAGAAGTCTGTCTGTTTCAGAGCCATTTAAAGATTTCAGAAAGATCTTTACCCCATTTTTGAGGTGTAATTATTATTGATGTTCTAATGAGCATCTCTCTAGACATCTCTCTTAATATGAGGATAGATATGCATGCATCCATTTACATGGTTGTACTTGGTGTCTTAGTTACCTAGTGCTACTGTAACTAAAATACCACCAGTGGTTAGCTTTAAGGAAAGATCTATTTTTTCATGGTTGTGGTTGCAAAAAGTCCAAATCAGGACCTTATTTTGGGTTCCTTTCTTATTTGTAGTCCTGGATCTGTCTTCCCCAATATGTGTGTCTCTGTCTCTACTTTTTTTTTGATAACTCAGAAGTGATTACTGTTAGTATCTAAATCCTACACTGGTGTGACCTGTGGTGAAATGAGTTCCTTTATGTGGCCATTTGCCTTGGCTCTTTGGAGAAATAGCTTGAGATTATTTTTTTTGGCCTAGAGGAGTTATCTTTTTCCTGATTTTCTACTGGAGGAGATTTGTTACTTTTATTGAGATTAACTGACATTTCCTGGGTAAACTGTAAACAACTTGGTTTTGATACATTTTGCCTGCTTCTGGGCTGCAGCTTACCCTGTGATTGGTAGGTACCTTATAGGAAGTGGTCAATAGTCTAGGCAAATGAAGTGTACCTGTAGCTTACTATGCAAATAAAGTATGTGACCTACAGAACATGAAGTTTCTGGCCTACAGAGAGAGGATTAGTCGGTTTGTACCTCCCACCCTCTTGTAGCCAGGCCTTGAAATTGACAAGGAATTGTGTGTTTATGTACAAATACAGGAAACCTTGGTGGTTTAAAGGTTGGCAGTTTGAATCTACCAGGTGCTCCTTGGAAACTCTGTGGAGCAGTTCTACTCTGTCATGTAGAGTTGCTGTGAGTTGGAATTGACACGATGGCAACAAGTTTGGTATTTGGTTTTTATACATACATACATACACACACACAGCCAGCCTCACAGAGGTGTTTCAGGTAGAAGAAAGAAGAAAGAAGTGCGGAGAGAGGAGAAAACCCAAAACACAATGCCATCAAGTTGATTGATTGTGAGTCATAGTGAGGTAAGAGCCTCCAAAAAGAGCTGTAACTTGCATCAATGGCTGTAACACTGAAGACAGCAGAAGCCTGGAAGAGGACCACTGGCAAAATCATTGGTGACAGACCTGGAAGAGGATAAGTGGCAGAGCCAGCATCAAGAGATGGCAGGGCCAAAAGGAGGCAAGACCTGAGGGGGCCACGAGGAGAACTGTCTTTAGGGGACCAAGAAGAGTGCTGTTCTGTAGTGAAGAAGGGAGACATTGCCTGCATGCTGATCCAGCTCCTGAGTTGAACCCTGTTCCTTAATAAACCTCTTACCCATAAAAATGGTCTGTAAGTTCTGAACCGTCGTCAAGTCCAATCTGTTGCCGTCCAAAAAGTTGACCTTCATTATGACTTATGGATGGGGCAGCATCAGGGTCGGGCCATGCTCCTAAGGGAACCATGAAGCCCCCAGACCATGAATTGTGGTCCTTTATTGGAGATCTTAGGGTGCACCCATATTTGCTCTGTTGTTGCCAGTGAGACTCAACTTTGTGAGCTCGATCATGGCTATCACTGGTGGTGGCCGGGCACCATCCAGTTCTTCTGGTGATGAGTCGACCCACATGAGTGGGTCTCTCTGTCTTCTGGGTTCTCTTTCCCCCATGTCTTTTGGTCCTCGATGATCATCCATTTCTGTTGAGTTGGGACCATTTGTTGTACCCTCACATGGCAGCTTGGCAGCTTTTAAGACCCCAGACACCACTCACTGATGTGGGGTGCAGAGAGTCCTCATTAGCAAAATGCTAGCTGTGCCATGTGGCCTCGATTTCACTCGAGAGCATGGTACCTGGCCCCCCACCCCAGCTACTCTGTCCTTGCAGTGTTGGGTTAAGATGGGAGGAGTATTCAAATTGTGTTGAAGTCCACTTATTATTGATCTTCTTTCTAATGTATGCTGTCACCAATCTCACCCATTCAAATCTGAACCCTCCCCCTCTGCCCTCCTCTCCCTCCCCCCCTTGCAGCCATCAAAGAGTCTTCTATGTGTGAGTCTATTATTAAGTTCTTATTGTAGGGATCTCGTACAACATTTGTCCTTTTGTTGCTGACTACTGTCATTCAACATAATGTCCTCCAGTTCAAATCAGGTTAAGAGATGTTTCCTGCGTCATTGTTGGTCTTTATCATTGCGTAGTGTTCCATTGAGTATATATACCATACTTTACCTATCCATTCCTCTGTTGTTGGGCATCTGGGTTGATTCCATCTTTTTGCTATTGTGGACTGTGCTGCAGTGAACATTCGTGTGCATGTATCACTTGGTGTGAATGGCCTTGATTCTATTCCAAGCAGTGGGGTTACGGGTCAAATGGTATATCTATATCCATTATTTTAAGGTAGTGCCAGATGGCTTTCCAAAGAGGTTGCACTATTTTGCAGTCCCACCAACAGTGTAGGAGAGTTCCAATCTCTCCACAGCCTCTCCAGCATTTAGTGTTTTGCTTTTTTTGAATCATAGCCGACTTTGTTGGGGTGAGATGGTATCTCATTGTAGTTTTTATTTGAATTTCTTTAATAGCTAATGATCTGAGCATGTCCGTATGTGTTTTTTTGGCTGCTTGGATCTCCTCTTTAAAGAAGTGTCTGACAATCTGCTTTGCCCAACACTTAATTGGATTATTTATCTTTTTGTTACTGATATTTTGTAGTACCTTGTAGATTATGGAGATCAGGGGTCAGTCTGGCATATAGTTGCCAAATATTTTTTCCTGTTCTGTAGTTGGCCTTTTGGTTCTATTAATAAAGTCTTTGGATGAACAACAGTGTTTGATTCTTAGTAGTTCCCATTTATCTGTTTTCTCTTCTGTTTTTTGTGGTTTGTTTGAAGTCTGTCTACGTTTTGTGTTAAAACTTCCATTGTTGTTCCTACTTTTTCTTGGATGAGCTTTATTGTTATAGATTTGATCTTTAGGTCTTTTATCCAGTTAGAGTTGGTTTTTGTATAAGGTGTAAGATATGGGTTTTCTTTCAGTTTTTTGCAAATGGATATCCAATTTTGCCAGCACCATTTGTTGAAGAGATTGTTTTTTTCCCCAGTTTGATGCCTTAGGGCCTTTGTCGAATATCAGCTGTTCCTAGAAAGATGATGTCGTCTCTGGGGTCTCAGTTCTGTTCCATGGATCTGTCTGTCTCTTTTTGTACCAGTACCAGGCTGTTTTGACTACTGTGGCAGTGTAATAGGTTCTAAAGTCGGGTAGTGAGAGGCCCCCCAATGTGTCCTTCTTCAGTTGTGCTCTACTTATCCAGGGCTTCTTTCCTTTCCAAACAAAGTTGGTAATTTGTTTCTCCATCTCATTAAAAAATGTCACTGAAATTTGTATTGGGATTACATTATATAAGTAGGTTGCTTTTGGCAAAATAGACATTTTCACAATGTTAAATCTTCCTATCCGTTAACAGGGTAGATTTATCCATTTATGTAAGTCTCTCTTAGTTTCTTGTAGTAAGGACTTGTAGTTCTCTTTGTAAAGGTCTGTTATTTCTCTGGTTAGATCTATTCCTAGGTACTTTATCTTCTTAGGGGCTATAATAAATAGTATTGATTTGGTGATTTCTTCATTAATAATTTCATTGTTGGTATAAAGGAATCCTACTGATTTACTTATGTTTATCTTGTATCCTGAGACTTTGCTGAACTCTTTCTGTCAGTTTAGCTAGTTTACTTTTAGATTCTGTAGGATTCTCTGTGTATACAATCATATCATCTGCAAATAGGGAGATTGTGATGTCTTCTTTGCCAATGCAGATGCCATTTATTTCTTGGTCTTGTCTAATTGGTTTGGCTAGAACTTCTAGTACGGTGTTGAATAGGAGACGTGAGAGTGGGCATCCTTGTCTAGTTCCTGTTCTCAAGGAAAACTGTTTCAGTCTCTCTCCATTCAGGATGATATAAGCAGTTGACTTTGTATAAATGGCCCTTATTACTTTGAGGAATTTGCCATCTATTCCTATTTTGCTGAGAGTTTTTAGTATGAATGGGTGTTGGACTTTATCAAATGCCTTTTCTGCGTCAATAGACAAAGTCAGGTGATTCTTGTCTTTTGTGTTACTTAGGTGGTTGATCACAGTAATTGTTTTTCTGAGATTGAACCAGCCTTGCATCCCTGGTATGAGTCCAACTTGGTCAGGATGGATTATTTTTTGGATATGTTGTTATATTCTACTGGCAAGAATTTTGTTGAAGATTTTTGCATCTAGATTTGTGAGTGAGATAGCTCTGTAGCTCTCCTTTTTTGTTGGGTCTTTCCTTGGCTTTGGTACCAGGGTTATCCTGGCTTCATAGAATGAATTTGGAAGTATTCCATTTTTTTTGTATACTGTGAAATAGCCTCAGTAGTATTGTACATAACTCTTCTCTAAAAGCTTGGTAGAATTCTGTGATGAAGCCATCTGTGCCCGGGCTTTTTTTAGTTGGTAGCTTTTGGATGACTTTTTCAATCTCTTCCTTTGTCATGGGTTTATTAAGCTGTTCTGCTTCACCTTGTGATAATTTTGGTAGGTGATATGAATCAAGGAATTTGTCCATTTCCTCTAAGTTTTAAATTTGTTAGAGTGCAGTCTTTGTAGTATTCTGTTGTGGTATTTTTTATTTCTGTTGGATGTGTTATGATCACTCCCCTCTCATTTCTTATTCAAGTTATTTGTTTCCTGTTTTTCTTTAGCAGTTTTAGTCAGTGGTTTGTCTGTTTTGTTGGTCTTTTCATAAAACCAGCTTTTGGTCTTTTCAGTTTTTTCAGTTCTTTTCTAGTTCATTTAGTTCTGCGCTAATCTTTATAATCTGTTTTCTTCTGGTGCCTGAGGGGTTCCTCTGTTGTTCTTTCTCTGCTTGTTCAAACTGTAGGATTAGTTCTTTGATTTGGTTTCTTTCTTCCTTCCAGATGTTTGCATTTATAGAGATAAACTGAGCTCTGAGCACTCCTTTGGCTGTATCCCATAGGTTCTGGTAGAAAGTGTTTTCATTCTCATTGGAATCCATAAATTTCTTTATTTCATCCTTGATTTCTTCTATAACCCATGGTTTTTTGAGCAAGATGTTATTCAGTTTCCATGAGTTCCATTTTCTATCTGTGTTTTTTCTGCTATTGATTTTGACTTTTATGGCTTTGTGATCTGAGAAGATGCTTTGCATTAGTTCAGTGTTATGAATTTTGTTGAGAATTGCTTTATGTCTTAACACATGGTCTATTCTGGAGAATGTTCCATAGCACTAGAGAAAAAGGTGTAGTTGTCTGCTGATGGATAGAAAGTTCTGTATATGCCAGAGGTCTAGTTGGTTAATTGTGGCTATAAGGTCTTCTGTGTCTTTATTGAGCTTTTTCTAGATGATCTGTCCAATATGGAGAGTGGAGTGTTGAAGTCTCCCACTACTGTTGTGAAGTGATCTGTCTCATTTTTGAGTGTAGTCAGTGTTTCTTCAGTGTAGTTAGGTGACCTAATATTAGGTGCATAAATATTTAATATTGTTAAGTCCTTTTTGTGTATCGAACCTTTCAGCAATAAACAGTGTCCATCCTTGTCCACGAAGGTGAATTTTACATTAAAATCTATTTTATCTAACATTAGAATTGCCACACCTGCTCTTTTTTGTGTATTGTTAGCTTGATATATATCTTCCATCCTTTAATTTTCAGTTTGTTCCTACCTTTAAGTCTAAGGTGAGTTTCTTGTAGACAACATATGGATGGGTCGTGTCTTTAGATCCAAGATGTCACTTGATGTCTCTTCACTGGAGTGTTCGGTCCATTCACATTCAGTGTGATTATTGATAGGTATGTGTTCAGTGTAGCCATTGTGATATGTTTGTTTTTGTGTTGATGTTTTCTTAGTTGTTCTTATTAATCTGTTCTGGGACATTCTTCTTTGTGAATTGATTCTTCACTTTTTAAAAGTTGGTTTTGTAGTCGTTGAGACGCCTGTCTTATGTTTCTTGATTTGATATGTTGCATCTTTATCATGCTTTACGGCTGCCCCTAAGATCCCCCTTAGTAAACTATGTATAAACCCAATTTCAATTACTACCATTCTTACCAACTTCCTCTCCGTCTGGAAGGACTATGATGACTGTAGTATATCCCTCTTTTTAATATGATGACATTATAGTTTTCATGATATCACTGGATTATTTCTTTCACTATTATAGCTTTGATTGAGTTTGGAGCCTTCCCTAACTGAGTAGGATTCTGGGTGATGTGTCTTGTATTTGCTTCTAAAATATAAAGTTAGTGGTTTTGTTCTTCTAAGCCAAGAGATTCTTTCAGTATTTCTTGTAGCTTTGGTTTGGTTTTTACAAAGTCTCTGAATTTCTGTTTATCTGCGAATGTCTTAATTTCATTTTCATATTTGAAAGATAGTTTTGCAGGATATATAATTCTTGGTCGGAAGTTCTTCTCCTTCAAGGCTTTGAATGTGTCATGCCACTGTCTCCGTGCCAGCATTGTTTCTGCTGAGAAATCCGATGAAAGCCTACAGGGTTTACCTCTGAATGTTAGCTTTGCTTTCATCTTGCTGCCTTTAAGAGCTCCTGCTTATGTTTCATTTTGTTAAGCTTGATTATAATATGTCTTGGAGTCTTTCTTTTGAGGTCTATATTGAGTAGAATTCAGTATGCATCTTGGATATCTATATTCTCTTCTTTTATAATTTCTGGGAAGTTTTCTGTCAGCAGCTCAACAGCAATACTCTTGTCCTGTTCAGGAACTCCAATTAATCGTAGATTATTCGTCTTAAAAGAGTCCCACATGCTTCTTCATTTTTCTTGTTTCTTTTTTCTGATTTCTCCTCATAGATACTGGAGTCAGTAATTGTCTTCCAGATCAGAAAGTCTATTTTCCATTTGTTCCATTCTGTTTTCTTGGCTTTGAATTCAAGTTTCTATGTCTTTGATTTTGTTCTTGATCTGTGGGATTTCAGAGTACTGATGTTCCATCAGATCAAACAGCTTGCTTAATTTTTCATTTTGCTCTGCAGCATTTTGTGTAAGGTCTAGGAGAGCTCTCTATATAATCCTTTTGTATTCACCTTCCAATAGTTTCAGAAAAGCTTCTTTGTCTGGGAAGTTCTAAGGTGCTTTCTTTTGGGAGCCTTCTGAAGCCATGGGTGATTTCTTGGCTACAGTTTTCTCCAGAGTTTGTTGCTTTTGGGGGCATCATGTGAATCAATAGAGGCTGGGAGAGATGCTGTGAAGATGGACCGCAGTTGTTTCTCTAGGCGGTCTTAAAATGAGAGGTAAAAATTATCTGACAACTTCCAAAATCAGTCAGGTTTTCAGGTATATATGTCCCTCTTACCAGCTGGCAAAGTAAGCACCTCTATATCGAACCCATGGTGTTATAAACTAGCTAAAATACGGAAAGGCTGCTGGCCTCTGCTATCGGTACCTGGCTGTAGGCAGCACTGTGTAGAATGCTGCTTTTTTGCTGGAAAAGTGCCCTCCTCTGGGCAGGTGCTGCCTCCCAGCCCAGGAATTAGGTCCTGCTGAGACTTCCGTATGGGTGTATCTACCTCCCAGTGGAACAGGATGGTGTGCTGCACAAGCTCATCACCTGGCTGGGACCAAAAGAGAGGCCAAAGGTGCCAAGATGCACAAATCCACAGCCTCTGTTGCTGGGCCCCAGCTGTAGGTGACACTGTGTAAAATACTGTTTCTGCCAGAAAAGCACTCTCCCCCAGGCAGGCACTGCCTCCCAGCCTAGGAACTGAGTCTAGCTGGGGCTTCCGTATGGGTGTATCTGCCTCCCAGTGGATCGAGATGGCATCCTGCACAAGCTTGTCACTGCCTCAGTACCAGCTACTGGCAGAGGCAGAAATATAGGGCAAAGGTGCTGAGATGCACAAAGTCCAAAGCTGGGCTCTCAAAATATGACAGTTTCACTTGCCAATCCCATCAGCAGTGCTTCTGAGATTAACGGCTAGTCAAGTCCCAACTCCGCCCACTGTCTAAGACAGAGAAAAAAAAATTAAAATGGTGAGTTACCTTCAGTCCGTAGAAGCCTACCTTTGCTGAGAGTGGGGTCAGTGAAAGAGAGGAGGTTTTGCGTTCAGTGGTATGAAGTCCAAATTAACAGCCCTATGCCGCGTCCTAGGGCTCACTAGATGTCCAGAAGGCTCCGTTTAATTATCAATTCAGGTCTTGGTTTCCAGAGCGATTAAGGGAGACATGTGTTTAGTCCACCATCTTGACTCCACCCCCACCAAGTAAACCTTAAAAGACAAGTCAATTAGAAAACAATATTTCACTTTTGGGAAGAAAAAAAAAGCCTAAAGCAGCCCACTTTTTTGATTCTAAGAAAAGCTTTCAGTTAAAGTGATTACAACTCTGTTATCCCAGTAAATGCTTCTGAACTTTAAATAAGTGCTTTGAGATAATTTTAGATTTACACAGGTGTAAAGAGAGTGCCTGTATGCTCATATTCCTTATTTAGTTTCCCCTCTTATTCACATCTTTATAACCATAATGTTTCTCAGCAAATTAAGAAAATAACTTTGGTTTATCACTGTTAGCTAAACTCTACATTTTATTCAGATTTCACTAATATACTTTTCTAAACTTAGAAAATATTTTAATATTTACAAAACTAACTTCTTTTTAAACAGTACATATATTGTTTTATGACATTGTTTAACAACCCCATGACATGTCAGCACTCTCCCTTCTCAATCCTGAATGTACTATTACACAGCTGTCATCCCCTCTCCTGCCTTCTAATCCTTGCCCCTGGAGTGGTGTGCCCCTTTAGTCTCATTTTGTTTTATGGGCATGTGTAATGTTGACTGAAGGGTGAATCTCAGAAGTGACTTCATTACTGAGCTAGGAGTGTCTCACAGCTGTACTCTCAAGGTTCTTTCAATCTCTGTGAAGCCAGCAAATCTAGTCTTTTTGTTGTAGGTTAGAATTTTGTTCTACATTTTTCTCTGACTCTGTCCAGGACCCTTTGTTGTGATCCCTGTCAGAGCAGTCACTGGTGGTAGCGGGGCACCGTCTAGTAGTACTCAACTCAGTCTGGTAAGTCTGTGATAGTTGTGGTCCATTAATCCTTTGGATTAATCTTTCCCTTTTATCTTTAGTTTTCTTCTTTCTCCCTTGCTCCTGAAGGGGTGTGACTGGTGAAGTATCTTAGATGGCCATTTGCCAAGCCAAGTGCCGTCGAGTTGGATCAGACTTATGGCAACTTAGAGGCTTTTAATACCCCAGGTGCTACTCACTGAAGTAAAATGTAAAACATTTTCTTTATAAACTATGTTATGCCAGTTGAGCTAGATGTTCCCTGAAACCATGGTCTCCATAGCCCTTAACCTAGCAGTTTGGCCCTTCACGGAGTCTGCATATGTCTATGGAGCTTCCGTGACCTTGCATTGTACAAGTTGTGCCCACTTTCCCAGTTTTGTGTACTGTTTTGCCAATTTGTCAGTTGTCTATTCTGTATTTTTTTATTTCCATCCCCTCGCTGTAACCATCAACAATTTTTTCTTTTTGTGTATAAACCTTTTCATGAATTTATACAGTAGTGGTCTCATACAATATTTGTCCTTTTGTGATCGACTTATTTCACTCAGCATAATGCCCTCCATATTATGAAATACTTCACAGATTCATTATTGTTCTTTATCATTGTGTAATACTCCATTGTGTTTATGTCCCATAGTTTATCCATTCATCTGTTGGTGGCCATCTACTTGATTCCATCTTTTTGCTATAGTGATATATAATGAACATAAGTGTGCATGTCTATTTGTGTGACACTCTTATTTCTTTAGGATATAGTCATAGGACTGGGATTGCTGGGTCATATGAAATTTCTGTTCCTAGCTTTTTAAAGAAGTGCTATGTCATTTTCTAAAATGGTTGTATCATTTTGCATTCCCACCAGCAGTGTGTAATAGTTCCAATCTCCCTGCAGCCTCTCCAAGATTTGTTATTTTCTGTTTTATTGATTCATGCCTGTAATGCCAGAGTGAAATGGTATCTCATTGTGGTTTTGATTTGCATTTCTCTAATGGCTAGTGAACAGGAACATTTCCTTATGGGTCTGTTAGCTACTTTAATGTCCTGTTTGGTAAATAGTCTGTTCATTTCCTTTGCCCAATTTTTTTAATTTAATTGCTTGTCTTTTTATTGTAAAAGTGTTGGATTTTCCTGTAGATTTTAGAGATTAGACATTTGTCAGATTTGTAATAGCCAACATTTTTTTTCCAGTCTGCACCTGTCTTTTTACTCTTTTGATGAGCTTAAGTGTTTCATTTTTAAAAGGTCCCAGTTATGTAGCTTATCTTCTGGAGATTGTGTGTTGTTATGGTTTGTCTCTTGTTAAAACCATGTGTTGGGACCTCTTACATTGATCCTGTTTTTTCTTCCATGATCTTTATAGTTTCTGGCTTTATATTTAGGTCTCTGAACCTTTGAATTAGTTTTTGTGTATGGTGTGAGGTATGGGTCCTGTTTCATGTTTTTGTAGTTTTCCCCAGCATCAGTTGTTAAAAAGGCTGTCTTTTCCTCACTTGATGGACTGGGGCTGTTATCAAAGATCAGGTGAGAGTAAATGGATGGATGTACATGTGGGTTCTCCATTCTGTTCCATTGGTCAGTGTTTCTGTCAGTATACCAGACTGTCTTGACTGTCATAGCTATATAATAGGGTTCTCAGGTCAGGTAGTGCAAAGCCCTGCTACTGTCTTCTTCTTCTTCAGTAGTGCTTTACCTATCTGGAGCTTCTTCCCTCTTTCTGTAAAGTTAATGAATAGTTTTTCCATCTCTGTAAAGAATTTTCTTGATATTCGAATTGAGATTGCATTGTATTTGTAAATTGCTTTGGGAAGAATTGTCATTTTCACAATGTCGAGTCTACATATCTGTGAGCATGGTATATGTTTTTCCATTTCTGTGGATCTCTTTTGGTTTCTTGCAGTAGTGTTTTATAGTTTTCTCTGTGTAGTTCTTCTACATCTCTGATTAGATTTATTCCTAAGTGTTTTTTTTTTTTTTTTAGGGTTATTATAAATGGTGTTGTCTTCCTGATTTCATTTTCATTGTTGTCTTTATTGGTGTGTAGGATTCCATCTGATTTTTTGTGTGTTTACTTTGTATCCTGCTATTCTGCTGAATCTTTTTATTAGTTCCAGTAGTTTTCTTGTGGATTCTTTTAGGTATCCTATGTTTAGTATCATATTATTTGCTAATAGAGACAGTTTTTACTTCTTCATTACAAGTTTGGATGCCCTTTATTTCCTCTTCTTGCCTTAATGCTTTGGCTAGCACTTCCTTTAAAACCGTGGTATGCTAACAGAATTACTACTTTGAGTGGTCTACTTAA
Source organism: Heterohyrax brucei (assembly GCA_028571685.1). Classification (NCBI taxonomy): domain Eukaryota; kingdom Metazoa; phylum Chordata; class Mammalia; order Hyracoidea; family Procaviidae; genus Heterohyrax; species Heterohyrax brucei. The sequence goes on along the minus strand of CM053149.1, from coordinate 106,890,403 downwards.
ACTAGGAGAAAAACAAATTTTAAATACTTATCAGCTTGATGTTGCCAACTCCTGCCTTCTCTGCTGTAATTAAACTATTTCAAAGAAGAATTTTTAGATACCCTGGTTTGCCTCAGGAGGGATTATTTCCGTTCTCAAGTATAGTTAAACCTACCTAAGTATTACACATTCTACAATGGTATTCTGCCTCAAAGCCAACATCTTTTTCCCTTCAAGAATGGCCAATAGTGTGACTTGAATAAGGTAAAGAATTTAGTAAGAAAAGACCGTAACTGATGGTCCAGGGGCCTTGGGGTTCTCCTGGGAGCAGGGTCCCTGGCCCTGATGCTGCCCCTGTCCGTAAATCATAATGAAATCAAATTTTCAGACAGCAATGTATTGGACTTGGTGACACAGAGTGACTATATTATGTGGGCACTTTATGATTCTGGGCATCCATAGGAGGTCGACCTCATACTGGAGGAAGGAGAATGGGTGGAGAAGAGAAGATAGGAGACTGTTGGGAAGATAAGACATGTATGGAACAGAGAGGAAGAGTGTTCTGTCACTGTTTAGGGAGAGCAGTGGAAGCTCCACGTAAGTCAGCATGCAAATTTATATGGGAATGTACATTTTCATTCAATCATAATAAAAAAAAAAGAATTTAGTAATGGTGTGACATAATACATGCACCCTAATCCTGAGGTTTAAGATTTACAACACACAGAACAAAACAGAGGACAATTACACAATACTGAGAATCATGGCCTAGCCAAACTGTAACCATCAGAGATTCTATACACCATATCTGCGTTGTCCCACCCAATCACTGTGTGGGAGTCACAAAACCCACGGCTAGAAGGGCCACATTAAGTAATTTACTGCGTTACAGTGTCTATTTTCCATGTACTCCTGGAGACAGGAGCTGTGTAAAAACTATATTGACAGATGTTATACAGCACATTTTTGCGTAGAACATAAGGGGGGAGGACCTTCAGCTCTACCTTAAAATGGCCTTGGGCAGAACTGTCTGTGAATATGAAAAGAGAACATTCAAAGACAGTAATGTCCAAGATAATCCACATTTGTTTCAACAAATACAGAGACCCACATATACACAGTACATACATACATACAATGTAGGTTACGACTAAAATAAATATAAGAAGAGACATTTAAACTTGTTTACATACAGAGTGTAAAAGCTTGATTTACAATGTTTCCAAGCAGAAAACACCATCAGCACACCCTGTGTCGCCACTCCTAGAAAAAAAAAATCCTGGTAAGCTTTCTTAGACACGCAAAAATGCCTAGAGATAATTTAGCAGTTTGATGGGAAAACACACAGTAAATCTGAGGTACACCTTACTTTTGCAAAGGTGAAGAGGAGGGAAGTGTACAACATTCATCATTACTTGTCAGCTGGAGAACTGAAAAAACTGCCCTGGATTTTTTTGTGCTGTAAATACCTCTGTGCAGATGTTTAGGTGTCAAGAAGAAGCATTTTTTTTTTCTTTCTCAAAGAACTTACAATGGGGAAGATAAAAATTTATATTAAAGTAACTACAATTTATGATAGTATATGTTAGGTGAGTAGCTCTGTGATGTAGAAGTTTAGAAGGAGGACGCATTTCTGACTACGGTGATCAAAAAAAAAGCTTTAGGAAGAAGGTATGTTAGAGCTAGGTCTTGAAAGAAGGTGTGATGGTTAATGTTAGTGTCATCCTGGCTAGTTTATGATTCTCAGAGATTTGGCAAACACTGGACTGATTGACATTCCATAATGTAGTATAATCACCTCCATGATGAGATCTGCAGCCATCAGTTGAGAGGGGAGTTCTCTTGGGGGTGTGGCTTGCCTCCAGTATATAAATGGATGATCCAGCAAGGCTCACTGTCACTCTGATTCTGCATCTAACATTGCATCATCTAACCTCTGATTCTTGAGGCATGAACCAGCAGCCCGTCATCTCATCTGCCAGTTCTAGGTTTGTCAGTCCCTGCAACCACCTAAGTCAGGAAAAGCCTCCAGTGTGATAGCTAACCCACATTTGGGTTTGCCAGCCTCCACAGCTGTGTGAGCCATTTCTTTGAATTAAATCTCTATCTCTCTAAAATAATATACTCCTCTGGAGACCCCAGCCTAAGACAGAGGCTAGCAAATTATTATAGTGAGGGAGAATGTTCCAGGTCAGGAGTGGCATAATCAAAAGTTTCAAGGTGGAAAAGATACGACACATCTAAGAAATACCTTGAGATTATTAGGTGTGAGAGGAAGACTTTGGAAGTCAAGATTGGAAAAGGTAGTTGGACTCAGATGGTGGAGAGCTTTTCAGTGCCTTGCTGAAAAGTTCCGTTTTTCTAGGTTCTACAAACAAACCAAAGTTTTGTAGCTAGGGTGTTATATGATTTAAGTTCTTTAGGAAAGCTTGTAAGATCTCTTTGTGGGGTGGTTTGAAAGAGAGAAGTAGAAAGAGTTTGACTGAGGTGATTGGACCTGAACTGGAGTATTAGTGTTAGCAAGTGGAGCAGGAAGGACTGGGCAGCTTTAAGAAACAGGACTCATTGGTTCACTGGATGTTCGGATGAAGGAAGGTGAGCAGTGAAAAGTGAACTTGAGGTTTGGAGCTTAAATCAGAGACTGTGCCTACTTCGTGAGTCTCTTCATACACTTGACTATAACACTTAAAATCAACAGCAGCATCTTAGAACAGACAAAAATTACTGTTTTTTTTTTTTGGTTTGTTTTTCTTGAACAATGAAATGTGCAGGTTGAAACAGAGGCTAACGGTATTTTCTATGAGTAGTTTTCTTAGCATCCTCTAAAAGTGATGAGTATATTTAAGCTTATTTGGTGTATTTCAGTTCACTGCTATTGCTAATCCTTGTTGATGTTCAAATTGTCATATTAGGAGCTTACAGATTGATTGCTGACTCCTTCTCCCACAGTCTTTAATGATTCCGTATTATGACAAGATGTTCCAGATTGATGCACTTCTCTGTTTCCTTTTAGTAGTAAATATCTAGAAACAAAGTGTGTTGTCAGTACTGGCTGAAGTCATATTTTGAAAAGAGATACCTGCCCTCTAGAGGCTTATACTCTTAGAGTGTTTGGTTTTTGTATCCATCTAATTTATCTACTTTACAGATTTTTATATAATAAAATCAGATTTTGATTTATTCTTGTTCAATTAAAGTAAATCTTTGATTTTCATTATCTAACAAGTATATATCAGAATAAGATGAATTTTGAAAATAAGATTTTTTTTAAACTTGAAGAAATAAAAAGAAAACTTTGAGACAGTATACATTGTGTAAACATGTAATGTTAAAGGAAAAGTACCTTTTTTAAAAAAATAGAGTATCCGTATATTTTCTACACTAGGTCACTTTTGAGCATGAAAGGGTATTATTAATAATTACTCTGGAAGAAGTACATGTAAACCAGGATTCTGCCCACCAAACCAGGATATATGTTGATGAACTGTTTGATAGTACAGTGAGCCTCCTGAGGCCAGGGACACTATCATGTTCATGGCTGTGTCTGTAGCACCGGGCACACAATAGACATTTGTTGAATGCTAATAAAAATCTGTTGATGTTTTAATACTTGGTGTAGGCTTTAAGTATTTCTTATGCTTAGTTATGTTCACACTTTCAGCTTCTGTCAACACTTGTATCTGTATGATCCTAACATTAACCTGAGTAGATCTGATTAATGCATTTAGTTTTAAAGTTTAGGATTAGTTGTTTATTACAGAAATAATACATATTTATTGTAGGAAAATTAGAAATTGTAAATGATCTCCTAACCTCCTCTTTCAAAAAAAAAATTCAACTATAAATTTGATTGGGTTTTATTTTAAGGAAGAAAAGAGCATAGTAGTTATGTATTCTTTCAGAGTCCCTCTGACACATCTTTTAGCCAGAAGGCCTTTAAGTTGCCCCCATTTATAAAAGAGGCTGATACTTATTTTACAGTATCTCTGTGATTCTTTTTTTTAATGCAGTGTTTTGTTGAGAAAATATACAACAAAACATAAGCCAATTCAACAGTTCCTACATGTACCAGTTAGTGACATTGATTACATTTTCAGGTTGTATAATCATTCTTACCCTCTATTTCTGAATTGTTCCTCCTTCATTAACGAATTTATTTCCCTCTAAGATTCTTATCTTTCAAATCACTGTTGTCAGTTTGAGCACATATTAAACAGTTCTTAAAGGAGCATGATACACATGGCAGACTTTTTTACTTGTCAGACTAAACTTCTGTTTGGCTTTAAGAGGACTTCAAAGAATATACTTGGCTTAAGGTGTGAAAATTATCTCAAGGCAGTAGTTTCAGTGGTTCATCCAACCTTCATGGCTCTAGGAAGTCTGGAATCTATGAGAATTTTAAATTCTTTTGTGCATTTTCCCTGTATTGATCAGGATTTTTTCTGTTTGCAGTCTTTGATCATAGTGTTCTGTAATGGTAGCTAGTTCACCTTCTAGTTCTGATCTCATGGCAAAGGAGGCTGTTGTCCATGGAGGCAGTTAGCCACATATTCCATATTCTCCTTCTTTTCTTGACCCTCCTTCCTCCTCTGCTGTCCCTTGAGAGTAAAGACCAGTTGTACCTTGGAAGGCTACTTGCAAACTTTTAAGACCCTAAGCACTACATGTTGATCTAGAAGGTAGAACAGAGACACTACACATATTAATAGTTCATTTTACTGGTGTATCCTATGAAACCATTACCCTGAACGTCCAAATCAAGACACTAAATCCCTTAAGGTTTTTGGTTGGGTATAAGCAGCCTCAGCAACTTTCTTTGTTGTTATAAATACCTATCACAACTTTGTAGGTATACAATTTATTGATAGAATTAACAATAATCAAACTGTGCAGCCCTACACTTAACCAACATGGTATTTCAATCCTCCCTAACCACCCTCCCCTCTTCCATCCTCCTTCCTGCCCTGGGTAACCACTAATAAACTTTGTTCTCTGTACGTTTGCCTTTTTTTTATCTTATGTAAGTGAAATCATGTGATACTCATCCTTTTATGATTTATTTCACTCAGCATAATGTCTTCAGCTCCATCCATGTTGTATGTAACATATATTGAGACTTAGTTTCTCCTACAAGCCGAGTAATATTCCATTGTATGTGTGTACCATATTTTGTTTACCCATTCATTCATCTGTTGATGGACATTTAGGTTGTTTCCACGCTTTGGCTCTTGTGACTAATGCTGCAATGAACATTGATGTACAAGTCTCTGCTTTCAGGTATTTTGAGAATATACCTAGAAGTGGAATTGCTGGGTCATATGGAGGTTCTATTCTCAGTTTTTTGAGGAACCATCACACTGTTTTTCACAAAGGCTGTACCATTTTGTACTGCCACCAGCAATAGATAAAGTTTCTAGTTTCCCCACATCCTCACCAACTTCTGTTATTTTGTTTTGTTTTGTTTTGTTTTTTTTCCTCTTAGGTATCCTAGCAGGAATGACATGATTTCTCCATGTAGTTTGATTTGCATCCCTCAGATGGCTAATAAAACTGAATATCTTTTCATGTATACCCTGGCCATTTGAATGTCCTGTTTGGTGAAATGTCTGTTCATTTACTTTGCCCATTTTATGATTGGGCTGTCTTTTTGTTGTTTAATTGTCCAAGTTTTACGTATATTTTAGTTATTAGATTCTTGTCAGATACACAATTTTGGATGCTATTTTCCAAACTGGTAGCTTGTCTTCCCACTTTTTTAGTAAAGTCTTTCGATAAACAAAAGTTCTTAGTGATTCTTACCTGTATTTTGAAGAGAGGAGGAGGTAGGGTAAGGAGAACGATTATTTAAACAGCATATGATCAAAACTGTCTTTTATTGCTCTAGCCACATTTCTTAAAAATGTTGCCATAAATACTGTTGTTAGGTGCTGACAAGTCAGTTCTGACTCAGTAGCCCTATATACAATGGAAGTAAACACTTTCTAGTTCTCAGCCATCCTTACAGTTGTTACTACATTTGAGGCCCTTGTTATACCAACTGTGTCATTCCATCCCATTGAGGGTCTTCCTCTTTTTTGCTGACCCTCTGCTTACCAAGCATGATGTTCTTCTCAAGGGACTGGTCCTTCTTGATAACATGCCCAAAATACCTGCGACCCAAGGAGCATTCTGACTGTACTTTTTCCAAGAGAGATTTTTTTTGTTTGTTTCTGACAGTCCATTCTATATTCAGTATTCTTTGCCAGTACCATATTTCAAAGGCATCAGTTCTTCAGTCTTTCTTATTCATTGTCTGGTTTTCATGTGTGTGTGAAATGATTGAAAATATCATGGCTTGGATCAGGCACACCTTAGTCCGCAAAGTACTGTTTTTGTGTTTTAATACTTCAAGAGGTCTTTTGCAGCAAGCAGATTTGCCCATGAAATACATTGTTTTAATTTCTTGACTGATGCTTCCATGGGCATGGGTTGTGGATCCAAGTAAAGTCAAGTCCTTGATGACTTCAGTATTTTCTCTTGTTGTGATGATGTTGCTTATTGGCCTAGTTAGAGTATTTTTACGTTATGTTGTGATATAATCCATACTGGAGACTGTACTCTTTGATCTTCATCAATTAGTGCTTCAAGTCCTCTTCCTTTTAGTAAGCAAAGATACGTCATCTGTGTGTCACAAGTTGTTACTAAGTCTTCCTCCAGTCATGATGCTGCTTTCTTATTCATATAGCCCAGCTTCTCAGATTATTTGCTCAGCAAGTAGATAGGTTAAGTATGGTGAAAAGGTGCAACCCTGATGCATACCTTTTCTGATTTTCAGCCACTGAGTATCCCAAACAACTGCCTCTAGGTCTAGGCAGAGGTTCCACATGAGCAAAACTGACTGTTCTAGAATTCCCATTCTCCTCAATATTATCCATAATTTGTCATATCCACAAAGTCAAAATGCCTGTAATGACATAGTAAAAACACAGATAAACATGTTTCTGGGTGTTTTCTGCTTTCAGCCGAGATCCATCTGGTGCCAGCAATGATATCCTTCATTCTACATCCTCTTCTGAATCTAGCTTTAATTTCTGGCAGTTCCATGTCAGTGTACTGCTGCAACCACTTTTGAATTACCTTCAGCAAAATTTTACTTGCGTGTGATAATATTATCTGATAATTTCTATATTCTGTTGGATCACCTTTCTTTGGAATGGACAGAAATAAGGATCTCTGCCAGTTGGTTGGCCAGGTACCTGTCTTCCATATTTCTTAGCGTAGACAGATGAGTACCTCCAGCACTGCATTTGTTTGTTGAAACATGTCAGTTGGTATTCCATCAGTTCTGGAGTTCTGTCTTTTACCAGTGCATCCAGTGCAGCTTGGAACTCTTTCTTTCTATACCATTGGTTCTTGGTCATATGCTGCCTCCTGAAACAACTGAGTGTTGACTGATTTTTTTGGCCTGGTGACTGTGTGTATTAGCTTCCATCTTCTTCTGATGCTTCCTATGTTCTCTGATATTTTGCCCATAGAATCTGTTCACTGTTGGTATTCAGAACTTGAATTTTTTCTTCAGTTTTTTCAGCTTGAGAAATGCTGAACATGTTTTTTGCTTTAGGTTTTCTAACCCCAGGTCTGTGCACATTTCATTGTAATACTTTGTCTTCTGTAGCTGCCCTTGGAAATCTTTACAGTTCTTTACATGATCATTTCTTCCATTTGCTTCAGCTACTCTGCATTCAAGAGCAAGTTTCAGAGTCTTGTCTGACATTTTGGTCTTTTCTTTCTTTCCTATCTTTTTAATGACCTTTTGCTTTTTTCATGTATGATGTCTTTGATATTATTCTACAACCCATCTGATCTTTGGTTGTTCATGCTCTGTGTCAGGTCTATTCTTGAAGTGGTCTCTAAATTCAGGTGGGATATTCTCAAAGTTATACTTAGCTCTTCCTGAAGGTGTTTCAGTTTTCTTCAACTTCTAATTGCACTTGCTTTGAATGAATGATGGTCTTTTCCATGGTTGGCTCCTGGCTCCTGGACAGACGAGTGGTGGTGCCAAAAGTAGTGATGGAAAATTTGCACTGATGTGAAATAGTGTGAAAATTCTTTGATTTTTGAATAAGGGAAGTATAGTCAAAGATATTACCATAAAAATCCACATTACTGATTAAAATGTTTTCTTAGACATAAATAGATAAAGGGAAGTAACTTTAGTTCTTTGTCTCCAGGCTTCTGACTGGATAACATCATTGGTCGTTGTATTGGGTATGACAGACATTAAAAAACAAAAACAACAGCAACAACAAAAAACCAAGCAAGTGAACAAATAATTTCTGAAGGTTTTTGACTGATTACATCTATTTATAGTACATAAGTTGTGAAGAGCTGTGGTTTTCCTTAGTTTGAGAAAGGCATTATGTAAAAGTCATATCCCAACATAAATACTTCCTCCCCCTACTCATTTTTCTGCAAGACAGGAGTCTGTTCACTTCCTCTTGAGCTCAGTGCCTTTGCTGCTCATATTGTTGTTAGGTGCCATCAAGTGGATTCCCACTCATAGCCACCCCATGTGCAACAAAATGAAACACTTGTGACTCCAGTGCCATTCGCATGATCATTGCTGTGTTTGAGCCTGTCATTGTACTCACTGTGTCAGTACATCTCATTCAGGGTCCTCTTTTTTTGCTGACTCTTAACAGTCATGATGTCCTTCTCCAGGGATTGGTCCCTGCTAATAACATGGGACTAAGTCTCACCATTCTGGCTTTTAAGGAATATTCTGGCTGCACTTCCAAGATAGATTTTTGTTTGTTCTTAAGGTATCCATGATGTAGTCCTTGTTCTTCACCAACAACCTAGTTCAAAGGCATTGATTCTTTTTTGGTCTGTATACTTTGTCCAGCTTTTGCATGCGTATGAGGTGATTGAAAACACCATGACTTGGGTCAGGCACACCTTGGCCCTCAAAATCACATCTTGGTTAATAATACTTTAAAGAGGTCTTTTGCAGCAAATTTGCCCACTTCAGTATATTCTTTGGTTTCTTGACAAGTGCTTCCATAAATGTTGATTGTGGACCCAAGTAAAATGAAATCCTTGACAACTTCAGTGTTTTCTCCATTTATCTTGATGTTGCTTATTGGTCCAGTTGTGAGAACTTATGTTTTCTTTATGTTGAGTTGTAATCCGTACTGAAGTCTTTTATCTTCTTCAATAAGTGCTCAAAGTCCTCTTCCAGTTTCAGCAAGTAAGGTTGTATCATTTGTATATTTCCAGTTGTTAATGTTCTTTCTCCAGTCTTGATGTCTCATTCTTTTTCAGACAGTCCAGCTCTCAGATAGTTTGCTTACCGCAGACACTGCATATGTATGGTGAAAGAATGCAACCCTGACTCCCATATTTCCTGACCTTAAACCATGCAGAATCCCCTTGTTCTGTTCAAATGACTGCCTCCTGGTCTGTGTACAGGTTCTGCATAAGCACAGTTAAGTGTTCCAGAGTTCCCATTGTTTGCAATGTTCTCCATAATTTGTTATGATTAACACAGTCACATGCTTTTACATAGTCAGTAAAACACAGGTAAACATCTCTGTGGTATTCTCTGCTTTCAGCCAAGATCCGTCTGACAGCAGCAGTGATATCTGTTGTTCCTTATACTCTTCTGAATCCAACTTAAATTTTTGGTGATTCCCTGCCTTTGCTGCTCATAGTCTCACTTTGTAGACATTCTGATAAAGTTAAAATATAAATGTCTAAAGTTTGTGTTGTTACTGATTTATGTGTCCTAAAATTCACTTATCTTGAATTTATATGAAGAAAGTATCTTGAACAGGTAATTCATTAAGAGATTTGGATTATTGGGATATTTTTGTCTTACTGAAATATGCATAGTCATTCATATTTCAGTGTCAGGAACTGTATTTTGGGGGAAAATTGTTAATTGTGTTGAAAACCTTGTGTATTTGAACGTCTTCCATCAGCTTCCCTAGCTTGAGTTATTACTGACCAATTATTGTACCAGGGAGCAAATAGCCAAGAAAAATTTTGTATGATGCTGAAGATTTTTCCCTCCTCTAGCAGATCATTAAATTGCTACAGGTGATATAGTTTATCCTTGAATTGTAATTTTAGTGTTTTGCCACTAATAACTTCCAGAGACTTGTCAGTATGATGCATGTATGCGTGTTTATGCACTTGCATAAGGACTATAATTTTCCTCCCTTAAACTGAAGAGTTGAAGTGTGTAGTAGTAGCATGAATAGACACACCCCTCCCCCTTTTGCTTTACCTGTTATCTGACATTTAATGAAAAAAAATTTGCTCGAGAGTTGCAGATCCCTTGAAGGCAACAAACATTATACTCAAAATGAAACTAGGTTACCGTTTCTGCAACATGCAGTGGTTTGTATCAAAAGCTGTTTTGGTCTTTACTTTGAAATTATTCCCTTTACTTTGAAGTGGTCATATTTTAATTTAGAGTGGTTTTAAATTTTAGAATCCCCTGTAGTGAACATAAAAATGTTTAGTGTCTTCTTACCAGGTTGTTGTATTCAAGTTTGTAGAAAACTTAACCTCAAAACATATTTCTTCAGTAAAATCAAAGAGGCAAAGCATTTTTTAGATTCAAGAAAGTATTAAAGACCTAAAGTTATTTTAGGAGAATATTCCAAATAAAATTGATTCTAGGTAGATACAGATTTGGGGGGGCGGTTTAAAATAATACCTGGAGTTTTTTGGTTTAGTACTTTGAATTTGTGTTTTAATATTGGAACCATGTTTATAATATAACTGTTTTGTAGTGTATTTTTTTTTCTGGTTGATATGTTCTAAGGTGACATGAAGCTTAAGATTGTAACTTTATTATACTTTTCCTTCTATGCATAATTTTTTAGTTGAATGAACTAACCTACTACCATAGTGAATTTTTGAATTTTCCTTTGTAATAGAGTTCTTCTGTGGTGAGAGGTATTCTTCTTACCAGCATTTAAACATTCTCAGGTCTGTTCCTTCTTTAAAAAAACAAATTCAAACTTTTCTTCTGTTTTGAGTTCCAGTTCAGCTTCTATTCAGTCCTCGTTGTGGTAGAGCCTGGCTTCTTTCACACCATAGTCTTTGTGCATCCTGCTCCTTCTGTCTAGATCAGCCTTTTTCTTCTCACTCCTATCTTTTTGACCCTCACTTCCTGACCTTCACCTGCCCGACACCTATTTTTTCTTTGAGTCTCACTTTGGTTGTCGTGCCCTCTGGTAGTGTTCCATTCATCCATGACACTCATCCATGGCTCTCTCGTGCTGTCTGTACACTCTTTGTGGTGGCATTTATTACACTGTGTGGTCATTTACAGTGTTTGTGCTTCTCATTAGATTCTGAGGTCCTTGAAGGCAGATGATGTGTCTTGTTCACAGTTACACCCCTGATGACTATGCCTCAGAAAACATCAAGTAAATAAATGATTGAATCATCACACTGGCTAGTTTTTTTATTAGAGCCGTGTGTTAACTCTCCAACAATGTTTACACAGAGAACAAAACTGTTAATATTTATTTAATATTTGTACAGTTTAATATTGTACAATTTATTTATAGGACCTGCTCTTACCTCTCTCCCAATTTTTTTTTTTTTTTTTGACACACACTCCTTTGTAGTGATTTAACATATGTGCCTTTTTTGGTAAGTAGTTTAGGTGACATTTTCTTTGGGTAATAAGACTGTCATTTTAACTTGCAAAATTATGAGACATGTTTCACATGTAAACTCCTTATTTTGAATAACAGCACTTTTAGTAAAATGAGTCCTGTAACTTCTAAGACTGTGATATACTTCTGAAGATTTATTAACCATAACTCAGTATGGTTAGGGTAACAGCCCAAACCAGTAATAAGCCTTCTCAATGGTCAGAAAAATTTCCTAAAGTGGAGGGAGGGTCCATTGGATCAGTTTGCCGACATGCACAGTAGAACACCTCTGTTGAGTAAAGTTTTGCTCTAGGTCTCTTGTCTTTAATTTTCATATAGTTGTGGCATTGTTACCAGGTTTCGTTTCACTCAGCATATGACTTATTTTTTTTTTTTAAAAAAAAAAAAACAAAAACAAAACATTTTGTGTGTATTGCTGGGATCTTTTTGGTTAAAATGTGACAGTTGAAGTCCTGGCTCAAGTAAAATTCAGTGCTCCTAAAAACAGCCAAAAGAACAGTCTAGCCTTGACCAAAAGTCATTTTACCAAATGCAGTTATTTAATTCAGAAGCCCATTTTTAAATTGGCTAACTATGCAGATATGTTGACTATTATAAATAATGTTGCTATGAAAATATGTGTACAGATTTGTGTATGAACATACATTTTTTATTCTCTTGGGTATACACCTAAGAATGAAATTGCTGAATCATATGGTAACTTTTTAACTTTGTGAGGTCCCCTTGAACGGTTTTCTGCAGAAGCTATACCTATTCACATTCCCACCAGTAATGTGTGAGACTTCCAGTTTTTCCGTGTCCTTGACAACACATATTATTTTCTCTTTTTCTGATAATAGCCATCCTACTAAGTATGGAGTAGTATCTCATTGTGGTTTTAATTTGCATTTCACTGATAACTAATGACGTTGAACATGTGCTTGTTGGTAGTTTATATATGTTCTTTAGAGAATTGTCCTCAAATCCTTTGCCCTTTTTTAAGTTGAGTTATTTGTATTTTTTACTGTATTGTAAGTGTTCTTTATATATTTAGGATAATGGAAGGTTTCAGATCTATGGCATATAATTTCTTTTTTCTAATTCTGTGGATTATCTCTTCATTTTCTGGATAGTGTTCTTGTCTCTCAAAAGATTTTTATTTCTTTGAAGTTCAGTTTACCTGTTTTTTCTTTGGTTGCTTTTAGCCTATTGAATTTTTAACTCCTTCACTTCCCCTTCTTTCCTTCTCCTTCACTTTGACTACCTCATGCTTATTATATAAGCTTACTATATATGCTTATTATATAAAAAGTATGCAACAAACTCTAAAATTACCTGTTTATCAGATCTGTCCTCCATAATTTATAACTTCCTTAGGAAAAAGCTTCTCAAATAGAAAGAGGAAGGGATCCAGGGCTGAAAGTCCCCTAAAACCAAACCCATTGCCATAGAGTCAAGTCCAACTCATGTGCTGGGAGTTTTACCTTTGTTATCGATTAAATCCTCCTAACAATCCTTTGAGGTGAAGACATTGTTGGAAACAAACTGAGTTTGGGTAAAATTAATTAGCTTGTCCAAGATCATATGCTTGACTAAGGAGTACATTGGTGTTCATACTAACATCTCTGTGGCTCTGCCATGCTTCCTCCTTGAAACTAGAGCAGGCAGTGTCTCTAGGCCGTGAACAGACGTTTCTGTTCATAGGTCTCCTTTATTCTGCAGTTAATGATGTTACTCATACACTGTTCTTTCAACCTGTTAATACATTTATAGCTACAGATACTGCAGGACAATTGAGAGAGAAAGGGGTAGACAGAGGAATAAAAGAGGTAGAGAAATGTTTAATTTACAAACCTAATCTAAATACACATCACAAATAAGGAAAAGTAAAATCTGCTGTATGTCAGTGTCCTTAGCCTGTTGTCTTTGGACCCCTAGGAGATCCATGGATGGGTTTATAGAAATTAACAAGCTCCTTGAAATTGCATGTAGATTTTGGTGCATTGATTTTTCTTGAGGAGAGGATTTGTAGTTTTCAAAAGAATCTCAAAAGTCTATTATCTCAAATGATTAAGAGCTACTGCCGGGGCCTTGGGGTTCCCCTGGGAGCATGGCCCCTGACCCTGATGCTGCTCCTGTCCATAAATCACAAGGGAGATCAACCCTTCGGACAGGAATGGATTAGACTTGGCAACACAGAATGACCATACCGTGTGTGCACTTTATGGTTTTATGCATCTATAGGATGTCATCCTGCTGACCTCTTACTGGAGGCGGGGGAGAGGGTGGAGAGGAGAGGACAGGAGATTGTTAGGAAGATATGATAGAACAGAGAGAAAGAATGTGCTGTCACTGGGCAGGGAGAGCAGTGGAAGCTGCACATTAGGCGGGCATGCAAATTTACATGGAAATGTACATTTTCACTCAATCATAAGGAAAAAAAAAGAGCTGCTGCTTAGGAGAGGAATATATAGGCTGTGAGAAGGAAAAAGCAGGTAGTATGTTAGCAATTTGTCTCTTTCCATTGGCCGTGCTTTGGTTATGTTGTGGTTTGGGTTAAACCTTTCCATCTGGTTTCAGATATTTTTGTTTTAGATGCTTTTTTTATACCTGTTGGTGTAAGACGAATTCAATTAGGCTTCTTTTCCCCTCAAAGTTAGTTTTTTCAAGTGTCAAAGTTTTTAGTTAATGAATAGATTAACAGTTCTTTGTCTTTTGATAGATGAACACGTAAGTTCAATTCCAGTGTTTCCTGATGTTGTTCACACATCTAAAATATTTGGGATTTCTTTTTTAGGGGGGTTTAAAATATAGAAATATAATGACAGCATTTCTCAGAGCTACTTTTGATTTCTAAGTGAACTTTTAATTCAAGTTGACAAGTACATAGGCCTTTCATAATGGGTTACATTACAGGTAGCCACAAAGTATACATACAAACCTGCCAAAAATATCTCAGTTCTAGCTGGAGTATCACCTTTCCAAGTTTAAGGAAAGGAAGATTCACAAGGCCTTTTAAGTCTGATTTTTTGTAATAAAGCTAACAAGCAGGATATTAATGAATAATGGTCAGAATTCTTGGATAATTAACCATTTTGAAAATGGACTACAAAACTCTTTGCCATTGAGCCAATTCCAACTCTTAGCGACCATATAAGACAGAGTAGTATTGCCTGTAGGGTTTCTAAGACTGTACATTTTTACAGAAGCAGATTGCCACATTTTTCTCCAGCGAGTAGCTGGTGGGTTCCAACTACTGACCTTTCTCCTAGTAGCAAAGTGCTTTAACCAGTGCACCACCAGAGCTCCTCTGAAAATGGACTATTGCATTATATAATTGCATTTAGCAAAACAACCTTTGGTTAAGGCTAGCCTGAGACTTTCCAGGATTATGTATCTGGTGGGTATGTTGTTCTGGTAGTTTTTTAGAGCACTGAAATTTGAATCTTTATGTAGCCAGGACTTTGCTTGTCAGGTTTTAACCAAAAAGATCCATAGTAATACACACAAAACTTCTTATTTTTCTTTTAAAAATAACTGCTTTGGCCATGATGGGGCTCACGATGTTCAGTCCCAGTGGCAACATGACAAAAAAAGGGGTGCACCCGTAAGAACTCCACTAAAAGACGACAGTCTATGGTTGAAGGCCTGTGAGTTCCCCCCAGGAGCATGGCCCCTGCACCTGATGCTGCCCCTGATCATAGATCATTACTGATGTCATCTCTTTGAATAGGAATGGAATGGACTCAGGAACACAGAGTGGCTTATCATGTGTGCATTTTCTGGTTCTGTGCATCTACAGGATGTCGTCCTACTGGCCTCCTCCTAGAGGGGAATGGAGAGGAGGGGACAAGAGATTGTTAAGAGGATATGACATGTAGAGAACAGAAAGGAGGAGTGTGCTGTCACCGGGCAAGACGACAGAAGGAGCTACAGATAGGCGGGCATGCAAATTCGAATTGTATTGTAAACTTTCGCTCAATTGCAATTAAGTAAAAATAAATAAAATAAATTTCAAAAAGTAGCTGCTCTGTTATGTTAGAACCATGGTGGCATGGTGGTTAAGAGCTCGGGTGCTGACCAAAAGGTTAACAGTTGACACTCCTTGGAAACTCTGGAGCAGTTGTACTCTGTCCTTTGGAGCCACTATCAGTTGAAATAGACTCAGTGAGAATGGAGTTTTTGTTTGTTTGTTTGTTTTAACTTATATTCTATTTGCAGGTGATGTTTGTTACTTACACTGAATAGGGAAAAAATGCTTTGAATGTATGTTGTGGTCATCTAAGTCCAGCAGTGTAGCCTACCTAGTATATGATTTCCTCTTTGGCCCTAGGATGGTTACTGGTAAAGGTTGGGGTTGCTTAAGCTGATTGTGTGGTGGGTAATGCACATTAGTTTTTATAGTCTTGTATGGAAATGCACAGACTGTTGATGCTTGAAGGTAATTAGGTAGTACCTGGGAGGAGTACCTCTCTTTTGTCCTCTTCAAGCTGCACTTGCATGTTATGAAGGGTGCACAATGGCATGCTCATTTGAATGCATGTGTAAAACACTGCAGTGACGTTTAGTTTTATAAAAGCTTTGTCTGAAACTGAAGGTGACAGGCATTTCTCAATTTCCATTTCTTACAGAAAAATGGATTAGATGGACTACTTAAAAATAATTGTTTAATATATTATTCTTTTATTAAATGAGATTGCATTAAAATTAGTTGCATTTTAAATATGTAAAGTAGAAGCATCTGAGAACACTTAATGATGTTTATTCAAAATATGACATAATGATGTATATGTGTATGTATCATTTATGATTTCATTTGTTGTAAAGTTGACTTCTACAAATTGGTGTTGATAGCCTTTCTAACTCCAAGCCAATTTTGTGAAATTGTCCTTTGGAGATAAAGGACATTTATAAGTATACGTCTGATCCTGTAAATAGACCCTTTTTCACTATAAATTTTATTTCTGTAGCTTCTAGTTTACACAGCATGTTTAAAGTTTACAAAACTATTTAGTTTTATCTTTGAAAATGTAACCATTTTGTTACAAGAAGCTGAACTAAAATTAAATTTGGGGCTTTAGTGTGTCAAAAGTGGTTACTGTGAAACAAACTGCAGGTGGATCAATTTGAAGTTGGAAGTGTATCCTCCTGAGTTAGTCTAACATGCAGGGCACACTTCTGAAGAGAAGTATGAATTCTGCTAGCTAAGAATAAAATTTAGGTCCCTGAAGATTAGTCTGGTTTTATTTTTTTACTTTGTGTGGTATAGATATTTATTTGTTCAAGGTCTCAGTGCATATTTTGAAATAATAATGTTTAACATTTAACTCAATAAGAGACAGTGGAGTGAACCCATACCTGCTTAGTCAACTTGATTCTGACTCACAGCCCACTGCCATCGAGTCAACTTCTACTCATAGCAATGCTGTGGGACAGAGTAGAATTGCCTCGTAGAGTTTCTAAGGAGCACCTAGTGGTTTTGAACTGCTCACCTTTTGGTTGGCTGATGGAGCACTTAACCACTGCATTACCAGGGTTTCCATTTTGACTCATAGTGAGACTATAATAGAAAAGCATGGAACTGCCCAATCCAGTTTCCAAGGAGCACCTGGTGGGTTCTGACTTCTTAACTAGCAGCCATAAACTTAACCACTACAAACACCAGGGTTTCTTCACTGAAACCAGGAGTTAGAAAACCAGAAATATAGCCCTTGTTCTGTCTTTTACCAGTGTTGACAATGGGAAAGAGCTCAAAATGACCCCCAGCCTGAAAATGAAAGTTGGTCCAGATCTTTTGTTGCAGGACAGTGATGCTTAAGTAAGTAAAAACCTATGTAGTTTTATTCGCTGTCTTTTTCATAATCTGTTTCTTGTATGCAGCGTGCCTTCTCCATCTGTCTGACTGCTTGTCTTTCAAAAACAGTTCCAGCTTTATCTCATCTCTGAAGTTTTCCTTCACACCCTCACCACCTTTTACATAGTTAATTATCTTCTCAGCACTGCTACTGTATACTAAATGTGTAGGTGAGCATGCTTATCCAGGTAGTGCAGTTGATAAGTGCTACATCTGCTAACCAAAAGACTGGCAGTTCAAATCCACCAGGCACTCCTTGGAAACTTTCTGGGGCAGTTCTTCTCTGACCTATAGGGTCACTATGAGTTGTAATCAACTTGATGTAGTGGGTTTGGTTTTTTGGGTTTATGCTAGTACTTAACAATTGCTAAGTACCATTGTAAGCACTTATAAGTATTAGTTTATTTAACCCCAGTAACAACCCTGTGAGATAGGTAGTATTATTATTATTACCATTTTACAGATGCAGAAAATGAGGCATAGAAAAGCTAAGAATGCCTGAGTTAGTAGGTGCAGGAGGTAGATTTTTAATGCAGGCAGTCTGCTTCAGAGTTTCTGTTCTTAACCATTCTGCCATGCTATCTCTTGCTGTTGTATTGTGATTACGGGTTTTCATCTGCCTCCTTCCTTGGACCTTTGAATACTAGATGGCTTCAGCTTCTGTGATACCTAACACTTACTAATGTTTAACAAGCCAGCCAGCCAAGTGCCGTCAAAAAGGTGTGATAAATATGCTTTATGTAACTGTAAAGCATCATGTAAATACAGATTAAGATTTGACAGTACCAAAACTTGGAGTAAAATGAACTCCTTATGTCATTGGTCCCATCATTTAGCCATTTTGGTCAAATATTCTTTGCCATAATAATGCAGTTTATTTTATATAAAAGAATAAGATCAAGTTGTCTGTATGATAACATTTGTTAAAGTTATGTAGCAGTTTATGTCTTGAGTCATTCACACCTCCAGTGTGACTCATAAGGTGTGTTGAAGTTTCTTACTGGTGGAGATTATTTTAAGAACAAAACAGGACCCAATAAGTCTTCATTCATTTTAAGCAAGTAGAACTTAACAGAATGAAGAGAAGAATTAGACTTTCATTGAGGATGTGGCTTTTAATTTTTGATTACTAGGAAGGAGAGCTACATAATTATCTTCGGTAAGGAGCACATTCTTGTTTTTAAAAAAAGTTAAAAAATTGCAATTCAGATATTTAAAATTTTGTCTTAGTGATTACTGGTATGTCATGGGATTTAATATAAAATGGTTTGTGCTTGTGTTGTTATTATTATGATTGGCATTACCTTTTTTACTTTTATTTTTCTTCTACAGTTTCTTCACTTATTTTAAATTTTTTCTGTCTGGGTGGATTATGTATTTTGCCATGCATATGTTTCAAAGATATACTTAAATTAGGCATACAACTGAGTACTGTTATATATTTTGACCCCTAAAACGTAACTCTAATGATATTCTTTAAAAATCTCCAGTGGCACTATCTTGCCATCCATATCAACTACAAACTCTGCAGCCCATCCTTCAGCATCAGCCACATGTGGCAGTAATTCACCTGTCTTGTTATGTATCTCTTCCATAAACCCTATACTCTAGTGAAGCTAGACAACTTTCACTATCTCCAGCTCAAGAATATCTTCTACCATACCCTATTCTTATTTTCCTTCATTAGAAATAGACTTTCCCACTTTAATTTGCCAGTCTGAAACCTACCAGCCCTTCGTAGCTTTTTAAAATGTGCTCTCCTTTTCAAAGCCTGTACTAGGTTCCTCAACTAGATGTGATTTCTTTCTCTTTTAAACTTCTACTTTGTACTTTTATGGTTCCTATTAAACATGTAACAGGTATTGTGTAATTATTTAATCATATAGATTTTGAAATATTTGCCACTTGGCAGTTGTGTCACCAACATAGTTTCCTAATGAGAAAGAAGTAAATAGCCTCTGTAAAAGCAGCAAAGCTTTGAATCAAGTATCAGACCATTCCTGTCATGGATACCAAATGCCACTGTATCCATTCTTTCTAGTGGATAAGTTTTTGAAAGAACTGTGCCAGTACACCTTTATTTTTTCTCCCTGTTCCTTGTATTTTCTTGGTAGTTGTAGTTTTGGCCTAATCCTCTTATATAGTTGTGTACTTTAGAAAGCTCTCCATACAGCAGGACAAGGATTTGGTAGTATATGGGTATTTTAAGCTTTGGAGGAAGGTCAATGGAATTGATTCTGAGGGAAGTGGAATAGGCAGAGGTAGCAGACTGATATACCTTACAAGCTTGTCTTTTCAAAAGACTAGTCACAAGTAAAATTTAAAGTATTTTGTGCAGAGGATGCTTATTTTAATATTTACATATTTTAAGAGAAAAAAATAGAACTTTTCAAAAATTAACTGTTGAAACTTTTCAGGAAACAGAATTGTTTTCCTCTTCTAACTAAATAAACACACTAGAAGATAGTATAAACTTATTTTGTTTATTTTGTAGTGCACCTGGAACAGCAAGCTCTGTTTCACTATCTATAATATAATGCCGTATTTTCTGACTTTTTCTTAAAATTTTAGTTTCTTTGTAGTAACTGGTTTTTAGAGTGTCAGGACTGGTTGCTTCTTACTGTATATAACCCCAACATACATAATACGTTTGTCCTCAAACTGTCTGGAGTAATGTGTACATCAATTATAGCAAGACCCTAAGGAATGGAGAAAATAGTCCTTAAGAACAGATGAAGTTGTATTTTTCAGTAATACAGAGAGATGAATTTAAACAGTGTTGGTATAGCAATGGTTAAGAACTCAGCTGCTAACCAGGAGGTCAGCAGATCAAATCTACCAGTTGCTCCTTGGAAACCCTATGGAGCAGTCCTACTCTGTCTTACAGGGTCGCTATGAGTTGAAATATGTTCAATAGCAACAGATTTGTTTGTTTTGATTTGTTTGAAATGTTGGCGAAGGCTTTTTATGTTCTCCTGCGCACTTTCAGGTTCTTAGAACTCAGTGTCTTATAAAAAACTAAGTTAAGGTGATTTATAATAAGTCATTTGGGACTGAGGATAAACATAAAGGGTGAGATAATGGAAAATTGAAGGTCCTAATTTCCCTAAATGTGTTTTTAGCTTTATAAAGGCTACCCTATTGTGCCCTTAGGAGATACTTAAACATTTTCTGGAAAAGGAATAAAGGAAGATTATCACCAAAACTCAGGCAAGGAAAAAGCTGACAAAATCAAAGGAAGAAAGTAAAATACTGGCAGAAAGCCCATATGTATTTCAGTGTGAACAATTAGACTTCATCATGTATTATGATACTGTGATTTATTGATGTTGATGCAAGTTTTCATGATTTGAATAGTGGTGAGATATCACTTTCAGGTGCATGCTCATAATTTAAAATAGAATAAAGCATTTTTTAGAATAAAGAATAAAGAATTTTAGAATAAAGAATTTTTTAAAGTTAGGGTAGTTTTCTAATTTATTAAAGGAGAAGATTCTCCTGTGAATCCAGCTCTTGCATCTTTCTGATCTTTAACTTTTTAAATAAGAACTTTTATTGTCTGTACTATTAGCTTAAGATTAAGATGGTTACTGTAAGGGTTTAGTTGACAGGTAACTTGTAGTTCTTTACAGTGGCTGGGTTATACTTTTTTAACAAACTATCCCCCCCCACCTCCCATTTCTAGGTGACTTAAAACAGTGAAAGTCTTCTTCCTCACCCTTCGTGGCTGTGATGGATCATCAGGGTGTCTGCTCATACCGTCATCACTCTGTGATCCAAGCTGAAGGAACAGCCATCTTCTTGTACATCACCAGTCACCATGATAAGAGAGAGAAGAGGTCTGGAAGATCTCTCATTGTATTTAAATACAGCAGCTTAGAATTGCCTCACATTACTTATGTTTGCAACATGATGCCTAGAATTAAACATGTGGCCCCTTGCAACTGCAAGGAAGTGCAGCACTACCTGTATCGGGAAGATAGATGAAAAGATTTGATTAAAACACTATCGTCCACCAGTCTGTCATTTTTGTAATCAGATACTCAGTGTACTCTCTCTCATAGGCAAAATACACTTACTGTGTCCCCAAGATAGAGAAATCCAGAGTTCTATCTAATCGTGACATCAAGCTCAAAGTCCAGGACCTCTGAATGATGTAAGAGTACAGTACTTGGTGGTCTGTTCATGAGGAGATAGTGTATAATGGTCTCTGCATTTGATCCGGATACTGTTCCTTTTGATCTGGAGGCCTGTGAAAGAAATTAACAGATGACCTACTGCCCCCACATAGTACACAATAATGAATAGCAACAGATAATAGAAATAAACATACCCATTTGAAAGGGAGCAGAGTAGGAGATACACAGCAGTTGATCAACTACAGCAAATTCTGAACTCCCTCAGAGTAGTCATTGAGAGGACCCTCCACCCTGGAGGTAAAGAATGTTCTTGAATATATCCTGATTTTATACCTCAGGATTAGCTCTCATTTGCTTTTTTCCTTCCTGTGGTCCTTAGTTTCATCATCCTGGGCATTTGTCCTGCCCTCATCTCTCCTGTTATCTTCTTTGGCATATCCAAAATTGTTAATACGGATATACCCTTAAAAGATGAACAGCTGTCTTATCCTACTTCCTGCTATTGGTTTTTGGGAACCCAAAGATCATTTTAAGTCTTGAACAGTCTGTTTTAGCATAAGCTGGTGCCTCTTTTGGTTGTGTGATTCTCAAAAGCATGGTTGGCTTTTTATATATATTTAACTCTAGTTATGTCCATGTGCCCTAGCCACAGTTCTTTTCTAACCATACTTTGTAAATTTACTGTAAAGTTTTACTTTAGTGGTACTATACTTCTTTCTTGACTTTGAATACAGATATTTCTGCTGCCATGTCACATATGCTTTCCCAAAAAGCTTCAGTTTCTGCAAAATCATGCACTAATGCAACAGGGTTTATAGGAAAAAATAGAGTTGGGGCAGATCACTCAAAATCTGTGGAACACTGTGTCCAGTGCACTAATTAAAAACAATGAACGCCTATAGTAACACAGTAGCATGTTAAACCTCCACTGGCGTATGTACTCAGTGTCAGTCTCTTGAGCTTGGGCAGTTTTCTAGTCTATTTGCTTTTGAGCTGTGGGGCCCTGAAGACATTCACACCTAACAGAAATCAGATTCACTGTTTTAATCTATGATGTGGGCTTCAGCAATCAGAAAGTTTTAGTTGTTTGTTTGTTTTTTGTAAACACAAGGGAAGAAGCACACTCTCAACTGTGCCACATATAAAGTGGAAAGTGTGGCAGTTCATGAAGTCACTGAGGCAGCCACTGCTTGCATTAAAGGAAGGTACAGAAGTAAGATAGTTACCATTTTTCTTAAGGTCTTCATAGTTTGCTAAGGCTTTTTAATTATGAGAAATCTTGCTCCTAATCACTTTAAACATTAACTTGCTGGGAAAATCCCATATAAAAACCGGCATGATTTCTGTGTTATATTGACATTGTTTCCCAGTTTACAGATAGCATTTTATCTAAATCACGTTAGAGAAATAAGCTTCCTAACAAAACAAACTGAGATTTGAGAAGAGAACCTCAACTTTAGTCTCTTTTTAGAAAAGGTAATATCTTAATCAGTTAGACTTTATTGAGACTTGATATTTTTCTTCTTTATTGTGATGAATAGATTTCTTAATTTTACGGTTAACTTGAGAATTACCCTTATTTTCCTTGGTTTGAGCCAGTCTGTTATTACTTGATATTGCTTTGCTTTCCACTCCGTTAGAAGTTTCTGTAACTACACTGTTCATTCCCTCTTTTATTCTGACATTGTTGTCATTTACAGATGAACCTCTCATTGCCTGTAGTAATTCTTCTGGTTTTGGATAACCCTTGAGAGTTCATTTTCTAGGTTGATATCAGCTGGTACAATTTTGCACCCTAGATTCAGGCTATGGTCTGATGTTGTATGTTCTCAGACCAAAGGACTCCCTTTAATAATTCTTGTCAGTTTGGTTTGGTTTTTACATATTCCCATAATTTCTGTTTATCTGGAAATGTCATAATTTCACCATCATATTTTAGCATGAGTTTTGCAGCATGTATTAGTCTTCGTTAACTTTTTTTTTTCTGTCAAGGTTTTATGTATGTCATCCCATTGCTTTCTTGCCCACATGGTTTCTGCTGAATAATCAGAGCTTCGTCTTAATGTTTCTTTTCTGTGCATAACTTTGTTTTTCCTGAGCTACTCTTGAAATCTTTTCTCTGTCTTTGGTTTTAGTGAGCATAATTATAATATGCCTTGGTCATTTTCTTTTAGGGTCTGTCTTATGTGGGTTTCATTGAATTTCTTGAAAGGTCAGCTTTTTATCTTTCATGATATTAGGACAGTTTTCTGTCCACAGTTCTTCAGTGATCTTCTCTGTGTTTTCTATTTTCTCTCTCTTCTGGAACTCCAGTTACTTGGAAGTTTTTGCTTTCAGTTGTATCCCACATCATTCCCAGAGTTTCTTCATTTTCTTTCTGATTTTCCCTCTCCAAGTGTGTCTGTTTAATTTCACTGATCCTGTGTTCCATCATTTCAAACCTACCTCTCAGCCCTTCTGTGACACTGTACATTTCTGAAATCTTGTAGTTTATCTTTTGGATTTCTGATTGTTGTTTTTGTATGATTTCTAGTTGTGGATTTATTTTGGAATTTTGCTCTGCATTATTTTCATGAATTCTCACATGAATTTGAAGGCCTTTTCTGTGAATTTGTGCATTTTTTCCTTATTTTTTGTTGCTTTTTACTTCAACTCTTGCATAGCTCTGAATATTACAGATTTGAATTCCCTGTCAGGTAATTCAAGTGCCTTTTCTGCTACTGGAAAGTCATTTAATGTTTTTATTTTGTATGCTGTCTTAGGCTGGGTTTTCTAGGGAAGCAAAACCAGTAACACATGTAGGTACAAGGAAAGATTTATAATATATATATAGACAGATAGGTAGATACAAATATAGGAAACAGCTCACGTAATCACAGAAGCTGAATGTCCCAAGCTCTGGCACAAGCCTCACGTGTCCACGGAAGCTGAGGAACCCAAGATCAGCAAGTCAAAGACCAGAGTTGCAGATCACCAGTTGTGTAGGTCAGTGGATCCCAAGCTGGTGGCGAGACGGAGCAACAGGCTGGCGAACCCAGGATCGGCAGGTCAGGGAGCAGGACTGGGCAGAGGCTGGCGAACGCAGAATCAGCAGGTCAGGGAGCAGGACTCTCAAGTGCCGACTATAAGGACTGATAAGCCCAACAGCTGCTAGCTCAAGTCCCGGAACCAGACGCTGGAAGAAGAGAGCAGGAGCTCCTGGCCACGTGAGCGATCAGCAGCCGTAGTCCAGGGTCGCGAGATGAGAGCCGAGGGGCAGGGACCCACCACAAACCCTGCCCTGCGACTTAATACAGCAGCCAAATAGGTAGTAGCCAAGTTGACATAATCCTGACCACCACAGATGCCGACTGGAACCATCCTGTCCTGTGTCTTTTTATGTTCTGATATTGTTTGCTGTCTTTGGGACATTCAGTAGTTATTGTCTTCATTACTTGATTGTAGATCTGTTTGTTTCATCCTACTTATTTGGTTATGTCCCAAGCAGGCTGTGCATTCTCTGTTGTTTGCTCATCTGTGGTCATGATATTTTTCTCCACCTTCTCCAGTGGGCAGGACCAGTCCACTCAGCTGCAGGGCAGCAGGGCAGGTCTAGCTGAAGATTCCAGTAGACAGTGCGTGTGCTGCTCTGGGGTGTGATATTCAGCTTATGGTGCTGGTAGGCAGGAAGGAGGGGGGAGGTTGTAATGTGTGTGGAGTTAAGATAGATATGGAAAAGAGGAGATAAGAGAGAGAAACAGGAGCCAAAAACAAACAGAAAGAGTACTAAGGGAGCTTGTTTGGAGAGTGGAGAGATGAGAACCAGAAACAGAGAAAAAGGGAAAAAAAGACAAAAGGAGAAAAAAATAAAAGGGGAAAAAAAGTAACACTGCCAGGGTCCTACTGGTGCTGCTGCAAAGATCGGGACAGTGTCTCCCAGGCTGCGCAGTATATAGCCTGACTAAAGGGGGCATAAATGCCACACACAGTCAGGTATTCAGGAGACAGGGAAAGAAGGTAAGTGTAGTGAGATGAGAACTGAGAAATGAAGAAAGACAAGAAACAAAAAAGAAAGGAAAAAAGAAATGCTTCCAGGGATCCCCATGGGGTACTAAGCCATGCAGTATAGCTGACTAGAAGGGACTCTGAAGCCACAAAAAGAAAAGGCAACCAGACAAAGACAAAAAAAAAAAAAAAAAAGCTCCAAGAATCCCACCAGTGTGGCATCACAGCTTTTCAAGAATTGATGAAGATGCTACATGGAGTCGGATGTTCAAGAGAAAGGAGGAGCAGGTGGTGAGAGGTATTGAAGAAACCAAAAGAAATAGAAAAAAGCAATACTAGCTGCAAAAAAATGTTGCTCAAGGAGCCAGCCAGTGTGGGCAGGGCAGATCTAAGTGACCAGGGCCGAAAGACTTTCCGCTGGGCCAAAAGACTGCAGCCACTGGAAAGCAGAGGCATCTGAGGCAGGGGGAAAAGGAGAGAGTGACATTAGGAAAGCATATAGACTGGTTACTAGGTGATCTGTGTTCTGCTAGGAGCTCCTGAAGCTACTTTCATGTACTCCCTGTCCACCAGTCTCCAGTGTGGGTGAGACGAATCCAAACAAAACAGCCATTGCACTTCCTGGCTGGCTCAGCCACTTCAGCTGAGGTGGCGTAGGTAGAACAGCAGGAAGAGGATGGGGGGTGAGACAGCTTGTATCTCTGGTTACCAGATGCCTTGTGCTCTGGTTTCCATAAAGCTGCTTTCCAGTGCTCCCTGTTTGCCAATCTCCTACAGGAGTCCAAGAGGGCGAATCCATGCTGAGTCAGCTGTTACAAGACTTTGCTTGTGTCTCTTATCACTTCTGTTCTCTGTCGTTTCTTATTCAATTCAATATTTGGCTGAGATCTTTTTTTTATTATTATGATTGAATGAAAATGTATATTCCTGTATAAATTGCATGCCCACCTATGTGCAGCTCCCACTGCTCTCCCTGCCCAGTGACAGCACACTCTTCCTCTCTATTCCATACATGTCTCATCCTCCCAAGAATCTCTTATCTCCTCCTCTCCACCCAGTCCCCTGCCTCCAGTAAGAGGTTAGCAGGACGACATTCTATAGATGCATAGAACCGTAAAATGCACACGTGATATGGTCACTCTGTGTCACCAAGTCCAATCCATTCCTGTCTGAGAGTTGACCTTCATTATGATTCATGGACAGGGGCAGCACCAGAGCCAGGCACCATGCTCCCAGGGGAACTCTGAGACCCATGGACCATCAATTGCAGTCTTTTAATGGAACTCTGAGAGTACACTCGTTTTTATTCTTGTGTTGCCAGTGAGACTCAACTTTGTGAGTTCGTCATGGCTGTCACTGTTGGTGGCTAGGAACCATCTAGTTCTTCTGGTCACAAGTCGATGTAGTCACCCACTTACGTGGGTCTCTCTGTTTTCTGGGTTCTCTTTCCCCCATGTTGTTTTGGTCCTTGATGGTCATCCATTCATGCTAAGTTAGGACCATTTGATATACCCTCAGATGGCAGTTTGGCAGCTTTTAAGACCCTGGACACCACTCACCAATGTGGGATGCAGAGGGCTGTCTTAGCAAAATGCTAGTTGTGCCAGTTGGCTTTGGTTTCCCCTGAGAGCATAGTCCCTGATCCCCCACCCCAGCTACTCTGTCCTTGTAATATTGGATTAAGATAAGAGGAGTAATTATGTTATGTTGCAGTCCAGTTAGTATTGATCTTCTTTCTAATGTGTGCTGTCCCACATTTGTGACCAAGTTTCAATTTTTGGCAGATGGATATCCAATTTTGCCAGCATCATTTGTTGAAGAGATTGTTTTTTCCCCAGTTTAATGTCTTAGGGCCTTTGTTGAATATCAGCTGTTCCTAGGAAGATGATGTCAGCTCTGGGGTCTCAGTTCTGTTCCATTGATCTATCTGTGTCTTTTTGTACCAGTACCAACCTGTTTTGACTACTGTGGCAGTGTAGTAGGTTCTAAAGTTGGGTAGTGAGAGGCCTCCCCGTGTGTTCTTCTTTTTCAGTTGTGCTTTACTTATGTGGGGCTTCTTCCCTTTCCAGACAAAGTTGGTGATTTGTTTCTCCATCTCATTAAAAAATATCACTGAAATTTGTATTGGAACTCCACTATGTAAGTAGATTGCTTTGGGCAAAATAGACATTTTCACAACGTTAAGTCTTCCTACCCATGAATAGGGTAGGTTTCTCCATTTATGTAAGTCTCTCTTAGTGTCTTGTAGTAAGGACTTGTATTTCTCTTTGTAAAGGTCTGTTATTTCTCTGGTTAAATTAATTCCTAGGTACTTTATCTTCTTAGGGGCTATAGTAAATGGTATTAATTTGGTGATTTATTCATTAATAATCTCATTGTTGGTATAAAGGAATCCTACTGATTTACTTATGTTTATCTTGTATCCTGAGACTTTGCTGAACTCTTCTATCAGTTTAGGTAGTTTGCTTAGGGATTCTTTGGGATTCTCTGTGTACACAATCATATCATCTGCCAATAGGGAAATTTTGACTTCTTTGCTGATGCAGATGCCCTGTATTTCTTGGTCTTATCTAATTGCTCTGGCTAGAACTTCTAGTACAGTGTTGAATAGGAGAGGTGAGAGTCGGCATCCTTGTCTAGATCCTGTTCTCAAGGGAAACTGTTTCAGTCTCTCTCCATTCAGGATGATGTAGGCAGTTGGCTTTGTATAAGTGGCCTGTACTGTTCCTATTTGCCATCTATTCCTATTTTGCTGAGAGTTTTTAGCATGAATGGGTGTTGGACTTTATCAAATGCCTTTTGTGCATGAATAGACAAAATTAGGTGATTCTTGTCTCTTGTGTTATTTATGTGGTTGATCACAGTAATTGTTTTTCTGATGCTGAACCAGCCTTGCATCCTTGGTATGAATCCAACTTGGTCATGATGGATTATTTTTTTGATATGTTATTGTATTTTATTGGCAAGAATTTTGTTGAAGATTTTTGCATCTAGATTCGTGAATGATATCAGTCTGTAGTTCTCCTTTTTTATTGGGTCTTTCCCTGGCTTTGGTACCAGGGTTGTGCTGGCTTCATGCAATGAATTTGTGATTATTCCATCCCTTTCTATACTGTGAAACAGTCTCAGTAATACTGGAGATAGCTCTTCTCTAAAAGCTTGGTAGAATTCTGTGGTGAAGCCATCTGGGCCCAGGCTTTTTTTCATTGGTAGTTTTCAGATGAGTTTTTCAATCTCTTCCATTGTGATGGGTTTATTAAGTTGTTCTGCTTCACCTTGTAATAATTTTGGTAGGCAAAATGAATCAAGGAATTTGTCCATTTCCTCTAGGTTTTCAAATTTGTTGGAATACAGTCTTTCATAGTATTCTGTTAGAATATTTTTTATTTTGGCTGAGATCTTTATCTCTTCATTTGAGTCTTCAGGTTCCAGGATTGATGTTTATCTCTGTTTTACTTAGTTTTTTCATCTTTGCCGTGGAGGAAGCCATGGTGCTTCTGTCTGTAGCACCATGTTGACTGGAAGTCTCCTCATTTACGCTTTATTAATGGTTATGAGAGCCAAATCTTTGATTTAATCCTTACCTCAATACTGACTTCTAATTAGCCTTTTTAGCTCAAAGACCTCAATTTTAGAGTAAGTACTTGCCTCTTCTGACTTTACAAATCCCTGACTTTCTGGACAGCTTGTGTTCCTGATTGTAAATTAATCAATAATTTTCTGAATTCGTCCTTTTCATGTGATAATTTGTCAAATATAGTCAACAGTGACTAACATGTTCTCTTCAACACTTCTGGTAAAGGTAAAAACTCTTAAGATACATTAGCTGTTCTCTGAGATAATACAGGTGATACTGTCACCAAATAGTTCACCACTCTGTAATGAGTTGCTGTCCTTTTAGCCTATCTAATAGTTGTTTCCTTGTCTCCCTCCACCCAACTCCTCAACTAGTGCTACATATTTTGAGTTTTTTTGATAAGGCAGCACCTCATTTCCGGGTTCCACCAGTATCAGCCAGGATAGACCAAATTATTCTGTGACAGTAAATAACTAACAATCTAAATATCATTAAAAACAACCACCACCAAAGTTTTATTTTGTAATCCCACTATGTGTGTGTAACCTGTAGGTCATCTTTAGTCACTCAGGAACCCAGGTGACAGCAGCCATCACCTTGAAGAGTCCTGGTCCCTGTGCCAGAGAGAAAAGAGGCTTATAGTTGTTAGGTGTCATTGAGTCATTTCCAACTCATAGTGACCCTGTGTACAACAGAATGAAACACTGCCCAGTCTTGCACCATTTTCACAGTCATCATTATGCTTGAGCCCATTTTTGTAGCCAATGTGTCAATCCATCTCATTGAAGGGCTTCATCTTTTTTACTGGCCCTCTATTTTAGCAAGCATGATCTTCTCCAGAGACTGGTTCTTTCTGATAATGTGTCCAGAGTACCTGAAACAAGATTGTGCCATCCTGGCTCCTGTGGGACATTCTAGCTGTACTTCTTCTAAAACAGATTTGATTGTTCTTCTGGCAGTCCATAGTATTTTAACCAGTCTTTGCTAACACCATAACTAACAAACAGTCATCAGTTTTTTGTTGGTATTCCTTATTTATTGTCCAGCTTTCACATGCATATGAGGTGATTGAAAATATCGAGATTTGGATCAAACCTACCTTGGTTCTCAAAGTGACATCTTTGCTTTTTCACACTTTGAAGAGATCTTTTGTAGCATATTTGCCCCCATGCAATACATTGTTTGATTTCTTAACTACTGCTTCCATAGGTGTTGATTGTGAATCCAAGTAAAATGAAATTTTTGAGAACTTCAGTATTTTCTCTGTTCATCATGATGTTGCTTATTAGTTCAGTTGTGAAGATTTTTGTTTCATGTTTAGGTGTAATCCATATTGAAGGCTTTAGCGTCCTTTTCACTTTCAACAAGCAAGGCCATGTTATTTGCATCTGCAGGTTGTAAATGAGTCGTCCTCCACTCCTGATTTTGTGTTCTTCATACAGCCCAGATTCTTGGATTATTTGTTCAGCATACAGATGTGAGTAAGCATGGTAGAAGGATATCACCCTGATGCACACCTTCTGTGATGGTGTTCTGTTGTTCTATTTGAATGACTGCTTCTTGGTTTATGTACAGGTTGTTCATGCGCACAACTAAGTGTTCTGAAAGTTCCATTTTTCACAAGGTTATCCGTAATTTATTAGAATCCAAGTCAGATGCTTTTGCATAGTCAGTAAAACACAGATAAATGTCTTTGTTATTCTCTGCTTTCAGCCAAGATCCGCTTGACATTAGCAATGATATCCCTTGTTTCATGCCATCTTCTGAATCTGAATTGAACTTCTGGGCAGTTCCCTGTTGATGTACTGCTGCAACTGCTTTTAAATCATCTTCAGCAGACTTTGACTTGTGTGTGATATTCATGACATTATTGTTCAATAATTTCTGCAGTCTGTTGGATCCCCTTTCTTTGGAGTGGGCACAAGTGTGCGTGTTTTCCAGTGGGTTGGCCAGGGAGCTGTCTTCCAAATTTATTGGCATAAACAAGTGAGGACTTCCAGTGTTGTATACATTTATTGAAACATCTCATTTGGTATTGTGTCACCTCCTAGAATCTTGCTTTTCACCGTTGCCTTCAGTGCAGCTTCTTCTTTCATACGGTTGGTTCTTGATCATATACTACCTCCTGAAATGGCTAAATATCAACCACTTCTTTTGGTCCAGTGATAGTGTGAATTTCTTCCATCTTCATTTGATGCTTCTTGTATTGTTCAGTGTGTTGCCCATAGAATCCTTCAGTATTGCCACTTGAGGCTTGCTTTTTTCTTCAGTCCTTTCAGCTTGAAAGATGCCGTGTGTATTCATACCCTTTGGATTTTCTAACTCCAGGTGTTGCACCTTTCGTTATAATACTTTGTCTTCTCAGGCTGCCCTTTGAAATCTTCTGTTCAGTTCAGAAGAGGTATAGAGGGTCTCATATTGGTTAAATAAATGCCCTAATCTTCTGCATGTCCCTTCTACACATAATCCTCTGGCCAGAAGTAGTCACAGGATCCCATTCAACTACAGTGGGAGAAGGATGGGATTCAAAAGTACAGTTCTACCACATGCCTGCAAAGCAGAAAGCCAGAAATATTTGGGAACTCATTGCCGACTGCCACCAAGGATTTCTCTGTAAACCCAACCCTTATTTTAGTTTTCTTTGTCTTTCTGATTTTTGTTTAACTCCTAGCTTTTGCTAGTTAATTAAATTTTATTTTCTTGCCTCTCCTGCTTAATTTGAGATAATTAAGTTTATTTAACAATGCTTATAATAATTTATATTATGTCCATGGGTCAGAAGTTTTAGCATATGCAAAATAAAGCTACTAGGATTTTCCTTCATAAATGCTAGATATGACAGTATTTATATGATGAGCTTAAATTATTTTGGAGTGTTTATCATATTAGGAATAGAAAAATTATTAGCTTCGGCATTAGTGTGCCTAGGGTCAAACATTACCTGTGTCATGTACTAGATTAGTGATCTTAGACAAATTATTTAGACTCTCTGAGCTATAATTTCCTCCTTTACAAATACAAAAGAGTATAAATATATCTGTATAGATGTCAAGTAAAACGTGGTGGTATTTATTATTGCTCCTTTCTGAAATTCCACTAAAATTTTTTAATTTTTTAAAAGAATAAATTCAGCAAAAGCAAAGGAAATGGGGGAGGAGACAATAGCAAAGCAATGATAGAATTATCAGCTGTGAACTATACATAGCTATAATAATGTAAGCAGTAAGTTATTTAACAAAATGCTGTGATATTATATTGGGAGGGTCCTAGGGAAAGTTGGGAGTAACATGGCTAAAACACTATGATGGAAGATGAGAAATAATATCTAACACTGGAAAAAAGTCTAGAAATAGAAATGTAATCATATTATTTAGAAACATGGACGCAAATGCCTAGCAGTCCCAAGGGACATCTAGGTCAGTTGGCATACTATAGTTTATACACAAAATTTTCTACATTCTACTTTGGTGAGTAGCATTTGGGGTCTTAAAAGCTTGTGAGAAGCCATGTAAGATACATCTCCTGGCCCCATCAAGAGCAAAGGAAAATGAAGAAAGCCAAAGATACAATGGAAATAGTAATCCAGAGAACTAATGGACCATGAACCACAGCCTCCATGAGCTGTGCCCCTGAAGAACTAGATGGTGCCTGGCGGTGACCACCGACCACTCTTAATAGGAATCAAAATAGTAGGTTCTGGACACAATGGAATAAAAATGCAGAAAAATATTCAAATTAATAAAAAAAAAGCACCAGTCTTACTGGTCTGACAGAGACTGGAGGAACTTCTGAAGCTATGGCCCTCAGACACCCTGTTAACTCAGAACTGAAGCCACTCCCCAGTGTACCTTTAGGCAAAAGATTAGGCAGCCTATAAAACAAACAATAACACGTGAAGAATGTGCTTCTTAGTTCAGGCAAGTCTGTGAGACCAAATGGACAACACTGCCCAAAAGCAAAGATGAGAAGGGAGAGGGCAGAAAAACTGGATGAGTGTACAAGATGGAAAGGGGGAAAGTGCTGACACATTAAAGGGATTGCAGCGAATGTCACAAAGCAATGTGTTTATAAATTTTTTAATGAGAAACTAACTTGTACTGTAAACTTTCACCTAAAGCACAGTAAAACTTAAGAAAAATCCACTGTAAAGTTTCGTGGTAGGCATTATATAAAGATAATAAATAATAAGCCCTCGTACAGTACCTGGCATAACAGGCATTCAGTAAATATTAGCTTCCTTCCTTTTGTCATCTAGACAAGTTATGTGCTTGCAATAACATTCAGATGACTCAGAGTTAGGTGGTTGGCAGAACAGCAGTGTGAAATATGTCACAAAGCAAATCATGTGCCCATCTAATTTTTTTTTTAATGGATGGTTTTATTTTTCTTGGAACTATATCAACCTGATGGCTACTGTTTCTTAGAATTTCAGCCTCTGTGCAACTGACAAATCACTGAGTTATTGAGTAGATCTAGTGAGCTATATAGACAACATATTTTAAAATACTTAGCAACTTGGAATTTACTGTAGTAAACCTGAAAACAGTAATATTTATACCTAGATTATAAATGGTTTAGTCAGGGACACGTTCTCTTCTGTAAGTATGTCAATAAGCTGCTTATTTCTTTGATCCACAGTCTTAGCCCACTATACTTTTGTTCTTTCTCTTACACTGTGGTGTGATTAATATTTGAAAGAAAACCAGACAGTGTAAAGCTTTCGTTTGTTTTATGCAGGATTCGTATTTGTTGTATAGTTGGCCTGTAAACTCCTTGTGGACAGAGACTGTATAATCTGCCATATAATCTGCCATATAGTCTAATGAATGTTATGTGATACTGCATATTCATTTATCTATCAAGTACTTACTGACACCTACTGTGTGCTAGGCACCATGCTAAGCTCTGAGAATACCTTCATGAACTAGACAAACATGACTCTTGCTGTTACAGAATTTACGTTCTAATAGAAAATATTTGTTGAAGTCATGTAATCCTGTAAAATAGTGGCCCATAATGAGCCATTTTAGCAGTGCAAAGGATTGTACCTAAAGTTTAATAATTTTGAGCTATATCTGCTATACGATTTAACTATATTCTGTAGCAAGGAAGTAGTGACATCTGATTTTTTTTTTCCTCTTTGCTTTTTTCTTTACAGATAAGATGCTTGAAGCAATTTGCAGCTCTCTTCAGAAAAACTCACTAGTGCTCTGCTCTTGCCATAATACCAAATCTTTTTGACTTATACGCTTTGGTGCTGCAACACTGGAAGAATTGCACAGAGATTCCAGGAAGATCTTTGTTTATTTGAGTGGTTCTTTATGGATGAAAAAAGATTGGAGTCTTAATAGTTACTCTGTTTTAAACCTATTTCTCTATAGTCTGAACTGCTTAATAAATTGGGCCACTTATCAATGAGCCACGTGGCCAGTTCTTGTCAAGAGCTGGTTGAAAATTGTTCTGTGCATGTAGCAGGGATGGCACAAGAGGACAGTCGCCGTAGTCAAGTGCCATCCACCTTTTATCATGGTGCCAACCAAGAACTTGACCTGTCCACCAAAGTGTACAAAAGGGAATCAGGAAGTCCTTATTCTGTGTTAGTGGACACAAAGATGAGCAAACCACGTCTTCACGAAACAGAAGAACAGCCATATTTCAGGGAGGCAAGACCAGTGTCCGACGTCCATGCTGTTAAAGAAGACCAGGAGAATTCTGATGACACAGAAGAGGAGGAGGATGAAGAAGTCTCTTACAAAAGGGAGCAGATCATAGTGGAGGTAAACCTTAATAATCAAACATTAAATGTATCTAAAGGGGAAAAGGGTGTCTCTTCTCAGTCCAAAGAGACTCCTGTTCTTAAGACAAGCAGTGAGGATGAAGAGGAAGAGAGTGAGGAAGATGCCACAGATGACAGCAGTGACTATGGAGAGAACGAAAAGCAGAAGAAAAAGGAGAAGATAGTGGAGAAGGTCAGCGTTGCACAAAGGAGAAGGAGGAGAGCTGCCTCTGTTGCTGCAGCTACCACTTCCCCTACTCCCAGAACTACAAGAGGGCGTAGGAAGAGTGTAGAACCACCTAAGCGTAAGAAGCGGGCCACAAAGGAGCCCAAAGCACCAGTCCAGAAAGCTAAATGTGAAGAGAAAGAGACTCTGACTTGTGAGAAGTGCCCCAGGGTATTTAATACTCGCTGGTACCTGGAGAAGCACATGAACGTTACTCATAGGCGCATGCAGATTTGTGATAAATGTGGCAAGAAGTTTGTCCTGGAAAGTGAGCTGTCCCTTCACCAGCAAACAGACTGTGAAAAAAATATTCAGGTAGGTTTCCTCACCGAGAGGGCAAACTTTGGAGGATAGAACCTGGCTGTTCAGACTCATCTGGTATTTGCCCGCGAGAATAAATGCAGTAGAGGCTGAAGGGACAGATTTCACAAGTTTATTTTTTCAAAAACTCTTGCCTTGGTCTTTTTCAAAACCGAGGCTTCCTTTTTTATTTTAAAAGCATTAAATTTAACTAACGCTGAACTAATGGGAACACTGGTCCATTGGAAGGGGTATCTGTTAGATAGAGGTGCTTGACCAGAAGGAAAGTCAACACCTTCTGTGCACTGAGAGTGCTGTTTTAGGACTCCTTTAGGACGTGTGATATAACTCCTCTGGCATCTTCTCTGTCAAGGTGGGGAAGATTGAGAAAGGGTCAGAAATAGAGAAAGGTCCCTTTCAAGGTTTAAAAGATGCCAGATTTTAGTGCATCTCATAGGGCCAAAAACTGTAATGACACAGATTGGTGAAAGTGGAAGATCTCCAGGAGTGAGTTTGCTTTTACCAGTGGAGAGATGACAGCACTAAGTTTGTCAAGAGGCTGAGCCCATGGGAATGTGCAAACTGTAAACAAAGCTAAACTGGTTGAAAATGTTGCCCACCTGGCAGTAGGGTTACGTAATGCTACAGTATGTTAAGATAACAAAACATGGTATTCAAACCATGCTGGTGTCTTGAAGGAACTCTATTTTCATAGATTAAGAGGTGTGCTAACTATACTATATTGAGTGGATTGCAACTGTATTTTGTTTGCACGTGTGCATACATACTGATGAAATTCATAAAAGGTAAGTTGATTAGTATCTCCCTAACGTATATAAAAGAAATAATTTTGTGCTATTTTAATCCAAACTTCTTTTAAAAGATGAGATTGGTTTGTTTTTTCGCATGCTTCTAACATCTGTAAATTATACTATTACTCTATCACTTTTAATCAACAACTGAGATCACTGTTTAAAGAGATGTAAAAATATACATAAATTGCATTTGCTAGAAGTTCACTAGTTTGTAATTCATCATTTGTGAATTGGTCTCTGACACGGTGGGTTAAGTAAAAAAGATGAGGTGGTGGTGCTCGCATCTTCCAGGAACCAGCAGTGCCCTCACCTGGCTGTATGGTTCAGGCCAAAGGGTCCAGGACGCAGTGCTGCACCCTAGGGGTCAGACTTAGGTTCCTGCATGACTGTGAGTAGGCGTTCTTCCTCTGTATAGATTTTTACCTAAATTTCCTTTATTAAGTTACAGAAGAAGGAATTTGACAGATCCTTTTTGTGACTTGCCTCACTATTCCTCACCACAATAACACTAAACTGGTGTGCAGATTTTAAGTGAACTCTCTGCAGATTCTTAACGTTGTACTTCATTCTTACCTAGAGAGTTTAATGATCTTAATGAACTGGTAAGAGGCAAAAATTAAAACCCTGCTCTATAAAATGGCCTATAGGAGTAGCCTGGCCTTTTGTAGAGCAATAGCCAAGCTAAGTCTTATCTTTCTAACTCTTTCCAGGGTTTCTTATATCCTGAAGTAACAGTGATGTTCGGAATTCTTTATCTGCAGGGAATGCTAACTTGTTCTCTTAAGTATCCTGGAGTCTGAAAACTACCAGAATTATTTTGTTTTGATGTACTTTATATGTATCTATATTCTAGGTTGTTAATGATAGAAGGAGCTAGGCACAGTTGCATGTGTTTCCTGTAGATGCATGAGGGAGAGATCCTGAACTGGGCCATACAGGAAAAGGAAAGTAGGATGGACAGTTTAGAGGTTACATTAAATTCTACCACACAGGAATTTAATAATTTAAATTTGGGAAAATATAGTAAAATCTCAATTACTTATGCTAATGAAGACTGCAAATGCATGTTCTAAGGTACAAAAAACATCTTTATACCCCTAGCCAAAGCCAAGTGCCATTGAAGAGGTCTTTAAGTCTGTAGGAAACCCTGATGGCATAGTGGTTAAGTGCCATGGCTGTTAACCAAAAGATTGGCAGTTCGTATCTGCCAGGTGCTCCTTGGAAACTCTATGGGGCCATTCTACTCTGACCTGTAGAGTTGCAGTGAGTCGACATCAACTTGATGGCAGTGAGTTTGGTTTTTTTGGTTTGGTATAGGTCTATAACCATTAATATAGATTTTTATTAAATTTTGTTTTCATTTGTACTAATGTAAAACGAGTTTGTATTCTCTAGTCAACACTTCCTAACTGCACTGTGACCCACATATAGAAGGAAGCTGCTTTGGGTAATCCACATATTCAACAAAGTAAAGGCTCTTTTGATAGGTACAGTACTAACTTGATAATAGCAATCAGTCCTGTGATGCTAGTAGAACTTTCCGTTTCTTCTTATTTGAGTTTTTGCTATCATTTTGATACTCCTAAAATGTCTCTAAAGGATGCATCTTGGAAAAGAGAACATATAGATGCTGATATTGGAATCTAGACTCTGGAGGAATAGTATTTGTCTGGGTTTTGACTTTGCGGCGTGACTCAAAAGCACACCCTTCCATCTGCTAGTAGGCAGGTATGGCTTTCTGCAAGCCCCTATAAATAAAGATGATTTATATTTATCCCGCTCAGTGTGTTTCCTGTAACAAATCATTCAAGAAACTCTGGTCCCTTCATGAACATATCAAGATTGTCCATGGATATGCAGAAAAGAAATTTTCCTGTGAAATTTGTGAGAAGAAATTCTATACTATGGCTCATGTGCGGAAACACATGGTTGGTAAGTTTTTTCTGCTTTTCTCTCACATCTGTAATTTTTACTTGTTCTTTGGTGTGTTTTTTATGCTCCAGATTGGACAGGATGTGAGAAACTGCCCTATATTAATCAGCTTTGACTTGTTGAAACCAAATGCAACATGTCTTCAGTAAGCCTCACCAGATTGGACAGTGTAGTTTTCAACACCCAGGTTTCATTTCAGCGTTGTTAATTTACTTTTCTTTCAGAGCACTCCTTTTAAAAATCTCAGAAAATTTACCATGTAGAAAATTAAGATGGCATCACAGCTTTACAGTAGAACAGTTATCTTTTGATGGACTTATGAAGTACCTTCTGTATTGCAGCACACACAAAAGACATGCCATTTACATGTGAAACCTGTGGGAAATCGTTCAAACGCAGTATGTCACTCAAGGTGCACTCCTTGCAGCATTCTGGAGAGAAGCCCTTCAGATGCGAGGTAAGGCATGTGCCCAGGGGCCAGCTTCAGGTACATGGCGAGGTAGTGAGAGAGGGGGCTTCTGCAGTATGAGGCATAGGACTCCATTTCCACAAAACCCTCAGCCGTGGGCTCTGAACATTGTGTCTGATATCACTTGTGGGTAGAAACATGTCCTTTTTAATGCTGTTAGCTCTCTTAGGTTAGGTTACATTTGGGAATAACACATAGTGAGTTATTTGTCTCTCCACGGTGATTCAGAGAAAGTGATTATACCTCAATGATAATTGCTGTTGTTGTTGTTAGGTGCTGTCAAGTAGGTTCCGACCCATAGTCACCTTATGCACAACAGAACGAAATACTGTCTGGTCCTAAACCGCATCCACAATCATTTTTTTTTTAATTTTTTATTTAATATAACTGAGTGAAAATGTACATTCCCGTATAAATTTACATACCCACCTATATGCAGCTTCCACTGCTCTCCCTGCCCAGTGACAGCACACTATTCCTCTCTGCTCCATACATGTCTCATTCTCCCAACAGTCTTCTTTTTTCCCTCCTGTCCACCCACTCTCCTTCCTCCAGCCAGAGGTCAGCAGGATGACATCCTATAGATGTATAGAACCATAAAGTGCATCCAATATATGGTCACTCTGCATCGCCAAGTCCAATCCATTCCTGTCCGAAGCGTGGACCTTCATTATGATTTATGGTCAAGGGCAGCATCAGGGTGAGGGGCCATGCTCCCAGGGGAACCCCAAAACCACTGGACCATC
This sequence comes from Heterohyrax brucei, assembly GCA_028571685.1. Lineage (NCBI taxonomy): Eukaryota > Metazoa > Chordata > Mammalia > Hyracoidea > Procaviidae > Heterohyrax > Heterohyrax brucei. Next base: position 106,850,949 of record CM053149.1, on the reverse strand, counting down.
AATTGAGGTCTTTTAGTGGGGCTCTCAGGGTGCACCCCTTTTTATTCTCCACAATCATTTTTATGCTAAGCACATCATTCCTGCCACTGTGTCAGTCCATCTCTTTTTCACTGACCCTCCGCCCTACCAAGCATGGTGTCCTTATCCAGGGCCTGATCCCACCTGACACCATGTCTGAAGTATTGTGAGATGCAGCATCTCTGTGTTGACTTCCATGGAGCACTCCACTTGTACTTCTTCCAGAATAGATCTGTTATGGTAATTACATGAGAAAATTTCCCCTTTATTAATAACTTAGCTGCATAGAGAGAGCAGAGCCAAATAGTTGACACAAATAAATTCTAACATAGGTATGAAAAATAAACCTAATCTCAGAGACTATGTTAGGATGGGCTCCAGTGAGTCTACTCTGCTTTGCATTGAAAAATCTCCACTGTATCCTATGCAGAACTGTGATGAGAGGTTTCAGTACAAATACCAGCTACGCTCCCACATGAGCATCCACATTGGGCACAAGCAATTCATGTGCCAGTGGTGTGGCAAGGACTTCAACATGAAGCAGTACTTTGACGAACACATGAAAACCCACACTGGTAAGAATTTCTTGGGAAAAGTACAGATGTGTTTCGGGCATTTGTTGGTAACCAGTTAAAAGTCTGTTTATTTAAAAATCTGAACCGTGAAATTTGTATTTTAAGTGAAAATTCCACTGTAAGCGAACCTGATATATAAAAACACGAACTTATATTACTGAGAAATCAGGCTTTCCTAACTTTATGTTTATTTAAAAAAATGATTATTTGCATGTTCCTTTATATAATGGCTTCCTTCTCTGGGGTTTAGGGACTCCTGAAATTGTGTAAAACTTGTTATATGTAAATGCATATGTTATATTTCTAAGGAAAGGGCTTCTCAGAAGGATGTGATGTTAAAGAGATGGAGGACATTGATGGCTTTAAATAGAGTTATTCTTCAAGTTTGACTGGATTTGATTTACCAGAATTTATTACTTCTTAGGAAAGTTAAATAATATTTTAACCACTTTGTGTTTTTAGAGTTATAGGCTCTATAGCATGGATTTAAATCTTCATCATCTGATTACCCAGCTTCCAAGGAACTGGCTAAAATAAATAACTCCACCTGTAAATTCTATTATTGTATCTCAGTCTTAACTTGACATTTTGGGGTTAGCTGTGTTTATACAGATTGAACGGCATGAAAATGTTTCAGATTTCTTAAAAAAAAAAAAATCTGATCATAGGATTTTGAGTTTTGTTAGTTTGCAGAGTAGCAGAGCTAGGAAGAGCCACAGAGGTTATCTTGCTTAGCCTGCTGTTCTTTCTCTTAGGGTAAGGTAGCTGCTCATCACTGGATCTCATTCATTCTCATTTGTCTGTGAAATTCTGTGGAGAAGAAAAATGCCTGCCCAGGGGCTTCATTCCTGTTCAGAGCAGAGTTCTCGCAGGTTTTTAAGGATTAGGCTAAAGGAAGAGTTAAGAGAGGAGCTTAAACCTCAAAAGATGATCATTTTGAAGTTATAATCTAAGGAGATATAACAGGATATATCAGAGTATTCAAAGATTCTCTACTCTGATGATCCTCAGGTAGGCCCTTAGTTCTGAGTTAGGATTCAGGCTTTTTTGGTTACTCAGCAGGAAACTGTGGAGCTGGAAAGATGAACTTACGTCTAATTCACAAACAGTGCTTGGCAGATAGTGGCAATTGGTAGATGTTCATCATATGTCTTCTTAGATCTTCTTTGATGTTTGAAAAGTCATTGTGTCTACAGTGTAGAGAGTAGATAGGAACGTATTGAGTAAAAATAAAACCAAACCAGTTGTCATTGGGTCAGCTCTAGGCAACCCATGTGTGTTAGAGTAGACTGAGCTCCACAGGATTTTCACTGGCTGTTGGAAGCAGATCACTAGGCCTATCTTCTGGTACATCTCTGTGTGGACTCAAATCTCGAGCATTTCAGTTAGCACCCAAGTGCGTTAACCATTTACATCAGCTGGGGATGCCTAGAGCAAGAAGAGAGATGGTAAAAACCAGTCAGGTGGATGTTGCACTAATCCAGATGATGTGGTAGTAGCAGTGGATAAAGTCAAAGAGATAAGCTAAGAGAATCAAATGAACTTGGCCGTCGACTGGGTGTGAGTGGTGTGGAGGGGTGACTCACTAATCCAGATGATCTGGTAGTAGCAGTGGATAAAGTCAAAGAGATAAGCTAAGAGAATCAAATGAACTTGACTGTTGATTGGGTATGAGTAGTGTTGGGGGAACATCAAGGGTTAATCTCAGACTCAGGGCCTGGATGCCACTTGTCAAGCTAGAGAATAGTGAAGGGAGGAGCGGTTTGCTAGGTAGGATGGTATAATTAATTTTGCCTTGTTAATTTTCAAGTATCTATGAACCACTGTGGTGGCACAGTGGTTAAGATGTAGGCTGTTACCTAGAAGGTCAGCAATTCGAATCCATCAACTACTCCTTGGAAACCCTACTGGGCAGTTCTACTCTGTCCTATAGAGTCACTGTGAGTTGGAATCAACTCAACGACAAACGGGTTATAAGCCATTCAAGTGGAGATGCCCAGTAGGCAGTTTGAAAAATGGATTTGAAGCTTAAGAGAGAGATTTGGGGTATGTAGATTTGGAGCCCTGGTGGTGAGATGGTTAACAGCTGAGCTACTAACTAAAAGATCAGCAGCTCAAATCTACCAGGCATTCCTTGGAAACCCTATGGGGCAGTTTTGTCCTATAGGGTTGCTATGGGTTTTGGTTTATATAACTATGGACTCTGATGCCACTCAAGAATACTCATACTGAGCAGAATGGAATGCTTGTGTTTTTTGGATAGATGACCCTTTCTTCTTACGCTTACAATGTAAGAGACAGCTAGCCAAATACTTGTTTTCTTCTGTCTTCCCGGCAGATTCTCTGTCTCCATTTATAATGATATTTCCTCAGACTTACTGTAATACTCATTATTTCTTACAGTTAGGTTGTCTTTATCTTCATGTAATAGTTAGGTTCTGTCTTTAGATGTACTGATTCAGTCCTCTAGTTACCTCAGTGGACTTAACTGCCACTATAGCTTCAGCCAGCCATTTACCAGCTCTTCCTTATAGTAGAACATTGTGCAGGTGGTTGAGTTTCAGTGTTACATTTTGATACTTCTTTTCTTTAGCCTCAGTGTAATCATACCTTGAAGTTTCAGGAGAACTTTATAAGCACAGTTAAGAGATGGGGCCATCTACTGGGAATAATGTCAGAGTGGGTACAATTGTGGGTTTATGCCAAGTAAAGATCTGGAACATGCGAAAAATTTAATAGGACCTCAGGAAATGAGTAAGGTTACTAAGCAGTAAAAAGGACTCATTTTAATTTGAATCCATAGATTTGTGATGTGCCAGTTCTAATCATTTGGGGGTTTTCTATGGCAGATCACTATAGCCTAACCCACTGCTATTGAATCAATTCTGACTCATAGCAATCCAACAGGACAGAGTAGAACTGCTCCATATAGTTCCCAGGGAATGCCTGGCGGATCTGAACTGCAGACCACATGGTTAGCAGACATAGCTCTTAACCACTGTGCTGCCAGGGTTTCCCTCTGCAGCCTACAAGACTACAAAGAAAAAGAGATCCCTGACTGGTGTTTGGGCCTGCAGCAGAAAGCCAAATGTCATACGTTCAATAAGCTGCCAGTGAATGAATGACGTTTACAAATAAAGTAGTATACTTAAGAATTGGTTAGTGAGTCCAGTGGAACAATCCACTAAGCATCCTGTACAGCTTGATAATTCATGACCAGTGAATTTTTCACAGCAAATACCACTTTTTCAGCAGCATAAACATTCATTCTGGGTATTACTGTTTCATGTGGCTGTTGGGAGTAAATTTGGACAGTCAAGGAGAAGGAAGGTCAGCCAAGAGCTTTGAGAGGCTGTCAAATAGGCATGCTATTTAAGACATTTTATTACACAAATAAATAATGTTTATTTTAGAAAATCAGGAAATATAAATAAACATAAAGAATAAGGTAGAACATCACCCATAGCTCCATGACCTAGAGACAGTTGCTGGTAAGATTTATTATATTTCTTTCCCATAACTTTTTCTATGCATATTGTTTTCCTTAAAAGGAGATAATACTAAGAGATTATTATAAAAGTAATAAACTTTTTTTTTGATACTCTGGGAAAAAAGTAGATACTACAAAGCATAGATTTTCATAACTTGCTTGTTTTACTTAATACATATTTTCATATTAATAGTTAAAATTCTGTGCTTATTGTTTTCAGTGGCGCTCCCAGAGAGATGTACTGCAATATATTTAGAGAACTTTATTTAATATAAAGTTTTAAGTTTTCAAGATGATTGGAGGAGGGTGAAAAGGAAGGAAAACAACCTGGGCTCATCATGAACCCCACAGAGAGCATAACCATGACAGTGGTTGAATAATGGGAAACAGAATGGTATCATTACACCAGTGGTTCTGGAGCCCTGGTGGTACAGTGGTTAAGCATTTGGCTACTAACCAAAAGGTCAGTGATTAGAACTTACCCAGCAGCTCCATGGGAGAAAACACCTGGCCATCTGCTCCTATAAAGATTTGTTGCTCTTGTCGTGCTCCTTCAAGTGGATTCTGACTCATAGCAACCCTGTATGACAGAGTATAAAACTGCCCCATAGGGTTTTCTAGACTGTAATCTGTATAGGAGTGGTGTTTTCCAAGTCAAGAACCAAAAAGTAAGCTATGTGCTAAGGATTACACACCACTTGTCTGTCAGTTTATCATACAGTGGTGACTTGTGTGTTGTGATGCTGGAAGCTATGCCACTGGTATTTCAGATACCAGCAGGGTCACTCTTCAGGTTTCAGCAGGGTTCCAGTACTAAGACAGACTAGGAAGAAGGACATGGTCTTCTACTTCTGATCACTTCAAGATCCATCCCAAAGTACAGTTCTGTCAGTGATAAGGTAATATCCATACCTCTATGAGGAGAGCCAGTTAATGAAACTGTTATTGAGATTTATGCACCAATCCCTAAGATCAATGATAAAGAAAGTAAAGATTTTACCAACATCTACAATATGAAACTGATCAAACATGCAGTCAAGATGCATTGGTAATTACTGGTGATTGGAATGTGAAAGTTGGAAACAAAGAAGAAGGATTAGTTACTGGAAAATACAAGTTTGGTGATGGAAACAATGCCAGAGATCACATGATAGAATTTTCATGACCAGTGAATTTTTCACAGCAAATACCACTTTTTCAGCAGCATAAACAGCAACTATACAAGTGGGAGTCACCAGACAGAATACGCAAGAATCAAATCAGGTACATCTCTGGAAAAAGATGATGGCGAAGCACAATATGATCAGTCAGAACAAGACCAGGAGACAGTTATGGAACAGACCATCAATTCCTCATGCAAGTTTGAGTTGAAGCTGAAGAAAATGAAGACAAGTCCATAAGAGGCAAAGTTCATCCTTGAGTAAGTCCCACCTGGATTTAGAGACTGTTTCAAGAGTAGATTTGATGCACTGAACACTAATGACCAAAGATCAAACAAGTTGTGGAATGATATCGTACATGAAGAAAGCAAAAAGTCTTTTAAAAGACTGAAAAGAAAGATCAGACTGGCTATCAGAAGAGACTCAAACTTGCTCTTGAACATAGAATAGCAAAAGTGAATGGAACAAATGATGAAGTAAAAGAGCTAAACTGAAGATTTCAAAGGACAGCTCAAGAATACAAAGTATTATAGAATGTGTAAAGACCTGGGATTAGAAAAGCAAAGGAGAATAGCATGCTTGACATTTCTTAAGCTGGGAGAACTGAAGAAAAAGTTCAGGCCTCAAGCTGCAATATTGAAGGATTCTACAGGGAAAATATGGAGCAACACAGGAAACATCAAAAGGAGATGGAAAGAATACACAGAGTCCCTGAACTAAGAGTTGGTCAACATTCAGCCATTTCAGGAAGTAACATATGATCAAGAACCAACAGTACTGAAGAAAGAAATCCAAGCCACACTGAAGGCATCGGTAAAAAACAAGGCTTCAGGAATTGATAGAATACTGACTGAGATGTTTCAACAGACGGATGAAGTGCTGGAGGTGTTTACTTGTCTATGTCAAGAAATTTGAGCCATGATCCAGAAAACACAAAACAATAAATGCTGGAGAGACTGTGGAGAAAGTGAAACCCTCCTACACTGTTGGTGGGGTTGCAAAATGGTCCAGCCTCTTTGGAAAGCAATCTGGCGCTTCCTTAAAAAAATGGATATCGATATACCATTTGACCCAGTAATTCCACTACTTGGAATATATCCTACAGAATCAAGGCCTTTCACACCAGTGGACACATGCACCAGAATGTTTATCGCAGCACAGTCCATGATAGCAAAAAGATGGCATCAACCCAGATGCCCAACAACAGAAGAATGGGTAGGTAAACTATGGTACATATACTCAGTGGACCACTACGCAATGATAAAGAATAACGATGAGTCCAGGAAACATCTCCTAACTTGGTTTCAACTGAAAGACATTATGTTGAGTGAAGGTAGTCAGCGACAAAGGGACAAATACTGTATGAGACCTCTACGATAAGATCTCAAAAACAGACTTGTGTGTAGAAGAAAAGACTCTTTGACAGCTGCAAAGGAGGAGAGGGAGGGAGGGGGAGGGTTTAGTTTAGATAGTTGCTAGAAATCTGGCTGGGAGAAAGCGGTGACAGCACACATTAGAAACAAGAACAACATTAAGTGGACTTCAGCATAACTTGAGTACTCTTTCTGTCTTAACCTAATATTGCAAGGATAGAGTAGCTGGGGCGGGGGGCGGGGGACCATGCTCTTAGGTGAAATCGAGGCCAATTGGCACAACTAGCATTTTACTAAGAGTGCTCTCTGCACCCCACATTGGTGAGTGGCGTCTGGGGTCTTAAAAGCTGCCAAGCTGCCATCTGAGGGCACAGCAAATGGTCCCAACTCAGCAGGAACAGATGCTCACTGAGGACCAAAATGACATGTGGTAAAGACAACCTAGAAGACAGAGAGACCCGCAAAAGTGGGTGCCTTCATCGACTTGGGACCGGAAGAACCGGATGATGCCCGGCCACCACCAGTGATAGCCACGGTGGAGCTCACTAGGTTGAGTCTCACTGGCAGCACAAGAATAAAAAGGGGTGCATCCTGAGATCTCCACTAAAAGACCTCAGTTGATGGTCCAGCGGTTTCAGGGTTCCCCTGGGAGCATGGCCCCTGGCCCTGATGCTGCCCTTACCCATAAATTATAACAAATGTCCACTCTTTGGACAGGAATGGATTGGACTTGGCAATGCAGAGTGACCATATATTGGTTGCAGTTTATGGTTCTGTACATCTATAGGATATCATCTTGCTGACCTCTGGCTGGAGGAAGGAGAGTGGGTGGAGAGGAGTGGAAAGGAGGCTGTTGGGAGGATGAGACATGTATGGAGCAGAGAGGAATAGTGTGCTGTCACTGGACAGGGAGAGCAGTGGAAGCTGCATATAGGTGGGCATGTAAATTTATACAGGAATGTACATTTTCACTCAGTCATGTTAAATAAAAAAGAAAAGAAAAGAAATTTGAAAGACAGCTACCTGGCCACATGACTGCAAAACATCCATATTTATGCTGATTCCAAACAAAGATAATCCAACTGCATATGGAAATTATTGAGCAATATCATTAATGCTACACACAAAAGATTTTGCTGAAGATCATTCAAAAGCAGTTGCAGCAGTACATCTATAGGGAAGTGCCAGAAAGTCAAACTAGATTCAGAAAAAGTCATGGAATGGGGACTATCATTGGTAATGTCAAGTGAATCTTGCCTGAAAACCAGAATACCAGAAAGATGTTTACCTGTGTCTTATTGACTGTGCACAGACACTTGACTGTGTGGATCATAACAAATTATGGAGAACATTGCAGAGAATGGGAATTCGGGAACACTTAATTGTGCTCGTGAGTAACCTGCATGTAGACTAAAAGGCAGTCATTCAGACAGAAGAAAAATGTACTAAGTGGCTGAAAATCAGAAAAGTTGTGCATCAGGGTTGTATCCTTTGACCATGCTGAGCAAATAATCCAAGAAACTGGACCGTGTGAAAAACAACGGGGCATCAAAATTGGAGGAAGACTCATTAATAACCTGTGATACACAGGTGATGTGACCTTGCTTGCTGAAAGTGAAGAGAACTTGAACCACTTAATGAAGATTAAAGGCTAAACCATCAGTATGGATTACACTTCAGCATAAAGAAGACAAAAATCCTCATAGTGGGACCAGTAAGCTGCATCATAATAAAAGGAGAAAATATTGAAGTCATCAAGTATTTCATTTTACTTGTTTCCACAATCAACACCTAGGAAAACAACAGTCGAGAAATCGAACAGTAGATTGCAGTGAGCAGATCAGCTGCATAAACCTTCTTTAAAAGTGTTAAAAAGCAATTTGAGGACTAAGGTGTGCCTGACCAAATCATGGTATCTTCATTTGCCTGATACACGTGGGAAAGCTGGACAATAATTAAGGAAGACCAAAGAAAAATTGACACCTTTCAGTTACGGTGTTGGTGAAGAATATTAATTATAATATGGGCTACCTGAAGAACTCTGTTGGAAGACATATAGTCAGAATGCTCCATAGAAGCCAGGATGGTGATTTCATCTCACCTACTTTGGGCTTGCTATTAGGAGAAACCAGTCCCTGGAAAAGAACAACATGCTTGCTAAGTAGAGGATCAGTAACAAAGAGGAAGGCCATTAGTGAAACTGATTGACAGAGTGGCTGCAACAGTGGGCTCAAAGATAAGGATGATTGTGAGGATGGCAGGGGACCAGGCAGCATTTCTTTCTGTTGTATGTAAGGTTACCATGAGTCAGGACCAACTCCATGGCATCTAACACTGACAGCAAGACTCAGAGACAGATTTGCTCTACAAGGTATTTCCAACAACATCTTCCTTGGAATGTCAGAAATTGCTTACAGGCAAACTTGGCTAAACTCCAATGAAGGATCCATCTGTGGTGTTAGTTACAGGAAAGCCATTTGAATGAGTACTCATACAGGATGTGAAATTTGTGTAAGAAGTGAAGGATTACTACTTGTAAATACTGCTTTTTTTTTTCTTTTTGTCAAACCCAGATGGAAGGTTGTATATAAAATGTACTCATATCTGCTCTGATTTGATAAGTCCCAAATTTGGAGGACTCCTTTATGACTCTTGGAATATAGTATACCATAAGGGAAATGAGTGGTAACTTGCTTTTTTAATATGAAGATCAGGATGAGCACCTAATTACTGGCTAGTATGTTAATAATTTTTGTGTATCTCTGTTCATCTCAGGAGAAAAACCCTTTATCTGTGAAATCTGTGGCAAAAGCTTCACCAGCCGTCCCAACATGAAGAGACACCGCAGAACTCACACAGGCGAGAAGCCCTATCCATGTGATGTGTGTGGCCAGCGGTTTCGTTTCTCCAACATGCTTAAGGCTCACAAGGAGAAATGCTTTCGGGTGACCAGCCCTGTGAATGTGCCGCCTGCTGTCCAGATCCCACTTACAACTTCCCCAGCCACCCCAGTTCCTTCTGTGGTGAACACACCCACAACCCCAACCCCTCCAGTCAATATGAATCCTGTAAGCACTCTGCCCCCTCGGCCTATCCCCCACCCCTTCTCCCACCTTCACATCCACCCCCACTCTCACCACCCCCACCACCTTCCTATCCCTCCAGTCCCTCACCTTCCTCCACCTCCAGCTCTCTTTAAGAGCGAGCCTTTAAATCACAGAGGCCAGAATGAGGACACCTTTCTGCGACACTTGGCGGAGAAGAACAGTTCAACACAGCATCATTAACATCTGTCTCCTTAAGTGTGTTCTCCAGGGAGTAAGTTCTCATGTGTGAGTTATGGGGACGGAGCTGGTGTGTTTCTGTAGCTGTCAGCCAACTCAGCCCTCACCAAGAGCTTCGTATTGTCTTCGTAAATCAGCAGCTCCAAGGGAATGAACCAGAAGACAACCTTGAGCTCACAGAAGGAACTACCATCCAAACCAGGGGAACCACCAAACGAAAGCCCAATTTACTTGCATTTTCTGGCGACTTTTATAAATTTCAAATACTCAGACTTGTGAAATTTTATAATTTCATATCAGCTGATGAGGTATGCTTGCTATTATATCCCGGACTTCTCCTCAAAGAGGGGATAGGCCTGGTTTCCTTTGTACTAATCGGGAAGGCTGTGAGATTAATCCAGAGCATTAATTGTATCACTGTGTATCGTAATGAATTCTTTTCAGCTTTTGGTGCTGGCTGCAGTGTTGAGCTGGCCACGTATCACAGTTTATCAAGCATTATAGAGAAAGACAGAAATTTTCTTCCTTGTGTAGCTCTCCTAACACACTCTTTATTTTACTACAGAAATTATTTTAGAGTTTTTGTATAGACTTCTTTAGTAGTCTGTTTCTAAAATGGAAACGTATTTCAATAAGCAGTGTAATTTTTTCAGTGTAGCTGGACCTATGTTGTAAAATAGGAAAAAGTTTTTATAATCATCAAAATGTGATTCTTAAAGATGCATATAACTTCTATAGTTCAAAATTATTCTTACATCCGTACAACTCAAAGGTGCTTCAGAAACTAGATGTGTCTGAGAGGGTCTCCAGACCAGGTTCCTACAAAAATGAGGTTTTGCTTTCAGAACTTGACATAAATTCCTGGTAGTTTTGATTCTCTACTTAATACTCAGATGCCTGTTAGGCTCACTGACATGCTCCTGTCCTCCATGTCTCAGTTAGTTCACTTTGTGCATGAAATGAAATGACTTGCAGAGGATTGGCTCTTGTTCCGGGGACATCACCTAAGAACTCACATGTTTTGAAAATCTGAGTAAAGCTATTCACCGCCAAGAGGAGAAAGTAGTGAAGTTTGTTTCATTTCAGGCACGTCTGTGGCACACTTCCCTTAGGAACTGTGTTCATATTTAGCTTTTAAGGGATGACAAATTAGGTCACATAAAATGCTGCCCATTTTGAAGTTGCTTTATTTTTTTAGAATTTTTTAGGAGAAGATGAAATAGTAAACTGAAATCACAAACAGTGTTGCTGATAGTGACTGAAGAGGAACTGGATGAGAACCCCCAACTGGACATGAGTTTTAAAATATCAGTTATGTCACTGGATATAGCCACAATTTTGAGCTATATTAACACAGTTGAAATTGTAGTGAGGGAAAACTCTGTAAAGTTTTGCTGCTCTGTCTTCTGCAAATAGTTACAGGATCCCGTTGTTCATAGTTGATAGCACAGCAGCCCTTCTAATACCTTTAGGCTAGTTAATTTTTCAAGTTAGGGGAACTTCAGAAGAGAATGTTCAGTCGGGAGCTTATGATAGGAAAAGCTGAAGAGAAGGACTCACATGCTGGTTATATTTAACTGATCAGTTTATCCAAACCTGACTCAGTACAGCTCACACTTGGATTTCTTCAGCTTAGAGAACTGAGTTCCATCTAAGGCTAGATGTCTCTCTGTATATTTTTTATCTTCAAAGCCCTTTACGTCTCCTTTCTTCTACAGGCTCTTAAATCATTGCCTGAATTAAAATCCTGGCTTTTATTTATTTTTGTTTTAATTTTTGATATTAAATGGGCAGATATGTTTCAAGCACTTTCCTGGCTAGTTAACTGTGTGATACAAAAGAAAATGGAACTCTTTCAGTCGAGGCTAAGTCACTATTTTTAAAATATCACGTTCTGTATTAGCATTTTGGTTTAATATTTCCAAGTCCCTTCTGTCTTCTATAGTGAGCATAGGAAAATTTAGGAATGAAGCAGAAAAGTACCTCAAATGTACCTTTTTTTCTGTCTTTGGGTGTCAGTTTTAAAGAATGTTATTTTTAGTATCTGGTATACCTGGGTCTATCCAGATCCCCAAGCCGGCAAGGAAAGTTAATTCTTTGCTTATGACCATGGTTTCTGTAGTAGCTGCTGCCACCCTGTCTTCTTCCAGTCCATGGCCAGTTTGTAAACCGACATTGTTATGTAGGCGTGTCACTATTTCATGGTCAAGCCTGTTATATTAAAATGATTTCAAGAGAAAAAAGATGTAAATTACAACTGGGTTAATTGGCTATATTTTGTTCTAAGTAAATTTACAGTATTAGGCAACAGTTCTGAATTCTAGACTTCAGACCATTGACTCAATCATTTAATGAAGTGTACTCTGATTATACACTGGAAAATTCAGGTAGTAGTCTTTGATTTTTACATCCAAATGAATATAGCCATAAGAAAATATCTGCTACATGGGAAAACAGAAGTATTAAGCAAATAATCACCATCATCCTTAACAAAAGCAAAAAATATTTTTTAAAAAATCAGCATTTTCACACAGTCTAATTCCTAGTGAAACGTATTGTTGAACAGTCTGTAAACATCTGTTTTTTGCCCCCACCGGACTTAGGACTTGTGGTCTTCAGGAAAACTGCTCAGAACTTATAAATGACTCCTTATCAGCGTCATATAAATATGAATAATGAAATGCATTAGGAATATTCATAACAATGCTTCTGAATATATGAACTGCAGGATTAAGCCTTAAACATGTATATGGTCAGGTTTAACGTGCTCAAAACTCAAACTCAGGGTTGAAAATTTGATTGGGATCCAATACAGAAATCAAAGTTGCATTACGTGGCATAGTCTTTCCCACGTGTATACAGCAGTTGCTGAATTCTTCAGAATTGTGTTACCTGCTCACTGTCTGTGAGTAAAGGGACTGCGGAGGAGTTTGAGTTCTCAGCCTGTATCTGTACTTAATGTGAATCTTTTAAAGCCAACAGAGACCGCGTTACAGCATTATATTGATAGCACTTGAGGCTGTCTCTCATTTCTTAATTTTACTGTCTTCAAAGGCTTGTGTCATTGCTGGGAGTAAGACCTATCTGAGGAAAATTCACAAGGACTTTTTTGAGGTGACATTGCATTTTTGTGTCTTTGCATTTTATTCTTTTCTCATAGATTTACCATTCAAATATAACTCTTCCTTAGCCTTAATGAAAGGCTACTGCTTTATCAAATTGCATCAAGTAGGCTTATACTGAGTTAGATTTTTAATTTTGAATAAAGAAGATGAACAGTTTGGCTTCATTTCTACATGTATTTATGATGTAATTCTTGTTTTTAGTAAGCAGGGGAGGTTGCCACATAAAACAACCGTAGTTTAAAGAAACCTTTACAAATCAGTTACTTATACTTCTGTAGTCTATCATTTCCATAAACTTTTAAACTAAGGAATGAGCATGGACATTACCTTGGTTGTAGCATCCTTCTAAAGCTACACTTACTGGAAGTACCTTTTATTGTGATAGAACTCCTATAAGTTGACTCTTCCTTAATGTACTAACTGAAGGCCAAATTCCCTGAAGAGATGCTTGTAAACTTTCCTACTTATTGAAATTTTTTTCAGTTTTTATGTTTGTTGAAAGGATATGTACATTACATTTATTTTTATTTCACTGGAAATTTTAAATTTTGAAAAAATGAAGCAGAGATAGAAGTCCATTGCTGATGTATATATATTCACCTCATCTTGCAGATCTCAGTTAGTAAAACACAGAATGGTTGGTGGGTTTTAATGTATTTTTAAGAAAAGCTAAAATTAGAGCAACCCTTCTGTTTGTGCTGCTGTATAGAAAAGACAACTTGTATTGCATTGCTGATCCACATGCTGAGTGTTTTTCTGCTATTCTAGACTCTATGGGACGTATTTTTAAAAAGGGATAAATGACATTTAAACATTTTTATCAGCTCTCTGCCATTAAAAACTCCAACTCACTTTTATTCTTCTGACTATAAAATTGAGCAAGTAAACATTGAGTTTTAATTTTCCTTTGTCTAAACCAAAATAGAAAATTTCTCAAAAGATCCTTTTTTTTTTTTCAGGAATGAAAGGTCATAAGCCATTAGAGATAGTGGTATTATTATGCAATAACAGCATCCTAACTGACCTGCTTCTGTTGTCTGTAGCATTTATAATAAATAATGATGACCTTTCAACCCTGAACACTACCTCGATAAAGCAAACCAGAGATCCTCTACACTTTCTATGGAAGCCATAAAAGTTGCCCTCAATATATCCACTTCACAGTTCTATACTTTTATACTCTCTAGACTTTTTATAGACTTTATGATCAGATCTTTGTGTCTTAGAGGATAGGTTTTGCAAGATTCAAAGGAAAATCAAACTCCCTGATTGTCCCAACTTCAAAGTTGATATCTACCATTTATCAGATTCTCCATTTAATTCAAAACTATTTTGCAGAGTTGCATGTTGGAAAATAAACTTCTCTCGTTTCCTAAGGAGAAGCTATATTGTTGTAAGAAACTACTTATAAAGTGGATTTCTACCTTGTTACTCTGTGTATTACTCAATAATATATATGTTGTCACAGTGTTCCTGGAGTTGTTATTTCTTTATTGCAAGTAAGTGAATATACACCTGTCTCCTAATCGTCTGTTTCCTCACTGCAGCTTCAGTCTTTCTCACTCTGTTCTTGAGTGCCTTCAAAAAGCCAGCATCTTGGAACATTCTTTTCTTGGTCTCAATCCTACCTCTGATTATTTCATTCTCCATGAGTATTGGAATTCATTCTTTTTACAATTGGTTTAGCTCTACAGACTAGCTATAAAACCTTAGACGATAATTTTGAACATACTTGTTTTGTCCCCTCATGTCATTGAGATAACATTTTTGGCTTTTATTTATGTCTTATTTCTTCACGTATTACATCTTAATGATGAAAGATTTTATCCTGTCTTACTCTTCCCTTCTTTTGCCAGGAACCAAACGTTCCTTTAAAATGAAAGGTCATTGAGTTCCCCTCTTTTGGACATCTTCTTCTCAGCTTAAGTCTTCCTAAATGCCTCCCCCTTCTGATTAAGGGATCCTGACTGCTGCTGTTGCTATGCCCTGTTCCTACCCACTCTCTCTGCCCAACAACATTTTGTAAGGTTGCGCCCATAGTTTTTAGATTAATTCAGCGTTGCTCTGTTTTATCAAAAGTACTTGATTGGTTCTTTCAGAAAAACGCCAGTTACTTTATTTTCTAGTTTTTTCTCATCTAATTAATTTTAAAACTATGATGGCTATGTGAAGGGTATAATAAAAAGGGGATTGCAGTGTGTTCTCTATGTGATATGAGCGTCTTGTTGAAAAACCACTTTAGCCACTGGCTTGTCTCTCACAGCCGCAGTTGAACTTGTGCTAACCAGTCTTTTGCTGCCTTTAAGTTCTCCTCCATAACAGAAAACAAAAGAAACTCTTTAAAATGAAGAAATTCGATTATGTTGTGGTAGTGTTTTTTATTTGTTTTGTTTTAAGTGAATGAAAGAATGCTATTGGCTGTTTTGGTCTTAGAATCTTTTCTTACTGACTTACAATCTTATGCCTCTTAAAGCTGATAATACTCAGGTTTTCAAGACTAACCAGCCACACTGGAGTGGGAGTCTAAGAAGGCAGCTGTTAATAAATTTGTAATCTTGTGGGTTTGTGATAGTTTGTTTTTGGTTGGACAGTGCAAAATTGTGAGACTTGGCTATGTCTGATAATGAATAAATTCAGCACATCTGAAGGCTTAATTGGCTATTTGGGGAGACTCGTGTACAAAATGCAAAAGATAGATTCTGTGTTACAGACATAAGTAACAAAGATTTCTTGCTGTTTTTAAAAGATTTTTCACTTACATTGACGTTAATCCCCCCTCCCATTAATGACCTAGAAATGGATCTCTTTTAGGTAGTATCTGTCTATCTGTACTATCTACTTTAAAAATTATGGCTTTTCCCTTCCGAGCCCTGGGCAGTAAAACAGTGGAGAGCCATACTTGGTTCACATTCAGAGTTACATCTGTTGAGACAGATTGTTAACTTGTTCTGTGTCTTGACTAGGAAACCTTTGGTACAAGCATCCAAGAGAGTCCTTACCCCTGAGAAATGTCCCCATACCTTTCCACTTCCAGGTTACACTCAAACTAGTGACTTGAGCATCTCAGATGAGGTCAGGGATGTGACAAATTATTTGAAAGGGATTTGGGGAGGTGTAGAAAATAGGGATGGGACAAGAATGGATAGAAGCTGAATTTTACTTCACTTCAAAAGGAAACTGGATAACTTGTAGTGCCAGTAGTTTTGGTCAGCTGAAGAGCCTGTCTCTACCAGATGTGCCAAAGAATCTAATTGTTTCTGAATACCTACTCCTCTGAATGAAGACAACTTCCTACCTACCTGTTTGGACAGGTAAGAAGGAACTATGTGATCAGAAGGACAGAGACTCTAACTTTGTTCATGCACAGGACTCGGAACTGTGCATGACTGCATTTTTTAAAGTTGGTTGGAAGTAGTTTATTCTAGAGCCTCTAACTCTCCCAGAAAAACCTTTTCTATGCTTGATTACTCATTACTAGGTTAAAAAGAGAGAGACTGTGGCATAAGTTTGATGTTTACTTCTGAAATTGTATCCCCCAGGCCTCTGAAACTCTGAAGTTTCGCAATCTTCCATGATAAATTTGAACATGTGTTTTGTTATGTTTCTTGACAAGGGCTGTGTGAGTAGCTTTCATCAGCAGTACTGACTTTGTCCACAAGGGAGCAATAAAGTACTGTAGCTTCTTTACATTCAACCTTTTGAGGAAAGATGACACTTCAGAATCTCTTTTATAGCATATCCTCTCTCAGCTCAGTGCTTATTTCTACATCCTTATTTTCAAGTTATCTCCTCCCCCAACTAAGTCTAGTCATTGCCCAGCCCACAGCAGAGATTGATGTGAGGGCCCAGAGTGCCTTGGATTCATTTAGTGGGTTAGGCATCTTAATAGCCTGTTTAAAGAATGGAGCCTGAAGATGAAAAGCCAGGACCTTTCCACAGAGGATGCATCATGTGCTGTGTTGCCGAACAGGAAGGCTACTCCTTCGTGCCACATCTCACCTTACCATGCATCATCATGTCTGTGAAGACAAGAGATTGGTGATTTTGGCATGTGATTGAGGAAATGGTTTGCCTTCTTGGCTCCAGATGGGTTATCTGTTACGCCAGAAAGTGAGTCCTCAAGGTCACACCCTGCATCCTGACCCGTGGAGGTCCCCTGCAGCAGGCACTTCTCCAGGTGCAGATTTGGTCCAGTGTTTCCTCTGTCAGTTACTGAAGGACCCGTCTCTGGCAGAAACAGCTCTCTGACCATGAGTTTTGTGTCAGTGCAGCACCTTCTTCACAATCAGCAGGTCAGGAACCAACTGAGGGAAAACAGCAGGAGGAAATAGTTGACCTGTAGAGCCAGGAAGTGTTTATACCTGGAAGCAACATCTTAACAGATTTCTGCCTGGCCTTCTCTCCCTCAGCCAGGCCTGACCTTGAGCAATACCAGACACAAGTAGATAGGGCTGTTTACTCATAACTCCAACACTTGACAAAAATCAAAACGGAAGCTGTGATTGGTCTGGGTAGCAGGTAGTCAGGTGTAATTGGTTTGTTTATGTTGTTCCCTACAGTACTGAAATCACTTGCACTTTTCCTCATTTCTTAAAGAAAATCCCGTTTGCTTGCCAGGAATTGTCTAGCATTAGGTTTACAAAGCTTGTTGTTGAATGTTGATTATTTGTCCAAAGGAGTTTGACAAAATAGAAGCTGCTTGGTCCCTATTCTACCTGCTAGGTCATAAGGATTAAGGCCATGCAGCAGGGGTACTTAACGTCAAGTCCAGAATAGGGCAGTGTCCCTCTCCTACCTCTCTGCAAAGACATAATTCAAGGCCGAGTTGGACTCAGTGCAGGGCAGGTACGTCTCATGCTGCAAAGAAGTTTAGAGGAGTCTTTTGGTTGCGGAGGTGACAGGTAGGTAGCACAGGGTCTCTTGCCATGGGAAGGATAATGGGGAGAAGAGAGATGCTTGGCCCCAGGGAGCTGCAGTGAAGTGGAACTGAGCTCTCCTCCTGACCCTCCGAACTAGCTCGCCCACTTTGCCTCACTTCCCCAACTCACCTTTTTCCAGCATCCTTTCAGATCCCTCAATGTACTGATTCTCCCACTTGTGTTAACTATTATCAATATTGTTGTTGTTTTAGCAATTGAAATGCACTTTTTATTTCAACTCAATCATGATTTTAAGTATAAAAAATTTATAGATTGTTAAAAACTACTTTTGTGTATTTTTAACCACTCAATGTAGCATTGTATATTTTATTCTTGTGAGACTCTGGTACAAGATGTACCGCTTCATATTTCCGAGATGCTGGGCCTTTGGATGTGTACGGTAACCAACTTAATGCTAATGTTCAAAGTATAAAAAAAAAAGTAGCTATATCCATTGTGTGTCCTTCTTTCTTCTCTGTATTCCTTCCTCACCCACAGGTGACAACATGTTGAGGTCTCCTTGTTCAATGAAGTATCTTTGTTGTGTCAGATCAACAATTCTGGTTTGCTATGAATTGTTGTTTCACTGGTAATGATGACAGGCTGCCTCAGCCCCCAAGCCTGCCTGCTGCCTCTTGGTGAGTAACGTGTTCATGGCTGCTGGCCGAAGGCAGAGGGATTCCTTTCTTTTTTTTATTGCTGCCTGGTTCAGGCCTGACTGGTTTCCCTAGCACTAACTGCCCAGCTGAACAAAAAGCTGAAAATATCTAAAGAACGGTGTTTGGGGAGAAATTCAGGACTGGATTCTGAACCCAGTTAGAAAGAAAAATAAGCACAGATTATAAAGGACTTTCAGGGAAAAGCAGTAGATGTAAAATACAGCACCAGGGATGAGATTTCTTTCCCAGCCCATCAGCTTATATTGATTTCCTTCATTCACTCATGCATTTACCCTACAAACGTTTGTTGAGTGTTTAGTATGTGCTGGGCACTGTTCTAGCCACCCAGATTCAGCAGTAAACAAGAGAGAGCTGACATTCCAGTGGAGGAATACTGACCACAGAGAATCACCTATGAGAACTTCAGAGTCCCTGTGGAAAGTCTTATCATCAGGACTGAGACTGTAGGCTCCAAGGAGAGAAACTAGTTTCTGTCATAAGCCTTTCAGGGATCCACCCAGTTTTGTTCCTTTTAATGGTTTCAGTGAGGGAGTTTTTTTTTTTCTTTTGTTTTTTTAGCATATAGAAAGATCTTAGAGCTGGTGTCCCTTTGTTTGAAACCTCTTAGAATGCACAAAACCACCCACGTGTAGACTTACTATTCTTATTGTGTCTTCCTTTGTCTCTAATTACGATCCTGTTAACACACTGTTGCTTCCAGGGTGCAGATTACATACTCCCCTTCCCCCCCTGCATATGTAAAATCAGTGATTTTCCAACTTTTGACTACAACTCATAGTAAGAAATGTATTTGGCCAGTTATATATATATATATATACATATATATATATATACAGGATCCCTGGTGTCACAGTGATTAAGAGCCCAGCTGGTAACCAAAGAGGTCAGCGGCTTGAATCCACTCCTTGGAGAACCTATGAGGCAGCATCAGCTCGACGACAATAGGTTTATTTTAGGTTTTCTTACACATACACATGAACATAGATATGTAAGTGTATTTATACGTATATAAGTGAGTCACTGTTAAGGTAAAATATCTGTGCTTGCTGTACTCGGATGTTTTCTAGAGTTTTAAATGCTGATGACAAAATGCTGAATTAATTTTAAGATCCGCTGGGGTTTGGAAACTCTGGTGGCATAGTGGGATGTGCTATAGCTGCTAACCAAAAGGTTGGTAGTTCAAATCCACCAGGCGCTCCTTAGAAACTCAGTGTAGCAGTTCTACTCTGCCTTATCTAGGGTTGCTCTGGTCAGAATCAACAGCAGTTGGTTTGATGTTGGCATAGGTTCTGGAGCTCTGGTGGTGTAGTGGTTAAGCATTTGACTACTAACCAAAAGGTCAATTGTTCAAATCCACCAGCTGCTCTTTGGAAACCCTGTGGGTGCAGTTCTGTCCTGTAAGGTCACTATAGTCAGAATAAACAGCAATTGTTTGGTTTTTTTTTTTTGTTAGAGCATCCCACCTACAGTTTGAAAATCCAGTTCTAAAGCCATATATGTGCATTGCTTCATTCAATCCCGTACCTAGAAGAGTGTGAATTCAATTTCATACAGAATTTTCAGGTTCTTCTAGCTGGATATTTTGACATTATTCACTGCATGTTTCTGTTTCTGACTGAGTCCAGACTCTGAGGCCCCCTTCACAGTCTAGCCATTGCTCATTCCAGTGCCCTGCAGTGGAGACAGTCCAAATCCCAGGCACACTGCACAGTCTTTTCTCACGGAAACTAAACCCACTACCACTACCAAGGTAAGGAGGACTAAAACCAAAACAGCAAACCCAGTGACATCAAGTCAATGATGACTCATTTTGACCCCATAGGACAGATTAGACCTACCCCATAGAGTTTCCAAGGAGTGCCTGGTGGATTTGAACTGCTGACCTTTTAGGTTAGCAGCTGTAGCACTTAACAACTACACCACGTGGGTTTCCAAGGAAGACTGTTGAACTGTAATTTAAATATAATCTTCCTTTTCAAGGTCTTCATGGCAAGTTGACAGAGTGGGCCACCTGAGTCATATTTCCATGTCCACACCCTTTTGTAGTGTGAAGTTGCCCATCCTCCCATCAAGCCCCCAGTAAGAGATGTGGCTGTTCTTGACTCCCTTGAACTTGGGCCAGTCTCATGACTTGCTTTGACCAACAGAATGTGGCAAAAGGGATATGCAAGTTTTGTAGCCTACGTCTCACAACACCTTGCAGCTTCTACCTTTCTCTTGGAACCTACATACCTGTAAAGAAGCTCAGACTAGGCTACAAAATGAGAGACTGCCTGGGCTCCAGATGTGGGTGAGGACTTCTCAGATCCTCCTGCTTAGTTGACCCACCACCAACTAAGTGCATGCTCAGGAGTTAATCTGAGTGGGCCTCATCCAATCAGTTGAAAGGCCATCAGAGCAAGACTGAAGTTACCCTGAGGAAGAAGAAATTCCACCTGTGGACTGTAGCCTCATCTCTTGTCCAAGAGTTTTCCACCCCACTGATCTGTTGCAGGGTCGCTATGAGTTAGAATTGTGGGTTTGGTTTAGTGGATCTGCCTTACAAATTTTCAGACTTACCTAGTGTAAAAATGGTATGGCAGAGGCAGCATCTGAATTCCTCTAACTTCGCAGTGGGGAGGGAAAAGTCAAGATCAACAGCCCAAGGCTGATTCCTATAAGGAAAAGGTCAGGAATGCTCCCTCCCTGTCTACTTTTTACGAATTCTAACAAAATCTAGCCTTACCACAGCACTCCCTATGTCTCTGCTGGGTTCAATTGTTTGTTGGAACACAGAACTCACAGACCATACTGGCAATTATGAGGTTTATTAGGGAAGTAACAGGTTACAATTCAGGTTCAGGAATACTCAGGATACAGTTTTTAACTCTGGATAGCTTCTCAGCCATGGGCAAAGGCATACTTGTTCCTGGTCCCTCAGCCTCTTGGCCCCTTAGCCTGGCCTGTGCCCTGCTCAGACAAGTGTTAAAATGCTCTTTTAGCTCTGCTGATAAGTACCTTGGAGGCACCCATTCCACCAGTGAGCCCCATGCCAGGAGGCCCTCGGTTTTCTTGGTCCATGGGCCAGGAAGCCATATCACAGGCATCTCGCTAGTTCCTGATTTGTGCCATCTCTTGCCACCATCTCTCACTTATTGTGTTACATCTTTTGTGTTACAGTGTCCTCTCTCTCTCTCTCTCCTGGACCTAGGAGGGTCTCAGTTGCAGGAATTCCAGGTCCAAAGGATGTGCTCCACTCCAGTTCTTCTTGGTGGTAGCCAAGTCCCCTCTGCTCTGGGATTGCCTCTTTTTTTAAACCTCGGAGGGTGGCAAAACTGACCAATCCCCTTGTTAGGCTTCCATACACATTTTTCGCAGGGTCCCACTCCTACAGGGTTCCATGCACCTTATTTGCATGATTAGCAAGCTGTCCAACCACCTTGGTGGGTCACAAGCACTTTATTTGCATAGTCCAACCTAGCCATTGTGTAGGAATTGCAAAGACTGTGACTGGAAGGGCCACGTTAGTAATCACTGCATCACATATAGCCAGCCCAACAGTCGCATAAGCCAGTTCTTTGCAATACGTCTCTCAGTATACATATATTTTTTGATTCAGTGCCCTCTCTCTGGTAGATTCTTGACTGATACAGGGCCTTTGCCAGCATCACTACCAAGAGAGCTTATAACAAAAGGGAGCAGTAATGGACAATAAACCTGTTCACAAACAAAACCTGTTTCCAAAGAACCTGACCTAAGATTATAGCTAACCTGTACTGAGTCCCTCTTTGTATAGCACTTAATTAGAACAGGCTTAAAGTTAGAAGAGAAAGCTAGGGAAGAAGAAAATTATGTTTGGGGCCAGAACTCTCTAGGATGGCATTCTGTGCTGCCCACTGATCCCCAGTCAGTGTTAATCGCCACAACTGATGGTAAATCACATTTTGTGATGTTGTCAATAAGTGACAAGAATGATGACCTCAGAATGTGGCTATGCTAAGTGGGTGATTACAGGTCAAACCAAAAAAGATTTCAGCTGACAAGTCTCCCCCTTGAGTCAACGGACAGATTCTGATGTTTTGGGGTAGGGGCTTCCAGGGTCCCTGTAGGACAGATACATTAAGTATAGCCTCCTATAGTCCTTCCTTCTTGGAGTGACCAGGACAAGCCCTGAAAGGAGTCAGAAACAAAGGAATGAGGGACACTCCCCTGATGTCAGGAATACTGAACTGAAAAATAAGAACAGTCAGTATCCAGCACGTAGAAATTACTTTTCTTGCCTTCTTGTGACATGATGAAAATCAGTCAGGAAGCCACCAAGTTGCTTTGACTGGCGCACTAATTTCCCAGCTGAGCGTTTTCCTTTTCTCCTTCCGCGCCCAGGTGAAGGAGAGCCCTTGCTGTAAAGCTGCACTGTGTGGTGGGTTAAACTCAATGGAGCATGCTCACTGGGAGGCCAGCTTGAGGCAGGCCTGGAGCAGCGGCATTTTAGAAGATGCTACATGTAGGCAGACTGAGCAAATCACACCCCAGACAATCTTTAGACCACAAAATAATGCTCGTCCTGGACAGCTACAAAATTAGAACTTCAAACATGAGCTAGTTACAAATTAAGACTCCTTTATTTACCTTCCTCACCCGCAGAGAGTCACATCTCTCTGCCCAGGTTGCTACCACAAGGAAAATGGAAGAGAATTATGTATTTTGGGATGATGTGACATGTTTGAGTTGGGCCTTTTAAGACCCACACCCACTGTCTTGAGTGAAACAACAAGGTCTTTTTCAAAGGAGTTGGTTTTTTCCACCTCCTTGGAATCCAAGTTCTGGACTCAAGCTGAGTTGCAGGGACTTCAGCTTAGCAGACCAGCTGTGAAGCCTCAAACTTCCACCAAATGTGGGCCCACTCTAGCAAGCCCTGAGAGCTGCCCACCTGCCTGAACCACAGGTGACTGGGATGATAGGAGCAAGCTCCAAGTCCACCTGATAAGAACTGGCAGAAGTGCCTGCTGACTTCTGCCCTCTGCTTTCCCGTGGGCCAGCCTTTCACCACATGACCCTTCTGCCTGGGCCACCACTCTTCACTTTCTACATGCCCTACCAGGACAGGGCCCTGCTATGTTCTACACTGATGTGAAGGACTAGCATCACAAGACACCATTTTCCGTGGGGTGGGGAGGTAAAAGCCAGACAGGTGGGCTTTCGGTTCAAGAGTCAGAACTCTAGGTGTCAAAACTGTGTTTCACATTCTTTAGTGTCTGACCCCTTATTTTATAGGTAAGAAAACTGAGTCCTAGAGAAAAGTAAGCCTCTGAGACCACACTGCAAATCCATGACAGAGGTGAGCTACATCCTCGGTCATACCACAGGACTTTCCAGTCACTCTCCTTTCTTCTGTTTTGGTATTTTTCTTATTCCAGTCTTTCAAAATAACATGTAAATTCTCAAGAGGGAAAGTAATACAGAGACTGATCCGAAAAAGAGCCACTGGTTCTGAGTTTATTTGATAGTCACTGAGATCTATAATTGCTTATTTAACACAGCAACTGTCCATTCCTAGTTGAGTTTGTCTTGTGCTAAGACATTCATGTCCTCTGAGTACCCAGTGCCAGATGTCAGGGACCAGGAAGTCCAGATAGCATTTTCTTGACTGCTGGATAAACCATGCACAGATAATCAAGAAATGAGTGTGCAGATTCACCAAGCTATATAATTCCAGTGCTTACCACCAGAGTGCTCCAGAAGTGAGAGTGGCGAGACTCGAGTTCACTTATTTGGGCCATGTCATCAGGAAAGACCAATCACCAGTGAAAGATACCTTGTTTGGTAAAGAAGAGGGTCACCAACAATGAGGAAAACTCTCAGAAGAACTGACGTAAGAGTCACACAATGGACTCTAGCCCGCCAGCAATCATGCAGACAGCACGGGACAGGCCACATCTTGTTCCGTAACACCTGAGGTCATAGTGAGTCAGAGCAGATAAATAGTGATGACAACTGGAGAGAGAATGAAAACCCCCTCTCTTCTCCCTGCCCAGGGATAATGGAACAAGCAGATCCTGGTTCTCCACCAGGCTATGCCAAGATTCAGAGGATGCGAATCTTCCCTGTTTTCTGCCTCCCCAGGTCCATCTGCATGAGAGCATCGTCTTCTGTTTCCTCCTCTGCTGCCCAGGCAGGTCTGGGGTCGCTGACAGATGCTTTGTGAAGGCTGCACACAACAGTGGCTGTCCTCAGGCTGCTACTTAGAGTCCCAAAGCCTCCACTTCACATAGCCAGGAACTGAGTTTCTCACTCCAAGATGATGCAAACAGTGACCCTCTATGGAAAGAACACTGCTATGGATTGAATTGTTTCCCCTCAAAATATATGTTGAAATTCCTATCCTCTGTTGCAGTGGTTAAGAGCTCAAGTTGCTAACCCAAAGCCTGGCAGTGTAAATCCACCAGCTGCTCCCTGAAAACCCTATGGGGCAGTTCTCTATCCTACAGGATCGCTATGAGGCAGAATCTACTGGATGGCAACAGATTTGATTTTTTGTTTTTGTTTTATGCCTGTGATTATAAACCCATTTGGGAATGAGCTTTCTTTGTCATGTTAATGAGGTAGAATTAGTGTAGGGTGTGTTTGGAGCTTCTCTCTTCCAAGATATAAAATGTACATCAGGAGAAGCAAGAAGCAGAGATGAGGGAAGAGAGTACCAGGCAGAAGCTCAAAGAGACAAGGATCTTCCACCAGAGCTGACAGAGAGCCTTCCCCTAGACCCAGCACCCCAAATTCAGACTTCTGCTTTCCTAAACTGAGAAAATAAATTTCTGTTTGTTAAAGCCACTCACTTGTGGTATTTCTGTTGTAATAGCACCAGATGACTAAGACAAACACCAGCCGAGAAAATAGGAAACTGTGATTTCAGTCCTAACTCTGCCTCTATCCCAAACCACCTTTATGGGCCAGCCATGCATCCTTCAAACTCCAGATCAAGCATCACCTCCTCTGTGTGTTTTTAATTCCCATCCAAACAGAAATGATTCTCCCCCAGTGTCGCCCCTCTTTACATAACTGCACTCTTTAGGTAACTGTCAATTCTTACCACGTTGTAATTAGTGGCAGACTTGAGCTCGGCCTACTGTGAGCTTGCCTACTGTGAGAGAAGTGTCTTGCTGATCTTCTCTTTCTAACTAACACATGGACTCAATACAAATCAGCAATTATAAATCTGCCTAAAGCGAGGGGGTTAGGCTTCGTAATCTGAAAGGTTCCTTCCTGACTTATGAGTCTGCGACAACCCCAATCTCACCTCCAAGACTGAGCCCTAATGCTAGAGAGACAGACAGGTGAAAGACCCAGGCTCCCTAAGCATTCAAAACAGCATGCTTAATCCAAGCGTCCAAACCTTACTGATCTCTGGGACCTAAAGATATTACCTGGATACATTATGTACATGGGTATCTAAGTGACTTTTCTGTGGAAAGGATTTGGGGGTTAGACTTGCCTCTCTTACTTCTGTTTGTGTAGACCAGTCATTTCAGAGCATTTTGAGGTCTGTTATCACTGTGTGCCTATGAGATGGCTCTTCCCATTTGATTGTGTGGAGATGGAGTGGTTTTCCAAGGAATAAGGATGTAGGCAAAAGAACATCTACAATGAAGGATGAGTTGACTCTCAGATGTCCTCAGTTCACCTTTTTCATCATCCTGACTAAATAAAGTCTTGACCTGGCCAAGGTTTGCAATCTGTCCCCATGAGGCAGCTTGCTGCTTCTCTGTGAACTGTTTAGGGGCACTGTGAACTGTTTGATGTGGAACTTTTAAGCAGAGGACCCTCCATGGTGAAGTTTGAAACATTGCAAGGGAGTATTTGGATAATGGCTAAATTAGCCATCCATAAGGGCTAGGAATGAAGGCATGTCTAAATATAACCATGGGACATAGCTTGGAAACTGCCTGTGACAGATTGGAAAAATCCTAACTGAAGATATAAGGTAGTAGAAGAAACAAATCCACTCCTTGCCCCCACAATCCCATCTCTGGGCATTTTTTAAAGGTAGAGAAGAAGCACAGGTGTTAAGTTGGGTGGTGGTACGCTTTTCATTGGCTGTGGTATATACAGTAGTTTAGGCTTCCATTCACCCGTCTGCAAGAGAAGTTACAGTTTTGAGGTATCTACTCCTGTGGACTGAGGGAAGGACGTGGCCCACCTCATTCACAGGCAAACTCAACCACCTGCAAGGGTTGGTATTAGCTCCATTTTACAGTCAGAGGCCTAGACAGGCCAATCTGCTGATCCATAGTTGCACAGCTTGTAAGTGGCAGGGCAGAGGTCAAATTGCACCCAGGAAAATGGAAATAATGACCCCTCCCTGTCCTGCACTGGAAACTCTGCTGGCATAGTGGAAGTGCTACAGCTGCTAAACAAAAGGCTGGCAGTTAGAATCGATCTTGGAAACTTACGGGGCAGCTCTACTCTGTCCTATAGGGTCGCTGTGAGTCAGAATTGACTGATAACAGGGGTTTGGTTTGGTTGTCTCATATTACAGAGTTGTGAGAATGAGGAGGTAATGAACTAGAAAGACAAAATGCTTTTAGGAATGTGGGCAGTAACCCTCTTGTAAGACAAACCTGTCACTGACAAAAGCACCTGTGGATAACTGTCTTAGTCATCTAGTGCTGCTATAACAGAAATACCACAAGTGGGGGGCTTTAACAAATAGATATGTATTTCCTCAGTGTAGTAGGCAAAAAGTTCAAATTCAGAGCGTCATCTCCAGGGGAAGGCTTTCTCTCTGTTAGCTCTGGAAGAAGGTCTTTGTCCTCAGTATTTCCCTGGCCAAAGAGCTTCTCAGGTCCAGCAGCCCTGGGTCCACAGGAAGTACTCGGCCCCCAGCACTGCTCTCTTGGTGCCATGAGGTCCCCAACTCTCCTCTTGCTTCTCTTTGTTTTTATTTCTTGTAGGATAAAAGGTGGGACAAGCCACACCCCAGGAAACTCCCTTTACATTGGATCAGGGAGATGACCTTAGTATGGGTTTTATGGTCCCACCCTAATCCTCTTCAGCAGAGTCCCATCTTGCCCTATTAACTAGCCACAGGTAGAGATTAGGATTTACAACATAGGAAAACCCCAAAGTGGAGGACAACCCCCAGTAGTGGGAACCATGGGCCAGCCAAATAATTCAGTCTGTGGCAATAACCAAGGAGCACAGAGCCACCTGAAAGAACCTTAAAATAAGGCATTGATGCATGACCCTCAGGAATCTTGTGTCTTATTGGAGACCCCAAATCTATGTACAGTAGAACATAGAACCCCCCAAAAGCCACCCAAGTGCCTGCAGTGAAGCAATTCTAGAAACAGGGATAAAGAGGGCTGACAAAGAGGGGGTCAAACCAGTCTCTGGGCATTTCTGCCCCTCCAGTTTCCAGAGAAGAAAATACCACTGTGGGAGATGGGGTAGGGGGTGGGGGTAGGTGGAGCCCAGGGGAGGGTAGAGGCACAGGCCTGGAGCTGCCAGGCTGCAGATGGAGCAAGGCTGTGCAGGCGACTGGCAAAGCCAGTGGGTGAGCACTTAAACACTCAGAGCCTGTGGAGACAGCTTTTATTAGAAACCTTCCATTTTTTCTGGCATTTCACTAATTTAGCCAAACCACTCTTGGCAAAAAGTCTGAATGTCCTTAGTCCCAGGGCAGATCTGAGTTAAACTGAGGTACAGTAGTGTACTTTGGACATGTTATTGGGAGGGACCAATCCCTGGAGAAACCCTGGTGGCATAATGGTTAAGAGCTATGGTTGCCAACCCAAAGCTTGGCAGTTCAAATCCACCAGGTGCTCCTTGGAAACCTCATGGGGCAGTTCTTCTGTGTCCTCTAAGGTCACCATGATTTGACATGCACTGTACAGCAATGGTATTTTGTTGTGTTTTTTTTATTTTTTTTTAATCCCTAGACAAGGACAAAGACATCATGCTTGGTAAAGCAGAGGGTCAGCAACAAAGACGAATAGTAGCTGCAACACTGGGCTCAAACATAGCAACATTGTCAGGATGGCAGGGATGGTGAGAGACCTGGTGCTGTTTCCTTCTGTTGAACATAGGGTTGCTGAGTTGGAACTGAATTAACTGCACCTAATAACTAGGTTCCCTGAGTCAAAGTCAACTCGATGGCAGTGGGTTTTTTTTTTTTTTTTACCACAACAATAGAAACACTGGTGACACAGTGGTTAAGAGCTACAGCTGTTAACCAGAAGGTCTGCAGTTCAGATCCACGAGGTGCTGCTTTGAAATTCTCTGGGGCAGTTCTACTCTGTCCTATAGGGTTGCTGTGGGTTGGAATCAACTCGAGGCTGGGGGTTCGGGTGTGGTTTTGGGCAACACCAGTGTAGTATTGTAGAAGGGGTACATGGCTGAGCAACAAAAGTGTAGCTTCCAGTCCAGCAGGGCCTTAGCTTATAGGGGGACCTTGAACACTTAGCCC
Organism: Heterohyrax brucei; assembly: GCA_028571685.1. Lineage (NCBI taxonomy): Eukaryota > Metazoa > Chordata > Mammalia > Hyracoidea > Procaviidae > Heterohyrax > Heterohyrax brucei. The sequence goes on along the minus strand of CM053149.1, from coordinate 106,821,884 downwards.
CCCTCTCTGGGCCTCAATTTCCTCATCGGTAACACCCTGACAGTTGACGTCAGACACAGGCTCTCTACTCTCCCTCCACTATAGGATATCTGAAGCTACCATTCTACAGTTGGCTCTTGGAAAACTACCCAGAAAACCAAACTAGTGGCCATCAACTCTGATTCATAGTGACCCCATAGGTGGAACTAGAACAGCCCCATAGAGTTTCCAAGGAGCCCCTGGTGAAGTCAAACTGCTGACCTTTTTGATAGCAGCCAGAGCACTTAAGAGAAGCCCTAGTGGCCTAGTGGATTAAGTGCCACAGCTGCTAAACAAAAGTTCGGCAGTTCAAGTCCTCAAGGTATTCCTTGGAAACTCTGTGGGGGCAGTTCTACCCTGTCCTGTAGGGTCACTGAGTCGGAATCGACTCGACAGCAATGGAATGTGGTTTCGTAGCACTGACCCACTACACTACCACGGTGTCAGCTCTTACAAAGGCGAGGCGCTAGGAAATGTGCTTGCGCCTGATGAGGCCATGACCCGGCTGGAGTCATTCCAACTCCGTGGTGTTTGGCCTGAAGTTGCCCACTCTCAGTTGAGCACGTGTCAGGAGCTGATGATGCAGTTCAGGGGAAGACAGGACGCCCTACACCTGCTAGCTGTCACCTTGAGAGTGCAGCACCCCCTGCCTGCGCGCCCAGGACCGCCTCGTGTGGTGGCGGGGGCTCCCCACGCAATGGGGCTCCCCGGCCCTGCCGCATCCTGCGCAGTCTCGAGAGGGTGCGGTGCTCCGCGGCCGCCGGCCGGGACTTGGCGCCTGCAGAGGTGTGGCTGGCCGGGTGGGCTCTGCCGCGCCGGACTCGTCCTTCCTGGACGTGACTCTTCCGGTGCTCTTAGACCACACACAAGGAAGTTAGGGTGAGGGGTAGGGGGGTCGGCTGCCCTCGTCGAGGACCGTGCGAGCCTTGGTTCTGTGTGGGCCGTGCGCCGAGCGCCAGGAGACGGGCGGTCACGGCAGCTGGTGTGAGTGGGGAGGGGTGTGTGTGAAACTCCTTTCTCCCGAGTGTACTGAGAGGTCCCACCCCCTGCATGTCACCCCCACCGTCTGAATAGCTGTTTTGTCTTGGCAGATCTCTGGGTCAGGGCTGCTGATTGTTCTCAGAGACTGGCTGGCTTTGTTGAATTTCCGTCTGCCTGTTTGGGACAGGTCCTGGGGGAGGGGGCGATACCTGCTTCAGAAAAACCCAGGCACAAATTATTGTCCCTCTGCTCTTGTCTTTTGATCTTCACATGGTGTCCTGGCCTACACTTATGGCAGGGCCAATGGCTCCATTTTACAGATGGTGAAACTGAGGGATGAAGTGACTTGGCCTAAAGCACACCATGAGATGCCAGCAAAAACTAGAGGGGAATTCAGATCACCCTATCTGCCCAATGTCAGACCTCGGAGTCAGGCCCTGGAAAGCCCTCTGTTGCTGACAGAATCTGAGGGACCTCTGTCCCTCTTTTTCTGGGTGGCCACTGGTGTGAGGGAATGGCAGGCTTCAAGTATGTCCAGCCCAAGGGAGACTGGCACAAGGTCCAGGGTCCCTTTTGGGGATCTGGGGCCCCCTTTTGTGGGGTGACTTGATTCCTACCATCAACTTACTACTATTTTCCCTCCCCAACCCTCAGGACACCATTCCCTGTCTCACTCCATCAGCATTCCATGCTAAGGACCCAACGTTGTGCCTGTTTTCACATTAATTAAAGGCTACTTGAATGTCACAATTGGTGGGACTTGGGAAAACAATCTCCTTCCAGATCTGAGCCTCAGGTTTTCCCTCTACGTAAGAGAGACTAGATAACCCCTGAGAAGCCTTCCAGCACTGGTGTTCCAAGATTCCCATTCAGATACTTCCTCTGAGGGCAATAGCCAACCTGCGATGAGGAGTTAAACTTTCTTTTTCTGTATCTTAATTATACTTGCCTTTCAGCACTTCTGCGTATAAGTAGGTACTCAACAAAAGAGTTAATGAGCATTAAGATATATCTTGGTGTGTCCCCATCAATTAATAAATTCCTAATGACTAAAAGCAAGGGAAAACGAATGGGATTATCCTTTCACAGTTTCTCTACATGATCATGAATGATCAGGACTTGACTTCCACCCTCCTGATCCTGGAAAAAAACAACAGTTGCCAGCCAGTCAACTGCAGCTGGTGGCAATCCCACGTGGAGCAGAGCGGAACTGTGCTCCACAGGTTTTCAGTGGTGTTTCAGACACAGACCACCAGCCCTTTCTTCCGAAGAAGCTCCAACCTTGCAGTTAAAAGCCAAGTGTATTAACTCTATTCCTAACACCCAGGAAATCCTCCCAAGGCTGCAGAAATAATTCAGTTAGGAAGCTGGGCTAGATCTGATCTCTGCCCCTTCTGGCCACTTAGCCCCTTGGAACTCTTGATTTTTACCCATTCCCTGACCTGTAGATACATCGGAATGGTATATAGATGACAAAACCAAAGAAGTAAAGTGATTTGGCTAAGTGCACACAATACACAGCAGCAGACACAAAGCTGCTTTCCTAATTTTTTCAGTGCAGATAACCAAGCCAATCCAATCACTGCCATAGAGTTGGGTCCAACGCATAGTGATCCTAGGGGTCATAGTAGAACTGTCCCATAGAGTTTCCAAGGAGTGCCTGGTGGATTTGAACTGCTGACCTCTTGGTTAGCAGATATAACACTTAACCCACTATGCCACCAGGGTTTCCTGAGAATGTAGGAACAGAAGGGAAGCTGCACCTGAGAGGTAAAGTGCTAGTTACTGATGTGCAGCCTGGAGCTGTGAGAAGCTTTCTTAGGCGTTTGTGTGGGTCAGTAAACAGGACTGGACACAGGAAGATGTACAAGGCACAGTCTCAGGCTTGGAGGGTCAACACTTGAAGGTAGGGGACAGATGAGTGCACAGGTGGGCACAGCACCTGGTGGTAGTTTTTACAAGATGTGTAGCCAGTGCTGGGAGAGGTCAGGCAGCACATGTGTTGCAGAAGGACAGGGCCTCCTCCTGTGTGCAGTGGGTTTGTTTGATTTGTTGGATTGGAGCATGACTGCCATCTTCCACAGCTGCCTTAACAGAAACAATGACAGTTAAGAATCCACCAGTGCCATACACTCAGCTTGCATGCCATGCCTAATGGGAGAGGTGTGTGGCTCCCCTACCCCCTTCTCTCCAGACCTCTAGGTGACCGTGAATGACTCAGGCCAGGCTACGGTGGATGTTCTTTCCAGGGGCCTCAGGAATGAGTGTGGTGGTGCTCCCCAACACTCAGTTCAGTCTATGGAGTGGAAATACAGCGAGTGGATATAGTTGGAGTGGTTGGTTTTTCACCTTGTGCTTTCTGAATAACACTCCAAATGTATTCAATTTATTTTTTCAGATACATAGTACGTGCTTGTGGTACTAAAACCAAAAGGTACAAAAAAGAGTACAATGAAAAAGTAGGCTTTCCTCCCCACACACCTCAGCCTCCCAATACCCCTCACCAGAAGTAACCACTCCTGTTAGTTTTACCAAGCTATAGAAAAAAAAAGGAGTAAGGAGAGCTATAGAGAATAAATATGGCACCAGCAATAGAATGTTGTTAGAGATGTGGATAGTGGTGACCGGAAGAGTGAGATGGTGCTCAGCCACCAGCAATGACAGCCATGATGGGACTCACAATGTTGAGTGCCAGTAGCAACACCAGGAAAAAAAGGGAGTGCACCCTAAGAACTCCACTAAAAGATTATAATTGATGATCCAAAGGCCTAGGGGTTCCCTTGGGAGCATGGTTCCTGGTCCTGATGCTGCCCCTGTCCAGGAATGGATTGGAGTCGGAGACAAAGAGTGACCATGTTGTATGTGTACTTTGTGGTTGTGTGCATCTATAGGATGCCAGCCTATTGGCCTCTTAGTGGAGGTGGGTGGAGAGGGTGGAGAGGAGGGGACAGGAGATTGTTAACAGATTATGACATACATCGAATGGAAAGGAAGAGTGTGCTGTCACCAGGCACAGAGAGCAGAGGCAGCTGCAGATAGGCAGGCATGCAAATTTAAATTGAATTGTACGCTTTCAATCACAGTAAAAAAGAAATGTGGATGTGTGTGCTTCTGGTAAGGCTTTAAAAGAAAATGAAGAACAAGTGATTGGACAGTGGAGGAAGGGTGATGCTTTTTATACAGTGGCAAAAGATTTGTCTGAGTTGTGTTCAGATGTTTGGTAGAAAACAGAATTTGTAAGTGATTATAAAAATGGCACAGCTGCTTCTGATCTCTTGACTTCCCAAGGAGGAAGGATCATCAAGATCAACAGCCCAAGGCTGATTCCTTTGAGGCACAGGTCAAATAGGCCTCCTTTCTCTGCCGCCTTTATGACCCCATCTGTCTGCCGTCTGTACCAGTTCTGATACCAACCAGTCTTCCCATAGCACTCTTCACTTCTCTGCTGGGTTAGATAATTCATTGCAATGGCCACACAAAACTCACAGACCCTACTCACAGTTATGGGGTTGACTAGGGAAGTAACAGATTACAATTCAGGTTCAAGGACAGTCGATTTATGGTTCTTCCATCAAGATAGCCTCTTCTTAGGCATGCCTAGAAGCATGCGTCTCCCTGGCCCTTCACCTCTGCCCTGCTCAGGCAGGTGTTTTAAACCTCTTTTAGCTCCTGTGGCAAGTGCCTAGAGGCACCCAACTCTGCCAGTAAGCCTCTTGCCCACAGGCACTCAGCTTTCTTTCTGGAAGCCCACTATGCCTTCTCTTTCCACTGTTTCTGTGCTGTTTCTTCTTTTTAAGCCTGGTGGGATGGCAAGACTGACTGATCCCTTTAGGGGGCCACAATTACCTTGTCTTGACATTCCTGCCCAGTCACTTGGGTGGGAGTTACAAGACCATGACAGAAAAGGCTGTGCGAAATCGATCCATGGCACTGCAGTGATGAATATCTAGCTGAGATTTCTATGCAAGATCTTGAAGAAGCCATATGGTTTCCCCTTGCCACTTACAGTAAAAAGAACTGTGTAAAATGAAAACAAAACTTAAAAATCTGGAAAATTTTGTTGTACAATTTAAGGACACTTGTGCTAGAATGTTCACCAAAAGAGTGGCTACACCCGCTTTGTTAAAGACCTTCAGGATTATGATTTTAAACAGCTACCGTAAGAGAAAATTCATCAGCCTGAATTGAAGGAGACAGAGAAAATAAAATGTGAGAACACTTTCTACCTTTTAGAATTCTACAGGTAGGAAACAGGCCAAAGGATACTCATCTGTTGTTCTCCGAGAAAAGAAAAGAACCATCCTTGGAGCAGCCTAGAGATCAGCAAAACTGTTGGAAGGAGTGAAGGAAGCAGGACTTTAATGGTTTCAAAGGGTGGGGCCACAGTGTCCTTGGCCTCAAAGGGTATGGCCATAGCCTCCAAGGTTTCAAAGAGTTGGATGTTTGCCAACTCAGTTCTGGAGTGTAAGGCTGCTACTCACGATTGCTGCTGAACTAAAGAAAGTTCGTTCCACCTGTCACTGACAGCCAAAATTAGGAATGATGGAATAAGGTTCAATGCTTTGTTAGCAGAGAAGCTGGCAAATCTGGAAGACAGCGAGAATAACTTCTCCAAAAACTGTCCCACCTGGCTTACAATTGCAACTGCTTTTATAGCCAGATTACAGATGGATTTGCATCTGGAAAATGTCAAACCTTGTCACAGGATAGAACAGGGAGTCACAAAACTCCCTTACATCTTATCAAACAATGTAAATTCATTACCTCTCTGAAGGTTGATTTACTACCCCAGAGACAGGTAAAGGAATGTCAGTCAGTTGATCCAGTTGGGACAGGAGAGGGAATTTAGTTTAGCAGGGTCAAGTCCCAGCTACTAACAGTGAGTGGCAAGGTGATGACACTGCCACTCAAAGCTAAAGGGGCAGGCTCCTATGCCCAAAGAGCAGAAGAACAGGGTCCAGCAGGACCAAGTTGGTGGATCATGACTCAGATGGACTGGAAGAATGGGGCTGCCGAAAACTGAGGGAAGACTTGCTGTCCTAGTGGGCCTATAAGGCAGAGCTGAAGCTCAGGACCCTATTCCACCCAGTATTCAGAGGGTGTGGCCAACACTCAAGAGTCTGCAGGGCAAAGCCGTTGCTTAGATGGTGTCAAAGAAAAACCTACTGCCATCTCAGAGAACAGAGGATTATTTTCAAGCCTCAAGAACTAATGTAGTTTGTTCTGCTGGGTCTTTGATTTCTTTTGTGCCCATTATCCCTTTTTTCTCTCCAGTTTCTCCCATTTGTAATGGAAATATTTACTTTGTGTTGGGTTTACCACTGTGTGTTGGAAACAGATAACTTGTAGTCTAGATTTCCTAGGTTCATAGATGAACAGGAATTTTGCCCCAGTATGGAAGCTATCTAAGTCACCCATATTTGATTTAGATGATTCGAAAGATGAGATTTTGGACTTGTAGTTAAAACTCCAGGATGATGTGAGGAGGTACATGTGTTTTGGATGTGGGAATGACATGAATTTTGGAGAATCAAAGAGTGAATTGTTACAGATTGTGTAGCTAAAAAATTGTATGTTGTAAATGTGGTTATAATCCCATCTGGGAATCAATTTGTTATGTTAATGAGGCAGGATTAGTGTAGGCTGTTGTCTTGAGTGTTCTGAAATATAAACGAGATTAAACAAGCAAGAGCAGATAAAGGGACAAGAGATGCAAAGCCACAGGAAGCTCACCCATAAGCAGAAACTCCAAAAACAAGATCTTTCCCTAGAGCAGCATCCTGAATCTGGACTTCTAGCCTCCTAAACTGTGAGAAAATAAATTTCTGTTTGCTAAAGCCAGCCACTTGTAGTGCTTCTGTTATAGTGTTACCGAAAAAGCCCAGGAGTTTGACTACCCACCGCAAAAGGCCAATTGACGGAGACAGGAGCTTTTGGGGTGAAAATAAAGGTTTTATTTGCAAGCCAGCATTGCAAAGGGACGAGGAGATAGTCTCATCCTCAACTCCTGCCCAAATTGGTCAGGCAAAGTCTGAGTATTAAAGGGAAAGACAACATGCAGATGTAAGAAACAATGTGGGCAGCTGGGGCATCTAGGGGTCAACTGAGTGGAAGTCAGTGGGTAGAGGCCAACTGGGCAGAGGAGGTCAACTGTGTGGAGGTCAACTGGTTGGAGGTCTGCTTCACAATGTTTCAGGCCATTACCAGCCATCGAGGACAACAAAGTAGTGTTAAGACTTGTCTGGCCAGTAACCTAGAAGAATAATGTTCAAACACAAGTTACCTCATCATCCTCCCTGCCTCCTGCTTGATTCTTTTATCATTGGTTTTAACAAGACAAAAAGAGTCATTTATTGTTCACTGAATCTATAGTGGTGCCTACAGAGGCCTCCAGCCTAGCGTAGGGCTTGCGAGGTGTGGAGGTCATGTCTTTCCTTTTGTGTTAGAGGTGATCTGAAACAGTGCTTCTCAGGTCCCTAGTTTTGAGCACCCCTGACTCGGAGGCTATTTCAGCCTCCAGTTGCAATAGCAGAGCTAGATAACTAAGATAATGACACCAGGTAGGTATGTGCCAAGTGCCAAGTTAGTGGGGAAAGGAGCAGGACAGGCAAGTATGTCCCTGTCTTAGTCATCTATTGCTGCTATAACAGAAATACCACAAGTGGATGGATGGCTTTAACAGAATTTATGTCCTCACAGTCAAGTAGGTTAAGAATCCAAACTCAGGATGCCAGCTTTAGGGAAAGGCTTTCTCTGTCAGCTCTGGAGGAAGGCCTTTGTCATCAATCTTCCCCTGGTCTGAGAGCTTCTGAGGTTCAGGGATGCCATGTCCTTTTCAGAGGACTCTCTCTGTCCCCAGTACTGCTTCTTTCCTGGTGGTATGAAGTCCCCGCCTCTCTGCTTACTTCTCTTTCCTTTATGTCCCAAGAGATTGCCCAAAGCACAGCACAGTCTTACAGGTTGAATCCTGCCTCACTGCCAGCACCACAGCCCGTCCTCTCTCCTCAACATCATAGAGACAGAATTTACAACATATAAGAACAGCACATCATACCAAGAATCACAGCCTAGTCAAAATGCTACACACATTTTTGGGGGGGCACAATTCTACCCACAACCATCCTCTTTGACACAGGGGAACAGTGTCCACGAGGGAGGCTGGAACTGGGCAGAAAAGAAACCAAAGGAAAGAAATTGTCTTTAGGGGGAAAACTTTGCCACTTTCCCTAGAGATGCAGTCAATGTTGAAGAAGTAACAAATTGGGACCTGAACCCTGAAGCCCAGCTGAATTAAACTGACTGGCTTAAGACGTTTGAGATCTTTGCAGCAAAAACCTCCACCCTTCAAATTTGCTTCTTGGTAAAAACAGCTCTGTCCTTCCAGTGCAACAACCATCTGTCACTCGGTCACTTGTTGCAATGATATTGGAAACTGTGCGCCACTATTTCAAAACACAGCAGGCTCACCCATAGTGGGCAAGTTTTAGTGGCAGTTTCAGGATAAGATAGACTAGGTAGACAGGCCAGGTGGTCTACTTCTGAAAATTAGCCAGTGAAAACCCTTCGAGTCACAGCAGAATATTGTCCAATTGATGAGTCCCCTAGGTTGGAAGGTTGTGTCTGAAGTCACACTCAAAGTACACAGTGGCTGAAAAATTAGACTTGAGCATACCTGTTAGTACATAGGACTTAATCAAGGTCACTTAGACTGCTAAGCTACGTTCCATTCCCTGTCCCAAACCAGATCAACAGACTTATATTCTTTTCTCTCTCTCCGGGATAGTAAATGGATTATTCAGAACTTCAGAGAGGTAATGACATTGTTTGATAAGATGTAAAGGAATCTGTGACTCCCTATTCTATCCTGTGACAGGGTCTGACATTTTCCCAATGCAAATCCCTTTGTAATCTGGCTGCAATTATAACCAAAGCAGGATGGTCTCGGAGAAACCATTCTCACTGTCCCCCAGATTCATATGCTTTTCTGTTAATAAAGCGTTCTTGAACCTTTCCCTGTCTCTGAATTTTGGCTGCAGTGACAGGCGTGATGAACGTGCTTTTGGCCTCAGCAACATAACCAACTGTCCTGAAGATGATACAAGACCAGTCAGCATCTCATTCTGTTGTCCATGGGGTCACGGTGAGCTGGAGCCAACTCAGTGGCAACTAATACCAACAATTCTTCTTTTTGTTGTTGGCCAGTAGCTCAGGCCAAAAACCTTGGGGCCCTCCTTGCCTTTACCTTTCCCTCATGTCCCATATGTAATTCATCAGCAAGTCCTACTTTAAAAATATATCCATAATCTGCCCACTTTGCACCGGCTCCACTGCTATTACCCTGACCCAAGCCTCACTGTCTCTTGCTTGGACTGTTGCTTCTCATCTGATCTTCCTGCTTCTGCCCTTACCCAGTGCCTTCAGTCCTCAAGAAAATCCAGAAGCCACATGGTCTTGTTAAATCTCAAGTCCAAGGGTGCTACTCCTCTGTTCGTAACTGCCACTCAAAGTAAAACCCAAAGTCTTACAAGGCTCTGTGTGTTCTGTCCCCTTTCACCTCCCACCTTGTCACCTGTCACTGTCCCTCTGTCTAATTCCATCCCAAACACACTGGCCCCCTTGCTGCTGTCTGAGCATACTAAGATCACCCCCACCACAGGACCTTGGAACTTGCTATTCTCTCTGCCTGAAACGCTCTTCCTCTAGGTATCTCCATGATCCCTCACTTCCTTCCCCTACTGCACCCAAAAAACACCTTATCAGTGAGGCCTTCTTCAACTGTCCTTTGTAAAGTAACCACATCTTTTTCCTCCATCGCTGCATTCCTACTCCTCCTTCCCTGCTTCATGCTCTTTATGGCGATAAATGCCATCTGGTATTCTATATGGAAGCCCTAGTAGCATAGTGGTTAAGTGCTACTGCTGCTAACCAGAAGGTTGGCAGTTCAAATCATCCAAGAGCTGCTTAGAAACTCTATGGAGCAGTTCTACTGTGTCTATAGGGTCCCTATGAGCCAGAATTCACTCGACAGCAGCAGGTTTGGTTTTTGGCTTTTGGCTTTTGGTATTCTATCTATTCATCTGTTGGTTGCCTCATCCCACTAGATAAGAGCATCATGAGGGCAAGACTTGTTTATACCTCTGGTGCCTAGAACTACGTAGGACACATAGTAAAACCAAAATAAATCGATTGCTATGGATTTGATCCCAACTCATAGCAACTCTATAAGCAGAGTAAAACTGCCTCCTAGGGGTTCCAAAGCTGAAATCTTTATGAAAGCAGGTTGCTACTTCTCTCTCCCGTGAAGCAACTGGTGTGTGCAAACTGCCAATCTTTCTGTTAGCAGCCAAGTGCTTTAACTACTGCACCACCTAGGCTTGGACACATAGTAGGTACTCAGTAAGCATTCATTGAATGAATGACCTTGTGAGTGACTTTCATTTTGTGACCCTCCATAGAACCCTCCCTAGAACAGAGGGGTTGCTCATAGTGGCCAGGAGCTTTGATCTTGTGAACAGGGCAGGAGGCAGCTACTTCTAGGACCTGATATAAGTTCCTCATGTGGTGCCACAGCACTGCAATTATGGTTCCTAACTAGAAGGTGACAGGTGCCAAGTGGAAGCAACTCCTCATAGTGGGTGGTAAGGATCCTAGGGAGAATCAGGAAGAGCTAGCCTTGGATAGCGAGCACTGGAGGGTCTGGGAGGAACAGAAGGGAAGTGTGCTTTCCAGCTTCTAGAAGGTGCTTCGTCACTGCAAAGACTGAATTGTGGGCAGAGAGGAGGCAGTCACGCCTGACGGGAGCAGTGGTAAGCCTGCCAGGCCAGTGCTGTCTCCTGTCCTGCCCACAGTGCCCTTAACCTGTCCTTGGCTCCCCAGATGAATCAGCAAATTCTGGCCTCTGGGGTTCCTTGCAGCACTTCCTCTGGGGCACATTAGAGGACCTTGCACAACATTAAGCAATGTATCACGGAGGGTAGGAGCCGGCAGCTGCCTGGGGACAAGAGACATCTGGAGCTGAGTCTGTGTCTCCTAGGTGTAGAGTCCCCCAGCCCAGGGAACAGTTGGTGCAGGGAATTCAGGAACGGGAATTTCCCCAGCCTCAGCTGAAAACCAGGCTCTCGGCTACAAGGAGTCAAAGACAGTAGATTCAGGGCAGCCGGTCCTTCACGGTCAGTGAGTGCAGGTGTGCCTTGCTCCAAGCCACCGTTACCGGAGAACGGAATAGCCACATGGGATAAGCAGAGGAACAACTCTTCATTCGATGAGGGGTATTTAGTGGGAACGGTGTGTATAGGAGCTGCCCTAGCAAATCATTGCCGTTTTAAAGGTTCAGCTTCCACAGAATTTGGAAGGTGGTGCTTTCTGATCTATAAACTGCCTTCAGACGCACGAGGACACTTGCACACATACATAATCTCATCATTTTCTCAGAAGGCCCCTGGGAAGCACTCTGCCCATGGTACAGTCCAGCAATGTCTTCTGACTTGAGGCTCTTCCCAGCACACCACAAGTGTCTCCTTAGGATTCCCGCAGCTGCTCTGGGAAGCTGATACAAACCAAGACAAGGAAACAGAGACCCAGAGAGACAAAGGGCCCCAGACCAGATTCCCTGACTCTCAGCTCAGGTTTCCGATGCCATGAGTCAGAATTGACTCAGTGGCCATTGACAACAACAAGCTCTCTTTGTCAGCTGCTTGACATCCCTGAGCCTCAATTCCCTCATCTTTAAAATGGGATAGTAATATCTGTATCATGAGGAGCCGTGAGGTGAACTGATGTAGGTTGGTCCTGAGAGCAGGGTCTGAAGTGCAGCTGCTATTATTAGCTTCTTGTTGCTGCCAGGTGCCATCCAGTCAGTTCTGAGTCACAGCGAGCCTACACATGGCAGAATGAGACACTGCCTGGTCCTCACAGCCGCTGGCCTATTTGAGCCCCTTGTTGCAGCCTCTGTGTTGATCCATCTCATCAAGGAGCTTCTTCTTTTCCAATGACCCTCCGCTTTCTCAAGCATGATGTGCTTCTCCAGGGACTGGTCTCTGCTGATAACATGTCCAAAGCTCACGAGACAAGCTCACGCCGTCCTCGATTCTAAGGACCATGGTGACTATACTTCTTCCAAGACAGATCCGTTCCTTCTTCCAGCGGTCCACTGTATTTTTCAGTATTCTTTGCTACACCATAATTCAAAGGCATCAATTCTCCTTTGGTCTTCCTTATCCACTGTCCAGCTTTAGCGTGGATATGACAAGACTGAAAATACCACGGCTTGAGAAAACTGTACTTTAGTACTCAAAGTGACATCTTTGCTTTTTTAACACAAGAGGACTTTTGCAGCAGAGAGGCCCAATGCAATGTGTCATTTGGTTTCTTGACTGCTGCTATTACTATGTGTATTGCTATTATTCTTGTTATTTTTGCAATATTTCGTACATGAAATATTCATATGGATGTGTCACAGAGTCCCCTCCAGGGTCAGGCAGGATGTCACCCCCTTCTTCATTCCCTCAGCACCCTTACCTATCCCAGGAGGTCACACTGTGCTGATTCCTCCCACCCCCCAGGAGCCTCCTGTCACTGCTTCGCCCCACTTCATAGCTGTCTGGCTGCCTTGGCCAGGGATGAATGGTATCCCCTGTGGCCTGGCCGGTGTGTGGTCACCCTGCCGGCTCCCTGGGGCAGGGCCCAGGGCTCAGACGTGCCTGGCGGGCTGCCAAGACTTCCTTGGTAGGATGCCGTGTCACTCCCTGTGGCCCTCTATTCTGGGAGCTGTAATTTAGACAGCCTTCCCCACCCCAACCGCTATCTGTGGCAGCAGTCCCCAGTCCCATGGGCCTTGCCCAGCTCCTGCTCTGCTGCCTTTTCATAAACAGCTCTCAGACTGCCCTGTTATCTTGGGCACCATGGCTCTGAGGAGGAGGCTCTGTCACCCTGGCAATACAAATGACCCCTCCATCCTAGGGAGAAGCTAGCCCATCATGGGCACAGTGGGATGAAACCCTTACCCACAAAAGCCCAGTATAGCAGCCCTCAGAGCCTGACTCCAAAGACTGCTGGGCAGGGCAGGGTACAGAGAAGAGGGAGTCTATCATTACCCCCCACCCTCACCCAGAGGACAAGGCTGGCCCGGGCTGTGGTCTCCTCCAAAGGCTCCTGCCTCAGCTGGGTGTGCTCAGCTGCTGAGCCATGCCAAGGGAGAGTGTCAGTGCCTGTTCTTGGGTGAGGGGATCACTCATAACAAAAGCGCTGTTTCTGTAATGTAAATATGACTGCAGGTCATCACTCCCTGGCTGCCCATGGTCCCCAAGGATGAAGCTTGCAAAACTGTCTATTCTCTGCTCCTTCTACACCTTTCTCACCTCAGGACCCTTGAACAAGCTCTCTCCCCCTGCCTGGACACTGTTCTCCTCTTCACCTGACTCATACTCATCCTGCAGTCTCAGCTGAGAAGTAACTTCCTGACATCACACATACACAACTGTCCCCAGTCCTCCTTGTGGACTGGGACAGTGTCCCTCCTGTGCCTTACACCATCCCTTACACTTGTCTGTCTCAGACCCAGCCAGTTGTCTCATTCATTGTAGTTTCCTAGTCCTGGCACCTGGTAAGTATTTGAGAAACATTCGTCAAATACATAAGTGAATGAATGAATGAATGACTCCTCTGCCCCTCCATGATGAATGGGTCTCTTGGGGGATATTTGTCTACTTTGTGACCTCCATTTCCCAGGAAAGCCCAAGCTTCAGAATTCTGTCGTGTTGTTCTGCAACTCTAGACTTGTGGTACCGTCTGTCCATCCTGGTCTTCCATCTAGAAAATACAGTTGTTATGGCTATGGACTTGCTGGTGGGAAGCCCCAAGGGCTCTGGGAATGTCACTGGAGGACAAGGCAGGCATCGTTGGATTAAAAGCTAGGAGGAAGAAAGAAGGGGTGTCCTCAGGCTGCTTATGATACCCAGAGGGGAGGCAGGTATGCACTGAGGTTGGCAGACCAGGTTTTTAGTTTGGCACTTTGTAGTGGGATGCTTGCCGAGACACAGTTTGTATTTCACTTGCTCCAGAGAGGGAAGCTGTGAAGAATAACCAACAGCTACCGTAACCAGGCTGGAGTTTGACTCCTCTATCTCTTAGCCCCATGGTGACGGGAGGACCTCTGAAATCAGAGTATTTCTGCTTCCAAACTGCATCTCCTCCATCATTTTTCTCATGTTGTAGTTTCACTGGAATACTGTCCCAGATCACCTGGCCCAGTTGAGACCTGTGTGGCTGCTGCAGTTCAGTGGCGTCTTGAGAGCATGAGGGGAAACTCCCAGGCACAGTGCCGCAGAGACAAGGTCTAGGGCCCTGGCCCTGTGGGAAGAGAATGAGAAAGCCTTGGGGGTCAGCACTCTGCTTCACTGCTCCTGCAGCACGGCAAGGTGGCCAAAGCCAAGCCCAGTAAAGACAGTAGGACTGGTGACAAAATATGCAAAATGCGTGCTCTGGTTGGGTCACATGCCCCGGACATGTTTACGTGGCTCACTCCTTCAAGGTTTTGCCTAAACGACCCCATGTTGCTGAGACCTTCCCTGACCACCCTTTTTAAATTGAACCCTTGCCACCCCCTTTCCATCTCCATGCTTTATTTTTCTCCATAGCACTTACCACACCTTACATAGTGTGTGTTTTACTGTCTTGTTTTGTTTGTGGACTGTCTCTTCTCCATAGAGATATCAGAACCGTGTGGGCACGCCTTCATTGACTGAGGTAGGCCTGGCTGAGTTATCTGTTGCTGTGTGACAAATGACCCCCAAAACTGGAGACTCCGAGCTGAAGTTTGAGTGACCAAAACAGTACAGAAGCCAGGGCCTCTGGAGTGGGGTTCCTTCACCTGCTGTGCCCCATGGATGGTGGGAGGACCTCTGAAACTGTAATATTTCTGCTTCTAAATCGCAGCTGCACCATCAGTTTTTTCCAACTTGCAGTGGCATCTGGAAACTGAAGACATCTGACCCTGTTATATCAGGGCTCTAACCAGGCCTGAGTCGGCCTCATTCCTGAGCAGGACAGAGGCCCTATCCAAACAAACAGCTTTCCTTCAGTAGCTCCCATTCCACGTGGCCAGACAGGAGTTTCAGACCAATGTTGTCTCCCATGACATTGACACGGCAGCCAAATATGTTAGTGCTGGGGCTATCACAGTTGGTGTGTCTGGTTCAGGGGCCAGCACTGGGACAGTATTTGGCAGCTGGATTGTCAGCTATGCCAGAAAACTGTCTCTCAAGCAGCAGCTTTTCTGCTATGCCCATCTGGGCTTTGCCGTGGCTGAGGCCATGGGCTCTTCTGTTTAGTGGTCACCTTCTTCACCCTCTTTGCCATGTGAGGCTCTGAGGAGTTACCTACTCATACCTTCTGCACCAACTCCAGCCCATGGCCCATGCTGAAGTGTGCCAATCTTTACCATTAAATACATTTCTCTTTAAAAAAATAATAAATTAGCCCTCAATTTAGCAGCCTCACTCAACTATGTAAACAACTGACCTTGTTGCATGTGTTCTGTTGGCCAGGTCTCACGAGGTTGCAGAGTCACCTCGAGACTTGAGTAGGGCAGGAAAGGCTACACCCGGCTCAGTCACTCCTTACTGACAACCTCACTTCCTCCCTAGTTCTTGGCCACAGGCCTCATCAGTTCCTTGCCTCATGGGCCTCTATTGGTCTGCTTATAACTAACCCTTCCTCCCCAGAGCAAGTGATGCAAAAGCAGAGAAGTGAGAGAGTGGAGAGCATCTAAAACAGAAGGTACAGTATTTTATAAATACTTCCACAAATGGTGGCAGTGATGTACACTCGCTTCTGCCGAATGCCATGCATCAGGCAGACTAGCCCTTGCACAGGTGGGAGGGGACTACCCAGGGTGTGGTTATGGGATGGGGGGGCACATATCATCAGGGTCAACTTGGAGGCCAGCTACCACAGTCCCCTACACGTACCTGGTACACAGAAGATGCTTAGGAAATAGTTCTAGGAAGAAAGAACAAAGGGAAGAATGATGTTAGCACAGTGCAGTTTGGCCCTCAGTTATCCTGAAGCTTCTCTCAGACCACCCCATCCTGTTCCTCTCACTCTGCCTGTTCATAGTTCAAGGTCACCTCTTCCCAGCTGTGTAACCTTTGACCAATTCCGAAAGCCACAGACCAGTCATAGCAATTAAGAGAGATGAGGGTGTAGGCATTCTAGTGTCTGAACACACCAAACCCGAAAGCTGTTGCTGTTGAGTCAGTTCTGACGTATGGCAATTCTGTGTGTGTCACAGAAGCGCTGTGCTCCACAGGGTTTGGGCTGTTGTTGTTTTAACAATACAAAGGTTTTATCTGCATGGTAGCTGATGAACTGTAAAAGGGCAGAAGGAAGACCAGCGGAGACCAACCAAGGGATTCTTTTTAGCCCTTGCACTTGGCTTTCTTGTAAGCTGGCAGAGAATCGTCATCTCCTTCTGATGACTGAGGTTTCTTTGCTGTGGAAAGAATTACAAAAGAAGGTTTTCTAGCTTCCCTGTGGGGAAGTAAGTGCTGCTCTGCAGTTGGTTAACACCATGGCCTTGGCATGACTTTCAGGCAACCCAAACAGCAGCTCTAAGTTTGCCACGTCATGTGTCCTCTTGTTTCCAAAGGTTTTTCTGCAGCACTAAGTGTAATTAGGTTCTTTCCTCTGCAGACCTGCACAAAATTGAAGGCACTGGAAATTGTGTGCCCTCTCATTGTGGAGTCTTTGATGGCAGGGCTGTCAACAAGTTCAAAGTCTATGCCTTGGTCAATTGCCATCTCCATGGGACATGAGGAATAATGTACTGTGTGTCGCTGTTAATTGTATGGACTTGTTTTAGCATCACGTGCTACTCTTTCCTTCCAACCAAGAACGCCCACTCATATGTGGGTTTATTCAGGCAAAGTCGTTTAGAAAATGGTCAGAATTCCACATTAATAAGGAGGTCTTTTGAAGTAAGATGAAATTCACATCTAAATGTGTGCAAGCAATATGAGAAAGTTGTTTTGTCTTTGGAAAACCTGCAACAGTATCATACAGATGGAAACTTGAAGAAGTTCTGAAAATATTGCAGGGAAAGAGATCCAAAATGATAATTGTTGATCTAGTTACAATTCCAATTGGTCTCAATTTTCACTGTACTATTGGAAAAGGGGAGATCCTAGTACCATAGTAGTTAAATACTATGTCTGCTAACCAAGAGGTCAGCAGTTCAAATCCTCCAGGTATTCCTTGGAAACTATGGAGCAGTTCTACTTTGTCTGATAGGGTTACTATGAGTCAGAACCAACTTGACAGCAGTGAGTTTCTTTTTTTTTTTTTTTTTAATTGGCAAAGGAAAACAGAAGAAGAATTGATGCCTTTGCATTGTAGTGTTGGAGAATATTGAATATACCCTGGACTACCCAAAGAACAAAGAGATCTGTTCTGGAAGAAGTATGACCAGAGTGCTCCTTGGAAGCAAAGATGGCAAGACTGCCTTATATACTTCAGACATGTTGTCAGGAGGGATCAAGCCCTGGAGAAGGACATCACGCTTGGTTGAGTGGAGGGTCAGTGAAAAAGAGGAAGACCTTCAGCAGGATAGATTGACACAGTGGCTGCAAGGATGGGTTTAAACATATATGTGACTGTGGGCATGGTGCAGGACTAGGCAGTCTTTCATTCTGCTGTGCATACGGTCACTGTGAGTTGGAACCAACCCAACAGCACCTAACAACATTGGCAAAGTTTTGAAGAATTCCAAAACAGCTACTAGATTTTTAATTTCCTGTTTCTTTTTCTTAAAGTCGATAACATGACTGATGACAACAACTGAACAACCAAGGTGAACGGCAGTCTCTACAAGCCATGCAGAGTCTTCTCTGTAAGGTTTTCAGAGGTTGATTTTCTGACAGTAGATCAACATGTCTTTCTCCATGTGGAGAAATACTGGTTAGCAGTATTCACTGTTTGACCCACCAAAACACCATTGCCATCAAGTCAATCCTGCCTCATAGCTACCCTGTAGGACAGGGTAGAACTGCCCCATTGAGGTTCCAGTGAGTGCCTGGTGGATTTGAGCTGATGACCTTCTGGTTAGCAGCAGTAGCTCTTAACCATTGCGCTAACAGGGTCCTTTGTACCACCCAGGGACTCAGATACCCAAAAGCCCTCAGCTTGCAGCTATCATGGTCAATACTAGAAGGACAAATCGAAGTGTCTCCCTGGGGTCAGGAGCAGTTTTAGAGCAATGGTGTTGATGAGTGTGAATGTGTGTGTTTCTACATATTTGGTCTTCTGAGAGCAATGGCTGAGAGGAGCTATCTTCAGTGGGCCAGGCCTTGGTCAGATCATGTGCTCTAGAAACCCAGGTTTATCACTTGGGCCAGAGATGGTCACATGCTGAAGCCTTACTCACTCAAATAAGCAGAAGAGACTGATGAGCATGTTGGCTGCTGCTTATTTACACCAAGTAATATGAGTTACACCAGTGGTTCCTAACCTTTTTGCAGGTAGGGGTGTCACAGAGCCCTCTGAAAGTTGATAAGAGAAGTACACGTTTCTACAAAAACATCAAAAGGTATGTATGTTAAGCTCAGGCATTTGCAGAACCTAGATTACAAAATGCCTGCACTGAACTCTGGCCTTCTTGAAGAGAATGAGCGGACCTTGTGCCGTCTGAATAAATGAAGTGCATGGATGAAAAAACATTCAAACAACTCCCAAAAGATCCAGAATCCTGAATCTTTGCTGGTAAGCACATTCAGCTCTCCAGTATAAGTGCCTCTGTTAAGCTGGCTGGCTTCAAAAGACCTGCATTAAGTTTTTTGCCCTTAGCCACTTACTCACTGCATAACCCTGAGCTTGACATACAAAACTTTTCAGGAAAAGTGTTACTTACAGTGTGTATGTTGTATAAGCTACCAAAAAAAAAAAAAAGCTCTCAAGTTGATTCCAGCTAATGGCTATCCCAAGTGTACACAGTGGAACTGCACTCCACTATAACCTTTCAGAGCAGATCTCCAGGCCTTTCTTCCAACATGCCTCTACCAAACCAAATCGATTGCTGTCAAATTGATTCTGACACATAGCAACCCTATAGGACAGAGTATAACTGACCATTAGAGTTTCCAAGGAGCACCTGGTTAGTCTGAACTACTGCCCTTGCAGTTAGAAGATGTAGCACTTAACCACTACACCAACATGCTTCTAGGTAGGTTTAAATCACCAACCATTCAGTCAATAATTGAGTGTTTAACCATTTGGCCACTCGGGGACTTCTGTACGAACTACATAGTCTACTAAAAACGTGAGGGATTCGTATTCTAGTTAGCATATCTGGGATTAGGAACCCTGGTGTCCAAGTGGTTAAAGTCTTGGCTGATAACTGAAAGGCTGGTAGTTCAGACCCATAGCTGCTTCACAGGACAGAGATGTGGAAGTTTTGGAAACCTATAGAGCAATTCTACTCTGTCCTATAGGGTCACTAGGAATCAAAGTCAATAGCAATGGGTTTGGCTCTTTTTGTTTATTTTTGTTATCTGGGATTGTTGTTGTTAGTTTCAAACTCATAGCACCCCTATGAACAACAGCAGGAAACACTGTGTGGTCCTATGCTACCCCCACAATCATTGCTATGCTTGAGATTGTTGTAGAGTGAAACTCAGATTCTGCTAAAGCAAAACAAAGAGATTTATTGAAAGCATAAGAAACATTCAAAAAGGGAGATGTTAGCCCACACAGAGTGAAGACCAGTCAATCTAAAGGGCAGCTGCTTCACAAGAATGCTTATAGGGTAGAATCAGGACCCTCGCAACAAGATTCTGATTGGCTAACCATCCCCAGACTTGCCAGCTTGCCCACCTGTAGCCATATTACTGGTTCCAGCCAGAGGCCCAAATGCACATGTATATGAATGGGGAAAAGTAAAAGTTATGTTCTTGGGAATGCAGAAGCAGGAGCTCATAACATAATGCAGTTAGGCCTTCTCCAAGGCCAGCCACCCCAAATATGCCAGGAACCTCTGTTTTGAAGCTCTTATTTATTCCCTCCTTTTGATCAAGAACTCTGAGAAATCCTTTGATCACATTATCAACTGCCGTTCTGGGGAGAGAGCTTTCATCTGTGTGGACTTGGATTTATATTTTCCAGTAGGGCAACAGTTTTAGAATATGTTTGAAGAAAGAGAAATTTCTTTTGTTGCTGTTTTTCAAAGGTTCTTATAGGTGGTTCCTTATTAGAGTAAGTCTAGGATCACCATGAGTTGGATCCAGCTCGACGGCACTTGGCTGGCTTTAAGACTCTTTCATGAATTGAGTCATGTCCCCCAAAACTGTAGCAATGATTCCCAGTATTGTGAGATTGTTCTCTATTTTGTGATTTTCCTATGCTGTAAATCCTAATCTCTGCCTGTGATTAACAGGGCAAGATTGATTATGTTAAAGAGGATTAGATAGGATTGTAACACCCTTACTCAGATGACCTCCCTGATCTAATGTGAAAGGAGTTTTCCTGGGGTATGGCTTGTACCACCTTTTATCCTGCAAGAGAAAAGAAAGAGGAGAAACCAGAGTGCAGGACCATATCTATCAAGAAAGCAGTCCCAGGAGTGAAGTAGAGCACAGCATTTGGACCTCAGTTTCCTGCAATGAGATGCTTCTAAACCAAGGGACGACTGATGACAAGGACTTTTCTCCAAAGCCAAGAGACAGAAGAAGTCTTTCTCTGGAGACAGTGCCCCAAATTTGGACTTGTGGCCTACTGCACTGTGAGAGAACAAACTCTTTGCTAAAGCCATTTACTTGTGTTATTTCTTTATAGAAGCACTAGATGACTGAGGCAGACCCCAGACACTATTTATTGATAGGTGGGCACTATCTATAATGTTTACTGGAGGCTCTTCCTCTGTAGTGTTAACTTGGAATGGCATATACTGAGTGGGCTGTGTTAAGGAGTAAACTGGATTTAAAGGGGGTGGTGAGCTGAAGTCCATTTGAAATCTGAGTACATAATTCTCTTCATAGATACTAGTGTTCTGGTTAATCAGACAACATTTCATTAGCAGGCTAGTAAATAATATGGATCAGATCCATGATCTAGCCTCTATAGATAACAAGCTAAAGATGCCAAGGAAAGGTAAATCAGACATAGGGAGTACTTGAAGCCAGCCTGCTTTAGGCACACTTCCCTAAGGTCTCATATCAGGGAATGACCCTACAGGTAAGCTGGGGAACAAAAGAAGAGCAACAAGGAAAGAGATGAGGGTAAGACATCAACAAGCGCTTATAACATAAGCCAATAATAACTCCAGTAAAATAACAGGATGAAGAGCAAAATAGCAGCTAAGAGATTAAACTGACAATAAATACTTTGCTTACTGGAAAAAGAACAGTATGAGAACAGGGAATGATATCAACAGTTTATAACAGAGCAACCAGCATAAGGATAGTAATGAAAATGAACAGACAGCAAACATAGGGTATGACAGTTAAGTCTGTGAACTTAATTGTTCTAAATGCTACATACCTCACTGTTGAAAATCACTACAGTCACCTTGGAAGTACTCTCCTTGGGAAGCTATGCACTGGCACCAGTGCCTAGTCCACCCTTCAAAACAATTTTGGAACTTTTTCTGGAATGGCCATTGCGCACTGTGACAAGTTCACAAATTGAATTGTATAGTTGTCTGTGAAGGAGTTTTTAACCAGGAAACAAGTAACTGTTTTGAAACACCCTCCTTACACACCTGATCTGGCCCCCAGTGACTTTTTTCTTTACTGGAAGATCAAGGAAACATTGAAAGGAAGACATTTGGATGACACTCAGGATACTGAGGGTAATACAATAAAAGCTCTGATGGCCACTCCAGAGAGAGCTCCTGAATTGCACTGAAGGGTGAACTAGGTGCTGGCATCAGTGCAGAGCTTCCAAGAGGAGTACTTTGAAGGTGACTGTAGTGATATTCAGCAATGAGCTATGTAGCACTTTTCCTAGGATGAGTTCTTGAACTTAACTGGGAGTCCTCATATACCCACAATTGGTATGGAAAATTCTTACTAGTCAGTTAGCCCAAGTTATAAAGGTAAAATCATCTCAAAAACAATAGAGATTTAAACAGGGGCTTACAGAGGGTTGAGGGGTCTAGTTCTGCAACCTTGGGGATTTTGCATCATCCACTTGGGTAACATTTGAAATGCCTACAAGGGCGTTTCATCTTCAGTTTTAAGTTTCTAGTAGGTTGGCAAGTCCAAATAACTGCTGTAGTTCCTTTAAGCTGTGACAAATATATTTAAGATTTAACACCTCCTACAGTTCAGCTGCATAAGGACTGGTGACCAAGGCAAGGTTCAGTCCATTGCAGAAAGGTCCTAACGGAACATCCTCTAACGGATGTTTCCTCTACCATGTATCATCTGTTGGGGTGAAATTAGGCAGGCAGGAGATTCTAGTTTCTCTATCAAAGTCCTCTCTCCCTTTGAGAGTACTTACTGGTTGACATTTTTGCAAGACATTCTAAAGTAGAAGTGACCTAAGGCATGAGATCTCCTAAATCATAAGAAAAATCATAAGAAAATCATAAGAAAAACATTCAATCCAGCACTGTAAAAGATACATAATTAGCAAGACAACACAGGGTGGACCGCCTCCTATTGGAGGTCATCAGTTAATCTATTTGAGTCCATACCGTGTTCTCTTACTCTCCTTTGGCTTGTCCACTGATCATCATGGGTCACTCCCTCAGAAGCAGAAGTGAAGCCAAAAACAAAGTGAAGTCCCAGAAGACCTTGCACCAGCTGCTTTAGTTAGGGTGCTATTGTTAGATGCCATTGAATCTGTTTCAACTCAGAGCAACCATATGTATAAAGAATGGAACATTGGCAGGTCCTGATCCATCCTCATAATCATTGCTGTGTTTGAGCCCCTTGTTGCAGTCATTGTGTCAATCCATCCCCTCAAGGATCTTCTTTTGCACTGACCGTTTACCTTACCAAGCACGTTGTCCTTCTCCAGGGACTGTTTACTCCTGATGACATGTCCAAGCTATCCAAGAAGACGTCTCACCATCCCTGCTTCTCAGGAGCATTCTGGCTGTACTTCTAAGTTTGTTGTTCATTGTTCTGACAGTCCACAGTACATTCAATTTTCATTGTCAATACTGTAATTCAAAGACATCAATTCCTCTTCAGTTTTCCTTATTCATTGGCCAGCTTAGCATACATATGGGGGGATTGAAAATGTGCCTTGAACTGGGCATCCTTAGCCTTCAAAGTGACATCTTTGCTTTTCAACACTTCAGCAAGGTTTTTGCAGCAGATTTGTACAGTGCAATATGTGATTTGATTTCCTGACTGCTGCTTCCATAGATATTGATTATGGATCCACATAAAATGAGGTTCTTGACAACTTCAATATTTTCTCTGTTTATCATGATGTTGTTTATTGGTCCAGTTGTGAGGATTTTGTTTGTTTGTTTGTTTTCTTTTGAGATATAACCCATACCGAAGGCTGTGGTCTTTGATCTTCATCAGTAAGTGCTTCAAGTCCTCTTCACTTTCAGCAAACAAGGTTGTATCATCTGCGTATCTCAGGCTGTTAAAGTATTATAATGAAATGTGCAAAGACCCAGAATGACAAAACCAAAAGGGACAAATATACTTGACATTTCTCAAGCTGAAAGAACTGAAGAAAATATTCAAGCCTTGAGTTGCAATACTGAAGGATTCTACAGGTGAAATATTAAAATGATACAGGAAGCAGCAAAAGATCAAAGGAAGAGGGAAGGAATATGTAGAGTCACTTTACCAAAAAGAATTAGTCAATTTTCAACTGTTTTGTGAGGTAGCGTATGATCAAGAACCAGTGGTATTAAAGAAGGAAGTCCAGTTTGTACTGAAGACATCGGCAAAAAAACAGGGCTCTGGGAATCGACAGGATGCCAAATGCGATGTTTCAACAAATGAATGGCGTGCTGCAAGTGTTCCCTCATCTGTGCCAGGGAGTCTGGAAAACAGATAGCTGTTCAATCAACTGTAAGAGGCCCATATTTATGCCCATTTCAAGAAAAGTCACCCAACAGAATGTGGAAATTATCAAACAATATCACACACAAGTAAAATTTTGCAGCAGGTCATTCAAAAGTGGTTGCAACAATTGACAGGGAATTGCCAGAAATTCAAGCCACATTCAGAAAAGGACACAGACTGAGGGATATGGAGTACAAGGTGGCTCCCACAGAACACTTCTGGGATTGGTAATTTGCATTCCATTCCCAGCCTAATTGTCATCCTCTGTCCAAAAGTGAGCTTCCTGCGTATACCTCAGAACTGGGTTTCCTGAAAAACAACTCGGAGAAATTTTACATAGTTATGTGATGGCTTGTCTTAATTTCCCAAAATATGGTTTAAAAAAAAAAAAAACTTTAGGTTTGTCACTATCTGCTGAAAATATTTCTGCATAAAAGGTATTTGTGAGGTCTGGTTCGGGCGCTGTATTTCTTACAAGGAAACAGAGAAGAAAAGCAAGCAGCCTGTCAGGTCCGCTGGTGCCTGTTTTGCTCTGCCCTGGTGGACGGCCTGCCCTGCCCTTTGTTACCCTATCTGTAGCCAGGTGACTGGTCATAGCACAGCTGAGGCTGTGACAGCTTGCTTTGACTTCACTCCAGGTCTACACACCCTACACAAACTGGGTGGTTTCATAACCAGGCAACAAATATTTATTGAGCAGCTGCTATAGGCACTGGGGACCCTAGGGGAGCAAAATCATTATGATCCCTGTCCTTGAGTAGCTGGTGGGGACTGGCAGATAGTAATCAATCACCCAGATGAAGTAGTTCAGGGCACGGTGGGATACGTAAGGAACGTCTCAATCTTAGGGAGGGGTGACAGGACAAGATTACCCATTGAAATGACATGTGAACTGAGTCTTGAACTTCATCAGGGGCCCTGGTTGGGGTGGGAAGCACTCAGGACAGAGGCTACCACATGTGCAAAGGGCCTGTGGTAGTATGTTTAAACATCTGAAAGAACATGCGAAATAGGGATATGGGATGTGGTTAGAGAGGTCAGCAGGCCGGCAAACTAAGCAGACGGAGGCTCAACTGTTTTGTTCTCTGCTATGGATGGAACTGTGTCCCCTCAAAATAACTGGTGTAAATCCCAAACTCTGTGCCTGTGATTAAAATCCCATTGGGGAACAAGTTGTCTTTGTTATGCTAATAAGGCGAAATTAGCGGAAGTTTGTCTTGAGTCAATGAGATCAAACAAGCAATTGAGCCCCACAGATATATGAAAAGAGACGCCAAGATACTTGGAGAGGCAGATGTTCAGAAGAGACGAAGACCTTCCTTCCGAGCTGACATGAAGCTTTCCCCTAGGGCGATCGCCCTGCATTTGGACTTCTAGTCTCCTAAACTATGAAAAAACTAATTTGCTTGCCAAAGCCACCCACTTGTGGTATTTGTTACTGGAGCACCAGATAACTAAGATATCCCCTTTAACGTAGCATTTGCAAAGAGGAAGGAACCAGGGGACACGTTTCAACTGTCTGAATAGTTGTTACCCAGAAAGAGGGGTCTCAGAAGCCAAATGAGAGGAAATGCCCCAGTCAGCTGGATTTGAGGCAATCTCAAGGACTTCCTGGTTGACAGGCGTCCTGGGGGAGTGGTTTCCAACCTCACCTGTTGCATCTGCCAGGTGGTAGAAAGGGAATCTGTTCATTCAGTCACTCAGCAAACATTTAAGCGTTGCAGATATAATGACCTTATGCAGTCTTGATGGAACCTATGTCCTCGTACAGAAGGCAGAAAATAAACAAACACATGGGGTTACACACTGTTGCCAAGACTTTGAAGGTAAAGAGTGGATGCAATGGGCTGTCACAAGTGGGAGCTGCCTAGGTGATGATGTCATTCCTCAGCTAAGACCTGGGGGACGCAAGAGAACCAATAGCATCCTGGAGTGAGACGAATCTCACGAGGAGCTGAGAAAGCATGACATGCAAAGGCTCTGAGGGAAGAAACAGCTTGGTGTGTTTGTGATCAAGGAGGTGAAAGAAGATGTGTTAAGGCCTCACCTGAAGATACCAGGTAAGCCTGTATTGTCAAGAGTTGGACAGAGTAATTGCCACCTTCTAAAGAGTGAGCTGGCACTTGAACTTTATCCCAAGAGCAACAGGAAATTGTTGGAGCCTTTCGCAGACATGCCCATTGCTGCTTTGCAAAAACAGCCTCTCTTTCCAGGTCTTTGAAGTCATCTCTCACTCGAAATGTCCCCCTGGAAGATCCTCCAGAAAGGTTGTTGGTGAGGAAGCCAGCCTCCCCTTCTGCTTCTCCAGGCCTTCCCTGTCCGTCAGCCCAGAAAAAGCAAACCCTTGAACACAAACCTCTACCTGCCAGACTCTAGAAGGCCCTTAAACATTCAGTGGAGAGAATATGAGCTGTCTCTGTGCCTCAACACCCTTCATCAGTGTCACCCACCCCCTCAAGTGCGTGAGACCTTCCCCTGTAATCTATCAGGTCCTTCCTCATTCATTTCCCACCTACTCTCACAGCCTGCCTTCACTGGGGACGGGGGAGCTTTATCCTCCTCTGCAGCTGAGAGACTGAGGCTCAGAAAGTGAGAGGTTGGATGACTTGGTTAAGGCCACACAACTAGGGAAGAGCATGTCTGGGTCTTGAACCTTAATTTTTTGACTCCACACTCCTGTTTGCTCAGCAGTATGGCTCACTGTAGATGCTGCTTGTTGAGTGAGAATGGGTGATGGCTCTGTCAGAGGGAGTCCGTTGGAGGGAGAGGGGACTGGCGGGGATGCAGATGAGAATAAGGTAAGGTTATTCTGGGGTGGTTCCAGATTGCAAAAGGAGGGGTGGAAAGAAGACAAGAAGTGAAGGCCAGGAGGAGCCAAGTGCAAGAGATGGGGTGAAGCAGACAAAAAGCTGGTCAGGACTGGGTGTCTCTGGGGGACGCAGCCCCTATCCTAGAGCCACCTCAGGTCCCAGCAGCCTTATCCATTGAAGAAGAAGACTGAAGTCCCCTGGTAAGTACAGGTATACTGTAAGTAACCAAGATCTAATCTGTCAGCTGTTTTTCTCTGACAATTTTTTGGGAAAGCCTGTTTGCTTCTCTAGGGCTCCTCTCTAGACTTTAAGCTCCTTGAGGACATCATCTGTATCTTGTTCAATATCCCATCTCCTAGTGCCTGAGGCCCTTAATGTATGTTGAATGAGTGAATACTCAAACAAATGAATGGATACTGCATTGTAATGATGGCTTGGGAACCAGGAGAATATGGGCTGTCAGCTGAGCCTTTGTCTATACTGTTACCAGATTCTTCTGGGATTAGGGTGGGTGGGAGGGTAAGGACAGCTTATTCTGATCCATACAACTCACTGCCATCGAGTCAGTTCCAACTTCTAGTGACCCTAGAGGACAGAGTAGAACTGTCCCATAGAGTTTCCAAGGAGTGCCTGGCAAATCTGAACTGCCCACCTTCTGAGTAGCAGCTATAACACTTAACCACTGTGCCACCAGGGTTTCCAATCCATAGAAGATCAACCCAAAACTCAGAAAGGTTTAGTAAGCTGGCTAGAGCCACTTAGCATGGGAGCCAAAGCTAGAGCCTGGAGCGCCAATCCCCAGCCCAGGGAAAATTTCAGGAAGTAGGCTAAGTGTCCAGCAGGAACAGACAGATTTCTGCGTGTTTGGATGAGTCCAGGGACTCAGGCCAGGACATTTAAAAAATGCTTATCACCGTGCCTTCCTGGGGCTCTAGACCCTGGCGGCTAGGCAGGCTGCTGCCTGTGCAGAGACCAGAATGAAGACAGTGCAGCTCTGCAAATCTTCTCCTTTACTGGCTCAGAGTCCTCCAGCCCTGTCCCTGCCCCTGCCCCTGGGGCTCTGTGCAAGGAAAATCCAGGGTTACAACTGGCTGGGAAATGCAAGTTTGGGGGGTTCTTCAGTGCCTTTGGGGGAGAAGCCACCAAGACTCCTTCCCTGATCTCTACTGAGTAACAGAGGAGCCACCAAACCAGTCATATCCTGACAGTCTGCTTGCTCCCCAACCTCTCATTTCATGGAACAGGAAAATGAGGTCAAAAGGAAGCAACTTGCCCAAAGTCACACAAGTTCAAACCCAGGTGTCCTGATTCTAAGTCACCAAATGTCCTGCCAAGCCCAAGCTGAAGGAATTCCCAATCTTCTCAAATAGAGAACAACTGATAGGCATCTTTTCCATGGGCAGGAGGTGAGAACATGTCAGTCTTCACTGGAACGGGCCATGTGATGCTCTGGTTAAGAATTCAGCTCTGCAGTGATAGAATTCTCATCTTTTAGGCAGAAGACCCGGATTCAATTCCCAGCCAATGCCTCTAAAGCACAGATACTACCTGTCAGCCAGTGGAAAGTTGTGTGTTGCTGTGACGCTGAATAGATTTCTGCAGAGCTCCCAGACTAAGATGAACTAAAAAGAAAGACCTAGTGAACCACTCCTGAAAAATCACCCAATAGAAACCCTACGGATCACAGTGAAGCATGAGCCAACTTGACGGCACCACTACCAACAAAAGTTGACAGGGTTGATGTGAGAATAAAGACAGTTAGGCCTTTAGAACAATGTCTGACACATAGTAAGCACTCCGCCGGTGCCAGCTTTTCTTTAGGAAGGAGATTGTAAGGCCAGGAAAGGAGTTTATTCAGCACTGGTCCTCAAGCCCCCCCAGCCAGGTGCCTTAGACCTAGTGCATCATACTGTACGTTTTGCAGAGAAGAACGAGTGTTCAGAAGAGATCAGTCCCTGGAGAAGGACATCATGCTTGGTAAAGTATAGGTAGGGTCAGTGAAGAAGAGGAAGACCCTCAACAAGATGGATTGACACGATGACTTCAACAATAGGCTCAAGCATAACAATAATTGTGGGCATGGCCAGGACTGGACAGTGTTTTTTTCTGTCGTATACGGGTGCTGCTGTGAGTTGGAATTGACTGGATGGTGTCTAACAACAACAGTGATCACCTGAATCGCGGTAAAGAGTGGGCTGTTTTACAGAGCAGAAATGCATTTCTCTGCAATTCAGGAGGCTGGAAGGGTAGAAGTCCAATTCAGGGCACCCGCTGCCAGGACGGAAGGATCACTGTCTCTTAGCTCTGGGGAGATAATTTGTCTTAGCTTCGGTAACCCCGACATTCCTCAGCTCCTTGGGGATCTTCAGGTGGCCTCTATTTCTCTCAACTGCAATGCTTCTCTCTTTGTTTTAATATTGTGTTTTTGGTGAAAGTTTACACGGCAGCTTAGGTTCCCGTTTGACAATTTCCACACATGTGGCTCAGTGACAGTAGTCACATTTTTCACAGTGTGTCAACCTTCTCATGAATTGCGTTCAGGTTTTTCCAGATCCACTATTCTAGTTTCCCTGCTCCCCCTTGTCTTCTCATCTTTGTTTAGGAGTAATTGCGGCGTAGTGGTTAAAGTGCACTTCAACAGTTAGAATCCAAGGCGCTCCTCGGAAATCTGTGGAGCCGGTCTACTCTGTCCTAGAGGGTCTCTATGAGCCGGGGTTTGTTTTTTTAATTGAGCTGTTGATCCTCTCTTCTTACGTCTTAAAACCGTTTGGTTTAAGCAGGAACATCAGAAGGGTAACAGGCGCCCTGGGGCAAAATCTAAATTGAGCCCCGCCCTCGATTTCAGGATGAAAAGATATCAAAGTGTTCTGCGATTCAGCAAAAATGCCTTCCCGGTGGGTGTCCTGCCGGGGTCCGCCCCTAGGTGGAGCGCGCGGAAGACCCTCGCCCAGCGGCCCGCCCCTCGCGCTGGCTCCTCCCGCCGCGGGCCTGGTAGGAGACCGCCCGAGGCTGGGTTCTTGGATCTTTGGCCTCGGGCTCTGACACTGCGGAACCCTGGGCAAGTGACGCACCGTCTTTGTGAAGAGCAGCTGGAGAGCTCAGTCCCTGGCCGGCTGAGTCAGGGTTCACCAGGGATTCCAGAGAGCTCTGTCACCTCAGATGACTCCTGTCCCCAGAGCTCTCTGTCAGGTTCCTGGTCCTAAGTCCCACAGTGGAATCCACACAAGAGACAGGAGCATCAGGGAGGGTGCGGAGCGCCCAGGTGCGAACTCTCAGTCGCCTCCTCACCCTACCGGTTACAAGACTAACAGACACTGAAAGCGCGACTTCTTAGTAGAAACACCTTCCCCAGCTCTTGTTCGGCTGCCTCACTCAATAGCTGTTCATAGTTGTGGTGCTGTAGAATGTCATTCTGCACCGTGTCTGTGCCCCCGAGGGCTTGCGTCCAGGGGGCAAGTGCCCCCTCTCTGTTCCTTCACCTCCACCCCCCACTTCTGATGAGGGGAAGAAGTCCTGCAGTGCATGGGCTGCGTGAGGCCTCACAGGGCTGACAGAGTTTGCCACTCTCTGTCCCTGGCTTTATGCATGTGGTGGACCTGTGTGGCACGTACCTCCTCAACTTGCTTACTCATTACTACAAGAGGGGAACTTTCAAGAAAGCATAAAGAGAGACAGAAGCGTGTCCCCAAAATTTTAGCATAAGGAGAACTAGGAGTTTCTACATTTATTTCACAAAAGGTTTTTTGCACTGGGACCTCACTGTGAGCCTTGGCGCTCTGGCCGGTGGGAAGCAGAGATGAGCAGGAAGAGCTCGAGAGACTACAGGCAGAAGGCAACAGGAGGTTATCCGCCCATCCCTCCCAAACTCCATCAGTGAATTTGGAAACAGAGTTGGAAACTGCTGCTAATCCTTTCAAAGAAAGGGGATTTGAATTAAGTACCTCCCAGGGCATGTGATTCTGGATGAATTGTTTGATCTCTCTGAGTTAATTAATTTCCTTGTTGTAAAACTGGGAATGACACAGAGCTAACCTGTTACTGTGATGATGAAATGAGGTAACACACATGGAACATGAGTACTGAGCCTGAACATAGCAGGGAACTTGTTCCATTCAACAGTAGACAACTAAATGACCCTAACCTCTGTGCTAGGGGACTGGGGTCTCTGCCTTCCTGTAGCTTATAGGACATGAAGGACTCTGGCAACTAATCGCTGAGTTGGAAGCCCGAGGCTACCACTCACCGGCTGGGTGATCCTAGGCAGGCATGGACTTTCTACTGTACGGTGTTGTGAGGATTACACAAGCTGATGCATGCAGATGTGCTTACAGCACCTTGGTGCTTAACACTCAGACAAGTGATCAGTGCAGTGGAAGGAGCTGGAGTATGTGGATGAAACCCTGGTGGTGTAGTGATTAAATGTCACAGCTGTTAACCAAAAGGTCAGCAGTTCAACTCTGTCAGGCGCTCCTTGGAAACTCTATGGGGCAGTTGTACTCTGTCTGTAGGTTCACTGTGAATTGGAATGCACTCAGCGGCAGTGGGTTTGGTGGGTTGGGGGTGCATGGAACAGGCAGAGCTAGCCTGGCCCAGTGGGTTGGGAAGGAGCTTCGTGGAGACGAAGCAGAGTGAGCCAGCCCAGAAAATGAGGCAGGAGTCGAGGAAAGGAGGAGGAAAGTCCCAAGGAGAGAAAGAGCGGGATGGGGTGGATGGAAGGAGATGGTGAAGACTGAAGGGGAGAAGTACAGAGAATGGGCCTGAGATGAAGGGAAGCAGCAGGCCAGCTTTGGGAGCCAGGCCACTGCGAGTTCCTGTCAAGGGTTTCAAGGAAGGGAGTGACTTGTTTGAGTGTGCAGTTTTTATTTTGTTTTTAAATTGTGGAAACCATGCATGTCACAAAACATACCACTTCAACGTTCTTAAATGTACAATTTAGCGACACTATGTCCATCATGTTGTGCAACCATGCTCAGGTTTGCCTTTTTAAAGTATCTACACCTCTTCAGGAAACCCTGGTGGCATACTGGTTAGGTGCTATGGTTGCTAACCATAAGGTCAGCAGTTCAAACCTGCTAGGCGCTCCTTGGAAAGTACATGGGGCAGTTCTATAGGGTCTACAGGGTCACTGTGATTTGGAATTGACAGTCGTGGATTTGCTTTAGTTTATGCCCCTTTGTGAGGAGGCCCTGGGTGGGGTGGCACAAAGGTGGGCAGTTCAAACCCAGTCAGAGACGATTTGGAAGGCAGCCTGGTGACCTGCTTTTAGAAGGACACCGTAGGCAGCAGTCTTGCTCTGGACGTACTTACTCACACACTCAATGCAACTACAACAACAGCTCCCCTTTGTTGACATGGGAACATGTCCCAAGTTTGTCTTAATTATTAGTGTACCCCTGGTCCCTAGCACAGCAGTTGAGTCATTCCCACTGACTCCCAGACCCGGTGGCCTCTCCAGTACCCGTCCTCACCGTTGCTCCCCACTGGAGCGATTTTCAGTCCTCCAGCTTTCAGATCCTCACTTAGGGGCCTTGCTGGCTCTCTGCAAGGAAGACGGAGGTCAGGAATTGGGAAGGACTGAATTTAGACCCAGGCCTGGGGTACCAGCATTCTCTCCCCTCACACCCACCCCTCTTGGTGACATGATGGGATGAAGTGTGCCTGGGTTTGAATACTTGGGCAAAAAATTTCTCCAGGGTGCTGTAAACATCCAACCATGGTACAGTACAGCACCTGATTCATAGCATGTTCTCAGTGAATGTAACTTTTGCCTCTTTGCTCATGAATCATAATCTCTCTTCCTCCACCCACAGGCTGGGAAGGCAAGAAGGGGGATGATGGCTAGGAATGGACTCTTAAGCAGAGAACAAAGTTGGTTTTTCACTTACAACACCATTTGTCAAGGAGCAAACTGTTAGGCCCTCCAGCTCAAAGTTTGAGAGTCCAGGAGCCAGAATGCCTGTAACCTGGGGGAAGGGTTCTGAGGGCCTGGGTGAGGCACTATGACTCTGCTTGGAGGGCAGAGGGCACTGAGCTACGCGCACGCACGTGGGAGAGGAACTGCTGGGTCATTCCAGCCGGTTTAGGAGCGATGAACAGGGTGAAAGTTAGGGACTGGGGTGTATTTCTACAAATCTCAGGGACCCGAGCCCTGGAGGCAGCGGCGGAGAAAAGTCCACAACCCTAACACTTTTAGGTGTGAGGGAGGAGGGTTACATAAATGTCCACTGCTGCCTGAACGAGGTGCCTCGCACCCGCGGTCCTCCAAATGGATGCGCTCCATCCCCACCCTCGTACCCCTGCCGAGGGCGCCACTCGCTCGCGCTCCGGGAACCTCCGGGGCAGCCCAGAGGCGTGGCCTGCCGGCGGTCCGCCCCTTTGATGTGCGCCGGCGCCGCTGTGATTGGACAGTCGCTTGTGACGTACGGGGACTGCGGTGGGCCCCGGTGCTGCAGCTGCCGCAGCACCGGCCCCGGCTCCGGCTCCGGCTCCAGGGCATTTAAAGGGGACGCCCGGGGAGATGAGGGGTAGGTGGATGGGACAGCCCAGGCGCACATCACCCACAGCCCCTCGGGACTGGAGAGACTCGTGAGCCGGAGCCCCAAAACCGAGGGGTGGATAAGACACCGCGTCCCTTCCAATTCCCGTAAGCACCCCTTGCTCCATCCTGCGCTCAGTTACCTTAGCTAGTCCACTACCCCTCATCCTCTTATGCTTCAAACTCAGCCTGGACAGATCGCTGCCATCGCTGCTCCCCACGTGAGTCCCGGGCTCCAGAAGGTAGGGAGAGGACTGGGGTCCCAGGTACGGTGGGGGCTGTGTGGAGTTTGAGGGCGCTCCTTCACGCTAGTGTCAGTGGAGGAGCGTCTGGAACACGACGAGTGAGTCCCCTTCTTTTCTCTACCCCCAGGAACATGGTGCCTGGGCAGCTCTCGGTCCCTAACTCGGGCAAAGCGAAATATCGTTCCTGGCGCTAAGGAATAGGTACTCCCTTGCACCCTGCCACCCACGAATCCTCTACCCTCCCTGAGCTGTGCACCCCCCTTCCCTGCATTGGAGCAAGGTACTGGCCAGCTGGGGCTGTGCCACAGTGCCTGCTTTCCAGCCACCTCTAAAAATAACTCTCCCCTACCCCGCCCTCAGCTGCCACCTCCCCTGCCCCTGCCCGTCCAGCCTCCCCTGCCTCAGTTTGTCCTGCCCAGGCTGGGCGATCCCGGAGCTGCCTCTAAGTGCTAGCTTCCTCACTGGCGCCAGGGCTCGAGATCATCCCCATCACCCAGTCCGCTCAGCAAGCTCACAGCCCAAGAAAGTGTTTAGGTCAACGGGGGAAGCTCTACCTGCAGTTTTCCCAAGAGCTACCCGAGAACCCTGAGTTCTAATTCTGATTCTGATGCTGTGTGACCCCAATGATGTTAACTTGACCTCTCTGGGTATCCGTTTTTCCCATCTGTTGCAAGAGTGGTGAGCAAGAAAAAGACCATAGGAAAGTTGGAGACATTGAGAGAAGCAAGAATTCTAGCTTAGCAGTTGGCCCTATGTGTAGTGACTGATAGGAGACGAGAGTTGGCTTGGGCAGATGACTTGTAATTGTGATATTTCTGGGATCCTTCCTCCACCCCTCCAATCCCCATTCTTCACATTTCCTGTGGAAAACTGTCCTGTGGCTCCACCCACCCAATAAAAGGATTTCAAACTTATGGCCTACTCAGAGAAGGACCTGTTCCCTCCTGCATCCCTGGGAGAACATCCTACTTCATTCCTGCAGCTGAATCTAAGAATATTTGCATAAAAGGCAGTAGGAAGCTAGGTGGGATTTGAGGGCACACAAAATCATGTAGAGTTTGGTTTTTAATTGAGACTAAGATACAGATAGGATCTCTCCCACCGGCCAGAAACACTTATCTCCTTGCTCTAAGGCTGCGGAAAACACTCTCCTTTTCTCTGAGAGACCCTTTCGGACAGCCACAAGAGGATTTGACCCCTCCAGACAAAGCTGCCAGAGGTAAGTAAATGTGTTGGAACTTGAGGAAGCCAGACTCCTACTGGGGTCCTAGGAGGACGTACCCACCGCATGGGGGGTACCACATCATGGCCTACTCCGTTGCAGTGGATGAGAAACCCAGAATGCCCTCCAGCTTTTTCCTCTAGAGATAAACAGAAACAAAGGCAAGGTTACAGAGATCTTTTTTTAAAGTTGGTCTCTAGGTGTTGTCTTTGTATCTTCTTCTTGTGCCTGACACGTGCCTGGCCATGTTTGTTTTTACAATGGGAGTGGCATCTCCAGCCTTTCTCCTCTGATGCAGCTGGCCAGCGAACATGTAATATGAGCCAGAATTTTGGAAGGTTGGGGGTCCCTGCAGGTAGGGTTCGGAGACAGCCTCCCATACCCCCACAATACGTGCCATACCCTTGTGCCCCGTGTCTCACTTCTCACCCATCTTCTCCTTGTGTCTCTTCCAACTCCCCCCCCCACCCCACTTTTCCCATTGCCCCATTCAGCTTGGGCATCTTGTCCCAATTCCTAGATCCAAAGTTCTCGAGGGTAAGACTGAGCCCCACGTTCTATCCTTCCATGAAGGGTTTTTGTGCATGTGTGGTCAGGCAGCTGGGAGAGATGGGGTACCCCAAGATGGAGGGTGGTAGAGCACCTCAACCATCCTATGCCTTGCCCCTTGGATGTCCCAGTCCATACCCTAGGGTCCATGAGTTTTCCATGTTGCCCTGGGCACAAGAGTGGTTTGGGGAGTGTCACCTTGACAGAGGTTTGGTGTAACACCCATTGTCACCACCAGAGGGAAGCAGCCAGCCAAACCTTTGCTCCTTCCCCTCTAGTCTACTGGTTTGCTGTCTATCTTTCTAGTTCTGTCCCAGCTGCCTCCTCATCCCTCATTCCTCCTGGGAGTGGAGGGGCTGGGAACCAAGGCCACTGGGAAGTGTAGGTGGTATCCTTTGTAACTGCGTTGGTGAAGGTCCCAAGAAGGCAAAGTCCATCATAGATTTAAACCTGACTCCTAACTTCTGGCCTCCCAGCTGTGGTCAGAAAGCCCTGGCCATCTGCCCTTTCTCTTCTGGGGTCAGAAGAGAGGCAAGACTGGTCAGACATTCACACTCCAGCCTCTGCCCCACCTAAATAGCATGGCCTCAGGCAAGTTACTTAAGGCATCTGAACTGTTCTTATCTGCTGAATTCAGTGACCTCTGATGAGCAGTGAGAGAACATCAGTGAAGGTGCTTTGTTAACAGGAACGTAGTGAAGAGGTAGCAAGCATACCAGAGAAAAAAGCCCTGGTCATGGACTCTGGTCTGGTTGTGAGATCTGTCTTTGACACTTGCAGTGGGTGACCTTTTGGCATGTCAGTTAACCTCTGTAGCAACCATAGCACCCCCAGTGTCATGGGAAATTGCTGAGAGGATCATAGGGATGCTGGGAGGATGCTCTGCAGTCTGTAACCACTGTGGCTACAGAACGTCTGTTTTTGCTGAGACCCTGCGAGTGTTCCAGGTGCTGAGCAGAGGGGTGGGGACAGGCCTAGGGGGACATCAGTGATGGGTGCAACATCATCTGGCTAATCACCTCAAATGGACCTTGTGTGGTTGTCAGGAGCTCTCAACAACAGCTGGAGGCTGACAGTCCCTACAGACGGTGCCCAGGGTGATATATTGACCATGAGTGGGTGTTTTTCAGTCACTGGCCTCCGATGCCTGTCAAGGGTAAGTTGTCCTCCCAGGGGTCTGTTAGGATGAGGCCTCAGATCCTGCAGTGGGGGGAGCCCTATCCACCCCCTTTGAATCTTGCCCTCGACTCCACTGAGGCACCACTAATCTCTGGAAGTTTCCATCCAAGGAGTGGCCCCTGATGCTTCTCAATTCCAGAGATCCTGAGCCACTGAGATTCCCAGGAGGATATTGGTGAGACCAGAAGGTGACTCTAGGGATGAGTCCAAAGGACCTTGAGGAGGCAGATGACCCATTGCTCTCTGACTCATAGTGACTCTGTAGGACAGAGCAAACTGCCCAGTAGGGGTTCCAAGACAATGGTCTTTATATAAACAGACTGCCACGTCTCTCTCCTGTGGAGCTACAGGTGGGTTTGTCAGCATCAGGCATCCTGGGAAGCAGATAAGAGCCAAAAACCAAAGCCATTGCTATCGAGTTTATTCTGACTCATAGAGTCCCTACAGGACAAGGTAGAACTGCCCCATGGTGTTTCCAAGGAGTGCCTGACAGATCTGAACTGCTGGCCTTTGGGTTAGCAGCTGTAGCACTTAACCACTATGCCACTAGGGCTTCTGGGAGGCAGATAAAAAAAACAAAAATCCAAATTCACTGCCATCAAGTTGATTCTGACTCATAGCAACCCTATAGACAGACTAGAACTGCCCAATAGAGTTTCCAAGGAGCATCTGGAGGACTTGGACTGCCAACTTTCTGGTTAGCAGCCATAGCACTTAACCACTACACCACCAGGAAGGCGGATACCAAACCAAACCCAGTGCTGTCCAGTGGATTCCAACTCACAGCAACTCTATAGGACAGAGTAGAACTGCTACATAGAGTTTCCAAGGAGCGCCTGGAGGTTTTGAACTGCTGATGTTTTGGTTAGTAGAAGTAGCACTTAACCACTATGCAGGTTCACATTTCAGCTTTGGGATTTGGGGCTTGGACTTCTATTTCACAAGATATGCCAGGCCATAAGTATCCCAGGAATACTAGAGAAAGTGTTAGGAAAAAACAGGAAGAGGGATGATTCTGTCTCCATTAGTTAGGGTGGAAGGCAGAGAGAGAGAAAGACAGGGTGGTGGGTGTTCTGAGCCATGTGTGTTCTTCCTCTCGGATATGCCCAGCTGTTGGCAAGGCGACAGGGAGAGGCTTCTGAGGGTTCCTGCCATCTCCATTTGCTTGACTTTGCGGCCTCACACTTGTCCTTTCATCTCTAGTTATGCCCCGTCAGCATCATCCCCATCACCATGACTCTGGCCAAGGTCTGCACTTCTTAGGAGACCTCCACCATCTTCCTGTTCAGCTGTCTGTCCCCATGCTCCCCTAACATGACTTCCTCCTGCCTTCTCCTTCCGCCTTGCTGCCTCACCCACCTCACACACACACACCCATCTCCCTACTACCTGCTGCCTGGTTGTCCACTACCTTTTCAGCCACTGCTGCTCTCTCCTCTCCCTTCCCTATCTCCCAGGTGTGCCGCGGCCTGGTGTGGGAGGCTCCCACCTCCCCATGCCTCACTACTTTTGCTGCCCGCTTGCTTCGGACCCCGGCAGAAACCCCACCAGCTGATGCATCCCTTCCAGGGAATTGGCAAGTGATTAGTGACAAGCTGTCAGCACAGGGCCCTGAAAATCCCCAGGGAAGCTGTGTCTCTTCTCTGGACCCCAGCCCAGTGCCACCTGCCTACAAGCAGTTCGCAGAGAATCTTCCTGAGTCTTGTGTAGTTAGTCCACTTACATGGTTATGCCAATGGCTCAAACCCAGTTCTCTGGCCAGTGGGGAGGCCCAGACACCGAACCCCCGAGGCTTGGTACCTAGTGCCAGTCACCATCCTGTGGACCTGGCCCTCATTTGTGCATGGTGCCTTGGATGATGCTAAAGCCATCTTCCCTACAGCCTGGCTTCTCATCTGCCCATCCCATAGGCCATCCGCTCCGCTTGGCCCAGAAAGGCCTGTTAGGGAAAGGGGGAGTGAAGAGCTCCCACCGCACCAGCAACAGAGGCCGTGGGGAATCTCCAGAAGGACTAGTGGAGAAACCTCCCCAAAAGAGTGCTGCTGAGCTACTCATAAGCCCTCCCCTTGCTGAGCCCTAGCGATCCTGGGTGAGAGCAGCAAAACAGCCCTCAAGGCAGTTCTTCCTGGTTTAGGTGTAGGATGCTCCCAGGGCAGTGGACTAAGAGGTGCCAAGGGGTGACAGGGTAGGTTGGCAGGGATGAAGTGGGGCGGGGCATGTGAGGTACTCAGCCCAGCTTAACCGGTCTTGGGTCCTCCTCAGGTCTTGGATATGCCAGAACCTCTGGCCACAGCCTGCTAACCAGCCTCTTCCTGGCCGGCTGCCGCCGCGCCACCTCTCGCTTGCCCCCTCCTCTTGCTCGTGCTCCTCTCCCCTCTGCTCCCAGGACGGCGGGATGGCTGCGCAGGGCAACCCGCGCTTCCTCCTGACCTTCGACTTCGATGAGACCCTTGTGGACGAAAACAGCGATGACTCGATCGTGCGCGCCGCGCCTGGCCAGCGGCTGCCAGAGAGTCTGCGTGCCACCTACCGAGAGGGCTTCTACAACGAGTATATGCAGCGGGTCTTCAAGTACCTGGGAGAGCAGGGCGTGCGGCCTCGGGACCTGCGTGCCATCTATGAAGCCATCCCGCTGTCGCCGGGCATGGGCGACCTCCTCCAGTTTGTGGCCAAGCAGGGCGCTTGCTTCGAGGTTATTCTCATCTCGGATGCCAACACCTTCGGTATAGAGAGCGCGTTGCGCGCCGCGGGACACCACAGTCTATTCCGTCGTATCTTCACCAACCCGTCGGGCCCGGACGCGAGGGGGCTGCTGACACTTCGGCCCTTCCACACGCACAGCTGCGCGCGCTGCCCCTCCAACATGTGCAAACACAAGGTGCTCAGCGACTACCTGCGCGAGAGGGCCCATGACGGCGTGCACTTTGAGCGCCTTTTCTACGTGGGCGACGGGGCCAACGACTTCTGCCCCTTGGGGCTGCTGGCGGGCGGCGACGTAGCCTTCCCGCGTCGTGGCTACCCCATGCACCGCCTCATTCAGGAGGCGCAAAAGGCCGAGCCCAGCTCCTTCCGCGCCAGCGTGGTGCCCTGGGAGACGGCGGCTGACGTGCGCCTCCATCTGCAGCAGGTTCTAAAGGCATGCTGAGGCTGTCGCCTGGGCGTTACCTGGGAGCCGATCGGGCGGAGGACGGGACCGGGGAGGGGCAGGGATTGGGAAAGACAAACCTAGTCTTATTATTCCCTTCTGCTTCGGTGTGTTCCTCCGGGCAGCTTTCGGGAATTTCGGGTGACCCGTTTGCAGGGTGGAGACGGGGTTCGGAGCGGCCCCTATCTATGCAGTTAAGCCAACTTAACATCCCCCAGTTCCGGGAACACAGTTACATCCTGGAGCCTGCTTGTCCGGGTGGTGCGCATACTTCGGACGGCAGCAGGTTTTCAAAAACCCTGTCCCCTGAGATGGAAGGAAGGAGTTCCTCGCATGGGAAAGAACGAACGGTCTCCCACCACTTTAAC
Organism: Heterohyrax brucei; assembly: GCA_028571685.1. Lineage (NCBI taxonomy): Eukaryota > Metazoa > Chordata > Mammalia > Hyracoidea > Procaviidae > Heterohyrax > Heterohyrax brucei. Next base: position 106,781,808 of record CM053149.1, on the reverse strand, counting down.
TGCTGCCTCCGGCCCTAACCTCCCCTTCACCGGTCTTCTGTCAAGAAGACCCAAGTGACCCAAAATCCTCAAGGTGCCCAACCACCCAATAGCGCCACTGGACTCTGCCGACGTCCCCCGGCCTCCTTGATCTTACTTCATACACCGTGATCGCACGTTATCTCTGTAAGAGCACTAGCGTCCTTGGCTTGCCTGGGGACCTCCGCCCAGGCGCCAGCACCGGCAAAAAAAAAAAAAAAAAAGCCAGAGGAAAGAGTCGCCTCCTGGTGTTAGAATGAGGTAGCGCACTGTCGGACTCCGGTCTGGCCAGCCCGAACTTCGCAAAGTGCAACAGCAACGTGCACCCCAGACTCGTCTATGCAGCGGGAGACCAGGGACTTGACCAAAGTTGCCCCCGGGGGCTAGGCCTTCCGCGCCCTTCCTCCCATATGGAACAGAAAGCCATCATAATGTTTTTAAGCAGAACCAGTGATACCCAAGCTTCTCCCTCCTCTTTGGTGTTCAGAGCTATAAAGGAGGTGAAGGGGGAAGAGGTGACTGAGATCTCTTGCACCGCCGCAGGCTAAGGGGTGAGGGTGGAGGTGGTCTCCTCGCACAGAGACCCCCCAACGTGGGGGTGGTCCCTTAATTGGAGGAATGTCCAGCTGGAGGAACCAAGGCAACACCTCAGGCCCAGCAAGGCCCAAGCAAAAGAACAAAGTGTAGGTGACCACTGTAGAGAGGAGTGGGGGTTAAATGGAGAGGGGACTTAATGAGGACTGAGGAAGATGAGGTGGGAGAAATATTGCTGCTAGGAGCAGCTGAAGAAGGCGCTAAATAACAGACCCTATAGAACTGGGGTGGGCTAAGTGCCTCCTCTCTCTTAGCCCCCTAGTGCCTCGAGACAACCATCAGGAGGTCTTTCAAGGCTTTATTCACACTTGCAGCTGGAAACCTTGCCAGCATTGCTCTCTGCAGACAAGATCATGGAAACTCCTTGGCTTCTGCTCCCTTCTCCTTGGCAGCAAGTCCCCGGGTATCTCTTCTCTCTACCCTCAGGGACCATTTTTCTGTGATGACACAGAATACAACTCCCAGCCCAAGAGGTGGGTAGGCCTAGTGCAGCCAAGATGGTGAAGATGGCTTTGGCCTGGGTTCACAAGGCTGGTGTGGCCGAGCCTAGGTCAGAGGTCCAATGAGCCCTCCACTGTCAGCTGCTGGGCTCCACATAGTTCCCCGGGAAGAAGCCAGAGCCGTCTGAACTGACGCCCTCACACCAACCATCAGAGTAGCGGCGGGTGACACAGATGATTGTGCCCTCGGAGAAGGAGAGCTCGTTGTCCTTCTGTCTGGTGTATGGGTACAGTGTCACCACTGCAAGGGCAGAGGAGAGGTTGTCGTGAGAGGTGCCCATGGTACAAATGTTGGGTTCTATGGAGCATCTACGGGAGAAGGCTGCAGGGAACTGGGTAGCGGGTGACTGCTCCTAAGCCCTGAGAATCCCTTCTCTGCTCAGCTCACATTCAATGCCAGGTTCTTCCTCCCAGTTTGATTCTGAGCTACCTCCTAAGTGAACATTTGCTCAGAGCATCAGAAAATGTGTGTGGTGTTAGGTTATAGGTTCACACCTCCACAGGGGCAAGGGAAATGCCTACCTGGGATGAAGAATGGGGGTCAAGACTGCAGAGGCCAGAGCTTTGGCTCCAGGGTCTATAGCCTGTCAGTCCCTAGTCTCAGGTACCTTTCTCCAAGTATGTCGCAGGGACCCAGCTAGATTCATCGGGGCCAAAACCCGGAGGTGGCGGTGGCGGTGGGGGCAGCAGACCCAGTTCATCAGCATCCAGAGGTGGAGGTGGGGGCAGGTCCAGGGGCAGAGGCAACACAGGGGCTAGGAGGGAACACAGAAAGGCCATACTCATCCCAAGAAATGGCCTTGTTCTCAAGAGCAGGACCCAAAGAGTCGCCTATCTATATACTATTCCTCTAGCCCTCTGCTACCTGGTTCCTCCCACCAGGCTTCTAGGAGTCACATAGGCGCACAGTAGCGACTGCAAGATTGAATCAACAGTGTGAGGTAGTCATTCTGCCACTTTTTAGATGAGTGACCCTTGCGCAAGTCACTTGCACGCCGCCTCTTAGCTTTAGCTTCTTGATCTGCTAGATGGGAGAGTTAAGAGACCACTCGGGGTGCTAAGTTGAAACCAAATAATGGCGAGGGCCGGGTGTAAAGTTGACTTTCTCTGCTTCTTTCCGTACTGTTGACCTACCCCGGGGACAAGCCTTCCCTGAGGCGGGCGGGGTTTTCGTCCTAGGAGGCTGCACTGGGGAGGGGGTTAAGGTGAGAAGGTGACGCTGGAGCCGCGGAGGGAAGGGGTGGGGTTCCTTACCGGGTGGGAGCGCAGACTGCTCCTCCAGCAGAGGGGGCAGCGGGAAGGCATCGGCGGCTGGTGGCGGTGGGGTGGCGGGAGAGGCGGGGAGAGGCGGCGGGGGAGGGGCTGCCTGCCCCTGGGTTTTGGAGACCCCACTGACTCCTTCGGCGCTGCTGGAGATCAGAGAAAGGACTCTGTTGGGGAGCTTTCTGGAACTCAGCACCCCTCAACTGGCCCTGCCCCTTGACTCCGCCCTTGTGGTCCTAAGTACCCGCAACCTCTTTACTAGTGACAGCAGACCCCTCCCAAACACTCATCACCCTGCCTGGGAGCGCTCACCCGGTCGAAGTCAGGGAAGAGGCGGAGGAGGCTGCCGAGAGGTGGCCGTCGGGCACGACCGGGAGCTGCACAGGCTCGGGGATCCGGGGAGACCTCCTGGGGGTGGACAGAAGAAGTGTGAGAGGGAGTGGCAACTGTGAGCAGGGACGGGTGCAGTGAGGAGAGGCAGTGTGCAGAGGAGAAAATTTGGCATGGGGCTTTGGGGAACGGGTACAGGAGGGCAGTGTCGGGAATGGCCCGGACAGGGAAAGCCGTATTGGTTTGGATTGCCGGGAAGCCTCACCCCAGTGTGGCCGAGGAGGGAGTGGCAGGTGGCTTGATGCTCTTGCCAGACAGGGTCCCGGTACGCGACAGCTGCTTGCTCAGGTCCTGCGAGGGAGGGTGGCAGGGTTGCCATCTGTTGGGAGGGGGCAACACCCACCCTCATCCCGGAGACCAATCGGAGGGGGCGCTGATGAGAACTGGCAGGACATCAAGTTCCCATTTCCACTTCCTAGCCCTTTACCCCTGGTCTCTGCCAGGGCTTGGGTTCCGGGCCTCAAGCTGCCACAGTCCCCGACGACAGAAACCTCAGGCACAGACACAGTCTGGTGGCCACTTCCTCTGCAGAGGCACGGAGGGGTGATTGCGGCCCCCATCCCTGCTCCTCCCCCAACTATCTGGAGTCCTGGCAGCTGCAGGCCTGGGCTGGTGGTCCTCAACTTTGATTAGACCCTAACGCCAACTTCCTGAGGGGAAGGAGCAGGCTACACTTCGAAGTGTCCCAGCTGTCATTTCCGTAGGCCTGTCAACTGGCTTTGAGAAACTGAGGGCAGAGAGAAGGAGGTACCAGGACATTTTGAGTGGAGAAACGACACATGTCATTGATGGGGTTTCCCTTCTTTCAGGGTGGGTGTAAGGAGAATGTTGTTCTCTGTTCCTATGGTTTTCTAGGTACAAGACTTGAACTTGAGCTGACTCATAAAAAAGTAGAGGCTAGAAAGAACTGACTGGTGGGGAGGGCTGGAGAGGGGTGTGGGTATCAAGCACGGAGTGGACACAGAAACTGACAGAATGGCTTGGAAGTGCACCCTCTCCCAGCTCTCAGAAGAAGATGGACTGAGAAGAATCTGCTGGAGTCAAGTGCTCCCCTTTTCCTGCACCCCCTTTAAGTGGCTGCCTCCTGCCCCTTCCCACCCACAGCAGCTCTAGGGCAATTGCTCTGTGCAGTGACCTCAAACCCCTAGACAGAGGAAGTTACAGTTCTTATGTGGCTGGGCAGCCGTTCTCATGCACACCCTGACATCCTCCCAGTCCCCTCTTCCCCTTCACACCCCACACCCACAGTGGAAGGGGGAGGAGAGACTCAGGATGTCACACTCAGCAGATCATCTTATACAGAGTAAAGGCCAGTGATGGAGTGAGGAGGTCACAGGAAGACTGCAGAATTGGGGGAGGCTTGGCATAATAGCTTCAGGGAATGGGTGAAGAAAGGAGCTACAGGTTGGGAGAAGAACATGGAGGTGGGAGAAAGCTGGGTGCTAGGGAGTAGGGAGATGGAAGAGGGAAAAGAGGAGGAACCCCTTTCTCTACCTTGATCCCATGGCCAATGTCATCCAGGCAGCCAAAATTGAGGGGTTTCCTGTAGTAAGGCCTAAGAGGGGGTAGGCTTTGAGGGGGAATGATCTTCTGGCCAGGCGGCAGCTGCTGGACAACAGCCAAGGTGCCAATCTCCCTGCGGGCCACCTTCTCCATGTGCATGTTCACCATCTGTATGACAGGGTTTAGGGTGACAATGGGGACATCTGTCCCATAGAGATCTTGGGGTGGGGGTAATGACCATAGGAGGCAGTGAGGTCCAGAGAGAGTCAGTTTTGTCTGCAAGGCCACAGAGCAAATTGGGAAGACAGTATCAGGGGAGGATGGAGCCACTTTGGTGCAACTTCCTGGTTGAAGCAAATGAAGGTTATTATTAGTTGAGCAGGAAAAGAGAAAGCACAAAATCCCCGTGGAAGCTGGGAAGAGACCACATGACTGAACTGGCTCAGGAGCCGAGCGGGGTGATGGGGAGGTGGCAGAGGATCGTCCGGGATCGCCTCTCTTCTTTGAGGGCCAACTGAATGAGTTTCCTCTTGGGATGTTCTATGGAGAACCCCACAGCACTGATAGGGTGGGGACTCAAGTTTGCTAGGGTGAGAGGAAATGGCATGTCCCACACACTGAAAACGTGGCTGATGCACACGCCAGAGCTAAATGTGTAACTGATCTGCGCGTACACTTATAATGAGGCAATTCTTCTGTCAAGGCTGCAGGAAGGAAGAAGGAGAGTGTGTGGGTGGGGGACAGTGTATGGTGGTGGCTGTGTTTCCAGGGCTGAAGATGTCCTTGCCAAAAGAGCACACAGGCTCTAGGATATTTAAGTCACTGGCTTCAGATGGAAACAGGGTCCATTCGCTTCTTTCCCGTATGATGCAGCCCCCGTGATTGGTAGAACCGGCTCTCTAACTGTTGGACAGAATTCAAAAAAAGAAAAAGTTCTGCCTTCAGGTTGCTGAGTTGGAACTGACTTGATGGCACACAGCCACAAAAACAAGAAGCTCCTTGTCAGATGGACAGCAAGACCCCCAACAAAGACAAAGCCACAGAGACAGGGAGGCCCCCAAACCTTGGGAAGGGCCAACATTCTGTGGTAGTCAGACTGTTGGCCAGGCGAAGGGAGGGAGAAACTTCCACTGGAGCGGGGCTGAACAGGGGCTGATGCAAGAAGCCTTCTGTCCCCCTTACCTGGCCCAGGGCGCTGACACGGGCTTCCACCTGCCGCAATGCGGCTGCCTGCAGGTCCAACATGCGCAGAGTGTGGCCAGCCAGGTTGCCCACCTGGTACGCCACACTGGCCAGGGCCTGGGTGGTGAAGGCCATGGTCTCTTCCAGTGCCTTCCGCTTGTCTGTGGTCTGAAACACACACATACCCAGTGTGGGGACAGCACCTTCTCGTGAGTCCTTGGCAGGGTGGGGCGGAGGGGAGGAGACATAGGAAAGATAGGGTCCAAACTCGGAGGGAGATGCAGAAGTAGTTTCTGTAATGCTGGGGGATTTCAGCGACATTCAGAAAGCAAATCTGCAGTCCTGGGGAAGGTACGCAAGAGGAAGAAGATAGCCCCTCTCCAACGGCCCAGCTAGGCATAGAGTTGAGATGGCCCTGCCACTTTTCCGAGGATCTAAGTAATGAACTGTCCTGTTAGGGGATGAGGGATGACTTAGAAGGGAAGAAGATGAAAAAACTGGCTGGAGGAGACATTCTTAAATGACAAGCTCCCTCCCCAATTTCAACTCCTAGGATTGAGGCCAAGGAATCTGTGCCTTTAAAAGTTCCCCAGGTGACACCTGTGCTCCTTGTTTAGCCCTAATATACAGGTTAGTGTTCGGGAACCAATGATTTAGTCCATTTCACAGATAAGGAAACTGAGACCTTGGGGGGGAGTGGCTTCATTGATTCCCTTCAATAGTTTCCCAGCACACTGAGAATAAAATCCAGACTTTTAACCGTGGCTTTCCCACAAGGTCTAATAACTCCTGCCTTTCCCTTTACGCTTGCCCTCTACAATTCCTGTTCTTGCTTATTCCCTTCCAGCCACACTGGACATTGTGACTGGGACAAGCTAAGATTTCTTTTCTACCTCAGAGCCTTTGTACTTGCTATACCTCTTTCTCGATTCTTCATATTAGACCCCAGTTCCTCAGAGACACCTCTCCTCTTCATCCTATTTAAGATTTTCTCTATTTACCCTTGTCTTCACTCTCTTATTTTCACTCTGTTCTATTTTGTGGCACTTAGCCCTCTCAGAAATTATTTCTTTATTTACTCTTTACTTAGTAAATATGCATTTGTGATGTAACTGATGGATTGAATGAGGATCTAAACATTTACTGAGCATCTTCCTACTGCATGTCAATCACCATGCCAAGTGCTGGCTGAATTCATGCTGCCAGTCAGTGGTGGAGGGGTGGGCAAGGCAGTGGTTGCATACATGAGAGTTTTTCAGTTCCAGATAAGACTGCAGCAGCCGGGACCAAACTCCTCTGGTCTTCTGGTTCCCCAGGCTGCTTCCTCATCTCAGTCTGGCTGGGGTGGGTCATGGAGTTTCTGTGCTCTAACAGGTGCCTTTCTCCCCACGGGCAGGGGAGCAAGTTAAGGACAAGGCCAGGGGACTGGTAGGCAAGGCTGCACACTGGGGTCTCTTTGCTGAGGCCCTTGGATACCCCTAGGGACCTGTCAGTAGAGAGCAGGCCTGGAGCTATCAGAGAAGGGTCCTGAGTGTGACCTGGGTGTCTCCAGTGCTGCTTGAGCCTGGCTGGGGTTAAGAGGTAGGCTTGGCACCTGGGCAGCCTCTCCCGTGGTCCTCCTCAGGCCCCCTCCCAGCTGCTTTGTTCTAACCGAAGAGATGCTCGTTTGCATGTCCATTTATATGTCATCAGCATGTGTAACCAAGAATCTTAAAAAGGCAAAGAAATCAACCCCCCCAAAAAAACAAATTGCCCCCAAGTAGATGTCAATTCAGAGTGACCCTGTAGGACAGAGAAAAATGCTCCATAGGATTTCTAAGGTTATAAGGCGTTTTAGAAGCAGACTGCTGCATTTTTCTTCTACAAAGGAGATGGTAGGCTTGAATTGCCAACCTTTCAGTTAGCAGCCAAGTGCTTACACAGTGCCTCCACGGCTTCTTGCAATCAACTCAGGGTATTAAAATCAAATAAGATAGCAGGTCTTGTTCTAGTTCAAGGTCTTCCTTTCATAGGCAAGGAAAGAAACACCTTTCCATCCCCATCCCAGGTTTCTTAGCTCACCCCTCTTCTCCTGTTCTCCCCAAGTTAGCACACAGAATTCTCAGTTCAAACAGGAAAATGGGCTGCTTGGGCCCAGCTCTCAGATCAAAGCCTGGACCCCCACTGATCCTTGGCTTTGGATTTTGACCCTAAATTAAGTTTAGGGAGAAAACATCTGGGATCTACCTTCAAGGCTGACTGCTTGTCCGTCATGCAAATAAACATGTCTGTAAACTCCACAGGCCATGACTTGAGAACTCTGCAGAGTGCACATCTGAAATTGACCCCAACTTGCCCTTCCTCATTTCATGGGTTTCCTGACACCTGGCTGGGGGTGAAGGGGTAAAGGCAGTGGGAACCAGGCCTCATTAACAACAGTTCTGAAAAGTCACTAAAACCCTTCCCAGGCACTTGCTCTTCAGCTAGAGATCCTCAGAGAGGCCTGGAGAGCTAACTGGTGGAGTGCTCTAACAATTAGCTTCTTGCATGAAGGAAGCATCCTGGGATTCTAACCTGGGTCTGGGATCCCCACACCCTGGATGACTTTGCAAGGACAGCTCCACCTCTCTGCAAGTGAGCTTTATTATCCATAATTTGCCTTTTATCTCTGCAATTAATGACAATAGTAGGAATAGTAATAGTAATAACTGCCAATTACCCTCCCCTTTAAGGGGCAAGTACTGGGCTAGATGCTTTAATACATTATCACAATTCATCCAAGTGATCATCCCCTCAAGGAAGGTGTAAGAAAGAATCAGAGAGGGGAAACTTGTCACAGGTCTTGCATTGGGTAGATAGCAAAACTGGAAATTGAACGCAGGTCTTTGTGGCCCCGACCCCTTTGTGCAAGCTATGTGTGCACGCAAGAGACCACCTAGACACGTGGTAAGACTTGCAGAAAGCATTGAAAGAATGAAACCAAACCAAAACCCAAACAAGCTGGAGTGCAGCCCCGCATATGTCAGAGTAGAACCATGCTCTGCAGTGTTTTCAGTGGGTGAGTTTTGGAAAGCAGATTGCTAGACCTTTCTCCTCAGGTTCCGCTTGGTGACTTCAAACCTCCAGCCTTTGCACTGAGCGTATTAACCATTTGCACCACCAGGGATTCCAAAGGAATGCTTTTATCCTTATGGATAGGTTTGGAGAATGGAGCTAGCATATAAACTATGTTCCATCTCGTCTACAAGGCAATCACTCACTGTCTACCCACGCTGAAACTTTCTCCAGGGTAGCCTTTTGAGCTAGGCGGGCTCTGGAGTTAGATTTCTCGATTTGAAATCAGGCTCTGCCACTATCTCGGAGATCTTGGGAAAGTGATTTGTTCTTTGCAAACCTCAGCTTCCTCATTTGTGAAATGGGATGGTATTCCCTCCCAGGACCGGGGTGAGGCCTAACTGAGGCAGTGCCTGGAACATGCCTGGCCCAAAGCAAGCACACAGAGCACAAAGCATTGTACACATCCATCTTAATAGCTCTCTTTACTCTCTCATTTTCTCATAAACACTTGTTTTTTTTCAACATATACTGTGCTGGGAGGTTCCTGTGCCTCTTCCTCACAGCTGGGTCAATCCCAGTTAGAAAAATGAAATTCTGTCCAAGTGGTAGGTGGCACAAATGGTTAAGCACACAGAGAAAGCTCAGAAGTTCTGAGAAACCCTGAAGTTCTGCCTTGGAAAAGTCAGAGCCTCAACAAATCGCATGGAGTCCGGTTCTCCTGAGCTATGCAGGGGGTTCCCATGAGTTAGAAATGACTTGACAGCAATTGTTTTCTCTTTGCTATTGGTAGCAAGTTAAGTCTGTAACTGCTGAGGGAGCAGGGTGAACTGAGGGCAGAGAGGTCCAGTAACTAACTAGCTGTCTGAAAACCAGCCACCTGTCAGGGAGGGAGTAGCGTGGAGAGGACAGGGAGGCCTGCTCGACGCCCACGCTGCTGCTGCTACATTGTGCGACGTTGGGTGGGTCACCTCACCTCCCTGGGCTTCTCTTTCCTCATCTATAAAATAGCAGTACTAATACTCACCTCATTAGGGGATTATGAGGATCAATGCAATAATAGAGGTGTTCAATAACAAATCCAGGAATCTATCGCTCTCAGTCCTGGGACAACCGCACTGTTTTCAAAACCTGTTCTCAAATGCCACATCTTGGACATTTGCTGATAGCCTGGTCTCCAGAAGTTGTGATACTTCTGCCTTGGTGTCAGCCCTCCCCGATTTACCCCAGCTAGCCTGACATCACTCAGCTCTCCCTCGGGGCATCAGGGACAGAAGTGCACTCCTCCTTGCCCTTGACCATCTCAAGTTCACTACAGAGGTTACGAAGTTCTTCTGAAGTGTCTCCTAGAGCCAGCCTGAGAACGGAATGACAGTAACATGGGTGCTCTGGGTTTGAGTGGGAGGGTAGGAAGGAGAAACAGCTCAGGTGAAGCTGGATGCCGGGACGGAATAGCTCTGGCCCAGCTGTCTCTGAGGCCCTGGGAAGGAAAAGGGGCCCAGCAGAGGCTTGGGTGGCATGAATCAAGGTTAGAGTTTTGGGAGAAGGGATGGCCCCAAAGGCTGGCCTGGGAGATGTCTCAGCCCAAGTGCAGCACGTCTGCTGCGCCCTTTCCGGCACCTGTCAGGCCAGCAACCGTGGCCCAGCCCTGGGCCCCCTGGACCCCCCACCTCTAAAGGGCTGGGTTGCCCAACCCAGGGCCTGCCCCACCTACCTGAAGGTAGTTATCCTCGCAGTAGTCTGCAACACGCAGCAGGGCACTGTGGTTGCCCCTCAGAGCCTCCCGGCCCATGGGGATCTCAAAGTCCTGCAGCTGCTGCAGCTCCGCCATGGCCCCCAGCCTCTGGCTGCTCCCCAGGGAGCCCGCTGGTTTTGAGCCTCGCTCTGCCCTTGATTGGTTGCTTTATGTCCCCTCCCTCTTATGCTTTTGGTTTCCTCTGTGAGAGAGACCCAAACCTACTTGCAAAGGGCAGGGAGGCTCATTCACGGACAAGAGGAAGTCTGTCGCTGCTCCCTGGGCCTAGGCTTTTTTCTACTCTGCCCAGGGGAAAAGGGAAGCCAGGGACCACTTTGGGGGGCACAGCCCCCCAATCCTTCTCAGCAGAGGAAACCAAGGCCAGGACAGCTATGACTGCTCCCTGGTCCTGGAGAGGAAACCAGACGGTGGGGGGATGGGGTGGGGAGACTGAGGAGGAAGGGGACTGGCTTACTGTGGGGGTGGAGATGGATTTTCCACTCAGGGGATGGGGAGGAAGGGCAGAGGGTGGGAGCTTCCTTGGGAAGCTTGGTGATGATTCACAAGGGATGGGGAGCAGAGGATGCATAGGCTATGGAGATCGGTCATGCTGGGAGGGGCTTGGGGTTGCCATGCTGCACCAATGGAAAACAATGATGCAGCAGCGAGAGAAATCAGGGTTGGACACAGGAAGGAGATGCCAAAAAGTTCCCTGAGAAGTGTTATCCAGCCTCTGAACAGTTAAACCTATTGCTGTCCATTTGGTTTCAACTCACAGTGACAGTAGAACTGTCCCATAGGGTATCCTAGGCTATAATCTTTACCAAAGCAGATCACCAAGGCTTTTTCCCAAGGAGCAGCTGGTAGGTTCTAACCACTGACCTTTCGATTAGCAACCGCGTGCCTAACCATTGCACTACCTGCTATATGTGCTCTGTGTCTGACAAAGACAGGACAAGATGAAACTGATCAAAGGCAGTGTGAGACTCAGATTAGACCACATGAAGGACTTGAATTTGAGAACCACTATGTTGAAATTCCAGATTCATTTGTCCGTTTTAGGAAGCATCAGGGGACAGAGCACTGAGCTGGACTTGGAGGCAAGAGCTCAATCTCACACATGAATAAGGGAGTTGGACTGGATGACCTCCAGTGTCCTGTTCTGATCTCAGATTCTAAGATTTCACAGCTGTGAGTGGGACCTGGTTCCTTGTGCAGGGGAAGTTGAAGGCTACAGTAGGCTATGGACCTCCTCTTCTCCCCTCCAAGGCCCAGTCTGTCATCCTGGAGGCTGGAGAACAGAGGACCTACCACTGACCTTTTCCCCCATTTGCCACTGAGTAGATTCATGGCGACCCCATGTGTGTCAGAGGAGAACTGGGCTCCATGGGGTTTAAAGTGACTGAATCTCCAAAAGTAAGTTGCCAGACCATTCTTCTGAGTGCCTTAGAATTCAAACTGTCAACTTTTCAGTTAGCAGTCAGACAACTTACCAGTTCATACAACCCAGGGGCTTCATATTGGTCCCTTAAGGCATCTGCCATGTGAGAAGGTCCCTTTGCTCAGTGTCTATTAAAGGGTACAGCCCTCCAATGGTCCTAGGAAGAAATAAGAGAAAGACCAGGATGTTGACCCTGTGCTGGGGATTATTATAGGGACACCCACACTCAGGGGACCGAGGGAGGGAAGGCAGCAAAGCAGCTCAGACACAGGCATTAGAGGTAACTGCCACCGCCAGTGTGAACTGGCCCAGCGTGCAAGTGAGGAGGGAGTACATCTCTCATGATGTGCATGAAAACTGGGCTAAGAGAACCTTGTGAAGTGATGATTTGGGAGTCCAGGGGAGCACGTGAACACCTCCTGAATGAAGGACACCAGCAGCTGCTATAGACTTGCCTCATTGGGAAAAACAAACTTAGCGTAGCCTCAGAGGTGACAAGTGCAGGGCTTGGGGGAAGAGGTAGGAGGAGGTGGGAGTAGGGGAGCCAGAGGACCTGGAGGGTCCGGACTCTGACACGTCCCTGGGTAGTAGGAGCAGTTTGCACGTGGCTACTAACCAAAAGGTTGGCGGGTCAAGCCTACTCAGCTGTGCCATGGAAGAAAGCCCTGGTAATTCGTGTTTGTAAAAGTTATAGTTTTGGAGTGTGCTGTCACCGGACAGGGAGAGCAGTGGAAGCTGCATATAGAGGGACATGTAAATTTATCTGTGAATTTACATTTTCATTCAGTTATGTTAAATAAAAATTTTTAAAAAAATTATAGTTTTGGAAACTCTGTGAAGCAATCGTAACACACAAAGTCACCATGAGATGGAATTGATTCGATAGCGATAGGCTGGGGGCTCTGAACCAGGGCCACTGCTGAAGGCAGTGGTGGGCGATGCAAGGGCAGGTGTTAGGAAGGTGGGCTCGAGTCAGAGAGACCGCAGGGGGCCTCTGCTTGCTGGCTTACGGGAGGCAGAAGGTCCACAGCTCTGCTTCAGGCCAGGGAGGGCTTGGAGGCTCAGGTGGTGGATGGGCTTAGGACCTTGAGCTTCTCATCAGCTTAGGCATCAGAGCTTTAGGCTTCCAGACCATCTGCTTTATCCGAAGATTTCCAGCTGCTGGGGAAGAGCTAGGAGGCTCAAACACCATCTTGTCTGAGTCCAGCACGAGTGGCTTCGACTTGCACTGTCCTTCCTGGCAGGTGAGAGGGGCTGAGGTTACACGGGGCTGGGATGTAGTCTTAGAGTTCTTGAGGTTAAGCCCTAGGCAGGCCTTAGTGATAGCACTGTAATAACGATGATGATGGTAATAATATCAGTAACAGTAATAATAACTGTATTAAGTGCTTATTATGTGCCAGGTACCCATCCACTGCCATTGAATCAATAGCAACCCTACAGGGCAGGGTATAATTGCCTTGTGTGGTTTCCTAGGAGTGCCTGGTAGAGTTAAGCCGCCAGCCTTTCGGTTAGTAGTCAAAGCTCTTACACCACACTACCAGTGTTTCCATGTGCCATATAAACCAAACCCAAACCCAGTGCTGTCAAGTCGATTCCAACTCATAGCAACCCTATAGGGCAGAGTATAACTGCCTCATAGAGTTTCCAAGGAGCGCCTGGTGGATTTGAACTACTGAACTTTTGCTTAGCAGTCATAGCACTTAACTACTATGCCGCCAGGGTTTTCATGTGCCTTATAGTGAATTAAAATAGTTAAAGATATTATTTTTAAAATTTTTCACAATAACCATGCGGTAGGTGCTATTATTGTAGTGTACCCATTTACTAACACTCAGGAAGGTTGAGTGACTTGTCTTAAGTTTACACAGTGAGGAGACAGCAGAGCTGAGATCAGAACTGGTGTCTGTCCGGCTCCAGAGCCTTCTTTTAAGCACTAGGGTACACTCTCCCCAACGAGGACCTAGGGACAGAAGAAGAGAAGTTCTACCTCAGTCATTATACGGAACAGTAACTTTGCTTTCTGTATTTTCCTCACTGAAAGAAATTCCTTCTCTCTCCCTTCTCCGTGCTCTGGTTTCCTGTTTTTTCCTTAGACAGGTTGCCGAGGACAATGATCGTGCCTCCCCCATCAAACTAGAACCTTCCTACCCCTCACAGTGGGACCTGGTGGGATATAGTGACCATGTGTTGAGCGATGAGGGGCCTGAACTAATGAATATGGCAGGAAAGAGGATTTAAGTTGGGGTATGCAGAGTGCAGAGGAGGGGTCTGGGGGAGCTGATGGAATTACAGTCCCACCACTGAATCCTTTCAGGGACAAGGTCCATCTAGGGGAGCATGGCTCAGGACCTCAGTGAGAAGGAGCTGCTGCAGATGCAGGTAGAGCAGTTGAAGAAGGAAGTGAGTAACCCAAGAGCTCCGGTGAGCTGCCTCTCTTTCTCCTCACTGCCTCTCCTCCATCCCTCCCTGTTCCTGATGGGCTCTGGGCGTGAAGGTGGAAGTGGTGGAACAAGGGATGGTGGCACCTTTCCAGGGTGCTAGAAGGAGCAGGAGGTGGTCTGGGATGGGTTAGGGAGAAGAAGGGAACTGAAGCTTGACCCCATGGAGGTACCACACTCCTCCGAGCGAAGGAGAGGGCCTCAGAGCCTTGAGAAACTCTATGTGTTCGTTCAGTCTTAGCCTAGTTTGGGCATAGCAAAACACCTCATCAAGGTAAGCGTCAGCCTTCGGGGTTCAGATCAAAGAACTCACACCAGTATTAATCTTTCCCTCTCTGGCATCTGGGGGCCAACTGTATCATGAATCCTGAGAAAAAACAAAGACTGTATCCATATTATATTTCCTCACAGATTTCCAAGACAGGAAAAGAAATCATGGATTTTGTGGAGGCCCAAGCAGCGAACGATCCTCTTCTCAAAGGCGTCCCCGAGGACAAGAATCCCTTCAAGGAGAAAGGAGGCTGTGTGATAAACTGATGGAGCTGAGTCCCCTTCTCCCTACCTGCCTGTCTCTCCGCAGTCCCACTCCTCCCCCAGAGCTAGCCCTCCACAGACCCCCAGCGAACCTTCTCTCCACCTGCTCAGAACCATGCCCGAGCTCTCAGTCCCAGGGGTAAAGCTCGCTAGCTGAATGCAGTATGAGTCGATGCCCCAGCCTCATTTTCCACTCGTTTCTCTCATCGTCTCCTCTGCCTGCTGGGTCACTGCTAGCCCCACGAAGAAGCATTCTTCACCTGTTTAGCAGCAGGCACTGTATGAGGTGGGGCTGAAGAGCCTGGGATAACCTGAGACTTGGGAGGCCAGTCCTGAGAAAACACTGACTTCTCTTTAGAATCATTCTCATCTTTTCTCTCCACTTTCCTCCTGGTAAAAACAGTTTCCACATCACAGTAGTTTGCAGTTTGGGAGTTTGCGACTAGGGGTGGTTGTTTTTCTCCTGTCTCAGGGCCCTCCCATCCTATAGTCCTCCTTCTAGTTTAGATCACCCCAGATGGCCTGATGACAAATACAGTTTGAAAGTCATGACTTTGTGATTTATTTACTATCACTAGGTACCTACTGTGCTCTGGGTACTAGGAATAGAAGACTGAATGAGCCTAACATGGTTTCTACTTTCATGAATTTAGCCAAGAAGACATGAAAAAAGTCATTTTTATTTAAGTCAATAGGTGTTACTATGGGGAAAGTCCAGGATGGTGTGGGAACAGACAGCAGACAACAGCTGTCCTTGTCAAGTGGGAAGCAAGTCAGGAAGACTTTCTTGGGAGAGGTGACTTTCACGTTGATACTTGAAGAGAGACAAAGGGAGGGGAGGAGGGAAGAGTTCCAGACAAAGGCGAAAACATGTGCAAAGCGTGGAGGTGGCTAAAAGTGGGGTACATTCAGGGCAACAGCAAGGTCAGTGTGAAGTGTCGCACTCTGGTAAGGCGGGGAGATAGAGGGACAGGGAGTGATAAAACAAGAGCTAAAGAGGGCAGTGGAGGCTAATTTTAATGGACCTTGTGAGCTCGGTTTAGGGCTGTCTTCATTCTAAGGACAATAGGAAGCCTGTGAAGGTATTTAAACAACAAAGGGACAGGCTTTGGTTAGCATTTTTTGCCAATTTTTAACATATCACCGTAGTAGGAGGGAGGATAACTCATGCTAAAGGCTAAGGGAACAGTGATGGATGGGACTGATTCTTGGCCTTCTCATCATGGAGATTACTATCTAAAGGAGACACAGATGAACAGATGGTCACAATGCATCAGGCTCAGTGCCATGCCAGGGAGGTCTACATGGGGCATGATGGGAGTCCATAAGAAAGTGATCTGATTCAGCTGAGGGTGTGTGTTGCATCCTGGAGGGAGAACAGAAAAGTCTTCTAGAAGGGGTGATGTCTGAGGCAAGTCTTCAGAGTTAAATTGTAAATGGATGGATGGAAGGGGTAGTACAAGCTGGGATGCGGGTGTGAGAAAAAACCAAACATGGTTTGAATGGAAACAGCCATCAGTTTGGACGTGATGGAAGACAAAGAGGAAGGACTCCATCCTTAGGACACACAACTGCAGAGGGGTGGGTTTGGAGATGATCAGGTCAGAGAGGTATCGTTTACTGTACTAAATTACCTCACCCACTGAAGGGGTTTAATTCAGGGAATGACCTGGTAATATTTCTGTTTAGAAGAAATTTTGCCTTTTGGCAAAAGGGAAAGAGTACAGGTGACAGACAGGTGGGGCAGTGGTGGACAGATCAGGAGAGAAGTGAGAAAGGCCTGAGTTTGGATGGTGGCCTCAAGTCTAGAGACGGAGATGGGTTGAGTGTTCTCGGGGAAATAAAGTGTTTAGCTCCTGACAACTGAGACAGGATTGAAAGCAAGTGTCTGGAAACAACCCTAAGGTAATACAGTGATGTTAGGTATAGCTGCTAACTCACTCAGCCTCCCTTCCCCAGCAGAAGACAACCCAAAAGCATGGCCTGAATCTAGGGGTTAAGTTATAGGGCCACTGTGCACTGCCCTCTGCTGGTGACTCTGATGAGGGACAACACACGGCAGGCCTAAAACGTAGTCCCCAGGGTTCCTTCCTAAGGAGTCCTGGTGTCACACAGGTTAAGTGCTTGGCTTCTAACCAAAAAGTCAGCAGTTTGAACCTAATAGCTGCTCTGTGGGAGAAAGCTGTGGCAGGCTGTTGTCATAAAGATTTACAGCCTTAGAAACCCTGCGGGTTTTTACTCTGCCCTGTAAGTTCTCTGAGTCAGAATCAACTCAACACCAACAGGTAGGGAGGATCCCTTCTTCAGACTAAAATTATTAGAAGGGGATCTGCAGACTGCTGGGAGGAGAAGAGAGAGGCTCTCCTCTGAGCGAAGAAGGGTGGAAAGTGTGGAGGAGAAGGAAATGATGTGGACAGCAAAGAAAGGGTCTCAGAGAGGCTGGAGTTAGGCAGAGAAGGAAGGAGCCCATGGCAGAGAGCTGTAGACCTCCAACTCTTTAGGCCAGAATTTTACAAACTCTTGGTTGAGATCACAGTGGATCATGAAATCAGTTTAGTAGATTGTGAATAGCTTAAAATACACACACACACGATAGAAAATGTTAGTGTGTACCCTTACCTGCGGGGGCATTGGTGGTTCGGTTGTCGAATTTTTACCTTCCATGGGGAGACCTGGGTTCATTTCCAGCCGGTGAACCTCAGCCGCGGCCACCAGCTGTCAGTCATTGGAGGTTTGCATGTTCTGTGATGCCAAGCCAGCAAAGCTTCAGAGAAAGAGCACTAGGAAGAAAGACCAGGTGATCTTCTTCTGAAAACGGCTGACTGGATGGCAACACACAACCTTTACATATAGTGAGGCAATATTGTTCCTTAAACTTCTTGTTTCCATTTGATGTATGTGTGTAATGGGTTGCAAAGTAAAATACATTTCTAACTAAGGGTCCTGATACAAACAAATAAACAATTATGAAAGTCACTGAAGAAATGACAGAAAAGGTCACGTTGAGAAAATTCCTCAGCGGGGAGTGAGAATTCACAGCAGAATCAAACCTCCCAGTGGAAAGGCAAGATGCCTTTTTGGGGTTGACCTCCACCGCAGGGCAGAAATCTCCCGCAACTCCCAGCTGACAAAGACCTTTGCGCCACCTAGGAATGCTCCCAGGTACCAGCAGCCTGGTGTTTTTTAAGTCTGTTCCACTGAAGGCCAGCTCAACTTCTTAAAAAGTTTTCCTAGTTACATCTGTAACTTCCACCCACAAATTCTCATTCTCTGTCCCTGTGGCAACCTGGACTAGGTACTACCAAGGAAACCAATGAAGGCAGTATCTGTGTCTGCTAAGTTCTATTTTTCTCCCTGTCTCATACGAGCATTTATACTTTTTGCAAGTATATGAGATTTCACAGTCTTCACCATCCTGCTTGTTCTTCTAGAAATTACCGCTATTGAGCATACCATGGATTAGGAACCTAGACAGTGATACGCGGTCTGATGAATCCCTGTGCAAAAGGCACCGTTGTATCCTTTTACTTACGAAATTACTCAGAACTTTTAAATTTCTTTGCCCAAATGCACCTAGCCAGTTTCCGGCAGGATAAAATGTATCCTGTGTCTAGAACTGAATAGGACCCTCTGAATGAAGCTAAGCTAAGCTAGAGGAACTTTCTCATCTCTCTGTGAACCCACTTTCTTCTCAGACTCCTCTTTAGTGACTAGGACAGAACCATGTCTCTAGATACTTTCTGACCTTCTTTAGAAATAGAACACATTTTCAGAGTTGTACATACATCAGGAATAGGCATTTTAACAAAATATTGTAACGTGAATGTTTATGTAACCTAAGAAATATAAAAATATCAGCACCCCCAGCAGGCTCCTGCTGGCCTCTTTCTAATCACAGCCCCATTCTTTCTCAGAAGAACCCTGTAACCTGACTAACTTGGTAATCATTGCCTTTCTTTGCCTGATAGTTTAACCATTTGAATTTGCTGCTGTATATAATATTTGGTAGTTAGTTTTGCCTAGTCTGGAGCTTTATATAAATGGAATCACATATAATTTACTCTTTTGTACCTGCCTTCTGTTTTAGCTCAGTACTGTTTTTTTTAGATTCATTTTGTTGCATGTAGCTGTTCACATATTTTTCCTGTTGTATGTTACTCCATTGTGTTGATGTACCACAAATTATACACCTGTTCCACTGTTGATGGAAATTTTAGTTCCTTTCCATTTTCTACTGTTACCAAAAAATTCTTATACATGTCTTTAAGGTTATACATGTGTACACATTTCTGTGGGTATACACACAAGAGTAAAAGTGCTAGATCATAAGAATTGTCTTCAACTTTTGTACTTAATGTCCAACTGTTTTCTAAAGTGACTTTATCAGTTTGTACTCTTACCAGAAGCGAGAAGTGTAGCTGGAATGTCTTTAGAAGCTAGGATGGTGTGATTTCATCTCCCATACTGGGAGATGTTGCTAGAAGAGGCCAGTCCCTGGAGAAGGACATCACGCTTGGTAAAGTAGGTCAGCAAAAAAGAAGCCTCTCAAGGAGATGGATTGACACAGTGGCTGCAACAATGGACTCAAGGATCACAACAGTTGTGAGGATGGTGCAGAAGCAGGCAGGGTTTCATTCTGTTGTGTGTAGGATCATTATGAGTCGAACACCCGAAAAGGAAGTACTCTGTAGAACAAGCAACTATAGGAAATCAAAAGGGCAATATTTGCCCAAAACAAAGACGAGAAGGCAGGAAAGGATTGGAAAGAAAGACCGAAAGAAACAGGGAACCCAGAGAGGAAATGGGAGAGTGCAGAGAGTGTGGCTAACACTTGGTGTACAATTTACTTAGTGAGAAAATAATTTTCTCTGTAAACTTCCACCTAAAATTATAGAATAAAATTATTTAAAAAATTAAGAATATGGAATAATGTGAACTCCCAGTTACTGCTGATGTAGTTGTTGTCATAAATCCGTTGTTCAAATATGTGTGAGGCTGTATCTGGGTTTTCTTTTCTGTTCCCTGTATCCGGGTTTTCTGTTCCGTTCCACTGGTGTGTTTGAGTATCACATTATCTTCATTCATATAGTTTATAGCTGACAATTTGAACTTGTTGTCAGGAGGAATCAGTCCGTGGAGAAGGACATCATGCTTGGTAGAGTGGAGGGTCAGGGAAAAACAGGAAGACCCCACAACCAGACGGACTGACACCATGGCTGCAAAGAAGGACTTAAGCGAAAAACACCACGGTGGACCTGGTGCAAGACCAGGCAGTGCTCTGTTGTTCATAGGGTCCCTCTTAGTCGGAAGCGACTCAATGGCACTTAACGACAACAGCACAGTTGACAGTGAATTTAACGTGTGGTAGAGCAGATGTTCCCACCTTACTCTCCTCATGCCCAGGTAATTTTGAGGCTGGGTCACTCATGCACACAGACCCATTCAAACGTTTAAGGAATTGGGTGAGGTGGGTGGGGAGGAGGCGTCCTCAGGGAGAGATTGGTGAAGTAGTGAGAAGATCTGTTTCCATGGCATCCTCCCAAGGGTGCGAGTGCAGTGCCAATCACCCTGCAGGGAGATCATGAATGCGTCAGCGGGCTCCTTTACTTCTGCTAGAGGAATAGATACCTCTCAAAACCTAAATACTAATCCAAAGAAGGCAACACTCTGGGCATCTCTTTCACGCTCTCCCAGAGGTACACGCTTTTCCCCAAATCAGGTGCGCATGCTTACATCCTAAACACTGATCCTGGACAGGCTCACTAATAGAGGTAAGTCCAGTCCTGTTGGTGAAATCCTTCAGAGATTGCTACCCTCCACTCGGGAGAAAAATCTCATTGATACGGTGACAGACCGCCCGCAGAGGACTATCAACGGGCGCTGAAACGGACTGAAAAACAGACACCTTTACCAGGGGATTTTTTTCCTAACTAAAAGACACCCACAACCTCACAGCCTGGGTAACGGACACACTAAGACGAACACACTTCTCTGCCGTTTGGCATTCTAACATGCTGACTGACCACCAGAGAGACAGTCAACAGCCTGCTTCTCGCCTAGCTATTTCTCTTGACCAATCAGAGTCAAGCTAGTGCCCCTTCTCCCGCCCCGAGGCTGAGTGCTAACATTTCATTCGCGGTTTCGGAAGAGTAATGTATCATACTAGCCAATAGCCAAGAAGCATTCCCGGCTGCTTTCGGGGAAGGGGTCGAAAGCTGAAGACTGTTACACCCAGCCCGAAGCCGGATTTTCGGATTCCTTCGGGTCCCTTCGGATGTTTCCTCCAGGGTAAAGTTCTACACCCAAACTCTCATCAACACATTTTTCCGCACCGGTTCTCGCGCGTGCTCATCGTGATTCTCTGGAGGCCCCGGAACGAAAGCGCCTTCGAGGGAGGGGGAGGTACGCTAAGCCGACGTCCGGCAGGGCAGGGGGCGGCGGCACAGCCCAACGTGGCTGGTGCCGGCAGCCACTCCAAAAACATGGGTTGTAAAACTAAAACTTACAGTGAGGTCCCACCGAGATTTGAACTCGGATCGCTGGATTCAAAGTCCAGAGTGCTAACCATTACACCATGGGACCTGCTGGCTGCTTTAGGCTGCCGGGAGCCTTCTCAAGCCATGTAGCGTTAGGACCTGCATTTCTAAAGCTCAATCGAATGCCCGGTTCGTCCAGGCTGGGTCCTGGGCCCTGGGCCCAGGGCCTTGAGCCCGAGGCGCACCAGCGGGCGGAAGCAGGATACAGAGGCCTTCCGCATCCTTCGCGTCCCAGAAGTTCCCGGCCCCCGGGGGCGTCGTCTCTTCCCGCTGCACTTCCTGACTCGCTCTCCAGGGGCCCTGACCGGCGCCCCGGGAAGCCGAAATGGCGGCGTCCCGGCTGGGGCGCTCTGGTCGGAGGGCCCGGACTGGGCAGGGGTCCGGGGAAGGCCGGCTGCAGCTCTAGGGCTCGGGGTAGGGCTTCGGACTTGTTTATTTATTTTCTAGCAGGGTCTCTGGGAGGGGCTCCTTGGCCGAGGTGGGAGGGAATCCGACTGGCACGCAGAGGACCCGTGGATCAAGGCCCGGACCCCTTCCGGGCGCGCCAACGGCGCTCGTCAGAAGTGCGCCCCGCCGGAGCCGGGAGCCGGGAGGCTGGGCGGCTGGGCGGCCCGCGCGGCTGGGCGGCGGCCGGCGATCTGTGCGCCACCGGTGACTTGCACCTGTCTGCCTTTCATTTCCATGTGGTGCGCGAGGAGTGCTTTAGAAGCTGCTAGGTGAATCTGCAAAACTTTAAAAGCCGTGATGAGTGGATCCTCTGAACGTGCAAGAGAGCTCCTCCACGAGTGGTAGGCCGACTCCTTCAGTAAAACGTGCTGCCTGGAAAAAGAAAATGGAAAATGCCATTAAACGTTCGAGAAGACTTAGGCTCACTTCTTACAAAAGCACTGTTTCGTAAAACAAAATGAAACATGGATTGGCTTTGTGTTCCCCGCATGCCAGCCTCACAGATAATAATGGTTACAGGCTTGGGGCTGGACTTTCTCGTAATGTGCAAGTGTAAATGGATACAATTTCTGGAGGCCAGTCGGGCAACAGATAAAATTGTACGTATTTTCTGGGACTTTATCCTAAGGAAACAGTGGGACAAGTATCAAGATGTAGCCTCATGCGTATTCTCAGCTATGTTTTTTATAGTTGTAAGGAATAAAATATGAATGTCCATCAAGTGAAAATTGGCTAACAGTAATATCTATACAGTAAATACTGTGTAGGAATTTAGGGGGGCATCTTGAATAGGTACACAGGCCTCAACAAGCCTAAACTCTACCTACTAATTACTATGTAAAATAAAATTTCACAGAAAAACTGTGTACGCTTGTCATATGTTTGCTCTGTGACATGTGAACTCTTTCCCTTGGGGCATCCTACACTTCATGGGTTTGGGTGACAGCAGGTCACTGCCCAAGGGGCATACATATTCACTCCCTGCACCTCTGAAAGTGCAGATCCTTATCTTGTCTAATTGGATTTAGGATCCAAAGGCATTGATGTCCAGCAGTAGGAACATTTTAGACATTGTTCTGTGGAAGATGCCTGTGACACCTGGTGTCCTAGGGGCAGGGGTGGCAGTCATGCATTGTCCTCTGATAGCAGAAGTGGTGTCAAAACTAGATTCCCCAGTATTCTGTCCTTGGCCGGGGTCCTGGCTGTCCAGCTCCCCTAGAGTTTTAGCCGATTTTCTGAGTTTGCTGTTTCAGCCTCCTAGCAAGTCAGAATCAACCTGACTGCAATGGCTTTTTTGGTATGGTGTTATTGGAGCCCTGGTGGTAAACAGTATTTAAGATCTTAGCAGCTAACAAAAAGGTCAGCAGTTCAAATCCACCAGCCACTCTTTGGAGACCCTGTGGGCAGTTAGTTCTGTTCTGTCCGGTAGGGTCACTGTGTGTTGGAGTTGACTCAACAGCAAAGGGTTATTATCTGAAATCTTTCCGAGAAGTCTTTTTTAGCTTTTGGTACCCAGAGTCCATTTCTATTGCATACAGTGAAAAACCTGCTTGGGCCAAATCTGAAAAAAGTCTATTGATGATCGTTATCTTTGGGAAGGAAGCTTATGAGGCCCTTTCTGTTTTTCTGTCCTAGAAAAATAAAAATAATGAATTTTGTATATTGGCAGAAGAAACATTAAAGATGTTCCATTTTGAGGGGAAAAAAAGTCACCCTTTGAGCTCCTGTGGTGAGATAAGGATGTGCTTCTATTAAGACTGGAGTCAGTGGCTTTCCCATCTGTTTCTTTTTTATAAGGGCTTTGTATCAACATAAGTATATTGAAATTAAATTTTCAAAAGCTACTGTAGGAATCTCAGAGGGTCATAGTAACATTCTTTGAAAATATATCAGAGATAGTCCCTTCTATCCAGTAGGAATCCCACTTCTCCCTACTCCCATTTCCTGATTCTTTTGCAGTTCCCTCCACTTCTTTCCTTTCTCATCTTGAGAAACTTACCAGTTAAAATGAGACCACCAATGAAATCCCCTACCTACTCCATTCCTCAGGAGGCAGAAAAGATCACCTTCCTGGGAGTCTTTGTCATTACTCCCTGGAGGTATGTATAAGTAGGTGCGTCTTGTGCCTCAGTCTCTCCATCCTTCTTAAACCACTTGAGTGAGGCTGTGAATTCTTTAGGGGCCAGGGCCCAGGACCTGCTCATCACAGAATCCATAGCAACTATGGTAGGTACCATATCCAACACAGTCATGGACCACATCTTAATGGGAACAGAACCCTGAGGAAAAAACTGTCTGGTTTTAGGTTCAGAGACATTTTGACATCATACTTATTGTTTTATGATAAAGTAGAGAAAAAGATGACAATATGTAATCTTCCCACCCCAGTGTAACTAGTTTCTTTGAACACAAATTCACAGTGCCTGACATCCCAAAGATGTCATCCTATGACAGACCCTAAAGCTCCACAGGATTATTCCTGAAGCTCAGGGTCCAGGACTCTGCCAGAGGTGGGGTCAGTGAGGCTTGGCTGTGGCCCCCAAAACTGAGTGATCATCTGTGGTAGAATGGAGTCAGAGGAAGCTATGAACTAAAAGGCAGCTGAAATCCAGGATTAGAGATTTTAAGATATTTCCATTCCTTGTGAGCCTGTGAATGGACAAACAGATAGCAAATGGAATAACACGTACAATAAAGCCTTGAGTAGTTGAAATTGAGAGTGTACATATTCATCATCAGGTTGGTTTCCTTCATCCGTTCTGAAGCTGCTCACAGCTGTATAGACTCTGCCTTGCTGTGTGTCCCTACATCCAGGCTAGGTGATATCTGCCACAAACCCCCCACTTGGGAGCCCAGGTGTTGCCAGATGAGCCATCAGCTCATTCTTGTGTGAGGTGACAAGTGATTCACTGAGTCTTTGAACTTGCATCACTCAACCTCCACCAGCGAGGCTCTGCTCTGGGCCTGGCATTGCCCATCTTTGGTGGAGAAAGTAGCCATTTATTATACATACATTTTTCGGACAAAGCAGCATCTGTGTTTTATTCTTTTCTTGAATAATGTTTTCACTTTTTCTTTTTAAAACAATTATTTTTTCAGATTATAAAGATAAAACATTTTGTATAGTAAGTGTGGAAAATGCAGTAAAGTAGATTAAAAAGAATCACAATTCTATTATCTAGTAACAAGCACTTTTAACTTTTGATACATTTCAGTTTCTTCTTTAAAATACATTTTTACATAGCCAGTAGCACTATATTTATAATTCTATATTCTGCTTTTGCACTTAACACAGTAATGACATATTACTTGAAACTGTTTTCTCTAACAATTTTAAAAAATATTTAAATGTGTAATACATGACCATAATACAAAATTCAAAAGATATGAAAGGAATTCAGAGAAGTAAAACTTCTTGACTACCATCTTTGGTCTTCAGAGGCAACGTCCATAATACTCCTTCCTGGGATATTTTATTCATAAACAATAATACCTGTATATACAGTCTTTGAAAAAAATCAAAACACTGTTCTGTACCTTGTTTCATTTATTGTTTCTTGAGAATTGTTCCCTAATAGCATTTTTAAAATATATCTCATTTTAAAATAGCATTTTATTGGGATATCATGTACATAAAGTGTACAACTCCTAACTGAAAAAAATCAACACTTTTTAACAAATATGTATACCTCTGTGGGAGCTGTAGATGAGCTGAAATCGACTTGAAGGCCAGGGGTCTGATTTTTTTGTTTACACCTGTATAACCATCACCTAGATCAAGATTTAGACTGTTTCCATCTCCCTAAGAAGTTCCTTGATGCCCTTTTCCAGTCATTATCTACCTCTATACCTTGGGATGACTCACTACTCTGGTTTCTATTGTTATTGATTAGTTTTGCCTATTCTTTTTTAAATTTTTTTATTGTGATTAACTGGAAGTTTACAATCCAAATCAATTTTCCATATAAAACCCCAAGCACCCACCTCTCTGCAACTCTATCTGCTCTCCCCACCCCGTGACAGCACACTCATCCCTCTGCTCTTCACTTCCAGTATCTACTCACCTAACGTCTGTCCCTTCCTCTTCACCTTCTCCTCTCACCTCTAGAAAGAAACCGGTAGGACACTCTCATACGTGTTAAATCATAAAGTACATGCATCACCTGCGTCGCTCTGTGTCCCCCAGTCCGAAGTGTTAGTTTGGCCTATCCTTAAACTCTGTGTGTGTGTGTTTCACTTACATTGCAGGATCTTTTGCATCTTTTGTGTCTGGCTTCTTTCACTGAACATATTTTTGAGATTCATCCGTGTCATTTTATATACTGATAACATATTCTCTTTCTTGCTGAGAAGTCCACTGTATGAGGCTCATCTTTCCTGATTTTAAACCATGCAATATCCCCTTGTTATGTTCAAACAACTGCCTCTTGTTATATGAACAGGTTTCGCATGAGCACAATTAAATATTCTGGAATTCCCATTCTTCTTGTTACCCATAATTTGTTATGATCCACACAGTTAATGCCTTTGCGTATGCTCTGGTTAAACATCTTTCTGATAATGCTCTGTTTTCAGCCAAGATCCATTTGATATCAGCAATGATAACCCTCATTCCATGTCTTCTCCAAGTTTGTATTCTTTCACCGTACTTATTCAACCTCTATGCTGAGCAAATAATCCAAGAATCTGGATTACATAAAGAAGAACACAGTGTCAGGATTGGAGGAAGATTCATTAACAACCTACATTATTCGAGTAACACAAGCTTCCTTGCTGGACATGAAGAGCACTTTAAGCATTCCTTGATGAAGATCGAAGAATAGCCTTCAATATGCTTTACATCTTAAGACTAATAAAACCAAAAACTCTCAAAACTGGACCAATAAGCAACATCATGATAAGTGGTGAGAAGACTGAAGTTGTCAAGAGTTTCATTTTACTTGGATCCACAGTCAATACTTCTGGAGGCAGCAGTCAAGAAATCAAATGATGCATTGCATTGCTCAAATCTGTTGCAAAAGACTTATTTAAAGCATTGAAAACAAAAGATGTCACGTTAATGATTAAGGTGTATCTGACCCAAGCCACGGTGCTTTCAGTTGCCTCATACACATGTGAAAACTAGATGATGACTACAAAAGACTGAAGAATAATTAATGCCTTTGAATTACGGTGTCAGTAAAGAATACTGAATTTATTGTGGACTGCTGGAAGAATGAACAAATTTTTCAGGAAAGAAGTATAAACAGAATGTTCCTTAGAAGCAAAGATGCCAAGACTTTGTCTCACATACTTTAGCGTGCTATCAGTATGTACCAGGCCCTGGAGAGGGACAGCTTGCTTGGTAGAGAGTCAGTCAAAAAACAGGAAGACCCTCAGAGAGATGGATTCACACAGTGGCTGCAACAAAGGCTCACATGAACAACTGTAAAGATGGGACAGGATTCGTCAGTGTTTGTTCTGTTGCACATCAGGCTGCTGTACATCGGAACTGACTCGATGGCGCCTAACAATACAGCACAATGTGTATTCCTTCTCCAGTTGATAGGCATTTGGATTGTTTCCAGTTTGGGGCTAATACAAGAGGTGCCAGTCAGGTTTGCAAACTCATCCCAGAAAAGGTGCTACATATCTCATTGCTGAAGATCATTATAGTCAACTTAGAAGTACTCCCCTTGGGAAACTGGACACTGACACCAGTGCCTAGTCCACCCTTCAAAGCAGTTTTGGAACTCTTTTTCTGGAATGGCCGTCAGAGCTGTTATTCTATTACACTTGATGTCCTGAATGTCATCCAAATGTCTTCCTTTCAATATTTCCTTTATCTTCAGGTTAAGAAGAAAGTCACTGGGGGCCAGATCAGGTGAGTAGGGAGGGTGTTCCAGTACAGTTATTTGTTTACTGGCTAAAAACTTCCTCATGGACAGTTATACAATTATGTTCACAAACTTGCCGCTGTGCCAGTGTACACAATGGCCATTTTAGAAAGAGTTCCAAAATTGCTTTGAAGGGTGTGCAGCAGGAAAAAGAAGTTCAGCCCACAGAGCAGAAAACACCTCGAACACCACCTTGTTTGTAGAGGAAGAGGCTGTTTATTAATAATCTAGCAGAGCAGCGGACAGACTCAAGTCCGAAAAAGAGCCGCGCACCCCGTTCCATTATCAGATGCATCTATTTATACGTTTTTCCAAGAAAGCAGACAAAGAAATTTCCATATATTCTCCTAATTGGCAGTTACAGGTATACAGATTTTCATATTGCATTTCTATTGGTACAGCATACTTAAAGAGACACTAGATAAGCAGTTAACATTAAGTTACACAGGAAGAAGCTACCCCCTCCTTAGAAACCCGGCTTATCAGGGACTTCTAGGGGGTGGGGAGGAGGGAGCATCTTGGGCTGGCGCCAGAGAGAGGCATCTGGACTTTAACCTTCCCTTTAGAAACTGAGCTTATCTCAGGATCTCTATGGCTGGGGGAGGGAAGCTGGTATCTGACTCCCCAACCCTAATCCAGGCATCAGGCAGAAAGCAGACCTTGATTCAAATAGGGTTTGCGAAGTTCCTCACAAAGTAAACTGGTGCCTTCTTATCTAAACAGTATAACAAAGGTTACTTCCTCAGGTGAGTTCACCTTTCAAGGAGGAAAGTACGCAGGCCTGGGGTGAGTGCAGAGGTCACATTCAGCAGGCCAGACCCATCGTTTTCAAGGGTCTGATTTCATATATCCAGCCGTTTTCAGCTGTTTACAATCACTCATTTACAGGCTCACAAGCTCTCCACCCAGGCCTTCTGGAATTTAAGTAGTATCTTAAGAACCTTTTCTTCCTCTCTCAGGTGGACTAGGAGCTGGCATTTTGTGCATAGCTTCCCAAGGGGAGGACTTTGGAGGTGACTGTAGTGATATTCAGCAATGAGGTATGTAGCCCTTAGAAAAATTAAATTCATGGACTTAATTGTCAGACCTTGTATAAATACGACCATTTTTGTGAAAGCTTGTATTTGGTTTGGGGATTATTTTAGTCAGCTGGTGCTGCTCTAACAGAAATACCACAGAGTGGATGGCTTTAACAAAGGAAAGTTTATTCTTACACAGTCCAGTAGGCTACAAGTCCAAATTCAGGATGTCTGCTCCAGAGGAAGGCTTTCCCCTTGTCAGCTCTGGAGGAAAGTCTGGTACCGTATCAGTCTGTGTCCAGGGAGCATCTTGTGCAGGAACCTCAAGTCTGAAAGATGAGCTCTTCTCCTGGTGCTGCTTTCTTGATGGTGTGAGGTTCCCAGTTATCCATTTGCTTCTCTTTCCTTTATCTCTTGTAGGATGAAGGGATTAAGGGTGCAGCAAGCCATACTCCAGGGAATCTCCCTTTACAGTGGAGCAGGGAGGTGATCCTATGAAGGGATTTATAGTACCACCCTAATCCTTTAACCCACAGCACAGGAAAATCACAAAATAGAGGACAATCACAAAATATTAGGAATCATGGCCCAGCCATACGGCTACACATATTTTCAGGGGGACACAATTCAACCCATGACAAAGATATACCTAAGAATGGAATTGTTGGTTCATAGGGTGTGTATTTGTTTATTAGACATGGCCAAAGATTTTCCGAAGTGGTCATTTTCAATCTCAGCAATGTAGGATTTCCTATCAATCTGCAATGAGATGAGGAGCTTATGCTAGACTAAAAAATCAGTTACATCTCTAAACACATGTTTTAGTTTAGCTGATATTATTCATGGCAAGACTTTCCCAGTGAAGGAAGGAGTTTGTTGTGTTAGGGTCCGCGCTTTTCAAGATGCGACGCTGTTACTTTAAAGGTTAAATTTTATTTAAAAAATATGCCCAATAGGAAAAATACTGGTGCACCAGGAACGCACCCCAAGCTACACAGAGCAGGGGGCGACAGTGAGTTTCCTCAGCACCCAGTATTTAAGTCATGAGATTGCAAAGCAGGGAGGGTGAACTGACCTTTACATTGATTGGTTAACTCCTATTGGTTGTAAAATGTGGTCAAGGTCTAGGGGTCACTTGCAGGCTGTCACTTGCAAGGTTGCCCCCAGGCTTGTCTTGTGACAGTGTTTTGTAAGACAAAGGTGAGATTATTCTGTGGTATTTTCTGCTACTAAGTTGTTTCCTGGGGCTTTCTTTAATACCTCGAATTTTTACCACGCCCTTCCTCATTTCAACAGTTGATTTACATTCTGAAGCAAGCTCATTATATAGCTGCAAATTGTCTATGTCATTTAAATACCATGCCAGACTAGTGTATCATGCCTTGTGGACGAGAATGTTGAATAGCAATAATCCAAGAATTTTTTTTTAAAAAGTAATTGTGTTCAAAGTGTAAAATTTTTACCTCAAGGGTAGATTGAAGTAAATATAATGATTTTTTTCATATTGTAGATGTTTTTCTTCTAAAATGTTAAAAGTAAGAAAATAAAGTATAATTACGATCTAGTTTAAAAATAAAATTATTTGAATAAAGCTATTTAAAATTTAATTTTTGAAAATTCAATGAAATCTTACTAAATATTTTTATACAGATAACATTTACAGTTTCAGTATTCAATGACCATCTAGCTACTAATATAAAAAATAGTATATTTCATGTATAATATTTCTAGACTCGCATGTGTTAAAAACAAAGAGTAATATAAATTGTTTTAAGTGTTCTTATTTAAATGTTCTTAAACTGCCATGGGCAATTGTGAAGAATGCTATGCTCATTTTACGGGCCCCTAGGGTCGCCATGAGTCGGCTCCGACTCAACGGCACTTGGCTTGGCTGGCTTGGAACCATGAATTGAGACAGGAAGAAAAACATGAAAATAGATAGTAGGTAGCAGGCAAGACTCTACGCTTTTATGCTATCGGAGTGGAAGAATTTGACAGATAAAATAATCCACCTTTTCTCTTACCTGAGCACTTCTGCACTTCAAACTCTACCTGCACGTCAAAGCTGTCCACAAACTATGTGTTACAGGCCGTGCTGTGCTAGAGGCTCATGTGTTCATCAGTGCCATTGTGCAAAATGACGCTGCATGTTTGTGAAAGCTCTAGAAGCTTCTGCTGTAGAATATTTATGACATAGACCATGGAATGATGTAACAAACAGATAATGATCCTTGTGAATGTGGTCTCCATTACCCTTGTTAGTGATTGGTCCATTTCTAGTGACGCTTAATCTCCCATACACAATTCTGTGTGAGAAGAATCAAAAAGTGATTACCAGTTTATATCCATATTTGGGAAATACTGAGTTAAACAAAGTAAAACAGATTTCTTTATTGCAAGAGTCTCAGAATTTTTAATATGCTGTGGTTAATTGTTACTTTCCAAAAGGAAGATGAAGTATTTCCCAAAATTACTTGACCACCAAGACCTTTTCTTTTTTAATTGTGATTGAGTGAAAGTAGTATACAGTCCAAGTTAAATTTGCACACCTGTCTATCTGCAGTTCCCTCTGGTCTCCCCACCCGGTGACAGCACACTCTTCCTTTCCATTCTATAAGTGTCATATCTTGTTAAGGATCTCCTATCCCCTCCCTTCCATCCTCTCCTCTTCCTCTGGTAAGAGACTAGTAGGATGACATCCTACAGATACATAAGACCACACAGTGGACACACCGTATGTTCACTCTATATCTCCAAGTCCAATCCAGTCCTGTCTAAAGAGTTGACCTCAATGATGATTTATGAATAGGGGCAGCATCAGGTCTAGGGCCCATGCTACCAGGGGAACCCCTAGGCCCTCAGACCATCAGTTGAAGTCTTTTAGTGGGGTTCTCGGGGTGCACCCCTTTTTATTCTTGTATTGCCACTGGGACTCAACTTTGTAAGACCCATCACAGCTGCCACCAAGACATTTTTAATGAAAGTTTATTAATATCTCACAGAACACATTTTCAGAAATCCTGAACTACCCTAGGCCATCTTCAGTGGGGGTCTCCAGGGAGAGCCATGGTAAGTAGAAACCATAAAGGCAAGACTAGAGGAATTCTTATAAAACCCGCTGACTCCCAGGAAACCACAGAGAGTCTTCAGCAGCATGTGACAACTCCAGTGTGGACGACACGGATCTTGAGTCATCAGCAGCTGGTCTCAAGTCTCGTGGAGTCTGTGACTTTCCACTTTACTTACACTGTACATTAAGCATCACTGATGTCCATTCATGAAGACACCTTAAAATAGGCTTCCCGTTGAATCCCTGGCACTCTGGAATGTGTCTTTGGTTAATCCTTTACAAGAAAGCAGTACAACTCAAAGTGTGCTCTGAGGTCTGAGTTTTGAGGTCTGGTCTATGACACATTTACCCCTACCCACCAGTTGGTTCAATTATGACATTCATCTTATCCATAGCCCATTTTATGCCAGACTTAACACCAGTCCCATTGTCCTAGATACCCACAACCTGTCAGTCTAGTGCTTTTCCTATCCTCTTAAACCGTTAGGTGGAGCACTGTAGATGGTTCTTGAAGTAGTGCAGAGCCAGTTTCAAGTGGACCTGATCTCCTGTGTTGGTCCGGTATGTTCTGTAAGTCTTCTCCAGGGCAGCCAGCTCTGAGTCCTCTGGAGAACGAGGCTGATGACCTATAATCACTTCTGGGCAAGACCCCACAAACAGGCTCCCTAGCCCATCAATAAAAAACTCTGCAAAGGAGGGGGACAAAAGGAGAACTGTGAGTTTCTGTCAGACAAACTCTAGCCCCAAACTCTAGCTGGATCCAACCCTTAGCTCTTGGAACTTGCTGGTGAGTTGGAGGGAAAGAAATAAGCTCATTTCTCAGGCAGAGATATGGGCACAGAATTGGAGAGACACAGACGAGCTTTCCAAGTGGACAGAACTGTGGACTGCAGGACTAAGGAGATGAGAGGAGAAAGAGAGAAGACAGTCCCCTAAGTGCAGTTAAATGGGAAAAGGTTTCTGGAAAAAGAATATGAAGTAGGGTGGGTAAAGAGGGAAGAGAGGTGTAGGGACAAGAAAGGGAAGCATGTCTCAAGGACAGCTTAAGGGAAACACAGGAGTCAAAAGAGAAGGTGAAGAGGAGGCAAGACAGACTTCGGGCTCCCTGGTTTGGGGTGAAAAAGAAGACCTTCTGTTGCTGAGCAAGCGACCATGATCAGTGGGGCAGAGCCCTTAGAAAGAACAAACTTAAGATTAATTCACCACCCAGCTCCCTTCCTCAATTCTTCAGCCTCACCTGAATGAGCCACTCGTTGCAAACGAGGATCAAAGCCAACTCTTTGGAGTCGTTCGGTGTGGGCCAGGAAAAAGTTGACAACGCCACTTGTCACCACGCAGTTGGGGAAGCCCTCCACTGGCCTGAAAGATCCTGTTCTCCGGTGAATACAATCCCCATTCTTAGTCTGCTCTAGCAACAGCTTAAACTGGAACACATTTCCAAGCACACTGCCGCCTACCTACCCAGTGGGCAGAGAAATCCACATTAGAGAACACAGACTCAATCTTCTCTGGCCTCTTCCAGGAAGCCTTACTGGACTGCACCTCAGCTGTAATAAGACTTAGAAGCTTTCTGTACCTACCCTTCAAAGTATCCCTTGGTCACTCTCTTTTTGCTATTGCAGTCACAGCTTTCACCATACTAGTGCTAGGTCCTTCAGATTTGCACATTCTGCTACCCCAGAAAAGTCTCCCTTACCACATCTAGTTCTGTTTTTTCCAGGATATCCACCAGCACCTCAATCTTGGTCTTGCTGTTGAAGATAAAGTCATCGTCCACCCAAAGAACGTATTTGGTGGTGACCTGAGATACGGCCAGGTTCCTACCAGCAAACCAACCCTGTAGATGGAGATGAGGTTAGATCAGTGATTGCCAGCCCTGGCTACCTACTAGAATCACTTGAGAAGCTTTCAAAACTCCTAACTCCCAGGCTGCACCCAAACCCATGAAATTAGATCTATGCAGTGGAAGATGGGAGCACCAGGGCTTTGGAAAGCTGTCATGTGAACCCAGTGTTTAGTGAGGTTGAGAAGAATTGGGTTAAAGGAATCTATGTCTCAGTGGAAATCTGGAAGAAAGGATAGTGACTCCAGAACAAAGACAGAGCTAAAGAAAGGCTAGAAAGTCCTTGTCTTTATGGACAAAATGAATTGATTTAAGTCCTTTTTCACCTGACATTATTTCTGGGGCTCTCCTCCCATCTCCCGTTAGGTTGCCTGGAAGACACAAGGGGACCCCTCTGATATGTTTACCCATTTCCTCTTCTTTCCTTGAAGGAAGGTGAGAAAGAGAGAGAGAGAGAGAGAGAGAGAGAGAGTAAAAGGAGGGAAGAAAGGATAGGAAAGGAGGAGAACAGGTAAGGAGGGATGGAGAGAAGCAGGGAAAGAGAGAGAGACAGAGAGACTCTCCAGCTTCAGCTTGGATGGAGTCATAGGGATGCAAGACTGTACTGCTGGATCAGGTGTGTTGGGAACCTTAGGATGTCAGACAACTTGAGCCACTTATTCCAACCCCAAAACTCACTGCTGTCCAGCCCATTCTGACTTACAGCAACCCTATAGGTCAGAGTAGAACTGTCCCCTAGAGTTTCCAAGGAGTGCCTGGCAGACTTGAACTGCCTGCCTTTTCATTAGCAGTCATAGCACTTACCCACTACACCATAAGGGCTTCCAAGCCACATACTAGGATCCCAGTTAATTTCCACACCAAATAGAAGGAAAACCCAGATTAACCACCCCATTAATGCAGAAATTTGGAGGTTACACAATTTCTCTGTGAATGTGAAGTCAGCAGGGGACTCAGAGGAGAATCCTCACCTCCTCCCACTCCAAAACACTGCTCTTTGGGGAAAGCAGCTGAAGCAGTCCCACCTGGGAGAGGACCTGACTTGTCCTGGGACCCAGAGATCTCCTATTTTTGGAGGAAAGTACCTTCCCAAAGGGCATGGTGTAATATTCCACATGGCTGTCATTGATTTTCAGGGTCTCCTTGCTGTCATCAGCCACAATCACAGTCAAGTCTGGGTAATATTCTCGAATACTGTGGAGCAGAATCATGAGCTTGTGGGGGCGGAGAAAAGTCTTGGTGGCAATGGTTACCAGGTCTTTCAGCTTTCTCTCTGGGCAAGAAAGGGGTGGATGTCAGAGACGGTCTTACACCACATTGACTTATTTTGGTCTGATAGCTTCTTTATGCCATAATAATTTAGTGTTTGTGGGCCTGATGCCCATAATACGTCAAACCCAGTAAACTAAATGTGGATTGAATGGTAACCCCCCAAAATGTGTGTGTAGCAATTTGTTTAGGCCATGATTCCCAGTACTGTGTAAGGTTCCTTATGCTGTAAATCCTGCCTCTACCATGTTAATGAGGGAGAATGGGCAGCACTTCTGTTGGTGGAGCAGCACTCAGTGAGTTAAGATTATATTGTACCTTGAGGCAATCACTTGAGGTGTAAAAGAAAGGGAAACAAGTAGAGATTTGGGGACTTTGTGCATTAGGAAAGAAGCAGTACCATGCCATAAGTAGAGTGCATCTTTTGGACTCATGGTCCCTGTACCTCAGAAGCTCCTAGTCCAAGGGAAGATTGATGACAAGGCCCTGTCTCTGGGGCTAAGAGAGAGACTTACCCTTGGAGCTGATGCCTTGAACTTGGACTTGCAGCCTATTGAACTGTGACAGAACAAAATCTCTCTTTTCAAACCCATCCACTTGTGATATTTTTGTTATAGCAGCCGTAGACTAAGACACCAATCGCATTGCCATCAGACTTCTAGCAACCCTGTAGGACAGAGCAGACTTGCCCCATAGGGTTTCCAAGGTAATCTTTACGGGAGAGAACTGCCACATCTCTCTCTTCTGCAGTGGCTGTTAAGTTGGAACCTCCTATCTTTCAGGTAGCAGCCAAGCACTTTAACCACTGGGCAACCAGGCCTCCAGTGGGAGCTTAATAAAAGTTTGTTAGTTAGACTGGAAAATCAATATATTTAAGAGGTACTCAATCGACTGAAATTTTATGTTGTTATCTCCCAAGAGTTCCCTTCCCTGATTCTGTGGCACTTTTCTCTGGTCTATTTAAATGTGTCATTTTGTGTGTCTGTCAGCACATTGCTTGCATTTTGTTTCATTTTAATACTAGAAGGTGAGACAGGCAGGGCTTTGCACATCAAGAGGTTCAAGCCTGAGCATCATAAGGAGAAAAATTTTAAAGGACTTGGGATCGGTCCTTGCCATCACCTGCTTCTCCTAGGGGGAGACTTATCTGGGCTTTATACCTAGGAAGACATGACTGGAAATAAATCCACCTGAAGATTAGAAGACCTGGATCCAATTGTCCATCTTAATGCTTGTGACTTGTGTTAAAGGTTGAAGAAAGGACAGCTTTTCTTTGGAAAAGACCCCATGAGGAAACACCCGGAACTCCTGGTGTGTGTTTGGGATTCAGAGACTGTTGGTGGAGCTCCACTTGCTAATGCAATCTATATGAAGTTTGGGTGAGTGTTTAGTCATCTGGAGTCAACACATTCTGAAAGTCACACCTTACCTACAGCTTGTGGCTGAGTGCTCCATGACCTCACTGCAGAACCATTTCCCCGAATGACAGAAATCAGAAGTCACTCAAGACCTCCCTTTTTAATAAGTGTTTCCCCATAACCACAACTCCTGTTGAGGCTGAGGAAGGGTGTGGAAATGGTGTCAGTGTAAAGAATCAAGCAAGTTGTGTTCACAAGCATGCTGATCAATCCCCTCCTCCCATTGCTTTTCTTAGGGCACTGGACAAAGTGTGTGGTTCTTTTATTACAGCAAAGAGAGAACCAGGAGAATGAATTACCATACAACATAGTCAAGGTGGGGGACTCCTGACCAAGTTTGTGTTGGTGTTTTTGCTTTGAGATTCCTTTCTTTTCCAAACACATACAATAACAGTTATAAAAATAAAAAGATATAACCACGCTCTAAATAGAAATATTTCTCCCAGAGGAACAGAAATAAAAAGCAGCAAGCAGAGTTGAAGCTTTGGCTTGCTATATTCTAGAGTAAAATGCAGGCAGAGGAGGTAGAAAAGCTGATTTTGAAGGGTAACAGGGAGTAAGTGTCTCATTGATGTGTGAGTACAGAATTAGGTTTTTGCTAGAAACCATGGACTGGAGCAAGGCTACACTTTCTCCTTCTGTTACCACACCCTAATTGCTATGCTAGGGGTCCCCAAACAGCTATCATCCCTGCACACAGCTCTGGGTTCAAGCAAAGCAGACACTACTTCACAGCCAGGACCTGTGCCAAGCCACTCTCAGGCCCAACAACTGGATCTTCAAAAACTCCAATATCACCATGGGACAGGAACCCTGAGAGTTCTGGATAAAAGGGTGGACTCAAAAATCCGAGGGCACTGAGGTTCACAGCAACTATGAAACTGTGAGATGGGAAGGAGTCAGCTGACAGCAAGGATAAATGAGCAGGCAGGAGAGATGAAAACAAGCAAAAGCCCCTTAGTCAAGATGAGAGGACTATTCCCAAACTCTCAGAGGAAACTAACACGAAGAACCACCGCCAGCAAACCTATCACATGCTGATGAATCCACTCCAGGTAGCTTGGAAGAAAACAATAATAGAGAATCTGAAAATTGTTTTAAACAAGAATGCTTGAGCTCTTTAATAAGATACATGGAAGAATCACATACATGAAAAAAAGAAAGTATGAAATGAAAATCATACATGAAACAAAAATATTTGGATATTAAAATAACAAAATTATTGAAGACAAATGTTAAGCAAAAGGGGGCATAGCTTTAGAGGTATTACTTTTTTTAAGAATAAGAGAATGTTAGGAACAACTTTGTGATAATAAATTGGATATTTTAGGTCAAGTGGATAATTTTACAGAAAGATTTCTGAATTGACTCAATGAACACAGGTCAGTAACCATTAGAGACATGAGCTGATGTTTAAAAAATTTTTTCTCCTTCTCTTACTCCTCCTATATATGCTCCCACTCCTAGTCCCCTACTTGGAAAAAAAAAAACAAACAAACAAGAACCAGATAAGTCGAAACAAAACTAACTTGAAGGGACATATAATTCCTACCATTACAATCTACTTCAGAAAATAGCAAAAAATGGAAAACTACTTGTCATTTTACAAAACTTGTATTATAGTGGTAACAAAACCGAGTAAGGATATTACACTAAAAATGATCTCAGTTTTGAACACAGAGTGTAAGAATAAATAAAATGCTAGCAAATTTCATTGAGGTTTTAATCAAATGATACATTGCAATCAAGATGGGTTTATTCAGAAATGCAAGACTATTTTGACAGCAGAAAATCTATCGCTGTAAATCACCACATGAACCCAATTAAAAGAAAAATTATTTCAATAAAGGCAAATGAATTATCTGATAAAATTCAATACTTGCTTATAATGCAAACTCTTTGCAAAGACATAGAAAAGAGAAAGTAGAAATAGAGGAAATATTTAGCAATTGAAATAGAAGAAAAGGAAGAAATCTTTATTCTAACACACCTATCACACTAGGCAGTAAACACTAATGGTGAAAGTTTAGAATACATTTATTAAAGTCAGGAACAAGCAAAACTGCCTGTTGTCACTGCTACTACTTAGCCCTGTACTGGAGAGTTCAGCCAATGCAGTAAGAAAAGAAAAAGAAGCAAATTAGGAGAACTGGAAGGGAAGAGACAAAAATTATCATTGCTTGTCTAAGAAATTCTATGTGTTAAAAAATAACCATTGATAATAAAGGCCAGCAAAGGTGCTATTTATAAGTTCAACACTCAAAAAAATCCCTCTTATTCCAACATACCAACAACAACCAATTACAGTAAAACCTGTGGAAGCTGGAATCTGTATCACATGGAAACCTGTCAGAGAAGGAAACCTAAAATATTCTCCACTAAAACAAACAATAGAAAAGCGGTAAGACTGCATCTTATCAGAGACAGAAAACTTGGGAGACAGAAAAACAAGGCAGTCCTGTCGAGTTCCAGCTCTCACTATAGATCCAATTCACGGTAACAGTAAAAATATAATGTACTTCTGATTAAATCCAATAAAATATGTGCAATTCCTTTACAAATAAAATTACAAAAAATGTTATTGAGGAAACTAAAAAGAGACCAAAATATATGGAGAAGTATACAAGATCAATGGCTGGAAAATATTTAACTTTTAAAAAGAGTTATCAATTTATCTTTCGTTAATCTGCAAGTTCAATCAATTCCAACCAAGATCTTAAAGGGTTTTAGAAGATCCTAAATTTTTAATGGAAAAGTAAGAGACCAAGATGATTTAAGAAAATTTTGCAAATGAGATACATGAGATAGGTTTTGTTCCTAGCAGATACAAAAATCTATCATACCCCAAGGGAACTAAACCCATTGCCACTGAGTTGATTCTGACACATAGCAATCCTATAGATGGAGAACTGCTCCATAACTTTCCAAGGAGTGCCTAGTGGATTCGAACTGCTGACTGTTTGGCTAGCAGACATAGTACTTGCCCACTACACCACCAGGATTTCCAAAATCTATTGTAAAGTTTTGGTAATTGTCATAGATTGAACTGCATCCCCCACCAAATGTGTGTAGCCATTTGGATAGATCATCACTCCCAATATTTTGTGATTTCCCTGTGTTGTAAATCTGAATCTCTGCCTGTGGCTAATAGATAGGATGATTATACTAAAAGAGGATTAGGTTGGGACTGCAATACCCTTTCTATGGGAGTTCCCCTGGAGTATGGCTTGCACTACCTTTTATCCTTTCGTCCTACAAGAGATACAAAGAAAGCAAAGCAAGCAGAGAGTTGGGAGCCTCACACCATCAAGAAGGCAGCTCTGGGAGTAGGGTGCATCCTTCAGACCTGAGGTTCCTGTGCCAACCTGCTCCCTGACCAAAGACTGATGAAATATACTGACTTTTCTCCAGAGCTGACAAAGAGGGAAAGCCTTCCTCTGGAGTAGACACCCTGACTTGTAGCCTACTCGACTGTCTAAGAATAAAATTTTCCTTTTTCAAAGCCACCTACTTGTGGTATTTCGGTTAGAGCAGTACCAATAATAAAAACATGGAATTAATCCAGGGGTACCCAAATAGATCTATAGAACCTAACAAAGCCCAAATTCAGAGCCCTGCAAAAATGGCAATTTGGCATGTGACAGACGTGGCAAAACAGCCGGGAAGGAGGATGGCCTACACAATAAATGGCATCGAGACACCCCTACATAATTCTGTCATGAGATTTCTTGATCAATTCATCTTCTCCCCCCTCCCCGCCTTTGATTCGGCCAGCTCCCTTTATCACAGTGAAATTCCAACATGTATTGAATCTGCTTCTGTGTTTCCAATTTGATTTCATTTATATATGTACCTATTCATGCTCCATTACCACTCTGCTTTTTATTACAATAACTTATTAAAATGTTGTAATTCACTAGCATACATAAACCACATAACTGAATTAACGATAGTAGGAGAATGTGCTCTAGAATCTTCTTCCCTCCATCCCAACAATCTTCCTTCTTTAGGAATCATATCAGAAATGTTATTTTTATCAGTTCTCTCCCTCCATCTCTGAGATGATCCCTCCTGAATTTTACCAATAGCTCTACATGATCCCATCATGGAGCCACAAGAACAAGGGCCTTACCTGGTCCAGGATCATGTAACCTGGGGATGATAGGGGTGCGTATAGTCACTGGAAACTTGGCCACTGAAGACTTTGACTCCAGACTCACTGAAAGGAGAAAGGTGGTCAAAGTCCGGGTGTCATCAAATCTAGATTACCCTCCACACAGTCCCAGGAAGATGACTTGGTGGAGGAATGAAGGTTTGGTAGGGAAAACCCTGGCTGGAATGAGGCTAGGAGCCCAGAGAGTCTATGGACTAGGTGTTCACCTCATTCTGGTTTCCGATTTGCTGTCTGTCTCCCGGACAATCTGCTGGATGCTCCCTAAACCAGCATTTCTTTTGCTAGGAAAACCTGATGTAGTGAATGCTGAGCTTAGAGTCAGAGGATGTGGATTAAGTTCTGACTTGGCTGTTTACTGTCTGAAGCAAACCAAGTTAGTTGTTTTCAAATCTATTCCAGCTTATGGCAACACTCTTATGTGTTAGAGTAGGACTGTGCTCCCCACGGTTTTCAGTGGATGATTTTGAGAAGCAGCTGACTAGGCCTTTCTTTCAAAGTGTCTCTGAATGAACTTGAACCACCAATCTCTCAAGTTAGCAGCCAAACTGTTTGTAGCACCCACCCATTGCCGTTGAGTCGATTCTGACTCACAGCTACCCTATAGGTGTTCTACACAGTAGAATTATCCCAAAGGGTTTCTAAGGCCATAGTATTTGTGGAAGCAGACTGCCACATCTGTCTCCTAGTTAGCCAGGTATGTAACCACTGCACCACCAGGGCTCCTTGTTTGGACCACCCAGGGATTGCAGTATTGGGTACAACAGTTGGAAAGTTAGGGGTCTGGGATTAGAAACAGATACAAAAGGAGAAATTTAAAGACAGGCAAGCTTCCTGAAGGAGGAAGATGGCCTAGTGGTGGAGGTTTTTGACACCCTAAGCATTCTTTACAGTTCAAATCCACCAGGCACTCCTTGGAAACTCTATGGGGCAATTTTAGTCTGTCCTGTAAGGTTGCCATGAGTTTAGTCGACAGCAATGGGTTTGGTTTTTTGCTTTAAGCATTTTGCAGAAACCCTGGAAGTGCAGTGGTTAAGAACTATGGCTACTAGCTGATCAGCTACTAGCTGATTCTTGGAAACTCTATGGGGGCAGTTCTATTCTGTCCTATAGGGATCTTATGAGTCGGAATTGACTCAGTGGCAACGGGTTTTGTTTGGGTTTTGGTTTTAAGCATTTTACAATCCAAGGACAGGATCTCACCCATGTCCACTTTGTGGTGCTGGTACACTGTGCTGGTGTAAGTTACATGCTGGAGGATAAAGTTCAAAAGCACTCGGTTACTAGTTGAAATGATCATCTGCTTCTGGCCTCTGCCCTGCACCACATTATCCGGAACATCAGCGAGAGTGTTCAGTGTTCCCAGAGACGCTGTCAAGGTGATCTGGGGAAGGTGAGATACAAAGAAGTTAAACGCAAGGGCTGGAAAACGTCCTTCAGAAATGGCACATACCCAGAGTGGCCAGCAGGGGGCAGAACACGCAAGTGAGAGGAGGAGAATTAGACATGGTGTTCAATGGTGGTTCGCTGTCAGGTACCCTTGAGTCAGTTCTGACTCATGGAGATCCTATGTACAACAGGATGCAATACTGTCTGCTCATGCATCATTCTCACAATCTTTATGCTTGAGCTCGTTGTTGCAGCCACACAGCCATCTCATGGAGGGTCTTTCTCTTTTTCCATGACCTTCTACTTCACCAAGCGTGATGGGCTTCCCCAGTGACTGATCCCTCCTGAAAACGTGTCCAAAGCACATGAAACCAAGTCTCACCATCGTTGCGTCTAAGAAGCACTCTGGCTGTACTTACTCCAAGATAGATTTATTCCTTCTTTTGGCAGTCCCTGATATATTCAACATTCTTCACCAACACCGTATTTCAAAGTGTCAGTTCTTCTTAGGTCTTCCTTATTCATTGTCCAGCTTTCGCATGCACAGGAGGCAACCAAAAACGTCATGGATTGGGACAGGGGCACCTTCATCTCCAAAGTGATGCCATCTTAGCCAATTTGCCCAGTGCAATGCATTGTTTGATTTCTTGACTGCTTGCTTCCATGTCGGTTGGTTGTGGATCCAAGTAAAGTGAAATCCTTGACAATTTCAACCTTTTCTCCATTTATCATGATGTTGCTTATATAGATTCATTTGTGGAGATTTTTGGTTCTTTATGTTGAGACGTAATCCATACTGAAGGCTGCGGTCTTTGATCTTCATCAACAAGTGCTTCGTTTTCAGCAAGCAAGATTGTGTCATCTGTGTAATTCAGGCTATTAATGAGTCTTCCTCTAATCCAGATGCCACATTCTTCTTCATATTGTCCAGCTTCTTGGATTGTTTCCTTAGCATACAGGTGAAGTAAACCCTGGTGGAATAGCAGCTAAGTGCTACAGCTACTAACCAAAGGGTCGACAGTTTGAATTTGCCAGGCACTCCTTTCAAACTCTGTGGGGCAGTTTTACTCTGACCTACATATAGGGTCACTGCAAGTCAGAATCAATAGGTTTTGGTTTTTGTTTATTTATACAGACTCAGTAAGTATGTGAAAGGATACAGCCCTGATGCTCACTTTTCCTGAGGTTAAACCACACAACATTCCCTTGTTCTGTTTGAACAACTGCCTCTTGGCCTATATACAGGTTCTATATGAGCATAATTAATTGGTCTGGAATTTCCATTCTTCACAATATTATCCATAATTTTTTCCACTCCACATATTCAAATGTCTTCGCCTAGTCAAAAAAACACAGGTAAACATCTTTCTTGTATTCTGTGCTTTCAGCAAGATTCATCTGACATCAACAATGATATACTTGATGTCACATCCTCTTCTGAATCTGGCTTGAATTTCTGGCAGTTTCCTGTTAATATACTGCTGCAGCTGCTTTTGAATGATCTTCAGCAAAATTTTACTTGCATGTGATATTAATGATATTGTTCAATAATTTCCACATTCTGTTAGATCACCCTTCTTCAGAATAGAGATCAGTGGGAGGTCAGACAACTAAGTTCAAGAACTCACCTTAG
Source organism: Heterohyrax brucei (assembly GCA_028571685.1). NCBI lineage: Eukaryota > Metazoa > Chordata > Mammalia > Hyracoidea > Procaviidae > Heterohyrax > Heterohyrax brucei. Next base: position 106,738,503 of record CM053149.1, on the reverse strand, counting down.
AAAAGGTGCTACATACCTCACTGCTCAAGATCACTACAGTCACCTTCAAAGTACTCCCCTTGGGAAGCTATGCACTGAGGCCATCACCTAGTCCAATCTTCAAAGCAATTTTAGGACTCTTTTTCTGGAATGGCCATCAAAGCTGTTGTCATATTACTCCTGATGAGCTGAATATCAGCAAAATGTCTCCCTTTCAATATTTTATTTACCTTTGGGTAAAGAAAACAGCCATTGGGGGCCAGATCAGGTGAGTAAGGAGGGTGTTCCAGTATGGTTATTTGTTTACTGGCTAAAATCTTCCTCACAGACAACTACACAATTAAGTTTGAGAACTTGCCACTGTACCACCATGTGCAATGGCCATTCCAGAAAGAGTTCCAAAATTGCTTTGAAGTATAGACTAGGCACTGGCTTCAGTTCACAGCTTCCTAAAGGGAACACTTTGAAGGTGACTGTAGTGATATTTAACAATGAGGTATGTAGCACTTAGAACAATTAAGTTTGCAGACTTAATGTTTGGACCTCGTGTGAATTTGTTTCAGTTGGTTGGCCAGGTAGCTATCTCTCAAATTTCTTGATACAGGTGAGTGATCACTTCTAGCGCTGCATCTGTGTGTTGAAATATCTCAAATGATATTCTACCAATTCCTAGAAACTTGTTTTTTTTTGTTTGTTTCTATTGTGAATTAAGAACAATTTTACACTCTATATCATGTTGCCATATAACGTCCAGAACTTTCACCTCTATTCTGTTCTCGCTGCTACTCTCTCCCTCCACGTGATAGCACACTCCCCTTTATGTTCAAACTTCCTATGATCTTTCGAGCAAAGTCTGGCCCTCCTCACCCAGTCAACTTGGCTCCTGGAGACTCATTTTTCACCAATGCCTTCAGTGTAACTTGGACTTTTCCTTCAGTATCATTGGTTCCTAATCACATGCTACCTCCTGAAATAGGTGAACATCAACCAATTCTTTTTGGTACAGTGACTCTCTATATTCCTTCCATCTTCTTTTGATGCATCCTGAGTTGTTCAGTGTCTTCCCAGTAGAATCCTTCAGTATTGCAACTCAAAGATTGAATTTTTTTTTTCAGTTTTCTCATTTTGAGAAATACTGAATGTGTTCTTCCCTTTTGGTTTTCTAACTCCAAATCTTTGTGCATGTCATAATAATTTACTTTGAGATGCCCTTTGAAATCTTCTGTTTAGCTCTTATACTTCATCATTTCTTCCACTTGCTTTAACTACTTGACATTCAAGACCAAATTTCAGAATCTCTTCTGTCAGCCATTTTAGTCTTTCCTTTCTTTCCCATCTTTTTAATGACTTCTTGCTTTCTTCATATATGATACACTTGATGTCATTCCACTGTTTGTCTAGTCTTTGGTCACTAGTTTTCAATACATCAAATTTATTCTTGTGGAGGTGTCTAAATTCAGGTGGAATATACTCAAAGTTATACTTCGGCTCTCACGGACTTATTCTAATTTTCTTCAGCTTCAACTTTAAGGGTAGGCTTCTTTGCTCATAGGTCACTGTTCTCCTAGATGTTTTTCCTTACACTGTCTTCTTCTCCTTTTGTCGTTTCTTTGCCTGCCTCTCTTCCTCCTCTGTCCAGCCTCCAAATGGAGTTTTCTAGGGTTTGGTGCTGGGCACTTTTCCCTTCTTACTCTATTCCTTCATGCTAGGGTATTCCATTCATTCCCAGGGCTTTAAATGCTGTGTATATGCTAATAATTTCTCAACACACCTACTACTTACTTACTAACTGTCTTGTTATCCAACATTTTGCATTTATAAGAATAGTAGAAAGTTTGGTATCTATTTTGTGCCCTTAATGATGTATGTCTGGCAGTGACTCTTCATGACCCTTGGGATATACAGCACTCACCTACATTTTCCATGTGAGTTCAGAGGGACATATGTGTCCCATATAATATTTTGTGCTATGATATAGTTATCCTCCATTTTCCCATAAGGATGATTTTTTCATAATGACCTGGTTTTTGGAACCTAAGCATGTCAATAAGTGAGGAGTAAGAGTACATGTCTCCTGCTCATCTCTTGCTGTGACCCTCATGCCCCACTCATTGCTCTGCTAGGAAGTTTCACAAGCAACTCAGACTCCCTCACTTCAAAACTGAACAACTGATTTTTCTCCATAAATTCATCTTCCACACTCTTCTCAGTTCTCACGCATGGCACCATTATCAACTAAGCTGTTCACACCCCTAAATGGAAATCATCCTTGTTCTGCTGTTTCCTTGTACCTGCATCCAATCTGCTAGTTAGGCCTGTCAGTTATACCTTCAACCTGTGGCTAGAATCGGTCCACTTCCCTCCATCTTTATTGCTACCCCTTAGTGCAACCCTTCCTATTCTCTTGCCTTGTCTTCTGCAAAAGCCAGTTATCTTCCTGAAAAATAAACTGCATTATGCTACTCCTGCTGAAAACCTTTCAGGCAATCAGTGAACAGATAGTTTTTGAGAACCAAGATACAGACACAGGAAAAACATCAGTGAGCAAGGCAAATTCCTACCTTCAAGAAGCTTATAGTCTAGTGGAAAAGGGAGGCAATAAACATATAATCATACATACAAGGTAATTCAGGTACAAATAAGGGATATGAAGTGGACAACACAGAGTAACTGGAAGGTAACAGTGGTAGGGTTTGCAGGGACAGAGAAGGCACTTGGTAGGTAGAGTAGCTTTTTCAGATATGCTCATCTGTCACCGATTCTAACCTCTGTCTAGCATGCAGAGGTGGGAAAACTAAAAACACACTTCCCAGACACGTTTCAGTTAGGGTTTTGGGTGTAATTCACGTCATACCAATCCTATATGCTTGCATGAGACCTTGCTTTGGAGATAAATTAAGTGGGACTGGAAAAGCAAGGCACAAAACAACCATCTTGCTGGTGCTGGCCCTGACAGAGGTGGCATAAGGCAGGAGCCCACAGCTGCGACAGCAGTCCCCTTCATGACCCACTTCTTTGGGGTGGTGCTGGGAGTTCTTCCAGGAACTCCAGCCATTTCCAGGGCTAGAAAAATCAGACTCTATACACACCCTTGCCACCTCCCTCTTCCCCCAGCCTTGGGTTCATGTCTGGTATTTAATCCAGGTCAATCCAGACTGGAGCTTCTGTCAGAGTCTAAGACCAGCCACAGCTGGAGGGGATGTGGCATGGCCAGTGAGCAGAGGACAGGATGTTAAAGGCAGAGAGGGGCTGGGAGGGGACTCTTACTTCATAGAGGGAGGCATCTGGTCCTTCAAACTGGAGACCTAGAAAATACAGAGGAAAAGAAAAACACCATCTGAGACTATGCCGTGGGCTGCATATTCCTTCATCCACCTGATTGACTCCTTCTCATCTTTCAAGAATCCTTTCAATCATCACCTCCTATCCAGGGTACTTGCTGACACACTCTCTTTCCCTAGGGTCCATTAGATGGTTTTCCACAGTCCTTACCAAATCCCAATGATCCTAAAACCTCTGATTTCTAACCTTGGCTTCAGATGGGTGCTATGAATGCCTTCTTTGTTACCAAAGGAAGGAAACAATGGATAAACAACAAATCACGCAAAATAGCCAGTCATTTATCTGACTATTCAGAAACACTAGCAACTCACCACAAGTGTGTTTACTTTACAGTGTATCTTTGTTCTCATGATACGACTGATTTAAGTTCTAGTTCAAATACATACTGCCTTTGTAGCCTGTAGATAACTTACCAAGCTATTATCTTCGGTGAAAATGGCAACATTTGGCTCACAGGGTTGTTGTAAATGTGACATCAGCTTAAAAAGCAGGATGCCCAGAGTGGAACAGAAGTGAGCCAGGCTCCATTGTGGCATGCTTAGGAGGGTGTGGGGTGTGCAAACTGCACCAGGTGACAGTGTCAGGGGGCTGACCCCGAAATGACTGTCTATAAAAATTTTGCACCGTGCTTCAGCAGAAATTTACTTTTTATACAACATCCCTGTAGTTAGTTGCAACAACAACTTTCTTTATAAGATTCCATGTATCAGTTTACCCACAAGAGTAAAACTCATGCTCATTTATTTTTTTGAACCTTCTAGTGTGCTCTGATCAGAGCTGTTGTTATTAACCAATTATAATAATGCTTCAAATGCTGTGGTTTCATCTGTAAGTGCTATAAGCATGCATTTGGCTTTCATTTGTTCAGTCAGAATTTCTGGTGTTTTACACAGTTGGTGGTCCAGCGGCCTGAGGGATCCCCTGGGAGCATAGCCTCTAGCCCTGCTGCTGCCGCCGTCTAGAAAACACTACTGAGGTCAACTCTTTGGACAAGAATGGACTAGACATAGGGACACAGTGTGACCATATGGTGGGTGTATTTTATGGCTCTACACATTTGTAGAAGGCTGTCCTACTGGTGTCTTTCCAGATGGGAGAGGAGGAGGCAGGAGCTTGTTAAGAGGGTACAAGTATAAAATGAAAAGGAGGAGTGTGCTGTCACGGCTCAAGGAGAGAAGGAGGAGCTGCAGGTGGCCAGATGTGTAAAACTGATTTGGACTGTATACTTTCACTTAATCACAATGAAAAAAAAATTCTTGGTGTTTTAGCTACAGGTTGTGATAATCGGCATGGGGGGGTGACATCATGAGTTACCGCACTGAGTGACATCAACCCTAGAAATGCCACTGCCAGGCTCATCCAGCTTAGGGGACGAGGCCTCAGCCTCGCATTCCCCTGCCTTCTGTCCCCTGTCTGTGATGGCCTAGGTTTGACACTCACATTTCCTGCTCTGTGGGTAGGGCCATCCATTGACATCCCGTGTTCCTGCCTGCTGCAGAACACTCATGCTCCTCATCATCCCATCTGACGAATGAGTTTGTATAATTCGGGTGTCTCTCTTGATCACTGGTATTGGATGTGGACAGAGCCCAGCTAGATCTGGGAGGCATGCCAGACCCCCAGGAGTCACGACTGCCCACAGCAGTAGTGAGTCTTTTCTGGCCTGTGGTGGGGTTGCTGGTCTCAAGATGCTATGAGATTGCAGCAGAAGACCAATTCATTGAGTGAGCCCATGGTGTTCACCCTCCCAGAACTGGGGGCAGACATTTATATCCGCAAGCTTTTGTTCCTTGTCTCTCTTTCCTGATAATATTCTAGCTTCCTTTGATGTGGGAAACAAACAAATCTGTTGTCATAGAATTGATTCTGACTCCCAGTTACCTTGCATGTGTCAGACTAGAACTACACTCCACAGAGTTTTCATGGTTGTGATTGTTCAGGCCTTTGTTCTGTGGCACTTCTGGGTGGATGTGAAATACTAGCCTTTCAGTTCATGTCCAGGTGCTTAACTGTTGGTGCCCCCCTTTCATAGGGTAGGTGATGCTGAACTAAAACACTAAAAAAAAAAATACATTGCCATTGAGTCAGTTCCAACTCATAGTGACTCTATAGGGCTGAGAGGAGAACTGCCCCATGGAGTTCCAAGGAGCAGCTGGTGGATTTGAACTGCCAGCCTTCTGATTAGTAGTCATAGCACTTAAACACTACACCACCAGGGCTTCTGTGGATGGATGTATAAACTTCCCTGAGAAGAAAAGTGTTAGCTGACATAAATACTCTTTTCAGAACACAGTTTCTGGAGACAGGCTTGCACTTTGCTGGCTCCCATTATGCTGCATGACACCAAAAAACCAGTTATGTCCTAACGTTTTTAAGGCACACAGATTTCTGTCCTCTTCTGTGTTACCTTGTAGCTCCAGGGACATCACAGCTACTCAGTAAGATTCCCAGCCGTGGAAGTAGTTAGGTTAACATTCAGTGAAACCATGGCAAGCCTCTGAGATTGTGCTCATGAATGATGGCTGCCTTCAGCTCCATCCTTTCCCCTTGAAAGAAAGTGCCTGACTAAGAAGGAATAAGAAAGCTGCCCGGGCTCTCCCAGGATAGGGCTGTACCTACCTGGGATGGGAACTGTATGCAGGGGCATCACTTCTACCCCATGGACAGGGTACCCAAAAGGAAGGTTGGGCTGAGCCAGCAGAGGTGGTGGCCGAGGCAGTCCTTCTCTGCAGGGAGACAAATGCCACATTAGCAGTCACCCTGGTGCCAGGCCCTGGGTAGTTCTTCACATGCTGCAAAGCCTTGTTCTGCCAAAGGGGAGACATTGAGAGCATATTGCTGCTGCCTGCTTTTGTACTTCCTCTACTCCATTCCACCTATTTCAACCTCTAATTCCATAAAGGTGCTGAGACAGTGGGTAAAAAGTAAAAATCAGGACCACCAAAAAAAGACAGGGGCCAAGAAATGTGAAAAGATGTTCAACGTCATTAGTCATTAAGGCAATGCAAATCAAAACCACAGTAAAAACTTGAGAGTATTGCCCCCAGACACTCCTTTAACTCAGTAATGAAGTCATTCCTGAGGTTCACCGTTCAGCCAAAGATTAGATAAGCCCATAAAACACGATGAGGCTAAATGGCCTCAGCCATGCAGGGGCACAGTCAAGAAGGCAAGAGGGGGCAGAAAAGCTGGTAATGGGGAACCCAAGTTCAAGAATGGTGCTCTTGACATGTCACAGGGTTGGCAACCAATGTCACAAAGCAGTATGTGTATTAATCGCTTAAGAAGAAGCTAATTTACTCTGTAAACTTTAAAGTTAAAAAAAAATCAATACAATGAGAGACTACTTCACACATACTAGCGTGATTATTATCAAATAAATGGAAAATAACTGTACTAGGGAGGATGTGGAAAAATTGGAACCCTCATGCTTTCCTTGCAGAATTGTACAGTGGGGCAACCACTGTGGAAAACACTTTTGCAAGTCCTCAAAAAGTGAAACCTAGAGCTACCATATGACACATTCTGTGTTACATGTATTTTACCACAATAAAATACAAATTTAAAAGAAGAACGAGGAGAAAGGACATCATCAGAGCATATGGGCCAGCCCGTGAGCAGCAGCTGAACACCAAAGGCATGCCTGAACTTACAGATGAAGTGATTTACAATCAATATACTGTTCTTGATATTGTCAAGGGTTTCACTTTATTTGGGTTGCAGTCCACAGGCATGGAAGTTGTTGTTGTTAGGTGCCATCAAGTTGGTTCCGACTCACAGAGACCCTATGTGCAACAGAATGAAACTGCCTGGTCTTGCACCGTGTCCACGATCGTTTCTATGCGTAAGTCCACTGTTGTTGCCACTGTGTCAACCCATCTTGTCAAGGGTCTTCCTCTTTTTCGCAGACCCTTCACTCTACCAAGCGTGATGTCCTCCACAGACTAATCCTTCCTGACAGCATGTCTAAAGTGTGTCAGACACAGTCTTGCCATCTTTGCTTCCAAGGAGCACTATGGCTGTACTTCTTCCAGAACAGATCTGTTGGTTCTTTTGGCAGTCCATGGTACATTCAGCTTTCTAATCCAATACCATAAGTCAGAGGCATCGATTCTTCCTCTGTCTTCCTTATTCACTGTCCAGATTTCACATGCATATGATGCAACTGAGAATACTATGGCTTGGATTAGGCGCAATTTAGTCTTCAAGGTGACATCATTACTTTTCAATACTTTAAAGAGATCCTTTGCAACCGATTTTCCCAATGCATCTTTTGATTTCTTGACTGCTGCTTCTGTGGGTGTTGGTTGTGTCCCCAAGTAAAATGAAATCCTTGACAAGTTCCATCATTTCTCCATTTACAAAGATGTTGCTTACTGGTCCAGTTGTGAAGATTTTTGTTTTCTTGATGTTGATGCTCAATCTATACTGAAGGCTGTGGTCCTTGATCTTCACCAGTAAGACAGAAGTAGGAGTCAAGAAATCACAAAAAGGAACAATGATGAATCTGTGAAACATCTCATAACATGGATGCGTCTGGAGCATTATGCTGAGTAAAATCAGTCGGTTGTAAAAGGACAAATTTTATGTGAGACCACTATCATGAGAATTCAAGGAAAACAGTCCTTGACAGTTACCAGAGTTGGGAGGGAGGGAGGAATGTATTCACTATGTGGTAGGTAAGAATTCTCTTAGGTGAAGGGAGGGACAGTACACAATATGGGAGAAGTCAGAACCGCTAGACTAAACCAAAAGCTGTATACAGCCAAACACCTCAAGGGACAGAGGTCTGGGGACCATGACTTCAGGGTTATCTAGGTCATTTGGCATAACAAAGTTTATTAAGAAAATGTTCTACATCCTGTTTTGGTGAGTGGCATCTGAGGTCTTAACAGCTGGTGAGCAGCCATGCAAGATGCAGCAATCGGTCCCAACCCACCTGGAGTAAAGGAGAATGATGAACACCAAAGACACAGGGGAAATATTAGCCCAAGAGACAGAAAGGGCCATATAAGCCAGAGACTCCATCAGCCTAAGACCAGAAGAAGTGGATGGTACTTGGCTACCACCAACAGTCCTGCAGGAAACACAACAGAGAGTCCTTGACAGAGCAGGAGAGAAGTGGGGTGCAGGACTCAAATTCTAGTAAAAATAACAGACTTAATGGTCTGATTGGGACTGGAGGGACCCAGGAAGACATGGCCCCTGGACTATCTGTTAGCCCAAACTGAAAGCACTCCTGAAACCCACTCTTCAAACAAAGATTAGACTGGACTAGAAGACATATGATAATACTTGTGAAGAGAAAACCGCTCAGCTCAGGCAGATATACGACACTAAATGAGCAGCCCCTGTCCAGAGGTGAATGAGAAGGCAAAAAGATACAGGAGCTGGTGGAATGGACACAGGAAACATAGGGTGGAAAGGAGGAATATGCTGTCCCACTACAGAGGGAGCAATTACAGTCACATAAAATTGTATATATAAATTTGTATATGAGAAACTGACTTGAATTATAAGCTTTTACTAAAAGTACAATGAATAAATGGAACAGAAGAAAAAAAGAAAGAAATCAAAAGATACATTGCACTGGGTAAATCTGCTGCAAAAGATTCCTTTAAAGTTTTAAAATCAAGGCTATCTCCTTGAAGACTAAAGTGTATCTTACTCAAGCTGTGGGTTTCCAGTCACCTCATGTGCATTGCAAGATGAATTCTGACTAAGGAAGACCAGAGAATTGATGTCTTTGAATTGTGGTGCTGGTAAAGAATACTGAATAAATATCCCATGGACTGCCAAAAGAACAAACAGATCTGTCTGGGAAGAACTGCACCAAGAAAGCCCTTTAGAAGCAAGAACAGCAAGACTCAGTTTCACATACTTTGGACATGTTATTAGTAGGAATCAGTCCCTGCAGAAGGACTTCATGCCTGGGAAGGTAGGGAGTCAGCAAAAAAAAGGAGGACCCCCAAGAAGATGGGTTGACACAGTGGCTGCAACAATGGGCTCAAGCATTGCAATGATTGTGAGGCTATCACAGGACTGGACAGTGTGTTCTTCTGTTGTACACAGGGTCACTGTGAGTCAGCATCGACATGACAGCTCCTGACAACCACAACCACACACTGTTTTTGTTATCTAAAGGAGTAAACAGACAAATTCCTGAAGTGAAGTAAAACTTTTCCTAGCAATCAACTAAAAAAATAAATTACACTGTAGGAAATGTCACAGAAGAAGGATGGCTTTCCCAACATTTTTAGAGCAAATGAAGTGACTGCTTTTAAACAGACTTTTAATTTTGTGTAACAACCTTCAGAAAAGGGCAACCACGTGACACACCTAGTGGGACTGATTCTGCAAGGGACAAAGGTCATGTGGTCAAAACGCCACCTTCGGGGATTCAGCTTAACCAAGGAAATAATTTAGATACCCTTGAAAAAAGCTTAGACTACCAGAGCAGGGTTGCTATTAGTCAGAACTGACTCAATATCAACGGGATTTTTTTTAAAATGGATATTAACCGGACTAAGAAAAAACAATCTTTCAAATAGAAAAGTATGCGTGTAAATAAACAAATAATAGAGAGGAAATACAAATGGCTAAGACACGTGAAAAATGCTGAACCTGATATTAATCAGGAAAATACGGAATTTAAAAATAGTGAAATGCCTTTTCCATTAAGGAAACCCTGGCAGCATAATAACCCTGTACAGCTGCTGACCTAAAGTCAGCAGTTCAAATCTGCCAGGAGCACCTTGGAAACTCTATAGAGCATTTCTGCTCTGTCCTATAGGATCACTACAAGTTGGGCTCAACTCAACAGCAGTAGGTTTGGTTTTTTTCCACTAAAGTTTTAAAATTTGATGATGTCAACTGTTGGTCAGGTGGAGGATAGGTAAGATACTACACCTACCCACTTTTCATGAAAGCATAGTTTGGCCCTTATCGTGGATTGAATTGTGTCCCCCGAAAAATGTGTGTAACAATTTGGCTTGGTCATGACTCCCAGTGCTGTGAAGTTGTCCTCCATTTTGTCATTTCCCTATGCTGTAAATCCTAATCTCTGCCTGTGGTTAATAAACTGGATTCCATTAAAGAGGATTAGAGTGGGATTGTAACACCACCATTACTGAGGAAGTTTCCCTGAGGTGTGGCTTGTACCACCTTTTATCCTACAGAGAGGTAAAGGGAAAGGGAAGGAAGCAGAGAGTTGGGGACCTCATACCATTAAGAAAGCAGCACCAAGAGCAGAGCGCATCCTCCAGACCTGAGGTTCCTGCACCAGGATGCTCTCAGACCAAAGAAAAACTGATGCAACACAAGAACCTTCCTCAAGAGCCAACAGAGAGTGTGTTCTGCTGATGACTGCACCCTGAATTCAGGCTTTCAACCTCCTGGACTGTGTGAGAATAAAAGTTTTCTTTGTAAAAGCCATCTACTTGTGGTATTTCTGTTAGAGCAGCACCAGATGACTAAAACATTGCTCTTGAGGGATATTTGGTAGTGGTTATTAAAAGTGAAAAGAAGCATATCTATGACCTAGCCAAGAAGCCCTCATGGTACAGTGGTACAGTGGTTTGAATCTACCAGCCACTGAGGGAGAAAGATGTGCCAATCTGTTTCTACAAAGATGACAGGCTTGGAAATCCTGTGGGGCAGTTCTACTCTGTCCTATAGAGTAGCTATGAGGGGATTTAAGGAATGATCTCATGAGTCATATACTAGGTAAAGAAAGAAATGTTTGCATGTATAAGCAATAAGATACTTATAACCCCAAAAGCCATTTAGTTGATTCTGATTCATAGTGACTTTACAGAGTTTGCAAGGCTACAAATCTTTCTGAAAACCAACTGTCACATCTTTCTCCTAAGGAGTGGTTGACGGGATCAAACTACTGATCTTTCAGTTATTAACCGAGCACTGCATCCCCAGCTTCCTTAAGACATGTATAAGGATGTTCATTTCAACATTATTTGTAAAAATGAAGAATTTCAAGTAATCTAAATGCCTTTCAATAGAGAACTGACAATAAATTGCAGTATTTTTATGTTCATAACCGTATAGCAATTAAGAGGAATGAAGTAGATACGCAGTTAGCTCTTAAGAAGAGATCATCAAGTGAAAAAGACAAATCGTAGAATGATTTGCTTTTATGATACCATTCACAAGAAAAGCATACATACAGAAACCCAACAATAGATGTTTGGATAGATACATACTGTGGTGAAATGAGTCCCTTTGTGTGGCTTTTTGCCTTGGTTCTTTGGAAAAATAGTTTGAGAATTACCTTTGCCCTAGTTATTCTACCTCAAAGGGTTTACTTTTGCCCAAGCTGATCGACATTTCCTGATTAAACTGTAAACAACTTATAGTTTGATACTTCTTTCTGGTCCTTGGTTGCAACCAGCCCTGTGACTAGTATGCACCTTGGTCATTGGTCAATAGACTATGTAAATGAAATAACTATAGATGACTAAACAAATGAAATGTCTGCACATACTGACAGGATTTGTCATTTCACGGCCCTGGTAGGAAGGTCATGCCTTGAAGTTGAGGAGGAGTTGGCTTATATATGCAGCCATCCCATAGATGTAGGAAGACAGAAGAAAGAAGAAAGCAGGGAGAAAAAAACAAGAGAGGAAAGAACCTCCTAGAAGACCTGTATTACAGGCCAACAGCTGTAGCACTGAAGACAACGTGAGGTCTAGAAGATGCCCAGAAGGCATCCAGAAGGCAGCGGAGTTGGCAGAAATCCGCTGCCCGGAATGCAGCCAAAAGGGCTGAACAAACCTGCTATACTAGCTATGACCTGGGTCAGCTAGCAGCAGAGAGGTCGATGGCCGGGAGGACAGAGGCAGAAGAAGCCTGCACAGCAGATGCAAGAGTTTGCTTGTTTGTATGACTGAGAAGAACTGTGAGAGCTGTCTGCACTAAAGAAAGAAGCGATGTGTTCTCTTCAGGGAAGCCTTCCAGACTTTGCCCATTAATCTTTATCTTGAATTGTACCCTGTTGTTACTGTAAAAAGAAAAAAGAAGTCCTCAACTGCAAGTATGATCTGTGAATTCTGTGTGGCCATTGCAACACATTATTGAACCTGGAAGAGAAGTGGGGAGTGCTACGAGAAAGGCAGCTGGTGTCAGAATTGATTTTTTTTTTTAAAAAAACCTTGCACAGTGGAGGTATATCTGACCTCCACCTCATGGGGTTCAGCCTTTGGCTACTCTTTATTTGCATTACCCCTCCTGTAGTTAGACAGGTTCTGCTACTATTCCTACCACTTTGCATATGCACATGTAAATTTTGTGCATATGATTATGTGTGTACATGTGTGTGTGTATGTAACAGTATGAAAAAATAATATGTACCAAATTCATAATGGCAAGTTTCTTCTGCTGTATTGGCAAGGGAGAATTCGTATAAGGAAAAGATGAGGATGGTGAGGGAACAAGAGGAGACTGGTTATAGAAGACATTTTTTTTGAATAAAATAATGATTATTTGTGTACTTCTCTACATTTTTTAATTCAAATATAATATGGAGGTGACAGGATCCAACTAACAAATCATGTTCAAATGAATCAGAGACCTTGAACAGTATCAAGGCTTACTAATAATTTCAAGAATAAAGGCAGTTAAGAGATACAGACAAAGCACACTGAGGTCTTGGATGTCCTGTGTGAATCCCCAAGTCATTCCTTCCCACATCAGACAGGTGCTCTTTAGCACGGAATAATGGATGTGGTCTCCAAATGAGGCTTTGTGGGATTACCTGACACTATGGGAAGCATGTAAATTACAAAACACTTCCATTTTATACCTTCAGAGAGTTGTATAGCTTATGAGACATTCTCCACAGTTAGAGTCTGGGTTATTTACAATGTGTGATCTCTTTGTTGAAGAAAAGTTGCTAAAAGTATTCTGTAAATAATATCAATTTCTCTTAATAAATATCATTAATCTATTTACTGCAAGGACCAATTACCAAGAACATTAGACCAAGTGATCAGCCTTCTTTTTTTTCTCTTCTCTCTCCCCTTTAAAGTAAGTGAATAAGTCACAGGTCAGCTGCTTTAATGTCTTCCTCTTCGAAAATGCAAAACAAAAGTGAACAAATCAGAGACATACAGCTCAATGAATCATCACAAATAAATACCCTGGTGTAACACAAATAGACTGGTCCAACTGGTACCCCCAACCCCCTTCATGTTTCATCTGAAGTCACAGATAATCAGTCAACTGATGGGTATGGCTGTGTTCCAGCACTTTATTTTTTTACACTCCTATTCACCCAAAGCAACCAGTCTTCCAACTTCTAATATCTGATCTTGAGCCTAATTAAAATGGAATCATATGAGATATATTCTTCTTTTCAATATTATGTTTACTAAAGTCATTTGTGTTGGTATCTGTGTAGCTCTACTTCACGTTTTTATTGCAGCATAGTATTCTCTTGTAGAAATATATCTCATTTTATTGGTTTCTTCTACCACTAAGCATACTTTAATTGTTTCCATTTTTGATTACTGCAAATAATGTTGTCATGAAAATTCTTGCACATGCATATGCACTTCAGTTAGGTATATATTCCTAGGATTATAATTTATGGGTCAAAGGCTGTGTGTCCCTTCAGTGTTAGCAGACAGAACTATAAACAGTTTTCCAAAAAGGTTGTGCCATTTTATACTCCCATCCACAGTGTATGAAAGTTCCAGTTTCTCCACAGGCTCATTAACACTTGATATTGTCAGTCTTTTTTATTCAGATCATTCTGGTGGGTACGTAATGGTAACTCATTGTGGTTTTCATTTTCATTCTCCTGAGTACTAATAAGATCAAGTGCCTTTTCATTTGGTTACCATCTTTTCTGAAGTGCCTGTTACCATCTCTTGCCCTTTCTTTTGTTAGATTGTCTGTCTTTGTCTTAGTGATTCATAAGTTTTTTATGTTTTCTGTTTACAGATCTTTTGTTGTTACATGTATCATAAATATTTCTGTTCACTCTCTGGCTTGCATTTTCATTCTTTAATGGTATCTTTTGATAAACAAAAGTTCTTAATTTTAATGATGATCAATATGTCAAAAGTTTCCTTTATAGTTGATATCTTTTGTATCCTGTGTAAAAAATAGTTCCCCTCCACAAAGTCATGAAGGTATTATTTTATGTTGTCTTTCAGAAACTTCATTGTTTTATCTCTTGCATTTAGATCTCTAACCCACTTGAAATTGATTTTGTGTATGGTGTGAAGTTGTGTTCAAGTTTCAGTTTTTACCAAATAGATACATATTGACCTAATATCATTTACTGAAATGACTCTTATTTACACAGTTTTGCAGTTTTACCACTGTTATAATTAAGTGTCCATATATATGTGTGTCCCTTACTGGGTTCTATTCTGTTCCTTTGGTCTATTTGTCTATTCTGATGCCAATGTCACACTGTCTAAATTGCTATAAACTTTATATGCCTTGATTGCTAGTATAGCAATTTTTTCTTGTCTTGCTGCTCTTTCTGGGGATTGTCCTACTGCATTGTGATGTATTGCTTAACATGGCCATAGTCTTTTTAGCTCCTACCAAATGGCTGGATAGGAATATGTAAATGAGGTGCATGGAATACTAACAAGGGGATTGTTTAGTTTTGCCATTCTGATAGGCTTAAAGGCAAACACTGAGACAGAGAGAAGGAGTTATAACATGGAAGGCAGACAGAAGCATAACACTGGAGACAGTGAGAAGCAACAGCAGAGAAATAGTGGCAGCAGAACTGGCAGGAGACCACAGGACACTAGTAGGAGACTGGTGGGAGACCATCAGGAGAGGACACTGTGGGCTTCCCAGCCCACCAAGTGAGAAAGTTGAGTGTCTTTGGTTAGGAGGCTTGCTGGCAGAGTAAGGTGCCTTCAGACACTTGGCAGAGCTAGGTTTGCTGACCTACAGAGCTAGAGCTGAGTGCCTTCAAACCAAGGCTTACTGATGGAGTGGGACAACTCTGGGTATTTAACAGCAGATCAAAAGAGCTTTGTAAGACTTACCCAAGCAGGACAGAGGCCCACCCAAGGGGCCAAAGACCAGAGGGACACCAGCCTGTAGGCATGGCTGAGAAGATGTTGTCCTGATCAAAGAACTAGATCCTGAGAGTTCCTGAACCACAATTGTAACCCGTTATTTCCTTAATGGAACGCTGGTGGGGAGGTGGTTAAGCTCAGGTTGCTAACCAAAAAGTCAGCTCTCTAAAACCATGAGTGACTCCTTGGAAACCGTCTAGGGCAGTTCTACTCCCTCCTATAGGGGTTTCCATAGTTGAAAACAACTCAGTGACACACAACAATATCTTCCTTAATAAACCCTATAACTGCGAGTACCATCTATGAGTTCTTTGTGACCATGGCAAAAAATTGTTGCAACCAGCAGAGAAGTAGAAAGTACCAGGGGAGGAATAATTGTTTTCAGGATTAGTGAGAAGACTGGAAAGTGGAGACACGTCTGACCTCTGCCTTACAGCCTTAGGCTGTTGATCAGGATACTTCTTCCTCATGAAATTAGAAATCGTCAGACACCATGCTCCACCATCTTTATGGCTCATGTCAAAAGGTGAATTTATTACAGTGGCTACAGACTCGTGGAAGCATGGCACTTTGTAAGAGAAAAAAATAAAGAGATGTGGGAAATTAAACTTTTGATTCTTAGATGGTTATTTTGGTTTTTGTTACCTGTAATGGTTGAAAGGAAAGTAAGTAATATTATGCTGTAGCTGAGAGGAGAAAAGCTACATCTGGAGTGGCCTGGAGCAAAAGCCAGGTTGATTAAACAAGATGACTGATAGGGAGCCATATCTACCGATCCCAGGCAGTAAGAGGCTGGAGGCTACATGCACATGGGTTGGACAACATGAAACTGGAATGCTTTAAAGAAGATTATGGGTTGAGAATTATGTGTTTATTTGAATATACTATGGATAGCGTGTCTCCTACTTAGTATTGTAAAACAGACCTAAATGTGTAATAGAAGTGAATATTGAGTATTATAGAAAATAGCATGAAACTCCAGCTTCAGCTAATACCTGATTGAATTTACTAAAAGGGGATCTAAGACATGAGTCAGACATAACTCCATGGCAGTGAGTAAGATTTGCCTGAAAGAAAGGCAGGTTTTCATTTCAATGCAGTAGTCCTGTGGTGGGGGAGGGGGTCAGGTTGCACCCAGAATCCTTCAGAGTCAGGAGCTTTGAATTTTAAAAGACATACAGGCTTACTCAGAACTGGGAAAGAACAAGAGATTTGCGTTTAAAGGAAGGATCTGAGAGATCAAAGAAAATAACTGGTTTGCTTTTTGAATTTCCAGAAAGCTAGGGAGTCACCTATCATGACCACTTGGGTCCACTCGGGGAAGCACCACAATGAAACAACAGACTGAGTCTGGCCATGTTTCACTGGCACCCATTGACCTAGCCCATGGAGACTAGGGACAAGAGAGAAAGGACTGGCTAGTCAGAAGTACAGGGAGTTGTGTGGACTCTTGAGCTTATGAATGGTATTCACTGACCTAGCCTATGTGGGACAGGAATGACAGAGCAAGAAGAGGCTGGCTGGTCCAAAGTGCCAGGATGTACGCATGAACTCTGGAGCCTACAGCTGTTACCCACTGTGACCTAGCTTGAGCTGACCAGAACCCAGACAAATAAAGAAAAGGTATTTGACACTGTGAGCTGGGATAAAAACCAAACCAAATACAGTGCTGTCAAGTTGATTCCAACTCATAATGACCCGATAGCAACCCTATAGGTCAGAGTAGAACTGCTTCATAGAGTTTCCGAGGTACACCTGGTGGATATGAACTGCTGACCTTTTGGTTAGCAGCCCTAGCACTTAACCGTTACATCAGCAGGGTTTCCAAGAGCTGGGAAAGACGGCTGCAATTAGACAGCTTGCTCTGGACTGGAATTTGCTTCTGGGTACAGATACCCACAGTTCCAACCTCAACAGAAGATTCTTCAAAACTAAGGAACATGCTTGTCTCCTCAGAGTACTGGTTCGATTTTAAAAAACAAAAACTAGACCCATTGCCATTGAGTCAATTCTGACTCAAAAAAGACCCATAGAACAGAGTACAATTGCCTCACAGGGTTTCCAGTGAGTGGTTGGTGAATTTGAACTGCCTTTTTTATTAATAGCCATATCTCTTAATCACTGCACCAAAGCTCCATTAGTTGGGTGAAGATGGACAATTTAAACATTGATTGTCTGAAATAGAAAGAGATAAAGACATGAAGTGGCTGGCTTACATGCCTTCATGAGTGTGCTTACACTCAAAGGTAGAGGTAACAAGAGAGAATCCATGAAAAGATTCTGCTTCTCCTCATGGGTCTGGGGAAGAGAGAGTGGGGGAAGATGCTGGTAGGATTATACGTTTTAGTTGTGAGTACTGATTATTAGGAAGCCCTGGTGGTGTAATGGTTAAGTGCTAAGGCTACTTGAGCTGAAAATTAAGTCCAGAAACTTCATTGTTCTAAGTGCTACATACCTCACTGCCAAATATCACTGTGGTCACCTTCGAAGTACTCCCCTAGGGAAGCTATGCACCGACACTAGGGCCTAGTTCACACTTCAGAGCAATTTCTGGAATGATCTTTGTGCCTAGTGGCACAGTGGCAAATTCACAGACTTAATTATATAGTTGTCTATGAGTGAGTTTTTAGCCAGTAAACAAATAATTGTATTGTAATACCCTCCCTACTCACTTGATCTGGCCCCCAGTGACTTTCTTCTTTATCCAAAGAGAAAGGAAATAGGTAAAGGAAGACATTTGGGTGACATTCAGAACATCAAGCATAATACAATGACAGCTCTAAGGACATTCCAGAAAGAGTTCCAAAATTATCTTGAAGGGTGGACTAGGTGCTGGTGTCAGTGCACAGCTTCCCAAGGTGAGTACCTCAAAGGTGACCATAGTGATATTCAGCAGTGAGGCATGTAGCACTTTTTCTAGGATGACTTTGCTTACTTAACTGATTTTAGTTTTTATTTTTGGTATTGTTAACAGGGTTAATTGTAATTGTAGAAGGAGTAACTGTGAAAGACTAGACTAAGGGAGTGGCACACAAGCCACCACAGTATGACAAACTGACAACAGACGTGTGGTAGATTATCCCCTATATGTAGAATAATTTTGAGCAGTAAAACCACATAATCTGTCCACTTTCAGCAATCAAAGACATTGAGGGAAGATAAATCCTGGCAGACAACCCTGAATGGGGAAACAGAGAAGCAGCAGAATTTTCCCCAATTTTCCGATGTCTGTCAACTCATAGGAAGCCCATGAAATGGAGCCAACCAATCTGGAAACCCTGGAGGTCCAGTGGTTAAGTGCTACATCTACTAACCAAAAGGTTGGCAGTTTAAATCCACCAGGTGCTCCTCAGAAACTCTATGGAGCAGTTCTACCCTGTCCAGTAGGGTAACTTTTAGTCGGGATCGATTTGACCTCAGTAAGGTTTTTTGAGAGCAGATGAGGAGTCTCCTGGCATGGCTGTTTCCTGCAAGGCAGTCCTGCTCCAGGACCCAGCATGAAGGGGGAAGGGGCGGGATAGCTGTCGCCACCAGAGGGCTCCAAACCGCAGGGGATGCTGGAGGAAACTGGCTTGTGTAGCTTGAGAGCAGAGAATGCAGCTACATCTGGACTTGTTGCTAACCTCAGCAATAACGTGACCCCAAGTTTTACAGGACCGAAATTTTTGTATACGCTTTTTCATATTGTGGTGAACTTTTTACTGTTTATGCTAGGAAAAAAGTCTGGAAGGATATAATTGTCCAGAGTGGTTAACTCCACCTAGTGAGAAATCAAGAGTTGGGGGAGCAGACGGGGAATGAGTGTACTCTCATGCACTCTAAAATAAACATAAATTGTTCTAAAAGTAAAAATATAAATTTTTTAAAGAAAAAAATGTAATGCTAACTGGGAAACGTACTTCACTGATGGAACAACAAACAACTTCACAGAAAGTAGGGGATTGTCATTTGAATGGACCCTCACAATGAGGCAAGCAGAAGCACTACTGGGTGAAAATATAAAAATACGAAATTGTGAGGATTATTATGATGATCTAGGGTAAGTGTTGGCAAACTTTCCTGCAAAGAAACCAAACCAAACCTGTTGCTGTTGACTTTGACTCACAATGACCTTGTAGGACAGAGTAGAAACGCCCCATAGCATTTCCAAGGAGCATCGGATAGTTTCAAACTGCTGCCTTTTTGGTTAGTAGCCATAGCACTTAATTGTTATGCCACCAGAGTTTCTTTTCTTGCACAGGGGCAGATATTAAATATTTTAAGTTACGTGGGTGATTTAGCCTCTGTCATAAATACTCACTCCGGTGTCTAACAGGAAAGCAGCCAGGAACAATACATAAACTAATGAGCATGGCTTGTTGCCATAAAACTTCATTTATAAAAACAGGCAGCAGGATAAACTTAGCTTTGGGACATAGTTTGCCAACTCTTTGTCTAGAAAATTTCCCTGTCTCTCCCACATGCTACATAATTTCCTGATCTGAGTCATTTGGATTCAGTATATTGCCACCTACAGAAAGACTATTGTATTCAGTTGTATGGATGTACTGTAATTCAGCTAGTTGCCTGAGGGGGAACATACAAGTTTCCAAGATTTTGCTTTTATATACAATGCTTCCATAAACCTGACATAAATCCTTACATACATATCAGCGTATCAGGAGGGTATAGTCTTAGGAATAAAAATATTTGGTTAAATTATATGTACTTTCATATTTTAATAGCTTTTTCCAAATTATTCCAGTTTACACTCTCAGCAATAGTGACTGTCATGCCTG
The DNA here is from genome assembly GCA_028571685.1 of Heterohyrax brucei. Classification (NCBI taxonomy): domain Eukaryota; kingdom Metazoa; phylum Chordata; class Mammalia; order Hyracoidea; family Procaviidae; genus Heterohyrax; species Heterohyrax brucei. The sequence continues at coordinate 106,718,339 of CM053149.1, read as the reverse complement.
TTTCAGCCTACACTTTCCAACATAGCATATCATCAGATTTGCTTATTTTTAAGATAGAGATTCTTAAGTGACTTGGGCTTTGTATGAATGCAAAATTCATTTTCCAAGGAGAGAATTTACTGCTTTCATCAAATTCTGAAAAGGATCTGGAATTCCAGAAAAGTTAAAGAGCATCTGCCTGACATTCAAAACATCCTCTTCCCTTCAGAATACTCTTCTTCATGTGAGTTTAGGTGGGTGCTCCACGCAGTCCTTCTTTCCCTTTTTGTGGACCTTCGTCAGAGTCTCCTATTCCAGGAAGCAGTTCTAACCTCATAAAATCAGCCTGTTCCAGGAAGCAGTTCTAATCTCATAAAACCAATTGCTGTCAGGTTGATTAGCGCTCATGATCACTCCACATGCATCAGCGTAGAACTGTGCTCATGAGGTTTTCAACAGCTGGTTTTACAGAAGTAAATTTAGATTGCCATGCCTTTCTTTTGATGTACCTCTGGGTAGACTTAGATCTCTATAACCTTTGGATTAGCAGCTGAGTACATTTGTGCCACTCCTATTTACACACACACACACACACACACACACACACAAGCCTGACAAGTTCTCGAGCTTCACCCTATAAAAAGTGCTACATGCTTCACTGGTGAACATCACTATGGTCACCTTTAAAGTATTCCCCTTAGGAAATGCCAGAGCCTAGTCTACCCTTCAAAGTGCCTTTTCTAAGATGAGTTCGCAAACTTAATTGCCAGACTTTGTATGATGACAGCTCTGATGGCCACTCCAGACAAGGGGTTCTAAAATTGCTTTGAAGGGTGAACTAGGCACTGGCATTGGTGTATCGCTTCCCAAGGAGAATACTTCAAAGATGACCATAGTGATATTCAGCAATGAGGTATGCAGCACTTTTTCTAGGGTATTCAAAAACTTGTCAGACCTCATATCTACAGATAAACTACACCATTTCAACACATATAGTAGAATACAATCTCTCTGGATCTTGCTTTTTTGACTTCCTAATGCTTTCTAAGGAAACCCTGGTGGCATAGTGGATTAACTGCTACGTCTTCCAACCAAAATGTTGGCAATTCAAACCTACCAGGTGCTCCTTGGAAACTCTATGGGGTCGTTCTACTCTGACCTCTAGGTTCACTATGAGTTAGACTTGACTCCATGGAAGTGGGTTTTTTGGGGGGGGTTAATGCTTTCTAGGAAACCCTGGTTGCATATTGGTTAACAGTATGACACTAACCAAAAGGTTGGCAGTTCAAATCCACCAGGCACTCCTTGGAAACTCTGTGGGGCAGTTCTACTCTGTCCTATAGGGTCACCATGAGTCAGAGTTGACTCCTCAGTGACAGGTTTGGCTTGGTTTTTTTGTCTTGTTTAGTGGTTTCTAGACCTCTTTCCTCATTGATACATTTAGAGCTACCTTATTCTATTGATACCTGAAGCTTTTTTTTTGTACAATGCTCACCTTCCCTCAGGAAGTAGACCATGCCTAGAACTCTACCCCAAATCAGAAATCACCTTTAATGGTTGCCAAACCCTGTGCTAAACTGGGGACACAAATTTAAATCAGGCTTCATTCGTGTTGGAGAACTCAGGCCAAGGTCCAGAGAATCGTAACTAGCATACTAGACCATCTGTTCAGTAACTGAGATGAGAATGCCTGCTTGCTGAAGTCTGGCTTTCAATGTCACCTTCATGTATGTCCATTTGTCAGTTCTCTGAGCTAGGAACTGCTCTCCCTGCACAGCACTGCGTCTTACTGCTCATAAAACAATGAGCTTTGAGTTGCTCTTGAGTTCCATACAGTTTACTGATTGCATTCCGTGGACCACAGATGATGCTCACATTCACCCATTTGCTCAACATGGGGTTCAGGCCTCTGTGTAAAAATAGTGGCACACGAGAATGTCATGTGGAGAATGGGCATTGGATTCTAGGGGCAGGAAATGCCAATCGTGTCCTCTCTGTTATGCTGTGAGCTCGCTGGGAATAAGACTTGCATTGGACTATCTTCGTACCAAACACCATGCCTTTCTCAAAGCAGATATTCAGTGTGCTTGAGCAGCTAAATGGAAACACTGATGAGCCTCACCCTGCCCAGCCACTTCCTCAGTGGCAAAAGACCCAGTTGACATCAGGCATTACAGTTAGTTGGTGTCGAGGATTGAATTGTGTCCCCCCAAAAATACGTGTAGGAATTTGGCTGGGTTGTGATTGCTCTCCATTTTGTGATTTTCCTATGCTATATGTTAAAGAGGATCAGGGTGGGAGTGCAGATTCCTCCCTAAGGTCACCGTCACCTTCCTGCTTCACTGTAATACAAATTTCCCTGGAGTGTGGCTTACAAGCAAAGAGTCTGGACCCTCACACCATCAAGAAAGCAGAAACAGAAGAAGAGCACATCCTTCAGACCTGAGGTTCCTGTGCCAAGATGCTCCCCAACCAAAGACCGATACAACACAAGAACTTCCAGAGCCGACAAGGAAAGCTTTCCCCTGGAATGGACACTCTGAATTTGGACTCGTAGCCTACTGACTGTGTAAGAATAATCCTTTGATAAAGCCATCCACCTTTTGGTATTTCTGTTACAGCAGTACTGACTGACCAAAACAGTTGAGTTTGGATTTGTTCAGGTCTGAGCTACCTGTGTTACTCTGCTAGCAGAAATGTTAAGTGCTGCAGCTGCTAATCAAAAGGTTTTCAGTCCAAATCCACCAGGCATTCCTTGGAAACTTTATTGGTCAGCCCTTCTCAGTCCTATAAGGTGGCTATGAGTCAGAATTGACTCAGTGGCAGTGGGTTTTGTGTTTGGTTGGGTATTACTAGATATAATGCCAAGAGAGTTGGTGATTTCCACAGATGATGGAGGACGCAGGCAAGGACTGACTGGGAGCACCTCCACCTCCTCAGCCTGCCCTATGCAGAATGAGTTTCCTCTCAAAAGTCCTGGGACTATGCAAATAAGATGCTTGTGGCCCACAAAGGGGACTGAGCAGTTTGCCAGAAATCTAAATAAGGTGAATGGTACACTTGCGGTTGTGAGACCACGCAAACAAGGTATAGAGAACATAACAAATGAATTGGTCAGTTTTGCCATCCTACTAGGCTTAAGATGAGCCATTTCAGAGAGGGAAAGAGGGGAACTCTAGTACCACCAAGGAGAAGAGACAGGAGTAAGGTGTGACCTTTGGACCAAGGATCCCTGTATTGAGAAGTTTCTAGACTCAGGAGACAGAAAGAGAAATCTGTAACACCAGATACAAGGCAAGATGGTGAGAAGCAGTGGCAGAGAAACAAGAGACTGGTGCAAGATGATGCAGTGGGCTTCCTGGTTCACAGAGTAAGGTGCTAATGGTGAGGATACTGATCCGTGTAGCAAGATAAGTGAGGGCCTTTGGGCAAGAGCACCTTTGGGTTCACTGGTGGGATGGGATTCCCCCAGGTGCTTACTGGTGGAGGTAAAGAGCTTTGTAACACTTGCCCAAACAGGACAAAGGATGGGCTGAGGGGCAAGAAGCCAAGGACCAGAAAGAAGCCCACCTGCAGGTATAGCTGAGAAGAGACTATACTGACCAAAGAACGATATATTGAATTGTTCCTGATCCTAAATTGTAATTTGATACTTCTCTGATAAAACCCCTAACTCCAAGTATAGTCTGTGAGCTCTATGTGGCCCACTGCAACGAATTATTGAATGCAGCAAAGAAGTGTAAAGTGTTGTTGGAGGGACAGCTGATGTCAGAACTGATGAAAAAGTTGGAGAAGATATGCCTGAATTCTGCCTCTAGAATTAGCCTCTGGTTGTTGTTCTTGGTTCTTCTGCTTCCTTGTAAAGTTAGAGGAGGTCAGATGCTCCGACCACCACATCAATTTTACATATGCTGCCTGTCTTTCTAAAAGGCATGACACCCCAAGAATGATCTGGGGTTCCAGTAGCTACTTCAACATAAATTGGTCTATTGGAAAAGTATACTGAACAAAGGTTAAACTATTTATTTTGATTGGTATAGAAAGTCCTCAAAAAGACAAGAATTATTCTAATTTGCTTCTCTAAAGGATTCTTTAAAGTACAATGTCATGGATTGAATTGTGTCCCCCTAAAAACATGTATAGCCATGTGGCTGGGCCGTGGTTCCCGATATTTTATGATTGTCCTCTCTGTTGTGATTTTCCTATGCTGTCTGATAAAGGATTAGGGTGGGACTGTAAATCCCTTCAAAAGATCATCTCCCTGCTCCACTGTAAAGGGAGTTTCCCTGGGATATGGCCTGCACCACCCTTAATCCTTTCATCCTTCAAGAGATAAAAGGAAAGGGAAGCAAACAGAGAATTGGGAACATCACACTGTCAAGAAAGCAGCACTGGAAGAAGAGCACGTCCTTTAGACCTGAAATTCCTGTGCCAAGATGTTCCCTGGATGAAGACTGATGCAATACCAGACTTTCCTCTGGAGCTGACAAGGGGCAAAGCCTTCCCCTGGAGCAGACATCCTGAATTTGGACTTGTAGCCTACTGGGCTGTGTAAGAATAAACTTTCTTTTGTTAAAGCCATCCACTCTGTGGTATTTCTGTCCAGCTAACTAAAACACACACAAAAGACAGGATTTTAAAAATGGAATATTTTGCTACCTCTGGATGTCGTCAGCGTTGTTGTTGTTAGGTGCCATCCAGTCAGTTCTGACTCATAGGGAACCTATGCACAATAGAACAAAGTAATCCTGCGCCATGCCCACAATTGTTTTTATGCTTAAGCCCATCATTACAGCCAGTGTGCCAATACATCTCATTAAGAGTCTCTCTCTTTTCTGCTGACCCTCCACTCTACCAAGCATGATGTCCTTCTCCAGGAACTGATCCCTCCTGCAACATGTCCAAAGTACATGAGACACAGTCTTGCTGTCTTTGCTTCCAAAGAGTACTCTGGTTTTACTTTTTCCAGCACAGATCTGTTTATGCTTTTGGTAGTCTATGGTACCTTCGATATTCTTCTCCAACACCACAATCCAAAGACATCATAACTCTTCTATCTTACTCATTGTCTAGCTTTTGCATGCATATGATGCAATTAAAAAGACAGTGGCTTGGGTCAGGCACAACTTAGTCTTCAAGGTAACATGTTTTCAATACTTTAAAGAGGTCCTTTGCAGCAGATTTTCCCAAGGCAATATGTCTTTTAATTTCTTGACTGTTGCTTTCATGGGCATTGACTGAAACCAAGTAAAATGAAATCCCTAACAACTTCAATCCTTTCTCCATTTATCACAATATTACTTACTGGTCCAGTTGTGAGGATCTCCCTTGACCTTGATGGTCTTTTACTTCACCACACATGACATCCTCCTCTAGCATTGATTTTCTCAGTGAGATTACAGAATAGTAGAACAGATAAGAAAAATAAAGAGGAAGCCATAACTCAGTGTGATACGTTCTCACACCGAGCAGCATATAGTGCCGTGGCTCTGTTCTCCTGTAACATACTCTGCCTGCCTTGATCCACAATGGTCCCACTTTTTGCTTGTTTCCTGTTTTCTCTTTGCCACTGTTTTGTGAGGTCCCTCAAGTTGGGGACTTGAAGTCCCTGCCACAGTGACTGCCATAATGAATGTCAGTAGCACGAGTGCATGGTGTGAGGGGAAGCACAGGGGACACATTTACAAAGAAGATGGCTTCTGTCTCTGTCCTGGGCAGTCTGGGGACTGCAGAGGGAAATGAGTCGTGGCTCTCTCCGCTAGGAAAGGCCTCAGTGTGCAAACTGTGAGTGGTGTAGTAAAGAAAGAGACAACAGAGAAGTAGAGAAGGCTGAGAGATGGAGAGGTTGAAATGGGGAGTACAAGGGAGGAATAAGAAGGCACGAAGCTGGTGAGTGCTAGAGAGGAGGCTGGTCCAGAGGAAGCTGGGTGGAACTGGTGGAACTGGTTACACACAGGGAGGGCTAAAGAGATGGAGGTGGTGCTGGTCAGTCTTCACCTACACCTACACCGTCCTTCACCTGTGGAAATGACCAGCTCTTGAGATTATACCTGGCAATACAGGTCTAAACAAAATCAAACGTGACTAATAGTAATGATTGATGTGACCTAGGTCACATGCCAGTGAGGAAGTAACTGGCTAAGGAGAGGTTCAGCTCCCACCTGTGCTTCATATCAGTCCCATTTAGCTGCAGAAGCACACTGACCACCTGCTTTGAGAAACTCACTGTGTTTGATACCAAGATAATCTGGTGCAGCTCCCGCTCCCTACAAGCTTGCAGTATGGATTGGCACAGTGGCAACAACAATGTGCTCTGTCTCACTGATGATTTCCTTTGCCCCCGCTGGCCCTCTACTTCTCCACACCTGATATCCTCCTCTAGCATTGATCCTGTCCGTGAGATGATAAGCTTATTATGTTTATCATCAACCTCATTATGATCATCTCAAATATGGTGGCAATCGTGAGGATGGTGCAGCATTGGCCAATGTTACATTCATACATTGGAGTCAACTGGATGGTAGCCAGGAAGTAAATCCCTAGTACAGTGCCTTGCACATGTATTAATAAAAACCCCTTGTTTTCCCTTAGGACCCATGCCATCAGGACAGAGTAGAGAAAACTTTGCCACTACTTCAGTAACCAAGGGCCCTCAAGGTCTGCAGTACCTCCTCTGAAAGTGTTCATATTCAGCCTGTCTCCTTGTGTTCACTGCTGGAAGGTCACTCCTGTTATAGGCATCCTGAAAGTTATGGCTCCTCCACTGTTCGGTGGCATCACATTTGCACTGATTTTTCGGGAACAACCTAAAACAAAAGGATGGTCAACATGCATTGAGTGGATGGGCTGGTGAGTGAAAGGGAGCCCGGAGCCTGACCAGTGCATTGTCCACCTGGAGGGTCTCCTCTGGCACAGCCAGGTTGTTCTGATGAAGCCTTGACCCTGGAAACCCAGTAGTGGTCCTGCCCAGATCCCTGCGGAGGCTGGAGGTACGAAAGTGAATGAAGGTTGGAAGCTCTCATGCTCTTCAATTATCCCTTGCACTTGATGTTTTTAGAAACTGGAAGCCCATATGAGTATCAGTGGCATCTCTGCTGCACTAGAAGGGTCAGAAAAGCAGAATTTCTCTCACAGTTTTGGACAAACAGACCGTCCAGAGTTTAAAGGGACTTAGCTGGGTGCTACTTCAGACCAAGCCCTTTTCATCATCCCTACAGTTTACAATCACTCTAGTGATCAGCACAGGTTCAGGAAGGCCGGGAAACCATCTGTAAAGTGGGCACAATAGGATGTAAGAAAACGTTAGACAGAGCAAGGGAGATGTCAAGCCAAGGTAGAAGAGGATAGAAGGGAGAGTGTAGAAATATCTCACCAAATCCCGTCATAGGTAAAGAGGTTCCTGAGACGCTCCTCGGGTAAAAGCTTCAATGTGTGTGCTACTGGAGTCAGACTTAGGTGCTCTGGTCTGAGGCTACTGAATTTGGTGTCAAATAATGCACTTCTGAGCAGAAATAAAATAATTCCAAGTACAAATATTAAGAGGAAACTCTTGAAGAGCCACGGAAACCTAGGGCAGTGGGGACAAAAGAACAAGTTACTTCATGATCCTTTTTCTTGTTATGTAATATATATGGGAATTGTAACTAGGCAGAAAATCCAAGTTAAACCTATATCTTATATTACTACCAACATAAATATCTGACAAACAGAAGACTTAAATGTAAAGAATCAGGTTGCAACCCAGAAACTCAGAAAAGTCAAAAGCAAAAGAACTGCCAAAACAACACAAGAAAATGAAAAAAAAAAAGAGTAAGACTTATAACATCAAGACTTATCATAGTTCAAGTCAAGGAATATGTATATATATGTGTGTGTATGCTTGTGTGTGTGTGTGTGTGTGTGTGTGTGTGTGTGTGTATGCATGTATACATAATATAGGACCAAAGGACCACATTATAATGATCCACCAAACAGATTTAGTCATAAACTTTACTAAATAAAATCATTAGAACACTTAAAGCAAAAAAATAGTGGCAATGACAGAAGTAAGGGCTAGAAAAATAATACTAGTCAAATGCAAAATGCCTCTTCCAGCCCTTGACAGATCAAGTTCTTAAAATTATACAAAGCAATAGGGCAACTTAACAACCTAATTCATATTCTGTTAGAGTTCAAGAACAATTACCAAAAAAAAAAAAGCCATGTATTAGGATACAAAGAAAACTGTAATAAAGCAGAAATAATTCATTTCATATACTCTAATTGTGAAAGTAATATGTAATCAAGTAACAACCACCCCTAAACAATGTGGAATTTTACAAAAGTCTCCAAAGCAATGCTTGACTCAAAACAACATCACAACAAAAGTTAAAAGAGAATTAAAATGCTACGTACCAAAACCATGAAACACGCTAAAACTACACAGACAGGAAAATATGTAGGTTTAAACATGTATTTCTCATGACAAAACATCAAAATTAATGAACTACACAAACACATAGGAAGTTGTGTAAAGGTCAACAGAATGAATCTAAAAAAAGCAGGAATGAGAACTCAAAAACTACTGAATTGGCAAATCCTGTACAAATAGTCTCCAACTTGGGACATACTTGAGTTAGGAGGAATGACACTTGCAAGCATCTTTTTTTTCTTACCTTCCAGTATGACATTTGTCATTCAGCCTGTGGGTCAAAAGGCGCTGGCCACTTTCAAGGCATACTACCTATGGATTATGTTTGCTTAGGTAATAGCTACTGCAGACGGAAGTACAACAATATTATGTGATTTCTGAAAGTATTAATGCTCTTCAGTGTGTCTGGAACACTGCAACTTCAGAAAAAATGCATACAGGGGATTTGGAAAAACAGCAAGTTTCTGTCTGAACACACTCCAACCGTTTGATCAGGATAATATGATGAAAGAAATTGGTCAGAAAACAAAAAGAGATGTACAGATAAACAACTAAAAGACCAGAACTGATGGTATGACAGCCTGGAGGGTCTCCTGTGAACATGGCCCCTAGACTTGCTGCTGTCCTAGACCCAAAACCAGTACTGAGGTTAACACTTCAGACAAAGAATGGACCAGACTCAGCAACACAGAGTAAGTATATGGTATGTGTATTTTTTATGGTTTTATACATTTATGGATGGCTGTCCTATGGGTTTCTTTTTAGGAAAAATGTGCTATCACAGGGTGAGGAGAGCAGATGGAGTTGTAAAGAGGCAGATGTGCAAAACTGACTTGGATTGTACAGTTCCACTTAATCATAATAAAAATTTTTAAAAAATGAAAGAAATTGGTGAAACAACCATCCATATGACAATAATACTGAATTTAGAAATTGATATCACCAGTGTGGAACAGGTCATAGACCTGCCAAAAAGAGAAATTCACAGAGAAGGACTTAATGGATTTTGAAGAGGAAAAAAAATGATTAAAAAAGAAAGAATGAGGAAGAGAAGGGAGAGAAGTTGTTTTAAAAACCTTACGGTGAAAAATTAACAAAAGCCTTTTCTAAACTAAATCAAGGGCTTTAGTTGCTTAAAAATATCGTTACAAACCCTGATTGCTTTCCAAACATTCATAGGCAGATCCAAGGGGCAGTGCGATGTTACCTCGAAACACATGGAAAAAACAAAGAAAGAAAAGGACCATATACACAACTCTTACTAATTTTCTGACTAGAAATGCTATCCCCATTCCCAGGGATCACTCTGATGATTCAGAACGTTCTATAAATGGAATTATTATAACTGACAAAATGCCATCATTGTCCATCTCTTCTTCTTCATCACTGGTGCGAATTTTTATGACTTGTGTATTAAAACATTTTAAGTTTGTATGTAGTATTGCCACATCAAAGACAAAGATCTGGTAATAAAAGGCAACAATAATGAAAACTATTAGAACTGACTTGTGATGGAGCTGGAACAGAACCCCACTGTAAGTTGGATTTTACCTGGAAATTTTTACAATAATAAAAGAAAAAACAATGAAAGTGTTGCTGGAAACTCCAGATTCTGTTAGGTGTGGCTTTATCCAAGGCCAAAATGATAAAGACCAGTTGAGGAGAACAAATAACTTATTGGTTGACCAAGCAAGAAGGCAACCAGGACTGCATGCTATCCAAGGCTGCCTCTCCACGGAGCCTCAGAGGATGGGTTTTAGGGCGGTAAGGGCAGAAGGTGGGCATACATCTCTGCTTCCTTGGGCTGGGGCTCTACAAATTTTTACTTAATTGGCCAGGTAAATTATATTCTCTATGCAGGCACACCAGATGGGGAAGGTGACTTACTGCTGATCAGATTTCTCTGTTCTTTAAGGTTCACACTGTCTTTTTATCTAAGCAAGTTCCTGTCTTCTTCTAGATCAGACAGAAGACCACCTAAAGTATTAAGATGGCCTCAGGAACTGGTTCAGACTAATTTCTTTTGTCACCTCAAAAAACCAAACCCAACGCCATCGAGTCAGTTCCAACTCATAGCAACCATACAGGATAGAGTACAACTGCTCCACAGAGTTTCCAAGGAGCACCTGGTAGATCTGAACTGCTGACTTTTTGGTTAATAGATGTAGCACTTAACCACTATGCCACCAGGGTTTCCTTTGTCTCCTAGTTCAAGGAAACTTCTGCAAAGAAAACTACTTTTAGAAATAGGGCAGAGACAGAAGAGGAACTATCTTGTGGGCCCCATCTTAACAAAGCAAGTAGAAAACTGTGAATTAGGGTGGGAAATGGAATAACTGATCCTTTAACAGCTAACCTAGTAGACAACTTGTGTTGTTATCTGCCTGATTTGTAATCTCTTTTCTGGGGGAATTTTCCTCCTGACCTTCAGAGGTGGCACCAAGTAGTCTAATCTGTATTACCTGACACTCCCTGGCCAGGGTTGATGGAACCAGTGGTGACCATAGCGTCCAAACCCACAGACATCAAGTCCATTCCAATGCACAGCAACCCTATGGGACAGAGTGGAACTGCCCATAAAGTTTCCAGGAAGCATCTGGCAGATTTGAAAGATTTGAAGTGTCCACCTTTTGGTTAGCGGCTATAGCACTTAACCACTACTACACCAGGATTGCCACATAGTGTCCAAGTTGGGCCAATCAGAATTTCATTACCAGGAACTGGGGAAATTGGGAATCAAAGACAGCAATCAGTTATCAGATAACTATCAGTTACCTTAGTCCCCCTGAAGGAGAAGAACAGGAGGAAGAACAGGAGAAAAAGAAGTACACAAAGAGAAGACTAGAGTTTGAATACTTGGATGAAAGGGATAGAGTCCTAGAAAAATATGAATATCCTAAATAGGCCACTAGAAGTGAAAAAAAAACTGAGACCATGCACTTTGTCTTTCAAAAATTCCAAATCCACGTTTCACAAGTTAAACAATTCCAAAATAATCTATAAAAACAGCTTTTTAGTGATTCAAATATACTTACGAATAACAATGCAAGTATAGTAAATATCAGCAAATAAAAAAGCAATAGTATTTTAAATGAACAGCTTACCACTAACAAGTAAATTTCTTTCTGGGAATGAAGTATGATTCAACGTTATGCAGTCTATTAATCAATTTTACCAAGTGAAAATTCCAGTCGGGGAAAAAACAGTGTATTGACAGATGATCAAAATAAATTTCATAAAATTCAACATCTATTCTTAACTTGCTAATATCCCTCATTTAAGAAAAGACCTAGAAGGAAGGATACTACATTGATAATGAGTACCCTCAACACTAGGTCTTGGTGTCTAAACATGACTCTCCGAGGACCCATGGAGAAATGGCTGGTTCTGGGGTTTGGGGTAAACCAGTTTAATGAGAACCTGGAGACATCTTATGGTGCCGGAAAACAAAGGCACTATCAAAGACGACCCTGTTACGTCCAAAGAAAGAGAATCAGTATAAAGAAACTTATACCAATTGTACTTGGGACAAAGGGAGCATCAACAAGAATAACTAATTACAATATGCTGAATAAAATGAAACCCATTGTTGAAATGAGGCATAAATGACTTCATTTGGAGGAAGGGCACAGTAAAAATCCAAGGTATTAAAGAAAGCCCCAGGAAACAACTTAATAGCAGAAAATACCATAGAGTAATTTCACCTTTGTCTTACAAAACATCTGTCACAAGACAAAGCCTGGGGACAACCTTGCAAGTGACCCCTAGACCTTGACCACATTTTACAACTAACAGGAATTCCAGGTGGCCTTAACCAATAAATGTAAAGGTCAGTTCCCCCTCCCTGCTTTGCAATCTCACAACTTAAATACTAGGCGCTAAGGAAGCTCGTGGTCACCCCCTGCTCTGCGTAGTTTGGGATGCGTCCCTGGTGCACCAGTCTTTTTCCTATTGGGCATATTTTTTAATAAAATTTAACCTTTAAAGAAATTCTGGGTCACATCTTGAAATCCAAACCCCAACACCATGAGTCTAATGATACCTAATTTGTGAGATAATATTGTAGCCATTATTTCCTATCTACAGTGTGACCCAACTGGAGTTGGACTCACAAGGATACATCTGTCGGCAAAAGAATGGCATGAAGCAGTGGCAGAGACACACCTGTTTGAGGGCCAAGTTTATTTGAAGAGAAAGGAAATGGAGTCTCAACAGAGATGTGGTTCATGCCACCAATAGCCTATAGAGAAAGCTTTTAGTTTTAAAGTTCCTGTAAGGAAGTGAGGAGTGAGTGAAGGAAAAGTTTGTGGTTTTATAGCAGAAAGCTCTGATAAGGAGATTTATCATTTTACAGCAAAAAGTTCCAGTAAAGAGGTGGTAGCAAGGATAACTGACATAAAAGTTGTTTATGGTTTTATGGCTTACAGTCAGGAGACTGTGGGGGCACGCCAGGCTGATTTCAGCTAGCAGCAGAGTCTGATCATTGGATAAGATGACCTCCCTGAATTCCAGGGGCAGAGTTCCTTCAGCATCAACTAACCCTGATGTAAAAGACAATATCAAAAAACCAAACCAAACCCATAGCTGTCTGGTCAGTTCCAACACATAGTGACCCTATAGGACAGAGTAGAACAACCTCCATAGAGTTTCCAAGGAGTGCCTGGGCATCTGAACTGCCAAGATTTGAACCGTCAATCTTTTAGTTAGCAGCCGTAGTAGTTAACCACTGTTCCACCACGGTTTCCATAAAGACAACAGATAGGGCAATCCTGGAAAATCTATTTTGGGGAATCTTTCACATAAACTAGTAAGACAGCACAAAAGACCCACATGTTTCCACTCTTATTTTTTTATGTTAGCATTTAATGAATGGAAGATTTGACCAATGAAGACACTCCTGACTGTCATTACTGAAATCCGTATCAATGATTGTTACAAAAGACAGTTCAAGAATCACAGTGACTTAACAGTTTCTAGCTAATCTATGAAAAGGTGAAGCTTTCAATTGTTTTGTCCATTTGTAATATTAATATATACTGATTATCCTGTAACATTTTGAACTGGAGCAGACATGGCTCTGACAACACACTTGTCAGCTTTCCACTTTTACTTTTTCGAGTATTTTCCAAATAAACCTTTTCTTTTTGCTTTACTAAACTTCGTGATATTTTTACCATAGAACATACCCCCAAAAAATGCAGCAGCAGTAGAATAGATGAAACAAGACACAAAGTATAGTTTTAGCTTTACTCATTTAATTTCTTCAGGGGTGTCCTTCTCCAGAAATTGATCCCTCTTGAAAACACACCCAAAGTACGTAAGATGTGTCTTGCCATACATGCTTCTAAGGAGTGCTCTGGCTGTACTTCTTCCAAGACAGATCTGTTCATTCTTATGGCAGTCCATAGTATATTCCATATTCTTCCCCAACATCACAACTCAAAGTGATCAATTCTTTGCATGCGTAAGATGCAGTTGAAAATATCATGGCTTGGGTTAGGTACACCTTAGTTTCCAAGGAGACATTTCTGCTTTTCAATGCTTTAAAGAGGTCTTTTCCATATTGTGTGTGCTCTTCACGGTTCTATGCATCTATAGGATGTCATCCTGCTGGTCTCTTACTAGACGGGAGTGTAGAGGGTGAAGGAGAGGACAGTAGATTGTTAAGAGGATATGACATGTATACAATGGACAGGAGGAATGGGCTGTCACCAGGCAAGTAAAGTAGAAAGAGCTGCAGACAGGTGGGCGTGCAGACTTGAAATGGATTGTACACTTTCACTCAATCACAATTAAAAAAAAAAAGGAGTTGTTTTGCAGCAGACTTGCTCAATGCAGTTCACCTTTTGATTTCTTGGCTGCTGTTTCCATGGGCCTTGATTGTGGAACCAGCCAGCCAGCCAAGTGCCGTCGAGTCAGAACCAAGTAAAACGAAATCTTTGACAACTTCAATCTCTCCGTTTATCATGATGTTGCTTGTTGGTCCAGTTAAGATTTTTTGTTTTCTTAATATTGAGTTGTAATCCATACTGAAGGCTTTGGTCTTTGACCTTCCTCAGTAAGTGTTCCAAATCCTCTTCACTTTCACCAAGCAAGGTTGCACCATCTGCATAATGCAGGTTGTTAATGAATCATCCTCCAATTCTAATGCCCGATTCTTCTTCATGCAGTTCAGCTTCTTGTTTCTCAGATTATTTCCTGAGCATAAAGATTGAAAAGACATGGTGAAAGGATACAACCCTGACACACACCATTCCTGACTTTAAACCATGCAATGTCCCCTTATACTGTTCAAATGACTGACTCTTGATCCATATACAGACTCTTCATGAGCACAATTACATGTTCTGGAATTCCCATTGTTCTCAATGTTATATCCATAATTTCTTATGATCTACACTGTCAAATACCTTTGCATAGTCAATGAAACACATGCAAACATCTTTCTGGTATTCTCCACTTTCAGCCAAAATCCATCTAACATCAACAATGATACTCCGTATTCTCTTTTGAATCCAGCCTAAATTTCTGCCAGTTTCCTGTCAAGATACTGCTATAGTCACTTTTGAATGATCTTTAGCAAAATTTTGCTTTTGTGTGATATTAATGATGCTGCCCGATAATTTCTGCATTAGGTTTGATCATTTTGGGGGGGAATAGGCACAAATAAGGATCTTTTCCAGTGGGTTGGGCAGGTAGCGATCCTCCAAATTTCTTCTTTAGTAAGTTTAGCCAATGGTTTGTCAATTTTGTTGATCTTTTCAAAAAACCAGCTTTTGGTATTTTCAATTGTTTTTCTATTCTCTAATTCATTTAGTTCTTCTCTAATCTTTATGATCTGTTTTCTTCTGGCACCTCCAAATTTCTTGGCATAGATGAGTGAGCACTTCCAGTGCAGCATCCATTTGTTGAAACATCTCAGTCGATATTCCATCAATTCTTGGAGCCTTTTTTTTTGCCAAAGCTTTCAACACAGCTTTGACTTCTACCTTCAGTACCATCAATTCTTGATGATATGATACCTCTTGAAATGGTTGAATGTTGACCAATTCTTTTTTGTGTAATGACTGAGTATTCCTTCCATCTTGTATTGATGCTTCCTGTGTCATTTAACATTTTCCATATAGAATCCTTCTCTACTGCAACTCAAGGCTTGAATTTTTTCTTCAGTTCTTTCAGTTTGAGAAACATCAGGTGCATTCTTCACTTTTGGTTTTCTGTCTTCATCTCTTTGCACATATCGTTATAATACTTGGTCTTCTTGAGCCGCCCTTTCAAATCTTCTGTTCAGTTCTTTACTTCATCATTTATCCCTTTTGCTTTATCTACTGAAGTCCAAGAGCAAGTTTTGAAGTCTTCTGACATTCAATTTGGTCTTTTCTTTCTTTCTTTTTAATAACCTCTTGTTTTCCTCATGGATGAGGGCTCTGATGTCATTCCACAACTCATTTAGTCTTTGGTCATTAGTGCTCAGTGAGTTAAATCCATTCTTAAGATGATCTCTAAACTTAGGTGGGATATACTCAAGGTTGTACTTTGGCCCTTATGCACTTTTTATAATTTTCTTCAGTTTCTGTTTGAACTGCAATGAGTACCAGGCCTTGTTCTAACTGATGATGTTGAACTTTTCCACTGTCTCTTTCCACAGATGTAGTCAATTTGATCCCTGCGTATTGCATCTAGTGAGGTCCATGCACATAGTTGCCATTTATATTGGTGAAAAAAGGTATTTGCAGTGAAGAAGTCAATGGTTCTGAAAAATTCTGTCACACAATCTTCAGCATCATTTCTATCACCAAGGCTGTATTTTCCAGCTGCCAATCTTTCTTCTTTGTTTCCAGCTTTTGCATTGCAATCACCAGTAATTATCAGTACATCCCAATTACATGCTTGATTGATTTCAGATTGCAGAAGTTGATAAAATTCTTCAATTCATTCATCTTTGGCCTTAATGGTTGGTGTATAAATTTGAGTAACAGTTGTATTAAGTGGTCTTCCTTGTAGGGGTATGGATATTATCTTCAGAATAGATCTTGAAATATTCTTTTTAATGGTGAATGTAATGCTATTCCTCTTCAAGTTGTTATTCCTAGCATAGAAGACCACATGATTGTTCTTCAAAATGATCAATATTAGCCCATTTTAGCTCACTAGTGCCTAGGATATCAATGTTTATGTGTTCCATTTCATTTTTGATGATTTCTAATTTTCCTAGATTCATACTTTGTACATTCCATGTTCTGATTGATTATTAAAGGGTGTCTGTACCCGTTTCTTCTCATTTTGAGTCATTCCACATCAGCAAATAAAGATCCCAAAAGCTTGACTCTATTCACATCGTTAAGGTAGACTCCACTTTGAGAAAGTAGCTTTTCCCCAGTAGGTCTTCTGAGTACCTTGCAACTAGGGGGGCTCATCTTCCAGCACTATCTGAGACAGTGTTCTTCTGCTATTCATGTGGTTTTTGCTGGCTAATTCTTCTCATAAGCAGACTTATAGGTCCTTCTTCCTAGTCTGTATTAGTCCAGAAGCTCAGCTGAAACCAGTCTGCCATGGGTCACCCTGTTGATCTTTGAATGCTAGAGACATAGCTTCCAGCATCATCACAACATGCAAGCTCCCAAGGTACAACAAACTGACAGACAGTGGGGGACATCATGCTTGGTAAAGTAGAGGGTCAGCAAAGAACTGGAAGACCCTCAATGACATGGGCTAACACAGCTGTTGTAAAAAAATGGGCTTAAGCATAACAATGATTGTGGGCATGGCACAGGACCACGCAGTGTTTTGTTCTTTGTGTATAGGATCACTATGAGTTAGAACTGACTCAGCGACCCCTAATAACAAGAAGCAGAAGAGAAGAGGGGTCCAGAAGTCAAATTCTAGTAAAAAGACCAGACTTAATGGTCTGACTAAGGCTTGGCTTGGCTTGGCTAAGACTGGGGAGACCATGGAAGACATGGTACCCAGGCACTCTGTTAGTCCAGAACTGAAACCATTCCAGACACTAATTCTTCAAACAAAGATTAGATGAGGGCTAAAAGATGTGAAACACTGCTGTGAAGACAGTGCTTTTCAGCTCAAGTAGATACATGAGACTAAATGGGCAGCTCCTGTCCAGAGGCAAGCTAAGAAGGCAAAAAAGGGACAAGAGCTGGTTGAATGGGCATAGGAAATCTGGGATGGAAAGGAAGAGTATGCTGTCACATTACAGGGAAAGCAACTAGAGTCATATAACAATTTGTATATAAATTTTTGTGTGAGAAACTAACTTGAATTGTAATCTTTCACTTTCACACAATGAAAACAGTTAATAAATAAATCATCAATGCATATGATGAAACAACTGACCCGGAATAAATATAGGTAGTAGGCAAACATGTAAGAAAATATTTATTCTCATTTGTAAGTTAAAAGTATTAAAATTAAAAATAACTGTGAGATGATTTAATGCCTATTAAGGTAAGATTAGGTTGTGGGTACAAATGGTACATGGACAGTGCTTTGGGGGATTTTAGTTAGGAATATTTTGGTTGCAGGTAACAGAAACTCATTCAAATTACATGAATAATAACATGAATTATAATGTAACTATGAATTATTCCACAATACTGAACATAAATAATATCTTCCTTTTTAAATTGTTCTAAACTAAATTAAAATTGATTCTAGCCCTTTCTTACTGTGATTGTTGGAAAGTTCAAACTTGGGGCTTTCTCTACTGGCTCACCTAAGAGACTTAATGACAAAAGGGACTTCTGCCTCCAACAATTGTGGACTACACAAGTCAGACTAACCTTTGCAGTGATAACAGCTAGAAAAGCCGGACCCCCGTCCCCAAATCTTAAAGGCATCAAAGGGCTGTCAAGAAAATGAAGATTCACTGTACTGGATCTAAGGGATAATAGAGTCGACTTTTCCTCTAGATGTGTTTGCTAATTTATCAGGGGACAGCAGAGAGGGTAAGCATGCTTTTCTTGGCCTCTTGGGGCTAGAAGAATACACATTGTAATCCAGTGTCCATGACTGATGGAGTGGGAAGTGAATTGTCCTCTGACGAATCTGCTTTGCCTTGGGAATCCAAAGGTCTACACCTAGGTAAAGGATTGAACTACTTGGCTTCATGTAATTTCTTAAAATTGATCCCACCTTGTGAGTGCTCCTAACATTTAGAAAAACCAAACATAAATCCTCCCATGAAGAAGATGTCTTAGACTTCAAATTATTTCTACAAACTATTTTATAAATACAGTGTTTGACCCATGTGGAGATAAGTTAACATTAAAAATCAGGAAAACTGAGCAATAAAAACACATGCATAAAGTTTCAGTATTGGAGTTACCAGACACATAATGTAAAGTAAGTGTATTAACTGTGCTAAGGAACTATTAGATGTGATTGCAAATTTTGACCCTGATTTGGTCAATATGTTAAAAAACTAACAGAAATTTTAGGACAAACAAATAAAATAACAATACTGAAAACTGAGTGGATAAATTTAACAGCCAATTAGATACAGCAGAAAGACAAATCTGAAAATAATATCCAAAATTAAGAGTGAAGGAGGAAAAGATTAAAAACACACTTAAAAGACACCACAGACAGTGAATACTGAAACTACAGTGAGTACTGGAAAATTTGAGGAAAGAGAGAGAATGGGACAGAAGCTATATTTGTAGGGGGGAAAAGTGATTGAGAAGTTTCAGAACTAATAAAAGACCTGAACCCATGGTTTCAAAGTATTGTATCAGCCACATCAGGGAAGTAAAAAAAATAAATCCATACCAGAAGGAAAAAGTTCATAATAAAAATGCTGAAAACTAAAGATAAAGAGACCATCTTAAAAGCACCCAGAGAAGAAAAGATAACTTTCCAAAGAAATTGGCAGCTAATTTTTCTACAGAATATATGGGAAGCCAGAACACACTGAAATTGCATACTTTATACCAGCAAAAATATTCAGGAATGAAGATGAAATAAAGTCATTTTCAGACAAAACACATTTCAGGAAATTTGTCACCAGGACACTTGTACTAAGGGAGCTACTAAAAGATATTTTGGGGGTAGAAGGCAAATGAATTACCACAGAAGGAAGGTCAAAAAAGAAAAGTGAAAACAATAAAAATGACAAATAAGTTAGCAGATCTAAATAAACATTTGTAAGAAGTAACAATGGTGTCATGTTTGGTGTAAAAAAATACAGAGCTAATTACTCTCTGCACCCCACATTGGTGAGTGGCGTCTGGGGTCTTAAAAGCTGCCAAGCTGCCATCCGAGGACACAGCAAATGGTCCCAACTCAGCAGGAACGGATGCTCACCGAGGGCCAAAATGGCATGCGGTAAAGACAACCGAGAAGACAGAGAGACCTACAAGAGTGGGTGCCTACATCGACCTGGGACCGGAAGAACTGGATGGTGCCCGGCCACCACCAGTGATAGCCATGACGGAGCTCACAGAGAGGAGCCTCACTGGCAATACAAGAATAAAAAGAGGTGCATCATGAGATCTCCACTAAAAGACCTCAATTGATGGTCCAGCGGTTTTGGGGTTCCTCTGAGAGCATGGCCCCCGGCCCTGATGCTGCCCGTTCCCATAAATTATAACAAAGGTCCACTCTTTGGACAGGAATGGAATGGACTTGGCAATGCAGAGTAACCATATGTTGGAAGCACTTTATGGTTCTGTACATCTATAGGATATCATCTTGCTGACCTCTGGCTGAAGGAAGGGGAGTGGACGGAGAGGAGGGGAAAGGAGACTGTTGGGAGGATCAGACATGTATGGAGCAGAGAGGAATAGTGTGCAATCACCGGACAGGGAGAGCAGTGGAAGCTGCATATAGGGGGGCATGTAAATTTTCATGTGAATGTACATTTTCACTCAGTTGTGTTAAATAAAAATGAAAAAAAATACAGAGCTAATTAGAGCAAGTGTTTTAAAGTCTGCACTGTCCAGGAAAAATATTAAAAAATACAGTTAATTTTAGAATTCAGTAAATCAAGGATTCATGTTATAATGTGTAGTGTAACTACTACAGAAATAGTAAAGATAGAGAATAACTTTCAACCTAATAGACAGGGACATGTAATAATAAGATATACATAATCAACAGCAAAAAGTCCAAGAAAGGAGAGAAAGAGGAATATAAAACAGGCAGAACGAATAGAAAATACGCAAGAAGATGTTAGATTTGAACCAACTGTCATGGATTGAATTGTATTCCCCCAAAAATGTGTGTAGAAATTTGTCACGGCCATGATTTCTGGTATGGTGTATGCCATAAACCCTGCCTCTGAGATGTTAATAAGGATGGGCAGCAGTTGAGCTGGTGGGGCAAGATTTAATGTGTGGGATTGTATTGTGGCTTAGAACAGCCTCTTGAGATATAAAAGAAAGGGAGCAAGCTGAGATTTTGGGAGACCTCATACCAGCAAGAAAGACGGCACTGTAAGAGCTAAGCATGTCCTTTGGGGAAGACCTGGGGCCCCTGTGCCTCAGAAACTCCCAGTTCAGGGGAAGACTGACAACAAGGACCAGAGAAAGACTTTTCCTGGAGCCGACACCCTGAATTTGGACTTTCAGCCTACCAGGCTACGACAAAATAAAATTTCTCTTTTTAAAACCATCCACTTACAGTACTGCTGTTACAGCAGCACTAGATGACTAAGACATGTACTAGCTAAGACACCAACTGTATCAACAATCATAGTAAATATAAATGGATTAAATGCTACAATTAAAAGACAAAGATAGATTGGATGAGAAAAGGAAACTAACTGTATGTTATTTATAAGGCACACATACATGTTGTTAGTTGCTATCAGTTGATTCCAACTCATGGTGATCCTATCTAAAAGATAAAGCTACAGAAAGACAGAGTTAAAAGAAAAAAATGCATATAATCAAGATAAAGTTGGCATTTCTGTATTAATATCAATGCAGCAGACTTGTAAGTGAAAAAGCCAAAATCACAGGTAAAGAGGAACACTTCAAAGCCGCAAAACATTCAGTTCACAAAAAGATGTAACAATTCTTTATCCTAATAACATAGCCTCAGAATACATAACACAAACAATTGAAATTACTACAAAGATAAAGAGAGAAATCCACAGTCATAGTGAAAGATTTTAACATACTACTCTCATTAACTGACAGAGCAAACAAAAAACTTAATATTTCAATTATTTGAACCATACAACCAGCAAACTTGATATAATGGACATATATAGAACACTGTGTGCAATGGCTACAGAGTACATATCTCAAAATCTTCCAAATGAACTTGTGGTCACAGGCTGCATAAAAGTAGTGAAAATAAAGCACCCCTGGCCAACTACTTTTATCTCTGAGATGAACCCATGGTGCTAGAACTTTTATCAGTCCACAGGTCAATGGGCAGTACAGACATTAAATTCTCCAAATTCCATTTCAAACTCACAAGAGAAAATCTAGCTGGACAACCATGGCCAAGTGCCCGCTGCTGATCCAATCAGCTATGGCAGGGATCATGTATAAGCGAGAAAAGCAGCAGTCCTCAAGGAAAGAGGGTCAGGTACTAGACAGAATCTTACCACCATTACAAAACTGTCTTGGCAGGTAAACAAGAAAGCAGAATGGCAATTCGCAGCAAAAGTCATGAAGATGGTTGTAAATTTAATACCAGAAATGAACCTAAAAGTATAAAAATACTGCAGGCACAAAAACACTGCAGCCTTAGCAACCTGAAACTCAACTGGAAAGTTTAACAATAGAAGCAGTACTTTAGGGAAATTCTGTGAATCAACATGATGGTATACTTTGCAGCTATTAGAAATAAATTATACAAAACATTCTGTCGAATGTTTAGCTATGTTTATCCTCAACAACAACACAAAAACATATATCCATAAGCAACCTACAAATTTTTCTAGAGAAAACAGAAGGAATAGAAATAATTTACATGTGACAAACACATTTTCATTGGAGAATTAATGCTTGGCAAGATAACACAGGATAGATCAATCCTGCTGGAGGCCTTCAGTTGGTCTCTCTAGAATGTAGTAAGTATTCTTCTCAAGGGTAAGCTTCCCACCTGTCATGAGCACCCAGAAAACATCGGGGGTTGTGAGAGGAAAATAAGTAACTAGCAAGGTTTGGGACCAATAATATGCTTTATTTAATCACACCATACACTCACTGTTAAGCAAAGGAGGGAAAGGTGCTAGCACCAGGACACAAAGCGCTCTCATTCACATTACTTAAGAACTCTTATCCGTATTTACACTAGTTGGGAACTCTCATTTGCTTAGTTAAAACCCCCACAGTTTCCACTGGGCCCCACAGGGACTGCAGCAGTCACGTCATAACATTAGTATGTCAACACACTCACTTCCATAAAAGCGGACTTCACTCTAAGGAATTTAAGGACTGGCTGGGCTCTCACCGTTCCAACATCTGGAGAATCTGAAATAGACTTTTATGGTGACAAGATGTCCGGGGGTAAGGCCCACAGGAACACAGCAGAAGATCAGGTACCAACACAGTCACAGTCACAATCACTGGAACCAGGCCTTCTGGCTGAAGCAGATGAGGGCAGACAGGTCTCAGGATAAGTTCACAGCACAGCGGACTGGCAGGCATAGACTCTCAGATGGAGGCTGCTTGCTCCAGATCCAGAGTGCTGGATTTTTAAGACAAGTTGTTTACTTGGCTCTGGTTGCTATTGTCCAGTCCACGAGATTCTTATCATCTGGTGCTTCCAGTTGTTGACTACTTCCTGATTGGTTATGGTCTTCATCGTTTCCCTGACCATCTGTGGCCATGTCTATCTGGCAGTTGTTTGTCTTATCTTTGCCATGGCCATGTATTTTCTCACCGTCTTACTTAGCTTAAGCACAGCCATTTTGTGTTTTAATAGTTCAGCCAATTCATGGTTTAACCAATTTTAGCTTATGTTGATGACAAGACTCCACTTTGCTGTATATTCTATTCTTGTATATATATATGTATGTGCCCACACACACATACATATGTATATGCATATGTATATACATATACATATGTCCATTTCACACTCTTTGGTTTACCTATTAACCATCATGGATTACTGTATTCAAAGCAGAAATGGAACCTAAGGCAAAAATGAAGCCTTGAGCTATGATGTCGATCCCTTTTGAGAACCTGGTTTCTTTAAGATACATAATTTTCTGTATAGCAAGAGGGTGACAGTGTGATTAGACAGGTATGTCATACAACATTGTCTTTAAGACTGATTAAACGATTTACTGATGTACCATAAGCATAGTCTCTGTGATTTCAGGGATCAGTTTCACAAAACAGATGGAGTTCTTCAAAAACAACACAAGAGCCCAGACCAAAATGGTTGTACTAGTGTATCTGGACCACCGTTTGACTCAAATTGGCTTCAAGAACCTGTTTTGTTTTGTTTTTCATAAAGCTCAAAGTTCAAAAAGATGCCTAAAGGTAGTAAGTAGCCTGTGTAGGTTACCCTAATCTCCATGAAAGTCAAAAATCTAGATTCCAGAAGAATTACATACCACTCCTTTATAGTTCCCTCTTTTGGGTTACGATCTTACTATAGAATCTTGGATCAAAAATATTCAACAAGTGGTAATTGAACACCATTTGGTTTTCACAATCCCAGGCACCATATATCTCACCTGAGTTTAGAGACCATCTCAAGAACAGACTTGATGCGTTGAAGACTAATGACCAGAGACCAGATGAATTGTACAATGACATCAAAGACGTCATCCATAAAGAAAGTAAGAGGTCATTAAAAAGACAAGAAAGAAAACAAGAGCAAGATATCATCTTACCCCAATGAGGTTGTCAATAATCCAAATAACACACACAAAACAACAAATGCTGGAAAGGCTGCAGGGAGATTAGAACTCTCTTACATTGCTGATGGGAATGCAAGATGGTACAACCTGTTTGGAAAGCAATTTGGTACTTTCTTAAAAAGCTAGAAAGAGAAATATCATATGTCCTATATGATCCTGCAATTCCACTGCTTGGAATATATCCTACAGGAACAAAGGTGGTCACACCAATAGACACATGCACAAAAATGTTTATTGCAGCACTGTCCACAACAGCACCACAACAGCAAAAAGATAGAATCAACCTAAGTGCCCATCAACAGATGAATGGATAAACAAACTATGGTACATATTACAATGTAACACTATGCAACGATAAAGAACAATGATGATTTTAGGAAGCATCTCATAGCCTGGTTTCAACTAGAAAACTATGTTGAGTGAAATCAGCTGCAAAAGGATAAGTATTGTATGAGACCGCTGCTATAAGGACTTAAAAACAGACTTATGTATGGAAGAGAAGGCTCTTTGACAGCTGCAAGGGTGTGGAGGGATGGAGACAGACGTTCACAAACTAGATAGTAGTTAGGAATTTGGTTAGGTGAAGGGAGTATTAGAAGGCAGATTAGTGTAACGAGACTACACCATGAACTGAAGATTTTCTAAACTCAACCCAACATTTCAAAGGATAGAGTAGAAGGGATAGGGGCCTAGGGACCATGTTTTCAGGGGACATCAAGGCCAATTGGCATAACTAGCCTTTTGCTAAGAGAGTCTTCTGCACCCCATATTGGTGAGTGGTATCTGGGATTTTAAAAGCTGCCATCTGAGGAACACAAAATGGTCCCAACCCTTCTGGAACTGATGATGACTGAGAACATCAAAGACATGAGGAAAAGGAGCCCAGCAAACAGAAGGCTCCATATGAATGGGAGACTATATCAGCATGACAACGGAAGAACCAGATTGGTGTGTGGCCACCACCAAAGGCAGCCATGATGGGGGACACAATGTAGAGTCCCTGAAGCAACCAAGAAAAAGAGGTGTGCAGATCAAGAACTCTACTAAAAGACCAGAATTGATGCCCCAGTAACCTGGAATATCCCCTGGGAACATGGCCCCTAAACTTGCTGCTGGCCCTCGCCTGAAACCAGTACTAAGGTCAACTCTTCAGACAAGAGTGGACTGGAATCAGGGGCACAGTGTAAGCATGCGGCGTGAGTACTTCATGGTTTTATACATTTTGGGGAGGCTATCCTACTGGTTTCTTTTAGATGGGAGAGGAGGAGGAGGAGAGGAGGGAGATAGGTGTTCATTAAGAGAATACTAGAAGTAAGGAGTGAAAAGGAGGTATGTGCTGTCACGGGGAGGAGAGCAGATCGAGTTGCAGATAGTTGATTTGGATTGTATACTTTCACTTAATTGCAATTAAAAAGAAGGAAAGAAAAGACCAAATTTAGGTGTCAGGAGAGACTCTGAAACTTGCTAATGTAAAAGGAAGCAGTGATGAGTTAAAAGAACTGAAGATTTCAAAGGGCAGCTCAAGAAGACAAAACGAGGCATTACAATGACAGGTGCAAAGAGCTAAAGACAGAAATCCAAAAGGGAGCAACGCGTTCTGAATTTCTCAGACTCAAAGAACTGAAGAAAAAATTGAAGTCTCAAGCTGCAATAGTCAAAGTTCTACCAGGAAAACATTAAATGACTCAGGAAGCATCAAAAGAAGATGGAAGGAATACACAGAGTCATTATACCAGGAAGAACTGGTCAATGCTCAGCCATTTGAAGAGGAAGTGTATGATCAGGAACCAATGGTACAGAAGGAATGAGTCAAAGCTGCATTGAAGACACTGGCAAAAAACAATTCTCTAGGAATTGATGGAATATCAACTGAGATATTTCAACAAGCAGATGCAGCACTGGCAGTGCTCACTCGCCTATGCCAAGAATTTGGAGGACAGTTACCTGGCAAACTGACCGGAAGAGATTCGTATATACACCTTTCCCAAGAAAGGTGATCCAATCGAATACAGAAATTGCCAGTTTCATTAATCACACTCAAGTAAAACTTTGCTCAAGATCATTCAAAAGCAACTGCAACAGTATATTGACAGAGAACAGTCATTAATTCAAGTCAGATTCAGAAGAGGACATGGAACCAGGGCTATCATTGCTGATGCCAGATGGATCTTGGCTGAAAACAGAGACTATCAGAAAGATGTTTATCAGTGTTCTATTGACCATGCAAAGGCAATGGACTGTGCGGATCATAACAAATTATGGGCAACACTGGGGAGAACGGAAATTCCAGAATGCTTAATTGAGCTTATGAGGAACACGTATACAGACCAAGAGGCAGTTGTGCAAACAGTACAAGTAGATACTACGTGGTTTAAAGTCAGGAATGTGTTTGTCAGAATTGTATCCTTTCACCATACCTCTTCAATATGTATGCCAAATAAATAATCCAAGAAGCTAGACTATATTAAGAAGAACAAGGCATCAGGATTGGAGGAAGACTCATTAACAACCCACATTACACTAATGACACAACTTTGCTTGCTAGAAGTGACGAGGATTTGAAACACTTACTGATGAAGATCAAAGACCACAGCCTTCAGTATGGATTGCACTTCAACATCAAGAAACAAAAATCCTCACAAATGGACCAGTAAGCAACATCATAATAAACAGAGAAAGCATTGAGGCTGTCAAGGATTTCATTTTACTCGGTTCCACAATCAATGCCCATGGAGGAAGCAGTCAGGAAATCAAAAGTTACATTGAATTGGGTAACTCTTCTGCAAAGGACCTATTTAAAGTGTTAAAACGTAAAGACGTCACCTTGAAGACTAAGGTGGGCTTGACTCAAGCCATGGTATTTTCAATTGCATTATGTGCATGCAAAAGTTAGACAATGAATAAGGAAGACAGGAGAAGACTTGATGCCCTTGAACTGTAGTGTTGGAGAAGAATATTAAATGTACCGTGGACTGCCAAAAGAACAAACAGATCTGTTTTGGAAGAAGTACAACACCAGAGTGTTCTTTGGAAACAAAAGTGGCAAGACTACATCTTATGTACTTTGGACATGTTGTCAGGCAGGATCAGCCCCTAGAGAAAGACATCATTCGTGGTAAAGTAGAGGATCAGCAAAAAAGAGGGAGTCCCTCTATAAGATGGACTGACACAGTGGCTGTAGCAGTGGGCTTAAACACAAAAATGATTGTGGGTATGGCACAGCACTGGGCAGTGTGTCATTCGGTTGTATACAGGGTCACTGTGAGTCAGAACTGACTCAACAGCACCTAAAAACAACAGGCACCATATAGTGAACTAGAAAATAGAACAAAAACACTAACAATAGTATTAGGCCAATTATCTGAAATAACCCTTTGAACAAGGAAATGAATCTCATGAGGTGTTTGTGTATACATAAGTAGCATCAGTAGCCATCTGTCATGTGTCTCAGCAGCAACTGTATTCTGTAAAACCTCAGTCTGTGTATTAATACAAACAAAATGTTTATCTATTAAGGCACTAAACTGTTTCTTGATAGACTAGGAAATCGAATGTTATTTTAATTTGTAAAATCAGAGTTCAAATTTCAGACACTTCTCTGGTTACGATATTTACAACTTTGCTAAGTTTACCAATAGGAAGTTCAATATTTAACTTACAATATTTAAACTCATTAGTTAAATACTTTAGGAGAAGGGAAAGTGGTTTCTTATATTTAGAAGTAGGACCTTAAAACACCAGCAATATTCCCACACAAAACCCATAATATCTATTCATTTACTCAAGTCTTATGTAGTTACTTTCTGTTCTACATGATTCTGGATCATCTGTACTCTGTAAAACCATCAGTTTCTGCATAAGAGTTCTAGAAATCTCAATTTACAGTCCTTCTCACAAGTTCGGTATAGTCCATCTTCTTATTGAGATAGTCTGGTCAAACACTTTCAGAAAATCAGCAAAGTAAAAACTTATCTCTAGATGGCAGAACTTAACATGGCCATGATTAATATATAAAAATAAATACTCTTAAGAGTGAAAAGACCCAGTATAAGTTAATTGCAAGCAAAATGTAAATTCCAGATAAAATTAAATCTGCTAAAAAAAAAAAACTTAGATAATAATATTTCTAAATATAACCATTGACCATATTTTTAAAGAACTTCAGGCATCATACATAATAACCTTAAGGCTTAGAACCGTATAGTCAGGATACACCAAGATTTTTATGTACTAAGATTATTAAGTCTCCTAATACCTGAATAGTGTAAAAATAACTTCATAGGCAAATAATTTGAATTTCCAAAGCATTGTCTTTGATGATGCTGAATTCAAAAATATAAAGTTATAATCAAGTTAGCAGTTACGTAATAATAATAAAATGATGACATAGTATTATGTATTTGTTATATAATATTAGGCAAAAACATAAGAGAATATAGCTACCGTAAATTTTAACCCAACGAGAATAAGGTACTTCTCTTCATTTTAACCCTGCCATGTAACTTATCAAGTAAAACTTTTTTAGCACTTTGTCTCTCCAGCTTCTTCTTCCTATGGCCTCAAGGCCTGGGCCTCAGGCCCGCGTCAGTCCTGCTGGGGCAAGTGTTCCAAAGCTCTGTAGCTCCACCAACTTAAGTGCCCAGGGGCACCCCACTCTGTCAGGAAGTCTGCTGCACACAGGCACTCAGATCTCTTGCTCTGTGGGTCAGCTCCAGCACTGTCTTGTGCTGCTCTGCTTCTGCAGCTACCCATCTACTGCCACTGGTCCTCTGCTGTTTCTCACTATCTGTGCCTTCTTCCATGTTAATAGTTCTCCATTCCTTCGGAGTCTTCTACCCATTCAGTTTGTTTTTTTTTTTAATTTATTTAATATGACTGAGTGAAAATGTACATTCCATCATAAATTTACATGCCCACTTTATATGCAGCTTCCACTGCTCTCCCTGTCCAGTGACAGCACACTATTCCTCTCTGCTCCATACATGTCTCATCCTCCCAAAAGTCTCCTTTCCCCTCCTCTCCACCCACTCTCCTTCCTCAAGCCAGAGGTCAGCAGGATGATATCCTATAAATGTAAAGAACCATAAAGTGCATCCAATATATGGTCACTCTGCACTGTCAAGTCCAATCCATTCGTGTCCAAAGAGTGGACCTTCATTATGATTTATGGGCAAGGGCAGCATCAGAGCCAGGGGCCATGCTCCCAGGGGAACCCGGAAACCGCTGGACCATCAATTGAGGTCTTTTAGTGGAGATCTCAGGATGCACCCCTTTTTATTGTGTTGCCAGTGAGACTCAGCTTAGTGAGCTCCATCGCAGCTATCACTGGTGGTGGCCGGGCACCATCTGGTTCTTCCAGTCCCAAGTTGATGTAGGCATCCACTCATATGGGTCTCTCTATCTTCTGGGTTGTCTTTACCCCATGTCATTTTGGTCCTGGGTGAGCATCTGTTCCTGCTGAGTTGGGACCACTTGCTGTGCCCTCGGATGGTAGCTTGGCAGCTTTTAAGACCCCAGACACCACTCACCAATGTGGGGTGCAGAGAGCCCTGTTAGCAAAACACTAGTTGTGCCATTTGGCCTCGATTTTGCCTAAGAGCGTGGTCCCCTGCCCCCTGCCTCAGCTACTCTATCCTTGCAATATTGGGTTAAGATGAAAGGAATACTCAAGTTATGCTGAAGTCCACTTAATGTTGTTCTTGTTTCTAACGTGTGCTATCACCGACTTCACCCAACCAGGTTTCTAGCAACTATCTAATTTAAACCTTCCCCACCTCGCCCTCCCTTCCTCCCCTCCCTTGCAGCTGTCAAAGAGTCTTTTCTTCCATACACAAGTCTGTTTTTGAGATCTTATCATAGAGGCCTCATACAATATTTGTCCTTTTGTCACTGACTACTTTCACTCAACATAATGTCTTCCAGTTGAAACCAGGTTAGGAGATGTTTCCCGGAATCATTGTTATTCTTTATCATTGCATAGTGCCTCATCGAGTATATGTACCATAGTTTACCTATCCATTCTTCTATTGTTGGGCATCTGGGTTGATTCCACCTTTTTGCTATCGTGGACTGTGCTGTGATAAACATTCTTGTGCATGTGTCTGCTGGTGTGAAAGGCCTTGATTCTGTAGGATATATTCCAAGTAGCGGAATTACTGGGTCAAATGGTATATCAACATCCATTTTTTAAGGAAGCGCCAGATTGCTTTCCAAAGAGGCTGGGCCATTTGCAACGCCACCAACAGTATAGGAGGGTTCCACTTTCTCCACAGCTTCTCCAGCATTTGTTGTTTTGTGTTTTTTGGATCATGGCCAACCTTGTTAGGGTGAGATGGTATCTCATTGCAGTCTTGATTTCAATTTCTTTAATAACTAAAGATCGTGAACATGTCTGCATATGTTTTTTTGGCTGCGTGGATCTCCTCTTTAGTGAAATGTCTGTCCATCTCCTTTGCCCATTGCTTAATTGGATGATTTATCTTCTTTCAGATCCGACTCGACGGCATTTGGCTTTGGCTTGACTATTGATATTTTGTAGTATCTTATAGATTATGGAGATCACATATCAGTCTCACATACAGTTGCCAAAAACTTTTTCCCATTCTGTAGTATTCTTTTAATTCTATTCATAAAGTCTTTGGATGAGCAAAAGTGTTTGATTCTTAATAGTTCCCATTTATCTATTTTCTCTTCTGTTGATTGTGGTTTGTTTGACAGATTTTGGAGTCTGTCCACATTGTGTATTAAAACTTCTACTGTTGTTCCTACCTTTTTTTGGATGAGCTTTATCGTTTTAGGTTTGATATTTAGGTCTTTTATCCAGTGGGAGTTGGTTTTTGTATAAGGTGTAAGATATGGATCTTGTTTCAATTTATTGCTCATGGATATCCAATTTTGCCAGCACCATTTGTTGAAGATACTGTTTTTACCCCAGTTTAATGTCTTAGGGCCTTTGTCGAATATCAACTGTTCGTAGGCAGATGGTGTCATCCCTTGGGTCTCAATTCTTTTCCATTGATCCATCTGTCTGTTCTTGTACCAGTACCAGGCTGTTTTGACCACTGTGTCAGTGTAGTATGTTCTAAGGTCAGGTAATGAGAGGCCTCCCAGTGTGTTCTTCTTCTTTAGTAGTACCTTACTTATCCGGGACTTCTTCTCTTTCCAAACAAAATTGGTGATTTGTTTCTCCATCTGATTAAAAAATGACACTGGAACTTGTATTGGGATTGCATTATATAAGTAGATTGCTCTGAGTAAAATAGACATTTTCACAATAAATCTTCCTATCCATGAGCAAGGTAGGTTTTTCCATTTACCTAAGTCTTTCTTGGTTTGTTGTAGTAAGGGCTTGTAGTTCTCTTTGTAAAGGTCTGTTGTTTCTCTGGTTAGATTAATTCCTAGGTACTTTACCTTCTTGATTGAAAGTTCTTCTCCTTCAAGGCTTTGACCTTCTTAATTGAAAGTTCTTCTCCTTCAAGGCTTTGAATGTGTCATGCCACTGTCTCTGTGGCAGCATGGTTTCTGCTGAGAAATTTAGTGAGAGCCTACAGTGTTTCCCTCTGAATGTTAGCTTTGCTTTGAGTCTTGCTGCCTTTCAGAGTTGCTGCTTATGTTTCATTTTGTTAAGCTTCATTATAATATGTCTTGGGGTCTTTCTTTTGAGATCTATATTGGGTGGTGTACAATATGCATCTGATATGTCTATATTCTCTTCCTTCATGATTTCTGGGAAGTTTTCTGTCAGCAGCTCAGCAACGATACTCTCTGTGTTCTCAGATGTTTCACCCTGTTCAAGGACTCCAATTAATCGAAGGTTGTTCCTCAATAGAGTCCCACATGCTTCTTAATGCTTCTTCATTTTTCTTGTTTCTTTTTTCTGATTTCTGCTCATAGGCTGGCATCAGAGCTCTGTCTTCCAAGTCAGAAATTTTTTTTTCCATTTGTGTTCCATTCTGTTTTCTTGGCTTTTCATGGAAGTTTCTATGACTTTGACTTTGTTCTTGATCTGTTGGATTCCAAAGTACTGGTGTTCCATCAGATCGAACAGCTTGTTTAATTTCTTCTTTTGTTGTGCTGCATTTTTTATAAGATCTAGAAGGCCTCTATATACAATCATTTTGTATTCACTTTCTGATGCTTTCATAAAAGTTTCTTCATCTGTAAAACTCCTTGGTTGCCTTGTTTGGGAGCCTTCTGAAGCCTTGAGTGATTTCTTGTATGCCACAAGTTTCTGTTGCTTTTTGGGTCCCATGTGAGTAAGTAGAGACTGGAAGAGACACTGTGAGGATGGACTGAAGATGTTTCTCTAGGCTGTCTTAAAATGTAAACCAAAAGGTACCTGACCACTTCCCAAGTCAGTCAGGTTTTCAGGTGTAGAGGTCCCTCTTCCCAACTGGAAAAGTAAGTACCTGTATATCCAACCCCAGATGACACAAACTAGTTCAGAATACAGCAATGCTACTGCCCTGTTGGCTTCTGCTGACAGGGCCCAGCCTTAGGTGACACTGTGTAAAGTACTGCTTTTCTGGTAGAAAAGTTCTCTCCTATGGGCAGGCTCTGGCTCCCAAGCTAAGAATTAGGTCCAGCTGCAGCCACTGTATCCAAGACGGCACCCTACACACAGGCAGCAGATAGAGGGGCTAAAGGTGCCGAGAGGTAGTGATTCCTCTGCTTCTGTTGCAGGGCCCCCACCATAGGCGGCACTGTGTGAATTACTGCTTTTCTGTTGGAGAAGCGCTGTCCTGTTTGCAGGCAATGGCTCCTAGGCTAAGAAATAGGTCCCGCTAAAATCTCTGTAACTGACATGGCATCCCGCACACTGACGGTTGAATTCCGTACAAACCCCACTGTGGCAGAGATAAAAAGACAGGCCCAAAGTGGCTAGATTAACAGGGTCCTAAGCCTGGCTCTCAAAATATGGGAATTTCACCTGCCTATCCCCCCAGCAACGCGTCTGAGTCTAGCAGCTAGGCAAGACTCAGTTCTGCCTGCCAGCCAAGATAGAGGAAAAAAAAGTCAAAATGGTGTGTTTATCTTCAGTCTGTGATACCCAGGGCTAGCCAGGAGTGGGAGTCAGTGAAAGAGAGGAGGTTTTTCACTCAGTGATATGAAGTCAAAAGTAACAGCCCTGTGCCATGTCCTGGGGCTGATTAGGTGATCAGAAAGCTCCGTTTGATTATCAGTTCAGGTGTTGGTTTCCAGAGGGATACAGGGAGATGTGTGCTTAGTCCGCCATCTTGACTCCACCCCTCCATTCAGCTTTAAAACCGTTTTCACATTTTAGGTGTTTGTTAGAGCACCACCTCGCTACCAAATTCTGTTTTATTTAGCCAGAAATACCACAAATTGGATGGTTTTAGCAAAGAAAAGTTTGTTCTTACACAGTCCAGTAGGCTACAAGTCCAAATTCCAGATGTTCACTCCAGGGGAAGGCTTTCCCTCTGTTAGCTCGGAAGCAAAGTCCTTGTGTTTTGGATCAGGGAGCATCATGGTGCAGAAACCTCAGGTCTAATGGACACACTCTTTTGGTACTGCTTTCTTTATGGTACAAGGTTCCCAGCTCTGATTGCTTCCCTTTCCTTTTATCTCTTGTAACATGAAAGGATAAAAGGTGGTACAAGCCACAGTCCAGAGAAATTCTCTTTACAATGGAAGAGGGATGGGACCTTAGGAAACGACTTACAGTCCCACCCCAATTCTCTTTAACATATAGCATGGGAAAATCACAAAATGGAGGACAATCAAAAACTACTGGGAATCATGGCCCAGCCATAGGGCTACACACATTTTGATAGGGGACACAGTTCAACCTACAACACACTGTATTTGTAAATTTCTTTAGCTAAATTGTCATTTTTCACAGTATTGAATCTACTTATCCATGAACATAGTATGTTTTTCCATTTATCTAGCTCTCTTATGGCTTCTTGCAACCGTGTTTTGTAGTTCTCTTTGTACAGAGTTTTTATATTCCTGATTAGATTTATTCCTAAGTATTTTATATGTTAAATGCTTTTCCAAATTTGAATGGCTTTAAGTTGTAACTTGCTTTCAATTGTTGATTGTTTTTCAACTAAAGAAAGAAACATGAGAGTAATAACTTGTAATGATGGTTCTCATTAAAAATAATTCTTATAGATAAGTCCTGTTTAAATAATGGTCTGCTCATATGTCAAATGCCATAGAGTTGCCACTGCTGCAGGAGACCAGGAAGGTTAATGCCCAGGACCTAGTACAATGTGGAGAAAAGACTGAAGTTGTCAAGGATTTTATTTTATTTGGATCCATAATTAACACCCATGGAAGCAGGAGTCAAGAAATTTTAAGAAACAAAAGCATTGCATCGGGCAAATCTGCTGCAAAAGACCTCTTTAAAATGTTGAAAAGCAAAGATGTTACCTTTAAGACTAAGGTGTACCTGACCCAAGCCATGATGTTTTCAGTCACCTCTTCTGCAAGCAAAAGCCAAGGAAGACCAAAGAACTGATGCCTGTGAATCAATTGTATTGGTGAAGAGTACTGAACACAGTGTGAACTTTCAAAAAACTTAACAAATCTGTCTTGGAAGTACAACGGGGCTGCTCCTAACAAGCAAGCATGGCCAGACTATGTCTCATATACTTTGGACATGTTATCAGTAGGGATCAGTGCCTGGAGAAGAACATCGTACTTGGTAAAGTGGGGGGTCAGTGAAGAAGAGGAAGATTTTCAAGGAGATAGACTGACACAGTGGCTGCAACAATGGGCAAGATCAACCATAACAATAATTGTGAGGCTAGTATAGGACCAGGCAGCATTTCATTCTGTTGTATAGAGGGTCGTTATGAGTTGGAAGCAACTCAGAGCACGTAACAAAATAAATGCATGACACATACTAGGATTATCAAACTAGGATTATCAAACATGTGTTGAATGAAATACTATGACTACATTGTCCCCCCAAAATCAACAAGCTTAGGCTTTTAGCCTCGGGTGCAGATGAATTCTAATGTGCTTGTTTCACTACCATCCTTGGGCAAAGTCTTTCCTCAGTTTTCACCACTGTAGGATGCAGACAATAAGAATACATTCTTCCAGCTGTGATGGGGCACACAATGTAGAGTCTCTGAGGCAATATGAGAAAAAGAGGGGTCCAGCTCAAGAACTCTACTAAAAGACCAGAACTGATGATCCAGCAGACTGGAGGATCCCCTGGGAGCATGGCCCCTAGACCTGCTGCTGCCCCTGACCAGAAAACACTGCTGAGATCAACTCTTTGGGCAAAAATGGACTGGACTCAGGGACACAGTATGACTACATGGTGTATGTGTTTCATGTTTCTATGCATTTATAGGATGCTATCCTACTGGTCTCTTTCTAGATAAGAGAGAAGAGGGTGCGAAAGAGGGGACAGAAGCTTGTTAGGAGGATGCTAGAAATATAGAATGAAAAGGATGAGTATGCTGTCACCAGGCAAGGAGAGCAGAAGGCGCTGTAGGTAGACGTGCATGCAAAATTGATTTGGACTGTGTACTTTCACTTAATCACAACAACAACAACAAAAATACATTCTTCAAAGATACTGTGAGGACTACTGATACAATCTAGAACAGTGCCAATCCGTAATAAGTCCTCCGTAGTATATGAAGTCAAGTGAATTGTACCAACTAGCATTCACTGTCTTCAGTGCATGCCACCACGATGATCCCTTCCTAGGTTGATAGGGAACATTGAGGTGAACTACTTAGACAAAATTGGGAATGGCAGACACACAGACTGTCAAGATACAAAGATAACTGTTGCTGTTCACTGCCCTCCATTCAGCCCTCCCTCAAGGTGACCTCATGAGTATCAGAGTAGGACTGCTCCACAGGGTCTTCAAGGCTGTGATCTTTTGGAAACAGATCCCAGATCTGTCTTCAGAGGCTCCTTTGGGTGGGTTGAGCTGGTAGTCTGGCACCTAACCATTTGTACCACTGAGGATCCAATTAAAACCACCGACCCAGCTGCTCATAGTCAAGTTTGGGAAAAGTCAAGTTTGCCTGAGACTTTCCAGGTTTAAGCTGGAATCGTTTTAGATGCCAGGACACTGAGTTCCTCCTCCCCATCACCCCCTTGAAGGATGTGGAGTGAGGAACATTGGAGAAGACAAGGCTGGACTAAAAACTTCAGCAGGAACATCCAATGGACTCAAGAACCACTTTCTTCCCCACACTCTCCCACATCCTCTGTACAATGTGTGCCTCATTTTAATTTCTGTAAAATGCCATCTCACCAACACATTTTACATTTTCCTGCAATGAGTTCTTGTCAATGTTTAATCATTGCCCTAGAATTTTGAAGAATACAAAGAAAAAACAATAATATCCAAAAGTTTTTCTCTTTCCCTTTCTCAAGGTACCGCTCCATATACCACTCGGGTGAGTGGCAACTGGGGTCTTAAAAGGCAACAAGCTACCGTCTAAATAGCACCAAATGGTCCCAATCCCCATGGACCTGGAGCGAATGGAGGACATCGAGGACAGGAGAAAAATATGATGGAAGGGGCATGTGAGCCATGCCTGCTTCAGCATGGGACCAGAAGAACTGGATAGCACCTGGCCACCACCAGTGACAGCCTGGATGGTGCAGGTGGAATGGAGCCGTGGCCATAGCAGGTGATGGAGTAGAGGGCAGAGCTAGAACTCGACCAAAAGACCACATTTGATGGTCTTTCTGAACAGAGGCCACTCTGGGAACACAGCCTCTGGACTCTCTAACTCCAAAGCAAGTCCAGCATGGGGCCAGCTCCCCAGACTAAGACTGACCTGGACCATACAAAACATAGAGTGATACTGGAGGCAACAAACCTTTACCAATATACATCGGCTTGTCTGAGGGACACTTTGTTGGAGCTGATTTGACAGTGTGAAGAGGGACAGATTTTAAGAGGTGATCACAGGAAGTTTCAAACAAAAGGGGGAAGTGTGCTGTGACATGGGTGGGCCCAAGGAGTGTAGATAAAACAGAAGAGAGTTCTACTAAAAGAAAGTTCTGTAAAAATAAAGTTTTGGGTGTTATATGGCAATGCAATATAGACTGTAAAATTCTTATTAATTCAAAATAAAAAGAAAAATAACGAAAAAGCATTCTGGGGATAAAAAAGCACAAAATATATTTCTGATCCTTCCTTGTCATTGATAAAACATTAAATTAGACTCATAACCCTATTTTTTGTTCATGTTGTGCTTTCTCTTTGAGGCTCTCTAACATGCAGGGCAACATAAACTTTTACTCTTTCCTGGAATCTTGAGTCTGGACCTGAAAACCAACTTTACTAAATCCCCCATTTTGGCAGT
This sequence comes from Heterohyrax brucei, assembly GCA_028571685.1. Taxonomy (NCBI): domain Eukaryota; kingdom Metazoa; phylum Chordata; class Mammalia; order Hyracoidea; family Procaviidae; genus Heterohyrax; species Heterohyrax brucei. The sequence goes on along the minus strand of CM053149.1, from coordinate 106,680,787 downwards.
TTTTTGAAGCTGAGCAAGCAATCAACTTCCCCGATTATGTGGACCCAGCAAACCGCACTCCCTGATGCTCAGATCTCCGAGGTGCCCCGCCACGCTTGCCTGACTGCAGTCTGTCCTGGGCACAGCAAAGAGCGTCGGCCAGATCGGCGGAGCTTCAAGCCCTGAACCCGAGAGGCCGAATTCCACGCTCTGGGTGTCCACACTTGACAATCCCGGCTACCCAACAACCCCACTTTGAGCTGTCCGACCGAAAAATCGCTATTCCTGGGGTCGCAGAGTTTCAGAGCTGCCGGGAGCTCCCGACTCCATCCCCAGGGGCCATCTGCGCCCGCCTTCCAGGCTAATGTAGAAGGCAGGTTGGACTTAATTTAGAGACGACGTTCGGCCTCTCCTCCACCAGAGCATCTGCGGTCTCTGCACCTGCCCCCTCTGTACACGCCAAAAGGGCGCGAAGTTACACCCGGCTGGCAAGGGTTGACTCCCCACCTTTCTCTGCTCCCAGCGCACTCACCTACACGATGTCATCCCGACTCCCTTCGCCCTCGGAAGGCCAGAATTTGTCCACGGGACAGCGACCTCAAGTTCTGATCCGTCCTGGCAATGCCCACAGCCAATTAGCTGGGACCTGGGGAGGTGGAGGCAGCCGCGAGTGCTGTCAGTCTGGTTCTCGCCACCCCGCCCGATTCTGGCCCACGCCCCAGAGAATTCAAGATCACCGCAATGATGATTGCAACCGCTGCTTAAGGAGCGCTGACTAGATATGGAACACTAAACATTTATTGTGTTGCTTTGTATCTTTTTTTTTGGTCACAGCAGCCTGAAGAGGTGACTACAGTTATTGCCACACTTCTCAGACAGGAAACAGGCCAACTGAAGCAATCAGCTAGTAAGAGGTGTCGCTTGGCAGACTGAGTCTGGGTCATCCCTACTCGACCTCTGACCCTGAGAATGCAAGATGCCTCCTTTGCCCCCTGTGCCAGCCGCTCTGGTAGTTTGATGTTGAGAGTCAGACCTCTCAGAGAAGGGCCAGGAGACCAAACCGGTGACCACGGAGATGCAGGCTTTTCCCAAGAGTTTTAGTAAGCTGGTGTTGCTCTAATAGAAATACCATAGAATGGATGGCTTTAATAAAGGAAAGTTTATTCTTACACAGTCCGGTAGACTACAAGTTCAAATTCAGGATATCTGCTCCAGGGGAACACTTTGCCCCTTGTCAGCTCTGGAGGAAAGTCCGGTACTGCATCAGTCTTTATCCAGGGAGCATCTTGGCACAGGAAACTCGGGTCTGAAGAACCCGGTCTTCTTCAGTGCTGCTTTCTTGATGGTGTGAGGCTCCCAATTCTCTGCTTGCTTTCCTTTCATCTCATGCAGGACAAAAGGATTAAGGGTCGGGCAAGCCATACTCCAGGGAAACTCCCTTTACAGTGGAGCAGGGAGGTAATCATATGAAGGGATTTACAGTCCCACCCTAATCCTTTAGCATATAGCACAGGAAAAGTCATAAAATGGAGAGCAATCATAAAATATTGGGAATCATAGCCCAGCCACATGGCTACATTTATTTGGGGGGAGACGCAATTCAATCCATGACACCAAAGCTGGGCAGGGAGCGCAGTCACTTCCTGCATCCCCGCCCAGGAGCATTTGTGGTCACCCGAGATGACCTACTCCCTCCTCAGTCACCTGCCAAGCTGCCAGGGCAAACCTCATCGAACGTCCTGCCAATAGCCTGCCTGTCCCGGAGCACAAGGTGCACCTTGCCCAGGACTGAGATTCCTGCTCCCTAGCTTTTCTCCTGACCCACAACTGTCTTGGACCTCTTCTCTTCTGTTGCTAATTGGGCTTCTGTCTGCACTTGAGGGAGAAACAATATCCTGCGCATCTCTGGTCTTCTGATCACCTCGGCCCCTTCCTTCTTCCCTTGAGGGTGAAGCTTGTTGCACGCACTCAAGCCCCTCACCGCCTGCCTCTAGCTCACACTTGGGTCTGCCCAGTCCGGCCTTTGCTCTCCCCTCCCCCGCAATCCACTTGAGCTACACTGGCAAAGACTGGGAGGTGGCATGGGGGATGGGTACTGGACGTGAGTGGATTTCTCTGTCCGTGAATTTCAGGCGTTAGCTTTGTTGGGCCTCTCTCATGAGCCAGAGGCCCGAGGCTGTGCCAACATTTAAAGTCCTTGGCTACTGAAAGAAGGTTCACTGGATTCACTCACTGGGGCCTCAGAAGAAGACCTGACAATTTATGTCTGAAAAAATCAGACATTTGAAAATCTTATAAAGCAAAGTTCTAACATGACACTCATAAAGTGGCCATGAATAGAAACTGACTCCAAGGTAACTGGTTTTTCTGTTGGCGTAGAGTCAATTCTGACTCATAGCAACCTGACTGGACAGAGTAGAACTGTCTTATAGAGTTTCCAAGGATCGCCTGATGGCTTTGAACTGCTGATCTTTTGGTTAGCAGCTATAGCACTTAACCACTCTGCCTCCCGAGTTTTCCACCGCTTCTTAGGTCCTGCAACAGGCAAGGTGCCAAGTACCTTTGTGGCTCATCTAAATTGTAATTGACTGTCACTCAGCTAAGTTGTAAACATATTCTTTTTTAAGTAGACATAGCAATGGCATCCAAAATCTGTGCAGAATGGGCAGAATATGTTTTCATGTGTATATGGTTTAGACTAATTATACCCCGCTGAGCCCAAAAAGGATTTAAGGCAAGCAAGGATACGTACCCCCACACATCTGTCAGGTAATCCAATCATTAATATAACAAGCAAGCAAAATTTTACTGAAGATCATTCAAAAGCAGCTGCAGCAGTATGTTGACAGGGAGCTGCCAGAAATTCAAACTGGATTTAGAAGAGGATGTTGAACTAAAGATGCCATTGCTGATGTCAGATGGATCCTGGCTGAAAGCAGAGAATATCAGAAAGATGTTTGCTTGTATTTTCTTGACTATGCAAAGGCATTAAACTGTGTGGATCATAACAAATTATGCATAACATTGCAAAGAACGGGAGTTCCAGAACATTTCATTGTACTCATGCAGAACCTGTACATAGACCAAGAGGCAGTCATTCAAACAAAACAAGGGGATACTTAATGGTTTAAAGTCAGGAAGGGTGTGTCTGTGTTATATCCTTTCAACATATTTATTCAATTTGTATGCTGAGCAAATAATTCAAGAAGCAGGACTAAGAACATGGTATCAAGACTGGAGGAAGAATCATTAACAACCTGAGTTATACAGATGGCCACAACATTGTTTGCTGAAAGCCAAGAGGTTTTGAAGTGCTTACTGATGAGAAATAAAGACTACAGCCCTCAATATGGATTACACTTCAACATAAGGGAAACAAAAATCCTCACAAATGGACCAGTAAGCAACATCATAATCAATGGAGAAAAGACTGAAGTGTCAAAGATTTCATTGTATTAGATTCACAATCAATGCCCAAGGAAGTAGCAGTCAAGAAATTAAGTGACATACTGCACTGGGAAAATCTGTTGCAAAAGACCTCAAGTTATTAAAAAGCAAAAGTGTCACTTTAAGGACTAAGGTGCACTTGACCAACCTATAGTGTTCTCAGTCATCATATATACATGTGAAAACTGGATAATGAATAAGGCAGACCAAAAAAGAATTAATGTCCTTCACTTATGGTGTTGGTGAAGAATATTGACTATACACCATGGACTGTCAAAAGAATGAACAAATCTGTCTTGGAAAAAGTACGGCCAGAATGCTCTTTAGAGCCAAGGATGGAAAGACTTTGTCTCACATACTTTGAATATGTTATCAGGAGGGACCAGTCCCTGGGGAAGGGCACCCGACTTGGTGAAGTAGAAGATCAGCCAAAGAGAGGAAGATCCTTGACAGGATGGACTGACACAGTAGCTGCAGCAATGAGTACAATGATAACAATGATGGTGAGGATGGCACAGGACTGGGCAGTGTTTCATTCTGCATTGTCTTAACAATTATTGCTATGTTGGAGCCACTGTGTCAATCCATCTCACTGAGGGTCTTCCATTTCTCTGACCTTCTACTTTACCATGCATGATGTCCTTCTCCAGGAAAGTTTTTACAACACATATTTTTGGGGACACAGTTGAAACTATAACATTTCATTCTTTGCCTTCCCCCACAATTCATGTTTTTCTCATACACAAAACACAGTTACACCATCTCAACATCCAAATGTCTTAAATCAACTCCAAGTCCAAAATCTCATCTTCTGATTCATCTAAATCAAACATGGGTGAGACTTTAGGGGTATTCCAGCCTGGGCCAAAATTCCTTTTCTTCTATGAATGCATGAAGTATAAAATAGAAGTTATCTGTTTCCAAAATACAATTGTGGGACAGGTACAATGTATATATGTCCATTACTAATGGGAGAAATTGGAGGGAAAGAGGTGTTAATGGGCACCAAGCAAGCTCCAAACCCAGCATAACAAGTTACACTAACTTTACAGCTTGAAAATAATCCTCTGTTCTCTGAGACCACCTCGATAACATTAGTGCCCTCCAGAATCTGGGTGTTGGATTCCGGATGGAGGCCCTCAACCCTGGGTCACATTACAGGCTCACTGGTACAGCAACTCTGTTCCATTGGCTTTGGGCAGTCCCATTCTCCTAGTCCATTTGAGTTGGTGAGCCATTCTTATGCCCCTTCGACATAGTAGCCCCACACCCTCAGCTCTGGGGAGTGGCCCCATCCTCTTGGCCAAACTGAATGGCAGCCCCACCAACCCCTACTTCCGATGTGATTTGGTGCAGCTCTCTGAAACCTAGAAGGCTGTGGCTCCAGCCTCTGAGATCTAGAAGACCATTGCTCAATCTTTTGAAACCAAAGCTGTCCTTCTTCTTGTGCTCCTTTCAACAGATCTGATCTCCAAGCTTCTCCAGAGATGGTCTTTTTCTTTTCTTGAAGGACAACAGGTGGCATTCCTTTGGCCTGCCTGTAAGGTTCCAAGGAGCAGACAGCTTTCCTTCTCTCATTCTACTTCTGCTCCTTTCAGTCTAAGCTGTTAAGTTTTCTTCTGTGATAGTGGTTCAATCCATCAATCACAGACTTAATCTCTTTAAAGATTAGGTCACCAAATTCATGGTAAAAATCCTAAAATCCATGTCCTGAGTTTGTACAACAGAATTCTCCCAATGTTTAAGTTCTATTTTCATTTTGCACAGTTCATTTTTAAGTCCATCTCTTTCCTCTTACATTTTACCATAAGCAGCAAGGAGAAACTACCTGGCCCCTTTAAGATCTTGCTTAGAGACCTCATCAGCAAGATATCCAAGTTCATCACTTACAAGTTCTACCTTCCACCAAATATTTCAGCATAATTCAGACAAGTTCTTTGCTACTGTATAAAAAGCATCAGCTTTCCTCCATTGTCCAATCACATGTCCATCATTTTCTTTTCACCAGAAGCACATTTAACATTCACATGTCTAACAATGCTCTGTTGACGGCACCACATGTATTCCTTAAGGTGCTAGAAAATTTCTCTGTGGCTCTCCTTACTTCTAAGCTCTCACCAGAATTGCCTTTGACATCGGTCATTCTACAGTCTTTTCATGGCAATTTAGGCTTTTATTATTAGGTACCCTAAAGCTGTTTCAGCCTGCACTCATTACCCAATCCCCAAACTCGTTCCACAGTGTGGGGTTTCATTAAAGTAGCACCCCACTTCTGGTTACCAAAGTCTGTCTTAGTTATTTAGTGTTACTGTAACAGAAATACCATAAGTGGGTGACATCAACAAACAGAAATTTATTTTCTCAGAATAGGAGGCTGTTGTTGTTAGGTGCCATCAAGTCAGTTCCAACTCATAGCAACCCTATGAACAACAGAATGAAACACTGCCCGGTCTTGCACCTTGTCCACAATTGTTTTTATGCTTAAGTCCACTGTTGCGGCCACGGTGTCAACCCATCTTGTAGAGGACCTTCCTCTTTTTCACTGACCCTCTATTCTACCATGCATGATGTCCTTCTTCAGGGACTGATCTTTCCTGATAACATGTCCAAAGTACCTAAGACACAGCCTTGCCATCTTTGCTTCCTAGGAGCACTCTGCTTGTGCTTCTTCTAGAATAGATCTGTTCTTTGGCAGTCCATAGTACATTCAACATTCTTCTCCAGTACCACAATTCAAAGGCATCAACTCTTCTTCTGTCATCTTTGTTTTTGGTCCGGCTTTTGCATGCATATGATATGATTGAAAATACCATGGCTTGGGTCGGATGCAGTTTAGTCTTCAAGGTGACATCCTTATTTTCGAACACTTTAAAGAGGTCCCTTGCAGCAGATTTTCCCAATGCAATGCATCTTTTGATTTCTTGACTGCTGCTTCCATGAGAGTTGACTGTAGACCCAAATAAAATGAAATCCTTGACAACCTCAATCCCTTCTCCATTTATGACAATGTTGCTTACTGGTCCAGTTGTGAGGATTTTTGTTTTCCTGATATTGAGGTGCAATCCATACTGAAGGCTGTGGTCTTTGATCTTCAGCAGTAAGTGTCTCAAGTCTTCTTCATTTCCAGCAAGTAAAGTGGTGTCAGCTGTGTAACGCAGGTTGTTAATGAGTCATCCTCCAATCCTGATGTCTCATTCTTCTTTGTATAATCCAGTTTCTTGGATTATTTGCTTGATATACAGATTAAAAATGTATGGTGAAAGGATACAACCCTGACGCATGCCTTTCCTGACTTTAAACCATGCGGTGTCCCCTTGTTCTGTTTGTGCGACTACCTCTTGATCCATATATGGATTCCTTAAGAGCACAATTAGGTGTTCTGGAATTCCCATTCTCTGCAAAGTTAGCCAATGTGTAGTCAATGAAACACAAGTAAACATCTTTCTGGTATTCTTTGCTTTCAGCCAAGATCCATCTGACATCAGTGATGGTATCCCTGGTTCCATGTCCTCTTCTGAATCTAGCTTGAACTTCTGGCAGCTCCCTGTCAATATACTGTTGTTGTCACTTTTGAACGATCTTGAGCAGAAATTTACTTGCATGTGATATCAACAATATTGTTCAGTAATTTCCACATTCAGTTGGATCACCTTTCTTTGGAATGGGCAGAAATATGGTTCTCTTCCAGTCAGTTGTCCAGGGAGCTGTTCTCCAAATTTCTCGGTATAGACAAGTGAACATTTCTGGTGTTCCATCTGTTTGTTGAACTACCTCAGTTGATATTCCATCGATTCCTGGAGCCTTGTTTTTTGCTACAAGTCCAAATTTAGGGTGTTGGCTCTAGGAAAAAGCTTGTCTTCTGCCAGCTCCAGGGGAAAGTCCTGTCTCCTTAGCTTTTATTCCTTGGCTCTTTGGTGAGCTTCATGTGGTGGGGCATCTCTCTTCTCCCATCTCTTCTTGCTCACTTGCTTGTTTAATCTCCTGTATATCTCAAAAGAAAATAACTTAAGACACACTCTACATTAATACTGTCTCATTAACATAACAAATACTCATTCCCAAACAGGATTATAATCACAGGTATTGAGGTTAGGATTAACAGTATGTATTTTGATGGGGGGCACAATTCAAAACATAACACTAAGTGTCTATTAGGAATTAAGATTCTTGTAAAGAAACAGACTCTCATCAGTGTGACTTGAGAGAATTACAGGTTTTATCTTGCATAACAGGGAATCCAGGGGAAGATAATCCAGGCCCGGGAAGGTGACTTTACTATGACAAGGACTCAGGATGCTCCAACTACACACTCTGCTATCCCTAGGGGGGAGGTGCCATCCTCGAGCATACATAATGGCTGCTAAAGTTGGAGCCATTACCTCTACATCCCCAGAAGCAGAAAGGAGAAAGGGAAAGAGCCGCGTTCAAAAGGCTAAGATCACCAGTTGAATCTGCTCACTTAAACAAGTGATTTCTACTTACATTTCATTGGCTAGAACTGTTACACATAATCACAGTCAGCTTCAAGACAGGATGGAAAACATAGCTCTTTCACTGGACTCACTGACACCCCAAATAAAATTGAGATTCTGTTACAAGGAAAGAAGGAGAGAATGAATATTGGGAGGATGAGGCAGTCCCTGCCATACCCAGAAAAAACTTCGCTGCTTGGACATGGGAATGCATTTAACAAGAAACAAGGCATCATTAATTCCTCCAATGGGAGGAATTGCCCAAGCCAGGGCTTTAATTTGAGCTCTTCCTCTCTAAAGCCAACTAAGGAAATTTCTTTGACAACTTGCTGTCACAGACCAAGCTTGCACAGCTTATCTGTGAAAATCTCCAGCTGCCAAACCAATGCAAAACCTGATTCAGAACACGTGGTTTCTATATAACTTCAAAAGAGGCAACCAAAAATGTCACCATAAGGACATATTCACAATCCAGGATATTAATGAAATTCCCACAAGATGGACTGCCCAAACAGCTATCCTGCCAAAGACAAGTTCATAAACTGAAAATTATAAAGTATGTGAAGAAACCCAACACCAGGAGAAATAGCAAACATGAAAAACTGTGTACTAGAAACAATAAGACAATTTGGAATAGACTTTAAAGCGAGTGTATTTGCCACCTGAGCACAGGAAAATGAAGAACACCAAAGACATAAAGTATCAGTCCAAGAGACAGAAAGGGCCCCCAAAACCAAAGGCTCCATCAGCTGAGACTGGAAGAACTAGAAGGTATGCAGATATGACTGAGAACTGCCCTGACAGAGAACACAATAGAGTCCCTGATGGAGCAGGAAAGAAGTGGGGCGCAGAACTCAAATTCTAGCAAAAGGCCAGATTTGACAGTCTAAGACTAGAGGGGCCCTGGAAGACACAGGCCCCCCTACTGTCTGTTACTCAAGAACTAAAACCATCCCTGAAGCCAATTCTTCAGAGGAAGATTAGGCTAGACTATAAGACATAAAATGATACTGGTGAAGAGTGCACTTCTTGGCTCAAGTAAATACCTGAGACTAAATGGGCATCTCCTGCCTGGAGGCAAGATAAGAAGGCAGAAGGGAATAGGAGCTGGTTGAATGAATACAGGAAATACAGAATGGAGAGGATGACTGTGCTGTCACATTGTAGGGGGAGCAACTAGGGTCAAATAACAATGTCTGTATACGTTTTTACATAAGAAACTGACTTGAATTGTAAACTTTCACTTAAAGCACAATCAAAAAGAAAATATGTTTGCATTTTTCAAAGAAATTAAAAAAGAATTTGAACCCATAAAACAAAGACAGGACATTATAGTAAAAACAGATTTGAAAAACATTCAAATTGAAATTCTGTAAGTGAAAAAAACAACTAAAATTAAAAGCGGTGGACAAATTTAAAAAACTCACATATTGCAGTGAAGTTGTACGTTAAAGATTAAAGTAGTCCATTTAAAACTACCAGGGAAAAAATAAACAGACAAGTACTAATAGATTTATGTTTAGGAAATGGTATCCAGAGTAACAACATCTTCTTTATTAGCAACAATAGATATCAGAAGACAGTGGAGTCATATTTTGAAAGTGCTGAGAGAAAAGAATTGTTAGCACCTAGAATCTTATATCAACTTGAAGGTTGAAGTGAAATAGTCATTTTCAAATCCACAAAGATCAGAAGGGTCTTTGCCCCCTCAATCCAATCTGAGACACCTATTAAAGGATGCACTTCAGTAAAGAAAAATGAACCCAGAAGGAAGTTAGAGACACAGTAAGCAAAGAAGTCAATAAAAAAACTGATGTGCTCACGGGACACAGAGGCCAACTGGCATAACCATACTGCTAAGAGAGTCTTCTGCACTCCATATTAGTGAGTGATGTCTAGGGTCTTAAAAACTAGCAAGCTGCCATCTGAGGTACATCAAATGATCCCAACTCAACAGGAACAGATGATCACCAAGGACCAAAATGACATGGGGGAAAGAGAACCCAGAAGACAGAGAGACCCATGTGAGTGGATGACTACATTTACATGTGACTGGAAGAGCCAGATGGTGCTCAGCCACCACCAGGGACAGCCGTGATGGGGCTCACAAAGTGGAGTCTTCCTGGCAACACGGGGTGCACCCTGAGAACTCCACTAAAAGACCACAATTGATGGTCCAGGGGCCTCAAGATTCCCCTGGGAGTGTGACCTCTGGTCCCGATGCTGCTCTGTCCATAATTCATTACTGAGATCAACTCTTTGGATAGGAATGGATTGGTTTCAGCAACACAGAGTAACCATATCATGTGTGCACTTTATGGTTCTATGCATCTGTTGGATGTCATCCTGCTGGCCTCTTACTGGAGGGGGCAAAGATGGTGGAGAGGAGGGGACAGGAGATTGTTAGGAGGATATGACATCTATAGAACAAATAGAAGTAGTGTGCTGTCACTGCAGGGGGACAGCAGTGGAAGCTGCACACAGGTGGGCATGCAAATGTATACTAGATTGTACACTTCCACTCAATCATAAGAAATAAAAAAGAAAAAGAAAAAACTGATGTGCTTAGACAGTGATTGAATATAATTAATAACTAATTTGTGTATGTTTAAAAACCTAAATCTAAAATATGTGAATATTTGTAAGTCTAAATATGAAAACAACAGCATGAAAGTTCAAATTTCAAAAAGGTGCTAATATTCTTGTTCAAAAGGACAGATAGCTTGATCCACATCAGATTTTGATGGGAAAATTTAAGTGTACATATCTATGTTAAAAATGTAAGATAAAAAAAATAAAAGATGAGTGATTAAAATATAGAAAAAAACTGTGTATCTCCCAAACCAATAGAGGAGGAAAATCAAAAACATTTTTAATCTAACAGAAAAGCAGTAGGGAGCAAAGAGGTGAAAAATATGCTTATCGGAAAAGCCCTTTCTTAGGCTGAGTTCTCTAAAGAAACAAAGTAGTGAAGTGTAGAAATACATACAGATTTATATCAGGGAAATGACTGGTGGTTGTAGAGGCTGGAATGTCCCAGTTCTATGGATCAGGATAGAGGTATCTCCTGAGTCATATCCCCAAGAGGCTGCCATACCCAAGATTGGCAGGTCAGAGAGCAGGGCTCTTGCTCACAGGCTTTGAAGGTCAACTAATCCCAAGATTAGCAGGCAAGAGTGAAGGTAAGCTGCTGGCTCAATTCCCAGGAACCAGAGGTCAGATGAACAGGGGCTAGCTGCAGGGTCCAGTGTGAGCAAAAGCCCCTGAGCCCTGCCTAAACATTCATGCACTCAATGCAGACCGTATTCCCAAGGAAACACCCTTTCAAATGACTGGCTACTCACAGCAGATCTCATCATGGGGATGATCACATTATATCAAATCTCAACAGAGAAGTCATCACAATATCATGAGATGGCCAAATCTCTGAAAATCATAACCCAGCAAATTAACACACAATCTTCAATATCACATCCCCTAATAAGATGTTAGAACTATGCCCGAACAGATTAGAAATCATGGTAATATGAATGGGCTGAATTCATATGTAAAGGTGAGCCTGTCAATTAGATTTTTTTTTTAAATGGGCTATATGATGTTTGCAAGACATACTCAAAAACAAAATATGCATTCAAGTCAAATATGAAAGGATTAAAAAGACTAGGAAGATGAATAACTAAAAGAAATCTGATACAGTAGTGCTAAAATTGGACAAAATTAAATTTTAGGCAATGAATATTAACATGATAAACAGTAAATTTTCTTAATGATGAACACTGATAAGAATAGACAACAATCAGGAAATCACCTATCCATCTAATATCAAAAAGCAGAAAGAAATAAAGGAGAAGTTGACACAATATACCTTCTAGAGAAACAAAGTCGACAAAGTTCTAGTGAGGATTTAAAAAAAACTGAGTAACACAATTAAAAACCTGATAAAAGTATGTGACTTTGTGTGTTTGTGTGCGTGTGTGTGTAAACCCCAGTGCCCACAGACATGTGGCTTAGAGACAGAGAATACACTGTTTTGTTAGTTTGTCTTTAATATTGGACAAGTTACTTAACTTCTCTTTATTGTAAAATGGGCACAGCAATATTTACTAGGCCATGGAACAAAGATAAAGTGCCTGCACCAAAGGAGGCACTCCCTAAATGGTAATATTTTACAATCTAAAACATCATGTGGCAGAGACGGTACTTATTATAACTGTTCAAATGTTAACATTAACGCAGTAATAAAACATCAAATCAAACCCAGTGCCTTCAGGTCAATTCTGACTCATAGAGACCCTGCAGACAGAGTACAACTGCCCCCTAGAGTTTCCAAGGAGCACTTGGTGGACTTGAACTACCCACCTTATGGTTAGCAGCTGTGTAGCACTTAACCTACATCACCAGGGTTTCCATGCAGTAATAGTGATATTGAATAAGCACTTTTATTTCCATGACCTATATGCTGTACAAACGCTGTCGAAAATCACAGGATGGGGGGGCGGAGTCCAGATGGCGGACTAAGCACCCGTCTCCTTATATCCCTCTGGAAACCAAGACCTGAATTGACAATCAAACAGAGCCTTCTGATCACCTAATCAGCCTCAGGACACGGCACAGGGCTGTTAATTGTGACTTCATACCACTCAGCGAAAAACCTCCTCTCTTTCACTGACTCCCACTCCTGGCTAGCCCCAGCTCTCACCGACGGAAGGTAAACGCACCAGTTTGATTTTTTTTTTTCCCTCTGTCTCGGCTGGCGGGCAGAGCTGGGTCTTGCCTGGTGGCTGGACTCTGATGCGCTGCTGGGGGGATAGGCAGGTGAAATTCCCATATTCTGAGAGCCAGGCTCGGGACTCTGTTAATCTAGCCATTTCGAGCCTTTCGTTTTGTAGTTGCCTCAGCGGGGTTTGTGCGGAGCTTTGCAGTCAGTGTGCGGGACGCCATGTTGGTACCGAGATTTTAGCGGGACCTCGTTCTTAGCCTGGGAGCCAGTGCCTGCAAACAGGATAGCAGGATAGCGCTTCTCTGACAGAAAAGTAGTGATTTTGCACAGTGCTGCCTACGCTGGGGTCCTGCAACAGAAGCTGAGGAATCACTACCTCTCGGCACCTTTAGCCCCTCTGTCTGCTGCCTGTGTGGAGTACGCCATCTTGGATACAGTGGCCGCAGCTGGCCCTAATTCTTAGCTTGGGAGTCAGAGCCTGCCCACAGGAGAGTGCTTTTCTATCACAAAACCAGTACTCGACGCAGTGTTGGCTAAGGCTAGGCCCCGTCAGCAGAGGCCAACAGGACAGTAGCATTGCTGTATTCTGATCTAGTTTCTTATCATCTGGGGTTGGATATAGTGGCGCTTACTTTGTCAGATGAGAAGAGGGACCTCTACACCTGAAAACCTAACTGACTTGTGAATCAGAGTGACCACATATTGGAAGCACTTTGCGGTTATAAACATCTACAGGATTTCATCTTGCTGACCTCTGGCTGGAGGACAGGGGAGTGGACGGAGAGGAGGGGAAAGGAGGTTGTTGGGAGGATGACATGTATGGAGCAGAGAGGAATAGTGTGCAGTCACCAGACAGGAAGAGCAGTGGAAGCTGCATATAGGTGGGCATGTAAATTTATACGTGAATGTACATTTTCACTCAGTTATGTTAAATAAAAATTAAAAAAAAGAAAATCACAGGATCACAGTACCTCACAATGCGTTTACTTTAAAAATATATTTCTTTGTAAAATGCTCATAACACACTGGCACGTCAACATACGACAAAACTCTCAAAGCACATTTCCAACTTTGTGATAGCAAGAATGTCCCAAGTGTTGACAGTTCCAAAACCACAAGTCACCTTTTGACCTTTAAATGCATACAGGTTTCCAGTAAAAAATGACCTCTTCATTGGAAAGTTCCTAGGACAACACTTTACAGTTAACACAATACACTATACAGATGTTGTGTCATACTAATTTACAATATATTTAAATCTGTCCAAAGAAACATTTCAACAATTTTCACAGTCCAGAAATTCTCATCATTTGTTATTTTCTACCTTTTTCTTTTTTTTTTTGCTGGGTCTCCTGATTCGGTCATGTGTCTTTTAGAAATAGGTTCTTCTTTGTCATCTGATTCCGCTGTCTCCCTATGGTACAAGCTGGCTTTCTTAGCATCCTCAGCATCCTCAGGGAACATCCTCACCTTAGTTCTCATATCCTTTAGACTGTCTTATTGCCACATCCACCTTTGGAGGTGGTGGTTTCTTCTCAGTAGGGTAGCTCCCCAGAGGTGGCACACAGTTCAACTTCTGTACTTTGAAATTCTTTTGGAGACGCACAAGAATCCAGGCTCAGAATACTACGCCAAGGTTGACAGCTTCCAGAGGCTGCAGACATTGTGTTAGAGGCCGCACCGCAGCCACTCTGGCGTCAAAGGGAAAGGGTCTTAGAGAGAAATGACTGCGCCTTGCCTCTCCCAGCCTGTCTTTCTGCAGAGCTAACTGTAGAGAAAAGACAGGGAAGGCGCGCTCCGCGGCAGGTCCTCGAGTACAGAAGGTGCACTGCGGCACAGCTCCTGGACCCATCACGAAGGCTTCGTGGGTCCTGGGGCCCCAAGACTCGTAGCCTCTGGCTGGCTGTTGTCCTCCTCGGCTGAGGAGTCTGACCAGCTGCTCCTGTATAACAAGAAGTAGTTCAAAGGGTCCTTCTCGTAGGCTGCCAGGATTGCAGTACGGTGACTGATCACGGCGCACGGTGACAGAGCGAGAACACACTTTGTAAGCACACATGATACCTAAGCCAAACACCAAACCCGTTACCATCAAGTTGATGCCAAGTCACAGTGAACCCACTGGAGACAGTAGAACTGCCTAGAGGGTTTCCCAGGAGCACCTAGTGGACCCAAACTGCGAAGCTTTTGCTTAGCAGCCTTACGTTAAGAGCTCTCGACCACTGTGCCACCAGGTTATCCCCACATGGTCCCTAACCAAAGAAGCCACTGCTGTTCGGTCAATTTCTACTCATAGTTTGGTGTGCTCCTTTCCACAAACCCACTGTCATTAAATTGAATTTTGACTCACAGTGACCATATAACCAAAACAAAAACTACTGCCGCTTAGTCAATTCCAACTCAAAAAGACCCTATAAGACAGAGTAGAACTGCTACACAGTGTTTCCAAGGAACACCTGGCAGATTTGAACTGCCAACCTTTTGGTTAGCAGACCATAGCACTTAACCACTACACTACCAGGGTTTCTATGCCACCAGGACTGAGTAAATGGTCCCATAGTGTTTTCAAGGCCATAAATCTTTACAGAAGCAGACTGCCAGTCTTCCTCCCACTGGGACAATGGTGGGTTCAAACTGCTTAACCACAGCACCACCATTTACAGCAGGTAAACGACTAAAAAAAAAAAATTTCCAGTTTTCTTGGAACTCAGTGGTACAGTGGTTAAGCACGCGGCAGGTAACCAAAAGGTTGGTGGTTAGAACCCCCTGGAGGCTTCATAGGAGAAAAACCAGGTGATCTGCTTCTAAAAAGATTATAGCCAAGAAAAGCCTGTGGAGCAGGTCTACTCCTGGCCCAGGACGTTGTTACGAGTCGGAATCAACTCTGTGGGACCTATCAGACATAATAACATCAGGGACTCAACGTTGTGTCCCGTCAGGGCAGTGGTGAAGCCTTCCACTTTGTTTTTCTTCAGTCATCCTTTACTTATCGAGGAATTCTTCCCTTTCCATTCAAAGCTGGTGATTTGATTCTCCATCTCATTAAAAAAAGACATTGGAATTTGTATTGTGATTGGATTGTATCTATAGATCACTTTGGGAATACACATTTTCACAATGTTAAGTCTTCCTTTCCAAGGTAGGTTTTTCCACTTATGTAGGTCTCTCGGTTTCATGCAGTACAGTCTTGTAATTGTTATTGTATAGGTCTTTTACAACTCTAGTTATATTTATTCCTAAGTGTTTTATCTTCTTAGGGGCTACTGTAAAAGATATTGTTTGGTGATTTCCTCTTTGATGGTGTTTTAGTCAGCTAGGGCTGCTCTAACAGAAATACCAGAGTGGATGGCTTTAACAAAGAAAGATTTATTCTTACACAGTCCGGTAGGTTGCAAGTCCATATTCAGGGTGTCCGCTCCAGGGAAAGACTTTCCCCTTGACGGCTCTGGAGGAAAGTCTGGTATTGCATCAGTCATTGTCCAGGGAGTGTCCTAACGCAAGAACCTCTGGTCTGAACGACGCGCTCTGCTCCCGGTGCTGCTTGCTTGATGGTAGCGAGGTTCTCAAATTGTCCTTGGTTGTTTTTCCTTTTATTCCTTGCAAGCTAAAAGCATTAAGGGTGGGGCAAGCCATACTCCAGGGAAACTTCCCCCACAGCAGGAATTCACAGCCCCACCCTAATCCTTTAACATACAGGTTAGCAAAACCACACAATGGAGGACAGTCCCAAGATACTGGGAACCATATCCCAGCCACGTGGCTGCACACATTTTTGGGGGGACACAATTCAAACCATGACAGATGGTCTCTTCATTGGTGTAAAGGAATCTTACTGATGTACTTATGTTTATCTTATATCCTGATACTTTGCTGAACTCTTCTATTAGTTTCTGGGGTTTTTTTGTGCATGGGAATTTCTTAGGACTTTCTGTGTATTAGATCACATCACCTGCAAACAGAGATACTTTTACTTCTTTCTTACCAGTTTAGATTCCCTTTGTTTCTTGATCTTGTCTGACAGCTCTGGCTAGAACTTCCAGCACAATGCTGAATACAAGTAGTGCAATGGGCATCTTTGGTTCCCATTCTGAAGGGGACTGCTTTCAGTCTTTCTCCATTTAGGATGATGCTGGTTATTGGCTTTGCACAGATGCCCCTTATTTACATTGAGAAATTTCCCCTCAATTCCTTTTCTGTTCAGAGGTTTCAACATGAATGTCTTAACATCTCGAACTTCTGTCAAATGCCTTTCCTGCACCCATTAATAAAATCAAGTGATGTTTATCTTCTGTTTTATTCATGTGGCTGACTACATTAATTGTTTTTCTAAAGCTGAACTATCCCTGAATGCCTGGTATGCATATTATTTGGTCATGGTGAATTACTTTCTGATATGCTGTTGAACTCTACTGGCTAGAATTTTGTTGAGGATTTTTTGCATCTAAGAGGTATTGGTCTATAATTTTTTTCTTTTTTGTGTGCTATCTTTACCTGGTTTTGATATCAGGATTATGCTGGCTTCCTAGAATGAATCTGGGAGTATTCCATCCTTTTCTATAGTGAAATAACTTTAATAACAGTGGTGTTAACTCTTCTGTTAAAAGTTTGGTAGAATTCTCCAGTGAAAGTATCTGAGCCACGACATTTTTTGTTACGAGTTTCTCAAGTCTCTCCTTTTGGTGAGTTTATTAAATTGTTCTACCTCTGTTTGTGTTAGTTTTGGCAAGTAGTGTATTTCTAGAAATTTGTCTCTTTTCTCTTGGTTTTCAAATTTAAGAGTAAAATTTTTCATACTATTTTGTTATGATTCTTTTGATTTTCAGTTGGATCTGTTGTGATATAACCCATCTCACTTCTTATTCAAGTTATTTGCTTCCCTTCCTGTTTTTCTTTCGCCAGTTTGGCCAGCGGCTTATGGATTTTGTTGATCTTAAAAAAAAAAAAGCTTTTGGTCTTGTTAACTCTTTCAGTTGTTTTTCTTTTGCCTAATTCATTTAGTTCTGCTCTAATTTTTATTAAATGTTTTCTTCTAGTACTTCAGTGCTTCTTTTGTTGCTCTACTTGCTCCAGTTTTAGGGTTGATCCTTTGATTTGAGCCCTTTCTTCTTTTTGGACGTATGCATTTATTGACATAAACTGACCTCTGAGCACTGTTTTTACTGAATCCCATATGTTCTGGTAGGATGTGTTTTCACTCTCATTTGATTCTATGAATTTCTTTAGTCCATCCTTAATTTATCCTATAACCCAGAAATTTTTGAGAACCATGTTGTTCAGTTTCCATGTGTTTTGATATTTTATCCTTTGTTTTTCTGCTATTAATTTAGACTTCTATGGTTTTATACTCTGAAAAGCTGCTGTGCAATATTTAAATGCTTGGGTTCTGTTAAAAACAAAAGAACAAAGCCACTGCTGTCAAGTTAATTCCAACGTACAGTGAACCTATAAGACAGAGTAGAACTGCTCCACAGGGTTTCCAAGGAACACCTGGAGGATTTGAAGTGCCAAACTTTTAGTTAGCAGATGTAGTAGCTACCCATTACACCACCAGGGTTTCCTGGATTTTGTTAAGATTTGCTTTATGGCCTAATATGTGGTCTATTCTGGAGACTGTTCCATGAGCCTGGAAAAGACATTACACTTGTGTTGTTGGGTGGAATGTTCTATATATGTCTATGAAGACCAGCTGTTGATTGTGACACTTATATCTTCCATTCTTTATTGAGCATCTTCGTGGATGTTCTATCCATCATCAAAAGTGGTATGCTGAAGTCTCCTATTGTTATTGTGGAGCTGTCTAGCTCACCTTTCAATGCTGTTAGAGTTCATTTGATGTATTTGGAAGCTCTGCCATTGGGTATGTAAATATTTAATGTGGGGGCGGAGTGAAGATGGCAGACTAAGTACACGTAGCTTTGCTGTATTCTGAAATACGTTGTAGCACCTGGGGTTGGACACAGAGGTGCTTATTTTGCCAGTTGGAAAGAGGGACCATGATGCTCCCTGACCCAAAACACAAGGACTGCTGTATTCTGAACTAGTTTGTATCATCTCAGGTTGGCTACAGAGATGCTTACTTTGCCAGTTGAGAAGAGGGATCTCCACACCTGAAAACCTGACTGACTCGGGAAGTGGTCAGGTACCTTTTGCTTTATATTTTAAGACAGCCTAGAGGAACATCTGCAGTCCATCCTCACAGTATCTCTTCCAGTCTCTACTTACTCACATAGGACCCAAAAAGCAACAGACACTTCTGGCATACAAGAAATAACTCATGGCTTCAGAAGGCTCCCAAACAAGGCAACCAAGGAGTTTTCCAGATGAAGAAACTTTTATGAAAGCATCAGAAAGTGAATACAAAATGATTATATACAGAGGCCTTCTAGATCTTATATAAAATGCAGCACAACAAGGAGGAGAAATTAAATAAGCTGTTCAATCTGATGGAACATCAGTACTCTGAAATCCAACAGATCAAGAACAAAATCAAAGACGTAGAAACTTCCATGCAAAGCCAAGAAAACAGAATGGAACAAATTGAAAAACGAATTTCTTGACTTGAAAGACAGAGCTCTGATGCCACAGTCCATGAGCAGAAATCAGAAAAAAGAAACAAGAAAAATCAAGAAGCATTAAGAAGAATATGGGACTCTATTAAGAGGAACAACCTTCGATTAATTGGAGTCCCTGAACAGGGTGAGACATCTGAGAACACAGAGAGTATCGTTGCTGAACTGCTGGCAGAAAACTTCCCAGAAATCATGAAGGAAGAGAATATAGACATCTCAGATGCACATCGGACCCTACCCAATATAGATCTCAAAAGAAAGCCTCCAAGACATATTATAATCAAGCTTAACAAAATGAAACATAAGCAGCAACTCTTAAAGGCAGCAAGATTCAAAGCAAAGCTAACATTCAGAGGGAAACCCTGTAGGCTCTCTTCAGATTTCTCAGCAGAAACCACACTGGCACGGAGACAGTGGCATGACACATTCAAAGCCCTGAAGGAAAGAACTTGTAACCAAGAATTATACATCCTCCAAAACTATCTTTCAAATACGAAAATGAAATCAAGACATTCCCAAATAAACAGAAACTCAGAGACTGTGTAAAAACCAAACCAAAACTACAAGAAATACTGAAAGAAGTTCTTGGCTCTGGCTTAGAAAAACGAAACTACTAACTTTATGTTTTAGAACAACACACTACTCAAAACTCTACTCAGTTAGGGAAGGCTCCAAAGTCACTCACAGCTTTAATACGGAAAGAAACAATCCAGTGATGATCACGAAAACTATGGTGCCATCATATTAAAAAGAGGAATGTACTACAGTTGTTATGGTCCTTCCAGATGGAGAGGAAGATGACCAGACTGGTCGTAATTAAAATTCGGTTTATATATAGTTTATTAAGGGGGATCATAGGGGCAGCTGTAAAGCACAACAAAGATGTATCATACAATTTCAAGAAATTTAACACAGGAGTCTCAACAACTACAAAACCAGCTCTGAAAAAGGTGAAAAATCAACTCACAAAAAAGAATGTTCCAGAACAGACTAATAAGAACAACAGAGAAGACATCAATACAAAAATAAACATATCACAATGGCAGCAGTAAACACATACCTATCAATAATTACATTGAATGTGAATAGACTGAATGTTCCAGTAAAGAGACATCGAGTGACATCTTGGATCAAAAGACATGACCCATCCATATGTTGTCTACAAGAAACTCACTTGAGACCTAAAGACAGGAACAAACTGAAAATTAAAGGATGGAAGAATATATATCAAGTTACCAATGAAAGAGAAGAGCATGGGTGGCAATTCTAATCTCAGACAAAATCAATTTTAATGTCAAATCCACCATCGTGGACAAAGATGGACACTATTTATTGCTGAAAGGTTCAGTACACAAGTAAAACTTAACTATATTAAATATTTATGTACTTAATATCAGAGTACCTAAATACGTCGAAGAAACACTGACTACACTCAAAAGAGAGTTAGATGACTCCACAATAATAGTGGGACATTTCAGCACTCCACTCTCAATACTGGACAGATCATCTAGAAAAAAGCTCAATACAGATACAGAAGACCTCATTGACACAATTAACCAACAAAACCTCATTGATATATACAGAACTTTCCACCCATCAGCGGACAACTATACCTTCTTCTCCAGTGCACATGGAACATTCTCCAGAATTGACCATGTGTTAGGACATAATGCAATGCTCAACAAAATCCATACTATTGAATTACTGCAAAGGATATTCTCAGATCATAAAGCCATAAAAGTTGAAATCAATAGCAGAAAAAACAGAGATAGAAAGTGGAACTCTTGGAAACTGAACAACATCTTGCTCAAAAAACATGGGTTACAGACAAAATCAAGGATGAGATAAAGAAATTCATGGATTCCAATGAGAACGAAAACACTTCCTACCAGAACATATGAGATACAGCCAAAGCAGTGCTCAGAGGTCTGTTTATCTCCATAAATGCACACATCTGGAAGGAAGAAAGAAACCAAATGAAGGAACTAACTCTACAGCTTGAACAAGCACGAAGAGAACAACAGAGGAACCCCTCGAGTGCCGGAAGAAATGAGATCATAAAGATTAGAGCAGAGCTAAATGAATTAGAGAATAGAAAAACAATTGAAAAAATTGAAAAGACCAAAAGCTGGTTTTTTTGAAAAGATCAACAAAAGTGATAAACCACTGGCTAAACTTACTAAAGAAAAGCAGGAAAGTAAACAAATAACCCAAATTAGAAATCACAGGGGAGTTGTCATCACAGATCCAACAGAAATCAAAAATATCATAACAGAATACTATGAAAGACTGTACTCTAACAAATTTGAAAACCTAGAGGAAATGGACAAATTCCTTGACTCATACCACCTACCCAAATTATCACAACATGAAGCAGAACAACTTAATAAACTCATCACAAAGGAAGAGACTGAAAATCCCATCAAAACACTGCCAACCAAAAAAAAGCCCAAGCCCAGATGGCTTCACTGCAGAATTCTACCAAACATTTAGAGAAGAGTCATCTCCGATACTACTGAGACTATTTCACAGTGTAGAAAGGGATGGAGTACTCCCAAACTCATTCTATGAAGCCAGCATAACCCTGATACCAAAGCCAGGGAAACACTCAACAAAGAAGGAAAACTACAGACTGATGTCACTCATGAATCTAGATCTAAAAATCTTCAACAAAATTCTGGCCAGTAGAATACAACAACATATCAAGAAAATAATCCATCCTGACCAAGTTGGGTTCATACCAGGGATGCAAGGCTGGTTAAACATAGAAAAACAATTAATGTGATTAACCACATAAATAACACAAAAGACAAGAATCACTTGATTATGTCCATTGGTGCAGAAAAGGCATTTGATAAAGTCCAACACCCACTGATTCTAAAAACTCTTAGCAAAATAGGCATAGATGGCAAATTCCTCAACACAATAAGGGCCATTTATACAAAGCCAATTGCCCACATCATCCTGAATGGAGAGAGACTGAAAGACTTTCCCTTGAGAACAGGAACTAGACAAGGATGCCAACTCTCACCTCTCCTATTCAATTCAATTCAATTAGACAAGACTAAGAAATAAAAGGCATCTGCATCAGCAAAGAAGTCAAAATCTCCCAGTTTGTAGATGATATGATTGTATAAGCAGAGAATCCCAAAGAATCTATAAGTAAACTACTCAAATGGATAGAAGAGTTCAGCAAAGTCTCAGGACATAAGATAAACTTAAGTAAATCAGTAGGATTCCTTTACACCAACAACGAGACTGTTAATGAAGAAATCAACAAATCAATACCATTTACTATAGCCCCTAAGAAGATAAAGTACCTAGGAATTAATCTAACCAGAGAACTAGCTGACCTTTACAAAGAGAACTACAAGCCCTTACTAAGAGAGACTTAGATAAATGGAAAAACCTACTCTGCTCATGGATAGGAAGACTTAACAGTGTGAAAATGTCTATCATACTCAAAGCAATCTACTTATATAATGCAGTCCCAATACAAGTTCCAGAGTCATTTTTTAATGACATGGAGAAACAAATCGCCAATTTTGTTTGGAAAGGGAAGAAGTCCCGGATAAGTAAGGTACTACTAAACAAGAAGAACACACTGGGAGGTCTCTCATTACCCGACCTTAGAACATACTACACTGCCACAGTGGTCAAAACAGCCTGGTACTGGTACAAGAACAGACAGATGGATCAATGGAACAGAATTGAGACCTCAGAGATGACATCACCTGCCTATGAACAGCTGATATTAGACAAAGGCCCTAAGACATTAAACTGGGGTAAAAACAGTATCTTCAACAAATGGTGCTGGCAAAATTGGATATCCATGCGCAATAAATTGAAACAAAATCCGTATCTTACACCTTATACAAAAACCAACTCCCACTGGATAAAAGACCTAAATATCAAACCTAAAACAATAAAGCTCATCCAAGAAAAGGTAGGAACAACAATGGAAGTTTTAATACACAATGTGGACAGACTCCAAAATCTGTCAAACAAACCACAATCAACAGAAGAGAAAATAGATAAATGGGAACTATTAAGAATCAAACACTTTTGCTCATCCAAAGACTTTATTAATAGAATTAAAAGAACACCCACAGGTGGGAAAAAATATTTGGCATCTCTGTGTCAGACTGACGCCTGATCTCCATAATCTATAAGATACTACAAAGTCTCAATAAGAAGAAGATAAATCATCCAATTAAGCGATGGGCAAAGGAGATGGACAGACATTTCACTAAAGAGGAGATCCAGCAGCCAAAAAACACATGCGGACATGTTCACAATCTTTAGTTATTAAAGAAATTGAAATCAAGACTACAATGAGATACCATCTCACCCCAACAAGGTTGGCCATGATCCAAAAAAACACAAATTAACAAATGCTGGAGAGGCTGTGAACATGGAACCCTCCTACACTGTTTGTGTGGTTGCAGAATGGTCAAGCCTCTTTGGAAAGCAATCTGGTGCTTCCTTAAAAAAATGGATATTGATATACCATTTGACCCAGTAATTCCACTACTTGGAATATATCCTACAGAATCAAGGCCTTTCACACCAACAGACAGATGCACAAGAATATTTATCACAGCACAGTCCATGAAAGCAAAAAGATGGAATGAACCCTGATGTCCAACAACAGAAAAATGGATAGGTAAACTATGATACATATACTTAACGGAGCACTACGCAATGATAAATAACGATGATTCCAGGAAACATCTCATAACCTGGTTTCAACTGGAAGACATTATGTTGAGTGAAAGTAGTCACTAACAAAAGAAGAAATATTGTATGAGACCTTTATGATAAGATCTCAAAAACAGACTTGTGTATAGAAGAAAAGACTCTTTGACAGCTGCAAGGGAGGGGATGGAGGGAGGGGGAGGGTGAAGGATTTAGATAGTTGCTGGAAACCTGGTTGGGTCAAATCGGTGATAGCACACATTAGAAACAAGAACAACATTAAGTGGACTTCAGCATAACTTGAGTACTCCTTCCATCTTAACCCAATATTGCAAGGATAGAGTAGCTGGGGCAGGGGGCAGGGGACCATGCTCTTAGACGAAATCGAGGCCAACTGGCACAACTAACGTTTTCCTAAGAGAGTTCTCTGCACCCCACACTGGTGAGTGGCGTCTGGGGTCTTAAAAGCTGCCAAGCTGCCATCCAAGGGCACAGCAAATGGCCCCAACTCAGGAGGAACGGATGCTCACCAACGACCAAAATGACATGGGGTAAAGACAACCCAGAAGACAGAGAGACCACATGTGTGGGTGCCTACATCGACTTCGGACCGGAAGAATCAGATGGTGCCTGGCCACCACCAGTGATAGCTTAGTCTCACTGGCAACACAAGAATAAAAAGGGGTGCATCCTGAGATTTCCACTAAAAGACTGCAATTGATGGTCCAGTGGTTTCAGGGTTCCCCTGGGAGCATGGCCCCTGGCCCTGATGCTGCCCTTGCCCATAAATCATAATGAAGGTCCACTCTTTGGACACGAATGGACTGGACTTGGTGATGCAGAGTGACCAGATACTGGATGCACTTTATAGTTCTATACATCTATAAGATATCGCCCTGCTAACCTCTGGCTCAAGGAAGGAGAGTGGGTGGAGAGGAGGGGAAAGGAGATTGTTGGATGAGACATGTACGGATCAGAGAGGAATACTGTGCTGTCACCGGACAGGGAGAGCAGTGGAAGCTGCATATAGGTAGCCATGTAAATTTATACGAGAATGTACATTTTCACTCAGTCACATTAAATAAAAAAATAATAAATATTTAATATGGTTATGTATTGATGTATTGATCGCTTAAGCAATGATCTTCCTTGTCCACTGTCATTGATTGTATTTTGAAGTCTATTTTATCTGAAATTAATCTAGCCACTCTTGTTCTGTTTTGAATTTTGGTAGTTTGGTATAAGTTATTCCATCTTTTCATTTCTTGTATCTTTAATGTGTGTCCCTTTTAAGCAACATATAGAAGGGTCCTTTTTTTGTTTTGTTTTTAACCCAATCTGCTACTCTTTTGTCTCTTTATTGGTGCATTTAACCCATTTACTTTAAGTATAATTATTGATAGACACTAATTTAGTGCTGTCATTTTGGTACCTTATTTAGTTCTTGACAATTTCTTTGTTCCACTTAATTTTCTGTGCTCAGTCATTTTTCTTTATGTGTTTTCATCCTTTTCATTGTTGCCTTTACATCTGCTGAGACTTCTTGAAATTTTGTTTCTTGTTTTGATGTGTAGGATTAATTTCCATTGTAGTAACGTTAATATTTACCCCTATACATTCTAAGTTGAGGTCTTTAATTTCTTTGTATTGCCTTGACTTCCTCTCCATCTGAAAGACTGATGAATATGTCAATTTGTCCCTCTCTTTGGCATAATGTTGTCAGCAGTTACACACTAAGATCTGTTTCCTTACTTTTAGTGTTTCAGCTTTTATTTTTGTGGATTCCCTATCCATGCTGATATCAGGATCCTCTGTCTGCATTGTATCCTTGAGTATACATCTGATGTTACTGATTTTCTAATCAAAGAATTTCCTTCAGCATTTCTTATAATTTTGGGGTTTTTTTCTCTTTGCAAATTCTCTAAACTTCTGTTTATCTGAGAATGACCTAATTTCACTGTAGTATCTGAGAGACAATTTTGCAAGATATATAATTATTTTATATCCTGCTACTCTGCTGAACTCTTCTACTAGTTTACTTACTGATTCTTTATGATTCTCTGTGTACACAAACATCATCTGCAAAGAGGAAGATGTTCACTTCTTATTTGCTGATGTGTATGCCCTTTATTTCTTTGTCTTGTCTAATTGCTCTGGGCAGAACTTCTAGAATAGTGTTGACTAGAAGTGGTGAGAGTAGACATCCTCGTCTGGTTCCCATTCTCAAGGGAAACTCTTTCAGTCTCCATTCAGGATGATGTACATAGTTGGCTTTGTATAGACACTCCGTATTGCATTGCATTGCACCCCTTATTGCCTTCTATGCCTATTTTGCTGAGTTTTTAGCATGAATGTGTGTTGAATTTGCCAAATGCCTTTTCTTCATCAATTGACAAAATCATGTGATTCTTATCTTCTGTGTTATTTGTGTGGTTGATCATATTGTGTTATTTGTGTGGTTGATCATATTAATTGCTGTTCTGATATTTAACGAGCCTTGCATCCC
Organism: Heterohyrax brucei; assembly: GCA_028571685.1. Classification (NCBI taxonomy): domain Eukaryota; kingdom Metazoa; phylum Chordata; class Mammalia; order Hyracoidea; family Procaviidae; genus Heterohyrax; species Heterohyrax brucei. Next base: position 106,654,399 of record CM053149.1, on the reverse strand, counting down.
TAGTATGAATCCAACTTGGTTATGATTATTTTTGCGGTATGTTGTTGAATTCTATTGGCAAGGATTTTGTTGAAGACTTTTGCATTTAGGTTCATGAGTTGATATTGGTCTATAATTTCCCTTTCTGTGGGATCTTTCCCTGGCTTTAACATCAGGGTTATGCTGGCTTCATAGAATGAATTTGAGAGTATTCCACCCCTCTCTATGCTGTGAAATAGTCTCAGTAGTATTGGAGTTAACCATTCTCTAAAAGCTTAGTAGAATACTGTGGTAAAGCCATCTGGGTGAGGATTTTTTTTTTTTTTTTGGTAGTTTTTTGATGACTTTTTCAATCTCTTCCTTTATGATGGGTTTATTAAGTTCTTCTACTTCTTGTGATAATTTTGTTAGGTGATATGAATCTAGGAATTTCTTCTAGGTTTTCAAATCAAGATATATAATTCTTAATCGGAAGGATTTTTTTTTCCTTCTTCAGAGTTTTGTATATGTAATCCCACTACCTTCTTGCCAGCATGGTTTCCACTAAGTAAGCTCAGTCTTAATGACTCCCCTTTGTACATAATTTTTGGTTTACACATAGCTGCCTTTAAAAACATCTCCTTATCTTTAGTTTTGGTAAGTTTGGTGCTAATATGTCCTGATGTCTTTCTTTGGAGATCTACCTTGTGTCGAGTTTAATGAGGATCTTGGATAATCTCATATTTCTTGATATCAGGGAAGTTTTCTGTCAGCCTATCTTCAACAACTGCCTTAGTATTTTCTGTTAACTCTCAGTGTTCTGGTACTCCAATCACTCATTTATTATTCTTCTTGACAGAGTTTCACTTAACTCTCAGTGATTCTTCATATTTTTTATATTCTTTTATCTGATGTTTCCTGTTATACACTGGTGTCAGTTGCTTTATCTTCAGTCTCAGTAATTCTGTATCCCACTGCCTCAGCCCTGCTCCTTTAACATTCTACTGAATTGTCTAATTCTCTAATTTTGTTGTTGTTATGTGCCGTCAAGCTGGTTTTCACTCAGTCACCCTATGCACATCAGAACAAAAGACTGCCCAGTCCTATGCCACGTGCACAATTATTTTTATGTGTAAGCCCATGGTTGCCGCCACTGTGTCAGTCCATCTTACAGAGTGTCTTCCTCTTTATCATCAACCTTCCATTTTACTAAGCATGATATCCTTCTGCAGGGATTGATGCTTTCTTACAACATGTCCAAAGTATGAAAGACACAGTCTTGCCATCTTGGCTTCCAAGGCTTCTACTTGTACTTCTTCCAGAACAGATTTGTTTGTTTTTTGACAGCCCATGTTGCATTCAACATTCTTCTCCAACACCGCCACTCAAAGGTATCAATTCTTCTGTCTTCTCTGTTCACTGTCCAGCTTTTGCATGCATATGATGCAAGTGAAAATACCATGGCTTGGGTCAGACACACTTTGGTCTTCAGTGATATCTTTACCTTCCAACACTTTAAACAGATCCTTTACAGCAGATTTGCCCAGTGCAATTCATCTTTTGATATCTTGACTGCCGCTTCCACGGATGTTGACTGTGGACCCAGGTAAAAGGAAATCCTTGACAGTCTCAATCGTTTATCTATTTATGATGATGTTGCTTACCAGCATGGTTGCAAAGATTTTGCTTTCTTAATGTTGAGATACAATCCATACTGAAGGCTGTTGTCCTTGATCTTCATCAGCGTTTCAAATCTTCTTCACTTCCAGCGGGTAAGGTGGTGTCATCTGCGTAACACAGGCTGTTATGAGTGTCCTCCCATCCTGATGTCTCATTTTTCTTTGCATAATCCAGCTTCTTGAGTTATTTGCTCAGCTTACAGATTTAAAAGGTATGGTGAAAGGATACAACGGTGACACACACCTTCCCTGACTTTAAACCATGCAATGTCCCCTTGTTCTGTTTGCATGACTGCCCCTTGATCCATATACAGATTCCTTAAGAGCACAATTAAGTGTTTTGGAATTCCCATGTTAGCCATACTTTATTATGATCCACACAGTACAATACCTTCACATAGTCAATGAAACACAGGTAAACATCTTTTTGGTATTCTCTGCTTTCATCCAAGATCCATCTGACATCAGCAATGACATTCCCGGTTCCACACCCTCTTCTGAATCTGGCTTGAATTTCTGGCAGTTTCTTGTTAACGTACTGTTGCAGTCACTTTTGAATGATCTTGTGCAAAATTTTACTTGTGTGTGATATTAATCATATTGTTCAGTAATTTCCACCTTTGATTGGATCACTTTTCTTTGAAATGGGCATAAATATGAATCTCTTCCAGCGGGTGGGCCAGGTAGCTCTCTTTAAAGTTTCTTGGCATAGATGAGTGAGCACTTTCAGTGCTGCACCTGTTAATTGAAGTATCTCAATTGATACTCCATCAATTCCTGTAGCCTCTTTTTTCACAAATCCCTTCAGTGCAGCTTGGACTTCTTCCTTCAGTACCATTGTTTCCTGATCATATGCTACCTCTTCAAATGGCTGAACATCTGATATAATGACTGTGTATTCCTTCTGTCTCCTTTTGATGTTCCCTGAGTCATTTAATATTTTCCCTGTAGAAACCTTCACAACTGCAACTTGAGGCTCGAATTCTTTCTTTAGTTCTTTCAGTTTGAGAAATGCAGAATGTGTTTTTCCCTTCTGGTTTTCCATTTCCAGTTCTTTGCACATGTCATTATAATGTTTTGTCTTCTCAAGTTGTCCTTTGAAATCTTCTGTTTAGGTCTTTTACTTTGTCATTCCTTCCTTTTGCTTTAGCTGCTTGACATTTGAGAGAAAGTTTCAGTCTCTTCTGACATGTAATGTGATCCTTTCTTTGCTTCTTGTCTTTTTAATGATCTCTTGCTCTCTTCATGGATGATGTCTTTGATGTCATTCCACAACTTGTCTGGTCTTCAGTCATTAGTGATCAACATATCAAATCTGTTCTTGAGATGGTCTTTAAACTCAGAAGGGATATACTCAAGGTCATACTTGGGCTCTTGGGGACTTGTTCTAATTTTCTTCAGTTTCAACTTGAATTTGCATATGAGCAATTGATCTGTGCACCTGGTCTTGTTCTGACTGCTGATAGAGCTTTTCCATCATCTTTTTCCACAGGTAGTCAATTTTGTTCCTATGTAGTCTATATGGTGAGGTCTATTATATACAGTAGCTGCTTGTGTTGGCTGAAAAAAACATTTGCAATGAAGAAGTCATTAGTCTTGCAAAATCCTGTCTGGCATTATTTCTATCACCAAGGGTGTATGTTCTAATTACTGATCCTCTTCTTGGCTTCCAACTTTTGCTTTCGTTAGTAATTATCAATGCATGCTGACTGCATGTTTGATCAATTTCAGACTGCAGAGTTGATAAACGTCTTCAGTTTTCATCTTTGGCCTTAGTAGTTCGTGCATAAACTTGAATAATAGTCATATTAACTGGCCTTCCTTGTAAGTGTATGGGCATTATCCTGACAGCATTGTACTTCAGGACAGATCTTAGTGTGTTCTTTCTGAAGATGAATGCAACACTGTTCCTCTTCAAGTTTTCATTCCCAGCATAGTAGACTGTATGATTGTCAGATTCAGAATGGTCAATACTGTTCCATTTCTGCTAATGCCTAGGACATTTATGTTTATGCATTCCATGTTTCAATTATTAATGGATGTTTGCAGCTGTTTCTCCTCACTTTGAGTCATCTCATTATCAGCAAATGAAGATCTTGAAAGCTTTACTCTATCCACATCAATAAGGTCAATTCTACTTTGAGGAGGCAGCTCTTTCCTAGTCATTTTCTGAGTGTTTTCTAACTTGGGGGGCTCATTTTCCACCACTATATCTGACAATGTTCTCCTGCTATTCATAGTCTTCCCTGGCTAGTTCTTTTTAGAAGTAGACTGCCAGTTCCTTCTTTGTCTTCGTCTACAGGCTCAGCTGAAACCTATCTACCATGGGTGACTACTGGTACCTAAATACCAGTGGTATAACTTCCAGCATCATGGCAACAAGCAAGCCTCCACTGACAGACAAGTAGGGGCTGCTCACTTTATCTTTACCTTCCTTACGTGATGCTGCTATCCTGATCAATTAGCTAGTCTGCTGAATTTCAGATCATTGTTCCTCAAGCATTTTTTGTAGCCTGTTCAATTTCTCATTACACTGTGTTGTAATTGCCTAACTCCTTCTTGATGTCTTGAAGAGCTCTAAACATGACTCTCTTTTGTCTTTGATAATTGCAGGAAGTCATCTTCATTTGGAAATTTTTTTGATTCTTCGTTTTGGGAGTTTTCAGAAGCCACTAAATAAGTAGAAACTGACTGCTGTCTCTGAGCCATCAGAAAGTTGTTATATTTATTTTGTCTGTGTATGTGTACATGTATGTATATATATAGTTGTTTTTTTTTTTAAGTATTCCAATAGTGTGGTCTTTCGAGCTAGTTTGATTATTGGAGCCTTAAAAATTCCAATGCCCTGTCACCAGATGGTTAGGGCTATGAGCTTGCTGAGAAAGGCAGGGAGGGTTTGGGGTTCAGAGAAGGCAGCAGTACTTTTTTTCTTCCCTTCCCTGTGTTTCCTTCTCCAAGTCTGGGAGAATAGCTCAGGGCACACATGTAAGATGTCCCACTTCCAGCTCAGGTTAACACCTGGTGCACAGAAGAGAGGGGGAAGTGCTGGTGAAAGGGAGAGCAATCAGTATGGCAAGGAAGGTTTAAATCCACACGCGTTCACAAGCACTTACCTTATGATGTTGACGTGAAAGCCTTCTTCACTTCTGTAGGTGGGGCCATCAGAAGCTCAGCTTCCCTGCTGAGAACACATGTTCTGCTCACAGTGCTGCTGCTCTGTTCAGCTGATGGCTGCTACAGTGTCACGGCTCTGCTTGGTTGGCTGAAGCAAGTCCCTCTGCAGAGTGTGAATTTAATTATAGCCAACGAAGTTGCTTGTAGAACTGCTCTCCCTTTCCTGTCACCCACTCCAGTCTCTCAACTTTCTACCCGACATTCAGGGCTCCTAGAATGTCCTACATAATCTGTTCAGTTGTCTTTCTGTTTCTTTGTTGTTAAAAGGATCTCTGTAAAAATGACAGACCTTGATTACCACAACCATTTTATCTGTGGTTATGGCTACTGGTTAAAGAGAAGCTGTTTTGCTTCCTAGAGGTACAGAAGGGCATAGAATGCTTTTCTTAGCTTTGTGGGGGTCTCCCCCCTTCAAATCTACCAACACAAATCATCAGGGGTGTCAAAGACAACAATTAAGTTGAGTTGATATCCCTGTCACCAAACACTTCTGTAACCAGGTGTACAACTGTCCATCAGGGACCTGTTCCATACCTTGATAATCAGCCTGATCCATACCTGGGATCTTGCTTATATTTTTTCCCAAAGGACATTGTGACCTTATCAATCTCCAGGAGTTAAAAAAATCCAATGTGGTAAATTGTCAGGAGCAGTTGGGGTCAAAGTTACATGTAACGTAGGCTGTTTTACTGCAAGACACAAGGACTAACCTTTGTCAACTTCTGCAAGTACAAATTTTGTATCAGGAACATAGAGTTTCTACTTTGTAAAAGGCTTTTTCCTCGACCGCCAAAGAAATTTAGAGTTATAAATCCACCCACATGGTTTTGAGACACCTCACTTGACAAACAGGTCGTGAATTCTGTTGGGGCTTCTCAGGTACTCCTACTGGCTATAACTGAGGATACTAAGGATAAGACTCAACCAATCCACAGGACACCACTATGCAGTGAAAATTTTGGACATCAGGAGTATTTCCTAACACTTTACAAGCACTCACAATCCAAAGATGTAACTCATTTTAATAGCAATTGTACACTTTTACAATTCATCCAGTGAATCGGCTGGAGCCTCACCTGCAAAATTACTTTAGCTTCCCCCCTCCCCTCTTTCTTCACTATAAGTTTTTTGGCCAAAGTTTTGCAGGAACTTACTCACAAAAATGCAAACCAAGGATTTTAACACAGGTACATTAGAAGCTACACAGTAGCTGGACCCTCAGGGAAGGTGGTAAGAGGGGGTGCAATGGGAGCCACTTGTACAGGAAACACACCTTTGCACTTCCTCTTGATTTTATGACCATCCAATGGACTCTAAACAACTAAAGGCACCAGTCAATCAGCTGGCTTCCGTCCTACCTTTACTGCTTGACCTCCAAACATCTATCAACATGTAGTGTGTGCTATCAGATCCCAGGAGTCCTATGTCCTACACAGCCTGCTTAACCTCTAAATAGGTAGGACAGTTGGAGGACTCTTCTCCTCCCCTGCCAGGCACTGAAGAATGCACATTATCCTCCTGCAGTGAGCCAAGATGAGAAATGGGCTTGTAGAGGGCTGCATCTCTGTCATTAGTGGACCTTGTCCAGTGACAAGATCACAAACTCTTACTTACACAGCAGTTACGATAAAGATGAAATTAGAGTAAGATTATTGTGGTGTTGGTCTCCCTCAGACTTCTATCTCAGGGTGACATGACACAGGAAATCTCTCCTGCATACATTAAGATTCCAAGTTTCCACTGCAGGCCAAAGATCATGAGGCAAAAGGTGTTGTGGAGTTTCAATACCTCAGAGTGCATGGAAACAGAGAAGCCGATGGGAGGAATGGTCTTTTTTCAACCGTACCTGGCTTGACCATCCTATTATCAAGCTTTCTTCAAATTTAAACAGCCTTGTTTGTGGGTATATGACTAGAAAGAACATTTCTTCCCCTACTAGCTACAATATTAGTTAGTACAATTAAGTAGTCACAGGGAGTCATAGAGACAGAAGTTTATTGTGGGTTCAGAAGAAGGAAGGAGCTTTCTCTGACAAACAGAGGGAACTGGGAGATCCAGTTTCCAGTTTCCGTATCAGAGAATACTCTCAGCTCAAGGCCTCAACTCAACGCAGGCTGGATGGGAACTGTAAAGATAGAACACCTTCCCAGTGCGCCAAACCTGGACCATGCAGCCCATTTCTTCTTTCAATGGCACTGTAGCTTTTGTGCCTCCTTCTGGGTGTCAAATTTGTCAGGTTCACACAGAAAGGTAAAATAAGACAAGGCCAATGCCTGATTGATTTGATCAGTAAAGACACAATGAGCCATTCTTTGATTTCAGATGTTTATTACTGACATAACCCATTGCTCTTGAATGGACTCCAACTCAGGACCACCCCATGTATTACAGAGTACAGAAATGTTCCATAGGAGTTTCTTGGCTGTAATCTTTACAGAAGCAGATTGTCAGGCCTTTATTCTATGGCACCACTGAGTGAGTTCAAACACCAATCTTCAGGTGACTAGTCAGGCACAAACTATTCGTGTCACCCAGGACATTACTCACATACTTCACATAGACAGCTAAAAGAAGAATAAGTCAAAGTGCCAGTTCTCTGTGATCCTATTCCTCTATACCACAAAAGAAAAAAGAAAAAAAAGGATGACACCAAAGCAAAAGGGGACCAAAAGCTGCAACATGAGTTGTGGGATATCTGTTGCCAAGGAGCCAGTTCTAGACTGCAGTTAAGTGATTTTACATACTGCAGCTTCGTTCTGACAGGGACAGAGTGTAAAGCCTCATGCCTCATCAGAACATAGGAGGGCATGAGAAACTCCACCTTTCAGGAGAGACAGGGACAAAGGTAGCAGATGACCTCACAGCAGCATCTTACAGACCGCCCTGTCTGGGAGTCACAAGGCATTCTGTCAAGACTCAGCTAATCTAAAGTCCAAAGCTTTTGTTTGTGTGGGTACATGCAAAGTATCATGACATCATGGCATAGCTCTTCCCTACTGGGTTAAAGAAATGAATGAAAGATCCTACTTGCATTGTTTCTGTTGTTATTAGGTGCCATCGAGTCAGTTCTGACTCATAGAAACCCTAAGAACAACAGAACAAAACACTGCCCAGTTTTGCACCAGGTCCGCAATCGTCTTTATGCTTAAGTCCACTGTTGCAGCCACTATGTCAATCCATCTCATTGAGAGTCTTCCTGTTTTCCTCTGACCCTCCACTCTACATGAATGTCCTCCAAGGACTGATCTTTCCTGACAACATGTCCAAACTATGTAAGATGCAGTCTTGTCATCTTTGTTTTCAAGGAGCATTCCCATTGTACTTCTTCCAGAGCAGATTTGTTTGTTCTTTTTGCAGTACATGGTACATTCAAACATTCTTCTCCAACACACTTCAAAAGCATCGATTTTTCTTCTTTCTTCTCTGCTCATTGTCCAGCTTTTGCATGCATCTGATGCGACTGAAAATATCACGGCTTGGGTCAGGCACACTTTAATCTTCAAGGTAACATCTTTTGAATACTGTAAAGAGGTCCTTTGCAGCAGATTTTTCCAATGCAATGAGTTTTCTGATGTCTTGACTGCTGCTTCCATGGGCATTGGTTGTGGACCCAAGTAAAATGAAGTCCTTGACATTCTCAATCTCTTATGTTGCTTACTGGTCCAGTTGTGAGGATTTTTGTTTTCCTGATGTTGAGGTACAATCCATACTGAAGGCTGTGGTCCTTGATCTTCACCAGTGTCTCAAATCTTCACTTCCAGCAAGTAAGGTGGTGTTGGCTGTGTAACGCAGGTTGTTAATGAGTCATCCTCCAATCCTGATGTCTCATTCTTCTTCATATAATTCAGCTTCTCAGATTATTTGCTCAGCATGCAGATTAAAAGATACGGTGTAAGTATACCTGACGCACACCTTCTCTGACTTTAAACCATGCAGTGTCTCCTTGTTCTGTTCACAAGACTGACTCTTGATCCATACAGATTCCTTAAGCGCACAATTACGTGTTCTGGAATTCCCATCTCCGCAACGTTAGCCATAATTTAGTATGATCCATTCAATCAAATGGTTTTGCAGTCAGTGAAACACAAGTAAACATCTTTCTGATATTCTTTGCTTTCAGCCAAGATCCATCTGACATCAGCGATGATATTCCTGGCTCCACATCCTCTTCTGAATTCAGCTTGAATTTCTGGCAGTTCCTTGTCAATATACTGTTGTAGTTGCTTTTGAATGATCTTGAGCAAAATTTTACTGGTGTGTGGTATCAGTTGGTAACATTTAGTAATTTCCACATTCAGCTGGATCACCTTTCCTTGGAATGGGCATAAATATGGATCTCTTCCAGTCAGTTGATCAGGTAGCTGTCCTCCAAATTTCTTGGCATAACATATATATATGTGTGTTCATGTGTATATGTATACACACACACACACATACACAATCCCACTGCCATAGTCCATTCTGATTCATAGCAATGCTATGAACAGAGTAGAACTGCTTCATAGGGTTTCCAAGGAATGCCAGGTGAATCTGAACTGTCCACCTTTTGGTTATCAGCCATAGCTCTTAACCACTACACCACTGGGGTTTCCTCCTAGAAGGATGGAGAAAGATAAATAGAAGCCAGAATGGTGGAGGAGGTAGGAGGGGGTGTGATGTACTGGGACACAGAAAGAGGGGGATTTCTGGGTTGCTGGTAATGTCCTTGGCAGTGCAGTGGTTAAGTGCTGTGATTGCTTACCATGAGGCTGGCGGTTCAAATCCACCAGGCACTTCTTGGAAACTTAGAAACTTCACTGCCGTGTTGTAATTCAATAAAAATATATGAGTATATAATAAGAAAAATATCTAGTATGTCAGTGGTAAATACTAAAAAGTTCAAGCTGAAAAGGGAACAGGGATGCAGAGTTTTGGGAAGGAGCTTAGCTGTGATTAGTGTGGTCACAGAAAGGAGACATTTCAAGAAAGGCCTCGCAATGACCATCTTGCCCTACCTACATCATTAGGTTTCAGCTCAGGCTTCTTGCTACCATCCCACCATTTTTCCCTTGCTTTTCCTTTTTTTTTGGAGGGGTGGGGTGCCAGGTAGTTTGCACTTTTAATTTTATTTTATTGTACTTTAGAGAAAGGTTTACAGAACTAGTTTCTCATTAGTACACATACTGCTTTATGACATTGGTTAACAACCCCAGGTCAATATTTCCCTTCTCAACCTTAAGTTTCCCTATTACCGGCTTTCCTGTCCCCTCCTGACTTCTTGTCCTCATCTCTGGGTTATGTTTTTGTTTTATTGCCTGTTCAATATTTGGTTGAAGGGTGAACCTCAAGAGTGATGTCATTACTCGGCTGAAAAGGTGTCCAAGGACTATAGTCTCAGAGTTTGTCCAATCTCTGTCAGACCAGCAAGTCTGGTCTTTTTTTTTTTTTTTTTGAGTTAGAATTTTGCTCTACATTTTCCTCCAGCTTTGCCGGGACCTCCTGTTGCAGTCAGTGGCAACCAGGCACCATCCAGATGTACTGGATTCAGTTTCCTGGAGGCTGTCGTAGATGTGGTCCATTAGTCCCTTGGACTAATCTTTCACCTTTAGCTTTCTTCCCTGTTTCTTGCCCCTTAAGGGGTAAGATGAGTGGAGTACCCCAGACGGCCACTTACAGGTTTTTAAGACCTCAGATGCTACTCAACAAAGTAGAACATAGAACATTTTATTTATCAACTGTGTTACACCAGTTGAGCTAAAATGTTCCCCAAGACCATGGTCCCTTCAGCCCTCAGCTCAGCAATGTTGTCCCTCAAGGAGTTTGAATATGTGTATGCAGCTTCCATGTTCTTGTCTTATACAAGCTGTGCTGGCTTCCCCAGTAGTGTATACTGTCTTATCCTTCATCCAAGTTATCACTTAACCTATTGCCTATTTAGTGTTTTTCCATTCCCACCCCTTCCTTCCCTGGTAGCCATCAAAGATTGTTTGTATGTATAAACCTTTTGATGAGTTTTCATAGAAATGGTCTCATGCAACACCTGTCCCTCTGTCCCACCTATCACTCAGCATAACGTCCTCCAGTTTTGCCACCACCATCTGCTAAAAAGCCTGTCCTTTGCTCATCTGATAAGACTTTGGGCCCCCGTGAAGATCACGTGACCACAGATGGATGGATTTACATCTAGGTTTTCAATTCTGTTCCACTGGTCAATGTATCTGTCATTGTACTAAGCATCTGTTTCTAAACAGGGTATTCATGAATCCTGTTTTTTAATCGTGTCACTCTGTCTCCTTGGTGCATTTAGCTCATTTACATTCTGTGTGATTGTTGATAAGTATGAGTTTATTGCTGTCACTTTCTAGTGAAGTTTTCTTTCTTCCTCTCTCCTGTGCTGAATTCCTTTGGTTTGCAGATTTCTCTCTTTTTTGTAGACTTCATTTTTGTTTTCCTTATTTTAACAAGTAGGTTTATTGGTTTTCCTTGTAGTTACCTTGAAATTTACCCCTATCCTGCTAGGTGTGAATCGGTCTTTTATTACCTGTCACCTTGCCTTCCACCAAATTAGAAAGTCATATATGCACACCATTTATTCCTTCTTCTGTTGTTGTGATGTTGTTGTCATTTACACATTATCTGATTTCCTGTTCTAATTCTTTTGGTTTTGGATAGTACTTGAGAGTTCATTTCCTAGGTTGATTATCTGGCTCATACACTCTTTCACCCTAGATTCAGGCTGTGGTCTGATGTCTGTTCTCAGACCAAAGGACTCCCTTTAATAATTCTTATAACTTTCATTTGGATTTTACATAGTCCCTTAATTTCTATGTAATCAGAAACCTCCTACTTTTGACCATTATATTTCAATGAAATGGCTGGCTATTTTTTTTCTTTCAAGGTTTTATATACATCATCCCATTGTCTTCTTGCCTTCACCAAGGTTTCTTCCATATAATCAAAGTCATCTTATTGTTTCTCCTCAGTGACTTTTTTCCTCGAGCCCCACTCAGAATGTCTTTTGTTTTACCAAGTGTGATTATGATATGTCTCTGTGATTTTAAGGGCTCTCCTACATGGGATTTTTACTGAGCATCTCGGATGGTCAGCTTTTCAACTTTCATGATTATTAGGGAAGTTTTCTGTCAGCAATTCAATGATATGCTCTGTTTTCTGTCTGCTCCCCATTCTGGAGCTCCAATTGCTTGCAAACTTTTGCTTTTGATTGTATCCTATCTCTTGCTTTTTCATGCCAAACATTTAAATCACTTTGAAAAATAATTGATATCTGTATATACTGATCATAAGCACGCCATTACATCCCTTCGTTGCCCCCTAACCCTTATCATATTTTGAGTTACCATAATTTTTTTCTTGGGTCTTAATTTTTGTTACGGCAACAAACTTTGAGGTATCTCTTGCAGTATCTCCTCTCACTATTTTGTCAAACTATTTTCATTGTAGGTCCTTGTTTGGCAAAACTTCAGAGGCCTCATATTCCTGGGGATCTTACTAACAGACCCCCATACTTGACTAATTTGAATATACAATTCTAGATTTCCAATTCCTGTCCTTTCACATTTTAAACTCTTCACCAAGGTTTCCTTCCATCTGGTGTTGCTGTAGTAACCCCGGAGGCACAGTGGTTAAAGCGTTCAGCTGTGAACCAAAAGGTCAGTGGTTGGAACCCACCACCCACTCTGTGAGAACAAGCTCAGCAGTCTATGTAAAGATTTACAGCCTTAGAAACTCTATGGGGCAGTTCTACTCTGTCCTGGAGGGTCATCAAAGTTGGAATCCACTTGGCAGCAAAGGGTTTGGTTTTGATTGTGTTGTAGTTTTAAAAAAAAAAAATGTCATTAATTCTTATTCCTTTGTATGTCCTCTGCTGTTGCCTCTGAAAACTTCTGGAATTTCCTGGCATATCTAAATTACACCAGGGTGTGCCTAAACTGAAAACCAAGCCAGCTGCTGTCAATACTAACTCACGACAACCCCACCTGTGCTGGACTAGAACTGTGCTCCACAAGGCAGTCAATGCCTGTGATTTCACAAATCACCCAACCTGTTTTCTGAGATGCCTCTGGGTGGTTCTGAACTCAGTCCTTCAGTTAGCAACCCAGTGCTTAACTCTTTGCACCACTGAGGGACTCCTTGAATGTATCTTAGGTGTGGAGCCTTCCCTTTCTTTTTGGCAAGCTACATCTGGCTAATAACCTAGTGCCTGCATGCTAGCACATCTATGTCCTCTTACCCTTCTTAGTGTTTCTTTTCTCCTTGATTTCATCACTGTGGTCCCAATTGTCTAATTCAGTCTTTCTCTTCCTTCTGCTCTTCAGTCCATTATTCCATCTAGTGTTCTAGCAACTATTTTTTTCAAGCTTAGTATTTCTAATTACTCTTTTTCTTCTTGAAGTTTCATGTTGTGAATAGCTTTTTTTAAATATGGCTTGTTTTCTTACTAGGATAATGTTTTGATTATTAGTTCTGTATTCTGATATTTGTCCTCCAGAGTAATCTATAATGCAGAATGATTTTTTTAAAATAGCTGTACTCATTAAATCTCCTGTTATTTTAGCCTGTAAGCTCATCTTCCTCCGGGTACTGGACTATTGGAAACCCTAGTGGGGTTGTGGTTAAATGCTTCATCTGCTAACCAGAAGGCTGTCAGTTCAAAGCCACCAGCTGCTTCCTGGAAAACTCTCTGGGGCAGTTCTAGATGTCCCATTGGGTCGCTGAGTTGGAATCGACTTGACAGCAACAAGTTTGGCTTTTTATTGAGCTACGGTGTTACGCAATGCCTGTTGGGAGAGGCCAGCCCCTAGTCCATGTAGGTTAACTGAGCCCTAGGGTGGAGAGCCACAGACAGCAAATACCAGTCAATCCTCAGCAAAAACCTCCTTCCTGGCAAGACAGGGTAAGAGACGATCTTCTTTAAGTCTTTGTTTAAATTTCACCCTCTGAAGCCTTTCATGACCACCGTATTTAAAGCTGCAGCTCCTTCTCCAATTCAAGATTTTACCAGTTTAGAAGGGGACAAGTTGGCAATCTACAGAATTCCTCACTGACAAAGGAAGACTAGTCATTTTTACAATATTTTTTCATTCTACATTGTCCTTGTTCTTATTAGTCAAGTCCTTTACCCTTGATTGAGGATTTCAATTTTTTCTTTTCCCAATTAAGGCATACTAATTTGCCTGTAAAACTATTCCTGGGTCACTTTATACTTTTTTGTTAGTGCTGTCAATGGAACGTCTTTGGAATTTTTACTTGTAACTTGGTGCTTTTCCTTAGAATATTTGTATTTAAAAGCCCCTTGCTAAATTGATTTCTGGACTGTAACTGTTTACTGTTTTGGGATTTCCTGGAAATGCAATAATCTTAGCTGTAAACTGATGTACAAGTGGATCACCAACCTGAAGCCCTGACTATAGATCCTGGACAGGGAGCCCTGCATAAAACATGATACTTCTTCCAGAACAACAATAAAAAAATTGCCATCAAGTCAATTCTGACCCTATAGGACAGAGAAGAACTGTCCCATCACGTTTCCAAGGCATGGCTGCTGGATTCAAACTGCTGACCTTCTGGCTAGCTGCCAAGCTCATAACCACTACAAGAGCAGGTGCTGTCATTCCCACATCAGGCTCAACTAGGCTCTCCACTTTGAGTTACATCAAAATGCTACCCCTCAGCTCCAGGACTGGAAACCGTGGGACGGATGTAGGTGTTGGGCCCCAGCAATGAGTTCAGGCTGTGAGAACAATACGAAATGAATCTATCCAAAGTAGCAATGCGCAGAATGGCCAAACGTTGCTCAGGGCTGAGAAAACAGACCAATGAGTGAAATGGACAATGGGACAGAAACCAAGGACTCACCTGGGCATCTCAGAATGGTCCAATTATGAAAGAATGAAAACCAAATCCCCCAGGAAGCAGTATACTGGCTGGATGGAAAGCACCGAAAAACTGGTCAACGGGTAGATTCAGTTGTAACTGGAATGTGGCCATCAGGAGCTGGAGCCCTGCTGGAAACACACTCACCAGTGGGACAGGGGATGCGAGGAGATCCCACTGCCAGCCACAGGAATGTTCTTGACCAGCGGAGACCTTCAATAACAGACTCAAATAGAAAGTTAGGGTCAGGCTGTAAAGTGGAAAATCTGAATCACAATCAGTCTCAGGATGGAGCATTTAGAGAGAACAGGAGAGTCAGACAGCCAACACATGGCACACATCTGTCCCCAGCCCCTAGAACTCTTCTAATCAGGTGACAAAAGCTGTCTTGGGACCATCTTCTCCCCGACCAGAATCTTCAATCACCATGGTGTTGATCTTACTCACCAGACTGTCCCATTGCCTCAGATATAAGGAGACTCTTGTGGTGTTGGCTATACCGTAACTTTATTCAACTGAATAGAAAGTTGGGTGAAGGGAGAGGCTCTGTTGGCAAAAATGGGAGCCTTAATCTTATCTCATGCCAACAACGAAGTTTGGTTTTTGGCTTTGCTCAGCTGTGTCATTATAAGCACAGGTTTTACAACAAAATGGTCTGTGTAACTTTGGTAGCATAACTTCTGCTCCTCGGTTCCTTATCTATAAATGGGAATTACTGAGTATTTTATGATTCTTGTGAGGATTAAATAATCTACCACATAGCCTTTGTCATGATTTGAAATGGTGTCCCGCCCAAAATGTGTGTAGCAACTTAACTAGGCCACGATTCTCCGCGTTGTGTGATATTCCTGTACGCTGTAAATCTTGCCTCTATGTTAATGAGGGAGGATGGGCAGCGGTGGTGTTGGTGGGGCAAGACTCCATGGGTAACACTGCTGCCTTGCGGCAACCCCTTGAGACATAAAGGAAAGGGAAGCACCCAAGTTGGGGGCCTCATTCCATCAAAAAGAAGCAGTGCTGGGAGCACAGCACTCCCTTCGGAGCTTGGGTCCCTGCACCTAAGAAGCTCCTAGTCGAGGGGAAGACTCACAAGGACCTTCCTCCAGAGCCAACAGAGAAAGACTTCCGCTGGAGCTGATGCCGCGATTTTGGACTTTCAGCCTACTTTCCTGTTAAACAAGATTAATTTCTGTTAAATACTGCAACTGGAAAACCAAGCCCCAACCGTGTACTGCTCGTCACTACACAGCCAGACACAGAGACGGGGAATGGTGGTCAGTGACCTGTGAAGATGGTGGGTTAGTACCCTAAAAACCATCTAACATCTCAAGCCAGAGGGTTTTATAGGGAGGAGGAAGGTTTACAGGGAAAAAAGGGCGTTATTCAGGTGCCCAGGGGAGGAGTCACTAGTCACAAGGTGGCCTGGCCAGGAACCAAGGTTATTTACCTGGGCAGTGGTCTCAGGTCCCTGGGCAAGGCATGGAGTCACAAGGTGAGCCAGGGGTTGTTAAAGGAAGTTTGATGTTATCTGGATGGTAGCTTGTCCCCTGGGCAGTCTGGAGTCACAAGGTACACGATGTCACTACCTCAAGCTGGAGTTTTCCGGGACTGTTAGGTCAGGTCACAATGTGAGAAAGAGTCATGGGAGGTGGAGGGGTGCTGCAGGAGTTACAGCCTGTTACAGGAACTGTGATGTTATCTGGACTCTAGCTTTCTCAAGTCCCTGGACAAGGAGGGGGATGTTATCTGGCTCAGTCCCCTGGGCAGGAGCTGAAAAAAAACCCTTAGTCTGTAGGTGCAGTCTGAGAGATCAGGGAAGGATTTTTGATCAGTCTTTTACAATTACTAGCTCTTTCAATACCACCCACTTGTGTTATTTGTTCTAGCAGCAACAGATGACTAAGATAGCCTTCTCAATAAATACTAGCCATTATCAGAAGTGGAAACCTGCCGACACTTTGTAGGGTCCCGCACGGAGGGAGGGAGAGGCGCGGCGGGAAATGAATCAAGGAGACAGGAGAGACTTTTCTGGTTTAAGGCAGCCCGACCCAGAGAGCAAGAGAGAGAGCTGTCTGTCTTTATTGTTTTTATAGTAAGAGCGACATGAATTTTACCCTGCCCACTGACCACACAATCTATTGGCTAGTTTAAAACCAAAACCTCGTGGTTGGCAAATTTGAAACCAAAAACCTCGTGGTCTTGAGGTGATGTAATTTTTTACCCTGCCACATGAGCTATTAGTTAACTGAAACCTGGTGATCCTTTTAACTGTCAAAGCTTTTTAGATAATGGCCTACGGATGCCTCGAGCTCAATCAGCCCTACTTATACCTCAAGGTTAAAAGGTTCACGAGGAAGGGTCTAAAGTTTATGATCTCTATTTGTTCCTACTTTGCTCTTTATCTCCTCCTGCAGGGACAGTAAACATCTACCGTCCCCCACCCTATGTTCTTCTCAAGCTGTTCTAAAGAGGATAATTCCTTTCACATGGGTGGGGATGTGCAGTTGGGGGAAGTCAGCAGGGGTTGGGCCGGCCTCGTTGCTCTCAAAGCTGGCTGTGTTAGAGATCATTCCTCTGAGCTCTTTTTCCTCAGAAAATTCCTGTACAGTTTTCCCGATATTATTTCATAGACCAAGGGGGTAGTAAAAGGGCCCCTCTCAGAAGGCATCTCCCCTGATCCTTGTGCCAGGAGAGGAGGGGGTATCTTTTTGAAGAAAATTTGATTAGGAAGCCAAATAATATCAAGGACAGTAGGCTAAAAAACATGTCACAGGTGAGATGCTTCAGCCCGTCATTTGCAGGAGCTCGTGACTTTGTCTACAAGGCTGATGGCGGACCTCCGCAGAAACCCTGGTGGCATAGTGGTTAAGTGCTACATCTGCTAGTCAAAAAGCCAGCAGTTCAAATCTGCCAGACACTGCTTCGAAATTCTGTGGAGCAGTTCTACTCTGTCCTACAGGGTTGCTAGGAGTTGGAATCTACTCGATGGCAGTGAGTTTGGTTTTTGGTTTATCATGAGAAACAGGACACTCATGGGGCTCCATTCCCACTATTACCTAAAAGCCAAGTGCCGTAGAGTCAGATCTGACTCATGGTGACCCTAGGGGCCAGGGTAGAACTGACCCCCAGAGTATTCAAGGAGTGCCTATTACCTAAGGCAGGAACAAATACATATTCACTTCCTATGTATAAAGATTCCACTGACGATAAACTCATGTTCCAACACTGATCCAATGATTGGGGGAGGTGTAACTAACACCACCACTAAGTGACCTTAAGCCACACAGATTCACTTTTAAATGTTTTCAAACAAGATTTGGTTAAGTAAGGAAGTGGGGGTGGGGAGGAAGTAGAAAGAGAGGGTGGAAAGAAGGGAGAAACACCATGTTCGCGCAGATGTCATTAAGATGACACACCATCACCTCCAAAGCAGCTGATGCTCAGAAGAGCACATTTTCTGACATTTTCTTTAACAGTGGGGACCTTAATCCAAACACCAAATTCCCCGCCCCCAATATGCAAAGCAAATTAAGAGCAGGACATCATTTAAAAACCCACTGCCCTTTGTTGTCATGCAAATATAGGGAAAGTGTCTACTTTGTGCCTGGGTGACTCACTTGCATGGGAACCAGGACCCTTCCGCTGAACTTGACCCCTGAAGATAGGAGCCTCTCAGCTCCCAGACGCAGAAAACCTGCCCCAAGACACAGACACACTCAGCTTTCAATATAAGTTTCCTTTTATTCTGAAATTGACACAGTGGAACAAACTGGGTTGTGACTGAAACAATCTTCACGGAAAAGAACACTGGAGTGCTCGTCCGTCCATCAAAGAAAAACTCCAAAAGTCTGAGCCAGCTGCCCCACCTCCCCAGGACAAAGTGAAGGACAGGTACAAGGGTGGGAGGAAGGGTACAAGCAAACTCCAGGTGGCAGTGATGGTGGCCGGCACATTTCCAGAAAATACAATATTCAAAGTTGCCACAATAACAGAACAGGGGAGCACTTATTTTTTAACAGCAATCCTAAGCAGGGGTACGCCCTCCAGTGCCCACCCTGATTCACATTCATAAGAACAGCTCTTCTCTGAGTAAGAGGATACCAATTACTGCACCTCAGGGGAGGGCATGCTTTTGGCTTACTTCAGTTCCTAGGACCAGGATCAAGATGGTAGAGAAAGGGGGGATCACAGTGGTGGCAGAGGGTATTCACTAAGTGAACTCATTACCTGCTGAAATTCATTTTAAACATCTTTACATAGCAGTGAGTTACATTAATTTTGCACAGAAGGTCACAAGTGACACCCTGCCTGCTCCACAGGGGAAAATGGTAAGCAAGACTTATAGCCCAGCACAAAAGGTCTTTTTCTTGGGTAGGCGGAGTGGGAACAGGACAGTGGACAGGACAGGGACAAAAGACACCTAGTTGGAAGGAGGGAGGGGTAAGAAGTACAGGGACGACTCCTTGGCAGACTTGGGGGTGGGGTGGGGGTGAGGCAGGCCAGGGGGCAGACTGTGAAAGCTGTACCTGTTAGCATAGCACATTATTTTAAACAAGTGAAGAAAATCACCAAAGAGTGAAACTTATTCACGGGGGGATAAAGAGGAAAGCGTGGGGAATTAAAATAATCCAGTGGTCACTGGAAAATGTCTCCCTTTTTTTGTCTTTTTAAAATTTTTTACCTTTTTTTTTTTTGTCCTGTTTTGTTGTTTTATTCTTTTTTATTTTTTGGAAAGTATTTTTAAGGTAACTTTTTTTTTTTCCTTTGGAAAAAGAAATCTTTTCCCCCCTCTAACCTAAGCAAGTGGAGTTGCCACTACCTAATTTATCTCTATTGTTTTGCTAAGAGGTAGATAAAACAAAAGTGAAATGGGACTTCTAGGAGGAGGTCCATTAGAAGGTGGGGAGGGGCTGGGACCACCCAGTGGACTCCCAGGCTACAAAAGACAGCCTGAGAGGTCCATAGGACCAGGCCCCAGACTCTCAAACGGCAAAAGATCCTGCTCCACCTCTCCTCCTCCAGAGTCTACTGTCCCCCTGAAGACTGAGAAGGAGGGGGTCAGTGGAGGTGGAGAGAAACCCTGTTCCAGAGGTCACAGCTCTGGCTTCCCAGGCTTCCTGACTTTGGGGCTGAGTGCTGGGCTGGAGGTCACACCCCGGCGCTTACTCCAACCAGCGCCCTCTGGTGGAAGGGAGGGGGCAATTCCTTTCCTCACCAGCTGGTCCAACAAAGCTATCACAGGTGAGAGAGGGACAAGCTGGAGGGAAAAGCATGAAAACTGGGCCCCTGGGACAAAGAACAGGAGCAAAGGGGAGACCTGATGGCCACTCCTTCCAACCCACTCGATATGAGGGGAATCCTGGCAGGCCTGCCTGTTCCCCAAGGACAAACCTTTGTGGCACAAGCCTCACCTCACTTCTGGCTGGGATTCATTCTATAAGCTTTATACCCTTATGCCTGAGTCCCTGGCCTTGGCTCTGATCTTACTGTAAGGATTGAGGTAGTTAATCCATTTATACTCGTAGTATCCATCACCTGTGGTTACTCAAAACACATGCTCCCAAGGAGCTTCCTGCTATTTCATTTAAGAAAAACAACTCCTTTTTGTTTTGTCAGTCCGGATTCACTCATACTAAGGCGCCGGTCATGGCACCATCCGACTGTGCCCCAAGGAGGTGCACAGGGCCAGGGGTGGGGCTCTTGCTCTCGCCCTCTAAACCACCTTCAGTCATGAGGCCTTCTCCCTGCCCTGGACCCCCTAGAGAAGAAGCCTGATGTACCCAAAGGAAAGACATTGAAGTTTTTAGCTGGTGCTACTCGACGCCTGAATTCAAGAGAAGTGTCCTGCATCTAAACCATTGAGATACTTGGAAGGAAAATGGCTTTCATGTCCCCGGGCATTGCTGAGGATTCTTCACTCCTCCCCTGCAAGTACTGTGTCAGCCTGGTCTGTTTTCCCTTCTACCAGTTATCAGCAAACAGGCAAGCCAGTTGCACGGTTTGAATGCCTAAGTGCCTGGGTTCTCCTCATAAACACTTCAGGGGAAAATGAGGACTAGATCCCCCACGTCTGAACGCAAGATGGAAGCAAGGGTTGACCAGAGGTGCCAGCTTCTCTTGTGAAGCAGGAAGGCTTGGGTGGTTCCTCGGGGGCTCTTGTGAGGTAGTTATATAGCACTGCTGCTCCTCCATTTGGCAGAAGGGTACGTCTGGGGTAGGAGGAGCGGAAGGCACCCTTGAGAGCTAACTGATGCCCCTCCTCACTGCCAGTCTGCCAGGCCTGAAGGGAGCCCTGCGGTGCTATCTCTACAGGGGGGCGGGGGACTGAGAGCAACCCCACAAGGAGGAGCTTGACAACGTGGAGCCCTAAACTTCCCCTCCTTCCCCAAAGTGCAACGAGGACCCCTGTTCTCAGCTCCCTATCGCTTGGCAAGTACCACTCCCAAGTCCCCCAGGAGCCTCAAAAGAGAAGGGACTTTTCTTGAGCTCACTCTGCTTCCAGGAGCCCTCCCACCTCAGACAGCCCGGGTACATGTGGAAAGATGGCTGTTGCTCTGATAGCAGGAACGGCCTCTCTCAGCCTCTCTCTGTCTGTCTTTGGCACAGAGAAAAATGGACACGTAGAATCAACTGGGGTCTTGTCTGCCAATGGATGAGGCATAAATAAGAGACTAGCTCCCAACTGCCCCCAGAAGTGGAGAGCTCATGGAAAAAGAAAAAGACTTCTAAGGACTGGGAGGAGGGGAGGAAACAGTACAAGGGTGATAAAACTCCCTGTCCCTAAAAATGGCTATCTCCTACCCAAGCCCCTCGACAGGAGCTGAGTCCACAACTCAAACTGAAAAAGGCAACCAGACCCTCGAGGGGATTAAAGCCACTTGGTGTAACTGGCAGATGCAGCCTCAAAGCAAGTTAGTGAGTCAAACCATTTTGGCTTTTTATGTGTTTCAAAGAAAAAAAAATCCTAAAGGGATGGTCTTTTCTTAAAAACATATATACGTAGCACATACATATACAAACATATCTCCAGAGTAGAGAAGTGGTTTGTTTTCTCCAAAGTCACTTTTCTCAAGTCGTATCATTCAAATCTCCCAAGTGCTTTACACTACAGCTGGTGATCTCGCCAAGCAAACGGAGGTGCTGTGCAGGAGGGCAAGGAGTTACCCCAAGACCTGGTCTACACGTCCAAAGTGGACTCACCAACACAGGCTAAACCCTAACCACCAAACCATACTCCTGGGGCTTCCTGGTCATGTAACCCCCCCGATTTCCCGTTGGGCAAAGAAAACCGCTGAGTGGAGCCTTGCCTCATCCAACCTAAGTCAAGTTTCACAAGTTCCAAGCCACAGTTCCTTAAAGCTGGTCTCTTCTGGGAGTTGCATCAGCCAAGGAAAAAGTGAGCTTAAGGTGTGAAGGGAGCAGGATCCCAAGGAAACTGAACACTGCAACAATCACATTTCAGGTACTGTGGGAATTTCTCTCTCTCTCTTCTGATGATAGCTTGAACCAGGTATCAAAGCATGCTTGCTGCTGGGACTTCACTTTAAATCACTAAATGGCCGATGTCTGAATGTCTGTTATGTGCTTTATTTTGAGATAAAGCATTGAGAGCCAGAGATGGAAACTAACTGGGAGACCCTTTTTGTGGTTAGGACAGATGGGAAGCTTAATTATACTGGCCTGGTATTGTTCCTAAATGCTTTCCTGCTTCCTCCCGTCTTCGGGGCAGACCACTGTGGGTGCTAAATAAGGAATGGCAATGGGAGAAAGCAATGAGACCATGAGCAAGTCGGGAACCTGTCCCCATGCACGATGTAACAGCCTGTCCTTCCATGCCACCCACCACCCTAAATCAAGAATTCCCGTACGTCTGATCCACTTATAGGATCAACTGAAAGACAACAGGGAGACGAGGGAGGGGCAGCTGTCCGCTTGCCCACTGACCTATATAGATATAAACCAAGAAGGGCAAGATGAGACTGAAGCAAAACAAGTCAAACTGAAAAGCATTCCAGTGACAAACCAGATGGACCTCTCGGAGGCTGAGAGGGTGGCCTTCTCTTTCTTCCATGAATGGAATCTTGGCTCCCATATTTTTGGACAGAGAAATAGAGTGTGTGTGTGTGTTTTTTTTTTAAGGGTATATTTTTAGTTCTTTCTCTCCTCGATAAAACGGAGGCAATATTTTTAAAATATTTCAACAGCACCTCTGGTAGGAAAGACTGGCTGGGATGCCCTTTAACCAAAGGCGAAGAGAGAGAAGGCGAAGGGCCCACTGCTGGGCACAGCTGTTTTGCCTTGGCAGCCCCCCCCTGCCTCCAGCTCTGCTTCATCTTACCACACAGGACCTTCCAGCAGGGGCCTGCAGTCTGGGGCTCTGGGAGCCAGAGATCAGAGCCAGGCAAGGCAGCGCCGGCCCTCTGGGCTCTCGAAGCCTGGGCCTTCCCTCTTGGCCCCAGCCTTTCCCAAGGTGCCAGTCCCTGCCACCTTTCCCACAGGAACTGTTCTCCATAGAGTTCCTAAAGGGTTACTGGCTCATGTTGTAAGAAATTATGAAACATAACTTTCTCATTTTTCTCTTTTCATTAAAAAAATAAAATATTCAAGACTATCAGCTTCTCTTTTGCTTTGTTTTTCTCTTTTATATAAAATATCAGCAAGCCGCAAAGGAAAGGAAAAAAAAAAAAAGATCAAAAAACTTTTAAAAAAGGGAAAGGACAAAAAGGAAAATCATTGCTGAGGTAACTTCATACCTTGAGGTAGTTTACTGCACGCACAGCACTGCCTGACTCCGCCCACACGTCAAGGTTTTCTCGTTGTTACGTCGTTGCAGTGTCAGGAGGGCAGGAACACCACGCATGGGCTTTTCCGCATGCGCAAGTCTTCCTCCTTTCCCAGCACACTTGATAGCATTTTCCAGGGTAGCTAAAATGCATCACTTGGCTAACATTCACTGAAAATCAGTATATCAGGAGGGGAGGCCTAACCTCCTTTGACTGATGGCTGCTGTTCTCCACAGGGCTACACTTCAAACGGGATCTTACTGAGCCTAGTAAATTAATAAATTAAACTCATTTACTCCTTTGTGCATAAAAGTTGCTGGTATTTTGAATTTAGGCACACCTTTCATCATGCCAACAATGACTTATGGAGGGAGAAGCCATCAGTTAAATACACCTTTAGGACAAAAACAGAGAAGCCAACACTCTCCAAATTACTGAATATTCCAAATATTTGCCAGATGATGGACTTTAGCTTTATCAGGAGGCTCAGGGTTGGATTCTAAGTCCCACCACCACCAAGGGAACAGTGCCGTGGGGGGGAGTGCCCTGCAACCCCTGCCTCTGGGAACCAGCCCTAACGGGGAGCACATGGACTGGGGTGAGGGCACCATGGCAGCCTTTAGGGCCACTCAAGTCCACCGTGGAACTGAGACTTTATCAAGGGGAGTTAGCATCCCCTTCCCAGTGCTCATATCCAATCATTAAAATAGACTTTAAAAAAATATAAAATCCGCCTGAGAATGATGGGAATCAGGGATCAGCATCAGCCCTTACCCCATTGCACATCTGGTACCACTCATGTGAACCTGGACACAATGTGGGATCCGTATGGTTTGAGGAAAGTGAGTGGGGCAAGAATCTAGGGATGGAGAAGTCTCCAGCAGAATGGGTAAGTGTAATTGTGCCAATTTTTCAGGATAGCGATTTAGATCAGCCACAAGGGCACTCCTTTTAAACGTGGATTATCGTGTATTTTAACCCTCTCTCATCCCATTTCTCTCCCAGTCTGTGTACCCTGCTGCTCTTGGTTACCCAGGAAAAGACTTGGACTGAACTACAGCCACAGACGTGTCTTCTCCCTCTGAGTCTGTATCACAAGCAAAGCAATGCAGTGGTTCCCGTTATTTCCAGTAGCAATAAAGATAAAGCAGTTAGTGTGAATACAGGTGCATCACGGCAAGAGAACAGAAGTGTTCTAACCAAACAAATGACGTAGAGGGAGAAGGGCAGAAAGATTTTAGGGGCAAGAAGCAAATCATCCTTTGCATCTTTTAAGACTGAGAGGAATTTTTATTTCATTTCCCACTGGAGTCTGACCTATCCTCAGTGGGACCTGGAGAACTCCCAACAATCCACGTTTAAAAGCACCCTGAGATAGAAGTTTAGTGGTAACACCCTGAAGGGTAAGCAGTGTTGGGTCAACTGGTTCGGAGTTTGGAGCCGAGATCAGGGTTCCTCACTGGAACATCTTTCTCAAGGCAAGTGGGCAAACCTGATCCACAACCGGGCTTCCATATCCCTGATTCCCACTCATTCTCAGGCCTGCGTTGAACGTGCACTCTCGACTTCTGCTCATTGTCCTGGAGTTGATGGGATGAGAAATGGCCAGTCACTTCCTCCGTACCTGGGCCTGGTTACTCTGTCCCTTCTGGTGCTGCTGTTTAACTTGAGCCAGGATGTCTCGGATCTTCCGCTGAGCCATCTACAAAATAAGCAAGCAAGACAGGGTATGACGACCCCCAAGGGAAAGCACATATACGGGGTGAAAGGCCATATGGATCCAGACACAGGTAGCACACAGGTCTCAGCAGGGAGACACGTGGGTGACTGAAAGTTAAGGAGAGCCTAAGGGGAAACACCAGTATAGGTCTATTCATCAGAACTATAAAACTGGTGTGGCAGGGGCATCTGACCTCTAACTTTACAAGGAGGAAACAGAATCAAGATCAACAGCCGAAAGCTGATTCCTATGAGATGGAAATCAGACATATCTCCTCCCTACGACCTTTTTACCAATTCTGATACCACTTGTCTCTCCCATGGCGCTCTCTAGTTCTCTGCTAGATTTGATCAACTTTGCGACAGCCACAAAGGACTCACAGACAGTACTCATTATTATGGGGTTCACTGTAACAGGTTACAATTCAGGAACAGGACTGACTCAGGACAGCTTCTTGACCATGCCCATAGGCACACGCTTGTTCCTGGTCCCTAACCTCCCAACCTTAAGGTCTTTGGGGCTGGCCTGGCCTCTGCCCTGCTCAGGCTCCCATGTTAAGTGCCCAGAGGTAACCTACTCCACCAGGAAGCCCTCACCCAAAGCCACTTAGCTTTCGCTCCGCCTCTGTGGGCCAGCAAGCTCAACAGTGTAGGCAAAGTGTCCAGAGGCACCCACTCCACTCCACTCCACCAGCAAGCCCCCTGCCCCAAGGCACTCTAACTTTCTAACTCCGTGGGGCAGGAAGCCCACTGTGCTGTTTCCTGCTAGTTTTCTGGTTCTGCTGCTGGTGGTTCTCTGCCACATTTGGCACTGCTTGGTTATTACAGCTCTGTCTCTTGGGTCTAGGAGTTTCTCAGTGCAGGGACTCTCAGTTAAAAGGACCCACTCTGTTCTCAGTTCTTCTTTGGCGGTACGGAGGTCACCCCACTGAGATGCTGCTCTGGGACTGGCTCTACTTCGAGCTGACCCATTTTCTCATTAGAGTTCCATATACCCTACTTTCATGGTTCCACCCTCACAAGGTTGTTACATATATATCTAGCTACTGGCAAGCTGCTAGGTCCCCTTGGTGGACTATAAGCACCTTATTTGCAGAGTCCCCACCCAACCACTTGGTGGAGTTTACAAGAGCATGAAAGCCCATACAGAAGCCATCTAGAACACTGTAGATCACCCCTGTCTTTTCTAGACCTGGTTCTTTCACATTTAAGATGACAATTTCCTCCTCCCCATCCAAAACATCCATTAACTACTACTAGTTTACCAGGAGGGCAGAATCTTTAGACTGAGATTATTAGAATGAGGTTATTCAGACGCCAGCCTTGAGAAGTAAGCCGCAGGTGTCAAACTGAGCTGGTCAGTTCCTCCAAAAGTTATCTCAGCTTCACCCTTTCTGGGCTCTGATAAAATTTAACTAAGACAAGACTATTCTCTTGCTCTGAGCTTCATGAGTTTATCAGCTCAGCAAGATCTTTAAGGGACTTTAGTCCACTGCACTCCAGTCCAGCAGCGCCTCTCCCTCAGTCCATTCTTTCAGTTAACTGCTTCTACAGTTACAGATTTTACAATCACAACTAGCCCCTTTTAACAACCGAACATTCACAACTGAAAGACCGAAGCTTATCAGCACCCCAGACCCATCAGGAAAAGAGGACATCTACTCAGTGGAGATCCTCCCGTGTCTCCCTCGTTTAAGGTGAGCACACTCGCAAAAGCATATAAGCCAGCTACTTCATGCCTTTATTCTCCCCACCTCCGCCTCAATTTTACACAAAGTTTAACCTGCCTGTCCCCATTAGACCAGCCTCCTAATGAGACTAGCACATCCCCTGATCTGAAGAATCATCTCTTCTGGTTGGAATCCTAAGCGTCTAGACCCATAAGCAAAGTCCAGTCCAGAGAAAGTCTCCAAATTGCAACAATCTACAGCAGCTCACACTGCCAAACACCTTCTCTCCACTGGATCTGTTTCTCACCAGCTCATTCCTGGCCTTCCGAGCTAGGCCACAGTGGGTACCTGCTGTGAGCCTGACAATCGGATAAACATCTCCCAGCACTTCAGAACACTCAGCCCCTTTTCTCTCTTACCTCTCACCATCATGCACTAGGCCAATGATGCCAATGTAACGTGTCCAAACTCAGCTCGGCTCTTCACTGCTATACCTCCCCTCCTTCCACTCACTGAGTGCACACAGGTATCAACCACAAGAAAGCATACCATACTGTCTACTCCCCAGCTCCCTGTAACTTCTGGAAAGGGGCTCTTTCTGAATGGTTTCAACTTTTCCTGGCTCTAAGCACCCAACAGCAAATCCTTTTGAAATTCAGAATCCAAAAAACCCCCAATACTCTATACACTGAGCTGCTGCACTGAGATGTGCTGCCTTGTTGCAACTTGATGACTTTCTCTGGACTGGACTTTGTTTATGGATATAGATGCTTAAGATATCAACCAGAAAAGATTTTCAATGCAGCGTATCTCAAGTGGAGGTCAACTGATGCTGTGCTCATTTGGGGCAAATTCTAGTTCTTCTAGAATATCCAATCAAGTATCAGCTAAAGGCAGAGTTACCTGCTCTGTCAAATCTCTAACACTCAATATTCATTTCCACCATACGTGCAGGTGTACTTTTACAACACTAGGTAGCTGCAACACTCAATAACCACAGTACATTCAAATAAACACATAACCCTTCTTTAAAAAAAAAAAAAAACAAAAAACGGGGGCCTTTAGGCGGAAGTTTCCATACTTTCTTGTACTAACATTTATACACACACTGTTAGGTGACCCCAGGTACTAACCCTGTCTCCCTTCCCCCCCACATTTCCCATGTCCATTCAAGCAGCTCCTATACCTGCTTCTCATCTCTCCTCCAAATTGGAGCTGCCCATATAAACTTATTTAACTACATGAACTAAGCACATTCTTCATGAGTATCATTTAATGTCTTCGAGTCCAGTCTACTCTTTGTCTGAAGAATTGGCTTCGGGAACAGTCTTACTTCTGGGTTAACAGAGTCTGCCATGTCTTCTGCACTTCCTCTAGCCTCCAGCAGACCATTTGCGTCTTGATTCTTTTTATGTGAATTTGAATTCTACACCCCACTTTTCTTCTGCCCTGTCAGGAACTTCTCTGTTGTATACATAACCATTTTTTAAACACCCCACTTTCATCTTCTCTTCTCCACTCCTTTGACTGTCTTCCTATCATATGCATATGGCCTTGTGCCTCTGGATAGCTGGGTCCAGAAGACCTCGGATTCCTGTCAATCATCTTGTTAAACTGGCCTGGCTTTCAACCCAAGCCACTCCAGATGTGGCTTTTCCCCATGTTTTGTGTGTGGCCTTTCTAGCCAAGGTCTTATAACACTCACCCAGGTGACTGAGTGATAGGGGTTGGTTAGTTTTGCCTTGAAAGAGAGCCAGTTCCATGGGTTAAGTGAAGGACATGACAGCATACAACAGAAGGGAGACTAACAGTGCGGGACTACACCAGAAGCCAAGAGGTTTCCTAATGAACAACCCAACGTTTCGAAGGTCAGAGTAGCAGGGTCAGGGGTCTGAGGACAATAATTTCTGAGGACATCTAGATCTATTGGTATAATTAAGTTTTTTAAAGAAAATGTTCTGTAGCCCCTTCTGGTGACTGGTGTCTGAGGTCTTAAAAGCTACCAAGCTGCCATCTAAGTAGCATCAATTGGTCCCAATCCAGCTGGAGCAGAGGACAATGAAGGACATCAAAGACAAGAGGGAAATATGAGCTCAAGAGACAGAAGGGGCCACATGATTGGTAGTCTACATGAACATGATACCAGAAGAACTACACAGTGTCCAATCACCACCAATGACTGCCTGTCAGGGAACTAGAGTCCCTGATATAAGAGAAAAATGGGTGTGCTTACGCACAACTGATTAAAAGACCAGACTTGATGATCTGACACTCTGGAGGGTCCCCTGAGGACATGGCCCCCTGGACTCACTGCTAGCACAGAGCTGAAACCAATACTACACTAAAGCCGACTCTCCAGACAAAAACTGGACTGAACCATAATACAGAGCAATGCTGGTGGAGTGTGTGCTTCCTGACTTCAATATATACATGATGCTGTCAGAACAGCTCCTGTCCAGAATTGAGAAGAGAGGGTGGAAAACAGGGGACAGGAGTTGGCTGAACAAATACAGGGTGGGGAGAGCAGCTAGAGTTGCACAGAGTTGTGTGTATGTATGGTTTTGTATGGCAAACTGACCTGGACCATAAACTTTCACCTAAAGCACAATAATTTTTTTTTTTTTTTTTAAAGAGAGCCAATTCCAAAACAGAGAGGGGCCCACCACCACCAAACATCTGGTAGCAGAAGACGGCATGGAGACACAATGCTGAGTGCCTCTGAGCAGAGACTGAGTGGCCAAGGGGCGTGCCTTCGAGCAAGGCTGAAAAGAAGCTGTCCCGATAGAGGGACTGTATCCTGAGTGTTCCTGAGCCTGAAATGTAACTGTTTCTTTCCCAATAAGCCCTAGAATTATCAGTATGGTCTGTGAGTTCCATGTGGCCACTGTAATGAATTACTGAACGCAGCAGAAAGCGCTGTAGGGAGGGACAGTTTATGCCAGAATTGATAGAAACATCACAAAGTGGTGGCATGTCTGACCTCCACCTCATGAGAAAACCCTCTTGGCCCAGTGACAACATGAGAAAAAGAGCAGTGCAGCTCAAGAACTCCACTGAAAGACCACAACTGATGGTCCAACAGCCTGGGGAGTCCCCTGGGAACACGGCCCCTACGTCTGCTGCTGCCCCTGTCAAGAAAACACTACTGAGGTCAACTCTTCGGACAAAAATGGACTGGACTCGGGGGCAAAATGTGACCACACGGTGTGTGTACATTATGATTCTATGTATTTACAGGATGCTGTCCTACTGGTATCCTAGATGAGAGAAGAGAGTGGAGAGGAGGGAACAGGAGCTTGTTCAGAGGATATAACAAGTACAGAATGAAAAGGAAGAATGTGCTGTCACCGGACAAGGACAGCACAAGGACCTACACATAGGCAGGCATGCACTATTAATTAGGAATGTGTACTTTCAATTAATCACAATAAAAAACAAAAAGAATCAGCCTTGGGCTGTTTGATCTTGGTGCTCCTTTTCCCTTATAGGGCTGAAGGAGGTTGGACACGGCCACCACACAGTTTTTATTATCCCTTTAGCTGCAACTAGCATCTTTCACTTTTCTTTCAGCCACTACAGATAACAACCAAAGTAACCATCCAAGAATCAAAAGTTTCACTTCCCATATCCCTGTGCGCCCTCTCTTACACAGTCCCACACTTCTGAGTCTGAAGCCACTGCAACAAGTCCTACTTTGGATGCCAACCGGCAGTGAGGTTCCCCCTCCCCACCCCCAGGATTGGCTCTCTTTTAAGCTGAGTAGGATGGCAAAACTGACCGATCCCCTCATTAACGGCCCACAGACCTTATTTACTTGGTCCTACCCCAACAAGGGCCAGGCACCTTATGTGTGGACCATAAACACTTATTTGCATAAAGCCACCCAATCATCTAGTGGCAGTCAGAAGACCACAGCTAGAAAGGCCACATAAAATTGATCTATCACATCACAAGAACTTAAACACTGACAAAGTTTAAAAACTAAAAAGTGGACATACACATGTTAACAAGGCTAAAACGGAACTCCTGAAATTTCAAGGCAGAGTACACTGTCTACTATCAGAGGTCTTAACTTGGGAGCCACAGCACAAATCTACCAGCATGTAAATATCCCAGAAAAGGGGGAGAGGACGCCTCAGTATGAGTCAACAAAGTAGTCACACCAATAAGATACACTGTGAAAATACAAAAGATGAGTTCTCTTTACCATTGCCCTTCTTAACATTTTCTTTTCTACAGTAGTATTAAAAGGGAAATCCACCATAAAATGAGACTCACTTTATAGAGTTACCAGAATGGCTCTTTCCCACAAATGGGAGTTTTTGGTGTCTCAATTTTAAACAGAATAGGACTAGTATGGGGAAAGGATATGGAATGAATAGTTGTATTTATTTCAACTCTGTCAGCCCACTGCCTGATGCTTTACATAGGAAATGCCCTCTAAATAATAATCAAGGTTTTATTATTATTACCACTACTGCTGTTATTAGAACTATTATTCAAATTTACACACTAACCACTAAGACCAAAGATAGAGAAACTGAAGCCTTGAACCAGCTTCTGCAGCCTTAAACTGATCGAACATGCAATCAGGATGTATTGATAATTACCTGTGACCGGAATGCAAAAGTTGGAAACAAAGAAGGATTGGTAGTTAGAAAATATGGCCTTGGTGACAGAAATCATTTGAGATGTTTCAACAAAGGATTCAGGGCTGGAAGTGCTCCCTCATCTATGCCAAAAAATTTGGAAGACAGCAACCTGGCCAAACGACTGGAAGAGATTCTTATTTATGATCATCTCCAAGAAAGGTGTTTCGACCAAATGTGGAAATTATCGAGCCGTACCATCAATATCACACGGAAGTAAAATTCTCCTAAATACCATTCGAAACAGACTGCAGCAGTATATCGACAAGGTGACACCTTTACTTTTCAACACTTTCAAGAGGTCGTTTGTAGTAGGTTTTCCCAATGCAATGCATCTTCTGATTTCTTTTTTGCTTCCATGGGTGCTGACTGTGCAACCACATAAAACAAAATCTGTAACAACTTCAGTCTTTTCTTGATGTATCATCAGATCGCTTACTGGTCTAGTTGTGAGGATTTCTGTTTTCTTGAAGCCGAGGGGCAATCCATACTGAAGGCTGTGGTCTTCGTCTTTGTCAGCCAAGTGTTTCAAGTCCTCTTCACTTTCAGCAAGCAAATGTGTGTAACACCAGTTGTTAATGTGCCTTCCTTCAATCCTGATGCCCCATTCTTCATATACTCCAGCTTCTCAGAGATACAGATTGAAGAGGTACTGTGAAAGGATACAACCCTGATGTACACCTTTCCTAACTTCAAATCATGCAGTGTCCCCTTATTCTGTTCAGTTCAGCCAGATTCAGAACAGTATATGGAACCAGGGATATCACTGCTGATGTCACACAGATCTTGGCTGAAAGCAGAGAATCCTAACAGACACTTACCTGTATTTCACTGACTAAGCAGCAATCAACTGTGTGGTTCATAACAAATTATGGGCAATGAGAATTTCAGAACACTTAATTGTGCTCATGAGGAATCTGTACATGGATCAGGAAGCAGTCATTCAAACAGAAAAAGGGGTCACTGCGCGGTCGGATGTCAGGAAAGGTATGCGTCAGGAGTTGTATCCTTTCACCACACCTTTTCAATCTGTATGCTGAGTACATCACCTGAGAAGCTGGGCTATATGAAGAAGGAGGAATCAGGACTGAAGGAAGACTCCTTAACAACCTGTGTTATGTACATTTTCCGGCTGAAAGTGCAGAGGACTTGAAACACTTGCTGACAAAGACCAAAGATGACAGCCTTCAGTATGGAGTGCACCTCAACATCAAGAAAACAACAATCTTCACAACTGGACCAATAAGCAACAGCACCATAAATTCTGAAGTTGTCAAGGATTTCATTTTACTTGGTTGCACAACTGTCATCCATGTATGCAACAGTCAAGAAATCAAACGATTCGCTGCATTGGGAAAACCTGCTGCACATGACCTCTTCAAAGTGCTGAAATGTAAAGATGTCACCTTGAAAACTAATGTCCACCTGACCCAACCATGGTATTTTCAGTTGCATCTTATGCACATGAAAGCTGGACAATGAATAAGGAATAAAGAACAACTCTGAACGGTAGTCCTGGAGAAGAATACTGAACATATCAAGGACTGCCAAAGAACAAATAGATCTGTCCTGGAAGTAGTACAACAGAGTGCTCCCTTGAAACAAGGATAGCAAGGCTGCATCTTACAGTTTGGACTGCTATCAACCTCCTAGAAAAGGTCATCATGCTTGGTAACGTAGAGGATCAATGAAAAAGAAGACCCTCATCAAGTTGGACTGACACAGTGGCTGCAACTATGAGCTTAAGCATAGAAACACTGTGGGCACAGCGCAGGACCAGGCAGGGTTTCATTCTGCTGCAGGTATGAAGCTGTTACAAGTCAGAAGTGACTTGATAGCACCTAACAACCCCACTGTTACCATTATTCAATGACCAAGACTGGGTGATGGCTCATACCAGAAGACCTCCACCTCCTTTCTTATCGAGTTCAAAAGAAGTTAGAGAAGGAAGAAGTTAGACAACAAGAAAGACTTCTAATATATAACACCATCTACAAATATTATACCTGTAAAATACTTATGAAAAGTGGTTAACTCATTCTTTCCCTAGATGGTCTTAAGGAATAAAACACCTCCTCACCACAGTCCAACATCTGGAAGAGGGGAAAGACTCATCCTAGATGCAGTCAGATGAAGCTCACTCCAAGACTGTCAAGATTATGAACGTCAACTTCCGGCATCTCTGCTTCTCTGTTCCCCGGGCTCTTGTGGCACCCCAAGATGGCAGAGCACCATACATACCTGGCTAGCATAAAAATGCCCAATGATCTTGACGATGACCTGGTCGTTCTCATCCGGGGTCTGGTCTCTTGGTACCACCACCTCAGCAGCTGTCAAATTCTGTAACTCGTTTACCTGAGAAGGGCAGAGAGGAGCTCAGTATGCTATTAAGAAAGCAAGGGTGGGTTGGAAGTGGGGGCCCAGAGCAGCTAAGCCAACGGGTAGAGAACGGAGGCATCAGGAGCTTGGGGAATAAAATCAAGTAAAGGTACAAACTGGGAATCCTCAGGTAGATCAGGGACAGGCGGCAAGAGGCTAGGGCAGAACTGCTGAGTTTTCAGACTGAGGCTCAGAGCCTCATGGCTCACCGTTTTGCCACCTTTGCCAATGACCCGGCCAGCTGCTGATGCTGGCACCCGGATGTGGGTCTCCAACTTGACTTCTTCCTTGGGACCAAAGAAGTTCTCTTCCTTGAGTTTGCCATAGATTCTTCCCTGAGCCTGGGAAGATAAAGTGATTGTTAATCAGCTGGTCACCTACATGCCAAAAGGGGAAGATGATCAAAGATGTAGACACACAGCCCCCAAGCTCCACCCAACCCTCTTCTGGCTCCTGGACCCAAACCACCCTAAGCGGATTAACCATCTAAGCCAAGTGATGGGTACAAGTCAGTACGACACATGGTATGGTAAGTTACTAAAGGACAATTACGAATGAGTCCTATAGGGTCAGGGATGTTTGCATTTATTTGAACATAACAGCGTCAAGAATGCAGGCACTGAATGGGAAATAATCAAGTCACTCTCAGAGGGCAGGCCTTACAGTGCACAACAGGCCAGAGAGCTGCCCCGTTTCTCTATTCCTCACCTAGGTCAAGTTAAGCTAACAATTAGCTCTTTGGCTATCTGAATAGGAGGAACTAAGGTCACAGTGGGGACATACAACAGAAGAGAATTTAATATGAAGGTACTTCCTTAGGAACTAAATGAAAGTAAAGGCAGATGCCCTTAGACTTTCTTCTTTCCCATGTTCCTGCGGGCCTCAGGGAAGCAGAAGTCAACAGAAACTAAGCTTGATGCCGACTTGAACGCAACTTTGTGGTGCTGCATGCTACAGCCCTGTATCCTGGAAGGAAGGCTTAACAGTGTGACATGGATTTGACAGTAATGGGACGCTGCCCTGAAATATCCTGGTGGCTTAGTGGATGAGCACTACATCTGCGAACCAAAAGGTTGGCAATTCGAATCTGCCAAATGCTCCTTGGAAACTCTATGGTGCAGTTCTACTCTGTCCTACACGGTTGCTATGAGGCAGAACTGACTCAACGGCATTGGGTTTGGGTGGGTGGGAAGTTGCCCCAGCCCTTTTCAGACAGTCACACCCTGAATCTGTCACCCACAGAATCCAAACCTGGAAAACAACAAAGATTGGAACCTTGAATTGGGCCTCTGGGGGTCCAGTGATGATGACCATTCGAACTTTGGAGTCTGGAGTTTCAGGAGGAGCAATCTACAAAGCAAAGAGCTGGTTAAGGAGGTATCCTCTATAGGAAGATCCTCCCTCATTCCCACCTCCTCTAGTTTTCCTACCGTCACCCCCACTTCCACTATACATTCCTGAGGATCAGGCAAGGGAAGAACCACAGACCCTGAATTGCAAGTTCACTGCCCCTTGTTAAGAGATTGAACTGTGCCCCCCCAAAAATACATATTGTAAATTCCAGCCTCTATGTCTGTGGTTATACTACATTTGGGAATGGGCTGCCTTTAACAGTGTAAGGGGTATCTTGAGTCAATGTCTTCTGAGATATAAGAAATTAAAACAACCAAGAGAAGTATCAATGGGGATGATGGATACCAAGCCACCTGGATAATCTCCAATGAACCAGGAAAGACACTGATGAAACAAGGACCTTCCCTCAGAACCAAAGGAGAAAAGAAGCCCTCCCCTACAGCTAGCACCCTGAATTCGGGCTTCTAGCCTCCTAAACTAGAAGGAAGGAAGTCTCTACCTGTCAAAACCACCCATCTGTGGTACGACTATCCCAACACCAATAGGTAAGACCTCTACATACGGAAACTGTTCTAAGGGCACAGGAGGTGGCTGAGGAAGGCATTCCCACCCCTTGCCTCTCTCAGACTTTGAGATAAAGGGATTTCCGTGGAGTCCTGCAGAGTCCTGCAGATTGGACCTTCAACAGTGAAACACCAGTGCTTTTGCCCAAAGCTTTTAAGGCCACTGAAACAAATGGAGGAATGGTTGTGAATGAACACCTGTCTTACTACACGAGATTCTCCTTTCTGTCTCCCACAGGCCTCAGGCAAGGAAGACGAAAAGACAACTAGCACTTAGCAACTCCTGAGGCCCAGGCACTGACCAAGCCAGGGACTGCAGATTCCTTATTTCCCGATACTATAACCACCATCATACTGACAAAGAAAATGAGGCTCATGGGGGAAGGGCAAGAAGGGGGGGCTGAGACTAGAACTCAAGTCAGCATGTGGCAGGCAGAACCTGTACACTTTTCCTAAGCCACATCACTGTCCCTTTCTAGCCTGAAAACACAAGACCCAGAGCACATGAAGCAAACAAGGCCAAGAGCAAATGGGACTAGGGCTCCACAGGGGAGGAGGTCTCTAACACAAAATTCATCCCAAATTTCTCACAGGATGCAGGCATCATATAGAGGACAACGGAAGCACGGCACACGTCCACCCCAGGGACGGAGGCCCACAGAGCAGATCACCTTGATGGAGGCGCTGGCAAACCGGGAGAGCTGTTTGATGTGCTGGCCCTTCTTCCCGATGATGGCGCCCACTGCCTGGGCGGGAATGAACACCTGTACCATCTCCTGCTCTGGGGCCTGCTGTTGAGACAAGTGTGTGTTACCTGGGGGCCCCGTGGGCAGAGACAAGCCTGGGCAAAGACTGATAGCCCCCACTCTCTGCCTTGTACTCTCTAGGAAGAACACGTACAGGAAGCCAGCTGCCACCTAGACTGGCAGAGGACACTGTAAGCTCTCTAGCTCCACCTATGCCCAACAGGGGTAAAAAGAAAAAATGAGTTAGAGCGCTGCCAGCACCCTGGGCTGCCCCCTCCCTCCATGGGGTTGGCATTTTGAGACGTTCAATGCCAGGAGCCAGGAGCAATGCAGAGGATGAATGTCTCCTCCAGACCTCTTTCCCTATCCCTGCAAGCCTGCCATGCACCAGACTCCCACACAGAGCTGCACACAGTAAGGCAGACCACGGATGGGCCTGAGGATCCCCTGTTAATAAGACCTTCCACCTACCATGAACGAGCTGTAGGGGGCCGCTCCAGTGACACTGCTGGGAGGTGGTGGGACCGCGCTGGATGAGGCTGGGAAAAGGCCTACAGCAGCCAGGTTCAGGCCAGGGATCAGGTGAGACTGCAGCTGAGGAAAAAGATCAGGAGGAAGTCAGCTCACCTGAAAGGGCCTGGCCGTCCCTCAGTGGCATGTGGCCCTGGCTGAGTTAGGAGGGCCAAGTACCCTCAGGGAAACTGGGCCCAAAACAGGACAACTATGTGCTTTTCCATGGAAACCTACCGGACCTTGTGATTTTCACACACACTCACTTAGGGTGTGGAGTTGCGATTGATACGACATTCTCACTGGACTAAGAACGAACAACTCCAACCAGAACATCCAATCACAGTTTTGAAATCTTAAAAACCCCTCCTCTCTGGCTGTTCACTCTATTTTCATAGTGACAATGACAGACTCATAACCCTGTACTCTAACATTCTTCTGGGGAGCAGGAGAGGACTCAGTGGTTCCTGACCTTTCTGGCTGTGTCACCAACTCCTCTTTGTTTTCAAAGTTACAGACATCTCCCCATTAAATCACATACAAACATACACCTGACAGAGTCACTGGGATCACAGGCCTCAGAAGCCCATGCCTGGCGCCACCACTCCCACCCCAAGAATCTGTGAAGCCTAGGTAAATAAAACCTATTCATTAAATAAAATTTAAAAGCCTATTTTCTCATGCACTGAGGTCCAAAAGTACAATCAACTCCTGTTATTCACAGCAGCTGTATTCTACCAGGTTTTGCAGCAAACACTGAAATACCAGAAAATGAACTTTCACCCCTAAGGAAAACACCATTAGCTTCCTGCAAGCTTCCCGACACGACACTGCTGTCAACTGATCAACCCACTACCTTGTTTTACGTCTATTTGTCTTTAATGATGCTGTATTTAGTACACATCACTGATTCGTTAACAAGTGAACTCACGGCCAAAACCACTGTAACTCATGACTGATTTTCTCTTTAAGACAAACCCTGGGCTTCTTGAGCTTACAACACTAGATGACCTTTCAGCACTACGCTGACAGATCCAAAATGAAGCACAGAAATGTGACAAATGTGGCACTAGTTAAGAGTGTAAAAAGGGTACTTGTTTACAATATATCAGCTGAAATAAAAAGGCAACACGTATAGTCTCATTTAACCTTAGCTAAGAACGTGCACTTTAAGCAACTCAAATTTTTTGCAGATCTGTGCACGTCTGTGAACGGTCATGAAATCAACACACGTATCTTACAAATAAATTTCAGAAAGCAGGCAGATGTTAAATACGGAATCTATGAATAACAAGAACCAGCTGTATGCAGGAAGTTCGCCAAGGCTACGGAGCACAAAGCAGGCACTGTGTCACACGGCCCACCAACGTCTACTTGTCTGTGTCAGTAAAAGCCCTCAGCCCTCAGACTCGGGGAAGGGTGAGCAGAGGAGCTGTCTCCTCAGCACCACCCAGCACTCACACTCATGGCAGCCACGTCATTCTCATAGGCCTCCCGAACTTTCTTCATGATTTCCTGCTCGGCCCGGCAGCAGTTCTCAATGGCCCCCTTCACAGTGATAGTCCTCTCCGGGTTATACAGGGTGAGGTCCTGCAACCTAGGGGAAGGAAGAGCCATCAGCCTTTCCCTGACAGCCACAACCCCACCCTTGCTACAGGCGGTGACCCACCAAGGCACAGCTCCATTTGGAGGCTTCTGGCAAACAGCAGTCTCTGGCCTTTGGGTTCCCAACTTGTAACCGGGGCAGCGCAGAGATTGAGAATGCCCAGATGAGAGAAGACATCAGCATGAGACCAGAAGAACCAGACGGTGCCCAGCCACCACCAAACACAGCCGCTATAGGGGACACAATGTAGTCCCTGATAAAGCATGAGAAAAAGGTGTGCAGATCAGTAACTCTACTAAAAGACCAGAACTGATGGTCCAACAACCAGGGGCAGGGGTTGGCAGGGGACCCCCAGGGAACCTAGACTTTCTGCAGGCCCAGATCTGAAACCACTACTGAGGTTAACACTTCTGACAAAGAATGGACGGAACTTCGGGACACAGTGAGCATGTGGTGTGTGTACCTAACGGTTTAATACCTTTATAGGAGACTATCCTACTGGTTTCTTCCTAAAGGGGAGATGTGAGGTGGAGGAGGGGACAGGTGTTTGTTAAGAGAATAAAGTAAGGAGTGAAAAGGAGCAGAGTGTTATATCACAGAGTAAGGAGAGCCTGGAAGTTGCAGAGAAGCAGGCATGCAAAACTGACTTGGATTACATACTTTTGCTTAATCATAATAAAGATAAGCCTAACTGAAAGCCCTTCATTTTCTGTATCTTTAAAAAAGTATTTCATTGCACTTTAGGTGACACCTGACAATCCAAAAACTTGCACACATACTGCTTTGTAACTTGAGCTGCTCTCCCTACCCTGTGACAGCACATTTTTCCTTTCTACCCTGTATTTCCTGTATCCCCTCAATCTACTCTTGTCCCTGTCTCACCTATAGACAGGAGCTGCCCAATTAGCCTCATGTATTTACTTCAGCCAAGACAGACACACTTCACCCTCTTACAGTCCAGTGCAACCTTTGTCTCCAGTGTTGGCTTTGGGGATGGTTTCAGTTCCGGGTTATTAGAGTCCAGGGGCTATGTCTTCAGGGAACCCTCCAGTCTGTCAGATCATTAACTCTCATCTTTTTAATAGTTTTGCACACCGATTTATTTCCCAATACATCAGACTCTATGTTATATTTCCTGTCAGGGCACTCATTCGTGGTGGCAAGGTACTATCTAGTTCTGGTCTCACACTGATGTAGTCCCTGGGTTATACAGCCCTTTCTGTCTCTTGGTCTCCTATTTCCCTATGTCTTTGATGTCCTTCATTCTCCTGGGCTCCAGGTGGGCTGGGACCAACTGATGCTACTTAGGTGGCCACTTGTTAGCTTTTGAAACCCTGGACACCACTCACCACAGTGGAATGCAGATATTTTCTTAAACTTTGTTATGCCAACTGACCTAGCTGTCCTCTGAATCCATGGTCCCCAGTTCCCGGCCCCTGTTCTCTATCTGGTGCTGGGTCATGTTTAGGAAACTTCTTAGCTTTTGGTTCAGTCCACATGTGCTGGTTTCTCTACCGTATATTGTCCCTTCCCTCATCTAACACAATTATCACCTACTATTTAATCAATGACTACTTTCTCTTCTTCCCTCCCCACCTTTGCAGATATCAAAGACTGTTTTCTTCTGTGTTTAAACCTTTTCTTGAGTCCTTATAATGGTAATCTCATACCACATCCTTTTGCAACTTAGTAATTTCACTCTGCACAATACCTTCCAGATTCGTCCGTGTTATGTTTCTCAAGATCGTTATTCTTTGTCATTCCATAATATTCCAATGGGTGAATATATTACAGTTCATCGATTTATCCACTGATGGGCACCTAGGTTGAGTGCTTCTTTTTGCCCTTGAGGACAGTGCTGCAATCAACACTGGTGTACATGTATCTGTTCCAATGACAGCCCTTATTTCTCTAGGATACATTCCAAGAAGTGGGATTGCTGCATCATATGGTATTTCTATTTCTAGCTTTTAAAGAGAGCACCCAATTGACTTCCCACGTGGTTGTACCATTTTACATTCCCACCAGCAGTGTGTACGTGCTGTGTGCAGTCTCTTCAGAGCCTCTCCAGCATCTACTGTTTTCTGCTTTTTGGATTACTGCCAGTCTTGATGGGAGAAATGTTACCTCATTGTAGTCTTGATTTGGATTTCTCTAATGGCTAATGATCATGAGCATTTCCTCATGTAACTGTTAGCCACCTGGATGTCTTTTTGGTAAAGTGCCTGTCCTTATCCCTTGCCCATTTTTTATTTGGGTTATTTGTCTTTTTGTTGTTGAGGTTTTGCAGTTATCTTGTAGATTAGAGAGATCAGACACCGATTGGATTTGTGGTAGCCAAAACTTTTCTCCCAGTTTGTAGGTTGTCTCGTTACTGCTTTGGTGAAGTCTCTGGATGAACTTAAGTGTTTGATTTTTAGGAGTTCCTATTTACCTATTTTCTATTGGTGCTCACGCACTGTTATGAACGTCCTGTAGTCTGTTTACGTAGTCTTGGGGCTCCCCGCATAGTCACTGTTCTTAATTCCATGATCTTTATCTTTTCAGACTTGGTATTTAGGTCTTTGATGCATTTTCAGTTAAGTTTTTGTGCATGGTGGGAGATACGGGTCTTACTGTATTTTTTTGCAGATGCACCCTTATGCCAACATCATAAAAGCCCTTCTTTTTGTTTTTAAATATTGTGCTTAAGTTCAGGTTTACAATCCAAGTCATTCTGTCATACACAACTCCTCCAACCCACACCTATGCAACTCTCTCTGCTCTCCCCACCCTGTGACAGCACACTCCTCCTTTCCACCCTTTTTTCCTCTGTCCATTCAACCAGCTTCTGTCCTTCTCACCCTCCCATCTCACTCCTGCACAAGAGCTGCTGAGTTAGCCTCATGTATCAACTTAAGCCTACAAGCACACTCTCCGCTGGTATCATTTCATGTCTCATATTCTAATCTAGTCGTAGCCTGGAGTTGGCCTCAGGCCTGGTTTCAGCTCTGGGCTAACAGTCTTGGAAGCAGGTGTTCAGGGGACCCCTTCAGTCTGTCGGACCATCAAGTCTGGTCTTTTAACAGAGTTCTAGCTCCGCACATCCATTTTTCTCCCACTATTTCAGGGCCTCTATGTTATAACCCCTGTTACAGCAGTCACTGGTGGCAGCCAGGCATCAGCTATTTCTTTTGGTATCATGCCAACATAGTCTGAGAATCACATGACCCCTTCTGTCTTTTGGAAAGCCCTGTATTATCACTGAACCCAGTCATGGACCAATTCTCACCCCTGCTCAAGCAGGAAGGAGGCTCAAGACAAGACAGTTTCCCCAGTGATTCTAGACAACCCATCTTCTCTTAAGTCTCTGATGAAAGGAAGGGCACAGTGCTTTCAAAGGCACTAAATCCACTCCCTTAATTTCTTTTATTGCCAAAGAAGTGGGCCCAGCACAACGATGGGAGATATAAGCTTTTCACAACAAAAGACAAAATTCTCCTACGTCCTTTCTCCTAATTCTTAAAGACGTACTTCTCGCGGTAGCAGAGAGGCCTGAAACCCAAGTTCCAGCTGCTAGCTGCAGTGCAGAAGAGATACTACAGAAATTTTAACAAAAAAACACTCTAACAATTGCCCCAACCACATAGGACAATGATGATGAGCCAGCTGCAGCCCGTCTACAATTAAGAAAAGCCATCTTTTGCCATTCTTTGATTATTCTCCTTGAATAGGGAGAACCTGGCACTCAATTTAAGGGAGCAAGTGTTACAAAGTTCAGTCATGAAATGCTGCTACCCCTGTCCCACGGGTCTGCATGCATCCCGCTCACACACGGGAAGAGAAACAGCCTTACGAGGAGATGGTGATTTTCGTCTCTGTGTCCTGCTCCACCTTCTTCAGGTTACGTCCTTCTTTGCCAATCAAACGCCCAACAAAGTTATTATGGGCCAGGATCTTCAGAGGAACCTCATCAGCCCTTAAAAAGCAGAGAAGAAGCAAGGGGACAAAAGCTCCTTAAATACCAGGGCAACGCTGACTGAGATGCAACCACCATGCCACTCCAGACTTGGGGTTTCCAGGACAATCCATAGGACAAAAGTGTTAAAACGTTTTAAAAAAATAAAAATCAAATGAATGATTGCTTAGGAATAGAGAAGTGGGAAAGAGACAGGAGAAAAATTTGTCCTCAAAACCTCAATCTACTGTAATTAAAAAAATAAATAAGTAACATTTGCCATTTCAACACTTCTTAAGTGTACAATTCAGAGACATTAATAACGATACTCACCGTGTCTGGGAGTAGTTAGCTACGGTGATGGTTACAGGAGTATATATTAGGATGAGAAGTTAACAAGTGCCCAGCTACCACTACTCAGTGTTTCGATCAAAGATTCTATAGAAGAATGTTTGCTCAAAAGAGAGACAAGAAGACATCATTTCATATTCTCATGGACTCAAGACCTTCTGGAGCTGCTGAAGCTAGGCTGGGTAAATCCCCCCAAACTATTGCCTTGAGATCGTCTTTAAACATTAAACCACCAATATCTCCTACAGTCTTCTTTAAAACAAGCAACTGTACATTCAGTAGAGAGTATCTGCCTTGAGCTTTGTGTTCTTTCAAGAGCTACATATATGGGATCAAATGGACAAGAGCAATTCCAAAGATCAGATACGAAAGTTAGGGGGCAGTGAGTTTAACAGGGGGGAAACAATTTGGAAAAGGATGCTAAGGGTGGTTGCCCAACTTGAGGAACAGAATCTGTCACTAAATTACATAGACATGTACAAATTGTCAAGTTGCTATGTTCTGCTGCATACATTCTAAACAAGAGAAACAAAATGAAATTTTAAAAATGAAAAATAAAAAATTATCAAATTTTGTATTTTAAACATATATGTAGTTTATTGTTTGTCCATTGTATCTCACTAAAGCTGTAAAGAAAAATGTAGGTGAGCAACGGAACACATGTGTGTCAGTAGATTTTTTGCAACTTAAGTTTCCTCCTAAGGTAAGTTTTAAAACAATTCAAATGCCTCTCAAGAAACTACAGCAAGCCATCCCATGAAGCCCATGCAGCTACAGGAAGAATGAAGTATATTATTATGTACTGATACAGAAAATGAAAACACAAAAGAACAGTCTCTTCAGTACACTGTTTGTGTTAAGACACACACACACATACATACACATACCTGTAAGTGCCTGAATTTCTAGGCTGGTATACAAGGTATGTGGAGCCCTGCTGGGTACAGTGGTTAAGAGCTTGGCTGCTACCCAAAATATTGGCGGTTCAAATCCACCAGTCTCTCCTCAGATACTTATGGGGCAATTCTGCCTCATCCTACAGGTTCATTATGAGTCAGAATCAACTCCACTGCACCAGATTTTTGTTGTTGTTTATACAAGGTGTTACACAGGGGGAGTGATTTTCTTTTTTGGTTGTGTTTTTTGTGTGTGTGTAACCTTTAACTACGTCTCTGTACTACTGCTCTTAAAAAGTGCAAAGATGAACTCTGTAGTCCCTGAAAGTTCCAGTACAACTGAAGTCTTACGTTTTGGTGTCCTTTGCCTCTTTATGCATGATCTCCAAGATCATCTTGCAGGCGGAGGAGCAGCCCTCAGGGGTCGAGTGGACGCTGATGGCCTTCTCCGCCGCACCTGCGTTTTCCTTCCTGTGCACATCTATCCTGAGGACCACAGGGGGAAAGAGAGCCAGTCAGTGACCCCCAAGGAAACTCAGGTCTTCTGACACCCTCACCTCCTCTCAACTGAAGACACAAAACCTGCTCTTCTCTCCAGGGAACAAGGCCTATTAAGAGTAGAAATAAGAAGTCAAAGACAGGGGCAGAGAAATGGGACCAGTCTGCTATTCTGGATTCTGTCTCAGATCTGCAGTTTTGAAGCAGGAGTCGGACGGGGACCAGCAGTCAGTCCCACAGGTACCAGTACCATGTGAATGCAAGGGTGGAAATGACCCCTGGCATCCTGCATGTTCCCAGGCAAACAAATATGAAGGGAAAAGGATATACTTTACCAAACTAAAAGTAAAAAGGGTTTATTATGTGTAAGTACACATGACCTGTTCTTTTTCACTACACTAATCAGTTACATTAATCTATTAAACTGGTCAGCTATAAAGATTAGGAAAAAAAAAAGATTAGATTACAGGCAGTCATGAAATCAGAGCACTGGCAAGAGCTGACACACCTAGACCGTGTTTGCTTGACAAGACTGAGAAATAACAGAACACTTTTCTGCTAACAGTAGTACCTGGGCCCAGCCAATGCCACCAAATGGTACACTCCAGGCCCACTCGAC
This sequence comes from Heterohyrax brucei, assembly GCA_028571685.1. Taxonomy (NCBI): domain Eukaryota; kingdom Metazoa; phylum Chordata; class Mammalia; order Hyracoidea; family Procaviidae; genus Heterohyrax; species Heterohyrax brucei. The sequence goes on along the minus strand of CM053149.1, from coordinate 106,609,436 downwards.
CTCCCCACCTGCCCACCCCTTTGTAAGGAGGATAGGGCTGGAAGCACTGATCTCCGAAGGAGACATGAAAGGACCAGGTTTCAGGTAACAATTCCTAAAAGGTCCGTGCTGATGGCCTTCAGTGTCCCCCACAAAGCACCCTGCTTCCCTAGTACCAAGCCTTCATTCCCCAGGAGGTAAGACTCACTTGGACTGGGTCTGTTTAGTGATGTTGCGGATGGTGGCACCCTCTTTGCCAATGATGGCACCTACATACTGGGTGGGCACCAGGAGCCTCAAGGGAATGTCCACTTGCTGCTGCTTGGCCGGGGCCCCCGCTGCCACAGGCGAGCCTTGGCGGGGCTGACCCCGAGAGCCAAAGCCTCCTCGGCGGCCGTTCTCAGGACCCTGCACTACCTGGTCATCAGGAATGTACGAGACTTTCAAGGCATGGTTCTCCAACTGGTGGCCATTCAGCTTCATGATGGCTCTGCGAACGGAGAAGGTGCTCAGGTCACTCCAATCTATCCCAATCACATGAAGTACATTCCATGTGCAAGTAATTCAACTACAATATGGTGTGGAACACACTAAAGGAAAGGAGATAACCACCTCATGACCTCAGGAAATCTTCTAGTTTAAGTGGCATAAGACATCAAAGGGAAAAATACTTATGTTACTGCACTGTGATTCCTAAATGTGTGGGAGGAGCCCTGGGGGAGTAGAGGTTAAGAGCTGAGGTAGCTAACCGAAAGGTTGGCAGTTAAAACCCATCAGCCACTCCATGGCAATACTACAACCTGTTACTGTTGAGTTGATTTTGCCTCACAGCCATCCTACAGGGTAATTCAACTCTGCTCTACAGGAGTACTGTAAATCAAAACCAGCAACAGCAGTGGTGCTTTATATATATATATATATATATATATGTTTGGGATTTTGTGGTTCACACGGACCTTCTACATAGTTTATCAGAGAAGTGGACTTCTGATCCAACCTCAACCAGAAAGTCCTCCTACCTAAAAAAGGAGGACCTGGTCCGAGACCTCAAGGATCTCCCACGTCCAAGCTACAGAGCATACTACATATCTGAAGTCACTGGACAGAAGTACCACGTAGACTTTCTGGAGGAACTGGAAGAATGGGTGAGGACAGCAAGCACTACCTACCATAAATTGACAATTCCATAGATAAGTGAAGCCAAGCCAAGTCAAAGGAGACTGAAATGTATGCACGTAGAATTAGAAATGTCCACACTGCCATAGCATACCCTAATGAAATTTGGGACAAAGGCACTCTGAGTTAGGACACGAGCAGTGGAATCTTCGTTCCACTGCTCATGGTTACGTGAAATGGTGCCTGACAACCACTCTTGGATCCACACTCTCGCATTTGGCTGTGTGATTCACTTTGAGTTCTGTTTCCTGTATGGTATACGGTAAGGGTTTGAATTCTCCCTTTTTCATGTGGATATCAAATTATCCCAGCACCATTTAATAAAAGACACTCCTTTCCCATAAGGCATCTTCGTGAAAAATCAGTGGACTGTAGAAACGAAAGAAAAATATGCTTATTTCTGGACTCTCAATTCTACTGTACTAAGCTTGTATTTGTTTTTATACCAATAACCACATCCTCTTGATTGCCATAGCTCTGATCTAAGTTCTGAAATCAGGAACTTTAAATTCTCTTAGTTTGTTGTTTTTCACCACAGTTTGGCTGTTCTAGGTCCCTTGCACTTCCACTGAAACTCAGGATTGGCTTGACAATTTTTGCAAAATTACTCATGTGAGAATTAAATAAAACCAATCTATGAAAGGAAATGATAAATTAAGGGACTGCTCTTTCTACACTTGCTATGTCTAGCATTTTCCATAATTAAGAGTGCTCAGTACCAATGGTCCCAACTCAGCAGGAACGGATGCTCATCAAGGACCAAAGCGACATGGGGTAAAGACAACCCAGAAGATAGAGAGACCCACATGAGTGGGTGCCTACATCGACTTGGGACTGGAAGAACCGGATGGTGCCGGCCACCACCAGTGATAGCTGCGATGGAGCTCACTAGGTTAAGTTTCACTGGCAACACAAGAATAAAAAGGGGTGCATCCTGAGGTCTCCACTAAAAGACCTCAATTGATGGTCCAGCGGTTTCGGGGTTCCCCTGAGAGCACGGCCCCTGGCCCTGATGCTGCCCTTGCCCATAAATCATAACGAAGGTCCACTCTTTGGACACGAATGGATTGGACTTGGCGATGCAGAGTGACCATATATTGGATGCACTTTATGGATTCTTTACATCTATAGGATATCATCCTGCTGACCTCTGGCTGGAGGAAGGAGAGTGGGTGGAAAGGAGGGGAAAGGAGACTGTTGGGAGGATGAGACATGTATGAAGCAGAGAGGAATAGTGTGCTGTCACCAGACAGGGAGAGCAGTGGAAGCTGCATATAGGTGGGCATGTAAATTTATATGGGAATGTACATTTTCACTCAGTCATATTAAATAAAAAAAAGAGTGCTCAGTAGAAAAGAAGCAGGAGCTGGAGGCAGAAGAGTTTCCTCATCACTTGGGAGGCAAAATATTAAATATTATTGGGGTGGCTACAAAGAGAACTGAACAAAACTGATGGAGTGGACACTCCACCATCCACTCACAACACAACAGCAGGTAGTCAAGAATGAGGAAGAGCTGACCTAATCTTCAAAGCCAGATAAAGGAGCCTAGACTGCCCACAGGGACAGTGGAAACCTCCAGAAAAAAGGGGCCCAGGCAAAATCTTAAAGAAAACAGGCATTTGAAGAAGTGGCAGGAATCGAAGTATAACTAGATTGGCATTTCCAGAAGGAATGGAAGCAGCATGTTGAAAGAAATCAAGAACATAATCAAAAGCAAAATGTGGCACAAAGGTCCAAAACAGGATTGTGTATCGATATAAATGAGTAAATGCACAACAGGTCAGAGTCCCTGGTGGCACAGTATTTTAACTGTTTTGTCTGCTAACCAGAAAGAAGGGCTGGCAGTCCAAATCTGCCAGGCGGTCCTTGGCAACTACGGGGCAGTTCTACTCTGTTTTGTAGGGTCCCTAAGAGTCAGAATCAACTCAACAACACGGACTTTAGTTTGGGTTTGCACAAAACATTAGTCTCTCTGTACCAGGGGAAGAGAAATAATCGCTCAATTAAGGGGCTAAGGAGTTGGACTAGTGGCTGACACTGTCTTCCTGTGGGGCTAGTAGCGATTCCTTTTCTATTCCCACGGTTTCCCTCCTCACCACTAGATGGCGCCATCAACACACCAACGGACTCTGCAGTTCCAGGGCAACCAGATAGGATCAGAAGCCAACCTCTTCTGTCCACAGATTTCCCACCTTCCCTAGTAGGTCTTTGGGTCTCAATGGTTTTGCTGTGAACCCTGATGAGTTTCTACACTTTTGGAAATCATGACACCAAAAGACTAGAAGGAAACGCTCACTTAAAAAAAAACTTTTACAGGGATTTGAGTGTCGGCTGGGCCAGTTTCAGAGACCAGGCTGTGACCCACCCCCCAACTCCCTGGACAACCCTCAGCCCCACTTTCCAGTCCACTCACTGCCTGGTCTGCTCGCGGTTCGAATAGGTGACATTCACCACTGCTGTCTCGCTCTCGGTGTTCACTGGGAACAAAACAGAGGGCAGATTAGTCAGAGCAGTGAAACCCGGAGGCCCTGTGGAGGACTCTCCCCACGAGGAGTGTTCAAGCTCTCATTTCCAGCCTCAGTTTTCTATAGTCAGGTGAAGAAGTCATCTAGCAAACTATCACAAGCAAGTTTACAAAATGCTTAAAGAAAGACTAAACGTTTCCCTTCACAGGCCCCTTCACCAAGCTCCTGAAAAAGTCAAGTTAAACTTCTTGTATTTTCCTGTCCTTGTTTTCTTTGGATTTCCTCACTCAGCTCTCAAAATAATCTGGATATATACAAGAGGGTGTGACCACACCATCGGCAGTTCTGCCCCTACCTGGGAAATAAATTTACCCTAAGAAAGTTAAACTAGTTAAAAATCAACACACACTGGCTGAGCTTAACAAGCCGTAGAGGTAAACATCCCAAGAAACAGTTTGTGGAGATACACCTGAAGAGACTTGAGCAATATCCAAACCTAATCTAGAGGGAAACCTAAGTCGCGCAGCACTTATGCAGCTGCTAAGTGTATCCCTGAAGGCCGGCGGTGCAGTGGTGAAAACTTTGGCTGCGAACCAAAAGGCTGGCATTTCGAATTCCACTCCTTGGAAATCCTACAGGGCAGTTCTACTCTGTCCTATAGGGTTGCTTTAGTCAAAAGAAACTTAACACCAACAGTGTACCCTCAAAGAATGCAACCGCAAATAGTGTGTTTACGTGTACTATGACCTAAAAGACATGCCATCAGGAGAGCAGCTGTTACAGAGTCTACAGACAGAAAAATCATCCCAAGTACGTCTATACCTTCTCAGGGGAAAGGATTTCCTGACACGCATATTCCAAACATGATGGCCACGGAGACAGACACACGGGGCCACCGTGGTTCCCTAACATTAATTCCACCGAATCTGCTGTGATTTGAGCCGCCTTCCACGTTCACGTGATTTCTCACATACTCTTCCAACATGGAGGAGAATATGTTGGCCAGCTAACAATGACGCAATCTGGACACCTATCTATTACTCTAAATTAAAGAAATTAACCTTCTCTTGTATACATCAGGGTCTTATGAATTTGGATCCCTTGGTCTGGTCAGGACACCCTGCTTGCGTAGTGGTCAAGTGCTATCTACCAAAAGGCTGGCAGTTCAAATCTATCAGGTGTTTCCTGGAAACACTGGAGGGCAGTTCTGTCTACAGTGTTACTATGACTCAGAATCGACTGTAAGGCCAACGGGTTTGGTTTTTGATTTTTAGGGCTTGGTCGACCCTGGGGTGAGGAGCACTCACAAAAAGCAAGCTTCTGCTCCCACAACACCGAGGAAAAAGCTTGGTCACAAAGTCTCCATGTAAATTGTTGGGCTTAAGATCCCTACCATTCATCAGTATTTCTGTCACTGACCTGACAAAACCCCTGCCTTCATGGAGCTTACATTCTAGTAAGAGAAAGCAATACATACCAAACCAATTATACAGAACGTCAGAAGATAATGAATACTATGGAGAAAAATAAATTGGCGGCAGACGGGAGAGTACAATTTTAAATAGGATGGGCAGAGTACACACCTTAATGAGAAAGCAACACTTGAACAGACCTGAAGACTCTGACTACTGTCCACCAAAATCAAATGTTTCCCATCCTGATACCCCAGGCAGCAGACAGGGCATTTTAGCTCCCGGGTGGGTCTTGGATCCATCAAACGAGCGCTGCCTCCTGCTCGGGTTCCCACGTCACCGTGCTACCTTACCCTTTATTTGCCTAAGAGTAAGCCGGGCGTTAGTCTAAGCTGTGCCCGGTCCTGTATAATGGCTAACAATGAACAGCTGGGTCCGGGCAGCTACAACAAAAGCTACAGAATTAGAGCAGCAGCAGAGACCGTTTCGGCACCTCTACTTCTGAGAAGGTGAAAATGTTGAACAGTTTTAGTCACGGACAGCTGATCTTTTCCGAGAGAATGTGAATGCTCTAATCTCAGGCAAAGTGGTCATCTATTTGTTCCTCAAAGATTTCAAAACCCAAACTATTCTTATCTACCTAAAGACTAGGCTCTATCTTATGTTCAACCAGAAATCATTCCACATTTCATTTAAATTCAAGTCCTCTGAAAAGAACTTGTAATGCTAGAAAAATGGAGAAACCTCGAAACTGACAGCAAACCTTTTTATGATCTAGAGTTCCTTTTTTATAAACCCCCCTATGTGGGCCCTGGTGGCATAGTGGTTAAGTGCTACATCGGCTAACCAAAGGACTTGCGGTTCAAATCCAGCAGGCACTCCCTGAAAACTCCATGGGGCAGTTCTACTCTGTCCTACAGGGGTGCTATGAGTCTGAATCGACTCAACAGCAGTGATTTAAGTTGATGTTGGCTACTCTTACAGATTTTGCCTGCATACCACACTGTATTAACTACATAATAAATCTTCTATTTTTTTAATTTACCAAAGGCATATGTGTGTAGAGGACAACCAGTTTCTAACAGGAGACAACCAACTGTCTTTTCCATAGACTTATTACTCAGGTTGAATGCAGTTTCCCTCTAATTTCTATCTCTACCTTGACTCACACACAGGAGCCTGGGAACTCTCCACACTGGGAAGGAGTGACTTTGCTCAAGCCTCTCCTTCAACAACAGAAACTTGGTTCCAGAGACGAGCAAGCACCAAGGTTAGAAGCTAGTGTCTGGGTTCCCCATGCAGTGTATCTCCCTTCATACCACGTCCCGACTTTCTTCTTTGGGTCTTCCAGTTAGGTAACAGACAGGGAACAAGAGTAAGTTCCCCCAAACTGCTCCAGCCCACCACCTCTACCCTGCTTACCTTGCTCACAGTTCTCTACTGTACCATACTGAGCCAGCAGACTGTCCAGTACCTAGAGGAGCACAGAGAAGGATGGACTGGTACTCTGAGGATCCCAGGAGCTATCACAAAGCCAGTCACTGCATACCTCTCACTCCAAAGCACTGGGGCACAGGCAGAGCCTTAGGCTGGGGTTGGGCATTAACCTGCTTGGTGTGCTCTTTCTGGGGCACTAATGCTGATTGTGGAAACCCTGGTGGTGTGGCAGTTAAGTGCTACAGCTGCTAGCCTGAATCTGCCAGGTGCTCCTTGGCAACTTTATAGGGCAGTTCTCCTCTGTCCTCTAGGGTCGTTATGAGTCACCAGTCAAGGGATGTCTTGGCTGGACTATACTCAAGCTCTGCAGTAAAGGCCTTGCTGAAGGTCTCCTGGAAGCAGACTCAGGTCACTTAGGTCCCTAAATCAATTTGTGCCATCACCAAGTTTGCACCTCAGGGGACAGACACCTTTCCTGCATCCCTAGTGCCTCTCACCACAGGGACAGACCGAAGGGCTCATAAGTAAAATGAAGGACTCCTGGATAAAGGATGAGACCCAACCAACCTTACCTTGGCACTAGTATCTTGGCACAGAGTAGAACCACATCAGTGGACACCTTTTGCATCTCCTCTCTGCCAACTCAGGCTGATCCAGACTCACCTTCCTGTCTCCACTCCCCAACCCCATTTAGAGTTCTTTCCCAACACTTACCTCCCATCGGAGCTGGGGTGGAATATTTCGGATCTGAATTTTTCGACTCCTGCAAGAAAAGAATAGAGTTAAGAGAAAGCTCTGGATATGTTACGGCCCCAGAGCCTTGAAATTTCTCATTCTTGTTCTTAGTCTTTATCACCCTGCCTTTGGCATACCAACAGCAATCTTAGAAGCCAAGAATGATAACTTCTGGGAAACAGAGACGTTGGATAGGGGTACTTCACCTTAAAGAGTAAAATTATTCAACAACATTGCCACAGGTGGGCATGTGGAGTCAGAAGCTGTAACGAATTATGCAGCATTAAGTTCCTAAAATTCATTTCTGGTTTGTCTCACTACCATCTTCACTAGCTTAGCTTTCTCACTCACTCCTTTAGTCAGTAAGTACTGAGGATATAAAGCTAAATATGACGCTACTAATTCATTTATCAACTATTTAACTGGGGCCTACTGCCTACGTGAAAATCCTGGTGAACAGTGGTTAAGTGCTACAACTGCAAACCAAAAGTCACAAGTTCAAATCTACCAGGAGGTCCTTGGATATTCCATGGGACAGTTCTGTCATACAGGACCACTATGAGTCAGAACTGACTCCACAGCAACAGGTTTGGGTTTCTTTTGTTTGTTTTGTTTACTGCCTATGTTATCCCGGACATTGTCTTAGATGCTGGGAATAGAGCAATAAACACACACGTGCATATACACAAACAAACTACACTGGGTTATATAGTGTAGCAGTTAACAGCCTGTTCGGACAGAGGCTTAATTAAACCTATGATCTACTCACAAGCACGGATCTTAAAAGGTTATTTAACTTTTGGAGACCCGTTTCTTTCTTTGTACAACAGACATAACCCTTATAAACAGAAGGCAGAGGGTGACGTTAGATAGTATTTATACACAGCTTTAGTAAAGAGCTTGGAGTAAGCACTTCAACTGTAATCATAAATGTACCGTAAAGACACTCAAGTGAGAGCGATTAACACAAACCCACACGACCGAGCATCATGTTTACCATTCCCCGACTCCCAGCTAACTGTACTCCCTCCTATCTTCAAATGCTTCTTAAAATTGTAATCTTCCCTGAGACAGGCTTTTAGCACTGCCTTCAGGGTAACTGGTCCACCACCCAAATCCAAACCATGCCCTAATCCCTGGGTTTAAAACATTTAAATTAACTTGATGTGTGTTAGTCAATTATCACTCACATCTTTGTAGATCCTCCATTAAACTTTCAGGCCAGGGACATGGTCCATCAAATTTCTAGCAGCTCTGCTGTTGTTGTGAGGTGCCAACTCACTGGGACCTCGCGTTTGAGAGCAAGGAAATCCAGCTCTAGCCCCTGAACTTTCCCTCCCAACCTTAGTCTTAGTCAGCCACTTAAAATCTCAACCTCTATCTCCCTCTGACATGCACAGGGGACTATTCTCAGCTCTGGCCAGACTCCCCGGGACCAGGGGAAAAGATGGCAAAATTAACTGTGAGTGTTTCCACCTCACCGCTGTCCTGAGCCAGCTCACTTCTCTCTGGCCTCAGGGTCTCCAGCTGTTAGTATGAAAACTGACGAGTTCCTAAGACTCCTTCCCACTCTACAATTCTGGGTCTTTAAAATTTTATGGAGAGTCTTGAGCAGCAATATATACTGTGGATATCAGAATGAAATTACCAAGGGGTAAAGAAGAGTACCTGTTGAAGACAATCTCTGTTTCTCTCTGACACTCTGGCTGGCCTGGAAACCCTTGTGACACCATGGTGAAGTGCTACAGCCGCTAACCAAAAGGTCAGCAGTTCAAATCTGCCAGGCACTCCTTGGAAACCCTACAGGGCAGTTCTGCCCTGTTCTACACAGAGTCACTACGGGTTGGAATCGACCGACAGCAGTGGGTTGGGTTGGGTTTGATTTGGGTTGGTTTACCAACACTTAGACAGAACAGTAAGGATCAAAAACAAATTCCCAGTTTCAGGTCCCTGCATCCTACCCAGGATTTGTGACTCAAATTTACTGACCAATAGGGAACTTGACAGCACCTTTCCGGTGAAGAGATTTTCTGGACAACTCATCTGGTGACCAAGTGGACAGAGAGAAACCCTCACAATGGAGGTCAGACAGTTGGAGAACTGGGAAATAGAGGCGGCTAGACCATGGCAAGGAAGACCAGGAACACAGACCTGGCTTAACACTGATAACGAAACCAAATCCAACGCTGTCAACTCAATTTCAACACAAAGGGACCCTAGGGGACAAAGCAGAACTGCCCCAAAACGCTTACAAGGCTGTAAATCTTTCTCCTACAGAGAGGCTGGTTAAGTTCAAACCCCTAACCTTTTGGCTGGCAGCCAGGCACTTTAACCACTGTGCCATTAGGGCTGCTTTAACACTGATAACAGGTCACTCAAACCAGGAGTTCTCGAGAGTTCAAACCAAGAAAGGCCTAAACTACCCAACCTTAGGGCTGCCCATTTTGAAGCCTGCTCTTTCAAGACGGTCCCTTAGTATAACCTAAGGTCAAAGGTCAAAAATTCCATTCTCCTACTTTAAACTCCCAGTTTTAGGTGCTTTCTTTTCAGGAGGGTTAGGGGTTAGGGAGGAGGTGCTGGTGATGAAATCAAATCTCTTCTTGGGAAGTTAATCCATATCCTGAAAGCAATGGCAGGCAGATCGTCTGGAATGTCAGGAATGTTCCAGAAGAGGAGGAGGGAAGGCCACTCAACCAATGAAAAAAAGACACCCTCCCCCACCCCAAACCGGCAGAGACTCGCCCCCACCCCTCAGGGCCACACATCCAGTGCTGGGAACCCAATCCAGGCCCTTCTGCGTCCCATTCTAGCAAAGCCCCTGGCCCTGAATAAAATCCAAGATGGAAGGCACAGAACAGGGTTGATGAAGAACCTTTTTAAGTCTTTGGCCTGGTTTCTATTAAATGTGGTGCCACCTAAATTCTCTCAGATCCACAGCACATGGGGCAATGTTGGCAACCGTAACCAGGACCCCTGGGTAACTCATTCATTCCACATTACAGAAGGCCTAGCCTAGAGTGATCAAGGACAGGATGCTGAAAACTTGGGACACACAGATGGTAGCTCAGAGAAACCTGACAAGTTACTTCTTAGCTCTGTAACTCAGTTTCCAAAAACCAAACCAAACCCACTGCCACTGAGTCAATGCCAACTCAGAGTGACTATAGGTCAGAGGAGAAATGCCCCATGGAGTTTCCACGGAGCACCTGGTGGATCCAAACTGACCTTTTGGTTAACAGATGCAGCACTTGACCACTATGACACCAGGGTTTCCAACTCCAGTTTCCTCCTGTGAAAACCTGATAGTGTATGTATAAGAGCCTGAAGAGATAAGGGAGGTTCTGGGTGTTGCAAACAGTTAACACGCTCAATTTACTAAAAGCAAAAGTTTGGTCCAGACACACCATGTAAAAAAGGGCTGGCAATCTACATCCAAAAAGTCAGCCACTGGAAACCTTATACAGCACAGTCATACTAAGACACACAGTCGTCAGGCATTGGTCAACTGGTTTTTAAAGATAAGACATGTGAAGGACAGTGCCCACCATAGAGTTAGCAGTCAACAGGTGTCCCAATCCCCAGGAATCTGCTATAAGTGTCCAGACATGCATGAAACGACACAACGCAGGCATTCACGGCTGACAATGAACTGCTAAGCACCAGAGTGGTGTAACAGTTGTTAAAATAGGATGACTTCTAGGCTGGTGGTGGTGAGACAGCCAAAATCACTGCCTAGAGTCCCATTCCTACTACCCCTACTTCCCAAGATCTGGCACTTTGTAAAGGGTTAAGGCCAGGCCCAGGGACTTTCGTCAGTGCTCCAGCTTTCCTTAGGGTTGAGCACCACTTTTGCCCTACGCCTTAGGCCTGAAAGGAAATCCTACAGCCCAACACTCTGAAGAGGACACACACTCACAGGGGTTTTATTAGCCCCATAGCTGATACACCCGTTGTCTGAAAGAATGAAACTGCCAACCTCTGACAATAAAGGCAGTGGTTACACCCCTGTAATTATTTCCCTGGGTGCCAACACCCTGTGGTTTCTGGCGCTCTCTGCCTGCCCTGACCCGCAGAGCAGCTGGGGTAAGCTCACTAGACGAAACAGCTACCAGTGGGCATCCACTGAACACCTCCAGGGCCAAGGAGGGGCATCCAGGCCAAGCAACTGAGACCACTGTCCCCAAGCCCAGGAGAGAATCCAGGGCAGAAGTGCCTAGATGATCCATGCACCCAGGTGAGGGTTAAGCAAGAGATTCAGGAGCTGAACTCCCAAGAAGTACAGAATGTTGGGATTTCTCTCTCGGCAGGAAGCTCCTTCATCCTTTTCATACTCACGAGTTCAGAGAAACCTCACAGACCTAGACTGACGGCATAAAGACAAAAGGCTTTCTGAAAGCACTGTTAGGCTTGAGGGCAAATCAAAATTCCTATTAAGAATTTTATTTAAAGATTAATACATGAATTAAGAATTCTTACAACCACACACGGCGAGTGGTATGCTGCCCACAGGGGTGCTCCGTTCTATTAAGCCAAACACCCCCCACTTGCCGTGCCTTAACTTGTTAACTTCGTTTTCCAGTTGTATCTTTCCACAGTTTGTTGAAAAATCTTGCTGTGGAATTCAGAACACAAAACTAGGTGTTTGGTGATGTCAAGCAATTAATAATGTTTTATTTAATTATACTGTGAGTTTTTTTTCCCAAGTTATTTTATTTTAGAAGTACATGCCAACATATTTTACAGGTAAAATGACATGCCTAGCATTTGGTTCAAAACAATCAGCGAGCAGGGGAAAATGAAAGCAGATAAGGCGGCACTGGACATCCTCTAACTTCACAGGGGGAGAGAGAATCAATATCAATGTCAATGCCACAAGACAGACCTGCTCTCTGGAACCTTTTTACCAACTCTGACACTACAGCATTCCCTCCCTGGGCACTCTGTACTTCTCTGCTGGGTCAGATAATTTGTTGCAATGGCCACACAGGACTCACAGATGGTACTCATGATTACAGGGTTTATCAGGGAAGTAACAGGTTCAATTCAAGATCAGGATTGACTCAGGACAGACTTTTCTCAGCCATGCCTGCATGCACGCCTGGGCTCTGCCCTACTTGGGCAAGTGTTCCAGAGCTCTAGAGCTTCACGGATAAAACGTTCAGGGGCTTCCCACCCTTCCAGTAAGCCTCAGCCCAAAGGCACTGAAGCTCTCCCACTCCATGGGTCAGCAAACCCAGTTCCATCCAGAGGCACTCCACTCCACCAGCAAGCCTCCAGCCCAAACACTAGCAGGCTTCTCCCTAGCACAGCCACCATCACCTGCAAGTCTCCTGGTTCCGTTGCCTTTGCTGCTGCATTCCTCCACTGCTTCTGGCCATGTCTCACCATTTCCAGTGTTACAGCTCTCTCTGTCTCCCATGTCTATGAGGTTCTCAGCTCAGGGACCCTGTATCCAAAGATCTGCTCCTAGCTCTCCTTTCTTGGTGGTGGTAAGGCCCCTCTTTCCACCTCTGAGATAAATCATCTGAACATGGCAATACTGCCAATCGCCCCGTTGGGGTTCCAAATACCATTATTTGTACGGTCCTGCCTCCACGAGGTTGCCACATACCACATTTGCACTACCAGCAAGCTATCCAATCCCACTGGTGGGCTACAAGCACCTTATTTGCATAGGTGGAAGTTACAACAGCATGGTAACAAGAGACACCTAACAGCAATCTTTCGCACCACAATACACATTATTAATTGTTAAAGCTAGCTCATACATACATGGGGGATTTATTACATTACTCTCTCTTCTTGTATATGTTTACGTTTTTTTCCATAATAAAAATGTTTCAAAAGGGGGGCCTGGTTATTCTAGCTTACTCAGTTTTGAAATCATCACAAATTAATGAGTATAAACTGATGTGGTTTTTTCCTTTTATTTAGCACAAATGCGGGCCTTGGAAAGGAGCTTACTGGAGACAGGAAACGGGTAAGGGGAAGAAGGAACAAGCACAGAGGAAAGGACCCTTCTCACCATGGAGCCTCCTCAAGGGCAGAGTACAAGCTGAGAACAGGGACTCCGGCCCTCAGGACGGAGGAACGGTGGGATTTTTCTAATCTGAACAAACCTGCTCCTTCTTCCTCTTCTACCCCATGCCCAGGGGGTGGGTGCTATCTTCAGTCATGCTGATAACCTCACCCCTCCCCAGAGTTCAGAGTTCCTTTAAACTGGGGTGGGGCCAGCCAGTTGAAGGTGGGGAGGTCCACAGCAGTGGGTTTGGAACCCAGTCCAGCTTGGGGCCCCAATCCCCAGAGGCCCCTGTTATGAGTCAAACCTGGACTTTCATCTCCAGCGGGAAACTACGATTTGACTAGGACCTTTAGATTAGATCCTTCACCTCCACCCACTCCCCAAGGCCACGCTTCTGTCCAAATAACTGGCTCCCTGTGTAGTCTTGGGCAAGCCTTCCATTATCTGGACTTCTGTGTCTCACATTTGCAGACCAGGAGTAAGATCAATCTAACTCTGGTCAAACTGCAAGGAGCATGACCGTAATTACTGGTCAGGCATCTTGAGTGCCTTGTGTCTGCAGACAGGCTCAACCCTTCTGACTACCTACATACAGTGCAACTGGTTAACCCACTCAACTGCTAGCTGCAAGATTGGTGATTGTACCCAGAGGTGCCTGAGAACAAAGGCCTGGTGAACTGGTGATCCACTTCTGAAAAATCAGCCACTGAAGATCCTACACAGTTCTACAGTCCAGTTCTACAATACACATGCAGTCACCACAAGTTGGGAGTCTGCCTGAGGGCAACTGGTTTAATGGTCTAAATAAATAGTTCTTATCTTTCCTTTTGAGACTTCTTTTCTATCATGCAAATATAAGTGAAGAACACCCTGACCTAAAGGAAATGTGAACATTCCGCACACTATTTCAAGATTTCAGGGCTTCATGAAAATCTCAGAATCTACCCAGCAACCTAACTGCTACTCTCCCTTCTTTCTTCTTCCCACATAACTATGTACTTAACCTTATCCCAGGGAGACAGAGTCTTCAGTCAAGTCTGAAGGCATCTTTTCAGAAAACTGATAAGAAATCAATCCATGGCATTTATAAAACAGCTGTTGGGGGACGGGACTGCCTGGGATGCTGGTAAAAAATGTGTAACGAAGATGCTTCAAACCTGCAGAAACACACCATTCTCAACCAACAGGTATAAACTTCCAATCAGCCTACCAGGATTTTCCTCAAGGTTTCCAGAATTTAATCTAGCTGCTGGAGTCATCCATTCCAAATGTTTCCTTAGCACCTACTACATGCTGGGTGTCACAGATTGAAACGTGTCTCCCCAAACTGTGTGCAGCCATTTGGCTAGGCCATTATTCCCCATAGTACAGTTCTGTTCCTACATGCAGTAAATTCTGCCTTTATGATGTTAATGTGGGGAGGCAGTTGTGCTGGTGGGGGCATTACTCAATGTGTAAGACTGTATTGTGCCTTGAGATAATCTCTAGGGATATAACAGAAAAGGAAGCAAGCAGAGAGTAGGGGACCTCATGCCACCAAGAAAGCAATGCTGGGAGCAGAGTGCCTTCTTTGGAAAGGCCCAGGGGTCCCAAGGGAAGATATGACAACAAGGACCTTCCTCCAGAGCCAACAAAGACTGTTCCTGGAGCAAATGCCCTGAATTTGAACTTGTAGCCTATTGGACTGTGACAAAATAAATTTCTCATTTTAAAGTCCTTCACTTATGGTATTTCCATTATAGCAGCAGTAGATGGCCTGAGCTGTCCACAAGTGGATACTTTTGGCTAATGCACCTGAATTCTTAATTTTATTAAGTATTTAATTTTTGCAACTGCAAGTTTTATGAAATCTAGATACAGAAAAATTACCACCAATAAAAAACTTAGCAAGAGAATTGGGATGGACTGTGAGTGTGAAACACACTACAGGGTTTCTAACATTAAAAAAGAAAAAGAAAAAAACACACATTAACTATACTGATTTCGCAGTGAAATTACAAACTTTTGATACATGAGGTTACGGGATTAAGTGTTTTTTTTTAATTACTTTCACCTGTTTCTTCTTTTAACATAGCTTACACTGCATTTCCGATAGACTGTGCTAGACACAGAGATGAGAGAGGCATGGCTCCAGTTACAGAGGTTCCGGACCAGCAAGCCACCAAGACTGGGTTCAGGATGGAAGAAGGGAACAGAGATTAAATGGGGACTGGAGGAAACCCTGGTGGCGTAATGGTTAAGTGTTATATCTGCTAATCAAAAGGTCAGCAGTTCAAATCCAGCAGGCACTCCTTGGAAACTCTATGAGGCGGTTCTATCTACTTCTATAGGATAGTTATATGCTATAATCGACTTAACGGTAGAGGGTTTGGTGTTTTGGTTTCTGGAAGAAGGTTGGCCACTAGAGCCCTTCAGAAGTGGGTAACTGCTAATTTCTCAGACAGAGGGTCCTAGGCAGAGTGCTCTCCCAAAGCAGCCCTCTGTCACTTTTCTCACCAAGCCAAAAGTCTACAACACATGAAAGAGGCCTCAAGTGCCAACCGCGGCCTTTTCTAGAAGATCTCACTGGCCTATGCCTTCCTCCCTACCCCGCCTGCTTATCCCTAGAGGGTGGCGAGTTGGAGAAAAAAAATAACGTCTGGGAAAACCTAACAGGGCGGACCTGGCACGCTTCAGGCATGGCAGTAGCTGAGAGAGGGGGCGCGGCTGGCAGGGGAGGAGGAGCTGGCCCAATGCCCGTGGCTCCGTGCCAGGCTGATCCGAAGGCAGGGCAGCCAGACACCCAGGCAGGCAGGTGGGCGGGAGGGCAGGCAGCAAGCAGGCAAGGGTGGGGGCCTGCAAAGAACTGGCCCACTGAGGGGTGTGGGACCCGGCACAGTGAGACAGAGCAGATGCCACCACCAGAGAGAATGCCAGAGTTGGGGGGGGACTGAGTGGCAAAGACAGCACTGGAATGCATCTGTGACCCCATGCACGTGTTCTTTTAAATACACGTGGCACACAAGCACTACTATCCCACGTGTCCCCTGCACTAACACCAAGGAACAAACAGGACCTCCTCTGGGCTAAACCCTCAGTCTCTCTTCCACTGGTTTCCTCGGAGGGCTCTTATATCCATGTTTAAATATCATGCTCCTAGCATGCCCAGAAACCCTGGTGGCGTAGCAATGTGCTGTGTCTGCCTTTGGCTGGCAGTTCAAATCCACCAGACACCCCTTGGAAACTATGGGGCAGCTCTACTCTGACCTATACGGTTGCTATGAGTCAGCATGGATTTGGCACCAGTGGCTGGAGTCAGGGAAGAGGTCGGGGGCTCACTAGACGTCTTACAAGGACACACATGCACTCATGCATGCACACGTGCACACACACACCCCACACCCCAACCTGTCACAGGCAGTGCCAGTGCAGATAATCAGACTCATCGGTGGAGGCAGGAAGAGAGGTAAGCCTCTCAAGGCTGCAAAGTTCCTCAACAGTCACCCTCATTTCACAGAGAAACAGAAGCTAAAAGAAGGAAAGAGACCTGCCCACATCGAAGCTGGACTAGAACTCAACTCACCTCTGTCCGACGGGAAGAGCTAACATGGCCAGAGCTAACACAGCACTGATATCAGAAACAGGAAAAGTGCCCACATTCTGCATGGCAAAGTCCATGCCAACTGGCTTGGACTGAATTTGGCTCTAATTTGGGGCACAGTATTTAACTTGCAGAAGAGCTAAATATGCTATAACACGGCTGGATAGCTGTCAGTGAGATTCAGTAGCAAGGTTAAAAAAGGCTCTGAATGACCCTGGATTGTTACCAAGTTCTTTTCTTGCAAAATGTCATCTGGGTCTACAAGTGGGCAAAGAAGAAAAAGGTTAACACTGGCACCGAGTAGTAAGGAGGTACTGATGGTGGACAGCAAGCAAACCTTGCTGACGAATATTCTGTTCAAGTCATTCACCTCCGTAATAGAGGGCCCACACATTTATTTTCTTGCCCACTTGGGAAGCACTGAAGAAGTTTTAGAGTAATTGAGCTCTTCCCAAACAAATTCTAAGTCAGTCCCAGGCCGAATGTGGTTGATCACCCTGTCCCCTGGACCCCAGATTCTTGCTCTCCAATGTCAAGAGGTTCCTGGAGACGAAGCTAACCAAGAGGAGCTGTACAGTCTGCTGGGGAGTGGGGAAGTACAGAGAAGAAATCTAAAGTGTAGGGACAAAGGGAAAAAGAGACTCAAAGGTGACCCAATCTAAGCAGTGCAGTCAGGCCTTCCTAGTGGAAGCAGAGATGGTATTGGGGGGGAAGGGTCAGAACCACTGGGGAACTGTGTGCATCATCCTACTCACACAGTGGGATGCACTTCTGGAATCTTCCCCGGGGGAGAGGGGGTGGTAATGTGCTCTGAACACATGGCAAGGCAGGAGGGGCTAAAATGACCACTTTCAGCCCCAGTCTCTCTGGACATGTCGGTTTAGCTGTCACCCCCAGTGGAGATGTCAACATTTCTCCAGAAAGCTTAAAAGCTGAAAGGTCTGGCTCTCTGGGGCCCTGAGGGTGGGGATGGTACTCCGTGCAGGCACCATGGGGGATGTCTAGACTAGGCAGAAGTCACACCCCTCAAGACAAAGGCAAACTTGGAGAGCCCCCCAGCTCAAGGCAGGGACTGTGAGATGGGGCGATCAGAAAAAAGGAAAACGAAACAAAGCCAGCCTCAGAGGAAATCAGTCTTTTGCAACTCAAAGCTTAGATTGCAAAAACGGCCCCATGGGAGTCAGAGTAATTCTTAGAATCAGTGTGGCACCCGTGTGAGGATAAGAAAGTACCCTAGGACGTATCAGTCTCCTGAAAGCAGCTCTGGTGTGGCGCTCCAACACAAGGTTAACAATCTCCAGACACTTGTTGTCTTCCCTTCCAGTGGCCAACAAAGACCTGTTGGTGGTTAGGAACTTTGGGAACCTCAGTGTTGTTTCTTCCTAGCAGGGTAATTCTTTATCAGAATAATTCTCCACTGACAGAGATGTCACCCTCAGTTCTGCCCAGGCAGTAGCAAAAGGCTTTCTCAGTAGAGGTCTCTCTCCCCAGTCCAGGGATTGTCAGGGAGGAGTAACACTGGCTTCCAAGATGGCTCTCACTCACGCCTAGCCAGGAGGAGGGGGGCTAGAGGAAGGTCTCCCACAGCCCGGGGATCGAGGGTCCTGGACATGGTTTCACTATGGAGGAGAGAAGAAAGTAGCTACAGTTAGGGCAACTCAGAAGGAGAGGTGCCTGGGAAGGGTGGCAGCAGCTGAGGGTGGGGGGAGGGTTGGCAGCAGCTGGGGGGAGGGAGGGGAGTCCTCATGAACAGGCAATTGAGAAGGTCTGAGCAGCTGAGAGGCAGGGGCTGGCGTCTGCCCGGCCTGTGCCCCTTCCCCCAGCCCCTCTCACCTCACCCAGGGAGATGAGCACTGCCCTCCTACCCCAGCCGCTGGGTGGGCTGAGTCCACAGAACACAAGGAGGAGGGCAAATGATGGCCCCAGAGCCCTCCTGGGCTGCAAAGCTTGGCACAGTCTAGAATATTCTGCCGCCAAAGCTCTCCCGGTAGTCACTCCAAGCCTGTCTTGCCCCGCCTGGTGGGCCCTCAGCTACCAGTACAGGGCCCGGATGGGGAGGGGTGCACCAGGGGCTGCAGGGTGGGGGTGGGGACCAGGACTTTGCCCTTTGTCTCTCTCTCCTGAGCCATCGGACGAAACCTGACCCTATCAGTGAGCTAGGCAGCCAGTGAGGGGCAGGCTCCCCCTCCAGGGTCCTTTAGTAAATCCAGACCCGACTTCCCTGTGGTCAGAGCTGTGACTGAGGTGGTCCTGTGGGGGAGGGGGCTTCCCGCCAGCAAACAGGCCTGCAAGCATTTAAGTGGGAATGGGTTGGGGGTAGGGGGCCAGGAAGGGGCTGGAGTGGGCCGCAGAAGCTGGAGGGGAGAAAATGGCCCGGGAGGCAGCATTCCTTAGAGACCTCAGCTGGGCTGCGGCTGAAGTCGGCACAGGGCTGGGAGGCCTCCCACTGAGAAGGCAGGAACCAGGGCTGGGGAATAAGGGTGGGGTGGGGTAGGGAACAAGGGGGACTTGAAATAAGGAGACTTTGGGGCCCTGGAGTGAAAGAGCCCAGCAAAGCGTGTTCTTGGAAATGTCCTACCACTCCCATGGAGAGTAGGGTATTTGTCTAGGGGTTAGAACGACCTTCTTTGTCTTTTTGGGGTGTAAGGTGGGAAACAAAACTAGACTGGGGACACTGGGCCCTGGGCTGGCCTTTTAGGGATTGTTCCCGACTCCTCTCATCACTTAATGATATCATTTTGTTAATCAACACATTTCACAGTACTTTGTTGTCGTCTGCCATCAATTCCTACTCAGAGCCACCCTTACAGAACAGAGCAGTACTGCCCATACCATCGGATTTCCAAGGAGTACCTGACAGATTCACACCAGTTCCCAAAGTAGTTTTTTTTTTTTTTTTAACAAGCACACTCTTCTCTGAATCTGAAACCACCACAAGGTTGATGTGAACCTCAGAACAACCATAGAAGATAGATGGTTTATTTTTACTTCCACCCTACAGATCAACAAACAGGCTCAAGAGAGGTTAAGCGACTAACCCAAGAAGACAGTAACCGGCAAGTTCCCATGTACCAGGAAAAGAAGATGGCTAGGTTCTTCCTCCTTAAAACATGTATGAGCTATGAATTATGATTCTGCATGCATGTGCAAAAGGTCAGTCTTCATCCACTGGAGGAAGGGTGATGGAAGGGAGGCAGCTTAATCCCTGCCCTTCTTCCCAGCCTCCCATTTTTCCTGGGTTGAGCCCAAACAAAAGGAAAGGGAGAATGGGGATCAGTCAAAAGCTCCAGCCCTGGTGCCTACCCACAAGTGCTCTTAGAACTCAAAACACTAATAATCCAGCTTCATTTTATGGCATTTTGAAGACAGGGAGGATTCAAACAAAGAAACAGCCTGCAAAAAGGTAACTGGCTCCCCATCCCAGGGCTTATCCATCTGGGGAAAGGAAAGGCTGGGATTTATGCCTGAATCACAACCCCACTCAAGCCCTTCTCTACTTCATTCACCTCTCTCCAATACCACTGCTTCATTCCAAGAGCAGAATTCCCTTTTCCCACTTCAGCTTCCAAGACAAGGAGAAGGAGAGAAAGTTTGGACCCATCCCTCTCAACTGCTTTCAGCCCTGCAAAATGCCTCCGGATCGCAATCCATCAGAGTGAACCTCAACACAAAGCAGACACGAAAACTCGGGAGGAGCGAGGAGACTCAGATCAGAGAAAAAAAAGAGTATCAGGCACGCTTCTATCTACTAAGTTTGTGCTCCTCCCAAAAACCTCAGAAAAAGACTCAACTTCTCCGACTGCTGAAGGGAGCACCTGTTTCAGCTTCTAAGAGAGCTCAGCCACGGAGGAATAGACTCTGGCCGTTGAATCCCCGTTCTACCACTGTGCTTCTTGAGGGTACAGCGGTGGCTAAGTTACGTCTCAGAGCTTTCATTTATTTTTCTGTAAAATGAAGACAAAATCTTCAGAGTTCTTACGACGACGTGACGAAGTAACAGCAGCTAACTCCGAGCAGATACCCAAGTGTCAATTCTGCAGTGGAACATGGCTCCCTGCTCAGGGCCTCACCTCGGTAACCTCTCCCACTGGAATGCTGCCCCCCTTTCCTAGTTGAATTGTCTTCCCACAAGCCTCTCCCTGTTAGTCCACAATGTTCTCCTTCATCTACTCCTTTTTCTGCCTATCCTCCTATACCCAGTTTAGCTCAAAGCCTCCTTCCTGAACCACTTTCGTTCCTGCGGTTGTGAGTCTCCCACGTTAGTGCATAATCTCTTGGCCTCTTATGCTGTCCCTCAGCTTTTCCTGGCTCTAAAATGAAAATGCTAGAGCACAGGGACACTGTCTCAGACCTCTCTGGAGTGGCTCCCTTTCTCTATTTGTCTGCCCTCTCCACCATGAAAAGACAATTCAGTAATGGGGGGGGGGGGGAACTCACTAATTAATATTTAATACAGGTAAGGGTCAGGTAAAAGGTATGTGGGATTTATATAGAATGGAGAGGCGACTACCATGTGCAAAAAGGAAAACTAGTACTAGTTTTAAAAATGACACTTGCTAAGGGGCAAAGACCCCAGACAAGGTTGCTGATTATGGGATATTTTTTCCAAAGCGAACAAAGGAACCTGAGTCTAGACAAGCACCATTCATTTTTCAGTGAGAAGTTTAAAGCAAGTGATCACTCAAGAAGGCCAGGCATAAAAAACTGAAACTAGGATTAACTCACAGAAGTACTTGGGGTTTACAAGATCACCCTATCCCATGCCCTGCCGACGACAACTCAGCTAGATGGGCATCCTTCCACTCTACCCAGAACCACCAGCAGCAGCTGCAGCTCTCTAAACAGTGATAAACTTCTGGAGGAAGATCCTATAGCTAACTTTAGTCAGCTACATTTTCCCTTCCTCTTCTCCATTAAATTAAAAGTTGCTGGAGTAGACACTGAACATGATGAGTTAAGAGAATATTCTTCTGAACCCTGCTGCCTTCCCAGCCAACATCTCATCAGTCTAGTTCTTCCTTACCCTGAACACACTAACTTCAGCCACCAACAGCTTCATCTCTCTCTGGGAAACATTATCTTTGCCCTTTAATTTACAGTTCCATCTCCAAATCCTGCCAAAGCAACCGGTCTCTCTTACAGTTGGGATTTTTCTGCCCAACCAACTTAGAGACCTCTGGGAGGAAGCAGAATACATGTTTGTAACTGAATAGCCATCCTCAAGTTTACTCCACCCAGCAGTCCCCACTTCAGTTCCTGTCTCCCAGCATTTTTCTCCTCCTCAGAACCCCTAATGGAAATCTGACCAGCCCCAAGCACTCTGAAATGCCAATCCAGAAAGAGACATCACACACCATTCTGCATAAGCTAAATGCAAAACTCTTCACAGTAACTGATTAAAAGTCACGAGCCTGTTAAACGACTAAAAATCACATCAGGATTAGAAGCCCTTCCCCTCCCCACCCCATGGTTCAGTCCTCACTCTCTGGTCCGAGACCTCGAAAGAGGCTGTGCACAGTGTTTGTGCACACGTGTTACTTCACGTGCACACACAAAGTGCCATGTACCCTTTGGGCAGGGAGGGCTTCAGATCAGAAGCATGAAGATGGGTTCGGGGACTGTTACCAGGCCAGGGGAGAAGAGGGGGGGGTCTGTCTGGTTTTGTTGCCAACAAGGGCACAGGATGGGGGCCCAATGAAGGCAGTCACCTCCTGGACATCCAAACCAAACCAAACCTACTGCCATCAAGTCAACTCCAACTCAGAGCAACCATACAGGACAGAGGACAGCTGCCCCAGCTTTCCAAGGAGCACCTGGTAAATTCCAACTGCCAGCCTTTTGAGTCAGCAGCTGAAGCAGCACTTCACCACGATGCCACCAGGGCTGCCCCTGGACATCCAGGGACCCTCAAAATCCTGAAGGCCTATTTGTTAGCTCACGGAGTGCAGAACATTAAGACAAAGATATCCATCCCCCTGTTAGTTAAGGGAAGCTCTTCTTGTGTCTCCCTTTCTTAGACTCCCAACAGAATTTATACCATTCCCTTCATCGTGGATTCCTACAACACTTCCTTCAAATCAAGGCGCTTCACCTCTGATCAATGTCTCTACCCTACATGCACCTCTAACAATAGCCCTAAAGTGTGCAGTTTCACCTAGGTGTCTAGCATGCGTTCAGGACACCAGCAAGAGAATAAATGACCCCTTTCCTCCAAGGAACAGTCAGTAGCATTCTCTACTATCCATGCCCCACCTCTCCAAGCCTTTCATCTAAGAGGGCTGGGGGAAATAGATACAGTGGTGGGGTCTAGAATCAGGGGACTCTAGACTTTTGACCAGTGAACTTTATCACCATCTCCAAAAACTTACTTTTCCTTTTAGCACAGACAGTTATCAAAGCATCCTACATACAGACCCACTTCAACTTGCCTATCCACATAAAATGCATTTCAAAACCACTTTGTCCTGAAATACATTAACCCACTACTTAGATATGTGCCTCAAGCTGCCACACAGTCACACAGGAAAAACCTCTCATGGATACATTTTGCAAACATCTATGCACTTGATCAGTTCTGATTCTCATGGAGCTAACTAACCACAGCCATACGGAGAAGAGTCGGGGGAAGGCAGGCAGAGACTGTAAAGCTTAAAAGAAAGGACGAACAATAACCAGGGCAAGAAGTAGAAAGGTCAATATATAAAACAAAGTGGTAACAACAATAATAGCTAATGTGTACTACCTAATACAGTATTATAGTTAGAAAAACTGAGACTTAAGAAGATTAAGTATCTTGTTCAGGATCGGCCAGTTTAATACCTGGCCCTAAATCTCCTGCTTTTAAACAACTAACTCTTGAGAAGGCGACTTTTCCTCCAGACCACTGTAGAGGACCAGCGAGGGAACCTGGATACACCACAGGACTACCACCAAACAGCACTTCCTCCCTCCTTGAGATTCAAGAATCCCTAGTTACTCCTACCCCACCGTCCCATCCCTCTTGCCAAGAACTCAGACCTCACAAACAACTTTTACACATAGGAAACACTTTTTTATTCCTGAATTCTAATTAAAACTCCCCTTAAATACAGTCATCTGCCAATCAGTGTCCCCAATATATTCCGTGAAACAGGATGTTTTGTGATTTAGGCATTGTTCAAACACCATTATTATATACTGCTGTTGCCTAGAAGTCAAAACAAACCCAGTGCCTTTGAGTTGATGCTGACTCATAGGGACCCTGTAGGACAGAGTAGAACTACCCCATAGTTTCCAAGGAACTCCTGGCGGATGTGAACTGCGGATCTTTTGGATAGCAGACACAGCAATTAACCACTATGTCACCAGGGTTTCCTGTTCTATGTATGTACAGCTTTTTATTTGTAAGCAGGGAATGTTCACCAAAAAAGAAGACAGAAAGTACATCAGAAGCCAGTAACAGGAGTCTATCCTAACTGTCGGGATGTACGTATTTACAGGTTATATGCATGCCATACCATTCATTACTCCCTAGTAGTGTCACTGCTTTGTATACGAGACAGAGATACACGTGTTGTGTACAGGAAGCTGTTGCACTCCTGCACTACATCCGGTTACGTCCACTATGTCTTGTTCTCCTATCAGGACTTCTGAACTCTGTTATAAACTTACGGGACCATGGATGTATATGTGGTTGGACACTGCCTGAATTGACGTTATGCGGTGAACGCCTGTATAACCAATGAAGTGAACTATCCCATCAAATTTCACTCAGACTTTACATTTTCAATTTCAAGTGACCAAAACATGTGGACTGATGTTGTAACTGAAATTAATTCAAAATGAGGGGACCAAAAAAAAAAAATCAGAATGCTCTTTAACTCTCTTTTCCTAAGAAAATACGGAGCAGATTGACTAGAATCTACAGAAGACATGTCGTGGAGAGGAAAAAGAGAATGAAGAGGAGAAATTCTCTACCACTGCTGTCTCTTTTCTAAGGGCAATCTGTTCCCCAGCCCTTTCTCCTAAACTAGGAGTAAAATTCCCAGCCATCCTATATCAGACACAGGCCCTAAATGCCTGGCATCCACCAAAATGGCACTTGTCTAATCATCAGATTAGTGTGAAGGGTTCTGAAAGTATATGGAGAGTCCAGCTGCATTTCCCCTCAACTACCCAGTTTTTTGCTCTGTATGGCATTCGAATGCAGTTTGCTGATGGGCAGCCATGCTCAGTGCTCCCCGCTATGCAGCCAGCACACATCCTGGGAGTCCGGATTTCTGCCACAAGGCTGCATGTCTGACTGGGTTTGTTCTACATGAAGCTACAGTTCAGTACCTCCCCATCCTCCACTTACTAAAATGATTAAGTCTAGATCTGCTTTTCTCCTGTGATTTACCTGTAACCAGCATGCATTTTATTTCAGCCGTCTGAGACTGGGATGAAACCCTGTTCCAGGCTGTTCCTTCCCTCCTTAATTCATCGCTGTAAACCTACTGTGCTGCACACAGGGAGGAAACAACACGCTGACTCTGTAGCAGATGTCAGTACTAAAATGACCCTTCCAAACTGCCTGGAAATCTACACGCTCCTACTACAGTGAGTTCACCAAGGTAAGAAATGAACAGCTTCCTGCTGGCTACGCTTCCTTGTGATGCTATGTTATGATCACTGGACCTTCTCTATACAATCCAACTTTCATCAATAACCATGTGAGCATGTGCTTTCCTGAGTGCCTATTATATTTTAGGAGAGCACTTTTTTGTTTTTCTTTCATCCAGCATTTAAAAGAATATAGGGGAGGGGAGGAGATAAAGACGTGTACTCAGCGAAGACGGCAGGGCACAAAAAATTTGTGCTAACATGCAATCAGACACAAGCTAAGACCTTTGAAGCCTTAACAGTGGCCAACTGGGGGACCTGGTGCCTCTCTTTTGCAATATAAATAAAATCAGTTCACAGAACCACTAGTTACTCTTTTTGTTCTTGTTTCCATCAGCCTTTGGGACAGGGGGACAGTAAATCCATCTTCTCAAGGTTATAGACCCTGTCTGACACTGTTCTCTCTTTCAAGTTCTTTGTCATGGCCCAGGGACCCCAGCTACCTTCCATTTTCTCTCCACCTCTCATCGGCTGCTTTCCCCCCTTGCCTACACGCCTCCTCTCCCCTGACTCTCTTCTCTATACATTTACTCACGGGTCTTCTGTCTCCGCTTTAGAAAAGAAATTTCTTAATACAGCCTGCATGCTGACAGGGTCTGGGCTCCAGAGAGGGCTGGAGCAGAGAGACCCCTTCATGTAAGGAAAGCAGAACTCAGGTTTAGGATCTGGGGGTTCTCAGCTTTTAAGGCAGACTGCTGGCTAGTGCGCCCAGAGCCTGGGCTCTTGGACCCTCGGAATGGGGGTCCTTGGAGAGCCAGGCTTGCAGAGTGTTCTGGTTGGGGGCTTGCTCCAAAGGCAGGCAGGCAGACCCACCGCAGAGCCTGCCGCGATGGCAAGGCAAAGGCCGGGCGGGGAAGGGTTAGGGCAGCAGGGCTGCCGCCAGCTCTCCAGGAAGCGCCTCCAGCGCTGCCGCGACTTTTTTTTTTTTTTGAAAAGGGGAAGAGAAGGCAAGCAAGTTAAAAAGCAAAAATAGTCTCACCCTTCTCTGCATCTACCAGCTCTCTTCCAAACCTCTAAGTCTGCAGACCCCCTTTCTCCTTCCCCTGGGTAGCTGAGAGTCTCCAGCCTCCTCTTTAAAAGGGAAGCGTGAAAGCCACCTCAACCCAACCCCCATCCCCCCCCCCCCCCCGTCTGGAATTTCCAATCCAGGACTAACTCCTCTGATTTCTCAAGTCTCCCCTGCTGCTTTTTTTCCTCCTCTTTTCTCTCCCTAACACTCCCATTTCAAAATCTAAGCAGCACTTTCTGGAAGACATTAGCCACATTTAAAAAAATCTTTTAAAAGGATGGGGAGCGAACAAAACTGAATTTAAATTTTAACAGCTGGGAAAATGTCTGTTCTTCAAATGCCTTTTAGTTCATCCATTTATTCCAAAGACACCATCACGACCACTCCTACCACCACCCCACAAACACATCCACAGAGATATAACCAATAAAAAGCTTTGCAACATCAAGTCTCTGAACTTCAACAAGTAACACTGGCTGGTGCCCCTTTTTCTTTCCACTCAACCAGATCTGAAATGCCTTAAAAAAAAAAAAAAGAAAACTTTTAAAATGGTATACCTACTAGCCTGTCTCAACGGTATCTTTCTGTCAACTGACTGTTAACACATTAAAATACAGGACAAATAAACTTTTAACAACATACACCCTAAAAGTACTCCTACACACACACACACATACACACACAGAGAAAAAAAAACTCAAATGATACATATTAAAGTAATTTAAAAGATTAGAAGCTCACAACCTTTGAATCAAGATTCTGCCAACTGCTAATGTCATGTATTCCATCTCTAGAACATAATTACATGAAAGAATGTTTTTGCTCTTGTACTACGGAGAGCTATGCCATTAAAACTTTGTTTTTGGAACACTTAACTATACTTTGAATAAATCAGAGATGGAAATTACAATTTTTTTCTTTTCTTTACTAAAAAGTTCTCCATCTGGGAAATCATTAGAGTAAAATTTCATCTGTCTACTTTGGGCCAGAGAATAAGGGGATCTGGAAACCTACGACTCTTCCAAGAGAAATTTCATCTTGAAATACACAGACCACCAAATGATCATCTGTTAAGGATTTCTCTAGCAGTGAAATAAGAAAACTTAATTGTAAATTCAATTCTACATGGAAATTTGAAAAAACCCAAATAGTTGTCTCTTTCCAAAGCTGAATAGTGCAGAAAAATTTAAGATTCACCCACTGAAAAAACTTATTTAGAGCTAAATACTACTAAGAAAGCCTTTTTTACTAAAAGTGACATAAACTGTTTCTACTTTAAACTTGTTAAATACCAGTCAGGTAGATCTTGCACCTTCCTTTTGAACTGGATAGTAATTCTTAACTACAAGCCCTGAAGTGACTGAAAATCTGCCCACTCCAGTACTTTCCACTGCTGTTTTTAAAAAAATTCCCTAGATTCACTTTCAACCCTTTAACTATGTGGGGTTTTTTTCATTATAGGTAAATCCATATTATGAAGGCATTTTTTTTTAGCTTGTTTTGAAAACATTTAGTCAACTAGCAATCTCCTGTGTGCTTCCACAAAGCACTTTTGAAAATAAATAAGTTTTGCCAAAACAAGACATACCTTAAAAGACTTTTAAAGCTGCACACTTCGGCAAAAGATAAACTCTAAAACAAGAATTGAGTTTGAACAACTACTTTTTTGACAGTTCTCACTTACATGAATGGTTATGAGGTTAATTTTGGGGTGTTTTTAAAATGTACACAAACAGCTGGAAGTTTCAGGGAGGGGGAGTGTCAGTTCATTTAAGTCAACTTAGAGAAAACAACAACTCATCACTACCCTACCTACACCAATGACCAAACTCAGAACACTCAAAACATATTTCACCTAAGAGACACGCAATGCATCTCTCATTTTTTTCTTAATTAACAGCAGCACCTTTTGTGACACCAGTTGACAGTAAGGATGGTATCTCTGGGTCATATTCCCCTAGAAAAAGGCACACAGTGACAAATGTAACAAGAGTTAAATTCCCTTAAAAAGCAAGTTATTTCTGAAAGTAAACAAGTCTCATTGAGATGCTACACCTCTACCTAACTACGCTTTAGGTTCTCAAAATAAAACACATACACAAAGCCTTCCCATAGTTGTTTTTAAAATGCTTTTGGTTACTTCCCTGTGTCCCAATATCTGGCAGTATATAGATACTTTTTCTCAATAAAGAGCCCAAATCATCAGCCAAAATCCCAACACTGACCAAGAGGGGGTTTTAAGGATCTCAGATAATTTTAATTACACTTATTAGAGAAATTTCAAATTAAGTGTTTCAGATTAACTGTACAGTGTTTGGCCTCCTGGGTTCTAAAAAAAAAATTAATATTTAACAAACACAAAGTTATGATTAAATATATTAACAGCTCAAAATCAGTGTTGCACAGAGCCAACTGCCCTAATAACGTATCTTGTTTGATTCTTCTATTTTTTTTTCCTGAAAAAGGAGCTTTTAAATTGCTTGGGTTTTCAGGAAGCTCTCAAGAATTTTTAAATCATTTATTTGAACTGAGTGCATAACAAGACTTCTCCTTTAAACAGTAAGTTATGGCTTGAAGAAAAACACAAAGCATGCATACATACTGGTTCATTTTGCTTAGAATATATTGGTCATAGTTAATTAAACTAGTTCCTGTCCTATACATCCATGAGGCTGAAAAAGCCAGTTAAGAAACCAACGGAAAAAATACTTTTTAGACACAGACTGAAAACACACCACACCACATGCTTCCTCAAAGAACGCAAATGATAGAGCAAACTAACTTAATGAAAACAAACTCCTTCTCTTTTTAAATCCCAGGACTTCAAAAATTGATTCATTCTAGAAAAATGAAGTGCCTTCTCACCACTACCCAAAAACAGAAAACAAAAAACAATACAGTTAACTCAATGTTTAGGTTCAAAAATGATTTCAGGAAGGGAGGAACACACAAAAGATCTAATTTAATACGGGTGTGGAGAGGAAGATTTTATTTTATTTTTTTTATCCAGGCTTCTCACAACCCCCCATCCCGTTGCAACTCAAAAAAAACAGAGCCTTTAGTAATGCATTTTGGAGGGAACAAGAAGCAGCCCAGAAATGGCTTGAAAACAAGCAGATGGCTTAGGGAACAAGATCCATAAATACACCGTACCATGAAAATTAAAATATAAATGTTTTGAGTTCTATTTCATCACATTTTGGTATTTCTCTTGCGTTTTTACTTCAGTCCCTTTAAAATGTAAACCATCCTCAAGAGCAAAAGAAAAAAATTTTCACATATATCAGAATTCCAGTCATACTGGCTATTTCTCATCAACATGTTTCAAACATTCAGCTTTTAAATACCCACATTTCAAATGCCCACAATCTTCTTAAATAAATCTACTCTTGTCAGTGGATGTGTGTATTTCTTATTCCCCTCTCTAGGAAATGTCTCAAGAAATAAGTAAGACTTCTTTTCTTCCTTCTAATTTTACTGCCCCTTCTAATTGCCTTTCCAATAACAGTGTTTCAGGCACTTGAAACTAAATCACAAGCTCTATAAACATAGTAATAAGCCATATTGATCATCTATTGATACAACAGTCCCAAGTTCCTTAAGGATATCAAGCTAAACCACTGAACAGATTTTTGGCTCAAGTTAAACTTGCTAGCTAGCTCCTCTTAAGCCTCCTCAAAAGCAATCACTCACCCCCAGCTTTCCACCCCAAAAGGACCAGGAGAAATGAGGAGCAGGAGGAGGGAGAGGATCAAAGATTTACTGGGGGCTGCTGCCAACAAGCAACACAACTCTCTGCACTGTCATCGCGTTTAAAACTCAGACTTGAGAAAGTACAAAGATTCTGCTTTATACTTCCCAGTCACAGTTGAGTGCAAGATTTAGAATCCAACATGAATAGGATTTGGGGGAAACACGATGACGGTACCCTACTTTGCTGATGAGGATAGTGGGTAGTGCAACATGCACACACACATACACACACATCATTCATCTAGGGAGTTCTAGACCCTCCAAAGAGCCCCAGCTCACAGCCTGAACACAAAGCTCTCACCCCAGATGGTCCTCTTGTAACAATGGACTGAAGGAGGGGAGCTCGAAAAGCACAGTAAAGCTAAAACATACTCTTCTAAAAATCCAGTGGGGGAGTGTGAACAACTAAGAGGTAAGGGTCTGTACACGGATGGGGGGGAGAAGGCCTTGTCTGTTGCAGAAATATAAATAATAAAACACAAGCATAAGGAGACTCTTCAGAGGGAAGGAAGCTCATCACATTTCCCCCAAGCAGTATAAGGGGGACCCCACCACCAAAACCAGTTCAGAATTATGGTGAGTAGGAAAGAAGGAAGGGTAAGAAAACGTGATAAAACGAGGCCTGCTAGGAAATTACAGAAATTGCCGTGACTCTGAATTCTTCAAAGAATTTTATGCTTCCGCACAAAGTGGACCCACATCTTGAGCAAACTCCACAACGTTGCTTCCTTTTGCTGTTTTTCTCTTTCTAGTCCCTCTGACTTCTCCAAGTAACATCTTTTAGTCCACTCCAGCCCCAACTTATTTTTTAACAAGCTGTAAACCATCCATTCAACAAGATCTTGGCCAATCTTCCCTCCCTGCCCCCAACATCCGGAGTGGTGTGGGAAGGCCAATAATGGGTTTCTTCCACTGGAGACGCTAGGGACCCCCCAAGAACCAGTGCTCGACACCCCCAGATCTCCCTTGTCCCCAGAAAAGCTCTTCCCTACCTTTGTTTTTTGGGGACCGAGTGCTCAATCTCTAGGCGTTTTCCTTGCAGTTCTACTTTTCCTTAAAAAAAAAAAAAAAAAAAAGGAAAAAAGACATTAACAGGAAAGCTTGAATAGAAGTGGGGAGAGGGGGAGGCACTAGGGTTATTCTGGAGTCACCAGGATTTGAAATCTTCCTAGAAATCCAGGGGGTGGGTTCCTCAGATGCAAAAGGTCGCTCTGGGAAACGTGGAGTCTATATAAATTATTATATTTTCTTAACTTGCATTGTTTGCTTTCTTATTGAGAATACTGGAGCTATGGTTCGCTGTGGGACCTGATTTGAGAAAGTGCGAGGGTGTTTATGTGGGCGCGCTCCCTATATGAACCCCCAGACGACGTAGGGAGAAGGGGTCAGGAGAGAAAGATCTCCACGTTTCTCGGAAAACTATGCGCGTGGAGGATGCAGAACCAAACTTTGCTTTTCCGCTGAACCAAGAAGGGCCTGGGACGGCGAGGCGGTCACCTGTCGGGGCTCTTCTGAAAGGAGACGAGCCGGGAGAGCAGAGCGGGACCCACGGGAGGCTCCCCGGCGGCGACAGCGCGAGCCTCTCGGCCCAGCCTCGGCGGCTCTGGAAGCAGCATGGCGACCCGGCGCCGCCGCCGCGCCACCCTACTCACGGCCCACTTTCAAATCAAAACGGCTCGAGCCCCGGGCCCAGGGCGGGAGGCAGGACCCCCTTCCTCCTAGGCCCGTTCTTAGGGCTGCAGCCCCCACGGAAACCCGGAAGACTAGAGGCGATGGGGTGGGAGGGATCCCTTCGTCGCCTGGAAAGGCCTAGGAGAAGTGGGGGTGCGCAAAGTGAGAGACAGGGAGGGCTGGGCGTGAAAATAACGCCCAGACGGGGGTCCTGTGTCTCCAAACTAGCCCCCTACTACTGCCAGAGGAACACTCCTGCCCCTTCGGTGTGGGGGAATCCCTTTAACAGACCCCCAGCTCTCGTCGAACTGGGAGGACCGGGTCACAAAATCCCTTCATGTCTGGTGGGGGAGATGAGGGCGTCGAAAAAGCGGGATCGGGGGTCGGAACTGAGACCGGACTCCGCAGGCCGGAGGAGCAGATGAGTTGGCGGGCAAGGAGAGAGAAAGCCTAGGTCTCCGCTCGCTGGGGGAGAGGGTTGTCGGCGGTGGTGTTTTTCCGGGCGGAGGGCGCGCTCTTACCGGAGAAAGTTTCGATGGCCTTCATGGCCCAATGCTCGTCGGGGCAGTCCACGAAGGCGTAGCCGGACTTGACCAGGAACGGGCCGCTGTAGGAGATCTTATGCTCCGCAAACACTTTCTCCAGGTCCGCTGGGGTCACGCTCTCGTTGAGGTTGCCGATGTACAGCTTGTTCATGGTGGCGGTCTTGGGGCGGGACGCGGGGTCCCCGGCGAGGCCGAAGCGGGCGCGCGCGGGCGCGGCGTTGGCGGCGGGAGCGCAAACTTTCTTTGCAGGCGGCCCGGGAGTTGTCCGAAGCCCGGCCGGGGGTCGGCGGAGGCAGGGAGTCCGGGGAGGGCCCGGGAGCGGTGCCTGCGCGCACGGGGAGGCGGACGACGCGGCGGCGGCTCCTTTCCCTCTGTCCGAAACCCCTCGGAGCGGGCTGGTGTGTCACGTTTCTCCGCTGCCGCCCTGGCGCCGCCTCTAAATAAAATCGACTTGAAAAAAAATGGAGCGGAAAAAAAAAAAGGCGAAGCCACGTGGTGAAGGCCCCCACCCAACCTGCAGGGGAAGACCCCCGACGCCACAGGGCCCCTAGGCCCTCCGGCCCCGCCGAGCCCACCAATCCCAGCCTGGGGGTCCCTCGGCCCACCCCCAGGTCAAACTGAGGCGGCGGGAACTGCTCCCCGAAAGCTCCCTTTGCCCCCTCCTCCTTTGTAAGGACCTGGCCCCTAGAGAGGCGCCCCGCCCCCGTCTTCCCCTCCCCCGGCCCTAGCTGGAGGAGGGGTGGTCGGGCGGAGAATCTTCTCTATCGTTCAGGGTAAAATGTAGGATTGTGCTTTATTCGGGGGTGGAGAGGTGGTGGTCCCCACCCCACACCGGTTAACTGCTCGCTACTGCCGGGCGGGGGAATGTTCGAGAGAGACAAAGAGAAGCCGGAACTCGGGGGTCTTCAGAAGAGGGTCGCAAGAGCCGGCGATTTAAACAGAAAGGCGCCTTTTCCCTAGCTGTTAAGTGAGGGGTCTCCGTCTTCGAAGCTGCACTCCACCCTGTCCTACGACTCCTCCGCCTCGGGGTGTCGGGGACTCGTGGGTCCTGCGAGCGTCAGACCGGAAAGTGGGGACACCGAACGTCTCGCTTGGAATCCAGGGACCCTCAGGAAATCGTGTTTCGGGGCTTCCACGGAGAAAGGGTGGCTCGCAGCCGAGATCCGATGATTGAAAAAGAACATTTCGGGGCTCCTAAGGAAGCGCGCGGTTCCGGCCCAAAATGACCCTTAGAGAGGAGGGTGGGAGCCAAGGAGAGGAGTGTTATCTCGTGCAAACCCCAGCCCCCTGAAGGGGGAGGTCTCAGGGAAGGAAGGACCAAGTGAGGATCGCGAAGGTCCCCCTTTCCCTTCCCGGCGTGAGGGCTGACAGGTGTAGCCCCTCTGACTGCTCCCCTGGGGACCCGGACTGGTGCGCTTCAGGCGCAGGGCTTGGGGCTGGGAACTTTGTTTGGGGCGCGGGAGTCGGATCCCCGCGGGAAGGCGGGAGAGAGCCCCGGAGGGTGGGGGCGCGCGCGCCAGGCCCCGCCCACGTCCCTAGGTCAGGCCCGCGGGGGGAGGGGGCGATTTCCGCTCGGCGCCAGGGGAAGCGGGGGCGGGGGCTGCGGGGGGGCCCGGCCCCTCCCCGCCGCTCCTGGGGAGGGGGAAGCGGACCCGCCCATGTCCCTTCCCTCGGCTTTGACCAACTCGCTCTGGATTCTCCGGCCCCGGGAGCCCGAGGGACCGGCCAGAACGGGCAAGGGGCGACACGTGGGCGGTCGCATCCCGTCTCGGCGGTGGGGGAGGGGTCGTCCGCCGGGCGATTCCAAGTCCCGGAGAAGCGTCGCAGAGCGGGACATGCTGGCCATGCGCACGCCGGGATCCCCGGCCCGGGGCGAGGCCAACGAGTTCCCAGCGGCGGGGGCTGGGAGAGCGCCCGGAGCTGGTGGAGAGCGCGGCCCGGGGACCCCAGAGGCCCCCTCGGCCAGGGAGCTGAGGGAGAGAGAGGGGGCCGACCTCCGGGAACCCCAGTCATCGTGAACTGGGCGGAAACTCGGGTCTGGTTCTGGCTTCTGCAGGGGGGCGAAATAATTCTGTAGCAGGCGCACGTGCAGCGAGGGCAGGTGAGGAAGGGGGTCAGTCTCCTCTTCCCCCGTCTCGACCCCATTGTCTCAGTCGCCTGCGGCCCGCGCCCGGCCCCATAACACGTGTTGCCTACACTGATGCGAATGCCTTGAATTTTTTTATTGTTATTATTTTTCGTTTGCAGTCAGTGAGCGCACCCGGACTCCAGCTCCTGGCTCTTCTGCCAGATGATATTTATGCAGTTCAAAAAGTCCAGAATCAAAAAGACACCCTGTAGCCCATGTATTCCCCGCCCCCCACCCGGTTTCCCTAGCTCCAGGGAAGAAACGGGCAGGGGCCGGCTTGGGGATGAGGTGGGGGCTTCCGATTCCGTTTTGCTATCTCCTTTGCCACCTCCCAGAACCACTCTCTAAATCAGCGTTTTGTCCTAGCCAGCCACGTGTTTCTCGAATATTCTTTTTTGTGATGGTTTTCTCCATATGGGACAACAAAAATTAAAAATATTATAAGCTATGAATGGCTGAGGAAAAAAGAATGTTTTCTGACCTAGGAGAAGGGAGACGTTTGTGCCCCACTCCCCAACTCTTCTTACCTTTCCGATTTCTGTGATAACAGTCATGATTTGGAAATAAGCCAAGGAGCTGGGAGCAGTGCCTCCCACATAGTAGGCCTTCAATAAACATTTTTAAAGTGAAAAACAAGCCAATACAGACTGCAGAGCAAATAGGATGTAGAGGAAAATTGAAAGTCTGGAAAATACAGATGGTCTTGGCCAATGTGAGGGTCAGTTGCTGAGGGACTCTTCTTGGTGTAAGTGTGAACTTTTGAAAAGGCGAAAAGATGAACTGAGAAGCACTGGTGCTGCCAGGCGTTACCCAAACAGGACCCAGATCTTCAGTCTTCTCTGTGAGATCAGGGAACAGGGAAGATAAGTACTAGACAGGGCAATCCAGTTCCAAGAAAGTTTAAGAGTTCTTCCCTCCTTGTAACTTAAATCATTAAGTATTAATGGAAACACCTCTCAGATTTTCTCCCTGGGGAACCCATCCGCTGCCCTATCTCTTTAGCCCCCAAACAAAAGCGAGTTACACCCCACAAAAATCTCCATCCTGGCCTTGAATTAAACTGTAAGATGCAGCACAACTTTCACCGTCCTATGTTTAAAGGGAAACAAGAATTTTCAAGCCTAGTTTCCCTTTTAGATTTTCTTTTGTTTTTTTTATTTAAAAAATACAATAGAAATTAAATGTTAGCAGAAATTAGTTTTTTGAATGTATTTTAAATGAATCACAAAGAAGAAAATACATATGTGCTTAAACTTAAAGTCTGCCGTTTTAAAATCAGAAAAACTTAACCACTGATTGATAAATTCAAACTTGCTTTAAAAAAAAAAAAATCAGCTGCCTGGCTGAATTCTAATCCTTCTCCCCACCCCCTCCAAAAAATGGCTTCTGTGTGTAATCAGGGGCTGCGAGAACACAAGGGAGAGAAGGAGACAGCTGGAGTGAGATACAGACCCTTTTAACCCCCAAATCAGTTTTGCCTCAGTGACCTGGCTATTTTAGTCTGGTTGGGGGGACACTGAATGATGCTAATTGGTGCCTCGTCCCTGCCTCTGAGTGAGCCCAGCGCTAAAATTAACCTGAAAGAAAGGTTCTTTCTGGTCCAGATTCAGATTCCTAGGTTCAGGACAGGAATGAGCAGACTTGAAGTACCATGATTTACTATCTTTTTTCTTTTTAAAGGCAACCAACAAATACTGTGTTTAGTTCTCAGCTTTTTTTTTCCACACAGCTTTTTTGAGGAAAGTTAATTTTCAATGTGGAGTTAAATTTGGTTTGTGAAAGAATTAAAAAGGTAACTGCAGTTTTCTTGAATGATAATATAATTCTTCATCTTCCCCCTCTTTTTTTTTTTTTTCCTGGAAAAGTGCTTGTGTAGTTACAAAAATCAGTTACCCTCTGAATTTGAAAATACTGAAACTTGATTCCATTTTAAAGATGGAATTCTGATCCATTTTCCTCCAGTGTGAACATACAAGTACATGCAAAGAAAAAAAAGATTTTTAAGAAAATAAGACAACTTTTTAAAAATTGAAAGTAGAAAGTGAAAAAACAGAAACACGTCATGCAAAATTATTTTAAAATGTTTCCAGTATTTGTCAATATTTTACAAATATTGTCAATATTAGAGTATTTTTACATTTTGTAATCTTATTTTTGTATCCTAATTTTTTATTTACTGTTGTGCCCTAAGTATTTCCCTTGCTGTCTCAAAGTTTTCATAACTATCATTTTTAGTGAACATGTATACTTAATTCAGCAAACATATGTAAGTTACTAACCACTAATTTTTAGATATAAACTTTTCATCAAATTTTTTACTTTTGTAAGTAATGCTGCAATAAACATTTTCAGCATGTGACTTTTTCCTCTTCTGGTTAGCTCCTTTGGATTAATTCTCAGAGTATATGCTTCACTTGAAATGTAACATTTGTCACTGACTTCTGTCTGAAAAGTTTGGTATGTTTTGAAAAGGAGAGAACACCAAAAAATTGAAAAGCGATTAGTAGGGAAATACATTAAAATATAAGCTGTTTATTTTCTAATAAGGAATCAATTTGAAATGAAATGATAGTCACTGTGAAAATTAAAAAAAGAAAAATTAAAATTTCTTGACATGATTTCACTTTGATTTTGAAGTTTTCGGGGCAGTTTCTTTTTTGTTTGTTTAGTGTTTGTTTTATTTATTTTTAGTGTTGTTGTTTGCTTGTTTCTTTATTGTTACTGCCTTGGGATATTTTGTTTCTTCCTGCAACTTAAAGTATTAGTGTGGTTCTTTTAAATGGCTATAAATGTTGAAAAAGTGTAAATTAGTCCCAGTTTAAAAGCCCATGCAACATTTTCTGCTGTCACATAAATGAGGGTAATTATGTGTTTAGGACATCTCATAAAATGTAAGAAAACTATTTGCAGAAAAGGAAATATTCTTTCAAATTATCATTCAAAAGTGTCCAGGGTTTTAGAACCTCAGAAAGAAATGTGTACTTATTCGAGATAAAAGGGGGAAAAAAAGCTTTAAGGAAAATCCCTGTCTTTCTGTGGGTCACACAGTGTGTGTGACAAAACTGCTCAAGTTTTTGTTGTTTTGGCTGAAATTGCAGTATAAAAACTTTTGGATAAGAAAAGGAACTTTGTTTTATTAACATACTTTTTAAGTGGATCTGTCCAAATTTGGTTTGCTAGTAAATTAAACTATTCCACTCTAACCCCTGTTGACACATGTACGAGAAATTGATCAGTGTCACTCAATTGCACACAATTTAATTGTACACACAAATTGTTGAATTGGTATGTGTTTCGCTGTGCATATTCTCAACGACAACAAAATAAATAAAATTTAGGAAAAAATGGTCGATAACATTCCTCACACTGTACTGTTACTACGTCTTGCATGTTTTACTCCAAAAAGCACTTAATTAAAAAGATAACAACAATAAAAGATAATGAACAACTTTGTTCAGTCTCTACAGCACAAAATACAAAGTAGATGGCTGGTTCATGGGGTGGGGTGAATTGTACAACTCAGAAAGCATAAGGAAGTGAAGTTATTTTTTAAAATGAAACAGTTTTAAAGACAAAAACTGACTTCTATCTAAATATAATTGAGGTGGAAATCAAATAAGACTTTTTTACTTGAAATCCTTATGTCATCTAATATTTAAAGTGTTTAAATGATTTTAATTCAAAATGAATATAACTTCAAACTGCATGAAGTTAATTTGATTTTAGCTACACAACACCTATGTTTTCAATACTCAATTTTTCTAGCTGAAAGGCAAAGTACTTTTGTTTGCTTTTAAAAATACTTTATTCTTGATGGTAAGACTAGTTGATTTTACTCCTGTTTCCAGTTAGGATATTTTTTGTTTTTTTTCAGGAGCTGTCTCAGATATATCAGAGTTCTTAAAGAGAATGTTGCTGTATAGTTCTTATTTGTTTTTAATTAATACATGTATTAATTCACTAATACATCCTTAATATTTCACCATCAAGATAGTCATTAAAAACATTGCAAAGTGTCTTCATATGCAAACCAATTTCACAAAGAAAAGAGACCCAGCCTAACTATATGCTGGTTGTGTGTGTGTGTGTGTGTGTGTGTGTGTGTGTGTGTGTGTGTGTGTGGTATTTATAAAAAAACCTGGTTGTGTAACTGAGACACGGTTTTAGAAATCATTTCTGGATTTCGTGGATTAACAGTCTAGAAAGACTTGATCCACCTACTTCTCCCATAAACACCCTCCCCCCCAAATTTTAAGAATTGTAATTAAGACAATTTCTGTTGTTACACATCATATGAAAATGTTTGGTCAACTTTTCTATGATACATTATGGAATGAATTTTTATGTTTTTTTTTAAATTTCTAAAATGCATTTCTAAAATGTGTAAGAAACAAATATGAGAGCTGTTTCTAAATGGCTTTGAAATAAGGCTGCTGATCCCCTTCCCCACCTTCCTCTTCCTCCCGCCCCTCCCCCACCCTCCCCTGCTCCTAGCTTCTCTGCTTTTGTTCCTCCATTCTTCCTACTCCCGACACTGTCAATTCCTTTCCTCCTCCCCCTTTCCCTATACCCTCTTTTCAATTTTTCTTTTTTCTCTGCTGCTTCTCTTCCCCCTTTTATTATTCTCTTGCTTCTCTGCCCCTCAAGCAGTTTGTGTCCTCTTTTTAATCAATATACCTATCCAAAACTTCGTATCCTTTTTTTCCTCTCCTTGGTCCCTTTTTCTTCCCTCTCCCCTACGGTCGCTAACTGTGCTATCAGTCAGACTCATGTCTGGTGAAATGGAAGGACAGTGGGATGCTGTAAGTATTTTGCACCCCCAAACGGGAAACTAAGTACACTTTTAGGAACAACTAGGGTGATTGACACCTGAGAGTTCCTCCACCCCTGAGCTGCCAGCAATTAGTGTCTGAACGTTTACTCACTGGACACTTTACCTCTTTGTATCATTTATCTGTCTTACATTACTGCTTAACTTTGTTACTAGCATTTTGTGTATCAAATTGCTGAGGGCAAAGTCTATACCTGTACTCCCAGGGAGTCTTAACGTGCTAACAGGTATATGATAAAAATATGTTAAAGAAGTATCTCTTGATGGGATCTGAAAGAAAACAGCGTGATCAGTAGGCACTATTTTCAGGTATGGATGTTTATTCTGCCCTCACACACGCACATCTCCCTTGGGTAAATGTAAGGCACCACAATCATCAGTGTGATACAGCTCAGTCAAGAGGGTCATTGGTCTCCATCCAGAGCAGCAACCAACAATCCTAGGTACACACCCTGAAGAGACGGCAGGAACACCAACAGAAACCTATACATCAAGGTTCCTTGCGGCACTTTTCACAGTAGCCAAAAGATAAAGAGAGAAATGTCCATCAACAGATGAATGGATAAACAAAATGTGGTATATCCATACAATAGAATATTATTCAGTTACAAAGAGAAATGAAGTTCTGATGCGTAAGTGAAATCTTGAACACTTGCTGAGCAAAACAGATCCCTCACTAAAGGACAAATACTGATGATCTCACTCAGATGAAATAAACAGAAACAAAAGATTACTAGTGGCTACCAGGGGTGGGGGGGGAATAGGAAGAATTTTTCATAGAGGGCATTAAATTCCTGTTGAAACCCTAGTGGCATAGTGGTCAGGAGCTCAGCTGTTAACCGAAAGGTCGGCAGTTCAAATCCATTGTCTGCTCCTTGGAAATCCTATGGGGCAGCTATGTTCTGTCCTAAGGCTCAACAGGAGTTGGAACTGACTCCATGGCACCTAACCACAAGTTTATGTTAATGGTGGTAGACTGACTTGGAAGAGAAGAGAATGGATGCACAACGTGAAATATATAATCAATGTCATTGATTTGTACATATAAAAATTATTGAGATGGCATATGTTTCGTTGTGTATATTTTAACTACGATTGAAAAAAACAAAAAGGGGGAGCAACAGGGGTGTCTCTGGGCTTGTCACTCCCCAGTCCTGAGTCCATGACAGAAACATAACTGATCAGCACCCTTTTTTCTCCTGTAGTTGGCTGGATAGCTTTAGAATTCTCAACCCAGAGCTGCAGGCAGTCATTGCCAACCACCAGTGGTTGACACATCCCTTTGCCACCCTGGTCTCTCATGATACCAGCCACATAGCCAAAATGACTATTCCAAAAAGGCAGCCCTCATGCACTTCCTGCCAAGAACTCTGTTGTGTTCTTATTTCTAGAAATCTAACTAGTACCCCATTAACTGTGTAAACATTTTGTTATTTTGTGTGTGATACTTAAGGTAAAAATGCCAGCCTGAGAGTTTTCTTTGTGATTCCCACAGTGTTGCGGACAGCACCCAGTTCACAGCTGATGCTTCTGAATGTCCTAGCTACATCATCTAGATACATCATCTATGAACACTTACAGAGAAGGCAAATCAAATTTTTAAAATATTCTATTGTGAATATATAGATACGTGTGTGTATATATATAATACAATATATATAAAACATTTTTCCGTGTATAATTCAGTGACATTGATTTATGTTCATTATGTTGTGTAACCACTGTTCATTTCCAGATCAGGCAAGTCAATTTTTATAGCAGTTTAAATTAAAACAAAAATCAAGCAGGTTATCAAAGTTTAGAAAAGTTTTAAAAATTACAACACCCACTTCTGGCAAGAATGCAATGAAATAAAACATTCCAATGACAGAACAATTCCATTGCAAGAAAAATTTTTAGGCAATAACAACCTTTAAAAAATATTCATCCTTTTTTACTTAGAAATTGAACTTTTGGGTAACTTCTCTGCCAAAACTCCAATATATAAAAGAAGTGTAAACCAAATATATACAAATTTAAACAAAGATGTATTTATAACTGTCAAGAAAAAAAAAAGTTAACATGCTCAAAAACAGAGGCGTATTCAAGTAATTTCTAACAGCTACTTGATGAAATAATACATATCCATTAAAAATTGTGTTCAAAAGTGTTCAGGAAAAGCTTGGGGGAAACTCTATACAATAAAGTGAAAAAAAGCACAACACAGAATTGAGTGATTGTACTTATATGATTGAAAACCCTGGTGGCTTAATGAGTTAAGTGCTGTGTCTGCTAACCAAAGGCTGGTGGTTCAAATCTACCAGGTGCTCCTTGGAAACTCTATGGGGCAGTTCTACTCTGTCTATGCAGTCACTAAGTGTTGGAATTCGCGGCAGTGGGTTTGGCTTTTTGTTTTTATGCATACGATTTATGTGATGGGACCATCTTTTAAAAACAAAGAAACTACGAGTGCATAATCAAAAAAGCCAAGCCCATAGCCATGGAGTCGATTGTGATTCATAGTGGCCCTGTAGGACAGAATGGACCTGGCCCCATGGAGTTTACAAGGAGCACCTGGTAGATTTGAACTGCCAGCCTTTTGGTTAGCAGCCCTACCACTTAACTGCTATCCCATCAGGGTCTCCAGGGTTATCCTGTTCATAAAAGACTAGAAATTACCCTGGAGAAACTCCTGTATGTGGATACCAGAAAACATGTACAAGAATATTCAGCTGCAGTTATTTATAATAACAAAAACCTAGGAACCATGTTGGCATCTATCAACAAGAAACCAAAAACCAAACCAAACCCAGTGTGGTCGGGTAGATTCTGACTCTAAGTGACCCTAGAGAACAGAGTGGAACTGCCCTGAGCAGTTTCTGGGGAGTGCCTGGTAGATTTGAACTGCCGACCTTTTCATTAGCAGATTTAGCACTTAACCACTATGCCATCAAAGTTTCCATCAACAGGAGTCCTACTGGATAAATAAACACTGATATAACCATGCAATGGAATACTAGCAAATCGTGATAGTGAGTGAACTTGAGCAATATGTTTCATCATGGATGAATCTCACAATGTTGATTTTTTAAAAAACCTAGTAACAGAATTATTATATATACATATAATAATTTTGTTGTATACATATGTGTATAATAATTCTGAGTACAAAAATATGCAAAAATTAAACAATATATTGTCTAGAGATAAGTCCAGAAGATGTAAAAACTTTACAGAAAAGCAAGAGAAGGATAAATATGAAAGTTTAGAGTATGGTTCATTCTGGGAAAAGTAGCACAGGGGTGATTTCAGAGGGGCTCACAGGGCACTTCAAAGATACTGGTGATGTTCTAGTTCTTAATCTGGGTGGTGGCTAAATAGATGCTTATTTTATTATTCCTGGAACTATATATGTAAGTTTTATATTATCCTTACACATCATAAAACATTTTATAATAAAAAATTAATTAAAATTATAAAAGTCTGGAAAGACGCTGTTAACAGGCAAGGCTCTTTGGGTAGCTGAGGATATTAGTAACTCTCCTTTTCTGTATTTTTCAGCACTTCCAGGGTCTATTACATTTTTATAACAAACTTTTAAAAAGTCAAATAAACATCCAGCAGAATAAATCACCCCAGGATACCTTCACAAACCAAATAGGGAATAGTTTTGGATCATCAACTGTTCCAAGATTTGATGTCAACAGAAATTCTCCTTCCGTTAGCAGAAGAGCTGAGAATTCACTGAAACTTGTCCTGATCAGTCACCGAAGTGGCTTGACTTTAGCTAGCCAAGCCAAGCCAAGTGCCGTCGACTTTAGCTAAGGGTCTGATTAATTATACATGTTTTCATAATAAAGTTAGATAATATGTGCTGAAATTTAGGATAACCACCAGGAAGTAAACACTCAGATTCACAGCTGCCCAGTTGCTCCTGGATCCTACAGATACGTTACTCCTTTGGACTCCAGCTCTTTGAAGCATTTCCATTTGCACACCCTGGAATCCTGCAAGGGTGAAACCCACATCTCCCTCTTCTGTCCAGGAAATCCATACTGTGGGAGCAGAACTTCCATCACACTGGAAACCACAGCGTAGGAGCCATGTTACTTTCTGTAAGTGAGTGGTGGTTTCCGTTATTTTCACCATTAGAACCTTCTTTATAATTTCCCCATGACCCTAGTGTTTTGAGAGAGGTTGCATATCAACAAAACCTTGATCAAACAATAACACACTGCTTATTGTTTTCATAGTGAGTGGCAAATAGAGTTTCTGTTCTATACAAAATGCAAGACATCATATTAATTCTACTGAAGGCAGAAGGAGTGAGCATTTCAATCTTCCAGCGTTAGTACTGTATTTGCCTGATTTGTATGAGCTGCTCTAATTGACTGAAAATAGCTCCTGGGTACCATGCATCTTGCTTCCTTTATAGAGCTATAGATTTGAAGGCCTGAGAGATTACTCTTACTCAGGATCAGCTTTCCCAGTTCTAGCGGGAAAGCCATGACCCAGAGGAGAGTAGAGAAGGAAAGAAGAGACACACAGAGAGAAACTGTACAACTTGGTTAATACTCTGATATGGGTCATATCATCATTTCTTCTTTATATGTCAACTGTTTCCCCGACAGATGGCAGGAATAAGATCCTAAGCCAGGTGTTCCTGGAGCCCAGATTCTTCCTCATGTCTTTATATAAGGCTCTCCATCTTGGGACGATTTAAAAAACCTGAGGCAACACCCTGCATGTATCTCAACTTACTTTGGACAAAAGTACAAATGCAACTCAATGGAGAAATCAGAGTCATTTCAACAAACTGTGCTGGAACAATGTGGAAAAATATTAAATAAATATAGTTCCATTTATGTCTTGCTCTGTGCACTTCAAAAATTCACTCAAAATAGAAAACATACCTAAGCATAAAACTTCTAGAAGGAAAGCTTTGAGACCTTGGCTTAAGAAATGGTTCTTAGATACTACAACAAAAACATTATCAAAAGCCAAATGGATAAATTGGACTTTATTTAACTTTTTTTTTTTTGAAGTTTCTGCCCTTCAGAGGATACTGTTAACAAAAATACAAGCCACAAACTGAGAGGAAACACTGCAAATTGTATGTCTGATAAAGGACTTGTGTAGAGAATGCATACAGAACTTTTAAAACTCAGTAACAAGAAAACAT
The DNA here is from genome assembly GCA_028571685.1 of Heterohyrax brucei. Classification (NCBI taxonomy): domain Eukaryota; kingdom Metazoa; phylum Chordata; class Mammalia; order Hyracoidea; family Procaviidae; genus Heterohyrax; species Heterohyrax brucei. The sequence continues at coordinate 106,564,890 of CM053149.1, read as the reverse complement.
ATACACCACCACCTCCAGAAAATGGGCAGATTATTTGAACAAGCTACCCAGATGATAAAACATACATGAAAAGATGCTCAACATTATTGGTCATATAGGGTAATGCAAATTAAAATTGCAACCAGATACCACTCCATACCTCTTAAAATAGACTGACCATAACCAGTGTTGTTAAAACTATAGAGAAGCAAGAACTCTTGTACATAGCCAGTGGGAATATAAAATATTACAACCACTTCAGAATGCAGTTTAGCAGTTTCTTGAAAAGTTACATGTGATCCATTCCTAGATATTTACCCAAGGGGAAAAAAGAGTGTATGTCTGTACAAAGACTTGTCCACAAATGTTTGTGGCAGCTTTATTTGTAATAGCCCACAACAGAAACAGCCCAAATGTCCCACAACTGGAATGAATAAATGAACCATGCTACATCCATAGAATGGAAGAATAAACCAAAGACCAAACCCTTTGCCACTGAGTTGATTCTGACTTACCGTGACCCTACAGGACAAAGTAGAAGTGCCCGATAGAGTTTCCAAGGAGTGGCTAGCAGGTATTAACTGCTGACTTTTTGATTAGCAGCCATAGCTCTTAAAAAAAGAATGGACTAATGGAACTGCAGGTAGGCAGGCATGCAAAATTTATTTGGATTGTATACTTGCACTTAATCATAATAAAAAAAAGAAGGAAAAGAAAAAAGTGCACTGTTGATCTGTTGATTGTGCTGCAACATAAGTGAAATTCAGAATAAGTGTGCTGAGTGAGAGAAGCCAAACAAAAAACAGAACATACTGTTTGATTCCATTTTTATAAAATTTTAGAAAATACAAAATAACCTACAGTGAAAGAAAGCAGATTAGTAGTTGCTGGAGTGGACTTAATGCTAAAAGTCTGATTTGGGGAAATTCTGGGGAGTGGTAGTTATGTTCATTATCTTTATTATCGTGACAGTTTCGTAGAAGAGGATAGATGTCAAAACATCGAATTGTATTCTTTGAATTAAATATATGTGATTAATTGTGTCATTTCTATATCAGTAACACCTTTTTAAAACCCTAAAACTATGAAGGGAATGATGAGATGGAAAATCACTGTTTTCCAACATCGTGGTGAAGACCGGTTCAAAGAATGGTTGCTAAATCTGTCGGTAAAATCTAATGAGGAAAAGGGTATGTGCCTGGTCTTAAAAAAAAAAAGGTGTCTCCCTGTAGATTTCTCCATAGTTATAAGGAGAAAAGTAGTAACTATACAGAGGAGAAATGAGACAAAATTTTGACGGTATTCTAGATTATCATCAATAAGGGACAGATGGACATCTTGTTCCTCCAGGAGACACACCCTGAAAAGGAAGTACTTGTATTTTTTCACTATGTGTAATCTGACTATAATCTGGAAGAGATATCAATCCAAATCAAGAAACATTCTATGAAATAACTGATCTTTATTCTTTAAAAATGTCAGTGTCATGAAAGACAAAGAAAAGTTGAAGAACTGATTAAAGGAGACTAAAGAGATGTGATGATTAGATGAAATACAGGCTTCTGGACTGGGTCTAATAACAGAAAGGAAAATGCTCAAGTGAACATTGTTGGATGACTACAAAGCTGAAATAGGACTTCATGCTTTATATTCTTGTTAAATTTCTTTATATCAATGTTAAATTTAATGACTGTACTTATTGTGGTTACATACGTGACTTATCCTTGTTCTTAGAAAGTACACATGGAAATACTAGATGGTAAAAGAAAATGATATATGAAACCTACACTCAAATGTTTAGAAAAATAAACAGGTGATAGACAGTGTCATGGATTGAACTGTGTCCTCCCAAAATATGTGTCGACTTGGTTTAGGCCATTGTCATGGATTGAACTGTGTTCCTCCCAAAAATGTGTAGCAATTTGGCTGGGCCACGTTTTCTGGTGTCGTGTTAAGTCCCTCCCTTTTGTAAATCCTACCTCTATGATGTTAATCAGGGAGGATGGGAGACAGTGGTGTTGTGGGGCAGGACTCAAAGTTTAACATTGTTTTGTGCCCTGAGGCATTCTCTTGAGATATAAAGAGGTTAGCAGAGAGGTTTGGGAACCTCATATGGCCAAGAAACCGTGCTGGGAGCTGAGCGTGCCCTTTGGAAAGGAGTGGGGTCCCTGTGCCTCAAAAGCTTCCAGTCCAGGGGAATATTTGAGGACAAAGACCTTCCTCCTGTGCCAGCAGAGAAAGCCTTCCCCTGGAGCTGACACCCTGACTTTGAACTTTTAGCTTACTGGGGGGCTGTGACAAATAAAATTTCTCTTCTTAAAGGCATCTGTTTGTGGTCTTTCTATTAAAGCAGCATCAAATGCCTAAAACAGCCATGATTCCTAGATTGTGTGGTTGAGCTCCATTTTGTGATTGATCTAATGTACCTGTGTGTTACAAATCCTCATCTCTCCCTGTGCTTAATCTGTACATTCTGCTAGTTTTGTGGAATATCAGGGAAATTACTCACTTTACCCTCAGTGCCTGAAATCATCTCAACTGTCATTGAGAAGGGAAGTCAGATAAGTAGACACAAAAAACCCAGAGTGTATAATGATGAAAAGAAATGTTTAAAAAAATCACTAGAAAAACCCAACCCAACCCATTGCCGTTGAGTGGATGCTGACTCATAGCAACTCTATAGGACAGAGTAGAACTATTCCAAAGAGTTTCCAAGGAGCACCTGGGCAGATCTGAACTGCTGTGCTTTTGCTTAGCAGACACAGCACTTACCTACTACGCCACCAGGGTTTCCTAACAAATCAGAAATATCCTGAAATAACAACAATGGCCAACATTTTTGCGCCCTCCTTTATTTATTTATATGTTTTGTTTTTTAAATATTTCATTTATTTATTGTGGTTTGAGTGAAAGTATGCAATCCAGTTTAAATTCGCATGTCGGCCGATGTGCAGCTCCTACTGCTCTCTTTGCCTGGTGACAGCACATTCCTCCTTTCTGTTCTATACAAGCGCCATATCCTCTTAACAATCTCCTGTCCCCTCCTCTCCACCCTCTCCACTCCCCTTTAGTAAGAGGCCAGGCAGACAACATCCTATAGATGCAGAGAACCATAAAGTGCACACACGACACGGTTACTCTGTATCGCCAAGTCCGATCCATTCCTGTCCGAGGAGTTGACCTCAGTAAAGATTTGCGAACGGGGGCAGCATCAGGTCTGGGGCCATGCTCCTAGGTGAACCCCCAGGCCTTCGTACCATCAATTGCAGTCTTTTAGTGGAGTTCTCAGGGTGCACCCCTTTTTATTCTCTTATTGCCACTGGGACTCAACTTTGTGAGCCACATCACGGCTGTCACTGGTGGTGGCCAGGCACCATCTGGTTCTTCCGATCACATGTTGATGTAGTCACCCATTCACATGTGTCTTTCTGTCTTCTGGGTTCTCTTTTGGCCAACATTTTTTTAGGGCTGATGATTCATATGCAGTTGATCCTCATTATTTACGAATTCTGTATTGCAAAATCACCTACTTGCTAAAAATCATTTGCAACCCCCAAATCCATGCTTATCGCAGCCCTTTCATGGTCCTTCACAGACATGCAGAAGGACAAGAAACTCAAGTCACCTGATGTGTACATCCCGGCCAAGAGAAACATGCCGCCTTCTTGTTTCAGCTGTAAACCTGTCCTTTTTTGCAAGCTATCTATTGCAACATTTTTCACATTTTTGTGCTTCTTGTTGGTGATTTTGATGTTTCAAATGCCCCCCAAGCATAATGCTGAAGTGCTGTCTAGTGTTTCCAAGCATAAGAAGGATGTGACAGGCTTTGTGGAGAAAGTACATGTGTTAGATAAGTTTCATTCAGGCATGAGTCACTCTGCTGTTGGCCAAGACTTCAATGCTAATGAATCAACAATCTATACTAAATAAGGCCTCTTTAAAGAGAAGCGCACGTAAAGCAAGGCTGTATAGTTCAGTATACAAAAATGTTGAGACCAGAGAACCCCAGGAACTTAACCCTGTAATCACTCTAGGAGTAATGGTTTAGTATGGGCTGATACAGTGTTTCTGGCAACTTTGTAAAGTATGATTATTGAGAATAAAGAGAATTGGCTGCATATGGTCGTCAGTGTTCACTATGGACCTCAACGACCCCTGGTTCCTGGTACTATCCTTGTGTAGTCCTCTTCCTTACTTTCCCAGGCTTGGTCTGTGTGGCCGATAAACAGTATATAGCAGAAGTAATGATGTGACCTCTCCAAGAATAGATTTGACAAGATTCTGTGGCTCACTCTAGGGGAAGAAGCGATGCCATAAGCAGCCCTATAGAAAGAACCACATGTGATAAACTGAGGCTTACAGTCAACAGTCCTGTGAGGGTGCCTGGAAGCAGGTCCTACAACTCAGACTGCAGACATGTGTGCAGAGATGGCAGTAGCCTCAGGGGATAGCTGGTCTGGGACTTCAATGAAAGACCCTGAGTCAGAACCCCCTGGCTAAGTCACTCTGGGATTCCTGATCCTCAGAAGCTGTGTGAATTAATAAATGTAGTTTTAAAATGCTGAGATCTGGAGTAATTTGTGACACAGCAAAAGAAAGCTATTAAGCACTGTCTTACATACTTTACACGGTTTACAAATCAGTTGTGTAAACTAGGAACTCTTGCATCCCCATTTCACAGAATGGCAAACTGAAACACAAAAAGGCAGGTGGCTCTAAATGGCCCTGCTGGTAAGCACAGGTGGGTCTGTCTCCAACGCCCTGGCTCTTAATACGGAATATACCACCTTCCATGTCCCAGCTGCTGGACTAAGTCAGCCTAGTTGCATCACTACTTCTTAATTCTCACTAGAGAGGGAACAGAGTGTCTACATGGTGAGAATGATTAAGCACTTGACTAGTAACTGCAAGGTTGTTGGTTGAAAACCATCCAGAGGGACCCTGGAAGGCAAAGTGGGCGATGTGCTTCTGAAAGACCACACAGCCTTGAAAACACTGGGGAGCGATTCTACTCTGCACACACTGGGTCACCATGAGTCTCATTCTAGAAAACGCTACCAGTCAACACTTGCAATGTGCATTCAAGTGATCAAGACACTAACTTCACACTGACTTACGAGGCAGGGTGGGTTTTGCTGTCTTAGGACTCTGGAAAGTCTTCCCTCCTTCATGAGTTCACCAAGGAAAAATAAAAGAGGAAATCTCTCCCTTTTCACTCCTTCCTTTCTTTCCTTCTCAAGCCCTGGTGGTGTAGTGGTTAAGTGCCGTGGCTGCTAACCAAAAGGTCAGCAGTTTGAATCCACCAGGTACTCCTTGAAAATTCTGTGGGGCAGTTTTACTCTGTCCTATAGGGTCACTGTGAGTCAGAATCTACCCACAACAGCAGTAAGTTTGGGTTCCGGGGCTTTTCCTGGAATGATTCTCACCAGGGAGACAGGGTGTAGGGTGAGGGGTGTTAGAGAGGTTGGGGGCTGGGGCTGGAGGTTAAGGAGTGGGGGAGTGGGGGGATGTTCAGGAATGTTGCTCTCTCTGGGAGGTCTAGCCCGCTGGTCTTTTATCCTAAATGCACAACCAGTAGCTTGCCTCTAGCAGGCTCCCTGGGAAGTGACAACCCTGTTCTAACTCCTCCCGATTTTAACTCTTCACTACAGTCTTCCTACCATGGATTAGGCAGGAGCTGGAGCTATTTTCCTCACAAACAAAAGCAGTCAATAGGCCCTTTGATAACAGCAAGAGGGATCAAAGTAAGAACTGAGAGGGGACTTCCAAGCAGATCCCTCGTAGCAGATGGCCAGGCAAGGCTGTAGGGAGCATATATGCCCTTTCTTGAAGATCTTTCTGGAAAGTATGTATCTTGTTCTGAATGGTGCTGGGGGTGATGTGGGCAAAAATGTTTGAGATTGGGACTGTGATGTGACCAGAAGGAAAGCTGGAGGTGTTCTCTCTAGGAAACAGGATGGACCAGATGACAGCAGTTTGTCAAGTGTCAAGTCACCTTTTGCTCCTCCACTATGGGAGGGCAAGGAGGAATTAGACAGGGACCTCTGCTTTCTGAGTCAGCCAGTGAGCTTGAAGACTAAGTGGACTTCAAAAGCAGAGTCCACGGTGGGGAGGCTGCAGCCAGTCCTCTGAGTCACCCTTGCCTGACTGCCAAGCTCTGCCCTGGAATGTCTGCTGTGGCCCTGCGGGGCCCTGGTTGGGGCAGGGAGGAGATGAGTCACCAAGAACTGTAAGAGCCTGGGAGTCCCAAATGCTCTTCTGCTGGTTCTCATTCCCAGGTCCCTGACTGGAACCCAGGAGGGCTGTGAGGCATACCCTGGGTTCTCTTGCAACAGGATCGCACATCACTCCTGCCCACATCATCCCTCTCTAACTCCCCGACTTTCACCCCGCCTCCGACACCCCCAACTTTGCACACTCTCTGCCTGTCTGTTCCTCAGCCTTCAGGACAGTGAGGGTATCCTCCTGCCCTTCCTATCCTCAGCGTCCTCTCTGATCCCCACATTCTAGGAATTCCTCAAAGTGGAGCTGGGGCCCAGTGGCATATCTCATCACGGCTTGGACAGGTTGGTGGGCTGTCAGCTGGATTTACTGAACCCCTTTGACCAAGTCCGGCAGACCCTTCCAATCCTCAGAAACTTACCAAGCACTTTTCCGTTCCCTGGTTTTTCCACACGTATGCCCTGGCGGGGGGGCAGGGGGTGGGCAGGGGGTGCTTTGGGCACTGCTGCTAATTTGGTTTCTCTGGTACCCTCCTCTGGCCTTGCCCACATTGCTCCACTGATCCTGGGGTGTGTAGAACTTGCAGACTAAACGGGAACTCTGGGCTAAGAGGCCCTTCTCACATCTCTTCCCCAGCCATGCTGGCCTCTCCCCCAGGCAAATTCTTCTCCTGTGTCCCCAGCAGGAATGAGGGTCAAAAGTCAAAGGTAAAATGGAGGAGGTGCTGCAGAAAAGTCCCCTCCAAGAAGCCGTAGAGTGAGGGCTTAAAGCCCACAACTGGTCTTCAGAACAGCCCACTCCCTAAAACAAATCTGCAGGGTTACTGGGACTCAGCTCAGAACTTTTCAGGAAGGTTTTAGAATCACCAGAAGGTTCTGGTTTGATATCCCTTAGGGGTTCCAGAGAACTCTGTCCACCCTTTTTGGATGCTTTCTGCTTCCAGGCAGTAGTGCCCAAGTTGGGGGCTGAAGACCTTTGACATAAACTTTCTGAGCCCATGAACTGTGTTGCTCAACAGGAAGCTGGATCCCAGCAGCTCCACCTCTGCTTTGACCATCAAATTGAATTGATGTCTCAACTCTTACCTGTCTGTAGCTGGGATACAGAATTTAGAGTGCTTGCCCAGATAGAAGTTCTTCTGGATGGCAGAAACGAGTGGGTAGGTGGGAGGAGGTTTCTAGGAAGCAGAAGTGAGTTACCTTCCTAGTCTAGTTACCTCTTATCCCGCACAGGCACTTAATTTCATGTTGGATCGGCTCCCAGGCTGGAGAGTTCACCTGAAAAGGAAAGTGGTAGATATTAAGCCCTGGAGCTAACAGACAGGGCAGCAATTTTATGGTTCAGTGTATCTATAGTGGAAACCCTGGTGGTGTAGAGATTAAGTGCTACAGCTGCTAATCAAAAGGTCAGCAGTTCAAATCTACCAGTCACATCTCAGAAACTCAATAGGGCAGTTCTACTCTGTCCTGTAGGATTGCTGTGGGTGGGAATTGACAGCAATGAGTAGCCATGGTGAGTGGAGTAGGGGAGGCTAACAAAGGGGCCTTAGGGGATCTGCCAAACATGCAGTTTGTGTCTTGTTCCTTCTAGATGGGTAGTCCTTGTGGATGTGGCCATGTGCTAACTACTCGTGGAAAGACCAGGGGAACACCTCCAGTAGTCATCGGTCTGAGGAGGGAGGATAAAGCCCTTAGATTTCGGGAGCCCCAGTGTGAGGGGAAGAACATAACCCTGGCTTACCTTCTTGCCCTCAGAGAGGCCCAGTCTGATCAAGGAGATAAAACTCCTGTCCCAGAAAGCCCTCCAAATAGTAGGTCATAGTACCACCTCACCTCAGGGGTCCCCAGTCTGACAGAGGAGACAAGATCACACAATTCCCACATATAGGAGAGTAAGACATTGAAAGAGGAATTGAGTTTCATAAATCTTATCTTCACAGATAGGTCAAGTAGCCGCCTCCAACTTTCTCTGAAGAGTTTCTAGGGCATAAACGTGTCTCTTCCCTAAGCATGAAGACAGCTTGAGTATAAATTCTCAGTTTGCCCAGCTACCACCAGGAAACCCCTGTGTTTCATGTTCCCTTGACCCTCTGGCCTCTCCTTCTCCAGTCCTTTCCCCCAGCCACTGGGACACTGCCCTAGATGGGGACTTTGTTATAATGCCAAAGCCACGGACCACTGTCCAGAGCAGAGGCTCAGACTACTGTGGCCTCATTCCGTCCCACTCAGTACCCTTAGTATCTCATGGGAGTAACCACCAAGTAGTACTCCATTCCACTCCAAGCTAGCCTTTTCTAACTGAGGGTACCAATAAACAAGGGTGGGTGGCAGTGTACTGGGCTCTGCTCCCAGAAAGGAGGAAGCAGAAGTGCTAAAGGGGCACGTAGGGTACCCTGTTTGTGGGTCGGCCCCAGACGGTCAGAGATGCCCTAAGTGTTAATCACCTATTAGTGCAGTTCAGGTGGAAAGAACAATTTTATTATGTGTAAAACAGACTTAATGTGGCAGGAGCTGTGGGTTTAATTTCTTGAGATAAGATGCTTTTAGGCTAATCAGCTGGTCTCTGACAGCTAGATATAAAGGAGCTGGAGCTGGCTTTCTGGAGTCAATTCCAAAGGCCAGAAGGTGGAGGAAGAGACCCCTGCTCCATCCTTCTCCTAGAAGAGCCAGAGAGGAAGTCTGGTAAGAGAAAAGAAAACTCTGGGACAGGGGATGGATCAGATGTCTTGGAGAGGAGGCGACCTTGGTAACCCTAAGATGCTCAGCACCCTAGTCTCTCACTTTTTCTTCCTCTGTATAAGAAATAAGAAGGTAGCTTTGATGGTTTCCTTAGTAATGCAGGAAGATGAGGTCCTGCAGCTCACAAATCTCATAGTCTAGCTTTGGTTTTTCAGGCATTGGGAGGAGAGTTCTCCATTACTCTTTATCTCTGTCGAAAACCCATGGATGAAGTCAAGCCTCAGACAGGAGAGTACAGTTGAGACTGCAGGAAGAACTTCCCTGACAGTCAAGCCTCAGAAGGGGACACGAAGATGATTCTATGTGTAGCTTTCATTTAGGGCAAGAGGGTGACCATGGTTTAAGTGGCAGCCAATTTGAGTGTAGGAAGGCTGGCTAAAATGAATTCAGAGGGCTTTAAGGAGGTAGTCTGGCCAAACCACATGACTCTGAAGTTGAGTCCTGGAGCCAGGGGTCTGGGGAGGGAGGATGCCCAAGCACCCAGGTCGTCACCGATCATCCTCCCTTGATCACTCCCTCACTGTCATTTTCCCACTCCACTCAGACCCAACCAATTTACAAAACCAAACCAAAGGAGACTCACCATTACCTGGGTTCCACACCCCTTGTTGTCAGTAACCCCAACACTGAGCACCCTCCACCCTCCCCAAAGTGTTGTTCACTCTGTTAGGAAAACTCCAAACCCGGGGGCTCAGTCCTTCCCCTACTTTCAGAACCACCCTCTACCAGCTGCTGCCTTAGTACCGTGCTCCCCGCCTTACCTTCGTCCTTTTGTCTCTTAGTTCAGGAGACAGTCCTTGGAAGACGGTGACCATGAAGACCTTGTCTCTGCTCTTGGTGTCCCTGCTCCTGGCAGTGGTGCTAGGGGAGAAGGAAAAAGGCCACTCCAGGTAGGGGTGATGGAAAGGGAAGAATCAACGGCAGAGGACGGGGCTTGGGGATGACCGTGTTCTGGCCTCTGCTCAGGGGGAAGTGAGAGAGGAAGGGATCCTGGGCCAAGAGAAGAGAAGGTCTAGGGAAAAATTGCCAGGAGTCTGAGTGCAGAGTGAGACCAGAACCAGAGGGTATTATGAGCTACTGTTGCAGTAGGTAAGACTGTGGTTAGATATCTGGAAGGATTTCTTGTTGGTTAGTACCTGAAGAAAATGACAAAAATATCCCTTCCTAGTGAATGCTTTGGAAGCCTGGTGATGTAGTGGTTAAGTGCTACAGCTGCTAACCAAAAAGCTGGCAGTTCAAATCCACGAGGCACTCTGTCCTATAGGATCACTATGAGTTGGAATTGACTTGACGGTAATTTTTTTTTTTTTTGGTGGGGTGAGGGGAGGTTTAATGAATGCTTTAGTCATTCAACACAATTTTATAGAGGGCCTCCTGTGCACTAGGCACAGGGGATCGATGTGATCAAGGGTTCAGAAACGGCTCCCATCCTCATCAAGCCTATATGTCCAAGAGGGAATAAAGAACTACAGTGCCACAAGTCCTGTGAGGACAGGCAGGGAGCATACTGAACAAATACAGCAGGAGGCTCTGATTGTACTTTCAAGGACCAGAGGAGACTTGTCTGATGAAAGAGTTGGGCCTTCTCAGATGCAAGAACAAACCATCAAACAAAAACCAAACCCATTGCTGTTGTGTCCATTCTGACTCATAGAGATCCTAAAGGGCAGAGTTGAACTGCCCCACTGGGTCTCCAAGGAACACTTGGTGATTCGAAATGCTGATCTTTCGGTTAGCAGCTGTAGCTCTTAACCACTGTGCCACCGAGGTTTCATAATACTTGGGGTAGTAAATCCTGAATCTGTCTCTTAATGCTTTGTGGTAAATTATCTGTCTAAGGTTTGTTTTCTTCATTTATAAAGTGAAACTAACAAATAGTATCTGCCATGTAGGAGTGCTGTGAGGATTCAGTGAATTTGTGTATTAAAGAGTTAATAAGTGTTCCTGACTCACGATACGTGCTGTCCTATGTGTTCACCGTTTTTGTGAATGAAAGAAAACCAGAGAACAGAACAGGAAGGGCCAGGGCAAGAGGAGTAAAGGGAGGAAGGAACTGTGTGAGGCAGTCCTTGGGGATGAGAGGATCGATTTCTCATCCTCCTTGGCCCAGAATCCAGAGGCATACAGACTTAGGATGTGGCAGGATGCACCCTGAGCTCCTGATTAAGTCCCCAGGAGGTTGATGGGGTGACAGCAGGAGTCTCCAAATTAACCAACTCCCAAGAAATGGGCTGGTTTGCCTGCAAATGCCTTGCTTTCTGTTAACAGCAATTGTTTATCCCAGCACTGTGATTTTCCCTCTCTCAGTGTAGCAGTTAAGTGCCACGTCCACCAACCAAGAGTTTGGCAATGCAAATCTGTCAGGTGGCCCTTGGAAATTCTATGGAGCAGTTTTACTCTGTCCTCTAGGGTCACTATGAGTCGGAATTGACTCAATGGCAGTGGGTTTGGTTTGGTTTGGCTCCTACCCGGGCATCCTAATTTTTGCTCCCTCTCCCCTCCCTGCCTTTCAGACCCCACCCAAAGGTCAGCGGCCCTCAGCCTCGAGGCCGGAGATATGCTGAGGGGACTTTCATCAGTGACTACAGCATTGCCATGGACAAGATCCGCCAACAAGACTTCGTGAATTGGCTGCTGGCCCAGAAGGGGAAGAAGAATGAGTGAGTCCTTGGGCATATCTCTTCTCTTCCACGTCCCCAGGGTTCCACATTCCTATGGCCACACAGGGGTGGGATGCACCACTGCAGGTGGCATCTTTTCCTTGGACAAGAATGAGGAGTGTCCTGGCCATGGTGGCCCTGGCCTGATCCTGGCTGGGGCCGTAGTCCTGTCTGGGGGCAAGAGCAGAGTGATATCTCAACCCTTTACTTCTAAAGGAGTCCATGGGTAGTGCAAATTGTTAATCCACTCAGCTGCTAAGCTGAATGTTGGAAATTTGAGTCCACTCAGAGGTACTGCAGAAGAAAAGCCTGGCAATCTGCTTTAGAAAAATCAGCCATTGAAAACCCTATGGAGCACAGTTCTACCCCGACACACATGAGGTTGCTATAAGTTAGACTCCACTCCACAGCAATTGACTTATGGGTTTATTTCTAAAGAGAAGGTATCAGGGGGATGTGTGGGAGGACACAGAGGACCCCCAGGGGTATGGGGACAAAGGCAGGAGAAACTGATTTGCTACCAGTGATTGGTGGGGCAACTGCCCCCTTCCTTTCTTTGTTGTATCTCTTTCCTTGTTTGGTCAGCATAGTAGATGCTAAAAAGCTGTTCATTGTCGGGTGCAACTAAAGGCAAGGAGTGTGCGTCCTGTTCTTAAGGTTGAGGCACCAAAAGATTCAAGACTTCCTGGCCTAGAGAAGGCCTAGAATCTCCCACCCTTACTCACTACCTAATCTGTATCTTATCAGCTGGAAACACAACATCACCCAGAGGGAGGCCCAGGCCCTAGAGCTGGCCAGTCAATCTAACAGGAATGAGGAGGCAAGGCAGAAGCAGAGGTAAGTCAGGGAGACAGGGGATGGGAAGCGACCTCCTGACCCACCCCCACTTCACTGTTCCTTATCCCAGGACTCTAGGTCACAGCAAGGGCCTGTGATAAGCAACCCCTTCCACACCAGAGTTCAAACAGGGGGCTTCACTGAGCAAACTTCTGGAGGTCAGTCCAGGCTTAAGAAGAAGCATTGGAGGGGTGGGGGAAGGGCTTTGGGAAAGACTTCTAGGCCAGGGTTTCTAAGATTAACGACTTAGTGTGCAGACAGAGTCAGTGGGTCAAGGAGAGAGCCAATGAAGAAGAGGCACTTAGGAAGTGGCCTCTCCACTTTTCCCTGACAAACCTCCCAAAGGCTGTTGGTGAAAGAGGGAGACCCTCCCAAAGACAGAGTCCCCTGAAATCAGTTACTCCCTTTCCAAGGAAAGAGAGGAATCTGTGGCACAGATCATTCTAAAGAGTGAATAGTGTCCCAAAGTAATCTTTCAGGTTTGGGAATGCATTCTGGGACATCTTTTAAGGTGAATGAGTGGGCTATCTCACACCACAATTCTGTTTGGCTTTGCCTGTTTTGAGGAGCTCACCTTCCCCAGTAGAGATGGATTACCCAGTAAACAAAGGAAGCATGTGCTTAAGACATCAACAAAACAGGAACAGCAGTTGTACAAAGCAAAAACTCATAGATGCTCAAGCAGATAGAACAGAAGGAACAGCAAGCACACAATGATTCGAGAAAGACTCGATTCACTACCCTTATTACGTAAGGAAACAGATAGTGAGGAAATCAATGATGAGTATATAAAAGTAAAAAATAGAAAGATAAGTTTTTAATTACAATATGTTAGCGATGAAAGAGCTATCTAAAAATAAAATATGGTAATTTTTTGTAACATTGGTTTTCTTATTATTAAATTTTCTTTTACCACATCTATTCACTTGTTCATTTATAATTGTAGCATTTATTATGGAACAAGCACCAAAATCAAAGTATGAGTCATGTAAAGGAAAATTGGTGAAAGTAAAGTTTTGGTTGTGGGAGAGCAACAGAATTTTACATTGATTGCTGAAACAACAAAATTCCCTGACTCATTTTCCTTGTAGAATATGTGGAATATTCTTTTTGTAGAAAATGTGGTCTATAGTAAAAATCTTAGTATTCCACATCCACTAAAAATTTTAGAACCCATTTCATCTAATTCTGCTAAAATGGCATATGCTACTTTTGTTTTCAGTTGTTAACATCACAAGACCAAACTCACTGCTGTCAAATCAATTCTGACTCATAGCAATCTTGTAGGTCAGGGTAGAATTGCCTTATAGAGTTTTCAAAAAGCTTCTGGTGGATTCAAACTTCTGGTTTTTTGGTTAGCAGCTGTATCTCTTCACCACTATACCACCAGGGTTTACAAACCTGTTGCCTTCTAGTGACCAGTAGAACAAAGTAGAACTGCTCCACAGAGTTTTTAAGGAACAGTTGGTGGATTTGAACTTCTGATCTTTTGATTAGCAGCCATATTATAGCCACATATAAAAAAAAAAATTACATCATGGGTAGTTAAGTCACACCTACACACATATATACTTCTTTATGTCTAACTCACACATCCCATTAGAATGTGTGAGTAAGCAGTGAAGGGGCATCATAGAGTATCAGTGTCTAGGGTCCTCACATGCCTTAATCTGGCCATGTTCCCCAGGCAGGAAGAGCTGAGTAGAGCTGCTAGAAAGGTAGCAGAGGCTTGACAGCAGAGATAATTGAGATGTGGCCCTGTTAACTTTCCCCAACTCCACATCAGCCCTTGGGGTCCAGGGCCTTTATACTTAATCTCTCTGAGTAGTACCCAGGCTAAGATGGTCTGACAATGGCTTTCTCCTTCACAGCTCACCACCCAAGACAGACAGTGATGAAGATTTGCTAAGGGATTTGCTGATTCAGGAGTTATTGGCCTGGATGGTAGATCAGATGGAGCTCTGCAGGCTCAGGTGGGGCTTTGGGCAGGTTGTACAGTGGATATAAGCTTGAATTTTATCTAGGGACAGAGATCACTCCAGGTCTTTCCTCCAGCACTCCTTGGTTGTGTGGCCTTAACAAATTACTTAGCATTTCTGAACCTCAGTGTTTTCATTAAAACTGGGACTATTAAAACCTCTTCATGAGATTGTTCAGATGTTTAATTAAGACTATGCAAGTATAGAGTTTAGGTAGACTTCTAAGAACTGGGTAATGTTAGTAGCTATTGTCACTGTATTTTCTTCTCAACTCCTCCCTGGTGAGATGCTGTTTTCACCTCTCCTGCCAGCCTGTGCTAAGTTTGCTATTTTCACCTTTCCTTTGATACTCTCAGCCCATGGCACCCTCCTCGTGATAAGAACCTCCACAGCTGGAAGCATTTTGCTCTTCTCTGTAGCCACTGCTGGCCTCAGTGGCCTCTTCAGGCTATCTTAACCCAAATTCATTACTGTAGAGTCAATTCCAACTCATAGTAACCCTATAGGACACAGTAGAACTTCTCCACAGGGTTTCCCAGGCTGTGATCTTTATCGAAGCAGGTTGCTACAACTTTCTCTCTAGGGGCACTGGTGGACCAGTGGTCAAGTCCTGTGTGTTTACTGAAAGGTGAGCATCTGAACCTACTAGCCAGGAGCAGATTAGCCAGTAAGCAAGGTAAGGACAGGTTTACCTGCACTTACTGACTAATCTGTAGTGAGCAAATCCACATGGGTTTCACTTTGATGTGATATGGTGAAGCTGGGTGTAATTGTTCACTACAGGTTAGTCAGTAAGCACAAGGCAACCTGTGCGTATCTTGAGTACTGAATCATCTGTCCCCATCAGGTTGCAAATATGAGAAGAAGCTTTGATTCTGTAGGAAGGGGCTGCGGGGTTGGGAGAGAGACAGATGCCAACCATACCTAGAAGCAGAATTCTTGGTGTGGTGAAAAAAAGAGAAATTGTTCACTATGGATTAGTAAGTAAACACAAGTAAGCCTGTGCTTACGTTGGTTATTGGATAATCTGTCCCTCCCACAACCCACCCCCTGGAGGACAGGTGGGGCAGGCTACTTAAAAATCCTTCAATCTATTCATCTCCCAGAACATAACCCACTGCCACTGAGTCGATTCAACCTCCCATAGTTACCCTAGAGGACAGAGCAGAAGTGCCCCATACAGGTGCCATGGAACACCTGGCAGATTCAAACTGCAGACCTTTAGGTTAGCAGCCACAGCACTTAACCACTATACCACTGGGGTTTCCTTCCAGAACATAAGAGGAGATGCATCGAGACAGGACGCAGACACCAAGGCACAAAAAAACAAATAATGTTTTGATTTCGATACTGGGAAGACAGGAAAGGGGATGAAGGACTAAACCTGGTTCCTTGGGTTAAAAAAGGAGAGAGGAAAGTGACCAGACCAAAGGAGAAGAAGGGAGTACAGAAAACACTCCACAGGAAGACGGGAAATAGTCTGTATATTGTGGATTATTTTCATTAGTTATCATTAAAAAAGTAATTTAGAGGTAGGAGAGGTTTAACCATGGATGAGAACCAGGACAGATTTTCTTTGCTGGCTCCAGATCAATAATGAAGCTTCTTCTCTAACATGTCTTTCTCCTTTTTTCCCCACTCTTCCAGATTTTAGTGACTCTGACCAAACCCACCTCAGGAATGGATTCTGGCTTTCATTTACTTATCTCCTGCCTCAGCCCCACTCCATGATACCGAAGAGAAATGAAGCTAATAAAATTTAAGCTGAAATAAGTCTTTGTGTTCATCACTGGAATTTATTTAAATATCTGCTGAACACTAGGAGTCTCAGGATAGCACAAATTGTTAAGTACTTGACTGTTAACTGAAAGGTTAATGGTTCGAACCCATCCAGAGGCACCTTGGAAGTCAGCCTGGGTGATCTGCTTTTGAAAGGTCACAGCCTTGGAAAACCCGCAGAGTAGTTCCACTCTGCAAACATGTGGTCACCATGTGTTGGAACTGACTCGAAAGCGAGGAACAACAGCTGCACAATATGAGTGCCTGATTGTCTATTTCTAAGTGTGCAGACCACTTGATGGACAGGAGATTTGACTGTTAAATCACCTATTTTTTTCTACAAACACTCATTGAAGACCTAATATAGCAGGGGCTGTGCTAAACATTTGGGTAACTTCCAAGAACAAAGGAAAACAGACACCAACGTTACCCTTGAGGAGTTTAAAGTACACTAACAGAGACAGACCTTAATCTTTAAATATGCAAATACATTATTGTTGTTAGGTGCTGTCAAGTTGGTTCCAGCTTATGGTGACCCCATGTACAACAAACACTGCCTGGTCCTGTGACATCCTCATAATTGTGGTTATGTTTAAGCCCATTGTTGCAGACATTATGTCAGTTCACCTCACTGAAGATCTTCCTCTTTTTCACTGACCCTCTACCAAGCATGATGTCTTTCTCCAGGGACTGGCCTCTCCTGATAATATGTCTAAAGTATGTAGATGTAGTCTCATCATCCTTGCCTCTAAAGTGGCATTCTGGCTGTAACTTTTCCAACACAGATTTGTTCATTCTTTGGCAGTCTATAGTATATTCAGTATTCTTTGCCCACATTATAATTCAAAGACATCAATTCTTCTTTGGTCTTCCTTATTCACTGTCGCATTTTCACGTGCATATAAGGCAAATGAAAACACCATGGCTTGGGTCAGGTACACCCTAGTCTCCAAGGTGACATCTTTACTTTTTAACATTTTAAGGAGATCTATTGCAGCAGGTTTGCCCAATGCAATATGTTGTTTGGTTTCTTGACCGCTGCTTCCACGGGTATTGATTGCAGATCTAAGTAAAATGAAATCCTTGGCAACTTCAATCCTTTCTCCATTTGTCATGATGTTGCTTATTGGTCCAGTTGTGAGGATTTTTGTTTTCTTTATGTTGAGGTCTCATCCATACTGAAGACTGTGGTCTTGGATCTGCATCAGTGTTTCAAGTCCTCTTTATTTTCAGGAAGCAAAATTATGTCATCTGCATATGTCAGGTTGTTAATGAGTTTTCTTCCAATCCTGGTGCTGTGTTCTTCTCCATGTAGTCCAGCTTTTCAGACTATTTGCTCAGCATACCGACTGAGTAATTATGACAAAAATACAGTGCTAATGCACACCTTTCCTGATTTAAAACATGCAGTATCTTCTTGTTCTATGTACAGGTTCTGCATGATGAACATAATTAAGTGTTCTGGAATTTCCATTTATGCTATTGAAATTCGCAAACGCTACAAATCAGGGCTCTTGCTGTTCTAGCCCGGAGATGCGGTTATTAAACATTTACCAGCACATCACTGGTCAGCACACCTTTACTAAAATTATAAAAAGGAACAAGTGTGTCTGAACAAGGGGATAGGGATATCTGTGGCTATGAGATGTGCTGAGGACCAGTGTGTGAACCTAGTGAGTACACATGTTTACATTTGAGGGGACAACTGAGTGACAGGATCAGTGTGTATGCAACCTTAAAGGGTATAAAACAAAAAGAGGTAGGGAGGAATCCAGTGTGTCTAGATGGAGTCAGTGATTACCTCAAGGACCACATCTTTTAAACTCAGCATAAGAATGTGAGAATGTGAGGTCAGTGTGTAGGTCAATGGGTAGGTACATTGGTGGAGTTGAACGTGTCCGATGGGGTGTCTAAAAAGACCGGTATGTGTGTTGGAGAGGATTAATCTGTGTTTGAGGAAGTAAGTTTGTGTCCAAGGTGTCTTGCGCTAATCTTAGCTTAGCGTCTTAGGGTATGTAATGAGTACGAATGAAGGCTTGACTATGAGAGAATGAATGATTTCCTGGCTTTGATTCTTCTATCTGTTGAGTTCAGCTTCAAATAATGTAAAAACACAAAAATAATACTAACTGTAGCAAAACAGAACATTATTTCTGTTTCTCTTCAACATCCAGAGGAAGGCAGTCCAGGGCTGGTCCATGAAATGCAAGCTCATTGGACCCGTCCTTCCACTAATTCTTCGAAATCCCAAACAGCAGCTACATCTTCCGTCACCAACTTCTGCTCCCATTTTTTATCCTTTTATTCAAATTCTCTCTGGTAGTAGTATTCATAAGAGACTCTAATGGAACAACTGGTTAAATAAAAGTTTCGCAGTTCAACACAATGGACACCTGCACGGCATTGCAATAAATGTCTCATTATAGGTTTTCTCACAACTTCATGAGGTAGGTACTGTTATTCTAGTCTATAACCGTGAAAATGAAACAAAGGTATTAAGGAATTTTCCTAAAATTACTGGACCATAAGCCCAGGATTAAACAATCCAGCCAGGCAACCCAACCCCATACATCACATTCTTAACCGTAAAGTCCTCCCCAGTCAATCAGTGCAGGTCGTTCCCAGAGATAAACTGTTAGGGTAGGACCGATTCTGCCGGAACCCTCGGTGCCCAACACAGCACTGACACGTATTACGTGGTCAATGAACCACCGCTGGCACGAGGCAAGACTCTTGTGCACGAGCAACTGCAGTGAGGTCCAGAATAGCCCACGTAGCTCGGGGGGGGGGGCGTACAACAGAGCTTAGAACTGTTCGTCCACTCGTCCTTCGACAAGGGACTAGAAGGAGCACAGCATTCACACCCTCTCTGCCAACAGGCTTTAGGGAATTCGTACAAAAGCAAAAGGCGGAGCTCCCACCCACCGGCGGCGGGAGAACCCCGGCCCGGCGGCAGGAAGTCGCGCGCGTAGCTTCCGGCGCACAGAGATGATGCGCAGCACAGGCTTCCGTGTTTGGGAGCCGGCGGTGGATCCTGGTTTGCGGATTCCCGGGTTCCCGGCAGCCTGACGGCCCGGGGGCCCAGGGCAGGGATGCATCGCCGCGGGGTGGGAGCCGGTGCTATCGCCAAGAAGAAGCTTGCTGAGGTGAGTAGTAGAGACGTGACCTGTGGCTACCCTGTACCTGCGAGAGACTGAATTTTCTCGCAGCAGAGCTTTGCACCCTCAAACTACCTTCCATCAGAGCCTGAGACACTCCTCGAGTTCTGGAGAACTGAATTTCACAAGTTGCCAGGGGATTAGAGTGTAGGCATTCCTGGAACCCAGTCTCCCTTTCCCCCTCACGTCCCCAAATTTGATTAGAGAAGTGTCGCCTATACTACCTCCTCACTCTCCCTCTCCTTAAAGAACTGTTTAAGAGTGGCACTCTTTTTTGTCAGACATCTACTGTGGCAGCTCAAGTGGGTGCCCCCCAGTGCCCACTTTCTAAACTAACTCAGGCGGGTCTCTTTTTCTAACAGGCCAAGTACAAGGAGCGAGGGACTGTCTTGGCGGAAGACCAGCTGGCCCAGGTGAGTCGCCTGGAGGGCTCCAGTTAGACGGAAGACCCGACATGGCCAGAAGAACATCTTTCGTAAACTAGGTTTTTTGAATCGAACTAAAAGTAGAGTGTTTGACAAATCTTGAGTTCTAGACTGCCGAGATCTTTTAGGTAATTGGCTAATAATAGTGGCTGATGTCATTGAGTGATCCCAGAAGCTGTGTTCTTCTTATAGTCCAGCTTTTTGGGTTATCGTCCACTTTCTTTATTTGTTGAATCCTGTGAGGCGTGTCTTCTATTATTCACAGTTTAGAGTTGAGGACACCGAGATGTTAGGTAGTTTATCCAAGGTTACCCATACTCACTGCCGTCAAGTCGATTCCGACTCCTATGACCCTATAGAACCCAGAGTAGAACTGTCCTATGGAGTTTTCAAGGAGCACCTGGCAGATTTGAATTTCCCAGCTTTTGTTTAGCAGCTGTGGCCCAACCGTTATGCCATCGTGGTTTCCTATACAAGGTTACAAAGTTAGTAAGTGCTAGAACTATTTGGTTCGTGTCTTTGGAGCTTTTACTTTAAATCCCTCAGAGTAAAATGAAAATACTGCCTAAACTTGTGGTACTCACTACTGCCGTTTCCTCTAGGGTTGTACCGGAAGGGTGTGTGACTGATGGGAAAGTGGCACCTGCGTACCATTTCTGTCACTTACACTTTGCTTTTCTATATGTGCTCTGAGCTTATTTAGTTATTGTGACTGGTGAAGAGTGAGTGTAGTAGGAAAACGTGCCCTTAACTGAGGAACAATAGTAGACACAAGCTGTGCTTTTCAGGAAGTCCTTGAGTGGTGCAAATGGTTAATACTCTTGTCTGTTAACTAAAAAACTGGTGATTAGAATCCACACAGAGGCAACCTAAAAGAAAGGCCTGGCTGTCTGCTTCGAAAATGTCAGTCACTGAACAGTATTATGCAGCACAGATCTACTCTGACACAACATGGGGTTGCTGTGAGTCAGTTACTGATACATTCCTAAAGTTCCCACACCTATAGGAGGTACAAGGACTGACAATTAAATTTGTAAATGTGTCCTGGAGAAAGTGTTACAGTACCTCATTGCTGACTATCACTATGGTCACCTTTGAAGTACTCCCCTTGGGAAGCTATGCACTGATACTAGCACCTAGTCTACCCTTCAGAGCAATTTTGGTAATCTTTTACTGGAAACCATGGTGGTGTAGTAGTTAAGTGCCAAAACATTGGCAGTTTGAATCCACCAGGTGCTCCTTGAAAACTCTATGGGGCTGTTCTACACTGCCCTGTAGGGTTGCTATGAGCCAGAATTGATGTGAGGGCACTGAATTTGGCTTTTTTTGTTTTTCACTGGAATGGTCATCAGAGCTGTTATTGTATTACCCTTGGTGTCCTGAATGTCATCAAAATGTCTTCCTTTCAGTATTTTCTTTACCTTCAGGTAAAGACAAAAATAATTAGGGGCCAGGTCAGGTGAGTAGGGACGGTATTCCAATACAGTTACTTGTTTTCTGGGTAAAACTCCCTCACAGACAGCTATACAATTAAGTTTGCAAACTTGCCATCATGTGCAATGGTCATTCTAGAAAGAGTTTCAGAATGGCTTGAAGAGTGGATTAAGTGCTAGTGTCAATGCATAGCTTCCCAAAGAGAGTACTTCAAAGGTGCCATAGTGATACTCAGCGATGAGGTATGTAGCACTTAGAACAATTAAGTTCATGGGCTTAATTTTCGGACCTTGTAATATGCAGAAATCAACTGGAAATAATGATTGTTAGAATGTGGTGGTTTCTAATTGTTTTCTGTGGAAAGTGAGATGTTGGGCCAGCCAAAGCCAAGTGCCGTCCAGGTGCCAAAAATCCTCAAGTGGTTTATATTTGGCTTTGGAATGCAAATCTAGTAGACCCTCACCTCACAGGGATTCTTTATCTGAAGTTGACCCCAAGGGAGGTCTGTGACTCCAAAGTTAGAGAACCACTGCACTCTTAATTCATACCAGGTTGCGTTTTTCTCCCATGCAGACTTTTTTCCCAATGGCTGAAGATTTCCCATGGTATGAACATTCCTTTATTTGTAAGACAAATGTATTATTGTGTACACCTTTAATTTAATAAGTTTTTCTGGAAAAAAGGAAAGAAGCACCACATTGGATGTGCATATTGATTGTTGGGTGTGTCTGGTTTTAGAACAAGAACCCATGAAAAATGCAGAATTTGAAACTGTAGAAGCAGTGTAGCATCTCACTTCTGCTGACAACATGCTTTTCTTGACGCTGTCAGGGACCTATTGTTATAACTGTTTATTTCCTGGCTGTGCTGCTCCTAACTTCTCCTTGTCCATTCTTTAGATGTCGAAGCAATTGGACATGTTCAAGACGAACTTAGAGGAATTTGCCAGCAAACACAAGCAGGAGATCCGGAAGAATCCTGAGTTCCGGGTGCAGTTCCAGGACATGTGTGCCACCATTGGGGTGGATCCGCTGGCCTGTAAGGAGTTGTCTAGGAGTCCAGTGTCCTCACAGGGTTACTGAGAAACAGCAGCTCACCTAGGGTCATCAGCACTGGTGGAGCGCTCTGTAGAAGTACTTACAGGGAGAGCCAGAGGATGTTACTTTTAAAGGGTCTCCATGAGTTGGAATCAATCCAACAGCAACTGGTTTTGAGAAGGAAGGCTAAGACCACTATCTTCCGTCAGTGACCAGTCTGATTAGAAAGGTACAGCGGCTGGAGTGGAGACTGAATAACCAGTGTACATGATCTTCCCTTGAATGATCTGCAGTGGATTTTTTTTCTTCATTAAAAGATATTTTAGTGAAAGTGTGTAATCATGCAGTCAGTCTACAGAGTTACGTAAAGGAGGATGTGGAAGTCTCCTGATCCTGTCCTGTAATTGCAAAGATACTAGTAACAGATTAAAGTCTGTCTTTGCAGACACCATCCTCATATTTATGAACTTCTTTTACATAGCATCATATTGCAATTACTACTCTAACCTGTATATTTCACTCAGTAGAAAATTGTCTTCAATGGATTTTTGAATGCCAGGTCTGCATATTCTTTCCATCATTAGCCTTGTTTAGAGGCTTTCTCCCTATATGTTTCACTGTATGCTTTGGGAAAGGAATAGCAGTTTTACCTGAGCCAGAATTAGAGGGAAAAATCAACCGCAGTCGTTCAGCACATCTCAGCCACAGAGAAATGACTTTTAGATTGCCATGCTTTCCATTGTCGGAGTGTGTTCGTTAGCAGGAGTTACCAAGACTTGGGGTGTTTCAAGGATCCTGGTTAGCTATTGGAGCAGAATGACTGAGAGTTGGCTACAGAAGACTGGATGTTTTAACTCAGCTTTGAATGGAAAAAAAAAGAAACCAAACCTGTTGCTGTTGAGTTGATGCTGACTCATAGTGACCCTACTGGACAGAGTAGAACTGCCCTGTAGAGTTTCCAAGGAATGCCTGGTAGATTCAAACTGCTGACCTTTTAGTTAGCAGACATAGCACTTAACCACTATGCCACCACCAAGGTTTCCTTTGAAAGGAAAGAGGGGGCACAAATTAATGAATAACCTGGCTTTTATTTTTCTGTCTTTTAGCTGGAAAAGGATTTTGGTCTGAAATGCTGGGCGTAGGGGACTTCTATTATGAGCTGGGCGTCCAGATTATCGAGGTGTGCTTGGCCTTGAAGCACCGGAATGGAGGTGAGGTTGGTGGGGTCCTGTGCTCTGGGCTTGGATTTCTCCGACAGGAAGAAAACCTTGACAGGACACGGTTTCTGTCCTGCAGTGTGCAGGCCTGGAAAGGCTTGGAAGCTGGGTGTTGGCATCTTAGCTGTTTCATACTGTTGAGCCTGTGACAGGTCTCCATGGCCAGTGGTAAATGGAGTTACCTGAATAGTTGTCTCTGTTCTCAAAAAGTCTTTGGCCAGGAAGGTCTAGCTCCTAGTCATTTCAGAAGACAGTAAGGAAGCAGGACAGAGGCTTTTCCGCTGATAGACCATGTGTCAGCTATGGTTTCCTCCTTAGTCCTTCCCTGCCTTTCTGAAGTCCGGTGATGCCAGCTGTGTGTCAGAATTTCCCAAAATGTGATCTTAAAAATGGATACTCAGTTAACTTTGAGTGGTCTATGCTGAAATTACTGAGAAAGAAAGGGCAAGGAAGCTTAAAAACAAGTTATAAATCACCGACACAGCCTTGATGTCAAAAGGATGTTTGAACATTTGTAGTTTTTAAAAAAATGTTTATAAAAACATTTTTAGTTTTTAAAGTTGGTTTTGGGTTTTTTATGTCTCGTTCTGACAATTGAAGTTTCTAATAGGGGCTCAGAACCCATTTCTCATATGTAGCCAGTTATTTTCTAAGTAGAGAGGTGAAGGAAGTTTAGGAACTAAACACTGTTTGCTACCGGTAGCCCCTGGAAAGTAATGACTGTCTTTTTTTATAAGTGGTTGCAGTCATAGAGGTAATGTCTTCTCTGCATTCTGTCCCCTGTCCCCAGGTCTGATAACTCTGGAGGAACTACACCAACAGGTGTTAAAAGGAAGGGGCAAGTTCGCCCAGGATGTCAGCCAGTAGGTCTTGCCTTCTAACCCCTTGGAGGACAGAAAGAGGTCTTGAAAAGTCAGATGGAAATCTCTTCTCTCTACTCTTTCTATTTCTGCACTAGCTTATTTTTTATTACTCTTCATAATAAAAAAAAAAGTTTTCATTTAGAAAACACAGGCATAAAGAGGAAAACTGTTTAATTTCTGAACTGACAGATTATAGCTGTTAAACACTTTGGTGTATTTCCTTCTATGTGTTGGCTTTTAAAAAAGTACATGTATGTTTGATGTAATTGTTAAATATGAGTACACTTGTGAGATCATTTGAGGCAAAAGACTAAAGAGAGGTACCTAGGGAGACTGAAGAGAAGCATGAGATCAGAGGATGGGGTATAAATTGACCTGGTTTACCAGCCTCTGAGTGTGACCCCAGTTTGAGAAGAGATAAAGATAGTGTATATGCAATTCCTAGTGTAGTGTGGTTAACCAAAAGGTAAGGAGCTCAAATCCCCCAGGTGCTCCTTGGAAAGAAACTCTATGGGGCAGTTCTACTCTGTCTACAGGGTCACTGTGGATCAGAATCGACTGCATGGCAGTGGGTTTTTTTTTTTTTTTTTTTTTTTTTTAAGGAGCCCATCTAGTGTGATACCATGGAGACCTAGAATAACCCAGGAGAAAATGATGACAGAAGATTGCCAGCCATACTCACTGCAGGTTCATTCTCATGAGGAGAGGGTGAATTAGTGCATTTGTAACAGGTTTTCACTGGCTGTTCTAGGGGATTAGAGAAAGCATTCAAGTCCATCTACAAGTTCCGTTTGACTCACTAGTTAGGTAACACATCCTTAGGGTTTGGCAGAAGTTGTAACTGTCTACACAGACACATGGTCTACCCAGTGTTTTGTGGGTTGTCTTGTACTCTGATTTGAGTAAGTCATTAACTAGGGAGTTGGGATTTCACTTAAAAATCCAGCTTTCCCACCTCTGGAAAAAGTTGGAAAATCTGGCAGTACTTGGCTTGAATTTCCACGTGGTTGGGTTTTTCCATTTAGAGTGGACATGGATTCTAAAGGGATGTAGTTGCTGTAGTTTACACTGTTCCCTCCCTGTTTTGTCTTTAAAGTCAGCTCACAGCTTCGCATTGCTTGGTGGGCTCCTGTAGGGATATTTTTTTTACTTCTGTATGGGTGTGGGAATGGCTTGCTTTCTGTGAATTCCCAAGTGTCATTTGGTGCTCTTTCACCCTATCCTTTTACTGATACAGTTGGGTGTTGTGCAGTCATTTGAGTCTTGTCAGGGTATCTTGCCCAGGGCACAGCTGAAGCTGCATCGTTGCTAGGTCTGGTCTGCCAGGAGTCTTTAAGCAGCTCTTCCCCACCTCAGAGACGACCTGATCAGGGCCATCAAGAAACTAAAGGTACTTGGCACTGGCTTCGGCATCATCCCTGTGGGCGGCACTTACCTCATTCAGTCGGTTCCAGCTGAGCTCAATATGGATCACACTGTGGTGCTGCAGTTGGCAGAGGTACTGGTGTGCCTTCTGAGAGAGAGAGTGTGCGTGTGTGTGTGCGTGTGTGTGCATGTGTGTGAGGGACAGTCTTGGATGGGGTTCTGGAGCAGTTCTGATGTCCTCGTGACTCAGATCTTTTGCTGAGATTGTCTCACAGATAAACTACTCAGGACCTGTTCTTATTTAGCAGACATTTATTGAGCAACTACAGTGCAAAGCACTGGGCTAGGCTATAGGGCACTGACAGATGAATAAGATACAGTCCCTGCTGTCCAGGAGCTTACAATCTAGTGGAGTAGACAGACATGCAGACAATAGCTAACTGTATTTCCTTGAGTAGACAGACTCATTGATATCTCTTAAACTACTTTATGGATTCTTTGAAACTAATGTTGAATCTCATTTGCCACCCCTTGCACTCTGACATGACTGAAGTATGAACCACCTTCCCCCAAGTATTGAGGGAAGGCATGTTCCATTTTCATAATTCTGTTTGGTAAAACTAAACCAAACAGGAGAGGCTTTTCTTCAGTGGATGATGGGGAGGGTGAGGCAGGACAAGGGCTGAGTATTTAACTGTTTGGGATTATTAACAGTTTATCACCATTTGTTTCTATCCCTTGTCACACTCTGGAGTTCTTTGAGGGGTCTAACTTGAGTACCTGAGACCCACTTCCCAGAGACTGAATCCACCAACCTACTTCGGTCACCCTGAAAGTCACTTCTTGATCTCTTCTGGGACCACGAAACATTCTTTTCCTATGCCATTTTAGGCCTAGTCCAGGGACAGTTTCTCCTCCTCTATGGATAAGTTGCTGCCTCTGGGAAGATGTGGGGGTCTAAGGGAAAGTACACTTTCAGCTGTCTCAATCTCCATTCTTTCTTCCTTCAGAAAAACGGGTATGTGACTGTCAGTGAAATCAAAGCCAGTCTTAAATGGGAGACAGAGCGAGCACGGCAAGTACTGGTATGTGAGTTTGGAATGGCTTAGAAAACATGGGCCTAAGATGGGCGGGGTGGATAGGTACTACAGAGACAGGGGCTGCAATTTCACTTTTGTTGGCCGCTTAAGTAATAGTGCTGCCACACTAGCAGAAAGCCCAGCATTCCTGTGAAGGTGGTACTGGGAAGGCAGAACTCATTAGAGCAGGTTTGTAATCTTGGTCTGTGTATAAAAGCAGGCTACTATTGCTCCTGAGGAGTCACCATCACCTGGTATCTGTCCTGGGTACGTTAGGCCTAAATTGTCACTACACCCTCTCCTCAGTTATGGATGTGGTAAGGTTCCAAAGACCAGGTCATTATGTGAAATCCATGTTATGTGAAAATGGTGACTACATCATTATGTGACTGCCAAATCACTGAGAACTGTGGCCCAGCTGAGCTGACACATAACCATCAAAGCCAGTGTTACTCTCACTTGGGTGTTTTTGTTATTGCCAGTTGCATGTCATTAATGTGCAGAATAGTTGGATAGTAGTTTTACTGTTGTCATATTTGTGAAATGTCAGGTAACAAGACAATTGTGAGATGTATACTTTGTACTAGAAGTAACACTGTTAGTATAAAGGGACTTAACATTGTAATTATATAGCTATAATTATACATATTATATTGCATATTCTGTTGTTTTATATATATTAATTTTACGATAATGAAAGGTCAAGAGGAACCTTGCCTCATAGCACAGTGGTTAAACACTTGGCTGCTAACCAGAGGTTGGCAGTTTGAAGTCACTAGCTGTTCCATGGGAGAAAAACATGGCAGTGAAACATGGCGGTGTGCTTCTGTAAGATTCACAGCCTTGAAACCCTATGGGACAGTTCTACTCTATCATATGGAGTCACTGTGAGTTGGAATTGACTGAATGGCCTTTTTTTTTTGTTTGTTTAATGTGAGATTATAAGAGCCCTGGTGATGCAGTGGTGGAGTGCTCAGCTGCTAACTAAAAAGTTGGTGGTTTAAACCAACCAGCAGCAGCATAGGAGAAAGATGCGGCAGTCTGCTTCATCTTTCCAAGATTATAGTCTTGGAAACCCTATGCATGGTTCTTCTGACCTTCTAGGGTCAAGATGAGTTGGAAGTGACCTGACAGCAGTGAGTTTGTTTTTGGAGGATGGGGGAGTCTAATGGAAAATTTGTGGAGGAGGAAGAGCATGTGGATACAGGAGCCCCAGCCTCCAGCATCTCCTTTCTTAGCCATGTTACTCTCAAGACTTACTTTCCTCTCTAAAATGGAGGTAACATAACCTGTAATGACACAGGTCAGCACCAGCCTGTCTTGAGCAGATGTCCAGCTCTAGGAGCTATGTGTGCATTCTCATGCCAGTATGGTCCTCCTAACATCTCCAAAAATGTTTTCCCACATCTGCCAGATACCTGCTAAGGTGAAATCAGATAGCTAGAACCAGTCTCCATTTTTGCATCAGGGAAAATAGAATTGGTGATTTGCTTAAGGACTTACAGCACATTAAATGACTGGGTGTTTTCCACACATCAGGCAAAGGAACTAGTTTGGTTGTGTTAATGTGTGAAGGCACTGAGATGTAGTTTGAAAACCTGACACCCAAATAGGTTTAGGGGTTGCTTTTCTTCCTTTTTGTCTGTGGAGCCTTTTCTCCTTTCTCAGCTCCTTCTTCCCGCTTTCCCTCCAGGAGCACCTGCTAAAGGAAGGGCTGGCCTGGCTGGACCTGCAGGCCCCTGGGGAAGCCCACTACTGGCTGCCAGCTCTCTTCACTGACCTCTACTCCCAGGAAATCACCGCTGAGGAGGCCAGAGAAGCCCTCCCCTGACTCTCAGCAGCAGGCAGGCAAAGAGGAACAGTTGGTGATCAGAACTTGAACAGTTTTATTAAAAAAAAAAGTAGAAAACAAATTCCAGGTTTTCCTGCCTTTCCCCAATACTGTTCACTCATTATTAAAAACAACTTTTTTAAGGTGCCTTCATGTTGCATCTTTACTGGAGAAAACCTCACTGATCCAGTAAGGATAACCTGAGTTACAGGGATGGAGAGAACACCTCTAAGATGACTTCCCTTGGCAATCTGTAAGTTCATTGTTTTGCACATTACTGGCGGGCAAGGGCATTTTTGTGGTGGATCCACACCACAGGTATGCCCTAGAATAAAGGCTGCCTCCTGGCTAGACAGTCTAGTCTCTTTGTACCTGTGGGACGGTTATTACAGCTTCTAATAAAATGTTCCATCTCAATCTAGCAGACCCTAATGGAGCAGTAGATATTCAGTCTTTTGTAGCTTCCTCTGTGGAGACTATAGGTTGTAACAGATTTGCCTTAGTATGGAACAGTCAGTGTTAAATGATGGCTGAACTGGAGGAAAGAAAACTATGGAATTTAAGGGGACTCCACCAATAGTCAACATGTATTTCCCAAGTTGCCTACCAGCTTTCCTGTGTATACTGATCACCAGGTCCCTCTGGCCTTGGTGGGAAATCCATCCTTTACTCAACACTCACACCGTTATGCTTTATATACACATTTAATCCTTACAACTACCTTAAAAATTAAGTAGCTATCTTTAACTGCCCAGATGAGGAGTCTAAGTAACTTACCAGCTGCCACCTAGCTTCAGAGCAGCAAGCTAGAGCACAGGTCTACTCCAGAGCCCACGCTTGCCCTCTGGATGCTTTGCACAGTGTATGTGGGCAAGGACACTTTGTAGTTGTTCTACACATGGTTGGCCATGAGGAAAAGCCTCTGGACCAGAAACAGCCTCCTGTGCAAAGCGGAGGAGGTGGTGATGAGCCAGGAGGCCAGAGTTGAGGGCTTCCAGAATCTTCAGTCTGAATGTACAATTCCTAACAGGGCTGGGCTGGTGCCAGAAAACTGAAAATCCAGCAGTCTAAACCTACATCTATCTTTTCTTGTAGGACATGACAGACTCACTTCCCAAAGCTTAGGAATCACTCTCTTAAAGTCCTGGAGGCGGACATTTCTCTGACTGTACCAGAGCTACAGCTCAAAAACAATGGACTCCCACATTCCTAGTTGGTGAGAAACTCCTGTCAGCAAATCCTATTTCCTCCCATAGCACCAAACTTGTTTTCTGCTTCCAGACAATCCACTGAGCACTTTTGTTCTCCCTGATAGTTTCATTTCCAAGTGAGAGGTGTATCTGAGAAGACTCCATTCTTCCTTTACACAAACCCTCCCACACCCAAAGGCGCTTCCTCCTTCTGCCAAAACAAACTTTATTGCACCAAAAAGAAAAAAAAAAAAAAAACTTCATTTATGTACAGTCAGATATAAAGACATCTCTTTGACTCCTGTGCATATATTTCCTCAACTCAAGATTAGGGCGTAAAAGTCAGGCCACAATGCCAGACATGCTCTGCCCATGGCAGGGCCAAGGAGAGGATTGTCACTTGAAAGTGGGAACACGTAAATGGATGACAGACAACACTGGACCTACAGGCTGAGGGCATCCTTCTAAGCCCTGGACTTGCTCTGGGAATGGAAGAGGGAAATTTCAAGCAGGGTCCCTTTTTGAGTCTCTGTGTGAAGAAACCCAACCTTCAGGTCTTCAAGATAACCTTTCGTTCCCCACTCCCACTCCCTGTCCAGTTTCTTTGCTTCCTGCCCTCCCAAGTAGGACATTCTCCTTTGTGCCCACTCCTCCTCCCCCAGTTTCCCCAGGGGGAATCCCATGATCCACAAGGCAGACACCTTCATAGCAGCGGGCAGGGCAGGTGCACCTTCTCCTCTCCCTTACAGGTGGCTGGATACTGACAAGCCTTGTGTCACATGGAACACCAATACCCCCTGGGAGCCATAACACAGTAAGAATCTGCAAAGTATGAGGGAGAACACATCAAAAAGGGGAAGAATGGATCCCCTGATGCCCAGGATTACAGGGCACCTAAAGCACATTTTTCTGAGCCAACCAGCTAAAGGATCACTGCAGCTAAATACAGACAGAGAAGCGACACAGCCAGGCAAACACCCATCAGAGCCAGTGACAAAGAGCAGCTGGAAGGGAAAAAGGGAAGGAGGGAGAAGGGGAAGAGTCTCCAGAGTCCCAGCCCAAATCCCCTTCTGCCACTGGCTACCCTTGTTCCCCACAAGTCCCTGGGGGTTGGAGTTAAGGAGGGGGACTACAGGCTGGGGTGAAAAAAACACAAGGACAGCCAAACAAAATACAATAGGACTAGCATCAGTCTTGCTGCTGTACCCCACCCCCAAGAGAAATGCCCTCATTGTGACGACTATTTATGAAAATCTGTAAGAGACTATTCTATGTAGTGGCTCTAATCCCATACACAAAGCAGCTGCTTGTGCTGGGAACTTTTCAAATCAGTGATTGCAGGAACAAACAGTATTTTCAGTTTCTTATGGTGCCTGTGCAGGCTTTACCAAGACCTTGGTTCAGTCCCAGTCACTGTTACCTCCTGTCTTAAATCTAGAAAAGGGTAAAGGAACAGGGACAAGGGGAGAAAGGTGCTCAGGTGCTAGGTAAAGCTTACTGATCAGCAGCTTAGACGCCACCACTGTTCCTTCTCTTTGGTCTGTCTAGAACAGTGACTATAAATTAGGAAAAACAAAATTATGCTGGCCTGTGGGAACTGATGGGGGAAGGAGGCAGTGAGGAAAAGGG
Organism: Heterohyrax brucei; assembly: GCA_028571685.1. Lineage (NCBI taxonomy): Eukaryota > Metazoa > Chordata > Mammalia > Hyracoidea > Procaviidae > Heterohyrax > Heterohyrax brucei. Next base: position 106,533,468 of record CM053149.1, on the reverse strand, counting down.
CATTAGGAAGCTCTGCTTCAAGATTGAAGACAGACAGACAGACAACCACCCAGACTGCTTAAGTGTCACAGACAGGCCCCCATCCCAAGCTCCCTTCCAGATGTCCCCATAAACCACTTAGGCACACTCCCTTTTGGAAACTGCAATTTCTGTCTTCTACCTATCCCTAAGGAGCTGGCCCTGTGGAGAGGTGTGTTGGTTGTTGTTTGCCAGAGGCCCTTGCCCTAGGCACTCCTCATAGGTACCTTGGCCCCTGATATGGGATGAAAATGGCCCCAGTCACCTGGAGCTGAGGAGGTCAGATGAGGAACAGCCTCCCTACTCCCACATCCTGGGATACGAGCTCGTTTGAGTCTTGCCATCTTGCAGGATGATGTCACGCTTGGAGGGAGATACACAGTGCCTCTCCATCCCTGGGGTTGGGGGAAGGGACTTTGCTGGGACTCTTGAGTAGGGGAGAATGGAGAGGGGAGCAGGGTCTAAACCCTGAGGCTCCCGTGCAGGTCTGTCTCAGTCCCAGACGAGCTGCTATCAGAGTCCATTTCGGCGTTCTCATTATGGAGCCTTTCCAGCACTTTCTGACGAATTAGTCCCAGGCGCATCAAGAGGGACTGGTAGTCAAAGTGGCCCCGCTTCTCTCCAAAAGGGTCCTGTGGAGGAAAGGAGAGAACAGGATGGAAAGTTCACATCTGGGTGGCTCATCTACAGAAAGCACCTGGGACCCATGTGAAAAAGCACGCTCATCTCCGAGCTATGGCAACAAAGAAGGGGAGAGCAGTGATAGTCCCTAACAGTAGACAGTGATCCCTGTAGTTCAGATTATTGTGGCATACTTAACTACCCCAAATGGTCAAGCTTAGGCCAAAATACAAATGTACTTGCATTCCTGAAAAGCAAACCAATATGCAGAAGTGGAAAGTTTAAAGAAGTAGATAGTGAAGGAAAATAAAACACTAGAATTGTACTAAGTACCTGTGTTTTTTTATAGTTAACCTCATAAATCTATACAAGGGAAACACTACCCTTTATTTGATATACTCAAAAAGAGTTATCTTCTTTTCTAAGATTACAGGCAGGTCCAGAACTCAGGAATTCAGACTTTCACATAAGCATCTGTATTCTTCCCTAGGAACCCTTCATACTCTCCTGTCCAGGTCTCTGGTATTGCTCCAGGACCACCTAGCACTGACCTTAGTCGTTATCATTCTAGATCAAAGATCTCCACAAACATTTTGTAGAAAGGGGTGAGCTGACCTCAAAGGTTCAAAAATAACTATGACTAAGGTGGAGAATATTAGGGGGAAAAAAAAGTATAACATGCTGCAAAGGGAATATAGCAGCAGTTAGTGGGGTGAGGGTTCAACCAAGGAGATTCTTGCCCTAGCTGGCAGTGCCTTTTCTTTTCTCACAGACTTCCCTCCACACTTCGTGTCTCACATTACTCTCATCATCCAGCTGCCAGAAGATGCCAGGCACAGTTAATGCCAGCTTCCATTTCTCATTCATAAGCATTCAATTCCCAAAAGCTGACGCTGTCACCTCTCCAAATTTTCCTTTTTTTCATCCTTGGCTCCATTTTTCACACTCTTCTCCTCCCAAGATGCTGCCCTCTGTTGTCTTCCCTCATGACAAGTTGTTGTTCCTCTACAGATTGGTACCACCAGTGGATACCTGCAACAAGAAGTCCTGGGAGGCAGCTAACTAGTCTATGTACCCATCTTCTGTGATATTCGAACTGAGGATGCAGGAAACAAGTTTACCCTGAGCCTGCCTTGACCCCTGAGTGTATGTGTGACAGATGGGTGGGAAGGCTCTGAAGGGAGCACAGGAAGGCTACTGTTTACAGTCAACATCTGAGAATGCCGGACATGTCCTACTGCTGTTCGTGTTGAGTGGGTGGGGAAACTGCCCAAGAACAGCTGGAAGGAGCCTTACCAATTATGAAGGGACTGCCATTTCTAATCAAGACCACCAGTAAATGACCCAAAAGACATAAGAACTGCTCCTGTAGAGCAGGAGGATCCTCCCTCTCTTACCAACCAGATCTACTTGGGTTTGTCAGGCTTGGCTGGTAAGAATCCCTTCTTTAAATCAAGCCTAAACTATACCTGCTTACCGGAAGTGGAAACACATTTCCCCAGTATAGACAAAGGATACCTAAGTAGTTACTATCTTTAGAAGCACAATGTTTTCAATAGATGACAAAATACATGCATCATTTCCCTAAGCCTCCTTTCTCTGTGAGCATGCCCTAAACTAGGGAGGGAAAAAAAGATTGCACCAATTCCAAAAGATGACTCTTCCAATCCCAAAGGTTCTGAGGGGGCTTGAAAAGACCCCTGACCAAAAATGGAAGGAGCTCCCACCTAAAAAGCAGGACAGTTCAGATTTTATTCATCCATGCAGCTACTTTATGTCAAGAAACAGAGCCAACTTTTTCTGTGCCTCAGTTTCTCAAATGATACAGGTTACTTTTAGCACTGACAGTCTATGAGAGACTTGGATTTTGCCCTTCTGGAGGAGTTTAACTCAGTCTGCTGCAGGGCCGCATTACCTGCATAGTCTGCCCTTGAAGGTGTAGGCGATCTTTGCAGGCCACCTCATAAAAGTCATAATATTCCAGGAAGGACTTCTCCATCACCCCCCTGGAAAAACAAGCAGAGAAGGGAAAGTGTCACCCCTTCATCACCTAACTTCAATGTCAAATTAAGCTACTAGATTTCCTAACCCCCAAACTGCTTACCCCTAACAATCTTTAAATGAAGAATGGAAAAAAGAACAGCTGTCTACCCATGACTGATTTTCCTCACACATCAGGGGATATAAAACAAGAAGTTGTAATACTGATCACTGAATTCCAAACTCAACTCTTGACTTGCTCAGTCCAATCTGTTCTAAATTGGTCATACCTAACCCCAAATCTTGCACAAAATTCTTTTAGGTAGTTTGACTTTGTGTATCTAGTTCTAATCCTAAGAAATAAACTTTAGTGCTAAGAGTTTCATAAAGGTGCTCTACACGTTTAGTTAAAGTGTTTTTAATGTGCCCAGGTCTTCATTACACCAGAACTTTCTGAGGGTACAAACTTTTTCCTTCCTATCAAGCTTGGCACTCCTTACAGACAGTCCAAAAACCAAACTCACTGCCATTGAGTCCATTCTGACTCATAGCAACTCTAAAGGTTGAGAGTAGAACTGCCCCATAGTTTCCAAGGAGCACCTGGTAGATATGAACACCCAACCTTTTGGTTAGCAGATGCAGCACTTAAACTGAAACACCACCCCAGTATTTCAGAGAAACTTGCAAGTTCCTCTTTGATAACCTCAACACATTTGCTCTTAAAAAGCATTAACCACATTCTTCCCTCTTCTGTATGTCCCTGTGGTGCCACATACTGAATGTCATCTTAACAGATGCAGACTGCCACACCTTTCTCTTAAGGAACAGCTAGTCAGTTCAAACTGTCTATCTTTGGTCATCAGCCAACTGCTGAACCACTGTGTCACCAGGGTACCTCCTCAAAGGTGTCAACCAGCCGCTTCTCCAAAAGGACTATTGTAAGAGCGCTTCTTATCACATACCGTAGGGGTTCAGGGCAGGGACATTTTCCTTCCATCATGTCACAAACAGCAACTCTGATGGTCTCGTGCCGAATACATTCATTGTAGTTTTTGCTGTCTCCTGGATGTCTCTCCTGTAATATATCCAAAGACACTATAGTATCCAAACACAAAATTCAGGCAAAAGAAAATGCTAATGGGATGAGATTTCAAGATTGGTATGCAGTGTGTTCCAAGAGCCAAGCACATGAACTGAGAATACTCTGCCACTGTATGGCAGATCCACAAACACTTCTATTCTTGAGACAATTCGCCTCCCTGTCCTCATATACACCAACACCAGATTTCCCAAGGCTGGAACTGCACTCCCATAATGATCTTTAAATGAAGAATGGAAAAAAGAATGGTTGTCTATCCATGATGTATTTTCCTCATACCTCAGGGGTTATAAAACAAGTTGTAATACTGATCACTGAACTCCAAATTCAGCTCTTGACTTGCTCCATCTGATCTGTTTTAAATACACCATTCCTAACCTCAAACCTTGTAAAAAATTCTCTCAGGAAGTTTGACTTTGCTCATATAGTTTCAATACTAAGAAATAAGCTTTTCTTTTTTACAGGTCATCACTTTTCTGAACTTGAAAGGCCTGCCAAGTAATTAAGTAGAAGACAACAAATACAATTTGATCCCAAATTTCAGGATGATGGTGAATGGGTGTAAATGACATTGGGAGACTTAGGTGGAGGGTTTAGACAAGAAATAAAAAATGCTCCCCCGATTAACTACTTTACATGTCTTACAGCCCCACAACTAACTCCACTAGACAGATCAGACGAAGGGCCTGGCAATCAATGCCTGAAAATCAGTGTCATGGACTGACTTCCCTCCAAAAATGTGCAACAATTTGCCTGGGCCATGATTCCCACTACTGTGTGACTGTCTTCCACTTCATGATTTTCCTAAGGTGTAAATTCTAATCTCTGTCTGTGGTTAATACACTGGATTATGTTAAAGAGGATTATGGTGGGACTGGAACACCCTCACTAACATCATCTCTCTGCTCCAATGTAAAGGGAGTTTCCCTGGAGTATGGCTTGTACCATCTTTTACCCTTTTATCCTGCAAGAGATGAAAGGGAAGCAGAGAGCTGGGGATCTCATACCACCAAGAAAGCAGCTCTGAAAACAGTGCATTCTTTGGACCTGAGGTTCCTGCACCAAGATGCTCTCAGACCAAAGAAAGACTGATGTAACACAAGGACCTTCCTCCAGAGCCAACAGAAAAGGAGTGTGTTTCCTTTGAGATGGCACCCTGAATTCAGACCTCTAGCTGCTGGACTGTGTGACAATAAACTTTGTTTTGTTAAAAGTCTCTGTTATAGCAGCACTAGATGACTAAAACAATTAGGCAATGAAAAGCCTATGAATCTCAGTGGCCCTGTACCTAACCAATCATGGAGATGTTTTATTCTACTGAGCATGGAGTTGCCAAGAGATGACTCTGGAGCAGCTAACAACTCTGATAAAAACGTATGATGAACAGGAAAGACATCTATACCTTCAACCTCCTACCACTGATTCCAAGAGGTATCACAGGGGGATTGTGTGATTATTTTAAATTTGTGAAATACCCAACATCTGCTGAACACCACACCAACTACTGGCTTGAGGAAGTTTTCAGTTTTAACATTAAGTTGCATTATATGCCTTTTGATGACATCTTTGTGAAACTGCATTTTCAGCCACTGCTACGATAAAAAGTAGTATATGAAAAACTGCACAGAATGAATGAGAAACGAGGGTGGTGGGGTCCAATCTGATTCCAAGATTTCAGAAGCTGTGCAACACCCAATAAGTGTATACATCCCATTAGTAAGTAACCGTGGTTATATATGAAAAAGTTGTTTGTACCCGGCAATTTAATAAATGAACAGGTATTTCTTTTAGCCTGGGAAATTGTTACAAGACACTAAAGGTGCTACAAACCATGAACACCTGGAAATATCAAGAAAAGACCCTACTAAGGGCTATGGTTTTGGGGAATATCCAGGTCAACTGGCATAACAAAGTTCACTAAGAAAATGTTCCAACTCATCCAGAACAGATGATCACCAAGAACAACAAAGACAGGAGGAAAAAAGAGCTCACAAGACAGAAGGACCCATGTGAATGGGAGACTGTATCAACATCTGTCCTGAAGATCCAGATGGTGCCTCGCTACCACCAAAGACAGCTGTGATAGGACACACAATGTTTAGTTCCAATGGCACCAGGAGGAAAAGAGGGGTGCAGCTCAAGAACTCTACTAAAAGACCACAGCCTGAGGGACACCCTGGGAACATGGTCCCAGACCTGCTGCTGTCCTTGTCCAGAAAATACCACTGAGGTCAACTCTTTGGACAAAAATGAACTGGACTTGGGGACACAGTGTGCCCATGTGGTGTGTGTACTTTACAGTTCTATGCATTTATAGGACACTGTCCTACTGGTCTCTGTCTAGATAGCAGAGGAGAGAGTATAAAGGAGGGGATAGGAGATTCCTAAGAGGATATGACCAAGTACAGAATGAAAAGGAGTGTGCTGTCACTGGGCAAGGACAGCAAAGGGAGCTGCATACAGGCAGGCAGTCAAAATTTATTTGGATTATATACTTTCACTTAATAACAAAAAAAAAAAGAAAATTTCTACAACCCACTTTGATGAGTGACATCTGGGGTCTTAAACACTTATAAGCAGCCATCTAAGATACATCAACTGGCCCTAGCCCACTTTGAGCAAAGGAGAACGAACACAAAGAAAACATTAACACAAAAGACAAAAGGGCCACATAAACCAGAGACTCCATCAGCCTGAGACCAGAAGAACTCGATGGTGTCTGGCTATTTACCAAAGACCTCCGTGACAGGGGACACAAAGAGTCCCCAGCAGAGTGGACTAAAAGTGTGGAACAGAGCCCAAACTCACACAAAAGGATCAGACTTAATGTTCGGAGACTAGAGGAACCCCAAAGCCATAGCCCCCAAACTAAAACCATACCTGAAGACCACTCTTCAGGAAAGGATTAGACTGGATACAAAACATAAAACAATACTTATGAAGAATGTGCTTCTTAGTTCAAGCAGATATATATGACCAAATAGGAAGCCCCTCTTTGGAGGCAGGATAAGCAGGCAGGAAGAGACAGGAGCTGGCTAGATGGACACATGAAACCCATGGTGGAAAGTGGGAGGGTCCTGTCCACTGCAGGAACTCAACAAGTGTCACATGACAATGTATATAAAATTTTGTATGAGAGATTAACTTGAGTTGTAACCTTTCACCTAAAGTACTACAAAAAAAAGATCCCCGAAGCTTCAAGTCGGAACTCCTGAATTTCCAAACAAGGAAAGAAGTAAACCTCAACTCCTTGCTTAGCCAATAAGGTCTATTTCTACTACTACTTACCCCTGAAATCAGATATGCTATTTGTGTGGAAAGGAAGGTTGAGGGAAGAATTTGTGTTCATTTCTAAACTCTCCCTCATTCAGGTTCACGGAAGAACAATCAACATTAGTGTTACCTCAGTAGCTTAATAATAAATTATATTGTTTTAAACACCTACTTTGCATTATTATCTTTTGGGACTATCACTAGAACCTTTTTCCTGAATAGTTCAGGAAGAAACTCTGTAATAGGGGAAGATCTTGGGTTTGGGAATCAGACCTCAGCACAAATCCTTATCTGTGTGTTTTTATGAAAATTAATTAATTTCTCTGATCTTTAACCACCTCACTTCAAAAACGGGGATAACATTCACAGAAGTTGTATAAGGATTAAATGAGAAATTATATAGAAAGTACTCTGCAATGTCTGGTATACAGCAAGGTTGGCAAGGTTGACTATGGCACTTGGCTGGCTAGCTAATAACAAGTTACTTTTGGCTCTGAAGGTCAGGGTACCTCAAAACACCAGAAGAATGGTGGGAGTGGCAGCAGTTATTAGGGAGCACTTTCAGGAGATACTGGAGAATGGAGGCTTACGAAGAACTCACTGGCTGTACAGCTTCCAAAGCAGGCTAAGAATTAATTTCTAAATGACTTCACTGACTCCACACTGTAGATTAATCCAAGTCAAATGGAAGTAAGTCTTATAAAATATACACACCCACCCATCCACTCTCCCCATTTTTCTTCCTATAGCCAGCAACAACTGCAATTCAAAGGGTTACAGACCAGTCTTATATATCCAATCAGCCTCCCTCCCAACCCCCTCCCCTCAAAATTATTCCCTCAAGTAGACGTCTCAGGTCTCTTAAGACCCAATAGGCAACGCCTCATAGCTGGGCCCACCTGGCCTTACCTGCTCAAAGCCAGGCTCGTTGTGATAGGGGTTTTCAGTCATGAGGGACTGGATGGAGATGAGCACAGAAGAGATGCTCTGGGCTGGGCTCCAGGCAGGGCCAGTCCATGTACTGCAAAACACATCACAGGGAAGGGAAGAAGATAAGGCAGAGAAAGACCAGGAAGGCCACTTCAGAAGGCCAGTGAACAACTACTCAGGAACCTGGCAACATCACCATAAACAACGCAAGGTTTCTCTTTCACTATTAATACTCTGGAATTTCCCGTTCTCTGCCTCTACCTCACTCACCAAAAACCAGTCAACTGCCTCATCTTCTTATCAAGAAGCAGGACAAAGGAAAGGAAGATAGGAAAAGGGAGATATCTTTAAAGGGCTTTTCTCTGGGAGCTCAGAAAATAATGGTAGCTAGGGAAGGTCACCATAACCAGAAATAAGGTTAAGAAACAGCTTCAAAGGCAGTCTTTAACCTCAAACAGTTGTTTATGTATAGTGATGAAGTTAGTGAGGCAAAAAAAGTTAAGCATAGAAGCACACAGGTAACTAAGGCCATCTGGTTAGAGGACAGATAGTGGGGTTGATCATAAGGAATTCAGTTCTAAAGCAGAACTTCAAGGAGTGTTAAATTCTCTAAGGACTAGAAACTTTGTTGGAGGACAAGAGAATAAGGGGAGCTTGCAGACTGTGGAGGGTCTCAAAATAACACACAGAAAACATCCTGAACTACTCTCTCATAAACTTGATCAAGTATGGGGTGGGGGGAGCTTGAATATTAATAACATTTATTTTTAGCTCAATTAACTAAAGAGATGGCACCTCAACTGGAAGCTGAATATACACTGACCCAAGAAGTGCTTGTTCAGGCGACCAGGTCCTTCCCACGCTGTACTTGAGGAGAGCCCAGATAGGTGATAATAATATTAACTTCATCAACAGCTTGCTCCTAAGGGCCTTTCTACTTGTTCTTTTGGGCTCTGCTCCCGGAAGAACTCTAGACTTTACTGTCTATAACGTTCCACATACTCTGCTCCCCCTCGAACTCTAGACCTTACTCTCTACAACGTTCCAAGTCAACAAGATAAACTCTTATTAGATTTTTGTCAGTAAGTTAGCTTGATAGTTTTTCACCTGGGGTGGGGGTGGGGTGCTGAAAACTGATAAAGCTAATACAGTCAGCTAAGAACATGTGGGAATTTTCTGCTTCGTAGCTCCGTATGGAACAATGCAGTTTTACAGTAGTTTCTTCCTTTTCGGTCCAACATACTTCTGGCTCCCTTCACCAACCAACTTATTTCTCCTTTTCCCACTGCTGAGTCAGACTGGATTAACAAAGGAGAACTTACTAGGGACATACTTTCATAAACTTCACGCAGAAGCAATGCTAAAGTTTTCTTACGTCTGTGGATAACATGTACCACACTGAATTGCATATAACACTATTCCTCCTTGTCCCTGTTACCATCAATTCCAACTCACAGCGACCCTACAGGACAGATTACAACTGCTCCATAGGGTTTCCAAAGAGCAACTGGTGGATTTGAACCGCTGACCATTTTGGTTAGCAGCCGTAACAGGCCACAGCTCTTAACCACTACACCACATGGGCTTCTACTGCTATCCTACAGTCAGACAATTATGCACCCTAATGAGGTGAATCACTTCTTTGAGACAACCTTCTTTAAGGACTTCCTGATTCTGAAACACAGAACACATCCCTGGATCTGAGACAGCTCTAAAACACCAAGCTACCCTGCAGTTTGTTTCATCTGCCCTTTCCACACACAAACCTGGAATGTGTTGGAGGAGAAAAAGCAGTAATACCAGTTTTGGCAACTTTCTGAACTTCCTCACTTGTTCTCCACCCTAGGAAAATTCAGACACACTGAAAACACCAAGCCAGAATATGCTAGAAGACATTCCCATTCTCAAATGTCAACCACAGAGGCAACGAAGAGGGAATGGATGGGAACTGCATAATGCAAAATCACAGTAGCATTAAGAAAAAAGATGTACTCATAACTTCTGTTTGACACACGGGACTTTCAGTGTCAGACATTTTTCATTCAGTTGTTCAAATATTACAATCAGCATCATCACCACAACCTCTAAAGTCACTCACTAAGACTCAGAAAGAAGGCACTCACAATTTTGAATGGCACAGATCTGCAGCCTTTCTCAACCTGTTCAGGAGAGAATTAAGCTCTAACGCCCTGACAGAGTGGTTCTCAAACTTGGGTCAACACCAACTCACATGTAAAAATGCAGACTAATGGACTTAACTCCCAGAGTCTCAGAGTCAGTAAGCTTAGGGTAACGGAGCCCTGGTGGCACAGCGGTTCAAGAGCTGTGCTGCCGAGCAAAAGACTGGCAATTGGAACCCACCACCTACTCCTTAGGAGAAAGATGTGGCAATCTACTCCCATAAAGACTGTAGCCTTATAAATCCTATGGGGCAGTTCTACTTTATCTTACAGGGTTGCTGTGAGTTAGGATCAACTGGATGGCAGTGAATTGGGTTGGGTTTGGGCCAGGTTTAGGGTGGAGCCCCAGAATTAGCATCTCTACAGCATCTTTTTGCATTGAAAACCACTTTCCTAAGGCATCCATTAAAAGTAAAAGAATTAACTTCTGTCTTTTGCATCTAGAATATCCAGTTGTACAATTCTGGGGAGAACTGAGAAAACAGTCTCTGTGGTCATTTTCTGTAGTTTCAGATGAGGAACCCTGGTTGGTAAAGGCTGGCCTAGAGTGATTATTTGCTAGCAACCAACTTGGCCACTTGGAAGTCTCCTCTTACCCTAGAATACTCAAGCAGACTTTCCCATTGCGGTAGAAGTTGGGATTAAACCTCACGGTGTTATTGCCCGTTGTCATCAGTTTGACCCGCGGTGGGTGGATAGGATAGTCAGGTGGACACCGAAACACGAACAGGAAGAAACCCCCTTCATAAGGAGTGTCAAATGGGCCTGTGATCAATGCATGAATCTGCAAAATAAAAGCCCATCTCAAAATTGTGAGGTGATACCCCACCAAAGCCCCTCCTGGCTTCAACCTGCTATCCATACCAGAAGCAAGGCCTTAGCCTAATATCCTTATTCTATACCCTCACTATGAGGATATTAATCCTCATCCTCAGGCATACTAGGCAGGCATACTAAAAAGAACGTTTAGAATTTTAATACATTTCACTTCAGTAGAGTGCCACCTTACTCAGGGGTTATATTCTAAAGTTAGAGCCCATGGTAAAAATGGAACTTAGACAAAACTACCGTTGAGTAGGCCTTTAAAACTCCCTTCAGGCAGTTTTTACAGACTTCTTTGTTCAGTGTTATGTGTAACCAATGGATTGAAAGCCAATGTGCAAAGCACAGCATGTATCTTAAAATATAATTCTAGCATTTTTAATTTCAAGAAAGCCAAATTTTCACTAAATATGTATCTTGAATTTGCCTACGCTAGACTTGCATAGAATGCTAGTTCCACCCTGTATTTACATGGCACAGACAGGAGGTGAGCTGAGTGGAAAGAAAAAAGGGATTGGAAGCCACAGCACTAGTAACACTGCAGAGCTGAGGGCCATGATGGGTGTCTAGGGTATCTGCTTCCTTCCCAGAGGGTGAAAGCTACTGTGGAGAAGTCTAAGGATGGAGCTCAGGCAGCATCTAGCTGTGTCAAAACACTAAAAGAAACGACCAAAACTCAAGAGTCCACTTACAGCCATCAGACTCTCCCCCACTTTCCCCATGTTGGTTTTTTTTTTTTTTTAAATCAGTCCTTAAAACAAACACTGAATTCTCTTCCTCCAGCCATAATTATTGAACAGTATTTAAGACTAATCTTTCTGAAGGAAGAAAATCTGAACTGAATCACATGTCTTCTTACACAGACTCCTAGGCACTTAAGTCTGTTCAGAAGGTGAACAGTAAGAAAAAGGACATTGGGGTCCAACACCCCCAGTCAAAAGCCACTACCTTACCCTGGCAGTACCCTACATTATATTCTAACACCTAAACATTTGGAATAGAAAGTTCAGTTGGTCTCAACCTGGCACTGATTCTGGGACCCCAGGGACTGTCATATTAACATTGGTGCTTAACTGAGGACAAAAGGTCCCAGGAAGACATCTCTAACTACATAAAAAAAGATTTAAAAAAAAAATCAATCGAAAAGGAAACAACTAAGACACACCAACAATAAAAAGTTCAAGTATTTACTGTTAAGACACTTGTCATCTCAGGGCGTTTTCATTTAAACAACATTAGATTTAAAAAACCTGATTTCTTTCCAGCACCAGTTTAAGTGTAAATTCACTCTGAGAGGAGAGCACTCAATAACAAAGCCTAGATGTGTATGCCATGTGAATGCGACAACATTATGTACTAAGCTTTCTCTGTGTTTGTGTGGAAGACAAGAGAGAAGTGGTCTTTAGGGTACGAAGGTATTCAATCAGTAGGAAAATGAGCCTAAATGAGGCCCTTTAACTGCAAGTACTGTTCAGCCAAGCTTGGCCTCATCCCCAACCTTCCTTGCACATGATTTACGCACTATACTTAAAGGTCAACAGTGGTGAGGCAGGGGAGTGGCAAAAGAGCTGGATGGTACAATGGACACAGACCATGTAATCTATCATCCTAACTGGAGGAGCAGTTTTAGGAGTGAAAAACTGCCCTATTATGCTGAGATAACAGGCATGAACTGGGATTTTCTGAGCCAACCAGTACCTATGGGCAGTACCTGGGGTCTCATTCAAGCCTCTGCTCTGCCTCACTGGGATCCTGGGCAAGCCACTTACCCTTTTGGGGGCTCTTGATTTCTTTATCTATAGGATCAGAGAGGTGAGCTGAATAATCTCTTTGAGTGTCTTCAAGTTTATGGACCCAACTTCCCAATAACACCCAACATCCACCAAGTTACATACCTTAGTCATGTCAACAGTATCAGGTACAACGAACATTCCTGGAGGAGGCTCCTTATAAATGGACATGATATCCCTGTATAATACCAAACAGGAGGTGAGGGAGTGAGGAGGGGAGAAAAAGGGGAATCCCTTGAACAGGACAGCTGTTATCACCTCAATGAAGCCAGGGTTCGAGCAAGTGGTGCTTGGTACCACAAATGTTTGCACGGTCCTGTTGGCTGAGAAACCTCAGCTGAGTACTTGTCAGGCAGGCAGAGAGCAAATTATTATCAAAGGGGCATTGTTTCCTCAGAGGGAGGGTACAGAAATGAGGAAAAAAGTCAGCAATTCCAATGGCATCAGATGTCACCCTGGAAAAGCCACATCTCATTTACTCTCACTTCCTCCCACATGGCAATTCATTCACTCCCCACCTCCGAGTTTCCCAGGTACTATGCAGAATGGTAAATGAAGATATTTTAGTAACAAGGGAGACATAGTCAACTCCACTAAAAAACGAACTCCATAACCACACAGCGGCCCTTGTTGGGAAGGGGATTACATGCAGCAAACAAGCTAGCAAGGAACAAGACTGTAATGGCCTTTTTCTTGCTGAAGGGACTCACAGGGCAGCAACTGTGACAGATTGGGGAGAGGGGGCCTGCTGAAACTGATGAGAATCTCACATCTGTAGGATGACTACTACAGGAGATTTACAGCATCGAAGTCATGGTTAAGGGGTTCAAGACAGGGTTTGGCTCTGTTGTACACAGGGTCACATGGAGCGGCAATCAACTTACTGGCACCTAACCACAAAGTTATGTCTCACAATCCAGAACACAGTAGTTGGGAGTAAAAGTATAAAGTACATGCTGGTTGTGGAAAAGTCTAGAAACTTGTAGAGGTGGCTAGGAACATAAAAAGTGCAAACAGATGGCAGAGCAAAGGAGGGAAATAAATGTGTATCCAGATTTGAAGACCGAAATGGCTGAAGATGTACTACAGAAGTTGGGAAGGAACGCTGAGGTTAAGTTAGAAGCTGACATAGGTGTCTTGTGTCAGGCACTATGCTAGATAGTTTACACACATTGCAGCCTTTAATTTCTATTGCAGCGTTGAAAAGTTGAGTGATACCTGAAGGGACTTGGAAGTGGAGGTACTAAGACGCTCACCATGAGAGCACAGGAAGAGGAAGAGTCTGGTTTCAGGAGTAAGAGTCATTAAAAGGTATTACCCCTTTTTTACATGAAAGTATTATGTACGCTAAAGGCTATTAAATGATACAATCTAAAATCATCCATCCCAGAAATAAGCACAGAAATGACTTAAGCCTTTGTTCCTCTATTTGAATTGGGTGCATTTGCTGCACAAAAAATAAACCAATGATCCAGAGGAAAAAAATACAGCAAAGCAGGTCCTGAGTGGGACATTACAAGCCAAAGTAAGACCGAGGGGAGGGAGGTCCGAGTTCCCGGAACAGGTGTGAGGGTGGACAGCTTTAGGGTACCGAAAAAGGGGTTCAAGAGAAGATTGTGGATACATGAAAGAAGTGACCTAGGCATGAGGAGGGGTCTGTGGAAGGGAGTTTGAGGAGATGGCAAGTGAAAAAACGCTGGCTGGGGTCTGAAGCCTGGCGAAGCAATCTCTGTGTATGTGTTACAAACGGGGCTCGGAAGGAGACACGGGGGGACCGATGGGTGGGGCCTCCTAGTAGCATCTAGCAAGGCTAAGGTGGGGAAGGGGAGAGAGGGGGGGCACAGAGGACAGGAGGGGGTGTTACTGAAGCGCGAAAGCGTCGGGTTTCGGGCGGGCGGTAAGGGAGTGTGGGGGAGGGTATCCGGAATGGAGACGGAGGGCCCAAAGGAGGGTGCCCACGGACACGGCTGAATTTGGTTACTGGAATTTGGTTATTTGGTGTCTGTGGAGACGCGGGTTACGGGAGACTGGTCACGGATCCCGACACTCCGGCTGGGCAAGATCTGGGCTGGCGCGAGGGAAGCGCGAGAAAGCGGGAGAAGGAGGTAGAGTTGTAGTGGAAAAGGATGGGGGGCGGGGAAGGTCGAGCCCCTGAGCTCGGGGCTGAGGGAGGAAAAACCCCGGCTCACCGCTTGATCCGGAGTAGACACTGCGGCGCGGTTCGCTCGCCGTCCCAGTCAGAGCTGAGCGTGGGGTCCCAGTGGCTAAGCAGCGCGGCCCCGTGAGCAGCGGCCGAGGGCGGGAGCCCGGGCAGCGGAGCCAGGCCGCTCCCTGGCCCCCCGGCCCCGCCCGCCGCCGCCGCCGCCGCCCACACATCCGGCAGGAAAGGCGCCCCGAACCCGCCGCTGCTACCGCTAACGCCAACAACACCAGCAACGCCGCTTGCCCCGGGGCCCGTCGCCCCGGTGCCCGCCGTCGCCGTCGCCGCCTCCTCAGTCGGACTCTCCGCCATCGCTGCTTCGCTTCCGGGACTGCACGGCAGCACGTCCGCCGACCAGAGCGGCCGCTGCTCCCTCCAGCTCCTGCACCACCGAGAGCCGGGGCAGAGTGTCCCCACCCTCCGCTTCCACAGCCCGGGTTGCGCTGGCGGCGCTGGCTCCGCCCACCTCCACCCCGACCAACGAGAGGCTCTCTGCAAGAGCGTCAGCCTGCGGTCCTCCAGAAAGGGAGGGGGTAAGAACTAGGGGGGCCCGAGCGTGGGTTCTGGGCTTGTGTGGGTCCCGCTCTTCGCGGGAGTAGGTCCTGAGGAGTGTCGGGATGTGTAGGTGCAGTTGAGAGCCAACTCCATGGAATAGTTCCTTTTCAAGTGTTGAAAAGGGGGGAAAGGAAATCCAAATCTCCTGGCCCCTTAAAGAGAATGTGCCTCAGACATGCCCATAGAGTAGGATTGAGGTACCCAACTTCCTTTCGGGGTGGCGAAGGGTTGGATGAGGTGACTTCCTGACGAGACTCCGTTTGTTATCCCTCCTCCTTGTACCTTCAGAAACACTGATGGCATAGCGGTTAGGTGCTATGGCTGCTAACCAAAAGTTGATAGTTCAAATTCATCAGGCGCTTCTTGAAAATTCTATGGGGCAGTTCTACTCTGTCCTATAGGGCAGTTAGTATTCGGAATAGTACCTTTATTCACCGAAGGCAGGCTGCCATGCCCCCTGCCTGCAATAGGAGCAAGAGTTAGAATCGAATCAGAATGGAAATCCACTTCATTTTAAAGAGAATTCAACAGACATTTATTGAGGGCCTACTGGAAACCCTGGTGGTGTAGTCGTGAAGTGCTACGTCTGCTAACCAAAAGATCAGCAGTTCAGATCCACCAGGGGCTCCTTGGAAACTACGGAACATTTCTACTCTGTCCTATAGGGTTGCTATTACAGCAGTGGGTTTGGTTTTTCTTTGTTACTAAACTACCAGGCATTGCCACAGGGATTCGGAAACAAACTTAGAGATGGGATTTAAGTTAGTGAAAGCTCAGGGAGGGAAACCAGGCCTGACACTAAACTCAGTCCTCTTTCTTTGAACAAATCCTAGATTATACATAGGATGAGGGGCTGCGAGTGTACATCCTGGGAGGATTCCTCAGAACCCTTCTGAGATTTGTAAGGTCAAAAGTAAAGGCATGAACTTAAAAAAAGAACTCCCTTTTCTTCTCAGCAAGAATACAGGCCTATAATCTCATCCAAAAATCCTGGGGCCAAATTCAAAATTTAGAATAACACTTCCAGCAGGGCCTGGGGCCACACCTAGTAACCAAACATATTGATATTCCTGCAGCCAAGTCTATGAATATTCATACTGGTTTGGATATATGAATGAGCATTCTTCTAAATTGCATAAATAGTTTCACTTTAGATACCGTTTTTGCTACCAAATTTGCTTCAAAAAGTCCAGTTTTCAGAGCTTTGTGGATTTCCAATAAAGGACAGTGGACCTGAATAATAATGGCCAACATTTACTGAGGGCTGTGAAGCCAGCCAAGCCAAGTGCCGTCGAGTTGGAGCCGACTCATGGCTATGAAGTAAGTACTATTATTAGTGTGTTCTGACAGATGGAAAAACAGAGGCTTACAGAGGTTCAGTCATTGAAGTAGGGTCACACTGCTAACAAGTAGCAGAATTGGGGCTGTAAGCCAAATCCGTCCGAATCCAGAGATGTTCTAACCACTGTGTGGGACGACATTGCTGGGCACTTTCCCACATTTATCACATACCACTTGGTACTAATGGTTGTTTGGTACCTGTTGCTTCCTGTTTCCCTTCCCCAAAACACACACACACACATGAATAGACAGTGCAAACCCTTGGGGCTCTAGATTGTGTGTTACCTGTGAATCCAGCACTGGGCCTGACACAAGCTTAGCCCTTAACATGAAGCAAAGGGAATTAATGCTGTTTTGTACATAGGTTTCATGTTTTATTGGCACAAAGTTTTGTTACTCTATAAAGATGCCACTGGAAGTGGTTGTCTCTGTATAGATTGGTGGCCAGCAATGTGGGCTAGAGTACATACTTCCTCATAACTTTCAAATGTGTTGTGGTCTATATGGCTGATTCAAGCTATGTATTTTATTTTTAAAGGCTTCCAGAATTTTGCTTGGGTTATCTGGTGAAGTGCTCAAAGGCCAGCTTGTCTTCACACAATGAAAAACATTATCCCATAGCTCCTCCATGGCTACAGACTGTAGCCAAACAAAAAGGTGGCTTGTGGTGTGACAGGATGTGGCCTCCTCAGTCGATCTCCTCCTCCCTTCTGGGCCATTGTTTTCAAGTGCAAGGACTGGCAATGACTGGGCAATGAGCAGAAAACACTTACCTTATATTCAGAACAGAAAGGTTCATGCTCCTGATCTGCACTCCCTTTATCCTGTTCTTCCATTCATAGGAGGCAATAATTCCTACCTCTTAGAGTTCTTCTGATACTAAGTGTGACAGTTCCTCAGTAAAGTGGCAAGTACTATACAAGTAACCTCTTGTCCATGTGTCTTCTTTTTCCAGGCCTTTGCTTACAATATTTTTTGTATGCAGAATACACTTTCCTTCTGCTGTAGCAGGGGAAAACTTAAATTTTCTGACCTCTTTGTACTTCTGCTCCTCATCTGTAAAACTGAGAAAATAGCGGCAGCCACTAAGGGAGCTCTGGTAGTACAGGCATTGAGAGCTCGGCTGCAAGCCAAAAGGTCGGCTGTTTGAATCCACCAGCTGCTCCTTGGAAACCCTATGGGGCAGTTCTACTTTATCCTGTAGGGCCACTGTGAGTTGAAATCAAATCAACAGCAATGGGTACTAAGTAAATATGTAATAAATGTGCATAATGCTAGGCCACAGCAAGTGTCTAATAATTATTAACTCTTATTATTCTTACTCATCCTTCAAAGCTGGCTGGGATATCCCTTTCTCTGCCGGGCTTTAACACTTACGGGCATATTGGTATTAATAATTGGTCATTTTTAATTACTTCTTACATTGGTTCTCATGGCTGACTATTCACACCTCTATTATAGCACATGCTACTTTTTATTTCAGTTGTTTGGTTACTCATCTTGTGCACCTGGGTCCTGACATTTGGTAGGTGTTGCATAAATGGTGCACAGAATGGAAATAAGGACAAGGTAGCCAGTTGCTCTTGGTTAGTCATGAATCTCTAGGATTTCACCTCTTCCTCCCCTTAGAGAGGCCTATTTTATTTACAAAGGGCTAAGGCAAGCTTGCACAAAGAACCTACATGTCAAGGACTGAAGAGCTTGGGGATGGCAGCTGCTTAAAAAGGACCAGCTCAACACCAGCACCTTCAGGAGGCCTCTAAGCTGGGAAACAGGAAAGGCCAGAGAGGCTGGCTGACCTCATGAGCTGGCACTACTCAGTCCAGTGCTCAGTGACTTTCTCCAGGGAGCACCCAGCTGTTTCTCACTGGCAGCTTGGCCAGCAGGTAAGAGTATGCCTTCTGGAGCCATTCTCATGCCCTCTAAGGATCAGGGAAAGCTGGGAGATCTTCCTTCCTGAATGTTAATCCAACCCTCTCTCCTTGTTGCCTCAGCAACATGACAGCCCTGCTCAAGTTGCTCCCCTGGTGCAATAAAGTTTGGTTCCTTTGCTCATGGCAATTAGGCAAGTGTCCTTCCACAAGGACAACAGCTGGCACGTGCCCTAGTGTTCAGGTCACTACTGTGTTCCAACTTCTAACAAAATATTCACTGCAAAGATCCTTCTCCTCTCCTTCCTCAGGGTCCTATGTCCCCCTGCCTTCTAGGGCAGTTCTTTGCCTCCATGGTTGTCTTTTGTCTTAGGCTTCATGCCAGAGACAGTTCCTAGTCAAGGTAATAAATTGTGGCTGAAAAGAAGAAATCAAAACATGGACTGGGTGTTAGAGGCTTCTAAGTAAAAATGTATTTAATAATGCATGTATTTATATTGCATTATATGTCTCATTAATATGTATATGTGTGTGTATATCATATATATATGATATATATGTCACCCAAATCCAACTAAACACACTGCCATCGAGTCAGTTCTGAATCACAGTGGCCTTCTAGGAGAGAACAGAACTGCCCCATGGGGTTTCCAAGGCTGTAAATCTTTCCACAAGTAGACTACTACATCTTTCTCCCACAGAACAGATGGTGGGTTCAAACTGCTGACTTACTACTGGTCAGCAGCCGAACACTCCACCACTGCATCACCAGGGTCCTATGTGTATAATGTGTCTCCTTAATACTGCATGTGTATCATACATATATTATCTCATTTTCTTGTCACCACCACCATAAAACGTTCTTACCCCATTTTAAAGATGAGAAAATTAAAGCTCAGGGGAGACAACTTCTCCAGCAGTGGTGGGGCTGGGCTTTGTACGGTCTTGACTTGTAAGCCCATGATCTTTGCCTTGGTGCTGAACTCTTAAAGTAGTAGTTTCTGATTGTTTTTTGGTCAGCCACTATGAGTTGCTGACAATGGGTTTGATTTCAGCCACTCTGAAAACAGTGAAAGTAATGGACCTTCTCCCAAGAAAAATGCATTTCTGTATTCATTCAGGTATTTTATACTACACAAAATGGTCCATCCAGGTAAAGTTATGGGACTAACTAGCCTGGTTAGGGGTGGGAGAGCATCCTCTCAACCCTCTGTAACTCTAATGGGTCCACCAACCACATTCCCAGTACTGCTAGTCTGGGTAAGTCCCAACAATTCCAAGGGTGTCTGGAGCCTCCAGTGAAGGGAAAGGCAACAACCTTCCTTGGAGATTGCTCCTCAATTACCACCAGAGGGTAGTGACCCAGCAAGGATGCCAACTTGACATTCCAAAGGGTTATAAGGTCCTGTTTGCATAACATCATCACCAGTTAATCCATTGTTCCCATGGCAATTCCTCAGCTGCCAGTTCAGCCTGAGTCCCATTCCTTCCCTGTGGCTCTGAGATTCCTGGTCTCAACTTCTGGCTCTGTCACTGCCTTGCATGAAAACCCTGAGAGTTACTTAGGTACAGAGGCTAAAAGGACAAGCAGCAGATTATGGTACACTAGTGGTTCTCATCTAGGGGTGACTTTGTCCCCCAGCCATGAAACATTTGGCCATTGGTTGTCACAGCTGGGTTGGGGGAGAGGTTCCCAATTGTATCTCATGGGTAGAGGCCAGGGATGCTGCTTAACATCCTACAGGTAAGCCACCCACAACCAAGTGTCTTCTGGCCCTAAATGTGCTACAGTTGAGAAACTGTGGTATAAAGATCATGATTGTTGAATGAATGCCAGACAGACTTGGATTAGAATCATTGATTCCAATCACTGGAATCGTACGATCTTGGGCAAATCACAAACCTCTGCAAACTAGAGCAGTCAGCGGTGATAATCAACTTTCTGGAGCTTGAATCCCAGCTTTACTAACCAGCTGTGTGACCTTAGGCAGAATGCTTCCTCTCCGAGCCTCCCTCAGTTTCCAGACTGATAAAATGGCATCTCATTGGATTGTTAGTCAAGGAAAGTGCTTACCCCACCCCTGACATACAAGCACTCAAATGTTAGCCAGTATTGTAACTAATGCCAGCCTCCCTGCTTTTCCTCTTGGAACTTCTTCAGCAAGCAGCTTCTGTACCTACATAATGAATGGCATTGTTCACTATTATTTTCATTTGTCTAGATGTTCCAAGCTCTGGGAGGACAAGGACCTTATATTTCTTTGCCTCCTCACAGCCTCTAGAAAGGTGCTTAATACCCAAACACCTGTATGATTGTCTTCAATTGCACATGGATTGAATCCATTCTGACACCTTCTTTGGAGTGTTTTAATCCTCTAGAAGGTGTTCTTAAGACTCATGAGGAATGTTCTTGGTTTTACTATTTCATAGGATTTTGCAGTAAATTCTGAGGCAGATTTTCACAAAATGGCTTATTTTTAAAATCATCCAACTTGAGACAGACTGTGTCCCCCAGCACTGCTGCATTAATTCTCTGCCCACAGATTGCCCCTGTGAGGCACAGAGAAGCAGCAGCTATTGACTTGCTGGCTCAGCAGTATCTTACCTGGGACATTAGATCCACTTTAGCCAAGCAGAGGGAGACTGGACACAGAACTTGTGAACCACAAGGAAGATGCTGATGAAGCTTTCTAGGTAATTCATTAGTTGGCTTGCTTCAGATATATCCTTGTCGTCTCTGGCAAAGCTAAGACTATAAATTTATCCAAGAACAGGGACTGTGTGTCTGTTTGCTTTACTCAAGAACACTTAAGTACCTAAGAACAGCTAATTGATAATGAAAATAAAAGAAGTGAGGCTAAGTCTAAGCAGATCAAGACCTGGCTCTTCCTTTAACCTGCTCTATAACTTCTTTGGAACCAAGTTTCCCAATCTGTGCCACCTTAATTGTGGGACCAAAATGAAAACAGATGGGAAAGCACAGCAGTCCAAGGTTTAGGCTGGCTGCAGGAAGACGACTCAGTTCTGCCACCAACAAGCTCTGTGACCCTGGATAAATTATTTTGCCTCCATAAGCCTTAGGTTCTTCCTCTGAAAACAGGTTTAACAGTTGAACTCACAATTCACCAAGTTGTGCAGATAACAAATGCGAAACACTTGGTGCAAATTAATCTTCCACAAAGTGCTACAAATTAACATTAAATCGGAGGGGGAAAATACACCAGTTACCCTTACTTCCCCAAACCCATGCTCCTCCCCCTAGGACATGGAGAGAAACCACATGCTTTTACTGCTAGTGTCAGTGTTCTATCCTGAGGAGTGCTCAGTCACCGCAGGCTCACCCAGTCCCCTCTCCCTTCCTTTTCACCAAGGCCCTCCCCAAGGGCAAAGGACAGAGGCACAGGCATGCAGATTTACAGAAAGGTTGTGTTTAATGGTAAAGGTCAACACACTCCGGCGTGGGCTGGAGACGAAGCAGCAGGGGCGGGTACGTGAACTCCATGAAACCTCACATGGCAAACAGGATGAGGAAGGCAACCATCAAACAGAAGAGCCCCATGGCCTCAGACAGGGCAAAGCCCAGAATGGCATAGGAGAAGAGCTGCTGCTTCAGAGATGGGTTCCTGCCAGGGACAGAGACTGATGCCAGCCCAGGGAGGAGAGGGGGCGAGGTCTCGCTGGCAGTGGAACGGAGTGCTATGACTCGGAGAGAGCCTAGTCTGCACATTTCTTGGGGATTTGGGTGAACAAGCAGAGTTTAAATGAGCCAAATTAGATAGATACATATTTAAATTTTGATTCTGAGGTCACTGGAGAAAGAAGGAGGCAAATAAAGCAATTTCCAGGTTTCTGAATGGAGTGTCTCCTGCTGAGGAAGGTAGAACTCATGATGGGGGATACTCCAGGCCACCCCAAACTTACCTGGCATAGCCGATGATCAAACTGCCGAACACTGTCCCAATGCCTGCCCCTGAACCAGCCACACCAACTGTGGCGGCCCCAGCACCAATAAACTTGGCTGCTGTGTCAATGTCCCGGGATACAACACTGGTCTGGAACTCCCGCCTGGCAACCTGGAGTGGGGAGCTGCTGTAGGAGGGCTAGGAGGAGAAGGAGAGGTGGAGGGAGGGAAAGTGAGAGGAAAACGGGGAGGAAGAAAGAGGAAGAGAGCGCATAAAGAGATAGTGGGGCACAAGGAAAGGTGGTGGATTCTATCCTGTCACCCCACCCACGGGAGCTGTGTGAAACTGTTGGCAAATTGCCTGGCAAATACAGAATGTTCTGCAAAGTATGCTACGAATCGGCCTTGGAGTGAGTTCTCAGAAGGGGTAGGGAAGCTTTGTGGGTTATGGACACCTCACTTTATCAAGTTTCTCACCTACAACGCTCACCTTACTGGATTATAAAAACACTTCCCAGTCTCCCCCTCTCCTACCACTTCTGCTTAAAGGCAACTCATTTACCCAAACTCAGGAAATGTAGAACAGGGCCCTTACTCCCTTACCAGTGCAGGTGCAATCTCTGGCACACTCAGGAATGAGGTGGACACAGGCCTGATGAGACCCCTGGTACAACAGCGGACCTGTAAAATCAAAAGACATGCAAAAAAGCAAAACAATTGTTGAGCTTCTGTCAAAAGTGACTATAAACATCGTAGACAGAAAAAGTTCAATGTATTCAAGGTCAATTAATTTATTCCTTATTCAACCAGACAGGCCTGCACCAGGAAGACAGCTGTCCTGAGACCCTTGTGTACTAGGTAGTGGCGACCTTCAGCAGTCAAAACTATGTACCAAAGTAAATCTCTACAGGCACAACTCAACTGGTATCCCAGAACGAAACAAAATTTCACACTGATATCAAATCAGATACATGAAATTCCTTTGCACCTCAAAGGCATCAGAAGTAAGAAATGTTATTTTTCTAAGATTTACTCACTGCTACACACCCTGGAGATAGCGGGCCAGTGAGCCTAGTAAGACCCCTGAAATAGCCATCTAAGCGGAGCCTTCTGTAACATGGCTTTCTTGAAATACTTTTTTAGTGCTGTGGTTTTGAGACTTGGCTTTACATTGGAATTACCTGGGGAATTCTAAAACATACAAATGCCTGTGTTCCACTCTCCTGCCCAGAGACTGATGTAATTGGTCTAAGGTGCAGCCTGGGCATCAGGATTTTTAAGAACTCCCTAGATGATTCTAATGGGGAGCCAAAGTTGAGAACCATTGCTTTAGTGTACTACCTGGTCAAGGCCAAGTCAGAATGAGGTAAAGGTCAGATTCAGACTCTGTGAGAACATTCTAAAGCCAAAGTAGTTGGTTTAGAATTATTCTGCTTGATTCTACAGTCCCAAATAAAAAGGGATTACCTGTATCACATTCTACAGCCTCCCCAAAGAGCCAGCATCGTCAGGATACCAAGCTTTTCTCAGTTCATTCATTAAACCTATTGGCTTCCCACAAATGGCTCTACAGCATCACCCCGGAGCCTCAGCTTACCAGAGCTGGAGGAATAAGTAATGGACCGGTGATCTGCATATTTTCAGTCTATAGAGGGGGAAAAAAAAGTTCCATTGAGAGCCTGGTCATTTGGTGATAGTAGCGACCTTCGGTTGTCCCCTCCGGCCCCGTACGTCCTCCCTGGACCACGCTCTTCCTTCACCGTGCCCCAGCTTAGGAGGACATTAGAGGTCAGGAGGCGGGCGAACTCCCCGGTCCACCACCTTCAGCGCGGCGGGTCTGCAAAGGAAGGTCACGGAAAGCAGAAGGAAAGGAAGAAAAAAAGGCCTCAGCCCCAAGAGGAAAATCTTACGAAAGACGATGGTCTCCCAGGAAGGCTAAAGGCAAGATACTGGGCAGGTGCCATGCAGGGTCCTGCCCATTTTACATAGCTGTCCCAGGCAGCCCCAGCCGGGAGAGTCAATAGCTCATTACCGTTGGTAATTAACATGAATTACTACGGCGATGGACTCCCACCGCCTCTCCCGGCCCTGGGGACAGATGCCCTTTCACACAGCACAGCCCACAACCCTGCCAGTCGCTGGCTCCTGGCCCCAAGTCACCTGCACTCCCACTGTCCTACTGCCCCTGCTTGGACCACGGCGCTCAACCCGCTGAAGGTGACTGACTCACCTCTCAGCTTTAGCTCAGGATCTCGGCACGGAGCTCTCCCATCCACGTGTCCCAGGGTCCTTCCCCTTTCATTGGCCGCAGTCCCCTCGGTGCTCCTATTGGTTGACGTCACTGACTCCTCTTTTTTTATTGGCTTTACGCAGCTTCTTCCTTTCTCTCCACAGGAGCTTCGTGTCAATTCTCGCCTCCCTGCGGGTGAAGGCGGGGCTTACTGCGACATGTGTCCAACGATTGGCCAAGCTCTGAAATGCTCGACCATAGAGTCGGCAGGACTCAGAGGTTCCATCATCTTCCGCACAAAATGGCGACCAAAGTGGAAGCTGAAGAAAAAGGCGTGGGAGATATGACGGTATACATTACGCAACACACACATGACCTTGGACCTTAGCCTTCATTCGGGCTCTCGGGCTTTTTTTGAAGTGCGTTGCATATTGGGATTTGTAGTCCGGTCGGAGACTTTCCCATACCCTCCCTCCGTCCTCGCCCTACCCCGAGACAATAGAGATCCCGCGAGACGTTCCTCTCGAGAGCCAACGCCTTTGCAGCAGTTTCCAGCGTTAAGCGGCTTGTGGAGGTTTCTGTCTCCGCCATGCTGAGGAAACGCACACCTGCTGGGCTTGAGAAAGTTTGGGAGTACGGGAGGCAGCTTTTGTTGGCTTGTGTGGACGTTCCGCAGACATGCACCAGCAGCCAGATATTTTCTTAAAAGTATTTTTTGTGTTGTAAAGACAACATTATGAGGATAAAACACGGCGATGGAAAAATGAGCAAAGGATAGAAACAATTCACTAAGTAAGCAATATAAATTGCAGGAAGGAATGTTCAGCGTTACTAATCAAAGAAATATAAGTTTAAAACCCACCTTTTTACGTGTCTGGAAATGCAGAGTTCTTTTTATTTATGTGATCTAGGCAGTCTCATTTACTGCTAGTGAGGGTATGAATTAGAAATCTTTCTTGCAAGCAAGCAACTTGGCAAGACTTACTGAAATGATCCATTCCTTCGAATGATTCATTCTCTTTGACCAGAGATTTTCGATGAAAAGCAAGCCTTTAAACTTCCGTTTTCTTGGACTCGGTGGTATAATTTCTAGAGAATTTATACTGAGGAAATTACCAGAAATACAGCCGAAGATACTGTTCAGAGGCTATCGAACTAGAACACTGGAAAGAAGTAAATATTCAACCATTGGTAAATGATTAAATAAACTATGGTATCTTCATGAAATGTTCAGATATTAAAAATGCCTTTGAACAGTATACTGAGAAAATTTATGACTTGAAAAATGCGGAACTATGTATAGCATTATGAAAAAGAAAAAATACGTAGAAAAAAGACTGGAAGAAAATAAAAAAAATATTAGTAGCTAACTCTGAATGGTGTAATAGGTTGGTTTATGTTTTCATCTTTCCAAGTTTTTGAGTATATATACTAATCTGAAAACCAGAACTCTGGACTCCTAGAAAAACATTTTAAGATCAGGAAGACTTGTAACGTCCTGCCAGCACAGTAAAGAGTGTGGAATTTTGACACCACACGGATTTGAGTTCCTTTGCCATATGTATATGTAACTCTGAGCAGATTACCAAGTCTCTGTTGCCTAAATGTTATAAGCTACCGCCTATTTGTTGAAGCCTCACCACCATACAGCGAGCACTGTGCTAGCTAGGTGCTCTCACCTATTACGTGATTTAATTCTTACAACCACCCTTTGAGGTAGGTAATATTATCCCCGTTTTACAGATTTAACCTTTCTCAAGCTTGAAACGCCCTTGTATCTCCTTTAACTGAAGAGCATATGGTTAACAATACCTGCCTTATAGAAATACTAGATAAAATATCAGGCATATACTGGTATTTAGTGACTTTCCCCCATTCTGTTACTATTTTACAAGTTATTTTTCCATGTGGATCATCTCTGGCTCACTGAGTGTGTCTTTTTTTTTTTTTCACATATGTTTTTGAAACACAGTTCTATCCATAGCGGCTTCTAAAGTTATCAAGATTTTCTTATGACCTACCAAGAGGCAGGCAGTTCAGTGCTGTGTTTATAATGTGCATCCTGGAGTTACACCTACAGGGTTCAAATCCGGGCACAGCTACTTACTATTGTGTGATCTGAGGCAAAGTCCTTAATCTCTTTAAGACTGTCTTCAATGAGAAAAGGGGCTCCTACCTTTGCAAGTAATCCTGGGTTGACTTGATATTAGTGATTTTGTGTGTGTGTGTGTGTCTGTGTTTTTTACCTTCTTTAATAGCATTGATAGAAAGAATAAATGAATAAAGGAGATGGTATATGTGAAAGTGCTCTTTTCGCTATTGAAGTAGAACGTCCTGGTAAACCAGGAGAGGTTGTGCAAAGTGGAAGGTAGTTGGGAGTATACTAGCTGGCTCAAGGTGACCAAACAACTCTGAGAACTCTAAGAAGATCCTAAATAGGTAGAAATGTTTTGATGAAGGAGGCAAAAGATTAACTTGTGGGTGGTAAGAAACCAGTAGGTGCCTCTTTCCAAAGGCATTACTCAGTCTCTTTTCAAAACCCTGGAGTCTCCCACCTAGAGTTTTCTCACATCTTCTCTCTATTCCTTCAAGCCCAGCTCCTTACATTTTGGGAATTCAATTTAAACATTTTTGAGGATTTAACATGTACCAAGCACACTGTACTTGGTGCTGGAAGTACAGAGATGATTAAGACCGGTGTCTACTGTAGTGCAGTGAATTACTTTATATAGCCTTTCTAGTTATGGTCTTGTGACTCCCATAAAATGATTGGGTGGGACTGTGTAAATAAGATGCTGGTAGCCCACCAAGGGGATTTGGACAGCTTGCTAATAATGAAATAAGGTGCTTGGACCCCTGGATGAGGTGGAACTATACAAATGTAGTACTTGGAACCATTAGAGGGGATTGATCAGTTTTGGCATCCTGCAAGATTTAAAGGGAACCAATCCCAGGGTCACTATGACTTGGAAATGATTGAATGGCACCTAATAACAGTAATAATAACATTTTTAAATATACAGGCTTGTTTATGACAGCTAAAATAAAATGTATTCTATATTATAACCAAATTACAAATCTTCCACAAACCAAAATATACGTCCCCTACCAAATTGTTGTATCACTGGTGATGATAACTCTTTTTTTTTTGAGCTTAACAATAAATGCCTTTTTTTATTGTTGCGTTTTTTGACTGTTTAAGATGGCATGTATTATTAATTTTGCACTAGCATTTCTCTGTGTCTGAATTTTTTTCCCTTAACAGATAGATCTAGTCTTTTAGTACCATCTAATTTTTTTTTAATTATGATTGAGTGAAAATGTATGTTTCCATATAAATTTGCATGCCTGCCTATGTGCAGCTCCCACTGCTCTCCCTGCCTGGTGACAGCACCCTCTTCCTCTCTGTTCTGTACATGTCACATCCTCCTAATAATCTCCTGTTCCCTCTCCACCCTCTCCCCTGCTTCCAGTAAGAGGTCAACAGGATGACATCCTATAGATGCAAAGAGCCACAAAGTACACACACAATAAGGTCACTCTGTGTCGCCAAGTCCAATCCATTCCTGTCTGAAGAGCTGACCTCCATTATGATTTATGGACAGGGACAGCATCAAGGCCAGGGGCCATGCTCCCAGGGGAACACTGAGGCCCCTGGACCATCAACTGCAGTCTTTTAGTGGAGATCTCAGGGTGCACCCCTTTTTATTCTTGTATTGCCAGTGAGCCCCATACGGCTATCACTGGTGTTGGCCAGGCACCACCCAGTTCTTTCAGTCACATGTAAATGTAGTCCCCTACTCTCGAGGATCTCTCTGTCCTCTGAGTTCTCTTTCCCTCATTTTGGTCCTTGGTGATATCTGTTCCTGTTGAGTTGGGACCATTTGTTGAATCTCAGATTACAGCTTGACAGCTTTTAAGACTCCAGACGCCACTTGGTGATGATACTTTCTGTAACAACAGTAGGTACAAACATAAAAGGAGTTCTTTAAGGGAGGGGGGAGATATTTTATGAGGATGCATGCTTGCTTTTCAATGCATAACTGAACTTACAAGATGGTAAAGAAAATCCTTGGGGATCAAAACCAAAGAGGGAGCATAAAATCAAATCAGTGAACTATAATATTACATTTAACTGCCATGGCTCAGAATATGAGGATAAAGAAAGGAGTGTCAGTTTTGGAAATTAAGTGGCTTGAGTTTTAATTCCATATGAGGTGTTTAAGTCAGCTCATGCTGCTGTAACAGAAATATCACAGAGTGGGTGGCTTTACAAAGGAAAGTTTATTCTTACATAGTCTGGTAGGCTACAAGTCCAAATTCAGGATGTCCGCTCTAGGGGAAGTCTTTCCTCCTTGTTAGCTCTAGAGAAAAGTCTGGTATTACATCAGTCTTTGTCCAGGGAGCATCTTGGTGCAGAAACCTCAGGTTTCTTGATGGTGTGAGGTTACCAATTCTCTGCTTGCTTCCCTTTCCTTTTATCTTTTGAAGGATGAAAGGATTAAGGGTGGTGCAAGCCATACTCCAGGGAAATTCCCTTTACAGTGGAGCAGGGAGATGATCTTATGAAGGGATTTACAGTCCCACCCTAATCCTTTAACATACAGCACAGGAAAATCACAAAATGGAGAACAATCATAAAATATTGGGAGTCATGGCCCAGCCACATGGCTACACATGTTTTTAGGGGGACACAATTCAGCCCATGACATGTGGATGGAAGGGTTTTGGGGTCCATGTAAAATAGGGAATGGGACTCATTCCCAAATAAAGCTTAGATCATCAAAAGACTACACCCTTTGGAAAATGGTGGGCTTTTAAGAAAATTCCATCTTGGGAACAAGGAAGACTGCCTATTCTTGGCTCTGAGTAGGAAACAGAAGCCTTCCTGAGAGTTTGTAACTATAGGACTATATGTTGATTCTGGATTAAAATCTGTACCCTGTGCACCAGGAATGTCTAAACTGAAACAGTGACATCCCCAGGCTAAAAAAAAAAAACAAAACAAAAAAACACTTAAATTTATCTGGATTTGTATAGCAATTCCAGTAAGTGAAAAATCAGAAGATGTAACAAGTCAGCAAGAATTTCAGATAGCACAACTCTCAGATGGTTTCTTAGCTCTCTAGTGCTGCTGTAACAGAAATACAAGTGGATGACTTTGCCAGCTAGCTAAGTGCCATTAACAAACCCATTTATTCTCTCACAGTTTAGGAGACCAGAAATTCAAATCCAGGACACCTGCCCCAGGAGAAATTTCTCTGTCAGTTGTAGGGGAAGGTCGTTATCATCAGTCTCCCCCCGTCTAGGGACTTCTCAGTGCAGGGACCTCAGACGCAAAGGATGAATTCTGCTTCCGGTTCTTCTTTCTTGGTGTATGAGTTTCCTTTTTTCTCAGCTGTTTTCTCTCTTTTATGTCTCAAAAGAGGTTGATTCAAAATACAACCTAATCTCGTAGATTAAATCCTGCCTCATTAACATAACTGCATCTACTCCTGTCTCTTTAACATTATTGTTGTCGTTGGTAGGTGCCACTGAGTCCGTTCCAACTCATAGCAATCCTATGTGAAACAGAACCAAACACTGCCTGGTCTTGCGCCATGTACATGATTGTTCTTATGCTTAAAGCCATTGTTGCAGCCATTGTGTCTGAAAAGAATTAGCCAGTGAAAACCTATGTGTAGCAGTGAACATTGTTTTGGTAGAAGTTAACCCAAAAGAGTAAGACCCTCAACAAGATGGACTGCAACAGTGGGCTCCAGCACACCAATAATCGTGGACACGGTGCAGGACCTGGCAGTGTTTCATGAGGTTGTCCATAAGGTTGCTGTCAGTCGGAACTGACTAGACAGCGCCTGTCAACAACAGCAACAAGACCACACAGGTTATTTTCTAGTCACAAAGGGGAGATATAATTTACAATGGCAGAATTAGCCTGTCCCAACTAACCCAATGTGCAATAGTGCTGTAGAATTGGTATATTGTCACATATCATGTCTTATGATGAGATGTGATCTGAATCATATATCTGGATATGTATATATGTATATATATATACACACACACATACATATATATTTGTATGTATATCTGGAAATCCTGGTGGCATAGTGGTTAAGTGCTACATCTGCTAACCAAAAGGTCAGCAGTTCAAATCTGGCAGGCATTCCTTGGAAATTCTGTGAACAGTTGTGCTCTGTCCTGTAGGGTTGCTATGAGTCAGAATTCACTCGGTAACAGTGGATTTGGTTTGGGGTTTTATCATATATGTGGAGCCCTCATGGCACAGTGGTTAAGAGCTTGGCTGTTAACCAAAAGACTGACAGTTCAAGCCTAATGATCACTCCTTGGAAACCCTGTGGGGCAGTTCTACTCTGTTCTGTAGGGTCATTATGAGTTGGAATCAACTAGATGGCAATGGGTTTGAGTTTTTTTAAATCATATATCTAGGTCTCTGAGTGGCAGGATTGTTTGCACTCAACTGTTAAAGGTTTGTTATTTGAACTCACCCAGCAGTACCACACATACTGCTTCTGTAAAGGTCATGGGAAAGAATACCTGATGGAGTATTGCCATGAGTTGGAATTGACTCAATGGCAATGGTTTTTTAGTTTGTGTGTTTAGTTATCATATATCTGCCCACACTTATTTAACTTGACTTCATTAAGCCTTTAGATCTAACTTTTAGCTTATGGAAAATTCTGGGGGTAGAGGGACAAGCTAAACAATACCACAGGGAACAGCCAGCCAAATCCAGAAGGCAGAACATTTGGTCTAGTCTGTATAACAGTTAATATTATTTTAAAAAAGGGAGGATTATGTTAGAAAGAGAGATGAAATATATCACCATAAATACTAGCATAGATATTACCGGATATTAATAGAGGACATTTTGGGGACAACTTGAAAATTTTGAACATGACTTACGTTTTAGATGAGATGAACAAAAAATCTAGGTATGGAAAAGTAGAGATGATTAATTGATAAAATGAGGTTATTAAATGGTATGATATGATCTCATGTTGATTTTTAAAAGGGCAATGTGTTAAAAAATGCACATATATAAAAGATCCAGTTACTACACATTTGTTCTGTCTACATGGTGAAAACATGTTTTCTTTTCACTTATCTACATTTTCCAGTTTTCTACAGTACCCATGTTTTGCTTCTGAAATAATGAGAGATTATTTTAAAACATAATATAAAATAATGAATGAAAACCTGAGAATGAGGAAAACAAGAGAATGGAAGGAGGGAAATTAGACAGTGAATGTCATTTTTTTGAGGAGTTCTGCTGTAAAGGGGACCAGAGAAACAAAGCAGTAGCTATAGGAGGAAGTGGCACAAGTGAATTTTTCTTTAAGACGGAAAAAAATAGCAACCTGATTTTGTACTAGTGAGAATGAACCAACAGAGATGGAAAAGTTGATGGTATAGGTGGGAGAAGGGAAGATTCCTGGAGCAGTGAGTAAGTGCTTGGACAGTTAGCTGAAACAGTTCAGATTATATGCTGGTGATGAGATCTACCAGAAAATGCTAAAAAACAAAACCCACTTCCATTAAGTTGATTCTGACTCATAGAGACCCTACAGGGCAGAGGAGAACTGTACCACAGGGTTTACAAAGACTACCTGGTATCTTTGAATGGCTGACTTGTTGGTTAGCAGCCATCACTGTTAACCACTATGCCATCAGGGTTTGCCAAAAGAAATATGATGCATCTATATTCATATCAGGCACAGTTATCTCCTAAGACAACAGAAAAGAGGATCATGTATACATTAATAAAAAGTTCAATTCAGGAAATAAATATAATTCTAAACTTTATGTGTCAAAAGCATGTACATCAAGTGAAAACTGACAGGAATGCAAGGATTAATTAGGAAATTCACCACCATAGTGGGAGATTTAAAATATGTCAGTAACTGACAGATCAAGGAGACCAAATATTGGTAAAGATACAGAATATTTGAATCATGTAATTAATACTTCTATCTATTGAATTTACAATAGAACTCTGCACACAAGAATTAGAGTACACATTATTTTCAAACACACATGGAACATTTATAGAAATTGACCACTTAGTAAGTCATAAAACCAAGCATCTATAAATATCAAAGAATCAATATCACACTGACCACAATTTCTGAACCACAATATAATTAAATAAGAAATGAAAACTATGCATTTGGATATTTAAAAAATAAACTTTTAAATATGACCAATGGAATCCATACCAAGGACTGGGGAGAGTATCTAGAGAAGAAGTATAAACACTAATAGACACTCCAAAAGTTCTCTACCATGTTCTGTAGTTGCCCAGTGCACCAATTTACCCCCTCCCAACATGCACACACACACGCACATCCTTCTTCCAGTACAACCCAAGAAGACCTCACCCAGTATGGCTCAACCATTTCAAGCACAACTATAACACATCTCCAAAGAAAAAAATCCCCTAGAGGCAAAATCATGAGACAGCTTTTCCAAGTACGCAACCTCCTAGTGATGCCTAGGTTTCCAGTTCAGGCTCATTCTTGTCTAGGTGTGACTCCATTTCATCTTGTCGTCTGTGAACTAAGCAACAAAGATAACTACCACCTGCCCCCACCTTATGGTCCCATCCCTGCAGCAAAGATCTCAGACTGTTCTAGGAGCCAGGACAGATTCATGGACACTTAGTTCATTTATGAAGGTGTAGTGACAAACCTTTTTGAGCACCTAAGTGCAAGACATTTCGCTGTGTCCACAACTTACACCTTCAGTAGGTTCTCCGTCATTGTCTCTGCACAGTCCTTTCAAGTTCCAGCCCAATTCTTTCTTTTCTCTCTTATAATTTAAAAACTTCTTTTGTTTTATTTTTTGTTAATTATTTTTTATTATGATTGAATGAAAATGTACGTTCCCATATAAATTTGCATGCTCACCTACATGCAGCTCCCACTGCTCTCCCTGCCAAGTGACAACACACTCTTCCTCTCTGCTCCATACATCCTCCCAACAGTCTCTTATCCCCTCCTCTCCACACACTCCCCTTCCTCCAGTAAGAGGTCAGCAGGATGATATCCTATAGACGCATAGAACCATAAAGTGCACACAAGATATGGTCACTCTGCATCACCAAGTCCAATCCATTGCTGTCCGAAGAGCTGACCTTCATTATGATTTATGGACAGGGACAGCATCAGGGCCAGGGGCCATGCTCCCAGGAGAACCCCGAAGCCCCTGGACCATCAACTGCGGTCTTTTAGTGGAGATCTCAGGGTGCACCCCTATTTATTCTTGTATTGCCAGTGAGACTCAATTTTGTGAGCTCCATCACGGCTATCTGTGGTGGTGGCTGGGCACCATCTGGTTCTTCCAGTCAGAAGTCGATGTAGTCACCCACTCACGTGGGTCTCTCTGTCTTCTGGGTTCTCTTTCCCCCATGTCGTTTTGGTCTTTGGTGATCATCCGTTTCTGCTGAGTTAGTTTTGCTGTACCCTCAGAAGGCAGCTTGGCAGCTTTTAAGACCCCAGACGCCACTCACCAATGTGAGGTGCAGAGAGCCCTCATTAGCAAAACTCTAGTTGTGCTTAAAAACTTATCTCCCAGAATTCTGCTGACCAAGATGTGTTCTTCCAGTTTTATTGATTCAGTCATTTTTTTTAGCACAAAATATTCATGCTCACATATATTTGGTATTCATGCTTACTTACAAAGGTATGTTTCTCGGTATATTATTAGTCACAACAATTTTTCAATTTTAATACTGATTACTAGTATCTTCCGTTAATTACTGCTCATGGGCAGTTCACGCAGTAGTGAGAAAGGGGGAAACAGTGGATAATCGTGATAGCTGCCATTAAGACTAAGGTTTAATGGAAACCCTGTAGGTGAGCATGTTTGTTCATTGGTCTAGGGGCTGTGCTATGTCTTGCTGGATGGGGCTGTACAGCTAGATGACTGTTGTCAGGTGCTGTCAACCCAATAGAGCCAGCAAATCTCACAGGCATCATTGTGTAACTCAGCAAAGCTACCAGCATCTCCTGGCAGGGAGAACTGCCCTTGCATGACAAGCATTCAGGACTGCTCCAAAGAAGAGCAATGGGTAGGATTTCCTGTTGGGACTTGTGCAGGTTGAGTCATCCACTTCCTACTATTGCTGGCATCCTTTGAAAATACAGATTTGGGACCTAGTTTCCCTGTGACATTTGTTTAAGAAAATCTCAGACCTGTTTGCCAGCTGTATATTTTTTTCCTGATGTTGTGGTCCCCATAAAACTTTGGCTGCCTGATCATGACAGATGTGAGGGATCTGTGCTAGAAAGCTCGACCAAGAATGTTGTCTTTCTTTGATAAAATTGATCATTCCAGCATCAATCGGTCCCAATCCACCTGGAACAAAGAATGAAGGACATCAAAGACAGGAGTAAAATACGAGCTCAGGAGACAGAATGGGAATATGATTCAGAGACTACATCAACATGAGACCAGAAGAACCAGATGGCACCTGGCCACCACCAATGACCGCCTTGACAAGGAACACAGCATAGACTCCCTGACATAGTGGGAGAGAAACGGGGATGCAAATCTAGCGTTCTGTTAAAAGACCGGACTTGATGGTCTGACATCCTGGAGGGTTCCCTGAGAGCATGGCCCTTGGACTCACTGATAGGCCAGAGCTGAAACCCGTACCGAAGACAACTCTTCACACAAAAAAATGGATTGGATTATAAGACACGAGGTAGTCGGAGCAGCACTTCTACAGAAACGAGATGGGAGAGTGGTGAGAAGGAGACCAGAGTTGGCTGAAAGAATACGGGAAGTACAGGGTGGAAAGGAGGAGTGCTCTGACGCTGGGTTGGGAGAGCAGCTAGAGTTCCACAGAAGTGTGTGTACGGGGTTTTATATGGCAAATTGACTTGGATTGTGAACTGTCACTTAATCATAATTAATTTAAAAAAAAAACTGTCCAAAAAAAAAAAAATAGACATCATTCCCGTGCCTGGCAGACTCAGAGCTGGGCATGCCCGGGTGTTCTGTTCATCCATTATCAAGTCCTCTCCATTTAACAGCCTTCGCCTCAGGGTATAGATGTAAAATCATGCGAGATGGGACTTCTGATGGGACTTCTAATGAGACTTCCTTAATCTGCCTTGGGAAGTCAGCCCTGTCCGTTTTCTGCATTCCTAAGCCTTGGTGGGAACTGTTAAAAGTGAAGGCAATTTCACATTTGTCCAGCAGAGGGGGTCGATGAGAGATACTCCAGAGAGATGGGTGACTTTTTTTTTTTTTTAACAAAGCTGGCTTCTCTGGTTAGGAGACCACACTGGTTCTGCTTTCTACGTAGCTCGAAATCTGACCACTTACCCATGCCTCCAGTGGCACCGCTCTAGCCTGAACCCCCTTTGTTATCTCACCTGAGTTCCTGCAGAGATCTCTTACCGCTTTCCCTTTGATCTGCTCCCTGATTGTCTGTCCTGAACTTAGCAGTCAGAGTGGTTCTTCTAAGCTGTAAGTACACTATGTGTCTCTCCCGCTCAAAATGCTGCAGTGACTCCTCATTTCTCTTAGAGTCAAAGTCCTTAAGCCTTACATGACTGGGTCTCACTGCCTCTCCAACCCTGGCTGATGCTTGAACACGCCAGACCTGTTCTTACTTTTCCCCTTTCTGTACACCTGGCTCACTTCCTTGTTTCTTTCCTATTTTTACTCAGGCCTCAGATTTTCCATGCAGCCTGCCCTAAGCTCCCTGTTTAAAGCTGCAACCACCACTTTGTTCTCCCACATGTCTTACCCTGTTCTTTTTTTCCTCCATGGTCCTTAGCAACTTCTGACGTACTGATTTATGTTAGGTAAACAACTTACTGATTACTACTAATTTACATGTTATGTTCATTATTTATTGTCTTTCTCCATCCTATGATTTAAGTTCATTGAATGCAGAGATCTTTGCCTGTTTTGTTCACTGTGCTTAAAGCAGTACCTGGCACAGAATGGGTGTTCAATGAATATCTATTAAATGAGTGAGTAAATCAATACCCTCCTTCAATGGCTAAGATCTTAGTTTTCTAATCAATGCACTAACTTAATTCTTGACTGTAGCGAAGATATAGAGGATGAGAGGATGTTGCAACTCAACGTGATTCAAGGCTGGTTTCTTGACCTGGCCTAGAACCTTCTCAATTAAGTAGCCCTAATTTCTACTACCTTCTGTCAACTGGGCCTTTACTGGATAACAGCTTGTCTCTCTGGCTCATTGAAGCCCAAGAGCAATTAAGTGACATGCTATGTTTTGCTGTGAAATTACCTAAAACCTTGGTCTCAGTGGGCAAATTGACTGAGCTCCACGATGTATCAGGGAAGAGCTTAACCAATGACTTCATTACTGCACAGCAAGTGCTGTCATCTTCCTTTCTTTTGGAGTAATGTATTCCTTATTCCTTTCTTGAATGCCCTGGCTCAGCCACGTCTACAGCTTCTCTCAAGATTTAGTGTATGCAAGAATAAAAAGAGGTGCATCATGAGATCTCCACTAAAAGACCTCAATTGATGGTCCAGCGATTTGGGGATTCCTCTGAGAGCATGGCCCCTGGCCCTGATGCTGCCCGTTCCCATAAATTATAACAAAGGTCCACTCTTTGGACAGGAATGGAATGGATTTGGCAATGCAGAGTAACCATATATTGGAAGCACTTTATGGTTCTATACATCTATAGGATATCATCTTGCTGACCTCTGGCTGGAGGAAGGGGAGTGGACGGAGAGGAGGGGAAAGGAGACTGTTGGGAGGATGAGACATGTATGGAGCAGAGAGGAGTAGTGTGCAGTCACCGGACAGGGAGAGCAGTGGAAGCTGCATATAGGGGGGCATGTAAATTTACATGTGAATGTACATTTTCACTCAGTTATGTTAAATAAAAATTAAAAAAAAAGATTTAGTGTATGAACTCCAGTCTGGGTGTTCATTTCAACATTGTTTAGGACTCTTTTATTAAAAGTAGTCAATCCAAGTCAAGTTAGCTTATTAAAAAATTCACTAGAAGGTGCCTGGCTACCACGACTGCTGTGACTGGGATTACAATATCGGATCCCAGATAAAGCAACAGAAAAATGTAGATTAAAAGATCATGCAGATCATAAGAGACCAGACTTACTGGTCTGACAGAGAATGGAGACTGTGGCCCTAAGAAACCCTTCTGACCTAGAACTGAAGCTGTTCCTGGAGACCACTTTCCATTTAAAAGGTAGACAAGCCTATTAAAAAAAAAAATGCATTTGAGAAGTACATACTCCTTAGAAAAAGCAGTTGTAAGAGATCAAAATGGCAGTATTTGACCAAAAACAAAGATAAGAAGGCAGGAAAGTGTATAAAATCAGGTTGAAAGTGAACAAGGAAGGAAAGAGAGTGTTCACACATTGTGGGGATGAAGCCAAGATCAGGAAACACTTTACATAAAAACTACTGAATGGGTCTTAATGTTTAGCCTAAATCAAAGATGAGTAGGCTAAGGGGGCAGGGAAGCTAGATTAACAGAAACAGAGCAACCAAAATGGAAAATAACAAGAATGCTGGTATATTGTGGAGGGTGTAATCAATGTCGCTAAACAACATTTATGCCTGTTGCCATCGAGTTGATTCCAACTCAGAGAGATCCTACAAGACAGAGAAGAACTGCCCTATAAGGTTTTCACTCCATTTGTCTGTCAGTTTGTTGTATTGTAGGGAATTGTGTGTTGCTGGAAGCTATGCCACTGGTATTTAGATACCAGCAGGGTCACCCACGGTGGACAGGTTTCCGCTGAGCCTCCAGACTAAGACAGACTAGGAAGAAGGACAGCCAGTCTACTTCTGAAAAGAATTAGCCAGTGAAAACCTTATGAATAGCAGTGGAACATTATCAGAAGTAGTGCCAGAAAGTGAGTCCCCCAAACTGGAAGGCACTCAAAAGACAACTGAGGGAGAGCTACCTCCTCAAAGTAGAGTCAATCTTAATGATGTGGACAGAATACAAAACCTTCAGGACCTTCATTTGCTGATGTGGCATGATTCAAAATGAGAAGAAACAGCTGAAAACTGTTAATAATTGGAACTTGGAATGTACAAAATATGAATCTAGGAAAACTAGAAATCATCAAATGAAATTTAATGCATGAACATTGATATCCTAGGCATTGTTGTTTTCTTGTTAGGTGCCATCAAGTTGATTCTGTCTTGTAGCAATCCTATGCACAACAGAATGAAATGTTGTTTAGTCTTGTACCATGTCCACAATTGGTTTTATGCTTAAGCCCATTGTTGCAGCCATTCTATCAATCTATCTTACTGAGGGTCTTCCCCTTTTTCACTGACCCTCCATTCTACCAAGCATGATGTCCTTCTCTGGGTACCGATCCCCACTGACAACATATCCAAAGTATGTAAGATGCAGTCTCACTGTCTGCCCTTCCAAGGAGTACTCTGGTTGTACTTTTTCCAGAACAGATTTGCTTGTTCTTTTGGTAGTTCACGATACATTCAATATTCTTCCCCAATACCACAATTCAAAGATGTCAATTCTTCTTCCTAGGCATTAGTGGGCTAAAGTGGACTGGTATTGACCATTCTGAATCAAACAATCATATGGCCTACTATGGCAGGAATGAAAACTTGAAGAGGAAAAGAACATTTCAAGATCTATCTTGAAGTACAGTGCTGTCAGTGGTAGAATAACATCCATACGCCTACAAGGAAGGCCAGTTAATACAACTATTATTCAAGTGTATGCACAAACCACTAAGGCCAAAGATGAAGAAACTGAAGATTTTTACCAACTTCTGCTGTGTGAAATTGATCAAACAACAATCAGGAAGCATTGATAATTACTGGTAATTGAAATGCAATAGTTGCAAACGAGAAAGGATCAGTACTTAGAAAATATGGTCTTGGTGACAGAAATGATGTCAGAGATCAAACGATAGAATTTTGCAAGACCAGCAACTTCTTTATTGCAAATACCTTTTTTGTTTTTATTTAATATGACTGAGTGAAAATGTAAATTCCCGTATAAATTTACATGCCCACCTCTATGCAGCTTCCACTGCTCTCCCTGTCCGGTGACAGCACACTATTCCTCCCAATAGCCTCTTTTCCCCTCCTCTCCACCCACTTTCCTTCCTCCAGCCAGAGATCAGCAGGATGATATCCTATAGATGTATAGAACCATAAAGTGCATCCAATATATGGTCACTCTGTATCTCCAAGTCCAATCCATTCATGCCCAAAGAGTGGACCTTTGTTATGATTTATGGGCAAGGGTAGCATCAGGGCCAGGAGCCATGCTCCCAGGGGAACCCAGAAACTGCTGGACCATCAACTGAGGTCTTTTAGTGGAGATCTCAGGATGCACCCCTTTTTATTCTTGTGTTGCCAGTGAGACTCAACTTAGTGAGTCCATCGCGGCTATCACTGGTGATGGCTGGGCACTATCCGGTTCTTCCAGTCCCATGTCGATGTAGGCACCCACTCATGTGGGTCTCTCTATCTTCTGGGTTGTCTTTACCCCATATCATTTTGGTCCTCGGTGAGCATCCGTTCCTGCTGAGCTGGGACCATTTGCTGTGTCCTCGGATGGCAGCTTGGCAGCTTTTAAGACCCGAGACGCCACTCACCAGTGTGGGATGCAGAGAGCCCTCTTAGCAAAATGCTAGTTGTCCCAATTGGCCTCGATTTCACCTAGGAGCATGGTCCCCTACCCCCTGCCCCAGCTACTCTATCCTTGCCATATTGGGTTAAGATGGAAGGAGTACTCAAGTTATGCTGAAGTCGACTAAATGTTGTTCTTGTTTCTAATGTGTGCTATCACCGATTTCACCCAACCAGATTTCTAGCAACTATCTAATCTAAGCCCTCCCCCCATCACCTTCCCTCTCTCCCCTCCCTTGCAGCTGTCAAAGAGTCTTTTATTCTATACACAAGTCTGTTTTTGAGATCTTATCGTAGAGGTCTCATACAATATTTGTCCTTTTGTCGCTGACTTTCACTCAACATAATGTCTTCCAGTTGAAACCAGGTTAGGAGATGTTCCCTGGAATCATTGTTATTCTTTATCATTGCGTAGTGCTCCACTGAGTATATGTACCGTAGTTTACCTATTGCAAATACCTTTTTATCACCAACATAAATGGAGACTATACACAGGAACCTTGCCAGAAGGAATACACAGAAATAAAATCAACTACGTCTGTGGAAAGAGACAAGGGAAAAGCTCAGAATCAGCAGTCGGAACAAGACCAGGTGCAGACTGCATCACAGACCAGTTGCTCATATGCTAGGTCAAAGTGAAGCTGAAGAATAAGTCCATGAGAGCCAATGTAGACCTCAAGTATATCCCACCTGAGTTTAGAGACCATCTGAAGAGCAGATCTGATGTGTTGAACACTAATGATTGCAGACCAGATGAACTGTGGAATCACATCAAAGACATCATCCATGAAGAAAGAAAGAGGTCATTAAAAAGAAAAGAAAGAAACAAAAGACCAAACTGGATGTCAGAAGACTTTGAACTTGCTCTTGAACATCAAGTAGCTAAAGCAAAAGGAAAGAATGCTGAAGTAAAAAAAAAAAACTGAACAGAAGATTTTATAGGGCAGCTTGAGAAGACAAAGTCAAGTATTATAATGATGTGTGCAAAGAGCTGGAAATAGAAAACTAAAAGGAAAGAACATGTTCTGCATTTCTGAAGTTGAAAGACCTGAGGAAAAAATTCAAGCCTCAAGATTCAATAATGAAAGACTCTGCAGAGAAAATATTAAACGACTCAGGAAGCATAAAAAGAAGATGGAAAGAACACACATTCATTATATCAGAAAGAACTGGTAGATGTTCAGTTATTGGAAGAGGTAGCATGCAATCAGGAACCAAAGGTACTGAAGGAAGAAGTTGAAAGTGCGCTAAAGGCACTGGTGAAAAATAAGGCTCCAGTAATGGATCAAATATCGACTGAGATGTTTCAACAAATGGCCCCATCACTGAAAGTGTTCACTCGTCTATCCCACGAAATTTGGAGGACAGCTACCTGGTCAACTGACTGGAAGAGATCTTGGGAATAGGCATAAATCTGGATCTTTTCCAGTTATGATCCACACAGTCAAATGCCTTTGCATAGTCAATGAAACACAAGTAAAAGCACCTTTCTGGTATTCCCTGCTTTCAGCCAAGATCCAACTGAATGCAAAATTTCCTGAATAATATCGTAATATCACACACAAGTAAAATTTTGTTGAAGAGCATTCAAAAGTGGCTGCAAGAGTATATTGACAGGAAACTGCCAGAAATTCAAGCCAGATTCAGAAGAGGACATGGAACTAGTGATACTGCTGATATCAGATGGATCTTGGCTGACTATGCAAAGGCATTTGACTGTGTGGATCATAACAAATTACGGATAACATTGTGGAGAATGGGAATTCTAGAACACTTAATTGTGCTCGTGAGAAATCCGTATGTGGATCAAGAGGCTGTTGTATGAATAGAACAAGAGGACAGTGCATGGTTATAAAGTAAGGAAAGATGTGCATCAAGGTTCTCTCCTTTCACCATACCTCTTCAATCTGTATGCTGAGCAAATAATCCAAGAAGCTGGATTCTGTGAAGAAGAATGAGGCATCAGGATTGGAGGACTACTCATTAACAGCCTTCATTATGCAGATGACACATCCTTCCTTACTGTAAGGGAAGAGGTCTTGAAGCACTTACTGATGAAGATCAGTATGGGTTGTACCTCAACATCAAGAAAACAAAAATCCTCACAGCTGGACCAGTAAGCAACATCATGATAAATGGAGAAAAGATTGGGGTTATCTAGGATATCATTTTACTTGGTTCCACAATCAACCCCATGGAAGCAGCAGTCAAGAAATCAAAACACATATTACATTGGGAAAATGTGCTGCAAAGGACTTCTTTAAAGCACTGAAAAGTAAAGATGTCCCCTTAAAGACTAAGGTGTGCCTGACCCAAATCGTGGTATTTTCAACTGTACCATCTTCATGCTAAAGCTGGACAATGAATAAGGAAGACATCAAAATAATTGATGCC
Organism: Heterohyrax brucei; assembly: GCA_028571685.1. Lineage (NCBI taxonomy): Eukaryota > Metazoa > Chordata > Mammalia > Hyracoidea > Procaviidae > Heterohyrax > Heterohyrax brucei. Next base: position 106,490,593 of record CM053149.1, on the reverse strand, counting down.
TTTGAATTATGGTACTGGGGTAGGATATTGAATGTACCATGGACTGCCAAAAGAACAAACAGGTCTGTTCTGGAAGAAGTACAACCAGAGTGCTCCTTGGAAGTAAAGATACTGAGACTGTGTCTCACATACTTAGGGACACATCAGGAGGGGTCAGTCCCCAGAAAAGGACCTCATGCTTGGTAGAGTGAAGGGTCAGAGAAAAAGAGGAAGACCTTCAATGAGTTGGACTGACACAGTGGCTGCAACAATGGGTTTACGCATCAAAATGATTGTGGGCATCGTGCAGGAACGGGCGTGTTTCTTTCAGCTGTGCACAGAGTCGCTGTGAGTTGGAACCAACTCGATGGGCTCTCAGGGGGTGCCTGATATATTTAAACTGCCAATTTTTGGTTAGCAGCCATAGCTCTTTACCACTGTATCTCCAGGATTTCCAAAAAATATGTATGGAAATTGGTAAATGAGAACCTAATCTCCTGTGTAAACTTTCACCAAAAACACAATATTAAAAAAAATAAATAAGTAACAGACATACTCTTCAAAACTTTATTTTTATTTTTTATTTAAGTGGTAGGTTTGTTTCATAGGGAGCAAAAGCTGGAACTGAACTTTCAGAAAACCCCAAACTGCACGTTACTCAATGAGTGGCCCAGTTACGCCACAGTTATTTCTCCAAGAGCGTTACTGGCTAGAGCCCCTCTGCTGGTTTGGTTGGCGTTCTGCTTTTTAATCATCTACCGGTTTGGGCCAGGTATTCAGTGTCAGCAGAAGGTGATTCCACTGCGATTCCAGGGTCCCATCCTTAAAGAGGACAATGAAAGTTCCGTTTTTTTGCCATTGATTTAGTGATGGCTAAGAGTTGTAGGTTGAATTGTGCCGGAGATTCTTTTTGTTGTTAAGACTGTATATGATAAAACATACACCAAGTCAACCCTTTCTACACGTACCACCTAGTGACATTCTATGATCATATTCTGAGTTGTGTAACCATTCTCACCCTCCTTTTGCTTCTCTCCCATTAACATAAGTTTATTACCCTCTAAGGTTCTTATCTTTCAAGTTGCTGTTGTCAGTTTGATTCCATATAGTTCTTAAAAGGACATAATGCTCAAGGCAGATAGTTTTTGGTTTTTTTAGTAGTTAAGCTAACGTATCTTTTACTTTCAAGAAGATTTCAGGGAATATTTTTGGCTTAAGATTTAAATTATTACAGGGTAATAGTTTCAAGGGTTTATCTAACTTTCGTGGCTCCAGGAAGTCTGGAACCCATTAGACTTTGAAATTCTGTTATGCATACTCTACCTTTTTGATCAGGATTCTTCTATAGGTTCTTTGACTAAAATGTTCAGTAGGGGTAACTGGGCATCATTCAGTTCTCCTAATCTCTTGGCAAAGGGGGCAGTTGTTCGTGGAAAAAATTAGCCATGTATTTCACATCCTCTTTCTATTCCTGACTCTACTTCTTCCTTTGTTGTTCCAGGCAAATAGACTAATTGTTGTGACTTGAATAGCCCTTGAAAACTTTTAAGACCCAAACAGTACACAACAAACTAGGTCAACAATGAACAGATTATTTAGCTAGTTAACTGGGATGCTCCATGAAACCAGTACCCTAAACCTCCAAGCCAAAGGATCAAATTCCAGAGGTTTTTGGTTGTACACAAGCACCCTTAGTGGTTACTCCTTTTTTTTTTTTTTTTTCAATCATTGTTGTAAATATATGTTGTTACAGATTGATTTATGCTTCCCCCAAAATGCTTGCACCAATTTGGGTAGGCCATGATTTTCAGTACTGTGTGATATTTCTGTATATTGTAAATCCTAGTCTCTGCTTGTGGTTAACAGGACAAGACTGGATTATATTAAAGAGGATTAGGGTGGGACTACAACACTTTTACTAAGGTCACACCCCGGATTCAATGTAAAAGGTGTTTCCCTGTGGGTGTGATGTGCACTACCTTTTATATTACAAGACATAGAAGGTAAGGGAAGCAAGCAGAGAGTGGGGACCTCATACCATCAAGAAAGCAGCACTGGGAGCAGACTGCGCCCTTTGAACCTGAGGTTCTTGTGCTGAGATGCTCCCAAAACAGGGGAGACTGGTGACAAGGACCTTCTTTCAGAGCCATCACAGACAGAAAACCTTCCTGTGAAGCTGGCATGCCCTGAATTCAGACTCCTGGCCTGCTGGACTGTAAGAGAGTGCATTTCTCTTGTTAAATCAATCCACTTGCGGTATTCTTGTTATAGCAGCACTAGATGACTACAATGTATGTGTACTGCCAAATAAGTTTGTGAACTCATTCTAGAAAAGGTGCTGTACACCTCGTTGCTGAATACAGTATGTCCACCTTTGAAGTCCTCCCCTTGGGAAGCTATGCACTGATGCCAACGCCTAGTCCACCATTCAAAGCGACTTTGGAACTCTTTTTCTGGAATGGCCATCAGAACTACTATTGTATTACCCCTGATGTCCTGAATGTCATCAAAATGTCTTCCTTTCAACATTTCCTTTATCTCTGGGTAAAGAAAAAGTCACCAGGGTGACAGATCAAGTGAGTAAGGAGGGTGTTCCAATACAGTTATTTGTTTACTGGCTTAAAAACTCCCTCACAGACAACGATACAATTAAGTTTGTCAACTTGCCACTATGCCACTGTGCACAAGGGCCATTCCAGAAAGAATTCCAAAATTGCTCTGAAGGGTGCAGTAGGTGCTGGCTTCAGTGCATAGCTTCCCATGGGGAGTACTTCAAAGGTGACTGTAGTGATATTCAGCAGTGCGGTATGCTGAAACAATTAAGTTCACAGACTTCTTTGTGAGATCTCTTATGTCTACCACACAACTTTTGTCATTTCAGCTTTTGAAGGTCTACAGCTGACATCAGTTATAGTAATTGGCTGTACAAGTCTGCCCTTAATGAGTGACAGAAATTTTCATGCAAATAATTAGTGGGCAGAGTGTTCTCAGGAAGGGAGAGGAGGAAAGCAGAAGAAAGGTAAGCAAGGACAGTCTCATTTTGAGATTAGTTTCAGACTGAGTCCATGGGGAGCTCTAGACTATGATTTGCACTGCAGAGTTACTCTCACTTTGCAACAAGGGACCAACCTTTTGTACCTTCTGTTGGTTAATCATTAGCTACAGGTTATTCCTAAGGAGGGACAGTGGCAGCTGCGGGGGTGTAATCTCCTTGGCCAAGTGGCTCAGTGGAAGGCAATTCTTACAAACTGGCACCAGGCATGAGTGGGCACCATCCACATTCAGTACAGCCAGGGACCAGGATGACTAATTGTCCTGATTTGCCTGGGACTGTCCTGGTTTTAGCACTTAAAGTCCCACATTCCAGAAGACTGTTTGTTCCCATGCAAACCAGGATGGCTGGTAACCCTCTAGGGGTCCCAAATGTGACCAGTGATGTATGAGGAGAAGCTGATCAAGGAGCTTCTTAGAAGAAGATACAGGAAAGATAAACAACCCCTTTCCTTAATTGAGCCAGTGGCAGTGAGAATGGAGAGAAAGGAGCAGATTCAAGGATGCTTGGGAAGTAGAGATGCCTAATTGTGGGCGATGGGAGAAGAAAAAGTCTAGTATAATCTTCTGGTTTCCTGAGTGGTTATGTGGTGTTATCGATTCAGAGACAACATAGGATAAGGTTGGCTGGGAGCAGAGGAGACACTCCTTTTCGGATGTTGGATTTAGGTGCCTGAAGGATCTCTGGGTGTTGGCAGCAAGGGCATCTAGAGCTCAGATGAAAGAGATGTGAGATGGTGTAAACGAAAGCTAAAACTATGGGAAATAGATAGGAAGTAGGAGTTGATAGAGAGAACAAGAAAATCAAGAATGGAAACCTAGGGAACCCGCGAGTGTTTATTAAACTTCTGCTATACGCCAGGCACTGAACTAAGTGTGTTCTTTCAAAACTTTCATCTCATTTAATCCTCAAACAACCCTGCTATGTTGTTGTTGTTGTTGGGTACGGCCAACTCCATTCCAACTCATAGTGACTCTATGCACAACAAAACGAAATACTATCTAGTCTTGTACCATGCCCACAATCGCTTTTATGCTGAAGCCCATTTTTGCAGCCACTGTGTCAACCCATCTTGTTCAGGGTCCTCTTGTTCGCTGACCCTCCACTCTAACAAGCATGATGTCCTTCTCCAGGGACTAATCCCTTCTGACAACTTGTCCCAAGTATGTAAGACACACACTCGCTATCTTTGTTTCCAAGGAGCACTCTAGTTGTACTTCTTCAGGAAAGACCTGGTTCTTATTTTGGCAGTCCATTCAACAATCTTCTCCAGCATCTTAATTCAAAGGCATCAATTCTTTTGTCTTCCTTATTCATTGTCTAGCCTTTGCATGCATATGGCACAATTGAAAATACCAAGGCATGGGTCAGGCACATCTTAGTTTCAAGGTGACATCTTTGCTTTTTAATACTTTAGATCCTGATATGTGGGTATCATAATTATATTCTCTGTTTAAGGACAAGAAAATTGGCTCTCAATCATTGTGACTAGCTCACAGTCTCCAGGCTAGTGTGTGGGAGAGCCAGGATTCCAGCCCAGACAGGAAATGACAGGGTTGAGGAGGGAAGAATCAGAAAAATAAGTCTACAAAAGACAGAGATGCCCTGGAAACTCTCCCCAGCTGTCCTCTGTCCGTTTGTTGCCTCTAGCCACCCACCAGCTCAGTACTGCTGTCTTCATTTGAATCTTATTTGAGATACAGTTGCTGGACTCAGAATCTGATTCCCTGTCTGGGTATGCCCCTGACTCAGGGACTCTCTGAGTGACTGGGTCAGGCCTCCTCTTGTTTAGCACAAGGTTCTAGCCAGAACATCAGGTTCTTATTCCTTTGAGTGGGAATTTCCTCACCATCTGGCCCCACCTGCCTCTCTGTATTGCCTTTGCTCAGAATGCCTTTCCTCTCCAGCACTGCCTGGAAAATTCTTACTCATCCTTCAAATCCTAGCTTAAGTGTCACCTCCTTGTGATGCCCTCCTCTGTGGCCCCTCGTGTTTTCCCTTTCCCTCTGTGCTCTTGCAGAACGTGGCGCAAGTATCTATTAGAGTAGTCATTGTGCTAAACTGCAGCTATGTGTTTACACGTCTCCAGTTACCTCTACAAAACGGTGACCTCCTGGTGGACAAGAGGGTGTTTTATTGTTCTTCGTATTTATCCTCTGTTTTCAGAGCACCTATGCTGTGCCTGGTAATAGGGCAGGCGATCAATAAACGTGAGTGTGTGCTGGTGGGACTGACCGCCGCCTGAAAGGGGGAGCTCCCCACTTGCACTTCCCAGGAGCAATCTCTAGAGGGCAATCTCACACCATGCTTCGTTTCTCCACCCCCTCTGCCCAGTTAACTTTTTTCCTTCAGGCAGGATAAAGGCACGAAGAGATGGATAGACTAGATAGATGGATAGGGTGGGCATAGTTTTGATAAGATCCTGGAGCTGACAAGCTCTGGAACTCGAGAATCTATCCAAACCAATTTAGGTACTGAAGGCCTGCTGACCCATCCCTTAAACACATAGGAAACTTGGGGGGAAAGGTACTGGTTTCAACATGAAAAAAGAAAATTGTCCGATGGACATTCATAAACTTTTAAGGAAACAGCTACAAAGCGAAAGATATCAATTAATTTCAACTCAGTTCTTCTTGTATGTAGTTACGCATTTCGCGTGGATGCGTTTTATATTTTTATATACATGGGCACTCCTACAGAGTCAAGAACACTTAATGCTCTTGAAAACGCTCTAGGAGGGAGTAAGAGGAATGGAGGGTTCAAATGAACCACAGACTCCCCACCAGAGGGCTCAGGACTCTGCTGGCTCCGTGGGTTAAGTCAGGCGCGCTGAGTCAGAGACTATAGGTTCAGTCTCCTTTTGTCCTGCAGAGGGCCTGAAGCTAAGCCCAGAAAGCTAAGAGTGAGCAGCACAGGCTGCCCCCGACCACTATCCTTCTTGATCTCAAGATATAATGGAAGAGGGATGATATCTCATTGACCTAAGTAGTTAAATTAAGAAATTTACTGAGGAGTTAATGAACCGGAAGAGGGTCTGGTCCCCCGCACTCCTGGCTCAGAGGGTAAAAGGGAGATGAGATGAGACAAGAACAGAACCGACTTAGAATTCAAGTCCAAATTAGTTAGGTGCTCTAAAGCACTGAGGCAGGAGAGCTGTGGGTGAGCCCAGGAAGGCTTCTGGGAGGAGACGGTTTTCCAGTGGGCCTTCACAGGTGAGTCAGTGTCTCACAGGCAGTAGGCAGAGCATCGTAAAAGAAGGGAAGAGCAGGAAAACTAGATGGCATCTCTCTCAAGCCTCCCAGAGTTCCTGAAGCCATGGTCTTCATTTACACATGAAAGGATGGAAGTTCAAGGAGTTAGTAACTACAAGGGCCACTTATTGAGTACTTCCTTAATTCAGGCACTGTACTAAGTCCTTTACATATACTGTCTCCACAACCTTGATAGGAGATAGCTGTCATTAGGCTCATTTTTCAGGTAAGGAAACTAAGGTTCAGAGAGCTTAAACAAGTCTTTAAAATTCAGACTTCAAGGGTAAGACTGTAAGACTGCTCTCTTACACATTCCTTCATATCTCTTTCAAAGTGGCCTACACAGTTGCAGGGTTGAAACAGCTGGTATTCTCTGCTTCAGCTAAGATAATCTGACATCAGCAGTGATACTCTCGTTCCACATCCTCTTCTAAATCCAGTTTGAATTTCTGGCAGTTCCCTAGTGACTTATTGCTGCAATCATTTTTAAATCAGCACGGTTTTACTTGCATGTGGTATGAATGATGATGTTTGATAATTTCCACATTCTGTTGGAACATCTTTCTTTGGAATGGGAAAAATTATAGATCTCTTCCAGTTGGTTGGCCAGGTAGCTCTTTTTCAAATTTCTTGACATACATGAGTGAGCATTTCCAGTGTTGCACCTGTAGTATTGAGCAACATCTTGATAAACAGAAAATACTGAAGTTGTCCAGGATTTCATTTCACTTGGACCCACAATCAATGCTCATGGATGCAGCAGACAAGAAATTTGAAGACTTAATTACATTGGGCAAATCTGCTGCAAAAGTCCTCTTTAAAATGCTAAAAAAAAAAAAAAAAAAAGGCAAAGATGTCACTTTGAGGACTAAGGTGTGCCAGAAAATACCAACAACAAAACCCAAAGCCATTGCCATTGGTTTGATTCTGACCCATAGCAACCCTATAGGACAGAGTAGAACTGCCCCATACGGCTTCCAAGGAGCGCCTGGTGGCTTTGAACTGCCAGCCTTTTGAGTGGCAGCTGTAGCTCTTAACCATTATGCAACCAGAGCCTCCTGAAAGTAACACAACCACGGTACTTTCATGGTATTTTCAATTGCCTTGTGTGTATGTGGAAAGCCAGGCAATGAATAAGGAAGACCAAAGAAGAATTGATGCCTTTGAATTATGGTATTGGCAAAGTATAAACATACCATGGACTGTCCAAGGAAGGACCAAATCTGTCTCAGAAGTGGCACAGCCAGAATGCTCCTTAAAAGTTGGGGACACTTAGTCTTACATACTTTGGACGTGTTATCAGGTGGGACCAGTCTCTAGACAACGACACCGTGCTTGGTAGAGGGTCAGCCAAAAAGAGGAAGACCTTCCATGAGAGGGACTGACAGAGTGGCTGCGACGATGGGCTCATACACAGCAACAGTTGTGAGGACGTCATATGTAGGACCAGGCAGTCTTTCCTTCTGTGTACACAGGGTCATTGTGAGTTGAAACCGATTTGAGGCACCTAACAGCAATCAAACGGCAGAAGAGAAAATTTATTGAGTGCATACAATAAATGTGTCAGCCTGTTTCTAAATGCTTTGCACATTTTAACTTAAATAACTAGCTGAAGTAGGGTCTGCAATTATCATCATCTTACAAACATGGAAACTGAGGCCAAGGGAGGTTAGGTAATATAAGACTGCTGCCAGGCAGTCTGCTTCCACAGTCTGGGCTCTTTAAGATCAGCTTCTACCATGCTGACTGCTCTATGAAGGGAAAAAGGACAGGGCAGTCAGCACTCAGGGTCAGTGACGGAAGCAGTGGTGTAGAAAATGGGGGTCGGGTGGGGATGCAGCAGTATGTGGGATGAGGGAGACAGAATGTGAAAGAGAACCCCAATACAGGAGGCAGCTCAGGGGTTTTCTCTGCTGTTTCACAGCAGAAATGCAATGCTGAGTTCCTATCAAAAAGGCTGACAGCGTAATATCCTTAGAAGGCATTTTGTCAAAGTGCTTTTTAATTAGCATAGACAGACAGCTGCATTGCAAATAGGGCTTCCCTTTCCCCTGTGACCAGGGATCTGCCAGCCCTTTCCTGAATGGCTGTTACCAACCTCCAGGGTCTGTAACCACCTTGTTGAGAGGAAGCTGAGCTGTACAGGAGAAACAAATGGGGTAGGTCTGGTTGGGAGACTGACTTCGTGATGGAGAAGAAACCTTCCAGGGCCCTGGTGGCTAACACAAGTCTATCCAAGGTCTTTGTCACCAGTTCTATGCTTTCTGACTCACAGGAGGGAAAACGAAAGCCAAGATCACCCTCCCAGACTTACAGGAGTGGAAATATTCCATTTAGAGACATGAAAGCTATAGGGAGAAACAGCGCATTATTAATTAAGAGCAGGGACTCTGAAGTTGGGCTGCCTGAAACAGTGACTCTGTTACTATGTGACTTTGGGTAATTTACTCAACTTCAGTGTCCCATCTGTAAAATGAGTTTAATATTGATATCTGTAAGTATTATTGGAAACCCTGGTGGAGTAATGTTTAAGTGCTAAGTCTGCTAACCAAAAGACTGGCACTTCAGATCTGCCAGGTACTCCATGGAAACTCTATGGGGGCAGTTCTAGTCTTTCTATAGGGTCAGTATTAGTCAGAATCAACTAAACAGCTGTGGGTTTGGTTTGTTTTTTAATTATTAATACTAATGATTTCTCATGGGGATTAAAAAGCCCACATACTCCTAAAGTGTTTGAGACAATGTTGTAACCTAGTACTTTTTTCAGAATTAAAGGAGTTATACAGTTGAGAGGGAACAACAACAGAAACAATTTTATTATTCAGGAGGAAATGTTGGTGGTATCATGGTTAAGAGCTACAGCAGCTAACCAGAAGGTCAACAGTTTGAATCCACCAGGCACTCCCTTAGAAACACAATGGGGCAGTTTTACTCTGCCCTTTACAGTCACTATCTGTCAGAATTGACTAGAGGGGTTAGGGTTCAGGACACACTAACAGGGATTGTGGCTGGCTACAAGAAAAATTTCCCAGTAATAAAGGGTGTGAAGCCCTGGGGCCAGTTGTAAAACCTCCTCCAATTTCTTCCCCAGAGAGGTTTATGTTTTAGAGGAGGTAATTTCTGGAGGCAGGAACCTGGACCAGAGGACCTGGTGATGGGCAGGTCTGTTTGTCTTCATGACAGGTCACAGACAGCACCCTCTGGATCCTCCCGTGGGCCTCACCTTTGGTTTATGACCAGGAGATGCAGCACCTGCCTCCCAAGGCCCCCATTCATAGCGGTTGTCTGGGTCAGAGTAAATTTCTGTTTTAAATGTACCTCCTAAATGCTACCCACATCTCCCCAAGGCTTCACACTCTTACACTGCCCAACACTGAAAGTTGCTTCTCTTTGGCTGAGATGACCGGAAAAGCTCCGGGAAGCAGAGAAGTACGAAAGGAGGAGGAGGGAAAGAGGGGTGAAGGGGAGGAGGGGAGGAGAAAGAGGATGAGCTGGAGGAGGTGGCTGGGATGGGGTCCCATGCTGGGGGTTGGCCAGCACGGGCCTCTTCAGGAGGTGTACATGGTTAACATGTGGGGCTGCTAACACAAAGGTGGGTGGTTTGTGTCTACCTATCAGTGCTTCAGAAGAAAGCCCTGGCGATCTACTTCCCCAAAACTCAGCCATTGAAAACCCCGTGGAGCAAACTTCTACTCTGACACAACGGTTGTTACGGGTCAGATAGACTCAGAGAGATAGGTCCTAACCTCAGAGCAAGCTGAAAGGCCTGGCTACCAGCAAAGGAAAGTTGCAGAGCATCAGGGGGAGGGAAGCTCTGGCTGAGTAATTCTTATCTTTAGGAAGGTCTGAGTCATTGCCATTTGCAGGGAATTTCCTGGACTATGAACTTGATTGCACAGAGGACAGGATGGCTGGGTGGGAGGAAGTTAGTCTCAGGTGCCACACCCACCTCTCCCCCCTGCAGCCGGGTTTGCTAAGTTTCCCCAAACAGCACAGTGTTCAGCACTGAATCAGGTCCAGCCTGGCCTCCTGCAGCGGTATGACCGCCATCAAATCCTTATCTTTACAAAGCCATGGCTCCCTCATCTATAGAAGTGGACAGTAACAGCACTTATTTAGAATAAGCACTTAATATACTCTGGGCTCGTATAACATCATAAGCAATGAGTCCTGCGGTCAGAGATTTGCAGTGAGGAGAAGGAATAGAGATGAGAGTCTGTCCCCGGGTTGCTGAGGAGAAGAATAAGACAGGCGTACATCGAAAGAAATGCAATTGGTTGGCTGCCTTTTCCAGCTAATGGGAGGGAGTAAGAGCACAAATACTGAAAACAATCATTTGCAGTCACTCTTTGCAGCATATTTTCTCACAATTTTGCATTGGTTTTCTCTTTCACGGTCTATGTTGGGGTGTTATTTAAACGAATGTGTATCCCTAGAGCTCCCACAGGCTGCCAGCAGGAAGCGGCAGTCAGGAAGCACAAGGTGGCAAGCCGGCTGTTGGATTAGGGCTTGTTCTTGGCCACGAAGTAGCTCCGACTCCGCCTCCCGCCCCCCGCCCCCCGTCCCTCACCCCCCACCCCAGCTGATGCTGGAGGATTGACCATTTAATTACTAAAGTAGAGAGGAGAAGGGAAGAGCGGGGACTAGACCTTGCTGGCTGAAGACTAGGTAGGAATCACTGAATTCCCTAAGAGATGAGAGTTTACGAGGCACCTGTGTATCCATGACTTTGCTCTGTTGGTAACCAGGGAAATCTTCAAAATGGTAAGGGCACCTTCCTCCCTGCAATTTGAGGGAGACTGTTGCCCCAGATAAAGGTTACCCAAAACCCGCTGCCGTTGAATCGAGTCTGACTCATAACGACCCTAGAGGTCAGGAGGGCTTAAAAAGGAGAGATGGATAAGCACCAAGAAGCCCTGGGGAAGATCTGCCTGGGAGGCTTAGAGACATCCTCTGTTTGAGGCAGAGACTTGAAAAGGAAGCGGAGAAACGGAGGCTGTAGGCCGAGAACACCATCTCGGGGAGCAGATGTCGAGGACGGATTAGACCCTGACGACGGAAGTCAAATATTGACCCAGTGAAAACTGCCTCATGTTTGCACAGGGCAAACCGGTGCAGCAACTTCCGTGGGAGGAGGTGCCAGAAAGAGCCCTGGTCCCAGTCTGGAGGTCACCCTCGGCACTCCCACATGCTTTCCCAGAGGAGCCTCGCAGAGGTACAGAACAGAGTCTCCCTGACTGACAGCAGATCCTCGGGGAGGATTTACATACGGGTGCTTATGTGTGAAGCCAGGGCAGGCACACACACACACACACACACACACACACACACATCATTAAATGGTCTTGGGGAAAAAACAAAACAAAACAACACCAATATGGCACATCCTCAAAAAGCTAGAGCTGGAAATACCGTAGATGCGGCAATCCTCCTCTTAACTTGTATATCCTAGAGAAATAAGAGCTGTGACATGAACTATTCACACGTACAGCCATGTCTGTAGTGCTGTTTACCACAGGAAAAAGATGGAAACAGCCTCAGTGTCCATCAATGGACAAACTGTGGGACACACACACAACAGGACACTTACACAATGTTAAAGAATAATGATGACTCCGTGAAATCTCTCACAACATGGATGGACCTGTAGGACATTATGCTGAATAAGTCAAACACAGAAGGACAAATATTGTATGAGACTACTAACAGAAAAAATCAGGAACAGGTTTTCACAGATAAAAACATTCTCACACGGTTACCAGGAAAGGAGTAGGGGGCTGTCTTAGTCATCTAGTGCTGCTGTAACAGAAATATCACGAGTGGATGGCTTTAACAAAGGAAAGTTGATTCTTACACAGTGCAGTAGGTTGCAAGTCTGAATTCAAGGTGTCCGTTCCAGGGGAAAGCTTTCTCTGTCAGCTCTGGAGGAAAGTCCTTGTGTTGTATCAGTCTTTGTTCAGGGAGCATCTCTGTGCAGGAATCTCAGGTCTGAAGGCTGTGATCATCTCCTGGTGCTGCTTTCTTGATGGTGTGAAGTTCCCAATTCTCTGCCAGATTTTTTCCCTTTATATTTCAAGAGATCACCTCAGGGCACAAAACAAACTTACACATTGAATCTCGCTCTACCAACACAACTGCTGCCCATCCACCCTCATTAACATCATACAGACAGGAATTCCAACATCGAGGAACATCACACAATACCAGGAATTATGGCCCAGCCAAACCACTACAGATTTTTTAGGGAATAAATTCAATCCATGACAGGGGCACTAAGGTACTAACCAGATAGGAAGCACATGTACTAACCTTGGGGGGGAAGTCAGGATAAAGGAAGACACTGAAAGGTAAGCAACAGTAAAAGGCAACAAAAGGGTAAATAGTAATACATATACAATTCTCCAACAACAGTAATAACAATAACGTACACTGAACAGGGGTGGGAAGGCATATGCAAGTATATATCGTGTGTGTCCCAGCTGTGACTATACCCATGTATGCATGAGTGCACACAGGGGACACAGTCATGAAAACTTCCTAGCCATAATTACACCTCCTGGGACAAATACTGGGCTTGACAGCTAAGTACCATAGTCTCAGGGGATGTCTCTTGGCATATCATAATCCATACAGACAATGTTTTACATCCTACCTTAGTGAGTAGTGGCCAGGGTCTTAGAGCCTGCAAGCAACCATCTAAGATACAATTGGTCTCTTTCTGACCACAGCAAAGAATAGCTAAGAAAACCAAAGACTCAAGGCAACAATTAGTCCAAACAACTAATGGAACACATAAACCATGGCTTCCACTAGCCTGAGACCAGAAGAACTAGATGGTGCCCAGCTAACACTATCTACTGCTCTGACTGGGTTCACCAGCCATGGACAGAGTGGGCCAGTAGTATAGAACAAAATTCGAAAGCATAAATAAGACCAAGCTTCCGGTCTGACAGAGATGGGTACAATTCAGAATTCTCTGAATTACAACTCAGATTTCTCTGGTTTTGCTTGTTACTTGCATGTGTGTATTACTGCCATACACTTTTATCACATGTGTAGATTTGTGTATCCACCACCTCAGTCAAAATACAGGATCCCTTTTGTAGTCCTTTCAAAACACACACTTCCCTCTTCCATCCCTCTGGCAATCCCTAATCTGTCCTCCACTTCTAGAATCCTGAAGTGTCAAGAATGTTATATAAATAGAATATATAATATGTAACTTTTTAATGCTTTTCAATTCCAGCATAGTTTCTTGGAGAATCAGGCAAGTTACTGCAATGTACTAATAGGTGGGTCCTTTTTTATGACTAGTATTGCATCCTGCACTTTCCAATGTCCTTTCCAATTTTCTGCACCTCGGGGTCACTAGTCTTTCAACATCACACTCAAAACTCACCCTGCCATCCCGGTGTTTGTTATCTATTGCAATTACTTGTTGTATGTTCATTTATTGTATGCTTATATAGGTTAGGAAAGGCTGGTGGTGCAGTGGTTAGGTGGTACAGCTGCCAACCAGGTCGGTGTTTCGAATCTACCTGGTGCTCCTTGGAAACTCTATAGGGTAGTTCTACTCTGTCATACAAAGTCGCTGTGAGTCAGAATTGACTTGACAGCAACCGGTTTGCCTTGAGTTCTCATATAGGTTATGTTCTTGCCGTTGTCTTCCTCTTCCCATATACCCTATCCTCACAACTACACAAAAAAGCTCTGTCTGTATACTAGAACCTACCCCCTAATGAGCACTGACTCACCCTAGCTAGACAAATGAGGCTTAAAAACCCAGAGCCATTGGCAGCAGCCATTTCATATCACGTGGCCCAGGAAGCAGAGAGAGTTGGCCTACAATGACAGAGGCATTGGATCAGAGGCGACGGAAGGTAAGGGAGGCTGTCTGTTACCTACAGCGCTGGTCTCAGTGCTGGGAGTCTTGAAGCCTGGAATCCTGAGACACTGCTATATGCATGTGACTACCAACCTTTCTCACAACCCTCGTCTCTTTTTCTCTCAAACGAGCTTGTTAGATGTGACCAGGTCTTAATAAGCTTTTTTACTCAACCAGATTATAGTATTTCAGGCCAAAGGCTAACTTTCATATTGTTTTTTTTATTGTGATTAAGTGAAAGCTTACAATCCAAGTCAATTTTCCATATAAAACCCCGAGCACCTGCCTCTCTGCAACTGTATCTGCTCTCCTCACTCGGTGACAGCACACTCTTCTTTTCCATTCTTTTCTCCCAGTATCCACTCAACCAACTCTTATCCTCTCCTCTCTACCCTCTCCTCTCCCCTCTAAAAAGAAATCAGTAGGACAGCCTCATATATATTACACTATGAAGTACACACACCACCAGAATCACTCTGTGTCCTCAAGTTATAGTCCGGTATTTCTAACTAAAAATCCTTTGCACTTTGGGCCCTCTTCTTTCCACTCCTCCGTCCTTTGCAGAGATCCTCAGCATTCACTCTCTATTTTCTCTGCCTGTCTCAGTGGCTCCACTGTGATAGCACACTCCCACAAGGGGGTATTATTAACTTGGACTTGGAGCACACTTTAATTAACACTGCAGTCCTTAATGCCTCAACCCCTCAATTTGGAAAATGACTTCCATCTTTCTCAGGAAACCCTAGCAGTGTAGTGGTTAAGTGCCACGACTGCTAACCAAAAAGTCAGTAGTTCAAATCCATCAGGCACTCTGGTAACTCTGCGGGGCAGTTCTACTCTGTTTAAAGGGTCTCTTTGAGTCAGAATTGACTTGACAGTAGTGGGTTTGGTTTGGACTTTTCTCTTTGTTAAATGTCCATATACTGCCTTTCGTGGGTAGTTATCTCCTTCCCCCTTCAAACTAGGAGAGCCCTTAAACCTAAGAATGTCTCCCCCAGCAGCTGGAGAGTTCCCTGAGGGCAGAGAGAATGTTTCCATTAATCTTATGGATCTCAGGGGAAGAACTTGGTTTCTATTTATTTTTTGTAATCCAGGCCTGATACTAACTCTGCACACTGTAGGTGCTTAATAAATGTTGATTGACCCAGTAAACAATAAACTCAGTTCCCTGGAGTGTCATATTTGTTCTTTCTACAGGGAGAAAGTAATAACATTAGGCGGAATAGGCTAGATCCCTTAATGTGATTACCTGGGATTTGTGGGCTGGTGACTCTTTCCCCCAACTTTATTGGGTACATCCATCTCTACGAATAAATATTCTCAAACAGAGACCACTAATACTTCTGGTCAAATGGTGAGCTACCATTAATTGCCCTCACTCTGCTAATCGTGACTCCATCGTGTCGCCTCCACACCAAGACAGGGAGGCAACTCGATAACTGTTACCGCACTGGATTGTATGGAAATAAACACTCCATCCAAGTTCCAGAGCATGAATGTGCTCTGGATTTGCACCCAGATTTTTATTTATTTTTTATTTTTTTAGTATAACAGCTTGAGATATAATCCACCTAACATATAATTTACCTGTTTATACTATTCAATTGTTTTTAATATAGTCAGAGGTGTACAAACAGCACCACATTCCATCACTCCAAAAAGAAATTCCAAACTCATTAGCAATCACTCATTTCCTCCCAACCTCTCAGCCATAGGCACCCACTAATTTTATTTCTGGATTGGCCTATTCTGCACATTTTATCCAGTATGTGGTCTTTTGTGACTGACTTCTTTGTCTTAGCATGTTTCATCCATGTTGTAACATATTAGTAATTCATTCCTTTTTTATTGCCTAATATGTCCTTGTATGGATAAACCACATTTCATTTTTCCATTCATCAGGTGATGGATGTTAAGAGTTATTTCTACCTTTAACAAGTTATTTCCCCAATGTTTCAATTTACACATCTATAAAAATGCGAGTTAACAGCTGCCTGCCTTGTCTGTTTCAGGGCATTACTGGAGGTATACATGGACTATATAAAGCACATTCTAAACTAATAAGGCAGTATATGAACGTAAAGACATTATTAGATGTCTGAAATCAAGTAGAAGAGCACTGGGGTGGGTTCTTCTCCCTGACTTTATGGCCTCTTGTGGGTTAATTCAGTGCAGCAGGCCAGAGTCTCCTTACGTTTGATCTCTATGTAGAGTCCCTTTTGCCTTTTTCATAGGTAATAGAATGCAGCCCTGGCCTATTATCTCATCAATGTTTGTTGCTAGGAGACCAGGTAGAGTATGCTTAGCTCAGTGTAATCCACTGCCACGTTAGAAAATCATTTAATTCACAGGAGAATGGCAGTCACAATCCATCCCTATTTTTAGCAAGACTAGGGGAAAGGGCTGAAGCTACAGATGTTCTTAGGGGCCCTGGTTCACCGACTATCTTGTCAACGCTCTTTTCTGTTAGGTTAGCTTTTTTTCACCAGTTAACATGTGTCAGTGAGATTTTTTTTCCCACTGTCCCTCAAGTAAACGTGCTCAAGTAATGCAAAAACATTTTAATATTAGGCCAAAAAAAAAAAAAGAGAGACAGAATTAGGGAAGGAAACCTGTTGCACAAAGATTTCCATAACTTCCTATTTTTTGCAGATATTTTACAATTATAAAAGATGCAAGGGGCATAAATGGCTGGGATAGGCAGTGGTTTACTATATAAGAATGATTGTTTCCTTTCTACTAGTAACAGCCTAAAGCCTAATTTCCCCCTTTAGAGGCTTAGTAAGAGTAGCTAGGGACAGGATAAGAAACAATGATTCTAGATGCTTTGTTTTACATCCAGCAAAATGGTTATTAACATCTCAACTATTTTCTTTTTTTAACCAACTCAAGGAAAGGTTACAGCTGCTGTCAACAATCATGGGAAGTTGGTAATCCTCAGGACAGCGAGGTGACCAGCACACAGCATCCACCGGTTTGGATTATGTACCCCACTGCTTCTCTCCACTGATGTGCTTAATTAAGTGCTGACTAGTACAAAATAAATGAAGCTGCAGTTTCTCACTGCCTATCCAAGCAGCATCAGAAATTTGCTGAGAGGAAGAGAATCTGCCAGAAAAACTCCTGTTTATCACCACCTTCCCATGCTATTTCTATTCTAGTTTGTCTGGATGTCACATCTGATTCTTAAGGGGGCAAAAGGCTTATGGATCCAAGAGACATCTTACTGAAATGGTGATACATGGGTAGTGATAGTTTCATCTTCATTTTATCAGGAAAGAAATAGCAGCAAGGAGCTGTGGCTAGGGCAGTGCAGTTAGGCTAGGACATAATTCCAGTCACATCAAAAGAAATGCAGAACTATACCTGACTCAGCCTCATTCCCGATGTCATGTTTTATATCATTCAAAAGTTCTTGTACAAGTCTCTTTAGGGATCAACTGCTTGACTGTCTGGGAGTTATTTCCATTTGCTTAGTCTCTTGAAGGTAGGGAGAGGCAGTGAAAAAGGAACTGCATTTTTATAGTTCAATTAGTCAATTTTGGATGAGGGCACTCAACTTAGTTCACAAAGGGTGCCAAAATTCACACTGTCCCCTTGCACAGCAAGGAGAGTTATAGCAAACAATCAGAGCTCCAGATTTCTCAAATTAATTCTTCATCATCCCCACTCCACCTCAAGATAATTGCCAGCATGCTCTTATTGAATAGTTAAAGATGGGTGATGAAAAATCATTGGTAGGTCTGCTATTGCCATAATCCTTTTGATGACACTTTTCTCACGAGCTTAAAAAGAAAAGACCATACATTCAGGGTTATTTAAAATTACCAAAGTCCCTAAAATAGAGGACTAGTTTATTTTCTTGTATTAAAGTAAGTAACAATGTTTGTCTCATTATTGGCTTATCCATATTCAAACTCACCTGCTCAGAAAGTTTCAAACCCATAAAGCTTCCAACAACTCTTATTAACCATAAGAAAGTATTTATAACAATAAAAGTTACATATATAGGAAAGATCAGAGTAGAAAATGTCAATCAGGTGTCAGGAGAGAAAGAAGGCATTTTGTGATTGATGTATCATTTCCTGTCCATGGTTCAGGGAATAAGACGTTTCTACTGCAAGCTGAGAAATTACGAGAAAACCTTGGTATCCAGACTGGATTCTGAGTTCTCTACTGTACTATTTTTGGCTGGTCTAATGCAGTCAGTTGGATAAAAGAGGCCAGATTAACCTCAGGGTTGGGGTAGAGGACTGAGTACAAATACACTCTAGGCCTGAACTTGAACGGCAGTGGGACAAGTTGGAGAACTAATCATTTAATATCCAAATCAGGCCTGTTGTCAACAGCCAGGTCAGTACCCTCCCAGGCATCTTGTACTCGGGACCCTCAGAGAATGAGCACCACAGGTGAAGGGCTGACACAGCTGCGGCTGTTTGTTTAACGGGCAACACCCACAGGGACAGAATCACAGCCTTTAACACTGTCCCTCAGATAATCAACATGTCTCTACCTCTAGGGCTGGATAAATCCCTAATGATTTCAGGTTAGACAGGATCTTGAATCATAACTCATAGCAGAAGTGACAGGTTCTGCTCTACAGAATCTATCTACAGTATAGATCCAAGATGCACTTATAGAGAGTGGCAGAGTACATGGTCTTCAAAGATCTGCTTCTGGCCTACTGGAAAGCTCTTGTTACAAATTGGACAATCCAGATAGAGGGACTGCACTTGCTGCTCCAAGGTCTGATCCTCCTTACGCATGTCATCAGTAAAGTACATGTTGCACACGGGGCATTTTGTGACGGAGGCCTGGGAGACAAAGCACAGAGAATAACAAGACGGTGAGCTCCATGTGGCAGAGACCACGCCTCGCTTGCTTCTTATCATTATCTTCAGCACCGAGAATACTGACTGGCACATGGTAAACCAAACCAAAGCCACTGCTGTCGAGTCGATTATGACTCACAGCAACCCCACAGGACAGAGGCGAACTGCTCCACAGAGTTTTCAGAGTGCCCGGCAGATTCTAACTGCCAATCATTTGGTTAGCAGACACAGCACTTAACCACTATGCCACCAGCATTTCCTTGCAAAAGGTAGATGCTCAAAAACTAAGGCAGGAATGAATGAATTCACATTTGAAGATGCTCACTAGAGCATTCTCTGACCCCAGTACTGAAAGGGCCTGGGATAGCTCATGCCGTCTAAATGGCTCCCAGCCTAGTTGCTACCTCTTCTCTAGTTGTGCTACCAAACAACTCACAGCTGGACATCTCATGCAGAACGCTGATGGACGAACTGTGCTTCCTTCTCCCCACCTCAACAAGCTGGCTCAGCTTCGGATATAAACAGAAGGGTTTAGCGGAGCGCCAGGGTTAGCAAAAGGCACCAGTCTCCTCCCTACAGTTCTCCTATGACCTAGAGCAGGAAGTGAGAGTCTCTCTAGGATGTGATGTGGGCAGTCTCATGAGTCAAATACTTACCAGGTTGGAGGAAGAACTTTCTTGGATACCTGTGGGGAATAAAAAGGGTTTCATGAAAGGAAAATTACATCATCCTTAGATTTTCTAACCATTCGTCTGTGTCTTCCCCTGCTTCTGATTCTTTACCTCTCATATATACCATTTACTTCTGAGGGGGGATCAGAGTCCATGATAAAGAGAAAAGGAAGGAAAAATTACTGAAATGGCATTTTCTTTTTTTTTTTTTAATTTTTATTTAACATAACTGAGTGAAAATGTACATTCACATATAAATTTACATGCCCACCTATATGCAGCTTCCACTGCTCTCCCTGTCCGGTGACTGCACACTATTCCTCTCTGCTCCATGTCTCATCTTCCCAACAGCCTCCTTTCCCCTCCTTTCCGTCCACTCCCCTTCCTCCAGCCAGAGGTCAGCAAGATGATATCCTATAGATGTACAGAACTATAAAGTGCTTCCAATATATGGTCACTCTGCATTGCCAAGTCCAATCCATTCCTGTCCAAAGAGTGGACCTTTGTTATAATTTATGGGAAAGGGCAGCATCAGGGCCGGGGGCCATGCTCTCAGAGGAACCCCAAAACTGCTGGACCATCAATTGAGGTCTTTTAGTGGAGATCTCATGTTGCACCCCTTTTTATTCTTGTGTTGCCAGTGAGACTCCTCTCTGTGAGCTCCATCGTGGCTATCACTGGTGGTGGCCGGGCACCATCCGGTTCTTCAGGTCTCAAGTCGATGTAGGCACCCACTCTTGTGGGTCTCTCTGTCTTCTCGGTTGTCTTTACTGCATGTCATTTTGGTCCTCGGTGAGCATACATTCCTGCTGAGTTGGGACCATTTGCTGTGTCCTCGGATGGCAGCTTGGCAGCTTTTAAGACCCCAGATGCCACTCACCAATGTCGGGTGCAGAGAGCTCTCTTAGCAAAAGGCTAGTTGTGCCAATTGGCCTGGAATTCGCCTAAGAGCATGGTCCCCCATCCCCCGCCCCCCGCCCCAGCTGCTCTATCCTTGCAGTATTGAGTTAAGATGGAAGGAGTACTCAAGTTATGTTGAAGTCCACTTAATGTTGTTCTTGTTTCTAATGTGTGCTATCACTGCTTTCTGAAATGGCATTTTCAATAGCTATGCACGTAATCAAAACAAAACAAAAATCCACAAGAAACATAATTTCAGAGTAGGAGAAATAAGGTTTTAAGAAGAGTAATAACAATCTAACAATAGCCTGAGACTAGATTTTAAGACCACATCCATGCAAACAGACATTTTTCAAATGAAATATTTAAAAACAGTATTTAGAGAAAAATATTTATTTGTTCCCTGCAAAGATCTGGTTATGATTCTTCAGGTAAAATTCCTGCCTTAAACTATCCAAAAAAGCAAATAAGGTGTCATATTGTTTCTGGAGACAAGAGAGAAAAGCTCCCTGTTTGGCAAGCACGTCTTACCCCAAGTGAGTGACAGGAGTGTCTCTGACCCCCTTTTCCCGTTCTCCAAGACCCCCGTCCTCTTTCCCACTCCTGCAACCCTAGGTCAGGCCATCGGGGTGGCTGCCGTGACTGCTGATTCCTGGGCGGAATCACGTGCCCCTACTGCTTCCATTTCCAAGTCTTAATTAGCTTCCTCAGCTTTGGATGTGTATATCTTCTAGATAAAGACATTTCTCTGATTTATACATTTGGAATATAGCCGCGGGACTCAATTTGTGTCTGCTGCCTCTGGGTGAATGATCTGATTTGCGTCTTCTGAATTCAGATTTATTTCTCAATTAACACTTCACGCCTGGTAATCTTTCTATTGGGTTCTCAGTTTCTGCCCAGCAAGTCTAACAATGAAACTGGTCTTAATTAGCATCTCAGCCTCAAAAAAAAAAAAAACAAAGCTGCATACTTGCGGGGGAAGGCATGTAGGCAGGGGTCTTCTAGCAAGAACAGGAAAGCTGTCTTACCACTATATGGGTTTCCATACACAAGTCCTGGACTTCGTTGTGCACCTCCTCGAGCTGAAGCAGCTGCTTGATATGGCAAAGAGTCATCATCGAGACCCATGTAACTCAGCAATCTGCTGTTCTCCCTCTTCAAAAGCTAAGGAAAGAGGATTTACACAGATGTAGAAAGGCAGCAACAAAGAATGGTCACCAGCAACTAGGTAGGGGATGCTCACTACAGGCAGTTCTCAATGAGGCACTGGTGAAACCCACACAAATGACACACAGTATTTTGAAAGGGTAAATAGCAGCCTCAATATTTCAAAGATTTGAGTTCTTAATATCTAAATTTAAATGTATTTACAGAATTTTGTTTAGATTAACACAAACAAAAGCTTTGAATACACACCAACTGAAGTAAGGGGAGTATAAAAGTTTAATGCACATAAAAGAATGGCCAGAGCTGTATTAAGACCAAAACTGTTGTGTATTATTGAGAGCAGAATACTACTTTCAATCACCTTTCTTATACAATGTGAACATTCATTTAATATAAACTTTTCTTCTTAGAAAATGACAAAATTAGTAAACTTCCCCATGAATATTCTAAGAGGGCTTTACTACAGTTCTCGACAAAGCCTCGAAATATCAAATCTTTTCCTTCTTGTACCATTACTCCCACCCAGCCTCAAACTGATCTAGGAATAAGGGATTCCCACCTCAAGACATAGTTATCTAAGTTGAAAGAATAAGAACCAATGACAGGACCAGAAGTGACCCCAAAGGCCTGCGGGAATGCTGTTAACACACTGGCAAGTGATCACAAGTAGAAATGAGTGTTTGGAGGTACAGCGCAAGACAAAGGGAGAACTGTTAGAGGTGCAGATCTAGAAGTTGCGAGGATGCACAAACACCTAGTCTTTGATGCTGGGCAAGAGCAGGAGAACAATGTCATGTGTAATCACTAATTCCTGCCACCATCCCCAAACAATCCATCAATAACAGTGTTTGACACACAGCAGACAATCAAGTTACTGGCGGGATGCACGAATGAACTGACGCATGAAGGAAATGACATATGAATGAATGAAAGCACGCACAGCAGCTATGAGGGGCCTACCATGGGTCCAGCACTGGTTCAGACCACCACTTCTACTTCTGGTTTGGCAGCAGAGAAAAAGGAAAAAGTCATGCTAAGGGAAATGGGTCTACTAGCTAGTAGAAAAGTGACCTAGGATATTATGCCTACAAAGACCACATGTATAATAGACGTCAAGTTAAAAGCAAAGGCTACGTGTTCATCAAGACTGCTCCTTTCATTTTCTATATTTTTTCAACAACAGCAAAAACCTACTCCTTGCAAGGCGACTCTAGCCATGGCAACCAAATTTCATATATAGAACACAGAGGGCTTCTGTGGTAGATTGGGCAACTAGATTAAATTTAATCTTTGTTCAGGACCAACTGTCTCAGAAAAGGACCTTCTTCCTTAGCTTTTTATTTTCTTACCATTCCTGAGACACCCTGTTCCTTCCCATAAGACCCTGGGGCTTTCTCCCTTCTTTCACCCTGGTGGTCTAGTGGTTAGCACTCTGCTAACCCAAAGGTCCAGCGTTCAAACTCGACAACTGCTCCACAGCTGAAAGATGTAGCAGTCGGCTTCCAAAGAGTAGATTACAGCCTTAGGAACCCTAAGGGGCCAGTTCTACTTGGTCCTACAGGGCTGCTATGAGTGGGAATACATTCTACAGCAGCAGTTCACACACTTACATTATTTTCTCCTTCCAGTTTCTCTTTTTCTTTCTGTAGAGTTTTATACATAAACTCATCCTCACTCAGTCTTTTTGACAAGTCAAAGTTCTGGTTCTGCCAATAATAAAAAAATTAGGATTAGGATCATATATTGCAATTTGGGTTCAAGGTGAAGAAAAACAAGGAGAATGTAGGATTCTGGCCTTCCAAGGGAGTGAGACTGAGGTGTGGCTGGGAGGGGGACGGGGTAGGGAGGAGGGGGACGGGGTAGGGGGGAGGGGGACGGGGTAGGGAGGAGAGGCCTCATGGAGCGGATGAGACTGAGGTGGGGTGGGGAGGGGAACGGGACATGGAGGAGTGGCCCCGTGGAGGGTACTGGCTTACAGAAAAGTGGCTTAACAAAACGCCTGAGCTGGCATCATGAAGCCGATTTCTTTTGGTTTGGCTGGGAGTAAAGGAGACCAAACTGAGAAAAAAGTAAGTTTAGGGAAAACCTCAAGACTCATTTACCAGAATTAAGAGATAAACAGAGCCTCGTTTAATCCCACCAATCATGGAAACAATCATCCGCGTTTTCAGTCAACATCTCACTCAATGAAGCTGGAAGCACTTGCTCTGACTTTCTCCCACAGCATGAGGATGGGGATCTGGATTCAAGTTACACTGAGGAGAAATGAGCCTCGGGAGGCATTGATCCAAGGCTACAAGGAGCCCCAACTGGGTCTTCTACTTCCCAGAAAGATGGAATGGTGTCCCACTTCCCAGTTGGATGGGTTGGCTTGACTAGTTTTACGGCCCAGAAGTCCTAGGCACGCGTCAGTGCTTCCCGTCTCCTACCTACATATATATATGAGCACATACCTCACAAAAACACTTAAGCTAATCCTACTGGTTGTGGTTTTTTTCCAAGATTTTTTATTTGAACGCTGGTGCCCAAACTGCTGTGCGCTTCTAGCCGACCCTGAGATAGTACTGCAAGACGGGGCTACTGGATGACACTGCTGACTGCAGCCTCCTTGCTCCCCATCCCCACCGGCTGCTGCTGGCTCTGCTGGTCCTGCTTCACTTCCTCAAAAGGCAGAAATAAGAAAGGACTATCTGAGTCTGCACAGAAGCCTCTTCAACAGTTACAAAAAAACCTTCCCTGAGACCCAGGGCTGAGCCGGGGCCGAGACTGACAAGGCTCCCCGAGCTAGTTTCTGGCCTCACATGCTTTCCCTCCTGGATGATTCCGTTCTCCTCTGGGCTGGGTCTCAGAACCACCAACCTTCACACCCCTTGCTTTCCTGGGCCCCTCATCTCTGTCACCTACCAGTGCAGCAGCCCTGAGTTGCCTGATTTGTTTGCGGAGTCGTTGACACTCTTTGTACTTCTCTAGGAAACAGGCTTTCCCAGCCTCTACCTTTGCCTTGAGGTGTTCCACCTCTTGCACTAAGCGCTCCTCCACTGCTGTTCTCTTGCTTTTAGGTTCCTGAAGTGTAAGATACACAATCCTCATAGTTAGAGGCCGTTTGGAAAACACACGAGGAATCAAGAATTGCCTCAGGTCTTCAAAAACAGTCCATGAAAATATTTTCAATGAAACTCACACCAGCCACAAGGAGGCTCAAACCTCTGAATGGCCAAATTATTTAAAAGAAGAATTTCTCTGCTGTATCAGAGGTCACAAATTCAAACATGTGTGTTAGGGGCCAGGCAAGTAAGGTAACTGACTGAAGGAGTTGGATGCAGGGAAGACTGCAGCAAAACAAACACATGACTCATGAAAGGGCACAGGCACTCAGCAGCTCCTGAAATGGATGCTGTGTGGGAATGTGGGGGAGTGTGGCCAGATCCTCCAATCTTTTGAAAACAAGCCGGAAAAGGAAACATTCTCATTTTTAAATGTTGGTAATTACTTCAATTCTGGGGACTGAACTGAACCAGTGAGCTGCCAATCTGTTAGCTTTGTTCTCCTGCTTACTCTTATGCTAAAACTATGTATGTATGCGAGTCGGATCCGACTCATACTGATTGCGTGAATGATGCATATATGAGTTACAATCTCAGTGGCTGGATATCCTGCAAGCATCAGATCTCTCAAGCCTTTACATCAGTTCAGAAAAGGGGACTTCAAGAAACCTGTCTTCAACTGAGGCCTCTTTTCCAACAACAGGAGCAAGTATTAGTTACTCAGGCTTTCATCACTATTTACTATAGCTATAATGATAACAGAAACTCCGGTAGATAAGTAGCTGAAGTTTGAAAGTCATTGGTATAGATGGCTGTTACCCATCTGAACCAGCCTCTCTGGCAGTGTAGTGGCTACATGCTATGACTGCTAACCAAAGGCTGGCAGCTCAAATCCACCAGGCGCTCTTTGGAAACTCTATGGAACAGTTCTACTCTGTTCTATAAGGTCGCTGTGAGTCGGAATTAACTCAACAATGGTGGTTTATAATGATAATTGCTATTATTACTTATGACAAGATTCTCTCTCCTTTTAAGTGGAGAGCAAAACACCCAGAGACGTTTAAACAGCAGGACCTTGTCCGGTGGAGTGGCCAGGTGGTTCCAACGACCAATCACCGCCCTCTGTCTGACTTATGCTATCCATCAACTGAAAATAGATCCTATCCACACCTTCCTTTAAGCCCCTTCATCCAAAGACAGACTTGCCGTTAACTCCTGTTGGTTCCTTGTTGCAGTAGTTTCTTTTTGCTGCATCTCCTTTATGGTTTGCTCAAGCTTCTTCTGATGGTCCTTCTGCAAAATAACACACAAAAGCAGATTTTAGTCCATTGCTGGGAAAACATCCCCTACCCCAACAAACACCAGGGATGGGCCTGCTGAGCTAACAGAGCAAGCTGGGTGTGAAGGAAGAGACAAGTCCTCTTTTAGTTTCTGAGAAAAACAAGGGATGTCTCCTTTCAGATGGCTTTCTCTGAGGTTTTTCCCAGAAACAGTGATAGCCAAGTAAAGATAAAGAAAGAACAATGTATATATGTTCTTGAAAATGCCTAAAACTGTTATTTTCTTCCATTATTTTACCTGATCAGTTAAACTGAGAAAGAGCTGGTCATTTTCCTTTTTCAGATGCTCCAACTGCTCAGTCTTTTCTTGATTTCCCTGAACCAGCTTCTCCATTTCTTTCTCTTGAATTAACAGCTGGGCCTAAAGCAAAAGTAGTGCATATAACCCAGATGTAAGTGAAGGGAAACTAAACAGGAACAATGGCTTTTTAATGTATAGTAACTAGGTATATCATCCCAATAACTCACAGCTACTGTGCTTTTCAAAAGCCTTCATTTTCCAGCTCCATGAAGCCCCATAATCTTATGCCCTAAATTTCTAAGACACAAGTGAGTAAAAGTCTTTGAATCACTCCTTAAAGTCCTGTTTTAAGGCACAATTTCCTAAATATGGAACCAGTTCTGTTGCTAACTTTGTGTCACACTCGAGGCTTTAAAGTAAGGTTAACTTGGAAAATTTAAGTAGCTGAAGTTTGAAAATCGTATAGATGACTGTTATCTATCTTAAGAGCTCATAATAAATATAAGTAGTACAGATTATCAATTCCTTGTGGCCCATGACCATTAAAAAAAAAACAACAAAGGAGGGGGTTTGGTTCAGACCTAGAAAACACACAGCCTGAAACTTTAGTTCTGTGCTTGGAAAAGTACATCATTAGGCACCTGATACCATGAAATGCATCCTCCTGGGCCACCAGGAAGTGGTAGCAGCTGGCAAGGCTAACACAATATACTTTCACAAAGGTATGGCATTACTTACCTGAAGCTGATCTATTCTGATTCCCATCTTCTCATTTTCTGAAGACATCTTCTGGTTTTGCTCTTGGAGTCTGCAGAGGAGATGAATGTGAAATAGGTGCTCATCCCAGAGTCTAATGCTAGATCTCTTGGCCACTGAATACAGAGAAGTAGCAATTGCTGTTCCTCCTGGTCAGCTACCTCTGGCCTTAAGTAATTTAAGGTTTGTTTGGCTTTAACCCTATAGAATTATTTTAAATAAATCCACTAGTGTCTTCTTCAGGAGTCCTGGTTGCCCAGTGGTTAAGTGGTTGGTCGCCAACCAAAAGGACAGCAGTTTGAACCTATCAGCTGTCTGCAGGAGAAAGATGTGGCAGTCTGCTTCTGTGAAGATTACAGCCTTGGAAATCCTATGGAGAAGTTCTTCTCTGTCCTACAGGGTTGCTATGAATTGCAACTGACTTGATGGTAATGGTTGGGTCAGTCTCTTCTACAGTCCTGTCTGGGCTCTTCCACCCAAACAACTGAAATGTTTAATCCCTAAAGTTAATACCTAAGCCAGGGTATCTTCAATTGCCTCACATGCATGCAAAACCTGGACAGTGAATAAAGAAGACCAAAGAGGAGCTGATGCCTTTGAATTATAGTGCTGACAAAGAATGCTGAATATACCATGGATTGCCAGAAGAATGAACAAATCTGTCTTGGAAGTACAGCTAGAATGTTCCTCAGAAGCAAGGAGGCCAGGACTTCATCTCACATACTTTGGACATGTTATCGGGATAGGCAGAGGGACATCAGGTAAAGCAGACGGTCAGTGAAAAAGAGGAAGATCCTCAACAAGACGGACTGACAGGGACTCAGTTATGGGCTCAAACACAGCGATGACTGTGAGGACGGCATGAGCCTGGGCAGTGTTTTGTTCTGCTGACACAGGGTCTCTGTTAACTGGAACTGACTGGATGGTGCCTAACAACAACAACAAAGTTAACACTTGAATTCAGGTCATTTCTCCTTCCCATTCTGATACAAATTCTGGAATCTAGAATCAAAGAGTTCATGATTCAAAGAGGACGGCCACATCTGCAATGGTCATAACAGGAATGGTTTCTCATGAATTCTAACAATCCAATCTGACTCTCTCTAAGGGTGTCTGACACAGCAGTTCCTTTACAGTCAGGAATTATGGGACAAACTCACTGAAGCAGCTCTAGCTCCCAAGAGTCCTCCTGCTCTTTCGCTTTCTGTTCCAACTTCTTATTGATGCTCTTTAGGGTTTCTAGCTCTTCCTGCAGTCCCTAAAAGGAAACAGACCGAAAAGTCAACAAAGTCAACAAAAGTCAGGGACAAATTAGTTCTAAGAGGCTTTTTTTTAATGTCTCAGGTGCTCAACAAATACTTATCAGTATAGCGGAGCCAAGTGCCGTCAGCATAAGGGGGTGATATCACAAGCAAAACAAAACAGTGCTGGATTAGAGGGACCATCCAAT
The DNA here is from genome assembly GCA_028571685.1 of Heterohyrax brucei. Taxonomy (NCBI): domain Eukaryota; kingdom Metazoa; phylum Chordata; class Mammalia; order Hyracoidea; family Procaviidae; genus Heterohyrax; species Heterohyrax brucei. The sequence continues at coordinate 106,462,022 of CM053149.1, read as the reverse complement.
TCTGACCTCTGGGATTCAACTTTTCCTTTAACCAGCAGCCATACCTGCATCTTCTGGAGCTCAGTCTGCATGTCCGAGTTCTGTTTTTGGAGGCTGACACAGGTATCCTTGAGCTCCTGGTTTTCTTTGCAAAGCTCCTTATTACGCTGATCAATCTCCTCCACCTCTCCCTGTGAAAGTACATTCCACAAACTCAGGTTTGACCCTTTATAGATCAGTGGATATTTATGTCCCTCTAAAAGAAAATTCTCATAGGCTGAGAAGGTGGGAGTCTGCCTGATTTCCACTCATTGCAGTGATACCTGGGTACCCTACCTGGAAGCATCTCCTTAGAACAATTCAGGGTGCAATATAGGTATGTCTGTAGAAGTACAGAATTAAGGCTGTCATTACTACAAAAGATAGATAAGCAAAAATCTAAGCCACAAAAAGTCAAAAGAGGGAATAATAAAAGAAGGAGGCAATGCAGATTCTTTCTGCAGACAGTATTTTGTCTCGCCCACTGCACTTAGCTCCACTAGGCCACGGATAGTGTTTCAATTCTTCATTGCATCCCCTGTGTCTACCGCACTGCTGAATAAAATGTAAACAAAAAACAACAAACAAACCCACTGCTGTCGAGCTGATTCCGTTCCATAGCGACCCTATGGAACAGAGTAGAACTGCTCCCTAGAGTTTCCAAGAAGCGCCTGGCAGATTCAAACTGCCGACCTTTTGGTTAGCAGACATAGCACTTAACCACTACGCCACTAGGGTTTCCATTGAAGAGTAAGTGTCCCGCTAAAAGACCTAGTTAAGTAAATGAATCCAGTACATGACAGGCTCTGGGCCAGAACTGGGAGAGACACTAAGGACGGCTGGTACTTCTATCCTCAAGGGAGCTGACAAAAATAAACAAAAAGCTGGTAAATTTATTGTGGTAACAAAATGTACACAGGACTAAAAGTAAGTAACTGGCAAAGGTAAGAAGATAAGTGAGTGGTAATGAGTCAAACATTTTAGAGAAGGAAGAGATCATTTATTGCTAAGGATTGTTATCAAGGTTCCAAAATCACTTCTGAGTGGGTATGAGTGGCTGCTGCATACGTTTTTCCCAACACTGTCTGACTCAAAAGACTTACAATTTCACTCTATTCTGGAATTGTAAATCGAATGGCAGAAAGGGACCGAGGTGAGATGTTTACAAACCTGAGTGGTAACAACCAGGATGTCGTCTTCACTTTCTGGACGGAACTGGAAAGGGATACTTGCTCCCCGGACCACACCATCCTGATCCACATAGCAGAACTGGTAATACTCATCATCCTTGGGCAGGTAATAGGCTGAAAACATAACACAGTTTTTTAATCCAAAATAGGATCTAGTCAGAAAGTTAAAAATCTGGAATTCTTTTTTTTAAATCTATCTCAGAAAGATTAAGATCAAGATCAAAGCTCAATTAGCCTTGTCTGCTGTCTCCAACATCTTTGATGAAGTATTTTTCTCACCTTTGAATTGGACTTCCTGCTGTTCGGCTGATTTGCTGTTGAAGTCAGTGGGCAAAGTAACCCACATGAAGGTGTAATACTCACAGGTTTTCTTCCACCCCACCTGCGAAGGAAAGGAGGCTCTTGCTCAGTACCTGAACGCGCTCAGGGGAAATCTTATTTGGGCTTTCTCTTCTTAAAACACACTTCTTATTTGTGTATGTTGGAACTCTGACAGAATGGTTCATTATGTCAAGATTCACACACCGTGGATCAAGTCTTGTTTTTGATTTATGACAATATACGGTAAAAATGCCTGGTACAGCTAAACACTGGCATGTGCACACAGTCCAAAATACCAGACTTAGAAGAAAATGAAAATGAATTGCTCAATACCCAGTGGAAGTGCTCCAAAACTTGTATCTCCAAGTCAGACACAGAACTGAATGACTGGAGGAAAAAGTTCTGGGATTGAGAACCTTGATCTCGCCATCTTCTCACAGAAGGTGTTCTTGGGATTTCTGTATCAGAAAGCCCTCTGGACTGTAACTCGTCACGAGTTTGTCCTCCACTATGTCCAGTTCAGCCATGGTACTTATACCAACGTGGTATACCACTGCATTTAAAAAACATATTCTTTTGAATAATGCATGTGTGGAAACTCTGGTGACGTAGTGGTTAAAAGCTATGGTTGCTAACCAAAAGGTCAGTAGTTTGAAGCCACCCATGCACTCCTTGGAAACTCTATGGGGCACTTCTACCCTGTCCTATAGGGTTGCTATGAGTCAGAATAGACTCAACAGCAGAGGGTTCCAGTTTGGTTTTCTTGGGGCATGGGATTGTGGGAAGCAGGGAATCGGAGATGAGAGGCACCAGCAGAGTTCACTCAGGTCAATATAGTTGTCTTTCTCTTAATGCATGCTAAATATGATGGCTTTTTGGTCATAAAGACGGTAACAACAATCAGGTGGTCATGATGGCCCTTCTAGGCACTGAATCATAAGACACAAGGACACAGCAAAACGTGCCTCAGAGCAGAAAGCCTGTTAAGTGGAACATTTCAGTAAATATACGACAGCTCAGATCTTATCTGGAAGAGGATGGCACACCAGAGGACGGAAAAGGAAGCATTGTGTCTTTAAGAGGAGAACTTGGCAAACGAGACGCAAAATTACATTTATTGGCATATTTTGTCCCTGCTTAGAGCCCAGTAGGAAGAAAAAGAACTAAAAATAAATTCCACTTTTATATATTAAGGACTCAGAGCAGAGCTGAAAAGCTCATCAGAACATACTAGGGCATGTTTTAGTGTCTCATTTAATGTACACCCCATTGCTGTCCGCACCTCAGAGCCACTGTGGCCTGCGGTGGTCCGGGGAGCAGGAATTTTATGGCATCCTCATTCACATCCTGGAGTTTCTTAATGCACCGTGACTGAGATATTATTTGGGAAGGCCTCAGAATTACTGCTGCCTTGGAACAAAACCAAATACCAGCTACCTGCAGTTTTGGGCCTTGGCTCTTTAGTTGAGTAGATCTAAGACAAAAACAGCTTCCCGAGTCCCCCTGCCTCTGCGGCGAGGTATTTCCCCTCTTTGAAACCTTGAAAACATTTAAATGCCTAGGTAAAGGAGAACACAGAGTTTAGGATTACAGACTGACTGGAAGGAAAGAAAGTTGATGTCACCCTGCTTTAGGCACTATGATTGGTGGTAGCTGTCTCTATATTGAGAAGATACAGCACACCATGTATTCAAAAGCACTTACTAAGTGTCTCCTGGGTGCCAGGAACTACTGGCACTAAGGCGGATAAGGAGTTGAAGAACCTGATGAACCAGAAAGAACAATGTGTGATATGAAGGACAAAACCTGACAGCCAACTCTTAATTCTCTTATTGTTCAAAGGAATTCTGCACAATATGAGAGAAAAAGCCCAGGTCTGGGTGTCAAACACATTTGAGTTTAAATGCTGCTTCACCCTTACTCACTATGAGACCTGGGAAAGTCACCATTTTTCTGGAGTATGTTCATTTTAGTCATCTGACAACAAGAGACAACACTATGCACCTTATGGGGGCTGCTTTGCTGACTGTGAAGACTGGAAAACACAAGCATATACACACACAAACCTCACCGAGGGCCTGGCACACATATCATGTTTTCAAAAAAAAAAAAGGTATGTTCTTTCTTTACTAAAACCAAACCTCTTGCTGTCAAGTTAATTCTGACTCACAGCAGCTCTACAAGACAGAGTAGAAGTATCCCATAGAGTTTCCAAGGAGAGGTTGCTAGATGCAAATCTTGCTGGCCTTTTGGTTAGCTGCCAAGCTCTTAACCACTGCTTCACTAGTGTTCTCTCTTTAGCAGTCTGAAAACCTCTTAGAACTTTTGGGTTTCAGGGCAAGTGCTCGAGTTAACGGTTTTATGAGCAATGTACTTAGAGATCCTTCGGCTTCATCATTGTTCCTTTATTTGGGTTTGGCCATCTGAAATGCATTCCAAATAGAGGTGCTTTATCTACTTATTTTTTGTAAATGTTTTTAAACGTATTTGTTTTGTAAAAAGCATAAGATTTTCATTCAGTTTATAGTGAAGTCTTCACTGGCAAATACTATGTGCTTCAAGAATGCAAACATTCAGTCTAAGTAAAACGGAAATCTAACCAGGTTGCAAGAAATAAAAAGCTATGTTTCAAATTCTAGTAAGAATTTTTTAATCACTTGCTTTTTAAAAATATTATCTATACCTGCACTGTCCAGTAAGGTAGCCACTAGCCATATGTGGTTATTTAAATCATTTCAAAATAAATAAAAATTTTAAAATACAATTAGTCACACTGACACATTTCAAGCGCTCAGCAGCCACATGTATTGTACAGTGAAGGCAGAGCTCCCATCACAGAAAGTTCTGTTAAACAGTGCTAATCTATATGCTTTCTTACATTTATGGGAAACAAAACAAACACCACATTCTTTCTTTCTAAGAGAAAACGCACTGCTGTGTCAGTTTTATGTTAGAACACGTTCTAATCTGATGACCCAATATCCTGCAGTCTCAGGAACCGTCATGACACCTGCCAGTGTCCCTCTGGTTGTCAACAATTCCCACCTTACAATACCAGTCTTGTGCCCTCCATCTTCCAGCATTCTGTTAAGGAGCTTGGCATTCCAAACAGTTAAGGAAAAGGAACTTAATGAGAGATGTGAATCAGTACCAGCTCCTTCACAGTGCAGTGAAGAATGATGTCTGACTTCAGAATGAGCAGCACCAGCAAAATGGCACATGACATACCGAGGCATCAAACCAAAGGTCACTGACACTGCAATTCAGCAGTGTAATTACTTAAATCTGACCTTTATCTCCATTCTCGGAAAATAGGAAGATCTGTCATTACAGAGTGTGCGTGTCTCTGTGTGTGTCAGAGACAAAGAACAAACAGGAGGAGGGAGGATTACAGAAGTAGTGCAAAGGAAGTTGATTCTAACAGTAGAAAAGGTCATGGAGAGAGCATGTATACTCGTTAGAAGTCTTCACAAAGAAACAAGACACATTCAGGAACAGATTTCTTGGATACAGGGTGTTGGACCAGGTAACTTCTCAATATCTCCCAGATTCGTGATAGTCATATTAAAACAAACTAAACCCTGTACTAAGTAAGGAAGTGTTGTATAAAGCTACAGAAATTACACAAGAAGGAACCATCCCTCCCAGTCAAGTAACAGATGGATATTTCAAAACGAGATTATTATTATTTTTTAATTATAATTGGTCTATGAGTGCAATGTAAACTTTGGGGATCATAAAATTTGGAACTTTATTTTACACTGAGATTGAAATGAAAATGTCACTCCTACAGCACACATTGGTGTATGAAGGGTAAAGTGTTAGGGAGCTTAGTGTAGGATTTTAAAACTGGCCAGATGTAACAAATGCTTATAAGATTCACCTCTAGCTTCTGATCGCCTGGTACTAAATTAACCACTTACTCTAAAGATGCCAATCCAGTCCTTTCGACGAGGGATGAAATGCTGGGTGAGGGTATAATAGCATGTGATGTCCCCTCCAGGAACGTAGAACTTCTCCACACTGTTAAAGATGACCTGAGCGAAATGACAATGATCCAGCAAGACAGCTGATGTAGGGGGATCTTCTGTCACCTTTTCCATGGTGAGGGTCCTGTTATGAGATACGAGCTACAGTAAGGCACAGAAAGTATTGCTTGAAATGCTGGAGATTTCTGGGCACTTACCCAGAGAACATTCCGTTCAAGGCAAGTCTGGAAAAGCAAAAGCCTGACAGGCATTGAGGTCATATAACTTGCTTTCTGTTTCACTTTGAGCCATTTTGCAGTAATTTCGTCTGTTGTAAGAATATTCTGAGACTAGTTCTGACCTCTTCGTCACAGATGTTTCTATACTAACCCTGACATACCCTTATTCTCTGCTCACAGCTAGTTTCTCTTTCTCTAAATGCCTTAAATAAGTAAAGCAGCCTGGAGAACAGTGGTCTGTGCCAGGAATCTTAAAACCTGGATTCTAGATTTTTAACTCCAACATGCCCGTGCTTTTAAGAAACCCAAGCCAAAACCCATTGACACGGAGTTGATTCCAATTCAGAGTAGTCCTTTGGGGCAGAGTAGAGCTACTACAGGGTTTCCAAGGAGTGCCTGGTGGACTCAAACTGCCCATCTTTTGGCTGGCAGCCAGAGCGCTTAACCGCTATGCCACCACAGTTCACTTAAGAAAGCTAAGCTCTCCGGATTTTAGCTTCTCCATTCTACTCCATTTATAATTCCTATTAATTGTCAGCCCTTCCATACATACGGTACTCTACTGCAAGCTGAGGATGGGAGCGGGAAGAAAGACTGGAATGAGACAGAAACTGACACGCAGCAGTGACAAGCATGGATTCTGAAAGCAAAATGGCAAAAATTCAAATTCCACTGGGCAATTTACTTAACCAGTCTGGCTCTATGTCTGTTTTCTCATCTATAAAATAATGAAGCTAAGAGGAACACCTAGCTCATTTGGTGTGTAGTTTGTGGTTGTCTTTTTTGTGGAAGGATAAGGATTAGCCGAAATAATATGAAATATCTAGCCCTTAAATCAGTGCTAGGCACTTTATACAAAGCAGAGGTGTGCTGAATGACAAACTACTTAGCAGAGTCTAGCACAAAGAAAGGGTTTAACAGGTGTTAGTGATAATTATTGTGGGTTTTTGATTTTTTTGTATTTTTAAAAAATTTTCTGGCATACTCCTTGACCTCAAAGGATTCCCAATCCAATATGGCAGGTAGATGAACATAATGATGACTGCCAGAAAGACGGAATAAGAAATCCAAAATGCTCTGGGATATTGGAGAGGGAGAGATGACACGTGGTTACAAAAATGAAGAAAAACTTCAGGGAGTAAGCAGATCCAGATGAGCCCTCAAGGGGCTCAGAACTCTAACAAGTAGGCTTGAGGGTAGGGCCAAGCCACATGAAGGAAACAGCACTGAATAAAAGCTAAGACAAATGTAGCCTACATTTGGAGGGCAACAATCAAGTTTGGATCTTTCTATACAGAATCAGGATAATAACCTGTGTTTCACCTTTCAAGGTCACAGTTTCCCAAAGGTGGGAAACTATTTTGGAGGCAAAAATAATACATAAAAGAACGAAGGTTTTGCAGCTGTTGAGATCTGGTATTTCCTGCCCCTGAAACAAGTCACATAAACACCTTTGCTGGTCTAACACTGAGTGGGTCCGTGATAATCAAAGCAGGATCTTACAGGGAAAATTAAAACATACTGCAGCACTGTACAGCAGTCAAGGAAACAGCTGCACAGACACAAATACTACACACCTTAGAAATCCAGCTGTTGAAACAAGGAAGACTATTACACATGCAATTTTTAAATAAATAAGTTCGATAACCAAAACCCACTAGCTCTTCTAGCCCTCCCCACCTATTTCCTGGCTTTATTTTGAAGTCTAAGCAACCAGACTTCGTCTAGCTACCCCAGTAGTCAGTCTTGTCCCAGAGAAAGGCAAGAGAACTTTGGGCAGTGAACTGTCTATTCTTGGGATTGAGACGAGGAACCAAGAAATACATTGGCTTTTTGTTCTGTGCTATCGCTTAGCCACATCCTCAGCCTCAAACCTCAGATTAGTCTTTCTAAGTGTGTGTGGGGGCGGCACATTCCAGTCCAGATCAAGTCTCATTCACTATTGCCTGTGCAATAGGTTCTCTTGCATGTTTACAGAAGAGTAGGCAGACAGGTTTCTCAGCTTCGGCTTCCTACAACTGCCGCACTAATTCAACTCATAGCTCTACAGGACACAGTAGAACTGCCCCAGAGGGTTTCCAAGGCTGTAAATCTTTACGGAAGGAGACCGTCACAGTTTTCTCTCTAAGAGTAGCTGCTGGGTTCGAACTATGGAACTTTTGGTCAGCAGCCAAACTCTTAACCACTGTGCCACTAGGGCTCCAGTCTCAGCTTACTGACCTCTGTTTTCACTAATGGTTTCCAGTCATGTTGAGGCCAGCATGTCCTCTTGTCTGAAGCCTAGGGCATCAATTCATCTGAGCTTATAATATGACTTTACTCTATTCTTTGGACTATTGATTATGAAGAACGGATTGCCCTCAATTTACCAAAGTACCATACTCTCTGTTCTTTTCCTTCAACCATCAATTGCCATCACACTGATTCCAACTTATGGGGACCCCATGTGTGTCAGAGCAGAACTGTGCTACAGAGGGCGCTCAACAGCTGATTTTTCAGAAGCAGGTCACCAAACCTTTCTTGCGAGGTGCCCCGTGTGGATTCAACCTCCATTTGGTTAACCATTTCCACCACGCAGGGATTCCTTTCTCCTTCATAACACTTACATACAATTTGTCTTCTCCATTTAAGAGTATGAGCTGCAAGGGCAGGGACCACAGCTACTTTGTTCCTCACAGTTTATATCACACTCTAATAATCACTGATTAAGCATTTGCTGAATAAATAATACACGCATGCCAACTATCAAAATGTAAAAGGAAGTGGCTTTGTACGTAAACAATGGTGAGGCAGCACTTCTTTTTTTATCTATGTCCTCAAGTTGTTAGATACCCCAGAGAAGCTGCTGTTTCTCAATTTTTTGTTTTTAAATAGGGTGAGGAGATAATAATTTCCAAGTGCTATGCCAATTCTTAGTACTGCTGGTTCAGTTGGTGCGGTTGGTTCAAATGGCATGGTGCCAAAAAAGCAACAGGTACCAATTTGGTTTCTCTAAGGACCCACCAAATTCACATTCCATGACCAATCTTTTGCACACTCACACTCAGGCAAGCTAGCTTACAAATGGAAGCCACTCTGAAAAGCAAGACTAGACAAGGGCATGTGCAGCTTTGTACAACCTCTTTGCCTTCACTATAAAAACAAGCCAAATCTCATGCCAACCCAAGTTAGCTTGGAGAAGGGACAGCACATGTATACAAAACAACATGAAAGAGCTCATGTTCTGAGTGCACAGCCAAGGGAAATGTTATCTCTGTTCAACTATCTGAATACCTAACTATTCATCTGGAGAGGTCAACAGCCTTGGCACCGTGATTATCAAAAATGCAAGAGATTCCAGGAAGCTTCCTATTTCAGAGATCCCATCCTCTTCATGAACAGCTCAGACGGCACCCAAAGGCACTCGAGGTATTCATAACTCAACCATTCTTTAAATAAAGGTGAAAATTCTCCTCTGTCAAGACTTGGGAAAGGGTTAAGGAGGCAGACAGAGTAAAGAACAGCAGCGACTTCCCTTCTCTCCTGAACAAAAATGAGAGCAGAAAGGGCCAGGGTAAGCTTAGAGCATAATCATGCTAATCCAAGCTAAGTCAGTGAGGAGGTTCTCCCTTCACTTTCCTGGAAGGAAGGAATCAGCTGCTTTTTATGGTCAAGTGATCCTTAAAGCCTCTCCTCCTCTCAGTGATTAAAATTCTGTGGGAGAAATGGGCTCAAAACAACACTTTGGGAAATTACTTTTCTGATAAAGCAATCTAGAAGTGAGTGAGTGAGAGTGTGTGTGTGTGCGTGTGGAAGAAAAACTGGAAAGATCTGACCATCGACTTCGCCCTCCTTTTACCACCTTTTCCACTATAGAAACTCTCTACAATCTACTTGTAATTCTGGAAATAGCCATGGAGGCAAGGAAACCAGAAGAAACATAAGAAGAGCAAAAGTTAGATTTAGAAGTCTGAAGAACTACTGATTGATGAAAAAGCAGTGGGGTGAATTAGGCCTCCTAGATAGTAGGGAATGTTATTCTACCCAGGAAGACCCCTGGTGGTGCAGCGGTTAAAGCACTTTGCTGCTAGCCTAAAGGCTGGCGGCCGGAATCCACCAGCCACCCTGCAGGAGAAAGACATGACACTTCACTTCTGTAAAGATTATAGCCTTGGAAACCCTATGAGGCAGTTCTACTCTGGCCTATATGGTTGCTATTAGCTGAAATGGACTCAAGAGCCAGTGGGCTTGGATTCCTGACTCCTACTCCTCAAAACTAAGGACTGGCTGCATAAGAAGTGATATGGGAAAACAGGTTTTTAAAAACAAAACCATCAAACATGGGAAAATAGTACACAGAGATTCCAAAAACTGTCAGAGCACTTTACTTGGTCTTGAACATAGTTACTTTTCTTTTCAGCTAAATTTCCAAGAGCATTAGGGTCCTCAGTGGAAGCAGGCAGTAACATGCAATATATTTTAAAATGAGTCCCCTGAACTGACTACTGGCTTCTAAGAAAGCCTGATATACTAATATACTACTCCCAGGACTGTTCTATGAATGCACAGGCCCTTGATGTCCTCTTGAAGAAAAGGAACAACAGCCAGTTCTACTCTTGTTCTGAGTTAATCCACAAACTACACTGATAGGCCTTTTAGCAAAAAAAAGTTGTAAAGCTACCTCGCCCAGATTCTATCAATGCAAATATTCAACCAAATCAACTCATCAGATTTTTTTTTAATTGTGATTGAGTGGATTAATTTAAATTTGCATGCCTGCCTATCTGCAGCTCCCTCTGCTCTCCTTGCCTGGTGACAGCACACTCCTCCTTTCTGTTCTATACATGTTATAACCTCTTAACAATCCCCTGTCCCCTCCTATCCACCCCACTCTAGTAAGAGGCCAGTAGGACAGCACAGAACCATAAAGTGCACACACGATAAGATCCCTCTGTGTTCCCGAGTCCAATCCATTCCTGTCCAAAGAGTTGACCTCAGTAGTGATTTATAATCAGGGGCAGCATCAGGTCTAGGAGCCATGTTCCCAGAGGAATCAATTTTTCTAAAGATTTGCCTTCACGTATGATGAAGCAGACATGCTCAGTTTGATGACTAAGCTGCACTGGACCTAAGCCATGGTGTTTTCAATTGCCTCATATGCATGTGAAACCTGGAAAGCAAATAAGTAAGACCGAAGAAAAACTGATACCTCTGAATTGTGGTGTTGGTGAAAAATATTGCAAATACCAATCTGTTTTGGAAGAAGTACATACAGGGTGCTCCTTGGAAGCAAGGATGGTGAGACTGAATCAGCTCACACATACTTCAGACACGTTATCAGGAGGAACCAGGCCACGAAGAACGACATCATGCTTGACAAAGTAGAAAGTTAGCAAAAAAGAGGACAACGCTCAACAAGATGGACTGACAGTGGCTGCAGCAATGGACTCAAACACAGCAAAGATTTTGTAAGGATGACACAGGAACCAGGCAGTGTTTTGTTCTGTTGTACCCCGTGTGGCTATGAGTTGGAACCAACTCAAAAGCACCTAACAACAAATGTCGAACCCCAAACAAGAAGTAACTATTAGAAATAACTAAAATTCTACCTTAAAGAATGGCCTTCTAAGAGAAATTAAAATGCCAGGTAGCTTCTCTGGATTAGTTCACAGAAGGAAACAAATGATTCTGTAGCCAAGGAGAAATGCAAATCAATTCCTCATTTGGGAACAGGAAAAACAAAAAGAAGTAAAAGCCAAACTCACATTTAATCTAATTCTTTCATTTTGCTTACTTTAAAAACAATTAGCAAAATGGATAAACTGATTTGAAGTGCATCTCTCCTCAGCCCTGGAAGAGATGCTTGTACATAACCACCCTTAGAGAACACTGGCAGTGGGTACCATGGGGGTGTAGGTGATCCTGAAACAGGCAGCAAAAGCACCACCACTTATCTCCAATTACTGAGCCACTTGGTCTAACCTGAACTTGCCAAACATATTCCAGTTCCTTACCCAAGATTTTTCAGAGTACCTTAGAAAATTTTTATACTCTCATGAGGATTTTAATATTATTAACTGATAACTGTTTGGATTGGCTGCCCAGCTTCTTCTAAGTAGGCCTTTAGTCCACATACCACATTAGCAGTGCCAGGTGTATTAGGGGGAGAAAAAAAAAATAGTTCTGGGACCTGAGATTCAGACAAGTGGGAAAAACTGGGAAAAGCTCAAAGCTGCGTGGTAAATCTCCATTTTACTGAGATTATCCACTTTTTCCTTGAAAGGGGTGATTCTGTCAACCACTGAAGTGACAATGTTCAACGTATAGTGGAAAGAAGACTCTGTTAGGAGCTGTGGGATCCGGGTGCCTGTCTTAGCTCTGCCACTAACTAGCTGAGACCTTGTCAAGTCATACTGCCTGATGTGAGACTTCAGTTTTCTTGTTGGTAAAATGCATGGATCAGGTTAGGTAACATCTAAGGCCTTTCGTTAGGATAACGATGATCCTAAGTCAAAGAGTTTACTTTAACTGTCTCTTTCAGTCTAAGAAAATAAGGAAGCAAGATATTATATAAATAAGCACAGCCACATTTTTTAAAGAGCTCCAGATGCATTATCTGATTATAAAGACAATACAACTTGTTCATGCCAGTTAACTCTGGGTTATCCGCTACCTTTTGCAGTGTTCTTTCCTCTTCAGAGCTGTTACGCCTGCTAAGAGACCCCCTGAAAATACGTGGGAAAGCAAGCCATCTGAATAGTACTTAATCACACGCTCTCCATAATTTGCAAAGGCCTACTGCTTAAAAAGCCTTCTACTTTAAACGGATTGTGCAATACCTAACGTATCCTAATCTAATCTGTTGCTATCTGATTTCCAATCCATAGTGACCCTATAGGACAGTACACAACTGCCCCATAGTTTCCAAGGCACCTGGTGAATTCAAACTGACCTCTTACGTTAGCAGCTGAATCCTTAATTAAGCACTACACCACTAGAGTTTCCCAGTTTGTGCAAGAGTGGTGGTAAACCATAATGAATCATCCACATTATTCTATTCGGCTCCAACCTCGGCCATTTGTTGGCTTAGCTAGGGAGAAAAGAGTCCAAGTAGTAGAGACAGTAAAATGCCCAGGAAGGGTTGAAATCAAAATATCGGTGGGGGCATTAGCCCCCAAACTATATTTGGCTAACGTGGCAGTGCAGGAGGGCAATGGGAAATCAACCCTAAAGAAGCCGGTTACTACACCTCTTTTTTTTCTTTGGCTGCCTAGAACATCTTCACCTACAGAATGCCTGATCGAGTGCCAAACTACTCGTAGATGGGGAAACAGCCTAAAGGGGAAATTAGGATGACAGCCTCCGGGACTCCATGTCCTACCTCAAGCCTCAACAGAAAAAACATCAAGGAAAGCAAGCAAGAGAACCATCACGCGCCCTCAGGAAAGGACAAGACGCCATGACGCGTCTGGTCGGCTGCCTTGACCTCAACTACCCTCAACCCGGTAGGAGCTACCTCTTTGTCCAAGGAGCCTTCCACCTGGCCACAAGCACTGAAGCCTTGCCTCCTCGGTAGAAGGCTTTCCCCTTACTCAAGAAGGTCGCCGAAGGGATTCCATAACGTCACTCTCACCTACTACCCGAAAAGTGTGTGAGGTGAAAACGAAACCTGAGCCGCCTCTACCCACCCACGGCGCTTTCTCAGGACTGGAAGTCTGAATCTGAGGAATCCGAGGGCCTAAATGTCCCTTTTCACTTCAGGGACTCACCGAGAGTAGAGCTCAGCAGCAGGGACACAGCAGCGGGGCAGGGCACGCACAGGGGCGGGGCTCACAACCCAAGTGCAAGCAGATCTGCCTGTCTCCGCCCATCACGTCACAATAGTCGTCATGCCACGCCCCCATCGCTTTGCTTTCTGGGCCTTGTAGTCCTCAGGCTCAGCTGCCTGAGGACTACAAGGCGCTCTCAGGGGCCTTCCGAGGCGTTCTGCGCTGCCTTCTCTTGTTTTTCACAAGTCGAGAGCAGCGATCTCTCTTCGCAAGAAGCCTGTTTCATCTCCTAGAACGAGCTGTTTGTCCTTTTTTTTTTTGAACTGTTATTTCTTTGAGTCTGGAATAAGAAGATCTATACCTTAAAAGGCTATTGAGAAGCTATCTTCGTTTTTTTCCTGCCCCCACATCACCTTATAAATGAATCTCTTTGGCGTTGAATTATGCCTCCCACTTGACTCTAAGGAGTCTTGGTTGCTCAGTGGTTAAGAACACGACTGTTAGCCAAAAAGATTGGCAGTTCGAATCCACCAGCTATGTCTAACCAACTGTTTCTTTTGTTAACACTTCGGGGAGCTACATGTCAGGCCCAGTACCAGGCATTGAGGCAAACAAAGACAGTAGGTGTGGAGGGATGATTTACTTGTGCACCAGACACAGTGCCTTAATCTCATTTAAACCTTATAGGAAAAAGCACCCGGATCCGACTCGACGGCACTTGGCACTTGGCGTGGCTATCTCTATTTTATTGATGAGACAAATGAAGTTTAGAGACATAAAGTTACTCGTCCAGCAATTCTTGTGACTAGCATTCTGAATCCAGTGATTGCCCTGAAGAGTCCAGTGATCCTTCAGGGAAACAAATGCATACACGATTATAACACCACATGGCATGGTTTTAGAAAAAGGATTTACACAGTGTGATGAGAGGAAAGAATTTTTTTTTTCCAGGGGCAGAAAAAAGAAAGCTTTACAGAAGAGATGGCATTTGATTTATTTGAATAACAAGCTGGGCAAGCAAAAAAGGTGTGGGAGAGAAATATGAAGTGGGAGAGGGAGCAGTCACAGTAGCGCTGTCCAGAGGAATTCTCTGCAGTGACGGGAATGTTTTATAGCACTTTGTGTGCTACGGTAGCCACTAGCCACATACAGTTGTGGAGCCCTTGAAATGTGGTTAGTGTGACCAAAAACCTGAATTTTTATTTAATGTAGATTGAAACAGCAATACAATTTATTTTTGGTTTAATAGCCATGTGGCTGATTAGTGGTCATATTCTGGATGACACAGGTATGGATAGAGGGAGAAGGAGAAGTGGAAGTAGGCCTAGAATATGATGCCCAGGTGGTAACTGTTGACTTTGACTCTTTCCCTCAGCTCTAACCTGCCCAGCTCTGTCCAGTAGCAATAGCCCTGGCCTTTGTGATGTCAATAGAAAAGCTTCAACCTAGAGGCACTTGTGTCAGACTGCGAATGATGGAGCCAACATGCACTCCTAAGGAACAAAAAGGTCAGGTTGCAAGCCATTTAGGAAGAGTATATCAAGATGGAAAGACTTGTTCTAGGAAAGAGTGTGTTTGTGACTAACTGAACCAATCAGGATATAAAACCATGTGAGAACAGCATTTCCAGATGTAAACAATTTGCTTCCAAAAAATACATATAACCAACTAAAATGCTACACTCCTGTAAAACCAAACCAGTTAGCACCTCTCACTTAAGTGGTAACTCACACCTTCCTGATAGAGTGACTCACAACCTCTACATTTCAAAAGACTTCAAGCTGATGCTGATCTTGTCTATAATCAATCATTAGCCCCCTGCTTTCATTGTCCTCTGTGCTTATAGACCACTTCCTTAGGTGGAACACTTTGTATTTTTACCCAGTGCTGCCCAGGCATGAAAACCTTGGTATTTTGGTTAAGTGCTATGGCTGCTAACCAGAAAGTCAGATTTTCAAATCTGCCAGGTACTCAATGAAAACTCTATGGTGCAGTTTTACTTTGTCTACAAGGTTGATACGGGTCACAGTGACTCCATGGCAGTTGGTTTCTTTTGATTTGCCTAAATATGGGAGCCATGGTGGCTGCTAACCAAAAGGTCAGCAGTTTGAATCTACCAGTCGCTCCTTGGGAACTCTGGGGTGGCAGTACAACTCTTTCTTATTTTGACTGAGTCTATGAATTTGAATCTGCTTGACCACGTGTGTCCAGGCCCAGGTACAGCTGTTCTATTACCCAACAAAACATTCCTAACAGAATAGGAGATTTTCTTCTTTGTGACATTCTGGTGTCAGAAGCAGGACTTTGAAGGTGCATTATCTTTCACAATCACTGAGGCATCAAAAACATGGGCACAGTACCACTGAGGCAAGCCAATTTTGGCTCTCCTCTTTGAATTCTCAGGAATCCTTTTGGGTAAGCAACCTCTGGAATGTGAGCACTACTCCCTTGCATTGGTAGCCCTTCAAGTTTTTGCTTTGGATTTGGTTTGCTTCTTGCAAGCAAAACATTGGAAAATCAGTGGCCATTTTTGGACATTTTCCGACTGGAGAGATTAGGTCTAAAGTCAGAGACTAGGTTTCTAGCTGGCAGAATGAATTAGGTTCAGAAAGAATGAGACTAGGTTTCCTATTGTTGTTAGAAAGGAATCACAGAGCTTTTAAGCCTCAAAACAATGTGGGCACGATTCAAACATCTTAAAAGCCTACAAGGCACTCATCACCAGCAGAAACACACCTCTGAAAGATACCCTGGAACATGAGATGGGCCGGAGCAGTTTGCTACCCACCAACTTCAAGAAAACTCTCATGCAGAGGAGGCACACCATGAAACAAAACACGGACCAAACCTTGCCACAGACTCCCTGTTAGCCGTTTTACTGGACTCTGGGAGACCAAACTTTCAACCTATTCTTATCACCCTTGATCAGTGACCCAGGATTTCCCCTGTACTGGGATACTGATTTGGGGTTCCTGTTCAAAAAAACCACTACACCCACTCTCCACTTACTGACACGTTTTGGTTCCAAAGACTAGGTTGTTAGATGAAAATCAGCATTATGCAAAAATGGAGGTTTTTTTTTTTTAATGTTTTCAGACCATCCCTTGTCCATTTTTTAAAAATTTTATTTAGAAAATACAATCATAGAAATAATAATCGTTAAGACTTACTGATGTGCTTGTGACTATGGCTAGTCCAGTTACAGATTATTCCTCTTGCAGAAGAGGCTTGTTAAGTGACAAAGCTGGGTAAAGCTGGGCTGTGTGACTGGAGAGCCCATGGCTTAACCACTTCACCTTCATCTTGTGATGGAGTCACAGCTTCCCTCACAGAGCCACCTCCAGGGTCCCATTCCCAGGCCTGCAAGCCAGGCGTTCACTGTCCTGGAGCCCGCTCTGCCCTCTGGACCTGGCAAGTCACCAAGGCTTGGAGCTGCCTTTGAGGATACTGGGAGCCTGGTCATGTACCTGGCTCCACTGAGGTAGAGGCTTCAGGACCAGTTCAGCTGGCTTTGGGATATTATTAAACCCGCACAAGTTTTTTGCAAACACCCTCTGCGGTGCCTCTTTCTTTCCTCCCTGCCCACCCCACAGCAATTTTGAGCCACGAGGTCTCAGGCACCCACTGACTTGGAGCTGCCTGCTCTTTTGCTAGGAGGTTATAGCCACAGAGGAGGCCAGCACCATGCAGCACCTGGAGGCTGCATACCAGCCAAGCAGGAGGGAGAGCACAGCCCAGGGAGGGGATGTTCTGCAGCCGTTACCACCACACTCAATGCTTCATTAAGACACAGAATAGTCACATAATAGATATTTTTACTATTGGTGTGAATATGAAATGTCACATAATGAGGTAGTCTGATAAGGGAGGCATATCTGCATAAGCTGAATGTACTAGAAGTAATTTAGAATTTCAGTGATCACTTTAGGAAAAGGAGTTTCCGTATGTTCTTTTTCTTTCTGTTTTGGCAAAATGAGTTTCCATTTGCATAGTCCTTTCTTTCCTCTAGGAAAATTTTGTTTAAAGCTCAGGTTTTATAGGGTCTGATATTCCTCCATCTGAGCCCTTGGCAGGTTAATGAGTTTATTTAGGCCCTGTTTTTCTGTTAATTTGAGTTGATCTTACTGAAGAATTATTGTATACCTTTTAAGAAATTGTGTTGCTTGTACTGTACGGTATTATATAAGCGTGGTTTTTGAGCCAGTCTCACAGACAGGTGAGTTTTTTCTGTTTTGTTTTATTCTAAGAGCTTGTCTCTGGTCTAGATTATTATATCTGAGCTGCTGTCTTGTATCAGGTTGACTCAATGTCAACAGACTTTTCATGCAGGTAAATTTGTGCTTCTTGACTTCGTTTTTGAAACGGTAATAACATCTGCCTGCTCCCCTCATAGAATGAGTTCAAAAAAATCTTTAACACATATTTCTTTTTATATCTCTGTGAGAGTCAGGAAAGAATGGATGGCATCCAAAACATATGTCAGAAGAGACTCAGAAACTAGCTCTTGAACATGGAGCAGTTAAAGCAAATGGAAGAAATGATGAAAGAGCTGAACAGAAGATTTCAAAGGGCACCTCAAGAAGACAGTAAAGTGTTATAACGAAATGTCCAAAGACCCAGAGTTAGAAAACCAAAAGGGAAGAACACATTTAGCGTTTCTCAAGCTGAAAGAAGTGAAGAAAAATTCAAGTCTAGAGTTGCAATCTTGAAGTATTCTATGGGCAAAATATTGAACAATGCAGAAAACATCAAGGGAAGATGAAAGGAATGCACAGAGCCACCGTACCAAAAAGAAATGATTGATATTCAACCATTTCAGAAAGTAGTATATGATTAAGAAAGAATGAAATTGAAGAAAGAAATCAAAGCTGCACTGAAGGCATTGGTGAAAAACCAGGCTTCTGAAACTGAGATGTTTAAATAAACAGAGATACACACCTCGGTAAGTGGGTAACAGCTAGCAAGCAGCCATGTGAGATGCATCAATTCGTCCCAGCTCACACGGAGCAAAGGAGAATGAAGAACATTAAAGATACAAGGAAAATATGAGCCCAAGAGACAGAAAGGGCCACCTAAACCAGAGACTCCATCAGTCTAAGACTGGAAGAACTAGTTCTTCAAGTTGAAACTGTCTTCCAAATTCCAGATCAATTATAGAACAATATCATTAATATCACATTCAAGTAAAATTTTGTGGACAGCATTCGAAAACAATTGCAGCAGTAAATCAACAAGGAACTGCTAGAAATTCAAGCCAGATTCAGAAGACCCAGGAGGAAGGATACCATTGACAATATCATGTGGAACTTGGCTGAAGACAGAATCTCTGAAAGATGTTTACCTGCATTTTATTGACTATGCAAAGACGTTAGAGTCTGAGAATTAGAACAAATTATGAACAACATTGTGAAGAATGCAAATTCCAGAATACTTAAATGTGTTCGTGAGGAATCTGCACATAGGCCAACAAGCAGTTGTTTGAAGAATAAAGGAATACTGTGTGGTTTAATCAGGAAAGGTGTCCATCAGGGTTATAGACTTTCACCACACTTATTCCAACTGCATTGCTGAGGAAATAATTTGAGAAGCAGGACTATATGAAGAAGAATGAGATATAAGGATTAGAGGAAGTCTCATTAATAACCTACATCAAGCAGACGAGACAACCTTACTTTGGGAAAGAAAAGCAGACTTGAAACACTAATGAAGAACAAAGACTTCATTATGAATTACACTTAAACATAAAGAAAACAAAAATCCTCACAAGTGGACCAGTGAGTTACATCATGATAAATGGAGAAAATGTTGTCAAGGACTTCTTTTTATTGCATCCACAAACAATATCCATAGAAGCAACACTCAAAAAAATCAAAAGACGCATTGCACTGCGTAAATCTATGACAAAAGATCTCTTTAAAATGTAAAAATGCAAAGGTGTCACCTTGAGGTCTAAGGTGGGTCTGACCCAAGTCATGGTGTTTTCAATTGCCTCACAGGCATGTGAAAGCTGGACAATGAAGAAGGAAGACTGAAGAAGAATTGATGCCTTTGAATTATGATGTTGGCAAAGAATAATGAATATACCATAGACTACCAGAAGAATGAACAACTATGTCTTGGAAGAAGAACAGCCGGAATGCTCTTGGAAGTGAGGATTGGAGACTTATTCTCACTTACTTTGGACATGTTATCAGGAGGGACCAGTCCTTGGAAAAGAACATCATATTTGATAAAACAGAAGGTCAGTGAAAGAGAGGAAGACCATCAATGAGATGGACTGACACAGCAGCTGCAACGATGGGCTCGAACCTAGCAATGGCTGTGAGGGTGGCACAGGACTAGGCAGTTCTATTGTATACAGGGTCACTGTGGGTTGGAACAAACTCGATGACACCAGCAACAACGACAAAATGGAAGTCATGATTTCAACTTGTTTTGATAATTCTCTCTTAAGGTTTCAGTTTTGTATACACTCAAATACATGTTTGCCCCATTTATAATCACAGCTTTTGTAAGGTTTTTTTCACTTATATTATTAGGCAGGGGCCCTGGTGGTGCAGTGGTTAACAGCTCAGCTGCTAACCAAAAAAGTTGTCAGTTTAAATTCATCAGCCACTCCTTGGAAACCCTATGGGGCAGTTATTACTCTGTCCTATAGAGTTGCTTTGAACTGGAATCCTCTCACCAGCAGTTTTTTTCTGTTTGTTTTGGTTTTTTGCTATTAGATTTTTTTTCACAGTCTTTAAAAAAATTTTTCATTGTGATTAAGTAAAAGTTCACGATCCAAGTCAGTTTGCCATACAAAACTCTAATCACTGCCTCTACACAACTTGATCTGCTCTCCTTACCCCGCAACAGCACACTCATCCTCTCCACACTTTCCTTCCAGTATCTACTCAGCCAACACCTGTCCCTTCTTCTCCGGCCTCTCCTCTCCCCTCTAAAAAGAGACCAGTTGGACAGCCTCATGTATATATTAAACCATAAAGTACACACTCCATCTGCATCACTCTGTGTCCCCTAGTCCAGTCCAATCTTTGTCTGGAGTGTTGTTTTCATTACTGGTCTCAGCTCTGGTCTCAGCTAGCAACAAGTCCAGAGGCTATGTTCCCAGGGGACCCTCCAGGCCGTTGGACCATCAAGTCTTGTCTTTTAATAGACTTCTTGATCTGCACACCCCTTTTTCTCATGCCACATCAGGGACTACACGTTGTGTTCCCTAACAGGGCTGTCTTTGGTGGTGGCTGGGCATCATCTACTTCTGGTTTCATGCTTATGTAACCTCCCAATCATCTGTCTCCTGGGCTCATATTTTCCTCATGTCTTTGGTGTTCTTAGTTGTCATCTGCTCCAGGTGGGTTGGAATCAACTAATGTTCTTTAGATGGCAGCTTGAAAAATTTTTTTCATATTGCTACAAAATTTAATAATTATTGGTTTCTTCTTTTTAGTTACAATGAGTTATTTTACTATCATTTACTACTTTCGTTAACCATTGAATGTTTAAGTTGATCATTAACTGTATGGAAAAACAAAGATTCTGCATGTATTTAACCACTTAGTGAGTCTCAATTTCACTATATATTACCATCATTATTAAGTTATATAAAAAGATACCAATGTGTGTATGTAGAGGCCAATGTACTATGTACCCATAAAGCACACATACATGTAGTGTGATGAAAAATCTTTGTGGGAAATGGGTGCCCCAAGCACTTTAAAAAAGGCTACTTGGTACAGGATCTTTTGCTGCATGTAATGTAGGTATTAGGGCATGTGTCTGTATGCTTCTGTTGGAGCCCACCAAAGTGCATTGTCCACAGGAAGTGCTCAAGCAACATAGCTGTTATTTCACCCTCAATCAGTGCTTTCTATGGAACTTGTTTCTGGGAGCCATCCACACCAAGAAAAGGATGCCCTATAAAAGCCATGAACTGTCTCTCTCTGTGCCCCAGACAGTGGAGGCGGATGACAAAGGGTAAGATCAAACAGAAGTCCGGAAGCTTCCATCACACATGGCTGACAGCCCCACTTCTCAGATACACATTCAAAATGGTGACACCCAAAAGTGGTGCTGGGCAGCAATTTCTGTTATACTGTTAAGGAAAATGGTTTGCTGTTTCTATTTTTTTTTTTAATCTTTTTTCTTTATTGTGATTGAAAGTGTACAATCTGGTTTAAATTTTCGTGGCTACCTATGTGCAACTCCTACTGCTCTCCTTGCCTCGTAACAGCACACTCCTCCTTTCTGTTCTATGCAAGTCATATCCTCTTAACAATCCCCTGTCCCCTTCTCTGCACCCTCTCCACTCCCCTCTAGTAAGAGGCCAGTTAGGCGATATCCTATAGATAAACAGAACCATTAAAGTGCACAGATGATACAGTCACTCTATGTCACTGAGTTCAATTCACTCCTGTCTGAGGAGTTGACCTCAGCAACGATTTATTATTGGGGCAGCTTCAGGTCTAGGGGCCATGCTCCCAGGGGAACCCCTAGGCTTTGGGATCGTGAGTTGGGGTCTTTTAGTGGAGTTCTCAGGCTGCAACACTTCTTATTCTCATATTGACACCGGGACTCAACTTTCTGAGCCCCATCATGGCTGGGGCATGGGCAGGGGAGCCTCTGCTGGGCTGGGCACCCTCTGGTTCTTCTGGTCGCTTGTTGATGTAGTCATCCATTCACATGGGCCTTTCTGTCTTCTGGGTTCTCTTTCCCCCGTGTCATTTTCGTCCTTGGTGATCATCTGTTCTGGATGAGTTGGGACCAATTAGTGTACCTG
Source organism: Heterohyrax brucei (assembly GCA_028571685.1). Lineage (NCBI taxonomy): Eukaryota > Metazoa > Chordata > Mammalia > Hyracoidea > Procaviidae > Heterohyrax > Heterohyrax brucei. The sequence goes on along the minus strand of CM053149.1, from coordinate 106,439,759 downwards.
AGATGGCAGCTTGCTAGCTTTTAAGATCCCAGATGCCACTCACCAATATGGGGTGGAGAGGACTCTCTTAGCAATATGCTAGTTATAACAATTGGCCTTGATGTCCTCTGAGAGCATGGTCCTTGGTCCCCCGCCCCTGTTACTCTGTCCTTACCTATTGGGTTAAGATTGAAGGGGTTTTGCGGTTATGTTGAAGTCCAGTTAAGTTGATCCTCTATCTAGTGTGTGCTGTCACTGATACTCAAGAAAATTTCTATCAACTATCTAATCTATAACCAGCCCTCTCTCTCCCTCCCCCCCTCCCTTGGAACTGTCAAAGAGTCTTTTCTTCTGCACATGAGTCAGTTTTCAAGTCCTTAAAGTATGAGTTTCATATCATATTTGTCCTTGTGCCATTGACTAATTTCACTCAATATGATGGGTAGAAAGTTCTGTGTATGTCGACAAGGTCTAGTTGGGTAACGGTTGCAGTAAGGTCTTCTGTGTCTTTATTGAGCTTTTTTTTTTTTGCAGTGTAATCTATTTTATCTGAGATTAGTATTGCCACACCTGCTTTTCTTTGTATATTGTTAGCTTGGTATATATTATTCCATCTTTTAATTTTCAGTTTGTTCATATCTTTAAGGTGAGTTTCTTGTAAGCAGCACATAGATGGGTCATGTCTTTTGATCCAAGATGTCACTCATTGTTTCTTTACTGGAGCATTCAGTTCATTTACCTTCAATGTAATTATTGATAGGTGTTGAGTGCTGTCATTTTGCTGTATTTATTTTTGTGTTGATGTTTTCTCTGTTGCTCTTACTATTCTGTTCTGGGACATTCTCCTTTATGGGTTGATTTTTCACTCTTTTCAGTGTTCGTTTTGTGTTTGTTAGAGTCCTGTATTGTGTTTCTTGTTTCGATATGTCGCTCCTTCATTGTGCTTTGCACCTACTCCTATGATCCCCCTTAATAATGCATGTTTAAACCTGATTTTAACTTCTAAATATCTTATTAACTTCCTCTCCATCTGGATGGACTATAACTACTGTAATACATCCCTGTTTTTAATGTGAGGTATCATAGTTTTCATGATATGATCACTGGATCACTTCTTTTAGTATTACAGCTTTGGCTGAGGTTTGGTGTCTTCACTAACTGAATAGGTTTCTGGATGATGTGTCCTGTATTGTCTCCTAAAATATAGAGTTAATGGTTTTGTTCTTCTAAGCCAAGAGCTTCTTTCCATGTTTCTTGTAGCTTTGATCTGGTTTTCACAAAGTCTCTGAGTTTCTGTTTATCTGTGAAGGTCTTAATTTCATTTTTGTATCTGAAAGACAGTTTTGCAGGATATATAATTCTTGGCTTGACATTTTTTTCCTTCAAGGCTTTGAATGTGCCACCCCACTGCCTCCATGCCAACACAGTTTCTGCCAAGAAGTCAGACCAAAGCCTACAGGGCTTCTCTCAGAATGTTAGCTTTGCTTTGAGTCTCACTGCCTCTAAGAGTTTCTGCTTGTGTTTCATTTTGTTAAGCTTGGTTATAATATGTCTTAGTGTCTTTCTTTTGGGATCTGCACTGAGTGTTGTTCAATATGCATCTTGGATATTTATATTCTTTTCTTTCGTAATTTCAGGGAAGTTTTCTGTCAGCAGCTCAACAACAACACTCTCTGTGTTTTCAGGTGTCCCTCCCTGTTCAGGAACTCTGATTAATTGTAGATTGTTTCTCTTGATAGAGTCCCACATGTTTCTTAACACTTCTTCATTTTTCTTGTTTCTTTTCTCTGGTTTCTCCTCATAGATGCTGGAGTCAGTAGCCCTGTCTTCCAAGTCAGAAAGTCTGTTTTCTGTTTGTTCAGTTCTGTTCTCTTGGCTTTGAATTGAGTTTTCTGATTCTTTAATTTTGCTCTTGGTCTATTGGATTTCAGAATGCTGGAGTTCCATCAGTTTGAATAGCTTGCTTAATTTTTCATTTTGGTCTGCTAAATTTTGTATAATATCTAGGAGGGCTCTACACACAATTCTTTTGTATTAACTTCCGAAAAAGTTTCAGAAAGGCTTCTTCATCTGGGACACTCTTTGGTTCTTTCTTTTTGGAGCTTTCTGGAGCCATGGTTGGATTTTTCCTTAAGTGTCAGGCCAAGGTCTGTTGCCTTTTGGGCATCTAGAGGTGGTTAAGTGTCTCTGGTGTTACCTTAATAGGAGCTGAAGTAGAAGCTGATCACCAGTTACCTCTGTGTACTCCATTGACTGGGCCCAGTGGAATGTCTGTGATAGCAGGCTCCACCTCCTGACTGGCAAAGACACAGCCCTACTTACGGAGTCACCGGGAGGCCATCAGCTGACCCCACGTTGTGGGTCAGTCAAGATTGGAAGATACGCCGTCAGGCTTCACCACAGTTACTTCTCTAGGTAGTCTTATTTTGAAAGGTAAAAGCTATCTGACAGCTCCCATAAACAGTCAGGCTGTCAGGTATGCAAGCCCCTCTTTCCAGTTGGCAATGGAGGCACCTCTATATCCATCCCTAGATGCTGTGATCTAGTTCAGAGTATGGACTACTGCCCTGCTGTCATCAGGTGCCTGGCCCTACCCAAAGGGTCAACTGTGCTAAACACAGCTTTTCTTCTGGGAAAGCTCTTCCCAGGTTGGTACTGCCTCCTAGCCTGGGAATTAGCCCCCACTGAGGCCTCCCTTTGGATAATTCCGCCTTCCAGTCAGACAAGATGGCGCCCCACAGAGGCTCCCCCGCCTGCTGGGGAAATAGCCAAATCAATGGTGGAGGTACAGAAAGAGACGTGGAAGGGCTGTGGTCCTCAGAGTCCAGAGGCAGGCTCTCAGTGTGTGACTATTCTACCCACTGCTCACGTCAGCAGTGTGGTGGAACTTTGTTGACAGTTAAGCCCAATTGCTGCCACAGGCCAACAAAAAGGAAAAAAGTTAAAGCTCATAGTTACCTTCAGTCCATGACAGCTGGCCATTCAGCAATGGTGGGGGTCAGTGAAAGAGAAGAAGTTTCCCATTCAGTGGCATGTTGTCCAAAATGGCAGCTGTATGCCACGTCCTAGGGCTCACTGGGTGTCCAAAAAGCTCTGTTTAATTATCAATCCTGGCCTTAGTTTTTGGAGTGAGTTAAGGAGACTTGGGTCTAGTCTACCATCTTGACTCCACCCCAAGTCCCTGATTTCTAAACTTAACCTTAACCCTTCACAGAAAGGAAAAACTTGTAACAAAGACAGTTCTGGGAAAGGCTGAAATAATCAGATAAGCCACAGTTAGCCTGTAGAGTGCAGACTTGGGAATTCAGTAAACCAATCAAAGGCTACCTCCTGCCGATTAAATGAATGACAGCCGATCATTTTAAATTTCTCTTTTGGTGTAAATTTGCATATGTTTGTACTGTATATGTTGTTGATGTGTGACACTATGACAGTAGGACTGTCCCATAGCATTTCCTAGGCTGTAATCTTCACAGGAGCAGGTTACCAGATCTTTTTTTCCCTCAGAGCCAAAGGCTTAACCATTGTACCACTTTGTTATTGTTAGGTTCCAATGGCTCCAACTCATAGCTATGTTATGCACAACAGAACAAAACATTGCCTGGTCCTGTGCCATGCCCACAATTGTTTATAAGCTTAAGCCTATTGTTGCAGCTATTGCAAATCAGTCTATCTTGTTGAGGGTCTTCCTATCTTTCACTGACCCTCCACCCTACCAAGCATGATGTCCTTCTCCAGGGACTGATCTCTCCTGACAACATGCCCAAACTATGGGAGACACAGTCTTACTATCTTTGCTCCCAAGGAGTACTCTGGTTGTAATTCTTCCAGAACAGATCTGTTTGTTGTTTTGGCAGTCCACGGTACATTCAGTATTCTCTACCACCACAATTCAAAGGCATCTATTCTTCTTCCATCTTCTTTATTCATTGTCCAGCTTTTGCATGCACGTGGTGCAGTTGAAAATACTACACTTAATCTTCAAGGTGACATAGTTACTTTTCAATACTTTAAAGAGGTCTTTTATAGCAGATTTTACCAGTGCAATGCATCTTTTGATTTTTTGACTGCTGCTTTCATCGGCATTGATTGTGGGAGCAAGCAAAATAAAATCCTTGACAACCTCAATCCTTTTGCAATTTATTATGATGTTGCTTGCTGGTCCAGTTGTGAAGATTTTTCTTTTCTTTTTTGAATAAAACAAATTTTATTGCATCTTAAAATATCATCCTTAAGTCTTAGCAATCCTCTGGCCTTGTTTCCATAGCTGGACAACTCTTAGATCTTACTTATCAGCCTATTGAACAGTACGTTTTTCAGAGACACAGATACCATCCAGAAATTTTCAGATATCTTAGTTTTTAACTGTGTGGCTTGCTAAATTAAAGCAGCTGAATTTAATACAAGTCCAATGTCATTTCCTTCAAAAATTAATTCATCTTTCTGGGTTTGAGATACTGAACAAGCAACACCTGGTCTCGTCCAAACTCTGCAGATATATTTTTCACCCAAGAAGTTTTGAATTTCAACAAGTGACCCATTTTCCTGAATGACCATGTTAATGGGGAAGTGAGCATACCCAGATCTCGTCTTGTAATGGAAATCCAGTGTAACACCCTTGATCATGTTCTATGCATGACTACAGAGAGTGCAAACTGTAGCCAGTTCCTTTTTATTGCCCCACCATTCATCTACACAAAGCCTCTTCTTTTTCTTTCCAAGGAGACTGAGTTCTACATTGATGTGGTTGAAGTCCCTCCACAAGGTTCCTCTGGGGTCCTTCACAATAACTGTGTGTTCCTTCAGAGTGATGTCAACATTTTCTGAAATGTCAACAGTCTGGTTGCTGAGGATAGTCTTCAATCTCACAGTATATGTGACAAAGGATTTTTGTTTTCTTTTTTAGTTATGATTGAACAAAAATGTACATTCCCGTATAAATTCGCAGGCCCACCTGTATGCAGCTCCCACTGCTCTCCCTGCCTGGTGACAGCATACTCTTTCTCTCAGTTCTATACATGTCATATCCTCCCAACAATCTCTTATCCCCTCCTCTCCACCCTCTCCCCCACCTCCAGTAAGAGGTCAGCAGGACATCCTATACATGGATAGAACCATAAAGTGCACACATGATATGGTCACTCTGTGTCACCAAGTCCAATCTATTCCTGTCTGCAGAGTTGACCTCCATTATGATTTATGGACATGGGCAGCATCAGGGCCAGGGGTCATGCTCCCAGGGGAACTCTGAGGCCCGTGGACCATCAATTGTGGTTCTTTAATGGAGATCTCACAGTGCACCCCTTTTTCTTCTTGTGGTGCCAGTGAGACTCAACTATGTGAGCTCCATCACGGCTATCACTGGTGGTGGGCAGGCATCATCCGGTTCTTCTGGTCATGAGTCGATGTAGTCACCCACTCATGTGGGTCTTTCTGTCTTCTGGGTTCTCTTCCCCCCATGTCGTTCTGGTCCTTGGTGATCATCCATTCATGCTAAGTTGAGTCCATTTGCTGTACCCTGAGATGGTAGCTTGACAGTTTTTAACACCCCGGACGCCACTCACCAATGTGGGGTGCAGAAGGTTCTCTTAGCAAATGCTAGTTGTGCCAGTTGGCCTAGGTTTCCCCTGACAGCATGGTCTCTGGCCCCCTGCCCCAGGTACTCTGTCCTTGTAATATTGGATTAAGATGGGAGGAGTAATCATGTTATGTTGACAGTTAATATTGATTTTCTTTCTAATGTGTGCTGTTGCAGATTTCATCCAACCAAATTTCTATCAACTGTCTAATCTAAACCCTCCTCCCTCGCCCTCCCTCCCTTCTCACCCTTACAGCCGTCAGAGTCTTTTCTTCTATGTGTGAGTCTGTTTCTAAGTTCTTATCATAGCAGTCTCATATTTGTCCTTTTGTCACTGACTACTTTCACTCAACATAATGTCCTCCAATTGAAACCAGGTTATGTTGCCTAAAATCATTGCTGTTCTTTATCATTGCATAGTGTTCCACTGAATATATATACCATAGTTTACCTACCCGTTCCTCTGTTGTTTTGGGCATCTGGGTTGATTCCATCTTTTTGCTACTGTGGACTGTGCTGCGATAAACATTCGTGTGCATGTATAAGTTGGTGTGAATGGCCTTGATTATGTAGGATATATTCCAAGCAGTGGAATTACTGGGTCAAATGGTGTACCTATATCCAGCTTTTTAAGGAAGCACCATATTGTTTTCCAAAGAGATTGCACCATTTTGCAATCCCACCAACAGTGTAGGAGAGTTCCAGTTTCTCCAGAGCCTCTCCAGCATTTGTTGTTTTGTGGTTTTTGGATCATGGCCAACCTTGTTGGGGTGAGATGGTATCTCACTGTAGCTTTGATTTGAATTTCTTTAATAGCTAATGATCATGAGCATGTTCACATGTGTTTTTTGGCTGCCTGGATCTCCTCCTTAGAGAAATGTCTGTCCATCTACTTTGCCCATCGCTTAATTGGATGATTTATCTTCTTCTTATTGATATTTTGTAGTACCTTATAGATTATGGAGACCGGGTGTTGGTCTGACATATAGTTGCCAAGTAATTTTTCCCATTCTGTAGGTGGCCTTTTAATTCTATTCATAAAGTCTTTGGATGAGCAAAAGTGTTTGATTCTTAATAGTTCCCATTTATCTATTTTCTCTTCTGTTGATTGTGGTTTGTTTGACAGATTTTGAAGTCTGTCTATGTTGTGTATTAAAACTTCCATTGTTGTTTCTACTTTTTCTTGGATGAGCTTTATCATTTTAGATTTGATATTTAGGTCTTTTATCCAGTTGGAGTTGGTTTTTGTATAAGGTGTAAGATATGGATCTTGTTTCAATTTATTGCCGATAGATACCCAATTTTGCCAGCATGTTTGTTGAAAATACTGTTTTACCCCAGTTTAATATCTTAGGGCCTTTGTTGAATATTAACTGTTCACAGGAAGATGGTGTCATATCAGGTCTCAGTTCTGTTCCATTGATCTGTCTCTTTTTGTACCAGTACCAGGCTGTTTTGACTACTGTGGCAGTGTAATAGTTTCTAAAGTCTGGTAGTGAGAGGCCTCCCAGTGTGTTCTTCTTCTTCAGTTGTGCTTTACTTATCCAGGGCTTCTTCCCTTTCCAAACAAATTTGGTGTTTTGTTTCTCCATCTCATTAAAAAATGTCACTGGAATTTGTATTGGGATTACATTATATAAGTAGATTGTTTTTGGCAAAATAGACATTTTCACAATACTAAGTCTTCCTATCTATGAGAAAATCTTCCTATCAATAAGAAAGTCTTCCTATCCATGGAGAACAGAGCTGGGGCAGTTGGTATGGAGGAAGCATCTGCTGGGTGATCAGTTAACAGTGGTCACCTTAGTCTCTGGGCCCCCAGAGAAGGGGGGGAGCACTACAGTTTCAGGGCTACCTGGGGGGAAAAGGGAGAAGGACCTGACCATAGAGGGGGTTCTGGAAGAGCAGCAGATGGGTCTCCATTTCCTTCAGGGTGAATTTTAGCAAGGCTTTCATTGCCTGTTTGGAGGTAAGCCATGCCTTTGTCTCCAGCCTCCTGTCTGAACAGATCAGGCAGGTGAAAGGGAGGCTTCCTGTCACTTCCCCAAGATCTTATCACAGTGCAGCATGAAGTCCCAGGCATTCTCACAGGCGCAAAGTTCCCAATGAATCTGCTAAAAGCTTATGTCCTCCACGAAACTTCTCTGGATAACTCCAACACATTCCACATCAGAGACATGATCCCTGCTCCCTCCATTAGTCCTTTTGACTATAGGTGTCTGTCGTGGATTGAATTGTGTTCCCCTAAAATACTTGATCAGGCCATGATTCCCAGTATTATGGGATTGTCCTTCACTTTGAAACTGATGTAATTTTCTTATGTGTTGTAAATCCTAATCTCTGTTTGTGGTTAATGAGGCAGGGTTAGCTTGTTCTAAAGAGCATTAGGGTAGGGTGCAACAGCCTTCTCAGGTCACATCTCTGTACCAATGGAAAGGGAGTTTCCCTGGGGGGTGGCCTGAATCACCTTCTATCTTATAAGATGTCTTAGTTATCTAGCGCTGCTTTAACAGAAATACCACAGGTGGATGACTTTAAAAAGAGAAATTTTATTTTGTCACAGTTTAGTAGGATAAAGGTTCAAATTCAGGGCATCAGCTCCAGGGGAAGACTTTCTCTACTGGCTCCGGGGAGAGGTCCTTGTTGTGGCTCTTCCCCTGGACTTGAAGCTTCTGAGGTGCAGGGACCCTGGCCCTTTTCAAAGGACACTCCCAGCTCCTGGCTCTGCTTTCTTGGTGGTATGAGGTCCAAAAATCTCCATTTTGCCTCCCCTTCCTTTACATCCCAAGAGGCTGTCCCATGGCACATAACAATCCCACACATTGAGTCCTGCCCCATGAAAGCAACTGCTGCCCATCCTCACCATTGTAGAGGCAGGGTTTACAATGTAGAGGAACATCACACAATACTGAGAATCATGGTCCAGTCAAATTGTTGCACATTTTTGGGGGGACACAATTCAATCCATGACATAAGAGATAAAAAGAAAGGGAAGCAACCAGAGAGTTACAGATCTCGTAACATCAAGAGAGCAGTGGCAGGAGCAGAACGTGTCCTTTGAACCTGGAGTTCCTGCATGGTGGAGGAGGGTTGATGACAATGACCTTCCTCCGGAGCCAACAGACAGAAAGCCTTCCCCTGAAGCTGATGCCCTGAATTTGAACTCCTAGCTTCCTAGACTGTGACAGAATAACTTTCTCTTTGCTAAAGCCATCCTCTGTGGTATTTCTGTTATAGCAGCTGCCATAGATTAAATTGTGTGCCTTCCAAAAAATCTGTGTGGCAATTTAGCTAGGCCATAATTTCTGGTATTATGCTATGTCTCTCCATTATGTAAAACCTGCCTCCATGATGCTAATGAGGATGGATGGGTGGCTGTTGTGTTTGTGGGGCAGGACTCAGTTTTTAAGATTGTTTTGTGCTTTGAGGCATTCTCTTGAGATATAAAGAGGCTAGCAGAGAGGTTTGAGGACCTCATACCACCAAGAAGCTGTGCCAGAAGCTGGGCATGTACTTTGGAAAGGACCAGGGTCCCTGTGCCTCAGAAACTTCCAGTCCAGGGGAAGATGATGACAAGGACCTTCTTCCAGATTCAGCAGAGAAAGCCTTCCCCTGAAGCTGATGCCCTGAATTTGGACGGTTAGCCTATGAGCTATCACAAAATATCTCTTTTTAAAGCCATCCACTTGTATTATTTCTGTTAAAGCAGCTCTAGATGACTGACTATGACAGTTTCCTAAGAAGGTACTGCTTCTGCTCTTCATCTGTCTCCCCTCAAGTGCCCAGCATAGAGCTCTGTCTTCGGTAAAGAGTAACGATCCATGGTTTTACTCCTTTGGACTTGTTGTTAGGTGCCATTTAGGTGGTTCCAACTCAAACCACCCTGTGTATAACTGAACCAAACCTTGCCCAGTCATGTGTCATCCTCACCAAAGTGGGTAGATTTGAGCCCATTGTTGCAGTCACTGTTGGGGACTTGAAGTCCTTGAAGGTCTTCTTTTTCCCTCTACCCTCTATCAAGCACAATGTCCTTATCCAGGAGATTTGTCCCTCCTGAAAGCATGTCTAAAGTAAGCTAGAAGAAATCTTGCCACCTTTGCTTCTAAAGAGCATTTTGGTTGTTCCTCCAGGACAGATTTGTTCATTCTTCTGGTATATCCTTGATATATCTTTTGGGTTACACAATTCTTTTTCACAGCAGCAACTACATTTTGGGGGCCTCCAGTTAAGCACCTGGAAAATTCTCAAGAATGAAGAGGGATAGAAGTAAGCGAAAAAAAAATCTTTGGCTCAACCCGTAAGTCTCTTAAGAACACTAATGCTTAGGAACTTAAAAATGATTCTTTAATCTTTCCTCAAATCCTACATTAACTCAGGCAGGAGTAGCTCTGCTACCTGCCAGCCCTCTGCAGGCAATCCAGCAGGCTGTAGGTGGGGCTTCGCACCGATGGATATTGAAGGAAAACGACAATTACTTGGGTCCAGTCACTGCTTGGTTTCCCCACCTATTTGAGGACCATTAGGATGATTGTTGGGTGGCCGACACCCTTGGCCCTCACTGATTCTTCCCAGTCCCAGAAGGTCAGTTCAGTGAAGTGGTCGTGACTGCCACACTCTGGAGGAGATGTCTTGATTAGACAGGTCTGAGCTGTTCACAACAGTTTGCAATACCTACCGTTTTAGTCATCTGGTATTATTCTAACAGCAATACCAAGTGGATGGCTTAAAAAAAAAAGTTTATTCTTACACAGTCCAGTAGGCTACAAGTCCACTTTCAGGATGTCAACTCCAGGGAAAGGCTTTCCCCTTTGTCGGCTTTGGAGGAAAGTCCTTATGTCATACTGGTCTTTGTTAGGTTTGTCAGGGAGCATCTTGACACAGGAACCTCAGGTCTGAAGGATTCTCTCTACTCCCAGTGCTGCTTTCTTGATGGTATGAGGTTCCCAGCTCTGCTTTATTCGCTGTCCTTTCATTTTAGGTAAAAGTCACACTCCAGGGAAAATGTATTAGCAAGGGTGTTACAGTCCTACCCTAATTCTCTTTTAATATAATCATCTTATTAGCCACAGGCAGAGGTTAGGATTTATAGCATAGATAAATCATAAAATTGAGAACAATCACAAAATATTGGGAATGATGGCCCAGTCAAATGGCTACACACATTTTTGGGGGACCCAGTTCAATCCATGACACCCGCTTTACCGTTAAAGAAGCTGAATCTCAAGGTTACACAGACAATACACCTGAATCTTGTTTCGATCTTAAACCAAAGCTTCCCCGCATGGCACTTGCCTGCTTCCGCTGTTGAAATTTACCCTCCCCAAACTCAAACCTGTTGCCATCCAGTCAATTCTGACTCTTAGTGACCCTACAAGGAGAGGGTAGAATGAGTCCCTAGGATTCTCAAGAAGCGGGGCCACCAGGACTGGTTTACTGCCTCCCCAAACCAAAAAACCCAAATCCACTGCTATCGAGTTAATTCCGATTCATAGCGACCCTATAGACAAGAGTAGAACTGCCCCATACGGTTGCCAAGGAGCGTCTGGTGGATTTGAACTGCCAATCTTTTGGTTAACAGCAGGCGGAATTCTAGAGCCTGTAAACTCAAGGGCCTTTCCCTTGTCCCAGGAGTCCTGGTGGCGCAGTGGTTAAGTGCTAGGCTGCTAACCAAACAGGTGTGCGGTTTGAAAAGATGCAGCGATCTGCTTCCCTAAGGATTACAGCCCTGGAAACCTCGACGAAGTAGTTCTGCTTTGTCCAAAAGGGTCGCTAAGAGTTGGAATTGACTCGACCGCCCCGGGTTTTTAGGTTTTTTCCCCTTGTCGCAGCCCGGCACACTGGCCCAGGCGTTCCAGCCGCTCCTGCGTCGGGCGCTCCGACCGGACGCGGGGAGGGATTGGGGGGTCCTTGGGCGCAGGGTGAGCCGGTAGTCGGTCCCCACGCGGCCCGAGCGTCCTCGGCGTCTCCCGGACAACCTCGGGCGCTTCCCCGGCGGAGCTCAAGGGCGGTTAAGGTGGGCATGGCAGCCAGTGCAGAGGCCAATCGAAGGCCCAGAAGGCCCCGTATGCAAATATGAGGGCCGGGCGGACCCGAAGTTAGGAGGACCGCAGGTCGGAGTTAGGGTTTATCCGGCAGCCAATGGGAGTGTGTCTCCTTAATCCTTCAAGAAGGGGGGGCCAACAGTGTGACAGCGAGTGATTCACGGCCCGCAGAGCCAGGGCGAACCAGGCATTCACTAGGAGTTGCGGGTAAGAGAGCTCTAAAAGCCCGGTGCTGGGCCCAGAATGTGGCCCCCCAGTACCCTACCCAGTAAAAGTCAGTTTCTACACACCCGTATTTTCCACTCCCTCACCTCCTTGGTGGCACTCAACGGCGTAAAGTCACTAAACCTCGCGGCCACTGCTCCCTTCAGTCCTTAGCTCTTCTTGGCACCTGTTAACGCTCGCCCCTCTTCCTGGGGATGCTCGCATTCACTTCTAAAATACCCGCATTCCGTTTTCTCGCCCTCAGGACCCTGTGCCAGGACCTTGCCCACATTCTGACCCTTCTTTTCCCAGCTCCAAACTCCCTTTCGTCCTTGCTGCCTCCCAAACCCAGGTCGCCCTCCGTCTGCACCCTCACTTCCTACTCTTCTGTTTTCTAGAGCTGATGCCATCAGGGTCCTATCCCTTGGTTACCAGCGATCCCAGGAAAGCACGCCACCCTCTGCCTACTCCTTCCCCTTCATCGAGTCCTCTCATTACAATCTTTCTTTTGTCCAGAGAAACATTCCAGAAGAAGGACTGCTATTTTGGGGAGTTTCTATTTTGTTTTTTTAACGGTGAACAAAGCCTCCTCGAGATGACCCAACCCCTTCCACAATCTAATTCCTTTCATTTCCAGTTATACTTCTCACTCTCCAGAGAGATGATTTCTAGGCTTGAGGAAAGTTCTCCCTTGAGATTTGAACCTTAGGAAAAATGCAACCCATTTCTGGGGATGAAACAGGACGGAAGCTAATGTTTATTAAGCTCCAGTATGTGCCAGGCACTTCAATAAGTTATTTGATGTATATACCAATCCTACCACCACGTTTCCACTTTAAAATACAGCCCTTATTTTGAGCCAAGCACTGCTTTAAGAACACTGGAAATATTAACTCATTTAATCTTTAAAACAACCCTGTGAAATGAATATTATTATTTGCGTTTTACTTATAAGGCACAAAGAAGCTAAATTACTCATCCTGAGCACACTGCTGCTAAGTGGTGGAGGTAGGATTTAGATCCGGATTTGTCTGGAAAACGCAGAATGTCGTGGCGAAAATGGCTGGGCAGAAGCCTGACTTGCCGACTGTGTCGTCCAGTGTCACAGAACACCTCAATTTCTAGCATGCTATAAAATAGCATCTGAGTTGGCAAGACTTTTTTATTATTATTTGAATGCCAAAGGGCTTCTCATAATTTTATTTATTTTTTATTGTACTTTAGATGAAGGTTTACAGAACAAACTAGTTTCTCATTAGATAGCACATGTACTGTTTTATAACATTGATTTAGTACACGTACTGTTTTATAACATTGATTAACAACCCCAAGATGTGTCAGCACTCTCCCTTCTTGACCTTGGGTTCCCTATTACCAGCTTTCCTGCCCTCTCCTGCCTTCTAATCATTGCCCCTGGTTTGGTGTGCACCTTTGCTCTCCTTTTGTTTTATGGGCCTGTCCAATCTTTGGCTGAAGGGTGAACCTCAGGAGTGACTTGAGTACTGAGCTGGAAGGGTGTCCAGGGACCATACCCACAGGGTTTCTCCACCCTGGATCAGGCCAGTAGAATTTTTGCTCTATGTTTTCCCCAGCTCTGTCAGGGATCTTGTACTGTGATCCGTATAGGAGCACTCAGTGGTGGTAGCCGGTTGTCATCTGGCCTCAGTCTGATGAGTCTGTGGCTGGTTAGTCTGTGGTGGTTGTGGTCCATTAGTCCTTTGAATTAATCTTTCCCTTACATCTTTAATTTTCTTCATTCTTCATTTTCCTTCATTCTCGCTTGCTCTCAAAGGGGTGAGACCAGTGGAGTATCTTAGATGGTTGCTCATAGGTTTACAAGATCCCAGAGGCTACTCATCAGAGTAAAATGCAGAGCATTTTCTTTATAAACTCTGTCATGCCAGTGGAGCTAGTTGTCTCCTGAGACCATGGTCCCCACAGCCATCAGCCCAGTAATTCAGTCCCTCAGGGAATTTGGATGTGTTGACGGAACTTCCATGACCTTCAGCAAGATTCTTGATGTTTTCAGTGATTGTGGCCAGTCATTCTCAGCACTTTTTACAGGCAAAGTCCTTGTGCAGTTGGGAGCCCCATCCCTTCCTTGATTGTCGAAAGACCTCTTCTGGCCCTGTGCTGCAATTAGAAGGGTGGATAAAATAAAAAACCAAAAGGTCCTAAAGACATCTTATTTTATCTTGCCAATATCCAAGCTCAAAGAACTTTTTATCCTCTTGGTGGTCCAGTAATCACAGAGAAGATAGAGAATGAGGGAGGAAATAATTACTGATACTTAGTTTCTCAACACATGCTGAGTCTGAGAGGCACATCTGAAAGCAAGACCCAGTGGTCTTACCTCTGCTTTTTTTTTTTCTCTCCCTTTATGGCCTTTCCCAAGAGGCCTTCACAAGGATGCTTCCAGTAGGGGAATGAAGGTCAAAAGGGGTACAGGAAAGCCTGTTATGTGAGGGAAGAGAAGGAGGCCACGGGAAGACACAGTAGAGGAACTCTTGAGTGATCTATGCATTCCTATAGACAAGAAACTCAGGGTATGAAGAATAGCAATGAAAAGAAAAAGTTGGCTACAACTTGAAACCTGTTTTCCTCTAATGATTGTCTTAATTACTAAATTATTCTCTCCTCCACTTATAAAACACCCACGCGAATTCAGCTGTGCAAATGAAAGCACTAGACATCTGTGGTCCTGCCCCTGTCCCCAGAATCTCCTGGGGAAAGGAGGGTGGTAAGCCTGTGAGGATGGCCCTGGACCAGGCAGGGTTTCGTTCCATTATGCATTTGGTCGCTATGAGTCGAAACCAACTCTAGGGTTTCTAACAACAACATACCTGTGCAGTTCTTGGAAAGTGAAAGTGAACCATTGTCCTTCCTCAAAAAAAAAAATACTTGTTTGCATGGAGACATCCCGGTGCTCATCCCTCCCCCTGGTGGCCAATGAAGGGTATTTTCATGATGTCTAACCAGGATTTGGTGTCAGTTTCCGGCTTGCAGGATCCTAATATTAAATCCTGTACTAAAACGCTTTGACGTTAAGTTAGTGTGTTTTCACTGTCTAGTTAAGGCTTGGAAAGGTGAACTGAATGTTCCTATGTCATTAAAAGAAACTGAAGATGCTCTTTGCCATGTGTGCTATATGGGTAGCATAACGTTTACTTTTAACTTTCCAAAGCACTGAGCACGCATTACCTCTCCATCTGGCCACTAGCCTGGCATGGTCGAAAGGGAATTAAAGAGAGTAGGAAGCCCAAGCCTGAGACCCGGGTCCACCGATTTGTTTCGGCTTTGATGAGTCCTCCCCTCTAGCAGCAAGTGGGCTTCAGTAACCTCCTCTAAAAAGGCCAAGAGTGGATTAGACAGTCTCCAGTGTCCCTCCCAGCTCTGATACTCAGGGTTTGCTTAAGAGTTTAGAAAGTGTTCTAATAAGAGTCCTGTTATAATGTGGATGTTGATGGAAAAAAAGGGAAAGGAAGAGAGTGAAAATAAACGTAAAGTAAAAGCAATAGTTAGAGCTGTTCCCAGGTGATGGGAAAGTTGGGCAGCTTAGGCCCCTTGCTGGAGATGGAAATTTACAATCAGATGGCTTCAAGGAATATTATGTGAGTGACTTGATTCTTAAGGGATGAAAGTCACCGAGATGGCTTCTGGAGCTAGCAGATGCTTTGCTTTATGGTCATGCTTTTTGTGGGTGATCAGCTGGAAGGCAGTGAGTGGAGTGTGGAGGAGGCACATGCTGGGGTCAGACAGATATAGCTTTTAACCCCAGCTCTACCTCTTAGTGCCTCAGTCTACTCATCTGTAACAGAGGGAAGGCAATACCCATGATATAATATGATGATAATTAGACATTAGAGCCTGTTTTGCTTGTTACCCATTGCTGTCGAGTTGATTCTGACTGACAGTAATCCTATAAGACAGAATAGAACACGTTGTAAGTAGAAGCTGTTGTTATAAGTGCGTAAAACTAAGTGTTCTACTTGTAAAATGATCACTGTTTACTTAGTGCTCACAGCAAACTCTATTGTATAGACGGGGAAAATAAACCCTAAAGAGGTTAAATTAATTCATGAACTGATTTCATTCTTCCAGTCTAGTCATTCAAGAAGCATATGAACATTTGAGGTGTGCCACATGTTGTTTTAGAAGCCAAGAACAATCAGACACAGCCAGTATAGGATCACATAGCTAATAATAAGAGATAAGTCACTGAGTACCTACTACATGCCAGATACTGTGCTAAGCACATCATTTGTGTTGTATTAACTCAAAGATGTTAATTTGTAAACTCATGTAAATCTCATAACTGTGGCAAATAATCTTATAAATGAGGCAACAAGAACACCTGGAGGTTGATTAACTCTTGACTCCTGTTTCAGGGAGACAATAAAGAATGGTAGGGATTGTGGCAAACCAGAAAATGCCTAAAGAGAATGAAGCTATTCCCGGGCTCTAGTTTAATTGATTACTGGCATGAAGGAATGGCAAACCACTTTCCAAAAGAAACTGAAAATCTGGATTTTTATGAGAACTCTGCATTTTATAATTATTGGCAACTACTTCTGTCTTAAAGTTATAAAAACAGTACACTGCATGGGCCAAGTGGACATTTCTACAGGTAACCTTTGAATGTGATATTTTCTTTAAAGAGGCAGCATGATTCAGTCTTGGAGATTTACCAGGGAGAAGAAAGCTGGGGAAAGAGGAAGCAAGGGGGTCAGGGACAAAACAAAACTAGTCACACATGGCAAGGACTGTTGTTTGCCATTTTGTACCTTCTCAGGTGCCATCCAGGGGACCCTGTGTCATAGAGACCTAGAATACAAGAGAAAGTAGGCAATAACACCGTGGTGAACCAGCTCCTTTAAAATCGCACAGGCTCAGTTCCTTGTGTATCTGAGGCCCTCTCATGCAAGAACTGTGTACAGTCTGACAACTTTTTTCTTCTCTTTGAGGCAGACAAATGGAGGCAGCCATGACTTGTTCCTACTACTTGGGCAAGAAGCAGAGCAAGGGCAAAGACAATCCGCAACTCCAGGGGCCAAATTCAGGGTCAGTTTTCTCTCCCTGAGTTAACATTAACCTTTAGGTAAACGGAACCACTCCTCCTTGAGGGCTCAGTAAACAGGAGTTGTGGAGGGCTAGGGAAGTGGAGCTAGCCATTTACCTGCCAGGAAGGGAACTGCCCAAGGTCAAGATTTCAGGTGCCTTTGTCCTCTTGAACTTCACCAGGAAAGTGCCTGTTCACTGGGAAAAATCGACTCACAGGGCTTAGGTTTCACCTGTCCGTTGCACGGGACAAAACTTTTTCCCCTTGTTCAGGTGTCTCCATAAGGTGACTGTGAGTGGCAGCCGTCTTCGGCAAGGAGTTAAGCAAATGGCAATCTTTGGCTGATTTAATAATTCAACAGAATTATGTATGTGAACATGACTTGAAAAGCCTAAAGTACTCCACCTCTATGTGAATTTATTATTAAATTATTTGTAGGTAGCCTCCACAGTTAGCGAGCTCTCCACCAACAATTCTGGTGGTGGGGAAAGGGCATAGAGTTGGAAGGGTGAAGAGGAAAGATGCTTTCCAAAAGATGAGTCTGATACACACTTAACTGCGTGTTTCTGGTGGTAGTCCAAATTGTTGGAATTCCTCTGGGAAACAACAAGGTGAGAGAGAGAGAGAGAGAAGTGTGTGTGTGTGTGTATGTTTATACCCCTGGATGGTACAAATGGTTAAGCACTCGACTAATAACCAAAAGGTTGGAAGTTCAAGTCCATCCACAGATGCCTTGGAGAAAGGCTCGGCGATCTACTTCCAAAAAATCAGCCATTGAAAAGCCTCTGGAGCACATTTCCATTTTGACATACATGGGGTCACCGTGAGTTGGGAACAGCAACTGGCTGGTTGGTTGGAGATACACGCCACCCCTGCACATCACATTACATCACGTATCACGTATTATATATGTATTACCCACACACAAAGCTATATATTTTTATATCCATTAATCCAAAAGGCTGTTTCTGGATATTTTATCTTAAGAAAATAATTACAAAAAAGTAAAAGGCCGTCTTACATGAAAAATGTTCTTCTTAGAACTATTTACATAATATAAAAATTCAAAGCAGTTTACAATTTCAACAGCAAGGCGATGGTTGATTAAATTCAGGCATGTATCTTCAACAGAATATCACACAGCCTTTGAAAACCAGAAGCATGGCAAACACACCAAAATGATGTTTATGATATGATGCTAATGAGCAGAAAAAGCAGATATAGAATTGTTTACATATTATGATGACAGTTCTATAAGAATAGATATGCTTAGAAATTAGAAATAAAAGAGAATACACAAAAGGGTTAAAATTGCTGTGTTAGGATAGGAGAGTGACAAGGAACTTCCCAACTTATCCCACTTGCCACAATTCTTCTAATGTTATTTCAGCAATAATAAATTAAATTTTTCCACAAAACCCAAAACAGATAGTAAGTAGCAAGAAGACTGCAGGCATCAAAGAAGAGGGACTGAAATGGTGAGAAGGGTGTTCCTAGAGTTTTAGGAGATAAGGGGGGGAGAATACCAGAAAATTGACTTTATAGCCATAGAAGCCAGCATGTGAAGGGAACATGTATCAGCTAATGGGCCAGGCCATTCTGGACTACCCAACCAAGAACACTGCAAAGGATTAGAGAAGCAGGGGCATTACAACTTTGTTTTTTCAATTTCAAGCATCAAAGATAAGGGAAATGAGAACTTTGATGAACTTTCTTATGTTATTTTATAACAATTTTTTTTTTAATGGGATGATGAGGGAGACAGCATAGCCTTTTTGTGGTTGGGATCTCTGAATGTCTGCATCTGGCCCTGGGCTTGTGTTTTGTTAATATATCAGTTAGTAGTCAGTCTTGTAGTTTGGGAATGACAGTTGCATTAACTTTCACGTCAGCAGATTGCTGTTGTGGGAGGTTGGATGCAGCACTGAAACAGTTAACAGACCTGCTCAAAGCACCTCACCTGTACCCTTTGGGACTAACTCCCTTAGCTAGGAAGGCTTAGCTCTGAGTGGCTGTCTCCAGACACCCACTGGCTTTACTAATAAGTTTGTTTACTAGGTAGTGCCATGTACGGTGTGTCAGCCCAGTCCTCAAAACCCCAGGAGGGTGCAAACAAGGCCAGCGTGGGCTGCATGAGTCCCCAAGGTCATACTCAGTGGCAAAAGATGCAATCAGCTTTTACCAACCGAGGTGATGGAGTGGCATCTTGTAGACTACAACCTGTTGCCTTGAGCAAGGAAGGGGGTCCCCCTTCAGGAAGATCCATGTAACTGCTGCTCCTTCTCCCCCTTCTCCAAGGAACCTGAGTATTTCTCCAGAGCCTCCACCCCGGTAAAGCGGACGCTGCTGAGTGAGACTGGACAGCGAGGAGGGGGCAGAGTCAGAAGAGAGAGAAGATAGTTGTACAGAAGATCCAAGAGAAATCATCGCCCTGGCTTTTGTGAAAGAGAACACTGGGGCACAAAAGGGGCTTCAGAATGCCCATCAGCAAGGCAAGAAGAAGAAGAAAAAGAGGTTAGGATTCAAAGATGGGAGATGGGGATTTACTTCGGGGAGAGAAGGGGAGATCTGTAGGGAGGGAGAATCGGCTGCTAACAGAGGAGTGCAGAAACCGTGTGGGATTATCATAGTCACATTGCTTCTGGGTCATGTAAATACAGTCCACTTTTGGCAATCTATCTTATAGAATCAAATAATGGGTGTGTAATCTAAATCCACACTTCGTCATAGTCTTCATTCTATTTGTGTCTAGAATGCTTTTTTTTTTTTTTAAATAGATGTGGAGAGAGGATTTCCACATTTTTAAAAAGTGTTTATCATCCTGGGAATCGAGTACACTTGAAATATAATAGAACCACACCAAATTATCGGCATCTGACTGTAGCTTCTGCCTTCTGGCTCCTGTTTCCTGTTTCCTGATGTCTTACTGTATTCTGGGGGAAAACGAGTCACCCCTCTGACTGATGCCTGAAAGCTTGTCCACTTTCTAATTCACAGCCTCCCTTAATACGAGGAAGGTGAAAGAGACAATTAAGCATTGTGGCCCAAAATATTTTCAATCCATGTCCCTGATGGGTCACAAAAATGAAGGGATTGAGGAGGCGACATTAATAGGAGGCTGGAAGCAAAATTAACCTAAACAAAGTAGAGTTTCCACAGAATAATGATTCCATTTTTCTCTGCCGCTCTACACCCTTATGGGTGGATATCTGTCCTCAGTGATGGGAAAGGCAAAGCAGGCTTGGTGTGCAGAGGACCAGGCTGCCCTAGCAGGTCGGGGTTCATCAGCTCCATCTTGGATGGACCTTTCTGGGTGCACTCGCTTGTACCGGCAAGCGTGTCTGTCTCTGTCTTGCTGTTTTCCTTCTTCTCTTTTCCAGATGATTGGTGATCAATCTATCCAACTGCCGATACGAGAGTGGTGAGCACCTCCGTTCAAAGGATTCATGCTGGGGCCCACTGGATCCCCCAGAGAGTCGGGACGAGTCACTCTTGTGTAGTCTTGAGAATGAAAATGACTGTCTGAATTCTGTTCTTTGGTGCTCATGGCCCTAATAACTATTGAGGACTTTAGGAATCTCTTGCCAGGAACCATGAGTTTTGACCACAGTGGTGTATTCCTCCATATCTGTAATTTCTGTATATGATGGTTTGGGGATACGACTGTAAAAAGGCGGCTTTGGAGGGCAGTCCAGTGGCTGTGCTCTAGAGTATGGGTTGCAAACTGCTAGTCCATGGGTTGAATGTTGTTTGCGATTTCATGCTCCACAGCACAGTACTGTTGCTATTATTTTAATTTGAATTTTAATGATTTAGGCTGGTCAGGCGCTCTCCTGGTCACTGTAGGCACTACCGCATTCTCAGATGCTTGAAAACATTTGAGTTTGTGTTCAAGCCACCCCCCAGTTACTAATGCAACAGGGGCAGGAGAAAGATGTGCCAGCATAGATATGTGGTTTTGAAATGCATTGTGTAGTTTTTTCTTGCCAATTTATCTCATTAATCATACTTGGCTCTGGCTGATGGTACAAGTTAGTCTGTAGTCCTTAAACATTCAGTGTTTAGAGGAAAGTCAGAGGCCTGCTTTCTGGAAAGGAGAATGTGGGGTGGGTAAAACATTCATCAGAGAGAACTTCCTGTGGGCATCTTTGAGCACAGGCTGTGTTCGCCAGAAGCTTTCTGCTTTCCACGTCCCTTTCTCAGTAACGATATGTATCTAGACAGGGCAAGACAGTTGTCAGTTCCATGGAGATGACTTCTTTCTCTCCAGAGCTTGGTCCAGGAGCCCCTTAAAACATAGCCGCCCCACCCCAAGCTTCTCCTCCACTGCCTGGGCTGACAGCCCTTTCTTTCTCCAACTCCATTTCAGTGCGTAGGGCTGCCCGACAGTACGGTCTTCGAGAGGGAGGGGAAAACGAAGACTGGACTCTCTACTGGACAGACTACTCAGTGTCACTGGAGCGGGTGATGGAAATGAAAAGTTACCAGGTATCTGGGTCAGAGTTGGTCAGCAGTGACAGTGCGGCATCTGTCTAACGATGCTGCCTGTGAGACCCCCATATTTATAACTGTGCCCCAAGGGAATCTCTCGGGTACACTCATGCTTCCCCATTATTCATGAATTTCGGCTTCCTTTGCAGAAAATCAATCACTTCCCCGGGATGAGTGAAATCTGCCGCAAGGATTTACTGGCCAGGAACATGAGCCGCATGTTTAAGGTGTTCCCTAAAGACTTCCACTTTTTCCCTAGGACCTGGTGTCTTCCTGCTGAGTGAGTGTCCATGTCTGCTTCCATCTCTGCCCAGCACCCCCAGGTTCCATTTTCTCTGTTGCCCCTGATTCTCTGATTGCCAGCTTTCTTTCCCATCTCTCTCCCTGCTGTTCAGGAAAAGAAAGGAAGAGGGTGTGTCCAAGGTTAAAAACACAAGGCTCTGCCTGTAAAATTAATGACATTTAGGGACTGAGTGCCTGCAGTTGGGATGAGCACTTGTTCTGAGCCTGAAAGCTGGTATCATGAACTCAGCTGTATCACTGACTTGTTCCAACCATCTCTCTCTGAAGTTCCCGGATCTTTAAGCACCAGGAGCACCTCTGGAGAAAGTGGGCTGATGGATAGCACCAAGGTTAGGAACAGGGAGGTGCCTGGCCCTTGTTCCTGGGCAGTGACTGGAAAAGTAGATGACAATCAGCCACCCTCCTTCTCTGAACTTATTTTATCCATCTTGAAATGTATACAAGCTGGTATCTAAATTGCTTTGGACCACATTGTCAAGAAGGAGGAGAGATGTGAGATGACACCAGCAGGACCTGGAGTACAACTGCTAGTCTGAGACAGGGAAGAGCGATGGCAGCGAAGCCATGCTGCCAGGATTATTTTTTAACGGCAATGGTACTCGAGGAATCTCACCATTCCTGGTGCTCCCTACCCAGGAGGCAGCAGCCCAACCCAAGAGCTGCAGGCTTCTCAGCTTCTCTGGAACAACTTCCAGGCCTTAGCAAGAACTAAGAAAGAAAGGTCAATGGGAGCCTCCAGATTTTGCTGAGGAATATTGCAGACTAAGTAACTTTTCCCACGGTCACAGGCCTCCTTTGCATTAAAATGCAGAACAAGGGGTATAAAAGACTGAGGCTTGCAATCCATTAATTTGGCTTTTCTCTTTCTTCTGAATGTACTGCCTTCAAAGTACGCTCAGAGATAGAACCTGCCCTCCCACACTGGGGGTGAAGTGGAGGTGTTACAGGTGAAGACGTGCAGCCCAGGGAGGGGTCTCTTAAGAGACAAGGCCACATAACTTGTCAGGACATGATCTGCCTACAAACTCAGAAAACAAAACCAGTCAGGTCATTGTTACCTTTACAAGATGCATGTCGTGTATCAACACTTTGCCAGCATTATAACACGGTGACCACCACACAGTAACGATATGAGATGGATGTCATTGTCCTCATTGCGTGGATGATGAAACGAGGCTTGGAGAGGTCAAGTCACTTGCAAATGGTCACAGACCTGCCAAGTGGTGTTGCCTGGCTTTAAAGCTGGGCCTGACTTCCCCTGAGAGCCCATATCGTCTCCACAGTGCCTATGCTACCGTCTCTCTTGTTGCCAGACTCCTGGGTGTCTGTCAGTATCAGAGCTTTGGTCACACGAGTTAGCATTTCTTTTTCTTACTAAAGAGCTAGCCTTGCTTTCCATGGTACCCCAGCTAACAATGTGTCTCATTCTCTGTCTGCTCTGGCAGCTGGGGAGATTTGCAGAACTACAGTAGGTCAAGAAAAAATAAGACATACATTTGTAAACCGGATTCTGGCTGCCAAGGGAAAGGTATATTCATCACACGGAGGGTGAGAGAAATCAAGCCAGGGGAGGATATGATCTGTCAGCTCTATATTTCAAAGGTAGGTGCTCGCTGTGATTATTTATCACCCATTTATCACCCAGGCTTTGGTGCCACTGGACAGAATGTGAGAAGGGAGGAATGGCAGGGGTGAGGCTGAGTTCTCTCTTCTGCATTGGACTTTGACAGGCCAAGCCTTCAGATCAAGGACACTGATAAGCTCCTGAGCCAGAACGTCCCTTCTTGCCCTTGCAGCTACCCCTGTACTGTTGTCAGCCGGCCTAGCCCTACCAGGCTGGCACCTTTCCTCCAGCAGGCAACAGCTGGGAGACCACCTTTGGTTTTGTAATTGTGTCATCTCGTTTGGGGATGGGAGTAGTCCTGGGGAAATCATGGTAATGGCCTTTACTCTCTGGCTGGAGGTCAGTCAGGGGTCACAGTGACAGAAGCTGACTGCAGGGTTGAAGCCCTCTAGAAGTGCCCGTGGAGGGGGCCGTTCCTGGGACAGGAATGGCCAGGAGGCAGCACTGCAGGGAGCATTCTTGAAAAATTTACAGCAATAACAGCCTTGGCTGACGACGGATGTCCTTTCATCAAAGCACTTTATAGTGTTACTTTATTTAGTTGCCAGGATGACTCTTGGCTGTGGTTACTCATGCCATTTGGCAGATCAAGAAACTGAGGACACTGTAGTGATTCTACAAGGTCACATGTTGGGATCATGGCCCAAGTCTCCTTCTCCCTCCCTGGCCACACCTGTGCTTTATCACGTTAGGCAATGTTGGGAATGACTCTATGAGAACAGGATAGAAGTTTCAGTTTCCCCTCTGATGCTGGGTGACTTCTGTTCTCTCCTCCCAGCCCTTTATCATTGATGGTCTCAAGTTTGACCTACGGATTTATGTGCTGGTGACATCCTGTGACCCTCTCAGGATTTTTGTATACAATGAAGGATTGGTCCGCTTTGCCACAACGTCTTATGCCTACCCTTGCACACACAATCTGGTGAGCTAAAGGACTGCACCACCTAGCCTTGCCCTCTCATCAAGGTCAAATATCCTAATTAACCCTACACCATCAAAATATTATGAATCAGGCTATCATTTATTGAGCACTTAATATGTACCAGGTTGCATAAATTCTCTCATTAAGTAGCACTTGGAAATCAGCATTATTATCCACATTTTACAGATGAGAAAATTGAGGTCCAGAGAGTGTAGGGGTCTTGTCCAAGTTCTCACAGCCAGAACAAGGAGAGGCTGGACTTGGTGTCTAGGTCCACCGGACTCCAAAGCTAGCTCATGGTTCAGTGGTGCACAGGGAAAGAAAGACCCAGGTGAGACCCTCCCAGGATCCCCGAAGCTTCCTCCAGGCAGGGCATCAGTCTCAGGAGCAGCTGGAATTTCTTCTTACACTTTAGTCCATAGGATGCTCCTTCTTATTTCCCCCATTTTGCCAGTTTAAATAAACCCTATCTCATTTCCTTTCTTGTCCACCCTTTTAAGCACCAGGGGCCATAGGAGGGCACAGAGAGGAAGCAGGAGGACCACCCCTTCTGGCTGACCCCCCCAACTTGTGTCTCTTTTCGCAGGATGATATCTGCATGCACCTGACTAATTATTCCATTAATAAGCACAGTTCCAATTTCATTCAAGATTCTCACTCGGGCAGCAAGAGGTAAGGAAGCAGCTTCATTTTTTCCTGTCCTTTCCCTGCATGCCCCAGAGCTGCCTGCTGGAATCACACCTAAACCCTGTCAGTCCCCAGAGGGCTGTCCCATCCTAGATTGTGTGGTCCCAGACAATATTGCAACCCAGAGCAGAATCTTTCTTTTCTGCTCTCTGGGCTGTTAATCATTACAAGAAGGCCTTGTTGTAAACCATGAGAGGCTGGGAGGAGAAGAGATAAACGTGGACAGTTTCCCCAGCAGTATACACACAACACACCAAAACATACTCTTGTTACTGTTGGCCTTTCTGTCTTTTCCCAGTCAGCCGGTATTTATTGATGGCTAGTCAGCCATGTCAGAAAGTCTTGCCAGGGGTGGTTTTTCCTTGGCCTGTGGTTCCCTGGGGCACCACTTCCTTACGGATTCTCAAAGGATAAGCTACAGTGCCCTAGTGTGACATAACCTGTGACTGGCTGGCTTCTAAGTTTCCTCAAAAAAGGGAGGAAATGGGGGGAGTTCCTGAAGTGTCTTCACAAAGGAGCTTTCGCGTTGATGTTATTGTCCAGTCACATCTCATTTGAACTTTAAGAAAAAGGGAGGCTGAAGCAACTGAATGTGACCAGGCAAAAACAGAAAAGGAAAAGGAGGAAGTATTTATGGAGGTCTTTGGGGGCAGTTCTTCTCTGTCTTGTAGGGCCACTCTGAGAATCGACTTGGCAGCTAATGGTTTGGGTTTTTGGTTTCGGTTTTGGTTAGTGCATGATGACACAGGAGAAATACTTGCATGACAGCCAGCTTCCTTGAAGACTTACACCCGTGGGAACCCTATAGGGTCACTGTGAGTTGGAATTGACTCGAAGGAAGTGGATTTATTTTTTTGGTTTGGCTTTAGTGTGTTGAAAGGAGCCCTGGTGGTGCAGTGGTTAAGCACTCAGCTGCTAATTGAAAGGTCAGTGGTTTTAAGCCACCAGCAGCTCCAAAACAAACACACATGGCAGTCTGCTTTCCTAAGGATTACAGCCCTGAAAGTCCTGTGGGGCAGTTCTACTCCATCCTACAGGTTTGCAATGAGTTGGAATTGAACTCAAAGGCAACGGGCTTTAGTGTGTGTTGGAGGAACCCTTTTGGTGGAACACTTCAGCACTCTGTTGCTAACCGAACGGTTGGTGGTTCGCACACACTCAGGGTATCTGCTGAAGACCTGGTGATTTACTCCTATGAAGATTACAGCTTAGGAAACCCTATAGGGGCAATTCTTCTCTGTCATGTGGGCTTGCTATGAGCTGCAGTTGACTGCTCAGCACCCAACAACAACCGTGTGTGTCGGGTGCTTTGTGTGCGTTTTCTGTTCACAACAACAGAGGCATTCTGATTCATTGTCTGTCAATGGAGAAACAGAGTGGATGCCATCTTTACTTCACAGAGGAAGATGCCGTGTCTCTGAGAGATAAGTTACCCACAGTCACACAGCTGTAAATGCCAGAGCAGGGTCACATGTAGGTCTGTGCAGTTCCAAGGCTCATGTTCTTTCTGTTGCACTAAGCTTCAAAGGATTGATAAACATATCATCAGTTTAGTGTCAAAGCATGTGGCATTTGCAACTCCCTCAGTGGCAGAGTTCAAAAACAGCAAATGAAAACTCACCAGGTTAAGCCTGCTTGAAGGGGATGTATGGAGTCTCCCGTGCATTGCAGGGCAGGCGCGGGTGCCGGGGAGGCCCGGATCCCAGGCCCGGCTCTGATCTTGCTGGCTGAGCACAGACAGTGCGCTTTATCCCTCTGAGCCTCCATGTCCCCAAACACCAGGGCACCGGGCTAGCAGCTCAGCTCAGAGGGTCACTGTGAGACTCAGTGACATGTGACGGCAACCGGGAGCACTCTCCTTTTTCTTCTCTTGTGAGAATTGGCACCTCAACAGGAGGCTTTGGGACACTTGAGCCGTGGTGGAGGGGACTTTGGGGTATGGTGGGACTAAGGTGAGCATGTGGTGATTTCCAGCACTGTTCTGTCACCCCTTACTTCCCCTTCCCTCCCATCTCTTCCCCTTTCTTCCCATCTCTCTCTCTCTACTCCTCTCCTTCCACACTCCCTGCTGGAACAGTCACCTGCTGTCCCCACAGTCCTGCCCTTACCTGGCTCAGCCTCTTCCCCAGGCTCCAGGCCTCCCTCGCCACAGCTCCACCTGCCCGGCTCCCTGTTCACACCAACTAAGCACTTACCTGTGTGAAGACTAAGCTTCACACCCCATGATTCTTCTGTCCAGCTTCCTCATTTCTACCTTGTGGTCTTCAGGAAGGAGTTCCTGGGTGACTCAAATGGTGAGGTGCCTGACTGCCAGCTGAAAGACTGGCAGTGCTAACCCTCCCAGAGGGGCCTTGGAAGCCAGGCCTGGTGCTCTGCTCCTGAGAGGTGGCAGCCTTGAGAACTCCCTGGAGCAGTTCTACTCTGCTCCCACTGGGTCACCATGAGTTGGAATCTAGTGGATGGTAATTAACAAAGCAAATTCCAGGATTCCAGAGCTTGGTGTGATCTTGGATGTTTCCTTTTACAGAGAATCACTCAGACTTAAAACTTCCTTGTTCAGACATCTCCGAGTCCCTTCCTGTCCATCAGGCTCAGCCCCTCTTCAACCCTAGACCCAGAGGATGGCGTAGGCCTCCATGCTCTTTCTTCCTCGCTCCAGGCACACGGCTTAACCTCCCTGTACCTCCGTTTTCTCATCTCTAAAATGAGATAATAAAATACGGATACTAGCTGACCTGCCTCACAGATATGCCGTGAGGATTGTGAGATGATGCACATGAATGGACTTCAGAAAGAACACCCCGCCCTCCATGAGAGCTGTTCCTATGACCCCTTCTGTACACTCATTACTTCTGTGCTGAAGAAACCATTATGGTCCCCAGGTGCCTAGAGCATCAGGTTCAAATTCCTCTGCCATTCAAATTCTTTTGCCGTTATTTGACCATACCTGATTTTCCACTGCTATTTCTACACGAATAGCCCACATTTATTTGTTGAGTCTTCACGATATGCCGTGCATAGTTCTAGGCAATTTGCGTACCTCAGTTCATTTAATTCTCACGGCAACACTGTGAACTAGACCCCACTATTATCATCCTTATTTTGTATATGAGGAAAACAGGCATGGCAAGGTGAAGTTACTTTCCCAGGGTCACGCAGATAGGCAGTGGTAGAGCTAGGATTTAAACCCGGACCGTCTGCCTCTTAAGTTTGTTTTTTGAACCACTAAACCATACTACCTGTGCTATTCCATCCATGACATTCTGTTAGGATACTTTTTTTCCCCTCATATTCAATATCCAGGCCTTGCTTATTCTCATCTCTGCTTTTTGTTCACCAATAACCTAAAACATTATTAAACGCCCTTCTTCAGCCTCACTAAGTGTCTACCAGGACTGGCAATTAAGTTCTGGAACGCATCCTAGAAAAAGCACTACGTACCTCATTGTTGAATATCAATCACTCTGGTCACCTTTGAAGTACTCCCTTTGGAAAGCTATGCACTGAAACCAGAGCATAGTCTACCCTTCAAAGCAATTTTGGAACCCTTTTTCTGGAACGGCCATCAGAGCTGTCATTATGTTACCCCTGATGTCCCAAATGTCATCAAAATGTCTTCCTTTTAATACTTCTTTTATCTTCAGGTAAAGAAAAAAGTCAGTGGGGGCCAGAACAGGTGAGTAGGGAAGGTGTTCCAATACAGTTATTTGTTTACCGGCTAAAAACTTCCTCACAGACAAATACACAATTAAGTTAATGAACTTGCCACTGTGCCACTGTGCAATGGCCATTCCAGAAAGTTCCAAAATTGCTTTGAAGAGTGGACTAGGTGCTGGCATCAGTGTACAGCTTCCCAAGGAGAGACTTGGAAGGTGCCATAGCGATATTCAGCAATGAGGTATGTAGCACTTAGAACAATTAAGTTCGCAGACTTAATCGTCATGTCTCGTATGTAGCCTTCTCTGGTCTGGCCGTAAGTTCTGGTCCAGTCACTTTACCACTTCTTTGGGCCTCTGTCTCCTCACCTGTCAGATGAGAAGTTTGTGTCCCATCTGTAAGGACAAGCTGTGGAATTTGAGTCTAGCCATCCATGTGACCTTCCTATCTCAAGTCCCACCGCCTTATGGTCTCTTAAATATACTTTACGTGTTTGTCTTATGCTCCCAAATGTGCTTAAGCCCCAGTGGTGCAGTCTTCTGAGGGCTTTCATGTTGCCTTGCAGAGTTTTTCTTTCCTTCTCTTCTTGCTCCTTCCTTTTTTCTCCCTTCCTATTTATCGTTCTCACCACATTTTGAGACAGTACAACTCTTGTACAGATTGCTTCACCTTCCCCCAGTTTCCGCTCCCCAGCTTGAGACCAACTACATTTCCAGTAAATCCCCTAGCAGGTTGCAAATTAACTAGGGATAGCACTTTAGCCACAGTGAAGGAAAAGATGAAAAACTGAAAACCTGGCAGAACTGTCGGGCAGAGACTAGGTCACCGTTATCTTTCATTCCCAAGGCCCAGTAGTGTGCCTGATGTATTAAACTGAATTGACTAACCACTGGGCATCATGAAATTACCCAATAAGGCATATTCATTGTGATGGGCCTGAGTCATCAAGAAAAGGTTATGTTATGTTTTGTAACCTGTGTTATAAGAAGGCAGGGAAGTGGATAATTTGTTTCAGGAAGATTTATTTTCCAATTAGGCAAATTATATACATTTTTTGCACTTGAAGAGGTTGGCTTCAAGTGATCCGGAAAATTCTTTTATGTGTAACACTCCGTTGCCTGACAACGGCAGGTAGAAGAGGTAAGCCTGTATACTGAGTGACCTTTGCTCATCTGTCTTTATGTAAATGCATTCTTGGTTCTTTCAGATGCATGGTGCCCCCCCACCCCCACCCAGTGTTCTTAGGCTTCCCTTGACGTACACAGGAGGTGGTTTCTTGGCATTCCCTCATTGCACAAAGCTTAGCATAAACAATAGACATTTAGCAAATGCTCACTGGCTGGCTGGCCCTGCTTTCTCCTGTTTGACCCTAATCTCTGGAGTCTAGTGAGCTTTTTGATCTGCCTGGGTGAACTATGTGTGTGTTTCACCTTCATTCCTCTGCATCTTCTCCTCCTGTGTTTCCACTTCCCACTCACGATATCTGTGTGCTCAGATGTATATGTATGCTCAGGTGTGTGTGTGTGTGTGTGTGTGTGTGTACACAGGTGTATGTCCTCTCCAATGCCTCTTATACATGTTGGATTCACCCTGTCTCTGCCCAGGTCAGAGTTGACTGGAGTATCTACTTACATGTTTCCACATGAGAGACATCCTCTGATCTCTGCAATATGGTGACTAACCATTTGGATTTGCCTGGAACTAATGGTTTTCCTGGGATGTAGGATTCTCAGTGCCAAAATTTGGGACAGTCTTGGTTTGCCTGGGACAGTTGGTAACTGCATTGTGAAAATGCCTGGCTGTTTTTTCCCTGTTAGTCACCCTAAAACAATATTTCTGTGCCATCAGTGTCCCCAGAATTCCTTCAGGCAGCTAAGGTGGAAACCAGGTATCTATGTTCTTAAAACATTTCTCAAGTGATTCTGATGAACACCGAAGGCTGAAAAACAATTGTCACCAAAGCAAGACCATGTAGAGTGTCTTGCCTTCTTTCCCCCCACCCATCACTCTTTCCACTCAGGATACCACATCTATGCCCTATCCTACGGGTGTGTTCTGGGTCACAGTGAAGGTGCCCAAGCCATGTCTCACATGATATTATAGTCACCCCCACTCCAGGACTTCAGGAGGCTTGAGGACTGTGGCTGTAACTCTTGCAGGCCTCTTTAAGTGCTAACATAGTCCCGGGGTCATCCTGGCTCCTGGATGTTCTTCATTACTGGTTCTGGAGAATTACCTTCTCTAAAAGTTCCTGGTTTCCGGCATGCCATGACCTTAGATGACCAGAGATTGGCTGCTCTGTCTGCATTTCCTTTCTAGGAAACTTTCCACCTTCAACATCCACATGAAGACCCATGGCTACAATGTGGAGCAGATATGGAGAGAGATTGAGGACATCATCATCAAGACAATCATCTCAGCTCACCCAGCCATCAAGCACAACTATCACACTTGTTTCCCCAACCACACACTCAACAGTGCCTGCTTTGAAATCCTGGGCTTTGACATTTTGTTGGACTACAACCTCAAACCCTGGCTGCTGGAGGTAGAGAGGTTTGGGCGAGGGGTGAAAACAGTGCCCAGTTCCTTGTGTCCCTCAACTTTTCCAGACATACTTGACTGCTTTATATTAACCTCTTGCGCTACTTTCTCCCAGGATGCTCTCAGTACCTGGGCCGGCTGGCTCTCTTAGTCAAGAAGTGGCCACCAGAGGGAGGTAGACGGCAGGGAATTAGATAATCTCTGGCTGTCTTGAGGTCCACCCAGACTTGGAAATCTTGATCTTAAAGCACAGTGATTCTAAAAACAGCTCTACCTTTAGTAGCAGGGTCACATCCCTCAAACAGAGTGTTCTTTGGCAAAACTAGGTTGACTTCAGTGTTCAATACGAGACAGGATTGTCATGCTTGGCTTTCATGGGCCTGAATTGAATGTCATTCCAAGCACCAACAGAGAGTGGCCTGACGTCTGCTGTCACAGAAATGGGTGGGGGAGCCACTGAGGCCAATGAGGTGGTGAGAGGAAAAGGAAAACAAGCTGTCTGGGTGACCACCTCTCTTCTAAATTGCACTTGTTCTTAAGAACCCTCTCAAGGGGGACATTCAGAATCCATCATTGGGGGAGGGGAGATGGCATGAAGTCCAAGTTAGAGGTGCAAGTAAATTTATCAGATGCCAGTGACCCAGAGCCAAACTTCAGAGCCAAGAACCCCAAATTACAGACCAGATTCTTGGGAACTTGCCTTCCTCCATTCCCAATCCTTGTTCCCAGTGATGGGTGGGAAAGAGGACATGGCTATTTAGCCAAGCCAAGTGCTGTCAAGTTGGATCTGACTCATAACATGGCTATTTGGAGAGTAGATTAAGCCACCAGGAACAAGCTTTCTGAGACTGGTAGAATCCCACAGATGTCGCACTGGAAGTCTTACCACTGCCTCTGAACGATACGGACTTTGCTGTGGATAAGCAGTCTTCTTCCTCTTCCCACTTGCCTCTTCCTCAACCCCAGTCAGGCTCTTGATGTATCTCTTCTTTCTACGCCTCCCCTCTGTTCTGTCTTTTTGAGTTGTCATCTTCCATCCTGCTCTATGGAATGACAGTATACCTGTGATGGGGGAGGAACCCCCAATAGTTATCAAAAAAGAAAGACTGAAATACAAGCTGTTGAAACTAGAGGGAATTCGGTTACCTCCTTCCCCCACTGTGACTCTACTCGAGACTCCCTTCTTCTCTCCCGGGTAGCCAGGGCCCTTAGGCGGGATTTGATAGCACTTTGGAAAGGCCATTTTTACTCTGGGTGGCCCAGCTCCCAACTACCGTCTTGCTTTCCCAGGTCAATCACTCTCCAAGTTTCTCTACTGACTCCTGGTTGGATAAGGAGGTAAAGGACAGTCTGCTGTATGATACTTTGGTTCTGATCAACCTGGAAACCTGTGCCAAAAAGAAAGTCTTGGAGGAGGAGAGACAGCGGGGGCGGTGCCTTCAGCAATGTCATTCTCGGGAGACCAGGTGTGGGAGCCTGTCCCTTTCCCCAGGGAACCCCATTCTATAGCATGACTTCCTTGTTCCCAATAAGACTGGCCTGTCCTGGTCCAAGTTGTGATTTGACAGCCTATTAGTTATGTGGCCATTTCTTAGCCTGTGTCCTTTCTGTGAAATGAAGCTAATAATAACGCATAAGGTTGTTGGGGGGAATTAAATAAAATAAGGCATAGAAAAAGTTTATTAGAGTGCCTGGCACCATAATTTGCATTACAGACTATTAAAAATCTTTCTTGGAGTTGGGTAGCAGGTGGTCACTTCTAACAATGATAAACTTGTTTGGAAAATGAGTTATATTTGCAGTTTCAATAGTTTTGCTATGAATATTCTTCTGCTTCTAAAAACTGAAGAGCAAGTTATAGACATAAACTGTATATAATGGATATGAATTTACTAATATTGTAAGATTTTGGAATTAGCAATGCAAAAAATAAAACTGTACCTTTATTTTTACTAAAAGAAAGATTTTTCTGTCTCCCTCCATGTCACTGCGTTGGCTGGAGCTAATGCTGCTTTACCACCCTGGGTGGTGCAAATGGTTTGCATTCAGCTACTAACTAACTGAAATGTTGATGGTTTGAATTCAGCTGCTAGTGCTGTGGAAGAAAGATCTGGTGATCTACTTCCATAGATTACAACTGTTGAAAACGCTATGGAGCAGTTCTACTCTGAAACACATGAGATCAATAGGAGTTATGTTTCATTTTTTGTTGGTGGTGGTTTTTGTTTTAATGTCCCTCTACTTCTTGCTGGCCAGCATTTACCTTTTAACAGGTACTTTCTGGAGCCCTGGGGCCTTCATTCAATAGAGTGACTTTGGTGTCTGTCTGGTGTCTGGTCAAGGAGGAGTCTTTGTCGCTTTTCAGATCCCACCTCACCCCCGCAGCCTGAACAGAACCATCCTGATCATGTGGGATTTAGTGTTTAGCACTGGAGCAATAGGCATGTGCATTTGGAGGACACATGTCTTTCAGATAGGATCCCTGGTGGTATAGTGGTTAAGAGCCTGGTTGCTACTGAGAGGTTAGCAGTTTGAACCAGCTGTACTATGGGAGAAAGATGTGGCCATCTGTTTCTATGAAGATTTGGAAACCCTACGGGGGCAGTTCTACTTTGTCCTGTAGTGTCGCCATGAATCAGAATCTACTGTATGCAATGGGTTTCCTTTTGGTGTTTTTGGTGTCTCTCAGAGCATTTTCATGTACACTACCTTCCCTATAAGGAAAGTGGTTGGATGGGTAGATAGATATGGTGAGGTGTTTTGGTCATCCTATGCTTGAAGCTGAGGAGACCATGCCTCCAAAAAAAGGGGAACTGAGCTGTCCTATCACGTTGGCAGTAAATGGCAGAGTTGGACTTGAGCCCAGTGGTCTGCCACCTGGGACTTCACAGCCTGTCCCACTATGCCAGGCTATCTCCAACCTCCTTGAGAAGGCATTAGAGTCCTGTTAAGGAGCAACCAGAGCCTCCTGGGAATCAGCGTCCTCTCCATTACTCGGTCCTGGATATCTCACTGACTCCTGGTTTCTCTGCCATACAAGGGGCTTATCAATCCTCCTTACTTTACTCCACCTCCCCAGGGGGCTGTGAGGAACAATGAGGTCATCACACCTCATAAAAACTCACCAAACTCATCCAAGAGGCTCTTAAATTTAGCAAAATACAAGCTACTGTTCTCCATAGAAGGGTCATCAGGGCTGTGGATGGGAAACTGGCAACACTTAGCCTCATCAGAACTCAGCCACGGAGGAAACAGGTTTTCTTATACCTTGAAAGAGTATGGTGACCTGAAAGACTTTTGTAACCAGCTCTTAGTGCATTATGACAATGGCTGTCTGAGGAGAGCTAGACTCTCCTTTCAGGAAATATTCACTAAATTATTATTCAGCAAATAAGGATTGACCACTATTATGTACAAGGCCTCCACCTGACCCCAGGTGACATCTAGCCAGTTTGGATGTGTTCTAAGTATCATAGTCATTCCAAGCTTTCTTGCAAGAGAACTAAGTGCATCCCTGTGTTCTGCTTCCCAATAGGATGGAGGAGTTCAAGGGCTTCCAAGCTGTGTGGTTGGAGAAAACCAAGAAGTATGAGAAGGAAAACTGTGGAGGCTTCCGTCTGATTTATCCCTGTCTGAATTCAGAGAAGTATGAGAAGTTCTTCCAAGAGAACAACTCCCTCTTCCAGAATACTGTTACTTCCAGGGCTCGGGAGCTGTATGCTCGGTAGGAAGGCCCCCAGGGTGAGGTGGGCAGGGTGTTGCAGGGATTGACCTACAGGGTGACAGGCCTGGGACAGCAGGGAGGAGGAGGGCCCACACCCTTCAGCCCCCCAACTTGAAGTCACAAGAAGATCATTTGCTCTAGTTTCACACTGACCAGGAGCCATCAGACACTGGTGTGGAAGCGTATTAAGCAGATGGGTAGCTGTTTCTAGAAACTCACCTCTGAGAGAAGCAGAGTGAAGACCACCCCACCCTACTCCAGGATGCTCCACCCCTCAGAGTTGCCTCATGGCGTCACGCACATGTAGCATGTATCAGCTTGAGGGGACTCGTGCCACCTAATACGGTCCCCATGTACCACTTCATTTTACTGACAGGAAAGTCAAAGAGACGGGATCATATAGCTAGATTATGACAAAAGAGAGGCTAAACCTCTATTTTCTGACTCACAGGACTGTGCTATTTCCTCTACATGATACTACCTTTGTCCACTCCCAGAATTCAGTGACCAGCAAGGCCTAGCATGTTACTGGAGCTCTGCCTTGAGCTTCTCTACCCTACCTGGGAACAGCCTACTGGGAAGTGGGCAGAGGGCTGGTGGTGTGTGGCAAAGGGGTACAAAGCCCTCTGCTCCACATCTCTAGTTGGCTGCTGTTCCCCAGACTGGTTATGGCGTGGTTGGACAATAGACTCCTTCGTCTACTCCCTGCTCTTTGTCCTTCAGTCATGAGTGCCTGTTGAACACACGGAGGGAGGGAGGGCCAAGCACTTGGAAGCCTCTTCCCTATGTGTCTGCCCCGTCTTGTCCATCCTTCAGGGGGTCGTGGGATTCATAGCCATTTCCTAAGTCACATGACACTTTTTTGTCTCTCAATGGGCAGAGAGCTGATCCAGAAGCTGAGACTGAAACAAGAGAAAAATGCCTTCCAAGCAAAAGATAAGAAAACAGAGACGCAGGGGGAGTCAGCAGGCGAGCACACCCAGGGGAAACACCCGGGGAGCGCCAGACAGAAACAGCCGAGGAGGCAGCAGCAGCAGCAGCAGCGGTGGCGGCAGCAGCAGCAGCAGCAGCAACAGCAGCAACAGCCGCAACAGCAGCAACAGCCGCAACAGCAGCAGCAGCCGCAGCAGCAGCCGCAGCAGCAGCAGCAGCCGCAGCAGCAGCAGCAACAGCAGCAGCAGCAGCAACAGCAGCAGCAACAGCAGCAGCAACAGCAACAGCAGCAGCAGCAAGAGGCCACCACCCTCATCTCCAAACAAGTAAACCCAGATTGGAGGGCAGCAGGCAACCTCAGCACTCTTCCCAGGCTGGGACCAGTCCATGGGGCAGTGCAGAGGAGGCTACCACTGAGGGCGCAGACACACTGCCACAGCAGGTCTGCACAGAGGGCTGGGCGGCACGGGGTGCCTGGTGGGTGCTCAGAGCCCAGCATCTGTCTGAGGACCCTTCCATGCAGGCAGTAGAAGGCTCTGCCTTGGTCTGTCTTTCTTGCCTCCTCCAGTCAGTGTAGAAGCAGCAGGACCGTTAGGGAAGGCTGAGCACAGGCCACACTGTAGGAGCATGCTCCAGGACTGTAGGGACTCCTGGTCCCTGACTGGCCTGCACCCTCCAGCAGGCTGGGCACAGCTGAGAGAGCAGGCAGCTGGCAAGAGCTTCTGAGACCCAGGCCTCCCAGAACACTATGTGGGGGTAACAGGCTGGTTTGACCCAAGTATGGACCAGCCTCCAGGCTACTGGGCTGCTTCTAGTTGTTCTAGAGAACAACTTACCTCCAAATCTATGTCCTGGGTTTCCTCCTTCTCTGCCTAGTTTCCTTTCCAGCTCAGGGGACAGACTCAGTTGACTTTTCAATCTATCTCATTTTTCTCAAAGACTCACCCTGAAGGGGTGAGATTAGAGCAGTTGGAACCTTATTAAGCTCCCAGACCCTTTGAGTATCTGATGAAAGCTGTGGAATCGCTTGCCATGAAAAACCGAATGTTTAGTTCTAAAACTGCATTTTCAAGAGGCTCATAGACCCCCTGAAGCATCCACAAGCCAGTAAGGGGTCCCAGAGCCCCAGGTTAGAGATCCAGATGAGAGAGACTGCTTTCCTTCTTCTCCTCCTCACTTTAGCACCTATTCTTGGGTGCAGATGAATCCAGAAGCGGACAAAGCTGGGTTCCAAGGGCTGTGTTTGGTTTCCTCCTTCCCAGCACCTTCAGCCACTGATGTTAATGTCCTGCACACCTGACTTGCTCTTGAGTGTCAGCGATGTAAGGAAACATGAGACAGACAACAGCCTTGACCAGGAGGTGCCAAAGACGGAGGCTGCCCCTGCTGTTGCCAGGCCTGTGCCTGGCAGGCCATATGGCTCTGTACCTGATCTAAGGGCTTCAAGCCTTGGTGGCTCTGGGATGGAGCTCAACATACCCAGTGTCAGGATCAAGGGGACCAAGTCGGCTTCTGCAGTGAGCATATTTGCCAGCACTGTGGTGAGTAGAGAAGTCCACCTCCCTGAGTGCTGAGCTCTGGCCCCAGTGCTTTGAAATCTGGCTGCCTCTGTTTGGGTCCTTGGGTCTCCTTTTACTTCCACCTAGTCACTGTAATCTCCCTAAGTCTTGATTTCCCCATCTGAAAAATGAGATTTCAATAAGAATATCCACCACTGAGTAGATCCAGGAAAGTACTTACAGTGGTGTCTGGCACATAACGCTCAAGACAGTGTTGATTAGGACTTTAATATCATTATTATTTCTTAAGACTGCCTTTGCTCTTCTCTCATTAACCTGAGATAATGAAAGCAGTACTACTTAACCCCAAAGGGATTTTTTAGTAGAGTGAGGTAACAATATTTTATTATCTTTTGGATTTCAGATGCAGTGAGTTGATTTAATCAAACATCTTCATTTGTTGTTTTTGTTGTTGTTAGGTGCCATTGAGTCAGTTCTGACACCTAATGACCCTGTACGACAGGGTTTCACTGTACAACAGAGTGAAACAGCTCAGTCCTGCACCATGCCCACCATAATTTTTATACTTAAGCCCATCGTTACAGCCACTGTGTTGATCCATCTCCTTGAGGGTCTTCCTCTTTTCTGCTGACTGTCCGCTTTGCCAAGCATGATGTCCTTCTCCAGGGATTGAGCCCTCCTGACAACATGTCCAAACAATGTCAGACTCAGTCTTGCCATCTTTGCTCCCAAGGAGCACTCTGGTTGGACTTCATACTGTGTCATCGTTGAGTCACTTTGCCCGTTTTATTTCTTTACCTTTACCACTTGCCCCTGTACTCACCTTCCTTTCTCCTATTCGTCCACCCCCATACCCAGCTGTACCAAGGTATTAAATGTGTATCTTTTTGTTGGTATGTTTGTAAGGTAGGGATTTTTTAATGCATGTATTTAAAATACATTTAAATGTGAGTAGGTTGCATATATCTAAATATGTCTTTGTGAAAACAATCTAAATTCTCATTTACAGATGAATGAATAAATGAAATGTGTAGTACATAATACAATGGAATATTACTCAGCCATAAATATAAATGACATTCTATTATGCTACAGTGTGAATGAATTTGAAAGCATTATTTTGAGTGAACAAGTGAATTAAGAAAGAATAAACTTTGTAAAATCTCACTTACATGAAATAACTAGACTACATAAATGTACACTTACCAAAGTTTATTAGTGGTTTTGTATATGGTGTGAAACATGAGTCCAAGTTCATTTTCTTGCTTATGGAAATCCAGTTGTCCCAGCACCATTTATTAAAGAGTCTGTTTTTCCTGATTAGGTAGACTTAGCATCCTGTTGAAAAATCCCTTGATTATAGACATACATGTTTATTTCTGGACTCTCATTGGTCTCTGGGTCTTATCATTTATACCAGTGCCCAGACTGTTTTGATGCGTATAGCTTTATGATTTGCTATCAGGAAATGTGGCTCCTCCTACCGTGTTCTTTTTTTTTTCCCCCTGAGATTACTTTGGTTGTTCAGGGGCCCTTGCACTTCCTTATAGATGTGAAGATTGTGGCCTTCCATTTCTGCAAAGAAGGCTGTTGGAATTTTTATGGGAATTCTGTGGAGATTTTTTTTTACTGTAATTGGATGTTGAATTCTGTCAAGTGCTTCTCTTAACACCAATTAATACAATTATGCAGTTTTACTTCTTTAGACTGTTAACATCTTAGATTACACTGAACCTGTTTGACATTCCTGAGCTAAACCCCATTTGGTCCATGGTATATTAGCCAGCCAAGTGCCGTCGAGTCGGATCCGAGGGTCGCCATGAGTTGGATGGAATATTACTCTTTTTATATATTGTTGGATTCAATTTGCTAATATTTTATTGACAGTTTTTGTGTCTCTGTTTATGAGAGACATTTGGTCTGTAAATTGTTGTTGTTTTATTTTCCTTGTACTATCTTTGACATCAGAATAATAATGCTGGCCTCATAAGATCCATTGCAAAGTGTTCCTTCTGTTTTCTAGAAGAGATTGTGTAAAACTGGTATTGTTACCTTTGGTAGAATTTTCTGATGAAATCTCTAAGCCAGGAGATTTCTTAATTGGGAAGTTTTAAACTACATATTCAGTTTCTTTAACAGTTACAAGACTACTAAGATTATCTGTTTTACCTTGAGTGACTTTTAGTGGCTTGTGGCTTTTGAGGGATTGATCCATTTCATCTCAGTTGTCAGATTTACGTCTGAAGAGTTGTCTGTAGCATTCTTTTATTATCCTTTTAATGTCTGCAGCGTCTGTAATATCCTCTTTCATTCCTGATATTAGGAATTTTTTTTGTTTTTCTTTGGGTTAGTATGAAATTATCACTGTCATTAATCTTAAAAAAAAAGCAGGTCTTGGTTTCGTTGATTTTATCTATTGTCTTTCTATTTTTGATTTCTTTAATTTCTTCTCTCATATTTGGTAATGCTTTTTTTTATTATGACTGAGTGAAAATGTACATTCCCATATAAAATTACATGTCCACCTATATGCAGCTTCCACTGCTCTCCCTGCCTGGTGACAGCACACTATTCCTCTCTGCTCCATACATGTCTCATCCTCCCAACAGTCTCCTTTCCCCTCCTCTCCACCCACTCTCCTTCCTCCAGGCAGAGGTCAGCAGGATGATATCCTATAGATGCATAGAACCATAAGGTGCATTCAATATGTGGTCACTCTGCATCGCCAAGTCCAATCCATTCATATCCGAAGAGTGGACCTTCATTATGATCTATGGGCAAGTGCAGCATCAAGGCCAGGGGCCATGCTCCCAGGGGAATCCCGAAGCCACTGGACCATCAACTGCGATCTTTTAGTGGAGATCTCAGGTGTACCCCTTTTTATTCTTGTATTGCCAGTGAGACTCAACTTTGTGAGCTCCATCGCGGTTGTCACAGGTGGTAGCTGGGCACCATCGAGTTCTTCCAGTCCCAAGTCGATGTAGGCACCCATTCATGTAGGTCTCTCTGTCTTCTGGGTTGTCTTTCACCCATGTCATTTTGGTGCTCGGTGAGCATCCATTCCTGCTGAGTTGAGACCATTTGCTGTGCCCTTGGATGACAGCTAGGCAGCTTTTAAGACCCCAGACGCCACTCACCAATGTGGGGTGCAGAGAGCCCTCTTAGCAATACGCTAGTTGTGCCAATTGGCCTCGATTTCGCCTAAGAGCATGGTCCCCTGCTTCCTGCCCCAGCTACTCTGCCCTTACAATATTGGGTTAAGATGGAAGGAGTATTGAAGTTATGTTGAAGTCCATTTAATATTGTTCTTATTTCTAATGTGAGCTATCACCGATTTCACCCAACCAAATTTCTACCAACTACCTAGTTTAAACCCTCCCCTCTCGCCCTCGCTTCTTCCCCTTCCTTGCAGCCATCAAGGAATCTTTTCTTCTATGCATAAGTCTGATTTCGAGATCTTATCATAGGGGTCTCATACAATATTTGTCCTTTTGTCGCTGACTACTTTCACTCAACATGTCTTCCAGTGGAAATCAGGTTATGAGATGTTTACTGGAACCATCACTATTCTTTATCATAGCATAGTGCTCCATTGAGTATATATACAATAGTTTACCTATTCATTCCTCTGTTGGGCATCTGGGTTGATTCCATCTTTTTGCAGTCATGGACTGTGCTGTGATAAACATTCTTGTGCATGTGTCCGTTGGTGTGAATGGCCTTGATTCTGTAGGATATATTCCAAGTAGTGGAATTACTGGGTCAAATGGTACATCTACGGCCATTTTTTTAAGGAAATGCCAGATTGCTTTCCAAAGAGGCTGGCCCATTTTGTTACCCTACCAACAGTGTAGGAGAGTTCCACTTTCTACACAGCCTCCCCAGCATTTGTTGTTTTGTGTTTTTTGGATCATGGCCAACCTTGTTGGTGTAAGATCTCATTGTAGTCTTGAATTTCTTTAATAACTAAAGACCGTGAACATGACTGCATGTGTTTTTTGGCTGCCTGGATCTCCTCTTTAGAGAAATGTCTGTCCATCTCCTTTGCCCATTGCTTAACTGGATGATTTATCTTCTTCTTATTGACATTTTGTAGTATCTTATAGATTATGGAGGTCAGGCGTCAGTCTGACATAGAGTTGCCAAATATTTTTTTCCCATTCTTTTAATTCTATTCATAAAGTCTTTGGATGAGCAAAAGTGTTTGATTCTTAATAGTTCTCATTTATCTATTTTCTAGCCTGTTGACTGTGGTTTGTTTGACAGATTTGGAAGTCTGTCTACATTGTGCATTAAAGCTTCCATTGTTGTTCCTACCTTTTGTTGGATGAGCTTTATCGTTTTAGGTTTGATATTTAGATCTTTTATCCAGTGGGAATTGGTTTTTGTATAAGGCGTAAGGTATGGATCTTGTTTCAGTTTATTGCAGATGGATATCTAATTTTGCCAGCACCATTTGTTGAAGATATTGTTTTTACCCCAGTTTAATGTCTTACGGCCTTTGTTGAATATCAACTGTTTATAGGCAGATGGTGTCATATCTGGGGTCTCAATTCTGTTCCATTGATCGATCTGTCTGTCCTTGTACCAGTACCAGGCTGTTTTGACCACTGTGGCAGTGTAATAGGTTCTAAGGTCGGGTAATGAGAGGCCTCCCAGTATGTTCTTCTTCTTTAGTAGTACCTTACTTATCTGGGGCTTCTTCCCTTTCCACACAAAATTGGTGATTTGTTTCTCTCTCTCATTAAAAAATGACTCTGGAACTTGTATTGAGATTGCATTATGTAAGCAGATTGCTTTGGGTAAAATGGACATTTTCACAATGTTAAGTCTTCCTATCCATGAGCAGGGTAGGTTTCTCCATTATGTAAGTCTCTCTTAGTTTCTGTAATAAGTGCTTGTAGTTCTCTTTGTAAAGGTCTGTTATTTCTCTGGTTAGATTAATTCCTGGGTACTTTATCTTCTTAGGGGCTATAGCAAATGGTATTGATTTGATGATTTCTTCCTTAACAGTCTCATTGTTGGTATAAAGGAATCCTTCTGATTTACTTATGTTTATCTTGTATCCTGAGACTTTGCTGAAGTCTTCTATCAGTTTGAGTAGTTTGCTTACAGATTCTTTGGGATTCTCTGCATATACAATCATATCATCTGCAAACAGGGAGATTTTGACTTCTTCTTTGCTGATATGGATGCCCTTTCTTTCTTGGTCTTGTCTAATTGCTCTGGCTAGAAGTTCTAGTACAATGTTGAATAGGAGAGGTGAGAGTGGGCATCCTTGTCTAGTTCCTGTTCTCAATGGAAAGTCTTTCAGTCTCTCTCCATTCAGGATGATGTAGGCAGTTGGCTATATATAAATGGCCCTTACTGCATTGAGGAATTTTCCATCTATGCCTATTTTCCTAACAGTTTTTGTCATGAATGGTTGTTGGACTTTATCAAATGCCTTTTCTGCATCAATGGACAAAATCAGGTGATTCTTGTCTTTTATCATATTTATGTGGTTGATCACATTAATTGTTTTTCTGATGTTGAACCAGCCTTGCATCCCTGGTAGGAATCCAACTTGGTCAGGATGGATTATTTTTTCGATATGTTGTTGTATTCTATTGGCAAGAATTTGTTGAAGATTTTTGGATCTAGACTCATGAGTGATATCAGTCTGTAGTTCTCCTTTTTGGTTGGATCTTCCCCTGGCTTTGGTATCAGGGTTATGCTGGCTTCATAGAATGAGTCTCAGAGTGCTCTATCCATTTCTATACTGGGAAATGGTCTCAGGAGTATTGGAGATAACTCTTCTCTAAAAGCTTGATAGAATTCTGCAGTGAAG
This sequence comes from Heterohyrax brucei, assembly GCA_028571685.1. Classification (NCBI taxonomy): domain Eukaryota; kingdom Metazoa; phylum Chordata; class Mammalia; order Hyracoidea; family Procaviidae; genus Heterohyrax; species Heterohyrax brucei. Next base: position 106,396,666 of record CM053149.1, on the reverse strand, counting down.
CCATCTGGGCCTGGGCTTTTTTTGGTTGGCAGTGTTTTGATGACATTTTCAATCTCTTCCTTTGTGATGGGTTTATTAAGTTGTTCTGCTTCACATTGTGATAATTTGGGTAGGTGGTATGAATCAAGAAATTTGTCCATTTCCTCTAGGTTTTCCAATTTGTTAGAGTACAGTCTTTCATAGTATTCTGTTATGATATTTTTTATTTCTGTTGGATCTGTGGTGACAACTCCCCTCTCATTTCTAATCTGGGTTATTTGTTTTCTGTCCTGTTTTTCTTTAGTAAGTTTAGCCAGTGGTTTGTCAGTTTTGTTGATCTTTTCAAAAAACCAACTTTTGGTCTTCAATTTTTTCAATTGTTTTTCTATTCTCTAATTAATTTAGCTCTGCTCTAATCTTTATGATCTGTTTTCTTCTGTTGCCTGAGGGGTTAATCTGTTGCTTATTCAAGCTATAGGGTTAGTTACTTGATCTGGTTTCTTTCTTCCTTCCAGATGTGTGCATTTATGGAGATAAACAGACCTCTGAGCACTGCTTTGGCTGTATCCCATAGGTTCTTGTAGGAAGTGTTTCCATTCTCATTGGAATCCATGAACTTCTTTATTTCATCTTTGATTTCTTCTATAACCCATGGTTTTTTGAGCAAGATGTTGTTCAGTTTCCAAGAGTTCCAGTTTCTATCTATGTTTTTTCTGCTATTGATTTCGACTTTTATGGCTTTATGATCTGAGAAGATGCTTTGCAGTAATTCAGTGGTATGGATTTTGTTGAGCATTGCATTATGTCCTAACACATGGTAAATTCTGGAGACTGTTCCATGTGCACTGGAGAAGAAGGTGTAGTTGTCTGCTGATGGGTAGAAAGTTCTGTATATATCAATGAGGTTTAGTTGGTTAATTGTGGCAATGAGGTCTTCTGTATCTTTACTGAGCTTTTTTCTAGATGACCTGTCCAGTATTGAGAGTGGAGTGTTGAAGTCTCCCACTATTATTGTGGAGTCATCTAATTCTTTTTTGAGTGCAGTCAGTGTTTCTTCAACATATTTAGGTGCTCTAATACTAGGTACATAAATATTTAATATAGTTAAGTCTTGCTTGTGTACTGAACCTTTCAGCAATAGTGTCCATCTTTGTCCACGATGGTGGATTTTACATTAAAATTGATTTTGTCTGAGATTAGAATTGCCACACCTGCTCTTTTTTGTTCATTGTTAGCTTGATATATATTCTTCCATCCTTTAATTTTCAGTTTGTCCCTATCTTTTAGTCTCAAGTGAGTTTCTTGTAGACAACATATGGATGGGTCATGTCTTTTGGTCCAAGATGTCACTCAGTGTCTCTTTACTGGAGCATTCAGTCCATTCACATTCAATGTAATTATTGATAGATATGTGTTGAGTGCTGCCATTGTGATACGTTTATTTTTAAGTTGATGTTTTCTCTGTTGTTCTTATTAGTCTGTTCTGGGATATCTTTTTTGTGAGTTGATTTTTCACCTTTTTCAAAGCTGTTTTTGTAGTTGTTGAGACTCCTGTGTTACATTTCTTGACATGGTATGATACATCTTTGTTGTGCTTTACAGCTGCCCCTATGTTCCCCCTTAATAAACTATATATAAACCCAATTTTAATTTCTACCAGTCTTGTCATCTTCCTCTCCATCTGGAAGGACTGTAACGCCTGTAGTACATCCCTCTTTTTAATACGATGGCATCATAGTTTTCACAATAATCACTGGATTGTTTCTTTCAGTGTTAAAGCTATGATTGAATTTGGAGCCTGCCCTGAATAGAATTCTGAATAATGTGTCATTTTGAAATATGAAGTTAGTGGTTTTGTTCTTCTAAGCCAAAGCCAAGAACTTCTTTCAGTATTTCCTGTAGTTTTGGTTTGGTTTTTACAAAGTCTCTGAGTTTCTGTTTATCTGGGAATGTCTTAATTTCATTTTTGTATTTGAAAGAAGTTTTGCAAGATATATAATTCTTGGTTGGAAGTTCTCCTTCAAGGCTTTGAATGTGTCATGCCACTGTCTCCGTGCCAACATGGTTTCTGCTGAGAAATCTGATGAAAGCCTACAGGATTTCCCTCTGAATGTTAGCTTTACTTTGAGTCTTGCTGCCTTTAAGAGTTGCTGTTTATGTTTCATTTTGTTATGTTTGATGATAATATGTCTTGGAGTCTTTCTTTTGAGATCTATATTGGGTGGTGTATGATATGCATCTGGGATATCTATATTCTCTTCCTTCATGATTTCTGGGAAGTTTTCTTTCAGCAGCTCAGCAACAATACTCTCTGTGTTCTCAGGTGTCTCATCCTGTTCAGGGATTCCAATTAATCGAAGGTTGTTCCTCTTAATAGAGTCCCACATGCTTCTTCACTTTTCTTGTTTCTTTTTTCTGATTTCTGCTCATAGACACTGGCGTCAGTAGCTCTGTCTTCCAAGTCAGAAATTCTTTTTTCCATTTGCTCCATTCTGTTTTCTTGGCTTTGAATGGAAGTTTCTATGTCTTTGATTTTGTTCTTGATCTATTGGATTTTAGAGTACTGGTGTTCCATCAGATCGAACAGCTTGTTTAATTTTTCCTTTTGTTCTGTTGCATTTTGTATAAGATCTGGAACAGCTATGTATATAATCCTTTTATATTCACCTTCTGATGATTTCAGAAAAGTTTCTTCATCCGGAAAACTCCTTGATTGTTTTGTTTGTGAGCCTTCTGAAGCCATGGGTGATCTCTTGCTTTTTGGGTCCCATGTGAGTAAGTAAAGGCTGGGAGAGATGCTGTGAGGATGGACTGCAGGTGTTTCTCTAGGCTGTCTTAAAATGTAAAGCAAAAGGTATCTGACCACTTCCCAAGTCAGTCAGGTTTTCAGATGTAGAGGTCCCTCTTCCCAACTGGCAAAGTAAGCACCTCTATATCCAACCCCAGATGATACAAACTAGTTCAAAATACAGCAATGTTACTGCCCTGTTGGCCTCTGCTGACAGGGCCCAGCCTTAGGCAACACTGTGTAAACTGCTGCTTTTCTGGTAGAAAAGCTCTCTCCTGTGGGCAGGCTCTGGCTCCCAAGCTAAGAAACAGGTCCAGCTGCGGCCACCATCCCTAATATGGTGCCCTCCACACGGTTGGCAGATAGAGGGGCTAAAAGTGCTGAGAAGTAGTGAGTCCTCTGCCTCTGTTGCCAGGCCCCCACCATAGGTGACACTGTGTAAACTACTGCTTTTCTGTCAGAGAAATGCTGTCCTCTTTGCAGGTGCTGGCTCCCAGGCTAAGAATTAGGTTCCACTAAAATTTCCGTATCTGACATGGCATCCCGTACACGGTCACTGCGGTTCCATACAAACCACGCTGTGGCAGTGATAAAAAGACAGACCCAAAGTATCTAGATCAACAGAGTCCTAAACTTGGCTCTCAAAATATGGCAATTTTGCCTGCCTATCCCACCAGCAGTACATCTGAGTCTAGCTGCTAGGCAAGACCCAGCTCCGCCTGTTGGCCAAGACAGAGAAAAGAAGTCATAATGGTGCGTTTACCTTCAGTCAGTGAGAGCCAAGTCTAGCCAGGAGTGGGAGTCAGCAAAAAAAGAGGAGGTTTTTCGTTCAGTGACATGAAGTCCAAATTAACAGCCCTGTACTGTGTCTTGGGGGCTCACTAGGTGACCAGAAGGCTCCGTTTGATTATCAGTTCAAGTCTTGGTTTCCTGAGGGATATAAGGAGATGTGTGCTCAGTCTGCCTTCTTGACTCCCCGATTTCCCTTCTGATTTCAGTTTTGACCCACGGATTGTCTAGAAGTGTATTGTTTAGTTTTTAAATATTTGGGAATTTTCTAGATATCTCATTGTTAGTTTCTAATTGAATTCCTTTATGGTTAGTATACATACTTTGTAAAATTTAAGTCTTTTAAAATTTACCAAGACTTATTTTATGACCCAACAAATGCTTTATCTTACAGTCTGTTCCAAGTATGCTTGAAAAGAAAGTGTGCTCTGTAGTTGCTGAGGATAGCTTTCTGTAAGCATCAGCTACATTATTGGGATGACAGTGTCCTTTAGCTTTTTCTGATCTAAACTGATTTTTGTCTATTTTTTTTTCTTTTTGGTCAAGTTAGTAATTCCCTTCTTACCCCTACCCCGGCTTATAATGATCAAAGATTGATTTTTAATGCGTATAAACCTTTTCTTGAGTTTTTGTAACAGTAGTCTCATGCAATATTTGTCCTTCCATGATTACTTATTTCACTCAGCACAGTGCCCTCTGGTTTCATCCATGTTGTGAGATGTTTTTCAAATTCATCATTGTTCTTTATTTTTCCATAGTAGTACATTGTGTGTATGTACTATAGTTTGTTTATTCATTTATCTGTTCATGGGTTGTTTCCATCTTTTTGCTGTTGTGAATAATGCTGCAGTGAACATGAGTGTACATATGTCTATTCATGCAACTGATGTCTCCTATTTGTTTAGTATATAATTTTGTGAGTCAGATTGCTGGACTGCATGGTATTTCTATTTCTAGCTTTTTAAGGAGGCTTTATATTGTTTTCCACAGTGGTTGTACCATTTT